>OX276434.1:2500-10002500 GCA_946251915.1 Abrostola triplasia | reverse complement strand
CTGATAAATAGAGCAACATAACACACAAGTCCATGAAGTTAGAGCGCATAGAAAGTTACAGGGGCGAGTGTACTATTTACGTTACATGGACGTGATGGACCCACGCGACGTGTACTGTATTCGGCACATTGGACAGCTAACGTGTTAAGAGTTCATGGTAAGGGGGCTGGTTTTATCTATTGGCAGTATAAGGCCCCAAGATGCTTCTTAAATATGTGTTGAAAAAGAAAACTGAACGAAGTACCTACGTAATATTATGGAGTAAATAAGGACTCCGGGGTGAGTTGAGACAAAAAGCCTCGGAAAGTGAAGAGACACAAAGTTTTGATCAGACCAATGAGAATAATCCTATGTAAGTAATAGAAATGTACTCTTTGGACCAGATTCATAGAGCACTCTATTCTGTCACCATCATAATCTGGGATGATAGGCTCAACAGGAGAGCGATCAGACGCAAGAACAATGTCTTTACCCTAAGCACGGAGGGGTTTTGACGTGTTAATTGTCTTACACCTCTAATTACCTTCGTAGGTATAATTAAACACGATCACCCATCGCAAGACGGACCGCGGCGAGCACTGCTTAACCTGGCAGATCGACTGATTTGCCCAGTAGTTACGAGCCCCTCGAAACATCGTTATATTGAATTAATGATTGTGTGGTGTGAATGTGCACAGATCTACCTACCTCTTCAGGGGACACAGAGTATACCATATTTCACACTTAAAAAAAAACTGGTTATATAAAAATATCTTACCTTTAGTTACCACTGTCTCCACTTTGGGAACTACAGGATTGCTAAGTAGTACTTTAGCACTAAGTTCAGCGGCTTCTTCCTTATAGCACACAAGATTCTGACTGATAGTTTCAATTCCTACATCAGGTTTTGATGTTTCCGAGTCTTCAGAAACAATATTATCAACTACATCATTTAGTTTAGGGGTGGGTTCTGTTTTATGTGTTAAACCTTCAGTTTTTGATTCATTATCTTCAGTGGTTTCACTCAATGCATCTGTAGGTTTAGTTGTTAAGCCTGGTCTATTTTCTGCCTCAGATAATGTTTGTTTATCATCATTGCACTTGATATCTACATCATTGCTTCCATCATCGTTATCTTTGTCTCTTTCAGTGTTATTATCATGAACACCCTCTCTAAGATTGCTACATATTTTATCTAGTGCTTCCGTTTCTGGTGTTGAATATGATTTATCGTTAAAATACTTTTGTTTGAACCTTGTTGACCTGTTGTTCATAGTAAGTATATCTACTGGACTGAAATTGGACTCGTCTATGGAGTTCCTTTCATAAAATGGGATAGTACAGAGTGCAATGTTGAGGTCTTCCATATTGATTTCAAAATATTTGTCGTAAAGGGATGGGCCAGTGTTCACGTCCCAAGACTTTTCATGTTTAAATTGAAAATGTCCTCCTATCGACATAGGGGCCTGTATGAGTTTCTGAAAAGAAAATAGGGTGAATAATTATGTGATCTGCAGATATTTGGTGAGTTTGGGTACATCTGATCTAGATTAAATTTACTGCTCAGTGTCTTCCACTAGTGGATGTTAGCCACACAATGACTATATATAATATGTAATATTTTATTAAAATTACCTCATAATCCGCTCCAAGGTTTTCTTGTTCTTCAATTTCTTCATAACTTTCAATTGGCATCTCATACTTTGACCAGTTGCTTTGTATTTCTTTCTTCTTGTATTTTGTGTTTTCTTCTTCAGTGATTTTGAGGATTTCATCGGTCTCCCGTTTTAAGTTTTTATAAAATTCTGGTGGTGGACTTTCATATACTGGCTTTTGAGGTGCTGTAATCAAATAAAAACCCTAACTTACATAATTGCATACTGCTTAAATCAGTATTTATCACACTTTATAAAACATAAATGTTCTCTATAGGTGAACAGTTCAAAATTTTCTTTAAATATAATTATATCAAAGTTCTAAGTTCCATGGAAATAAATATTAAATACATAATGTTTAGCTATTATAGTCTTCTACATATAAATAACCACATTTTATATTTCAAACACTCAACTTTTATTTCACAATTTGGCAAGTCCTCAGTTACAGTAGGTTACAAACACTATCAAAATGTTACCTTTTGGCACATTTTTGGGTTCTTCGGTCTTCTTCTCTTGTTTCTTTTCAGAAGCAGACTGTTGGTTTTTCTGCCTCGGTTTCCTCTGCTCCTTTGGATCATTCTTCTTCTTGTCACTAAAAGAATATGATGAGATTAAGATTACGAAGTCATAACGGCAGGCGTAGAATAAAGAATTAATTATACTGACTGGCTTTTTTTCGAATCGTCGGGCATTGCTATACTTTATTGTAAAATTAATAAGAAACAAACCAGCTGGCCGGTTGATTTCAGCGAATCAGCTGTGGTGGGTTGGGTAAAGTTTGACATTTGTAAAGTTTAATGACAAGTGTCATTGTCAGATTACAACTATCGTTTAGTTATTTACTACGTAACTAGTTTTTACAGCATAACTATGGAAAATTTTTTTAGGTCATTATATTTTTATTAATAACTTATACAGTTTTAAAAAGCTGTCTGTATCTAATAAGACTATTACAACAATAGATCAATCACATGTTGTCTTTCCTAAGAGCCCCATTAGGTGCTATAAACTAAACGTACAATATTATTATGTTTTGAACTTTTGAGTGGCCCAACCAAGTTCCAACCCCGACTCGGCTCTTTATGATAAATTTTAAACTTTTAATTTTATAATTAGGATCTTCAACACATATGTTGTGTTTTAACGTTCTCTTGCAAAGAATCAAACACACTTCCCTTTTTTGCTAGACCAACAAACTGTAGGTAGGTAATTAATTAGGCAGGTACCTACCTACTAAACTACCTACCTACAGTCTGTTGGCTGTATAAGTATATCACGATTATTATTATCCCGATTAGAATAACAAGCAAATACAGTCGCCTGCCAAAAAGTGATAGACACGAGAAATTGCATTACAGTTTCAAGAGTCGAAAACTTTCATAGATGTTGTAATAACATTAGTAGACCGTAGAGTAAACAAACAAAAAAAACATTCATATTGCGTATAGACAGGTTGTGTACAAAAGAGAATTTTCCATAAGCATTTATTAAACATAGATTACGTGGTAGATACTTAGATAGTCCTTTTGTTAGCGACTGTACAAGTATACACGGTACACAGGTACGTATGGGATAGCGTCACTAAGTGTTGGGGCAATTGCTCTAATGCTGACGCCGACGGTAACATTTTCACGCAATCATGTAGTTACATCTCGGCAACAACCGAGAAACACCCGTATTAAAATCAGTGAACATGCAGCAGTTACGATGCGATATTTGTAGATGACAATAAAATCCTTAAGGCTACGGAATAAAGTTTATATTCCTGTGAATTTGTTTTTGGCGTAAGGCTTCGCCGGTTTTTCTGTTTAGCCAATAGACAGGAAAAAAATAGAAGGTTCACTAGCATATAAACAAAACTCGTTAATAGTACCGGACTTCCTTACGAATGTGCATTTCCTATAGTTATATGGGTATTAAGTTTTAACGTAGCCATCATTGTCGTCATCTGCGTTTTTTTTTAGGTCAACCTGATGGTTAGCGACAGAGGTGACAACCAATTTATCCCGTGTTGGTAAAACCGCTTGTTCAGACTCTTTGACCACCTACCAACGATCGTCATATAAAACTAAAACAATAACTGGGAATCGTTCTGTCTTGTTAATAATTATAATTAGTGTGGACTGGACCTTCTGTTAGGCATTTTTAGGTGCAGCGTAGGCGGCTTGTGGGCGATTGGTGGGCGCTCTCCCGAATGCATCACTCGCTTCCCGTGTCACGTTTGTACGTCCCCAGGCCGGCAGACAACAATGAAAGTTCTGTCGTTTAATTCCTATAAACAATAATGGTGCCTACTGCGGTTTTAAATGCACTTTTGAACATTGGGATACACGGGAACGGGAATATCAACAAGCAGCTCCATGGACCCCGTACACATGCGTGTAAAAAATCTCATAATAAATAAAAATATAGATATATAGGTACCTAGTTATAGATATATTGGTTGTATTAAAAACAATTAATCTGGACTATAATACTAATTATAATACATGGCCCCACTGTGCGCGAAGCTTTACCAAGAAGATTGCTTGCACAAGCCATATGCGAGCGCATGAACACCGCCAACCCCAGAACTGAAGCCGTCGCCGCCGCGCTGTGGCAGAAATCGGCTAGGATTATCATCATCGATATCTGTTCATTCTTACTAATTTATAACTTACCACATAATTATTGTATAAGCACAGTCATGATACATACAGTATGAGTATCTATACTGCGGTATAAGTATCCCGAATTAATTAAAATGATTAACATTCTTTCATTATATCAGTTTTAGTGAAACAAAAATGTGATGTGCTACAACTTTACTGTCTAATATAACTTCAACCTACCCCGTCAGAGAACATAAGGCAGGAGAAGAGGCGTAAGGGTAGCCTATGCCTAGCCTTTTATTATTATCTGTATACGCGATAATATAGATGCTAAATATACCTATGTATCCTTACATCTATATACTATCGCGTATTCAACATAATATAATATTTGTAATATTAGACCAATTAACTATCCTTTTTAGGCCCCTGCTAAGGGTGCCATATTGGACAGGCGACTCGCCGCCTGCGCCGCCGCCGCCGCGCCGCCGCGTGTAGCTATGATATCTACAGCGGTTTGATGGTATTTAGGTACTACATTGCATATTTTAGGCTAAGTGAAAACCAATAAATTTATAATTAAATATCCGTTTATAGGTCTTTTGTGAAGGGCCAATGCCTACGGTATTGTTACCTATAACTAATATTTTTTCGGAACAATGTTTATGTAAGATTTGTGACGCTGAATCACTCTAATTATTATTATAAAGTAGGTCCAGAAAAGATGAAAAGAGGTCAAAGTAGAATAATACGTGGCGACAAGGGAGTAAGAAGTGGAGAGCTAATTTAAACATGAATGCACTGCTTATACTTCTACAAGCAATGAACGAGAGTCGAGGACCCCTCTGCCTTACCCTTAGGCGATAACAGGCGTGCTTATTATGTACGGAGTTTGCTTAGTTAATTAATTTAATGCTAACCTCCTAATATTTAGCTGTACGTAGCTTATGTTTTCTTATGGCTAAACATCGTTTATGATTTGGTACACCCATCACCCACATAACTAGAAACCGCTGAACTTAATTCCTACCGTAACATAAAACGTCGGGCCCATTTTATAAATAGGTAACAATCTGTATTACTTTCTTAAAAGCTCTGGGTATTTGTATAACTATAACTACAAACAGCGCAAGGATAACGCAGGATTTGGGAACAAGGAAGGAAGGCCGGGTGCGGGCGGGATGGCGGGATAGGGTGACGCACGGCGCATGCGCCACGCAAGGGGCGGCTGCGCGCAGTCGCCACGCGCCCGTCCTCATAACAACATGGCGCGCTACCACAGCGTCCTTCAAGGACACATCTGACATCCCCGCGGCAAAAAAATACGGACCAGCTGTCATCGGCTGACACAAAATCAACCCAAAAAATTATTAAGTGAAAATTGTGTGTTATTTAAGTGCAGTGTGAATCAGTGTGTGTTTACTAATTCGGAATACCGGCTCCCGTACGCCCCAATTGTTTCCGCGAGGTAGGTATGTAAAAACAATAATAAAGCGGGTGATTAACTTCTTTCATAATGGTCCAT
This sequence comes from Abrostola triplasia, assembly GCA_946251915.1. Classification (NCBI taxonomy): domain Eukaryota; kingdom Metazoa; phylum Arthropoda; class Insecta; order Lepidoptera; family Noctuidae; genus Abrostola; species Abrostola triplasia. Next base: position 9,996,747 of record OX276434.1, on the reverse strand, counting down.
TCAGTGGCTGTTTACTGTGTGTGTAATGCTTATTTACTTAGTTATAAGTACGTATAGGTAGGTGTATAATGATGGGGTTGTGTCGGGAACACACCTTTCATGACCTACCCCCATAAGTTTTACCGACTCTTATCCCTGTCGTTGTGTTCAATCTGTTCGCCCCTCGAGCTGCTGCGATTTATAGATTCGTCTGTATGAGACAGTGAGACGGCGTTTCCGCATTATAAACTGCACGCTATTTGTTTTATAATTAGGTGCTTAGGTACTCTATCTAGGTATTAAAATGTAATACGTTAGCAAACTTGTTGATACACCCTGTTCGAAATATTTCATTTGAATTTTTTTCATGTTTGTGTAAGACTTTAAAAAATATAATCAATAATAGCGAACAAGCTTGCTTGTTTGTTCTTTTTGTAAAAGTAGGTACCTAGACGAAATATAATATAATTATGTTCAAAATAGTATGTATAAACTAGTTAAGTAACTATTTGGTAGGTATGATAAACACCTAAGTATTTCGCTAATCAAGCGTTATTGGAACGATCAAAGTTGAAAGTTTTGCAATACGACTTCCTTACAAAATGTTTACCTAATTAGGAAAAAAGCAGTGAGTAGGCACCTATCGCAAGCATTATTACCATACTGTCAATAATATACGTCTATATAATATGTAGGTACGTACATACGTTTAAAATAGCTACTTCCCTATTTACATAATTAGAGTATCTATTTACCCATTGTTTCAGAGTTATTTATAAAATTCTATAACAATACAGAGCATTATCTACATTAGGTTCATAATACGTAACACCTCTATGTAGGTATGTGTCGTGGCGTGTATGGTAGAATTTATGGATGCTATTGTCCCAATGGCCCTTTCATATCATTCCATTCTATCGCAAATGTGAAGATATTCTTTCGAGAAACTCAAGCTAGTCGAACAGTGTACTTCTTCCCCTTACTTATAAAAATTGAGATTGTCGTTGATGATAGAAATATACCTCATCATCGTCATTATCCGCAGCCCGATTTCACCCACCGCTGGGTATAGGCCTCTCTATATTTGTGTCAGTCTCCACACCTCTCTGCCAGCCTTATCCAGATTCCAGATTCTAAACTATACCTCCCTGTTCTGTATTTTGCATGTCATTACTATCGATTACATGTCAAATAATAGAAAAGTGTTCAACTTAAAAAAATTATTTAAAGAACTTTTTGTAGGTAAGAGGGCGAATGTATCCCGTTAATTATAGTAATCTAATCCTCAGTTATATTCTTGCTATGCATGTAACGCATTGTTATTCTGGACTCGAACATATGACGGACTACAGCTAATGGCACGGTAGCGGGATCCTAACTAGCTTTACATAAGCACTTGGCCACATTCGCATAATTAAACTCTCGACCTTTCAGCGAAATGTCATTAACAATTTGTATTACGGTGCAATGTCAGTACTACGAGTGTTGATGCCGATACTACTGAGTTTACGTTTAGTCCATTTATTATGTAGGGATGTTTATAAAACACTGCAAGCGTCGTGAGTTCTTCTTGTCGTTTTTTAAGGAGTGGAGGTCGATAATTCGGTCTTATAGCCGCAAACTTATTACATTGAACATTATGGTCCCTCTAGACTCTAGAGGGCTTCGGCATCTCTTTTCGACTTAATACGGTCGTATTACTTACCCTAAAAAATTACAGGACCCGTGTCTAAAAGTACGTGATGAATAAGAGATAAAATCGGACTTTAATACATGTTCATGATTCTTCTTCTTGTTCATCAATATACAAATGTTATGTTAAACAGAATTTTATTAAGAAATACCGTCCAGACAGTGTATGTGCATTCTCAACGATTTTTCATATCAAGGTAGGCAACAGTATCGATATGCATATTACCAGTAACTGGTTACCATTTAATTATTCATGCTGCACTGTCTTTTTACCTAAAAAGACGTATCTTCTTGTATGATCGAGCGTTGTGCAACTACAACCAAATGTAATTTTATGTAGGTATCCGGATAAAAGTACCTAATAACTTTAGGAGACCATTTTTATTGCACTTACAAAGTTTTGGTCCAGTCCCAAGGTTTGAATGTCAAAAAGACTACCTATGTCAAATATGCAACGTTAAAAAGTGACATTTTAGCACATAAGATTGACCTGTAACTTTATTCAATACCTACGTAAATACCTGAAGAAATTTAATAAGAAAAACTCTAATGGAATCCTATTGGATGAAACCATAATACAATGGCATTCCACAGTAATAGGATCGATCCAATCAATCCTACACGCTGTGGTCCCCACTTCGGATCTTGTCATAACATTTAGCCGACCACAAATATAAGGCGATTAAGCTCCATTCAAGTTTCATATTCGTTGTTATAAAGCTTACTCAGCTTCTGTGTGGTCTTGCTATTGTTCAACACGCATTTGTATAAACTAGGGATAACAAAACCTTATCAAATCCAAGTTAACGTCTTTATTATTTTATGTTATTGTAGTAGAGTTAGCTCAGTTTGATTCAACAGAAATAAGTATGCAGGATCGACAAATAATACATATATGACTGTGTTTTAAATGTGAGCGATACACAATTGATTAGCGAAATACTTACCTACTTAGGTGTTTATCATACCTACCAAATAGTTACTAGTTTATACATACGATTTTGAACATAATTATATTATATTTCGTCTACTTTTACAAAAAGAGAAAACAAGCAACCTCAACTTCACTATTATCAATTATATTTTTAAGTCTTACACAAACATGAAAAAAATTCAAATGAAATATTTCGGACAGGGTGTATCAACGATTTCATGCCTAAAAGGCTCAATTAATACATAAAACTTTAGCCGAAAATACTAGTGTTGCAATAAACAGTTTTCTTTGAACCAATATAAAAGCTAGTACCTAACTAGGTATTGTTCTTTCTATATTCTATGCAATAAAGTGCATCTTAAAATATTTCTCACGACACTAACGTAGATAAAATAATGGTAACGTATAATATAGACATGACACGATCTATTAAATTAACACAGTTAATGTTAATTGACGTTGGCAATGAACTCTATGATCTACGGTTGCATACATATTCAAATTAGCCATAATATTTTAGTCACAATTTTAGTCCTAAACAGTATGTTGAGAATATTTATTTCTTAATTTTGTTAGCTATTTCACTTTATAAGGAAGCTGCATCTATGGTTTTCGCCGCTCAGGACATTTATAGGCTTGGAAGAATGCCAACCAACACAAGAACTACTTACATAAGGGTTTCCAGAAGCACTAAACTCTTAGAAGTTTGATTTGCACATATTGGTATTGCACAAAGCTTTTTTCTGTGTTAGGCCTAAAATAGAACGATGCTGTCCCGATAATAATAGTGATTGATCGGCTATGATGACGTTGTCGATTACATTTACGTAAATATCGCCGTCGTGTGCCCATGAACTTTGTTTCGCTCGAGTTCTCCCATAAAAATGGTATATTTTATCGCGGCACGGGCCGGTTCGCGAGGTCTTTGAACCCCCGAATTCCCCTCAGATGTTTAAGCCACGACTATATTTAGAACTGCACATTCACACCAAATCGGGCCGCCTGTGTTGTATTAGATCTGGGAATAATAAATAAATATAAATACTTTAAGAAGTTGGTGATGATCACATAATTATTATTTTTCAAAGGAACTCAAAAAATGTAATTAATTTTTTAAATTAAGTTTTATTTACCAATATAGAAAAATATGTCATAAAAATGTTTCTTCTATTAAAAAAAAGCTTGTTTTAAAACATTTTAATTCATCGAACTTAGGTATCCGACGTAATGTTACGTAGAACGAAAGGGAAATTTATTATAACATTCGATTTTGCATAAATATATTAGCAAAAGTGTCAAACAACATAGAAACTAGTAAAACAGCATGTATATCGTAAAATTGACAACTTTCTACTTCATTTCCAACCAGTCACGATCCTTTGGGTACGGGCGCCTTAAAAATACTGCAGCTGCTTCTCGATTCAATTTGGTATCGAATTTCTCTGTGCATACATACATACATATTGCAAATTTCTCTCCAAATAAGTTAAAACAATGGTTCAATACAATTCAGGCCTTGGTAACATTATTTTTGTTGGACTGCCATCTAAGTGTTCAAAGCAAGTTTTTACCTTAATCTTTATTTACTCTATTGTATCCAATGACCTGTCCGTTCGTGATTCAATTCAGATCTTTTTGCTATCCAACTGGATTTGCGATTTTCTTTCGCGTGCTGTAAGATCGTGAGCGGAATATAATCGTCTGATGTAATTCGACGTATTCATTAATTACGTCTGCTTAAAGACTGGATTATGGTCGTAAACATTGTTGGCAAAGTTCTTTTTTGTACCGCCTGAGGTTTTGTTCAAGGCGTATCGGATCGGCTTGTGAAAGAGGCCTCTTTTGTTTATTCTTTCTTTACAGGATTACATTTGGTTTATGATTATGTCGGACAATATTTATAATTAAATGGTTTTAAATAAAGCCACTTATAGACTACATTTTTTTTGAGGAATTGTACCCTAATTTTTAGATCCTGGGAGGAAAGTAAAGCTACGCTTTGTAGGATTTAAACCACAATAGTTCTAAAGTAAAGTTATGCTTAAACTTGAGTACCACATACTTTATGATAGCCAACATAAGTCTGGATGACGTATTGTTTCTCCTAACATGGCAGGTAATAAGAATCTAGGGACGCGTACACAGCCGTAGTGTCTTATTTCAACATCGGCTGGCGGATCAATTTACCTACCACATACCACGTCTCTATCATACCTGTTAATAAGAAAGGGAGGGAAACATAATGCAGATTACCTTTTCAAGTAAGGAAGTATGATTGAAGTTATAATCTGTTCACGTATGGTGGTCATATTTATTTCCGTTGAGGAAACGTTTTGTCATTTTTTTGAATACATTGCCTGATGATACCGCGCTTCGGTGTCATCATTGTTATAAATAATTAATGTCAATGACATCATGCTGTTAATATTTCAAATACATACCTACGTATTTTGTATAGGTAATTTTGCATCAGCTAATAATTTCAATCAATCATGTTAATGCAACTCCTAATACCACAGAACAGCTAATACACGCTGATAATATTGCAACGGTAACTCTGTTTGTTATGTTTTTGTAGCTTATCCAACTTCGTTAAATACTTGGGTAGACATAGCTGAAACCCTGGAGGAAAATATTGTTTATTCTTTATTCCGAAACCTCGCAGGAAGCTAGATATTATGCGCCAAACAGTCAATGATAACCGACCGCGACGTGAGAATGGCTCAAAGGAAATAAAATATAGAACGGTACCAAATATGAATAGGGTGCTATTTAAGTTTAAACATAACAGTTACATCTATGCATATGATCTAATAACAATAGTTGCTTACATTAGTCGTGAGCCCTAGTGTATGTCAGTGGTGGTGCCCACTGGCTAGTACGAAAGGCATTATGTTGTTAATACCGGCGCGCTCTATTGTAATGACTGCAGCTGTTCAATCGATATGAAATGCAGTAGTTTTGCGCTGTTCCAGATTAGAAATTATTATCGTACCAAAGAGATTTTGCGGTGTTCGCCATGTTTGTTTATCTCGCTAGTTCCTTTGGAAGTCAGTGGCCTTTATGTGTTGTTGGTGTGTTGCTAACTTGAGGCTAGTGTAATTCTGTAACAGGTATGCCTTTTATATTACTAATAGTGCTACTATTGTTGTAGTACTTTCCTATTTTCAACTTCGATTTAAAAAATACTGACTAAAATAAATATTGAAAAATATAATATACTGCGGAAAACTTATTAGCCAGTTCATGGCCAGGGAGCGCAGGATTATCTATAGATACTCTGTGGTCTAATAACTTACAACATCCTCCGGTTACTAATCTACACTATCACAGCCGCTTATTACTTTGATAGATTTAGAGCAATATTAGTATTATCGATCCTTCTGATAGCAGGATATTAATTACTAACAGAACATACTACGTGAATATTGGAATTTTGTCGCGTTTCGAACTTTCGACGCCCATGCATTCAGTAACAATTAATAACCTGTATGATTATTCGATTGTAATGAACGTCAGACATACCTCGAATGATGTAACACAAGATTGTGTAAGCTCGATTGGCCATCAGAATTTCTTACACCTCCATAAAAGTACTCGACGGAGTCGCCAAAAGAGAGATCCACTGCACGTTTTTATGCTAAACAAGTAATATGAGCCGGCATCGCTATCTAACATGTACATCATTAAAAAGGTAAAACATCATTATGACTAAGTGTCTGCTTAAGTACTGTTTTATCTATCCTATTTGCACGTCCTATTTTACTTAGTCGCGCAACGCCTTAAGAATGTCGCAGATGATTTTGCTAGAGATTCATAGCACATTTTGTTCAGTTGTTTATACTTGGCCATATAAATAAATGTAGTAAGACGCTTCTCGGTATACGTGTGTTTGAACTAATTACGGTTTGTACGTGTTATATCTTAAGGGAGCGTGCAGGAAGCTCGGAAACACGCCTATCTGTATGCACGTGCAACGAATGGTGCATGTCAATTTCACACCTAAACCTTATACCTACCGTAGCAGTTATATTTCCGTCTATAAATTGTGAAGTTTATGACCTTATTCTAGTACACAGTTGTTGGGGTTAGGCAAGGATTATACGGTACATTATAGTCGTAAGATAGTGTCCAAGTATCTTAGGTTATGCACGATTTTAAGGCTAGTGTGATTGTGTATTGGTCGTGGTACAGCGAGCTTAGGTAATATTACTGTTGATTAAATTATTTTACATAAAACTAGATTTTGTGAATAATAATACAAATGACTGAATAAGCACTACACGTCCATAGAATGTAATGAATTGGCTAATGTTTGGCACAACAGAATGAGAGAGATTAACAACAAACAAATCAACATGTTAAGAAAATATTATTTATTAGATATTAAAATCTATATTTATAAGTGTTTAAGCGTTGCAAACTTACCGGCTATTTTAAGGGCAAACTATAAGATAGAATTATCAGTTTCCATAATTTTAATGCTATTAACTTTCAGACTGTCACTGCTCTACTACTATCGATTTAGACATTTACATCTAAATGTTATGTTTTAGAAATGGATTATTTATTAGATTTGGATTACGTAGTAACGTCTGCACAGAATTTATTATTTTGGGCCAATCCAACTGCAAAACTTGTGCAGCCATTAGTTAACAACTATCGATTTCTTCGATTAGCTAAATATACAGCGACATCTTGTGATCTAAGCGACAGGGACACGCGTGCGCATGATTCACGCACCGGTCCGCGCACGCGCAAAGCGTGTTTTTGTACTGGCAGGAAGCGACGGATGGAGTAGGGTAGCCACCTTATATTTTTAAGAAAAAAAATGTATTTTTTTGTTTATGTCGTTTAAATAATAGTACCTAGTGCTTCCGAAGAATTTTGGAAAAAATATAGTACACATTTATGTTTCAGTCCTTATTTTAATGGTTTGATAGTTCTTTATTAGAGTTATTTAATTTCGAAATCATTTCATTTCAAATAATCGTGACAATTTAATTAACGATGAAAATATAGTACATTTCGTACTTTATTGTATTACCATAATAATACACACATACACATTACATTAGGTATATACCTAATAGTAACATTTACTGATTTTTTTTCCGATATTATTATAATACAGGTGGTAACCCTAGGACAGACAGACGGACGTCCGACATACAACTCTCACTCTTACGCACAAGTATTACAACTTACATTGCGAGTGAAAAATATTTACTAATGTATTCAAAGCTGATTAACATTATAGAAGGTACCATGAACTCTGAATTTTTAAACATAGGTAATGAGCATGATTGCTTGTTAGTTACATACCTACATGCTATTAATTAATCAGCATTTTTAGCAGCTATTCGACTGCTGAGCACGAGGTCGTGGGTTCGAATCCCGGGGCGTGCAAAGTGTTTATGTGTTATTCCATTAGGTCATTCTCAGTAGCAGCACGAAGTCTGGATTTGTGCCCGGTTGATGGCAATAGGCTCGCCCCCTATTACATTGGGACCTAAAAACATAACTGGCGAAATGTGGGTGTACTATATATGTATATAATATGTGCCCCTCTGCCTACCCCTTCGGGGAATACAGGCGTGATGTTATGTTTAGCAGCTATTAATTAGTATGTTGTTATAAGAGGTTGTTGTTTCATGAAGTTAATCCTTTAAATTATTTGAAGTTTTGTGTAGAAACATTGCAATTAAAACAAAATACTCACAAAATCAGTTTTTCAGTAAGTAGTTATTAATTAGATAGTGTACAACATAACCTAGTACAAGTACAGCCTAGCAATTTGATATAATTAAGTACCTTGCAATTCTCTTTGTATACTACTTCGGCAATACTTGTGCGATACCAGACAGTAATGTATCTTCAAATGTATAGATGGCGCTGTCTGTAGGCATTTTACGATAGTAATGTAAACTTTACCATATACTTTGTTAGATTTGAGGTAGCTTTGTGAGAGATTTCTGTACATAATATTATGTTGCAGTTTAGTATTAGTTTCAGCAAAAGTCAAGATTACAATCCTGTGCGATTACTTGCTGTGATAGAAATAACCTTTTCTCATACATGGTTTTATTATCTATTGATTTCAACGTACCTATTTGTGTCTTGTTTATTATTGGTTTTATTGATTAATTAGAGTAAATTTCATTCCAGTGTTTACACACATTTGTTACTTTTAACAATCGCTTCAGCTCAAGATTTAAGGGTGCAAATGGTTCACAATTTTGTTGTAGAAAATGCATCGAAAAAGGATCCTAAAGATTAAAACTGCTACGAAAACTTTGTTCCTTAGTTCGGAAATGCTGCGACATTTTTTCTTTTCGTTGACGAATTTAAAAGCTAATGTTCCTCAACGTTCCATGAAATCTTAGCTATTGGATTTGACAGACTTGTAAAAGGTCGTCGTCCTAGCCATGTTTTGTAGCTTTCTGATAAAGAGATTTAGTACTTACTATCAATAGGATAATGTTCATTATGACGCAGACACACGTAACATTTGATAAAAGTACACTTAATGAAGTTGTTTCTTTGCTAAATTATTGATTGTTATTACCTATTGTGTAGAAGAAAGCATGTTACGCGTATTCTTCTTGTTCGACAGCTTTTTTGTTGTTCGATCCGTGTATTTTAGTGTTTACATAACAGTTTTTCCGTTTCTTGTTTTTAATGGAACTGTTTAAATTCATGTTCTTCGTTTCTGTTTTTAGTGCTGTCAGGATTAGTGGTTGTTTCAAATTTTGGCCAGATGCACCTGATATTGAAATCTAAGTTGTTTTGACTTGTAAGATTTGTCCATCATCATCATCATCATCAGCTTTTAAATGGCCCACTGCTACTATGGACAAGATTTGTCCATAGTAGCAGTTAAACATTTATTTAGTTAGTTGTCAATAAAACACAGAAGATGAGATGAAGGAGATGTTAAAATAATTAATTATATCTTTGCAAGGCGTCGCGGGATCAATTTGCACTTCGGTTACATTGCTGTAGTATCCGATTCAAATAAGACTTTCCATACTGTTAATAATTTTTTTTGGATTATCTTGCTCTCCAAATCTAGACAAAATAATACAAATTATGGTACTAAATACAATTGTATCACTAACTTTCAGTTTTCAGAGAGTAGGTTATTGAGGTGAGGGAACGGATGAATAACATTCATAATGATAACGGCCTATAGGTAGATACTTAGATAGTTGTCTAGTTCAATGATTACGGACTATTACCTCACTGGATCGCTCGTCTAGAATATATATGAGATCCAGTCGCCGCCGGATGACCTAATCTTATTCCGTTTTAGGAATAGACGGGTGTCGGGTCATCTGCTCTTAATTTACATATGGATGAGGCGTGACTAAGTATAAATATTCTTATTATATCGTTAGGAAGAAATATATTGATATTATAATGAGGCGTTTGTGTCTCTGTCCCGTAATAATTGTTGGTTATTTTTATTAAACGGTTTGTACCTACTTCTGGTCTGGTTTGTGAATAAGTCTGAAATAACTGCTTCTGCTAGCCATGATTTGAATAATATTATATTTAAATACAATCCTAATACGCATTTTTTATATTTTTTAAACGTACGTACGTAATTAACTTTTGCTAATTTGTGAAGTTGCGTGCACTTGAGATTTTAAAATGTATGTCTCAAAATACGACACACGAGAATTTCCTACAATAATGACACACTTAAACATAATAATTTGATTTAGCTAAAGCCCATATTTATGGTTTGTTCTTAGAACTTTTCTATTAAACCGATTTAAGAGCTAAAGTTGCTTTTTAATGCTTTTAGACAGTTGGTTCCCTTTTTATATTGTACATACATCTTTCTCTACATCAGTTTTTAGTATGAATTTTACTATATCCAGTGCGTGATAAGGCATACAGTCATGACTAATTAATGAATCACGTGTGCTATATTACAGTATATAAACAAATAGTAGCCCAGCAGTCAATGGTGGACATCCGTGTGTCTGTGACCTGTATTCAGTGGTCACGTACCCCGCGGCCTTCGTGATCTGTTTACATTCGACCCGCGATCGAAATTCCTAGTGCTGGGAAAACATACTCGATAGTTTATTGGTTTGCACGAAATTATAGATGAGAATTCAGTTCTTTAAGTGTACATTTTTGTCATGATGGTCGATAAGGAAATATTAAGTCAGCTTCGGAAGTAAGAGTAAGAGTCGTTGATACTAATACCAAAAATCACGTTTAAGTCCTATCAATTTTTTGTCTTAATAACATGTCTTCTGATATCAGGGATCTTTGATATTATGATAACCTAAAGTAATACCTACATCAACTTTAGGTACAAGTTTGAAATATATGGAAAACTTCTGCAAAAACAAATGTATTGATCGTTAAAACATTTTCGTGCACGATAACACTGAATTTATCAAAATATTATCATACCACACAATGTTTAAACATCGACATTATATATTGCCGACAAAGTACATCACTACAGCGCATGAGGATATAAAATTAATTTATATTCCATAGGCACATAAGGTGGTCTCCTTTCTCTAAAGATTCAACGACAAATCTGTACTTTTAAGTAAGAAATATTGGACAAATTACCTTTCTTTTGTAGTTCAGCGATTGGAGTCAATAAGATATACCTACAATATTGTAATGTATGACCAATTAACATTGGGCCATGTTTTGTTGTGCTTTGCTAAGATTTATCTAGTCAATTCGCTCCTTGTAGTTTATAATTGCGTATTAACTAAACATGGGGATACGTACGGATAAAACAATTTTATTAATGCCATATAAGTGCGGGTATGTTCATTAGATTCCTTGTCATGGGCGATTAAGTTCTATTTTACCTATCTGAAACTAAGCAGAACTTATACCAAAAACCCAACATTTCTACCACCGCAGGTTTCAAATTTTGAGGACGGAATGAAGTACAGCCTAATGAATGATTCATTACACTCCGCTGTGCTAGACTACTTCAAAGGAAGATGCTAAATAAAACGGCAGACGTTCTCCTTTTCTTTTACACGTTGCATTCGTATTTTGTATGGAGATAGGAGAGCTTTTATCTGTTATATTGTTTTCGGTACGAGGTCGAAAGGAATAGAATAAACTTTAGGCAAGCATAGACAACTATTATTGACTATATTCAAGGGGATAACTTGAATACCTAAATAATGCATTAAAGATGTTGAAATGATTTCAAAAGTGTTTTGAATCTTGCTGAAGATTGCCTGGCATAGATCAGCAACAACACAGCCTACGCAAGTTCATAACACCTTCCCTGTATGTCGCCATTCCGTCAGGCATCAATCATAGTTGTCAGGTGCGCGCGACGCCATTGTACAAATGCGCATGAGATATAAACAGAAGCTGCGGTCCCAGGATAGAAATAGCGACAGATTAGCTATTCAAACATCAAGAGTCGCGACAGAACAAGATATTTCCAGACTCGCTGAGTAATCGTTCAATCGCAGTCGGGCGATCAATATGCCATGTGTAATATGTCAACGTAATTGCAGAGCCTGAAATTGTACTATTACACAATGCTATAATACTTTATTTAGGTTCTGGTAATTCGTTTCTGCTCTATTTACTTCCAATGATATCGCACGCTTCCTTATTCTACAAAGCTTACTTTATAAATAAATTTAAATAGCACATACGTAAAGTAAGTGCAGGAATATTCAACCTCTTCCATATTACTATGCAAGGTACGTTCCTTTGCGTGATCGATATGGTAATTTGAAGTGCAGACAATAACAATCTATAATTAAACCTATTTGTTCAACCATCAACGATGTAGGTAATGAAAAGTGCGTGCCAGTAACAATGCAGTGAAATTATATTGACACGTGACTCCTGGTAAGGATGATATTAGAAAGCATCAACCTCTTTACGTGTGTTCTCAGTTTTATGGTATACGTGTGAACTGATTTGGATGGGTGGCCCAGGTGGCCCAGGTGGCCCTTGTACAAAGACATAACGATCTGGCACAACATATAAGCATGAAAATCGATCAGCCCTTAATTGGTGTACGTATGGAAATTGATATTTATTGAAAGCTAACTACTATGCACCATCGCATAATACGCCATTGTCGGTTGTGTAGTGTATATAGGTAGGAGCTTTTAAGCTCCCGCTAGTTTCTTATATACTGTGTATCATCGATTTGAAAATGTAGGATGTTAATCCTTGTCAAAGCAAGTTAGGCAACAATATTTTTATCCTATTTAGTAACGATCGCATTTCATAAATAAAAAACAACTCTTTCAAATTACACCAAATATAAGTACCTACAACATGCAAATGTTTATAACGTCTAGCCAATGTAATTTGCAATGAGTAATAATTTTGATGCAAACTCCAAAACCGTTTAGCTGAAAGTGACCAGCGAAGTTCGCGAAGTTTCGTGTAGCCAGACAGCAACAGTCAAAGTAATACAAATTTTTTAATTTAACAAAAAGTATGTTTGCAATTTTGTCAGAACCCGGTTTCGTATTTACATCACCTGTCGTATGTTTTAACGCAATACTTCAATAAGTGTAAATTGGAGTCTCGCTTGAAACAATGGGTGATCGAGAGCATTGTTCTGTATCGATTCGACGCGCCAAGGTCATTACGACACCCACACGACCGCTGCCTTCGGACTCGGGACAGCTATGAGTGACAGATGACAGCGGATTTTTCTTCTTCCTATATTTTGTTGCAGTTTATGGTGGCTGTCCGAAACGACGGAGTTTTTATTTCTTTACCTTGTACGAAGTTAAAATCATGTCTTTAACTTTTTTATGTTACTTCTCTTCGGCGAGCTTTAAGCTGTTATGTGTACCATCGTGTGCACTGGTTGCTTAAACATTAAGTTATAAAAGGCATTTCAATGTTATTTATGTTACTACGATAAAAATAAAACCTCATATTATTTCACCATTACTTCATTATGCAGAAACCAAAACCTACCTTACCTACTGTATCACGGCTGAAATTCATCTGAACCGTGTATTAGCAAAACAGAACTGCAATGGATCGCACTAAGTGTGGACAACTAGTTCTTGAAAGCTTGCAATATAGGTTTTCACTTCACCAATATTTTAATATTTCTTCAGCGATATTTGTCCTTTCGCCTGTATTAGATCAATTTATTTAATCGCCTGTATTTAATTGGTTTGCTTCATATTTTTACAAGTTTAATAAAGTTATTTATTAACTTGGACCACTTCTTAGTCTCAATTTCAAATCATTTCTCGACGTGTTCCGCCCCTCTATGATGTCTCAGGTGTCAAATGCGGACATGTCGAAATTAACATTGTTGTGTACTGTTTCGTTCTCCTTTGTTACCTCGTATATTACCAGCTTATTGTTTTGATCACATAATAGATTATGATTACATCTTATAGGTTTATTAATATTTACACGGTATATATTTTATTTACAAGGTTATTTACAATTCTTAAAAATAAATATATACAAAATAAAAAAAATAAACTAAAAATTATGTATCAAAGTATTCGTCCTCATCGCTGTCGACTGGTAGGGTGCCCAAAAGGCTGGCGGCATTGCCACGTTGAATGGCAATGCTAATTCTTTGGCCGAAAAACAGGCTTATAGGTGATTCTCGCACATAATATTTATAACCAGTATCGAAGAAACATTTTCGCAGTAGCTTAGATCTATGAAGGTTTGCTAGATTGCATCTTTTCGTTTGTGTGTGATTCATGTATATTGAAAACGTTACTCAGATGTTGTAAATATTTCAAATTCATAATAATTTTACCATAATTTGGGTTCTCATAAGTTTTCAAAATTTACGGTTTTACTGTCTACCCTGAGATTAAAAGCATCAATGTGATCATTCTCATAAATAACCTAAACTGGCCTCAATTCAACTTCTTTTTACAGCTAATCTATTTTGAACTCTACGTTGACATTAAAAACAAAATTAGGGAGAATAAATAACTCCAAGCTAAGCCGGTGATGTACTGAAATGGATGTGCCGTAAAAACGTCAGTAAAGTTCGTGTCACAGTAACTATATATGTCTTCTATAGACACAAGTTGCGTGTGTCTACCTGGGGTGTCTGCTTCTAGTTAGGGTGGGAGTTTGATAAGGTATGTCGGGCCTCGGGAAAGATTAATGACCGTCTGCGTCTCCCCTATGTTGAACTTACATCGGTCTTGTCTTTGCATTTTTTCAGGAATCAATAGATGCGTGTGTCTTAATTCCTACCTTAGCGCAGAGGAAGCAAAATGAAATTGAATCCTGCCCAACAGACACATTCTGTAATTAATTCCAGGATTCCATTACGAGACAATTAATAAATTGTGTTTAAAAATGTTATCGCGTAATAATTTTAGAGAATTTAGTTATAAAGGCTTAGACTTATTCAACGACCATATATAATAAAAATAGGGTATTTCTCTGTTTACTGAAATAAAAGTTTATGCTCGAGATGGTAAATATGATTTATTTTTCATGTAGATCTTTGAACTGACATTGCTCACACATCTTAATAAATTAAACAATGTAAAGATTGGTTCTCCTGTGAATATGCGTACCTAGTGGTAGATTGCTTCTCGTAGTTTACACTGAGACTAATGCGGTTGCAAATTAGATTTCATGTGTGAATTATTTGTGTACCGTTGTCTGCTGGACCACCGACGATCAGTAGAGTTGTTGGAATATTTATAGATTCTCTTGTTAAACTATCTGTAGTTCACGAGAGACCATTACTAGCTATTAAGAATATGACTGCCTCGTTGGTCTGGTGGTCGCTATCCGCGACTGCTGAGCACGAGGCCCTGGGTTCGAATCCCGGGTCGGGCAGTGTTACTGGGTTTTTCCTTTAGGTAACTCTCAGTGGCAGCACGGAGTCTGGATTCGTGCCCGGTTGATGGCAATAGGCTTGCCCCCTATTACATTGGGACCTAAAAACATAACTTGCGCAATTACACGTACACCCAGTACAATTATTATGTGCACCTCTGCCTTCCCCTTCGGGGAGTGATGTTATGTTTATTAAGAATATTTGAATCAGGTATTTTAAATCATAGCTTTATTCTAGGTTGCAATCTTCTTCGAGACAATAGTTATAGTAGAGCTTATAAAGCTGCCGTAAAGCAAGTTATAAACAAATGTTTTTCCGAGACAAATTAATCCCGCAGGTCAAGTGAGGATTTGTGAATCACCGAAAATAAAGTCCTTCTCAAGAAGCTTAGGAGCTTTCGACTCAATTTAATTTGATTGCCTTCCTGGGAAATATAATTTCCTGAAAAAAATATTCGACTAGATTTAATAAATTTCTGCTTTTCGTTCATTTTCCTTCGATATAATCAAGCGATGATTGGATACTAAGTATTTATTATGAGTCTTTCTTCTGCGTTTCTTTGGTTTCCTTCATAAATTATACAGTTTTATCAAATGCGTGTTTAGTAAAAGCGGACTGTATTTTAGTATGCGAAGCGCTGCACCCACCGTGATGTTCGGTAGGCCGTGAGTGAGTTTTGACGTCATCAAATAGACCCGGATTCTTGCAGACAATGTGGCTCCTTGTAATGTGGGACGAATGAGGATACCGACGGTGTTTATGTGCTTCCCGCTGTTAAAACATAAATGTGAAGGTATGGAGCTTGTAACTGCAATTAGAATATCCATCTTTTTTTTTAAACACTGCAAATAAATCCCGGGACTATTTTATTATCTTTATAGTTAGAATACTTTAGTATAATGCAATTGTAGGCAGTTTTTGGGAATCAATGGCTTTTTAGAAGTCTCCATTTCATCTAAGACGCTGACTGACCAATATTTTTTCTTTATTTGGTTAATATCTCAAAATAAGAGAAAAAATAGGATTAGATACCTCAAACTCGCATCAAAATACGGGCGTTACTATACAGTGTTTTAGGTTAATATTAACATAATTAGAGTATGGATAAAGTAGGAAATAACAATTAGTTTTCATAAATTTATCCTATTTATGTGCATTGTCGGACACCAACGAAAAAAACCTTGTCATAATAATACATTAATAAACTATCGTGTATAACTAAAGTTTTGATGTGAACTGCTATAACAGCATATACAGCAGTTTTCCTGTTTGTTCCGCAGCTAAATATACACGTATGTATGTATACATCATGCCTGTATATAACATGGCATCAGTTGTTACGCCTTATCAAACGGTGCATTCGCTATACATAACTCTTTGTTTCACGTTTGTTTATGCTTCTATTTCCTTTGCTAAACTACTAAATTCGATTTTAACTCTTACATAGGGGATTACATCACACCCTCGCCTCTTAAAAAGTCCTGTTCCTTAGTTTAAACATTACTTAAACTATGCTCAATGTTATAGTAATCTTTTAGCGTATTAGGTAGTTTCAGGATACCCTCTATCCACTCGGGGAAGGAGATAGTCTAATAAAGTTTCTCAAGTACAAAAAAATCATCAAAATCGGTTCACCCAAGCAAAAGTTATGAGGTAACAAACATAAAAAAAAATACAGTCGAATTGAGAACCTCTTCCTTTTTTTGAAGACGGTTAAAAAGGATACTACACTTTTTCTTACTGGTACTGAAGATATATAAAAGATTAGATGATAGCTTTCATTTCGTCATTAAGTAATACGAAAATGCAATTTTTATCAACAAATGTAAAAGTCGAGTGCACTCACTCGCACTTCAACTGTTCCGTATCTCCATATCAATATGGGTTACTACAAAAAATCGAACCCAAAACAAGTCTCAAGTGGGTGCGGTGTACCAGATTCCAGAGGACACAAGGTTAGCTGCTTTGACCCAACAAAAAACGTATACCTACATGATTATTATCTTAATCTAATCGTTACATCGGTTGATACATGCGTTTTTATGGTCGACAAAAAACAGACTGTATCTGTTTCTATAAATGCGGTAGTTTAACTTCTTTACACATGTCCTGTTATGGGAGTTTTAAAGCTCGTCCTATTACGCATGTCATATATAAGTATAGGCTTTTAATATATATATTTAGAATATCACTAGCTGACCCGGGGTATGAAAAACAGATGTTGGCCGATTCTCAGACCTACTGAATATGTTCAGAAAATTTCATGAGAATCGGTCAAGCCGTTTCGGAGGAGTACGGGAAAGAACATTGTGACACGAGAATTTTATATATAAGATTTATCATCATGTAACCATAATTCGAAACGTGAATAGGCCACTACTGGGTATAGGTCTCCTAGTTTCTTTTACTCTCTTATGATATTATGTCCATTTACTGTAATTCCACAGATAGGAGACTAATTGAAGTCTAAAATTTAATTTCAACCCTCCGGATATTTCTGTTAAAGCTTCGGGCGCTCGTCGGCTGTCGTTATCGGTTTATACGAGTCGAGCGCAGACTATGATTAAATGCTAGGCAGGTTCCAATCAGGAATATAGAAGGTACCCTTTTATTACGATGGGCAATCAATTAGTAGACTAGACGCTCTGAACGGTTACGTTATGTTTGACTAGCAGTTAGTTACAAGGCTGGCTGTAATGTCGATTGACTAGCGCCATCTAACGAGTTAAGTGATTAATTGAGTGGCTGGAGGGCTGTCAGACGGCGACGCGATGAACATAACATTAGAAGGTGTTATTTACATAACAATAGGAACTATGTCGCGTAAGCGTGTTCCGGAACTGTTAGACAATTGTTTCTTTTTTTTAATTCGAGTTCTGTTATTCTTTAGCCACGGTTTTGGCGCCCTTTGTTTTGACTCTTAGTAATAGTAGTAATTTTTATATTTTGTATTTTCAGGTAAGCACACGCTATGTCATCCGGGTAAGCAAAAACCACACAGGCACAGAATATCTAACTGTGCCTGCTAGTTCAGGGCTCATAGTTACGATTGGTGAAAAACGGCTTGGTAAATAGGTCGTGATAAGATCCTTTATCATCCGGTTAAGAAAAGAAAATTCTTGATGTTACGTAATAAGTGTTTCTTCAAAGTATTTTGGCGCTCTATACATCATATTATGGCATAACTAATACAGATGCCTATTTCATTAGTCTAAGGTACGTACTATTAATATCTGTCATCTCTACCACTCCGAATTCCAGTCACACCCGAATGTTTTGATTCTAGCCTCTAAGATTAATAACCGTGCCAATATTTGAATCAAGTTCTGCCTTCGCATATTTCACAACGCATTATTTGCAATTAATTAGGCTCGATTGTGTGCCGAATATCCTCTATATTCAATGTAAACAGTTATTAGTGCAATTTAGCCACACCCTTTGAAATAAATACATACGAAATATTCCAAATTGAAGACATTGCATTCAAGAATATTTGCAAGTGCTTGATTTTGTAATAATTTAGTCCTAATGTAAATGTTTTATCCTAATGTAAACAGTGCGTAGGTTCATAATTAGCCACACCTACCCGCTTTACCATCCCCTGTGGGATATGTACTATGTATGATGTCAAAAGGGGAGATATTACTGTTAAGGAAACGGAACCTTAATTAATTAAATTGTTACACGTGTTTGAAAGGGGTCGGGTATAATGTGGTACCGTTATCGCCAGTAATGATAGGCGGGAAAATGTTGTCGACTGTCGTTTGATACCAAATTTATGCAAAAGATATTTAAGATTATAATTATACAGTAGGTTTTTAATTTTTATTACGGTCGTGAGATCGTAAGACATGAGAACTTCAATCACTATTTACCTCAGGAAGTTAACTCATCAATTTATTTAAATTCTCAATTGAACTTAAATATGTCCGGCGCTTAACACTGAACGCAAGGTATTAATTATGTCATTACCGTTCTGGCTTTACGTTTCGGCTGACAATTATGTGTAATAAAACACGAAAATTTTCCTATTTTGTACCAATTTGTGAGTTTATTATACCTTTTATCGTATGCTCGGTTCGGCTCGAGCAGTTTAGCAATTATCTAGGCGCCCGCAAACTAGTCAATGTTAAATTCTACTCGCATTATGCTGCTCATTAAAACAAGTAATAAATACATGAATTGCCAGTCGTATATTGAACTATTTTAATGATTTAATGGAGTTGTTTGTTTATGAGGAGTTTAGTAATTATGGGGAGATGTATGAGTTAATTATAAACTTAAATCGATTTTAGACTCATGTTAGATAAATTGTGGTACCTAGATCGAAGCTTTGTGATTGGAAGTAATATTTTTATTAAATTCTTTTTCAAGCCAGTTATGACACTAACTATTAATTTAAGAGGAAACAGAATGCTCTTCAATAGGTAAGATATCAATAGATTATCGGTAGATTTCAATAGGTAAATACGTAAGTATTGGAAACGTGAATAAAGATTAGGTTAATGTAACACGGACACTGAGTCTCCTCGTTTTGTAACAATAATTAATATCGCAATCAAAATCATTTACATAAAGATTTATTGGAGGCATCGCAGTTAAGGCAATTAATCAACGAAACGTTATGTCGGTAACGTAACTAAACGAGTTATGTCATTGGTGTAGCGAGACTTATGTTTGTTTACATATACAGCCATTAGCCGGCCTGTTCAATCGGAACTCAAATGTCGGAGAAAATACAGGAACTGGCCTCAGTAAGAGGAGCAAGAATGCCCGTGTGATGTAATTCGAATAAATCATTTTAAAATTAGAATTGCAAATTGGATTCCTTTGCCCTTCGGTGAAAGTTTCTGGCGCCAATTTCTAGATATGGCATTTTTGCGTCTGTGCTAGTTACGGCGGTTGAGTAATAGATAGGTACGACTTCCTTACAATTTGAATTAGTTTTGTCATTCATCTTGTTTGTACGGTACGTAATATTATTAATAATTGTGAATAATATAATATCTTGTTAAAATTAATTGGTATTGTCGTTTGCATTTCCTGATAAAAATATTTTTTTGTTTCGATTGTCTAGTTGCTTTATTGATGTCTATATGTCAATAGGTTTATGATTTGAATAACCAAATGTGAGCTTGTAATGGCAACATAAACAACAACCTGAATACATTCAACACACATTTTAAACTAATCGTTAACATAAAGCAACGGTAACACTCAATTACTTAGTACTTTCGCTTACGCAAATCCAAGAATGTGATTTATTAAATGTATTATCAGTCTTTCACTCTAAGTACTTAATCGGGTAGTGGCTCAGTATTTAGAGGAACATGAGAGTGCACTTAACTTAGGTGTCAGACGTTGCTCTGCTTCCGTCACTGTGTAGCAGCCTCGTTGAAAGGGAATGCTAATTAGTACGAACGTCGACAAAGAAAGTGCGGCCATTAAAGAAAGGCTGCCATATTTTAAAGCATCTTGTGTTAGTTAATACTAAATAGCATCGTCTTATGCCTGTAGTTTTAATAAGTTGTTAGGAATGGCCAGTATGTGTTTGGTCGACCTCATTTTTTACTGAGAAACACTTTATAGACCTTCGTCCTAGGGCGGAACAAAGGGGTATGCCGGACTCCTACCGGGTAAAATCCCCCTAGCTACCCTAGGTCAAGGGATGCGGGATCTACATACGCTACACCGCATCTCTTGACAGGTCCGAATCGATCACATAGAGGCGGGTACCTATAAGATACGGACGTTTTGTAGACCTAAGAATTAATTAAAAGCTGTCGCTTTACAATCGCATCTTTGATCAGGGTACCAATAAGGTTGTCTACGAGATTAAATCTTCTAGATATTTAGATTCTACCGGCAGTTGTATAGGTCTTAATTGCAGCCGACAATGCGGGCCTTTTCTTTGATTGCTAGATGCGTGCATTGCATATTAAATAACGCAGAATTAACATTAGTGTTGCCTTCGTAGTCTATACTCGTACTTATAATATTGGATTTTCCTTTTCCTGTACGTAAAAAAAATATTGCATGACAATTACATACGTTTCCGCGCATCGTTAATATAAACATAGTAACATACTGATCATAACATCAGCTAATTAATAGTGTCACGAACGAATAGTCTGGGGTCTATTATGAGGAACTCTTTGCCTTAATTAATTAGAAACTGAAGGTAATGTTAATTGCCTGTGTGCTAGTTAGATTCGCAGTGTACTCTTGTCTTAATTGTTGAAAATACAAATTAATCTTTAAACCGCCAGTATACCATAATGCTGGTAAATAAAGTAACCTCTATCAAATTTATGTTGTCACCTTAATCAAATATCACAATCCCTATTCCATTTCCACCCGCCACAATATAAGAGTCTCTAAGCACGCGACAACTTGAAGGCAGGTCATTAACCTGTAATCGTTATCTACTATACTCGGAGTTAGGGGAAGTTCTCACGATGTCATTCTGCAGTCGGATTAGGCGACAATAATGCTGCTCACATGCAGTTAGTCCGAACTTGAGTGCCGGCTGTGACCAGCGTCTCAGATTATATAATAGACAGCGAAATGCAATCCGTGTGAACTAACAATAAGTTAAATATTCGTTTTAACATTTGGAATATACACTTACATGTGGATGGCCCTGTCGGTCTAGAATTGGGTTATTTAGTCACCAAAAATAGTGCCTACCCCCCACATGACACTGTTTAAATTGTCTGTACGACGTAAAGGCCAAAGTTGATAATTATACTTATTATCTATATATTTATAAGATGCAGATGGCTACATCTGGGTATGGAATAAGCAATTTCTATTCAACTTGAGAAACCTATCTACAACAACAATCTAGTTTGCATTTCTAGAATTTCGTAAAATGTGAAAAACTGATTGTGAAATAATTCATTCATGTATACCTAGGTGTTTTTGTCTGTAGCTTTAGTAGCCATTTTTCATAAATCTAAATTTAAAAAAACATTGCATTGAGTGTGCTTTTTAGAGACATGAATAATATACCATTTATGCATTGACTTAATTCTGCCAGCATATCTGGAAGATAATTATCTGTACTGTATTTAAAATTAGAATAAAAATAGATAAATAATTACCTTGTAGTCTTACATATAGTTGTCCAATCAATTAACTGCGCTATTGGGATCATAAATTAATATATCAATTGGTTTACGACGGCAAAAAATCTTTTGACGTCTTGTTGACATTAAAGGTAGTAAGTAATATTTGACAGCTTAGTTACATGCAGTGCTAGTTAATTAATACCAATTATTTTACAATTATTTATCATAAAAAGTAGATGTTTATCGGCCGTTAATTACCATAATAAATATGGTATAAAACCAACCTTGAAACTAAAAATGTACCGATCGATCACTTATCTGAGTTTTAATGAAGTTTCCTCATATTGTTGATATATTTTGAAATTATCGTTTTTATAACATGAATTGATCCTACAGTCTACACAAAGTTTATGTAGGAGAATGCGTAGTCCCACCGCTACTGAGCTTCGTGACCGATAATGCTATTAATATTAATCGTTTCCTTATAGCAACATGTACTGTTTGTCTCTATAGTAAGTATATTTTGCAGAGGTGATTTTTCTATGATAGCCCGTTCACGTTTTCTCATCGTTTGTGACCTACTACGGCTTTTTTATTAAACAATCTTATAATAGAGCTGTTATCAACAAGGGCTTGATTCCCACAATGAATTAGTATAAGAGTAACCTATTTCAATACCCAGCTATACTAATACGATTTTGCCAAATAATATTTTGATTACACGATGCAATTAGGTTTAGCTTAATTTCCTTATGTATAAAATTAAATGCCGTTGTACGTCCGACATTTACATAATTGGATAGGTACCACTATGTATTAAAAATACAATATATTTAGCGCGAAAATATAAGGTTAAAAATAATGTTTACCGCAGAAATCCCCGCACTGTGTCAATCAAGCTGTACCTAATACATACCTAGTCAAAGTACCAGTGAACGTTTGTAGGAGAAATTCTAAGGAATGCATTTAAATAAAGTATGTGTGTTCCGGACAGAATACGGAAATTGAAACCTACTTTATGGTTATCAAAGCGGGTACGAAAGCTGCCCTTTATATTTGATACGTCCTCTTTAAACACTTCATAGATAAGTGAAATATGAAGTCTTTGAATAATGTTATCCCTTTACTACCCGTCTGCGGGCAAGCTTTTAGGAGAGTTATTATAAGGTTGGTCTTTTCTGCCTATTTAGTTTTGTTTTTGGGTTAATGGCGTGTAAATTATGGAAACGAATACCTCCCTCCTATCTTTGGCATTCTTGGGACAATATAATTTAATGTAATCTTCAAGTGGCATCTATCTGACTTTTTGTTGTTGTCTTCTACGAAACAGGGTGGAAGCAAGAACAACGAATGATGCAATCGATGTGTACGGTACTGTAAAGAGGCATAACATAATCATACCAACAAAAACAAATTACTGAAGCCCTACTATAGAAGCAACAGGACCTAAGCTAGGTACAGTTTTTATTAATGCTGCAATCGTCCCTGATCGCGAACTAATCTCCACGTTGGATGCACAGACATCGTCGCAGTTTTTGTTTCAAAGATCATGTCTTCAGTATTTCTTATTCTATGTACGTTACATGTCACTCACATTGTCACTTGCATTGATCGCTAACTAAATCGTTTAGTCATTACATTGACCGCGTCATTATACATATATTTATTCCTCGAGGAAATGCTCTGATATCGAGTGTACAATGCCATATTATTCATGAAGTTTACACCTACATTTTGGTTTAGGAGTACCAGAGCTTTAGTAGGTACAAATTCAAATTATTTATTTGCACTGGATGTAGGTAATACACATAAGTTGGTGATATAAAATATTCAGAACCTTGAACATTCTACCATAAGGTATTCAAAACATTTTAGTAAAGAAAGGTAATAAATCACACATACAAATAAAGTTATACACTTATAAGAAACCTATTTTAAATCTACATCGGTTAAAAATTCCTTGACACAATAATAACATTCATTAACAAGTAATGCAGTGAATTTCTTTTTAAACATCTAAGGGGTTGATCCTTCATAGTGTTAAGAATAATGCCGTATACCTACTTCTTTCTGTGGATTCTTTGAATACTGGGCGTAAACCTGCAAACAAGTAGAATGATCACAGTATTGGTTGATGCTAGCACCAACTGTTATATGGTTGAAGTGTCATTTTGTTAACCGAAGAATTTGTTTGTTATACGACGTCGAGATATTTCTCCGATCGATAAACCTTCACCGAAGGATTATTTAATAGGATTTTAATTAATCCCCGCAGTAAGATTATAACCGTCGAAAGGCATAAGCCATTTAAAATGGGAAGAAAGCAGTTAATGGTACGGCTATAGTCTAGATTAAGCGCTGGATTATAATAATAACAACATATAATTTTTTAGTATCGACAGTGAATCTTTATAGCTTTGATAACAAGCGTTAATTAATGACTTTCTATTCCATACTGAGGATTATCGCGTAGATGAATGATTGTGAATTCTTTCTGTAAAACATGTGTAGATTGTTTCTGACGTTTTTGTAATTCATTCAGGGTAGCAATGCAACTTATCCGCTTAGACGTAGTAAATTCTAGATTCGTTAAGTGTTATACTTTAACGCTTTAAACATGCACCCAAATTAGGTAAACCAAAAGTGAGTTAGGCAAACTAGGGTGGGTGACTATTAAGCACTAGTTGCGCCCCGCGGTGTTACCCGCTACATTTTTTCGGGATAAAAATAAAGCCTATGTGTTAATCCAGGGTGTCAGCTACCTCCATATGAAATTTCATAAAATTCCATTCAGTTGTTTTTACGTGAAAGAGTAACAAACATCCATCCATACATCTAAACTTTCGCGTTTATAATATTAGTATAGTAGGGATAAAGATTTTGATTTATCTTGGAGAAGATTCTCTTTAGCAGTCTGGCACTGACATTGCCTATTGTGTCAATTGCGTGGGACTTCGTACAGTGTTCACCGAAGGGTGTTACAGTCATCATGATCAGTGACTCATTAGCCATAAGTAAGCTAAATATTTAGATTCTCATTGAACTCTGATTTTCAATTGAACATGACTCACACAATGTTATGTATTTGTGGACAATGTAACAACTGTAGCAGGCTATACAATGTTGGGGTAGGTTGAGCAAACTTATTACAAGATAATTCTTGCTATCTATGTCTAGGGTCGGCGCAGCGTTGGCAGGCCTCCCACTAGGTGAACCGGCGACATTGTCAGAGTTGCGGGCAACCGGTGGATGCAAGTAGCAAGTTGCCGTTCATAGTGGCGTTCTATGGGTTAGGCGTTTGTTCAACAGTGGACTTCTTTCGGCTGATGGTCATTGGTTAAGGATAAGGTTGTATCAAACATCTCAACTTCAGATATATTTCCAGCCCTATGTGACATAGTGTAGGTAAAGTTGATAAGTAAACTTTGTACGCTGTCTTTCGCTGGAATAAAACATTTATTGGGTGAACCGCATGATTGATTTTCATCTTATAAGCCGTCAAATCGAACCTTAGATCGCCGATCATTCCGGTAAAGCGTCGATCAAATAACCAACGCACCATATATAGCAACATAATTGCATTAATGATTCAAGTTGAACATACCGAACATTCGCATGAACAATATTTCACATACATTTCGATTTAATTTATAGACTTGGCACGCGACACATGTAACATTTCAAATTTTACACGTGCCATGACATGTGTGACTTGTAATTCGGGCGGAATTAATCGGCTCGGCATGGAGGCAATAATCACATTTTACGCGATTATACACTGTCTGGGCTTGAACGTAATTGTGATTTGAATAGGCACGTGTAATTGGTACTTATTAGCTTAGAGATTATTTTTGTAGAACTTCGTGCTCTTGACACAAGTTTTGCAAAACTGAATTGATTTTTACTGGCTTCTTGTTTATGCAAGAGTAGTTCAATTCAGAGGCAGTATAAGTATAATTCAAATACAATAAATAAACATTATAATAAATATAAACGTTCACAACTTCAGTTACCTATCGATCAAAATGAATATGGCACACAAGTTCCATAATAGTGCAGAATTAAACTTATTAAGTATTAGAATCTTTAATACCTATACATTATCTCATAGGTTACCATTACTACTTGGTTTCAATGTTAGTATGTTCTAGTTATAGTGTGCGTACCAACAATTTTGGTAACAAGAACACACTATGGTAAAGACAAATATAGCTCAAACTCTGAATTACTGTCGTTGTAAAGAATAAGCTTAATTTTTTGGTTTATATTGTAATGTATGAGGGTGCCAAGGCTTTGACAACTTGGGGGAAATGTTCCATTATGGTAATTTATACGAGAGTTTGGAAAGGCAGTCTCGATCGATTTGAGCCCTTACGGTCCGTGAAGTCATCTTCAAAAGTCCCAGAGAACTGTTTGTACTTAGTCGTAGAAAAGTTGTAATACAATTAAGATGTAGTATAGTTGGATTGTCGTTCTTTGTGGCGTTCTAAGGGGGAGGCCTTTGTTCAGCAGTGGACGTCTTCCGGCTGATGATGATGATGATGATGATAGTTGGATAAGTCCCGCTAGCTTTTGACCTCGGAACCCAATTATATTCAATGTATTAACTTTTTTTTTGTTTTATAGGTCAAATAATATGCTCAATCCTTCTCTATACGAGCATAACTGTCCCACTGCAGGGCAAAGGCAAGAGGCCTTTATTGTGTCCGTTACTGTTATTATTATTATTAGGTCAAATAATAAAATGTTTAAAGTAGGTACCAATTTTGCATGTGATTAGTATTGCTACATATTGGACTTATTATTCCAGTTGAGAAGAAGAATAGGAATGGTTACACATTTTCTTTTATCAATATCTTTGTTTTACTGATTTTTGGAGATACTGCAATAGCATCTCGTTCCATTACACCAGAATGTTTGGGGTGAGACAATGTATGCGAATACTAATAATTATGTTTGTTTTTGTTTACCTCACAGCGGCAAGCAGACGTAGTAACTATAAAACATGACACGCGCGTTGTTTGGGTTGAAAGGTCCTTTCACTAGGTATTTTATGTTTTGGGGTGCGGTTAATCAAAGGTAAAACTGCAACAATTTACATAATAAGTATACGTTAGAATTCTGTATCTCTGAACTCGTGGAATATTAAATATGTACTTATGTACACCCTTTTAGAATCTTACATACATACATAAAGTCACGCCTGTTTCCTGGAAAGGTAGGCACAGATCAAACCAGAGGTAGTCAGTTAGGAAACGCAGATGCCATAAAGTATAAAAAAAATGACGTATAAAAGTGTTTTTTTGAAACCTATTTGCAAAAATAAAATAATTTATCATATTCTTCTCAATTTTCATAATTACATCTACATTTACTCCGCACCGCGTTCGAAGCTTCTTGCAAATTAATTAATATTTATGAATTCTCAGAAACAGTGAGGGATAATTTCACAGTCATATTGCATTTACTTAACACCGATAGCAATTATAAATGATCAAATAACGAATAGCATTATAAATTAAATACCATTGATAATTAGCTATGCGGATTAATAAATCCACGTTATTTCCACTTCTAAAAACACTGAGTCAATAAGTCATGTCGTTTCTATAAATTTATAATGTTATTATCTTATCTACATAACGAACTTGGTGTGCTACCGTGCACTAGGTAAAACACGAACGTCATTGAGCAATATAACAAACAGAAGGTCTAATCCAATGGAATATATACCTATTAGTTTTACGTTCACACGTGGCGAATTATATGTCGAATTTCTATCAAGTCCCGACTATAATTTATAGCTTATGCATTAACTTTAACCCCTTTACTTTTAAACGATGCTAACATGTTTTCAGATAACTACTTCATAAGTCTACTGTTATCTCTATTCTTCGACATGCAAATTACAGTGACAGGTGTAATTTAACCATTTGTTCAACACTGACAATTACCTAACTTAGTTAATTCACTATCTAAAAGGCATCTAATTACACAATTATACCCAGGAATAACGCGTAAATCGAATCAGAAATAAAACATTCTGTATTGAAGCTTCTGTTCTTTTTATCTTGTGGTGCTACCGCGCACATAGTCGAAATACTTGTAGAGCCTTCGAGGTAGGGCATCGAACAGCGAAAGCGGTACGTTACGCGGCAATAACTGCTTTATTTGGACGAATATTAATATTATGCGATTTTGGTCGTAAAATTCATAATAGAAACTACATGACCTACCTTATATATTCTGCTTTCGCTTTTTGTTAATAGATAAACTTGTATTGTCATAATATACGTTGTGAGAGGTGTTGTATAACCGTGTTTCCTTTGGTTTCATCATTCGTGTTTTACGGCTAAGGAATTCCTTATTGGCTTCCCTTGGTCTTTCTCCCAACTTTGGCCAGATAAAGAAGCGCGCTAGACCCTCACCGTCACCGGCTATTATCCCCGCGGTATTCTCCTAACTACATAACTGCGATGGGTGATAGATCGCGCAGTTCTAAACCCCTTAATTGTTGGCGTATTTTCTCCTGTCTGTACGGTAAGACCTGTGTTCTACAGACTGGAAAGGTGCGGCATGCGTGCGGAAAAATAATAGAAAATCATCTGCGTTTTGAGTCTACCTATATATAGCTAGGCTAAGTACTGCTCAAAACCCGCCTAGAAGTTTTGTCGTAAACCTTGTATTACGTTATCCTAATCCAAATTAAAGTAAGCTCTACCTCATATCAAGTCATTATAAGTTACCTAAAGATAATAACTGTACAATATTTTATCCAACTTAAGTACTTTAAGTAAAGCGTAAGAGTAATAACAATACCCAAAGATAGCCCGCACACTCACGTAATCACCAATTGCTTAATCAATGGTACACGTGTGTTTATTTACTTTGCAACAGAAGCTTTCTGTTTTATTGTTTACGTTAAAGCTCGTGGCCTACCTTCACCGATTGCATACATATTTATTAAAATATTTTTCTCCGTTTATTGATACGTGTTTGTACAGGAAATCATGCTTGCAGTAGAGTGCGTATCTTAATTGATTTTTTATGAACGATTGGTTTGAGATATTGACAATGTAATTGGTAATGTGAAAATAATTTTTGTATAGGTACATGCCACGTAACAGAGAAAAATATTGTGGTCACGAATGTCCACTGTGTTGCTAAAGGGTAATTAATAATTATAATTAACAAAATGTATCGTCTAATTTTCGATGGAGGATGTTACCTCTCCCTAGCGAGCGATTAAAGGTAACTAATAAATTAAAAACTCATTAGGTAATCTGTCTAACTATCTAGTTACCTTTGTTGTGTGTGTTTAAATAAATAAGTCGAATTTATATCAGGCCTAACTAGTTTATTATACGCTATGTTTTGCAGAAGTTTGAAACAAAGAGAAGCTTTCATCCTTGTCAAGTTGATCATCTACTAATGACATGTTTACGTTGTGTGGTCCATTGGAGCTAAAAATACTAATGGCGGCGCTCTAATTTGTCGAACTAATCTGTCAGCTCATTAATTTGGGACGGGAATTTCTTTAAAGTAGGTTTTAAATAAGTTGGGCTTTTAAGGGTCACTTATTTGATTATCTATTTCTTTTCTTTAAAAAAGAACGTGGCTTTATACTATGATTTTCTCCTGTGTCGTGGGTGCGTTTTACAAACATGTTCCACATACACAAACTCCCAGACTCGGGACAAACATTTGCGGATTACACAATTTTTTGTCCCGCGCGGGAATCGAACTCTTAGCGCATCAGTCCAATCGCTTAGACACCGCGGTAATCAGGTCGTCAAAAATTTCTACATGATTTGAATACATTGCAACGATATTTTTCATTTTGAATTGAACTTTTTCGTGTGTATGTTTAAAATAATAGCAGTTATCGAAGCGTCCATTACCCGGGACCATTCTCAGCACATTCACACATAAGTGGGTTCTTGATAATACACTCAATAACTTAGTTTGTTTTTACTTTTATCACACATAAGAGCACGTAATGATATCGATGAAAGTGAATTTATATTTTTACTTTCTTTGTGGTGCGTTTTTGTGCACTTTCTTTAAATGAGCTTATTGTTGGAGTAAAGCTAGCGTGACAAGATGACAATGAACACCCAAATGCAATAAGCTGATACAAGCGAGTTAGAAACAGGTTATTACGTCTTTCTTCTAGTGAACAAGACGTTTACTAACTTATACCTGGTGGTGTGATACAGAGGGAAATCCTATAGTTATCTCTATCGCATATTGATTTAGATGAGAGGTATGGAATTATCTACATCTTCTGCCGAGTCTGTTTATATTATATTCTATACTCATAACATATAGAAAAAAATCTGCGTGCTGTTCTAGTTCCTTTACTATAACTAGATTTAAAATTGAATGATCAAATACATCATTTATATTCATAGAGTAGACAAACAATCTTCTATCTCCATCTCTATATCGATCCATTCTTCATATTTTTATGGCCTTACATCCTAGCTAAAGCGTTCCCCCTGTTTCCCATTAATAAGTCCAACACAATCAGCACTTATTGTCGGCACCATGTCTGTTGAATCACTCGAACTACGAACGAGCAAAGGAATCAGTCGTCACGCCCATTATCCTATGGTGTTTGAGCTCACCATGGGCGGCAGCTGTCCTCATATTGAGCACGTATTTATAACTGGTGTGTTAAAATAGTACGCGGAAGTAACGGGGATTGATATAAGATGGGGCTTACGGAATTTAGATGTGGGGTTGGGATTGTTTATTTAAGATTAGAGACTGTGTAGCGATTTAGTCTTAATACGGATTAATTAAAGAAATCTCAAGAATTGTTATGATCACGTTGTTTTTTTTATCATATACCTATGACACCTCTTCATTTGATTTTGTCAGAGATTATTTGATTATGTAAAAACCCTTTAACATTCTTCTTATAATATAGATAAACAACCTGCCCTCTTACCATAGACTCTTAAAGCAGGATAGTTTACGATGTGAAAGCGAGACGCCACATAACACTGGACGTAGCGGCGTCACAGTTCAGTTCAGTTTCAATTAGTTCTAGTCTCGTTCAAGGTGTCAGAGTTTGAGCTGTAGTCAGACATGGCTTAACATTCATAATTCTCTGATCGTTAGGTCGAATATTTAATTTACCTAAATAGGTATAGACCAGTCATTGTTTTGACCATTCTATGAAAGTGTTAATGACTTGGCGCCTGCGCGACGACCGCAATAAGTTACATATTGCTCATAATGTCTCTATATGTGGTCACAGACGGTCGTTACAAGTAATTGATGTGATTTCATATGTATTAGCTAGAAAATTAGGTTTTACGTAATCAGTTTTGGTCGTGCATTACTGTATTACATAAATTGATAGTAATTTCTCACCTTCAAATTACTTTCACACGTTAATTCTTTATATCACACGTTGGCTAGAGATTGGCATAGTGCTTAAAGGTAAATTAAGAAGATTGCTTTGGCGCACATCTTGTGGCATTTAATATTACGAGTGTTATAAAGATACATTAGGTAGATACCTATATTAATAAATCGAACGTTCACATGCAAAACTTCATAATATTATTTTCTGACATCAATATTCTTATGATAACATTTTTGTTCTATATATAATTTGACAGTGTAGTGGGAAATTAGACTATACTTAACTTACCATAACTTAAAACGGTTTTAAGGTACAACGTGAACTCTCATTTATACACCTATTAGGCTACGTATTCTAATACATCGCACGATAAATTATTTACAATAAACTCTATAATTAATACAAGTTATTTTGAGCACGTTTAACAAAAATATTCTCAGACGTGTGTGAATATGTCTTTATTGATATTCGACACGTTAACAATGGGAGCTTTGACGGCGTTCGTGATTGTCCCGGGAGCCATTAAATTTTGGCGTTGCGAATAATGGCCTTCTGAGAAACTGAACCCAGATATTATATCGACAAATTTTTGTTGTCGAGTTTGATGTAAATTCTCCTTAAACATTAATTCGGTTAAAGTATTTATATAGAACCTTTTTTTGATGATTATGCTATTTCAATATAGACACAGGAATGCAACCCAAATATTCCTACTGAATTTCTAGTTGTTAAATCACTTTTAAAGTATTTGAGTTTCTAATGCTTCAGATGATGGGTTTAGCCTTAGACGCTCTTTGAATGGTGCTTTACATTGACTAGAGCGTAGAGGCTACAGTACAGTCTTTACTGCACTATTATAAATTTCATAGACGCGAATTAAGGTTATTTCCAGTCTAGTTCTCCGGTAAAAGGTGATGATCCTACAATGATTAAGAAATCCGTTTAGTTAACTTTACCGTTAAGTATAAAATTCACACTCATTTATCAGCTACTTCTGGGATGTTCCTTTTTCCGCATACCTACAACGATTTTCCGCCATATCCTTGGATCGCAGACATGGCGTGCGATGCGATAGGCGTCTCTATTGTGTGCCATATAAGCTGAAATTGGGTTAACAGCACCACCCATGGGTTTCACGCAGCGTTGCATCCACATTAGTGCAACAACATGGTTTGATGATACCTCAGTCTAGTGCTTCTGGAAGTGACCGAGGCACATAGTATAGTAGTATATACTCGTGAGAGAAAAAATAAATAAAAAATGTTTTAGGTACGCATTATTTTAAAACCGAAACTATTGTGTGCTGTAGTTTTCTTGGTACCTATAGAATTTGCAGAATCTGGCTGAAGCACAAAAATATCATTGCAAAAGATTAGGTATATTGACGGTTGCTGAAGAGATTTTGGAATCGAAAAGATATTAACGGCACCTGGTGTCTGGAAATGTAAAAGGTTCAGTCACTTCTAGTGACCGCTACTGGTTACAATGTGTGTAATGTGAATACCATATCATAATAACGACGATGTGTCGAAATCACGGCCGGCCTTATGGGGTATGTGGGCTATGGGCGGTCAGTGCTGTGTGAAAATCATTACTTATTCCATAACCACCGAGGGCTACATCAATGAAATATTCATTAATACAATGCAACCAAGTTGTCGTCTGTATCGGTTCTTGTTTAAATAACTTTAATGAGTTCCCAACTATTTTGAATCACGGTACTGCTTCATTAATGCGTCGTGTCGGATCCGTAATCATGTCGATTTGATACCATTTACATAATCTATATTCTACGCCTAAATTCTGTTCGTGTTTTTTTATTTGAATCACCAGAATGACTGTAAAGTATTATTTATTTCTTTAGTCACTATAAAAGTAATTTTATTTTGATACGCTTCCAATTACTGCTTTATCTTTAGAGATGTTGATTGAGCGTTCGATTAGGCGTCCAATGTAGATCGAGAGATACCTAAAGAGAAAGTAAATCGATAATCGTGATCGAATCGGTAGTTCGATCTATATGTTTCGATAACATTTAACTCTCGAGCGACTTGGTAATAAATAAGGATTCTAGCAAGCGTTTGACAAGTTTTTGAAGGTACCTAAAGATTCTGATGCCTGGAAAATAAATAGAATTTTTACAATATTCCGATTTGCGATGTACCCTGTCAGTTTGTTTATTCATTACTCTGAATTCATATGACAATTCAGACATCCCATGTTACCGTAACATGGAAGTAGGAACGAGATTGTACGTTGCCATTAAAGCCCATAATTCTGCGGTTCCATTGTAATTCATCGCGCTACCGAGACCAGACGGAAGTTGATGCTCATACGAGTAGCTACCGTACGACACTTATTGTTGTGAAGCTAAGTATCAAAGAAATGGAGTCTGGGCGTCTGAGTATGTGCAGCATGTCTCTTGGTATGTCGACAATGTCTGAAAACATTGAGACGTGAGCTATACTGCAGTACCTTTTCCTATGTATATATGTATACTAAAGAGAAAAATCGGAGTCATGGCCACTCGTTAAGAAACTAAGGTGTAGAAGACATGATCTTGAACCAAATGATAATTCGGTATAACCAGAATTTCGGTAGAACCTTTAACGATGTAGAAACAAAACGTAATAAATTTACTTAAAGGACTCTTACTACGACGTAGAGCACTTAAAGGTGGCCATTAAACATACAGAACAAATAAATAGTTGAGTAATAATTACTGTCATGTCATTTTAATGAGAGAGGTACAAGAATGTACGGGGTGTAGCAGGAAATATATCTCGGTAGCCATTGATTTGTGGGAAACGCAATCTTTGAGCATGGGGCGTGGAAGGTCGCACTTAGTTCTCACCGTAAGTTGGCTCAAGTTATAAGAAACTGTTCTTTGTTGGCAGAAAGTATTATTACTATATCAGTAATTAGCTTTGCTACGTGTTTATCAATTATACGATATATATATATATATATAAATCTCCTTAATCCGTTACATAATTTTAAAAAAATGATTTCCTTTACAGTCTTATAAATGCATACTGCATAATTTTTGTTCAAAAGCTTTACGATAAAATTTGTTAATATAGGATTGCATACTTAACATCACGCCTGTATTCCCCGAAGGGGTAGGCAGAGGTGCACATTAAGTACACCCACATTTCGCCAGTTATGTTTGTAGGTCCCAATGTAATAGGGGGCGAGCCTATTGCCATCAACCGGGCACAAATCCAGACTCCGTGCTGCCACTGAGAATTACCTAATGGAAAAACCCAGTAACACTTTGCCCGACCCGGGATTCGAACCCAGGACCTGGTGCTCAGCAGTCGCGCTTAGCGACCACTAGACCAACGGGGCAGTCATAATACAGGATTGTTTGGAATTAATTTAAATCGTGAATAATGATTACTTTGCTGGTTGCTTATGACTTGCGACGCACGTAGTAGATAACGCACAGATCAAGTGTTCCGTCAGTGTAGTCGGCAGAACCAATCAATCAGTGAGGCGAGACTGGCCCACATCCGCCAATTTGTACTACACATTGTTATTTTATTTTTTTTTGCACCTCACGCCTTCCAATTTCGTTAATAATGTTCTTAATCTGTCGGAAGTTTCACTTTGAGATAATCAATTTGGTGCAGATGTTGTGATACGTTTTGATGTAATCGCAAAGGTTAATCTTATCGGAGATCGCACACTTGAATGTATGAAAGTAAATGCGATGAGGAAATTGTTATGTTCATGTAGCCGATGAGCTGTGAGAATAAAATATGTATGGAGGAGTTGAAGTCTGTGTCATTACTTTGATTGCTTTGTATATTACGCGGTAAATTCCTATAGACGTTTTTTATATTATGAGGTTATATAATACGATTATTGACGACAAAGCGTGCATTGCTAAAGATAGTGTATCTTGGCTATTTTCCTCCTATATCTTATAAATACGACATCAAGAATCTGATTATTCAAAGTTACACTATTTAGGCAACGCCATTGTTAGGCGTGACAATAAAGTAAAAGAAATCAATACGAATTAAAATTGGTTCGTTGATTTGCCATTGAACAAATCAAAGTCCGAAGAAACGAAATTAGGTGCGAAATTTTGTGAAAGTCAACTTAAAGAAACACATCTGTACGTGCAGATTCTTGGGAAAATTATGTTGTCCAATCCTTTAGATTGATGATTCGCTTAATTACGTTTTATAGAAATTGTACGTAGTATCATTAAAATCTCTTGGAATTTGTCACACTCTTCATTCATCATGATTTCTTCAATCACTAATGTATAAAAGAATATCAACGACTCAAGTCTGAACAATTTCTATGAATAGAGTGCGATAACTTCTAAAAGAAATGGCTATTATGTTAGGCGTCTTGGAGAGTAGACTTTTGTTTGGCATTTCCGAAATTAAGAAATTTTAATTTTAAAGTAAACATATGCAGTATTTCGCATAAGGTAAGAAACAAAGGAACATAACACGGATTATCCTTACGATGCAAGTGATTGATAAGATGACAGACAGTCAAATTATATGGAACACGTGCAATCAACAACACTGAATGAGAGACAGAACAATTTTACAACAAACTGCATGGAAAAAAATATCGTAATTGTTTAAGTTGGTCTTAAAATAACATATTGTTATGCGATGTGTCCTTCACGGTTATGTGTTCGTATGACGAGAATATTATCTTACAGTATCTTGATTGAAAGTCTCTCTTCGTCTCCTTATCTTCGTTATTTGATAGCTTTATTTAGAAAGGTGACGTCGCCGTATTTGTTAAGTACTGATGAAAATCCAAAGTAAACATTACGCCAACACACCAGATTTTTATGTTAGATTTAGTCTTTATATGTATTTTATTATAGCACGTTCACATGTAGTATCTACAATTAAATGATTAGCCAGTCATCAAAATTGGTGAAAGGCCTTACTGCCCAGAAGTCTATTGGAATGACACCATTCGTTAAGGTTCTTTTATACTACCCCATTTAGAATTGCGTCTGTAATACGAGTAATATAGGTTTAGTACCTACCCACTAGAACAATTGATATGCATTGCAGCGCACGCGCACAGGCCTACAATTTCATATGTGACCGATTTTTTTCTCATTGTTACAGGTGAGTACTCCTGACTTCTGCATTCAAACGGCATCCGCAAATAAAAATAGACGATCCACGATTGAAGACGAGTACGGCACGGTAAGTAATGATAGTTGTTTTCTACAACTATTTTCTCTGACGTGCCGTGACATCGCTACCTACTTCGGTTCAGCGGCTGCGATTTCGATCCGCGCCGGTCGATCGCGAGTGCGTGCGCGCAGTCACCTGCCGCGTGCACCGACCGCTACACGTCGCGACCGCGAGATGCCGCCAATCGCGCCTAAACGATCTATTCAGTAATTTTTTTGAATCGACGATTTAAGGCGCCAAATGTTTTAGTTTTTTTAATGGTGGACTGTGTCAGTGTTTTCTGTGCGCGAGTTATTTTTCTTTGAGGCCCTTTGGACATGGTTTAACTTTTTGTTGTTGTATGGTAAAGTTGCATTTTGTTACAAACATATTATATTATTTTAATTAATTTACTTTCTACCCTTTTTATTCTTGACAGTGCTGTGTAAAGTTACCAACCGAAACCATTCATACTTAGGAATTTGTTATTCTCAATTCTGTTTTTTAATTATAGGCCAATGAACTTTTGTATCTCCTCACATTGTTTGCTGCTTTTTGCACGATTTGCATCAATATGTAAAATAAAGTAATAAGTGCTAATTCCCTGAATAACTCTCAGTGGTAAACAAGTAATTAGCAATTAACTAAAATGATAGAATTGTTACCTGCGTATAGGTTTTGTCCAAACAGCTGTATTACATAGGGAAATTAGATTCAGGGTACAAATGGAACCACAAAGTTCCTAATTTGCATATGCTAATATGTAGATAGGAGACTATTCTCTGAATGTTATTATAACTTATTGGTCGTGTGTTCCATCGATTAGTAACAATTAGTCTCGACATTGTTATCCTTGGCACGGCGTCTTTGTGCTATATTACTTCATTAAAGTATCGCAAGTTAATCTCAAAACGCAATAAAATAACTGAACACTAGTCGCTTTTGAAATATTTTCGCTACCCGCATTTTAAGAATGTTTTCTATGCGCAATCCGGAACACATGTTGCACAAAAAAATTGGTTCATGTGGGTGCTTTACTACAAATTACTTGTGTATAGAACACAATAGCTTACCTTGATAGTCTTGCCAGCGTTTCCCCGAAAAATGTCACGCATGCCATCTATCTTATTGTAGTACAATTGAAAAGGCCCATTCACCCTAACCTTTTGACTAAGGCATTCGGTTGCGCCACACAGTGCAGCAACATGCGAGTAGGGTAATTTTACACGACTCTTCACTTACCGGTGACCCTCCGTCTATTACTTGGTTTCGTATTAGCCCTACCGTGACGTCATTCAGAACAGATGGCTCAATATACAGACGATGTTTAGGTAATCTTTCAGAGAAATATCTCAGTTTATCAGTAACATCAAATGTTATCAGAATTGTTATACATCGTGCTGATTACTTTTGGTTATTTTGTATATATAATGTAGTTTTGATTATAGGAAACATTGGCTTGTTTAGGAATGTTGCTTAACATAATCATCTCTGTGTTGATAAATGAATGACAGTTAATATCACGACAATAGGTAACTGAGTTATTGTTTTTAGATTCCAGATATTGTCTCGGAATAAAATATTTTCTAATTGTTACTGAGAAATGTAAACAACAGTGTATTTGTTTGTTTATTCATTCGATTCAATCAATAGATGATTAACTAGTATAGATATTATGTCTGTGCCTGTCTGGTTGTGCTTGGAGAATATTACTCTATAATAAATAACCTATTAAAATAAATTGATGTCTAGCGGTTTATAGTATAATCAAAACAGTTGGAAGGCTTAGGAATGGCGAAAGAGTTTTACGAAAACTAAGTGCTGGTATCTAATTTGGACATGCCTGTGGTTATTTTTCGTCATGCGGCAATATTGTGAATTCCAATTATCGATAGTTTTAAAGTAATCATCAACTGTGACAAAGAGTGTGACAAAATATAATATTTTCGAAGGCACTCGGGCCTGCAAAAGAAGTTGCTCAACTTTTAGGGGAAGAAACCATCATTTAGATGCAGTAAGCGTGAATATTTCAACTATGGGCTTCATTGTTATTGATTCAAATATTTGACAGTTTTATTAATCCCTTGACATAAATACGAAATAGTTGGATTTTAGGTCTTTTACAATGAATTATAGAGAAATAGTATTGTAATTTCTCTATTA
Source organism: Abrostola triplasia (assembly GCA_946251915.1). Lineage (NCBI taxonomy): Eukaryota > Metazoa > Arthropoda > Insecta > Lepidoptera > Noctuidae > Abrostola > Abrostola triplasia. The sequence goes on along the minus strand of OX276434.1, from coordinate 9,957,530 downwards.
ATTTTAAATCGATACGAAGCGTAATTTAAAAAATGTCATTTGTTTTAGGAACGATTTCTTAATTTAAATTAGTATGTGCCAGTTGTTAATTAACATGCAAGTTCTTGCAAATATAATCAGTATTGGTTGTGTTGTCTGTTGCAATGGTAATTAATTTGAAGTGAACTAATGTTATGTTTGCCCATTGTAAAGGACAGACTATAAAAAATATTAATTAGTGTGGCAATTGCTAATGACTCTAGTTACTCCACATAAAAGTGTTATGCGTTAGTGCGTTTTAATTTTCGTATTAAAATTCTAAAGAAAGTTGTGTGCATACGAAATCTAATAAATTAATCGGTTGACCCAAAATCGTAATCGAGACCTTCGTTTTACTGAACACAAGGCATGCAGAAACATGTATTAGTTTAGTGAAAGTGAACTACAACTGAATTCGTTTAAGTAAGTAGTGTTTGCACGCATTCACACCCACAGTCCACACAATAAAAAAGACATGTTAACTTTAAAAACCCGGTGGTTTCGGACGGCTATAAATCTAAGGATAAACATTCTTCAAGAATCTCAACTTTTTGCATTCTTTGTATACAGTAAAACTCTCATAAGAATGAAGTTTATTGTGTTTACGGGAATGATGAACGAATTTTTCAGACGATAATCTTATTTAAGATTTAGATTGATCAAAGCAAAGGGTGTGCAAGGGATTTAAAAAAAAAATTTTTGCTGTCTGGCAAAAAAAGAAGAAATTTTTTCAGTGTGTTACATTTGAAAGGAAGGCACTTTTATTTAAATTAAGAATCTCGTTTAGCTTAATGAAACATTCATCGATCAAAGGATGCCATTAATCTATTAGAATGACCCACAGAAGACAACATCAAACAACTTCACGTGAAAGCGTGCCTCGCATCAACGTTATTAGATTTTCTAAACGCACTGCCCAAATGGCATGAAATTACTCAGTCGGTTATCAATCCGCACAATAGTATGGTACTCTCGTTTTCTTTGGAATGTGTACAAAAAGTGAAAAAAGAACTGAACCGCCGACTGTCAGACGAACCGGTTGTGTTAGTAACGTTACATCAGGAATAAAAAAAGATACATTTCATTTCTGAATTGTGCAACATCGATTATGCGTTTTGCGTTTAATAAATGATTGCTTCTATATTGGAGACCTGTTTTTTGACGTTGATGCATAGCTTAGGTACGATCGGGTTAGGACGGACAGTCCAGTGTTTTGGTGGCACGTAATATTTGGTTCCTAATCGCGTTACTTTGATTATGGTCAGTTCTTTCATATTGTTTAACAGCTGTTTTTCGATAGCGGTCGACGTTGGCGACGTTCTAAAAGACATAGTTACATCTAAATATTTTTTCCTAACCATTGTGGCGATGCAAGAGATAGTTATCTAGTGATGTACGGTGCATTATTCTTCCTTCAATGTTCCGGTCGGATGCAAAAAGTCTTTAGCGAAGGCTTCTCCTATTGTTTTATTCTGAGAACAGATTGGCACGACAAGGTCCACGGACGTCCTTTCGTTTCCGAAGCCTTCTTCGCCTTGCCCTTTCATTGAGACCTCGACTGCTGGACAATTCGATTAATCTTTTGACCTTTTCACGTTAGGTATACGATCCGTCCCTTTGATGTGTTGTTAGTCAATGACAGACACTAATTTATTACACTGCTACTTGTCTTTGTTAAACAAATTGATGGCAGGCTTTATCCGATTCAATAAATTCAAGTTGACAGTCGTAAAATATTTAGAAAAGTAATTTGGACAGCCAAGCCTCATTTGGTTTTCCGGTTCATCGATTTTTGACCTCTGGCCGTGCCCCACACAGCGCATCTTTACTTTCCTACTTTATGTGTCAACACCATAATGATGCTAATTTTTTAATTGTCGGTACTCAAAAAGTTTTAATTCGCTAATGTCTATCATTAATATTCAACACTATTATATAACTAATTTGTAAGCAATAGTTTCGGAATATATGCAAGAATCCGGTGAAATTGTTCTTTATAAATGGCGATTTCACCGGTGTTTATAATCATTTGCATTTAATTGTTACAAGCGTGGGTATTTAGGAAAATATGGGGACCATTAAAATGATTTTATGGAAGGTTCTCGACACACATAAGTACCTACGATGCACATGTCTAATGGCTGAGATAGATCTCTGTTCTTAAAGAGAAGATTAATTTCTAGCATCAGGTTGTATTTTTAATTCATCAACATTTCAAGAATGTCTCAGTTTCTAGTAGGTGTCATAATTGAAACATTCCTATGTTGTGTATAGCAATAGTAGTATCTACGAGTAGGTATATTTAATTATCTACTGTATTAGCTGCGAACGCGCAAGTAATTCGTACTTTCGTTATAATTTACCAAAAATTGACACCAAGTAGATTCGATTGATCAACTCTACAAGCCCATAATTTTGCAACGTTTGTTTCGTAAAATTCATTACGGCAAGTAATTATTCGTATCGGTTGACTTATTTGATTGTTATCAGCGTAATGCCCCGTGCTGGTACTGTGTACTGCATTGTAGAATGTGTGATAATGTCATGCAAATTATTCTGTGTTGACCAGTGCAGCATGTCGGTACACTGTTGCGGCTAATTTGAGGTACAGTCGTGTTTGTAACCACTAATGTTGTAAGTTTCGTTGGTGAGTTACACAGAGAGGTTTTCTTTGGAGCCTACTGCTACAACATCTGAGATTACTTTAGAACCGAGTATTTTCTTAATAGCTTTATATTCCCGCTGTTGGGCAAAGGCCGGGAATCTGCTTCTATCGTATACTTAGGTGTTATTCTTTGGGATATATTTACTTATCTAAGTTAGGTTAACGTTGCTATAGTATTTCAGTATCACCTGAAAAATTACAAATGAAAATAAATGTGTTATGTCAGTCAATTGTAAGCCAGACGCTTCATTGGTTGTTTGATTATACTCCGCAATTAAAATAATTACTACATATTTATACCTAGATCCAGTGTTTGTGTGTTCGTTTCTTATCATAATAACCTGAACAAACCTGTCCGATGGGCCTAAAAGTAAAATAAATTTGCGTTTTCCAGTGACAATTGCATACAGAATAAAGACATGCATGATTTGGTGTAAGTTGTACGATGTGATAGTTTCTGAGGATACAACAATAATACATAATGTGCAGCAAGGAACAGATAAACCATGTGCTGAGCAAGATCAATGTGGTGAGTACATTATTATTTATGATATTATGTTATAAGGAGGTGAGGCTTGTGTGTGTACTCCATAGGGTCCTTAGGACCCATGTGGATAGTCGGTGAGACACGGACGGATTTAAGAATGTTTGTTTATTTCCTTGATAAGTCTGCAAGGTGCAATATGTTAGTAATATTTATTTCGAGCCTTACTAGATCTGTCAGATGAACATGTATAAATTTAAATTATACCTAAGCCGATAAAGCTCAGAACGATTATTCTCGTAATTTAAAAATATGTTAGCTCACACTAAAATACCAAAATGTGACATTTGAGATGTTTTGATTGAAATTATATTTGGAATTATTATTTACGAGAATCACCGCTCTGACCTGATGGATTAAAGTGAATTAATTAATGTTATTGAGTTTAAATGTTACATCAATTAGCCACCTGACTGACATAAATACCGTAACAATATTCTGCTAATTAACTAAAAGCCTTTTGAAACAGTTTCAAACGATTACGTCCGGTTGATCTAACTATAATATAAATGCATTAATTGGTCACAATTGGCTATTAATAATTTCCAATACGAAGGTTGGCGCCAAGGTTGGAACGTGGTATATTGGTCGCCAATAGCCACGTAGACACTATGAATTTAAGTTGGGGAAGGAAAACGTTCATCTTTTTGACACTGACCTATAAATCTCTTTAATTTTGTTGTTACGTAGTATGAATAAATTAATGATAATTATGACTGCAATGCGGTGAATGTAAAGGTGTGACCACACCTAGTGCATCGATCGTTTGCGGTTACCCCAGTGGTGGCGTCACGACACACAAGCGAGATAACTTGTATAATGAACTCATTACCAATGTTGGACTGTTTTTGGATGATGTCTATCAATTAAAATGCGTACCAACACCCTTTAAGTTTCCTTCGTGTCAGAAGGACAAATCGTAGTTAGGTGTTCACGAAAGGGAAAATACATTTGATTGCCTTAGACGCTGGCCGTTGGACAGACGTTATTTACACATGAATTGATTCGACCATCGCCATCGGTATTACGAGCTGTTGTAGCATCACCTTTAGATCTTGTAGTATAAAGTCAAATCAATAGACCCTTTTGTAAGTGTGTTGGTAAATGTATAAAACAAAAGGTTTTCCATATTATTCAATTGCAATGATATTTTATTTTCTTATGTAAAGTATTCAATCCTTATCTTGTATAAGCAGAAATGGAATTTATATGCATTGAGTTCACGAACACTTGATATTCTTTGTGTTTACTGTGTTTAGGTACGTGTTGTTCTCTTAATTACAATCGTGAGCTAACTTTTGACAGACATGGTTAATTTAAACTCCTTTAATTACCCATTCCATCACGACCATATTAAGTGTTTTATCGATGTTTTTATATGCACACATACTTATAATCATATTTTGAATCGATTCAGTGCCGCTCTACTCGATGTTCATTGCCAAATTGTTGGTATTCGATTTTAATGAGAATTACATAGATATTATATCGATTCTAATTGAATTCTGAATGTGTTGCGATAATGGAGTATGTTGCAACTTGAAAGTGATGGTTAAATGTTTGAATTCGTGCAGTCTAGCGAAAGTCAATTAACATTAGTTTGTCTGGAGGTTATGTTCCTTTAGTTAACGGCCCGAACATCCGATGATGCGTACGTTTGATATGATTATGGAAGGTTAGGATTTGGTAATTATATATCTTATTTTTTGTGTCTATCTGAGGCCAAAACTTAATAGGTCATGCTGTTGACAAATGAAGACATAATGAATTAATGGTAAGACAGTCAGAATGATTGGTAGCCTCATTTTTCAGGGAGTGTTCTACGGTCGATTGTATATCGTCACTCATAGAGTCCCTTTCAATACTACGGTGTATTGGAAGAGGTTAATTGAAATCTTTTGATAAAGATTCATAGTCAACGCAGTCAAGTGTTACATTACGTTGTGCGTTTATTATGATATGGAAAGTTTGAACTTGACGGTTATCTAGTAATGTAAGCTATCTAAGATAAGGCTGACAGCTATGTTTGTTGATAAAGTATGCAGATGTACGACCAGATGATCGATATAGCGTATCAATCAGTATTCCGGAAGAGAACTAATGTGGAATCGATGTTTGGATATCTAATCGAATACAGGTGCCTTTGAAATCAGGATTCCTATGATACAGGGATATAGTAGTATGCACCTAGTTTAGGAGTCGGCGTGCTTATGTTTGTAAAAATGTTTTTTAGCTTATTGAAAACTAAAGGTACCTACCAGAAAAAATATCGACACAATACTAATTACTCTAAGACCTTCATCTATCTATTTTAATACTAAGAAAACATGCGAGCAAGTATTTCATTTATTAGACTAGCATAATTGACGGAAAAGGGTAGGGTAGGTACATCGAATTACAAAACATAACGCGAACAGCAGTTAACTTGATTCGTATCTATTAAATGGAAATCGAACCGGAAAAACGGACGAACAATGCGGGTAACGGCATCGGCACCACCATGCACAGATATAGCCTACAATTATTTATTGCATTTGCAACTAACTGTAAATACGTTGTAATGAGGCTAACAATAAGCTCCCTTCCCCCCGATCGCCTCGTAAAAGGATACTCGCGGAATTATAGGTACACTTGCATGGAAGATATAGGCGTGTGAACATCGTCTTCGTTTTGTGAAATATGGTAACGATGTTAAGAAAAATTGTTAATTCTTTCTGTCTAAATATTGTTCTAGCAGTCTTTTTTAAGCATGCAGTTGTGATATTTACCCGATGTTACCTGCGTCCGTACTGTCGTAAGGGGTAAATGACCAATGTCTGAAAGCAACTGTTGTTAGAGAACATTATACTGCGATTACTAGCAAGCGACGCGAATGTATGATTGTCGATTGATTGATTGATCCTGCTTGAAAGCGCCGATGTGTTTCATATTATCTTTGTAGTTATTCTCAAAGCTGATCTACTACTAACATACCACTGCAAAAAACACTGCTGCAAAACACAAATTGATGTCGAAAAATTGTCATTTTGAAATGGAGCTGGTCATATTTGTTGTATGTCGGATGATATGTGGGCAACAACCACCATGTCGTGTTGCTACACAATGTCATAAGTCAAAAGCCAGTATTAGGTAGCAAAAGACACTTAACTTTGATACAAGGACTATAGTAGATCACAATTGAGAAGAAGGTTGGCCTTACCTTGCGTTAGGACCATCACGGACCTGTTTTAATATTTTTATTGTTTTGCAACTTGTGCGGGTGTAGCGTGGTCTTGTTATTGTGTGCACTATGTAATGCAAAGAAATAATTAGAGTAGAAAAACAAACGTACGGAAAACTATGGAATATGACATAATGGAGTGATTGCTATATGAATGAGGTATGTGGAATGTGGATGAGGTCGCTTATGCTTGAGGCCTCATTTCCATTAGCTTCTTAGTAGTTTATCTAACTGATGATTACGAAATTTGTTTCACTTGCTCAGTTTGTAGGATAGATCCTGTGATATTTTAAGGAACTTTTACTTAGCATAATTATGGTGGGCTCTACATATCGGCCGGAGCTAAAATCTTAACTTTCAACTTTTGTAACATAGCCCGTGTTTGTACCTAATAATATGCCAAGATTTCAATGAAAAATTTCGTCATATCAATTGGTGATCGAAGCAGTAAAATTAAGAGCATGCGTTAAAAAACGAGTTAAATGTTTTTGTAAGCAATACACAGTACCTATCTAATATAATAATATGGCAAATTAACGAAATGTTTGTATTTTTACGCGTTTTGTTGTAATGAAGTGAGTCGAATTCCAACCGGTACTATCGCGAGGTGCATCGGTTCTGCCTATTAAGCCGATAGAAGCAGGTACTTATCGTTTACTTGTTCTTGTGACTTCATACGTGACCATGTTGCAACAGAAGCCTCCAGCTCCGATTTTATATCTTGTTTAGAACAACGATTGGATGGTAATTCAAGACGTTGTAGAGACCTTATCGCATATGTTTACTGGTTTCTAATGTGTAAACATTTACTACGTGTAAAACTTTAATTAGTTTAGAAAATATAATTTTTATTAAGGAAATTATGGAGTAGGAAGTATGACTTCACACATTCATTTCCTTACGTTAGAAAACTTGTTTTATGGAGGTGTCTCGTCGTTGACTCACATCACAATCACCTGTGTCGACTGTGGGACTAAGACTGGTCCCTTTAATATCTCCTATAAATCTACGCCCACCAAATAAATTTGAGGTTAAACACAGTCAAATTGTATTAATGGGCGATCTATAAAATATGTACGGCCTGCGGCGGTTTATAAAATATTGTCATAGATAACATCGATATGGGCGTTCGTAGTCAAAATATTGTTTAACTTGGCAATGAGATTCTATGAGATTGCGTTAAACGTTTAGATAGTGCAGATAAGGACTGCAATATAATATGTACATGAATAATGTACCACGTTGTAGAAACATGCAGAAGTTTCATTACACATAGGTACCTACCTGCCTACGCATATTTTTACTTTGAAGCAGATATGAGTAGACTCTCACCAGACAGAACTTATTGCCTTAATTTGAGCAGCTTGTATTGGTTGTAGAAGTTAACACTTCTACAACCAATACAAGCTGTTACCGCGGTGTAGTTTCTTTGTGTGCCTTCGTAAGATTGAATTTATATAATCTTCTATTTTTAACTAGAGCATGGTATATTGAAATGTGGCTGAAGATTTGTAAGCATTTAATTCTGAGCGATTTTCGTCGGCCCATTATTTTATTATAATATTATGAGAAGTTTCCTCCGAACTTGACTTCGGTGATCTTATTAATTTGAACGAGAATGAAACTTCTTATTTATTTGTAGTACTATGCTCTATGTATTAATAAATATTGAGTTTCATATTGCGTAATGAGCATAAGTTATCGTAGTTTTTTATTTAAATTTAGGTCAGCATTAATCGGCTGAAAGTTTCCTATATCAATGTATTGCGTGTTTTATAATTTTTTAAGGTCCTAGCAGGAAAACAGTTATAATTTACATTTTTTATCAGTATTTCATAAGTGAAATCGTAATTAAAATAAAACGACTTCAATCTAATACAAATTAGTTTTGATAACATTTCTATAGTTAGATGCTGCCTTTATCCTTTAATTTCCATAACAATATAGGCGTCAGACACTTCAAATATATTATTTCAATTATAATCTGCTTATTGTAGGCGATTCAGATCTGTATAAGGGAAATAAGGGCTCATGCTATTTACTTGCAAATGTAGGCGTTTATTTCACGTACATAATTCATTACTGATATTGCATGTCCGAACTGCTTTGAATTTATTGTCACACCTTATAGCTTGCGTAGACTGGTGGATAGAACGTGAGAGGAAATTTGTCGATTTTATTTCTTATTTAATTGAATTAAGGTACATATTTAAATGCTCTGCTTCATCCACCGTATCTAAACTGCGATGCACCGAGGTCGATCACCGAGCATTGAAATCTATACCTTATTTCGATTGCAATAAGTATTAAATTCGAACGACCCTATGCCAGTCCGCCAGTCAGTGCAGGCCATTATTCTCTATGATCATAATGTAGATAGATCAATTATCGCCTATATTCGGACGCCCACCGGTACTTCCGCTGTAGTGTTGATTGTCGTGTTGAAGGCATTGTTCTAACTGTACTATACGGTAATCGAATCTATTGACATCTAAATGTGATAGTGATAATTTGTCAATTTAATGACAGTTACATAATGAAGACTTAACGAATTCGTAGATACAGTAGATTACATGTTGTTTTTTATAAAAACCACACCTTACACTTGGAATTTCTCCTGCATCGTGGTTAAGTTTCACAAACATGAAATATCACATATAAGCACCTAGACTCGGGACAAACATAAATGCGTATTGCAGAAATGTTTGTCCTGGACGGGAATCGGACCAACGTTTAGCGCAGCAGTCTAATCGCTTAGCCAGTGCGCCAATCAGGTCGTCTTCAATGAAACATTCAACCAAATAAAATGGACCGTAGTTCTTACTCAGTTTTCAGCTGATGACATAATTATAAGCGAGTGCTGACAGACTTGTGAGCTCAACACTAGTGTTACTTACAAAAATAACAATTGAATAAATAATATTTACAATGCAATCAATGCTTGTTACAATGTAGTAAATATTGACGAGATAAATTTATAAGTAGCCAGTATTTATAAATATAAACCACAGACCGCAGAAACTACTGGATAAGGCGAATAAGGGCGCGTGACACGTGTGTAGGCGTTCTATCTCACGTAGTGATTGATGTGTCGTGTACGAACAGCTGTTTGGGTCCCGAACCGTCACGAACACACGACCTTTGTGGTCGGTTACAAACCAGTAATTAAGTCTAACGCATGTTTAAGATATAGTACAAGTCATAAAATACCCTTTAAATAGGTGTGTATTAGGAATTCCTGAGAATTTGGTTCGATTGTATTTTATACCTGGATGGTGATATTTCGGTTAATTTAAACAGGTGTTGTATAACTAAATTATTTAATAACGGGTAACATTTACAGTCTGATAAATATGTATTAGGGTATTCATTATTCATCTGTTGCCTATTACAAATTAATTTCTGTTATCAGAAATCGATGTGATCGATTTGAGCCTGAAGTTGGCAATTTGGGCTAGTTAAATGTTATTGGATGCTTTTCTACCTGCTTTTGTGTGGTGCCTCACCGCAAGACATGGCGCACCTTTTGTCCTGCCCAACCTGCACTCTCTGGGACATGATAGAGGCAAACGCCCGGGCTGTTCAGGGAAGCAGCGTTAAGGAGTTTTGGCATAGCGGATGCATTGCCCTCATCTGGTATCTCCGTACGTTTGCGGTGACCTCATTTATACAAGTCTGTTTCGTGGTCCCGCCATCCCGGAATCTCGTTCGGAAATTCCGGTCCACTTTCCGGATGAATTTGGACCGCACCAATTATCTAACAATGCATCTACCTAATGTACGTTTGAAGAGTACAGTTTCAATTAAAATTAGGTTATCCGTTGTTTGTAATCGGTGTTATGAAGTTCTCATTGTAGTTTTACTAAGCTATGCAATATAATATACCTATTATCTTTACAGCATAATTATGCTGAGATGGGAACCAATTTTGGCCTTGGAAAATTATTAACTATAAAATTTTTTCTTCCAATTTTACGATTATAAATCGGAAAACGTCTGCTACATGTTATTCGTTACAAAACGCGCATATTACTAGAATACAATGCCGGAGAAAGAGCCGAGAAGTCAGCTTATATAACCGCATAGTAGGTGCCACAAAATGGGCTTGTTATGTATGTGTATCGTGTATTCTGTCCACAGTGATAAATCACAAGTTATCCAGCATACCGCACATAACCTGCCGTGATTGATGCCTTCGTAAAAACAGACGGTGGCTCCTAACTGCTTCCAAATAGTCACGAGCGACCTTTGCGGTCGACTGTCGCGCCTTCACATACCGAAACATAATTATACTTTCTTGTACCTGTAATTATGATTGCAGTTAGCGTGTTTTGTCTTACATGGTGATTTGCGACGAATGTTTGATGTTGAGCGCTGGGCTTTGAACGTGAAGTTATTTGCGTGAATATTTTTGGATGCGTGCTTCGTGCTTTCGGCTGAGGTTTAACGTTGCCTTTTAAGTTATTTTATGTTTACTTTGTTAAAGCAAGACGTCGCATTACACTGCATGTAGTGCTGTCTCGCTTCCACATCGTAAACAGTCCTGCGTTAACAGTTTATGGTAAGGGGGTAGAGGGCTCTTTTGGACTGCATTTGTTCCCATTTCTAGGGACCTGCTACCTGATGTAAACAACTTGATACTCAGATCAACGAAGCAACAAAAAGAAAGTGAGCATCTAATTCATAGTTAATGATTCTTGTAAGCACAACTTTAATTTCCCTCTCGTTGCTCGTCCAGTGAGTATTGTTTATGACCTGCTTGCTCTAGTTTATTGTCTCTGGCGTTAAAACAGGTTTTAATTGAAATTCTCTTTTTATAACTACTGTTATGTAGGTCTAGGTAATTGATATGTAATACGAGTGTTTACTTTTTGTTTCTTCGGCGTTGTAGCGAGAAGTGATATGCTTAAATTAATTATGGTGCTTACATCTTCGTATATATATACCTATATTACGTATCTTTGTATGTTAACATACCTACGTGTATTGTTTGAAGTTTTGGGCAGAAGAGTAAGGGGGGAGGGAAGTAATCCCTTTGTTGTCCTTAGGGTATTTTTCATCATTCTTTAAACTGGAGTAGAACAGCCCCACTATACGTTATAGAGGCAAGAGGCCGCATTATACTGCACATAGCGGCGTCTCGCTTTCACATTGTAAACTGTCCGAATTTAAGAGATGAACTCTTAGGGCTCCCGCACACGGGCCACCGGCCACAACCACAAAACGCCGCCATTGGCATATTTCCTGTTATTTTCATACATTTTATATGGACTCGCCGCACACGGTTGGCGCCGGTGGTGGCCACACGCTACATATCGTCGCAGCTTGCTTCTTGTGGCCCGCACCGGCCACTAAACGCCGTCACAAAAAGCCGCCACGCGCCACTCGCGCGGTTCCGCGCCCCTCTCTCCCTTACCTTCTTCGTCCGAGTCCATTATGATACTGCATGCCTGGGTTAAAAAAAGTAGCAACCACCGACCGCAAGTGTCGACCATCGGCCACAAGTCGCGCGCTTCAGCTACTTTTGTGGCCGTTTCTTGCCTCTTGTGGCGGCGTTTGTGGCTGTCGCGTGTGGCCTGTGTGCGGCAACACTTAAAGCAGGACAGGCAAGTGTGCAGGTCCTTTACTATGAGCTTGCATTGCAGGTCATTTTCGGCTATGGAAGCGAGACGTCGCTAATTGTAGTGCAGTGAAGCGTCTCGTTTTCAGTAAAAAACGTACGGACGTTTTGTTTATCATCTAGAATAAAATTCCATAGACATTCAGCATCTATTGTCTATATTTCTACTACATTACATACTTATTAGTATTATGCTCATTGTTTTTAGGTCAACAATTGCAATGTTGATGCATTGAAAATTATTTTTATTTACGTCGTCATACGTTCGGAATATTTTTCCGCAGGCATTTCGACCTATAAACAATGTGTACCAAAGGTCTATTTAAAACAACATTTGAAAGCACACTAGCAGATGATAACCATTGGACTTCTGTTCATTTCCCTCGTGTTAGCAATATTTCTATTACTTACAACGTCCTTAATTAAAAGTCTTCGTCTATTTTTCGTTGTTGTCCTTCTGTGTATTTATCTTCGTGATGGATGGTTGTGCATGCGCATGCGCAGTCGTGCGCGAAACCGACGCGGACGCTTCAAACACGTAGCGCGACGCGTTACTTACTAATTTAGTTTGACTTAAGAAATTAAACTTCCGGATTTTTATATTTTGTAGCATACACGTAAAGCGTGTTTTTTCCAAATAAGGTAGACTGTTGTTCTAATACATAAATACAATGAGGTTGTACATCCAAAATGCCTCACGGATTGCATCAATTACAAACATAGATGTTAAAGTCCTTGTTTAATACTACCATTGTCTCCACAAGTGCTTTCATTACTGAACTAAATCAGAATATCAGTGATACGCGGGTCCCAACCCGGGACATAGAAATTAGTGGCATCGTGTCTAGTAAAGTTACCAGTATTAGCCATAAACATACGATGCTATAGAAATATGAAAACATCGCACATTTAAAACACATATAAATCCAAACGATCAAGTGTAAATCCTGCTCATTGTTAGGCCGGCCACACCGATAAATTCCATTCGAAATACCACCTCATTGACAGACCATTCAGTATCAACTGGCTATTTGCCGCAAAGAATTCGCTCACACATGATTATCTCGGCTGAAGTCGGTCCATTGTGATGTCATCGACCGTCGCTATCTGGCCGATCGATCGTATCTGTCGTTCAGTAATCACTGTTAGTCATACCTATTGTTTCGTGAGAATGTTTTATGTTCGTACAGACGGTTTTGTATGTAGATTATATAATTAACACATTGTTGTTGCTTCTGTATGGTAGGTGTGTTTTAGATTTTAGGTCTGTGAAAATTTGGTGTGACTGAAATTATGAGCAATAACTTATCGTCATCATCAGACGGAAGATGTCCACTGTTGAATAAAGGCATAACAGTGGACGTCGTAGCAATGCCATAATCCCCATGCTTGGTAAATGGCTTGGGGATCGCGGTATTGGTGGTGAAGTTACAGAAGGCGCTGCTGCCCATCTTCTGGATTATCCCGTAGTCGCCTCTTACGACACCCATGGGAGGAAAAGGGTGGCCGATTCTAAGTCGGATACCTTGGCGAAAATAATTTATACACGTTCTTAATTTTGACCTCTTCTTTACTCCATGTTTTCTTCAATACCATTGTCATCTCTTTGATTAGGATCATTTAACATTTCTATGGAGAGTTACAAGTATTAGAACCTATTAGTGCACAAGTCAAGCGAAAGGTAAACAGGTCGTTGATATTGCAGTTCTAAGTTTTCCTGCAGGTTGAGTATTGCTTTAGTTCATACAATATTTTTACTTAGGTTAATGTTTGATGGTGCTTGGCAAGTGACTAGTACAAAGCATGCTCAGGATTTATTTTTACAAATGCCTTGTTGTATTTTGAGGGCATATCAAAAGTGGCTCAGTTACTTGTTATGTTAATAATATTAGAAGGAACTATACTTCGCGCGTCGTCACACCTAGGCTGCTAACACGTTAGGTAAAGGCAACTGCATACCTTCGTGTGTAAAAACGAATAAAAATGTGCATTAATCAACAAGAAAACATACATTCAATAGTAATGATTCACATTGTTAATCTGATCTGATCAAAACCCAGCCAATTTGCACTAGTCAGCTTCCGTGACATTGAGTATTATATACAGGTTCCTCTGATTTATTCACTTAACTAGCTAAGCGATCGCCGGGTTAATTAGTGCTTCGTTTAAACTAAGGTTAATGCAACCTTCGCTCGGAGAGTTAACGCTATCGTTAAACGATTAGTGATTTGGGTGCAAGGTCGGGTGGCACATTGAGAAAATAATTTCTTTTAACTAAGACTAATGTTTTGTAAACTTGTTGTTATATTGATTGTGGGCTTAATTACAGAGAAATCATGTAAGCACTTGTAATTAGTATTAACTATTAAGTAGTCATTGAAGGCACACAAAAGGGTTTGTAGTTGCGAATGCTTATAGATCAGTGAAGATTACTTTCAGATCGTTGAGAAATTGATGTTACATTTGCCAGTCCCAATTATTTACTAATAAGCTGGTTTTACTCACGTGTATATTTGGGATTGCCGACTAGTTTTTACTCAAACGGAGCCCTATTCATGAGCTGGTAATGCGGCGAAGTCGCGACAAGAAACTATTCAACAATTACTTACTGTAAATCGTCTGTTTCTTCACCACGTAGTTTCACAGATCAGGTCTTAAGATATCTGAGGAAAGTTAGTAACCCGATGCGGCGATGCCATACCACCAGGGTGAGCAGTGTATGTGAAAGTGACAGTTATAAGCTGTAATCGTCTTAAGTTGTAGTGAGCCAATGATTTTCTGTATATAATGCGGTTGATAGCAGACGAATGTCACTTCTTCAGCATAGTTTATAGACATCCTCCTTTCATTCCTCACATACACATACAACACACACACACACTCGCCCGCATATATTAATAACATTTTCTAGTTATCTTTAATTACCTTCAAATTGTTACTTTACTTCATCTCATTGTAATAGAATTAGATACAAAAATTGTCATGTTGATCTGAATGCTAGCACCAGGGGGAGACCTGGTGACCTGTAATACAGGTTTTATTATTAAACCTACCATGGGCACCAGTCTCTCACAATGTTACGTTTATATCTGTCACTCTGCATGTTTAGTATTAAGGTATTCATTGTGATGAGAAAATAAAGAAATTTATTATTATTATTACATGCTTGTTGTCGTTCGTGCACATGATTTGCCTTAAGAATAGTCTTTTATTTAATTTAATTTAGATACAAATCGTATAGGTAAGTAGTACCTAAGTAGGTATATTAAATCTAATGTACCGATACATATTATACAATATGAATAAAGTGAACTCTTTCCAGATTCAGATGGATGTGATTTCAAAACGTGATTTTGTTTCACTTTTAATTTCGTTTTAATAAACACAACTAGTTTAATTTGCATATTTATTTGATAAAATGTTTTAACCTACTAATATTAAGTGTATGTGAAAGTTTTACAATCACGCCGTAATGGCTAATTTGCTACTTTAGTATCAAATTAGCGTATTGAAATCATCTTATCCTGTATTGACTAACATATATGGACAAGAAGTAATATAGTTAACAGAAAGTTATAATAATTATAATATCACTATCTACTGATATCCATTTCAATGGAATATGTATCATAGTTTAATGAAAACATAACATTATAAACTTTCCAACTATCCTAATATCGTGAACAAGGAGCTCTGATTGACTCCGAAACTAGTCAGGCAATCCCAAAACAATACGTAATACAGGCATATACTTACTCTCGTAGTAAACAATATCCTTACTAATTTATTTCACACTTTAAGTCCGCAGGCCTCTTCAATTCACCTTCTAGAGAACCTTAACAATATAGTTTGTGCAACGCACATCGTCGAGTGCCGGCCAAAATTTTGCACCTACCATTGTCACACTAAGCGCATTTCGTAAACGGTTTCCTACACATTGGGACAGAGCGACATATCGCAACTGCGTGGTTGTTCGCTACAATAAGTAATTAATTTGCACCGTGATTAGTCGGTGCAGTGTGCAGTTACAAAATGTGTTGCACAGTTTTGTGGCAATGCGTTCGTTGTGCCACCGGCTTTTCGTTACTAAGAGGCGAGCGCAGATTAGATTATGAGAGATGATCGTTTGGTGCTAGATACATGATACTATGTTAGTATTTTGAGTTAAGCAACGTAAGTACGTATTGCATTAGCATTAATTCTTCTGTTGTGAAGATCATCATCATCAGCTTTACTGTGCAACTTGAAATTGCAAGTTTAAATTTATTGCTTTGGTTAAGAAATGTTATGTATTGTGTGTAGTTTTTTTGAAACTCAAATGTTTCACAGTATTTTGATACATTTGGTCCGACGACATCGTCAGAGTTGCTAGCAACCGGTGGATGCTAATGGCAAGTTGTCGTTAATTGTGGCGTTCTTAGATAGTAGAGCCTTTATTTAATAGTAGATCTATTCCGACTCAAGATGAAGAATGACATGTATAAACGATTAATAATACTATTGTATCTGGTATGTATAAATCGTTGTCGTCTCAGTTGATTCAGTTAGTGCTATGTTGCTATTATTTTATCGTTGTCATTTTATAAGCAATAGAAACAACACAATACGATGCAATGTTAGAATTCAGTAAACAATATATGTTGTGAATATTTCAGCTTGATCACATGTTAAAAGAACTAAGAATGGATATTTATAAATCATACATAAACTCCTAGTAGGTGCCTGTTGTTTTATTGTTTCTTTACTCTTGGGATATGTGCAATAATAGGTATTTAGTATGTGTAAGAGACAAATACTAGATAATTCTATATATTTTAATTATTTTGCAAAATTAGTAGAAGGTATAATATTATAATCATTAATATCATATAATTTTGGTTATATCAAAATTAATATGATATCGTATTTTGGACGTTACTAAGTTCCTTATAAAACAATAATGTTATCATCATCATTAGTTAATAAAGTAACTAATAACAGTTTCTTTTTCAAAATTAAGACACGAGATTATGTCATCTAACTCGTTAGTTTTTAAATTGCCAAATACATAAAATTATGTTTAATATCCAGAACTTCACGCTTAAGTATATAGTGGGCGGCCGACGCCGACGAAGCAAATTGGTTAATTATTAAGTCATTGTCCCACGATCATAATTTTCGTTGGGGGCGAACCTATTGCCTTTAAACGGACAGTAATCCAGACTGCGTGCTGGTACTGAGAATGGCCTCATGAAAAAACTCTGTAACACTCTACCCGAACCGGGATTCGAACCCTGAAACTCTTGCCCAGCAGTCGCGCAGTGTACCTAATACATCTATAGTAGATCTATATGTAGATTTTCCAGAAAAAAAATCTATAAATATACTTTTGACACGTATTTTGTTTAGTATTCTTAGATTGTATCGTATTGTTCTTTAATATAGATTTTATATCGGCTGTACAATTGTTGGTGTTATAAATTATGTGTAAACAATGCGGGTGGATGCCAGGGCGTCTGGCGTTAGTTCCTTCTTAGAATACTTGGCAATAATACCGATCTTCAACTTTACGCTAATTTATGTTGCCTTCATACTGGATTGTTAAGTGAATGCCTAGATTATAAAGTAGGGTTTACTCTTACCGACGATTATGTATGAGTTGGAGGAGCTTGTGAACCAATATTGGGGGTTCAAAGGCTTTATGCAGAAGGATAAATTCTTATCGAAGGCGCTAATTAAGGCTTCAACTTGCCTTTGATTACGGAGGCTAACATCTACATACAAATGTGTAATGAATACGAATAACAAGATTCCACAATTAGTTCATAACATAATTCTATCGATAAAGCAACTCAAGCACAGTTATTAATGAAAATGGGCACTTAACAGAATGTTTTTACAAGATTGAGCCAATAGTAATCCAACATTCATGTAATGTTACATTTTATTGAAGTACTTTTATTTATACAGCATAAGATCATCCACTTTAAATAATACAAAATGAATTCATATTTATGTAAAAGACTCGAGTGTGGATCGTTCAGTAATACCTATTCGATGTACTCAAACAGCGCATGCGTACTTTTTGCACAAGTTTTTATCGTTCTTATTTAGTAAGATTTATTTGCCAATATATTGATTTATGGCAACACACAGTATGATTTATTTACCATTTTGGATGGCAAGCACTTGTGGTCCGCTGTAACGTTACTTTTATTTGGTTTACGTTTTTTACATAATAGTGCGTGACTCAGTTGAAACCACCTCATTGGTTATACTACCTAGTGGTCACTAAGTATTAATATCATCCACTGCCTTTTATATCCCACTGCTAGGTCTAGATCTCCCTTAAACTATGCCATTTACCGTGGTCCTACAATCCCTGTGATAAATTATACTCGCGTAATATCCCTACTAATATTATAAACGCGAAAGTTTGTAAGTATGAATAGATGTTTGTTACTTTTTCACGTAAAAACTACTGAATGGATTTAAATGAAACTTTACAATAATATAGCTTATACATCAGAATAACATATAGGCTGCTTTTTATCTCGAAAAAATGTAGCGGGTAACACCGCATGGCGCAGCTAGTCTCAGGATCATAAGGAAGCCCAGCGTAATTTCCCAAGTTCCCAGGCTAGGTCGAGCACAGTCATCAAGATTTATTTTGTAGAAAATTAACCTAATATTTTACTTTTAATCATAATCTAAAATCTCGCAGAAGCTGTATAAAAAAAATCAAATAATATCTGTTATTTATGACTGTTTTGTAAAATGAATGGTGCGTGTAAATTTTTGATCGGCAGTTTAATGTGAAGTGATTTGAGTTTAAGATTAAGTGTGTAAACAACTTGATCACAGAAGATGTAAACACATTCACTTTTAAGTGGTCTTAGAGCCGACGCGGCACGCTAACTTTGTATGGAAAATTGAAGATTTTAATGTTAATGTTTGGCATATACTGCTACTTTAGAATCTTTATTAATAGGTGTTACCTATAGATTATATTCCGTTGGTCAAGTAGGCACGATTGCGAAGTATGAGGTCCTCGATTGGATGCCCGGATCGGGCTGTGTTATTGATATTGGGTTTCCATGTTGATAACAATAGAACAGCCTCCATGATTCCCGCTACATCTTTTCCCTGGGGAACCAGCTCCTTCGTCTAGCTTCAAACCTTCCACGGAATCAGTTATATTAGAACGGTTTGACATAAATAAGCTCAGTATATTTTATTGGCTATAATTGTTCAGATTAGCCCCAATTCGAAATATTGCCTAAGGCGAGTAAAGTTATTTATTAGGTACAATAAATGTTTTGATAATTAAAAGTATTAAAACTGATGTATATAATTAAGCTTCAAGCGTTTGTTCAACCTGCGTACAAAAAGACCAGCTATTTACTTCAATGTTGATTGATTACGTGTATATTTCTGGTCCTTTGTATTAACTTGACACGTTTGTGAAGGCTATTGCAATCTGTCAATTAATCTGTCAAATAGCTAAGAGGTTAGCCGATGTTTGATCAATTAGTTAGATCAATATAAGTGTTTGTATTATGTGCATGGTCAATTTTACATATAATAAATTCGATATTGCGAAATGCGAAGTCACATAATACTTTACTAAAAATAGGGGGTTTTAAATATGACATACATTTCACCCCTCATTATAAGGTTTTACGTATACGTTTCTAAGTTATATTATTTCTCCTCCTTCCTATCGGTATGAGCTAATTGAAAGAAGTCACATGGTAACAGGTGGTCTGATCCGTTTCAAAGGCGTCACATGTGGGAGATTTCTACTTGCACCCTAATTATTTTCTTAGGTAGGTACGGTGTTTTTCATGGACTCGTTCCAAACAGACATTGTTTTAGTTCTAAACATTTTCATACAATTTTTGTTCAGTGTGAGTCTCAATCACATACAGGTCTCAGATTCTCGGCTGTATTAGAGATTTAACTTTCGTTTCCATTCAGCTTTCTTACATAAATCGCAATGCTAAACGTTTTGCTGGCCTGTTTGTTTTGTAGGCAAATTGGTCAAACGTGGTGCCCATGGACTTGTCTTTAAATTTTATTGGCGCTGTTTATTTTGCGGCCAGTTCTTAACCCTGTTGAGTCGTGGTTAAGCTTCGAAAGTTAATAAATCTGTGTGGGCTTTGTATGAATGAATTGTGGGTAAGCACGAGTTATTGGCTGGGTTACCGCTTATGTTATTGTCGATGGGTAACCGTTTCTTATAGGTGGATATAATGCTTATCGAGCACCTCTTTGTTTTCTTATTAAAAGGAAAATGATTTGTTAACGAAGGTAATGCTCTTAATTTGATTGTTAAATAATTGAAGTAACCGTGGTATAAATTTACAAATTGTTATAAAGTAAATTCTCAACATACTGAGCAAACCTACATTGTTTTTATCTTGGCATGTCATAGTTCAATAGAGAGTGAGGAACAAACTCGACCGGTTCAATTATTGACAGCCTGTACGCCACGCGTTATAGCTATCATAGAAAAAAATAAAACATTAAGATACAAGTTTTTTTGAATACACACCTAAAATTCGCTTGAAACAAATCTGTATTGGTAAAATTAATACATTTGGTACTCTTGTTTCCCCTTTATAATAACAATACTTAAGTAACATGAATAAGTGAAATCACTACTTCAGTACTGTGCACCAAGTTTTCTCTTCTTTGCGAGCGCTTTTAGGAATATGTTTAGGTTATAATTGTAGGTTTATTGCGTGTGAAAATCTAACCATTTCTGCAGCTCGCAAATAGGTAGGTCATGAGTCGCAAAGTTTTACTAGTACTCTCTGTTAGAGTAGATGCAAGTCATAAAAGTTGAAGAGCTTTTGAAACTTCGCCTAAATACCTGCTTTAATCTATTATACTTTTGGGGCTTTATTATAGTAGTATTGTAATGTAGTTTTTTATACACCAACTACTGCCGTCTATACAGATAGTAAAAGTAGAAAAAAAACCACTTCGAACAAAAAGACCAATTACCCTGTCAGAGATGGACAGCATAGAAATTGCGGACAACATGTATCAATGTAATGGGTTTATACTAATTATGTAATAAATTGAGGTCACCCCTACTTAGTAGTGATGTAACCAAGATGTATCGATGTTAGATCCGGCTGCCGGTTCCGATCTGTTCATACGTAACTTGATAGCACTAGTCTATTAGATGGGCGTGTTGAAACTCAACAATCGATTTGTAGTATTGATATTGATTATTTAATAGTCGATTATTCAACTGTATTGGCTTTTCCAGTTTATCAATCTAGTTAGTAATTTGATTAGCTATTACAGTAGGTAATATTGTTTACTTTGACACTTCCTAACAACTTAGTTACTTGGTATATGGAATAGTATTAAATAGTACATAAGTTTAGTCTTCGATAACTTTGTGCGGTTTAATTTACTCTACCAGTTCAGCGTATATCACTGTCTAAGTGGAATCCAAAGGTTTTGTTAACAAAATTAATTTAAATAAACGTAAATATCTGGCCAAACAGTAGGTATGCCAAAGGATTCAAAGCCAAATTGGCACATCAAGTTATTCAGGCCCCATTTCGTTTGTTTTATGTCTGCATCTTATAATATGGTCTCTGCCAAGCAGAAAAGCCTTGCATTTCGTTGTTATTCTAAATTATATGTTTGCCAGTAATGCACTTTTATGACTGGTAGTCGTAAGTTTTATTGTTCGGGAGAATATTATGGTAATTTGACGCATCTGCTAGCCCACGATGCTGAGTGAAGAATACATTACATAATGCGAAAGCTAACCCTGGTAAAAAAGATGTGAATTTAGAAATCTTTCAGGGAATACAGGCGTTATTGTATCAGGCACCTATATGTATAACGTAATCTAACTATATTTAATAATGTTATTTCACATAAACAAACGTTTACTTAGCATTGATAGGGATTTATGTTTCAATCCTCTTTTAGCTAATTTTATCAATTCTCATACATTAGCATATAAATTGTTCAATACTGCACTTTTATTATCGTCGTGTTTCGAGTCCGTGTGTGCACTGTCACATGAATAATGCAGACTTTCTGAGGCATCGTTTGCTTCAATAAGGGCATCTCGATATGTTGTAGAATTCACAAGTTATTGCTTGTTTACTTTTTGTTGTTGCACTATTTGGATCACGGATCTTTGTGCTGCTTTTCACAATATAATACCAGCCTACTGCAAGCAAGGCGTATCATACAGAGGAGGCACTCGCTGTTCATGGGTCACAATGATCACTGCGTTTGTTCATTGAATACATTGAATGGTTGGTGACTTCATAGGTTTGCTTATTGATATCCAGGTTTCATTCCGTTACTTTTCTTCGCCATTAGCCTATGCTGTCCTACAATCTTCTTCTTTTTATCGTATGGTTGGTGTTGGAGTTTAAACAGCTTGTAGGCCTCTGACATGGCTTTACACACCGTTGAAAAATCTCTCAGGTTTCCTCACGATGTTTTCCATCACCGTTTTTAGTAACTGAAAACTAATTTATAATACACACATAAATTCGAAAAGAGATTGTTTCGTCCTACAATGAAAGAAAGAATACATATCTATGATTGAAAAAGGTTTTCACATTATGTATTTTTATGGCTTTGTTTTTGTAAAACAATCCAAACTTGACTCGTTTGGTAATAGAGACACTTTTTATGTGTTTTCTTTCACACGTGCGTGTTATCATCTAACCACGCACTTACTGAGACCAAAAAACCTGCAATTGTAGCAGGTAACTGGTTTCTTTTAAATCTGTCAAGTGCTTGAAAATTGCATAAGATTTATAAAAGAACATGATATAATGTCAGTTATCCGTATGCACTTGCTGGTTCTTCGTGTAGATAATATATGCAGTAGGTACCTACCTAGCTAAAATTATTTTAGGTAGTTACCAATACAATCATTATAAAGATAACTAACCGTGAGGTATTATCATTATTTTCTAAAGTTGTTTATATAGGTACATATATGTATTATTTAACGGGTATGTCAGTACCTTTGTGATTTGATGAAAATTTATTGCAGAATTTATGCATGTTTAAGTACAACGGAACTTTATGGAGCATAAACTTTGAAAGCGAAAGCTTCGATCATCTTACATAATGATACATATAATATAGGTGTCTAATAAGGAAACAGCAAAATGATACCTAAATCATGACTGATGTAATGTAACTATAAATAATATCGCCAGTAAGTGATCACACAAGTGTTATGACAATTACAGCTCATAAAAAGTTAACTCCAATAAATCTTGATGTAGAATTGCGTGGCATTTACTGAACAAAGAAGCAATTATGTGGTGCTGGTTAATGCAGTCCAGTCTGAATACATAGTTGGTTAAATCTGTTTAGCTTAGATTGTGTGGTCACGCACGATTGGTCGTCAATATTCATTATCCTGCAGTTTTTTTTCTTCTTTGTCAGAATTTTGGTTTAGTACTGAAGGGCAAGTTTGATCTTAGGATACGAGCTTGTGATTGGTTGAGGTTCGTACCTAAGGCCTTTTCCTATTTTTTAAATTAAGATCAGTTAGAGATTTGAACAGTGTTAATACACCTATAATAAGAGCACCAATTTACTGGAGATTAGTGTTCTTTAAATTATGATTGCTCTTTTTTATGCTTTAAAAAATTCTCAGTCGCGACAAATCCATTATTGAAATAAATTAGGCTTAGGATAAAGATTTAATTTAAAGGTATGCGCGCACTACGAAAAAAAAATTCGTAAATCTGTGAACAATAGAAATGTACTACAATCCGCGCACTGTACCCTTACGTATGTTTTGTACTCTATGAAGCTTGTCGTTTGCGACGTCATTACGCACTTTACAAGTCGCAACGATTTATTTTCGTAGCGCGCGCATACCTTTAATCTAAGAAACCCCAACATGTGTGTAAGATAGCTGTTAGAAATGATTAACAAATCATCTTAAATATGACAATCAGAGCATAAATGATAGTATTACGTAACATTCACGTGTTTAGCGCAATTGGGGAAAATTATATTGGTAGGGGAAATAGTGCTTGAAGTGTTCTTGTAGAACATGCATAACGTGTGCCTAGAACTTGTCTGCTCGACTCCGTGTTTTAGATTGCGTGGTGGTTATGTGCATAATAGGTTTCGCGAATATTTGTAGAGACGTGTAGAAACAAACGTTTTAATAGCGATACCGTGAAGTTTGGAATGTCGTGATTTCTGAACTAATAATTCCGGAAAACTAGTGCTGAAATAACTAGAGTTTATTTAATGTTGGAAGTGTTTGTTAATACTTATGATAATAAGGTATAGCATGTTATTTTGTGTATTAGATGTGTGTGTAGTTATTTTGTAAGAATTTTATATTTAATTGGAAGTATTATGATTGTACCACAGTATACATTTATTGGAGTGAACACGCAATGAAAATGCAACTGGTAGGATTCTACCCATTATATTGTAGGCATGACATTTGGTGTTCAATTTTCTTTTATAAAACTTATTTGTTGTTTAGTCTAAAGTATGTTATTGTTAGAGAAACCTATAGCAGTATTTACAGTTAGTAATAAACTTTAAAGACTAGCAAGTCAGCCTGATTATAGAAACAAGTAGGTACCTATTCCCAAGTTATAATGCCCTACAGCTTGAACGTTAGACGCTACCTAGAATTCCGACAAGCCGCTTCTTGTAAGGGTAAATACATGTAAATTCCAACGTTAATAATATAATAAACATTAGGTAATAATTAAGGTTGTCCGACTCTCAAATATTCCTGATTACTTTGAACCCAATTTGCATAAGCGACGGTTTTGGAACACCTTGTATAAGTGTAGGTAGGTAATGATTGATGATGTGTCGATTCTGTAATGACGCGTCAAAACTGTTTTTATCAGTAATGACTGCACTAATGATGATTTCAAGGATGTGACGATATCTTAATTTTATCGATATTGCTTTGATGAGGCGAAATATCAGCGCGTGCGCATTCATATTTACATAGTGCGTCAGTTATTTTGTAAGCTTTATCTAAATCGTTTTTGAAATATTTTTCTATGGTGCAAGATTTCCATTTGGTACGATCCTGGCATACTATTTCTTTCGCTTCATACACACGCATCACATTCCTCACATACGCTCGTTCGGAATCCGTGTTCTCTGCCTACCCCTCAGGGAAATAGGCGTGACTTTATGTATGTATGTATGCAAGATTAATACGTAATTATCTATGTAGTTCAAATTAATATTCAATATTTTCTACATACCAGACAGTACCTGTCTACTTTCAATGTATTTACTTCAGCTTAAACCATTAATTCTGAGCTTTCAAGGTAATGAACTTTAGCAGATTTGAAATGTAACTGTCTATTGCATATACATTTATTAAGCTTTGAAATATTTAAAAGGTAGGTACTTCAAGATTCAACAATAAATAAATGACTCTCATGTTCCATCCAATACTCTACCAATTTATGTAAATATAAACAATACGCCGATAAGAACTATGTTTTACAAGTATAGGCTCATAAAAGTCGTTAGCATACATGTCATGTTTTGCGTTTTGTATTCTGTGCGCAACAAAATAATAGTTTGAGAGAAATGTGACGAACACTTCTAAATACAGCAAGTCACTAGAAACTTGTACTTACTATAAAATCGTAGTTTGTGTGAAAAAGTTTCAGCTTTTATCCGCTTAATGAACAAAAGAAGTAGGATAAGTAACAGAGCTAGAATGCTATCTAAAAACTTTTGCCAAAAAGATGGTTTAGACAAAAGAGTTCCGATAGCGATAAAGAATAAAATGGAAAGTGAAAGAGTTTAACTGTGACAATGTCAGACAGTTTTGAACTTGTAAACCGGCTTGCTTGTCTGGTGTGACCTTAGTCTTGGGACATATATAACACGTAGATATAGATACGTCCATAAAAGTCTCTACTCCCCTAAGGCATAGTTTATAGTGTTATATATCATTGCTGAGCCTAAGTATTGTCATTTATTGGGCCATGCTCGCTATTTTGTTAAAGGAGGTTTATTCGTTTTTTATGTACCTACCTAATGAATTTATAATACGTAGATATTTATAATTGGGGATATGTATCTTATAAATGGGGATTAATACGTAATTAGCAATACTGTTGCACTCCTAATTACGCATTGATCCAAGATCATTGGATTAAAAGACATAAGAACTGAATGACAGATAATGGAGTCAGGTCGCGTTATTGTATTAACTCTACAAAACCTGACGTAACATCACTTTCTACCGATATCCTGTCGATAACATCAGCTATATACCAGTAAGTCTCACCACCAAAATTTGAGGCATCAAACTCACTTTCACCGGCATCCTAGTATCGCTCACCCATCGTTCTACGCGGCTCCCATACTAATGCTACCCTCTTGACATACTACACTTGACGGCACGAAAGTGTTTGTTACACTTTTGTATTGTTTCCTTCTCATTGTTTTTGTGTGGAAACGAATCACATTTTTGTTTTAGCGTTTCTTGTTGAGAGTTTTTTAGTGCCTTTCGACACGTCTTTGTTTAGTTGTTGTAGTGAAAGATGTGGCTAATGTGCTCAGGTTTTTGTATTCTGTTCAAAGAAATATGTTTTACGGGTTTACTTTGAAATGTATTTCGGATTTATTATTCATTTTTAGCCATTTCCCTCGTTAGTTGTTTACTATTTCTGAAGAAGGTTTTGTTTGGTATCCTCGTTATGTTAAGCCACTGCAATTACGTTGCGGTGCTGTAACTTAACTCAAAAAAATACTTAAATTTATGCTAGTGATTTTGTATAAACACTTAATTAAGCTAACAAACACCAAAACGTTTCGGTGTCTTAAATTACCTGGCTATTTAGCATCATCACCAACATCCAACCGCGAAATTAATCAATCATGCAACAAACCGTTACACTAAACGCCGAGCCACACGCATTTCACAGAAACACCAAAACATCCAAACATCACATTCGTTTATCAAACTTTATGATCAATTCGCAACAGTTCAGTAAATGCCGAACTCAAAGTTCAACGGAACAATAGCTCTGTTCTGTGTTGAAACGGAACGCTATCAAACTAAATCATGATGGGTGTGCATGAATTACTGAGCTGAGCTGAGATAAGATGGCTGTCCACAAGTAATTCATTAGATTAAAATTGTTGATATTGAAATGTTTTGCCTATTTAAAGTTGTGTTGATTCGTGGAGGCTGTAAATAAAGCGGTGTTAGCTTAATGTTAAGTGGCTTGGTTTTGGATTTAAATATTTATTTCTATCTAACTTAGATTCGGAAAATAGGGCGCATTTATTTATCTATGAAATATTCAATGTCTGCGTATAGTCAAGAGTGAAACAGGGCTTAATGCACTTGGTTGAGGTTAATCTGCGTAAGATCTGAAACGCTTTGACATCAGTACTTGTCTCTTAATGTCACACGGCCCTCGGCTATTTAGAGAGTGGCAATCAGTGAGCCTGTGACGCTCATAATTTGATCGGATCATCGAGTACTTGACCGACCACACCTTTATCTTGATAACACCGAGATATTATTTACAACGTTGAGCTTCCTTTACAAGGTGCAAATTATACCTCTGAAAATTATAATTTTAACGCGAATTAGTGTCTATAAAGTTGTTAGTTGCTGGGAAGTTATTAAAAATTACTACCGTCTTAAATCTAGCGTAACATTGGAATACAGTAATGTGTCTGCGTATTATAGAGTTGCGAGGTTCATTCACAGTTTGTTTATTTACAGTGTAATACTAAACGTAGGTACTTGTTTCCAAGGTCATTGAACTATTGTAGAAATTATTTTGATTGGCTAAAATCTTTGACACTAATCCTTTACATCAGCTAATTGTTACATGGTAACCGGTCATGCCGTGGTATAGAAAATTACCAGTCAATAAAGATGGTAGCGAGTTTGACCACCCAGGTTGCGCCGGACGTACCTACCTACTTATTGGTATTATAACTCAGAGGCTCTCTAATTGCACCCCAATAATATGTATGTTAGTAATTACATGTAGTATTTTCTTAGCTCTGTACTGTGTCTAGCGCGTTAGTGATCTGCGGACTATTAACCATGTACCATACAGAAGACAGAAGACGATTCTGATAAGTTATTTACACTATAAAACTATGAAACTGTGAATTTTGAAACCATGACTATGTTTAGCGTTAAAATACTACATAACCTTGTTTGATTGGACAACATTTGAGAACAAAGCAATATAAAATATGTTCATAATAACATTGTATCTATTACCACGCATTATTCTCTAATCACAATAAATAAATTGAAATACGTAGACATTACTATAATATGAAATGTCGCAAGTTGTATCACGGAAAGGACCTTAAAATGTCGACTTGCGACGGACTGTGCAATTTCTATATTGTCTCCTGA
Source organism: Abrostola triplasia (assembly GCA_946251915.1). Classification (NCBI taxonomy): domain Eukaryota; kingdom Metazoa; phylum Arthropoda; class Insecta; order Lepidoptera; family Noctuidae; genus Abrostola; species Abrostola triplasia. Next base: position 9,929,067 of record OX276434.1, on the reverse strand, counting down.
GATTGTAGTATGACTTTTACTATCATTTTGTTGTGGGAATACCTATGCGTAGACAAAGAGGAAACGAGCAAAAATAATGTAGCAGTAGCGCATTGTGTATGGAGGAGCAGAGCCTTGATTTTAACAGATAGCTTTTTTATACAGACTGTAGGTATTATAAGAGATAAGCTGGTAGTGTTCCAATTCATGTAATACTAGCTGCGCCCTGCGGTGTTACCCGCTATACTCTTTCGGGATAAAAGGGTGTCAGCTAGCTCCATATAAAATTTCATCAAAATTGGTCTAGCCGTTTGAGCGTGAAGAGGTAACAAACGTACAAACACACTCACAAACTTTCGCCTTTATCATATTAGTGTGAAGTGTGATTATTATTGTTCAGTGTTAGGCAATCCTTGGTAATTTTGATGTAATATCTAAGCGTCGTTCTGTGCTCAATTTTGACCTTGTCAAATTCTTCTGCGATGACTTTTAATTTGACAAGGTCTATTATAAAAACTTTATGCTTCGTTAAGCTGGCTTTTGTTTTTTTAACTTTAATGTCACCCTCTTCTAAATGCCCGTGACATTTGAGCCGTATTGTTGTAATTTAGACCATTCAAGATTTGCGTTCATAATAATAATATTTGTTTTGTTTGTTTTCATCTCGAGTTAAATAGTGAATGGGCAATTAAAATCCACGTGCACGTTATGCAAAATGTTATTAAAAGGTCGTAATGGTGATCCGTTTACGCAACGCGGTTTCTTGAGTTTTAACTACGGACTCTAATGTGTCCAAATTGACTTAATGCTGGCGATTAATTAAAAGAAAAAGGCTATTTATTTTGATGACTTGACAACTTAATGTATTGGTGTTTTATACATCAGCAATTATTGATTATGTTTCTTGTTATGTTGGGCTAAATGACATAATGATTAAGAGATTGGATTTGTGAAGGTAGTATAGTCTATTCCAAGGTGTCTAGCTGGAGGCTCGAGCAGTCTCGCCATTGTCCGGTTACCTCCCTCCTCTCGGAGTCCTCGGCATATGTAAACCATCCCAAAATCTATTCCAGGGGATAGATACGAGCGTATGTGCCTTTTAGATTCACGTCACATTATACCTACTATCAAGTTAATGTAGGTACCAGCTTATTTATTTGAACGAATATTAATTTTCGTGAAATATTTATTTCGTGTAAAATTGAAAGCTTCACAGCTCTCTGATAACCGCACTGCGGTTAACTTTTGTGTTTAGCTTTAGTAGCCAAGGTAAACCGAGCGGACCGAGCAAAGCGCAGCAGACCGAGATTAGTTTGTTAGTATTAACAGCACATGCGCACAATATAGACAGATATAACATAGTACCTATTAAGTACTTAGATATCATCAGATTACTGAGTTTCTTCCCGTCCCTACAACGGAACAAAATCGATACGTGAATAACACATGATAATATCAAACAGTATAAGTTATAATGTACAAAAATATAAACATGCTGTGTCTTACCGGTCTTTCTCCGTAAAACGACACTATAGAACAGTGGAATTATATTATTATTAGATTTGACACTCACAATACTTATGACTATGGTGTAATGGGCTGCTTTACTGTTTTACAGTTAGCAATTTCTTATAAGTAGAACATTTCGCACCTTTTACACAAGCATCTTCCCGCGACATCGTCTGCATGCAAAATCTTTTTGTGTCTATCCCGCAATTACAGTAGACTATCCCAGAGGGGTAGGTAGAGCCCACGGATTACCATTTGCTACGATCCTGACATACTTCTTTCGCCCCATTCGGTCGCATCACATTCCTCATACACGCTCGTCGGTTACGCGTACTCTTCAATTGGATACCTACATACCAACAAATAAATTTTAACTATTGGTAGTACAGGGAGGCACTGGGAGGAAGCATCGATCATCACAGTCCCACAACAAACTCAATGACAGTACCTACGTAATATTAATCATGAATATTTATATCGGCTATAATAGCAACGATTTGAACCAGTTTATTTTTAACATAAGCATTCCCATTCGGTTACAGAGATGTTTCCTATTCCGATCGGTTGCGTCACGTGTGTCGGAAGAAAGTCGTTTGCGATAAATGTTTTCGCTTTTCCGCCACTATGTCAATACACTGGCGAGCAGAATTATTAGCCTCATTTATGGACTGTAATAAATATATTTACACGATTTTTCGTTTGCAAAATAAAATTATTTCAATACATTCCAGACAAAGTTTTCACAATGTTTTTAATTGTGATTCTGTGTATTGCGTATGCTCGTAGCGTGTGATGTTAATCTGTTTCTGGTTGTGAAAAATGATTAATAGTCAGCATAGTTTTAACTACCTCTGGGTGGTATAATGTCTTATAAAATAATTGTATCATCTAACCTTTTTCATCATTCACATCTCGCTGCTGATTTCGTACAAAACTTAATTAAACTATCCAAATTAAAGTGTAATAATTACACGTGTTACATTTTCTTGCTCGTCACTGTACAGCCGGTTCACTCTCGCTGTCAGAATCTCGCTAAACATGAGTGATACCGTTATTACGTGTGATCGTTGCGTGCGCGCAGCTTTACGTTACGATCGTCTGCGGCCTTGACTGACATGATCTTAAACATTATGATTTTGCATGCGTTTTCTTGTTTATAGTTTAGGTGATGCGTAAATATTGGTTTTTCAGGTTTTTTTTATCACGGTGTGTTAATTTTCAATAAAATTTAAAATTGTAATAAATTTGTAAGTGTATCTTACAGAATACTTTTATATCAGTATTTTATTTAAATATCTACTTACATTACAAGTGCCTATTTAGGTAGAGCTAAGCTATGACCTACTATAGAGAGGATTACTCAATTATTAATTAAATATTTCTAAATGTTATGTGCAAAAATATAAACTAGGTATAGCTCCCAGGGGTCAATGAGCTGTACATATATTATGTATATATTGTTTTACTTTTTGTTATCGGCTTGCCATTAAAGTTTCAAGAATGTCTACCAGCAATCAATAGCTAAATTCCTTCTTTACCTTCCTCAGGGCCTACCATCGTGGTCGCGCGGGCTGGAGGTGGCAGAGGCAGCGCGCGCGCGCCTCGTGCGCTGGGCGTGCGGCGAGCCGCCGGCGGAGCCCGAGCCGCCCCGCAAGAAGATGCCGCACGCACTACGCCGCCGGTGGCCACTGTGCCCGTGTTTGCAAGTAAGTAGTGAGACATAATATACGGCTTTAGGAGTTATAGCCAAGTGTCTAGCTTAGCTTGGTGCTACGAGCTATACTTCGATCTTAACCCTCTGAACGCCACCGGGGCAATAGGTTACGTCCTAAACAATAGATTTTCTATTACTGTGTGTATAACACAAATATAACACCACGCCTTTATACCCCAAAGGGGTAGGCAGAGGCGTACCTATGGTACACCTACATTTCGCTAGTTATGTTATAGATTCCAATCTTTTAGGGCTAGTCTAATGCCATCAACCGAGTACAAATCCAGACTCCAGGCTGCTACTGAGAATTACCTAATGGAAAAACCTAATAACACATTGCCCGACCCAGGATTCAAATCCAGGACCTCGTGTTCAGCAGTTACGCAGACTAGTAGACCAACGAGGCAGTCAATGTATTAATAATATAATTAAAATACACACGTTGAAAGTGGCATGTTAAAACTAGGCTAATTAGATCACCTGAACTCGGCTCCTATTTTCATTTGACAGCTTTAGTTTCTTGGAAGTTCACCGCTAGTTTCTTGGATTGGAATTACATATCAGTCAATACAATGTAACATGCTAATATGTAACTTACACTGGCAAAAAGGGCAAAAACATGGCCGATTATCCAGTAATACTAGCCTATAACTATCCCATTGCAGGGCAAAGGCCTCATCTCGGAGATTGCATTCCAGCACTGATTACCACGCGTGCTCACGATTGGCGTTTTTAGACAATTAAATCCAGGTTTCATGGCAATGTTTTCTTTCACCGTTAGACTGTACTATGTGGTGCATTAGAATGCCTATCTAAAATGTATCTAAATCTACATAATTATATGGAAAAGTCATATTGATGATTCTAGTCTGGGTTTGAACCAGCAATCCAGTTAAACTAGGCCACCGCAACAAAGTAAATATCCAGTATTACTGTAATAATCAATATCCTAATTAGTCCTTATCCAGTAGATCTTGGCAACCAGCTAATTGTTCCGGAACGTATCAGTTGACTTAACGATCTAGTAAGGCGACACCCACGGCGTATCGAGTTCGGACTGGGGTCCGTTTCGCCTCGTACTTTCACCGCTCACTTGCAAATTAAAGTAAACGAAGTGTAGGTGTATAAGGGAGGAGGTTTGAAAGGATATCAATGAAGTCACCTGTCGGTTTTTCGTACTAGTCTGTAGCGGAGAGATTTTATTGCGGACTTCCACAACCAGTTTACATGAACCAGAATATATCATCATAACAGCTTCAATATAAGGACATGTCGTTGCACCGAATTATGATGTAGTAGTAGTATAAGCCCAAAAAACGAAAAGAAAATCTCGTGACCAAAGTCGCACAAAACAAAGAAGTAGAAATTAGGTCACGTTTGCCGTGGTCTGTGTCTATTTGCTTTTAGTCTAGGATATGATTCAGTAATGTCTTTATCCTACCTGCAATTGTATGACTTATTTGCGCTCGAAAACAAAGCCATTCAATTGCTTTTGCACGAAACCTGTTTATGACTGACTGGTTCAGACCTTGTGGTATTTCTTCACTTCCAAACTTGTGTTTTAGAGGTTGAAGGTCATTTATAGACAACAGGTTAGACAACACTAGTGAAAGTCAAGATAGTATATAGTACTGAATTTCTCCAAGTCTGGACAATTACAATTCTAAAATTATGGGTAGGTTGGTTAGTAAGGCAAGAGATTTCAACAATTCGTGAACTTTAAATCCAGTATGTACTCTGAAATCTTTCTCTACCAATCTGAGAAACAGGTCGCTAAATTCTCTATAAGTTCAAGTTAGCTATAACGACATAATTAACATTTGAATACAGCTTAAAGGCAATCCAAAGGTAATTGCCACACCCACCGCGGTATCAGTAGTGTTAGTCAAAATGTTTACAGAAGGTTAATTTCATACGATTCGTGATAACAAGATCAAAACACATGACAGTGTATTTTGTAAGCATTGAAATTAAATCTGTTGGCATATATTTTTTTGTAGATTTTCCAATGTATTTTTGTCATAATTATGTATGAGCTCGGTATCGTAGAGTTAGCGGGCATGGATGCCTAATGAAAACAAAGTAGGTATGTCACTTTGTTATGAGCCTTCTGTATTGATATTTTGGTGTCGTGGTATCATGAGTATTTAGAGAAATAAACACGTTTACACTTGCAATTTGTGTCAGTTCCCTAGCATCCAAGTATCGAGGTTGGATATCGTCGTTAATTATAAATTGCGAGTAATTAACATTTGTTTGTTGTTTTTAATTAAGTTTGTGGGAATGGAAACTTTGTGAAGCTCCATTACTATGCTAAGCAAATACGCGTTCTTGTTTGATATCGGATATCCAATCGATAGATATAAACATTTTAATAGTTTGGTATTTGTTTACGTATATTTTCTGCAGTTCCTATGATTGCATTCTGATTGTGTGGAATAATTAATTGCTCACATACCTAACATACAATTTTAGCTTTAAGCCAGTTAAAACTCTAATGAACAGAATAAATTAAGATCAGGTTCTTCGGTAGAGAAGTTATGATTACCAATTGGTGAGAGGGTTCTTTTTATTATTACGATAACGCGGTTTGCTTGTGATACGATGTAATCAGTGCTAGTTGCCGCTATTCCTTTATAGATGATGAGTCACTACAAGCATTTGCCGTTAAGCATGAGATGAGAGAAACTTGGGCTTAGAATTCTTTACAAAGTACCCACGTACCAACATCCTGAATACAGCTGAACCACAGCGAAGTATCTAGAATTTATTTACTCGTGGAAACTAAACGCTTTGTTTATTTACTCTGAAAGTCAGCAAACAGATCCCAATGCTCTTCTCCTGTCTCGAGATGACGACCGATGGAGCGTTTGTTTTGAAAGCAAAGAAAGTTCAATACATTCTCTATTTATTGTTATTTAATATAAATTTCGCAAAAGTGAAATTGTAGCAACATCCTTATTGATACGATTAGCAAGTGTTAATGTATTCAAATTTTGTGCAAATTTTATTATACCATCTCAGTTCATAGGTCGATCATTAAGATTTGTAGTAGTGAAATCTACGCTTATAAATCGCATGTTTTCTAAACATTATTAACCTTCTTCAGATCCGCGGTGTATTAATCAAAACAATATGTTTGTTTTTAGAAATTTATTGTGGTTTATGTCAGCATTATTTATTCATTATGTTGATTCGATGATGAAGCGATATAAATATTTTATAGAGAAACTTGAAGTATGGGATGCGAATTATTCGCAGTATTTTGTGGTCTCGGTTTTTTATAGTTGCTAAATGATTTAAAAAATATTTAGTTTCTTTTAGAAGTTAGGAATAAAATAGTCAAATCTAGTACCGAGATTATTTTTACTCCCTACTGTGTGTTTATTATATTATCGATATTAAGTTCACGTTAGAAATAATTATTATCTCAGAAAAGACCTGTGAAGTGATAGGAATATTACACTATACTTCAGTGGTTATATTTCCAGAATAATAATTTGTACCAGTAAATGATTCAGTTGGACGTAAAATCAGATCATTGACCATCCCAATGCCAATTATACAGAATTCACAAACTATGAATGAGCAGCAGACACGCATGATTAACGAAGCTAAAATTATTCTTGTTAAATGTTTACTCATTCCCTCAATCAAATTACTCATCGAGGCTTTAAATACAAATATACATACAGATAACGTATAACAAATTACACTGTAAAATGATGAAGAACTTGCAATTCTGAGAAGGCCATTTCTCCTGGGATTTCCATTAAAATTAAACTAACTTTCACCAATATTGTTACCATGTATGAAAGGGCTATTGATAGACAAGGGTCAGCCCTACGCATGCGCTATTGAAAACCAGTTTACATTAGATTGGAAAGCAGGCGAGATGTCGGTCAGTCGGCACATGCATGGCACATGCTTATCGATGTACGATTTCTGAGATGAGCCGTTCTTCGTACACGTGCTCATAGTAAATTATAATTGCATGTGTCGCGAGATTGAAATGTATGCTGTGATTACATTGCAAATCACTTATAGGAAAAGTCGTTCGAAGGTTTTTTATTGTTTGTTCTAAATAGATAGTAAACCAATAGGGTTTATAGTACACTTGTTTTTGTTTAAAAGCTTTCATGATATCGACGAAGAGCTAAGTAAAACTTTTTTGTTCCAGAAATTGTCTTGTAATTGTAAAGGAGGTACCGTATTTGAACTTGTAGGCTTAACAATTACTGAGTCATGAACACAGACCTCTATATGTCATTGCAGATCATCAGCATTCTACTGTTTGTTGTGAAAAAGTCAAGTTGCCAATCAACACAGCTTTCAAAGCTTCAGTACAATGTGAAGACGATAATGCTAACATTTTGGCCTCGCCAGTAACAATACTACACAAATAGCCAATTGTAATATCAATGAAGCTCTTCTGATTGATGCACTGGTTTCTATTTACTAGTCAGGTCAACAATAATCGCGTTAAATGATAAGGGTTCACGTCAAAATATAACAATAAAGCCACTTAATAGTCTTAACATTTCTGATTTGAATATTACCAATATATTTCACAATCATAAGCTGAGTATAGAGAGTAGTAAAGGTCAAGGGGTGATAGGATTATGGCTTTTTGAAACAATTTTAATTGGAACGTTTTGAACAGAAGGTCACGTTGGGCCATGACTTATTATGTGATATTAATGGACTAATGTATTTTTAGTGAAGGCGGCACAAACATAAAATTTAGTCAACATATACTTTAACATTACTAAATCCTTTATTAACATTTGGATTTATAGATCCATAATTTTACGTTCACAAGCATTTGTAAGATTAAGCAATGTTGTAATTGAAGTGAACGTATTGATATATATTCCGGAATTTATAACTTTGTCACGGCGCCCGGTGGGTCGAGCCCTTGTTTACTCGTTCGGAAACAAACATTTCATTTATAAATACTTATTGGAAATGTCGTCAACTGGGACCCTAACGAGACGTCCATTTAGACGTTAATATAATTAGAGCGAGACAATGCACTTCGATAAATACGGGAAGCAATTACGGGTACAACAGGGAGGTCTTTAGTTTTGATTGAGACACATTGCACGGCGCCAGCCGGCCATGCTCCTTGTGTACTGTGCTCCTCTTGTTGATTGACACTTGTTCTCATGTTGAAAAGCAGTTTATTGACATTGCAGTCAAGTGGTTTAACTTCAATTAATCAATTTAGCGCCATTAAATATCTTGTATTGTCAATGATACAGCACTGTGGTGAGAAATGAACAAAACTAGATTTTTCAGTTTAAAAAGAAGACAATCGGTCGCAAAGATTCAAGTAAGTTTAGTTTTTAAATAAACAGTGTTTTCTGGGAACGGCTTTACTGGTCAAAGATGGTTCTCATTCACACCCTTTTGAAGTTAACTCGTTCTTAACATAATATTTATGTATGCAAATGCGTTTCTTTGGACACTAAATGTGGACGCGGCTTTTTGGAATAAGTGTGTTTTGTCATTTGTTGAATTAGCTTAAGAAAATATAATAGTTCTAATGCTTTTTCAATACGGATAACTTTGATTTGAATATTTAATTTGTTTTAGCTGTTTGTTTAAATATATTAAAAAGTTAGTTACTAAACAAATATTAACATTTAAAATAGTTAAGTTTGAGACATGATTGTGTTAGAAAACTATAATATAATATTATTTTACCTATATTATACAAAACTGAAATTTTTAATTAAACTTTTTTTACATTCGCAGTTGGGTAAAACACGAGACAAATAAATTAACATGCTCTCCTCTTTATCACAGTTATATTCTTCCTTCATTTCTTTCATTATATTCTTCATTGCGCCCATCACACGCTTATTAGCACATTACCACATACAGTCACCAGTCTGGTCTTCACACGCGCTCTTAACTCTTGTAAATTAATGTTGCTAATAATGATGGACCTACGTAAATAAATTTGCAGTGCAGTGTAGCGACTGAAGTCATCGACCAAAATATACTCCTTGTTAGTTGTGCGAAGGGTTGCAGGGTTATCGCTTTTGTAATTTTAGATGGTCATAATAAAAAAAGGATGAGTGTTGTGACTCATGAGGATGACGTGACTAAGGTTAATGTTCTTTTAGCTTGTTTGTATTAGATTTTACTTGACGTTCTTATAACTGAGGAATTCAGAGAATATTACTTTTCTTTTCAAGTTTGCGAAAAATAATATTGTTTAGATACGACGTTTATTATAATGCTTTGATAGATAATAACCTCGTGGACTGGACAGTTTTTATGAATTTTGAGAAGTTGTTGATTTATTGCCCATTATGTCTTCTTTAAAGTGAATATAAAATATTGGAATTCAAAAATTCAAAAATTAAACACGGAAGTGTTTGGAGGACATAAAGATTTCTATATTTATAGATTAGTTGATATATTTCCCTAATTCAAACGGTAGACACACAAGACGTACTAACGCTTGTGTTTAATAAAGTGCATAGCAAATATTTAATTATTTACTTAACTCATTAGCACAAATTAGCGCGGAAATATTATGTATTGTAAGTATATTTTATGCTCATTGCTTTGGTCTTTGTTTTTTGGCGTTTTTCTAAGGCTAAATTCTTTGATTGTTTTCAATTAGGTTCTCACACCTTTTTGGATATTTGATTGGTATTTTGATAAACGGGTGTTAAACAACGGTTCATACCTGAAGCATTATTTACTGACTGTACATGTTTACCATTGTTAAACCTCATTAAAATATCTTTCTTTTAATTTTAAAAGTTAAACAATATTATGTGTAAAAAATCGGAATGTAACACTAGTGCATGTTGAATCACATACAACCTATATCAACATACACTGACTGTTCCTATTTGGATTTTAGTTGCGTCTTGTAATTTCGGCTCAAAGTTATCCTGTTCTATATAGTCTAGTGTATGAAATAGATGGCCCGGTTTCCTATACAATATACACTCAGTGGAAAATTTATGTTTAGATAGATGTAAATGCCTGCAATCAGAACAGGATGCAACATAAGCGTATAATTCCTAATTCATTATCAAGTAATAAGCTGTTTACAAATCCTTTCCATTGTTCTCTCTACAAATATTTTGCTCGTCTGTTCATGACCTCATTATTTGCTTGTGATAAGTATTATTTACCTCCATCTGTGTACTAAGTACATAGTGTACTTTCTACTGTTAATGTTAATTAAAGTCTAAGGGAATACATACATATTAATCGGTGTTGATTACAGTTTACTTTCTGTCTGCTGAATTGAGATCTTGTTTGCATTGAAACTTCTTAATTAGTTGGACATTTTAAGGCCTTGGTTACGTGATTTTTGTAATAGGTATGTCATTGTCGCATTCAGCTATTTGCTATTGTATAAAGAAATTAACCTCTAAACCTGTATTACTGAGGGATGACGGTATCACTGTTTATTTTTAAAATAATTTCCTTCAAATCTACCTTTGTAATTCTAAACGAATTTTGTGGGCTGCTTAAGGCGACAATTCCCGTAATAGCTGGAGTAGGTGTTATGCCTTTTTAAATAGCCGTTGAATCCATTCATTGGATTTCAGATAATTGGATCGAGAATGGTCACCACGCAAAAAATTGCGTTACTTGCAATCCTGTTTTGGTTTTAAATCGGATAAGATTTTACCAAACGTCAGAGGTGTTTACAACAAGATCACAGAGCAATTAAAGATTTTTAAATTCTCACCTGCGACACGAAATATGTAAATAATTTTCAGAAATCAACAGTTATTAATAATGCTTTCTCCGCGCCAGCCCTATTCATTATGTCAATGGATTCGCGAGACATCGGGCGACAGTTCGTAAAATGCGTGGCAGGCGCCGCCAAAAGGTCATACTGACTCAGAAGCGCTTTTAGCGCGCTCATGTATGGACGTGCGCGATGTTATCAGTTTGTACGAAGCACGAATGCACGTATACGGTGTACCATCGTATTTTTTAATTATTTAAATATACTCAATTAGAAGCAAAGAGAAAAGATGCCGAGGATAAAATTTAAAGTAATGGACAAAACTTTTTGAAACCTAAGTTATTAGCTATAGATTAACTTGCAATGGGCACTGGTACATTGTGGAATGCAATAAACATATTGAGTATTGAGTACTTAATCCAGCCTTTTCTAAATTGGTCTAAAGTTTAAAAAAGTTACGATTGGTACCTAATGTTAAATTCGACCCAATACCACGTTCAAAATTAGATCTTATTTATATTTGACTAGTTATAATCTTTACCAGCACTAGTTATAATTTATCACCTATGCTTAAGTCGCCTCAAAGATTATGGGTTGGAACTGGACAGTACGAACATGCTTATGACCACTCCATTTGTTTAATATTCCGTTGTCCGAAGTCAATGTATTTTAATATAAGTAATAGATGCCAATTGGTATGGTGGAGCACCCAGAGATATTACAATGGAATTTCGCATTGACCCTTTACCTCTTGTAATAAAAATGAAAGTAGAAACCAACATTCGAATGGCTTGCTTGATACACGGAATGATCAGCATTTATGCTTTTATGTTCACTGCCAATTGTTAATCCTGCAATATCATTTATTTCGCTGTTTTTTTGTAAACGAAAGTATAAGGTCAAAGGTTTGACCTTTGACATCGTTGAAAATACTATAAACATTGAGGGTTTTTATAATTCAAGTGTGCGAACAACCGTATCACTTTCATTAAGTCGTCGCTGTCAAGGAAATGTGTAGCTATGCTATTATGTGAGAGTTTTAAAAACATAATAGGTTTAAACATAAAGAGAAAAAATTGCCAAGAATGCGTATATCGCCGCAAATCGTAGCTTCATTTGTATTTAATAGTTGTTACGCACCGATCAAGTAATAGCTTTGCGTTCAGGTGATTCAGTACAGCCATATGCGAGGTTTTTCTGTAATTGCGCACTTCCTTACTGTCCACATTTGTCGACTCTCCCTTTAAGGAAGGAACCAATGTCTTCCTCATTTTATTTTTAACTCGGCAATTTAAATGGAGATTTTTTTCCCTCGAGTTGTCTTACCAAGTATTTCACGAACAAATTATGTCTCTTCGTTGATTTATGTCTTACTGAGAAAAATCTGCCAATGTAAGTGGAATGATTTTTGGATAATTAGGTATTGATTGCAGTCATTTTATTTATTGCTTCTTTAAAATCGTCTGATGCAAAAGGAGTTGGCATAATGTATGTAGAAAGTTAACCCTTTATGCTTTATTTTTTTTTGTGAGCACGTGCTCGAAATGTGTTTTAAATTGTGTATTATATTCTCATTGGTGCTTTTATGTTCGACTCATTCTTGTAATCTTGTTTTTTACTTTTTTTTTCATTTAAGAATAATCTTTGATACGATATTTCTATCGTGTCTATATTTCCGTTGCACGAGTATGTTTTACGTTCACCTCATAAATGTTGAAAATCATAGTTCACCGTTTACGTAAATAGGCCTTTATCTTCCGTCATATTATTCCTTGAGCGATAATTTATTGTATGAGACATTTTGATTGCCAATAAATCTTAGCTACAAGGATATTTTAAAGGTCTACACGTCGATATTTTTGGTTGATCCTATATTTTAGCCAGATTATGCGTTTCAAAATTGATCGAGTTTTTAAAGAAACTTGGATTAGATTCGCTAATTAACATTCTTGTATTTATTATCGAGATAGTTCTAAACTAATTATAAAAACAGTATATTTTTATCTTCATACACGATTTATTGAATCTATGGCATTGCATTGAGCTCTAGAAACATGTATACGTATAGTGCGTGTTGTTATATCGTAGGTCAATGCACGACTGACGGACTATAATGCGTAATCTTAGGCTGCGTGCAGGTACATCTACCTTTAGGTCTTAACCCTTAACTTATCAGACTGTGTGCTTTTTGCGTCGGTCTGTTTTGGTGTAGGTATGGGACCCATCTTTAGCCGGTACTGGTGATTAAAGCTATAGCTTTTTAGTTATAAAGCATTCGTCTAGATTTTGGTTCGGTTTGTTCATATTCGGAAATGATAGTTTTTGATCGAATTCTATCGTCTCATGCAGTTTATTAGGTGTCTGAAACTTATAGTATTCTTCCTACTTTGAAGTACACTACTTACATGTCTTTTCTTTTTGTTCTAGAATGATGAACCACCAGAGATCACATACTGCGTGGTGGGTGGCGAGGGTGGACTGGCGCTGCAGGCCGTCACCCCTACACACCCCATGCCGCCCCAGGATGAGCTCGACGCCAAATTCGCTGAGCTTGTGGTAAGTGGAGTACTACCTGTTGAATACTGTTTATTTAAATGTATAGGAATCCCAAACATACAATAAGGCCGTCGTATCTTGGCGATCCTGAAGTTAGCCGTTTAGCTGCGCAGTAGACAAATTTGTTCCTGAAAGATCTATTGCGCAGCTGATCGGCTAACTTGAGGACCGCCAAGATACGTCGGCCGTACTATAACAGGCGTGTAATGTTCGAGATAAAAATCCCAATTGCACTAGACCCTTCTTCTTTACTGGCATGAGTCAATTGTCACATGGGAACAGATGACGATTGGTAGTGGCTGGCTAGTTAACAAAGACAGTAGTCAGGTTGATACCGCAGCATGAGCTGGTCGTACCTAGGTATCATCATCACTCGCCTCTCTTGCAATTCCGAACCTCCTATTGGCTCGTACTGCAAATAGTAACTTGGGTGGTTACATTCTTGCTCTCATTATCCGACCTTCGTTCGCCTTCACATAATTACATCTTATATGTAAACAAGTATATAAGTATTATAACTAACTTGTGTACTAGGAACTTAACTTTTTTACCTCTCATTAGTACTGGTTAGCTCTCAACCTTTAATCTATGCACATAATTATACAGTTTTCTACTGATCATGTTAACCTATACAAAGAACCTAGAAGGCAATTATTAAATGTAAGACTACGCTAGTTTCGTCATACAGTAAACACGTGAACAAATACGTGTATCCACAGAAACCAAACATATAAGTATACATTATATAAACACAATAATTAAAGTAACTACACTCTTCCGTATATAATTTCCCTCTATTGTGTTTAAAATCGACAATGAGGCGAAAGAATTTTCATATAAATTGTCGAGAAGCATTTTAATAACATTTAAATGAATCCCATAACATAACGTGGAGTTTTCATAATACACATCTCTGTGTTCCCATCATTCTCCACTTAATTTCGTCATTGTACGCGTATGCTTTACTTACGTAACTAGTAACTACCGACTGCTATTCCACTTAACATTAAGATGAACTTATGGTTGTAAATCCCTTTAAAGAGTCATAGGTCTTCCTTTCCTCTCTTATTGCCCCTAGGTTAGGAGTGCTGAGTTATATAGAAGTCTTAATCACTGAGGTTTAACAGTCTTAGATTTTGTTTTTCTTATCATCTAAGTGCTTGGTTAGATTAGAGTTACAGATAAGTCTTTAAGCATTCTACCTACTCAAGAATACCTGTCATAATATTTCCTATCACACAGCAATTATACATTATGTATATTATATATCTATATAAAAATAAATTGCTGTTCTTTACCCGCTGTAAATCGAGAACGATATATTTGTGAAGGACCAGGGAAGGTTTAAAATTTAAATGGTGAGAAGGCGGCACGACATTCTCCGGGTCAGCTGGTCTGAAAATTAAACAACCTGTATCAATAAGAAGAGAATTAGTAAACAAATATAGTATGTATGTCATTGTTTCTGTGACCTAAATATATTTGTTAGAGCCGTTTGTTTTTGCGTCGACAATCATCCCACGGTATGTCTGAAAATTAAAACAACAACAATTATTATACACTGATTTCTGTTTACTGTTTACATGAGACTGCGCTGAGTTCTACGTCTTAAACTGGCAAGTTAACATTATCAGATAGACGGTGATTGGAAGGTGTTGTTTAGACAGATGAGGCGCGGCCCCGCCTTCAGGCACCTGCACCCTCGGACTACTTTCACAATACATCGTCATTTTTATAGGGTTGGCACAGCTAACTAATGTATTATCGTTACTTCATTTCTTTTTTAATTCAAGTACTACACCGGGAATTTCTATTTTCCGTTCAGTAATTTTAAATCACATTGGGTAGATAATACCTTGTTTTGTACTAAACGCATTCGCAACACTAATTATAATCCATGGTTTAAAAATAATATCACCGCGAATTACTGTCATTGGTCTTCTATTTATTCGCATTGTTGAAATGTATACTATAATATTGGAAATAATTCATTTACTTTAATATTTTTTTATATTAAAATACTTTAAAAAAAGGCTCGGGACTTGAAGGAAAATTACAATGTAGAAAATGCTCGGTAGATTTAACAGTTACATACGAAATACGAAAATGTCAGTTTTAGGTGGACTTGTTATTTTATACACCTTTTTATTATTCGCTTCTCTATTTTTCATCTAACCTTCCGTGAAGGCAGCTTGAATTGTACAAAAAAATTAAGATTAGCTAATTATCAAATCTACATAATAATGAAACATTTATATAATAAATGTTATACGTTAAATGTTAGCAAAATAATCGTAATAAATTATGATGTCATATCGTTGGTATTTTGGCTTTTGTAATAGAAATGTTAATTTATAATAACGATATTAATCTTTTAACTAGATCTGACAAAGTCTGGAACTGTGTCTGTGTTTGAATCAGCAACATCCTTGAGGTAAATGCTAAAGTTAATAATATAGCGGATGCCACGAATGTCCGTATATTATTATTTTATGAAATTAATAAATGCATGCTTAGTTTTATTTTACGGCAGAGTATTAAAGTTGTATAGCGGTGTTACTGGTTCTATGTATGGTGTATCTACTTAAACTATAAGTTTCCTTTATCATATTAAATCGTAAATGTTAAATTCTTCTACATATTTATAATAAGCTGATATTGTAAATATGAAAACATGGTCGTGGAAAATTAATTCTATGCCCCCTTTGACCGCAAACGACGTTAATGGTAACTGACGTATTTTAATTAATGAAGTTGCAAAAATAAAATTGCGATGCATCCGAACGTCTTTGCATAGTTCAAACACATTCGCAAGTACTTATATCCAGAAAAAAATACTTAATATTTATAGTCTTATTATGTTGCTTCTTATATTGTTAAAAAAAAAGTTCATAGTTAGTCACTCATAATGTAGTTGTAAGCCATAAATACCGTCATAAATACATAATATATGTAGTTGGCAACCCTACAGCCGCTTGTATCGGATAACAAGTATCGTATCGAGTGGTAGGTGGCGTTTAATTTGATTTACTGGCAGCATGGTGCCACGCAAATTGCCGGCCTCGTTCCCTGCGCGGCTCGTTCCAACGGCTATCGCGCATCGCATCGCTATGCTATCATCTGCGATCGCCGCCGAAGGGTTACCCGGGAAAATGAGAAAAGGACTTCAGTAATCAATGTTTCGATTTTAGAGCCTCATTAATTATAATAATGCCTGTTGATATTGGGTTTGTGTGTAAATAAAAAGGCACGTGTTGAGTTTTTATGACACCTGCCTTTGAGGTAGGTAGTGTAAAATATAGAGCGTAGGTGTATTTTTTATTGGCATGAGACGCATTGCAGATCATGAATATAAATTTCTATGTCGTGTCGATAATAACGCAATTCACAGCTAAGAAGTAAAAACCATTGATTTTGTAACTGCACTAGTAATTTAAAGTGATTGTATATGTGGACTGTTATTACCGGTGAGCTGTTATTGTACTGTTCTGTTATTGTAAACTAAACTAACGTGAGCACTTCTATTGAAAATGACACTCTAATTAGATTCCTCCTATTATGGAATATGGACATGTGTTTCGATATTCATTGCACGAGGCATTCTATTCTGAGGTCAAAATACTCAATTTGTTAGTACGATTTTGATACGTTTTATGGTATGCCCATATAAGACGGCGTATAAACATAAAATAATGAAGGCCAAACTAAATTGTTCAGTAATTTAGCGAGGACGATACTTAATTGATTATTCTTACGTCTCTTTTGATATTCTAAAATGCCTAAGAATCAATGACACGCGTAATTTAATATTCAACATGAATTTGTATTCACATGGAAATTTTAGGCGCAATCAATGCATTCTTGCTGTCACAAAGCTGTACTCCTTGAACTATGGAAATAAAGGTGCGAACATAACCTCTGTCACTGCATTTTTGTCTTATAAGGTTATGTTACGAAATTACAAATATGGACATAATTCTAAATCTTAGATTGTCAAAATACAATGCAAATTAATGCATATTTGCGTTGTTGTACCAGATTTCTGAATCCATATTTAAAAACATTATTTATTTCGTAAGTTGGCTTTCCATACAAATTACTTACACTCGTAATTGATAGGGTTAAAGAACTCGCCATTTGTCCAAAATGTCAAAGGACAGTCAAGAGTTCCACCCACGAGAGTTTCCAAACAGATTAAGATATCAAATTATCAGATAATAAAAATCAAAAGTTATAGTCCAACCAAATATTTATATTAATTAGCTACTTCGACGTTTAATAGCGATAAGCGGGTACATTAACGAAAATTTCACTTACGCTGCAAACGGGTTTCGAAGCCGCACCAATCATGATCGTAAAACATTATAAACAAACTGGCCGTGATTCTTAATTTATTGTAAATTCTTTCGATACCTTTTAACAATAATTATACTGAATGCCTGTCATATTTTGGTTTTACGGTATCATTTGAATATTTATGATGGATTTCATCTGTCCTTTGCTTCCGAGTAACCGGAGATGCAGTTTCAAATCAAGATGTTAATAGATATAGATTTACAATGGCTGAATCAAAATATAAAAGTCTTCGATTGTCAATAGTAATTAAGAATGTTAATTTTGTCGTTCATTTTGGCGTTCTATGGGGGAGGCCTTTGTTCAACAGTGAACGTCTTCCGGCTGATGATGATAATGATAATTTTGTCTAATTTAATAGAAAGGTATTGTGAATTGTCAAAGAAAGGCCATAAAACCATATCAATACCATTAGTAAATGTTTATTAACGTAATTGAATTGACATAACTAATATTGATATCTCACGTCACTTTCACTGACTCTCATGACGTGTCACTCATGCGTTCTTGACAGAATTATGGCACACACGAACTCACACGGTAAGGTAATGGTGATCGCACTGTCATTACAATGGGATGTTAGATAACATCTCAGAACTGGTTAAATTGTACTTAAGCTCAGACAAATGTCAATAGCGTAACAAACTAAATTTGCAAAATACCTATGTAGGGAAAATGATGAGAACCGGTGGAGATCTTCCCCCGTATTTAAATAACTTGTGACTTTGTGAGTGTTGTTTGATTAAATTGTAACCGGTCACTGTCGTTTGCATGTCACAAAATAGAGATGTCAATAGACTAGCGATAAAAGCATAGTAATACTCACATAAATTTTGTATCCAAGTAGTTCCTACTATTAGTCTGAGAATACTCTATATATACTTAAGATCTGTACTTTTACCTGTGTTTCACAAATAAATACGATTGACTTTAGAAGTTATCTTAAAACACGTTTAGCGTCGCTTATAAGTAAGAGGGTTTATGTCCATACGTTTAATTAAGTTAATCATTGTTTATTTAGAAATCTCGCCTGTCGTATTAGCAGCATTTATTTTATTTTACCTATTTCAGTTTGCAAGTCACTCATAAGCCCCGTGTATGGAGTCTCGTCTTTATATTTTTAATTTAAGTTCTCACGCTTATTTCGACGATGACTCATTCTTTTATTAGGTTGCTTGAGTTTGTCTACTGTGTTTGTTGTAAAATCTCTACCACACCCTGTTTGGCCGCACATTTTGACAAAATATTTGCGGAAACATTTGCGAAAACATTGTTTTTATCACAAACATCTTCATCATGTTTAGCTGAGTCAGACATTTTTTTTCTTGGGATCAAAATGCCCATTGTAGACGCTTTCTCTCGACCCCTGATGTGATCGCTAACACCGACACCATGATTGGCATAAGTACAAACGTACCAATGAGTGAGATATTAATGATTTCTCTAACGGCTCGCACCTACGCTGGTGTTTTCACCTCATCATCAATCATTGTTCTAGTCTCTCTTTGATAGTTTTCCACGCCTATCGCAGCTGTTGCCTGTGTATATGCAAATAAAAGGCTAAGTTGATTTGAATAGATTTCTTATCAATTATTTTGATTGTCATAAAAATCTTTCTCCGATATTCAAATGTATGAGGATGACTGCGATTTTTTTTTTGGACTACACTTAACGATTGCTTGAAGCATTCGGATAGCTTTGTTTAAATATGATGTGACAACTAATGACAAGCGTACGTAAGATTCATAGAATATTATGTAGTAATAAAAACAAACTTTATAAACATTTAAACGTGAAGTGGTGTCAAAACACCGGCTCGCCTTCGCAGTAATAAATACTAAACACAAATAAAACTATGTTTTCTGCTACAGATACAGTGGGAGGCGATCGCTAGGTATCAGACTAGATTCCTGAGCGACTCGAAAGGTCTCACTTATTTACATTTGACTTTGAATGCCGATCACAAAACTAGTTATATCATTTTCTAGTGCATTAGCGTGTCGGTATCGTGAATTAATTTCTATTTAACCTTCGTCCAGTCACGATGAGATCGGTCGAGTTTGGACCATCCATCGATGCTTATAAAATATAACATAACTTTACGCCTGTATTCCTCGAAGGAGTAGGCAGAGGTCACCCACTTTTTACCAGTTATGTTTAAGATCCCAATGTAATAGCAAGCACTAGCCTATTGCCTTTGCCATCAACCGGACGCAAATTTTGACCGTGCGGCTACTAAGAATTACCTGATTAAGAAACTTAATAGCACTTTGCCTGTCCTGAGATTCGAACCAAAGACCGCATGCTCAGTAGTGGCGCTAAGCGACAACTAGACCAACGGGGCAGTCGATACTCATATGAAGTAGCTAATCATTCTAGCAGGATTACTTTTAATGCCAAACATCAAATTTTAAAACTAAATTAACTTTTGATTATAGATTAATATTCATATTTTGTTATTATGTTGTCGTGGATATTATTTAGCGTCACGAGGTCCACTATCAGAATAGATTGATCTGATATGCAGCACAATGTGAGTGTGACGTCAACACGTCGGGTTTCTCAGAAACAGAAAAAGTAAACCATTTAATGCAAGCGCTGGATTTTTCCGCAATACATAATATTAAGATGTTTAAGGAAATATTCTTTGTCTTCCTATATTGTAGAATTTAAAAAGAATTGAATTAATATTAACCAAATGGATTGTGTTTACTATTGTGATAAACTTACAATAGAGAGAGAAAGATTGTTCCATCCACATAAATCGATCAATTTACAATCTATCTGATTTGCATCTACCGCTGTCAAATATGACCTTTTCTTATCAAGATTCCTCTATATTGCCAGGAGACCCCTTTAAGATGGTTTCCATACCTACCTACAAACAATTGACATTAGTTAAAATTCCAATAAAAACGTAAATTCACCATCATTACTATGGAGTAATACAACATATCAGTGATAAGATAATTGGTAAAACAGAAGCTTAATTACATAATTATATTACATTAAGAGTATCTGGGTACATGCCCCAGTCGAATCCTGCCAAAAAAATAGAGCACTCTCTACCTTTTCTCAATTCAACAGGTACTTGGTATTAAGCTTTTGATGGATCCAAATAACATAGAATGCATATTTCTCGGATTTGCTTACAAATTCCAAGGTCTCATTCAAGTGTCTGGTACGTTTCTTGCGCTAACTAACGATCGCCTGTCAGTTATCTTGCATCCATGTCAGCTCTCCGGTATTTGTTATCGTACATCAGCTTGTTAACGCATGTCGATTTCACGCATTCGATTTGTCGATTACAAGAAGAATATATCAACTTTGTAAGACATGTTAGGTGCTGTCTGTATTGCTTGTAATCGTACGATAAGTTTATTACGTCGGGATAATATGGGACATAACTAAGTGCCGATAGGTAATGAGAAAATGTATTAATACTATGCTTTTGAGTATCTTACTCAGCAGTGATAAAATCATATCGTACAATAAAAGCATAGTGTAACACATATGAAGTAAAATGTTTATTGCAATGAAAGCAAAGCATTAATTGTACTCGTACAGAATATAGTATTTATTATAATAATTTCCTGTGAAGGAGGCATTTGAGGGAGTGGCAGAGAGAGCGGATCTCCGTAACCTTTGAGATTAGCTGGTTGATACGAGTACAGTCGGCGACACAGATGTACGGACATACATAAACACACTTGATTAATGTTGCGTTAATTAAGCTTTATGGCGGTATTACCGTAAATGGAAGTGTTGAACGCTTTAATTTGATTGCTTCCGATTTGTTGGAAAGTTGGGAATTAATTTAGAACGAATTTTGGCAATGTGAAAAAGTTTGGCGTGAGAATCATCTTTATAATTTTATATAATTGTTTGACTTGTGTTACTCTTATCAACTATTGAGTATTCATAGACTAAGGAAAAGCTTGAAGCTAGTTTGTAACTAGACTAGAAATATGAATACCTATATCTAATACCTAAGGTTATAATTACGGTTTACCGTTAATGGCGGATGAAGGCAGTTCCAATGCCGTCGTAAAAGACGGCTCTTCATGAATAACCTCTTGTTCTCATTGACCGCGTTCTAAGACATTTAGTTAAGTGTCAAATTATTATAAATTACTAAGACTTAATTGGCGGAGACGTAATGCTGTAGAATGTATTTAATTGTGTATTTCGCGGCGCTCGCATTTGATGATTTTACTGGCATTCAGTGTACCTGTGATTATATTATTATAAAGGGCCATGACCAAATCGGGTATGGGTTTTTCCTCAGTCTTTCCTTATGTACTAAAAATAAACTTTGAATACACAAAGTGTCTGCATTAGTTAATTAATCGCACGTTTTTACTTTACCTTTTACATAATGGCCTTATTAATTAATCCCAACTCAAATCAAAATTTAACTTTGTATAACAAGTTCAAGTTATTTTTTTTCAACAAAAACACTAGTATTTTTAAAACCATTTTTCCATGAAATGTTAAGGCACTGGTACTGAGGACATGTACCTACTTAATATGTTTGATTACTGAGTAAATCTTGTGATTTAATTCGACCGCGGCGTACATAAACAACAGTGTAGAGTTTCTTTTTCTTCGCCGTTTGCGGTCTCATACGATTGAACGATGTGGTCAGTGCGTAGTTTGGAATGTCCGCAGTCAGAAAAACAACGTGTACAAATACCCCTTCCACACGATACTATCAAATTGTGCTTCCATACTTCCAACATTTTCTTTCTTAACCGACTTAAAAAAAATAAGGAGCTAAGTACAAGTGTTCGATTGTCTTATTTGTGTTCACCGATTTCGTCTTCAATTGTGGTCGCCGATTTCTGACTCCACACATCACAAAATCATTACCAATCTAGTTAAACTGTCCGTAAAATTGTGTCGCGTTGAAGGGGTATTGCCCATCGAATTGCCACAGACTCTTCATGCAGTAATTTATACTTTCGATATTGAAGTAGGTTATAACATTTCACGTCCCGAGGTATTGTAAAACAATTAGGGACTGAAGGTCAATTACCTACATTCTTTCGTAAGTTTTGGCACTGTTGATTTGCTAAATGCTTTATAGAGTTATTTATTGCGTTATTAATACTACAGATATAACTACGAAAACTTTACGGATCGCTGTCTCAAGTACAGGAGTACCTGAGAGGTAATATTTCTGCTTAACATATTATATCAATGCGAATCGAGTATATTCTGTTTTTTTTGTGCCACCGTAACGATTTAAACAATTTTATTTTCCTATAACATATTTAAACGAATCAGCTATTTCTTTGCACGTAAAAGGAAAAGGTTTCGACGTAGGTATTTAGCTCCAACTAGCTCGCGATCATACAAAATAAATAAATCCGGGTAATATGTAAACCAAACTTAGTATTCACATCGAGAGTACCTACGTGTAGTCCCAACTTTCATAGCCACACAAACATCCGCCATCTAACGTGGTATCACTGCAGCATATCGTTGGTAAATGGCTTTATTTTCGCAGCTTCACGTGTGAAAGCTATTAGAGCTGATAGTTTCATTATCGCCTTGTACTTGATTTCTAGCTCGCCCTATGCCCACTATGTTTAGTGCTGGTTGGATGGCGGTATCTGGAAACTGGATGAGATTTGCATGTATGTAATGTAGGTATTAATTTCGTTTTATTTCTTCATATACACACCTATATACATAGTGTTTTTTTTCATATTCGTTTAATGGTGCTTATTTTGATGACTTCCTTACGACATTGCTCGATACTAGGAATTTGTTATGGTTAGGCTCAGGCATTAAAAGCAATGCTTGGACCAATTTATATATTGCAAAATATATAGATCATAGAAAGTATTAGTCTAGTGCCATGATACACAAAAACCAGAAACCTGTTACACAAAGCGGTAAAGTCCAATTACTTAGCCAATGCGCCAATCGGGCCATCACTTCATTTAGCTCTATCTAAATGCTTGGCCCTTAAGTAGAATAGCAAAAAAACTAGCAACATACCAACTATTACTAACAGAGGTAATTTACCGTGTGCACCATTTTCCAGACTGGTGACCAACTACATTTACAAGTATTTTTAATGTTTCTGTACTGAACTAAGTGTGTTGTTGTTTTTCGTTTAGAAAACTGTCTTCTCTTTGTAGTTTGTACCTTTGAATGACAATAGGCCTGTCCCTTCATCATTACAGTCTTCGGCGAACTGCGTGTGAACAATACAAGTGCTTATCTCTTTGTTTTAAATGATGTTCAAATGGGTGTTATAACACACTGTACTTAGGTATAACAAGATATCATCAGCTTGATGACATACTTTTCTCCGAATTGAATTAAATTAATTTTAGAGAACCAAGCATATTATAAGGCGTAGGGAATATTATGCTCGAATGACTAAATCTGTATGTCGAATCGCAATGAATCGATCGTCTCAATTGCTCATATTATTTTTAAGGCGCTGTGTTTTGTTGCTTTCATTGAACATAATTATGAATGTAAATGGGAGGAACCTATATTTTTGTACTAAAGTAGTTGGTCTAAAATTGCCTATGCAGTATAAATATGTGTTTAATACCTGCAAGCCTAGTAAATGGCAACTAATAGTACGGTAGTAGCAATCGACTGCTCCGCTTTACGTCTCTAACAACTAAGAATAGTGACCTCATACCATTAGTATGTCACTGGTATGCCGTGTAATAAGTACTTAATTAGAACAGCACGACGTACCTTTAATTACCAGTACAACATACTCTTTGGTTCGAATACAAAAAGAACTCGTGCTGTCTCCTTGTTAATTAAGCGACATAATTAAACATTTAACATTGACCCGGTAACAACTTTATTATGAAGCCAATTTTGTAGGTACTGAACGGACAATATTTTGCAATATTGATAAAGGTATATTTTAAGACATGCTTTTACCATGAACCTTGCGCTATTGTTATTATTAGTCACTTGATGTTTTTAACCCCCCCCCCCCCTGGTGATACTAGGTGAGGTTGTAGACTAACCTAACCCTCCCCTACCTAAAATCACGTGTATTTTTTTTATATACAATGAAGTTACTATTTTTTATGAAGTAAGAGAGCTCGTATTTTAGACGCAGTGACACCCTTCATTTCTTTAGACGACATCTTTATCAAAAATAAATTCACGTTTCTTCTCAGTACCCTCTCCCCCTTATAATATTTCGCGATTTTTATACCTATACCGTATAGGCCGTCATATACCGACTCTTGTACCCTTGCAGTTCAAATGCATCAAAATTGCATAGCCACACTAATAGAGAGTTGGAATTATATTCTTGTAGACCATTACCAATGAGCCGACTCTTGAACTTGCACGTAACTCCTTATCTCTAACGATGGACATCATTATTACACTAATGACAAGGACAAGGTTATCTACATGGAAACTACGTGTAAGTTATTTATGGCCCTCTGAGATAATTAACAGCTTAAATTAGTTTGTACGACAATAAAATCGAGGATAATATACATTTTACCCTTTTCTTAATTAATAATGATGAAACGGCTCTTAAATCTATTGCCAACAAAGAGACCTATGACTTAATAAGTGATTAAAATTTTCCATAAGTAAATTAGTTGATATGTATAGTTTGTTGTCGTTCAGTGTGACGTTCTAAGGGGGAGGAGGCCTTTGTTCAACAGTGGACGTCTGCCGGCTGATAATGATGATGTATAGAGTTTTGATACATGTAACGTCTATGTCGATAATCATGCTCCCACCTGGTTAACTTTTACCGCTGACAAGATTTCTTGATCGATTGCTAAGATATTGATGGCCGGAGTTGAGAAAAAATCAATATCTCCACATTAGTGATCGCGCTATATAATTACTGATGTATCAGCAAGATAGTGTAAGCCTTTCTTAAAGTTAGTCACGTTACAACACTAACGTCTGAAGAGAGAGTAGCCTATCATTGAAAACAGCCGCGGTTGGGATTAGAAACAGATTGTATACGAAGACGAAGAATACGTGGTCTTCACTACATCGGTTATTGCTAATCGTCTGCAACATACATGCCCCAGTGATCTTCTAATTATCCTATTCAGCCCCCTTACCATGAACTCTTAAAGCAAGACAGTTTAAATTGTGGAAGCGTGACGCCGCATTACACTGCACGTCGTGTCGTATCGCTTCCGCAACGTAAAATATCCTGCTGTAAGAGTTCATGGTAAGGGGGCTGGTCCAAAACAGATCCGCTCTGTCAACATGAGATCTCTCACGAAAATCGCCAGCGACCGCGTAAAATTTTGTTTGGCAAAGTTATCTAGGTATTTCCCTACGTAACGTGCTAGAGGCGCTATGTACTACGTTATCCAAATATTTCATGTAGTCGCCAGTGAGTTTAATTGAGAAACCTCATGGTTGGGGTACTGTACACTCATTGTTACTTCCTTCAACTGTCACATCCAATTTTCTATTGGCATTCCATATAAGTACCTACTTAATCACATTCGACGCAGCGTCATCCTGGAAATCCACATGCCTGTATTTAATCGTTCCACTTTCTAAGCATTAGTCTAATTAACGTTATAAAAATATTACCATAGTAGCTTTGCTTAGAATCTCCCGTTCCAAGCAAGAGTTTTGTTATATTATTATTATGTATAATATTATATAGGACTTAATTTCTTGGTGGCCTACTACACACTCTATCCCGAAAAACAACAAAACGTATGCCGCGGCTTATATCGTTCACTATAAGTTTCATAATAATATGACTTATCATCTGTATTTTAATGGCTTTAATATGTAATATTCCTTTTAGTACCTACTTTTCTTTTCGTAGTGGCGTCATAACATTTTCTTTGATTACACACCATGTAAAATATTGACTCGAAGCTCGACTCTTAGCTGGATTGAGATAATAAGGATTGTTTTGGTTGCGACTACTTGTTTTATGAGCCAAGTTCTCTTTGGTATTAAATAAGTCTTTTATTATGATTTGTTATAGAAATGTTTTGTCGTGTGATCCGCTACTATTTTCAGAGTTCATAGTATAAATATAACATTATCTTATGTTTATTTTATAAGCGAAAGTTCAGATCATTGTCTTTCTAGATATATAAAAGTTTGTGTGTTACATAATATGAAAAATTAATGTGTGTAGAAGAGAGATGATGATATGTGTTAGAAATGATATTTCCTTTTAGTTTAATGCGACTTTAGAGAATTAAAACCTCATTACCGAGAAAAACTGCACTTTCATTGATAGTTTTTCAAAGTGTTACCAATGCGTAGTTTCGCAACGTAATCAATTAGATTGGATATAATAGGTAAACAATCTTATAAATAAGTCATTCATTCGTTGGTTTATAATAAAAATGATTTATGTTTTCATTGTAATCGGGCGTTATTTGATTCTGTCAAATCTGACAATCGTATTCTCCTTTTCAACTCTTCGTAGGTGTATTCGCTAAGTTTTAATTGGCCGGCCTCAGGGATACGACATTGTTAAGTGGCACTTGTGGCACACGGGTCGTAGACTATTGTAGTCTGCCGGGAAACCTTACTAATGTGTACTAGGGACGAGGAATAACGAACCTGTGCTTTACGAGTCTCGTGTGTTTTGTATCATTGACACCTGTGTTGAACTTTATAATTAATAGTTAGGTTTGATATAATCTGTCAAACAAATTGCCTTTTAGATTGTGTGTGTTTTGAAGCAGATAACGTCGTAAGTTTGAAAATATTCATGGTTTTAGACAGAAAGTGTTATTTAATCGGTTTCGCTCATAACAGTAAAGTATTGTAAAGATAATTTACCGTCTATTCTTCTGTCCACTAATAAGGTGTTACTGCGTCGTAAATAGAGGTCGTCGACCTTCTAGATCTCTAATGATACCTCGTCTAATTATGGCAATTGCTTTAAACGCTCCGTCTTATGCGGAGTATGCGAGTTGCACTCCTGCGCAGCCAGGTCGTTTGAAAAGTACCGGCCAATCATCATAAACGGTGCCCTAAAATTTTGATTATTGTGATTATATGATGGTGATTGGTGAAGCTGTCTGTGGTGATTATTGTTAAGGATGATGGTAAACTAATTTAAAACACAGTATGTATAAAAATACGCATGTTCTATTAAGATTTGAACTGTAGGTACCTACTCATATCTGATTATAAAATAATTTGTTAAGTTAGTGTTCAATTAAGAAATATTTACGTTCTTTAAATATTTGCGTAAACAATTCAACGTGTCTCTCGTCTACACCGCTGAAGAACATAACTTCAGGCCAAATTGACGCGTACACTTAAATATTACAAAACGATATCTAAGGAGCTAATCATTGTCATCCTAATCCAGACGGTCAACGACCGGCGAACGACGAACAAACAAGACAATCACTATATTAAACACACATAATATCCTAAATACATCGTTTAGCCGTCAGTCGTCACACAGACCCTGGGGCCCAATAATTACATCACTATTGCGAAACCAAAGATGAAAGTGAACCTATTGTTCCAGTAGATTATAACAGATGAATCGTGTTTTGTCTGTGATTAAAATTCAAGTGATTTGATGGCCTGCAGCCGGGTGTTAGATTAATTATATGTTGCTTGCGTCCGCTCGAAAGTTTGATTGGATTCGTCTGTCATTTGTTATCTACTCGTATTGTTGGTACGATTAGTTTGGTTCGGTATTATGTCCGATTGTGTAATCATTTTAATAACTTTTAGGTTTGTAACTTGCATATTTGTTAAATGTACTGTGTTTTCCTGAGTATTTCGTTTTTATTCTGATCGTTCATTCTGTTGACTATTTGTGTATGGTATCATAACACACGCAAAATAACAGTAGGGACGTAGTAATAGAAGGAAATGGTACCCCTACTGGATCCATAATACAAACACACCAATAATAAGTCAAAAAGTATAGATACGTTTTACGCTAACAAAATTACCGAGAAAGGTGTTCCGAACTCTAGATCCGAACTGCACTAGGCAGTTAGAGTTGACAAATCTTCTTGACAAATCGGACAACAACGATACTCCCCAAGACCTTTTCGAGTCTTTAGAATGAGCGCGCTATAATAGTAACATATCTGTACTGTTTTAAAACATCATTGATACACCCTTGACCATCAAATGCACTGTTTTATCATAAGCCAGCGATGTAACCAAAATAAGATGGACACATCAACATAATGATGCTCTTGGTAATCTCCGTATTAAACTCGGATTAATGTTGTTCTCCTGAACTCGACCTTCCAATCGGAAGTGTTCTGTTAACTGCTACTCAACTGTCAGTTTAATTTTAACGGCAGTTTACCGTGACACCTACATCTACATAATCTTAATCCGTGATTTAATGGGCGTTACTTAATCGTTACCATGTAAATAAATACATTCATATTACATTTCAACATGTAAATTAGATGCTCGTAAAATTGAATTTATCGTTCCTCTAGAAATTTTGTATCATCTTATTGATGTTAATAAAAACACGAGCTGTTTACAAAATAGCTTTAATAATTTAAATGAACTTGATCATCAGATCACAAGCACAAGTTTATCTAAAACTTTATAAGAAATTTATCAGCGTGACATTTGATCGATTAATATAACTATACAACATGGTGGGCCTACCTCCAATTTTACTTCAATTCTAATACAAAGGCCAATGCAAAATTAATATTGATTTAAAGGAAACATGATCCAGTTTCATTAAAAAAAAAGCAATGCTATCAATCTTTTGATCTCAGTTAGTTCCTTCCAATGGAAACAATTTGGCTGGCACCAGTGTAAAGTTAAAGAGGCCGAAATTATACAATTCCAATCCAATATTGTCGGAATTAAATTAGAGAGTAATCCCACTGACATCTTTGTATTAGCATGAGTAGATTATCACATGGGAACAGGCCATGCTGTAGTGTACAGATTAGCTCATAAACAAGGATGGTAGCGAGGCTGACCGCCTAGGGCGCGCCGGATGTACTCATGACTTATGAACGATACTCGTGGAAGCTCTCTACTTGCACCCTGACAAACAACCTGACTAGGTATCTTATGAATCCTACTAATATAATGAACTAGCTGCGCCCCGCGGTGTCACCCGCTACATTTTTTCGGGATAAATAGTAGCCTATGTGTTATTCTGATGTATAAGCTATATAACTGTAAAGTTTCATTAAAATCCATTCAGCAGTTTTTACGTGAAAGAGTAATAAACATCTATCCATACTTACAAACTTTCGCGTTTATAATATTAGTAGAGTATTTTTAAGTTTTTTTTATATTTGTTACATAATCAAAAACTGTTGCAATAGATTTTAATGGAATGTGGCCCTCAGCTTATAACCTGGAACATAAACTACTTTTTATCCAGGTACGTATAGACGCGTTGTTTTCCATTTGGACGAAGTCGCGGGCAAAAGCTAGCAATATTATTAAACTTTTATTTCAATTCATTCGTAAATTCACAGAGTCTAGACGCAACATTAATTTCGCAAGCTAATCTTTTATTCAGAGAAATGGCAAAGTTTACATTAATGTGAATATTTCATTAGTGAGATATTAACTTGTAACTTTCCTCCGACTGCACCTGTTACCTGCATCTGATTATCACGATTGACCTAAAACTGTCTTTATGTTTGTTTATCTTGTATCAGACGTTTCTCTGTTGATGTGAGCGAAAGCATGTTTTCTTTAGCTATTCTATCATGCTTGCCCGTTAGTGATAACTATACCTATATAGGTACTCATCCTAATGAGCTAGCTAGACTTCCATAATTATCACGATATGAATAAATGTTTTTGAGGTTATTATGACGCAGCTTACGAAATTGATGGTTGCCATACTGGAAAATTTTTGGATGAAAATAAATTGCAGGAAAAAAAATAGTTGATATAATTTTCGTAAGATTGGACCTAATCTTCTTATATGGCTACTCACATGTGATCATTTTGGTGATCTAATCCGAAATCTCAATTCCGGTCATGCCAATAAGGGAATGCCTCTATCTTCCATCTTTACACGATGCGGTAGGTACGTTACATATTACCAACACACCGTATGGAACTTTTTTCTTTTTATACGATGAAACCACAGGCCTATCGCTTATGCGATCATCTAATAAATTCATTGTATTACCTAATAAACTTCATCATAACCAATGGCGGCCCAGTAGTTTTTATAATAACAAGTTACGATTCACTAAGCCTACATTTCACAGCTTCACATCCGCATCAATACTCACCATTTCCACGATTATATCGATCATAAATCGATCCACGCCTGATTGATCGCCTTTCTTCGCGGAAGTCCGGCACGGGCGATGCGATTCGATTCGATTCGATTCTCGATACGATTTCATGCGATTCGTTAGCAATGACCATACTCGATGTGCGTTTGTCACCGTGTCAATTATCTTGCGCGATATCCACGGTCCAATTTCTGTGATTACTTAGAATGTAGAAAAGAGGAATTGAAAAATCAGGTTTTGTCGTCTGTTTTTAGTGAAAAGGCCATTGGCCAATTATGTATCTTTAGATAAATAAAGGGATACACTTGCAGGCAACGTCTATTTAAACCAGAATCGATTTTGCACAACATCTTTGATTTATGAACCTATGTAATGTCTGTGAGAGATCCTAACCAGATATTGAATTTGAAATTTTGCCATAAGTCATAAAATCTACAATATTAAGTGCCTCTCTCAGATATCAGGTACCATAATTTACTCTTCCTTCTTGCTATTTTCCAAGGAGGTCACACCGAGTCCGATTCAATATCTATAAAAGGCGACATTTGAATTTCAAATCGCATTCTGCCCATGTTTTATATCCTATCTATGGAACTAATGCATTAACTGCATTTTTGTTCCGAATATCGCTTCGATTACCCTCAATACCTGACTAAATAAAGCGTTGGACTGTTCCAAAATGTATCATTCCGGTGTTTTTGTACGACAACCTTATGTAGTATTTCCTTTCGAAACATTGATACTACTACTAGAGATGGTTAGAATTCCTTTCAATGCCACACCTTAAAAAGGTTTCAAGTTAATTAGAATAAATGCTAGACCGGTTAGGATTTTTGGATAAAATAAATGTTACCTAACTAGTTAACTAAACCTAACTATGTTTTGGATCTGTTTATACTTTAACCATATGTAGCCAAAATTTACATAAAGCGCCTGTCATTTTAATTTTGAATAGCTTCGATTGTCTAGAACTAATATTACTATCGTTATGATCATTACATACTGAAGGATGCAGAAGACTTCTTTACATTTTTCGATAAAGAGATAATGCTCTTCTATTTCAATACTACTTAATATTACCTACATAAGCCTTTCTTTATTCCATAAAACTTACCAACATTCTTCAACTTACAGGAAGAGCTGGACCTAACAGCAGTCAACAAAGCAGCCATGATGGCTCTCCCTGCGGCCAAGAAGTGGCAGATCTACTGTAGCAGGCGGCCCCCGCCAGGCGCACCCCCACCGCTTGCCACCGCGCCGCAGCTCGAGGAGTACATCAAGGCACTCAACGAGATTGCTGATGTGAGTAGAAGAAACCTTTGAACAACTTCGAGTCTAAATCTTCTGTACCCTCTTCTCTTATAGTATGGTTGATGAACACCCTGGTGTAACTAGTAGCTTAATAACTTATAATAATTTTCTGGGGCAAACTTAAAAATATCTCAGATTAATGTAGGTTCTGTACATCGCTATGGTTTCGACAATACTCCTTACGAGACGGTTCTTGGAAATGGGGGTTTATTTAACAAAATGTGGTTCGCGCATATGTGTGTCAAAGTTTATTTCATTGCACATAATATACACATAATAACAGCGGCTTCTAATGACAATATCCTTTCTTCAGGCCTTCGCATCATCAGAAGGCGTACCTCCAGCAGAAGCATGCGCCCTGGTCGATGGCCTCAAAACAGCCTTACGGACACGAGCCCACAGCTTCGTCCTTAGGTTCATCAAGCAAGGAGGCCTCGGCTCCTTATTAGATGCCCTTCAGAAAGCGCCTAGGGACGATGCCCTCACCAGGCATAACCTGATCGCCGCGATTAAGGCGCTCATGAACAACTCGGTAAGTTATTGTGATTCTTGTAGATTAGTGTAAAGGTGGGAATGTAAGGGTTGAATTTAGTCTTTGTAATGTTGCAGAGGTTTTGAAGCCAATTGGTTCATTATTACAACGTGAAAAATAATTATAATTATTTCAAGTTAACAAACATAGTGTAACACTGTAATAAATTCAATAATTAAATGCTCTTATTCTCAATCTCAAGTTCATAATCAATATCGAAAATATAGACAGCAAACTAAAGATTTTGTTATATAGAATTTTGCCTATAAAACTCATATCCACACTTTTTTTTAAGACGATTCGACAGAAAAGATACTCATTTATCATGTTTATAATCTTAAGTAGTTTCTATGGGTCTATTTTCGTAGTACAATCTATCAAAAACTTCTTTCCTTTCTACCTGCTTTATAAATATTTTGGTTGCTTGCAGACTGGGCGCGCGCATGTCTTGGCCCACCCCACGAGCATCGATCTGATCGCACAGTCCTTAGACACTGAGAATGTAAAGACCAAGGTGGCTGCACTAGAAATACTGGGGGCCGTCTGTTTGGTACCAGGAGGACATAAGAAGGTACTGTATTATTACGTTTTTTTCCATTATGAATGGGGAGATAATTCAATTATAAATGGGGTGGTTTAAGGAGTAATGGTTTGTTGACGGGATCACACTGTACCTATGAGTAGTATTTTGACGCGGTATTTTCTGTATTATATGCTGCCTAAAGGTGGTCGCCTGGATGGTAATTTGTGTATAAAATACACTTGTAAGTACTAAAAATACTATGTACTGTGTATTTAGTACCGGATAAAAGTTATGTACTGTGTACAAAATTATCTATAGTTCTGAGACCGATAAAATGGTAAGACCAATATCTGCTTTCCAAGTAAACACTTGGAATGTATAAATTATTACAATATTGTCAGAACAGCTGCGAGTCTCATAAAACATGATAACAATAACACTAAAACACCATTCGCAACACCCCCAGGTGCTAGAAGCCATGGTACACTACCAGAAGTACGCGGGCGAGCGAGCCCGCTTCCAGGGCATAGTGAACGAGCTGGACAGGAGCACCGGCGCGTACCGGGACGACCTCGGCCTGAAGACCGCCATCATGTCCTTCGTCAACGCTGTCCTCAACTACGGGCCCGGCGAGGAGAGCCTCGAGTTCAGGCTGCATCTGAGATACGAGCTGCTCATGTTAGGGATACAACCAGGTACAGTGGATGGAGGTTAAATTGTAATGCTTGAAAATGCCGTGGCATCCTGCCACTGGAGGCTGTGGCGGGATGCCATGGCAATTTATGTCGTATTTCTATAACAATACATTTGAATGTCTATTGGCAAAAATTGAAATCCCTTGCCAAGCCTCCCCGGTCTGCGTTCGCCTTAACGCTGATTGGCGCAGTGGCTAAGCGATTGGACTGCAGCGTCAAGGGTTGCGGGTTCGATTCCCGCACGGGACGAAAATGTATGCGATCCGCAGATTTTTTGTCCCGAGTCTGGGTATTTGTGTATGTAAAATTTCATGTTTGTGAAATGCACTTACGATACAAAAGAAATTGCTAGCGAAGTTTTTTATAAAAAAACATTGAACACAGCTTTATATAACCATGTATACCCACATTCCAGTAATCGAAAAACTCCGCAAATACGAAAACGAGACATTGGACCGGCACATCGAGTTCTTCGAGATGATCCGCAACGAGGACGAGCGGGAGCTGGCGCGGCGCTTCGACAAGGAGCACGTGGACACCAAGAGTGCTACCTCCATGTTCGAGCTGCTGAGGAGGAAGCTCAGCCATACCGCTGCCTACCCGCATCTCCTGTCCATGTTGGAGCATCTGCTGCTGTTGCCGCGTGAGTACCGATTCCAAATTTCCAGTCGAACCATCAAGAATTACCATAAAACTTGGACTAGCTGAAACAAAAATGTATGATGTACATTTTCAGCGATTTTATGGGTACCCGAAAAGTCAAGACTTTTTCATTTTGATGACCTGATAGGGTTTGATTTTCACACGGGGCAAAAAATTGTGTGACTAGCAGATGTTTGTCGCGAGTCTAGGTGTTTGTGTATGTGACATTTCTTGATTTGTGAAGCGCACCTGAAGATATAGGCACAGTTAAATAAAAGCTTGTAAAAATAATTAATTAAGTTTATTTTCAAGACAATAGAAGCTTTTAGATTGTCCCTTAATTCCTTCTTCTTCTTGTCTTCTCTCTCAGCCTATCGCAGTCCACTGCTGGACATAGGTTTAATTATTATCAAATATTCCATACTTATTTAATATTTTTGTCCAATGTCCAGTGGAATACAACCCTCAGTCGCAGCACTGGCTGCTGCTGGACCGCGTGGTGCAGCAGCTGATCCTGCAGCAGCCGGCCGCCGGCAGCCGCGCCAACAGCGAGCAGGGCAGCGAACGGGGCAGCACCAGCGACAACACCAAGGTCACTGGACGCTGATTCAATAAAGATAAAAATTAGAATTTGTTTGGAACTAAAAAGGACACACAAAAAGATACGACTAAAGATGTTTTACAGTTTATTTACCATTTAAAATAATACTTTCGTACTGGAGTTTTAGGTGTTGGAATTATCAAGTACCTACAGATAAATAAATAGTTATAATTATATATCATGGTGATGTTTTCAACACTTGTAGAATATTATAAATTGAAATAAACACCTTTTCTATGAGCTTCGTAATGACTGTAAAATACGATATTGATATAAAATATCCCAGGTCTAACTTTGAATGATTTGAGTAAGATCTCTAAACGTATGAACTTTATAAAAAATAATCCTTTTGGAATAATATTTCAAATCTTTTAACCTCATTACTACATTGAACACGCACCACAACCTCCATTCTAAGACATCACATAAATAAACCAATTGTCCCACAGATCTACGATCCAGACGTAGCTCCTCTTGAGATAAACGTCGGTGAGATAGTGCATCTGTTAGCCAAAGAAGAAGAACTCGTCGCAGCCAGGTCGAAGGCCGACAACCTTGAGAGGGAGAACATCGACCTAGCAACAGAACTCGCTAAGAAGGTAAGGGAGACTCGTACTAGCTTGATATGTTGGCGAAGATATGTTATCATACTGAAGTGAATAGGGAATCATGATTATTCCATATAACACAAGCAGATGTAGGTTATTTAAAAGATTTTAGAGGTAGAGGCATTTGTATTAATATTTTGGTGGATAAAAATGTTAGGATAACTGGACGAAATCGAAAAAGCCATTTGCCAATGAAAGTATAATTTTGATATCTTTTACTAACTTTTGAATAATTTATTGAGAATAGAACGGCTGACGTGTCTTGGGTGGCTTAGCTGCGCAATGGATCTTTTAGTAACGAAATTGTGTACTGCGCAACCAATCGGCTAACTTCAGGTCCGCCAAGATACGTCAGTGTCTGTTTATTATTAGATACCAAATACTGAAAGCAAAGTTCCCTTGTATTGATATGGTGGTTCATGCCTTGGCTAAGGGTCTACCTTATATTTACAAAACAAAAACTATCAACAATGCCAAGCAGTCTAGAATTTGGTCCCAACTTACATTATGGTAGATAAATCGGAACTTGATGCCGAAATGTTTTACAAGACTTCATCCGTCCTAGAAAGGAAAATTGATCTCAGAATCAGTAATCTCTACCTAACAATACACTAAAGCGTGGTCGTAATGATAACATGTCTTCGCCAATACTTCGTGAGCCTAATGGTAGCGGCATACTCATAATAAACCATTATACTACATACATTGCTACTATATATGGTGATACAGACTCATTCGTCATACATGAAGCTACTTATTGACAAACACTTTCAATGACAAGTGACTATGTGCGGGATGGTAATGCCTCAAACGCTGATAAATGGTTGACTCTTGCTGATTACTGGTTCTAAAAGCTGATGATAAATCACAATACATATACATGGCGTAAACTGAAACTTCTACATAAATGATAACATTGAATACAAAAGCTCTGTCTTTTTGATTTAAGTTGAATTACTCACATCCTAAAATATATTTTTTGGGATTATTATGGCTAATTGGCTAGTATCTTTGGAGACTAGCGTCGTTAGATCTCTACGAGAAAAGTTTCGGTCTTGGCTGTAGGTGTTTCGGAAGGTCACTTCAAAAAAATAAAGTAAAAAACAAAATTTAAAAATTTATTAAATCACAAAATGGGGGCGTGACCTAACTTTTTTAAACAAAAAGCCATATTTGTAGACCAAATATTTATATAATATTCCTGGATTTTGGGAAAGGGGAGGAGCGCTACAGGGTCAATTACGTCACAATTAATCGTGACTCTCAGCTTATCAGAACCTACTATCACGATTCAACCAACCGCCAATAATATCCACTCCCTCATCCACACACATGCATGTACTGACTAGCTAACCGACTAACAGGAGAAACAAGTGGACGAGCAGAGTCAAGAGCGGGAAGAACTCGAGGGGGTAGTGACGAGATTCAAGGAGCGTCTGGAGAGGGAGACGGCCGCGCACATGGAGTGCACCGAGCGCGCCCGCGCATGCGCCACGCGCGCGCTGCAGCTGGAGCAGCAGGTCAGTGACGTAGTGGGCTAGCAGGGCAGACCTGTGACCTGTCTAAATAGAGCATGCAGCCAGCGACAAGGCTTCAGCGCCGGTTGGTAAGGAATACCGCAACGCACAAACCCACTTACTTATAAAAATGTCAATGTAAAAGATTAATCAAATTATACCATTCACTATCGTTAGCCCATGCGTGTTCGCGCATGTCACAAAACGAAAAGAAGTTATATGAGGTTTTATAACCATTTATAAGTAAGAGGGGAAGTGTTTAGACCTTCTACTTAGTGTCCAGAATTCTACGTGCGAGTCCACGTCCAAAAATGCAATTAGTCTATTCTGTACTTGGGTACTTAAGGTAAGAAAATAGGCGGAGCTATAAGAGTGTCACAGTCTTATTATATACCCTAAGAGCTTTACAAAATTCTACAGCAAAAAAAATAGTCTGCCATGGTCCATCGGGGCTGTGGTCTTTATATATGCCTTTTAACATTTTGGGCTATTTGGATATACATGCTCATTATTGCTCATGTTATAAAAGTAAAATTCTCGCTTGCCTACAACTTGCGAAGCTTGAGCAACATTTTGATCAAAGGTTTAACATATAGTTTAAATTTCAGCTGAATCAAGAACGAGCGGAGAGAGTCAGGTTCGAAAAACTAGTCAGTGAAGGAAGCATACCTGATGATGCCAAGGTATGTGTTAAGTCACATAGCTTTACTAAAAATATTATTGATTAAATAAATTTGGAGCGTGTACCAAAGTTAAGTTATTGTTAAAAAAATTCAAGATTAAAATTAGTAGATAAATAGGGATATAAAAATGTTTCAAATTTTATCCACCTTGTTGCTATAACTTAATAGTTTCTGGCCACTACGTTCCCGTTGAAAATTCACTTGTATTAAGTGTATCTGTAATCTACAGTTCGCATTTTAGTACTGTAAGGAAGTTTGAGAATCTTGAAATGCTTATTGTATTCTCTATGTCTACCATCCAGGTGAGCAACCTGAAGAGCGCAGTAATAGAGACGTGCTCGGCTCCTCCCCCTCCCCCACCCCCTTTGTCGGCGCCCCCTCCCCCCGCGCCCCCGTGCGCTCCCCCCGCGCCCCTAGCCCCGCTCGCCCCTCCCCCCGCCGCGCCGCCTCGCGCCAAGAAGAACGTGCCCACGCCCGGCAACCCGCTCAAGAGCTTCAACTGGAGCAAGCTGCCCGACATCAAGCTGCACGGCACCATCTGGCAAGAGCTTGATGATACCAAGCTATATAACGCGATGGACCTCCATACCATTGATAAGATGTTCTGCGCTTACCAGAAGAATGGAGTTCAGGTCGGTTCAAAGAGTTATTTGAATTAGAAACAAATTAAATATCAGATAAAGAAAGAGTCGCAATTTCCAGAAATGCACTAACTAATAATTCGAAGACACTATGCTACTTAAAAAAATATCTTTGAAAATGTACCTTGAAATATTTTCAGTTACTTTGAAATCAATAAATAGCATTGAGTTTATAAAATAGTGACGTCATAATTTGTTCTCATCGCACAAATTAACGGTATAGCGTTTTGGTAGCTCATAAAATGTATGTCAATTGATTGGCGGTGTCAGATACCCAATATTCCTGCAAACAACATATTAATCTCAAAAGTAAGAGTTCATTAATGAAAGCGTACATTTTTTGTTTCCATTTTCCAGAACGAGGGATCCGTAGAAGACCTAAGACAGTTAGGCGCTAAGCCTCGCACTAAAATCCTGTCTGTGATCGACGGCCGACGCGCGCAGAACTGCACCATCCTGCTATCGAAGCTCAAGATGTCTGACGAGGAGATATGCCGGTAACGTAACATTAAAAAGTATATTGATGATAAAACACCTTTAGCATTACGTTAGTAGGTTCTCGAGGGTATCATCTAGCCGGTATATATTATTATAATAATAACAGCCTATAACTGTCCCACTGCAGGGCAAAGGCCTCTTCTCGTATAAAGAAGGATTGGGCATTGATCACCACGCTAGCTCACTGCGGGTTGGCAATTTCAGATATATAACATATATTATTGGCTGACCAAACATCACTCAAAGTAAATTTTAGAATTGATATAATGTGTATTTCTATTTATAAAAAATAATCTGATATTTTGCCACGAATCTCCAGAAAATCTTAAAAAACCTTCAGTTCAAAACGATTTGGAACGTAGGCGAGGTTTTTTACTTTTAGTCAAGTCATCATGACTGTCTTCTATTCGGAGATTTATTACCTACTGATGTTTTGAAACGGTTTCTTATAATGTCTGTTTCCTTGTTACCCAGAGCGATCCTCCGCATGGACAGTGGCGAGCAGTTACCGATCGACATGGTGGAGCAGCTGGTGAAGTTCACGCCCAGCGCCGAGGAGGCCGCGCTGCTCGAGGAACACCAGGACGAGCTGGACAGCATGGCGCGCGCTGACCGCTTCCTATACGAGATATCCAAGTGAGTGGCTTTATTTTCGAATTGAAAAGTCATACATACATGTTTTCAAGTAAAAAATTCTGAAGTAAAAATCTGGAAAATTTTGTATATAAACGTTTTCTTTCTTTTATTCTTATATCTCTGAGGTTTATTTTAACGTCATGAAACATCAAGGTAGATTTACCCCAAAACAACAATTAAACCATGACTTCATATGTCAGATATCCCGGATAACACGTAGGTTAATTTTGTGCATCTTTTATACTCCGTCAGTAAAGGCAACTGTCGTAAATTTCGAAGAAACTTTTGTCAATCCTGGTAGAGCATTTTCTTGGTCGACTGTACCTGCGAGAACGATATACATAACTGTATGCGTGTGTGCAGGATCCCGCACTACTCGCAGCGCGTGCGCACGCTGCTGTTCAAGAAGAAGTTCAGCGGCGCGGCCGCCGAGGCCACCGCGCGCGCCTCCGTGGTGCTGCGCGCCGCGCGGGACATGACGCGCTCGCGCCGCCTGCGCGCGCTGCTCGAGGTCGTGCTGGCGCTCGGCAACTACATGAACAGGTAGCCGCACAGACTCAGCTCTAGACACAAACCTTCTTGACCCAAGCCTCCTTATATTCTTAAAAAGACACACACCCCCAGACAGATGACACAAATTAACATTACATTTAGCCATTATCTAAGTTATGTACTAATATCAAAGTATTTTGTCCACAGGGGAGCCCGCGGCAACGCGTCAGGCTTCCGTCTGACGTCACTGAACAAGCTGGCCGACACCAAGTCGTCAGTATCCCGCAACACCACCCTGTTGCACTATCTAGTCGAGATGCTCGAGACACAGGTAACATTAATTTTATTTACACTGGAATAACTATGTTTACAATGCGAAATTTTCATGATATAAATGCTAGAAGTAGGTGTTGTAGAATAGTCGTTAGAAATTGTTAAAGATCACTGGTAAACTTCACTAAATCCTGTAAATAGGCCTTTTAGAACAGAGTAGGTGTTCTATAAATTTCACTTTATGATAGCTTGGTGGATGCCATGCCTACCAAAGGTTGCTCATCGAACTAGCGAGAAATGAATGCTATAGCATTCTAGACCGTGTGACGATCTCGGTGGAATGCACTTACGTCTTCGTGTTTGAAATGTACATAATTATAACCTAACCTAACCTAACATTTTGAACTTTCAACATCAAACCAACATAATCCAATGTTTCCAGTTCAAAGACATCCTCCTCCTCGAAGAAGACCTCCCCCACGTGCGCGCCGCCGCCAAGGTGTGCGTGGACCAGCTTGACAAGGACGTGGGCGCCCTCCGCGCTGGCCTGCGGGAGGTGTCCAAGGAGCTGGAGTACCACGCCGCGCTGCCCAACCGCTCGCCCAATGACATGTTCCTGCCTGTCATGAGGGACTTCCATGCGCATGCCGTGTGCTCCTTCACGCAGCTCGAGGATCTGTTCCAGGTTTGTGTAAAAGCATACAAATTATATCTACAAAAATACTTTGACGCCTCACAGTTGAATAATAATTATAATGATGCAGTTATTTTTGGAGTTGAGGGCCGTAAAAACAGGTACCTAGGTATTTTTGGTATCTTTTGATTGGTGAATATTTGTGGTCTGCAGGATATGAAGAGTCGGCTGGAGGCGTGCGCGCAGGCGTTCGGCGAGGAGTCCCCCGCCTCCCCCTCGCAGCTGTTCGGCGCGCTCGACGCCTTCCTGGCGCAGCTGGGCGACGCGCGCGCTGACTGCCTGGCCGCGCGCAGGCGCCGCGACGACGAGGAGCGCCGCACCAAGCACGAGCAGGAGGTACACGACATGCTATGCTCCTTGTTAGCGCAGCTGGGCGACGCGCGCGCTGACTGCCTGGCCGCGCGCAGGCGCCGCGACGACGAGGAGCGCCGCACCAAGCACGAGCAGGAGGTACACGACATGCTATGCTCCTTGTTAGCGCAGCTGGGCGACGCGCGCGCTGACTGCCTGGCCGCGCGCAGGCGCCGCGACGACGAGGAGCGCCGCACCAAGCACGAGCAGGAGGTACACGACATGCTATGCTCCTTGTTAGCGCAGCTGGGCGACGCGCGCGCTGACTGCCTGGCCGCGCGCAGGCGCCGCGACGACGAGGAGCGCCGCACCAAGCACGAGCAGGAGGTACACGACATGCTATGCTCCTTGTTAGCGCAGCTGGGCGACGCGCGCGCTGACTGCCTGGCCGCGCGCAGGCGCCGCGACGACGAGGAGCGCCGCACCAAGCACGAGCAGGAGGTACACGACATGCTATGCTCCTTGTTAGCGCAGCTGGGCGACGCGCGCGCTGACTGCCTGGCCGCGCGCAGGCGCCGCGACGACGAGGAGCGCCGCACCAAGCACGAGCAGGAGGTACACGACATGCTATGCTCCTTGTTAGCGCAGCTGGGCGACGCGCGCGCTGACTGCCTGGCCGCGCGCAGGCGCCGCGACGACGAGGAGCGCCGCACCAAGCACGAGCAGGAGGTACACGACATGCTATGCTCCTTGTTAGCGCAGCTGGGCGACGCGCGCGCTGACTGCCTGGCCGCGCGCAGGCGCCGCGACGACGAGGAGCGCCGCACCAAGCACGAGCAGGAGGTACACGACATGCTATGCTCCTTGTTAGCGCAGCTGGGCGACGCGCGCGCTGACTGCCTGGCCGCGCGCAGGCGCCGCGACGACGAGGAGCGCCGCACCAAGCACGAGCAGGAGGTACACGACATGCTATGCTCCTTGTTAGCGCAGCTGGGCGACGCGCGCGCTGACTGCCTGGCCGCGCGCAGGCGCCGCGACGACGAGGAGCGCCGCACCAAGCACGAGCAGGAGGTACACGACATGCTATGCTCCTTGTTAGCGCAGCTGGGCGACGCGCGCGCTGACTGCCTGGCCGCGCGCAGGCGCCGCGACGACGAGGAGCGCCGCACCAAGCACGAGCAGGAGGTACACGACATGCTATGCTCCTTGTTAGCGCAGCTGGGCGACGCGCGCGCTGACTGCCTGGCCGCGCGCAGGCGCCGCGACGACGAGGAGCGCCGCACCAAGCACGAGCAGGAGGTACACGACATGCTATGCTCCTTGTTAGCGCAGCTGGGCGACGCGCGCGCTGACTGCCTGGCCGCGCGCAGGCGCCGCGACGACGAGGAGCGCCGCACCAAGCACGAGCAGGAGGTACACGACATGCTATGCTCCTTGTTAGCGCAGCTGGGCGACGCGCGCGCTGACTGCCTGGCCGCGCGCAGGCGCCGCGACGACGAGGAGCGCCGCACCAAGCACGAGCAGGAGGTACACGACATGCTATGCTCCTTGTTAGCGCAGCTGGGCGACGCGCGCGCTGACTGCCTGGCCGCGCGCAGGCGCCGCGACGACGAGGAGCGCCGCACCAAGCACGAGCAGGAGGTACACGACATGCTATGCTCCTTGTTAGCGCAGCTGGGCGACGCGCGCGCTGACTGCCTGGCCGCGCGCAGGCGCCGCGACGACGAGGAGCGCCGCACCAAGCACGAGCAGGAGGTACACGACATGCTATGCTCCTTGTTAGCGCAGCTGGGCGACGCGCGCGCTGACTGCCTGGCCGCGCGCAGGCGCCGCGACGACGAGGAGCGCCGCACCAAGCACGAGCAGGAGGTACACGACATGCTATGCTCCTTGTTAGCGCAGCTGGGCGACGCGCGCGCTGACTGCCTGGCCGCGCGCAGGCGCCGCGACGACGAGGAGCGCCGCACCAAGCACGAGCAGGAGGTACACGACATGCTATGCTCCTTGTTAGCGCAGCTGGGCGACGCGCGCGCTGACTGCCTGGCCGCGCGCAGGCGCCGCGACGACGAGGAGCGCCGCACCAAGCACGAGCAGGAGGTACACGACATGCTATGCTCCTTGTTAGCGCAGCTGGGCGACGCGCGCGCTGACTGCCTGGCCGCGCGCAGGCGCCGCGACGACGAGGAGCGCCGCACCAAGCACGAGCAGGAGGTACACGACATGCTATGCTCCTTGTTAGCGCAGCTGGGCGACGCGCGCGCTGACTGCCTGGCCGCGCGCAGGCGCCGCGACGACGAGGAGCGCCGCACCAAGCACGAGCAGGAGGTACACGACATGCTATGCTCCTTGTTAGCGCAGCTGGGCGACGCGCGCGCTGACTGCCTGGCCGCGCGCAGGCGCCGCGACGACGAGGAGCGCCGCACCAAGCACGAGCAGGAGGTACACGACATGCTATGCTCCTTGTTAGCGCAGCTGGGCGACGCGCGCGCTGACTGCCTGGCCGCGCGCAGGCGCCGCGACGACGAGGAGCGCCGCACCAACCACGAGCAGGAGGTACACGACATGCTATGCTCCTTGTTGGCGCAGCTGGGAGGCGCGCGCACACAGTACTATATCAATTTAAATATATTATTTATTCATACAAACCTTTTTCCTTAGCTCAAGAAACGCACAATGGAGCGAAAACAAGCATCGAGTCTCCTGAGCTCCGTGGGCAAGTCGCTGGGCAAGTCCAACGGCGCG
This sequence comes from Abrostola triplasia, assembly GCA_946251915.1. NCBI lineage: Eukaryota > Metazoa > Arthropoda > Insecta > Lepidoptera > Noctuidae > Abrostola > Abrostola triplasia. The sequence continues at coordinate 9,884,610 of OX276434.1, read as the reverse complement.
GGCGACTGTAACGGGCACTCGGACAGCTCCCGGGACGGCACGCTGACCAACGGGCAGAAAGGCGAGTTCGACGACCTGATCTCGGCGCTGCGCACGGGGGACGTGTTCGGGGACGACGTGGCCAAGTTCAAGCGCTCCCGCAAGGCCTCCAAGCTGGCCCACAAGGGCCGCGACTCGCCGCCCCGCGCCGCCCGCCGGGAGGACTCCCGCGAGCGACAGAACAACTGAGCCGCCTGAACCGCCTGAACCCCCGCCGCTAGCCCAGGTTCTTCAATGTTTGTAGTGTCCGGCGATCCTCAGTGTAGTTTCTCGTTCGATGTCGATGCGATAGATATGCTTTATTTATTAGGAAAATTTAACAAGATTCGGGTAAATAAACAACATTATTAACTATGTTATGGCGGACGCCAGTGATAGTTCAATATGATTTTTGGCTTTAAATATTTACCTAGCTTCTGTCGAATTGACATTATAGGAATACCAGTAGTTGGACGCTGGACTGTTGGAAGCAAACGATTAGTTTAATCGAAACGTGATATTTACCGAGTAGGGGATCCTATTGGTCCGTTGTAAGTACGGAGTCACAAATATGAGATTACAAACGACGTATGACGAGTGTGACGTGTCATAGAAACCCATAGATTTATGTGACAACGAAGCGACCGCTGCCATTTTTTGGATTGATTTTTGATAATTTCTCACAAACATGGTGCCTAATTTTGGATGTTTTTAAGGTCGTGCCAAGCGAAGTCGTGGCCCCTTATGTACTCTGTTACTGTTGACAACAGTAGGTATTTAACCTGTTTGAATAAACTCTTTTAAAACAATATTTTGTATTGGTAATACCAGTGAGAATCTGTGACGAAATAATTTTAGCCTAAAGTTTTAAGCCGACTAACACAGGCCACGACTCTTCGAGAATTTCGTAAAGGTTTTGCTGGTGATCGACTGATGTAGGCAAAGACTGTGCATGTTATTCCATAGACGATTTATTTTAGTCTTACTTATCTATAAGCGTTGTGTGATTTGAGTAACCATAGAGTTAGAGTGTATTGAGTTTTTTACTGAAGTTTTCTTGGTTATGGATTTGTCGTTGTATTTATCAATGAAATAATTATTCTGTTATATTGAGTCTCATATATTTTTATTTCATTGTGCGCTCAATAGTGAATAGTTTAGAATAATTGTATAGTTTCAAGAGTGATTGTTAGTATTAATTTTTGGTAAAAATATGTGATGTAATACATAATTTTCATAATAGTCACTTGGGAATAATCTACTAAAACGACTTTGATACTATTTACATTGTTTAATTGTTAAATAATAATCGCAGTGCTTAGTCGAATCGCTCGAAGCAATTTCCAAAAAATAAAATTGATAAATACAACGACAGCTCAGTATGAATGACGATAATTTTTTACATATCTCAACGTACCTATAGACAAATCGGACACAATAGAACATTCTTAAGTGTCAATACAATGGGAATTGACGTAAACACTATATTATATACTGTTACTAAAGATTACTAGGTGTAGGAATTGATATATACCTAGAGTTTTAACAAGATTTTGGAATTTTGTATCAAGTAAAGTTTGGTAGAAAGTTTTTGATAAATTTTACATTTTATATATTATTATCATCCATTTAATTTATTCCCAATGATATAGTAATGAGAATTTTATTTGATTGTAAATATAATTTTTAATTTTTGCCAAAATTTGTTACCGTCACGAGTAAAGCGGAGTCTAATTTATTGAAAATTTTCATAATGTATGAATAAAGTTTGTCACTTGTAAATTTTATTGTTTTGTTCAGTATTGCTTAAGCTCATAGTATATTAATATAATGATTATATATTAGACACTATTTAAATTAAACCCTTGAACAATATTTGGTGCTTTTATTCTACAAACCTGACCCTATTATACTATACATAACATCACGCCTATATTCCCCGAAGGAGTAGAGATAGTAGGGCAGAGGCAGTGGCGGATTTACCAGCAGGCTGAGTAGGCTGGAGCCTAGGGTGGCAAATTTTTAGGGGCGGCAAATTTAGTTGATAAATTTTTTATTTCGATTTACAAATTTAAAAAAAAATATATTGTACACACACATAATACAAATTTTGAAAAATCGAGAGAAATTAAAATATTTAACAAAAATCGAAATATTCTCATATACAGTGCTAATTAATAAATATTTCAACATCTCTGCATGTACAATTCTTAAACGCTTTACTAATTATACAATAATGATTATGAACTTTTAGAATATCGCAATAGCGATTCGATATTATAATCGAAATTTAGTAATTTTTACATATATTTTTCACTGATAACTGCTATAATTTTTTCTCCGTGTACCTAATAATTATGAGATCTGCTTACCCAATTCAATCGATATAATATCGATGGTCTAATAAAAATACTGACAAAAATTGACTAATTTTCATTAAATAAAAAACTAGTTCAATATCGTATAGAGATCATATTAATCGAATAACTGATAGTTGAACGACTGTGACTTGACAATAAAAAAAATCCCTCCACAAAATATGAAGTGAGACAATTTGCTCATTAGAAAATTTATACATTTTATCAGTTAATTATTTTATTTGTAGTAAGAAAAAGTTTGGAAAATCCAAATGAGCAGGCCTTAGGCGCTCATGTCGTACACGAATTATATAAATTAAATGTTTACATCAGTAGATTTAATAACTTTTTCGCAAAGCCAACTTTTTCAGAAAATGCCAATCGGAATGAATTAATTATAATAAGATAAAACAATACTCAGCTGCAATTTTTTATTCAACGGCTCCTCTCCAGTTAAACAAGTATATTAAAAAAATTGAAGTAAAAAAATGATTTTTTCGAAAGTTATCGTGTTTACTACTGTGAACACGATCATTCAAAATCATAACCGAAAAAAAAAATTTTTAAGCTCAGCAATCATTTTTCTTTCCGATAAGTTGCTTTTTAAATAATATTCATGTACATCATATTGTATAGTTTTAAGACATACCTTACCTTACTTTAAAAGTAGTATACGATTGTGATATTTTTTCCTTAAAATAATGTTTTTTGATAATTCTTTGCTGTAAAAATAATCAAGGATCTAACACGGTACCATAGTTCTCAATAATAATAACTATATGGGAAAAGTTGATGTAACGAGGATGATGAAGCACAAATTATAAAGTTGGAATTTTATTGATGGAAATTTGATATGATTGTGGACTAAGATATCAAAATTTAGAGGCGGCAAAAATTGAATAGCCTACGGGCGGCAAATCTATAAATCCGCCACTGGGCAGAGGTGCACATATAGTACACCCACATTTCGCCAGTTATGTTTTAGGTCCCAATGTAACTGGGGATGAGCCTATTGCCATCAACCGGGCACAAATCCAGACTCCGTGCTGTTACTGAAAATGGAAACACAGTAACACTGGGCGACATTTAAATCGTTGAAGATAATTACAAAGTTAAGGAAGCTTGAAACAATAACCCTTTTACTTATAAAAATTGTCAGTGTTGAACAGCTGATCAAATTATACCTGTCACTGTCGTTTCCATGTCAAAGAATAGAGATGTCAATAGACTTAAGAATATCTTAAAACAGATGTTAGCAACGTGTATATGTAAGAGGGTATATCAACAATGCGAGTGAATATCCAATGATGGAAAACCAATCGTATATCCTCAATAGTAGTGAACAGAATCGAGCCTGACATATTCTCACTTCACTTCGTAAAATCAAAAGTCCGCAAATAATTCATGATAGCCATCAGGAGGTGTCTCTGTACATTTATTTCGTATCGGACCAATGAACGACAATCGCGTTACGTTCGAAGTTATTGGATTCGATTCCCCGATACTCATTGAATACTAATATCTAAAGGACTGCGACTACTTTTGTTAAAGGTGTTGATACATCGCAGTGTATCTAACACAAAAATAAATATTTTTTGTACCGAAATAAACTCGTGATGCTTGGTACGGGAAGGTGGGTTAGTCCAAAGCCCTCACCAAGTACTTATCATCCGAGAGGAGGTTAATAAGTGCTAAAAACATCATCTGAGTTTTTGAACGCGATAGGAAGGTAACATTTGACACGCGGACAAAAAAAATCTATTGTGTCTGTGGCATGGCAGTCCAAGGGTTAAATAATATTAACCTTTTAATTAAGCGCTTGGCTAAATATCAATTGCCGTGCCCGTAGCGCTCGGCTAGAAATCGATAAAATTACTTATTTTTGTAAAAGTTTTTTCAATGCTGAGAACTATGAAACATAATTTTAAGTAATTGTGGTAAATAATAGCCTCTATTTATAAATAGATTTAGTTGTACCACGCATTTAATAGGACAAAAATAAAACGAAAAAAACATGCATGTTCTCTGTCGCAGAAATACGACACGAGCGCTAGGGACACGGAAATATACGTCGCATATATGCAAGAGAGAAGAGAAGTCAAAAGGTTATATAACAAAACTGGACACACATTACTAAGGTCGCAGTGTCAACCAATGACTTAGTTTATCGTTCACAACAGTGTGCACGTGTCCTTAACCAAATCGTTAAATTTTCCGTAGTCGTGGTGGGAATAGTACCTACGTCGGCGGCGCATCGGTATCCGTTTGACAAGGGTAAATCATGTGCTTGATGTTCAGATGTTAACATCACTTCAGCGACAAGTGAACACGCGAGCAGAGCGAGTGAACGGCGAAATATTAGTTACAATACCAGCTTAACGCACTAACGTATCATCGGTTGAATGTGAACGGTCAAGTGTTTTTCTATACATTTGTCTGTTCTGGCGTTACGCGACCGATAATACGGGACGCATGTTCTGTCAGATATGAACCTTCCCTAGGGTGTCACTATCGCGTCAAGCATATGCTTTGATTGAATGTATTTTAATAATTTGGTACCTGCCTACTGCGAACTACTGCCATATTCAACGTGGTATTAGTTAATAACAGTACGATTTACTTTTAGAATGGTAATACTAATACCACTAGCGACAATACAACGTGGTATTTGTCTTCATTTTATTATTATTTACTATAGAAGCTGTCAGTATCGTGCGGTCTGCAGTTCGTTCGCGACTCATATTGCTCGCTGCGGTTTGTAACAAGTGAAGGGACTGGTACTGATGAGTTTTCTCTGGATTCATTAGGTAAATAGCGCCATTTAAATGTATATCAAGGATACAATGTCAGTAGGTAGAGGTAATAAAATATTACCTTTGGATATACGTAGTTTCCTTCAACGACTTTGGTTACGTACTTTCTAATTTTCTGTGAAATCCATACTGATAAAAGAAAGTAACGCTGTCTATCTGTCTGTTATGCCTCCACGACTAAACCGCTGGACGAATTTTGGTGAAGTTTGGCTTGAGGAAGTATAAGACGTATAAGACCTATAAGCTACTTAACGCGGGCGAAGGCGCGGGCAAAAGCTAGTTATGTATAAGTTTGTATCTATTGGCGCAAGGGCTGCAATTAAGTTCGAAACTAGTCTGGTATTCCAAAAATAGTATATACAGTATATATAAAACCAAATAATAGTACATATGTATATATTTATTTATTTTATTTTATTATCTTAAGAAATGAAAGCTAATAGTTACAATATATGGGTACACTGTGCAAAATATGGCCAATTACAAGTTTCCATAAAGGAATATCAAAATAAATATTATTCCATAAATATAAATAATATTAGCGAAGTTGCTAAATGGTTTATGGGAGTTCGATCCCTACACGCAACCCATCAATATTTGCGTCATACACAGATATTTGTCCCGTCCTGGTCATCATATCCACAATACATGAGGATTTCCTGCAAACACACTAACATTAAAAAGGCGAAAGTTTGTGCGTGTGTTTCTATATTTGGTACCAACTTCGTCGCGCTAAAACGGCTAGACAAATTCTAAAAATATAAGTACATAATAAATACATATTACATTAAATGTACTGGGTAAAACCGCAGGGCCCAGCTAGTTGCACAGTAAAGGTTCCAGAAGCAAAACAAAAGAATTCAAGTGCAATATTTACCGATTCAATTTATTTTACGCTTACCTTGCTAGGCCGTTTTGAAGGTACTGTCACAGTGTTGGACAACAAACAAAAACTAATGGATTGTTACAGTTTTGGTCGTAAACATAAACTTTTGATAAAAGGTATAAATCTGAGGGCTCTTATGACTTCCGATGCGTCAGCGATTCGTTTGTGTCTGATATCCTGTTTGTTGTTGGCGGTTGTAACTTACCTGCTGGGCCTACGTTATATAAAGAATTTATATTTCTACCTACTACCCGGTTTTCGTAAAAAATGGAACTGTGTCTTCGTTTAGTTCACTCCCATATAATTACGTGGCTAATATCCTGATCCCATAAGTTAGCGATTAAGTACTTTGTAGTATAGAAAATACTTACTAATTTCCCCTAAATTAATTAGTCTAAATATTTTAGAAAAGACTGCTTCGTTGGTCTAGTGGTTGCTAAGCGCGACTGCTAAACACGAGGTCCTGGGTCCGAATTCCGGGTCCGGAAAGTGTTCCTGGGTTATTTTCAGTAGCTGCACGGAGTCTGGATTTATGCCCGGTTGATGGCAATCGGCTCGCCCCCTATTACATTGGGACGTAAAAACATAACTGGCGAAATGTGGGTGTACTATATGTGCACCTCTGCCTACCCCTTCGGGGAATACAGGTGTGATGTTATATTATAATGCTTATGGATTTTAGAAAAGAAGTAGTTCAATTTTCCTCGTTAACATAACATCTTAATATCATTTCGAGTTGTAATAACAACATGATCAGCTGACAAAACACGTCAGCGTAAAACAAACATTATTTAACACTCCAAAACTCGACAAAATCGTGAACAAAACGCAAATAGAAATAATCGTTTACAAAGGTCCGTATGTAATAGGCTCTGCGGCTATTTGCGGCCACTCAGCTGGACTAAGTAAACGTGGAGGGTCCCAAACATAGGTTTAATACCTATTTGTATGTGCTAATGTGCGGTGAAATGGACAGCTGTGTTTAAATATTGGATTTGAAGAGCCTACCATTTTAAACTATGTAAAATGCGGTGAAGCTTAGTGTTGTATACATTTTACAATTAAGATTACTTTTGAGAATAAAGGTTACTTTTGTCTATGTATGAAGTGATTTGATTTGTGATCTAAGTCTAAATTTCGTTAAAGCATGCAAAGCCTTAAAATAGAACAAAGGTATTTATAATATATATAATAATAACAGCCTATAACTGTCCCACTGCAGGGCAAAGGCCTCATCTCGTATAGAGAAGGATTGAGCATTTATCACCACGCTAGCTCACCGCGGGCGATTTCAGATAATTAAATCCAGGTTTCCTCACAATGTTTTCCGTCAGTGTTTCCGTTAGTCAGTGGTGTCTTAGAATGACTAAGAAAGTATTTATAAAATTGAAAAAGTCACATTAATACTTGCCCGGGTTTGAACCTGCAACCGTGCATACAAATCCGGTATGTTAACCATTAGGCCACCACGATAAACTTATTTAAGTGCCTGTAAATGTATAAGTTCAAATAATACAGCCTAATGATAAGCGCGAGTGTCTTAGATTTTATTTTCGGGTCGGACGTAATTTGGTTTGATTCTGCCATACTTAAGACTAATGATGTAACTACCATCCATATCTATAATATAATTCAATTACAACCCGGTAATTAACGCGAACACAAGTTTTAAAATTTTCAGCTTGACGTTTCGACCGGGTTGCACCTGCCAAGGTCTCAAGCAGACTGTATAAGGTAGTGTTTATATACTCTTTGGCAGACTGGCCTAGGTCTGCTGCCGGCTCACCACGGCAAAAAAACAAAAATTATAAACTTGTGTTCGCGTTCTACTACTCATTCTATTATTATTATAATGCAACGCAATAGTTTAAAAGTTAGTGCTATCCGTATCGACACATGACAGGCCAATTACCTATCTCTACACCAAGATGTGACATGTTTACGTCACTATTAGTTCATGCCACTAAAAACTACAGACAGGGCCTTACTAAGCCAACCAATGTAACACTACTGAATATAGAACGTGTTGCGCAACATGATTTATAAAATGTATTATTCATTGTCTGGCGGAGTGTGAACGACATGATTCTGACACTTGGTCTGCGCTTGATAACTTCTATATGTAACTATCTATTATTACGTAGATTTATATAAAGGCGTATAGTAAACACAATTTTCATTCATACAAATATCATGTACAACATGAACAAAATTATCGGTGATAAAATGAGATGGAATCTTCATCATCATAAGCCTGTTGCAGTCCACTGGACATAGGTCTCTCTCAAGGTACGCCACAGAGCCATGAAACCTATTAGCTCTTGGAAGAAAATTCTCATTACGAGTCCGGGATAAGGAATTGCATCCACAACCTTCCTTATTTAGGAATACAGGCAAATGTTTTTACGGATGATTTATAGATATTTTTGTTCATCAAAACGTAGGTGTAATTATTTAATTGGCAGAGTACTCCATAAAATTCCATGTAGGATACACAATATTTTTTGATACATTAAGAATTTGATACCTCTTTTATATGTAACTTGTTGGTATTGTTTCGTGATTTTATTATTGGTATAAAATATTCTCAAACAAAGGATCGTTAACTATAAACACTAACCTATCATCACGAAAACATTATTTATCTACAATATAACAGATTTATTGCTCGTATAATCTATTTACGTTGAAATAATATTTCGTCCACACTAGCTCGAGTTACATGAAAATGTATTACTGGCCGCGAGGCGCGAATACCGTTAAAAGTAAGATACTGAGCAAAATAATGATAATATTATAATACTACGAAAAACTATTTAGAGCTGATATTAAAAGCTGTGGTATGACACTACATAAAATGACACTATGTAGACATAAAATAATTATGGTAGACGATATTGTCATTTCACACGTAGCATTATTGTAATTCTTCATAGAGTGAATGAAACCTTAGGAAGATTAAAATAGTCTAAATATAATATGAAGGTTATGATGGATTCTGAGAGGGACGGCGCGAACGCAGTCCCTCACTACCAAAAATAACGCGTCCGAGTTATCCACATTAGGGATAATCGCAAGGGTCAACCCGCCCGCAGTGCAATGGGAAGGCCTCGCCCTGGGAGAACCGCCTTAGTGATCACGGTTTCTCCTACGCCAGGTAAGTATGAGATCTGAATGCTCGCGGCCGGTAGTCATGCCGCCACGGAGAATCTTAACACCGCCATTCAGAATTCGTGCAAAAATGAACAGCGACATCTAACGAGGGGGGCTGGAACTAAACCGTCGGCAAACCGAGGGTGCAGTCCGGCTATAACATAAAGGAACTTGTTATACAGGGATATTCTATAGTGATAAAAGGACTCGCTTATTTAAAATAAGATTAGTGTTGGAATAAATATTTACAGATTGGTGTCTTAATGGCATCAGAAAGTTTTGCTAATCTCTCCATTCGAAATATTTTGACTAGCAACTTGCAGTATTCGTTTTCAGCGTTCATTGACGTCATCAGAGTGGCGCAGTGGAAGCGTGCTGGGCCCATAACTCAGAGGTCCGTGGATCGAAACCACGCTCTGCTAACTACTTTTTAAAGTTTCACGTGCATAAAAACCGTTAGGGATATTTTTTTAGATGACATTATTGTGCCGGGCAGACAATATTTAAGAATGCAAATATTTTTCGTTTTGAACGGAATGAGTCCGTCAAAAACGAGAAAAATAAAAATCTATATTGACAAATCATCATTAATTACAATGACGATATAAGTGATATTATGCAAATTTACCCTTTAAACACCACCGCCGTAGCCGTGTAACCGCGAACAATAGTTTTTTTTATGTGTGTCTGCTGGGTGGCAGTAAATGTGTGAATATATAAATATGTTCAATGTTATATAAAAAACTGGTGCAAAGAAGCTTCACTCACGCGCGGAGTATAAGTTATAATCGGATATATTAACGTGGCAAAAAAAAACCATTGTGCTTGTTTCCATTTTCAGTACTAGACTCCTAGTCCTTAGTTGGTTAAAGGGATTTTAGGAGAGACAGCGCGAACGCAGTCCCTTACTACCAAAAATAACGCGTCCGAGTTATCCACATTAGGGATAATCGCAAGGGTCAACCTGCCCGCAGTGCAATGGGAAGGCCTCGCCCTGGGAGAACCGCCTTAGTGATCACGGTTTCTCCTACGCCAGGTAAGTATGAGTTCTGAATGCTCGCGGCCGGCAGTCATGTCGCCACGGAGAATCTTAACACCGCCATTCAGAATTCGTGCAAAAATGAACAGCGACATCTAACGTAGGGGGCTGGAACTAAACTGTCTGCTACCCGAGGGGGAGCACCCATAAAACTTTTGTATTATTTTTGTCCGTCTGTAACAACAGACCGACGCGGACGATAATACAAAGGAACCCGTTCTTGAAGGGATCTAAACAAATGAAAAGATAAGCTAAGTAATAATGAAGACGATATTATTTACAGATCGGAACTGGTCTTAATATTAGGAAGTCGTTGCTAATTACTCGACATTTGAGGAATTTTTTACTACAATCTTTAACTACAGACTAAACATTATTTTAGACTCTCATTAATGTAAGCAGAGTGGCGCAGTGGAAGCGTGCTGGGCCCATAACCCAGAGGTCCGTGGATCGAAACCACGCTCTGCTAACTACTTTTTACAGTTTTAAGAATGGAGTCAAGAACCGCTTAAGATTTTTATAAATTACATTTTTGTGGTTGGCCATTATAAGAATGTCATATATATACTTTCAGTAATCCAAAATTGCATAAACATAGATACTTATTTTGGACAAAAAAGTTTCCTAAAATTTTAATATAAACTAAACTAGATGTATAAGACTACTACGAAAAACCATCAACAGAAGACGGGTTTTGAGAACTATTATATTTTTCACCGGTTGCATATTATGACAAAGATCATTTATCCAAAGTGGACGAATAATACAACATACCTATTATACATAAATTTCATTACGAGATACCTCGAGACGACCGGCCGTTACCACTTCCTTAGTTAGAAGAAGAATATTAACCCCCTTATTTATAAATATCGTCAGTGTTGAACAATTGATTACATTATACCTGTCACTGTCGTTTGCATGTCAAAGAATAGAGATGTCAATAGACATAACAAGTAGTTATTTTAAAACACATGTGAGCATCGTTTATAAGTAAGGGAGAATATGTATAGTAATAAATACAGAGATAGGCGAAATGCAAATGATACCCATCTGAAATTTTTTACCTAACTTGAAATCCTAATCATTTATCATCCTGATTCGATGCGTGATGGTCGCTATTGAGACCTTTAGCTTTTGCGAGGCGTTAATATTGTGGGGATTCTGAGAGGGACGGCGCGAACGCAGTCCCTCACTACCAAAAATAACGCGTCCGAGTTATCCACATTAGGGATAATCGCAAGGGTCAACCCGCCCGCAGTGCAATGGGAAGGCCTCGCCCTGGGAGAACCGCCTTAGTGATCACGGTTTCTCCTACGCCAGGTAAGTATGAGATCTGAATGCTCGCGGCCGGTAGTCATGCCGCCACGGAGAATCTTAACACCGCCATTCAGAATTCGTGCAAAAATGAACAGCGACATCTAACGAGGGGGGCTGGAACTAAACCGTCGGCAAACCGAGGGTGCAGTCCGGCTATAACATAAAGGAACTTGTTATACAGGGATATTCTATAGTGATAAAAGGACTCGCTTATTTAAAATAAGATTAGTGTTGGAATAAATATTTACAGATTGGTGTCTTAATGGCATCAGAAAGTTTTGCTAATCTCTCCATTCGAAATATTTTGACTAGCAACTTGCAGTATTCGTTTTCAGCGTTCATTGACGTCATCAGAGTGGCGCAGTGGAAGCGTGCTGGGCCCATAACTCAGAGGTCCGTGGATCGAAACCACGCTCTGCTAACTACTTTTTAAAGTTTCACGTGCATAAAAACCGTTAGGGATATTTTTTTAGATGACATTATTGTGCCGGGCAGACAATATTTAAGAATGCAAATATTTTTCGTTTTGAACGGAATGAGTCCGTCAAAAACGAGAAAAATAAAAATCTATATTGACAAATCATCATTAATTACAATGACGATATAAGTGATATTATGCAAATTTACCCTTTAAACACCACCGCCGTAGCCGTGTAACCGCGAACAATAGTTTTTTTTATGTGTGTCTGCTGGGTGGCAGTAAATGTGTGAATATATAAATATGTTCAATGTTATATAAAAAACTGGTGCAAAGAAGCTTCACTCACGCGCGGAGTATAAGTTATAATCGGATATATTAACGTGGCAAAAAAAAACCATTGTGCTTGTTTCCATTTTCAGTACTAGACTCCTAGTCCTTAGTTGGTTAAAGGGATTTTAGGAGAGACAGCGCGAACGCAGTCCCTTACTACCAAAAATAACGCGTCCGAGTTATCCACATTAGGGATAATCGCAAGGGTCAACCTGCCCGCAGTGCAATGGGAAGGCCTCGCCCTGGGAGAACCGCCTTAGTGATCACGGTTTCTCCTACGCCAGGTAAGTATGAGTTCTGAATGCTCGCGGCCGGCAGTCATGTCGCCACGGAGAATCTTAACACCGCCATTCAGAATTCGTGCAAAAATGAACAGCGACATCTAACGTAGGGGGCTGGAACTAAACTGTCTGCTACCCGAGGGGGAGCACCCATAAAACTTTTGTATTATTTTTGTCCGTCTGTAACAACAGACCGACGCGGACGATAATACAAAGGAACCCGTTCTTGAAGGGATCTAAACAAATGAAAAGATAAGCTAAGTAATAATGAAGACGATATTATTTACAGATCGGAACTGGTCTTAATATTAGGAAGTCGTTGCTAATTACTCGACATTTGAGGAATTTTTTACTACAATCTTTAACTACAGACTAAACATTATTTTAGACTCTCATTAATGTAAGCAGAGTGGCGCAGTGGAAGCGTGCTGGGCCCATAACCCAGAGGTCCGTGGATCGAAACCACGCTCTGCTAACTACTTTTTACAGTTTTAAGAATGGAGTCAAGAACCGCTTAAGATTTTTATAAATTACATTTTTGTGGTTGGCCATTATAAGAATGTCATATATATACTTTCAGTAATCCAAAATTGCATAAACATAGATACTTATTTTGGACAAAAAAGTTTCCTAAAATTTTAATATAAACTAAACTAGATGTATAAGACTACTACGAAAAACCATCAACAGAAGACGGGTTTTGAGAACTATTATATTTTTCACCGGTTGCATATTATGACAAAGATCATTTATCCAAAGTGGACGAATAATACAACATACCTATTATACATAAATTTCATTACGAGATACCTCGAGACGACCGGCCGTTACCACTTCCTTAGTTAGAAGAAGAATATTAACCCCCTTATTTATAAATATCGTCAGTGTTGAACAATTGATTACATTATACCTGTCACTGTCGTTTGCATGTCAAAGAATAGAGATGTCAATAGACATAACAAGTAGTTATTTTAAAACACATGTGAGCATCGTTTATAAGTAAGGGAGAATATGTATAGTAATAAATACAGAGATAGGCGAAATGCAAATGATACCCATCTGAAATTTTTTACCTAACTTGAAATCCTAATCATTTATCATCCTGATTCGATGCGTGATGGTCGCTATTGAGACCTTTAGCTTTTGCGAGGCGTTAATATTGTGGGGATTCTGAGAGGGACGGCGCGAACGCAGTCCCTCACTACCAAAAATAACGCGTCCGAGTTATCCACATTAGGGATAATCGCAAGGGTCAACCCGCCCGCGGTGCAATGGGAAGGCCTCGCCCTGGGAGAACCGCCTTAGTGATCACGGTTTCTCCTACGCCAGGTAAGTATGAGTTCTGAATGCTCGCGGCCGGTAGTCATGCCGCCACGGAGAATCTTAACACCGCCATTCAGAATTCGTGCAAAAATAAACAGCGACATCTAACGTAGGGGGCTGGAACTAAACTGTCTGCTACCCGAGAGAGCACGCTTGAATCCTTTGTATTATTCTTCCCGCTTGTAATAACAGACGTCGTCGGATAATACAGAGGGGCCTGTTTTGGAAGGGATCTTTACAAATGAAAAGACACAGTATCTAAAAATAAATACAGTACAGGTAAAACGGGGTGAATCGAAACTTAAGGGTGAATAGAAATAACATTTTCAAACTGATTTTAACATTAAATTATTACTTAGTGGTCAGAAAGGATTCTAGATTTGTCTATAATACAATTAAAGTATATGGTCCTTTATGGTAACAATCAATACACTTTGCTATAAAATCAGTTTAAAAGTTTTGTTTCTATTCACCCTTAAGTTTCCATTCACCCCGTTTTAGGGTATTCGTATTTTTTACAGACCGGTACTGGTGTTAATGGTATACGGAAGTCGTCGCTAATTATTCGACATTGATAAAAATGTCAAGAATCTTTTACTAGAGACTTTACTAGACATCATTTTGGACTATCAATAATGTAAGCAGAGTGGCGCACTGGAAGCGTGCTGGGCCCATAACCCAGAGGTCCGTGGATCGAAACCACGCTCTGCTATTATCTTTTACAGAATTTCAGATGCTTATGCTAATTCTAATTATGTGAAACATCTTCCAAAACGAAATTAAGATTTTTGGTTTTAGTTTTGTTATCTAAAGCTGCAAATAATTTTGATTTGTAAAGAATGAGCACGGCAAAAATGCAATGTTTCGATTAGGTGTTGTGTAAAAATGTTCTTAAAATTTTCTTTTCTGCGTAGGTATAAGAAAACAAAAAGAAATATTTAACGTAACAAAAGAACCACTTAATCATCCAAAACCGATGCCAAAGCAAAATTCTCACTAGCGATATAATTATACCAACGTCTTCTAACAACTCCCAATTCTGACTATCTAGAACAGTGCTTATAAAAAGCATCTATTAGGTACTAATATTTACATGTGCAGAGTAAAAAAGTAGTTAGCAGAGCGTGGTTTCGATCCACGGACCTCTGGGTTATGGGCCCAGCACGCTTCCACTGCGCCACTCTGCTTGTGCGATAAGACGGTGAATACGCCTACAGTTTTATCTTTGAGGAAGTAAGGCTTTGTTACAAATAAAATCATCTAAAAAAATAACACGCTGCCCGTGATAATGCGGTTAACCAAACTTAAAGCACAAAGTTAAGGGAATGCGGTGTGTTTTTGACATTATGTGGCCCTTTAGAACACACAGCCCGACAATTAGGTATTACATAGTTAGGTCTTATAATGCATGCTTGTATGCAGCATGTAGTTACATTATAGCTCTCTGTTTCAAATTAGGAACTCTGTGAACATTGATGAAAATTATGTCAAGTTTATAGTAAAAGATTCTTGTCACTTGTTGAGTGATTATAGCAATGACTCCCTAATAACATTAACACCAGTACCGACCAGTAAATAAAACTAAAACTGTATATATTTTGAGTTTCATTTGTACTCGTATAGATCCCTTCCAAAACAGAATCCTTGGTATTATCGTCGGTCTCAAGATTAGTGCTAAAGATTCAAGGGAGCTCCTCGGGTTGTAGACTGTTTAGTACCAGCCCCCCTCGTTAGATGTCGCTGTTAATTTTTGCACGAATTCTGAATGGCGGTGTTAAGATTTTCCGTGGCGGCATGACTACCGGCTGCGAGCATTCAGAACTCATACTTACCTGGCGTAGGAGAAACCGTGATCACTAAGGCGGTTCTCCCAGGGCGAGGCCTTCCCATTGCACTGCGGGTAGGTTGACCCTTGCGATTATCCCTAATGTGGATAACTCGGACGCGTTATTTTTGGTAGTGAGGGACTGCGTTCGCGCTGTCTCTCCCAAAATCCCTTTAATCAACTAAGGACTAGGAGTCTAGGACTGAATATGAAAACAAGCACAATGGTTTTTTGCCACGTACATAATATATCCGATTATAACTTATACTCCGCGCGTGAGTGAAGTAAGTAAAGCTCCTTTGCACCAGTTTTTTATATAACATTAAACATTTTATTTCACACATTAACTGCCACCCAGCAGACACACATAAAAAAACTATTGTTCGCGGTTACACGGCGACGGCGGTGGTGTTTAAAGGGTAAACTTCCATAATATCACTTGTATAGTTATTGTAATTGATGATGATTTGTCAATATAGCTTTTTATTTTCTTCGTTTTTGACGGACTCATTCCGTTCAAAATGAAAAATGTTTGCAATCTTAAATATTGGCTGCCCGGCACAATAATGTCATCTAAAAAATATCCTTAACGGTTTTTATACACGTAAAACTGTAAAAAGTAGTTAGCAGAGCGTGGTTTCGATCCACGGACCTCTGGGTTATGGGCCTAGCACGCTTCCACTGCGCCACTCTGCTGACGTCAATGAACGCTGAAAACGAATACCGCAAGTTGCTAGTCAAAATATTTTGAATGTGGAGATTAGCAAAACTTTCTGATGCCATTAACATCAACACCAATCTGTAAATATTTATTTCAACACTAATCTTATTTTAAATAAGCGACTCCTTTTATCACTATAGAATATCCCTGTATAACAAGTTCCTTTGTGTTATAGCCGGACTGCACCCTCGGCTTGCCGACAGTTTAGTTCCAGCCCCCCTCGTTAGATGGCGCTGTTCATTTTTGCACGAATTCTGAATGGCGGTGTTAAGATTCTCCGTGGCGGCATGACTACCGGCCGCGAGCATTCAGAACTCATACTTACCTGGCGTAGGAGAAACCGTGATCACTAAGGCGGTTCTCCCAGGGCGAGGCCTTCCCATTGCACTGCGGGCAGGTTGACCCTTGCGATTATCCCTAATGTGGATAACTCGGACGCGTTATTTTTGGTAGTGAGGGACTGTGTTCGCGCCGTCCCTCTCAGAATTCCTTTAAATAATTAGAAATTTTAGAGACTTATATGATTACAATTTATGACATCACGTAACGAATCGAGATTATGAATTTTTAATATGAAATTCAGCGGTCGCTATTAGCGACTACTAGATCAACGAGGCAGTCAGTATCCGTTACAAAGTATATTATATAAAAAAAATCAATAGAAAGAGGATTTACTTTTCGTCAGATTTTAATTTCAAGACGTTACATAGGAGTGGATGCTACCACTTCAATTATACAACATTTATATGATTAATACTTTGTATTCCTAAATTATGAAAGAGTTCAAAAACCATTAATATTTTAGTAAGACCAGCGATATGTATTGAGTGATTGTTGGCACTTCTCATTGGTGATATCTGTTACAGAATAATATGGTTAAAGATACCTACTATAATATCTAACAACCAATGTAATATCGCCACTAAATTTGGCTTGTTGTATTTATTCCACACCCATTCACCACGACAGCAATAACACAAACAAGATGCTTTTTTTTACAAATTACTTCACCGGTCTTAAGTATAAACTCTTTTCAGCCCCAATAGGGAACCACAAGCGATAGTAGTAGCTAATGAAATAAGCAACTTAAGTATTACTTATGCAACCAGCATCATCGTTAGACATACTGATACCATGAACCATCGTATCTCGCAGAATGAGACAAGTTTGACGTAATTAGGATTTTAGAGGGACGGCGCGAACGCAGTCCCTCACTACCAAAAATAACGCGTCCGAGTTATCCACATTAGGGATAATCGCAAGGGTCAACCTGCCCGCAGTGCAATGGGAAGGCCTCGCCCTGGGAGAACCGCCTTAGTGATCACGGTTTCTCCTACGCCAGGTAAGTATGAGTTCTGAATGCTCGCGGCCGGTAGTCATGCCACCACGGAGAATCTTAACACCGCCATTCAGAATTCGTGCAGAAATGAGCAGCGACATCTAACGAGGGGGCCTGGAACTATACAGTCTGCAACCCGAGGGAGCACCCTTGGATACTTTGTGTCATTATTGTCCCCCTGTAACAACAGACTGACGTGGACGATAACACGAAGGAACCTGTTCTTGAAGGGATCTACCTATATACAAATGAAAACATAAGCTAAGTAAAATAAAGACGGTGTTAGTTCTTTTTACAGATCGGTACTCGTGTTGATACTATTAGAAAGTCTTTGCTAATCTCTCCACATTTGAGGAATTTTTGACAAAAATCTTTTACTAGACTATACTAGACATTTCGGACTGTCATTAATGTGAGCAGAGTGGCGCAGTGGAAGCGTGCTGGGCCCATAACCCAGAGGTCCGTGGATCGAAACCACGCTCTGCTAACTATTTTTTACAGTTTTATAACGAAATCTAGAACCGGTTAAGATTTGTATAATCACATCTTCCCATTCTGGAAAATTTCGGGGTTCCGCTAGTTTAAGAATGGCATAAATTACTTTTGATAATCCAACGTCGCATAAACTAGATTTTTTTTGAGAAATAGAAGTTTCTCAACTTGTAATACTGTACACAAATCGAAAAATATGAGTTTTTGAGGTTTTATTCTAAATCGTCAACAGCAGACAGGTTTTGAAAACTGTCACATTTTCACTGATAGCTTATAACGATAAAAATTAAAAATAATGTATTCCAAGTGGACGAAATGACAGTACTTTTTGGACGTAAATCACATAGACCAGCCCGTACGCCGGCCGTAATCACTTCCATACCGTAAATACAGATATAGGCATTATTGGACTAGCACTCATGACTAACTTGAAGCTTCTAACGTTGTTCCTTATCTGGAATCTTAATCATTTCGATATGTACCAATTACATACGGAATATGATCTATCATTAAGACTTTAAGTTAAGAGGGAATTCTGAGAGGGACGGCGCGAACGCAGTCCCTCACTACCAAAAATAACGCGTCCGAGTTATCCACATTAGGGATAATCGCAAGGGTCAACCTGCCCGCAGTGCAATGGGAAGGCCTCGCCCTGGGAGAACCGCCTGAGTGATCACGGTTTCTCCTACGCCAGGTAAGTATGAGATCTGAATGCTCGCGGCCGGTAGTCATGCCGCCACGGAGAATCTTAACACCGCCATTCAGAAAACGGGATGAAATGTACAACGCCATCTATTATGCAACTTGGAACTAAACTTTGCCTCTTAGTTCCAACGTGGTCAAACAGTATACTGGGCGACAATAAGTGAAGGGATACTTCAACTTTCGTAGTATTAGGGTGATGGAAGGGTGCAACAAACATTCTTTTGCGTTCTCTCTCGCTCTCGTTGTTCAACAAAACGGCACCCTTTTGAAAATAGCTCTTTCTTGGATATTGAAGGAATGCCAATAAAATTGTCTTTTGTTATTTTACTTTGACCACATCGGTATGTGAATTCTGTATGGCCTGTATCTAATGGAACCTTAATATATCATGTCCATCGATGACAAAAACATAACACTGAACATTGCCATTGCCCAAAACTCGCCGGGTGATACAGAATACAATAAATTGCAGTCCAACTATAGTACTATGCTATTTTGTAAGCGTAAGTTTATTAGATATTATTAACAACTAACAACATCATAGAAAGAAGCGATATAGGCCAAGCAACAACAAATCTAACTAACAATGGGATATAATAATAATAAATCCGCAAGTCGGACATCTCCCCTATCTGAATCACAATTGGCTGTTTAACATTAATAATACAAATTAATAACAAAAGACTAGCAAATGAAAGAAGTTCTTTGTTCGATTTTGTGTTTTAAATGTGTGGCCATAATGTCAAAAACATAGTTTTAACTGTAGCTAGGCTAGGTATTTACATTTCTTTCTAGATTATTTAAACAGAAAATATTTTAATGTGTATTTTAAAGGCATCCTTTGACAATGTCTAAAAGCCAACCTTCGTAGTTTACCTTGTCTAGTTTTGTCAGCAGAACTCAGAAGCACTATTTTAATGTTTTATATAAATAATTTTCACTGGGCCTACATACATACATAAAGTCACGCGTGTTTCCCTGAGGGGATTTCTATTTGCTACGACCCTGGCATACTTCTTTCGCCACATTCACACATATTATTTTATAAATATTTAAATATAATATATAATCTGTTAAACACACTATTATCCTTTCAAACATATTGGAATGGTGATAATATAATGTACAAACACATCAAGCCAGTACGGTTGTATAACATCTTGTAATATGATTTCATTATTGCGTCATCTGTAGATACCATGGCGATATTTCACCAACTTATCGCACAAGCAGAGTGGCGCAGTGGAAGCGTGCTGGGCCCATAACCCAGAGGTCCGTGGATCGAAACCACGCTCTGCTAACTACTTTTTTAATGTTTCTTTGTTAGAATTCTTTACAAGATTAGAATTTGAACAACTTTTTCTTTTCATTATAAAAATATTCATTACCTAATTACGCTTATTTTTTTTTTAGTACTTTATTTTTATTAATTACACATTTTAACACGCCCTTATATCTCGAAGGGGTTAGCAGAAGACACACGCACTAGACTAACGACATAATGAGTCCCAAGTTATGTAATATATTAAATAGATGGCTTTGCATATATTGTTAATATTATGTATGTATAAATAATATATAATGTGTATAGTAGAAAACGCATAGCATCAAAGTGATCATAACATTATGTTAGATAAGATAAAAAATAAAGAATTACCTACCTTACGCAATATATCAATAACATTCTTATGATAATGTCTATTTAGGCACACCGTTATGGGCCCCCCCAGGATTTTTTGTAAGGGGTGCATAAAGTGTATTTGCATTAGTAACTACATACACACTGCTACATAACTAATACAAAATGAAGAATAAATTGAGTAGACGCATTGGCTTCGTTAAACACATTTGAAATGATCATGGACAGAAGTGGGTTAAAGGTTTCAAACAAAATTAATAAAGAATAAAAAAATCTATGTATTTTCCTGCATGCCAGGGGGATCAAGTGCACCCCCTCGCACCCCCCTGCCGGCGCCCATGCACACCGTATCATATTTGCCTTTCCCAAATGCAGGTAAACATCATACCACATACGAAATAAGTTATTTTCGTCCATGATTATACGATATATTCAGGACAACATTAGACAAAGATAAACATTTATTAGCTTACGTAAATAAGTACAATTCTAAGAAAATACATTAAAATATCAATTGTTTGGAGAACATGTTGATGTAAACAGTAAATATAATTATATTATACTTTCTTCGTTTCTATTGAGACCTTATTTAATATTTTTATGTCAACACAATGATAAAATAACAAATTATTTTTTGTGGTTCTTCCATTGTTTCTAACGAAGTATTCTTAAGTTGGCAATTTCTTACTTAATTGTGTGGGTAAGAGTTGGTAGTATAATAGTTCTAAGTTCAAAGAAACTTGTTTTCAAATAAAAGCGTTTGTTTTTCTTCCGATAAATCGGCAATTTTTTAATGAAATATTTTTATTGATGAATCTTTCGCGGTTTGTTTTAGTACCTACTTACCTATTACAAAATTCATATTATTATGTCTCTAGTACTCGTTTGGTTCGGCAGTTCTAGAGATTCTTTTGACATTTTGCAGTAAAAAATAATACGCGCCGAATACGTAACCTACTCCATTCTTGAAGTCTGTTAAAAACGTCCGATGCCGACTTGATTTTCACCGTCTTATCGTACAAGCAGAGTGGCGCAGTGGAAGCGTGCTGGGCCCATAACCCAGAGGTCCGTGGATCGAAACCACGCTCTGCTAACTACTTTTTTAATGTTTTCTAACTCAATGTTAGAAATACACAGTTTATTGAAAGCCTGTTTAGATGCGAAAGGTGAATTCTTAAATGTTAGTTACCGTGAAACCAGCCAACTTTGCCCACTTTTTTTGGATAATTTCAATTTTTGCAAAAAAAAACTATATGGATGATAGTATTTTCTGGTAGCATACGTCTTTCGTAGATCATGCGCGTGTACTGTTATATCAAATTTTATAATTTTTCAACATTTCATTCATCATTTGACTGTTTTTGAGGCCGGGCAAAGTAATCTGCACTTTTGCCAACATTACCAACGTTGATTTTTGATGTAAATATGACCTTTAGCCCGATTATATTAGAATCCAATGCAAGAATTTTGGAAAAAATGGCGTTTACTTTTAAAAGTAACACAGTATCATGAAAGATTTCTAACTAAAATAGCTGGGCAAAGTTACCCAGACCTTTTTTCTCTTTTTCATACAAACCGCATTTCGCCTTTCAAAAGTACTAGGGTTGGCAACTTGGCATATCGCCGTAATATGAGCAAGACTTTTTTATATATTAAAGACAATGAAAAAAAAACAATATCCTATTTATTAGAATCAACATTTATTTCAGTAATAAGAAATCTTGATTTTCTCTTTGGTGTGCGAGATTTAAGCTTATTTTTCTGAAAGTAAAAACATGTATTACAAAATTGTTAGAAGAAAGAATTAAAAACTTAATTTAATCAAAGTTAGTAAAGTAAAAATTATGCGGCACTAAATACGTAATCTCTGAGGACCAACTCTGAAATCGTGAAAACAGCTGTCCCCCTCATTTCGACGACTGTCATAGTACTGTATTAATTTATTCTATCTACTTAGTTAATAAAATAAATTGTTCCAAAATAATATATTCTATTAAAACTTAAAAAATGATAAGTGCCAACCCTAAGCTTTTTTTAATGGCGGGCAATGTTGTAAATAGGGGATCGCTACAGTATGGGATAACTTTGCCCACCTTTATAACTTTAGTTTAAAATAACCTTCAGCGGTGATAATAGCATTAAAATACCGCTGAAGAGCTTAACTATAACATATAATAAAAGAAACGTACCTGTGTTTTCATCATCGTGCACAATTAACTCCTGAATTTGCACCACAATCTGCCCGCGAAATTGCACACCGTCTTCTACGAGTTCCCACAAGCTACTGGTTGAAGTTAGCGACCCACACAATAGGCAGTATTGTCAGGCATAAAACCTATTTTCTATCACAGTCTATTAATGTTACCACAGTATGAAGGTATTTTTGCAACAGAAGAATTTGCTTATAAATTTATCTTCGGGCAATGATACCCTAAGTGGCAAAGTTGGCGTATTTTACGGTATTTTAACAAAGATAAGAATGATTTATTTATGAAGTTAGGTAGTACTTTTAAATAATCAATCTTTTTGACGACCTGATTAGCGCAGTGGCTAAGTGATTGGACTGCTGCGCTAAGGGTTGCGGGTTCGATTCCCGCACGGGGCAAAACTTTGTGCGACCCACAGATGTTTGTCCCGAGTCTGGATGTTTGTGAATGTGATATTTCATGTTTGTAAACGCACCCACGACACAGGAGAAATTCCTAGTGTGGGGCGACGTTTTTTAAAAAAAAAAAAAAAAAATCTATGTAATTGACGGCCTAATTGGTGTAGTGAGTAAGGGATTGGACTGCTGCGCTAAAGGGTGCGGGTTCGATTCTCGCACGGGATAAAAAATTATGCGATCCGCAGACAATTGTCTTAAGTCTGGGTGTTTATGTGTGTGATATGTCATGTTCATGAAACGCATCCACGATATGTGATATCCACGATATCCCCGGTCAGTGGGGAGACGTATAAAAAAACAGATATAAGAGTCGCACACTGCTGAATTTACCATTTACGGCAAATTTTTATGCTGGCTAGGAACAGTGAATTTTGTAGGTGAAATCCTCGCAGCCGACGTTACATCAGACATGTAAATGATGTGAGATAGGCAGGTATGCGTTAACCTTAATTAGCGGTACACGAGTATCGCTTACATGTATTGTAGGAATAATACCAGAAATCCCTGCTATACAGATGCGGGTATGTCCTGAACCTTGTAGAATGGATTTAAAACCACACACGTAGCGATGTATTACGATTTACCCGTCCAGTTAAATCGAACGCCCCTTATGTATGATAATCTGCAACGATTTGTCATACGCACCATCGATAAATCTGCGCAAATCGATTTGCACAGAATAATTGTTATGATAGTAAGTTCGTTGATGTCGTGTTGATGTCTTTAGAAAAGTGAATCAACAGGGATGACTAGGTTTTGCTAGTAGTTCAATAAAGCCTAAACTAGAATATAGTATGTAGATTCAATATTTTTTAATTTAATTAAAAAAAAAAAACGTCGCCCCGCACTAGGAATTTCTCCTGTGTCGTGAGTGCGTTTCACAAACACGAAATATCACATACACAAACACCCAGACTCGGACAAATATCTGTGGTTCGCACAAAGTTTTGCCCCGTGCAGGAATCGAACCCGCAACCCTTAGCGCAGCAGTCCAATCGCTTAGCCACTGCGCCAATCAGGCCGTCAAGGTAGGTCAAATAGGTGTTATATATTGGTTACAACAACATTTTAAAGTCACATAATTATTTAGTTAATTTGCTACAAGACTAATTATGTTCTGAAGCTGAATATTGAAATAATCCCTTAAAGCCGAGTGTAATAAAATATTTAATCCTTACAAATCTCAGGATTAAATTCCCGCGTGTCGGCCATGACACGGAAGTGACGTAGTGAATGTAACGTAGTGTTCATGTCTGTATAACGACGTGTAGGATAGGGAGTAAAGAATATTTGTAAGCTGTATTTTTCAGAATTCATGAGTCTGTATTCTCAATTTGTTTGTATGTAATTGTCTATCGTGAGGATACTGGCCAAATTCTTATATACAACGTTGTAAAGATAAAGATAATAAATAATTATTTAAATTTTTTACAAACTTATTTACACACTATAACCTACGTTAAAAAATATATATATACAAAAGAAAAAATTAAAACTAAAAATTACGCGTCAAAGTATTCCTCCTCATCGCTGTCGACTGGTACGGTGCTCAAAAGGCTGGCGGCATTGCCACGTTGAATGGCAATGCTAATTCTTTGGCCGAAAAACAAGCAAGCCATGTGCCACGTGAAGAATAACAGTATAATTGTTAAATAGTGTTATTCTCAGTAGCAGCATCGACTCTGGATTTATGCCCAGTTGATGGCAATAGGCTCGCCTATCACATTGGGACCTATAACATAACTATCGAAATGTAGGTGTACTATATTCCTCCGCCTACATGATTAACTTGAATACAGGCGTGATATTATGTTTTATATTAGCCCTTATCTCCATCAATAAGGCCTAGAATCGCTGAAGTATTGTAAAACATGCAACAACAGTGAAAGTTGTAGCCTTGTAGGTGCCTACGCCACTCTAGATTCTAGAAACTAATTGACTTCACATGAGATCCAAACTTTAGAGCCGAATTATGTTGTTTTACGTCTAGGAGTCGTAATGTCGGAGTTCTTGTACCCTTAATGAACTACGAGGGTTGTATATGTAACGAGGGAAGCATGTGGGAGCTTGGTCAAGGTCAGTGTACTAAAACATGGTACATACAAGACTGGAGGATAAAATAAGGTCATGGTTACCAAGAGCTTGCAATATTGAAGTAATGGGATACCTTGCCGAGTGGTATCTGGCCTAGAATTGACCACCCCCGTTCCTCGCGTGGGTGTCGTAACTCGACTAAGGGATTAACTGGAAAAATCCAGAAGATGGGCAGCAGCGTCTTCTGTAACTATACCACCAATACTGCATTCCCCAAACCGCTTGCCAGGCGTGGGGATGGCAACCCTCTACTCCAAGGTGGAGGCCTTTGTTCAACAGTGGACGTGTTCCGACTGATGATGATGAATAGGATACCGAATCACGAATCGTTCAGAACTGTCGTTTTAGAATAAGCAATTTTTTGATGGCTAGGTTGCGAATATATTTAGGGGAGGGGGGAGGGGTCAGGTGCGTGTGTATGTTTTAGTTTTCTAGTCGTTTAGAACTACCGTTAGAAATATATTTTAACCATGTTTACTTTATAGATATAGTTATAAAGCTTATTTTTGATATTGAGTGTCTTAAAAAATCGCTGCGCTTCTCTCGATCTGCGTTGACCCTTACTCAGCTAGCGCTACGGCTACGCTGCTACGGCACTGCTACGGGCTACGACCCCATGTATTTCTGTACTCAACTGTAGTGTACACGTCAGTACATTGTACTGAGATCTGAACTCAATCCATGTTATTGTAACTATTCGTACATTTTCAGTTTGTCTAACTTGCTGTAGGGTTAATTGGTTTAACCCTAGGAATACTGCGGGCGGTAAGGATGGCTGAATAGTTTGATGCTGTTATGAAGAGTTTATTGAACTGGCATTTGTATGTATCTTTAAAAAGTCGGTTAAAAGGATTCTTAGAATCGACCCGCAACTTTACCTACGTGGATTTTTTTCGTGTCTTTTCCAGGGTTAACGTAGCCTACTCGTATGTCCACGCTAAAGGTCCACTATAAATATTAGTGCACTAATTTTGAAAATGAAATTTATAGTGTCAAATTACCACTGACCATCCAATCAAAAAAAAACTAAATAACAAAAAAAAAGTTCAGAAAGAGAAGATCTATGTCGTATTTGATCGGAAAAAGTGCAAATATAGTACACCCACATTTCGCCAGTTATGATATAACTTATAAGTCCCAGTGTAATAGGGGGCGAGCCTATTGCCATCAACCGGGCATAAATCCAGACTCCGGGCTGCCACTGAGAATTAACTTACAAACAAAGACACTTATGCCTCTATACACCTAATATATTTGTGTTATAATGTGCACCCGGTTGATAGCTAACCGCTCGCCCCCTATCACATTGGGACCTAAAAACATAACTGTCGAAAGTGTACTATAATTATGTCCACCCTGCCTACCTCTTCGGGGGATACAGGCGTGATGTTATATATGTACACCTAATAAATTTAGAAGTATACATAATTCCTTTCATAGTGGAGTGTAACTCATGTTGTGTGCTACTGTTGCTGCTTCGCGAACTGTCAAAGTGTTATTAACCCTCTGGTGAGTGTGCTTCTGCTGTTAAATTTACGTGCAGTTAATTATCTAAGACACTGTCTGACGAGATATTTTCGAGTGCATATTATGTAATGAGTCGCTGAAGTTAATTAATGTATACTGCTTTTGTTATCTAACGGGGGTGAATGAGCCACTTGTTTTGGTTAATAATATTGCAGTGTTTTGTTTTTAAATCACACTAATATTATAAAGGCCATAATAGACCATAAGTTGACTTGGAAACCTCACCTGGAAGTTGTTTGTAAACGACTGAGTAAATCTGCGTATCTATTATTTCAATTATCTAAGAGAGTTAATTCTGAGACACTGTTAACAGCCTATCATGGACTTGTAGTCTCTGTTCTCCGTTATGGTGTTGTTTTCTGGGGGCAATCAACAAATAGGGAACTGATATTTAGGATGCAGAAAAGGTGTGTAAGATCCATGTGTAATTTAAAGTCAACAGATAGTTGCGTTCCCTACTTCAAGAAATTAAAAATATTAACGTTACCAGCTATATATATTTTAGAAACTGCATTATTTATAAAATCAAATCCACTTTTATTTACAAAATTTTCAACAGTTAAGAAGACCCCCATTCGGAGTCAATATGAAAATCAACTATGTACGCTGAAATGTAAAACTGCGTTAATGAAAAAGAGCTTCTTTGGTGTTGCGCCAAAAATTTTTAATAAAATACCTGATGCTATAAAATGTATGCCATTAAAAAAATTCAAAAAGTGTCTTCACAAGTTATTAGTTGAGAGGTGTTATTATACCTTAGATGACTATTTTAATGATAATACTATTTGATTAAACTCTGTAATTTTATTAATTTATATTATTAATGTTGACTTGGATGACTATTTTAATTTTGGATGACTATTTGATTAAATTCTGTAATTTTATTAATTCATATTATTAATGTATCGGACGAATAATTTCTCGCATGTTCTTTTGTTTTTCTTTCTTGTAGTGGACATTATTAAATTGATTATTTTAATGTATTTGTATAAAATTGATAGAATATTTTGTTAACTTCGATGTACCTGACTTTAATATTTGTATGTCAACAATGACAAAGCATAGTGCAACACTTACCTATTTAAGACCTTGACATGTATGATTAATGTATATGTTCTTCACCTATGTTTCACAAATAAATAATTCTGATTCTGATTCTGAAAAAAGGCGAAAGTTTGTGAGTGTTTGTATGTTTGTTACCTCTTCCCGCTCAAACGACTGGACTGATAGTGATAAAATTTGGTTTGGAGGTTGCTGACGCCCTGGATAAACATATAGGCTTTTTATCCCAAAAAATGTAGCTAGTAACACCGCGAGGCGCAGCTAGTATGACTATAAGGATGGGATAGGAATGTGAACTCGAATAATGACAATGTATCGCAAAAGGCGAGTTTTTTTTTATTTGAAAGCCTGAATGTCAAATGTTTGTGTAAGTTAAATTTTTTTAACAACGACTTTATCAAAAATAGATCCACAAAAATGCCCAATGACAAATGTTGCATTCTTAACTCGAAGCTGGTAGAATAGTTGGTAAACTGAACTGACTCAAGTGCTACAAGCATAAAAACGACTCTTTGAGATGACTTGAGTTAGAACACAGATTTTCGCAGAAGGAGATGATAAACTTAGAATGATTTACGAAACCAGCTGATAAGCGTCGTCTGCTACGTTTCTTTTTAGATTTACTAATCATCATCATCAGCCGAAAGACGTCTACTGTTGAACAAAGGCCTCCCACTTAGAAGGCCCCGCCCCCCGTAGTTTCCATAATCCCCACGTTTGGCAATTGGCTTGGGGACCGCAGTATTGGTGGTAAACTTACAGAATACGCTGCTGTCCATCTTCTGGATATTCCCCTAGTCGCCTTTTACGACACCCACGGGAAGAAAGGGGGTGGTCAATTCTAGGCCGGATACCACTCGGCCGACTCGGCAGTCGTACTTATATTGTTCATAAAATCTCTTCGTAAACATTAGAATCACACGACTTAACGAAACACATTCAGATATTTGATATTAAATGCAGTATTGCAATTAAAATGGTGTCTAAATTCAAAATCTAATAAACAGTTTTAATTGCAGACGCTGCATGAACCGAATGGACTGCAGAAACGTAATATAGTGAGAATACCGTCATTAGCGGACTTGTCTACACTTTAATGGGTGGTTTAATGACTGCTCGGTAAACCACGTATAGTGTTACTATTTTAATGAAAAACTAGCAAAGCCGGTAGTTTAAGGTGTATATTTTAATTGTTTTAATATTGTTGGGGAGAATTTTACACGAGTATTTTGTTAATGTTGCACGCCAGGCTCCCTAATGACTTTTGCAACCCAATTACTGTCTCATATCGATGTGCTAACGGACCTTGACCTTCTGTTGGGTAACATGCGGTTTTCGCTGGTCTCTCTTCTTCATAGCGTATGGTTGATGAACAACCTGGTGTCAGAGTTTCAACCGCCTGTAAGCCTCTGACATGGCTTTTCATAAAGTTGAGAAATCTCTTAGGTGTGCCGGTTTCCTCACGATGTTTTCCTTCACCGCTTTTATCAATTGATAACTAATTTATAATGCGCACATGAATTCGAAAAGATATTGGTGCATGCTTTGAATTTACGACCTTGAACTTGGCTTTTAATGCCCTTAGTAAAAATGCTCTGTTGTTGTGAAGTTTTGGGGTTACACATAGTTAAAATGTGTTTAGATGCTGCATGAAACTTTTATGTTGTATTTGCCACCTCCCTAGTGTTTTCCGAGGTTTCATTGCGCTAAAGGTGGCGGGTTCGATTCCCGCATGATGCAATAATTTGTGTGACCCGCAGATGTTTGTCCCCTGTCTGTTTTGTGTATGTGATGTTTCGTGTTTGTAAAACCATGTTTGCACCCACGATTCAGGAGGAAGTACTAGAGTGGGGCGACGTTCTATTCATTAAAAAACATTCAACATTTTGTCAATTTATTGGCAGTAGGTAAGTCCGCTGTTGAATATGGTCCCTGTAGGTAGCAAAGGGCTAGCTAATTGCCAGAACATGAAAGAACAAGCACAGTTTAGTACAGTTTTAGTACAACAATAAGTTGTCCTCGAATATCATCTTTTACAAAGAAAAACACAGGAAAAAATAAAGTCCAATGGAGGATTTCCAAAATAATTGAAGGCAACGATAAAAATGAACCAGAAGATTTAATAAGACCGTCTTAAGTACTTCTAAGATAAGTAATTTCTGTTTTGATCATCAGATTGACATAAAACATTACATCAATTAGTTTGTAGGTATAAGTAGGTATAATAAAACAAGTGAGAGAGTAGCTGTTCTATAGGTATACCCTTTCGGGGACTACAGGCGTGGTGTTGTGTATGCCTGCCTCGTTGGTCTAGTGGTCGCGACTGCTGAGCATGAGGTCCCGGGTTCGAAACCCGGGTCGGCCAAAGTGTTACCAGGTCTTTTGCAAGTAATTCTCTGTAGCAACACGGAGTCTGGATTTGTGCCCGGTTGATGGCAATCGGCTCCCCCCCTATTACATTGGGACCAAAAAACGAGATGTATTCATGTTTCATTAATTCATAATTTGACTGCCTCGTTGGTCTAGTGGTTGCTAAGCGCGACTGCTGAGCACGAGTTCCTGGGTTCAAAGCCTGGGTCGGGCAAAGTGTTACTGGGTTTTTCCGTTAGGTAATTTTCAGTAGCAGCACGGAGACTGGATTTGTGCCCGGTTGATGGCAATAGGCTCGCCCCCTATTACATTGACAAAAAAAAACATATATGGCGAAATGTGGGTGTACTATATGTGCACCTCTGCCTACCCCTTCCGGACAGGCGTGATGTTATGATGATGACTGTCACACTACTAAAGTTTGTAACAATATATCATGTGACGTATGAACAAGAATTGATGTGATTTATGGCCGTGTGACGTCACCAGTTTATAGTTAGGGTCGAATGAACCCCCACACCCCCCTTTAGATCTAGGACATAGCTAATACAGATAAATGAGTGCCTTCCATTAAGTTTTTCTATTAAAACAGTTTCGGTATACTTTTTTGGTGACAAAATAACCTAATTCTAGACCGGCCATGCTTGCCGCGGTCTTGTGATGGGTGACCGTTTTTACTAAGCCTAGGCCACTTAATTATAGTGCTTAAGTACAGTCTCGATTTGCGCGCGGTTGATGGCAGTAGGCTTGCCCCCTATTACATTAAAACCTATTAAGAAAATGTGGGTGTACTTTAGACGACTACCACTCGGGGAAAACGGGCGTGAGTATATTATTCTTCTTCTTATCATATAGTTGATGAATAACTTTGTGTCACAGTTTAAGCCGCCTGTAGGCCTCTGACTGCTTTACACACCATTAAAAAATCTCTCAGGTGTGCCGGTTTCCTCATGACGTATTTCTTCATCGTTTTTAGCAACTAATGGTTAGCGGAAACGCGCGTTAGTGAATTAAACAGAATGTATGAAAAAAACATTGTAATGAAATCTGGATCAAATAATTTCTCCTCTGTGGGTAACGAGGCTTTTGATCTACCGTACGACAGTTGGATGTTGGTATAATTATAATTGATGGTGTCAACAGAAAGCAATGAACCTTACGACCTGTTTTTTTTAATTGACTTGTATTTTTTTATCGTCGCCCTTTACTATTAATTGATTTGTTTTGAGAATTTGTTCTGTATCGAGGGTGCGTTTCACAATGATTACAAGCCAATGCACCGCGTAGGCAAGTGGTTAATAAGATACCAGGGTTCTAAAATAACAAACTCCCTCGACTGCCTCGTTAGTCTAGTGGTGGCTATGCGCGACTGTTGAACATGAGGTCTTAGGTTTGAATCTTGGGTCGGGCAAAGTATTGTTGGGGTCTTCCCCTTTTTGGTTATTTTGATTAGCAGTACTGAGTCCAGATTTTTGCCCAGTTGATGATAACGCGCTCGCCGCCTATTACATTGGGAGATATAACATAACTGGCGAAATGTGGTTGCACCTACTATAGGTATGCTTACCCTTTCGGGGAAAACAGGCGTGATGTTATGTTTAAATACCTCTGAAAATTGTACGAAGAATAAAATTACCCTTGATTCTGAAAATTTTCCTGTTTGATCATAAATACAGTAGTATTATAATGATAATGCATTTGTTTCAAACCGACTGCCATTACTAGAGACTACAACTGTTAAATAATAGCATAGACCACGTATTTTTTCGGCTGACCTGTTGGTCTAGTTAGTGACCCTTACTGCTAAAACCGCAGGTCGTGGGTTCGATTCGACCGGGGAGTGTGGGATTTCTACCTCACTTAAACCACCCCGGTGGTCATCATCTGCATGAATAACGGAAATCCCGGGACCTCTAAAAAGAACAACTCCGGAACCTCCCCTTCAACGCCTATGTGGCACATCCCTGGGGAGACTGTAAAGGGGTCTCCCCTTGGCATCGCTGTACACGGCGGCACGTGACCACCGCTAACTAATCAACCTAGGCTCGCCGTTCTAGTAAGAGGACGCCGCTCCTATATATTTCTCCATATAACCAGTCTTTATTCCTGCATTAGGCCAACCGTTCACAGCCGATTTACAATTCGTAGTATCTTGAACTATCAGAGAATATTTAGAGCACATTTACATAGGATTGGAGTCTTGATCCAATAACTTTACTACCATTTTGCCAATCCGACCAAATTTATTATGGGATGAGGAAGTACTTATCGCCTAGATTTATTTACCTTTGTAAGTGTTCTCTTTATATATTATGGTTTTGTTGATAGCGAAGTTGGAATAAGCATTAGGGACTTTTTTGTTACACAAGATCAATGTCCTTGGTCTACCATAAGTTGATGCGTTTATTTGCGTTTTAAATCTATGGCAATAACATACACAACATCTGCCGGTCGCACAAATTTTTGTTCCGTGTGGGAATCGAATCCGTAACTCATTCATCTTCAAACATTCCAGGCAGCTGTTTTTGAATAATTCTTGTTTTTTTAATTCCTCAATGGTGAATACGATTATCATCTATCATCTACATAGTATAAAACAAAGTCGCTTCCCGCTGTCTGTCTGTCCCTATGTATGCTTAGAGATCTTTAGAGAAAACGACGGATCGGATTGTGATGTGGTTGTTACTCCGCCATCTTCCGCAATTGACAGATAGCTTCGTGTCTTGAGTACCAAGATTACAGAAGTGTTAATATGGAAACAGAGTTCTTCTTAGGTTATTTACACATTTTAAAAAATAAATATACATAACAGAAAAAAAAGCTACACGTTATGCATCAAAGTTATAATTTTAATAAAAATTGCTCACAGCGGTCGTATTTTTTAACGTTGGGTACTAGGATATCAGAAGTCTAATGAAGTTTACACAAATGCAAATGTCGCGGGTAAAACCGCGGGGCACAGCTAGTACAATATACTGTTTTAGCGAAATTATGTTCTGCAACAGTGACCCTTGACGTTGTCTCTGCAGCAGAATACAAAGCTTTTTGATTGTATCAAATATTCCTTCTTATTTCGTCGTAAAAGTATACCTTGCATATCTAAGATCTTTCTAATGTAATTGGAGAAGCGAATTGCAATCTTATGTTACCTTTGTAGTAATTCTTTGTTGTAGAAATGTGCTTTTGTATCCAATTCTAGGGCAATATTGAGGAAGAATAACGAGGAATGGAGAAAGAGTATAGACTCATATCATTGCGTTTGAATTGAATATCGAAATGAGTTTTTACAGACCTAATATTTGACTTTAGAAGACTTATAAGTGGTCTAAGATTTTCAGTGCTCGGATCTATGAATATTAGGCCCGTGCTCAAATGTACCTGAAATCTGTAGCGCCTAGGTTTACTCAAAAGTTTATTAGACTTTTAATTGTAACGGTCCCAGTCTAAAGTAAAATTTTAACAATCGATTAAACGATTGAAATGATCCCACTTTAAAGTTTCTATACAACATTAAAGTCAACGTAAAGAAGATATTATTTAATAAGAATTCCATTGTAACATCAAATACATAACATAACGTTTTTTTTCCCCTAAGGGTTGGCAGGTATATCAGTTATATAGCCCTTTTCCATCAACATTTTAAAGGAAATTTAGAAAGAAAACATTGTGGACAAGAGCGGACCTTGAATCCGCTACCTTCGTCGATCAGTACAGTTCCGATGCATACGCGTGCATTAAAAATACAATACAGTTTCTTGGTACCGTGCGTGCCTTCTAAAGAAGATTGTTTTCCCTAAAGAGACAGCTCAACAAGCCCATCCAAGAATTTACATGTCAGACAGGTCTAAAACGTAACAGAGCAATTATATGCTTGTCTGGTAAACTCCAATTTGTTGCTTCAACAGCCACTTTGGCATAATGTCTCTTGACAGTAGCCCAGAGGGTTGCAAATGAGCGCTAAGAAGGCATGTGATGTGAAAGCAAATAAAGGCACTGTGAATAAATTGTTCGTATTAAACTCGTCGTTTGCTGGCTCTAATTAAATGGCTTGAAAGGACATGGTTGTTTGATATTGGCATCACTTATAGTGGTTTAACGCTTCAGTCAGTTGCCATTTGAATACCTAGAGCTAGCGAAGTCTCGAAAATAACGGTCTCCACCATTAAAGATCAAAATTATTAAGGATTTTATTATAATAACCATCGTGAGTGTTATCCATATTATTTACTGTATCTTCCGGTTATACTCACGGGTGTATTCGGGAATGCCCGACTAGTTCGGCTCGCGACTGTGCCGCGTAACCAGCTCATGAATAACGAACTCGAACGTACATTGGGACCGTTTTTTTCTTTTTTTAAAAAAAAGTCGCCCCACACTAGGAATTTCATCGAACCCGCAACCCTTAGCGCAGCAGTCCAATCGCTTAGCCACTGCGCCAATCAAGTCGTCGGACCTAAAAAAAACATAACTGGCGAAATGTGGGTGTACTATATGTGCACCTCTGCCTACCCCTTCGGGGAATACAGGCGTGATGTTGTGATGTAGTATGAGTTGGTAGTCGAGACCATGCAGGATACAACAGATACCCATTAATGTTAACACCGGTATGGGCGATTAAGAGAATATATTGCGTGGAAGACGTTTCAGGAGTCATTTGTTAGTTATAATACTTTACTAACGGCCATACATTACTGTGGAGGGTTGTGTTAGATACTGCCTCGCAAACTAGTGGTCGTTACGCGCGGCTGGTGAGTACGAGGTCCCGGGTACGACAAAGTGTTTCTATTTGTCAATTCTCAGTAGCAGCGCGGAGTTTGGATTTTTGCCTGGTTGATGGCAATAGGCGTGCCTTCGACTTCGGAGCTATAACACCACTGGCAAAATGAGGGTGTATTTTACAGTCACCTCTGCCTACCTCTTCGTGGAATACAGGCGTGATGTTATGTTAAGTTTTTGAGTTAGATAGTGAAGTTTCGTATCTTCTAGAACTATAATTTTCAATTTTTCTTCTTTAATATAGATCTCGTTATATGTGATTTTATAATGTGGTTCGCCCACACACCACCACGTCTTACTAGGCTAACACTCAAATACCTACCTACCCTCATACATGATATAAAGTTTTTTTTATCTGTTTATGCAGCACTAATAATTCCTACGTATAGAGGTGTAACTTTAGCTAAATAAAAATTGAGAATATTATAATCATTTATGTAATCATGTCGTCATTATCAGTTTCATAGATGTCAATAATAATTATGGTAAGGAAAATAAAACAAAACTATCCAGAAAGACAATATTTTATTAAAACATTCAATCAAGAGATCTAAAACGTCTGTTCACAGCTAAAACACTAAGACAATACAATATTCTTCATTTATGACGTAATTAGTAAATAATATACATATTATGTTAACATTTTCACTTGTTTATTCATTTGACGTTTGCACACATATCAAAGACCACGTAAATAGTGCGTCACGGTTGTAGGTCGTGGCCCAAAGTGGAACTAAAGTTAACCTCAAAATGAGCTGTCAAATTTGACAGTTTTTAGTAGTATTCCGAATTGGCGCCTCCATTATGTTTTTTTACATCCGTGTCGCAATTTTTAAGTAATATTAATTGAATAAGACTAGAAACTATATTGATGATCGTTCTTTGGACATACATTAACCTTAAATTAACGAAGACCAAACTATAAATAAGACGGGAATTTAGAAATACAATTTATCGAAAGTAGGTAATTATTTGGGTGTTGCATATTTGCATTTTTAGGGCTGCTACACACAAGTTTATATCATAGCTATTAATTTGCGCGAATTTTGCGCAGTTCATAGATTTTGCGTATAACTACGTATTTAATTTGCACACAGGCGGCACTTCATAAACTTCAACAATACTACGATTTATCGTTACGTGTGTAGCTGGCATCAAACAGTTCAACTAAATTATTTATGTAGGTGGTATAAAGTAGAACTGAAGTCGAACAACGTACCTACATTATGACAGTTTTTTTAAATTTATGACAGCTGTTAGTAACGCCGCGCGCCGTCGCCTGCTCACATAGTTTGTAAGACTGAATCACTGAATATAATAGTTGGCATTTGTCTGTTGGTCATGAAAACAACCAGTTTTGTGCACCACACAAAATTTAAAATAAAGAAATGTATTTTTATAACGAGTGACCAAAACAGTTTTTTTTAGTAATACTAATCAATAATAATTATTGTCCACATTTTTTTAAAAAACGTTGTAGAATAGGCGTTTTTCGAATTGTTCGATATTTGAATGGACAAAGTGGCTGGTTGTTTTTAGAACTCAATATATACTTACTTCGGGGTATATAAAAAAGTAGGATTATTCGATATTTAAATAGACAGTGACAGGTTTATTTTTAGAACTCATAACATATTATGTTTACTCGAGAAAAAAAATAACGTCTGTAATAATATCAACACTAATATAAATCGGGTCTTATAATAAAAATATTATCTATAATTTAATTTATTTATGAACGGTATTTTCTATTTGAATTATGTTTACTTACCTTATATTGTGAAACACAAAATACATAAGTACCTAAACTATAATAAAAAAATATCATATTTCGCTTAAAATTACTTACACATACACAAAATAAATATACATACGTTTGTCTTACACTAATTAAACTGATCTAATCTTATTGATTTTTACCAGTGACACAATAATACAAGATCAATGGTACCAATCCCTTAAATAAACATGTCTGTCTATCGGTATTCGGTATACATAGATGATTATCTTTCGAAGCCGTTTGACTAAAAATAATCAATAAACTAGCTGCGCCCCGCGGTGTTACCCGCTTCATTTTTTCGGGATAAAAAGTAGCCTATGTGTTAATTCAGGGTGTCAGCTACCTCTATATGAAATTTCATCAAAATTGGTCTAGCTGTTTGAGCGTTAAGAGTTAACAAATGCACAGACACATTCACAAACTTTCGCCTTTATAATATTAGTGTGATGTGATGTGTGGTTTTACAACTACAGCGCGAGCCAAACAGACTTCGTTTGATATACATGTGTTACATAAAATACAAAAATCTTACTATCTAATGTGTTGTGACTGAGTTTTGTCTCGAAAACAAAATATTAATAGGTATGAGGAGAAATAACTATATTCCTAATTGGTTTTTGTGCTAACAATAGTTATAGGAGTTGACTAGTCAATATTTCACCTATTTTTATTATTTGCATCCCAAAATCATTTTTATACTGCAATGCTAGCTCATAGTAGCCCCGCTGGTCTGTCTCTCGTTTGTCTAAATTAATAATTATTATAAAGATAAAACATAAAGTTTCCGAGAATTATCAGAACCATTACAGTAAAACTAATTGTGTTGCTCAACTTCGGTCTAGTGTAATGGAACGTTAATTTTTGCGAGAATTTAAAAAAACTTTCATCTCAAAATTATATCTGGTTAATTTTCTTTGTTGTTAAAATAAAGATAGTTTAATTGATTTTGTGTTTGTTGCTATAGAAGGTTATGACTAGAAAGATTATGATTTTATAATTCTCTTTTATCGAAATTGAGACACTTAAAGATCTAAGAAATTAACAGCACAATTTTTGATTTTCTTATCGTTTTATGTTTTGTAACTATTATTTTTTTATAATACCTAGTTATTAATTGATGATTGATGATGCTATATTATCTCAGTTTTATACCAAAACAAAATAAAATGTCTTTATTATTTTCATCAAAGAAAAAAATACATATTATAACGATTGATCTGAAGCGACGAATCGTACCGTATATGAGGCTCTCTACGAGGAAAAACCAGAATGCGCGTGATACTGGAACCAATTAAAACTGTACGGGTGATTTACATACATAAAATCATGTCTGTTTCCCAGAGGGGTAAGCAGAGACCACGGATTTCCATTTGCTACGATTCTGGTATAATTTTTTCGCCTCATTCACTTGATGGGTAGTTCACACTTGATCGCTTTGTAGAACATCTCCGATTTGGTGCAAGAATGTTTGCGGAGGGCTTCCCCTTCCCGACACTCCGCTTATTGGTGATTTATGTAGTATTATCAATTATATATTATGGTAAGAGTATCATTCCAGTAGGTATGGTAAGTCGTGAATAATAATCAGAAATATCTCTCATGTAAATGTATAGGATGCTCTTTGTAGTTACTAGTGCGATGAAGGATATCGCTAGCAATCCGCTTAACTAAATCCCTAAGATGGTACACAGAATGTTCATGGATAGCAATGGGTGCTGCATGTAAATTCAAATAGAATTTATTCTTGTAGGAAAGGATTGAATATAGTATACAGAAGACATATTTTTAGATACTTGTAAGGCGAGTACAGGTTTTGTTTAGTATCTTGAGCTTAATTAATGAGGCATAACGTTGTTGCCACGTAAACGATAGAATCATTGGAAGATGTCGGAAACTGATATTTGTTTTCCATCGAAGTCCCATTAATTTAGTTGGCACTCGGCAAATACGAAACGGTATTTGAATGATTTCAATCTGGTTAAAGTAGTGTCGTCCACACAGCGGTGAGATAGATGGATGACATGTTTGCCATGGTGGGATGAACTTGGATGAGGCTGCCACAGAGGCGTGGAGTTGAGCGTGCTGTCGAGGGATGTGGTGCTGCGTACGCAGACGTCCCTCGACCTAAGGTAGTTACTAGGACAAACTGGGGTTTTAGCCGGTAAGAGTCTGACACGCTTCTCCATCCGTCCCAGGACGGAGGAAGTCTGTGAGGGTTTCCCCAGACTAAAATAAGAAGCATAGAGGCTGTAACTATAATGAGAAAGAGAGAAAGAAAAAACAAAGACACGTGTATACCCAGCAGTAGGTCAAGTCGGGCTGCAGATGATGATTCAGAATTCGAATTAATTATCTAAGTACAAACTTATAATAAAAGTGACATTGATATTTAATTTAATAAAACATTAATCTTACATTATAAAGTACATTTCTATACTTAATTATTTTATCAATATATTTAATACAATAAAAAATCTAAGACGCAATGTCTTCAATGTATGAGCAACACATGTTACAAAAATGATATTCGAACTAGAACAATTCGAATTATTAAAATTCAATTCATACGTTCCAGCACCACCGTATTATAAATATTAAAACATGCAACGATAGCTGTGTAGTACGTAGTACGAATGAAATAATAATGAAATTAATATGTTTATTTTTCTCACCACAATATTTGGGATGTTACAAGTATTAAGCTGTATATGTATTGTAGGAGACTGGAGCCTAAGCTAGGCCAGAGGCCAGTGTTTCGGTACGCCAGGTCTCCCAAGTAACAAAGTCAGGGCGTACTAGCACAATACACCTTTAACAAAAGGCGAATGTAGGTAGGTATATTGTCCCTGGATTCCATCAGCTACTTCGTCTGCTAAAGAATTTGTCGTGTCTATTCCGGGATTAAAGTATCTACTCTATTTTCTTAAAATATTGGGGAAACGGTTAATAAAATGGTCTGGACAGTTCCAAAGATTAATTAGAATCTATACAATAAAATATAACGCTCAAGCTACATCTTAATATTCATATTAAAAAGAAACTGAAATCACTTTTACAAATGAAAAATTCAAATCATATTTAAACTATTTTATATTTCTTCTTGATAAAATGGAGTTCACGAATTTCAAGTACATTTCAAACGTAGAGAGTTCACAGAAATAATAACACTCGTCTGGTGCGCAGTACACAATTATCGTTCGTAATACATGGAATATTTACACGTTTTACATCTTGCTCATTATGTAGTTAATACTACTACAATTTATTAAATCTACGCAGGCAAAGTTTACGTAATTACCTTATTATTATTATGAGTATTCTAATATAACATCAGGTGGCAATTTTAGTTAACAACTGTTGCTAAAAGATGAAGAAGTGCGATCTATTGTGTGAAATAAGCTGACTTCACCGAATAAATAAATTGTCTGTTACGCGACAAAAGAGACTGGAATATATTCCGATGAGGCTGCAGATATTTTAAGGGCGTGTTATTTATTTAACGCTTACAACGATCATCGCTCAGCCTGCCTGAATGGTTTACGATACGAGGCAGCGACGTAGGTGGTATGGTATCTATAATATATTAGCGTGAATTACTTCGTGAATAAAGTTAGATAATTTTTTTACCAGTTTAAGAAACGGGAAAGTTTTCAACCTTTTTTGACAAACTATATTAGATATAAATTGATAAAGGAAATTTGAAAAATGATGAACACTAGCAGTATTTGATCCCAGCCTAACTGAGCAACAGTGTCACGTGACACGGTTGCTCTGTTGATAAGAGCAGCGCCACGGTACGGCGAAGGTCGCGGGTTCAAATCCCGCTCGTGTCCATCATTTTTTTATTTCCTTTAACAATTTAAATTCAAGCTTAGCATAGGCAACATGCAAAAATGACACCAAAAGTCATATGAACTATATTAGAGTTCGCTCAATGTAAATGGAGAAGCCTCTAATTTGTATTTTGATAATACAGTATGTTCAGTGATAATTGATTTTGATGTTTCTAATTTTGTGAGAAAAGAAAGCTTAATAGTATTTTATAAATGCAGTGGAGACATTCAGAGTGAGATACTATTGAAGTCAGTTGTACTTTTTCAAGATACGCAGTTACAGCTACGAAAATACTTTTACCCTGCATCCAAAAATTAGAAGTTAGCAACAGTGTGTCGACTACAATTCCCCAAACCCTTCAGATACTTATGGATCTAAAACAATTAAGTTACTTACGTCTACATTTTTCGTTCCCAAAAATATTTTTCTTATTTTTAACCTTGGCACTCGTATCTATATCACAGATCTTTGACTAATACCGTCATTCTTATGAACGAGTATGTACTTCATTGTAGATCAGCACCCCTCTATCCTCATTTAAAATACTTTAGTTGGAATATTTGAGTATTTGGACTGCAACTAAACGGCCTGTTTGGATATAGCCATGGACACGGTATATGTCATTTTAATCTTAACTTTTACAATACTTCAGGATGGCTCTTGCTTTCTATTGGATTTTATCGATTTAATAGTCTAAACCACTATCTCGGCATTTAAAATCGATAAGTACAATACCTCCCTGTTAATATACCGATATCTTCTAATAAATTGACATTGATCCCATGTGTGTCATACCACATCCAAACTACAAGTTGTCTAGGCCTACCTCTTCTTTGGTCTCGCACAAGTAGCTCTTAAAATTATCGTGTCCCTGTTTCGAGTCTTGATCAAATAGTTTGTTAATTGTCTCCTTAAAAAAACCTTTTGGCTGAATGAAATTTTCCAACTTTGTTTCTATCGACATTTTCCTTTTTGTGTTATCGTTTGAAAGGCGAGGGAAGTCCAAGGAATAACTTTGCCGTATCATCTTTTGTTTTTCAGCGCTTTGGAGTTCATTTTCAGTTTTGTAAGTTTCTTTATTCATTATGTCTGTTAAGTGATCTTCGTAGGCATCGTTGCCAAACACGTTGCTGCCGCTCGGTTCCACTTTTTCGTGTTCAGCAATCTTACTGAAGAGTAGGCGTTCCGAGTCCATAAAAGTAAGAATAGGGGATGTTTTGTTAATCCCTGTGCAGGACTCACCGAACATATCCAGTTTCTTGGTTTGATTACTGTTATTACTGCTGTCTTCGTCATACACTGTGTCGCCTGATCTTTCAGCGTCGGAGTTTTTGTTTTCTTGTATGGTACAGAGTTCTGGATCCCTTGAGAACGTTCTATGGTATTCATTGTTGGTAATCTCCGTTACTTCGTCGCTGAATACGATTTTCTTATCTTTGGAACTTTTCTGTAGACTTGATAGATTGGTTTCTGATGAGTTGAAGCGGTTGGTATTGTTGACGCTGGATAGTTTGTTGGCTGGCGACATGAGTGTGTTGTTGTAACCTTTTTCGGTTTGTGAATTCTTGCCTTTAGTGTGGATACCGAATATTCGTTTGATTGAGTTTCGGAACTGTAACAATAGATATGAAATTGATGTAAGTTTTTTAACATACTGCCCTTTTGTTCTTTTTCAAGAATATTCTTTAGAGTTATTGTGAAGACTCACCTGTGTGTTCATCCCTACGTAGATGAGAGGGTCGTAGCATATGGAGCTCTTGGCTACTAGCGCTGGGATGACACCGGCTCCAGGGGAGACCTACACAAAACAAAACACAGTGTTACTTTCAACTCAACATTTGACATCGCAGAAGGAATGTTGTTTTGGCAATATACCTATAAAGTCGTATCCAAAACATTTTTGTGTCTCTGAAGGTGCCGTGAGTTTACCAAGCTTGATCTAACAATGTTTAATAAGACACATATTCGGTTAAATTTAAATTTTAAAGAACTTATAGGCAGTAATACCGTGCAAGTAAAGCACTTGATACCGTTCAACTCAGACATGTACCCAAATAATATATTTTAATAAATTTTGAAGTAACTAACACTTAAAAATGTATTAAAATTATAATTAGAAACGCATTTTATGTTAATGTTTATTCTCATTATAACACTTTGGCTGTGCGTAAAGCAGACTCAATAGTAAAACACTAGCTGTGCCTATCTGTGGGTCATTACACTGCGAAAGGATTAAAACATAGAAGTCTGTTGGATACAATATAATAAACGAACTAAAAATAGACTACAAAGCTTCAATATCGTACCCGCAAAACACTATGTTACAAAACAGCTTATGGAATCTCCTGGCATTCTAGGGCTTAAGGCATACCTAGTATTTAGCGCTTTAATCGCTTTCTAAAGATGCGTCCCTACTTGTAACATTTCAAGAAACATTCCCCCGTGAACGTAACAAAGTGGTCCATACCGAACTCGCCAATAGACGGTGTTTCGGCAAAATCTTACAGACAAATGTTGCAAGTGTGGACCGACCTTATGATGTTTATGAACTTTAATGCAATTATGTGTGTGTGCGGTGGTGTTGTATGTGTGTGTGTGTGTGTACTATATCAATAATTATTCATTTTTTTATATTTGGAAAACCAACAGCTATAAATTAGGGATAGGTGGTAACAATATGCAACAGAAAACCAATTACAGGTTCTCACGAGTAGCAATACTGAAGACGACAAGCATAAACACATAATTAGCACTACAGTGAAACTTAAAATAGATTCCTAATATTCATCAATGAAA
Source organism: Abrostola triplasia (assembly GCA_946251915.1). Taxonomy (NCBI): domain Eukaryota; kingdom Metazoa; phylum Arthropoda; class Insecta; order Lepidoptera; family Noctuidae; genus Abrostola; species Abrostola triplasia. Next base: position 9,841,044 of record OX276434.1, on the reverse strand, counting down.
AACTTAAGGTTAAGATGCCTTCTTGCCATATGGCTTGTAGTATTAAATGGGTCAAAAGAGAAATCTTTACATAGCTTGTAAAGTATTTGTTAAAGTAGCGACTTAACAAGCTATCATTGACTTTATATTCCGGTTATACTCACGGGTGTATTCGGGAATGCCCGACTAGTTTCGGACTCGACCGGAGCCCTTATTCATGAGCTGGTTACGCGGCAGAGTCGCGAGCCGAACTCCGGAATATATAGTAAATAATATGGATAACACTCACGAAAGTTATTATAGTAAAATTAACAAACTATGTAAAGTTTTTTCTTTTCGATCGCTGCGTCGCTTATTAACGGGGCTGTATGATAGAAATAGCCTAAACTATGTGAACGAGACAAAATATTCAGCCACGTGTTTGTAGTTAGCTCTTTGTCTGCTCACCAGACAAGCATTAATAATCTATATGTCAAGTAATTATTTATTATTAAATTATTCACTTATTAGTTATGAAGCGTAGTTAGCTTTACTAAGTTCTCAGTACGTCCTCACTTACTCTGGAATGTGTGTTATTGTTAACATACTAGATTCTGTGTATCAAAGGCCTTTGTAATGTTATGTCTTGTTTATAAACAAACTAGGTTAATGTGGAGTCTATGATCCCTTACTATGTCTTTGTATGTAGGTTTCATGTTCATTCATGATTTAGTTTATAAATGTAGTAGTAGTGGTGGCCTAGTGGTTAACATACCAGATTTGTATGCACAAGGTTGCAGGTTCAAACCCGGGCAACTATCAATGTGACTTTTTCAATGTTATAAATACTTTCTTAGATATTCTAGGACGTCACTGACTAACGGTGACGGAAAACATCGTGAGAAAACCTGGATTTAATTATCTGAAATCGCCTACCCGCAGTGAGCTAGCGTGGTGATCAATGCTCAAACCTTCTCTATACGAGAAGAGGCCTTTGCCCTGCAATCGGCCTTGTATGTATTGTTATTTATTTGCCCAGTACACACGTGGCAATGAGAAACTTGTATATCTGTCATATTTAACAATTATTATCACCAATATTTGCTTATTGGCTTGGCATAATCCTTCTTCTTCTTTTACTAGTCAAATCCTACTTAGGACTTAAAGAAATAATAGGTATTTAACATTGAAAAAGTTCACCAAGTACTTGGTAATGAACCTGCAAAGTTGTGCATGCGAATCCGGCCAATCAACCACTAGGCCACCACGACATGACATTAGCGAGGTTAAATTACTTTTCTTCTCTATCTGTAACTGTTGCCATGACAACGTCTGAAGGAAAACTTGTTTCTCGTTTTTTCTACTTATTCTAGTTGCCATGGCAACGGTAAAGAAAAAGTATTAATGTTCATTCATTTGTTTATAGTTCAATAAATCTTTAATATACTGTTGGCTTTTACTAAATTAGACGAAGGTTTCTTGGAAGCTTCGTTGTTATACAGCCGTTAGTAACGTTTAAATATATTTAGGACTAGCTACGCCTCGCGGTGTTACCCGCTACATTTTTTCGGAATAAAGCTTGCGTGTTAGTCCAGGGTGTCAGCTACCTCTATATGAAATTTCATCAAAATCAGTCTAGCCGTTTGAGCGTTAAGAGGTAATAAACATACACACACACTCAAACGTTTGCCTTCATAATATTAGTCTGATGTTTGATATTCCTAGAAATCTATAACTTTAAAAACTTTTGATTAATTTCACGTCTCATATTATACATAAATGCTAATATCTGTGATTTTGGATAATATTCACCTCAACTACATCATATTGGACATAGAAAATTTCAATTTTTTTAGAAATTTTGTAACCTGTACGTGTACGCTGTACGTACTAAGTATGTATTAATTTGCATATTTTTAAAATGTTATATTTAAATCTGTGGTATAGACGGTTAAATCGCGCGACTGCTGAGCATAAGGTCCTGGGTTCGAATCCCGGGTCAATATTTAAATTCTCAGCAGCAGTACGACGTTAACGACTCACCAATTCCTTTTTGAAAACCAAAGTTGTATAGGACCTTTTTCCCGTCAAAGACTCCATATCTTTTAAAAGATATCCGCAATATGAATATGAAATACTGTGAAAGGTAACATGACTTATGAACCCCACAAAGGTTCGTCAACGAACCCCAAGGGGCGGATGTACGCATTATTATACCTTTGAGACACACGAACCGTAGGCTTCCCTTATTTGGATGCCAACAATATCTATTATATGGGAATGCGTAAAGAAATGTAATATACAGTCGAATTACGGGATTAGGTACGTCCCTGTTTTGTTTTTGTGAAATTTTACGGTGTATTTAGATACAAAGGTTTTTGTTTTAGTTTGTTTTTTTTAAAAACGTCGCCCCACACTAGGAATTTCTCCTGAATCGTAGGTGCGTTTCACAAACATGAAATATTAACATACACTAACACCCAGACTCGGGACAACAGCTGTGGTTCGCACAAAGTTTTACCCCGTGCGGGAATCGAACCCGCAACCCTTAGCGCAGCAGTCCAATCGCTTAGCCACTGCGCTAACTTGACGACCCGTTATTATATTTTTTACTGGTTAGAGGTCTTGTTTTATGTCTCGCCAATCATTCGTATCCTAAGGAAACTATTGTATGTTCTTAAATAAAACTAATATACTCTAATTACATAACATAACATCACGCCCGTATTTCCCGAAGGGGTAGGCAGAGGAGTACATATAGTACACCTACATTTCGCCAGTTATGTTATGGTTCCTATGTAATAGGAGGCGAGCCTATTGCCATCAACCGGGCACACCTCCAGACTCCGTGCTGCTACTGAGAATCACCTAATGGAAAAACTTAATAACACTTTGCCCGACCCGGGATTCGAACCCAGGACCTCGTGCACAGCAGTCGACCAACGAGGCAGTCCAAGGCATTAATTCTAATTAATAACATGATTTGCCTGTGCGCCTTTTTTTTAAATCGTTTAGCCCAAACTTGCCTATTAGACAGTACATATTCACTTTTAAAACACAATGTATCTATAGAAGTCAAACTTTTTCTAATTTTGGTACCGATTTCTAAGAAATACAAAATCCGCTACACAGCTCTAGCCACTACAATGAATACCTAGCCTAAATACTACCTAGATGCCTGAATCGATACGTCCATGAAAATATTCAATGAAGGCCCTAGCTATTCAAACCGATGTTATGAAGGAAATGTAATGAAAAATTGAGATCGAATTCTTATGGAATTCGTCCTAAATTCTAAAGGAGTAGTGGTATTTCATTTTCTATTGTAAAATACTGGTTGTTTACTAAATTATATGAAAGTACAGGTAAACAGCTAAACAACAAACCGGTAAACAAATTATTAAGTTGTTGTTTGTGGGGTATTAAAGCCTGACAGGAGATGGTTCTTTTTTTTTAATACAATTTGCCCCCACTTCCAATTTCTCCAGTATCGTGGGTGCGTTGTCGCAAGAATCGCATCCGAACCCCTTACGCATCGTTTAGCCATTGCGCCAATCAGGTCGTCAATGGATCGTCCGGCTAACCCTACGGTGTTTTTTTGCCCCATACCTAGACGTAGGAAGGCGACAGGGTTAAGTGAGAATCTTCTACGTAAACTCAAAACATGCGCAAGGGTCTACACAACCAACCACACGATGCCTGTGTTGTGTCTACTTGTCTAGCCTCTGGTTGGTAGACAGTAGTGATGGGACAAGTCCAACACAAGTGATAAAACCTATACTCCATTTAAAGTAGGATTAGAAAAACCAACAATCTATTTTCAGTTTATTCAAGCGAATTTGATTTCTATTTTGGAAGCATAAGGATGGTTTTAGAAGCAAAAACTAATTCCCTACGCCAACTGCTTACTGTAGCTGTCATTTGTCTTGACACTAATGAAATAGAATTCAAAATCATTTGAATGGATTGTACATCTAATGTCAAATGGAGTATAGAAGATTTTATAACAAAATGTCCTGTGACTTTTGTTGTGGACTGTATCTATCTCGCAATTTTAAACTCTCATAAACCTGTTACTAAAGTTTAAACCTGAAGGTAAAAGTAACATTAGCAGTTTCGTGATATTTAACTGCTACCTACAACGGATTATGTAGATTAATACTAAAAACTTTGCGGGAAAACGCTAGGAAAACATACCTTCATAACATTTAGAAATGTTTCTTGTTATTCACAAGTTTTGGACATAATTTTGATGTTAAATATCGAGGCTAAGCTATTTTACATAAAACCTTAATTTCATACTAAAATCTGTTAATTATGTATGTGTGGGCTTCTATAAATACGGATTATACTGTACAAAGTCTGCCTCGTTGGTCTATTGGTTGCTAAGCTGGTCTTGGGTTCAAATGTCAGGTCGGGCAAAGTGTTATTGTTTTTCCATTAGGTTATTAGTAGCAACACGGAGTCTGGATTTGTGCCCGTTTGATGGCAATAGCCTCGTCCCCTATTACATTGGGACCTATAACATAACTGGTGAAATGTGGGTGTGTTATAGCCTGTATATATGCCTACCCCTATGGGGAATACAGGCGTAATGTTATGTAAGTGAAAAATCATACCTAAACATATTGTTTTACATAAGCAAAATTGTTGTGCACCTATTTACTGTCGTGCAATAGTCTATTTCTCATTTAATTGTATTAGAAGTTATTTTAATAGGAATTTAGTTTCAGACTTTAATATAAAATTGCCTTTAAAACTGATCATACAATAGAATAAAATGCCTATTTATCAAGTCTAGAAATACTTTATTAATTGTAATCGAATGCTATCGGATCAAATGATTACTCGAGAACGTGAACTCGATATAACTTAGAATCGATAAGATATCGGGCGACAGTTCATTGGCACGATACACAATTTGGCCAACTAGAAGTTGGAATAATAATAATTGGCAATGTAAGGGCTTGTAACACAATTTACACGAATCAAATTCAATTTATGAAATAGTACTAAGGTTTTTATTTGATATAATGAAGATACACGAGACGAATTTTTAAAGAAAATAACTTATTTATGGATCTAACGTTAGATAAATAAATAATATTATGTACATACATAAAGTCACGCCTGTTTAATATAATGTATCTTATTTAAAATGAATGTCTGTCGTATGGCAGACGAACAATGGAGCCCTCAATAAGCGAGACGACAGCGAGGAAGGCCACGACGGAAATGGCGGGATGAACTCGCCTTGTTTATGCTAGATTGGTCGTTGGCAGCTGGTAACAGGGCGGTGTAGAAAGAGTGGGGAGGCTTTTGCCCAGCAGTGGGACATTCCAGGCTAATAATAATAAAATGTTATTTAAACAAATAAGTAGATTCAATGTCACCTTGATTATCATCATCATTACTTCCTAACTGCGCACAAGATCATTAAGTGAAATAGTTTATGCGCACACACCTGCCCCCGTACCACGAACTCTTAAAGCAGGACAGTTTATATTCATATTCATATTCATATATTTATATGAATATGAATATGAATTTAAACTGTGTTTACGTTGAGGTAGCGATTCGCGACTACGTGCACTGGGCAGTGTGGTAAAGGGTTTAGAGAATATACACGTAAACAACGTAAATTTATAATACTAGGTGAAAAACTGAATAACCTAAGGATATATCTACAAACTGCGCCCGCGGTGTTACCCGCTACATTTTTGCGGGATAATCGTATCATATGTTAATCCAGGATGTCAGCTACCTCCATACCAAATTTTATCAAAATCGGTCCAGCCATTTAAGCGTGAAGAGGTTACAAACATACAAACACACTCACAAACGCCTTTATAATATTAGTTAGATACTTACAATGCCTTCTGTCGCGAACTGCTCCATCAAGGCGAATAAGGAGTAAGGCGTCCAAGCGACTGTGAAGGATATGATCATGATGAACACCATGGCTGTCGCCTTCGCCTCTGCTCGGGACACCCGGCCTAGGCGTTGTGAATTCTGAAAGCGTCAATACAGAGTCAAATACACAATAGTTAAGCGGGAAACAGTAGAATTTTCAAAGTGGTTTTTTATCTCCGTATGGGACAAACAAGGGCCATATTGACGACCTTATTGGCGCAGTGGCTAAGCGATTAGACTGCTGCGTTAGGGGTTGCGGGTTGGATTCCCGCACGGGGCATACATTTGTGCGATCTACAGATGTTTGTCCCGAGTTTGAGTGCTGGTGTATGTGATATTTCAGGTTTGAAACGCACCCACGATACAATTGTACATACATATAATACTCAGAGTGGGGCGACGTTTATTTTTGAAAAAAATATATTTTGTGTGATATTTATAGAATTTCCGAATTTGGAAGATTGTATATACGATTTCCGCTATAACTTCTTATATTTATGCTCATTTAAAAGTTTAGTAAATACTTTTTGTATAAACTGGTGTAACTTCTTATGGCCAACCCTGGTATAAGACTCTTACCGTTAAAAATACAAGTTTTTTGTGCGAGCATTGTTTGTGCAATACTAGGTTATAATCAACATCAATGTGCAATCATGTCAATGTGATATACATATAAAAATCTTCTATTCATATTCATAGCAAAAATCTCTTTTCAAAATATTTGTTCAAATTACAATGTAACCTAAATACCTAATTATGTAGTCTAAATGCTTCGAATTTCGTTCAGGAATTTTTTAATAAAAGGTTTAAGTAACTTAAGTTCGCATTTACCGTTTGAAGTATTCCAAATTTCAAAATAACGTAACGATCTCATTCTTATTTTAAATATAGCGTATTTAGAAAAGCTTGTTGTTCTATTTTCGAATATAATTTTATTTTGAGTGAAGAGTGCTTTCAAATAATCTTGACTGCCTACGTTATATAATTTAAAAAGTACATTGATAAGTCTACAAATCTTTTTCGTCAAGTCGATATCATTGTTTTGGAAAAAACTAATAATTATATCTGTGTATATTACATAATATTTGTTTGTCAAAACACTTTAAAATAATTTTATATAAAAACTTTAAAACTAAAAGAAACGGATTTAACATATTTTTTTAAGTAACATAATTTTAAATACCAAGTAATTAAATAATTTAAGCTAATTATAACCAGAATATAAAAGTGAGATATCAAGAGTAATAGTGACTACAAAACCCCCCATGAAGAGTAGCCAAAGTAAATGGCTCTAAGTTTCCGACCGCCCTACCATTCCAGGTTACAGTACAGGGTGGCAAAAATAGGAGAGCGGGCATTGGAGCGTACCCCGGGGGAGGCCTATAGGCTGATGTCTGAAGGTCTTTAAACTACTATTATTAGTACCTATGGGACCAAATGATATTTTCTTAAATTCCATGTCTTCCATTACACGCCAACTAACAGCACCCAAAATAATACTTGTCACAGAGATAGAATGGCGTTTGAAAACAAAATGGCCCATTAGGATGCCTTGTTTTTGCCCGTAAATAAGTGGAGGAAAAAGATTTGTGGGCCTCGAAGTTTACGGTTGACTTCTCAAGGACGGCTCAGAGATAAGTTCTAGAAAACACTAATGTGCTGTAATGGCATAATACAAGGCCTTGGCCCCTTATTTTATTGTTATTTTTTGACGTTCTGATGTTGAGATGTTCTGCAAAAAGGCCAAATGGAGTTCCCTCAACCGACGAGCGTGTATGAGGAATGGGATGCGTGTGAATGAACAAAAAGAAGAAGATCGTAGCAAATGGAAATCCGTGGTCTCTGCCTACCCCTCAGGGAAACAGGCGTGACTTTATGTATATATGTATTTTTGGACGGCCTCTTGCCTTGTTCTTGCTGGTCTTATGGGTGCTTAGCGCGACTGCTGAGCATTAGGTCCTGGATTTGAATACTGGGTTGGTTGAAGTGTGGCTTTGCCCAGCATGGGGTATAAATTTGTGTCCGGTTTATGGCAATAGACTTGCCCATCATTACATTAGGACCTAAAATATAGCGGGTGATACACCTTGATAGGCGTAATGTCGTGTTAAAATATTAAAATAAAAATTATGTATTGTAACAATCCCTAAATTCTATTTCTAAAAATGGACGAACGCTGGTATTTATAACCACTAAAAGTCTGAATATTGAAAATTATATTGAAGTGATAATTCATTAAAATTTCACAAACAATAGATATAACTATTAGGCATAGTGGTTTAGACTAATAACTCTCAATTTAAAGCTATTATTCGTATAACACTTTAAACTTAAATTTAAAACAGTCTTCTAGAAAGTACTCGCTACCAAGGACTTGTATAACAGCTTACAATATCTAATGGTAATAAATATTCTTTGTTAAAAGTCATTCATTGCTAAATGGGATTGTCTTAATTGCCAGAACATATTAAACCACGAAGCAACTGAGCAGAAAGCAATTAGGGCCTACTGTTCCTTTGACATAAATCTAGACATTAAAATTTTCGAATTTCCTTCACAATACGATTTCGAAGAATAATTATAATTAGGTACATTTTAATTGTTGAATGATTTTTACTTCTTTAAAAGTGTTTCCAAAAGACTTTTTTTTTTAAACTAGAAGGCATCTTCATTTCTTAATTGACTACCTCTGAGAATAAATGCCGAAAAATTGAGGAGTCAAGGTCTCTTTTAGATTAAATGATAATAAAGGTACTTACTGTTAGTCCAATTATTTATGAATGTTACCGTATATATATAGTATCGTCTAATTGTCAATAAACTCATGCAAAATGGGAAGAGGAAGAGATCGAAGATCCAAAAGCCTATAAATTATGAGCCCCATTGCCTGAAACGGAGGCTTTTGACTTTAATGTCACTATACAGCTGAAAGTTGGGCTACATAAATTCTCGTTTTAATAAGAAAAAGTCAGGGGAAATACCTAATAATTATTGTCATGAACAGCCCGTAATGTCTTTGGACTTCCGGACCTCCTTTTTGGACTGTGCTAACTGCACGATAGATTCCCAAGATTATTACAATCGCGTACATTTATTTAGCTACACATCACTGAACGTAGAACTTCTTCAAAAAGGGCCAAACATCATACAGTTCATAGAATGTCTTTACCTTCTTCAAAGTCCTGATGATGTTGACGTAACTGAAGGTGATGACGCCCAGCGGCACTATCTGTCCCATCGCGAACAGAAACATGATGTATGTGAGGGTGTTCATAGACTGCTCGTGCCAATTCACCGAACAACTACAACAAAATTATTTATAATGTAAAAACAAAACATGTAAGGTAGCTGATAGAAATTGTTCATATATAGACGTTTTACACCTCAGTATGCCCGTGACCATAATTGCTGTAAAAGATTCGTAACGTCGGGATCAGACAATGAATTCAAACCGCGATAAAATCCGTAAACATAGTTTTAACTGCATCTTTACACTTCAAATATAATTTGAACAATACACGTAAATATTATCTAAACAAAGATGGGAATTCAATCCTGTACCTCAAAATTATAATTGGTTGGTCCAGTGTTTTATTAGTTGTGGTTGGAATTATTACTATAGTGCGACGTGTAAAATTATTGCTCTTTATTCAATGACGAATGGGACACATTCCAAATCCTTTTATGTAAATCTACCAATAAAATAACCAAATATGTAAATGAAACCATAATAAACAATATGTTGTGCAATATAAATGTGTAATTTTTAAATTTTCGTAGACTCTATTATGATCGGAATTTTAAGGTTCGAATCTAAATGGAACCGTTCGTCTCAGAATTGTAGGAATTTTGGTATTCAGTACATTTATAGAATTTTAATCCTGGTGTAAGGCCTGCTTTATAAAATACCTTTGCTCTGTAGTCCTGTATTCTAGACTTGGTAGTTCTAAATTAGTGTTTGTCAAGGGACATTTTCATGTCGAATGACGAAACTATTACATGTATCCTCAGGGATCACAGACTTACGACTCTTTTTGCGTATTTGTTACCTCACACTAAAACACTATACCAAAGGCAATGAAGTTTTTATCTGGAGATAGTTAGAACACAAAAAACAGGCTTCTTGAATGTTTTTAATACACTTTTAGATTCACTTGTAACTAACATAACATCACGCCAGTATTCCCCGAAGGGGTAGGCAGAGGTGCACATATAGTACACCCAAATTTCGCCAGTTATGTTTTAGGTCCCAATGTAATAGGGGGCGAGTCTATTGCCATCAACCGGGCACAAATACAGACTCCGTGCTGCTACTGAGAATTACCTAATGGAAAAACCCAATAACACTTTGCCTGACCCGGGATTCAAACCCGATTCGGACCTCGTGCTCAGCAGTCGCGCTTAGCGACCACTAGACCAACGAGGCAGCACTTGTAACTAAATATGTATTAAATCTTGGTAGTCAATTTTTATCCCAAAAAAGACGAAAGGAAAATATTATATTCGCTGACGAAGTCGCGATCGGAGCTAGTTGAATATTTTTTGTAATTTATTCTTTAACTTCATACCAGAAAATAAGCTCTGATAAGTCAAATTAGACGATGAGCGAGTATTTTCTAAGTAACTAGGCAGGCTCAATATTTATTAAAAAAGTGCTCAAGTAGACTAATTAATTACTTTGTCTGGTGTAGGTACTTAGAAGGATTTTGTTCTAGACTAGTATAAAGTGTGGAAACATTGTTAAAGAATAATATTTAAGTTCGACAAGGTTTTAATATTCCTTTGAACGTGTTGACTCGCTGTTACCCTGTGTGCCAGTTGTTCTGAACTCACTTCGGAATTATAGGCGTCATGCGTCCCCAAGTTTTCTTTGATACCCAATCCTATTCGACCATTATTATTGTTTGGTTGGATTCTGAATTTGGTATTTAGGTTATTCGAATGACATTTTGCCTAACTTCTATGGGATCTGGCTAAATGAGACATAAATCAGCCAAAACTAAAGCCTGTGTATGATCCTTGCTCATGGCAGAAACGGTAAGCAGGATTTAACTTACAACCTCCTTGTACAATGTATACACTTAAAAATAGGCCCTATTGTCTAGCAGTTAAGGCCAGGCACCTTTCGAAGAGCTTCAAGAACAAAACATGTTAAAATAACACCAAGAGTCATATAAATTTGGGTTGGTGTTGTCGTTTCAGTGATTTATAGCTGTAAAGGTAATAAATAGTATATAACATTGAGTTGGTAATCATAGATTCCAACGGACAAAATCTGACCTTTAAGACGTAAATACTAAAAGGGAACTTGAAATTTGATAGTTCAGTTGGCAGAGCTGCCCCACAGATTGGCAAAGGCCTTTTGGTTCAAGACCCACGTGTCCATCATTTTTCAAATTCCCTTCACCAATTAAGAAGTAAAGATAATCTTACCTAATATTGGCAGCTTCATTGACATAATGTCCCCACCCCATCAAAGGCGGCGTGGTCAGAGCTAGCGAGTAGGTCCATATAAACACTATCGACATGATAGCTCCCTTCGAGCTCAAGTGCCTGGAGTTCAACGGCCTCGTCACCATCATGTACCGCTCGAACGATATCACTGTTAAGGTTGTGATCGATGTTATTCCTGAAACAAAGAATTATACCTATTAGTGTCATAAAAAACCATAAACAAAGACTTAAGTAACCTTCCTTCTGGTGTAGTCGGGTAAAAAAGCTTTTGTTGGAGATTGGTACCTTTAATTTTATTTAGTCATATTTTAATACAACTTTATTTTTAGGCACGAACAAAGGTATTATGAAGAAATTGTACATAAAAATTATATTATCTACTGTAAGATGATAATTACAGAAAAACTATTTTTGATACCAAAACTGACATAGCCAATACTTTACCTAGGTAGATTTTAATAGACGATTTACAATCCTGCTGGGTGACATAAAACTCTTTCTGTCCTACGTAACATAATACGGGACTAAATTAATTAAAAAGTTAGTAAAAGCTGTGCAGACCGTTGCTGGAAATCCAATAACCATATTATGGCCACAACGCTCGGCAAAATTGTCGCTAAAGCACCAAAATGCTTCAGAAGACCCGTTGAGATTACAATATAGTTTAATTTGTAAAAAAAATAGGATGAAGTCGTTGAAAAAACAAATGCTGTAAAGATGAGTTTTGAGGCAATCCTCGTTTTACTTTGAGATGTAAAGAATATTTTTTTTAGATTTAGCCTCATCTAGTAGTTAGCTTTCCTTAAAAAAAATTCGATAGTGTCAGTATTTTTCCTAAGGACTTCCCATACAAAAACCTTTATATATATTACAGAATATTATTAACAGCACGCTATACTTACTATCTCCCTATAAAAATCTCCATTACATGGTTGTCCATCACGATGAAAAATTGGGGGACAGTAAAACCTTAAGTCTTTACCAAGGATTCAGGACCTAATTTCTAACCCAGACCGATCAATCCTCAGAGCTTAATCTAGGCAATCATGTTCCGAGTGCTGGAAGGAGGTAAATCTCGAGGCTAATAACTGTAATTAATTTAAGAGGAACTTACATGTTTCTGAAGTTTTTTGGCAGGGGAATAAAAGTCTAATTGCAGTTGGAGCTGGAGCAAAAGTCCTTGTAGATGAAAGTACTATACTACATCTTTGGAATGAAGGCTTTTCGACTTGTTACCCGGAAAAAAAAACTTCGCCCCACAAAAGCCTTGCTCCTGCATCGTTGGTGCATAATAACGACATCACATACTCAAACACCCAGACAATCGGACAAACATTTGCGGAGCGCACAAATTTATATCTTATGCGGGAATCTACCCCAAAAACCCTAAGCGCAGTAGTCCAATCACTTAGCCACTATGCCAATCAAGTCGTCAAGAACTGGTAGTCAAAGACTGACTGCAAAGTATAATGTATATAGGTATATTATGTAAGCAGATGTGTGCTATTGTGAACTTCGCTTATCGACATTTCATCATAATATTGTATATTTATACCAACTAGTCTAACAATATATCACACTTACGCTCAAATAGTGTCATACTCGTAAGTCAAAAAATCTTGCTTAAAATTTCTAAAGCTGGTACAAATGTACCAGCTCAAAAAAAGTAAAAGAGTCTAAATAGACTCTTTTACTTTTTTTGAGTTCTGACATTATTTGCGCGGAGGTCTTCTATCGAGATTACTCTCTGTTTCTTCTTAACTCAAATTAAAAATTTTTATTTAACGTTGGCCCATTAAAAGTCAACTACCATCTATTGTCAGAACAATAACAGGACATGGAAACAGTAGTACCTATCACTCGCATCAGTAAACCTTAAAGCTATCGCCATAATACATATTCCTAACTGCCCCTTACCATAAACTCTTAAAGCAGGACAGCTTACGTCGTGAAAGCGAGACGCCGCTACGTGCACTGTAATGTGGTATACTTAGTATATAGCGTGGGCGCGCGCCGATACTATACATCCTACCACTTAAGTTTACTATCTCTATTTCACAGTCAATCTGAATATATATTGCGGTATAATTTATAGTTCGAGTTAGGATCAGTGAAGCGTGTTACCGAGTTATTCGAAATAATGGTGACTTCCCACGGCGCGTTATAACACGGAGTAATTTTTATGGGCTATCAAGTAACTACGACGAAAGAGCTCGCGACATCCCTGCTTACGGCCCGTTGCTCGACATAGCGCTGGTGCGGCCCGTGTTAAGGTCTTTTTACACCGGCGACGAGGCGAGGATGAACCTGGCGTGAATTAAAATCACGCTTACCCTTTTACACCGAAGGCTAGTTGGACGGAAGAGACTGTTGACGGAGACAGACCGTGCGGGTCTTCGATAGCCTGTGCGAAATTTGTATATCTGTTTTCAAAGTAAATATTTCAATTCATACCCGGCCTACCACGCCTCTTCTCGCCGGTGTAAAACCACCTTTATAATGGGCCACGCGCGCCGCGCCGTCGGAAGTCACCATACGAATGTTTCTAAGCAAACCGATGCCTATCATAACTGTCATGGCAGTCGCTACGTAACATTATCGATGTTACAGTAAAGTATTTTTTGTTTTTTTATTAAGCTGAAAATATAAACAGGTAGGCAGAACCTACAATGTGTTATTTGGATCACCCAGTTCCCTACTTTGCCTATTACCTACCATTGATAAATATTTTACTCATTCATTCATGCTATTGCAAAATTTTTGTTTATAATCGGCAAAGCTTGTGCGAGTTCTGGAGAAAAAAATATTTATGATTAAAAATTATTTGTTTAATACCTATGAAACCTTAGTGTTTTCATAAAATACGCAAACTTTCGTTCATTGTGGCGTTCTAACGCCTTTGTTCAACAGTGGACGTCTTCCGGCTGATGATGACGACGACGCGGGTTTTTGAAACTTCAAACTCAAACATTGAGGCAATAAAAAAATTGCTTTTAAAAAGTTACTTTTACATTTTACGGAATTCAGTTTGACTATAGAACGTATATATAGGACCAACCGGACCAACCAATAGGAAACTTGTCAGGAACTAGGCAGGCATAAAGGCTAGAGACCCGATGGATTCAATAAATGTTCGATATTTGAATGCTACTGCCTGTGAAACTCTACAGAGAGCGTCGAAAATTTTATTTTTCCTATTTCAAACGTTTATATTGCTTTTACGAAAAACTGGCTGGTTTTATCTACGTCGAATCCTATAAGAAGAAAAGTCAAAAGGCATTCAACTTTTCAACGAAATTATTTTTATTTGACACTTTTATTACATTACATAAGTTATGTTAAAAATGTAATTAATTTTCTGCTTTTGTTATATAATATTTAAAGAGGGCCACCTAAATATACCTAATTATAAAGGGTCTAATAATTTAGATACAACACATTGAACCATAAGATCTCGCGAGCACGCTGCGCTGCGCTGCTGGGAAAATCTTTTTGAATAGTCCACAAGTTCGAATATCATGGTACCAAATACATTCCTACATTCGTTCTTGAATAACATTTTTTGCAACTGAATTAAAAAAGAAGGTAACTGATTATACTAAATTATTTGAATTCAGAGATTAGTGACTACAGCATAGCAGACACAAAGCTGTTGGTGACAAGAATAGGTGCTAGGATCAAAATAAAGTAATGACTTCCGCGAATTGTTTTTCTAGTAATTAAAAAGCCCTCAAATTAAGCTAAAATAAACTTAAAAGCCTCATTCAAAATCTTAAATACCGTTACCTCAAATGTAATCGTACTTGAGGTTAGGGTTCAGAGACTCTCTTCTAACATCACGTGGACAGGTTTAAAATCAAAGAGTATGACATAGAAAGAAAGAAAGAAAGAAAGAAAGATAATTTATTTTGCAAATATGGGTACAGGATGTAGTTGTATAAAAGTAGAGTTCAGCCATATTTTACCAGTCGGCATGCAAAAAATATTCGTGAAGGAATCACATCAATACAGTAAAAAAAAAACTAAATTAATTGAACAAACTTACATTATTTGCTTATTATTTCTAAATTCATGTGCCGTTGGAAGAGAAAAGTCCTTTTCATTTAAAAAATCTAAAACACTATAGTACACTTTAATGGCTAAAAAACTTCGCAGCTTATTTTTAAAATTTACCAATGGCAGTTCTCTCCAGCTTTTTGGCAATTTATTAAATATGATAGGAGCCATACAGAAGACACTTTTGCGCATAAGGGTTGTTCCCGCAGAATGATGGCATACCTTGCTGTTGTCGCGCCTATTTCGTGGGTTTACTTCATCCAGTCGTTTGAAACGATGGGGATTAGTTTTAACAAATACAGCTATTTCTATAATGTACAGACATGGCAAAGTTAGTATTTTATATTTTTTAAAGAAGAAAATTATAATAAAAAAATCTGGATTTGAGTGGACAATTTAGGTAATTTATAATAATAAAAATGTGGTTTTGTTCTAACCTTTGTTTAGTTGTTAAGCAGGGAGTTTGTTGGTAGCAAATCTATAGGTATAACCAATTAGTACATGTACTCTGTAACTGGGACATTTCTATTTAAGCTTTTCGATCATTTCGGCAGACATGATACTTAAAATATCTAACCAAGTATCTTGTAATTCGCGGGTAGAGCTGTTTCGTAAATACCCTGCCACCAGCAGACACAATTAAATAACTATTGTTCGCGGTCACACGGTGTCTGCAGTGGCGTTCAAAGGGTTTTTAATGGCCGAAAGTGATCGTTTATACACATACTCAAAAATCAGGGTTGGCAAAACAGTGAGCTGGTACTCGCCCTGATGAGGCTTTATCGTGAAGCTACGGAATACGAAGAAAGAAGCCGTTACATGTGCGTAAATATAAACTAGATATCCCTATATCCAGCCTATATCTTAGACTATAATATTATAACTAAAATATCGAAGAGTATGTTTCCAATTTCAATCTCTTTGGTTTTACACTAAAAGTCTTCCAAAAAGAATAAACACTTTAATGTCAGTTAGTTGTAAATGTGACGAACTGTGACAAAGCACTCGTATTTTTTAGAATTTTTATTGTATGATAATCAGGCAGTTTACTCATACCTATAGTTTACTTATAGTTTTTAACATAGTGACACAACTAATCTCCGATGAAGTGCGCCTCTACATCCAGTGTTGATAGTTCAATGGGCTCCCAACGCTGCTCCATGAAGCTTCGATTTCTGACCCTCGTCGTCAATACGGGGGACCTTATTAACGAGAGGGCGACATTCACGTTTACCGTGACGCACGCCCTCGTCGCACCCGTCGCTTTGGGCACTACGTTCGTCATGATCGGCGTCTACTTGTTAGGTGGCATGCGAGAATACTATGCGTCGAAGTTCCTCCAAGTGTACGGCCTTGTGGCTTGTTGCGCCCTCCAAGGTGCCTTAGCTCTGACAGTGTTGAAGGAATTACGGAGATACTCGGCTACGACAGCGGTCGTGTTGAATTGTGTGCTGCCCATGTTGATAATACTGCTGTTGCTAGCCGACCTCGTGGTCGTTATGTTCACGAACCGGGAGGCCCCAGTACCGCCAATGAGGTCGGTGGAAGGATCACGACTCGAAATTAACGCGACCTAATCGCTAACGTTTAACCTCATATTTATACAACACTTTTATACATTTGTTGTTTTTTTTGCTTATTATTATAAGTGTATTTTGATTACTTTATTTTAAACGTATTATTCTACCTTGTTTTTTTTTATCTGTGGACGTATTTTTTTACGAATGAGTCATAACTGCCGACGAAGCACGTGTGAACTCGATTGATTGCAGACATCGCCCCAGTCATTAATATCATAGGAATTATGTCTAGCGTCGAAATGTGGGTGTATAATGTATATGCCTACTCCTAGTACCTAATAGACTTCGTGTCTAAAATGAATGAAGAGAAGAAACACGCGATAGGGCTACTACATAATCTGAGTTAGTATGCAAAATACTAACAAAAGACTAGGTTTTTTATTACATTGGGACCTAGAACATAACTGGCGAAACGCGAGTGTACTATATGTGCACCTCTGCCTACCCCTTCGGGGAAAACAGGCGTGATGTTATGTTTATGATTACTTAATACATAGAATTTAGGCGTATTTATTTTACTAAATGTGAGTTTTTCCTGTGTACACACGTGAGTCAGAAAAAGGAAGAAATTTTGGAGCGGAATGTTAACTTTAGGATCGGTAAATTTGGGTAATTTTAAGAATTTGGGGCTCAGTAATTATGGGTTACTTAATTAACATTTGGAGGAAAGTATTTATGTAAAATGTTCTAAAGTTAATTAACAATGTTCTGACCGAATATTGGTCACGACGGCCTGACTCATCTGAGTCTAGCCAACTACGCTATACTTATACTTATGCACTACAATACCTCCTGTATTGTAGTGCATAAGTATGCGCGCAAACACAGGTGCACTCCCTATTTTCTCACTCTGGGAGTCCGATGGGGTGTTAGACTGACACGATCGGAGAGAGATCAGGCGCAGGAACAACAGCTTGACGTACTTTCCGAAGTACGGAGGGGTCTCAACATGAGAAAATGGTCACCAAGACTCACCGCGGCAACCGAGAGGTAGGTAATAAAAAATATGTTTGTTCGTATTTTATGCTTTGCTTGCCGTTTATCCGATTGCGATTAAACTTGGTACGGAGTTTGAGCCCCCAGAAAGTAGATAGGCGACTTTTTACCTGAAGAAGAGGCACTGATAACCGAGTGGTATTATTCTTACCCTTTCAGGGACTGCCGGCGAATGTTTTATGATGGTTTTTCTCAATAATTATTTATTTAATTCATTTTATAGGAACGTTATCTAAGGCCAGTTACAATAATAGTCTAGGTATCTTACAGAGTGCCGTATTTCATTTTATTCAATCTTTGAATAAATAGTGAATGGAAATATTGATAAGAACTTGATAAGCATTGAATTTAAAGACAACGTCGGGAATATCACTCAATGGTTTTAATTCAATGATAAATATTGAAATAAAGTTTTTGTTTATAAAATAAATAAGTATTATTATCTGATATTGAAATTCAACAAACAATAAATTACAATTGCAAAGGGTTTGGAATGTCAATTTATTGTATTGGAGTGAATGAACTATTGAATGCTTTTAGTACATACATTAGTTCAGATGACGGGCTTGACGATGAGTCGCAAACCATAGATATAGGATCCAAATAGTTCTCTGAGTCGCAAACAGACTGATAAGCCAAAATCAAAATCATGCAACGCGATAGTTTAAAATTAAATTAAATTAATGACATTTTGGAACCGTGCAACTAGCATCCTAACGTTTCATAAGCGCCTGTAATAGGTTTATGTGAAGTAAAAACATTTTGAATTAAAAAAAAAAAAGTGAGTATTCATTTAATTTTCTACATTATAAATAACAACAGGTCATTGAACTCCCTCTAAGGCCTCCCCTTCTTACAACGCGACGGGTTGAATCTGTGTCTTGTCCTATGGTCACGTGTTCTGTTACTGACTACTGCCTGTGACTGACGTGCCTTTCTTGGACGCTGTTAATGTTCGCCTCGTCTATGGAAGGTGTATTGACAATCTTTGTAGGACATGTCTTGATGTATCACGACATGTCCTATTCCATGTGGCTTTTGGTTCATGCCGATACGAAGAAGGAAAAGGCTTCTTTAAATACTGTGTTAAGCCTTGTACCTAAATTTAACATACCATAACATAACGTCACGCCCGTATTCCCTGAAGGGGTAGGCAGAGGTGCACATATAGTACACCCACATTTCGCCTGTTATGTTTTTTAGGTCCCAATGTAATAGGGTGCGAGCCTATTGCCATCAACCGGGCACAATTCCAGACTCCTTGCTGCCACTGAGAACTACCTAATGGAAAAACTCAGTAACACTTTGCCCGACCCGGGATTCGAACCCAGGACCTCGTGCTCAGCAGTCGCGCTTAGCGACCACTTGACCAACGAGGCAGTCTAAATTTAGGTGATGTTAAATAGGTATTTTTATTGTTTCCCGACAAAAGTCACTATGCCATTACAATGTCAGATGTAACAATATAGAATAAAGCAAATAATTTATAAATATATACGAAAACGACAGGTTTGTGGTAAAATATAATAAAATCTCCTAAAAGTGATAAAAGAGGAATTCATAAGATAAATTTATTGGGAAATTGTTTATCTTAAAAACAAGGAAAACAGAATTCGTTCAATGTTGATGGATTCTTTTCCTTTATCTTAACGACTTTTATTGTTCTTTTGCGGATACAAATAAATATTTGAAAATGTTACCGAAGATAAGAATAAGATAAACGTATAGATTAATTTATTTGTGGAGTTTCTTGCCGGTTCTTCTCCATTGGAATGACATTTTGGAACCGTGCAACTAGCATCCTAACGTTTCATAAGCGCCTTTAATAGGTTTATGTGAAATAAAAACATTTTGAATTCGTCCGTGATAGTAACTTTTGGTAAGAATATATTAATATTCAATACTTGACTGCCTCGTTGGTCTAGTGGTCGCTAAGCGCGACTGCTGAGCACGAGGTCCTGGGTTCGAATCCCGGGTCGGGCAAAGTGTTACTGGGTTTTTCCATTAGGTAATTCTCAGTGGCAGCACGGAGTCTGGATTTGTGCCCGGTTGATGGCAATAGGCTCGCCCCCTATTACATTGGGACCTAAACAACATAACTGGCGAAATGTGGGTGTACTATATGTGCACCTCTGCCTACCCCTTCGGGGAATACAGGCGTGATGTTATGGCAATACTTTATTGCGCTTCATAAGGTAGGTATAAAGGTGGACTTATAAATAGCTCACAGCTCGCTTACCATAAACTCTTAAGAAGCAGGATAGTTTACGTTGTGGAAACGAGACGCTGCACGTAGCGGGGACTCGCTTCCACATTGGAAAATGTACCCCGCCGGGCACAGCATATTCTAACAGGAGGTGAGCCTATTGCTAGTACTAGGGCACAAATCCAGTCTCTGTGCTGCTACTAAGAATAACCGAATGGGAAAAACCCTAAAACACTTTGAGGGACCTGGGAATCAAATCCAGGACTTTATGCTCAGCAATTGACGACCTGATTAGCGCAGTGGCTAAGTGATTGGACTGCTGCGCTAAGGGTTGCGGGTTCGATTCCCGCACGGGGCAAAACTTTGTGCGACCCATAGATGTTTGTCCCGAGTCTGGATGTTTGTGTATGTGATATTTCATGTTTGAGAAACGCATGACACAGGAGAAATTCCTAGTGGGGCGACGTCTTTTTTTAAAAAGAAAAAAAAAATCGCACTTGACTAGACCAACGCGGCAGTATCAATTTAAAATTATTATGCACGTCTTCATCGCTCTTAAAGCAGGACATTATCCAATGTGGAAGCGAGACAACGCTACGTGCAGTGTAATGCGGCGTCCCGCTTCCACAACGTAAATAAGTCCTAAGGGGCAGTTTGTTTCCAGTTAAGGTATTTAAGACAAAGCCGCGCGCCGTCCTCAAAATAAATAACATTACGAATTTGAATGGACTAATTTGCTGAAAATTACATAAACATACATAACATCACGCCTGTATTCCCCGAAGGGGTAGGCAGAGGTGCACATATAGTACACCCACATTTCGCCAGTTATGTTTTTTAGGTCCCAATGTAATAGGGGGCGAGCCTATTGCCATCAACCGGGCACAAATCCAGACTCCGTGCTGCTACTGAGAATTACATAATGGAAAAACCCAGTAACACTTTGCCCGACCCGGGATTCGAACCCAGGACCTCGTGCTCAGCAGTCGCGCTTAGCAACCACTAGACCAACGAGGCAGTCTGCTGAAAATTAATAATATCATAAATTGTATTTACCATTAGTCTTTGTCCCAATTTATTATGCTTCTGTTTGTCGACTCTTAATTAATTTTACTTTTAACATAGTCTTCAGTAAATATACGTTTTAGTTTCACATTTTTTCAAGTCACAAGTAGTTAATTGCTTTTTCTCGTGTTCTTAAATCATCCAACGTTAGTATTAAGCAATGAGTTTGTTATTGCGGACTTTTATTATATTTTCTCTTTGTTACAAGAACAAAACGTTATATCGTCCTTCCTCTGTTTTTAAGACTTCGCCCCATAGTGACTGCTTCGTTGGTCTGGTCCTGGGTTCGAATCCCGGGTCGGGCAAAGTGTTACTGGGTTTTTCCATTAGGTAATTCTTAGTAGCAGCACGGAGTCTGGATTTGTGCTGGGTTGATGGCAATAGGCTCGCCCCCTATTACATTGGGACCTAAAACTTAATTGGCGAAATGTGGGTGTACTGTAAGTGCACCTCTGCCTACCCCTTCCGGGAATACAGGCGTGATGTTAAGTGGTATGTTATGTCGCCCCATAGTTGGCTGGTTTCAGCTGAGACAGCTACTCTATTCTGAAACCCTAACATCATCTCGCACGTCACCATGCTATGCGCTAGTGTCGAACTCACCGCGGATTTAAGTTGAGTTCCTAACTGATGTCATTAGAATAGCATGGCTAGTTGCTTTTCTTGACCGAAATTCGGTCAAGAAAAGGATATTCAGTAAGTATTATAAATTGAATGCATTGAAATATAATTTAACTCCAAGAGCTAAGACGGATATAAAAAACTATGGCTTATTGTCATAACTGGCCGACTCAATTCTAAACGACCTATAAAATGGCATGAAATGGAGAAGGAATGACAATGATTGTATATGAATGAGGTAGAATCAGTTTTTTCTGTATTAACAGTATAGAAGCCTTACCGATATCAACCCTTTACACATTTGGGTCCCTTCGGGGTTCGATACTTTATTGTAACCGGGTCCGAACTACCGGGACCGGCCGGTTAGATTCGGGCCAATGGACTTCATATTCAGAGAGGAAAATGTTTTAGATATTCAATTTAACCTTCTTTTATATATGATTCTATTTATTTTACATATAGGGTCGCTATCGTTTCATCCATTCTTCCATACTTAATATTATAAATGTGAAAGTAACTCTGTTTGTTACGCCTTTACGACTAAACCGCTGGACGGATTTTGATGAAATGTTTCATGTAGAAAGTTTAAGACCCGAAAAAGGACATAGGCTACTTAACGCGGTAAAATATAATATTACCATTTGTGCATTTTAAATTAAGAACTGGACAAAAAAAAACAGAAATGAAATGTGCTATTTATTATAATCGTTATTTTTTCATTATAAGCTAAAAGAAATTATAAAACAATAGGCAAAAAATTCCTATAGATGTGACATTTAAGAGATAATGCAAATAAGGCAAAGTTCTATACAGCCATGACTACTTTTGAGAATAATAGTCTTTTAGTATCATAAGCTGACCTGCTTCGCGCAGTGGCTAAGCGATTGGACTGGCTGCGCTTGGGGTGGCGGGTTCGATTCCCGCCCGGGACAAAACTTTGTGTGCTCCGCGGATCTTTGCCCCGTGTTTAGGTGTTTGTGTAAGCAATGTGTGTTTGTGAAACACACCCACGATACAGGAGAAATTTTTAGCGAGGCTGGATGTAAAAATATATATATATATATATATATAACATCACGCCTGTATTCCCCGAAGGGGTAGGCAGAGGTGCACATATATATAGTACACCCACCTGTAAGATGATGTAAAAATAATAATAATTAACCCTCCAATTCTTTAACCGGATATATGTATCCTTAACCCTTTCGTGAAAGCATTGCTTATGTAATGGTCGTGTCTTGAAACATACCTTTCTCAATGTAACCCATCAATCAATCACTGTCTGGTTCCTCTCTATCTCCATTAGCGTTATAGTCATGGGAATGGGTTGTGTCAATACTTTTCATATATGATACTCGTATATTTTCAGAATTTAGGGTTGTATTCGAGGGTTAAGAATGCTATTCCATTTCGTCGTCTGAAAGGAGGTCGTAATAACCGGCCTGATGATTAACATAGCAACATAATATCACGCCTGTATTCCCCGAAGGGGTAGGCAGAGGTGCACATATAGTACACCCACATTTCGCCAGTTATGTTTTAGGTCCCAATGTAATAGGGGGCGAGCCTATTGCCATCAACCGGGCACAAATCCAGACTCCGTGCTGCTACTGAGAATTACCTAATGGAAAAACCCAGTAAAATTTTGCCCGACCCGGGATTCGAACCCAGGACCTCGTGCTCAGCAACCACTAGACCAACGAAGCAGTCGATGAATAGCAGTAGTAATTATTGTCTTTCTTTTAATAGGCTTGCTACCTATTCATCATAATTTCAGCCCGGTATTGGCCGGCGGCCACTACTCGAGTCTCTCATTGAGGTGTTCTTCGCAGTTATGTCGCTACCTATGTAGATACCTGAAATTTATGGCCTATGGCAAGATGTGGGTGCCAACACCTAATAAGGGACCTGCCTACGCATGGTTGTATAGCTGACACCCAACCAAAATTGGTTTTATGTAGGCACCGATTTTTACTTTTAAGAAATCTACCTCTTGATTGTTACGTTACATTATCGATGCCTATACCATTTTGAAGTGAACACCCATGTTACCTGAATTCCGCGAATAATGTATGACGTCCGGTCGGTCCGTAGGGTCCGACGCGGACTAAGCCACATTGATCAACTGCTAGAAAAGTTATACTTACTTTGTATATAGGTAATAATGTATTTATTACTTCGGCGTCGAGAACCGTCAACGCAACTTATGTTTTTATTTCAGCCAGTCTTAGATCTACAAAGATATTGTCCTCTTACTTTAGGTGGTAGGGGCTCGAAGCTATGTGGCTACCGCGCAGATCTGACGATCTGTAAGGTTACACCGTGCTGTGGTCAGTCTTGTGATGGGTGACCGGTTTTCATATGTTTAGACCCCTCCATGCTTCGGAAGGCACGTTAAGCCGTTGGACCTGCCCCTAATCTTTCTCCGGTCGTGATCTTCCGTCCCATCGAAGTATGAGAATAGGGAATAGGGAGTGCACCGAGTGTTTTTTGTTTGTCTCAGGTGAGACAGGCCACCGTGACGGAAATTTGGTCAAGAGAACATTATTATTACTCTTATAGTCAGGAGAACCCTGTAGCTACAGTTACAGAAGACAAAATTGTTATATTATGTAAATCTTCGCCACTGGAAGACAGGCGTAATTTTATGTGTGTGTCAATATGTGTAAAAAGTCTATTAGTCATCATCATCAGCCGGAAGACGTCCACTGTTAAACAAAGGCCTGCCCCTTAGAACGTCACAATGAACGACAGCTTGCCAATTCCATCCACCGGTTGCAGCCTATTAGTAATGTTTACATAATATCACAGTGGCAATTACACAAATCTCAGCAGACTATCCAACGTCGACATAATTAGTGGCCCAGTGTGTGCCAACAGAGGAGCCCTCAGTATTCCCTCACGTATTGCCCGATGGGACGGTAAACCGACACGGGGAGTAATCTGCAGGACATTGGGCGAATCGGATGCTGTCTGATTACCGCGTGTGGAGGTGTGATTGGTGTACTCGTATCTGCTGTTTCAATATTGACAACTGGCTTATTTTCTCAACACACAATTCTGTTCATTAAGGATTATATTCTCTTAAACCTCGTATTTATTGGTACTGGTATTAGTAACTGCTAGTTTATTAATAGTTTTACGTGTACTGTTATTACTGTTCCTAGATTTTATTTGTTTAGTTACGTAAGTACTTAGATGTTTTTGTCATAATATTATGTCATCGATATTATCTATACGGTTTGTACTCTCGTCAATATTCGGGAGCCCTTATTCATGAGCAGGTGACGCGGCGGGGTCGCGAGCCATACCGGTAGTACAAACCAGTATATATAGTAGATAATTACATATTACTGACTGCCTCGTTGGTCTAGTGGTCGCTAAGCGCGACTGCTGAGCACGAGGTCCTGGGTTCGAATCCCGGGTCGGGCAAAGTGTTACTGGGTGTTTCCATTAGGTAATTCCAGTAGCAGCACGGAGTCTGGATTTGTGCCCGGTTGAAGGCAATAGGCTCGCCCCCTATTACATTGGGTCCTAAAAACATAACTGGCGAAATGTGGGTGTACTATATGTGCACCTCTGCCTACCCCTTCGGGGAATACAGGCGTGATGTTATGTTGTTATGTTTTTAATTAAATATTATGTGGATTTAAACCATTGACTAAATTATACCCGTCACTGTCTTTGCATGTCAAATAATAGAGATATCAATAGACTTAATACGGAGTTTGGTTAATGCCGGTATGATCCTCGTTTTTGAATTAGAGTGATACAGTTTTATTAATATACCTTTTCTAGTATTTCGTCTGGTTTTGGACTAAATATTTAGAAGCAAATATATGTAAGCTCAATGCGGCCCGTGAATACCTTAGCTCTCTGTTAGGTTGTTTCTATAAGTCCAATATTAGGCACTATAGTCCTTAATTTCACGTGTTACTGAATTAGTTCTAATTTAATACCCTCATCCCAAAAGTTTCTTAATAACATCTGATTCACAAACTTTAGGTTTCGTCTGTCGGTAACGTCGTTTTGAGCTCTCTAAATTATTGTTAATGGTTCGTGATTTTCGTCGTTTACGTAAAAAAATAACGTAATAAAACTAATGCAAAAGATAGTGCTGTTTATCTATTTTTGCTGTACTTTTTTATGGTTAAAAGATGGAGAAACGAGAAATGATACAGGAGAAATTCCTAGTGTGGGATGACCACAGTAGGAATTTCTCCTGTATCGTATGTGCGTTTCACAATGAAGAAATATCACATACATACCCAAACACGGGACAAACATCTGCGGATTGCAGAAATTTTTAGCTTAGCTAGCTTAGCTTAGCTATTGATATGATATGATTTTATTTCTGTAAGGTTTCAAAAAAACACTTTCACACGTCATTTTTTTAAAACTAGATGGCATCGGCATTTCCTAACTGACTACCTCTGAGAAGAAATACCGAAACAAACTCTATATTCAACCAACTAGTGACTAAATATAATAAAAATATTGCGTATTTAGAATTTGACAGTTTATTTTTGATAATAGATACTGTCGTGTTGTTCTAAAGACATCACTTACAAACTCACTTCTGATTCCACGGTGAAATTTGACACTAGCGCATAGCAACGTGACGTGGAAGACAACATTGGAGATGATGTTAACGTATCAGAATAGCATTGCAGACATTTAAACGAGGTTCGAACATAAATTAGGCCATGTATTATTTCGTTCAGGGTTTCAAGAAATTCTATAACTATAGACGTAGCTACATTTTAGTATTCCAAGAATACAAGCTCGCGTGTAATTAATAAATAGAACCTAATGAACCTATTTAGATTGGACGGTATGATAAATTGAATAAGCTGTAGTAGACTAGCTTTCAACCCCGACTTTGTTCGCGTAGATTATACTACGGTCGGTTCAATAGTTTGGCCGTGATATTATAAAAGACAGACGCTAAGCTAATTGTGACCGAAAAAACAGTATGTAAGTATGTAGCTTTTTTGTAATAAATACATGTTAGAAAGAATAAGAATAGGCCGACCCCCGTTTTATCTAAAGGAAGAAAGAATACATGTTCGATTTATTGCATATTGGTAGTAATCAACTTTGGTTTTAAATTGCGCATTTTTGTGATCTTAAGATCGAAAGAATGATTAAGAACCATAAATAAATAAGCCATAAACCCCTTCCCCCCTAAATAGTCTTACGTAATATATGAATAGCCCCTTACTTTATGTAGAGGCTGTAGATATACCAAATAATATTTATGGGCCAGACATGATTGTTACAGCCCCTTTCCCATGAACTCTAAGGGGGTTGTTAATTATAAATGATATTAAGCGAACGAAAAACAAGTAATTAGTCAACGGAGCTAAACTGTACATAAATAATTCAATACTAATGACTGCCTCGTTGGTCTAGTGGTTGCTAAGCGCGACTGCTGACCACGAGGTCCTGGGTTCGAATCCCGGGTCGGGCAAAGTGTTATTGGGTTTTTCCATTAGGTAATTCTCAGTAGCAGCACGGAGTCTGGATTTGTGCCCGGTTGATGGCAATAGACTCGCCCCCTATTACATTGGGACCTAAAACATAACTGGCGAAATGTGGGTGGACTATATAATAATAATAGTTTATTTATTTTTTCTCACTACAATACACATTAAATTACATTAAAGCATCACATTAAAAGATACAGTAAGCATATTGTGGCAGACTGGTGCCTAAGCTAGGCTTTAAGAGCCTGTATTTCAGGTCACCAGGTCTCCATCCTTAAGCCTTTACTTTTATAAAATTAGGTGCTATTTAGGAATTATTGCGGTGTTTTCGATTACAAAATGAAAATAAAATAAATTTACAAATAAGGATAAAACAAGTAATTAAAACAAGACAAGTTTGGTGTGTACGTGTGTGTGTATTAGTGTATGTGTGTGTGTGTGTGGTGTGTGAGTGCGCGCATGTGTGTGTGTGTGGAATATTTAGTTTACTGTACCTAGTGATTATTAAATATTAGACTAATGTGCACCTCTGCCTACCCCTTCAGGGAATACAGGCGTGATGTTATGTTATGTTATAATTCAATACTGGGAATCCCATAAGTAGCGTAAATCTTTGGCAACAGTGTAATTATATCATAAATATTATAGTGACTTCTCAAGGGCCGTTATAACACGGGCTTCACCGCCCGGAGTCGATTTTTACGGGCTAGCAAGTACCATGAACGAGGTCGAGCCGCTCCTACTCACGGTGCGTGGCTCGACTCGGCACGCGGTCCGGGTTATAAAGCACCGTGAGAAGACACTCTAACTTATGTATAGATGATGACAGAGTTATTATTGGTTTATATAATATTTATTAATATTTCAAGTAAAACTGGTCGCTACCTAAATAATTCATAGTTACCTAAGAATGAGGGTGTACCATACATGGTACATCCTCACCCTTCACAGAAAGGGTAGGCAGAGGTGTACCTTTGCCTACCCTTTCGGGGACTACAGGCGTGATTTTATGGATATAGTTCATTTAGTTTATTGTGACCACTTAATACACTATACAGAAAGCGTTTAAGAGCCATTTCACATTTTTTGACAGTTTTCTGAATTTTCGGACGCAAAATTTACCATCTTAGGTAGTACTAAGGAATTTCTAAATACATGTAGAATGTAGACCAATCTTTCCCATTGTTACAAATAGAATTAGATTTTCAAAATATAACTTGATTGCTGTGTGGTGAGCTATTTCCCGCAACACGTTTTCTGAAAATCCATCGCAGAGCCATTTTCGGGCTTCAAATTCTACCATTTACATCAACAAATTTAAATGGAAAAAATACAGTAGGCATAGGACATATACTTTTATTGTAACATACGGTGGAAAATTTTCGATTAATAACACTTTTAATTGATAAAAAAATAAATACTTAAACCGGTTTTCACGGTTTTATATGGTAATTTTATCGCGACTTTTTGGTTTAAATAAAGGTATTTATTACTTTTAAAATTATGCCATAATGAACTATGCTCTCTGGGAAATCTATTAATACAATGTTTTTTAATATTCCTTTATTTAATTAGATATAATACCATTTTCAATATCACTCAAAATCACAATAAATTACAATGCACAAACGTAGAACGATCAGTCGGGCCCGAGCGCCCTTAGAGGCAGGACCTGTGTCACTTTTTTCAAATTTTGAATTACGAAAATTCGTATTAAAAACCCATTTTTATACTACGACCACAACGTTTTCATTTTTTACGAATTATTTTCATCCGGTTTTGTTTATTATAAAATGTTATTAAATTCTTTTAAAATATTTTATTTGATTAATATTCAGCAACCTCCAATCAGATATTATATCTGATGACGTAAGTTTCTGTTCTGTAGCAGCACACTGAATTATAAGTTGCGCGAAAAATGTTGCCAAAAATGTTGTCCCCTCAATGCGCAAAGTAGTCCCAGCCAACGTTCATGCTAACCTGATTTCGGAAATTTTGCACAAACCTCACATCTTATCTACTTTCTACCCCCTGCTCGAGTTCGTCCTTATTTGCAATTATAAGGTCGGTAAGGGAAGGGGTGGCGCCGCTATTTACCTCCGTAACGATTCCACTGCATTCGAAACTGTATTATAATCGATAGGTTCATATTATGCACACCACATCATCATGGGAGATTTCAACACTTCCTTACTCCGCATACCTCCCAATCCTCCAAACTCCTGCACATAGTCGATTCCGCCAGCCTACTCGTCGTACTGCTTCAAGCCACTCACCACAACGATGTAGCTGAGCACACTCGGCTCGATTTCATTAATACCCCCAATCCTTCCCTGGTTTCCTCTCATGGCCGACTCGTCACCGCTGGATTCTCTCACCACGACCTTATACTTTTATCGTATATCCTCAAACCTCATAAACCTAAGCTCAAGGTACTGTACAATGTACATGCACAGCTTCGCGCGAATCAATGTAAGCAAACTGAGTTCAGATGCTTCTCTAATCGACTGGAAACCTATGATGGAGGCTCCCGCGGTCGACGAAAAGGTTAGCAGTTTTAACCGGGAAATCATCGAGCTTTATGATATACACGCACCGGTTGGAAAGGTAAAGCTGAAGCGTCCACCTGCGCCATGGATTTTGAATGGTGTAAAGTTGGCCATAAAGCGTAGGGATCGCGCTTTTTGAAAATTCAAGAAAGATCGTGATGAGGACTGGAATCTTTTCAAAGCTACACGAAATCGGTATAATTAAGTAATATCCAATACCAAACGCCGCCATATTCTAAATTACATTTATTTATGTTCCACTTTTGCCAATCTCTGGAAGTTCCTTGACACTCTCAGTATTGGCAAATCACCACTATTTGACCGGTTGAATTCCATTGATTTGGACGATCTCAATTCGCATTTCTTCACTAGCCCAACTTAAGACAAAAGACCAAACCTCAGACACTTGCTTACGTCGATGGTCTCCCGCGTCCCAACATGAATCCCTTGCACATATCTCCAGTAACTGAGGGAGAAATCAAAAAGAT
This sequence comes from Abrostola triplasia, assembly GCA_946251915.1. Classification (NCBI taxonomy): domain Eukaryota; kingdom Metazoa; phylum Arthropoda; class Insecta; order Lepidoptera; family Noctuidae; genus Abrostola; species Abrostola triplasia. Next base: position 9,810,669 of record OX276434.1, on the reverse strand, counting down.
CATCATCCATCAAATCCATAGCGTTAGACTGTGATAACGTCTATCGCGGAATGATCGTCACAATAGTTGACCACCTTCTTCCAGCAATCACACACATAATATCGTGCTCCTTGGATACCGGATACTTCCCCTCCTTGTACCGCAAAGCTTTCGTTCACCTTTTACCTAAAATATCGAGCTCTTCTCTACCCAGTCACTTCCGACCAATCTCTGTCCTTTCTTTCCTATCTAAAGTGCTCGAGGCCTATGTCCATGAGAATATACGAAGAGTCAACCAAAATAACCTCTTGTCTCCCTTGCAGTCCGGTTGCAGGCCAGGCGATTGGCGATATTAAGGCAGGCATAGAAGATACTAAAGTTACAGCCCTAGTTGATTTTTCCAATACCTTCAATATAGTCAATCGCGATATCCTCGTCTACATCCTATCCCATCTCTTGGCGTCTCCTAAAGCGCTGGAATAGATCCCTTACTTTTGGGAACGCCAGTGGTCGGTCCATGTGGAAGAGTCCTCTTCTTCCTGGTGTGAGCTAAAATCTGGCCTTCCACAAAGCGGTATTCTCCGCCCATTGCTGTTTTCTATCTATATTAACCTTGTAATCCAATCACTTCGGTGTGCGTATTCCATATGCCGATAACTTGTAGCCTTACTCTGCTTCTGGGATTGATGATGTGTACTAGACAATGAGTGCAACCAACTGCGATCTTTAAGCTACAATGGACTGGTCCGAGAGATTTGGAATGGCGGCAATTCCGAATAAGTGCCAAGCAATCATACCTGGTAGGTCTATGAGTTTGCGCAAACTACACGTGGCAATGCTGCCAGTCTTTTGGGCACGTTACCGGTTGACATCGATGGGGATGAATTTTTTGATGCTTTTTAACTTGTTATTTTTGTATTTATTGTTTTTATCTTGTTAATACAAGTTGTAAATAGTTATAATAGTTGAGATAATTAATTAATTATTGCTTTATTTATATATATGTATTGTTTTGTTTCATGTATGTATGTATGTAACTTATTATATGTATGTTTATTATTTTGCGTATCGATATACGTCATCATCATCATCATCAGCCGGTAGACGTCCACTGTTAAAAGGCCTCTCCCTTAGAACGCCACAATAAACGACAGCTTGCCAATTGCATCTACCGCTTGGGCCGCAATTCTGACGATATCGTCGGTCCACCTGGTGGGAGGCCTGCCAACGCTGTCTTCCGGTTCGTTGTCGCCACTCGAGAACCTTTCTTCCCCAGCGGTTATCGGTCCTTCGAGCGATATGGCATGCCCATTGCCACTTCAACTTGCATATTCTTCGAGCTATGCCGGTGACTCTAGTTCTTTGGCGAATTTCCGTATTCCGGATCCTGTCGCGCAAAGAAACCCCGAGCATAGTTCTTTCCATAGCTCGTTGAGTGACTCTGAGCCTTTCCAAAAGGCCAACCGTTAGCGACCACGTCTCAGAGCCATACGTAATCACATCGCATGCATCGATATGTGCATCTACCTAATATTTGTCTCCATATCGCTCTAAAGTCGACTGGTAATAAATGCCTAAGGTATTAAGTTCGCCTTTGTATATTTATTTTGAAAACTTTAAAATGGAGGAGGATATCAATTCGGATGTTTAAGTATATTTTTTATGTATGTTCGGGCATAACTCCGTCATCTAAAGACGGATTTGCAAAATTCCTTTTTTGGTGGAAAGTAGTTTATTTTGAAATAGTCCCATTGAAATTTCATGTAGATCTGATGATAATCTTTGGAGATATGGAACTGAACTCCTTATAAAATCATAGCAGAACTGTCGTTACAAGTAATATAGCCTAAGTAATTGTCGCCACAAACTAGAAAGAAAGAGGGGGAGGTGGTGCATTGTCCCCCCTTCTACCACTTTAATAGTATATATCGTGTGAGATATCGTTTGAGGGAGCATTTTGTAAGGATTTCAAATACTAATCCTCAAAATGTCTACGGCGGATGAATCCTAGGCATCACTAAAAATTGTGAAATAAAAAATATAAAAACCGCCTTAAAAAATAGGAACAAATAAATAATATGATCAAATTACTAATGAATTCAAAATATTTTCATAAATCTCGAATATATATTGTAATAACGATCAAGATTTTTTTGTCCGTCTCGTTTTTTGCGCTACACTGTTAACATTATTTTTGTGTGGGTGTGTCACGCACACATGACAATTCTACCGAAATTCGAACGTCAAAATTTTGTGAAATGGCTCTTAAGTTCTAATATGCGAAAAACAATCTCAAAAATATTATTATTTATATTATCCTCAGTCTCTCAGTGGGCCCAAGATCAAATGACAGCTACGGCTTTCTCGAAGACCTTCAAATTTGATAAAAAGGCTCTTTTTATTTTTCCCCCTTTCGCCCCAATTTAGATGTAAGATGAGCGGACTTTATCTTAACTAGAGATCACCTTCTAATGTAACTTGTTTGTCGATGTAACTTGCATTTATCGGGATTAATACTAGGTACTTCCCGTCACTTTGCCTGCTTTAATTAGATAATTAGCACTGATAGCTTTAATTTATATAACTCTTTATGAGATCACTAGCTGCGTAACGTGTTACCCGCTACATTTTTTCGGGATAAAAAGGAGCCTCTGTTTTAATCCAAGTTGTCAGCATTTTCATATGGAGGTACCATATGAAATTACATCAAAATCGGTCTCGCCGTTTGAGCGTGAAGAGATAACAAAATACAAACATACTTACAAACTTTCGCCTAAAACCCTAGTAACACTGCCCGTGATTCGAACCTAGGACTTTATGCGATACAGTCACGCTTTGCTAGACCAACGAGGCAGTCTTTCATTTGCTATGCGGAACACTGGCCTATCTGTTACGCCAAAGTATTGTCAAGACAAATGAATGTTAATTTTATGCATTACTTTGGGCACAAGCATACAATTGATGTGTAGCATTCAATCATACGATTGTAATATACTACCTATCAATCAAAAACACGCAATTAAGGCACTGGTGACCGAAAATTGAACGAATTGAACGAGATGACCGAATGAGTGTAATCAACCGTTATCGTATCGGTCGCAGCGTTTTCATTCAGCTGTAAAGGACAAACTTGATTTCACATTTGTCACTGTTTTCATACATTTTCTGTTCACTATCCGAATTCCAATTTGACGTGTAATATTTTAAAGGTTTTACATAATAATTTACATAGTAAGAGCAGGCGTATTTAGTTTATTCGTATTGTTAAAATATTTACTGATTTGACTGCCTCGTTGGTAAAGAGGTTGCTTAGCGCGACTGCTAAGCACGAGGTCCTGAGTTCGAATCCCGGGTCGGGCAAAGTGTTACTGGGTTTTTTCATTATGTAATTCTCAATAGCAGCACGGAGTCTGGATTTGTGCCCGGTTGATGGCAATAGGCCTGCCCCCTTTTACATTGGGACCTAAAAAAAAACCTCTGCCTACCCTTTCGGGGAATACAGGCGTGATGTTATGTTTTTACAATTAAATTTTTATTTAGGAGTCATAATATTTAAAGTGTATTTGTATCAATATAATTATTACTATAGATATGTTATAAGTAGGTAATAATGTTCTCAATGTAATAGTGTAAAAACAAAGCCCAAGGATTTTGCCGTTTGAACAAATACAGCTAGAAAATCAAAATGTAGCCGGGCAAGTCACGGGTCCTTTCAAATGGTCTACAAATTTACGGAGTAACATGTCAACGAGGGGAATTTGAGACATCCCTTTGACAGTTGGCAAGCTTATTATGTCTAGTATTCGCAATTTGAAGTCCCAATGGTGCCGCGTTCGAGTTCAAGGTCAGGATAGAGAGAGGTTTAGACGCTCGTCGGTTGATTTATTGTACCTATGTGCCATTAAGGTTCTTAAATGAAGTTGTAAATGACAGTTTTTGTAGAAGATTCTGTGATGCCGCCCTTGACCTTAGTACCTACAAGAAGTAGAACTTTAATTACAGGTATAAATAGCGACCCTACTACTAACTTATTTAGAATGAATAAAGATGTTAACTAGGTCTTAATATTTATAACTAGTTTTGTTGTAAAGTTATTATTCTCTAGGTAAAGCGAGTACTATTTTATTCATCTGGCTTTTTAAGTACCACGAAATACGTTTGATATCTGAAGAATATTTTTTCTATTTAGTTCAAAGACATCTTAAGGTATAAAGACTTTATACTGACCGGTTTTCTGTCTAATGCCAATCTCTATTGAGACTGGCTAACTGGAAATATTAGAGTAAAGGACGACTGCAAATATAGATGCACTTTATATAAATTGCCTCGCTTATATTCCGACGGGACGTCTCACCAACCGACCGGAGAGAAATCAGGCGCAAGATAGGCTTAGAGTGCTTTTAAAGATGCGGAAAAATATGTAGTAGATAGTTTATAATTTACATTCGATCATAGTCATTACAAAAGGTTAAAATATATGTCATATACCTACAATTGCGCCTAATCTATCTCTGGTCGTGTCGTCTACCGTCCCATCGGACTATGGGAGTGAGGAAAGGGAGCGCACCTGTGTTTGCGCGCATCCTTGTGCACTATAATATCCCTGCGAAGATAGCTAGTCTTAGATGAGACAGGCCGCTGTGACTGACATTCGGTCAGGAGAACATTATTATACATACAATTAGTAAATACATCGTCACAAATAGCTCTCAATAATTTAAGGTCGTAATTGAGAATTAATAACACATGCTGTACATGAAGAAACTCTTTACATTTTCCAATTGCGTGACGCGAGGTTTAGTAAATAGGTCCCTACTGTACAATCAAAGTGGTATTAAACATGTAATTTATACAGGCGGGTTAGTTAATAGGGTGTAGAAAACCGTTGGGCAAGTGTTGAAAGGCCCACTTATAACAAGTTAACACCTACTTTCGAGTTAGGATTGAAGATTTTATCAAGTTCGTAGCGTATTGCTACCCGTAACCTAAGCTTTTAACAAACGACACGCCATTTTATGGCTTTCATTTGCTCGTGAATATGGATAACATACAATTATAAAATGAAACATGACGGTATAAAAAGGACGACGCGCGACGTGCGAAATGAACGTTGATTTCTGCCTCGCCGTGTCGCTCGATCAATAACATTATGTGACAATTCACAAACGATGATCTCGTGAATTTGACTTCCCACTAAATTAATGGGGACACATACTTAGTGTGAGTTGAATATGCTGAAAGTTTACAAAAAGTTTAGTGTACGCTTCGGTGTCCATCGCGCAAAAAGAAAGTAATTTGTTCTTTGCCTTCAAGTTGTTATCAATGAACGAATATATCCAGGACACCTACCACCACACCTGTATATTATAGGAACTGTTTGGAAATCATCACCTAAGCCATAGAGCACTGATAGCCGAGAGGTATGACCGTTGGATTGCCAAGTCAAAGGTCACCAATGTCTTTTCGAATTCATGTGCGTACTATAAATTAGTTATCAGCTGTGAAAAGCGGCGAGGGAAAACATCGTGAGGAAACCGGCACACCTGAGAGATTTTTCAACGGCGTGTAAAGTCATGTCAGAGGCATACGTCTGTTTACCAACCATATTATGTCAGATTTATGTACCTCTCCCAATTCGTTTATGACGTGCTCCATAGTATTCGAAGGGTTCGTCGCGTTTATAACACAATTACAACCTCTGTGAGAATACTACAACAATATTCAGATTATTTACGGTAGGTATGTCGGATATACTCTGTACTCTACTGTATATCGGATATATATAGAGCGTAACCAGCTCATGAATAAGGGCTCCGCTCAAATTCGAAACTAGTCGGGCATTCCCGAATACACCCGTGAGCATAACCGGAATATACAGTAAATAATACGGATAACAGTCACGAAAGTTATTATAGTAAAATTTAGGTACTGTTTGTGACTTACCTAATAAAGCCATGAAGAAGCCGTATAGAACACACATGGTCTTCCCGAAGATCCACCGGTGGAACAGTGCTGAGATCAGTGTAAACGGGTTCCCTAGCACCGACACCGAGAAGTCTGAGCACACCAGGTTGAACAGGATTATATTCAGCGGTGTCCATAACTGAAACAAAAGGAAACACTGTTATTCATTGTTTTGGTCACACTTGAGGCAAAAGACAAAAAAAATCATAACATAATGACACGGCTGTATTCCCCGAAGGGGTAGGCAGAGGTGCACATAATTATAGTACACCTACATTTCGCCAGTTTTGTTTTTAGGCCCCAATGTAACAAGGGGCAAGCCTATTGCCATCAACCAGGCACAAATCCAGACTCCGTGCTACCACTGAGAATTACCTAATGGAAAAACCCTGTAACACTTTGCCCGACCCGGGATTCGAACCCAAGACCTCGTGCTCAGTAGTCGCGCTAAATGATAAATGATTTTATTTCTGTAAATAGGTTTCAAAAAAACACTTTTACACGTCATTTTTTTAAAAACTAGATGGCATCGGCATTTCTGACTGACTGACTGACTACCACTGAGAAGAAATACCGAAACAAACTCAGGGGTCAAGGTCTCTTTTAAAGTCCAGACAAGCTCAATATTTTATGCGAGAACAGTGTAGGTGGTCTGAGAAGTGGTCTTTTTAGGAAAGAACCACGGCGAGTTTGAGTCGACCTGTCCTTACAGACGCCCCGTCTCGTACCATCTGAAGGACATTTGGGTAGGCCGCATAAAATACTCAAACCGTCAGACACGCGTAGGAATAAAAAAAAGGAAGGAAAAAAAAACCTACGCAATGCTCACATTTACAAATACACGACATGTACAATGTAGGACGTCTGTGATGGTCTTTTAAAGAAAGAACCAAAGCAGATTTGAGTCAACCTGTCCTGACAGACGCCCCGTCTCGTACCATCTGCAGGACATTTGGGTAGGCTGTATAAGATACTCAAACCGCCAGACAAGAAACTATCTAAGAAGGAAAAATCCTACATCGTACATTAATATAACAATAATAATGAGAATAAAGAAAAAAAAAATACATTATGTCAGTTTGTAAAAAAATATAAAAAAACAAAACAAAATGGATCAAAAGATCAAACAATGTCAGTGATAAATGATAATGATAAATGATAAATGATTTTATTTCTGTAAATAGGTTTAAAAAAAAACACTTTTACACGTCATTTTTTAAAAACTAGATGGCATCGGCATTTCCTAACTGACTACCTCTGAGAAGAAATACCGAAACAAACTCAGGGGTCAAGGTCTCTTTTAAAGTCCAGACAAGCTCAATATTTTATGCGAGAACAGTGTAGGTGGTCTGAGAAGTGGTCTTTTTAGGAAAGAACCACGGCGAGTTTGAGTCGACCTGTCCTTACAGACGCCCCGTCTCGTACCATCTGAAGGACATTTGGGTAGGCCGCATAAAATACTCAAACCGTCAGACACGCATAGGAATAAAAAAAAGGAAGGAAAAAAAAAACCTACGCAATGCTCACATTTACAAATACAGGACATGTACAATGTAGGACGTCTGTGATGGTCTTTTAAAGAAAGAACCAAAGCAGATTTGAGTCAACCTGTCCTGACAGACGCCCCGTCTCGTACCATCTGCAGGACATTTGGGTAGGCTGTATAAGATACTCAAACCGCCAGACAAGAAACTATCTAAGAAGGAAAATCCTACATCGTACATTAATATAACAATAATAATGAGAATAAAGAAAAAAAAAAAAAAAAAAAAAAAAAAAAATGGATCAAAAGATCAAACAATGTCAGTTTTGCGTCAAATATGTAAAAAAGGGTAAACAAATTAAATGTCAAAATTAAACAATACAAGAAGAGGCTTAAGCCCAAGCATTTTTATCTAGCAGATAGTCAGACACTTTATAGTAACCTTTTCTACATAGTTTGTGCTTGATAAACGACTTAAATTTGTTTAGACTCAGGTTTTGAATGTCGTTTGGAATCTTGTTATAAAAACGTACGCATTGACATTTGAATGAGTTACTAATTTTCTGAAGCCTAGTGGCTGGTACAAAAAATTTGTGTTTATTTCTAGTGTTAATGTTGTGAACATCACTGTTTCTAATAAAAAGATTAATATTTTTATGAGCATAAAGCAAGTTCTCGTAAATATAATGTGATGGGACAGTCATAATCTCAGCCACCACTTGACCAACGAGGCAATAGAAGGATAATTTAATGTCAGTGGCATCGTAGCTCCTAAACACATGAACCGATTTTGATTATTATCGGAAGACTACAGCAACCTTAAAAATCTGCTCGCTTTTCGGGATATGGTATGGTTGGACTAAAAGAAGAAACAACATATCACGTACAATCACCTAATCAAGCGGCTAAGAGTGGATAATGCTCAGATAAACTAAACATTCACTGGTCTTATTCATTCAAGAAATATTAATTATATTGAATTAAGAAGTCAATGTGAAGATAGCACTATGAAAAATATGCATATACATAGCAGTAGACTGAGACTAGAAGGAGAAATGAGAGGTCTTTGCCCTGAAGTAATAGAAAATAACCAAAATATTGTATTGAATAATATCAATAATATTATTGAACACAAGTTCAAACAAGCACAAAAGTGTGACGATGGCGATAATGGACAATAACATGTACACGATGGCTCACGTTGGCTTACAATGTTCAATGCTCCTAAAAGACAATGGATCACGTTTACGCATATCCAACGTGCATTGCTCTATATCACCGAGTTCGTAACTACGCTAATACAACGATTGACCTCTATTTAAATGATGTAGCCGATGCCTAATTTGTTAACAGTGCCTTTGAAATACTAAGCACCGTTATACTAATAAAGAAAATCCATTGGTCGTTGAACATGGTTATGTTGATAATGCTGTACCTCAGTAACTGTACTATCCTTGGAAGTAACAGGATCAAAGTTATTCAATAGTTCGTGGTATTTATTTATCTATGTGGATGCAATTGGCAAGCTGTCGTACATTGTGGCGTTCTAAGGGGGAGGCCTTTCGTTTAACAGTGGACGTTTTCCGGCTGACGATGACGATTTATATCTCGTTGGTCTAAGTATGAGGTACCGGTTTCAATACTGGGTTGGGCAAAGTGTTACTGGGTTTTCCATGGGGTAATTCTCAGTAGCGGTATGGAGTCTGGATTCTGGATTACCAAATGGAAAATCCCAGTAACACTTTGCCCGACCCGGGATTCGAACCCAGGACCTCGTGTTCCGATTAACAAATAACCTGAGTTCTATTATAGAGAAATTGAAAATGAATGTTATTTCCCCGTAGTGACGTGGTTGAGCCAATAAATACGAAGTACCTATGAGAATACAAAAGATTTCTTACGACCACTTTAGTTTTACTGCAAATAATTCGTGGCTGAGTGTAAAAGATTGTTATGCCTTTCTTATTGGACTGTAAAGGCCAAATGACGGATGATTGCCAAGATGACGCCTGAATCCTCTAACAAAAAATATAGAGCACAAAGAAATTACAGGCATTACTTACAATATAAGAAGTAATTTTTTATATTTTTGTGGTTCCTGAAACGGCCTAACTGTGGTTCTGGTCTAAACTGACTCCTTCCGCCAGACTGAACAAAAGGAGTCCATTGATAAATTAAACGGTTTTGTTTGTGACGAACGAGTGGGGGGGAGGGGTTGCCATAATCCCCACGCTTAGCAAGCGGCTTGGGGATTGCAGTCTTGGTGGTGAAGTTACAGAAGACGCTGCTGCCCATCTTCTGGATTTTCCCTAAGACGCCTTGACACCCAGGCCACGAAATAGGGTGGTTAATTCTAGGGCGGACACCACTTGGCTATATAAATAATAATTATATATTACGTGCTGCCTTGCCCATAAAAACATAGACATACTTATTTCACCATTTGATTACCTGCGCTAGAGTTTGGGGGTTCGGTTCCCGCTCGTATCAAAATTTGTGTGAGATGATTGTCCCGTGCCTTTGTTTGTGAATGTGATACGTCATGTTTGTGGAGGATCTACGCTACAGGAGAAATTCCTAGTGTGGGGCGATGTTTAAAAATAATGTTAGGTATGTTAAAGATCCCTTGTAATGAGGCGAGTTCATTGCCATAACCGGGCACAATTCCAGACACCTAAATGCCAAGAACCACCTTTTTTTTGTTTACGGGAGGAAACCTTCAAAAGTCACCCGGGCCCTGTGGGGTAGGGACCGGGGAGTGTGGGATTTCTACCTCACTAAAACCACCCCGGTAGTCACCATCTGCACGAACAAGGGAAGTCCCGGGACCTTTAAAAATAACGACTCCGGGACTTCCCCATGCAACGCCTATGTGGCACATGCCTGGGGCCAAGAATCACCTAAAAGAAAAATCCAATGACACTTTGCCAGCCTCATCTTCTTGAATATAAATCTTTAAGTGATATTCTGGCAATGTTTGAATAATTGTTTGACCTATTTGTACAGAACTTCCAGGCACTTTTCTGAGTATTTAATGAATAATCAAAAGGCAAAGAATTGTATAATATCTTTGTTCTTTTGTAGCTAATACACTGTTTCAATACCAAGCGAATGCAAATTCAAACTTCTTTGTAAAATGAAAGTTTTTCTTCATGAATAATAATGAGGTTTCATTTCGAACCTATTATTATTAAATTAGGAATATTATTGAGCGGTATTTCAGTAGGTATTAAAAAAGGAATAAAAACATAATTATTGAAATAAATTATATTATTTGTACGTATTTTTCATACATACATAAGATCACGCCTGTGCCCCCCGAAGGGGTAGGCAGAGGTGACTTCAGAGTACACCCACATTTCACCAGTTATTATGGCTTCAACCGGGCACAAATCCAGACTCCGTGCTACTACTGAGAATTACCTAATAGAAAACCTAGTAACACTTTGCTCGACCCGGGATTCGAACCCGGGATCTCATGCTCAGCAGTCGCACATAGCGACCACTAGACAAACGAGGCAGTACGTATACGTATTTAGGTTTATATAAAACCCGGCACATTTATAACCATGAACTAGTTTTATAGTCACGGATTACTACGGATTGTATAGTCGCACAAATCAATTTGTACTAGGCTCGATAAACCTTTCGATTTGACATATAGACAAGAGAAACGTTTAGAGGCAGGGTAATTTCGTTTTTCTTTTTAACATTTTTATCGTATACTGAAAGGTATAGGTATAAGGTAAATATACAAACAAAGTCTATCAAAAACACATATTGTTTTTAAAAGACTTACATTCAACGATCAAGATTCATGAAGAGTAAAAGTAAAAAAAAAATAAGTATAAATATTTGAAGCGCTTCCTAGCTATGCCTCTTTTCTATGCAGGTTTATTTCAACCGGTGATTCCCCGAACGCCAAAATACTGAATGATTTTTCAACGTTCATATTTTTAGCGTCCGTGGAATTTTCTATTCATCCGTAAAAAATCTGCGAACTTCAATAAATGTTGTTATCTGCCTGTTCTTTAGCGAATGAATCTTTTGTTTTGGTTTTGTAAGCGAAGCCTTGTTTCAAAGTTTACACTCAAGTTTCTTTTCCAATCTGTGGTGAATGAGGTTGAAGATCCGTCTTTGTCAGCAATGGACTGAATCTTTCATGTCTTCAGCGGTCTAGTGGCACCTATTTGGTATAATTATATTGAATACTTATACATGAAGACCATCTACACTGTTTTCACACAAAATATTGCTTGTCTGGACTTTAAAAGAGACCTTGATCCCTGAGTTTCATAGTAGTCAGTTAGGAAATGCCGATGCCATCTAGATTAAAAAATAATGACGTGTAAAAGTGTTCTGGTAAACCTATTTGGAAAAATAAAATCATTTATCATTTGATGGTGGTTGCATTTGCATTTGGTACAATTCCGGAATGGTATCCGGCCTACAATTGACCACCAGCCACCAGCCTGTCTCATCTAAGACTAGCTACGCAGGATATTTTATAGTGCAAAAGTAAGCGCACATGTTCTGATGGGACCCTAAACCGACAAGACCGGAGAGAGATCAGGCGCAGGACTGGCAGCTTAACGTGCCTTCCGAGGCATGTCGGGGTCCTGACATGTGAAAGCGGTCATATATCACAAGACCGACCGCGCCGAGCACGGCTTAACCCCGCAGAAAGTCAGCCCGTAGCCATATAACTATGAACCCCTCATAAATAAAATACAATACTATATTAAAACCACAGTGAATATCCAAAAACCTTCAAATTCAAACAATTCTAAAATCGGTACAAAGCATATTTTTTTTAAACGTGACGTATCCTCGTAGCTACAGGACAAGTCCATCTGCAAATGACAAAAATGTTTTATTGCAACATCCAAGCTACAGCTCCAACTAGTAACGGATGTGAAATAAAAATGAAGTGAGATTTTTTATGCAGAAAAGCATAGAATAAAATGGATGAAAGGACATACCTACAGGCAACGGTATAAGTGGCAAAGTCGTACTAGTTTTTCATTGTGCATGAGAATTTGATATTATCCTGGAAAAATGGTGGTTTGCTGATTGCACGAGGACAGGGTAAAATTATAAATACAGGTTGGGATAAATGTGCGTTTTTTGTGGCTTACTGATTGCAAGAAGACAGGCATAATTACTCGTATACATGTAAGTAGGTGTGCACCTAAGTAGATATGGTCTATGGAGTTCCTTCTCGGTTCTATTCCATTAGAACTGTGTTTTAAGAGTTCAGCTGTCCCAAACAATGACACCATTTTATGTGTTAATGCGTAATAACATCACCCCTACATTCCTCGAAGGTGTAGGTAGAGGTGGTAGACCCACATTTCAGGGTATGTTATAGATGGCCAATAGGGGGCGAGCCTATTGGCATTGACCGGGCACAAATCCAGACTCCGTGCTGATACTGAGAATTACCTAATGGAAAAACCTAGTAACACGTTGCTCGAGCCAGGCCACCTTATGCTCAGCAGTCGTCCTTATCGACCACAAGGAGTCTTGATATAAAAATAACTACAATAAAATTGATATCTGCAAATACCTTATCCCATATACAATACAAGTATTTAATAATTACTCCTAGTAACAACGAGTCAGCGGTTTATATTTGTTAGAGGCTGGCTTCCTGTTAACGTTTTCCTTTTCATAACTCACGACGTATTAAAATAGAAAAGAAACCGTATATATAATTCTGGAGCCTTTTATTATGTACCGCGAATTGACAGATTAACTTGTACCAACTCCTCAGTTAGCACGAGAGATAGGTCTAGCGCATACATACAACTTTTAATCAAAGTACTATTCAGTAGTACGTCAAAAACTCTATGGGTATGTAAGTTGATGCACATACTAGTAACTATAGCATAACATCACGCCTGTATTCCCCGAAGGGGTAGGCAGAGGTGTACATAATATAGTACACCCTCATTTCGCCAGTTATGTTTTAAGTCCCAATGTAATAGGGGGCGAGCCTATTGCCATCAACCGGGCACAAATCCAGACTCCGTGCTGCTACTGAGAATGACCTAATGGAAAAAACCAGTAACATTTTGCCCGACCCGGGATTCGAACCCAGGACCTCGTGCTCAGCAGTCGCGCTTAGCAACCACTAGACCAACTAAGCAGTAACTAGTAACTACAGTTGTTATGGGAATGTATGTAGAGTCGCAAGATATCAAAAAAGCATGTAAATCATAGAAAAAGTTACTTGGTTTGTTTGGGCTTGAACTCAAAATTTTACATACATACATAGATAAAGTTAAACGCTCTTCGGTTGAGGGTACTCCACTTACCCTTTTTGCAGAACATCTCCGATTTGGTCTAGGCAAATTCGCCTAGGTTCTTCCCCTTTCCGATACTCCACTAACACTTGCCTCATATATTCGTTTTGTCATTCTTCTTTAATCCATCCTTTCTACATGCCCAATTATGAAAATTTAGAAGAATATGTTTAGATGGTTTATCTAAACATATTCTTCTAAATTTTCATAATTACATCTACTCAGAATGTTTTTAATAATCTGTTTCATAAACCTCCAGCCTACACGAGCAATTCTATTATTTCATAAAAAGTACATTCCCTTTCAGCCAATTTTGTTGTAGGCCCACGTTTGTAAGTTACCGTAGACAATAACAGTGGGCTCAAAAACGTGTCGCTGGAACGTGATAGTTGAATGAAACGTGACTAGGGGAATGTTTATTGGTAGCCATTTTGACGTACTTCGAAGTTTGTGGAGGTTAATGACTTGTAGTTTTACCAGTACACTTAAATTGGGTGTTGCTATGTAGTTATGTACGTACATATATGTCATATTCTGTATCATTCGTCCTGTTTTTGCCTTTCCATGAGACGGTAGGCGAAAGTTTGGTATTGGAATTTGGAACTTCCACATTACCAAACCGCCAGAGCTTATAATTATGTATTATTTGATTGTTTAATATATTATCACTAGCTGTTGCCCGCGACTTCGTCCGCGTGAATTTCGTGGTATGAAAAATAGATGTTGGCCGATTCTTAGACCTACTCAATACGCTCACCAAATTTCATGAGAATCGGTCTAGCCGTTTCGGAGGAGTATAGGAACGAAAACTGTGACACGAAAATTTTATATATATAGATTACTTAGTGAATTTATGTAGGTGAGTAAAAAATGTACCTAAACACAAACCAATTGATGTGTTTTGATTAAATCAATTTCTCCTCTGAAACCTTGTAGTAGTTTAATATCCAGGTTTTAGGGAAAATACATAATACGTGTCTAAGTGTACCATTAAACCTAAGTGTTGATTAAACGAGGCAGCAACATTATTGGGTCGTTTAAATTAAGATCAAACCAATAAGTTAGGCGTAGCACATGCTAATTAATATTTTAGCTAACAAGTTGTGGGTGTGGTAATTATCGGTATTATTACCTAATTGACGAAAATTATAGCTATTATGTAATATTGGGTGTATATAAATACGCCAAGGTGGGTACATTAAATTACACGTGTTTGTTTTGAGTTTCGCACGTGTTTTTGCGGGATTTTAAGTTCTAACCGCGGAATATATTTTTCTGACAGAAAAATCTCCATTAGATATCAGTTAAAAAGGTTTTCAGAAATTATGGTCGGGATTATGCTTGTTTTAAGTAAGTATAGATTGCAATACGTGAGAAATTAACTCCGTACACTGTGACAACAGCCTAAATCACGATATTAGAACTTTTTGATACACTCGTATTATACATTCACTTTTCCGAGCTCATTTCCTAAAAAGACACGTGCCGAAACATCTCCTTTTTTGAGTTTGTTAAAAATGAAGCAATTCTTTCTTGTAAAAGAGGAAATCACGCATGTAAACCGCAAATACGTGGTATATAGCCCTGAAATTACCAACTCGGCTTATTTCCGTAACCGGGGCGCAGCTAATTTATTTACTGAGGCCCCGAGGCAAATGTTATGTCAAAACACACAATTGTGTTTTGGAGAAGTCTGTTTAAAAGCAAACGATCTGTAGATATGTTTGCGTGTTTTAACTTCATGTTTTTGGTACAAGTAATAATTTACATATTTTTATCTTTTGTTTATGGGTGATTGTTAGGCACAAATTTTATGCATTGCTAATTCTTTGGCCTAAAACAAGCCAGCCCGTTGGTCACGGGAAGAGTCAACCAACTAATAGCCGACAGTTTAGATAGGTCTCTGAAAGACACTTTTTTAGAGACCTATCTCACCTGTCGACTATCGGTCTCTAAAAGACACTTTTTTAGAGACCTATCTTAACTGTCGGCTATCGGTCTCTAAAAAAGAGTCTGTTTTAGAGACTTTTTTAGAGACCTATCTAAACTGTCGGTTTGTTTGTTTGTTTTGTCGCGTACTAGGTACCTCTTAGTTAAGACAGTGTTCCACAGAACAGCTCCCGACTGCGAAGAAACTAGTTTTTTACTCGATGTTTTTTGACAGTCTAATTTGTTTTTTTAATTATTTCATAGCCTATATTACTTGTGTAATTTAATTTAACAAATATGCACGAGATAAAATAGAAAAAACCCAACGTGCTATGGAAAGGAGTATCCTTAACGTAAGGCTAAAAAACAAAATCAGATCAGTGAAAATAAGAGAAAAAACAAAGGTGATAGACGCTCTCCAGCATATGAAACGTCTAAAGTGGAAGTGGGCTGGTCACGTGGGAAGATTCATAGACGATAGATGGACAAAATTAGCCACAATATGGCCAGGGCCCAAAGGTAAGAGGACCAGAGGACGCCCAAAGGAACGCTGGGTCGACGAAATAAAAAACCAAGCTGGAAGCGACTGGATAGAGAAAACGAAGACGAGAAAAACCTGGAAGCTGTTGGAGGAGGCCTATACCCGCAAGGGGCCTTAACTAAAAATTAAATTTATCTTAAGTACTTATATTTCTTTACTACTATATTTATGTTTTATATTTTTTATTTGTAAGTTAAGGAAACAAAATAAAGGCTATTATTATTATTATTCTCTTTATTTTTACTCATAATCTTATACTTTACATTTTTAAATGTTATATATAAAAAATACAAAATTTAAAAATATAAAATACAGGGTCCAACCAGTAGCGGGAACCGGGTCCAAGCCACCGGTGGTTAGACCTCCAGAGAGAGGAACCTCCTCACAATGCGTGCCGTGTCGAGGAGTACTGCTTATTATTATTATTATTATATTACTTGTGATGGTGTAAGGATTCTAACACCTCTGCCTACATTAAGATTGGTTTAGGCATTTAAAAGTTATGGTGGAATAAAGGAACGCAGACATGAACCCAGGAACGTTACGCTTCTTTATTGGGCAGTCGTGTACAGCATACCACGGTATAGGTTCACCCACAAAACCAATGTATGCCAATTATATTGGTCCCGTGTAGGCGAGCCTACAACAAAATGCTTAATTATTACTAATTGAACTTTGCTCTAACTGCCTCGTTGGTCTAGTGGTCGCTAAGCGCGACTGCTGAGCACGAGGTCCTGGGTTCGAATCCCGGGTCGGGCAAAAGTGTTATTGGGTTTTTCCATTAGGTAATTCTCAGTAGCAGCACGGAGTCTGGATTTGTGCCCGGTTGATGGCAATAGGCTCGCCCCCTATTACATTGGGACCTAAAACATAACTGGCGAAATCTGGGTGTACTATATGTGCACCTCTGCCTACCCCTTCGGGGAATACAGGCGTGATGATGTTATGTTGAACTTTGCTCTAATAATAAATAACCTTTCAATCGAAATGTGGTTTATTAAGAGAAATATTTATATTCATACTATTTTACTGGGTCCAGCTATTTTCGTTAACACATATGTTTATTACTTATTCAGTGGGCGGAAACAATGGTATTTACGACTAATTAAACAACACAGCAATTATAAAACGGTTATAATAATTTAACAGTTCATTAATATTATATCGGTTTGGTTGGAACTCGAAACCTTAGTTCATTTCGATCAATGTTGGGGAAATCCATCACGCCTGTATTTCCCGGAGGGGTAGGTAGAAGTGTGTCGTACACCCACTTTTCGACAGGATTGTCATAGGTCTGAATGTAAGAGGGGGAAACTATTGCTATCAACCGGGCACAAATCCAGCCTCCGTGCTGTTACTGAAAATTTCTTAATAGAAAAACTCAATAACATGTTGGTCTGACCTAAGAATTAATCCCAAGACCTCGGTCATCAGGCACGCTTTACGACCACTAGAACAACGAGGCAGGGGTTTGAATCCCGGGTCAGGCGAAGTGTTATTGTGTTTTCCATTTGGTAATTCTCAATAGCAGCACGGAATCTAGATTCGTGGCTGATAGATGGTAATAGGCTCGCCCCCTATTAAATTGGGACCTATAACTGGTAAAATGTGGGTGTACCATAGGTCCACCCCTGCCTACCTCTTCGAAGAATACAGGCGTGATGTTATATTAATATTATATTCAATTGAACTTGTAACTTGTGCTCTTATCGGTCATTGTAGACGAATTCTGAAGGTCAATTGTCAAGGTCTGAGACTAATATAGCCGGGAGCTTTGTAACTAAGCCGTTTATCCTAGGATGTGGAAACTTTTGAGCCCAATAGCCTTTATCTTGGCTATTTAACGGCCGAACAAGGCTCAATAAACGGCTTACGCTATCGGACAAAATATCAAGGCTTTGGTAACACAGTTTTGATGTTACAAGTACCTGTGAATATAATTATGAAATATATTCTTTTCAGTATGCATTCGACAATACACATTATAGATTTGTTTGTTTTATATACTTTGCAATCAAAAGCTACAACAACATAACATCACGCCTGTATTCCCCGAAGGGGTAGGCAGAGGTGCACATATAGTACACCCACATTTCGCCAGTTATGTTTTAGGTCCCAATGTAATAGGGGGCGAGCCTATTGCCATCAATCGGGCACAAATCCAGACTCCGTGCTGCTACTGAGAATTACCTAATGGAAAAACTCAGTAACACTTTGCCCGACCCGGGATTCGAACCCAGGACCTCGTGCTCAGCAGTCGCGCTTAGCAACCACTAGACCAACGAGGCAGTCGAATCAAAAGCTATTATAAAGATTATAATGCTTTACTTTACCATATATCTCCTTGGAGGGTGTTTGTAATGCACAACAGACAAATATTAAGTATCATCCTTTTTAAGCGTTACATAATATTTACCGAGCTTTATTGTTGCACTAGTTGCGCTCCGCGGTGTTACCCGCTACATTTTTTGGGGATCAAAAGTAGCCTTTGTGTTTTTTTTCCACGTTTAATACTAAGACCGCGGTAGGCCCAGAAGGAGATGGCGGGACGAGCTGGACTCCTTTAAAGTAAATTGGTCTAATGCAGCTCACAACCGAGAGGAATGGAGGAAGGAAAGGGAGGCCTTTGCCCTGCAGTGGGACGATCATGGCTGAAATAAATAAATAAATACTAAGACGGATTAAGTATAGATCACTGTGTATTGGCTATTATAAGACTATAGGCTCAAACCTTTCCCGCCTTAAAAATTTAATTTCAATAAATTAACAAAAGGAAAGAATTCAAAATCAGTTGACAGTTGACTGAGAAATCGGGTAACATACATAAAAAAGATTCCAATGAATTGAGATCCTCCTCCTTGATAAAAACGGTTAAAAAGAAGCGAACTACCTCTTTACTTGTCTGGGCATTAACCCTACTTTGAACCGATAACAAATAAATTAACTGAATCGTATTTCATTTGAGAAATACGAGTCGATTTAAGGAGTGTCTTTTTACGTGATAAACTTCGATGTAGAGCCATTTTCTGTCCGTCTCACGATAATAAAGGTACAGCAACCTTATTATTCACAAGCTTTTTGATAACATGATACTATTTACGAAGCACTGATAGCCGAGTGGTATGATCGTTGGACTGCTAAGTCAAAATCACAAGTTCAAACCCCGGATCGCACCAATGTCTTTTCGAATCCATGCGATTATAAGTAAGTTATCAGCTGCTAAGAACACTAAAGCAAAACATCATGAGGAAACTGACACACCTGAGATATTTGTACATGTCAGAGGCCTACAGGTGGTTTAAACTCTGACACCAGGTTGTTCATCAACCATACGATAAGTTTTAGTCATAATGTCTAATATAACGTCTTCTATTGTTATTTTGATAGATTTACCTGTAAATTTACTGCTAAAGTGATAAAAGCAATTGGCCAATACCTCTCAAACCCTCTTTGAAGGTTTTAGTGCCGATCCCTGTCAAATGTAAGTTTATTACTTCCGGAACAGTGAAGGAGAAAATAAGAGGTCTACCAAAACTACAAAATCCATTGACGGATTTCTTACCTTCTTCTCTAAAACTCCTGAATGAATAGAGCAATGAACATTAAAGTATTAAGCTGCTTTGATTTTACTCTTTTGCTGTGAGTAAAAGAGGATTTACTTTCAGCGCACATAGGCTGTAGAGATTATGTCCTTCGTCTTTTGTTTTGGAAGTTCTTACCACTTATCGCGCCAATCACTTGGCTTGAAGAGGTTTAATCCAGACAGGCTGCGACATTTGTGATCTACATTTTATAACAAGTTTTATATAAGTTAAGTAATTATAATTTTATTTTTCTTCAATAAAACGTTGCCTCACACAAGAAATTTCTCCTGTATCGTGGGTGCGTTTCTCAAACATGAAATATCACATACACAAACACTCAATTCCTGCCCTATAGCCAGCAGTAACGCGTAGAAATTATATCGATACAAGCATTGACACACAGACTTGAGACCAACATCACACACACATCTTTCTCCTCCAGGAATCGAATCTAAAACCTACTTACAGGTCATATAAAATTCTTTAACATTATCAGAAATAAAATAAAATAACACCCTAAAATTAACCATTACATTAATCACTTAACGATAAACATAATACTTTATTTACAAGGTTATTTACAATTCTTAAAAATAAATATATACAAAAATAAAAAATTTAAACTAAAAATTATGTATCAAAGTATTCGTCCTCATCGCTGTCGACTGGTAGGGTGCCCAAAAGGCTGGCGGCATTGCCACGTTGAATGGCAATGCTAATTCTTTGGCCGAAAAACAGGCCAGCCTTTTGGTCACGTGAAGCGTCAACTAACCGTTTAGCAAGGTCACTAAAAAGAAGACGCGCACTCGGACCCCATGACCCGAGTGTTTCGACCCCAAACGGCTCAAAAATATAATTACCTATAAGGTTATTATATTTTCGCCGCTTGAGGGTCTCCGCAGCTGCAGCAGCAGCGCCAGAGCAAACCGCTGTGCTGGAAACATGAGATGGCGCAAGGGTGTCGACACATGTTGCATCCCACACCAAAGGCCTACCCAATTTCCATGGCATCAAAGACATACCGTCTGGTCTCTTTCCATCGTCCCGTACCAAGCCATTGGGTTCTAATATAGCTGGGACGCCGGCGGTGACGAGAGCACGACGAATAATGTCGTTTAAATTCGCGTGCCGCGGTATGCGACCAGCGCTCCTGGCGCAGGATAGGCCATGGTGCCCGAGGCTGTCAACAGCTTCACCACAGTGACACCGGTGAGGAGCAACACAGGGTGCACCTAAGCGTAAGCTGGTGGCAATTCGAAACGTATTGTCGTCCAACATCGTTCCTATGCTGGACGACGGAAGTGCTTGTAACCAGAGACCCGACTCCCATTCACCCACAGCCAGCAAACGGGCACGCTCTGCAGTGTTGATTGACGTATTAATTAATTGTTTCCGTATCAACCTACAGAGCGGCTCATCCCACTGGCGTTGGGAAAAAAGTTTGTCGGGTAAATCCGCATTCGGGCAAGCTATTTTCCAAGCATTCACTGCCTCAGTCATGCACAGTACCTCAAAATCAACTAGCGAAGTGGCTAGAATATTTCTAGTTAATTTTTCAGTACTGTGGACCGATGACAGGAAAGCTGGTAAACTTAAACTGCTAACTTTACGGACACCCAAACCACCTAATCTAATTGGTAATGTGGCTTGAGACCACGCTCGGTCGTCTAAAGCCACATTCAGAATAGTAGTAAGGGTGTTCCGTATAATTTGGTCAATCTTTTCCAAAAGGTTCGCATGCTTCCAGAGTTGGGAAGAGCGAAGGTAATACGTAAATTTTGGGCCAAAACAACAAAAGCGAATTAAAGTAATGGCCGAATGTATGCTAATTTCAGAAAATCTCTCTGCAATTGTATTATAATTTTGAATTTTTTCGTCAATAAAATTTTCATATGAGTCTTCTAAAATTGGGGACCCTAGGAGGCGCAAAGATGATTTGGTCACAATTTGGATTTGAGGGGCAACTGAAAGGAATTTATTTAAAGTGGATAGTCTGTTTGTAATGTCCGGTATGTAAATTTCGCATTTGGAATAATTTAGATCTAAACCTATAGAACTCAATTTCGCTTTCAAAAATTTAAAATCTTCGATAACTGTGTTCACGTCACCTCCCAGAGTTCCATCATCCAAATACCAAACATTAAATTTAGAATTTAGTTGTTGAATTATTGGGTGGATCGCTAAACTAAAAATAACAGGCCCGAGCGGATCTCCTTGTTGGCAGCCAACTGCAGATTCTAAAAGATTATCTTTGTAGACTAATTTGG
The DNA here is from genome assembly GCA_946251915.1 of Abrostola triplasia. NCBI lineage: Eukaryota > Metazoa > Arthropoda > Insecta > Lepidoptera > Noctuidae > Abrostola > Abrostola triplasia. Next base: position 9,788,614 of record OX276434.1, on the reverse strand, counting down.
AGGGTTTTTTGTAGCATTGCCAAAGGTAACTGTAAATTTTGGGTACTTCATTTTTGATTCCTGCCAACAAGGTGTCTCTGTTTACTGAGTTAAAAGCGTTTTTAATGTCAACCTTAAGAATGACCTCGCCTTTATCAGAATTTAAAAAGGTCGAAAACGCATGTACAGCAGCCTCACAGCCCCCTTTGGAACCGAAGCCTAGTTGTAGGGGCTGAAATTTGCTGGATAACGACTCGCTATAGTATCTACAGCAAATTTTGGCTGCTGTACGCCGGTAGGTAGTGCCTACGGCAATGGGACGAATGCCACCATCCCTTTTGCGAAGGGCACATAAATTGGCCCCATACAAAATGTCAATGATGGCTTCGTTCACATTGCCGGATAGCATTAGATTGATCAAAGCCGTAAGCTCCTTCAAAAGTGTTTCACCAGCATCCCCGGCGCTTGGGCACGTAAGGTCCTTTAAATGTTGTGGCGTCAAGCCGTCGAGGCCGCCGGCGGAGCCGCTCCTGAAAGAGCCTATGGCTGTGATCAAATTCTGGGCTGAAATTTGTAAGGTATTTAAAATGGGATCCGGAGCATTGGGAAAGGAAAGATCATGTCTTGGCGCCGGATGTTTGCTCTCCAAAGCAGTGAGTGTATCTGGAGAGCACGGCGCGACCACATCACTGCTGAATAGGATTCTAGCTGCCCCCCTAATATCACCTTCGCTTAACTTAGATTCTACAAGATGTGAATGCCCTCTTGGTAAGACGGGATTCACAGCTGGGAATTTGGTGTCAAAAGTTAAATTTGGATTAGAACAATTGTCCTTAATTCGAGTAGTAAGGGTTTTTTTGTTAGCCGAGTTCTTTTGCACGTGTAGAATTCTATAAGGGAAGGTGAGTAATTGTTCCCAAGCACTTTCGGAGTTTTCTTGAGATGCAAGACGTACACACCGAGCCAAATGTAATGCAACTGATGGTCTTGCACCTCGAGGAACTCTCTTTAAAACGGGCGTAGAGTTTTTCAATTTTGATAATCTTTGCCAAAACGGAATACTAGAAGGGGTTGATGTTATAGGTGTACTATCAGGATTGGAGGGCGCATTTTGGGATTTGTGAACTTTCCCAAAGTGCACCCTCAAACCCCGGTTACCTTTAAAATACCGTACTTGGGGACAATGGGGACATCTCACCAGCAATGTGGTAGGTTGACTCGCACTTTCCGAATCATCACCAGCATTAAAACTCATTAAATGTAACTAATGAAACTAAAATTAATATATTGTGTAAAAAATAAAAAAATTAAAGAAATAACTATTTACAGAAAAAAGAAAAACATTTAACAGCACTCTGAAGAAGTCCAAACGAGCAAGCGACGCCTAGGGTGCTTGCGTCCAGAACTTAATTACTTTTATGGCGGCTCCTATTCTGACTCAAGTAGGCTCAAATTATACTCGCTCCGCATGTCAGCTCGGCAATGAATAGCAAATTTTTATAAATGGGCTACTCAATCAAGTGAATGGAAACTCAATTGAGTTCTATCATTCATTCCTTTGTATCTACTATTCATAATTTATAAAAAGTATTTCAACACGTTTATGATTGGCTTTGAATATTCATTGCGAGTTTGTTTATACAAAGATATTTCTTAGTTTCATTCATCTTTATTTTGGGAAGTCAAATTCTGTTTCATCTTTTATTTAGTATCTTACAAATCGTAATTATTTTTATTCTAATTATATTTTTTTGGAACTAGTTATTTTTTTATTAACGAGCTTCACCCCGCGGTGTTACCCGTTACGTTTTTTCGAAATAAATAGGAGCCTTTGTGTTAATCCAGGGTGTCCAGGTTCGACAAAATTCACTATTTTCTCCGAGTAAAAGTAAAAAGAAAAAGACAAATAAAAATTTCAGTATAACAGTACAAAACTAATTTCTAAAATTCCAAACGTGAATACGTTATTATTAGACCGAGAAACAGGGGCAATCAAACAACAATCCACTATATTACAGCATACAAACATTAAAAGTAAACACTATAACATAACAGTTAGGAATAGCTCGCGAATATGTACTGAACTATGCTTACCACTAGTAGGTATAGATATACCTACTCTGTTTTATAAGACTTGCACGGAAGATAAACCACCTTTCCATAGGTGCAAACTAGAATTTCTTTCTTCTATGTATACATAACATAACATCATCACGCCTGTATTCCCCGAAGGGGTAGGCAGAGGTGCACATGTAGTACACCCACATTTCGCCAGTTATGTTTTAGGTCCCAATGTAATAGGGGGCGAGCCTATTGCCATCATCCGGGCACAAATCCAGACTCTGCTGTGCTGCTACTGAGAATTACCTAATGGAAAAATCCAATAACACTTTGCCCGACCCGGGATTCGAACCCAGGACCTCGTGCTCAGCAGTCGCGCTTAGCGACCACTAGACCAACGAGGCAGTCCTATGTATAAGAAGAGGCTTTTGCTAGCAGTGACATTTTCTTGTCGTGTGGTTGATGAACAACCTGGTGTCAGAGTTTAAACCGCCTGTAGGCCTTTGACATGGCTTTACACCGTTGAATAATCTCTCAGGTGTGCCATCCTCACGATGTTTTCCTTCACCGTTTTTAGCAACTGATAACTAATTTATAGTCCTACATTGCTGTTGCTGACAAAGGAGAAATACTACTTTCAAATATATTAAAATAAATGTAGATAATATCTCTGTTCAAGAATACCTTGCTCACTTTCAATCTAACATCTAGTAGCTCAGGAAACAAGTTCTCGTGGGATAACAGGGAATTCTATTTGAAAGCGAGTGCCGTTGGGTGCCTCGAAAGGGTAGCGTAGCGTCGGCATCGTTTCAAATCGAATCATAAAGTACGGACAACAAGACCAGGACTTGTAGTTCTAGGCACTTAGCATAAATTGCAATCTCTATAAAATAAAATATTTTCTTTGTGAAATTATTGTTGCAAAACGGACGTTTGTAGGCAAGGCAATGAATGGCCTTGAACTAGGGTGTGTTTTGACTAGTCACAGTATTACCTAAATATCAGCGTAAATATTTTTCTCTTACGGAAAGAAGTAACACGATACTTCTTGCCAATGGCCATGAATCACACTACAAACAAACATGCCATAGTCATTGTCATAATGTTCTTATTACGTATAGGCTATAAAAGAGTATTTTTTAAAAGGCCAATCCCTAAAAATTTCTATGAGACACACTGCTTTCATCAATTCTCTAGTCGGGTCAGATCACACTTAGTATTTAAAATAGATAACAGCAAATGCCAACTCACCTGTCGATCTTTAAACATCAGTAATATCACCATTAGATTCAGGAAGAACCCGAAAAATCCAATCAGGAACAAGACGAACGCGGACACCACGTATCCCCACCGCGGCATCAGCAGTGGGAACCCTTCATCAACCACCTTCACCACGGTATCGTTGAAATGCTCGGCGTATGACGTCATCGTCACACATATAGGTACACTACACACGCACACACACACGTCACCAATGATATTCTAGAACACTTTTCACTTCACTTTTCAAACTCATTGTAAGCTGGCCGGTTTTACCTGAAAATAAAAGAAGGTTTTAGTATAAGAGTCTAGCATTTGTTTTAGGGAGGTAAACCTTTTTGTACCTGTAACCTGCTTGCTGTAACAAAAAATATATCTTAGTATTGTTATATTATGCGTCTTTTGCAGCCAGTACTTGGATTAAAGAAATCAGGTATTCAAGAATGATTTATATTTATATTTTATAAACCTTATAGCTCTTTTACTTGTTGTTCAGTCAATTCCTATAAATATAATGACTAATTTAGGTTACATTTCTAAAACCATCGCGATCACGCTCGTATAGGCCAAAAGTGTTGACAGAACTTACAAATCCCACATTAAACAAATCAAACAACTACTATAGGTACTGGGAAGTGGTCTCTTCAAATAATCAAATAACCAACAAAGTTACATGACAATGAAACTGTCACATGGTTGCGTGGAAATCTGTAAACTTGTGCGTATTAATGCGATCCCAAAACCCTTGACCCCTCACAATAGACACGGCAACGATATAGAAAATCCTTTAGCTACTGACACGTTTATTCTGTAAAGGATCCGCGTCAAATAAACACTAAACCCAAAATGTTTGGGCAAAAACTGGAGCATAAAACCAACATTGTGAGCAACCCTTCTCATATCGATTTGTAATTTTCATATCGTTTGCCGGATTAAGTAAAACAAATATATTTCCTTCGATCCTGCGTCTGTGGCAAGGGGCAACAACGGTCCAGTAAACTGTCACTTTCAGTATCTAAAAGAGGTTTAATGTTATTCGCAAAGAATGTTTACTTGGAAATCTTTTTGCTCTATCCGTATGGATATTGTGCAGCTTTTAACTGTCACGTAAAATAACGTGAAAAATGAAAAACTGTTTGGAAGTTTAAGTGAAGTATGCTGGTTTAAACGGTTAATTTTTTCAAGCTTTTATTTAACTTGCAATGTTTGTTGTATGTAAGGTATGTATGTGAGTTTGTTTAGGTCAAATCTTGCTATCTAAATTAGAACCTCTTCTTGGTATTCTATTGAAATGAAATTTTGCATACATATGTAAGTTTGGTGACAATACAATATTATGGAACTTTTAAGCTGGTCTGATGATGGAGTTGAAGGTAGTCAGATAGAAACACTGTAACGAAACCATGCAACCCCTATTGTCTTTAGGGTTGTTTGATTCTTCTTTACAGTCTTTTCGTCGTACCTTGAGCCTAGCTGATTCAAAAGCTTGGGTTTAAAAATATATTTTTAATATAAACTTATTAATTTGTAATTTTTTTCCTACAAATACTACTATTTTTACATATGAAATTTATACAGCCTAGAAGTTTAAGAATCCAGCAGGTTTATACTTCAAAGATTGGACAACTTCCATGTCTTTAATAACGCATGTTTTTTGTAAATGAAACACATCTGACTTAAATAAACCTTCTGAAGACAACTTAAGGATAACAGTCTGATAATGTTAGCTTAAGTGAGCGAGTTTTGCTTTTATAGGACGACCATTGCTCTCATTTTTTCGTTTTGTCGACAAGAAGAGCTCATGGTGAAGGAATAACACCAGTTAGCAGATAGGTAGCATTTGATTAATTTTGAGTATTGGACTCATGGAAGCTCTGTAAATTGATCCTAATTTGATGGCGGATTTTAATCCGTGGTCTCTGGGAACAGGTGTGATTTAAAAAAGGAGGAGGTACTATTTTTGTTGCCTGTTCGATGTCCTGGTGTTGGGCTTAGACCTCCCCTTTATTTCTCATTATTTATGAATGTAAATTTTGATTAGTAATTCTGATTCAAACTTTAAACTAACTGACCAAATATTTGTGTATACTATAAAGTTTTCGAACCTAAAACTCATAGTTTTCTGAGCGACTACGGAGAAAATCACAGAATATTTACGCTACGATGTTCTAATAAAGATTCAATACAAACATCGTAGAATCCAAAAAACTGTACTGAGAACTTCTCATATTTATAGATGTATACACATACAGTTTCTCTCAAGATTACCCGAAGGATCGATGCGTAATCCGACTGCTTTCAGGGTCAATCAAAGCCTTTTATTAAAAACTCTACTTGTCATTGTTGCTAGTTAATGGAGTTATTAATTGAAGGATGGACAGCAAGTCCGATGGACTGCCAAGTCAAAGGTCGCAAGTTCAAATACCGGCACGCACTAATGTCTTTTCAAACTCAATTGCTTACTATAAATTAGTTATCAGTTACTTGAAACCGTAAAGTAAAACATCGTCAAGAAACTAGCACGCCAGAAAGATTTTCCAACGGTGTGTGAACCCATGTCAGAAGCTTTTAAGTGGTTTAAACTCTAACACAAGGCTGTTCATCAACCATACGATAAGAAAAAAAAATATCCAACAGTTTCTTAATAAGTAGTAAAAAATAATGATGAAACCAAAATACGTAATTTAATATAGTTCTTCATTAAGCAGACTTTTGCCTATCATTTTCAGGATTTCAGGCATGAACGTGTTATTAACGAGCTGCTTGAACCTAACCTAACCCAACTCAGTCCTAGTTGTCAAGTACCACTTAGTACGAGACGGGGTCAATGGCAATTATAGAAGTATTCCGTCCTCTCCCTCCGTGGTCAGCTATCATGGCCCACTTCATTTATAAAAGCATTACATTTGGAAACTCATATTCACAGTCCGTTCAACCAAATTTGACCACTCGCCAAGTCTTTTATGCTTCCCATGGGAAATGAAATTCATTGCGTTTATATTTGACGACCTGAATGGCGCAGATAACCTGATCGGCGGAGACTTACTGAATGGCGCTGGGGCCAAAGCGATTGGACTGCTGCGCTAGGGTTGCTTGTTCGATTACGAATTTGTGCGACCCGCAGATGTTTGTCCCGAATCTGGGAGTTTATGTAGGTATGTGAATTTTATGTTTGTGAATGGCACCTACAGTGCATGAGAAATCCCTAGTGGGTGACGTATTTTTTCATATTTTGTATACTTTCTCTTGTATACTTTCTACTATTAACTAGCTCATGGTTACATAACGAATGTGCAGATAAGTTGAGTGATTAGCGCTGTTAAGCGATGCTTCGTATAGTCTATTCTAGGATGGGTGACTGCTTTTCTCCCATCTAGATCCTTCAGTGACCCTAAAAGCGTGTTAATCTGTCCAGCACCTGTAATGTCTCCAGTCTGGTTTATTGTCCCATGTACGGGTTTACTATGAGCTTGTATTGCAGGTCATTTTCCGCTGTGAAAGCGAGACACTGCACTGCAAAGCATGTAGCGGCGTCTCGCTTCTACAGAGGAATATATCCAGCTTTAAGTTCATGGTAAAGTTGACTATGGATGTGAGGAAATTGAGATTGCGTCAGTGTTTGCACACATTTAATTTTTTCTACTATACTATTACATATCCGCTGATTTGTGATGGCTAGTCTCCGTTGATAGTGTCTCAGATGAGATTGGCTACCGTAAACGCAATTCGGTTAAGAGGACATTAATACAAGGAAGGAAGCATGATTACAACGACAACATCGTTCCTTTGTTCGTTTTACGAAGCATATTGGTTTCGAAATGAAAATTGTGAGACTTCCTTGAACAGGAAGATGATAAATTGATATTATTGTGTCTCTAGTCTCTACCGAGTATTTGGCTCAAGGTAAAAATAAATAAGGTACAATACTCGTTGTACATGTATTTATAAAGGACTTTGAAAAATTTCATAGATACGGTACAGATCAATCGTTCTGCAAGGGTAAGCTACGCTTGCTAGGGTCAGTCCTTGGATGGGTGACCATTCTTCACAACTCAAGACTACTTCGTGTCCTAGTTCGCACGTTATGCCTATTTTTTCTTTGATTGTGACCGTTAACCGTGCACGTGTTTCGTCACAAGTTACAGTAGCTACATAATTAATTATCTTAATTAAGAATAGCCACCATACATAACATCACGCCTGTATTCCCCGAAGGTGTAGGCAGAGGTGCACATATAGTACATCCACATTTCGCCAGTTATGTTTTTTAAGTCCCAATGGCCTATTGCCATCAACCCGGCACAAATCCAGACTCCGTGCTGCCACTGAGAAGTACCTAATGGAAAAACCCAGTAACACTTTGCCCGACCCGGGATTCATACCCAGCAGTCGAGCTTAGTGACCACTAGACCAACGAGGCAGTCGAGCCACCATAAGAGATAATTTAATCAGTAGACTATAGTTAAAAAACTTGCTATTATTTCCAAATCAAAAAGCCTGTTTTATGTATGAGATACCTACCAAATTTATTAAGGAGTCAAGAAAATAAGTAGGTATTTATAAGCGGATTCGGACCATTGGCATGTAGATTGAACAGTGTATTATACGTTTAAGCTTAGGTAACTATCTATTATAGATCTGGAATCTTCGAGAAAATACGTTTTTCTGTTAGAGACATCTTGATATCTTAATCTAGAATAAATTCTACGAATTATACCAAGACGATTATTGACAAAGTAATGGAGCATCTGGTCTGATTGACAATTAACGAAAGATTGAGTCTGAACGATTTGTTCCAGTCTTGATTTCCATTTAAAGTGCTTTTAGTGTAAGGGTCAACATAGCTAGGGTAGTAGGTACGTCTATAATTATGTATTTATAACATAACATAACGAAAGGGTTATCATGTATATTTTTATATTGTTAATATGTTGTGTTTTTGTTTTATATTTCTATGTTCAAAGTACACATATAGTACAACTCACATTTCGCCAGTTATGTTTTTACGGTCTCAATGTCGGGGGCGAGCCTATTGCCATCAACCGGGCACAATTTCAGACTCCGTGCTGCTACTGAGAATTACCTAATGGAAAAACCCAGTAACACTTTACCCGACCCGGGATTTGAACCCAGGACCTCGTGCTCAGCAGTCGCGCTTAGCAACCACTAGATCAACGAGGCAGTCTATCTATTTATATTATAAGTATTTAACTTTTTATTTATAACAGCCATTACGCAGAAACAACAAGGAAGTAAGACACCATCTGGACCCGTTAAAACAAAACTTTAGTATAAATATGCCACCCTCAGCTGTCACCTCCACCAGCGGACTGCCTCGTTGGTCTAATCCTAGGTTCAAACCCCAGGTCAGGCAAAGTGTTATTGGGTTTAACAACTACTGCTATCTAGTTTAAAAAATGACGTGTAAAAGTGTATTTGTAAAACTTATTTTTACTTATATAAAATCATAACGTTATAAACAAATTATATTGGTAGGTGTACCGTTTGTTTTTAGGGTTCCGTACCCAAAGAGTAAAACGGGACCCTATTACTAGGCTGTATCTCATGAACCACATGATCACAGATGTGTGTATGTCTTTTGCCGCTATAAAAACAAACACTAAAAAACAGAATAAAATAAATATTTAAAGGGACTCCTATATAGGTACAACAGAGGTAATTTTTTTGCCCTTTTTATAAACAATGGCACGGAACCCTTCGTGCGTGACTCCGATTCGCACTTAGCCGGTTTTAATTAGTGTTACCAGATTTCAGCGTCTAAAATGCATTACATCTGATAACTATATAAATGTAAGTACAGCTCTGAAAACTTCTAATACAGAACACCCCTTCTTAAATAAGATGGATGCATAATAAACATCAGCAGAACTATATTGTAAGGAGAATATTCAAACAATCAGATGTCTGGTAGGTATATAAATTACTTGCGACTGACATTTATTACCACATTTGAATGAAGTCATTATAAACCTTAACAATACAATATATTCAGTCAACTAGATTAATTACCGACTGGTGTACTAGACCAGGAGCTAGAAGCAATTTTTATCGTATTTAAGACTTACAGAATAAATTGACTAAGTAATGTATACGAGCCGATTGGTATCCAGCCTAGATTGGCCACTCCCTTTCTTCCCGTGGGTGTCGTAACAGGCGACTAAGGGAGAATCGACGACCTGATTAGCGCAGTGGCTAAGCGATTGGACTGCTGCGCTAAGGGTTGCGGGTTCGATTCCCGCACGGGGCATAACTTTGTGCGAACCACAGATGTTTGTCCCGAGTCTGGGTGTTTGTGTATGTGAATATTTCATGTTTGTCAAACGCACCCACGATACAGGAGAAAGTACAAGTGTGGGGCTACGTCTTTAAAAAAAAAAAGAAGACTTGCAGAATAAATTGACTAAGTATAATGTTTACGAGCCGAGTGGTATGCAGCCTAGAACTGGCCACTCCCTTTCTTCCCGTGGGTGTCGTAACAGGCGACTAAGGGAGAATCCTAAAGATGGGTAAAAGCGTCTTCTGTAGTTGTAAAACTATTATCAAAAAAACATACCGCTGAATAAAGTTTTGTTGTAGGGCAGAGACCAAAATAATAAGACCTACTTGGTAGTTGGTCTAGCAAAATAAGAGGATACCGTCTTCCAAGGCCTTGTACGGCCCAAGTTTCGCAATAGCCATTAAAAGTTACTTGGGATGACAAATATTGTCTAACAGCTGATTGATTAGGGCATTGACCTCCAGTTCGATACCTCCCCTTTATTTGATTTGGAATGCCTCATTTAATCCTACTCAGGTCGTCAAGCTGATTATTTACCTCTTTCCCTACTATTTTTAAGTGTTTTAGAAGGATATAATCTATACATACTTTCGAATGAATATAATGAGTAGCGACAGGTAAATATAAATTTTGGATTAAGAAGTTTTGATAAATATAGTTTGTTTACAGAAGCGGTTTGATTGGCTATCTCCAAAGATCTGAGACCTCCACCTTTACGTTTGCTATGGGTACTTACACTGGACAAACATCTGTGGTTCGCACTAATTTTTGTCCCGAGCAGGAATCGAACCCTTGACCCTTAGCGTCCAATCACTTAGCCACTGCTCCAATCAGGTCGTCAATTAGCTTCAAAACTTAAACAGTCGATAAAAAACCACTTCCATGCAAGTTAAACAAAGCTTAAAAATAAATATATACAAAATAAAAATTTTAAACTAAAAATTATGCATCAAAGTATTCGTCCTCATCGCTGTCGACTGGTAGGGTGCCCAAAAGGCTGGCGGCATTGCCACGTTGAATGGCAATGCTAATTCTTTGGCCGAAAAACAGGCCAGCCTTTTGGTCACGTGAAGCGTCAATCTATGAAATATTTAAAAACCATTTACAACTTAATTCTAATACAAAATAAAAACAATATATACAAAAATAAATAGTAAGAAGTTGAGACTTGAGAACCATTTTCATGACCCATAACCAAATATTGCTTCAAAAACGTATTTTTCACTTTCAAAACGGATTTAGTCATTAAATTCTCAAAACCTTTTAATACCACATTATGTGCTCTGTTACGTAGGTATTTTCTTACATTTAAGTACTTAAAAAGGTGAAAAGGACTCGGCTTAGAAGTATTTTGAACAAAAAGTCTGGGTTTATTTTTGGTACTTTACAGTGATTATTTTATTTCCAGTAATGATAAATCACCAGCATTATAGCCTAAATGGCTTGTGCATAAACCGTGTTTCGAAATTTAAATACCTGGGGCACCTTATCACCGAAGGTCTTGAAGACGATCTGGACATTGAGAGGGAGCGCAGGGCTTTAGCGGTCAGAGGTAACATGCTGGCCCGTAGGTTTTCCCGATGCTCTGAACAAGTAAAGATAACACTGTTCCAAGCATATTGTCAGAGCTTTTATACGGGAAATCTGTGGGTCAGGCATACGAGGGTCAAACTGAAAGTTCTTAGAAAATCAAAAACTGATTACATTAGCCAGTTATTAGTTTTATTATATCTTTTCAAAATATTGTCCATTCACGTCAATACACCGCTGCATGCGATGGAACCACTGGGAAAAGCACTTTGCCCACTCGTCTTTAGGGTTCTCTTCAATGGCATCGCGATACGCAGCCACCGCTTCTTCAGCATTCATAAACCGCTTTCCTTTAAGTTTTTCTTTAATTTTTGGAAATAAATAAAAATCACAAGGGGCGAGGTCGGGGCTATACGGCGGGTGACCCAGTAATTCAACGTTTGATGTCGCCAAATAGTCGATCGTTCGCTTAGCGGTGTGCGACGAGGCGTTGTCGTGGTGAAGGAGGATCCTACTGCGAGGTCGTTTCTCTCGAACTTTTTCCAAGACAAGTGGCAAACAATTGGTAGTGTACCATTCTGCAGAAACTGTTTTTTGATCCTCTAACACAATTGTTGCGAAATGACCTATCCTTCCAAAGAACGAGGCCACCATTTTTTTTCCCGCACTTCGATCTCTCTTCACTTTAGTTGGCAACCTCTCGAAAGGAAACACCCACTGAGCAGATTGTCTTTTGGTTTCAGGATCATAACAGTAAATCCAGCTTTCGTCACCTGTTAGTATGTCGAACACAGCATTTGAGTCACCTCCGTTAAATCTTTCAATCATTTTACGGCACCAATCCACACGATGGAGTTTTTGAGCCTCAGTCAAATTATGAGGTATCCACCGGGCGCAAAGCTTCCTGACTGCTAAATGTTCGTGGAGGATTTTGTGCACTTGACTCATACCGATGCCTAAGCTTGTCCGAATCTGCTGATAGGTCACTCTTTTGTCAGTCTCTATCATACGCCGCACAACACAGATGTTATCTTCAGTCGTCGCCGTAGAAGGCCGTCCTTCACGTAAATCATCAGTGAGATTAGTGCGACCACGTTTAAACTCATTAAACCAGTTGTAAACTGTCGCACGAGATGGGGCTTCATCGTGAAAGGCCAATCGTAGTCTATCATAACTTTCTTGTTGACTTAAATGACATCGAAAGTCATAAAAAATCATTGCACGAAAATTTTCTCGTGTTAAATTCATGTTTACGTGACACAGACAATTTTCAATTTGCCGCCAAATCGTAAAACAAATGACAAATTAATGAAATATATACTCAGTAATATTGGCAAAGAGTTCTATTTTCAAATTTTAGAATTATTTTTTTATTATATTGTTTATAAGTGGCCAGTTCTAAGAACTTTCAGTTTGACCCTCGTACCAAAAGATCGCTGGATGTCCTGCGAGTCCAGTATAACAACATCTTTAGGATGATGTTGGGGCTGCCTCGCTTCTGTAGTGCATCGGGTATGTTTACGCAATATCATACAGCTGGTTTTCATGCTGTCATCCGCAAGAAAACTGTATCCTTGATCTGCAGAATTCGTGGCAGCTCCAACGGAATTCTGAAAACTGTAGCTGATAGGCTCACGTCCCCGTTATGGATAGCCCTTATTAAGCGGGTAATTTAAATGTATTTAATTTGTTATTTGTATGTATTTTAATTGGATGTATTTTATTTAATTTCAATTTAATTTATTTTAATTGTATGGATTATGTTATCTGAATTAAATGAATTTGAATTTTGAATTTGAATTATATAGTCTCACAGAGGTAACTCGGTATTCTAAGGGTTAGTTATAATTCGTTTTTGCAGTAATGAGTGATACACCGGGTAGGGTCCGTTGTTTCATGGCGGACTGGTCGACTTACGTGTGTCAACATCACAGGTTTCTATGTGCTTGACGCGCAATGGAGATCATGACAAATGAGTTACTCTACTTCTCCTCATCATATGGCTGATGAAAGCTCGTGTAAAAGTTTAAACCGCCTGTTGACCTCTTACATGGCTTTTCACATCGTTCAAATTATCTGATGTGCCTGCCGGTTTCCTCACGATATTTCCCTTCACCATTCTTAGCAAATTAGTATAATATCTACCATCACCATACTTCCTAACCAATAGTAAGAACAGTCAGTAGAAAAGTAAAACTGTTAAAGTTCCCTGTTTTATAACACATGCCTATTGGCCTGGTAACATTTGTTTGGCGAAACCAAACATAGTAATGGAAAAACTGTTTCTCGAACATTCGGTAAACAGCTTTTGTGTCCAGTTGTTTGGTCGAGCGTCTAATGAGAGTCATTAGTTTTATTGCCATGGGAATTGCCTTAATTTGAAGACCCAGAAGATATTGAGTGGAAAAATACATGGTGTGGAAAATTAATTTACGATATCAACAGTGAATTAAGAAGTCGTTAAATAAACTCTTCTATAGTTTTAACACCATATTGCCCGAAGAACCGATAACCGGAAGACCGTGGCGACCACGAACCGGAAGACGCAGCATTGGCCTTCGACCAGATGGACGGACGATATCGTCAGAATTGCGGGCAACTGGTAGATGCAATTGGCAAGCTGTCGTTCATTGTGGCGTTCTAAGGGCGAGGCCTTTGTTCACCAGTGGACGTCTTCCAGCTATATGATGTATATATGATAATTTAAATCCTACTTGATAATTACAAAATTTACGTTTTTATTTTAGGCTGCTCCGGACGAGCTTAGGTATACTCGTAAAGGCTCTCTACTTGCAACCTACCCTAAAATGAAGATGGTATGTCAAAGACACTTACCGATTAGAAATATATAAACATGTTTATCTAGCGCACCCTGGATTGTTAACGTCACATTAGCAACCACCCTTTACTGAGCAATCTCTACACCACGGCCTGACTTATTTCCATGTGAAAATACTCCATATTGATAGGAGATACGACCAGTCTTCTATGATTTGACAGCAGTCAATGTCGCGTCATAACGCGTGATTCTGATTGGTCTGACTGTTGGCTTCATAACATCTGAATGCATGCGATGCGCTCGTCAGCATATTTTACCATTTTTCACCATTTAGTTATTACTTTGTTCTCTCGACAAACAGGTTTTTATTCATCACACATAGAGGTTTACTTCCTAGGGGTAGGTAGAAACAAAAGACAGCGTCATGTGGTGATGTTGAAATTTTATTATTACTAGAAGAAAATAAAATTGGCATTGCCATTTTTAACATGTACCTACTCGTTAACCCGTCCTAAGAGAAAAAGATGTTTAGAAGCGTGTGCTATAGAAACAATTCACATGACAGTATTATCTCAAAATATTTGGTCTACAGTTCCCTGTTTGTTATGATAGCCTAGTATTAGGTGTCATAACCTTGAAGACATGTTATATTATTATTTGCATAAATTTATCTCCGGGGAATGTTATATAACAGGAAGTCAAGGTGTGACATGTCATATCACGTTTAGATTGGACGTGATACTGTATTTTAGGTTATGGCAATATAATATTCCGTTTCTCACTACTTTTGCGCAAGTGGTTGATAAGAATAAAAATCGTCAAAGTAATGTATTCGTAACACCATGATAGGTTCAGGTTACGTGTTGGCTTGAGTAATGGAATCAGCCGACCAGAAAGGCCCGAGTAGGCGGCGCGCGCTGGTGCTGCTCCGCGCGCGCCTTTAGAAAAAGGACATGAAGCACGTACTGATGGGGGCCTTCCGAGAAGAGGCGAGTTGGGACCTATCCAGGGATGCGGTGCCATGTAACCCCACGTCCCTCAACCTAAGGTAGCTAGGAGTACCCCCGGCAAGAATCCGACACATCCTTCCATCCTCCCCAGGATAGAGGAAGTCGATGAAGATATCTCCAAAGAAAAGGATCGTTATTCGAGAAGGTTTTTTACTTGCACTCCCGTACAATGACCCCTGTCTATCCTATCTATACTACGGTACATATCGTACTTCTCCAGATTTAAATATATAGGTAGGATAGAACGCAAATACACTAACAGCTTCCTAAAACACAAAAAAAGACGTAAAGCGTCCCGTTTCCGTCCTTTTCCCGTGTCAGGTAAAACTCTCAAAGGGTTTACTAATGTCTCGGGTAACATCGGCTGCCGTCTGTCGCTAAGTGAATTTCACTGCTATAGGGTATTTAGAAAAAGACCTTTATTTTTGTCGACTTTTAGAGACCCTAACTATTTTGAGGACGGTAATTTTATCGACTAGTGTGCCCACATTTCTCCCGTTATGCAAGGTTCCAATTTAATAAGAAGAAGCCCATTGCTATCAACTGGGCACAAATCCAGTCTCCGTGCTGCTACTGAGAATTATCTATTTAGTATATGGGAAATCCCAGTACCACCTTACCCACGACCTCATGCTCATCATCGCGCTTAGTGTGCATCATCAGCTTTTTATGACCCACTCTTAAATACAAGCCGAGGAGGCCTTGAACGCATCTGTTTTTACATTTAGGCCTTTTGCATCCAGATTTTTCCCTGTGGTTCTGCCAACCCTCAGGGAAACAGGTGTGACTTTATGTATGTATGTATTTTTCCCTATTCAGCGTGATAACGTTAACATAATTATTTCCAAGACACACAGCGCTTAGCCTTTTGCGAAACAGCTTAACATTCCGCTAACCAAACGTTTAAAACCGTGAAGATGTTTAAAAGTTCGTTTCATGTTTGCACAAGTATTCACAAAATTCATCCATTTTAATGATATTCAACTTCACATTCCTCTCACATTCTTACGTTTGAAATTCCGAATATGTCATAAGTTATGAGTTGAACATTACAACTCGGAGCCGAGCGAGGCCCTTGGCGCACATATTTAATTCAAATCGCAGTCTGAGCTTTATAAAATTAATTAGGCCTACACAATACGTTTATAGGGCGAGACTTTTGTACATTTTTAAAGGTTTTTGCTCATTCTTTGCGTGATAGCATGAATTATATACATCAATAGTATCATCGGTGGAAAATTAATTATGGTTTTGTTTGTCATACTCTGTTTACATAATTATATAGTTCTGTCAGAATTTAATTCCATTCTCAAGCTAGAATGGAAAGCTTAAAACTAGTCGTAAAGAAATGATACCGCTATGGGCCCAAAAATAAGCACTGACATTTGGATGCGTTATAGGTTCCCAATAAAGGGGAACTCATTTACTTACCTCGTCTAGAATCATGAGGAATGTTTTTTAGTTTCTATAATGATCATTTGAAACTAGCAGATGCTGAAAAAATGTCTGATAGAAGACTTAGGGACACATTAAATAATGAACATACTACTCTATGAAAATGATAGATCACATGTTATATCGCTCCACGGTTAAGTTAGAACGTGCTTATTGATGCGAAATAGCTTGCTGATAGGCACCATTCCGTCGCGTATGTGGCAATAACTATCGAAAACGCGTGTCTAGCATACTTGAATACACACCACCTATTTGACATAAAATAACATTTTGGAAGTTTTTAAGGTAGGATAAAACTCAATATTAGACTATTAATATTAGGAGCGACAATAGGAAGCCCTCGTGCTGCAGGGCACATACCTAAGGCTCAAGAGTAATTGCCTGGTTTCATCACAAAATTATTATTTTCCACGGTATGTAAGTCAGTGCTGAAGTAATTTTAGTCTTGCAGAGTTTTCTGAACATCTATTCGAAGCTGGTTGGTAAATACCCAAATCCCCATGCCACTACATACATCGAATATTCTTAGTTTTTTTTGAGACTGAGTGTATGCAAAGCTTAGAAAAGGAAATAAACAAATACATACAAATCGGACGCGAACCAATTTACGAATTAGCATGTACGGAACATAATCCTGAACAAAAACATGATTGTTTGTACAATATAGCCATCGACAATTGTAGGTTATCTTAACCTAGAATTGTCAGAAGCTTTGCAACGCCTTTGGGAATAACGCGTCAAGTATCGTCTACATTCTAAAGGAAACTTACCTGAAAATATACTGAAAAGGAAAAAGAAAAACCCAAATCTCAAGGACGTTTAAATAATATCCAGTCTTACATTATCTGGGACATTGACAGCCAAGAATTATTTATCCTTGAAGGCTAAAGCCACTCTTTTGTTTACGAAGTATTTTCGTATTATTTCTACCTAAGTGAGAGTATAATGTTGTATTGTATTAAACAATACGAATACGCTTCATTGTACACCGTTTGTAATTACAGTCAGGGAAACAATGTGTGCAATTAAAAGAATGGGCGGTTAGACTTATCGCTTGAAGCAATCTCTTTTAGAAAACCTTGAATTGTACCTACGATCAGGGGTAAGAACTGGGCTGCCAGTGGTGCACTTAGAGCTAAACACCGAATGTACTACTTCATTGATATTCATGTAAATATCGATGGGAATTATGTAAGGAAACTACTGACTAATTAGTAAAAGAAATCATGGCAATAAAGCCTGAATTTAGCCATCACAAATCGCCAACCCCTCAGTGAAAAAGAGAGTCGTTTAATTCTTGACTCTTCTCTGTAAAGACAAAAGGCTTTTGCCCTGCAACTGACAGTCTGGTATCATTTTCAATTACAAATAGTATATTTGTAAAATAATTATCTATTTAATTAATTGCACCCAGACGCGTGGGTTTAAGTCCGTAGGGGATAAAGGGTTTAAAGCTTAACCTTTTGACCAATTAAAATGATAGTCACATTGAGCTAAAATAGAAATCTCCAAAGCTCAAAGTGGCATTAGTGTAATCTTCTAATTATTCTAGCAGATAAGCTGTCATTCTATTTTCACGTGATTGCAAGACACCTGCGAATGTATTTTACTGGGCAGGCTTGAGTAAGTTGGTAATTTTGTCACAGAATTCGGGATCAATCAGAAAGTAAAAGGCTTTAATAAAGTTTACCACTTTAACTTTTTTCTAGAGTATCCAAATGTGTTTTTATTTATGCTTGAATAATGTAACTACCTCAAATCCGTCTAGCCTTTACTGATTCGTGAAAAAAAGTATTTGAGTACTTTCTAACTTACCTGGTTGGTTTTTGGTTTCGCAAATAAGTTAACAAATACTTCTAAGTAAATCTACTGTTGAACAAAGGCCTACTATGAGTTATAACTTTTGTTTGGAAATAGTATCATAGAAATTATCTTGTTATAAAGTAAGCTGATCTTCCTCAAAAATCTAGATTATGTCACCGACAATAAATAGCCAAGAAAATGTGTTTTAATTAAATAATTAGGTACTGCATTAAAGCTAATGCGCATGAACCACGATTTAAAATGCTTTACGAGGTTTGGAAGGTACTGGATGTGGTCACCCATACAACGAACACAGATCAATTGATCGATGCGGTAGCTGAGCAGGTACGAGCCCGTCTGTCACGGCCCACTCAACGTTTCTATCAACATGAATATTTTAGTAAGCATCACAACTCGACTTCGACAATTGGATGCCAGACACGATTGAGTGTAGCGTTAGCAAGTCAAGCTGAGTGACTGAATCCGAGCTACTTCAAGCTATAAGAAGCACCCAGACTTGTGCAATGTGGGTCACAGACAGGCCTCACATTTTGTATGCAACGAGACGGATTGGAGTTTAGTCGGAGATCTATAAAGGTGCGTCCCCGCTTGTACCATTTCTCGTGAATGTACCAAAGTGGTGTGTCTGGTTTTTACCAAACTCCCGAAGAAAACGTGTTACAGCAAAATGTTACGGTCTTACAAGTGTGCAACTTAAAGCGTAGATTTTATCATAGTCCAATCTTTGCATGGCAAAATATAAAAGTTCATTTATTTCTTTTCGTTTATCGTCTATGTTTTTTGTAAGGCATCGATTTTGTGGACTTACCTACGCATTTTGCTGGGTGTACGCTCAGACGAATACAAAGGTTGACTTAAAAATCAAATCGAATACCAAAAAAGACTTAAATCTTTTATTATTAATAAATATTCGATAAATCAATTTTCGCTCCATATATCTTAGCCTTAGAACAATAGCTAGGGAATACACAGAGGCTATTACGAGTTACTTTTATGATGTACCTACTTATTGTGTGATACAGGCAAGGCTTAAAGGTATACTTAGAGTTTATATATTATACTTTAATTTGTTTCATAAAGATAAGTTTAGGGTTTTCCGAAAACACTGGCCTGGAAACTAAATACTAAACTTTTAAAATCTCAATTATTTTTAAACTATAGAAGTTAGAAATTTAAAATAAAAAACGTTTTATTTAACATTTTATCGGCTTTCTTTGAAACTATAGTAAATTTTTCGAGTCCTTATTATTTTAGCGCTTTTTATTTTCTTAAAAAGTCATTTCAATTTTAAAAGTGAGATATTTAATTTTGCAAGCTAGTGTATATAACTAAGTTGCGTATTTCAGTCATATTTGTGGTAATTAAGATTTTTTTATTGGATCGTTTTTACGTAGCTTAATTTTACTGTCAAGACTTTTCTGCCCTATTTTTCTTTTGGCCTTCTTTTTATTGCCATCATGAGCCGATGTTATTAGTTTTTGCTGACTGTACCTTGATGTATATATATATATATATGAGTCACTGAATTAAGAGATAATGGAAAGAATAAGAAAATTGAAAAACCAAGCTTCCTTTTAAGAAAACTATGGAGTTTTATTAAAGGCTAAATGCACGAGTGAAGGTCACATAACATTATGACATTGATCAAGATCTTAAACCGAAGGCACTCGTCATTCAACAGTTACCGACCGCGGATTGACCGCAAATGAAATGAAATTAATACGCATAACGTCATGCAGTAGAGTTATCGAAGTGAAGCCTTATTATAGAAGATCTATATGAAAGATATTAGCATGTTATTATAGTAAAAAAGATATTAGCACTATTGCATCAAATAGCATCCACTAGTGATCATAGACCAGTTCTTCTTTTTAATGTTGAACTATGCAATAATGAGAATAGCGCTGGCCTTCGTAAAAGATAGTATAGTCAGCAGGCCGTAGTGTGCTCTTACTGTTGTAGTTACAGCATGACTGATGTATTGTGGTATAATGCTCAAAAGATCTAAAGGATGAAAATACTCTATTTTGGAGTAGATTCTGGTTTGTTCTATATTCTGAGCCTATATCTGAAGACTGCCTCGTTGGTCTAGTGGTTGCTAAGCGCGACTGCTGAGCACGAGATCCTGGGTTCGAATCCCGGGTCGGGCAGTGTTACTGGGTTTTTCCATTAGGTAACTCTCAGTGGCAGCATTTGCATTTGTGCCCAGTTGGCGTCTGGATTTGTGCCCAGTTGATGGCAATAGGCTCGCCCCTTATTACATTGGGACCTAAAACATAACTGGCGAAATGTGGGTGTACTATATGTGCACCTCTGCCTACCCCTTCGGGGAATACAGGCGTGATGATGTTATGTTTATGTTATGTTATATCTGAAAAACAAGTGAAAAAAGTTACGCCTGGATTACAGCAAAAATACTGTTACAAAAAGTGCAAACGTATCATAATCCCTATAGGAATTTTCCCTTAAAATAAATGAACCTTTGATCGAGTTATGAGAGGCGTAACACATTGCCAATATCGTGAATCACATGTAAGATTAATGAATTACTGAATTACTTAGGTTATTGAAAATGTTTACCGCCACTGGATCGCGTAAGTGCCTTGGTAGATTGCCTTTTTAATTAAAATGACCGGTAAATTGGGTATAAAGCTGGAGTTAACAACAATTTGGGATTTTTTAAATATTTTTATGATTTTACAGACATCTGTTATATATATAGTGTCGCTATTGCTATTGCGTGTCAAGTCACTAAATGTAACAATAATAATAAATTGATATCACACCAATATTATAAAGGCGAAAGTTTGTGAGTGTGTTTGTAACCTCTTACAAACAAAAAATCGAAGTGTTTATTTAGAGAAAAAAAAGTGGCAATGTCATCCGTTAAACCAGTATTCATTATGTGCGAGCTTAATAAACAACTCGTAATGGAGATAAATGTGTCTGATACAGGCACTATATTAGTAACCATGTGGAATCCTTGCTTAATAGTAAATGCGAAAGTAAGTTTGTTTGTCACCTTTTTATGCCTAAACCACTGAACCGATTATCATGAAATTTTACATATAAATACTACCTACGTTATCAGGAGTACAGAAAAGGTCATGAGAGCTGCCTTCTGTCCAGTCCTTTTATGTATGTAAGGTATTACATCTAGAAAAGAAGTAGTGTTCCCAATAGAAAAAACAATATCATTCGACGGTAACACTTGCTTTAAGCAGCTAGAAGACCCAACGTGTATCTCGAATGATTTCCAATCAATTCTATAAAAATGCAACAGCTGGTGAAACCCCGTGGCTCACATACTTAGATAACAAAACTATAGCACCGTTCTCTACCAATAAATAAAACATGAACTTAATTCATAAAAGGAATTTGAAAAATGATGGACACGAGCGGAACTTGAGCCCGCGGACTTCGCCGTACCGTGGCGCAGCTCTAACCAACTGAGCTTTTGTGTCACTCATATCGCAAATGAGCTATCGTGTCTACGATAGCTCAGGTTTTATCCGCTAATTTTTTTCCGCTATATTAGATTAACCCTATCGTGTCTTCGATAGCTTAGCTAGTTAGGGCATAAGTCCTGCTCGTGTCTATTATTCAGTTTAGATTCAAGCTTAGCAGCAACATGCTAAAACGACACCAAAAAAACAAATAAAAACAGCAACTATATACACCATTATATAATTACCTATAGGTATACATAAAGGAAGAACCAGTAATGATATAAAATAATATGGCGCCTTGCGTCGGATCGTTAGCCATCATTAGATTATCCTAATTGCATTCACAGCGTAATAAGAAGATTGGACTCGTTAGATTTTGTCATTTCCGATTTGGGGGGAGAAAGATACTCGTAATTTAATGAAGGCATGTTCAACGGGGAACTATGGTAATATAATTATGTAGCTACTTATCTAGCTATGTGTATTGTGTATGTTTATCATCCCTACCAATATTATAGAGGAAATGGGAAAGATTTTATGTTTCTGATTTAAATTCAATTTGGCATAGAGGTTACTAGGACCCTTGTCTATATCTACCATGAGGTACTTAAGTATTTATTATATTATCATAAGGTATCGAACACCGCCTTTTTAGTATAGGTTCTACAGATCACATAAGCTACAGAAGGCTTTGTGCTGGTAGCTACATAAATAACAAATCTTTCCGATAGTAGGGCAAAAACACATGCTAGAGTTGCGGGCAGCCGGTGGATGCAAATTGTAATTATTGTTCAATGTGGCGTTCTAAAGAGGAGGCCTTTGTTCTTGGTAGACATTTATATTACAGTCAATGGAAGTATCCGTTATAGTTTTCCTTATACTGGAGTAGTCAACATCGGAGGCGAGAGAAACTGTAATATAATATGTATCTAACCCTTTAAACAGTAACATTAGTCGTATCTTTGAACCTTATTTATCAACTAGATGTATGTACAGACCGGATCCATATGCATTAAATAGTGGAATCTAATCCATGTATTTCCTTAGTTGCGTGCACGATATACAATAAGCTCACCCCTTTATCATGGGATTAATATGAAATACTCTTTGGAATACTAGCGTAGCGATAAACCCTACATCATGGTGGCGTCTCACTGTACGGCGCGGCGCGGGCGGCGCGCGGCGGTGCGTAATACCTCAAGCCTCAATATTTACGGGTCAACTTCCTTCCTATAACACACGTCTCTGCAATGTTGCACTCCTTATCTGCTCGAAGACATTGCTTTGTTTCTCTTTAAACTCCTAGGAAACCAAATCTAATTGGGTTTCGTGCCACTGTCTGTACCCCTTGAATACCCATCACTCCGCAGAACTGTTCTAAGTGCCAATTTCTAATGATATAATATTGTAAACCAGCGTTTTTATCCGATACATTTTTTCCGCTATAATAGAATAACCTTATGTGTTAATCCAGGGTGTCAACTACATTCATAGGTACCAATTGTTTTCAAAATTGTTCCAGCCGTTTGAGCGTGAAGATATAACAAACATACAAACACAAACTTTCGCCTTTTTAATATTAGTGTGATTGTAAACAATTGTGGCTAACCTTAATAAATTAACTACCCCTTCTCACGGCTCCTTGCTGTGCTCAGCGGTCGCTGTAGCCACATGAGTAAAGAAACGGAACTGGTGAGGCCCGCAGCTGCGCTGTGAGAATCCACCATTAGTAAGTACCTAACAATATGTGGGCGCATTGTTCAAGTATTTCAAATCACGTGGTTCTGCAAGAGGTTTATGTCTCTAAAGGCGCCCACGACTTAATACATGTGTCTGGGGCATAGTTTATAAATGAAAATAGTTTTATAACTACTTCTGGTAGAGTTTAGCGGACTTAGCGCCTGCATCTAGCACATTTGTTTCGTCAAACTTTGATTAAAACGCATAGGTGCAAGGTGGGAAAACAAAACAGTATACCTCCAGCTAACCGACTCTAAAATGAAGTTTCTTAATTTGACTGACTGTTTAATTCGTATGTATGTTAAGTGGAAACTTCGCTAATGGGAAACAGTTTTAGATTAGTTGGGACCATGGGAATTTGGTCAAAATCTGGGGAACTTCAAAAATCGACGTTGCATCTTTTGGTATCGGTTTTTACTTTAAAAAATAAATTATTTTGAAGAAACTTTGAGTATGGCAATAAAATTCTTGTATATAACGCTTTATTCTTTTTTTAAACCCCAAGCCATTTTTAACAATTGACGAACACATATTTTTTCTGCTAAAATCAAATCTCTTAACCTGTGCTAATCAAGCTATCAATCCACTTATTACCTTATGCTTCTCACAATACAGTTGAATTTGCATTGTAGTCGAAAAATATTTTAATTAATCCTACAGGTTGGCGAGAGATTTAACAACTTTCAACAATGTTTGTATTATGAGCTTTTGCACTTAGTTTCATAATAATTTCAAAAGAGTCGAGTTAAACTGGGACTATGAATAGCAGCCTCCCAACTAATTTTAGAAGCCACGTGTGAAGTGATTTATATATAAACCAAGGCATACATAAATCATACATACCGACATTGTTCCATTTGCCTTGGCTCTGAATATCGGGCAAATGTTATGCGGTTCCGATTTGTATCGATACTCCAAAAATAGCATTAGTTTAGGTAGCTTTTATTCACTACCGGTTCAATCGATTTTGAAACTTATTAGATTGGTATTACAAGTTATTTCTGCAGTAAACAATTGCTAATGTAAAGATTTTTTTTTTAAACTTGTCTAATGGCTCGATGCTCTCGATGGAGGATAGATCAGGTACCAATAATAGGTCAAGCAAGTGAGGTAGACCTAGTTGAAGTTGAGGTGAACTAGGCTTCTTTATTGGGCATTAGTCTTTCGATTATAAAAGTGAAAATGTAAAGAACAAGGAGGTTTTAAATCCTACTGATAATTACTATAAATAACAAAAGAATTTGGATGACGTAAAAACAGCTAAACGGCTTCCTATAAAATTTGGCACTCAAATAATTGGGATACAAACATAGGCTACTTTTTAGCCTAAGCGGCGTAGGCAGACAAGTTGAAATTTTCTCGTAGATGGAGTCACAGGCGAAAGCTAGTATAAAAAAAAAGTAGCTACTTAATACACAACGTTATCAACTTTGATTGTAGTATTCTATCAATGTTTGAGATGACATTCTGTTAAGTAAAGAATACCAAGAAAATATGAGATAAACTCAAACGCAAAAGCTGTTGGGAAAGTTCTCAAAGCTTTCTGTACTCAAGTCAAATGTGGCGCGACCGTGCAGGCCTTAGACAAGACGCAAAATGTTAGACGAATACAAATGGAATAGGATGAAAAATATATGGGATAATCATCAATCAACAATCACTCTTCACACTAATATAAAGGCGAAAGATTTTGAGTGTGTAATGTTTGGTACCTCTTCACGCTCAAACGGCTGGACCAATTTTGATAAAATTTCATATGGAGGTAGCTGACACCCTGGATTAACACATAGAATACTTTTTATCCCGGTAAAAAATGTAGCGGGTAACACCGCGGGGCGCAGCTAGTTATGTCATAAATTACATAGTTGAAGCATTATGTCAATCTCAAACATTCTATTCGTCAAGTATTTTGCCACTAATCTAAGGAGTAGATCTAACGTCAACAACAAACTAATTACAATTAATATTGTAGACGCCAAGTTCATGTTATATCGGTCAAACAATTAATGCCAGCAGGCCTTAATTGTTGTGGGTTACAGCACTTACTAGTAATTTGGAGTAACTCGTGATTCTAACAGTGCATAGATGTAGTTAGCGTGTAATTGGTTGCTAAGGGTGTTGTTCTGTTTGGGAATGGGAATACCCGTTTCTTGTATCCTCACCTTTTTATTCTTCAATTTATATGGCTTTTGGTGTAATTATAACATGTTGCCTGTGCTAAGCTTGAATCTAAATTGATAAAGGAAATTTGAAAATAAAGCGGGACTTGACCCGCTACCTTCAGCTCACAGCTCTGCCAACTGAGCTGTCGTGTCGCTGGTCGCACCAATCGAATTTCAAGTTCCTTTTTTTCTACTGTTAGTGTATTATTCGACAAACTTAATTTCAGTTTTATTAGCGTTTTCCACTTAACAAAATACGCGTCAGAAACGAGTAGCTTTTTTACGAATTTAAGTATCTTCGCCGTCTAGGTTTAGGCAGTTAGCTTTATCACCGGACCACTGACATCCAGATAGCCTGGATCGAATACCCTTCTGAAAGGGTACAGTTTTACGTAACAAAATGAACGCACAACGAATACCTAGATTTCGTGAAATCTAGGATTATCCAGTTAGGCTGGACGTTGATAGGTGGATATTTTTCCAAATAAAATCTAAAGCCGAAATGTCGAGTTAGATGGTCAGGGGTACCTCGAAATTCCAGTTTTGACTCGACTCCGTAACATTAAAGACAGGATTATCTCTTTAACTGTTTGATCACGTTTTCTTTGTAGCTTGTGACACTTTTATCCCATATTATTGTTAAGAAAATTCACTTTAGTTTTTTTTCATATCAACCATGCTTTCTACAGCTACAGTAAGATCATTTTTAAATATTTTTTAGACCTTTTTTTGATTGATGGGGCCATTTACAGGCCGGACACTAGACTATATAAAAGGTAAGTACTTAGGTAAAGATATAGATAGACAGTTAGACACACCAATAGATTCACCATAATTTTTGTAATTAATAGTGATAGTCAGTAGTATTAGTAGCACAGTAGGCTTTTGGCCTAATTTGTTCATTTTTATCTACTACATTAGTTTACTTTATTGTTGCACAATGAAACTGTAAATTTACCTAACCTAACCTAACGTTTCATAAGCACTTGCAATAGGTTTACATGAAACAAAATATTTTGAATTGAACAATGATCTATGCAGTTGCAAATGTTCACAGAAATAATGATCAACTTACATTGCCATTTGCCTGTAACAGGCCGGATATAATAAAGCAATACACATAAATATAACATCACGCCTGTATTCTCCGAAGGGGTAGGCAGAGGTGCACATATAGTACACCCACATTTCGCCAGTTATGTTTTAGGTCCCAATGTAATAGGGGGCGAGCCTATTGCCATCAATCGGGCACAAATCCAGACTCCGTGCTGCTACTGAGAATTACCTATTGGAAAAACTCAGTAACACTTTGCCCGACCCGGGATTTGAACCCAGGACCTCGTGCTCAGCAGTCGCGCTTAGCAACCACTAGACCAACGAGGCAGTCTCAGTGCTCAGTAATAAAGCAATATTCACTTCCAAATAAATCGAAACCGGTGAGGCAAAATCTGATAACTCCAATATCACGTCAAAAAAGACGATATGTTTGTCGTCATAGCATTGTGTATCGATCAGTGCCTGCTTGTATATGATACCCTGCCAGTAACATCTGTTGTTATTGTGTGTGAAGGAAAATAATAGTGTATTATATTTTGTTGTTTTAATTATGTGACGTTTTTTTTTTAAAAAACGTCGCCCCACACAAGGAATTTCTCCTGTGTCGTGGGTGCGTTTCACAAACATGAAATATCACGTACACAAACACCCAGACTCGGGACAAACATCTGTGGTTCGCACAAAGTTTTGCCCCGTGAAGGAATCGAACCCGCAACCCTCAGCGCAATAGTCCAATCGCTTAGCCACTGCGCTAATCAGGTCGTGAAACGTTAACGGCAAAAGGAATTTTAAGGGCTTAAGAACATCTATCCATACTCCATACTAATAATTGTTATAAATGTGAAAGTAATTCTGTCTGTCTGTTACGCCTTCACGAGTAAATCGCTGGACGGATTTTGATGAAATTTGGCATGTAAAAAGTTCAACCCGAGAAAGGACATAGGCTAACGTGGGCGAAGCCGCGGGCAAAAGTTACTATTAGATATATCGGCGCGACCAACTAGAATAATTAAGTTTAATCATTTGATTGTCCTTAAATTAGTTTATAAACCATCAGTTGATTACTTTGAGTTTATTACGATGTAAAATTAATGTTATCATTGTAATTTCAATACTTAACCTAAAAACTTGTAAACACGCGCACGTGTGCCGAGCCCTATAAATACGGCCGCACGGTAGGCGATCGAGTCAGTCGCACTCGAACCGCCGTACAGTACGGACCTCTGGGACGTCGTTACGCTGCCCATTGAATAAACGAAGTTTATAAAGTGTGAGTAGTTTTCTTTGAAAATGAGTGGTCAAGAAGACAACAATTGTGACGTCACACTTTTTAAAAACAATAAGGAGGTTCCTTCTCCGTCAGATATTTTCTTCAGAAATGTTTTAGCTTAAATCGGCTTAGTGTTTCCGTAATTGTCCATTTTATGCTCACCGTCTTCGAAAGGACAATTGAAAATAATAAGTCCACTGTTGAAACAAACTTTTTGTAAATAAATAACTATTTTTTGTGTAGTCTTGTAACAAAATGAACAGTGGAAAATGTAAATGTAACTAGAGGACTCTTGAAAATAACGACCTGTTTTGCATGCTGTATTTTCTTTTAAAAACGTCGCCCCACACTTGGAATTTATCTTTTATTGTGGGTGCTTTTCTCAAACATGAAACATCACATACTCAAACACTTGCGGATCGTGCAATTTTGTCCCGTGTGAGAATTGAACCTGCAACCATAAGCGCGGGAGACCAATCCTTTGGCCATTGCGCCAATCAGTCATCATTAGTCGTTCAATGCGAGCATTATTGAAAGCAGTAACTTTATAATTGGTCATTTGATTTGTTTAGTCTAAAATTAGAAATAGATGCACTGGGCTTATGTCAGTTGTGATTACAGCATATTAGTTCCTTTTTATCTTCTACTTGCTATAGGTGTGGCTCTTATCTCTTATTCTGATTAGTTTCAACCTGTTTTTTCCTACTTCCTTTATATTTTAATTTAATTAATCATTGCGTGTTCCTAGAAGGTGAAATCATTTTTCTCGGACTCCTTAATCTTTATTGCTCGGTGGGTTCTCATAATTACCTTATCTTATTATATAAATATATATTATACAGAAGTTACAATGGTAGGCACAAATCGACTAAGGCTTGTTCCAAAAAACCACATAGACAGTACTTTCACATTATAATTTATTTATAAGTAAAATATGTTGTATGTGCTTATGAACGTTTCAAGTATCATGGATATCCGCAAATTACCGCCATATTTAATTATTCACAATATTAGACTTCAAGGGCCCGTAATACCGTCTAATCACGCGAGTGTGAGTGCGTGTTAATTAGTACGGTTTAACGCTGTGTTGTGTGAATACCGGAGCGTTCACGTGTAGGTGTGAATTAGTGCGTATTCGAATGTATTCTGATTCGATATGGTGGAATTAATTGCTTTGTTCTGCGATGGATCTCGAACGTGCGTGACCTCATTTTTACATGGTTCATTCATTACTTATTTTAATGATCATCATCATCATCAGCTGGCATAAGCCTTATTTTAATGATAACTAAATTTATTTTAACCTTACTTTTGTTGAAGTTAATTGTTTTTGGCTAATTGGTCTGATTAGTTCCATAATTAATTGTTGGAAACTCCACTTTTGGCTTTTATTTGTCAAGTATTTTCTAGCTGGTTATTTTTCTAGTTGGTCATCATCATTATTTCAGCCCAATATCACCCACTGCTGGGTATAGGCCTCCCTTTTTCTATACCAATTCTCTCAATCTTAAGCGTCTCTCATCCTGGTGTTCTTAATAAATATATAAATATTGTATTCTTTTTTGGTCACGATTAAATTAATTAGAAAAAAATCTTAAGGTCCCCATAAAAGGAAATAAAGATTTTAATCAATTTAAAACCGCAGATTGTTTTTTGTCAATATGTCATTTGTAGGACTGCCTCGCTGGTCTAATGTTGCTAAGCGCGACTGCTGTGCACGAGGTTCTAGGTTCGAATCCCGGGTTGGGCAAAGTATTACTGGGTTTTTCCATTAGGTAAATCTCAGTAGCATCACGAAGTCTGTATTTATGCCCGGTTGATGGCAATAGGCTGGCCCCTATTACATTGGGACCTAAAAACCACATAACTGGCGAAATGTGGGTGTACTATATGTGCACTTCTGACTACCCGTCGGGAATACAGGCGTGATGTTATGTTATATCATTTGTACTTCTACATTGTAGGTACCTCTACATTTTTATTATCTGCCATTATTCTTGCAGTCCAGTAAACACTTTCTGTTAAAGTCTCAATTTATAAGAAAGTAATATTACAAGAACATAGTTTAAGGATGCTGACCGGTATCTGAGACTGAAGTTTTCCCGTTCCAGGCTTCCGAAGACGTCAGGAGATAAATGAACATTACAATCACTTCTATCCTGCGGAAGACAGATTAATATAAATGACCGCAGTTGAAACTATTTTGAACTGAATGATTGTGTATTAACGTTGAGAAAGTATCAGAAATTAATGTACGTGGATCAGTCTATCAAAGTGAACAATCATCTCTATGAACCAACATCGTAACGGCAAAAGAATAATCAGCATCCATTTTTGTCGAATGCGCTATGGGAAATTGCCAAGCGTAGGGATTATAACCCCCCCCCCCCCCCCTTAAAGGGCCTGCCCCTTAAAGGGTCATAATCCCTACGCTTGGCAATTTCCCATACAAAACTTCAATGCGATTCGACGAAAGACCTTTGTTCATCAGTGATGTTGATGATGATGATGATGGGAAATTCGATATATTTTTATGAATACTATATAGGCCCTAATGGGACCCTACATCGTAATCAGAAAGTAATTTAGTTTTATGGTCTGAACGATACCCTTAAATTTGAAGATGGTTTTCTGATACACGTTGTATAATGAATTAATGATGTAGGTATATTTATTTAGTGGTAATAAAGAAAAAAATACAATTTTAGAATGAAGGAAAATAAACGGCTCTATTTAATAAAGTCCTAACTATTGAGCGTGGAAGAAAAATATTTAATGACAAGTAAAGGTAAGTCTGTGATGGAAATCATTGTAAGGAATCCAGGATTTAATAATCTGAAATTGCCAACCCGCTGTGAGCTAGCGTGGTGATCAATGCTTTTACCCTTCTCTATATTAGAAGAGGCCTTTGCCCTGCAGTAGGACAATTATAGGCTGTTATTATTTTATGCTAAGTAAGTTTACTAGGGGTTGCCATAATCCCCACGCTTGACAAGCCGCTGCTACCCATCTTCTGCATTAAGGTGAAGGGAGAGGCCTTTGTTCAACAGTGGACGTCTTCCGGCTGATGATGAACTTTACTGATTGGATTCATATACCTACCTAAGTTTGTGAAATCAAATTCATGGAGTGACTTCTCTAGAGATCGTATTCGTGTTTACATAACCTATTTTGTATTACAGGCAAGCTATATTCGCATGCGAGTTAATCATTTTGCTAGGAAGCCTCAGATTTGCATATCGATACCACTGCTACACAATTCTCGGAACTAAATACGGATATTGGATATTCTCGCCTATTACGTGAAACTATATCGAGCTGAGGAGATATCTGAGCTTGCAACAGTCGTACAGAGGTTCTAGTGTAAGAATGTTGGTAACTTAACTACACATGCGTTTTTCTTTTACCTTTTTTTTCCATATTTAAGCTATACGAATGTTTGCTATATTTTTTTCCATATTTGCCGAAGCTATGTGAAGTTTGGACCCCACTTAATAGCACCGAAGCGAAGAATAACGCAACATCCCATTCTCTGTTGTTCTATTTTAAAATTAAATCAAATTATTAAACAATTTCGAAATGTAAATTAACTACAAGGAAATTGTTTCAAACAAAGGACAAAATACCAAATTACAGTTCTGAAAATTTATTGCCTTGAAATATGGAGTTATGATTTTGTGAACCAGCAGATATTATTGCAAAGGGTAGCATTTGAAGACGAGGCTCACGCGATAACGAACAACGGAGGCTTTCACCAAGACTTGAGAAAAAGGTATGATATTCAAAAATATTATAAGTTGAACTAGAATAGAAGACTATATAATAATTGCTATAGTAACTTTCGTGAGTGTTATCCATATTATTTACTATACTTTTACTCACGTGTGTATTCGGGGATGCCCCACTAATATAGAACCCGAACGGAGCCGTTATTCATGAGCTGGTTATGCGGCAGAAATACACTCCGTGAGTAAAATATGTAGTAGCAAAATATTATTATACCTAGAATAGAAGACTAATATTGCCAATTTAAGTGAAAATAATTCCAAATCTTTGGGCTATCTTCTACAAAATCTTTGCTATTTTTAATATACAATACAAAGTCAAGCCTGTTTCCCAGAGTGCAGTAAGTACCAGACATTTCCAATTACTACCATCTTAAAAAATTTCTTTCGCCTCATCCACAGTCATTACTTTTTACATTAATGCAGTCACATAAACGAATCATTTTCTTATCTACTGTATATACCGGTTGTACTCACGTTGATATTCGGGAATGCCCGACTAGTTTCGGACTCTAACGGAGCCCTTATTAATGAGCAGAACTAGTCAGTTATATATAGTAGATAATATGGATAACACTCACGAAAGTTATTATAGTAAATTAGAATCATTTTCTGCCAAACGAACAACTTTGTTCATTCGTTCGACGTCCAACAGTTCATGAATTCATTAGTAAGATTTATTCGATTCATATTTATTGTTATATATAATCTCGTGTGCGTTGATACTTCATTCAAATCAGGCACCGATATACAAGGACGGGTGACATAAGGCGCAAAAACCGCTCACATACTCAAGTACGTCTACTATATGGACGTCCAAAACAATGAATACTAGAAATATGATTATTTATTTTTTAATCTGCGCTTACTGGTTTATTGTTTATTTATTTTAATACATAAGGAACTGATGTCGGTTTGGTTGCGGAGGTAATCAATACTATTTTGTTTGTTTGTATGAAGAGTGTATTAGTACCAGAAATAGGAATATAGATACATCGGATTTCCAAAATTCTTTAAATCTAGACTCCGTGCTGCTACTGAGAATTACCTAATGGACAAACCCAGTAACCCCTTACCCGAACTGGGATTCGAACCCAGTACCTGATGCTCAGCAGTCGCGCTTAGCATCCACTAGATCAACGAGGCAGTCTCCATTGATCCCGGAAAAACGATTTTGTCCACGCATACAAATTCGCGGAACAAAGAAACTCATACATAATACTTTAAGTTTATAATGTATCTTATGTAATGGAAGGCGAGCATATTGTTATTTATCAGGAACAATTCCAGTCTCCGTGTAGCATGTTGATTTGACCTTATGAAAAATGGGGACAGAATGCGTATCTGTTGCTGGAACTATGTGACCTCTATAAATAACGAGTTAGGTCAATATAGGTCTTTCTAGGGCATTCCGTATCGGCATTTCGAAGAACTAAGCTTAACATTATTTTTCTTCAACGATTCGAACATTATTATTTTCATCGGGAAACTGCAGTAACTCGATTTTTTCGTGAGTGTAATTGGTTTTATTTATTACTAGCTTTTGCCCGCGGTTGAGTCCGCGTTAGCCTTTATTCTTTCTCGGGTCTTTAACTTTCTACATGCCAAATTTCTTCATAAACCGTTCAGCGGTTTTGTCGTGACGGCGTGACACACAGACAGTTACTTTCACATTTATAATATTAAGTTTGGATTATCCACACTAATATTATAAACGCGAAAGATTGCAAGTATGGATGGATGTTTGTTACTCTTTCACGTAAAAACTACTAAACAGATTTTAATGAAAATTTCATATTGAGGTAGCTGACACCCTGGATTAACACATAGGCTACTTTTCATCCCAAAACAATGTAGCAGGTAACACCGCAGGGCACAGCTAGTAATTATTAAAAAAATAAAGTTGGTATTCTAAAGATAATAGATAATGTATGATGATAAATGGTATGACTGTAATTGGTACAAAGGAACCTAATTGCTGCGGTGAGAGACACGTTGACAGCTACTTTGATGTTGTCCATATATAATTTAAATCGCCGCGCCGTTCAAATATCGTTTGATATTGAATGGTTGACCTTGGAGGAAAATCATGACATTACACAAAGGAATAGACAAAAGTATGCCATTCCACCAACGTTTTGGTATTTCTAGCTGCTTCTTCCCCATGGGAATGCCATTTTTGTATCTTGACGTATCATAAGCGTATACAATCGATTGATATGAATTAAAAATATTTTGGATTTGAATATTCATAATCGAATGTCGCCTGGGTTCAAACTAAAATTCTTGTGCATACAAATCGGTCCGTCTCTTACGTGACAGGCAATATAATTCGATACGATAATAGTCTCCTGACCGAATTTCGGTCTTGGCGACCTGTCTTAGTTGAGATTAGCCAACTACGCAGGAGATTATAATACAGTACACCAGTATGCGCACAAACACACCTGTGTTGAAGAAATGGGGAATGCAGGTGCACTCCCCATTTCTTCAACATTTCTTCTCTCATAGTCGGTTGACCGACACGACCGGAGAGAGATCAGGCGCAGGACCAACGGCTTATCGTGCATTTCAAAGCACGGAGGGATTTCGACATAAAACAGTTACTCATCGAAGACTGATCGCAACAAGCACGACCTAACCTCACAGATCGACTGATCTGCGCGGCAGCCACGTAGCCGCGCGCCAGTGCGATACGATAATACGATATCGAAGACGATGCAACTCAATTTGCATCCACATAACCAATTTATCGGATTCTGTAATTGAGGTATCTTCCATCCGGTTTACAGGGAGCACTGTGGTACGGATGTCTGTAGGAGAAAATTTGATTTATCTATTTGCGTTGAGGTATACGTAAAATAGATTTAGATGTGGCTGTCTTTACTTTGTGTTAGTTCGTAAACCCCATTACGTTTAGGTATTGACCATTCAAGGAAGGGTATTAAACCTGTCCACCGGTCATAAACGCTTGAAATCCGAATTAGTTCGTTCATTCTTTTGTCTTCTATACCTTCATTTGATTTTAATGAATCCAACTGGAAGGCAATTCAGAGCAATATTTCGGATATCGAAATCGCATTGTAAGCGTGAGTTACATTGGTAGGAAGGGTTGCTTGAGGTTATGGTTAAATCAATTATAGCCTATATTAAATGGTTAGAAGTAGAATATCCTCATTTTTTCGTTACCAGGTAAACATGAGAGGCATAGATTAAGATCTAAAGATTTATTTGAAGATCTGATGTTGCGATTTTTTAGGGTCCTAAGTACTAAGTAAGGGGTGTTATTTAGGACAAGCCGACTTTCAAGTGTTTGTAAGGAGCGTCTTCATGTAGACCACAGTTAATCCTAAGAAAGAGATTTGATCGCGATAAACGGACTTCTAAAGAAAATGGGCCAAGTAAGAGTCATCTCATAAATGGTGAGCTATAGACATAATTTATATTTTGAGTGTTTTTGCAGATAGATGGGAGTCTCGAATGCTGCGACATTGGATGAAACTCCACTGTATATAATTAAACCGTTTTGTGTGTTTATGTATGTCTACTAACACTATTTTTTTAAGACCATTGTTATTAACACTATGGGCGTTGCCCGAAATAAACGTCATTATTATTATAATAATAGGTTCTGGTAGGTACAACTGCCCCGTGGGTCTAGTGGTCGTTAAGCGCGATTGCTGAGCGAGGTCGTCGGTTTGAATCTTGGGTCGGCTTTTACCAGGTCTACTCAGTAGCAGCACGGAGTCTGGATTTGTGCCCGATTGATGGCAATAGGATCGATACCTATTTATTACTTTGGGACCTTTAACATAGCTGGCGAAATTTGGGTCTTCTGTACACTTCTGCCTTCCCTTAGGGAAATACTGAAGTGAAATATGTTCTGCTAAACTGATATTCCAAATAACAACAGTAGTTGATTTAAGTGTCAGCTGACCTAATATAGTTAGGAAAAAGCTTGGCAAATATAATTCACTAGAAAATATACAGTATTCTAGAATTACCGTTAATTTTCAGGTTTTAGTCCTGTAACTTGTAACAGACTTAATTAATATTTAATAACGAATTTTTTTTATGGAACGTTAACCCCATCGAACCTTTACAAATAATAAATGATTATGATCGACTCGTCGTTCACAACTTAACTTTAATTAGGCTAAACATATCAGAACTGTTGATAGATTAATTACATAACATGGCCTGCTGACACGTGAATTATAACCGTTACTTAGACGTTAATTAAACAGTAAACTTAATTACGAGTATGTTATAATTTATTGTATACTCAAGAATAATCCAAAAGATGGGCAACTGCGTCTTTTCTAATTTCACCACCAATACTATGATCCCCTGCGTAGGGATTAAGGAACCCCCCCCCCCCCTCCGTGGAGGAGGCCTTTGTTAATGATGATTCTGATTCTAAGAGTAAGGACTGGTGTTAATTTCAATGAAACCAGGTGCCGTATAAGCTTCAATTACAGGTCATTTACTTGACGATGATCTTTCAATGTGGGCGTTGAGAGGATTACGAATCTCCGACAAATATGTTATCAGTTATTGTATTAGTGTACATTATCACCAATATGTTAACATTATTTTACACTTTATTACCCCACATTTATAGACCGATGGGATGGTAATCAGATACCGATAAAGAGAGATAACGCAAGAACAGCGGCCGAATTTTCTCTATAATGCTCAGCGAGGCTATCGATTTGTGAAAAACGGGTTCGTTTTTCTAAATCCAAAGACAAACCGCAGTACGTGCTGCCTAACTTCAGCTCAAAGATATTTTTTAATTTTTTGAAATGAAATCATTTCCGAAACTTCTACAAAAACTGTGAAGAAAAAAAATGATAGATGACTAAGAAAGCGACAAGGTAGGATATTTTTACATGCTTCACTTGTAATGTTTGTATATATATGTATGTGAGTTTGTTTAGGTCAAATCATGCAATCTAAATAGGAACCACTTTTTGACATCCGATTGAAATGAAAATTTGCATACTTACATAGGTTTGGTAACAATACAATATCATACTTTTGATTAAAAAGCTTGTGTTAAAAATATATTTTTAATATTAACTTATTTTGTTAAGTTATCGAATATTTTTTTTACATTTTGGCTACAGAAATGTTTAAAAAAATACATCGTTCATAGTTATTATATGTAGTCTGTTCTGTGTGCAAAGGCCATAGTTTTATAACTATTAAAGTTTATTGCTTCTTTTATTTTATAAATTCATTTTTATATTCGGTTTCTTTGCTAGATAAATGTCTTGGGACGTCTGGCCTTCGAACTTTCTTGATTGAAAAACGTCTCACTTTCTTATATTCAAATCAGTTTCAATAACTGTAGCTTTATCACAATTCACACTAATATTATAAACGGCGAAAGTTTGTGAGTGTGTTTGTATGTTTGTTACCTCTTCACGCTTAAACGAATTGACCGATTTTGATGAAATTTCATATGGAAGAGTAGTTGAACCCTGGATTAACACATAGGATACTTTTTATCACGAAAAAATAAAGCGGGTAACACCGCAGGTCGTAGCTAGAAATGTTATATTTTGATTGAGCATTAATAGTTTGCATGAATAAGCATGGTTTTAATATAATATCCAATATTTAAAATGAAATCTCATTCTGTTGTTTATACTAATAATATTCCCAATACAAGGGAGTATCCACGTGTAATCGATTATCATTTAAAATTCGTCGATTATAGCCGCCGTCTAAGGTTATATGAAGAACCCATTACTTAGAAATTGAACTTTACCTTCGATTATTTATTTAAAGGCTGTAGATTGAAGTTTGATTGTTTGATAAAACAAATCGATTCGTACGAACCACAAACTACTTCAGATACAATCTTACAACACCCTTACCATGAACTCTAGGAGGACCGTTTACGTTCTGAAAACGAGACGTCGCTACGTGCAGTGTAATGCGGGGTTCCCCATTGCAAACTGTCCCACTTTAAAAGTTCATGGTAAGGGGGCTAATCGTATAATAAAATGTACAGTCAACAACAAAAGTAGGTGACCTGTTACAATTTTAAACATAGCATTATTTGAAGAACAATTTGTTATATATTCAAGTCTTAAAATATATTCTGTAATAGATTATGATTTCAAACTAATAGGTTTATTATGAATTCATGTGTTTTTTTTGTTCGAATCACAATTTATTAAATAGGTATGTCTTTAATTATTACCTAGATATGTATATAAACGTAAAAGAGGTCGTGGTGGCCTAGTGGTTAACATACCGGATTCGTATGCACAAGGTTGCAGGTTCAAACCCGGGTAAGTATCAATGTGACTTTTCAATGTTATAAATACTTTCTTAGTTATTCCAAGACACCACTGACTAACGGTGATGGTAAACATCGTGAGGAAACCTGGATTAAATTATCTGAAATCGCCAACCCGCAGTGAGCTAGCGTGGTGATCAATGCTCAATCCTTCTCTATACGAGAAAGTGGCCTTTGCCCTGCAGTGGGACAGTTATAGGCTGCTTATTATTTTATTATACATTTATATATACCTACTAGCTGTTGCCCGCGACTTCGTCCGCATGGATTTTGTGGTATGAAAAATAGATGTTGGCCGATTCTCAGACCTACTCAATACGCTCACAAAATTTCATGAGAATCGGTCTAGCCGTTTCGGAGGAGTATGGGAACGAAAACTGTGACACGAAAATTTTATATATATAGATATATAAACATAAAAGCCGTATAAATTTCTCAAGTTATCATAACATTTCTGATCTTCAACAATCTCTTGAGTTTAATTTTAAATATTCCATTTTCACTGAAGATGGATAAAGGCCAAACTTTTTTCTACTTATTTCCA
Organism: Abrostola triplasia; assembly: GCA_946251915.1. NCBI lineage: Eukaryota > Metazoa > Arthropoda > Insecta > Lepidoptera > Noctuidae > Abrostola > Abrostola triplasia. The sequence continues at coordinate 9,750,096 of OX276434.1, read as the reverse complement.
ACTTTGATAGGCACGATTTAAATCAATACAACTCGAGGAAACTTCATAAAAATTAGATGAAACTGGAGAATGAAATAGGACGGACGAATATAAATCGTTAATATTCCAATTTGACATTTAAACTTGGTAGCCGAAATTAGTTAGGACGCTGTATGAAATACTGAAAAAGGTAATGTTCCGTGGCATAATAATGGCTGTGTGATCATTTAGAAATTTTGATCGTAATAAAAAGAATATCTATCAGATATGGCTGAAGCTTTTTGTAATTACACCAAGAAATGTCTATTGAGCCAACCTATATACCGGATGTTAAAGCCTTATAGATTATAACACAAAGACTACAACTGTATCACTGCAAAAGCCTCTTCTGTTATAGAAAAGGATTGAGCATTGATCACCACGCTAGCTCACTGCGGGCGATTTCAGATAATTAAATCCAGGTTTCCTCGCGATGTTTTCCGTCACCGTTACTCAGTGTCTTACAATATCTGAAAAAAGTATTTATGACATTGAAAAAGTTTATGTAAATCCGGTATATCAATCACTAGGCTACCACGACAAACTATTAATGCCTTAAAGACAAATACATCATCAAAAGTAACCATTACTAAATAAAGTACTTCTGCTTAACCCCTTGCGAGCGACCGTGAAGCTACGAAATAATCATTTTACATCGCTTAAATATTTACACTCGATGGCAAGCTTATTTACATTTTATATCAATCAAAATAAAATCAATAACGTAACATGTTACCGGTGAATTTCTCCTGGGGGGAAAATGGTCACGAACAGTAACCGATGAACTGGAATGACCTCAAGTAGCCTTTTGATGGTTAAATAACTAAGAATGTGGGGTTAACATGTTTAGATCTAAGTATGTAATAATTGTGATTGTGCTATGTAATTTTTACCAAGAGAATGTGGGATTTGTAGAACAACTAGCTGCGCCCCGCTTTGTTACCCGATATTTTTTGTCGGGATAAAAAGTAGCCTATATGTTAGTCCAAGGTGTCAACTACCTCCATATGAAATTTCATCAAAATCGGTTGCCGTTTGAGCGTGAAGACGTAACGAACATACAAACAAACTCACAAATTTTCGCCTTCATAATATTAGTGTGATGTGATGTATTGGTTGATATTTAGCTATACATTTTTTTCAGATACAGTATACTGAGTTCCTAGAATTATTTCTTTTTTTGGGCGAAAATGCATCTACCTCTACAGTATAAGCACGTATTGTTAACCAAACAAAAGTTTGGAAACATTGCACAGTTACAAGCTCATGCGTGGGACTTATTTTAATATCTGTAATATATATTTCATAAGAATCAAACTCAATAATGACACAAAAGATACTATACTTAACTATTGCACCAATCTAGCCGACAAAATGAAGTCTTAAAAGACGGACAAGGCAAAGAAAAACCAAAGACTAATTAGTAGAGCCCCATGGAGGAAATTAAAACCTTAATTCTGTTGCATCGAACTAGGCCAAGGTGAAACTGAAGACTCTTTACATCTCTTTATATTTTGAATAGGCTAAGAGCGACATCGGTCAGTCTACGATATTATGTGACGTTTTGTTTGATAGCGAAGACTGGCTATCAGTGTGCTATAATAATAACAATAACGATTGAGCATTGATCACCACGCTACCTCATTGCGGGTTGGCGATTTCAGATAATTAAATCCAGGTTTCCCTCACGATGTTTTTCGTCACCGTTTGTCAGTGGTGTCTTAGAATAACTAACTACTATAACATTGAAAAAGTTACAATGATACTTGCCCGGGTTTGTACCTGCAACCTTGTGTATACAAATCCGGTATGTTAACCACTAGGCTACCACGACTCTACCAACCCAACAAACCAATTTTATTGTTTTCTATTGCCAAATAAATAGAACACAATTGTATCCTAGGTTTTTTATTATTTATTTAAGATTTGTTTTGTCTATGCTGTAATGTTTTATCTGAAAGTACTTTTCTTTTAGTGCTAACTTGTCTACGCACTTGTACGTGCCTCGTATGGAGTACAGTCAACACGAAAAGTACAAATTGAAAAAGAAAAATCATGTGACTTACAGTGTTACCTAACTAAAAAACGACGTGTCCTGGTTATTTAGTTAAATATACTGTGTGTGTCTTCTTCAATAGAATGTCAAGTAACTGGGAAGAGAGAGAGGTATTCAGAAAGGAAATAGGAATGTGTTGTATACTAGCTGCGCCCTGCGGTATTACCCGATACATTTTTTCGGGATAAAAAGTAACCTATGTATTAAACCACGGTGTCAGCTACCTCCACACGAAATTTTAACAAAATCTGTCCAGCCGTTTAAGCGTGAAGAGGTAACAAACATATAAACACACTCGCAAACATTCACCTTTATAATATTAGTGTGATAATATAATATAGTGTGATTCTTAATGATTTTAATCGACATTAAAGATACGCTATTGCTCAGACTGGGGATTAAATCTGCATACTACACAAGTATTACCATATACAAGTGATTACACGAGCAGGAATCGATCACGCAATCGCCAACGCAGCTACCCAATATCTCTGCCAAAGTGGTGGAACTTTGTGAAAGCGAGACGCCGCTATGTGGAGTCTAATGCTGCGTCTCGCTTCCACAACGTAAACCGTCCTGCTTTAAGAGTTTATATTATTTATATTTTATTATTATATTATAAATAAACATTTTAGGGTTAAAGTTCTAACTTTACTATCTTTTGATGTTGACTCTACCTTTTTTCTTTTCCCTTGGAGACTTTGCTTCTAGGATTACTGCTCTCAGGTGCGCGCCTATTGCGATGAAACCGATCGTACTAAGCGTCCCCAAACGGCGAAACGAATGTCAAGGCTCTAGTGCCTTGTCTAGACATAATACAGAATTAAAACAGGTCGGAACATAGAATAATATCTCGGATATTGGGTGTATTTATAGGTTTCAGTCTCATTAACACAAAGGTTAGCTTAGGGTCGAATTGCAACGGATCACTTGTACCATAACCGGGGTTATTAAGAATTTCTTTTAGTATATTTAAGTTTGTTTGTTTTATTTCTTTGTTAAATTTTACAAATAAGGTATGATAGAACTGAAATGTACAAATGTATTAAAATCCTTCCCGTTACCCGTCCCTTTAAATGTATAAAAAAATCCTTTCACTATCCTCGCAAAATAATGCAAGTTGAAGTGTCGATGGGCAGGCCATATAGCTCGAAGAATCGATAACCGCTTGGGAAGAAAAGTTCTCAAGTGGCGACCACGAATCGAAAGACGCAGGAGCGACGATATTGTCAGTTGCAGGGTGTAATTGGTAAGTTGCCGTTGATGACTGATCACGATGAAAACTCATGTTTCTTTTCTCATGGATTCCATGTCATATGTAGCAAGCCTATTTGCATTCACCGACCTCTCACCAGCTATATCGCTTACAACGCCTCGCGCTTAATTATCCAGCAACAAAAAGAATCGCACCTATTCATAATCCGTCCCCCACGGGTGAAGAATCTGAATATTTTACTATAATAACTTTCGTGAGTGTTATCCATATTGTTTACTGTATATTACGGTTATACTCACGGGTGTATTCGGGAATGCCCGACTAGTTTCGAACTCGAACGGAGCCCTTATTCATAAGCTGGTTACGCGGCAGAGTCGACTCTGTATATATCCGACATACAGTAAATAATCTGAATATTGTTGTAATATTCTCACAAAGGTTGTAATTGTGTTATAAACGCGACAAACCCTTGGAATACTATGGAGCACGTCGTAAACGAATTGGGAGAGCTACATAAAAAAACAAGGTCACATGGTGCTGACAACGCGCGCGAACGCCAGAATATAATATGCATGGATGAGAATAAACGCTGGCGCATACAAATGGGCAAAGTATTGAAACTGTTACAACCAAGTGTGGTTCCTAGCTCATTGGAAAATTTGTGAATACACGTAGAGAATGTGTTTTAGCAATTTGAATAAGAAATACATTTGAAGGGAAGCAAGTTTTCGTATTTTTTACCTGTTTTTTTATGGGTGTAAAAATAATGAAACCGTATTGGTAGTAGCTGGAATGGACTGTTGCGCTACGGGTAGCAAGTTTAATTACTGATAGACTGATGGTTGTTTAAAATCCGTAGACTTATTCTTGATGTGTTATTTGTTACTTGGGCACGCGACAAGGGAAATTCCTAGAGTGGGACAATTTTTATGAAGTAAAATTATATTACTATAAACTTTGTTACTCAAAGGGCAAATAAGTTTAGGACTACGTCGTTGGTTTAGTGGTTGCGCGACTGCTGGGAATGAGGTCCTGGACTCAAATGAGTTTTTTCATTAGGTCATTGTCAGTAGCACGTCTGGATTTGAGCTCGGCAACAATTAAAAGCAATATGCTCGACCCGTATTACATTGGGACCTATGAGATAACTAGTGAAATGTGATTGTACTGTATGTACACCCTTTCAAGGAATACAAGCGTGATGTTATGTTATATACAACTAATTAAGCTTGCTCCCTTGCATGACAACAATGACATAAATGCATTATACTCCACTGTATGTCCTCAAACGGTTACGCGTGAAGGTCGAGTTTAATAAACATTTTGTATACAAACACTGTGTCGACGCCCAAATGCGTGTAACGTCGGCATCGAACCATAAAGCGAGCCGACGAGAACGCTCCAAATGCTGAACCACAATTATTGTAGCCATATAAAGACACTAATTTCATATTTCCTCCATACTCAACAGAGAAGGCGTCCACAATTTAACGAACAATACATATTTTATTTAATTATACTCCAACTTCTACCAAATAAAATTAGGCACGTCACTAGTTTATTATTTTGAAGCTAGCTATTTGCTAGTTTAGTCTGCATGGCTTTATAGCTTTCATCACAGAACTAAATATGATGATTTTTTAGAAGAGTTCTTGATGTATTGATGTCTGTCCTTCTTTGAGAAATACATAATGTTACATATTTTTGTATCGATGTTGACGTCTTCGAGCATTTAACATGCTCTAAGGTACCTACTCATTGCTGTTGATAGTAACACTTACCACCTACTTAGAAGGGAAAGGGACTTGCAGTGGGATGCCATGGTCAAAGATAAAACATAAAAAAAATCTTAACTTTATACCTACTATTTGACTTTTGTGGCGTTCTAAGGGGGAGGCCTTTGTTTGTTCAGTTCAGTGGACGTCTTCCGGCTGATGATGATCATAATTGGTCTTGATTCATAAATTATATTTAAGTATTTATCATTTTTAAAACCAGCCAATAGCAGATTTTTATTTTTAACTTAGATCACTCGTAAAAATATATTTTTTTAATCCCACTTCAACCCTCAATTTGCTTTTTATTCCACCCATCCAATTTTGTTTTTACGCAATCCATCAGCGAACGTTGTGCCTCATTTCAGTTACAAGCAGGAAAAGAAAACTTTCATTATACAGACAAGGTCCATAAACATCTGTACTATTATAAGTCTATCTATTTACTATTATGGAATGCAATAAAGTATTGAGTTTATAACATTACGCCTGTATTCCCCGAAGGGGTAGTCAGAGGTCCACATATAGTATACCCACATTTCGCCAGTTATGTTTTTAGGTCCCAATGTAATAGGAGGCGAGCTTATTGCCATGAACCGGGCACAAATCCAGACTCCGTGCTGCCACTGAGAATTACCTAATGGAAAAACCCAGTAACATTTTGCCCGACCTCGTGCTCAGCAGTAGCGCTTAGCGACCACTAGACCAACGAGGCAGTCAATTACAAAAAAGGTATTGAGTAGTGAGTATAATTTATTTATTGCTTTTATTACTGAAAAATCGAATTATTGTAATGGTAGCTAAACGACAGATTTGCGTAGGATACTTAAGTAGATATTATTACTTGTTATTTTTATTTTTATCTGACTGTATCTTTCTTTTTTCCCTACAAATTGACCGCCAATCACTCTAATATTATAAAGGCGAAAGTTTGTAAGTGTGTTTGTATGTTTGTTACCTCTTCACCGATTCCTGCTAGACCGATTTTGATGAAATTTAGAGGAAGCTGACGCCCTAAATGTACCTATAGGCTACTTTTTATCACAAAAAAATGTAGCGGGTAACACCGCGGGGCGCAGCTTGTATAAAATAATCCTCTTAACATAATATATGGGAATAGCAATACTGTGTCAATTTTGCAAGTCGCAAAGGCAAGCACGAATTGCTTTGACTCGGAAAAACATTTCGAGTTGTAGAAGCAACTTACAGAGTAATACCGGCAGAGTTACCTAGCTTAGCTATCGAAGTTAGAAACTTGATGTGTCTTTGAGACTAAACACTTTTGCGACGACATCTCTGTCGATTCCTCGAATAGGTGGGCAGACTTGGTATATAATACTCCCACATTCCGCCACTGTAAGTTTCAGGTACAAGTGGCGAGTTGCTGTTTCTAAATTAGTCAGCTATGTCTTATAACAACTGAAACATTCGTAGAAGTTATTTTGTTTAATTTTTTAATAAAAACGTCCTACAATAGGTGCTATTTTTCCATATCACGGGTGATATAAAATATCACATACCTACACAACAAAAATGTAACACCACGCCTGTATTCCCCGAAAGGGTAGGCAGAGGTGCACATATAGTAAACCCACATTTTGCCAGTTATGTTTAGGTCCCAATGTAATAGGGGGCGAGTCTATTGCCATCAACTAGGCACAAATAGAAACTTCGTGCTGCTACAGAGAATTACCTAATGGAAACACCCAGTAACACTTTGCCCAAACCCACGACCTCGTGCTCAAAAGTCGCGCTTAGCAACCACTAGACCAACGAGGCAGTCTACCTACACAGACACTATGATTTGGGACAAACATCTGCGGATCACACATTTTTTTGTCCTAGCGGGAGCCACTGTGCCAATCAGGTCGTTACTTTGTTACCCCTGAATTCGGAAAACGTTGCTAATAAATCGGAGTCGTCAACCTTTAGGTCGCCTTTTTTAGCCTACCGCAATGTGGAATAATACTTCATGAAATTTTTGCTTGAGTTTTCTTTCCTTATGATTTATAGGAGTCTAGAAATCGAACTTTCTTAGCATTGGTGTTATTTTTTTCTGTTATATATCTTAGTAAGGATTTCCTTACCTAATCTATTAAGTGGGCCTTATTTTCATAACATCACGCCTGTATTCCCCAAAGGCACCACCGTAGAGTACCACCACATTTCGCAAGTTGTGTTTTGGGTCCCAATATAATAGGGGGCGAGCCTATTGCTATTAACCGGGCACAAATCCAGACACCGTGCAGCTACTGCGAATTACCTAATGAAAAAACCCAGTAACACTTCCTGACCTGGGATTCGAACCTGGGACCTCATGCTCAGAAGTCGCGCTTCGCGACCACTAGACGGTTGGGGCAGTCATCGAGGTTTTGAGCGCCTTATTTCACCTAACTAAAGGCAAACTTATAAGGCAATGCACCAAAATACAAGGATGGGTATATAATTGAGTCAGTGTCTAATGCAATAGTAAATCTGTACTGAAAAATACTAAGTCAAGTAAACAGCTCAAAGATCATACATTAAGCCAAACCAGTTTAATAAAGAACAATCTTTATCCCTTAACCTTTTCTGTTATCCCAATTTACGACCTTGCGACCCGATATCTACACCCTGGGGTCTCAAATTTTGCCTTAGGTCTCCGAATATTGGCGATATTGTGCTTAATAAAGAAAAGGATGACCCGTGCGCTTTCTATCTAGCTTGGTTCCGACTAAAATCATTAACATAAAACGTTAGAAAAAACTAGGTCACATCACGAACAATCAACAGAAAAAGAGACAAAATCCACTTGTGTCTACTTTAGTACATTAAATTGTTTTTTAATAACGAATTATGAATAAACAGACAAGAGGACACTGTTACAGAAAGTTCTAAATTATAATATTCGCGGCGACGAAGTTAAAGCTGATGTTATTTTCATGTCGTCTCTTAGACAACAATTCTCTTGAGGATCGTAGAAGCAATGCTTATTAAAAGCCGAGTACAGATGGTAGCGGTCTAGGCTAGGCTAAGATAGGCGTTGAGCTTTCTCATCAATCATGCAGAACAACTGAATAAGTTTTATTCAAATCTAGTTTAAAAGTAGGAATCTCTACTTTAACTTACATTATTGTGTCTGGACTTTACAAAAACCTTGACCTCCAAGTTTGTTTGGGAGACGTTCTCTGACAGATTACCCTAGGAATTACCCTCTCATTTTAAAGGCGACGATTTAAACTGATCAGATTCTCATTAAGATACTGATTAGAATTAGGGTTGCAAAGAAAAAAGGTTTGGATTCAAAATTTTACTCATTTTTAGCACAATTTTTTGTAAATTTAGTTCCTGGATTAGGACAAGTAAGCTGTCGTTCAATGTGGCGTTCTAATGGGAGTCCTTTGTTCATCAGTGGACGTCTTCCGGCTGATGATATTGATGATTGGAATAAACAACACTTTTTATCCAAAAAGTTTCTTTATTAAGTGAACTGTCAGTAATAGCCAGTATTATCTACTATTTACCAGTTTAATCAAATGGTTAACTAGTTGCGGAGTCAAACAGAGCCCTTTATTATTGAGCTAGTCTTCTTTCTTCTTTTCGTATATTTGATAGACAATCTAGTGTCAGAGTTTAAACCGCCTGTAGGCCTCTGACAAGGCTTTACACACCTTTGAAAAATCTCGCAGGTGTGCCGGTTTCCTCACGGTGTTTTCCTTCACCATTTTAGCGACTGATAACTAATTTATACTACGTACATGAATTCGAAAAGACATTAGGTTTGAACTTGCGATCTTTGACTTGACAGTCCAACGGTCATACTATTCGGCTATCAGTGTTTTTGAGCTAGTGACGTAACGGATCCGAACCCTATTAAAAATATGGAAAATACTTACCAAAATAGGTAATATAACTAGTATACTAATAAAATTACCGAAGAGGCTAGATCAGTCAATCTTTATTACCGTTTAACGGTAGTCACTCGATAAATTGAATCCGCAAATTATACTAGACGTGGGCAAGGTTCGTGACATCGTCGGCGAACCCATGAGGCCAACCGCGCCGTGGGACGGGGCACCAACACGCAGGTCGACGGGAAATTTCTTAAATGTAATGGCATAACTTAGGGGCCTTTATTTATTTACTTTACCCTAGTTACTATTGCGTGTTTAGCTTCTAATATGGCTTTTCCGATAGTTTGTTTAAATTATTATTCTTCTTTCTCGTATGGTTGATGAACAACCTGGTGTCAGAGTTTAAACTACCTGTAAGCCTCTGACATGGCTTACGCACCATTGAAAAATCTTTTAGGTGTACCGGTTTCCTCACAATGTTATCCTTTACCATTTTTAGCAACTGATAATAAATGTATAGTACGTACATGAATTCGAAAAGACATTGGTGGGCGCCTGGGTTTGAAATTGTGACCTTAGTAGTTTGCAGTGATATGACCATTAGACTTGGCAGTCTAATGGTCATATCACTGCAAACAATCATAATTGATCGTGAGACTGAAATACCTCCATGTGTTTGTATACCTATGCCATAAACGTCTGCCTACTTGTAGTTTTTGTTTCGAATCATCTCAACATATTTAGTGGATGCCTCGTGTTTTCTATCTATATAATTACCTACGCCTGTTATTAAAAGGTGGAAGTGCTATCCATTGTCAGAATCTATACAGACACACGTGTAATTTCGAGCCTACTGTCATTACACATGTCCGCAACGGGCTCATTATGGAAGACTAGTCTTCGCGGCGAAGATAATCATTGAAATAAGGGCGATAATAGCGTACCAAATTTATACAGTATTATTTTGTTACACTGAGTTTAACTAAGAGCATTAGAGTACCTTTAATTTTCTACCCAATACTAAGTAGGTACAATGAATTTCTTGGAAGAAAATTCTCGTGATGTTTTGTTCGACCCAAATATACAATAATAAAGCTATAAGAACCCAGTTCTCTCCTAATACGTGCCCTTGAAACCTATTATTAGTCAAAACAAAACACTGTTTAGGGTAAGTTCCAAGAAAAGCAATTGCAAACACGTGTTCCATGTGTACGGCATCAAATTAACATAGAATGTTATAACATTATTATAATAATTACTAATTTAGTTACCTAAAACTTTGTTATGACTGTCGATTGATGTTATGTAAATGTAAATATCATGTAACTGCCTTCTGCCATCTTTTTCTGGTCCTTCATCTTCAAAAAGGACCATTTTATAATGTCTTAATCTATGTTACATACCTTTGATCCAACTTTATTATTACTACTATACTATATTCTAGTGCGTTGAAGTGGACTTAAATCATTGCTTAACGTTTATTTTCTTGGTAAATTATACTTCAGGGCTTATATTAATTTATAAAAAAACTAGTTTCTGGCCGCGGTTTCGCCCGCGTTGAGTAGCCTATGTCGTTTCTCGGGTCTTAAACTTTCTACATGCTAAATTTCATCAACATCCGTCCAGCGGTTTTGTCATGAAGGCGTAACAGACAGAGTTACTTTCACATTTATTATATTAATACGGATCGTATGTGAACTATTTTATATTACTGGGATATAATGGAGAATGCATTAACGACGAAGCATCGCATGCAAAATTCAAGATATATTCTTCTTGCAGACTGCTTGGAACTACATAACACTAAATTATTGATGTTCAATTATTTTGAGGAAGACGTTTGTACACGCGGATGTGGCGTCGAATACTCGTAGTCTGTGGAGTTATACCGACTGTAGTAGTGCTAAACTATTCCACTTGAATAGATTTCGGATTTACGATCAAATCTCTCAAAATCTCATGGGTAATAAGGTTGGTATCTGACAAGTTTTGTCAGATGTAATTCTAAGATATTGAACACACTTTGTCTTAAATATATCAGCCTAATACATACATACTGTCCATTTAAAAAGACCAATGGTAAACGGTTCCTCGAGAAACACTTTTCTATCAGTACTTAGGCTGAACTACCAATGAATGCCAAAGGCATGTATTGTAGAGTAATATATATTGAGACAACCATTTGTGATAGAACGTATACGAGGAAATCAGTTTTTTCAAAAGCCTCGGCCACCGGATTTCAATAAAGTCATAAGTTTGATATCAGACAAGAATTTGACACAGAAAATACTTCCGAATGCCTCGGAGAGTACGACAATACATCAAGAAGGGCCGCCTGTATTCCCCGAAGGGGTAGGCAGAGGTGTACCTTTAGTACACATTTCGCCAGTTATGTTATAGGTCCTAATGTAATATGGGGCTAGCCTATAGCCATCAACCGGGCACAAGTCCAGACTCCGTGCTGCTACTGAGATTTTACTTAATAGAAAACCCAAGTAACACTTTGCCCGACCCGGTATTTGAACCAAGGAGCTCGTGCTCAGCAGTCACACTTAAAGACCACTAGACCAACGAGGTAGTCGATTCATATAATTCTGGGGGGTTAATAACCTTATAAGCAGATCTCATACTTACTGGAATATACCGTACCAACTCCATTAAATTTTAATTACCTCCATACTTTAATGGGTTATGGGTAATGTGGGCTTGCTATGTAGTCAGGGCATCAGTAGGAAGGATTTTTTTACAATATTTGTATAGTTTATTTATTTATTTTTTCGTCTTTTACAAAACATCGCCCCACGTGGCTGCATTTCACAAAAATGAAATATCACATACACGAACACCGAAACCCGGGTCAATCATCTGCGGATCACACAAATTTTTGTCCCATGCGGGTATCGAACCCGCAACCCTTAGCACAGCAGTCCAATAGATACAGAAGCCAATAAGCTCGAGAAATGTATGTGGTATAAAGCATTAAGATAAAAACATTAACGCACAATGGCTCAATCAAGCGGCTAAGTTCAGAAAATGCCCAGAATAACTAAAATAAGATAGAAACATTAAAAATAAACGTTTTCTTTTTACTCTGTTATATATATATATATATTATTTTTTATTTGATGATTTCAGATTTGACATGATTGTTTCTATTACAAAAAAAAATCATATAAGATAATATCACTAACTTGAGTATCGCGTTACATGCAGCAGGGTTAGCCTGCTTCATACTAAGTCTTTCTGGCCACATTACTAAAATGGGACAAGCCCACGACTTATGCCCATCACTGCGACTTCCGTAAGCCAGCATCTACAATGATAACCATCGAGAACCATCGAGGCAGTGAAGCTCGAAGCGTCCCAGAGAATTGACTCGACTGTCTTGGAACCCGCAACGAAATTAATCGTAAAGAATATATAGAAGGAGTAGGAATAGTATTATAAATTTAGTAGTAAGGAGTAAGACAATAGATACATTTTTTAAGGACATGAGTTTTTATCACCCATGAAAACAAACATGGGATAAATTAACAGTCACCCTGATTTTCTAGTCCAAGAAATTTAAAACCAATTTATAAAAGCTGTGATCGAAATTGTAATGGTTCTAAATTACTCGGAGGAATTAATCGAATCAATTCCACCTTCCAGTGAAAAATCGAAAAACAGTAAAATCGATTCCAATTAACGTTAAGTAACCGAGTTAATTGATTCTGGTAAAGTTACATTTGAAATGCTTCTGATTACTTATGTTACGAAGCATTTAAGGCTATTGAGGTATTAACAACTTGTGGGAAATACATTAATATTTCAAGCATATTTTAAGATTCATAAAATTTTGATACCGAAAAATATTTTTTTATTATCTGACAATCCCGGACTGGTTTTTTTTATTTGTTAACATGGTTCTCGGACGAAACAAGTGTATATTACTATCACGGAAAAACAACTTCCGCATCACATCAAGTCGGAAAATACATGAAATTTCTTAAATAAAAGGGAAAAAAAATTTTTCAAACTCACCTAAAACATTGTCATTGTCATCCACATACAACCAAAACAAACACTATAACAGAACGTCCATACAGAATTCAAACTTAAAATATTACGAGTAACTAAGTACAATTTTCAGCACTGAGAACGCGAACCGTCCGTCAGGGGCGGCGTTCGGCGCGATACTGGCGATAAAGGGGTGGCGAATCTTATATATAAGGTCTGTAATACTCTGTTGCAACAACCTGTTGGGGTACTTAACACGGAGTTAAAAGTTTTTATGGCTGCCAGAAAGGCAGTGTTGAAATACCTTTGCCTCGAAAAAAAACTTGGCAATTTCGTCAAAGCACGTGGCCAAAAAGTTTTGATAAGAATTTGTTTTGAAATTAGAATCGTTTGAAGAACAATTGTTTTTTTTATTCCTTTGCTGGTAATTGGGGGGAAAATTTTTAATTGAAAGCATTTTGTTAGGCTTCCATTTCCGCAATTTGTTGTGTGTTTTTCTCATTTATTTCATTTATTTACTATCCATATAGGTAAAACCGATATTACTAATGAATAATCCTTTACTAATTTACTATGTAGTCTGGAAATGGACTATCAAAATCTGAGAGAACACAAACCCTACAAGCATGTGAGAATACAACAAGATTAGATTTAACAAGCCTGGGATATCTGTAACAGGTAACTAGCGACATTATTATAATATTTTATTACAGATTTTAGTCACTATGACGAGTGGCGAAAAACAGTAGCACTATTTTTACTCCTATAATCTTTATAGCCGTATTCTTTTGTTTTTTTAGCCCACTTCAAAAAGGAGGATATACATGTTCATCTACATGTACTTTTTTATGTATGTTCTACGATTTTTCCGTCAATTATGGACTGATTTTGAAGCAATTTTTGTATTTGGCGCTAACTTCGATGTTAAAGTCGGCGCCAAATACAAAATATCATGATCTAATGTAGACATTCAAATAGTATAGTATGTGCTATCTCAATAGTTTTATTAATGCTAAAACTTTAAACAAGGGAAACACAGGGATTTGGCGTTGACCTCAACTTTGCTTCTGTAAAGTGAAGTATTATTTTTCACTTTGGCGTCCGTGTTTTTAAGGTAGCTATTTTATATTTTCTTTTCTTGAATAAGTCCTTGTAATTTTATGATACCACCCTGGATACGTCGCCTGTTATCCCTTTCCTCACATAGGAACTAAAATAGTAATTACATTTTATTACGACAGGGTGTTATAAGGGACAGTTTCATCTCACTTGCACGAAGGCCAAGACTAATAAGTTTGATCTCATTAGGCATAGAGTGCTCTTGGCGGCAAATCACGTAACCATGGTAACCAAACATTACCTGGGAAATACAGCAATAGCAGACGTAACTTAATATGATGAGTGATCAGAGGGGTTCACAGGTACGTCGCTACCTCGCAAATGGGTCCATCTGCAAGGTTAAGCAGTGTTTGCCGCGGTTAGTTTTGTGATGGGCGACGGTTTTTCATATTTTGGGACCCTTTCGTTCTTAGAGAGGCACGTTAAGCCATTGGTTCTGCGCTTGATCGCTCTTCGGCCGTGTCGGTCTGCCGTCTCATCGAACTGTGAGAGTGAGGGAATAAGGAGTGAACACATATTTGAACCTAAGACTGTAATCAAAAATATTCATCATCATCAGCCGGAAGATGTCCACTATTGAACAAAGGCCTTCCCCTTAGATAGAGGGTTGCCATAATCCCCACGCTTGACGGCTGGCTTGGGGGTCGCAGTATTGGTGGTTAAGTTACAGAAGACGTTGCTGCCCATCTTCTTGATTTTCCCTTAGTCACCTCTTACGACACCCACGGTAGGAAAGGGGGTGGTTAATTCTAGGCCGATTCCAGAAAAACAATATTATGCATAATTTATTTGATGAAAAGTGTAACGCTAAGGTGTGATGTTTGATTACTTTTAGTGCATCTATAATATAAATACACAGTACAAGTTGCATAGTTATACTTCGTTGCTATGGCAACATATTCTTATTTATTTTACTAGAAACATGATTTACTAACCGTGCCTACTACAATATAAGTAGTTATTATGAAAATCTCTGTAACAAATCCTGGATTACCTGCTATACGTATCCTTGAATTACCTTTTGTATCTTCATTATGTCAACACAGATACAATACGAGCTTACTCTAATAAAGACTAAGGGTCGGAGAACACTTAACGGTTTTCTGCCGTCTAACACTCTTTACAGTTTTACCGACTTCAAAAAAAGGAGGTTATCAATTCGATTGTATATTTTATCTACATCAAATGACTTTAATTCTAACATGCTTAAAAAGTTTATCCAAATTACGGAATTCAGCTGCAACTGAGAATTACGTAATGGGAAACCCCAATAACGCAGCCCAACCCGAGATTGGAACTCAGGTTTCCGTCTTCAGCCGTCGCTTAGCGACTACTAAACCAACAAGGTATATTATGTTACTCTTATATCAATAAATCAATGAACCTATATTCCGTAAGTTCACAAACCTGTGCTGTATTCCTACTTTCCAACAGACAATGTTAATATATGTTTTTCTAATATCAATATCACATTCCAATTTTAAATAACTAATAACACATGTAACATGTTGCCTACATTAAAAAGTTTTACTGAAAGCCTAAATTTGAAACCAAAGCCATCACGATTGTGCGGTTAAAAATTCATGTACAGTCGTGACCATGTGTTTAAGCAAATATGAACGTCTACTGTACCTTACCTACTTAAAACTTTTTAAATTTGAAGCAAAAGCCACGTGACGTGGTCCACGTTTCGCAATCACAAAAAAGTTTACAATCAAGTCTCGTGGACTCGAAACCACACTAAACCGCGCAGTGAACGGCCCTTTGTAACGCTTAAGACTTCAAAGGAAAATCTATATTAAAGTAATCCGTAAACATGTTTAAAGACATTATTTTTATGAAAAGAACCGTTGGGGACGTTAGTGCCTTAGAGAAAGAATAGAGCAATAATCAGTATAGTTGCATTGATTGCTATGCTTCAATTGCTTAATTCGATAAATATTGACATGCAATTGGCAAGTGGTCCTTCATTTATTTATTTAACCAACTTACACTAACACAATTGTAAAAATATAAGTTGTAGGTTAAGATATTGTGGCGTTCTAAGAAGGATGCCTTTGTTCAACAGTGGACGTTTTCCAGCTGATGATGATGATGATTGCCGTATCTTATACTAGCTGCGCCTCGCGTTCTTACCTGTTCACACTTTTTCGGGATAAAAACTTGCCTATGTGTTAATCCAGAGTGTCAGCTACCATATGAATTGTCATCAAAATCAGTCTAGCCGTTTGAGCGTGAAGAAGTAACAAACATACAAACATATTCACAAACTTTGGCCTTTATAATATTATAGTGTGATCAGTATTACTTACTAGTAGAGCATTCAGAGAACGTCTTTCAATTTCAAGGAAAGCGGGTCCTCAGAGATGTAAAACTTGTAGGCTCGCCATATTCAACAGCCTAAGTCTCCTTTATGTTAATCACTAACGAGACTACATATTTGCTAACTATATATAATTAAAAGTTAGTATGTATTTGTTGGTTTATTGTTGGTATAAGGTAATAGGATTGTAAGATGGAAATTTTGTGAACTTCTGCCTACCCTAAGAAATAGTTGGGAATTTAGGTATCTAGAAAATCGAAGTTAATATAATAAATCCACGATATTATTATTTTTTTCTAATAGCAGCCAAAACAATATCGGCAAAATTACTTGACTGTAAATTTAATATTCGTAAATTACTTTTCAAAGACTGGATATTTAATTATAATTCATTTAATAATCATTATTCTTAATAATATTAACATTATAAATATTAGACTATTCTTAACACCCCGACAGATGGGGTAAGGCTAACATCATCACTCACTGGACACGGCGAAAGTGTGACGATCTGGTCATATGCGGGACACATGTGGTCAGATATTGCAATAGATAGAGTGGTTTGGAAGAAGAAAGGGGACCGTTTTCCCCAGCAGTAGAAAACAAAATAGGCCATGAACCTGTCGGGGTGTAAAGCACTAAAAATTGCTAAAAATAAAACAATTTTGATGACAACGTTAACTTTTTTAGCTATGGGTGACTAAAGGGTACAAAACCACAAAAAAATGACGTCACAGAATGTCTCGTTTCAAATGGCTGTAAGAAACCGTCTTCATTCTATATTTGAAAATGACATTTACAAACAGACAGTCCTACCTGTGCAAAGAGTAAGTTATAAGAATGGCAAGGTAATACTTCGTAGGTTAAAAACTAATTATGATATAAAACGATGGTATGATGACCTGTTTAGGGTTCGATTCCTGAACGAGAAAAAAGATTGTATGATCCGCAGATGTTTGTCTGAGTCTGGGTGTTTGTGTATTTGATAGTTCATGTTTGTGCAACGCATCTACGAAACAGGAGAATTTCCAAGTGTGCGACATTAAATAATAATTTTACTCATAAGCACATTGACAGAATGGTTTCATTATAATTATTATTCGTTTTTGTTTACTCAATAACTAACGCTTATAATAAACACGATTTGAAGTACCTAGACGCTGAATAAGAAGATTACAAAGTACTACGCCCACTTTTGAGCCCAGCTCCAAACGTTATAAATAGTGAAACAATCATTTATTTTATAATTAGACAATAACTAAATGAACGGTGGCAAAGTAAAGCAAATTAATTATTAAAATATTTGCATTCTGGAAGTTTAAAATATTTTGAGTAGGTACAGTCAAAAGCAAAAGTAGATAATCAAAATCTGAAATTCAATACTAATGAACGGTTATCACGAATATATGGCAGCTGTACTAGTAGTAAATGTTTGGTATAATTTACAATCACATACTTTTGAATCACTACGACGCCACAGAGTTCTAACGCGAACTTCGTTCAATAGTATTGAATTTCTGATTTTGATCATCTACTTTTGCTACTGTACTACATAAATCAGATATACCGAAGGTCACGAGTAAGGATCATAGCGCACAAATCAAATCGAAAAGGGATCGTCACCCGTCGGCCTTTCGTCCGTCAAAAAGGCGTCAACCTTACGTAAACACGCAACCAAAGTGGATCAGCTGCTCCGATACAAGTCGACTCGGCTACGGCAAAGCGACGTCGCACTAACGGCTCGCTGGTCCCGAGGCGAGGCTATTACGTTACGAATCCGATTATTGTATGAGTAGGGGGGTGCCATACAAAGAAAACTGCGCGGCTCGAGTTTATACGGTGAAGATCCCTTTCCTGGTTGATATGTGTGCTACAACCTTAAATCGGCGGGCAGTAGCTAGTATCTACTCAATAAATAAAATGACCAACAGAGCTTGCGTGCCACCCCCTTGTAAATAAGACAGGCTTTTAATATGACCCTCTTGAAAGGTCCCTCGGGCACTCAATTTTGTTAGCATGCGTGTTCTTCGACTAATCTATTTAGGATAAGTAGGATACTACTTAGTCATCATTTAGTTATGTTAAAAGGTATCTACCTATATTATTTTCGGTTATTGTTATATATTGGCAACACTGTTGTGACTCCACCCACTGTATTAAGCGCCATACTTGAAATTAAAGTTAGTGTGTATTCTACGACATTTTACCGTTGCAATACGGTATGAATAATAATACCCGTCTTAAAAATAAAAAATTACACGCTTGTCAAAATACAACAGTATAAAGCGGGTTTAGAACCTTGCACCTCGCTTTGGGTTAAACGCACCCACTTGAGCACCCTCAGTCTCAATGTTATTAGTACTTCTTCGTATCGTATGGTTGCTGAACAACCTGGTGTCAGAGTTTACCGAGTTTACCGCATGTACGCCTCTGACATGGCTTTTCATACCGCTGAAAAATCTGTCAAATATGCTGGTTTTCTCACGATTACCTAGTACTTAAAAATAGAATGTTCTTTAGCCAAAATAGTATACTCTTAACCTGAAGTAAATTTTGAAATTTGGCTTTGGCGAATAAAAAGATGTGAAACAAACTCAATCAACTGTCAATGAAGTAGGTATTGAACGAATAATGAATGCGCAAATTGATAAAGCTTACCTACAGAATTTATATTAGTTCAATTAGTATCACGGATTCCTGGAATTGATTCTTGAAAGCCAATAACAAGTTCAGTTTTTATCTACTCTCAATGTAACAGCTGGTTAGATAGGTCGTTTAATTTTATTAATAGGAAACTATTTCATTAATCGTGGAGTGTCATCACATTAAAAAAATATACTTAAATTACGCTTATATTTGTGTTTACTCTAAAAACATAACATAACATCCCGCCTGTATTCCCCGAAGGGGTAGGCAGAGGTGCACATATAGTACACCCACATTTCGCCAGTTATCAAAAACAATATAATTATACCTTGTTGGCATGAGATTTTCGCCTAGATACGTGAAATAATTGTGAGAATACATCTAACTTGTGCAAATCAAAATCTTTTTACATAAAAAGAAATAATGTATCATGTTGAACATATTGTCAAAGTACCTCAAAACTTTTGCTTCCGTCTCTTATCTATCCGTGATGTGGGTCAACTGATCCAACTTGCATAGGTCCAGTAGCGTAATTCACTTTATTAACTCATTTCCCGTTGAGTCCGTGAAGGGAAGGAAACCTCTTTAGTATATAAAGGGTGTTCGGGAAGACGACACTATTTGAGTTGTAACTTGATTGCTAGTTTTTAAGGACAAACTCCTTACAACGAACGATCTGATGCCGTAGTACACTGCTGTCTCACTTCTACAACGGAAAATATCCTGTAAGAGTTCGTTGTAAGGGGGTAGGCCAAGATTATCTATTATAGTATGTTAGAATTTAGTACTGGATTCCAATTTTGGCAAAGGAAATCCCCTCATACTTACGAGTGTAAAGGAGTAAAGAGCGCATGTGTTCGCGTACATACGTGTGTGTTTTAAAAAATAAACTTGAGTTGCGATATTAGAATAAAAATCTTAATATTTGTATAACCACACTTCACACTAGTAATATTATAAAGGCGAAAGTTTGTGAGTGTCTTTGTATGTATGTTACCTCTTCACGCTCAAACGGCTAGACCGATTCTGATGAAATTCCATATGGAGGTAGCTGACACCCTAGATTAACGGACTATTTTTTATCCCCAAAAAAATGTAGCAGGTAACACCGCGGGGCGCAGCTAGTAAATATTATAAAGGCGAAAGTTTGTGAGTGTCTTTGTATGTTTGTTACCTATTCACGCTCAAACGGCTAGACCGAGTTTGATGAAATTTCATATAGAGGTAGCTGACACCCTAGATTAACGGACTATTTTTTATCCCCAAAAAAATGTAGCGGGTAACACCGCGGGGCGCAGCTAGTAAATATTATAAAGGCGAAAGTTTGTGAGTGTCTTTGTATGTTTGTTACCTATTCACGCTCAAACGGCTAGACCGAGTTTGATGAAATTTCATATAGAGGTAGCTGACACCCTAGATTAACGGACTATTTTTTATCCCCAAAAAAATGTAGCGGGTAACACCGCGGGGCGCAGCTAGTAAATATTATAAAGGCGAAAGTTTCTGAGTGTGTTTATATGTTTATTACCTCTTCACGCTCAAACGGCTAGACTGATTTTGATAAATTATCACATAAAGGTAGCTGACACCCTGGATTAATAGGTACATAGGCTACTTTTATCCCCGAAAAACTGTAGCGGGTAACACTGCGGGGCGCAGCTAGTTTAAGAATAAGTTTGATCATAACATATTTCCTATGCCAGTAACGCTTGTTCATTTCAACTCTCATTGAGACATAAAAGTTTTCATTAGCTCTGTATTTCAATTTCGGCTGCCGGAAACCGAACTCAACAGAGTTCGTAAAGTCTCGTATTTCCTTGTATATCTAATGTCGCGAATAAAAACTTTGTTGACGCATTCCCACTGAAGTTAACCTACCTAACTCCAACATCGTGGGTACTAAAAGAATATTCGGTACAAGCTGGTATTTTGTGTAATTGGTACACTTTTACGATATTTCTGTTTTGGCTTTTTCGTTGGACAGTCACGGATTTGGCGCTGCTGGCTTTTTTTGGCATTTCAGAAAGCGCTTACGTCCTTTTTTATGTTGTGTTTTTCATGTGAATGGAAAGCTCAATCTAGAAACAAACAATTAAATCCCAAAAGATAAAACCATAAATGATTTATTTATTAACAATTTATGTACACACAATATAAAAGTAAAAAAAAAATAAGAGAAACATGAAGTACAAAGGTACTGCTTATTTCATTAAGAAATTTCTTCCAGCAGACCTGCGAAAGGAGAAATATATTAGAAATTGAGGCGACAGTGTGCAAAAAAAAGTATAGGAGCAAAAGTGCATAAAGTACATATGAATACTATACCATACATATATACAAAATATAAATATATATATATAATAAATAAATTAGGAAGAAGAAAGGTAGTGCTCTCTGACTCTACTTTTAAATACAGAGATACTTAGTGAGTCACGTACGTTAGGTGGTAGTGAGTTCCACAATCTTACTGCATGCACGGAAAATGAGTAGGAGAAGAAATCAGTTTTGTGGGATGGGAATTTTATGATCTTCGGTTTATAGATTCTATTGATCCAAATATCATAAAACATAACATAAAATATCATCACGCCTGTATTTCCTGAAGGGGTAGTATCTTCACGCTCAAACTGCTGGACCAATTTTGATAAAATTTGGGATGGAGGTAGCTGACACCCTAGATTAACAAATAGGCTTCTTTATGTTAAAAAGATTGCGGGTAGCACCGCGTGGCGCAGCTAGTCTTAAATATAAACACTAATGTGTATCTAGGTACTAAGTAGCAAGTTTTATTTATTTGTGTCCACGTCTCCACGATCCATCCCTGTCAAAAGAAGTGGGTAAACATGTTGGCCCTTCTACTTAAGTTAACCCAACTGTTCGACGTAAAATATAACCGAGTTGTTTCAGCAAAAGTTTCCCAAAAATACAAAAAGTCCAAGTACGAGTATTGAATCCTTATTACTATCACGTTTTCTCGGCATACCGAACCACCATTAATTGGATATCAATGGTTGTCCGTTATCGATTCTTGACTGTCGGTTGGTATTCCAGACTATTTTATTCTAGTTTCACCTAGATATTTTTTTTCATCGCTAACCTTTGAATTCTCATTGACAATAAGTTATGAAGGCAGATATATAGGTAATAATTAGCTAAGTTTAAGATAGACGCTAAGTTTTTTTTAAGTGTTCTGTATACCTATAATTGGCATCTATATTAGTTCCCTACGTGTTATCTATATATATAAAATTTTCGTGTCACAGTTTTCGTTCCCATACTCCTCCGAAACGGCTAGACCGATTCTCATGAAATTTTGTGAGCGTATTGAGTAGGTCTGAGAATCGGCCAACATCTATTTTTCATACCCCTTAATTCGAAATTCACGCGGACGAAGTCGCGGGCAACAGCTAGTATATTTATAAATTACAATGTGTGATATAGATGCTGTTGGTGTACCTGTTGAAAATAAATAAGGCAGACAACTGTACCATAAAGTAATAGCTTTAGCAACGTTTTAAAATCACCAGCTATAAAAAATCTGTATACGCATAATGTTCTTGGACATTGCAGCAATCGGATTATCCATAACACTCGTTTTTGATTCAATCCCATATATGCTTTTAAAACGTTAAAGTTTTAAAGCGAATACATAAGGGTTCTATGAAAATGGCTTTCGATCCAAAGCTAAATACCAGAACACTAACTACTGACGCAACACATCCAGCCTTAATTGGATTATTCCGGATTAAACTGGTTTGCAATGGATCGGGACTTTTTCAATTTTTGAAGCTCTGGCTCTGCTGTTGACAAAGACTAACGACATGAAACTAGAAGTATTAATGGGGCTTAAACTTGGTGTGATTGGTAAGCTCATTCGTGTTATTTTTAATTTGACGAAACGTAATAGTTAAGCCGGTTTCCAATGAAAAAAATAGTTGGCAACATGTGACTACAGATAATTTCTGTTTACAAGTATGCCATGGGTAATGTCGAAGATATTTTTTCAATCTGCATTGCTTGTCATTGGTATTAAAAAATATTATTTTACAAAGTGTTTTTTGTTTGGTTAATCTTGCAATTCTCTTTTGCAAATGCAAGGTAAATAACATTTCACTATTTTTGATTGAAGCTAGAAAAGATTTAATAAATCTTTATATTTTGCAGTACATAAACGACTGCCTCGTTGGTCTAGTGGTTATTAAGCGCGACTGCTGAGCACGAGGTCCTGGGTTCGAATCCCGGGTCGGGCAAAGTGTTACTGGGTTTTTCCATTAGGTGATTCAGAGTAGCAGCACGGAGTCTGGATTTGTGCTGGCGAAATGTGGGTGTACTATATGTGCACCTCTGCCTACCCCTTCGGAGAATACAGGCGTGATGTTATGTTTCATAAACGAAATGACTCCAGACTTGTAAAGTAAATAATGAGACGGGGCTCGAGTACCATAACTTAATTTTACCTCAAATTGGATTTATATTCGTAAAAACGTGTGTCTTTATATCCAGACATTATTTTTGGAGCTGAACTGAAAATATTGAAATAAGATCCAGTTGTCTCCTTGCAGTATATTAAGATCAAAGATTCACACTTTATGCGCACGTCTACACGTATAAACAAAGCAATATTACTTGTGAAGACAGTTCTGCTATGATCTTATGAGGAGTACCGTCCCATATCTTCGAAGTTCATTATCAGATCCCGACAACATTCCATCATCATCATCATCAGCCTATCTCAGTCCACTGCTGGACATATGCCTCTCCCATGGCACGCCACTGAGCTCGATCTTCGGCCCGCAAAATACGCAAAATGGATGGCAGTGGTTGGAGGCGGAGGGCCGACAACATTTATGTGGGAGCAATTCAGGAGTAAGTATACTTTCAAACCAAAGATTTATTTTTAATCTGTCCACAATTTACGGAGAATTCGTTGAACATACATAAAAAAGTACAAACAGACGATCATAAGAATCCCGTCCTATTTGTCAGTTAAAAAAGCATATTCTTGGATCCAGACATTATTTTTGGAGCAGATATGAAAACATTGAATTAAGATCCTGTTGTATACTTTTGGCAATGGATCAAAGATTCGTACAGTGTAGTGTGTACTTTGTATGTAAGTAACAAACCTGAAATATGGTTCTTGGAATGAACCGTGGGCGTAATTCAGACGAAATAAGATTTTGAGGGACAGTATGTAGTAATCTCTAAACCTTTTTGGGGTCCTATTTCAAAGATATATTTGGTTTATATTATACCTACAATTCTTTAAAGGTCCGAGTGGTATCCGGCCCAGAATTGGGCGTAACAGGCGACTGAGGGAAAATTCAGAAGATGGGCAGCAGCGTCTTCTGTAACTTCACCACCAATACTGCGATCGCCAAGCCGCTTGCCAAGCGCGGGAATTTTGGCACCCTCCTTCCACTCCAAGGAGGAGGCCTTTGTTTAAAAGTTAACGTCTTCCGGCTGATGATGATGACTTTAAACATGACACGGAATGCTTTCTTTATCTTAAGACTTGAAATGTCTTTGTCTTCAACAAAATAATTATAAGTACCAAAATGGATCAAGTTATATGGTTGTTTCAGATTATATTTCTCACGCTTTATGCATTTTTGTACGGTATTTTTAACGAAGCTTAGTACAATAGCTACTTTAAAAAGATACCAAATAATTAAAAAGCGTTCTTACGTCCTTTCTTAATTACCTTTTACTAAACCATGTTACTTTTTTATAATTATCGTTTTCTTAGGAATACAAAAGTGTAAGTTTCCTGGGGATCATGTTAATTTTCATTATGTTCATTTAATATTATATTAATAAACAATAGCTTATTGGCTGCTTTAATAATTTTCTCGGAACTGATTGGTTGGATCTGCAACATCTTTGGTTAAATTAGTTGTGTTTGTATTTCTTGTTATTTGAAACAAAAGGACTTTTTTATCATAATATATAATTATGCACCTCTGCCGATCCCTAGCGGGGAACACAGGCATCATGTTTTGTTTGAATAAAGTAGAGGTATATTAAATCTAAGCATGTTATGTTATTTTGTATCGCCTTGGATAGGAATAATAATGCCATGCTCATCTCAAACCTCAGCATCTTCTAAAGATCCATTTAAGTCGGCACTAACGCCACATACTCTCTTTTTACTCTTATAATATTTGAAGGCTAGAATTCGGGATGTGGTGTTAAACGCAGTGACACCTAATATAACTCAACCTTTTCAATGACTCTCCTAAAGACATTGTTAGGATCTGTGGCCAAAAAGTCATTTTGACAAACCCACGCCAAATTAACTTTCGAGTATAAGAAATAATTATTTAATAAATAAACATTCAATTGAAATTATCAAAATGACCGCGTTAGATGACTTGCCGGAGGTAGACTCATTTTTTGGAATCGATTTGAAGACAGGTTCCATGATCATTGCCGCCATAGGCGTGGTAAGTGCAATCTATAAACACCTAGACCTCTAACTATATAAATGTAGTCTTCACAGTAAAGGGTTCTTTATCGAGCGTTTATTTACCAACCTCTGACCAAGACCTCTCATCTTTTTAATACAAGTAGAGGCCTTTTCTATACCAAACCTCCCAAAAAATCCATGCACAAACATATCAAAATTTTGGAAATATTTTTCCAAAGCCAGTTTTCCAAGATGAATAAGTTCTGATAATGGGCATGCTAATCATAAGCAATCCGGCTACTAACCGAAATCCAAGCATTACTTTATACTTCATCATCATCATCTTTAGCCTATTACAGTCCACTGCTGGACAAAGGCCTCTCTTACTACTTTATACTTATTTCTTTGTAATTCACAGGTTCATCCTATGGCATACGGGTGTTCGTTCTTCATACCAATGAGCTACCTTCTCGTCACCATTTGGATGTTGGTGGCGTTGTTCTTTGCTGCTAGCATAGTTTTATTTTGTGGCCTTGCGAAGGTGTGTATGCTTCATTTTTAGTATAACCTATTTCATATTGTGAAGGTTTTCATTCTAAACTTTCTGACCGCTAAATTCCTCGTATTGCCGCAGTAATATTCTCTTGCTTCGACTGTTTGCTGTATACATTTTCATTTAACATCAAGTAATTATGCAACAGTGCATGATGTTTCGTATGAAGATAAATTGTAGTTTAATTTTGAAAGCAAATTCAAAATAATACCCTTATTGAATGGTAGGATATAAAGAATACAGACATTTATGGTTGATTTTTGAGGTTTCTTTGGCATGACTTCTCCCTTTGTATTTGTTAACTATCGAATTTGCTTTTATGTGCATTTATTAGTAGCTGTTTTTTTGACGTTACCAACAGACACTCCAACTTTATTCATATGCATTGGCTAGGTTAGGCTTCCTTAATATAAGTCCTATATAATACTAGCTGTTGCCCGCGACTTTGTCCGCGTGAATTTCAGGTAAAAACACTGAATAAAATAGATATTGGCCGATTCTCAGACCTACTCAATACGCTCACAAAATTTCATGAGAATCGGTCTAGCCGTTTCGGAGGAGTATGGGAACGAAAACTGTGACACGAAAATTTTATATAATTATATATAATAGATAAGTCCCGCAATTTTTTTTTCTAGCCTAATCGGTGTCCCACTGCGGGGCAAAGGCCTCCCCATTATTTCTCCACAGAACCCTGTCCAATGCCATCTCAGGCCACGTCTAATTCCATTTTAAGTCATTGTAATCTTTACGAACAGAACGACGCCCTGCTCTGCACCATATGGGTTTGGTACGCCGTAATCTTCGTGGTGGTGATGTTGATGATGATGATACTCCTCGCACTAGTCTTCACCTCCAGGCAACAAAGAAGCAGAGTGTTCGTCGTTATATTGGGAATACTTTGGTATATTTGTAAGTATCTCTACTTGACTTTATCAATGCTGTGTCAGGTCTTAATATCACTTGTCTAACTCTGCAACATATACATACACCTGGTTACGGTTTTCAGCTGCTTAGAATTAATTTACTTTGCTCATTGAAGTATCTGGTGATAGCCAAACATTATCATGATTCTAGAATAATTTTAAGGGAAACAGTAATCGGAGCTTTGGATTTTTTTATTTTGCTACATTCACTATTTCGTATGGTACGAAATAGTGAATGTTGCATGTTCACTTTGCTAATTCTACGACTTGATTGATGCAGTGGTTAACCGATTGGACTATTCCGCTAAGCGGTTCGAATCCCGCACGAGAAAAAAAAAATGCGATCCGCCCAATATTTCATGTTTTTGAAATGCACCCATGGATACTGGAGTAAAGCTTAGTGTGCAGCCAGGTTTAAAAAAAAGAATATGGCCTGCCCATTGCCACTTCAACTTGCATAATAGAGACTAGTCAATACTAATAATTGATGTTTTTTCCAGTGACCATCTACTTCATATTGGTCGTCAACACTCATCGCAAAAGGCTCGAGACTCCTGAAGCAGCCCCAAGTGAGTTGAAGGCCTTGCGCAAAGCTAGCATAATATATTATAAGGATGACAATCAATAGTTTTACTTATTGGAACAGTGTTTTATTTGCTAAGGCCTAAGTTTAAAGTTGTGACTTTGGGGATAGCAGGCTAACGTACTGCGAACGAATCATGATTAAATTCTGGGAGGAGGAACGTCTGTCGTCCGGGGGAGAGAGTCATCAAACCTAAACTGAGCCACTAATGGCCAAAATTGCCTACTTGAGGCTAAATAGTTTTTCTTAAGTCATTGCTTTGCAGTGGGATGATTAGCGTGGTGCAGGAGGGTTATCGTGACAGTATTTACCTTTGTTAACTCTATATAAATGGCTGAAGTCCAGCCTCAGCATTTTGTTCAGATAAACTAGGAAATGTTTTGGTACTTTTGGGATTTTTAATCGCTTATCATGCATGCATAAAGCCAAACCACAGTTAGGTTCAAAGCTCGAACTCAGAAACTACAATTCTAAAATAAACTATTTTTTTAATTTACTCTTGTATGGTTTATTTACTACTAAATGAATACATTAAAACAATTAATGGTTATGTCAAATTACAAGGTCATTATAACATGGCAGTACTAAAGCTGTCCCCAGAGAAAATTCCAGATTATTTTTATCTTAAATTCCAAAATATATATAAAATGAGTACCGTTCAAGGTTTCTATTAGAGGGTTTATTGACTACTATAAGGTATCTAATTCTACAGAATTAGATTTATTTTTAGACGATGAATAATTCAACTTTTTAATTAATTTACGCCTACTTTATTCGCCTGTTTTCTACTGCTCAACTAGTCTTTAGACAAGTTGCCTCAAATATATTTATAGCGCTTTATGATAAATAATCCTGTATTAATCCTAGATTGCTTTTATCACATTTTTCGATGATATATAATTATTCTTTTGAATAGTCGCATTGGGATTTTGACATGGTACCAGTATTATGAACAAATAATACGTTA
Organism: Abrostola triplasia; assembly: GCA_946251915.1. Taxonomy (NCBI): domain Eukaryota; kingdom Metazoa; phylum Arthropoda; class Insecta; order Lepidoptera; family Noctuidae; genus Abrostola; species Abrostola triplasia. Next base: position 9,721,673 of record OX276434.1, on the reverse strand, counting down.
GGCATGTAAACAATTACTTCAGCAAGCACTCCACTAGACTATTACTACCCGATGCTGCAACCACAATGTATCAACATTTGGGAAGCACTAAAACACGTGGCAAATTCATCAGTCTTCACTTCCTAGTCCCATCACTTAACAAACTAAAACTGAGTACTAAAGCTTCCTTTTTTTTGGCTGGTGGCACAGTTCATGCTCTCGCATTGGCTGCACCCTCGGTGTACCCCCCAGTGGCCAGTCCGGCCACCGACCAGCCGGCAGTCATTACGTGTGCGGCCACCACGCGGAAACCCAAAAGAGTCGGGCATCATGCAAGACGCGTCGCTATCCCGAACTTGCATAAAAAGGTGACGGACTACCCTGATTCTCTCCCCCCTACGGGCCGACAACTGTTCATCTATAGAAATAAAAAAGATTAGTTCTCTCTGTGATTTCGAAGTGAGTTGTGGGCGTTAACAAAATGTAAGAGTAATATCTTTGTCCTTATAACCGAAACGATTAAAAACAATGGAAAATATGATGTCTGCGTTTGATGTTCTCCTCTTACGTAGTTAGTCTCAGTGAAGATTTATAAACCTAACCGAAACTCAGCCATTTATTTATTTTTAAAAAACGTCGCCCCACTTAGGAATTTCTCCTGTGTCGTGGGTGCGTTTCACGATCATGAAATATCACATACACAAACACCCAGACTCGGGACAAACATCTTTTGCCTCGAAAAGTTTTGCCTCGTGCGGAAATCGAACCTGCAACCCTTAGCGCAGCAGTCCAATCGGCTAGCCACTGCACTAATCAAGGCGTCGAATTACATGATGAGCCAATGAAACAGTCATAATGATTGAAATATTTATTCAACAGCAGTATCCGACGTTTTTCTTATCTGCAACCAGAATCCATATGCAACTAGTATTAAGTAGGCAAAAATCACTGCAACAAGAGAAGAAAATTAAATTAATGTTCTAAACTGATAAAGGAAACTTGAAAAATGACACGAGCGGGACTTGAACTCGCGACTTTCGCCGTACCGTGGCGCCGATCTGCCAATTGAGTGACACGGTGGCTAGATTTAAGCTTAGCATGGGAAACATGCAAAAATCACAAAAAAGTCATATAAATAACAACTTTACTAGCGTCGGCTGTATCTCCCATTTAAGTAGATTTTTTTAATAGATTAATTGATATCCTGCAGTACAAGTGAACTTAAGCGTAGAAATTCATCCTTTCAATCCGAAGAAGTAAGAGAGTAAATAAACTGAATACCTTACTTAACGTGAACCATTACACACAATATCTCCTATACTTATTTAGTTGAAGCAGAGGTGTTCTTTTTTATAAGATTTCTATGCACCCACTGTCCCATAATAGGTCCCATATACCTAAATAATCAAATTTTCTGCTTTCAAAAATACATAACCACCGATATGTTTATACTAAATCTTTAGTATCTATAAATCTCAGGCGTGAATGTAGTCCATAAAATATGTATCTAGACATAAATTCGGTATCCTTGTAACCCAATCTCCGCCCAGAAACCAAATATTTCTTTGCAATGATTTTGTATAATCTTGCTTGCATGACCTTCGTCAAATAAAGGTACCTAGGCATCTATTTACCTCACATTGTTGGTACACCCTTTGTGCTGTCTTGATTCAAAGTTCAGTAGAGCGAGAACATACAGACATGTAACATGTTTCATTCCAGTGTCTGTCCTAATTTGTTTACTATGAGAAGCTGTTTTTGAGCATGCAAATGAAGTTTACATTTCTTTGCCTTTTAGACTTTCACACGGCGTGGATGATCTTGACGCTCGAGGGTTGAGTTACATCGGTACCAGAAAAAGTGGTTGCCTAATGGGATAATAGTCTGATCCTAATAGACGTAGAAGTTAATTATGATGACCTTATATACAGTATGTTTTTATGTAAGTGCTAGTGTATAAATAAAGCAGATTGAACTTGAGCCAGGCTTGCGATGTAGGTAGTGAATTAAGATTTCATCAGGATAAAGGACCGATGCCAATTGATGGCTTACCCAGCTTTCTTGGGCAAAGATACTCAGCATTAGGTTGATACATTTACATAAGTGAAACCCTGGTACACCAAAATACTATGTACATTCTAACAGATATCGTCGTCATCATCTACAGCCTTGAATAATATCCTTCTGCTAGGTATAGGCCTCCCTTAATCTGAGCTAATCGTTGCGGTCCTGTGCCAATCTCATACAGGTGCGCTCTGTAAATATGTCCAACCATATGGGCTAATTGATATATTGCACCAAATATTCAGAAGGCTTTTGCAAGAAATGATTTTCTAAATAAAGGAAGTCGTTGCTCAGAAATAATATAAGTAAGTAGTTCAGGGACAACCTCCCTAAACATCAATTGCATTTTCCAGAACACTGATTTGTTCGTTCTGCTCACGGATACCTTAAAAGCTTTGCGAGGTTAAGTCATTTGCGTAACTCTACAATCTAGCCAGTCTTTGTTTGCAAATTAGCTTCAGCCTACTCGAGTGGATTTGGGAACGTTCAGATTACATGAAAAATGTTAATTTCGGTAGCGATTGGCTGGCGACAGTATTTTGCAGGCAGTCTAAATTTGCTAGAGTTTTTAAGAGTATCGCTATTGACCTACTTTAAGAGAGCTTATTTCGGCTTTTTTCTTACTTGGTGCGGAATCTCTTGTTAATATTTAAATTGTCCTAATGTGCTAGCTATGCCCATTTAAATTCGATTAAGCCACAATGGTAGATATTGAATTTACTATAAATTGAGCCATAAGCTTATACACCAAAACCGCTTCTCGTAGATATTTGTTTTATCAATAATTTGTCCTTGATTACGTAGATTTGTATAAATAAGAAGGATGTTACATAAGACTGACCTATATATAAGACAGGTGTTACATATTGCCATGGTATTTCGTTCCTTCTTTTTTCCTTATATTGGCTGTAAGCTCAAAGCAAAAATTTAAGGCAAAATAGTAATTGTTTACTTAATAACTGTCTGCGTGGCCAATAAATAAAATAAATACAATGATGTTTAAAAAGTTGCGAATAGGCACATTAACTGGCAAAAAACCAACAAATTTAAGAAAATAAACTGGACTGCCTCGTTTGTCTAGTGATCGCTTAGCACGACTGCTAAACATGAGGACCTGGGTTCGAATCCCAGGTCGCGCAAAGTGTAACTGAGTTTTCAATTAGATAATTCTCAGTAGCTGCATGGAGTCTGGATTAGTGCCCGGTTGATAGCAACTTTTGCCTCCTATCGCGAAATGTGGGTAAGTACATCCATGGCATAATGTTAACCATCATTGTGCTAAAGTATCAAACTGTACTCACTGAAGGCGAGGATAGCGCAAGCCAGTGCCACTAGCCAGCCAAGACTTGACTCCGTGATGTACATACAAAGCAGCACAACCACCAGCACCAGCGACTGAGCCCACCACAAGCCTGTGATCACCACCCAGCTCAGTACCACCGACGACTTCTCCTGAAACATTAATATTATAATTATTGAGATGCATAGCTAGATAGTTACTGGGTAAAGCACCCGTTACTGCGGTAAATTTTTGATTTAATTTAATCCGTTAGCCCTACTCCTTTCCGCTCGTGATGGTTTCCTATTCCTTCGGACTATTAATTTGAGGAAATGGCGAGTACACCTGTTTGTGCCCACACACACGTTTGCACTAATAAATATCTCGTCTTAGTAGATTGGCCACCATGTCCAAAATTCGCTCAAGGCCAATCCAATAAGACAATACACAACTTAACTAACTTGAACTTACATGCTTTACTCCCCAAAGGAACCACACATTAATGAAGATCATAAAGCTGCAGTATATGATGGCGTTAATGCTGAAACTGTAGGCATTATGCATCACTAGGACGGTACAGTCGACGCACTGCTTATAGTACACGATCTCTATACCTAAGCTTAGCACGCAGATTATGCTGATAAACTGAAACAAACAATTAGTTGGTCTAAGAACTATAAAATAATAAATAATGGGTTTGTTTTAGTGAGGTAGATCCCCACCCCACACTCCCTGGTCCCTACCCCATAGGGGTGGGTCCGGTGCCATTTGAAGGTTACCCGAAAACTAAAAAAGGTTCAGTAAAAGAGACTCGAGTGACGGCACTGCAACACATGTTGCGTATTCTACACCGATAGCCATAGTAGAGACTTCATTTATATCAAAAATGCTTAAGCTATTATTTTTATGGCAAGTAGATTATAGAGGCAAGATACATATCTCACACAATACCTTAATTAAGCGGCTAAGTGCGAAAAACGCCCAGCAAAGCTATACCAACCATACCATAGTATGGGAAGTAGATTAATGGCGATGAGAAGAATTCATAATATCTAGACTAAGAAGCTGCAGATGCTATTCTTTCTATCTACGCTTAGTTGTTATACAGCTCTTAATTTCTCGAAGATAACAAAATATTTCATATAACAGTCTTTATCTTTAAGCGCTTTTGCTTTGATTTTAGTCTAGTCTGTATTCAAAGCCCCTGTTATTTATAACGCTTATAAACCACTGACTTTCATAAACCGTTCAAGTACAAGTCAATTAGTAAATTAATATGAATGAACAAACCATACAGCAAGTTCTAAATAATAAACAAAATTGCTTTTAAACATCTCAACTTAAATAGCTTTTAAAATATCTTATAAGGCTACAGTTTATTATAGAAGTCCTTGAAACAAAACCAGGAGTCGAGTCAAAACGTTCGGGATGAGAAACATCTCTTACCTCTTTGTATATGAATCAAACTTTTTGGTTTCACTGTAGAGTTTAAGAATAATTATTACGTTCCTCTATTAGATCGTTTAATTTGTCCAAGACGTATAAATGGCATTTGTGGACTTTTATCATCTTTTAGCTAGCAATCAAATATCTGTCTATCATCATCATCTTCATCGTCATAAGAAGAACGACGAGAAGACGTCGACTATTAAACAAAAGCCTCCTCAATGAACGACAAATTACAATAAGAATAACCAAATAATCTGTTTATAAGAACACTTAATTTTGTTTAAATCGATTTCGATGCAATTCAGCTTAGATTCCAAAAAAAACATTTATATTGCTTTGTTTTTATAGAACCAGAAACCAAAATTTCGGATGAGCTCAGTTTTGGATCCTAAAATCTATTGTAATAAGAAATGCGAAACTGCTCTATCGCAAAAGTCTTTGTTAATAGATATTTGTACCAAAACCGGTATACCATCAGAAAATGGCTACTAAGCAATGACTGCATAAGTCTTGTATTATACATAATATAAATTACTTACAAAAATAAAAATCCCAACAAACGTGGCACCCTTCTTCAATGAAAACCGTCCGAGGAACGATTTTGGAGCTAAAGCTTCGAACCACATAATTGAAGAATTAATAATTGTTACGTATATGTGTTAATTGTGGTTATATATTGTCTGATTTTAGAAGCCACCTAGATTTAATGTCAAATATAAGTTTTTTTATTACGGTTCATAGTCAAGGTGTAGCATCGAGTAAGACACAAACATTCTTCTAAGCTTCAAAAACTGAAAGAATTGGAATCTAAATGTTAGAGGAATATAACGCTAGGAAAGAGGGACCGATTAGCCATTTAGAAGATTTCATAATATATTATGGTTTTCTTGCAGTAAATTGCAACATTTTACTTTTTAATTTTTCATTGTAATGCGATGTAGTTCCCTTCAGCCTTAATTAATTAAAAAAGCTTAGTTTTTCGATTTAAATACTCAAGGAAGACCAATAGTCTAATTTAGCAATAAAATCTAAAGTATACCACATTTCAAAACAGAATCGTAAACATAGAAACCTAGATTTATGTTACTGGACCCTGTCTCGATAACAGCTGCTTAATGAATGAAATCTCTCTCAGACAATGTTTTGTTTAACACCAAAACAAGCCAAGGCAACCTGAAGGTGACCGAATAATTAGTTGTCTAAACTCTAATCGCATTTGAGATAAGGCTGTGTCCTAATGACCATAACCAGAGACTCGGTCCCTTACATATCTAGGCGAGTATTTCCATAACTGCCTCGTTGGTCTTGTGGTTGCTAAGCGCGACTGCTGAGCACGAGGTCCTGGGTTCGAATCCCGGGTCGGGCAGAGTGTTACTGGGATTTTCTAATAGGCAATTCTCAGTAGCAGCACAGAGTCTGGATTTGTGCCCGGTTGATGGCAATAGGCTCGCCCCCTATTACATTTGGACCTAAAACATAACTGGCGAAATGTGGGTGTACTATATGTGCACCTCTGCCTACCCCTTCGGGGAATACAGGCGTGATGTTATGTTATGTTCTTTCCATTTACTTACTTTTTATTATGTTATGGACAAATGTACTTAGATACACCATTGTGAAGAGAAGGAACTGATCTTCAAGATACAGTATCTTACTAGTTTGGAGATCAGGGTCTCACCTGAAAGAGACAATTATAAGTCATGTTCATAATAAAGATTCTTATTCTTATTATTACTTAAAGCGCCTTTAATTCACCATTAATTCATTCGCCTTCTAAAGGCGTAGGGCCATGTTTTACTATTGTGTCCGCAAAATGTGTCAAGTAAAAGTATAATTAAAAAAAAAAAAAAATTGTTTATTGTTCCAAAATCATTACAATACGTATAGCATGAGGCAGCCCCGTTAAGTTATTAACAATACTTGTGTTGGGGCTGACTCGCTACTTCCCCTGTAGTACATTTACATAATGGAGACTAATAAACTAAAAACAACAATACGGATACAAATTAAAAACTAAAAATCTAACAAAAAGAGCTGCTCGATTGTGTATGTGTACGTATGCGTGTGTGTGTGTGTACGATATGTTCCATCGTTTCAGATCGATCGTAACGACGGATGGCTAATAATAATTATGCTAACATCGCGTCGATTTTAAATCTCCTTCATCAGTTTTCCACCTTTTTTAATTTTTATCACACTAGGGCTGCGGCGTCGTCTCGCTTTATTATGTAGTGCCTGTAATGGTTGTAGGTACTACACTTGGCGTATTTGTACAAATATTTGCGATATTTACGAGTACAAAATGAACCTTATTGCATTCAACTTCAATCATCTTTAGCCGGAAGACGTCCACTGTTGAACAAAGGCCTCTCCCTCAGAACGCCACAATAAACGACAATTTGTTTTAAATCGTGAGAATAAACTTCCCGAATACTTTGAGAAAGCTAGAGTAACTAGCTTATAGAAAATTGTTTTACAATCTTTATATATTATTTTGAGATATTTATAACTTTTCTATTTTCCTAAATGTAATGTGCTCATAAATAAGTCTACGTAATAATCATAAATTATATTTTCTTTATGTAAGAATAATTTTACCAGTAACGAATTCAACAGCACCCATGGGAAATAAAAACAGCTTAAACGACTTACGAGAGACTGAGTTTGAAGACTAAAATACACATTACATCAAGCCTGTATACCTCAACGGGGTAGGCAGATGTGAATAGTACCTTCACCCACAATTCACCAGTTATGTTAAAGCTCATCATGTAATAGGGGCGAGTCTATTGCCAGTAACTTTAAGAGTTCATAGTAAAGGGGCCGAATATCCTATTTGAATTATTTTTTTTAATTTTAATTTTTTTTTGAGAAATGGGGGGTGTGAGGTGGCGACTTAGTAACGCGATTTGCAAAGTTCCAATTTTGATTGAACAAGGAGAGCGCGAGCGGACGGCTCGCCAGTCGTCTACAGTACACCGCCCTGCCTCAACGCATACATAGTACGTAGTTAGTTATAACAAAGTATTGTGGAATCCATAATATAATATTCACATTTAATGAGAGTTATATTTATTTGAATCTCCCTGAAGTATCCCGGACACGTACCCAACACTGGTGACCCCGACGTGATGAGTAGGCGACTCAATCGGTAACAGAGGCAGGAGCGTGATATAACCGCGTGGTGCAAAGTTACCCAACAGATAGTTTGTAGTAGAGTACTTAACATATTGTTGACAGACTCTTAATCAACAATATATAGGTACTTACCTACTTACTGTTTTATTTCTTCTCAGAATGATCTTACTAGGTATCCTCGAATTGTAGATTCGAGTAATTTGCCGAAAACCTAATATACTCTACTTTCATTACCAAGCAGTAAAACTGATAGTCGTATAATATAATTTACGACATTTTGTCCGTTATTCAGGCTCTGACCGAACTGCTGCCTAGTAATGAACTTTTCGGTCTCAGTTACTTGTAAATGATGACATAACATTTTTAACACACCTCTTGCTGTTGACATCGCTGTTTTTGAACATGCAAACGACAATAATAGGTATAAAAATCAATAGACTATAGACTGCCTCGTTGGTCTAGTGGTTGCTAAGCGCGACTGCTGAGCACGAGGTCCTGGGTTCGAATCCCAGGTCGGGCAAAGTGTTACTGGGTTTTCCATTCGATAATTCTCAGTAGCAGCACGGAATCTGGATTTGTGCCTGGTTGATGGCAATAGGCTCGCCCCCTATTACATTAGGACCTAAAAACATAACTGGCGAATTGTGGGTGTACTATATGTGCACCTCTGCCTACCCCTTCGGGGAATACAGGCGTGATGTTATGTATGAAAATCAATAGTTTAACATAGATTTCTTTATAGGGCTAACTTTTGGCAAATAAGCAACTAATAATATATCCAGGCTTAACGGGTTTTAGGTAAAACCTTACAATGTAAGGATTATCTCTTTGGCTCTCTGGTCTCTCTTTGGGTCTTTAGGTCTCTCTCTGGTCTGGAGGCTTGATACGTATTTCCAAAACCTAATTAAATCCCTTAGAGCTAATACGCAATGCCCGGTTACCCGCAGTGCGTTGCGCATGAGGTCTTAGAGTTGGGCAGCTGTAAATATTACAATCTATTTAAATAATAAGGGACTCTTCAAGTCTGCTTTAATAATATTTTACAACACCTCACCTGTGATATAAATCTACGATATTCGCGCGCCGCCCTCAACATTTTATCAAAATAGTTTCAAACAACTACAGAAGTCAAGAGTTTTCCAAATAAATCCAGGACCACCTCGCTGGTGCGCGCACAAAAGTGTAGTTACTTTACAATACCTCGGGCTGACGTCATTATCATAGGATTCGTTATCTCGTCGACCTTTCTCGAAGCTGCGCATAATGGCAGATGTTTTCACTGCCATTGTTGCCATTTATTTTTATCAAGTTGCAGACACGTGTATCTCTTGAGTGGTATCTATTTATACCGCGGCTTTACTCGCGTAAAGGGAGCGTATTTTCTTAAGAGCAGGTAAAAGTGAATATTTAATGCTCGTCTTGCCATCATGGTTTGACGGTATTTTGACGCGGAGTGCTCGAAGTGGTTTGAATTGTGGTTGGTAGATATTTGGGAATAGTATTATTGGTTATGTTACATGAAAGTTGAACTCTATTGGGCTTAATATGGTTTTATATTGCACAGAGGGCAGTATAACAGGCAGTAATAACAAGACACGCAAGAGTCAATCGTAGAAACAGACGCAACAGTAAAGGTCCACTGTAAAACAGTGCCTAGAGAATCATTTCTCTACCAGCACTTTGAACACTCAATTAATGTCAAAGTCAAGCATTTTAACTTTGTAATACCCATAGTAACAAAAATTTTTGACAAAAGAATATCAGTCAATATAGTTAAACAAAGATTTATAATAATATTCTCTTGACAACGACCTATCGCAGCGGAGACTAGCCAATTACGCAGGAAATATTGCACAATTAGTATGCGCGCAAACACAGATGCACTCCCTATTCCCTCACTCTCATAGTCCGATGGGACGGTAGACCGATACGACCGGAGAGAGATTAAGCGCAGTACCAACGGCTTAACGTGCCTTCCTAAGCACGAAGGGTCACCCATCACAAGACTAACCGCAGCGAGTACGCTTTGACCTCGCTGATAGACTGGTCTGCGCAGTAGTAAGGTAGCTACAAGCCCCCACAACAAAGATTACATAAATAACAATGTCCGACTGTTAAGAGACTATTGAGATATTCTGTCCGATTTTGGAAACAGATGAAATAGGGTCTGTAATTTTCTGAGTATTGTATCTTGCCCTCGATTACCTGCTTGACTTGAAGTACCGATATCGGAAAAATGTTATAAGGACCAGCCCCCTTACCATGAACCCTTATAGTAGGAGAGTCTACGGTGGGGAAGGGAGACGCCGCATTATACTGCGCGTAGCGACGTCTCGCTTCCACAAGTAAACTGTCCTGTTTTGAAAGTACATGGTAAGGGGACAGATTGGCAAAGATTAGCGTTTACTTATATTTTTGGTCTCAAGTTCATACTGCCTTGTTTGGCTATAGCCACGCCTGGTATATGGCTTATAAATGTATGTCTGGGTATTATCAGTGTATGTGATCGGAATGTTTTTATGAATTCGTCCATTTGGATGTTCTTTGCTCCAAAAAATAGACATGAATAACATCGATTTAAACAACCCTATTTTGACTTCAGCACTTCTTGAGTTATTTTTTTGTTTTCCTATATTAAAAACGTCGCCCCACTAGGAATTCCTGCTGTATGGAGGGCGCGTTTTACAAACGAAATATCACATACACAAACACCCAGACTCGAGACAAACATCTGTGGATCACACAATGTTTTATCTCATGCGGTAATTGAAACCGCGATCTTTAGGAGCAGTCCAGTCGCTTAGCCGCTGCGCCAATCAGGTCGTTCATTACCTAGCAATAGGCTCACCACTTCAAAAAATGTTGCGTTGAACTGCATTAGTGTATTTTACATATATGTTCAAATAACCCAGGTCCCTGTATTGAGGTAAAATTATCAGTTTTTGGTTACATACCACATTACATACACTTACATGCTTCTTGGGTTTTATTTTTAGATTTCTGTCTATCTACAAGTTCCAGTCAAACTTTGGAACCCCACTCTGCTACTAAACTATGCATTGCTTATGCTACCAATACTCTAAACATCCAGCTACAGTTCTAATTCGGTCCATTTTGTACCAACATTATACGATAAAGGATAATCTAAGTAAGCGATAAAGATATATCGTATTATCTCCATTGTGCCAGAAACAACTGTCTGGAAAAGCCATTCGCTCAAGAAAAATACTGTTGCCATAGCAACCATAATGATTCGTTTTTAATTGCCGCCATTAGAATGAAAGGTAGGATAATAATCATTAGGAATATTCTGTGTTTTAATTGTATCCGACCCAGGACCGCCTTGTTGGTCTCATCTAGCAATTGTGTATAAATGTAGTGTGTAAGATCTTCATTTGAATCAGGGTTTCTACTTTTTATAAATCTGTTTTAGAATCATAAAACTGAACCGATTTACATAACATAACATCACGCCTGTATTCCCCGAAGGGGTAGGCAGAGGTGCACATATAGTACACCCACATTTCGCCAGTTATGTTTTGGGTCCCAATGTAATAGGGGGCGAGCCAATTGCCATCAACCGGGCACAAATCCAGACTCCGTGCTGCTACTGAGAATTACCTAATGGAAAAACCCAGTAACACTTTGCCCGACCTGGGATTCGAACCCAGGACCTCGTGCTCAGCAATCGCGCTTAGTGACCACTAGACCAACGAGGCAGTATTCAATGTTTTACCGAACCAATTTATTTAGGTGAAATAGTTTTGTTGCAATTCAGTATACTAACGGATACCACTCGGCATGTGAATGCAAATATAATTTTATTCCTCAACATCACTATCAATACCGGGGGGGAGGGGCATCCGTCCAGGCAAGCCAAGTAGCCGGCCGATGTCGACAGGAGATATACCCTGCTGCGTGCGATAATACTAAAGTTTTTTGTGTGATATCGTGTAGACGGCCGACCTGCAGGTCGCAATTGCAAGTGCCGCCGTATACAGCGATGTTAAGGGGAGACCCCTTTACAGTCTCCCCAGGGATGTGCCACATAGGCGTTGCATGGGGAGGTTCCGGAGTTAGTCTTCTTAGAGGTCCCGGGACTTCCTTTGTTTGTGCAGATGGTGACCGCTGGGGTGGTTTTAGTGTCAAAAAAAAAAGGTCGCAATTGCATGGGATTTATTTTATCTTTATAACACTTTAAGGGTCCGGAACCCTTGGACCTCCTTAGTTATTCCATTATTGTACCTACACTACATTCAATGCAAGTAAACATATCTATTTTATTCCTCTAAGTACGTCCTTGAGCATTACAGGTTTGATACTTAAACGACAAACATGCCAAACTCGGGCTAAATGCCATAGGTTTATAGCCCAAAATATTATACCGTTACTAGGAAATGAAATAGTTTTTTCTTGCAGCTTGGCTTTAGAAGTTTAATTCTTTAGTTTTGGTAGAAGAAATAGTTACAGTATCTATATTCAAGGTGCACGGTATTTTTACAATACTAGAGATATTCAGGATAAACTCGATTTTACTGTTCGCATAACATTTTGTGCGTACCTACACAAAATAAGAGTATACAGAAAGTCAACTTCAAATAACTCTAAAATAGTCGATAGATCGAAGTGTCCAATTACCTAGTGTTGTCTCCTAGTATCATTTATTATTTGGTACACACAAATTCTCCAATTTGTACCCAATAATAAATGATAAAACTTAATATATATTATAATATTTATTATATATAATATTTCATATAGCCACGGTACGGCGAAAGTCGCGGGTTGCAGTCCCGCTCGTGTACATCATTCTTCAAGTTTCCTTTGTCAATTTAGAATGATAAAATAGTCAAATAAATACTCCGTATATGTAACAACTGTAATAACAGCTATGATTCGATTGAAGGACTTCTCATTTATTAGAAGTTAACTAGCCCAACTGAATTAATTTAATGTTAAATGCGGGCAACCGGTGGATGCAATTGGCAAGCTGTCGTTCATTGTGGCGTTCTAAGGGGGAGGCCTTTGTTCAACAGTGGACGTCTTCCGGCGGCAGATGATGAACTAGCCCAACTGCCGCCGCTCATTTAAAAAAAGATGGCAAGTTGGCCCCCTTTCAAGTGGCAAAACAATTGACGTAATTGTAGGGAGGACATGTCATGATCTTTCGACTTTACAATCTATGACATGTGCCATCTGATATATTTTTCATTCTATTCGATTTCTATGTGTTGACTGCCTCGTGGGTCTAGTGGTTGCTAAGCGCGACTGCTGAGCACGAGGTCCTGGGTTCGAATCCCGGGTCGGGCAAAGTGTTACTGGATTTTTCCATTAGGTAATTCTCAGTAGCAGCACGGAGTCTGGATTTGTGCCCGGATGATGGCAATAGGCTCGCCCCCTATTACATTGGGACCGAAAAACATAACTGGCGAAATGTGGGTGTACTATATGTGCACCTCTGCCTACCCCTTCGGGGAATACAGGCGTGATGTTATGTTATGTTATGTCTATGTGTCAAACGTTATTATAGCAGATTGTTTGGAGCCCCTGGTAGTCATCGAGACTAATCTCACAGAATTATGTGATCCTTCTGTATCCTTTTTGTTGACCATGAAGGTTTTCTTCGAAATATTCCTTTTGTTATTTTAAATAAGAAACTTCTAACGAACGCTCGGGTGTCGTTACAGACAGAACGTTACGGTGTAAGGATTATTCAGAAAAGCTAAAGGAATGCTTTCTTCAGGTGTTATAAAAGATTATTTTTATATCCCTGCGTCTTTTGAATTTATATTAGCAAATGTATATAGAATTATGCCTCGAGACCTACGAGGAATTGAACGGGGGAATCCCGACTCCGTGCTGCTACTGAGAATCACCTAATGGAAAAACCCAGTTACGCGGGATTTGAGCTCAGGACCTCGTCCTCAGCAGTGTCTTGTAGTTAGAGGCAATAGGGTTGCGATTGCCACCAACCGGGAACAATTCTTTTCCGACTATTATTTATTAACAAATAAATATTGTGGCTATCAACTCGCCCTTAACGTCTAATAACACCGTTACACTATCTATGGTAATACTGTTTCGATAACGATGTTTGACTTCAAACAGTTACTATAACATTATTAGTAGATCAACGCAAACACTTTAGAAAACAAAAAGGTTTTTCGAGAAACGGAGCCCTAAAAGAAGACTTGGATTATTCGCGGGTATTAACTGTGCTTATTAAAGAGACTATAAAGAATAGGAGAACCTCGAGATCCGTCTTACAGGTCTCGAACCTTGGACTTCAGCTCTCAAAAAGTTTAAGCTATTAAATTGTAAGTTATACAAACGACGGCCTAATTAGCGCAGTGTCTAAGGGATTGGACTGCTGCCCTACAGGTCATGGGCCCGATTCACGCCTGCGGATCATAACTGCGGATCGGCAGATATTTGTCCCGAGTCTGGGTGTATGTAATATTTCATGTTTTTGAAACGCACCCACGATACAAGTGAAATTCCCAGTGTGGAGCGACGTGTTATAAAAAGGACTCTCTAAGAGAAATAAATATCTTTATTTATTCATTATTTTTTTCTGAACATCCAGAGATTTCATGTCAGTCATACTTGTCTACTAAGAGATAAAATCCCTAGGGTGGTACATAAAAGTAGACATCCACATTAATTATTTTAAAGCATTGTCTTACCTAGAACCGGCCCTTAACATAATTATCATTATAATAAAAACAACATCTAAGTTATACCTCATTAAATTCGTTTGTTTAACCGACATGCTAGTGTTGTTTAAGGTGAGCCACCGGTGGCTTGTTCAAACTTGTTTTATACGGATATCATTTAAAATATTGAAATACTAACGGTTGGTCATGGATCCCCATATTTATAATTATTTAATTCTGAGTTAGTCCATGAATTATGAAAGGATTAATTGGTATTGTGTTAATTTATTTAGCGGTTCTGATAGAGGTGCGGTTACGCATTTAATAATTAAATCTCATGTTGATTCAGTATATTATAATATTTTGATAAATCGAGTTGTGGGTTGTCCTTGAGTCCCGAAAAGGCGTTAGGATTGGTTAATGAATTATGTTTTTGGTGATGAACTTAGTGACAGAACACGAGAGTTATTAAAAGGTTAAGTGGTAACATTAATATTCTGTACGATTTACTTATATATACATAAAGTCACGCCTGTTTCCCTGAGGGGTAGGCAGAGACCACGGATTTCCATTTGCTACGATCCTGGCATACTTCTTTTGTATCATTCACACGGATCACATTCCTCATACACGCTCTTCGGTTGACTTTACTTACATATCTATTATATATCGAATTAATAAGCAATACTCAATACTCTAACAACAAACCGTTGAGTAAAGACAACATTCTTCCAAGCAGGATCTGCCTTTACCATGAACTTAAAAAAGGATATACTCCGTTGTGGAAGCGAGCTATCGCTACGTGCAGGGTAGTATGGCGTTTCTCTTCCACACGGGAAAATGTCCTGCTTCAAGAGTTCATAGAAAGGGCCCTGGTGCGTAACTATGAGCTTTTTTACAGGCTATTTTCTGTTGTGGATGCGAGACGTCGCTGCGTTCAGTACAGTGCGGTATGGTATGGTATGGTATAGTCTTTATTTATCGTTTAGATTACATCACTGTTACAAACAAATGCCCTGTCTCGCTTCCTCAGCGGAAAATAACTTGCAATGCTCATAGTTACTCCGCAGGTTTGGAATTGTGCTCAGTAAATAGCAGTATCACAATGATACATGTGGCGTTCTAAGAAGGAGGCCTTTGCTTAACAGTGGACGTCTTCCGGCTGATGAGGTTTAAATAGCAGTGTTATAGCGCCTTTTAGTTATTAGATAGAGGTTAAAAACTCTGTTCATTTGTTTAGCAAAATTTAGGCATTCAACAAGAGGATACATTTAGTGACGGGATGGGAAATATAAAAACCTACCAAAAAAAGTAGAGCCTCAAACGTATGAGCTAGATTGAAGAAAGAAGATAATTGTCCAAAGCTTCGATTAAATATAAAAAAATATCAATCAATATGAACGTTACCCTGACAGTAGCTACTATGTTCAATTGTGGTTCCCTGGAACAATACAAGGGGATGGCCCATTCATCGGACCCAATGTGGAAACAAACTGTTGCCGGCTGCACGATCATTGATATTCTACGGGATATGTATAACTTTAAGTAAGTATTTTAACGTGAAAATATTGCTTAAGTTTATAAAAGAGATATTAAGTAAATCTTCTTCTTTCTTAGCATTTTCTTTGTAGCAAAACCTCCTGGTTGTTTCTTTCCGCATATAAAACAAACCTGTTAAGGTTTCAGAGATAATATTGTCACTAGCATTTTAACATTGCCGTGTAAGAACATTGATTGTTTAGACACTTCCTCAAAGTATATTTGGAACCATTTTGGTTTCTTAGGAGCTTAGTAAGCCCATTGGTTAAAAAAAACATCTTTATGATCACTTGGAGGAACTAATGTGTGTACTTAGTTTGACTTGACTTGTAGTTTCCAAGCCAGATCGCCAAAACATTGCTTGGAAATATAGTCGGCAAAGATTTATAAAGATAAAGTCTCTAGAACAGTCAAGACTACATTTAATGTTATTTAAAAATGAATTATCGATCTCGAAACAACATGGCGCCTTAATGTGAGCTTGCATTGTAAGTCATTTTCCGTTATAGAAGAAGTTACGGAAGAGAGACGCAGCTACGTGCAGTGTAGAGTGGCGTCCCTCTTCCACGGCGGAAAATCACCTGCAAAGCAAGATTAAAATCAACTCTTATAGCAGGATATTTTCCGCTGTCGAAGCGAGACGCAGCTACGTGCAGTATATAGTGTCTTGCTTCCTCAACGGAAAATGACCCGTTTATGAGGACATGGTAATTGCCCAAGTGTATTTAAGAGATCTCACCCTAAACTCGATCCTAAATAAATCTCGATTGTCAATGCGCGTTAACTTAATTATTATTATATTCTAATTCCAGTGTATCCTACGTGTATCATGACTTAGATATTGCGACTGTGATCGATGGAGCTATGAACATGTCTCATACTCAAAAAGGACGGATAAACGCAGTAGATATATATACAAGACCAATAATCTTTAGAAATGAACTGCTGGATGTTGCTTATCCTATACATGCTTACTATCCATGGAGGTACGTAATCATTTTTATTATATCTATCAAACTAAATAAAACAGACAAAATATTGAATTAATACGGATCACATTACAATGATCACAAATCGAATCCACATTCACTCTTCGACAACCTGATTGGGGCAGTGGCTAAGCGATGGTACAAAAAATTTTGTGATCCGCAGATGTTTGGCCCAAGTCTGGGTGTATGTGATATTTCATTTTCCTGAAACGCAGTCACGATACAGGAAATATTGGTAGTGCCGGGCGACATTTTTTGTGAAAACAAATCTAAGATACCTGCCAATACGTATGTATGCCTGCTTATACGTATCGTACCTGTAGTTGTCGCACATGTCTGTACATGTCGCGCCGGTACGTGGTATTAAAAAGATAAAAGATTAAAATAGCTTATTCAAAATAGACTTAATTTTAAGTACTTTTTGAATATCAAATAACATCAAGACAGCCCCTAAAAACGTCCACCCGTCACCGCTTCCTAGCTGCGTAGAAGAAACGGCGCAACAAACTACCCAGCAGCACAATCTGTCCGTCTAAATTTAGAAAATATTATGAATGAAAATGATCAAGGATCCGATGATTAATAGATATTATGCTATAAATAGAAGTTCAAAGATCATATTATTTGTGTACATCAAAGCTAAATCTTGGTAAGGTCACATTTAAATGATGCTTTACAATTTGAATTGCTAAGTTCTTGCCCTAAAATAGGTCGGTTTATAAAGTCAAAGCGGGCTCGTTAACAGAGGTAGTTGACCATTCAATCTTATTTGATTGATATATAGCTGATTCATAGCTATCTATCTATCATCATCATCATCCGGAATACGTCCACTTTTGATCAAGGCCTCCAGCTTGGAGTGGGGCTTTGCCATAATCCCCACGCTTGGCAAGCGGTTTTGAGATCGCAGTATTGGTGGTGAACTTACAGAAGACGCTGCTGCCCATCTTCTGGATTTCAGGGGGTGGTCAATTCTAGTATATCGCAGTCTATCTATGATATCTACAATCAATGTAGTGTATTAAATACTACAGCAACGCTCATGAAAATATTGTTTTCAGATTTGGATTTCTCCTTCGTCGTCCGGAAGCTAAATTCTTCTCTAGCTTCTACAGCAAGCCGTTCGTGAGGCCTGTCTGGAACTTTCTCTACGGCATGGCTCTTTTTGTCAGCATACTCTTCTACCTGCTAAAACGTTGGGAGTTCGGTATCTTAGGAGGATGGGAGTGCAGCTTTGCTTATGAGTTGTTGATGGTCATAGGAGCTTATTGTCAGCACAGTAAGTTTTTTAAAGGGATCGTCACCGTTTTGCCTCGTCGTCAAACAGGCGTCAAGGTACAAGTTGATACGGTGACGATCCCTTTCCGGGTTGCAAAATTCACTCTTGTAACTACTCTACATTCTTTTCAATCGACTTCTTACATTTTGTCATAACCTCATAGCGCTAATTTGAAATTTAATTATGCCCCACAATATATTATCAGATAATTTAAAGTATAGAAGACCGAATAGGCTCGCCATTTGGTTTAGGCGGCATATGAAAGGTGTATTTATAAACCAGCTCCAATAAAAAACCTCGGTCAATGCCTTAAGGGTTCACAAGCCCGATGATACAATAATACTTATGAATGTCAAAAATATATACTTTTATTAAGTTACCGAAGCTTACCATATTAAGGAAAAACTTCTCGAAGAAACTAATTTGGTCCCTGACGTGTATACAAAATAAAAATCTATAAAGAAAGTTGCCATAGCAACAGCTGGCGCTGACCAAACTTTTATCTACCTCAAATCATAAAGGCAAATGGTTGGCCCTTACCTGCTTCTTTCTACTTCTAAAATAACAATGTGTATAATTGTATATACATTAGAGCTATGTAGTAGGTTTTAAATCACATTTTATATTTTTTATCATACACATGGATACAATAGAAATGAAACGGGTAACTCCTCCAAAATTTGGCTTCTTAATTAAATCGTTGACTGGCACGTAGTAAATACAATTTAAAAACTATTGCTCGCGGTCACCGGAAACTGCGGTGGCGCTCAAACGGTTAACGCAACCTAATTTTGATTCCGCAGTTCCACCAATGGACCCAAAATTGGCTTCCAGAAGAATCGCCTACTTCATTTTCTTCATGTTCGCCTACACTGTGTACACATTCTACACCTCTAACCTGCTCTCCAATCTGGTGAACGATAAGGACCATGGCATCGCCTTGGAGACCCTGGCCGACAGCAACTACGAATGTGTGATCGTGGATTTTATGAGGTCGTTTATTTCTGGAACTGTGAGTAACTAGGAAGTACTTCTCTTTTATAAATACATGCAAGGGAATCTGTCCAAGTTTACAGGTAAACAGAAATGTCAGGATTGACTTTCCAATTTTCATAAATGACAATAAGCACGATCTCAATTGGACAAGATATTAAGATTTCTTGATAGCCGCCGTGTTCTATCTGTGGCAACATAATTATCTCCAACTAACTAATAACATGGAATTTATTTTCTGTTAGGCTAAAAGCATAGCTACACTTAAACGCCCAAAATAGAAGCATGTAAGTTCCAAAAAATGACAAAAATGCCATGTTTATCAAAGTATTCTTTGTCTGAAGATTTCACCTCGGTAGCAGTTAACACTACCTCACATTTCCTTTCCGCCTTTGACATGAGGGCGAGTGTTAAAGTTGCTAACACTTGCTTTGTTTGCATTTGTGTATACTTTTCAAAACGCGGTAACACTGTGATGTTCATTTTATTTTCGTTTTCTACACTGAATGTTAGGGTGCTAGAAATTCTTTCGATTGTAGCGGCCTATGCTTTTTTTGCTTGTTCTTTAACAGATCTACTGCTGAACTCACCTTAAAAAATTGCTACGAATTGGCCAAAAATCACACTAATATTATAAAGGCAAAAGTTTGAGTGTTTTTGTATGTTTATTACCTCTTCACGCTTAAACGGATGTACAGATTTTTATAAAATTTCATATGGAGGTAGCTGACACCTTGGATTAACACATAGGCTACTTTTTATCCCGAAAAAAGGTAGCAGGTAACACCGCGCAGCGCAGCTTGTTATTTATAAGAGATAGGAAGAAAAAGTTCTACCATGATTCAGTTTTTTACACCAATACCTTCGTTAAACAAATCTTCAGTACAGCTGTTATTCATTTTATTTTACATGCAGATTAATAATTATAACCAGAAAACCAGAGCTATATTGAGCCACCTGCTGGCTCTGAGATCTGTGTCTGTTGCTGATGGTTTAGAAGAGATGAGGACTGGGCAGGTTGCCTTGTTATCGGATTACACCACTATTTATCCCTATATAAGGAAAGGTGAGTAAAATAGGTATTTACGCCTTCATCATCGTCATCAACCGGAATATGTCCACTATTGAACAAAGGACTCCCCCTTGAGTAAGTGGGGGGGATTGCCATAGTCTCCCCCCTTGAGTAAGTAAAGTTGCCAAGCGTGGGGTTATGGCAATCCCCCTAGATAGCCATAATCCCCACGCTTGGCAAGCAGCGTGCGAATCGCAGTATTGGTGGTGCAGTTACAGAAGGCGCTGCTGCCCATCTTCTGGATTTTCCCTTAGTCTTACGACACCCACGAGAAGAAAGAGAGTGGTCACTTCTAGACCAGACCACTTGGAAAAACTGCTAAACCATAGGCTTAGGTATATAAAACTTCACAACTGTTTTATTAATTTTGCAGTATACGATAACGCTGAAATATGCAAATTAATTAGAATCGACCTGTTTTCGAAGACCAAAAAATATTTCCTTACATCAAAAAAATTTCTGTATAAGGAACAAGTCAAAATTGGGTGAGTTTTTTTATATTGCTATTAAAAAAACCGAAGAGGGTGCATGGTCTTTTGTAGGGCAAACCTGAGGTGTATGGATGAAGTGTTTACTTCCAATTCCCCTAATTAAAATTAATACCACCAAGACCAAATCATACAAAACATAAGTCCATTTTTTTAGACACATGTTCTAATAGAAGTCGACGAAATAATTGACGCAGTGGCTAAGCGATTGGACTGTTGCGCTAAGTGGGCTCGATTCCCGCACGGGCCAAAAATTTTAGTGAACCGCAGTTTGTCCCGAGTTTGAGTGTGTATGTGATATTTCATGTTCAAAAAAAATCACTTTCATCTTTCAGAGTTCTTCGCATGAGTGAAGCTGGACTCATCAAGCGTCTCGTGTTTTTCAATTTTGAAGTACCTCATTGTTCTGACGCCCACCACGTGCAGACAAGCCTGGTGTACATTTCAGCCCCACTTACAATACTATTGACCACGTATATCACATCGGTGCTGATACTTGTGGGGGAGAACGTCATGTACAGGAGAAACAAAGTTTGGCCTTATGTGAACTGAAAGTGGTTTAAACTCGATTGGTCTAGATATATAAAATGGTTATAACTAAGTACCTATCCCTTTTAAGGAAATGAAAAAATTCTACGATTGTTTTCTCACAGATTGGGCACCTGATATTATTGAAAAGCCAAACTGTTTAGACTTTTTAAATTTGACTCTATTTCGTACTAAACTGATGCTAAAAGTAGGATTTCATGATGCGAGACAATTTTTTCCAGTATTTCATTGGCACGTTTGTCTGTCGGTTAGTTTACATGCACGAAACTTATAACCAAATTAATGTTTAGCGAAGTTAGGTTCGTAGGTTGATGTTCGTAATACGCATTTTCCACGAATATATTAGTATAATAAGACATGCAATAATAAAGGTAAGAATCTATAATGCGTTTTAAGTATATCGGTTTTAATAAACGAGAAAATTTTAAACTTGTCGGTTTTATTTGTGTTTGTCATTGAGATAAAAATATATAAAATGTTTGTTTCAAATACCAATTCGCTAACTGCTGGCTTTTTTACTCTTCTTCTCGTTAGTAACCGTTTTTAGAACACGAGGAGAGCCCAACTTTAATGGTAAAAAATGCAACTTAGCACCGAGATTTATATTTTTAAGGGTCCTTCTGTGGCATGATTACTTGCTTGGTATAACTTGTCAGTCGTCAGCTTTATTTCATATACCTACGTAACAAAAAGGCAATAACAAAGCATCAAATCAAGTGTCAATCAAGCATGAACTACGTTTTAACATATTACTATCAAGACATTTTAGATTCACGTAGCTACACATTCGTTTTAAAACGCAATATTAATATGCGAGTACTTTCCAGCACGTACGTAATATTCTCGTTAGTAGAGCAAGTCGCCGACGTATGAAACATTCAAAGAAAAATATTTCAATAGAAGTCTCATCTTTTCAATCGAGGAACCATACAAAATGGGAAAATGAAATGGGAGAATTCATTTGAAGAATTTAATCGTTATTAACGCGACTTTTATAGCTGTCTGATCTTGCTTCTAAGTCGTACCCACGGACCACAAGAAAACGCAAAATACCAAAGTCACAAATATCATAATTTCCGCTCAATTTCCCAACAATAAACATCAAGCAACATTTCATCGGAGGGGCTCATTCAAAATTTTTAACGACAACTTTAAAGGATTCCATTGTTAATAGGGGGTTCTTTGTTAAATAAAAAGTTGTGCCACACTTGACTGCGGACTAATTGGCGTTCCATTCTGCACGTGCTTTTTTTTCTGGCACGTGTTCATTTCATCCTCAGTTGGTATTTAGGAAGCCAACTATGTCACGTGACAGCTTGCGCAAATGAATTTTTTACAACTTTTTGCCCTTTGAATTTGGTTTCGGAATTTTAACTGGTTTATTTGTCTCGAGGTAGAAAACGTGATTTGAAGCGTGAAGGGTGAATTTCATTCGAAATCGGAGGTGGTTTGGAGGTTTTGTTTACAGCCAGCTCTAAATTTCCTCAAGGAGCGAAGCCTCCGTGGCAATTAAGTCGTTAAGCCAGCGTCTGCGTTCGTTCATATTGAAACAGAGCTTTTAGTCCTACAATGAAAACTTTTCAGACTTCCAGTCATAACAGAGATGATACTTCTAAACAATGAAACTTACGGCACGTAAAACTTTTGTATTCAAATTCTTACGCAATAATCTTATTTTTTTATTCAAGGAGCGTAATAATTATTTAGTGCTTAAGTTTTGAAGCTTATTAAAGCCAAAAAGCTTCCTTATTTGTTTGTTTAGATGCCTTCTGGCAATAGTGAAGAAGTAATTTTGAACACAAAAAGAACAATAACATAAATGTAATAGGTATTATGTTGCAACTATAGATAGAAGAACTATATAATAAATATCTACACAACTAGGAATATACTAAGATCGTAAATTCTGCATCGCGCTAGCGAAGTAATTACATTCGCTAGCTATATACCTAATTATATTTCCTGCGTATTAGCCTCACAGCTGAGGCAGGCCGTAGTATACCTTCATGTAATTCTATTTTTGACTGAGTTGTGGAACTAGATTGTAATATCTTAAAATTAAATTCGCATTTTATACTCATGTTCATAATAAATACTCCCAGCTTTACAATAAATAGTTTAATTTTTGGCACCAACTCATCCACTGCCCGCAGAGCCCATCCCAAAAGGGGCGGAGTTGGATGTGGTAAGGAAGTAGATACCAGAGTTCTCAGCGTCTGATTCCAAGCCCATGTAGGATATGGCGTTCTTGGAACACAGCCCTTGTCCAAACATTGTCCAGTTGTCGCATCTGCGGGCTGGAAATGGAAAGATGAATTTAAAAAATTGTCCGTAGAAACCGAGAGGATCCTGGATTTGATTGCAGTATTGAATAATTCAATAAATTCATTTAACTTGGAAGTAAGACTTTTTCGTTATAAATAACATAACATAACATCACGCCTGTATTCCCCGAAGGTGGAAAGTTAAGTGCACATATAATACACCCTCATTTCGCCAGTTCCAATGTAATAGGGGGCGAGCCTATTGCCATCAACCGGGCACAAATCCAGACACCGTGCTGCAACTGAGAATTACCTAATGGAAAACCCAGTAACACTTTGCCCGACCCGGGATTCGAACCCAGGACCTCGTGCTCAGCAGTCACCACTAAACCAACGAGGCAGTCGTTATAAATAAGTGTTTATTAATCTGAGATATAACGAAAAGAAAACATAACTTCACGCCTGTATTCCCCGAAGGGGTAGGCAAAGGTGCTCATATATACCCACATTTAGCCAATTATGTTATTCGTAGGACGTCAGTGTAAAGGCAGGTCGACTCAAACTCGCCGTAGTTTTTTTCCTCAAAAGACCACTTCTCGGACCACCGGCACTATTCTCACATAAATTATTGAGCTTGTCTGAACTTTAAAAGAGACCTTGATCCCTGAGTTTGTTTTGGTATTTCGTCTCAGAGGTAGTCAGTTAGGAAATGCCAATGCCATCTAGTTTAAAAAAAAGACGTGTAAAGTGTTTTTGTAAAATCGATTTGCAGATATAAAATCATTTAGAATTTGGTCCTAATGTAATAGGAGGCGAGCCTATTGCCATCAATCGGGCACAAATCCAGACTTCGTGCTGCTACTGAGAATTACCTAATGGAAAAACCCAAAAACAGTTTCCTCATCATCATCAGCCGAAACACGTCCACTGTTGTATCAGTTTACTCGACCCGAAATTCGAATCCAGGACCTCATGCTTAGCAGTCGCGCTTAACTGCCACTAAACCACAATGGCCGGGGACTGAAGAAAACTGTCTGTGTAAATAACACAATAATAAAATATTATCTCTCTGAAAGAGATAAATAATATTCGTCATAAATCTTTCCGAAGTTATTATAAATACTTACTTCCATTACATTGAATTTCTCATATTTTTTTTTTCATGGAATTCTCACCATGCTATTACATAAAACATGTTTACAAACATACAATAAGGCTTTTTAACCTTTGAAGATAACAGGCATACAACGAGGAGATCCAATAAGGAAAACACCATGATTACAAATAAGATTTTTTTGATATTAAAATGGCATCCTTACCACCAAACGAATAATAAAAATATCCTATACGGTAATAATATCAACGCGGAAGCTTGTGAGAATACATAGATATATTCATGTTTATAATTACTCTCTAACACCAAAACTACTAAACTGATTTTGATGAAACTTTACTGTTTGTGCCCGGTTGATGGCAATAGAGTCCCTATTACATTGGGACCTATAACTGAACTGGCGAAATGTAGAGGACCTGTGCAGTTATGCAGTATGGACCTCTGCCTACGCCTTCAAGGAATACAGGCGTGGTGTTATGTAGTCCAGCATATAGCTTATAATGTAGAATGTTTCCTTAGACTATAGTGTTTAACAAATCTAAATAAACATAAATTAGTTCGTATAGGCGAGAAAAACCGCTAGAAACAGCTAGTCTAACAACAATCACAGAGTAATTCCACGTAATTGATCAAAACAGAAATCCGATTAAGTTTTCCATGATGTATGTTGAAAATTACATGTAGTTGAACAGCGTAAATGTGCTACATTTATCTTTGAGCCTAGATAGAACTATAATGAGGATCAAACCACAGTTCTGACATAGACCGTCACGCAGGCATAATGGATAATCTAACGTGTTAATCAAATATAAGTGGCTTATTACCATGTTCTAATGGTATAATGAGATCTAATACTGGTAAAGATAAATTGCTAGTATTCGATCTAGAACTTGTACCATTGTTGGTAGTATCATAAGTAGCATAACATGTTAAGAAACGTTATGTCAAATAATTGAAAGAAACAAACATAAATTCAAGTTATAGTTTCAATTTATAGAAACGTCCAAATGATGGTCTGCGGATATTTAAGATTTTATGTTAAAAATGATGAAAAACGCTCAAGATATAGAGAATTGGTGAAAAGGGTAGGCCTATGTACCCAGCAGTGGGTAATACCGGGCTGAAATGATGATGATGTTAAAACGACTGCCTCGTTGGTCTAATGGTTGACGAGGTCCTGGGTTTGAATTCCGGATCTGGCAAAGTGTTACTCGGTTTTTCCTTTAAACCATTCTCAGTAGCAGCACGGAGTCTGGGTTTGGGCCCGGTTGATGGCAATAAGCTCGCCCCCTATTACATTGGGACCTAAAACATAACTGAAATGTTGGTGTACTATATGTGCACTTCTGCCTACCTCTTCGGGGAACACAAGCGTGATGATGTTAACGTGAGAATGATGTTAAAAAATTAAATCTTTAGCTACTTATGATGCTGATGTAACACACCCTTCACAAACTTCCTTCTTTATCTTTACTTCTATGTTCATGTTACCTGGAAAATGTTTAGGTGAGCCGATGGATTCAGCATAAAGCTCCCATGCTCTGCTGTGGTCGCAAATGGAAATATAGCACCCTGGCTGTGATGTCCCACCATTAGGGTAGAAATCTTTGTGGCCTGAAAAAAAAGTAAATTAACTTAAACATAAGTACACCCACATTTAGCTAGTCATGTTACAGGTCCCAATGTAACAAGGGCCAGAGCATTATCAGTCGGATCAATCACAAATCAAGGCTCCATGCTATTACCAAAAACTAACCTAACCTATTATTTACTATATATTCCAGTTATACTCACGGGTGTATTCGGGAATGCCCGACTAGTTTCGGACTCGATCGGAGCCCTTATTCATGAGCTGGTTACGCGGCAGAGTCGCGAGCCGAACCGTAAATAATATGGATAACACTCACGAAAGTTATTATAGTAAAATAACCTAACCTAACCTAATAGAAAAGCCCAGTATTTCGCCCGAACCGAGATTCCAACCCAATACATTGTTCAACAGCCACACTTAACAACTACTAGACTAACGAAGCAGTCAGACAAATTGCTTTTTAATATCTCTCCGACTTTAGAATTTCCACGATAAAAACCATACTAAATTCTGCTGGTATACTTGTGAATTCTGAGAACGTGCAGATAAAGGCGAGTCTACAACCGACAAAAAGAGGACGTTTTCTTTTAAGTGCCTACTAAGAAAAAGTGTAAACATCATTAATACTTCTTTAGAACAATGACTGCGCTCCTTAATACCTCCTTGGGCGGAGCCTGTTTGCTAAGCACATTGTCATCGGATAGGAAGTGTTTGTCCAGTGTAATAACATTCTTTATTTTATATTCTCTGTGTTTAATATGGGTTTCACTTCCTTGCTTAAGTAGGGTATTCCTCAGGGTATAAAGCCTACTCAAAGTGGTACAGCACCTTGGAAACTAATTAATTTCTCGGCCCGATTGGCTCTGATTGGCTTGGTCGGTCAACCCTTGGTCTTAGAACATGTTCGGAACAAAATTAGTGCCAGTACCTAACCTAACAGATGTCGTTTAGTTTGAATGTTTGTGAACATCAGATTTATGTTTGTTAACCCCGGGTAACACGGGATGTCTTAATAGTATCCTAGTACCGTTTACATTAGGCCTTTAACCTCTTAGAATTTGATACCGACGCGCGGCGGGCTACATAATAATCTTCATGGGAGTCTGTTACAAACTGCCTGTTACTATAACTATAAATTGTAATTCAGACACATTTGCATGTTTACAAAGCTACGGACATAATAGAAATTACAAATTGAGTAACATAAAAAACTGCGAAGAATCAGACTACATATTATCTGCTTATATGAATGGCATTGTATCAATACGGTGAGATGAAACTTTTGGAGATATCTATTAACGATATAAGAAACAATAAGAACCATTTAGACAAGAGTTATTTATTGTAAATAAAGCTGCGTATGTGGAAATTAATGCTGAAGAACTAACAAAGTCATGATACATGATACTGTGATATACGTGAATATAATATGAGGTAATAATCAAATCCTCAATTTTAGATATTAGTTGACGGCTTCTACACTCCCCGTAGACGAGTCTGGAAATTGCGGACGGTACAAAAACATTCCCGAACCCGAGCGAGCATAACAACAAACACAACCTTGGCAAACTTCTAGTAAACAAGTAAAACAATTGGTACACAAAGAACAACTCATAACTACTGTTAGTAGTTGGTACCCTCGAACTTTGTATGATAAAGTTTCGATTCTGATACGCTAGCTTTATTAACTCATCGATAATTATTAAAGTAAGTTACATAACTAATATAATGGTTTTTGATGTGTGATTTTTTGGCCGTCCGTGGGCAGGAAATTGAATACTCGATCCTGTCTAGTCTCTTACGGAGGAGTATAGCATTGTTTTATCCAATAAACGCACCTTTGAGATGAGCAAAAAAAAATTAAAATTGAAAGTGGCAGTTGTGGCGTTCTAAGGGAAAGGCCTTTGTTCAAAGGTGGACGCCTTCCGGCTGATGATGATGATGAAATTGAAACAGGTGACGTTAGGCCTGATGAATGACAATAGTCTGCTACTTATTATCTGAGTATAACAGTTTTACCAGACTCTTGACTGAGAACACCTATGACTTCTCAGGAGCGATTACTGAATGTGTATGAAAAACTTCAAAACTCGATCACTTTTAAAACAATATAAAAAAAACCGTCGTTTACCTACAGGCTCTTTAAGACCCAGCATGCCTGCATTACTATGTATGACGTCGACGTATATGGCATCGGTCCTGTCCAGCCTCCCACTGGCACTGACGTTACTGAAACACGGTCCAGCGGGGTCCAAAGCAGTGATGCGGCCAATTAACTGGCCTGTCAGCACTTTGACACGCTTTCCTGCTATCCCAGCGATGTGGGAGCCAAGACTGTGACCCACTATGTAGATCTTGGAAGGGTTTTGTCCATCTGAAACCGGAATTTGTAAAGATTATATTTTTGTTGAATAATGGACGTCAATATAAAACATACATGTTGGAAATGGTGGCTACTACAATAATCTGAAACGGGAATTTGTCAAGAATGAGTGTAAGGAATTTGTTCGAAGTGTGTAAAAAATTTCAATATGCCTATGCTACATTTTTTGCTTAATTTTATATTGATGGCTAAAAATAATAGCTTCTAATATCATATAAACGGACCAGATAAATAAGTTTACATAAATAAAAGAACAAACAGTTGCGGACCAACTCACGTTTAACAACATCAGCCAAAAAGTTCCCAAGCATTTCTCCCATAAATCTTACATAAGTCGACGACCTAAAGTATTCCAAATTGATGATCTTTCTCCCATCTAATGCGAACACCTTCAGCTGTGGTTTCTTCAATAGCTCCGGAGCAATACCGTGTACCATCCAGCCATCAGAGCTCTCCATAAAACCATGGATGAGAATAACAACAATTTCTGCCTGGGCCATCAGCCGGTTCATTCTATTCGTTGCTGTCAAATTATACTTTACGTTTCCAGTTTTGGTGATTAGGTCAATATTTAAGGCTTCTTGGAAATTGGTTTTGTTCTTCCCTTGCATTTGCTCGTATGTTAAGCCGAAGAAACTTTTGAAGGCTTCACCTGTAAGTAATAGTATACGTGATATGGCTCAGAAGTCAGAAAAAATTATCAACAAGATATTCTCATCTACGTAAATGATTATTTTGTTTTCAGACATCCATCTGACGTGATTATGTAAGGCCTAAGGGAGCTACCATTTTATTTATCGACAACGTATCTAACATTTTTTCAAGGCACTAAAATCCAAATTTTCCTTCATTTCTTTGAGACAGATAATCCAACTTTTAGTAAACTTCAGTTCTAAGGGGAATAAAAAGATGCGAATGTTTACGATGTGCTTTGTCAATCTTCTATAAATTTCTTGTTAAACTTATATGATCTAAGTTACAAACTAGATCTTGGAGAGGGTTCCGGCTGAAAGTGGAATATTAACTTTTCTTGTCGCACAATTGCGAACATGTTTCGACTTATAAAGATTCACTGCCTGGGTTCTCTTTATTTAAACACAAGCGAATGCTTCTGATATCAACCCGGAGAGGCGAATAATTATTTATAGTTTAAGAAAGGATACATGATCATTAGAAAAATAAATTAAGTACCATTAGTGTCGAAATCAACGTTTAAAATTAATAGAAGAAAATATGGACTCAATAATTGGCAGTAGGTTACTTGAGACCTACATTCTTAATACCTATAATAATATTATTAAAGTAATGCTGTCGTTAATGTCTAGGTCAATTACCATTTTTTGCTGTCCATCAGTCTTACTGAATACAAGTTCAATAAAAAAATGACTTACATCTGTTAGAGCCAGCGGAGACCACGGGATGCACCATAGCCATGGTAGCATCTAAGAGAGAACTCACACTGAACTGAGCAGGGTCGCTGTGAGGTAAGCTAGCAGCATACAACCCCATTAGGAAGAGGTGGTTGCAGACGTATAGCAGTTCTAGATGGGCTGGAACATATTTTGTGTAGATTAAATTGTGACAACGCGAAGTCAGATCTTAAAAAAATATTCGAAAATTTTTAAGACCAAATGCAATTATTTTTATTTAAAAACCACCACCTAGTTTTAAAAAAACTTCTAGTTCTACTTATAAAAAAACAAAACATTAAATATTATAGAAACGGTTATAAGAGAGGCATTATTTAGATCAATATTTTGTAGTATACCAGTAATTATAATTAAATAAAAAAAATACAATTATAATTATTAAAAATATCAATCAACGACACCGCTAGTTTGTACTTCCATTTAAAACCAGTAAGATACCTAAATAAACCAATAAAGTAAATCCAAAATAAAATGTAACAGTAATTTACCAATCAGATACAATTATTAATGTTTAAAATAACACTCGTACTCACAATTAATCATTTCACACTGCTAGAAGTCAACTATTATAAAAAATATTATTGTAAGCATAACGCGACTACTATTGACATGAAATTCAGCTACTGATCGTATGTAACAGGCCATTTTTTACTCATGCACTGTTTAATACACCAGAAAATTGATCTTGTTTGCTGTAGTTGATAAAAAACATTGCTAGTTGATATATTATTCTATTAATTTTATATGCTTCAGATATAGTGTAGTTTGTAGTGTAGTTAAATATAATAAACTATAACATGGTCCTATTGCTATATACATACATATATATTCCTGCGATCCCCAAGCCAATTGCCAAGCGTGGGGATTATGGCACCCTACCCTTACCCTCCCCCTACCTTTACGGAGGAGGCCTTTGTTCAACACTGGACGTCTTCCGGCTGAAGATGATGATGGTTCTATTGAAAAATGAAATTTTACTTAATTTTGGTTTAAATCATGACCCTAAGCAGTAAATCTTACTACCATCCTTGTTGTTTCGCCAATATCTTAATCACGGCTCGTTACATGTAACAACTGGCGCAATACGAAGAAAAAGGCAGCGAAGAATGACTATAAAACAAAAAAAAAACAGAATAATATTTTGTAGTTATAACTCTTTTTTATTTCTGGGACAGATGAACAAGGCAAAATATCAGGCATTCTGTAAATGTACGAGTTGCTAAAGTCTCCATACAAGGAGGTCACTTCAGAAATATTTACTGTTTTATTATACTTTGACTGGCAAAAGTTTTATGAAGCTCTTGACTAGAACAAGCTTCTCAAAGTATAAGAAAACCATGGACATCGTTTTACATATTTATTTTTATTTACTTACATACGTCACCATGATATTTTTTAAGGTTGTAATAGAGACAAATTGGGGTAATAATTTGTTACTAACTGTGACAGTTTTATTTCGCCCTTATCGTCACAAAAATTAGTCACAAAAAAGCTTGGCTTTTATCAATACAAAACTGCACTTATGCCATTATGACAATGATAATAAAGCCCTATAATGCCCGTACTGCGAATTTTTGGCCAAACTAATACCATATTTAATATTTATATTTTTTGCCGATGTTCATACAGTATGTAGTCTCACAGTAACCAGTCAATGCGATGTTTATCTTGTCTGAAATGACGCGTTTTGTTCCGCCAAGCATGCGATCGTATCACACGATGGTTACGAAACGAACCATGTTGAAATAACATGGATACGGCTTGTATGAGATGTGTGTATCAATGGGCGGCTGGGTAGTTTAGAGTAGAGTCAATACTAGCATAACATTACACGGGGGCTCGCAGCAACGTGGCTGCCGCGCAGATCAGTCGATCTGCGAGGTTAAGCCGAGCTCGCCGCGGTCAGTCTTGTGATGGGTGACCGTTTTCACATGTCGAGCCCCTCCGTGCTTCAGAAGGCATGTTAAGCCGTTGGTCTTGTGCCTGATCTCTGGCCGGTCGTGTCGGTCCACCGTCCCATCGGACTATAAGAAAAAGAGAGTGCACCTATGTTTGCGCGTATGCTTGTACACTATAATATCTCCGGCGTAGTTGGCTGGTCTTAGATGAAATAGGCCGCCGTGACTGAAAGTCAGTCATGAAAACATTCAGTATTATAAAGAAGGTAGTACTTACATATCTCTAAAGATAAATAAGAAAACGAGTAGGTAGCTTAATTATATAATCATATATAAAGATTTTCAACGAGACAAATAATTTAGCTGCACCTGCTATACATCTGCGCACCTCTTCCTTGAATACAAGAGCAATGATACAGCGATGCACGATAGCTGATAATACCATGATAATTAAGAGCCTGGCATTGATTGTAGCATACTAATATAACAGTAATTATATGTCCTACTGTACAATTACGGCTAGTTACAGGTTAAAACATTACTGACGCAAAATCAACGCTTAATGCGATTTTAATTTACCCATACAATATCTTGTATTTCTATGGACGGATACAATTTTGTATTTGACAACAATATTGGATTCCAGTGTTTGTAATAGGTACACAATATTCTGTCAAGGTTTGGCCATGGTGTTGCTAACTAGAGCAACTCCATTAATGGTATTTGGTGGGCAAAAGTTGAAGGGCGTCCGCATCAATTATAATGTGACCTAACTCTATTTTGCGTTTTTTTTTGTTAAAGAAAAACGTAGCCACAGACTAGGCTATTTTCCTGTGTCGTGGGTGCGTTTAACAAACATGATATATCACATACACAAGCACCCAGATTCAGGACAAACATCTGTGGTTCGCAGAAATGTTTGCCCCGTGCAGGAAACAAGCCGTAACTCTTAGTGCAGCAGTCCAATCGCTTAGCCACTGTGCCAATCTGGCACTATACAGAATAATAGAAAAGATAAATGCATTTATTTACAATTTATGTCTGATGATTAATTCGGTTGAAGGCAATAGGCTGGCCCCCTATTACATCGGGAGCTATAACATAACTATCTAAATGTTTTTTTTTTCTTTTTTAAAAACATTGCCCCACACTAGGAATTTCTCCTGTGTCGTGGGTGCGTTTCACAAACATGAAATATCACATACACAAACACCCAGACTCGGGACAAACATCTGTGGTTAGCACAAAGTTTTGCCCTGTGCGGGGATCGAACCCGCAACCCTTAGCGCAGCAGTCCAATCGCTTAGCCACTGCGCTAATCAGGTCGTCAATGTGGATATACTATACACTTTTGACATCCCTTCGGGGAAGATAGGCGCTCCCCAGCAATGAAGGTACAGCATTTGTTTTCCGACATCTTGATACAATATAATCAGACTAATATCTAGCTATATGACGTCATATCAAGGCTCTCATATTATTAAATATATGCCAGCATTTACACATGTAACGCCACAGTTGGACTACTCAAGTAATTTACTGTTGCAAGGCAAATAATGTAACTCTTGACAGTTGAGGGTCAAATCAAATAAAAACTAGTAATATAAAAGTTAAGATTGGATTGGTGCGAGCCGAACTCTCACCTATGGTTCCGTACCTGATAACCAAACTTCAGTATAGTAGAAGTTTACTAAACTGTAGTGGTTGCTCAGTGCGACAGATGAGATGGTCGTGAGTTCAAAATCCCGGGTCAGGCAAAGTGTTACTGGGTTTTTCCATTAGGTAATTCTCAGTGGCTGCACGGAGTCTGGATTTGTACCCGGTTGATGGCAATAGGCTCGCCCCCTATTACATTGGGACCTAATAACCTTACTGACGAAACGTGGGTGTACTAAATGTGCACCTCTGCCTACCCCTTTGGGGAATACAGGCGTGATGTTATGTTATGTGGGAGCTTTTTATTGGCATTTATTGATCTCATGTGTATTACTATTTATATGTAGCTGGAAGCCTACCTAATAAAATCAAATAAGTCTATAACGCAAAAACTATGATAGTCGCACGGATCTCTAAAAAAATCATTATGAGGCAGAAAGGCTAAATGCTACGCTGACACGTAACTTGACGTTTGCTCTTGGCACTTATGGCATTTTTTAATGACCATCATAATAGGTTGTACGCCGACGCTATGGAACATAACGCTGTAGAATTTTTGCTGTTATTAATAATATTCCATGATTTGAAATTGTATTTATTATTTTTAAAATGTCTTTGGGCAGACCTGAAACACCCTACCTACCTCATGGAAATTTGCAGGCGTGAATATAATAAGCAAGTGTAATAAATACGACGACCGGATTGGCGCAGTGATTTTCGATTGGACCGCTGCGCTAAAGGTTGCGGGTTTGATGGCCGCACCGGGAAAATATTGTGTGATCCGCAGATATTTGTCCCGAGTCTGGGTGTTTGTGTAGGAAATGATATTTTTGTAGAACGCTACAGGAAAAACCTAGAATAGGGTAAAGTTTAAAGAAAATTAAGTACTTACCAGTATTTTTTTTTGTTATTTATTTATTTATCACAAACACAGCTATCATAACAGGTACCATGTATACCATGTATTATTACATTACATCGTCACTCACGTCAGGACGCCTGAGGGAGGACATCGTCGTCGACGTCGACCATGGCAAAGGTGGTGATGATCTGGTCACATATGCGGGACACACGTGGTCAGATATTGCAAAGGATAGAGTGGTTTGGAGGAAGAAAGGGGAGGCCTTTGCCCAGCAGTGGGAAACAAAACAGGCTATGAAAAAAAAATACGTATCATCAATCCGTCGATGTAATTAATTATTTATTTTTACCTAACATTACATTAACGCTAGAATGACAAAACAATTTAAGCTTCTTATCTAACCACTGATTTTATCAAGACTATGCTAATTTTAGGCAGATGTGTTCGCATCGTTGATGAAACACACAAAATGTAGTATCTAGCAAGTACAGTCATTACCGACATAGAATGAAAAGCTTTTAAAATGGGAGAAAAAGATTTTAAGAAAGTATAGTTACCAAATTTTCAATTAACGCAATATTTTTATTATTACTACGAAACCTTTAGTAAAAAACTCGAATAATAAATAAGTACTCAATTTATAGTATCTTAGTGGATAGGCTTTTTTAGTGTTTTTCAACATGGAGTACCTAAACAGTTTATTTATTATATATATAAATAAATAAAAAATCAATAAAATAAACCCTAGCTTATTCCTTAACTATGCAAAAAAACATATTTTTTAACTCAAAGAGTTTTGTTTCCGACTGTACTTTGTATTGTTGAATGCAGTGCTGAGTCCATTTAAAAAGTAGTTAGTAGAGAAAAGTAGTTGTTATTAAGGTCGGACGTAAACCAAAAAGCTATAGTTAAATACGCGGCTCATTTATTACGTTCAATCGTTAAGTTTTAGGGTTCCGTAATCATCGTCATAATTTCAGCCAGGTATCACCCACTGCTGGGTATAGGCCTCCCCTTTCCTTTGTCATTCTTCTCTGCTATGAGCGTCTAGCGTAATACAGAACCAACATAAAAAATAAAGGTTTAGAAGACTGTGGTTCGCACAAAGTTTTGCCCCGTGCGGGAATCGAACCCGCAACCCTTAGCGCAGCAGTCCAATCGCTTAGCCACTGCGCTAATCAAGTAGTCGCACAGCGCAGGTGTAATTGCACGTAATATCTATACTACTATTATAGACTTAATAAAATAAACCTTCTTTTCTAAGAATATTTTCTACTTTTCTCATTCGATACTACTGATACTCGTTTGATTAGTCGTCGCGTCGCTTAAAATAAAGTTTGGGGCTGTGAGGCCGTTATTAAAAAAGTTATGAAGCATAATTATGAAAACTGTATTTTATTCTAAGACAATTAAAATGATTATTAGCATTTTAAATTTGAACTGGAAAATCTATTTACATAATTCGTATTGAATACTGAAATTATTGTGGAATAGAAGGATAATTTGTACTATTGCTGCAGATGGTACGATAAAGATACATACATCATTGTTGAAGGAAATGATGTTATTTACTCAAGCAAGGTCTTCTTCATATAAAAAACAACTTTACTTTTCTTAATTTGGGAACTAAGCTTGCTTTGAGGTTCAAAGATGGATTTATTTATTGATTGTTACAATATAAATAAATACTAAAAAGGGCGCTGTATACGATGGATTGCAAACATTTGCAGATCGCAGAATTTTTTACCCCGTGCGGGAATCGAACCTGCAAACCTCAGCAAGCAGTCCAGCTGCTTAGTCACTGCGCCAATCAGACCGTCAAGATTTAATCAATATTATTGTGCTACTCGCAAATTGACACTAACTTTTAGTGTGTAATATCTTTCACTTAAAGCAATCCAGACCATCTTTAGATAGAAAAACAGGAAATTAACCACGGCAGGTTCACGTCTATAGCTACGGAACCTTATACCCGTTTCCGATACGCACGTGGCCGCGTTTTTTACGCACTTCATAGTGTTACGTGTTGGAGGTAAGATTAACAACTGGATGTCAGTTTACTATGATTGGTTTTGACGTAGTGACGTGTTTATCAACAGCTTTATCAAGCGCTGTATGTATTGCAGTCTAGTAGAGCTGGGCTTACTGAGAAGTGTTAAAAATTGTAAGTATAGTTTTTTTGTTTATAGAACTGATTTGAATGACAGTTCTTTTGTTTCATTTTCTTTGAAGTGTTCGTTTTTTTGACATGTTCTAAATTTAATTACCTATTTAAATTATGTAGTCAAATCTACATAAAAATTTAATTATAACATAATTTTAAAACTAATAATGCTAACTACAATTAAGTACGTAATTACAACTTTTGAATCACCAGATTATAGAATTAAATAAAATTTTACCACTTCGTTGGTCTAGTGGTCGCTAAGCGCGATTGCTGAGCACGAGGTCCTGGGTTCGAATCCCGGGTCGGGCAGAGTGTTACTGAATTTTTCCAGTAGGTAATTCTCAGTAGCAGCACGGAGTCTGGATTTGTGCCCGGTTGATGGCAATAGGCTCGCCCCCTAATACATTGGGACCTAAAAACATAACTGGCGACATGTGGGTGTACTATAAACCCCCCTTTGCCTACCCCTTCAGGGAATATCGGGAACTCATGTTATGATTTATTCCACAATATGAGCAATTCTTAACAAATACAGTATTCTCTTACGTTCGTTTTCGTCAATTTGGGACACCATGCTAGTACGACACTATAATTTTGGGAGGCGGTAAATGGTAGGCGTTGTTGTTTCTTACTGAACCGTGTAACAGCTGTGGTAATACTGTGTTTATGTGTGTGTAATTTTACAACTGTCTAATTTGAACGAAAAACGTTTCATTACATTGATTACATAATCAGAAAACGAAGTATGTATGTTTGTTTGTAAGACGACTTGATTGGCGCTGTGGCTAAGCGATTGGACTGCTGTATTAAGCGTAGCGGGTTTATTTCCCGCACGGGATAAAAAATCGGGTGATCCGCAGATGTTTATCTCGTGTCTGGGTGTTTGAGTACGTTGGTTATTCGTGTTTGTGAAACGCACTCACGATACAGGAGAAGTACATAAAACGAGACACGTAAAACATAAAATTATTAATTACATTGTAGCAAAAGAAAGACTGCCTCGTTGGTCTAACAGTCGCTAGGCGTGACTGCTGAGCACGAGGTCCTGGGTTCGAATCCCGGGTCGGGCAGAGTGTTACTGGGTTTTTGCATTAGGTAATTCTCAGTGGCAGCACGGAGTCTGGATTTGTGCCCGGTTGATGGCAATAGGCTCGCCCCCTATTACGTTGGAACCTAAAAACATAACTGGCGAAATGTGGGTGTACTATATGTGCACCTGTGCCTACCCCTTCGGGGAATACAGGCGTGATGTTATATAAGGAAGTGGTCTCAGCTCATACTGTACCGGGATGGCTATCTACAATCTAGGCTGAAACGATAAGGTCCATTTACATAAAACTCATCCGTAGATAAAGTTTGCAAGAATATGGTTCGGGAACAAGGCTAGGATTTAATGGACCCCATTATGGCACAATGTCATTCAGTACCTACAACTTGAAATTGAGTTTTGAAAAACTCAAATTACTTTTGTCAGAAAAAGTTACGCGTAATAGCTGACTGCCGTATTCGTTTTAACCGTGTGCTTTGACTAAACGGTATACGAAAATAATTGAAACTCACATTACATAACCTCACGCCTGTATTTTTTGAACGGGTGGCAGAAGTGTGTATACACCAACTTTTAACTAGTTATGTTGTAGATTCAAAAGTAATAGGCGGCTAGTCTATTGCCATCAACCGAGCATAAATCCAGAGTCCTTGCTGCTACTAAGAAATACCCAGTAACAATTTCCCGACCCGGGATTTGAACCCAGGACCCATGCCCAGCAGTTGCTCTTAGCGACCACTAGACCAACGAGGCACTCTGTGAGATTAAGACTGCTATTATTTATGAAGAACTGCCCCCTTACCATGAACTCTTAAAGCAGGCAGCACTGTACGTTGTGGAAGCGAGACCCCGTGTCATACTGCGGGAGCTTCTCGCTGCCACATCGTAAACTGTCCAGTTTTAAGCGTTCATGGTAAGGGGGCTGTAGTGTCTAAAATTAGTAAGCTTTATCTGACAGTAAGTGAAGTGACTAAAGTTAAAAGAGGAGGCTTATGCCCAGGAACGGGCCAACTACGAGCTGACGATAATGAACATGATCAAACATCTCATACCTTAAAAAACTACGACAACTGTAATATATAGATAGTGACAGGTATAATTCAATAAATAGTTCAACGTTGTTCCACGTTGTTCATTTACAAACTTAAGTGAGTAAGTCATAAGTGAGTCAAGTGTGTTTTGTTCCAGGTGCCAGCGGGAGTAAAGATGTCAAAAATTAAATTCAAAATCAATGGCAAACAATATGAAGGTAAGAATCATATTCTAGAGCTACTAATGAAATAACGCAGTAAATAAAATAAAGTAAGTGAAATATTGATGCACCTACTTCACTTACTTTTCATCAATAATCTCATTTTTTTATAAAATTTGGTTTTTAACTATTCCCTGAATATTTTGATCATGACAGCCTATCTCAGTGGAGGCTAGCTAACTCTTCATCATCATCATCAGCCGGAAGACGTCCACTGTTGAACAAAGGCTTCCCCCTTAAGTAAAAGGGGGGGTTGCCATAATCCCCACGCTTGGCAAGCGGCTTGGGGATCGCAGTATTCTTGGGGAAGTTACAGAAGACGCTGCTGCCCGTGTTCTGGATTTTCCCTTAGTCTTACGACACCCACGGGAGGAAAGGGGGTGGTCAATTCTAGGCCGGATACCATTCGGCACGCTAGATAACTACGCAGAAGATATTAACACTAACAGTGCGCAAGTATGGGCAGGCAGAGGTGGACTCCCTAGTCCCTCACTCTTAGTCCAATGGGACGGCAGACTGGCTCAATCAGAGACTACGTAAAAACAAGCTCTTCAACAATCTATTGATATAATTATTTTTCTGTTTTTTTTATCTATAAAAGTAATATAAACACAGCTTAAATCCTCTCAAACCCGGGACATTGAGTGACGTTCAGGTCTATTAAAAGATAAGCTCTATGATAAACCAGCAGAAAACACTTTTACTTTGAGATATTATAAGCATAAAATTACACTAGCCAAGAGACGAAATAGGCTACTAATGTATTCATTTGCTGATGAATCATTAATATCTCTACTTGTATTAAAACCGTTCCCTATGTACTTCGAAACGGCTGGAGCAATTTTGATATACACCTTCAAATTAGACCAGAGGGTGACACTATCAACATAATTATATATTTTAATTTAAAGCTAGCTTGTTATAAATACGAGGGTCAAACTGAAAGTTCTTAGAACTGGCCACTTATAAACAATATAATAAAAAAATAATTCTAAAATTTGAAAATAGAACTCTTTGCCAATATTACTGAGTATTTATTTCATTAATTTGTCATTTGTTTTACGATTTGGCGGCAAATTGAAAATTGTCTGTGTCACGTCAACATGAATTTAACACGAGAAAATTTTCGTGCAATGATTTTTTATGACTTTCGATGTCATTTAAGTCAACAAGAAAGTTATGATAGACTACGATTGGCCTTTCACGATGAAGCCCCATCTTGTGCGACAGTTTACAACTGGTTTAATGAGTTTAAACGTGGTCGCACTAATCTCACTGATGATTTACGTGAAGGACGGCCTTCTACGGCGACGACTGAAGATAACATCTGTGTTGTGCGGCGTATGATAGAGACTGACAAAAGAGTGACCTATCAGCAGATTCGGACAAGCTTAGGCATCGGTATGAGTCAAGTGCACAAAATCCTCCACGAACATTTAGCAGTCAGGGAGCTTTGCGCCCGGTGGATACCTCATAATTTGACTGAGGCTCAAAAACTCCATCGTGTGGATTGGTGCCGTAAAATGATTGAAAGATTTAACGGAGGTGACTCAAATGCTGTGTTCGACATACTAACAGGTGACGAAAGCTGGATTTACTGTTATGATCCTGAAACCAAAAGACAATCTGCTCAGTGGGTGTTTCCTTTCGAGAGGTTGCCAACTAAAGTGAAGAGAGATCGAAGTGCGGGAAAAAAAATGGTGGCCTCGTTCTTTGGAAGGATAGGTCATTTCGCAACAATTGTGTTAGAGGATCAAAAAACAGTTTCTGCAGAATGGTACACTACCAATTGTTTGCCACTTGTCTTGGAAAAAGTTCGAGAGAAACGACCTCGCAGTAGGATCCTCCTTCACCACGACAACGCCTCGTCGCACACCGCTAAGCGAACGATCGACTATTTGGCGACATCAAACGTTGAATTACTGGGTCACCCGCCGTATAGCCCCGACCTCGCCCCTTGTGATTTTTATTTATTTCCAAAAATTAAAGAAAAACTTAAAGGAAAGCGGTTTATGAATGCTGAAGAAGCGGTGGCTGCGTATCGCGATGCCATTGAAGAGAACCCTAAAGACGAGTGGGCAAAGTGCTTTTCCCAGTGGTTCCATCGCATGCAGCGGTGTATTGACGTGAATGGACAATATTTTGAAAAGATATAATAAAACTAATAACTGGCTAATGTAATCAGTTTTTGATTTTCTAAGAACTTTCAGTTTGACCCTCGTATAACCTATATGTTTAGAATGATGGTAATTCAAATATAGAAGTTGTATTTCGATATTCAATTGTTTATTTCCATTTAGTCGACGGCAAGTTCGGTCCAGACGTGTCGTTGAACGAGTATATACGAAATGTGGCGGAACTACGGGGAACTAAGGCCATGTGCCATGAGGGAGGCTGCGGCGCATGCGTCGTGGCCGTACGCGCAGCTTTACCACCCAGCAATGTGGTTAAGACATTTGCTGTGAACTCTGTAAGTATAATTATTTATTTAGCAGTCAAATTGACTGCCTCGTTGTTTAGTGGTGGCTAAGCGCGACTGCTAAGCACGAGGTCCTGGGTTCGAATCCTGGGTCGGGCGAAGTATTACTGGGTTTTTCCATTAGGTTATTCTCAGTAACAGTACGGAGTTTGGTTTTGTAGCCGGTTGATGGCAATACGCCCGCCCCCTATTACATTGGGACCTAAAAACAAAACTAGCGAAATGTGGGTGTACTATGTGTGCACCTCTACCTACACCTTCGGGGAATA
Organism: Abrostola triplasia; assembly: GCA_946251915.1. NCBI lineage: Eukaryota > Metazoa > Arthropoda > Insecta > Lepidoptera > Noctuidae > Abrostola > Abrostola triplasia. The sequence continues at coordinate 9,679,786 of OX276434.1, read as the reverse complement.
CTGAAATTATAAACAGCGTAATAACGCAATATTGCAGTGTAACTCAAAGTTTAGTAATATTTAATGAACATGGTAGCCTACATACAAAACATCTGTCTAAACACACACGAATTAGGTAAACAAAACTGTAGGGACATCAAAAAATCTCTATTATCTAGCCAACGGTGACGTCAGCGTACGTGCTCAAGTGTGTGTGAACCTTTGACTGAACCTGCTATATGGGTAGGATCATGATAACACATAATAATAAGTCTACCTCAAAATATCAATAATACAGCTGTGACGTCATAGATTCGTACTTTTCTATAGAATTTAAAAAAGTATGCTCTTGCATCAGTTCTGGCCTTGTAGTCGGTTTTAGGGTTTAATCACGTATATAGCTTTGTTCAGGCTATACATATATAGGTACCTTATTCGTTGTACTCGGGCTATCAACCATGTGGAAGATACCCGGTCTTTCAAAAGGCTTATATTGGGACACAGGTCCAATACGTAGAAGCCCGTTGAGAACTTTAATCTAAAAGGGGATAGGACACCAGCTAGGGACACTACAAAACTGCTCTATAAAAGAGTACCTATAATACGGTACCCATATACGGTATACAAGAACAGCTATGAAAAGTCCCCAGAAGGTAGGTAGGTACCTTCTTATTATTATCAGTTAGTTTATTCCCACTTCAGGGCAATGTTTTCTACATAACATAACATCACGCCTGTATTCCCCGAAGGGGTAGGCAGAGGTGCACATATAGTACACCCACATTTCGCCAGCTATGTTTTAGGTCCCAATGTAATAGGGGGCGAGCCTATTGCCATCAACCGGGCACAAATCCAGACTCCGTGCTGCTACTGAGAATTACCTAATGGAAAAACCCAATGACACTTTGCCCGACCCAGGATTCGAACCCAGGACCTCGTGCTCAGCAGTCGCGCTTAGCGACCACTAGACCAACGAGGCAGTCTCAATGTCTTCTAGTTACAAAAAACATAAAAAACCACTATGGTACATTACTAATTGTTTTATTAACACTTAACGCAATAATGCTAAACACAAAATAAGAGAACACGCATTTTGTAATTCGGTAAAACAATATCTAACAACAAAAATAACTTTAAACACATTTCTAAGAAGCACTTCAGAGATTTTGTCTTCCTTATTATTTTTGGAGACAAAGTCAGAAATTTAATGTGTTTCATGACAAGTTATTCGGGGAAGTCCCAATTATAATTATAAGCCTGGTTTCTTCAACTAACTGCGGGATTCCTATGAGCTTACAGTGCAGGACATTTTCTGTTGGGAACACGAGACGCAACACTACACGGTACTACCCTTCTTTATTACTACTGCTGTGGCCATGTAGATACATATTTACAAGCTTTTATTTAACTCGCAATGTTTGTATGTATGTATGTTGGTTTGTTTAGGTCAAAATCAAAATCAAAATAATTTATTTGCTTTAAACACGTGTGAGTTTTGATGATAACAAAGTTTTATAGTACAACATGTTTTACCTATACTGAGGTGTGCAAATATAGTTTTTATGTAAAATTAAAAAAAATTGACAAATACTTAATATAAAATAAACTTAAACTGTGGCATAATATAAATAAGCAAATTTCCACGAAACAATGGGAAATAAGCAATAAAAACTAGTACCTACATATTTATAAAGTGTCATTTAAAAAATCTTGCAATCTAAATTCGAACCACCTCTTGACGTCCGACTGAAATGAAATTTTGCATACATATTTAGATTTGGCGACAATACAATATTATGTTTTTTTTGAGCTGGTCTGATGATGGAGTCAGAAGATGGTCACAAGAACTTTGTAACGAACTGATGCGATCCCATCGTGTTTGGCCTTGTTTGATTCGTCTTTACAAGTACTTTAAACATTGTGCAAACCTACAAATATAACACGTGTATATTAATACATAAAATACTAAACAATAAAATACACTCACAAATAAAATTTAGAAAAAAATATAGAATACAAAAACGCTGCCTTAGAAATGCTCATGACATCCAACTGCCTAACACGCGAACTAACTATGGAAAAAAGAACCTAACATACGAAGGTGCGCAAATATTCAACAAATTACCAAAACAACTAAAAGAGTGTAAATCGCTACATATATTTAAATATTTACTAAAAGAACACATAACTAAACAAGACAAATAAATTTAAGTATACATTTTAAGAAAACATCAACTACGCTCAATGTTACCTTGAAAATGGCACTTCTTGCTATGTAGTCGCTAATTCTGTGTACTTTTTAACTACTACCCACAGTGCTATAATAATCTTAATTTTTGTTTTGTTGATAAGTACCTACTTTTATGTTCTGTGCCTGTGCTCATTAGTGTGTATAAACTACATTTTGTGTTTCTCATGTAAGTGAATACCTAATGTAATTCTTATGAGAAATAAAGACTATTAACCGTACTTTGAGCCTAGTTGATTTAAAAGCTTTGTTTTAAAAATATATTTATATAATATTTTACAACATACTATTATACAAATATTTACAACTTAATTCTAATACAAAATAAAAACAATATATGCAAAAATAAAAAGTTAAAAAGCATCAAAGAATTTATCCCCATCGATGTCAAGCGGTAACGTGCCCAGAAGACTGGCAGCATTGCCACGTAATATAGTTTTAATATAAACTTATTTATACATTTTCTTGCCTCGGTACGGATAATGCAGAAACACTCGAAGGCTTTCTCAAGCATGAGCAAGATTTTAGTATACATGCGAATCCATCAACCAAGTTCCTAAAGGTTTTACACTCTAAATATTATGTTGAATTAACCTCATTATATCTTCGTACAATTTCAAGCCATTGATATAACAGCTGGGCTGGTCACGTCTGCCGCATGTCGGAGGAGCTATGAGCGAAAGCAACCACGCAGTGGGTCCCAGACAGCAAACGATTTCGTGGCCGGCCGAAAAAAGATGGCGCGACAAACTAGACTCCTACTTAAAGGACTGGCGACGAGTGGCGGCAGACAGAGACAAGTGGAAGGGGGGAAGGGAGGCCTTTGCCCTGCAATGGGACGAGACGGGCTTATAATAATAATAATATATAACAGCTTTAGGAATTATTTGTTGTAGCATAAACACATCGACACTACAAACTTTTTGTACCATTACATCATTATATAAATAAACTGTCTACAGATATCATTATTGTCAGTCGTGAGCTATAGTTTTTACATTGGCTTTAAATGTTTAGCTGGATAATCATTATAACAAGTCACGTCGTTCGCAAAGAACATTTAAGTTTTTATCATAAAAATATCGCGTCTAGGAATTCGACATTTAGCTCCGTACCTACCTTGGACAATGTAGTGCTTGGCTACTAAAAAGTTCGCACGGTGTTGACAAGACACCTAATTAATGTGAAATAAATTATGTTGTACTATTTTCCTTAAAATTAACATTATTTTAAGACTCCTAAACACCACCATCGATGTTATAATTTTAGGCTTGCTAAACTTTTTATTATTTTTTTTACGTTACCATTTGTACTTGGTCGATGGCAATAGTCTCGCTATCTATTACATTGGGACCTAAAAACATAGCTGGCCAAATGTGGGTGTACTAATGTGCACCTTTGCCTACCCCTTCGGGGAATACAGGCGTGATGTTATGTACTATGTTACAATACCAAACAAGAGCTTTGCAGAAAAGACATGGACCGAAATAGCGTGGATAAAATATTGAGAGGCCTCATTGGTCGCTAAGCGTGACTGAACATGAGGTAGTGGGTTCAAATCCCAGGTCGGGAAAGTGTTACTGGGTTTTTCCATGAGCTAATTTTCAGTAGCAGCACGGAGTGTGGATTTGTGCCCGGTTGATGGTAATAGGCTCGCCTATTACTTTGGGGCCTAAAACATAAGTGGCGAAATGTTGGTGTACTATGTGCACTTTTCACCTCTGTCTACCCCCTCGAGAAATACTGGCGCAACGCTATATTTATGTAGGTAATTGAGAAGCTAATAAAATAAACTAAAACTACATTGTCTCCCACTAAACTTTTTGTTTAAAGTATGTAATCATCGTAGGAAGTTATATAATAATAATTACCGCGTACATTATGAAGATAATATTTAAAATATTATACAAAAATATAATAATTTAAATCTAAAATATATTAATTTATATTTTTGTCTAGTAATATTATAATCACTTACTTGATAGGATTCCACTTCATCTCACGAACTGTAGTTCATTCCATATGCAGCGTAGATCGTGAAACGCCAAGATATAAGTACAACACGTTCAATGATACACAGACAAATCGAATCGTGTGTAGTACCTATCCTTCTAACAAAGAAAACAATATTATTTACTGTATATTCCGGTTATACTCACGGGTGTATTCGGGAATGCCCGACTAGTTCAGAACTCAAACAGTTCGGCTCGCGACTCTGCCGCGAAACCAGCTCATGAATAAGGACTCCGTTAGAGTTCGAAACTTGTCAGGCATTCCCGAATACACCCGTGAGTAAAACTGGAATATACAGTAAGTAATAAGGATAACACTCATTAAAGTTATTATAAGAATATAATAACTTTACTCACCTGTAATGATAGTTTTAAGGTTTCGCTAAATAAATAAATAAACTTATTTTTGTCTCCTACTGTACAGTTGTACACATAATTATAATTAAGAGGAAAAATGAAACAGTAATTAAGTAGGTATGCCCTACGAGGCCAAGAAATCACTAACCCAGTGTTTTTATATTGTAACTCGTATAAAAAGATGTTTATCCTTCGGCTATGTTTTTAAATATGCTAGATTGTTATGCTTAGTTATATAACGTGTCATAGGTTGTTTCCTGCATATAATGTTGGAGATAATGATTCTTAGTGTGTCTTAAGAAGTGCATAATTAATACATAATAAAACTTTGTAATACCTATTTAAACTAATGACGATCTGATTGGCGAAGTGGCGATTGAACTGCTGCGCTATGGGTTGCAGGTTCAATTCACGAGACAGAAATTTGTGCGATCCACAGATGGATGTCCCGTGTCTGTTTCATCACCATAAGCCGGAAGATGACCAAAGTTAAATTAAGGCCTGCCCCTTGAAACGGCTCAATGAACAACAAATTCACCATACTTATTACATGTTTAGCCATTTTTTGTAACAACTATAATGTCGATAAAATTATTCTAAATCTAAAACACATTAAAAATAATATCTACAAAAAACTGATCCAAAACCATAAAAATATTCTTCCTCATCACTGCCAACAGTAGATAGTATTGTACAAAATCTTTGTTAATTCTCTAGAACCATTTACTTTCCTTCTTTCCAGTGCTTAGTGTCAGTGCTATCCTGCCATGGCTGGGAGGTGACCACGGTCGAAGGCATCGGTAACAGGATCACCGGCTACCACGACATTCAGAGCAGACTCGCCAAGTTTAACGGCACCCAGTGTGGATTCTGTTCTCCTGGTTGGGTCATGAATATGTACAGGTATGGGCTCCAATCTCCGATAATAATACCTGTCTTACTTATGCTTCTTCTTCTTATCGTATGGTTGATGAACAACCTGGTGTCAGAGTTTACAGCCTGTAAGCCTCTGACATGGCTTTACACCATTGAAAAATCTCTCAGGTGAGCCGGTCCTCACGAAATTTTCGTTCACCGTTTTAAGCAATTGATAGCTAATTTACAATAGGCACATGAATTCGAAAAGACATTGATGCGTGCCAGGGTTTGAATTTGCGACCTTTGACTTGGCAGTCCAACGGTCATACCACTCGGCTATCAGTGCTTCACTGTATAGTGCTAAATTTTAGTCACGGTAGCCAATGTCAACTAAGACTAGAAATCTATCTATGAAATTAGTATAGTGTAAAAATATTGCGGGTATCTACCTCACGTTCCAAGTCTGGTAGTAAATGACATTACGTCCTAAGAGAGATTACCTGCTAATTGACTTTATGCCATATTTGTGTACTACGCTTTTAGAATCCTTTTAATATTTGGTATGAATGGAATGAAATGAGACCAAGTTATGAATGAAATTATTCAATTTTATAAATCCGATCCTTCTGAATTTAACGTCACGATTCCGATTATTGTGCGTTGCTGTAGGGAGTTTTATCCAAAGAATACTGTAGTACCACTGGCTAAAATTTTATCCTTTATATTATCTGGTTGGTTTTCAAGAGCATGTTTGGTTTATTTTAAGCTGGAAATGAGGCCTGATGAATATGTTGCGGGTAAACCTGTTACTCTCGACAAAAAGGTAACCTTGATGGAGCATGTTTAAGTGCGCTAAAGGTTACATAACATTATTGATAAGCATGACGAGGCAAATATCTATCGTCTATTGAAAACGAAACAAATAATATTGCAAACGCTGATATAATATTATAATATAATAACAGACTGCCTCGTTAGTCTAGTAGTTGCTAAGCGCGACTGCTGAGCACGAGGTCCTGGGTTCGAATCCCAGGTCGGGCAGAGTGTTACTGGGTTTTTCCATTAGTTAATTCTCAGTAGCAGCACGGAGTCTGGATTTGTGCCCGGTTGATGACAATAGGCTCGCCCTCTGTTACATTAGGACCTAAAACATAACCGGCGAAATGTGGGTGTACTATATGTACACCTCTGCTATCCCTTCGGGGAATACAGGCGTGATGTTATGTATGTATGTATGTATGTATATTATAATAATATTCTGATGAATTAATACAAACTGAAGAACATAACGTAAGAAGAGTATGCAGTGAAGCTAATTCGGCACGTCCATTCTTACTTACATTGCGCTTACCAGCATCAGCAGTAGGGAAAACGCCTAGTTAAAAAACAACCTCTTTCAACCTCAGAACATCTAGACTACAGTTTCTATTAATCAAATGTCTATTTACTCTCACCAAAATAAGCCCAAAAAATCAAATAAACGAAAATGTTGTCAATAACAATCTAGAATCAAATAAAAAATTACTGACACATCTTCAGAATTCTGTATGACTCTTTGTAATATACGGCAAAAGAATACTAATATTTTACGATGTCATAAAAAACAAATTGATGTAGGTCACGCCTGACAATTCTTTGCTGAATTCTCGCATGTGTGAGAATAACGATTTAAAGCCTAAAAAGGCTTTTATTGGCTAGAAAAGTAATGGGGACAGTAGCTGAAATATATTGTGTCTTATTAGCTTCCTCACTGAAATTGAATTCTTCTTTTGTATTATGAATTCAAACGACCATTTCGTAATATTGGTCTGATATTATAAGACTAATTGTTTCATCAATGCACTTACCAAAATCATGCCTATAAGCACAAATACCAAATCAATAAATAATGTTTTCTTGAATCGAGCCTTTAATTTTCACGGTGGAGTGTGTACGTAAAATATTGTGTGTAAGTACAATGTCTATACAGAATGTAGGCTCAGATTTTCAAGTCATTTCCATTTTTACGACGCATGAATCTTACTTATTTTATGTCTTCCGGTACTTTTATCGGTATTCAGGTATTCAGATATATCACAAATGTGTTATGAAAGATAGCAAATTCTTGGCATCGCAACTCAAACTTTGAAAAACAAAGCACTTGAGCGCATAATTATCATATTACTAACTAATTAGAATAATAAGAATATAAGTTTTTCTTTTTTAGTTTATACGAATCCAAAAACAAAAATCTAAGTTCGGTTGAGGTTGAAAATTCGTTTGCCAGCAACATGTGCCGGTGTACTGGATACAGACCGATTGCCGATGCCTTCAAAACCTTCGCCAAAGACGCCGATCAAAAGCTTTTGGACAAACTATACGATCTAGAAGATCTCGCCCTTTTTAAAACCTGTGGACTAGAATGTGCGCAAAAATGTTCTGATCGAGATAAATGCTTCAAAGAGAAGATCGCTAAGAATGATGTTGATGAAAATAACGTACAAGAAAATGAGTTTATCCATATCAGCGATGATAGTATGATAATAGTAGATGCTGGGAAACACAAATGGTATAAAGCATACAATTTGGATGACGTTTTCAAAGCTATGAAATTCGGAGATTATAAATTAATTGCAGGGAATACTGGTCAAGGTAAGAATATAGTACTTCTCAACATGATGTATAAATAAGAATATATTTTTATAATATACGCACACTTAGTACACCTAATTATAGAGAATTGGACAAATATAGCTATTAGTTACGTCTCAACCATTTTTAATAACATTTTAATGCGGAATTTTCTAATAAAAAGTGTAGCGACATCTATAGGCAGCTACATGTAGCTACCAGGTATACCACCGCCTAGTTGGAAGATCTTCCCTTTTCGTTGAAGGAACTCCACATCCCGTCCTCCACAAAAGTATAAAAATATAATTCCCAAGAATGTGATAAAGCTGGTTATTTTATAAAGTAACACAGAATGCACTTAAACATTACATAATAATCATGCCTTGCCACTTAGAAATAAACATCTTTTTGCAGGAGTGTACCACGTCACAGACTATCCTCCTAATGTGATAGATATATTTAATGTAGCCGAAATTAAAGGCTACACCATCGATGTGAACCTAATACTTGGTGCTGGCATGCCTCTGTCTGAGATGATGGAACTGTTCCTAGAACTGTCTGCGAAGAGAGAGGAGTTTTCTTACTTGAAACAATTTTACGATCACATGGATTTGGTGGCTCATATCCCTGTTAGAAATGTAAGTATTGGCTGTGACTTACTCGTCTAGCGATAACCTAAGCTAAAAGTCTTCTCCTAAAACTGGAATACTACATTTTAGATCCTGCACTTTTAAACGTTTTAAAAAGAGTAGGTATCTGGGGTTGAAAATTGCGCGTTTCGGTTTTGGAAATTAAGTTTATTTGTTTCATGAGATTAGAGTATTATCCTACTGGTATTTTTTGTATATTTCACTTTTTCCAACAAATAATGTTTTCAATATATCACTGAAAGTATTAATTGGTCTCCAATTTAAAGCTTAGTAAATTAGTGATTTGCTGTTTAACACAAACAGTCTTCCAACAATTCTAGGACGCTAATAAAACCGTTGATTGACATTAAATAATACTACCCCTATTCAAATAGACACGTCAAATAAACCATCGTCTGGTCTATTAACTAAATCTATATAATAAACTAATGATTGTTAGCAATGGTATACTTTTTAAAATACATGTTTCAGATCGGGACGATTGGCGGCAATTTATTTTTGAAACACTTCAACAATGAATTTCAGTCGGACTTGTTTTTACTTTTCGAAACTGTTGGAGCGATGATAACTGTCGGTAAGAATAATATTAAGATTCTTTCTTTGTATAAAACTATTATATTATTGTAGTATCAATTTGGGCCCTCCTTATATTTTTTGTATTTAGAACGTACAATTTATTGCTTTGTCTAACTAACTATTGGTCTATGTTTTTCCATGAGTCGGAAAAAATATACATTGCTTTATAAAAAAACTTTCAGCGGAATCTATAAATAAAGATGAAAGAATGAAGTTACCAGACTTCCTCAAGGTGTCTATGAAAGGAAAAGTTATGAAAAACGTCATGCTACCTCCACTATCGCAATGCTGCTCTGTAAAAACTTATAAGGTACCTAATTATACCCAATTTAATTTTACATGATTCAAAATATAATCAGAATATAAACTAAACCGAAGAGCGTGTATGAGGAATGTGATGCGTGTGAATGAAGCAAAAGTAATATGCCGGGATCGTAGCAAATGGAAATCCGTGGTCTCTGCCTACCTCTCAGGGAAACGGGCGTGACTTTATGTATGTATATAAACTAAACTGCTTCTGTTTTAACATTTTCAGATAATGCCAAGATCACAAAACGCACATGCTGTCGTCAACGCAGGATTTCTATTCAAGTTTAAACACAATTCTAATTTACTAGAGAAAGCTTCAATAGTTTTCGGAAGTATATCAGCAACATTCATTCACGCATCGCAAACTGAAGAAGCTTTAGTTGGAAAAGATCCCTATACGGAAGAAACTCTACAGTTAGCTTTAAAAACGTTGCATGAAGAAATAAAGCCTGAAGAGGCCCCGCCTGAGCCTTCGGCAGCTTACAGAAAGATGTTAGCAGTTGCTTTGTATTATAAGGTAATCAGAATTCATTTTTGTAAATAATGGCAGTTAAATGGATTTATCTTTATTGTGCGCCAAAAATAAAGATAAATACAATCACTGGATAATGTACGTTAGGCGGTTATATTGCACAAAGCAATCTAATAAACTAAGGTAGAAATGTACAGTTTTGCCAAATAGCTATTAGCTAGTTGTTCTTGACTAGACTAATTAGACAAGAAGTAACATGCAGTTTATGTTAGACTCATAGATAGCTGATAGAGTATGCTTTATTTTACACCATAGAAACACATATTAATTATTAAATTATTTACTCTTGTTAAGTAGGAACGATAAAACATTTTGCTGAATAATACACTTTTACGAATCATAAATAACATTCAGAAATATTTAATTTTAGGCAATCCTTAGCCTGTGTCCTAACGACAAAATGAATCCATACTACAAATCAGGAGGTGAAGCCATAAAACGTCAAACATCAAAAGGCATGCAATCCTTTGAAACTGATAAAAGTGTATGGCCTGTCAACCAGCCCATACCAAAGCTGGAAGCATTGGTCCAGTGCAGCGGTGAAGCTACGTTCGCCAATGATATGCCAGCACAAGCGAATGAAGTTTTTGCGGCGTTCGTCACCGCCGACGTCGTCCCAGGCAGCATTATTAATGATTTTGATACTTCTGAAGCATTTGTAAGTAGATTAGTAGATTTACATAGTATGGTACAACTAACGGTTTCTATAACTCATAATATACCTCCCTATGTACCATTACAGAAATTACCAGGAGTCACCGCTTTCTACACAGCTAGTGATATTCCAGGAGACAACGTATTCACCCCAAGTAACATTCCATTCATGGCTGACAAAGAAGAAATACTATGTTCGAACCAAGTCAAATTCTATGGGCAACCAGCAGCGATCATAGTAGCGGACAGAGAAAAGACAGCCAACAAAGCGGCTAAGCTTGTCAAAATTCGATATGCATCGGTCAGTGAAAACAGACCTTTATTAACTATAGACCAGGTTTTAAAATCCCCTGAAAAAAGTAAACGGGTCAGAGCAGATCAAACAGTTGAACCAACAGATACTGGTAATGATGTTAAATCCGTTATTAATGGCGAAATTCGAATGTATGAACAGTACCATTACTATATGGAGACTCAAACATGTGTTGTGAAGCCTTCTGAAGATGGCATGGAAGTTTTCTCCGCAACGCAATGGCTGGATTTGACTAATGTTGCGATTGCAAAAAGTTTGAAAGTTCCTGTCAATAGGTAAGAGAAAGTATCAGGTGACTTTGTTGTGACTACGTGGGCGCAACCTTTTTATGAATACCCAAAAAAATCCTTCGAGTTTTGCTGTAAAGTCGCTTAACTTGGGAAAAAGGAAGAAATTAAATTCGACGCCTAGACAATTAGAATTTAATATTTAAGGAAAATTACGAAATGTTATCGTTGTTCAAATTGGGCTTATTAACATTTAGGATTAACCAAATTACTACAAGGATATTTAGTTTCTTCAATTAAACCTCAATTTTTCTTCGTAATTATTATTGTCTCTTATTTCAGCATTAACGTCGTAGTAAGACGACTTGGTGGTGGCTACGGTGGGAAGATCTCTCGTTCAGTTCAAATTGCGTGTTCAGCAGCATTAGTAACACACCGATTAAACAAAACTTGCAGAATGATATTGCCTTTACAGACAAATATGGGAGCTGTTGGAAAACGAGTCCCTCTTGATAGCCACTTTGAAGTGAGTTTCATAAGAACTTTCATATAATATTGATTATTATGTACCTATTTATTTTGGTGTGGTCTATTTAAATCTTAGTTGTACATGTGTCTATAGAACCTAGTGTTACAATATTTAAAACTATAGGAAAGACAAGTGATGATTTAAAACTGAAGAACTTATACCAATGTTTCTATCCAGGTTGGCGTAAATGCTGAAGGTGAAATCCAGTACTTGAAGAACACATTTTATCAAGACTCTGGTATCTCTTACAACGAGACCTTAACATTTGCCACCATCATGCACTTCCATAACTGCTACAACTCAAAGCGGTGGTACGTTTCCTCCAACAGCGTGTTGACAGACAAACCCTCAAACACCTGGTGTAGAGCACCATGTAAGTATATTTATGTATTCACTTACCTTTTGAGTCACATTTTTTTTTTCTTTTTAAAAAAAAAAAAACGTCGCCCCACACTAGGAATTTCTCCTGTGTCGTGAGTGCGTTTCACAAACATGAAATATCACATACACAACCACCCAGACGCGGGACAAACATCTGTGGTTTTGCCCCGTGCGGGAATCGAACCCGCGACCCTTAGCGCAGCAGTCCAATCACTTAGCCACTGCGCTAATCAGGTCGTCAATTTCTTTTACATCAATAAATGACATTTTGAGGTTAGGTTAGGCTAGAATCAGACGATAATATAATCTTAAAGACTTTTTTCAATCGATTGAAAACTAAACCAGGTCCTATTATTACAGTTTCGACAGAAGGTGTCGCGATGATAGAAAATATAATGGAAAGGATAGCTTTTGATGTTCATAAAGATCCTATAGAAGTCAGACTTAAGAATATGGCGACAGAAAACAATCCAATTCCAGAAATGATAAACCAATTAAGAAGTGACGCAGATTTTGATGACAGAAAGATTCAAGTCCAAGAGTTTAACAGAACCAATCGTTGGAGAAAACGTGCGATAAAGTTGATACCATTGACCGTCGACATATTCTACACAGGAAACTTCAATGCTATAGTGTCTGTATATCACGGTGACGGTTCTGTTGTAATCACTCATGCTGGCATTGAGATGGGACAAGGTATCAATACAAAGGCAGCTCAAGTATGCGCCTACATTCTTGGCATACCTTTAGAGAAGATTAGTGTTAAGCCCAGCACCAGCGTTACTTCACCAAATGCTATGGTTACTGGTGGTAGTATTGGTAGTGAAAGCGTCGCGTTTGCTGTTATAAAAGCATGTGAAACACTCAATAACAGACTTAAACCTGTTAGGGATAAAATGGAAAATCCTTCGTGGGAAGAGCTGATCGTTAAAGCCTTCGGTGATGGTGTCGATCTGCAAGCTTCTTACATGTTCTCTAACCTTACTGATGGAAAACCTTACGACGTTTATGCTGTAGGTATACTGGAGCTAGAAGTAGACATTTTAACAGGCAACCATGATATTATAAGGGTTGATATATTGGAAGATACTGGAAGAAGTTTGAGTCCAGAAATAGATGTAGCACAGGTAATTTTGATCTTTTTACTGTAAGATTAAGCTTGTTTGTCTATATGCTATTATAATCTAAGTAATAGATAGTAATAGATTCTTGATTAAATAATTCCCAATATTAGACTCTAGTAAAAAATAATCTGCAAATTACCTATATCCTTGGCATTAAATTAATGTAGAATCACCGTTATAATCATCCAATTTGATATTCAAGATAATACAAAGAGATTCTCACAAACTCATTTTTGATTTGCAGATCGAAGGCGCGTTTATAATGGGTCTTGGATACTGGACCTCAGAAAAACTAGTATACGACGAAGCTACTGGCAAGCTACTTACAGACAGAACCTGGAACTATAAAATTCCAGGAATCAAGGATATTCCATCAGATATGAGAATATATTTCCGTCGGAATGCTAGGAACGAACTTGGTGTGCTTCAGTCTAAAGGTGGGATATAAATCTTACTTAATATTTATAAATAATGAAGACTGTATTAATACCTACTAAAGGTCGCCCTGAGGTCTAAATTTGACTGGAATTATGTTATTTTTAGCTATCTGCTCTTATTCTCCATATAAACTTTAACTATGCCAAGTCTTGCACTTCTTCTTTCGCGCCACATGGTCAAGGTGCTCCTTCACTTAAAGCACTCAAGCTTCGAGCCAACAAAAAGGGTTTTGCATTCTCAGCTATCTCTGATTTTTTTCCAGCAACTGGCGAGCCCTCATTCTGTTTAGCCACAGTGTTCATCCATGCTGCGCGCGAGGCGGTACGGGCAGCTCGCCTCGACGCTGGCTACGAAGACTCATGGTTCGATATTGGTAAGGACAGCATTTCCATTCCACATTCAGTATGACATCCATATGAACTGGAAATTACCATCGAATAAAAGCATCAAACTGATTGATAGTTAATTGTCAATTCGAAGTACACATACAAGTTTCCAAGTTCAAATATCATTAAAATCATAACCCATGCGATCAACCACTTGGAACATATGGGTCAATCGAGTCTTCAAATAGAAAAGCTTTCCTTCGCAGATGGCAATTCATGGTACATTACCCACTACAAAGAGACCGTTCTCATCAATTGTCTATCCAACTAAATAAGAACAAAATAACAATACTTGCCAAGAAATAGCAATCAAACTCAAGCGAATGATATTTACGCATCACATCTTATTTGGATTGCTCCTGCAATAAAGTGCATAGCTATTTCTCTATTCTAACAATTGAAGCTTGCAATTTTATCTCAGGATTGGTATTTTCCAGAAATGTTGTTTCTTCTAATCTTTGAGCTCCACTGCATTCAATATTATTTAAAAGTAATGTGGAATCTATTGGATCTTTCTTCTGCCTGACATACTCTTAGCTTAAATCATCTTAACACAACGATGATAATGTTTATTAGGTATAATACACCATATCATTCAGTATAACATGTCCTAGAATCGAGCTGAGACATCTAAAATATAATTTTGAATTTTATTTATATTTGTTTCAAGATTCATAAGCCAATTGATATTTCAATATAAAATAACATCACGCTTGTATTCCCCGAAAGAGTAAGCACAGATGTACTTATTGCACACTCACATTTCGACAGTAATGTTGTAAGCCGATAATTGGACACGAGCCTATAGTCATCTACCGGGCACAAATCCAGACTGCTGCTACTGAGAATTACCAAATGGTAAAAACCCAGTAACACTTTGCCCGACCCTCAATTCAAACCCAGGACCTAGTGCTCAGCAGCCGCGCGTAGCAACCACTAGACCAACGAGGCAGTCAGTTTTATATTTTATTTATCAATAAAACTGTAATTTCTCGGAATTTATTTTCTGCTTATTTTGACTTGAAAAAGTAAAAACCTAAGTAGGTTCTAATAGATTCACATTGAATCCTCTTCTTAATATAGCAGGCATTGAATGAATTACACAATAAAAACATGTTTCGATAGTATTATGTAAATAGAAAACACTTCAGTATTAAATGGACCTTTTTATGAATGGCTGTCGTGAGCCGCTTAGCAGGAGATCTTATATTATTAATAGCCACTCTTTTTAGAATACAATTTCAGTCGTAATATTTTGATGTCAATAGCTCCAGAAGAAATCCTACTTGTATTTCGGTGCGTGGGTCTTAAAGCCATTTATATACAGCCTTCATAATACCATTTAAATATTTATCTATCTTTAATTAAAGTCAGTTCATCATCAGCTGGAAGTCCACTGTTGAACAAAGGTCCTGAGAATACACGACCTGTTTGGTTCAGTGGCTAAGCGATTGGACTGCACGTTCAGTTGCGGGCTCAATTCCCGCACGGGACCAAAATTTGTGCGATCCGCAGATGTTTGTCCTGAATCTGGGTGTTTGTGTATGTGGTATTTCATGTTTGTGAAGCGCACCCACGATACAGGAGAAATTCCTAGTGTGAGGCGACGTTTTTTTTAAAAAAAAAATTTTTTTTTTTTACTTTTTAATTCTTCCTTTCTTTCCTTTTAGAAAACCCTTGCACCGTGGAGAACATCTTCATGGCCGCACAACACAAGCTGGAGCACTTCAAACTAAAATAAACAGACTTCATGTGATCATGTGGAATGATTTGGAATTATTTTAATACATTCATTGCGAATACAAGTGTTGTTTTTTTTATCACCAACTTGCCGGTACAAAGAATTCAAAGGTACGAACAACTTCAACTAAGATCGTAGTGGCTGTATAAAACTGCCTGGGATACAAATATGGGTAAAATGTAAACTTTTTTTATATTTATATGATGCATGTAACATAATATATATACTTTTACAAGATATATTTAATATATTTCTTAGAAGAAAAAAAAGAATTATACAACATACATACATGTCTTGGAATCCGGCTTAATTACGACATAAGACGACGCTTTGTTGAGCCCGCGGTCTTTTGTTTTTTACAAGCTTTTATTTAACTTGCAATGTTTGTATGTATGAGTTTGTTTATGTCAAATCTTGCAGTCTAAATTAGCACCACTTTTTGACATCCAATTGAAACGAAATTTTGGATACTTAGGTAGGTTTGATGACATTACTATATTCTGGTACTTTTGATTTAAAATCTTGTATTAAAAATATATTTTTAATATTAACTTATTATGTAAACAAACACTACATAGAACTAATATAACGGTCAGAGACTGCGCTAGCTACCTATAGTACACCAACATTTAGCCAGTTCTATCATACTCAAAATACATGAAGTATTTATTTGCTTTTTATCATGTGTCAGTCACATGTAAAGCAAATATTACGCGACGACGGATTTAGGGAAAATAAAATAGTCACGAAGCCGATCCGAAATAGATTCTTTTAAATCTAGCTGCTCAATGTCTCTACTTTCTAGCAATAAGTATACATTTCCGGGAAAAGCAGTTCTTTGTATTGTATAGTTGTTTATTCAATATTCACATGTTTATTCAGAACTGTCTCTGGAAGATTAATATAAAACAATATCTTGTGGATCTTCGGCTCGCGACTCTGCCGCGTAACCAGCTCATGAATAAGGGCTCCGGTCGAGTTCGAAACTAGTCGGGCATTCCCGAATACACCCGTGAGTATAACCGGAATATATAGTAAATAATATGGATAACACTCACGAAAGTTATTTATAGTAAAATATCTTGTGGAGTTAAAATAAGTAGAAGATACAATTTCGTAGGTCCTGTACTTGCGTAAAAATATATTATTAGTATGTATTCATTTAAATGTATTGTGTCCTCTTCTGTTTTTTATTGGCTTTAAAGCTTATCTCTTAGAAACAACCCCCTTATAAGGACAGTTTACGATGTGGAAACGAAACGCCGCATAACACTGCACGTAGCGGCGTCCCGCTTTTACATCCAAACTGTCCTATTTTAAAAGTTCATGGTAAGGAGGTAGATCTTGCTGTGTAGAGATTGGCCAGTCAACGAGGATGGTAGGGTAGTTTACCGCTTCTCAACGAGCACAGCGCATTTAGGTTGCCCCATCCAGGATAGGGAGGCATCACCACTTGTGTATGCTCTGAAGCACCTGGAAGTCTTCTTAAAACTCTAAGGGGACGGCCACACAGAAGAGACGATGACGTGTCTGCGCCCCGTCATTTTGGTACGTTTTGCGTCGCGACGTTGGTATACATTTGAAAGTAAATTAAATAGGTATATAATATATCTGCGTCCTGTATACAACACGTCCTCTTCTCACGGCTTTTCTGTGTAGCCATCGTCGAAGTCTCTAACGCGAGACCAATTCAAAAATAAAGTACCTATACCACAAAAAAATCTATGAAACAAATCAGAAACCTCTTATCAAGAGAAATCCTGAGTAGGTAGTCATGTTTGTTCCGCTTCAAGACTTGACATGTGTACTTGTACACTAATGTAATAAGTCGTTACGTTATTCAAACTTGTATAATATGTTCGACAAAACTTGTCTACATCGGTACAATACCGATAAAATGTTGTTCAGTTTATGCAGAATTTCCTTTGGCAATGTAACATGGACTAATGTCATAATGGCACCTAATAGCACTGTGTTAAAGTGATATAGTGAGCAAAGGAACGTGGTGACTCAGGATTTCTATCGTTAATTAATTTTCTTGGTCATGGAGGCCATGCTAAATGGGGTTAAAGTGAATTAATTTATCTCTGTGACGAAAAATGTAGTTGCTAGACTAATTTTATTATTAAATTATCAGGACTACTCATGAAACTATGAAGCCAAAAATGTATGTAAATTATAGTGGGTAATTGTATGTTATACATTATTTCCGCTAACTTCAAAATATACATCTAAAGAAGAATGTATATTAAACACCAACTTAGTTACCGGTCATTTTATATCGAAGAATTTATGAACTTTGAAGCGGAGCCTACACGTCTTGATAACATAAGTTGTGAATAATTATGTAAGTTTAATAGTGTTGATTACTTGGTAAACTCACATACATAGTTTGCACTAAATGTTGGTAAGGACAACAGTGTTTCACGTTGACAAATGAAGGGTCTAACCAAACATTTAGGGGTGTGAGGGTCGCGATATTGCGACTTCGAATTGACGGGTTTATTCATATTTATGATTCTGTTCTCACATAAATATTCCTCACAAACCTTATTAAGGAACTGCTGCATACAACTCGGGTCGCGGATAGTACAAATTGGAGCAGTCAGTCACCTAATGAGGTCCTGGCAGGAGGCCTTTTATTAGGTCTCGCCAAACAACCGGTTAAGCAGTAAGAGCTCCTTTAGAGCTAACAGCGAGATACATTTTCGAAAAAAAAAACCTTATGAGGCTAAACTTTTTCCTCGGTTTCGAGGGAAACTTTGTGAAGGTCTGAAGTCCAAAATAAAATGATTAGAGAGCATGTCTTAATACAATACAATATTAGAACAAAAGCATATCACAATTGTCGTGACGTTAACACTGCGTGCGTGTTACGAAATGATGCCAATGCTTTCAAATCTAAGCAAGTACCGATGTGACGATTCAGTGTCTCATTATTATAAAGGTAGGTTACTAGACACCACTCATCTCTTAGTTTTATCGATGATTAGTATTAGCCTCACACCTAAGTGAGTCTTATAACAGTTAAAAGCAATAAGGGTAAGCAACAGTACACCTCTGTGATCTCTGATTACTCGTTAAGAACTATAGTCGTAACAAAACAAAGATATAATACGCATACACTAAAGCACACACTTGCAATTAGTCGAAATTCATCCGTTCTTTCACCCAACTTAAGTATTTAATATATTAACAATAGAAATTCATATATAATAACAGACTGACTCTACTACGTACTTAAATCAGCCAAATGCGGGATCTACTGCCTATAAACAGTATCTCCCAGCCGAACGAACCTTGAATCTAGTTTTTACATCTGCCATAAGATAAGGTCATTTAGTGTAATATTGATCTAATATAAACCAATTATAAACAACTATACTAAATCAATGTTGTAAATAACATCGTCAAACAAATTTGTTTGACTATCGAATATTATTCGGCTAGATAATCCCAATATTACAATAAGCGAGTTACTTAATGTTTAGATAGTACTCCCCGCAAGTTTGTTGGCAAACACGCCTGATAGTTTGTGGGCTAACAAATTGTGTAGGCTTTACACAATATTGCTAAGACTGCATCATTTTGATTTGTCTATTTTGTCTGGAGACTAGAGTGGGACTAAGCTTGATGCTGATGAGACGACCTGATTAGCGCAGTGGCTAAGCGATTGGACTGCTGCGCTAAGGGTTGCGGGTTCGATTCCCGCACGGGGCCAAACTTTGTGCGAACCACAGATGTTTGTCCCGAGTCTGGGTGTTTGAGTTTGTGATATTTCATGTTTGTGAAACGCACCCACGATACAGGAGAAATTCCTAGTGTGGGGCGACGTAAAAAAAAAAAAAAGAAAAAAAAAAAGAAAAAGAAGCTTGTTGGCTTTTTTGGCTCTCTGGTACAGGTAAACTTGGGAAACCTCACTATAATATTGTGTAACAGTAACCAAATTGGGGCAGTGGCTAAGTGATCGTTCGGTTGCGCTCAGGGTTCCGATTCTTGTAATCAAATATTTGAGTGATCTGCAGATGTTTGATGTGTGAGGGTATACGTGACATTTTATGCTGAGGATCGTGGTCAGCATCAAGGTTGCTTCTGGAGCGGATGATTTGCCTCCACCAGCTTTTGCCCATTTTGTAGGATGGTATAGAATTTTGAGGAGTAGGTGGCGATGACCGGTTTTCTGTTCCCAACCTGACTTTTGTCACCTCTGCGCATTGTAAGGCCGAAGAATAAAAGAATGCGTATTGGATTATGTCGACATGACCTACACAGTAATAGTTAGTACCGTGAGAATATGGAGAGCCTGTCAGCAGGCCTGAATGACCAGCGAACGTTATATGCCCGTTGGAATAACGTCACTTTTTGTTATTAAATTAACCATGAAACATGAATAATCACATAATATTTAGAAACGGCCGAACATAAGTAGGACTTGCTTTGGGCCTTACCATTTTATAGGAACGTTGTGTTTGCTTCATAAATCAATCCAGAAACAGAAATAAATGAATTGAAAATACAAAAGAAATACTTTTTTTAAAAAAAAAAAAAAACGTCGCCCCACACTAGGAATTTCTCCTGTGTCGTGGGAGCGTTTCACAAACATGAAATATCACATACACAAACATTCAGACTCGGGACAAACATCTGTGGGTCGCACAAAGTTTTGCCCCGTGCGGGAATCGAACCCACAACCCTTAGCGCAGCAGTCCAATCACTCAGCCACTGCGCTAATCAGGTCGTCAATATACTTTTCAACGTGTATTTTGATTAAACTTTTTGATCATACAATAATTTATTATTACGCCAATGGGCTGGTTGAAAACCGCAAAATCTATTAGGTACATCAGTTATATATGAGCGTAAAACTAACAGATCCCATTCGATTCCAACTTGGGTGCTAACAAAAAGTTTTCTAGCTGGAGCCAAAATTATTTGAAGGGACAAATGAGGTCGAATGGTTCTGAAGTCTGACCTATATCTATGACCGTTGGCCTCGATTTGTGAGACGTTCTGCATTGTTAATAATAAATACTTAATACAATATTATAAACGCGAAAGACTGCCTTGTTGGTCTTGTGGTCGCTAAGCGCGACTGCTGAGCACGAGGTCCTAGGTTCGAATCCCGGGTCGAGCAAAGTGTTACTGGGTTTTTCCATTAGGTAATTCTCAGTGGCAGCACGGAGTCTGGATTTGTGCCCGGTTGATGGCAATAGGCTCGCCCCCTTTTACATTGGGACCTATAAACATAACTGGCGAAATGTGGGTGTACTACACCTCTGCCTACCTCCTCGGGGAATACAGGCGTGATGTTATATGTTATCATCAGCCGGAAGACGACCACTATTGAACAAAATACCTCCTCCATAGAACGCCTCAAGACATATTATCTCGAAATCTATTTCAAGATAAAGCTGTGGGCGAAAATAGTGTATAGGTATGACGTAATCAATCTGTCTACTATATTGTCTAATCTTACTATAATAGATAGACATCTCTGTATGTGACAGTCTCAATACTCCCTAAATATAATACCGTATTAAGACAGGACCTGATTTTTCTTCTTTTCAGTATCCACAAGGTTAGATAATGAATCTAGAGACAAAAATACATATAAAGATAAATTGTTGATTCAAATATTAATTGTTTATACTGCCATCTTATTCATAAACGAAGATAATACCTGTCATAGCTTCCATAATTCTATTGACATCTCTATTCTTTGACATACAAAATGTCAGTTACATAACATAACATCACGCCTGTATTCCCCGAGGGGGTAGGCAGAGGTGCACAAGTACACCCACATTTCACCAGTTATGTTTTTTAGGTCCCAATGTAATAGGGGGCGAGCCTATTGCCATTAACTGGGCGCAAATCCAGACTCCGTGCTGCTACTGAGAATTACCTAATAGAAAAACCCAGTAACACTTTGCCCGACCCGGGATTCGAACCCAGGACCTCGTGCTCAGTAGTCGCGCTTAGCGACCACTAGACCAACGAGGCACTCACAATTATGATTTAATCCATAGATTTAGTATACCAAGTAGTTCACTACACTAGTACATTTGGTCTGTGATAAACCTCATCTATCCATCCATGGTTTAAAATTGCCATTTTTTATAAATAGTTTAGTGTACATTTGACAGGGCCTCATCATCAGCCGGAAGACGTCCACTGTCGAATGAAGGCCTCCCCCTTAGAACGCCACAATGAACGACAGCTTGCCAATTCCATCCACCGGTTGCCCGCAATTCGGACGATATCGTCGGTCCATCTGGTA
This sequence comes from Abrostola triplasia, assembly GCA_946251915.1. NCBI lineage: Eukaryota > Metazoa > Arthropoda > Insecta > Lepidoptera > Noctuidae > Abrostola > Abrostola triplasia. The sequence continues at coordinate 9,657,582 of OX276434.1, read as the reverse complement.
GGAGGCCTGCCAACGCTGCGTCTTCCGGTTCGTGGTCGCCACTCGAGAACCTTTCTTCCGCAGTGGTTATCGGTTCTTCGAGCGATATGGCCTGCCCATTGCCACTTCAACTTGCATATTCTTCGAGCTACGTCGGTGACTCTAGTTCTTTGGCGAATCTCCGTATTCCGGATTGACAGAGCCTAAACTAATAATAATAATATATCTCTTTATTGCACACCAAAATAAAAATAAAAACATACAAGAACAACCTTAGTATGGAAGTAATATGACATGAGTAAGGGAAAATTGTGGTGTTACAATGGTATTATTAAAAATGTAAGTGCGTTAATAATGAAGAAGTATAATATATAATATAAAGTATATATAAACTAAAGACAGTGATATAAGATATAATGTATTTGGATATAACATGATTGATATTTATGGTACTGAAAAAAACAAGAAATCTTAGTTTCTTGGTGTGTATAATAAAATTAGTTTGTTATCAAAAATAATGTTTTCCATCACATCATTTTTAAAGGTACGTGATGGAAAATACCTCCATAAGAAACAGCTCAAGTTAAAGCAACATTTCACAAAGAACATGAGTCAAACAGTAAAACACCTGCTTATTCTCGCGTCTAAAAATACTAGAAATCTATGCGTCGCCTTCAATTTCACCTGACATTTACTAGAAAACAGAAAAAGAGGGTTATTTTGCTATGTTTTTTACACCAACTGGATATTATTATAATGGTATGCTTGGGAAAGTGTACCATATGTTGGGTTCTGTCAGATATTTTACCACGCGTCCCCGCCATCATAGGCGCCAGCAGGCATGTGCGGTTTTTAGTGGGTATACCCGTGTGGATCGGCTTTTTTCGGTTCATCGGGGGAGTCCCACATAACCCCGTCGTCTCCCAGCGGCGGGGCATGCGTAAAGCATTTTCTAGACGTTAAAAAAAAAAAATTTTACTACGGTATTCATGTTGCCTGGCATATTAACCATGAATTTTCATTCTTTGGTATCATCATCATCATCAGCCGGAAGACGTCCACTGCTGGACAAAGGCCTCCCCCTTAGAACGCCACAAAGAACGACAGCTTGCCAATTCCATCCACCGGTTGCCCACATTCTTTGGTATGGCAAACTGTAATTTAATACGGATTTACGGGATCCAAATTGCATATAAAACTAGCTTCCGCCCGCGACTCCGTCCGCGTGGATTTCGAATGTTTTATAGACTATACCTTCCTCGATAAATGGGCTATCTAACACTGAAATAATTTTTCAAATCGGACCAGTAGTTCTTAAGATTAGTACATTCAAGCAAACAAACTCTTCAGGTTAATAAAATTATATATACATATATAAGTATACCTATAGATAATCGGATTAAAAAAATATTTAAAAAAAACACCTGTAGTAAAGACAAGCCAGTATCACCGTGCACCACATTCTGACGGTTTGTTCTCGACTGTACTAATTCCACATCTCAGTCACATGTCCTTGAAAATGGTCTCTCAGATTTATAATATCACGTTATATTGTCCACAACTGACAATAACGCATCAACACGCCTACGATTATCAAATTATAGTGTACACATTATATTCTTGATATTATATACACAGCAGTAATATACTACATCTATGTATTATACACTTGTGTCCAAATTAACAGAAACTAATTTGAAACCAAACTGTCATTACGTAGCCACCAATTGTATCATTATTTACGCTAGAAAATTAAATTTAACAATAAGTTGAGTTCTTTGTGTTTGTATCATTGGGAATGATTGAGTGTTTGTCAGTAGTGCTGAAATAGCAAATTAGTTGGCTAATCCACTTGATGAGGACATGGCGAAAATTGTGTTCAAAATTAATGGGAAGCAATATGAAGGTACGTGAAAATTTTAGAATCATTTTAGAATGTAAATCTAGAAACTTGATTTGTCAATTGAATTTTGATGTTTTTCATTTAGTGTTTATACTACATTATTACTATTTTAATACTAATCGTTATTCTCCAAAATTGTGTTCGCTTATATGTGAAATTGCAGCATTGAAAACCAATAGACAAAAATATTTTATGTATCCCACGAAATATTATCATTATGACGGTTTATACAATGGAAAAAAACCGCATCCAAATCGGTTCACCAGTTTAAGAGCTACGGTGCCACGGATTGACATACAGACAGACACACATAGCGGTCAACTTATAACACTCTTCCTTTTGCATCGAGGGTTAAAAATCATAAATATGATTGCAGCGGACGGTAGATTCGGTCCTGACGTGTCTCTTAACGAGTACATACGTGACGTGGCGGAATTACGTGGAACTAAAGCGATGTGCCACGAAGGAGGCTGCGGCGCATGCGTCGTAGCCGTACGCGCAGCACTGCCACCCACTAACGAAGTCAAGTTATTCTCTGTTAATTCAGTAAGTTTATTCTTAAGTTTAAAGATTTGCTAATACTGCAATAGGATGACTTCGTCTAACGGGGAAGACGCTGGCAGCAATTTTTTTGAGTTAGATCGAACCCTGCATTGCTTGCTTCCTTTTTTGAGTTATTTAACTTATATCGTCCATAAATTACCTTTGTGAATGAACATATTGTCTTGCTTCATCATTAGAATAAATTATTTCCAAAACATGATATTTTTTAGTGCCTTGTATCAGTATTATCCTGCCATGGCTGGGAGGTGATCACAATTGAAGGAATTGGCAACAAAATTACGGGCTACCACGAGTTGCAGAGCAGACTGGCGAAATTTAATGGAACTCAGTGCGGGTTCTGTACCCCTGGATGGATTATGAATATGTATAGGTAATTCTTGTGACGTTATCATTATCGTCTATAGGTACTTGGTGTACACATCCTTATGAATTTCTAACTTAGATCTAGTAAAAACATACAAAATACATACATATTGTAATTGCATATATTTTTTGCACTAGAGACCAAAATAGCAAATGAAAATAAAATAACACAAATTATAATCAAATTCCCACACCATCACACTTAAAAGCAGATAATATATTTGATCAGGAAAACGGAATTAACAAGGATTCCCTTAGAATATTTTTCCCAATATAATTTTGTCTTCTTTGTACTAAAATATTAATAATATTTTATTCGAGGACCAAAACGATATGATACGAAGTGATATTATGATAATATAAACTACTTCCTCTATTTGTACAAGGAAATGTATTTCACCTCACTAAGAGCCTTATTTATATGTATTCCTGTTTACGAACAGTATTTATGAAGCCAAAAGAAACAAATTAACCATGGAAGAAGTGGAAAATTCATTTGCAAGTAATATCTGCCGATGTACTGGATACAGGTCGATAGCTGATGCCTTCAAGACATTTGCTAACGATATCGACAAAAAACTTATGGATACACTAATTGATTTAGAAGATCTAGCTACAATCAAATGTTGTAGTCAAAAATGTACCAAAAATTGCAATCATGAACAGAAAAAAATCACTGAACAAGAAACAAGTAAGAATAAAAACGAAGATATAAAACCTGATGAAGATTGGTGTATCATCGAGAAAAGTTATAATAAAATGATAGTAGTTGATTGTGGTAAACGTAAATGGTTTAAAACTTACACTTTAGATGACGTCTTCAAAGTCATAGGAAAGAATAATGATTACAAAGTAATCGCTGGTAATACTGGGCAAGGTAAGTGAATGATGAGTGAGTGATGAATCAAATGGTTTCTAGAAACCTTTTTCCTGTATTTCAATGGATGCAAAAAGAATGCAAAATTGGCTATCTAATTATTTTCATTTGTAGGAGTTTACCATGTGAATGATTATCCACAAAACGTAATAGATATATTCAACGTAATAGAACTTAAGGGTCATACAATAGATGTGAATTTAATAATCGGTGCCGGAATGCCTCTATCAGATATGATGGATCTATTTCGTAAAATATCAACAAACAATGAAGACTTCCGGTATTTAAAAGTGCTGTATGATCATATGGACCTAGTTGCACACATTCCAGTAAGAAATGTAAGTATAGATAAACCTTTTTTCAACCCAACGATTTTAAGAAGACTGATTTGTTTAATGTAAATTTTTATAATATTCTATAACATGTTAATCTTCTTCTTTGGTCTAGATCGGCACAATCGGCGGAAATTTATACATGAAATACCTAAATAATGATTTCCAATCAGATTTGTTTTTGCTTTTCGAAACTGTCGGGGCCATGATTACAATCGGTAAGGACAAGTTAAGTGATGAAGTACAGTTTCATTGATAGTCCAAAACATGATCACGGTTATTTATAATCCGTTACAGCTGAAGACGTTGGTGTGACAAAAGTGATGACTCTTACAAATTTCTTGAAAGCTGATATGAAACGGAAAATAATTATTAACGTTATGTTGCCGCCGCTGTCTTACAATAACAAAGTCAAAACGTACAAGGTATTCAAGCATTAATGCTAATTTGATTTAGGATTTGAGAACCTGTGTTTACATTAGGAGAGGCCTATGTCCAACAGTCGACTGCGATGGGCTAATGATGATGAACGTGTGTTAACCAGTTTATTATTTACAGATAATGCCAAGATCTCAAAACGCTCACGCAGTTGTCAACGCAGGATTCATGTTTAAATTTAACCAAAACACCAATTTGTTGCAAAAAGTTAGGATCGTGTACGGAGGTATTTCATCTAAATTCGTTCATGCGACGAAAACAGAAGGTCTATTAGCTGGGACTGATCCTTTTACAAACGAAACGCTGCAAATGGCCCTTAAATCCTTGTATGAGGAGATTTCACCTGAAGAGGCACCGCCTGAGCCCTCAGCTGCGTATAGAAAAATGTTGGCCGTCACATTGTATTATAAGGTATGTTAAGTTTTCAATATATTTATCCAATATATACAATTTCTTTAAAAAAATATTTCATGGTTCTCGTCCACATTTTAGGCAGTCATAAGTCTATGTCCAAACGATAAAATAGACGCAAAAATTGCATCTGGAGGCGAAGCTATAAAAAGGCACATGTCACATGGAACGCAAATGTATGATACTGATAAAAGTGTGTGGCCTTTAAATCAGCCCATACCGAAGATAGAAGGGTTAGTACAATGCAGCGGCGAAGCTGCATTCGCTAATGATCTCCCAAAACAACCAGATGAAGTATTTGCAGCATTTGTAACTGCGGATCAGAAACCAGGAAGTGTGATAGGAGGTTTTGATACTACTGAGGCTTTTGTAAGTATTAATGACGTACATATATTAATTGAGATAAATGATGCTATAATTTTTATCATTGAATTATACAATTACAACTTTAGAATAATCCTAGTCATAAAAAATAAGCACGTATTGTGTAAGTATACAATTATAACATCGATAAACTATGGCATTTCTTTTTAGAAACTTCCAGGTGTGATAGCATTTTATTCTGCTAAGGACATTCCCGGCGCCAATTCATTTACGCCAACCGACTGTCCTCTCATACGAGTTAATGAAGAAATACTAAGCTCAAAACTAGTAAAGTTCTACGGCGATCCAGTAGGAATTATAGTAGCTGACCGAGAGAAAACAGCAAACAAAGCAGCCAAACTCGTGAAAATAAAATATACATCAATAAATAAAAACAAACCCTTACTGACGATTGATGATGTTTTGAAATCGAATGAAAAAGATAAAAGGATTACTAATGACAGAATAGTGAAACCTGAAGATGTTGGTAATGATGTTAAATATGTCATCGATGGTGAATTTAAGGTGGAATCTCAGTATCATTTTTACATGGAGCCACAAACATGCATTGCCCGGCCTACGGAAAATGGTTTGGAAGTAATGTCTGCGACTCAGTGGCTTGATTTGACTAACATTGCTGTTGCTCGATGTTTGAATCAGCCCGTAAATAGGTGAGTTAATATTTTAAGCCAGAACAATATTATCTATTCTAATGAAGCAAGATAATATTATGATTAATGAGTTTGCATCTACCGCATTAGACAAATCGTACAAAATCAATTGAAAACATCACTTAAACATGTATTGTGGTTCGTATTTTCTGACAGACTTAACATTTTAGCGTTGAAGTCATTGTAAGAAGAGTTGGGGGAAGTTATGGAGGAAAGATCACGCGTTCGAGTCAGATCGCGTGTGCTGCAGCTTTGGTGGCTCACCTGCAGGGTAAAACTTGCAGATTTATTGTGCCGTTGGAAACTACTATGAAAGTAGTTGGGAAACGATTGCCAACTAGCTGCAGCTTTGAGGTAAGTAAATAAACAGATTTACATGTGTCACAAACCACCACTTTAATAAAAAAAAAACTATTTCATTTACCGATGGTGTGAACAAACATGATCATGCCATCCTCATTGGCTATAGGATTATCATTGGGAAAAGCACGGTTTAAAATGTCCCACATATTTTATTTTTTTATGTTTAATGTACGCCAGCCATTCTTTGGCTTATTATCTCAATATTATGCAATTACACATTCATGGAAACTACTAATAAACAGAATATCATGTTTAGATACATACATAAAGTCACGCCTGTTTCCAAATATTTATCATCTTGAAATGAAAAAGGTCGTTCTATAACCTACTAGGTTGGCGTAAATGAAGAGGGTGAAATCCAATACCTGAAAAACGTATTCTACCAAAACAATGGGTGTGCTGCCAATGAGACTATAAGTGCCATTACTGTTAATCATTTCTTTAACTGCTACGACAGAAGCCGGTGGTATGTTGAAGCTAACAGTGTAGCCACGGATATACCTTCTAATACTTGGTGTAGGGCTCCATGTAAGTAGCCTTTTTTCTACATTCCTAATTTTAGTCGATTTTCTTACCATCGAGTGGCCATTGGCCCACAATAAGATATCGGAAAGGCGATATTCGATTTTTAAATAAAACTGGCAAGACTGTTTTATAATATGATGTTCTCATTTATGAAGTTCGATAGAATCCTACAAAAATCACATTACAAGATTAGATACTATTTCATGTTATAATTGTAACTTTGCTTGATATTCATACGAAGAAGAAAGTCGGGCAAATCAGGAAATGCACATGAGTACAACCGGCATAAATATATGAATAAATATGTAATCTGGGAAATATCATGACTGTTACAGTTCGTATAAGGCGAATAAAGTTAATGATATCCGGATTGGTATAAGATGAGGTTATCTTAATTAGATTCCTAATTATATAGGGTCATGGGATATTACGTATGATAATCATTACATCGATTACGCTTCTATGAACATAAGTGGAGTCATTATCACAACTTCCTTATTTTCTTAATAAATATTAACATTCCCAGCTTCAACCGAAGGTATAGCAATGATAGAGTACATAATGGAAAAAATTGCACACAAAGTAGGTAAGGATCCTCTGCAAGTGAAATCAGTAAACATGAACAAAGAAGACAATCCAATACCGGAATTAATAGAACATCTAAAAAGAGATTCGAATTATAATGAAAGGCTCGAAGACATCAACATCTTTAACACTTACAATCGTTGGAGAAAACGGGCAATAAAACTTATTCCGATGACATACGAGTTATTTTACATTGGACCGTTCAATTCAATTATATCCATATACCACGGCGATGGGTCTGTAGTAATCACTCATGGTGGTATTGAAATGGGCCAAGGAATCAATACAAAAACTGTTCAAGTCTGTGGATACGTACTTGGTGTACCACTGGACAAGATCACTGTCAAACCTAGTTCCAGTTTCACTTCACCAAATTCAATGACCACGGGAGCTAGTGTTGGTAGTGAGTGCGTTGCATTTGCTACTATGAAAGCTTGTGAAATACTTCTAGAAAGATTAGCTCCTGTAAGAAAAATGCTGAATAAACCGTCATGGGAAGAACTTATAGAAGAAGCGTATAAGTTAGGAATTGATTTACAAGCATCATACTTGTGTTCTATCAAAGATAACCTGAAGGCTTATGATGTTTGTGGGGTGTGTGCGCTAGAAGTTGAAGTTGATATCTTGACGGGAAATCATGATATTAGAAGAGTCGATCTGCTAGAAGATACTGGTAGGAGTTTAAGTCCGAAAATTGATGTAACTCAAGTAAGCGAATACGTTAATTTTTAAAGTAGAATATTAAATTATTTCAATATCGTATATAATATGTATGACCCTGCTTCAGATTGAAGGTGCTTTTATAATGGGTCTTGGTTACTGGACGTCTGAGAAAATTGTCTACGACCCTGACAATGGGAATATACTCACAGATCGAACATGGAACTACAAACCTCCAGGGATCAAAGATATACCAGCGGACTTTAGGGTATATTTTAGAAGAAATTCTAGAAATCCGTTTGGTGTCCTTCAGTCAAAAGGTATTTAATTTTAAGTTCAGTAATTTGGTCTAAGCCGTAATTTACATTTGCTCTTTTCTCAAGATTCAGGTCATTTAGGTACCTACTAAGTACTTTGTGTTATTCGGGATGAATAATCAGCATCTACTTAAACTTCTCGCGAATTTAATACAGATACAACCTTATACACAGCTGTAGAACACGCTATTATACTATAGGTATAATATACAAAGGGAATAAATAAATATTTAAAGTATAACTTAAAAATAACTCTTATTTTATATGCTACCTAGTTTTTAAACAGGCTTCCTAACACGGTTAATAAATTCTATTACGTTTGTAGCTACCGGTGAACCAGCCTTATGTCTCGCCTCAGTACTTACCCATGCTTTAAGGGAAGCAGTGAGAGCTGCTCGTATTGATGCTGGATACGAGGATAGCTGGGTAGATATTGGTAAGTATCTGCAGGTAAAATCTTTAATTAACTAATAATCTACCTAATTGGCGTTATAGCTAAGTGGTAGCACCGCTGTATTTAGGAATTCAATTTCCACACGGGAGAATTAAATATATGATAAATAATATTTGGGATTAGTTTGGTCCCCATAAATACTTGTGATGTTTTTGTCGGTAAAATGCTGTCAGGGTACGGAGAACATTTCTACTCACTTGTAAAACGATACTTCGACGAGACAAAGCTTGCCTCAATGCAAAGAAAAATAACAGCTATGATAATTTACACTTGACAGTCTTAGTAATACCTCAATGTTTATTTTTCAGCCAACCCCTGTACAGTTGAAAATATCTTCATGGCTGTTGAACATAAATTAGAACATTTTATCCTGAAGTAATTAATTGTATTTTCATGGTTATCAAAATATCAATTAAATAATTGTGTGTGTTCTTACAATCCTATTTCATAAAACTGGTATAATATGGTTATTGCTCCTTAATTTCTTTATTATTTTTACCCGAAGGCATTCCAGAGAGATGATAATATCAAAGCAATTTAGAGGATTTTTTTTCATTTAAACGGTTCATACAATCAGATGTGTAATTTCAACGTACTACCTTTTTGGGGTTACTTGAGGTATGTCTAAATTATAAATTAGAGATTAAAATATCTGATTTTTATAAGTTTTTCAATAAGGCTACCTGTCAAAACCTAACCTTACGTAAGCAGCAAATAAGAAGAAATGGAGGCGACTAGTTAAGAAAAGTGACATAGACAATTGTACTCCTAAACCTAGCAGTGACAATTTCACGGATGATAATAATGCAACTAAAGCAGATAAACTGAATACAGCGGCCGGGCTCTGTGGCGTACCCTAGGGCAGGCCTACGGGCCTGCCCTAGGGTACGCCACAGCCCGTATCAGCCCGTTGCAGTGCAATGGACATATCCAGTGCACTGCAACGGGCTGATAATCATAATAAAGATGATGAATGATGGAACTTAATAAAAGTTATTTCTGGTCACCTTAGAGACCATAAACGCACCCATAATTTACTAAACAACCCTAAATTCCAAAAGAAACAAAATGTATCTTCAAACTAAATGAAGCACTAATTTGAACTAATGAAGGCTTTAAAATAATACAGACATTAAAGAAACTCACCTTCATTAAATATTGAAGACATTTCACCCTTTATTTGAACCAATTCCAAATAGAACGCCGGACAGTATAATTTACATGTGGAGTGTATCATTAAAAGTTGAACACATGTCATTATCTTTTACCTTCTTCATTTATTTTAAGACATTTTTTTGTAATGGACGGCTTACATGTCGTTGGCATAGATAGGGTTTATTTAATCCAAATGATGAGTTTAAGCTTAATCAAACTCATTTCTAAAGTCACTTGATTTTAAGCTTCGCCAACCGTCTAAAATTCCATGTAGATGGAGATGCTATTGCAATTATTACTAGGGTCTAACCATGTTTATCGGCTCTTGACCCGTTTTCCCTGCGATGGAAAGTAATCCGCAAGGACCAAACATAACTCTTTGTATCATTTATTTATCTGTACCACCAGATGCTACCCTCATCATTCTTTTCCTACACATCCTTGTCTATCCAAAGGTTACCCGTGAGATCTCCATTATTGATAAGACCTAATGTGCTGTTGCTTTTCCTCCTGTTTGTTATTCAATGGGTGCACACCGAAGTATCCTATTCTCTTCAATCAAAACAAATCTTAGAAGATACGTATTGGAGCAATTGCTTTTTAATCTACATAACTAAATGATCGATAAAGTCTGAAGTTAAATGCCAGAAATATACCAAAATTTTAGTATTAGACACAGTTCCGTACATAGAACATGTGGTTTTATCATGGTTAAACTAGAACGAATAATGGGCAATCTCGCATTAGTGGTTCCTGAGATGTCACAACTATCGGCTATTAAACATCTAGGATGTGAAAAGCGTGTAGGTTTTGGTTCTAAAAATTAATAGTTCGCCAAAAGAGGTACATATTATCAATCTGATTTAAAATTCAATGTAATTTTGTAGCATAATAAGAAAAAATACACAATGGAAAATAAAAACACAGAATTGTAAATAAAATATGAACAGTAATAGTTTGAAAACGGATAAGTAGTAAGTAGAACCGTTTCAACAAACGAATCACAGGCCACCAGCTTTTTTCCAGATTGAAAAGTCATCGTTAACTATGACAAGATAATTTCAGGGTGCCACTCACACTGTTTATTTTTCTAATAAAAATCCAGTTCCATGGAAAAGACTTAAAACGATATTATTGATACGAGTACTTGGTAAATATTACCAGTATCCTCATGCTTTAAAATAATATGAATTTCGTGTAGGAATGGATTAAAATTTAGGAAAAGGGAGAAACGAAAAAACTTAACCTGTGACAAAGGTATGTCTTAAAAATCGATGATCTTAGTATGTGGATCGATGCCCAACGGTACTGCGATTTCATTTGTTTGTGGGAATCTATCATTGAGCCTGATTAATGGAAACTTCGACTCATCATCAGCCGGAAGACGTCCACTGTTGAACAAACCTCCCCCTTAGAACGCCACAACGAACGTCAACTGGACATTTGCATCCACCGCCTGTCTCTCTGTCTACTTTGTCGATGACGTCAGTCCTCCTGGTGGGAGGCAAACGCTGCATCTTCCAGTTTGCTTCAACAACGTAACTTATAATGAAAGACGAAATTTTGGTGTATAAGCTTCTGGCAATACCTCAGCTTTACCTATTCAAGAACAACTGACCTATATGACTGTATGCCATGATACTCACGAGCCTAAAGCTATAGAATATTAATTTGTAAAGCTTAGCTTTTAAGGACAGAATATTTCGTAACTTCTTGGAAGTATTAGGAACATCTGTCTTGTATGAAACAGTTTGTTAACTTCCAGTCATTTCCGTATCTCGCATTAAAGTTTTAATGTAATTCTGTGATTTAATTAATCAGATTTTTGTTTAAGAGCTTCTTCAGATAGAAGACGATATTAAGGTGCCTTCTCGTCGTCGAGATACCGATTTCTATTGAGGTTACGAAGCTGGTGTGGGCCCATGTATGGCAATAGACTCGCCGCCTGCATGAGACTCTTATTCATCGAGTGGTAGGAAGTGAGTGGAAGGAAAACACGTTATCCTAAGCCATTCGGGATTACAGGCGAAGCATTATTTTATGTAGGTACTTAATCCTTCGCTGCAAATATATATTATAGTACCTCTGTGTTTATTATTCTGGCCTTCTCTTTGGTGGATTTCTTGATTACGAAACGCCATGAAATACAAAAGCTTGGTGAAGGATGAGGTGTCTCCTGCCAAGGAGCTTAAAATTGACCACCCCCTTTCCTTCCGTGGGTGTCGTAAGAGGCGACTAAGGGAAAATCTAGAAGATGGGCAGCAGCGTTTTTTATAACTTTACCACCAATACTGCGATCCCCAAGCCGCCTGCCAAGCGTGGGGATAATAGCAACCCACCCCTTTTAAACGGGAGGCCTTTGTTCAACAGTGGACGTCTTCCGGCTGATGATGACGATGACAAAAAAACTGTTACTAAATAAGAGTATAAGTCACTAATTTCCGAGAATGAAATTTATAAGTTCTCAAAAACTTCACTGCATAATATTTCAGACTTAAAAATCAAACGGCATGGATAAAAAGAAATTACTCACGAATATGAACGAAGATCGAGGCGCGTTCACGGAATACATCGGAACCACCCCCTAATGGTCACGTATGCCGTATATCCCACAGTCGGGCAGTACGCATTGTTAGTACACCCGAGCGACACATTGGAATCAGGATCTATGTGTCGGAACATTAGTGATTGTTTCACTATAATAACTTTCGTGAGTGTTATCCATATTATTTGCTATATATTCCGGTTATACTCACGTGTATGTTCGGGAATGCCCGACTAGTTTCCAACTCGAACGGAGCCCTTATTTATGAGCTGGGCTCGCGACTCTGCTGCGTTAATAGTAAATACCATTGATGACTGGTTCATGGGTCACCCCCTAATACATAACATAACTGGAGAAATATGGGTACACGATACAACCTTACCTATCTCTTAGGAGACTACAGGTGTGATGTTATGTCGAAACATGAAAAAATATTCTCAATTTCTATCTTTGCTTTTAAATGGCGTCTGAGTATATCGTTTGGTAATGAACTCGAGTACTAAAAGAAAATACGAGAGACCTACTACTTCAGTAAGCCAAGCTAAAGTTAAACATGTTTAACATTGTTTTATCTTAAATTTAGTGTAAGTGGCTAAAAGCTGTTCTAAATTCTAATAAATAAACTTCTAACATATAAACGTATCGTATAGTGAATATGTCGTGTGCCTGTACACCGACCCGCCCATTGATTAAAAGCAGTGCAACGCAAGTCACTTTCCAACCTTCTTCATACGCGGACACACATACACGTACGTACTTATCATAAGGCATAAAAAATTATTTCCATGTCTAAAATAATATTAATATGTGAAAAATATTCACTTGATTTTGTTTATAGGATTTAGTGATAATATGTCGAGAAGTTGCGTGTGTTATTATTTAAATAAATTCTAGTTAGAATTACCTAGTAAAAATTATGGGCTGTTTTATCAATTGTCAGATGGATAGAATTTTCGATTCGATGGATAGAACTGTAATTTTTATAGTCCTCATAATAACAATTATGAACAATATGTTAAATTTATTCTACTGGTAAACAATAATATCTGGCAATAGAAAAATCGGCTCTAAGTGTGTATCAATCTCAAATACCTATGATGCTTACTAACTGAGTAACAAAATAGAAATCAAATAAAAATCCTACCTATCTGGACCAATATCTATACTAACCTAAGGTCGCTCGGCGGGCAAAACCTCACCGTAATTGTGTTACAAATTTTGACTTTCTGACTCCTCCGACCGCGTAATTTTGATAAAAAGGAGTACAAAATTATTGCTTCGTAACCCTTTCCTAGTGCGCTTCCAGCCAATCCCAGGACGATTGTTAAACTATAGTATCTGCTTCGCGCACAGTCGAAGTGAAAGGTATATTAAATAGACAGTCAGTGCATTTATTTTATATTCTACAAAGTAGATAAAAGCTCTCCAAGTTTCAGTCAAGGGGGACAGTCAAGGACTCTGCTAGTGGCTTTGTATCAGGTCCTTGTGTCCAACCGTACTCAAAGCGCAATAAATTTCCCTGCGGATTAAGTTAAAAAATGGCCCGTCGGCACCTGAAAAGATTGTTGGTCAGTCAGGATAAAGGTACTGCTATTAAGCTCACTTCTGCAAGTAATCCTGCTTCTGCAAGTTGCCTGTTTGAAGAACTTTTACCGCAATTAGTCGCGATAAAATCAGGACGCTGCCGATTTGGATGGTTTTTTATATCACTACGTTGTAAAAGGATTGCCTGTTTAAAATGTAACATTCACTGCGGTCTATCCCCAGACCATTTATATTCCCAAAAGCCAATATAAATACTTCAATAATTTCGAAAAATTCTAAGCTTAGATTACCACCTCAATTTCTTGTAAAACAGTCGTGGAAACCTCTAAAAAGTGAAAAACTAAATAAGTTCATAGAATATTTGAACAAACTTGATTTGATGCCGTAAAGGTTTTTTTAAAATATAATAATGTGTAGAGTGCCATATTAAGAGCGCAAAATTGTTAATTTAATTTACTGCAATATCTTGAAACCCTTAATCCAATCAATCCATCATCAACCCACTAAATCACCAACATCAGTGTGATTGTGACTGAAAAAGTTTCTATTTTAAATATATTTTTTTACATACTAAGTAAAATGATATCTTTGCTAAGCTACCAGCAAACCCTTTATAATACAGCGATATTTTTATCCCGGAAAACGGGCACAAAGCTCTGTACTTTATATAGCCTTTTATGGGCACAAAAAAGTCCGAAATTATACGTGTAGTTATAAAATTTCAGGCTCTATAAATTTGACTTGAGACAGAGGTCCCTGGGGCCCCATTACTGAAGCAAGGATCTGATACGAACGTGAATATATTTGTCAACTAGAAATTGGGTTCCGACGGATAATAATATCGCTTGCAAAGTTCATTTAATTTTATAAGTTCTATAGAAAGTTCCAATCACATCCCGTGGGAAATTTTCAAAATTACCTTTTTATTCCATACTAGGATACGATGAAAGGAAGTCGAATTTGGGTGCTGCCTAATAATCTTGACGTAATTAATCTTCCTCAGTAAGACATCGTTATCCTTCCTACATGAATCGATAACGAGGTCATTTAAAAATATTTCTAACTAGCAGATTTTTTTACTGTTGCGTAGTTAACATTTATAAAATTTAAAAGCCACTTTCCTACAAATTGCGTAGTACGTTATCCCGGTTCTACGCTCAAAAGTTATAGTCTGATGTGCTACCCCTGTTAGTAAGGGGTAAAGTTGGACGTCTCATCAAAATGCAGCTAATCAGAGAAAATTAATTTGATAGTTATCAATTTTAAAACCGGTCCGTGGATCCCTGACTATAATATATCAATTAACAAGAACTAAAACCTATTAAAAAGAATAAAATAATTACATTACATTCCTAGTTATTTAACAATTACAGTTAACAAGCTCGACCATGATCGTTTAACCTGTAATTTTCGCATCGGGAATTGTTTCGTTCAATGCCATAGACTTGACTTGGATAGCTCGACTTACTAGAAATGCATGTGAACTTCGCCACATTAGCCATATGCTGATTGATTTCCACTCCACCCCTCAAGAACACGTCATAATAAAGCCATTAATGATAGGTAAAAGGTTATCGGTGACAATTAGATATGACTTCAATTGAATGCTTCCACGTTTATAAATACTTAATAAAGATACATGTACTATTTTTAGTCGAAACTAGTGACAAGTTTTTAAAAACTGATATCTAATTTACTGAATATTGAACAAAGTCATTGGGCATGGCTTAGAAAAGTCATTAGCAATTATTAAGAGTCTTTAAAACCTTATTAGGGGTATTAATACTATTGGAAGTGCTTTGTGCAGCACTTGGTAGGGGACAGATTTAAAAAAGGAAGACCAGGCCCAAAATGGGAATCTAAGTTAAACATAATGTTATACATAACAACATAACATGGCCATAATTATGTCCAACGATAGAGAATAGTCATGTCTAAAGGAAAGGACTGTTAATGTGTAATGTAATAATATAACTTAACACAATATACACTAGTAGCGTTCACTCTGTCGGAATAAGATAGTCTCCATAATATATATTTTTTAATCTATCACTGTCGGCCCAGAATTGCCCATTTAAAAAAGATAGGCAATCGTACACTTCCGTGGCTGGTGTCCCCCAGGGAATACCATAATCTGTCCCCTTACCATGAACTTTTTAAACAGGATAGTTAACGATGTGAAAGCGAGACGCGGCTACGTGCAGTGTAATGCAGCGTCTTGCTTCCACAATGTGTCCTGCTTTAAGAGTTCATGGTAAGGGGGCTGTTCAGTAAGACTACAACATTTAAGTTCTACAACATTTTTTTTAGCATAACTTCAGCTTTGTGATGAGGAAATGATTCAAAACATATAGATAAACCATATAATATAATTAAAATAACTGCTATAGTTAAAATATCCTGGGTTCTAATCCCAGGTCGCGCAAAAGTGTTACTGGGTTTTTCCATTAGGTAATTCTCAATGCGTTTCATGTCTCGTTGCATTTCAAATGCGTTCGGGAAACTACGCGACATCTTCTCGTCCAAAATTCCGCAGTGTCTGAAGACGCAGGTCTATGACCAGTGTGTGTTGCCAGTGATTACGTATGGCTCAGAGACGTGGTCGTTAACGGTTGGCCTTTTGGAGAGGCTCAGAGTCACTCAACGAGCTATGGAGAGAGCTATGCTCGGGGTTTCTTTGCGCGACAGGATCCGGAATACGGAAATTCGCCAAAGAACTAGAGTTACCGACATAGCTCGAAGAATATGCAAGTTGAAGTGGCAATGGGCAGGCCATATCGCTCGAAGAACCGATAACCGCTGGGGAAGAAAGGTTCTCGAGTGGCGACCACGAACCGGAAGACGCAGCGTTGGCAGGCCTCCCACCAGATGGACCGACGATATCGTCAGAATTGCGGGCAACCGGTGGATGGAATTGGCAAGCTGTCGTTCTTTATGGCGTTCTAAGGGGGAGGCCTTTGTTCAGCAGTGGACGTCTTCCGGCTGATGATGATGATGATGATGATGAATTCTCAATGGCAGCACGGATTCTGGATTTGTGCCCGGTTGATGGCAATAGGCTCGCCCCCTATTACATTGGGACCTAAAAAACATAACTGGCGAAATGTGGGTGTTACTATATGTGCACCTCTGCCTACCCCTTCGGGGAATACAGGCGTGATGTTATGTTATGTTTTAAAATAACTGCATATCATTTTGACTAGTTTTTTTATCAGCCTAAAACAATCCCACTTCAGAGCAAAAGCCTTCTTTTATAAAGAAGGATTGAGCATTGATCACCACGCTAGCTCACTGTAGGTTGGCGATTCAAGATAATTCTCCACGATATTTTGGCTCTAATTTTAGCAGTAGGACCAGGTACGAAAAACTAATAATTGAAATGAAATTTTACTACTAAAAACCCTTTTAATACTTTTTCATCAAACCTTTACACTACATTACACTCTAAATTGGACGGATGCCCAAAATAGGCACATGTTTTACTTACCAACCGCCTAGTGACTTCTAGATGTTTCGGCTTAACAAGCAAATAGGCTTACGACTATAATAGGCTCCCGAAATTCTAAACATAGGGATATTATACTGGAATTTATGGCATTGTGACATAGTATCAAAGGCTCTGTTAAGTCATACCTACGTTAAATTCTGCGAAGTTCCTGAAAGGTATACCTATTTTTAATCATTGTATTGTTAGATTATTTTCAAAGGCGCAAACTTTAAATATAAATAAAACTACAATGTTTTATATTGCTTTGTAGATTTTATGTAAATTCAAAGTCGTTTTTTTGCTAAATATTGATACACTTGATGGAAAATAGGAAATAAAATACAGAAACGCTCAATTTTCTCTGGGTAGGCACACAAATTTAATTACGGTATTTAAATGAAGTTCATAGATTTTTTAAGAGTAATGTAAAGTATACTCTTGAAACTAAGGCACCTTCTTCAGGACTTGCTTTAGATAAAAAAGATAGACAACGTATATACTGGAGAAAAATCTATCTATGTTTATAGTAATTATAACTGGGTGTCTTGTATCCGGACAGAAGGTGGTGAGCAGCATGCTGCTGCCAAAGGAGCTGAAGTATGCAGCGATTTCAGGAGGGCTTGGGATCTTCGGCCTCATCTTTGGATGGGTCCTATTTCCTACTATACTTAAGAGTCAGCTGAAGAAGGTTTGAAAAGTATTTGTATAATAATGTCTTTATCAACGTTAATCTTTTAGACGAAAGTAGACTTGGGTTTTTGAATTGTATTTTTTTAAACTTCTCCCCACAGTGTATTTCTCCTGTATCGTGGATACGTTTGACAAACATGAAATATCACATACACAAACACCCAGACTCGAGTCAAACATCTGCAGTTTGTACAAATTTTACCCAGTTCGGGAATCAAAGCAACCATTAGTGCAGCAGTCCAATCACTTAGCCACTGCGCCCGTTAGGTCGTCCATTTTAAAATTACCTTCGTGATACTCATTAAAATCTTAAGGATAAAAAAAAACTTTTTTTTCTAAAGGGTACCTAAGCTGTTGTTGACCATCTTTACTTATTGTTTCATGTAATAAGGGACAAGCCTATTGCCACTGTTCTGGCGTAATTCCAAATTCTATTTCGTCCGGTTGTATCTAGGTAAACAGTCAATTAAAACCTTATTGGACAAAGTTTTAATTTCAGACACGATACCCTAATATACTAGTTTTAATAATAGTTGTCGAAGTAGTTATACAACTGACATGCAAATAAAAAAATCGATTGACAGCCTGGAACTTGTCTGATTAATAAGTTTTGAATAATGGAAGTGATCGTCAAATTTTTCGTAATTTCGAGGCCTATCGTGAATTAAAATTCATTCATAAAAAATGTCATGTACCTACTTTTTATATATACTTTTTATAATATGAGTTTCTGAATAGTTTACTCGGTGAGCTTAAATACAAATTATTTATTTCATTATGTGAAATCAATACGGTAGGACATGTTATAATTAGTGTTAAGATCAGCCTGTAACTCTCTTGATTCAAGGACACGTAAAATTATGCTACATTTTAAATTTGAACTATCATAACTACACATAATTTGATCTAGTTAATTATAAAGCTCTATGGCGTAAGCTACAACAAGAAACTACCTTGCCTAGTAACATAATTAATTTGTTTAAGTATTCGTATAATAACTGCTTAGATTAAAATATTTGACATTCCTAACATTCTGATAAAAATTATCTCAAATATTGAAAAATATCAGGAGTTGGTAGTTTAAATATTTTTTAAATGACGATGTAAATTTTTAGCTTCAATGTCATTAGAAAAATATTAATTTAAGATTATTATTGTAAATGGATATGGGTCGTAAATAAAGGATTTTCTTTGTCTAGGAAATGGCCCTATCGAAGAAGACTGATGTCCGTCAGATGTGGGAGAAGATTCCCTTTGCTCTGGACTTCAAGGTGTACCTGTTCAACTACACCAATGCCGAAGAAGTGCAGAAGGGGGCCATACCTATCGTCAAGGAAGTCGGGCCTTACCATTTTGAGTAAGTTATTAATCATGGCTTTTAATATCATTTCAGCTGCGTCACTGTTAGGCGAAGGTCGCGGTTTCGAAAGCTTTGTGCCTATCATTTTTCAAATTTCCTTTACCAATTTATATTTATTAATCATTCAGATTTAGCCCACAATTTCTTAACCGAGATAGTAGAAGGAAAGAGTAGCCTTTGCCTTGCAGTAGAACACCACTGCAGTTTTACAACACTACAAGCTTTTACTAAAGATAGAAATAATTATTAGATAGCGATTACTGTACCCTAATTCTTAGTACTTGCTAGCCCAGATTTGACACTAGACGCCTGTATGAATGAAGTCTGTGATAGTAAGAATGTCCTTGGAGATTCAGAAAAGGCGATTGGTATTTACCATCATGTACTACCTATATGGCGAAAATTGCCAGATCTACATACCTGTAGCGACATTTACACGGCAAAGGACGAGTGATGTTGCTGATCCTGCATCGCGCTAGCGAAGTAATCGCATTCTCTAGGTATAAACACAGCCGCCCCGAGAGAAGTGGGGCGCCGCGGCCCACCATACGTATCACCGCCTGGTTAGAAGATCTTCCCTTTTAGTTGGAGGAACTCCACGTCCCTTCCTCCACATACCCCTTCCGTGTGCTTGATGTAAAAAATACAGAACATAAGACTATCAAGTTACCAATGTAAGAAAAGCTCATAATTAAATTAAATAACATTGTAAACATGAATATTGTGCAACAGGATGTCATGAGGAACTCAGATTATCACATTAAATAACAGTTTCGAAGCCATTAATTTAGTTTAAACGTTTACAACAGCTATCTACAAAGGAAGCCTCCAGTAATGACATGCTATCGACATTTAATCTACCGCAAAGACAAACACGGCTGGTTAATTTGTAGTATTAGCAGCATTATTAGTGACATTGTAGGTAGATATTACTAGATTTCTGCAAACTGGTGGTTTAAGGTATTTTTCCAGACATTTTGTTGTAGCAGCCTAATGGGTACTTACTTTTTCAATAACATAATATATTGAAGTGCCAACAGAGAGCCTCCACGAGTAACGAATTAACGATACTGAGTACGTCCGACGCACCCTGGACGGTCAACCTCACTACCAACCTTGTTGACTGACCAATATCTACGCCACAACACGATCAATTTCCTTTTGGCAATTGGGTCATGTCGATACGAAGGAGAAGAAGAATATATTGATTAGCATTTGACTGGTATTGCACGTAGTCAATGCCACGGTGCTTTTTGAACAAATTCTAAGAAGTGGCTATAATTTATACCCTTTATATTGTGGCATTAAGGTTAACTTCTATTTCTCTCCTAACCTTTTACACCTAACCTTACCTCACCTCTTCGCAGAAAACAGGCGAATCTGGTATGAATAGCCACGATAATGTTTTACTATTACCTCGATTAAACCAGCACTAACTTAAAATAATTATTATCCAGATATAGATTAAGAGGTCGATAGATAACCGTATCAAAGACTAAGCCGTTGATTAGAATCTAGATAGATTCTAACATAATACTGTCAGGTTTTCATTTTCCTTTTGATCGACAGTTATTTGAAAATGGTCGCTGAAAAGTGATCAAGTCTAGATAATTAACGACGCGTATAGTTTTAGGTTAATCCGATCTAATGAAACGTTCGTTCAACTAGCCTATTTTAGAAACTTTTGATTCACCAACTTTATCAGCAAATAGTTTAGTATCTAGGCCCGCCTACATGATATTAATTTTAAGTTTACTTTCTGTCTCTTGGGTATACTTCTCAGAATTATATGATAACTTGAATACTCTTTATAATCCAGGATTAAAATACTTCTTAATAACATTTGATCCGAAGTCAAATGATAAGCATGAAATAGGCTAAAAGGTCTACCGTCGGGTAGGTGAGAAGGTTTACTGTCGTAAGATTACCATATTATAAATTTAGATTAAAGTTTGAGTAAAAAAAGAATACAAAAAGAAAGACAATATCCGGAAGCCTAATTTCACTATCAAAAAGAGGTACGATCGAGGAAACTACAATGATGAACAAAGTTATTTCAAAACTTCCTAATTTATAAACATTTTAAAATCAGAAATAAAAACTTGTGAATAATGATTTACCAAAAAAGAAAAAAAAATACAAAAAGTCGTATTAATTTGGGTTGGGTTGGCATTATCGTTTTAGTGATTTGTAGCTGTAAAGGTACAACACTGAGTTGGTAATCGGAGATTCCAACAGATAATACCTGACGTCACCATAAGACGTAAATACTAAAAGGGAACTTGAAATTTTATGGATGCGAGCAGTGACACGGTGGCTCAGTTGGCAGAGCGGCGCCACGGTACGGCGAATGTCCCGCTCGTGTCCATCATTTTTCAAGTTTTGTCCAAAATCTTAATGTCCATACACTTGCACTGTCTTATTCATTCAAATGTGAGGTCTTACATAATATGGAGAGAATTATCATCGAATGATGCTTATACGATGATCGCGGAAGTATGTATGACACTGGGGAAGTCGCCACGTAACATACGGCAGTATTTGAGTTGTTTTATCCTATTATAATAACTGTTATGTACGTAACACATAACAATATTATGATTAGGTATTCTAAAAATTGTATATCACTGGGCCTAATGCCTTCACGGCATGAGCGAATTGTGACATGGAAATAGGTCATGCCGCGGTATGGAGATTGGTCAGTCAACAAGGAGGCTAAAGAGGTTTATCCTCCAGGGACAGCCGGATGTATTTAGGTAGCGTCACTCGTGGAGGCTCTGTACATCAAGAAATGATTAGATGTTCTTTATGACTTTGGATTTCACATCCTTGTTTTCTTATAATGTTATATAGCTTAAACAGTTATTATATCATTATTATTCTTAGACTGCCTCGTTGATCTAGTGGTAGCTAAGCGCGACTGCTGAGCACGAGGTCCCAGGTTCGAATCGGGTCGGGCAAAGTGTTACTGGATTTTTCCATTAGGTAATTCTCAGTAGCAGCACGGAGTCTGGATTTGTGCCCGGTTGATGCCAATAGGCTCGCCCCCTATTAAGTTGGGACCTAAAAAACATAACTGGCGAAATGTGGGTGTACTAAATGTGCACCTCTGCCTACCCCTTCGGGGAATACAGGCGTGATGCTATGTTATGTTTATGTTATTATTCTTAGAAAATCGCATCTCAACTTTTTTAATCATGTTAATTCTAGTGTCATTGTTTGTTTTCTTTGGGATTGTGACCGAAATTCAAGGGAATCCACTAGGAAAATTCTTTTGACAGAAAATTTCTAAAATATAGGTACCATAAATTCTCATATAAAGAAAAAGAACTACTTAGAAATGTACGACACGTTTCACCTTCATACGATAAAGGCAGTGGTAAATAATTATATATAATGTTTCGCATGGCAACGCTATAATTGACGAAATCACATGCTAAAGAGCTTAGCGAGTCTTTTTATAGTGAATATTTTATGGAAATCGATACATTCACTTGAATTATCGTAGTGCACTAAGGAACTTAATATAAAATGTATGGAAAATGGAGTCTGCTTTGATACGTTACCCTTCGTGAAAAGGTTGATATGAATTCCAGTATTGAAGGATTTGTCAGTACACATTTAAAAGCTAAATCTTACAATATAATTCAATTATAACAAGGGAATTAACGCGAACACAAGTTTTTGGTTTGGCTTAAGGATTGGCCGTGGTCGCAAACAGACTGAATGTTGTAATTTAATTCTATTATAATCATGCAACGGGATAGTTTAAAAATTATTTAATCAAAATAATTAAGCTATATTAATATGTAATTATTATTTCAGCCATGATCGTCCCATTGCAGGGAGGGCCTTCCTTTCCTTCCTCCATTTCTCTTGGTTGTGAGCTGCAACAGTCCATTTCTCTTAGTCTCTCTTATTAATTTCTATTTAAATTGTTCATAGAGAATGGAAGGAAAAGCTAGACATCGAAGACCACGAAGAAGACGACACAATCACTTACAAGAAACGTGACGTTTTCTACTTTAAACCAGAACTTTCTGGACCGGGGCTCACCGGTGAAGAAATTATTACCATGCCCCATGTCTTCATGCTGGTAAATCTTTCTCTAACATTTAATAAATGGTTATGTGTTTATGTCTAATAAACAGCTCGTTGGTCTAGTGGTCGCCAAGCGCGACTGCTGAGCCCGAGGTCCTGGCTTCGAATCCCGGGTCGGGCTAAGTGTTATTGGGTTTTTCCATTAGGTTATTCTCAATAGCAGCACGGAGTCTGGATCTGTGCCCGGTTGATGGCAATAGGCTCGTCCCCTATTACATTGGGACCTAAAACATAACTGGCGAAATGTGGGTGTACTATATGTGCACCTCTGCCTACCCCTTCGGGGAATACAGGCGTGATGATGTTATGTTATTTATTATTTATGTATTAAGCACCCTGGGAACAAAAAGGGATCTTCTCAAGCAGAGGCATAGTATGGTTTGAAAAATTACTTCAAATGGTTTTGTTTATGAGACACACTGGTTCAGCATTTAAAAATGACGATACAATTAAACAAAAACGCACATTAGTATCATCGTCTTTTAAGTGTCACCCGTGATAGCAACCAATTATTATTCTAAACACATTTCAGGGTATGGGACTCACAATCCACCGAGACAAACCAGCAATGCTGAACATGATCGGGAAAGCTATAAACGGGATCTTTGACAACCCTGCGGACGTGTTCATGAGGGTCAGGGCGCTGGATATAATGTTCCATGGTATGACCATTAACTGCGCAAGGACCGAGTTTGCTCCTAAGGCCACCTGCACTGCCCTAAAGAAAGAAGAAATCAGTGGACTAGTTGCTGAGCCTAACAATCAATTTCGGTTCTCGCTTTTCGGGACGGTAATATTGTTTTTGAGGAATCCTAATTTAAAGTAGTAATAAAATCGATTTGTCAAAATACTATTTACATAAATCATTACTATTTACGTAAATCGTGCAAAATTTTCAGAAAAACAACACAATAGATCCTCATGTAATAACTGTGAGGAGAGGCATAAAGAACGTGATGGATGTTGGAAAGGTGGTGGCTATCGATGGCAAGACGGAGCAGAAGATGTGGAGGGAGACTTGTAACGAGTACCAGGGGACGGACGGTACCGTGTTCCCGCCCTTCTTGCGCGAAACTGACCGGATTGAGTCGTTCTCCACTGACTTGTGCAGGTTAAGTTTATAAGGAATATCAATTTAAGGGCAATGTAATGCAAGATAGTATTTCAAGGCTCCTTGATATCATACCATAATTATATAAAAGATAATCATTCATATCATTATAGAAACGCCTACAATTAAAAGCGTAAATCAAATACAACAAAATATAGACTTCTAGCTTTAACGGAACTTAAGCTATAAAAGTATTTAAATGGAAAATTCTTGCACGACATTATACTTTCCAAAGTTTACGTTACCATTAATAATTATATTCCACATTTTCGCAGGGCTTTCAAACCATGGTACCAAAAGAAGACATCGTACCGAGGCATAAAGACCAACCGCTACATAGCGAACATTGGAGACTTCGTGAACGATCCAGAACTGCAGTGCTATTGCCCATCGACTGACAAATGTCCTCCCAAAGGCCTCATGGACGTAAACCCATGCTTGAAAGCACCGATGTACGCATCCATGCCTCATTTTCTGGATTGCGATCCTATGCTACTACAAAATGTCAAAGGACTGACCCCTGATGTCAATGAACACGGCATAGAGATTGATTTTGAACCGGTAAGTAGAATCCCTTTGTAATTATGTACTGTTGGAGATTTTAAAGACTACATTTTATTTTAAGGAGACTCCAACTCATAAACGTCAAAAACAGAAAGGTCGTATTACATGACCTTAATTGGTTTATATATTAAATAACGGTATACACACGTAATTGTATGTAGGTGCCATAAAAGGATTTTAAGAGCGTTTTAAAATAAAATATCCTTTAATTTATTAAATGTAATACAAGTTCGTTGAACCAGAAAATGGACAAAGGTTTCAATGGAAAAAAATACTTTTGAGCTTTGTCCGATATCGCTGCCAGCCATCTGGGTTAGTTAAATGAATTCCTTTGTAGTTAATTAATGAGCTCATAATAAAATTCAGTAAATTAATCAAAAGGAGTACTATGAAAAAATGTACATCTGTCACTTTCAATGAAA
This sequence comes from Abrostola triplasia, assembly GCA_946251915.1. Taxonomy (NCBI): domain Eukaryota; kingdom Metazoa; phylum Arthropoda; class Insecta; order Lepidoptera; family Noctuidae; genus Abrostola; species Abrostola triplasia. Next base: position 9,631,797 of record OX276434.1, on the reverse strand, counting down.
CAAAGTTTAATGGACAATCACAAAGACTTCGTAGCCTGTGTATTTCAATTGTTTATTTTTTACTTTTACATATTTGTAAAAGATATGTGATCTTCCTACACAGTTTTCATAAAAAATATTACAGTAACCATTTAAATATAATTACCGCTGAATTCGTTAGCTGTTTTTAGAGGTAGATTAACCACTAGACAGCTGAACGGACGACAAAAACATCAATATTTATTTCATTTATACACTTGAAGGCCCCTTCGTGCTTCGGAAGGCACGTTAGGCTTTTGGTCCTATGCCTGATTGCTCTGCGGTTTTGTCGGTCTACCGTCCCATCGGATTATGAGAGTAAGGGAATAGGAAAAGCACCTCTGTTTGCGCGCATACTTGTGCATTATAATATATCCTGCGGAGTTGGCTAGTCTCAGCTGGAATAAGCCGCCATGACTGAAATTCCGTCAGGACAACCTATTCAATAATAGGTATATTAGATGAAATCACTTTCGTCAGTAGTTTTTATAATTTTCGACGAATTACAATTGTACAGTGGTAAAATATCTCAATTTGTTGCAGATAAGTGGCACCCCGATGGTGGCGAAACAAAGGATCCAATTCAACATACAATTGCTGAAAACTGATAAACTAGACCTCTTCAAGGACCTTCCGGGGACTATCGTACCTTTATTCTGGATTGATGAAGTGAGTTTAGTTGACTTTTTATTTACAAACAAAGGTTAACGGGGTTTTAGTACTACAGATCATCAGCAATCAAACGCCTCTCTAATACCTCTCTCTGCTACATTACCAAAGAATAGACTTAAGATTAGGATCCTCATAGAAATCAGGAATACATTTTTATAGTAGCCAACATGCAGTAAGAAAAGCTGGCAATGATCGTTTCTTGTAAATCTCTAAAAAAAAGAGCTCTCACACACACAGTAATAAGACAGTTTCAAACGTTTTCAATTTATAATAAATTAACAATTTGTTCTTCTGTTGTGTCATATAATTTCTTATGATTTGATCTATATGTACCAATATATATAGCAAGTAAGGTGCATTTATGGTGGAGTTCCAAATAGATAGCATACACATTCATGTTCCAGGGTTTGTCTCTAAACAAAACGTTCGTGAATATGCTGAAGCACCAGCTGTTCATCCCTAAACGTGTTGTGGGCGTGATCCGCTGGTGGCTGGTGTCGTTCGGCAGCCTCGGAGCTGTTGTGGGCATCGTTTATCACTTCAGAGGTAAGAGGTCACGGTTCGTTAATCATCATCAGCTGGAACACGTCCACTGTTGAACAAAGACCTCCCCCTTGGAGTAGGGGGGATTCCACAATCCCCGCGCTTGGCCAGCGGCTTGGCGATCGCAATATTGGTGGTGTAGTTACAGAAGACGCTGCTGCCCATCTTCTGGATTTTCCCTTAGTCGCCACTTACGACACCCACGGGAGAAAAGCGGGTGGTCAATTCTAGGCCGGATACCACTCGGCAAATCTCAAATATTTTGCAAATAAATAAATCTCGGACTCGCACGACCATTGAGTTATTTGATTATGTAAAAAGGTAAATGTAAAAGTAGGCAAAACAAAGGAAAAACAAAAGTTTTCTGAGATTTATTGGTGTTGTGCAATTTTGTGACCCACATCAATAATAGGCGCCTTTCTTATTGTTAGTGAAAGTAACTTGTATGTAAAACTAGTGGCTAGTTTGTTGTACTGTGTCTCTGCTTGCTTTAATTTACGGTAGGAAGCTTACCACGAATTATACCAGTTTTTTCCAGTAGGTAAATCTTAGTAGCTGGATTTGTGCCTAGTTGATGACAATAGTCTCACCCACTGTTACATTAGGACCTACTACATAACGATTCGATACGTCTCTGCTTACCACTATCATTATGTTAAGCTTACCTCAATCTAAATTAGAATGGTTTTTTATTTATTTTCGTATTATGACGTGTTTAACGTCTGAGCCTATTTAAGTCTGGACAAATGGACTTCAAATATCTTTTTCAAATTTTCTCCTAGCCCAAAACTTCAAGTTTTGCCCTCAATCTCCCAAAGTTCTTTAAGCAATATACTCATAGAAACATTAAGCATATTTATGTTTTTTCAGACGATACATTATCGTCCTTACAATCAAATTGATCGTCTATTTCGAAATCAAATATGTAAAAAAAAGGGTTTTGGAAGCCATCGCTCACTAATATCAAATTTGTAATTCCAGACCACATAATGCATCTAGCTGTATCCGGAGACACAAAGGTCACTAAGGTGACTCCTGAAGAAGAAGAACAAAAGGACATTAGTGTCATCGGCCAGGCCCAAGAGCCAGCTAAAATCAACATCTAATGCACCTTCAGACGACTCCTGGGCTTTTTCTTACTCTGGAGCCGTCGATACGGGGTGCTCCAACGAATGGTTTGGATGCAAACATTCAGATATCTACTTAGAAATAGACGGGCTTGAATTCTTTTGAAGTTAGACAAACTTCTATTGCTTCTTTATAATTTGTTTTTGCTTTTAGATAGGTAGAGTATGCTTTATTGTACATTATAATTCTCACACTTATTACTGTCATTGTTAAATTCTCTATTAGGTTTAAAGGAATCATTTCAATAAAGTGAATTAGAATAGAATTTAGATTTAATTCAATCTAGTCAATAGTTAATTTCGTTGTCATAAATTCTATTTTCATTATTGACATTCAATCTCTTCTTAAATTATTCGTTGATCGATAATATTATTAAGTTTAATGCACCTCGCGTTGTTAGATAGATTTGAATAAATATTTGTCCTAATAGTTTGTAGTCATTATTTCTTATCAATATTGTATGTAGAGATAATAAATAAAGTATAATTCATTATTTATTTTGTTTAATTTTCTGTACTTCACTTGAATCTATTAGATTATAGCAACCCCTCCCTTTACCTAAGGAGGCTTTTGTGCAACAGTGGACGCTTTCCGGCTGATGATGACTGACTGGCTGACTTGAACATATTGTCAATATATTCTTAGATTCTTGGAACAACGCAATTTTGGCCGTAAAATTATAATAAAATAAAACTTGTATTAGCGAGTTAGGTCAAGCCAAAATGAATTATCTCAAAAACTGTAAAATTAAGTATTTAAACCAATTACCAACTGTTGCTCGTAAAAGTCGTAAATAAGCAGACTCGCTTAAAGTTTTAACTTCAACCTTTTTCATGGCCATAATAAAACTAAACGGGAAAGTTACGTCGAGAGAGCTTCATCCCCAGGCTTACAAGAAATGTTAAAGAATAATCCTAATGTTGCAAACAAACTAGAAGCGAATGATCGCCAAACGCAGTAAGAAGTGCTTATAAATATCCCTATATGGATGGAATTGGTAAGCTGTCGTTCATTGTGGCGTTCTAAGGCCTTTGTTCAACAGTGGACGTCTTCCAGCTGATGATGATAAATATCCCACTGAAGCCACTTTTTGATATAAACAAGAAGGACGGAGAATTGATCATTACGCGCTCTCGATCAACTACGATCAATATCAAGTCTTTGATAGGAGCATTAAATCCAAGTTTGACCGTGATATTTCCTTTTCCCTCTTGATTTGTGGTGTCTTAGAATATGCAAGCAATAATTTATTTATTAATTATTGCCCAAAATATTGGCAGGCCACAGCTAAGTAACATCCATTTATTTTTGTTCCAAGGTTATCTATGAGTATTCCATTTTTAATCGGCGAAAAAACTGAGGACGTACTTAAGCCAACGCGTATTTTTTTTCGCATATCTTTTTATAGAATAGTCCAGTTTTGATCAGCTCATGACAATTTAAGTTACCAACCATTACGATGGTCTACTTTCAAGTGTCAAACAATTATGTTTGGATCGTCTAATGATGGCATGACCCACATAAAGAGCAAATGTATGCTCACTGTAAGCTTTGTAGGAGACAAGATTAATTTAACTTACTTCTTGTTACTCATAAAATGTTAATGAAGCTTCGCAATTTGTCTTTGATGCTTCTTATGCCGTTTGTGAGGGAAAAGCAGCCACTTTGTCCGTGAATCGTCGTTCCATAAGGACGCAAGTAGGAAGAAGCTTCCATATAATATAAGAATTTGTATCAACGTAGCAATGTTGCCTTATTTTAGGTAGCACATCTAGACATCAAATAATTGTTTATTCAAATATTATTACGTACAATAATTATAATAAAACATAACATCACACCTGTAAAATAAATTCTCCAAAAGGGAAGGCAGAGGTGCACATTTCGACAATTATGTTATAAGTCCCAATGTAATAGGGGGAAGCTTATTGCCATTAACCGGTCACATATCCAGAGTCCGTGCTGCTACTGAGAATTAGCTAATGGAAAAACCAAATAACTTTGCCCAACCCAGTATTCGAAATCAGAACCATTCTTGCTGAGCAGTCGCGCTTAGCGACCACTAGACCAAAGAAGCAGTCCATGAAATTATGTGTGAATTAGAGGAAATAAAAAAGGAAGATATTTAACAAATAAAAAAAATATTTATTTAAATTAAAATAAACTAAGATACAGCGATGAGCAAATATCAACTTGATTTACCACCGTACCTAACACAAAAATCTATATACCTAATCTTAACCTACGATATTTACATCTTTACACGACCAACTAATAATAATGGTAACTTGATTGGTAACCTCAAAACGGTGGATAATTTTCATTGAAAAACATGAATTATCAAAACATAAAGAAATCGTAAATATCATTATAGTAATAGATAAAAAAAATCCAAAAGAGTAACGACTAGTATAATAATTTAGTAACACAAAAAGTGATTTAACCAATGTTGTTAGCTGCAAAATTTTTCGAACTACTATCAATTCTTCTAGTTAAGTGTGTAGCAGTGTAACTGCATAGTAAATAATTTTTCTTTCATCAGAATTAAGTACTAAACAATCTTATTCCTTATTTTACATATTTTAATCTTTGTCTGACCACCCAACAAGTCCTGATTCCAAATCAAGACTAACTTTAATATCACTGGTAGGTATATATGTACATTTTTTTTATGTAGCCTGTTCGGTGTCCCACTGCTGGGCAAAGGCCTCCATATTATTCCTCCACAAAACCCTGTCCAATGCCATTTCAGGCCACGTCTTTCCCGCAAAGATGTCCAAATCATCTCGCCATCGCCTTCTCGGTCGGCCTGGTCGTCGGCGGCCGGCGGTGGGTATCTATTTTGTGGTAATATTGGCCCACCTTTGTGGGTCCAGCACGACTTGGCCATATGTACATATCTATATTAAATAATAAAATGTGAAGTTTTCGCAAAACTACATATTTTTTATTGGACTGCACCTCCCTTACCATAAACTTTTACATAACATAACATCACGCCTGTATTCCCCGAAGGGGTAGGCAGAGGTGCACATATAGTACACCCACATTTCGCTAGTTTTTTTAGGTCCCAATGTAATAGGGGGCGAGCCTATTGCCATCAACCGGGCACAAATCCAGACTCCGTGCTGCTACTGAGAATTACCTAATGGAAAAACCCAATAACACTTTGCCCGACCCAGGATTCGAACCCAGGACCTCGTGCTCAGCAGTCGCGCTTAGCAACCACTAGACCAACGAGGCAGTCTTAAACAGTAAACTTTTAAGGCTGTACAATTTACGATGTGTAAGCGATACGCCACTTTGTGCATTGTAATGCCTTGTCTCGCTTTCACAACGTAAACTGTCTTGCTTTTAGAGTTCATGGTAAGGGGGCATTAATGTGAGATTACAGATGAGACTAGTCTCCACGACACAGGAAATCCTAGAGTCGAGGCTAGTATTGTAACGTTGTCTGTACCCTCTATATTTGCAATAATAAAATGTATTATTAATATAGTTAATCATCACATGGTCCCTTAAATATTCTACTGTGATTTTAATATTCAGATAGGCCGATCCTATCATCTATATAAATTGGTAACTGATTTCCTGTGTCTAGGAAACATTTGTCAACAGACAGTCCTACACTTTCATCCTTATTTTCATTAATAGGATCACATACTTATTAATGTACTAAAATAATTTCATTTGTATGATTTACAGTTTCTTTTTCCTCATTGTTGTTTGTCTTAGTAACAAATTGTCGGATTTAACAAATAGTTTGTCCATTTGCTTCCTCTGAACATAATTTAATAGTCTATTGAAGCTTATTCTCAACGCGTACGATAATAACGCATATATGGTTATGAGAACTGCGAGTATTAGACACGCTACATCTAATGAGTAATATTGGAAGAAACTCATGTCTTTGGCTGGCGACTGCAAATGGTACGCACCTTTGTGCCTTATTACGTATTCCGTCCAATAGACAGCTCTTTCTAACGGAGTTTCTTTTTGATCTCTGAGTAAAACTTGTCTCTTCTTCACCTCTATTGTGTATCTGGGTTCATTGATAACCTCTTGAATTGCTTTGTACAATTTCTCAGGAGTGAGATATTGAAGGTCTAGTTTTTTAGCGTAGCCATCAACTTCGGCCTTAGCAGCATTAGCATCGTGATCGCAGAAGATGGGGATGGTGACGATAGGAACTCCGTGGTAGACGGTCTCGAACATGCTGAGTAAGCCTCCGTGGGTGACGAAGGCCTTGATTTTGGGATGACCTGTAATAAAGAATTAAATATTTTTGTAATGCGTTACTATTAATTTGTGCATGGATTTCATTACTAGTACTGGAAGTTCAGATGAAAAACAACAAGGTGAAAAATATATTCGTAAGACTAGCTGTTTATTTTACATCTAACGTCAAACCTAAATGCTCAATTTTAATATAGGTACAGAATGCATCTGACGTTTTATTTTACTAACTAGGCTTTAATGAAGTGTGTAGGACTCGATGAAAAATCGATAATATTTTTCCCACTAAGCCGAGCAAACTAAGATACAGCATGTTCTACACGACAAATGGTTGCGGCTTCGGCACACAAATTGCCGAGAATTCTAGACTGTACATTTTGCAGCGGTCATAATACCTATTCCTGCGGTTTGCCACAACCGACTTGATCATGATTCGTAGTTGTTGACAATGAACAATTGGATACCGCAGCAAAATAGTGCGTTTAGCCTTTGATACATAATGGATCGTTAGATCTGCAAGCAATCGCTTAGTCGAGAAATCTGAAGGTATTTCATTGAACCTATATTCTATGAAAAGCCATGTAGGTACTCTGTAAACGAAAATATCGCCTTTTTAACATAACATAACATAACATCACGCCTGTATTCCCCGAAGAGGTAGGCAGAGGTGCACATTTAGTACACCCACATTTCGCCAGTTGTGTTTTAGGTCCCAATGTAATAGGGGGCGAGCCTATTGCCATCAACCGGACACAAATCCAGACTCCGTGCTGCTACTGAGAATTACCTAAAGGAAAACCTAGTCAGAACTTTCCCGACCCGGGACTCGAACCCAGGACCTCGTGCTCAGCAGTCGCGCTTAGCAACCACTCGACCAACGAGGCAGGCATAATACAACAAATAGTGCTATTGTTATTTAACTGACAAGTATTTGTCAGTGGCACGATCGCCTTCTTCGTATCACTCTTGTCAGAGTCGTGGTCACTATTTAACAGTGGGTCGCTTCACCAGGCGCCTCCATTCCTCCTGCACTGCTGCCTTGTGTGTACGTTTGTGCAGAGATGGATCTATGGACTTGATTTGATCCGTCCACCTCATGTATCTACCTCGGGTCTGGTGGGAATATAATTATCATAATTGGATTCTTCTAATGGGCTGACGCATGATTTTAAGCCCATATGAAACTAGACTACATAGTACCTACGTGCCTTAATTTAGACCCAGACCCACAAGTTTGTGAATATGAATCTGGTCAGTAGACACATCGGCCCTCACTTGTCAGAAAAGTTAAACAAGCTTGTTATAAAGTCAAACACGTGCAAGAAACTTAACGTCTAGACTAGATGCTCTTACGTTCGCCTACGCCAACCATCTAAAACGTCTAAAACCTTCAAGTACTGACAGGTTAGAAATATTGGAAATATTATTAAATTAACCAGGTACTCCACTGTTTTGAATGGAAGAAGCTCTTAAATAAATTTTAATTTTAGCAAAAAATGTTATTAAAAATTTATTTTAAGTAGGATAAATTAAAAACAAAATGGATGCTAAGACAGTTAGGTAGTAACAATAAGACTAATCAAACTTTGTATCGTGTGTTTTCAAATAAATTGAACAATTTTTACATTACAATAAATTCCATTACCTGCGTAGCATTTTCTTAAGAAAATTAGTAAAAAAATAAGCTCTTCCCATTTTAATAATTAAGGCCAATAATAATTTAAACAGCATACTTATATAATTGAACAACTTGATAATTATGTAATCAGTTCCAACAAATTTGTAGTAACATAAACTGATTGTGGGAGCGCCTACATTACTTAGTACAAACAGATATCCAGACACGGAACAAATATTTGGAATTGTGTAGGCTATATAAATATTAGCGTTTAACTGCGAACTGGTTACAACCACACCAAACTTGTATGGCTAAACAATATGAATTTACGTAAAATACAAATATAATTATAATGGTTTCACCCATAGTCATCTCAAGAAATGATTCAATTTTTTGGATATAAGAGCTTGGTCACTCTCTGGACCTCAAAGCGTTTCTATAAAAACATCTACGGTTATTAATTGCTAACTTAATTGCATGAAAACAGAAAAAAACAAGTAAACATACCATCACATTTAATAATGAATATGGCTTTTACGCTATATTCCCCGAAAGACTAAGTTTTACCCATGACAGGGATAAGTTATATTGCTAGTTACACAGCACAACTCCAAATCACCAGTTACTTTTTATATCTAGCATTAAGAAATTTCCGTATTTTATGACTTACCAGCTTTTGCCCTCGCCGCGTTAAGTAGCCTATGCCATTTCTCGGGTCTTAAACTTTCTACATGCCAAATTTCATCAAAATCCGTCCAGCAGTTTTTCGTCAAGGCGTAACAGATAGGCAGACAGAGTTACTTTCATATTTATAATGTTATGTAAGTATGTTAAAAACTAGATAAAATTCAAGGACCATACTAACCAAGCAAGTCTTGCTGGGGCAGCCATTTGTACAGGCGAATGTTTGAGGGTATATCTGTCATGTTTTGTTCAGCGTCTTGTTTCCAGAGCACCCTCTGCGGCAGTCTACCTAGAGCTTCTACCAGCAGCCGGTGGGCAGACAGAGGCATCTTAGTAGTTCTGACTGAAGAACCCATGGACACGTAGATAAAACCAGTTTCGCCAGCGCCAGAAATCCATTCCTCAATTTCCTAGAAATTATAAAAGTTTAGGGAATTGTTACCTTTAATTAATTCATGATAATAGAGAACGAAATATACAGGTGATATGCACAATTATATTTTGTCAGTTTGAATTGTGTCTAACATCTAAATTGATAAAGGAAATTTGAAAAATGATGGACACGAGCGGTACTCGAACCTGCAACATTCGCCGTACCGTAACGTGTCGCTGCTCGCATCCATCAAATTTTGAGTTCATTGTGTCTAATATATTTTTGCTTAAGCTTATTACCTAAAATCCTTGTTTAAATGCACTCTTACATACTCGTATTTTACATTACCATTTTTAGTCATACATATGTGTTCAATGAAACACAAAACTACATGGCATACGGCAGTCGCGGGACGTATACAAATTTAACCAAAACTTAGAATGTCAGTCTCACACAAACTTTTAAGACACTTTGAAAGAAACAGAAAAGTCTACCGATCCTCTATCAAAGATTTGCAACTTTCCAGGGGGTTACCCTTTGAACTTTAAAACTTAGTTTCTCGTTGTAACATAGAACTAAAACTGTAATAAACGACAACATCGCTTAACTTGTCTAAAACCAATAGTAAGTTTGTTATTACCGCGATAAATGTCTAGAATACAAATTATGAAAGTAATCACACAGAGCTATCATGGCTTGTTTATTAGCAATCAGAATGTATAGTACTACTAATTAAGTTACAAACTGAATAATATCTACCGTAGTTTACGACGTTCTGTAGTTGCGTCTATATATCTTAATGCAGGAAACGAGAAGCCAATGCGCTTAACTTTATGATAGGAAAAGGAACTTTAATCTGTTTGTTCTGATCTTGAGGCCATTATTTACTTAGACTGTAGACCCCGTAGTCATGAAAAATGGCAATTTAAACCATGGACTTTATTATACCCGCCACTGTCGTTAGCATAATATGAATGAATAGAGATGACAGTAGACTTAATACGGGGTTTAATTAATGCCGGTATGATCCTCGTTTATGAATAAATCGATATAACTTACGGGATCCAATATCTTCGACTCCTTGCAATGAATACACGCCACCTCTGCAACATTTGGCAGGTAAGGTCTTGGATACGACACCGAATAGTGCCCATTCTGGAGAATAAAGCTCACATTCTTCGCCATATCGTATACATGAGGCATTTGCTGGCCAAAGTTCCTCCGCAAAACTCCTTGGAGTATTTGCATACTAAATGCGTGGAAAGGTAAAATAGCCGCATGGAAAGCTGCATTGAGAGCTCTGTCTATTATCCCCATGTTATCAGTGAAGCCTTTTCCGAAGAATGGAGTGACGGAATAGGGCGCCGGACTTCCAGAATTACTCAAAGGCATGGTGTAGAAGCCAACGGTGTTGATGTACATGAAGGGAACTTTGAACTTGTAGACGACCCCTAATGCACACTCAGGGTAAGTGCCGTCAAGGATGACGAGATCAAAAGTCCTTCCTGATCTGAGAAAGGACCTCGTCTCTGGATCGCTGAGGAACGCGTCACAGGCCTGGAAACAAAAAACATGCATTGTGCATTCCTAAGATTTACAGGACATATTTAGATATAGATACGGGAAACTTATTGCACTGTCAATTCTTGGTTAGTAAATATTTTTTATATACTTAACCATTTATTAAGCTAAATGTGTACTGTACTAATAAATATTAATTTAGCATTTTATAGTGGCAACTGCAACATACCGCAATTAATTCAAACTCCAATAATGTTTTAAATTAATTTAACAAAATGGCTATTATGTGTTCTCTAGTTTTGTATTGAAAACAAAATTAATTATACTCTTTTAGCGCCTTTTAAAGGAAATAAAAGGTAACTTACAAACATTAATTTGTAAAATGGGTCTCCCAAGTTTCTTCTTTTAGATTCGATTAATCTGGTACCTATTGTAATTTGGCTGATCAGTAAGAGGATTAACTATAGAGAGCATTCCGATTTATTGGAGGATTTACGTTTATTATCAAGGGATACGGGTTTAGTAAGAATTAGCCCCATTTGCATTAACGAATTTGATAGTAGTAATTGGGATCAGTGTTAGCAGTTAGCACTTCTTTTAAGCGTTTAGATTTTCTGTAATTTAAGGGAACACCGCTCATTTAGGAATAAGATAAGAATGTATTCTTTATCTTAATAGAGTTGAAATAAATTAAAACCTGGTAATAAGTTTTCATCGTTAATACTTAAGTAAAAGTGAATTAGTAGTTATTCAAGTTTTCTCATAACCCAGTACATAGGCGTTTGTCATTGCCATAGAAGATATTATATAGACTCCAGTGAAGTCCAGTAGACTAAGAAGAAAAAAAGCAATAACAAACCTCATAACCATATCTAAGTATATCTTTCACGGGCATCTGGTCTTCTCCCCTCATCCTGGCGCCGACCAGGTCGAAGGACATGTAGTTCCTCACGTAGGTCACCAAACCCTCGGGAGCTATCTCTTCCAAGCCATTGATGTGGAAGTCCGCGGGAAACGCGCTGATGAATGTTATGTTGTGGCCTCTGTAATGGAAAATGTAATCGATTTAATACGTTTAAAGGTGTAGATAAAAAGATTTTATTCGGAGAGAGAAATGTTGTACGATATGTAAGATTGCGTATTGCTGTTTTCAATTATGATATATTTCTATCCTACACGTTAGCGTAGTCCACTGTTAAGCACTGATAGCCGAGTGGTATGACCCCTGGACTGCCAAGTCAAAGATCGCAAGCTTTAATCTCCCGGCACGCACCAATGTCTTTTCGCATTCATGTGCATAAATTAGTAAAACGGTGAAGGAAAACATCGTGAGGAAACCGGCACACCTGAGACGTTTTTTAACGGTGTGTAAAGGCATGTCAGAGGCATACGTGCAGTTCAAACTCTGACTTCAGGTTCTACATCAACCATACGATAAGAAGACTCTAAGACTACATAGTTTCTCAAGTACCTGTAGGATAAGATATCCAAAATTGAAGTCAGATTAAGAACTATACTATTTAGCAGTTCTGTCTCATTTCAGCTTTTTATGGGTTATTCTGATTATCGAATCTATATGTTTCTTGTAATACTACCTTCGAATGAGTCCTCTGGCGAGCTCCCAGAATGGCATCTTATGTGACTTGGTGCCGCCCATGGTGATCATCAGGATATCGCTGCCACACACTGACGCCGCCAGCAGGATCGGCAGACAGAGGAACGGCCATCGCGACCTATGCTGAGAAGAGAAAACTAAATTCAGTAACGAAGTAACTCAAACTTATTGCAAAGATAGATAGACGCTTCATACCGAAAATACTGGCTCACTGGCTAAAAAAGTAGATAGAGGACTTTGCCTTGGAGTGAAACATGACAGGGTAGCTAGATAAATGAATACATGCGATTTAGTGTACTGTCGATAAAGCATACGATCGATTTGGCGTACTATCGATGTAGCATACCATCGATTTATAAACCAGTCGATAGAACGTTTTCGACACAGCGCAGTGTCTATCGATAATATAAACCAGCCGCATTTTACTTTCCTTAAATGTATAAAAGATTTTTATAAATTTATATTTTACTAGCTGCGCCCCGCGGTGTTACCCGCAAATTTTAGGGATAAAATGCCTATGTGTTAATCCAGGCTGTGAGCTACCTCCATATGAAATTTCATCAAAATCTGTCTAGCCGTGTGAGCGTGAAGAGTTAACAAACTTACAAACACACTCACAAACTTTCGCCTTAATAATATTAGTATGATGTAATTATTCTTTGTTTGTTTTTTTATGTGTTGTTGGTCCTTAAAAACTTAACGTTGCATGAAACTATCAGACTTTACTCATATCCTTTCCATAAATGTTCTCTCTATATGACATACTGTTATTGTATTGTTTATTGTTACGGAATCCGACTGTAAATAAACTCACGCTCCGAGCAGGTTTTTCACAGTTGCAATATTGATATGGACAATTACGTCAATTCGTTTGCCTACCAAACAATATTGTTATATTCGTTTACGATACGATCGTTATGTAATAAACAAATCGTTTTGGTTCCACAAAACCAATACCAAATACATTTGTAAAGAAATTTTAATTGGTTATGTCCAATATAAAAAACGGTCGAGTGGTGTTGCACGTTTTTCAAAACACGTTATTTTGTAAGTTCAAGTTGTAGTTCAATACGTAACGGTTGTAAACAAATGTTTGGTTATGCGATGTAAGAATAGCGTGGTGGAAATGTTGGGCAATTCGTGTAGTGCTATTGAGAGTAGTTTTAATAGAACTAATTATCTTGATGTTGTAACCAATTGTGTATGTAGATTAATAATATCTTGGGACAGCCCACCCAAGGTCATCTGATCCTAAAGTAGGCAGAGCCTGTGTTATGGCAACCAGACAAACATAGTTATATATTTTCAAATACATAGATATATAACACCCAGACACAGAACAAATGATTATGTTCATCACAAAATGATTTGTCCTGTATGGAAATCGAAACCCTCCGGGTTAAGCAGTCGCGGTTTAGTGACCCTGACTGCTAAACCCAATATATTCGCGTAAACAATCAATTTGTTTGTGAGTCATACTCATATTATAAGCCCGGTATTACCTTCTGCCCCCTTACCCATGAACTCTAAAGCAGGACAGTTAACGATATAAAAGCAAGACACCGCATTACATTGCACGTAGAGGCATCTCACTTCCTCAACGAGAACTGCTTTAAAAGTTCATGGTAAGGGGGCTAGCCCCTTTTGTTTGCCATCCTTCACTGTGCCAATCTTAGTCATGTGTTTTTCAAAAACAAAAGGTATTCATTCATTTCAAGATTATTAGATAACAATCTTATGTGTCACTATTATGGAAAAATAAGGTGTTACTTTTCTATATCAATTAAACAGAAAAACATGATTTTTTGTGTTTAATTACTAGTTAGATAAAATGTTAAGACAACATCGCTTTAAATTATGTCAGAAGCGCTAACAATGAGAATCTCACGGCATTGACATACGCAAACACACGGCACGCCTTATGCATACATCTGCCAATATTATTAATATAAAATATTTGAACAAAACTCGTACCTGATGCCTGGGTCTTAGCTTATTTTTAATCTTTAATTTATCTGAGGCTTTTGTCCACAAGAACACGCCAGTCTCATCGTATCTTAATCTATAAAGACAGGTATCATTAACGAGCTATCACCAAAGTGCTCAACTGGTTAGCTAATTCTCACTTTAAATTAGATAATATAATATATTTAAGCCCAATATTCAAGCCAAACTATGTAATTAATGATTCCCGTTGCACTCGATTCTTTTCACAATCCCTCCGCAAATTTTGTATCTATATCCTTCACTTTGTTGCACTCAACACAAGCCTGGATTTTAGCTTAAACATCGAGTTTTGGGAAATGACATATCTACGTCAAGTTAATTGTATTTTGCTGTTTAGAATTCAAAATACCATTACAAAGCCAAAACAGGTGCCTTACTATGAGCATGCATTACAGGACATTTTCCGCTATGGGAGCGAGACGTCGCCATGTGTAGTGTAGTGCGGCATTACACATTTTTTACTGGGGAAATCTTTATAGAGTTCTCCATCCTGGAGCGGACGAAGGGGTATGCCGAACTCACACCGTCTAAAACCCTAGGGTGTCTTCCTAGCTACCCTAGGTCGAAAGACGGGGGATCTGTGTACGCTACACCACATCCCTTGACAGGTCCCAAACCGCCTCTCAGCGGAATAACACCTGCAATTGAAGCTCATAGTAACCCCGCAGTTTCAAAGGAGTTTTAGAGCGATAAGGATCGAAGGCCCCACGTTCACGATTAAGGTAATATTAAACTGGTCTTTTGATACGTGATCTGACTCCGTAGTGACTATCACCTTTTAGCTAACGAGGTTTTTAAGTTCCTTAATTAGTTTTAGAATTACCACCAGCCCTAGATTACAATAATATTTAGGATAAGCACCGAATAGCACATAGAGCGGCTGATCCTAGTACCTCGTTAAGTTGTCAAGTTTCCATTTAGCATAGAAAACGAAATTTAGCACATAATTTGACAGTAAGGGCGGGTTACGTCAGCTTCACTTGGCACACACGTAATGTTAAAATGGCAATACAAATATTGTTTTCATCTACCAGCCCTATTAAAGAAAATGTTTTGTTTTCTAGTAGCAGCCCTAATAACTATGATAACCGGGTCTTTATGACTGTTGGAAACAACCCGTATGATGTATGATTAGAGCGCCGGAAGATATCTCAGCATGCCAAACTGCACTTTAGCAGGCACTACTCTTCTAGTGAGTCCTAAGTTTACTTAAAGAACTTTTATTAGGTCTCTCGAACAGCAAAGCAGTCACAGCTCTCAGAGCCTCACTGACCTAAGATAGGTACACAACACAGTGTATAATCACGTACTCTTGAGAAATATTCTCGGAAAAGATTACCTAAAGCCAGGCCACTCTAGTACCTAACAAGACCATGTCGCAAGTAACGCAGTGAAATGATCGCCTGATCTACATTACGACACTTATATGTACCTTAGGCCCGCTTTTATAATTAATTTATTCTTATTGTCAAAAAAATCAAGCATGTATTGCCCGAAGGGGTAGATGGACGTCTATAGTACACCCTCGTTTCGCCTGTTAGGTCCTAAAGTAATAGCAGAGGAGCCTATTCCCATCAACCGGGCATAAATCCAGAGTCCATGTTGCTAATGAGAATTACCTAACAACAAAACCCAATAACACTATTCCCAAATAAATGATATCATTATATTTACCTATTCATTGTTTATTTGAGATGTAAAAGAACTCAACAATTGTCTAATAATATACAGCAATGCAGTTCACATAGCCACAAAGTATTAAACACAAGTACAAGTAACTTGACTTGACTGCTGTGCACGAGGTCCTGGGTTCGAGTCCCGGGTCGGGCAAAGTGTTACTGGGTTTTTCTATTGGGTAATTCTCAGTAGCAGCACGGAGTCTGGATTTGTGCCCGGTTGATGGCAATAGGCTCGCCCCCTATTACATTGGGACCTAAAACATAACTGGCGAAATGTGGGTGTACTATATGTGCACCTCTGCCTACCCCTTCGGGAAATACAGGCGTGATGATGTTATGTATACAAGAAACTTCTTCGCAATTTGTCTCAAAGCACCTAAAAGGCAAAGATGAAATCGTATAAATATACCTCTACCTACATAACATTACGTTCGCTTAGTTTAACTTATGCATATTACAAATAAGAGTGTAATAGAAAACATAAATGAAAATCGTAAACATGTATCTTTACGTCATATCGTCCTACTTTTGTAATAAGAGTGATCTAAATCATCTCAGCCTCGCTGGGATACCTTTTTTTATAGGTTTAGTTGAAAAAAATGTTTAACGGCAAACTTAGTGATATCGAACATTACCATTTTTATGGAAATGTGCACAGATACGTATAATGTATGAATAAGGTGAAATGTTTTTGCTGTAGGTTGTTCATGACTTCTTCTTAACGTATGGTTGAATAACAACCTAGTGTCAGAGTTTAAATCGCATATACGATCCTGGCATGGCTTTACACATCGTTGAAAAATCTTTCAGGTGTGCTGGTTTCCTCACGATGTATTTAGCAACTGATAACTGATTTATAATACGCACATGAATTCGAAAAGGCATTGGTGCGTGCCGGGGTTTGAGCTCATGACCTTTGACTTGGCAGTCCAACGGTCATACCACTCGGTTATCTGATTTTGATTGATTCTGTTGATGATAGTTTGGTTGATTGATGTTGTACATACATAACGAATCTTTGTCTTGTATGTGTGAACTGTATATACGAGTTTGTTATTTAACAACTAATTTAAACAGTATCAGAGAAAACGATAGTAATTGATATTTGATGGCAATAGGCTCACCCTTTAGTACATTGGGACCTAAAAACATAACTGGCGAAATGTGGGTGTACTATATGTGCACCTCTGCCCACCCCTTCGGGGAATACAGGCGTGATGTTATGTGTGAGAAAACGATTGTAAGCGTATAAGAAAATAAATAAAATACATAATCTTTCATAGATTATGTTGGACGTCATTCAACATCGCGTTTTGATTATGTCCAAGGGTCATTAACCATAACCATGTGAAAACCACATCAGAAATACATTCAAAAGTTGTCAAAAAAGTTGTTGGTTACACGCATGCTCACTCACATTATTATTTTTTTCTAAGAGAAAGTATGACATGTGGTGAGATTAGATTCTGATTTGGACATACAAAGTTGTGTGTCGTGATGTTTATTATTTCTATCTAAAATCGTTAATATGGAGAAATCTGGAGATTATTAGATAACATGATGGACAAAGAAACAATCACGCCTATAGTCAAAGAGGTAGCCCAAGTGTTCTTGTCACGAATCCTAAAATACATTGGTGCATGCCGGGTGTGAGCTTCCAATCTTTGACTTGGCAGTCCAACGGTCATACCACTCATCACTAAAATAAAGACTACGACCGAACTATTAAGAACCGTGTAAATGCTGTACCTATCAAAATTGATAAAGGAAATTTGAAAAATGACGGACACGGGACGTGAACCCGTGACCTTCGAAACACCGTGGCATATTTCTAACCAACGGAGCCACCGTGTCACTGCTCGCACCCATCGAATTTCAAGTTCCCTTTTAGTATTTACGTCTTAAGGGTAACGTCAGGTATTATCTGTTGGGATCTATGATTAACAACTCATGCTGTGCCTATGTCAAGAGGTCATCTTGTCGCCGGTGAGCACAGGTCATGAGCTGACAGGCTATACTTCCGTGTCAGCGGTGTGTATTAACACTTCCCGACTCTTACACAGTACTACTTATTGTGAGAGAATGTCTAGATAATTTGACTTCTTCTTTAGATTTACATACATACATACATAAAGTCACGCCTGTTTCCCTGAGGGGTAGGCAGAGACCACGGATTTCCATTTGCTACGATCCTGGCATACTTCTTTTGCTTCATTCACACGCATCACATTCCTCATACACGCTCTTCGGTTGAGGGTACTCTTTAGATTTCTTACCGAATATTCCGAACAGGAAAAAAATATCTTGTGCAGTAGGTCATACTCACACTCAATTCAAATAAATCAAGATGAAGAGACAGGGAATTCAATGCCAAAGGACCTTGTCAGGATAGCTCTGAGAAAAAAAACTTTGTCAAAAAAAGACTGAAAAAGAACCGCTCAACATTGGCTATTCGGTCTAGAGTCTGGCTATTGAGCATAGAGTCCAAGCCATAAAAGTTTCTTTCTAAAAATGTTTCTTAGCAGTAATTTTTTTATGAGATTGTGTTGCAAATTACCAAAACCGCAAACAAACTTTCAAACGACGTCAGAACACAATCAGTGAAGCAAGATACATAAGTGTTATTATACACTGTTTACTTTATATTATAACATCGAATGCGGGTCAAGCATTACACCATTAAGAGGCTAAACATGGTGCGTTCCGAACCACCACACTGTGCGGTGGGTTCTCTCTCACCGCGCGATACGAACAAACGATCGAACCAACTGCTAAGATGTGGGTAAAAATAAAGTGCGGCGGACTGCGCAACACACTATCAAATATAGTCCGGAGTGCACAAAGTCTGATCTTCTGTTATAAGTAGATGCTACATTATTTTGTTGACTGCCTCGTTGGTCTAGTGGTTGCTAAGCGCGACTGCTGAGCACGAGGTTCTGGGTTCGAGTCCCGGGTCGGGCAACGTGTTACTGGGTTTTTCCATTAGGTAATTCTCAGTAGCAGCACGGAGTCTGGATTTGTGCCCAGTTGATGGCAATAGGCTCGCCCCCTATTACATTGGGACCCAAAACATAACTGGCGATATGTGGGTGTACTATTATGTGCACCTCTGCCTACCCCTTCGGGGAATACAGGCGTGATGTTATGTTATGCTACCCTATTAACAGACAACGAACATGATGCAGTCCGAACTACCACTATTTGGTGCGCTCTCTCTCAACGCGTGATACAGGCAAACGATTAAACCAACCACTAAGATAATAATATTGTGCGGTGAAATAAACAACACACGATCGAGTATGGTACAAAGCGCATTAAGGTCGCGATGCGGACCACCAAATTCGATCGTCCGTTACAATTATATTATTAATAAAAACCTTATTCCCTCTCCCTTCCATTCTCGCTTCTACTCTCTTGCTTCCTCTCGCTTCTATCAGCTGATAAGCAGACCGTACAGTGACGCAACATAAGGTTAATATTAGAAAGTAGGTAGAGTTCATGTGTATGCTTCCTTAGTCGACATAACATTCGCCAAGTGGCAAGTCCGCATAGCTATGTGGAGGCACGTATTACCTAAATCAAGTTGCTCTGTGACTATCGATGGTGGACCTGTGCGTTATGTGCAATACTGGTATTTAGATATACACCGTAGAAGGAGAATCAAAATATTGGATACTATCTACGCCCCGCGGTGTTACCCGCTACATTTTTTTGGGTTAAAAAGTGTTAATCCAGGGTGTCAGCTACGTCCATGTGAAATTTCAACATAATCGGTCAAGCCGTTTGAGCGTGAAGAGGTAACAAACATACAAACACACTTAAAAAGTTTCGCCTTTATAATATTAGTGTGATTCATTCCTAATATTGGATACTAATGACTACCTCGTTGGTCTAGTGGTCGCTAAACATGAGGTAATAGATCGGGTAAAGTGTTACTGCGTATTAAAGTCATTCTCAGTAGCAGCACAGAGCCTTGATCTGTGCCCGGTTAATAGCAATAGGCTCGCCCCCTATTACATTGGGAGTTTGAGACCTATATCATAACTGGCGAAATGTGGGTGTACTATATGTGCGTAGATCGCGAATTTGATATTTGAATGTACCTTGAATCATAAAGTAAAACACCTTATCACTCCAATGTATTTTCCCGACCACGGCAGAAGGAGGGTTATTGAAAGAGTTAATAATGAAGGAACTGCTATTCATAGTATGTATATGATGTATCTACATCATTTTAACGTAAATAAGCCGTTTTTTCTATGGTTCCTAAAACTTCACTGTTTCCTACAAAATAAATATACTTAGCGTTCACATTATTGGAAGTTACACTTTTGTAGAAGTTAATAAAGCGGTATTTTCTGAGAGAGGGAGAAATTGATTTTTGACCACAAAACTGTGAAGGATTGTCATATAGACCCAAACTAAATAATATGATGATCTACTAAATTAATAACTTATTAACTCAATATAATTTATAATATATGACATAGTTCACCGACTGTGTTAAAAAGTTAAAAGCAACAATTTTTTACCTAACCGATAGCTGATGTAATAAAAGGTAACTATTTATTCAACGTATTAGTTCATACAATTTTGCGTAGGCATTATTCAAATGGTAAAGTTCCGACCAATATTTGTCGGGTCACTGAACTTTTGTTATGGCATACAAGCGATTATGTCCTAAGCAGGAAGCTTCGATTTATACACAGCATGACTTTGCAGGTAGTGCATTTATTAGTACCTATTATATAAACAAGAATCAAAGTCTACGAATTACATACAAAGAAATTGCCTCAAGAATTTTATCAGGCAAACCATATTAATCTGTTCTTTTAAAAACTTAAGATGAAACAAAAAATAAGAGTAGGTACCGCCGATTCGTCATCGTCGATACCATCGAAACAAAGAAGTGGATGAAGAAGCTTAGTACCTACATGCTGTACGTAGTCTAAGTCTAAGTACTTAATAATAATAACAGCCTATAACTGTCCCACTGCAGGACAAAGGCCTCTTCTCATGTAGAGAAGGATTAAGCATTTATCACCATGCTAGCTCACCGCTTGACGATTTCATCTAATTTAATTTAGGTTTCCTCACGATGTTTTCCGTCACCGTTAATCAGTGGTGTCTTGGAATAACTAAGAAAGTATTTATAACATTAAAAAAGTCACATTGTTACTTGCCCGAGTTTGAACCTGCAACCTCGTACATACAAATCCAGTATGTTAACCACTAGGCCACCATGACTTTTTTTAAAGTAGTTAACCTTTTTTAAATCGTTAAAAGTATGCATTATACAAGAAGTATGATCTGTATGATGATCTTTTCTGATTCATTTTTGGACGTTTTAAATTGAGAGTATGTCGCAAGGCATATCTATGAAATATAAAATCAGGAGTATGTTTTTAAGTACGCTATTATTATTGTAAACAGTAAAACACATAATTGATCTAACCGTAAACTAGACTTGTTTTCTGAAACCGGTCAAGGTCATGAGTTCCTCCAGAACATCCACGTGCTACCCTATACTCGTACCCTTTTATAGGTTTATTTACAATAATAATCTTCGTCTTAAAATAATTACATACAATTTAAGGTTCAGTTTAGAAGCCTGAGTAAATGTTGCAAGTTTGTTTTTTTTTTCTTTTTTTTTTAAAAACGAAAGATTTTAAAAAAGTTTAAAATCTTGGTGTTTGTTATTTAATTATTAACATAGGTACACTAACAGCTTTTGCATAAAAATATTAAAACACATAGGGTAAGATTAATTGTGGGCTTATACAGTTATGTTTTGAGCGCAACAGCGCTTATTCTAGTGTTTATCTATAGGTGGGTATATTAATAGGCGATGTACTGCTAAACCGGAGGTAGTGGGTTCGATTCCCACCCAAGACAAATCTGTGTGTGATGAGCACAATCATTTGTTTGGGTGTAATTTATGTAAAATATGTATTGTGTACGCGTTTTGAACTTTTGAAATATATAAGTATTTTTATCAGTTGTCACGCCACATTGGCTATGCCTAGTTTGAAGTCTTAGACTTTGTGTGTCCAAAATATTATTTAAAATTTTGGAAATCGAGTGGACAGTTTTGGAACTTTTTTACTATAATAACTTTCGTGAGTGTTATCCATATTTTCTACTATACCGGTTATACTCACGTTGATATTCGAGAATGCCCGACTAGTTTCGGACTCTAACGGAGCCCTTATTCATGAGCAGGTGACGCGGCGGGGTCGCGAGCCGAACTGATCAACGTGAGTATAACCGGTATATATAGTAGATAATATAGTTTTGGAACTTACTCCCTACATACAATGTTATTATAGTAACTACGGAACCTTTACACACTAATAACACGCACCTACTTGATAGATATATTTCTATTCCGCCACATAACACATACAAGGAAGTATTATGAATTCCTTTCTCAAACAATGCTTTTCTGACGGTGGTCTGACCATACAAGCTCTAACGATCTCCCATACGTTTATGGCGTTGCATGTGACTTATTCTGATGTTAATTAGCTTGTTGACAAACACCGTAGTTACTCATAGACTTGCGTAGGTATGTTGATAGATGATGGGTTGGGACAAGACCTATATTAGAACTGCAGGTCTATAAGTACCTATATCACACTTGCTGGTTAATGATAATTATCATTAATCAGCATGTCTGATATAGGTCTAGTTCCAAAGAACCTATAATATATAGGCGGTCTAGTATAGATTTTGTCCCGAAGAACTTATATATGCGGTTTAAATTCTGGCACCAGGTTGTTCATTAACTTTACGATAAGAAGAAGAATTAGAGTAGAAGTATTTTTTTCCTTAATTCTAATACATACATAACAACATATTTAGGCACTGGGCAGGTAGGCATGTGCGTACTGACGTACATGTCGCCAATTAATTTAAATTTTCTATATGTGCTAACAATAGGTTAAGATTTTACTAACACAATATGGATCAATGGTCTGAAATAAATAAATTATTAATACCTAGTTTTATTTTTATTTTTGGCGTCCTTTTTGGTTGTTTTTGTGTCTGTGTCAGTGTCAAATAAAATCTTTTACTTTCTTTCTTTTGTAAAAGCTCATTCTTTTTAAATAATAGAAATAATTACAACACGGGAATTAACAGACACAAGTTTTTTAATTTTTGGGTTGACGTTTCGTCCGAGTTGCATCGGCCGTGGGCATTCCTTCTTTCCGAGATAAGGCTTTTTTTTTAACGTGCGGAAAATACATTACGCATACTCCGCCGTTGGGAGACGACGGGGTTATGTGGGAAACCCCCATGAACCGAAAAGGCCGGTCCATGAGGGTATACCCACTAAAAACCAAACATGCCTGCTGGCGCCTATGATGGCGGGGAGGCGGGATCGCTATAAGCACTCTACCGCCATCCAAGATAAGGCTTTGCCCAATAAACAGTAACAGGCTGGTATTATAAAATAATTAATACGTAAGATATTTTATAGCTGGTTATTTACGTATATTATTTATTGCCTTTTGTTTCCGAGATAAACTGCGCCGAAAAGGTCAAGAGAATGCATACATGGCGAAGTTTACACTTTTTATGTAAGCCCTTATCAAGGGCATTCGGTGATATTATTGTAGTTGCATAAATAATTGTGTGGTTGCAATAATATACTTTGAAGTAAAAAGACTTTTTTTTGACTGCCTCGTTGGTCTAGTGGTTGCTAAGCGCGACCGCTGAGCACGAGGTCCTGGGTTCGAATCCCGGGTCGGGCAAAGTGTTACTAGGTTTTTACATTAGGTGATTCTTAGTAGCAGCACGGAGTCTGGATTTGTGCCCGGTTGATGGCAATAGGCTCGCCCCCTATTACATTGGGACCTAAAAAAAAAACATAACTGGCGAAATGTGGGTGTACTGTATGTGCACCTCTGCCTACTCCTTGGGGAATACAGGCGTGATGATATGTGAAGTAAAAAGAGGTGTATTGATAAAACCATATCCAATTTATTTATGTAATTTTCATATTTTTGGATCATCGTGAACAAAGGCCACCCCCTTAGAACACCACAATGAACGACAACTTTCCATAAATCATCACCGCAAATAAATTATACAAATTGGTTTTCTTGATAATTATAAGCTTTCTGTTAGGTCCCGTTAAAGAGGTAGTTAAACCATCATATATCATGTCTCTCCATAGAGTTAGATGCGAGAGAAAACATCGAGAGAAGTTATTTTATTTTGAGCTAAATTATTTATTATTTTTCAGTTTTACTTCCGTTATTATTCGGTAATATAAAATGTAAATTGCTATAAGAAAGTGTGAAGCCAAATATACCATTACATTTTCAAATCACATCATTCGAATGTACAACCAATATCACATTATGATCGTTCCTACGTGCCAAACCGGCAATGCTTGACCACGCATCCTATTTGCATGAAATATGAACAAATATATCATCTAAAATAATGTACAATACGATCGTGATTTCCTTTTGTTAACCAGAAAACAAGATATACTAGACTAAAGCTGTTCTAGTTTCTGGTTTACCATGTGTATGTGTGAGGACTGTATCCTTCCACCGTGTGAAGCAACAGCTAAATTGGTTTATTTTGCGTACTTCCACAGCATTATGTCTTATGGCATCCTGCTGTGGGGGTCAGCGGCCGAAATCAATTCTATTTTTGTTTTACAGAAAAGGGCTATCTATAATATGGGCCCACGCGAGTCTCTTAGGGAAAAATTTAAATTAATCAATATTCTGACCCTTCCATCTCTATACATACTAGAAAATATCATGTACGTGCGTAGGAACTTGCAAAATTTTAGTATAAATAGCAATTATCATTGTTTAAACACTAGAAACAAACATAAATTAGTAGTGCCTAAATATAGGTTAGCAAGAACTAACTCCAAATCATTTCTCGGTAATTGTATACGTTTTTATAACAAACTGCCAAAAACGATAACTGATCTTACCGGTAAGAAATTTAAAACATGCGTGAAAGCAATTTTAATCAAGAAAGCTTATTATAAAACTAAAGATTATGTTGATAATAGAACAGCTTGGAGTTAATGTCTTCTGCACATGTGGCTTCCCTGGCAAATGTAACACCATTATCCCTTTCTTATTAAGGCTTAATGTTTTGAAGACCCTTATCTTCTCCTTTACTTTCGTAGGTCCTCTACCTCTGCCCAGTTTTCGGGCAATTTATTTTATATAATTGATTCCAGGTCTTCATCAATATTGTAAATGTGACCACAATGTAATGAATAGTGATAGCTAGTAGTTTTAATTGCACCGTGGGTTTTTGGCCCAATTTGTTATTTTTTTCCCTTCTATCACTATTAGTTTGCTTTGTTGTCGCATAATGAAACTACATATGTAAATTTACAAATTTGTACCATCTTTCTTTTTAAATGAGTAACCTCTGGAGTTTCTTGCCGGTTCTTCTCCATTGGAATGACATTTTGGAACCGTGCAACTAGCATCCTAACGTTTCATAAGCGCCTGTAATAGGTTTATATGAAATAAAAACATTTTGAATTTTGAATTTTGAAATTTTGTGTATGAAGAGGAAGGCACAGGGATCACATGTTCCTTGCACAACGGGGTCATTGGAGACCCCTTCACAATATTCCTATGGATATACCCAAACGCCTGGAAGAGGCATAATTATGTCCAGCAGAGAACTGCAACGAGCTGATGATGATGATACCCAAAAGCCACTGCACTGTTCTGGGTCCTGGGTTACTCTTATAAGACGACCGGGATTCAATTCTTTTGGTGACCCATATGGTTCCATTATGGTCGGTACTCTATACTCCGAGGTCTATTCCTTGAGGCCACACGTTTATACAACCCATACTAATATAGTATAAATGTAAAAGTAACTCTGTCTGTCTTCCTGCACGTTACGCCTTCACGACTAAACCGCTGGACGGATTTTGATGAAATTTGGCATGTAAAAAATTTAAGACCCGAGAAAGGACATACTTAGACTACTTAACGCGGGCGAAGCCGCGGGCAAAAGTTAGTGTCAAATAAACGAAAAAAAGCGTGTTACAAAATAACATTAAAATATTCGTAGTTAGAATTTTAAGAGTCAAAGTAGATGCTAAACATAGCAATGTATTACGTTGGTAAAAGTCTTAGTCTTAATGACTTCACAACTTAAAACTTAACATACCTAGGACCCTAGGTCTCATAGAATTCAGTAAAAGTCACACATCAATGTTTCTTTAAATGTCAAGCTCATTATAGGTATATTTAAATGGTTCCTTGACAACACTTTATGTCTTAAATCGAGCCTACGTATAGGCTTTACCTAAAACATGCTTATTAAAGTTTTAATTACAGGGCATGAATGTTTTAGGGCCCACAGTATTATTACTATGGTATTATTTTATATCAATTTAAGGCCTTTGCCCTGCAGCATGACAACACAGGCTAATATTTCTTTTTATTTGCAATATTCTATCTAGAGGTGGATTTGTGGATCAGACTTTTGCAAATTTAATGAAAAATACACTTCTCTATCTGTCTATAGCGTATTGATAAGTAGATATACCTACTAATATTATAAAAGCGAAAGTTTGTAAGTATGGATGGATGTTTGTTACTCTTTCACTACTGAATGAAGGAAGCTGACACCCTGGATTAATACAGGCTACTTTTTATCCCGAAAAAATGTAGCGGGTAACACCGCGGGGCGCAGCTAGTAATATACTAAACTATACTGGTTAAAATATTTTCCGATTTAAATATAAACAATTGAACAACATTATTAACACATTACTAACTACTACGAATACTCGACTTGTGTGATTACTAGACTGCCTCGTTGGTCTAGTGGTTGCTAAGCCCGACTGCTGAACACGAGGTCCTGGGTTCGAATCCCGGATCGGGCAAAGTGTTACTGGGTTTTTCCATTCGGTAATTCTCAGTAGCAGCACGGAGTCTG
Source organism: Abrostola triplasia (assembly GCA_946251915.1). NCBI lineage: Eukaryota > Metazoa > Arthropoda > Insecta > Lepidoptera > Noctuidae > Abrostola > Abrostola triplasia. The sequence goes on along the minus strand of OX276434.1, from coordinate 9,604,753 downwards.
GATTTGTGCCCGGTTGATGGCAATAGGCTCGCCCCTTATTACATTGGGGCCTAAAAACATAACTGGCGAAATGTGGGTGTACTGTATGTGCACCTCTGTCTACCCCTTCGGGGAATACAGGCGTTATGTTATGTTACGAATGCTCAATAAACTCACTAGTGTGAGTAAAATATGACTTATGTAATATGTATGTATACTGCACGGTGTGGGTGAAATCTGTGTGAGTAATTGTTTCCATAAAAAACCGGCATTAGACGACCTTGGCACGGTGAGAATGCGCCTTGCTTTCTACGGTAATCGATCTCCACACCGTATAATCGTTTGACCTACAGATTCGAATAACAAGTTTGTTGGGTACATGCTATACACCAATATTTATTATGATATTGATAGTTTAATCATTCTAAAATGAACTTTTTACTAAAGCTTTTACAAAACTTTGAACCTTTTACGAAAATCGTCCTCAAATCATTGGATAATAAAGGAAAATAATTTATATTCCATAATTTGAAATACTTTTATTGTCGGTCAAGTAAAATATGGGTGCGCAAAATGCTATTTGACCTACCAAATGGGTGTGCTAGCTTTTACAATCTGGCTAAAACCACAAGGCTGCTTCTCTCAACGGAATGGACATGGACACCCACTTCTTCGCCAGGCAAGATAACATAATAAAACCTTCAAGTTACCAGATGATATGTATCCAGCGAGTTTACTTCAAGTTAGACATAACAGCTCTCTCTACTATTCCAGATAACTGCTAGTGACTGGGTGTAGAAAACGGGAGTACCCTGTAGCGTACCCTGGAGAAGGCCTACGTCCAGCAGTAGACCGTAATAGACTGATTTTATGAGACATCACAGATCGAGACTTCTATATTCACACCATACTTAACACATTTCTTACGGGTCCTCAATAACAGAAATCCAAACGGTGTCATCTTAGTGTGTCATCATAAAACAAGAAGCCGAAACTAACGTTACGGCATAAGGTTTACCAATTCTGTAGTAATAGTAACACAAACAGACCAACAAACTAATCTAGGCCTCGCAACTCGCGAACAAAATGTTCGTCAACAGTTTCCTATATTTATCGATTGGATAACTAACCGGTCTCCTAGACTATCTTCCTCTACAATGTTGTTATTACGTAGTCGCTCTCTCGGACTAGTTTTGTGATTACGCCGATTTTCTTATCATTTGTGTTAGTAGAAATATTAGTCCTACTTTTGAATGTGTGATAAAATTTCTAGGTATTGTCAAGTACACCGATTTTTACTATTAACATATCATTGGAAGGTCGAAGGACTGGTCTTAATAGTAGTATGGTTATGCCCATCATCATCGTCATCAGCCTAAAGACGTCCACTGTTGAACAAAGGCCTCCTCCTCCCCAAAAAGGAGGGGGGGGTCAATAGTCCCCACGCTTGGTAATCGACTTGGGGATCGCAGTATTGGTGGTCAAGTTACAGAAAATGCTGCTGTCCATCTTCTGGATTTTCCCTAAGTTGCCTCTTACGACACCTACGGGAGGAAAGGGGGTGGTCAATTCTAGGTCGGATACCACTCGGCACGGCTATGCCCGGTAGAACATATTATAGTTAACTCTCAGTGGCATAAGTAGACGATGATCGTGTGGCAATCGAAGTTAGACCAAGATAAGATGGCGAAATATTAATATAATATAATATAGCGGTGTCTTATTCTACACAGATTTACTGGATTTTATACTTACCTATAAAATAAAGCTAGTAAGTGTTTCAGTTCGTTGTCTCGTGTTTTATAATTACAAATTACAGACTTTAGACGCATATTACAAGAAAGGGTACCATAATTAAAACAATACCGCCGTTAGCTACAACTCTATATTTATAATGAAAATAATGCACTCTGTCTTCCAAAAAGGTTGGTAATACCTGTCAGAGGTCGTCAACCTCGCGGTCAGGTTTTTGACATTGCAGCCTTGACGTACACATGTCATTATTACATGTCACGGTGTAATGAAGGATTTCGCTAATTGAAATGTCATTAACATAATAACTAATCGATATGACACATTTTATCAATTAACTTTTGATACTTGCGATAACTTGCAACAACTTTATTATACACTAGCTTCAGCCCGCGACTCCGTCCGCGTGGATTTCAAATATTTTTTTAGCCTATATCCTTTCACGATAAAGAGGATATCTAACACTAAAATAATTTTTCAAATCGGACCAGTAGTTCCTGAGATTTGCGCGTTCAAGCAAACAAACTCTTCAGCCTTATAATATTATAAAATAATAAATATTGTATATAGATACCATTATGAAAGAAAAAAAAACGTTTTGATCTAAGCTGCCGAGCCAACCCGTCCTTTCCAAATGGCAACTGTAATTACTGTTAGGAGCTTTTTATACCTTAAAAATAAGACAGTTGGTATTCACTTACAAAAGATATCATACTTTTTTTTCTTTAAAAAAACGTCGCCCCACACTAGGAATTTCTCCTGTGTCGTGGGTGCGTTTCACAAACATGAAATATCACATACACAAACACCCAGACTCGGGACAAACATCTGTGGTTCGCACAAAGTTTTGCCCCTTGCGGGAATCGAATCCGCAACCCTTAGCGCAGCAGTCCAATCACTTAGCCACTGCGCTAATCAGGTCGTCAAATTCAATACTAATGAGCACTGAGCAGGTACTATACATTAAAGACACTTATCATTACAATTTGCAATTGCTATTTCATTATTCACACAATTATTATTCATATCCATTTCTATGGCTTGATATTTAACTGGTATTGGTAAGTTTATACAAATTATGTTACAACACTAAATGACATTAATACTTGCAATTCAGATAACTGTGATGACATCACCTACGATCAGAATATTAGCTTGCCTTTGTGTTTTCTGCATGGAAACATTTTTTGGGCAAAAAGAGTCTTACTATTCGTCAGGATTTTTCTTACCGTACAGTGACACAAATGAATTGGTTTGACACAATATAACGTGGCAAAAATATGGTAGATACAATAGTTATACTGTTATTCAATAAGTAACTAGTGGCAGTCTGGGATTCGGAAATAAGGATCAGATAAATGGTAATAGAATTGATCAACCTCCCTCTATAAATGAAGACGCGTCTAAAAATTATCAAGTATTTTGCTACCGGATTTATAACACAGCAATGTCTCATGATATACATTTAGATAAAAGCATGCCAAGAGAAGATACAGCATTCAGTACACAATAGAAAATACTACAATGGTTGGTCTGGTCATAAGTCACATCTTATAATAATGGGTAGTCATCATCATCAGCCGGAAGACGTCCACTGCTGAACAAAGGCCTCCCCCTTAGAACGCCATAAAGAACGACAGCTTGCCAATTCCATCCACCGGTTGCCCGCAATTCTGACGATATCGTCGGTCCATCTGGTGGGAGGCCTGCCAACGCTGCGTCTTCCGGTTCGTGGTCGCCACTCGAGAACCTTTCTTCCCCAGCGGTTATCGGTTCTTCGAGCGATATGGCCTGCCCATTGCCACTTCAACTTGCATATTCTTCGAGCTATGTCGGTAACTCTAGTTCTTTGGCGAATTTCCGTATTCCGGATCCTGTCGCGCAAAGAAACCCCGAGCATAGCTCTCTCCATAGCTCGTTGAGTGACTCTGAGCCTCTCCAAAAGGCCAACCGTTAGCGACCACGTCTCTGAGCCATACGTAATGGGTAGTAACTGAAATTAATTAATCAATGTAGACTTCTAATTCATGATTTAGCATAATTTTAAAGAAAAGGAAGGAATAATTAATTTTAGAAAACTTAATATATAATAATAATAAAATAATAACAGCCTATAACTGTCCCACTGCAGGGCAAAGGTCTCTTCTCGTATAGAGAAGGATTGAGCATTGATCACCACGCTAGCTCACTGCGGGTTGGCGATTTCAGATAACTAAATCCAGGTTTCCTCACGATGTTTTCAGTCACCATCAGTCAGTGGTGTCTTAGAATAACTAAGAAAGTATTTATAACATTGAAAAAGTCACATTGATACTTGCCCGGGTTTGAAACTACAACCGTGTACGTACAAATCCGGTATGTTAACCATTAGGCCACCACGACTTTTAGAAAATTTGACTGGAGGCCACCGAACATCATACGCCGAGCTAATTAACAGGCAAATGACAGTAGACTAAACCAAAACATAACAGTTATTAACATTATGAAAGTATATACATATACCAACCGACAACTAGTGACAGAGAAAGAGCATACTGCTTTCAAAGTCAAAGTAAGAGACGAAATATATGTCAAGACGATGAAATAACATACGGCGATTAGTAATCAACAAAGCGTTATAATTATGGCAATTATGTTTTACGACCAGTGTACACGTAATTTAGAGGCTAAATTTGAGCAGTCGGCTAATTTATTAAGTTGTTGTAAAATGAAAGTAAGAAATCAAATCGGAATATTGAAATAGTAACCTTAGATCTTGTATTATGAAGTCTATATGCCTTGCAAGTTGCTATTCATTGTGGCATTCTAAGGAGGAGGCCTTTGTTTATCAGTGTATCGTCTTCCAGCTAATGATGATGATGCCTTGCAAGAATTGAAGGCGTAAGAGCGTGCGACAGGTCACCAATGCGCTGGACCGACCAAGTCAAAAGTACACTCAATGGATGCACTCCACGAATTTTCCAGAAAAGCTACAGTATGTATGGTAAACTAAGATTAATTTATCAATTACCTTCTACAAAATACATATAGTTAAGCCTTTAATCCCTGAAGAAGTAGGCAGTGGGTTCTTATGTCAAGAAAATGAATCAGCAAAATTTGAGTACACTCAACATTTCAGAATTTAAGATACCTCTAAAATTAATAACTGATAAAAGACAAACACAAGCTTTGAAACATTTCCAAGATGACAAAATTCTCTTTCCACAGCGTAACCCAAATAAAAACATCAAAACATTCAAGTAATTTCAAAGTATCAGACCATACCGGGGGGTAATTAAAGAAATTTCGTAATTTTGCAACTCGTAATTCGCTGTTACGGCATCAAATAGAACGACTTTTATAATAGACCCCATAAAATGCTATAGTTACCTACATGGTGTTTCATAACCGGGTTTCTCTGAATTGTTTATTAGCTCTGACAACATTGGGAGCATAATGTAGCTACACAATTAAAAATGGAATTATTAGTTACAATGCGAATGACCTGACTATTTTCGCAGCTACTGACGCCGCAAGCATTTCTAAACTAAAAGTAAAATATATCTACTTGTGAGATGCTTTCCAGGCATTTTTATAACTAAGACGAGTAGGAAGAGTGTGTAAGTGCGAAGAGACATTGGTCTCTTCGCACTTTCACACCTAAAAAACGTGAGGAAATTATTTTAGTGTCCCAGCTTTAAAGCCCAAAATATGAGGAAATTCTAGTAGTGTCCTAGCTTTGAACAAAACTACGCAGAGTCCACGACGTCCTCTCGCGCCACCCATTATTCCACGCACAGGTCCCGCATGAATTACATAAATACTCAGCTAAATTTCCTCCAGCACATTTCCATTCGCCGTGAGGAAAAGAAATAAATAACTTAAACAGTGGAATTCCGACCGCCAATAGAGTAATTGCGTGCGTTGCGTAACTCTATAGTTAGTAGGAAAAGTTATAACGCATGACGTGCGCACAATGTTTACCTTTCCTATTCTTATTAAGGGTTCTGCGCAAGTTGCTTGTAGAATAGCAGATTAAATTAAAACTAGCAGATCTGGTAGACTAAATTGTCCTGCATTCTTGAATTCGGAAATGTTGAGAGACTGATATTATAAAATGATGTGTTTTTATGTCAGAAAATTATTCACAATACCACGCCTGTATTTCCCAAAGATGGTGCACTTATAGTACAACTACATTTCGCCAGTTATGTTTTAGGGTCCAATATAATAGGCAGGCCTATTGCCATTAACCGGGTACAAGTCTAGAAGCTCTGCTACTATTAAGAAAAAGCCCTAATGGAAAAACGTAGTAATACTTTGCCCGACCCGAAATTCGAAGCCTCATGCTCAGGCGCGCTTAGCGACCACTAGACCAACGACGCAGTCAAAAAAAAGTTGAATTATTATGAGCGCGCTCACACCTGCAGTTTAGGTATATTCGTGTAAATATAGACTAGAAAACAAAGACTCTATGATTACTCATAAAAACTGATTACTTAATGCTACGTATTCGCATATTGAACACACGTCAATATATCAAGCCCACCAATGATCTACATTATTTTTGAGCTGTCATAAATGTGAAAGTGATACGGAGGTACACCAGAAATTATCTCGTATTTACAATTCTCTTGAATATGTAAAAGGAATGTTTAAAATATGTAATAATACTGCTTATGTATACGAGTCTAATTACAGCAAAAATTAACGCAACAGAAAGTTAAATTGCAATTAAGGTTAATGCTTCAAACATTTAGGTAATTTTTAACCAGAACTTAGTTTGCTTTTAATTATAAAATATTCGAAGTATGCTTGAAGAGAGAGATTGTAAAAATAATAACGACTTACTACCTGTATGTTGTGATCACTCAATGTTTATGAAGCCGCTTTATAATGCATAAAAAATCAAATCTTAGCTGGGTAGTATCTTGTATTGTATATGGCTTTATTAGCTTCCGCCCGCGACTTCATCTACGTGGATTTAAAATGTTTTATATCCTATAGTCTTTCTCGACAAATGACTATCTAACACAAAAAGATTTTTGTAATTCGAACCAGCAGTTCCTTTGAATAGCTCGTTCAACCAAACAAACTCTTCGGCTTTATAATATCTATTAGTATCGATTAGTTATTCCAAAACATACGAGGGGATTGTACCTGATAAATAGCTATAGGATTGTTACTTGGGACTAATACTTTCTAAAGATATGTGGGTAGAGAACACAGATCAGACAACCCTTTAGGGAACCCAAACTTGATATACCTAGCACTCAAGTCCAGTAGCAAGTTCAGAAGTGATATAGTGCAATTTCTTACTGTACAAATGCGTACGGTTACCGCATACACACCTCCCCTCCTCTTTGTGTATGCTGTATGGTACCCTCAATTTGAAAACGTCCTCCTATATGTAAAGTCGGTTAAAAACCAGTTTACGTCGGTCTAAAAATATTATCGTCGCTAACGTAAAGACGACCTGATTAGCGCAGAGGCTAAGGACTGCTGCGCTGAGGGTTGCGGGTTCGATTCCCGCACGGGGCAAAACTTTGTGCGAACCACAGACGTTTGTCCCGAGTCTGAGTGTTCGTGTATATGATATTTCATGTTTGTGTAACGCACCCACGACACAGGAGAAATTCTTAGTGTGCGGCGACGTCTTTTAAAAAAAAGAAAAGAAACCTTACATTATATAAAAGATAAAAACCAAGTATATATATAACCATAACAAATGAAAACACTAATGTGCTTTCCAAATCGTGCAAAATATATGTGGTCTCGTTTGCGTAACAGATTTGAACGCCCTTTTAAACTCACAACATTAACATGTTAGATCTCTCTCATATTATGTAGATATTAAGACCTATTTCCACATGACATTATGTATTATTTGATAAATACTGACAAGTTTCTTGTATATAATGACGGATGGCACTCGTTCGGAGAAAAATCTTGATATTAAGCCGATTACTCAATTGCAGAATGCGATGGTGATCGATGTATTAGAATACGACAGTTTATGTCAATTAATTAAGATTAGACGGACGATAGAACTTATATTATGTCATAACTTATTCAACCGCCACTAAACAGATGATCTTTACTTATTTGTTAGTTAGTTGTGGGTGCATGGAAACTTACAAACACAGACTGTAGTCTGCCCGATATCGTCGCTTAAGTTCTAAAACTACTGAAGTCGATTTTTAAATGTCATTCGATAAGGAATCTAAAAACGTATCGTTTGATGAAACGCGAGAGTTTGAATCATAAGTGATTTGATTAAAAAAAGAAAAACACTAAGTACAGCATTGCCCAGTATTATTGCGCAGAAAACACAGCAGTGCTCGTGCTTGTCCAAATGTGTTTAGCAACTGATAACTAATTTATAGTACGCACATGAATTCGAAAAAACGACCTTTGACTTGGCAGTTCAACGGTCATGCCACTCAGCTGTCAGTGCTATATATTATGACAATACTATTACGTTATGTACTTCACCTCTCATAATACTGCTAAAGCTGTAGGCTCCTTTAATACGAAGTGCATTAAAAGAACCTCAACGTGTAATGAAACTTGATTAATCTGGAGCACGCTGGGGTGGTGTTCAAGCTTGGCTAATCTTTTTCCTACAGCACCTTTACCATGAGCCCTTAAAGGAGGACAGTTCACGTTGTGGAAACAAGACGCCGTAGTACACTGTACGTAGCGGTGTCTCGCTTCCACAATGTAAACAGTCCTGTTATAAGAGTTCATGGTAAGGGGGCAGCTTGAACAGTAAGGCCTTTTTATTGAAAGTTCATGTCAAGACAATAGAAGGGGCGGAATAGAAAAATGGCTGTTCAACCAATCGCGTCTAGAATTTGAGCATCTGTCACTTATCATAAGTTATTTATCAACAACAACATTTAATTTATTGCTAGACTTTTTTAAACGTATTAACTTTCCCCTAATGTTTTTGTAAGTAGGCAAAAGAAACTCCTTGATTCGCAATCGTGTTTTGACACGCGAAATATATCTTGAGAGATTCAAGATGATAGGCTTAGAAAGCTACGCTACTTTTACTTAATGTTTTTAATGATTTTGGGTTTTTAGGGACTTGGTGACATATTTAATGGGTCGACTGGAGGCCTAGACCTGGTCACCACTCACAAATCTATATTGCAGATTCTAGAACTGATTATAGGTCTTTTGAATTTCAATACTTTACAAAATAGTACGCATAATACGCACACTGTTACTTAGTTAAAAAATTATGGCAACTCCCGCCACCCCTTATCTAAAGGGGGGGCCTTTGTTCAACAGTGGACGTCTTCCGGCTGATGATGATGAAGTGTTCGATTAGCTGTCTGTCCAGTTGTCTATACAGTTAATATATCTTAATTCCAAAAAATGTCAAGAGGTTTTCTTAAAAAAAAAATTCAATATCGAAACAAAAATATCTAAAATAACAGACTGACTACACGGGTCGGGGATTTGTATTAGGGTTCGCAAACACAATGAGTCTACCCTTGATTCTAAGAAACGACCTAACTTTTCCGGGAAACCTCACCCCTTCTCCCTTAACAATATACTATTGCAATATTGAAGTTGAATTGGTCCATACGTCAACCTAAATGGTTCCGGGTTCGATAATATACAGTTCAGGACTGAGGCATAGTTTCATAAAATCATACGATGTATAATCTACTAGCTTTTGCCAGTGGCTTCACCCGCGTTAAGTAGCCTATGTCCTTTCTCGGGTGTTAACCTTTCTACATACCAAATTTCATCAAAATCCGTCTAACGGTTTAGTCGTGAAGACGTAACAGACACCGACACAGTTATTTTCATATAGACACACTATCACAATAGTAAGTATGGATATACAACTGTAGTAATTATATTATTATGTATTTATTATTTTATTCGATTCGGGACTTCGAAGGACCATTCGATATTCGGCCTCGTCAAAAAGAAATTTGGCTAATTTTGAGAAGGTTATAATTTGGCTTTATTTTTATTTAAATTGTCATAATTTGATCTATAAAGTTGTCGGAAATCACACATTTCCCTTCACACAAATGAAAAGATTTTTTAATTTACTTTTGTGGTGGGCAACGTTTTGGCGTCCTAAAAACCTGGGCCTTAAAAACCGTGTAGATACAGGTTTAAAACTCGAGACTACGAGTTTTTTAACACTTGTTATAAAAGCTACTTATCAATATTGATTCTCGTGAAATATAATTAAATAAATATTTACTGCTGTCAAGTAAAAGCTTATTTACTGGGCGTGTAATTTGTGAAAATGAGGGACAACTTGTTGTTATGAAGGCCTAATTTATAGCTGTGTGTAATTAATTTGTAAACTGAACCATGTTTTTTATCTTAATTGGCAGCAGACGGGGATACAAAAGATCTATTGTTATCGAAGTAATTTTCATATTTTTTAGCCCATTTCTATTTAAATCTAACTTTCGTCCTTGACTTTTTAAGTAATGTTGGCCTATAAACTATCGTTGTCCAAAAATCACGACAATTCGTACTTTGCTGCTATTACACAAACTAGAACTTTCCTATATCGTGGATACGTTTCACAAACATAAAATATCAGATACAAAATCACCCACTCAGGATGGTCCATTAGTGTTACTTATGTGTCTATTAGATCTCAGGGGGTCAAAATGCAATCGAAGTTATGAAACTTATCTCAGTGCTCTGCAAATAGAGCAGTATTCACACATCTTGTAGCAGGGAATGATTAACAGTAAAAGGCATGGCTCTGCTATAACCCGGGACCTCATGTTCATCAGTCACGCTTAGCCACCACTTGACTAATTAGGCATCTATTTTACCCACTACCTACTTCAGACCCCTTACCATGAACTCTTAAAGCAGGACAGTTTACGATGTGGAAGCAAGCCGCCGATATGTGTGGTGTGACGCGGCGTCTGCTTTAAGATTTCATGGTAAGGGGGTGGGCCTCAAAATTTAACAGTTCATTAAAGAGCTTAACTTTTCGTTTCATCTTCAGCTCACTTTTTCAATAAAAAACACTCCACAGGTATAAAATATTAAACGCCTTTCCCACAGCTAACTTACGTACTTAAACTTTAAACCGTGTTAGCCGCACTCTTAATTAGTTTAGTTCCTACTGCGCTAATTAACATGAGCGCCCTGATTAAAGTTAGGTGCATCTGACTCATCAGAAACTTGACGAGTGAAGGACTTAACTTTACAATGGTGTACAAAGTTGTTAACTGATCTTTTAAACTTTGATGTTTGAACTTTGTTAAACATCCGTTCAACAGTGAACCGCGTGACTGGGCAGGTAGTACCTATAGGTAGATGCTAGTGGAAAATTGCCGTGCGTTGTGGCGTTCTAAGGGGGAGGCCTTTGTTCAACAGTAGACGTCTTCCAGCTGATGATGATGCATTTTTATTTTTTGTTATTTATACATCCTTATCCACTACCAATACAGGCATGCCAATGCGATAGAGAATTTACATAAAACTAATTCACATTAATAAAAATAAACTAACTGATACAATAACATTTAATATTTGTGACATAATATGTAGCAAAACCTTTGCGAACTCACTCGCTTATTAAATTAATTAGTCGTTTGGTGCAAGCCACAATCTTTAATCGTATTCAAATGAACTACACTGGCCTGCGAAACTGAGTGACCTACCTGCATCTAAAAATTTTTTTTTTCTAAATTATAGAAGTTAAAGGTTTAAAATAAAATACGTTTTACAGCAAATTTTAACAGCTTTCTTTAAAACTTTAGTAAATTAGTCCAGTACTTATTGTTTATTTAAAAAGTTATTACAATTTTAAAAGTGTGATAGTCCGTTTTGCAAGCTAGTGTATTTCACAACTTTCACGCCATGATACAAGGATAACTACAGAGCAAATTCATTGGCTTTAACATGACACTAACTAATTAGAAATGTAGAAGAAAATAGGTAGGTCTATTTCCGTGAACGGCTTAAAGAATTGTTGACTTGTTGATGCTTCGAAAAGAGCCCTTATTCATGATCAATTTGCACAGCGATATAGCGAGTTACATTGCCAAGATTTACAGTATGTGAGAATTATGGACGATGCTTTCGTTTAAATGGCGATAGAACCGGTCCTAAAATCTGCATCGTCTTTACGTAACATGGCTTTGTCTAATTTCTCAGTTAGAAAGCACGGTGAGCTGTGTACCTGCGAAGCCACATGCAGGCCCAACTTGCAATGGAAGCTTTAATATTGAAAGTTTTTTTAATTGTGTATTTTGACCTCATTGGAGCAGCGGCTAAGCGATTGGACGGGTTTGATTCTAGCACGGGACAAAAATTTGTTTCATCATGATTGTAAGTCCATATGTGAAACGAGACTTTTGCTATTTTAAGAGTACCGATATATTCAGGATTTTCTAGTGGTTGCTAAGTGCGACTACTGAGAATGAGGTCTTTGATTCAAATCCCGGGTCGGGAAAATTATTATTAGGATTATCCATTAAATAATTCTCAGTCGCAGCACGGAGTCTGTATTTGGTGACAATAGGCTCGCCTCCACTGTAGCCGGCGAAATGTAGGTGTTCTACTATAGGTACATCTCTGCCTACCCCTTTGGGGAATACAGGCGATAAGCGAATAAATATTTTGATATTTAGGAAACACTAATTAAAGTCATAATATAGCCATAATTATCTTTTTTAGTTACTCTTAACTACTCTATTTCTGTGACTAGATTTACGTTTTTAAGGAAACCTAAATAAAGAAAGCAAACAGTAGGATTTAAATATAATATTTGTTATTAAATGAGATTTAAATAACCATAAGAAGAAAGTAATAATAACAGCGTTCCTAGACTTTCCACTATGTAAAATTCTATATAATTACAACACATTTAATTGGTTCCTTAGCGCTAAGCTGTGATTTTGTAAGTTAAACTAACAATCACTTTCCTCTCTACTTTACGTACTTATTATATTTAAGTTACTAAAGTATAGATATACTAGCTGCGCTCCGCGGTGTTACCCGCTACATTTTTTCGGGATAAAAGTAGCCTATGTGTTAATCCAGGGTGTCAGCTACCTCCATATGAAATTTCAATAAAATCCATTCAGTAGTTTTTACGTGAAAGAGTAACAAACATCCATCCATACTTACAAACTTTCGGGTTTATAATATTAGTAGGGAAGTAAGGAGACAGTATTTAAGTTAAAGTTGCATTATCTCAGAGCTCTCGCAAATAAGTAAAGAAACCAATCATCGTGTGCTATATGTATCGGTGATTATTACCCTCGAAATCAAGCGCAGGATCAACTGCATAATATTCTTTACGAAGTGCCTAGTTAATAATATTCATAACATTTCGTAGGTTATTCTTTCAAGGATATTAAGAATTTATATTAAAATTTAACCTTCATGGTGGACACTGGACATCATCAGCCGGAAGACGTCCACTGTTGAACAAAGGCCTCCCTCTTAGACACTGGACATAGGCTACTCTAATTGCAGGTTAAATCTAATGCTCTTTAATTACCTTTTAATTGGAATACTACCTCTTACGAATTTACGATACCCATATTATTTCCATTTATCTACTCGTAAGTTTATAAATCAGTCTCAATAACACATACGAGCTAAAGACTTTGAATTTTACCAGTTCCTAGAAATACCTATTTGAATATCACGGTACAAGGAAGTGGGATCGATGGCTACTGTTGCCAGTTCACGGTTGCCTCGTTAATAACTTGGTGAAAGTGTTTAATTACCCACAGCTGACTCGTGAGACGTGTCACGAGCTTATGGTTATAGGAGTGTCCTGCATGAAGACACTTCCCTCGTTACCATTGTGTAGGTTGAGTATATTATCATCAGCCGGAACACGTCCACTGTTGCCTCCCTTTTGGGGGGTTGCCATAATCCCCACGTTTGGTAAGTGGCTTGGGGATCGCAATATTGTCGGTAAGTTTGTTTTGTTTTTTTAATAAAACTTCGCCCCACACTAGGAATTTCTCCTGTGTCGTGGGTGCGTTTCACAAACATGCATCCCATCTCCTGAATTTTCCCTTTAGACCCCTCTTACGACACCCACGGTAGGCAAGGGGGTGATTAATTCTAGGCCGGATACCACTCGGCAATGTTGGTTGAAATAGTGAGGATAAATGGTTCTTGCTTGAGTGATCCCTAATTTAACAATCACTATAAATGATAAAAAGGTACATCACATTCCGTACACTTATTCAAAAAAATTTAGTTCACAGAAGATTTTTTAAAAGCGAACGAGATACATTCCTTATCTTTCTTCTCTTTGTGGCAGTATAGATAGTAAACTTCGCTTATGGCCGTCGATACAATCAAATGACTTAAAGCGCTTACTGAAACTGGTAAAAAGTGAGCACAATATTTGCGTACAAGTCCGTAACGAGTTCATCCTTAAGATGATCAGATCATCCCGGTTCCTCTTGCGAATTATAAGCTCAATGTATAAACCAAAATTCAGAACGTCTAACATCTTGGTCAAGATATTAAAAAGTTTTGCGCCAAATCATTTGGGTGCAAAATCGATTACTTCCGTGCAAGTCTTTAACTGAGTCAGAATCATTAACGTGCCGAAACCACCCATTGTCACGTCTGCCATAGTAAACGTCCGAAGACATCGACCATGACCGCAGTTAACGGTGAGAGTAAAAAAAATATAAGCCAGCGTGCGCGCAAAACACTTTCGCCACCTCCCCACGGTGCAACTTAATCCAAACTTTATAGCCCAATAATTAAAGATTACAATTCTTTGGATTAATAATATGCGGATATCCTACAATGGTTTTGGTATTCTGCACCTTAAATGCATTGTTGTTAGATCGAGTTTCGTGAAACAGGAAGTCGTTATTGTGTAACCGATCCAGTTGTCTGATCTTAACGATATTAAAAATTATGTTAATGCTCAGTCATATCACGCGATGGTCGCTATACCGGTCAATGGATTGTTTATCGCTTGTATTTTTAGCCCAATATATGAACTAAAAGCTTTTTGGTCTCTAAACTCCGTGAAATCTTTCATGCATTAATTCCCAGATCCTCAGAAACAGTAGGCATCATAGACATATAATAATTAAAAGGAATTAACTTCATCAAGTTGACTAATTAGATAGTTCAGCGAGATAATAAGCAATATCAACAAATTTAAAGACCTCGATATAATGGGTGATGTTAAAAAGTGGTTTAGTATTAATGAAATTCGCGAACGCTTTCAAAGAGAAAAAAACATTGTTATAAGTGGAATATTAGAAATTAACTCCAAAGACTCGGCTGAGAGAATCCAACATGATAATGAAGAAGTTATTAAAGTTATTAAGCAACTCGACCCTGATTGTACTGAACCAACTAAATGTTTTCGCTTGGGAAAATATGATTGCAACAAATCCCGTCCCATAAAAGTTTGCTTTGCTTCTGCGGATACAGCAAAAGCAATTTTACGTAATAAAAATAATATTCCAAAAGATTTAAAGAACATTAAATGCTACTCCGATCAAACACCTTACCAAAAAGAAGAAATGTTAAAACTGCGAGCTGAGCTTAATAAAAGGATAGAAATAGGTGAGAAAAATTTAACTATCAAATATATCAAAGGTGTACCTAAAATTATAAACACCGCTCCAAAAAACTAAACCAATCAGAACTAGCCAATAACGACTCATCCTCTAATAACTGTATCACGTACCAGTTAACAGATACATACACAAACGTTGTTAACAAAACGAAATCTTTAAAATGTTTATATGCAAACGTGCGCAGCATTGTAAGCCCAGGCAAGCTAGATGAATTAAAATGTATTATCCAATCTGTACAAAGCACACTACACGTAATCATTTTGACTGAAACTTGGATAAAAAGCGAATCCGAAGCCGAGAGTCTCAGCATACAAAACTATACGCACTACTACAATTTTCGAAGATATGGTAGAGGAGGTGGTGTGTCGATATATGTGCTCACCAGTCTTCAGCATAATTTCATTGAAGATCTATGCGAAGATGACAATCACTACCTATGGATCCATCTAAATAAATTCTCCCTAGACATAGGCGCTATTTACAAACCGGAAAGAACGAATAATGAAAAATTTCTAGAATCATACTCACAACAATTACGAAAACAAAAACGAGCAGTCATATTCGGAGACTTCAACTACAATCTACTAAATAAAAACCAAGCAAACACCGACTATAAGGAAATTATACAAGAAAATGGATTTAAAATACTAAATAAAATCAACCCTGCGTACTGTACAAGGGAAACAATTAAAACAAAAACAATCCTTGATCATGTCACTACCAATCTTAAGAATAATAAGTTTCACTTCGCTATTGTAAATTCTGCAATGTCTGACCACAAACATATATACTTTGAAATTCAAAACCACACACCTGTAAAGAAGAACAAGACCTCATTTGCTACTTTAGATTATCAAAACTTGTACAAGACTATCGCATCTAATCTGTCTCAAGATAGTGTTTTAAAATTTGAAGAACTTGATGAGAAACTAAGAGAAGCAGTTAGGACAAACACAATTATCAAGACGAAAATACAGAACTCACCAAAATCAGATTGGATTAATAAAGACCTAATAAATTTAATTGACAAGAGAAACCAAATACTAAGAACGCGAAACAAGATGAGAGACAACGAAGATGAAGAACAAAGAGAACTCATTGAGATAGAACTACTAAAAGCAAGAAAAGAAGTACGAGATCAAATACAAGATGCTAAACGTGACTATTACCAAAAAGCTTTTATGAAATGTGTTAAAAAACCTCTTAAAATGTGGCAACTAATAAACTCTTTAAGTAGCAACAAAATAAGAAAAGCCGTTGCCCCGTCTAAACTTATAACTCAATCTGAGTGCTTCACTGAAGTATCTGATATCTGTGATTGTTTTAACTCCTTTTTTGCCAATATAGGTGCTTTTCTCGCAAATCAAATACCTATAAGATATCATAACAGTGAAGCATACAGAGAGCTGTACGGCAATATAAATAAAGAAAGTATAGTCGAGCTATCAAAGTTGTCACCTACTACAATTAGTGAAGTTAGCAAAATAATAGATAATTTAAATTCTAACACGACAACAGGCCTGGATGGAATATCATGCAAGGTTCTTAAGTGTACTAAAAAGATTATACTTGAAAAGTTAACTTACTGCATCAATGACTGTCTTGAAGTTGGCTATTTTCCTGATTGTCTTAAGGTGGCGAAGGTGAGTCCCATTTTTAAATCCGGTACTAAAACAGACCCGGGAAATTATCGCCCCATCTCGGTACTACCGGTTATATCTAAAGTTTTTGAAAAGATTATCCTCAATCGGTTGGAAGATTTTCTATGCTCCAACAATATTCTTTTCCGAAACCAGTATGGTTTCCGTTCGAAATCAAATACACTATCAGCCTGTATAGACCTTATAACTAATATCAAATGTAAAATTGATAGTAGGCAAATGGCTTTGGGAATTTTTATAGATCTAAAGAAAGCTTTTGACACAATTAGTCATAAGCTTCTCTTAGAGAAACTTCATGATATTGGAATCACTAAATCTGCACATAAAATGATACAGTCTTATCTTACCAATAGATACCAGATAGTTAGAATAGATAAGACCAAAAGTAGCCCAGAATTATTAACGTACGGCGTGCCACAGGGCTCGATTCTAGGGCCGTTACTCTTCTTGACCTACATTAATAACATAAAAGACCTAGGCCTTACTGCAGATATTACTTTATATGCCGATGACACCTGTCTTTTTTACTTTGGTAATGAAATCCAAACAATTACCGAAACAGCTCAAAATGACCTTAATATTTTAGATACCTGGTTCAAACATAACTTGTTAACGATTAATGTGACTAAAACTAACTTCATGATTTTCACTGCGAAAAATAAAATAGTCCCTAATTTTCAACCATTACATGTTAATAACGAGCTACTGACAAAAGTTGAATCTGAAAAATATCTTGGTCTTATACTGGATAGCTACTTAACTTGGAAACCGCACCTAGAAAAATTACGCTCAAAGCTATCTTCTTTAATGGGAATACTAAGAAACTCGGTCCGTTGCTTTCCTTTGTCTGTCAGAAATATAATATATAATTCCCTTATCAAATCTCATCTAACATATTTAATTGAAGTATGGGGCTCTGCCGCTAGTAGCAATCTGAGACCATTGCAAATCACTCAAAATAAAATCATAAAGTTACTTTTCAATTTAAATTACTTAACACCAACAACAACAGTTTACCACAAAACAAAATTAATGACACTTACCCAAATGTACAAATTTCAAACATGTTTGTTGATAAGAAAAATACTGACAAAAAATACACATTCTCAAATAGTTTTCACTAAAAAAGCACAAAGTCAAACCCGAAAAATGAGAAATGCTAATAACATTTGCCTATTGAAACCACGTACCAACTATGGTACTAAAAATATCAGATATGAGGGTGCCAAAATGTATAACAGTCTCCCTAAAGATATTAAAGAGATACAATCATTTAACCTGTTCAAAAAGAAATTAAAATTTTATATTTCCAAAAATAAATAATTAACAATTGTCATCAGATGCTATTAGCAGTTACCATAATAAGATTTGTGTTTCCATACGTAATTAAGACCCTGCATTCCTTTACTACTTGCACGCACTCGGAACGTTCTTTTTTAGTATTACCTACATCACCAAAAATAATAGTTAATAAAACCATAACTATACTTTACCTACCCACAATTCCCAAAATAATTGTACTTAACTTATAAAATAGATAATAGTGCTTACTAATAATAATAGATAATAGTTTTCCTGATCCCTAACAACTAACAATATTGTAACTCCTTACCTACCGCTTTGTATTACTCGCTCCTTGTGTTAATTACTTTTTTATTGTATCCAGTGTTTCTCAGTAAGTGAATATTTGTATTCTGTTTGAGAAATAAATGTCTTAAACCATAAACCATATAAATATAAAGCCAAATGTAGCGTCGTCGTTGCTTTCCAGTTTAAAGCTACTAGAAATACATTAGTCCCAATAAAACACAACTTTTAATCATACTGCAATCTAAAGTATTAAGACATCACATTGACTAACACTAGATTGTAAAAAATATATTGTAACATGAGGATAACATTCATGGACGAAGCCCGAGCAACAACTATTCTCACAATATATCACATAATTTATACATACGTAACAATCTGACATAATACACGAACACTTTCATTATAAACAAGGACAAATTCGCAAACAAGTTTGTCGTACACTTTATTGAGACCAAACAGAATAAGACAATGGTTCCGTAGAGGTTACTGCTCTGTCTGATGGTCCTGGACTTCTCTGCGTGTCATAAGACTACTTGTATAATTCAAGTTTACCTATTAACTAATTATAGTAGGCTTTGCTCAGGTTGCCTAAATATTATCGTCCATTTCCACACTGTTAGAATAATTGAATACTAAGTTCGTTAAAGGCCTCCCCTTTGTTTGACCCACACACACAGTGGACGTCTTCATGCTGATGATGATGAAAATTTAATAATGCCTAAGTATATAATATTATGGTTGGTCTGCTAAGAAATATGCGTTCATCATCAGCCGGAACACGCTACACCTTAGAGTGAAAATGGGAATTTATGTATATGTTGCACTAATATAGATACAGCAAGATTTAATAGACTGCAGGCCCATTTTCAATCAAAACAAAAATACAAAAAATCTTACAAAAAAAACAAATATCAAACGTCTTGTTAACTTAGAAAAATAAATATGACATTCGACAGATTTTCAATGATCAATAAAATCATATACTGATAAAATTACACTTTCAACATCGTACATAAGTTTTCCAGGTGATCAAGAAAGAGGCTTTAAAAGAAAAAGGTGTCAATTTTTTTTATATTAGTCTGAACTAAAGATGACTTCTTTTAAGTGTTTTTATAAATAAACCTACGTTTATTTATAGGTTATATAATGTACATTAGTCCACTTAACTAATATTATGAGGCTTTTACGATTCTATGGTAATCGTTTCGTATTAAAAGTTTAGTGTATTTGTGGCCATGATATGTTTTAATTCCGCAAACTTTAGTCATAAAACCCTCTCACATTTTCCTGTAGATAATTGTTCCAAAAAGTATAAACTACTTTCAAAAAAACAAGTTGACCTTAATTATAAAACCTGCCCTACAGCTTATCAAATAATTTATTAAGTCAGTTTTGAGATGCAAAAATTTACCTGGCTAAATAAATACGGCTGATTTTTTTTTATGTATTCTGTGCCTTTTCTTCTTTTCCTAACAAAATACTGATTGAATTGGTGAGAATTTAAACAAATCAAAAATAGGTATATACAGGAACATTTAAAATGGACGAGTGCACTATGTTGTCAATGCAACTTTGGTAAGAACCGCAATAGCAGTAATTTATCGTATACTTGAAGTGCTATTAGACGGTAAACTATTAACGTATATTTTACTATAATAACTTTTGTGAGTGTTATTCATATTATTTACAGTATATTCCGATTATACCTATGGGCGTATGAGCCGAACAGGCTCGCGACTCTGCCGCGAAACCAGCTCATGAATAAGGGCTCCGTTAGAGTCCGAAACTAGTCGGGCATTCCCGAATATCGACGTGAGTATAACCGGTATATATAGTAGATAATATTAACGTATAGTATATGTCCAATAAGACTATAAAATATTAAGTAAACACTGATCATTGCAAACCATTCGCCATCTGCTTGGTATTTAGTGATATAGCGAAA
This sequence comes from Abrostola triplasia, assembly GCA_946251915.1. Lineage (NCBI taxonomy): Eukaryota > Metazoa > Arthropoda > Insecta > Lepidoptera > Noctuidae > Abrostola > Abrostola triplasia. The sequence continues at coordinate 9,584,258 of OX276434.1, read as the reverse complement.
GGCAGGAGCTATACAAAATATGCAAACGCTTTGGATACAAACAGATGTATATTAAGGTATGCTGCCCCCTTACCATGAAGTCTTAAAGCAGGACATTTAGATGCAAGACGCCCGCGCCGCTACGTAGTAGTGCGGCGTCTTGCTTCCTTAATGGAAGAAATCCTAATATAACCCCCTTATGTATGAAAAAATGACAATTTAAACCCCGGACTAAATTATACCCGTCACTGTCAAAGAATAGAGATGTCAATAGACTTAATACGGGGTTTAGTTAATGCTGGTATGATCCTCGTTTATAAATAAGACGATTTGAGTTTATATATAGAAAGATACCGAAGATTGTACTTTAGGCTACTCATCATTAACATAATCTTGATGCGATGTAATAAATTACTGTTCTTGTTTCTCTTATCCTGTTGCGTCTTCGCCGGGTTCATAACAGGACAAAGCAATTAAAACCATTTGGTCACACAAATGGTCCCTTAATTTTTATCCTTATGACTTCTTAACAGTAGGATGCTATTACGCCTAACGAAGGTGTCTTAAGCACCTATTGTGGTCTCGATAATAAAAGAATAATGAGCCATTTTGGCGATAAATGGATTTATGACGAGGAAGTTTAGATGTTGTTGTTCTCCTGACATTCGGGCAAGGACTGAGGTCAATGTCAAGTTGTGGCTGTTTAGGTAGGTCTATGAATTTACTCTAGGAAGAAAGTTGTTTCCCTTGCTAGAGTACCTTTATGAAATTGGTTTACAAATAAAGTCCCACTGCAGGGCAAAGCATTGCAGGGCGTCCAGAAGGCGCAGCGTTGGCTCGGGCCGCAGTGTTGTCGACCCCTTAAGTTTTAGCGGTTTTGTTCTGGCTCTGTATTGGTGTGAGTTGACTTCGCTGACTCTAGGCATAGGTGGACCATATCGTCAGAGTTGCGGGTAACCGGTGGATGCAAATGGCAAGTTGCCGTTTATTGTGGCGTTCTGAAGGGAAGACCTTTGTTCAACCGTGGAAGTCTTCCGGCTGATGATGATGATGTAGGGCAAAGGATTCTTCTCGTATAGAGAAGGATTACTTACTCGATTAAGAAGTGTGAATTTTGACAAAATTTTACCTCCTGAAAATATCGATCGTAAGTTTTTGAAAAATATCCATTCTAACTCGTAAAGCCAAGTGATTTTTCTCACGCAAAATACCCCTACAGTGAAACTTCAATTGTTTGGCTACGTAAGTATCAATTACGATGCGTAGCGTGTAATGACTGTAAATTAATTATTGTTGGAATTAAAAATAAGTTAATTTATGGAATTACCTACTTTTTATCGATACTATTTCCGTTGAACAACACGCGAGGTTAATTTGTATGTCGGCAGCAGATGAAGATCCGATTTTTTAATTATGTGCAGTGTGGTATGAATTATTGTTTAAAAAAGAGGATTTATTGTTTATTAATATATCCTTTTATGTTTACTGTACATTATTCTTCGGTATAATAATTACTTATAGAATATTAATATGATAACGAGTTTATTTATATTATCTACGTATTAATTAAATATTAGAATAATACAATTTAAATATTATTTTTTTTCAATAAAAGCGATTAAATATACCTAATATAGCTACATACTAAAATGTCTTTACTAGTCTCCTAAATTCCCATACTTAAAATTATTATTAAATACATCGTTTCTAGAAATAGCTTTAAATAACTTAACAGTCAACTGGACTTAAACTTATAAAAATACTTTTACCTATATTATATTACTGTTAATGATTAAAAAACTATAAAAAGTTATAGTAAGAATAATCGGGCATAATCGTATGATTGTGCCAGATTATCGTGGCAAAATAAACTCTTAATTTGCTATCAAACGGCAAAGGCACACATTTATACAGCCAACAAAAATAAAAAATCCTCACCATTTTCGTAGTCGATCTTCACAAATTAAACTATAATTTCCACTTATCACATCAAATTCACTAAAACAGCGGTCATTCACTTTCATTCACAGCACTGTCTGAATCGTATGCACTGAACGAAACCACTTCCTCGGCTTTGACGCCTGCAAAAAAAAGAATAATATAATAGCAAGTTAGTGAAAGTGAGTGTCTTGTGATCGTTTTTGCTGCGGTCTGAGATGATTTCGATACCAACCGATAGTTTTGGTGGGTTATTGGTAAATGATTAAGTTGACGGTCCATTGGACGCCATTATGTAAACGTTTTGCAAGAACTGTGTTTCAGTTTGTTTTGCAAGGTTTTCTTTATGAAAGTAAAAAAAAAAAATTTTTGATTTTTATCCTTTAATACTTCATTGCGGGTTTTTACAACAAGTATATAACTATACGGTTTAAGGTAAAATTTTATCCAGATTTTTTTTAATGTCACCGCGTCTTCCCTACCTACTTAATATCTCATATAAATATAAATTAAGTGGTTTATCAATACTGTAACATGGATACGTTCTAAAAACTTTAATGAAAATTAATAAATCCTTTAAATAATTTCCGGGTATCCATCGCTAAGTGCTAAATTTTACATTTGTTACAGCAGCACAACTCATAATCGATACAAATATATTTAACCGCATCTCTCTACCTAAAGCCGATTCTAGAATTATCGGGAAAAGCCGATTTACTCCAAACTGTTAAGGACCATAAATAACGTACGTTCGTGTAAAATTTATACCTACCTACCGCGAGTTATACCTATTGGTCAAGAATTCCAAACATAAAATTTATGCACAATTGATAAAGCCTTTTAAATTATAGAAAAACAAAATATAAGTACGCTTAGTTTAAAACCTAGATCAGCTTTTAAAAATAAATCATTTTTATTAACTTCATTTTCTTTTGACACAATAAACATTTTCATTTTGACAGTAGATTCGCGCTAACTTTAATTGCTACACAGATGAAAAATAAAATTGATTTTTTATTAAATGTTGCTATAGCTACGTGTTGCTTAGTCGAACAAACAGCAAAAAATATACGAATTCCTAACCAATTGTCGAAGAAATAAGTTTGTAGTCACTATGTGTTGAGATAAAAAATACTCGTAGTGGCACCACTCTATTTTCTTCTGGGACTCATAGACGGCGAATAATAATGGAAAGATTAACGGTACTTTGAAAATAAAGACCTATATATATTATTACTCAAAACACGCGAAAGAAAAGCTTATCGATACTTCCATACTATTCTATACTACCTGTCTATCTATTACGCCTTCACCGTTGGACGAATTTTGAAGAAAATAGGCTACTTAACGGGCGAAGCCGCGGGTAAAAGCTAGTGATTAATTTCTTCTCCGGGTATCACAGGAGCGATTGCATATACAAATATAATGGTAACATTTCCCAAAAAACGTCAAGAATAACATTTTAGGACACGATTTTCATCCCCTACTATCCCTTCTATAATGAAACTATTACGTCTCGGACGACCCGAACAGTTCCCTCGTTTCGTCAAGTGATTTCCTTGTCCTTAAGTCTGGTTATAAGGAAACTTCTTCAGAACTTACGAAAATACATTATTATAGTTGCGCAACTGTATTTTATTGCTTTAAAAAGTTTTTATGTCAGCCTACGTCATCCTCGTTTACGTAATATAATCCTTACATCTGTCCCCTTACCATGAAGCAGGACAGTTTAAGGTGTGGAAGCAAGACGCCGCTACGTGCAGTGTCATGCGGTATCTCGCTTCCACAATGTACTGTCCTGCTTTAAGAGTTGATGGGAAGGGGGCTGGATAGCTTGGTTTTACCTTGGTCGAGGTATCTGCAAACTTATCGATCTGATCCTGTGTGGTTAACGATGATAGAGGGTGATTTCTTCAGTTCTTTTTTTGTATTTGTAGTATCGAGTTATGGATGTCAAATCAAAGTGACTTTAAAATTCACAGATTTATTTTTTAATTTAGACCTAATTAAACATAATCAGTGTACTTTTAAGACATTGTAGCTACCGGTCGATATGTAATTGAATTTGCTAACGATTTCTCATTTTAGATTGATAAACTATCATTATACTATATATATTATATCTATTATACTTTGTTTGTACATACACATTATAAAAGCATAAGAACGGTAAAAATAAAAAGGATTTCTTACTTCTACCCCAGATTTTGTAAATACTCAATGTTTTACTTGAATATTATTTTAGGTATCATTACGGACTAATTAAATAATGTTGGAAAGTTTAGACAAGGAATTTGAACGTTGATAGATGTTAATTACTGCTTAATCAAATTATTATATATTATTACACCCAAATGTAGACAGTTTTCATAGGATATCGAATACAATTACATTTGGGTCATATTAATTTGTTTCCCAACTCATTTGAACCTCAATATTTGATCCTTTTGGTATAATACAATGTTAAAACATTAGACAATTATTTATTACTCGCTGCGTCCCGCGGTTACTCGCTATATTTTTTCGGGATAAAAAGTAGCCGATGTGTTAATCCAGGGTGTCGGCTACCTCCATATAATATAATTTCATTAAAATCCATTCAGTAGTTTTAACGTGAAAGAGTAACAAACATCCAACATACTTACAAACTTTCGCGTTTATAATATTAGTAGGGTAGATAGAGTACATTTTAATTTAATCTTAAATTGTCTGCCTTTTCTCTAACATAGAAATATTTTATATAAAAAACCACTACTACCGTTTGGGTATTCCGAGTGTACTATCCTTTGTACTTCCACCACTGACTCATGACGAATCCTACCTACTAGATATGCTTAAGGCATACATTACCCATGGCATTGAATTAATTAGTAACTACTAGGCTTTGTAGCTGGATATAGGAGAGGCCTATGTCCAGCAGTGGACTGAGATAGGCCGATGATAATGTAGCCTGACTTTATGCTTACAATACGGTGTGTGAACCTCCAAACCACAAGCGCATGTATGATATAGACTAGACATTGACTTCGTCAAGGTAATAAACGTATTAAAGACGGTCAAGGGACCTTTAATTTGTTTCTGGGACTATAACTGACTGAGGCAAGCCACTTTTCTCCGCCGCTTGCCAAAAATAACTACAAAATATTGGGGACAAGGTACCCTTTTAAATTGTTTGGATTCTGAATAAATAGCATCATGGCGCTCTCGTAAAGGTCGCTTCCTACTCAGGGAGTTGGATCACGTTTAACTTGATGCTGGTCCTTATTATACTTCACGGTGTTTTATGAATTTTAGTATCTTGGTTGCTTGGAAAGTACGCACTGTTAAGTCTACCTGGCTGAATTTTGGTTACCGCTGCCAATCTAAACTAAGACTGAAGGACACTATGAAGGAGAGCTCTAATGTGTGTGCGCAAACTCAGGTCAACCCTCAATTCTCTCAAAGTAGTCCGAAAGGAAGGCAAACTGACTTGTTGTACTGTCCGAGGCACTAAAGAAGTGAAGAACGATCACAAAACTGCAGTCAGCTGAAGATACTTACGTAGTTAACAGTTAGTACATATATGTAGAACATTGATAGAGAATAAACTCGCAATCCTTATCTACCGAAAAAGACCTATAACAACTAGAGATAGCCAAAACATTTCTCGGTGACAACCAACCAATTTTGTAGCGGGTAGCAGTCATTGATATCAACCAAGTGACTGGACACAGAAGAACTCCCTTGATAAATGATATGAAAATCGGACTTCAATCGACGTGCATCAAACTTTTCGCTTTCAAAACTCTTTGTAAACAAAACTATTAAGTGGAGTTTCTCTACATAATTCTTCAAAGTGCTTTCGAGAAACAATTGAACAATGCACCCACTTAACCAACTTTCTGGAGTATAACAAGTAAGATGTAAGGAAGAACCAACAGATCACCGTTGCTTTAGCCATGTTGTGCAAGTTTCAGAGAGGTGGTTTTCGAAAAATTGGTTGAGGTTTTGAATTGCAGAGTGGTGCAAATCTTTATCTTTAACACTTTATTTTCCATCCAAAAGAGGACCAGATTCGCCTATTTCTAGCACATTTGTGAAAAGGATAAGAAGCCAGTAAAAAACATAAATTGCATTGCATAAACCTTCATTAGCCTTTAATAATGAAATAGATTCCCATTTTTGACGACCTGATTGGCGCAGTGGCTAAGCGATTGGACTGGTGCACTAAGGGTTGCGGATTCGATTACCGCACGGGACACAAATTTGCGCGAACCGCAGATGTTTGTCCCGAGTCTGGGTGTTTGTGTATGTGATATTTCATGTTTGTGAAAAGCACTCACGACACAGAAGAAATTCCTAGTGTAGAACAACGTTATCTTGATTTTTTTTTTATTATTATTAACATGGACCATTAATTAATGGACCATATTAATTAATATTTTTTTTATTAAATATCGACAAAACTCACCCAGTAACTCGTGCAATAACAATTACGAAGCTCTACATTCCACTATAATAAACAAACAAAATACTATTGATGGTTATGCAAACGAGTTATACGATTACGCAAAAAATGTGATAGTGGTTCTACCTGTTTATATTCTGTGCTAAATATTAATAAACTTCGAATCTTTTTAGAGAAATTTTAGTACTTAATTAAATCGATTTTTAATTCAAATTATTTTTTTCCTTATTTCTAAAAATATAGACGTAATAAAATTACGTCAAATTTTTGATCATTATCTAATAACGTTTTTTTTTTTTGGTCAAATGTTAATCGTGAGAATTATATCATAGGGATTTCTAAAAGTTAGATAATTAGATTCCTAATTTTTTTTAAATAGACATCTATAATAATGGTTTCTATCACTTACGCGAATTAGACATCACCATGAATGCTATAAAGGATTCGAAACGTCGCATCGGGACCAAAAATCAATTAAAAAACCGCGATCAAATCCGCAGACATAATGCATCTATAATGTTTACGCAACAATTTTATTTTAAGTGTCAGACAATATACCTATAGCAGTTTTAGGTTTTTTAAGCTCTCTCGCAGCTAAAGGTGAGGTTACACCTCAGACCAAATATTCCTAGTACTTGGTCTGAAGTGTAACCTCTGTCTACTGTCAAGTCACACTGTAACCCATGGGTTAACATGGCATGACAGTAGACAGCTAACGCCAACGTGTACTTGCATGGCAGTGTCTCCACTCGCCTCAATCAGTCACATAAGTGCGAGTTGCTGGCACCAGTTGTGCGAGTTGACGTCGGAGTTCCGTGCGGGTTGTTGCTTGTGACGTGGTGGGAGAAGGCGTTTAGCAATTAACATCAAAACGATATGTTGTAGTAACTCGGATGTCTTCCGACTGATGATGATGAACTCGGATGCGAACTACTGACCGACTCGCATATGACAGTAACTCGTATGATACGGTCACACCAATACGAGTATCTGTACTGCAGTCACTGATAAGGCCAGCTTGCACGCCAGCTCGTACCGTGTAAACCTGGCTTAACAGAGACAGAGCTGTGATATGTAGACTTATTTTTTTTGTTATATACAAATACTACTGTATTTACTAAACCCGATTCAATTCGTCGAATCGAGAAGCCGGAGCTTCTTCTGTAATGTAATGTAAAGTCTTTTTGGCAAAATCTAGATGAGCAACAGTTTTATTGTATGTCTATTAGAAGAAATTCAGCGTATTAACATACAACATTAAATTAAGTAACACATCGCAGTGACTTGTCCAAACTAATTTGCGCTTCTCTTTCACACTATCATCCAAACATCCAATGGACTGTCCAAACACCTTAAATAAGGATGACAGCATGTAAGAACCTTGACACCTGAATGACCGGCTGAGCTCACTAAACGAGTGCTAATTACAAAACACACTTTCTTAGTGTTAAAATGTCAACAAAGTAACTTCTACTGAGTACTGTCATAAAGTATTACGGAGGCGCGTTTTGGATGATTATTAAGCCGCGTTTTTACTAAGCGACATTTGTCCCGCGACACTGTGGCTCGATTTACAAGTCCCGCGCGATGTTGCCTTACGTCGCCTACTACATTTACGGGTCACGGGACTTGTCTTTTTTTTTTAATCTTTATTTAGAGGCTTTTACCTTACAAAGGTACGTCAGCCTCATCGTACCCTTTAAATAATTAACATCTACTTTTAATTTAACTACTGATTACACTTACCTACATTATCAATGCTTACCTACCTATAATTTTACAAATATTGTTATTGCGAAAACCATTGACATAAATTTCCCCCAAGTAGAAAATCCCTAACTATTACCTTGCATTCCTCATATATTACTTTCATCACGGGACTTGTCATACATGTCATACAACGTCGACTTACGCGACAGCCGTGCCCCTCAACCGTTGCTTGACATACCCCACAAAGTCGCAAAGACACGTGAATGTTGGGCAACATTTCTCTGATATTGGTGAAGATTTTTACCGACCCAAAGTGATTGCATAACATAACATCACGCCTGTATTCCCCGAAGGGGTAGGCAGAGGTGCACATACAGTACACCCACATTTCGCATGTTATGTTTTTAGGTCCCAATGTAATAGGGGGCGAGCCTATTGCCATCAACCGGGCACAAATCCAGACTCCGTGCTGCAACTGAGAATTACCTAATAGAAAAACCCAGTGACACTTTTCCCGGTTCGGGATTCGAACCCAGGACCCCGTGCTCAGCAGTCGCGCTTGGCAACCATTGTGATTGGATGACAACATTTTAGAATTTCTGAACAGTAAATCCTTGAATTCTAGGTAACCTTTTCCTCAAACAGTCACTCCGATATTGCTCAATCATTTCAGTCAGTAAACCTTCAATAAATAAGTACCTACGAGATATACATATATTAGCTGTAAGAATAGTTTTTTAACGGGAACGTAGCCCTCTGTTCAATGTATTCTCGTATAGCAAATAAAACTGTTCCCTCGAACATTGTCTGCAACTCACACATGGCTTACCCACAACTGGGGCGTTGCCGCTTCATTTAAAACTCGTTAAAACTTTGAACACATGGGAATACGAATAATAGAACTATTTCTTTTCTTTGATTAGATGTATTACATTTGTGTTGGTAGGTAGGTGCTACTAAATTGTACTTAATTCTGGAAAATAAATACTTTTTTTCTTTCTTTCTATAGTCTATATACTTATTGTAATAATTTCAATATCACGCCTTTATTTCCCGAAGGGGTAGGCAGACGTATCTCTATAGTACACCCACATTTCGCCAGATATGTTATAATTACCAATGTAATAGGAGCGAGCCTATTGCCATCAACCGGGTACAAATCTAGACTCCGAACTGAGAATTACCTGATGGAAAAACTCAATAACACTTTGTCTGACCCGGGATTTGAACCCAGCATCTCGCGCTCAGCAGTCGCGCCGTCGACCACTAGACTAACGAAGCAGTCAAAAAAGCTCAATACTATTGTTGTATGGAATTTGGGTATACCGACATGAAATTAAAACTTTCGGACGGATGTTATTACCAACCTGAGTCTACCAATCTTGAACTTTAATTAGTGACATTTCATGAGCTCTTTATCAATCAATCTTTTACCTCAAGTTAAACAGATGGTGAATTCAAGTTCACAGATCACAAATGTTTCGCAAATACGAATCAAAAGGTGTAATCTGAATCATGAAACACTCTCAAGTACTACGCAATGTCATCAAAAAGAGTCAGACCGCGCAAAGGTTACTCGTTATAATATTCAATTAAGTGAAGCAAATCGCGCCTTGTATTTATAGATGGTGGGAGAACAGTGGGCAGGTAGACAAGAATAAAAATAGTGTTTAAAAGTAAATACACTCTAAAAATACCTATTTAACTACAGGTAAAAGGAACAAACCCACCTTTAAAAAAAAAATATCCTGTATTGTGGGTGCGTTTCAATCATGAAATATCGTATACACCAACACCTAGACTCGGAGCAAACATCTGTGGTTCGCACACATTTTTGTCCCGTGTGGGAATCGAACCCGCAACCCTTAGCGCAGCTGTCCAATCGCTTAGCCACTGCGCCAATCAGGTCGTCATCCCGCCTTACTTATACATATACAGAGTGCGGGAGAGCAGTGGGCAAGCAGACAAGAATAAAAATAGTTTTCAATAGTACCTACACATACAGGTAAAAGGAACAAACCCACAATTAACCACATCATCCCTTCTCAACCCCACGCCATCAAACTTCAGTCTTGTAAGGACCAAATAACCTCATTATTTCGACAAGATATTATCAGCACTGAGCGCTGGTTTTATATTTTTCCGCGCATGCGTAATGGTGAGGTCAGTGTGTCGACTTTACATTAGTCAGATTCAAGACATGTATAAAAACAACAACTCTTTTTACATAATAAGATGCAATATTTGTAATACGATTAAATGTAAGGTATGTTACAGAAAGCGCCGCAACGCAACTCTGTCCGAGATTCGAGGATGATATTATGCAACACAATGATAAAAAGCTTAAGTTCCCGAGTTTGTTTACTAAAAAACATAAAAAAAAACATAACATCACGTTTGTATTCCCCGAAGAGGTAGGCAGAGGTGCACATACAGTACACCCACATGTTTTTAGGTCCCAATGTAATAGGGGGCGGGCCTATTGCCATCAACCGGGCACAAATCCAGACTCCGTGCTGCTACTGAGAATTACCTAATGAAAAACCCCAGTAACTATTTGCCCGACCCGGGATTCGAACCCAGGACCTCGTGCTCAGCAGTCGCGCTTAGCAACCACAAGACCAACGAGGCAGTCTATTATATTTACACTTTTAATTGTAATTAAATGTAGTCTAAATACAATTCTATCATTACCTTTCTAGAATTCCGCCTACGTTACTCTTCCCACTATAACCGCACCTTTACGCTGACATTACACCTTAAAGATCACAGGACAGTCGTGATAGGGCGACTTTTAATCGCCTTGACCAGCCAGGTCATTACATATACGAATAAAAAAAGTTTGCGTTGATTTCAATATGATTGGTATCACTTAATGATAGAGTTCTCCTGACCGGTTGATGGCAATAGGCTCGCCCCCTATTACATTGGGACCAAAATAACATAACTGGCGAAATGTGGGTGTAGGTACTATATGTGCACCTCTGCCTACCCCTTCGGGGAATACAGGCGTGAAGTTATGTGTTCCCCTGACCGAATTTCGGTCCCAGCGGCCTGTCTGATCTCATCATCAGACGTCTACTGGTGAACAAAAGCCTCCCACTTAGAACGCCACAATGATCGAAAACATGTCATTTACATCCACCGCCTGTCTCATCTAAGACAAGGCAACTACGCAGGAGATACAGCACAAGTATGCGCGGAAACACAGGTGCACTCCTTATTCCTTCACTCTCATAGTCCGTAGGCGTTCTGCATATTACAGACTTCATGGCGTTAACTCCAGAGGGTTTGGTGCTCATTGTTGTAGAAATAACACGAACTTGATGGTGGGTACACACAAGCACATGGTAGACACAGAAGGAAATAGAAAACCTCTATTTAAATCAATAAAACTTACCGGCCGTGAAGGAAAACGAGTGTTAATTTGTCTAATTACCTTTATACATATCCGGTGTCCTTTCGTTCATTAAGGCATTATTATTGTGTACTTAAGCTTTATCACACTAATATTGTAAAGGCGAAAGTTTGTGAGTGTGTTTGTTACCACTACACGCCCAAACGGCTTTACCGATTTCAATAAAATTTGGTTTGGAGGTAGCTAACACTCTGAATTAACACATAGGCTACTTTTTATCCCGAATAAATGTAGCGGGTAACATCGCGGGCGCAGCTAGTTAAGTATAAGTCGTGGATGAGGCGAAAAAAGTGTGTCAGGATCGTAGCAAATTAATATCCATGGTCTCTACCCCTCTGGGAAATAGGCGTGACTTTATGTATGTAAGTGTCATTTTCGTATGTACAATCTCACAAGGGTTCCTTTCGATTGCATTCTAGAGACATATTTCAGACTTAGACAAAAGAAATAGAAAAACGACATGGTAATGAGGAATCTTGTACACTACAGTAGCTTTCCTTGTATCAGTAAGTAAGGATATGCTAATAATCGAATAAAAAACCATAAACAGGATTATTACTGAGAATTTTCTAATACAGTACTCAATGTTAACCACTAAGGCAGTTTCAGGAAGAAGAAGAAATAATTAACGACTCACGTTCGTGGAAAAATCTAGAGTTTGTTCCTATTCAAAGTAAAAAATAAGTATGTTATGTTTATAAGAACATGAAATAAATTCAGATAATACCTTCACGAACTCTCCAGAATTTTTTTCTAATATTATTTCTCAAAAATATAGGTACATAAACCTACAAAATTCGTAAAGTCTGTGTTGTTTTTTCGCCAGAATTATTAAAGTACGTTGTACCTTCAATATTTGCTGTAGTAGAACTAATTGACTTTGTTTAATATTGACACAACATTTAGTACAAAAAATACAACTAAGCAGATAAGAAACAGAAATATCACTTAACTAGGCCCCTACATTTCCTCGATTCAATCTTAATAGGCTAGAACATAGACCTTCTTACATATAAAAATTGTCAGTGTAAAAAAATTGAATTAATTATATCTGTCACTGTCCTTTACATGTCAAAAATAGAGATGTCAATAGACTTATGAAGGGGATAGCATAAAACACATCATAGCATCGTTTATAAGCACGAAGGAGATTGTTCAGACACACACTATAAAAGTACTTCTGTGGTTCTACTTGTATAGTGGTATAGCTACATATAGAAAATGTTCTGATATTTGTATAACAATTTATTGTAGTTACGTGATTTTAATTACAAGTTAGATAATTCTGTTCATATTTCTTACTAGCTTTTGCCTGTAGCTTCGTCCGCGTTAAGTAGCTTATGTCCTTTCTCGGGTCTTAAACTTTTTACATGTCAAATTTCATCAAAATCCGTCCAGCGGTTTGGTCGTGAAGGCATAACAGACAGACAAAGTTACTTTCACATTTATAATATCAGTATGGATGACAATAGAATGAACAATTGAGCATCTCTAGTCAGCCTCTATTATTTTTAAAAACTGAATTTTGTCAATAAACTGAGTTAAAGCAGAAAATTGTAATTAATCTGCCTCTTTCTCTTCTACATTTAACAGCATATAAAACCTAACATTCTAAAACTAAAATAAATAACGGGGCATCGAAACAAATGAATGACGATATTCCTGTGCCCACGTTGTTTCCTGTAACCTCCAGCAATTGTAGGAAGCTATTAATACCTAACGATGTCCTTAAGGTGCGTCCCCATTAGTAACATTTCTACGAACAATACTCCGTGCTCGTAATATTGGCGTGTGCGGTCCATACCGAACTCCCGAAGAAACGGTGTTAGGGCAAAAACTTACAGACATAAGTTACAACTGTGAACGCACCATTATGATATTCCGATGTTTACACGTGCACACTTCCTAATGCGAGTTTTTATCTTCTATTCTGGGATCTGTGACTATCCTTATGACTTTTTGTATATATTTTGCTTGTTACCATGCTAGGCTTAAATCTAAATTGATAAAGGAAACTTGAAAAATGATGGACACGAGCGGGACTCGAACCCGCGACTTTCGCCGTACAGTGGCGCCTCTCGCGTCGTGTAAAGTCGCGGGTTCGAGTCCCGCCCCTGTCGTGTTTCTATTCTTTCCATTTTTCAAGTTTCCTAACTATCCTATTCTTTTTCAAAATAATAGATTTCACAGCTGTACCTATAAGTACCTACTACCTATGTGATTTTTTAATAAAACCTGTCCATAAGTTCATTCTATAAATACACGCAGTGACATTCATTGTTCAACCAATATGGCGTAATGAAATGACTTCCGATCTATAGTTCAGCTTCAAGGTCCTTATCTGTTAAAACCTGACACGTAGGATTAAATTATATGATATTAACTTATACATTATTAATCAGCCCCTCACCATGGACTCCTAAAAGCAGGACAGTTTTGGTTGCGGATGCGGGACACCGCATTACACAGCACGTAGCGGCGGTTTCTACATCTTAAACTGTACTGCTTTAAGAGTTCATGGTAAAGTGGCCTGTGCCTTTACATATGCTTGTATTGCAGGACGTTTTTCCGTTGTGAAAGCGACCTGCAGATATGTGTGAAGATGACCTGCAATGCAACCTTATAGTAAACCCGCAGGTATGTCAAATTCAAAAGCTTGAACATAACATCACGCCTGTATTCCCCGAAGGGGTAGGCAGAGGTGCACATATAGTACACCCACATTTCGCTAGTTATGTTTTAGGTCCCAATGTAATAAGGGGCGAGCCTATTGCCATCAACCGGGCACAAATCCAGACTCCGTGCTGCTACTAAGAATCACATAATGGAAAAACCCAATAACACTTCGCCCGGCCCGGGATTCGAACCCAGGACCTCGTGCTCTGCAGTCGCGTTTAGCGACCACTCGACCAACGAGGCAGTCAAAAGCTTGAATTCACGTCATAATAATATGGTAATAACGAAAACTTGCGAATTCAGTCTGTCGGGATTTGTGAAAGGTCTAATTACGCGATATGGTAATTATAGCCAGGTCTGCTTCGTGGTCAAGAACGTGACTGCCAAGAGGTCTTGAAATAGTAATACTAAGTTTTCTGTTAAGGAATTTTTTATTTTTTATTCTTGCCTACTTTAAGTAAGTTTATTAGCACTGATAGCTGAGTGGTATGACCGTTGGACTGCCAAGACAAAGGCCGCAATCTCAAATTTAAAACCCGGGTTTATTTGCGTATTATAAATTAGTTATCAGTTGCAAAAAACGGTGAAGAAAAACATCGTGAGGAAATCGGCACACCTGAGAGATTTTTGAACGCTGTCCCATGTCAGAGGCCTACAGGGGGTTTGAACTCTCAGACCAGGTAGTTCATCAACCATACGTTAAGAAGAAGAAGAAAGCTTATTCCAAGAGTAAACACAGTTTTGGAAAAACACTTTGTGCTATAAGAATACTTGAATCGAGGTAAGGACAACAGAAAACTGAATTTCACATCCAATAAATTAATAAACAATAGCTAGTTGGTGATGTTCAGTGAACACAATAAAATTAGAAGGAAGACCACACAAGTATCAAGCATTGTAAATCGAAGCCATAAATATTTCCTTATTGATGGAAACAGCTGATGCAGTGATTTGAAATGCGGAACGGAAATAAAACGGAGATATTGCCGGCCATTGTACAGATTATTATCTGGGCGTTTTAAATCTACGGCCCTCGATATTTGAGAAGTGGAGTGCTATTGGGTATTTCGATTTGAAATATAGAATACTTTTCGCAATGTTGCAGGTTTGCGCGAAATAATTTACATGCTCGAAAGGTTTAATCTCGCGACTTTGTGGTAGAAACAGAGGTAAGTTGTTATAATAACGTATCTTATATAAGTGCTGCAAAATAAATGTTAGATCTCAAGTGGCTACTTTATATTCTAATAGAATTAGATAAACTATTGTATTCAATGTAGCGACAGCTTCGGCTTTAACCAGCCTCCTTACCATGCAATCTTAAAGCAAGACAGTTTACTTTGATAAAGTGAGACACCGCATTATTACACTGCATATATCGGCGTCTCGCTTCCACATAGTAAACTGTCCTGCTTTAAGAATTCATGGTAAGGCAGTTCTCGACCATCAGCTACATAGTATTTGATTTCTCCTACGAATATTTGTATATATAATAATTTCACGCCTATATTCCCCGAAGGGGTAGGCAGAGGTGCACATATAGTACACCCACATTTCGCCAGTTATGTTTTTAGGTCCCAATGTAATAGGGGGCGAGCCTATTGCCATCAACCGGGCACAAATCCAGACTCCGTGCTGCTACTGAGAATTACCTAATGGAAAAACCCAATAACACTTTGCCCGACCCAGGATTCGAACCCAGGACCCCGTGCTCAGCAGTCGTGCTTAGCGACCACTAGACCAACGAGACAGTCAGACAGAATATTTGTATTAACCGTTGATAAAGAGGCAATACTAGGGTTGAGCAACGACTTAGATTAATTAAAGACATTTTATAGAAATCAGGCTCGAGGTTCTGCAGACAGAGAATCACCCGCATTCAGGTGCATAAGAATCATTACCAAAATCGAGCCCAATAGTCCTATATTTCAGGGCCTAACTCATGCAGTTTTTATACATAAAAAATCGCATGCCTTTTCATACACGTAAAATTTGAGCAAAATTTTCCACCGTATGTTAGGCTACACTTGATGACACTGAAGTCCGTCAAGCAATAAAACTATCTAAACAATGGAACTTTGAGGATTACTAATAAACAGAATTGTCAATATAAGCAATACGTGCTACTGAATGTCAAATCTTGTTATTTCTAGCTCTGTTATTACCAGCGCTTGATTTATGACTAGACTTCAACACTACTTATTACAGTAAATACAACGTGTCAACATATTTGCAATCTGTATTAGACCTGCAACATTCTAAGAATTTAATCTTAGGCAAATGCTTACAATTTTTAAGCTTATTTCCGATCCGTCACCGGGAAAATGATTCTGAAAAGGCTGCAAACACATGAGTCGATGAATGGCTTTGGCACCTAAATGGGACTAACTTGGTGTGCGGTGTGCTGTGCCGTGTGGCATCCGGCCTAGAATTGACCACCCCCTTTCTAAATCCAGAAATTTCTAATTCCAAAATCTAGAAGATGGGCAGCAGCGTCTTCTGCAACTTGACCATTAATACTGCGATCCCCAAGCCGCTTGCCAAGCGTGGGGGTTATGGCAACCCCTTCCTTTACTAAAGGGAGAGGCCTTTGTACAACAGTGGACGTCTTCCGGCTGAAGATGATGATGATAGTGTAAGGTGTAAAAACTCCAGGTTGGGTAAATCGATGCCGGTATCGAACACTTTGATATTGTACGGACAATTTATTTATATTAGAGTAAAAATTAAGGCAGATATTATACATTATTAATATTTCATATCATATGTTATTCTCCGTCTTATTAAAATCATAAAATACCAACAGGTTTTATTGGAATCGTGGATGTTTGGAATGGACTTCAGCGGCGGAAAATCGCCATTTTTGCAAAATCGGAAAAGAATAAGTAAAGGTTTTGCCTACACTCACTGGGAGCTGCAGGTATTTCATGTACCTATGTAATTTATCGAATAACGTTATTCCAAAAGGCTCGCGGAGTTGTTCAGAATATAGCAGCAATTGTAACAATGTTTAAGGTTACTTATCCCTACTAATATTATAAACGCGAAAGTTTGTAAGTGTAGATGGATGTTTCTTACTCTTTCACGTAAAAACTACTGAATGGATTTCAATGAAATTTCATATGGAGGTAGCTGACACCCTGGATTAACACATAGGCTACTTTTTATCCCAAAAAAATGTAACGCGGGGCGCAGCTAGTAGGCTTATATTGATACCATGCTCTCAACTCATATAATTTAATCATACTGGGTGTAACTAATTAATATCGCTTCTCAGAAACGAGGGCCAATCTTTTGCGCAGAATTAGCTCTCAAACCCTTTTTAAACTGCCTCAACCTTGTTACAGAAATATTTAGCTCTTATAACCGGATATGCACTTTCGAGTTTCAAGAACATAAACTTAATTGTCATGTTGATTTGAGTGCATAATCTGGACAGAATAATTATTATAAGGTAATTAGAATATACCTAAGTATGAATGTAACTTTGTGTAAGAGTTTGTTTACGTCAAATCTTGCAATCTAAATTAGAACTACTTTTTGACATTCGATCGAAATGAAATTTTGCATACTTAAATAGGTTTGGTGACAATACAATATTATGGTACTTTTGAAAATATAATTTTAATATAAACTTATTTTAACCTGCAACTGGTTAGGTATGTTTGCGTAGAACAAAACTGAGCTTTTTGGTTTTGGGGGCAATTATTCAAGCTATTTTGTATTCGAAAACACCGCAATAGTTCTTAAATAGCACCTAATTTTATAAAAGTAAAGTCTAAAGGATGGAGACCTGGTGACCTGAAATACAGGCCCCTAAAGCCTAGCTTAGGCACCAGTCTCCCACAATATACTTACTGTATCTTTTAATGTGATGCTTTAATGTAATTTAATGTGTATTGTGGTGAGAAAATAAACTATTATTATTATTTGTATCTCATTTTCTTTTCTCGGGCTATCAACCATGCGGAAGATACCCGGACTTTTAAAAGGCTTACGTGGGGACACAGGTCCAACACGCTATTATTATCATAAAAACTCTCTTAATTATAGGTTCAATGTTTGAAATAGACAGAAACATACAGAATGAAGATAAGTTGCTGAAATAATATTACCTATCGAACTTTGCGAGACATGGTTATAGTGGCTAAGCGATTAGACTGCAGCGCTAAGGGTTCGATTCCCGCACGGGACAAATTTGTGCGATCCGCAGATATTTGTCCCGAGTTTTAGAATAGAACAGTGGTTTAGAATAGTTTAAGGTTTGTGTATGTGATATTCTATGCTTGTGAAACGCGCACACGATACAGGAGAGATTGTGGGGCGACATTAAAAAATATATAGGTATAATTATAGGTACGTATAAATGAGCGCGAAACCGTTAAAGGAAACAAATTACGAAATAAAGCTAAGATTTGAAGAGACCAGCAATATCCTAATGATTAAAAAAAAACAATTAAGCAAGAATTGGCTTATGTCCTAACTGAATTCAAGGCAACTGTCATTTAGGTCTCAAGTTTTAAGATAATTTAGACTTTCGCTAAAGTAAATTGTCTGCGGTTCGACCAAATCAATTAGTGATTCTGTTGCGACAGCTGAAAATATCTTAGAACGGCCTTAGCTTTATTGTTTTGTTTCAGTTTCGTTAAAAATGAGCTCGAAGGCAATTAGTTTTCAGATATACGTTTTATGGTTAATTGATAAAACTAGAAAAATTCTCATTACCCTTTAGGAGTTATCTTTTACTCTTTACTGAATAGGTACTTATGTCATGTGATAATTACTAATATATATATAATTAAGTCGATGCACTTATGATTTTATTTGTTACTAAATTAAAAACCCAATTTAATGTATTAAAATAAATATTTAAAAAAATGAAATATCAAAAACTCACCGTAAAAACAAGAAATCCAAATTCCAAAAACAAAAAAAATTGTAACCGTAAACAAAATCGTTCGAACTTCAAAATCAATAAGTAGTCGATGCGCGTGCGTTGGTCGCGTACCCGCAACTAACAGCGCCCTACCACGCGGCTCGCGAATTACAGGGTTGCCCCTACTACGTTACTAGTATAGCCATAGTGCTATCTTGTGTACGCTAGGTTATTAAGATGTATTATGAATTTAAGAACAATCACCGGAAAACAAAATCAACAGTACCAGTACGACCGTTTTGACGACCTGATTGGCGCAGTGGCTAAGCGATCGGACTGGCAGCTAAGGGTTGCGGGTTCGATTCCCGCACGAGGCAAAAATTTGTATAAACCACAGATGTTTGTCCCGAGTCTGGGTGTTTGTGTATGTGATATTTCATGTTTGTGAAACGCAACTACGACACAGGAGAAATTCCTAGTGTGGGGCGACGTTTTTTTTATAAAAACCAAAAACAAAATACGATCTAAGAGGTATTTAATTTTCAACCAACTTCAAAAAGGGGGAGGTTCTCAATTCAACTGTATTTTTTTTGTTTGTTACCTCAGAACTGTCATTTATAGATTTGAATTTTTTTTTCGTTAACCATTTTTATTCAATCAGTCGCGGTTGCCTAGTAGTTGACATAACGGTTCGCATGCACAAGATTGCAGGTTTAAACCCAGGCTAGACTGTAGCCTTATGATTTTATTAGGCCCGTGGTAGCTACTAGGAAATTATAATTGGTATATTATAGAAAATCCATAAATACTAACTACTGCAATCTAGGTGGAGACCTCCCATATAATGATGAAAACACAATTATTATCCAATATTAAAATTTGAATTAAACCTTCAGGAGAAATTTGCATTTAAATTTTATTTATTGTTTTCAGACGTGAGTGTACATTAATTGATTTTTAAATGATATACTGAATACGTGCAAGTAAATAATCAAAACTACTTTACAGCAGAAACCCTGTTTGACCGCCTGTTTGTTCTACCAAGCATATCGAAGGTTCGGCTGCCAGCTCGTGCATAGTGCAACTGGGATTTGGTAGGTAAATAAAATACAATATTATCTGCTATATATACCGGTTATAGTCATGTCGATTTTCGGGAATGCCCGACTAGTTTCGGAATCTAACGGAACCCTTATTCAGTTCAGTTCGGCTCGGCTCCGTTAGTAGTATATATTATAGTAGATAATTTATGGATAACACTCACGAAAGTTATTATAGTAAAATAAAATACCACTCTCTATCCCATTAACTTTGTATTTCGGCGATTAAGACGTGTACCGAATTCTGCTCACCTCAATTAGACTTGCTCAATGAAGTGTTTCAGTACGTACGTCGTACAATAGCGAATCAAAATAAGTCTCACAAAAAGTACCTGCACAGTAACACAACAGCCTACCCCATTAGGGAAAGTTGACGACCTGATTAGCGCAGTGGCTAAATGATTGGACTGCTGCGCTAAGGGTTGCGGGTTCGATTCCTGCACGGGGCAAAACTTTGTGCGAACCACAGATGTTTGTCCCGAGTCTGGGTGTTGGTGTATGTGATATTTCATGTTTGTGAAACTCACCCACGATACAGGAGAAATTCCTAGTGTGGAGCGACGTTTTTTTTAAAAGAACAAGAAAGTAAACGTAATGATAAGAATTTAAACTTTCACGTATGCATTAGGTAATAAAAACAAACTCCAAAAACCCACCAGCTTAACACTGTTCACATAACATAAAGAACAAAATTAAATATGGAGCTCTTTGAAGTTAATTAATCATGCCTTATGTCAAAAACATACGCCGTGAACAGTTATTATTTCTCCATTACGATACACATGAAAGTCTTATTGAATTTGTTATCTAATGTCCGAAGCAGACATGTTATTCGAATTTATATATGTATTTCTTTAATTTTACCTCTGTCTTTTAACGCGATCCAAGAAGCCTCCAGCCAGGCTCATGAAGTACAATAAACTCAGCAACAAGCTAAGGCCACACCAATGGCCCAATGAGACATCGATTTAGGTTATTTTGGTATTGGTTCTCTTGCTTAGGGCTACTGAAGAGGAGATCTATAAAAATAGTCCAGCCCCCTGACCACGAATTCTTAAAGCAGGACAGTTTACCATGGAGACGTATCATTATTGTTTATCCTATCAATTACTGCCTCGTTGGTCTAGTGGTCGTTAAACGTTAACCTACCATTAGTTTCAAGTTTCGAATCCTGAGTCATGTAAAGTGTTACTATGTTTTTCCATTAGTTCATAGTAACAGCATGGAGTCTGGAATTCTGGATTTGTGTCCGAGTGATGACAATAGGCTCTTCCCCTATTACATTGAGACTTATACATTGGCGAAATGTGTGTGTACTATGTGGGCACCTCTGCCCACCCTTTCGGGGAATACAGGCGTGAAGTTTTATGTGCAATGTGTGTATGGTCCTTCTACTCTATTTTTATACTTACGACAATACTTTTAAAGGCAACTATCCTTGTAGCAGCTTCGTACAGTTAGGTATCTTTATTACCTACAACACGTGTGTTAATCAAGCCACACACGGCCACCATACCAATCCTTATCATATTCATGAACGCGAATACGTAAACAAATAGAATACATCAGAACCTAACAGAACAACGCAGTGTCAAGACGTCTGCGTCGGATGCTAGCACAGAGTTCAGACAATCTAACTTAGTCTTGAGCTAGCTATTACGTATGCTCAAAGTCTCAAACAGTAACTTCGCTGTGAGGCATTTATGCTGACCACGTATGTGGATTAAAAGCAAACAGCTAAAATGTTGAGTGAACTCTGGTACAGAATATACCGTACTGGAAAGCACATACTTCTACTTAGAACTAGCATCCTAACGTTTCATAAGTGCCTGTAATAGGTTTATGTGACATAAAAACATTTTGAATTTGAATTTGAGAATAAAATAGTAATGGGCGCATTCGATCATCTAGCGTACTTGACGATAAGCCCCGCTACCGATGTGAATGACATTTTTACCCGACTGCGGAGTAGCGATATAGGAATGTTATGTTTTTGTTGACACGATAGAAGAATAAAAAAATCGCCAAAAAAATCCAACATAAAATTCGATTACAATCTTAGATTTGGGTGTTTGGGAGATGCCTTTACGCATTCGTTTTAAGCTGTGCATGCTACGCCGAAGAAGTAAAGACTTTTTATATCCTGTCTTAGCAGGCGAAGCAAGACTACAAAATTATTTAATTCTCTCAGTTTGACACTTCTCTACGATAATAATAAAAAATAATGACAACTTAGTCGATTCTGGTGAGACCAAAATCAAGAGCAAGATAGCCAATGCGCTTCATCAGACCGTACTAAAATCTAGATGTTAGCTAATCTCTATGATTGTAGCTTGTAGTATTATATAATGGACGACAATTGTAATAGAAATGCACTGCAGTGGATGTTATTATGTGAAGCAATCACATCTTTGATTGACTCTTGATTATGTGCCCATCAGTGCAATGTGGAACTAAAGACAAACTTTATTGCTCACGCCTTTCAAATAACTTGAACGCTTAACTTCGATAGGTAACGTTTGTTGCGTTAAGCTTTGATATAAACATTGCTTTAAGTTTCTTACTTGATGATTACATAATGTACACTCAAGGACTTCGATTTTACCAAGTTATAATTTTCATAAAAAACTTTCAAACCACATTGCACGTTGACACCTGCTATGCTATTTTGAAACAACCAACAGCATCTCGCACGCCACCTCGCTATGCGCTAGTGTCTTCGATCAACAATATACTAGATAAAGAATTAAAAACAAAATCATATCGCATAAGTGGTCGAGAAAGCTTTACGTAACCATTTGTATTTCTTCGCGAAAGAAGTAAAGTCTTTATGTTGGTATCGATTGGAGCACACTAACTCCAAATCATCATCATCAGCCGGAAGCCGTCCACTTTTAATCAAAGGCCTCCCCCTTAAGTAAAAGGAAGGGTTGCCATAATTCCCACGCTTGGCAAGCGGCTTGAGGATCACAGTATTAGTGGTGAAGTTACAGAAGACGCTGCTGCCCATCTTCTGGATTTTCCCTTAGTCGCCTCTTACGACACCCACGGAAAGAAAGGGGGTGGTAAATTCTAGGTCAGATACCACATGGCACTGCTAACTTCAAATAAGACCACAAAATTATTTGTGGTCATTTTTGAAGCGTTGGTCGGTAATCTAGTACATTGTTCATCGAAGGCTATTGTCGAACTCACAGCGGATTTAGAAGTAATTTCGTTTGTCATGTTTTGGAACAGCACGGCTGAGATCAGGACTATGATGGTTTCAAACATAATATACGCGAGCGGCGATCGCAACTTATTGGTGTACATTACCAATGAGCTATTTTAGTATAAATTCAGCATTCTGACAAATATAACTAGGTTTCATTGCAAGCTGATTAACTTTGCGTAACATACAGACGCTTCACGTTCGTTACGAAGCGTTCAACTAACTAATTAGTTTAACATAATTATACCCTTTAGTCGTATTTAATGAACTATGAGCTTCTATTTTAGGATCGGTGTGATATTCAGTGTGACAGAATCGTTCGGTGACCTTTCGTGTTAGCGTATTATTTCTATATGTATTTGAATTTTAACAGAGTTTATTCATTTGAAAGGTGATGTGAAGTGCGAGTGAAATTGATAATTTGTTTCTACATAACATCACGCCTGTATTCCCCGAAGGGGTAGGCAGAGATGCACATATAGTACACCCACATTTCGCCAGTTATGTTTATAGGTCCCAATGTAATAGGGAGCGAGCCTATTGCCATCAACCGGGCACAGATCCAGACTCCGTGCTGCCACTGAGAATTACCTAATGGAAAAACCCAGTAACACTTTGCCCGACCCGGGATTCGAACCCAGGACCTCGTGCTCAGCAGTCGCGCTTAGCAACCACTAGACCAACGAGGCATTCGAAGATTATTAGTTGTACTATCTCCCTATCCAAAACCCACATAAGGCAGGAGGCATTAAATGAATTCTATAGTCCAGCCAGGCATAGGCATATCTACTGCTAAATGAAATCCCATACATTCCCAATCGATTGTCTCCCAACCGGTATCAAACAAATAACAATACTAGTTACAAACCAACATAAATACATAAACCTCCATACTCGAAGGGTCGTATATCTATCAGCTACAGACCTTTGCTCAAGATGCCTATAAATATAATAGGTATATACATATTGAAACCTTGTGTAACCAGCCTATAAATTTGTTTAGAGGAAACAAGTGAAGTATGTTTTCCTTGTTTTAAATTGATATGCACTGCTTTGTCGGTATTTGCGAGCTTTCCGAGAAACCTTTCGTATTGAATCAGCTGTTTCTGTGAAAAGGTGTTGTTACTGTAGACATCATCATCATCAGCCGGAAGATGTCCACTGTTGAACTAAGTCCTCCGTCTCAATACGGGAGAGGGGTGGCCATAATCCCCATGCTTGGCAAGCGGCTTGGGAATCGCAGTACTGGTGGTATAATTATAGAAGACACCGCTGCCCAACTTGCTGCGGCTAAGCGATTGGACTGCTGCGCTAAGGGTTACGGGTATGATTCCCGCACGGGACAAAAATTTGTGTTATCCGCAGATGTTTGTCTCGGGTTTGGGTATTTGTGTATGTGACATTTCATGTTTGTGTAACGCACCCACGACACAGGAGAAATTCCTAGTGTGGGGCGACGTTTTTAAGTAGGTATAAAAAAAACTGCTTTATAATAGTCATTAACACGGATTCTTGATTAAAAAGCAATTATGTAGGTTACCAAAACGCCATTATGCATTTGTATTTAAGTATTTAGGTAGGTAGGTAGATAGCATCAAGTAAAAACAAATTCTAAGAACAAATAGATATAAAAAAGATAAAATAACCTAACGCGATTTGGAAAATTCCATACCAAAGGAAAAGAACACACGCAACCAATATTTTAAATTAAGTAACAGCCCTAACTCGGCCTTCGTATTGCGCAGTTTTCATGTGTTGCAACCCTATGACCCACACGCAAGATAACATCAGCTATGTACTGGTATAACCAGATCCATTAAGGTATTTTCTCAATTTTGATGCAATTCGGATGTTTTGTAAAAGTGATAAAATATTCATGTTTTATTAAAACTATCTATGTTATTATCGTTACACTATCGGCATTGCTATAGTTATTTGAAATGCTGTTAACATTTGAAATATAATAGTAATACCTATAGCGCTTAAAATACATCGCCGCCCCAAACTAGAAATTTCTCCTGTATTGTGGGTGCGTTTTACAATGATCATAATAATATAATATATTACATAATCAAACACCCAGACTTGGGACAAACACCTGCGGGCCTCACAGATGTTTGTAGCCTGCGCTAATCGAACCCGAAGCCCATAGCGCTGCACTCTGTAGTCCAATCGCTTAGCCACTGCGCTGTCCAGGTACGAGATTACCATTCTAAGTCATTTATTTCAATGGAGTGTCAGTGGTCGACTATTGGAAAGTCATAATGACGCTTTTATGTTAGCAGATTACCAAACTTGTCAAAATCAACAATTATGAAATCAATGGTCGACCATTCTGACACTATTGTAATAGCAGACTTGACGCCCAGGTCGTCATTCGAGTCGAGAACCTACCTCTACCTAAGTGCGGCGCATTCTGCGCGGTCAACCTTGCGACAGTTTCTATTAACTGGCCAATCTCTACACGACGGTATGACTATGACCTGTTTCTTCGACAACTGGCTCATATCGTTACGAAGAAGTCCATACACTATCTAGTAAGCATAATGAGCATTCATATAATCGACATTGAGATTGAAAGTAGCCATGCGGATCATGTTGCCCCACCCGGCGCGTGTTACGACGGACGCGGAAAACAAAGAAACTCTATCCTACTGCGAGTGTATCATACTGGTGGGTAACTATATATTTCATATTATATAGATACGTAATGGTTTTCCAGCAATGCGTGTGTTAGGTAATCATTGTAATGCATCCGTCAACTTTGAGTGCGTACAGCCTCCCTACCATGAACTCTTAATACAGGACAGTTTAGAATGTGAAAGCGAGACGCCGCCACGTCCAGAGTATTGCGGTGTGCGACCATTTTTTAGTGTCTTGGCGTAGAAGGGGCGCCGATCCGTTTATGTTCTGGCGTTCAATAGGTTAATGGATTCTTATTAGACTCTTCTTGATTGCAGCATGGATTGTAGTTTCGTGCCGGGTTAATGGCAACTGGCTTGTCCAATCCACATTTACAGGTGACCTATAAGTAGCGAAGTTTCTATGTATTCCTATATATATATATATCCTTTGTTTCCTTACCATGAGCAACTGATAACCCTGACTATACTAATGTTATATCAACCCTTTCGATGACTACAAGAGATGATATTAGGTACGTAGCGAAGTCGTAACTGTATCAAAATAAAAACATTTCCATTATAAACAAATACTTTATTGTACAAAACTTGAATAGTAACATTACAATCAATATTATAATCTCAATAATAAAATATATATTTCTTATTTATTCACTGTACTTGTACTTACGTATTATGAACATTTACGTTTTACACAAACTCTTTAGTTATGTATGTTTTCTTACAATCACTTGTCTTCTTGGCCTATCTTTTTCCTATTTTTATAGATCGCAACTTTGTCTGGTATTTTGAACTCACTATCATCAGTGTTAGAAACCTGAGAGTTCTCAGCTGCACTCATTTCTAACCCTTCGTATTGCGATGAAATGTAATGCTCTGATATGTGTTGACGGAGTTCTATCATCAGTCTGAAGCTTTGGGTACATTGGCTGCATCTGTGGAGTTAATAGAGATTATTATAGTAACAATAAGTAATCGTGAGGTAATCATATTATAAACCGCGATAAAATCTGCAAGAAATAGATACTCCAATTTCGCACAGCTTGGCGCAATGGCTAAGCGATTGGACTGCTGCGCTAGGGGTTGCGGCTTTGATTCCCGCAGGGGACAAAAATTGTATACCTGGTGCTTGTGTATGTGGTAATTAATATGTGTACAATATTTGTGTAACTGCACAACAAGAAATGTCTTGCTATAGGAATTCATGGTACCCTGGGCATGGGGCCCTGTAATATTTAAACTAAACTTTTTTATATCACACCATACCCCCTTCATTTTTCTGTACTGTAGGTTTGTTACAAGTTATATATATATAGATGTCGCCACACATACGTATTTCATATTTCTAGCAATACTCAAAAATACCATCTAAATCAAATAGCTGGTTACGCGGCAGAGTCGCGAGCCGAACTGGACTCATAAATAAGGGCTCCGGTCGAGTTTGAAACTAGTCGGGCATTCCCGAATACACCCGTGAGTATAACCGGAATATATAGTAAATAATATGGATAACACTCACGAACGTTATTATAGTAAAAAAGATGAATTAAGTTTATACTTACTTATACAGATTATTTCCTAAGTGCGAACGCTTATGCTTGATCAAATCATTGCTCTGTGTAAAGGCTCGGTCGCACATATCACAGCGGTACGGCCTTTCTCCAGTGTGTATCCTGTTATGCCGTTTCAAGTGGTATTTGCTTATAAACCTGGAATCACATTTAAACAATATTAAATAAGGAAGAATCAGTTACTCTATGGTGAAACGTCAGCCGTGCATAGTATTGTCCATAATAACCAGCGAATGCATAAATTTTAAAAGAAATTATAACTCGGCTCCACACTAAGAATTTCTCCTGTATTGTGAGTGTGATTTAGAAACATAAAGTATCACATACACAAACTTGGGACGAACATCTGTGGACCGCACTATATGACCTGTGCAAGGTTTGATCCCACTGCACTAGTCAAATCGTCATATTGTGTATAAAATTAATCTTTATTATTTGAGATTTAACATCCTACACACTTTGTAGAGCTGGTCTAATAAGATGAGAATAAAAACAAATAATAAACAAGAACACTTTTTTACAGTTTTCAAATCCCGTCACTAAAAGAGGGTTGTTATAAGTTTGAGGTGTCTATCAATCTGACTGTGGCATCTATCTCCTAACCAAAAAGACCAATTCTGATGATGTTTTTTTTTGTTTGAAAGCTGACAGGATCCACATGGTTCTTAGCCGTAATTTAGTAAGATTTTTTCAGGTGTTTAATAAATAATTACGAGTTTTTTTGTTTGTTACTTACTTCATTGGGCAAGCATCGCACTGATATGGCTTGATACCCATATGCCTCAAATTGTGTTTGATCATAGAACACCGCTTCGTAAATGTAGCATTGCATTGGTCACAGATGAATGACTTCTCACCAGTGTGTGTGACAGCATGGGACTTTAACTCACCTGAAATCAATAAAAAAATTCAATCAGTACATACAATATTGACCAATAGGGTCACAACACAACAATTAGTGTTAAATGTCTGCCATTGGTTGTTTCGACACTATAGACATGTATCATTGGGAGTATTTCAACTCTCATAAGCTGCCAAGACTTGTACCAATTTTGAAGAGGTTGACTCAGCATCTGCGTAGTCCGAATGGGACAGGTGTGATAGGCTCTATTTAATCATACACAACCCTATTCATGAACTTAAATCTAAGTTCATTCAGGTAAAAGAGGTGAGGTTATGCTAACACAGATAATATGAAATGAAACGTACCCTTACTGACAAACTTCCTTGGACATAAGTTGCAGGAAAACTTTTTTAACCCCATATGCCTTGACATGTGCTGGTTATAATTAGTGCTTGAATCAAAAGTCTTGCCACACGTAGGGCACAGATATGGTCTCTCCCTTGTATGAACTTTTATATGGTTCGTTAAAGTAGAACGATGAGCAAATGATCTTGTGCAAACAGGGCAACGGTGCGGCTTTATTCCATTATGCTTGTTGAGATGTTCCGTTAAAGTAGTTTCTGTGCTAAATGATTTTGGGCAAGATGTACATTTAAAGGGACGGTTGCTCTCGTGACTTGATTCATGCCGCTTCAGATGGCTTATCTTTTTAAATACTTTACCGCAGACTGAACATGAGAGTATTCTATCTTTGGATGTGTGCACTCGTTGGTGGGCGGAAAGAGAATTAACGGACTTGAACGTAGCTGAACACAGCTCACATTGTAGACTTTGACCTGTGTTGTTAGTATTCTGTGAGTGTGAGACCAAATGTTGTATGTATGTGAAATTGTATCTGAACCGCTTCGAACAAAAATTACAAACATATTTTTTTTCTTGTTTTATTTTAATCTTCTTATCGTTAATATCACACTCTGGTTCGGTCTTTGGCTCGTATTCAGGATATTCAAGCTGACATGCATATGTAGTATCAGAATTATCTGTTACCGTATCATTCTGGTTAATGGCCATTTCAGAATCATTATAGTCCTCGGTATTGTCGTTCTCATCTTGGGAATTCTCGATTTTAATTTCAGTAAGAACATTTTTACCATTTCTATTATCATTTAATTCTGTGTCAATATGCTCTTGTAGTACAGCGTTGACTGATTCAGCAGTTTTTCTGAATTCATGGAATGTTAATAAACAATTGTAACAACTATTACATATTTTCTTTGGTAAACTGTCTTGCATTGTCACCTAAAGACAAGAATAAAGTAGTTTGAAATTAGAATTGTTTCAAAATGTAATATATCAAGATTTAAGTACCTATCAATATACCTTAATTGCGGTGTATGAAGAGAGTATTTCAGCAATATTTACATTGTTCTCCAAGTCGGTCCCATCGTTAAAAATATCATACACTTCATCAGAAACATCTTTCATACAGGTTCGACAACACTTATCAAGGTTTGTAGTAAACAAATTTATCGCCATTTAATCGAGCCTAACTAATTAACCTTTATTGTAACAAAAAACGGATAGTTTGTGAAAACACCGTAGTTCAATCAATCAAATTAATCTCGCATAATAATAACCAAACTCCAGAGATCACAAGTCAACAACTCAACAAGTCAAAATGTAATTTTACCGTTCTGACAACTAAGTGACAGTGACAACCCACCATCAACAGCCTTAACCCCTCAGAAATTCAGCTTATACCATTAATCTCAGACCGTTACATCAGCCAGCTCATTGCTAAGCTCACTATGAATTTAATGTGTGGTGACAACAAAATGACGTTATACGTTAAAATTGAAGCCTCTTGAACGCCTCACTACTAACAAGCTGTCTTTGTTTCGTCTTTTTCTAAGTGTGCTTAAATATATAAGTAACCTTTTACTCTTTTCTTATATTGTAATGCTAAATTCAACAGGTCCATAACACTGAACCACATTCCGCATACTTATCATCCGTTTGCTGTCTTCCACTGACAGTGACAATGACATGACTCGACTGACTGACAATGACAAGTAAGGCAAGTGTCACATCGGTAGTTCGGTCGGCAAGTTCAACTTGTGTAATCATTTTAAAATATACGCGTGCATAATTTTAAAAATAAAACACGAAGTAGTTTTTCTTCAAGCCTATTTTTTGTACTTAATTGGTAAGTTATGCTACTATGTATTTACTGTGTATTGCAAGGCTTGCTTCTTAGATAATTTAAATAAAAACAAAGGCTCTGTAATTTAATACCTACACACCAATTAAATTACCTGCATTATTAATGAGATTTTGTGTATTTGTTATTATAAGTTGTATCCTTATAGTTAAATAAGGGGAAATGATTTAAATGTAAAATAAAACATTATAATGCAAAAAGATACAATTTATTATTAATATTTCAGTACTTACAATTTTAATAATAAGTAGGTACCTACTTAAATAATTTGTGTTGATTAAAATGATGTAGGTGCTTTTTGGTTGATGCAGTTCTATTTTTAATTCAGCGATTTTACAGATTGTTTGTGCCAGAAACAAATGATGAAGTTTTGTTTTTATTTATTTGTTGATAAAGAAAAATTAATTTGTCTTTGGCTTATTCAAGTTGTATACATTTTTATTTAAATTATTATTTTTAAATACTCAATACCTCAGAATACAGAACAAACCATTCATAAAGTACCAAATTCTTTAAAAAATCCTGTAGTTGCAATTTTTTACTTTATGTATCAGACATAAGGTTTATATTCTAAAGACAATAAATAAACATAAATTACTGTTTAATTGTATAATACATGGTATTATGCATGAGTTAAGACCAATTACAAAAACTGAGTGCACATGTCTGCCAGTATTTATGTAACTCATTCATTGTAAGTAGATCAAGGCTTGTAAGTTTCACATCGAGTGTGTGTACCTTTTACCTTTTAATACTTTAAGGTTTTTTATGAGTATTTAATGCTATTACTTACTAATCTATTAATTGTTTGATTAAGGACTTATTTTGAGTAAATTTCTTCAATAAGTAGGTATAGTCTTATACCAGCTGTGACATTGAGTATTCTTGTTTAAATTCCTTAAGAAGATTATAGTTTATATTATGTAACGTGGTTATGTTTTAGTAATATATTTTTACAAAGAGTAGCCTAGCTACCATGCCTATCCATTGTTTAGATTCAAGACAATGGGTAGGCTTAGGTATGGTGTAAATAGATATTATAATATTATTAAGTGTAATTGACACTTGATTAATAATTTATAAAAATACATTACTAAGTTCAGAGTAGGTACCTAATATCTTGGGCTTATGCCCCAGCAGTGGGTGACCTAAAAGGTGATGAAGTAAGATATTTCATCATCATCACCTTTGTAGTGTATTTTCCAGATAAATACACTTTATGACTCGGAAGTCATATTTGTCGCACGGGGATTGACCCCGCAACCACTAGCACCATTGTCCAATTACTTAGCCACTGCGCTTAACAATGCGGCGAAAGCCGTCGTCTTGATAAAAATTGTTTGTTTATAAATCCAAAACCAATCGTTCTTTTCCTAACTGTCGCATTGTCTGACTCAGTGGACTTTCCCGCGGTACTGTTACATTGTTAGAACATAACATCGCACCTGCATTCTTGGTAGGCCTCTACCTATAGTTTCGCCAGTTTTGTTATAGGTCCTAACTTCTAATGTAACAGAGGGTGAACCTATTGCCATCTACCGGGGACGGACTCCGTATTGCTACTGAGAATTACCTATTCGAAAAACCCGTGCCGTGATTGTGCCGTGATTTGAACCCAGGACCTCATGCTTAGCAGTCGCACTTAGGGACCATTAGACCAACGAGGAAGCCCTCATTGTTAGCAATAAATAAAATTATTGTAATCTAATTACTTATTCACATTATAATTTACTGAACGTAGGTAGTTCCCTACATTTACATGCGGAAATACATCGTAGTACCTATTTAATATTAGATACTGCATGTCCCCTTAATACCGGTATAGTACGACCGACGTATCTTGGCGGTCCTAAAGTTAGCCGATTAACCGCGCAATGGATCTTTTACGAACAAATTTCTCTACTGCGCAGCTAATCGGCTAACTTCAGGTTCGCCAAAATATGAACGTGGCGAAGTTACGAGCGGCTTTTGTTCCAGTACTGTAAGTACCTAAATAAATACTTGTAGATTCAATCCCTACCCCCATAGGGCCGGGTGCCTTTTTAAATGTTTCCACTTTCCCCCGAAAAAAGGGCCAATAAGATCGAGATCATAAAAAAAGGAAAAATAACTCGCCGATTTTTTTTTCCTTCTCGTTCATCTTACCCGTCCATGGCGCAAAGCGCAAATGGAATTGCCCTACCAGTTCTTATTACTATCTACGTCCCACATACAGGTCGGAAACGTGTAAACTTTGCCCCACCTTTTTACTACTCACGGATAATGGACACTTTTTACGTTTACACTGAATTTATTATTATTATAAGCCCGTGTCGTCCCACTGCAGGGCAAAGGCCTACCTTTCCACCTTCCACACGTCGCTGTCTGCCGCCACTCAACGCTCCTCTAGGTAATATAAATACTTATTTGAAAGTTGACACACTATAAATCAATATTCTTATACGTAAACTAGCTCGTGAGTCGTGACACAAATGTATGCATAGCTGCAATGTGCAGTTTTCGCAGGGCATCTCTAGAAATTGAATGTTTGCCATGCCACAATATTTCTACGGAGCGCGTGATAACCCTTTGTCGTTTACTATTTTCGGCTGATTGCCAGATTGCGATGATTAAAAGTACTGATAAAACATTTAACCCGCTTCTAATTTTAATTACAGACTCAAAGCTATTTGTACGTACCATTTGTTTTCGCACGTGTATGCGTATACAACGTGTACACAGATTTATTGTAGTACGAATGGGTAACGATCGTGTTCGTTGCAATTAATTCACTATTTGAATTTCATTTATTTTTTCTTTATTGTTGTGTCATTCATAAAAGTTTTTTGCACGAGCATAGAGCCAGTGTTCTGCCCACTGCTTGGCAAAAGCTTCTGAAGTTTTTTGTCCTAGCTTTGAAGATGTCTGGCCATTTCTCAATGCTTTCTTCGGACAAGCCCTGCAACCTGGATTCATGGACGAGATTTTGGCATTTGCTTGTCGTAAACCGGCGAACTTCACATCCTAAAGCAGGTTTTGCTCAAAATGTCCATCTAGGTATACTTACGATGTAACAATGACTACTTCACATTGCATGCAGGTAGTACAAGCAACTCAAATAATAATATTTTACTAAATGGAAGCTGCATTTAAAATGCTGGCAGTATTTGACTGTATTCCATTTAAAACAGAGATTTAAAACAACAACTCGTTTAATGTAAGACTCGATCTTCTCGATCAGCCAATCACATCGTCATCATGGCACATGTAACGTATCTCGCTACAATATTACCTATAGAACGATATGCTAAAACGTAATATATGTTGCTATTAAATAACGCTATAAAAGAAAGCTCCAGTGCCAACGTCTACACATGTCCCATGAGTCCACTACGTGTACGTTCTGCTATTTATATAGCATTCTCTTGGCACTGTCTCCTCGCATATTATTTTGATGGTCCCTTTAGATTCTTGAATGAAATGTTTCTAAATAACATTGTTTCTCAGACACTATTAAGTTATTGTTTATTGTGTATATGTACGTAGATACCTACCTATATATTAAATTATAAAACACATTAATTAAAAGATACGTAATTGTCAATAATATTTGTACTTAGCTCCGGTCGACCAAAAATATGGTCTACCACCCTATAGTCGTGGTTTATTAGAACGTCGTGAAACAACAAGGTCGATTTTCCCCAAAATTACAATTAAACCATGACTTCATACGTCAGATATCTCAGATAATACGTCATTTTGTGCATCTTTTATACTCCGACATTAAAGTTAACCTCAGTGACAATTAGAGCTTTGACAAAACTGGTAGACCATTTTCTTGGTCGAGTAGCTAAGAGCAATACCACCACCTTATTATATTTATAAAAATAGATAGAATATTAACTAAATAAAACTTTTCCAAAGAATATTTCTGTAGCTAAAGTTTCCAATGCTATTAAATATTAATCATTTCGTTCTAGCACAATCTACTTATATGTACCAGTGAATCACAGGATTCACACACCAGCCGTGGTTTATCAATAAATCTGTCAATGTAAGTGCCCTTATATCGGTCGGCAGACAAAACAAAACTAAAGGATATCGCATTCAAAACGTTCTGAGATATTCCACTAAGTAGATTACAAAGGTCAGGCGGAACCTAGACCTACGTGATTCGTGGACATTGCAGCATATAGTCAGACTACAACCCAACTATAACATGGTTACAGGATTGAAGATAAGAATCCGATCACTTTCCATCATTATTTTAACAGTCATGATAATTATTCAATCGAAGTACTCATTATTAGCTATTTGACCTACAGATTGATAGTAAAGACGAATTAATTTTTTTTTTTTTTTTTTTTTTTTTTTTTTTTTTTTTTTTTTTTTTTTTTTTTTTTAAAAAACGTCGCCCCACACTAGGAATTTCTCCTGTGTCGTGGGTGCGTTTCACAAACATGAAATATCACATACACAAACATCCAGACTCGGGACAAACATCTGTGGGTCGCACAAAGTTTTGCCCCGTGCGGGAATCGAACCCGCAACCTTTAGCGCAGCAGTCCAATCACTTAGCCACTGCGCTAATCAGGTCGTCAAATTGTTTTTATTATGTGATCTACAACCATTGATAAAGGTCGCTCGCTGCATTTAAAACTGCATTTGTTTTGTAGGCCTAGACGGTGTATATATGCAGTTTATTATCCTCATATGATTCCTAGAGACTGCATAGTCCTACATGTGAATTTTTAACAAGCTTTCCGTTTTATTTTATTGTCTACAAAATCTAGGATTGGGATTAATATTGGTGAATCCTGCTCCCTGATCACGTTACACCAGTATCCTAATTACGTAACAGATAAAGCTGGCCGTTTATTGCCATTGAACCTAGCTGATAAGCCTCATTAGAGGTCGCTGTGACCTGTATAGTTTCACAAAACCCCGCGAACAGCCAGTTGCGTGCCGGCAGCCAGTCCGTGTGGACGTGTTTTGTTTCCGCCATCTTTGTTTATTTTCGGTACCGATTTTTATTAAGGTAATCATTTTTTATAGATTTCTAGTTATAAATATTATAGAAATGTTTTTTTTATTGTTTGAACTTTAAACGAAATGTATTGTAACAGTGCATGAACGACCTTCGCTCATTAGTGGCGTTTATCATTCAAAGTTATCTTATACACGAGAGACGAGTAACTATAGTAATTGCTCTACTAATATACGTGCTAGTAATGTTTAAAATTTTCAAATAAAATTAGAAAACCTATAATTGAAAAACTCAATCGTAATGTCACGAACTTTACTACAATGTTCAATGCAAATAACTTAATAAAAAGTGGCGAATAGATACATTTTCAACCTTAGACTTGTGCGGATAAAGTTTTTATATGTGGCTACATTTTTATAATATTATATTGACCGAAAAATATTGAAAAATACTAATGATTACTTCCTAGCTCTTAATCGGAGGCAAAATAACTATTTCAATGTATTAAACATTGTGATTTATGATGTCAAACATTTTTTTTAACTAATTATAATCAAAAGGTCATCATTGTTCCATGGACCTTAAAAAATATCTCTAATAGTATCTGGTGATACAGAACATTGTCAAGAAAGTTACTACATTGAGTAATAATGCCTATAAAATATTAAAGGTCTAATAAATGTATTTCAAATATTTTTTTATTTAATGTGGTCTTTATATACCTACTTTTAAAATTAATAATATTATGTCGGTAACCAACTTATTTTAATAATATGTCTATTTGATTTTTTTATCGCCATTAGTGTTATCCGCGTCCTCGTGTACAAAGACTTGAGAGGTCAAAGTCCGATGGAACCGGTACTTTATTCAGTTACCGGTTTTAAGGTAAAATACGGTATTTTGTTTTGTGTTTTTTTAGAATTACATTAAAGAGAGATTCCTTTATATATATTTTATATAACCATTGTGGTTATTATAATAATAATATACGTAATGCGTACGTCGAAAATCTAGGTTTCCTTTCTGAAATAAATAAATACTTTCCCTTTTTGAAATGGGTGATTCGTGAGAGCAAAAATATATTTTTCTTAAAGGTACCGTACACATAATTTCTGAATGCATCTGTAGTATAATGTATTAGGCACTGACCTCTAATTGCGAATCAGTACAATCGCTAGAACTGTTACTCAGTATCAGAGACGTCAATTTTATTCGATAGACTGAACTGAACTTCCAGTAACTAACTAGACTAAGATTAAGGAAAATGTAAATACATACCTAATATAAATGTAATATTATACAAGATCTTAAGTACTTTAAGTCGTGTGACTCGTTTGTAATTCTTTATTTGCATAACATCAACAAACAGGTAAGGTTCATTGACCGGCATTGGCAACCATGTGTTGCCAAACAACCGCGCTCTGAGCTACGCTTGAGGAATAATAATATATTTTATAAAACTTTATCTGAGAGAATTTAAAGACTTATTTTAAAAGTTTAACCTAATTATTATAAAATAATCCAATCTTTAAATTCGTCTGTCGCTGTACTCAGAAAATGCTAAGTTGGCTTAAATTGTTTTCGTAAATAAAATCGATTGTGTCAACTAAATAAAAGTTACATGACTTTTTTATTTTTTTAGTGCAAAGATTAATACTAGGATAAGTTCGCGTGTTTGGCGGTAGATTGCTATTGCGATCCTGCCTCCCTGCCATCAAAAGCGCGGCGCAGTCATCGTGAGATTTTTAGTGGGTAGGTCTCTGTCGATCTTATTGGAGGGAGAGTTCTACAATCTACATACCCCCGTCGTCTCCCAGCGGCGAAAAAAAGGAATAAGTCTGAGTGTGATTCTTAGGCCCTACCTTCTTTTCTTGCAAACATATCTGTCTGCTTTAACAATATAGAAATGCAATGAAGACACATAGTTAAATAGATCTTTTTTTATGAATTACTAGCTGCGCCCCGCGGCTAACCCGCTACATTTTTGGGGATAAAAATTAGCCTATGTTTTAATCCAGGGTGTCAGCTACCTCCATATGAAATCTCATTAAAATCTATTCAGTAGTTTTTACGTGAAAGAATAGCAAACATCCATACATACTTACAAACTTGTAATATTAGTAGTGATGTAGTGATACGTATTTCTTAAATCATTTGCATCATGCCAGTGATAAATAAATCCTTCTTTTGACGTAAAGATGTAAACAATTGATTGAGACTGTGTTTTGTTTCGACACTGTTTGTTTTTTCGATGTTATCGCTGGATACTTCACGTTTTATCGTGTTTTATGGACTGCTTACTCGTGTTGTAACGTGCGGTAATTATGCTCCTTAGGCTTATAGTATAACCTAATTATACTAGCCTGAATAACAGTCCTGCTAAACTCTTCTGGATCACACATTTCGCCAGTCACCTCGCTACTCATCGTTAGTGGCGCTAGTGTTGAATCTCACCATGGTTGGATTTAGAAGTGAGTTTGTAAGTAATGTCTTTAGAAGAACACGTCTACTAGTTGTCGTATAGATCTTCTTACGGATACATACATAATATAACATCACGCCTGTATTCCTCGAAGGGGTAGGCGTGCACATACAGTACATACACCCACATTTCGCCAGTTGTGTTTTTACGTCACAATGTAATAGGCGGCAAGCTTATTGCCATCAACCGGGCACAAATGCAGACTCCGTGCTGCTACTAAGAATTACCTAATAGAAAAACCCAAAAACACTTTGCCCTACCCGGAATTCGAACCGAGGACCTCGTGCTCAGCAGTCGCGTTTAGCAACCACTAGACCAAGATAAGAAACAATATTGATATTTTTCTACATGATTTGTAATTACTTTAATATAGGTATATAGATATAGTGTAAAGCTAAGTTGCCTGACTAACGAGGTGATAATTAAACCAACACATTATTTAAAGTTCGTTCACGTTTATAAAGAATACTTAGCCATGAAATACGAATTATGCGCTAAAGTAGAACCTCATTACGCGAACATAATTAAATCACACTAAAACTATGCTTACCTACTAATTAGAACACGCTTGGGAGACTAATGCTTAAACCTATTAGGGTTTCTGAAAGTCCTTGCTTTATCGGCTTATGTCTAGACTAGTACGGTTTTAGCTAGCCATTAGCCTTATTAAAGAGGATTACGTTACACCAGTATTGACTTACCTAGTCTAGTGTTTACTTGATAAACGAATCAGTTTTGCAAAGATTGACACAATAATAACAGCCTATAACTGTCCCACTGCAGGGCAAAGGCCTCTTCTCGTATAAGGAAGGATTGAGCATTGATCATCACGCTAGCTCACTGCTGGCGATTCAGATAATTAAATCCAG
Organism: Abrostola triplasia; assembly: GCA_946251915.1. Taxonomy (NCBI): domain Eukaryota; kingdom Metazoa; phylum Arthropoda; class Insecta; order Lepidoptera; family Noctuidae; genus Abrostola; species Abrostola triplasia. The sequence continues at coordinate 9,545,308 of OX276434.1, read as the reverse complement.
GTTTCCTCACGATGTTTTCCGTTACCGTTAGTCAGTGGTGTCATTGAATAACTAAGAAAATATGTATAATGTTAATCCAGGGTGTCAGCTACCTCCGTATGAAATTTCATCATAACCTAGCCTAAAAACTTTCGCCTTTATAATATTACTGTGATATTAAAAGACTTCTTCTTTTGCGACATCCTTATCTGATTTTTTTGTTTATCTAAAGAAATCTAAACACAAAATACATCAAAATTGCTTTACATAATGTGTTTACAAAACGCAAAGGCGTTAAAAACCGATCGCTTTGCATTTGGGCCTTGGTTGGTGCTTATTCCAAAGTCCAAGGTCAAGTGACTGTATACGCAGTTGTAAGTCGTTAGTAAAACTTATGAACTAAATATCTATAACAGTGTGTACAATAGTTTTGTACAGTAAACAATAGTTTGTACTCGCCACTTCGACCTCTTACAACACTTTTTCGGGATATTATATATCAGTTCAGGGAACTAGGATTCCTTTGTCGAACCCTAGAGTAAACCCAAAATAGCTAACTCTTTGTTAAATTTCATTACGAATAGTGCAGCGGTTTAGTCGAAAAAGTTTTGAAACTAACATATAGTTTCAAGTCGGCATTGCTAGTACCAAAAGTATAAGTCGGTGATAAGGTATGCTACTTAGTATAAGGCAGGTTACCAATCTTGGTACAAGAATTTACTTTAGATTAAATCTAATCGCATAAGCCATTAAAATTCACTACAAACAGATAACCCACATTTACCAATGTCTTTTGTCATTATTATGTCACTTCCTCCATTTCTAAGGTAGTTGTGAAGTTATAGTTTCGGCCAAATGCCCGGGCTATCCTCTAAGAGATAGGCAAATGTTTCAGTCTATACATCCACACTGCCGCAATACAATCTGATTATCATAAATATCATTTAAAATAAGAAGAACGCTATTAAAACTCATCATCTAGAAAGCTAATTTTATTCCTCACAGATTACCTACCTATATACCTAGGAATAAGGAATATTCCATGATGACCCATCTACACGAACACTAATATTTAATTTCATCGTAATAAAACACACCAAGAATCCTTACACAACAATGATTGATTTGTTTCTCCTCTGAAACAATCGTAGGAAGCCTGAACAATGCCTTAATGTATGCCTACGTATAGGTAGCTAAGAGTAGGCTTAGACAATTAAACCAGTGGCTTGGTTATGCCGATATGTAGAGTTTAATGCACTCTGGAGATAACACGGCTAATGTTAGGTCGATTAGCCTGCTGGCTGCTAGGCTTTGAACTATCGAACTAACTTTTGATAGTCCTACACTGTCCTAGTAAGCGCAAAATAAGTATCTCAAAAAAAATCGTAAAGTAAATTTTTATGCCATTGGATTTTTTTTATGCTATTGTATTTTTTAAGCTATCCAATATAATAACATATACACAAAATAATTAATGTTGGGTCATGCATATTATTGTTCTTTCAAAAATGATTTTTATGGTTCAATGCAAATATAAAATAGTAGTAAACTGGATCGCAACAAAACAATAGCATACACATTGGTACGGCTTTACGATGTCATGGCGTGAAATGGCTACTCATTTCAGCTTATATCCTAAAACATCTATATCGCTATGAGTAGGGACAGCATGACAACTCTGGAAGAGTCTGGTCTGGCTCCCTATCTTTACAAATATCACATTCTTTTTCATTAGCATCTTCTATCAACATAGTTTCCACTTTCCATTAATCTCTCTCTCCTTTAGGCTATCCTGGTCCTACGGCTGGACATAGGCTTCTCCCAACTTGCGGCACAACACCCGGTTCTCTGCCTTCCGCATCCAATCCGACCCAGCTACCTTTTTTAGGTCGTCGTCATCCATTGATCTGTATTGACACAAATATTATTTTTGGCTGTTACCTATCCTCTTAAAGTTGACTTGCATATTGTACCTGCATAAACTGACAAACAAGCAATATAAACAGGAAAACGTGTGAAAGTGGTAGTACTGAGTTGACTCCACTTTTCATACAAACTTATATGTTCTCAGCTGCTCGTTGACTATTGTCTGGGCAGCAAACAACGCGGTGTTGATTCAACAACATGTAGAGATAGCTGTTAGTAGCATAGAGGTATAAGTACTCATTCTTTTATTTACTGTATACGGACCAATATCATTATCCTCAAGCCGCCTGCCAAGCGTGGGGATTATGGCAACACACTCCTTTTAAGGGCCTTTGATCAACTGTGGACGTCTCCCGGCTGAAGATGATGATTCGGAACAGTTAGCAAAAGCTTTGATTATTTTATGTAGGGTATGTATGTACTAGACACGAGAATGTAAGATGAGTGATGACATTACGTCAAATACGATCAGCCTTGAATCGATCTGCCCGAAATTACGCCTGCTGTATGAAAAGCATAGAGATTTTTATTTTTGCGCTTTTACACGATCTGCATTAGTCACTTTCTTTTATTTATTCAATACTATATGCACATAGTTAGTTGAAAAACTTTTTTAACGTCAAGACTCGTGCAAAATTCAAGCAACCAGCTTTTTGTTGCATTGCGGTTTTACCCTACATTGTAGCGAGCCGAATTGCAGTTGATCATTAACTTTTTGCTCTATTATAAAACAAAAAGAGGATTAAAACCTGCAAAACTGGTCGCGCCAACCAGTCTTCATCATTTTGAATTTCCAAGTTCACTTGAATGTTTGGTTTATAAATGGTTGAGATAATCTGAACTACCTACGTGCGTCAGGATATGCAGTATTCAGAACTTGGTAAAAGAATGATAACTTTAGGTTCTTCCCAATTTCACAACGGAATAGCCAAGACAGAATAATAAATAGTTTCTATTAAAGATTACTTTTCTAAAATATTTCGCTAATAAGACTCTTCTAAACCCTTTACCTTTGTAAATTCTATAAATAGACCTTCTGAACTTGGCCTATCTTGGCCAATCTATTAACTTACTTGACCACCAAGATCTTTTCGCATCCTAAACGTATTTGAATAATTCTGGCCACTGTTCGTCCTGATCGTTCAATTGAATCCAGTTAATAGTTTGCACCCTAAATTGTTCATGCACTGAGTGGACTCAGCTTGTTATAACTATTCGAAGGTAAATTAAGGGAGGCTTTTGAACACTTATGTCAAATTATTGGTTGCTCTCAATTTTTGGCTGGTTGGATTCGATTTTACCGTACGGTGGATAGAGGGTTCAAAGGTTCTTAAACCCCACCAATTTAACGCATATAACTTGATGTTTTTAGAACTAATTTTTTAAAAGGCGTTGTGTACGTTTATATTATACTCAAAGTGACAAAACTACTCCTCTGAGACTTGAACCCATCACGTATATATTTAAGTGAATACTTGTATTTCAAAGTACCATATCAGTTGCATCAAGTCTTTATTATCTTAACCATACAGACTGAATTAATCGATGAAGTATTATAATGTCCATTCACTATTCACTTGTACCCATAGCATCGATCAGAGAAAGTGGTACCTAAGTAGAGATTGTACAATGACTGTCTCTGTCTTAGAAAATCTAGCAATTGTCTGGTCGAATTGTTTTAGATAAAATGAACAAGTATTCAATCATTTAGTACAACTTTATATGTGCATGTAGTTATTTATATAAATTTTATTCCTCTTTTACCTCTTTTAGAAGTATTTCGACGACTTAAAACTAGTGTTGAATGCAGGCTACTATTATATCATTACACATACACGATCACGCGAACTATACACCACGTTTCGACTACATTATTAAAACTATTCTTATTCTATTCTATACTAATAAAGTCAAATAATTGTTTTCTCACTCCTCTCATATACCTTCATAAATATGTGCTCATACAAAACCATTACGCATGTCAGATGTGTATGTAAACGTGAACGTGGTTCAAATAATGTAGAGAATAGATTACTATGTACTTATACTATTGATGTGTAAAACCTTTGTTGTCGTCTGGTGTTTTTATGCTCCCATTTTTTGGCGCCGTCCTTACCTGTCCTTATCTGTGGTTAATCTACCTGTCAATGTCAAAATTTGAATTGGCGCCAATTAAGAACACGCGTTTTGTAACTTAACATACAAAAGGCAATAGTTTTATTCGTTTTACGTTTACGATTTAGCATTTATTATAATAGTGCTCCTTATGCTTAAATAAATCTTCTTAACGAACTAACTTTTTTGTCACGAACGTATGGCTGCGCAAAATTTGCTTGAGTAGGTACACAAACTATACTATTCACGTCATTGGAAACAACATGTTTGTCTTATCGAGGTATCTTATCCTACCTCCCACCAATATTTTGTTTATAACTGATGAAAGTCCAAGTGCTAGTAAATATTGGTGACAAAATTTTTATCTGTTTGGAATAAGACATAAACTGTTCAATTTTTATCACGTTACTGAGGCACCGTTATCAAATGTACTTAGAATAAATGTAGGTACATTAACGTACCTAGAAGTACCTATGGACATTACAATGCACGTAATGACCACAGCTAACAGTTCAGCATGATTGCAATCGTCACGAAATAAGGTGCGTACTGCTTCGATCATTAGTGTAGTGTAGAGCATGGTTAGACGACTGGCCAGTAGCCATGCGGTTTATGAACAAATAATTATTCGATTCGAATCTATTTAAAAAATTATTCAACAGTTTTTTATGCTTAAGTTAACAATACAGTAAAGAAAGAAAATTAAGTCATAAAAAATACAAATTTCTTCATGAAATTATAAATTTGCCATCCTGCTTAGATTTCAATGAAATCCTAAATTTTCTTGATACAGAGCTATATGGACATGATGGCAGTTTTAGTAGTCAATTTCTAGTTGTATCAGAAGCAATGTATTTCAAAGCAGCCCTAGGCTACCTATGTGGAGCAAGTGTAATGCAGCCAGCTGCAATCAAGTTCGTGTCTATGACTATGACGTGATCACGTGACCGCTTTCGTGCATGTCAGGTCGAGTACACGTGTGTATGTATCGCGCCATTCCCTCCATTAAAGTCAGAGATCACAACTGCATAATGGTTCAAGTTAATATGTAATCTGATAACAGTTATCTTTATATATTTCCCTGTTGATACATTAGCAACTGAAAGACTGCATTGCAATTTGTTCTTTCGTGCATGTCCTATAGGGAGCATTGACATTGCGACTGAAAGACGGTTTGAGTCTTTTCCTTACTAATTCTTACTTAGGCAATAATTATTTAGGTAAATATACCTTGTGTTAATATTTCGGTATATTATCCGGTTTCTAAGGAAAACTTGTTCTAGTATTGATACTTCGTTGTTATTATTGTCAATTTACTTTAATTATCTGTGCCCGAGTATCTAATATGTTTCTAAGCACATATTTTTCTTCTGTTATCGCGTCGCGTCTATGTGGAATTTGAACTTTTCGAACATTAGCCTAGCCTACTTGATATTTGTTTATTTTAAACAAGTGACGATTTTATCGCCTATTCTTTATCATATCAGTAAATTGGATGGAACATCATTGTGTATGATTACACCTATCGTAAGTTTTAGGAATGCATCGTCATTCCGACTCCGCGCGCGTGTTGATAATAGTAAAATAAAAGTTACAACTCATTGCCAAAACCTCTAAGTCATAATTTGAATTTAGAAAGAACTAGCTGTACCCTGCGGTGTTACCCGCTACATTTTTTTGGTGGAAAGCCTGTGTCAATCCAAGGTGTCAGCTACCTCCATAAGAAATTTCATCAAAATCGGTCTAGCCGTTTGAGTGTGAAGAGGTTACAAACATACATACAGAAACTTCGCCTTTATAATATTATTGTAATTGTTGTTAAAAAATATTGTACTTAATATAAAAATATCATTTTCAAACGACGAGCACAAAGGCCCTGAATAAATTATGCTATATTTTCCGGTCGACTTCAATTAGGTTCTATTACATACCTACTAGAATAATGTCATGTGATCTGTATTAGTCGCTCTCAACAATAGATTTTGAATACCAAGTTGTTTCTAATAGTCTAGATGTCTAGAACTTTACGTAATATATTCCGATAGTCAATAACTGTCAAAATATTGATTGCTGATTTAATCTTGGATTAACGAAAACAACTTGTGAAATAATTACGAACAGATTCCGATAAGATTGATCTGATAATTGTAATTTGGCAATATTGTTCGTCATCCGGACTTCAAAATATTATTTATTTATCTTTTTTTTTATCGAACTTGTCTCTCGCAGTTAGCTCTGAAGGAGCTCTGACTGCTTAACCGGTCGTTTGGCGAGACCTAATAAAAGGCCTCCAGCCAGGATTTATTTATCATGAACTTTACTGTTCTTATACAAGTCTAAAGTGCGCCATTGTTTCCATGGACGACAGATGCGTATTGCGTTATCCACGTAAAGCCAGAATAGAATATAGATCTAACAGAATTCAACTTGTCATTCTTCTGTTTTAACAGTTCTGTCAGATGTGGGTAATCTACTATTCTCAGAATATAGAACAAAGATCTATTCTTCTACCTAGGCAGGCCTTAATATCAGGCCTTTAATTTTGGTCTAAGAGCTAAGTATTTCATTACTTGTAGATTTTGTCATACTAACGGACGCATCTTCTGTCAGATGTGGTTTATCGGTTATCCTCAGAATATAGAACAAAGATCTATTCTTCTACATAGACAGGCCTTTGATTGTGGTATTAGACCTAAATCCTTCGTTACTTGTAGACTTAAACCCAAGAGTTATCAAAACCATACAGAAAATCAATTTTAATCGACAACGCAGTTAATTAAAATTCCTGGGTTCGCAATAAATTATTTCGAATCGATTGATAATGTGACAACTCTTAGTAGCGTTAGTTAGCATTAAGCTTGATCTTGTTTATAATAGAGTAAAATAAACTTAACATAACGTTATCCAAAGTCGATTTCCACATCGCAATGTCATTCAGGTCGATTCGGTCATTTATGTTACCAATAGATGGAACATGTTGGTGTTATTTTAGATCTGTTAATGTTTTTAGCGATTATTTTTAAAAGCTAATATAGCAGAATTTTTAATAAACCAGATTCGATAATGTGTGGCGGAAAATCTTATTTGAGCTAGTGGTTTTGTGCGTCATTTTGTAGCTTTAAAAGTACTGTCAAAATGGCGGAATTTCGTAGCAACAGGTTAAGTTTACAAGACAAGTTAAGTTAACAAAGTATAATGCATCTGTGTGTTTATTGCAAGACATTATACTGAAACCAGGCATGCGTAAACAAGATTTTTGGAAAGGAATAAGTTACACGCTTATGAAAAGACCGCATAAAATAATTCTATAAGATCAATGACCTCTCGTAAGTAGGTACTATAATTTCATAGTCTCGATTTCTGTCACCATTTTCTAGCTGTCAATCACTTATACTTTACTTTAGTATTATAAGTAAAGTCGACTGCCTTGTTGTTCTAATGGTCGCTAAGCGCGACTGCTGAGGTCCTAGGTTCTAATCCCGGGTCGGGCAAAGTGTTACTTAGTTTTTCCAAACGGTAATTCTCAGTAGCAGCACGGAGTCTAGATTTGTGTCCGGTTGATGGCAAGCTAGCCCCCTATTACATTGGAACCTTTAACATAAATGCACCTCTGCCTACCCCTTCAGGGATATGTAAAAGTAATACAATCAACCCAATATTTGTCATAGAAATAGTATAATTCTAATAAGATTTCCAGCGCTGGCGTGCTTAAGAATCATTTGGGTTTACAGTTCAGAAAAAACTGAAATGGGGCACAATAAAATTTATTGTATTAATTAATTATTATTTTAGTATTTAATACTTAGTCAAACTAAAACGCTTCGAGTTAAAACTGTACACAGTCTTTAACTTAATGAAACCAGCCGTTCTATAAAGAAATCACTTACAAACTTACTTCAAAATCCGCGGTGAGATTTGACACTAGCGCATAGCAGGGTAACGTGCGAGACGACTTTCGAGTCGATTTTAGTATTATAGAATACCTTAGCTCGCTTCATTGTCAAAATTCTGCGAGCAAATTAATATGTGAGGTTTCACCCGTAGTTTTACGGTAGTATAGCAATATCGACATAATACAACTACACTGAACTATGATGTTACGTAAATATAGGTACCTACAACTCATTGTACGCGTGTATCTGTGTAAATTCATAGCGTTTAAACCCTATTAACTCCTGTTGAACAAGTTGACATTGCTATTTATGCAGTGCAATATTTATACAAACAATTATATGTAGGTTTATATCTATTAATAGTGGTTCGCCGCGCTGTCTAGTTAGTTACCGAGTCCTACCCAATTTTCTTCGTATCGTAAAAGCGATATACTGACGCGAATATTAGACCTGGCGGCTGCCCCCTTACCATGAACTCTTAAAGCAAGACATTTTCCGTTGAGGAAGAGCTCATGGTAAAGTCCCTGGGCCTTTATAAAGCAGTACCGTTGTGAAAACGAGACACCGCAATACACTGCACGTAGCGGCATCTCGCTTTCCTAACGGAAAATTACCTACTTAAAGAATTCATGGTAAGGGTGCTGGAATAGTTAACTGTCGTACCTATGCACGGATATTTTGACTATAGGTAGTAGCAATATCTTTTCTCTTATAATTTTCTTCATTTGTTCTATAAATACCTATGTATCTTCCTATCCTATGCAATGAATGCATTGTGTTGACAATTTATAAGTCCATGGACCCTATTAGTTGGCCTTATAATTATAGATAAATTTGTAACAGTCACCAGCAATATACCTCTACCTGCGACAAATTATAATCTCATTAATAGTCTTATAGCAGTCGTGCGAAAAGGATAAACGTCACAAATCCTAGAGGCCATTGAACTTGCTAGGGTTGCTAGTGTATTAAATGTGGCTTAACTCGATGTGGTAATCGCTTTCTTATACTTTTTGCATTTTGTATTCGGTATAACATCGGAGTATCCATAGAGAATATGAGTGACGTTACCATAGATTTAAAATACAAAGCAGTTCCTACGACATTACAGTAAAAAAAAAATAACAGAGATAATCTATTAATATTTTTTTCGCTTGTTCCAGATTTGAAACCGAAACACGCCGAAGGCACGACTCGAAACGAAAATAAGAATCTAGTCATTAAATTCATATTTTTTTACAAAAATATAAAAATGAAATAAACCGCTGTGTTATTAAAGTAGTTTAAGATTGTACTTATTTTATTTGGTAGTAAGTTTTATTAAGTGTAAATATGCAGATATTAAAGGCACGTTTCGCTCTGAGAGCGACAGCATCACAGTTTCAAGCATGGAGTACTGCGAGAGGACGCACTGCATCTTCAGTAAGTATTTTTTTCATTACTTCTCTATAACCAAAAAGAAAACAAACTCTTGACCAATGAGATTGAAGATCCCAAGAAATGAGTGAACTGATTGGGTATTTTGTAGCGCTGTAGTGTCCAATGGACTAGTGACAATCAATCATTCGTTCTGGCTGTTTAAAAAACATCAAATAGTTGTTCACCTGTCATTCTGTCACAAAAAGAGTAAATAATTTTTCACTAAGATGACATTTTTATTGGTCTGAAGTTAATGGGCAATTAGGTTTTTCAAAAACTCTTTTATAAGTACTTATCTTTTATATTATCTCTCTTTCTGGCTTCAGTCAAATCCAGTATGTTAAAAATTCGGACGTCCGTCAGCGGCCAGTGACTTTATACCCATAGTCATAGTGTTTTTATTTTAACAAAACGTTAAAGAGCAGTTACTAAACGTCAAATCTAATTTCTCGATTCCAAACTGTCGTTTTGTATGGAGATGAATCGGCAAATTCCCTAGTTACTCTTTTAAAAATACGTAACCATAACAAATTGGTCCAATCGTAACACACTTACCTTTATGGTCACATTTTAGAAATATTTTCCTGCATTTATTCTAGATTAATCCTCCTCCGTAATCATCCTCAAAGCTTATTTAACAAACATAGGTTGATATAGTATTTTCTCACGGCCAAAGCTGCGTTTTAGGGACGGCAGCCGAGCGTCACTTGTAGCCATACTTGCCATACATCGTTGACATACTTTCCATCATAAATCTTCAAGGCTAAAACGAGGCCTAAGCGTGTTCACAATCGGAAGGTTAACCCTTCAAGTGTGAAAGTAGTTATTGGTTTGTCCTGGTTTCACGCAAAAAGAGAACAACCGATCGATAGAAGTAGTTTATGGGTCAGGGGAACAGTCTGGGCTATAGGCTTTTCATCTCAAACACGCTGTCCCCAATTAAATTTATTATGGAAACAAAGCCATTTTAATATTCCTTCTCCTTGCGTCAGTTTCCTCATCGCTGAGGGAAACGATTTAGATGAAATTTCATATGTGGGTAGCTGACACCCTGAATGAACACATAGGCTACTTTCTATCCAGAGAAATGAAGCGGGTAACGCCGCGGGGTGCAGCTAGTGTAAGGATAAACCTGTTACGCAGTTATTGAATTACAAAAGACTATTCGTCAAACAAAACAACATCTTAAAAAAGATATATTCGTGCACGTGCTGGCCTTATCAAGGTTCAAACAGTTATAAATCAACACAGACACTGAGACAATACTTACCAAGATAATAAAAAATCGAAGAAGATACTGGTAATACGTAAACAACAAAGTAGGTAAACACTCTCGTCTCGAATAATATCAATGGGTGATTAAAATTGAATTATATTGCGCTAAAAGTTGCGGGTTCGATTCCCACTGGATAAAATTTGGTGTGATCCGCATATGTTTGTCCCGAGTCTGAGTGTTTGAGTGATATTTCATGTTTGTAAAACGCACCCGCGATACAAGAGAAACTACTAGTGTGGGACGACGTTTTAATAAAAAATACTCAATAATTAGCTCAAATTAGGCAGTTTGCAATTTTTGTTAACACAAAAGTTCCGTTGTTTTTTAGACAAACAGCACATGAATCGCAATAAATCCGTAATAATGTTATTAAAACACAGCTCTAAATTGTTACTATTGATCAATAAACAATTGGAACACATATTAATTATTATCGCGTGTTTTCCTTAGGGAAAAGTCACTACCGGGCGGTTTGCGGCCCAAGGGAAAATCAAAGAGCAACATTTTAAAAGTCACACGCCTACTCGCTTGTTTTGTCACGTGTACTCCTAAGCTATTCTGAATGAGGTAAATCATCTCGAAAGTCATATCAGTCATGTCACATCGCTACAAACACACTTCTATTCTGACTGTTATAAAATTTAAACTAAAACTTAGACTGCCTCGTTAGTCTAGTTGCTAAGCGCGACTGCTGAGCCTGTCGGTCCTGGGTTCGAATCTCGGATCGGGCAAAGTGTTACTAGGTTTTTCCATTAGGTAATTCTCAGTAGCAGCACGGAGTCTGGATTTATGCCTGGTTGATGGCAATAGGCTCGCCCTATTACATCGGGACCTAAAACATAACTAGCGAAATGTGGGTGTACTATATGTGCACCTCTGCCTACCTCTTCGGGGAATACAGGTCTGATGTTATGTGCACTAATAAGTAGGCATTACAAACAATACAAATAACTTATCTGATAGCTTCATTTATTAATTCTATCATTCATATCTCTATAATCTGATGTGGTTTTACCAAATACAACTGCTTAGCCCTCGTTGAGTAAGATTGATTTCAGTATTGTTTAATGTCAATAAAGTACACGCTTCCCTTATCTTATCGTTAAAATTACATGGGTTTAACATTATCATGCTTATAGCGGTATTTAGCTGTATCTTTTGATTCCCTGTTAAGGCAGTCAGTTTTTCTATCAAGAATTTTTTTGTCACCTTAGGATCAATGGACAAATCACGAGGATCTTGTGATAATGATAAACCGTACCGTAAAAGACTGAGAAAAAGATATTAATTCTTTATTGTACAAATAACTTAAATATCAACAGAATAACAATGTTTTTCGGCCAAAAAATTAGCATTGCCATTCAACGTGGCGATGCCGCCAGCCTTTTGGGCACCAGTACCAGTCGACAGCGATGAGGAGGAATACTTTGATGCATAATTTTTAGTTTCAATTTTTTCTTTTGTATATATTTATTTTTAAGGAGTGTAAATAACCTTGTAAATAAAAATAAGTTACTAATATGAAATTTGGTGTACAGATTTATCTGCCGCTAAACAGTTATACATCTACTTGTGGACCCATTTGATAAGAGTCAAGGTACAGCATTCCTTACCAACAGATTAATAGTGCTAATCTTAAATCGACGTGTTTAATGTATTAACTATAAAAAATAATAGAAATCTTATCTAAATACTTTTAGATAAGAATTTATACCATACCCATACCATTAGGATTTGGTAGTAAGTACTTGATCTTAATTTTAAAAAGAGGATTGCCATTTTATCTTACCACGTTACGAATCTTCACTCAAAATTTGTTGTCGTGATGATAAGATATCCGAAGATTGTGTCAATTTCTCATCCTAAGATTGTGTAAGTTCATATGTGGTTATCTCGAAAATTTCTAAACCGATATTGATGGAATGCCAATAATCTGTAAAGCTTGCTTTTCAATGCTTTATTAGGTAGCCACTTGGATACAGTGCCTAGAATTAATTAATTTGATTGTTTATGCATGCCGCTTATCAGTTGCGGGAGAATGTAAGCAATTAATCCCATCTGTTCGTTAGATGCATTTTCGCAGAATTTTTTTAGAGTAGTTAAGTCGTTTAAAACGAAAATATGTAATAAAAAGACGTTAGTGCGTGCCGGGATTTGAACTTGCGAACTTAGACCTGGCAGTCGAATGGTCATATAACTCGGGTATCAGTAAATTCTTTATCATCATCACCAGCCTATCTCAGTCCACTGCTGGACATAGGCCTCTCCACTGAGCTCCATCTTCGGCCCTCCGCAGCATTCTTACCTACTTTAAATGAAAGATACCTACACTACAGACGTCTTAATAAGTTCCATGTTGGGTCTATCAAGTAGGTCCATTGCTCGACGCGTCCAGTTATGACAGTACTCCACTGTACGTGTGCACTCCTATCGTAATCGATAAGGCAGTTACCGTGACGTTTATGTGTTTATTGCACTTGAATTATCTCGGGTGCTTTTGGTACTTATACAAATTTATGGCCATTGTAAATTACGAAATTCTGTAGGATTTTCACTTTTGATAAGCGTTGTTTATATGAAGTAATCGTTAAGTAAATAATGTATGACGATAATTATTTGTTGAAGTATTCGACAGAAAATATAAGGTATTTTTTAACATGGTCATCATTTTTGCCCGGTATCACCCACTGCTGGGCATAGGCCTCCCATTTTCTATGCCATCCTTCTCTGCTAACGTTAATAATATGATTTAAAAAAATTGTTTTGTACCTACCTAAACATATTTCGGTGGCTATCAACTATGAGGAACTTAACTAACCTCTATTATTCTAAGTGTCTGTAACAGAGAAAAGATTTTGAAATAAAAAAATTATCAATGCCCTGCTGTAATACTGTTAACAACGCTATATGAGCGACAGAGAACAAAAGTTAACCTACCCCTGTAACTTCTTAAATTACTTCGGAATTCTATCTTATGTTCCTTTACCATACTTAAACGCTCCATCTCTTTATTTCAGGATTCCAAAAACAATGTGGAATACAAGCCAATCAGAAGCGTCCTGGTGGCGAACAGAGGAGAGATCGCCATCCGAGTGTTCCGAGCATGTACAGAGCTCGGGATCCGATCCGTTGCCATCTACAGTGAACAGGACAAGCTTCAGATGCACAGGTACCTTTACTTTTCTAGGCACTCTGGGGAGTCACCCAGGGCCCCGCCATTGACGGGGGCCCCCTAGTAAAATAAAAGCTCAATAAACTAATGTGCCCATTGGTTAGAACGATCCTGATCATTTACCTAGCCTTTTTCAACTATGTTACGGTCAGGTACAGGTCAAACCGTATGGAACTGGATGCCTTTTTTGTTTTTTATCTACTGGGAAAACCTTGATAGCCTTCCTGGGGATGGGCGGTAAGGTATGCCTCAGCATCTTACCGGTTAAAAATCCAATTTGGCCAACTACCTTTTGTCGAGCGATGCGTGATCTACATACGCTGCATCACATCCAGAGGGATGTGATGCAGCGATGGTAAAGACCATAGGAGCTGGATGCCTAAGTTTAACCTCTGGAAGTAAACGGCACTTGCTACTGTTGCCTATCAGTTTAATGGTGGATGACGGTATTCTTCAAGATCCTGTTGTGGTCGATGAAAATGTTATCAATCCGGATCTGTTGTTATCAGCTTAAAGTTTATCAACAATGACATTATTCAACGTCAGTAAGTGATCTGTTGCCGAGTGGTATCCGGCCTAGAATTTACCAGCTCCTTTCCTCCCATGGGTGTCATAAGAGGCGACTAAGGGAGAAAGATCCCCCACTTTAAAGGGGAGATCTTTGTTTAACAGTAGACGTGGTCCGGCTGATGATGAAGTGATTTGTGTTATACGTATGAATTACTCATTTTTATTACTCAGGTTGCTCTAACAAGCTGAGTTGGTATGCGCTACCGACTTCATAAGATAGTAATTAAAATTGCTAAGAATCTTACTTAGACCAGCTCGCCATTCTCTTACTTAAAAGTGTAATTATTTCTTACATCAACACAACAGGTCATCAACCTATAAAATGCTCAAATTATCACAATTAGACACAGTTTGTTGCCTTAACAGGTTTAGAAGCTTGAAGCTTTATAAACGTGATTGGATCAATATGAGCACCTACATTACTGAAATAACCAAGGATTTCCAACAGCTCCAATCCTTGGAACTTCACCTCTTTCTCTCAAATTATTTATTCATATTTAATTGAAGATAGGCACTCTTAACCCGATCGTTGCCAGAACTTTTCCAATCCGGTCAGAAAATGTTTGCCAAGGGGTTTGCCTTTCAGTTTATCATGAAAAGATCTAAAATGGTCACCAACAATGATAAAGATGTTTGCTTGAAAGAAAATAACATTTTATTTATTAAACATGTCCTTATTTACTTACAGACAAAAGGCCGATGAGTCCTACATAGTGGGTAAAGGTCTGCCACCAGTGGAAGCCTACCTCAGTATCCCGGAGATCATCAGGGTAGCCAAGGAGAACGACGTTGATGCCGTCCACCCCGGATATGGGCTGCTGTCGGAAAGGTAATTAAAATAAACTATAAATCCTCTACAATATGACATGTGAATGGGATTATTCTATGTGAGTTTAGACTGCCTACACCTTAGGTAGGATAATACCGAGATGATTTTAATTTTAAAAAATTATAACTAGCTTTTGCCCGCGGCTTCGTCCGCGTTAAGTAGCCATGTCCTTTCTCGGGTCTTAAACTTTCTACATGCCAAATTTCGTCAAAATCCGCCCGTACATTATAATTAAATGAAACTTGGTCTATAATTTCAGATCAGACTTTGCGCAAGCGATCCTCAATGCTGGTCTGCGATTCATCGGGCCATCCCCGAAGGTGGTTCAGCAGATGGGAGACAAAGTCGCCGCCAGAAAAGCAGCCATCGATGCGCGTAAGTTTACCTATTTTTAGTGTTACATATACCTACTGCTGTACGTAGGCGGAGTCAACGGTGCCCAGGCACAGGGCGCAGGCCCGGAAATGGCGCAGAAAATACCAGGACAAACAATGAAACAGGGCGCTGTTAAAGAAGCTCGCATCTGGCGCTTAAAAAGCTAGTTGCAGCACTGTATATAGGTACCTTTAAAATATTACATAATGGATTTTTTTTAATCTCTCCTTTTACTTTTGACTGCCTCGTTGATCTAGTGGTCGCTAAGCGCGACTGCTGAACATGAGGTCCTGGGTTCGAATCCCGGGTCGGGAAAAGTGTTACTGGGTTTTTCCATTAGGTAATTCTTAGTAGCAGCACGGAGCCCCGTATTACATTGGGACCTAAAAACATAACTGGCGAAATGAGGGTGTACTATATGTGCACCTCTACCTACCCCTTCGGGAAATACGGGCGTGGTGGCATGTTATATGTTATGTTTTATGAAAAAAAACAAGAAGCGGTTCCGTAGACGAACTTAAAAAAGCTTGTGCCATATCTCAAGTGCCAAGTGGTCAAATAAACAACTTGGTCCACATGTAATAAAAACTGGTCACGGACGATCTAATGATAAGCCAACACTGGTATCTCATTTCCGTCGCTAGCTGTAACCGCAACTAAATTAATGTTACTATTATTATTCCCACAGAGGTGCCCATCGTCCCGGGTACCGACGGACCAATCAACACAAAGGAAGAAGCGCTAGAATTCTGTCAGCAGCATGGCCTCCCTGTTATATTCAAGGTACGTTGTATTTGTT
The DNA here is from genome assembly GCA_946251915.1 of Abrostola triplasia. Classification (NCBI taxonomy): domain Eukaryota; kingdom Metazoa; phylum Arthropoda; class Insecta; order Lepidoptera; family Noctuidae; genus Abrostola; species Abrostola triplasia. The sequence goes on along the minus strand of OX276434.1, from coordinate 9,528,955 downwards.
AGTCAAAATACGTATTGTCGCTCCTTTTTTGGTGCAAAATATAAATGTTTCTGTGAACTGCAAATATTTTTTTATTTTTTACACGCTTTTTATTACTATACCGTCGCCCCACACTATGAATTTCTCCTGTGTCGTGGGTGCGTTTCACAAACATGAAATATCACATACACAAACACTCAGACTCGGGACAGACATCTGTGGTTCGCAATGTTTTGCCCCGCAGGATCGAACCCGCAACCCTTAGCGCAACAGTCCAATCGCTTAGCCATTGCGCTAATATGGTCGTCAAATTATAAAATATTTGACCTGAGTTATTTTTTAAGGAAGGTATTTAAAGATCTTGGCTTATATAACACATAATAAACATCATCCCAAGGAACGGTAGACTGATAGGAGTCCTTCACGACCGCAGAGAGAACAGGCGCACGTCCAACTGATTAAAGGCTGGATCTGTTAAATACGGTCACCCATCTAAACACTGACCTCGGCAGGCGCTGCTTAACCTCGCATCTGTAACTGTCTACATTCTATGTTCCCTAGGCTGCATACGGTGGTGGTGGGCGCGGTATGCGCGTGGTACGGGAGATGAATGACGTGGCGTCGTCGTTCGAGCGCGCGTCGTCAGAGGCGCTTGGGGCCTTCGGAAACGGTTCCATGTTCATCGAGCGGTTCATCGAGAGGCCCAGGCATATTGAGGTGCAGCTGTTAGGTGAGCTACCGTCCTTGTTAACACTCTACATATACATATGTTGTGGATTGCTTATACGTTATGCTTTAAGCATATTATTTTTTGTGTTTCCCCCTGATTATGGAGGGAAGTGTGAACTAAATTTATATTCCTACTCCTCCTATGTATTATTTTGGGATTATAACACATTTATGACATAGCGTTAGCAGGTTTTAGGTTGTCACTTAGAAGTTTTTTATCGCAAGTCAGAAGATCCCACAAATGTTGATCCTAAGAATAAGAATAGTTATTTGCTTGAAATAATGGTGTTCACAGATATAGTTTTTAACCGACTTCTAAAAAGGAGGAGGTTATGTATTTGGCGCGTTTTTTTTTATTGTAAAAGTAGTCTCACATATATTATTTCGCCTACGTTTTTTAAAAAAAAACATTAAAATTATGTTAACGAATAATTATATCAAGTTAACCTTTAAAATATTACAATTTATTATTAATGGACTCAACAGAAAAAAAATATTTAAAAATAAAATAAATTGACTAAGATTAAATAAAACTCCTTTGCAGGTGACAAGGCCGGCAATGTAGTCCACCTCTACGAGCGTGATTGTTCCGTCCAAAGGCGGCACCAGAAGGTCGTGGAAATTGCGCCTGCGCCGCATTTGGATCCTGAGGTAAAATAGTTATATTATAAACATAATTATGATGTTATTTAATTGAACTACGAAGTATTACAGAAAACTGAATAAATGATATCTTATTACTAACATATACCCTATACCATATGGCCACCATAGACCATAGACCGTAACGGTGTACCAAGAATTATCTATGTTCCTTATTTTAAATAATAGGTTATAACTTATTTTTCTTTTGCTTATAAATCTTCTTAATATCATTCTTTGTGTATAAAAATAAAATTAAAGATAAATGAGTACCATTAATACATGATAATTTCCAGACTAGAAAGAAGATGACAGACTGTGCGGTGCACCTGGCGCGGTCCGTAGGCTACGAGAACGCCGGTACCGTAGAGTTCCTGCTCGATGATAAGGGCAACTTCTACTTCATCGAAGTCAACGCTAGGTACGATCTAACCAAAATAATATCATTGTACACAACACATATTTCTATGAACTGACGCTAGTAATTGATTTTCTTAAAACAGTCACACTATCCCTACTAATATTAATATATAAACCAAAGTTTGTGAGAATGGATGGATATTTGTTACTCTTTCACGTAAAAACTATTGATTTTAATGAAATTCCATATGGAGGTAGATGACATCCTGGATTAACACATAGGCTACTTTTTATCCCACAAAAATGTAGCGGGTAAAACCGCGGGGCGTAGCTAGTATTAAGGGATATATAATTCTTCTCTCTACTCTACGTGTGTTTGTGACCTGACCCCTCCTAAACGGATAAACCGATTAGGATGAAAGGACCTGCGTATATTTAAACGGGTTCCTAGATGGTTTGGAAACACAATTGGACCCGTTAGGTGGCGCTGCTTTTCCGGGCAGGATGACGTCTGCCGGAGCTACTAGTCTAATATGTCTATTTTTAAACGAAAAGATAGTAATAACTATCAAACCAACAATTTTTTTGCGTTTCAATGTAAAACATTTAATTAAATTAAAATTATAGTGACAATAATATGTTTTTTTTTATTTAGGTTGCAAGTAGAACACACTATAACAGAAGAAGTGACTGGCATCGATCTAGTGCAGTCCCAGATCAGAGTGGCCGAAGGTATGACGCTACCAGAGATGGGACTCACCCAGGACAAGATCACAGCTCAAGGGTCGGCCATCCAGTGCCGCGTCACTACTGAAGATCCTGCCAACAACTTCCAGCCTAGCACCGGCAGGATTGAGGTGTTTAGGTGAGTTTCAACCTTATTGTAACGAGGTAGAGTTGGAATTTGGGTGTGCTTATGTCACCGCACAGTGCCGCGTCACCACTTAAAATCTCCCAGCCAATTACCGGCAGGATTTAGGTGAGTTTCGAATTTCGACCTTATTGTAATCCAGTAGGGTTGGAATTTGAACGTTTCGACGTTTAACGATAGTTAAATAAGTCTTTCGGAACCGGATGAAAATGTTTTAATATTCAAGTAAAGGGTATTAACTTTTTTGTTCGTTACATTTTGAACTCTACGTGTGTAATAAGCTGTTATTTCCCTTAGATCTGGTGAGGGTATGGGCATCCGTCTCGACTCAGCGTCTACTTACGCCGGCGCCGTCATCTCTCCTTACTACGATTCTCTGCTTGTGAAGGCAAGTATTATAAATTTACAATTTGAATTAAAAAAAAGTATATTTAACATTTCGATTTTAAGTACTATTTCGTCAAAATTCATATTAAATCGATATAATGGTTTTCTCTGTAAAGGTTTATTGGTTACTAGAAATTATTTACAAGGTTATTTACAATTCTTAAAAATAAATATATACAAAATAAAAAATTTAAACTAAAAATTATGCATCAAAGTATTCCTCCTCATCGCTGTCGACTGGTAGGGTGTCCAAAAGGCTGGCGGCATTGCCACGTTGAATGGCAATGCTAATTCTTTGGCCGAAAAACAGGCCAGCCTTTTGGTCACGTGAAGCGTCAACCAACCGTTTAGAGAGGTCACTAAAAAGAAGGCGCACTCGGACCCCATGACCCGAGTGTTTCGACCCCAAACGGCTCAAAAATATAATTACCTATAAGGTTATTATAATTATATCGATTACTATATTTATTGCTTATAGAGTTGAGAGAAATTAAGTAACTTACGGATTAAAAGACTTAATATTAAACAAAACCTATATTGACGTAAATGCTAAAAGAGAACATGAAATTATATGGGTACGAGCAGCGACACGATAGCTCAGTTGGTTAGAGCTGCGCCACGGTACGTCGCAGGTCGCGTGTTCAAGTCCCGGTCGTGTCCATTTTTCAAATTTCCTTTATCAATTTAAAACCTATATTACCTACAAATAATTATTCCTATGTACCATTGATGTTAACCTAACTAATGACTATAGGTAATCTCGCACGCCCACGACCTGCCGTCTTCAGCCGCTAAGATGAACCGAGCGCTGCGCGAGTTCCGTATCCGAGGCGTGAAGACCAACATCCCCTTCTTACTCAACGTGCTTGAGAACCAGAAGTTCCTTAATGGTAAGTTGAACCTATGTATATTGTTTTATTGTATACTAGCTGCCCCCTGCGGTTTTACCCGGGACAATGTTTTTGAGAGAAAAAAAAAAAGTCAGCTACCTCGATACCAAATTTTATCAAAATTGGTCCAGCCGTTTTACCGTAAAAAGTAACAAATATACAAACAAACTCACAAACTTTCGCCTTTATAATATTAGTGTGATATTTTCGGAAGATTCTTGCAAACAGTAGCACACCAAAACAATCATAATACCATAATGGTTTATATTTACTTTTTTTTACTTCATTTTTAAGATGTGCATTGTATAGTGTACAGTAGTTTGTTTAGAAGAATGTTGGTTAGCCCGTAATTGGCTAGTGCGTAAGCCTTTAGTTACCTATGTATGTATTCATATAGAAATTTGTACGCATAAGCTGTGGGAAGACCTTTATTAATAAATAGATAATGCCAATCAGTTCATTAAAACTAATATTTCCTCCGACAGGCGCCGTCGACACATACTTCATCGACGAGAACCCTCAGCTATTCATGTTCAAGGCTTCGCAGAACAGGGCGCAGAAGATCCTCAACTACCTCGGACAAGTGGTAATCAATGGGCCTCAAACACCACTGGCCACTAAGATACCGCCCGCTGACGTCAAACCTTACATTCCACCGGTACCCTTGGGTAAGTTGTACATAAATAGTCGCTCGTTCCGAGTGTAACGAAATATAACGTGCGTCATTTTAGGTGCCCGAGTTATGTTTTTTGGGGTATGAGTAGTAATGACTAGATTATAACCGGTTTTTATTTCATTTTAAGGGTTTTTTAACATTATTAATGAGTGAGTTTTTGGGTTTAAGTCAGGTTTAATTTGTTTTCAAGAATTAATACGATGAAATAAGTTTTGAATTCTAACAAGGGAAGAAAATAATAAAACTACATGCTCATGGCAAGAAATATACATTTAAATAATTACATTATAATAGGTTAAAGAAAATTGCAATAAAAATATTTAATTAAATAGGTGAACTTACCAGTTGGGTTGAAACTAACTTTAATTAATACAAATTCAATAAAAATATTAACTTGCATTATGCATGAGAATATTTTAATAAATTACTATTAATAGTCCTGGCAATTATTAACGATGGAATACTGGCAACATTTTACACTTAAATACAATGGTGTTGCCATTAACAAAAATAATTCATCGATGAAGGATGAAATTTTATTAAATAAAAATTCAAAAGCCGAATTTTGATAATTATGAAGATTTTTTTTAATGTTTGCAGTAATTCGGTATGGCTATGGTAGGTTTATAATTCAGTTTTATTTTTATCTTTTTTTGCGATATAATTACTTATATACCTATACGTAGTTTTGTTACCTATATAATAGCTTTGCCTATTTATTTAGCAATTATTTATTTGGGTACACAGCTCATGCCGTGGCGCACGGGATAAACTAAAACCCCGTTATTACCTAACAAGGTTTATCTTTAGGCCAGCTTTAAGTCTACAAACAAGACGTACATTTTGTTATATTATTTTGTAAACAAACTGATATAGAAAAAAATACCTACAGAATTACCGATACATAATCCAAAACAGTTTCCACATTAACACAAATAACTTTTAATACAGAACTGTCAAGTTCGTTCTAGAGCGCCTACGCATTACCCGGTTACCCACACTGCAATGCGGGTACCTGCAGCCGCTCAGTGCGGTTAGAAATGAATGCGGGTACCCGCACAGTCTTTATGAGCTCTTAACATCTCATAGGTACTGATTATGGCATGGCAGTTTTGAATTATGAATCTCGCTATATTTTTTTTTTATACAATAATTAGGTTTAAAACTGGTCAAAACTTAAACCTCGTTTCGTAAAACAGCTGAAAATGTTTACGTTTATGTTTTATATAATATAAGTGCATAACGACTAAAATTTCATACTTCATTTTGTTTTAATATTATAATAATTATTTTGCCATTTTTTTCCTATAATCCTGATTGTACACTCAGGAGATCGATGTTTTTCTGTTGGATTTCATTATGCCATAATTTTAATGCACGTCACACATTTTCGCACAATCATTATTTGCGTTAACATGTTTTTCAGACCTATCCCCAGAGGCTATTAAAAGACAGGAACTAACAGGGGAAAATACAGGTGAGCGTACTATTTTTTAGCCTTTTTTTTTACTTTTCTATGTTTATAACCCAATCGTGTCATGGTTGCGGTTAAACTTGGCAACACATTCTAAATGAAATGTGGTTTGTAATTAACCTACTTGTTTTCTATATGTATTATTTATAATTATGCTTCTTTGTGATTATTTTTTTTAAATTTTATTTCGAAAGTTGACTTTTGTGTCAGGAATAAGATTTCTTATAAAACAATAAGCGTGAAGAATCGCGTTAAAAATGCCGTCACTGTCACACGGAAATATCTAGAAAGTCTATAATAAATTTTTTTTCACGACAGTCTACTGTGGGAGACTGGTGTCTCAGATTTATGATTGACTGGAATTGTTATAATATTAAGTTTTTTTATTACCAGGTTATTCTGTATTTTTAGATGAGATAGTAGACTGCGCAAATGACCTAAATAGGTCCAGAAAATCTAGACTTTTAACGTAAAAATGAAACTATTGGTAGCAGAAAAATTATGGTCACCTACTTACCGCATGGCCACAGTAACACTACAAAGCTTCATTGTAATTTTGACATTCTTTGGCTTTCGATTTGTTTGATGTGTTGAAAATATAATATTTCTCAGATTTCATAAACTTTAGGTCTCGTAAAAACGCCAATTTTTGTTCCAAACTCAAAGTGGTTTCAATCTCGCCTAAGTCAAGAATGGAGCTATTGATTTTGACTTTAACATTTGCAAGTCAAACCTTTTGATCGGACCAAAGGATCAGTGGTAGGAGTATTAAAAAAACACTTATGGAGGAACTAAAGCGCCTTTGCTCTGAAAATAGTAATAATAAATTCAAAAATTTTTTTTATTAGGCTATCTTTAGCCTACATAAGGCATACAAATATCTCATTTGAATATAAAAGTTCTTATATCTAACCTTACTTCTAAATATAATAAGAACTTATAAAAAATATCTCTCTCTCATAGCGTGTACCGAGGTCTACTCATTTTAATCGATGTAAATAAAGCTCAACGCTATATCATGGGACTTTCAGCCGTCCAACCACCGAAGGGCTTCAAGCAGATCCTCAACGAAGGAGGTCCAGAGGCCTTTGCCAAAGCCGTCCGCAAGAACAAGGGTCTACTCCTCATGGACACGACCTACAGAGATGCCCACCAATCTTTACTGGCTACCAGAGTCAGGACACATGACCTGCTGGCCGTCTCTCCATATGTCGCACATAACTTCAGCAACTTGTACTCGCTTGAAAACTGGGGCGGAGCTACTTTTGATGTCGCTTTGAGGTAGGTGAAATTCTTTATAACCCATTATCTTTGAATTTAATTAAAAAAAAAATGAATTTATTCCATGTATAAAAAGCGTCTTCTACTGACGGAGAAAAACATAGATCGTCGTGTAAATTTTTTTCGCCATTTTTAAATTAATTTCTCCTGCTAACGTTATATTCAGAAAATCTGTCAGTTAGCCTATACGATCGAAGATATTTTAGTCAAAAAACATCGGTGATTTTCTTTGTCGTGACTTCAGGATTGACATGACTTAGGTTCCATTTAAGCGGTGGCCAGCCTGTTGCCATTAATCAAGCACACACCGGGTTCCTAACCCTCTAAAACTATCTTTCTCTGCGGCGGAAATTATTATTGTACTATTACTTTTTCCCCCCGGATCTGTAGTGGAAAAGGAACGATAATGAACAAGTTTGTAATTATAATCTATTTCAGGTTCCTCCACGAGTGCCCATGGGAGCGCCTGCGTGACATGCGCCGCATGATCCCCAACATCCCCTTCCAGATGTTGTTGCGCGGAGCCAACGCTGTCGGCTACACCAACTACCCAGACAACGTCGTCTACAAATTCTGTGATATGGCTGTGAGTATTATATGAAAAATTATAATTAATTTATCAGGTAATATAAGTTTTGTTACGTTTAAAGTAAACTTGCAAATCAGGGACGGTATTTTAATTATTGATTTGTACAAATATTAAATTAAGAACCGTGATAAATAAGTTTTAAATTGGTTTAAGCTTAATAATCAGCTGTAATTGGTTTTTATGTACCAATACGTTTTCGTACCTTTGATTATGCCGCGTTACACGAAATGAAGAGTAAAATTACAATTAATCACTTTGGAACCTTTAGGATCCTTCCTTTCGGCTGGCTGATAAAAAGTATAATTACCTAAATTGATTGATATCCAAACCCTCGCACTTTCAAGTGTAAAAATCTTTAATTGCTTGAGCAATAATTGTATGGTATGTACATAAATGGAAGTTTCAAGCTCATATAAGATAGTTTTTAAAAAGCTATATTAGCATCTAACCAACAACAGAATTCAAACTTAACTTTCCAAATCCCCAGGTCAAAAACGGTATGGACATCTTCAGAGTGTTCGACTCTCTGAACTACCTCCCCAACTTGATTCTCGGCATGGATGCCGCGGGTAAAGCCGGCGGTGTGGTCGAAGCCGCGATATCTTACACCGGTGACGTGTCAGACCCCAATAAGAAGAAATATGACCTTAAGTACTACCTGAACTTGGCCGATGAGCTGGTGAAGGCAGGAACTCACGTGCTCGCGATTAAGGACATGGCTGGTTTACTGAAGCCTCAGGCAGCTACGTAAGTACTTTTTTATTGAGCTTTGCACGGTTGGCAATTGTTTGAATATCTCTAAAAATAGAAATTCCTTGAAAATTCTCGAAATAGTGTTAGTGTACTATAATAACTTTCGTGAGTGTTATCCATATTATCTACTATATATCCCGGTTATACTCACGTCGATATTCGGGAATGCCCGACTAGTTTCGGACTCTAACGGAGCCCTTATTCATGAGCATGGTTAGACGTGGTATATATTACAATAGCTCTTCGCCCACCCAGGATGTTGATCGGCGCCATCCGCGACAAGCACCCAGACGTGCCGCTGCACGTGCACACGCACGACACGTCGGGCGCGGGCGTGGCCGCCATGCTGGCCTGCGCGGCCGCCGGCGCCGACGTGGTGGACGCCGCCGTGGACTCCATGTCCGGCCTCACCAGCCAGCCCAGCATGGGCGCGCTCGTCGCCTCGCTGCAGGGCACCAAGCTCGACACCAGTCAGTATATACATACACTCTTATTATGTACAGTTAAAGCGAAGCGATATCCCTAGTCTGAGAAGCAGATTCACATTTTGAAGAGAGAGGTCTAGGAATGAACAAAAGGATGGCTCATTGTTTTGTAGATGGCCAGAAAGCCGAATACAACAAAAAAATTTACAATTTAGATGTTTTTATAACTTTCTGTATATTATCCAACGTAACGACCCTTAATTGAATTAATGGTGCCTAAGAGTGTCGCAGTACCCCCGACCCTTATTTTTACTTCCGTGTTAAAACTCCTCACTCCAAGAATCTTGAAAATGTGACATTTCAAATTGCTTCGAGTTCGTTTCATAACCTTCTATTCTAAATAACCTATGACAAAATATAGATCATACATGTATAATTGTATATAGAACAATCCTCTCTTTAATAATTATTTTTTTAATAGCACCTAATTTACTATCCTATTCCCCGAAAGTACCTACGAAAAAAGAGTCAACAACATCGACGCCTACGTCACAAACCTCACCAAAATATTCAAAACACAATCTCCCCACAGACATCGCCCTACAGACGGTATCAGAATACTCAGCGTACTGGGAGCAAGCGCGCACCCTGTACGGGCCCTTCGAGGCGACTGCGACCATGAAGTCCGGCAACGCTGACGTGTACCTCAACGAGATCCCCGGAGGACAATACACGAACCTGCAGTTCCAGGCCTTCTCGCTCGGCTTGGGCAGCCAGTTTGAAGAAGTTAAGAAGGCTTACAGGTAGGTTTTGAGCTTTTTCGGACCTTACATGTATATTGCTAACACTGTCTTCTCTAAGAAATATTTGATGATACTTGATTGATCTTTCTAGGTTCATAAAGAACCATGAGTCACTAGCTTATACGACCATTTCATGACAATTCTGTAAAAATTGTATTTTTTTTTTCTCTTTTCTAGGGAAGCCAACCTTCTTCTCGGCGACATCATCAAGGTCACTCCCTCATCTAAGGTGGTGGGAGACCTCGCCCAGTTTATGGTGCAGAACAAACTGACGGCTGATGACATCCGCTCTAGAGCCGAGGAACTCTCCTTCCCCAAGTCTGTGGTGGAGTACCTGCAGGGAGCTATCGGTATTCCTTATGGAGGCTTCCCTGAGCCGCTTAGGTAAAGAATAGAAGACCTTATATTGCTGATAGGAAAGATTGAAATGGCTTGATCCGTCATGCTTTAGATTTAATACTGGGGTGTAGAAAATAAAGCAACAGCAAGTCCAAACAAAAACTACAATAATAATTATAATTAATATTCGCTAAAGCTTTGCATTTTTATATTTTTGATCAATGTTACTTGTCTACGTTAGCCGCGACCTTTACCATTTTGAGGGGTCAGTGCTGAATTTGTCAGGCGAAGGTTTCAAGCTACTTTCCTACTTATCTACATGGTAATAGAGAACATTATGGCTGATTTCAGGTCTCAAGTGCTGAAGGACATGCCCAGAATCGAAGACAGGCCCGGCAAGGAGCTACCGCCGCTGGACTTCGACAAACTGAAGCAGGACCTCGTTGAAAGTTATCCTGAGGTAAGTTATACAAATCAAAAGTGATAGCATATTGTTTATTTTAAAAAGTACAGCCACAAATTAATACATAATACTATACATACCATACGACAAAATTGTTCTCTAAATTACATGAAAAGTATTACCATATTAGACAGGTAAGTAAGACTTGTCCCGTCTGCGCGTCGCCGAGAAAGAAGCGAATGATGAACCCAATGAATGAATTTGTATGGGTCTTATAATGAGCAGCAAAAAGGGGGGTAAATAAACTTGTAACCCTACTGTACTATAGGACCACTTGTAATGTAAATATTCAATTGGACGCATCCTGCTTCTTGGTGTAAGGTTTACGACATTGATTTGTTTCAAATCTTTTCAGGTGACCGACCAAGACGTAATGTCTGCAGCCATGTACCCTCAAGTAGCGAACGACTTCTTCCGCATCCGTGACAAGTACGGACCCGTCAAACATTTGGACACCAAGACTTTCCTTGTTGGACCTAAGGTAAGAAAAGAACGAAACTTATGACGAGAATTCAAGGCAAAACGTGAAAATACCATGTCCCAGTATGCTACCATGGGGTACTCCTACTCTAATAACTTAGATAAGACTTCTCATTTGTATATCTTTGTCATGATAGTTCAATAGCTTTGATCTCAGCCTTATACAGACGACACTGATGTCTGTTTGAGTCTGATTTAGAAGTCTTACGTGACAATCAATTATGCGAAACAGTATTAAAAGCCTAGTTCAAAACTAAAACAGTTATTCATACATTCGTCTTAATTTTTCACGTATGAAAAGTTTATAAAAAACTTTTTATGTAGTAGTAATATAACATAAAACAATTTTTCAGGTCGGCGAAACAATAGAAGTGAAGATCGAGCGCGGAAAGACGTTAGACATTAAGACCATCGCGATCTCCGACGAGATGACCGCGGCTGGAGAGAGGGAAGTGTTCTTTGAACTCAACGGACAGCTCAGGTCCGTGTTCATTAGGGATGAGAACGCTAGCAAGGTGAGCCACGTGTTAATGACTAAATAATATAGATTAAAATAATACGCCACGGTACGGCGAATGTCGCGGGTTCGAGTCCCGCTCGTGTCCATCATTTTTAAAGTTTCCTTTATCAATTTGAAAATTTAAGCCTAGCATGGCAACATGCAAAAAAAGATACAAAAAGTCATTAAAATACTAGTTAAGTCTATTGTAGTCAAGGAATGATATCATTATATATTTTAATGGTTTCTTTTAGTTACCAACTGCTTTAGTTTGACCTAAGAACTGTGACTGAGTTGCGGGTATATTATGTATTCATCTACACATTGTAATATTATGTTTTGTGAAAGATTTTAGGCTGTAGACAAGTTGCTAACTAGCTATTTTCTGACAGGAAATGAAAATCCACCCGAAAGCAGTGAAGGGTGACAAGAACCAGGTCGGAGCGCCCATGCCAGGCACAGTACTCAGTAAGTGTTCCATCCCATCAGTATTTATTTATGCTAATACTATGATTTTAATATAATTTGTTTGATCTAGCTAAAGCATCAGTTTTGTTAATATCAACATTGATTTTTCTAGAATTTTAAGATGCTAAACTTTAGGAATTATTCGCTTGTTTATTGATGTTGGTTTGGCGTGGTAATTGACTGATTTTATTCTTCACAGCAATCAAGGTGAAGGAAGGCGACAAAGTGGAGAAAGGCCAGCCCATCGCCGTCCTATCCGCCATGAAGATGGAGATGATCGTCCAAGCGCCTAAGGCAGGCACCGTCAAATCTATATCCATCACGAACGGACAAAAACTAGAAGGAGACGACCTAATCTGCACCATCGACGACTAAACATAAAGTCGACAATTGAATGGTAAAACTACCGTGTGATAAGACTTACTATAACTCAGCACAAAAATATTTTTACCATAAACTTTTGTTACTCCAAACAATTATGTATTTAGTAACTTATAGCATTTTAATAGTTAATTTTATGAGTGTTTATAAACTATGAATGTTATGTTGAATCAATTTTGGAATAATGAAAAGACATTTTTAATTTACGAAACGAAGAATGACCCGCGAACGGGATTACATTTGTGTATACCTAAATGTGATATCACACTATATAATAGTGTCAATTTACAGTGACTTAATAGCATCACAGTACAAAAGTGAATGGAAAATAGTTTTAGCATAATATATGAAAAATATCGTGGAAAATCGAATAGTTATTGTATAAGGCGAAATTGAATGAAATTTATTAATATAAGTATGTAGTGGAACGTGGAACGTATGACCAGGGTGTAAAGTTAGGCGCCTTACAGACTGAAACTCCGGGGCATGAGGCACGGAAATGCCAGCCAATGAGGATCGAGATTGATTCATTACGTTTTTAATCTCGACTGAACTTTAAAAAGAATGACAGTGTTTATTGGTTTAAAATTTTAATTGATAATTGAATTATATTGAAGATACAATATTAGTTTGTTAATTTTTATAGGGTTGAATCTCAAAGAGCATTTAACCTTTTTTCAGAATTCAGTTTGTGGGGCCTTAGAAGAGTATAGACTTGTCACAAAACATTATTCCTATTGGTTATACCTGTGACCTTTCTATACTTCGTTAAGTTATTGTTTTTATTTGGTTATCGTAAGACGATTCGAGTTCCGGTGCTCATTTGTTATTCATTATTTGTTAATTTCCTATCATCACTTGTTTTTTATTTAATAAAATCTTTTTATTTCATAGATTGTTGTTTTACTGTCGACATGGTTTCTATCAAAGGTGTTGCAAGTGTCGATAAAGTTCGAACGTATGTAACTTATATTTAAACCATCGTGAGGCCACCTGCACACCTGAGAGATTTTTCAACGGTGTGTAAAGCAGAGGCCTACAAGCGGTTTAAACTCCGACACCAGGTTGTTCACCAACCATACGGTAAGAAGGTAGGACTTAGTCTTTATTAATAAAACAGAAATATGTGTGACTGGAAAAGACATCATAAATACCCTTCTATATAAAAAAATAAAATACCCAGATATATTTCCAAAGTATATTTTCGTATTAATCCATAATACATTCCTTCCCAATAGTATCCTTGATTCATACAAATACTAGATACAAGGTTAGTGTATACCAATGTATATTATAACTATGACTGTTAAATACACAAAAATAATTAACAACTAAATAGTCTTCAATCTTCGATTTTATTACGTTTAGGACGACCGAATGACGTTCAATTACAATTGGACGTAGTTAATCAGAAATTATCCATCCCACACTCACACCAACATTGAGAAAGAAAGAAAGAAATAATTTATTTGTTAGAATATAGTAAAATTTAGTTGTATACAAGATTTTTAGTTTCGTGAGTTAGACATACTAAAGAGGTAAAAAAGTAAACCTAAGTACACTTACTTCCATAATTCAAATATTAGAATACAAGAAAATACCCTTCGTCTGTCATTAAACCAGCAGCTTTCCAGGATCGCATTGATAAAGAAATACGATCTAAACTTTAAAGTCAAATATCTCAAAATTAGTACAATGTGGATTGGATTATTTCTACTTAACTACGTCCGATTTACAAATATATTTATACAAGTTGCCTTACAGACAAAATATTTTTATTATTAAACCCACAGTCAATTATATCGATAGTAAATTAAAAAATTACCAAAAATAATTATGCACAATCAGAGACAATCCTCGTAATTTTATCAAAAAAGTTTTGGACATATCTCTTGCCTTATATTATATCAAATTTAACAATTTAGCACTGCAAATTAATGACATTTTGGATATTGCAACTCATCGAAAATATATTTTATTGCTAAAATCAGCGTCCTTACAAATATTTCCTAGAAATTGAACAGATTTTTCTGCTATTTTTATTTTTTATTTTAAATATAAACCCACATCAAGAAAATCTTATACAAACAAACCAATCACTGTCTGGATATAAAGTAAACTCTTTCGTCTGTAAGGCCGTATATTCATATGGCAACAACTCTACAATTGCATTAATATTAGTATCAGAATATCGGCTACAAACATCAAGGTATCGTTCAAATTGATATAGTGCACAAACATTATGAGCTTTCTGAGCTTAGACCCGTTTTTAAAACCGCGCAAGATCGTCGAACAAATTATCTTGTATGATATTCAACTTCCTACAAAATCTAAAAAACGGGTAAGTGCGCAACTCGCGGCTGACGTCAGAGAGGTCATAAAGTATTGCGCGAACTCCTAAGTATTAAGTTAACAACTAATGTATCTAGGAAAACGCGTCACAAACTATATTAAAGGATAAAGGTATGAAAATATTTATTAGCATCGTTATTATATACAACTTTATTATTTGCCACAATATACAATAACATACTTATACTCCAACGGGAGAAATATCTAAATAAATTCTAAGACATTAATAACGTGAAATAGCTATGATTACGTATACCGCAAGATCAAAAAGCGAATTACAGTAATATTAATCAGGATTATTTTAAATTGGTTTAACAGTTTAACACTATGACATTAGCAAAATATTGTCGAAATGTAACAACTTTTTCATATACTTGTTTATTCTTCTTAGGCCTACGCTTGCTTATGTTTGGGTAGATATGCTGAAATACGTTTTTCTACATAACTTCGCTATAAATTGAAGTTTTAAGTACCAACTGTGTGTAGGTGTACACAATAGTTATAAAGACATAGATACAACACATTCTTACATCTCGACATACCTATGAACAAAACAACACACTTGTGCGCAATAGTGTGTAAATTCGTTTGCAGATAACGTTCCATTTAAAATAACCGAGTTACATGTAAATAAAATGTTTTATTAAACAATATTTAGCTATCAGCCCGAACCAGCGGGTAAATTTTGAAAATAAATGTCAATTTATACACAATATTTGCGAGGCCGCCAATTTGGCTATAATCAATACATATATTCTTTACATCTTCGTGTTAATATCCATCATTTATGTAACTTGACAAGTGACAAAACTCGAGACGACTGAAATCGAATCGCTCTTAGAATGCGTATGTTTTGCTAATATTAGCGTCAAGAGATAGGTATTATAACATGGTATTATCTTTATTCTTGAATTTACATCTGTAATAGTGTGTAGATCCAACAAAATCTATGATACTTAATTCCCTGCGTTAGAAATATTCGAACTAGGCATACAAATGTTAGGTTGTGGATTTGTTACATTACAAACTAGGAGGGAAAGTTGAACCTATCCAAAATTACGTAATAACTGCATTTTTATTGGCAGAAGCGAAGCCATTATATGCTTTAACTCATTAAACATTATTAATAATGGTAGCGTGCATTGAAAGGTCGGCTAATCTTCTGAATTCATCTCTGATTAAATGTTAAAGGCAAATTAGGTTTTTATGTACTATACTCAATTTCGTACACAGCGTTTAGTAACTATAAAATATCTATTATAATTAGCCAACATTTATACAAAGTAAACCCCTCATAATGGCATTACTCTAGGTTGATTCTCATACATTTAATACAATTTCAGTCCAGTCTCAATTAGCCTGAACCAAAACTAATTTCAAATTACATAATATACCCTATTGCTATGTATTCACAGGGTTGCAAATCATTTGCCAATACTACTGAAAACAAAATGTACTTATGTCGACTGATTGAAGATTATTCTTATGCAATTAAAATATTAAAAATAAATAAAAAGAGTAAATCACGCCCTATTGACCTAAGGGTTGGTCCCTAAACTAAATATTAAACCTAAGAGTCGAAAAGTAATTCAAAGACGAACATTAAAGCCAAGACCAAAGGAATGAGCAAATAAGAAGATATGTAACATTATTACTAACAATTTGGAAGTGAAGAAGTAGCTAGGATTGCGCGAATTTTCTTTGCATCATACACAACAGTATTGAGATAAATTAACATATTAAAATTGTTTTGCTATTGACTTGAAAAGGAAAGTAAGCCCGCCAATAACATGATGGTAAGTAATTTTATGAATATTACAAAAACAGGCCAATACCTACTTATGTGTAGATCTTTTGTTATAAAAACGTAGCCCTTATTTTTAAGTCGGGTGAAAATAATTGCATAATAACAAAATGGGCTAGCTAGGGTAACAATAATAAGAAAACCTTGGCAAGAATAATGATTTCAAAAAATGCGAGTTTTCTTTTTTATTATCAGAAGTTTTTATACACAGGAAAGCGTCCTGAAGTTTTATCGTAACCATATAAATGGTATAAGTACCTACTTCCCAATTTTTTTTATACCAATAATATTGCATATAAAGCAAAGACAAACGCATCAACAATAATAGAAAAAGTAAAGAAATTAATATTAAATCACGCTCAGCGTCGATATCCCTACATTCTCGGCACATAATTAAGTTAAATCAATATGATTTTCTATCCAATCAACACGACGAATCATCCGCCATTAAACAATAAACAAGATGCATTCTATTTTTAAACAAAATCAATTATAAAGTATGTACATAAACGCATCTAAATTCCCAAAGGTGATTTTTGATATTCTAATCTGTCTGATTTCTGTGATTGTTCTGTTATGCTGCGTCCATATACTCGAAACGGCTTAATACGAGCCCAAGTGTGTGATTGGCACCTTGTAGGTAAGGTCTTATAAAATTTGGACAAAAAAACATACTTTTGAATGCACGAGTCACAAGATTATCGATGCAAGTGTACTAGTGTACTATAAATATATTTTATCTTGCGTAAAATTTGCCACAAGTCCTTGAAAGTCGCAGCAATTTAGTTACAGGGCCATGTAAACCTTTCATAGTTTTTAATTTACCAGGTGAAACCCTAATAGATTGCCTTCGTCCAAGGGAAGACGGATTGTGCTAGACTCTGGCTAAAACACGAGGTTGTTTCTCGCCTCTGTTGCAGTAACAGACGGAACGTTATGCCGATATGGTATGCCTAAATAAACTATGCCACAAGTTCGTTAAGACAAAAATCATACTTATAGTTGAATACAAGCATGAATTATTTTTGCAATACCCTATTACAACTGGGTGTATCCGTATACGGCATCTATCATTATGAACCAGTCAAAAAGTCGTTCAAACTTATTGACTTATCGTCCAATTTTAATGAGAACTGTGTTCATGTGTAAACACATCGCTCATGGAAGAATTTTGACCGATGACTCGGCATGGGTCTTCAAAACCTCCGAGTATTTGGACGCAGCAGTAACACTGACATAATTTCAATCGATTTCCCCCGGATGCAACAGTGATTTATCGACTAAAGTATGTGAGAATGTATCTACCAGGTCTTGATGAGTCATGTCGCACAGTCTCTGGGGTATATCCTGTGTATCTTCAAGGTCATTTATGGAGTTCACAGAGTTTTGGTCGCTCAGAGAGAGGCTGGTGTCCGTGTCGTCGCCATAGCAACGCCTTTTGTGGTCGGAAGGAAAGTTGTGGTAGGAATGTTCGACGCGTATCGCTTGCATTGTGTTACTGTAAGAAACAAGATATTGGTATCAGGGTGAATTGATAAATGTATTGCTTTTAGTACTACTTGTACAGTAAATTAATTTGTGAATTAAAATTATATAAGAGTTACAACTATCAATTTCAATTACCTATTATATAATATGGTGTAAATTAAGTTATTTCTTAAGATATTAAATAGTAATAAATTGTAAGTTTAAATTTGAATAAATCATTTCAAATTTTCAAAATCATTTTGCAGAAACCAAAGTACTATGCATATCTACTGCGTACTTATAAGTAATGTCAATTAAAACTTAAAGTTCCTACTTATAAGGCAACTTATACACCATGCAGTTTAACTAAATAAGTTTATAATGATAATATTGCGTTACAAACACGCAAAACTTTTACCTTTTTATAAACAGACGAATTATAGTCACCTTGTTTTCCTCAAAACTGGTCGCCCCATTTCCACTTGAAGTTCCAGAGAGTACAGCTTGGCTAGGGACTCCAGTTTCTCCTTCTCTTCAGGATCATGGAAACTTGGCAGCTTCAGTTCAGTTTGGCAAGAGTCTTGGAGGAACTTTGAGAGCTGTTCGTTGGCAGCACTTAGGATCAAGAAGCCCGGTCTTTCATCCCGTATTCTGCGACATCCAGCCCTAATTTCTCTCACTTCTGTCACAACAGCATTTCCCATGGAATGCTCACTATAGTAATGATCGCTCTGAGGCGACTTTTCGCTCAAATTCAAGTCGCTAGAAGACGTTTTCTGTAGCGAAAAATTCGTGCGCGGCGTCTGGTTAAACGATTCATCCTGCTGGCTCGACTTCTCTTGAAAGGCCTGAAAGGACTGAAAAAACGACTCGTTCGCGTTTTGACCAGACACACCAGCATTCTTGATGTCGCTGAAGCTGCTGAATGAGGAATGCGGTTGGAGTATGTCCCTATTCTCTTTCGAGACGGTCTCGTCTTCTAAATCTACTACAGTTTTGGAATCAGACATCATAGCGTCGTCATCATTCCCAGAGTCAACTTTAGCTCGTTTCTTCTTGAATCTGTTCTTACAGCTAGCCCACCCACTTTTGACGAGCAACTTCTCCTTCTTCAAGCGTTTCGGCGGTGGCATGCTGCTGGCCGATTTGGGAGAATTATTGTTAACGGATTTCGACGATTTAAACGTGAGGCTCTTGTTAAAGACTTTCAGCTCCTCAATTCCCGGCCAGTCCGTCAGTTCATCATCACCCTCTCTGTCACTATCGTTGGTTACCACTCCGTCGGAATCACTACTGCTCAGAGAGCTAGACTCATTCCCCGCGCAGTCCATCCCACTGTTAGAATCATCAAACTGTAACGGATTTCTTAAGCAATTTGGTGGATGTGACTTGTTCAACATCTTGAACTTTCTGTGGTATTTACCGTCGAAACTGTTCTTTCCTGAGCTCGATGCGGGATTGAAGAACGGGGGGAGATCTGTTGTTATTTTGTAGCCTGTCAGTTTAGAAAGGGTTGGCGTGCCGTTTTTGGAAGAATTCTTATAGACGAAGTTGAAGCTTGAGCTTCCTGGCAGTGAGGGAGTATTAGTTAGGGCAGACGGCTTTATATCATCAGCGTTCTGTGACTTTAAAACGATCTTTCCTGGCTGCAGTACTGGTTCCTTCTTAGGCACATCTGTATCATACTTTCTTGATTTAAAGTCGTTTTTGGAGAAGTACGCGGACTTTGACGAGCAACCGCCGCTGAACGACCTTTCTCTCATCTCGCACACGTCCCCTTTGTCTCTGTGCGACCATTTTCTTTTCCCGCAGAAGGCGTTCCTGAAAAAACAACTAACAAGCCACCATGCTGAGATTAATTATGTACACATTTCTTGTTTTTATTGTAAACACCAGCCTATTTGATTATTCCTTCGATACATAAATGTTAGTACGATTACGAACTGATTTCAAAACAATGTATGCATAATAACATACATACTAAGTGTGAGAAGTATTTTAAACTGCAGGACACAAATAACATGCTTTGTATATGTTTTATAACTAGTAGCAAGGTCTTAGTTCATTATGAACTGCTTCCAACAGGTCTCTGATTTCTGTTTAGGCAACTACGGAATGTATTGTGTATTTTTTGTATTAATAAATCATTTATTTTAGATTCTACTCAATAGTTTTAAGCCATATTTGCAGATGCAATGTTGCCAGAAAATTAAATGTAATTAAAATTATATTCGACATACAAAATTAACACTACAGATTAAACAATTAATTATTGTTATTTTGTAGTTTTTTTATTCATAATTATGAGCGTACATAGGCCTGTGCGGTGAACCTATTGCCATTTCAAAGGCGAAAAGCTGTATAGACTCCTGATAATTAATATAATCAACTTCGCCGCCTACCTTTTGAGATTATACGCGTTATGTACCTAACTGATTACAATATTGATGACCTTATTAAATCTGTAATTGTGTGAATGTAGCCCTATATAAGTTAGATTAAACTCTGGTCCAAGAAGTATGCCAGGATCGTAGCAAATGGAAATCCGTGGTCTCTGCCTACCCCTCAGGGAAACAGGCGTGACTTTATGTATGTATGTAAACTCTGGTCCTAATATCCATTTTTTGTACATACATGCAAACATAACATCACGTCTGTATTCCCCGAAGGGGTAGGCAGAACTGCAAAAATAGTACACCCACATTTCGCTAGTTGTTTTTACTACAGTAATGTAATAGGGGGCGAGCCTATTGCCATCAACCGGGCACAAATCCAGACTTCGTGCTGCTATTGAGAATTACCTCATGGAAAAACCAAGTTACTTTGTTCGACCCGGGATTCGAACCCAGGACCTCATGCTCAGCAGTCGCGCTTACCACTAGGCAGTCAGTGTTAGTAAATAAAAGTAGATAAATAATATTTAAATGCTAACCTTTCTGGTTTCGTGAGTGTCTTATGTTTATTTACATGGATGGCTGGTGATAACACTTGACTCTGTAGAATGATTGTGGCAGAGAGGGCATTTGGCTGAAAAAAAAAACATTACTTATCAGTAATTTTGTACCTAACTTTACCTAAGACTAGACTACTACTTTCTTTTCAATGAATTACTTACTAGGACTATACAGATAGTAAATTTTAAGTAGGTATGATGTTTTTGTTTAACCTTAACCTACACTTTATTAGTTACTGAATTTCCTTTTTTCTATTTTTTTATTCTGGTGATCTGCTTATTGAAGCAATAGTCCAGTATGCGGTCTGGTTTGGACTTGGATGTTAGGAAGCGATCATTCCATTGAATGTGCTGCCTCCGTTAAATCTGTCTGCTAGTCCCTGGAAGTCAGGGCGCTTTAAGCAGGTGAATTTAAGGCTCCCCAATCCTTGCAGTTGAGCAGCTAGTATGTATCTATGGCTGTCAAGTCAAACTTGGTATGCCTTACTGGACTACTACTACTTACTCAACGGAAACATCCTGTTTTAATATTTTCTGGCAAGGTCTATACAATACAATGGAGGATTTACAATACTACTATTGTAAATCTTATTGAATAGGTAGGGCTTGTTAAATTAATGTCACAGTATTTTAAAATACACTGCCATATATTCATCAGTTGTACCCATTTTCGTTTGACACTCCGCCGCATCACCAGCTCATGAATAAGGTCCTATTTGAGTCCAGAATTAAATACAGGAAAACAATCAAAAAGTGCTAAATAAATCTAATATTCAAATGTATGGCTCACCTCTGTAGCAATACTCAATATTTCGATAGGCGGCGATCTTTTCCCATCAGTATACTCTACGGGCATCTTCTTATACTTCCGTTTCCTTCTAGCATTAGCTGGTCTGGTAGGCGAGAAGTTTTCATTGAAGGAATCGGATTCAAAGTTCCCGATCTGACAGTAATGCCTTGATTTGAGGCTGGATTTGTGTAGACTGAGGTGTGGGTCATCCGAGTCCGATAATGGCTGGGTAATGAGCGGGGCTTGGGGAGGGCTACTGGAGCTGCCATCTTCAACCAGGCTGACTGTTACTGCCGCTGCTGCAACAATATGTCAGAATTGAGTACTAAGTATTAATCTAGAGAAGCTAATAATGTAAGCTGCAGAATGCTCTAGTAATCCCGCCTCCCAGGCAGCTGGCATTGTAAAGTTTCTAGTGGGTAGGCCCCTGTAGATCGAATTGCGTTTGTAAGTCAGAGTCCAACTTTCCCCTGCCATTTCCCAACAATGGGGGATGCATAATGCAATATCCTCATGTTGAAATATTTGTTTTTTAAATGTAATGTGGTAGGTGAATTCTTATTTTAAGCATATTATGATCATCAAAGTTTGTTACTTTTGGAATAGTATGGAGAAGTGTTAAAAATCAGTTGAAATTTTACCCGGCAACAACTAATAACAAAAAGAATAACTAGTTATTGTGTAATATATTATGAAATTGATAAGATTACAATGTTTGTGTTACAAGTTTTAAGATGCTTTTCTATATACAAAAAGTGATAAGTGGGTTGGTATAACTATTGTTATTAATGATTACTATTGTGTTCTGTTGAGATGTTGAGCTAGCATAATGATTAATACTAAATCCTTCTCTATACAAGAGGTGTTTGCCCTGCAGTAGGACAGTTATAGGCTCTTTTTATTTTATTACTATCATGTTAATAGCATTAATAACAGACACCAGGCATATATGAGGAATGTGAATTGTGTGATGCAAAAGAAGTATGCCAGGATCATAGCAGATGGTAATCCGTGGTCTCTGCCTACCCCTCAGGGAAACAGGTGTGACTTTATGTATGTATGCATGTACTAAGCATATATGGTAAGCTATAGGTTTATTAATTCAAGGTTTTTATTAGTTTAGCTTAGTCACAACAACAGTAAAACCAATTATGAATTTTCTTATGACTCAAAATTTGAAACTCAACAGTGAATCATTTGTCATTTTGCTCATATGATGCAGAATATTCAATTGTTTATATATTAGTGTGTATAGTCAGGTAAATAACTTTGAATTGATACTCAATTAAGTACTTTAATAATACTTAATTCAAAAGTTAGAGAATAGTTGCAAATATTATAACATAATTAAAACATGTTTGACCTTAAATACCAATCATGTAGCCAATTTGTATTCATAATTATTATCTATTAATTAACAAACAGAATTTCGTACGAAAAGTCTCAGTCGCAAAATCAAACAACCTTTACAAATAAATCCTTGAAAGATGATTAGAAACAAAGTTAACACTAACGCAGGTTTCCGGCCGATCTGGTCCGCCTGCGGAGCCCTAACTTCCTCCGCTCTTGCCGGCCGCAATTACTCTCCTCGAGAGCCAGGTTGAGGTCATGAGACAACCTTTCCATCGTCCCTAATGACCCTCCTGCATACCCATGTCGTTCTAATAAATCTAGAACATACGATCCACCGGCTCACTTTGTTTACGCCACCTCGACTTTTTTTGACCTAATTCACATCGCCCTTTCACAAATACCACGAATAAAAACACCACTATTTGAAAATAGATTATAACACAATCTAAACACGAACAACATAGAAGACCACAACAAAAGTCTACAGCTCGCAGTCTCTCCCGAACCTAACGGAATGTTTATTTTTATGAAACTTGTTCATTAAGAAACACTTTCTACATTCACTGATATTAAGCATAAAATTTCAGTCAATTAAAATAATAACATCTACTTTCTTTTATTGCCTTTTTTTGCCGTGCGTGATTTTGACAAAAAAATAATAAATATCACGACATTCACGACACTCGGTGAATGAATGAAATTAATATTATTACTTTGACTGACCACAGATATACAAATATAATTATAGTGTATATAATTCTTGACGCCATATATATATTTCAATGATGAATTTTATTGATAGGCCTCAGTGAGGCTTCAAAAAATGTGATCTTAATTTTTATTTCTTATTCCTAAAATTCTCCGTACTCATAGCTTAAGCAAATACCCGCCGTTAGTAATTATTAAAATAATAATACGTTCCAGTTCGTTACAACGCGATACCTGGAACGTGACCATCTTCTAGTAAAATAACCGTTGTGCTTTGTGTAGACTGTAGAATAGAAGTTGCTTGTCAATTTTTGCGCCAATTTCATTATTATTTTTATTTGTTTTTCACTCTCACTCTCAGTTTTGCACGTGAAATTTTGGTTGAAGATATCACTTATCAATACAGAATATAGGTAATGTGTGTTTAATTTTATAAAAAGTTAGTTTCTAACGAATTACCGACATCGAAAGCGTCATTGCAAACCATATTTTTATAAACAGTTTTTACTCGTAAACTTCAAAGTTATCTCAAAATTAAGTATGTGTGTTACATTATAATGTAATAATCTAAAGATTTTGAATATTTCAGGGTGATAAGTACAAGTTAAATACTTTTTTACACAACTACGACGGTGGCACTAACTTCAGGCAGAAGCATCTTTTTGTATCGTTAAAAATTAAAATATTACATTATTTGACTGCCACATGTCGCTTAAACTATCATCCGCGTTAACTTAATAACATATTCTGACTAACAAGCTTAAACTGCCCAGCTTATAACATGGTAGTCAAGTTGGCTTTGTGGTTAATCCGTCTAGCGAATTGCGTTCTGGATTGATACGTCGACTAATAATAAATTGACCTAGATATAAACCAAGTAACTAATAATGTCATTCTAATGCTATGGTGGCCATTGGGACTAAAAAACCTATCCTAACTAAACTTGCTTTTAGGAATGTATGTTGGTATACTTCTAATTCTTCCACTGATATAAAAGTGCTATCTGTAACTATTCCAGCGCCAATGGAGGGCGCGGTGACACCAGACGGTGGGCGTCGCACACGCGCGGCGCTCGCCGAGATCCCGGTCCGCCTCGATCGTCTCCGTGTCACTCCACTGCAGCCCGTCACTAACCTACGAGAACGCTCCCCTGCATTGCCAGCTGGGTACCTCAGTCCTGCACCATCGCCTGACGAACTGCTGATACAGCAGAGAGGTATACTTACGTTACTACACATTAAGAAGTAAGGAAAGTTAAATCAACTTCAATTCGGAATAAAATGAGCTTTAAGCCTTTTAAAGTTATGATTGAAGTGAAGAGGTAAACTATTATCATAGTGAATTGAAATTTATAGTCTCTGGGTACCATTCTGGGAAACACATGTAAATTTATGTATGGATTTTACTTCTACATTGCAATATCATTTACATTAGTAGTAGTTACTATCATCACACTAGTGAAATGTGAGTGTACTACATCCTTTTGATGAACACAGATGGGAATTAAAACTAATCTTTAATGCCAAATTTTTTATCAGAGTTATTAGCTTTGTACATAAGAGTACAGATACAACTTATTCTGGGTGATAATTTAAAAATTTTAAGTTATGTACATTAAAAAGATAATTAATGGTAGTTCTCTATTTTATTAATCAACTATTATAAGTTTTGTAATATAAGCTTACCAGCTTTTAACTTTTCTACTGCTGTGGCAAGGCTTGTCATACAAAGAAGAAACAAGCATTGGTCACCACACTTGCTAGCTATAGGTAGGTATGTTAGAAACATTCATTAGGATTTTGTAGTGCAAGTTTGAGTGGTATACCTGGCTGCTATTCATACTGTGTCAATTAAGTTACTACCACTTAAAAATGACATTTATTTTTATGTACAAATATTAAAAACTAATTTTCCACCAATAAAATAATAATATAGTATAATCTCTCAATAATGATTCCATACTTTTAAGAGAATTTTCTGTTACAGGCCGCAAACGCCTGCCGGTAACATGGTCACCGGACATTGAACTAAAGCGCAACTCTTCATTTCACTCAACCATACGAACACCGCCGAAAGACAATCATCTATCTCCCCTAAAACTCGGCGTTACCCTGCGTTCGACACCCCGAAAGCGGCTGTTACTAGACACAGAGCGCATACCACTGACTCCCGAGAAAATTGACTTCAGCGACATCAGCACTCCTCAGAAATTCAAGATTACCAGCCCGATCAAAAGCACCCCACCTATTAAAAGGATTCGAATGGAAAGAACCTTGACCCCTGAGTATAAAGGGCCCATTGACACTGCCCTTAAAGGGTTGAGCCCCACCCAGCTCATTCGCATGATCAAAACCATTACATACAAGCATCCTGAAATTGAACAAGAGATCAGGAATGATATGCCAGTGCCAGATTTGACACCCCTTGAGGAGAGACTGAGCTATTTGAAGAGTAACATTTTCAAAAGCCTGCCAACTTCTCGACTTACATCTAAAACTGACTCCCCCGCCTACTCTCGCGTTTCGACACACTTGGCTGCCTTCAAAAAGTCTGTTATTGATCAAGGCAAGGTCTTGGTGGAATCTCAGCACTGGGAGTCAGTAATACAGTATGTTTTTCTTGCTTGGAGTTACGTCAAAGCAACTCCCGTTTGGGACAACCAACCCCATAATGCTCAAAGAAAACAATGTTTCAAAGCTCTCACTACATTTTGCATGACGGCACTAAAAAAGGGTGGTTTGCCAAAAGATGTGTTAGTAGATGTGCAAGATAAACTGCAAGGAATGGTAGCCGACAGTGAGGAAATATCCTCTTGCTTGAAGTATGTGCAAGGTCAGTTACAAGATAACTTGTAATTCCTATTGTTTTTAAGTTTGATTTTAATAAACATTAGAATAATGTTGTAACAGATTCTATAATTGTTGATATAAGACTGATAAATTTACGTCTACATCAATAAGAAAATGAAGTACATACAACAAAATGAATTTATTTGTGGGAACAAATAGGTATTTTTTTGTCTAATTACTGCTTATCTTGCATAATGTCTTGATTTGTCAAGAAATATCTAATTATACTCACAATTACCATCAAGTGTTATGTTCATTCTGCCAAATATTCTAAGCAAAGTTTACCTACATTTTAATTGATGTGGCAGTGTAAAATATTTTTTCTTCCTTCATATTTTTTATTCTAAAAACAATTATGGAATCTGATTTCTTTTTATAATTACCTCAATTTAGATTTTGGATTATTTAGGTAATTTTATTGTGTATTTTTTTTATTTCTTTATTTGCCTGTAAATGTCTGCTACTGAGCAGTGGTCCATAATATTTAGATTTATAGGCCTTATATGACTTGGTAGAATGTTATGCATATTATAATCTTTTATCACTCTTGACAATCAGTGAGCCATCATTATGACATTTACTGGACTTAGTGATCTTATTTGTATTTCAATTGCATATAATTGAAATTCATTTACCTTTCAATGTTATTTCTATTGCATTGTAATTGAAATTTAATCGTTTATTCTGATTAAAAATATACTTATGATAATTGTAATAACGTTTTGTTATGTATTCCCAGTAATTGAAATTGTGCCTTTCATTGCATTTAAAAAATGATAATTTTATATGAAATATTCATTACTTTTATGGATTTCTTTGTATCTTTTTTTTGTTAGATAATAAGTTCAATGGTTTTAAGTTTTACTTTGGTAGAGTTGAAAATAATCAAACATGTATTTTTTAGTAAATAAATAATAATTACTTTTTAATAGTGTTGTCTTCCATAATTTTATGGAATTTTGTTTTGATTGTTTTCAACAAAACTGTGAAAATACCAAAGTATTCTTACTGTAACTAAATGTATGTAGTTAGCTTATGTATTAATTTACTTAATTCGTTATCAATGGTCGTTTTCATTACTTGCAAACAATTGAATGCATTTTAAATTTCTAATACTGTTCCATTAAGCTGGCACTTCACATTATTTAAAAATGTAGATATTTTCTGTATCGAAGACATTTATTTTGTTTAACTTGCGTTTTCCAGTACTATCAATGTCTACCCTCTATTAAAAAAAAAACAAGCTGTTTTAAATAGAACC
Organism: Abrostola triplasia; assembly: GCA_946251915.1. Lineage (NCBI taxonomy): Eukaryota > Metazoa > Arthropoda > Insecta > Lepidoptera > Noctuidae > Abrostola > Abrostola triplasia. The sequence continues at coordinate 9,500,929 of OX276434.1, read as the reverse complement.
TTATGGGCCTGTTCAACCAAGTTTGCTTTCTATTGACAAATTACATCAGTAAACAGTTATTTTAGAGAAGTATTAATTTATTTTTTAAAATTATCCGTTAATGGTGTCAATTATCCAATAGCTAATGTTATTTTAAATTGAGTATAGAAAATCGGTTCTGCCTTCACAAACGAATGTTGTGCCTTATCTGTCGCAAGTGATTGACGAAATATCACTCGATATTGTTAGTTATACATTTTAAGCTTAAATAAATCACATTTTGTAATATTCCAATTTACTTTTATTTTCTATAGAACATAAGAAATACAATTTAAATGGCTGGTAGTGGTTGGAAGCGGAGGGCCGAAGATCGAGCTCAGTGGCGTGCCATAGGAGAGGCCTATGTCCAACCGTGGACTGTGATAGGCTGATGCGCGATTCACGCGACTTTAGGCTCGGTGGATATAGATAAGATTAGTGAACTAGCCTACGATTAGTCGCATACACAAATAGTATAAAAAGTGATGACGTAGTTCATATATTATCTGTTATTAAGTATCTTACATATACACAAATAACATTACAATAAATAAATGGGGTACCTATCTACATGCCAGTATCTAAAGTACGTCTAGCACCCGAGACATTGTTAGTAATATAGGAAAGTCCTATCAATGTTATTGTAAAGAACCAGTTTAATTAAATTTAGCAAATTATATTATAACAAAAAAGTTATCACTAAAACTAAGATAAGGCCGCCCATTGTGCAATTTAGTTAGTGACTATATGTATTTATTTTTGTATACTATAAAGAGTTTAATAAATTATATATTAGGATCAAAGAATAATAAAACATGCATTATGCACCTGCATAATAAATTCTTAGCTACATTTAAGCTTATAGGTAGAGGCTTGGTAGAGGATACATATATTACTTATAACTACCTACATTAAGTTAACATAAATAGAAACATTGTGCCTACTTAGATATTAATACACACATCAGTACATGCACACAATAATATTAGTTAGGAAGGTATATAAAAATAGGCCAACAGATTCGGTTTCGGTTAAGTTTCGATTCATCTCCGACAAAACTTGTGACTGAATGTAGATACATATCCAACCGCATCACCGCATCACTGGTAGGTGCCTACTCCTACTAATCTTCACTTTTAACTCCCCCCTTCATCTTCAGGTAAATCAAAATTGATACGTCTACGTCTAGGGTAATCAACGCCTTTAATACGACGTATTCTTGGTGTCATTCCAATATTATTTCCTGTGTTTATTGAACCTATAACTTGCTCCGGTGTCTCTGAACCATCTGATTCTGATGTAGAGTAATCCATTTTTGCATTCGGCGTCGCTTTGATAGCTGAATACGAAAAAGAGGAAATTAAAAATTTTGAAACAACCCAGGACGGGTATGCACGTTTTAATGGAAAAAAATGTCAGAAATTATAGGTAAGAACCATCTCTAATTAATCATATACCAGTTATCGAAAGCTGCATTAAAATCATTTGTGCACACACATGTAAACAAACAACCTCTCACCCAAAACGCCTACCTATATCTTCTCCGTTCTGTCGTGGGTAAAAGCGAAATTATTAAATATCACAAAATTACTGTAGGTATTTTACCCACGTAGGTTATTGCCACCTGTATTTTTAAATTGATACATGACTGTGACATTTAAGTATAAACCTTGTATAAACATACTCTTAAGAAAGATCTTTGACTTCTTACAATGACGCACTTAATAGGAGTAGGTACATCATGGTACATCACTGCCATAGGTAGGTACGCATTACTCACCAGACTGTTTAACTTTATCTTTGGTAGGTACCTAATTATTTGTTCATTTAACAGCCACCTGTGTACTTAATTAGTACAACAACAATTACAATAATATTATATACATTACACATGTATGAATATTATAATATTATGTATTTTGTTACGAATTTTTAAAATCATTAAGCGGGAAAACTGATATCAAATTTGGAACAGTTTTAGTACTTTTTACAATTAGGTAATGGTAGGTATTTAATTTATGCCATCTACTTTTTAATTTTCAGAACCTACCTACTTTTTAATAAATAATTGGTATTATTAAGAGAGATTTTCTAGAGAACTCCTTCACCATGTTGTTCATCAACCATAAAATAAGAAGAAGATTAAAAAAATAAGTGGGTAGGCACAGGCACGTACTTTTGATATCAAATTAACATAACTAAGTAATTATTTAAATTTTAACTCACCCTTTCTTCGATAGTCCTGTGCTTTGACATCAACATAAATATGCATAAATTCGGCAGTGATAAAATATAGAACTTCTTCCATTATGATTGTTATGTAAATAAATATTGGTCAAAAAAATATTTATAAATATTAGAGAAAGGCAGGTATCTATTAATAATGTTAAAAATACTTTTCTTATTGAATCGATTCGATCGACACTAAGTCGATACCTCTGACTTAAAAGCTTTGGATGAACTGAATAAAAATCAAAGTTGAATAACCTTATAAGAGCAGAGAGAAAAATATGTATCATTAACTAATTATCTAACCCTTCTCTTCTTCCTAATAGGTAGGTACTTACTTACCAAATGAGGTAGGTACAGGCATTTACTAATAGGTAGGTATGTATTGATTACAGTACCTACCTACTACTTATTATTAATTAGTACCTACTGTTAACTTATTGTAACATTATATTACACACGTGATTAAGGTATAGGTACATGTGTAATTAGACAACAGTTGGACGTAGTTAAGCAAAAAGGATCCAATCCGCACCGAACTAATTTTGAGATATTTGACTTTTAAGTTTTTTCTTTATCAATGCGTACAGTAAACTTGCTGGTTTAATGGCAAACGAAAAGTTTTTTCTTGTATTTAAATATTTGAATTATGGAATTAGGTTTACTTTTTTATCTCTTTAGTATGTCTAACTCAATTTTGGTGTTGACGTGAGATGGATCCTTTCTACTTATCTACGTCCAGTTGAACCTAAATGTAAGTCAAAGTCATGTACTAGACAATAAACTGGTCGGCCTATGGTACCTAGGCACCTATGAGTATGAGTCTATGGGATACGGTTTAACTAATTACTACCTACTAAATTCAAACTGTTACTAGTAGGCACAAACTACAAAGTAAGAGTACACTTGCGTAAATATATGGGAAACCGAATCCTACCGAAGGAGGGCCCCCATCCGAGACCCCATCCGCGATTTTCACCGGGTCAAAAAAGAGCCCCGTCCAGAGAGTTAAGTTTTTTAATTCAACCTAGTATGTAGGTATCTATTTTGATGTGATCTGGGACATCCCATCTTTTGCAGACGTGACTACAGGCTTGGTTTAGTGAGGTAAGATTGGCAAGAATTTGAAAGCCTCGTATACGTATACTCCTGGAGCCTAGGCGTAGTATTTTAAAGTTCACCCTTAGTAAAAAAGTTATAGGTGTAATTATAGGTAGTAGTTATAGGTAAGTAGGTGCATATAATTTGTATATAGGTACCTACCATAATATAAAGGTACTACAGATCGCCTTTACAAGGCAATTAGTTAGTAGGTACCACATTATTAAGCGCGTAGTACCTACCAGCTGCTATTGCAATAATAAATAGCAATAACGAGATGTCAAAACATTATGATTATTATTCTTGAGTGTTAATTAGTCATTAACAAATTATTATTATCTATAGATAACTGTTAGGTAGTCATGTTTATCTCACTGAAAAAATCCCAATATTATGGCTACTTAATTACGGCTAATGGCCCATCGTTAATTATTATTAAGTCATTAGTATAATAATATTAGTAGGCCCTATATAAGGTTCTGGGTCCTGAGATTTAATTCAGTGTGACTGTAGCTTCTTACAAGTGAACATCCTTACCTAATATTGTTTTTTTAATTTAGAATAAAATTTATCTTGTTTAAAAAAATGGAGGAAGTTATTTATTTCATCTCCGTTGAGTTAACGCAAATTGTTAATGGGAAAAAAGTAGAGTTGCAACAAAAGAGTAAGTAATAAATAATGTTAATTTAAATAATATTTTTATTACTCTATAAAAACTTAAGTATTTATTTAAAAAATGATTATTGTATTAAATAGTAACAATTTTGTTTTTCTGTATAAACGAACCTCTTTTATCAAATTGCAAACCATTTACAAAAAAAGAGAATATTTAAATGTTCGAAATTCAATTGTTTTTTTCGAGTAGAGTTAAAAGAAAATCAATAAATAAATTACACTGCTTAACAATTAATTAACAAAAGCTTATTCTTTTTCAGAACTAAAAGCGACGCCATACGTAAAAATGGATTTCTCTACACCGGACTCGGAAACTCCGGAACAGCCTTTAAGTCCTAAAATACAAGAAAGACCCATCAGGATGACACCAAGATCACGTCGTTTTAAAGGCGTTGACTTCCCGAAAGCCAGACGAATCAATTTCCATTCATCTGAAGATGAACAAGACACCAAACCTTGAGAGAAGAATTCTACGGTTTTATCATAAAATCTTAGTGCTTTTTCACAGCTATGATGAGGTAGCCTTCCAGTCTAGTCAGATGCAGCTGGATACCAGCTTGTTACAGGCGACTGCATAACTGACCTATATAGCCCAGTTACCCGGTAATACGATACCCTACGATACCCAGAAGAATGACTGGTTGTAAGTTAGAAAATTGTTAGTGTTACGTAGATAATGTAGATTACCTCCACGTTTATTTATTTAGTGTTGAGTGCAATAAAAATTGTACATTTTCATTTTACACTCGGACTTGAGGTGGAAATCCTCGATGCATAAATTAAGATTTTTTTTTTGTATAAATTTAAAGGTACCGTTGTATATTATTAGTAATAAGTGTATATAGTTTAAGTGCCTAGAGTACATATCAGATTGTTTAGTTCAAAGAAAAATAAAGTATATTAATTAGTAAAAGTTATGTAATAGCATGGTAATAGGTATAATATATCTAATTGTACTTAGTCTGTATTTAGTTGGTAATGTTATATCAAAATTTTAATTAGATAGTAATTTTATTTAATATAATACAATTATTATTGTTGGTCTTAGGTATATTTTATGTATTTTAAAATAAAAATATTTTAAACAGTCAACTTGTATCACTTCTTTTTTGACCTTCACGCGACAGGCTTCACCCAGTACGTTAATGAAGAGTTAAACTCATATAACCTCTAGTTTTACTGTTACGTAATAATAATTATAATATAAAAACATACAGAGAAAACCTTAAATCTAAAATTGTACAATAGGCGGTCTTATCGCTCACGGCGATCTCTTCCAAAAAACCGTAGGAAAATCGCCATAAATTTATATTAAACCAAACAGTTTAAATTAAGTTATTACAGCAATGACTTCACATTATCGCGGAACCGCGAAAAGCCTTTGCGTTTGGCGTTAACAGGCGTGATAGTATGGATATAAAATACATAACATCACGCCTGTATTCCCAGAAGTCAGTGGTGCACATACTATAATTATGTGCACCTCTGCCTACCCCTGCCTACATCCACATTTCGGCAGTTATGTTAGGTCTCAATGTAATAGGGGCAAACCTATATTGTTATCAACCGGGCACACATCCAGACTTCGTGCTGCTACTAAGAATTACCGAATAGAAAACTCAGTAACACTTTGCCGACCCGGAACTCGAACCCAAGACCTCATGCTCAGCAGTCGCTTAGCGACCACTAGACTAATGAGGCAGTTTGCATGTAGGTAATAAAGTAATAATATATTTTTATGTTGTAAGTGTTGTACATTGCTGTCTAAGTTTCTAGTATCGTCTTCTTCTTATCGTATGGTTGATGAAATACCTGGGCCAGAAATTAAACCGCCTAGCCTGTAGGCCTCTGACATGGCTTTACACACCGTTATAAAATCTCTCAGGTGTGCCGGTTTCCTCACGATGCTGTTCCTCACCGTTTTTAGCAATAACTAATAACTAATTTACAGTCCGCACATGAATTCGAGAATACATTGGTGCGTACCTACCGGGGTTGGAACTTGCGACCTTTGAATTAGCAGTCAAACGGTCATACCCCTCGGCTATCATTCCTATTAATACTATTACCGTTAGTCCGTAACATCGAAGTTCCCAGACCTAATTGATAAGTTTACTGTTACTACTATTTTTTGTTACATGCACAAAAACTTTAGATACATAAATTGGTGAGTCATTTATTTTTATTTGAACGTACCTGTCTACCAATTTAGGTGGAACTTGGATAAGGCTGACACAGAGGCGTGGCGACTCGCATACAAAACGAGAACCAGAAGTCAGAGTGGGTGAAGTTGCTGCGGATGGTGGTGATAATGATCTGCCCCCTAACCATGAACTCTTAAAGAAGGTCACTTTACGTTGTGGAAGCGAGACGCCGCATTACATAGATAGATCAGCTTCTCGCTTCCACATTGGAGACTGTCCTGCTTTGAGAGTTCATAGTAAGGGGGCTGGTGCATTAAGAACCTTGACGTGTGAAGAAATTAAATTGATTGCAGGTACGTCGCACTTCTTAGCGCAGTTCATAATACCTTTCCAATCCAGTTTTACCCTTTCTTTTTTCCCCTTTTTAGTAAAAACGTCGCCCCCTTCATTTGAAATTTTTACTGTATTGTGGATGCGTTCCCACAGTCGAGACAAACATCTGCGAATCACACATTTTTTTTACCCGTGCGGGAATCCAACCCGCAAGCCTTAGCGCAGCAGCCCAATCGCTTAGCCACTGCGCCAATTAGTTCGTCGAAGGTTTTTCCCACTTCATTAAGATATTATTCATCCGTTCACTGTACGTGTTTGAGCCGATATAAAGACACGTAGAACTCGGTCGTGGTAAACCCGTTCGCTCCATTCACTCTTCACACATTTTTCATGAAAATTGCCTACCCTACTCCTAAAATTACTATCCTACTCAAATTTTATTCTGGCTGTAGATACCTACTGCAAAACGTCTTCAATTGTGTCCTATACCAAGAGCACTCGGCGAATTTCCTTAAATCTCGACCAGAGGTAATTCATAAAAATGTCTCCCTATTCTGTAAATATTATTTAGTTTAGATACACGTGATTAAAAGGCAGATATGTTATTGATATTTACCTTACACGTGATAATATGCATAATTATGTGCCCAAAGGTATGGAGAGGTGACAGACAAACACAATATTTGCCGCCCCGACTTCAATATATATATCTGTGTTAGTGAAACACAGAATACAGTCATAGCCTCGCGCGAACACTGAATGGTACACAAGTCATGTCGAAAATTGAATTTACCGTTAACGGGAACAAATGTTCAGGTAGGAAAAGTGTTTATCATTTTATTTGTTAGCTCTAATCCTCGAATTTACTCCCATTTTTCTTTTTTTTTTGCAAAGCCTTATTTATATTCTAAATTAAAAGTTTCCTGAAAGACACACACTGAAAAGACATTGAATAAACACTACCTAAATAAGAATCACTTTCCAATAATATTAATAATATGTAGTATATCTACATATTATTAAAGTTTATATGAGATTGATCTCACAGTCAAATAGTGTGTACAGTTTTGTGAGACACTCTTTATTTCATGAGTTTCATTTACCTTTTGAAAAAATAATGGCTTAAAGTTTAATAAAAAAAAAACAGTATCAGCTAGTGAAAGTCCCTTCAAAATCGGTCTACCTGTTTCGGAGATAAGGTAATATTATTTTCTAACATAAATCGAATTATAACTTTATATTAAGATGCGCCTTGCGCCATACGATCAATCAAGGATCAGTCAAAAATGTCAGACGACTACCCAGGGTATGTTATAGGAACAATAATTGAGAATCACTAGTTATAAAGGTTTTTAATGCAACCTTTGTAGTCTCATTAAATAATGAATAGTGGATTGGCTTGGCTTACGCTCCAATTTAATATTGTTAAGTTTCATAGTCTTATACTTAACACTGGCGCCAAATTAATTCAATATTCCGTGCCCCAATGGACAGTTAAGGGTAGTTCTTCCATTGATGATGAAGATTGACAACATTTTTCCTTTAAATCAAAATTTATTTCGCTTTGGCCTTGTTGAAATGAAATAAAATTCTGGAGTAGATCACCTGACTGAGGGTGCATATGATAAGCATTCTAATCTTGTTGGATACCCAAATTTCTTCTGATTCTGAGACCCGAATATACACGTGAGGACATATTATTATCAAATAAGTATTTATAAGCCTCCACAGACTCTTTTAATATGCGACGTTTAAAAAAAATACCGCCGTGATGTTATATAATAGAAATAATAATGGTAGGACAATTATATAGCTAGTTATACATAGACTGGTACGGTTTTATTGTACACTATTAAACTTAGAATAGCTATACCTGTGTGACTAATGTACTACCAACTTGTAACTAAGTCTAATTTAGCAATAAGATGAATAACAGCGATGCAGTTGTAACTCAACTATAGGTTATTTTAAATAGACCAATATAAAGAGATACCACTCTAATATTAGAATTATGTATATTATTATATAAAAACACGGGTCATCTGCGAGTGGGGCTCGCTGACTGAGAGCCCCGCATAAACATGACTGATGACATTTACTTAGAAGTTCTTTTTTCATAGCTCCTAGGGACAGTACAATATTTGATATTAATTACAACTTTATACGTGTTCTTGAAAGAAAGGGGTTGACAAACTGACAGACAGGCAGACGGACAACGTATTGATCCTATTGGGGTTCCATATTTAGTTTTGGAGGTACGGAAACCTAAAAAAATTGTAACTGTAGATATCTATTCAGATGAGATTCGAAGTAAATAGTAAAACGAACGCTTTTTACGAAGGTACCTACTGCGTAGTGTGGACTACAACATTACTTTACTTTTACTATAATAAATTAACTGGCGGAAAATAATAAATCGTATTTAAAGGCTATTAATTTTAAAAGTAATTAGGATAAACGATCACAATAATACATGACAGCTTGTATCTTAATTAAAATGTATGGATGTCAATCGTAACATTGTTGAATAATGTTAATTGTACTTTTGTTGCAATGCAGGTACGTATTGATAATAACTTAGCATAGGTGGAGCCAATGTTATATTTGTATAATTAAACCTTAACAAAAAAGTTAATAAAAATATAATATAGAGTGCATAAACGACCCTTCGCCAAAACGCACAAGAATTTGATAAAATGTCTTGCCTGTCGGTGAAAACATCGTGAGGAAACCGGCAAACCTGACAGATTTTTCAACGGTGTTTAGACAAGTTAGGGGCAACAAGCGGTTTAAACTCCGACACCAGGTTGTTCATCAACCATACGATAAGAAGAAGAATACAATGATTTCGATCCGGCGCACCCTGAATAGCTAGCACTCGGTAAAGCAGAGTCTAGCTGATTACCCTTTCACTACTGTGGTATACCCAAACAGCTCACCTCAGAGCCGCGACCAACAGCCTATATTAGGGCCAAAAACATTTTAGGCACATCTAGAAATAAAGTAAAATAAAATGCACAGGGTTTTTTTATAAATCTCAGCAACTTCCAAAAATCCGAGACCCTCCTTTTGCATATATTACCTCGATAGAGTATACCGAACTATCCAAAAAAATATTTGTAACACTGTTTATTTATATGACCATCACCCCATTGCCTGCTTATGACCACTTCATGAGGACATTACAGTAATATCAAACCATTATGGAGTAACTACTAAGTAAATAACATGGTATTAAGTTTAAACTATGTTTTACGGTAAAATAACGACATAATGAATCGTAGGAATGAAACAGTAGGTCACTTGTTGAATAGAAGGTAGGTATAGGAATTTCCCATGAGGTATTTTGAATTAAATGTTACTTTAACACGTTTACTGTCCGCTAAGTAAACACAAAATAAAAAATCGAGATGTACCAGATGTGGTACACTGGACAGTGATATAGTTAACATATATTTATAAGCTAGATACTATATATTATAATATACTTCAATCAATAATAATTTTGAAGTAACGAATAAAACATGTGTAACCGCTGAGCATATGTTTCTGGCTTCAATTTGGGTTGGGCAAAGGTATCAGGAGCGTGCACATGAGCCCAGTTAATGGCAATAGGCTCGCCGCCTATTACATTGGGGCCTGTAACATAATTGGCAATGTATGAGTTAGTACGCGAAGGAGTCATATACACCATTTTGGTGACATAGGCGTGATTGTGGTGATGGTGCATTATGCAAATAACAAGTTTCGTTTATGCCACATCTGCCGGTTCTTGAACAATATTTTTTGATATTTCAAAGTTTGTCTTTTGGTAAAAGTTGTTTTTAATCTTGAAGTACTTTCACCCCTCAAAAAGGTATTTTGTTAATGTAGTTAACTAAACTAATAAATCGATTATGTATAGTGGACGAATGTCTCCCTCGGGAAACGTCGCTGAACGCGTACCTCCGCTATGTGCTGTGCCTGCCCGGCACCAAGGCCATGTGCCACGAGGGCGGCTGCGGATCCTGCATCGTGATGGTGCGCGCGCGCCGTTACCCCAGCGGCAAACTTGAAACCTTCTCTGTTAACTCCGTAAGTTGCTTATAACTACTAAACAATAGTAAAACTTAAAGACCGTCTAATCTTGCTGAGTTCTACTTCCTAGCTAGTTGTAGACTGTTCCTCAAATATGAGGTAAGGTATAATGTATGAGATACATACAATACACTAGATTTAAAAAGCGCACTTATACTTATCGCACAAATAAATAAAATTCAATATGTAAGTATTTATAAACCACGAGTTATGAATTTTTATATAAGCCTCAGTACCTTTTATATATCCCGGCCTAATATGAGCACCCTCTACCCAATTACCTTACGTTCCTTTTACATAATGGTTCATTCTTTCACCCCAGTGTCTAGTGCTAGTGTTCTCATGCCATGGCTGGGACGTGACCACCATTGAGGGCGTTGGCGACCGCTTGAAGGGCTACAGCGATGTCCAGAAGCGGATCGTCGAGTTCAATGGTACGCAGTGTGGGTACTGTACCCCTGGATGGGTCATGCATCTGACTAGGTGAGAAATGTGACGACGAATTACACTGCTAATTTACCTGACAGGCATTGAGGACTTCAAAACATTCAACAATAACCTTTCTTACAGTTTAAAGGACAAGAGCCTTACGATGGCAGAATTAGAGAACTCATTCGGCAGCAACACATGTCGGTGCACGGGGTTCCGGCCTATCATGGACACGATCAAGTCGTTCGCTATCGACGCCACCCCGGAACTACGCCAGAGGGTCAAAGACATAGAGGAGGTTAACGCTTGCGGCGAAAGTTGTAAGAGCTGCACCAGGAAGTGCTCCATACAGAGTGATGGTAGCGACTGGAGCCTCGTCGACGAAGTACAAAGGGACAGCACCATCTACTTGAACTTTGGGAAGAGCAAGTTCTTTAAGGTGTACGAACAGTCTGACATCTTCGAAATCCTGAAAAAGTACGGCGAGGATTCGTATATGCTGGTAGATGGAAACACTGGAAAAGGTTATTCTTTAACTTTAATATTATGAGAAAGGATAATTAATGACTGATAACTGAATAATTATCAGGTTATTTAACCGAGTAGATGAATATAGAATGCCCCATGCAATAATATTGACTACTATCATAAAACTTACATACATTTATCTTCATCTTCAATATCCCATTTTCTTCCCCTGTTGGGTATGAATACAAATTCTATAAATAAGTTCATGAATAACTTGGCTAATTTAATAATGTAAACTTGAGTCAAAATAAGAATGTATTTACAAATTATCTCTTCTTAAAACATGGTTTTGTATTCGCTTTAATTAAAATACGATTGTATTGCTATATAACGGAACTTGTAGTGTGATAAGCTTATTTTTTATAAGCCTCATTATGCTACCGGCGGCTAATAAATGAACGATTATTCCACTTAGAATAAATACAGTTACAAATTAGAAAACATTGAAAACTCAATAAACATTCCAGGTATCGTCGAGAACTTTGTATACCCTAATAATTTGATAGACATAAACGGGGTAACATCGCTTAAAAAATATGATTTTGACCAGAATTTGGTAGTTGGAGCCAACGTGTCTCTTCAGGACTGTATGTCTATATTCACAAACGCTGCGAAGACTAGAACCGAATTCGCTTATCTGGCTGAATTTGTGAAGCATTTTGAACTTATTGCTCATATACCTGTGAGAAAGGTGAGTAGAATCTGTGCCTCTATGTATATTCCGGTGGTGTGGGCTGTATTGTACTATTCCACACTTAAAATTCGCTACACAGATTGAGTTCAATCTCAATTTAGACCTAAACTAAATAAGCCAGTAATGGATACAATAACAGTTAGGAAGCTGGATTATTATAAAGTAGCTTTGGTTCTTGATTTTGGATTTTAGTACAGTCCGATCAGTGCGCCAAAAGGCGATTAACCATCAACAATGTATAAAGAACGATACGAAACTAGAAATTTTTGTTTAATGCTTATTGTGCTGTTACAGATTGGCTCGATAGCAGGTAATTTGATGTACAAGCGCGCAGTACCGACGTACCAGTCTGATGTATTTGTACTCTTTGAATGTGTTGGCGCTAGAGTTACAGTTTGTAAGTATTTCAAATTATAACGGTATATGTATTTATGTAACAGTATTTTATTTCCACGCGCTGTATTCTGCCCCTATATGCTGCAATATATTCTTCCGACGAGCCGAGTTCCGTACCGCAAAAGCACTTTAATCATCCGGAACGGTAGGACGCCGGGATTCCCTCAAGAGCTTCTTCTTTGGTGAATCATTCGCCAGATGGCCTTAACGGCAGTAGAGCGAAGAGACATTTCTTGCTATTTCATCATGTTGGGACTGGTTGTGCTTAAGCTGACTTGAACCATCCAATATGTTACTACTCCGGTCGCTCACTTCTCGCGCCACTAATATTAGTGACCAAAAATGGAGATCCACAGTGTCTCCGTTTTCTGTCATGGCATAGCATTAACAATAGGTTTCTCAATCAATTTTGTGTTATCCCTAGGTAACTCCTATGGTGCAAGAAGGACACTATCGTTGACAGCGTTCCTAAAGTTCGACATGAAAGGCATGCTGATGGTCAATGTAGAATTACCGCCATTAAGCAACTCACACGTCTTCAGGAGTTATAAGGTATATAATATAATTTATGTGTTCACAGCTGTGTTATCTTATCAAACAGTAAATAATAACTTGTTTTTACATACCACACGGTAATAATGATTAATAGGAAATTTAATAATGACATCAACCATTCTATAGTCAACATTGTTTACAATTATTTATCTTTGTTTCTTCAGAAGAAAATGAACTACCAGAAATGAGTCTTTGCGTTATATTTCAGATTATGCCGAGAAATCAAAACGCACTTGCTATAGTAAATGCAGCGTTTCTTATAAAGCTCACTAGCAAAAATATAGTAGATTGTGCTAGCATTGTGTATGGTAATATAGACCCAAAGTTTGTTCATGCTGAAAAAACTGAGAATTATCTAGTAGGCAAGAAAATATTCACTGACGAAGTTTTGCAAGGAGCTATTAATGTTTTAAGTGGTGAGTTGAACCCGGTGGAAATATCTGGCGAACCCTCAATACGGAGCAGAAAAAAACTAGGTATTGGGCTGTTTTATAAGGTAAGAATAATGCAGAATGTGTTACCCTTTTTCTTTAATTTATTACTAGATTTCCTTTTTTCTGATGGAAAAATTTCGCTTGTACTTTTCAATAACGTAACTGCTTAAATCTGCTGTTTGTGCAGCTTTAAAATATATCTATTATCAACTGTTTAAATAATGTTTCCACACGCTCAATGTGACGTTAATGAAACTAATCAATATACCTAAAATATTGGTTAAACATCTCTTATTATATTCGAAGACTATATTAGTCCACTATATTAGTACACTAGCTGCGTTCCGCGGTGTCAACCGCTACATTTTTTTGTGATAAAAAGCCTATGTGTTAATCCAGGGTGCCAGCTACCTCCATATAAAATTTCATCAAAATCGGTCTAGCCGTTTGAGCGTGAAGACGTAACAAACATACAAACACTCACAAACTTTCGCCTTTATAATATTAGTGTGAGTGCAACTGGCAACCTCTTATTACGTCCGACTGAATTCTTATAAATACTTTGCAGTTTATCCTGAACATTTCTCCAGCGGGTACAGCTCTCTCTAAGTATAACTCTGGTGGACAGTTAATCAGTAGACCCGTATCTTTTGGAAAACAAGACTACCAAACCGACCCCTCGTTGTTCCCTCTGAATCAACCTGTAAATAAGCTTGAAGCAGAGATCCAGAGTTCTGGAGAAGCTGTGTATGCTAATGATCTGCCTCCATTTCCACGGGAGGTATTTGGTGCTTTTGTATTATCCACAGTGCATATTGGAGAAGTGGATACTATAAACGTAAACAAAATCTTGGTAAGTGTGTGTTTTGGTTAAGCTACAAGAAACAACTAATGTGTATTTATCCGCTGATGTTGTTAGACATAATCAGGATTACAAAAAAAAAACTTTTTGACTCCAGCCAAGCTAAGTTTTTGCTGTTTAAAATCCTTAATATCTTTCTTTAAATTAAATTATTTATCCATCTATACCTGCGCCTTATTCTATTAATTGTCTACAAATAGAGAGCCGACTTTGTAATAATGGTTTTATATATCGACGAAATAAAATATAAAATTGATAAACAAGACCCGTATGAACAAATAACATGAAAACGAGTTTAGTGTGTACACAAACACACTTTTATACAAAGAATATTTATTACGTTGGTATTCTTAACAACTTTAACCAAAACAATGACTAACGCAAGTCATGCTGTTTTACATAGTATTAAGGCACATTAAGTCAATACTACAATAGTATAGTATCAATATTTCTGATAAACATAAATGGCATCATTCGCCGTGTTCTTGTCACCGCCGGTGTACTAGCCGTACTAGAACTAAATGGCTTGGTACGTGACAATGGTAAGAGAGATGTCATTGTTACCTGGGATGAATACTATGATGATTTTTAACTGTTTTATTTCCGAATATGTCGTTTTTAATTTGTTTTAGAAATAAGTAGAATATCCATTGTAAATAATAGTATGAATGAACACTATGTTAATAAAAAGGTTAAATAAGTATTTTGATATCACCAATAAGGACGAACATTTAAAAAATAATCTTGTACTAATAGTTTAATTAATTAATTTGGTAGAACGAACATGTGTTATGTGTAAAATGTCTTTTGTTCCTTAAAATATACTGAATTTGAATCTACTTATATTTATCAGTTTATCTGTTTCAATATGTACAACTTCGTAAATTAATGATGCAGCATTACATTTTTAGGAAATAGATG
Source organism: Abrostola triplasia (assembly GCA_946251915.1). Lineage (NCBI taxonomy): Eukaryota > Metazoa > Arthropoda > Insecta > Lepidoptera > Noctuidae > Abrostola > Abrostola triplasia. The sequence continues at coordinate 9,485,533 of OX276434.1, read as the reverse complement.
GCGTAGTAGCCTTATACTCAGCAAAAGATATTCCCGGAGTCAATTCATTTACGTACCCCGGCTTCCAACTGCAGACTGAAGACGAAGAGATACTTGCAACTAAAATCAAGTATTACGGACAACCCATAGCTATATTAGTAGCAAAAACTGAAGAATTAGCTGCAAGAGTAGCTAAATCGGTTGAAGTTACATATAAAAATGTTAGTACAGCTACTCCAGTACTGAAAATCGATGATGCTAAGAAAGATAGTAATAGATACGTTCCTGGAGACGCGAGTATAACACCAACTGCAACTGCTGGTTCTAATACAACGAAAGTGGTTAAAGGAGTATACGATATTGAAGCGCAATACCATTATTATATAGAACCGGTGTCGTGCGTCGTCGTGCCGATCGACAACATCTTAGAGGTGCATGATTCGTCGCAATGGATGGACTTGACGCATATTTCTGTGGCAAGGTCTTTGGGGATAAGTGAGAGCGAGTAAGTACTTCTTTTCTGGTAATTTTTACCGTTAAAAAAGATAATACCCATTATGTGTATCTTATAAAACCATCAACGATCCTAGATGTTACAATTATTGCAAGCTGGAAGATTTTAAAACACTATAGGATCATACATCTGTTATCGTAGCTGTATTATCCTGTTTACTATTCAGTGCTTGTATTGAAAGTCATGCTTGTCTAATTGATGACTACATATGAAGGAATGGATATAGTTTATTTTCTTTCTTAACGAACTGCCTATTACAGGATTATAGTAAAGGTTCGCCGTATTGGCGGCGGTTTTGGAGGCAAGATCTCTCGTAATGTGCAAGCATCGACGGCTTGCGCGCTAGTGGCCAAGAAACTGGACTTGCCCTGTAGATTTATATTGCCAATTCAAACTAATCTGACTACTACTGGAAGGAGGCTGCCGTGTCAGTGCACATATGAGGTAAGACATAGCTACAGATTATAGTCTTTATTGACACTGTAAAATTAAGAAATTACCCTATGGAAAGAGGAAAAATTACACTTTTCTACAATACGTACCTAATACCAGCATTTATTTAAATATCAAAGACAAAATTAAAAAAACATCCTACGTACAATTTTGTGATGATGATCTCAATATTTTCAACTGCGTTATACTAAAAAATGAAGGACAAATTTTAAAGAATGCTTTTTTTCTTTACTTAAACATAATTAGTAAAAACCAGTGATATCACTTTTTAAATTTCATTAAGGTAGGCGTTGACGACAATGGTAAGATCCAGTATCTGAAAGCCTTTTTGGTTGAAGATAACGGGTGTTCCAACAATGAGAACATCCTGAGCTTCGCTGCCGACGGCTTTCCCAACTGCTACGATGCGTCCACATGGTCACTGAATACTGCTACAGTTACAACAGACACACCTTCTAATTCCTTCGCTAGGGCACCAGGTTCGCAATTTTTTTTTAATGTCAGTTATCATGCCTATTCTCATTATTATTTTTCTGGGAAAACATAACATATGTTCTTGGTGTTATGACAATTCATATATTTTTATTGTTGTCTCTCCTTTCTGGTTACATAAGTCGCATTCAAATATAGTATTAGATCTTTCAGTATTTCTACATTAAGTATAGGTAATAACAATTTCAATAAATAATGTCAAAACAACTTGACGATTATCCCCCTTACTTATAAAAATTGTTAGTGTTTAACAATTGATTAAATTATACCTGTCACTGTCGTTTGCATATCAAAGAATAGAGATGTCAATAGACTTAAGAAGACTTATCTTAAAACACATGTTAGCATCATTTATTAGTAAGGGGGTATGCGTTTACTATCGGTAATAAATAATTAAATATTACATTGCTATATTTAATTTAATGTGTATAACGTACCATGTATTTCCAGGTACTTGCGAGGGTATATCGAGTATAGAACACATAATGCAGCACATTGCATTCGCCGTACAAAAGGACCCTACTAGCGTCCGTCTAGCCAACATGACGGAAGAAGACAATGACCTTCCAGAATTGATAAACATCCTCAAGAGTGACGCCAACTACGACAAACGAGTCACAGACATCGAACAATTCAACAAAACCAACAGATGGATGAAGAAGGCTATATCAGTCAATGTCATGAGTTTCCCTGTTATTTATTACGGTAATTTTTCAGCACTTGTCACCGTTTATAGGGGTGATGGAACAGTGACCGTCACCACAGGAGGCATAGAGATGGGACAGGGCGTCAACACGAAAGCAGCCCAAGTCTGTGCGTACGAACTAGGGATACCCCTCGAATACGTGAAAATAATTCCTCATTACTCATTCGTGGCCGCCAATAATGTGTTTTCTGGAACAAGTATTACTACAGAGAGTGTGTGTTACTCTATTATAAAGGCGTGCGAAGTTTTGAAGGAAAGGTTGGCCCCAATAAGAACGAGTATGCCTGACGCGCCTTGGAAAGACATTATCAAAAAAGCGGGTGATGACCAAATTGAGTTGACTTCTTTATATATGATGGCGGATACTGATAAGAACTTAAGAGGGTATAGAGCGTTCGCCGTGGCCATCACAGAGACGCTATTGGACGTGATGACAGGGAGGTTCCAAATTGTTCGAACAGATATATTAGAGGATGTCGGTATTAGTGTCAACCCTAAGCTTGACGTTGGGCAGGTGAGTTCTTTCAAAGCATCTTGGGGGGTATAAAATTTCTCCTACAGTATGTAGTCACTTGGATAGATACATAATTATATCTAATTAGTATACTGCCTATTCGAAGTATTTTATAATGACGTTAGCGCCTGTTTTACCTAAACGTGTAGGCAAACAGTGTTTAGCACACCCACATTTCGCCATTTGTAATAGGGGGCGCCGGGCGAGCATATTGCTATCAAACGTGCACAGCTCCACTCCGTGCAGATGCTAAGACTTAAACACCTAATAATTATTTGTAGGTGGAAGGGGCGTTCATTCAAGGAGTTGGTTACTTCACTTGCGAGAAGTTTAAATACGACAAGCAATCAGGCAAGTTGGAAACTAACCGTAGTCTGAAGTACCACGTGCCACTCGGCCTGGATATACCCGTCGAGTATAATGTGAAGCTCCGTTACAACCACAAGAACCCTAATGGAGTGCTTGGATCGAAGAGTGAGTAAAAGTAAAATACATAACTAGAATACTCGATTTAAAATAATAATAAAGAGATGTAAGAAACTCTTATAAACCGTTCTACAGATCAGAAAAAATCGTACTACCTAACTACCTACTTAATATAATATATATACCTAGTTGTAAAATGCCTTAGGTGTGCAGTTTTCCTTCACTGTTTTTAGCAACTGATAGCTAATTTATAGTACGCACATGAATTCGAAAAGTCATTGGTGTGTGCCGGAGTTTTAACTTGTGAAGTTTTACTTAGCAACGGTCATACCCCTTGGTTATCCGTGTACCTAATATTATTTTTTTCTCTTAGCTTGCGGCGAGATGGGCATCTGCATATCGCACAGCGTGACTCACGCGCTCCGACAGTGCATCATGGAGTCCAGAAAAGACTCCGGATACGATCCTACAGAATGGATCTATATACGTAAGTATTATACACGAACGCAAAACGGTTGACGATTACCAGTCGTCTTAGGTGAGCGACATGTAGCGACGTAAGGCGAAGCAATGTGAAATAAATTTGTTCCCGCAATGCATTAATAAGTAGATTCGACTTTTTCTAAATAAAACACTTATTTTTGACCAACTTTGCAATGCACATCCTCAAGTGGTCATTCGCGCTGCATCGCATCCTGTCGCGCGAAAAACAAATGCGTACTTTGTCGCAGATTTATTAAGGCGATAACGAATGCCGCAAATGCGTACGATGAATACTCGACTCTTTCGCGTTACGTCGCATTGCCGCGTTAATCGTCCACTTAGGACAACGGTTTAGAAATCCGAAAGCCTACCTGGAATGATAAATACATGGGATTGATATTATGTCATAGATTACATAGTCGAAAGTGGTCGAAAAATTATGTCATCCCCATACGTTTGTCATTCCATACGATTTGTCTTTTTCAAACTTGCCATTTTTTATTCAGCGCTTATTTTAACAGTCACTGCCACAATACCATGAACTTTTATAGAATAACCTTTTCCGTTGAGGAAGCGAGATGCCAGACTGCACTGTAAGTACGGGGACGCGGCGTCTCGCTTTCACAACGGGAAATGTCCCGCTTTAAAAGTGTTCATGGTAAAGGGTTTTGTTGCCTGATTTATACAAGGTACACATACTGTAAATATTACGATTGATTATATTTGGTACAACACGTGTCTCTATTGTAAAATTTGTTTCAGCTGTACCATACGACACGGAAGCTATTCTAAAGGCGTTGGATGTCAAACCCGAAGAATTTCTACTAAGCAAATAAGGCGTAAAAGTTGTTATTATCATAATAAAAGAATTTTTGATATTGTTTCTGTAACTGTAGTTTTATCTTTATCCAGTTTACAACAGAAGAAATTTATAAAAAATGTGTCCATGCAACTTATGGCATTCATTAATTGCTATAATTATGTATACCTATAAATGTATGATTAATACAACTAGGAGTCACGCTGCGGCCAAAATTTGACCGTAATTATTTATGATAAAAAAATTGGCTTCGTGTACCTCTTCTGAGCTGAGCACGAGGTCCTGGTTTCGAATCTCGGGTCGGGCAAAGTGTTACTGGGTTTTTCCATTAGGTAATTCTCAGTGGCAGCACGGAGTCTGGATTTGTGCCCGGTTGATGGCAATAGGCTCGCCCCCTATTACATTGGGACCTAAAACATAACTGGCGAAATGTGGGTGTACTATATGTGCACCTTTGCCTACCCCTTCGGGAAATACAGGCGTGATGTTATGATGTGTACCTCTTCTCCATACAATTTTTAATTCAACTCCAAATCTCACACTTCTCTGAGCGCCTAATCTCTCCTAAACAAGGGTACAATGTTTTTGCTTTACATAATAATATAACGATTCTCTGATTAGATAATTTGCACACGCAATGCAATGTTTTAGTCGTCAACATAATCATTATAAGATCAACGATGGATCGTTGATTATTATTTGTCTTAAATAATCAAACACACTATCAGATTATCGCATGATTAATATACAACAATGATTATTATTTTTTTGCTTGTCATGATGATTTGTACGTATTTCGTCCCACTTTTTAGCCCCACATTCCAAAAATGTCATGGGTCATCCTATTTTAAATTGGCCTCATGTGTCGCCGCACATTAGTTACGAGATTCAAAGTATAGTTAACAAAAGCTTTTCAATTTTTAACCGATCTGATTAGCGCAATGGCTAAGCGATTGGACTACAGTGCTAAGGGACGATACCCGCTCGGAAAATATTTGGTACTACTCACCTCTATGCCTTAAAGGGTTTCTCTAACTTTTGTGCCCCTAGTGGTAATATATCAGATATTGTGGCCTACTTCCATTTAATTTCATGAAGTACCAAAAAAGTGATGAATTTACTTCTGTAGCTGTTTATTCACATATAAAATGGTTAGTATTAACTACTCATAACAAAGGGATTACACTGAATGTCCTGATTTTCATTATGATAACTATGATTGCTTCTTCATACAAAACGATAAGATTATACTATCCGATCTAGATAGATAGATGGATAATATTCTTGATTACACACCAAGGAACACAAACTAGGTGGCATATATATAAAGAGTTTCCACAGGGTGGAGAAACTAAATCCTAGACCAGGCCAGAATGAAGTTCTTCCTAACAGTGATCGCGGCGGCGGCTGTGGTAGCCTTAGCGCTGGCCGAAGAGCCAGTGTTGAGGAACTACCATGAGAGCGTGGGTATCGCAGAGGCGGCGCGCATCAAGCAGGCCGAGCAGGCTATTGACTTCGACGGCTCCAGGATCGTCGGCGGCTCCCTCGCCAACGTCGGCGCCCACCCTTTTCTGGTCAGTTTCACATTAGTTAATTGACACTGATACTCATATTACGAAATCAGGTGCATTATAAATCGAAATACTTCGATTTATGCGATGTCCACACGAAATCCTTATTATTAGGTACTCAGTTTGTCATAAACTAATAAGCAAATGCATGAATTGGGTCGATTATATCATAAATGTATGTTTGTGTAGTGCTTTAAAGGTATGTCTGTTACAGATCGGTGTGGTTATCACCCTGACCACTGGCGCCACCTCAGTATGCGGCTCCACCATGTTGACCAACACCCGCTCCGTGACTGCAGCTCACTGCTGGAATGACGGCCACAACCAGGCTCGTCAGTTCGTGCTCGTGTTCGGCTCTGCTCGTCTCTTCTCCGGCGGGACCCGCGTCGCCACCACCAACGTCGCTATGCATGCTAACTGGAACACGGTGAACCTCAACAACGATATCGCCATTATCACCTACAACTGGGTGTCTTACACCAGTGAGTATCTTGTTCAGTTTTGTAACAGTAACTCGATATACTTCTAACTGTCTTATAATCTTCAGTTTACATTAATGATAAATCTTGAATGTTTACCTGTGTAGACGTAATCCAAAGGGCGATCATGCCAAGCGGCACTCTGCTCAACAACAACTTCGCGGGCACATGGGCTATGGCTGCCGGCTATGGAAAGACCAGCGACGGTAAGTTATTTTTTATTTATTTATGAAATATCTTATCAGAACAAAACGGGATGACTTCTCAAATGGGTAATGGAATAAAATATCGGCCTGATATTTCACCATTATATATTAAGTTATCAAAGTATTTACAGTTTCTCAAAGTAAGATCATAAATTACAATATCTTTAATATATACCTACTGTAGCTATACGTCAACAACATAATATTTATGTTTAAAAAGTAATAAGGTGAAGTCTCATAAAATAATACACCGTGGTTCATTTACAATTTTAAACTATGAAAATATGCGACTTAACAAATGATTTAAAGTACAGTATTATTAGTGTACTCAGTACAATAAAGTGTACCTTTATGAAACGAAAAGTAATCCATAATGTACGAACCTATTTAGTATTTAAGTTTAATTAATTGTGCAACTTCATCACACCCACAGACAAACTGTGTAAACGGTTTTGTGGGGCAATATTTTAGTATATAAGTTTTATTTTATAAATACATAATAAATAAATAATAATAAAAATTTCTTCGCTGTCACTTTCACAGGTGCTGGCATCTCTAACAACCAGGCCAAGAGTCATGTCAGCGTGCAGGTAATCACCAACGCTGTGTGCGCGCAGTCGTACGGTGGCCTTATTGTTGGATCCACCCTGTGTACCAGCGGCGCTGGCGGCCGCGGCCCCTGCACCGGAGACTCCGGTGGCCCTCTCACCGTCACCAGTGGAAACCAACGTATTCTGGTTAGTACCTTCATATAGTGAGAGTGATTATACAGCCACCGCGTAGATTTATTAATCTGCAAGGTTAACCGCCAACGTGGTGTTACAGTTTGCCTCGCCTGTAGGCTTCTGACATGGCCTTAAACACCGTTGAAAAGGAGAGCCGGTTTCCTTACATTATCCATTACTAGAAATACTTTTAGGCGTTTCTTTGTGTTGTTGATACAAAGAAAGTGTATTGTATTTTAATTAACTACTTTTGGTACCTTGCCTAACCTTGCATACCTACATACGATAACGCTTCGTTAATTATGGCGTTCTATGGGGGAGGCCTTTGTTCAACAGTAGACGTCTTCCAACTGATGATGGTTATGATGATCAAGATGTAAGGTGTGTTCCCCTATAACAGGAATCTATACATTCACATTTGGCCACAGGTTGCCAGTGTTATGTAAAACATACATGGCGAGACTATTGCCACTCATCCGTCCCACACTGGGTTTGTCGACTGTTCGACAATCACAAAGTTTTAATGTGTCCGCAGATCGGTGTGACTTCATTCGGTTCAGGTCGCGGCTGCCAGGCCGGACTCCCCACCGCCTTCGCCAGAGTCACATCCTTCGCTTCCTGGATCAACGCCAGAATTTAAACAAGACTGAACGAAACTACTGTAGGAAACTTGAATAAAGCTAATCAGGAACGTATAATTTGTTTCATTTAGGATCACAGATATTAACCCGGCAAGAGAACGTAACCTTATCAACTCGAGCCTTGCAGTATTCTTTGTATGTATACACATATAACATCACGCCTGTATTCCCCGAAGGGGTAGGCAGAGGTGCACATATAGTACACCCAAATTTCGCCAGTTATGTTTTTAATGATGAAATAATGTTCCATTTAAAATAAACAGTCTAATTCCTTTGTTCTTACTTACTTTGTTGAGCAGTACAATTCAGAATTAGGTAATTGCTATAAAAACTTCAAACGGTAATTCATGTAAGTTAAGATTATGCGTGCAAAGCTTTAACATTCTGATATCTACCATTATCCCTAAACAACTAACCAATTATCACCTTGGTTATTTCTTCAAAATACCTTACGGGGGTCAAAGTCCCTTTGTGTTTGTTTCGGCATTATTTATAAATTAGGAATTAATGCCGATGCCATATATTAAAAGTTCCTGATCAACCCATCACAAAAATGACCGCAGCGAGCACGGCTTATCCGGTTGCCACGTAGCTATACGATTTTATGGTAAGGGGGTTGTTGCCTGATTTTTACAAGGTATCATCATCAGCCGGAACATGTCCACTGGTGAACAACCAGCCTACTAATATTAGTGTAGACGTACCTACTATCAAAAAATAATGCTGAAAAAATACGCCTTCTAGATACCTACTAGCTGGGTTTTTACTCTTTACAGATTAGATAGGTACTTAATATGTTAAATATTTACATATTAATTATGTGATTATAATCATGATCAACGGTCATTCGTCTAGAGATTAATAAAAATAAATTAGATGCAAATGCAGCGAATCCAATTTTTTTAAGAATGTATGTTTTTATTTACTGTATATTCCGGTTATACTCACGGGTGTATTCGGGAATGCCCGACTAATTTCGAACTCGACCGGAGCCCTTATTCATGAGCTGGTTACGCGGCAGAGTCGCGAACCGGACTCAGTTCGGCTCGCGACTGCCTGGGCTCCGGTCGAGTTCGAAACTTGTCGGGCATTCCCGAATATACCCGTGAGTATAACCGGAATATACAGTAAATAATATGGATAACATTCACGAAAGTTATTATAGTAAAATGTATGTTTTTGGTTAAGAAGATGACAAATGTAATTTATAAGACTAAGCGAGACGCCTTCTATATTGCACGTAGCGGTGTCTCGCTTCCACAACGCAAAATTACATGCAATACAAGCTTGTATTGCATGTAATTTTCCCTTACCATAGTAAGGTACCAGAGCATACTATAAAGGTGAGTTTCCACCTGTGACATTCCGGCGAATATTCAGGATACTTTTAGCTTCCTAGACTTCTTCACTATACAAACATTTACTTTGCCAAATCTCACACTTCTCTGTGCGCGTAATCTCTCGTAAACAAGGGTACAATGTTTTTGCTTCACATAATTAATATGTCGATTCTCTGATTAGATAACTTGCATACGCAATGTTTAAGTCGTGAAAATGATTATTGTAAGATTACATACGATCGATCGTTGATTATTTGCCTTAATTAAGCCTATATTAATCAACCACACTACCGTATGTGTGCATTATAAATGTACAACAATGGTTATTATCATGATGATTAATACGTCTTTCGCCTTACACTTTAGCCCCACCTTGCAAAAATGTCACGGTTCGTCAAGAGAAAAACAAACATTTTTTTTTCTATTATATATTTTTAAATATATGTATAGGTACTTAAACCAGGTTTACCAGAAACGATAATTATTTAATCACAAATCAAACAGTATTTTCGTGGTCTGAATGATAATGGAGCCCAATTGGGAATTGTTGTTTAATTAACTAAATACAAGGTTTTTAACTTAGATTTACAATAGGGAATATGTAGGTATTTTTTTTCATTTGATAGTTACCTTATATCGTTATATAAAATTGTAAATCAGCGCCAAATAACAAGATATTATGTATATTTAAAATAAAATGTTATCATCATCATCAGCCGGAAGACGTATTATAAAATGCTATAAGCCATGGAAAATCTCATTAATTATTTACTATATATTCCGGTTATACTCACGGGTGTATTCGGGAATGCCCGACTAATTTCAGTTTATTCATGACCGGCTCGCGACTCTGCCGCGTAACCAGCTCATGAATAAGGGCTCCGATCGAGTCCGAAACTAGTCGGGCATTCCCGAATACACCCGTGAGTATAACCGGAATATATAGTAAATAATATGGATAACACTCACGAAAGTTATTATAACAAAATCTCATTAATGCTTATGAAATTTTACAAAATGGTGCGTTTGGGGCGTTTAACGCCCACCATTTTAAAAAATGTCATAAAACCTACGTACAATAGGTACTAGGTACCGACCCTATTATTTTCATAAATTAATGTGATATACGCTTTCAATATCGTAGACATTGACGTCACATTTCATCTGACACGTCCGTTCCCGTTTGCAACTACATTGAATTTGCCGCTCATTTGGCTCCCTTTAATAATAATTACCGAATTAAATATTATTTGATTGATTATTAAAAAATATTTGGTTACACCCTTACTTGAATGACATGCAGATTCCCGAAAAGTGGACCTAGAACACTCCCCTGTGGCACACCAAATGACACTATAGGTACGTGCTGTGGATTGAAAAACAATGTTATTTTTACTTTTCATATTATATTAAATTTGTTATTTGTGTTCTGTTATGTAAATAAGATTTTATGAGATTGCTGACATTTCCTCGTATGCCATTTGTTCAAGTTTATTTTGGAGTGTACCATAGTGCACAAAGTCAAAGGCTTGAGTAATGTCACAAATGCCGTACTGTAGGGGATCAGCATAAGATACGATATACTTTTCCACAAATCTTAAGCCAGGATCCCACGTAAGCTTGTCAGATCCATCCGGGGTTGCAGAAGGATCTCACCTCCTCTTGTTCTCCTCCACACCCGACTAGACAGATTATCGCATTGATTAAAATTAAAAAGCGTATTATTTACCTTATCTTCAGGAACCAATGTTGATTACAATGCCGCATTCAAATCAGGCTTATCAGGGATTATTAAAGTAACGTGACTGGTTTCGAGAAGTGTGGTTCCAAATCGTAGATTTTAGAATGGTGGCGGTGGATGATCAATGGCTGGACTTATTTCTCGTACTTATTTAAGACAAGAAAACCCTAAAAACTGAGTTAATCACCTAGAAGGTCGTTGGAATGCAAATAGAGACCATCCATCCGACGAACGCGGCGGTTACCTTCACTACCATTCGTGTTAATTACCAAAGCTCTAGACCACGGTAAGAACTGCTTTTACGTGACAATAATTAGGTGATACATGGATACGTTCCTATTTATTCTGAGATTCTTTACTATTATGTTAATTCTGAGACCCAAATGGTCGTCATCTCTCTCTCATTTTTATTATTTGGGGAAAAAATATATTTCGAAGTAGCGCATGTCTGCCAATCGGTAAAATTTTTGAAGTCCTCTAGCTCGGTCTTCTCTTTTTATATAGTATCTAAATCGAGGACGTAATAATATAACGCATACGCTTCAGATAATCAAATATCTATAACTATAAAATCGGAATCATAAACATTTCTACAAAATAACAGGCTTTAAAGTTCATGAAGTACCGAAAAAAGGTGATGGTTATTTTTCTTCTGTAGCTGTTTATTCAATTATTAAACGATTAGTAGGATTAATAGAGTATTAACTAATCGCGATCAAAGGATTATTACGAATTATGAATTTTTATTATAAAAACTTAGATTGTTTCTAAACGCAATACGATAAGATAGTGCAATCAGGTATATATAAACAGTATCCACAGATATGAGGAACTAATTACTAGACCAGGCCATAATGAAGTTCTTGCTGACAGTGATCGCGGCAGCAGCGGTGCTAGCCTTAGCGCTGGCCGAAGAGCCAGTGCTGACGTACTACCACGAGAACGTGGGCATCGAGGAGGCGGCGCGCATCAAGCAGGCCGAGCAGGCTGTCGACTTCGACGGCTCCAGGATCGTCGGCGGCTCCCTCGCCAACGCTGGCGCCCACCCTTTCCTGGTCAGTTTCACGTTGGTTAATTAACATTGTTACTCATAATATTATGAGTCGTCGGGTACATTATTAATCAAAATACTTCGATTTATACGAAGTCTACACAAAATCATTCTTATTACTCAGATTGTCATGAACCACTAAGCAACTGCATTAATTCATTAATGTATAGTGCTTTAAAGGTACCTATGTTTGTTACAGATTGGTCTGGTCATCACCCTGACCACTGGCGCCACCTCAGTATGCGGCTCCACCATGTTGACCAACACCCGCTCCGTGACTGCAGCTCACTGCTGGAATGACGGTCGCAGCCAGGCTCGCCAGTTCGTGCTCGTGTTCGGCTCCAATCGTCTCTTCTCCGGCGGCACCCGCGTCACCACCAGCAACGTCGCCATGCACGCTAACTGGAACCACAACAACCTCAACAACGATATCGCTATCATCACCTTCAACTGGGTGTCTTACACCAGTGAGTATCTTGTTTAGCTTTGTAATAGCAATTTGATAATCTTTTAACTCTTATAATCTTCAGTTTACATCAATGATAACTATTGAATGTTTGACCTGTGCAGACGTAATCCAAAGGGCGATCATACCAAGCGGCACTCTGCTCAACAACAACTTCGCGGGCACATGGGCTATGGCTGCCGGCTACGGAAGAACCAGCGACAGTAAGTTATATTTAATTTATTTAAATTATATTTTATTTATGAGATATACTATCTGAACGATCGATGTTTGTACCTATGTAGAAAATGGGACAACTTCTCAAATAGGTAATAGAATAATAATATCAGCCTGGTAATAATTCACCATCATCTATTAAGTTATGAAACAATTTACAGTTTCTCAAAGTAATGTGTCATAAAAAGTGAAAGGGTGAAGTCTCATAAAATAGTACATTGTGGTACATTTAAAAGGAGATACCCAGTTTTGGGCCCAGCCGTTACACGAATCAGATATGTACCAAAAAAATCTACTATTTCGCTTAATTAACCCATTTAAATCTTAGCCTCAATTACAATGGCCAAGTGTAAAAATTAAACAACTTTTGTAAACCATTACAGCACTTATATAATTAAAAAATGCTCCATTATTTTAGTTGACTGCCTCGTTGGTCTAGTGGTCGCTAAGCGCGACTGCTGAGAACGAGGTCCTGAGTTCGAATCCCGGGTTGGGCAAAGTGTTACTGGCTTTTTCCATTAGGTAATTCTCAGTGGTAGCACAGAGTCTGGATTTGTGCCCGGTTGATGGCAATAGGCTCGCCACCTAATACATTGGGACCTAAAAACATAACTGGCGAAATGTGGGTGTACTATATGTGCACCTCTGCCTACTCCTTCGGGGAATATAGGCGTTATGTTATGTTTATTTTAGTATAATTGTTCTTTAGATATTTAAATCATTGTATAATGAAAAAAATCTGGAATCTAATTACTTTTTAACGTAATCACCATTAAAAAATCATTAAAGGAAATAAATAATCGATTGCAACATCAGACTCAACCTGGATGTTAAGAGGAAGAATAAAATCCAGGCATATTAGTAATAGGATGTATTACGTTTATATATTATTTGACAGCTCTTTAAGTGGAAGGGATGCTATAATCCAATATTACTGCACCTTTATCGTTGGCAAAAGAACGGTTGGGTGCTGTGCTCACACCATGAGCATAATATGGTATCTTGGTTGGGCACGGCACCAGGGTAGTCAATTACCTACTGCACAATTCCTAGATACTGTATTATTATATTATGATAATCCTAACGAAGAAGGTGATTAATGAAACCCTACGTCAATGATACGGTTTTTTATTTTAATAAACCTATTTTTGCAAAATTCAAATTGCAAATTCCCTAGTAGTAAATAGAATGTTAAAAATGCAAGCAATTAGTGATGTAAGTGGGCCTTATCTAACAAACATAGTTTTCAGCAATTTTTTGAAAAGTAAAATTGATCTGTTTTTACCGCTTTTTATGTAAGTACCTAAACCTCATCATTATAGGTTGCAGGCGCTACAGCTCCTGGTATAAGTGTTCTGTGCTACAGCTCGACGCATGTGCGTTCCATATTTACGTAGAAAATAACCTAAAAAATACTTTTTTTATTTAAATATCGCGGTGGCAGAGCCATTGACTGCTGTGCAGCATGTAGCGGGTTCGATTCCCGCACGGAACAAATATTTGGATGATCAAATGTAACTGTAGGGCAGTTACAAAAATAAAATAACCTAACATTTAAACATCGATTTTACCAATTTGGCCATTGCTGGGAAACGTGAAAATTGGGCTCGTGAAATCTTCCTAAGTGCTCTAATTTATAGCAAAATTCCAGCCCTGTAACGCCAGGCCCAAGTTTCTATGGAGTTTGGGTTTCTCCTTTAAAACTATAAAATAAAGAATTGAGGATTAGCAAAATTAATGATTCAAAAGTACAGTATTGTTAGTATAATGTACGTATACAGTGCAATAAAGTGTACCTTTAACATTAACATGAGAAACGAAAAATAATTTCTTCACTGTCCCGTGCACAGGTGCTGGTATCTCTAACAACCAGGCCAAGAGCCAAGTCAGCCTGCAGGTGATCACCAACGCCGTGTGCCAACAGACGTTCGGTGGCATTATTATCGCATCCACCCTGTGTACCAGCGGCGCTGGCGGCCGTGGTACCTGCGGTGGGGACTCTGGTGGCCCTCTCTCCATCACCAGTGGAAACCAACGTGTTTTGGTTCGTATCTTCATACATTGAGACTCAGCTACCGTGTAGATCCGTCAATCTGCAAGGTTAATTGCCATCGTGATCTTCTTCTTATCGTATGGTTGATGAATGATAGAGTGTAAACCGCCTATTGGCCTCTGAAATTGCGTTACACAACATTGAAGTGGCGTGCCGGTTTATTCACGATCTTTTCAATCACCGTTTTTAGCAACAGATAACTAATTTTCAGTACGCACATGAATTCGAAAAGACGTTGGTGCCCGCCTGGGTTTGAACTTGCGACCTTTGAAGTAGCAATCCAGCGGCTATACCACTCAGCTGTCACTGCTGCCATTCAGAATGCACAAATATTTTAATGAATGTTGTTTTTAATCATCAACTTCATCCAACTACTAGGAATACTTTTAGGCATTTCTTTGTGTTGTTGACACAAAGAAAGAATATTGTATCTCAATTAACTACTTTTGGTCTTACATACAGGAATCTATCTATACATCCACATTTCGCCGCTGGTCGCCAGTGTTATGTAATACGAGATAATGCTACTCATCTGTCCCACACTGAGTTTGTCGACTCTTATTTACCTACAACGTTTTAATGTGCCCGCAGATCGGTGTGACGTCATTCGGTTCAGCTCGCGGCTGCCAGGTCGGACTCCCCGCCGCCTTCGCCAGAGTCACATCCTTCGCGTCCTGGATCAACGCCAGAATTTAAACAAGACTATGAACGAAAAGACTCTAAGAAACTTGATTAAAGCTAATCACGAACGTACATTATATTTGTTTTATTTAATTTTAAATTGACTAGATGTGTATGTAACAGAAAAGCTAGATATTACAATTTTAAAGCTATTTCCTACAAGATTTCGGCACAGCCTTATATTATGTATGTATTCACGTGTGTTCCATTCTAGCGCCTACATTCCTGAACTGATTTTAATGAATGTGGTATCTATACATTTGTAACGATAGTCCAGGTGACATAAGCTATATAAAATTTCCCTAAATTTAATATGGCGGATTTTACATAAAAGTATTTGAACTTGAAAAAAATTAGGATAATCATGACGTGAATACTTGAACAGCTTACATACCTTCATCATAATGTATACTACATTGCAGTTGACGGGCGACGCCTATGTTAACCCTATGTAACAATGGCTGTTAGAGTCGACTTCTTCCAGTCAGATGCCAAATCTGACTGGAAGAAGTCGACTCTATAGCCAATGATACACGTGAACTGCGTAGACTAATCCAATGACACCTCATTCACGTACTTGGGATATTTAAGTAGTGTTTGAGTTACGAAGGAACAGATGAACATAGCCTAAGAATATAGACTGTTAAACTAGGGTCTTATTTCTGCAAATAGGTTTTACAAAAACACTTTTACAAGTCATATTTTTAACTAAATGGACCTTTGAGAAGAATTACCGAAACTCAGATGTCAAGGTCTCTTTTAAAGTCAAGACATGTCCAATAATTTATGTGAGAACAGTGTAGGTGGTCTGAGAAGAAGTCCTTTTAGGAAACAACCGCGGCAAGTTTACCATCTGAAGGACATTAAGAAATTGAAGAAAGAACCAAAGCCGATTTGAGTCAACCTGTCCTGACAGACGCCTAGTCTCGTACCATCTGCAGGACATTTTGGAGGGCTGTATATTTCTATAAGATACTCAAACCATCAGACAAGAAACTATTCCTAGTGTTAATGTTGTGTTAATCACTGTTTCTAATAAAAATATTAATATTTTTATGAGCGTAAAGCAAGTACTCGTAAATATAATGTGATGGAACAGTCATAATACTAATCTCTTTAAGTTTTCCTTTAGGGAACATCTGAGACTTCATTTATAAATTGCCCAAACAGCCTGCTTTTCCATTAGAAAAATAGTCAGTAGCATTCCCCCATAAAAGAATACCATATGACATAACACCATGGAAATAACTAAAATAAACAAGTCTAGTGGCAGGTTAGGTTTCTTATTTCCGCTACGGCATATACTGCAGAGCTAAGCCGTTTCGACAATTTAAGTATTTGTGAGCCCCATTTTAACTTAGCATCTAAACTTATGCCTAGAAATACAGTTTTATCCATAGTTTCCAACTCTTCCTCATACATTTGTATACTGGTTTTCACTTGTCTAACATTAGGTGTAGTTTTAAGACATTTAGTTTTTTTCTCGTTCAAAAGCAAATTATCTTTAAATCAGTGGACCACTTTTGAGTTAGTACTATTTACATCGCCGGCAACTTGATTAGAGCGCTTAAGTTTAAACAGATGAGAAGTATCATCAGCAAATAGGACAATCTCTTGAGAACCCTTAACAAGATAAGGCAGGTCATTTATATAAACGAGAAATAAGAATGGGCCAAGAATAGGACCTTGTGGCACACCTATTGTCACTAAGGACCTCGGGGATCTTTTTCTACTGATTTTAACTTTCTGAACACTATTACTTAAATAAGAACTAAGAAGGTTCAAAACAATGTTTCTTACTCCATAATGATATAATTTCCTGATCAATGTTTCATGAGGAACACAATCAAAGGCCTTGGACAAATCACAAAAAGCTCTTAACGCGCTGTTTAAGTCCTCCTAGGCACAATATATATTTCAGACGACCAGATTGTGTGAGATTGTGCAGTGGGTTCAATTCCCGCACGGGGCAAACATTTGCGCGAATCACAGATGTTTGTCTCGTGTCTCGGTGTTTGGGTATGTAATATTTCATTTTTGTGAAACGCACCCATGACACAAGAGATATTCTTAGTGTGGGGCGACGTTTTTAAAGACAAATATATAATTATATATATATGACCTAGAAGTGCAACACCCACATCAGTAGTTGAACGACTTTTTGTTAATCTAAATAGCAAAGCACTGAATTGATCTAAAATTAGTAGGGTCAGAAGTGCTACCAGATTGAAATAGTGGTATTATTTTACTGCGTTTGGTCAGAAAATTCTCTGGATTCAATACAAAACAAAGAGTTAAAAATAAGCGCTACGTCGGTTACTATTAACTCAATATATATATATATAACTTAGTTATATTATCAATTTAAATAACCTGACATGTCAGCAGTTTTCTTTATATTTAAATTACGAAAAGTTTTTTTATGTCTAAGCGATTTACATAACAAAAAATTGTAACTGTTCTTCACAGGAGCAAGCGCAAACATTGTTCATCAGTAAACCCTCTGCAATGCAAGGAGGCGACGAGTTTAGGACTTTAGTAGTAGAAACTGGAATGTTAGTAAAAAAAAATTCAAATGCGATTCCATTTTGCGGTAGGGGATAATAAGGCTGTAGTTTCGCTATTAATGATGCTCCAGGTCATTTTAACATTGTATTGCTATTTTTGATTTTAGTGCTAAGATAAATTAGCTATACAACAAATCTCTTTAAACAATTAAATATTATACTTCTGTTTTAGTTCATGAAGGTGATGGATAAATTTTCCTCTGTAGCTGTTTATAACGATTAGTATTAACTAATCGTAACAAAAGGATTAAAACGAATTAATGATTTTAATTATGATAACTAAGATTGTTTCCAAATACAATACGATAAGATTGTGCTATCTGGTTAAGTTTACAGGTATATAAACAGTATCCACAGAGATGAGGAACTAATTACCAGACCAGGCCACAATGAAGTTCTCGCTGACAGTGATCGCGGCAGCAGCAGTGCTAGCCTTAGCGCTGGCCGAAGAGCCAGTGCTGACGTACTACCACGAGAACGTGGGCATCGCGGAGGCGGCGCGCATCAAGCAGGCTGAGCAGGCTGTCGACTTCGACGGCTCCAGGATCGTCGGCGGCTCCCTCGCCAACGCTGGCGCCCACCCTTTCCTGGTCAGTTTCACGTTGTTTAATTAACATTGTTACTCATATTATAAGTCAAGTACATTATTAATCAAAATACTTTAAATATTTGTAAGAATCGAAGCATTTTGATTAAGCGAAGTTACAAAATCATTCTTATTACTCAGATTGTCATGAACCACTAAGCAAATGCAATAATTCATAAATGTATGTTTGTATAGTGCTTTATAGGTACCCATGTTTGTTACAGATTGGCCTGGTCATCACCCTGACCACTGGCGCCACCTCAGTATGCGGCTCCACCATGTTGACCAACACCCGCTCCGTGACTGCAGCTCACTGCTGGAATGACGGCCGCAGCCAGGCTCGTCAGTTCGTGCTCGTGTTCGGCTCCAATCGTCTCTTCTCCGGCGGCACCCGCGTCACCACCAGCAACGTCGCCATGCACGCCAACTGGAACCACAACAACCTCAACAACGACGTCGCCATCATCACCTACAACTGGGTGTCTTACACCAGTAAGTATTTTGTTCGGTTTTGTAATAGCAACTTGATAAACTGTTCACTCTGGTAATCTTCAGTTTACATCAATCATAAATCTTGAATGTTTACCTGTGTAGACGTAATCCAAAGGGCGATCATGCCAAGCGGCACTCTGCTCAACAACAACTTCGCGGGCACATGGGCTATGGCTGCCGGCTACGGAAGGACCAGCGACAGTAAGTTATTTTTTATTTATTAAAATTATATTTATTTATGAAATATTCTATCTGATCGATTGATGTTTATACCTACGTAAAAAATGGGACGAGTTCTCGAATGGGTAATAGAATAAAATATCAGCCTGATAATATTTCACCATCATCTAATATTGAGCTTGTCTGGACTTTAAAAGAGACCTTGACCCCTGAGTTTGTTTCTATTATTCTTCTCAGAGGTACTCAGTAAGGAAATGCCGATACCATCTAGTTTTAAAAAACTGTCATGGAAAAGTGTTTTTGTAAAACCTATTCACAAAAATAAAATCATGTATCTATTGAGTTATAAAATTACAGTTTCTCAAAGTAATGCATAAAATAATACACTGTGGTACATTTACAATTTAAAATGTAGAAATGAGGTTTAACAAAATTAATGATTCAAAAGTACAGTATTGTTAGTATAATGTACGTATACAGTGCAATAAAGTGTACCTTTAACATTAACATGAGAAACGAAAAATAATTTCTTCACTGTCCCGTGCACAGGTGCTGGTATCTCTACCAACCAGGCCAAGAGCCAAGTCAGCCTGCAGGTGATCACCAACGCCGTGTGCCAACAGACGTTCGGTGGCGTTATTATCGCATCCACCCTGTGTACCAGCGGCGCTGGTGGCCGCAGCACTTGCGGCGGAGACTCCGGTGGCCCTCTCACCATCACCAGTTCAAACCAACGTATTCTGGTTAGTACCTTTTTACAGTGGGAGTGATTACACTTACAGTTATCGCGTAGATCTACGAGGTTAACCGCCATCGTAATCTAATTCTTCTTATCGTATAGTTGATGAATAAACTGGTGTCAGATGTTTACCCCGCCTGTAGGCTTCTGACATGGCCTTATCCAGCGTTGAAAAGGTGTGCCGGTTTCCTCACGGTGTTTAACTTGACCGTTTTTAGAAACTGATAACTCATTAATTATAGTAAGCACATGAATTCGAAAAGACGCCGTGGGTGCCTGGGTTTGAACTTGCGACCTTTGATTTGGCAGTCCAATGGTTATATCACTCAGCTGTCACTGATACCATTAGTGGTAACTTTTTTTCAATTTTGACGTAATTATCTGGACTCCATCCCTCCATAAATATTTTGATGGATATTGTTTTTAGGCATTAACTCCATCCACTGCTAGGAATATTTTTGGTCGTTTGTTTGTGTTGTTGACTTTTCAATTAACTACTTTTGGTCTTACATATCTACTTAGGTTTATACATAGGTTTTCCCCTATAACAGGAATACGAAATACAATTACGTTTCGACACAGGTTGCCAGTATCATGAGATACGTGACGAGACTATTGCTACTCATCTGTCCCACTCTGGGTTTGTCGACTCGTATTTACAACGTTTTAATGTGCCCGCAGATCGGTGTGACTTCATTCGGTTCAGCTCGCGGCTGCCAGGTCGGACTCCCCGCCGCCTTCGCCAGAGTCACAGCTTTCGCTTCCTGGATCAACGCCAGAATTTAAACAAGACTATGAACGAAAAGACTCTAAGAAACTTGATTAAAACTAATCATGAACGTATATTATATTTGTTTTATTCAATTATAAATTGACTGGATGTGTATGTAATAGAAAAGCTAGATATTACATTTTTAAAGCTATTTTTTTCCGACTACGGCAATGTAGGTAAGTAGTGTAGTCAAGAAAAAGTACAGCTAGCAAGAAAAATGTACATGGAAAGTGTGTGGCGTACAGTGCCACTATATATGTATTTACACAACCAGTACATAACAACATAGTATATTATTTACATCTTATTACTACCTACCTACATTAAAAAAAAAAAACAAAAAAAAAATTACTATATTTACATTACACAAATAATAATTATTACAATGACACATTATTAATTTTACACTATTAATAATACGCGATATCGTCCGTCATTACCATACATCAGCGATGCGCCCGCGGTACAGTGGAAGCGCGCCTGAGGTGCACGGTACCTATGTTGTGAACTGCCTGTACCTTTCTTCTTCTGTGTTGTTTTGTTGGACCATTTAAATATAACCGTGAGTACAATATACTGTGCATCATTTATTCTCCAACCCCCCTACAAGTGCAATAAATAACTGTGCGAAGTATTGAAACACAACACCGGAATACTTTTTTTTTTATTAGAAGGGAGGACTAGTTATTAATGAGTGTCCTAAACTATGAGGAAAATGCTCGCAGTCTGTTTTGAGTTGCAGCTCTACGATGTGATAATCGAGGAAGTCGTTTATTGTGAGCTAACGCAGATTCATGTTACGCCGATGCTCTGTGGGCTTACGACAATTTTACGTGTGATTCACTTAGGAGTTCATCCCAATTCAAGAAATATTTCTGGTTAGCAATTTCCTGATTGCTAGATTTCGCTTTACAATTAGATGCCGTCTAGTTTTTGATTATTTAAATCTGTCGTGTAAAAGTGTTATTTGTAAAAACCTATGTTTAGAACTAGACTTATTAGACTGCCTCGTTGGTCTAGTGGTTGCTAAGCGCGACTGCTGAGCACGAGGTCCTGGGTTCGAATCCCAGGTCGGGCAAAGTGTTACTGGGTTTTTCCATTAGGTAATTCTCAGTAGCAGCACGGAGTCTGGATTTGTGCCCGGTCGATGGCAATAGGCTCGCCCCCTATTACATTGGGACCTAAAAAACATAACTGGCGAAATGTGGGTGTACTATATGTGCACCTCTGCCTACCCCTTCGGGGAATACAGGCGTGATGTTATGTTATGTTATGTTTAGAAATAAATGATTTTTCTTGTGTTTTGCTTTTTATTTTACATACTGACTGTATTTACGTTAATTAATAATAATGTCGTACACGTACAATGTAGGATTTCTCCCTTTTATTATAGTCTCTGTCTGGCGGTTGGAGTATTTATACAGCCTACCCAAATGTCCTACAAATGGTACGAGACGGGGCGTCTGTCTACACAGGTCTCGGTCTTTCTACAAAAGACCACATCTCGGACCACTTACACTGTTCTCACATAAAATTGTACGTGTCTGGTCATCAAAAGAGACTTTGACCCCTGAGTTTGTTTCGGCGTTGCCTCTCAGAGGTAGTCAATTCGGAAATGCTGACGCCATCTAGTCTTTAAAAAAGTATGATGAGTTTCCTGTAAATCTGTTTCCAAAATAAAAATCATTTATGTAATCGTCATTTATGTCATTTATTGTATTGTTCAAACTTGTGGTAGTTTATATACAAAAGACGTGTGGCACTCGGAGACTGCCGCGGTAAAGATATTGCATAGCATTTTTAAGCGCCGATAAAACCAATGCCACCTAGAGGCGATTTGCAGAACTAAAGAGACAAGCGTGATATTTAAAAAAAGTCATTAAAAGTTCTGCTATTCATCGATAGATGGCAAAACTGAAAAGTATCACCGTGTTAGGTTATTTTCGTTACTGAATTTCTGGATTCGGTCTCCACGCTTAAGGCCCGCGGTAGAAGCTATGCAATAGCTTAACAAGGTAAGAATTCATAGTGTGTCTATCTGGATGATAGAATGTAGCATGTATTTCGTTTTATAAAGAGGCAATTTTAATGTCAAAAAGTACCTTGGCAAGATTGTTCAACATATAAACCTTCCTTGCCGTCTTGGACCAATTGTTACAAGCAAGCGCTAATTCCACCGACAAACTGTTGCGCAGTTTGGTGGGTTTATAAAATGAACAAAATTTTTGGTCCAAATAAATGATTTATTTCTATTAATGCCTTGGAAGTCACAACACATTATTAAGAAGAGGCTAAAGATTTCTTATATTTATTTATTACCTGTTCTTATTTCGATTGTTTACAACTTACATTACTTACATTTTACATTTTATTGTTTTAATTTTTAGTATCTTTCTTTTTAATAAATTACTGTTATTTTTAGTCCAGCTTCCATACCGTAACGATAGCTGATAGTAATCTGTGGAAATGTTATGGATTGTACACTTAACATAATAAGTACAAACAAATTCCTGTGTATTACATAGTGTATACCTAATTGTTTGTTTCCTGAATAAAATAAAATAAAATAAAATAAAAACTTAATTTACTTTTTACCACCATTTTAATTCTTGTTACTAAAATAATTATTACCAATGCTTTTATTGAATTCCAGTATTCAAAATAATAATAAATAACGCTCCTATTAATATATTAACATTCATGGCAAAGAACAAGAGTTGTTCTTACTTACTGACTTTTTTGAGCAGTACAATGCAGAATTAGGTAATTGCTATAACAATTTCAAAAGGTAATCAATGTAAGTTAAAATTATACGTAGTTTAAAAATTGTAATATACTGCGAAAACCACTTCTCAGTCCACCTAAACAGTTCTCGTATTGAACAACTTAACGTCTGAATTTGTTTCTGTATTATATATCAATTAGGAATTAATGCCGACGCCATCTAGTTAAAAAAACGTATAAAAGTGTGTAAAAATAAAAATAATTGGGTCCTTGTCACCACCTATCAATTGACATACTTTTTATGAGCTGTCAAAACGCTATTCCTTCATAAATTTTGTATGGTATTAGCAAATTATGACGTCACTATTTTGGCAACTAAATTCACTGTTTATTGATTTCAAAGCAAATAAAAATAAATTTTCACATCTAATCAAAATTAAATATATGGTTTCTAGGGCTGTGGGGTTTCTCCAGCGAAATGGGAAGATCTTCCAACCAGGCGGTTGTATGCCTGGTGGGCCGCGGCGCCCAAGTTCTCAACTCGGGGCGGCTGACTATATTCTAGCGAATGCGATTACTTCGCTAGCGCGATGCAGGATTCGCAACGTCACTCGTCCTTCGTGTAGATGTCGCTACAGGGCTAATAATAACAGCCTATAACTGTCCCACTGCAGGGCAAAGGCCTCTTCTCTTTTTAGAGAAGGATTGAGCATTGATCACCACGCTAGCTCACTGCGGGTTGGCGATTTCAGATAATTAAATCCAGGTTTCCTCACGATGTTTTCCGGCACCGTAACATTAATACATAACATAACATCACGCCAGTATTCCCCGAAGGGGTAGGCAGAGGTGCATATATAGTACCCCACATTTAGCCAGTTACGTTTTTAGGTCCCAATGTAATAGGGGGCGAGCCTATTGCCATCAACCGGGCTCAAATCCAGACTCCGTGCAGCAGCACCTGAGAATCACCTAATGGAAAAACCCAATAACACTTTACCCGACCCGGGATTCGAACCCAATCTTAAAATCATGATTGATGACAATCCTTATTATCATTAAAAAGACACTATAGAATATATTTTTTATATCTTCGTGATAAGATTGCAATGGTTGGTGCATTTAGTATATAAAGCCAAACAGGCGCGCTGGACAGACATCTTTACTTGATCATTCGACAATGAAGTTCTTGCTGACAGTGATCGCGGCGGCGGCGGTGGTAGCCTTAGCGCTGGCCGAGGAGGAAATCCTCACAGACTACCACAACCAAGTGGGCATCTTCGAGGCGAGGCGTATCAAGCAGGCTGAACAAGCTCTCGACTTCGACGGCACTAGGATCGTAGGCGGTTCCACTGCCAACGCCGGCGCTCACCCCTTCTTGGTCAGTCACCACAAATACTACATAATACCTACATCAGAACGTCCGGAAAATCAATCAATGAATACGCGCCTTTATTCAAACTGCTTGCTCTGCTTGCTATTTTGTCCGTCTGAAATGTTAAGTAAAGTGCGAAATAAAACATACCTCTGTTACAGATCGGACTGGTCATCACCCTGACCAGCGGCCAAACCTCAGTATGCGGCTCCTCGATGTTGACCAACACCCGCTCCGTGACTGCAGCTCACTGCTGGAGAGACAGGAACAACCAGGCCCGCCAGTTCCAGCTCGTGTTCGGCTCTGCTCGTCTCTTCTCCGGCGGCACCCGCGTCAACACCAACAACGTGGCCATGCACGGAAGTTACAACGTCATAACCTTGGCTAATGACATTGCTATCATCTCCTTCAACTGGGTGTCCTACAGCAGTGAGTACTTGTATTTATGCACTTTGCATCTTTCCGTCAGGCTGTATCTCACGTATTTAAGTGTTATTTATGTTTTAGACGTTATCGGGAGGATATTGCTCCCAAGCGGTACCAACAACTACGCGGGTACATGGGCAATGGCTGCAGGTTACGGAAGGATTGCTGACGGTAAGCGATATGCGACCAATGACTGATATTGTAAAGGCATTATGCTGAAATGTGGACTGTGGTCTAAGTTCACAAAGTGACTGAGTGCAAACGCAACTAATAGGAATGTATTATTTTCATAGGTGCCGCCGGTAACATCAATAACAACCAGGCCAAGCGTCAAGTCAGTCTGCAGGTGATCACTAACGCTGTGTGCCAACAGACTTATGGAGGATCTGTCATAGCATCCACTTTGTGTACCAGCGGCGCTGGCGGCCGCGGCACCTGCGGTGGAGACTCCGGCGGTCCTCTCAGCATCGGCAGTGGAAACAACCGTCAGCTGGTTAGTACCTCTTATATAACGACGCAAATATAATAATTTATATTTTAACCAATAACATATCCACCCATAACTTTAAATAATATACTAGAGGCTTTTACAATAATACATTTTGTGAGAGTTTTCTATTTATATCTTAATGTAACTTATTTACTCACTCCTTTGGCACTGCGACTTAAAGTAAATCTTGACCTCAAAGAGAGCTCTCTACTCTAGGAGATCTTCGCACAAAGATCAGTGTCCATACAACTTTATCGACTCCCGCGTCCTGTTGCTCATACTATAACACCATGAAAATACTACAGCAGTTATTTGTATTTACATTAAATTGAATTAGTAGTTTCAGTTAATAAAGAGCAACTGTATCTATAATGTATGTGTTTACAGATCGGTGTGACTTCATTCGGATCAACTCGAGGCTGCGCGGTCGGACTTCCCGCTGGTTTCGCCAGAGTCACATCTTTCGCTGCCTGGATCAGGAGCAGGATATAAATCCGGTCATAAATGGATTCGACTCTAATGCACCAAAATATAACATGTATTTAATTCTTACACTGTTATTTTATTTCCTTGTGCTATTTTCCCTGACAGATTACACTTCGATACAATACTAATGTCTTAACTGCCTAATACACCAGTTGACTGCAATGAACACAAGTCACAATGTTAAAAACTATGAAGTTATGTAAATACCATTTAAGTATGTACAGATAAAATGGATGCGGTATTTTTCGAAGTTGAATTGGCAGATGATTCTAAATTAAACAGATGTAAATAAAGCTTTTAAATTGTTCCATGAAACACGATGTTCAACACTCGCTTAATCAGTGCATTTTTTTAAAACGTCGTCCCACACTAGGAATTTCTCCTGTATCATAGGTGCGCTTCACAAACATGAACTATCACATACACAAACACCCAGGCTCGAGCAACTATCGGCTTATCACGAAATTTTCGTCCCATGCGGGTATCAAACCCGCAACCCCTACCGCAGCAGTCTAATCTCTTAGTTACTGCGCTAACCAGGTCGCTACAAAAACATATTGCTGTATATACAGAAACTGTAAATTTTAATAATACGAAAAATATATTATAACTATTCCACAAAGTTGATGTCATTACATACTGTGATACATTTTGATAGCAAGAGGAAAAAGAAGGTGCTAAATGTTCGTGATTATACCATCTAAATATAACTCGCTTTGATAAAAACGAACTTATAAAGATGAACTTATGATGAACTTATTTTTTATTAGTGTTATTTTTTTATTTTTGTTTTGTCTTTTTAAAAAACGTTGCCCCACACTAGGAATTTCTCCTGTGTCGTGGTTGCGTTTCACAAACATGAAATATCACGTACACAACCACCCAGACTCGGGACAAACATCTATGGTTCGCACAAAGTTTTGCCCCGTGCGGGAATTGAACCCGCAACCCTTAGCGCAGCAGTCCAATAGCTTAGCCACTGCGCCAATCAGGTCGTCATTTACAACTTTTTAGTTCATTTCATTAACATAATTTAAATAAAAAATTTCTAGTATTTTTATAACATAACATCATTACGCCTGTATTCCCCGAAGGGGTAGGCAGAGGTGCACGTACAGTACACCCACATTTCGCCAGTTATGTTTTTAGGTCCCAATGTAATAGGGGGAGAGCCTATTGCCATCAACCGGGCACAAATCCAGACTCCTAGCTGCTACTACTTACTCAATGGAAATCCCAGTAACACTTTGCCCGACCCGGGATTCGAACCCAGGACCTCGTGCTCTGCAGTCGCGCTTAGCAACCACTAGACCAACGATACCAACGGGCAGTCAGCAGTACTTTTCATTCGAGATTTATTCCCAAATTTGTTGGAGTTGCATATTCACGCCATCCAAGATACTTGTCAAGACGAATCAAATGAGCCCAAACTCGATGGGGTTGCGTCGTTTAATTACGGAGATCCTATGGCCACCTTCGAGCTCCATCATCAGATCAGCTCTATGTCAGAAATATTTATCATGTTTTTGTTGACTTACCGCGTGTATGTTTTTGTGTGTTTTTTTAACGTGCGGAAAATGTATGACGCATACCCCGCCGTTGGGAGACGACGGGGTTATGTGTGACTGCCCCCCATGAACCGAAAAGGCCGGTCCATGAGGGTAACCCACTAAAAACCACACATGCCTGCTGGCGCCTATGATGGCGGGGAGGCGGGATCGCTATAAGCACTTTATTGCCAACCCCGCCGGCGCTGTCCGCCCTGTCAAGGGCGGACCTTCGACTGTTTGCGCCCCCCAGCGGATGAAGGGGGACTGGGTCTTCCAACCCAGTCTCCGCTGGCCTTCGCACAGCGAGGAGTTGGCTACTTCAACTCCTCACTGTCTTAGCTTGTCGCGCAGCGCGTAGTGTTGCGCGCGCCCTTGGACCCCAGAAGTAGGGTCCCGAGGCTATACAGCCACATTAGGGCTGTTGGAAGAGGGCGTTGTCTGCCCTCCTCCACCTAGCTCTTCTGGCACGAGTTGGGAGAGGGGAGTCAAGCTCCCGCTCTCTCTCGGATCGATTTTACATCCTCCATATTGTCTCTGATCAGCAAAGCCTATAACTTCATAATAAAATGTGCGGTTTAAAAAATTGGATTAAAGTATTTAAATAACACTTTTTTACACATATAAAAATAACAATGTTTAATTACTAAACATTATTTTTTGGTCCCTGTGTAATAGGGGGCGAGCCTATTTTTATTTATATCCGTTTTACGAGGGTCAAACTGAAAGTTCTTAGAACTGGCCACTTATAAACAATATAATAAAAAAATAATTCTAAAATTTGAAAATAGAACTCTTTGCCAATATTACTGAGTATATATTTCATTAATTTGTCATTTGTTTTACGATTTGGCGGCAAATTGAAAATTGTCTGTGTCACGTCAACATGAATTTAACACGAGAAAATTTTCGTGCAATGATTTTTTATGACTTTCGATGTCATTTAAGTCAACAAGAAAGTTATGATAGACTACGATTGGCCTTTCACGATGAAGCCCCATCTCGTGCGACAGTTTACAACTGGTTTAATGAGTTTAAACGTGGTCGCACTAATCTCACTGATGATTTACGTGAAGGACGGCCTTCTACGGCGACGACTGAAGATAACATCTGTGTTGTGCGGCGTATGATAGAGACTGACAAAAGAGTGACCTATCAGCAGATTCGGACAAGCTTAGGCATCGGTATGAGTCAAGTGCACAAAATCCTCCACGAACATTTAGCAGTCAGGAAGCTTTGCGCCCGGTGGATACCTCATAATTTGACTGAGGCTCAAAAACTCCATCGTGTGGATTGGTGCCGTAAAATGATTGAAAGATTTAACGGAGGTGACTCAAATGCTGTGTTCGACATACTAACAGGTGACGAAAGCTGGATTTACTGTTATGATCCTGAAACCAAAAGACAATCTGCTCAGTGGGTGTTTCCTTTCGAGAGGTTGCCAACTAAAGTGAAGAGAGATCGAAGTGCGGGAAAAAAAATGGTGGCCTCGTTCTTTGGAAGGATAGGTCATTTCGCAACAATTGTGTTAGAGGATCAAAAAACAGTTTCTGCAGAATGGTACACTACCAATTGTTTGCCACTTGTCTTGGAAAAAGTTCGAGAGAAACGACCTCGCAGTAGGATCCTCCTTCACCACGACAACGCCTCGTCGCACACCGCTAAGCGAACGATCGACTATTTGGCGACATCAAACGTTGAATTACTGGGTCACCCGCCGTATAGCCCCGACCTCGCCCCTTGTGATTTTTATTTATTTCCAAAAATTAAAGAAAAACTTAAAGGAAAGCGGTTTATGAATGCTGAAGAAGCGGTGGCTGCGTATCGCGATGCCATTGAAGAGAACCCTAAAGACGAGTGGGCAAAGTGCTTTTCCCAGTGGTTCCATCGCATGCAGCGGTGTATTGACGTGAATGGACAATATTTTGAAAAGATATAATAAAACTAATAACTGGCTAATGTAATCAGTTTTTGATTTTCTAAGAACTTTCAGTTTGACCCTCGTATCCGTACATACTTAAATGGTATTTATATAACTTCATCGTTTTTAACATTGTGATTAGTGTCAGGAATGAATCTGTCAGGAAAAATAGCACAAGGAAATAAAATAACAGGGTGTGAATTAAATACATGTTATATTTTGGTGCATTAGAGTCGAATCCTGTTATGAACGAATTTATATCCTGCTCCTGATCCAGGCAGCGAAAGATGTGACTCTGGCGAATCCAGCGGGAAGTCCGACCGCGCAGCCTCGAGTGGATCCGAATGAAGTCACACCGATCTGTAAACACATACATTATAGATACAGTTGCTCTTTATTAAGTGAAACTACTAATTCAATTAAATGTTAATACAAATAACTGCTGTAGTATTTTCATGGTGTTATAGTATGAGCAACAGGACGCGGGAGTCGCTGAAGTTGTATAGAAACTGATCTTTTTGCGAAGATCTCATAGAGTAGCGAGCTCTCTTTAAGTCGCAGTGCCAAAGGAGTAAGTAAATAAGTTACATTAAGATAAATAAAAAACTCTCACAAAATGTATTATTGTAAAAGCCTCTAGTATCTTATTTAAAGTTATGGGTGGATATATTATTGGTTAAAATATTAATGATTATATTTGCGTCGTTATATAAGAGGTACTAACCAGCTGACGGTTGTTTCCACTGCCGATGCTGAGAGGACCGCCGGAGTCTCCACCGCAGGTGCCGCGGCCGCCAGCGCCGCTGGTACACAAAGTGGATGCTATGACAGATCCTCCATAAGTCTGTTGGCATACAGCGTTAGTGATCACCTGCAGACTGACTTGACGCTTGGCCTGGTTGTTATTGATGTTACCGGCGGCACCTATGAAAATAATACATTCCTATTAGTTGCGTTTGCACTCAGTCACTTTGTGAACTTAGACCACAGTCCACATTTTAGCATAATGCCTTTGCAATATCAGTCATTGGTCACATATCACTTACCGTCAGCAATCCTTCCGTAACCTGCAGCCATTGCCCATGTGCCCGCGTAGTTGTTGGTACCGCTTGGGAGCAATATCCTCCCGATAACGTCTAAAACATAAATAACACTTTAATACGTAAGATACAGTCTGACGGAAAGATGCAAAGTGCATAAATACAAGTACTCACTGCTGTACGACACCCAGTTGAAGGAGATGATAGCAATGTCATTAGCTAAGGTAATGACGTTGTAACTTCCGTGCATGGCCACGTTGTTGGTGTTGACGCGGGTGCCGCCGGAGAAGAGACGAGCAGAGCCGAACACGAGCTGGAACTGGCGGGCCTGGTTGTTCCTGTCTCTCCAGCAGTGAGCTGCAGTCACGGAGCGGGTGTTGGTCAACATCGAGGAGCCGCATACTGAGGTTTGGCCGCTGGTCAGGGTGATGACCAGTCCGATCTGTAACAGACGTATGTTTTAATTCGCACTTTACTTAACACTTCAGACGGACAAAATAGCAAGCAGAGCGAGTAGTATGAATAAAGGCGCTATAGTATTAATAGATTTTCCGGACGTTCTGATGTAGGTATTATGTAGTATTTGTGGTGACTGACCAAGAAGGGGTGAGCGCCGGCGTTGGCAGTGGAACCGCCTACGATCCTAGTGCCGTCGAAGTCGAGAGCTTGTTCAGCCTGCTTGATACGCCTCGCCTCGAAGATGCCCACTTGGTTGTGGTAGTCTGTGAGGATTTCCTCCTCGGCCAGCGCTAAGGCTACCACCGCCGCCGCCGCGATCACTGTTAGCAAGAACTTCATTGTCGAATGATCAAGTAAAGATGTCTGTCCAGCGCGCCTGTTTGGCTTTATATACTAAATGCACCAACCATTGCAATCTTGTTATCTTCTTATCACAAAGAATTAAAAAAAAATCTATAGCGGCTTTTCGAAATTGGTACTTACCTCTTTATTAATGATAATTAGGATGTTAATCAGTCATGATGTTACCAATTATATATTTATTATTTATACGTTTATGTTTATTTACATTGGTAAACGTACTCTTCTAGGTAAGACTTCCTTCTTCTTCTTCTTACCGCATGGTTGATGAACAACCTGGTGTCAAACTTTGTTTTATATATCGATGCTTAAAATGTAAAAGGTAACAAGCGCCAAAATACCTAGAGTAGGTAGAAACGGAGCAAGCGGCATTCATTTTTGGATGTCGAAGCGAAAAGACATGAAGTACCTTAAAAAAACAAACATAACATGACATCACGCCTGTATTCCCCCAAGGGGTAGGCAGAGGTGCACATATAGTACACCCACATTTCGCCAGTTATGTTTTAGGTCCCAATGTAATAGGGGGCGAGCCTATTGCCATCAACCGGGCACAAATCCAGACTACGTGCTGCTACTGAAAATTACCAAATGGAAAAACCCAGTATCACTTTGCCCGACCCGGGACTCGAACCCAGGACCTCGTGCTCAGCAGTTGCGCTTAGCAACCACTAGACCAACGAGACCAAAAAACAAACATGATTAGTACAAAGTAGATTAATTAACTTTTATAATGAACGCGTACAATACAATGACGCTTTCAGGATGCTCTTGCGGCTACCGCGGCTTTGTAGTGCATCGGGTATGTTTGTTGAAGCTCGTACGGATGGCTTTCACGCCATCATGCGTAAGAAAGCGGCATCCCTATTGCAACGCCTGCGCAATAGGTACTCGTAACGGCATCCTGAAAGTGATTGTTGGCAGACCGGACTGCTCCATCCAAAGGCATGGGGTGGAGGTAGCTATAGGTAGTTATAAGTAAATAAGTAAAGGACTAATAATACTAACATAGCATATAAGAATAATCATTTACTATCACACTTACTATTTATGGACTATGTAATTGGTCGGAAATAAAGATATTTTATTTAGTATTTTATTTATAATGCTGCCAGTCTTCTGGGCACGTTACCTTTTGACAACTATGAGGAGGAATACTTTGATGTTTTATAAATGTTTATTTTTATGCATTGTTTTTATTTTGTTAGAATAACTTTTTTATTTTTATTCATTTACAAGGTTATTTACACTTATTTACACACGTTAAAAATTAAATATATACAAAAGAAAAAAATAAAACTAAAAATTATGCATCAAAGTATTCCTCCTCAACGCTGTCGACATTACAATGTAATGCTACTTTTCGTTTTACGTTTTGGAAAGTATTACCTCACCTATTTTGTCTATTCTGCCAAGCAATACCGGATGAACTTTTAGTCACCGTCCAAATTTTGATATATTTATCTTTGGTGAAAATCATTGAATACGTGTTTTTTCTTTTAGTATCACTCAATACAAAAATATTGAGTTATATAACATTACAAAGTTATCTATAAAAACGTAATGTTTCTGGACACCGCCAAGCCGTGCGTACGCGCTAGGTGTAGCGGGGTGGGGGAAGCGGGGTGCGCGCTACCCTTTTCATTGAATGTTTGCGCGGCAAGTGTAGTATTATTAACGTTTAACTAAGTGACCACGCAGAGCGGATAATTCTTTCGAGAAAATGATTTAATATAAAAAATTTACGTATCGATTTTTTTTCAAAAATGGAATTATTTAATGATACCTAATGCCTAGAAAAAATTTAGACGGTGACTAAAAATTCACCTGTATAAATTTCAAACAAACTATATATACACAATTATTAAGAATAAAAATGAATTCTCTTTGA
Organism: Abrostola triplasia; assembly: GCA_946251915.1. Lineage (NCBI taxonomy): Eukaryota > Metazoa > Arthropoda > Insecta > Lepidoptera > Noctuidae > Abrostola > Abrostola triplasia. The sequence continues at coordinate 9,451,921 of OX276434.1, read as the reverse complement.
AACTTGCCTATTTACAAGCTATTGCAAAAAAATTAAAATGAAGTAGTTTATTGTTTAAATTATGGTAAAATAACATTGAACTAAAAAAAAACTTATAACATTGCATTTTGCTTATAAATCAGGAATAAATACGTGTGATTAACTTAAGTATGAATTCATAATACCTATTGATCTTTATGCCTAATATGTAACTAATAGACAAATAAACAATATGCCTTACAACTTTATGCAAATCAAAATTAGGGCAACAAACAATTATTTTTTTTTTTTTAAAAAAAACGTCGCACCACACTAGGAACTTCTCCTGTGTCGTGGGTGCGTGTCACAAACATGAAATATCACATACACAAACACCCAGACTTGGAACAAATATCTGTGGTTCGCATAAAGTTTTGCCCCGTGCGGGAATCGAACCCGCAACCCTTAGCGCAGCAGTCCAATGGCTTAGCCACTGCGCTAATCAGGTCGTCAATACCCTAAACTATACACATGTTTACTAAAATAGTATGCCAAAAAACAATTATGTCAAAATATTATTATGCCAAATACTAATATGCCTAACTCGTTATGCCAAATTAAAATAGGACAAAAAGAATTAGGCGAAAAAAAGGGATCCCGTGTTAATCCAGGGTGCCAGCTACCTCCAAATGAAATTTCATCAAAATCAGTCTAGCCGTTTAACCGTGAAGAGGTAATAAACATACAAACACACAAACTTTCGCCTTTATAATATTAGTGTAAAGTGTGATAAAAACTATGCCTCAATAAAAAACATATGAACGTAGGTAGTGGTAACTATAGTGGATCTCAGGGTTTATGTTTCCTATCCAAACTAATTTAAAGATTATCCTTAAGCCAGCTTAATATTATCGTCGGTATTTTTTTTGGGAAATACCCGTCGCTTGATAATCCTTGTCTTATGTGAGTTATAAAACTGCTCAGCAATCTACAAAAAGGTCGTTCTATGATCGATAACCTAGGCAAATCTAGAGTCGAGATCAATGATTCCTATAGTTTTTATTATGACACCCGGGGGTCGATGAGAAGGGGTCCATGTGAGCGAAAAATTGGGGGTCCGTGAGATGTAAACGGAACGACTTTAATTTGTCCTTGTTATTATCGGAATAACCCACACAAAGATATTTTTTTAGTTCCCTTTTGCTTAACATTTTTCTAACGGCGAAGTTATGATTGTAGTGTTATAATATAACAACAGTTTGTCTCGCGACTCTGCCGCGTTACGTTCGATTCCCGAATACACCCGTGAGTATAACCGGCATATACCGTAAATAATATTGTACGCTTGTACTAACAAATTAGTAGCGACAAATAATCTTTTCCAGCAGATAGGCAAAGATAAAAGTCTGATTGAAAATATTAATGATTCCTTTAAAAACACTGTCTCATCGGATAAATATAATTACATATAATGATCTGCTTTTATCTATGGAGATATGATAATACTTAAAAATGACAGGCACGATAAAATTTATTATCAGCCCATTATAACTGTATCGTAGATTTTGCATAATATTTTCATTATTTACGAGCCAACTATGCCTATGTGAAATTTGTTATCGTTGACAATCTGAGACGGTCAATCATTAGCTTCTTTTAATAATAATCTATTATGTTTTCTTAATTTTAATCTACCCGTTTATAATATATACACTACTCAACAAAGGGCACGTGAGGAGTAGGAGGAGTACCCTCAACCGAAGAGCGTGTATGAGGAATGTGATGCGTGTGAATGAAGCAAAAGAAGTATGCCAGGATCGTAGCAAATGGAAATCCGTGGTCTCTGCCTACCCCTCTGGGAAACAGGCGTGACTTTATGTATGTATGTATGTACTCAACAAAATCTGAGCAAGCTTATTAGAACATTAAGAAAAATTGCAAATGTAGGTAGTAAGTAGTATTAACGATTGGAGGAGAATAACCAAATTTGTATGGGCTCTGGTCCAAAATAAATGTGCGTCCCCAGAGTGGACATTATTACTGGTAGATTTATAATGCTCGAATAACTATGTCTGCAAAAGCACATCGAATTCTAACCCAGTTTTCGAGTAATTCGATGTCATTTATTAGTGAAAAGTAACTTTTTCTATCATCAATTTATGTTATAATACTTTTTTTTTTCATTTCAAAAAACGACTAATTCATTGATAAATAATGTCGAACATTCTCCACATTCTATTATTAGGTGATATTGTTAATCATTTTCGTCAATTATGATACTGTCTAAAACAATGCTGGATGATTAATATCATCCACGCATACGGCAAATACCATAAGGTAGACATTACGTGTGCCTAAAGTAAGTTTGCGACGTCTGCATGAAAATGATATTTATTTTCGGATTTCGGTCACGACGGCCTGTCTCAACTGAGAGTATAGGTACAGGCGGTAAAATAGTGCATAAGATGCGCGCGATAACCAGTGCACTCCCTATTCCATCACTCTCATAGTCCGACGGGACGGTAAGGACATCGGTGAAAGATCAGGCGCAGGACCAAGGACTTAATGTGCCTTCCAAAGACCGAAAGAGTCTCATGATATAAAAATCTGTAGTAAAAATAATGATAAGTGAAACTTTTTTTCAATGTTACGTTTTACCTAATGTGTGTGTTTCTTTATGTTAGTTATTTTTTGGTTTGTTGGCAGATAATGCTGAACTTAAAGCCCTCTTTCAAATGAGCTATGTGGTGAACCTAGGGGCTAAACTAAATTTTTGGACCAGTTTGGTTATTCTCCTTTATTATTTTCAAATCTGGATATTATGTAATGTTTTTTGTAATGTGACGGATTGGAAAACTTAATCCCATTTTTAAAAAAGTCATAAAACAATTCATAACTTGGTAACTATGAAATATCGTGGAACGGTAATTCAAATGTCCCCACAACACGAGTGACCTATTTTTTTTCCTTGACGTCAATGGTTCGGCATCATGTATATATTTCCGAGACCGGATCTGATACTATCCAAGTTTATTAATCAGTTAAGTGGAAATTAGTGTCAGTTAAGTGACATTGTATCGGGGTGTAAACTGACTTAAGAGAGAAAGCAAACAAAATAACTGGGTTCAATACGTCACGTTATATTCTTATTCATTAGAATCAAATCCTTTTATGGTCGAGTTCAAATTCTGTTGTTGATCCAGGAAGCGAAAGAGGTGACTCTGGCGAATGCAGCGGGAAGTCCGACCGTGCAGCCTCGAGTTGATCCGAATGAAGTCACACCGATCTGTAAATACATACATTATACACATACAGTTGCTCTTCATTAACTGAAACTACTAATTCGATTAAATGTGAGTACAAACAACTGCTGAAACATTTTCACGGTGTTATAGTATGAGCAACAGGACGCGGGAGTTGCTAAAGTTGTATGGACACTGATCTTCGTGTGAAGATCTCCAAGAGTAGAGAGCTCTCTTTGAAGGTCAAGATTCACTTTAAGTCGCAGTGCCAAAGGAGTAAGTTACATTAAGATATTTAATAAATAGAAAACTCTCACAAAAGTTATTGTTGTAAAAGCCTCTACCTTATTTAAAGTTATGGGTGGAGAATGGAGATTTTATTGGTTAATATGTAAATAATTATATTATTTGCGACGTTATATAAAAGGTACTAACCAGCTGACGGTTGTTTCCACTGCCGATGCTGAGAGGACCGCCGGAGTCTCCACCGCATGTGCTGCGGCCGCCAGCGCCGCTGGTACACAAAGTGGATGACAGGATAGCTGTTCCAAAACTCTGACGGCACACAGCGTTAGTGATCACCTGCAGACTGACTTGACGCTTGGCCTGGTTGTTATTGATGTTACCGGCGGCACCTATGAAAATGATACATTCCTATTAGTTGCGTTTGCACTCAGTCACTTTGTGAACTTAGACCACAGTCAACATTTCAGCATAATGCCTTTACAATATCAGTCATTGGTCGCATATCGCTTACCGTCAGCAATCCTTCCGTAACCTGCAGCCATTGCCCATGTGCCCGCGTAGTTGTTGCTACCGGTTGCGATCGCTATCCTCCCGATAACGTCTAAAACATAAATGACACTAAAGTACGTGAGATACAGTCTGACAGAAAGATGCAAAGTGCATAAATACAAGTACTCACTGCTGTAGGACACCCAGCTGAAGGAGACGATAGCAATGTCATTAGCCAAGCTTACGGCGTCGTAATTTGCGTGCATGGCCACGTTGTTGGTGTTGACGCGGGTGCCGCCGGAGAAGAGACGAGCAGAGCCGAACACGAGCTGGAACTGGCGGGCCTGGTTGCTCCTGTCCCTCCAGCAGTGAGCTGCAGTCACGGAGCGGGTGTTGGTCAACATCGAGGAGCCGCATACTGAGGTTTGGCCGTTGGTCAGGGTGATGACCAGTCCGATCTGTAACAGACGTATGTTTTATTTCGCACTTTACTTAACAGTTAAGACGGACAAAATAGCAAGCAGAGCGAGCAGTTTCAGTAAAGGCGCTAAGTGTTGATTGATTTTCCGGGCGTTCTGATGTAGGTATTATGTAGTATTTGTGGTGACTGACCAAGAAGGGATGAGCGCCGGCGTTGGCAGTGGAACCGCCTACGATCCTAGTGCCGTCGAAGTCGAGAGCTTGTTCAGCCTGCTTGATACGCCTCGCCTCGAAGATGCCCACTTGGTTGTGGTAGTCTGTGAGGATTTCCTCCTCGGCCAGCGCTAAGGCTACCACCGCCGCCGCCGCGATTACTGTTAGCAAGAACTTCATTGTCGAATGATCAAGTAAAGATGTCTGTCCAACGCGCCTGTTTGGCTTTTTATATACTAAATGCACCAACTACTGCAATCTTATCACAAAGAAAATATTCTATAGGGGTTTTTTTAAATTGGTATTTACGTCTTTATCTATGTTATTAGGAAATCCTAATTTTTATACAAATTGTGCGAAGATCCTCATAAGTCGATGAATAATTCATACGCTTAATAAATGTTTTTCCAATTCTTATCGCATGGTTGATGAACAACCTGGTAAGAGTTTAAACCGCCTGTAGGCATCTGACATGGAGGAACACACTGTTAAAAATATATTATCCCTGCTAATATTATAAACGCTAAACATTGTAAGTATGGATGAATGTTGTCGGTGACTTTTTATCCTGGAAAATGTAGCGGTAAAACTGCGGGGCGCAGTTGGTATATAATATTAATATAGTGTGTACCCTTACACAGAACTAGTTCGAAATAAAATTGTTTTCGCATTGACAGTAGAGTCATAAATATGTTGTAGACCGTGTAGGTAATTAGCCTAGCGAAGGGCTTAACTGTAGCTGCGAGCCCGTCTATTCTGCATTGTATATTAATATACAGTAAGCCAATAATATTGCTTTGATCATAATTCATGACAAGGATTGGCGTAATACTGTCTTATGGTGCAACAGAACCCTCGTAAAACGAACCCCCAAGACTGGAGAAGTTCCTAGTGCGGGGCAACAGTCCGTAAAGAAAAGTATTTCGGCGACAGGCTTACCAGTTTGTAACCTACTGAGTAATATGAAACTGTAAAGAAGAAAGCTCAACTCGTAAGTGCGAGTGTCATACTTCGTTCGTACACTTGTACTAACAAAAAAGTTATTTTGCTATTTATAACGCATTTACAAATACCTTTTACTAACGTTGCGTATATCATTCGATACGCCAATGTATAGCGTTTAATTACATAAGACCTTTAATGTTGTAGATCTCATTAAATAGAAATAACAAATACGTGAATTTTGTATAATGTTTACCCGAATATCGTAGACTAGATATAAAATATTCAACAGTTTGTGGTAAGCACTTTGAACAAATCGGTTTTCGTCAATGTCCTGAAAACAACCAGATTAAAATTATATTTTTTTAGTTAATACAAATAACCATTTTTTGTTTTTTTTTTTAAAAAAAACGTCGCCCCACACTAGGAATTGCTCCTGTGTCGTGGGTGCGTTTCACAAACATGAAATATCACATACACTAACACCCAGACTCGGGACAAACATCTGTGGTTCGCACAAAGTTTTGCCCCGTGCGGGATTCGAACGCGCAACCTTTAGCGCGGGTTCGATTCCCGCTGCATAGCTGTTTTTATAAAAATTAATCCCCATCGTTTCAAACGACTGGATGAAATAATCCCACGTAATTGGCGCGACAACAGCAAGGTATTCAATTATACATTAAAAAATTCAAGGATACATTCAGCGGGAACAACCCTTATGCGCAAAAGTGTCTTCTGTATGGCTCCTATCATATTTAATAAATTGCCAAAAAGCTGGAGAGAACTGCCATTGTTAAATTTTAAAAATAAGCTGCGAAGTTTTTTAATAATTAAAGTGTACTATAGTGTTTTAGATTTTTTAAATGAAAAGGACTTTTCTCTACCAACAGCCCATAATTTTAAGAATAACATAGCATAACATCACGCCTGTATGGGCCCGAAGGGGTAGGCAGAGGTGCACATATAGTACACCCAAATTTCGCCAGTTATGTTTTAGGTCCCAATGTAATAGGGGGCAAACCTATTGCCATCAACCGGGCACAAATCCAGACTCCGTGCTGCTACTGAGAATTACCTTATGGAAAAACCCAGTAACACTTTGCCCGACCCGGGATTCGAACCCAGTACCTCGTGCTCAGCAGTCGCGCTTCGCAACCACTAGACCAACGAGGCAGCAGCAAATTTAAGAATAATAACCAAATAATGTAAGTTTGTTTAATTAATTTTGTTTTTTAATGTATTTGATACGATTCCTTCACGATTATTTTTGCATGCCGACTGGTGAAATATGGCTGAACTCTACTTTTATGCAACTACATCCTGTACCCATATTTGCAAAATAAATTATCTTTCTTATTAACGTTTATTAAATAGGGCCGCTTAAAGTAGTAGTTAATTGTGCTTAAAGCTTGATTCTTAGAAACTTTTCTGTGGAGGACTTCGTATTACGCATGACAGTTTTAGCATAGTAAACCATTTTTTGCTGACCACAAGTCGGTCTTTTGAGGGATGCGGCAAATCCCAGTCACACGCAACTGACGCACGCTGCTGATGCGTAATAAGTTTTTTCTTAATTTGTATTTAATCAATTAAAAGAAGAATATGCAAGTTGAAGTGGCAATGGGCAGGCCATATCGCTCGAAGAACCGATAACCGCTGGAGAAAAACGTTCTCGAGTGGCGACCACAAACCGGAAGACGCAGCGTTGGCAGGCCTCCCACTAGATGGACCGACGATATCGTCAGAATTGCGGGCAACCGGTGGATGGAATTGGCAAGCTGTCGTTCATTGTGGCCTAAGGGGGAGGCCATTGTTCAACAGTGGACGTCTTCCGGCTGATGATGATTTAATCAATTATAATAATAGAATTTGTCTACAGGTTAAATTGAAACCAAAACGTAACATCATTATGTTAACAGAGACATATCGCACGTACCTAGTTTGTTTAATTACCTAGTAAAGGTTTGTGTTAAAATTTAATAAACGACTGTGATTAATGGATTCTTGTGTTTTACTATAGTCATTTTAAATAATAACAAGAAAAAAATCTATCTATTATAACTGTTATTTTAGATAGTTTAGTTGAACTTCGTTGTTTTTAAGTGATGGCTGTCATTTTTATCGACAGTCGATAATGTGAAAGTGCGTGTCACAGCACTATATGTCAAACACGCACTCATTTCATTTATGGTCTCGCCTTATCTACTTGAGGACCTGTCTATCATATACTTGGTCTGAGGTATAGACTGTCATAAGAGAGAAAGGAAATAAAATAACTGGGTTTGAGTTAAATATATGTTATATTTTGGTTTATTAGATTCAAATCCTTTCATGGTCGAGTTCAAATTCTGCTGTTGATCCAGGAAGCGAAAGAGGTGACTCTGGCGAATCCAGCGGGAAGTCCGACCGTGCAGCCTCGAGTTGATCCGAATGAAGTCACACCGATCTGTAAACACATACATTATAGATACAGTTACTCTTCATTAACTGAAACTACCAATTCGATTAAATGTGAGTACAAACAACTGCTGAAGCATTTTCATGGTGTTATAGTATGAGCAACAGGACGCGGGAGTCGCTGAAGTTGTATGGACACTGATCTTCGTGTGAAGATCTCCAAGAGTAGAGAGCTCTCTTTGAAGGTCAAGATTTACTTTAAGTCGCAGTATAAATAGAAGATTCTCACAAAATGTATTACTGTAAAAGCCTCTAGTATATTATTTAAGGTTATGGGTGGAGAATGGACATTTTATTGTTTAAAATATAAATAATTATATTATTTGCGACGTTATATAAGAGGTACTAACCAGCTGACGGTTGTTTCCACTGCCGATGCTGAGAGGACCGCCGGAGTCTCCACCGCAGGTGCTGCGGCCGCCAGCGCCGCTGGTACACAAAGTGGATGCTATGACAGATCCTCCATAAGTCTGTTGGCACACAGCGTTAGTGATCACCTGCAGACTGACTTGACGCTTGGCCTGGTTGTTATTGATGTTACCGGCGGCACCTATGAAAATAATACATTCCTATTAGTTGCGTTTGCACTCAGTCACTTTGTGAACTTAAACCACAGTCCACATTTTAGCATAATGCCTTTACAATATCAGTCATTGGTCACATATCACTTACCGTCAGCAATCCTTCCGTAACCTGCAGCCATTGCCCATGTGCCCGCGTAGTTGTTGCTACCGGTTGCGATCGCTATCCTCCCGATTACGTCTAAAACAAAAATTACACTTAAATACGTGAGATACAACCTGACGGAAAGATGCAAAGAGCATAAATACAAGTACTCACTGTTGTAGGACACCCAGTTGAAGGAGATGATAGCAACGTCATTAGCTAAGGTAATGACGTTGTAACTTCCGTGCACGGCCACGTTGTTGGTGTTGACACGGGTGCCGCCGGAGAAGAGACGAGCAGAGCCGAACACGAGCTGGAACTGGCGGGCCTGGTTGTTCCTGTCTCTCCAGCAGTGAGCTGCAGTCACGGAGCGGGTGTTGGTCAACATCGAGGAGCCGCATACTGAGGTTTGGCCGTTGGTCAGGGTGATGACCAGTCCGATCTGTAACAGACGTATGTTTTATTTCGCACTTTGCTTAACACTTAAGACGGACAAAATAGCAAGCAGAGCGAGTAGTATGAATAAAGGCCGCTTTAGTATTAATTGATTTTCCGGACGTTCTGATGTAGGTATTATGTAGTATTTGTGGTGACTGACCAAGAAAGGGTGAGCGCCGGCGTTGGCAGTGGAACCGCCTACGATCCTAGTGCCGTCGAAGTCGAGAGCTTGTTCAGCCTGCTTGATACGCCTCGCCTCGAAGATGCCTACTTGGTTGTGGTAGTCTGTGAGGATTTCCTCCTCGGCCAGCGCTAAGGCTACCACCGCCGCCGCCGCGATCACTGTTAGCAAGAACTTCATTGTCGAATGATCAACAAAAGATGTTTATTTACCGAGCCTATAAAGCTTTTTATACTAAATTTACCAACTATTGCAATCTTATCACAAAGAATTAAAAAAATATTATTAGGTGTTTTTCTAAATCTAATTTATCGCCTTATCAATAATAATTAGGAATTACCAGTTTATACAAAACATGCGAAATCTCTTATGAGTCGATTTTAAAATCAATCATGATTTTAAGAAGTATATATGTATATTATAATATAATACGTTTATGTTTTTTTTACATTCGTATACTTCTTCTAGGTTAGGTTCTTCTTAGACTAAGGGATAGTCTTCCATCGTCTTCTTGTAATTGTATGGTTGATGAACAACCCGGTGTCAGATTTTAAACCCGCACACGACCTCTGACATGGCTTACCACAGTTGAAATACCTCTCTGGTGTAACTGATAAATATTACTACATAAAATAAAACGAAATCTCTTCCCACTGTCTGTCTGTCCGTATGTACCTATGCTTAGATCTTTAAAACCACGCAACGGATTTTGATGCGGTTCTATTTAATAGTTAGAGTGATTCAAGAGGTAGGTTATATGTATGATACATGCATAATTTAGTAGAGAAACACTGATAATAAAATAAACTAGGTTTTTGCGCAATTGGCATTTGACAGCTCGCGTCTTGAGTCTCTTGAGTCAGGATTACAGAAGTTTAATGGAAAGTAATCTTTATAAAAATTGCTCGCAGCGGTCGTATTTTTGAACGTTGGGTATCAGTAGTCTAATGGAGTTTAAACAAATGTACATGACGCAGGTGAAACCGCGGGGAACAGCTAGTATATAATATAGTGTGCTCCCTTATACAGAACTAGTTCAAAACAACATTGTTTTCGCATTGACAGTAGAGTCATAAATATGTTGTAGACCGTGCAAGTAATTAGGCTAGCTAAGGGAGTTTAAAAGAAATTAGAAATTAGACAAAAATTCAGATCAACAAATGTTAATAAAATCTGTAGACTACCTAATACGAATTATAACTTCTGATTCTGATTCCGATATGTTGTGAGAGCGTAGTATGCCGTGCAAGATGGCAAAATTGACGGTATTATATGCATTACTGAAGTCAGTGCAAGAGCCAACAATGTTTCCTTTTTGCATGGTTAGCCTGATGTTATCCGTAATATGTATCAATGCAATGAGGGGCTTGTAGCTATGTGGCTGCTATGCAGATCAGTCGATCTGCGAGGTTAAGCCGTGCTCGCTGCGGTCAGTTTTATGATAGGTGACCGTTTTCACATGATCAAGACCCCTCCGTGCTTCGGAAGGCACGTTAAGCCGTTGGTCCTGCGCCTGATCTCTCTCCGGTCGTGCCGGTCTACCGTCCAATCGGACTATGGGAGTGAGGGTATAGGGAGTGCACCTGTGTTTGCGCGCACACTTGTGCACCATAATATCTCCTGGTTAGCAAGTCTCAGATGAGACAGGCCGCCGAGACCGAAATTCGGTCAGGAGAACTTTTTTATTATCAATGCAATGGCAGTACTGTGTCGAAACCAAACTGCAGGGGATTAAGGACGAGCAGCAGTTGCTAAGGCATTCGCCAAGTCTTTTGCAAGCGTGTTTGGAAGTGTTCTGCCTGAAGTACCACAAATAAATGCAACATTTCATATTAAAAATGAAACTAATTTCAACAGTCATACGTTTTAATTTACTATCCATGGTGTCTACTACGGTATCAATAAATTAAAACCCAGGAGTTCCAGGACCTGATAGTATTCCGCATTTTATTTTGAAACATTTCAAAGAAAATATTCCGCTCATGTATGGTCATTAAACATGACTCACAAAACAAATTTAAGTCCAGGATCCTAAAGTCCCATAAAAGCTATAAAAACCCATTGTCCTCACAATAAGCAATATGTTTGTAAGTATCACTCACTGTCAAATTTATATTAGGTTATATTTAATTGTTTTTTTTTTTACGTCATTTTTAAGATGTGCATTGTATAGTGTACAGTAGTTTGCTTAGAAGAATGTTGGTTAGCCCGTAATTGGCTAGTGCGTAAGCCTTTAGTTACCTATGTATGTATTTATATAGAAATTTGTACGCGTAAGCTGTGGGAAGACCTTAATAAATAAATTAAAGGCAGGCCATCCAGCACTGAAAAATCTCACCAATAGCGCCCATAGCTAAGACTACTAATAAATCAGCTGTTGAAGGTTATTGACCTATCGCTATATCGTCATCTCCATCGAAGATATTTGGAAATGTTCTTCGTAATTGTATATGTATGAAAAATACATCAGTAACAACTGTATGTAATTTTTGACTAACTTCGTGCAGTATTTGGCAGAAAACAATATTTTCTCCGGGTATTTAGTATGTATCAATCATTGCAATCTTATCTCAAAGAATTAAAAATTATTATAAAGTTGTTATTTCCTTCTAACTACCAATGATAATATGATACGTGAAAACCAGTCTACTTTAATCAATTATTAAACACTGGCATGGTAAACGATCAATGGGCCAAATGTACAATGTACATTCGTCGCCCCACACTAGGAATTTCTCCTGTGTCGTGGATGCGTTTCACAAACATGAAATATCACATACACAAACATCCAGACTCGGGACAAACATCTGTAGGTCGCGGAATTTTTGTCCCGCGCGGGAATCGAACCCGCAACCTTTAGCGCTAAAGTCCAATCACTAACCACTGCGCTAATCAGGTCGTCTAACATTTGTCAAACAATAGTATAACGTAACAATAGTAAAACGCATTTCAGGTCAGTTGAGAGATAAAAGTGACTAATTAGATTAAACGCGTAGTTTTTATAAATATAAATTGATTATACGAAGAAAAGATAAGGGTATCATAACACAACATCACGCCTGTATTCCCCGAAGCAGGTAGGCAGAGGTGCATATACATATAGTACACCCATATTTCGCCAGTTATGTTTTTCGGTCCCAATGTAATAGGGGGCGAGCCTATTGCCATCTTCCGGGCACAAATCCAGACTCCGTGCTGCTACTGAGAATTACCTTATGGAAAAACCCAGTAACACTTTGCCCGACCCAGGGATGTGCCACATAGGCGTTGCATGGGGAGGTTCCGGAGTTGTTCTTTTTAGAGGTCCCGGGACTTCCCTTGTTCGTGCAGATGGTGACCACCGGGGTGGTTTTAGTGAGGTAGAAATCCCACACTCCCCGGTCCCTACCCCACAGGGTCCGGGTGCCTTTTGAAGGTTTCCCCCCGTAAACAAAAAAAAAAAAAAAAAAAAAAAAAAGGACCCCGTGCTCAGCAGTCGCGTAAAAATAGATAATAATAAAAAATAGATAAGGGTATCATAACATATAATAATATCAAGTAGGAAAGGGATCTTCACCGTATCGCGATTTCGCCTCGTCATCAAACAGGCGTCAGCCTTACATAAGCATTAAGCACCTAACCCATAGATTTTGAATACCTAGTAGTTCCTTTTATTCACACAATATTTTACAACATACTTAAGCTTAACTTATTGATTTCATGTATTACTATAACTATTTTACAACTATTTACAACTGAAATCTAATACAGAATAAAAACAATATATACAAAAATAAAAAGATAAAAAAATTCATCCCCATCGATGTCAACCAGTAACGTGCCCAAAAGACTGGCAGCATTGCCACGTTGAAAAATTAGTAAATTATGAAAAAAAGAAATAAAAAAAAATCATAGCTTAACTTATTTCCACACTATAACTTACGTTAAAAAATAAATATATACAAAAGAAGAAATTAAAACTAAAAGTTATGCATCAAATCATCATGTAGTTCCTACTAGGTAATAGATTGGTTGAGCGAAACAGAAAGACCTTAGTTACTTGGTCACCAGTCTAGTGTATTATTGGTCTGAGGCGTAAGCGAAGCGGGTCAGCTACTCCGATAACGTCAATTCAGTTTACGGCTAGCCAACGCGACGCCGCGCTTGCGGCTCGACGGTCCTGAAGCAAGGCGATTACGTTACGAATCCAATTAGTGTGCCTAGCAGTATAGTTTCATACAGAGAATACTGCATAGCTCGAGTTGATATTGTTTAAAAGACAACTAAGTAAACTCCTCATCATATAACAGCGATACAGACTATTTAAATGATTAAACTATATCCCCCATATTCATAAAAAAATGCAAGTTTAAACCATGGATTAAATTATACCTGTTACCGACGTTTGCATAAAAAAAAGAGACGTTAATAGACTTAACACTAGATTTAGTTAATGCCGTATGGTCCTTGTTTATGAATCAGAGGGTATAAGTATTTTGATTATTTTACTTAGGTAGTTCGTAATGTGATGTCCTAAAAATATTTTATTCAATAAGTAGTTGGCTTTACCTATAATTCCAATTCGTACCGCCAAAAGGGTATAGTCACATCAAATTTAACCTTGGATTAAGTCTATAGATATCTCTATTCTTTGCAGTAACTTAAACCTGGATGAAGTATATCGATATCGCTATACTTTGACATGCAAACAACAGTGACAGGTATATTTTAATCCTTGGTGTAAAATTGACATTTTTATGGATAACGGAGAAATTGTATAAAAAAAACCATTGTAAATATTTAACCTGCGATATAAATAAACTTGATTTGGTTTAAAATTTAGAATCTCCTTATTCTTGTGTTAATACCAGCAAGGCTGCAAAACACTTTCGATCAAAGTATCATTTGTTAGTGATACAAAATTGAAACTACCAGCTATCATTAACAGTTGCATTAAAATCTGATTTGAGATCGAGTACAACATTAATAAAACAACGATATGATCAGTCAGTTTACGGTTTTATTTAAAATAAAATTTAAATCCTAGAGTTGATCCAGGAGGCGAAAGATGTAACTCTGGCGAAGGCGGCTGGGAGTCCGACCGTGCAGCCACGGGTTGATCCGAATGAAGTCACACCGATCTGCGGACACATACATGATTAACAACTGATCTCCAATAATAATAATAATTTAGAACAACTTATGCCTCACTGCCGAGCCACTTTTAAATACTAACGCTGCCTATAGTTTAACAATAATGATACATATTACATTTGGAGGTGGTGTTTATAAGAAACTGTGCTACATCTATTTATTAGCGGTGTCTACATATTGAGAAGTAGTCATCATCAGCTGGAACCCGTCTACTGTTGAACAAAGGCCCTTGGAGTGGGGGGGTGCTATAATCCCCACGCTTGGCAAGCTGTTTGGGAATCTCAGTCTAGGTGGTAAAGTTACAGAAGGCGCTGCTGCCCATTTTCTGGATTTTCCCTTATGCGCCTCTTACGACACCCACGGGAGGAAATATGGATGCTCAATTCTAGGCCAGATACCACTCGGCGAAATGAGAAGTAGTAACACGACGAAACCACTTACAAGAACACGTTGGTTTCCACTGGTGATGGTGAGAGGACCGCCGGAGTCTCCACCGCAGGTACCACGGCCGCCAGCGCCGCTGGTACACAGGGTGGATGCAATGATAGCGCTACCGAAGGTTTGCTGACACACAGCGTTGGTGATCACCTGCAGGCTAACGTGACTCTTGGCCTGGTTGTTAGAGATACCGGCACCTGCAAATGGAGCACTTAAGTCTTGGTCTGCGTTCCTAACTTCCTAGTATATTATTCTGTAGAAATAAATTATATAACTTGCCCAGAATTATAATGATTAATTAATTTTAAGGCCATTAAACGTGGCAATGGTGCCAGTCTTCTTGGCACGTTATCTGTTGACGTCAATGGGAAAGAAAATTATGAATCTTTCAAATGTTTACGTATATATAGTCTTTTTTTAGGTTTTTTTTTATATAAAACGTCGCCTCGGACTAGGAATTACTCCCAGACACGGGACAAACATCTTCTCAATACATTTTTGTCTCGCACAAGAATCGAACCCTCGTGAAAAAAAATCGTGATTAAAGATGTAAATAATATGTCATATTTTAATTTTAAAACTTCATGGATAACTCGTGATGATCTGTGAGCACTTACTGTCGCTAGTTCTTCCGAACCCGGCAGCCATAGCCCATGTGCCGACGAAGTTGTTGTTGAGCAGAGAGCCGCTTGGGATAATCGCCCTTTGGATTACATCTAAAACATTAAGGATTTATGATTTATGTGCATTAAGGATTAGCTAAGATAACACTCAAAAAACTAATATGACACTCACTGGTGTAAGACACCCAGTTGAATGTGACGATGGCGATGTCGTTGTTGGCGTTGCTAGGAGTCCAGTTGGCGTGCATGGCTACGTTGTTGGTGTTGACGCGGGTGCCGCCGGAGAAGAGACGAGCAGAGCCGAACACGAGCTGGAACTGACGAGCCTGGCTGCGGCCGTCATTCCAGCAGTGAGCTGCAGTCACGGAGCGGGTGTTGGTCAACATGGTGGAGCCGCATACTGAGGTGCCGCCAGTGGTCAGGGTGATAACCACACCGATCTGTAAGCCAATGAATGCAATGGTATAGCCGTTACTTCAATATCAAGAGTAGTTAATTACATATAGGTATATAACGACCTAGAACTAGCTGTGTATGATGATGATTTGGATTAATTATAGTAATTACATACCTAACTGACTTTTAATATAAAAAAGATGAAGTAAGCAATGAGAAAACTGACCAGGAAAGGGTGGGCGCCGACGTTGGCGAGGGAGCCGCCGACGATCCTGGAGCCGTCGAAGTCAATAGCCTGCTCGGCCTGCTTGATGCGCGCCGCCTCCGCGATGCCCACGTTCTCATGGTAGTGCAGCTGGATGGGCTCCTCGGCAAGGGCTAGGGCTATTACCGCCGCCGCCGCGATCACTGTCAGCAGGAACTTCATTATGGGCTAGTCAAGTACTTACAGATGCCTAATCACTGTGCCTGTTAAGCATTTTATACATTTTTAACATTACAATCTTATCACAGAGTATTTAAAGTATACTAAATATCTTAATCGTTCCAGATTAATGCACGAATTTTCCTAATTCCCGACTACAAAGTTATCGTATTTTAGGCTCTCTCTTGGATCTGAGTACACCGATAAAGTACTTAAAGTGGAAGCCAGTGTAACCTTGCACAACGGACTTTCATCGTTCAAAGATACATGGTCAATTAATCGAAGTAAAATTATTTGAAATCCAGTTTTATATATGAATCAATAGAGAAAGTTGCCTGTGAAACGCCTTACTTTGGGTTATCTTATCTGAAGTCAACCTTATATACCCAAAAGGAGACAATTATAAAAAAAAACGAATTATTCAGTATAAAAACATTTATTTAAACATCATACATGTATGACATCAAAATTAACTCAATCTTGATACAATTAAAATAAAAGAGGAGCTAATAAAATTTGAAATAAGAAATTACATAGAGTTGTTAATATCTTCATAGTTTTGATAAAGAAATATAAGCCACTATTTAGATATAAGGAATTCTGTAGGTTTTACATCCAATGCCTTTAGAATAGCTTCCGTGTCGTAAGGTACAGCTGAAACAAGAATATCACAATTATTTTGTGGTACAAACACGATATCTTTATCTGTACTACTTAATACATCATTATCAGCTAATACCCAGCCTAAAAGACATATTTATGACAGCTCTGAATGTGGTTGAAGAAAATTATCGTGTTGGAACTCTTGGGTAGTACTTTGAACGCGAAAAATATGTAAAAAACACTCACGTATGTATATCCATTCGTTAGGATCATAACCGGAGTCTTTTCTGGACTCCATAATGCATTGCCTGAGAGCGTGAGTCACGCTGTGTGCCAAGCAAATGCCCATCTCACCACATGCTGTAAAATAAATATCAGATCAAAATTGTGGCGACATAGCAATTATTTCCCGTTAATGTGTCAGGTACCCAATGTTTTAATGCGATATCGCGTCCTCATGCGAAAGCTTTCAGGACCAAAAATAATTCTGTTTCTGTTCTCCGCATTTCCTATCACAATATGGACCATGGTAACTTAATGACTAGCAGAGCATAAAAACCCCAATATCCAAATACTGAATACTCATTGCTGCCTCGTTGGTCTAGTGGTTGCTAAGCGCGACTGCTGAGCACGAGGTCCTGGGTTCGAATCCCGGGTCGGGCAAAGTGTTACTGGGTTTTTCCATTAGGTGATTCTCAGTGGCAACACGGAGTCTGGATATGTGCCCGGTAAATGGCAATAGGCTCGCCCCCTATTACATTGGGACCTAAAAACATAACTGGCGAAATGTGGGTGTACTATATGTGCACCTCTGCCTACCCCTTCGGGGAATACAGGCGTGATGTTATGTTTATGTTGAATACTCACTTTTCGATCCAAGAACTCCGTTAGGGTTCTTGTGATTGTACCGAAGTTTTATGTCGAACTCGACGGGTATATCCTGGCAGAGAGGGACGTGGTACTTCAGGGAGCGGTTGGTCGTTAGTTTTCCTGTCACCTTATCGTGCACCAGCCTTTCACAGGTATAGTACCCTAGACCTTGCACGAAGGCACCTTCCACCTTTAAAGAACAACGAATAATTAATATATGTATAATTATCTAAAACCCATTTAAAATAATAAAAATCACCAATGAAACTCACCTGCCCGACGTCTAACTTCGGGTTGACACTAACACCGACATCCTCTAAAATATCTGTTCGAACAATTTGGAACCTCCCAGTCGTCACATCTAATTGCGTCTCAGTAATAACCACACCGAACGCACTATACCCTTTTAAATTCTCATCAGTATCCGCCATCATGTACAAAGAAGTCAACTCAATTTGGTTATCACCCGCTTCTTTAATAATTTCTTTCCAAGACGCGCCAGGCATTCTTTCCCTAATCGGAGCCAAACGCTGCCTTATAGCCTCACATGCCTTTATTATAGAGTAACACACACTCTCGGTTGTGATACTGGATCCAGAGAAAACGTTATTGGCAGCTACAAATGAGTTATATGGTAATATTGTTACGTACTCGAGGGGCACTCCTAGTTCGTAGGCACAGACTTGGGCCACTTTTGTATTGATGCCCTGTCCCATCTCTATGCCTCCTGAACTAACAGAGACTGTACCATCACCTCTGTAAATAGAGACAAGAGCTGAATAATTTCCGTAAAAGAATACGGGGAAGCTCATGACGTTGATTGATATAGCCTTCTTCATCCATCTGTTGGTTTTGTTGAATTGTTCAATTTCTGTGACTCGTTTGTCGTAGTTGGCGTCACTCTTGAGGATGTTTATCAATTCTGGAAGGTCATTGTTTTCTTCCCTCATGTTGGCTAGACGGACGCTAGTAGGGTCCTTTTGTACGACAAAAGCAATGTGCTGCATTATGTGTTCTATGCTCGATATGCCCTCGCAAGTACCTGGAAATATAAGACTTGCTAATTTATTTTACACCCCAAACTAATAAAAATCTCCGCTGATGAGCTGCTTCAAAATATTAAATATAATGAAACTGGTAATTATTGAACAGGAATAAAATAAAATTAAATCGATCGCTATATTATGACTTGATTGCCGAGTGGTATCCGGCTCAGAATTGACCACCCATTTTCTCAAGGTTGCGGGCAATCGGTGGATGCAAATAGCCGAAAGGACAACTTGCCCTTCATTGTGGCGCTGTAAGGGGGAAAGGAAGGCCTTTGTTCAACAGAGGACGTCTTCCGGCTGATGATAACTTGATTAACACCCAGGTTTATTGAAGTTAATGAATCATCTACTTTGCTATATTATATACTACTTTGACCTGAATCATTAATATGTTTAGAGGCATAATAGTTATGTGACATCTAAAAACTTCTATGAAGGACCATAGACACGGACTTCTATTAACTTTAGGATTAGTAACTTACCTGGCGCTCTAAGATATGAGTTGGAAGTTGTGTCCGTTGTAACGGTACCAGTTTTTAATGTCCACGCGTCTTTATTGTAACAGTTAGGGAAAGCGCCGGCGGTAAACTCTAGAATACCCTCATTGTTAGAACAGCCATTATCTTCGATGATGTTAGCGTTCAGATACTGGATTTTACCATCATCATCGACTCCTACCTGAAGAGATAGAAAATGTTATAAATTATGTCTTAGAGTTCGTTTAGAAAAAGCAAGCGGACCCAGCAGACATTGTCCTGCCTTTATTCCGTAAGATTTTTCGATATTTTAATCCTTAATGGAAATCCGTGGTCTCTGCCTACCCCTCAGGGAAACAGGCGTGACTTTATGTACGAGGGTCAAACTGAAAGTTCTTAGAAAATCAAAAACTGATTACATTAGCCAGTTATTAGTTTTATTATATCTTTTCAAAATATTGTCCATTCACGTCAATACACCGCTGCATGCGATGGAACCACTGGGAAAAGCACTTTGCCCACTCGTCTTTAGGGTTCTCTTCAATGGCATCGCGATACGCAGCCACCGCTTCTTCAGCATTCATAAACCGCTTTCCTTTAAGTTTTTCTTTAATTTTTGGAAATAAATAAAAATCACAAGGGGCGAGGTCGGGGCTATACGGCGGGTGACCCAGTAATTCAACGTTTGATGTCGCCAAATAGTCGATCGTTCGCTTAGCGGTGTGCGACGAGGCGTTGTCGTGGTGAAGGAGGATCCTACTGCGAGGTCGTTTCTCTCGAACTTTTTCCAAGACAAGTGGCAAACAATTGGTAGTGTACCATTCTGCAGAAACTGTTTTTTGATCCTCTAACACAATTGTTGCGAAATGACCTATCCTTCCAAAGAACGAGGCCACCATTTTTTTTCCCGCACTTCGATCTCTCTTCACTTTAGTTGGCAACCTTTCGAAAGGAAACACCCACTGAGCAGATTGTCTTTTGGTTTCAGGATCATAACAGTAAATCCAGCTTTCGTCACCTGTTAGTATGTCGAACACAGCATTTGAGTCACCTCCGTTAAATCTTTCAATCATTTTACGGCACCAATCCACACGATGGAGTTTTTGAGCCTCAGTCAAATTATGAGGTATCCACCGGGCGCAAAGCTTCCTGACTGCTAAATGTTCGTGGAGGATTTTGTGCACTTGACTCATACCGATGCCTAAGCTTGTCCGAATCTGCTGATAGGTCACTCTTTTGTCAGTCTCTATCATACGCCGCACAACACAGATGTTATCTTCAGTCGTCGCCGTAGAAGGCCGTCCCTCACGTAAATCATCAGTGAGATTAGTGCGACCACGTTTAAACTCATTAAACCAGTTGTAAACTGCCGCACGAGATGGGGCTTCATCGTGAAAGGCCAATCGTAGTCTATCATAACTTTCTTGTTGACTTAAATGACATCGAAAGTCATAAAAAATCATTGCACGAAAATTTTCTCGTGTTAAATTCATGTTGACGTGACACAGACAATTTTCAATTTGCCGCCAAATCGTAAAACAAATGACAAATTAATGAAATATATACTCAGTAATATTGGCAAAGAGTTCTATTTTCAAATTTTAGAATTATTTTTTTATTATATTGTTTATAAGTGGCCAGTTCTAAGAACTTTCAGTTTGACCCTCGTATGTATGTATTTTGCTTTCATTCAAATCTGTCCAGCCGTTCTTGTGTTAAGTGATGTAAGTAACCTGACATTGTTCAGTGCAGTTTCGAATTGTTCAGTTATCGCTTACTTTTCAAGAGCTTTGACAGCATGTTAGTTAATTAGGCTTTATATCCGGGTTTAATAATGTGTACTGAAGATTGTCAAAATAAGTAATAATCATAAAAAAAACGCAAATAGAAATTCCAAATGATTTCAATAAAAATCAAGCTCATGATAAAAGTGTAATTCTTATCTTTAAGATTAAAATTATATTTTATTACGTAACATTGATACCTCATATTCACACTGGCACGGCAATCTCCTCCCAACAATAGCCAGACTGGTCTGTATTGGCAGTATAAATCTACAAGGCACGTCTAGTTTCTTAACTACTAGAGCGGCAGCAGTGGCTGCCTGCACGTTGCGAGAAACTTTGCCTCCAAAGGCCCCGCCAACCCGACGAACTTTGACTACGACTCTGAAAAGAGCTCAATTAGAGAGATTGTTTTTTTACGCCGATTGTCGACGTCATCTTATGAGCTCAAACGCTTTGTACGGGGAATCGCAATACGGGCAGCCGCACGGCTGCGTACTGCGATGCGGGTACTCGCAGACCTCTCATAGAAATTAATATTATGTACATTGTGCTTGCTGTTACCGGCACAGTGTGAACCGTGCGTATGAGCTCTGTAATAGTGATGATATTTTAAGACTTATCAATATTAGCAATAATATAAACATTAATATAATTTAAATATATTATGAATAAGGGCTCCGATCGAGTCCGAAACTAGTCGGGCATTCCCGAATACACCCGTGAGTATAACCGGAATATATAGTAAATAATATGGATAACACTCACGAAAGTTATTATAGTAAAATATTATTAGAATGCTATAATATTTTTGCAATTTGGTTAAGATTTTTACTTGACTTACTCGCTTTCACTTATACCCATAGACCTTGCTACAGCAACTTGCGTCAAGTCCATCCATTGCGTCGAATCGTGTACCTCCAATATATTGTCGACTGGCACGACGACACACGATATTGGTTCTATGAAATAATGATATTGCGCCTCCATATCGTATACTCCTTTAATAACTTTAGTGACGTTATCGCCTTTAGTAATAGGATCAATTTTCGGTTCACCAGAGACATATCTATTACTGTCTTTCTTAGCATCGTCAATTGTGAGGACCGGAGCAGCTGTACTAACGTTTTTGTACGTAACTTTAACCAATTTAGCTACTCTTACAGCTAATTCTTCAGTGTTGGCTACAACTATGGCTATTGGCTGCCCATAGTACTTGATTTTAGTTGCAAGAATCTCTTCATCTTCAGTTTCCAGTTGGAATCCAGGGAAGGTAAATGAATTAACCCCGGGAATGTCTTTTTCTGTGTAGATAGCTGATACACCATCTATAGCCTAAAGCGAATAAAACAAAGAAACATTGATACGTTAACATGTTAGTATATAAATAATCATAGGCTTATCTTTATCACAAAAATATAATACACTCACCAGGACTTCTTTAACATCAATAGTATCTACTTCTCCAATGTGTACCGTGGATAGTACAAAAGCACCAAATACTTCCCGTGGCAATGGAGGAAGATCATTAGCATACGCAGCTTCCCCAGAACTCTGGATCTCTGCTTCAAGCTTATTTACAGGCTGATTCAGAGGGAACAATGAAGGATCGGCTTGATATTCTTGTTTGCTGGAAGATACCGGTCTGCTGAGAAGTTCCCCACCAGAAGCGTATTTAGAAAGGGCTGTGCCAGCAGGACAAATGTTGAGGATGAACTGAGGAAGAATAAAGAAAGAAATAACTTAATATTTTATAAACTCCAATGGCGATGAATTTTGCCAAACGACTCAACATTCCACAGAATACACATTAAAGAGCTAGACTTCTTATCGGATGATTGATAAATAAACTTGTATAAGAGTTGATATCTCCTGTCAACTTAATTTACACACCCTTAGAAAATCTCTTAGGGGTGTCGGTTTCCTCACGATGTTTTCCTTTTTTTACCAACGACGTAACGGATAAGGGGTATGCGGCTAGGGTGAGAGGTTATTAGTTTTTTTTAAATATATTTGGTTAAAATGGGATCTTGATCAGAAATAGATACTTTACCTTATAATAGAGTCCAAGACCTAACTTCTTTCTGCTTTGTATTGAAGGTTCTCCGGGTAGTTCTACTGGTATCAGCTCACTACTCAACACCTTGATGGCTCCTTGCAAAGTTTCATCAGAATATATGTTTCTGCCAACCAAATATTTCTCCGTTTTTGACGCGTGGACGAAGTTCGGATCTATATTGCCATACACAATGCTGGCACTTTCTACGTTATTTCTTCTTCCTAACTTAATTAAGTAAGCCGAGTTTACAATGGCTAACGCGTTTTGGTTTCTTGGCATGATCTGGAATTGAAATGTAAATAAATATTGTAATTTTGTTTCTTATCCAAAATACCTTTGTTAATACCTTTTCTATCGGTATTTTCTTTAGTTTTCATAAAATAATCATCCTTAACAATTGAGGAAGTTAATTTCCTAACGAATGTATGTTTTTTTATGTCACTGTTAACGACTTCTAATTTACCTATTATAAACTAAGTTATTCTTAGTCATATCTGAGTTATATTAAAGAATACATCTGATTATACCTAGACTAATTCAAATTCAAGATGTCTTTACTTCATTATTACTAATCACCGACGCTTATGTAACGTCAAGATGTAGTTAGTTAGTGAACATGCAGTGAGCTAAGGTGATGATCACTTCTTGTTCCTAAAAACATAACTGGCGAGATGTGGGTGTACTATATGTGCACCTCTGCTTACCCCTTCGCGGAAAGTGGGCGTGATGTTATGTATGTATGTTCCTTCTCTGTACATATGATGCTTTAGCAGTGGCCCACAATGCGATGGTTAAGTGCTTACCTTGTAACTTCTGAATATGTGTGAGTTACTCAATGGCGGCAATTCTACGTTCAACATCAGCATGCCTGTCATGTCAAACGTTAAAAACTTCGTAATTGTCATCGTCGTTCTTCTACCACTACGATTGCCTAAGAACAAAATAATAACTATCAATCAGATTTGTTATATGGTGAGCAATAAAGCATACTCTATCTATCTACTCATGTATCCTTCTTCAACTCCATTGCGAATATTTATTGTGACCTTAAATTGAAAGAAATCAATTAAATAACAAAACCTCAAAAAACATCTATTGGTAACTTCAATCATCATCATTATTTTCCATAGCCAAGTGTGGAGCAATTTAAGGCACTCTACGTGTAGATTATGGGCTTGTGGCCTACCCTGGGAGAGGCCTACGTCCAGCAGTAGACTGCAGTAGGCTGATGTGATGATGATGACGTGGACGTAGTCATATATACATTCGTTTATGTAATTTCGTTTTGTCTTGATCACTAACAAACGTATTAGATTGAAACTTCGAGGTTAGGTTAGGTTTGGATAATGGCGAATCATTTGTTTCAGGTGCGCCAACAACAGCTGTCATGACAGCAATTTTCGCTATAGCAAAAGCCGCGTGGCGTGCTGCGATTGCTCGCTTGGCTATTGCTGTGGCACGTCACATAGTGGAAGGCGGATCCAAGTGGGTTTTAGCCGGTCAAAGTCTGACAAAACACACTCGCTGCCCTCATAATGCGTAAATAATCGCTAGGATTTCCCACGATTAAAAAAAAGTTGGGTTCCGATGAATGTTGACATAGATAGGTATTTATAATAAATGATTTTGAAATGATACATTATAATTATCATCCATGCACGAATGAGACTTAGATAAGATAGTAATAGTGACCATGCTTATGATTAGTAATTGGCAAAAGATTGAAAACATCTGGATGGAGTCATGCTCGTTCCGGTACATTACAGTATTATATGCATTATTATTATTCTTTGATATTATGCCTGTTATCTTAACGGGTAGTAGTGTGTTGTCCCTAACTAGTGTCCCATTCCTTCCCAAAATTAATGTACTCAACGGGCCTCTGCGTGTTGGACCTGTGTCCCCACGTAAGCCTTTCAAAAGACCGGGTATCTCCCGCATGGTTGATAGCCTGAGTAAAAAAGGGAGATACGGAAGAATAATAATGTAGACACTTACGGACTGTAACTCTAGCACCAACACATTCAAAGAGTAAGAATACATCAGACTGGTACG
Source organism: Abrostola triplasia (assembly GCA_946251915.1). Lineage (NCBI taxonomy): Eukaryota > Metazoa > Arthropoda > Insecta > Lepidoptera > Noctuidae > Abrostola > Abrostola triplasia. Next base: position 9,426,759 of record OX276434.1, on the reverse strand, counting down.
TCGGTACTGCGCGCTTGTACATCAAATTGCCTGCTATCGAGCCAATCTGAAAGTAAAGCACTAGTCAAGCTTCATTGGATAGAATGGCGAATATAATGAGTACAAACGAATTGTTGAATACCCATGGATTCGACCGGACCGTAAAGATAATAATCCAGAGAAAATAAATTAGCAATGGTATTCCCAAAACATCATATCAAAATTTTATTTGAAGATAAACATTTTAATGATTAATTTTTTTATCTTTTTAGGCAACTCAATGAAAATGAATCAAGATAAAACGATAAACAGACGATCAACATAATTTTGCCTTAATTGGAAAAGATAGCGTTAATTTTAGAAGTTATTGATGATGGTTGGTCTACTTACAGTCCTAACTGGTAAATGCGCGACAAGATCGAAGTGCTTAGCGAACTCGGCCAGATATGAGAAGTCGCTTCTATCCTTTGCAGCAGCAGTGAATATAGAAATACAGTCCTGAAGAGACACGTTCGCTCCAAGGACCAGATTTTGGTCAAACTCATACTGTTTTAGCGATGTCACCCCGCTTATGTCGATTAATAATTTTGGGTAAACAAAATTTTCGACAATACCTGAAATGTTAAAAGATAGATGATCTTTTTGTCCTGGGAATTTAAGTTCAAGAGAATAAGGTATCTTTTTAAACTGACGTGCTATTCTAAAGACTTCAACTACAAACTCACTTTTAAATCCGCGTTTAGATTCGACACTAGCGCCACTAAGTGTTGAAATTGAGAAACGATGAGAATGAAAATGAGAATATTGACTTTTATCTATACAATATGGTAATCTGAATCATTAGACAGCAATGACAGTCGAAATGAGTAGTGTGGTGTTTTACGAGATGACTTTCGAGATGATGTTTGAGTTTCAGAATAGCATAGCTTATCCAAATTCGAATTAATCTAGTTTTCGTGTGTGTGGCGCTTTACTATACTTCTTAGACTGAAAGTTTATATTAAAAAAATGTGAGAAAGAACACATACAAACCATTATAATTTACTAACCAGTGTTGCTTATAAAGCCTGGTAACTTTAGTTAAAAAAATTACCTTTCCCTGTGTTTCCATCCAAAAGCATATACGAATCCTCGCCGTACTTGTTCAGGATGTTGAAGATATCAGACTGTTCATACACCTTGAAGAACTTGCTCTTCCCAAAGTTCAAGTAGATGGTGCTGCTTCTTTGTACTTCGTCGACGAGGCTCCAGTCGCTACCGTCACTCTGTATGGAGCACTTCCTGGTGCAGCTCTTACAACTTTCGCCGCAAGCATTTACCTCTTCTATATCTTTGACTTTCTGACGCAGTTCCGGGGTGGCGTCGATAGCGAACGACTTGATCGTGTCTAGAATAGGCCTGAACCCCGTGCACCGACATGTGTTGCTGCCGAACGAGTTCTCTAACTCTGCCATCGTAAGGTTCTTGTCCTTTAAACTGTAAGAAAGGTTATTTTATGATCCTCAAAGTCTGTCAGGTAAATTAGCAGTGTAATTCGTCTTTGATTTATGTAATTCCAATTTTCCCTCATTTCTCACCTTGTCAGGTGCATCACCCATCCAGGGGTACAGTACCCGCACTGCGTACCATTGAACTCGACGATCCGCTTCTGGACATCGCTGTAGCCCTTCAAGCGGTCGCCAACACCCTCAATGGTGGTCACGTCCCAGTCATGGCATGAGAACACGAGCACCAGACACTGGGAAAATTTCTCTTTTTAAATCTTTTGAAGCTATTTTAATTATTGTGGTAAAATTCGATATTTAATAATTACTTAAACTATCACTAAGTCAAAGTTTTCTATGTTAAATCTTTACTTAGAATCAGTTTCATCATCATCATCCACCGGAACACGTCCACTGTTGAACAAAAGTCTCCCCCTAAAGTGGTATTAGTATCAGTTTAAGTAATAATTAATGTCTCTGTTTAGACTGAATTATTTTTGATCAAAACATCAAACACGTTGCTTAAATAAAAAAATATTTTAGCCTATTATTTGTGTGTGCAACAAAGAATGAAGGATTGTACACTTTGGCGTTATATTACTTTCATAGGTTGCAATTTAGTACTAACATACAGACTTCATTATCTACGTTGAAATTGTAACTACGTACTAAACATATAAAGTAGGTACATAACAAACAACATGTTTACGAAGTATGATAGAGCATTTTCTTTCATTGTCATTCTGGCGTCCTATGACTTGCAATATTCTTTGGGTAATTATGTTTTTTATATTATATATATACTTAATTAATATTATTACAGCAAATGATAAAATTATAATGTATATAAAACGACCGCCTCTTTGGTGTAGTGGTCGCTAAATGCGACTGCTGCGAATGAAATCATAGGTTTAAATCTCAGGTCGTGCAGTGTTAATGGGTTTTCCAGTAAGTAATTCTCAGTAGCAGCACGGAGTCTAGAATTGTGCTGTTTCGTTTTGTAGGCGTGTATTATATGTACACCTCTGCCGACCCCTTCAGGGAATACAGACTTGATAGTATATCTACATAAAAAATATTACTTTTATATGAAAATAAATACATAATATAATTATCAAAACTGGAGGGCACCCTGCCAAAATTTCAAATAAAGACATGCCGCAAAGTGTCAAGCTAAAAAAAAGCTAAGTTAAAAAAAAAAAGGAACTGGCGAGGCAGACGCAACTGTATTGTAATATTTGAATTACCATGTATTCTTAAAAAGATAATTCCCTAAACGTACAATGGTTTCCGAACAATGGTAGGTGGAGAATTGATAACTTTTAAAAAGAGCATTTTGGCGGTCCACATTAATTGTGCTAATCTTAAAACATTATCTTTTTGAACCTATATATAAAACGTGATTATCGAAAGCCATTTTATCAAAACACATGCAATTCATATCATTAAATCTATCGATACGTGCATGATTTGTAAATTTAAGGTATTACTTTCAATCAAACAATCAATAATATATTTAAGTTAGGTATTAACTCATCATCTATCTCATAGTTAGTAGTTACTTACAGAGTTAACAGAGAAGGTTTCGAGCTCGCCGCTGGGGTAGCGGCGCGCGCGCACCATCACGATGCAGGAGCCGCAGCCGCCCTCGTGGCACATGGCCTTGGTGCCGGGCAGACACAGCACATAGCGGAGGTACGCGTTCAGCGACGTTTCCCGGGGGAGACATTCGTCCACTATACATAATCGATTAAATAGTTTTGTTAACGACAATATACCTTTTTGAAGGGTGAAAGTACTTTTACCAAAAGACAAACTTTGAGATATCAAAAAATATTGTTCAAAAACCGGCAGATGTGGCAGGTGGCAACCCTTGAGGCTTTCCCTTTGTTTAGTGGACGTCTTACAGCTGTACTTACATACATATCATTACTATCCATTTGCTACGACCCTGGCATACTTTTACCTCATTCAGTAGCATCACATTCCTCATACACGCTGGTCGATTTGGATACCTACTCCTCACTTGACCCTTTTGTAAATATCTTACGGCTGTATGACGTGCAAAATACCTAACATTTACTTTTTTTTAAATCAACGGTTTGTAAAGCCATGTTAGAGGCGTATAGCCTGGTTCAAACTCTGACACCAGGTTGTTCATCAACCATACGATAAGAAGTCTTCAAAAATATTGATAATAAGATGTCTCAATCGTCAATCCTTTCCCATCCTAACTAGCTTAAATACTTTGTTTTCTTATTACAATATAGAGAAGTTTCAGCTAGAGCCCCAAGGAGGTAAGCTACCGACTTTAGTCCCAAAAACGATAGGTTAAACATTTTCCACGTAAATCGTAGATTAAAGCCAGTGATTTATATACTGCTTACCTACACAATACACTAGCCACGCTCATAATAAATATTTATCGGAATAGATTGTTTGTTGATTATAAATAAAAATAAATATAATATTGATATCAATCATCCGGTAGTTGACGATTAGCGACGTGGAAACTAATTAGCTGGTTAATTAAACATAAGATCTATAAAGTAAATATCGTCACCGGAGACACTCCTTAACACCCAAACAGCAGTCCAATGTGATTAATGTGAGAGATACGACCTGGTTGGTGCAGTGGTTAAGCGATTGGCCTGCTGCACCATTTATATATTTTTGTCCCAGTCACGGAAGGGACAAACAAATTGTGCGATCCGCAGATGTTTATCCCGAGAGTATGTGATATTTCATGTTTGTGAAATTCACTCACTATAGAGGAAAAAATCTTAGTGTGGGGCGACAGAAAAAAAAAACTTTCAAAATCGAAATAAATTACAATTCTAGAAATTTCTATGGGAATTCCCCAAATTAGTAATTATCATAATGATGTTAATAAGTTCTTCTCCAAGATTAACGTGCTATCAAAGGATAATAATGTTAAGCGAATCGTGTCATTAATTTTCGATTAAGTGATTTGGTAGATAAATAAGTACCGATAAAAACATAAATTAGTCTCTTGACGCGAGCGAACCATAAGTATCTGCACACTGAATCTTTTCTGTCTAAAGTAATCTGAAGATTGTAATGAAATTATATCTACACAAACACTAGCTTATCGTTAACACACGCTTTAAATTTGATCGATTGTGAAAACCTATATATCTATTAGATAAATAGCACAACATTGCACATTGGCTCGTTCTTCGGCCATTAGCAATGTCGTTCAACGTGGTAATGCCGCCAGCTTTTTGGACACCCTACCAGTCGACAGAAAAATACTTCGATGCATATTTTTTAGACCGTTTATTGATATAAATTAATAAAACAAAATATTTTTTCAAATTAAGAGGGGGCTAGTGTATTTGTATATTATTATAACAAGATGTATATTTTATTAGTATGTAGTTAATATAAGAAAGTTATAAATATTTATACATATAATGTAAATAGTTGCTTCTGAATAATAATATACCTACACAACACATTTAACAAAGTCCTTCCAACCGAACTGCAAGATATTAGGTACACGCGTTCAATTGTTAATATCATATACGCCAATAGAGTTTGTTGTTGGTTCAACACAACATTTAACAAAGTACTTAGTGAAAGTTAGCATCAAAATAAACAATTTAATCAGAACGCTATGACAGGTATAATTAGTTGCTTATGTGCGTTTATCAATAGTCAGGAAATCGAAAGTTATTAACAATTTGTATGTAACTGATATTTACTCGGTATTTAATACCACATACCTACACCTTATGTTTTTTAACGTGAGGAAAATGAGTACCGCCTCCCCCGCCGCTGAGAGACGCCAAGGGTATTTGAGACTTTCCCCCATGGACCCAATAAGATCCAAAGTGGCATACCCACTAAAAATCTGACAATGCTTGCTCTGCGCTTCTAATGACGGGGAGGCGGGATCGCAATAGCATTTAACGTATATCCTTATTAAGTATTGACGTCTATATTCTTTGATATGCAAACAATAGTCATTACCAGTCGGAACAAAGTGTGTGGGGGGTGTAGGGTTGCCATAATCCCCAAGCTTGGCAAGCTGTTTGGTCATCGCAGTATTAGTGGTGGAGTTACAGAAGACCCTGCTGCCTATCTTCTGGATTGTCCCTTAGTCGCCTCTTACGACGCCAACGGGAGGAAAGGGGGTGGTAAATTCTATGCCGGATATCATACCGCACATGATGGTGACAACTTGACAAGTATAATTTAATCCGCAGTTTAAAATTGATCTTTTTTCGTGAGGGTTTTGGTATAGGTAGGTGAATTGTCATTTTATCATCAATTAGGTACCGATATTACCATATACTTGAGAAAACTTGTGAAATTTCTTTACAATTGTTTTAGAAGTAAGGTCGTAATGAGATAACACTATGGGAAGAATTAGGTAATTTCGCATTGCAGAGATAATTAATCAAATTGATTTTTAATTTAACTTGCAAGGAAATTAACCTTATTAGGCAGAGATAACTTAATAAAAATATCACCGTTCACCCTTCACCTACCTGCACATTGTTTCCCATTCACAGTAAACTCAATCTTCGACATGACTTGCAACTTTTATTAGCTCTTAAAAACGACTGTTTAAATTACTTTAGTAACAATATATTTTATATACATAAGTAAGTAAACATGGTTTCGCTTCATTGCTTACAGACTAATGACGATTCGGTTTTCCGTATAGTCAACGTATACAGTAAATATGACTGCCACGAGTATAGACTGCCACGTCAGTCTATATGTCGGGAAGCGGGGCAGCTGAGCTCGAGGTCCTGGGTTCGAGTCCAGTCAGCCAGTGTTATAGTTTTTTCCATTAGGTACCTCTTAGGTAGCACGGAATCTGAGTTTGTGACCGATTGATGGTAACACGCTCGCTAATTGGGAACTATAACATGACGAGGGCAATATGTCACAATTTAATTTTAAGGTTTTACCTGTATATTTGTATTTTCATTTTGGTGTGCAATAAAGAGATATATTATTATTATTATGTGTGTGGTACTAGGTACAAGTGTGCCTACCCCTGCGGGGAATAGACTTGATGATACGATTTTTCTATACAAATACGGTGAAGTTTCTTTAAAAATTGCTTGTAATGTAATTAGGTAAATTAGTAGTAGACTTATCAGTAAACACAAAATATATTTATTTAGTTACTTTTAGGATTTTTACATCCGTAGATAAATACACCTGGTCTTTTTGTACTAACACAATAATAATAGATACTTTATTTACAAACTTGCCGCGCCCCGCGGCGTTACCCGCTACATTTTCTCGGGATAAAAAGTAGCCTGTGTTAATCCAGGGTGTCAGCTACCTCCATTGAAATTCCATCAAAATTGGTCTAGCCGTTTGAGCGTGAAGAGGTTACAAACATTAAAACCCACTCACAAACTTTCGCCTTTATAATATTAGTGTGACGTTGGTTACATTAGAGATGGAGAGAGATAAATAAATTACTTACCTATATTAAGTTCTGTAGATGTAAAGGGAATGTGTCAATAAAGCTTTTTATTACCTATATATAAGTGTCCTGGTGTGTCACTGAACCACATGTACATTGAACATTACTTACTTTATTAACAGATAAATGTATTTTCAACACCAATTTAATGGACGAAAGAGTAAAAAAAATGGCTGTTTACATTAACACTACCAATATCGTTCCTATCTATTCTAATTTATTTATTTTTTCAGTTCTTAGGTATTTCAGGAGAAACCCATGAGTTCTGACAGTTATGACTGTATATTTTAAGAGCATGCCAATGAAGTTACTGGGGGCCCGGTAACTTAATTCATACTTACAGCATTATCTACTTTAAATGATGAGAATAATCTAAATTGAAGAAGGAAACTTGAAAAATGATGGTCACGACCTGGACTCGAACCCGCGACTTTCGCCGTACTGTGGCGCTGATGGGAACAAGTTATTAAAACACACAAGTCAGTAATACAAGTTTATTCTCGCATTATCAAACAGAAATCGTCTAAATACATACAAAAAATACACTAATAATCCGATTTTAGGCCTCAAATGGTTAGTCTTCGAGATAGGCCAGTATTAACAAAAAGTAGGTCACGTCAATAATATTAGAAAAAAAAATAAACAAACAATTGTAAAACAAAATAGAATAAATACTTACAAAATAAATTCCAACTTAAATATTCATATTACAATAAAAGATCATAATCACTAATGTAAAATATACATTTTAATATTCTATACATAATTATATCAACAGTTAAGTGTAATGCAAAAAGTGCAATCGAAATTATGGTTTATTTATTATACTCCCTAAATAGCAGACTACGGGACACGCGATTTTAGCCCTTATTGTTCAATTATTATGCACATTTTGTATCTTGTTCAAAACTGATAAGAGCTATAATCGCGTACGCCAGGCCACGGATTAAGACAAGCCTTTTAGATTCTTTAGATCATATCTATAAAATAAGACGACTGAACTTTTCCGACACCTGTTTTTATATTACTTGTGAAAGCAGGGCCGACTTATCCAATAGGCAGTCCAACTGTTTAGGGGCCCCGCATCGGCTAGGGGCCCCGCGCGTTATTAGACAAGATGTAAAAAATATAAAGGGGCCCCGAAACGTAAATTGCCTAGGGGCCCCAACATGGTTAATCCGGCCCTGTATATTCTCGTGCCTCGGCCTGGCTAAGTCCGCCTAGATAATGGCCATGGAAGCGAATTGGTCAAAATGTTACCGTTGACATAGCTTCTATGGTCAATTTAGGTCTACGTTTTATAAAACTACCTCTATTTAGTCGCAGTTGGATGCTGCTTTACAATTAGCCCGTCAATGTGTTTTGCAATAAAGAAGATCCAATTAAAAACTACTTAAAAAAGTATCCTTACTAAGTGTCTATCTACAAGTGATTAATAAAAAATAAATTCATTACAATTACTGAATTGTAAGTATATTATCTTCTTTATTGTATAACACGGTAATGATCATACTAAGCTGGTAACGTAAAATCTTTGTAATATTTTTAAAATTGGTATAAATATCTATCAAAGCTAATTGAGTATAAAATTATATTATAATACAGTTCGTTTCAGGGTTCCGTGATTAAGAAGTCAACTTATATCAATAGCAAATGTACATGTCACGTGATTTTTTTACCTAAATACCTAATCTACGGAACCTTGAGTTGGAGGCCAATGATATACAAAATATACCCTATATATTACAGTAAAAATGCCCACAAAACGTAACTACACACGTATTTTACAGTCGGCTAGAACCCTTCTTATTACACTGTCAAAATATATAAAGGTAAAAGTTGGTACATATTTAGGAGTCTACAGGGGGCAAGTGTAGTAGCAATGTAACTAAATAACTGATCATTTATTGGATTCTGATTATGACGACAGGGTTCAATCATCGAATAAAAAATGGTAAAATAAATCAAATAAATATTTGAATAAACAAATTCACGTTTAATTGACAGTGTAATATTATATTAATAGAAAACAAAAATACAATTGTCGACACAAATTATAACAAACTTCACGTTACGCTTGCGCAGCGATCAAGACATTATCTATTGTGACTGAAACTTGACATAAATAACAAAATCAATCATCACATATTATTATCATCATTATGTGATTATAAGACAGCGCAATTATCTCGCAAAAGATAACGAAAAAATACCCTGATACAAGTCGTGATACTGTATTGTTATTCTAGTAACAGACGATCGAACTTGGTGAGGCCCGCACGTGTCCAATTTTCTCTTTTATAAAAACATCACCCCAAACTACGATTACCTCCTGTATCGTGCGTTTCACAAACATGATATATCACCTACACAAACACCTAGACTCGGGACAAATATTTGCGGACCACACTAATGTTTTGTCCCGTGTCGAGTCCGCAACCCTTGGCGCCGCAGTCCAGTTGCTTAGCCATTGCGCCAATCATTCAACCATCAATCTGCTCCGAATTATTTGACCGTTTGTGGGATAGTCCGCCGCACATTATTATCATTGGTGCTATTGGTTCGAACCACACAATGTTCGGTCGTCTGCTAACAGTATAACCGAACCGATTTCAGTAAATTGTCTTTTATCTCCATTTACGGACACCAAATAAATAAAATAAATTCCTATTGAGTATTATTATGTTCATCTTTAAAAAAAATCTTCAGATCATTGAAAACGAATTTAATAAGGCAGCCTGGTGAAAACATCTGAATACACAAACTCTCCGGACCGCAGAGTACACTCAAACAGTACCTACTTCATGTTAGTTCCTGTTTTTCAATTAACAGCAAGCAGATGTTTTTGCTAAATAAGCAAAACATTTAGGCAAATTAGCATTTTATGTATTTTAACGATAAGTAACCATTTTAAATTTGAGTAGGTTTCTGAACTGAATAAATGATAATCGAATAAAAAGGTCTAATTAAAAATACTAAAAACTCTGTTCAAGAGTCAAATGCAACTATAGATTAGCCCCGACTTCAAGATCTTAATTCCATGGTACTAGGTTTCATCGAGATTCAAATTTTAGACAAAATTAAATAATGTCATATATAAATACAGAGTCCTGTTTCTTGCCGGTTCTTCTCCATTGGAATGACATTTTGGAACCGTACAACTAGCATCCTAACGTTTCATAAGCGCTTGTTGAATAAAAAGTATAGTGTAGGTATGAATAAAAAGTATAACATGTGATAGATTCGTTGAAGGTCTTAAATATTATTCAGTCCATTAGTTTTTATCACCGATACAAACATTCTGATTTACCAATTACAACTGATCAATGAAGAATTCTTATTAGTTAACTTGTAAACTAAATTGTATAACGAAGCTAGAAGTTAATAAAATATCATTAATGACCTGTAGGTAAATTAGTTTTAGTCGATTTTCGTTAAGCTGTTAGTCGATAAATCGATTCCAGCATCTCATTAGGCGATTTAAAAAAAACACGACTATAAGCTGAATTACTTTTCACTTTTGGTACTTTTTACCTACAGATTAGAAGATTGTATACACGAGAAATTAATAAGGAAAATACTGCTAAAATAATTTAAAGCAAATTGGCACTCATTAGATCCATTTGAATTAGAAAATTATAAAAAAAGGCCATCTACATACTTCCTGACGTGAGATTCATACTAGCGCACATTTTAAATTATAAGGCTTGGTTACACTTGCGTTCGATACGCCAGACGAGGTCACGTGACCCTTTTTATATAGCTTTTTGCATAAGTGTAAACATACTATTGAGTTTACCGAAATAAAAAGAAAGTGAGTACTTTTAAAATATAATATTCAGATTAATAGATTGGCTGGTACAAGTATGTATGTTTATTTTTTATATTCACCGTTGCCAGCCTTAATGGCTTTGTAGCCAGCCACTTTGTTTACAGCCTTTTTAGTGGCCTTTGTTTGTTGTTATAAGGCCAACTAAGGTCCAATAACCTTATAAGACTAATAAGGCGGTTCTTTCCTAAAGTACTCCATTGTTAATGTTACTCTATTTTCATGATCAAACTATAGGCGGAGTCAATTTGACAAGCATACGTTCCCCACATATCAAACGCAAGTGTAAATGCCTACATCAGTCAATTGAAAGACAGATCTATTCGAACTAGCACAGTACAGATAAAATAGACTCGCCGCGTATATACCCGCTTAATTATGCTTAATGGACTTTCGATTAGTACAGGGCCGGATAAATGTACATAATATAGTATCTTATACTACAAAGTAAAAACTATTTAAATAATACTTATGCTTTGTGCTTCATAACTATATACATGTAAAGTTGGTTAGCTGCTAATGTTTTAAATAACTGTGTATGTAACATTTATCACACCCTGTACACGTACATACATAACTACATGTATAAAATTGGCATTTAGACCGCGTATAAACATACAATACATCCATACGAACCATTGTATACACCAAGCAAATCACTAAACGTAGCAACCGTTAAAAAATATTACGCTGAAAATATAAATTATAAACTATTCATTATAAATCTATCATTAAAAAGCCAATCAAAATAGGCTGAACCGTTCGCTACAAAATATGAGGTATATTATTATTTCGTTTATTTCCCATCGTCCTATTTTTGGTGGAATGCTATCACTTTGCTATCCGGGGCCATTTTCATCTCGCCGTGAGCAGCTGACGCGACCGCTTCGAGAATTTCATGTAGGAACTTGAATATACAAAAGTGACGGATAAGAAACGCGGATAATAAAGAAAAAGGAATGCTTAGACTGTTGCTACTTCAATTAAATGCGGGAAATAGGTACAGAATGGAGATAACGTATGAAAAAAGTCGAAACGAAAACGGGCGCAACCAAATTCGAACAAAAAATTCCCAACCAGTCACCCAGGCTCCGCTGGTCACAGTCACTAAGTGTCTACTCTAGCCCCCCTCCCCCCTCACGCGACCCCGCTGTCCTGCGCATGCGTCCTCTTCTTGTCGCTCCGGTGGTGGTCGGGCGTGGACTTGAGGATGTCGGGCTGGCCGTGGGACAGCACGCGCGCCTCCCCGTGGGTGAAGGTGGAGGTGTGCGAGCTGAGCGTGAGCGTGGCGTTGCGCTCCGAGCCCAGCGTCATGGTGGTGGCGTGCGAGTTGAGCGTGGTGTGGCCCGGCGTGTGGGGCGTGTGGGGGGCGTGGTGGGGGGCCAGCGCGGCGTGGGCCAGCGTGGCGGGGCTGGAGTGCGGCCCGCCCGCCGGCTTGCGCACGGAGCGGTGGCTGCCGTTGCGGGTCAGCGAGTTCATCTGCGGCGTGCCCGGCCCGCCCGGCCCGCACGGACGGAGCAGCGCGTTCTTGTAGTCCGCTATCAGATGGGTCAGCTCTGCCATCTACGCGTTAAGACTAAGTATTAGACATTTTTTGACAAATAAATAGTCTTATTAGTAGTTTTTTTTGTTTTATTTTTAATTGTCATAACATTTTTTGAATAAGGTGTTATATATTAGTCCGTAGGCAAAAAGTATTTTTTTAATAGCACTTTATATTATTATAATTATAGGTAAGTAATATAATGTAATATTATGAAATACAGGGAATCGAATTACTTTGTTATATCAGTTAATTGCGACCACTAAACAGATAAAGCAAGACAAAACAACCAAAAATATCTCTTAAGACGATAAAACCGTCATTGTACTCTTATAATTAATTACACTGTAAATGGATTGCATCATAATCTTATTTACAATAAGCACTAGCTTATCAGGCAGGTCACATCGCTCGAGGGACCGATATCCGCTGGTGAAGAAAGATTCTGAAAAACGCAGCGTTGGCAGGCCTCCCACCAGGACCGACGATATCGTCAGAGATGCTGCAACCGGTGTAAGCAAATGGCAAATTGTCGTTCGTTGTGGTGTTCTAAAGGGGAGGCCTTTGTTCAACAGTGGACGTCTTCCGGCTGATGATGATGAGGTCTAGTTATCTAAATTAAGTGATTTAACTGCCTCGTTGGTCTAGTGGTTGCTAAGCGCGACTGCTGTGCACGAGGTCCTGGGTTCGAATCCCGGGTCGGGCAAAGTGTTACTGGGTTTTTCCATTACGTAATTCTCAGTAGTAGCACGGAGTCTGGATTTGTGCCCGGTTGATGGCAATAGGCTCGCCCCCTATTACATTGGGACCTTTTTTTTTTTTTTTTGTTTTCGGGGGGAAACCTTCAAAAGGCCCCCGGCCCCTATGGGGTAGGGACTGGGGAGTGTGGGATTTCTACCTCACTAAAACCACCCCGGTGGTCACCATCTGCACGAACAAGGGAAGTCCCGGGACCTCTAAAAAGAACAACTCCGGAACCTCCCCATGCAACGCCTATGTGGCACATCCCTGGGGAGACTGTAAAGGGGTCTCCCCTTAGATTACATTGGGACCTAAAAAAAAACATAACTGGCGAAATGTGGGTGTACTATATGTGCACCTCTGCCTATACCTTCGGGGAATACAGGCGTGATGTTATGTTATGTTTATGTAAATAAACTTACTTTAGGCTTGTTGAGGCTAATCAACATCTTGTGCACTGGACTCGCGGCGTCGTCGCCATCGATCAACATCATCAGATCATCCTGAAACAATTGAACGATTTTGAATTGATTCAAAGACAATGAGACCAAACGGGAGGCACCAGCTTTCAAATAAATAAAAAATCATTAAAATCGGTTCACCCAAGCGAAAGTTATGAGGTAACAAACATAAAAAAAAAAATACAGTCGAATTGACAACCTCCTCCTTTTTTTGAAGTCGGTTAAAAAGTGCTTCTTATTTAAAGGGAGTTTAGATTGCTATTCCATCACCAGTAAATCAGACCAGTATCACCTGGGGAATTTTGTTTATCTGTTTGCGGAAACGCAACAGGCAGGTGCTAAAAACAGTAGGAAAACATTGTGAGGAAACCGGCACACCAGAGAGATTTTTTAACGGTATGTGAAGCCATGTCAGCCTACAGGCGGTTTGAACTCAACTGACAACTAATTTATAGTACGCACATGAATTCGAAAATCCATTGGTGCGTGCCGGGGTTTTAACTTGCAAGCTTTGACTTGGGAGTCCAACGGTCATACCACTCTACGTTTTAGATTATTTATATTTTAGATTTCCAATCAATTTTATTTATTTATTTTATGTATAAGCGATAAAATAACGATTAATGGCAGTGCACTCCCTCTCTCTGTCTTCAAGTAATATGTGTGCTACGTACGAGCTTGTTATTTATGCTATGCACGATCTAAACTACGGGCGTGAATTTTATAGGTCAAGTTGAACAAGAAATACACATATCTGACCTGCAAGCCGCCGAAAAGCCCTATGGAATTGAGCGCGTACCGCCCGATCACCGCCATAGAGGCCAGCTCCAGCACCGTCACGCCCTCCTCCGACACGGCCAGCCACACCATAGACAGGTCCGGCTGCTTGATCTGGAAGAACAAACTATATGAACAATCTGTCGTACTGAATTATTGATAAGTGTAGATAGATACCGGAAATTGAGGATTTTTAATCAAAATGAATGAATTATGTTTAATTTATTTAAATATTATTATTCTATATATATACTAGTTGCGCCCCGCGGTGTTACCCGCTACACTTTTCCTGGATAAAAAATAGCCTATGTCAGAATATTGATTTAATGATTCCCCGTATAGTATAAGAAATGTCCATAATATAATTAAAATTAAATAACCAATAAGTAAATATTAAACTAGCTGTATTAAGTTTACTCACCCTAGCTTGGAATAACGTAGCACCAAAGAACGGCCACTTCCTCGTACAGTTGAGGTAGATCCGCACGCAGTCGGCCGTGCTGCGCCCCTTTAACGCCACCCATTTGGAACGCAGCTTCTCTTCGACATCCCTGAAGATTTCATTACGAAGTTACAAGGATGTTTTACTGTATTGTTATATAATAATAAAAGGCATTAGTTTAATAGTTGTAGTCAAATTTTGATATAGTCTTGTGATCAGCCGATATTAAATAAAAAACGACTCAGAAAATTACAGATTTGTTTTAATTATATCATTGAAATTGTATGCTTTATTATATGTATGTTAATAATATATTTTATTTGTAAAGAATGTAGGTATAATACAATAAGATGTTAGAAGTTCGAGAGTCCTTGTATATTCTACCTTTCGGCATGCAAACATTTATAAGTAGACACAAGATTCAAAATATTTTTCATGCAATGCAATAGGCAATACTTATGACATTTAAACAGTGCAAAAAATACTAGCGTTATAATGTCATCGTTTAAAAAATAAAATAAGTCTGTTAGACGTTTTTAAAATATTTTTATCATTATCAGCCGGAAGACGTCCACTGTTGAACAAAGGCCTCCCCCTTAGATAAGGGATCGCAGTATTGGTGGTGAAATCACAGAAGACGCTACTGCCCATCTTCTGGATTTCCCTTAGTCGCCTCTTACGACACTCACGGGAGGAAAGGGGTGATCGATTCTAGGCTGGATACCACTCGGCAAAAAATAATACTAATAATTAGCTATCTCAAACCAGTGAAACGCCATCTAGTTCTTAATTTATTTTTTATAGAATTTTTGACATGTAAAAGTGTTTGTAAAAACCTACTTACAGAATTAAATAATTTATTTAGTGTTATGTGTTACCTAAGCTCATCATTGCTGAGGCCGGCCCTGTATCGGTAGGGGTAGAAGCGGTGCGCGAGTGGCTGGTTGTGCTGCGTGTTCCCAGCACAGTAGTCACCCATGTCCAGCTGCGCCATCAGCGCGCCCAGCTCCGCCGCCAGCTCGCGCGTCACGGGGAAGCGGCCCGCCACCACTGTAGGGGAATATGTATCTTAAGTGTATAGGAATAGGGTACATTTTTGATTGAATTAGAATTCGAAAGAGTAAAATAAGATGCAGTGTTTTTTCAAGCTCGCGCGTCTCCGGGAAGCGGCCCCCACCACTGTGGAAATGTGAGTCTTAAGAGTTTACGAATAGGGTACATTTTTGATTTAATTCGAAAGGGTAAAATAAGATAAAATAGAAGTCTGTAAATTTTATACCAACCAGCCAGTGTGTAAATCATGTTATTTACATTGTAGTGTTATCTACATATAACAAACCTTTTTCTTTTTATAACTTTAATCGCAGATAACAATTCATAAACTACTCAAAGTATAATAAATCAAAACGATACTATGTGTTCAATTTATTGCATAATATACTCAAGACTTGGTACCTATATATTAAGGGAAGCATTGAATATATTGCTTCTACATAATTTAGCTCAAAAAATGTTAACTTCTGAACTTTTATTATCACACCTTGTTCCTTCAGAATATGAAGGTTTTTGCTATAAACTAACCATTTATCGAGTACGTTTTACCGTTGTTGTCTTGCCCTTTGGCCTAATCTCTCTACGGTGGTGTCGATTTGCCATCCTATTAGATTATGGGTATGAGAGAGTAGGGAGTCTTCTGTGTATGTGTCTCACTGAGCACCATAAAATCTCCTGCGTGATTGGCTAGTTTAATAATTCGACTAAGATAACGTTATAATCAATTCAATACTTATATGAAATTAAAATGTATAGTATATACCTTGGTGGTTGACTTGGTAACATTGTAGCAATCTCTCCTTATCGGTCTCGGTCCTTATGGAGTTCTTGAAGTAGAGCCTATTCCTGTACGTCAGTCTGATCACTCGGGAGTTCTCGAACTTTCCAGAACCTTTCTCTCTGAGCGCCGTCTCCCATTTCGATATGACGTCACATAACTGTAAAAACCCAGACATGTTTAAAAACAGAAGATTAATAAAGATTAGATATGCGTATATTTAAGTTGTTATAGTGCATTTTTAGAACTGGATTATAAGACATTTCTATCAGCGTAATTACTAATTATGAGATTACGAGGTAGTAAAGATTGCATCGTTTTCGACATTTTGCAATCGATCAATATAAGAAAATCACGTGATTAGTGTCAATACGGATTTGGTTTGTGGAGAGTTGACATATGGCATAATACGCTCATATCAGCTACACCGCAAACTGCCCTTGCCTTTGTATGCCTTCAACTCTGTCCATTCTAAGGTTGTCTGTAAGAGATCGCCTAGTGCGATAAGACCGCCCATTGTACATTATCCTTATACTGTACTTATGTTTATTTTGGTGTTCAATAAAGAGAAATCTATCTATTTATCTATCTATGCTCTGACTAAATGTCACAATTAAGAAAATCATATAGAGTTAAATTAAGCTTTTAAAAAGACACCGAGTCATCGATGATCGGCGCCAGAATTATATCGTTTGATATAGACGTAAATTGCAATTACTAAAAATTCTAAAAAAATTCATGTTTAGTCGGACATTTTTCTTTATTGATAACATTGGTATCGAAACATTATAAGTAATTATTTCATTCAAATAATAAATCGTGGAATTCTGATCTGATAATACACTTCAACATGCAAACATATTTAGGGGTATTTCAAATTTGCAATATTGTCTTAAACAAGAAGATCATTTAACTTCTCAAAAAGGGTTTGTAAAACATTAGCCTCCTTTTTTACTATAATAACTTTCGCGAGTGTTATCCATATTATTTACTGTATATTCCGGTTATACACGTCCGTGTGTATAACCGGAATATACAGTAAATAATTAGCCTCCTTTTTTATAAAAAATATCAATTTACTGTATATTATGGAATAATGTTATAAATCTCAATGTAATAGGGGGTAAGTCTATATCCATCAACTAGGCACAAAACCAGACTTCGCGGTCCTTCTGAGAATGACCTAATGGAAAAACCCAGTAACACTGCGCGACCAAGGATTCGAACCCTCATGCTCAGACCGCTAGACCAACGAAGCAAAGAATTACACACCTTTTTATCTGGCTTGATGTGATGCTCCAGGTCCTTCTCGATAGGGTCGTCACTGAATAGCGCGAACCCTGACGAGGCAGACTCCCTGCATCCGAGCTCTGTGCTCAACGTGGATAGAAACTCTTCCACAGTCGTCGAGCCGTCGAAGCTTATCACCTAAAAAAAAGATTGTGTTATTTTTTTGGATTTCATCGCAGTTTTATTTATTTAAAAATAAAGGAAATGTAGGTAAGTAATATAACATGACATGACTGTCTTTTTCCAAGGGGAAACATTGGTAAAGTAATTATTGGGAGTGAAAAGGTTTACTCACTGCCACAACTTTAGAAAAATTGTTCATGTTGAAAAATTGTCTCGATGCTATTACTGAGAATGCTAAGAGAAAAACTGAAACTACTGAACAAAGTTTGATTAAACTTTACAGTAACATAGCTCATACATCAGAATGATACATATGCTATAATTTATAAGGACACTAGCTATTATTCGCGGTTTTATCTGCATTAATACAAGTTCAATGCGCGTGAAACCGCAGGGCACAGCTATTCTTATCTAGGGACTTAATTTCTTATTACCTGATAGGTGTTGTTGAGCATGTGCACAGGTATGGCGTGGGGTAGGCAGTGGTGGTAGGGGTTTTTCAGCAGTATAGAGAGCACTTCCATCCGAGAGGGTTTATCCTCTCGCCCGCCGTTGCGTATTGTACGTTCTAACGCGCGTGAGCAGTACGCCGCGTATTTACCGCACTCCGTTCTAAGGAAATTTGATTTTGTTAGATGATAGGAAGCCACTATATCTTTAATAAATACATATTATGTCTTAGAAAAGTTAATGGATAGATAAATAGGTTTGAATTCTCTAAATTATTTTAGTGATGGCAACAAAATTAACGTTGACCAGTAGTCAACTAATTTGAAGAGACTAAATATTTTCTATCCTTTTTTTACTTCTTAAGTAAGAAAGAGATGTGCTACGAGTAAGTAGAGTTAAAAATAGTATTGTTTATCTGTGTCTTTAACAAATTCAAGCTTACAATAGCTAGTTAAATTTAAATACTCACTTGGAATCTGCATGCCTGCTCAAATGTAGCTTGAGGTACCACAGCAGTCTATTATTTCTAGGCACAAAGAGGCTGACAGCCAAGGCCAGGAGTTGCCAACCTTGGACAAAGCTGTACGTTGGAGGGTTGCTCTTGCAGTCCACTGACAACAGCGGCGCCTGAAAACATGCCTTTGTTGATAGAAATTTGTCACTAAACGAGTGTTGGTTAAAAGTTGCAAGTCTAGAATTATCACAAAATCATTAAAAATACTTTAGTGCGGTCACTAAGCAGGAAGAATTTTGTACTCAACATTATTTGTCTTTTGAGGTGTGTGAAAAGAGACTATACGAAAGACGATATTAAGTCTGAAATCGCATGCAGCTAACCCCGTTATAATTCTGCTTAGGTACTAGCTGATCTTCTTACATAACGTTAGCTATATTATATACTTTATATCGACACTATAAAAGAACTTTTCAATGATATCACTCGTAAACGTACACTGACGTCACGCTTACAGAGATTGGGAACCCTTTTTTAAAATGATGGCATTTCTTTCTATTTTACCAAAAATGTTTTTGATCTCTGGCTTTACAAAGGTGAATGTACTAAATTATTTCTGCTTTGCGACTGCGTTTTAGTTCTTTCAGTTCACGCTGTTTCACTAACATTTACGTAACACTTTTCATTACGATTATTTATTCGATTGCTTTAAAATCGATTATAGTTTATTCTGCTTTTCTCATATGACTTGTAGGATCCAAACACGGGACAACGGACATACACACCTAATTATTACAGTATTTTTAAATTCAGTATCTAACTACTAGCTCACAAGACATCACAATATCATTAAATACGTTTTGCATTTATTTGTGTTAAGCGGCACACTTCAACAATTTGTCATACAGCGTGTTGGTAAATAATATTATAAAAACATGAACACCCTGCATATTAGTTATTGAACATTCTTCATTTATAGGTTACTGTTATTAGACAGTCCTATATATATTTATACAGGCTGTATTAATTTTGATCTTTAGTATTTAATCTGTGGAATATTCTACAGATTAATAAGACGTGAAGATAACTTTATAATCGCTTTAATATAAAATAATATAAAGGAATGTTACTTGAACATCACAATATGTCCAGACCATGGCTTGTCCCCTTTCAAGTAATAAGCAAAACATCAACTTAGCTATTATGGAGTCTTCAAATGTCAACTTGGTTTCCTTCGAGTTATGCTTTTAAAAACCATGGCTTATTTTCCTCTTTTGAGTTATCAGATACATACCCCATTACCTAGACCTTGCTATAAGGGAGTCTTACGACTATCACTATCTTATTCTTTACCATATATTCCCTAGTCACTGAAACATCCGCCTGGAACCTCCTTTACCTGTATGGAGCTAGGCGATCCAGCGGCGTTGGGCGGGGCGTCGCTCTTGTTGTCCCCGCCCACGGACGACGCGCCCGTGTCGCACGTGAACAGCGACTGAGTCGCGCACAGTAGCAGTTGCTGAACAAATGAAATGTTGGCGATAGGGCACCTCTATTGTGGGACTGTGGGTCTTTGGGTCGACGGGTCGTGTTGGACGGGCGTGGGTGAGACTTTGTGTGTGGGTGTGCTTTTATGTTTGTGGATGTAATGTATGGAGGTTTGGGACATATATTTGTATGTGTTTTATGTTATATAAATATACAATACTAATATTATTGTTTAGGTTATAATTTATAACAACATAACAGTGAACCGTAAATTAAATCTTTACGCCCCGGGGCTCATATTTAACTTGCGAACAATAAAAAAAACTAAACACGCTTTTACATAGTGATTAAGACGTCATGGGGACTTACGTAGAAAGATGTCCTATATGTAACATTAATATATTTATGTACACATTAAATAGAACATACCCTCAAGGCATAGCCCAAATTTTTTACGATGACCCAAAAACTTAATGCTTTATCTCAATAACTTAACCTTACATAATGACAAAACTAAATAAAATACTACTTATAAATATTAAATAAACTGTGTGTACGAGTAAATTGTCAGAGATTTCTTATATGTTTAATTCAGTTGCTAAGCTTGGCTTTTTATATCTCGGCTATATGTAAGACACATAGCTGGATATGTCAAAGAAACAACTATAAAGACAGGGCACTCAATAGCTATAGTATTTAAAATAAGGTAAACGGATTGTCCACACAGAATGGTGGACTGTTACTACGATTTTTTTAAAATATTGAAACCAATATTTAATTTACAATAATTTCAAAAGTCAGCCTATAAAATACTGGCTGATTATCTGTAATCATTTTTTAAAGTCTATGTTCAACGGTGTACAATATAGTATCTACAGTTGTAAGTACCTATAGTTAGTGCCAGTGCATTTGCGATAGTATATAGTGCCATTATTCCCCTCTATCCCAGATATATAAGTGTTCTTAGTGTCAAGTTATGTACACTCAGTGATGTGATACAATGTACAGTGTATAGGTTGTTGGTATTTATTTTGATGGACTGCATAACATGTTTTTTACTTTTAATATATTTTTTAAGGATTTAGAATTAACACCAGTAACTTAATGATCAATCAAAATATTTAAAAAGAGAATTATATTGTATTTTGATTTATTCATAGGCATTGCTCTTGAGTTTTATGTTGTACAGAATTTAAGCAAAACACATATGCGAAGAAGTAAAGGCAGTGAATACACAATATTAAAAGAAAAATAAAGACATTAAGAAAATTTTGAATAAGAATGTAAAGAAGCAATGATCTGATGGCTAAGAGTATGAATACTATACCTATCAATCAAGAATATACAACATTCACAGATCACTGAAAATAACATGTTAGGCAGTCCCACCATCATAACTTAATCCTAATTATACCTACTTACTTACCCTTAAAAGTAAATATATAAATAAATATGGGTAACAGACTAAAAAACTTGCAACATCAACCTTTCATTACAAAGGAGATCCAACAGTGCGAAGGGTAACACTAGCTATGATAGAATATGAATGATAGATAAACATAATATAAATTCATTCCCTAAATCTATAGGGGCCGGGGACAAACATTCTTGGAAGAAAACAAAAAATAACGGGGAAAAAATTTACACCAACATTCCATTTGAAATTTTGCAACGTAACATTTTTATGTTGTGGCAACATTTGTAAACAAAACAACGCTTAATTCAATGTTGCCAGAACTAGACGGATCAAATTGGAATAAAAACTCTTTTAGTTTGATTCCATGTTCAAAATTTTGTCGCTATGCATACGCATTACTATCGCATAGTTTAATGAAGCCAATATACTGGTGTTTCTATACACAATTCCAAATTGATCAACCACGAGACGAAGCCTTCGTACAGCAACACACAAAGCTTATACAGTAAAATAATGGTTTGTTAGTGTATATTTACAGTATTTAACGCAAATAAATATTAGTTTTTGAAGCTTCGTACACATATTATATTGTGCTCTTTTGAAAGTGGCTTGAAAATGTCTTGCCGATATTGATGGATAAAATAGGATATTTAAATAAGTTAATTTTGTCATATATGATCGAATATGCATCAATTCAAAATAAGTAACAATGTGAATAAATAAAAAAACACATTTTTCAAAATAGGTCTTTTTTATAATAATACTAATCGAAAAAGACAAATAGTGCATTTTTTTATATTTCTGGCACTCGTATACGGCTGTAAACTAATTTGCAAAGATTAGGACGGTTTACTATACCATTTTATCCACCAAATATCGAAAAGTTTCTACAGCGAAATAGCACACTTGTGCACTAAAGTGTTACAAATGGTAGTTAGAGCCCAATATTCTAATACTACACACATCTAATGCAGTAAACCTGACCACTCGAGTGTACTATGAGTAGATGTTAAGAACATATGAGAAAAGCATCGAAGCGATTGCCCTGAAGCTAAGCCGTTGCGAATATAAAGCGGTATATTGTACAGACGTTGTAATCAGCATTCATTATTATTCAATCCGATATCAAAAATATTTTTTTTGTTATCCAGTTTAAAAATCTTCTGCCAGCCTTTATCCAATTTTAAAGTTAATTTAAATACTCTTGTGAGTGGCTGGTGGCAACAATAGGTATATACCAGTGCTATAGGTTGGCATTTAAGCACCAGATTACTTCTGAGAAAATTGTATGAAGTCTTTATTAAGGTTTAGACATACAATACTATGTAAAATCATGATAGAGTGACCTTTATCTATAACAGATTTATGAACTGTAGCAAATTTGGATTTATTTCAAAAGTGAAAGAGAGATGTGCACCTCATTATATCACAAAATATGAATTTAATTAAGAAATTTTAACTTATTTATAATGAATACCGATTATAGCTTTATATTCAATTGGGGCTTTATCCCTCTTATTCAGAAAAAATGACTATTTTAAACCATGGATTAAATTTAACCTGTCAATAGACTAAAGACGGGTTTAAGTTAATACAGGTATTATCCTCGTTTATGAATAAGAGGTTAAATATATATTTAAGAGTATTTATAACCGTTGTTGTAACATCAGAAGCCATGCCATAACGTTGATAGTAATGAATAGATTCCGTCGTAACGGAACATATTCGGAATTGCAAACAAAATATAATAATTTGGTGTTCTCTTATATATTTTGTTGAATATTGATGAAACTGTAATTATAAGTTTGGACTTCACATCAAAGAGGACACCAAATGATGTATGAGAACAACAATATTTGTTTTAAAATGATCAAAGAAGAAATATGTTATATCAGAGTCACAATATTATTGAAACAAAAATGCTAAAAACATTAAATTTAATATTTTATTAAATTGTTGTTCTTATAAATTAAGGTGAGTTCATACAGACGCGTTTGTCGTTGCTTTTATGAACTCACCTTTGTGTACGCTTCGCATCCAAAGTTTCACTTATGCTTTTTTACATAGATTATAAATATGAGCTTAAAATATAGTAGGATATCGATTTTTGTAGCACAAAGTTTTTAATAATTTTATTGTATTTAATCACGCCAGTTTCTTATAAGGTATGACAGATAGTGCCTTGAAATATTATGGACATCATATCTAAGCCTGGGCTACATTAATCAATTTATAAAATATACCGCCAAGCCTGGAAATCTAACTGCGAGACACACATTCGACAGACGAGCCACCGCTGAAGAGATGACAATAGCAATGAAGGCCTTGGTCATTTAAGTTAAAAAAAAATATCCAACATGATAATGAATGTTTTTTTGTAAAGGCGAGACTTTATTATCTTTTACCTTGATTAACTTATATATTTAAAGGTAATAAATGATAGGACGAAAGATGAGGAAATACTAACAACTTTTCAAATTCCCACAATTATTATTAATATAAATGACGAGACCTTGACAAACAACCATGATCTTGCGTAAACCCTGAAATATATCCTTGACTATTTTCATGACTAGCACTGAGTCAATGAAATAGTTTCATCTTGGTAATAGTGACCTAACCTTGGCAATAGACCTTGGCCATGGGAACAGACCTTGGGCCCGCTGATAAAAACCTCGGTCATGAAAACTCAATTTATGAATGTCAGTATTAATTCTGATCGTGATAATGGCCTTGAATTAATTGATAACGTTTTTGATGAATGCATTTTCTTATCTATATTTGGAGATTTATATCTATAATTTAATTTAACTAATTATTTATTGAAATGACAAGATAGCATATATTTTAAATAGTTTTTATCTTAACTTAAGCTCAGTGATAATTTAGTGGTGTCTAGAAATTTATAGTGTGTTTATAGACATGGAATATGGCATGCATAAACACTTACACTCAATAGTTACCTACTTAGACAAATGGTTCATTTAAAATTGGAACTATTGACAAGTCTTACCCCCTTAATTAAAAAAATACAAGTTTGAACTATTGATTTATTTATATATACCTATTACTGTCGCTTGCATGTTAAAGAATAGAGATATCAATAGACTTAAAAAATGGAAATGTGTCAAATTATGAACACATAATATAACACATAGAAGTTTAAAAAGTAATTCTTCGTCTTTGACTACCTTATTAAAAAACTGGCGTGTATCAAAATTGAATTGAGTAAACGTCAAAAATAAGTGAATCTCGGAGCCGTCACGTGAATAAAACGAAAGTGTCGCTCAACTTACATTCTTAAGCTTGGCGGCCTTAAGGTTTAGCTTAGCGTGGCGGGCGAGCGCGGGCCCGCGGCCTACCTGCACGCCGTGCTTGCTGTGCGTGTGCGGCGTGGTCTGGCGGGCCAGCGCCGACGCCAGCTCGTCCTGCAGCTCGCCCACCTCCAGGCACTGCTGCAGCGCGTTCTGGGCCAGCACCACGTGGTAGTCGATGCCCGCCTGCTCCACCGCCACCGACATGAACAGCTGCACGCACTGCGGATTTACAGATTTTATTATTTCAAATGTTTAAGTACAGATCCCTTATTATATCCACGTGCATAATGCGAAGTCTCGCTTCCACAGCGAAAAATAACCTGCATTTCAAGCTCATAGTAACCCCGCAGTTCAAATTTGAATATCAAAAATGAATACTGTACACACAAATTGTCACATATTATGACATTTACTTACATATACGTGAAAATAATCTATATTGAGAATTAGAATTTTGCCATATATTATATTAAGAAGGTGTACTTCTACTGCCAATGTATGCCAGTACTTAATGTTATGTGGTTGTTCGTATTCGCGACAATAACGATTACTTCTTCAGTCTACCAACTCCAAATTTAATAATTTAGTACCCTGTTTAATTTTTCACTGGCCAGTACCCAATAAACACTAACCTTAAATAGTTTTAAGGCTTCGGCCTGTAAAGCTTCTGAATTGAGCGATGTAAGTGGAGATGTTAGGTTTTCTTTAGAATGCAGTAGCGTTGGATGCCTCCAGAGAACGCAATCTGGAATACAAAAAATCAATAATTAGAAACTGTATAAAAGACAAAGATAATAAATCATTTGTACAAACAAACAATTACATAAAGACAGCTCGTTAATCCCGTCATCGTTTCCGAGTGTTATAGAAGTAATGGCTCAACAAACGCTGTAGCAGCTCAATCCGTTTATTAAAAAGTAATAACAAGCTTTTTAGACAATTTTGACCTGTATTTGCAGTTATATGTAATTTGATAATAATTATGTACATATATATTTATAGTGCAGAACAGTGGCGGAAGGAACGCGTTTCCTCTACATAACCTATTGTTCTATTTATATCTCTAAAAATAAATGTTTGTATGTTTATCTTCTATGCGCTCCTGAACAATTGATCAGATTGTGATAAAACTTTGGTAGGGTGTTCTGAGGATGCCCGAGGGTTTCTGGCACAAACAATCTATATATCGAAAATCCACGCGGACGAAGTCGCGGGCATCAGCTAGTATATAATAAAAACCCCATAAAATAGTTATAAAGTAACATATAACTTACTAGGATCGCCATCGGTTTCCATGAGTTTCTGCACGAGTTGTTCGAAGTGCGTGCCCTGACTCAACCCTCCGCCGCTGACCACAGTGAGGTGGTACAGCCACGAGTCTTTGTCCGCTTTACTCTCGAACAGGAGGTAGGTTGGGCCCTGAAAGTGAGACACATCACTTGTAAATATGTTTGGTAAGTGTTAAATTAAGGGGAATGTTTGGAGTGGTCTTATTTTTTTAAAACCGTACGTAAATAAAAAAACTGAATTATTCTTATTATACAAACCTAGCTGCGCCCCGCGGTGTTACCCGCATCATTTTTTCGGGATAAAAAGTAGACTATGTGTTAATCCAGGGTGTCAGCTACCTCCATATAAAATTTCATTAAAATCCATTCAGTAGTTGTTACGTGAAAGAGTAACAAACATCCATTCATACTTATAAGCTTTCGCGTTTATAATATTAGTAGGGATAGCTGATAAGGTGAACTTCATACTGCCTTCTCACCATTTAGCCCTTCCCTGGACTTCCATAAATAGTTCAAAACCAAAATTAGCCAAATCGGTTCAGCCGTTCTCTAGGGAAGCCGGGATTCATTTTTACTCATATTTTCTTTGGCAGATTAATCATTATATAATATTGGATTGTTTCACTGACCCCAGGTACCTGGTGTTGCGGGTAGATGGCGACAGTGAGGTGGTTGCGGGTGTCGTCGTTCTTCTCCTCGGAGTCGGAGTCCGACACGTGCTCCACGTCCTCTACGCGAGCGTCTCGCATGTTGATCTGGCCGGTTGGGTTCTAAACGAAAAAGTATTTTATTAGTTTTGATGATAACATTATTATTATTATTTTACATTCCAAAAGCAGTGATAACGGAGTTCAAACCCTTGCATGCACTAAAGTCGAATTAATGTGCCTATTATAAATTAGTTATCAGACTTTTCAACGGTATGTAAAGTCATATCAGTGGCCTATAGGCGGTGTAAATACTGACAAGCTTCTACTGGTTCTTCATCAACCATACGATACGAATAAGACTATTATACTATATGAAAAATTATAACTTAAAAAGTGTAGAGTTTTAAAACATGTTTTTTATAATTATTACTCTGCTTTGTATATTGATATTGTATTGCATACCATCAAAGTTTTATTTCTCCGAAATAAGTATGACAGATATTGTTTAGAATTTTAGTCTGTTACTGGGAAAACTGAGACATATATAAAACTGCAAAGGCGTACTAACAATAAATAACTAGGCCAGAAGACAATAATTACTGAGGTGCATGATGCATCACTTGAATTATAAACAACTTCTGTTCATAATCATATTACAAAACAGTCTTCCAATTAAAATGAAATCTAGTTACCAAACCGACCTGATCTCCCGGTGACTTGAAGTACAGGAACATCTTCCCTATGAGCACACACCAGCTCTTCTTAGCATGGCCGTTCTTCACCTTCGTCAACCATCCCTGTATTGTCGGCTTGTTATCCTCCTTACTTAGAAGTAATTTGGTTGCGTTCCGCCTTTGTACGTTCTGAAATAGATGGGTATTTTGGGTTAGCATACTTTTATCATACGTGGTGTTTGTATAAAAATATATTTTTATTCTATTTAGTCTTTTCTTCCTTTCTTATAAAAAATAATAATGAGAACATTATTAATCGTTTTAATTATTTAATCTATGCAGCAATTGAGATTCATAATTAAAAGACACGTAGCGCCATCTAGCGACGGAAAGCAATTGACCGTTATTGTTATAACCGAAGTTATTGTTCTTTCTACCAGTACTTTTTTTCTGAATGAACCCTATGACCTTTTCTGTACTCCTGGTAATGTCATGCAAAATTCCATGAACGGTTCACTAATTATAGGCGTAAAAAAACTTACTTTCATAATTAGATTACACATATATTTTTTACACATATATATTATACACGTGTATTTTTTTTGTATGAGTCAAAAAATAAATTTCTTTCTTTCTTTCTTTACCTGTAAAACCCTGATCCAGTCCTCCATGGTGGCGATGCTATCAGCAGTCAAGTAGTACGTCCTGCTGCCGGTGAATATCTCGAAGGTGGCCGCGCCCTCGTTCCTGGATATCTTGCAGGCCTCGCCCAGGCCAATCTGACCCTGAGGCTTGCGGTTCACTTCGGACTGCGACTTCCAGTACGAGAGGGTACCGTTTTTGAGGACGAACCTGTTGATTAAATTTTAAGATTGGTTTTAAGTGATATATACATAAAGTCACGCCTGTTTCCCAGAAGGGTAGGCAGAGATGGACGCGGGTTTCTATTCGCTACGATCCTTTTGAGTGATTTGAGTCATAAAAATGGATTTATAATATTGATTTAATCAAACATATACAGCAATTTTGGTATACAAAAATAAATGTGACTTTTTAGACGGAACAAAAATTAATTATATTCAGTGAGAGATTTACTAGAGTACTGCGTTATGTCATTGTGTGTACAACAAAATTTTTATCATTTTCGTACATAATATAAACCATTTTTTAATAAGTAAAAAGAGTATAAATGTACCGTATACTTATTTATACGCATCTATCTAACCATATGTTGTTAAGCTATTTTCTTTAATTCAATTTAAACTTAAAGTTTTGACAAAAGTTATGTAGATCTGTAGACGTTACCATCGCTTCCTCCACGTCTTGAGCTTGCCGCCCAGCTTGGCCAGATGGCCGCTCTTCTCGAGCGCGTCGTGTCGGCGCGGGGAGTCCGCGGGCGGCGCGCGGCACAGCGAGGCCAGCGACGCCGACGCCGAGCTCGCGCACGACACGGCGTCCGGGGGGATGGCGTAGTCGTCAGACATGCCCGACTCGAACGATGTGTCTGGGGGGAAGAAGGGGAGGGGGGGGGTATTAAAACGAACGATCTATTTGTAGGTATAATGGAATTAACGACCGTTTGAAAGGACCGAATGACGAGGTACAATTTTCTTGTTTATATGTAGGGAGTACCTAATCTCCGAAACTATCAATTTCCAAAATTCTTAGAATATTTGTTAGTAGACTTTAATTTAAAATGTATCTTAATTTGAGTTAAGTGTATTTCTAAAGATAAGCAGATAACACTTGAGGGAGGGATGTCAAAAACAAAATGCTTAAAAAAATGCTTAATTATGAAAATTACATATTCAATACTTACTTCATAATCACGATAAGAGGAAATATAAACACAAAACTTAAAACGTTCAAACATTAATAAGTATATTTAGGTGACTTTCAAACGATATTTAATAAATTAAAGTGTAACCTTCAAGCAACCCTTAAAATAGAATATGATTATTACTTTACACCGTCCTTGGTACTCCAAGGTGGAGGAAAATAACTGGAGGGCGTGAAAAGTCGCGTTAGAAAGTACCCACTTTAATAAATTATAGTCCTTCGCCGCTATGGAATATTCACAAGAACTTATATAATTATGGTCCCCATAATAACTGTGGTACTGAAATTAAGGGGTGACGGGACATATAAATTGAGAAACATGTTCTATTTTTCTTCAGAACAACTCAAGTTTTCAACTAGAACGCACAATTACTGGAAGTCTCTTCAGAAACTTTGTTTTTTCTGGTTACCACTTAGTAGCTGAAACTATGAGTTTCGCAAACAAAGTCGTACTAATAACTGGAGCTAGCTCCGGAATAGGAGCGGCTACTGCTATCCTTTTCTCTCAAGAAGGAGCTAACGTAGTCCTCGTTGGAAGAAACGGGACAAAACTATATGAAGTCGCCAATCAGTGTCAAGATCCACTCATTCTAAAGGCAGATGTAACAGATATGGACGATGCTAAGAGGATTGTTGAAGAGACAATTAATACTTATGGAAAACTCGATGTGTTAGTCAATAACGCTGGCATAGTGAGATACGGAGGCATATTGGATGAGAACGTTCTAGAAGCGTTCGATGACATGATCAACACGAATCTGCGCGCGTTAATCAATATGACGCACTTAGCAGTCCCACACTTGATCGAAAGTAAAGGCAACATTGTAAACATATCAAGCATCGCTGGAAAAAGTATTCGTGATACACGATTGGTCGCATACGGTGTCTCGAAGGCTGGAGTCGACAATTTCACTAAAGGAATTGCTTTGGAGCTATCAAAATACGGCGTAAGAGTGAATGCTGTGAGTCCTGGGCCTGTGAAAACTGATATTTTGGTGAATGCGGGAGATGAAACGCCTTGGGATTGCTTCACGCCCGCCATGCCTCTTGGGAAGGTCTGTGAGGCGGATGATATTGGCAACCTAATATTATTTTTAGCTAGTGACAAAGCTAGTAGTGTTACGGGTGTTGATTATGTTTGTGATAACGGCGTGATGTTGAAATAGGAAAATAGCAAGGACATGTTGTTGTTAATGCACCTTTGATTGATGTTAACAAGTACCTAGATTTATGTACTTATGATATACTATATCACTTTCAAATGTTATGAATTGTTCCACAAATTATGAGATTATATTAAACATTTTAATAAACTGGTTTTATTTATCTGTGTACCCAAATTTTAAAGATTAAATTAGATTTACTTGGGCTAGAATTCACCACCCCTTTTCCTCCCGTGGGTGTTGTAAGAGGCGGATAAGGGAATATCCTGTAGATGGGCATGGTTTTACAGAGGACGTCTTCCGGCTGATGTTGATGAGATGATTTCTACTGTACTTAAGTGCATGTTACATTGACAGACTGTTCGCGCGCGAACCGGTCTCAGAAAACCATAGGCGATCGCGGCGCGGCAGCTGAAGAGGGGACATTGCCGCTTTGACACTTGAGCTAGGATCCCAACACTGACCTCTAGTTTTGCTCTGTTTGCTGGGCGAGCCGCTGCTGGAGCGCTTGGCGGGGCTCAGGCTGGAGCTGGTCTTCACACTCTTGGAGGGGCTGCTGGCGCTCAGGCTGGTGTCGGACGAGCTGCACGGGCCCGCGCTGTTCAGGACCAGCGCCGCCGACGGCTGCTGGATGGAGGCCGGCAGCGCGCTGGTAAGGTTCACGTTGTTGATTGGGATCTGGTTGGATGTTTGCCCACCTGCGTGGAAAAAGTAGAAGTTATTTTATGTAAGAGAGAAATACGTTTATTCGACAGGTGTCAACAAAAGTGTTTTTGCCATGTGTGCGTATAGAAATATTAAATATAATACAAAAAACATACAGTCGCATTGAGAACCTCCTTCTTTTTGAAGCCTATCCATATTCAAAAATTTATGGTGAACTTTCGATCACCATTCAGAGATATTTTTACACTCACATTGCACATTTATATTTATTTATAGCATGTATTAGGTAACGATCGTAATCGTCATTTACGATCATACATAGTCGCTAAACCCAACGAGAATAATCACCCAAATGACATTAAACCCTTTCTGGAGTGGTTAGAAATCGAACTTCACACAGTAGGAAAAAGGTAAATAGATGAACAACTTACTGAACATAGGGTTAACGTTGACGAGCTGGTGGTGCGGCGTGTTGTGCACGGTGACCCCCATGGACTCCTCGCCGTCCGAAGAGTCGTCCGAGGAGTCGCCCGTGAAGGGCATGGAGCGGATCTGACTGGCGCGCTGTGACAAAAGTTTATTACTATTAATAGGGTTTATTAACAAATTACACATACGGACATTAACGAGCTGTATGGCTCAATGGCCAAACGAATAGACTGCTGCGCTAAGAGTTGCGGGTTCGATTAGCAGGACAAAAATTTGTGAAACGCACCCTCGATACATGAGAAATTTCTAGGGCGAGGCGACATTTGAACAAAAAGGATATTTCTCCAGTTACGTATACAATATTTAAGGGACAATGATATAAAAAGTATATATTACCATTCAACTATTTTTTTTATTTTTTGCGTGCCCAAAAAAATTTTTAAAAGGTCATTTAAATTTTTTTTTTCTACCATCTCTGTAACATATGGAATGCATTAAATGATTGAGTATTGAAATTAGAATCCGTGCCGCTACGAATTAAATAACCTAATGAACAAAGCCAATAATACTTTGCTCGACTTTAGATTCAAACACAGGACCTAGCGATCAGCAGTCGTACGGCTACTACACCAACGAGACCTGTTGTTATGCTAGTAAGTAAATGGACATACCCCTTTAACCGTGGCGTATACGGGGACGGATATATCCTGGTAGCTGGTGGACTCGTGCATGGGGCGCGGGCAGGGCGGGGGGCTCAGCTCCTCCTCCACGGACTGCTGCAGGCCGTCGTCTGCCACCTACGAGGCCATAGGGTATAAAGTAATTAATGAAAATATTAATAAAACAATTAGGTCCAAAGAAAATGGTAGACAACAAAATGACGTTGACCGTTGACGTTCTACACTAGGGGTCATCCATAACTTTCATTTTCTTTTTCAATAACGCGTATAGTTTATTAATAAGTTTTAAATATTAAGATGATCACACTATCGCATTAGGTATAACCTGTAATGATGATGATGTCATGAATAAAGATATGTTAATACGGTGTTTATTAGTTAATGCCGGTATGATCCTCGTTTATAAATAAGAGGATTAGTGTCTAGCATATTCTTATGTATTAAGTGACAAATGAACGTTTTTATTTATTATTATTTTCTGTCCTCACCTGGTAGATCTTGGCCTCCCAGCTCGGGAACCTGTGCAGCGGCGGGGTGGGGGGGCGGGGCTGCTCGGACGTGGAGCTGTCCCCGGTGGAGGAGCCGCCGCGGCTGTTGCCCTGCACGATCACGTTCACCGCGCCTTGCCACGCCGGCGTGCGTTCTGGAAGCAATGGTGATACAATGAGGTTTTATGTAATGTTGCTTTTGCTACAATGCTTAATCGTAAGGCAATTGAATTTGGATTGACGAAGAATTTGTTAGTGGTATATTTCTGCGTGTCTTATTGTTTAGCGAAAGTAATTTTGCTTTCAGTGTTCATTTCTATAAAATGTGCCAAAAACAAACAATCAAAAACGTAATAAGTAGCAAAAACATCAATATTACGTACTATAATGTAAAAAAATATTGCCGGTTGTTAGTCTAGCAAAAACATGAGAACGGTTGGACCGTTTGTCTAATTTTGCTCTTAAAATATTTGTGGCAGTCCAGGAAAGGTTTATACGGTGAGAAAGAGGTACGTACATACATTTTTTTACAAAATAAGTAACAGTCCTTTATTACTTTTTTCTATGTTTCTTGATCGTCTTCAGCTTTTATATTGGTTTTTATACATTATACCATACATATTATCAAATAAACTAACTAAAACACTTAAAACTGACCTCTGCTAGGTGTATAAATTTCTGCATAGTCGTGCGTAGTATCACCATCTGTAGAAGTATTTGGCGTTGTCGGTAACACTACTAAGTTCTCTACTGCAGTCTGTAACCAAAGAATTATCAGTATAAATGATAGTTTTAGACAATCATAAGGAGGTATATACCTTTCCAATCTTTACACAAAACATACTAAATTTAATTTGTACTAATAAATGTACAATTGTATGGGACCTAAAAAACATAACTGGCGAAATGTGGGTGTACTATATGTGCACCTCTGCCTACCCCTTCGGGGAATACAGGCGTGATGTTATGTACTCGTATGTTGAGCTTCTCTGAGTCTAGGCTTTAGGTCTTTTTTTTAATCTTTATTTATTTAGAGGCTTTTACCTTACAAAGGTACGTCAGCCTCATCGTACCCTTTGAATAATTAACACATCAACTTTTAATTTTCAGTCTTTAAGGTTCATCATTATTAAGTATCCACACTTCGTATAGGCGAAATTCTATTTGTGCCAGTCTTAACGCCTTTTGCATAATAATGGCAATTTCTGTTTGTGTGAGTCCAAGCTCCTTTACAAATTTATAAAAAAAAAACTTACAGCCAAATCGTCAGCCAATAAGCTGGCAGTGGTCCTCTCATCCATAGTCCTGTTCATAGTGGTGAGGCCGGGGGGGTTGGCAGCATTGACGTTATTCGCTATGTTGGTAGCGCCGATCGACAGGTTCCGTCTGTGTCGCACCGGTGTACTGTAGTGAGGCTCCGAGGAGTTTATTGGTAGCTGTAGAGGTTGAAAATAATATTAATACGTTTAAAGTACTGAAAAAGTTTATAGAACTAGAGATTTTCTTGAAGTTACGCAATACGTGTAATTTTTTCTTCTTTCTACGTGGTAAATACCATCGTAAAATGTAAGAGGAACTGTTGCTGCTTGGACAACTGGCGAGACCATATAGACTCCAGCCAAAACGGATTTTGCAGTTAATATTTACAAGATGCCTCTGATAGCTATACAGAACATCTATAAGAATAATCAATTCTAAATTATTCTCAGTATCTGAACTGTGTATTTGTTGAACAGAGGACATTCCTAGCGCGTTTATTATCAGTCCATGCTTCATAATCTATTGATTAATTATTGAATACGTCACGACACACACACAACTATAATATTAATCAGCACAGTAAACAGATTTACATTGAAAGCTAAATTTTGTAGAAACAGAAACATTTTGAAGCCAATACTACCCACCAAATTATCTGAATACAAATATAACAAAAATACATAGAAGTTGAACGTCTACTGACATTTAATAGGCTAGCTCACGACTATATAAAAGTTTTTAAGTGAGTTTACCTACTCAATCTTCATGTTTTTACTCTAGCCACTACAACTAAACTTATAAGGAAAAGGAGCAGTTATAGAACATCATAATCATTCACTGTGTGATGGTAATTTTATAGTAGGTACATAAATCATTATCAATTTATCAGATAAAAGTAATCCTACTCTTGCCAAATCTGGTCCAGTGATTTGTGCGGCTAAAATAGTACAGTACAGTAACAGACTGCGCACTTTCAGGCTAGAAGTATGAACCGATTAGTGTGTCCAATGGGTACAATAAAAATTAACTTATGAAAGTGAGAGCTACCAAATATCCTCTTGCATTATCTTACTGTTCTAAGGGTAAATTCCATTTTACCTTTTGTCGTGTCATAAAAGGCTAAGACCAGAGCCTACATCCCAATAAATAATTAAATGGAATCTTTTACTTCCAGACATTCATGTGTGATCATGGCGTGAAACTAGACACATGGCCAAATCCACTGATATAAAAGGTATCAAAAATAGTAATGACTAACTTTACTTAGGATATGAACTCTCATCTTAGCATCCTATAAATAAGACTGATCAACGAACAAGTGGTGCAATAAAAATATTAAAAAATAGCTTGCAATGGTGATTCTTCGCAAAGTAACGTCGCAAAACAAGTCTAGCGCCCTATCGGCAACATGAACTACCTGGGGCCCCTCTAGGCTCTCTGATCGACGTCTGTTGGAGGCCAATAGACTCGATGTGGCTCGGGGCGAGCCGTCATCTGTCCTCACCTCGAGAGAGAGGCTCGCTCGAGTTGGTAGAAACTGGAGAATGAGTGGAGATGAATAGTAGGGACAGGTATATGTATAGGGTAAGGAGCAATTTGGAGTTTGAGTAATTATAATAGGTATTAATATTAATTTGTTTTAGAAAACTTGTGTATATAAATATAATCTATAATTACGTAATGTTATACGGATAATATTATTAGGGATACATTTCTAAACTATTCATTATTCATTTCAGTTTTAGTTAAATCAAGTAGGTATTATTTATGGATACATTTGGCAACTCTAATCATTAATGTAGTATTCTGCAGAATTGAGTCAAGTCAATAAAAATAAGTTGTTGACAAAAAATGAATAAAATCCCTAATAAAAAAATCAATTTACTAATTAATTGCTTCAGAAAGAGAATATTATCACCGACTCGTACTTCATATGCGCAGTATAAACTCATTTTAATTCGGATCCAGTAATAAAAGTTAATTGAAATGTATTAATCAACTTTAAAAGGTCCTTAGTACTTAGCTCCATAAAAATGTAATAAACTGATCAATAAAATGTACATTTTAGTGTTTAAAAAACTGATGTGTAGGTTTTTGGTTTTTGACATGATACCTTCAGTATTCTCAAGATGCAATTGCTTGAGCACATATTCAGTGTCAAAACTCAGGTCAAATAAAATCGTAATGAGATTAATTAGTACTAATAAGTAAAGTACCTTTTGTGTTGAAATATATGTATCAATACACTTGCCTACCTCTTAATGGTGGACATTATAGTGTCTAATGTTATTCTATAGCTGCAAAGCATAGCTTTTTATCTAATGTTCATGGTGATGGAATGCGTGACATCTTAATTAGGTATTTAAGGACTATTGCAAACTCGTGGTAATTGCACATAGTCCATAATCTGGTATTGAAGGAAAGCTACAATACATTATGTACTTCTGCAGCGAATTATGACCCTTATTATAAACTAAATGGAAGGCAATAGATGGGATTTTGCCTTAAAAGAAAACTTAGGTAATATATCATTAAAAAATAAGTTATCAATGTATGTGTGATGTTTTGTGAGTATAATATTTAGATACTTATATGCATGGTCTATTTACAAAGAAAATAGAAAGAAATTAGTACTTACAGTGCAATTCCTACTACCCTGAGTAGCGATATGATTCCTAAGGAGTTCTAGCTGCTGGTTACAGCGGTCGTTCTGTTCTCTTAGCAGCTGGTTCTGTTGCTCCAATTCACGGAGTTTGTTTGTCACCCATTCCTTGATTCGGGCTGCCTTTGCTTCCACCTGCTTCGCGTCCTGGAGTCTTAGCTGCTTCTGTCGACAAGGTAGTAATTAGTTTTGTGTATTTGAATGCCTACTAAAGATTAGAAAAAGAATATCTTTAGAGGGCCTCATTCTGCTTGATGGGCACTGGTTCTAGGACTATGACAAAACCTATAACTCTGCTGATCTTTTTACTAGATCAAAATTCAAATTTATTCGCAAAAATATAGTGTACAATGGTTATACAAATACTAGCTGAGCCCCGCGGTGTTAATTGCTAAATTTTTTCGGGATGTAAAGTAGCCATGTGTTTATCCAGGGTTTCAGCTACCTCTATATGAAATTTCATCAAAATCGGTCAAGCCGTTTAAGTGTGATACGAGTGAAGTGTGATGCACATCTACACTTAATTTTATGTAATGGTAGTCATTTACATATTTTACAAATTCCTGTTTATTATAGTCAGTTACTATTAGCAAACATTCTGTAACAAGCTTGGTAAAGTAATTGTAAGTCAGTATTAACTTATTCCTTAAACATATCATAGCAAGAAAAAGTTATTTACAGAGTTTTAATATAAAGAACGAGCTTTCTAAACAATTCTTATAACAAGTCTGATTATAAAAGTACCTTTATACCTAGTAAAATGAAAAGAACTTAAACGATTCGTTATTATTTATTGCGTTAAGCAAGAAATTCAAATTCAACTTGTAAGCAATGTTGAAGGTAGATATCAAAAACAAAATTAGCATCATGAAAACAAAATTGTTTATTTGTTTACCTGCATTCTCATAAGTTTTATACTTTCAAGTTTCAGGCCGTCAAACACTGTTTTTCGAATAGTTCAAAACAAAAAATCTTCACAGTAAACCGTTTATGGCTACATATTTGTAGAACCATCATTATAACACACTTTTTCATTCATTAAACTAATTAAAACATATAAATTAAACTTGTTTACAACTTAGATCGATTCCCCTACGTCACAATGACGTTTTGTTTAAGGTAGAACTCTATGGTTCATTCAAGTTCAAAAACCGGTTATGACGACATAACCTTAGAATATTTGGGTGCGTTCGTTACTCTCTTTAAGGCAAAGCTTAGTGTGGGATTTCATATCCGTAGATTTATTAGTTTTAGAAGTATATTGTTCATGTTTATTATTCAGGAATAGACTGCAGATTTACAACGTATATAATAATTTACCATTTTTTTTTAATAATATAAGTCTAGTTGATCACAGAATAACGTTAAAATATGCAGGGTGAGAGTCGTACCTGTTCTTCAATTTGGCCCTCTAATCGCGTAATGGCTCTGGGTGCACCATCAGTGCCCGCTGGCCATTCGCAGAGCCGCTGCTCCATGGCGCGGACCTGTAATAAATAAAAAAACTGTTTAGTTAGGTACAGCTTTCATAAATAAGCCTCGTCAATGCTTAACAATCTGAAATAAGTATAAATACCTACCTACTTATTTTAAAAGGGAAAGCTCGACATACAAGTCTTCTAAACCAGGGAGCTTTTGTATAAAGACTAAATGGATAAGACAATAAAATGGCACAGTCATGACAGTAAATTCATAAATATAATTTCACGTTTGCTTTTAAAATTTTATTAAGCTCTATTATTTATTTAGATGCATTCATAGAACGTGACCACTACTCAAAACAGCTTTCAACCCTACATTAAGCAGCTTATATTTAAGCTGTTGTCGCAATAAAACTCACCACAATATGCCGCAACCACCGACTGGGCCGGGACAAAACCACGAGATTTAAAACCAAGCCTCGATGTTGCAACTGTTGTATTCGGATAGATAAGTATCAAAGCGTTGTGGTGACAAGTTCCATAGCGTGGCTAACCGCATTATGTCTGATATGTTAGGTATTGTGTACGTTGCACAATATCAGCTAGTAAATTAGATGTCACAAAGACTTTGTAACTGTATCTGTATCGTAGGTACTTTCTTACTATTCTCTTATACTGAATTCAACGTATTTTCCTCATCATCAAAACCATTCCCTTTGAATCAATTCGAAATATCATAACAAATGAAACCTGTTTGTTTAAATAGAATGGGTAGATTAGGAAGCACGCACATTCCGACATGTTGGACAGATCGATCCAATCACGAAGTAGGGATTAACTAGTATTACTTCAAATTGAAACAACGGTTATCCGATACCGAAAGGATTATCGTCACCTCTCCCCTATTTAACTTGACACTGATATGGATATTGATTAAGTTTCAGATAAACATGTTACTGGCCTTAATAAGAGATTGTAAATGATGTATAACAGAAGTAACATAATTATATTACAAAATATGCTGACTGTAATCCCTGAAACCGTAGGTAGAGGTTTTCTCCTTGATCAGTAGTCTAATATCCATTCATTTCATACCTATCAATCGTTTTCTTATTGTCGTATGGTTGATGAAGGACCTGGTGTCAGAGTTTAAGCCACCTGTAGGTCTCGCACATGGCCTAACACACCGTTAAAAAATCACTCGGGTGTGCCGCTTTCCTCACAATGTTATCCTTCACCGTGTTTAGCAACGGTTAATTACTAATTAAGAATACCTACGTACACGAATTAGAAACGCTATCACTCCTACAATTACCTATCAAAAGTTACTTAGAATTCCAGAAAGTTAATCTCCTACACAAACAACACAGAAAATCTGTAGAAGAAACATTTATACTTAGAACTATGGTATCTCAATTATACCTACATAATATAGTTATGTTCGCTTAGCCTGAACTCATTCAAGCATATTAGTAAACAGCAT
Organism: Abrostola triplasia; assembly: GCA_946251915.1. Taxonomy (NCBI): domain Eukaryota; kingdom Metazoa; phylum Arthropoda; class Insecta; order Lepidoptera; family Noctuidae; genus Abrostola; species Abrostola triplasia. The sequence continues at coordinate 9,386,953 of OX276434.1, read as the reverse complement.
TCCATCGGCTTCACGTCTCAGTATTTCGACGCTGAATCATTGAAGCAGTTTACAGTCTATGTGCTGTCCTTATTATACGGCGTAGGTAACATCGTTTCCGCTGTTAAAACACGTGAGACACATTTTATTACCCGGTATATTAGTTCTTTAACCCTGATTCTGTAACAAGAACTCGTTACCCATCAGTTTTCAGTGAACCATAGTGATATACCATCACTATACTAATTGTTGCCTACAAATATATTGACAAAAGGGATCTTGATCTTATCTTGGACTGAAGTCAATAGATGTTGTAGGTAAGGTATAATTATTTATATTACCGTTATCAACATTTTAACTGATCGCTACACTACACATTCTAAATGCTCGAAAAGTTAATGCATGGCTAGACCGTGCCTAGATTTACAATAGGCGCTTAAAGAACAAAGAAAGGTGAATCGTCGGGTGAAGGATACGCCCAGGAATAGCTCGCATTAATCACAAACGCTATAATTTGCCTGACTCACGACAAGAGGGGACGCTACGAATATCGGGAACTTTCTAAATCGGGCAACACTCAGACAGCAGTGGTCGATGAAAAATAAGCAATAGTTAGCACTTGTAACTCAAGAAACGATAATATGCTGACTGAAATTCAATGCAAAATATAACTAACATGCGTTTATGTATCATAACAACTCCCATTATAGAAGTTTACAAATTATAATAAAAATAATGTCGACATTTAATTTTTAAAGTTAATAATAATGTATGCTATGTAAATCAAGCAATTACTATATTATAGCCCAATACAAATTTAATTTATACAACACAAATTGAATTTGTAATTTTTCCCATCCCGCAAATTAAATTTGCGGTCAACTGTGAACAACGAGTAGATGCAAACACACGTCTCGTTCATTACTACACGCTGTCTAATTAAACTTAGCAGCAATGAATTGTACTGTTACAAACTTCCTTGTTTATTCAGCTACAACCAGCAGTTAATTTCGTAATGACTTTGTTAGGAAACAAGCAATAAAGGCGAGGTGTTGAATTAACGTTAATTGCTCTGCACTTGCTACTATTTTGTATGATTGTCACTCGCTTCCACTAAATACCAGAGATAACTGAAGGGTGACATTTCAGGGTTAAAATTAGTCAAGTGTCGCCGACCTGTGATTTACGATTTGAAAATAACTCGCTACTGAACGCATCGGTAAGCGCCACCGGATGAATCGTAATATTTTTATTACTTTCTAAATATACATTTTATTGAACTAATAAATATATCTCACTACATTTTATAAAAAAATTAACGTAATTTAGCAAATTTATTTTTTACTTTGACTTTGAACATAGATAAGCGTAAAGTTACTTACACAAAATTAGAAACAGAAACAATACGATTTACTTGCGATATTCCCGCTTAATTTTTTCAAAATGCTTTTGGTAGTGACGATTTTAAAATCGCCAGGTATTTTTATCAGTAGAATAAAGATGTTTTCACATTTATTTATCAATCCATACTTAGGAAGTTTTAGCTTAGCTTAGAAAATCTAAGTGACCATTTTATCCTTCGAATAAGTTTCATTTATCCGACAATAATAGAAAATTCGGCTTAACTACTAGTAGGTTACTACACGAGCAGGTAAGTACTTTGCAGTGGCTTTAAAATTTATTTAGTTACTGATAAATGTTAAAGATTTGTAATCTTAATGGTATAGACTTACTTACCAAGTAGTAGTTACCTACCTAAGTACCGACCTACTATTAAAGCTTACGATTACGGCCATTTGACAAAGGAAAGTGCTAGCTACATACCTACAGTACAGATACCTACATTTCTAACTCTTAATTTTGTGTGACAAATTTAGAAATCGGCAATCGGGGTTTATAATTTTTCATTAGGTAGGTACTTAACAACGTAAGTAGATACTTATTTGGAAATAGAGATAATACCTATTCGTCATTTCGAGTGTTTGTATGATTTTCATTTTTAAGTTTTCTCCACGCTGAATGATATAAGCGTAGGTATTTAAAAGATCGCGTAAAGTAGAGGTCCGACTAAGGTCACGAACTATGTGGGCCAAGATTACTTTTTTAATGATCCCAACGCTCGTAGGAACTAATACCTACTAATATTTCGAAATCATCATGGAAAATATTATAAATTTTAGGATATGAATTAATAACAATAATTGTATTATTCGCAACAATTAATCAAAAATATTAATAGGCGAGATAAAAGAACGCCAAACCAAATTTTACACTTTTTTTAAAAATAATTTACATTTGCGGGGATCGAATACGCAATCACTAGCATAGCCGTCCAATCACAAAGTTCCTGCGCTAATCAGGCGTCAGTTACACTGAAAACGATATCTCTTAAAAGCATAAACAACAGAATCACCTATCAAGACTAAGTAGCAATAGACACCAACAATAATCACAGTTTTTTCTCCAAATCCGAGCCCTTGACGCGATCCATTTGGTGCCGGGAATAGATCAAAAGTCGTTACGCAGACGTGTCGCAATCGGTCCCGACTGGATGCGGATGTTGAACATCCATATTTCTTGGTATTCGGGGTTTGGGACTAAGTGGGTGGTTCAAATTCAATACCTACTAAAGGCGTTAAGTTGGGAAGTGTATATTTTTCATACGGATTCAGAGGAAGCGACAATGACTTTGTTCTAACGTTAGATGGCTTCGCATGCTATTAAATTTGAAATAGGTACTATCAATATCCGGAATGTTTGCTTCTATAATTAACCTTATTCCGAGGTGCTATTGACATAATTTGGTCGTCGTCTGTTTTGATTTTAAACTGGGTAAGACACGACGATTAACGTGCTACTAAATAATACGAAATGTATGTCATAGATTACTTGGGTACCGTATCTACCTACACGCTGACCTGCAAAACCATGTACTACACTGTTAAATTTTCATTGTTTTCTATACTATAGAAGTAAGCTTTAAAATACAAAGTATTATGGTAAATTTTATCAGCTTTGTTTGAAATTATAGTAATTTTTTAGTCGTTTCATTTAATTTAAAAGTTATTACACCTTTAAAAAAGTGATACTTAGTTTTGCCTGCCAGTGTAGTTTTGAATGTTATGAGTATTCTTTAGCAATATTCATGAGGACTATTCTTTAGAAATATTCACGTATAACTTGTTAATTATTACTGAGTTATATTACTACTATATAATATATACTGAGTTATATCTTATGATTAAAGTTGTATAAGGTACATACAGACACAAAATAAACCAGTAATAAAATAGGTTTATACACGAGTGTACTATTAGTATCCAAGTTCGTTCTACAGACTCCACTTAGGTTTAACTTTAATCTAATCTAACTTTGTCACTATTTCTATTGCATTTATCAACAGCCCACTAGGTACCTACTATCTAGTTAGGGAGTTTATATACCTAACCTATATAGTTATATCTATTTACTTTGTAATTAAACTCATATGACGCCTGTATTTACCAAAGGGGTAAGCAGAGGTGTACCAATAGTACACATTTTGCCAGTTATGGTGCACAGGTCCCAATGTATTGGGAGCGAGCATATTGCCTTCTACCGGGTACAAATCCAGACTCCGTGTTGCTACTGAGAATGACCTAATGGGAAAACCCAATAACACAATGCCCGACCCGGAGGTTTCTGATTAGATGTATCTAATCAAAGTTTTCTTTTAACTAACGTCTTCCTTCAGCTCTCGTAAACTGCCTTTTAAAGATAAATCCTTGAATCTTTTATTTCAAAGTAACAGATTGCTTGTTTCCTTATAAACAAAGATTTTCAGACCGTGAAAGTGGTTTTGTCCCTTTTCCATCACTTTGTTTGGGTAATTCGTCTTTGATCAACGATTGCGTAACTAAGACATGAATGTATGTTTTAAGTAAATCTTCTTCTAAAGCATTTTAGCGACTTAATTGAAGTAAAAAGGCTTGAATATTATTTCAATGACTCTAGCAATAGTTACGGTCGTTTCTTCGTAGTTAATGGCTCTGTAAGCTTTATTCCGCTACGCAAATACTTGATTGTAAGACCTTTCTGTAAACATAAGTGGCAAATAAATTATGTGTTTGAATTTACTGAGTAACTCCAAAGCAACTAAATTGAGTCAATTTAGTTTCTTTTATATCAACATATCGAAATGAAATATTTACAGTATCCACAATACATTTACTTAAAGACTAGAACCGATGTGGATGCGGTAAACCGCTCGGTCTTTACCCACTCCGCAAGGGAAATAGGGCGAGAAGACAGATATCCTAGCTTTAGACATTCGTTTGTGTCTAAAGTAAATGTATGTGCAATGCTGATAGTTTACTTCGCAGATTAAAAGTCATACGACTACAAATGTTGACGGTTATAGTGCGTTTATTTATTTAGATAGGGACAACAAACAGCAGTATATTAAATATTGTAACATGGTTAGCATCTTAACAGTAAAATTAAAAAATATACTACACACAACGTTATCCACAGATTACAATAGAGAAGAACTAGCTGTTAAAGAACAATTCTAAAAGTGCTCGACACCATTTGGCCTTTTTTACACCTTACTTTGCTACTAGCACTTCTCCTATATCAAATTCGTGCCAAAATCGCCTTTATTTCTATAGTGTAAAACATCAGCAAGAAATAAGGAAAGGTTTTCGATATTTTTGACGAGCGTGATGGCGAAAATATGGAAATGTTTAGGTCAGCAAACTCTCAATAGCTACGTCTAGCTTGTCATGGTAATTTATGATCATTACCGTCTGATAGAGCGGAGACATTCGTTACTAAGCTAAAACTTTTATTCTTTGAACCACAGTTTTGGTAGGAATAGGTGTATCGTTTTTGTTTAAGCCATACAGTTCAGCAAGCATAATCGTCCGGTCCTAGGCAACCGAACAATGGACGTGTTAGTATTGTAAAATTGAAGACCTTAGTTTTAAAGATAGGTGATAAACATCAGTTACACACAAGACATCCTATTTCTGGTTTTAGCATCCCCATTTATATGTGGCCAGACAACCTAAGGATGGATCGGATGTCTAACTTTATGTGGAGTTGTCGCCCATCCATAACGACCAGACAAACGTCTAACGAGCTTCGACACAAAAGCGTTCCGATGTATTGGTATTTTGATTGCTAAGAACCATACCTAGTCCTAAGGCACTATTTGATTTGTACCGAAAAACTACAAAATTTTCGGTTGAGTTGAAAGCGCAGCTATTATTAAAAAGTAACCATCTCATGTCCTACTTAGAGATTTTCCTTACTATTTTCAAATATAGGTATTTCTTAAACGCCAAAAACGCGCACCTACAATACAACTCTTAAGACGTTAAAGATAGAACTCTAAATTGGACGCCACAACAAAATACCTAAAACAAAGTCGCTAGAAATACCACGAAACGTCTTAACTCCACCATATCTGCGACATACTCATATACATCTCAAGTTCTAATTAGCTTCACATATGTACGTGGGGTGTTTCGCGACACCGCAGTGCAGTCTAATAATAAATTAGTAATACTGCCAACATCAATCTTTGAACATGACAGGGATTTTGCATTAGCTGCTTGAAAATGACTTAGGTCTCAAGACTTCTAGTTAGATATAGGGTACAGACGACAAAGGTAGGTAGACTCTGGATTAACTTGTAAACTAATTTCGTGACTGGAGTGTCCTTCTAGGTAGGTAATACCTACAACTACATTTTATGGTTGGGCGTAAAGCGTGGGCAAAGTCTTGACATATTTTAACAATGAATTTCAAGAGATTAATATGTATCTATAATATCTAATATAAGCTCTAAGAGCTAAGCCGTAAAACAAATGTACGTACACAGAATATTCTCTTATCCTTCCTACCAGCATGATCTGATTATCATAATTGGAAACAGGTCATGGCGTGAAGTAGATATTGGTCAGTCGACAAGTGTGGTAGCGACGTGGACCGCCCAGAGTGCGCCGCACATAAGAAATCATTCGGGAAAGCTTTTTAGTAGCACCAGTATGGTACAATTATACAAAACAAAAGCAGTATGACTTGATATCCTAGGTACTAGTATTCTAGGTACTAGAACTACTACTAAATTTCAGAGCGTCATTCAGATATGTTAAGTAGATATAAGTGTTTCTTTGTTCATTAATTTTATTTATTTTTTCTATTGTATTTAATTTGATTTTATTTGTTTTTCGATTTTTATTTTTATAACTATGGATGTTGGGTCTGAAAATAAAGTTTTTATTATTATAAATGTAGAGAAAATAAATGTTTATTATTATTACTATTAGGTACCTACGACCTAATAATCCCTGCTCTCTGCCTATCTATCCAGTATATAAACGTGTCTTAGAGTATGTAGGAAATGATTAATTGGTTTTTACTTAGCACTCAAGTTAAAATATTCCAGTTAGACAGTCGTTAAGTAGGTAGGTGTTAGTAATAAACTTGTCGGTACTGCATCCAATTAACTGACGGGATAATTGCATCACCTACAATGTAATTTACTGGTGGGTGTTCCGTGGACATAGAGGTGCGTATAGGATGACATGAGTGTTAAACCAGACACTATGACTTTTTTAAATGATGGGTAATTCTAAATTTGTTTTCTGGGAGTGTTGAGAAAGGTAACATACGGTTTAGCACAGTTGGTTTTAAAGAATAACAAAGAAGAATAAATAATCTAGCCTATAAGAAGATTATTGGAAGAGAAAGACGTCAGGAAACTATTTACGTATTGTTAGATCGAAGATGTTCTGGATAAAAGCCATTTTCGGAGTCACACACACAGGTGTAAACACACTCACAAACTTTCGCCTTTATAATATTAGTGTGATGTCTTTATGTATTAAGGATACTTAATTATCTGTTAAGGACATTTTTATAAATAAGAGTATTACAACAAAATGTATGTTGTATACTTAGAATTATCTTTGGAAGAAATCTTTTAGCAGCGATACTGCAATAGGTACTGCATTCAATTAACTGTGGGATAAATTGCAACACTAAACTTAGGTACAATTGATGGAGTGGGTGTCGATTAGACGTGTCTACTGATCGTAAAAGGGATACCAGTTATAACTGGTACAAATGTTATAAATTCCGTATAATATTGATAAAGCCTTATAGACACTGATTTTGATTCTAATTATACAGTTCTTGCAAAATAGTCTCACCATAAATGTTAAATAAAATGACGAAGAAATCTGGTACAAATAGATTCGCTTTAGTTTCTAGTAATCGAGTAGATATCAGTTATCTACAATTTAAGAATTTTTTAAAGGTTTTTTTTATAAAAATAATATTCATTATAAATGTTATATGCCCTGCCCGTGACCACGAATGCTGTAAACTTAAAGAACTCAAAACTATGCGGGGTCATCGGGACAAAAAAACAATCGCGATTAAATCGTTTTATTTCAACGAATTAATATTGTTAAACACTATTTCCTAGTAGTAGAAATACTAATTCGATACGACAACATTATTTTCTTTCGTAAAAACATTTATAAATATTGTGCTAATAATTTAATCAATTAGAATACAATTCTCTTTACAGTCAATAAAACTAAAAACAAATGGCTTTGCACATTTTTTTAAATTTTGTATTCACGTACAAATATTTTATAAGTATTACTCACCAACAACCATGGTTGATATAAAACCAAACATTCCAATAAAAAAAAACATCTTCAAAAAACCACTCCACATTAAAAATGCACACACAAATCCACAATGAAATGTATCATTAAGGCCAGTTCACACTTACGCGGAGTACACACAACGGAATGCTCATTTACGGTTTATTTTATAATCGGAATTTGGTTCGGTACGTGCGCGCTCCGTGCGGCGCGGAAGAGTACTAACTGAGCCGTGGATATCCTACAGGACGTGCGGCGTTTACGATATGAGGATCGATATTTACATAGTGCTTTTAATATTCAAATGTCAAGTTGTTAACTAACTACTAATTATTGGATGTACTTTGTTTCCGGTTGAGAGCGTTCATTGAATTTTAATTGTTTGTGATAAGATTATTTTATGTAACTTTTTTTTTAATATTTTGGAATTTAAATAATTATTTTTGTTTATTCTGAACTAATATTGATTTATATGGGGAGAATAATGGTATGCTTTTAATAAACAAAAGATATTATTTAGAACTAATCAAAACAAAAAATAGCGAATAAAAACTTTTTCGCTACTATCTTTTGTTTACTTAAACCCAGTGAGAAATATGTCAAGCATCAATGTCCCAGTATATTTTTACGACGTTTATAAATATCTCCGACTGAATCAAGTGAGTTAGAGCGTCAAAGAACTCCAAAGTTAGACTGTGAGCGAGCAACTTGCATACCAATAGCTCCCAACCGAGAATCGTAATCCGCGCCCTATGAATTTCTAATTTCGAATATTATTATTCAACGTATATCGTACGAAATAGTGTATTTCGCCTCCATGATATACAAAAGAGATTGTATATCTAAGCATAGAGATGGGTTATAAATCAGAAATGTTTCGGTTCATAGATCAGAGAGTATCGAACTAAATCGAGATTACGTAAGTTTAGATTCAGACACATCCACAGCTACATGTATGGCAATGTGTTTTACGTGTGTACAATATTTTATAGCCAGCATCAAAGGAAAAACAAAAGCGTTGTAAACATGACGATAATATTAATCCATTGTCTAATGAAAGTGTAAGAAAGTAATGCGTAGAGATCTTCACAAACAATTTCAAGATCATATAAGTCCCTACAGACGACGAAATGACAATCAGTAGCTGTAATTGGGCGCCGACAATCAACGTAATTGGCTGTCATTCAAACAATGAATGAAATTGGCTGGGTTACGTGAACCGTGGGCAATTGAGTTCAAATGTTATCGATGGGAAGTAGATTGGACGTGGACTCAAGACTCTTCAGTTTTCAGAAAATAAAACGGTTTTTCCATCTATTCAAAGGTTTCATCGCTAAATATACCAAACAAAAAATATGTAGTCGAACAAAAATGATAAACCAAATTTCGAAAACCTGCAATATATGAAATTACTGCAGAAGGATATTTGCATATTAATAACTTAATTACACGTTATCAGATTAATAGACTGGCGTAAAATTTAGTAATGAAAACGAAACCTGTAGTTCTGTAGTAGATTTCTGAACTGAAATGCCTATAAAAAGGTCTTCATTTATTCAAAGGCACACTGAGATACAAAGATTTCTCTCAGGCATGTTCACGCGTTAAGTCTTCAGACGGCTTCAGGCGATTTCATCTCTTCTTAGTTCAGCTTATTAACATTTACAAAGCGTTATCATTTTATTACCGTTAATGACGTCATAAATTGTAAAGTAAAAGCTGTTTAGCAAGAACAAACGCTACCCACGCCATTTTATGTAAATACCTTATTATGTATGTGATTTAAACAACGTCTTTGAATTAATAGCTTTTGTAACACGTAAATGTAAGAACATGATTCATTGCACATGTCCTCACTTAATAGGCATCGAATTTCAAGTATAATTATTCAAAGGGATCGGTGGACCCCATATCTCACTTACAACACCTACTCTTGTTAGATGGGCTTGTTAGGTGAGATGTATAAAGATAAAACATATTAATTTAATGAAAATAATCTAAGAAAGAAACGTATGATAATATGCTTAAAGTACTCGTAAGACGATGAATACAATATAAGTATAAATAAAACTAAACATCTGCATTCGAAGAAAGTCAGCTTGTTTCAAAACTTAGTATCGATGAAAGTAATTAATTTTGAAATCAGTAACACAATCCAGCACTAGACGGCTCTGCTATATAAAAAGCGTACTATAAAGCACCCGAACGTAATAACTTAAACGTTCCAAAACCATAAATCAAAGAAGATTAAAACAGGAAGACATAATAATGGCCACAACAAAAGTTCCTTCATTTTTATTGCATTGCGTCGCGACGCCATTTATGTCTATACATAAAGCGTAGAGAAAGCTATAGGTAATACACAAGCTAGACTATATGGAAGCACCATGACGCATATTGGATGTGGTCCAGAATCTCGAGGACAAGACTTCAAGGCGATTGGAGCCTTGAAAACACTAAAGAGGTTTCGTGCCAACATGGAATTGGTAGATGATATTTGTTCGTTTTGTAATACTGTCTTACAATGAGGAAGTTAAAAATTTCTATCGAGTCTTGTCAGTTGGACCTATCAGTTTTTACATAGACGTGTTTGAGAGACTTTACCATGTCATTGATAACTTTTTTGGAGCAGTTTTGAACATTTTTACTGGCTCCTCCTTAACTTTTTCACCATCCTTCTATTCTTGTTTACTTTTGTGGTGATTACCACAGGTATAATTTGACGTAGTTTATTCATATGTATAATCAGACTTACAACTATTAACATAGGTATGTAAAACCCAATACAATAGCAAACACAATAAAATAACTAATTTAGTTTGGTCCATTCAACTCCAAGTTCTCCTAAATAAATATATTTCACATCTATGACAAAGAGATTCTCTTCATCGAAAAATCTACTTCAAAAACGTCGACACAAATTGAAACTTCCGATCCTAGTTGGTACATTGAAAACCTCTATGTTAGGTATATTTCAGTCGATATCAATTGCACGTTGGAAATGTTCCAGAATGGGTAATCTGGAGCACGTCGTCATGGCAACAGTCTCCAATGCATCTTGATATAGTATGCTGTTTACTTCCAAGTCTTTGGAATTACGAATTGTATTTTTTGGATGTAAAATGTTTGTTTGTAAAGCAGTAGGAGCGTGTTCGGTATCGAGATTGAAATGTAGGCTTATGAAATGTTTTTAATTAGCTTTCCGTTTGGTAACGCGATTATTATGGAAATGGTTATTAATTATATTTTGGTAGCGTTTGGTAGACGTCGTTCAAAGAACCTTTTTTTTCCGAATGACTTTTATTTTAATGCAAACCTGACGTTACACTACTTTTTGCAGTCAAAATTAATACTTTTACGCACCATTTACACGTATTTGCTTTAAATTTAAAGGAAAAAGCCTAATAAAACGTTATAAAAACAGTAAGCTTCTCTTCACAATTTGAAACACAGTTATTAATTATGCCTAAGCTCAACTTCAGCGCCGGCGAGTACAACTATTATTCCTAGACATATTTACAGATCATCTACAATTCCAGCGAGAGTTATAATCTGTTGTTCTACCTTAAAGCTGCTCGAAGTTCATTTTAGCAAATAAACTGCATTGAAAAACATTACACTCCTTTTTGTGGGCAGTCGTGTAAAAAGTTAACTTCAAATCCTTCAAATATCTTCTCAATTACAACAAGGCATCCACGGTACCTACTTATTAGTAAAATATTCATCTAGAGAAAAAAAATTGTCAATTCCATTTTGACACCAACCTAATGCTTCAATAAAAAACCCAACGCAGGCACCTACGGGATATAAACATTAGTTTTAATTACCACATAATAATAAACTATCAAGAACATTAATGATACGTTTTAATCACTAAACAATAATAAGGCGGTAATTACCGACGCATGAAGGGATCGCTACTGAATCGATATCGAACCTAATTAGTTCGTATGAGCGGGCTATGGGCATGGTTAATTAAATGCAATGGACATAAAAGGATGGTTCAACGTCACTGACACCTACAAAGGGTACGCGAACACTATACAGGTCTGTTTTAATTGGAATAAACGTACCGACACTCAGATTTCAATAAACTTTCAATTTGATCACTGCGGACGTGAAACTGAAATAGCAGCTGATGAAAGCGCTATGTAATTTACTACAAAATACTTAATTCTTGAAAGAAACAATATTTTAAAATGAACATCTAAAAATGTCTATCGGACGCCCGTATTTCAAGAACTATACTCAGTGAACTGATTTTGTAAGCTTCTGTTTAGTTGATGCGCTATATTTCTTATTCCAATGTTCGTTGCCAACATTTGAACAAACATTAAGGTCAGGGTTACCCTGGATTATTTCCAAAACCATATTTGGCACCAATTTTTATCACGGCCCACATGAGATCCCCAACTCATTATAATATTTGGGGCAAAAATATCGATTAGTGAGTCAAAGTCAACCCGTAGGGTAGGGAATGTTGCACCCTCTCTGTTACATTGCTGACTCATGTGAAGGGATATTGTTTAATCTATGGAAATATGCGATTGGATTTTAAACCTTATGCCTAAGTGATAAGGTGGTGTGGCTCGCTGTTGCGATTGCATTATACTTTGATGTGGACATAAGGCGGTCAAATATTGGCCCATTACTCTGATGAAATTATATATGCTAGTGCTTTTAAGTATTAATAATATAAGATAACTGCTTATTTTAATTGAAAAAAAAAAACGAGACAGTCAATAACAGTTCGCATTTTAACTAATCACGTGCATTTGTTTGGGATTTTATCGAGTTCAATAAATACGACACACAGGTCATTATGACTCGTAAAGTACAATATCACAACACTGGTATTAAAAATATACATTTCCATCATAACCCCTTAGCACTACGTCCAAAAACTCTACGAATTTCTACGCGCCTCACATTACACGCATGATCTCCAGTTTTAAATTAAAAACAAACAGTACACCATCAACCCTCCACTGGTCAAGTTACACAAAGACTTACTGAGCTTCAGTAAACAGCCTGAAGCGTCCACCGTAGAAATTTAATTAAAACTACCTCCTTTACGGAGCAGTCGCATCGCACGTGTTAAGTTGGGGCTACGAGATGCTTAGACGCTAGAGGCATCTAATCAAAAGAATATTTTCTCTAAGTTTTCTTTGAGACGGTTAAAAACTATTTCTTTAGATGAAACTGCAAAGCTCTTTGTGTTGATTTAACAAAGAAATGTTTTAATAAGGGAGACGTAGGTATTTCGTATGAAATATTAGTATTTTAGTTTTAATATTATATGTAGCCCCAAAGCGTACTTAATGCTTAAACTTAAATGAATTCGGCAAAAATAAAATTTATATTCTAAGTATCTATCTATTTCTTGGAATTAACATCCTAGATACAGGTTCGAGGTATTATAGGATTGAAGTCAGGTCTTTTCCGCTTATTTCAAAGCCATAAAGCTATGAGATCAGCAACCAATTAGTCTAGAATATTCTAAGCCCACGCATGTTGTTTACCAAGACAAGGATAAATTAGAATATCGATTAAGGGTAGCCGTCATTTCGAAGTAAACATTAAATTTTCAGGAGTCTCGGTATGTGAAAAAGGTCACCCATCACAAGACTGAACGCGGCACGATCATCTTACCCTCGCAGGCCGACTGATTAATTTAATCAATTGTTTAAACTGACAATATTCGTAAATAATGGGGAATATGTATAGAACAACCTAGCAAAGCACGTTTTACGTGCTCTATTATAATAAAAAAAACTTTCTAAATATTGTTTGTAATCATACAAACCCTCTCCCCTACACTTTTCTATACTATTATTATTAAACGCGCACGTTACTATGACGCAACGTGCGAATAGGTCACTTGTTACTAAATTATGTACAAAAATGACTCGCACGCATACATGAAGCTTTGTATTGACAGGGACACTAAGGAACAGTTCTGAGTAATATTAAAATAATAAAAATAGTGTCCTCTCATATTCAAAGCGTGTAATCAACACAATCTTGACGTTACTCAAAGGAGCCGTATTAAGATAAACTGTCATGACGTCGCTAGCGCCCGGCTGACGGTCAGGGCTGGCACGTAACAATGTGGATACCATTAATTAAATTAACATTAATGTGATTGAACAATAAATCACCTATCATTATTATTTGAAGATGGGTTAAGAATAGGACTTACTACTATTTTCGGAATCTTATATTTATTGTTTATCAAAATGTTAGTGTGCAGTAAAATATGAAGACGCTGTATTTTTAATCAATAGTTATTTATAGGACAATTTGTCTATAACTGTAAGGTTATGTTAGCTGCAACAATGATCTAACATGCTGCCAAACACTTAAAACCAGACTATAACAGCAGCTATTGTTCTACTGAAATATGACGTAACATAACGTTGTTATACGTCAGTAATGTTCTAAACAAAACAGACCACTCATCTCCCACAATACCGATGACGTGCCAGCCCTAGTTGCACGCATGAGCAACGTTTGCGAAGATACGTCCCTTCACCCACGCGTGGTGCGGCGCCGGCGCCGGCTAGGCGAACAAGCTTTAATATTAGAAAGATTTTAATGCTTTGTTTCATTTCCCTTTATGGATCATGTGTTATGATGTGAAGATTATTCATATCTCGCGTAATCTTAGATGGAAGATTTACTTTTTATTTATAAACGTATTATATTTTAAAAACACTGACTGAAAATTCAACTCGTTCTATTCAACATTGTAAAGATTCTATATGTTAAAGTGACATGGGGTTCATTTCTCAGGCACAACTCTAAACTACATAACATAACATCACGCCTGTATTCCCCAAAGGGATAGGCAGAGGTGCACATATAGTACACCCACATTTCGCCAGTTATGTTTTTAGGTCCCAATGTAATAGGGGGCGAGCCTATTGCCATGAATCGGGCACAATTCCAGACTCCGTGCTCCTACTGAGAATGATCTAATGAAAAAACCCAGTAAAACTTTGCCCGACCCGGGATTCGAACACAGGACCTCGTGCTCAGCAGTCGCGCTTAGCAACCACTAGACCAACGGCAGTCTCTAAACTACAGATGTCAAAAATCTATTTTATAAATTCAAAGTTAGCCTGAAGGTAATTAATTAATTATGTAGTCAGTAGTCTTGTTCTCAAAATAAAATATAAATGATCAAAACATTTGAGATTACTTTACAAAAAATATTTAGAAACTCGTGTCCATCTCATAGGGTGATGATCAAGAGAATAGTCTTTTCAACTCGATTTCAAAACAAAATCGAGTCGAAGTTAATAAACATAAATTGAGCCCGCGATATTTTTATTTAAAAATTAGTATCATTACTACTTTTAGCAGTCGAACATTTCAACGGTAGACGTCGGTAAAAAGTTATTTTTATTGTCTTTGTCTGACAAACGAATAATCGGAGCGTGTCATAAGAAGAACAATTGATGGTCTAATCGATTGTTATTTACAATCGATTTGAATCAATCGGATATTTTACAGCCCATTCTTCGAAATATGTAAGATATTATTATATAGTAGAGGTTTTTCATTTAGTTTATAAATGTTTAATTACCTACTGTAATAAAACTGTTTTAAAGCGCTAACCGTATAAGGCTGCATTGGCATATATCATTGCATGAAAATGGCACTTATCCTTGGTAGTAAAACATTAGTATAGCATACAAAACTCGTAAAATCACGCACGCTGCGCTAGAAGTTACTTTTGGTTTTACATTCCACTGATAGACTAGAACTATTCTATTCAAACTAACTCTCACTAATAATGCAATGGAAATCGTAATCTACATACAGATTCATAAAACATAGCATTCATGCCTTTGAGGTTATTTATGAGATTGCGTCAAACTGGAGGCAAAGGCGTGAAGCGCACATCCTAAAATTATGACCGGAGAAAACAGGCAGCCATTCTGTCGTGTCGTAAATAATATTGCTCAGGATAACAAGCGTTGAATGGCGAAGGATAAACACAGTGCTCCCAGTTTAGAGACATCGTACGTGGGTGTTGGTGTGACTTGAAGCTGCAACGAATCAGAAAGTGACACGTGCACGTTTTGGCTTGGCCAGAAGTCGGAAACTGTTTTAGTAGATAATATAGAGGTTCCGTATATTAACATTAGTTGGTCTTTTGTATGGTCTTCATATTAGGTTGGAAACGCAATAGAGGTAGGTTTTACGCCAATAGCGAAATAAAAAAAAATAAAATTCTTTAGCAAATTTTGTTGAAAATATCCTGTGGGTACCTATTCATTTCGAATAGCTACTAAGCAATACTAAGGATTACCAGGGATAAAACGAATAATATTGCGACTAACTAGAGAACACAATCTGGCCTTCCGAAGCCTAGTTAGGCCTGAGAACATATTATACTGGTCTTCAAAAGCCTAGTTAGGCCTATCCCTGTTCTTGTTGTTCCTTCAGTATTCATTTGTAAGTCCTAAAATGTTATTACTACTTACTAGACGCTTGAGAATAAACTTTCGCCGGCTACAGATAAACGGATGAACACGTTCCCCTAACTCGCAAACACGTAACTTGGGCTGTCAGTTTCAACAGAGTTTAGAAGTTATTATTACACCATTTTGATTTAGCATGGATGTACAAATCTAGGTGGGGTACTTACTATAAAATTGATTGTAAACTATTTTGAGGGGATAGAAACATCGTTCATGTAATCCTTAAGGCGTAGTCAGCTCTTCACAGCTACCAGCCCACTTTCCATGGACTCTTAAAGCAGGACAGCTTACGCTGCGGAAGCGAGACGCCCCATTACCCTACACGTAGTGGCGTCTGTTCATAGTATGGGGGTTTTTTTGATTATGAAATAAAGTTGACTATATTACCTAGTATAAGGTATTTTTAAACGTCGCCCCACATTAGGAATTTCTCCTGTATCGTGGGTGTGATCCACAAACATGAAAACATCACATACACCAACACCTAGACTCGAGACTAGCATTTGAGTATTACATAATTTTTTGTCCCGTGCGGCAATCGGACCATCTTAGCGCAATAATCAAATCGCTTTGCCACTGCGCCAATTAGGGCTACTCTGTGAATTTGTAGGTACAGCATATCTTTGCCTTTCTATTCTACTACATAAGATAGGATAAAAGTTAACACATACTGCTTAGCAGTAAATTCAGCTCGAGTAATAACTAGCAGGCGACGGATAAACACGTTTCGACAAGTTTTGAGACACGACCACCCCGCTTCACAGTGCTTGAGTTTTAGCTTAGACTTCAAGTTGGAGCATTAAGGGACTTTTGGAGACGATGTTTTTGATGTGACATTTAATCCTTACTATGTTTTCTTCCTTACTCAAGTCAATCTGTGTGTTTGTAACCTCATCACAACTAAACTTTAGTACCAGTTGTAATGAAATTGGATATTCAGATAGATCGAACCTCAAGGAAGGGTATAGTTCTTGTGCCAGGATGAAGATGAGTTAAAAACAAATTTTAGCACATAGGAACTCCAAAGTCTACATTTTAACGGCACTTAAACATGCTAAGCATTAGGAAGCCTGAATATAAGCTTAAAATGTATATCAATTAATTATTAAATATGTAACTGTCCATTTTCTGCCATTTCAACATGTACCATATTATTGTTGCGACCACGTCACAAATATAGTAAACAATAGGTCAGTACAAAATTTGCCCAAAAACTAAAAAACACAAGTCTCAAGCGCTGGCATTTAGCCAACACTTAGGTCAGTACCGCCCCGTATTTATAAAAAAAGCTGTTAAAACTCTTGTGGTACTCCAACGGACACTCAAGTGTTCTTCAGTGGATTTGAAATGTTTCTATTTTGTGAAAAAAAGGGGAAGAAAACTGTTTTTACGTTCTAGAGAATTTGCACTCCAGTTTCCACTTTGACTAAACTTGGCGTAATACTGCTGGATATCTATTTTCTATTATCTGGAATTACGTGGTCTCTGCTTACCCCTCTAGGAAACAGGTGCGACTTTAAGTATGTATGTATCTATCTATTATCTTCTGAAAGAAAGAAACCTTTCTCTAACTCAGGAATTGAATACAAGGTGCTATGCTAGGTATTCGTATTGCGAAGAGATAAATAATGTGCGATAAAGTCATGATCAAAGAAAACTGCAACGTTTGTGATACTCCAGCCGAAAATACACACGGTTGAAACAGATGTTTTCCAGAAGAAGATTATATCAATTTAACATTATTACCCGTACTATCAAATGAATCCTACATGACTATGACGTCCTACATGTAGCCTGAACTATGAAGACCTAGGAAAATGAATAAAAATTGAGTCGTAACTTCTAGAACGTTCCCGAAACTTTAACTATAAAGTGTTAGTTTTATTCAGTCTATTCGTTCTGTTTAACACGGAGCGGAGGTGTGGTCCTAGTTAGTCTTTTTGTTTGATAGTCATTTATTATGCTACGCTACGAGTAACAAAGGCAACCCAAACTTCGCCTTGTTTACCGATTGAAAGTACCTATTGCCTAATTCAACATTATTTTATTTCAATACCTCAATAAAAATTCTCCTAAATTTATTGAATAATTAGCAGCGAATAAATTTGCCTCATCCATCGACCCCAACATACTTACGCCACAGAATTGGAATAAAATCTGTGTTCTGTCCAACACAGCTATAGAAACGTTCAAGCTCGTTAACTCGGCTGTTATAACGAGAGCACCGGTGACCAATAAACTGGCGATAAACATGAGTACAACATACGTGGTGCATGAAACATATGGACTAAGGACTGAACAGACGTTCTGCAATTATAGGACTCATTTTCCAAAGAGGTCAGTTGGCCGAGTTAAATTCTATGTTTTATCGAGCGTGTCTATTTTTTTGTTTACCAATACTGGCACTGTTTTATTTAAATTAGGTACAGTTTATTTTTAAAAAAAGGAATGCTTTATTCTATTGTTTAAATAAAATGAAAGGACTCATTTTCGAGAGGTCAGCTGGCAGATTTAATCCTTCATTTTATCGACCGTGTTTGTTTTGTTGACTAATACTGGCACTTTATTTTTTAGTCACTTTTTTTCAAATGTTTTAGTTTATTGTTTTTAAATAAACAATTAATGTCTACCTTCATAATATATCGCACAGTAAACACCAGAGTTCTATACATAATTATTTTAGTGTTAGTGTTAAGTTAGAATTTCAGAGTGATTACGAGAGAAGTTTATATATCACAGTAATATCTTATTGTCTCTGAAATTGTTATCAAAATATAGACACGTATATAATGACAAAATCACAACTCAAAATAAATATCATTGTTTAGATATCGCAAGAGCATAGACTTATTTTCTTATTCGATAAATGACATTGACGTTACATAAGAGAAATGGCAGCACTATAACAGAATACAGCACCAGAGACTTACCAGTGCAATTCAGAAAAAAGAAACAGTGTGTACAAGTTTTACAACAGATAAAAAAAGCAAGTGGAGACCGGTACCACGGTCTGGCGCTTGTCCAAATACAGTCATAGTTTACACAGATACTAAGCGAATATCACGAGTCTGTATGAGCATGCATTTATGTACGTGAACATACATAAATGTATGTCTCTAGTACTTTAACTTTACTTGGAACTGTAACAAAGGTGGTTTATTAGAAAAAGTTACCTTAAAGGTCCTGTACGTGTGAGTTTGTGCATTGCGCAATGTGCATACAATTTAAAAGCTTAAATTTTATTAATGACAGTTGTAAATTGAAACATAATAAGTATAATAATTAAAAATAGAAATAAGTGATTAAAGATATCTATATAATTTGCTAAAACAAATCTAAAATTGGATCATTCTCATCATCATCATCAACCTATTTCAGTTCATTGCTAGATATAGACGGATAGACCTCTCCTATGGCACGCCACTGAGCTAATTGGACCATACCTAAACTAAATACGGGATCTAGCAGTGTAGACATGATGATGATTTGAAATCCCCTTTGGTCTCATACATAGATTAGTTATTTAGTATCTTTGCCATCAAGTTTAAAAAAAAAAATGACGTGTGAAAGTCGTTTTATCTTTTTTTGTAATTTTTGTTTTTTCATTTTGTATTTAACAATACTGACTGTAATAGTTATTAAATAGCACATATCAACCTAATATTATAAAGGCAGTTTGTGAGTGTGTTTGTATGTTTGTTACGTCTTCTCGCTTAAACGGTTAGACCAATTTTGATGAAATTTCATATGGAGGTTACTGACATCCTGGATTAACACATAGGCTACTTTTTACCCCGAAAAAAATGTAGTGGGTAACCCCGCTGGTCGGTTAAGTTATAATGGCTAAAGGTTGGAGACCTGGTGACCTAAAACAAAGGCCCTTAAAGCGTAACTTAGGCAGCAGTCTCCGACATTATACGTAATGAATCTTATAATGTGATGCTTTGATGTCATGTAATGTGAATTGTGGTGAGAAAAACAAACTATTATTATGATTAGTATAATGGCAACCCTAGTCAGCAGTCATGTATTATGCACGCATCATATTGTAATAGGGGTGTCTCAAACAAATTGTTAGTTGCATGAAAAAACTGAGTCCGCAGCCGTCTCGCGCGCACCAATAAACTCAGAACTAAAACACGTAATAAATAGTGAGACTTACCTGATTTTTTAAACATACTGCTATATTTACAGCACTGATTATCATCTTCAGAACACAGTATACCACCTGGACACGTACTATAACTTCATTGTGGCTACACAGAATCTTTTGCCTAACAATATCCGAGAATGTAGTCCACATTGAGTGAGAAATCTAACACGAATGCATATATACGTAAGTAAACGATCAATAGAAATGTCACAATGATATGTTTATAAACAATAATGTTCTAGTTATTGTTTGTAATCTTTGGTAATGTGATATGTAAACATTATCTATGAAGTGATAGCATTATTGCATTAATTACTGTGCTTTGTGACTTTCAAAGATGGCTATTGGACAACCTTTAAGAACATTCTTAATGCAACAAAATATAATAACACTTACTTACGTCTTTACATCTTAAAACAAATATACTTAATATATTACTTAAGACAGAAATGGTATGGTAAAGAGCCTCCACGCGTGATTTTTTCTTATCGTATGGTTGACACAACCTGGTGTCAGATTTAAAACCGCCTGTAGGCCTATGATGGCTTTATACACCCTTGAACAATCTCTCAGGTGTGCCGGTTTTCCTTCACCGTTTTTAGCAACTGATAACTAATTTGTAGTACGCACATGAATTTGAAAAGACATTGGTGCGTGCCGGGGTTTGCGCTTGCGACCTTTGACTTGAGAGTTCAACGGTCATACCACTCGGCTGCCACTTCACGATTGCCAATACCTAAGTACGGCCGGCGCTCGCTGGACGGTAAACATCCCTACCATTCTTGTTGACTGAACAATCTCTACATCTGTCATTTGGCTTAATACGAAGAAAAAGTGAGTTGAAATGGGCTATAAAATCGGTGTTGGTCTAATGTATACCTAGACCTACCTATGTAGTGTTAGACTCGCCTTTTATTACACCAGGCTTACGAAGAGAGGGACGAGTCAGACTCGTGATAAATGTCAACTCCTCTGCCTACCCCTTCAGGCGTTATACGCGTGAGTATGTACGCGTGCTGTGCTGCAAAAACACTTCAATATTGTGCAATCTCCGCCGCCATGACACCTCATTTGTCAAGATGAAAGGTTCACAGAAATGAAATATTGCTCCCATATTAACTGGTGTCGAGATTTATAAATAGCTTTCAAATTAAGTTTACCTACAGCAAATTCACGTTTTAATCGCAAATAATTAATTGTTGAATTACATCATTGTTTTTAAAGTGGATATACATATAAGTAATAGGTACTCCCTATTGTATGCAACATGTTCTCATAATATTCATCTAAGTTACAGACTAGTTAGCTCTCATATAAGGATGAAAGCGGTTTTAATTAATAATATTGAATCTAGTGTCCCTTGTTGGCTTAAAAATTCTCATAAACTTCCTTCGCCTTGGGGAAGACGGAGGGATGTGGCCAGACTCTTACAGGCAAAAATGAGAGTAATATCTTCGCCACTGTGTGTCCCGATAACTGATTAAGCATTATTCCGCACATCTAGCAGTAACCCTGTGCCGAAAATCCAATATTTAAAAAAACAATTCCATTTTTTTTTATTGGTAACTTAAAGTAAACGTAGTAGGTACCTACGATGACAGATAAATTTTCAAATTCTATAAAATAGGAATTTCAAACCTTATTTGTGTCAGCCTCATTGAATGTTTTTATTTCTAGGAACCGGGTCAGACTAAGTTTATCGACATTTTAGGGTTGACAGCCCTAATTGAACCCGAGTTTGAATGAAACATGTTGAATTATGAAAATCGAAAATGAGTTCAGCAGTAATTTTATTTTTAAAACTTATATTAAGCAAAGACAAATTTAACAATAACTCTTTTTTTTGGGACGAGCACTCGAGTAGGTACATATATAATAAGCTGCCTTTATCACTCGTTGTAACTACATTTATCAAGCGACAGATCTAGAATATAATATCCTAAAACTTATAATAATGGTTGCCTCCGAAGTCAGAACCTACTGAAAGTATTTTGGTAACCTAGGACAGCATCCCACCAGGTGGACTAACGATATTGTCAGAGTTGCGGGCAACTGGTGGATGCAAATGGCAAGTTGTCGTTTATTGTGGCGTTCCAAGGGGCAGGCCTTTATTCAACAGTGGACGTCTTCCTGCGGATGATGATGAATCTGGGACACACTCATAGATTCGATTCGATTAGAGTACTAGCTGCGCCCCGCGGTGTTACGTGTGTTAGCCTATGTGTTAATCCAGGGTGTCAGGTACCTCCATATGAAATTTCATTAAAATCCATTGAGTAGTTTTTTAGATAGGTTCTAAGTCAGTTTTGTTGTTTGTCGTAATGTTTTATATTTGATTCGCACCCATATGATCAATATGAACAAGCTACCATCATACACATAGAACTACAATCATATTTGATGGGATAACCTTCATCCTAATATGTGATGTAACAAGACCACTTGTCTACGACGTCGGTAGACTAGTGATGGACACACGAGCATCGAATATAAATGTGGTAATCTTAAAGGAAACGGTACGAGGAGTGTTTCCTGCGACGGTTTTGGACGTGACTTCCCGAGTTGTGGAACTTTTAGTTTGAATTGATTATATTATTGTTGTATGGCAGTTTTGGGTACATTATTTCTATGATATAACGGAAAATGACCCACATTTATCGGTAAGTTGCAGATAATACTTTAAAGGTAAAGGAAATAGATGATATTATATATCATAGCCTAAGTTAAAGGATTCAATTTTAAATGCATTTTGTTTCTTATGTATTTTTTCTTTTTATCTGTGACGCGGCTAAGAACACTCAGCACAAATATCCGCACATCACAAAAAATCCTTGAAATTGTCAAACCAGCGACTCCAAGCGCAGAAATTCAGAAATTATGCTTCATAGACTATAAATAACTATAAATATATATAGCACTATAAAATAAATAAATATTATTAACTGACATTGAAATATAAAATCAGTAATTATGAAAAAGACGTTTGAACTGCAAACCCCACTTTACTTCGATGTTTGTTGAAACCTGTCAAGCTATTACCACAACATCACATCGGACCCTCGTCAAGTATACCTGATACCAGGTTATGACAGTTAAAGTTGAATTGTATCCCTTCAGGGAACTTAGTACCTACAAGCCTTGTAGGTACTAAGTTCTATAATTTAAATTTTATTTAATTATAGATTAACATACTATTTTACAAATATATACAACTTAATTCTAATACAAAATAAAAACAATATATACAAAAATAAAAAGTTAAAAAGCATCAAAGAATTCATCCCCATCGATGTCAACCGGTAACGTGCCCAAAAGACTGGCAGCATTGCCACGTTGAATGGCAATGCTAATTCTTTGGCCAAAAAATGAACCAGCCCTTTGGTCACGTGTGGAGTCGACTAGGCGCTTTGCTAACTCTTTAAACAAAGCACGAGCGCTCGGACCCCATGGCCCAAATGTTTCAACCCCAAACGGCTCAAAAATACAATTACCTATCAGGTTATTGTATTTCCGCCGTTTGAGGGTCTCCGCAGCAGCAGCAGCAGTGCCAGCGCAAATTGCCGAGCCAGAAACATGAGAAGGTGCAAGGGTATCGACGCACGTTGCGTCCCAAGTAAATTAAGTTATATAGGGTGTGTTGGAGGATGTTTTTGTTTTTTTAATAACCCTCGTTGCTTTTTAAAAACGACACAATCATGAAATATCACACCACAAACACCCAGACTCGAGACACACATCTGCGGATCATACATTTTTATTGTGTATATTAGTATGTAGTTACACAATAATAATAATATCAGGCAATGAAAGCCGCACTGTAGGGCACAAGCCTCAGATTCTTGCACTTTAAGTTAACTATAGATTTTTTTTACAATCCTCTATGAACAGAAATTCCTAGGCTTGCCATTGGGAAACAGACCATTGTAAAAGCAATGTGTTACCGTACTTTATTACCCTTACACTATACTACCATTCCAGTTAATCGGATAATCTGAAAACCATCGATAACTCGAACATCCGCTTAGAACCTCTTTTAATGTAAAATCTATTTTCAGTAAAAGAGAAAATAATAAAAAATGTATTACAGCCAGCAGCTGTGTCCAATGGCCGGGTATGTTTTCAAATCTATGTAAATGCGCAATGCGTCATACTATGCAGACTCATGAATTATGGAGATCCACCTTATGGCTGCAGATCCTCGACACACTGGAAATTTTCATATAAATATTTTACGTCTGTATCGATATGTAAACTGCTTGACGGAGGGTGGAGAGAAATGTTAAACTAAACGCTACGAACGGAGATTCATTTTCCTTATGAGTGCGGCAAGAACTGGATAGTTTGGTAGATATTTTAGTAAGGTAACTGAAAAGGGCGCAAGCAGTGTGCCTTGCCTTTATTCTCGGCTCGAGTGACATTAATAAATATTAGTTATGGCTTTTGATGGCAAATATAAAACAGTTACACCTTATATTTTTGCGAAACAAATAATTTAAATGCTGATTGGGATTCCAAAAACTACATCTTAAGTTCTAAGGCGATGCAGCGCCAATACACTTCTTTTGGTAAGGTTGATGAACACCCTGGTGTCAGAGTTTAAACCGCCTGTGAGCCTCTGACATAGTCTTACTCACCGTTGAAAAATCTGTCAGGTGTGCCGGTTTCTTCACGATGTTTTCCTAAACCGTTTGCAACTGATAACTAATTTAAAATACACGCGTGAATTCGAAAAGACATAAACGCATGACGGGGTTTAACTTGCGATCTTTGACTTGGCAGTCCAATGCTCAACGGTACTACTCGGCTATCAGTATCAAACACGAGAGGATAACCAATCAATAAGTGGTATAACAAAGGGTTTATTGAAACACATGGGAGCTATTTCGGATGCATTTGGCAGTGAATACCGGTAAGCACAGATAGCCCCCAAACTATGAATAATTTCAGCCGGGATAATGGGTAAGTGCACTTAATAACTTAGATCCTAACAGCTCGCAGCTCGGACGCTAGTAAATGGCAGGTCTTAGTTACATATCCGTAGGTTTGATAATATCCATTGTTCTTGGGAAACTAAATTTAATTGATTCGGAAATTCGGCTCGCGATCCCGCCGCGTCACCTGCTCATGAATAAGGGCTCCGTTAGAGTCCGAAACTAGTCGGGCATTCCCGAATATCAACGTGAGTACAACCGGTATATATAGTAGATAATATGGATAACACTCACGAGAGTTGAATGTAATTGGTCTAGTAAAATAATTATCATGTAAGGTTGTAAGTGAGTTAATGCGTGTGGTGAAAATGAAGTTCATCAACCGTCAGCTGAAACTGAATCTTAGATCACATTTAATAATGCTATTATCAATGTCTTTACCTTTTGAGCGCCAGCCTTGTATGGAAGGCAAGCGTTTTAGTGCCCCCAACGCCACGATTTTACTTGGAAAAAAATATCAAATTTTTGTTTGTTAATATTAAATAAATGGTACTATTTGATATTGTCTCCTGGTAGAGTTATGGCGTGAAAGGGGCGAAAGCGATGTCTTCTATACCAGACCGTGGCGCTCAAAGGGTTAAGCAAGTTCTCAAACTCAGTGAAGAGTAAAGCTTATCCTATATTTCCCTCCATTCACCGCGGAATCCAAATGCAAATTCCGTAAAACTCCACTATCTCTATGCACCGGCACACTTTAAAATAAATTCCGCCTTAAAGTATAAACAGGGACAAGTAAAATAAATGTGTTTAGCTAAGATGGTCCTTTGTGAATTAATAAAACGATCCCCCAATATTCTGGAGGCGAGTGTAAATACAGCGTTAAAAATACGCTTATATTGCATTACGCTATAACTAAATCATTTTCCTACACGACTAAGTCGCGCCATATTGGAAAATACAGCCTCCGTGAACTAAATTAATGTTTGTATCAGAATTTTCGCTACGAAACGCTACGGAGAAGCTTTATAGGTTTAAACTTTATGCTACTGGGATGGCGTAATGCAATTTTCAGGTTGATGAAGGTTTTGTAAACACAACCTATATAACTTGTGTTATTGCAACATGCCCTGCATGATTAGAATATTTTATCACTAGCTGCGCCCCGCGGTGTTACCCGGTACATTTTTTCGGGATAAAAAGTAGCCTATGTGTTAATCTAGGGTGTCAGCTACCTACATATGAAATTTCATTAAAATCCAATCAGTAGTTTATACGTGAAGGAGTAACAAACATCCATCCATACTTACAAATTTTCGCGTTTATAATATTAGTAGGGATAATTAGTAGGTCCTCTACAAATTCATGTATGATTTTCGTAGCTAATACAATGCTTATAGTTTATAATCAGAACATTGCTGCTGTTATAAAGTGATATTTAGTACTGAGGGTGCATTAAATTTAGAGAGTGATAAGCACTAGTATCAGTTAGCTACGGCCTACTGACCTAGTAGTAAAGAAACGTGTTCATTCACGAACCTTTAGGAGCCATGTTGGTCCTTAGAGGCATGAAGGGACCGACATGGCCCAACGTGGGATTGACATACTCGGTCAATATGGACCACTTTCTCATAATTTTCTTTCACCTTCCGTCCCGTAAAAAAGGGTGAGGTATGTTACTATATTACGCTTTGGTGATTATTTATATTTGACATTTTTCTATACTGTAGGAATAACTAATACTGTTTTGATATTTCGCAGTTTCCTGGAAGAAACGTTAACTTATTTTTCATAAACAACATCACGCCCGTATTCCCCGAAGGGGTAGGAAGAGGAGTACATATTGTACACCCACATTTCGCCAGTTATGTTATGGGTCCCAATGTAATAGGGGGCGAGCCTATTGCCATCAACCGGGAACACCTCCAGACTCCGTGCTGCTACTGAGAATCACCTAATGGAAAAACCCAGTAATACTTTGCCCGGCCCGGTATTCGAACCCAGGACCTCGTGCACAGCAGTTGCGCTTAGCGACCACTAGACCAACGAGGCAGTCAACTTATTTTTGTCCAATCTAAAGTTGGTCCTTAGTCCTCGTAGCACAAAATGTTGCAGATTAAGAAAGTGTTCTCAACGTCTATAAAGGATAATTCAAGGCAAAGTACTTAAGAACGTGCTCCAGACAAAAACTTGTCGAATTAACCCTAACCTTTGAATTTCAAACTCGGCATTGCTACGAACAATGCCACTTCGCCGCTCCAATCGTTTTGAACCAATATAAAATCAAAGCTTTGCCCGCCTCAATTAGATTTGTAAGCTACAGCGCTACATAAAACACTGTTATCGCTATTCCAGCACTTTCTTTAGGTATAGATCCGTCGACTAATCTACCAACTGATCCACTATACCACGTCTGGGTGGGGTTATTGCACCCTCTGACTCATGCCTGTTTGCAACTACTATGGGTTGCAGTTATTGTTTTCACGTAAACGACTCGCTTGTGAGTTTATGAGTTGTAAATAATTGTCTTTTTACTTGTATATTATGTAAACTCGCAGTTTTTAGATAGCTAGAGGCATTAACATGTTAGGGGTATTTTGATATTGGATCTTATAGAAGAACTTAAATGGAATTTCGTGTTTTGAATATCAAAATGGCCACAGTTTTACGGAGCGGACTTACAATATACTGCTCATTAACACTTTGACTGTGCGTGTAGCAGACACAATAGTAAAACAATAGCTATGCCCTATCTGTGGGTTCCGCTGGGAAAGGGTTAACATTACAGTTTGAAATCCAGGTGTTCGTATTAGTTGGTAGATTAGCTCTGTTTACACGAGACTTGGGTAAAACGTCGTAGAAATGCGAAACTGATCACCTCTATACCCTTTCGGAGAATATTGACATACTGATCGACCTATTGCCTTTCAAATGAAATAGAACGAAAACCTTATTGCTATCAAATGGCTTAAGAAGGTTAATCGATATATAAGTTCAATTAAATAACCTTGCTTTGAGTTAGAATACTAATAAATATGACTTTAAAGGCTCTAAGCTACAAAGTTATGAACATAATTATGCCTAAAAAGGAAAATGCTAAAACTTTTCTACCTACTTGCTAGTAGTAGGTACGTGAAATTAAGTTATAAAAGTTGAGTACGACTATGAAGGTAACAAAAAACTCATTAAAATACGATTCAGTGGAAAACAAATGGGTATTCTCGACTTCCACATTCGAGTTTTTCCAATATTACTCACAAGGCAGACCGGTGGCATTTTTTTTTTCACAATAGATACGTCTGGCATTGATGGATTGGCTATAATTCTTGAAAACAACGGTTCTACGTGTGTTTTCACCTTTTTATGTAACATGCTGTGTGTGCAGTATTAGAATAAGGATTATTAGTTGTGAGTAGTAGTAGGAACTACTTTTTTAAACATACATTTGTTTTTATTTCGCAATAATTCGTACTGCTGGATATAAACTGACGACCTGATTAGCGCAGTGGCTAAGTGATTGGACTGCTGCGCTAAGGGTCGCGGGTTCGATTCCCGCACGGGGCAAAACTTTGTGCGAACCACAGATGTTTGTCCCGCGTCTGTGTATGTGATATTTCATGTTTCTGAAACGCACCCACGACACAGGAGAAATTCCTAGCGTCAGGCGACGTTTTAAAAAAAAAACTAGAAGGCTCCTTTTAAGAATCAAAAAGTTATTAAATGTGCTAAACACATAAGTAATTAGAAGATCAGTGGTCCTAAAATGTTGCAGATCAGCGCACAAATAATACTACCTATTGTTTCATTTTTATAACGGAGGTTGTCATTATTTAGGTACCTAAATATTTATACAGCTGTCACATGTGAGACTAAGGACTGAAGGTATAACGCTATGTTTAATATAAATAAAATAAAAACCGTGAATATAACAATAAGTAACTCGTTTATACAACGTTACCTCGCCCGCTGCTATTACATTTATTTCCCAAATGGTTTTTATCGTAGCTAAGCTTTGTCAGCGGTAATTGTATTACATAAAAGCTCTTGCCTTTTGTACAAACAAACACGTACAAACTCCCAAAAAACCGGGTGACATTGCGTGACAAATATTTTGCGTGTTGAACAAATCATTTGCATATCTACTTAGTTATGCGCAGACGGGTATGTATTTATGATCAAAATGTAATGATATCTAAATGTTTACAAAAGAGTTAAACGACGGCCTGATTGGCGCAGTGGCTAAGCGGTTGGACTGTTGCATTACACAGGGCAAAAAAATGTGCGATCCGCAGATGTTTGTCCCGAGTCTGGTTGTTAGTGTAGGATGTGATATTTCATGTTTATGAAATGTACCCACGATACAGGAGAAATTCCTAGTGCGGGCCGACGGTTTTGAAAAGTTAAAACAAGGTTAATATGTAAAGATATTTAACAGAGTAGTTTTATAGACTGCTGTATTGACAATCGTAGGAAGTACAGACATACATAAAGGAAAGTTCGATTGGTCGTCGTATCGCATTCGGATAATTCTCTTTAGCCATTTTTCAACAAGATAGTAAGTATATGAAATATTTTTATAACGTCTGTGTGTTTTATAAAAAAAACATAAGAATTTTTTCTGATGTATTTTTGAACTATAGCTTAATGTGTTTCTCATTAAAATACTTAGGTATCGAAATAAACTTGCCTTGAAACTTCCAGCCTAAGTACTAAAATACCCCTATTTTCATTACACACTTATTATTACCGAATTCTTACGAAACCCGGCCGATTTTTATTGCATTCCTGAAGCAGCATTTTACTGGCATAGTAGGCCAAAGTTCAAAGATGGCGGGAAACGCACCGCGCATGCGTACCGTACCGAACAGCTGAGTGGCGTCCATATTGGATTGTAGACATCATGTGCTTGGCATACTATTGCTTACAACCGACCTTTTTATTTCATGTTTTTGGTCTTTTTGTACGCAATATGACAAGATACTGCCAAAGAATAATAATGCCTTTTTGATGTTTCAGGAACTACGTACAGTAGGCATATTAAAACCTGTATAATGTCAAACAGTACCATAATAATAATAGAGCTATATTTAATGTGAAATATGCCATATCTAGGACATTACTTCTATACTAAATTATACTCAAATTATGTTTACTTATGCCTGTTATTTAATCAACTAACAAGGAGGCCGGAATGTAGGTAAGGCTCAGCCTCATTATAAATTGAAGAGCAATCGATTTTCGAATTCTAATTTGTTTAAGTGGGTACCTACTTACCTTTCTACTTTATCAAGAACCATTTGTGTATATTTATGTAAACACTCATGGGACGACACCTGGCTTTAATTTTTGATAGAAAAATAAACAGTGCATAGAACAAAAGAGGTCTTCCTGTGTGTGTATTTAAAACTGTATATAATCATATAAACAAGCTCCATATGCGAATTCTGTTGGTTTAAAAGTGCTTTTCATACATCATTCTCTAATTGTCGATGTCAGAATGAACTTAAATGACAACAACATGTACTTACGGGTGGTTGCTATGAATTAGATGGATCAGTTTTCTTCAGCGCCTGTCCACGTTTTTCGGCAAATTCTGCACTCAGTCTGTGAGCCTTCAACGTATTAGGTTTCGACATATTAACACTGACACTAGCCCGGGATAACACGGATATACTATCGAAATTGACGCTTGACTCGAATAATAAACACTATTACTTAAAATACACGGTAAAGCTTAATTACTTTCGTTGTCGCACTTAGGCTTCAATACGTATGTTTATCACAATTAATACGATATATAAGAACACATTATAGCAGCGAAAAGCGATGCTTTCTTATCTAGAGCACAAATAAATTAATAAAGAGCTCCTATTGATCAAAAGTAGGTATTTTCTATACGCAATCGTAACGTTAACGCGCGCGTTACCGAAAAGCGATCACAGTGTCTTACAAATACGACGTTGACTTAAGAGTCGCGGTTTTAAGACGGATTTAATTTACGTTTAGTTTGATATTAAACTGTTAAAATAATAAGGAGAAATTGTTATGTATATACAGGTATCGGGACGAAGTTGTGGAGTACCGTGGCGTGGTGTATTGTAGTGAAGTTGCCGACTACCAGGGCGCATGCGCGGAAGGGTCGCCATTGAAGACTTTTCTATTGTTGCCATAGCCAGACTTTCGGTATAAAAAAAGTTCTATAGAATAGACATGTGTGTTTTCATATGATTATGTATTTTATTGCGATAGTATAAAGTTTAATTTTATTTGATGGGTCGTTAAGTTAAAAAGCCAATGTTATTGGGGTGCGGACCGCATGGGGTAGCTATCGGTAGGGTTATTATGTCATAGACCATGTGAAATTTGTGTCGAATTCATTTGATCAAGCTTTAATAGATGTTTTTAGAACGCCAGCGTCAAAGACGTTAAAAGAACTCGACGAACCACAATTTAAAATTAAATAACATAAGACATATAATTTGTCGCTCAAAACTGAAATATTTTCTCAACCTACTTATTTCGATTACTTAAGAGGTTGTATATTTACGTAGGTGCCTAGGGGTAGGGCATTGATTTGCTATATGGGGATCAAAAGACCAGCTCAACGCGCTTGCACTAAACCAATGAACTGATGAAATCTGAAAGTTAATGATAAGGAAAATAATAACCGAAAGGAGAAATAATACAATACCTTGGACCTTAGGAAAGTATGTTCTATTACTTTTTATCCCGTAAAAGATGCGGTGAAATTTTCCACTTGAACAAAGTAACTTGCTCTCGTTAAGTTGCCTGCACCTTTTTACTTAAATTCTTCTAAGCGTTAAGTTGTGACTAGCTCGTGTGCGTAACTTAGTACTTAATAGAAACTTATGTAATTAATAGTAAGCGGCTAGTAGTAGACCAGACTTACTTCTATAGAAAGTTCAAGTGTTTACCGAAAAGTAGTTGATCAAGTCGTGTTCCACTAATTTGAGAACCGAGAGAGCAGCTGAAGATTTCTTTAACTTGAGTATAAGACCTGTTTTTAGATATATTGGTTTGAGCAAAGGTATTATGGCATAATCAGGTCAGTAGAGTCTTCAGGAGTGATGTACGTAGTGCACACAATTGAGCCGTTCTTACAATTCGTAACGACGGCTCAATTTGTGAAATTGGCTAGACCTTGCCAAGCAAAAATTAAATCCAAATAAAACCACAAGCTCAGTACTGCCAAAGGCAGCACTGGCAGGGTCGCCATGTAATAGTAGGCTTGGTCTATTAAATGAATGACTCGTTGAGTATGAATCTTATAATGCCAAGTAGGCAAGTATACAGGATACATTAGGTACTATATATAGAAGGTGCAGCGCGTCATACACCACAATACCTAAGTTCGTAAAGCGCATCCTGGACGGTCAACAACACTACCCTTTTTGATTACTGACCAATCTGTACTATACTGTAGGACCTGTATTCAAGAGTTAGATCACAACTAGGTCGTGCTGATGCGAGACCTCAACTGGAGAGGTCAACCAACTCTCAGCAATCAAATCTCTAGGCTGCAATAAATGGTCATATAAACAAATAACAAGAACAGTTACTGTAACTTCAACCACATCAGCGTAGATACTTACATACAATAAAATCTCAAGCCACTTCTTCCTCAAAAAACAATCAAAATAAGGCGGTAAAAGGCCATCAAATAAAATACCAAGTACTTCGTCTTTCATCGTTGAAATGCGCCATCTTATGTTGAGGGGATAAAATGCCGCTTCGGGGCGCTTCGGACTATTGTTACGTGGAGACGATAAAATGTCGCTCGGAACAATTCTGAGTGCAGAGTCCCTTGGCAATCGTCATTCAGGAAGTTCGCTTCGGAATTGTGATCACGTCTTGGCAGTCGACAGTCAGCTCGTTGTTGACGTGTTTTGTGGGAGATATAAATTGTGGGGCATTTTATGGCTTTTAGATAGATTTTTTGGTGTTTTCGTGTATCTGAGTTGAAGTTATTTTTTTGGAAAATATTCTTAATTTCGGTTTGAACTTAATTTTACTGCATTTTAGTACTATAGAGCTAGTAAGCACGTTTAAATATTGACAACACTTTTACAATTAACCTATTACACATCGACATTCTCAACGTTAACTTTAAACATAGCCATAACAAGAGAATCTTAGAAAAGCTGCCTTAAATAAAAATTCTTTCAAAATTCACAGCAAAGTAGAACTAAAGGCAGTATTTTGATTTAATATAATAATGTAGCGTGTTAAAAGTCAATCGTGCGTAATTTATACAACTGACTCTTATTTCCGGCATGGCTCAAATAAACCTCCTAATAAAACATAATACACCTATCCACATTTAAATAAATACGAAAATACACCCATAAACAATCATAATACTCATAACTGGCAACGTAAAACCGTTAGACCTTTTCTAAATTTGAATTTGAATACAGAACCCCATTTTGTTTTTGATCCGAAATTAATTAAAAGTACCCGTGTAAATATGGAGAGCAAACAAAGCTGCAGGGTGAGTCATAATCCTGCAATTGTGAAAATCAATAGTGGCCATCCCCGCGCCGATCTGTACTCACTTGTGTACAAAGCTCTTATACCGACGTACAGTTAGCAAAAATGGCAGTAATAATAAAATATGAAATTAAAATTATTTTAGAAAATTTTAAATTAAGTAACTATTGAATTTGAAGTAATTCCGTTAGTAACTAGCTAACTACATAAGTAGGTATATGGAAAAGAAATAGTATATTCAAAGTATAGGTAGGTAATTAAAGGTGTATTCTTCGGTGTAAAGTATATTATATATCAATTTGTTTGTTTGTGTATAGAATGTAGAGGTAAAATCATTTGCGCTAATCTAAAGAATGTGACACTTTGGACCTTAACGTTTATAGGAGCTTTACTAAAAAATTACGTATTTCTGGTAATCTTATAATAATATTTGCTTAACCTTTCCAAGCAAAAGCTTTAGAATAAGAATAGAAAAAAACAATGACACAAGGTTTCGCTAAGCATTTTCCCACGAACATAATTTAATAAAATTATTATTACCAGCTATGCCTTACCATGCTCATGGTACGCGTCCCCCGTAAGCCCGCGAATCCCCCATCTCTCAGTTGTCAGCATGTATTCCAAATGTCCCAAATAGGGGTCCGTTTTTATGACGAGGCCGCTCACTTGTTACGTTGAATGACGTCATTTAACCATTACGTACTGGCCTTAGGAGAATAGTAGAGACATATCGGTATAAGTACGATTTGGAGATTTATTTATAAGCTTTTACCATGAGGATAACGGATGAAAAGGTTTTTATTTTCAGCGTTGTGTGAAAAGTGTTTAGTTATCGGTTTTATGTGGATTCGTTTGGCAATATATTATTGTCATATCTCTGACCAAAATAGAAGGAATAGATAGTATTGCACACCAAGAAATACAGAAAAACCTTTTTGCTTAAAGCATTTTCTTCCTTTCAAGAAAAATGGTCTATTGCAGCTCACAACCAAGAGGAATGAATAGGGAAAGGGAGGCCTTTGCCCTGCATTGGGACGATCATGGCTGAAATAAATAAATAATTTCTTCCAGACAACTGTTAATGGATAAGTGGAGAAAAAACAAAAAGGGAAATATGGAGAGCAACAACAATAGTTTTCTTTAGCCCCTACAACCTCACGTCTTTTGTATGTAGGTAACGAGTCAATAGAACAGCAAAATCTAAGAAATTCGTGGTATTCAAAATCTATATGGGATATAGTCTTGTCACTTATATTAACACACACAAATTCACAAATTAAAACTATCGTACTTATTTTAAACAGCAATATAGTAATAATAAACACAGTAAAAGGACATTAAATAACTGTAGGCCGTTAAATTTTACCGACCAAATCGGTAGGCAGAATCCAACGCAATACGCCCGAGTAACGATTTTAATAAAGTAATTGAGTTTCTGTGGCATTTAATTAAATCCACGGTGCTACTCGTGTGGCCTTTTCCATCAATTTTGCTACGTTACGTTTATATGGTGTACAATAAAGCATACTCTATCTATCTATCTACGTTATGCTGTATATTACTATTATTTTAATGTATAGATAGTTATTATTATTATATGTTTAATACGGTGGACCATCCACTACTTAAGGTACAAGCATTGCTTAGTTCGTCAGTCGTTGACTTGACTCTGTACCATACAATTATTAATGTGAACGTTATTCTGTAATTTATACTCTTTGAACTTATTAAATTTATTATAATATGTATATTCCGCCTCTCATCCTTCGAGGCGGTAGTGGTGTGTTTTAGCACACGGGACAGTTTTGTTTTTGGTGCTGTCTCATGCAGGTAACTCTAAAGAGAGTACTGGGATTACTATACATATATAATATTTGGTCACGATCTCATAGAACACTCCGAGGCTAGAGACTGGAGCTACTTAACTGATGATGGCCAATTCCATCGCGATGTAATACTGATATACATACGTACATAAAATCACGCCTGTTTCCCTGAGAGGTAGGCAGAGACTACGGATTTCCATTTGCTACGGTCCTGGTATACTTCTTTTGCTCATAGACTCCGAGGCTAGAGACTGGAGCTACTTAACGGATGATGGCCAATTCCATCGCGATGTAATACTGATATACATACGTACATAAAGTCACGCCTGTTTCCCTGAGAGGTAAGCAGAGACCACGGATATACTGGATACCTGGTATACTCCTCTTGCTAATACTGATATTAACAGCCTATAACCACAGCACGGCAAACGCCTCTTGTACGTTCGGAGAAGAAATGATGATAATGTTCGGCCACTTCGGGTTAATGTAGGAAGTTGAATCACAACTTTTCCTTAACTTTAAAGATTGACTTATTAGAATACCTTACAAAGTGAGTATCTACATACATCATTGGAAAAGTCATAATTATTGTATACAATTGATCATCAACCTATCTCTGTCCACTGCTTGGAAAAACACCTAATTTGCCCTCGTTTGAAAACGCATGTTCAATGGATTCAATAACGTGTTGTTTCATATTTGTTGACGGTGATATTAGAAAAAGCATTAAATTTTAAAGTAGACTTAGTTCTATATTTATATGGCTGCTCCTGATAGAGTAGCTTAATAATTTGAACGCGAGATTTTATGGTTTCCATGTCGTATTGTATTTCAATCTACCAAATTTTACGGTGCCGGTAGGTATCCATTTATAGTCTATATGTATCATCTATATTCTTAGATATGTATAATATATTGTTCTAGAAAATGACAATCATACTACTTCTTTTTTCTGAGTCGCGATATTGATGTCATAGATTTCAGTTTCATAGACACAAACTTAGGATTAAAAAAACTAAGAATAGTG
This sequence comes from Abrostola triplasia, assembly GCA_946251915.1. Lineage (NCBI taxonomy): Eukaryota > Metazoa > Arthropoda > Insecta > Lepidoptera > Noctuidae > Abrostola > Abrostola triplasia. The sequence continues at coordinate 9,350,373 of OX276434.1, read as the reverse complement.
GCTTGTCATTCTAAAATGTGTCAATCAACAGAATACAATTAATAATCATAAAAAAAAACAAAATTTCGTTCAAGGATGATTTGAAAAACGAACTTTATTAATCCACAAACTCTAATGGCATCCAAAACAGTGACGAAGGTCTTGTCAAACAAAAGCTGCCAGCACCCGGCGCACGCGGGATTAATGGAATGTTTTTGCTGACCCTACTGACTTGCACATATTAGAGGGGGATTTTATTGGCGAGAAAAATCCGTTTATATTGGAAAACTGAGAGCTTCTAGGATTTGAAAAGGATTTTCTATTTGTACGTGATTGAATGAGCTTTGTTTGTAGATAATTCTAAATTCACAGCTGAATTTTATTTTGAACTGGGTTTAAGATACGTACTCTAAACTACCAATATATTACCTAGATGGTAAAAATGTAAAGCGGGAATACTGATAACAGTATCTAGATACATTTTAATGATTACGTCCAGTATTTGTTTATTTTTAAATGATGAGAGTCTAGAGAAAATTATTAATTACCTTGTCTTCGGCTTCCTCTGCCCTGCCCTCGGCTTCCAAGACTCGCTGCTCGAGCTCCGAGAGCTGAAACAAAGAAAAACATAATGTAACACCTGTAGGAAATAGTATGAAGCAAGGACTTTAAAAAGGTAACCTGTAACGCCATCTATCGGCGTGTACAAACAAAGGAGTCCAGACCACAGCGCCCCGGGAGAGCTCCACCACAACAGGAACAATTTGGAACGCTCCTTTCCTACGTAATTCAAGCGCCACCCGCTAGATGGCGCTGTTGCAACAAAAGTACTTTATTGAACCACGTGGTGTTGGTTGCGAAATATAAGTTCGTACATCCAGCTATTTATCAGGGAGGCTGTAGAAAAGGTATTATTGTTATGTAAGAGCGAATATTCGTGCGGTTTCTAAGGCGGGGGCCGGAATCGGCTCGTGAAAGGGTGTATGCTACTTACTTGCAAAATGTTATAGCAGTGATATATGTCCGTAAGACACGAGTTAAATTGTATTCGAAAGGTTTATTTTGCTGCAACGGGCTACCCTTCCATGTTAACTGTGTTCGGAGATATACATTTTAGTGTCGAGTTTCGATAATTATGGACAGAGTTGACGACGCGCGTGCAGTCTCGTTGACTGTGCGGATAAATAAATAATGCAGTATTCATCATCTCCTCTGAGATAAATAATACAGTATATGGAAAGTAATTAATGGTATTCAATAATATGAATACTTAATATCGTCGTCGTTTCGTTGTCATCGTCGTTTCAGCCGACGGACGTCCACTGTTGGACATGGGCTTTCGGCATTAATTAATATAAAGTATTTACTTTTCTTTTTCATATCATTTTGTAATTATTCGTCGGCAAATCCGAGGTATATTTCTACAAACAACGCATGAGGAACTATATCTCAGAGTTGCGGGCGAACCAGTGGATGCAAATGGCAAGTTTTCGTTCATTCTAATAGAAGGCGTTTGTTCAACAGTGGTTCGTCTTCCGGCTGATGATGATGATGAGAAACTGACGATTCTATTTAAATTAATTTGATTAAATTTGGTCCTGGTGGTGTCAATGCGAGGATGTTTTCCAAACCATAGGTGAAATTAAGGGCACCCATCGATTCTGGCCCGGCAAGAACTTGACATACTTACCAATCTTTTGCCAGTCCTTGCTCTGGCACATTTTTGCACAGTTAAAACATCCCTAATTCCGTACAATCAAAGCGATATCTTTTATTTCTTTTATCTATAAACAAAATTTAGATTCCGTAACGAAGAGGCAAACAAAAATGGCGTGTGCATTGAGATTGGGAGCGCAACGCGACTGTCAAAGGCGGCGCTCGCGAATATGCAATAAATCAAATTCGAACCAAGCTTTTAGTTTTTCAAAGGAATTCTGCGCCACCGTATTATTTTGTATTTTCAAATATTTTCGTGATAACTTCGCTCCGGTAGATATTAATGTTTGTATTGGTCGTGCAGTTAGAAAACGTTTGGAGTGAATAAATCTTTCATATGAAAATGCTTCCTATACCGAGTTGTTCCGGCCTTATAAAGCTGGATGTTATTCTGTATGCATGCACCGAATAGAAAATAGCTACTATTAGGTATACTTAAAAATTTCAAGTGATGTTGAATCTTATTTATATAGAAACTTCTGAACTTAACTAAGCAGTAGTATCAGTGGTTTGGAAATAATAACGGTAAATTAGCGGACATCATTTTTTTAAAATTATCCGTAGGTCTTTTAAGGTGTCGTATTTGGCTGTAGACCGTATGACCGTTGATTTTTTTATTACCAATATTAGCATTTTCTAATCTCAAAATCCGTCCTTTGACATCAACTTAATGTTTACGACTCCTAACACTAGGAATAGCACGTGCCTCTGCCTGGGGTCACATATCACTACTAAATCGACATAATAGTCCAGACAGCCACTGTATTAGACCCCTCAAATTCAAATGCTTATCATTTATTTGTGAAGATACTGAGGGGTCTCCAGAATTTGGACAATGCGTATTTATAGCTCAATAATATGACACATTTGGGTCAGAGCCTGACAAGTCCCTTGAAGAGTAATGTCAATTTTATTGACGTATGTATGCCGCGTATCTCGGAGTAATGGAGTGTTTATATGAGTTTTGAATTTCGGCTCCACTTGGTATCTTGTTGAAATGTATTTGGAGTTTGGACGTATGGATGTTACGGCTGGGTTTGTTGCTAATTGATTTTGTGTTACTGCGATCATAAATCATTTGGGTGCTTCAGTGTTTTATGTGTTGTGTTTAAAGCTATGTGCGTGTATGATATTGTTCTTCGTCGTAAAATGAAGGGCTTGGTTCTTGCTACTAGAACAATTACTATTGTTTCCTGTCTCCCAACCTAATTTTGCCCTCTTGATACAAAACGGCTCGTTATTTTGTCTGTAACTTGTAGCATTAAGCTTATACTGTCTTTTCCTCTACTTATTGGCTCTTCTTTTTCTTTTGTTACATTTCCCTCAATAATACGGTTCCGGTGTTACGTGGGCTTTTAGGTAAAAAGATGATATTACAAGATTATAAGAAAAACAAAATAGCATCAAGTTTCTATTCCAAAATTCAAAACAAAAATGCCATTCCAATTTCATACCCAACGAAATATCGGCTCGCGTTCAATTTCTTGCTCGAAGGCGTCTTAAAGGAGGTCTTGACTGAAAACTTATAAGCTAACATCAAATGGCATGTTACGGCGTCCACTGATGCATCAAATCAAAGTGACGTTATGATTCCGAGGGACTTATGGACTAGCAGGAGCATTAGAAAGATTGGCTTACATTATAAGCTTAATATTTTGTATATGATAACAAAAATAGGCTAAGCAATGCATTTCTTTTGGCTCGGATTTGTTTTTCTATCGGATTGTCTACAAATATCAATATTACAATTAATCATATTAAGGTTATTCACACAAACCAAAATTAATGAACACTCAAAATTTAAACCCTAATATCCCAGTACACTCACAGAACTACATCTAGTAAAGGCTATTAAAAACCGACATGCAAAGGCTCTCGTAAAGCTTTTATTAAGTAATCCAGAAAAAAACATCCTTTATTGATCGGTCATGTCATACTGTAGTTCTACTCAAAATGTCCGTCCCAACCGGTTCGCTGAAGTAAAACCAAAACCCGTACCAATTTTCTGCATCACATCACTCGCTAAAGATTTCAACTGTGAATTGTGAAATTTTCCGCCGGACTAGGGACCTTTGAAGCTGTCCTTTCGTTCGGAAACTACGTTACGCTCCAAACTGGCGTTCATAGTTTTCTGAAGTGTGTTGTTGCGTCGGCTTTAAATGCTTTTGGAGTAAATTTTGTGAAGAGACCGGAAAATGTTGGTAAGGAAAACGTTTTGGTATATATTTATGTTCTTAATACAGTTACAAATAGAGTTTTGTGGTGGGCTTTTTCTCTGATAAGTTAGTTAAGTTGTATCAATTGGAAAACATAATCATTAGATTAATCAGTAAGCGTGGTCTGATTATTTATCGTGGTTTTACCACTTTCCTTAAATCTTCTTTATTGTGTGGATAGTAATTATTTTTCCCTTCCTTCCACTTGCCCCTGTTCTGTTGCCACTACATGTGTATTATGCAAATATTATTACATTATATTGATATTGTGCTTGGGCTTGCTTGAAGTATTTGCTAAGGTACATAAACGTAAATCGTACATGCACAAAAGAAGGGTAATCTGTAACACATACAAATTGTCCATCCTACTGAAGCCGCAACTCGATTGGTTTAAGAACGGAAAAGGGAGTTTCTATCAGAAAATCGAAATTGGGCCAACGTAATTAAGTTTTCCTGTCGAAATCCTTCATTTAAACTGTACCGGAGCAGTGGAGACAGATTCACACGTTTCTCGTTAGGACCTAATAGCTTTATCGGTGGTGTATATAGGTACACAGTGTACACACCATATTCTAATTCCGATAAAATGGTATCCATTGACGGGATTCTTTAGCCTTTCAATTATGTAACCCTAATTAAATACGTAATGTATTTGTTTAATTAAAACAAATTCCTCTGGTCAGACATATTCATTTGTTCGTTAATTATTACGTATTTCCAATATTATCACCGCAATTAAAACTAATTTGATAATATCATTTTGACTGCACGTTAGTTTCACATTAATACAAATCATCGAAACCTATTGTTCAACATTATTTAATCTCATTAGGCAGCCGAAATTGTGCAGCCGCGTGGCATACCGGTGATAAAGTAATTATCGCCTTCGTGCTCAGCAATTAAGGCTGTATGCATCAATCATAATGTCTATCAGACCGTCTAATTACTGTCTCCAATAGTAGTAGTGTGTCTGAGTGCTATAGGTACAGTTCGTTTGCGTCTAGGTCGGATAGTATCTTGTATTCAAAGATGACTGAAATCTAATCTAGCTTTAAGTGCAATACGTAGTATATTTATCTTCACAGGTCATTGATAATCTCAACAAAGGGAGTAGGGGGTAATCCTTGTCACGCACAATGGCCTACTAAAGAGGCTAAGTGCGGTAAATGCCCAGCAATACCAAGTACCAAGTACCGAGGGAGTAGGGCCTCCAAAAGAGTTTACCGCAGAATTAACACGAAATAATTCCATTATTCTATAAATCTTGTAGTTCCATTCAAAATCAAATAGGAAACCTATTAATTTCACGAGACAATCTGAATCACGATGAAATTACCATTCCCAACTATTTACCTTCGATATAACATCTTAGTACCGCAATAAACGCTTACAACCACCTTACAACTGCCGCAAGACGTCCGCCCGGTGCGGTGGCCAAGCGATAAATGATCCCCGCGGTGCAACGGGACGCGTCGCCATCAAATATTAACAAACTACCCGACGTTACGGCGATTCAAATGTACTCGTTTATTGCCAGTATTGCGAGATTCTACTGAATTATGTGCACTATTTTGTGATAGCGTGTTGGATTCAATTCTGAGTTTTGTAAAATATAGCTGCTGTGTAGTCTGGTTGTACAATGTGTTTATACAACGTAATGTGATGATATATTTATTGCTGCTCTATTTTCGTCTTCATATTTAAGTGTATGCATAACTTTAATATACTTGAGCTCTATTTGTAGGTATTGGTTTAGTTACGTAAGCTTTATGTTACCTAATAAAATATCAAGACAATATATATATTATTATTATCTGTAGGTATACCTAGTAGTAGTAGGTATACCTACAGACATTTTGGGAAAAATGCTGTCATTACATTTAGGTATTAGATCTTTCCCATAACGCTGACCAAGACGCGTTTAACGAAGCCAAACTTCAACTTTATTCTTCGCTAAGGTCATAAAAACTAGTGTGATCAGTTGTTCCCGCAAGTTCGCCTAAAACGGGTTTCAAGTAAGACCAACTTTATATTTTAAAGTCCATCTAAATCTTAGTGATTCAAAAGTTTTGATGGGAATTGGCTTCCTGAAAGTTGGCCGCTTATTCCATAATGTTGAGCCGTAAAAGTTAGGGTGTACCATGTATCGGTACCAAGTTTTCGGAGCTATTACGTTATGAAAACGCCACATGCTAAACAGAACTATGGAGTTCTAACCGAAATCGAACTATTATTGGTACCCTAAAACAAACCAGAAAAGTGCCGAGCGAAACACAATAAAGTTACTCTGCTCTCTATGAAACTACAATATACACATTTCCCCGTAGATCGTTTAGATCTCAAAACTAGATTTTAGAAGTTAGGAAAGCAGCGCTGAAACTCGGTCCAGTCACAAAAGCGTATAGTTATCTAAAAAACACTAGCTAGGTATTTAAACAACAGTCTCGCGCACAAAACTTTTTTATACGGTGTCTCCAAAACGATTTTATTTTTATTTTACGCGTACACCGAGACCAAGTCCCGCAAACTTTTAAAGTTGGCAAACTTCTTTGTGATTAAGTTACAAAAAGAAATGGATCTATTTCCTAAGTTGGAACTTGCGAGCGGAATTCCTGGATTTTTGGTTATTCGACGATTTTAAAAGAGCAATTTGTGACGAAACGTTTTTCGCTAAGTTTGAACAGTTGGGTAATAGAATTTAATTTATTGTATGCCTTCGGGCCATTTCGTAACACTGCGTACCTGATGTCGTAACAGTTTGTAAAATAAATTGTTATTTCCTTATTTCTTTGTTTGTGTCTTCGTATATTTTGCCCGGGTTCTGTGGGACAAAAAGAAGGAAATATGCCATAACGGCGGCAGCTAGACCGTGGCGTGGCAACAGCCAGGATTATTCTCTCCAAGCATGCATGCAGCTTACGTAAGCAAACAGCTATGAAAGTAATAAAAGAAAGAAAACGTAGAACGATTTGAATCTAGAATCTGAAATATACATTTCTGTATTTTTTTAGTTGAGTTGTTTATGTAAGCACGAAGACCAAACTTATGTGAATAATACGCGCTTGCTAGAATCAGCTTTACAGTAATGTTTTTGTTCCCTACCTAGCTTTTCAGGGCCTTGAGAGGATCAACCTTTCCGCTACATTTTCCACAGTAAATGTACACATTTCATATGGCCTCTACTATTATATTTCAAATCTTATCTTGAAATCAGGGTTGTGTGTTTCCCAAAACCATCGGATTAAGATGCTTTCGAACTCAAATTTAACACCTATTTTTCAACAAATGAACTTTCTATCATATCAAGTTATTTCCTATAATTAAAGTACCGAAACCTTTTCAAATAAATTTTCAGTATATCTTAAAATGTGGACGAGCCGTTCAATTCCATCAACAATTCAACAGTCTACTAAAGTTCCAGCAATTGTTACATCTACAGTTAGCAGGTAAAACTCCAAAACTGCAGCTAAGCAGGCAGCACCCAGGGAAATGAACGTACCGAAGTCGTCAGCGAACACATAACGTATGTAATTAGATGTAACAAAGAGCCCGGCCGCTCTGTGTCGGACTGCTAAATGGAATTTACTTTTTGAATTTATAAAGTTGGAATATACGAATTGTGTTTCTCTGCGTAATTGAAACGTCACGTTTATTTGGAATTGTGTATTTCGGAGCAGGTACTGTGTGTTTTCTATATGTCCCTATTTTTGTTCTGCGTTTTTAGGTTTGAAAGTGGTATTTTGTTCCGATGGTATTTTGAATTTTTGGTTAGTTATTACTGCTTTAGTTCGTACCTGGTTTTGACAGCCATTGGTAACTTATTGTAACAAAGTATACACACAAACACACTTTTATGAAACATGGGTATCAGGGTGACATTCTTTATTTGTAGTCTATTACAAATGTTAACTTAGCAATGATATAAATATATAAGTACTTCTCCACCATGTTTACTTGTTTGAGATTTTTGTTTTATTTCATTTGTAAAAAGCGAAACGTAAGTGCGTATGAAAGTACGAAGTTTATGACGATATAGAAACAATACAGGTAACGGACACTAGAGCAAATTATTTCATTGCACCCTGTAAGGTAAAACATTTTACACCAAAAATCACGATGTCTAAACAAAACTTGTTTTCAGGCTGGTGCATTGAACTTGTCAGCTAACTTAACCCTAAACTTATACAGCGTAATTCTGAGCGCTGCAACTGACATTTTAACCCGACCAAGTTCACGTTACCTAACCTTATATTAGAAGCACTATTAACGGTGCTCCCATCGACGACAGAAGGACGATCAGAAGGGTAACAACAGCAGTTTGCATCGTGACTTTGCCTGCAGTGAAAATGTTACTTGCGTTTTTCTTGAGAAGCTTAGAAATATTTATATGAGTGGATGAAAAGTTGGCCGTCCGGCAGCGAGATGGGCGGATGCTATCGTGACCATAGCGGGTGGAGCCTGGGTGAGGTGGGCACAGAAGCGTGGAGGCTGGCACTGAAAGAGAGAAGCCTATTCCCACCAGTAGGTGAAGTTGGACTGTGGTAACCATTAAACATCACCACTATTTATTAAATAAAATTGCTTTGGGTAAAGGTGATTAAAAATTACAATCAATACGAGAGTAATTGCTGTTGATAATAATGGATGAAAATATAGTTAAAGTAAATATGTAAGGTTGTAGAATGCGATTGTTGGTATACCGATAAATATTATCCGGGTCAAGAAAGTTTTACCTATTAACTTTATTTGTCATCAAATTCCTAACCTCTAATTCAAAATTTTGCCCCATAAATGGCGATAGATACCTAACTATAGATTACGATTATCACGTGCTTTGGTTTTTTCTGTTTTTATCATGATTACATGCTTTGCATCATGGTTTTGCCTGTCGTCAAATCAAATCAATTTATTCGCTGAAATGTGGGTTATTCTTTAGCCATTTGTTTTGTTGGACGTTGTGTCTCGAGCGTTGTATGCAGTGGTCTTACTGAATCTATTCTGTACCTTACTACCTATCATAACAAAGTTTATAAAATCACTTTAGTTCCTCTACACCTGTAGGTAACGAGTGCGTGGTGCCTTGCCTTTAATATATTTGTTCATGTGGGTTAAATGTTTGTAGAAGTCATTGGTACCTGTTTTATATTGAATGGTCGATCGAATCTATTATGTAAATTGAGTTGATATTTGTTGTTTTAAAAGGAACAGACTATACCGCTGATATAGAAATTATTTCCTGTTATGTTAGGTGCGGTGAGAAATAATATTATGTAAACGTCTTTTAAGTTAATTAATGTAATTAAGTTGGTAAGTGACTTTTGAGGTATTATACCTATATGTAGATAGTATACCTCATTACATATAACTAGCGGACCCGGCAGACGTCGTCCTGCCCGGAAAATTAGCGTGACGTGAGCTGTCAATTCCGAAATATGGCGGAGTACCAAACCTAACTTAATTAGAAATTAATTACTTGTTTAATTATTTTAATAGTTATTCTGCTAATCGGGGGGCGAATCCAACAAATCAAAACCTATGAAATTCGGTCCAGCAGTTCTTGATTTAAAAGTGTTCTAACAAATCCGACTTTGTTTTACATACATAGATATGTACTATCTATTCTAATAAACTACACATTCGTTACATCTATGTATAACTAGTTCTACCTATACAAAAACAAATCTATAGGTACGTATGTAAACACAAGGATATATGGTTTTCATTCGGCCGAACATTAGGGCGAAATATGTTTATGACAGTTGTTCTACGTGCGATGTATCTACTGCCCCCTTACCATGAACTGTTAAAGAAGGATAGGTTCCGATGTGGGAGCGAGATACCGCTATGTGCAGTGTAATGCGGCGTCTCGCTTCCACAACGTAAACCGTCCTGCTTTATGAGTTCATGGTACGGGGGCTGGTAGCCGCCTGATTTAAGGCGTAGTTTAGCCTTGATAGTTTCTGTAGTTGAATTAGTTTTGTTGTTATGAAACATGGCTACCATTAGGTATTATAAGAGTTAATTGTGGCAAAAAATTAAGGGAGTTCGCTATTCGGGCGTAAAATATAATTTTTAGTGACGATTTGTGTACTATGTAGTTCTCCATGGGACGTCTGATAATTAAATGAGGTCTAGTGTAGTATGAGTTGTAATTGACATGATTTAATAATAACTGTTAAGACTCTCGCATTATTTTCCAAATAAACGTTTTACACCACGTTTCGTACGTTTTTCGTACGTTTCATCCAAATATTTGTACGTGCGGGAATCAAACCCAACTCTTACTAAAAAGCCGAACACTAACTAACTTTCCCTATCTTTATCTGAACATACTAAACAGCTTCGTCTAAAAATCACTGAGTGAAAAAATATCGACCCAACTTATTCACGCGTAAAACGAGGCTGTTTATAAAAATCATTGAGTACACAATGCATAATTTAGAATGTATTAAAATACAAAGTATGTTCGTAAGCTTGAGCGTTCGAGGGCTGTATTCAATGAGTTACGAAATCCAGTTAGTAGGTACCCCTGCGCGGTCGACGGGAAAACATCTTTCATATTTTCAATGGCTTTGTGCGCAAGTAGGCGCATGTGTCAATGTATATCTGTAAATGTATAGGTTTTTGCATGAAATGTAGGTAAATGTGTGGGACTTGTCTGGGGCCGAATCTGCCGTAAAATTTGCATTAAAACATCTAAAAAGGTAGGTATCTAGGTGGTTAATCTATAGAACGATTTTGTTATGATGAAGAAAATATTATATTGTACCTAGAGAAAAAAACTAGAGTTACAACAGATTTCAAATTATAATTAATTATTTATACTATGATATGTAGGTAGGTACATATACAAAAAATTCAATTTATACTTTAACTAGAGATTGTTTAAAAGAAAAATCGTGATACTTTATCAGTACTTTCATTTAGAACGCGTGACTTTTATTATTCTGAACCCGCTGTGCAACAGCGGGTTTACATATATATTACTTTAACTTTACATAAGCGTGTATCACATACACAAGGCCATAACATACAGTAATGATCAGCTGTAATTGTGACGTAATGGGTGTAGCGTCGCCGTCGCCCGCAACCACCGGCCGCCATCTTTGCATGATAGATGCTGCGTGACACGCCGTCCGCATAGGGTTGGCAATCAATATAAAAATCAACAATTCTCGATTCTAGATATGTGTACAAAATTAAAGAGGAAGTTTTAAGAATAATATCTATAAAAATAAATTAAAAATAATATATATAATGTTCTAGTTTTGTAATTACTTTTAGTCTTGTACTGTTTAGTCCTTTGGTCCCAATGTTGAAATAGCAATACAATTATGCATCGGTTTAAATTTGTAAGTATTGGTGCAATAACAAAAATTCATCCATGTTCGAGTACGGGCAGATTTTCAATTTTAATTGCTTTTCTTGTAAAGCTATTAAATGTCTAATCACGAATGAAAGTCTTTACTTCCATTATTAATAGAAAGCTACAAATTTACCTTCCACAGTATATAAAAGTTGCACCTACGATTAAATTTAATAATTCATCCAAAAATCCTAAAGGGTCAAAGGAGTACAATAATGAGAACGACATACAATGCGAGCCTAAAACACACACCTATCACGGACGCAGCAACCCTAGCGCGGGGTTCAACAAAAGCAGCAACGGGCTTTTAATAAATTATTCCACGGAACCCAATGCGCTTTCAGAGCGGGTTTGAGCGAATTTAGCTCATTTATTACGGGACCCTTTTCAGATTCATCCAACAACTGATTTTTGACGAAAATGCTCGAGTCGATCGCTTTGACGTGCATTCTAGTGTTGATTAAACGGATTGGCTGATCGGTCCGTTCCGCATCCTGATTATTTCCGGGCTTCCTGGTATTAGTGGCGGTTTTAAATTGGGTTTATGATGGATATCTGGTTCCGGATCGGTGAGTTTTCATATTTATCACGAGGAATCAATCTTTTGGGCAGGTTTTTTTTCATTAAATCGGGGAGAAAATTGCCTTTTGTGATGATATATTTTTTTTAGATTGTGTGACTTACTGTCCGGTTAGGTAGCATCGATTTTTGGGTAATAAAGTTTTATAGTTCTAGGCCAGCAAATGTTTGAGTACTAACTTACCTACTGATAGGTTCACCTAAGTAATTAAATAAGGATAGATCGTGATGGGAACAAAGCGTTTCAAAATTAAACGTATAAAGTTTTTTACTATAAAAAATATTAGATAGATACTATAATGTATACCTAATAAAAAACGATACCTCACTGTAATTCCAATAAAAAAAATCGAACATAAACACCAACCGAAGCTAGACTTTAAAAGCAATTTAGCCTTCCATTACATATCTCATACAATTCAGCTGCAACATTCCAAACACTACAGCCAGTATAACCGCAGGCTTCTAAAAAAAACTTCAATATCCAACCGCCAATCATCGAGATGGCTACCATCCATCATACCAGAGACCTCCAATTTTCAGGAGAACTTTTCTATTCGTCGCTTTTTTTTCCAACAATTAAAATAGCTGATGGACCATTTATTATCAGCTGGGAGAGGAATGATTTGAAAATGTTATGACATTTGAAGGGTTGAGAAGTTATTTTTAATGTTGGTGTAATTTTGACATTTTTTAATCTTTTGGATACGTATTTTAAAATGCAATCAATCGAAAAATGATAGGTTTTTTAGTGTTTTCTTCGCCTTTAAGTTAATAGTATCTATAGTTCGTACATGTAGTTATGATGTAGGCAATTTTTTGATTGAATTTGATTAAACGAATTGAAAACTCTGACGTTTAGGTAATGCTCGGCCTTTCACGGAATATAGAAGTAAAGACAAACTTATCTTTTTAACCCTCTTGATATTGCCCGAAGACATAAAGCATCTCATAACCAAACTGACAAAGATATTTCAACAAAAATATTGTTGATAACATAATTTATTAAAAGTAAAAGCAAGAACATATAATTACGTTTTAAAACAACACAAGTGCAATTACTTACGAGACTCCCGTTTAAAATACTTCTTGAGACCACCATTGCCATACATTAGGCCCCCATGGGTGTAGTGTAGGCAATTCTCAAGAAATACTGATAACTGTCGCTTTATCTTGAAAGTTAAACGATTTAAGTGTACTGATAACAAACCGTGGTGTCCAGAAGGTTCACTACACGGGTGTGTGAAATAACGAACACAAGTCACTAACATAATACATACATATATTTTTTTTTTTGTTAAAAACGTCGCCCCACACTAGGAATTTCTCCTGTGTCGTGGGTGCGTTACACAAACATGAAATATCACATACACAAACACCCAGACTCGGGACAAACATCGGTGGTTCGCACAAAGTTTTGCCCCGTGCGGGAATCGAACCCGCAACCCACAGCGCAGCAGTCCAATCGCTTAGCCACTGCGCTAATCAGGTCGTCATAATGTAAGGAAATAGTTTTTTTGTTGTTTTACTTTCAGGTGCTGTGGTTAATTGGAGGACCATCAGTTTCCGATGATAATTTGTAAGCCCACACACAAATTTTATTTGACCCCGAACTTTCTTTTCTTATATATTATTTTATAAATATATAAAATAATATATAAGAAAATAAGTTACCAACACAACATAAAGTATAGCTAAGAACTATCTCGATCACGTCAGCTTTTAATTTAAAAAATCGCATCATAATCGGTGCAGTCGTTTCGAAGCTTCAATGCCACAAACAGACTTATTAAGTATAACACTTCTCTTTTTGCGTCGGGAATTTAAAAAATAGAATGTTTTTTTATATGTTAGTTCCTTGTCGCTGAGGTGTGTGCCTTCTGAATTTTATTTGACTCCAAGTGGGATGGGTGGCTCATTTGGAAGATATACGTCTGTGTAATGATGCTTGAAGTTAAGCAAGCGCACGACCAAGTAGTTTTAACGCTAGCTTCCAGCTTCTTAGGTATAGTCCGGTGTGTGTTAGACTGATCGCGTTTTGTTTTTATATGCCAGTTTCTAGCGCCAGCCTAAAAGATATGTTACGTAGCAAGCTTTTAAATTTCTTTTCTGCTACACTAATCATTAAAGTTTTGAGTGCTGAATGAATGTCGCGAGCTGAGATTTCAGTTATGATAGTTTCTTTAGTAGTAATATCGATGTTGACGACCTGATAAGCGCAGTGGCTAAGCGATTGGACTGCTGCGCTAAAGGTTGCAGGTTCGATTCCCGCACGGGGCAAAACTTTGTGAACCACAGATGGTTGTCCCGGGTCTGAGTGTTTGTGTATGTGATATTTCATGTTTGTGAAACGCATCCACGACACAGAAGTTCGTAGAGTGGGGCGACGTTTTTTTTTTTTTAATGTAATAAGTACTGAAGTAAATATTAACTTAATTTAAAAGTGATTGTTTATAGGCTGTGCGATGGATTATAATCTTATCTTTTATTAGCCTGGTTTGTGCTTTTGTACAGGGAAACGGCCTTCCCTTTTCTCTTTTAAACCACTATTCTTCACAAACCATGATCTTAATAATAACATCAATAATACAATAATATTGTATATTGGTACATTCCGTAAAAAATAAAGTTTGTAAGAAAACAAAACTTAGAATATTTACTTGTTTACACAGTGGCCCACGTTGGTGGTAAGTACTTACAACCATACTATACGTATCTATCTTTTTAGTCGCTGAACATCACAGCTGATGGCTGATGACAGCGAATGAGTTCCGACGCCGCTGCATTAGCTAATCACTGATCTCATTAATGCACAATATTGTTTTTTTTGTAGATACGGTAGGGACATTGCTCAACCGGGAAAATGTGTCGGAAAGGCAATGAACCCGGTAAAGGCGAGTAATTGGAACTAGGCTTATGTAATATATCCTTATTTAAAAAAAATCGAGTGTTAAATTCTTAGTTTTACGCGAGAAAAATGATGTGATGTCATTCAACTTTGTGATGCTAGGTATATGTATCTTAATTTTGTAGTGATATAAAAATGAGTATACGATTAATTTATTACAATTTATCTAGTGATTAAATCTATAATTATCGTGTACAATGTAGATACTACTCTCTAATAAGACAAAGGCGTTATCGTTAACGAACCCCTACTACTATTGTAAACGCAAAAGTTTGTAAGTATGGATGGATGTTTGTTACTCTTTCACGTAAAAACTACGGAATGGATTTTAATGAAATTTCATAATTATGGAGGTAGCTGACACTCTGGATTAGCACATAGGCTACGTCTATCCCGAAATATTGTAGCGGGTAACAAGGCGGGGCGCAGCTAGTACAGTATAATTGTTTTGTTTTAAAGATAGAGAGCTGTTCAACAGGCCATAAAATCTAGTTATATCGTGGATTTTCCTAATGATACCGTTCTACACTATATATTAATATCGAGGAACAGTAGTACTGTAGACTGTAGAGTATGTGGATACTAGTTCGGCTATCATTACTATTTTATGATTTGAAAGTATTTTGGTCAACTAAAAGTATTACATACGTACCTACTTGTGTAGAATTAACTACATAATATACCAAAAAATACATATTCTTACTATTAGGTGGGCAGGAAAGTATGTTTTAAGTTAAAACATAGTGCGACGGCAGTCGGCAACACATTCTGCACTTATTTTAATCTCAAACAACAATGCGCTTAAATAACAGAAGGGGTGGAATGTACCGACACGATAAACATTTATGCAGAAGGTTTATTCATACATACATACATAAAGTTAAATTAGTTACATACATACCGAAAGATTTCAATTTGTTACCATCCTGGCATATTGCTATAGCCTCATTTACTCGCATCGCATTTCTCATACACTCTGGTCGATTAAAGGTACCTAATCAGACCCTTTTGCAGAACATCTCCGATACAGTTTGTTTACATTTATATGCTCATCTTAACCTTATTATGATTAATACACTAATCATGACTGCCTCTTTGGTCTAGTGATCGCTAAGCGTGACTGCTTATCATCAGGTCCTGGGTTTGAACCCCAGGTCGGGCAGTATAAATGTGTTTTTTCATGTCAAGTTTTAGTAGCTGCACAGAGTCTGGATTTGTGTCCGATTAATGGCATGGTGTGCTATAAGTATTACCAAGTCGAAAGATATGGTAATATGCATTAGTTTTTACAGTAATTATAAATGACGCGTTACGGAGTGGACTTTCTATAACTTACTTTTCTGTGGTATTCTTGTGAAAATACCAAAAATTTTACACAGAAAAGCGTTGGAGCAGGGAATCTACCGTAGCTGTTGGCGTTGCTTTGCTAAACGCATTATCATGTTCCTTTTCCTTCTATATAATGTGCTGTGTGTGATATTATTATATGCATTCAGTAATTCTTGGTGGCCTCCTATGGGTTGTAGGTTTGTTTAAAAACTTTGTTAAGAATTGTTTTCTGTAAACTATTGTGCTATTTCCGATCACATTTAAGTAGCAGTTGAGCATAGCATTCACTAAGAACGTTCATAAGAGATTGCCTAGGTTCGACCTTGACAATATTGTATCTAAATATGAATCTAGAAATCTGAAATAACAGAACTATAATATCACTAAGTTTCAAGACTTTTCAGTATCATATTTTAGTAGATACGTTGCACACTAGTATACGACATGATACAAAAATTTCCCCTGCAAAACTACATTATTATGTATTTTATTCAATAAATTATTTATTAATATTCATTTGGACATCAAAAGGACAGTTGTTGTGATACCGGCTTCCCCACTACTCCAACCCTCGTTGACCGATCAGGCATTTTAACATCGGTAATTTTAACACCGTTGCGTATTGTACGGAATTGTAAAAACCAAAATGTCTACCAATTCTAAAGTGTATGTAGACGAATAACGGCTAGGAATCGAGTAGAATTATATGTAGGGATCTTCTTCTTCTTATCGTATGGTTGGTGAATATTCTGGTATCAGAGTTTAAACTGTCTGTAGGCCTCTGAAATGGCTTGAAAAATCTCTCAGGTGTGCCGGCTTCCTCACGATGTTTTCCTTCCCCGTTTTTAGCAACTGATAACTAATTTATAATTATTTAAAATTATAAGTGCCGAGGTTTGAACTTGCGCCCTTTGACTTGGCAGTCCAACGGTTATACCACCAGCAATCAGTGTTTTTATGTAGAGATAACATAATGTTTGGTAGTAGGTATTCCAAATCTATGGTGTCGACTATGTAATCTAAGACACATCAGTCCCATACAGATTTTCATTCTATACGATTTCTATTTGTTTAGCGTTTTGTTTACCACTTGTGTAAGGCCCATAAAAAGACCGGAAAAGGTTTGCAGTTGTTATTTATGCCAGATTTTTTGCGCACCATACGTGATGGTACATAGCAAGGTGTCTGAAGTAGGCACAGCTCGTCACTTAGCACCTTAAATATTGTACCAATCTCTCTAGACCCAATAAATTTGATCACGAAATAAAACACGTAATAAAATTCCTCTGCCCAACACATTATTTCCCCAGTCCGGTGGTTTTCCAACTGAGTAAAACTGCGTTCGTACCTACAAAAGCTACAAAAAGTTTTACTCTACGGACACAATCCATCCTCAGTTTGAACATCGTGCGTTTTAATTCAGACACAAATGGCTTTTTAACCAGTGTGTGCAACGGCAGACAATCGCATCAGTTATGTGTACGGACATGTCTGAACGCCATTTTCCGCTGGGCTCATATGGTGCGATTTTTTTTTGCGACTTTTTACCGCCGTTCGCTGCCGCCGCGACAATTTATTCACTGAGACGTATCTCGCCTCCGGTTTTTGTTGTAAACCTGTGTTTAAATAAACGTTTGTTCTCGTTTTTTGTGTACTTCTATAGCTACACGTGTTGATTGGTCGACGGTTGAATTGCTTCTTCGTATCGGCATGAGCTTTCCAAGGAAACTGGACATGCCATACCGTGATTGGCCAGTCATCAAACATGGTAGCGATATTCTTTTGTTTTTCAATAAACCACTTCACCTACACTAGGAATTTATCCTGTATCGTGCGTGCTATTTACAAACATGAAAAATTACATACAACACCTAAACTTAGCGCAGCAGTATTGCTTAGCCACTGCGCTAATTAGGTCGTCATATTGAGTATCCAGGGCGCTGAACGTACTAAGGCATCATCACTGAAGGGTGCTTATTAGCAACCTTAAATAACGCGCTAAAGTTTCAAAGAGTGTATGAATCAAAGCGTCATTTTATTTATACTTGTAGCTATGAACTGTATAAACTACATCAAAGGAATGTTGAATATTTACAAGGGTTGAAATTACAGAAAAATGTGTGCCAGCCGGTGATTATCCCACGCGATTTGTGAGTCAACTAGGGTAGCTATGTTATAGAATTGTTTATGATTTAATCAATCGTTTTTATACTTTTATGCCGACTAAAATAGCTATATCAAAAATAGCTGCATGATCAAAGCCCGAAAGATATAAGGGATGGTTTTGTTAAAATTTATGTAAAAGGTGAAGTAATTTACAATTTTATTTATATTTTTACAAACAATATATTTGCATGAATTGTTGTAAAAAGCATCAACACACAATGTATAAACGAGTAGTAAATCCGTTGCTTAATTGCATTACATGCACAAACCGTCACACAAAAGTCAAGAAAATCCTAAAAAATCTTTTATGAAACCCGAAAAATATTCTGCAATTACGCACATTATACAGGACGTATTCTAAACACTTTATTTTTCAACAAAGTTACGCACAAAATGAATTAGTTTACAAGTGGGTCAAAGAGTGCCGTACCTGCGAGCGTGCGACACTCATCCGAGTATTCCCGAGTATTTTCGGCATAACGTAATTTTTATCTTGAAGTTTGGAGACGATCTTAAGTTGTTTTCATCGTAATCTTGTTTGTATATTGGATGTTATCAAGCTGTTCCGTTGATGTAGGTGTTTTTTATTCATTTTAGTGTTACAACCAATTTAGAAAGTAAAGGTAAAGTTTCTAGACGCAATTTTAGGTAGGCTGTACGAGCAACCTGAATAGCTTATTTATAACCTTGTATTAATCGTGTTAAAGTTCATATTCAAGTGCAATCGGAATTGCGGCTAATAAAATATCCAAAAACACGATATATTTAAAGCTGCTTCTATAGTTCCTGATGAAAACTTTATTCTAGTCTCTAGCTATAAGGAAGTGTCAAATTGTGAAATAAATCCAAAATTGGTCTTTCTTTGGTAACCACATGACTAAATTTGTCAGACAGGGTTTTAGTAAATAAACTATTGATGTACATATGTGAGATAATATGTAATAGATACATTTTTAAAATGTTTTCCGAATACGCCGTTCACTAAACCCAAGCTATCTCTCGCCATATATTCCCACCCATTTCCCTCGCTCAGATTATTCAAAAAAACTTCTCACAAAATCCGTGAAAGCGGTTTATTCCGGTCGAATCCAGAAAATGCGGACACGGCGTAGGCGTGGCGACTGCCAGTGACAAATGGTCAGCCGGGATGATAGTATTGACAGTAATAGGGGATTAATGGTACGTTACATACCTATTTGGTTGGTGGTTACGTACGGGACCGGTTTGGGGTACTGGTTTATAACGTTATTGATACAGAGCATGCCAAAAAATATAAATTTATTTATTTATTTTCAAATTGTGTAGAGATAGGTACTACCTAAGTACAGAATTATGTTGGAATGCTGTGAATTCTAAAGCTATTATCCTAAAGTGGTTAAAAAAAACTTTCAGATGAGTTTAAAACAAAAAATATTGAACGATCCCATCGTTAATGGTTAAGCCTTACGATAATAGCAAAGAAACTGAAAACAACTACTTTATGCACTTTTCTTCGACGTCAAGTGCCACCTGCGGTGTTTCTAAGATATTGGTATACGCTATAACAATTTATGCCCGTAAAATGTTAAGAGTTTGTTGGAGGCGACTTTGCGAGACTATTGTATTGTTAATTATCGTAACTACACTGGGCTTGTCGCCTCTTAGCCCGTTGGTCACCGTCGCCGGTACCGGTTACGGTAATGGAAATAGGATGCCGGCTATGACGTAGTGATAGTATATTAGTTATAAGCGCTTGTTTACAGCCAGGGCGACGGCTTTTTCTTCCTGTCTTATGGTTGATGAACAACCTGGTGTCAGAGTTTAAACCGCCTGCAGATCTCTGAAATAGCGACGGCAACCCTATAGCAATCAGTAAATTAGTGTCGATGTTGACGGGCAGTTTACGATTTTACGCCGACAAAAGAGAATGGTATTCCTATACCTTTCTACGTTACGAATAAATGGCGTTAGTAAAGCAACCAAAAACAAAGGTACTACAGTAATAAATGGTCCAAGATTCCCATAAATAAATACATAACACACTAATAAATGGTCCGAGGTTCACAAAAAACATGTGCACGCCATTACCCGTTCCTTTCGCGCGGTGCCGTTGAGTGTGTGAGAAATATCGCCTCTTGTTTTTATCAGACGATGTCGACAAAGTTTTCTGAAGGAAATTGAAAAGTACATACACAGTTAAGAGTTTCATAACGACGATCAATATTAAGTGGAGTTACTGTCGGGCTTAAATATAAGTTGTTTCTTTTAGTCTCAACGTTTTTATTGTTTTAAAAATATGATATTTTCATTGAACTGTCTCGCGAATAGGTACTCGCTCAAACAAACATTATTATTTAATGAAGGTTCTTGGTATTATTATGTATGATTCCCAGGAAGGGTTGTGCACACAATTCATGAAATTAAGTCTAATTGCCTCGTTGGTCTAGTGGTTGCTAAGCGCGACTGCTGAGCACGAGGTCCTGGGTTCGAATCCCAGGTCAGGCAGTGTTACTGGGTTTTTCCCATTAGGTAATTTTCAGTAGCAGTACGGAGTCTGGATTGTGCCCCGTTGATGGCAATAGGCTCGCCCCCTATAACATTGGAACCTTAAACATAACTGGCGAAATGTGGGTGTACTATATTTGCACCTCTGCCTAACCCTTCCGGGAATACAGGCGTGACGTTATGTTATGTTTATATTAAGTCTAAGTATTCTATTACCGTGTATAAAAATAAATCAAGCTCTAAGACGAGATAAAGTCTTTAAAACTCGGTCACTATTCTCGTTTGCTACCACAAAACTTCTTGACACATTTCATAAATTAATATTGTTGTAGTTGACTGTATGTGCAACTGTCTTTCTCAATTTATTTGAAGTAACCTTTAGAATAAACTTTAAAATGTCCGCAATATAGTTCTTACTCCGCCATACTTCACAGTATAATGTCAACGTCACTTCCGATAAAATATTTAACGAAATTGATTTCCTGAAGAGGGTAAGAGTCACCCTCCTGCAGCATGATTGGGTTGATTTTGGTGGATCATAACAAAAATATGTTTTTCAAAAGGTGGGGGAGGTTTTATCTTTGACGTTTTGTCGGCGACTGTACAGTGTACTGTCAGTTGTGAAAGGATTCTCTGGAATTGTAATATGATATTGTTGATTTGTCCGACGGGCTGAATTTTACATACAAGATCCCTTCCGATGCAGAGAAGGCACGTTGAAACGAAAATAACCAGGCAAGTTGAAACTAAAACTTCATTTATTTATTTATTTAACCAACTAACAATACAATTTTTAACATATAAGTTGTAGGATTTATAATTAATAATATATATATATAATTTAGTTGATCTAGTTGTGGTACCCTCAAGATATAACAGGCAAGATTATGTATGTCTGATAGCTGTCGAAAATATTTTTTAGGTTTAGGGACTGAAACTAAAACTATTCATCCCTTTTAACGTCATCTCAAAATTCACTACAACATTACATTTATACATTCACACACCCATCCACATTTTCCTCCACTTTCCTGTCTCATACCTACACCGTAAACGCACCTACTTAATATTCTACAGCTACCTCCAATAAGGCAATACCATAAAATTTAATTAATCAACACTAACGCCATGGGTTTAGAGTAACACATTCAAATCGTTCGTTCGGAAATCGTTCCATACATAATCTCCGATTAAATTTACAATGATCGGATACCAGATGCGTTAAAATAAATCCTCATTGGATACGATTTTAATCTGTGCCTAATTGATTGTTCAGGTTCTTTGTACATATGTTTAAGCTTATAACATACGTACGTAACTCCCAATAAGGGTGGATAATTTTTATTTAAAAACTAGCTGCGCGCCGCGGTGTTTCCCGCTTTTTTCGGGATAAAAAGTAGCCTACGTGTTAATCCAGGGTGTTAACTACCTCCATGTGAAATTTCATCAAAATCGGTATAGCCGTTTGAGCGTGAAGCAGTAACAAACATATAAACACACTCACAAACTTTCGCCTTCATAATATTAATGTGATGTGATGTACCTAAAATTACAGTTACAGATTGCAATTTTATGTAAACATTACGTGATTTTAAGTAAAGTACAATTCATTTTAACATAAGTTAAAGACTTACAGTTTATTAGATAGGTACATTTTAGCAATTAAGATAGTTAAATCATTATTATTTCACACAAGAAAATCTACATAAAATACTTCTACCATTAACCCTTCGCTGCGACCGGGCAAAACCAATAAATAATTTTTCGCATTAAACTAACAAAACACGTTCACCTATTTCTCTATTCATCTAATTTTCGCAGTTACAAATTTCACGTAGAAAATGGCGGTAAATTCTTTGTGGTAGCGACTGTGGAAAGAATTAGAGGCGTGCGGATTTATTCTCGCGACGTGGTCGTGTGCTCGAAATAGGATATGCATTTTAATAACGTCTTAGCTACTGGCTTTATTGCGAACATATTTTTAATGTATAGATGTCACGAATTATATGAGACGTGTAAAGTTATCGCTGTTCCACTGGATTGTAAAAGGAATATTGGTAGCTGCAATAACGTTTGAGTTATGCAAAGCTTTTTATTATTGCGAATGTTTTTCTTGAAACTAATAGTTGGAATGCTTCAGCCTGAGTAAAGGAATTTAGTCTGAAACATGACCTCTTAAAAATATTTTAAAACTTTATGCGGTATTTGTTATTTTACTGTTCAGACGCTAACTATGTTACAATATTTAATATACTGCTGTTTGTTATCCGTGTCTAAATAAATAAATATGCAACGTTCAAACAACATGTCTATTAATACCCTATTTATAAATTATGGATTGTTGAACAAAAACTGTGAAAGTATAGGTATAATAATACCCTTGTACGTATTATTATAATTTGTTATTTAATATGCCTATTGCGTGCGAATCTTGGAATAAGCGATTCTTGAATATCGGTCGCAGCCGACGTGTTAATGTAGTTTATGTACTATTGTGTTGGCCAAACTTAACCTTATTCTAATTCACAGTGTGTTCAATACTTGTGAATTTATATATTGGGCATATTTAAATCGAGTATAGAATAACACTACTTAATCATTTAGTGTGGTTGACACATTCGCTATCACTGGATTGGTGAAGAATAAAACACTGTCTTGAAATCTTGAAGCTTTATTTCCACTATTGTTCGTGTGTCTTCTAATACTGCTGCTCGCCGACTGCCTCGAAGCCGTTTTTTGGCCCCATATTTATATGAAATCTCATAAATTAAACTAAAGTCCTTGATTGGTCAACCAATCAGAGCACACGAATTTTGACCAATCAAGAAAGGGGCGGGTTCGACGCAGTTTGCTTAACTACAACAAAACTTTACCATAGCGAGAGCCGCGTTACAATTTTTGCGGTTTTCTCCTATTTTTACTATACAAACATATGGTATATTATATATTTTCTTATTCTATTTACTTATGGCTATCTATAAAAAATAAAATAAACATGAAAACATAACATAACATATATCTATCAAACTATCTTATCAAACTATTGCTGTCCTTGTCAGTTCGCTTACACTATTCTATTCACTATACACTTGTATAACTATACACATTTGTCCCGCACAACAACTATACACACTTGTCCCGCACATCACTCCCGCCGTGCGACTGCGTCGCATCTTGTTCCGGTGCGGGCACGTCGTCCGTAGGCAGGGGCAGGATCACCAGCTTCCTCACTGGCCGGCGCAGGACACCTCCCTTGGTCTGCACGTCCACCGTCCGCACGATGCTGTCGGGGCCAGGATACACCGCGACGATTCGTCCTCGTATCCACACGTTGCGGGGCAGGTTCGGGTCGACGATCTGCACGAGGTCATTTAGTTTGACCTCTTGACCTCGTCCGTGGGGCTCCCGCCGGTGTTGGAGCTCGGGAAGGTACTCCTTCACCCAGCGGAGCCAGAAGACGTCAGCGAGCCTCTGTGCAGCTCGCCAGCTGGACCGGGAGACAGTGTCTTGCTCGGAGAATGTGCCTGGCTGTGGCACGCGCCCAGGACCCCCTAACAGGAAGTGATTAGGGGTCAGGGCCTCAGGATCTTCTGCGCTGACGGAGACGTGGGTCAGCGGGCGACTGTTTACGGTGTACTCTACTTCAGCTAGTAGAGTGGCGAGGACTTCTTCGGTGGGGTGGCGCTCGTGCAGTGTTGCTGCGAGCGCGGTTTTCACGGAGCGTACCATGCGCTCCCATGCCCCACCCATGAACGGAGCTCCAGGCGGGATGTAACGCCAAGAGATCGTTCTCTTCGCTGCTTCTTCCGCTGTTGCCGCGTCGATTGCTTGTCGCAATTCTTTGTCGGCGGCCTTTAGGTTGGTGCCGTTATCCGACCAGATTTCAGCCGGGCAGCCGCGTCGTGCGATCATTCGTCTGACCGCCATCACTGCTGAATCGGCGCTGAGCGAGCCGGCGACTTCGAGGTGGATGGCTCGCGTCGTGAGACACGTGAAGATGGCCACGTATCTCTTCTGTCTGGCGCGTCCGACGGTCACGGAGAGAGGCCCGAAGTAGTCGACCCCGGTGAAGGTAAAGGGTCGCTTATGATGTGCTAGGCGACACGCTGGCAGGTCTCCGGTTCTTGGGTATGGTGGCGCTTGAGTCTTCATGCGGCAGAAGAGGCATTGGCGAAGGATTGCGCGTGTGATGGGGCGCAACCTTAATACCCAATACTGTTGGCGACATTCGTTGACGGTTGCCTCGACGCCGGCATGATGGAGCTGCCGATGAACTGCCCGTATCCATAGCTTCACCGTTGGATGCTCTCCGTTGACGACTAGCGGGCTCTTGACGTTTTCTTCAACGTCGTTGGCTGCTCGGATACGGCTCCGAAGTCGGAGTGAGCCGTTGACTGATTCGACGCACAGCTGGTGAAGGCGGCTCTCCTTGGCGACCGGCTTCCCGCTGTTCAAACTTTCTATCTCTTCTGTGAAGGCCTCTTCTTGTGAAGATCGCATCAGGAGTTCTTCGGCTTTCTTGAGGAGCTCGGCGGCGACTGGAAGCAGGTTGAGTGACGATTTCTTCTTCGGTATGGGTGCCTGTCGTTTCGCTGTCACAGGCTTATTATTCTTCCACGTAGGATCCGTTTCTTTATTTTTTCTTGTTCGTCGGTAGTTGACCTTGTGGCTGGTGACTCTGCAGAGGTCGATGAATTGCAGCACACGTGCTGTCGCATACCGGAGACGGTCCCAATTGGAGAATTTCAAAGGATCAGGCAGACCCTCTGCTAGCTTCAGTCCTCTTTTACTGATGATGTGATGCGTCTTCTCTTCTTCGGAGGGTTCTTCTTCTATGGTCTTCACAGGTTCTATTGGCCAGGAGTCCTCTGTTAGGTAGAGGAAATCCGGCCCTCTGTACCATCGGTGATTTTTGTCGAAGGCGGTTGGTACATCTCTTGTCGCGTCGTCGGCGACATTCTGTTTCGTCGGCACCCAGCGCCAATCGTTGACCTTGGAGCTTTCTTCTATTGCCGCGAGTCGGTGAGCCACGTATGGTTTGTACGAGCGTGATCCGGTCCTTATCCATGTGAGTACTGTTTTACTGTCGGTCCAGAACACTCTTCTGTCGGGTTTCCTTTCGTGTTCTTCGACGACCGCTTCGGAGAGCCTGGTGCCCATGACGGCTGCTTGTAGCTCTAACCTCGGTATACTTGTCAGCTTTAGCGGAGCTACCTTTGCCTTGGCCATGATGAGGGACACTCCCACTTCGCCGTTCGGTGTTACTGCCCTCCAGAATAGGACCGCCGAGTAGGCCGACTCGCTGGCATCGCTGAAGACATGAAGCTCGAGGGATGCGGCGTCACTGTAGTACAGGTACTGCCGCGGAATCGCTATGTCGTGGAGACTTTTCAGGTGTGCAATCCACGACTCCCACTGCTCCGCCAGGTCTTCGTCGATGCGGTCGTCCCACGCTGTTCCTCGGCGCCAAACTTCCTGGAGTAGCTGTTTCGCCCTTATGGTGACAGGCGAGGCGAATCCTAATGGGTCAAAGAGTGACATCACGATGCGTAGGGCTTCTCTCTTCGTCGGTTGTTTCCCTTCGATGAGTTCTGCAGGTATTCTCGCCATGTTAAGGTTAAATGTCAGCTCGTCCGAGTTCATTTTCCAGATGACACCCAGTACTCGTTCAGTTTGCTCTTCTGTTTTGTATAGCTCTAGGTCCTCTGTGTGGTTTTCTTCTCCCAGTGCCTCCAGGAGAGATGCTGAGTTTGACTTCCACTGTTTAAGCTCGAAGCTGGCCTTCTCGTGTACCTCGCGCACACTAGTTGTCACAAGCACTGCGTCTTCTAAGTTTCTGAAGCTGTCGAGGTAATCGTCAACGTAGTGCTTGTTCACGATGGCTGCTGCGGCTTCCGGATGAGTATCTTCGTGCTGTTTGGCATTCAGGTTCTTAATGTATATCGCTGTGGACGGCGAACTTGATGCCCCGAAGATCAACGATGTCATCCTATATTCTTCCGGAGGTCGGTTGTCGCGGCGATCGCCGCGCCACAAGTACCGCAGTGCGTCTCTATCTTCAGTGCGCAGTTTGACTTGCATGAACATTTCTTTAATGTCCGCTGTGACCCCGATGAGATGCTGTCGGAAGCGCATGACGACACCCGGCAGCGACTGCAGCAAATCCGGACCTTTGAGGAGCATGTCGTTGAGAGCCACCCCTCTTGTCTTGGCGGCGGCATCATGCACTACACGCAGCTTGTCCGGTTTCATGGGGTTGATGACCGCGAAATGAGGTAGGTACCACGTTTTTTCGGGAGTCTTCTGTGGCGGCGCGGGTTCGGCGTAACCCTTTTCTATAAGAGCTTCCATTTGCTTGACATATTTCTTCTTGAGGGCTGGGTCGCGATCGATCTTCTTTTCTATATTGAAGAGCCTCTTCAGTGAATTCTCGTAATTGTCCGGGAACTTGATGTCTTCCTTCTTCCAGAGGAGGCCGGTCTGGTATCTTGTTGCGTTGATCTTCTCCGTTTTCTGTTCGAGAATACGAAGTGCCTTCTCTTCTGGGTCGGTTTTCGGTCTCCTAGGGTTGATGCAGAGGGCGTCCATCTCGAAGTATTTTTTTACCATTTCTTCGAGGTCATCTTCAGTTTCCTTCATATGTGACACGAAGTCGATCTTCTGGCTGAAGGACTTTGCTTGGCTACCATGCAGGACCCATCCAAGCGGCGTGAGCGATGCCACTGGATGGTCCTTGTCTCCTTTTCTCGTTTCTTTGGTTAGCAGGAGATGCCAGTTGTCTTGCCCTATGAGGATGCGTGGCTTCGCGTTCGAGTACGCAAGATGCCCCTTGATGTCCGATAGGTGTGGACATCCTTCCACTAATTCTCGTGGAACCCGTTGAGAGGAGACTTGCAAGTTCTTCACTGTTCTTGCTTGAATTTGCTCTTCACGATCGTTGACCCCTTTCAACCCGATGGTCACTCTTCTTGAGGCCGATTCTGCGGTCCTCAATTCGTTGATGGTCTCTATTTTCAACGGATCTACGGGTCCTGTAGCTCCGATGCTCGCAGCGACGCCGTCGTCGACGAGTGTCACTGTTGACCCGTCGTCCATCAACGCGAATGTGTTTATTGATCCTTTCGGCCCCTTTACTTGGACCGGGAGGATCTTGAGATAGGATTGTTTTCTCACTGTCCATGCCGAATTGATGACCTCTGGCTTCTCTTCATTGTCTGTCTTCTCAGCCTGTTCTGTTTTCTTATCGTAATGAAGCAGCTTGTGGTGCGTGTATTTGCACCCGTTGACACCACATGGCTTCGCTCGACAATTGTGAGTCTTGCTCCTATAATGCAGGCATCTGAAGCAGAGGCGCTTGGACTTCGCAGCATCCCATCTCGAATTGGTTTCCATCTTCTTAAATGCGTCGCACTCCGTTGCGCTGGTGTGTCTTGTCTCGTCGCACACGAAGCACTTCGGTGTGTTGCTTTTCTCTATGACGTTGGTGACCCGCTGAGTCTTCTTTGGAGGTGCGGCTGTCGACGGTGCTACCACCTGTTCAGGTAGCGCGTAAGGCCCGCACAGTTCTGCTTCCCTCTTGAAGAATCTCTCCAGTTTGATGAGGCAGGGATCTTCTTTGGGTTGCGTCGATGAGAAGTCGTAGTAGCGGTACCGAAGCGTCGGCGTCAGCTTGTCCACCAATGTCTTCGCAAGTTCGGGGTTGTACATGTAGTTGAAACAACCCAATGTCTTCAACGTTGCTACGACGTTGGAGATCTTCGTGGCGAATATACAAATGTCCCTCGGCGACTCAGAGAGACGTGGTAGACCTCGAAGCGTTTCCATTTCTATCATTGCGATTGACTCTGGTCTTCCGAATCTTGATTCCAAAGTCTTCATCACTTCTGAAGGGTGCGCATTTGTGATGAGTAACCCTTCGACGGCTTCTCTGGCTTTCCCTTTCAAGTTTCTTCTTAATCTATTGATGTTCTCGACGGCGCTGAACGTTGGTTCAGACTCATAGTAGGCGGCGCGGAAGGGTAGCCACTCCTGATGCGACCCGCTGAAGAAAGGTAGTTCTATAAATCTGGGTCGCTGGGCGTTGCTGACAGCCCGAGTGATGGCTTCAGCTAGGAGGGCTAGGTCCCCTTGACCTCCCGCCGGTGTTCGATGAACCTCCACTTGCTTCGGTGGTTCTTCGTGGACGATCGTCGGCTCTGGCGGACGGTGAGGCTCGTTGGCGATGGCTAGGACTGGACGAGTCACCTGGTTATCCAACCAGTTGTCCACACGGGCGTTGACTTCTGAGTAGAGGGAGACTTCATCCTCGTCCCCTTCTTCCTCTCTATCGGAGTCCTCCGTTTCTAGCGCGGCCAGGCGGGCAGCGGCTAGTTCAACTTGGAGGCGGAGCAAATCTTCCTTTGCTTTGGCGATTCTCTGCATCTTCTTCTTACTATAAATCGATCCCTCCCTTCCCTCCTTCTTGCTAGGGGGGCGGAGGAGCTGTGTGCCGGTTGGTTTCGACGTACCGGCGGCGGTGGTCTTGACAACTCGCTGCTTCACAGTCGAGGCGTCAGTCTCACGGCGATTTTCTTTCGATGCGACAGCGGCGGACGACTTCATCAGCTGTTTCGATTTCGCACCCGCGGTGAGCGTCGTCGCGGCGGAAGGAGTGACGGAAGGTGCGACGATGCCGGCGTGCGGGGCGTGAGGCGCGTTAGCGGCCGAACGGGGGGGGGCGGTGGCTACCGGCGCGGGGCGCGCGCTGGCGGCTGATGCGGATGCAGCGGTCGATGCGGTGGCGACGGAAGTCACGGTGGTGGGGTCGGTCGTCGCGGAGGTGTAGGTCTGTTCGGAACTCTCCGTGGCAGTTGTCCCCGTCTGTGTCGATTCGGATGTGGCTTCCGTGCTTGTACCGGTCGCAGAGGTCTCAGGAGTGGCCTCGGACGATGACGGCTTCTGTGCACTCGACGGCTTGCGGCCCTTTCCCTCGGAGCGCGTAACGGGCATGGTGTCAGCTGATCTTCAAATTCGATGACGCACAAACACTAACACGTACAGTACGTTCTTCGAGATTTCTTCACTGTAGCACTATCTTCATGCACTATTCTTCACGGTATCCGGCTCGAAGGACCATTAAATGTGGTTGACACATTCGCTATCACTGGATTGGTGAAGAATAAAACACTGTCTTGAAATCTTGAAGCTTTATTTCCACTATTGTTCGTGTGTCTTCTAATACTGCTGCTCGCCGACTGCCTCGAAGCCGTTTTTTGGCCCCATATTTATATGAAATCTCATAAATTAAACTAAAGTCCTTGATTGGTCAACCAATCAGAGCACACGAATTTTGACCAATCAAGAAAGGGGCGGGTTCGACGCAGTTTGCTTAACTACAACAAAACTTTACCATAGCGAGAGCCGCGTTACAATTTTTGCGGTTTTCTCCTATTTTTACTATACAAACATATGGTATATTATATATTTTCTTATTCTATTTACTTATGGCTATCTATAAAAAATAAAATAAACATGAAAACATAACATAACATATATCTATCAAACTATCTTATCAAACTATTGCTGTCCTTGTCAGTTCGCTTACACTATTCTATTCACTATACACTTGTATAACTATACACATTTGTCCCGCACAACAACTATACACACTTGTCCCGCACATTTAGATACGTTTAACAACCAAACTTATCATTTATCGAACACCATTCAGATACATTATTGTGTATGCGTACGATTTTACACAATTAATTTCTTTGACTTTGTGCATGGAAAATTAATTCTTAACAATAGCATTTCTAGAGGTACTGGAATAACGACCCAAAATATATTGAACACAATCACTTAATGAAATACAGACTATAGATCTCACAGACAGGGCGATACAACAAAAAATCAATATACAACACATACATTATCACCATCATCACGCATAAAGTCACGCCTGTTTCCCCGAAGGGTAGGCACAGACCACGGATTCCCATTTGCTACGATCCTGGCATATTCTTTATACAACACATAATTTAAAAACAAAATCTCCAACAATAGAATTCAACATTAAACCTTTAAGCACAGATACAGAAATCTGTGAACCGTAATATATAAGTCTGCATCGGTACCGGTACGGGTGAACTGAAGATTATTCATGTATGAATTTTTCATCGTCTCTCTGTTGGGACAAGTAAACATTTATACATTTGCTTTTGGTGTGACTTTATAAAAAGATCCTGTTTGTTAATATTTATTTATATATTATAGAATATTTAAACTATAAAATACTATATCTTATATATAAAATTCTCGTGTCACAATGTTCGTTCCCGTACCTACTCCTTCGAAACGGCTTGACCGATTCTCATGAAATTTTCTGAGCATATTAAGTAGGTCTGAGGATCGGCCAACATCTATATTTCATACCCCGGGTCAGTTAAATATAGAAAAAACTTTAGTTAAAAAATAAAGTATTCATCCTCATCGCTGACGAATAGTAACATGTCCAATATACCTAGACCTATATTTTGATTTTGCTAGTGTGTAATATTAATGGTTAGTAAATTTATGTGTTTTCAAGTTATACTGGGCAGAGTTATTCGTGAGTGAGCTGTTGTTGAGTCTTACAGAAGACTGTTTCTTGCTCGTTAGTAACCAACAGCTCCCTTACCATAAACTCTTAAAGCAGGACAGTATACGTTGTGGAAGCGAAACGCCGTATTACCTACATACCAGACGTAGCGGCGTCTCGCTTCTACAACGTAAAGTTCATGGTGAGGGGCAGTAAACATAATTAAAAGTAATATTTTGAAACGTACTATTAAAAATATACATTCAGAAGAATAAACAATAACCAAGCACAACAAATAATCGTCTGTCGTTCATTCTGGCGTTCTTCCTTTGTTCATCAGTGGACATCTTCCGGCCTGATGATGATGATGGCTTCATCATCATCAACAAAACGGTGATTAATTCGTATTCGAACTACCTAACCCCACAATAACAACCACGCTAATCACAACTTCAACAGACGATTAAAAATCACGAAAACTCATCCAGGATAAAATCATAAGTAGCATTCAACCAACGTAGGCACGCGATATGAAGGTTTTACTGCACTTTTAGTATCCCTCGTTTATTATAAACTTTATGGTGGCATAAAGCATAAAGTAATGGCGTATTTTTATAACCAGATACAGTAAAACACCTTTTATGTTGGTGATAACATCGTTATTGAACATTCGGCATGGATATTGCATTAGTGCGCGGATTAAATGGTTAGATTGTCGGCTAGCAATTGAAATTGGTTGGCTTATAGTGGCCATTGTGTACACGCTGTCTGCCAGGCTTGTTGTTATTGTTATATATTTATAACACTCATCACGACCTACATCGCTACATCTGAAATTTATTTTTTTCGTGTCTACTTTATGTAAAACACGCAGTGACAATAGCATTCGACGAAAATCGTAAACCCAAGTCAATGTATGTGAAATATTCTGCAATAAAATAAGGTCAGCTTACTTCTGAATGTTATCCCTACAAAAAATAGTATGACTTCAAATATTTACTTATGTGCGTCGAAAAATGACAGTGTCTACCTTATAGTAACAGAACATACCATCACGCCTGTATTCCCTGTAGTGGTAGGCAGAGGTGTAACTTTAGTACTCCGACATTTCACCAGTTAGGTTATAGCTCCCAATGCAAATCCAGATTCGATACTGCCACTGAGAATAACCTAATGAAAAAACCCAGTAACACTGCTTGAAATAGGACTTAACGCTCTGCAGTCACGCTCAGCGACCTCTAGACCAAGAGTGTTTGTTAAATTATTTAAATAAATTAAATTTAACACAGTAGAGTAAAGAACGGTGTATAAAACATTTAGACAGACGGGGCTCCGGCTCCCAGCATTTAACGCAATAAACTAGCAATCTAACACAAAGTGGGTTCGAGGTTCGATGCCAGACGTTGATTCACAGCTCTAATGCACTTTTATTAAACTTCAGATAGCCACTTAGCCAAGGGTTCGAGTTAAACTTCCAAGTTATAAGTTGGTATCTCCTGGGATTTACTTGGATTGAGACGTATGCTTCATCGGTTTTTCTATGCAGCCTGGATAATATTATAATAGGGTTTTATTTCTATTATGATTGTAATCTTAGTACCTACTACATAAAAAAAAAAGTTTTTATCCAAAATCTCTTGTATTTCTATTTCTAGATCCCGATTCTAAGGCGGCGTGAAAAGAGTTTTCAATACCTCAATAACAAGTATAGGTACCTATATAAAACAAATTGTACAAGTCTGAGGTGGACGTAATTCTGCATCATCTTCCCAACATTAGAATCACAAGTTCAACAACTCGCCTGTTCCAATCCCATCAAAAACAAATTCCAATAAACCCAGAAATGTAGGTTCAGAAAACCCTCAGGTCGGGCAACTTCGCTAATAAACAAACCCCAGTCGATTGTGAATTCAAAGCACACCGGGTGCTTGAAAATTTTCACCCATTTTCTAGAAAATAGATTTTCTGTGGCGTTCTGAGACAAATAGCGTTGGCTACTACTTGCTGGTGTTGCGGCTTCGTTTACTACTGATGGTAAGTATTATATGTTATTAGTATTGTTTATTATTGTATTACGTGTCTTTAAGCTTAAAGAAAGCGTATTTTTAAGACAGTTTACTTTAATACTTTTAATAAAAACTTTGCTTTGAAAATTATGTAAGATTTTATTGCAGATTTAATTAGTTTTGTGGTCACGACGTACGAATTCTCTGACACCTCAGTCTGCCCGTGACCTTAGTACTGTAATATTCGCAGAAGTAATAGAAATCATTACATCCATACATATATATACTATTCATCATCATCATCAGCCGGAAGACGTCCACTGTTGAACAAAGGCCTCCCCCTTAGAACGCCACAATGTATACTATTATTTTTTGGAAATAGTTTATTAATAAACTTATGAATACGTTAAGAAATACGTTTACTTATATCAGTTAAATACCCACGATATACGAGAATTCTAATACGAATTTAGAAAAAAACACATCAACAAGTTATTAAAGTTTATAGGTAGGAGCCAACTGTTAAGTACCCAACGAGCTCATACCAAGCCCACTTAAACCCCCTATATCCCCCAACTGCTAAAATCCCACACCACTAATGGATCCTTTCATTCAAATCCTCACTACCATCTCGAGCCGAAAAACCCGGCAAATCTCCTAACTTATAAAGCAAAAATAATCCCTTGAAAGCTTCAGGAAATGTCATAAGAGAGGCAATTGGACCACTCAGTGGAAACGTGTGTGGGTCTAAATTTAATAATAACCCAATACTTCACATTTCTTCCTTGAAAAAGTGCTTTTAAAGTGTCCTTAATCTAATAAGAGAATGGTGCAATCACGTTAGGGTTGTGAGTTGTCGTTAATCGATCATATTTCCTATACATTTTATTTATTCGAGTATACTTATCCGGTAGATTAAAGACATCCTTTTTATTATAACAGGCTAAAATAATAGTTTAGTATCCAGTCTCCTTACTATGAACTCTTAAAGAAGGACAGTTTGTGGACCGACACGTTGTGGAAGCGAGGGCAGTACTTAATTGTTTTCAATGCCAAAGAACAAACAATGTGCATAGCAACATTTTCGAATTGACAAATTAAACAATAAATGGGACGGATCTAAACTTGAATAAGGTTTTATTCTAGTGTGTTCTTAAGACTATACCTTACCAACATCATCCGTATTTCCATATTGATCATACCTGCAATAAAACAAAGATCATTAGTGTTTGTAAAGTTTACATATTTTGTGAAATACTAAACTTTGGTGGGGAATAATAGTTTGATACCATCATCATGCGCATTATCCAAGAACAAATACACCAAACTCCGCATCATAGAAAATCCATGATAAAATCGGAAAATAAATACTTCTAAAAACAATGAACTTGCGGACAGCCCTGTAATTGAATGTGCTCAGATTGGCTAGTTCATATCACGTTCGATGACGTCATGTCCGGTCGCGTCACGTGGTCAATTTCCGTTCCAATATCCCATGCAGTCAGTCTCATTTGAGATATGGCGACCGACCGGGGCAGACGTCTGGGCTAAATGTAATTTATTTATATTTTACATAACATAACATACATACATGTTATGTTATGTAATATATTTATATTTTAATGTAATTTATTCTAAGAAAATGGGAAATTAAATGTCTCTCTTATTGTATTTAAGTGTACATTTTTTATCTTCTTAATTAAATAAATATAATGACGTCAATTCAAATTTCGTACCGTAAACAAAATCTAATCCAAACACGGGAGCAATTAAATAAAAATCGTGACTAAAACTACATTAATCAACCAATAATACAGTGGAACACAAAATTATCGGCCATCAAACAATTAAACAGCAACTGCGATTAGGAAACTCACGTTAATTATAGCGCGAGCCTAATAAAGGCTATTCCGTTATAACACGTAATGGGTGACATAATTGTGATTCGATCGGACGTGCGCTCTCATTTGACTGTGAAATATTGTTTGGACTGAAGTTCGGCTTCAAATAGTCTGTAATGAAACGTTAGCCGAACGGCTTTTGTTTTGAGTGCTGGAATTTCAATGCGAAATAGCTTTTGCATGTGATATTGTAATAGAAATAATGCTGAGTTTGGTGGTATTACTTGACAAAGATAGGTACTTCAGTTTTATCTATTTTTATGGAAATGAATTGCTGTATGTTAGTCTCGCTACAACTCTAGAACGGCTGGACCAATTTGCCTAATTTTGGTCTTGAAATGTTGGTGGAAGTCCAGGAAACCTTCCTTGGACTTCCACTTAAACGGTTAGAAAGCGGTACGAAATTTGTCGGGTCAGTTAGTACAATAATTTACAAAACGATATATGACCAGTTATTTGGAATATTAGAGCATTATAGACAAGTGGGTCAAAATCCAGAGTATGACTTTGTCAAAGCAAGTTGACTATGATTAATTTTGTCATATGGTAAGAAAAGGAATAAGTTTTTTCTCGATTATCGTTTTCCGTCATACCCTCATACGTTCGCAAAAGTACTTTGAAGTTTGCCAACTTTGCGAGCGGTGTCATTATTTTTATTCTCTTTGGTCAGCTAAAAACTTTAAATATGTGGGCCATGACTGCTACGACTTACTTTTTTGATATCGCCCTTTTATGGGAAAGCTGGGAAAATGTGTTTATATGGCACATATAAAAGAACGGAAGAAATGTGATTATAAAAAATATGCATTTTATATTTGACTATAGGTACCTACTGGGTTAAAAGAGTGCCCGGCCAAAAAAGCTACCCATTTCATCCCTTTTGTGTCGTAGAAGGCGACAGAGGGAAGATCCAGAAGATGGGTACTGCGTTCTCCAAGCCGCTTGTCAAGCAAAGGGTTTATGGCAACCCCCCTCTTCTTAAGGGGGAGGTCTTTGTTCAACAATGGACGGCTTCCAGCTGATGATGACTGGGTGAAACTAGCCAGTTTCCACTATTCAAGATAATCGAATTATTTACGTTATGTTGTGTTACAACAAATATAGAAAAAACGTGTTAAACATATAATTATAATACCTATAGGTACGTTATACTGGGACCTGTAGATACTTAGTAGGCATAGTGTGTACTGGATTAACATAGCACCTGATCTCTCATCATGGACCGCCAAGAACTTTTCGCAAAGCCGTATTAGAAGATAAATACTTCATTAAACTAAGTTCCGTAAGACGTCGGCTGTTAAAACGAATAGCACCACTCTATCTCTTTCTTTAGATGTCTAGCTTATGTACCTCAAGAATTGTCTCGTAATGGTTGATAAGGCTAATTTTCGTATGTAATATGGGTTTGGAATATCTCGAGTATTTAATGTTAAAAAACAAGAGAGGAGATCAAAGATGTGTAAAATAACGTGCATTTCCCTGAAGACCACTTGTCACGAACACAGTTCTTTAATAATAGCAAATACTGTTTATACAGGGATGAGTGACATGGTGGCCTGGAAGTTAAAACACTGCATTCACATACAAGATTTTAATTATAAGTAAGAAGGTAATGAAAGCGTGTTCTATGTTCCTGTCTCAACTTGGTATTTCACACTTGTTTTTACTTCGACCAGGCTTTTTAATAATAGTGCGATGGCTATAAAATATCTCTAAAACTACCAACTTTCAAGTCTTCACAATATTCAATCACTCAGAACCTACGACGGAGCCATTAAAAACTTTATTTAAGGCCCATTATTCGTTCGGTGTCGATAAATTAATTGAATTTTACGTCGACAAACTTTATTATTAAGCCGAAGTTTCATAACTTTCTAACTTGGACGTAACGCAGAATCTTTTGTGAGTTCAAAGGAATTGATTGTACTGTTGTTTACGGAGAAATTTATTGAAACCAATGAGAGGCCTAATGATCTGTGACGTAATTGCTGTAGTTAACAAAGTATGTATAGCTTTGAAGTTGAAATTTTATCGAGATGTTAAAAGTTGAGGTCGTGGCGGCCTAGTGGTTAACACACCGGATTTGTATACACATGGTTACAAGTTCAAACGCGGGCAAATATCAATGTGACTTTTTCAAAGTTATAAATACTTTCTTAGTTATTCTAAGACACCACTGACTAACGGTGACGGAAATCATCGCCAGTAAACCTGGATTAAATTATTTAAAATCGCCAACCCGCAGTGAGCAGTAGCGTGGTGACCAATGCTCAATCCTTCTCTATACGAGAAGGGGCCTTTGCCCTGCAGTGGGACAGTTACTACTTTACTACTAATTAAAAGTGGAGGGGGGGGGGGCTCTCAACCTGCGTAAAAGACGAATAAGAAGTAGCCGAAAGACTCAGTGGCACAGTGAATAAAACCGCGGTTTCTAGTGCATAAATATAATCTAAATAAATTGGTTTCGCGTTTAGTACCTATTATTCAATTCTATTAGTACACTTATATTAATAAACTGAAGCTACAAACATTGTTCAATAGGTATAATTCATGAGTTCTCTATCTCGTAAGATTAAAAAAGAAACAATAGATTATTCCATCAAGCTTAAACAGTTAGAAGGTTGAGTTAAATTCAACCCCACAATGTCACACAAAGACGAATACTTGAAACCCTATTAGAGTTGAGTTAGTTTTAACTTATACACTTGACACAAAATCCATAAATTAATATTCTTTCCAACTTGATATAATTAAGTTTAAAAGCACTATCTAGTATGAGGTACTTGTAAAAGTTTATCCGAGACACCTGGGTCAGTGTGTAATTTATCATTATAACATTGTTAAGCTCCGTTGAGTGATAGTTATTATGAAATTGATGGAATGTGGTAATTATGAAGTACATGAACAAATTTATTGAATTATATATTAAACTTTTGAACAGAATTATTCTAAAAAACTTTCGGGAATTCGAAGCGTTGATTAATCATTTTATCTTTCCTAAATAAACTCAACAGAACTATTTGGATCAGTTGTTATTAGAATACGCAGTACATTATTATATGGCGAGAATAAAGAGAGGCCTTTACGCAGTAATGGATACAGTTGGCCTTTGCACGATGACGATGATGTATATTTCTTAAACAAGCCAGCAGTGTTTTGCCAAGGGTGCCTAAGTTTTTTAACCACAATTTTGTAGTTTAAATACAAAACCGTTTTTTTTAATACTAACTTAGGATACATACCGATATATGTGGGCGGATATGTTTTTTTAAGATGCCGCAGTTTACCATTCCTGTAGGCCAATAGGCTCCCCATTAAATACACGGGGGGCATTTTATATGTATGACCCCTTAAAAAGATACAGGCATGCTGAAAATAACCAATGTTTTTTTAACTGGCTAGCCGACGGATAGCCGAATAGATTCGATATTTGAATATGCCTAGTTGGTCACCTACGTTCCTGCGCTGTTCGCGCTTCGTCGCACGTACATTTGGGTCAGAGAGCCTGGAACACAGTTGACATATTCGACACCTTTTAGTGCGAACGCCCTGAGGGATACTGTTGAAGTATTGATTATTGTCATCGAAAATGGTGAACATTGTTAGATAAAAAAGGATTATAACAATAACAGAAACTAAGAGGTATACCTATAGGTACCTCGTTACCGTAGAGCCTCGTTGGTGTAGTGGTCACAAAGAGCAATATTCGAGAATTAGGTTTTATTGTCGTTTCCCGGGTCGAGCAAAGTGGACAGTAGTTATTAAGAATGTGATGAGAGAAAATGACACACAAGGGTCGTAGCAAATGTAGATGTTTAGTTTCTTCTTATCTCACTGGGACAATACATGTTTTTAAGCTAAACATCGACTTAATAAACATATTCAATAGATGCAACATAAATAAAATATCAAAGCTTGAAATCCGAATGAATTTGCATTTTACCAAGAATATGCGGTGAAATCTTCATCCCCAGACAATACCACACATATTAATCTATTCACAAACAATGGACGGAGTCTTACGGAACTAAAATTGCAATTTTATAACGACGTACCAACTTAATTAACCCTGTCACTACACGGGGACATAACCCGTTGCAATTTCCGTTGTTCTCTCCGCGGGGTTAGATCAGGGTTGCTTTGAGTATTTTTAATCAATTTAAATGCTTTGTGATAGAGAAGGATTCGTTTTGTCGCGGATTTTGAATGTTATTTACTACGTTTTGGTCAGCACTCGTTTTGAACGCAACAATGTATTCATTCATACGCGCCTTTTTTTTCACGTAGGCATTTTTTTATGACTTGACGCAACTTTTCACTTCTGTTACACGAAATTTTCGAGAATTTGCAGTGTGTTTTACGTGTATTACATGTACAGTCGC
This sequence comes from Abrostola triplasia, assembly GCA_946251915.1. Classification (NCBI taxonomy): domain Eukaryota; kingdom Metazoa; phylum Arthropoda; class Insecta; order Lepidoptera; family Noctuidae; genus Abrostola; species Abrostola triplasia. Next base: position 9,310,783 of record OX276434.1, on the reverse strand, counting down.
GCAAAATTAGAACAAATATATGTAAGGCAATAAAAAATACTTTGCTATGCGCAAATTATTGTCATCAAGGACGTCTATCTAATTTTAACCATATTTAGAAAGCAGGCACCTATACATTCAAATATATCTGAGATTGACATTCTAACATTTGAAATGTATTATACCAATTCAAAAAAAATCTATCATTTTTATTTATAAACATTTCGTAAATTTCAAGCAAGTGACAACCCTAGTCAGTTTGCAAGCTGATTACATACGTGTAGCGGGATTCGTTTGAATAAAGGATTAATTTAATGAAAAGTTCCAGATAAATTACGTGCCGAAGTTTTTCGTCCTGCGTTTTCGGGTTAATTGAACATTTTAATTTGGGATTCCGATACCGGCACGAGATTGGAAAAGGTAAATACTTCTTTTGGAGTTTTTAGACTAATTGATTCTTTTCGAAAGCCGTTCGCTGCGGAGTGTTAGGAAATGTTTTGATTTAGGTAGGTGTTAGGGGGAAGTGGTACTTACTTAATTATCTCAGTCCAATTTAACAGAATAACATCACGCCTGTATTCTCCGAAGGGGTAGGCAGAGGTGCACATATAGTACAACCACATTTCGCCAGTTATGTTTTTTAGGTCTCAATGTAATAGGGGGCGAGCCTATTGCCATCAACCGGGCACAATTCCAGACTCCGTGCTGCTACTGAGAATTACTTAATGTAAAAACCCTGTAACACTTTGCCTGACCAGGGTTTCGAACCCAGGACCTCGTACTCAGCTGTCACACTTAGCAACCACTAGACCAACGAGGCACTCTCATTCCAATTTATTAATTTCGAAATTAGAATATTTAGTAGGTTATTTTCATAATTTCGTTTTTTTTGTCATTTTAGTATTCGAATAAGTATTTAATCACTATTAACTTAACGATTTCGAAAAATGGTAGCATCGCCTGTAACTAGAAGTTAGGGTTTTAGACTGTGTGTCACAACCTTAACTTTTCCACTTTCTCTTATATTCTAAACGTAAACATTTACATTTCTTATTATATTCATTTGATGATCAAAGCGGAGGTCGGGGGCCGAAATTGAAGCGATGCTCATGCAGCCGAGACCTTAAAATATTTATTTTTCTTTCGACTTCATTATGTTTTATTCCATTTGCGTTCAAAAGCTTTATTAGAGCGTATTACAGCAGGAAATTTTTCACTTTGACTGATGTTCCGTGATCCGGTTCCTAACCGAATAAATCCGGTTTCAAACTGGTTAAATCCGGTTTGAAGTCGTAAGTTGTTAAATTGGTCAAACGCAATTTAGACGCAGGAGTTTGTGCTAGGGCTGCATAGGTATCGTGGTGTTCATTCGATCTTTGATGTTAAGCAGTGCTTGTCGCGGCCAGCCTTAGCATGGGTACACATTTTTTTACCCTTCCGTGCCTAGGGAACCACGTCTTTGGCCTTGTCGGCTTACCACCCCATTCGGACAATTGAGAGAGAGGGAAATGGACCTGTAATTGCGCACACACTTATCCACTATCTCTAGTAGTATCAGTAGTAGTATTAGTACTTTTTTAGTATTAGTTGACATTAGCTACCATGACCGACATTCAGCCAAAAACACATTTATTATTTCCGCTTAATCCATTAAATTTTAGTCGGTCTTTCTTCATGGAAATTAAAATTCCATTTGGCGCAGTAGCCTCATGGATTAACCTGAATAACATTGTTTAACATAAAAATAAATTACCTTACTTTCCATTTGTTTTTATCAGTTACTAAGTTAACCTACTTTGTTAAATGTCCTTATGTGAAGTCATGCGGAATGTCACAAAAGGACTGTGAAAATAAATGTAATGGGAATCGAATCGAGTGATTTGTTAGCGTTTCTATACCTATGGTATACCCGTGGTTGTGTGTATTATTAATATTGATATTAAGGTATGTGTGAATAGATACGTTATAGTCTTGCTTAAGGGGGAGGCCTTTGTTCAACAGTGGACGTCTTCCGACTGATGATGAAAAGCCTTGCGAGGATGAGTGTTCGTTTTTCGTTTCATAGAAAAACTTTGTTCCCCACTAGGAATTTCTCCTATATCGTGAGTGCGTTGATAAAATATTACCTACACGAACACCCAGAATCTGCGGATTGATTTTTACAAGACTACAATTTAAAACAACAATATTATGAATTCCTTGATTTATCATTTCGGCCTAGTAAAACATTCAAAATGACTTCCAATATTCATAACGATAACCCCCCAAATGCGACTCCAAATTTAATCGGTAATTGTGACAAGACAAATAATAGGAAACAAACAGAAGACACTGCAGAATATTAGGTAAGGCAAGTATATAAGCAGGTTTATTTCAGCATTTATGTATAGAGTTCACAATTCACTTCAATCACATTTACACAAAATATTGACTAAATAACACGTAACTAGTAAAAAGATATTTAATTTAAATCCTAATAAATTGCTCAACACTATTTAATCCGTAAAAGCAAACTAAAATTAAAAAACAAAAACAAAATTCATATCCATAATTTTAAGTTACAGTTCAGCTTAAGAAAACATATTCAAAATGTCGTCTAATATTCGTAACGTTAACCCCCAAATGCGACTGCAAATTAAGTAAAACGAACACACGGTAATTTTGACGGCGACAAATAATACGAGACAAACAGTACTGCAGAATGTTAGGTAAGGCTTTAATCCCTGTATTGCTAATATTATGCGTGGCACGGCGGCGACCCGGGCGGAGCGACGTTACCCGGCTTACCTTGTAACCGGTTAAGCTTTGCATCTTGCGTTTGATGTTTTACCCTATTTCAATGATATTATGGATGTATTGGCTGTAGGAAGCAGTCTGGAGATTGATTTTTGGTTTTTAATTCGCATTTTTTTTTATTCTACCTAAGTGAGTAATAAATAGAATTAAGTTTTGCAAAACAAGGCTCCGATTTTTTTTATTATGTTTTTATTGTATTTTGATGAACTGATTTTAGTTGCATTGGTTTACGTTGCATTTTGAGTTAGGCAAACAGTGAAATGAAAAAAAAACTAAGAGGTACCTTAACATATTATATCCATGCTATCATCACACTTTGATATTATTTACTGAATTTACAAAAAGAGTAACGTTACACAAAAAAAGAGGAAAAAAAGAACAAAAAACAACAAACACCTAAGGTATTCTGCACGTTGCATCAGTTTAGGCGCTGACTGGCAACAAAGATAAATGGCGTGGCGCTAATACGAGCTAAACGCTAATAAATCAATAGCAGCGCACCCGGTCATTACGGCAGCGGATCACACCCGGATATCCCGGCTGCCTGATGTATGGAGGAACTCCGTTTTGATAAAATAATACACTGTTATGGTGTGATTATTATGTTGCTGTTATTATTTTAAGTATGTGGTGTACTTATCGTACAACATTGTTAATTATTGTAAATGTAATAATATATTTTCTTATAACGGATGGATATTGATGCGGGTAAGTTGTGTCTCAATCTAAATGCTTTTGTTTAATGACTATGAATTTCTCATGTTTTAGGGTGTTTCATATGCATTAAATATCACATCAACTCGACCAGACTAAAAGCAAATTTCTTTGATACTGTTATATTTGTGCCAAAAAAGAAAAGAACTCACCTCTCAATACAACAGTAGGCACAATTGACATTTGAGAAACATATAATACAACTGCAATTATCTACTTGGCTTTAAGTAATAACACAAAAATGTAATCACATCAAAGTGTCAACCGCTTAATTGCAATATTTAAATAAGGGATGTAATTCGTGAGGTTACGCCACTACGGCACATGTCACGCTGGGCCAAAAGTAGGCCAGACGGGGCCAAAGTCATAGCTCGACGGCTCAGCATGTGTTATTTTGTTTACAACCACCATCGAACCGTGTTTTGATTCGTTCGTTTTGTCAATAACATGATATTGAGCGGGCGAGTTAAAGGAATGGAATATTCGATTCCTTTTATTGTATCTTTTCCGGAGCTTTGCGCGCTTTTCTGCCGTATAAATTGTATTCGTAGGAAAGTTTAAGGTCTTTCAAATTAAGGCATAAAATATTGATCTAACGAAGGGCGAATTTTAGAGACTGAGACTTCATTCGTTGATAAACACAACAACAACGACCTAGTAAATAGAGTTCCCCGTTGATGCAAATTTGGAAAATAAAATTAATTAGACAAGCAAATGTCATGGGATTACGGAAATAACCCGTAACTCGAGTCAAGCGAAGCCTTTGGATCAGTGAAGGATGTAGCTCACGTTTTAATTTACCATCAAAATGATTAATCACCTGAATTAATCATCTCGAAATATAACAAAAGAATGTCACGGTCATAAATTAAACGGTGGAAAGATTAACCCGGGCATATCTTCACCTTAACCGGATTTAACCGGGTGTCGTTCGACGTGCAACGAATACATTAGCGGCTGTTTCCGCTTCCGGGCCGAATTTCATCCGGATATCCGCGCGCATGATCATCCGCGTTAGCCGGTTATTTTGTAATTTCAACGCGTAACGTTTTTAATCTTTTCGATTGATCAATCGGTTGCATGCGCGTAAATTTTCCTGATATTTTTAAAACAAAAAAGCATATTTTTTACAATGTTAACTTTTAGTTAAATTGTCACACGTTATACGCAATCTCCCTGCATATGACAAATAGTTTTTTGAAAGAGACAACACTTAGATTAATAATTCAGCAGACAATTACTGCCAACTCTAAATAAGTCGAGTGCTGGATATGGCGTACCATTTGCACAAAAGGGTTAAGTTTAAATCGATCAACCCTCAAAACTATGCAGGCCAGCAAGCTAATAGGTTACGCAAACTGATCGAAACTACAGAAAAACTGCTAGAAAGTGTTAATTGGACATTTCCCGAGCAGTTGGGTAGCATTAACATTTCAGGGGGTCCGGCATTCGGTTTGATTTGCATCCAGACCGCAGTCGGTTGCGCTCTGTCATTTGCGGCCCGGCCTCTTGAACCGCGCCACGAGCTGCGAAGGGTTAACTTTTTATATATTATATGCCTACTAATTTATGTAAAAAAATGTAGATTAACTATGTACATTTTTTATGTTTATTTGTTTTGTTTATTTAATTGAATGTAACGATAAACATTTTTATTGAGTTATATTGTCACCAAAACTGCGTACCATGACAGATAGCACTGCATGAATCGTATATTGTATGTAATAGACGAAAATAATGTTGCTTTTTTCAATCGCAACTGCCAGCTGTAATACTAATTAGTATTAGGTTACTTTAGCAAATCAAATATTAACCCTCCATAGCACAAAGTTGTGGTGCAATAAATAGTGTACCTTGTATCAAACCTTGCTGCTTCATACGTCGTACTTCATCGCATATTAGAACCTACTACTATTGATTTCCCGTCGCATAGGTATCGGTTAGTATCCAGGAGCGCAAATAACATGCTCAAACACACAGGTGACGGGTATTGACAATCGCGTTCAGAAATACTTAACAATTAATCGTTAAATTTACCCTATTTACAGAGAATCACCTACACATAACAAGACACGTATTCAGTTTAGTACAGACAAATACAGAAGTAACAGCCTACGCGAATTCAACTGCGTGGTATACATTTCCTTAATACTATCAACGTTCTTAGAGTTCTTTCTATACGTAATTCCAAAAAAAAATCTGTATTATTTAGTAATGAACACGTGACAAACATACGGACGGAAAAATAATGCGAACAAGTTATTTTCCCATTCATAATTATCCATAGGTTCGCAAGTACAGAGGTACAGATGAGTACACTACACAGTTTCTGCTAAATCAGCGTACACTTGCCAACACAAGTGTTTTACATACACATAAAAAGCACCATACAAAAATATCAATACATTTGTAACACTCAATCAATATCGATAGACGCAGGAGTATTCGACTCTAGGTACATACGAGTACACTCCCATGTGGAATCAGTACAGTTGCAAACACAAGTGTCTCGGCAGTCACGTACCGTCTGCGTAACGCACGGCGCCCGAGTATCTGATACTACATAATATATGACTTGTTATGTACAAAGGTATCGAATCGGGCTTGGTCTGAGTTTCAGTTGGTAGCATGTGATCTGATTCGCGTTTAATATTGGAACTTGGCTTTTACTTTTTTAAGGAATTGCATGATTATTATGGTCTGAGGCATGACGATACATAATATGTTTAGCTAGATAGTATTTCTATGTAATAGAGATGTATGGCGTTAGCTCCACAGACAATAACAATGCAACTTAGAGAAGGTACAGCGTTCTCGATACCAATAAAGAAAATATATATTTCTGTAAATAGGTTTACACTAACAATTTTACACGTCAGAATTCAATAAACAAGAAACTAGATGGCGTCGGCATTTCCTGACTACCTTTCAAAAAGAAATGCCGAAACTAACTCAAAAGTATCTATAAAACCCGCAATATTAAACATGTATAGGTATATTCCATTTCAATATAACATAGAGGTTAATTAATTAATTATTACATCTTATTTACCCTATAACAATTTTAATGAAAAAAATATGCAAAACAAAACAGTTATAAAAACTAAAATGATTGCAGAAAACTGAGTAATCCTTTAATCGCTTAACATTTTACACAAGTCCAAAAGCAAGTCCAACATGAATAAAATCCTTCTCAAGCTCCAACGAACAGAAAGTCTTAATCCGAGTATTCTTCCATCTAAATGATTGCTTAAAGCTAGCAATCAGGGTATCCTAGGAGGCAACGTTTACCGTCCGCCACTAGGACCCAGTAAAATATAGCTGGGATGGCCGGTGTAGGGGAAAAGGTGCAAATTGTGGACGAGAGCGAGGGTGAGTATACTGTTGTGGATGTAACACCGAGTATGTAGCACACAGAGGCATTGGAGGGTTAATACAGGTAATATAACGTATTTCAACCTGAATATTTCATAATTCACATTTCTTGGAGGACTATTTTTTTATAAGTAATGGGGAAATTCCAAAATGTACCACACAAAGGTTTAACGCGTTTCAAAATTAGTGTCTGATTTGCGGGCTGTCAAACTGTTAATATCCAATGACCAGGAGAGTAATAATTAAGTTACGTTGTGGCCTATCACTGCAACTAAAAAGCCAAGATTCTCAATGACGTTTGAGTAAAAACTGTTAAAGAAATGACGACCGCCGTGTGAAAATAAATACTGCATAGGAACTTATTCTTACACCATTCTCTATGCAATGACAAATCCATATAGATAGTCTATGTATGTATATTGTATATTACAAAGAAATAATGTATCACCGCCATTCTTTCACATCATGAACCACCTCCGAAGGTGCGCCTTTCGTCGGCTTGCGAGGCAACGACTAGAGCGTCTAAATCGGCCGATTTATTTGTGTTCCAACGTCGACAAGTGTAAAATTTAACCTGAAAACGTTTTACTGCCCCATCGGAACTAGATAAAATAGTTTCGTATGGTAAATACTTTGGTGCACTAGGAGTGCCTGACACGTAAGTTGCAGGAGTGGGAATCACTGACTCTTTTTATTCGCTCATTGTTTGATTGGCTGTGTACGTGTGAGGGTTTTATTCTGTGTCGGAATAAAGTACTTTTCTTCTATATTTTTGGGTGTCTCTGTTCTCATAGCTTTATGTCATTGTGAAGGAATTAGTATGATAGATCCAGGTGTTGGGTGGAGCTGTTGTTTGAGAATATTTAGACAGTCAGGTATATTTTTTGATAATAATAATAAGTCTATATAGTAGTACTCACCTGTAATAATAGTTTTAAAGTTAACTTAATTATTTATAATTTTAATTATATTTAAGTTTTATAACCACAATTTTTCAATTTCTTATGTATATAGTTATAAAAATTACATACAAAATCAGAACATCACACAGGTATACTTATAATAACAAAAAATATTCCATACTATGTAAATTCACTATCAAACCAAGTATTTACATTAACCTGAACAAACCTAGAACCAAGTCAGAACTATCAATGTTTTGCCGCTAGACCGAGATAACAGCACCCTATGTACCGCCTTCTCTGTCTTACTCCCTAACAATACGAAGCCAGGTATCCCAGATTACATAACGAAGTCTTGTAAAATTGGATCAGTAGTTTCAGACTTAGAAAGGTCTAGGTTTTAAGGAATTGTTAGAAATAGGAGTTCTAGTTTTAGCTAAATTATAGTTTTAGATCGAGCTACTTTTAGAACTAGTTTATATTTTGTTAGACTAACTTGTATATTATGTCATTTATGTGTTACTAGAGTAGGTTATTTTAATATTAGGTATGTTTGGATTCTCAAGGATATAGGATTGGTCTTTTGGGACCATTATTGAATCTTTATCTATCTTTAGCATTCGCGATTGGTCTATCGCCAACTAAACCATTTTTTGTAACTATTGCGAATCATAAGTATCTAAACTCCTATATTACTTCTTGGTCCTAATCTGGTCCTTTGAGTCTAATTCCCGTGTCACTTACAACTGCAATTCTTCCATTTTCTCAATTGGAATATAAATCGATGTGGCCATTAAATGTTTACGAGTACAACTTACGGTTTCGACATGAGCACGATTGTGCGCAATCATTTGACGCGAGACATGGGACGATAAAACGTGTGATTGGTTATGTTGCCTGTGTGTTCTGTACGTGGGGAGGGCACTGTTTAAGTTTCTGGTAATGCGTACTAAAAGACCAAAGTTTGTATTAATGTATATGTGATAAAAACCTTCAACTAAATTCCAAACGCACATAAAAATACAGCTGGATGTTTGGTATTGTTGATGCTTGATGTGGAGTAAAAGCGCTATCTTTCAAGCTTTTCTAAGGCTAAGAAATTATTCACGTTTCCTACCAAACCCCTTATGCTGAAGCAGAAAGACCTAAGTTTGCTTACGCTAGATCACAAACGCCACACAATTAATTTAAATTTACATACACACTTCAGCACTTATTGTGCCGCAATTGCGAGTAACCTCTGTTATTATAACTGGTATTGTTGTAAGTTATAGGCCAGCACTGGAAATAATTAATTCATAAGTCATAATGAGTAGCAGTTTTAGTTTACATAAATTGTGAATTTCTGACTGACTTTTTGCGAATCCAAGCATAGTCTACATACATTTATGCCTGTGGCCGTCGAAGAGATAGGCGAAGGTAATTTTCTAAATCAAGACTATGCAAGTATACCTACTTTTTACCGCTTATCACAAGGCTTATGTAATAGATAGTGAGCTCGCCATTAATAACTCCTACACTTCCATCATCAGCCGGAAGATGTCCACTGTTGGACAAAGGCCTCCCCCTAGACTTTATGTAATGATTACTTGATGAATTTAGAAGTCAGGTAGCTTAAGTGATGTCTAGTGCTTTTTCTACATTCTTGTATATGGAACTTTTAAATAAGCATGCGTGTTTGTTTTTTCGTATTGCTTTTAACCGACCTCAAAAAAGGGGAAGGTTATGTATTCGACGCGTATTTTTTTTGGTAATACGTCTACTCATGCCTGTAAGAAGATCAGTCAATCAGAAGGATGATAGCAGTGCTGTCTATTCTGATTTTGAGACCATTGGAGTATCGTTACTCATGAATGCTGTTTTAAAGCACACTCGGAAAGGGATCGTCACCGTGTCTACTCGAGGAGTTCAGTATTCTTCGTATGAAACTCCTTACGCAACGCACGCTAATCGGAATCGTAAAACTTGCCTCCGGACAAGCTCAAGAACCGAGGCGATGCGGTGACAATCCCTTTCCCAGTTATATATTATGTGTGACCTTTAATGCGTCTACTGTATCACATCCCTACTAATCCTACTATCCTACTTATAATATTATAAATGTGAAAGTTTGTAAGTATGGATGTGTGGATGTTTGTTACTATTTCACGCATAAACGGCTGGACCGATTTGGTTGAAATTTGGTATGTAGATAGGTTATACCCTGGATTAACATATAGGCTACTTTTTATCCCGAAAAAATGTAGCGGGTAACACCGCGGGGCGCAGCTAGTAATATTATAAACGCGAAAGTTTGTAAGTATGAATGGATGTTTGTTACTCTTTCGCGTAAAAACTACTGAATGGATTTTAATGACATTTCATATGGAGGTAACTAACACCCTGGATTAACACATAGGCATTTTTATTCCGAAAAAATATAGCGGGTAACACCGCGGGGCGCAGCTAGTTGAAATATAATTTCAACTAAAATGAATGCAATTGTAATACAATTTTCAATGGCATACAATAACAACACATCATCCGATACCTCATTAACGATTCGCCCACAAAGTCAGTGTTCGATGAGTGTTTACGAAAGTCATTTACACATGATTAGTGAGCGAATCGTTAACGTAAATAATAGTTATCAATGCAATTTTGATGTCCACCGTACAATATCAAATTGTCGGTTTGGAGTCGTTCCAAATGTAGAGTACTAACAAATAACTTTCGGTATAGATACACTGTTTGGCACTAGACTGGTTTTATTATACTGAATATTATATTTTGTATTTTTTATACCTATAGATATTTCATGTATCAAAGTTGTTATCGGCACAGTTCTATGCTTTACCCTTTTAAGCTAAACGTGGGTATTGTTCTTCGAAGGCTTCGGCTATGGAGATTGGAATTCAGATACATGTAAGTACATTCATCGAGGCAGTTGCAGTAATAATTATTATAATCAGTGATAGCCGAGTGGTGACACCGTTTGACTGCTAAATCAAAGGTTGCAGCCCAAATTCTGGCACGTACCAATGTCTTTTCGAATTCATGTGCGTACCATAAATTAATTATCAGTTGCTAAATACGGTAAAGGAAAACATCATGAGGAAACTGGTACACCTGAGAGATTATTCAACGTTGTGTAAATGTCAGAGGCCTACAGGCGTTAGACGGTTTTAATTCTGACACCAGGTTGTTCATCAACCATACAATAAGAAGAAGTGTTTAACAACTTAAGGAGACTAACTACAGGTCTACTCTACTCAGCAATAACCTACTTTTCATAAACTCCTAGTACACAATACTCAAATGCAAAACTAGTAGCTACACCTAACCCACCCGGGTTTTATTCCGAACACGCTTAACGAACGCAACTCGGGGTCCCAGTGGATAAATGCATTCTTGACAGAAACCCCGCATAGGGCAAATAGGGAAAGTTTCCGAGTAAAGAGACCACGTAACTATTTAATAAGCTAACTGAACACTGCTACTACTTTTGTTACTATATTATACGAAGGGGCGCGAGGTTAAGCCGTGCAGGTCGCGGTCAGTCTTGTGACGGGTGACCGTTTTCATACGTCGATGCGCGTCCGTGCTTCGGAAGGTTAAGCCGTTGGTCCTGCGCCTGATATGTTTCCGGTCGTGGCGGTCTACCGTCCTATCGGACTATGGGAATGGGGGGAATAGACAGTGCACGATAATATCTCCTGCCCAGCTGGCTAGTCTCAGCTGAGAAAGGCAGCCGTGACGGAAATTCGGTGAGGATATAATATTAACACGGAGATACAGCATGGAGTCAGGATTTGTACCCGGTTCAGTAATAGGCGCGACACCATATAGGGATTTAAAAGTAACTGGCGAAATGTGGGTGTACTGTACACTTTTGCCTACCCCTTCGGGGAATATAGGCGTGATGTTTATTTTATTTTTAAAATGTCGCTCCACATTATGAATTTCTCCTGTAGTTATCCTGGGTGTGTTCCACAAACAAGACTCGGAAGAAACGTCTACGGCTCACAATTTAATGTCCCATGCGGGAATCGAACCCGCAACCCTTAGCGCAGCAGTCCAGTCTTAGCCACTGCGCCAATCAGGTCGTTACTACCAATGCTACTTCCCATACTTATATATTTTTTCTAACTGCTAAGTTGCGTGCGCCGTGGACATTAATCGGTTTTAACGCCAGCCGCGCATTTCAGCCGATTTATACAACCCCCTCTAAGAACTGCATTGCGGGGCAGTATATTACACAATTTAAGCGCCGCCGGATACCGTGGCTCTAAATATGGGTTGGAAGTAACAAGAACTAGTTTTAGGAACAATGTTTTGGGATCTTTTTTAACCGACATCAAAAACAGGAGTGTAATAGAGCATTTTATGATCATAAAAGAACATTAAATTATCTTAATGCATGTTTAAACAATTAATAAATTGTTATATGAAAATTCCTTAAGCTATAGCTACCTCTCTATGAAAATAATAACTTTTTATTGTGCCCATAAATTACAGAAGGTGGCAATAAACATATTGCGTGTTTTAACGTGTGATGAATATACGCGTGTTCTTTACACAGGTATTTATTATATCACGTTATAGAAAAGAGTAACTTATAGAAGTGATAACGGAGTAGGGAGGTGTGTAGCTGAATATCATCCTACATACTAATAGTGCCCCCATACTATGTACTCTTAAAACATAACATAACATCACGCCTGTATTCCCCGAAGGGGTAGGCAGAGGTGCATATATAGTACACCCACATTTCGCCAGTCATGTTGTTAGGTCCCAATGTAATAGGGGGCGAGCCTATTGCCGTCAACAGGGCACAAATCCAGACTTCGTGCTGCTACTGAGAATTACCTAATGATAAAACCCAGTATCACTTTGCCCGGGATTCGAACCCAGGACCTCGTGCTCAGCAGTCGCGCTTAGCAACCACTAGACCAACGAGGCAGTCACTGCGTGTTTACTGCTGTCAGTGCGTGTTCTTTACGCAGGCATTTATTATATCACGTTATAGAAAAGAGTAACGTATAGGAGAGATAACGGAGTAGTCAGGTGTGTAGCTGAATATCATCCTACTACATACTAATAATGCCCCCTTACTATGCACTTATAAAGCAGGACTATTTCCGTTGTAAACTGCACGGAGCGGCATTTCACTTCTAACGGAAATTATCTTGCTGTAAGAGTTCAAGGTGAGGGGGCAAGGTCCCTACAATGCTTGCATTGCAGGTCATTTTCTGGTGTAGTGCGATGTCCTTAGAACGCCACAATGAACGACAGCTTCCCGAATATAGGTAAGTACACGTTGAGTAACACATATTTTTTCATATTAGTAAATATAATGGATAACACTTTAAAAAGTTATACCTAATAGTAAAATTGAGAGCGTCATTGAAAGTCAGTATCTAAATATTAAGCTAACGTACCCTGGAACAACTTCACTGAGATCTAGACTGATTAATCTATACACTACAAATTAGCTATATCTATTCAACTAAACTCAGCCCACAAAAAGTGTAACATAAGGTAAAATAAAACAGCTGCTACTACCCCGCACTACCATCCAACCTATTTAAAACAAAATCTATGATTCTATCAGCTGAGCACAAAAAATAATGTTTAATACTAAGCCCAACTTCAACGCTCAGCTTAAACTTAAGCCCCGAAGTGGCTCCAGAGACGTTCTCTTAAGTTTTACAACCTACAGCTTAAAATGTTCGTTAGTCTCCAAATAAAAACGGGGAGAACTTCGCCTTATTTTGCGAACCCGTCAAAGGCTCTTAACAATTAAAAAGTTGTTTTTATTGGGTTTAAAAAGAGAATTGATTGCGTGATTATGTTGGCTGCGCTGTGTGGGATGATCGTTTGAAACAGGATTTTCTTTTATGGCAATGTTAAATGGCGCTTGTAAATGTTGTTGAATGTATTGAATTGCGGAGTTGTGCCTGTGTATGTAGCGTTGAGGGTTATTTATACCTACTGTTTTATTGCTGGATGAGGGTAAGTGAATCTGAAACTTTTCTGTATGTTCGCAAAATTGAATAGGTGTAACTATTTGTAGCTAGTGTTTAGAACAGTGGAATGGACTATGTTATAATGTATTCATAATGTCCTCGTAGCTTAAACCTTAGAATTTAGATTCTACAACATAAATTACTATGCTAGCTTTAAATTTTAAAAAGCTTAAAAACTTGAAATGTATCGTAAAAGGTTGACCAATTAACCGTCGACTAATTAATTAAACGAAAGTGTATTTAATTACGTTGAACGCGATTTACAAAAATAATTACCTGCTAACATTTGGCAATAAGCTAAACTTACGAAACACGTAAACGAAAGTTTAAACCGATCCATCAACGAAACGTTAAAACACATTTCATCAACATTTCATTAAAAATTCAAAACACAGCGCTGTGAAGCAGGTGATGTTTAGTATAACAGACGTTACACAAATGAATAAATAATGGACTTTTCGAATTTGGCCCAAATCTTTGGCGTAACGAGTTGAGAAAACAAATAAAGGCCGGTCGGTGAAACTTATTATGCCGGCAATAAATAATATAGCGGGCTCACTCCAGGGGCTGCCAACTTTTAATACAAATGTGTTGTGATGCCCGATGTTTGAGCTTTCAGTAGAACAATGCAGTTTAGGGTTATTGGAACTGGGTGTGAAAAATGTTGCTGACCTCTGGATGAAATGAAAATTGAGTTGTTCAAATGTTTAGTGCTCCCTTTCGTCTCATCTATTCCGTTTTTTTTATACACTTGTAATAATTAATAGAAACTTATTTTTATATTCTATTCTATTCTATTTTTGATCGCTCGTGTATTATATGAAATTGTAGAAGCTTATTGTGCGGTGGATGCAATTGGCAAGTTGGCGTTCATTGTGACGTTCTAAGGGGAAGGCCTTTGTTCAACAGTGGACGTCTTCCGGCTGATGATGATGATTGTGCCTTAAACAAGTAACTTATATTCGGTGTTTTGTGTAGCGCACCCTGGGCAGTCTCGCTATCAATATTGCCCACCGGCTACTTTCAGAACTACGGCATCATCGATTTGAGTTAGGTTCACCGCTGTCGCTATGGCAACCGCATGGCTTGCGGTTAACACCTAACCTAGTCGTTGGAACTACATAGTTAAACACACGTCAGAACAGGACACGGCAGTATGCAATTCATAAAATTCGGTTACATAGCTTATAGCAATGTATGTATACGTTTTTATACATACAAGCTTCTGCCTGCGACTATCTGTGCGGATCTAAGGTCAAAAATTAAACTTTCTAAACTAAATTAAGTAAAATGACTGCTGCGCTAAGGGTTGTAGGTTCGATTCTCGCACGGAGCAAAAATCTGTGCGAACCGCAGATGTTTGTCCCGAGTTTAGGTTTGTGTATGTAATATTCCATGTTTGTATAGGTATAACGCACCTACGGAACAGGAAAAATTCCTAATGCCGGGCAACAGTTTTTTTTTAAGAAAAGGGAAGTCTAATGTCATGATGACAAGTGACAGGTGAAGTGATGACAAGAGCGCTTTAAAGCATATCGCTTGAGAACGTCTTAAGTCACCTGAATAATTCAACAGACCTACTGAACTGTATGTAATACTAGTAGAAGCGATAATCTATGACCACTGATCATGAATAAGCATGAGCCAACTATCAATAAGCCAAATCTACAAACTACAAAACAAAATAATCAGCCACAACCGAATATTAATTATTAAATTATTGATGACACGACAATCCAACCGAACGGATTTTAATTATTAATTAACAAAGAATTAATAGGTTTTGTCGACGTTCAAATTGAATATTTTAATCGGCAGCCATATTGTTATTGCTCACTTGCACTATGGAATGGAATAAGCGGAACATGATTGATGTAATGCTAATATATTGGCTACTTTTTAATGGGACAATGGTTTTATTAGGATTTTCACTGTTTACGCTGTCCAAATAAATGTTGGTATATGAGTAGTTTTGTTTTGGCGTATCTCACATGTTTGTGTAAATACTACTAACGCATGTGTACCTAACTGTAGGTATTATCCAAAACTAAATTGTATTTTTACTCTTGACGGAACGGAATAGGTGTATGCGTTTAAGGTGAGAGGTTATTTTTGTTTGTTAGTGTGTGCACAAATTATTGTTGCCAATTTTCTCCGAAACGGATTGACAGATTTTAATGTGGTTTTCGGTAACAAGTATGTAGTTAATTAGAGATGGTTCTCAGGTTATTCATGAAAACTTGTTTAGCCATTTGTTATTTTACATTACCATATGTTATAAATGTAATAATAATATGTGACTAGCTGCTAGATATGGTTTCACTTCGCATCTTCCGCATCCTACGGAAACAACTTTTAAACATGTTTTTATTATAGTATTTTCATCAAACACTCTTCATCAAAAAGCTGTTAAAACATAATTGATAAACAAGCAAATAAACCCACGTTTCTACCTAATATAACGATCTTGAAAAACAAATGCAAACAAAAAGGAACTTTACAAAACAGAATCTAAGGTTCAAGTTCCCAAATCGCATATCAGCACCACAATTTGCACCAACATTTTTCCGTCAAAAGTTGTAAGCACGTGTCTGTTTGCACCTTCGCCTTTGCCACCCTGGTAGTTGCCAAAACCCCATGGAGCACCCATTGCTCACACGTTAAAGCACCCTGCTATTAATTTTTAATTTTGTTTTTACGACATTTTTAATGGACGTCGCGTTTTGGCTAAGTTTTATGCGTTCCGGATTCGCCGTAGAAATATTGTTTGATGTTTTTGTGATATGTTCGGATAGGTATGTTTGTTTGTTGTTTAATTTTAATATTTATGATGTTTTTTTTCTGTTATACGAAATAAAATCGAACTAACTATAGATAGTAATGCTACATGAACACTTTTTATTTCTAGACAATATTTAGGTAATAATTATATAGAACTAGCTTTTGCCCGCATACATTTAGATAAATACAAGGACCCATATGAGGGATGTATCTGAAAAAAAAGCCCATGTCTGTTCCTAGGTCTTAAACTTTCTACACATCAAATTTCATTGAAATCCGTCCAGCGTTTTATTCGTGAAGGCGTAACAAACAAACAGACAGAGTTACTTTCCCATTTATAATATTAGTATGGATACCATTTTAATTCTAACCTACAGAACCCTGCTCCCATCTTTCTTTAAGCTATATTTGTATAAAACCGGTCGATATCAAGCTGAATGCAAATTAAAGTCGCCGCCGGGAACAGTTTATTAAGAAAACTATTGCTGTAAAAACAAAGGACGCACGCCCTCATCAGCTAAGAGCTAAATGGTAAAACCTTGGCTGCATTAATTAAATAAATAATGCTCTAGAAAATCTGAGACTTAATGAAAAATTCACTTGAAGATAAACTTGTAAGGGGTTCTTGGAAATCTGTAAAAGAAAATAGTTGTAAGTTTTTTGTGTGAAGAGTAGAAGTAGGAATATGAGTTAGTTTCCTAAGAAACGTTGTGTTTTAGTGTATTGAAGAAATGTTTGAGTATAGATACGTAGCCTGTAAAATTATGCACTGTATATAATCAGTTAGCAGTAAGTACATAGACAGAAAAACACCAACCTGTTTTTTTAAAATATGCATTTACTGTGTATTTAACTAAAACTAACGTTAAATCGATAGTGAATGGGATGCATACAGTACCTACCTATAATGTTATTCCGCTACGTAAACTAGTACTTTTTTATTCTGTGACGCAATAATACAGAAGTATACTTAAGTACCTACCTACATTATTTAAGTGAACTCGCATATTATTATTATCGAAGTATTTTCTACATTTTAAGACATTTCACCATTTCAAAAACGATTCCTAAAACGTATTATAGCTATCGGCAAAAATGTTTCGTTTATAATAAGGGAGTCGTTCTGAGTCTCTTAGCAAAAAATACGTGTTCATCTTCAAACGACACTAACAGGCGTCCATATATAGCTAAACACGTAAAAAACAAGCAGTCGTCGAGTGCACCAGACAGTACATAACGCCATGATTTCATTGGGACAAAAAAACTGTTCGAACGACACGCGGCGCCTACAGCGTTTTTCGTCACCACGCGATATTTTTTCCATTTCTCTGTGAACATTTTTCATTTCGACGAACCAATGCTGTTCTGTTATGAAGGATTTATCGATAGATATGTATATGAGTCCAGATTGTCCGGAGTGCGGGTGAAATGTTTCGGAGGTCGGAGGTACTGTTTCGAATTAACAAAAAACGACCACTGTATTTCGGCTGGTCCCTGTGCCGCAGAACACGAATTGAATATGAAAATTCTTGTACGTTACTGGCCACTATTCAAATTGGAATTCGTGTTGTGATCGCGAGCTGCGGATATATTTTTAATTTAGCTACACATACATATAGGTAAAGAGGTCTATGCGGGAGATTTCAGGATACTTATACATCGTTTAGGATTTTTGTTAGGTTTGGGTAGGTACATATTGCACACTGGTATCTTAAAGAAAGTAGGCAGACAAGTTTGTCGTCTCACACAAATACCTAATTTTGTCTCACCTTAAACAAACTTTATTGAGAGTTAACAAAAGATACATCACTCTAGCAATGATTGTAAAACACATAACTTTTTGGCCTACAGTCCAAAAAATACATACAAACAAACTTTCGTGTGTAATACCAACCCTAAACGATAATCACCTAAAGTTTAATCCTACATAAGCTTCTCAGATTTAGCATTAAAGGCAAAGTGTAAAGGTTATTAGGTTAGGTAACCTGGCGTGCTCTATCGACCTCGGGCGCAAGACCTAGGTAAATGAACCAAGGCTAAGTTAAACGCAAACACCCTTAGCTGGCGTGTCGCTAATTAATAAACGTGTAAATACACCGGTTTCATTAATTCGACGTAGGCAGCCCGTCACTACAGCGAGATTAGTGTTTATCGTTGTGACTGTTCAAATTTGTGTTGGTGAATGAATTAGTTAAAACAGCTAAACGTGGGGAAGTTGAGTGTTCGGATAATTATTTATACTAGAATACAAGTAATAAAATACCAAATATAATTTAGATGTTTAGTGTTAATAAAGTAAAAATGATTCAAGGAATTGTAAAATGTGCAACTTTTCTATCAAATCATATTCATCATCATCATCATCATCATCATCAGCCTATCTCAGTCCACTGCTGGACATAGGCCTCAAATCAAATCATATTGCCACAAATAAATTCAATTTTATACAGAGTATTTTGAAATTTTGTATTTAGCTTCTGGCAAGTACTTTACAAAAATATATGGCCGCAACAAAAACCAAACACAAAGGAAATATGTAACTAAGCAAAAAGTCTAACACAAAAACTGCAGCGGCTATGATTCTTATTTAGAACACAAACTGCTGTATCCTGATACTACATCGGAAAATGTTCGCGCAAGAAATTTTCGAATGTGCTGAAACGGAAAACAAGCTACAAGGAACAGTTAACATAAGTTTCCTCACCTTACGAAGCATTTCCTCGAGCGAGTCCATGTCGAGGGCGGCAGGCTCCCCGCCCGCGCTGCCGTTCACACCGTTATTGTTGTTCGTCATAGGTGAGCCGCACCCCCCCTCTCCACAACACCCCGGCACATGTGAATTACATTTACGTAGACCGCCACTTTATAGCCGAATGTTCGCTTTTATTTTTGGTTATTCGTCGCATACAGCCCGCACTTTGGTTGGTTAGCACTTAAATGTTTAGCTTATTTTTATAATCACACTGTTCAGACTAGAATGGGTTAGGAAGACAATGTTTTTCTGTAAGAATAATGTAGAAATGACGTTATTTCCTTATGAATCATTTGTATTCAGATACGGTCAGTGGTAGAAATTATCAATCTTTGTTTCGATTTAACCTTAATTGTATATTTACGTAATAATAATTAATTGTATATAGAGATAACAAATATATGAAAATATAGGTGCATAAATACCAAACCCTTCTCCTTCCTCTCTTGATTAATAAATAAGTAATTTACCCACTTGATTACGAATCTACAAATGCAAATATCGAGTGAAAACTAAGCGAGTTATCCACCCCTGCCGGTAGACTTGTACTGAGCAAACAGAGATAGTATACCGATGGTAGGGGACAATGTGTGACTGCGCATACATTTGGAGCTATAGATGCACCCTAAAGCCCTCTCTTATCGAAATTAGGTAAACAAGAACGACACAGGTAGGGGGCATATTTTAATTAGATTTTTGGGGGATATGATGACGGATCTTTTAGAGTTAAATGTCAATGTCATAAATGCCTTATTGATTTATTTTCTTCATTTTTGACGAACTAGCTTACGCCCGCGATTTCGTCCGCATGGATTTATAGCCTCGTTAAATGGACTATGCCAAACATTTTTTTTTTATTTCCACCAGTACGTTTGAGCGTAAAGAGGTAACAACCACACACACTCATTAACTTTCGCCTTTTTAATATTAGTGTAATGTGGTATATAATTTAATATTGTGTAAGGTATACTCCATTTTCGAAAGTCGATTAGAGAAAAGAAAATATATAGGAACTCTACTTTAGTCAACGACTTACATATAAAACTTAGGTATATATCAACCGTAGTCATATCGTTTCAAATTGACTATGAAGTATGAGAGGTTTTAATTAAATTTCTGAAGCACCCTTCGTTAGGCAAACATGATTGCTCAATGCTCATGCCAGATGAAGATTGATGGATGAATATATTATTATTATCCACGACTCCGTAATGTCTAGACGTATTACAATTGAAGTGTGATTGAACTGCAAGTCAGGTGATAGAAAACAGTGATCGTCCATTTAGGACATATGTATAGGTTTAACTTGCCTTGTTTCTCGCAGGACTATTTAATAGAGTTGTAATGCAATTTAACCCTTTCCCGGTGTAATGACCCACCGATAGGGCTATAGCTATTGTTTTACTATTGCGTCTGCTTCACGCACAGTCAAACTGTTAAGTAACAAAAATTTCTATTAAATTCAGTAATTTTACGTATCGAAATACATGTTAATAGTATTTTTTTTAGACCTTTTTCTTTCTTATATGAGACTTACGGTAGGTAGCGCAATGTGGGAGTACCACAGAATATGCACTTTAATAGCTACCTACATCCTTTGGAAAATACAAGCGACAATATAACTGAACCAAAAATGGACGTCCTGATCGGCGAAGAGGCTAAGCGTTTGGAATGCTGTGCTTGCGGGATCGATGCCTGCCCGTGACAAAAAATTGGTGTGATCCGCAGATGTTTATCAGTCTGAGTGTTTAAGTGAGGGACATTTCATAGTTGTAAAACGCATCCTCAATACAGCGGAAATTCCTAGTGTGGGGCAAGCAAAAAAAACAAAAAATGTCTTATATACATGCCTCGTTGGTCTAGTGGTTGCTAAGCGCGACTGCTGAGCACGAGGTCCTGGGTTCGAATCCCGGGTCGGGCAAAGTGTTACTGGGTTTTTCCATTAGGTAATTCTCAGTAACAGCACGGAGTCTGGATCTGTGCCCGGTTGATGGCAATAGGCTCGCCCACTATTACATTGGGAACTAAAACATAACTGGCGAAATGTGGGTGAACTATATGTGCACCTCTGCCTACCCCTTCGGGGAATACAGGCGTGATGTTATGTTATGTGTCCAATATAATTGAATAACGTAGTATATAATAACATTGTAACCTAAAACTAGAACCAAAGAACCATGTCAAAGTACGCAGCTAAGTGTAAAGCCTTGAATTTCACCAATGTATCACACGACTAATGAAGTAAGCTAAGCTAAAAGCTCCAGCTAATTGCAAGTGTAAATAAGCTGTTAACCTAATACGGCGAGCAGCTTAGCTTGAAATATGGGGGGAGATTTATCACGTGGTATAGGGGTCAGTGTTGCCGAGGTTAAATAAAATGTTTAGTTTGGTAAATAGAGGCGTTATTAAAAAGGCGTCTCTTTTAAGTGTTTTAATAATAATAAAAGAACCTATAACTGGGGAAGGAAGAGCTTTTTTTATTGAAAAATTACTGGAGTGTAGTGAGTTTATATCTTAAAATAACTTCGAAGAAGTATATTAGGTATATGATAAAAAAAATGTCACAATACTGGTTTATCGAAAAAAACTAGACTTCAAAAAAGGAATGCTTTTGTGAAAATAGGTCCAAAGATAAATATTTAAAGTTCGAACATTTTATTAATGAGAACCATTCACCGCTATACTTAATTATAACTGCTAGTCTCGAATGCGAAATTCAAATGAATGGGAAAAAAGAAAGAAAATCTACGGTTACTGTTTTAATAATCCCAGTGGCCTTTTGTACTGCGGAGTTCATTGACCGAACGATCTCGCGTCAAACACGAATCACCCTGAGCTTGACATCAAATGAGTATTAACTTGAAGAAAATATTATAATTAAGAACAAAATTAAGTATAAAAAAATAAATTTTGATATTTGAATCCAGAAATGTTGTTTCCAGCCAGCTTTTTGTTCACAACCTTTTTTACTTCTGGTATATAAGCACCTTTGTATTGTATTCAGTAGTGTCTTGGAAATAACAGATGAAGAAACAAACAAATATGAAAAAGTCACTTTACATCTTGCCAGTATTTGTACTACGGCCTCACGCATATAATCTGGTTGAAAAACCTCCAACAAACATCTCTTAGACGTAGCCAGCTTTGAAAGAAAAAGACAAAAAAAATCTTACGCTTCCAAAACCCCCAACCTCTTTAACGATGCATTATCACGACACAAGTCCAGCAGCAAATTGTTTGTATTCCATTGTCACTTATGACCTGACATTGAACACAATGGTTGGGACATAAATGACATTGTACTTCACGCCACTGGTACTGTTAGACAATAGTTAACTAAAAGTGTCACGTTTCCTCGTTAAGCGGTGACATTGAGTTGGAAGTCGGACAGGAATGTGGGCGGGGCTTGCGTTTTAATACTTGTGACCTCACTGAGAAAAGGTCAGAGGATATTTTAGGAGTTTTGTGTCTTCTTTAGTTATTTTGAAATGATATAATACGACTAGCCACGAAGAAAATAAAAGAGTTTTTGTCTCTAAGACCTAGAATTCTTATTGCGATTGCTGAGCATGTGGTCCTGAGTCCGAATTTAGGGTCGTGCCAGGTGCTACTGGGTTTTTCCATGAGGTAATTCTCAGTAGCAACACCGAATCTGCGTTTGCTCGGTTGTGCTCGGTTGATGGCAATAGGCTCGCCCTCATGGGATAACATAACTGGCGTCATGTGGTTGTGGGTGCACACTACACCTCTGCCTACCCCTTCGAGGAAGACCAACGTTAGGGGTATGTCTACGTTATCTCGTGAAAAGAAAAAGATTAAGATAATATTGGTACATAATTAATTACATATAGTACCTACCTACCCTCAAAGAAAGACCAATACACCATTCAAAACATAAGATATCAAACCAATCATTCTTATCAGTACGTAATTTGCACAACCAGTTAATTGAATTCAGCACATTCCCTAAACATAATATCCAATCTGGTTTCAATACGTACGGCGTCAGCGTGAGTTCATTGACACTTGGCACTAGGTTGCAGCCCAGCGGGACTCGCACTGAACTAAACTAATACGTATGTACATTATATAACACTCGTACGGTATGCTGCCCTGGTACAATGTTTTAATGATAACAGGCTTTTTTGTTTTCTAAATTACGTTGTTTGGTAAGGAGAATAGATTATAGGCGATAAAAAGTAAAAATCTATATCTTATTGAGGTGACATACATACATAAAGTCACGCTTGTTTCCCTGAGGGGTAGGCAGAGACCACGGATTTCCATTTGAGGTTACACATAACGAAATATCGCCTCCTATCCCTAAAGGGCAGAGAAGATTTTTTTCATCACAAATCCTGACCGAATTTCGATCACGGCGGCCTGCCTCAGCTGAGACTAGCCAACTTTGCAGGAGATATTATAGTGCACAAGTATGCGAGCAAAGACAGGCTGACTACCATAGTCCGATGGGACGGAAGACAGTCACGACCGGAGAGAGATCAGGCGCAGGACCAACAGCTTAACGTGCCTTCTGAAGAACGGAGTTATCACCCACTCTAATGTTTGTTTCTCTCATGTCATACCTATTGTATTGTAATACAATGTAGGTGGTAAAACTATTCCTCGGTTTCACAACGAGTCCTTGTTAATTAAAATATATAACTTTAAATTGATTAAGGGAAACTTGAAAAATTATGGACACGAGCGGGACTCGAACCCGCGACAGTCGCCGTACCGTGGCGCCGCTCTGCCAACTGAGCCACCGTGTCACTGCCGCATCCATCAAATTCCAAGTCACCTTTTTATATAATATATGTATAACTTAATAAATATTTTTTACGTAAAAACCAAAGCAATACTTCTAAAATGTTATTAGGTACCAACCAAACCGAACCAAGTTAGTAGGTCTGTGTTGCTTTAAGTGGTCGTAAGTAGGTCTGCTATATATGTTGCTTTAAATGGTCGTAAGCGCCACCTACGTGAAAAGTGAGAATGTTTGCTTAGCAATAGTTATTGTGTAACATGAAATCGACCTTGTGTAGCTACTAATGCTACTAGTTTTTATAACCTTGGATAATTAGAAATATGCGTGCAATGTATGTTAATTTGCTTATAATTATGATTATTTAAATACAATCATGCAGAGCTCCTATTTTACTATTGCCCTATAAATGATTTGAGACATCGAATTATTGAAAATTAGACAAACAAGTAATAATAATGAAGATTTAGAACTTGATGACTTTATATATAATAATAATAATAATCAATGACAGGCTTTGGACAGGGTTTTGTGGAGGAATAATGGCGAAGCCTTTGCCTAGAACCGGAACACTGAACAGGCTATTAAAAAAAATCGTAGACTGACTGACAGACACGCCTGTTTTGTTGGAACTATAACTATGCTATGTATGTGATATTTCATGTTCGTGAAAACACCCACGACACAGGAGAAATTCCTACTGTGGGATGACATTTAAAAAAAAAACAAAAAAATATAATATTAAAAAATAAAGTCGAATATTTTGATTACGTTATTGTATTAAATATTTATCTACAACATCTTTCATTCTATCTCGAATATACAGAGTATATTGAACCTCTCTGGTTATGTAAACACAATTATGTTGAGCAAACATCTGAGATTCGCCACTTTGCATGTTCGCCAATACTAGGATAATGCAACGGTGAATTATTAACATTATAATATTACTAATATATTGCTGTTTTGGATTATTTAAATGTTGATAAAATTACATCTAATAAAACATAAATACGTATGTTATCATCCCTGTACTGTAAGAAAATATAAGCAGTGAAATGGTACTTATAGTTATTTTTTCTGCTAGAGAAATATTAGTTTGCTATAATAAAAAGCCACAGTCTATAGGCATTTATAAAGCACAATTACTACTCTGTTGTGTCTAAATGATTTTAAACGTTCTTTTTATACCACAAACCTTCTAACGACTCTGTCTCTGGAATATCTTAAATCCATAGCCACTATTTTACCCCAAGAACGTCGTGGTCAAACTTTCTACGAAGACGAAGGCGCTAGCGGAAGCTCTATATACCTACAGTTCTACAATCTTCATACTAAGGACAAATGCGGTGATAGCCGAGTGCTGATCCACGTTTTTTAAAACCTCACATTATTTACTACTAACTTTGGCGGCTTTGCCCGCATTAAGTAGCCTATATCCTTTCGCGGGTCTTAAACTTTCCACATGCCAAATTTAATCAAAATCCGTTCAGCGGTTTAGTCGTAAAGGCGCAACAGACAGAGTTACTTTCACATTTATAATATTAGTATAGATTGTAACTCATGGTACCTACTTGTTTTTTTTTTGTAGCCAATTTTGTTTCCCATTGCTGGGCAAAGGCTTCCCCATTCTTGGTACTCGATAGATGAAATTAAATCCAAATAAAAGTAACAAGGTTTTATCAAGTCTAGACATACGATACTCTAATTAAAATGTAGGTACTAATTGTACACACAAACGTAGGTCATAGGAGTCACATTTAATTTTAATTGTCTCGTAAAAATAACGAGGAAGCGTACCCTTTGTCTGCATTAAAACACAATGCTTTGTACAATGTTAAACGTGAATTATTTGGTCTGGTGATAAAGGACAAAGTAAGTAAAGAGATAGATTGCAAAAGAAAGATGGGAGGCTGGGACACCGTTGGAACTTACAATGTATCATTTCCCTTGCCTATTATTTGAAATCATATATTTTAGTAACATGGACTAACAACATACCATAATATCACGCCTGTTTCCCTAAAGGAGTAGGCAAAGGTCTACCTTTAGTTTACTTAAATTTCGCCAGTTATGTTTTGTATGGGACTTATAACATAACATAGCCATTAACCGGGCACAAATCCATACAATAGGAATCTAATGATAATTATCTAAAAGAAAAATTCGTGTTACCGAGTTTTATGCCATACCTGGGGATTGAACCCAAGATCTCGTAGCCAGTAGTCACGCCAGCAAACAGTGGACCGAGTAGGCCGTCAGTGCCAACTATGTATTATAATTTAAAACCAGGTTAAACCAATTTACATTACATGCATAATTATGCAAAAGTCATATGCAATTACCGCAAACCTAATACTAACTTCTACCTACCATGAGCTCTTAAAGCAGGACATTTTACATTGTGGAAGCGAGACCGCTATATCCAGTGTAGCGCGGCCTCTCCCTTCCACAGCGGAAAACGTCCTAACACAAGCTCATAGTAACACCTGGGGCAAGGCTTTGAACCACGCATTATGCTAAGCTGCGTCTAACACTGCATACAGACGGTATTAAAGCAGTTTTGTCCATTTAAATTCAATTCAAACACGAATTCATTCACACCCACAGCGCACTACTGTTTAGGCCTTTAAGGCAGTTTTAGCGGTCGTTACGCAAATTATATAGGCATTGTCGATTGAATTAGGTAAGAAAACAGAACTATTGAAATTGAATTAGAATTTCGAATATTTAACAATAGAAGTATACACGATTTAAGTCCCTAAATACTATTATTGTAAATAACTGTTCGTTTTACATCATGTCATAGATATTCTCGTCGACGTCATCGTAGGGAAAGGATTATTTTGTATGGATCTTCGTATTCTTCTTCTTATCGTATGTTTGATGAGAAACCTGGTGTCAAGAGTTTAAACCGCCTATAGGCCTCAGACATAGCTTTACACATTGTTGATAAATCTCTCAGGTGTGCCGGTTTCCTCACGATGTTTTTCTGCACCGTTTTTAGCAACTGATAACTAATTTATAGTACGCATGAATTCGAAAAGTCATTGGTGCGTTTTAACTTGTTACTTTTTACTTGGCAGTCCAACGGTCATACCACTCGGCTATGCTTCTACCTACGTATTATACATTATAGTATCAGTAGGTATTAACTTAAACAGACACACTTTGAGACACATTAACACACCTACAAAAATCAATTGCGGCTGCAGAAGTAGCTTTTGGCAACTTTATCTTCTTCATATTCATAATTTCGACAGTATAAGTCCATAAGTAATGTATTACTATTCGCTTCTACTAACTTCATTTCATCAAAATTATCATTCAAAACACAATATACAATGCCTACTGCGAATGCATTTGTAAATCAATCCAAATACATCACTATACTCTTGCATTTAGTTAACAAAAGTCTAATAATAACCAAATTAATAATGTATCTCTTTACGTGCACAACACTTGACGATTGCTAATGAATTGCTGGACATCTGCCACGCTACAGCTACTAAATAATGAATGCAGAAGGTTTATTCGAACAAAGAGTAGAGCATAAGATTGCTGGTTGAATAGTTTACTTATTTTATGTGACAATGGAAATATATTTTATTTTTCTACATTATTTTGATTAGGGATATGATATGAGGATAATATGTTTCGATTGGTAAATTCTTAGTTTCTTAGTCTTTAATTACCATAACCTTATACATATTCGAAATGTTTGGCGAGGATGTTTAATCATAAGAACAAATGTAATCTTTAAAATTGTACTTTTTGCTAAATAAATAAATATTTAGACTTTGTCATTTTCTGGGTCAATTAATTTATTTTATTTCCTTCAGTTTTCATAAGAATTAATTTAGATTTAAAAATATTGTCTGTTACTAATAGGTATTATGTCCAATGTACTTTTCGTCTCTAACTTTTTAATAATATACTTTAATAACATAATCGATATATTTTAAATTGATTAAGGGGAACTTGAAAAATGATGGACACGAGCGGGACTCGAACCCGCTACAGTCGCCGTACCATGGCGCCGCTCTGCCAACTGAGCCACCGTGTCATCATTTTTTAAGTTTCCCTTAATCAATTTAAAATTTAAGCCTAGCATGGCAACATGCATAAAAAATACAAAAAGTCATGTGAACATAATCGATAGTTAAACAAAGTGATCCTTCTGTTACTTTAGTTATTGTGTGAA
Source organism: Abrostola triplasia (assembly GCA_946251915.1). Lineage (NCBI taxonomy): Eukaryota > Metazoa > Arthropoda > Insecta > Lepidoptera > Noctuidae > Abrostola > Abrostola triplasia. Next base: position 9,282,507 of record OX276434.1, on the reverse strand, counting down.
CTATTTAGCAGTCTCAGCGGACACAGGATATTATCTCGCCGCTTCCGTTGCAATGTATTTACATTATTCATTGATTAGTTCGGCGATGTGCTCCGCTGTTGGATTTATCTTATTGTATCTAGAGAGTTACATGCTGTTATTATTCACACCTTGTTACAATAGATAGATAGATAGAATATGCTTTATTATACACGATATAAACATCTTAAATTAATTTATTTACAACATCGTTAGTACTTGGTCTAGTGGTTGCTAAGCGCGACTGCTAAGCACGAAGTCCTGGGTTCGAATCCCGGGTCGGGCAAAGTGTTACTGGGTTTTTTCATTAGGTAATTGTCAGTAGCAGCACGGAGTCTGGATTTGTGCCCGGTTGATGGCAATATGCTCGCCCTCTATCACGTTGGGACCTAAAACATAACTGGCGAAATGTGGGTGGACTATAGGTGCACCTCTGCCTACCCCTTCGGGGAATACAGGCGTGATGTTATGTTATGTTTTAACACCTTTTTATACCATGTTTTATACAAATAATTTATTGAGTTACTAAAAAAACTACCTGGTAATAGAGATATAATAGACGTATATATAACATATTAAATGTCCCAACTATACAGCTCTATGTACCTAGAGAAAGAAAGAGCATTGACCTCGAACGCTAGCTAATCGCATGTTGAAGATTTGTCACACCATTAAGTTTGATATTAATGATCTTCACCTTTACCGTTCTTAGTAGATTATTTAAACTTAACTTAAAAAGTAGGTACTGAAAACTGCAACTATAAAGTTGCAGTTTTCAGTACGTAAGCAAGTAGGCATAAGCCTACAATCCTTATGAAAATATAAATTATTATAATTTATTTATTATGTATAAAACAAAATGTATACCTATACCTACTAAAACAATGCCCCACAAAACCGTTTGTCTGGGTATGACGAGTTCCAGAATTAATGAAACTTCTATACTAAATAGGTTCATAAAGTATGGATAAATAAAATATATATTACTATTTGCGCCCCGGGGTGTTACCCGCAAATTATTTTCGGGATAAAAAGTACCCTATGTGTTAATTCAGGGTGTCAGCTACCTCCATATGAAATTTCATCAAAATCGGTCTAGCCGTTTTAGCGTGAAGAGCTAACAAACATACGAGCACACTCAGAAACTTTCGCCTTTATAATATTAGTGAGATATAAATACCTCTATTTAGATACGGGTGTATGAAAAACAAAAGAATGAGTCGAAATAAAATATAGTCAGAGTAGCAAACTGCAAACGAGGAGAATTTGTAGCAATTAATGTTGGAGAAGTTCTTCAAAGTTCCGTACCTGCTACTTAGAACAAGAGGTATACAACCTAGTTATGCTAGCTTTGAGAAATAGGTGCTAGATGTTACCTCCGTCGCGTCGTGAAAAGTTTTTGCGATGAGAAGACATGGCAAATAATATTTGACGACCTGATTAGCACAGTGGCTAAGTGATTGGACTGCTGCGCTAAGGGTTGCGGGTTCGATTCCCGCACGGGGCAAAACTTTGTGCGAACCACAAATGTTTGTCCCGAGTCTGGGTGTTTGTCTATGTGATATTTCATGTTTGTGAAACGCACCCACGGCACAGGAGAAATTCCTAATGTGGGGCGACGTTTTTTAAAAAAAAAAAAAAATACATTTTTACTTCTTTTTCAGCCTTATTAACCACACGCCAACCTTCCTACCATGAATCTTAAAGCAGGACAGTTTATTTTTATAAAAGCGAGATGCCACATTACCCTGCACGTAGCGGCGTCTCGCTTTCACATGGTAAACTGTCCTACTATAAAACTCCATGGTAAGGGTCTGATTCATTTATTCGTTACTAGCTGCGCCCCGCGGTGTTACCCGCTACAGTTTTTCGGGATAAAAAGTAGCCTATATGTTAATCCAGGGTATAACCTATCTACATACCAAATTTCAACCAAATCGGTCCAGCCGTTTATGCGTGAAAGAGTAACAAACATCCACACATCCATTCTCACAAACTTTCACATTTATAATATTAGTAGGATAGTAGGATTAGTAGGATATGTATGTATTTTACTTGGTGTTTTCATCAAATCGTATCAACAGTTGTATTAACGTAATAAGAAGCAACTTAATAATGCTTTCGTATCTTATCTTACCCTAAAATACAGCCTTATACAGTTCCTAGAATCGTGAAATGTTTACTGAATAGTGTTGATCTCAGGTTCAATACCAGGTTGGAGTAAATGTTAGCATAGACAATATTATGGGCTTCCTCGTCTGGGTATTTTGTTTATCTGGATAAAGAATTAGAATACATTCTAGGACACACGAACTTTGTCTTACACATGCCTGTATTGAGCTAACGAGTTAAGCAAATATTACGTTCATGTTTAGGCTATCAATAATAAGTTTCATTATAAATGGCGATTCAATTCATGGAGTTTATAGGCTACTAATTTCAATAAAATTTATATGAAAAGAAAAAATATTTGTTATATGCCTACGTCAGCAAACAAAACCATTCATCCAAATAAAATAAATCGTTACCGATGACATAAATATCTCAAAAACACGTTTTCGAACGATATAAATTTCGAATTCGCGAAACAAACGAGATTATTGTGATGCGTCCGAACGTTTCAATTTGACAGTCCCTCATTGCGAGATTCGCGAAAACAAAAGACTAGCGACAATGGCGGTCGCAATTCTGGAACGCTGAATTGAAATCGTCGAATGAAAATCTGGGCATTTCAAAGAAATTTCCCCAACAAAGATTGTTCGGGCTACTGTAGGTCTGGCTTGGGTAAATCATTTTAATTTCACGTGACATTTAATTTGCTTAATGTAGAGATGATTAAATTACTGCGACTGATTAAGTTGAGTATTATTTAGGATTGTGAGTTTCTATGATTTTGTAGGTATAACATTTCCGAAACAAATAAAATGGAAAATGAAAGTGTAGTGTCCTCCTTAGAACGCCACAATGAACGATAGCTTGCCAATGGCATCCACCGGTTGCCCGCAACCCTGACGAACATACATAGTCGAAATATTATGTCATACCCATACATTTATAACTCTTTATTCGTCAAGTGTCTTGCTAGTTGTCTTGCCTCTTGTCTAGCTCTCCTGAAGCACAGTTTATGGCAGTTCTTTCATCAAAGCCCCGATTAAGCAGTCATAACTCTTCAGCTAGCTACGAAAAAGGTAAAAAATATAAAAGAAAAAGAAGTTCCAGTAGAAATTAAGTCGAGACCCATAAAACGGCAATATAAACATTGTTAGTGACTGATTAATTAGTTGGAACCTAACGACCTTCGCCGCCCACCAGTCTAGACCGTTCTGTTAAATGCTTACACAACAAAGAATAATAAATTAAAACGTGACGAAACGTGGGTTTTATATACAGGGCTCTTTATAAATAGGCGTCTTTTTTACAGAATTATATGTAAAATAGACATCATAATATAACATCACGCCTGTACTCCCCGTAGGGCTAGGCAGAGGTGCACATACAATGCATCCACATTTCGCCAGTTAATAGGGGGTGAACCTATTGACACTACTAGGGTATACATTCAGACCTCGTGCTGCTACTCAGAGTTACTTAATGGAAAAGCCCAATAACACTGCGCGACCCGGCATTCGAACCCAGGACCTAACGCTTAGCAGTCGCGCTATGCTACTAGTAGACTAACGAGGCAGTGAAATAAATGGCTAAATTTAAAAAAAATGTCAACAATTTATACTGAATTTGTTATTATTTTATCGTTGGATACGGATTCATCCTAATCTCTTTTGCACGTGTTAAAACAGAGTATATAAATCCCAGTATAAATGGCTCCTAAAATATAATTCTGATATCTTCAACCCACCATTTTGCCGGCAAGTTGCCGCCAGCAATATGGCTCGGGCCGGTACGCTTGAGGGGCCAGAGCGACCGCTCGTTAGGGAACGCACGATCGCTCTTGGTACGCAAACCGAATATTGTAGGTTGTGGGTATACTCTACGATAAATACCGGGTATTTCTGCTGCGATGTTGATGGGTGCATCGATAGGTTACGCTGCTACCGGTTTTTTATTGCCTCTGAACACTTGTACGTCAAAAATTTATTTTGTTTTTCATTCATGCCAGTTCTTATCATCATTTACTTGCATATCATTGTCTTCTGAAGTACCTTAATTACCTTATGATTTGACAGAATTGAAGACGTAGATATATGATTAATTTACTATACAAAATACCAATGGTCCAGGTTATTTCGTTGCTTTCCCAGTGTCTTTTTACGAAGTCTCCCTGGATAAAATTAATAATATTCTGCTCTATTTTGTTCAGGCTTCCATGATTCCCTACATGTGGTATGTATTAGGCTGACGCGACCAATATCTTAAGTAGCTTCAGTTACGAGGTCAGGTTAAGAGCCTAGACTAGAAAACTGCAAGCTAGAACACTGCTGTATATTCAAGTTATGGTTTAAGGGCCTCGTAGCTATGTGTCTATGGTGCCGATCAGACGATCTGTTAGGTAAAGCTGTGCTCACTGCGGTCAGTGTTCTGATGGGTGACCGTTTTCATTCACATGTCGACCGAGACCTCTGTGTTTCGGAAGGCACGTTAAGCCTCTGCTCCTGCGCCTGATCTCTCTCCGGTCGTGTCGGTCTAACGCCCTATCTGACTATGAGAGTGAAGGAATAGGGAGTGCAACTGTGTTTGCGCGCATACTTAAATACTAAAAAAAACACGCTCCATGGATTGGCGAAGATCACGGGTTCGAGTCCGACTCGTATCCATAATTTTCTTTAAATATCTTTTATTAGTTTGTATAAACATTAATCCCAAACAAGAGTGTTCAATGTTTAGTTAATATAACCATAATGATCAACGCACTACAATAATACGGTATAACATCCTAACAACGGTTGCTTGCGACCAAATCACTGGTTTAGATCATCGAATTAGTGTTAATTATCGTTGTGCATGTTACACAATGTTGTGAACATTGTACCTATACATTTATATAATATGCAGGTATATATGCAAGCGGTGAGAAGTGAGTGAGATGTATTGAAGATAAATCTCCTATATAATAATTTTATATGGGATATATACAAGGTTTTGTTTTAGTTTGTATGTAATGGGTAATTTTTAAAACAATCCATGCGATTTTCGAAATTCTTTCACCAGGATTTAAAGTATACCTTCAGGGTAGACATAACATAACATTACGCCTGTATTCCCCAAAAGGGTAGGCAAACGTAACCAAAAAAAAAACACCCACATTTCGCCAATTCTGTTTTAGATCCCAATGTATTAGGGGGCAAGCCTATTGCCATTAACCGAGCACAAATGCTGCTACTGAGAAAGACCCAGTAACACTTTACCTAACCCAGGATTTGAACCCGGAACCTCATGCTCAGCAAACGCGCTTAGCGACTACTAAATTAATAAGGCAGTCCGTCTACTAGCATTATATAAGTTATTAGTGCTTATGCCATGTTTTATTTATCGTTATATAAAAATCTAATTAATGAAATAACTGCCTGCGTAATTCAATTAAAATTGAGTTTTATATTATCTATTACATTGTTACGGGCCAAGACTCTATTAGGAATATAATTATAAACTATATAATTATAATTACGAACGCAATTATGAAAATATTGCAAGCATTGTATATACAGTATATACAACGATCTATTCATCTATCGTGCAATATTTGCAAGTACATATACACCTATCGATCGTGCAATTAATTCAAAACAAAAGGGCAATCAATTCATGCCAGTGGCAACTTCATGCAACTGACATGTTAAAGCTATGAACACACAGGTAGGTCTATTGTGTACCTAGCAAGGCCGTGTCAAAGGCACTGTTATGTACTAGGCTTTATAAGCCGAGATCGAGCATCGTGCTGTAACTTCAGTCGATATCTTGAATATAGCTGGGGTTATTGAACTTTTGTCTGAGGTTTAGTTAGTGTAATAGGTGGTATGTAATGTATCGTCGATTCGTGTTACAAATAAGGCTTTTAAAATGTTTTACTAGCATTTTTTTACTTGTAATATATTTGTTTAGGGTATGTTTGTTTAGGTCAAATCTTGCAATCTAAATTAGAACCACTTCTTGATAACAGATTGAAATGAATGTTCGCATACTAATAGAGGTTGGAGACAATACAATATTGTGGTACTTTTGAGCTGGTCTGATGATGGAGTCAGAAGGTCACAAGAACACTATAACGAAATTACGCAATCCCATGGTGTTTGGGCTAGTTTCATTTGCCGTCACTGGTACTTTGAGCCTATCGGATACTACAACTATACTGATATAATCTGCGAGTGAATACAATTTGTCTACATAGGCACTTTTTCTGTAGATTTCTTAGTAACTAGATCAGATATTCTATGGGACTTAGAACTTTGTGAACAAGTAATTTCAACAAATTGAAATTACCCATTGGAAATGATAAATATACTATATGGTATTAAAATGCACTTACTGAAAGCAATGGCGATAAGATTGGTGTCATAGCAAATTGCGTAGTATTTTAATTTACATAACATAACATAACATCACGCCTGCATTCCCCGAAGGGGTAGGCAGAGGTGCACATACAGTACACCCACATTTCGCCAGTAATGTTTTTAATTTTAATTTACTTATTTATTGATTTACTTATCAGCAAAAAACATTACTATTTACAAACAGTAACCTGCCAGTAAGAAAAAATACCGTTGTAAATTAAATGACTAAGGGCCGATTATTCAATAATCAGAAATTTTTTATCAGTAAAATAAATTTGACGTTCTGGCAAATTTTCTACACATAAACTGTCAGAATGTGATTATCCTTCGAATATAATCAATCTGACAGTGGAAAACTCAGCCCTAATCTGTAATACGTCACTCAGTTGCAATGTTAATTTACAAGAAATACTTCAGTGATATCCCGAAATTAAATTTTGAGTATAAAACTAGAAGACTACTCATAGTTATTTTTTATTTATCGTTCGTTAATGGAGTATATTTTTTATTTATCTTTACTCACTTTACTCTTTAAAGAAAAAATATGTAGATAACATAAAACAATTGAATTATATTAAAATATTTTTACAACATAAGTATTTGTCAACAGTGTTTTGTTATTGTTTCTTTGTCTCTTGTGTCTTGATTTTTTTTATTACTATTGTAAGAACTAAATTTCCATTGCATGCAGAGTCTACCTATATTAATTGTTACACAATTATCTTTAATTGGCACTCATTGATTTTGTCATGACTTGTGTAAACAATTGTTGGTATATTAAGCCAAAGTAAATAAAAAAATCTTTCGTGAAAGGCCTCGTAACGTGAGGTACTATGAAAGTATACTATTTTTCATCTGATGTGTACATCACAGATCTGCTAGGCCAGCCTGACTATTCAAAGAATATTGTTTACGAAACTTTATTGATAAGCAACTTTAATAAGCAAAAATTGTTTTCTACAAAATGTTATTCACACTATTTATATTTTGTCACTCCTTTATTTTAATTGGGAATTAACAAATTATTTTTTGTTGAAAAACCAGCATTTTATACAAATTACTGTTTCAAGTAATCGACACAAATATATCAACAATTAAAATACGTATTGAGTTGAGTAAGAGGTTGGTTTATTTCTAAATAAACAAAGATGATGATATTATCATTCACTGCAAGTTATTGTTTTAGTGAAATTGAACTAGTCATAGTGGCATTTAGGCAATTTTAAAATGCAATTTATTAATATAATAATGAATAGTATATTATAAGTAATAGCCATTGTATATGAACTGTTTGAAAAATGACGGTTGTACATTATCCCCAAATAAATAAACAAAACGTACCTAGTAATGTTTTAAAATAATACCTATCAAATGTTTTACGAATATGGACTAACATTGACTCAGATTGATAATTTCACCACTGACTCTATTAGCAACAGATCATTATGATATTAGATGCATCTGCAATATTGCATTGATAATGTCTCATAATTTAATTCATTACGAAATGTGTATATTAAGGATGTTGTCAATTAAATGTAAAATCAAATTTTGTCCACTATGAGTATACAGTATTTTCATAAACCCGAAACAACATGCTCCGTAGCAGACCCTACAAAGGCCGTACATACTCACATCTCACAGTAATACTAACGTAATTACACAACGCGTAAACACACGAAAATTCCATCGAAAAAACACCGTTGACACTCAAAAATCTAAGGCCAACACCACACAAGAATCACACCTGAGTCGAAACACGACACCATTAATTAAAGCCCACCTTTGAATTTTCAGAAAAAGGGGGAAAACACTTGCGAAAAAATGCACCCCGAATCCGCGTATGTATGGGGTTTCGTAGCACGCGGTACGCGTCTACGCGGTAGGCGGCCGCGGCGCAAACTGAACCTCCCGTAGTCTCGTTACTATAGCACCCGCCGGCTACGGGCCGTAGCTAGGCGCTACGTCTGCTACGCCGTGCTGCCTATATTATGATTCCTTCGGACGTGCAAAGTCATGTTTCGTTTACAATAGACGGTTTATGCTAAAAGTTCATACATTGTTGGCTATGTATATTGCCGGTTTAAAGTATTTGCATATTACACATTGAATACTTTGCAAGTTGCACGGCTTTTGTCGTCTTTATTGGATTTATTATTGATATTGAACCTTATAATGGTATGTTGTTGTACAAAATAAGAAGTATATAATAATGTAATTATAATACGTGAAGCTTAGTGTTATTTGAACTTTGATTTCAATGATTGATGGCTTTTAAAGTTTGCTGATTACATAATTAAAACTGAATGTAGGTATAAAAACTATATTTTAGTAGTGTTTCTTAGAGTAAAAGCTGACCCGGCGAACTACGTACCGCTTTCTCACCATTGAAACCTTCTCTGGACTTTTGCAAATATTTCAAAACCAAAATTAGCAAAATCGGTCCATGTCTCTAGTAATGGCGTGACCAATGAAAACTGGGATACATTTGTATAGATAGATAGATAAGTTGTGTTCAGTAAATGAGTCAAATGGGTCATCTGATAGTGTATTTTTATCAGGACATAAAACAAAAAGTTGGAGTCCTAAATAAAGTAACCCTTACTCTGTAAGTTCGTTAGCTAAACGTATATCGAACTAGAGTGGATGTAAACTAAAATAGAATATAAATTTCGCCTACATTAGGTTACACTTTTATTGATTTTCGGGTATTTCTGAACGAGACAGATTTCTAGGAATCCGTTCGGTATTATCTAACTTAGGTAACGCCTCGTTCGGGCTATTTAGGTTGGACCAAATTGAAGGACTATTGAGATTATTCTACGAATTATTTTATGTAACAATAACTCGTGTTTAATTACTTTAATTCCACAAGTATATTATGTTTCAAACTTGTTTTTAGTATGTTAATTTAAACCGGCTTTCAGTATTTTATTACGTGTTTTACACAGTATTTTATTCACTTTATTATGTTTAGAAACTAGGTAAATAACTTAATACTTTCTTATATAACACAAACTATGATGATGAGAGTAAGTTAGAAATCAATTGTGGGCTCTCTGATCTTCTCCTATAACATGACCTTATTGATATTGTACAATAAAGTCTTATAATTATGTTACATTACGTTTTAATACAAAAATATGTTTAACTACAGTCCTAGAAAATTCCGTGCTTATAAAACCACAAGGGAAATGGTTAGGTTGGGGTTATAGTGCACACACAATTCGCTAGTTATGTTGAAGGACCACGTCACCCCATTTCACAGAATATTAACACTGCACTTAAATTCATCTGAATACAAGTTAACATCAAACTAGCGATTCTCAAATCAGACAGAAAACCTTCAATCTTGGGGCGATACGCTCAGATGTGGTGACAAATTGCCTCTGCATTAATCATGAGCCCCTAGTACACAGATATACGACAGTAGTTCAATTTTGAATGGACATTTTATAATAAACAAGATATATTTAAATTATTATAACATTAACACAATGTCACGCCTGTATTTCTCGAAGGGGTAGGCAGAGGTAGGTACATAAAGTACCTACACCCATATTTCGCCAGTTATGTTGTAGGTCCCAATGTAATAGAGGGCGAGCCTATTGTCATCAACCGGGCACAAATCCAGACTACGTGTTGTTACTGAGAATTACCTAATGGATAAACCCAGTAATATTTTGAATTTGTTCCCTGTTAATACTTAGCAATAGCTTCGCTACTTATATTTAGACCTGTAACATAAGTGGCGTAATGTGTGTGTGTTCTTCGTGCTTTTTCTATCTACCTTTCGAGTGGTATAGGCGTGATGTTATACATTTAATATAAAAATAATAATAATAACAGTCTATAACTGTCCCACTGCAGGGCAAAGGCCTCTTTTCGTATAAAGATGGATTGAACATTGATCACCACGCTAGCTGACTGCGGGTTGGCGATTTCAGATAATTAAATCCAGGTTTCCTCACGATGCTTTTCGTCACCATTAGTCAGTGGTAACATAACATAACATAACATCACGCCTGTATTCCTCGAAGGGGTAGGCAGAGGTGCACATATAGTACACCCACATTTCGCCAGTTATGTTTTAGGTCCCAATGTAATAGGGGGCCAGCCTATTGCCATCAACCGGGCACAAATCCAGACTCCGTGCTGTTACTGAGAATTACCTAATGGAAAAACCCAGTAACACTTTGCCCGACCCGGGATTCGAACCCAGGACCTCGTGCTCAGCAGTCGCGCTTAGCGACCACTAGACCAACGAGGCAGTCAGTGGTTTCTTAAAATAACTAAGAAAGTATTTATAACATTGAAAAAGTCACATTGACTAGCCCGGGTTTGAACCTGAAAGCTTGTGCCTACAAATCCGGTATGTTACCTACTAGGCCACCACGACATTTCATATGATTTGACAGGCCAAGCCAAACTTAAAAAAAAATATTGCGGTGTAGTTTTTTCCCTCTGAATATCATGCAAACAATATCATTTGATTTGATTTGATTATTATAAGGCAGATGAATATGATCGCACGAAATTTAATTGTAATTTAATGTAGGTAGGTATTTTTAAAACTTTATATACATTTTATTTTAAAACCCCCTATTATATTGGGACCTAAAACATAACTGGCGAAATGTGGGTGTATTATATGTGCATCTCTGCCAACCCCTTCGGGGAATACAGGCGTGATGTTATGTTATGTTATTTTAAAACAGAATATACCTGTCTAGCGCAGTGGCTAAGCGATTGGACTGCTGCGCTCAGAGTAGAGCGTTTGATTTCCGCACGGGACAATAATTTGTAGGACCCGCAGATGTTGGTCTCGAGTCTGGGTTTTTGTGTATGTAATATTATTTTTTTCATGTTTGTGGAACGCACCTACGATACAGGAGAAATTCCAAGAGTGTTCCAAATTCCGACGTGTATTTTTAACGAAAAGGATTCTAAGCATAATAATAAAACAACTCTCATGCATCTGTCTGTACGTAAATTAAAAAATACCGCAACGTGGAAAGAAGACGCAAAGGCGAACACGGAGAAGTCATAAGAGTCCAGTATAATCCAAGGCATAATAATTATTATATTAAGAAAATTTACACGGCTTCCTACCTATAATATTATAAATGCTAAACTATGTCTGCTAGTTACCTTATGAAGACTAAACGAAGAAACATATTTGGACGACCTGATTGGCGCAGTGGTTAAGCGATTGGGCTGGTGCGCTAAGGGCTGCGGGTTCGATTCCCGCACGGGACAAATATCTGTGGTTCGCACAAAGTTTTGCCTCGTGCGGGAATAAAACCCGCAACTCTTAGCGCAGCAGTGCAATCGCTTAGCCACTGCGCTAATCGGGTAGTCAAATATTTCCAACTAAATCTTGTTTTCTTCTCCTTCCACGAGAAACACCAATAAGTTTATACATTCGGCATGATCCATACACATTGATTATACCTATATGTATTCGACACTACACACTAATTTAAAATGGCACTACTGCAACTAATCTGTACTATATCCTAAAGCCCTTACACACGGGCTCAACATTAACCTCCGCACATCATAAACACTAATAGCATCGGTACCAATAAGGGACAGATTTGGTACCAAACTCATTAACGCGCCGAAAGGGTTGTGATGAATAGAACTGAATGATTAAACAATGATTGGTGACCAATGTTTGGTAAAACGTTGGCCAGTGTAACATTTAATTGTAGTGTTTTGATTAACTGGCGTATTGATTGAGAGCTCTGCTTTTGCGACACGGGCCAAATATGTTGACTCGTGTAGTCGTGTCCAATGTTTGGTGAAACGTTGGCCAGTGACACGTAACATTATTAACAGTGTTTTGTCGACGTAACTGACGTAACAGTCGGAGCTTTGCTTTCATTCGGGCCAAATATTTGTACGATCTATAGATATTAATTAACCGAATTAAAAAATAGGAGGTCATGTTTTCTGGGCGTATCTTTTTTTCATTTAATCAGCATTTATATGAACGATGAGAGTGGTTTCGGAAGGGGGTATTTTCTCTTTCAAGTACAAGTATTAAAGACTATACTGCCATTTTACACATTGTTTATAGTCTAACCATAAACTACACAAAGTAGTTCCCACATAAGTTCACGGCAACGCAACTTTTATATTACTATTCATCTGAGTCACACAATAATGCAAGTGTCTAGCGCCTACGGTACTATTATTCAATAACCTCACTGGCATATTAACCTCTAAACAGTTACATTCTATTTAACACCCTAACTTCTCTACCACAAAGTCGTAATTCCCTTGAGAGCCGAAATGAAAATAAGACGTTAACCTCTAAATCATATCAAGGCAAAAGCTGCTTTATTCATATTAATTTACGGCTGAGTTTAGCATTTAAGTGTGTAAAGAGAGTAAGTATGAATGAACGTTCACGTGCGCCTACGCATACCGGTTGATAGGCGAAGGCCTTGAGTATGCCGCATGCTTTGCAATAGTTTGTTTGGATATTAGAGAAATGTTTTAGAGTATGATACATTGACTTAAGTAGGAAGATAATGTATTGTTACGTGTTTGGAAGTTCAGGTTGCTAATGGCAACGCAATAACAAAGTGCCTACCTATTGTTTTTGTATTCATAAACATTAAGTAAGACATAACATATCGTCGAATTGACGATCCCAATAAGGAACTTAAAAAAACTGAAGTGTAAAACGAAAGTTCTTAAAATTCAATCATAGTTCTAATATTTTTAATGTAGATGTATATCAAACCTCGCAAGTCGTGTTCACACTTAAACATGTTCGTTCCTAAGGCTTCCTGCTTAGCACACAGCAATATTGTTATTACCTGAAACAATAAAATTAAAATATAATTATTATTTCATACTTTGAAACATAACTGGCGAAATGTGGGTGTACTATGTGCACCTCTGCCTACCCCTTCCGGGAATACAGGCGTGATGTTATGTTGTTTTTTTTTACTGCACAATTTACCTAGTAATACGTTTGCTATCATTTTTACTATACTACTTATAATATTTACAGTCATTGGCACATTTTTAGACCTCTGTATAGACAATCTTCACAAAAACTGTAGCTGTCCATAGGGCAGACACACACATAAATACACGATCCATTAAATTAATTAATAACACCAGCTTCCATACCAACGGTTTCATACATAGACAGTTGACAAAGTTATTTTGTTGGCATTCACACGAAATTCAACTTTGTGTCGATAGTAATAAGTGCGGTTTGCTGTGTATTGTTGTTGGTTTTCATCAGTCGCAGGGTGACTAAAGACTAGCTGTCTAGGATAGTGTTTTCATCAGTCGAAGGTTTCCAAAAAAATCTTTGTTTGAGCTTTTACGGGGTTTATCAACTGAGAAAATTATGGTCAACATAGAAAAAGCGATCTTGCTCCTTAATTACGAACATACTAGCTGCGCCCCACAGTGTTACCCGCTACATTTTTTCGGGATAAAAAGTAAGTTAATTCAGGGTGTTGGCTAACTCCATATAAAATTTCATCAAAATCGGTCTAGCCGTTTGAGCGTAAAGTGGTAACAAACATACAAACACACTCACATACTTTCGCCTTTATAATACCTATATATGTGTGATTTACATGGTCATAATAATAAGTTCTTTTACTTTTTAGAAACCTTACTTTCAGTCCACAAATAAAGGAGAAACCAGAAAAACAATACTTAGGTAGGTACCTACAGCAAACGCGTATCCAATTCCACTTTTTGGCCTAAATTCACGTCGCCCTATTGAAATAAGTGGGTACCTCCTTTTATCTCCAGCCAGTTCATTTTAATAATACACCAATTTCGAAAAAAATATTTTGGAATAAACCTTGCGTCCTTGTAACCCCGGAGCAAGCGGTTGCTAGGATACGGCACGATCAACCAAAATTCTAATTTCACCCCCTTAATAAGGATTTGTTTAAATAACCCACAAATAAGCAAATTCATTAATTATAATGAGAATATGAGTAATGTTACCTTTAGATGAACATTATATTAAGATCTTTTAATTAAAAATAACGATAAGAGCCATAATTAACGTGTGAGGGTTAGTTATTGTTGAATAAACCGATAATGTGTAGTATGTAGGTATGAAGAAAGCATAATTATTATACTGGTGTGACGAATATATTCTTATTAGCTTATTCTAGCTCGGTATCAGCCACTGCTGGGTATATATTAGGTACATATATAAAATAAAATACTATTTATATTTGACTGCCTCGTTGGTCTAGTAACCACTAGACCTAAGCGCGACTGCTGAGCACGAGGTCCTGGGTTCGAATCCCGGGTCGGGCAAAGTGTTACTGGGTTTTTCCACTAGGTAATTCTCAGTAGCAGCACGGAGTCTGGATTTGTGCCCGGTTGATGGCAATAGGCTCGCCCCCTATTACATTGGGACCTAAAACATAACTGGCGAAATGTGGGTGTACTATATGTGCACCTCTGCCTACCCCTTCGGGGAATACAGGCGTGATGTTATGTTATGTTATGTATTTATATTAGTAAAATTTTTTTTTTTGAGTTTATAGGTCCGATGTATATATAGTTCTATAATGCAGGTTAATTATATCCTATAAATATATTCTATATCATATATATCCCTCCTATTTTTCGTGAACTTTTTTGATATTTTAATCGATCCAGCCGTTCTTTAGTTAGAAACGGTGTTATCCGACTTTGATTTTTAGGTAATATAAATTCCTTATATAGTAGAGAATATCTTTGTCTATCCGCATCTGCGATTCCAGGTGATATTATAATAATAATATATTTATTTTCCTTCAACATTGAAATTCACGCACCTAATTCATGCATATCTTAGATCTCATGCAGAGTTTAGTTCCGGCGCTAAAGTTTAGAATTCAATCATACACAGTACAACCTCCTTAGCTGCTATCCTCCTTCGTCTTAAGCATGTTGAATACACTGTGCTTGACAGCGAAGCAGTAATATATGCATAAGTTAGCAGATTAAGCTAATTCTGAAGTGAAGCCTACAGACGTGAGATTGCAGGCGTCTAGTCTACCGAATGGAAGCTTAACGGTTTTCGGATAATGGTACAAGTTATAGGAGATCAGCCCCCTAACAATGAACTCTTAAAATAGAAAAAAAATCTATGTGAAAGCGAGATGCTGTTACGTGAAGAGCAATGCCGCGTCTCGCTTCCACAACGTAAACTGTCCTGCTTTAAACGTTCATGGTAAAGGTAAATACATTATATAACGAAGATGGATATTATTATTATCTTGGAAATAGGGGGTCCTATGTAACAAATAAACCTGTTAAAATATAACAAAAGATCAAGCCTGTATGCCCCAAAAGGGTAGGCATGGCTGTATAGTACATTCACATTTCCCCAGTTATGTTATCAGTAGCGAGTCTATTGCCATTAACATTCCTTACACAAATCAAGACTTCGTGCTGCTAATGAGAATTACCTAACGGAAAAACTCAATAACACTTTTCTTGACCCGCGAATCGAGTCCAGGACCTCATGCTCAGTTGCGCAGTGCGACCACTAGACCAACGAGGCCATGTATTGGCAAGTACACTGTACTATCTTGTACCAAACAAGTACCCTTGAGGCTTGAAGGAGCTATCCTGTTGTATATTAAAGTTGAACTAACAGGTAGTACGGCTAATTAATGGCAGCTATCAAGCAATTTGCTTCATTTTCCGTAGACTGATTAAATAGTGGGATAGACTTTTAAGTGTTTCAGGTCCTGTAGTAACTCACACTGGCAGGTAGATTATTGGGAGCAAGCTGGCCTGTAACTACAAAATATTGTTAAATAACACTTTATTTATTTTGGAAAACATACATAAACTTTCTTAGTGTGAATAAACATAATAATTATTCCAAAAAATATCAAAAAAATTATAAAATGTGTGAAATAAAAATTAAATAAATGCAAAAAGTGTTTCTAGCAGAGCGTGGTTTCGATCCACGGACCTCTGGGTTATGGGCCCAGCACGCTTCCACTGCGCCACTCTGCTCTTGTGTAGTCAGTTGAAATTAGCGTTGACTAGCCGCAAGCGATATCTCGACTGCGCATGCGGGTGACGTCACGCGGCGCTACGCGTGTATTGCGTCATCGTAGTAAGCGATAATGAACTTTATGAGACATCGATTTAGAATGTCTATTTTTAGACTTGTATCGTAACACTTATACCATTATCGTGACTTACTGTGTTATCTGTTCTATTTTTAGACGGTAACAGGCCATGTGTACCTACTGTATAGATATTTCCTTCCTTATACGGAACGATTTTAACACGTGCTTTAAAGGTATGTAGAGCACGTGCTCCGTCCGTTGCAAATAAAAGTGTTGCTTACTTGAACAAAGTACTTATTCGTTTTTACACGCTTTATATTAGCTTCACTTGTATGTATGTATGTTTGTTTGTATGTTTGTAACCGACTTCTTTGGGCGCGATTTTGACCCACTTTAAACGGCTAGATTTCGTTCAAACTTTGTAGATTTATCGAGGACCGATGACAATACACTAATTTGATAAAATTATTTAATAATATAATTAATAAAAAGTATTAATTAATA
This sequence comes from Abrostola triplasia, assembly GCA_946251915.1. Lineage (NCBI taxonomy): Eukaryota > Metazoa > Arthropoda > Insecta > Lepidoptera > Noctuidae > Abrostola > Abrostola triplasia. Next base: position 9,265,403 of record OX276434.1, on the reverse strand, counting down.
AAAATAGCATAATTACAGCCCGCAACACAAACGCCCTCTGCTAAGCCGCTAGTCGCTACGGTAAAGTTCCGTGGTAGCTAAGCGTCGCGCGCGTGTCCCGACTCCAACGCCCTCTGCTAAGCCGCTAGTCGCTACGGTAAAGTTCCGTGGTAGCTAAGCGTCGCGCGCGTGTCCCGACTCCAACGCCCTCTGCTAAGCCGCTAGTCGCTACGGTAAAGTTCCGTGGTAGCTAAGCGTCGCGCGCGTGTCCCGACTCCAACGCCCTCTGCTAAGCCGCTAGTCGCTACGGTAAAGTTCCGTGGTAGCTAACCGTCGCGGGCGCCGAGACCGGCTCGCGTTAAGGTAAAGCTTCGTGGTAGCTAACCATCTTAATAAAAAATAGAAAATAAATAATAGTTTAAAAAAACTAAAAAACACGCTTTTTATCGAAAACCGAACTAAAAAATAGAAAATAAGTTTTAATCAATTTAAATTAAGAATAGTGTTAAAAATTTCAATAAATATAAATTAATAATAGTGTGAATAAAAACAAAAAATATTTTATTTAAAAAAGCGTGGGGTGCATGGTGTCAATAGTTATAAATATTTTATTGACAGATACGAGTAGAGTGATTATCACTTTGATAATATCTTAAAAAGCACCCCACGCTTTTTTTAAATAAAATATTTTTTGTTTTTATTCACACTATTATTAATTTATATTTATTGAAATTTTTAACACTATTCTTAATTTAAATTGATTAAAACTTATTTTCTATTTTTTAGTTCGGTTTTCGATAAAAAGCGTGTTTTTTAGTTTTTTTAAACTATTATTTATTAATAATCTACAAACATAGTTACTTTTATCAAATTCTTATTGTAACTTGTTTCGACTAACCAAATAAACACACGATGGTATTCTAAAAATACGCCAAAACAACCCTGTCGGCCTGACACTGCCATAAACACAAACAAAGCATGTGAGGGTTAAGTACACAGCGTGACATGTCGTTTTGTTGCCGGACTCCGGACTCATTTTTAACGGGTTAAGTCCGTTTATGCGAAACGGCGCCATGAACATTGCGAATTCATTGCGAATTATTTTCGGTGTATTTTTGTGATGCTCGTCTTCTGTTGGCGTTTATATATTATAATAATAATAATATACTATAAATAATAATATAATAACAGCCTATAACTGTCCCACTGCAGAGCAAAGGCCTCTTCTCGTATAGAGAAGGATTGAGCATTGATCGGCGTTTATATTGTTGGGTATTACAAGTTTTATACTAATGCTCTTTAAATAGATCCTGCGCATGCGCTTTAAATTACTTACCAAGACTAAAGTAATGTTAACATTTTTGTCGGAAAAGCAGGAGGTGCGAAACCCGGTATGAAACTGATTAAGGGGAATAGTCTTGCCGCCTATTAGACTTCAGATGAGCAGGAAAATGTAAGATTTAACCACCACGTGGACAACGGTGATAAGCCTGATTTACAAATTATAAGGTTAACACTGGATAGAACAAAAAGATTTTGGCTTAGCAAAGAGACAGTCCATGCATTTTCTATTATCTTGACATGCCGCTTTCGTTTCATTTATTCTCATCTCATGCTCCATGCTGTTCATCGGGGTTTAATGAAACAAAACCTAACCCAGCGTGGTTCCCTAAACAATACCGTCATCCCCACACCAGGATGCATGCATCAAAGTAATGTATCCAAAATTAAAGTGGCCCTCCAATTTCCGGGTAAAAATAACAACACCTGTCCCTAAGCCGCCCCCTGGCGGGTAATGGCGTGAAGATTTATCTGGTGTTACATGGAATTTTAATGCAACATGGGTTCTATGGAGAAGAATGAGAAAAAATGTCACAGTAATGGCTGACGGCCGGCCGGAACTTTGTCCTTGAAGGCTTGAACATTAGGTGAAGGTTTTGTTTGTGGGTAGTACCAATTTTATAAAGGTTTGCTTTTACATGATGTCAGATTAAAAATAGGGATCTAAAATGACATTTACTTCCTTTCAATACATACTTCCAAAGAGGTGGTGGAAAATTTAGAAGTAATGAAGAACGGCGAAATAAAATGGGTGTTTAGATAAAGAAAAACAACTACCACAACCGGTATTACAGTCGTGACAATAAAATGAATGAAGGTTCCTTATTGATATAAAGGTTCTGTTCAGATCACCAATCATTTTCCTCAGATTAAGACCGTCTCTTTATGATTTAACTTAATAAAACAGCTCTACAAGCCTCTGAATCCAACAAACTCTATAAAAACATGGCGAATAATCACTAAACCAATTCACAAAAAATTACATGAACAAATTAAATACCATTTCCACAAATATAATATTAATTTAACATCCGTAACAATTTCACCAACACGAAATGAATACAAAATAACAATTGGACGCCCACCGGAAAATAATCCGCTGAATTTTACGACACAAAAGCAATTTCACCTGATGCAACAGAATTATTAATTATTTCCGACTGTCATGGCCGCTGTCATCATCATCGCATGTCGCCTGATGACCCAGTACTAATGTCCAACAGAATATGACCATTGTGGACGATGGATCCGTTCGACGGCCCATCATTTCCACTTCATTTCTCTTGTCATTCCCAGCCATAGGCGAAACTCGACCAACCTAATTTGACACCCCATATTCTTTACTCTAACCAGATTCTCGTTTATTAAGGCATTTATAGAGGGTCATGGCAGGTCTATTTACTTTGGGTAGTGCGGAGGAAAGACCGATATATCTTGGACCCGAAGTAAGTTGAGATTGCATGCTATAACGTTGATAAAGTGTGTGCTGAAGTTCCAGTTAAATTGGTGCCGGTGGCTAGCCGTTCGGAAACTCACGATAATGTAGTTGAATTATGGATTTCAGATCTCGAAGTGAATTTCTTCCAGTTTGATATTTCATTACATGGGGTTGCAATGAGATATGAATTATTGTTCATTGTTTTGTACCTTTGCTCGTAAAGTTATGTTTTACTTTGTAACTGCTGAGTTTTTTATATTCATTGATTTTCTTACAACAGATAGTTAAATAAGCTATAAATTAGTTTTAGAATAAGTCTTAACCTGTGTATTATTAAAATTGATCTGTTACAGGCTAGAAGATATTTCCTTCTATAACAGTTATTCCATCTGTATAAACGCAATGTTACATATTTTCAACTTCGCAAATTGAAAATGTTATCCCAATACCACCAAAGCCCACATTCCGTCTACTCCGCCGATCGCCCAAAAAAATACCAAATCCGGAATTTCTGCGCGAATGGTAAACAGGCTGACCGAGCCGCATTTACATAACTCTCAATTACATTTGGATTTAAAATGGCCGCCACGTGCGTGAAATAGAAATAAAAAAAATATTGGCGCGATGCGTGCGCGTAACGACCACAGGATATAAAGTTTTATGATTTTTGTGCATTCCTGTAACGCAGTTAGGTACTGGGGAATGAGTGGCGCCCGTTGATGGTACTTTTTGTGCCCCGGTACCGAAGTTTTTGTGTTTTGTGGAAAATTAACGAAATACTAAAACGGTGTCTAAAGTTTGTTTATTAGTTTCAACGGTTTCTTTGTTGCTTAGCGTAGATATTAGACACCTATGAATCATTGATAAAGAAAACTTACTCGTACTAGATTTAACACTTAGAGTCGCATGTAGAAAGAATTTCTTTCATTTCTATTCCAAAGACACAGTTCTAAAATCACTAGTCTTCAGGTAATGCCAGCCAAAGCGTGTAAAGCATAAATTACACAACTCAACAATTCATAAAACATACATTAAATGACTTGAAACACTGAATAATTCATCAAACAAATACCCGAAACATACCAACTCAATTCACCATTAATCCAAACACAGATTAAAAGTAACTATAGGCATTGTCCAATGTATTTGGCAATACACGAACTGTATAAGCACTAAATCAGGTTGCTAATACAATCGTTTGGTACGTCCAAATTTGTATGTAGCGATGCACAGGGGCCACCTGAGGGCCGGCTAAGTAAATTAGCATATTGATTGTTTAGACGTGTTGGTGGTCTACCCGGTCCTGGAGAATTGGGCAAACAAATATGATCTGGAAAGCTTGAGACAATATGTAGCTGTATTATTTAGGAATAACTGGAAATTTGACAGATTGTTGGACTGGTTTTTTTTTCTAAAGTTTTGGGTGATGATGTGGAGTTTTATTGATTGCATATATACGCGTAGGTAATTATAATAAAATATGAAAATCATTTATACAAAGTAGATTAATAAAAACATTTTAAATGTAGGTAACTACATTACATAAAGACAGACCTCAAAACGCCCGTCTATCACCAATAGCTTCGTACTTTACTAGAGCGTTTTTAGTTAGAAACCTATATTTTAGTGAATGCCGAATTTCTACACAGTTTTTGTTACGTCAGTCTGTGAAACATGGATTTGTGAAAGAGTAAAATACTTCAATATTTTTGCGTTTTTCTTTCCTTTTCAATAGGTGCTCTTCATACTTAGGTACCTACATTTTCCGATCAAAATACGGTCCGTAAACCCATTGTCCTGATCAATTTTTCCCTTGAACACTCTAGTCAAGTCGCCGCCATTATCTCGTCAGCAGCGTTTTAAGCGCCATCTATAACAAGTTGCCTCTAATGGAGGTGTCATGTTTCCTTCTCAAATAATGTCCCGCTTACTTTAGATGTTCAATGCTCCATGTTTTAAGGCCTTTGTAGTAAATAATACTTTTTTATGGCAATTTCTTTAATATTATAAAGTTACTTGGATGAGGCGAAAGGAGTTGGTCGGAGCAAATGGAAATTCGTGCTCTCTGAACAATAGGCGCGAATTTATGTGGACTGTGGAGAACAGAGATACATGTGGAGAATAATTCATATATTAGTCTACGAGGTGTTATTAGTTAGGTATAGTAAATAATTACGTATGTGATTGTACGTATTGGGGCTGTCCAATGAAATTAAATATGCAGAACCCAATCAACGCAGACACTAATGCAGATTCAGTGTAAAGGAGTCCAAATTCCATTCTTGCATCACATGAATAGTGCCACAATTATTGCCAAGGATTTCTAAATATGTTAGAATGTAAATTATGTTAATATAGAATAGATATATATATATATAAGGTTCGAAAACAATATATTAAAAATAAAACGCACCGCACATTAACGTATCGAAATTCGTACTTTTTTATTTTTTTTTATTTTATAATTTTATTTAGGGTTTTTGGTTAAAATTAACATATCAAACCCATTGTTCCTTATAACTATTAACACATAGTACTTATCTTAGCATGTTTATAAATAATTACGATACGAAATTCATACTTAGCTAATAGTTTAAACAGAAAAAGAATCAAATCCAAACAGCAGAAAACTGCTTACTAAGTATTATGGTAAAAATCGAAAAAGTTGGTACTTAGATCTTAGCGGCCATTTACAGCCAATAAAAAAGAAAAAAACAAACAAAACACGAGCTTCTTCTTTTAAATAATGACACCACATTCTGGTGCAGTTCCGCACACAACATGCAGCAAGCCTCACGTCCGCACAAAATAAATCATTCATTAATTACAAACTACTACAGGTTTTATTCAGAAAGTGATATACGGGGGAGGTGTTATCACCTAACCCGCTAATTGCGTTTCTACTGTTGAGTTATAGCCCACCGTGGGGCCAGCACAGACTCAATCGTGATAAATAAACCACGGAATATGTAACGTGTATACAGAAGGACGATTCTAAACAAGTCCTATTCTATTATACCTACATCCTTTACAAATAAAATCTTCTATTCTATTTTATCTAGATTAAGATTTTCCAAAAATTTTTGGTGGATCTCTAGAGTCCTCACGATGATCTGTGGACTCCAAGGAAACTGCAGTGATATTTTTGTTATGATTATAATTTTTGTTTTATCTCGTTCTCGTTGAAGGTCCTGCAGGGGCCTGCAGATCCAATCCCATCCAACCTTAAGACGGATTTCAGTTGTATGGAAATTACGAGTGCATGTGAAATTTTAATGTTTGTTCGTGTGTAACACAGACAGTGTAAACTTACTATAGAGGACGTAACTAAAGTGGAGACACGTTTGCTACATATAAAGTAAAAACGGAATCTTCCACCTTCACACAATTTAGAAGTAAGTAGATAGACTAGTTGTAATAATAAACCTTCTGATAATCCCTATTTAATATGCCATCATCGAGACGATCCGCTGTTTTATTCAGGACTGTTTTAATGTAAAAACTGTACAATTTGTTCGTTCGATTGAATGCATCATGCTTGTTTTTGAATCGCTAATTAACATACGAATAACAAGAAATAGATTTTGTTCTGTTTCTTGTTTGAAGGGAGTACTCATGGATGTATTGATTATGAATGCATATGAAGTTCTTCAATTATGTTTTATAATGTAATTTGTTCCTTAAAAACTTACAATACAATAAGAACAGTTTCTGAATAAAAAATTAAAGGAAGAGAATTTGAAAGAAATTATAAATCACAAAATAACGCGTGACTTTCAGATATCTTCGACGAAATAAGAATGTTATGTGTCATTTTCCTAAGCATAACAACAGAAGTAAATAAGCAATACAATTTTAACCTATTTCCAGATATTTTATGAACACTGAAAGCAGTTCTATGCAAAATCATTGTCAAAACCAATCGAACACATACTCAACCAGAAACAACCCCTATTACCGAACAATAGTCGATTAGTGGTCAAAAGACTTTGAAAACAAACTTTCAATGGAAATCAGGTGGGAATAGGAAACCAAATATTTGCAACTATCGAAGGTTCTAGAGAAGTCAGCTGTTTTGTAGTATAAGCTCCATGAACTCTGTAAGCAGGACAGTTTGCGATCGGTAGAATGCTGCAGCGATCCCGCCTCCCCGCCATCCAAAGCGCAGAGCACACACACGGTGAGGTTTTTAGTGGGTAGGCCCCTGGATCTTATTGGGTTCGGGGGAGAGTCCCACATACCCCCGTCGTCTCCCAACGGCGAGGGATGCGTAACGCATATCCCTCACGGTAAAAAAAAAAAAAAAAAAAAAAAAGCGAGATGTCGCCACGTGCAGTGTAATATGGCGTCTCGCTTCCAGAACGCAAACTGTCATGTTTTAAGAGTAAGGAAACTGAATATATTTCACTATTGTAAGACATTAGACTTTTAGAAGGCTATTGTGGCGATGAAAGAGGAAAATATTTCATGGGAACTGTCGAAGGTTCTAGAGAATTCAGCTGTTTTGTGGTATCTGAATATAAATCACTATTGTAAGACGTTGGACTGGAAGTCTAAAACTTAGAAATACGCACGGCCACGGTTATTGTGGCGATGAAGGAGAAAATTGTATGCTGGTTTCGCTACGTGTATTCATTGTGGTGTGATGCAGCATGCTTTTGTTTATTTATTAAATCATAAAAAAATCATAAATCATTTATTAATTTGCAAACATGGGTATATAGTACATAGGTGTAGTATATATTATAAAGTTCTCCATATTTATTGATTTCCTTTGCGTGTAGTTTACTGAATATACCAGTTCATGGGAATAAATCATCAGAAGCAAGAATGGAATAGATAGTTGAACATTTCTACAGGTTTGAGTACTACACGCTAAATGTTTTTTTTAAACAGTCTCGAAAGTACTTCTATCACCATAATATTTCCACAATTATACCTACTGATTCAAAAAACAGCTTCACAATAGACAGTCGGAGTACGTCTAATATTTTTTTTTATTTGATTACAGGATAAAAAGAACAAAACCAGTGCGACGCGACGATACATACCATACATTACAACACTCCACCCAACAAACCGAAAAGCTTCAACACAAAATAGCGATATTTCCTCGCATCGCTGCCTATGCACTCCCACATTATGCAGCTATAAAGGTGTGCACCCAAATTGCAGTTTTATCGCGTCTCACAATCAAATGCGAGCTGTCGTGATCTATTGCGGCGTGTTTACGTGCCTGCAGAATAAGCTGTGTTGATTCGCTTTGGAATACACTGATAACGTTTATGTAAGGTTGGTGCTAAGTTAGGATGCTTTATCTTTACTTGTGTACTTGCCTTTGTTGCTATTATGCTTGAGACATTCGTTAGCGAACGTGTTAACTCTTCTCTCTTCTCTCTCACTTCTTTGTTGAATGTGTTAACTTTGGCTATGTTAATCTAGGGTGTCAGCTTCCTCTATGGGAAATTTTGTCAAAATTGGCTCATCCGGTTGAGAATGAAGAAGTAACAAATATACAAACACGCAAGGTATCTTACTCCTTATAGAAAAACAGCTGACACAACTTAAACAAGAAAAGGTATGTACAGATTAAACACCACTGTATTTATACCTTTGTACGAAAAACTTCATAAACTAATTTCACAAATCCAAGGAAAAATAATACCAAAATTGTTAAAGCAGAAAAAACTGATCATTACAATAAATAAGCTTGGTATGGTAATACAGTCCTTGACGTTTGTATAACTTGTGTCCATAAACAAGGCCAGAACCGGAGCTTAGCTGAAATTATTTCCTACTGGCGAACGGTAAATATGCAAATACGGTAAACTGGTATACGTTTCGGGTTTTTATAAACCAAAATAGGTTGAAAATGGACGGAAAAATGCTAGATTCAGATTATTTTGACGTGGAGGCTGGAAGTTAATAGACCGGAATAACTAAAATCGTATGGGTGCAAACAAAAAGCATCCAAAACGACGATGATAGGCCATAATTACGTCCAGCGAAGTTACATCCCTGGAGGATAAAACTTGCTACTATCCCTGGCGTGGTTCATCTTCACACTGAGCCAAGGGATGACTTGTCTCCACGTCAAGGGATGTTAATGAAAGAAGAACTAATACAATATAGTAGGTACTTAAAGACAAAGCACTTCTTAATGTGTTTTGGTACAGTTCACAGCAGAATAGTTTTTACCTAATGGCCTTGCTATGTAACTTACAGACAACACTATTACATTGAAGTACCGATTATAAGCTCCTTTTAAAGTAGGTCCTTATTTCTTCTACGAGTCTTCTTTTGTTAAAGAGCTGCACTTACGCAAAATCAGTTTGTTATTTTAAATACATAAATATTGCCTTTGTTTCCCACTTCGACTGAGTGAAAATCCTCGTAGCTTTTAGAAATATTACAAGTTTTTCCTCATGGTTCAGGCTCATACTAAATTCTATTAAATTAAGTTAGCAATTCATTAATGGAAACATTACATTCAAATGTATATACTACACGTAACATTACAAAGTTCCAACAAAATATGAAATTCCAAAAGTAATTTTTTTTCTTTGTCTATTCGTTTTGTTCTACAGCTGAAATTGCTTAACCGATATCGATGGAATTAGGTATAAAGGTAGCTCGAACCCTAAGGTAGAAAAAAAGCTACGGACTCTCCTGTTTAACCCACGCAAAACGTAGCTAGTTCACGAGGATTAAAGTCACGGACGGTCACTAGTACCTATGTTATAACCCTCCTTCTGGCGCAGTTGGGTAAAAAGTAATTCCACACCATACATCCTCCATGCATATTTCGTGTATGTCCAAGCAGCTGTAATATAATCTCCTTATAAATTCTCTTTGTACTGCGACGGAACAGACTTGTTACGAAGACCCGGAATATGAACGCCACATATGAGTTTATATACAACACAAACCTCTTTATAATAGGCTTTGTAATGTCCTATAGTTATTACTTGGCATAGCGACGACGCAGATAGGGTTGTAAATACAAGGTAAACTAATTTAAATCCGATAGCATCAATGACGTATTTTAAGTCTTAAAAATCTGTAGCTACAAGATTTGGAAGATCTTAAAAAGATTTTTAGACGTTACCGATTGGTTAAAGGAAAACATCGTGATAATAAATATATGTACTTAGTGTTCTAAAATGTAAAAAAAATATAAACGGGTTTGGTCGCTGATGTCTATTTTTTTCTGATGGTTGAAATCTTTTCTGTGGTGTGCATGGTCGTTTCTGTCGATACTGTACGCAGTAGTACAGTACATCCACATTTAGCCAGATATAGGGGGCTAGCCTATTGTCATTAACCGGGAACAAATGCAGATTCCATGCTGCTACTGAACATTACCTAATGAAAAACCCAATAACACTGTTCAACTCGGCATTTGAACCCAGGGCCTCATGCTCAGTACAGCGACCGCTAGACAAACGAGGTAGTTTAAGAATCAACGTAAATAAACAGCCATCAACACACTCGTCCAACTGTACCGCAGTAAACAATACTAGTTTCAACTACATTCTGAATACAATATTGCTTCAGACAATACTACATTGAAACACATAAAGTGCCATAAAGCGATAGCTAATGCGCCTGCGTTATTACACTGCAGTGCTAGTTATGAGCACACACTTATGATAATATCTATGACTTAGCAGGAATACTGTTTATTGAAGTCCCAAATCATGGAGTAATGAAACGATAGTATCTTGGTACTGTTTGGTTTGTTATTGATTTATGCAAAGTTTCGTAAGCGTATAGTATTTCTATATCTTTAGATTCAAGCATTTTTACTCCCATTTTGCTTTGAAGTTTTTTAATAGACCAAGATTTCTATACTTTCTTAGTCCAGCTCATAAAAAGGTATAATATTTGTCAGTTACAGTCTAAGAAATAAAGTAGGAACTTACTGGAGCTAAAACTGGTTAAGATCGTAAGAAGTTATTTAGAGGACTTCTTTTTATATTTTGGACGGTTGAAACTGTATTAGAAAGTAAAGTATTCGTAAAGAAAAAGAAACAAATGCTTTCCTTATACAATATTAAACACAAAAAAAGAGATATACATATAGATAGATATATATAATTATATAGATATACTTTGGAAAAAAAAACATTTTAGAAGTTACTTTTATGGCCACATATTGCTCATAAACCAAACGATAAGAAAAAGATTTTTAAACCTAAAATATTAATCACTATAGCTGTAAGTAAAGCCGTTTAATCTACTCCGAAATTGTTCAAGTGGTCTCGAACACGTTTGAATATTATAGTTTACCACCCAATCATTATCCGATTCGAAGCTTCCAAAAGCTTCAATATGAACAAGATTTTCAACGCTCCATACTATACAATTAATATCCAAACAATGCACTAACGAAGCAAACAATATTGAACGTTGCAAGGTGGCTGAGTACTAGCTCAAAACGACTCAACTCCTCACCTCTCCATTTCAAAATCATCTTTATTTAAAGTGGAGTAAGGTTAGGTTTACGTTGATGAAAGAGAGAGCAATTATGGTTCTAATTTAAGGGTTACAATGAAGGGTATGGAGGAGAAATCACGGGCGGATAGCTTTCAATTGATAGTACAGTTTGTGGCCCGATGTGTAATAAGTTCGATGTTCGAGCAGACGAAGTATAAGTTTACTTATCTATAGAACCTTCCGGAGGGTGTTTTGCAGGTTTTGAATAAACAAACGTTTTGGAAGGAACATGGCACGTTAAAGAATACAAATAAAAAGATTTGAATAGAGTCGGTATAGCGTTTTGAAGGTTGTAAGGACTATTGAAATTCATCTGAAATATATTTAGAAACGTTAAGTTATTTACGGATAAACACTTAAAAATAATTATTGATTGTGAATATTCTGACAGCTAGGCTTCATCAAAATTGATCGAACTCTTTATTGCGATACATTCTCACGCATACTTTCACTCTTCTATATAACATATTATAAGTATGGATATCTGGTAAACTTTGCGCGCGGTCTTCCATATCCCTTCAGTTCCTCAGTCATGCATCAGCTAATCGGGGGTACAGCCTGTACACCTAATTACTTCGCGAGCGTCAGAGTCACACACCTGCTCCAAAATATTGGTGTCATTCTGCGAAACGGTTCCGTATATGTCCCTTGTCAGCACAGAGTAGTGCACGGATCAGAGGCGCATGTGAACAGAATAATAAAATAAGTTTTACGTTTTGTCAGTGCCTAAGATATAATGGAGTTCGTTTTGGGATTTTCTTTGTTTTGACGTAATTGACGATAGTTCTAATACTTGATTTGTATACTAGATCATCGAAAACACAATACTAAGGCGTATTGTAAAATAAAATAGGTAAACAATTATTATTTTCCTCAAAAACGATACAAAAAAATGCCTCAAAAATGATTCACTATGTTTATAAATAAGGTGCTCGGACACAATAAACCAGTTTCTAGCTAATTGTTTATCTATATTGGTCGACGGATATTTCGGGAAATTATCACGCTCAAACACCATGCGTCGATGCTTATTTATAAACCCAAACACCTACCAAGTCGTTTCTATATTAAATATCAATCAGGCGAAGACAACATTTCGCATTCTCCACTCGCCCTCTCAATCAATCATAGCCAAATCCCTCTAGACAAGGCCCAAATAAAATATTAAAAAGACATTAGGAACCAAAACTTGGGTGAACTCTCTGGCATTGTCGACTTCTCTGTACCACGCACATCTTGAGATAAGCTGTGCGTTCGTAAAACCTTTGAATAGAACTAACGATCCGTATAGCACAGTATTGAAAATTTATTCTAAGTACGCGAGGGCGTTTGATGGTTAGTTATGGTACAGCTTTTGAGGCAACATCACCAGTTTATTCAAACCTCTCAATTTCTTAGCTATACCCCCGTTTCAAACGACACCTGGAACCACGCGAAGGGAGTGGCAGGTCTAAGAATATTGGTTGTGTCTAAAGGTGGTTCCCCAAATAAATGTTGTACAAGATATGTGTTGTGTAGAATGTTATTTTTTGGACTGTAAACGAGAGTTTATTTTATGATGGTGTTAACATAAGATGTTGGCGGAATTTTTGAATGCCTGTGAATTGTGTGGAGATTGTGTGTGCAATTTATTTGAATGTCGTTGAAAAACTATGGTGCAGTAAAGTGCGGAGAAAAACGGTATACGATTTAAAAGTAAGTAGCATTTTTATGTTTTGACAGAACATTAGTGTCAACCCTTTCAACTATCTCTACAATACTAATATTTTTGCTAGTGCCCTTTACATAAATAGTTCATGTTTTTGTGCATAAAAGGCTACACTTGAGAATTTGCCTTTAAGTGGGGTTTGATCAAACATTTCGCATTTACACTTTTACGAAAATTGTGTTTGACGTATGTTGCTCAATGCTCATATTACTATTTGTATGATGATATTACTAAAAAGTGTTTAGTGAAGAGTACCCTTTCTTCCGGGTGTAGTGAGGAGTATCCTAACCGATGAGCGTGTATGAGGAATATGATGGCAAGAAGTATGCCAAGATCGTAGCAAATGTAAGTATGTATATAAGCTATGGACATGTATGTAAGAATTCACAAAAATATTCGTAATATATTGTATTATAGAAAAAGAATTTCCAAAATATGAATAGTAGATGCTATTTCACATTTCTGTACCGAAAATCACATTGAGTAAAAAGTAAGAGGGTGAGAACATGTAATAATCTGAAACCCTTGGCAATCCCATCTCGAGAGTTATCATATATTAATAATACGTATTTTACACGTTATACGTACTTATTCGTGCCAAAATCAATGTATCAATCAGACTGATATTTGTGGAATCCAACCGGCTTTCTCTCTATCAAGTGTATACAAATCCGTAGATAGACTTACCTCAAAATTGAAGAAGAAACTGAAGTCCACTTAAAAATATGAATGGGGAAAACCTAGCATTGTCGCTGTAAAAGTCAAGAGCCATGGTACTTCTGACTGGCCCTTAAGAATCCCGTCTTGGGCGTCATAAAGGGCCAGTGAACGCATTCTACTGCGACCCGTGATTTATGATGGATGCCGCGCGGCTTTGGACTTCGACATATTTTTCGCATTACTCGAGCGAAAGAAAAAGTGAAGGCGCGATGCAGCGACGCGTGTTGTTTCCCAGATTGGGAGCCAAGGAATGCGTGAAATGCTACCGGTACTCTTTGGGTGGTGTCGGAATGTGGAAGATTATATTTTTGTTGATGTAAATTATGATCCGTTTTTTGGGTGTGACGGTGCTTACAATGTTCTAGAAATAATATAAGTGTTTGGTGAAAATCAGTTGAGTAATCTTCATACGTTTGAGTGTGAACAGATAGGACAAAACCATATTAGAGTATCTTCCTTTTACGGGGCCTCTCCACAACTGGAGGTTGGCCGTCAGATCCGCATATCTCTTCTCGTCCCTCGTCAGGCGAAACAGTTTTTCTAGGTTGGCGACACCGGTCTATTACCTAACGTTTCGGAGCCGAGACATATTCCTTCTTCCGACGAGTATTAACCTCTCATATTAAAGTATATAAACATGTATTGTTCAAATGTATATTCGATATTATTTGTCCGGAAACAAAGTAATTTAGGAGGCCCTAATTCCCTTCGGTTTATTCAATAAACTCCTTTTTCATTGTTGCCCGAAGATTAATTAAATTGCGATATTCTTTGTTTTTTACACCGAGGACTGGTAACCCTCTGACAGTCGTTGCCATTGAACAAAAATTAATTTCACCCCGTGATAATTGAATTCGAGACATTTCACCGGGCGTTGGAGATGAAATTAAAAAACTTGAATTAGTAGACTGTTTCTCGAAATTCTCTACGTCCAGAACATCTGACGAATTTTTGAAACACTCAAGAAAGATATTTTGTGAATAACTTAAATTGTTTTGGACATACTTTTAAATAACACTTGTTATCAATTCACGTCAAAAGCTTAGGACAAGTTTAAAACGAATTATGTTGGATTATTTTGGAACTTGTTGTGGCTCTAAGCAGTTCATAACTTAATATTTTGGATTCCATTCATAAACTAGAGAAAGAATCTTCATTTTTTGAAACTTAACATTACAAACAGCCTTTTGTATCATGGCTTTGGAGTCATTAATTATGTGTTTGGAATTCACAGTCACACTAGCATTTGCCATATTCAGACTCAAAACTTAGAATTAAGATTTAGGGAAATAAAAAAGCTTTTAATCCTCTTCCATTGCAGTTTCATATGGGACAATAGAAAGCTTTTTGGGTACGTATCTCGGAGTGCTGTTGGGATTGCATGAAATAATCCTACTATCCTTTTAGCTGGACACTACGAGCTAGCAGCTTCTGTCCTTGGA
This sequence comes from Abrostola triplasia, assembly GCA_946251915.1. NCBI lineage: Eukaryota > Metazoa > Arthropoda > Insecta > Lepidoptera > Noctuidae > Abrostola > Abrostola triplasia. The sequence continues at coordinate 9,250,276 of OX276434.1, read as the reverse complement.
TATAGTAGCGTTAAATACTGTAAAATCTGATTTTTTCACAAGTTTGTAAATGGAGAGCTCACAGTAAGAGTTAATTTTTGTGTTAAAGCAGTGTCTGTAGCCAGGACAAGGTAAATGAAGCTTCAGTTATCGAAATGGTTTATAGGTCTACGATATTAATTATGGATTGCGGGCAAACCTGGTGCAGATTGATACCATATCGATGAGAGCGTCATTCTACCAGCCTTATTTTCGATTAATTTGATTGTGCTTAGTGTTTTCATATTTAATTTCGGAAGCATTTATGTTTCAGATTCTTCGATTTAAACAGTCGCTTGGACATCGCTACCTACTTTTTTATATAAGTAGGTATTCATGTAAGAGCTTTTTACCATAGAACGTTACCATAGATTAACATAAACCATAGACAAAACGTTTAACAAGAAAACCGTTGCATATTTGGCGACATTACAACAACGGTTTAAACTAACATTCTTATGCTAATAGACTTGGAAGCTGAAGTAAGTGGTCAAAAGTTTGAAGGATAAGCGCTGGGTAGTCTAAAGATATGTATTTTAAGCTGTTATTTTGACTGCCACGTTGGTCTAGTGGTTGCTAAACGCGACTGCTCAGCACGAGGTTCTGGGTTCGAATCCCGGGCAAACGAACGAATGACGACCTGATTAGCGCAGTGGCTAAGCGATTGGACTGCTGTGCTTTGCGGGTTCGATTCCCGCGACTTTTTTTTTGTTTTTAAATTACTTTTATGGACGAGCATGTAAAAAATGATTGTCACACATGTAATGCCATGGTGGAAAGATCAACCCAACAAAATTATAACGAGGCTCACTGCCCGGAGTAGAATGGACCTACAATTAAAGCCTACTCACATAATTAAAAACACACTTTCACATCACATCATCCTATTAAACTGTTGGACGTAGGACTCCCCCAGGGTACACCACAAGGCCCACTCTTTTTTTCGCCATCCAGTATCTACCAGAAACGGAAATTATGAGATAATGATTTGTTATAAACCTTGCAATTTAAAATTCTACAAATGTACGCTTCAGTACTTTCAATATCCCAATCAACAAAACATACAGTTATAACAAAGGAAAACTGCAAGCCAGCAAAAATATAAACCCTTGTACGTAACAAAAGTTCATATAAGCATGAGACGGACTCATATCCAACAATACATTACTGGAATTCTCTGTTCCAAGCTTTATTTCGATTCCACAATAGGTTAACCTAACCACTCAATTTGCAACCTTATACAAAACGTTTAAAGTATACATTCGATTGTTTGGTATCCAATTTTAAGGCTGGTTATTAGTCAGGTTAGTTGCCTACGGTCAGTTTTCAATGGCTCGTGTGTGGCAGTGCTTAACGAAAACTAGTAAAGTTTGTTCAGACCTTTGATTTTGTACCTGTTGCGATTCGCTAACTGCTGTGCGTTCAATCGAACGGTTATTGTTTGGAACTGTAACTGTTATGGGAGAGTTGGATGGTCTGTACTGACGCCATGTTTGAGTAACAATGTTTCATTACATTTAACAAGTGCAGTGTCCTCTTTGAATATAGATGCATTAAAATTTCTCTGAAAGCACGTTGAGCCATTAGTCCTGGGTGTTATAAGTACCTAGATCTTTGACATTGGTGGCGGGTATTCATAAATAATCTGATGAAATCTGTTAACTGATATGCAATTTACTAAGAGTTTTTGTTACTCAGGCTACTCTACCTATCTATGCTGTAGATGGTGAGATAAGAAAAACATCTTCGAATACACGAACAAATGAACAAATACAATAATAATACAAACACCATATGCAATTTTAACCAAGAAAATCAAAAGCAAGAGTTACACGAAAAAAAGTAGTTACTAGTAACAGTACTAAAAGTAAATAAGTAAACTTATAACAAGCGAGTAACGGAACGCCGAGTTAACTGGCCGGCCCAACAAAAGTTAGTAATGAGATATACCCTACAGCAAGGGATTTACTGCCCACTGTTTGTAAATAAACTCTTCAAACACATTGTGGTATAGCGGGAGTTATTGAGGGGTACACGTGTGAAGCGAACGAGGACAAGAGAGCGGTATCAGGTAAGAAAGATACGCAAATACTGGAAACTGGAAATATTAACGCTGAATAAAGTTAATTTCATCATTGAAAATAAGGGAGACAAAAAAGAAGTAAGTAAGGTGAGGTAAGAAAAGAAAAACTGGCTAATGACACTGTACATGAGCATAAGATCATTAAAAATGATGCAGAACTTAAGATGTAAAAGAACTTTTTTAAATAGCTAAAGCAGAGGGGTAAGAACATCTCTGCGACTTGTTTTTAAACACAATCAGTCACAATTTTAAAACCTAAATACTACTAAGACCACCCATACAAAATTGCATTTTAGTTACCATACTTACTACCATTCTTCAATGGACTACGATGAACAGCTTCTTGTTTTTAAAAGTAAAACAATGCCTCACATAAACATTGGAGAATCAGGATCAGCCTGTATAACGTCCCCTACAGTAAATCACTGTTCTGATTAAGTAGGTATTCCTCAAGATGCATTAGTGCGAGGGGAGGCTCCAAGAGTTTACTTATCGACATGTTGATGTACGTACTTGACATTGTATATCTACATATTTTCGTACACAGCGCTACCCAATAATCTATTGATTGTAGCAAACAGTTGAATGAAGTAATTAAGCTTTTAATTAAGAAAGAATAAAGACAATAAATTAACTTGATTAGTTAATTTCACACTGATACCCTCTTATTCATACATAAACATAAAAACATGACATCATGCCCGTATTACCCGAAGGGGTAGGCAGAGGTGCACGTATAGTACACCCACATTTCGCCAGTTATGTTTTTAGCTCTTATTCATAAATTAAGATTACACCTGAATTATTCAGTCTACTGTCATTTCTATTATTTGACGTGCAAACGACAATGACAGCTATAATTTACATAACATCATGCCTGTATTCCCCGAAGGGGTAGGCAGAGATGCACATACAGTACACGCACATTTCGTCAGTTATGTTTTTAGGTCCCAATGTAATAGGGGGCGAGCTTATTGCCATTAACCGGGTCAAATCCAGACTGCGCTGCTACTAAGATTTACCTAATGGAAAAACCCAGTAACACTTTGCCATACCCGGGATTCGAACCCAGGACCTCGTGCTCAGCAGTCGCGCGTAGCAACCACTAGACCAACGAGGCAGTCTCACAATGACAGTTATAATTTAATCCTTGATTTAAAATATTTTAATATGTTAGTGCAAATTGCCTTCTGTACATATCCGTTGCCACAAAAAAAAGAGGGAGTAAGTATACAGTGCCTCATGCCACCAAATTTAAATTACCGACTGTATCAAAATCAAAGAGATTACATAAATTATCAAATTCAGTTGACCCAATTTCCAAATATCTCACAGAATGTTCCACAGATTATCCTATAGTTAAACCGACCAAATGTTCACATAAATCATTCTAACTTTCATCTGTGGAGGCGTCAAAACAAAACTTCATATCCATATCGCTAGAGAGATAACGTTAAAGCGGTGACAATGATTAAGTATGTACAGACAGTGTAGACTGTGTATTTTATTTTATGCAGACAGCTTTTTAAGATTCGTAACAATAATTTTATTTATTTAATCGGCTAAAACATAATCTTTTGAAGCGACGTCAATCACAGAATGTCTGCACGTCATTTGTCATTTTGATAGCTCTATTGTTTGGGTTTATATAAGTAAATGTTTTAAAAAATAAAGATTAAATAGGATTATTTTCATGTATTCTCAATTTTATTCTCTGATTTAAAGAATGTTTTAAATATGTTTTTATATCACTATTTTTTTCTTGTAGATGACAGCAACATAATTGTAAATAAACATTGTTTCTTACTAAGAGACACTAGTTGCATTAATATTTCACGACAAAAAGTTTTGTTCACATCTTCAAGTTTTCTGCCTATCTCCGCGTCTGCGGCGCGTCAAGTTATAAGTACGGACAACGCCATTAGTTACCGTCGACCTCTGCAACCAAGTTATTGATATTTGTGCTGTGATAAATAGCCTCACAAACACGCGTTTGTGTGGACATAGCTAAAATATTGTCGGTCATGTAAACAGCTGAGATATTTTTGCGAACCTCTCCTATATTTATTTTTTGTTAGTAAATGTTATAAGTATGTTTTTCTTTTATGGAATAGGCTTATAGACGTCAAAATAGCGTAACGCATTTTTTTCCGTTACCTGAATTGAGCCGAATTGAACTCGTACTGAATGCTTATTTCAAGTCTAGATGTCTGACCGAATCATGAAGTTAAAACCAATATTACATTAAGTAACCAAGTATAGGTATTTGGGCAAAACATTTTCCTATTACATAAAAACTTCAAATTAATAAATCAACACCAGTTTTAGCTAAATTATTAAAAATTTTAACCGAATTTCCAAATCCTACAAACAAAAATTTCCAAAACCAGAAGCCAAAAGAACTCTGCCCAACTTAGGAAACGAACCCGAAACTCTATTTATTGGCAGTCACGTTGATAACCACGAGACAAATGAAGAAACAGAAACATAATTTCCATGCAAAGTATTTCCGTGAAATACCATTTGCTTGTTCCGAGCTAGTTTCAGTATAATGAGGTAAAAGGATACGTGTTTTACTCTAAAACATACAGAAACACTTCTACTTAACAGATATTTTAATTCAACGCGGAAACTTTTGCCCCATTACCTACATTGCAACTATAACACATAGCTTTTAATGTAAGATCATAATGTTAATGCTGCAATCCTGGACCCATTGATTATAATTTTCTCAAACAATGTACCTATATCACTGGCATGCCAAATAAAGAAAGCCCTATTTAGAAATCCAAAAGTAAAAATGACATTTAATCAATTTGAAAATCGAACTACGAAACGTCAAACAAATGAAGATTGAAATTTCGTTTTTCAAAAGCTCTTAAATAGTTTCGTAATAAAACTATCATATCTTAATACCTGGCTACTCTACCTCTAACATAATCTGTTAACACAACTAGAGCACCTTGGACGGGCACTTAACATTTGCCACTTTGTAATTGGATATCCTCTTCACCCTTTGACAGGTTAAGTTGTTCATTATGTGCCATTTTGTGTAATGGCTGCAGTCTGCCTCACAGAAGCTGGCGTAACGAAGGCATTAAAAGGTGTAATAGCAACGCTTTTATTTTATTAAACTCTGTGTTGTTTTTGTTATAAGGTGCGAAATTTAATAATTCAATTGTAGAGGAATAAGAAACAGGTTACAACATATAGACAGGCTAACATCGCTTCAAAGTTAAAGGTAATTAAATTAATTACATGTTTATAATGCATACGCAAATGGTAAGTTGTCGTTCAATGTCCTTATAAGGGGAAGGCATTTGTTCATCTGTGGACGTTCCGGTTGTGCATACGCATAGCCATAGGGTATCCACTGTAAATACAATCAAATGTCAGTAATCGCCGAATGTAGTAGGCAAATACATTTTCCTTTATTAGTAGACAGGACCATCATCGCATTTCAAAGGTTCATCCTATATAAAAGATACATCCTATATAGAAGAGCCTATTGCCATCAAAGGCACCTTTAAAAAACGAACGTTATTAAGAGGCATTAATGTGTTTTTATAAAGCCTACGGAACTATCCATCCGATTTCCAAAATAATTTCAATAATATTTCAAACTAGCTTTAGCCCGCGACTTCGCCCGCGTTAAGTAGCATATATACTTTCTCGGAAGTTAAACTTTCTACGTGCTAACCTTCATCAAAATCCGTGCAGCGGTTTAGTCGTGAAGGCGTAACAGACAGAGTTACTATCACATTTATGATATTAGTATAGATATACTTAAATCCTGCAAAGGACATGAATTTGTTTTCCTCCCTGACGAACTCGCAGGCTACTCGTAACAAATAACATGAGGCAATCTCCATTGAAATGCACGCGGGGTCCCGTGGTGACGAACTTTAAATGCGTTTCTGTTTATCAGCTGATCACATGTCCGTTGCTGGCGGTATGTGGCAACTGTATTAAACTTTGACTGTGGGCTTGATTTACTTTAGTAAATAGACTCACCATTCCATGTGTTACACACACATGATGAGTTAAAACAATTCAAAAGTTACACTCTTCTTCTTATCGTATAGCTGATGAACAACCTGGTGTCAGAGTTTGAACCGCCTGTAGGCGTCTAACATGGTTTTACACACCGTCGAAAAAATTCTCAGGTGTGCCGGTTTCCTCACGATATTTTCGTACACCGTATTTAGCAATAGATAACTAATTTATAGTACGCACATGAACCAAAAGACATTGGTGCGTGCCGGGATTTAAACTTGCAACCTTTGACAGTACAACGGTCGCTCACTTTGCCCAGAATATAATTGCAAGACTCTAATTCCTAAACACCCAACCGTAAACAACATTAAATCCGAATGAATAATTCTGAAATACAGCATAAAATGTCAAAACTATCGTTCTCATGATCACATGGATGCACAAACAGCTTTCAGAACAATATAAAGGACGTCAGAACAAGAAACTAATACTATTTGAATACAAGGTTTGTTATTTTATTGCGTCTCCAACGGCTCTCAAAGAAAGGGTAAAGAGTTGATAATATAAATGTAATTTCGCGAATAAACAGACTTGTAGTTGGGAATGAATACGATTTTGTAACGTGTATATAATTAATTTAATGGCGCAGTGGACTTGTTTGATTTTTATTCAATGTTTCTTTAGAAACTAACCATTTGTGTACCTACGATTTTCCAAATTATTTTTATTTCAGCCATGATGGTTCCACTGCAGGGTAAAGGCCTTCGAAATTATGATTGTTTATAAATATTTTTCTAATATAACTGGTTGCTTATGGCAGTAACAACATTTTTTATTCTAATTTTAAATTTGACAGCTAAAGAGATGCGACTAAAAACTCATCGGAAAGACGGTGATTACCATTTAAGTCTTCATTCATTCATTTTTTTTAACTTAACATAGTTATATCGTCCATTCTATGGTCGTCTTATAGTCAAGTAACATTAGACGCGAGAGTAACACTGTTCCACACTACGCTCGTAAACTTAACATAACATCACGCCTGTATTCCCCGAAGGGGTAGGCAGAAGTGTACATATAATACACCCACATTTCGCCAGTTATGTTTTAGGTCCCAATGTAATAGGGGGCGAGCCTACTGCCCGACCCGGGATTCGCACCCAGGACCTCGTGCTCAGCAGTCGCTTAGCGACCACTAGACCAACGAGGCATTCAACTTAAGCTACACTCGTAAACGCTGATTCTAAATCTACTTACCTCCATACCGAAGATTTTTCCCACTACTATACAGGATGAATTTTTAGTCACCGTCCAAAATTTTTCTAGGCATTAGGTATCATTCAATAATTCCATTTTTGAAAAAAAATCGATACGTAAAATTTTTATATTAAATCATTTTCTCGGAAGAATTATCCGCTCTGCGTGGTCACTAAGTTAAACGTTAATAATACTACACTTGCTGCGCAAACATTCAATGAAAAGGGTAGCGCGAACCCCGCTTCCCCCACCCCGCTACACCTAGCGCGTACGCACGGCGTGGCGGTATCCAGAAACATTAACTTTTTATAGATAACTTTGTGATGTTATAACTCAATATTTTTGTATTGAGTGATACTAAAAGAAAAAAACACGTATTCAATGATTTTCGCCAAAGATAAATATATCAAAATTTGGACGGTGACTAAAAATTCATTCTGTATATACCTATTCGTTCAGATGCTAGGAACAATAATAATACCGGTTTAATACCGTCGCAACGGTGTACTATGGAACGACATGTAAACGGCTCCGTATTGCACTGTGCCGCTGTCTGTAATTTTATACTGTGGACGTGTTGCGGTATTTGAAATTGTATTGTGTATTAATATACTGTTGGTGGGTACTCGAATTGAGTGGTAATGGCCTAAGATGCTGGTTGGAATGGAGACTTATTTGATGAGGAGTAGTTGTAGTAAGTGTTAATAGTACTAGTTTTTTAGTTTTTTTTCCTATGCGTGTCTGACGGTTTGAGTATTTCATGCGGCCTACCCAAATGTCCTTCAGATGGTACGAGACGGGGCGTCTGTAAGGACAGGTCAACTCAAACTCGCTGTGGTTCTTTCTTAAAAAGACCACTTCTCAGACCACCTACACTGTTCTCACATAAAATATTAGCTTGTCAGGACTTTAAAAGAGACCTTGACCTCTGAGTTTGTTTCGGTATTTCTTCTCAGAGGTAGTCAGTTAGGAAATGCCGATGCCATCTAGTTTTAAAAAAAAATACCTGTATAAGTGTTTTTTTGAAACCTATTCGCAAAAAATAAAATAATTTATCATTTAATAGGAGAGGCCTATGTTCAGCAGTGGAATGAGATAGGCTGATAATGATGAAGATGAAAGTGTGAATGAAGATGTCCCAACATCTTCATTCACACTTTCATCTTCATTTCTTTTCACATTTTCATCTTCATCTGCATTTTCAAAAAGTATGTACTACATCGCGGCCCACCGCGATGTAGTACATACTTTTTGAAAATGCACTTAAGATAGTCATGCATGTAAATGAAATAAAATTTGTTTGATTGTTTTTAAACTATATTCAAGAGAATAGTTTGGTTAAGAACACGCTTAACCAAAGTAGGAACAATAACGATGATATTAATATTTCAAATATACTAAAATAATAAACACCAACTACAGCTAATAACTAAAATACGCATCTTAAAACCGGGGTTAACTATACAATATACATACTGAATAATGCATCCCGATATTATCATGATGTATAAAGCATAATGTCTCCGACAAATCAAATCCAAGGCGCTTCCATTATAAAAAAATCTGAAAAACCCCTAATAATGTCTTTCAGGGAACAAAGCGAAATGTCCCCGACTGTACTTTTTTGTTCCAAACGACATTGTACAGTCGACGTCTAAATAATCGTCCACCGTTTAATTTGGAGTTTTTAACATTTCTTTGCATAAAGTTTGCATGTAGCACGCCATATCTGTGGGCCAATTTAATGGTCAACGTTGTTTACAATCGTAATTTCTTAATTTTATGGGCCAGCGTGTAAGAAGGTTTTAGTGGATGAATAAAAACTTTGGATTTATTACTAGAAAAATACTGGACGTAAAGTTTTAACAGCTTGTGCATAAGTGCACAATGCAATAGTTTTATAGCACTACTATTACTACTTCTAGTTGAATAAAGATCTGAAAATATGAGACTTACATAAAAACTAAGTTTCACTTTGCATCCATACTTCCATACTAATATTATAAATGTGAAAGTAACTCTGTCTGTTGCGCCTGCACGACAAAACCGCTGGACAGATTTTGATGAAATTTGGCATGTAGAAAGTTTAAGACCCGAGTATGAGCACATGCTACTTAATGCGGGCGAAGTCACAGACAAAAGCTATTGATATCTTTCTCGAGCAAACCGTCTACGACAATATTAGGAATTGTCAAAAACGAATAAATGTAGGTTTAAGCAATTTAATTAAATGTAATAAAACTACGAGAATTCAAAAGAACATTAATATAAATTAAGAGCATATTCCTAGAAAGATTCATAACTATAAAAAGTCAGTTAGTCGTCGTAGTACAAAGATTAGAAAAATATAATTTGAACATTAATTTTTTTAGCTTCTTTATTTTCTTTTTATTGGCCTTAGGAAAACTTACATTTAGTTAGTTGCCAGATTGTCTCGTCAGAATATAATTCGCTTATAAAATAATTATTATTAAAAGAGACTTTTCACAAAAACATTTCTATGAATTTTCGTTTTTAATTTATATAGAAGCCTAAAAATATAACATTGTTAACAAAAAGGTCATTCCTAAATTTAACCTTTTTAATATCATCGAGGTTAGATAACATCTTTGAGTAGGCGTACTCCACCCACACACAACAAGAAATATTTAGTTTCCATCCAAACAAATTTCTTAGAAAACTTCTAAAAGGAAAAATCACTGCGAGCTACACTAAGTATGTCCCGCTACAGCGTGCTCCATTCTTGCGAGACGACAATAATTGGAGCATGATGTATAATAACAGGCACGGAGAGCTGCCTTTGTTGAACGAAATTAAAGGCAAGACTGCGTTGCCATGGCAACGGTGGTCGCGGGGCGAGGAACTGTCCCTGTGGCGAAGACACTTTTGAGCCGTTTGTACTGTGGTGAAGGAATTGTGGGGTTTTACGTACTGTGTTATACAGTTAATGTTATTGTTTTATAGCTATAGAATCAAAACTAAGTTAGACGGGGTTCCAGATCTGGAGAAGTGGAAAAACATTTGTCGAATTGTAATCGAATAGAATGATACATGTATAGACATTATATTTTATTTAGTTTTTAATATAATAAAATACTTACATTGAAGCTACCCAAATATGTTTGCGCCGGAAACGGCAGTATATTATGGATCGAAATTTTTTTCGCCATCTCTGTAAGATAGTCTGGATGGAATCCTAGTACTTGTTGGTGCAATCCAATCAGCCAAAAACAAAGCTTAATTAACTAGCAGATAAATATAATTACATTTTACGTATTCATTTCTTTGTTAAACCATCTCAAAAACACGCTGCAACGGTTTTGTTCAAACTTAATACAAAGACTTTTGTTAAACAAGAGAATATCGTAGTACCTAGGTGCGCTGTTTAAAAAATAAAGAGAATTAAACAGAACTCACTATTTTATCTGGTGGAGCATTTACCTGAAAAGAAAATAGAGATCAGTTGAAACATTTGTTAAATTAAAGAAAATAAGTGAACGAATAACGTTTTTGAATTGAGAAACTTAGTAATATAGCTAAGCCAATGAACTTAGAATTTTGGTTGGAGGACATTTGTCTAATTTTAAAAATAAATGCAATGCTATTTCGTCTATGATTGCTTTTATATTCGAATTACAAAAATATAGCAATCACTCATAAGAAATTGAAATATTTTTACTCTGTATACATATTTTATTCTTTTTTTCATAGTAGCATGAGCTGAGCCATAGAAATTGGTCATGCTGTAGTATAGAGATTGGCCAGTTAACAAGGATAGTAGTGAAATTCACCGCTCTGAGTATGCCAGACTCATTTACGTACCAACACGCGGGTTTTCTTCATAAATAAGTAACTAAAATTATTATGAGTAAAATAATTTTTCGGTATTCGAGAATTTTTTCACTTTTAAAGGAGTTTAATGTGACCGTTTTACTGCTAAAAGCGTATTTTAGAAAAACAAACATTAATTAAGTAGTGAATAAGAACCTCAATTACAAGCAAACAAAAACAAAATACAGAACCATTCACTGCAAGCCTATTATCTCAATACAATACTACCACTCAAACTAATAGAATAGATAAACTATCTCCAAAGAATACAAAAATTATGATAAGAAAACACGAAACAAACCTCGAACGTACCAAGTACCAGGGGAACTTTCCCCTGGCTCCCCAATGATTCTTAATTAAACCGACTATTGTTGCACCTTGCAAGCAATTCATAACAAATGTCAAGCGTTAATAGCACAAGTTGTGAAAGAACTGTGGTCCAACTGAGTCGAGCTCCCCGGATAATTGGTTTTCTCTTAGATTATACTGGGATGGATAGTCAGTTGTTTGTTTGGCGGAATATGGTAGATGTGAATGGCGGCGGGACCGAAATTTGTGTGATATTTATTTTGTTTTCTATACCTTCTAGAACAGATATGTTGTTGACGCCGTGTTTGTCTGTAGCTTTTTAATTAAATCATAAATTTAATTTAAAACTTAACTTGTTGAAAAATATGTACCTATACGCAAACCATTTTGTTTACATTCACACAAATGGTAGCCATTATAAACCACACTATTGTTTATGATCGTTCTGTAAAACTCTGTTCGTTAATTAAGATAACGGAAAGCCAACCAAACAACGCTTAAAAGCTTTACTAACTGGAAAAACATCTTTTTAAACATTATCAAAATTCAATTCAATATAAACCACAGTAAAAGCAAAAAAGCAAGTTAAAATCAACTTGAAGAATCTCTAAAATTACGCAAAAAAGCAACCTCCGAGATTTTTCTTGAAGCTTGCATTTCTCGTAAACTTTATTAAATAAACTGCCGAAGGGCCCAACATCGACGGTTGTCGGTTAAACCTAATTAATATAAAACAAACAGTGGTTTCATAAAACGCCAGTTTAAACGTGTTTATTAAATTATTCACTGCATGCGGTACGTTATACGTTTCGCTTATTAACGGCAAAATAAATACGTTTAGCAAAATATGTTTACGTACTCATAATTGAACGTGTTATTATTATAATATAATTGCAGGTAATATTGTAGGTTTTTTCTGTATTATTGATTTTCTGGTGTGCAATAAAGTATATTCTATCTTCTATCTATCTAGGTAATATTAGTATTTCGGATAGGTAGATTCGGCTCTTTTTGCTTGAAAAGGATAACCCGCAATGTCGTTTTGAGCAATACGAGTACCTCTTTGGTTGAGATTTTCGTCAATTTCGCAACATGTGAAAACGGTCACCCATCACTAGACTGACTGTGGCAAGCCCGGCTTAACCTCGCAGATCGACTGATCTAGGCGGTAGCCATCCCATGAGCTCTTATAGTGACCTATAAATAATAGTAACTACAAAAAAAAATTAAGCTTCCACGCCAAAATAAAATCAACCATATTTTTCCATATCCATTTTTTCGATTCCAAGTCAATCTTCAGTCTTTAAGGCACAGACGCTGTCGTTAATTGAATGCATCGATGATGTTCTTTCATTTGAGCGTTGCGGGTATTATTTGAAACATGGAAACTTAATTAGGTTATTAAACTTGTGTTCGTATTAATTTGCCGGCTATTCAAACATTTATAATGGACTGGTATTTATGAATAATGGAAGAGAAATGAGCTTCATATTTTTAATAACGTTTTTTAACTTTTTGCGGCTTTTGGTGCGTTAGGTAAAGATTGGATTCTCTCAAAACAAGGCTCACACAGAACTTGTGACAATATGTGTTCATTTTCTCCTATTTATATCCCGTGATGTAGGTAATGTACCTTCCATTGACAGCTGTGGTAACCTGATAACCAATAACTTGATTAGTTAGGCCGTATGATCAACTGACTATCGTTACCAGAAGACTCTTCAAATGTTTACCTTCAAAATACCTCCTGATATCAGATACCATAAATACAGGCCCAACCGTGTACAAATTTCCATAAATGATCAATATTCAATTACAATATGACATCCAATTTATTACACGTCACGTAAATGAGACGTCTTTAATACCGTTTTCCAATCGGAAATTAAGTTTATCCCTCCCGAAACAAACTGTATAAGCTGGTTCATATAATTAAAACATTATACAGACAAGTTTCATGCGCCGGAACCTGACGCAGGAAGTGACGCTCGCCGGCGATATACCGGAAACGGCGGCCATATTGCCTATGTGGCGCCATCTAGTAATGTGAATTATAGTTGCGTTGTGTTTTAATGTTTATTTATTTATTATTTATGCACAAACTAGCAGCGCCCCGCGGTGTCATCCGCTTCAGTTTTTCGGGATAAAAAGTAGCCTATGTGTTAATCCACGGTTTCGGCTACCTTCATATGAAATTTCATTAAGATCCATTGAGTAAATTTTACATGAAAGAGTAACAAACATCCATCCAGACTAACAAACTTTCGCGTTTATAATATTAGCGTAACGCAAGAGCGAAATTTCGGCTTAAGGAGTTGCAAGTCCTAGAACAGATAATACCTATTCATAAGCAATTGTAAATCACTGTCAAACATGGTAAATAAAAGCATTTATGGTAACAACAAGAAAGATTTACGCTTTACAAAAACTCTCCCAATACTAATAACTTAGACATAAATGCCTACGTTATTATTCAAATATTTCAACATACATACATGTTGACAGACGTCTAAAAAGTTACGTAAGCAAAGTTCACCACATTCCCTGTTATACTTTGTTATAAGACACTGTTCCACCATTTACCATCCTTCCCGATCTAGCAGCCGACCTCATGTTCTTAATTAAGCCGTGACTGACAGAACAGCCTACATTAGTCTCGGCAAATAATCTCATAGTTCATTACGATCTGTCATTACCGTGTGGGGCGTGTCGCATGTCCTTACCTTCCTTGAATTTGAATTAACCGGAGCTTTTTCATTACCATGGGGTCTTGAATATTTATGGTGTGTTGCGTTTATGTTGACTTTGTTAGAAGGCTTTTATGTGGTAGAAAGTGATGAGGCTTATCCTATGTAGTATAAAGGGCTCAGTTATAATTTGAGGCAAATTTTGGTTGATAAAAGATTAACGTTACTAATCTCATCATCATCAGCCGGTAGACGTCCAATGTTGAACAAAGGCCTCCCCCTTAGAACGCCACAATGAACGACAACTTGCCATTTGCATCCAGTTTGCCAGCAACTCTGACGATATCGTCGGTCCACCTGGTGGAACAAATCTACTGTTAAAGAATACCCATTCTAGGGTAATTTTCAAGGATCAATTATGATACTAAACACCGAATTCACTTCATTTTGTATAATGAGCAAATCACTGCAGTTCCAAAGCTCTTACATATTTTAGAACAGTACGTAGTATCATCCAGTGTGAATAAATATTGCATATCCTGTTAGTTTCAGTCTACTCACAAAAGGATGCTTGGTAAAATTTCAGGCTAGATATTTTGGAAACCTTTATCTAATGATTAAACATTGTGCATTACGTAAAGCGAACATGCCTTCATTTTATCTATAAAATATTGTGGTCTATTAAACGCTTAAATTGAACAGCTTGTGGTAACAGCGTACAGTGTAATAAACATATTTGTGTATAAAACTTAATCTGTGTTGTAGCAACATTATGATGTAGGTCCCTAAGGACCGTATTTATTCATAATAAATGCATGTTCAAATCCCTATAGGGACCAATATGACTTTTGTATCTATTCTTAGTTATTTTAAGACTACTTTAAGTAACTTTATAATAAAACATAAGCTAAATAGGCTAAGTGCTTAAAGAGTAAATATCAAAATACGTTTATGTATCATCTGAAGAGTCTCAAAACCACATACAAGCTATGCTACCTTGCAAGTAACCTAAAACATCTTTCACACACATCTCAACGTGTCCACTTTATTACGAGACACTGAAGGCATTGACTAAGCGACATGCCTTCTAAAAGCCCGACCCAAATACAAAGAGAGCCGTCAACAATCATCTGAAGTAGCATTCAGTCTGTCCCAGTTTGAATTCTCGATATACCGTCCACCAGTTCGCAAGACTTCAACATCGGCGGCAAAGTAAAAAGCCAGCGGGATATGTGACCGAAATGTTGACTTTGAAATCCCTTACTACGATCTCAACTGAATGGTTGTAATGGAATTTTTGCCGAGAGGTATCCAGCCTAGAGTTGACCATCCCCTTTCCTCCCGTGGGTGTTGTAAGAGGCGACTAAGGGAAATCCAGAAGATGGACAGTAGCGTCTTCTGCAACTTCACCACCAATACTGCGATCCCCAAGCCGCTGGCCTAGTGAGGAAATTATGGCAACCCCTACACTCACTCCAAGGGAGAGGCCTTTATTCAACAGTGCACGTGTTTAGGCTGATGATGAATGGAATTTGTATAATGTAACCACGATACAGGAGCAATCCCTAGTGTGGGGGCACCGTTTAAAAAAAATAGAAGCCACATCATTTAACCTACTGGTATGCATAGAAATCATTGCAAGAGTATAATATTCAACACGCATGTTTATTAAACTCGACAAGAATTCATTAAAAAACCGTGTGAATATCGTGTGAGAACAGATGGTACCGCAGCGGCTTAGTCTCAACCGTAGCTGGGAATTTTATCTAGGTTACGTTCTCGTACTTTAAGTAATATGAGGAGTTTGAAAGAAACTAATACGGCCGGCGAGATCCCTGTGATATATCTTAGTTAACATTTTGTGTTCATTCCAAAGTTTTACATTTTCGTTCGTCGTTTCTTGGTCGAGTTCTGAGGATGGATTTTATTTGATTGGTTTTGATTTGATGCTGGCAGGAAATTTTATTTTGTACAAAAGAACCGTGTAGAGGTGAGAATATTTCTATAAACTAACTAGGTAACAATTGAATAATAACAGTAGGGAGGTATGAATGCTTTTTGGCAATTGATTGCTGATTGGCTCCAAAGAAATCGTTATTATTTTAACAACAGGTAGATTTTTTTAGGTATAGGTAACACAATTTAAATAATAATATTTTCTTAGTGGCAGTGATAGCCGAGTGATATGACCGTTGGACATCGAATTCAAAGTTGTATTTTCGAAATATTGTACGTAATATAAATTAATTATCAGTCGCTAAAACCAGCGAAGGATCCTGAGGAAACCGGCACCCTCGAGAAATTTTCAACGGTATGTAAAGCCATGTCAGAGGCGTACAGGCGGTTTTAACTCTGACACCAGATAGTTCATCAACCATACGATAAGAAGAATAAAATTCAACAATACAACTAAAACATACTGAAACCATTATTGTAGTTATATGAGACTGTGAAATAAAACAGGACGTGCATAGAAGTTTGTATTGTAAAACTTTGTGAGCCGTGAATGTGAATATTAATGGCCGTTTCAATATCCACTTTGAGTTTGTCCCCGTTCCGTACTGTGTTGCTGTTACTACAATACTAGGTAACATGTATTTGATGTTACAATACATGAATGTACAAAAAGGAAATACGAGTTTACAGATGAAAATATTTATGGGGAAATTCTTAGAGCAGCCTTCTTATAAAGCAGGATAGTTAAAGATGTGGAAAACCACGAGACGCCGCATTACTCTTCACGTAGCGATATCTCGCTTCCACAACGTAAACTGTCCTGCTTCAAGAGTTCGTGGTAAGGGGGCAGGACATAGTTTCTCTTAAAAAAAAATTCTGAGAAAATTTTACTACAGGAGACAATAAAATTAATAAACAATTCTCTGTCGAGTTATTTCCCAGAAATATTTTTTAAATTAAATATTACCAGCGCTGGTAGTAACTGGGTTAGTGTTGTTTATTATGTACCTTAGTGCTCAATTAATATTTGTAGGTACACTACATGATGAAGCACAGTCTATAAAACTTTATATTATCATGTCCGATGGCCTCTTGATTTGACCATAGGTAAAGAAAATATTGGGTAGTTACACCTGGATTAGAGTGGCACAGGACCGGCGCGGAAGGCCTAGTTTAAGCACAGACGAAATATTAGACTGTGGTTTAAGAGAGGCTTATACACAGCAATAAAAACACTGGCCATCTCTCCTACATCATTTAAATAAAGAATTTTATAATTTCTTCTTTAATTTAAAATCGATTAATGGCATCGGAAACAGCATAGTGGCAGCAGCGATCGAATACGTCAATTAATCGGGTTACCGGCGCCAACTGGCTAACTATTTCAACTCTTAACTAGATTGCCAGTGTTAACCTATTTATTTTCGCGTCCTCCGTACTTCCGACACCAATTCAGCTTGTGATCTGAATATTAATCGTTGCATGAGTTTTTATGTCATGAGGTTTGATTTTGGAATTGCGTTTGTTGGTCAACGGAATTCTATTTATGAATAAATTTTGTTTTTAAATAATTTAAAAAGGAAACTGTTGCCTGTTATTTTTATTCTGTCGCACCATAAGCTTCAAGCCATTGTAGAGCGGTTCGATTCCCAATCGTTACTAACCCTTGAGTGGATCAAATACATTTGTACGTAGAGTTCTGTTAAAGAAGAATCTAAACACCTATCACCTAATTATTGCCATTTAAAAAAAAAACTATGTCATCTAAAAAACGGGCGTAGTTTTTTACATACATGTATACAGAATCAAATCACAACAGAAACAACCTGTATATAAGGTACAGTATTTTATGTTACTGGTTTGGTTTTCGTAACAAAACAAAATAATGTACCATACCACAGCAGTTTAACTCAATCTAAGAGTCCTACATAAATATATTTGTCCCAAAACAACACAAGTACAAGATCTTCATCTCTATGTGACACTGAGTTACATTTACAGCGCCACATTTCAGAGAAACTATTTACTTTCAACACAGTCGACAACAGACGTTTTTGTCTAGACAAAAAGAAAAACTTCGCAGTCTGCCAAAAATCTAGGACTCTCAACTCTAATTGGACAATAATGCGAGCAATTTCAACGAGACTGCCTAAGACTGTTGTTATATTGCTCTTAGAGTATGAATAAGACAAATAAAATATACTTCGAATAGACAATATTCAACTATCTATATATCTTTTAATTATAAAAATCTATTGCTGTTAGTTAGTCTTGCTAAAGCTCGAGTACAGTTGGACCGATTTGGCTAATTTTGGACTTGAAATATTCGTGGAAGTCCAGGAAAGGTTTAAATGGTGAAAAAACGGAGTTTGGCGGATCAGCTAGTAAATAATAACAATGTAATATGTATATCAAACATTGTATCCTCTATCTATAACAACTAGCAAATATAAAGAATTACATCAATATAGTCACTGGCATGTCCATATTATCTAGACATGTATTTAGGCACTAAGTCGTCGCTTAGCATGTTCTTATTACTTACTTACTGATACAAATCTCACCTATTTAATATACCTCATTACTTGTCAATAACAATGTTTACGAGACTTGTGTTAAACATTTTATCACATTCTTACTTGTCAAATTGCTAAGCTCTTTACTTTGTCACATTCATACTCTTAAACAAATAACAGATACTAAACATTGTTGTCTACAATTTAAGAGAAAACTTAGACATTTTATTTTACTTTTATTTTATGGTCTGTAAGCGTTTAAGCGGAGTTACTTCTTAGTTGAGTATTTAAGTTGTTTTATTGGAATAAACTTGGACTATATGTTGACAATGTTATTGCCTGTTTAAACATTACTATATTAACAAAACTTTTTTGGTTTGAATATTATCTAATTCACTAGCAACTGTTCGATGATGAGGTTTTTATGTAACGCATATAAATGTTTTCTTTGTTTTTTTTTTAAGAACGTCGCGTTACACTTGTCATTACTCCTCTATCGTGTCTATCGGTCAAGCATGTAACTGCAATGATCACAATCTTATTGAAATACATTAGCACTCATTATACGACAAACAAATGCAAGAAAAACGAAATTACTGGAAGGATAATGAGCTCATACGTATGCTAAACTAAACCAATCACACGTCCAGTGTGACAAGTGAAATCAACAAGTATCATTTGAAGGATTCTCCTTTGAGACAAGATAAAGAGCGGACAGTATTGACACTAGCTAAGATAGAGTTAATCCGTTTAGGGGCCCAATCACGACCGGGAAGGTCCAACCTCACCCGGCTGGGCTCGTAACCTCATGAAAATGTATCAGAAAAATCAAGTAACCGCTTGCACGTTTCTTGTCGTGTTGTGTGGTGTAATGTATAAGAGAATTTTGGAATTAAGGGTCTTGAGTCCCGTGACAATGATTTATTACTTATATGTCTGTCTATTTATATTTAAAATAACGAAAAAAAGAATAAGAAAAGAGTGAACTAATTGAAATGAATAAGTTGTCCAGTTATAAAATCCATGTGACTGTGTTGTATCAGTAAAAAAGAGCTCCGATCAATTTTGCAGATTTTTATCTAGATTCCAGAAAAAAGAAAGAAGAAATGTTTTATGATATACCTTTATCCGTCATACACAGTAGAATGAATTGCATAATTAAGATAGAAAACACAAGAAAAGCAACAAAAATCTCGCTGAACACCCAAAGCAAAATGAAAAAGACGGATCAACAGAACTTTTGGACGCCTTCTCGGGTCCTATTGTTTATAACCTGAAACATTTACCCCGGCGCACACATGTTTGCACCACACACGTTTACATAAATATTCAGTGTGGGGCGGAGATCTCTTATTAATGAAAAAGGGTCGCGAGGTATTTTAATTTAACTACGTGCTGAGGATTCGGTAGCATACTTACGATAGGGGTGGTCTAGCCTCGAACAACTATGCTCTAACGTCTGTGACTCGTGTTTGTTGTGTTCACACTGAGATTTTGGGTTTAGGGTCTATAAAATTATGTTGGATTATTTGTTGCTTATTTTAGGGGTCCCAAGAATTTTTGCAAACATTTATAGTTCCATTTTATTTGGTCGTTTTGGGAAATACCATTTTTGTTTTAGAGACATACGACGGGAATTTGTCATTAAATCATTTACGACTTTTGTAGGATCTACTAAAATAAATTTTGTGAATCTTGGTAACATGATAAAGAGGAAACAGAAACATTATACAAAAACTATTTGTTACAGCTTTTACTACTAGTACGCACAAAGGTGCTACACCAGAGTTTTAGTCCAATGTTGCAACCATTCCCAGCAACGCAATTCCTCTGTTTTAAATGAAAAAAACAAATACGGCCGTTATCTAACGCCACCGTTTAACAACAAAACAAGACGCATTCAATAAAAAAGTAACAGATCTCCTGAAACAAGGAAGCTCCGCTGTCTCGTATAAAATTCAAATAACTTCCGAAGGAATGTCGCCTGGAAATGATTAACGCAAGCGAGGGCAGATCTGATGTACTTTTGGGCAGGATTCGCTTTATCGCCGCGTTGGACACATAGTATTTGCATAGAACAATACTTAACGGTTCTACGATGATAATTAGATGGCAAGACTGTGGAGTGGGCTGTCAAGTGTTTTTTGTTTGGGGTTTTAGATTTCTGGTCTTTAATAGCAAAAGTAGAGTTTTTAGAAGGTTTCTTACTATTGCCATGTATTGAAATGCCTTTAGGCTGATACATGTTTCATATAAATTGGGAACTGTATCAACTTAGTGAAACTATTGGTGAATAGTAGTTCAACTGGAGGATTTTTCTGCAGGAATAAAACTTAGTTACCGATATATGGGGACTCTCAGCAATAAGTTGACAAGGAACCACGACATAATAATGACGTTATTAATAATAATTTCGCCATTTTCTTGGTCGGTGAGTTGTCTTTTATCCGAAACCCGGAACCAATCACAAACAACCTCAAAGTAAAGCATTCCTATAGAAAATTTGTAAACAAAGAAGCGTTCCTCGGAGGGTATTAACTAAAAATAGAATTTCGCTGTAATCTCCTGACGATTGTTGTGAAAACAATAAGCATCCACTAAGCTTGCAATCCGCTTAGAACAGAGCTGTGGTACAATGAGGAGTGACTGATGAAAGGAAACTCGGGTTTATTTTATGTTACAGCGATCCTGGTTGCATATCGATCCCTTGAGTCTGTTAGTAGGCGAGGATCTATCTAAGGCTTTTGAAACAGCAGAGAATAAACCTATATGCTGGCAATAAATAAGGCTAGTTTCTCAATCATTTAATATTTAATTGAAAGCCTTGGATAATAAACCAGCCTATCTACAAATTGATAACGAAGTTGAAACCAAAAAAGGATAGTTTGTTTTCAGATCTTTGGCACACTAGAGAAAAAAAGTAGTTGGCGCACACTGTTCTGTTCAGATCAATCTAGAGAGAAGAGGTTTGTTTTTTTTTCGCACACTGGTCTATCAACTTCGTTATCAATCTGCAGATTGGCTGGTTTATTGTCCAAGGCATGTGATATAATTTTATTCTTCTTGTCGATGTTGTTGAAAACTTCAAATCTTTTTTGTAGGGTGAACCCAGTTAACATACGCGTGTATTACACAATCCGTCTTCCTTTTTCTAAGATGAAGCGACGCATTTTGTAGTCAAGACTCACCCCATACGGGAATAAAGCTTGTACAGTCCATCTTAACGATCGAGCTATCAAAATAATTCCCCAACCCGTCCTAAGCCAACGTATTTCTGTACAGGCAAGTACGCATCAACACGGCTGCCCCAACAATTACTAGGGTTAAGTGTTAAGGCCGAAATACCGTGTTAAACGTCCTATAGGGATACACTACCGATGTTCATTATCACCTATCGTGCTTGACCCCTCGAACGCTATGTAAACACCCCGGGAATTTTGATGTTACGTCACATTTTGAGCGGCAGGGCAGGCCAGGTTATATTGGCCGTCTTGATGTCCTTACCAAATCTTACGGACAGGCTTACCTATTACAGAATACAGATCAAGTCGATGGGGTTATAAATTATTCAACTGTGTGTTTTATTTTGTAGTCGTTAAGAGCTGTTTTTGTTAAATTAGTGTGATACAGAAAATCTGTTAGGTAAAGGCTTGTAAGTGTTAATGTAAGCTAGTTATTTAGTTCCAGGATTATGCAATAGTAATTTATGGCCGGATTAAAGTTGTTCTGAAAATAAACACAATTGTCTTCAGATATTTTCTTTGAATTGTATGAAGAAATCCACGTAACTTTTTGACCAGTTTTAGTATTAGGTGTTTATTAAATATGATTTTTTTATAATATTAGGTATTAAGCCAAAGCTAACCAAATCTCATTTTTACCTGATGTATGGCCTAGGATAATTGCCTAGTTGATATTTCAAAGCTGGTAATTTAACCACATTTTAATCCTTTCCCAGTGTAATGACCCACCGATAGGGCTATTGTTTTATTATTGTGTCTGCTTCACGCACAGTCAAAGTGTTAAATATTAGTTCATTTCTAGGTAGGTCATCATCATCATCATCATCAGCCGGAAGACGTCCACTGCTGGACAAAGGCCTCCCCCTTAGAACGCCACAAAGAACGACAGCTTGCCAATTCCATCCACCGGTTGCCCGCAATTCTGACGATATCGTCGGTCCATCTGGTGGGAGGCCTGCCAACGCTGCCTAGGTAGGTACCTGTAGATAATCCCAATTTCCGTTATGTACTTAACAAAACCTTCCCATCTCCAACGACACTAAAAATCTAAAAGACGACACGACAAGGAATAACAGTTATCAAAACACACGGTAATCCCAATACCCCGCTATTCACAATCACACCCACTAATAACCTTGACTTAACCGATGTGAAGACCCCATTAAATACTCAGATGATATCGCCAATGATTCCATTTCATAGCCAGAATACCGTTTATACCTAAATTAACCTCCTGAGCGGACCGTCTCTAGATTCCCTCGGTAAATTTCCTCCAGGACAATAATCCAGTGAATGCATCGTACGCGTTATGAACAATGACCAACAACCAACGTATCTTGAACCTCAGATAGCTAAAACCTTTCGGTTTAGATAGTTCAGCGTGTATTGGACGTATCTCAATACCAAATCCGCTATTAATATAGATTTTCGATTGGTCTGTCAATATGTAACGGCGTTTTGAGAGTTTCTGTCCCATTGCTGTTGTGATTCCTTACGTTTTACTTGTGGGAGCTTAATGGTATTTGATATGATGGAGGTCTTGTAATATAAAAAGTAAATACGATACTGATTTTCTATTGGTCAATACTGACGTCGTAAATGGATAAGCCAGTCTGTGTTATTGTGGGTAAAATTCGAATTTTTGCTTGCAAAGGTTTGCTAGGAATAACGAAGATTATTATAATTATATACGATTTGACTTTGGCTTACGAAAAAAATAGATCCCTATTTATTAACGTATGGTTGTAGTGTTTAAATAAACTTAAATACGTATACCAAATTTAAATAAAAAAAAACACTATTGTTTATTCACGGATTCCAAGAAATCTGGAAGTTCTAAACTTAAAAGTTACCTCTAAGAGGTTTAAACTCAGACACCAGGTTGTGCATCAACCATACGATAAGAAAATCCTGAAAAGCATTTTTATCTTACAAAGTTATATTCTAGCCATCCAGCCATAACCAAAAGTCTCCAATTCACACTCAATAATCACCGATTATAAAACATAACTTCACACCTGTATTCCCTGAAGGGGTAGGCAGAGGTGCACCTACACTACACTCGCATTTCACCAGTTATGTTTTTAGGTCCCAATGTAACAGCGGGCGCGCCTATTGCCATCAACCGGGCACAAATCCAGACTCCGTGCTGCTACTAAGAATTACTTAATGGAAAAACCGATTATAATTACCAAAATCAAACATACCAACTACCAACCGTACTAGTCCACCATAAAACCGACTGAAAATTAATTCAACACATATTTGAACAAGACAATTTAATTAAAGGGAGCATCTTCAGTGAGATTCGCAAACATCACGTGAGTAGAAGAAATCTACCTCTGACCATATATTTAAGCTTTCACTGAGCGGCAATAACAGTAAAGCGTCTTGAGGGAACGCCCAACAGGGCTGGATTGGAAACCATGAGTCGAAAAGGCGAGGAAACTGTTTTCGCATGCTATTAACTAGATCTAGATAGATTTATTTCTTCTAACTAGATCTCCATTAATGGTTGTCTGGAAGAAATTGCTATTAGCAATAAGACCGCCACTTGCACTGTTGTTTTAGTTTTAAGGTTTTTCTGTATTATTGATTTTCTGGTGTGCACATAAAATTTTAGTTCGGTGAATAGACCAACATTAAAAAATTATCCTTTGCCAACTTCCTGAATTTCACTCCTCTACTCTAAAACAATAGTAATAAACAATGGATAGTGTATGTAGCTGATATTATGCACCAGAAATATCGCGTTTTTAATACTAGAAAGATCTATCTAGCCACTGCTTTAACTTGTTCGATTTTAAGGCTGAAACAAAAAGTGGAAACATGTCGGAGCACTTAGCAAGAATTATAGTAGGTAAATCATATTTATTAAACTTTTCGTAAAAACAATTTGCAGGTGGCAGTTGCCAGCTGTTATTAAAAATAAATAACGTTTACGGTATTCTATAGTTATTGTTACAAAGGTAAAAAGTAAAATATCGTCAAAGTATTAAAATGAATAATTAAGGTCAATTATGAAGTAAATACAACAATTTTAAACTCCAGTGCATATTTTCTCCTAATCCGGCCCTGCGCTCACTTCGGTCGAGATTTAAGAAGATAGGTATTACCTCCTGGTACTCGCAGTAGAGTGTCTCTCTTTATAGACACCTTAATGGTGTGATGGAGTAAATGCGAAATGTTAATGAAAAGTTCCTGTGGAGCGGCGAGCGATGAACTGGAAAATTGGGAACGAAGTGCATGCTAGTGTGGGGAATTTATTTAGGTCATGTGAATTTAGATAACATCAATTTCAACAAGTTTTTCCAGTTAGTGGGATTGGATGTGTTAGGTGCGTAGTGGAAAGTTTTTTTTATGGATTTCTGTTAAGGTAAACAGAGGCAGCTTATAAAAAAATATGGTTTTCATATGTATGTTAAAAGCTCAGTACTTGGTTCAAAGTATATTTTGTAAGTCATACATAATCTACTACTACTAAAATTTACTCTTTGCGGGAGTCGTAGTCGACGCACTTTTAGCAAACATACTAATAAGACTAATAGCGCTAAGTCGACAAGCATATTGGCATATCAAAGCCAAACTCATAAAAAATTCTTCATCATAATCCACTGTTGAGTATAGGCAATTGAATATAGGTAAGCAAAGCAAATCAAATAAATATTTTCACCCGACTGCGCCAGAAGGAGGGTTATTTAAAACCTAACTGCATGTTGAGTAAATATTAAACAAGCCAAACAAATATTTCTCGTCCTCTAGCCTACGTAACTCAGTTTACAAGCGCTTCAGAAGCTCCCATATTTCCTTTAGCCTGAACACAGGCACTGTCCGTTACTGCAGTCCATTCCCCTTGTAAACCATAAAGTAAATAACATAACACTGTCACAATCAGATAAGTGGGGCCGGCTTACGGCTTGGACACATCGGGGAATGGGTATCGCCATTTTGTATTGTCAATGATGTGGAACATGCTTTATGTGGACGGAGTGAGATGTTATTGACGATTTAAGAACGTTCGAAACTGTTTGTTTGAATTTTTTCAAAACTTTTTTTTTAATATTTCTTGTTAGTCTGTAGTGTAAATGAGATTTTGATTAAAAGAATGACGAACTTTTTTGACAAAAATATAATTATTAGTACTTATTTAAAATTTGTTTCGTAGGAAGTTAAATACATCAACTTTTTTATTCGTATTATAGTTTGTTTTCTTCATAATAAAAATAAGAAAGGTATGTATTGGAAGATCAATTGAGTTGATGATACATCGAGTTCATGCGTTCTGCATTCAATCATAATTTGGAGAAATAACCGTGATTTTTCGATTGATTTCCAAATCAAGTCGTTTACTTATTTTCATATGATAAATATTTCTAAAATAAATACCTAACTCAATGGATCCTGAAAAACGAGTAGGTACGTACTTTAAACCGTATTTCTAATGTCCTCTATAAAATCCCTGCTTCGTCTCAATCCCACCAATATTTATGTCCCACTGTGCACGGAGCCTTACTCTCAAGCTTGGGGCATTACGGGGCCCTTGCTAAGAAAATCTTTATTAATAGACGAAGACGACAGCACACCAAGTAGAAGGATTCCACGGATTGAGTGACAGAGATAAAATATATTTTAATCCGGTTTGATGAAAAATGCTAGGCCAGTAAGTAGGTAGGTACCTACTGCGACTTTATTAGGGAGCTTCGAGGTGAATATTTTGGTGAAAATAGGGATATATATTTACTGTTTAGTCTTCTGATTAGCATCTAAATTGTTAGGTATATCAATATACCAACTCATACCTACCTAGTTTGTTCTTAGGAATATCCCCTATAATGCCTCTGGGTATTCGACTAGCTGACCAAAAAGTTTATAGCGTATAGTTTTGCTCGACTGTGTTTAAAAAAGATCGCAAAAAAACATAATCATCAGAGACAGAAAATTACATACTAAAATATCTGCAGAACAATGAAATATTGTTTCAAAATTGTACCTTTAATGACCAATTGCTTGGAACATTTCAATAATCTTGAAGATCAAACAGATAACCGATCTTTCTAACCATGCGTGTCCCAAAACTAATTACCGAAGAATGTAACATATAATCGCCCAAAATTCAACGCGTAAATTAGACATTATTGAACAACTTGTACGGAGCGGCGCCGGCGTAGCCCAACAATGACAAACTGGTACGTATCACACAAGTGCGTGTGAAACCACTATAAATTCCAAGAAAAATCGTCTGAGGGTAACCCCAAAAAAATTAACACAAAAACTTCGGGCTTGACTGTACGGACAAAGTTTTTCTCATTACCAAATTCAATGCTAACCGCTTTAGAAATGTAATTGTGCCGAAATACAGCCAGTAGGAAATATATGACAAATTTTTTCGTACACAATGCTACTGAAATAACAAATGTGTCTGAAAGGTAATAAAGTTGTATTTATGGTAGTTAAGTATTATTTTGTTGATCTAATTTCTATTTTAGTAATCTAATTTATTAGGAAAATAAGTATACAGCTTGTTAAAGATACTTTATGAACACGTAAATCGTGGATAGGTAAATTATATAAAGGTACAGTATATCCAGGTTAGTAACGCATATAAAAAAAAATAGAAAAAAAGATCATAAACTAGGTAAGAAGATAGTTTCACATATTATGTAAATAAGAACTATATACTTAAGATAAGATGTAAAAGAAATTGATCTTCTCTTCTCCACGCAAAGAGACTGGTCCAATACGGTTTTCAATTCAAAGTTAGACCAAAAAATCTAAGTAATTCTGATAATAGGTAATAAGCTATTTACAACTGTAACCCAACTTTATCAACTAGAACAATGAAATTCGTTAAAATGAACATACTAAAAAAAATACTGTTGTTATATGTAAAAGAATAGCTATCTAATCTTGCCTAGAAGTAGACAACCAATTTACAACTAGGCAAATACTTTGGATTCAAACTTTCCATAACGTACGCTGGGCACGCAAAACCGTCTAGACGCAGTGTAATCTAGTCGTATTTGTTAAAATATTACTTGGAAATTATTATATACGTACTATAAGATTGGAAATCAAATTACAAAGAAAATTTGCCGCTTTAGGAAATATTTTTATTTGGAAAAGTGCCGACTACATACCTACGCTAAGATTGTTTTAACCAATCGAGCTTGATGGCTAGTTAATTGAATCTAAAATGGAAGGTTACGCTCAGCATACTCGTGCTAAACATTATAAGCACAATATTTACCGTTCTCTAAAGTCGGGAGCAACAAAAAATATATACAGCACAAGTGTAGTGATTTAAAAACCTTAATCAGTATACCCTACACCAGTATTGTCACCCATCGGTTAAAAAACATAGTCAACTTCCTACGTTTCGATAAACCACACGGCACTTTTCTAAGTAAGGTAAAAATGCTTAATACACTTGGCGAAGTTCTTAACTTTAATCAAAAGATGGAAACAGAATAACTTATAATAAACGTCTGATCTCTTCATACTAGACTGAACTTATAAGCCCTTTATACGTACCTCTCTGCAGTTTCTAGAAAATGATGCCAACATAACATTACCCTCAACCTCCACAGCCTACATCACACAATTCAGTAGAGACAAGTCGGTTCAAAAATCACTAGTGATCAGTGACAGGCGAGGGGAGGATGAAATCGAACCCCCATTAGCATAATGAAGTCCAATGCCATAAAACAGGATCGCGCCACGTGGAATTAAAGATGGACGAAATGTGGGAAATAAGGAAGCGTTTTTCTAACATTGGACATTGGAAACGCGTAGTAGCTAGGAAAATTAAGTTATATATTATATGAGAATAATATAGTTACAAAACTCGCTAACACTTTACCCGTCACGGGAATTAAACTTAGGAACTCACGAGTCACACTTTGAGGTCACTTAACTAACTAAGCACACTGCCATCGAATTGTCTATTAAAGCCACAATTTAGGTACTGTAATTAGACCAATCTATCTTATCTTCTCAATGAAAAATTCTAATCATGCTATGTCACATCTAGTCCTAATTTTATAACTCCATGTAGAATGTACGGCGCTTGATTGGTAGTGATGTAGCCAGACAACTTTGATGGCAACCAAATAGGATTTTTAATGGCATCCTTATTTAAGTAGGTCAGGATTATTTGGCAATATCTTAAAATAAAGGAAATGTATCTAATGCTTTTACTCCCTTGTGGGACCAGGAAGGCGGATGATCTTATCTTGTATTAGTCATTGAGTAAGTATCAGGAATTTGGTGTGAAAGGTACTCGCTATTGTGGCCGGAGTAATGATTGGATTATTTTGGTTGAGGTTACTAAAAGCACCTAAAATATTTTAATGACGTAAGACAGATACAACAGGGAAGCTTATGCTCGTAGCTTTACTGTAGTAATGTCCGGCAAAAAACAATACTAATGGAGAGGGCAGCGCAAAGTTCATGCTATGTGAGCGTCTAATAGTAAAATACTAAATCTGAATAGAATTCTGAAACCTTTAAATTAAGACCGCGATCCGAAGCTTAGCAGCCAGCGAGCTCTGGTTGTATCTCAAAAAAGCACCAAATAAATAAATAATGATCAAACGTATAGCTACGTATTTTATCCTAGAATGATACAGACTAGCAGTAACACAGCTACATATAATTCCTTTTTACTTTTAAATGTCAAAGACAATAGAACGTCCCCTAAACAACGGAATAATGGTTGTCACCCCTCTGAAAGTAGGTCAAATTGTCAGAATATCTATTAGGAAAAAATGTTGCCAACACTGTTACAATTTATTTGATCAATAGACCGAAGGTCGTGGCTTGTGACATTACGAAAGAATTCTTTCCCCAAGATTCCTTTTACGTCATGTCATTCAAAAGACAAATTCCTTTCGTTGTCATCTTAATGTATCGGCTTGTAAATGTTTCTTGATCTAATGAAAGTGGTTTTTGATTTGGGAAATCAACTGACTCTTGTGTATTTTGATGGTGCGATTCCATAATATTGTGGAAAAATACAACAATAACATTTTTGTTAAGATTTTTTGCTTAAGTATAAGCACCAGTATCTTGTTTATCATGACAATGTAATTTAACTATCTTCTGGACTTTTGGAAGCAAATAAAGCTTGTAAGGGTACACTAACCCTTTCAGCACACACGTTTACTGGTGACCGCGAACAAAAGCTTTTCTATTATGTCTACTGCATGGCAGTCAATGATTTAAAATAACATAACATAACATAACATCACGCCTGTATTCCCCGAAGGGGTAGGCAGAGGTGCACATATAGTACACCCACATTTCGCCAGTTATGTTTTAGGTCCCAATGTAATAGGGGGCGAGCCTATTGCCATCAACCGGGCACAGATCCAGACTCCGTGCTGTTAGTGAGAATTACCTAATGGAAAAACCCAGTAACACTTTGCCCGACCCGGGATTCGAACCCAGGACCTCGTGCTCAGCAGTCGCGCTTAGCAACCACTAGACCAACGAGGCAATGATTTAACAATAGCTTATTCATATTTATACCTTATGGCATCATCATCATCAGCCGAAAGACGTCCACTGTTGAACAAAGCCACAATGAACGACAGCTGGCCAATTGCATCCACCGGTTGCCCGCAATTCTGACGATATCGTCGATCCACTTTTTGGTATATTTAACATGTAATAAAATGTGTTAATGTATACGAGTAAAATTGTTCGCTTCATCTGTAGTTGAAACCAGTGGAAATATACCTAACGATTACAATTCAACATTTTCTTCAGATAATTCAGAACATACAATATTCAAAGAGATTCATCATAACGTTTAAACGCGATTCTGTCTAGCCTACAGAGAATGTCGGCTATAAAATGCAGTACTGCTCGTTAAGCACAGATAACCTATCCGTCCTTTAGTGCCGAGATGTTTTGTGTGAAGCTGTGTGTTTCGTCTGCCCAAGTGGATACGGTGCTCATATATTTGGTTTACTGCTTAAAGTTGAAAGAGATCACGATAAGAGTTTAAGTTAAGATGTATGAGAAAATATTTCTATTCATACTTTGGTCAAAGAGAATGGTGATAAAAAAGGATTCACAAAAGCTTATGAAAAGTTAATGGACTATGAAAATTCAGCAATCAGGATCTTAAAATACCTATTAACTACATGTATTAATAGGTAAGTAGTTTTAAAAAATCTTAGCCATCGTTTTCATTTAACGCCAATTAAAGGTATAATTATGATGGTCTTTAATGATTGCCATTTATCTTTAAAACAATTTGTTGTCTGCCTGCCTACTTTAAATTACCGTAGCTATCAATAAATTCTTTTACTTTCCAACCTAAGATTTTTGAAACTGTATACCATCAATGATCCCCCAATGGATTCTGGCAACTGACCCCCCCAGCTTCAGGGGGAATTCAACAGTGGACGCCTTTATTTATGTTTTTATTTATTTATATATTGGGCCTCCAACAAAGGACATACACAATCATTCTTAATTAAATATAAATAATTATTGGTAGGTGTACTCCTTTAATTATAGGAGACCACAGCATGCACACATTAATACCGAGTATCACACTGACGTCTTCCGGCTGATGATGATGAAATATAACGTCACGATTGTTACTTGTATCTGTAAGGACAACACGTGGTCCTATCTTTACTAAATTCTAGAACACATTGCAAAAATAAACCATCACATTTATATAACAAAACTAACCAATTTTTCTGCATAACAATACAGTGTGGAAGAATTTATTATACAAATATCCAATGATTTAGTGTCCAAACGTTAGCAAATACAGACAAGTATGGTGAGTCAAACTGGCTGCCGGCGCCACATTTGTCAAAGACAGACTTAGACCGCTAGATATAGTCTGCGAGACAAACAAGCTTAGTACTTTGTAGAAACATCAAACAAATATTTAGGTGATAAAGTGAACAATATAAACCTATAAAAATATTGATCCATCTACAAATTAAAAAGTTGTGTTTTTATAATATTATTTAATTCTGTTAACATGCAACGCGATAGTTTAAAAATAAGTACGTCTACAAATGATGCGCAATCGAGTTTTATCTTTAAAAAGTAGATTCTTGGCACTTAGCTGTTATAATTTTCTTTACTACGTCTTTTCCGATTAGCCCATGTATTATTCCTAGGATTGGGGGCTAACAACACATCAGCAATAACTATCGTTTTTGTATTGTGGTCATGATGAGGTGGTATATTATACAAACTGGAAGACCTAACCAACCTGATTCCACCGACTTGGAAACATACTGGGCAAAAAAAAGGGTACCGTCAACTCAAAAAGAAAAAAAATTGACATTTCATTTTTCTTCTTTTTGAGATGATGGTTAAAGCCGCGGTGGCCATGTTTCCGGACAGGATTTTGTCAATTAACTAACTTTTTCATTGCACCACCTCACAGGGAATAAACAAAACAAAATATATAAAATGAAGAATATTAATAACTTCCTTACTGTATCTCCAATACTGTTTATTCAAGTTACCTGAAACAAACAAATTTTCCGTTAATAAAATAAAACGCAATTAAGTATCATGTTTCCTTTTGCTTGAAAAGAAAAATACAATCAGTTATATACAAAGAATTTACTTGATTGAATCTGCAGACATCCATAAACCTACAAAGTAAGCACTTATTAAATCTTTTAGTTTCAAGTCAAAGAAAACAAATACTTCATTCAATACTTTCTCGATCTCTGTTTAGAACTTCAGATTATTGAAACATGATCCTACAGGATTTTTTTTTTGTTTTTATTGCTTTTTGAGAAAGCTGTCATAAAACATTTATATTTCACACACACGTAACATCACGCCTGTATTCCCCGAAGAGGTAGGCAGAGGTGCACATATAGTACACCCACATTTCGCCAGTTACATTTATATTTCATTACAAACATTCACCATTGTTTTTGAAGTTTGTACTAGATTTGGACTAAATATCTGGCGAAAGCTGCTAATGCAACTATCTAGCTATAGAAAAGATAACATAACAATACAAAAAAAACATAAAAGTTAAGCTTACCTATTACGCATAAGCAAAATACTCAAAATTCTGAAGTATATCCTGCCACATAATCAGAATATAAATATAACGTAATGGTACATTGTAATAGTGCATGTAAGGCGTCGACAGCGGCTCCATAAAGTAGATTAAATTTAAATTGTCAATTCTGTTTTACGAGCTACAATGGCGAGCGGTTTCGGGGATGTTATTCCGCACTCCGCTGTGTGTGAGGTGTGTTTGTTGAACGTGTGTACTTGCCTTTACGAAATTAGTGGCAAATATGCCGTTTGAAGTGAATAATTGAGCGAACGCGCGGTGGTTGGTTGGACATTTTTGGTTATGGTAATTCGCAGTTTGGGTGTTGAATTCTTGATTTGGATAATTTGGCTGTCTAATAAATTGGTTTAGTAAACTACAAATAATTTTTAGATATACTCATTAAATTAAGAACTTAATTAACTTCCTCAATTTTCCTTAATTACTGCGTATATTAATTCAAGCAAATTCAAATTATCATATAATTTTATCGTGAAACAAAGCAGCTATAACCCTGTCGAACTTAATACGCTTACGACTCAAGTTAAAGCCACATTGCTCCCAAAATTTAATTCCAACAATTATCCGAATTCGCCGGCGAATACGACAGAATAGCCTCCCGCTGTGACGTATGTTAAACGCGACAGCGCTCATTATTCACAATTGCGGGCATTGCATAACGCCGTCCGGGCGAAGCTGGGGCGCAAAATTGTAGATTTCCACAACACCCCCGTTTATGTTCGAATTATTAAGGGCCATAACTCTGAGTCGCTAAGTGAAATAAAGTGTGTGTTTAAATATTGGGGTATGTGACAGTTCCGGAAAATATTAGTGTAGGTTACACAGGAGTTTACTTACCGTAACTAGATTATGAAAACTTCGTGGTGAAAATGCGGTATTTATTACTATTGTTCTGGAATAAGTTAATATTAATAATATATTGTTAACACAAGCTTTTTAACCAGGTAGGTTCATAAATCTAGTGAAGATTTTTTTTTTTTTTTTTTTTTTTACATAAAACGTCGCCCCACACTAGGAATTTCTCCTGTGTCGTGGGTGCGTTTCACAAACACGAAATATCACATACACTAACACCCAGACTCGGGACAAACATCTGTGGTTCGCACAAAGTTTTGCCCCGTGCGGGAATCGAACCCGCAACCCTCAGCGCAGCAGTCCAATCGCTTAGCCACTGCGCTAATCAGGTCGTCAAAGATGGATTAAACATTCTCAACATTCTCACCATACCTATTTCAGTATGCAAAATTTCGTTTCAATCGGATGTATAAAAGTGGTTCTAATTTAAATTGCAAGGTTTCACTTTAACAAACTGACATACATACATACAAACATTGCAAGTTGAATAAAAACTGTAAAAATCGTAATTATAAGTTTTTATTTTATAAAATGTGAGAATAGTGGAGAGCATAGAACGTAAAACAGAATTTGTCAGCTATTTTTAGGCAACATTCTAAACATAACATAACATAACATCACGCCTGTATTCCCCGAAGGGGTAGGCAGAGGTGCACATACAGTGCACCCACATTTCGCCAGTTATGTTTTATAGGTCCCAATGTAATAGGGGGCGAGCCTATTGCCATCAACCGGGCACAAATCCAGACTCCGTGCTGCCACTGAGAATTACCTAATGGAAAAACCCAGCGACACTTTGCCCGACCCGGGATTCGAACCCAGGACCTCGTGCTCAGCAGTCGCGCTTAGCGACCACTAGACCAACGAGGCAACATTCTGTAGTTAATTAACCATTTTTCTTTGCCTCAAAATTCCATACTAATACACCCAACTAAGTAGGTCTTCACAAACATAAAAATACATTAAACAAAACCGTGTCAGCAGTCAAAGGGGATTGTAAAACTATAATATTCATGAAACAAACCAACATGGTGACGTACGACTCCCGCGAGTATTGTTAGCGGGAATAGACGGACATGTTTACAACAAACATGTATTTAGTATTTACATTTTTACTGATCTGTAAATACTGACAGTTTTATTACTAAAGTAGTTTTTTTTTTAGTTTTTTGTCCAAGTGGCTTACTGTTGTTTTGAGTTACATACTTAACGAGGAAATTTACAAGATTATAAGATATAGAAAAAGACACTGAAGAATATTGTCAACTATCTGCGCCCCGCGGAGTTACCCGCTACATTTTTTCGGGATAAAAAAGCTATGTGTTAATCCAGGGTGTCAGTTACCTCTATTTGAAATTTCATCAAAATCAGTCTAGCCGTTTCAGCGTGAAGAGGTAATAAACATACAAACACACTCACAAACTTTCGCCTTTATAATATTAGAGTGAAGTGTGATTGTAAAAGAATTTAATACCAGCCAATGAGAAGACAAAAAAAAACGAATATTTTTTATGATAGATACATACTTATAACATACATTATGATCATCATAATCATCAGCCGAAAGACGTCCAGTGTTGAACAAAGGCCTTCTCCTTAGAATAAATTAACAACATTAATTAAGAGCATTACAATAATGCTTCATAACTCAATTAAACCTTTTTGGCAAAGCAGTAATAACTTACTACTATCAATGACGTCACATGGCCCGAACAGCCATAGTACTGACTTCAAGTGACGTCACAGGACATTACAACAACAAAGTTAATGTTCCCTCGGCATTTATTCGTAAGTACGCTACATATTTGATAATGTTCGCGTTTTTTCAACGGCCCAACAGGGATTTAGGACAATGGGCGGTACCTACATATATTAATGACGTGATTCTAGTAATAGGCGTATAACGAGCGTTAACTTTTTAGATGTTGTGTTTAGGTCCCAAAATAATTATGTGTGTAATGTGTTTTTTTTTCGGTGTTTTCCCTCACAAGTAAGTCTCTAATGAGTGTTATTACTGCGTAAATATACATTGAGCGAGACCTCTTTCTATCAGCCTATCGCGGTCCACTGCTGGACATAGGCCTCTCCCTAGTTGCGCTTCAACACCCGGTCCTCCGCCTTCCGCATGCAATCCGACCCAGCTACATTTTTCAGGTTGTCGGTCCATCGGGCTAGCGAGACCTATAATACATACAATATACATACATACATAAAGTCACGCCTGGTCGCTGAGGGGTAGTCAGAGACCTATGATCTAGTATATTATCTCTTCTAAGTATAAATTCTACAAAAGCTAGCGTTACTTTTTGTGGAAACTCATTGAAAATTAGTTCAACAAAATTATCTAAAGTTCGAAGCTTCTTACAGTGAACATCGATGAACACAAAAGATAGTGGAATTTTAAAAAGTCACGTTTATTATTTGAGATAGCAATCTTATCAGCGTTGGAAGGTCGCTTACAGTTTAGGCGCAGACGATTTAAAAATACTTAGGTCTCTGATAAAATCCTTACAAATCTATATATATAAAAATGAATTGCTGTTCGTTAGTCTCGCTAAAACTCGAGAACGGCTGGACCGATTTGGTCAATTTTTGTCTTTATTCTTGGAAGTCCAGGGAAGGTTTAAACGGTAAGAAGGCGGTACGGAGTTCAGCCGGGTCAGCTAGTTTTATATAAAAGGAAGTTTACTTTGACTCAAGTTTTCTCAAGACTGCCTCGTTGGTCGAGTGGTTGCTAAGCGCTACTGCTGACCACGAGGTCCTGGGTTCGAATCCCGGGCCGGGCAAAGTGTTACTGGGTTTTTCCATTAGGTAATTCTCAGTGGCAGCACGGAGTCTGGATTTGTGCCCGGTTGATGGCAATAGGCTCGCCCCCTATTACATTGGGACCTAAAAACATAACTGGCAAAATGTGGGTGTACTATATGTGCACCTCTGCCTACCCCTTCGGGGAACACAGGCGTGATGTTATGTTTCTCAAGTTTATTCAGAATTTTTTGAAAGAGAACCTGTTATCAACGTCTTTCGTCAAAATAAACACGAAACATGTATGTTTTGAAGACCAACTACCAGCATTTAGAACCACATAACCCGGAAAAAACGATTTCCTTATAAAATCACGTACGCGCGTCCTGCAAAATCAACATGCCGTTTTCTTATAGGGGCCATGAAAAACGCGGGGTTTCATACTCTGGAGATATGGCAGAGCCTTAAATAGCGTAGTAGTCTTCAAAATTCCGGTAAGATTTGGTTTTTGGCTAGCTTTTCTGCTTTCGTAGACTCCTTTATTTAGGGCATTTATGTGGTAAATATTGTTATTACGCTCATCGTCAAAGGATCTAGCTTCGTGCAAGAAAAAATATAGATATATAGATTTGACATGTCATGCGTGGCAAATTAAATAGGGTGGTCTCGTAATAACTTATTACCGTTTTTAGCAAACTTTGGACTTCACCGGTCGTGATACCTTAATGTGTTTGGCGCACTAGCCTTATTGACTGTTTAATCACTCGTTTAGCAACATTTCATCAAACTAAGATTTTGATGTCATGAAGAAGAAAAACATGGCTGTGCCAGTCCCTCTCATTTCTGGAAAATACAACCACGATATCACACAAAATATCGTCGTTGCGACTTTAAGACCTCTTATGTGTCACTTTTGGCAAAACCACTTTTTTACGCCAGCCTTTTTCATATATGCGAAACACAATGAATCCGAAATCCCTCCAAGTTCCAAAGTCTGGTCTCAAACAAAACAAGTGGGACCAACTAACCAACCAAGATAACAAGCCCGCTTCCCTCGCGACTCCGGCGAAAAAAGCAGGCTAAAGAATAACGCCCGGAGCCTCGGTTTAATGGTGTTTGCTTTCAATAAGGGCGGCTCTGTTTGCGGCCCGTGGGAAACTGCACTGGCGCCGTTTAGTGCTGCTACCTTGTTATGAGGACGAGATGGCGAAATAACTTAAAATATTGGTGATGAAATAAACATATAACAAAAGAACATAACATAGACCTGTATTCCCCGAAGGGTGCAGAGGTACACCCACTTCGCCAGTAATGTTATTGGTCCCAATGTAATAGGGGGTGAGCCAATTGCCATGAATCAGGCACAAATCTAGACATCGTGCAGCTAGTAAGATTAGATTTAGAGTTAAGATAAGATTACCTAATGGAAAACCCAGCAACATTGCCCGACCCGAAATTCGACACCAGGACCTTGTGCTTAGCAGTCGCGCTTAGCGACCACTATACCAACGAGTTAGTCAGTTAAATGGTCTTTAAATATTTATAAGATTTTTTGTCCTAAAGTTAGTAATATATGCATGTTCAACGCCTACTAATTATCTAGCATGCACCAATTAAGATCGCACGTTATGTAATTCGCGCTATAACTTATTCCGTTATATTATTTATTTATTTAAAAACCACTGAATCCACGTCGAGCCGAATTACACATCGAGTAAGGATAATTATATTTCATTAGTATGATAAATCACGAGGATATAAATAATTCAAACGAGGGGACAGTACACAAAATAGATCATAGTTATCAACATATTGCTCGGTCTAATGTCTTTCAAATATCAAGATGATGAACGTAAGACTATATATCCATATCCAACGAGGCAATATACTCTCTGAATAACTGACAAGACAAAGCAAGATTAAGAAGCAAAATACAAGATTCTTAATGAAAACATCACATTTTCTCACAATATCTGTAAAATTACACACTTTACTAAAACATTTCACATCACTAGCTCTGTTATTTCATATCTTCGTTTGTTTTTAGAACGCATATACAGAGTATCAAATTATTACAAATGGCTTTAGGCGGGAACGAAATGATAGTCGAAATCAGAAACTAGTTATTTTATCATTCAAAATTTATTTAGTTGCTCGCAAATAGAGCCGGGTTTATTTTTCAAACGTAGTATCGAGTTTTATGCAAATAAATACGGTTTTATTTCTATTCGAGTATGGAAAATAAACGTACTTGTGCTAACATTGCTTTTTTTACCTTTTATAATATTTACTAAACTTTATATTTATGCGCAATCTACAGCTTTCAATTATGAAAATTGTATATATGTACAATCAAAATATTTTGCCATGGGACTTTAAAAAGCAGAAAAAGTTGGTGATGATAGATTCTTGATCAAAGAAACGAATCTACACTTTCGGTCGTGATTACTCATACCGTTTTTGTTTTATAAGGAATCATAAATGTAATTTGGAAGAACCGCATCGTTGGTAATCGAGAGTATTGTAATTTAAGTACAAACTGTCTATCCTCAGCAGTGCAAAATTTGGCGTTTCTATGGACCGTTTAATGTAATTCTTCATTGGGAGCTACCAACAGACATTCCAAACCTAAAGAAAGAAACAAAGCACTTTTTCCTAACATTACAGCTGACGTGGTATAAATTCGTCAAACATTTAATAACCTGAGCCTAAAACGAACTCAAATAATAACTTAACTAATATAAGAAGCCCAATTAATCAAGTTGGAAATCACGTCGAACGTCGAGCGAAACAAACACATTCCGAACTTCAGGAATTATTAGCCGCTGCTGAGTTTAAATCGAAATTGCCGAAGGGCAGAGTTATAGGGCCCAGAGGATTTGGAAATTTGCAACCCTCGCCCTCCGTGGAAGCATTTAGTTCCCCACCTGCTTTAGTTTCTACTTCCCAGTTTAATTGTGACTAATGTTTGTTTGATGTTTTAATATAAGTACCATCGTGTTATTAGGACTTTCCAGGTGTTAGTTTCCAAGTGAAATTGTAAGGAAATTTATTCGGGATTACCTATACCGAACCTAGCACATAATGGTTCAGTATGGGGATAAAATTTTACATTTAAAATCATTTGTTAATCAAAATTTTGGAAGATTAGGATATTTAGATGTCGAATCTTACATACCTATGGTAAACAGATTTTATTGATACCTTTTTGCTCTAAAAAAAGGGATTTTTCATAAGTGTAAAATAAATAGTTTTTTCTTAAAAAAAATAAAAAAATGTAGTCCAAATTCACCCAGCATTGAATAATTCATTTAGACCTCATATCCCACATTGAAGTCAGTGTTAGATCCACAAATCCTACCACCACTCTTCAGCACAAAGGACATGCTGAATCAAAATTTTACATCCAATCTACTATGCAGCGCTTCAGCGTGCATCTTCACTGAATTTCCATAGCAAAAGGCTCAACTTGCACTTAAAATCTAGTTTGAACTTTGGATGTGGCAAAGTGAATTACAGCAGCGACCTACTTCCTCTATTTTGTGGTATTATGGAACTAGTTTGTTTGTTCGTTGAAATTATTAAGAGTTATGAGGATTAGTTTAGCACCAGAATTTTGGATAACCTCATTATTTAAGGCTTGGGTTTCTGCACTGCACTGCACGTTTAGGACCTTTGTGAATTTCTTCTAAATCTAGTAGGTTTATTGTTTGGGCAACAAAAAAATATATTATCACACTTTTGTACCTAAGTGCGACCAAATTCAGTCCGGAATCGTGTTTATGTGAAATCCATTCACTAAAATTCACAGCACCTGATCTTAGAAGAATCATTCCAAGAACAAACAAATCTCATAAAACTTCCTTGAATTCTAATTAAACACAGGATACCAACTCGCTTTCTTCTAGCATCCCAGTTCACCCAGTGTCGCCCCTTATAAAAACACACTTTGGCTGCTTTGAAGTACATGTGATTGCAGCTTTATTGCAATTTCAAAGCATGCTTCTACCGACGCCTGCATCTTCCGGAAGATAAATCCCCTTTGGAACGTTCAGAATTCAATTCTGCGGCTTTCACACTTTTTTGTTAGGATATTGGCTTTGAGAGTAAAAATGTTGTTTGAAACAAAGTGAACAATTTGGACAGACGCGAGATTGTTGGTTTCTCATCGTCTTGTTTGTGATTTGGATAGCAGTTGGAATTGGTTTGTGAATGATTTCAGTATTTGATGTCAGCTATTTTGAACTTGCATGTTAAAAAATTAAAAGCTATGAAGCGATCATATGGAAGGCCGAAAATAGAGAACAGTGACGTTACCGCCACCGACAAGAGCAAAGCTCTTAAATTTATGAAGGCAAAAAACATTGTAGATATGTTTTGTTTGTAGGTGGAACTCAAATTTTAATAATAAATTTACCCTTATAATCTATCTATGTTTTAAAATTTTGAATACCGTTGGTCTAATTACTCATATCCATATTTCCATCTCCTCCTATTAAAATTCAAAAACATGGCAATCTTAAGTTCATTTACTTCCACCGGATTTAGAAAATACCTTAAAAAAACCTCCACGCCGCGAACAAATCAAGCACCTCTATCCTTTTCTTCTACAAATTCCAGCTCTAATGTCTCTCCGTAAAGGAATCAGCTTGATAGCGTGTGACATAAATGCGATTTGTCGAGATGCGACCAACGTGGGAAACGAACCGAGCGCAGTTAGAACTAACTCCTGATATTATTGTGGTGCACGTGACGCGTAACTGGCTACATTAGATTTGTACGGATATTGTTTTATGCCGTGTTTCAGGTCGAGGTAATTTCATCAGGATTTTTGTTCTATTCT
Source organism: Abrostola triplasia (assembly GCA_946251915.1). Lineage (NCBI taxonomy): Eukaryota > Metazoa > Arthropoda > Insecta > Lepidoptera > Noctuidae > Abrostola > Abrostola triplasia. The sequence goes on along the minus strand of OX276434.1, from coordinate 9,208,858 downwards.
ATCTGAAGTCTGCAGTATTGGATAGGTTGTGCTTGGCGCATTGTGGACGTGAGTTACCTAATATATTTTACAGTTGTGACCACGAAAGATGATTATTTTCATTCATTTTATTATTTTAAGTGCCACATCTTATATAAATATCACTAGCCTTTCCAAATCTCTCCTTTACTCTAGGCAATGTGTCGTCATTTTTATGATTTCTTACTGACAAAAATTCTGCGTCTTCATTTGTTGTTACATTCTTGTGATCAGTACCATCTCTTCTCAATCTATCTCGCTTGGACTGCTGCGCTAAGGGTTGCTGGTATAATACCCGCACAGGACAAAAAAATTGTGCGCTCCGCAGATAATTTTCCTGAGTCTGGGTGTTTGTATATGTGATAATTCATGTTTGCGAAACGCACCAACGTAACAGGAGAAATTCGCGTGGGACGAAGTTTAAAAACTCAACACTCATATTCAAGAAACACCCTACTCGCTTCCAAAACCCTACTAGCATCACAGGAACGGCAGTATACCTAAACACGACGGCTCCGCAATCTGAATCACTAAAATGTCGCCATAAAACAACGGACAGCACACATTTAACAGTCCTAGACGAGTACGTCTACAGCATGTGTTTACACATTGGACAGTGCTGCGGCCATTAAAGTAATTACTTAGATCATATATTAAAGACTAGGTCTGGAACTGCGTCGTTTGTTATTCGCAATAATAAAAGGAGCTAACATAATAATTATGTAGTATATTTAGGAGTACAAGCCTTCAGTCAGTGAATTAAAAACATTACACTAATGTGCGTAAAAAACGCAGAATGTCTATGAAGTTAACAGGTACTTGTAGGTTTATTAGTAAGTTATTTGGTGGGTGGTGTAATGGATGAAGGACGATTTGAATGTAATTGTAATTGATCTAATAGAACCTATGAGGTATATTATTAATAAATGATAATTATGGTTCTCAAAATGTCTAACGTTGATTGATATTTTTTTTTATTTATTTAGTTATAATAAATACATAATTACATTTATAAATGGAGTACCGCAGCATAAACTCATTCGAGTTTTTCTGTGCTTTATAATATATTACTTTTTTTTATATAGTTATACCGATTCGTGTCTTTTTAGTGAACTACATATTTATGCACGACTGTTAAATCCTCGAAAGGATAAAAACTGAACAACAAATATCTTGACAGCCCTCTCTAGAGGCATCGTTACATTTTTTCGAGTTCACATTCATAGATTCCAAAAAAAGCCATTGATTAAAGCGTACTACGACATAACAAACGTACTCACTCGTTACATCTAAAACAACAACTAAACGCATTCTACGCAAACTTCTGAATCACGAGGACATCTAAGCCACGTCGCTATACATTGCCGCTTATATACGCAGCTGCTGAGAAACATGTCTTGTGAGCCAAGTAATGGACGATAAAGCTAATTGAAAGACTACTTTATGAGGAGAGGATGAGTAAACGACAACGTTGGTATAATATTTTAAGCTTTTAAGAAAGTAAACATGGCTGGGAGCGCTCTAGGCTTTATAGACATAGTATATGCATATTTTATACAAGAACAAACTGTTAGCTTCAGCTTTGAGCATTTTGAGGGATCGATAGATGAGGGAAAGTGTCTTGTATTTTGTACTAAAAGATAATAATGTTAGCTTTGACGTTGTTACGTTTGATTCCGGTGTTTAGAACTTTTGTTCTTTACCTACATGAAAACCTTTTAGCAAATAAAATTAGTATACTGGTAAGAGAATGAAGGCGTGTTGATCCTCAAGAAAAAAAAAATTTCGGTTTCTGCTGGCACTCCAGCAAATATGTCTCTTGTTTTACGAATTGTACGATACTTTTTCTGTAATGCTAACTTGTTGAATTTGTTAATATTCCAAGTAATGTATTAATAAATACTAAAGAAGGAACTAAGTAAAACTTTAATGTCCACAAATTAGCAAACATTAAGTAATTCCAAAGTGTAAAAACGATTATAAATGCAGCATCCATATATTCCTGTTCTGACTTAACTCTTTTATTTTGTACTAACCCCGCGGTGTTACCCGCTACATTTACGGGATAAAAAGCCTATGTGTTAATCCAGGGTGCCAGCTACTTCCATATGTAATTTCATTAAAATCCATTCGGTAGTTTTTACGTGAAAGAATAACAAACATCCACCCATACATACAAACTTTCGCGTTTATAATATTAGTGTGATGGAGAAGACATGTATAGTTTTTAAAAAAGGACGTGTAAAAGTGTTTTTTTTAAACCTATTTACAGAAATAAAATCATTTATCATTTATACTATACAATATGTCTTCTCCAACTATGCATTGTATAGTTATACGTGTCTTAAAAAAGATAAATAAAAGGCCTCTTTAAGTCTAAGCGTGCGAATCCACTGAAAACCCCCTTGAACATACACACTTATATTCTTGCAAATAAATATTTCTATTCTATTCTATTCTATTCACACTGCCCTAATTTTGCCTACGCACTACATCCAAGTGGAGTAATGTGTAGTAACACCTGCATCCGTCAGTCGAGTCGTTTTTCTTGGAACACGTCATTGCGGTAATCGCTATGGCCGTCTCCCACCTGCTTCTTAGAAAATATTTCGGTGATTACGTCACATTTTTCTTGACAAATCAGCTGGGGTTTTATGTTTGTTTGGTTTTTGTTAGAATTGTTTGGCTTGGTGATTATACCGAGTGATTTTTCTAATGGTGCGTGTGTGGCCAAATCTTAGGCGAATATAATGAAAGGAGTTTTTGAACCGACATTAATGATATTGATACGATTTATTATTGAAAATTCGATTTTACCAGCCCAGTTTTTTTTTTTATGTGTGGTCTGCCGCAGTCAGCCCCGGGAGGGGCTTTTACTGCTTTACCGAACTTTGTGGCGAGACCCGAGAGCCTCCAGCCAAGACACAGTATTATTAGACAATCCAAGAATTTCATTCGATACCTGTACTAAATGACTAGGTAGGTACTTCTATTTCATAACAATGAGTATTTTTATCAGTCTTTGTTTTCCACCACCATTCTTTAATCTACCTCGTTCCGCTGTTACTGAACCAACACGGCATTTTTCTAACATCACCCGTCATATATCAAGGTGAACGATTTCAGCTATCAGACGATTTAAAAAGGTACCTGCAACCCCTATATTGAGCTATATATCATGAAACAAGATGCATGGTGTACCATGACGGGGATTGCACGAAGCGGGGAAATATTTCTCCTTGATTTTGCTGAAGTTTTTTAAGTTATATTCTTTTGGCAACTTTAACCTAACGACCTAGCTAGGTCATCGCATTTTCCCCACAATGCTAAAAAATATTTACAGGATGCTAATAATGTTGCATTAAATGACTGGCCTGTTGGCCTAATGGTCAGCGACTCTGACTGCTAAACCAGAGGTCGTGGGTTCGATTCCCACCCAAGACAAATCTTGTGTGATGGGCATAATAATTTTGTTATTATATTATTATTACTTGTAATGTTTCCTACTTAACCCGTAATTGTCTTGCTAAAGCTTTTATCATATCCTTGATCACAACTGATAGGAATTTCTCCTTTGTAAGAAAGTAACAGTCAAGAGCACAAGCTGAAACCACAAAATATATGACTTAACATAACCCAATGGGCATATAACTTCGAATAGCAATAATTACTTCTTAGTATATCATTGTTATAAGAATATTCTTATTATTATTTATACTCCATGGTATTTATTTGTGATCCATCTTTCTAGATCGGAAGATCATTTATCACCGCGAACCCCACACACTAGTTCTATACATCAACGTTACGTACAATTACGTCTGCTATCAATTGATTCACAAGGGCACCTGATTCTAACCCTCTGCTGCGACATGCGCCATCTTACAAGAAAATTGGTAAGAGAGTCGTAAATGCTTGTCATTTGTCACTGCGACTTTTAGAATAAAATTCTACGTGAAATAAATAAAAAAAGACGTACATATTTTAAATATGAATCTTGATATGTTTAAAATATTTAACGGCAAAGCGTAATCGCATCGGCGTTCCGTCCACACCAAGCCACTAATTAAATGTCGTATTTAGCCGACAATGGCGGATTCTGCATGTTTTCATGTGTCGGCTATATCCGACCGTGGCGTTCAAAAAGTTAAATATTGTATTATAATGTTTAATTAATATCATCAGACTCACCTTCTATTCATGGCACTAAGTCTGCCCAGCAAAATGAGGATGTGCGATAATACTCCTCTGCCCACCTAGGTAAATACAGACGTTATTCGCAAAATTTCACCGAAAACTTAAACACGACATCTAACATCTGACGAAATCATGCAGTTAACGAAAACGTGAGTCAATAAATCAATGGTTTATCAGAATGCCGATACAGCTGTTTTGCCCCCTTAAAATCCGCGTCCCAGCAGATAACTCACGAGTCAGCCTCCCACTGTTAAAATAAACAGACGTATTACATTAGTTTATTAGGTGTGCAACCGTCCGTACATCCGTCAAAGTCGCTGCAGCGGGAGGGTTACAACCCATTTTACCGCAATTTGCAGTTGTCCCCTAACGCTGGTGGTGCAGGTGGTGAGAGAAAGCGGGGAGTAAGAATTCCACTAAACGTTGTTTCTAAAATGTCGGTCCATGTAGCAGTATTCCTTTTTTCTGTACAAAAAGCAATAATAAGGCTGCTAATACCTGAAGACAATATTTAATTTGTTTAATTTCCTGTTCAATCGGTCGCTGCGTTAATAAAACTATTTCGTACTAAGCAGATCCCAAAAAAATGCCTTCTTTTCTTCTTTACCTAGATAAGAATAAAAATTGTAGGTACACCATACGAAGTCCAAACATAATCAGAACACCTATTTAGCAGTTAATAAAGCTATTCACAAAGCGGTAGCGAACTAGTAAACGCAATTTTTTCTTCCTATTTTGTGCAAAGAAATAAAAAAATACATCGGAATCATAAACAATTAGGCAACCCGCTATTTCTTAACACTTGGACCACATCAATTGCAGTGTAGGGCTGCACCACCCAGGGGACTCAAACCGCAACTCAGTGCAGCGTTGCCGGTGATTTGTCTCTACCCTCACGACGATTAAGAAATTGTCCTGCGGTCTTAAAGTAACGGTGGGCGACGGTTAGACGTGCATTAGGAAATTAGATTGATCGACACGATTATACAGGGATAGTGATTTATAAAGACATTTGTTTCTTTTTATGAAGAAAATGTTGGTGATTTCTGATTGAGGTGATTGACCTTATATGTTCAGGTATCACGAACATTTTTTTAGTTTCTATAATGTTTATTAATACCTAAGAATTGAATAGCTTTTTATTAGTCCTAGTGGCATCTACAGAAGTCCTAATGAAGTAAGGTATCCCTTTGATTAGTGATAACTTGTATGGATCAACTTCTTTCCTAAGAGGTCTTTCAACGAAGGAAAGTAAATAATTTTCTTAACGAAACATAACACTAATGTGCGTTTATTAAAATCTTAATCACTGAGCCACGAAGCTAATTTATATCCAACAAATATATTGCACTAATAAGCACAGCAAAGTAAATAATCCCATTACAGTACGTAATGAACGTTGGAAAAATGAACTTAAGGAAATGCCTGCAGCGAAAGGATTATAATAAATATAAAATATTTCTTACCTAAAATTAAATTGCTTATATCAGGTGCCTTACTATGAAATTGCATTGTAGGTCATTATCTGCGGTGGAAGCGAGAAGCCACACTACACTGCATGTAGTCTTGCTTCTCGCATGCGTCTCGCTTCCACAACTCCTCATGGTAACCCCACAGTTTTAAAGGAAAACAGAGACCTTAGTATGAGTATGATTTACTTAATAGAATATAGGTAAATGGACTAAGTAACCTATATCCTCACATGACATTACTCTTTCCTTCTCTATTATTTCACCCTTATCAGCAACTTAATACCATTTCAGGCAATGACTCCGAAACACACGGCCAATATCTGACGGCTCAACACAATCAAAATAGGTCGCTGCAGGAATTTTATCAGTCGCAATAAATCCCAGTCGGACGCAAATTGCATTACCTATCAACTAAAGATATCGTTTGAGGGTATTAAGAAACAATTCTTATAAATCATTTTGAGGGTACAATGAAACGTTTAAAAAAAGAACTTCCAAAAAAGAAAATTAATTTTGAAATGAGAATACCATTATTTTTATTTATCAACGGATTCCGTCCAATCAATACCGTTTGGAATTAGAATTGACGTCGCGGTGAAAGGGTTGAGCAATTAGCTTGGACAAGACTCCCTATTTGCGCGGGAAGCGCAAGACCTAATGAAGACACTAATACGGTGTGTCAATCAAGGAGGGTCTTTTTATTCACTCCCTACCTTCTATTACAGGGTTGGATTACGGAAACTTAAAATATATAGTACCTACCTATAAAGTAGGATTTTTTTTTAAATTATTTATTATACACAATAACATACAGATACATTTTAAACAATACATAGGATGTACAGAGGCTAGCTTATTAATTTTTTATTTGTTTTTTCTTGCATTTTAGTAGGTAAAGTTCCTAAGGATGGTTATCATTGTTTAACCAGCTTATTATTTAGCAAGAATTAACAAAATGCCTCCAGGCTGAGAAGTATTAAACACAAAACTAGTGCATAATTGTTTAGGCAACATTTTAACCCTTTTCAACAATTGTTTATTTGTACAATATCGCGACGGTTATCATACAAAACATGCATAACTATCATACACAAAAGCACGTGCCAATTATCACGCGACACATGCCTCCAACGGCAACTTAACACGCCTCTCACCCAACCATACAACGTCATAAAAAATTCCATAAAATTCTGCAACGAAAACAAAATGGCCGAATTCCTACACAAAATACCTCAGTTGTTTTCAAACAATAAAGTGGAATCACGCAAACATTATCAGGACAGGCCGCGATGTACTTTTATCAGTGTCGATAAATCCAAGTCGGTAGCAAATTGCATCAGCTATCAATCTAAACGGTGTTATGTAGTTACGTACCCTACTGTGGGGTTGGGGTGTGGTGCCAGTGAACGCGGGGAGAACATAGACCGGATGATATTACAAGCGGTGTACTCGAAAAAAAGATTTTTCCTAAAAAAAACAATTAAAATTAAAGTGCGCATTGAAGGAACAATACGGTTGATAAGAATTGCAATTATTAAGCACTTGATAAATAAATAATAATAGTCTAATCTATCGAATATATAGTTTGTTCTATTAGCTTGTTATCAAGGATTCCTATACTATTGGGGTTACAGGTAGGAGAGAGCTAATCTATATTTTGTGACAAGACCAAAAAAAACTTTTATCATATTTGATTAGTGATGACTTGCTTACTGCTTTTAAAACAATACAAAACATAACATTAACCTGTATTCCCCGACGGGGTAGGCAGAGGTGTACCTAACATACCCTATAAGTTAACGCTTCGCCACCTATGTGTTAGGTCCCAATGTAAAAGGGAGCTGCTTTTACCTCCTTATAATATTACTAGTCCGCCTACACTGGGACCCCATACTTCACTCCCCCATGTTAAAGACACGTAGTATTTACACAGTTATTTCTCTTCGTTAAACAGCTATTTGTCATGAATACTTTAAAGATATTGTTTTTAGATTGAGTACTATCTGCTGCGAGGGGTGAGGGCTGCGGTTATAATGTATTAAGGGTAAATTGCTGTAATTAATAACAGGAATATGAAATATTGGTTTGGGAAATTAGTAAGACCTGCTTAAAAATTTTATTCATGGAAATCAGCAATATAATACAAAATTTTTAAATCAAATTTAATTTAATAATTAGTAGCATTGTATTTTTAAATGTTTTGTTTGAGTAGAAACGTAGAAAAAAAAATAATCAGACTTCTATGTAAAAAGTTATGCGTGGTCAAACATAAGAAAATTATACGCGTGGACTTAAGAACCTTCTGTTATTTCGCCGGGAAAAATGCAGAAACGTGAATAAAATACGTCTTCAATCTTCGTTACCTAAACCATACATTATGCTTGGATTAATTTCAAGTCAATATCATTATAAATTGATTTCTTAAAATTGTAGCAATAAGTTCTTATTGCACCCTTGTTAGCACCCCATTGAAGCGCCCCTAGCCACTTCACTATTAGTAAGAAGGCACCCACACTAATTGATTGAACAATCAACATTATTTTAAAATAATAAGTTTAGAGTTTGTTAAATAATGATTTTATAGACTTGCAGAAATTGTTAACATCAGTAAATCTACACCAAGTTACAAAAAATAATAATGTTACTGTGTTTTTAAATAATACATATTATACATTTAGCACAAGAATACAAATTAATACCTAGAGTAAACAAAAATATATTTATGTGAGGTTGTGTATTATATTATCTGCATAACCTGTATTTATTGCAAACAGTTTTTAACGCATGGCATCCCATTTTTACACTACATAGAAGTTTTCAACTCAGTAACATCAGCTCTGCAATCTCTTAAAGAACACTACAAAATATTTGCTCTCAATCCACCCGGAAAATCAACTCCGAAGTCAACCAAATGACTACACAAGCAACACTCTATAAACTAAATAACCGTATACGAAGATCGTGGATCCCAAGTCGATACTGCACTTAGATGCATCTTTGGCAATAAATAATTCAGGAACCAAAAGATGGATAGCGTTAATAGGAGTGATCACTCACAGGGTACCGCGTAAATCGTCTGGGACTCCCGATTGCACTCCCGAATACGTATGCACGGTTTTATAAAGTGTTACAGGTGGATTATAGAGGGGAATGATTGAGATATATTGTTTAAAGCCGGGTGCGGGGATCCTTGTTTGTTTGTCGTTGCGTTGCTTTTTGTGTCTCGATAAATGTCGGGAAAATAAAACCCGGGTCGGGCAAAGTGTTACTGGGTTTTTCCATTAGGTAATTCTCAGTGGCAGCACGGAGTCTGGATTTGTGCCCGGTTGATGGCAATAAGCTCGCCCCCTATTACATTGGGAACTAAAACATAACTGGCGGAATGTGGGTGTACTATATGTGCACCTCTGCCTACCCCTTCGGGTAATACAGGCGTGATGTTATGTTATGTTTAAATGCAGTAATGAAACAATGTCGATTTTTGATGGTGATTTGCGTTTTTGTGTAAAGAATTGTTTTTATGACAGCTGGAGATATAAGTGAAGGTTAAGTTATTAGCTCATGTTAAATGATTGGAAAATATCTTAAGAAACCAACTACCATTATAGCTATATTGGATTGCATCTGTATACTAAAATTCATACCTACGATGCTTGAAACTGATAAAAACTTCGCTTAAATACAAGTAGTAACAGTCTTACGATGTACGTGATTTAATTCTGTAAAAAATATTCAACTGTGCCGAGAAAAATCTTCTAAATAGACTTTATTAATAACGAGTAGATATCAAATCTACAATGCCCGTGGATACAATAGCTATAGTTCATCAGCAGTAGATACATTTTGTATTCCACATAGCGGGTACCTAGAAAAACAAAACAATAGTCCGCATACGGTGTACAGTACAGCTAAGCCCATAATCCTTTCTTTATTGAATTCCTGTCGTCTGCCTGCGGTATGCGCTGCATTTTTGAACTGGACTTCTCCAAGGAGTTCCGAGTTTTGCACCCTATTGAACTGTATTGCACCGTATTGTACACTAATACGCAAAGGCTGTACTGAGAATTTTATCGAATTAAAGTTCCAGATGAAAAGTATTTTCAATTTTCAGAACTTCAAGTTTTAGTTTAAGATGCTAGGAATAAAAGTCTTTACTTATAAGGTGATTCAAAACGCTAAAAATAGTTTTTGATTATGGAATAATGTTTCACCACTTTATTCTTTTAAATTACAATTAGAGAAAGCTAGATGTGTCTTTGAGATGAAGTAAAACTTAGTATAACTGTCGCTACAAAATGCTAATGTTTTTGTAACACAACACGCCAGCCCCAAAAGAGTACACCCACATTACGCCAGTTTTGTAATAAGTCCCAAAGTAATAGAGGGCGAGCCTATTACCATCAACAAAGCCAGACTCCATCCTGCTACTGACTTATCTCAAAATAAATAACTTTAACGTCGATAAAATATAATTACTTATTTGCATACCCTAAAAACAATCCCTAAAGATACATCCGCTATAACCAAAACGACACCCACGACTCATCACAAAACAATTTTATAGTAATTCATAATCCCACGTAAGGGCGCACTCACACGTGCCGACAGCCACCTCATTATGCACGGTCACACACAAACGATTAAACATCGCATGGCGGACGATATGCGTGATGGCATGCACAATTGTGTATCGGTAATGACATTCGAAATTTGAGGCTGTAATATTTAATGGACTTAAAATAGTCGTCAGTTTGGACTGGCGGTGAATGCTAATGTAAGATGGTGATGACTATAGGTACTACCTAGGTGGGGTAGCAAACGTTCGAACAATAAAATATTGATATTGGACTAGGATTAGCATAGTATTAATGGCCTCACCGTGTGGTCCTGGTTTAGCTGCAGATTATCTGTTTAATTGCGGATGTTAAATATGGGTTGATACGTCGGAATAGGTAATTTAGTGGCACCGTTGAAAAATATGTCTGGTGTGCCGGTTTCCTCATGATGTTTTTCTTCGCCGTTTTTAGCATCTGATCACTAGTTTATAATAGCCACATGAATTCGAAAATACATTGGTGCGTGCCGGGGTTTGAACTATATTTGACTTTGCAGTCTAACGGTCATAAGTCATAACACTCGGCTACCACTACTACCTACTACCAATCCGGGAAAGTTTTTGTTTTTAAGATTTTTCTATATTTTAGTTAAAGCAAAGCTCTATCGCTATATCCAAAGTCACTAAGATAATAGCATCTCATAAATATGAAACCACCTATTTCGCTGAACGCAAAATAAAAAGAAATAGTGAATCCCTCAACTTTTTCAATAACACCGTATTCTTTAATTAAAGCTTCGATTCGATTGCGATGATGCATTATTTATTTATGTACAAAAAACAAGCAATACTATCGTTCTAGTTACGCACTAGAGAACCGTTTTACACTCTCTCCCAACACTTTATCGACCAGTTCAATACACCAACAATTTCCGAACTGCATAACTTCTGCAACGGATTTCGTATGGCAAGTTAGAATGTGGGAAAAATCGGAGCCTCTCAAACATTTACGAAGCGAGTTTTCAACAACATTTCCCGCTAGTTTCGTTGTACATGTACGCAAAATTTATCGAATAATGATCGACATCGCTCCAGTGCTGTGCACCTCTTTGGTAGTTTCATACGGAGTTCTGTACGTTTTGATTAGGACGTAGCTTGAATACGTGGAAAAGTGTGCTACAATGCGGTAGCGATGTTGTTTTTGTTAGTTTTCGCATCACACACATGTGTGGGGATAACAAATTTGAAGATATTTGATAAGATATTATGTTGTGTATAATAGTCTAATTCACACTAATTAGATACGACAAGTGTCATATAATTGATCAAGTTAGTTCAATGACACTTTGTCTTTATTTCCCTAAGGCGTGTTTACATACATTCGGCATTTGACATAACAAATTATAAGCCTTCGAAAATCTGGTTTTGTGGGAAATTGTACAGTGGTCATTGTTATACGAAAACTTATAAATAAATAATAAACTATCAAAATATAGTATTAAAGAAAAATATTTCTGTTCAAACGTGTCAAAATCATTCCTAAACTAAATAAATTGATAAAATTATCTCTTAAAACACCACGACACGGAAATTTCGATGGCAACACACCTAGACCTTAAGCTGAGTTCACACCCCAACCTCACCCCGAAGCGTTTAGCTTACAAAATTGAATTCCCCACAACGTTCACGGCGTAAACTATCCCACAAGAAGGGATGGTTATGCAAAGATCGCGTACGGCCGCTACCACGGTAATGATACGCGCGGTTTGAGATGGTAATGACACCGCCTGTGTGGAACGCCCTTTACGCTTTTGTAGTTGCATTGATTAAATCGCGCATTGACGTGATCATTTTATTTAATGGCTGGCGAAAGATGATAAAGATAAAGATATTTTTATCGGAAATAAAACTAGGTTTACGGATTTTATCGCGGTTTTTTAATTGATTTTTGATCCCTAATATTCGCGTAAGTGATAGAAATAATTATATTTTTATTTGTTAAAAGTTAAAACATGATATATGAGAGCTTTGAGAGTTATTAATGATGCCATTGATAATAGTGCTTTCTGATGTTTAATCTAGATGTGTTGAATATCTTTGACTACATACCTGTCTTTCTTACATTTATGCAGGTTTGACTTTAAATAGTTCTAAAGGTCTTTGGAATTGTTATAGGCAGTAATTGCACCGCTGTTTTCGTTTTCATTTACATCCTATTTTTTATTACGAAAATAAATATCGCATGGATTTTCATAATAAAATGATGAGCAAGAATTATAACAAAAAACGCACGGGCTCCATTTTTTGATAAAACATGATAATGAAATCGAAATACAACACAAGAATTAACGCGAACACACGATTGTATATATACTATATACACGATAGTTCAAAAGTCAGTAAAACAATATTGCTGTAAAAAAGTTTAATTCATCATATTAACCTACCCACCGTGCACCCACATTACCGTCTCAAGCTCCAACTACCCAAAATGTAAACAATACAACAAATAATCGTATTCCAAACTTAGTCGGAAGCAACGGGAGCTTACCCAGGTATCCGGATGTGACGTCAAACTGTTATTACTGAGCTGAAAGCCGGGTAATGCGACGTATTAGCACTAATTGGCACGAAAGACGGCTTCGTTTTCATCCGATTCTGTAATGAAAACGGGTGCTGGCTGACGCTCTGTCTTTGTTTGAATAACAGACTGGGAATTTCTGGGAACATTCTGCAGTAACTAGCTCATAACCTCGGAGAATGGCTAAACTGGCATGATGTGGGCAATTCGTTTAGACTATTATACCTATATTTAAACAAAAGAATGTGTTGTTCCAAGTTCGAATGATTTAAAAATAATAGACAATCAATTCTCAATTCAAATCTTGATCATTCGATTAAGAACGTTTTTTTAAACCTCTTACCGCGGGTTTGCACGATGGTACCTACAATTTTATTTACGTTATCTGCAGTAAATTGGGCCAAAAGATACCCAGTATAGATATGGTATCTACCTTCATATCCAAGTATAAGGAAGGAAATAGGAAATCCGTACGAAAAAGACGCATAAGCTTTGTAATTTTATATTCCTTAACAACGAAAACACCTTTGAAAACTGAACCGAACCTTTCAACTATCCAAAAGAAACATTTCTATTACGTTGCAATGAAACCTGAATATTTCCCCGTTTCCTTTGAATCATTTTCTGAATTTGTAAGCTTTCAGTAATTCGAAACGCAGAAATACTGCACCAGGTGGCGACGCGAAAACTTTGAACATAAAAATATTACAATAATGTAAAGTAAACCAGATACGTAAAATGTATGCATTTTATTAATTCTAAGTACTAGCTGTTGCCCGCGACTTCGTCCGCGTGTGTCTGATAAAAACAGCAGTAGATAAAACTATTACAATGTTATGATAAAAGGAGAAAACTAGTTTCATGAAACATTGAAATTGAAATCATTAGTCATACTTGTGTATGTACTGCAGAATATGTGCACAAGTATAATAGAGCACGGAGATACACGCTACTTATCTCAGAGACTCATAGCTACATGACTACCGCGACCAGTCGATCTGCGAGGTTAAGCCGTGCTTGCCGCGGCCAGTTCTGTAATGGGTGACCATTTTCACATGTCGACTATGAAAGTGAGGGGATAGGGAGTGCACTATAATATCTCCTAATCTCAGCTGAGTCAGGCCGCCGTGACCGAATTTCGGTCAGAAGAACGTTACTTATCTTAAGCATCCCTTGTGCAGTAATTTTATATTGCCACTGCTATTATTATCAATCGTACCAGAGATGGTTGGAAATCGTGTTCGTTGGAAAACCACAAAATGTATGCAGCAACAAATCTTCTGCCATCAACCTAACTAAGTTCAAACAAGGTGTCATTCACAACACGTTCACTAGACCTGCACAAACTCTTGAGTTTTTTATTTATTAACACCAATACCTCAACAATGCTATCTTGATCAAATCTAATAAAACACAGACTCGCAGACACTGAGCACATTGAGTTCAATTGAAGAATTGAATACAATGTTCGATACCGATTTGTATTCCAATGGGAAAAATGAAAATGCAGCAAGTTATTCACATAAAGATAGACATAAAGAAACTTTAGGAACCTGCGAACTGTTAGATTGTTATGTGTGGTTTTAACAAATGTGCGTTTGGGAAACCTATGTAGAAGCAGTTGAGGTCGGTTATTCCTATCAAGGCCAGTCAGTTATTTGAATTTTGGAGCAGAATAGCTTCGATGGCGACTTCATTGTAAATAATTTTAGCGCGACTATTCCCCGATAAATGTGTGCTAGTGGCCTATGTCTTTCCCTGGGTTAAAGCTATTTCATCACCATCGGTGGAGAAGTGTATGTATTAAATGTTTACTATATACAGTAAAAAATTATTTCCTTCAGCATTTTATGACAATATACTAAAAAGCCCAATTACAGTACGTTTCACTTGTTTTATTCTACAATAAGTTATTTTAGTTAATAGTTCAGTAGTTTTTTTTATAATAGGAGGCCTTTGTTCAACAGTGGACGCCTTCCGGCTGATGATGTAGTTTTTACAAGATCTCAAGTCTAAAACGTTCACATACTAAGTTACAAAAATTGTCACATATTTTTGCCTAATCTGGTAGTTTAAGTGGAGGCACATTACATTAGGCAGAAGTGCGACAAATGAAATGTGAGTTTTCCAGCGAAAAGTCCATAGAAATAGAAATGAAGTTTAGACTTTTATATTACCAGGCAATTACTTGGAAAAGGTCAAAGGTAGTGGTGAGTTTTATGTATGACATTTCCCATTAGACTGTAAATACATTTTGATTCTTACTTTACTGGTGAACGTCAATAAACAAAGACTAAGTACTCATAGTCGCGGTAGGCCCAGAAGGTGATGGCGGGACGAGCTGGACTCACAACCGAGAGGAATGGAGGAAGGAAAGAGAGGCCTTTGCCCTGCAGTGGGACGATCATGGCTGAAAATAAATAATGAAATAAGTACTCATGCACCTAATACCTACTTGTCATCAGCCTGAATAAAAATACATCTATAGTTCTATCATATTTGCTCATCTCCAAAACGGAGTCAACCTACTAACTTTTAATTTTTTCTTACTTAATAGGTACATATTATACTATGCAGGTATATGTTTCTCCATCCCAACTAATATTATAAACGCGAAAGTTTGTCAGTATGGATGGATGTCTGTTACTCTTTCACTAAAAACTATTAAATGGATTTTAGCTGACATTCTGGATTAACACATAGGCTACTTTGGAAAAAAGTGATAAAATATGATAAATGATTTTATTTTTGCAAATAGGTTTTAAAAAAACACTTATACACGTAATTTTTTTTACAACTAGATGGCATCGGCTTTTCCTAACTGACTACCTCTGAGAAGAAATACCAAAACACACTCAGGGGTCAAGGTCTCTTTTAAAGTCCAGACAAGCTCAATATTTTTGTAGCGGGTAACACCGGGGCGCAGCTAGTCTTAATCATAATATTCGGTAAACAATATCACTGTACGCAGAACGGCAGATGTTTGTCAACCTCTCAGACAAGGCCCGCAGCTATCAAGATTACCGAGAACTTCTGCTGTTGGATACTAGTCAACGTATATAACATCACGCTTGTATTCCTTAAAGGGTTTATCAGAAGTGTGCTTGTCGCTCAGCGCGACTGCTGAGCATGAGGTCCTGGGTTCGAATCCCGGGTCGGGCAAAATATTACTGGGTTTTTTCGGGATAATAAGTAGCCTATATGTTAATCAAGGGTGTCAGCTACCTGCATATGAAATTTCATCAAAATCGGCCGAACCGTTTGAGCGTGAAGAGGTAACAAACATACAAACACTGACACTTTCGCCCTTACAATATTAGTGTGATTAAGCCATACAAACAAAAAAATACATTTCAATTTCATTAATAACAAGACTATCAAAACTACGAATTATAATTTTACTCTCATGTTCAAGTTTCACTAATTACAGACGTTGGTCTTTTGATATCTACATAAAAGACAAAAGACTAATTACGCGAATATTGTGGGAACGTGAGAAATATTCAAAGTACTTGGAAGCTGTCAGGGTGTCGCAACACAGACGCAGCCTCGGGCACTTAGATAGGTACGGGAATACGAATGACTTTACACCGGGTCGTTGGCAGAACTTAAGTTTCAGTGCTTCACTGAAATGTATAGAGAATATTGAAGGTAAAAGACGTGTGTATATCAAAGGAATCAACTATGGATAATGCTTTTGATAAATGATATAGCGTGGTTTTGTAGAAAAACTTCTTAATGGTAATTGGTTAATTTTCTGTTTGACAGATGAAATGTACGGATATCAACTGACGCTTTAAGTTGATTTCTAATAATTCAGTACACGTCTTTCTATACTTTAATAGCATTATAAATGGTACAGCAAACCTCACCCTGTATTTGAACGGTCCGTATAATGACAAAAACAATGCATACATACATGTCTACTTTTGTTTTGAAAAAGAATTATGAATTCTTCTTCAAAGTGTAATGTAGTGATTAACATTTAATACAGTCGATTGCCTCATCCAGCACCACTAATTTAACATACCTACAATTAACTATCATCAAAAACGGTATTTACATCATTAACCACTCAAAACGTACTCAAACTTAACTCCAGAACAAAGTACGACCGCTAAGCACATACATAAAGGCAAAATTAAACAGTGAGTACAATAATCTCCAGCATTCAGACTTCGTCTGTCAAGTTGACAGACTGCCCGAGGCCGTGAAGATACAAACTTCAGCCCATTCAAACACTAGTTTAAACGCAGGGAGAAATCGAGATGCGTTTTGGGGTACACTGACAGACGGAGAAAGGGTGATGCTTAGATAGGTAGAGAAGAGCTTTGAACTCAGCACAAGTCACTGCTATTCAAGTTGTGTGAATATGTTTAGAATTCGTAATACAAGTATTTTGGATACTTATAATCTAATAGTGACTTAAAAATCTCACGCTAAAAAGAATTCTGGTTAGGATTCATTATACACAGAAGAATATACGTAAATAATATAGGAGAAAGTCGTAGTTTCAATATTACAGAAGTTGACAATTAATATAATGATTCTGGCTTCTAGCAACTAGTAATCATATAACATCACGCCTGTATTCTCCGAGATATAGGCAGAGGTGCACATATAGTACACCCACATTTCGCCAGTTATTTTTTTAGGTCCCAATGTAATAGGGGGCGAGCCATTTTAATCAATCAACATGAAACGTCACAGATAGGAACGAGATATCAGATTCTCTATTAAGAGGATCTTAAGATAGCGCCGTCAAAGACATATTCGCCGTATTCACTTTAAGGTATGAGAAAACTTTCTACTAAATTAAAGAACTTACCGTTCTTAAGCAATCCTAATACGCGGCGTCAAATTCAAATTCAAATTCAAAATATTTTTATTTCGCGTAAACCTATTACAGGCGCTTATAAAACGTTGGGATGCTAGTTGCACAGTTCCAAAATGTCATTCCAATGGAGAAGAACCGGCAAGAAACTCCAGAGGTACGTAAAGCTTTCAATACAAAAAATGATATCTTGTCAAGGCTGGGGAACTGGCTACTGCAATAGCATTTACTGGCGCGCCCCCCCGACACTTAGGGCAGCTCGTGTCGGAATTTTTAATTCAATTATGATAGCGATCATGTTTAATGACCGTCTTCTTATAGCCAAGAACGTTTTGGCCCCTCCATTCGACCGTACATTTCTTTTTTTTTCCTTTTCTAAATGAAAAAATTGTGATTCCACTTTTTAATGTCGCGGAAAGATTGATAAATTTTCATAATTGTTTACGTGGAGATATTTGTCGAGATCCCTTCTAAAAGCTCGAGGATAGCGCTGATATTGTCAAGTCTGAAATAAACTTAATATTTTATAAACGAAACTTTAATTTATTTAATACTAGCTGCGCCCCGCGGTGTTACCCGCGACATTTTTTCGGGATAAAAAGTAGCCTATATGTTAATCCAGGGTATAACCTATCTACATACCAAATTTCAACCAAATCGGTCCAGCCGTTTATGCGTGAAAGAGTAACAAACATCCACACATCCATACATCCATACTCACAAACTTTCACATTTATAATATTAGTAGGATCAACATGTTGAAGATGCCAAAACAATTATCTGTTTTGTTCGATTTCTCGACTGACCAAAAGTAACGTACCTATTCTAAAAGAGATTATGGTTCTAAAGTCAAAAATGCACAACTACAAAATGCTCGTTTTTCTTTTAAAACCACAGGCACATTTCCGACAAATTTCAACCATCCAAATAATAAAAAACAGAAGCCCAGTAAACTTTGGCCACATTCCGTAACAATAATCATGGCTGCACAGCAATCTGGAAAAAAAGAAAACAACCAAATCGAAAAACATAAAACGTCGCTGTATCCCAATAAAATAAAAACGTAATTTCAAAGTTAAACTTGGTTTTTTACGAGTCGGATGGCCGCAAAAATCCTAGGGCGATAAATTTGTCAGACGGGACTAAAACTTTCATGTTAATTCAATCAAACGCCCTGCCTGGCTCAAATTTGATGAAGGGAACCGTCTTAATGTGGTATTTTTTTTAATTTCCGATCCAAAAGGTTTTGCGGCAAATTAGATTTTTTGTGGAACCTTCTCCAGGTTGATAATCGGTTGGTTTTACTCAGCGAAAGTTAATAGAAATGATTTCGATGTTGATTTATGCCTCGATCATTTTTCCTAAAAGATCATAGATTTATGCTCGATATTTTGACTTTGAATTTTGATAAACTACGTTGAAATTAAGAAGGCAGGAAGTATATCGCAAGTTAAATAAACTTCTACAGAATTGCATCCCTACTGTTTACTCTAAGTAAACTTTTAATGATTTTGGGTCTCCATTGACAAAAGTCTTAGAAAGCATAACAAGGGTAAATGCTGATTAGCTTGCATTGTGTCCCATCTTCCCTAAAAATAAACACCCTCAAAATATACATTAAAAACCTCCATTGGCACCTAATGGTTAATTTACACTTCAAAAGTCAAAAATGGAGTTCTGCTTAATTTATTTTTCTTGGACAAAGAGATATTAGTGCAATGTAAACGTCAAAATGTTAAAATTCTTAATAAAGAAAATTTAAGGGGTGCTTATAATATTCTTAAAGCTTTAAATATTTTTTTGGGACAATCCTACAACTCATGCCCATCACTGTGACTCCTGTAAGCCAAGATCTACAATGATAAGGATGCATTTATTTTATTGCAAACAAGAAAGCGATATTATTAGTAGATAAATGTCTTATAAAGTTAAAACCCATAAAGAGCGTAAGTCACCCCACAAAAGTTAGTCCCCAATAAATACTAAAGGACTCACAACAAATGGCATCGCATTAATAAATTCAAAGCAATAAAAATAGTTCAAACAACATAATTTAGTCCGTCCAATAAATAACAAGTTATAACCTAAACTATTAAGCTTCACGCGACGTATCACGCTAATGATTTATAAGAGTTGGCTGCAAAGAATAAAGTTTGGTTTAACAATAATTAGTATTCAAGAGTAGGAGCCTACGATGGAATATTAAGGGCGTCATGTTTGAAATTCGTGCAAGCTTGCGAACGATACATACGGGTGGTAAGACTAAAAAGCTACTAACTAAAATGTTGAAAAAAATATGCTTAAGTTGAAGAGAAAGAGCAGTACGATCGTATGTAAATTTCATGTGTAGAAATAAATATTTTAAGGAAACCAAAAAAAATTAGCATTCCTGATGATTAATTACGATTTTTTAGTGTCTATCTAGACATTGAGATTTTTTGATTTGTTGGAGACACAGATATTAAGTGCGTGATGAAATATATTGGTAAGTATGGACTTCATTTCGCATAAAAAATATTTCACGTTTAATCCGACTACTATTTACAAACTAACTCAATCAATGTTTTATAAACTAATTAATCATTTCATTTAATTCTTTATTCATTTAGAATAAAATGAAATCATCTCCCTATAGCTAGAGTGCTTTAAAAATTAACACAAGACATTCACATAAAACAATTTTGATGGACAATTAGACGGTTACATTAGATCCCGCACTCAGCTAATTACACTAAACACAACGTGTATTATCTGTAGCATCGTGTATGTCAGTGTCTTCCTGTGTATGTAAGTCAACATGACAGGCATACACGGTGCGGTGATGTTGGCAACATGCACGACGACATTTTACGTCCAACACGCGAGATTTATGACATTCTCTCGGATGATGCAAATTTGAAAAGATAAGGGCTATAGCAGCATGTTATATGGATGAAAAGTTGTGTGAATGGATACAAATAAAGAAAAGATGGGATTGTACCGTGGGATAATTTATCTTATAGAATGTGTTTGTTACAAGGACCGATTATGACGCGATTTATGAAATCTGACGTGATCGAGTTGGTTTTTAGCTAAAGGTAATATAATTTTATTTTGCCGGGGGGTTCTTGCATTTTTATCTGCACCCTAAGATGCTGGCTAGTTGTTTCTCAAACGTTGTATTACATACCCAAAGAAATTCTGGATTATTGTATAATATGAACTTCGTTTAAAAAGACTTTAGAACCAACACCCAATTTATAAAGTCAGTTTGAGAGTGTATCCCAATTCAACCATTATACAATCTATTCTACTACAATACCTACTTTTCAGTTCAAAGTGCAGTAATTCCTAAACTTTATTATTAACATCTCAATATAAACGTGCCGGCAAATCTGCCAGCCATATTCCGCGACAGTGTGTATACAATATAGAATCATGATCATTACGTGATTACGTTACATGACAGCTACACAACGACACGACACGAACACGACACGGACACGACAGTACGACGACCACGACCGACATTAAAACATTTAAAACTGCTGATGTTATTATACTTGTGTAACATTGTATTTTTGTTTTATGGCTAAGCTGAAGCTTATATTACTTGTTACTCTTCATTTCAGCAACTACAAAATATACCTTGCGGATTTATGTGCGTAGAATATTTGTTATAAGGAACCAATTAATTATGCTAATTTAATTACACTGAATTTGTAGTAAAAGTAGTTAACCGCGAATAAGATATTGAAGTACCTAACTAATTTTAACGGACTATTTTATACCTGTTTTTTCAAGCCAAAATAAAATTGTAATCATTAAATTTAAGTAAAAAGAACATAGGACGAATTTCGTCCCCTTCAATAATCATCATCAGCCAGAAGACGTCTACTGTTGAACAAAGGCCTCCCCTTAGATAAAGGGACAGGTAGCCATAATCCCCACGCTGGGCAAGCGGTTTGGTGATCGCAGTATTGGTGGTGAAGTTTCAAAAGACGCTGATGCCCATCTTCTGGAATTTCCTTTAGCTCTTACGACACCTACGGGAGAAAAGGGGCTGGTCCATTCTAGGCTAACACTCGGCAAGTTGAAGTGGACTTATAAGCAACAGCATAATTGTTCACTTGAATATGACATAAATATTAACTTTATGATGAAGTTCGAAGTAAGCCGACGACACCCGAATATTCCTGAATATTTTGTAACAGTTAGGTTACCACTGAAGCGGTTAAAATCCTGGAATTCCAGTAGGAATCTAATCACTATCGGACGGAATTGCATCTCAATGAATGAACGCCTGCCACCTTTAGGTTTCGGCTTTGAATCAATGAGCTTTTCCGTCAGTCCATCGTTAATTTGGGAAGGAGGAACTGGACTGGCTTTGAGTAGATTTGTACCGTTTGGAAATTGGATATTAGATACGATATTTTACTGAAGAACTGGTGATAAGATTTCGATATGACACGAGTTTAACTTTGACGTTTTTTGTACCTTAATTGAAGTTACCATTTAAATAAACACCTGGTGACAGTATCAGAAGGACTTCAGTAAGCTACTGAACATAAATGCAGTACTTATAAGTAAATTAATTATAATAAAGGCAGCTGTTAATAGCTAGAGAGAAGATTAGTTTAATCACCAATACGAAAAACTTACCCGGTTAGAAAAATCAAGTGTAAGAAAAATACAAAGAGACTTGTGAGAGATTCTTATGGCAAAAAGTTAGTTGTATAAATAATTATTGTAAATTACTAAAAGCAACCTTCTAGGCTTTTTCATAGTAATTCCATTTTCCGTTTCCAACACAATCCAAACGTCAAATTTCTAACAGTACAATGTCGGCCACATAAATAGCCCAGAAAAATTTGCATAATAAAACAATCTAATCGTAGAACTCATAATAACGCACAGTGTAACGGTCGGATAGTGTAACATTAATTACAAAAATACCACTTACGAGTAAATTAGCTTTATCGGTGACACTTAGCAGTAATTTATTGTGGCCGACAGTGTACGGATATGCCTAGTAAACGTTTTTGTTTTTCGGATTAATATTTAAAAAATAAAGTTATATTTTTGTGTGACCGCAGAATCCGTTACCAAACCAAATTTTATTACTTAAACTAGCTTTTGGTGTAATTTAAGCTTTGTAGCACAGTGCTAGAGACGCTAACATGTTTATATTCATATCAACGCACTTTTGCTGAAACAAAAAACCGCTTAATTAGTCTCGTAGTCAGTCACAATTATCCGCCTGTTATAAGATTAACATCTAAGCACTTTTATATAAACCAAAACTCAATAAAATTAACATATAATTTCTCCGCTAAAATAATCACAATCTCTCCTCACAAGACAAGATAGCAACGTATGCGACGCAATGACCCAATTCTCTAATCACCTTCAAGACGACCAAAATCCTCTAATAGCCACCCTCACCTATGTCCCAAAACACCGATGTTCCAATTAAGAGCCCGGTAATCGAAAAAGCATTAGCCGGAGTAATTAAGAGAGCATGCGCGCTCAGCGTATAAATTTGCATGCCCTGCGGTCAGCCAAACACTCTGCGCCTTTGGCATTGGCGTAAATTATAAGCGGTAGCGGTTAAACCGCTTGGGTACAAACGGATGAGATGAACTAGACAAATCTATTTAATTATATAAAAATTTAATTCTGTTTGTTAATCACGCTAAAACAAAAAAAGGCTGGATCTATTTGGCTAATTTCGGTCTTGAAATATTCGTGGATATCCAGGGAAGGTATAAATGGTGAGGACGCGGTACGAAGTTCCTCAGGTCAGCTAGTAGATAATAATTATTCTTAATTGCACGCTAAGAAACTCAGAATATAGAAAAAATTAAAACAGTGCATGTGGCTGAGGTTTAACTTTATGTAACAGAAGGAAAAGTTTACGAAATCACATATATTGTCTTTGTAGGGGCAGGCAGAAGAGTTTTCCTTCATCAGGAATTTATAAAGAGGTAGCGGGCCTATTGGCCCTCCTAACCATGCCGGTTTTGTCGACTTTTTTATTTTGTGATCGGTACGGAATGGTGATTTAGGGTCTTGGTTTTTATATTTACATTATAAACCTACAACTTACCGAGTCCAAAAATATGGTTAGTTACTTGAAATTCTCGTATTGTATAGGGCTTTCGGACAGGACCGCGGCGGATTGCATTGTTTAAGGGAGGCTATACCTAGCAGTGGGATATTGAAGGCTATGGATGATGACGATGTTAGGGCGTAAGCTCCCAGTAGATCTAAAAAGCATCATCTTGCAATTTTGCCCATAATTTTTACTTGAGATAGTGAAAGTAATAAGCGGTAGCGGGTAAAGATGTCAGACAAAACATTTACAAGATACATTTGCACTTCGAGCAGCTTAACACTCGCGCCCATAATAAACAGCTTATATGTAGTTATAGATGTGTTTGTAGTAACTAGTTTATATTTCTACCCAAAATTTTAATCCGAGTTATCTTTATCTTAGAGTTTACATCATTAGCATACGATTAGTTGAACACCTAACTTACGATATCCGAGTTTACTTTTTTGATTGGAGTTTTGCCGTAAGCTTAAACTTATATTTTTCTCAACATTTTTTTAATAGTGTTGTGCATAAACTACTACGTATATATAGCAATAGTATTCATCTACCTATATGTCCACAAAACAAACAATATTTTTTTCTATACAATGTTTAAACTATCTGCTTACGAACTATGCCGGGTAGCAAACCAAACACAGCGTCTAAGTATAATGCAAGACATTAACAGCATAAGTAGTACTGAAAATTAATTATAACATTTTTATACTGCCCACTTACATTGCAGAACAATGCAGCTGATACAAAACGATACATTTCAACCACTTTACCGTTCATACCTGGATCCTGGAGAACCTACAAGTATCTACCAATAAAGTGACGTATAGCTAGCTTAAAAAAAGTACATTGTTTAATTAACAGTGCCCGGTCGGCGTATAAATTTGCATGCCCTGTGGTCAGAGTAACAGACTGCAGTCATAATATTGGTACAAGTTATAGGCGAAAGCGGAATCTCCGCAATTAAAACATGTTTGAACACATCAGGTATGTATGTATTTATATGATTTCTAGTATTAAATATATAACAATGCAGCTGATTTGTTTTTTATGCCCAGCTGTGGGTCACTTGGTAAACATACCGGATTTGTATGCACAAGGTTGCAGGTTCAAACCCGGGCAAATATTAATGTGACTTTTCAATGTTATAAATACTTTCATAGTTATTCTAAGACACCACTGACTAACGGTGACGGAAAACATCGTGAGGAAACCTAGATTTAATTATCTGAAAACACCAACCCGCAGTGAGCTAGCGTGGTGATCAATGCTCCATCCGTCTTTATACGAGAAGAGGCCTTTGCCCTGCAGTGGGACAGTTATAGGCTGGTATTATATATTATTATTATAGTGGGTCACTTAAAATCTGATAATGATGATAAAATGTATCCAATTACTCAGTTTCTTGGAGAGTATGGGTCACACATCAGACACGCCGCTTTGTTACGGTAACGGAGGAATGTTCGATGAAATGTTACAAGTCGACCTTCTGTGTCAAAAGCATAGGTATCAGGATGCGTGTCTTACACTTTTTTTTGCATAAACAGATATACATGTTAACATTTTCTTTTAAGCTGATAGAGATAATTTAATCTTAGTTTGTCACGTGACCAATGCAAATTCGGACAAGTAGGTACTTTATACCTATTACCGTTTTTCTGATATTGCTGGGATTTATGGACATTGCTATACTATCGACACACCGCGAGAAAGAAAGCACCTAGGCCATAATTTCAGATCCACACTGGAATAGTTTATAACATTTACCCGCTACAGTCTGTAACTTAACATCTCCCTTAGTATTTACTTACTACCATACTTCGAATATTTCCGGATTAAATGCACAAGAGAATGTCAGGATTTAACTATAAAATATTTTCACCGGCATTATATAGGTATAGTGCATTCACAAAATACTTTCTTGCCTTAATTACCAATCTGGCATACCTACCGTCAACATGCATTGGTAGCCAAAAAGAAGTATTAAATACTGGATTTAAGGTGCGGCTTACGACTTTTAAATAATTATAGCGTATTATATAAATATATATATTCTCGAGTGGCGACCACGAACCGGGAGAGCGTTGGCAGGCCTCCCACCAGGTGGACCGGCGATATCGTTGCAGGCAACCGGTGGATGCAATTGGCAAGTTGTCTTTCATTGTGGCGTTCTAAGGTGATGATGACGATGATATACAATTGATTCTTTATGACTAACTAGCTGCGCCCCGCGGTGTTACCCGCTACATTTTTTCGGGATAAAAAGTAGCCTATATGTTAATCCAGGGTATAACCTATCTACATACCAAATTTCAACCAATTCGGTCCAGCCGTTTATGCGTGAAAGAGTAACAAACATCCACACATCCATACTCACAAACTTTCACATTTATAATATTATATAAGTAGGATGAGTATTTAATTTTATCAAATACAGTAGGTAATATTGGTATCTTGAAGATAAATCTCAGACGTCAAATCAAGCAAGCAAAAGAAAAACTAAAGGCGTCACATTAGTATACATATGTTACATAAAAAGCTTCCCATAATCAGTAAAAATTACCAAAATATGAAATCCAAAAACGTATTTTACCTATGATAATATAATTATTCAAGCAATACCGCCAGCGTCTCGAAGATTATGTAACAAAACTTCACAAATAAATTAAAGTAAAGATTAATATAAGAAATGCAGTTCTCGGCGAAATAAAGGTGTGGCGTACAATGCCACTATATACATATTTACACATACACAACATTATTTACATCTTATATACATTACCTATATACATTATTACCTATACTATATTTACATAACAATCATAATTAATATATTTACATCATAATAATAATTAGTATATAACATCATAATCATATCTATTATATTTACATTACACAAATAATCAGTACAACAACACACTAGTAATAATACGCGATATCGTCCGTCATTATTACTAGACATCAGCGAGGCGCGCGCGGTACAGTGGAAGCGCACATGAGATGCACGGCACCTATGACGTAGCTGTGACGTGCGCCATGTTACCGCGATGCCGCATAGTGGGAGTCGGGCCCTCTGCCCGGCCATCACCTTGCGGCGACCTCAGTCGAGACACCCGTTGACACGCGAAGCCCACGTTGCTTTCCGGCGCTAACTTAAAACGTGCTCTCCGCTATCCGCTTAAATTTTGCTTGCTTGATACTGTGAGTGCTTGGGATATCGTTCTGCGAGCGATAGCCCCAAAAAGACTTTCCTGCTATATACTTTCTTTGTGCTATAAACTCTGTGCTTTATAAACTGTATATGTGTTGTGAACTGTCTGTACCCTTCTTCTCCTTCTACTTGTTATCGTGTTGGACCACTCAATATAATCGTGAGTACAATATTACTGTGCGTTATTTATTCTCCAACACTATATAAATATAGTGACCACTACCCTCACTAAACTGGTGACCCCGAAAAAGGATACGCCAGAAAGGTACCAGAATCCTGAGGCCTGAGTCCAGTAAGCCCTTAATAGTTACCAGTAGTACTGAAAAGCACACGGCGACATGAGTAGCAGCAGTGACTCGGCGAAATCGTTCGGCAGCATGCGGTCGAAGCGCTCGGCCCGTCGAGCAAAAGCGTGCGTGTCCATTGATGACGGATCCGACATTTGCCGTATCGGCGTACGGATACCACCGTTTTGGCCAGATGACCCGGAAGTTTGGTTCGCTCAGGTAGAGGCCCAATTCGCAAACGCGAACATCACGAGTGACGTCACTAAATTTAATTACGTCATCGGCAACCTCGAGCACCAGTACTCGAAGCAGATTAGGGATATTTTCCTGAACCCTCCGGCACAGAACAAGTTTGAGAAGCTGAAGTCGGAGCTCATCAAGAGGCTTTCGGCGTCGCACGAGAAACGGGTCAAGCAACTCCTCATGCACGAGGAACTAGGAGACCGCAGACCCTCACAGTTCCTGCGTCATCTTCAGGGTCTAGCTGGTCCTAGCGTGCCTGAGGACTTCTTGAAGACCATCTGGAGCAGTCGACTTCCCAGCAGCATCCAGACCCTGCTCGCATCTCAACCTCACAGCTCCCTCGAGACGTTGGCAGACCTGGCAGACAGGGTCCAGGATATTGTGACCCCGTGCCAAGTCGCTGCAGCATCAGCGCCTGGTCCGAGCATGGACCAGATGGCAAGCGAGATTGCGGAGCTGAAGAAGGCCGTGAGAGACCTCACGTTCCAGCTAAACAGGAGGCCCCGCGAACACTCCCGTGACAGCAGGGGCAGTCAGCAGCGGCAGCGTCGGCGTTCCAGGCAGCGGTCAGAATCCAGCCACCGGCAGCACCCGATCTGCTGGTACCACACGAAGTACGGGGCCAAAGCACATCAGTGCATTACGCCCTGTGACTTCAAGAAGGCGGAAAACCCCAAGGGCGGTCGATAATGGCGACTGACGACTGTCCTTCGTCTTCCGGTCGCCTCTTCGTCACCGACCAGCGGTCAAAAACTCAGTTCCTGGTGGACACTGGTAGTGATCTGTGCGTGTTTCCGAAGTTCGGTCTTAACGAAAAGCGTGCTAAATCGAACTATGAGCTCTCAGCCGCCAACGGCACCGTTATTAACACTTACGGTTACTTACAACTTAACTTAGATTTAGGCCTGCGCCGTAATTTTCCTTGGCGATTTGTAGTTGCGGACGTCACAAAGCCTATTATAGGCGTAGATTTTTTAAATTTTTATGATTTGCTTGTTGACATCCGCAACAAACGCCTTATAGACAAGACCACAACTTTGTATGTGTCAGCAGTTACAGCGAGGGCTTCGTCGACCTTTTCGGTGAAGGTCTCCACTGGGGACTCGAAATATCATCTCATTTTAAGTAAGTTCCCTGACATCACGCGCCCCGCTGGCACACCTCACACACCCACACATCACACTGTACACCACATACGCACCACCCCAGGACCGCCAATTTCTTGTTCCCCTCGCAGGTTAGCTCCAGACAAGCTGAAGATCGCGAAGCAGGAGTTTGAGATCATGCTCAGTAACGGGACTGCTCGTCCTTCCGAGAGTCCTTGGTCTTCTCCGCTTCACCTGGCACCGAAAAAGGACAACAGTTGGCGTCCCTGTGGTGACTACCGATTGCTTAATGCGAGGACTATTCCTGACAGGTACCCCATTAAGCACATCCATGACCTGTCCCACAGCTTAGCTGGTTGCAAGGTGTTCTCCACCATAGACCTGGTGAAGGCGTACAACCAGATTCCGGTAAGCGTGGAAGACATCCAGAAGACCGCCATCACAACCCCGTTTGGCTTGTACGAATTTCCGTACATGACCTTTGGTTTGAGGAACGCCGGCCAAACCTTTCAAAGGTTCGTAGACGAAGTGACTCGTGGGCTTGAGTTCTGCTTCTGTTATCTCGACGATTTCCTGGTATTTTCACGAGACCAGGAGCAGCACCAGGTCCACCTACACCAGCTCTTCACTCGTCTACAAAAGTACGGCATAGTCGTCAACACTGCTAAGTGTGTTTTCGGTGTAGACGAAGTAGTCTTTCTGGGCTACCGCATTTCTTCCACAGGTACCAAGCCCCTCGAGACCAAGGTCGAAGCCATCAGCAACTTCCCAGTACCGAAGACCGTCAGGGAGTTAAGGAGGTTCCTGGGTATGTTAAATTTTTACAGGCGTTTTATTCCACACGCCGCCAAATTCCAGGGCCCCCTCAACGCTCTACTCACCGGTTCGGTGAAAGGCTCACACCCCGTGGACGTTACCGGCGAGGCATTAGCTGCATTTACCAAGTGCAAGGACAGCCTCTGCAACGCCACACTCCTAGCTCACCCCGACCACCGCGCTAAACTCGCCCTCGTGACAGATGCATCGGATCTGGCAATGGGCGCTGTTCTTCAGCAGTTCAGTGACGGAGCTTGGCAACCGCTAGCGTTCTTCTCACGCAAGCTTACCCCCACGCAGGCGAAATACTCACCCTACGATCGCGAATTGCTTGCGATTTACGAGGGCATTAAGTATTTTCGCCATATGCTCGAAGCTAGACACTTCACTGTCTATACTGACCACAAACCGCTAGTATACGCATTCCATGAGCGTAAGAGCAACTGCTCTCCTCGTCAGTATAGACACCTCGACTTCGTATCGCAGTTCACTACCGACATTCGACACATATCCGGCAAAGACAATGTCGTTGCCGACACATTGTCACGCGTTAGTGAGCTGCAAACTCCCATTGATGTCGAGACGTTAGCGCAGTCACAACTTTCCGACCCTGAACTGCTGAAGCTTCTACAGTCCGAGTCGTCACTCCAGCTGAAGAGGCTTAAGATAGACGGCAGTCCGGTCGAACTGTACTGTGACATCAGCATGGCAACCCCGAGACCTTTCGTGACCAAACCCTTCCGCAAGCAGGTTTTCTACAACCTGCACAGCCTGAGCCATCCCGGCGCAAACGCATCCGCTAAACTGGTAGCGCAGCGGTATGTCTGGCCCGGGGTCCGCAAAGACTGCCGGGAATGGTCACGAACATGCCTGAGTTGCCAACGCGCGAAGGTAAACCGCCATGTGTCCGCACCCTTGGGCACATTCGGATTACCCCGAGCCCGGTTTACCTTCGTACACATTGACCTCATAGGTCCGCTTCCCTTGTCACAGGGATACCGGTACTGCCTGACTGCCGTGGATCGTTTCACCAGGTGGCCAGAAGTTGTGCCGATTGCGGACATGACTGCGGAGACAGTAGGCAAAGCCTTGCTATCGGGCTGGGTAGCTCGTTTCGGCTGCCCGACAGACATTGTCACAGACCGCGGACGACAGTTCGAGTCCGCACTGTTTCAATGTCTGGCCAAAATGATTGGCTTTACACATCGCAGAACTACTGCCTACCATCCTGCATGCAACGGCCTGGTGGAACGATTCCACCGACAGCTCAAAGCGGCGATTATGTGCCACGCCGACAGCAACTGGACAGAGTCCCTACCTCTAACCCTGTTAGGTATCCGGAGCGCATTTAAAGAGGACCTGCAGGCCGCCCCTGCAGAATTGTTATACGGCGAGCCGCTGAGACTTCCGGGAGATTTCTTCCAAACGGATGACAGCGGCACCACCGACATCACGGACTTTTCCGCGAGGCTACGCACCTTCGCGGCTAAATTAAAACCTTGTCCTGCCGCGCGTCATTCCAAGGACAAAATTTTCGTCCACAAGGACCTTTTCACCTCCAGCCACGTTTTCCTGCGAGAAGACCAGCTTCGAAGTTCCCTGCAGCCAGCATATACTGGCCCTCACGAAGTGGTGGAAAGAGGTGACAAAACTTTTAAAATCACCGTTAAAGGTAAGACGGTCACCGTCTCCATCGACAGGTTGAAGCCGGCCTACTTGTTGGTCGACCCCCCACCAATTGATCCAACTGCGGCGGAAGAACCAAAACCGACAACAGTCGCAGCTAAGACTACCAGGTCTGGTAGACATGTCCGATTCCCGGACTATTATCGCCCGTAACACGGTCTCTGGAGGGGAGTGATGTGGCGTACAATGCCACTATATACATATTTACACATACACAACATTATTTACATCTTATATACATTACCTATATACATTATTACCTATACTATATTTACATAACAATCATAATTAATATATTTACATCATAATAATAATTAGTATATAACATCATAATCATATCTATTATATTTACATTACACAAATAATCAGTACAACAACACACTAGTAATAATACGCGATATCGTCCGTCATTATTACTAGACATCAGCGAGGCGCGCGCGGTACAGTGGAAGCGCACATGAGATGCACGGCACCTATGACGTAGCTGTGACGTGCGCCATGTTACCGCGATGCCGCATAGTGGGAGTCGGGCCCTCTGCCCGGCCATCACCTTGCGGCGACCTCAGTCGAGACACCCGTTGACACGCGAAGCCCACGTTGCTTTCCGGCGCTAACTTAAAACGTGCTCTCCGCTATCCGCTTAAATTTTGCTTGCTTGATACTGTGAGTGCTTGGGATATCGTTCTGCGAGCGATAGCCCCAAAAAGACTTTCCTGCTATATACTTTCTTTGTGCTATAAACTCTGTGCTTTATAAACTGTATATGTGTTGTGAACTGTCTGTACCCTTCTTCTCCTTCTACTTGTTATCGTGTTGGACCACTCAATATAATCGTGAGTACAATATTACTGTGCGTTATTTATTCTCCAACACTATATAAATATAGTGACCACTACCCTCACTAAAAAGGGAAGAACACTCGAAGCAGATATTGGAACAGATATAAAAATAAACCGGTGTCGTTATTGTAACAGCCATGCACTAGTAAACGGCTCGCAGAGTGTACGAAGACACGTGACAATAAAACTAATGTCCCGAAGCTTTGTTCTTACCTTTAGTACTACTAAAACTGAAGAGTAAGTTAATCCGTCTCGTTACTATTATTGAACTTGAGATAATGGACATAGACTGTCTGTTTTTCACCTGGTATTAAAATAATTTATTTTAGGACGAAGTCGCATGTGAAAGCTAGTCCACTGTTGTTTGTCTAAATTCGAAAGTAACTCTCTCTGTCCTTTTGTTACCTCGATCGTAATTCAATTAAATAAAGGAATATCGGTGTACTGATCCTAATATTATGGCAGAATCACTCCAAGTTTAATTTATTTTGTAAGTTTATGTAAGTATATTATACCGATGTATGTATTGTAATATTGTATGTACGTATGACATAATAGTAAGTATGTTTATGTATACATTTTGTTAGTATTTTAGTCTACACATTGTATACTTAGTGCATCTACCACTTTTCGACTCTGCATCACCCTAAGGTTGACTGGTAGAAAATGCCTAATGGCATTAAGTCCGCCTTTGTACAAACATGTATATAAAGTATAAATAAATAAATAAATAAATAAATATTCGTATTATTATTAATATTTTGCTGTGTTAATAGATTTATAATTATAATTTGAAAATTTATGACACAATGCCCAAATATAACTTTTATTTTAACGCATTTGTACAACTTGTATGCTAAACTCATGTACACTTATGTTTTACGAAATAAAGAATATAATTATCTATCCATCGAAAACCCACGTTTAATTTTTTCGTATACAAAGAGTTCATATAATATTAAAAAAAAATCACTCACTTTTACTTACGCATCGATCAGTATGCCTATTCATTCGGATACGGTCTATAACAATCGCCAACAAAACGTAATGGCTCCTAGAAAATAAACAGCGAACTTAAATGTGTTTTACTTAGGGAAATATCAAGCTTGGCCTACAGCCAAAAGTTCTCGAATATGTAAAAGAAAATAGATAAAAGTTTATGACGCTGTGCTATTACGAGGACCTTTATGACTAATTAGTTAGTAATGACTTAATGACTATAACATCTATAAAATATAGTGTTATTCACGATCGTTATAGTAATGTAAGTAATAACAATATAGGTATAATATATAAATATATATCATATTTACATCTATATCATTATTAATATAATCTGTAGTATGTAAGTAAGTATATTAAAAAACAAAAATCCTTCTTAGACAACTGTTTGTGCATCTACCGTGATCTCTCTCTGCACTATCCAAAGGTTTGACTGCTAGAAAATGCCTAAGGCATTAAGTCCGCCCTGTACATTTTTTATATCAAGAATAAATAAATAGTAGTAATATGCTGGGAGTAAAGAAAAGCCCAATGCAACATTTCTTCGTTCGTTCTTTGGATCAATTAAATATGTACTTGCCAATACCTAATCAGGAGTTTTGTTTCAGTAAATCCATGCTTAGATTTGTTTTCCTTTATCTTTACTTGGCTAATCTTGTCTTAACTTCTTCTAATCATTGCACAGCTATCAAAGCTTATAGACAAAATATAGCAGACATATTAATAAGTACCTAACAATCAAGCAGAAATTCTACGCCAAAGATAAAATATGACCGGCGCCCGCGACGCCACATAAAGGATTAGGTTCCACAACATTTGGACGGTGCTAAAACTTTCAAGAGAGACAAAATTATCTCCGTCGGTAGTGTAACAATAATATCGGTCCAGACGTGCGACGTGCTTGCTGCAATACAGTAGCGACACTCAGTTATTGGAAACACCATGAGTTTAATGCTAAGATGGACAAACTGGTTATGGAGCTTGAAGACGTTTAGTATCAACATTCTAAGTTTTATTGGATAACTTATTATTCCATATCCAGCTCTAGATCTCCAGATTTTCTCCGAATCAGGGAAGTCTAGGTACGATTATTTTATGTCTATATCCAAGAGTTAACACAACTACTAACTTTGAAACGTGTGTATATGTATAATTCAAAACAATATCACCGAATAATTAAATTTATTTACTTGTTTCTCTCTTAATTAATTTTATCAGGTGAACTGCCGTGGTCATGCGTCTTAAAAAAATTATGCAGCAGCGTATAATTAGTCATTCTTATTTTTATGTGAATCTTGTGTACTGAGGAAAATACTGAAGTACTTATGGTCACCTTAGTTTCGTGAAATGCTATTGGTGCGATATCTATTCCATTTGCAGTATCTTCGGTATATTGGCGGAGATTTGATAGCCGTGCCGAGGTAGGTTTTGAGTGAACACCGGAGCTCCGTGCTATGCATGCCTATGGGACGGCCATTAAGACTTCGCATGGTTATGTTACTCTGGTACAAAACAAGTTACATTCTAAGGAAAGTTTCAATTGAGTTATTTTGAGAGTCTTCCTTTGTGAGAAAATGTTCTCTTAGATATTGGCGAATGGTTTCAGATATGCGCTGCCACAATCTTTGAGACTTCCGAGTACCTCAGCGGAAATAATAACTAAGTTGCGTGTGTATAAATACTTTATGAATAATTAATTCATCATCATAATCATCAGCTGGAAGACGACTACTTTTGAATTAGATCAATCAAATTAGAAAAAACAGAACTATTTTTCTTTTTATAATGTATGATGTTATAGATTGGGAACCAGAATAGCATAATGCTACCATCCTTTTTGCTCATCTACACACCACTGAACGTTGCCCATTAGGAAAAGTAGCAACCTGTCTACATCATTCCAGCTGGCACTGTAAGAAGAAAAAATAAACCTCAACTTACTCCTACCGAGGCATAAAGTCCACCACAGTTTTCTTCAACCTACACACATCCGAAACAAAATCTCCGATTTCATATTCATCATGCATTCTTCAATATATCACAGGAGACAAGCAATACGGTTATGGTCAACGTCTTTTACGTAAAATATCTGTTCTAGTCGGCAACAGTTAGGCGATTGATTTATAGCGACCTGAGAGAGACTGTGATGAATTACTCTGTGGAGATTTGCACAGAGCAATCTCGTACAGAAGCGACGGGCGTGTTCGTAAATCAAATGTGGCTTTGAGGTTTTTACTGTTTTTTGTCTTACACTGTATAATGTAATGATTAGATTGGTGTTTGATTTTTACTGGAACTTTTTTTTTTTAATTATGTAACTGGTTATTAAAATGTAAATGATATAATTATAGGTTTTCCCATTGATAGCCTGTAAGTTCTTGGTTTAGATATAACACATGTTATTTTGGAAGCAACCATAAGTTGATGGGTAGTTTCTTACAACTCATTCACTGTTGTACTACATACTCTATAGCATATTCATCACGCCTGTTTTCTCCCAAGGAGTAGGCAGATTGCACACAATTACACCCACATTTCGCCAGTTATGATATAGATCCCAACATATCCTAACTCCGTGCTGCTACAAAGAATTACCTAATGGAATAACGAAGTAACCCTTGCCCGACCCTGGATTTGAAAACGCATTCTCACACTCCGCAGTCGCGGTTAGCGACCACTAAGACAAACAAGCAATCAAAGGTATTAATAATATTTAAACTGCTTCAGTAGACACAAACCATAACAAATCTGTTAGACAACAATGGACAGTGAGTAATCTCTGAAGTATCTGCGGCTAACTACTCTACGCCATCGAAACATAGGAAAAGCGCCCGATTTGTAAAACATCGCAACTTTTCGTAAACTGCTCACATGAGAGAACTTTTGTTTACATTGCTTCTGGGAACTTTTTATGATTTAAGAAACCAAAAATGCGATGGTATAGTTTCAGAGGTTTAAAAAACGCTGTCCTACACTATGAGTTTCTTTCTACATACTTTAACTGTTTTATTTAGGATTTAAATTGACACACAATCGCTAACTACACCATATTTACAGCCCAAAATCATGCGGGTATCGACCCCAAACCTTCAGTGCAGTAGCCAAAGTAATTGACCACTGCAGCAAAGGGTTATTACGTCATGCTCATGAGCACTCAACCTTTTATTTTTACATGCTGACATAAATTCGCAACATGAGAAACAATAAAAATTACATCTATTCTTACAGTCAAAATAAATGCGCTAACACACGAGTCACTCAAAACTTAGCACTCAATTTCAAAAGCAACACCTACAATAAAACAACGTCAGTCCAAAAATGTATAGCGGAATATTTCAACGCCGCACTAAGTGGGCATGTTCCACGATAAACTATGCACAGTGGAGATGTATGGCAGTTTCTTGCCGAGAACACGCCTGGGATTTCGCCGACAAGTATGCACCGTGTACCCGGGATCTAGCACCGATATCAGATTTAAAGTGAAGGATAGGTTTTGCTTCGAAACTTGTTGGCGAGGAGTTGGAGCCTTGTGCAAGTGTTGCCAAAATGGTTGGAGTTGAGGGAGTGATGTGTTGAAGAAAATACGAAACAAATAAAGGTTTGTTGTTGAAACGTTGTGAGGCAGAAACCTAAAATACATTCTTGGAAAATGAATATTTAAATCACAACAATGAGTAAAGTTATTAGAAAATTCCCAGTAAGCTGTAATATGGCAGTATGCTAGCACCCCGTTGGATGGAACTTATTATCATCTTGGCAACATTTTGCTAACACTATACCCTTTTAACCGTCCGATGCCGCTATTTTGACCCAGTTTTTAATTCTGTAGCAATCGGTAACATATAAAATGTGTTTAGTATTTGAAAATGCGTAAGAAATTTAATATTTTTTTTTTATTTATAAATGTTTCTCGAAAAACCAAGCTAATGTAGATACCTACATATTTCGAAATTCATATTTTGTTTTCCATGCAAAGCACAAGCCAACAACGCATTTTAGTTCTTATTTCGATTAAAAAAGTCCAACATTTTTAATGGAAACCTATTTCGCGTTACGTCACAGGAACGCGCGACGCCATTTTTTCAATGTTGCCACTTCGAAATCGATCACCGTCGACTTAAATCGGTCCCCCGCCGTACAGTTGTTGACAATCGTTAAAACTTCACAAATTGGCTCAAACGACGTTTACTGAAATTTCCTTCACTTAATTAAAACTTTCGAGTTCCAGGTCCATAAGTTTACAAGTCGCCTAACAAATTTGAATTGTTTGATTGTCATTTTGTTGCAAATAATTGTTTGGATTGTTCCGGAGATACTGAATGCAAATTGTTTGCGTCATGCGATGGCTGTTAGGCGAAATTTTGTTCAATTGTTTCAAAGAAATGTTTTTAATGATAAAAGCTATTTAGTTGCCATAATCTGATATTCTTGTTATTTTCACCTTTTACTTATAATAGAGGATAGAACATCTTCTAAATGAAATACCTCTGAAGTTTATTAATATCTCTATTTTCTTGTAGTGGTGTGCGTGTACTGTATATTTAAGTTAGTTATTGTATGGTCAATAGACAGTATTAAATGAGACGTCTCACCGAACACTCGTGTTTCTTTTAATATAAGTCCCCACATTACATGGCGACCCTGCCAGGATTCGAACCTGGAATCTTCTGATCCGCAGTAAAACTGTACGTTCATTATTTTGTGTGCCGAAAACTTTTGCAATCATTTTTAGTGCCGGAAACCTGAGTGAAATTTTGTTAAAAACTTTTATGATGGGTCAGACCTATAACAAACAAGAAGAAAAAGAAGTCATAATTTCCCAAAATGCTGTCGGTGACAATGGCGCTACAGGAATCGCTGCAGACCACCTGCAAGCAAACAATATCTTGCTCTCAATATTCCTTGCTATTTTGGGAATCGGAATACTGATATTTATTTTCAAATACTACAAAAAATGCCACTCGAAATGGATACGGAAGGAGATACAATCTGACTTCATGAGGCGAATTCAGTCAAGGCTTTCCGGACGCGGACTTCAACGCGATCAACCTAAGGGCCAGGAGGATGTTTGAGCTATAGCCACAGCGTACAGAAGAGAGTGAAGTGAATAAAGTGAGTAAAGTGATATAAAAAGAAAAGGTAAATGGTGCAGTTTAATTATAGAATTTTCGGGTAGTTAAGATAAATTAGAATATGTATTGTTTAGTTAGGTATTATTAATGGAACATGATTTAGAGCAAATCTATGAAAAGTTGAAAC
The DNA here is from genome assembly GCA_946251915.1 of Abrostola triplasia. Classification (NCBI taxonomy): domain Eukaryota; kingdom Metazoa; phylum Arthropoda; class Insecta; order Lepidoptera; family Noctuidae; genus Abrostola; species Abrostola triplasia. The sequence goes on along the minus strand of OX276434.1, from coordinate 9,170,661 downwards.
TAATTCAAATAGCGTTACGAAAATTGGGCCCTAGTAAAAGATTAAAATATAAAGATAATGTTAACGATAAAATTCAGAAAGCTAGAATATTGTATTGTAAGTATAAGGATATTGTAGAATTAATTAACTTGCAAGAAGATTCAAGCGAATTATCTGGGTATATTTACCAGACATTGATTGAAAAAATCGAGTCAATTTATGAGTTAACTTTAAAATTTTGCGTTGAGCCAGAAAAAGATTGTGATTTTACCATGGACAAGTTCGATATAAAAGCGGCAGCGTCCTTGATTCCTGTTATGGACGGAACAGATGAAATAACTGAGAGAATAATTAATGGTATAGATATGTACAATAGCTGTTTGTCGGATGAAAACAGTAGAAAATTGCTGATTTCCTTTGTATTAAAGACGCGATTAAGTAAATTAGCCCAAATAAAAATTAAATCAAAATACGAAAATGTTGATACCCTAATTAGTGACATGAGAAATTATTTACTAACAAAAAAATCTTCAAATTCCTTACTGACACAATTAAATAACATTGCGCAAGGAGAAATGTCAGTAACCGACTATGGGTCAAAAATAGAACAACTATTTGCCGACCTTACTATCTCACAAGCAGACAATAACAACTCTGCTTATGAAATATTAAGGCCAATAAATGAAAATATTGCAATTAAAAGATTTGCAGATGGCCTACGAAATAGACGCCTTAGCACCATCATAGCTGCTAGAAATTTTGACAGCTTGAAGAAAGCGATTAGAGCTGCAGAGGACGAAGACTTGGCGCAGCCTAAAGCAGGTGTGGTGTTGAATTACAGGGGTAAGTCGAGACCTAGTTTTAGAGGACGAGCCCGAGCAGACAGACCAGGACCAAGGCAACGAAGTCAAGGTCATCGTGGAACAGGTAATACTAACAATTATAATTATAATTACAACCCAAATAATGGCCATGTTCGAGGACAATATCGTGGGAGAAGAGGTCACAGAGGTTATAGAGGCTATCGAGGTCAAGGTCAAGGGCGTTATCAACATAATGTATTTTACTCGCAAAATCATCCTAACCCAAATCAACCAGGACAATTTGTACCAAGCATACCGATTAATCAGGTAAATGCGACACCTGTAAACGGTGAAGGAAATCCAGAACTAAATTTTTTTCGAGTATAAAGCATTCACGTGTAACAAGGATTTAAGTTACGTTAACTTCATCATCGGTAAACAAAAATGTAAATTATTATTAGATACTGGTGCATCTCTTTCTATTATACACAGTAAGATTATCCCAGAAAATACAACTATCTATATAGATAATACAACAGTAAAAGGTATAGGCGGGAATGTAAAAATCAGTAGGTACGTTTATTTAACTTTGTATAATGACACCGGGGAACAATTGTTACTTCATAAGTTCCATGTATTCGATAACATGCCGAGCTCAGCAGACGGCATACTCGGATTAGATTTCCTGAGAACGAACAATGCTGACATTGATTTGAGGAACAATGTTCTAAGCTTATACGATAAACATCGGTTACAATGGAGAATGCCAATTTATAATTTTTGTAACGATAAAAACTTTAACAATGATTATTTGTTAATACCTCCCAGAAGCGAATCTATACACTTCATAGAATTGAAACAAGATATAAAGGAAGATTGCGTATTATTTTCGAAACAATTAGGGGAGAATATATTTTTAGCTAGTACAGTTGTAACACCAAAAAATAGAAAAATTCCGGTTAGAATTCTTAATAGTGGAGATGACACTTATCGACTACCAGTTTTCGAACCAGAGCTACAGTCAATACGTAACTATACGATATGTAACTTCGAGAGATCTGATTTAGACATAAACAGAGCTAAAAGGTTATTACCATTATTAAATTTAGAACATCTTAATATAGAAGAAAAAACTTCTTTACAAACTATTTGTGCCAAGTATGCAGACATATTTTATTTGGAAGGTGACAAGTTAACTACAACTAATTTGATGGACCATTCAATAACGTTAAAACAAAACAGTAGCCCAGTTTATGTTAAACCCTATAGGTTACCAGAAAAATATAAGCAAGAAGTTGAAAGACAAATAGAAAATATGATAAATGAGGATATAATTGAAAAATCATGTAGTGCATGGTCAAGTCCAGTTTTGTTGGTTCCGAAAAAAAACGACGAGTCAGGAAATAAAAAATGGCGTTTAGTAATTGACTACAGGAAAATAAATCAAGTCATACAGGATGACAAATTTCCACTTCCTAATATTGCAGAAATCCTTGATTCGTTAGGAGGATCAATATATTTTACACATTTAGACTTAAATTCAGGATTTTATCAGGTAAAACTTACACCAGAAAGCAGAAAGATTACATCATTTACTACCGGCTCAGGTCAGTACCAGATGAAGCGCCTACCTATGGGTCTCAAAATAAGTCCAAGCGCATTCAGTAGAGTTATGTCAATAGCGCTAGCGGGACTCACTTATGATAAAGCGTTTGTATATTGTGATGACGTCATTGTCTTCGGTAGGAACTTAGAAACGCATAATAAAAATCTCATATCGGTGTTTGAAAGATTCAGGAAAGTAAATCTTAAACTCAATCCACATAAATGCGAATTTATGAAAAAAGAGATTTTATATTTAGGTCATGTTGTATCATCATCAGGTGTCTTACCGGATCCAGATAAAACAAAAATCCTTCAAAATTATCCAGTACCAAAAAATGCAGACGACACTAGACGATTTGTTGCGTTCTGTAATTATTATAGAAAATTTATTAAAAACTTTGCAGAAATTACAATACCATTAAATAAACTACTAAGAAAAAATCAACCATTTATTTGGTCACAGGAGTGTAATAAAGCATTTAATTTTCTAAAAGAAGCATTAGCCAAACCACCTATTCTGGAATATCCAGATTTTTCAGATAAAAATGAATTTATTCTGCAAACCGATGCGTCAGGAGTAGCGATAGGAGGAGTACTTTGTAATAAAAATTTAAAGCCAATAGCGTATACAAGCAGACCGTTAAATAAAGCTGAATTAAATTATCCTGTAATACAAAAAGAATTACTTGCAATAGTGTGGTGTGTAAAATATTTTAGACCTTATTTATATGGGAGAACATTTACAATTATGACCGACCATAAACCGTTACTGTACTTATTTGGAATGAAAGATCCTTCAAGTCGTTTAATAAAATTCCGATTAACTTTAGAAGAATACGATTACAGAATAGTATACATAAAAGGTAAAAATAATGTCGTAGCCGACGCGTTATCGCGTATCCAAATAACATCTGACGATTTAAAAACAATTAATCAAGAAATTATAACTGTTATGACTAGAGGACAGATTAGGAAATTAAAAGAAATAGAACAGAAAGACAATAATCGGGATCTTAATATACCTATCGTCGAGGGGCCTGATCAACCACGAGTCGTAGATATACTAAGAAAACCGACCGATTGTAGTAGCGACAACAGTGTCGACTTAACATTTATAAAGGGACATGAACTGAACAAGAAAAGACAAAAAGGAGAAATACAGGACGAAACTACCTGTTTAGCGTACGCACCGATAGATAAAACACTTTATGTTAATCTTAATTTCAAAGCGCAATACTCGCGAGTCGATTTTGTGAATGAATTAAGAGACTTTTGTAAAAAGTTAAATATTCAAGAAATATTTACAATTAAAGATTCATACAACGCGTTGTTTATAAAAGAATTAACTATTGAAATAAATAGTAGACGTGAATGGCCAAATATAATTATACACGTACTGCGAAATGTCAAAAAAATTATTGATAAAAACGAGCGGACATTTATATTACAAGACTTTCATTTATTGCCAACCAGCGGACACGCAGGAGTGAGACGCATGGTAAATAATATACAGAGGAAATACACTTGGCCAGGTTTAGAACGAGATGTTAGAGAATTTGTAAGCAAATGCTCTAAGTGTCAGATTATGAAACATACTCCTAGTTATAAAGAACCTATGGTTATAACTACAACGGCTTCAGGAGCCCTAGAAAAAATATTTTTAGATATAGTAGGACCTTTAGATAAGGACATAGAAGGTAATCAGTATATACTCACGATACAGTGCGAATTGAGTAAGTATGTGGAGGCCTACGCATTACCTACTAAAGACGCAATTACTGTAGCAAGAGCATTCGTAAGTAATTTTATATTAAGATACGGTATACCAAAGGCAATAGCAACAGACCGAGGAGCAGAATTTATGGCTGCAACTATGATAGAGGTATGTAAACTTCTAGATATAGATAAACAATCATCCACTGCTTATCATCATCAATCAATAGGAGCGCTAGAGAACTCTCATAAAAACTTACGCAACTTTTTACGCATACAATGTGAAGGACATTCCGAAACGTGGAGCCATTGGCTACCATTCTGGAGTTTTAGTTACAATACAACTGTCCATTCAGCAACCAAGTACGCACCATATGAGCTTGTTTTTGGTAAACCATGTAGAATACCTACTAGATTAAGAGATTGTATTGAACCATTATATAATACTGAAAATTATGCTCTAGAATTAAGATATAGGTTACAAAAAGCGCATAAGGATGCTCAACAAAATTTAGTTCACAGTAAAATTGTAAGAAAAATTAATTACGACCAAAATTGTAAACCACTTTTATACAATAAGGATGACTTGTTATTGTTAAAAAATGAATCAGGTAATAAAATGGAACAATTGTTTAATGGTCCATATAGTGTTTTAGAAGATAAAGGTCCAAATGTTGTTATTCTTAAAAATAATAAACCTGAAACTGTGCATAAAAATAGAACGAAACCTTATGTTTTATGAATAAAAATCACGCACCTAATGCAAAAAAAAAACTAGAATATATTTTTTTTTTTACCGCCACCACCACCGTGTAGTGGTGTGCGTGTACTGTATATTTAAGTTAGTTATTGTATGGTCAATAGACAGTATTAAATGAGACGTCTCACCGAACACTCGTGTTTCTTTTAATATAAGTCCCCACATTACATTCTGACTTGCATTTTTACAATAATGTCAATTTTCATAAGTAAAGGAATGATAAAAAAATGTATAACCAAAGGGTTATCCGTTATAATCACAATATCGTTATAAGGCTTGAAGGCGTAATTGTAATAATATGAATAAAAAAATTGAGTTTTTCTTCATAAAATCTGTAATAACACAATAAAAATAATGCACTAAAAATATTTGACTTTATCCGTGAAAAAACACTACATAATTTAAATCCCACAAAAACACAAAAACCCCGTCGCAGCTACACGTTATTTTGCCAACAAATTCCCGGTAAAAAACTAATTTGCCCGGGAGTTATGACAGAAATCCAGGGTATCGGAGCTTTTTATCCAGGCTTAGTGATTTCATAAATGGCGCAGTGCACAACACGAGTAGGGGTCTGTTCAGATACAGTATTACGGAATTACAGCACAATTGATATTCGTACATCTATATTATTTACACTGACCTCTTTATTCGTAGTATAATGAAGCATCTAATTTGTTAGATAAATCTACCTAAAATCTTGTGATAATCGGAAGTTTGGAGATAGAGTCTCGCCTGAAAGAGAGTATCAATTGTAAGATGTTCGTCATAAAGATTCTTATTCTAAGTTGTAATGAATTTGTTCAGCTTTTTCTTCTTCTTAGATACTTTTCAGTTGGAAAAACTATGTGTATTTAAGATTTTGATTTATCATATAAGCATCCCATTTACCACTATACGTCCACCACTTTTATGGCAATCTCATCGCAAGACTTGTTTGAGGCTAATTACTATTCTTTACCGACATGACCATCATAATCAACTCCTAATCAAATCCTTGTTTTTGGGGCCCAAAGGTAGCGAGTATGAACATACCCTAAGGAGGTTTCACACCGACACACACGCTGGTGTAAATCCCCCTTGTTTCCCGTTCATATCGGCTCTTATAGGCGACTGATTTTATGGCATTTCATAGCATGACCAGTGACGTATGAAGAACTGTTTACAAGTCACTGGGCCGGTGTATGCTGTGCATTACTGGGGGAATACACGCGTACATAATGTACTGGTATATCACTAACAATGTTATCGGAACGTCTCTCGTGATCTTTATACAATATTTCCTATAACATAAATGCCACATTTTATGTTAATGATATTATATGCAGGCTTTATATGTATTTTTAGTACGAGTGATAAGTATGTGAATAGAATTTTGCTTTTGTACAAAATTATGATTTTGTGATCTTCACGACAGCATCTTTTAATTAATTAAGTTTATTATATAATAACATGTTTAAATGTATCTTATCCATTGTAATACCGAGATGATTGATTAATTGAATATCTTGATTTATCCATCCATACAAGACATTAGAAAAGTCTCACTACCCCCAATTTCAATACAACCAAACAATGCGAACTATGAATAAAAATGACATGTTTATGAAATGGATCTATGTCCCATTGTGCCTACATACATCCATTTCTCATTGAGGTCAAAAACTGTGGATCCCACAGAATGCCCAGCCAATGAAAAATGTATCAGCCATCTATCATAAACTCTTTGGTCGGAATATTCAGCAGACACAAAAACTTACCGGGACTGTGAGTAACGTCCTACGAAATTAAATTCGCCGACTATAAAGAACAGATGGCGTGGGGTTCGCTTCCCTGATAGGCTAACTGGTGTTGTAGCGATTTTTTCAAAGTACTTTTACGCATTTTTTAGAGACGCATTTTGTTAAGGTACCGTTGACTTCAATTTGACTGCCTCGTTGGTCTAGTGCCTAGTTTTTCCATTAGGTAACTCTTAGTAGCAGCATGGAGTCTGGTTTAGTGCCCAGTTGATGGCTCGCCACTATAACATTGGTACCTAGAACATAACATGCGAAATGTGGGTGGACTGTTGGTACACCTCTGCCTACCTCTTCGGAGAGTACAGGGGTGATATTATGTTATACTGACTACACTTGTGTGGGTTAAATATACCACACTTCATTCATTTACCGTTCATACCTATATGTTTTTTCTACTGTTAGTCTGTGACCAAACTCTTCACAACTTCAAACCGAGAATTTTAATGGCTAGTCTAGACGTAATTTTTTTTAAGGCAGCTACTTAAAAGGCCGTTTGGATTTTCCCCGTGTGTGTATGAACCTAGTGTATTCATATGCGATGTTCGATGTTCCGATGTAAATTATCTTCGATGTTCAAGCTCTATAAATCAAAACATAATGTGCATGTACCAGCTAATTGTGACGTATAGCGACATGAATGACGTCACGGCTATCGGTTACGTCATCGATATGTTCTTGTTACCTAGATATTAATTATGCTGAGACCGACCGATAATTAGAATGTATTAGGTGTATCGCCAATTTGTAGCAACCAAGACTAATTTGAGACTGGATAGTAATTTAGGACTAATTAGTTGTTGTAGCTGCAATTGGAAGCTTTGGAATCCCTTAACACGACAATAAGATATTTTAATTTATATAAAGGTTATCATTTAAGTCATACACTGTCAACAGCTGTTATAATAAACAAAGTCTCAAAAAAGTAAATCAAATTTATCGACGACCTATTTTGTTAAATAAAAGGGGGACATTCTTCTTTCTCTTCTGATCCACCACGAATGAAAATACCCAAGTACGTCCGGCGCTCTATAGCCGGGCAACTGCACTACCATGTCCATTTTTGTCAATTAGCTCATGCCGATAGGCGTTAGGTGCAAAAACCATATGAATATCAACACTGTTTTAAGGTTTCGTCTGAAAAGCGTAAATAAATCAATCGAGGGGTTAAATTAAGTGCTATGTTAACCCTACCTTATCTCTGAGCATATCCCGGACCCTGGTCGCCTGATGCCTGCTGCGGTGCAGTTCTAGCTGCAGCTCCAGGCAGCGCTCCTGCCAGTTGATGGACCCCACTTCAGACGCCACCAGCTCGTACTCCAGAGGATCGAGGCGCGAGGAGTGCGCGATTGGCCTGCGTGGCAGAGGGTTAACTTAGTAAGGCTCGTATCACACTGAGGTGGCAGCGGCCGGCAGCGTAGCGGCAAGCAGTTTTAATGTCATAGGATTTTAAACAGTATCTTCATTACTATAATAATATACAAAAGCGGTGTTACGTGGACTTCAACGACTCCCACGCAGCGGTGGGAGTCAAGCGATACTATGTTTATAGTATTTAAAATAACGTTTAAAGTCATATGACACTGGAATTGCTCGCCGCTTTGTTCCCGGCCGCTGCCATCTCGGTGTCATTTGAGCTTAAATTGATTACTGAATTCATTTATATGTCGGCCTTTGTTATTTTTCTTAAGTTTTTTAACTAGATGGACTTAGCATTTTTCCTATGATTTCTTCTGTAAAGAATACATAGTATAACATGACAACTGTATTACTTGAAAGGCTAGGTGTAGTAGTATGGGTGAGAAGCTGAAACTATTTTCAAAGGCCTTTGTATTTTTCTTAATGTGACTAAACACACAATTCCACAAACACTACCAGGTCGTCGTCCAAAGAAAGACACATAAATTAAACACACTTGAACCCTATCACACTGCAACCAGTATCACACAACCAGAGCTTGACCCACTCGGTATGAGGTGCACGTACCAAATCTTCGTCCAAAAATGTGCAGAACGCATCATAAATATTTCACAGGGCTCATTAATTTAAACTCACAATATTTCGCCCCACTATAAATACTGGAGCGGGGTTCAAACTTGTAGCAGGTTCAGAGTATTAACAACATTAATACCAACAAATGAGCTGTTATTAATATTGAATGATTAATTTGTACGATGGCAATAGGCTCGCCCCCTGTTACATTAGGACCTAAAACATAATTGGCGAAATGTGGGTGAACTGTATGTGCACCTCTGCCTACTCCTTCTGGGAATACAGGCGTGATGATAAGTTATGTTATGTTAATTTGTAAGATAATGAGCGGGATTATCTGATGGTAAACAATTGATGGAATTCAGTTCATGGATGGATGGACTTGTAGACTTTGTGTGTAAACACCTGACTGTTTTGGTTTCGTTCGCTTATCTTACTGAGGAGGACACCCTGGGGTTTTAGCCGGTAAGAGTCCATACGGAGGAAGTCCATGAGGATTCCCGAGAAAAAAAGCTATCGGCCCCCTTACCATGAACTCAGTTATCATATAAAACCGAGACGCCGCATGACACTGCACGTAACGTCGTCTCGCGTCAACATCGTTACCTGTCCTGCTTATAAACTTCATGGTAGCAGGCCACTATTATCAGGACAATAATTTTAACAACCTTAGGGCGTGTAATGCCTGTTATGACAGGCCACTACGGCTACTAAGCTGTCTAATTACAATATGCAAATTAATTATAGAAATATTAGAGTTGCTAATGGACTGCAATCGATAGGAATGTATCCAGTCTTAATGTTGTGTAAATCGCTACCTATTATACCTTTATATTACCTCTTTTATAGGTTGTATTCTATCGGGCTCTAAAACCTGATGTATTAGGTTTGGACAAACTTGAAACCGAACTTTAAGTAGAAAGTTCTTCTAGTTTTCTAATTTTGAAGTCGTTTACATAGAGTAAAGTAAACGCAGAAAAATAGTAAATGATGCTTAGTATAAGGACAAAGTAAAGCTTTATTGTAGGTACACCAAAATGGTTGATAAGAGATATGTTTTCTTCAAAACATAGAAAATGTTGGATATTACAAAAATAAATTAAATTTCTTATGAATAGGAATTACTTTTTGGGTGTCCATCAAACCACGAACAAACAATTTAATCGGGCAGTGTGCACCAAGCCTAAACAGATTATAATCTGTGGTCATTAATAATATTGATAGTACATTACTTAGGCCTGAATAATTAATATCTACGGAGCCAACTAATTCTGCATATTACAGGTATCACTTAGACAAATATGGTTGTGCAACATTAAGGTTAATGAACTTGAAGTCGAATGTTTTCGTCAAAAGCTGTTACATCTGTTGTTACTGACATTTGTTACATAAATTTAAAAACAGTGTAGTACAGTGAAAAAATAATCAAGAAAATACAAATGAAAAACCAGCCAAGAATATTAATCGACTGAAACAAAATTTAAAGTCAATAAATCATCTGTTACTGAAGAAACAGCTGAGCAAATGAAAAAATATGACGTTGATCCAATATTGCCTAAAAAAGTTCGTAAAATCATTCATAATAGTCATAGAAATAGTAACCTTAATCAAATACATTACAGTTGTTTATTGAATAACAACTACTTGACTATCGGCAATTAGATTTACAAAGGCTTTGTGTAGCTCTCAATTAGTGCTTGTGTACAAAAATAGTGGTGCTACAAACATAATTAGATGAAACAAAACATTCGTCAATTATAAAGTACCTAAATGTCACCTATGCGAATAATACTAACTATGTACTGATTTGGCTCGCATAGTGCAGTGTAGAAGGTACAGCAGAATAGACCCCCAAATGATATGGGGACTGGGTTTAGTTTGACAGAAAGTAGTTCAAACATAGGCCTGGGTAATGAGATGGTTGTCACGAGTGTGGATGGCTGTATATGTGATATTCAATGTATGGGAACGACACAGATTGGGATGGATTGTTTAAAGAAATAAATGTTTGGTAACTCACCTGGGTGGCGGGGGCGGCGGATCTCGCGACCTCCTCGGCATCAGTCGGGGACTGTTGGGGGTACTGGCAGAGTGCCCAGCCCCGCTATGGTCCGTGAACCGGGCCAGAGGGTCGAAGATCTGCGAAAGCCGCCGCGACCTCTCCTCAGACATCGTAAACACACAAACACAACACTCACAATTATATTATTATATCACATTACGACCCCGCACTGTCACAGTTAAATCACAAATGACTATTTTGAACGGTCCGAATGATTCAAACTACGGAAGTGGTTTTCGCCCGCCGCTGACAGATGGCGCTGCCGGTGACGCGGGATTTGGCGCGCAATCGCCGCCGCCATGATGTCCCTCTGATCTTTTTCACAGTTTAATTTGCCTTTGCGCAGCCGCCGCCGCATTTAGAACGCTGGAAAATAAATAATAGGTATCAGTTGACGTGTCATCGTTAGCTGGTGAGGTGGGAATTAGGGAAGCCAATGCAATTAGCCGTGGGTTGTGGACGTCATTGTGTCAAAATAACGTTGACAGGTTGTCGTTAACTAAACGAGTTGTATTCGGAATAATTTTTCAACACTCAATTCGTTTTGGTTCAAATTACGTGCCTAATTGGGAGACCGACTTTCGGAAATATTTTTTGAAACCGCAAAGCAGGTAGGTAGTAGAAGTCTGGTTAAGTAATGCCTATCCCTACTAATATTATAAACGCGAACGTTTGTAAGTACATATGTTACGTAAGTTACACTTTCACGTAAAAACTACGGAATGGATTTTAATGAAATTTCATATAGAGGTAGCTGACACCCTGGATTGACACAAAGGCTTTTATCCCGGTGTATAAATGTAGCGGGTAACACCGCGGGGCGCAGCTAGTAGTACATAAATCTCAGCTAGAGTCGCTCCTGAGAATCTCGTCTGGTGACAGTATTAGCCAGAAAAACAGTATTTACATTGGTACAAATCTATTTATGTTGCACAGCCCTGTACGTAATAAAAATCTAAAACTTACAAAATACAGCGTAACCGATACTAAATATATTCAAGACTACACCCACAAAAAAAACCTGAAAAAAAAACCATTTAATCATTGTTGACCAGATTTAACGATTCGAATTCGAAATTCGAACGATAAAACTATTTTTAAGAACATTAACAGCATCACATAAAACTGTAAGGTTTATATATTGTTTTCTATTTTACTTTAAAATGTAGTCTCGTAAAATATAATCCTAGGTAGCGTTACGTAATTAAGAAAACATAAGATGTATTCGAATAACTTGAGGAAAAGGAAGCTCTTTGATATAATGATTCGTTTAATAGCTGAACGGACAGGATACCCGCAGTTGTAAAACATTAATAATTAAATTTATAATGCGTGAAACAGTTTGAAACGTTAAATCTAGTTCTGTAAGAAAATCATTTGAAAATGACCGATAGCTATGACTACTACACATGATTTTATTATTGTTACTATGTAGTGAACGTTTTAGTTTTTAAATTATTTTACATTAAGTAAGGTGTTGTGTGTTTTGATGTTGTCAAAACAATTTGAACTGTTTAACTATAATTTGTTGCGATCTTTTGCTTTGGTTTGTTAGAATATAAAAAAACATAACTGGCGAAATGTGGGTGTACTGTATGTGCACCTCTGCCTACCTCTCCTGGGAATACAGGTGTGATGTTATGTTTTTTGTTACAATATGTTAGTGCTTTTGCTCCATGGTTTACCAAAAGCACTAACCATTTTCTTGTTTAAAAAGTAACTTGTACGAATTTGAGTCAAATTAAAAGATAACCTATAGCTTTCAGAATAGGTCTCGTTATTACACAGACAAAAACAAAACAAAATGAAAACTAACCAACCCGCGGCTTCAAACCAAAAACTATGAATACTAAACCGATTGATATTAAATATTCACAATCATATTCGCAAAACTTGTGAACGAAATCACGAACTATACACCAAGTTGTTATTTATGGGAGACGCGACGCAAGACTAACTACCAATGAATAAACAGAAAGAAGTACGGACACGTCTTTGATATTCAAAATTAGTTCGCCTCATCTTAGTGGTCAGTGGTTGTCAAAGAACAAGCAAGCCATGTAAATAGAGGTATTATTTTATGTCGAATTGTGTTTATTCCCATCCGAAATGATAATGATTTTGATGTATTTAGCTGTTTGGTTTTAGATGCTGTTACTTGCTTGCGTAAAGTGTTACTAGGTTGACATAATGACTTGAGTGTTTTGGCAAAATGTTGGTGTGCAAACCTCACTTCTGACTAGTTTTAGTTAATAGATGAAAAGACCCAGATAGATTTGTTTTAGCTTGGCACTACTAAAAACCTACTAATTGAACAATCACAGTACACTGGTTCGTAATATTTAGACAAAATATTTGGAACGCAAACAAAGGCACTCCTACACCAACTAAATTGACAAGCCCTAAAACAAATATGTTATCCAAAATCTACCACATATCCGCCGCAAAATCCATTAATAATATATTTAGTTTCAAACACGTCAAGCTCGTAGTTTGTTTGAACAAAGACATCTTACACGCAGGTTCTCAAATAACCTGCCGAACACGTTAATTTGGTTTGTGTAGAGGGCGCTACAATCGGAAATCAGTGTGTTTACGTAAATAAGCAGTCCTCTTTGATCATTTGCGTAAAGTTAATTGAATATTTAGGTTTTTGTCTAACCAAACAATATAAGTACGAAATATTACCAAGATTATTATTCAGTAATCACCAAGACCGACATCAGACAAGCTTTTTTCCATCTTTCGTCTAAAAATCTTTCAATTTTTAATAATCTTTAGTCTAACAGACATACAAAGGGTCCATAAAGATCTGTACCTCTGTAAGTCCATCTATTTACTATTATGGAATGCAATAAAGTATTGAATATTGAAAAAAGTGCACGATGGCGTAACATTACTAAAGTCACCATGTAGGCAATCGAGTAAATGGTAGCACTGTATACTTTCTAAGATCTATTAAACAAACCACACACATCGAAATATATTAAACATTCAAAACATTGTTTCAAATCGTTTTATCTCATGAACACTAAAAATGCAGCATTACATTTCATGGAACCAACTCCAATGAAATTTAAACTACTTAAACATTGCTTTAACGCGCTCCATTCATTCGTTCACTCGTTCATATTTAACGCTGAAGTGCGAACGCTTTGGGAACCACTGCACTGACCGTGGACTGCTTCCATTTGAATGAAAGAGTGTATTATACTCACTACTACTAGATATACATGTATTACTATCGAATGTATTGAATTCAGCTTCACAAAGGACTTTTTATTTATGTGACGTAAAATGAATTATGGCTGGGGTCCTTTTGAGATTATTTCTATCCCCTACTGTTTATGAATGAGTGTTAAGGTAAGCGCTGAGAATTCTTGACTGTCGTTTTGAATTTAAAATTGAATCTATACTATCAAGAGTCGGGTTACAGAGATTTTCATATTTAAAACATCTGCGCCATACATAAATTTATGTTTCCACTGACCACTGCATTGTTAAAGTATACAAAATTATGAATGTAAATTCAATCATTGCAGATAGATGTAAATTCAATGACAAGGCGGATTCGAACTGAGTTCATATTATAATTATTAGTAAAGAAGAAAAGGGCGCTTTTTTATTTCCACGTAGAAGCCACCCAAAGCACTTCAGAAGTCACAAAGAGATTTATTCGTCAACACCCCACCTGCCTACACAAGAAATTCGATAATGTTTATAACATAACAGGCGAACTGAAAAATTGCGAAGGAAACTGAAATTTCGGGGGCACTGACCAGAAAATTGACGTTGGACCCCCAAACTGTACAGTTATGTACTTTGATTAATGTTATCAAACCGGTTATCTCGGGACACCCTTTAAATTGGGGTCAACCCTTTTTTGGGCCATTCGCGGAAATTTTTATCTATACAGTTATGTCTACAAACGATTGTTTTAATTTAAAACGTTTTTGTTTCAGATTTAATTCGGGAACGGAAAAGTTAAACAGCCTTTTTGTTTTGGCTTTGAGTAATTTGTTACTTTATGTTGATGTGAGGTTTGGGGAAAGTTTAGACGATTGCGATCTCAGACATGTTCGCGGCTCAAACTGTACTTTCATGAGAAAGAGAAGCTTCTGAAGTTGTGATGTGTCTCAGTAATATGTTCACGGATTTAAATAAGAACGTGTTCATAATTCCTTTTATACAGACAACTTGATATTATTAATTTTGATGCTAGCTATAGAAACAAAAAATCTTTACAAAATGATCCTTATTGACTAACGAATATTGTTTTCATTAATCCCTGTTTGCCGAGACCAATTATATGTGGTATAAATATGATAATTATAGCGAGCTTCGTATTGTCTTCTCACCGTTGAAATCTTCCCTGTACTTCTACAAATATTTCAAGATCAAAATTAGTCAAATCGGTCCAGCCGTTCTCGAGTTTTAGTGAGACTAACGAACAGGAATTCATTTCTATATATAAGATAATATATAGTTATACTTCCAAGTCCCATATTCTCAACCAAAAAACCTACTAAAGCTTCTACATTATATCAAAATAATTAATCTAACTATCTTACAAACCAGACTAGTCTAGACCACTGGCCCACAATGGTCAAAAAGCAAGGAATGAATCATAATACAAGTTTCCGCAGTAATGTGTTCGGGAACTAATCCTTGGCTTTTTGTCTTAGTGCTGCCACGAGCATGACACCCTGAGCTCCGAGCTTCGCACAGAGTGGTTCAACTTCAAACTAAGACCAGTCCAGGATGTTCAGATTATTGTAGGTATATTGTATGTACTTACGGAATAGGGCTGCCAGAGTCAACAGTCAACAACATCGTGATAAGATTGGAAAGACATTTCTATTCTATGGATAATGATACCCTTAATTTTCAAATTAGGAGCAATCAGCCATTTGTTCCATTTTTAAATTATATGTAATTATATTTTTTTATCCATGTTTTTTTTTATTTAGCCGATTCCAGTTATCTGGAAAATCACTGAAAAGGTTAAATTCCAGTTACGATGGGTTTTCAAAGTCCAAAATTTTTTTTCGACATATAGAGTTTTTTCCAATCTACAAAAAATGTAACGAACTCCAGTGTAAATGTATGGCCAAAAGGAAATAAAAATATTGCACACAAATTATAATATTAACTCTTACAGACAGATCATCGTAGCAATCTTCCAAGACTTCCAAACATCTATATTCAGCGTACCAGTTAGTCCCTAGATCCATAATTAATTTAGCTACGCCAGCGATGTTACAAGTTGTCATGGCTAACGCTAGGGTTCGATGGCGTTGCCAACAAATGCCAATGGCAGCCGGCGCCGCGCCCGTAGCTTATAGCGTAGCAGATTACATTGGATTTGTCTTGTAGCCTGCGACGCCTGACTACGTAGCGAGCTTTGTGCATTCGTTATAATTAATTTCACGTCACTGAGAAATGTAGAGCTAGCTTTTTGTTGGTGAAATTATTTTGGAATAATTAATGATGAGATTGGCATTGTAGCAGTTTTGGCTTTCATCGCAGAAGGGCTTAGTTGTCAGTCCTTGCTAGACAAAGACATTTATTCGGCACAAGGAAACATATATGGTGTATAGGCTTGTATTTTCAGTAGCATAACAAAAAAAATTCAAAGTCATTTAAATTCACAATTCACTAACTAATTGAATTAAACAAACAATTAAGGCCCACATTATTTTTATTCAAAGATTTTATGGCTTTGGTTTCTAATTTCTTCAAATAAATACTTGAAAGACGTGGCCTGAAATGGCATCGGACAGGGTTTTGTGGAGAAATAATGGAGAGGCCTTTGCCCAGCAGTGGGACACTAATCAGGCTAACTAAAAAAAAAAAAAAAAAATACTTAGCACAACTATATTTAAGTAACTACTAAATACCACGAAAAAAAAAGAAAACCGTTTTTATCTCGTATACCCCTCAAACGCTACTTCTTAGGAGTACATTCACGAACAAAGCTGCTACATAAAGCGTACAGTCGCGCGCGGTACTAGCGGCCTAATGACTGATGGGTGGGCGACGTCTCATTAGTGACACACTTTGCGCGCGATGTTACAGTACAATTGTGGAGGAATCTTTAGCGAGAGCATGTGATAAACGCTTTTGTGATCGTAGGTACTAGTGGGTAGTATTGTTGGGTTTCAGTACAAACTGTAGAAAGTCAATTCATTATTATAAAATATGGTTTTGAACGAGTTTTTATTTGTGTGCTTATTTATTTGTTTAAAAAAATATTAAATGCGCCGTAGCGGAAGAGAATTTTAAAAATAATCACTGCTCCGCTATTTGTTGAATAATTGTTATAAATATGGCATTTTTAAGTTGACTTGCGATAAACGTACCTAATAAATTAGGCAAAGTGTGGACAGTAACTAAAAATGGTATTTGACAAGGCGAGAGTTCTAGAACAAAAAATGCTGGCAGCAAAAGAAAAACAATGAATAAAATGCACTTCCTAATTCAAAATCACTTCGCGACAGTGACATGCCATAGCCGTCAATAGCCAACAATTATGAGAAGCAACTAGAACAGCCTTTGGGTATACGCAGTTGAGAGCTGAGAATGTCGCTTTTATTTACATACCACACCTGTTTCGCGAGTTATATTATGTCCCAATATAATAAGGGACGTCCATATTTTCATAAACTGGACACAAAATCAAATTCAATGCTACAGAAAATTACCTATTTAAAAAACCCAATCACTCTTTTTCCAAACCGTGAATCGAGCCCCACGCTCAGTACACGAGCTTTGCAACCAAACATATACCTATAATACGTCACTGCAAAAAATCGTCATTGCCAGCCCGCGACGTAAATCCTCTTAAATAGACACATCTATGTGCCATTGTGTTGGCAAGTTTTTGTCGGCGCTAACAGCCCTCATTAGTGTCTGTCTGACTGTTGGCTGTCATTACTGTCTTTGTGCCCGTAATGGCTGACACGAACGCTTTTTATGCCCAAACTGTTACAGATGGATTGTTCAGGTAGCGCGGTTGTCTGCGGAATGATGGCTTTTTAGGAACTTTTTTTTGGTTGACATTTTGTTAATTATACAACTTGAGACATTGTACCGTACAAATTAGATATTTAAAAACGTAAAATTCTGAGGGTGTAGTATGTGGTGGTATACATCACACTAATATTATAAAGGCGAAAGTTTGTGTGTTTGTATGTTTGTTAGGTACCTCTTCAAACTCAAACGAGTAGACCGGTTTTGATGAAATTTCATATGGATGTAGGTGACACATTGAATTAACACAAAGGCTAGTTTCTATCCTGAAAAAATGCAGCGGTTAAGACCGCGGTCTTACAAAATATACTAATAAATAGAATACTAGTAGTTGTAGCAGTAGGTTTTTTTGTTTCAAATAAGGAATACAGAACAATATCGTAAGATTACAATTACATCTCACATGCCAAGTCAACAACTACTTAGACGGTAGAAATATTTAATTAAACACCCATACCTGGCTGTGAGCCAAAAGAGCTCTAATCAAACGACTATTAATTCAGGAGATCCATTCAATTCACTATTAAAGGAAAGTTAATGTACTCTTTTACGACCGTCAGAGACTGAACCCGACTATACAGAGATACTCCATTTGTACAGTTGATCACAGTTTCTGACTAAAGGCAGAATGAAACAAAAACACGCAAATGTTAAGCTATACAAAATATATTATGTCATATAAAAAAACAAGACGTATGACAAGATCGTAGCAAATGGAAATCCGTGGTCTCTGCCTACCCCTCAGGGAAACAGGCATGACTTTATGTATGTATCGAAATTCAAGTTTTAATTCTGTAAGAGAGGGAATACAGGCTGCTATTCATACCAGTATCATCATCAGCCGGAAGACGTCCACTGTTGAACAAAGGCCTCCCCTTAGAACGCCACAATAAACGACAGCTTGACAATTGCATCCACCGGTTGCCCCCAATTCTGACGATATCGTCGGTCCACCTGGAGGGAGGCCTGCCAACGCTGCGTCTTCCGGTTCGTATACGAGTATACTACAGATAATTTACCCTGGAGAGACGTCATTGGGACTACAGAAAAAAAAAGTAAGTAAAAGTTACCTTACTAATAATAAGCGCGAAGCACCGATAGAGAAACAAACAACTCCCTCTAGAACAATCTTAAAAAAAAACAAAGTTTAAAAATAAGAATCACCATTTATTCATAAGGTCAATCACGTTATCGTGAACACACTTGGAGGTAAATGACTCTCAGGGGTAGCAGTAAAGATACTGCCAAATAAATAGGCTAACCGTATCGCGAGATATTTAGGCACCCCTAAAATTAGGGTAATCGATCCTTGGTGGGGGTAAAGTAAATGAGGAACAATATTAAGGGAACGCTGATAGCTTTATCGGGCGTTTTTAAGCCGTTTCGAGTGTTTTTAATGGCGTCCCACCTTGGAGTAAGTGCTTAGTAATGGTAGATATTTTTCATAAAAAAATAGCGTAATGTCTTGAAAAATATTTGGGTGATAATCGTGAAATTCTTTGAAAAACAAATAATACAATATGAGACGCATTGAAAGAGCTTTTACAAGTGACGGTACTTAATTAAAGGTCCTGGACAAACTGCTATCAGTTGGTCCAGCTGCAGACTGGCATTATTATTTTTTCCAAGTTTCAATTGTTCGCCTAATATCACAACAAAAGGCGGATCAAGAAAATTTTAAGGTATAAAATTATATTGAAAACCATACATTCATTGTTGAAGAAGATTCTTTTCAAACTATTATAATCATACTAAACGTTACCCATTTCTCCATCCGAAAAGCGTTTCACCTCCTAACCAAATTCAACAATAACGCCCTCATCTAAGTAATGCCCGAAGTACACAACACACATAAACACACATTTAACCCCCAAAACACAATAAAAACAATCACTTAGATAAGAAAAAATGCCAAATCGTTTAGAAAAAAGGGGGAAGTAGATGCCGACAAGATTGACGAGACGCCGATGTCTGTCAGTGACGTAAGCAATTTAAATGGTTCCGCAGCGGATCCCGCCATCACTCAAACAATAAACACGGTAAATCCGGACTTCCGAACTCATTGAACGGATCTGTATGTGTGGAATGTTCTGATATATTTGTTTGAATGTTTGTTTAATATTGCCTGAAATGTCTGAGTCTGAGGTTTATAGTTTAGTCTAGTGGTTGAAACGTGAATTAAGTGTAAAAGTAAGTACAATCTAAAGTGAAACACGAACTTGCTACGGCTGACTTTATTCTTTTTTTTCATTTCTTGGTCACACAAAAAGTTATTCAGTGATCAAGTTTAAGATAGTTCGAAACTTCGATGGATTAAAATAGGTACATATATTTTGAGATTACCTAAACTACGTTATTGCATAGATGTACGTTTTCGCTTAAGAAAACATACATAATAACATTAGGTAAAAGGAATATCCTTTAACACCTAGCATTGCATTCCAGGACCGATGACTTGAAGAGGGTTGAGACTGGATGGCGACAACGAGAGAGCGAGCCTTGTGGTGTACCCTGGGGGACGCCTACATCCAGCAGTGGACTGCTAAAGGCTGATGTGATTGCCTTCTAGATCAAAAAACTTTCGGGAAAGAACAAAATTTTGCTACTGGAGTTAATCAACATTTTCACAATCACAGAAGCCACCAAACTATGTAATACCTGTTGGGCTCCATAATTATAATAACACGTTTGTTCGCAGACCTTAAGCAAATAACGGGGGACAAGAATCTTTCGGCTGACCCTTAATTAAATATTTCGGAGGGTCAGAATGTTAGGTGAATTAAACATAAGTGAATGTGTGGATTTACAGCCGCGAGAAAGGACATGCGGTGTCCTGTATTGGTTGTTTATACATATGTAGCCCAGAACTAAAGCAGTCGCCGTGGCCGAAATCGGCTAGAATGTCATAATCATATAAATAGATAGAAGATAGATACAATATACTTTATTGCACACCAGAAAATCAGTAATACAGAACCTTAATACTAAAACACCATAAATGTGTTTTGATTATCCGTGGAAGAATGGATAACAAATATAATTTCCTTTCGACACCGTCAATGTGAATGGCTAGGGCCTGATTAATGGCTACAATATTCTTCTGGACGACCGGGTTGGCGCATTGGCTAAGCAATCGGTGTGTTGTGAATCGGTGAAAGTGCTGCGCTAAGGGTTGCGGGTTCGATTCCTGCACGTTTCACAAACATAAAATATCACATATACAAACACCCAGACTCAGGACAAACATCTGTAATTCCCACAAATCTGGTCCAGTGCAGGAATCGAACCCGCAACCTCTAGCGCAGGAGTCCAATCGCTTAGCCACTGCGCCAATCAGTTAATTCCCAGAGCTGGTAGATCTTCATTAACTTCTTCCTAACATGCTCTTTCGCTTATGTAGGTTCACCTAAGCGTGTTCCAAACCCATCCCCTTTATATGAGATAATATTTTAACTAAATGCCACCATCAACACCAAGTATAAGCGGTACTATCTCATTTCACATTTCCCATCGAATCTTAATCCAAGCACCAATATAGCTGGCAGTATTAAGCGATCGATTTGGCACGCTGCCCGAGATCTGGCACTTAGGACACTTCCTTAGCATAGCCCAGTGAAGTTTGACGTAATGAATATTAAGTTTGGTCCGTGTTGCGTTGAATTAAATGTTTGGTAGAGTTTTAGTTGGGAATTAGAATAAGTAATAAAGGATTATGTGTTTAGAAATGACAATTTAGTATAAGGTTACGATGTAGCAAATGTATTGCAATGTCGTTTAATCACCGCAACGCAACACCGAGCAAACTAAAGATAATTCGTTTGTTTTCGCTAAAACTGTTCGCTATAATTATACTTTAATGACCAATTAGTTGATACTTCATCATCATCAGCCGAAAGACGTCTACATACTGCAAACAAATGCTTGATTTTCCGCATTAGGTACCTACATCATGACGATAACGTCACATGTCGTAAGCGGAACTCTTCACTTTTAACCTAGGAAGCTAATCTTCAGATAAAATCTAAAATATCCTAAGATATTAATCTACGCATAGAATTGAACAACAGATTCTTGTTTGCAGTAAGTAGGGCGACACGCATTCCGATGCATTATTCTGTACGTTCGTGTAATTATTATTTAACGTCAACCTTCACCCGCTTCCTAATTTATTACCTCCTAACCAATCAAATCTTTGCAAGTATTGTCCTACTTTAATACAAGGTATTTTAGAAACATCAGGTTAATACAACCAGAGTTATAGATTCGTTGAATTACAGTAGTAAATAGTAATAAATGTGAATAGTCACTCATCATTGAGAATTATCATCGAAATAGTCCGGTAGACTCCAATAACCTACTAAAAAGTTAACCTCAGACTGATTGCATAGGTTTATAACCTCAATATTAGGTAAGATCAACCATGATGAACAACCTGGTGTCAGAGTTTAAACCGCCTGTAGGCCTCTGACATGGCTTTACACACCGTTGAAAAAATCTCAGGTGTGCCGGTTTCCTCACGAGGTTTTCGACTGATTACTGACTGAACCCTAGGGTTATCATCAAATACCTGAAGACAACACAATTATTGCCTTGAGACATCCTTCTAACTTATTCAAGTCTCACCTTACACAAATACTCTATTATTTCCCAGCACACCACACCCAATGAACTTAACCCTTTTCCACTCCATATCACCTGCATACCATCCGTCCAGCCACATAACCCTAAAATGTACTCTCGAATATGAACGCACGAACGTCTGTGTTCGGTCGCCTTCAAAACCCAAAAGGCAGATTTTAATTACGAAAACAGCCTGGGGCAGGCTCCCATTGTGCCTTTGTACTGGGCGCGTGTTTGTGAGTGCCTACATCTGCTGTTTGTAGCGAGACAACTGAGTTTTGCTTTTAGACAAGCGAATTTACTGACTGTCTTTCTGATGGTGTGGCTTTGGTTGCTTTGATGAAAGTTATTGTGTTAAATGGTTGGTCATAGAAAATATTTTTGTCTACTGCATTCTAGGATTATTTATTTTACTGCGCAGAACTTAAGACCAATTATATCATTTGCGAGTGGGTTATTTTAAGATACTAATTAAACTTATGTAGGCACCTAAAGCTGTGTACTAGGGGCCTAGGCGGGAGAGGAGCTTTTCCATAATAAGAGTCGATTTAGTAATAGAACATTTTATGAAAGTCACATCAGTCCATTCCACGGCCCAAACCACAATCATTAATCAAATCATGGCCGCCCCTTTACAAATAAATCCTGCCCATTACAATATCACTGTGAAATCGTACAATACCTATGCATACTAAGCACCTATATACTTAAACATGCGTTGGTTTTACCATCAGGTTTTCCACTCAGTTATCCATCGGTATTTTGCGAATAAAAGCTTGTGACAAATAATTGTTTCGCCTGTCATTTAGTTCGCATTGTTCTGAGAGTACGGCCTGTTATTTGCGCGAGTATTGTAGGGACCGGCGACCGAACTAAACCATAATAACTATGTATTATAATAACACTGTTCCTGGACAAACCTGTTTGTATTTCACTATAGTTTTTTTATAACTAACTTTCGTCAGCGACTTTCGAGTGTTCTACAGCCTATCTGAAAAATATACCTTTCTCTTGTTTTGGATTTAAGCTTTCTCTCATACGAATTGAGACGGATGCTTTTGGTTTTATAAATTGTATTAAAGATCAAGTATTCGTCTATAAATTTCTATAATAACAATAGCCACAGACTCGCTCTTCATATGTGGCCTGTTGGTCTAGTAGTTAGTGACCCTGACAGCTAAAACAGGAGGTCATGGCTTCGATCTCAGGACAAATTTTTGTGTGATGAGAATTTCTAGAATAACGACAGCCACAGACTCGCTCTTCATAAGTGGCCTCTTGGTCTAGTGGTTAGTGACCCTGACAGCTAAACCGGAGGTCATGGCTTCGAGGACCCAGGACAAATTTTTGTGTGATGAGATCATTGGTTCTGTGTCTGGGTGTAATTTATATACAACAATTAGGAATATTTAAGTATGTCTACCAGTTTTCTGTTTGCCATAGTACAGGCTCTACCTACCATATAACATGTATATATTTAGGAATATATAAGTATGTTTATTAGTTGTCCCATTGCCATAATACAAGCTCTGCCTAGCATGGGATCAGAAGACCTTTTGTCAGGTGCCCCAAGACGAAGAATCGCACCGAACATGTTAACAGCTACGACACTTTTACATTTAATAGCATTCAGACTTCCCATTACCTGTAATACGTAGATATTAATCACCGTCCCACTTTAACGCACCACTCAAACGTACATTTAATATTTAAACTCCATTCCACTGGTTTGATATATACACGTGTATAAATTAACATGCACATGTTAAATTACTATTTTGGCATGCATTCGCGTCAAATTGTGTGTATAAATTTTGTTGACGTCACTATACTTTGCGGTCTACTGGCCTGCTTGTATGCCCACGATAATAGTTCAAAATGTTCAAATGCACCATTGTAATGTGAATTGAATCGAATTTCGATACGAGTTTCGTATTAGTACATGATTATGGATGGTATTCAATAGGGCTGTTTTATGAGGACGTTTCGGTGAATTATGCCGTCCTAAAAAAATATTTACGTGATACTGATGTTTCTGTGAAGAAAAAACTAGAAATAAAGCTTTAGTTTTCCGGTCTACTGCTTGTTTGGTAATATTTACATATTATATTTGTAGATACCTACTGGTATTTAACTGCATCTACTTAGATTGGGAGCCGAATTTACAACAGTTAGGAGAGGCCTAAGCAGATGTTATAACTTTACAAGTCATATTATGTATCTTTGGTTTTTGTTTACTCCCAAATTCTTGCTTCGATTCTGCCGTACTGTTTTCACTACATTCGCTTAAACTATCTACTGAGTCTGTTCGCTATCAAATGAGTTGGTAGATAAAGAATACCGGTAGGTATTCAGTTTATCTAAAAATAATAGTTTGGATTCAAAGTCATAAGAGATATTTATTATATTACAAGATACTGGGTATACGTACTTACATTCGAACTTTGCCGTTATAAACTTATGACGATTTCCAGACAACTTGCATCAACGAAGGCGTACATCTCGTAAGATAACTCCAGGTGTGTATTGTGTACAGATACACCCAAGTCATTGAATTTCCACAACACTAGTCTATAGTAATAGGTACCTGCTACATTTACAATTCGATAGAACACAATACAACACTGCATGATTTCGTCCATTCTCTATACAGAATAACAGACAAAGGCTACTCGCTAGTTTTTCTCCCTACACAATATATGTAGGTACGGTCAACGACAGAAGTAGCATAACAATTTAAAAATCTTAATTTCAAAAAACTGAAGCAATACTTATACACCATATATGTAAGTCTCAAATAATAATAGAGTCCAAATGATCGGAGTATTTTTAAGACTAATCATCGTGATCACCCGGAAGACGTCCACTGTTCAACAAAATGTTCATCTAAGTTAATCTAAGTTAAGGAGGAGGCCTCCTCCTTAACTTAGATGACTAAACTACGTAACAAATTATTATTCAATTAATGGAAGAATACTTTGTAGTTGATGTTACCCTCATATAGATACATAGTTATACATATGTATGTCTCAGCGACTCGTCGCGACCGCACCAGCGCGCCCTGGCGGCATCGGGAGCGCATTTTAATCGCGCTTGTATTTAACTTTCATTTGCTGCGAACAACGCAGGCCTGTGTAGCTGTGTGCCGTGTTACTCAGCCTGTTTGGTTTGCACTTAAAGGTGTAATTACTAGTTCGGTTTCTGTATTTGTATTGCGAATTGCGAGACACTGCGAGAGAATTGGACTATTGAATTACGTCGCAGTAGATAAAGTTGGACATATGATAGACTGATTTTTTAATAAGCATGGCTGTGAATACCTCATGTCTATAGGTAGTATAGGTAGCGTTTTAATTGTATTCAAAAATATATGTTCACCATATCGATTTGGGACAAATTTGTTATACAAATCATCATACGCGCGTCTAAACCGCAATCTCCTAGCAACAACGTTTATTAAGCTATTGTGTTTATTGTTTATTTAAATATGCATTGTATATCACACCTGCATCCAAGTGAGAGGCAGAGGTGCCGTGTTCATACACACATTTGCCGAATTGCCTGTTGCCATTTGTTAGGAACATTCCTATAACAGAGAGTAAGTAGTTTTCTGTTCGCTTTTTTGAGATTGCTCTTTTCTAATTTTCAACTCATCTTAATGCCCGTCAATGTCATCCATGAGCCTGTGAGCGACCGAAACTATATCGAAACCATATCGAATTGATACCGAGCCAATATAACCAGCTGGCATCAGTTCCATGACGTGGAGTTAAAGTTAATTTGGCTGAGGAGAGGAATTAAGGGGCGTTTACAATGTCCGCGGCGCCTTGATTTATTAGGGTGCGTGACAGTGTGCGGCCTTGAAGTTGGCGGGAAGCGGAGAGGGGGCGAGAGCGATTTAGGAGGTGAGGCGGGAATGATGTATTCCGTACCTACCTAAAGTGTTTGCAGCAAAAGTGGACCATCTTTTACAGATAGCCGTCCTTAGATAGTAAAATAATACTATGTCGTAGGTAGTTAGATGGTAAAATAAATCACACATTTCATAATTTTTGTACAACTCCTAATGCTAGAATTAGAGTTGTTGGCATAAACCCTGACAGCAAAGCGTTATACTACACCGGTCTACATCCTAAATGACTTTTCCTAGATACATAAATCTAGTAAAAAAACCAAACAAGACATAGAAATCACTTTAGTATCGAAATACAACAAGCCAAGAATACCCAAAAATATTAAAACTTAAAACCAAGCTAAAAAGTCTTCCACAATACAAGAAAGACTTCCAAGTCATAACTGATTCACTCCTCAGACGTACATTAGTACAGTTAGTACCTACAGCATTATTCCCGCACTTAACCCTCCGACTTCATGGCCACCAGCTAAAACGGGCGATAAACGCTCACGTTAAAGTTTATGACATCAGCATTTGACGGGTTGTCTACAGACGGTACGACAATATAAACAAAATTCGCAACGTTTGATTGAAAACGCCTTAAAGACGTTCTCATGTGTTGACGGCCTTTATATAAAACATTTTTAGGTGGTTAGCAAAGTGAAAAGAAAAGTTCTAGCTATAAAGTATTTTTTGAGGTCTAACTTTCCACTCATGTCTATCAATCAATCTCCAAGATCTACAATGTTATAAACAGGTGTCTAAATTATTTAATAGCACGCCTAAAATGCCTCAGATTTTGTTCAAAATAATTCAAACGATCCATCCCACGTAGGTATAATCTCACCAAGACTATAGCAGTAGAAACAAGTTTTAACCCGTAAAATATAATCAGTAACTTACCTGAGAATAAACGAAACATCCGTCAAAGAAATACAAAAACAATAACATCAACTAAAAAATAAACTAAATTTAGATGAACTCATCTGAGGCAGGAAACGGATCTAGGTTAGCCGACCGTCGATGGAAGCGAACAATATTTTAATACAACGGATATTCTGCAATACCTACTGGTTTTAAAATAGTTACGGCCGGCAGCGCTGAAGTATCGAATCAATTCCCTTTAGTCGATTTCATTCGATATAAAACAACTATGGACGGTCGAAGTTTAGTCGATTATGGTGATAGGATTATGTATAGTATTCTTCAGTAAGGTACATCGTTTTTTCGGAAGACCGGGTAACTTCACAGCGAAGACATATTAGACTTGGAATGTTGTATACTTATTTTCATAACAACATTACGCGTGTAATCCCCGAAGGGATAGGCAGAGGTGCACATACACACGCATTTCGCCAGTTAAGATTTAGGTCTTAATGTAATAGGAGGTAAGCCTATTGCCAATAACCGGGCACAACTCCAGACTCCGTGCTGCTACTGAGAACTACCTAATGGTAGAATCTAGTATCACTTCCCCGACCCGGGATTCAAACCCAGTACCTCCTGCTCAGCAATCGCACTTAGCAACCACTTGACCAACAAGTCGTTGCTTATTCCAATACTTATTTCCGGATAAATAAGCGTAACCCATATTTTTTTAAGTATTCTAGGCTAGCCCAAATACATATTCAAATTCAAATTGTTTTTATTTCATGTAAACCTATTACAGGCGCTTATAAAACGTTAGGATGCTAGTTGTAGGGTTCCAAAATGTCATTCCAATGTAGAAAAACCGGCAAGAAACTCCAAAGGTTACATTTAAGATAAGCCAGACTTTACTACACATAACACTCCTTTTTGGGGCGGTCGAGTTCAAAGTAACAAATTCATGACGTGAAGTCGGTTATAAACGTATCAGCAGTAAATAACGAGCTAAATTATTCAAAACTTTTCACACAATAACAAACTAAATTATATAAATATTTTATGCAGAACTTTTCGTCATATTTCAAACTCGATGTTAGATATTGGCAATAAAGAGAGTAACAACAAAAGACTATAAATAATAACAATAAACTTAGATAGGTGTTGTCTAAATGCAGACACTTCAGCGAATATCTCATGGGTATAATAAACTTGAAGACGCTATAAAGAACACAACCGGAGAGAAATTGCGGAACGTTTTAAAGAACCGAATTTATTACTCTGTTAAGACTAATAATGTTTTTCGTTAATAAACTTGCGATAGAATAAAGCCTGAATTCCTTCCTTAGTTTTTACAACTAAATATAAAATTTTATCAGTTCGATCATAACCAAATCGAATCGAAATCGAATCAGAAGTCATTTATTTCGTCCCAAACGCAAAAAAAAGTTAACGCGTTTCAGGCATATTCTTAGACAATTTCTCGCAACCTTCCATATATTTAAATCAACATCATATTCTTAAAGATAAAACATTTTTACAGTACATAAATTAATTATACAAACGCCTCAAGCGGAGCTACAACGAAAACCCGTCTGTCAAAAGACACTGCCTCCAGCTGCGGAGCTAACCGTTCCGTTTTTCAACAAAATGTCGCGTAAAGTTATGTTATATAATATCGAAATACAGGACAAACAAGGGTAAAAGGCTGAATAAAATGTCCATCGAACCACGTTGCAGTGGTTGTGTGAAAAATTAAACGATCTCTCGACGGTCCGTCGCGCCGAATGTTAAAACTGTGCGCGTTTTAAATCAATATTTTTATACGCCCTTAGGCATGAAATACGCTGATATACGCAGAAACATTTTCTTTGTTCGGAATTCTATTTAATGAATGTGTGCCAGCACTGTTTGATTTCTGAGTTATTTGGAATGTATGGAACCAATTAATACCATTATAGTGGTATTCGACGAATTTCAACAAAAAATTGTTTCTTTTTATTTCTCTGCGAACTCTGTACGCTACGTACGTTATTCTATCAAAAATATAAATGTAGGCATTTATTTCTTTAATGCTACCAACTTGATTAATATAGCTCTCAAGTCTATATAGATAAAATAATGATTAATCCCTACTAATATTATAAACGCGAAAGTTTGTGAATATGGATGGATGTTTGTTACTCTTTCACGTAACAACTACTGAATGGATTTTAATGAAATTTCACATGGAGGTAGCTGACACACTGGATTAACACATATGCTACTTTTTATTCGGAAAAAATGTAGCGGTTACCACCGCGGGGCGCAGCTAGTATTATATAACTTTTGTAATTGACTAATTTTCTTAGTCTGCGTTTATCATTCACAAAATCCACATTTCAATATTCAACATGAATCTACAAAGCGTAGGTTTTCATCAAAATGTAGATAGAGGTGTTTTCTACGTAAGAGCACTAAGTGAGTTAGCTATAAATAATTTATGAGCTAAGTAAAGTATCCATTCGATTCGACGCTTAATATTGAAAGTTAAACACTTGAAATTCTGTCTGGGCTTTGCTTAAAAAGACTTAAAATTGACTTAAAGTTGAATGCAATTAGATAAATGATTTTTATTGGGTACCGTAAAAATACGTACTTAAAATAACTTTAAAAATCTGTTTAAATTTTAGTCTGGCGTACTTAATCACGGGACGAGCTGGACTCCTTTAAAGAAAATGGTATATTGCAGCTCACAACCGAGAGAAATGGAGGAAGGAAAGGGAGGCCTTTGCCCTGCAGTGGGACGAACATGGTTAAAATAATAATAATACTTAATCACATAAGCGTTGCTTACACTCAACTGATTGCCACTAAGTGCAATGTGTTTAGCGCATATATTTTCGTAGTGCACTGGTATTTATTCTGTGAGCCGTGATTATGCATGCCGAGTTTTTAAGCTGTAACTTTCATACACTGGCAATAGAAACTCATCTTTGTCTGAGAAAAAATATCTAAAAAAGTGCCCAAAATACGCAAGCTCTATATTTTACGGTTGGTAATCAGGACCAACAATTCTGACTAAATATGCGCACAGAGAACCTAATACTGCAGGTGTACAGAAACTCCGACCAACCGGATTAGGTTCGAAGTTACCTCAATATACGAGGAACAAGGCCTTAATCACTGATTCGTCAATACAGGTACGGTACAAACAATTACTTAGCAATTACGCGGAGCTAGCAGTTAAGCCCCACTCAGACAGGATTACCGCTTGTTCTGCACGTTTTATCTGGTACCTATTGTTATCATCGGGATTTCATTGGCTGGGCCTCGCTTTTCCTGCGTACACAGTGCTAAGTTTTAAGGACATGGGCAAAGTATTGTATGTGTACTTTTAGTCTTTGGAGCTTTGGAAGCTACGGCTGTGTACTATTTGTGAGGTATACAGAGATGTTAATATTATACTTTTGACGTTTTTAACCGACTTCAAGAGTTTTTATGTAACTTCAACGAGAAATCGTCGAACCTTAATTGTGGACCGATTGTTTTTTGTTCTGACTCGTTTATGATTGCAACCCATTAGATAGGCAAAGGTTTGTTTTTCATATCTGATTTTCAACCTGCAATGTGTAGGCGAAAACATTAATGCTTCAACTCTACTTAAACAAGAAATACTGTCTCATTTTTTCGTGACACCTTCTAGTACTTTTGTGACACGAAACCCGTTTAAATATTACTTTCCATTTCATAAATTTTCCCTGAAATTTCACTTTAAAGCCCCACAACATAAACCATCATTCCTTATACAAATCATCTTCCACGGCGGTTGTGACAAAGAAAAAAAATGCTAAAACGAACAATAGAAATTAGCATGTCTATTTAGGGCTGTTGCGTTTAATTTATTAAGGGTGGGGCGGGGTGTAAACAGGGGTCGTTAAACGGGCTTTTAGGAGATATTGCGCAAGAAGAGAATGAGGTTATGCAGGGAAGAACAATCGTTGGTTGTACGTGTTAACTATACCACTTTTTTCATAATACGGTTGAATTTACTGAACTGTTTTCTTTTTTATGATGTGCCAGGCAGAATATATGTTTTTTTTTATGTTGAAGGTGAATAAGATAAGGTTTACTACTACATGTTTGTATATATTGTTTCGTATATACAAATACAAGGTTACAAACATATAAACCATTATTTTATTACGATTACAAAGGATCATAAACCAAACGGGTTTGTGGTCCAATCCAGTCAATGTAAGAATGTGTGACTATTTAGCTATTGTATGACAAAAAATAAGTGTTTGCTGTGGCGTGACTATTACTTACTTTTAACAGGAGCCCTACTAGGATTTTTAACAGTGAAATCCCTAGAAAATAGTGACAGGCTCACCACATCATATGAGGTACTTTTACCAGCGAAATGTTAGTGTAGGTATCTTCCTGATAAAGTAGAACTCCTCTACCTACCATTTAGGGCTTCCAAGCTTGTTAATATATATGTATTGACACCAAAAGCAAGCTTATATCATAACTCAAACACCAAATAGACATCATAATGCTGCCATTTTGTTAACATCAACAAAAATAGCACAACGATGACATTATGTAAAGCCAACACAAGTTGTTCGTAACAACATAAAGGTCGCTGGGTAATTTCATTCATATTACAGTCCTATAACGGTCTAGACGTACTAAATCTTACCCACATATGTAATGTCGGTGTAACTTAAATCACGCAAGCCGAAATCGACTTCACTTCATTTGTAATAAAGGTGTTTTTAAAATTTTGTTAATTGTTGTTTATAAGTGTTTATAATACTAATCATACGTAACGCGTTTTGTAAGCAATTTTTAAGTGTGAAAAATGTTTTCGATATTTTCTAGTGATTTGAAATGAACTATGGTTGCCATGGTAACCGAATAAACAATATTGAACACTGGAAAAGCGATAAGATGAAAAATTATACCTATCTATTTAGAAATCATCTACATACACGCATTATAAAGCAAGTTATTAAAATCTATTTAGTATCGTTATGATAATGTTAATTTTAGTGTAGTTTTTTCTCTGACAACTAGATGGCGCTGTTTTAAGTTTTTAGAGTCAAGTTCTTGGTGCGTCGTCACATGAAGCGATCCTATTAATTAGTGTCATCTCCTAGCTAACAAGGTGAAAGCCAAAACTGGGAAGTATCGTGATGTTTTTGTTACATTGAGACCTACATGACAACGTTTTATCCCTTAGGGGTAAATCCTTTGGCAATATGTTATTAGTACAGTCGTATTCCGTATTTTGTTTTTATGTCGATAATTCGTCTAACGTTTTAATGAGGACGATGTGAAGAAGATAATATCGTCTAATGTTGTTTATTATTTCCTAATTTTAAGCATGGTTTAACACTTAATCCTTTTATGGCATCTTAACGTAACCCACAATTAAAAATTCTCGTGTCGCTGAGGTGTAGTTCAGTCAAGAAACAAATATCTGCGGATTATACGAACAGTCTATGATACTCTAGATATTTCTCATACTACATTTCGTGTGCACGTAAATTCCAAAAAAAATCGTCATATTCTTTTGCTTGTCACGTTTTGCAGACATAGTAGTAAAACAATGGCCACACGCCTTTAGAAGGCCTCTTGACAGATGAAGGACTATGTGATCCTGACCTTGGCAAATCTGTCGAAACACTAAGCTACTGCGGACAAAGAGTAGTCTGTTAAAAAAATTCCATTACAATTACAAAAAAGCTGATAAAGGAAACTTGAAAAATGATGGACACGAGGGAGACTCGTACCCGCGACTGAGCCATCGTGTCACTTGGCACACACAGTTGGCAGAGCCGCGCCACGGTACGGCGAAAGTCGCGGGTTGGAGTCCTGCTCGTGTCCATCATTTTTCAAGTTTCCTTTATCAATTTAGATTTAAACTTAGCATGAGCAACATGCAAAAATGACACAAAGTAAAATAACAAAAAAGGTTCCATCGCTGAAAAAACTTTTATAGGTACTCATACAATATCCTGCTCACAAATGGTTGGTCAAAGTTCAAGGACAAAGGTTTTAATCAGTGGAGACTATCAACAATATTGCTTTAACAAATTAATTGGACCTCTCTGGAACTACCCTTTTGATGTTATATCGAATATTGTTTAATGGACTCTGCGCTGGGTCACCTTCTATTTATTAGAGACAAGTATACTCCGGACCAAGACCACCAGCCAGGTCCTTCCCAGTATGGTTGATGAACAACCTGGTGTCAGAGTTTGAACCGCCTGTAGGCCTCTGACACACCATCAAAAAATCTCTCAGGTGTGCCAGTTCCTCGCGATGTTTTCTTTCACTGTCTTTAGAAACTGATAGCTAATTTATAATACGCGCAAACGAAAATGTATTTTCCGTGTCGAGGTTTGAACTTGCGTCCAACATACCACGCGGCTATCAGTGCCCGTCAGGTGGGAATGCCTTCCATTCCACCGTCCCACGAAAGCTTATATTAAATAAACCCTTAAAACACAACCCTATCTCCCCCTACAGTAAACAGTATTAATTCTATATTCCTTCAGTAAATAAAGCGTTCGGTTTCCCTTTTAAACGACACAACTATCAGCTGAGCGGTGAAGATGTAATAAATAACTGTTACACAACGCAGTCCACTTAACGAATGAACTAAAAAACTTATCTAACTCTTACGGCGATGTACTGTTTTGTGCGAAAGTGATAATAGTGGTGAAACTACTTTATTGTGTAAGGCAGGAAGGAGATTATTGATCTTGTGATGTTTATTATGTAGTATTACCTCTAAAATGTTGGTAGGGTAACGTATTATTATGGTATGCATCTAAAATATTATATTGCACGGAATTGGGTTGAAAAATGTCTCTTTAATATATTTTT
This sequence comes from Abrostola triplasia, assembly GCA_946251915.1. NCBI lineage: Eukaryota > Metazoa > Arthropoda > Insecta > Lepidoptera > Noctuidae > Abrostola > Abrostola triplasia. Next base: position 9,136,661 of record OX276434.1, on the reverse strand, counting down.
TTATGTGCTTTTTTTTCAGAATCACGCATCTGAACAACAAAACCTGGACCTAGTACTATGGATAAACTCACTGGAATAAAATAATTTACCTTCACGACAGAACTTTTTAAAAGCATAATCAAGTACAGGCCGCACATTCCACAAAACAAAATACAAACCAAAGCACCGCTGTGGTCAACAGTACACATACCGCATATAAAGAGGCATATCGATGGGGTTAGTTCCCCTAATGTTCGCATAAATAATCATGTCGAGATCTTATCAAGTGAAAATACGACGCCAACCTGGGAAATAGTTTCCTTCGGCCCCTACCCCCTTCACCCCTCACTAGACCACCCCCCAGAGGCCGGGGTGGCGGGAATTTTAATTAGGAAGCCTTTCATACGAGTAGAAAAATGCACTTTGGTTTTTACGGGCAATTAAAAAAGGGAAGAGTAATATTCAAAGCAGATTAAAATGAGGAGGTGGAAATGAGTTTCTGCCGGACTGTTCTTGTTGAATTAATTTGCATTTAAAGTGTTGGTAAGTTCATTTTTCGGTGTTGTTGAGACAGGATAATATATCACTTGCCACGTAGCAGAAGCATGGTTGAAAACTGCCCGCTGTATTAAGATTTGGTTATGATTTATTCGTCGCCATAAGTCTGCGTAGTGTTCAGTGGTGTTTACAGGTCAATGTGCAATTACTTGGTGTATTTATCTACGTTAACTTCCTTACTAAAGCACATCAGTGTGTCTTACAACCTTCATTTAATATTCTAGAATTATTTCAGTGTTTGAAAACCGAAAAACAACTGTCAAAATGAACACGAAATTTTATTAATTTCAGTAAACACAAAAAATTCAACGCTGCATAAAATTATAAAACCGAATAACACCCATTCAATGGAACCGTTACATGGTAGGTTAAAAATAAAAATCAACTTAACCCGCCACAGGTAACGCGGTACACAATATGAAAAATTATAGCACCATGAGCGGTCATACATCGTGGACGCTTATTATGATCGGACACAGAGTAATGCGCGGTCAGAGATTATTTACTGGAGTGTGATAGTTATTAACTCTGCATATTATAGCCATAATTTATGTATTTAGGTCGCTAAAGACTGGACAATTTAACTGAATTATAATGTTTATTCATTTTTGCATTTTATAAAAACTAAACATTGCACAGTTATTGTACATAATTAATTGTACACTGTAGAGTGTACCGAAACAATACCGATTTTATAACCTGTTTTTTTCGGAATTTTGTGAAACAATCTTTCCAAATTATTTTTTTTAAAAACATTTTTTTTTTCTTAGAATATTATATTCAAAAGTCCAGACTAAAACAATAATGTACCTATATTTATTATTGTTAAATTATCTCTGAACGCAAGCTAACCTACATTCTAACACTATGATGTAGGTGGCGGTCGGTTAGACCCGTGCAAATGAGCGCGCGCCTGACGAATGCACGACATTTGTTTCGTCCTCGTTTGTTAACCCGCCGCCGCGCATGGAATTACCTACATTACGGCTCGCGCGATCAACTCTATTAAATTGGTCATTCCGACCCCCAGTGAGTGGATATTTTTTGTTCAGATAAGCTTTAGACTTGTTTATAGTGCCAATAAAATTTAATTGTCGTGCCGTAACGAGGTATTTTAATGTATGAAATATTCATTTTTACGGAAAAGACTCGGAAAATTGAAAGCTACCTCAATTCTCTTTGTTAAATATCGGCTATTCTTTGAATACCTTTGGGAAATAGTTCTTACGTGGGTATTATAAAGGAAGCAACGAAAAAGAACTTTAGCCTTAAATATGATTAAGAAGCTACTTGAATGCTGATTGGCCTTTTTATGCGATTTTAAATACTTTTTGATAGAAGTATGTAAATGGTAATGGTAACTACATAACAGATATAGTTATGTAGTATATTACAATGTAACAGACATATCAATTACACATTAGGACGTAGTAATGGTTTGTCTACCGGACATGATTACTGTCTGATCGCAATCATTACCGCGTATGTGTATCATATCAATTTAGATTTACTCATTATTATACAGGTTATAAATAGAATGTGGGATAGCAAAGCGATCGATGTACCTACTACCTTTGCATGTAATAATGCTATGGCCCTGCATATCGGCAATTACAGGCTGATATAAAGCAACCAAATTTCAAAATCTTACCCTAAATAGAAAGATCCCCTTTAAATTATAAACAATGATTAAACATCTTTTAAGTTAACCACCTCTTAAGTCGATGGACTATTCTTTGACATGCAAATGATAGTGACAGGTATAATTGGAGATTGTCAATTATTTTATGTAAGGGGGCAAGAAAAGATTCAATAAGGGTTTGAACCCCAAGTCGGACAGTGTTACTGGGTTCTCTCATTAGATAATTCTTAGTGCCAGGACGAAGTCTGGATTAGTCCACATAATGGCAATAGGCTCGCCCCCTATTACATTGGAACCTATAGTCAAAATAATTGGACGAACGAAATGGATATACTATAATGTCACATCTGCCTACCCCTTCGAGAATACAGGTGTGATGTTATGAACAACTAGATCCAAATATTAAAATGACAACAACACTAATAGTTGTACAAACATGAACACTTTAAAAACAAAACACATCCAGGGCAATTGTTTGTACGATATGAACAATGGGAAGGTGGCAGGTGCAAGGTGAATTGCCGGCAATTTCCTAAGAGTTTCTTCGTGGGAAATTATTACATATTACCTCAGGGATAAATTTCAAGCACTAAGTACTAAACCAGCGATGCAATTTACACAATTTTATGTGAAAAACTATGTTGGAATTACATAGTGTTTTTAGTATCGGGAATTTTTGAGACGAAATATATTTTAGAATTTTTTTCTATGTTTTGAATTGAAACAGTGTTGAATGTTATTTAATACAACATTCTTGGGTGTTTTTTAAGAAATGTAATGTATTACATGAATGAAACTTATAGATAGGTATTATACCTGTAACTCTAATTTCAAAGATTATTCCATATTATTTGAAATGACAATAAATATTTACGAGTAATTTACTATAGATATGCAACGCATGGTTAAAAAAACATTCTTCAAATCTTGCTTACCCGTACATCTAACACTTCAGCTGCAACAGCAAAAAATAAACGCAACTCAAACGGATAACGTGCGGTGAATTCAATTTAGCCAATTCAATGAGAACAAAAGCGCTTTAACCAACAAAACATCAGAGATTCATTACGATTCCGCGTGTCTAATCACCAGTCAAACGCAGACTGCGCTACGTAATAGACAAACTTTCAGCCACGAAGATATTGATGTGGCATATAAACTCAATCTTTACGCAATCAATATTTAATACCAGTAACGTTCTTAATCGAGTATAACTATATAATTAATTTTAACAGTTCACAATATATAAAAGTATACTGCTCTATTAATATAATGATCCACGAGCGTGAGGTCCATGAAGTCTAGTATAATATAGAGTATTATTTTCCATCGCACAGTCTGGCCAGTACCATTTTCATCTTAGGCTATCGCGGTAATGGCACGTAATAAATTTCTAGTAGACTGATTTAAAATCGACGTGCGATTGTAGTAAACGGTTTCACTTTATAAGAGGTATTTCTGCATAATAACAGGTTTTACTATAAAGGTCAAACCTTTCATTATTTATCATATTTTATATTGTATTTGTAGGCTACAAAAGAGATCATATCTAATCTAAAGACCCATTTCAATGGAGAAATGGTTTTTTGAAAGTAACATGTTTATCACTGCGATAAATAAAGTAAATACCAAGAAAAAGTAAGAATTTTCGTAAATAAATCAATCAATCCGTAACTAACTCGACAATCTCACTTAAACAAACCGCATCCATACATTTGATCATCCATTTAAAAGAAACAAAAGGAGCATTCAAGCGAGCTCTAGGGACTCGAACGAATTGAAATATCAACGCACACAATACAATCCGCGATTTTCAGATTTGCGCGGAGAAGCGACACGCCCGAGTGCCACTCGCGTTGAGAGGGTTAAATGAATTATTTAAATGTGGTAATGTAAAATGTATTAAGTCGAAATGACGACGTTTATGAGTCAGTTCATTTGTGCACAGGCCTTCATATTCTTGGTGAGGTTTGCGCCGCACGTATGTGAAGGGTTAACTTTCCCACCAACTAAGTAAACGTGTAATTTTAATTACATAATTTTAAACTAAGATTTCCTAGATTTTTTTGTAAAAGAACTTTAATAAATTCATTTTATGTAAGTAAGTAATAGATACTTTTTACTTAAAATAAATATTACTTAATATTATTAGTGATTAATTAATCAAAAACGAAGCTCATTAACTAAAGCAAGATACCAGGAACTATCCCACTTAAACATCGCTGAAATCTTCTTAAGTCGGGCAAAGACACTGGTTTATACATGATAAGAAATTTTAATGAATATTATAATTTAAGTCCCTAGCAAAGAAGAACTTATTAACATGGAAAAGTCTTTTCCGCGTTATAACTTCTAAGAAATACACTTACAGTAAATTAATTCGATGAATGTTTAATATGATCTGTTTTATTAAAGGAATAATATTAACAAACGTAATAACGCAATTCATCATTAATTAATTAACCATTATAATTTGATTATCAAAAAAAAATGGCAAATAGATAAATATCAACTTTTCTCTAACAACAACAACTAATATTTCGAATACTTGATAGTATTCGTAATACTTGAAAGTTACGTATTAAGTTACCTAATACTAATATTTTGAATACTACCAGGTATTCGAAATATTAGTATTAGGTAATGTTGCATTTGATATTCTGAAAATAAAATACATATTTATTGTTACAGTTGATATCGTTGAGTATTACTTTTTACCCAATCAGAGCCCTCAAAAACGTACCGATGACATAAATTCCACAGCACTCGAGACTAGCATGTCACAGGGTTATTAACACAAAAACTATTACAGTAATTTGTGGCGATATCTAGATACGGCGCGTATTTTATCAGTTATTTGTGACCGCACCGGCCGGAACATTGAAATAATTAAACCATTTTTTTGTCATAGCGTGCCTCTAATAGAGCATGACGCGATCATTTTGTGATACGAATATATTAATACCAATAAATAAATATTTAGGAATCGATTTAGCAGATAGGGGTTATTTATTTCGTTTTGTAAATTTTATAAATATCGCTAGTTTTACCAAAAGGGTGGGCAGGGAGTAGTTACTACTTGCAACATCCAACATTATTTAAATTGTGCAGATTCACGATGAATTCGGAGTGAAAACTTACTCTTCGTAAATTACTTCTAATATGTAAAGCTTATCATAAAGTTGCCATTTCTACAGCAGTATCTTTTACATGCAGATGACAGAGCACAAAACCAGATGAAGAAGTGTGACATATTTTAGGCCAGTCCCGAAGTTGAAGAGAGCACAGTTAAACTAATAGTCTAACGTGGATTTAAGAAAAATAAAATCTTTTAGGTGACATAATATACAACCTTCAACAACTAAAATAAAACTTGTCTGTACACAAGTTTTGAAAAAAATAGTTTTAATTTTCTAAATAATATATATTTTTATATATTTACCTTTTTATAGCCTCGCGATGGTGTAAAGATTCTAACGACACTCGATACATCAAAATCGTTTAAGGCATTCAGAAGTTATGGTGGAATAAAGTTACGCATATCCCTATACATAAACCCTAAAAACATTACACTCCTTTTTTGGGCAGTCGAGTAAAAACACAGCTCTGTTAACATAACAAACAACAAACCAAAGCCAACACATGCATCATATTCATACATATAGTGAATAACGTAACGTATTAAAGTGGGAGCATTCAACAAAACTGCGATAATAAATATTTCAAAGCGTCTTAGGGAAGTAAAATATAGACAACAATTAATTCCATTCAAGACATGCTACTGAAACTGAAGCGAACAGTCACGCGACTTCAGGACACCTACTAACGGTTCTCGATTGAAAACTATGGTAATTCATGCATGCGTCGGTTTTGGACTATTCGAATGGTAATTTATCGAAACAATTTTATGAAATTAATACCTACTTTAATAAGTATTTAATTAAGAAGATGTGAGACGTCGGATCTGCGGGTAACCAGTGGAGACAATTGGCAAGTTGTCGTTCATTGTAGCGTTCTAAGGGGGAGGCCTTTTGTTCAATAGTGGACGTCTTCCGGCTGATGGTAATGATGAGACGTTTAATGAATGTTGCTTTTAAAAGAAAAAACACCTACTTAAATAATATTATAAACGCGAAAGTTTGTAATAATCTAAGTAAAATAAAAGTAATTCTAATGACGTTGAAACTACTAATATTAAAGTTACGATGAAGTTTCTTAGTAGTGATAAATCTTAAGTGCTGCATAATTATCAACAATAAAGCCAATTCGCACACATCAGTCACTTTCGAATCGTAAAATTCTCGAATCGATTATCAGTTTCTTCATCACTTTAATATCGTGTTTTAATCGAATATCATTAGTAGTTGACAGAGAGTTATCTCAAAATTAAAACTTTGCCCGTAATCAATAGAATTTAAATGTCAATGCTAGTAAAGTGGCCAAACTCTGCTTGCTAAGCTATTAACAGGATTGTAGTTGCTCGTATTTTGTGCTGTTTATTCGTATTAGTCAATTACAAGGGCTTTTGATCACATAAAAGGCTTACAAAGGGGACAATTGCAGGCAATAAGTTATTCACTTATTTTTTCGGTACATTAATTAGTAGTGTCGACTTTCCAATGAGATTATGATAGCTTTTGCCCGCGGCTTCGCTCGCCTTAAGTAGCCTATGTCCTTTCTCGGGTCTTCAACTTTTTACTTGCCAAATTTCATAAAAATCCGTCAAGCGGTTTAGTCGTGAAGGCGTAACAGACAGACAGAGTTACTTACACATTTATAATATTAGTATGGATATGGATACATCGTGAAATACTGGTATATTTATGCTTTCGTGATAGTATCGTCGAGCCCCAGTCTAATTAATACAGCACCCACATAATACATAAACTCGCTGCCGTCTGACATTAAACTGCATAAACACCGCTGTTCGTTGCTCGGTACATTGTTATCACTAATCTGCCTCGACTTATAGTCTAAGAGCAGCATGACTAAACTCCTAGAGCGTGATTGTTTATCTTACTGCACTTAAGATCTAAAAGTACTTGGTAAATTATAATAAACTAGAAATGCCAAGTCTGAAAATTCCTAGCGATATTTTTGGCGTTGGTTCAACGGTAGAAAAAACGCATATTTTTTTATATGTCTCGCTTATAAAGGCTAAAAAACCAGGGCTTACGTAGTATGGAAATAAAGAAGGCTTACTTATATATTATTTGCCATATAGCTCTTTTAGCGTATATACGAACAGGCATGTAAACACGATAATCAAGTGGATTACACAATGCAATAAACACCAATGTTCGCCGAATGTACACGCAGTCGCAGTGCATGTCTCTCCCCTTGTTATAACGTGTCTCTTGGCTTATGTACTACACATACGTACATACCTGTTTCCCAGAAGTATAGGTAGATACCACGGATTTTTATCCAGAGATACAAAAATGTAATATACATATTTTTATTGCAATATTTAGAGACTTCGACTGCCTCGTTGGTCTAGTGGTTGCTAAGCGCGACTGCTGAGCACGAGGTCCTGGGTTCGAATCCCGGGCCGGGATAAGTGTTACTGGGTTTTTCCATTAGGTAATTCTCAGTGGCAGCACGGAGTCTGGATTTGTGCCCCGTTGATGGCAATAGGCTCGCCCCCTATTACATCGGGACCTAAAAACATAACTGGCGAAATGTGGGTGTACTGTATGTGCACCTCTGCCTACCCCTTAGGGGAATACAGGCATGATGTTATGTTATGTTATTTAGAGATATTTTTTTCGGCTACATATCATCTTTGGCTTGTTCGCATCATAAAATGAGTTAAAAAAATTCCTTAAGATCTATAGATAAGTACACTCAAGTTAAAAAAACTAAAACCAAGTGAGGTGTACCTATACTATAACAAAAGACAAAAGCGCAGTATAATAATGTCTTGCTGCAAATCATCCAAGTCTTGCGCTAAACACGTCAACTATTCCATGGTAAGGTCGAAGACCGAAAGCCCTCAATCGACCGCAACACGTTACGCTCCAAGTTCTAGCCGTGGTGCTTAGAACTTCGCTTTGTGGATGAACTTGGGTGGACTTGAACGTGCCGCGGTCGCTCCGACATAACCTAGATATTGTACAAATGGCGGTTCGAGGGTAGTTGAGCGTTCGGTGATATTAACATGGATATTCTAGTACCTCCTCTCAAGAAATGTTTCTGCAAAATCATTTATAAGATATTACGTGGAGTATCCACTATTATGAATACAGATGCGTTTAATGTTTGTACAAATTGTTATCTAGCAATGACTAATTAGATTTTCAGTATACCTATGGACCCATACTGAGATTAAGCCGGATCAACTTTAATACATAATGATGAAAAGATCATGGTCTGTTACTTCAATGGTCAGACTTTTTACATAAAACAGTTTTTATACTCGGCATCGTTAGGAAGTGACATTGGCATTTTTGTTTAGTAAATAAAACAAAAGGGCGATAACCAAGCGAGTTTTTTTAAAACTGACACACACAGAATACAATTCGTAACATTAATGGTTACTTAAACTGACACTAAGAATATTTCAAAAAGAAAACCTTCATATGGTGATAGATTAAGTAGTTTGAATGTCTCTGAGATCTGAGGTGATCTGTTTTTACAAAGCATTTTACTTGCTAAACAATTGCAAAATTTTAACAGCGTCTGACCAAACATTAATTTAAGTGACGTATTAAAGTTTATATGCAGTTCCCAGCGAATCTAAGTAGACGAAACTTTGCAGCACGGAAATAAGTACTTATGCAACACTTAAAAGTTTCCATTCACTTTTTACACATCACAAAAGCAATATACTCCCATTCAAAGTTCAAACATGCATAAATCACCAAGACTAAGTTCGAAGTCCCAACATCTAGTTCCGCAAGTCTATAGTACTGGAGTTTGCGGTTAACAATGAAAGTCGCGCGACTTGCGACTGCGACTGCGACTTGCGACTGGCGGTGGTAGCGCGACTGTGAATGGCCCGCCTTACAACTTCTGTGGTAAGGTTTGATTAAATAGTATCGTTAAAGTTTGAAATTAAAAAGTTATGACGTATGTTGAGGTTATGTTTTTGTTAGATGTGTATCCGATCGTGAGGCTGCTATATGTAGAAGAACACATTTGCCTCGCCTCATGCCTGCCTACATCATGCCTTTGTTTTTAACACCGCTGGAGGGATGGGAGCAATCTTATTTGAATGTTTTATATACCTATGTAGGTAGGTACAGTCATAGGTAGCAAAACGAACGCTTAATTTTATCTATACGAGCATCCGCCTGCGACTTAATCTGCATAGAAAAAATCTCCACTCTGCAGGTGTCTCCACTCTCCATTCTAAATATTCGTAAACAATTTTTAAATATCGCATGAAAAGTTCCGGAATTTTCACCTACTACAAACAAAGAAATAAATACACAAATATCTCTATTAACCGACTTCAAAAAAAGAGGAGGTTACGTATTAGGCGCGTTTTTGTTAAATATTAATACTTACAGATATTCACGATAAAACAACGATAGTAGCTTGGTAGGTTAAGCAGTCGTCTTTTTCAATAAAATCTTCAATAGAACTTGAATGAGATTTCGTTCTTCGAAAATTCAAGGGAATCTTATCTGAATTTAATCTAACTGAGTATTTACTCAAACAGCATTCTTTTCTCTCCACGCTCGAGGCGAAGTTAAGAAGTTCTCAGAAACGCAGACTTTAATTCAAAATTGCATTTAAATATTCAACAAAAAGGATTATCTAATTGAATCACAAACGAGTTCGAGAAGATTCCTTTTTGTTTGAATTAAATTCTTTTAAAGCAAACATTTAAAGATAAAACGAGGGAAGTTTTAAGTTTGGAAGGGTTGGTATCAGTCACCTTTTTATCTTAAGTAAATAGGCCATTCAAAGTGCAAACTTGGCTTATTTTCTAGGAAATTCGTTAAAACTTGTAACTTATACAATACTAGACATACACATAACATCACGCCTGTATTCCCCGAAGGGGTAGGCAGAGGTGCACATTTAGTACACCCACATTTCGCCAGTTGTGTTTTTTTAGGACCCAATGTAATAGGGGGCGAGCCTATTGCCATCAATCGGGCACAAATCCAGACTGCTGCTGCTACTGAGAATTACCTAATGGAAAAACTCAGTAACACTTTGCCCGACCCGGGATTCGAACCCAGGACCTCGTGCTCAGCAGTCGCGCTTAGCAACCACTAGACCAATGAGGCAGTCAATACCTACCTATCTTAAAAACTTATAATTCTGACACTGTTTGAGGAAGGCTCAGGTATATTATAGTGACAAAACGAGTATATGAGGCGAGTGTTAGTAGAGTATCTGAAAGGGGAAGACCCAGGCGAACATACCTAGACCGAATCGGAGATGTTCTGCAAAAAGGGCCAGTGACATGTGTTTTAAGATAATTCTTAGAACACATGTCAGCATCGTTTATAAGTAAGAATAAATAGTTAAACCAACTTCTTACCAAAGCAAAGTCGTGCGCAAAGCACCTAATATTCGTAACTGAAGATATACCAAAGAGGGCGTAATTCAAACTTATAATAACTTCGAAGGGGTGCAGAAATCTAAGTCGTAGGGCGTCGACACCGCCCCAAGTCAGGTGTTTATGGGGAGTGCGGTTAGACTCACGTGCAAGTTCGGGGAATTCCCGACTTGTTTCGTATTCGATAAGCCATAGAAAGCTCTGCACGTGTCTACGCCGAGATGTGAGTTTGAAGAAATAAGTTTTACGGTTTCAGTTAGATGCTAATAAGGTGTTTAACGTAGGATACCAAGATTTCTAATCGAAAAACTTGTACACATTGATATACTTACCTAGGTATATGTATCATCAAAGTTATTTATTACAAAAAAAAATAAACCACCTTCAAAAAACACGAACCTAAAAGCGTTAAATAATATTTCATTCACATCACTTTACATTAGCCAAGTTAAAGTCGGTACCAAATCCAACAACTAATTCAGACAAAACCGAACCTACTTATGAGAATGCTTTAATACTATTAACACAGCGAACGCATAGGACTCTCCTTTTGAAGTCGGTTGAAAAAGGTACCTACCCTAAGGTGTGAACCTTCAAATTGGTAAGCAAATTTTTCAATTTTTCCTACACCGATGTTAAACATTAAATTCTATCTAACATTTATATTAATTTCAGAATAACCCGTCACTAACACCACAAAGAACCCTAAAACACTAACCTAGTGACGTACAAGCTTACCTTTAACAAAAAAATACACAGTTTTATCAGGCGCGCATAAAAAGAAGGTGAAAGATCCGTCGTCGGCCGCGATAAGGATTTGGGAGACAAAGATGGATGGCCTGCGACAGACTTGCTATCTGCGGTACAAGCTGTCCGGGGCCCACTGAAATATTTTGTTTAATTACACTTTTACGACAAAAACGTGCGAAGGTCCAGTATGTGGGGGCCTCACCCTACGTAAATATGTTGTACTATAAATGTTAATACGTCCACGGTAGTAAAGTAGGTGTGCATGTATACTATATTTATGTATTTCGTCGTCAAAGGGGTAAGCATGGATGTTTATTTGTAGTTACGTCCTTTTTCCCTTGACAGCGTGTATTTATTTACGCCTTATTTTGTCCAAGGGATAGTAAGCATAGGTGTTGTTTGTACATCCACATTCCGCTAGGCCGTATGACATATTATATTTCTATACATCAGAATGCTGATATAATAGTTTAAACCGCCTTTAAAAACACAAACTCTTAAGTAAAGTACCTATTTTATTGACTTCACTTTAAATAAGCGAAGTTGAATTCGACTTTTTTTTGTACGTTACAGTCATACACAAAACCTTTTTTTTGCAGTCGGTTAAAAAGATAACATTAGAAAGGAATATGAACGCATTTTGTGTGCCTGAAAACCTAATTCAGACTAATTGCATTCTCATTATAGTCGCATAGTAACTTTAACAAACCCCTCGCTATACATATCTGCACATTGAACGACAATTCTTCAAAGTCCGTGCCAACGCCCATCAAAACGTTTATCACAAGCTTTGTTAAAAAACTAAACGTTCCTGTCCCATAAACTCATTGCGAAAAAATGCAAAGCTCACAGCCCATAGCCCAGTGGCCCATAAAGTAGCCCACGTATCTAACAAACAAATGTAACGATTATTTTTGGTCCGTGTTATCTCCATCCGTTTCCGCTCTTAATTACCCCCATTACGTATGAGGCTGATACAATAACCCCTGGTTTATTTTATTTGAAAGCATTAGGGCGAGTCGTTCAATAATTTGAACCGGTTCGGAATTTTACTTTGTGCAGTTAAATAAGGTTTAATGAGAAAACAATTAAAGTGGTCACCGGTACATAGCCTATGATCCCTGGAACTGCCTCGTTGGTGTAGTTGTCGCGCGACTGCTGAGCAAGAGGTCCTGGGTTCGGGTCGGGCAAAGTGTTACTGGGTTTTTCCATTAGATAATTCTCAGTGGCAGCACGGAGTCTGGATTTGTGCCCGGTTGATGGCAACAGGCTCGCCCCCAATTACATGGGGACCTAAAAACATAACTAGCGAAATATGGGTGCTATTGAGAAATGCCTGGTGAAAAAACCAAATAACACTGCCTAACCTGGGACTCGAATCCAGGACCACGTACTCAACAGTCGTGCTTAGTAACTACTAGACCAGCGACGCAGACTTGAATGATTGATGACAGGCATGAATATCAAAAACACAACCCTAGCAGCAGTCGGGTAAAAAAGTCATGTATAATATAGCCAATAACAAGATAGAAATAAAGCGGTATACATACAGACTTTACTATTTCAGTCTGCAAGAATACTAGCAAAACATGACTTTCAGAGGCTTAAGTCTTGCAGCGAACTTTGTCTCTTAAAAGAAAACTTCGACAATTAATTCACAGAACAAACAAAACGACGCCTGTTTTTCATTTCTTCCCATCTTCAATACAGTCATTATTAATATTCAAATAAAAGAGCCATAAAACCTCAGCACAAACGCGGACGGGAGAACTTTAAAATATATAAACAAAGCAGGCAAAGTTGCGGGCGGACGTATAGTGGAAGTTGTTGAGAACTTGCCACGAGTATGATAAACACTTGGCTTTTGTAAAAAATATGTACGGAAAGCACTAAAAGTGCGCATTAGTACTGTCTAGGGTACACTAAGGGGCTAGATAAGGAGTAAGAATAGATTTGTGTTTCAAAATCCCATTAATATTTTAGCCTTCTCCGCGGATTCACGAATACTTTAGTGATATATGCCTTGAAGTAAGATAGGGTTTATTATAATACTACCTGCGCCCCATGGTGTTAACCACTTCATTTTTTTTTCCGGATACTAAGGCCGACCGTAGCCAATATATTACTTCAGGGTGTCAGCTACCTCCATACCAAATTTTATTTAAATCAGTCAAGCCATTTGAGCGTGAAGAGGTCACAAACATACAAACACACACACAAACCATCGCCTTTATAATATTAGTGATATGATCTACCTAGCTGAACCTAATTTTATCCAAAACCAAGTTTCAAAAGCATAATTCTTATTACGTTAGAAAGTCCAAAATCTGATAACACCATTACAAAATCAATTCCCTCTCCAACAAGCGATAAAGTAACAAAACTGAGAGTGCAACTATCGAGTACATTACTAAAACATCCACTAACATTGCCACATCACGTCCCACACGGACTGAGGGTAATAGCAGAGTATAAATCAGAAAAACTACCAGTCAGCCGTCGAATGTATGAAGTTTGTGCTAAATAAAACAAGAAAACTAATAATTGTTGCTATTCCCGCCGCTCCAACAGCAGTAAATAATATAAAGCGTTTGGAAGAAAGATTTAGTGCTCCTTACTTATTTTTCGTTTCATATAGGCTTTCTCCTGTCTGAATGTACTGTGAAAGTTTGATCAAATATGTGCTTGCTTGATACGCAATATATTATTTAAGTTTTATGACATTTCTGCGTTATTTGTATCAGTCGCGCAATAAATATATACTGCAAAGAGAATTAACGCAAAAAAAAGAGATTTGTCCAATCAAAAAGTTAAATTTACTGAACTTAACGCATTGTGGAAAAATAATAAATATCCGTTGCAGTATATAAATTGATGTGTCTAGAAACAAAAATGATCAAACAAAATGGACAAATGAAATAAAACAGTAACAAACTGAGACGGGAACTTCGGAGACTGTAACAGAACACTTTGATACGGAACAAAGGAATTTCAGGAGAACCACTCGAACAAACACAGCTCCAACTATTTCCTCAGTTAGAGAAACAGGAACATTCCAACTCGGAGTACTTCAAAATTCCCTAAATGAAGTAAACATAAAATGATGTTTCGTACGCAAATCCAGCTCAATTACACTTCCCCCTATTAATTCAGAGGTCTTCAAATTTTACAACCGTCCTCAGCAATTCCGTTTTATTAAAATATACAAGCATTATAAGGTTCCAGTGAATTGCAAAATAAAATTTTAATTCTATCCGTTTTACATTCGGGTACACGGATTTTACGATTTTTCATTAAATTGACTATTTTTATCGACTCGCCAATCAACGCCGGAGCATACCGGCAGAAATAAACGAAACAGGAGAGTTTATTAGTCGTATTTTTCGCCAGTAAGCCTTGTCCCATCTGATAGTTGAAAAATTTAATTAAAACCTGTTTCTAGATAACGTAAAGAATCTCAGATTTGGGGGAAAAATATTATGGTTGGCTTTTAAAGCGTTCAGAATTAAGTTCGCCCGGCGTTCGCTTATCTTTTTCCGCTGGATTTACTTCCTCTTCTATGGACACCGCTGAAACTGTTTTTAATCTGGGATCCTTTTATTCCAAATCTTTGGGTCAGAGTAATTACTTGTTTGCAGTTTTATATCTACGAGATTTACGAGCGTTCTAATGACGTACCCTTTGGCGAGTCGTAGATCTTTGATATGGGATCCTTTGTAGACCCTTTTATTTTGTACTTCATAAAGAGATCGTGGTGTTCTATGTTGTTCGTCTATGTATCTACGAGATGTATAGGTATAGTCAAAATATAGGTTTATAGGCTTGGGAAAGTTTTTAAGCTAACGGATTTTATAACTATTTCGCTTTAACTAATGTGAGAAAGATTTGAACAATGAAATCGTAGAGTTTTAATTATGGAATTATAGAAGTGTAATCATGGGATTATATTTTGTGTTCGGACGCATCGTGTCAACTAAAGTCAGATACAGAACTTTAATATAGACACTTTCTACCCTAATATTTATGTCACACGAGTAACCGCTGCAAAAGCGGTATGTATCGTAGTAAATGTAAATCCGTAGAAGGTATTCGTCTGCTATGAGAAACCGATTAACTCCCTAGAGGTTCCTTTATGAATAGCCGTTGAAGCATCATATCATAAACGGGGTGTACCTCCAAACAGTCAAGATCATACCTCAACCCTTCCTCCATCCGACAATTACCTAAACGCAAAACAGACACCCAATCCCCGAAACCATTTAACAAACACAATCCATAAAAACCACGTAGAACCAACTTTGAAAACGACATCCAACACTCCGTTGATTAGAGAGGATTGTGAGACAAGAGAACCAGTGTAAATCCCTCAAAAGCCAAGTTAGCTGCATTAATCACAGTGAGCAGACGATAACCGCAAGGCGTGTAGAAATTGCCGCACTTAAAATAATTTAAGTCCTGCAGAAGTTCGGTCGTAAAGCAGAGAGGACAAAGTCCCGGAAACATTTTTCATTATACCGAGTTTCCCTCGCCAGTGTTCACTGTAAACAATTATAAGATGTGTCCGGTTGTGCTAATTATTTTCTTCGTGCTCTGCGATCGGATTTGGTGTTTTACGATGTGGTGCTTTTTGTTTTCTGATTTGTAAGACGCTTTTATCTATTCCCTTAAGACAAGGGTAATCATGATTAATAATAGGAATCGTATAATTTGAAGTGTTTGAATTATAAATTGAAATATTAACTATATTTTATACATGCCTCCAAGAAACCGAAGTGATGACAGATTACTCTTTACTATTATATAAGTTCCCTATTTTAGACAGTCTACCGATACAAAAAATATAACGTTTATATGAATAACAAATAAATTTAAGTAAAATCTCCAACGAACAACAGCGACATGCAATTAGCCCTTAATTAGGCTCAGTGAGCAACAGAAACAAAAGAAAAGCAAAACAAACAATGAAGCTCACATTTATTAGAAAACATTAAAAACAACGAAAGATTTTAAAAAGTGAACAGAAAACTCCAATCGCAGACAAAGGTAGGAAATGGGGGATAGAAATAAAGGCAACGGTCTTCAAAGGAATTGTGGAAAGAGAGTATTGTACTTAAGGCAATATATTTTTTATTACTTACAAATAGATTGCCGACTGCACACATCTGGAAACAATAAAAGAATACATGTTACTTTTAAATCTACAATATCTTCACGCCAGTACACCCGTCACAGTTCGCCGATAATGGGTTAAGTCCCATGTTATAGACGAGTCTGATGTTACGTATATTTTCTAAAAGAATGTTGATAAAACTTAGCTACGGCAATTTCTGCCACTTGTAAACCACTTCTACGGGGAAGCCTTTTGTGGACTAAGTGTACATGTTGTGGCTGATGATGATGGACTGTGTCAAACCAAAAATACTGCACGTATAAAATGGTAGTAAGGTCTCAAATGTAGCTTATATTTCTGCTAACAAATTCTCGGTTAACTTACAGGATTCGCAAATGTCGCTGATATGATGAATACAAATAAGTTTAACCGATAAATGTGGTATTCACATCGACTTTTCTAAAATGTATATGCATCACTACATCTATATCAATCCTTTTGTTGAATACAATGACAAGTAAAGCTGTACTGTTCCAAAACTGGATGGAAGTATCATTGTTATCTTTCAGTCTTCTTCTTCGCCTTATTGAAATTCGGAAGTCTATTGGCATTCTTACATTGACATCAAAAAATCCAATTATATTTCAACTTGATGGATGGGAAAAACAAACAAGGTCTGCAGTCGTTTGATCGCTAACAGGATAAAACGAGAAAATTAATATAAACAGAACAATATCGAAATTAGAACAATTTTACATAACAGCCAACGTTGGTACGGAGGACGAATTATACAAATGAATACAATTTACGTCCAAAATGGACGCCTCAATCTGTTACAATTATTTGCATGCAAATTAGACAAGTTTATCATATTGTCGGCTGATGAATAACGAGACCTCTTGTGATCGACAAAGTTGGAAAACGATGTTTTAATTGCTTTAGGAATTATGGAAACGAAGGTCCTAGAATATTCTAGAATTTACTTTCAGTTTCATTTAGGACTGTTTGATGACTGTCAAAGAATATAATATACTAAATCTCAATAAATATAATTATAATATGGTAATATTGTTATGCTTGTATGTAGTTGCCCTTAGTATTTTAGTGAGGAGTAATTATTTATTTACAATGTCACAGACAAGCTTTGAGTAAAGTGACAAATACTGTATATCTAGCATAAGCATAATTTAATTTGTCACAGTCTACAGCTAAACATTGTCTCGGCCAAACTGCGCTAGATATATGTAATAAGAATCCAGCTTGTACTTACTGCTTAGTCAAGAAACTAAATTATAAATTTCTTACTAGAACTAGGTGAGAGAGTTACACGGTACAAAATACTTAAGAAAAATGAACAAAATATCACTACACGATCTTCAACACGCAATTAACGTAACATTCATCATCAACAAAACACTGGAGGCAATCGTTTCATTAGGAGCTGGCACACCATATAAGTCTCAACAAAGAGTAATTTCTCAAATCTCGGACGAAATCCTTCATCCTGTGGCACCAAATTTCAGCCTAAACCAGGCTTTGGCGAGCGTTTGCGAAGTGTCATTAGTTAAAATTACTGAACTCCAGCTATCGCTCCCTGGGAAGCAGTTGACAAAGTTTACGAAAGGGCCCAGGATTACCCTTTCGGTGACGGTGTAAGGGAAATAAGGGAGCGTGGATTAGGACTGCGGACAAAAAGTTTAGATGGTTTCAACGTTCACATTATGCGCAAGGTCATGATGCTTGTGAAGAAGAAAGAAACGTTTAACTTAATCAAACAGTTATCTGAACTTAAGTTAATGTTTTCGGGCGAAGACAAACAATTACTATTTACGAAGCATAAGCCTACGGTCCTAGGTCTTCGCACAAATCGGGTAATCCAACGATAATGATGAGAAATTATCTGACAATTTCAAACTGTAAAATGGTTCCAAATATAATTTATGCTTTAAATAAGTTGTTAATACACTATATTATGCCTCAAGTACTTTCTTTCCTTTAGTTCCACAGTACCGCGGTTTGTTGCTACTAGTGATCGCTCCCGACTCTGCCTTGTACCACATAATTATTCAGAGCAAGAAGAGCCGGTGTTACCATTCATATACAAGTACAATATTTTAATTATTCTAGACTGTCATTGGTGAAGTTGTGCTGTTACTGTAATTATTAAGTTCTCGTACACCCTTGTGGATTTACTTGAATTCATTTCTGGTGTTAATGTGGAATTCTGTTAGACTGTGGCGCGAGATTTGCGTACTGTTCAAAGAAAGGCTGTTCTTTGTTGTTAATTAAAGCTCCTATGTTGATTGCTCTGGCTTAGACATTACATACAAACATGCATATATATAGTAGGTCTGATGTTACACTAAAGTAACAAAGATTTCACGTAATAGATCTTTGTCGGTATAACGTGAATGATGATTATAGGATACCATCACACAATTTCAAAACAGACATCAATTATAAAAGCTGTAGGCGCTTTTAGAATTATTGGCGTCCTTCTGCATGAAATGTTTCTTCTTTCCGTTATGATTTAACTAAACCGTTAAACACTTTACGTGCTTCTCCAAACACCAGGACTGAACTCTTTTTTGGCACGAAAATAGGATCATACATTTTTTTAAACTTCGCCCCACTCTAGGAATTTTTCCTGTAATCATAGATGCCTTCCACAAACATGAAATATCAGACATGGCTTGAGACAAACACCTGCGGATCGTTGTTTCCCGAGCGGGAATCCGATCCGCAACCTAGCGCAGCAGTCCAATCACTTAGCCACTGCGCCAATGAAGTCGTCACAACATATATACCATCGTTCATACACAATCTTAAGTAGACAACTCCTACTCACATTAAAAACTAGCATGTTTTTTAACGGGACAAGCCCACCGCTTGTGCCCATCACTACGACTCCTGTAAGCCAGGATCTACAGTGATAACCATTGAGAACCATCGAGGCGTCCCAGAGAAATCACTCGACTATCTTGGAACCCGCAACGAAATTAGTCATAAAAAAATATATACGAGGAGTAGGAATATAAATTTAGTTCTCACATTCAAAACTAGCAGTAAAATGATGCAAATCGCTTATAATAACCATATCGCGAAACTTATTTAGGACCACAATATCGACGGCTGTAAAAACTAAAGGGTCCCAGTAAACGTGAGGCCCCGTTCCCTATTCACAAGTTGGGACACAATTTAAATTGTATATTAGGTTTTGTTACGCTTATCCTGAACGAACGATGGACCAAAGGGATACGCGAAATATAAAAAACTTTACATATGGATCGGATTGCATTCGTGGAAACAGCGTGAAAATCGGGAAAGTCTAAATAATATGGTATATTTTATTTTGTGGGAACAATAGTGGTTAGTTGTTTGGTAGTTTGACCTTTTGCGGCGTGTTATGGGAAGACAATGCTGTAGTTTTCGGATCGAAGTTGCCTTTTGAAGGGCTGAAATGTCGGCGTTTGTGGAAAGTTGTGGGTTTGTTATGTTAATCGTGGGGTACAAAGTATGGAAACATGCTTGTATAAAAGGCTGTCAAAAGTGTAATTTGTGACTGAGTTGTTCTCCGCTAAAATATGAAACATTTGTCATACATTTCTTAATAGATGATCTCATGGCTCATGTTTTGCAGAAATCAGCGCACCGTGTTATTTGAACTAAGCAAATAAAAGGAATGAAGGAATGTCGATAACGCTTGGCTGCAGTTAGTTGTAACAAAAAATTTTTGTCAGTGACCTTACATACTTACATAGATTGCTAAAACCCTAACCATTCCTTTTGGCTTTGTCGTAGTAGGGTAAATAAAAAAGGCAAACATCAATCACCCGCCAATATGATTTACAATTATTTTTCATCAAAAACAAATAAATTTATTAATGGCAATTTAAGGGGAGGATATGACGTCATAGTGTCGTCGCCGGAAGCACTCCGGGAGGGCCAAAGTGAAGGTCCTTAGCGCTGTGGGGTCACTAATGCCCCCCAAGACCATTATACGCGACTTTTGGTGGGAGTTAATAGCTCTCACAGAAAGGACAAATGGCCGAAGGACCCAAAAACTTTCATAAGAATATAAAATATGTAGAGGACTAATACATAAACATGTCGGGTGCGGACGGATTCGTAAGTACACCCAGTTGAGGATTATTAATACCTTTTTATACATTAACCGCCTCATTGGTTGTCAAAGGTCGAGCAATCATAGTTCGATTCAACTTGAGATCTAAGACCTTTGATCTCAATTTGAATGCGCTTTTACTTTACTGAATAGATAGTACTTGATGTCGCATAATGGCTTTATAATAATATACCTACAAGCGTTACTCGTCCAACTACAAGCGACAAGAATTCTTCTTTTACAGAGGAACGATTAAAGATAAGTCAAAAAGTATAGATACGTCATATGCTAAAAAAAATTATGAGTAATGTGTTTCGAACTCTAAATCCGAAATGCTCTAATCTTATGTCAAATTGGACAACGATTGTACTATCCAAGACTACATTAATTTCCTCTTTTCGAGTCTTCAAAATGAGTACGCTAATAACATATCTGTATATTTTTGAAATATCATTGGAATTGCATTTACCACCACCACCACGTCTGGTCACTGCCTGTTGGTAATTTCAGACCATTTCATCCTAGTTATAAGGCCTTGTCTTCGCAGATGACCTTAGGTAAGGTTAGGATTCCATATTATTTCTTATTTTCTTGTCAACCAAGAAAATCTTCCATGATTCTTTGAATAACGTCAATCAAGATCCTTATTCCCATGTTTCATGAACAAGCATCTCATTGCATGTAATCATATTCTGAGTAATGTCGTCTTTGATATAAAACATGGTATTTACAAGCCAAACGCAATCAAAGCCTTTGATTGCGTTTGGCTTGTAAAGTGAATCTTTTTCTATTCTTAATGTTTATAATAATAAATAATTTATTTCAGATAAATACATGGTCCATTATTTTAAACGATAATGTAAATTGCGACAGAAATACTGCAATATCAGCAAACTGTCAGCTGAATTTTTTATAAGCCTCCTTGCGTGCGCGCACAAAAGACCAACAATTTTACCATTGTTATTAACGTGAATTTATCACTTACTATTCACTCATAGTCTTACGTGCATATCGTACGTTTTTTCGAAAATTCCAATTAGTTACAGACTCAAAGTGAGCCCCTATTCATGAGCTGACGACGCAGCTGAGCTCTCGACTACAACCAGTATAATGTAATTCTTTTGTATATTTGTATTCTATTTTATGTTAGGCTAAATAAATGGTTTAATATGGTTTATCTGTACTAATTTTATAATCGCGAAACATTGTATGTATGGATGGATGTTTGTTCGTCTTTCACTTAAAAACTACTGAATGGATTTTAATGAAATTTCATATGGAGGTAGCTGACACCCTGGATTAATACAGGCTACTTTTTATCCCGAAAAAATATGTATATAAAATTGGGGCGCAGCTAGTAAAAAATAATTATACTAAACCATAAGGACGAACTAACATATCCATACACTTACGCAATATAAAATGTATGATATATATACGATATCATAGTAAGTCGTGATCATAAGGCACGACAGAAACTGATAGTGCGTAAACTACAAATAGAGTTACTCGCATATACAATTTGAATTGTATCTAGATATGAGCTAAATAGATATTATTTATTTATTATTATTTATTTCAGCCATGATCGTCCCACTGCAGGGCAAAGGCCTCCCTTTCCTTCCTCCATTCCAAATAGATATACATATTAAATTTCCAGTGACATCAATAATTTGGGTGACAGAGCCTTAATATAATATGTATGAGTTATGTCAATCAGTCAATGCGATTATGTTAACACAAGTAATTTTATGCAATTAATATTGTTGTCTCGAATGTTAATGGCCTATGTTAGTTTCACCCAGTTTTTATGTTATACATCAATAATATTGGATATGTAAAAGTAAGGAGTATTCTTCTGCCTATCTGTTAGTTATCACTATAAACAGCTGGACTGGTTTTGAGGAATTTTCTTTAGTCAAAGACTACAAAGAATATAAACATTAAATGAGGACCCGATTGGCGCAGTGGTTAAGCGATTGGACTGCTGCGTTAAGGATCGCGGGTTTGACTTCCGCAAGGGCAAAAAATTATGACCCGCTGATTTTCCGCAGTTTATCCCGAATCTGGGTGTTTGTGTGTGTGATATTTCATGTTATTGTAACGCACACACGATACAGGAAAAATTCCTAATCTAATAATAATAATAATCTTTATTTTCCAGTAAAAAGTACATATCGAATTTCCTTAAAAACTAACAATCTTATATCTAAATAACAACAGAAGGAAATGTTTAACCGGTGATCTCCACACTAGGTCGAGCCTGTCTCGTGGAGACCTTGGAACTTTGTAATTTGAATTTCCAAGTTTGATACGTATTGTATCGTCAGAGAGAAAAATCATTAATTAAAAGTGTAATAATTGAAAATAGTAGGTAATTAGAATGTAGATAAAAAAATAAAATGGTAAAGTTAAACATAGATAACAAAAATTAAAATAAATGGTAACATTTATATGAGAGATTAGATCTCTTTTTTATAACTATGAACTATAAACTTAATTTTAGGTGCTCTTGCTTGTTTGCGTGTGTATGTATGTGTGCGTGTGTGTGTGTTTGCGTGTGTGTGTGTGTGTGAGTAAAATTATGTCATAACTCGTATAAATGATTCTGAGTCTATGTAGGTTTGGGTAAGCAACCATTTTTTAACGAGCTCCTTAACCTTATGAATTCTGCAATGTTTTATCTCGCAGAATTTTGCTATTTTATTATATATAAATCCAAGCATGAATTCTTGCATGTGTTGAGCGAGAGTAGTTTTTATTGCAATTGTAGGACAAATAAAGTTTCGGCGTTTAGTTAATTGGGAGTATTCTGTTGATTGAAGTATTATTTTATGTTGTTTGGTAACTATTTTAAGAATGTAGAGTTGGCGAACGTTAAGTACGGAAGCTTCACTGTAGAGACTAACTGTGGGATACCTAAAAGGTTTTTTGTACATTACTTTCAGTACCGATCGCTGGGCACGTTCGATTTGTATCATATTTGTGGTGCCTACTCCGCCCCATACAGTTATACAATAACATATAACTGATTCACACAATGAAACATAAACGAGGTGTAGGGTTTTTTTATTGGCTGAGTTACGTAACTGCTTCATTACATATATCAACTTTCTAATACGTTTAGCTACCAGATCAATATGGGGTTTGAATGAAAGTCGTTGGTCAATTATAATCCCTAAATATTTTAGACTCTCTACTTTTTGAATGTCATCACAGGAACAAATAACTAAACTACAGTTTGGAGAGTGGATTTTAAGTTTCGAGGTAAGGTTTGATGCGGATGAAACTGTTTTGTGGAAACAAATATAATTGGTTTTTTTAATATTCAGGGAAAGCAGGTTATGGTCAAGCCACAATTTTATTGTAGACAACCCTTTCTGAGCGGTTTCATGTACAGCCTTCCAAGACCTATCGTGAAATATGATTACTGTATCATCTGCATAACATATTATTTCGGAATTCTGGGTAATCGTACGATGTATGTCATTCATATAGATGATAAAAAGAGTTGGGCCGAGGACACTGCCTTGTGGAACTCCAAATTCGACGTTTTGTTTACTGCTGATACAATCGCCAACCTTTACTCTTTGTCTTCGGTCTGTGAGATAGGTCTCAAACCATTGGAGTGGAAGTCCTCTGATGCCTATTGCCTCCAGCTTACTTAGCAGTATAGGAATTGCGACAGTATCAAATGCTTTCGCGAGGTCGAGGAATACTCCTATGCATTTTTCATTATTGTCTAAATTAGTAGTCACAAGTTTTGTAAGTAGGCTAACTGCATCTTCGGTGGATCTTCCAACTCTAAACCCATATTGTTTTTCAGACAGTAATTTATTTGTTTCAAGGTAGCTTGTAAGTCGTTTATTTACAATCTTTTCAAGTATTTTTGAAAATATTGCAAATCTGGGGCAATGAATTTCATAATAACAGTAGATTCATAAATTGATTAATCTCAATAATTATGATGTTTATATTGATTGATTAATAGATGATATATTGTTTAATCTTTTTATATTTTTAATTACCCGTTAATAGTAGCTGTAATTGATGAGCCCAAAATTAGGTATACTTGGGATGTGTTGCTAGTCTTGCATCGCGCTAGCGAAGTAATCACATTCGCTAGCTATATACTCCGCCGCCCCGAGTTGAGAAGTGGGGCGCCGCGGCCCACCAGGCTTACCACCGCCTGGTTGGAAGATCTTCCCTTTTCGTTGGAGGAACTCCACATCCCTCCCTCCACGGATGCAAAAAATTACTCTCATCAGTGGCAATTCATATCATTATTCAGTATACTCTGTGCAATGCCTAGCTATCGAACCTTGTTATACAATTAAATTTAATAGCGACACTGATACAACTCGATCCCACCTAAAAGCATGTGATATTATATTGTAAACATAAATGGAAAAAACCTAAACTATTATTTGTTATGGAACATAACAAGCGTAAACTATTCGCGTGTAATCAAATGATATAATAGTTGTGGATGCAGCAGAAATTCTGCTATTATTTGTTATAAATAGATCTTCTATGTCGCTAGCAATAAGTTTATTTGTTTGTTTGTAAACCATCTGAGTTTATTCAATAGCCATTGTTACCGATTCATATCTAAATTTTGTCAAAATTATACATACATACATAACATCTCGCTTGTATTAGGTTTGGCGATTGCAGATAATTAAATCCAGGTTTCCTCCCGATGTTTTCCGTCACCGTTAGTCAGTGGTGTCTTAGAATAACTAAGAAAGTATTTATAACATTGAAAAAGTCACATTGATACTTGCCCGGGTTTAAACCTTCAATTTAACCACTAGGCCACCACGACAGTAAAGGTTTAATGAAAAAGTAAAAATAGTGAGCAAAGCAATAGGCAACAACTAGTGCCAAACAATATGAACAATAACACGGCGTGGACATTTTACACAATTCTTTAACATAACAATGATTTGACCATCATTCTCTATGAATAATTATCCGCGATAAAACTGGGACGATACGTATAAAAGCGAACCACTTTGTTCATGGGACAATCTGCAGTAACACTGAGAGCCGAACAGTTCAGATCACTTGTCAATATGTTCCAGAAGTTTCTGATACTGTTCCTCGTCGCCATGTTGGTTGGAAATGTGAGTGTTATACATATTTTTGTTTATTTTTAACAGCACCTGGACTTTATTTAATGTACCACATACACGCCAAAGACTTAGAATATAATATATTAAAATGCTCATAATTTGAGGCTTATGTAGAAAGGATGGATGAAAGAAGGATGACAAAACGAATATATGAGGCGAGTGTTAGTGGAGTATCGGAAACGGGAAGACCTAGGCGAACATACCTAGACCAAATCGGAGATGTTCTGCAAAAAGGGCAAGTGAGGAGTACCCTCAACCGAAGAGCGTGTATGAGGAATGTGATGCCTGTGAATGAAGCAAACGATGTATGCCAGGATCGTAGCAAATGGAAATTCGTGGTCTCTGCCTTCCCCTCAGGGAAACAGGCGTGACTTTATGTATATATGTAATTTGAGGATCTGATTGGCGTAGTGTATACTGAGAATAGGTTACGGGTTGAATCCACACATAAGACAAATATTTGTGTGATTTAGACTCCGTAAAATGCAACTACCGTGCAGAATTTGTTCTAGATACTAAAAATGTAATCTGGTTTAGGCCGGGTGGTTTCAAACAGTCTGTTAACGTAACATACATATATCAAAAAAATTACGATTACAGAAGATGTTTCAACGGAAAACATGAAGCGTTGTTTCGTGGCAAAAAAACCTGTTGTGAACCTTATTAGGGCTGCTAGTAGAAAACCAAACGTTTTCGTTGTTAGGGTTGCTAGTAAATGCCACTTTTAACATTTACGTGTGCGTCAAGTAAAGTTGATGCAACCCGCCCTTAACCTCTTAAAATTAAATTAATACTGCTTTACTTACATTTTGGTTTTGTTTTCGCTCCTATTTATCAAGTTTCCATGATTTAAAAAGATAGTTACATAATAGGAGCAGTGCAAAAATTATGCTGCCAATAGATATCAAGCCATAGGTCTCCCGGTACCAACCTATTGATAAAAAGTGTGATCGTACTGTAAAATGTATGATGAACTTATTAAAATACAATTTTATTATCATTTCAGAGCCAACAACAAGGAGCTGGTGGAAATGGTGGGGGTATGAATAGTTATTTTTTTTACGAAAACCAAGAATCATAAAATGTGATCGCTACAATATATCGCTACAGTTTAGACCTCTTTGAACTACTGGCTAGGTAGCCATAATTATTTTCCCAGTAAAACGAAAGGCCTTGTCTTACTTTAAACGTTTAAATATTTTTGTATTTTAAGAACACAACTATTCGATTATGCTATGTTCTTTTAAGAACAATTTTTTTAATATTTATCATGTTTTATTTTGTAGCTGGCTTTGGTTTCGGAGCCAACGCAGGAGGTAAGTTCAGACAATAATCTATTCAAACAATGACCAATTTGACCAAGCACTTTACAATTAAACGTAATACCTAACAAAAATACCGACAGGAAAACCGTGATCTGACTTAGTTCCTACTGAAATAATAAGGAACTAAATAGAAAGAATAGTAGTTAGTTAATTATTATTTCAGTCACAGAGTAAATATTATTTTCAGATGTGATTTTTTTTTTAAATCTTGTGTCGTAAAATATCTTTTTAAACATTAAATTCGTTTAGCAGGTGCCGGTGGTAGTGAAAGTGGTGGCCAAGGAGGCGCAGGCGCAAGTGGCGGGGTAGGATTCAACGCTGGCGCAGGTTTCGGCGGCGGTGCTGGCCAACAAGGAACGTCACGCGCAAAATGAAGTGTCAAGCCTTGATATAAGCATATAAATAGAAACTCAATCGCCTAACACTAATTTAGAGTATTAAAATGCACTTCTGTGAATCGCGACCGATCGCAGCCGTATGCGGGCGTGAATTTCAGTTTTAGTCACGTGACAGTCGGTGTGACTTCAGGGGCCCTAGACAAATAGAAAAACGCCGTTCTTGTCTATTTAGGTTTAAAGAAATTTATTCTTAAAAAATAATTCTATATTCGTCGATTTTTATTGTTTAGCTCCCTTATCCAGGGCCCCTGAAGTCGCTAGGAGAGGCACATCGTCCGCACGCATCTGTCGCAGTTCTCGGACGCAGCTCCGGCAATTGCGTCGCGTGCGATCCACCACGTGCGACTGCGATCGGTTACTTCGGTAGTCCATTATTAATGTTGTTATCACTTTGCACGCACATATGTTTCTAAATGCATTGTTTGTTAAACAGTTCATATTAAAACATTATAAAAACAAAGCATTTTTTATTTAGTTTTATTCTTGCAGTTTACCGCTAATAGTTTCTTAACAGGTAAGTGCTAAGTTCGTAAACTTGGCAAGTTATTAAACTTTCATTCTGCTACGTAACTTGGTAACCTTTATATAAGTTTTCCATTACATATTTATTATCTGGCTTGTGATTGGTTAGTGAGAGTAAGATTTAGAAGTATAAAGTAAGATTATGTACAATAAACTTAATAATTGACATCAAGATGATTATAACATTGCATTGATGAAGGACGAACAGCGAACCGTTTTAGCTCGAACCTCAGCCTTTAGAAAAACATGCCAAGCAGTTGATCAAATAAATCTAACAATACCAGTGATGGCCTTTGTTAAGACAAATTAATCAATTTCTTTACATAAGTACTAAAATTTTAATTTTAGACTATTCAACATATTTCTATTGCATACTGACAAGACATTGCTAACATATCAAAAACTCCACAATATTGCAAAGTAAATTTAAAAAAAAGCATAAACTAGCCTTACCTTATCCATTAAATTAATTTCTCCTGTATCTTGAGCGCATTTCACAAACATGAAATATCACATACACAAACATCCACACTCGGGACTAACATCTACGGATCGCACAAATTTTAGTCTATCTATACACATGACATCACATCTATATTCCCTGAAGGGATGGGCAGAGTCCCACACATAGTACACCCACATTTCGCCAGTTATGTTTTTAACTCCCAATGTATGTAGGGCGAGCCTATTGCCATCAACCGGGCACAAATCCAGACCCCGTGTTACTACTGAAAATTTACTAATGGAAACCAGTAACAATCTATCTATACAACTGACACAAAATACGATTACAATAACGGTAATCAATACTTCATCAATTAAAAACAAAACCAGCGTGTAAACTAAAACTACAAACGCGTCTCTATTCACTGTCACTATTCTACTAACTAATTGTCTTTGATTAAGAAGATAACACAAGTAAATACTTCGGCAATACGATTCAAAGATACATTTCTTTCTCCTCAACGCAGTCGACTAGTTACCGAGCTGTGAGCCCGTGACACACGGGAGGACATTTCAATAAAATCCTCGCCAATTGTGGGCCTACCGTCGCTTGATCACGTGCTAGAATCATTACGATATAATACATTGTTGTTTTAGTACACGTGGAGAATATACACGGGGATATCGGTACGGATTGTCTCGTTGGTCTAGTGGTCGCTAAGCGCGACTGCTGAGCACGAGATCCTGGGTTCGAATCGAATCGAGCAAAGTGTTACTGGGTTTTTCCATTAGGTAATTCTCAGTGGCAGCACGGAGTCTAGATTTGTGCCCGGTTGATGGCAATAGGCTCGCCCCCTATTACATTGGCACCTAAAAAATCATAACTAGCGAAATGTGGGTATACTATATGTGCACCTCTGCCTACCCCTTCGGGGAATACAGGCGTGATGTTATGTGTGTTTATGTGTTTTACTTGCGGAGTTTCTTGCCGGTTCTTCTTCATAGGAATGACATTCTAGCGTCATGTGACATTGTATAAAGGTTTCAAAAAAGCATGTATTTTCTTATATAAGAGATCCCAATTCAAATCTATGTATTTGTTTGTGAAATCCATATACGCAGATACTTTATTTAGAGGGTAAACGCTTAAAATACTAAATTCAGGCAATAAACACAACAGTCAAGTCACCCCATTGAGTGCCAAACATTTAAGCTTCTCCCTTAAAATCCTACGTGCTACTTTCAACCTATCAGTTAGTATTTTATGAACTAGTTTAGGCACTTTATTGGGAATAAACCTGTTCACTAGATCTACTAAAATCTAGGCCAACTACTTATAAACACTAAAGCTGATAGTGTTTGTAGGTTATATGGGTTTTTGATGTGGTGGTTATCTAGGATATAAGCCCTTATCTTTATGGAGGTATACCTAATGTACCTGTTTTACGTGAAGCCGTAGTGTTTTTATGTCAAGTACAGATAACCGAGTGGTATGACCGTTGAACTGCCAAGTCAAAGGTCGCTAGTTTAATTCCCACACGCACCTGTTTTTTGGAATTCATGTGCGTATTGTTAATTAAATAGAAATCCGTGCTCTCTGCCTACCCCTCTGGGAAATAGGCGTGACTTTATGTATAGTATGTCTGTATATAAATTAGTTATCAGTTGCTAAAAGCGGTAAACAAAAATATAGTGAGGAAACCGACTCAACTGAGAGAACAATAATTTTCAACAATATGTTTAATTTGTTGATCTAAGGTTCCAAAATATAATTTTTGCGAAAAGTTACTAATGTGGGGCGATGTTTTTTTTAAATAATAAACCCTTAAAGCCCATATTTCGTTTTACGCATTATATACCCCACGTTAGTAGGTGGCGAGCCTATTGCGATTTCGGGCCAAATTATTTTCGTCACTTCCTACAACTTGTTCCGTTTTCCACAAAACTCCCACGTCGTATTTATATAGGAGTAGAACCAGTGACTATTTTTAGTACCAATTTTAAATGAGGACTCTATATTTAGTGCCGGCATACATTCTATCATTGATAAGACAACAAATTGAGTTCAAAAACAGTAGCATCCGATACATAACTCAATGAACGCGTTAAGATAATCGTGGGCTGCTCAGCAGATAACCTCTCGTCCTACTATAGATTGTACGTGATTTACTATCGGTTACTTTGGAGTATGAATGTGCTATAGACGGCGCCTACAAGAGAAGTGTTGGCAAAAGTTTCGCGTGCGTGTATTTGTTTAGAAATAGCTTTAAGGTCCTTTTAATTTAAATGATGGATATTGTCAAAGAACAGCATGTTCTTGTTCGTGTAGGTACCTATAGCTTTAGCAATGCCTAAAGAAAAACATCGAGAGAAAACAGGCACACCTGCGACATTTTTAACGTTGTGTGAAGCCATGTCAGAAGCCAACCAATAAGATCTACAAGCATGGTTAGTTTATTTCAGCCCCCTTAATATGAACTCTTCAAGAAGAACAAAGGGGCTGAACTGCAGACAAAACAGTAGATTTTACTTTTACTAAGTAGGTAAATTATAAGAAATTTCGGGTTTTATGTGCGCACGAAATTGTTTACGTGTGGGCAATTGTGCATTATGACAGTCGGGTATAAAAACGTCGACGGAGAGAAAACTAATTTTGTAATGAAGTATAGTTAATAAACGTTAAACACTTATGCATTCAACTTAAATAATGTAGGTAGTCGTTACAAAATAGAAAGTGAAAGAGCTGTAGGCACTTTTAAAACAACATTATCTTGCAACCATTCGTGTTGGCAATAACAACCAATGATATACTTTCAAATAAAAATGATTAAGCTCATTTTAAGAAACTATAAAATTGTATAATACGAATGTACCTACTTAAGGCAAGAGTTTACTTTACTTCTTCTTATTCATACTCAGTGACCTGGCACCCTGAGATCGGTACAATGTGCTCAGTAAATCAAGATACCGCACGTTATTGTTTCTTATTGAATCTCATTAATTAGCTTTGTTTGTGCTTATCTTAATGGTTCATGCGATGAGTCTAGATTCTAGACTACCTATGTATTGCACTAGGTTTTATAATCTAGGCAACATATTATTATTGACACTAACACGCCCCGAGGAAATAGGAATTATTGATGTTAGAGATTTGTAAAACTATGCTAAAATGACGCTGGATTTTGAAGCATAAGTTGCAGACTAATTGAGGAATTAGGTACTTATATGCGAGAAAAACAGAGGAGAGACCGAGAGAAACATAATACAATGATTAAAAAACTAATTACGAAATAACTATTTTAATTTACTTTTTATTCATAGAATAAAAAACAATTTTAGTACCTATATTATACCTATCTGTAGCCTAGTGCTAAGAGAGCCAAACGATATTATTTCACCGTCAACATTTTATTTGATTATAATATTTATGTGTGGTATAAGGGCTTAAGTGTAACAACTAAAAAATCCACCACCACCATCCACCGGTTGCCCGCAACTCTGATATCGTCGGTCCACCCAGTGGGCGGCCTGCCAACGCTGCGGAAGGTAACGAGCGAGACGACATTCGAGATGATGTTAATATTCGAGAATAGCATAGCAGGCCATAGATATAGTTTCATAACTAACCCAACGGCAAGACACGCTATAACGCCAATAAAACATTTTAGAGGTCTCCAGACTACACGAACAACGAACATATAAAATCCAACGTAAAAATTAAAAATCCCAGTGGATTCTCTGTTTCACTTAACAAGAAAGAACAAGATTGCAATTTGTATGCAAACTCTCTTGATTCTGTTTAAAATGCATCCCAGAATATACCTTTTTCTTTTGAACTTATTAAACGGAGTAGATTTAAATGTAATAGCTGCAATGAAGGGATTTCATTAGCTCTATCTTTGTCTTAGAACAATAGTTTTATTTAATTTGTCTTTGATTTTCCTGTGTGTGTGAATGCTAGTTTAAAAGAATTTAGTTTAAAGATATTTGGAAAGAATAAAACTAAAGATGCAAATATAAATACTTAATAATATAAATGCGGTTTAAAGTAATTTCGATAACAAACAGGGACTATGAATTTCCTATATTGCCAAGCAAATTAGATAGAAAAGTAGAAGTATGTATTTTTTACCTCTGAACACACCCTTATGCATGATTCCATATAATTATTTTTTTACATTTATTATGCAAAATTTAAAATAGACAATTTGTGTCCACATTATTCTCCATATATGCCTAAATAAATATATAAAGATTTATTTATCTAAATAAGTGAACTAATACTGACTCTGTTTTAATAAGCACACAGCACCTAATAGTTCAAACACTGTCTCATAGACAAAACGTTGGTAAAGTTAGGCTTATATCCAACATTAGACAGCAAAAGTCTGATACGATTATAAATCTGCAAGCCACCTTTGTCACACTGAAACTTGCGACGTAGTTCTAAATCTTATTCACAAACACAAACTATTATGAATAAGTTGAGCGCCTCCGGTGTATCTTAGAGCAAAGTCGATTAATTTCTTGTTACTCAAAGGAAAACTAACCAAGTTTGTTGCTTGAGCCAGCTGCTTCATCTGCGTTTTTTATAAAATGGCATTAAGTATGGTGATGGGTTCAATGGGTGCCTTAAGTTTATGATCCAAATGCACTAATGCAAGAGTTTTCGTATTTCTTATATTTCTTTCTAAGCCAATAAAGAGTGTATTATGAAATTGCAAGCACCCTTTTATATTTGCAGTAAGATTTTAGTATGTTACTTTCGTGATTGTTATCCATATTATCAACTAGCCAGACATTCCCGAATATATATGAGAGTACACTCAGCAACATAAGTAGCTGAACTTTAAAAATTGTTAAATTATAAATTAATATAGTTAATAGAATTAAACTTTTTAAATTATAAATTAATATAGTTAATAGAATTAAACTTTTTAAATTATAAATTAATAGAGGCGTGCTGGCAGCTATTAAACTGGCAGTATTAAAACGAGTTTTGAATTTGTCTTTGCATGGGCGTTTTGTATTAAGACTAAAAAAAATGGATAGATTGTGCCATAGATCATATAACCAAGAAGGGATATTTGAGAGTTATTTTCGGCATTGCCTCTCAGAGGCCAAGAAATACCTACCAGTTTTTGATAACTATCAAAATACGACTTACATTTCCTTACACACGCATTTCTTAAACAATATAAGTAGGTACATTTCCCGAAAACACGTCAACAGAAAGACAAAGAAGGAGCAACCGTTATCTTGGACGCTGCCATCCGTCGCCTTATCAGTCCTGTCATATCTGCGTACCCTCCGACAGCAGCTATACAATGCATTACTTCACACGAGATGTCCTTGTGAAGGGTTGATGTAGATAAATAATGTAAGCATGATTCACGTAAGGAAATAGTTGAGCTGTTTTTGACGTATGCAGACATTTTAGTTACAACTGTTTATAGAACAGTAGGTGGGCAGTTGAGCGAATGATCCTGGGTTGTATTACCGATAAGACATCAGAACAATATTCTTGTTCCATACAAGTAAAGAATAGAGTATCTCTTTCGTATTGTTATTAAAATCAATAAAGGACATTTCTCGTTGGTCTAGTGGTCGATGAGCGCGATCGCTGAGCATGACGTCCTGGGTTCGAATTCTGGGTCAAACAAAGTGTTACTGGGTTTTTCGATTAGGATATACTCAGTAGCATTACGGTGTCTGAATTTGGGCCTGGTTGATGGCAATCGATGCTATTACATAACTGGCCAAATGTGGGTGTGTATATGTGCACTTCTGTCTACCCATTCGGGAAATACAGGCGTGATGTTATATTATGTAAAACAATGTATGAGATTATAATGCAAATCTGTGTATTTAAAAAGAATCTTAAACCAAATGGAAATATAAAAATGATATTACCAACCAAACAAATAACTCGACAGTCAAAAGGAAAACCAAAACCAAATAAAAAATGGCCTAATCTAAAAATCTGCAAGTCTTAAAAATACGCAACAATCACTTTGCGAGGCGACTTTTTAAAGTCCAAATATAATTAAAATCCCTTCTTTAATACGTCGGCCACCCTCCGAATACGGGGTGTAAGTAATTCGAACGGATTTCGCGAAAAGGTCCCACTTAATATATTGTTGCGAAAAAAGAAAATGTTGACTAAATAATTCCGGCATTACATAGTGATCAATGGCTTTTTGGATTCAAGGTACAGTCAGCTCCATAAGCAACTAAAATTATTAAAAAAAAATGACAAATAATTGAAAGAAAAGAATCAACTCAAGTTAGTGTTTCAAATTATAAGAACGTCCAAATGATAATCTGAGAATATTTTAAACTTTTTACTATACCTATAAAAGTTGTTCCTTAATGGTATGTTAAAAAATATACATGTTCAGCTACTTATGATGCTTATTGTACCTACCAAGTATTGTTTTATAACATTTCGAATACAATTTTAGTTTATAGAAAAATATTTTTTTTCTTTTTTTTTTTTTCATCACTATCCTATACCTAATCCATCGAAGTATTGTGAACTTTTGGGTTGCCAAAAATAGCAACAACTTCGCAACGCATAACCCCAACTTGTACCTATATAAAGGTCAAATGCAATCCAATTGAACATTGAATTAAACATAAGATTGAAATCCTGTCATGCAACACATAAAAACAAATAATAACTGTTTTTATTTCGTAAATTACCTTCATAAGTATATTTAAGTGCCTCAAGCCTTTCCATTACTGCTTGTTAGCCGTCATCTTTGAAATCGTAAATATACTCGGCTTCAACATTAGATTTGACATCATTGTTTCAGACAATTCTCTACCAACATTTTTGTTAGACTTAAATTATTATGAGAAATACCAAACTATTAGGTATCGAACGAGAAACCAGCCACACCTTGAATCTTTTCACCTTTAGAGCTGTGGAGGATTTTACGATACACCAAAACCAGTAGTGCCAAGATAAAATCATAAAACTGAATCCATTCTTCAACGAAGTCTTGAAATACGTCTATGTTCCTCGTATGTGACAAAAAGAACCACTTACAAGGGTTATCTATGAGTCGCGGCACAATACCGGGTTCAGATAAAGGGTACCCGGTTTGGGTACGGAGCATCAAAAATACCAAACGATGATAACATATCATTGAGACGGCCATACAGCCAAACTAACTCTCGTAAAGTTGCTCTACATGAAAATGCAGTGAGCTTTGTGTGGCTGTGCAGACGGGCTACTGTTTTTGCTCCTATTTTTGTCGCGTGACGTACTTGGGACCTATTCACGGTTTTTTTGGATATAATTATTTAGTAGAGGACTATGGCAGTAAGCAGGTAATGACTTAAATAAATAAATTACAAGGTCAACAAATATACAAATGGTAAAATCGGCACAACACGAATTCATATTTTAAAATGTTAGTCTAAGATTAAAATGTATAATTGACGAACATAAAAACAAACAAAAGATGCAATAAATCGCCTACTAAACAAACTTATAGACTTTAAATCGCCGACAAAAAGTCGCACATCATACGTGCTACAGACGTCAAATTCAGCTCATAACCGACAAATAGTCGCAAGTCTGTGCAATTTTTTACAACCTTTATCATTACACATTCTGACTCCCACCCATCAAATGGCCGAGACCCCTATAAATAAGCTACGGGCCTCCAGATTGCCGGGTTATAAATGAAAGGGTGCAGGAAATTAGGGTTTTTTACAACGGAACCTTGAGTCGCGAGTGTCGCTGTCGCCGTAAACAATTTTTCATACAGTAAAAAAGGTTGTATGGCTATATTGAGTAAATAGGCTTTATTTGGGATGATGGAATATTTTTTTATGGTGCCCCATAGTAACTGATTACCCCCGACATAAGGCGGGTCGGGATATTTTTTTTTTCGTAATAAGGAAGGCAATCAGACGTAAATCCTACTGACGGTGGCGGATCGCTTAATAGCGTGAAGGGGAAGACAGTGGTTGTTTGTAAAACAAGTCATATTTCATAGTGTGGGAACTGAGCCGTTTTTTATGGTCATCTGATGTTTTTAGAAGATATATCTCATCTCTGTCCAAAATATGTTGTTTTTTTATAGATGTTCGGTATTTCCAATCATCAATATGAGTAGGTCCTATTAAAAGTATAGATGACGATCATTAAGGTGTAAAGAAGGTTCAGTACATATACACCTACTTTAGGCTCTCAATTATAGGTCCATACTCAATTTAGACGGATCAAGTTCCCCGTTTAATTTTCGTAAAATTAAACCATTTTCGTCTAAGTATATATCTCGTAATTTTCTTCTAATAATTTGGAGCTTTCATAAATTTCCAGTTCACTTGAACACGAAGTCACTTCGCGGCGTCTAACTGGATCCCTCAATTCATTACACGTCTAGACTGCATCTATAAAACATGGGTTTACACTTAATACATACTTGATAGTATGCAATTTCTAAGTTTAAGTTGAGAGAAACGGTAAATAAAAAAAATCGTGGCTTAATCATGTATTTTTTGTAATTGTTTCGTATAATACCTACTTGAGTATTAAGTACTGATGCGAAATAGTTTATATTTGTCAAGAGATACTACAAGGGACTTGAATCTTTTTGTACAATTGTTTTTCATCTAAACGTTCAATTCATTTCTATCTACGTCTAGGAGAAACTGCGCGATTGGATACATAACATCACGCCTGTATTCCCCGAAGGGGTAGGCAGAGGTGCACTTATAGTACACCCACATTTCGGCAGTTATGTTTTAGGTCCCAATGAAATAGGGGGCGAGCCTATTGCCATCAACCGGGCACAAATCCAGACTCCGTGCTGCCACTGAGAAACCCAGTAACACTTTGCCCGACCCGGGATTCAAACCCAGGACCTCGTGCTCAACAGTCACGCTTAGCGACCACTAGACCAACGAGGCAGTCGATTGGATACATATCTGCTAATTGTACAAGTATCTAAAGCCAGCCAATACATGAATGAAACACCACAAACGTACACATCAGTCCATAATTAAGCATACACTCCGTGCATGCAGCTCAAACACAACACAGTACGCAGTACATATGTACCCCAAGCCGCGAGTCGGAGTCCCGGCGGGGGCAAGTTTGGGGCCCGCTGTCTCGGAACTTACAGAGCGATGCATTAATTAATTCATTATTAATACAAGCTCAGTACATTAACTTAGTTTCTACTTTCAACTTACTAACTTGCGTCATTAGCAAGTGATGGCATTTGCACTTAAAATTATAAACTTAAATGCAAATGACAACATCCGATTTATTGACTATATTTATATACAACACGACCATACTTCTCTGACCTATCCCACAGACATTTTTTTCAGCATAGACGGCTGTATGAGTACCATTTACGTCTGTTAACGTACGAAAGATATTTTTCTTTTATAAAGCATTGCTAGGATGTTTCCTAATATATAAATATGGCTTAAATGGATTAAAATATTGCTTTAGAAAAATATGGCAAGGCAAAGGTCGCGCTTTCCAAACCCGCTCGTCTCCATATTTTTTTAAATTTTCTTCATTAACTTAAACATTTCTAAGAGTCTAAATAGGAAGACAAAACGTCAGGACCAACTAAATGAACCTTCAGGGTTTTGTCCTCTCTAAAGGATACAACAAATCTACTAAATCACAATTAACTTAATCAAAACTCGTCTGACACCCCTCCTAAGGGCCACGGTGTGATGATATAAATAAAAGGAACAATTAACATGCGTTGTCCATTTCGTCAGTGTTCAAATTAGGTCAGACGATGCAATTTAAACTTGTAGCCAGGGTCCGTAGATTAGGGCCAGGGGTCATAGTTCATTATTAGAGAACATTTCACTACCGGGACTTAATTTTGGGACACGAAATTCACTAGGTGCTTGACAAAAATGTATCAATATCTTTTAGAGAATAAACCCTAAGATGTACACGTTAAGGTTTATTTTGGATTAAGCCGGCTCAAAATTCACGAATCCGCAGCACTGTCCAACTTCTTCAGGGCTGTCTGCTGCTCCCCTTGTAAAATGTCCCGAGGGACAGAAAGATAGCCGATAAGTTACTTACTTAGCCGTTGTAATGTATGCAAGACGGTATATTAAGCCGTGTTAATTTGCACTTGTCAACGAGGGTCTCACTACTAAGATTTGTAACCTAGTTTGACTGTTTGAAGCACTGCATTAAGATTAAATTATTTAAAGTATCACTTAGGAAGGTTTGAAGTTTTGAAAAGTCTTTAAGAAAGTGTGTAAGTTATTCAAAATGGTTACAATTATGCCACGCATTAATATAGTTAATAGCTTACTTAATCAATGAATACAATCTAGAAAAGAGATCTAAGATAAAAGATGAACCAGATTAATCAATCAAGTTAAGTTTACAACCAAAATCAAGGCCTCTTGAAAACAAGTTAAAAATCCTTGAAACATTCCTCAATTTAGGATTCATTACTAAAGTTAAACCAACTCATTTTCTAACCGATTTCCAAAGACGAATAAAACTAATTAGCCGTGACCATGTAGAAAATTTTACTGGTGTATTTGGATTATCCCAAGATCTTAACACTCACAATAATAATCCGAACGATCTTGAAGATGTCAATCAAAGTAATGTTATTAAAACAATAAACAAACGAATTACAGAAAAAAAATCTTCCTCATTCTCTCTCGCGATTACTAAGACGCTTCTAACGAGCAACATATTGAAACAAATATCGATAAAGAACACACGCTTAGAATAAAAGCGAGTGACAGTAATATTCTCTATCTTTCGTTTAACACACGCCGGTAAAACATGTTCAAATAATGGCTTATCTGGAGGACGCAGCACGTTTTATTTCAAACATGTCAACATCAATATCGATGCCCACGTCAATACTGCTCGGCTCAAACCCAATTTCTCTCACTACATATTACATTACCTGTCAAAACATGTACAAATAACGCGTGCCGTGCAGTAACGTGTTGTGAATTGAACCAACAATCTTATTATGGCACTTTACCTTTTAAACAGAATGTTTTAGAATCTTTTACACTTTCGCATATTTACCTTATGGTTAGAGAGAGTAAATAAGATGAAAGACAATGTTTTGTTAAACGGTAATAAGAACATGTCTTCATTTGGCAAACCTTCTAAATCGATTTCTGGGACTCGCCCAAATAAACACTATTTATTCGGAAAAAAAAGCAAAATAAACAGAAACGAAGAAGGGACTACATCAATATTCCTCAACTTCCACATCGGATCGTTTGAAATACGCCTTCCAAGTATTTCTATCTATCATTCTCATGAACTCTGCGAAACAGGGACCGCGGGACCATCCATTACAGACAGTCTGCTGTGCAGTCGAGAGCCAATCGGAAATTCAATTTCCGATATGATACGATCCGCTAAGAGATTGCTGAAAAACGATAGCGCCGCTCACCGATACACGGTGAGCACAAACGATCTCTACCCAGGCTTATAAACGAATCTTTGATCCGATGATTTGTTAACAATGAAACGATATAAAAATACAACTTTAAACATTAACATTTCATACATTTTATTTTACATTCTCATAAGTAATTTAAAAATTCATGGAGCCAAATTAGATGGGGTCCAAAACTTTCAATAAAATATCACTACAGATTCCACGTCAGATTCGCTTTCGGACTGCCAGCGTCGTTTAAAGGGGACCACATTGGATAATTTTCCTAAATACATTGAGGATACCTTTTGCTTTACAATCCTTTTAGAAGGACCTGCTTTCGGTGGCCTTCCTCGTCTTTTTTGCCCTGAAGATCCCAAATTTTGTTTGCAGGGCCAAGACTTCACATTTCGATACATATTTTGTTTTATTTGGTTTTGAACAGATTTCTGTACTTGGCGGCCAAGAAGTGATTGGGTGTGGACGTATTCGTTAATCTTGATTGGTTCTAGTTTATTTTTCATATTCAATACACCGAAGCGATGAGTTTCTTCTGAGAAAGGGTGGGGAGGAATTTTGCCAGTTAAAATCGCCTTCATTGCTTGCCTAAAATTGTAACCAAGAAGATTGTTATGGTTTACAAAGATTAATACACTTCAGCAACAGAAGTTTATAAATTAATAGTTTAATTCCTTACCTAACTTCATCAGCGGAGTTAAAATCCAACGCTTTCAAGTCATTCATGTTGTGTGAAAGGTGTACAGGGCTAAAAGCATCGTTTCTCGATGTTGTTGGTTTTTCATCGTCACTTTGGTCTTCTCTGTCATCCTCAGATCTACGTTTTTGTGATGTTCTGCTAGCAGACTTTTCCATTTAAATATATATATATACAAATTATAAATATGACACTATTACACTGACTGATGAAAAAAGTGTCAGTGCTACATTCTTTTCATAATCTCGTTTTAGAGCAATAAGGTTTTCCATTCGTAAATAGACACAAAAAGTTCAAATACTGCTCAGATGTATGCAAAATTACTTGCAATACTCAAGGATTTAATACAAATAAGATGAGGGTGACGCTCATAACTCCAGTCTAGACGAGCAGACGAAGAAAAATGTCGCATTCAGAATTTAATTAATCAAAATCTCACGTCGTGCTTCGGTATATTCAAATACATAATTTAAGTGAAGTCAAGGAGAAACTTGGATGAAGTAACGTTCCTACAGTAGAACATTTCATTGCGGCAGGTTACGACACACTGGGGAACGATGCTTAATAAGCTTTATAATTTAACGCAAATTCACCCCGCCTTGAAACAACACGAAGACTTATTAGTGGCAGGAATTCTGCAGTGCAAAATTAGCTGAAGGTTTACGACATTGCCTACGAAACGCCGGAGGACACGCTCCACTGGATTACTCGGTATTGACCCGAATTTTAGTATTCCGTAAGATGAAACTGAAAATAAATCTGAAATGTGTGCTCAAAGATAATTAAAACCGACTTCATTGTTGGGCGTACCCAACGGAAGCGCCTGTTTGCAATGGAGGCGAATATTTTATATTGAACGTGCTAAAAGCTGTGTGGGCAAGCCGCGGGCGGACGGGCGAAGTAGTAGCTCACTGGAGCATTTTCTTACTGAACTGTCCACAGCGCCGCGCATCTGTGCCGGCCGTTCTCATAATGAAATGGCCTGTTTATCCCGACCCGAGCATTCTTGGTGGTTAATAGTTTTGAAATAAAAACAAAGGACGTTCCTTAATGTAAGAATTTGTTCACAGTTAATACAATAATAAGTTACGTAACATTTTTGGTGGCTAGTTTTTTTTATAAAAGCATAACTGTAATTTATTTGAAGCACATTCATTTTAAAATAATTTAACTTATTTTTTTCATATTTATCCCTACTGATATTATAAACGCGAAAGTTTGTTTTTGGATGTATGTTTGTCACTCTTTCACCTAAAAACTACTGAATGGATTTTAATGAAATTAACACATAGGCTACTTTATATCCCGAAAAAATGTAGCAGGCAACACCGCGGGGCGCAACTAGTCATGAATAATTTGTCGTGTGTGTAGATATAACTCTCCACACTAGTTCATTTTAGTAAATAGCTCTTAACCTTTCCATTCCTTACATACTTCCTTCACCCAACGTATTAAACGGTAACAGGTAATCCGCTTCCAGTAACGTTTGAAACCGTCGCAACTCCAATCCTTTTCCAGATTAATCCATTCTACAGGTCCCAATATTTCCTGGGGCCGTGTCTGCACTTTAATACGTCACTAGGATTTATGGGCTTCTTTACTTCTGTACCGGCCGTAAGTACTTGGCGATAATTTAGTGGTTCCAATCACCTATTGCACTCAGCCGAGATCCGTCGCCTATAAAATGTTGCAGGCTTTATTAGAAGCATTGTAGTAAACGGAGATTTAGTAGCACGGTGTTAATGGCTGCGTATTTATGAGTGGAGTGAGTTGAGGCTTAATCAATCAGCATATGAAGTAAGCTACCCTTTTGTGGGTTTCGTTATTGGCTAATTATTTTTAGTGTAAGATTGCGTCTTGCGCTTCTAGATCTTATGAGACTTCTGTGGGTATTTAGCGTCGTAAATCGGTCAATCTACGCGTTGCTAAAAGGATCCTAATCAACTGTTACATACTATCAAATTTCAATCAGTTTATTCAGCTGATTCCTTAATGTTATTAACACTGCTTATCATACATTTTCTCATGTGGTTTTCGCATGTTTACAATACAAGCAATTTAAATAATTACCATGCGTCTTAGCCTAGAAACCAAAATGGTTAGCTACAAGCGCCTATTTTATTGTAGTACCTATTTTCCTAGTTTACAGTTTTCCAACACTGTGTTCTACCTTGGTTATTGTGGAGGAAAGCTAAGCATCTCTGTGGTAAAATAGTTATTTTTAGACTTGTTCAGAATTGTCATCTGGATTCGTGGTTGTTTGTTGTTGTTCGCGGTTGGTGTCTGCTTGAGTGCAACCCAGATTTTGCAATGTTCGTGCGGCCTTGACCGTTTCTTGAGAAAACACTTCTTCCAGCTAAACATAGACTTCGTTCAGCTTACTTATTTCGAGTGCTACAAATAAATGAAGCATACAATCATATTATTTTGATGACGTAAGTTTGTTTCT
Source organism: Abrostola triplasia (assembly GCA_946251915.1). NCBI lineage: Eukaryota > Metazoa > Arthropoda > Insecta > Lepidoptera > Noctuidae > Abrostola > Abrostola triplasia. Next base: position 9,093,567 of record OX276434.1, on the reverse strand, counting down.
CAAATTAAAGATTTCAATTTCATCATCTAAAAACATGTCTTTAAACCTCAGATTTGGGTCTGAGCGTATATATATGTGTCTGGTGTGCGATATCTTCCATAATTTGATTGTGTTTTCCATTAAGTAATCCTTAATAGCAGTGTCTGAATTTGTGCCTGTTAGTAGCAATCGGTTTGCCCACTACCACACAATTATATTCAGATCTAAGTAAGCTTATAATATAACATTTTCTAGTGCAATAAACAGAAAAAATTACAAAAGGCGAAATAAGTAAAATTTCATACCCAATAATTTGTACCAAGCTCCTCCCATATAAGTGGGAGTCTGACAATGTAAGAACAGAATAACGCAACAATAAGCCTTTAACTGTATTGCACCACTTGTAATGGTCCACTTAAGGAAACGGGTCGCTATTGACTTCGAAGACGATGGGATAGCTTGAATATAGCACTGCGCATTATTGTATGGGCATTTCAGTATCTTTTTAAACTTCGCGCTAGGTTTGTGTCTATTGTCATGGGTGCTTTTCTGATCTGAGATGTTAAAATTTTCACGTGGTTGCGAACGTAGGTGCAGAGGTCCTAATTCGATAGTCAATAAATACAAAAAAGGATTTAGTAACTCGAGAAAATATAAAAGAAAGGCAATAATGCCATATGAGGCATATGAGGCAATAACGAATGCCAAACGGTGTTGCATCTACGGCAAGGCTCAGATGTTGGAGTAAATTGACTCCTGCCACTGTCCGACCAACAGATTTATAGGCGAGAGATTATACTGTAGAGAATCTTTAACTGCAGCAATGTAGATACTTAGAAAGGTGTAGTCGCGTATGTTCTTATAACTTAAATAACTTTATCCATTACAAATGACAGAAAACGCTAATCTAAACTGATAATGTGATACCTTCATATATGGCAATCTCAAAGTTATTTGACCGTTTTTGAAAAGTTGCAAATATAGCCTGCTAATGAGTGTAGGATAAAATAGATAAGTAGGTATATGCGTACGTTACTTTCTCCTACATCTTCAACATGGTCTGATATTATGCTTACCCTTAAGACGACTTAACAAAGTGTACTGGGTAGGTTTACTTAGTAATAATGTATTGAGTTTACGGGTCAACGATTATGTACTAGTCCTCACTCATAAACCCTTTGACCGAGAGCATACTCCTGCCGCTTCAACTGACCCTTGAGGTCGAAATTTATTAGAATTTATGTGTATTAGGAACTATGTTTGAAGATAGTAATAACGAACATAACCATTCCTCATGATTTTTAAATCATTATTGGGCTCATAATATTGTTTCCTAGTGTTCAAGTTATCTTTATATCAAAATCTATCGATTTCAACATCGTTTGTTTACCAATTCCTGCTAAGAACTTTATTTTCTGATATACTCAATTTCTAAGCAAGAATAAAGTCTGAGTTGCAAACATACTCATTTTTCTCCATATGCGTCGCATTAGCTGCCGCAAGGAATATTAAAAACTAGCTTTTGCATGCGGCTTTGCCTACGTTAAGTTTACTAGCCTATGTCCTTTCTCGGGCCTTAAACTTACTACATGCCAAATTTCATCAAAATCCGTCCAGCAGTTTAGTCGTGAAGGCGTAACAGACAGACAGCCACTTTCACATTTATAATATTAAGTATGTATAATGACAACTGTCGAAAAGGCTTTTGACCATGCAACAATAATTTGTTGTTTACTAGATAATGGATTCATTCCTTCATTTCTATCTCAACAATTGCTACTCACCCATCAGCCTCGAGGGAACCATTTCTTTCCATCGCTCCTGCCCGTACACTTTTGTCTTCATGATTAGCCCATTTCGTTCGGTAATCGTAACCCGCAAGACGTTTTGTTCGTTTCTCGTGATGTATTAGGCTTTAATGTTTTTCATTTCCATCCTCCATTGTAATTGGAGACAACAATGAGTTTGTTTTGTGTAGATCTCACTTAAGATAACAAAGTTTATTAGAAATTATCGTGATGTAAGAGAAGTTGGCTAGGTTTCTTGTTTTCATTATATTAAAATAGGCTTACGTCAGTTAGTTTATTATGATATAGGAAATATTTCTCATTAAGCAAAATGTTAATAATCAACACGCAGTGATGGCATTAAAACATTTGGATCATGCATTATTGAATCCATATATTCGCGAGATATTTTGCAGTAGCTCAGACAGTTACAGTATTATAAAAAAAATACATTTCAATACGTAGGTAACTAAGTAATCCACTATTTCCAGCATCTCCATCTTATCGAGATATAACAAAACATAATAACAGAATCAAACACTGAATGCACACACAGATGTTCCACGGAATTGAAAAATTCGAATCGTTCGAGAGATGGTAATGCAAAACTGGTTTTAAAATGAGAAACCTAAAGTTTAAATTCCAATAAATGTGATGGTTATCAGATATCTTGGGGCGAAAACCCGGAATGGTACGAAGACTCCATCACCCGTATTTACTTTGGAGACAAAGATAAAAGCGTTGGTCCAAGAGATTTATACAATGGTTGTTTGAGGACCGCAAAGATAGCATTGGAAATATTATGTGGATCTAGATTTTTCTTGAATCTTTGTTATGTGTCTGCAGCTGGACTGCGGCAAGATAATCGCTATTTAACGACGGGAGGGATTAAGAAATTTAAACGAATATAAAATATTGGAAGCAATTGCAAATGTTCCGTGAAATTTCCTTCATATTTGCAGTCAATTTTATATTTGGTACTATGAGAAGACAATGATTACCCGGGTAAATGAGTAATCATCGTCTGTAAAAATCATCATAAATAAAAATGTATAATTATTTTGTATACATATGTAGTACACGTGATACCATCGCAAACCGCGACGATAATTGTCGCGATTAAAAGCTATGTTACACAGTCAACTCAGACAAAAAAGAAATAAGGTTCAATACCCGTTCACAATATAATTAGAAATCCCATAAAACTTTTTAAGTTACGTTTGTCCAAGTTCCAACGTAAAATCTTCACCATTGTTGGTTGAGAACTAATTGAGACAGCGCGTCCTAATCCACCGTGACTTGATCGAATTGTGACTAGACACTGTGTAACTTGGTTCTGACCTATTCAATTACCATTGATTGCTATTTGCTTGCAGATTTCAGACACCATTGATTACTTGGTTTCGTCTAAAGGATTGTTTCGAATTATGATGATCTTGCTGGACCTTAAATTCTAGTTAGAAGCATGTATTTGTGTCGTAATAGTTATTTTTTTACGAAATTCAATGTGCCAGAAAATCAAAACTCACTAGGTATACCAAATAAGCCAATAGCAATATCGAATGCACATAGATTACTTTTTAAAAGTTCATCAATAAAATCTGTCATTCCTAAGGAAAGTACTAAGGAAATTAATTCAAACTTCAACAAACTAAACAAATACACTAAAACGGTACTTAACTTGATATGCTGTGTTGGTTGTTTGATGAAATATGTGAGAACAACGAACTGCAATAATTAATTCATTTAATTGAATCGATAACTAATGTATTAAATAGAATTTAAGGTGCGGTGTAGTTTAGTTGACACCTAAATACTGCACCTCCATTTACCGTAATTTACATATAAAATCAAAATAGAATTTATTGGTTTCACAATTCCAATCTGTCGTTTAATCGCTTACTATGCTACAAACACATTAGTGCGGGTGGTGAAACTTTATACTAGACATAATTCATTTGAAAATGAACGGTTTGAAAGCTATAATTGGAGAGATAGTGGCGCCGTCAACAGCATTGACAAGTTTGCGTCATTACCAATTCACCACAACCACAACATCACATTTCAATTTCAAAATTCATCCCATGGATTTAAAATCGTTCAAAAATTCCACACAAATGATGTCTTTATAGACATCCTTTACAATGGTGTGCCCTCAAATCCATTGACAAGTCTCTTTGAGAGCTGTTTGAATCAAATCGCACAATAGATTGGGGAATGCATTGAAAAGCCAACAGACGCCAATGCGGTGTCGAATTAATGGCGTTTTGGATAAGTAAAGGTTGGAGCTTTTTCAATATTGGATCATAATTTAGTCGCTTTGTTGTCTTATTTGATGTGATCATACTGTCTGCTGCGATTCACATTGATAAGCAATAGATTTGGTAAAGTATCTAAAAAGAGCTTTAACATTATTTGCGATTTTTCGCCATTATACTTCACATAAATATTTAGAAAATATACTGAGCAATTAACAAATATAAATAAACATACAACACATCAATACACTGATTGATCCTAAAAAAACTTTTAAGGAAGGGACTGTACTCATAATTTATACACGCATCCTGAAAGCGAAGAAAGCATTCTACCTCTCAAGCCGAAGTGGGGCAAGATGAATAGGGCCGGGAGTTTAGTACGGCGCGTTCAGAAATGATGTGATTTCGGTTGGCGTGAAGTTGAAGCAGTTTATTTTGATATGTGTACCTGAGAGCTCTTAAGAGAAGAAATTTTGGCGCAGAAAGGTCGGGATGAAGGATCATTACTGTACTGTAAAGAACATTTTGTTTAAGTTTAAGTTAGGGACGCATACTTAGGCAAGTACCCAAATTTCAATGACTGTCTTCATTTTAAGTAAAGATAACGTCATTTTATGTATCAGATTTTACATATAATTAAACTTTTAAAATCGTTGATACAAAAAGTTTTAAACTAACTTAGCATTATAATTACTATTTCGAATCACAAATTCTGTCCAAAAGAAGAAATCAACTATTGTTACAACAAACAAACATATGTTATACCAAAACTTTTACATTCCGCTAACATCATTAAAAATACAAAAACAATTGACCTTAAGCAACCAGTTACCCGTCCTAAAGGTACACAAAAAATGAAGATAAACGTAACAGAGAACGTCCTACAAATAAACAATAAGAAACTAGTTAATACAGTCTTATGGGAATGTCCAGTTCAAAGCGACTAAATGGTTTCCTAGCGAAACAATTCAGTGGACACCTGCGCCTCGACGGGTACAAAGGGACAACTAATAGAGTTAGAATTGAATTACATTGACGACTTACTTATATGACGAAGTAGCCAGAAACTTTTTGTAGGATTGTCCATTAAAGTTGTGATAAGTGGACGTCTGTGTACTATAAATAAAGACTGCTTGGTGAAGTCAGTTTAACATTATCTTTCTACACTTCTAGCACCTGCTATTGATACAAATTGTGTTTTGTTTATCTTGTGAAGAGAACTTTATAACTTTTGCCCGCTTGGTTTCTGTCCATTGGCAGAATAGCATTACCTAAATCAGAACAATTTAAGATATATATTGACGACTGATTAGCGCAGTGGCTAAGCGATTGGACTGCTGCGCTAAGGGTTCGATTCCCGCGCGGGGCAAAACTTTGTGCGAACCACAGATGTTAGTTCCGAGTCTGGGTGTTAGTGTATGTGATATTTCATGTTTGTAAAACGCACCCACGACACAGGAGAAATTCCTAGTGTGGGGCGACGTATTTAAAAAAAATATATATCATCTAGATCTTCATTCAATCCGTACACAAACACAAAAATGAGGTTACTAGTTACAAATAAGTAGTTACCACCCGTCGCACTTCTGTGAGACTATAAAATCAATTTAAAACGCCACTGTTTCCGCTGCTACGTTATTAAATTCCTTGCTCTCTCCTTGTTTTTAAGTCAAGACTTTCATTCCATGTTCTTTTTTATTAAACTACGTATTTACTCTAGTAAAGTACTGCGATATATTATATTCTCTTCGGGTATCTACGCCATTTAGGGAAGTTACGATGTTGCTAACCATATATAAGGATAATCGCCGAGTCATTTCCATCTATGAGCATGTTTACTGCTAGGAAATCCGCTTTTGCTTGTATTTCGATTTGGATGAAGCAGGATGTCAATACGAAGTCTACTGAATTTATATTTTGTGCTATTCTTACAAAAAGTATTTTTTTTTGCCTTATACTAGGATGTTTGCTGGTGAATAAGAATTTCACTTTTTATTTCACTTTAAGATATCAGGTTTTGTTTTTCATTTCTAATAAAGAATGTTTTGCCTTTCACTGCGATTTTCTCTTACGTCTGGGAACGCAGACAATGCAGATCTAATACACAATATACTTATCATAGGTTCATACATATAATAATTCTCTATACAGTCTACCTTTATTTACCTGCTATTCATGTCTGGCTACTAATGAATATAATGAAGACGACAGGCTAACGTGCACGTTGTCATCCTGTGAATGTTCAGTAACAATCTGCGTCACAGTGACAACTCTAACAGTCTGAGAATGGAATAATAGTTCTTACGTGTATACAAATAAACACGTATCTCGAGTGAACCTAACACTAAGCTCAGAAACTCAAATACGTAACGACCTCCTTATGTTGATACATCTGACACAATTCCAAGCTCCTATTAAACACAACACTGGCCCGCCAATCCACAACAAACACGCAATCAGTTCAAAGCGGCGTTAGACAGGTTGGCTATCTAAACGGAGCTGGGCACAATAATTCATATCTGGGCACAAAGGCACCAGCTGAATTCATCCAATCCAGACAGATCCCTTGGGCGCAGACTAGGTGATTCAATTTGAATAGGAAAAACCAGAGGTCCGAGAACAATAATAGATAGTAATTTAGATAGTTGGGCCGAGAAAAGATATTTTTTTATTGAATCTTTTGTGCTGAAAGCCCGTTTTTATTTAGAATAGAAAACTTGATGAAAATGTAAATGGTCCAAGATTTGCCTTTGCTTGGTCAGCCAACGTCGACAGATAGCTTTCATTGTTTAATTACTTTTTATAGACCTCTTATATTTTTTTTCAGTTAGGTACAGATTATCTAGTAGTCATAACATGGATACTATCAGTACAAAATCGTCCTGGGCTTAAGGATAACATCGGATTCATTTGCACCAGGTGGTAGCCTTTCAATAAGTCTTTATGTGACTTTCTGAGTGGCAAAAGAATTGATATAAGTTACGTACTTTTTTTGAATGACACTACCTATTGACGAATAATACCTGAAAAATGGTAATAGCAGCCATGACATGTTTCTTATTTGCAATGTCAAACTTAACATCGGCACGCCCAACAGACTCCTGCATAAGCGTCCAGATTTGTTACAGTCAGTTTCATTACTGCATCGAAATCACAACCAACAAGGCGGACAACCGTATAGGGAACACTATCATACACGTATAATTTACATACAAGTATCAGTTAATTGTCCGCTGTTGTAGTACTTACCTGTACCTTACATTTTTTTATCAAACTTCCTCCCATCTGTCTTAGTTTCACAAAGACTATTAGTATTTAGTGCCCACACGGTTCATTTTGCTCAGCCCTAATGTAGCATAAAATAAAAAGGTCATGGCTCAGCGACACAACTTAGCATTGAGACGTCTGTTCAATACAAGAAAACTAAAAAAAGAATTCAGAGAATAAAATTACGTAACGCGGGCGTCATAAATGGATTTAGTTTGATGACAAGATAGAATAAAATCTTAGGGCCGCAGCATCTTGAATGAGAAGAAAGAAATGTATCTTTATTCTTTTTAGTCCAGTTGTAGATACTCTACAATGAAGATCACCAGTTCTAGATCTACTGACGTCTACAAACTAGACGATCACATGGACAAGACGACATAATCAGATCAGTATAAAAGATTTAATAAAAAATCTGGTTTGATATGTGTAATAATAGTACTTTTTTTAACTTACTATGACTAAATTGATAAAGGAAATTTGAAAAATTATGGACACGAGCAGGATTTGAACTCGCGACCTTCGCCATACCGTGGCGCTGCTCTAACCTATTAACTTAACTTACTATAACTATATAAATTCGCCTGTTCATGCATGAAATTACTCCTTCATTTTATGATTTGAATAGACACAGTAATTTTTACAGTTCTTAGCTACTCAAAACTTACCATAAAGAAAAGCTAAATTTCCTAAACAAACATATTCCACCATACATAATACATCAACTATAAGTACCATCTACTTAGCACCGGCGCTAGACAGGGTGGCGAAGCAAAATAAAATCTCTACGTAACCGGGGAAGCCCCATGGGGTGCACTTAATTAAATACAGCCCCGATTGAAACCTCGTGCTCTGAGAAATCAAACATTCTTCAGATTTTTCCTTTCTTCTCCGGCGAGCGAATGGCGAATGAGTAAGTCAACACGAGAGACTTTCTGAATCGATTATTTAATGAAGATATCGATTACACTCGATTGCAGACTTTGTGATTAGATATTTAAGTGCTACCAGCGGTGTAAGCATTAGACTGAAAAACTAAGAAGCTCTGTCTGTTAGTTAGCTTATAAGTATAAATTGTGAGCTCATGATTCGATGAGTGCACTTAGTAGACTAAGGACTCTTCTTACTGAGACTTACAGATGCATCTAAATCCATCATTAACCTCTTACTTTTCTATATTCATATAGGTAAGTATCCAGTATTATTAAAAACAATCAAGGCCTCTTTTATATTCAAGCTGCATTATTCATCTCACTACACCTTCACAACAAACTACCATAATAAACTTACCATATTTTACATTGAAGAATGCAAAATAACCTCATTAACACACTGTTGCCTTCTCACCGCCACAGGAATTCGCTTGGCGCATATTTGACGAACACTTTTCGTGTATAAACGATCTCGGTGCGTTACTCTTTATTAAAAATTCAAATAATAGGGTAGGATGGGCTTCTCAGCAACGGTAAGTGATCTCCAGGATCATGATTGAACATTTTATATTCACTACAGTGTTCTAGAAACGGCCGAATTATTTTAGCGACGTAATTTGGGCCTTCGGTAAATGAGTGAGGACGTTTAGTTTCATGGGAGTTTAAAAGGTGTGAATTAAGGCGAGTTCTACGAACAGGCTGGGGCGTATCAGCACTCTATTATATTTCCAGTTTTGTGAAGACGATTGAAGTTAACGGAAGATTTGACTTGACGAGAATGTTTTCTCTAGACTCTGTATCTCAAAAGGCTTTTGCCCTGAAATCGGCTGTAAGATGTCATATTAGCACATTATTATGTTCCCATATTAGGTTTTGAGTTTAATTCTGATATTGGGCAAATAAAAAACATTTATATGTTTGAGTTTTGACGTGATCTTCATTGCATTGAAATAAAATTAGGTATTAGTAGTCAAAGAAAATAATAAATCTTTAAAGAAACCCTAGGGAACCTTGAGAAGAAAGAACAAAGATAAAAAAGGAATCCTTCATAAATTATAAATCTTTGATAATTAAAGATTCGTCTAAGAAAGAAATTGCCTAAAATTAATGGGGGAGCGGTCTTTGGAACATTTTATTTAATAAGTCTTCGTGCAGCCCTTCGTACATAATTGTAAATTAATTGCGTTCTCAGGAAAAAGGGACCTTCTAATGGCTAATTAGGCAAACGATAAATATATTTTGAACAGGAGGCTTTTTGAATTACAATATCCTCTTACATCATACAACATTATATATTTACGACTTCTTTCTAATTCATTCATGTTTATTGACGATTTGTTTTCCTAACCTACGAGTCCTAACTTAAATGCGCGGCAAAATCGTCTACCATCATATACCAAATGTAACGCAGGTTACTCCGACAGCTTTATATTTCATAAAATTACATTACTATTGTATTCTTGAAAGGAAGAAAACCCAGTTTCAATGCGATAGAACTTTAGTCAATGATAGAATGCCACCGTGTCACTCGTAAGCTAAAAAAAATCTACCATTACAGAAGAAGAAGAAACACGATTAAATAGAAGAATCCAACACAACAAACAACCGTTTCTTTCAATAAAAGAGAACAAACCGTTCTAAATATTTGTATTCAATGCATCGCGTAAACAACAATTAATAAAGAGTGGTAGCACGTTGGGCGCCAACTAAGTCGGGTGGCGACTGGATTCCACCAGTCCGGTGTAAAACTTTAATCACCGCTTAATTAAAGTCGAGTAACTTGTACGTGACCGGTATTCTGCTCTCCACATGTTCCCGATACTGTCGCAGTGGGAGGTCGAAGATTGCACAACAGAAAAGTGGGTAATAAATTCGCTATTCACCCTTATAAAACTTAATAACAACATGTTTAATTTATAACAGTTCCTTAAGGTGTTATTAAAAGGATTTATAAACAAGCGTCGTATAAAAACCCGTTTAAAATTTGAATGCATCGCATAAAAGGATATTAATAAAGTAGCCCCACGTTGTGCGCCAAGAAGGCGCGGTCCGCGAATGAATTCCACTAAGTCCGGTGCAGAACTTTAATCACCGCTTAATTAAACTGGAGTGGTTTGCACGTGACCGCCCTTCAGCGCTGTGCATGTTCAAGATACTGCCTCCGCGGAGGCTCAAGAATGCACAACACTTTCAAGTGGGAAATGAAGTTGCAGTACCTTACGACGGTATTTACATAGTAAAGCGCATTAAATTACTTAGTAAACTTTGGTAACTCCTCAAGAACATACTTAGTGTACACTACGAGGTCTATAACTTTAAGCGTTTGTTACTCACAAAGTGCATTAAATTACAAGTGAACTACATTGTTTGAAACAATTGCGAGTCGCAGCTATAAAAATAAAGCCAACAATCGTATGTCATCTCAAACATAAAAGCATTTGACGTAACAAGACCGAGCTAAAAATGTATGTGCATCTTAAAAGTGATTTATACTCACCTAAATAAATAAACGTATATCATAGGAAACGTTACACGCGTAACATATGAAGATAGTTGAAGACAGTAATTTTACGCATTATATAACCCGTCCCAGGGCAAAGATGTGGACATTCGTCATCCGCCTTCCGAGAGCGGCGGACCTGCGCCACGTACCCTTATTTTGAAAGGACGGATAAACTTGTATCCGCTTACAGATTTATTTTCCGCACATAAATTATACCGGGGCCTCGATTTATCTGTTTTTGTCAAGTTATAAATTCTATGTATTTTGTATAACATCTGCTAACGGGAATATGTGACACGCTTATATTAAACAGTCAAAACGAATGTCTTTAAATGTTGAATAATATTGCCGGGTCCCATGTTGTGCGCCATTTGCAAGTAATACGGGAAAGCAATAAACTCGGCCAAGTCACATGTGAAAATGTGACTTGCATAATGTTACGTTCACTGCCTATAAATTCCGTTTTAATTAAAAACGTGACTGAACAAAAAGGGCCTACTAATCTACATTTCGTTTGAATAGCACCGATGTCTATATCACCTAACGCTTTATCATATTATGTAGAAAGTAAAAATAGACTTTTGCTCTCAAATATGTTTCACACGAAGCCATTTCTTTTCTAGTTAAAAGTATACGTGAGCGTGGATCAAACAAAACATATATTACATCAAAACAGCGCGTAACGACATATCGACACGTAACATAAAAGGCGAGCATTCCTTTCAAGACGCAAAGCTCAGTATCAGATCACAAGCCTTTGCTCTCGTCTCGCAAACTATTTGAATTCTCACCCCAAGGGCGTCTATATCGAAACACCGCCATGACATGGGACAATGATACATATTTATCAAATGATATTTATTGCCGCCATGAAAAGCTGCTGCGATTTTCTCGTCTCTTTTCCTATTTAAAGTTTAGATATTTTATGGGCACCGGGATTTCGGACGGTAAAACTACACTAGCGTTCCGTATTGTTATGGAAAATAAATCGCTGTGGTTTGAAATTTTTGGGAATCGGTAGAGCTTGTGATGAGAGGCAGATTTTTTTTTTCTTTACAGAGGAAAAAAACAGAAAATGTTCGTCTGCTCTCATGATTCGAACTATGAACAAAAAAAGGCAATAGTCATATATTTCTAACGGTAAAGAAAAAAATATCAAAAGCAAACCAAAACAAAACAAATCGTCGTTACACCAATTCTTGTCTCCAACGCCCACCCAACAATATCCACTATCTGAATTGAAGTCACCAAAGTTAAAATTTGTCTGCATTTTATCGCTCCTCCGGCATGCGTCGCTCTCATCCAGTAAGGGTTTATCGTGCGAAAGGCCCAGTTAGGCCCACATCACATACAAATTTGTCCTGCACGAGATATTATCAAATACTGGGACCCTTCTACCGACAGAGGTTCGATCAAGCCACTCGTTTATCAAAAAATGGCAAAGGACAGTCTCCGGGTAAAATTGTTGGCTTTTAAAGGCAGATCCTTCGATGAATTTATTATGCTACCTAAAAGTGTCACCCGCTCTTTGCTTGGACAGGACGATACAGAAATAATGTGTGTACTGACGGACGGTAATATGGAATATTTTAATTAAATTTTGTTTATTTAGGTAATTGAAAAGATATGATGACTGATTGACGAGTTTGCACTAAAAAAGTCTTCTTCGGTTGATAGATGAATATTAGATGATCGACGACAAACAAAATTCCAATTTGCCATCATTTTTCTTCATAAATTAAAGCTGGTTACATTGCTAAATTTCGTCACCGTATCCCACATGGTAACTTTAACGAACCCCATCAAACAATGCCCTCTATAAAGCAAGTACTCAGGGAAGCAGGTGGCTCGAGGGTCGATGAATTACCGGAGGACAGATGTTAAGCGTCGCCGGCTTTTTAACTACCCTACAACGGCAACTTTTATACGTCATCCGTCGAAGGATCCTGTAAACAGTTTGCTTATTGCAGTTGATAGACCTGTATGGAGTACAAAGAGAAGAATAAGAAGAAAAAAAAAATTATTATGACTTATTATTACCAAAAGCTTAAGAGATATGTCTCTAACTTTAAGCTAGATAAGGACACATAAAAAATGCTCGTTTAAAAATATCTGAGTGGTTTTACGCTCTATCGAACCTTCAATATAAAAACAGTGAAGCGATCCGTAATGTAAAACTTAAACCCTTATCTAAATATGCAATATTCTAAATGCTGAGTCATACCAAAATATCTTAAGCCGCATACCGAATTGTGAAAAACCTTTGCACCAATAATGCCTGTCTTGGCTGCTCACACTGTATTATTTAATTGGCGACATTACATAGATTTTTTTACCAGGTTTTTTTACCTTTGCTGTTATACTTATCATATGTTAAGTTAATATTTCGTTTTAAATTCATATATTTTAAATCAATAAGCAATAATTCTTACTAGTGCCAAGAGTTGGACTAACCAACTCTTGGTACAATAAAAAAATGTAGCCAAACGGCATTTTTTATGTCATTTGGCGATTTTTAGATACACTCAGATAAGTTGAATATTTTTATTAATAGGTTCACGGGATGACATCACCTTGTATTTGACGCATTAAAACATTGCAAGTTTATAGAAACGAGATGTTTTTATCCAGCCTTATGTTGACTCGATTTACCTGTATTGGGTTTTTATGTAGACGACTTTAGATTATAATATTAGGTATGTCAAAAGCGTCTAAACTACACATTATTCTACCGTAAAATATTTTAAGAGAATAGAGATTATCAAACTAGAGTCTATGAAACTGATTTAAAGCCAGACAATGAGATAACAATATAATATTCAAGACAATTATTATAATTAGCAAGTAGAATTAATACTAATTGAAAATTTAGCGGCATTAACACTACATAATTTTGTCTATCTACAATATCTTTGTTCAAATTCAAATTCCGCAAAGTGATTTCTCCTCTCCGTTTGTCATCTAACAAGTCCTTCTCTATAAATCCAATTAGCCGTGCCAGATTAAATTTGATAGCTCAAATAACAGGCGTGTAACAAATCAAACTAGAAAACAAACAATGTAACTAACAAATACTAAATAAAGCCTATATTTACCTCATCAAAACATGAATCCGTCACCGATTACTTATACAAACATAGGCAGGCGGCCCCCGGACAAATAACCATTATTGTTGAATTAGTATCGCCATTAAACGACGAGGTGTCACTCAGGGAACATTCACTTGATATTTCCGTAATTGGATCTTTAAATAACTTTCGTTAAGTGTAAAAACACTCTGGAAATTACAAATCATCAAATTTAAGCGGTTGGAAATGAGGAGCTGTTTTTATTTTTTATTTACACCGGTATAGGATTAGCGTGTGATAAGAGTGTGACATTAAATTATATAGTTTAAGTAACGATAAATAAGTATTACTATATCAGAATAAAGTAGAATTTATAAGTTTACTAGCTGACCCGGGGTATAAAAAATAGGATGTTGGCCGATTCTCAGACCTACTCAATATACTCACAAAATTTCATAAGAATCGGTCAAGCCGTTTCGGAGGAGTACGGGAACGAAAACTGTGACACGAGAATTTTATATTTATAAGATAGTAAGGTTTACTACAGTTTATGTTAGGTGAATATATTAAATTATCCAGCGTGCTCCCACTGCAAGTCAAAGGCCTCTTCTCATGCAGAGAAGTAACAAGAATCCACGTGAATATAGTTAGTTAATCTGGAAATAGTCTATTGCAGCGGTACGCGTCAGTACAATCCAAAAAGTGACGCGTCTCACTCGCTCATTTGTATCAAAGGCACTCATTAATAACACTACAGTTTCATCATAATAATTTATGTGTATGTCACCAGTAAATCAGGACATTCGCCCGCGAGATGGCCTGTGAATCACCCACTCCTACCGTATTATTATTTCACACAAGTCCTAAATCTAAAATAACGTGTTTGAACGACGTGGGAGGGCCATCAAAATCCCTTTCTATGTTTAAAATAAAAATTTAACCCTAAAAGCAGTTTCGTTTTATGAAGGTTTTTTATGCCCTGCGGCATCGTAGATGCATTTATTTGTTCTTATAAAATTGTTATTGGCCCGTTTCACAATTTCGTACTTTCTTTTCACCGGCGTTTTATATTAAGTCTGTGGGATGTTCGGTATTAAACTTCGCGGGTTCGTTTTAATACTGTATGATCTCTTACATTGTTCAAATAAACGTTGAGTTTGCTTTTTGCAGCGATTGTCTTGATTTAGGAGTTTCTATCGTCACTTCGTGTTTAACTCAACTTTTTATTTTCTAGTTGTCAGTTCCTTTTCTTCGTTAGCATTGTACCTAAGGTAGAAAACAAATTGGTTCCTTTGATCAAATGTCTCTTGCTTCAGTATGTACAGGATGCAATCTGTATGCTCAATAAAGCCGTAACGGCTAACGGCTGTGTAATTTTAGTTAATTTTGTGCAGATGTAGAAACTAGGGCAAAGCAACTATTAAATTCCGGAATTTAAAGGACCTGCTATCTCATATTAATATCTGTATTCCCTAGTCACTTTTACTGTATAAGATAAACACGCTGTATTTATAGAAAGGCAAGTGATTCTCAATAGAGAATTAAGGGAGATCTAAACAATGCCCTTACAATTTTTGTAATAACAACTTGGCTGGCAGGTGATGTGAAAAAAAAACTGTTAGACATCGCGTCGTCCACAAATAACACTCAACACTACCACCCTTACATGCATGTAACACAACATTATATTATATGAGACATAACAAATAAACATTCTATAACGCACAACAGAAACGTTACCAGCCCTTTTATTGCCAACCGCACAAAAATAACACGCAAATATTCAAGTACCAACCTAAGTTCATATATCATTGGAACAGTGCATCATTTCTTCCAGCAACAGTCGACAGGCAGTCAGCATTTGTAGTTCAACGTAATACGTCGCTCTCGAGACTCCACTGAAGAAACGCTTTCAACAATTGAGCACATTTTCGTGTTTGTCTCTTGACATTTTATTTTGGTGCTGGAACTTTGTTGCAAAATGTCAAGTATATAATTTCCTTGAATAGAACCGCCTTACATTCAATTGTAATCCCCGAAGGGGTAGACAGGGGCGTTCTCTTTTATCTGCAGTCTATTCTACCTTCTATACAGCTCATCCTAATTTGAGACTATTGCAATTTATCGGGCTCACAACGCGTGCGTTACCTTTTACATAGGTCACACGTTACGTACGTAGTTCATCGCTTTCCCAAATTACGCTACAGTTTCTTATAACTTACTACGTAATATTAAGTTTAATATGGACGTATAAAACTTAACTTATACTGAACATATACATTTAAAAAAATATTATTATATCTAAAAGCGATTTCGCTGCATTACAAAACATTACAACCAGCGACTTACGTATCCAATAAAACCTCCAAAGACAGCACCATTTCACCAAAAAATTCCAATACTCAAATAGCACGCTTCAAGTTAAAGTACGTCCCAAACTCAATTCTCCGTAGCTTCACAACATTTCATAAATATTGTGAACAAGACGCTTTTAAGATCCTTCCTTAACGGTTCGTTTGCTTCAAGTCCTAGCTCAAACAATATAAAACATGTTTATTGTGTAACTTATAGGCTAGTGTTTGTTCACTTACAGCCCCCTACCAGGAACTCTTAAAACGAGACAGTTTACGATGTGGAAACGTGACGCCGCTACGAGCTGTGCAATGCGTTGTCTCGCTTTCTCAACGTAAACTGTCATGCTTTAAGAGTTCATGGTAAGGCAGGCCTTATAACTCTCAGGGCGCGAGCTCAGGGCCTACAGCCACCACTGCGGTGATAAATCTTGATACTACATTGAATTACACACTTGTTTTGAAGAGGATGAGTGTTATAGTTTAAGCAAACGCCTATTCTCGCATATCACGACCTGGTTGGCGCAGTGGCTAAGCGATTGGACTGCTGTGCTAATGGTTTCGGGTTTGATTCCCGCAAGGGGCAATAATTTGTGCGATCCGCAGATGTTTGTGCCGAGTTTGGTGATTGTCTATGTGATATTTCATGTTTGTGAAACGTACCCACGATAAAAATTACTAGTGGGGCGACGTTTTTTAAAAATAAATAAAGAGAAGATAACGACGTTACATTTATTCTTACATAGTGCTAGGCTAGGGCCTGAAAAACAATTCCAATGCCTAATGCTATAGACCTATATCAATATAACAACCACACATTGCATATTATATAATTAATATCAACTAACTCAAACCAAAACCATACATGCAGACAAGTTAAAAATAACGTATGCTATGATTTCTTAAGCATCAAACAAATCATCCATAATTGCAATGTTGGTAAACAGAAAAGGCTTACAACTCATAACAGCCTCCCAATGAATATGAAATCATAGAGATCAGATAAATCACACATCTATTACGCCAATTACGCAACGGCCAGCCTTCCCTTAATCCGTATGGTCGGTCCCGAGTTAGAAAAAGGGCTCAGAAGCGACCCAACTTATACTCAGCAATGATTCAAATTGATTTATGTCCGCCGATAAGCAGATCGAAAACTTTCCCAACTAACCATTTTCGGAAGCTCACACGGAGTAGGAAAAACTATTGTTTCACTCTTCAGTAGCGTAACGCCGAGTGCTATTGTAATAAGTTATTGGCGGAAGGATTTGTGGCTGTAAGTTAGCCCGCGCACGGTGCCCTGATTCCAGAGATATTGATCTTTCTAAGTCGGACGCTCGCACCGTCGACGGAAGAAAAACGATCACAGTTTAACGAAAGGGAACACCAGAATCTAATTACGCTTTCCTTCTTTACTTTTTAATGTCCTCCGTAAACAATTTGGCTTAACATATTAATTAATGGATAATTCATTGCATCACCAGCTTGCTATAAGAAAATTATTTTAGCAAAATAAAATGAAAGGAAGAAGTCTTTTTGGTTTTTATTTTATGTATTTCTGTAATAACAAGGCACATTACAAGGGTAAAAGAAATGAATATCCGTCAAAATGTAGTAGCCGTTTCGCCACAAATGCGCCCTCATCCATCATAGGTAATCGGAAACGATCATTGCAAAAATGAGTATAATTTACTGTGAGCTTCGCATTTTACAGTCGACCCAAATTGCTGCTATTACATGCTACATGACACTGCGGTACACCGAAACGACTGTCCATTTTGTTCCGAATTGTTTTTATATCCAATGATCCTGCAGCTATGGTTATCTCCACTATGTGACTTTTCTGGTCTTCTTAAAAGGAGGTCCAGTCAGTAGTTTCTCATCCCTTCGGCGTTTCTTAACAGGGACGACACATTTCAAGGAACTCCCGATGACGATCCTCTCCATCACACGGTACTGTTTTTCGGAAAAGGGTCTTAGGACGGCAAAACTTACGCCCAACGCTTTGCCTTTTAGAAGATCTTCACGCAACATAGTGTTGTCACATAGGCGAGTCTTTATGTACTTTAGAAGGTGTTCCAAGTCAATATTCGTTAGTTTGACTAGAGCAGCGATAGCAATTTTGTCGTGGTCTTCGGAGTCTTTCAGCTCAACTTCTAGCTTGATGTCGCTGTCACCTGACGGGTATATCATCTCTTGGAGCTGGAATCTATTCGGGCCGGCTCCCACCATCAATGCGCATCGGAAGTTGTTTTGTCTGCCCACGATGGTGTTCAGCCAGTTAGAATTCCGTTCTAATGCTGCTAGTAAGAAATTTATGAAGTCGCTTACTTCTTTTTGTTTTTTGTAAGATGCAATGGCAGCTAGAGCAACTTCCGGCAGCTCTACGGCCTTCTCGGGCATTTCCCTGGGCTTCTTGATTGGGGGTCTTTTAGTCGCCATCGTCACTGTCAGTCTCTTAAACAAACTCTTAACACTTCTAAGGATATTTCGAACACGTTTTGTCTGGTAACGTAAAATTTTGCCGTTTTTAGAAAAATTTGGACGAACAAAAATATTTTTGGTGTCTTTTTTATGTTTGAATTTTGTTGAATGTCAGATTTGAAGTTTCAACCAGTGGTTGGCCAGTGACTACTTTCTTCTTCTTCTGATGTAAGTCAGACGGAGGTAAAAGTTTTGTTATATCGTGATAAAAACACGTCTAATTTGATTTTGAAAGATTTATGATCTTCCAGTTACAAGAAAATACCTAGGTACTTATTCCGAGCGATCATTTCGCCTACACAGTCCGCCTACGGGCCTTCCCGCCACTTGCCACCGTGCCCATAAAACGCGTAGTTAAGTAAACCTTGATTAAAATAATTACTTTATTCATACACTAAAAACTCTGAATCAACTGGACGTAAATTACGGCAGCTAAGGTATTCGAAACAGTTAATACTGATCGTAAATGCAAATTGCTGGTTAGAATTTGATTAAAACTTGTTTTACTGAACGCATGTTCCAACTAAAATCATAGCGTTCGTTGCAACGCGATCACGATTCGTATTAATTGATCAGCCAGTTATTAGTTTGAGGAATGTAGAATAAACTAAATTGGATGTTTAAAAAGCATAACCTACTTCTTTATTGAACACATAACATAACTATTTACAAAATATTAAATTTGATTTGGACTGCCTCGTTTTTCTAGTGGTTGCTAAGCGCGACTGCTGAGCACGAGGTCCTGGGTTCGAATCCCGGGTCGGGCAAAGTGTTACTGGGTTTTTCCATTAGGTAATTCTCAGAAGCAGCACAGAGTCTGGATTTGTGCCCGGTTGATGGCAATACGCTCGCCCCATATTACATTGGGACCTAAAACATAACTGGCGAAATGTGGGTGTACTATATTATGTGCACCTCTGCCTACCCCTTCGGGGAATACAGGCGTGATGTTATGTTATGTTTTAAATTTGATGTACAGAGACAAACTTAACTCACAATTGAAGATTCTCCGTGTAAGTGTTAGGATATTAGGATTATTAGGTATTTGTATTGAGGGATCCATAATAGATAGATAATATTCTTTATTGCTCACCAAGAAACAGAGAATACAGAAAAACCTTAATACTAAAAACAGGTTCAAGTGGCGGTCTTATTGCTTAAAACAATTTCTTCCAGACAACAATGAATGGAAATAGTAGAAAGAATACGAATAGCGGGCAGAAAACGGTGTGCATTAGGTATCAAGCATAACATGACAGATTATAATACAGCAATTAAAAAAATTATTGTCTACATGAATAAGTTTTTTCTGAGACATAACCTTTCAAAGATACACCTACATACAAAGCAAGACTGTTATACTATGGTTAACAGGGTAAACATAAAACCAATACGCTGTATGTAAACCTATCAGGCCAAATATTTATATCAAGAAGTAATAATCGAATAAAACTAGCCTCCAGTGGTTCGAAATATACTTTTATAATTCTATGATTACAGTTAAGGTACGAGTCGTTTAGCCGACCGTGGAAAGGTGGTAACTGTTGTATGTGGGTGAATATTTACGACTCTTAATAACCAACAGGCCGACTGCGGTACAGTCGAGCATCGACCTCTCATCTATAGCGTAATAGGTACAGATAGCTATAGATGTAATCGGCATTAAAATACTATCTGTACCTATTTTATTGATATCAGACTGCCTCGTTGGTCGCTAAGCTTGACTGTATGAGGTCTTGGGTTCAAATGGGTCCTGGCAATAGGCTCGCTCTCTATGACATCGGGACCTATTGCCATTAACTAAACACCAATCCAGACTCCGTGCTACTGAGAATTACCTATAAAAAAACCCAGCAAGGTTTTTCAGACCCGGGAATCGAACACGAGACCTTATGCACAGCAGTCGCGGTTAAGCCCACTAGACCAAAGAGGCAGTAAAACATTGAAAATATGTGGTCTTATAAAATGTTTATTATTGAGTAGTTTTTTATATTCATAGTATTTCGCCACTCCTATAGCCAACGCTTTGATTATGTTTGTGGGTGTATTAATGACCTCAGGCCCCGCGTTCAGCTATTTTCTACGTAGGTACTGTATCTATGTGTAAAAATAAAATGTCCTATCATGTTTTTATATAATTCCGTCTGCAGTTTTGCATATGACGTTACGCAGGACGACATAATCGAATTAAATGCGAAGAGTGTAAATCATTTCAACAACATCGCCATCTTTGTGAACGTAATGTCAAATTAGACAATTACTCTGTTTTAGAGTAATGGGTCTTGCCTCACTTTAGTTCGTGTTCGCCGCTTCTTGTTTGTTCTGTAGGTATTCTGAGAATGACCCGTTACGGCAGTAATCACACAAATATTTAGACAGACATTTCCTACATACTTTCTGTTTTGTTTGCGGTCTAATATTTTAGTTACATTCTAATTGTTACCTAGTTATTATTTTATGATAATTTCTCACTTTCTTCAACAAATGTATAGTTTTGAACTACTCAAATGGCTAACTGATTAAAATTAACTTTCTTACGAATACGTATAAATATTTTTTTATTTTAAAATGGAATCATCTAGTCATCAAACAGCATATTGTATTGTAGTATACATAGGTACCTACTGGTTATAAACCTGTTTAGTTTTTGCTTATAAATTGTAAACTTACAGGCTCATCAGAGGCTGTTATTTACAGTAGTTATATACCTACATAATACAAATATTAACATTACTTGCATAGGTTAAATATATTCAAATTATACCTTGTAATATTATTCATTAACTACAAGGCTGTATGACTGTTCCTTGGCTCTTAAATTTTTTCTATGATTAAGACACACCGCATACCTACGTATTTGCACTTCGCATTAAACGTCAAAATGTATCTATGTAAGTACCTACCTGAATTATTTATCCTTGCCTTGGAATGGATAACTAATGTTATACGTACATTCGTTTTTATTGTTTATCAAGTAGGTACCTAGTATCAGATTCGACCGCTGACCACTAGACGGTAACAAGTACTAAAGAACTCACATAATATATCTACTTATTACACGATTTTACTATACATACTTTTTACACATAAGTAATGCATATGTGGACGACCCTGTCGCTCTAGAATCGTTTTATTTAGCCACTAAAAAGTGTTAACCTAAAAATAGATGCGAAGGTCGGAGAAGAATGCACATAATGAGCGCCTACCTAATAAACTAAAACGAACCAATATAGCTATATCTAGTACGTATCCTAAATTAGAATCTCCGAGTTTTAAGGATACAGGTACATAACTAAATATAGCATCAATCGTATGTAGGCAGAAGATTGTAAACTAACAACGTGTGTACTTTTATCGGTTCCATGACCTATTATGTTAATTTCCAACAATCCACTAACAAAGAAAAATTCTAACACGAAACCGTTAGTTCTTACACTAGCATGAGATCGAGATCACATCGTTTTATAAACTCGTGTCTCATCAGAAGCCAAGTTATCATCGGACGCTCGCACCCCTATGTTAATTTAGGGCTAATTAGTAAGACTCTAAATATAATTGCGCAATGCTCGTAATTAAGTTCTGTATAATGTAATGCACTGCAGGTGTCAGTGAACGTACTGGCCGGGTTCGACAGACCGGCAAGAGTTGGAATAAGTATCAATTTTCAACATGTGGGGTAGATTCTGTTGCAACACAAGCCATCGTGATCAACTAGGTTTTAAACACGATAATGCAGCACAGGAACGAACTACTTAACATAATAGGTAGCTTCCTAAAACGCAAAATTAATCGACCCGTAACAAAATAAATTCCTCTGTTCATAATAATCCCAATAAACAACCTTATTCCACACGACATAGAGGTGATAAGACCCAAATATCAACTTCCACTTATTTTTTATTTTACGTCGTTACAGTCGTAACTATAAATTAGCTAATCAAACAGAACATTCGTGCGGAAACATCGCGGTTGGTGCAGAAAAAATTACTAACGCGAGAAATTGCCTTTCAAAGGGAAATAGCGAGCGAGATCTCGCCGCGTATCGAGGTCAAACAATATAATATACGTATATAGAGCGTCCCAACGCAGGCATGAGCCAAATAGGTTAGGTCTTACATCGTCAAAACAATATAACTTACCGAAAACAGCATTCACATCCAATAGGGACCTATTCCGTTACAAGATTCGCTTCAACGGTCGTCGGCAATGCTGTCACTCACGCACACACACACAAATACACCGTAGTAAACGTCATAACCAACGTTTACATCGCTAATTACACTATTTAGCGATGTTTTTCGCCACTGCCAACAATATATCACACGTAGGACCACTTTAACTTGCACATATGACGAACACA
This sequence comes from Abrostola triplasia, assembly GCA_946251915.1. Lineage (NCBI taxonomy): Eukaryota > Metazoa > Arthropoda > Insecta > Lepidoptera > Noctuidae > Abrostola > Abrostola triplasia. The sequence continues at coordinate 9,070,578 of OX276434.1, read as the reverse complement.
AGCCACAAAATGTTAATGAATCATAGAAAAAACGTAATTTTTAAGCAAAGACAGACCTAATCACCACTCCTTTTCTCTCACGGATTTCTGTGATAGCGAACAGCTGCGGCGTGTGTTGTACCAAAACAAATACAAGTAGCGCCATCTGTTGAAATTTTGTGCATAACATAGTCGTTGAAGCTTGATGTCAAAGCACTCCGGTGAACTTTAGTGAACGGTTTGTTCAATAATAGCGACAGAGATGGCGCTGATTTAAGGATACAAAACTATTTACTCGACATTCGACGTAACTAGATGCTAGATTTATTCATTGTTATTGTGTCACAAGTAGTTTAAGATAATATTAACAAGTCAATCATTTTACACATATATGTAATTAATTTTTATTTAGTAATCAGGAGACGGTTCTTTTACTTTAGTTACTGGTAAAAAAACCATTAATTTATCATTATCTAAGGAACTTTCGAAAAAAGAACTAAAATAATACATCATGACCTTTCAATATTTATCCAATATTAACAAAAAGATAACTCCGCCGTAACAGTGTTTTACACTGCCGTGACCAGGATTCGAACCTGGGTTACTACGGCCACAACGTAGGGTCCTAACCACTAGACGATCACGGCTATCGGAGCGGGTGATGGGTGAGTCGAAATACCTAACCTTAAACATTAGCACACATTATACAAATTTTACCTACTTTTATAGTCATCAATTATAAATAACATAACGAAATTTCGAGCAATATCACATATACATTGAAACAGTGTCTGACGTAAATTGAGCACTTAATAAAAAAAAATGTTAACTCGAAGTTTAGTAGGTACTATTTACATATTATTGTATGTAAGCATATCATAACACCTATATTCCCCTAAGGGTAGGCAGACGTATGTCACATGCAAATATGAAAAATTTGTACCAATTTCCTAGAGTTCACGAATCTTCTTAGTGAGACGATGGCAAGAAAATGAAAATAAAATGAATAGATACTATAATAAATAAATATCACGAAACGATAATCGAATAATTAATTTACTGCGAAGTTTTCAAAAAAGGCTTGCAATTTGTAGATTTGACAAAAAGTGGATCAAGCCCAAAAGCGAGCAGCCGCGCAACTCGATTATAATTTATGGGAAGAATTTAATTACTAAGCTAATATAATAACAACCAATATAACTTCATAAAACCATAGCGTGAGGATCAATTGAAATGCAATTAGATCCTAAAGGTATAGGTAAATGAAACGAAACTTAAAAAGCTATTTCTTTTTATTAAAAAACGGCTTTAATTATGTAATTACATAAGTTATATACAGTAGTTTTATTCACACTTATTATACTTTCAAAATAACTGCCTAACTTTTAATTTTGACATTATTTTTCTATTCCCTTAGAAAATTTACATCTCTTTAATGTTGTTGAGTGACTTGTGCTTCTCTAAATACAAATCATTAAATATCATAGTTTTATCTAATACTAAAACCATTGTATTTTAAACATTGAATGAAATGTCTTTCAAATACGTCAGGTTACCTTTTCTATACATAATGATTTTAAACATAGGAATTAATTGAAATATCTTTCAGATAAGTCATACTACGTGTGCCATAATTCTACAAATAGGTAGTTTTGCCCATCTTAAAACAGGTGGCAGTCGGTGCTCACGCTAAGTTCCATTTAGCATGGCCATATACCAACAATCTTGATATAATGCATCTCATGACATATAATTTAATCATATGAACTACATCAAAAACTAAATATTGAGTACATAATTACAAATTAAAAGAGAGTGACCTCAAATAATCTGTAAGATCATTTAAATACAACACAGATGATTGTAACATAACTCATCCGCCATCATTAGTACCACGATCCAAGTATCTCTGTATACTAGGAGCTAAAGTTTCTAGAACATTCACGATCTTTCCAAATATAGAGATAAGATTTTCGTTTTGTTTCATCCTTATCATCTCTCGCTCATGTGCCATCTTTTCTTTCTCCTTTTCGAATTCTAAGTATCTATCTGTAACATCCTTCATATCGTCGCGGTAACGCTTTCTTCGTTTCACGTAAGGACTCTGGGAGGAAGAGCTTGAGGAAGCGATAGAAGACTCCGACGATCGCCTCGGCTGAGTGTCTTCAGCTGTCTGATCGTCCGTGCAACAGAACGCAGAAGCTGTAGTCATTCTTTGAAATGGATCAGCATCCATCTCCTCCTGAAATGTGAATTACTTTCTGTTATACATGTTGTTTCGATTTTTATCTATGTGAAATTTAGAAATCTTTGGAGTAAATAACAGTACAAGTAAACATCAATGATCATAAACGTACGAGTTTATGCACCTCACTGTCGGGGGTATAACCCATTAAAGACATATGGGAGGACCATGTGAAATAATAATTGTATGTAAGAATTAGTATTTTTACTTTCTGATAGATCAGGCAACCTTTCTATTAGCGTTATCACCGCGTAAAGCGTTGTAACTCCGCATCTTCGTATTAGACTTCATATTAGATTAAATAAATAAATAAATAGACTAAGATGAATCAATTGAAAATGTAAATTGTATTTGTAAATCAAAGCATGGTGATCATTTGTTAGTAAATACAAATGATCAATAGAATCAAAATGATTAACATATTCTCACTTCACATTAATAATATAAAGGCGAAAGTTTGTGTGTTTTTGTATGTTTGTTACCTCTTCACGTTCAACAGGTTAGATCGATTTTGATGAAATTTCATATGGAGGTAGCTGACACCCTGGATTAAAACATATGCCACTTTTTAACCCAAAAAATGGAGTGGGTAACACCGCGGGGCGCAGCTAGAGTCCTAATATAACTTATCTTTATACATACCTTAACGGGAATAACATTATCATCATCAGACCGAGACGCATGTCTCTTTCTCACTAGGTTTTCTTCTCCTATTAGCAGCAGAAGACGCTTTTCAACGTCTGTCAATTCACAATTTTTGTTTCCTTCTTTCTTTCTTAACCGTTCCACTTTCTTTTTGGTATTGTTTTTAAAATCACTCCAACACTGGAAAGTGGAAACAGATAGCATAATGATTAATATTTTGTTTGTATTTCTGGATTGTTCCGTAAGAAAATGGGCATCATGAAAGACATTAGAGCAGAGATATGGATCAACAAGTGTTTTTTTCATGAAGAAAGAAAGTATTATATAGGTTAGCACAAAAAGCTTTTGGCATAGTCTAGTTTCATTTATTTATTCTTATTAGACATGAAGTAGGTTCTTACAATAGTACAAAACAGGTTTTGAAATACAGGAATTAATTTTAATTCTTTATTTACTATCTGAAAGACAGTGTTACCTTTTTCCATTTGTCTATTGGCTTAGGGTGTCCGTTAGAACTTTCATTCAATAAGTCGGCCAGTTTAATCCATTTCTGTAGGCTTGCTAACCTTGCTTGGGTGTCTCCTATGGGCAAACGGCACATTTCTGTATTTCTGAAATCATTTTAATTAATATTGTTAGCTAGTACACACAAAGATTCACAGCAGTGATTCCCAAAGTGGGTTCGGTGGAACCTAAGGGACCCATAGAGAAGTCACCAGGATTCCATGAACTTATTTATTATCACAGTTATTAAGTAGGAACAAATATTATTTAGAAATTGGGAATTGATTTGTAATTATATGGGGTTATATCAAATAAAAGGTAGTTGGGGGGTGCTCCATTATTCTAAAAGTTTGGGAACCCCTGCTTTAAAGAATTATGCCCCATTCCAATACTTCACAGTTAAGTTAAACAAATTTTCTATCCCTTTTCACATTCCTATAAACCTAACGCCCAAGAGATTATACACTATTGCATACATATAATTATGATTGAATGTAACAATTATTAATTACAATATTACATTATAAGAGCAGTATGGTGCACCTGATGTAGTAAGCACTGCAACCAACTTATTCAGAAACTATCTTTTCCCGCAGATACTCTTTTTGGTAAGCTCACTTAGCCCTTAAATAAATAAATTTTATAGCCTTTGTCAAACAACAGAAAAAAGCAGTAAAATTTACAATAAATACATAGAATCATGGTAAATGACAGAAAAGACTAATGCTATCAAGACTAATAATAGACTGCTCAAGGACCTTAAATTCTTACTATTCTAGCTAGATTCCAGATCTAATTTTCATAGATAAATTATTGTAATCAGGGAACCATGCACATTATTGTTTTATGGAGCTCTAGAATCATTAGATTGTTTTTTTAAAGCCGAATTGAATACACATATGTCGTGGATAAATCTGATGTATATGATTGAGTTTTTGACTTTGCTGATAATGTTTAAAAAAGTAATTGCAAATAAAATATTGAATATTGACTTACTGTTCCATAAACTCCACCATTATTTCAAACTGACCCTGTCCCCCTCTCATTGTTACTAGTTATTTAGGTATACAATAAAGTGTAATTAAATTTTAGCTTAATATTTAAACTCTAAGGTTTAAAACATTTTTTATTTATATTTGCAAATTGAAATGTCAAACACATATTTTGGCAGGTTCTCTTCTTATACTCTATTGCACAGATGCATGTATAATCTGTCTATGAATTCTATAAAAACATAGACTAAAAATATAAAACGTAGTTAGTATTACTATAGATAAATAAGTTGTAAAACAAATAGTGATAAATAAAATTATTTGTCTATTTTATTCTTTATTCCTCCCACCAGACCGACTATATTGTCAGTTGCGGGCGGGCAACCGGTGGATGCTAAAGGCAAGTTGTTGTTAATTGTGGCGTTCTAAGATGGAGAACTTTGTTCAACAGTGGACGTCTTCCGGCTGATGATGATTATCATTAATCCGTGACTTCCTCTGAACAACAACATATTAATAATACAGCCTTTACCTAAATCAAGTAGGAAACTTACTCATTTGCCTATGCCGTAACGTAAAACATATAACACAGTTATGTTATAGTCAGAATAGATGGCGAACCTATTACCATCATCATCAGCTGGAAGAGGTCCACCGTTGAATAAAGGGACCATCACACCTCATCATCATCATCAGCCCCCTTAGAACGCCAATAGACCATCAACCGGGCTCAAATCCGGACACCATGCTGCTACTGATAATTGAGATGAGAAAACCCAACAACAGTGCATGACCCGAGATTCAAGCCCAGGACGACATAAATAGTATTCGCGCTTAGCGAGCACTAGGCTAGGCTAGGTGGACGAGGCATTTATAAATAAAACCATTTAATCACACTGAATGTATTTATTTATTTATTAAATGATTATAATTAGTTACATGGAGGTACGCTATACAGTGCATACACATGTTAATTTGCAAAACTGCAAGTTCCTTACAATTAAGTAGGTATATGAACCATTCACAATGGATTATCATAATATATTTATATATACCATGATAAATAAGTATATTTATATACATAATTATCATGGTATATATATGTATATTTTAAATCTACTAAGTCATATTAAAAACCTATAAAGAGACGCATCATCTACAGTTTACCCTTCTTCCGTTGGCACAAAATTTTGTGAAGATCATAGACTATGTATGGTAAACGATGGTAAACAAGTTCTAATACAATATTACCAATGGGTTCCGACACAAGTAGATTCTATTGTAACTACATGAAGTTATTGATCTTATTATTATTAAATAGAAGTACACATATGAGATAACTGCTGGAGTTATTACCAGAGAGTCAAACCTTTTGGTATCTACTACATATTTAAAATGAATTATTAATATCTTGTCAATCGATTGTGGTACAACTTCGCACTATGATCGGCCGCTCGTTTTGACTTATTGAAGTACTTTTTTCAATAACATATTTTCATGTAAAGGTTTTGTGCACATTTGTGACATTTGCCTATTCGTACAGCCAAATCATCCAGGACAGTTTAAAACTAATGGGCCATTTGATCGAATTGCCTCATGTTCAGAACTTCTAGATCGCCTAGTGAGTAAACACTGTCTGATTTAGCTTAGAAACGATTGTGCGTATTTGGTACCAATAAAAGTTGTGTGAGTATTAACTTCGGAATAATAAAAGTCTGGCCAGTGTAAGCAAAGGATTCAGAAGGTTTATAAAAAGAAAATTCTATTTAGGAAAGTATGCATTTACAAGAGGTTATTCTCTTGATTGCTTGCGTTGACCAGACACTAAAATAAAACCTTTGTAAACTAAAACCCGACTAAGACCAAATTATGAGGAGAAATCAACGACGAAGCATATTTTGAAACAAGAAAATACCTATATTTTTCCGATCTTATCTGTCTCTCTCCCATAGCTTACAAAATTTTTTAGTAAAGCCAAAGTTATTTATAAAAATATGTTCTAGTTTCAGACTTCAGATCGCAAGATGGTCGTAGTTAGTCGAGTTTTAGTTTTTTCATCATTTTTTTATTTAGTGTAGTAGTTTGCGTTTTAACCTTTTCGAAGATTTTTTTCCAGATCGGGATTGTGCTGAGCGTTTAGCAAGCGCAAACAATTCGGTATTGGGCATCTGCAAAAGAGACAAATATTATCGCTCAAAACAAAACGTCAAATCAGTCTAAATTTATAAGGTAATATTTTTGGATATTTTACTCTAAAACTTACTTAATACCTACTATTTTTCTAAAAGTTTTCAATGATTGATTTATCAATAATACCAGAACCTACTCGATTAAGTTGGACTCACAGGTAGAATACCGACACCTTCAATAGGAAATAGGGTTTTTCTCCTAGATAATATTTAGAGCATTCGTAAAATGCGAGTAAAACTGCAAGATAGAGAATAAGTAAAGCAATTAGTACATACCGAGTCCAATACTGCATCACCTTGCTGTCGTCTTTTATGCATAAGCATTACAAGCTGCTTCATATCTTCAATGAGGAACAAGCCACGCTTTGTAATGTCAGAAATTGAAGCGTCGTTCGCCTTGTTTTCATCTTGTGCAGCATTATTTTGGTTGTCATCCAAACCCTGAAAATAATTCATAAAACAAGCTGTTTTACTATGAACCGCTGGACGGATTTTAATGAAATTTGGCATTTACAGAGTTTAAGCCCCGAGAAAAGACATAGGCTTCTTAACGCGGGCGAAGCCGCGGGCAAAAGCTATTTGTAATGTTTGGGTTGATCTTATTAGGTACTTAGTTGAAATCTCAAATTGGGTTCCAATTTTAATCTGTTTCTGTATTCGTTTTTGCGGCTGAAGCTGAATAACATGATATATTATCTACTAATTGATTTTTCTGTACCATTGTCAAGTCGATGATATCTGAAACATCTGTCTTGAAAAGGTGTACAAACCAGTGTTTATTTGTCGGCTTCTGGAAAATTCCGGAAAGAAGACCTCGGACCGCAGTGTAAATATATTCCACCAGGGTATTCCATCAAAGCTACCAGTGTAGGAAAATAATTATAGATTTTTTTACTTGTGCGATTCGTCCAAAGCTCAAGCTTTTTACCACCAAAGATATCAGGCAAATATACAACCATTGTAATCCACTGTAGAGAGCCAAATTTATTGAAGTGTTCAGTATACCTTCTGGCGCCACCTACAGAATTCTTAAAAAAAAAGCATCCAGCTCTGAGCTCAAAAACACGCGACAGTACTTAGCCACAAGACAACCAAACTAAAGACCCCAAGGGACCGCGGACCATAGGTTAAGAAACTGGCCTAGTCCATCATGCTTTCACTCAACAATTAGATTAGGTACAATACATTTTAATGTGATTTTTTCTTTTCACCTACCGGTTCCGGAACTGCAATGGCCTCGACATCGATTAAGTCCGCACGAGCTTCCTGGTTTTCAATTTGAGCATCAACAGGATTTTCCTGTACCTCATTCACATTCCCGGGACTGAAATCATATTTTTTTTGGATATATTGTCATAGATATTCTCTATTAAGATTGTTACTGATACTATCTACTTAATGGAGAACAAACATTTGCGCAACACACCACATTGTTCCTATAGACACGCTGGTCGAGTCGATATTATAATTAGTATTGACCCTAACCACGTATTTACTCAATTTCCCGGCGTATTGAACCTAAATGAATCCTAAACTCTTAAACGCGTTTAGAATAAAATACAGTATTCATCCTACGAGCGCCCCTCGGTTGCGAAAACAAATGAAGCGCGGGGCCGTCATCGCTTACGGCCATTCTGCGCATGTAAGCTACGGATACTTTCTCGAGAGATGAGGCTGTAGGCTTCAGATAAATTCAACTGGTGATACTTCAAAGTCTTGGGAAGTTAGCTGGCACAATTAAATATTCTTAAATTATGTTAGCAGCTCAGTTAGATGAATATTGATTTTAAAAAGCTTCGCTACCAACTGCGTCGTTCTTTGTTCAGTGAGCGGTGCGAGACTATATTTTAAGCTTATCAAATATAGTCCCCAAAGAACTTGGAGTGTAGTATTTAAGGTCCTGAGTTATTGTGGTTTATAATCAAGTGTAATTGTTTTATTGAATCATTATAGGTACATGACTAGTTACGTAACACAATGGAACATACGGGAATTAAAAAAATTTTAACGGACGCGTTCTTTTTACTTGATGGGAACTATACCTCCTACCTAGATCAATAAGTGTATATTATCATGTAGAAGATGCGTTAATTGTATCAGATAGATGCATTAAGTGCATCTTAATATTACCTACGTACGTACGTACCTACGATCCGAAAAGAAAGTTTAATGAAATTTCAATTATTAAGTTTAATTACTGGAAATTGTTTTAAATATAATTGATTAAATTTAAAATCAATTAAGTAAGTACATGAATAATACTTACCCTTCCATAGGCTCTACCATTATTGCAAACTGGGCTCGAGACTCTCCCAAACTGCTTTAGGAAATAGAAGTGGAACCCGAAAGTCTCTTAAGTTATTCAAATTTATATTTTTTAATAAGCCACAGGTAGATGAGATGAATTACCTGAGTACGTATCTACTACGCCGCCGCGTTCAATCAACGCCGATCAATACTGGACTGGGGCGGGACCAATCAGTGTTGCCAGTTAATATCGAATTCGCTAAATACTACTATGTTAATTTACTCCTAAAAACGAAATATAAGTTTATTTTTTTACTGTCTTGGCATTTAGCCATAAAGCATTTTTATATCAAAATATTAGGTATATCTACGCGGTATCTACGTAAATCTTATAGAGTGATAACAATTTCATGCTGAAAAGTTATGCTAATAGACTTTTTCATACTTCGTAGTTAAAACACCGCTAGTATTATAATTATTCGATAATAAATGAAAATAAGTCGATCGATTTAGGTATACGTTTTTGGACATCCATATTAGCGTAATTAATTATGGAAGCAGATTTCAATGTAGAAGAATGAATTTTTTGACGGAAAATCTGCAAACAGGTAACTTTAACTAGTGTAAAATTGTATAGCAAATATCAATCAAATAGGGTTACTTTTGCAGCTTAATACCACTGAACAGATTTTAATAAAACTACCTATTGTGTGGATACTTACAATTTAGGGGCACTGCGAGAGTCCTGTGACCAAGGAATAAACCGAGAAACTTTCTAATCAAGGCTTTGGAAAAAAATATTTTGGTAACTTACCGAACGCGTCGCGGTAATTATATGCAGGATATTCTGTGCAAACGGTAGTAGCTTCCTGACTAGTAGACTGGGAACACTTTTCCGATTTTGTTTTCGATTGTCTGATCGTATTTATTGAAAGTCATCAGATTTTTGCGACAGACTTTTTCCGAACTCAGGCGTTCACGAGCTATCATCCCAAATGCTTTCGTACGGAACACAAGGAAAAGATGACGAATTACTGTTATTTATTGCATATTTAATATTGCTCGTCGGAAATCGCATAGTCGCTTTCGGAAACTCAGAAAACCGCAAGGCGCTGTCTCACGCCAGTTTCCGACTCTCAAGTCCTTTCCGATAATCGGATCGGATTGTTAAATGTTAAACAAAATAAGGGTGTTTACACACCTCAGATTTTTTCATTAGGTAGTCTGATCCTGCTATCGGAAGGCGTTGGATCCATTAGGCTGGATACTTATATCAGATTGTTTCATCAGATAGTCGAATCTGATAGTCTGATCCGGCTATCGGAACGCGTTGGAGCAATTATTTTATTTAAACATTTAACACACATCTGACGACTATTGGATGGGAGGTTAGAGTCGGAAACTGTAGTGAGGCACCGCCTTGAACCAGTTTCCGACTGCGACTACACGATTTCCGACAAGCAAATATGTAATAGGTAACAGTAATTCCTCCTCTATCTTTTCTTTGTGCTCCGTACGCAAGAACTCAGGATGATAGTTTAGGAACGACCGAGTTCAGAAAAAGCCTGTTGTGTATCGAGTAAATACAACCTGATAGTCTGGTCAGACAATCGGAAACAAAACCTGACGTGTGGACCCAGCCTTAGCCTTATTCTGTTAGTTACCAACACAACTATAGGGCTGATACTTTGGGCAAAAACTTTGGCTTGGCCCTGGACCTTCCCCCTGCCTCATTACATGGAACTTATTCCAATCTACAATGGCTAAGTGAAGTTTTATTATTTGCATTATGAAGGTGTTTACTATATATACTATCATTGCGCCTGTATTCCTTGAAGAGGTGGTCAAAGGTGTATCGTACTCAATTAGCCAGTAATAGTATAAATGCTATATAATAGGTGCCAGCCTATTGAATTAACCGTCTAGTGGTTGTTAAGCGTGACTGCTGATCACGAGGTCCTGGGTTCGAATCTCGGGTCGGGCAGTTACTGGGTTTTTTTATACAGCAGCACGGAATCTTAATTTGTGCCCGGTTGATGGCAATAGGCTCGCCCACATTGGAACCTCAAAAACATAACTGGCGAAATGTGGGTGTAGTATATACTGTACTAGTACGGGTGTACTATATGTGCACCTCTGCCCACCCCTTCGGGGAATACAGGCGTGGTGTTATGTTTATGTTTAAAACCCAATTACACAGACCGACTTGGGATTCGAACCCAAACACCTAGTCCGTTGTAATAATTAATTACTGGTCCTACCGTTTTTTAGGCGTAGGGCTAAGAATAGGTACCTACTTGTTAGTTTAGGCTAGAAATGAAAATAGGGTAATAAAAAGAAATCAATCAATTGCTATCGTTTATTGATTTAAAATACAAAACTTAGTGACATAAAGCTCTATCCTTTTATTGTTACAGTGCCTGCGAACTGACAATCCGATAGGAAATAAACATTTTAGCTCATCGCGTCGCGCACCACCACATGCCAACTCACACATTCCATATAATCCCATTCTGTCACAGTACAAATAAATAGTATAGTATATTACATACTCAAGCGCAAACATCTAGGGCCATCCTTGAGTAATGGATTTAGTTAGAACTATATTCAAAGGTTGGTGTTTTACGTGTTCTTCATCACTTAACTTCCCGACTAGTTTGTCATATAAACGTTGTCACGGCAGATTTCCTGGAGTGGTACCATAACAAGGTAGGTATGTCACAAAATTAAATTAACATTGTCTTAAGTTATACACAAGTGTTACAATGAGTAAACCATATAACGTTTTATATTATACGGTGGATACAGCATCTATTTTAGCATAGTTATCAAGTTAAAAGGAACTAAAATATTTAAACAATAATATAATAATGTATATTACAATTAGGTACGCTTGATGAACACAGTTTAACATTTTTACATACATTTGGAAACCTGCCCCGTCGATTACTTCGTTATTGCTCTATCATAATCATTATCAAATAAAACGTGTATCCCATACTTATTCCTTATACTCTTTCTAACAACCCTATATCTCATGAAGCAGAAAAGTATTACAGTAAATATTATACAGATATTTGAAAAATTTATAGTACAGAACAGCGAGATTAGAAATAGATTCAAATCTACAATGAAACAAAAGTGATAGCACATATTATTAGATAAATTAACGATAGAAAAATACTTTAATGCTTCATGTAAACCAATAGCTGTACCATACATGTGTTTTTTGTTTAAAAATAAATCCATTTTAGGAAGGTTTTTATATAAAATTCGCAACAATACGTTGCGATAAGAAATAATTTGCTATCAGTTGCAATTCGTCATATAGCTGCTTTATTCTGAACAACTGTCACTTCAGTCAATTTTTAACTAAAAATAATTCAACATAAAAATTTTACTATATCACGACATGATCAGAATAAAGGAGCTAGGCTCCAGGACCGCTACTAACAAGATCTTTCAAGTCAATGGACAGTTTTTACACATACTTTGCAGATATCTACAACTTGAGATAACATCATCACCCATTCTTCATATACATTATATTTGCTAACCTTTATCTAGAATGTGTGCATCCACATTCCCGTCAATCTTAAATGCAATTTAAGATTTTCACAAATAAAAGTCAACAAAATTCAATAACCAAATATTGACAATAATTTGATTATTTAATATCGAGCGACCAAAAAGTCGTTAATTAGTAGCGGGCCTTACACATAAAAAGTTCCGGCACAATAAGGCAGTGATTCAGTGTATGCTATACAAAATATCTCCGTTTAGAAAGTTTCAACCAGTCTGTTGCAATGAGGTTAGTCTATTGTAGATTCAAATCCAAAAAGGTTGAACAAGTCAGTTTAATTCAATTTATTAACTCTTATCTGAAATACCCAAATATTTTTATATATGATTCAACATTCTCGTAACCTACAAGTACATTTTGTGTTTTATAGAATTACCTATACACTATTCTGTTTTACACATCGTCGGAATATTCCAATGGGTCAAAAGTAACCTATAAGTTAATGCGTTAAACGAAACACTTGAGACATAAATCACAAGCATTATACATTGGAAATTAAACAATTTTTACATTATACAACAACTCTGAAATGCGAGGGCATAGTTTTAATTAAATAATTTAAATGTGTACGTGTGTCGAGTCGAATCAATTTGTGCATTAACAAAAATACTTAATCTATTTCTTCGTTTGTATAAACAAATTCTCATTGGCCCTTTGAATTTCAGTCATCAGTTGCCGACACTTTAAGAATATAAAGCTTGCGATAATTAAAACCGAACGAAAGCCTAACTAGCATAGATCGTAACTAAACTATAGATTATCCAGTTTATGTCGCAGTCTGTATCGATTAGTCGGTTTCCTACATTTTATATACAATATTTATTTTCTACCATATTGCGTCCTTGATATGCATCGCGTAACAATAAAAAAACCTAGCTCTCATGCCCTCGATGCGTCCGGATGCGGTGAACGGGATCGTCGGCGATCACTCGGAACGTTCTCTAAGTACTGTCGGTGAAGCGATCAAGAAACAAATAATACAAATACACGGTACAACGTAACAAATCGTCACCATAATATTTCTTTACAGTCAGACTTATCGTATTAAATAAAAATATAGAATCATAAATATCGGATTCAGTCCAGGAGTCCCGCCACTCGCGGGCGGCGGGCGCGGCTAGTGGATGGCCACGGGGCTGTGCGCCAGCGGACACACGGCCAGCAGCTCGTCCGAGCGCCGCGCGCCCTCCACCTCCATGCGCTCCGCCGCGCCCGCGCCGCCCACGCCGCCCACGCCCCACACGCGCGCGCCCACTGCACGGGGACACACGTTACTACACGTACTACACATACTACACGCACTGACACAGGGCTTGTGAAACTAATCTATTGTGCCGGCGCACCGCTAGTGCGCGCTCGGCGTGTGTTGCCACGTAAAAAAGTGATAAAGTATGGTATTGCTATAAAAACTATAAAATAATAGAGGTATTCTAATAATAAAGACATGTAAGTATTGTTACTCATAAATAAAATATTAGAACACACAAATAAAATACATATAAATAAAAAACACTCAAGATATGCAGCCACCGTTCATGTAATTTCAAAAAAACATAACACCACGCCTATATTCCCCGAAGGGGTAGGCAAAGATGTACACTATAGCAGATACATTTATATTTTGTCAGTTATGTTGTGATATAACTCACCTGCATACTCTTTATTGCCACTACCCGGGCACAAATTGAAACAGTGCTGCTTCTGAGAATTAACTAAAGGATGAACCCAATAATATTTTGCCTGATCTGGGTTGAGAAATATAAAGTTATACATGAAGGGAGGCCACAGATCTAGGTACACATAAAGCCATGCGTGAGCGACATGCTCGCATGCGCCGGAGCCTAGCATGCCGAGTAGTGTGAGAGCAGACCTGGCGCGGTTCGTTAGGCACTAGTGTGGCGGCGCTAGTGGCGCGGGCCGGGGCCGCCGGACCGCTCTAGTCATCGCGGGTCCGACGGGCCATCTGCCGCCACGACACAACAGCCACGTTACACATCAGGGACTTATTGCACAATTGTTTATATGGGGGGACACTTACATAGCAGCAGGGCGGATATAGCCCTTACTGCGTTATTTCACAAATATCTTATAATTATATTATTCAATTTACTTTGAGACACCCAAAAATACAGAAATTTAATTTGAACTTTTTACTATAGCAATTCCATTATATTAATTGTTTCCAAGTTTTTTAGGTCTAAACTTACTTTTACTTATAACAATAGTGCAAATTCCATGTATCTTACATGGGACATTTCTGAGATAAAGTTAATATTAATTTGTTAAAATGAAATGATGAAGCATTTTATGTTAGCAAAGAACACGACAGAAGCTTGAAATGGTCATGTCAAAGTTACGTACTACATGATACTTATTTAGTATTTAGAGCACCACAAATCTTATGAAGATACTACAACCATTATAATAATATTATGGTTATTAAAAGTTCTATATGTCTTCTTTTGCTTTTCATATTAGTTAAGTTTTTAGCATACTTTTCGTTATTGTATTAATTGAAATGTAAGTCTTATAATTATAAACAGTGGACCATTTTCTAGTACCACAATTTGTGGGGACTTTAACAGAGTTTATAAAAGGTTAGTCAACTTCAAGCTTGTTAAATAATTATGCATTATCTGGAGGTGTTAGGGAGGACTCGTAATAATGATATGCTACTAACCGTGTTGGTGATGCGACTGTGCTTGTTGCGTATTCGTGGACTCGTCCGCGGTCCGCTTGAAGAAATTGTGTTGTAGCGCGTAGTACGGCGTCACGCGCTGTTTGGGGTCGTACTCCAACATACGGAGGATTAGGTCCTGTGGATGTGACGTGATGAACATAAACAACGGTTTCCAGAACACGTTTAGTTATGATGAGAATACCGTTATTAATGGGGAGACTACAACACAGCTGGGGAAAGTATGACGTAACAAAAGAACATAACATTCTGCGAAGCGTACGTGTATTTTATATACACTCGCATTTCGCCAGTTTATAGGTTCCATGTAATACAGGCGAGTTTATTGTCAGTAAATGGGCACAACTTAAGTCATGCTATTGAATAGCGCCCAATAAAAATAAACACTAAATCGCGAGGTTTGCTTACCAATGGGTCAAGATATAATTATATTGTGTCTCAGGAATCGAACCCAAGACCTTATGTTTAGCAGTCTTATATGCGATCATTAGGTTAACAGATTTTAAATATCAATATTTCACTAATTAAATCGTGCATTGTATTGTGTCTACCTTAGAGAATAACGGATCTATATATTCATATATATTGTTTTTTATTTGACTATATGTGAAACTCGTATTCTTATTTTATACTGTGTAGTTCAATATTCTCCCATACTTGAACGATTGTTAAAGTATACCTACTACATATTTTCAAAAGATTAACTATGGAGTTTTTGCTTTTTCCATAGAAACGATATTTAGGAACTAAGCAACTAGAGTTCAAGTTTTGTAAGTAGTATTTTGTCTATAAAAAAAATAAAAACATTAGCCCTTTTAATCATAAAAAATGACACCTTCAAACGATGGATTAAATTATACCTGTAATTGTCGTTCGTATGGCAAAGAATAGAAATGTTAATAGACTTTACAGGGGTTTAAGCTAATACATGTGTAAAGGAAAATACAATTTTCTCTGCTTATAAGCGTCTAGTTTCCTGTGTGATTAAAATAATATTGTAAATAAAATTACATACTTACAATATTCTAATTTGGACATTTCTTTTATTACAGAAAAACTTAATTGTGTTTTATTAACTTAGTCACAAAAAAATTGGGAAATATTTTATACATGTATTATCCTCGATGATGAATAAGAGGGTATGAGTAAAGTGATCGTGGCGCACCTTGAACTTGAGATAGTCGGACACGCCGTGGCCGGGCTCCCCGCGGCGGCGCGCGGCCGGCCCGCCCCCCTCCACCCCGAGGATGTCGTGCAGGCGCCGCGAGCCCGCCGCGCGGTACTTCCTGTAACCGCTGCACACGTACACGTCATGCATCACACTCCAATGTACTGGACTTTACCGTCAACGGACACGTTAAACAATTCAGTTCATGATAATGTCAATTCCTCTAGAGTCAATATCTATATTATTCATTTGTTTGGGCTATAAAGGTACATAGTAGACACTAGTATTGAACGTGAACAATATTAGGGCACAGCAACAAATGGTATATTATTACAAGTTGCAACACTAACAACAATATTTCCTTTTTTGCGCCTACTAACTTTATTTTTTAAATCATTTACTTACTTACTTAATATATACTACACTGTACGATGATAAGATCATCAATTAACAAATGTAATGAAAGTAGCAAGAAATGTAATATCAGTTTAAGTGTAAGCTGAAATTTCAATTGACATTGAACGTCACCCCATTTCTCTCTAGTGGATTTCTTGCCCATGAAGAAATAAGGAAAACTGTATGATTATTTACATAATTGGGACGAGTATTAAGACATTTACACTTATTAGTACCAGATGAAAATACTTCGTTAAATTCATAAGATTTTTTCTATTATTAGCCTGAAGAATCCCACTGCTGGGCAAAGGCCTCCCCAGTCTCATTCCACATCTCCCTGTTCCAGCATTATGAGTTTGAGTATAAATATACAAGACCTTTGATTAATTAAATATATCTACTATTAACTCATATAACACTCACCTTCCATCCTTTCCATTAACTTTCTTTAATACATAACCACCGCCTTCTGACGCTGGTAATTTGTCGAAGAACTTTCTTGTTTTGTGTGCCTGTAAATATCAATATATCATGTTAGCATATATTTAGATATATGTCAGGATCATAGCAAATGGAAATGCGTGGTCTCTGGGACATAGGCGTGACTTTATGCAAGTATGATATAATTAAAAAAATAACCAGACAAGTTATAACTAGAATTATGTTGGTTTTACAAGATAATATGAAATAAGTATACATTATTGCAATAATGTTGCGATTCTGTTTCTTTTGGTTTCGGACTTATCGACAAACATTTTTTGCAATTCCTATTACCCATTCTTACTAAGTTGTAATTTATGTTTACTAAGTTTACACACTTGTCACAAGGGAACAGCACATTCTGCCTTTAATGTCGCTTAATATATTTATATCCACACTATTAATATTATAAATGTGAAAGTAACTATGTCTTTCTGTTTCGCTTTCATGACTAAGGCGCTGGACGGATTTCGATGAAATTTGGCACGTAGAAAGTTTAAAACCCGAGAATGGACATAGGCTACATAACGCGTGCGAAGCCGCGGGCAAAAGCTAGTGTTTAATAAATGTGTACCTGGTCTAATAAATGATCAGGCGGCATGCCGAGCACCTCGACGATTTTGTTCATCTGGTCGACTTCGTTGGCGCCACTAAACAGCGGCTCCCCGGTGTGCATCTCCACGAGTATGCAGCCGAGCGACCACATGTCTATCGCGAGGTCGTACGGCACGCCGAGCAACACTTCTGGCGACCGGTAAAACCTCGACTGAATGTATTGGTATATCTGGAAACATTTTAATAACTATTAGCTCTGTATTTAAAACTCATCATATTCATATATTTAAACACTGAAGAGTTATGTGTGACTTAACGAAACCTTTCATTTGTTCTATGCTGTCTCGGAAATTAATAATGTTGATCTTCAAAAAGGGTGCATTAAACTATGAGTAAAGCTTATCCTACATAGGGTATGTAATATAATTATGTAAACCAAAAACATTAAACAACATACATAGTACATTGACCAGAAGAAAAGACCAGAATGCACCAGTACATCGCAGCTTTATGATAAGTTGAAATGCAGTAAATACATATTTTTAAATTAACTTCAACAATATCTCATACACTTACACAATCAAACTCTAAACAATATACAGGACATACAAATATAATAACGTGCAGGGATTAGGTCGACAATACTATAATAGGTACTATCGCATTCGCTAAAATTATATGTAAGAGCATTCGCTTTTTATACATACAATTTGACACAAACAAATTCATGCATATATTGTAACATAAAACAGCTTATTTAATTGACAAGAACAATTTAAATCTTGTAACAAGTAATTTGCTTAGAGCTGTACCACAATTAGAATAAACTGAGACAGATAAGAAAGGTCAAGAACATACCATGACCTTAGGTAACGTCCACAGTACTGATAAATGATAAAGCAAACAATTATATTATCACACTAATCAGTGCCAACTTTAAAAATAAATCCATTCATAATTCTTAGGATAGAATACATTTCGGATAATATTGCGATTATGATATTACCAAATTCTTTATGCGTTATAAATAGATGCTATCGTGGTTGTATATGAATGAGTATTATCGTGTGTGTTTTCGATCTGTGTGGTATTGAGTATTACGTTGTAAGTATATGTGAGACGCGACGATAACCCGGCCTCTTCCACCACTGAATCACACGACCCCGATGTGATTTATCTCAGCAATTAGCGTGTACGGGAATCGAGTCTATAAATCGGGTGAATGGCGTTAGGTGCAGTATACCAATTTACCGTGCTATTGAATTTCTTAGTGCTTTCATATTAATAAAATGTATTTTGCAGATTTGCATGTTTACCTTTTTACATGATCAGGAGAATATCAGCATTATTTTTTTTATGTATTCTTATCTTATAATAAATGGAGTGTACTTTCGGTACTAATGTTTTTCAGACATCGTATTCAATGTTATTTATCTATTATTGACACGCGTCTTTTGTGTAAAAATGAAGTGAAAGAACTAATAATTGTATAACCACAATACAGCTTATTATCAGAGAACATTTTTAGCTTCAGGCTGTACCAAGGTCGTCTAAAATCCCCTTTCAAAAAAATAAAATAACAAGAAATCATGCAAAGGCCAACATCAAAGGTTTATAAAATAATACAAAACGTTAATAACATGTCCATTCTAACTGGAAAGCGATGTCTAGACTAAAATACAGTAGTGTCAGGCGATAAAGTGCCCCAGGCAGACTTACCCTTTGACCTAGTTGACACGAGCTCCCGAAATCCACAATTTTAATGGCTGACCTTTTCGGGTTGCATAGTAGTATATTCTCGGGTTTAAGATCACAGTGAATTATATTTAGTTCTGAAACACAAAAGAGGAGGCATTAGTATTGAGGATAAGAGCTATCTCGTCTAGATATAGCGAACAATAGATTTAAGGACATCTGTGTTATTAAACAGAAGTTGTACAAGTTTAGTACGGGATTTAGTTGTCTATAAAGAGGCGTATTATTCCCAAGTGATAGTTTCACTTCGAGGTCGATTTTAATGCTTGTTGTTGAAGGTTGAAATTAACTGCCAGAGACAACAAGTCTCACAAAACCTCTAGAATGTTGTCTTCTTTTAATATTATTTATAATAAACTGGTTTCTGATACGACTTAACGTTTGCAAGTACTACTGTACTGGTTGAGTCATACTAAATGTACGCTTGATTGCAAGTCGAAGACAAGTTTCGTACTTTAATGTACAAAACAACAACAAGCAATTAAGAATGATAATGCTTTCATTCCATTATCCATCCAGTATAAAGTAAAACAAACGTACAATTGTATCTAGCATCTAGAAGAGAAGCAACATTATGTAGCATCACAACTATACAGATTCCAGTACATCTATATGGCAAACCATAGAAATGCGCTGGAGATATCACAAGTACACCCTCAATTTTTTGTCAGAAGTTCCCAGGTAAGTGGATATTATTCTAATAATATTAAACAAAGAGAGCTTGTAACCGTTAGCTTAAGCTTGCTGACCACTGAGTAAGAACATTTATTGAAACTTCATGTAACATAAATGTGTACAAAGACGGACTTCACGTCATTATCACATTCATAAAAGTTTGTTGAGTTCCGTGTCAGAGCTTTTACCTAAGTTTACAGACCAATTTTAAATTGACAATCTGTCTATACACTTTGGTGTATACTAACTCCAGATTGTAAATGAGAATTCCTGACTTCAGAAATACCATATACTTTTTTTTGCTTGAAGCAGGATTCGAACCCAACACTTTATAGAAAGCCTGACTACCAAAGCATTAATATATGTATAGTTGTAGTAATATTATATAGTGATATATTTACCGGGTTGACTAAGGAACAGTAACGCGGTGCACAACTGTTGCGCGAACTTGCGCGTGAGGTTGAGCGAGACGCCCCTGAAGTTGGTGTTGCGCAGCAGGTCGTACAGGTTGTAGGACAGCAGCTCGAACACTAGGCACAGGTGGTTCCGCCACATAAAGTGACATTTCAGTTTCACTGTAAACAGAAACAAGAACACGTTAAAAACTCAAATTGATAAATGAAGGCACGAGCCGGGTTCGAAGCTTAGCATGTAAAAATTTATGCTAAACAGCATACTAAGATGATATAAAAAATCACCAAAACTCAACATAACCTCACACCGTATGGAAGGAGTTGGTAGAGGTATACCTATAGTAGAATTTCGTTAGTGTCTAAGTACTTATAAGGAGGCGAAACTATTGCCATCAACCGGGCACAAATCCAGACTCCGGGCTACCAGACACTCATAACATATAATGCAACGTATAGCACACCCAGTTATAGTTATCCCAATGTAATATGGGGGCCTATTCCAGCTAACGGGCACAAATCCAGATCCCGAGAATTTCCGAGAATAAAACGTTGCTTGTCCCGGGAATCGCACGCCGCAAATGAAGTTCAGCAGTCGCGATTTGCGACCTCTAGACTAACAAGGAGCAGCCTTTCACCCTAAGAAAATTACTATAGACATGTCAACATCAATTTACTTACTGTATAAAGTAGGCCATAAACAGACCGACTTATAAAAAGACATAACCCAATTTATTGTCTGTAAGGCTATTTTTAGCTTTGAAAGTAGATCGGTAAGTTTTTCTTACGTCGGATTTTATAAGTTTATAAACAACTCACCTATATAATACTTATTTTCAGGATCTGCTCTGTTCATCATTTTTAGTAACTTGACTTCTATTTGTGCCTGGTTTAGGAAGGGTTTCTTATTCTTAATTATTTTTATCGCTACTTGACACTGCTCCTCGTGGTCATACGCTTTCACAACCTGAAACATAAACAAGAAAATGTAAACAAACAAATAAATGCATGCGCTAGCAATTTTTTACGTATAATCAATATGATGGAGTGTTCCAGGAAAATGGAACACGGTAACAAGGTCAGAAAATATAAAATGGTGCAAGGTTATTGTACGTCCGGTGATACGTCGTATCAACCAACCCAAATAAGGTACGACGTTATGATCCAGGTAAAACCACAGTTTAAACAACCATAGCGATAAAATCTTCTTTAGACGAAGACGGTGACTGACGTCAATAATCGAATTGCTTTTGAACACGAATTAAGAAAATAAATAATAATACTTAGCAAACTAAAGCCAAGTGCAGCGCAAGATATGCGTTGATATAACGTCTTTTCGTCTGTAAGACTCATGATAATAGACTGCAAGATAATAGTAGTAAAGATTGACAACCGAAAAAATCACTGCTTAATAGCAGAAAGATAGCGTAAACCATGGCGACATAAGAAGACGCTAGTGTCTATTTCAAAGACATTTTGTTATGTCTGTTGTTGCTAAGGATATGCATATTCATAATGAATCCATAACTGCATATTGCATTGAATAGAAGACTTAATTTGTATACCAATAGACTTAATCAAAAACATACAGACATAGGTAAACATGACCGTCGAATTTAACCCACTGTATACACAATTAGTCATTATCTGTGTTTGTTACTATGCCAATAAGGAGAAACTCATTAC
This sequence comes from Abrostola triplasia, assembly GCA_946251915.1. NCBI lineage: Eukaryota > Metazoa > Arthropoda > Insecta > Lepidoptera > Noctuidae > Abrostola > Abrostola triplasia. The sequence goes on along the minus strand of OX276434.1, from coordinate 9,048,371 downwards.
ATATTGTAATCCCACGGTAAGTAGCAAGTACTGATAACAAAATCAGAATTACAATGTATTCTATGATTCACGTACTTGACATCAGTGCAATCGGTTACTCATGTTTATTTTTCTCAGAACATATTACTACTGATAAGTCATAGGTACATAACGTTTACCTTTAATTAGTCAAACTACCCGTAATTCAACTTATCATTTAAAACTCCATTTCTGTTAGTTATGTACCTTATATTTCTAAGCGATAGGGCCACTGACTAACCACAAATTTAACTAAAATCCAAATGATTTTGCTGTGCTTCCGTTTCACCATATTATGTCATATTTACACTGTGTCAACATTTAACACAATTTGCGTGAGCGGTAACCGATCACCTAAATAAGGTAATTGAAGTAGACTGGATAAGAAATTTAAAAGATTAATGATGGGGCTCTAGGCTTGAGCAAGGTACAACCGACATGAATGTGTAATGGTAGAATAACTGTGACTCACCTGTCCAAAAGATCCCTTCCCAATCGGCGAGGAGATCTCATACCGGTCGAGAAATTTCTCGCCCTGTTTGATAATGTAGTCATGGTTATCATCGTCGTAACCATCATTATATAGCTTTCGCTCTTTTTTGTGCGAGCCATCCTCGCCCAGGTACTGTTGCGCTCTCCGCTTCTTCTTCGCGTAATATACCTGATAACAAATTGGTACAAGGTTAGTTGTAATATTGAATAATAAAATTAAACTAAGATAAGCAGGTGACAACAATAGACCATACATTGTTATGGTTTAATGTTACACGACAATATCTATGAGCATAGGCTTTGATTTAATTAAAAGAAGAACAAAAATAATAGAACGCCTTCGTATAATTTATCAACCGACTGATTAATCAAGTGTTTGATTAAAATACTGGGAAAACTTGTAGTTCAATCCCTACTAATATTATAAACGCGAAAGTTTGTAACTAAGTATGGATAGATGTTTGTTACTCATTCACGTAAAAACTACTGAATGGATTTTAATGAAACTTTACAATCATAATATAGCTTATACATTAGAATAACACATAGGCTACTTGTTATCCCAAAAAAATGTAGCGGGTAACACCGCGGGGCGCAGCTAGTAGGTACTACATAATAGTTTGCAATTCAAAACAAAATAGAAATAACATAAAACATGGTTTTACAATCACCTCATTGTTATTTACGGAAGATTTAATATTTCCCAGTTTTTTGGTGGTTTTAGTTTATCTTTTTTATGGTTTGAACTCATTGGTGGGTTTATTTACAGATTTACATTCATAAGCCAACTCGGACAGTCAAGGACTGACAGTTATTTTGACAGCGTAGCTTAGTTTTTAAAGACTTTGATGCTGTAAAATATTTTGTAAAACTAAAGAGGCCTAGTGACGAATAAAAAGTTAATGATAAGAATTTTTTAACGTAAAAGAAGTGTGTATATGTTGTATCTAAAAAAATTAAAATCCGTATGTATATCTGTAAAATACTAAACGGTGCATAATAAAGGGATCGCACGCGTATAGGAAATGAAGAGTAGACGAAAGCGGGAATTCTCGGCTGACGGACGTTGACCTAAATATGCGGTTGACATTGATCGACGACGGATCGCGATATGCTTATATAAAACATTTGTACCGACTGCCGACCGACGACGACGTACCAACGCATGGATTTGGGACTAGGAAGTTCATTGCTACCGATTTTTTACGAGGTACCGCGAGACTCGCCCCGAATATGACTCATTGTTTTGCGGCTGTCGGTAACTTTGGGAACTGGGTGGAAATATTATATAGTGGTGGTAACTGTCTCATTTTTTTATTCATGCACATATATCGTTACATAATTTGATGCTCGGCAATGTCCAAACGCACCACCAAAGCATATTTATGATAAGCACGTCAGAACTCGTCATATGACCAATAATATCTGGCATTCGGAAGCCGCTATTACGTAACACGGAAGCATGACATAGCAATATTATTGGCGAGTGCATAGCATTCGCATCGTAGCGGTACGGAAGTGTCGCATATCGACGCGGCCAAACGATAACCCAAATTTCTGACAGCGACCTACATATTACATTGTATGTTTTACAGGCGACCGAGCGCGCCCCAACAACTGGCAAGGCTTCGTGCAACCGCACACTTATCTGTTCAACTAAACTGTGTGTTAGTGGACCGATGTCAGGTTATTTGCTATGATTTACGCCAGTCATCTGAATAGGCTGACTGATGTGACATCATTTGAACTTTAGTGTTTATTTACGATGCCCTAAGAATTACGTTGTGTTTTTTTTTTACTTTTAAGTATTGTTGTACATTGAAAGGGGGATCATGATGACGATGCACAGAGACAAATGATGGTGGTTGTGGGAGAGGACTATGTGGTGAGTCAGGCCAGTGACCGCGGCACGTGGCCGCGAGATGAGCGCGTCGGGCCGGGGAGAGACGGCGCGCGGCGGCTGTCATTGATTTTCCCCGTTTCCCCCCTACCCCGAGCCTTGCTCCCTCCCCACCGCGTCTCACCCACTTCCAGCGCCCGATAACGAGGTTAACGGGCGACGTGAGCGTCTGCCTAGGGTTGCCACATTTTTTTAAGGATACGTAGGACTTACTTAACTGACGACCTGATTAGCGCAGTGGCTAAGCCATTGGACTGCTGCGCTAAGGGTTGCGGGTTCGATTCCCGCACGGGGCAAAACTTTGTGAGAACCACAGACGTTTGTCTCGAGTCTGGGTGTTTGTGTATGTGATATTTCATGTTTGTGAAACGCACCCACGACACAGGAGAAATTCCTAGTGTGGGGCGACGTTTTTAAAAAAAAAAAAAAAAAAAAAACTAATTGATAAGAACTACCCTCAGGAAAAATTTAATTACTGTTTTTTATAAATTTATTTTTGTATAAGTAATTTTTCAAATCGATTTGGGTGAAAGGCGCACACGCATCTGCTATGAAAGTAATAGTACACTAATCTTAGAAGTTCACCTATGTAATAATATTTCATTTAAGTTATATTTCTAGTTAAAAATAAACTAAAAACTGACCTTTCATGATTGTTGAATTTCAACTATTATTTTTTTAAGTTTATAGCTATTATATAACTCCAATAATTATTTAAACTTTTTAAATACATATACTATCTAGTCGTTGCACAAACTAGCTAATAGGAAAGTAGGATTTTGTATTAAAAGTTTACATTCATTTCATAAGTAGGTACTTTATTCTTAATTTTCCAATTGTGGTGTGGTTGTGTTGGACAATTAATTAAACAAAATTCTTAATCATTAAGCTATTGATACACTTTGTAACAATAGCCATATACTATTTTTCATTGCTCCAAGTTGTCAGTTTTTACTCGGTCACAATGTCCATAGTTTCTCGATAAGTTTTGCATGTCAGTTGTGATGAAAATGTTGTTTTTTTTTTAACGTCCGTAAGTTTTAAAAACTTCTGAATCTGCTACTTCTCAAATAAACGCAGATCCCTAAAATCTCTTGTCTGGTTATTACAATTGACTTACTTGTTAATTACTGGAACCAACGTTTACCGGTTCTTGAATTATTTTTTATGAGTTTTTAGGAAAATCCTGATTTCCTTATTTTAATCTGATTTGATTTACTTTGAATAAATAAAATATTTAAAAATAATGATACACATACATAAAGTCACGCTTGTTTCCCTGAGGGGTAGGCAGTGACCACGGATTTCCATTTGCTACGGTCCATACACAAATAAATAATAAGAATGTACAAAAAGCAACTGGCCTGATTCCACTAGCGACTTTACATCAAAACATTAATGAATGAGCTGATGACAGATTGACAATGACAGCTTGCGTTACGTTTTGAAATTTGTCAATTTCGCATTTGCCGCTAACATTCAGGTGCGTTCGCTCAAATGCCGTTAATCAACGACGCGTCCACTTTCGACTGCTGCGTTGGTGAGTTTTGTTAATTAAATGCATTTTTAGAGTTTTATTCATAATTTAGAAATTTTATATTAATATTAACTACTTGGCGAATAACATGGGAAATTTTTTATTTTGTATCTTTCCCACTAGAACTGTTGTACGTACATTAAATGTGGAACCCTGAAACTTCAGTTGTGGGCCGTGGGCAGATCCCTAAGAATATGGCGGAACGAGTTAGATTAGTTAAGCCGTGGAAAGTGTACCATCAGGGCAACCTTTGCCCAGTATTGGGATGACACAGGCTAACGGTAACTTATGATATAGTACGTGTGGTAGCCCTAAGCGTCTCCTAAACTTTAATTATACCCGTACACCCGTCGTGCATGTTTAACCCGGCCTCTATTGAGCGTTTTGTTTGCAGCGCACCTGATAGCGGGACGTGATCCACTATTCGGTCGACGGTAACTATCTAATGAACGTAGCCGGAGATGGAAACGCGAAGAGCACAACTTGCACAACCTGTAGGTAGGAAGTTGTCGTTGCGAACCGAGTCAGATACAAATCTACTAACTACGTCTTAACTCATAAGCATGGCGCACCGCAAACTGTATGTATACATTGTAAACAATACGGAAACTCATCTGCTCTTTATCTCAATAGGTATGGATGTAGCGAAAATAATATGTAAGCTAGTAGGAAATGTGACAAGTTTCACGAGATAATATTCTGTTAATCCGTAGGAGGTGAATAATACAGAAACGTGTCTACTCATGCTTGGTTTTCTTTCGCACAATGTTTGTGTAGTAATGTTGACAAAATTTGTACGTTAAATGTAAATATTGTGACAATATTTATATTGCTCCGGATGAAATATTGAAGAATTGTTCTCGCCAAACCTGATTTATGGTACCCCGAAGTTTTGTTAGTCTTTTCTTTCAGATTATGTAATGTATTATAATCCACACACTCTTTATTCATAGTGCAACTCAAAGTTCTTGTATATTGCTTTTAGCCATTAATTTCTTTCTTATATTGCAGTCGCAAGAAAAAAAAAATTCACAGGATACGTAAATACGAGCTTAGTATCTCTATTTTATATTGCAATTTCTCCCCTAAGCGGTACAAGAGTTCCGGATCAACATCATTTGCTGAGGCGATCGAATCCTGTATGTACGCGATACTTGTACAATGATATAAGAACTATACTCTAGATATGCCATCTTACAACGGTAGAGTTCTAACGTTACAAATATTTTTATGTCATAGTAGGACTATTCATATGACTTTTAGTGTATGCTTGAATCCAAATTGATAAAGGTCAGTTAGACTCAGTAAAAAATTGATAATTATATCTCCTTATATGTAAGGTATATGTGTATAGGTATCTAATATTTATTCATTTTATAAATAAGAAACGTACAGCTAATTAAGTATATTACTATTAAGTTGATAGTTGTAAATTATTTCATGAGTATAAATGGTAATTGGAATGCTGCCGTGACATAACTTAATGAGCACGAAACGTCGTAAAAGTGAGATGAATTTACAATTAACGGATAAAGCTATAATAGGAATTCAACAATTGTTGAATGAAATCACAAATGACCTCAATATTTTAATTCAAATTAGCCTACTCAATAAACAGTACTGCCTAATTGGGTCATATTGCTCGTGAAATCCAAAATGGTAAATGATGACATACTTAATTTATATCATGTTATAATATTTTTTTTCGACTTAGGGCTGATTTTTTCAATCGTCAGATAATTTTTATTAGACGTTTTTTAATATCACAGTCAACATTTCAATTTTATCCTTCGAATATACAGTTTAAAAGTCCATTTTAAAATCGACCCTTAATAATGAATCCTAGAGATATTCCTAGTCTCACCTACCTAAAAGAGGCGCTTCCATCTCAGTTGATCATTGTGTTTCGTTAGTTATTCAATTATGGGTGGGCCAACGAGAAAAGAGGGGCACCGCGCGTATCCTAATTATTCATCAGCACCATGCACTTCCTGGAGACACGTTTCGGAGGGGGTTGATTCGAGACAATAACACTTTTATTGCCTGTCAATACTGCAGGCAATGGGGTTCGTCCGTAGCGTCGATCCGTCTATTATGATATTATAGAGGGATAAGTTTGTTGTTATACTGTTGTATATTTCTTGTTGTTGTAGCTATAATATAATTCATTATAGAATTATATAGGTAGATTTATATTTAAAACATAATTTTAGAATTGTCAGAAACACTATAACATTACGCAAAATATGTTAATCTACTTCATCTCATCAGCCGGAAGACGTCCACAGTCGAACTAATGACTCCCCCTTAGAACGAACGCTATAAATCTACTTACAATAAATAAATTATCCTTTTAAGTATGTATTTAGACGACGCGCTTATGCAAACAATTTAGTTTTGGTGTGAGTCAATCATGTAAAAAGATCAGTAATATGAAGCGGTAGTGAAAGTTCCGATTTTTATTTACTGCAACTGTATTAAGGGGATTACAGAGGATTATTAACTTGACATATATTTGTTTTCGACTCCAGGTACGGTGAGGACGGAGTAAAACGCACAGCCGAACATAAAAATATTTTACCACTCGGCCTGGATACCGTATGGACGCGCTTTGAATACCGCGAACCTGTGTAGTAGCCGGCAAACTTAATTTATAAATTAGTTTAAACGATCACATTGCGTAATAATTATTAGCAGTAGATTCGACTTTGCTTATTATTAACAGTTATTGAATTATTTTTATATCAAGTAGCACATAATATCAGTATTTATGTATTGAAATAAAAAAAAATTGCCCTACTCAAGACATTCCTCCTGTATTTTGACAGGAACGAAAAATCACATTTGAGAAAAACATCTACGTAAGTCTTATGTTATATTCTTTGCAGGAATCGAACCCGCAACCAAGCACAGCAGTTCAATCACAATCAGTTCACACCCTGGACTAATCAGGTCGACAAATCGATAATACTAATATGAAGTGATGTTCAATGCTCAGTATTATAAATCTAAAAAGGACCATGTTCAACAAACCATCGTATCAGTATTATTTAAAACTACTATTTCTTTACAAACTCCGGTTGCATCGTAGACGAAACATGAAAGAATATTCCTACACCATGTTAATACAGTATAAATAACAATGACAATATTTCTCTCTCATTCGCAGATCACCATAGAAACATAAAATAAGCAATGTATCACACAATTGAATAGGTCAAGATGTTTAAAAGAGCGCCTTGTGTGGCAATCATGCCAAAACGGGCGCGTTTATGATAGCATTGCAATTCTATGCTATTTTCAGTGCATGTATTTATTGTGTATGGAGGGATGTTGGCATCACATGGACCCGTACACATTATATTTATACGCATTGCGCTGTGACGTCATTGTGATATCATCCGAATGCATTCGATGATGTAATGCTTGGATCATCAGTGTCTCGATTGCGCTAACAAGTTGTTCATGTTATAAAAAAATATTATACTGATATTTAAATTGATTTTTCCGTGTGCTGTATTATTAATACTGAAGATTTATTTAGTTTGTCAGGTGTATTTCTGATTGTACTAGATAGAGCGAGAATTATAATAATATACTGCCTAGAACCAAGTAGTCGATAACTTTTTAATCTTGGCAAAATAAAAACTAATAAATGTTGGAAAAAAACAACCAAGCCAATTCATCGAAAGTATAGCCAGTCGAGGGTTATGAAATGTCTAGATTAAAACATACAGAAGTGAAAATCTTCCTACTCCAAGAATAAAGTCTATTCTTTTATTTGTTTTTTTTATAACATACTAGCGGACCCTGCAGACGTCGTCGTGCCTTTATTTTAATAGTTATTCTGCTTTTCGGAGATGAATCCCACACATGAGAGAAAAAACAAAATTCAAAGTAAAATTCCAAAAAACATTTATTGTTTGGTTGTTAGTCGTTAAGTTTCCTTAAATTTTCTCATGTCCCGCGCAATTTTCAGTTAGCTCTGATACTCGGAAGTGATCGGACGTGTTACCCTTTGCGCAGTGAATATTAACAAGTGTGAGAGCCCATAGTGTTGTGATTGGCTGTCGCCTCTAATTTTGATTCCTTGTTGCTCTTGCGGTTTCCTTACCAGTCATCGACGCCCAGTGGGTGGAGCTAGAGAGGGATAGAAGTAATCTGTAAGCTCCCACTTCAATTTAAAATTTGAAAAATTTTAAGTTAAAATTGAAAAAGTGATTGCGCCTGCCAGGATTCGAACCTGCGCTTCCTTGCATTGAAGGCGGGGCGCTCGCGCACTCGTCTGTTAAGGCATTCAACAGCTGTTGCAAAATCTCGGACCAGTATCTAAAAGTAAAGCACACTAGTTAGTCAGTGTGATTCATCGACTAGTGCCTGCTTTGAGTATTGTCTATTACCAACCAAACATGCATCGCATGATGCGCTCACCTCCGCAGAGTTCCCCAAACAGCTGTGCGCTTGTGAAAACTCAGTCGGAACCTGATCTTTCTCCGATTGCCTCGACTTCTGCAGCCTGTGCTCAACTAGATTCGGTCAATGTCACTACCAGACCAAGTAATAAACGCTTCCGTGGCGATGATAGTTATTTAGACTCAGACCGATTCGAAGAATTGAAAAGTATGTTGATGTCCTGGAAAACTGATCAGGATACCATCCTTAATAAATTGGTGACTGAAATCTCGGAACTCAAGCAAAAGAATAATTTACTTGAAAATGCCACTTTAGCAATGGAAAAATCGATGCAAATGTTGAGCCAAAGGTACGAGGATATGAATACTCGTCTAAATGTATTAGAAGAACAGCATAAAGAATCGGAGAAACGTTTTGAGAATTTATCAACACAGGGTAGTGTACAAGTTATTGCCCAACTTGAAGTCAAAATTGACTCTATGGATCAGCAGGCGCGTAACTGCAACATAGAAATCTGTAACTTGCCAGAAAAACGCAGTGAAAACTTGTTTACCATTGTAGAGACTATAGGCAGCGTCGTCAAGTATCCTGTGACACATAGCGATATAATTTCTATTCACCGAGTCCCGCACGCGCAGCAAAACGACATCAAGCCTAAGAATATCATTGTTAAATTAAAATCGCAGATAGTTCGTAACAATCTTCTAAGCGCCTGCCGGAAATATAAGAGTTTGAAATCGGACCAACTGGGAGTTTCAGGCGCTTCGCAGTCAGTATATTTTAACGAACACTTGACTCTAAAAAATAAGAGCTTATTTCGTGAAGCTAGACAAGCGGCTAAGAAAAATGGGTACAAGTATGTTTGGATCAAAAACGCTACTATACTCGTGCGTGCGGAAGATGGCACCTCTGCGTTTGCAATACGATCTGCTGCGGATCTCAAAAAAATTGTTGCCAAACAAAAGACAATTGCTGTTACTCCGGTTTGTTGACTTTGTTTCACTAGTATTAATATATCATCTCACAATTTGTTATTTTAGATACATTTTCATATGCAGTGTACATTTATCTCATTCTTTCATTTGCTTGTGTTTTCCGGGTTTGCTGCTGAAACTGTCATGTTTGTATTGCTATTACTATTATTTACATGTCTTATTGTTTGTTTACATATCAGTATTTGTCACCTTGGCCGAAATTAAATCACATAAAACGTTACTCTTATACATATCTAAACCTGTACTAATCTATGGAAAAGCTCTGAATGCCGTGAACTTTTGTAAAAATGCTCTGGACTTCAAACCAAACTACTTCTATAATCTGAACACAACACTATGTTATATATTGTTGATTCTACACACTACAACATTTTGTATATTTTATGTAATACTGATTTACTATTTCATATTTATTAATGGCTACTAATAATATTAATTTTTACTATCAGAATTGTAGAGGGATTCGTACAAAGCTACATACACTCTATATGAATGTATTGTCGTGCTGCTATGATGTTATTGTTTTGACTGAAACTTGGCTTATTCCTAGCATTCAGGACAAAGAATTTATAGACGACCGATATATTGTCTTCAGATGCGATCGTGACCGTTCAGCGACTAAAAAGCGAGATGGAGGTGGGGTACTGGTGGCAGTACTTCGTGAGCTACGGCCTACTAGCATAGTGTCGACAAAATCTGTACATCCTGATGTCGAACACATTCTGATACAATTGCCTTCTTCCCTGCATAACACACGCCATATAATCAGTGCTGCATATGTACCTCCCCGTTCAAGCGAGGAATTATATTTGCAGTATTTAAATATGTTAGAGGGTTTAGCTAATGATCCAAGTTGCGAATCTTTCTTTTTTGTCGGAGACTATAATATACCAGATATTTTATGGCTAGATCAAGGTAATTATGCTACGGCATGTGTATCAAACTCAATCGGTAGACTCATATTAAATTTTATGTGCTTAATTAATGGTAAGCAATTTAATACGATTAGAAACAAATTAAATCGCATACTCGACTTATTTATTTCAAATGTAGACTCACAATCCTCGTCCTGTAATCCTCTTCTTGAGAGTGATAGCCATCATCCGCCCTTCTCTACGTTGACGTCTTTAGATATGCAATTTGTTACCATGACGCGCCGATCAGTTCCTAGACCTAACTTTCATAAAGCTTGTTACGACGAAATAAGTGACGAACTAGGAAAAGTGGATTGGAATAGAGAACTTTCTCATTTACCATCTGAAGAGGCAGTCAACATATTCTATGAGATACTATTCAAAATTATCCGTACACACGTCCCACTTACCCGTAGTAAAAACTCGAATTTCCCTGTATGGTTTTCCCCATGTCTCATAAAAATATTTAAAACTAAAGAACGCGTTTGGATTAGGTGGAAAACATACAATAATCTCTCGGATTACGTAAAATTTTCTAGCTATCGCAACACTTTTCATAAGGAGATTGTTAAATGTTACCGAAATTACATGGAATCAGTGGAAAACAACATTCCTGTAAACATTAAACACTTTTGGACCTACATCTCGTCGAGACAGGGCAAATCTAACATTCCTGCCAATATGTACTACAATAATGTATCTTCTGATAACCCAACGGACATATGTAACCTGTTTTCGTCCTACTTCTGCTCTGTTTCTGAACCCTCTGATTTCGATCCAAAAACATGGCTTCCACCTATAGATTTTGCGGATAACTCAGTCTGTGTGTCAGACATTTACTTATCGACTGAAGACATAAGATTAGCGTTAAAATCATTGGATACCTCCAAGGGACCAGGTCCTGATGGTCTACCTCCTAAATTTTTGGCTAGACTAGCTGATAACCTGTGTCCTGCATTACATATTATATATAATAAGTGTTTGCTTGAAGGTGTTTTTCCTGACATTTGGAAGCGAGCCTTTATTACACCTGTTTTCAAAAGTGGCGACAAAAATAATGTCGAGAATTACCGCCCTATCTCCATTCTGTCTACGTTGTCGAAGGTCTTTGAAAGACTTGTGCACGGGGCCTTATATCATCAAATCCATCAAATTATAATACCTGAACAACACGGTTTTGTGAAACGTCGCTCCACTACGACAAATCTCATGCTTTTTACAAGCTACATATTTGAAAATATGGATCGGCGCGTTCAAGTTGACGCAGTGTACACGGACTTTAAGAAGGCATTCGACAAGGTAGATCATAAATTACTAATGGAGAAAATTGCCTTTAATGGTATTCGTGGCAACTTGCTTCGTTGGTTTGTGTCATATATTTTTAACAGGACTCAAAAAGTAGCTATTAATGGTCACGAATCTGATACAATAGTAGTTAAATCTGGTGTGCCCCAAGGGTCGATATTGGGCCCACTTCTTTTTATTTTATTTATAAACGACATTGAACACTGCTTTTTGAATACTCGATTCCTAATGTATGCTGATGATATAAAAATCTATACTGCCTGTAGGAATATAAATGATTGCTATCTATTGCAGGATGATCTTAATAGACTTAGCGCATACTGTAGTAAAAATAAACTTCATCTTAGCGTTCCCAAATGTCACAAAATCTCTTTCACTAAAAATAAAAACAAAATTATATTCAATTACTCCATCAATAACGTACTTTTAGATAGCGTCAACACGGTTCGTGACCTAGGTGTAACACTGGATTCTTGTTTACACTTCGACATACACGTTGACAACATAATTAAGAAAGCCTACCAGATGTTTGGTTTTGTTATGAGAGCATCTCGTGACTTTGTGCGTCCCTCTACATTTTTGTTGTTATATAAGACTTTGGTACGTTCCCAATTAGAATATGCCATTCCTGTGTGGAATCCCTTATATGATAAATACAGCTTGAGTCTTGAAATGGTTCAGAAAAAGTTCATACGTTCTATGAATTATAAATGTTATCATTCTAAAGCCTCTTACGCTCAGTTATTAAAACGATATGACATACTAAGCTTGAAGTCCAGGCGTTTGCTTCTGGTAGTTATGATGCTACACGGCCTATGTAACAACAGATTTGACTGCGGTGACTTGTGCAATAAATTATATTACAGAGTGCCCCGAAAAGTTATCCACCGTGGGGTGTGCGTACCTCGTCTATTCCACACAGAATCTTGTAAGACTAACGCCGGAGTACGGGCACCTATACGTCGCCTAGTTGAAATATATAACTCAACTTTTAAGGACCTTGACATTTTCTCTCTCTCCAAATCTCAATTTAAACGGAAAGCCATCATGTTGTTGTCCGAGAGAGAATAAGTTGTTAGTAACAAAATTATATTTATATTATGATTATTTATTGTTGTACAATGCATTGTTTATATATTTACTGTATTTTTCTCTTTCCTTCTTTTCTCTTTTTATTGTTCACTTCGCAACTTACGGGTTCAATTGCTGTAAGCTTCCTTAATTTCATATAGTAACTTGTGGACATAGGTGTGGGTTGCATGTTTAGTATTTTATAAGTTATTATATTGTTTAATGATAAGTTAAAATATGTAACTGTTTTATGTCCCGAATAAATAAATAAATAAATAAATAAATAAATTTTCCTATTTTTTTTCTTTCTTAATAAGTATGATCCCTCTCCTGACAAGGGTTAGGGATTAATTTTCATTTGAAATAGAAAAAAGTTTATAGTATTAATAAAACTTTTTCTCTTAGTAATTAAAACGGAGTATTCACGGTGTTAGAAAGCTAAAGATCGCAATGAAATCCCGAAAAAGAGAATACGCCGTATGCTAATTAATTTTTCATAGTCCCGCCGACGACACCGCGATGATATGCAAATGAGAATTCGTCGCGCATTAGGTACTCTGGTTTACAACTTATCACGTCGTCGAGTATCAATTAAAGCAGCGGAACTGCGCAAGTTTACATCATTAACACCATAAAAAGACAGTTATTGCGAGAAAATTTGTGCAATCAATTAGGAGTTTTAAGAGGGGTCGGGGGTGTATGCGTGCAGAGTGCAACGGCGACGACCGGGCGGGCGGGGGTGTGCGGGGCCGGCGCGCGCATCTGTGTGCATTCGGCATATTTACCCCGATAGTGGGCGGGCAGGTTCACTGACCCGACCCAATGCAAGGCCCGCGTACGTAGGCCGCCACGACGCACACGCCGGGGCCCGTTTCATTAGTGCCACCGCACACCGTACACACACGCAAAAAAGCTAACACTGTGCGTCAAGTGGGCACGCACGCTTTTTAATCATCTGTCGGATTACCCGGCCCGGCGAAAAATCCAACAGGTACTTACTATAAGAGTTTAGATGCCGGAGTGCTAAGCACTAATGTGGTCCTAATATAGTTTATGTTATAATACCTAAAACGTTGAGGGGCCAAACCAAAGTTTCGGTTAGTCGCCGAACCTATATCGATCTCTGTTTATTTCCAACTTGGTACCAGTCTAGATAACTAATTTAAAATTTATAACAAACTAAAATGACCGCGTGATCAATAATTGAAAACAACGTTTGGATTGTACAGTACAAACTGTGTACAATATAATAGAACAGTTGCAATCAGGTAAAATGTATATGAAGTACCAACGTATATTAAAAGTTTGCATAGCAATCGGAACCGCGTAAACACACGCACACACACACTCGTACGAAACGTCATAATTGCACCGCAGCATTCATAAATCCAGCGGTTAGACAGACACATTCAGGGCTGTAAACTATAAGCTGAGGTATACTTATGCAAAACCACCCTTGCAGTCGGCGGATCGGCGAATGCAATACCATAACCTACCCCAAGCGTTCCCCTCGTTGAGCCAGGTCCGGGCAGACGCCTTTGATGGGGCATTACCATAATAACCGAGCTAACAGATACTATTCATTAATAAATAACATGTATCGAACGTATTTATTATGTTTACATAGTTGATAAACAAATTGACAGCCGGAATTTTATGAACGGACTTAATAGTTACGTTTAATTTAATTACGTACTCTCTGAATGATAGTGTGACACTAATATTTTGATAACAAGTAATGAAGATGTATTTCTGCGTCTTCACATAAATATTCAAGAATCTCGATAACGACTTTAAAAGCTTTAAGTACCTACTTGTAAGTTCTCTCGCCGTACAGTCATAAATCATAATGCAACTTTATTAGTACACTTATTTGTAAGGAGTGAATCAAAACTGATTTGAATAGGTTTGAAGTGTTATAATTTTATTTTATTAAGAATTGTTCAAGTAGACACATGTATGTACCCATGCATGTAAAACACTTGTATAAACTAAAGGAGGCAGAAACGAAAATTGATACTGTTGTAAACCTCAAGTTTGCCGATAATGGTATTAACATAAGTTCTAAGTTTTAGGAGACTTCATTGCCATTTTCTGGCTACTTATTGGTCATTTCGCTTGGTAGCTGTGCTTGCTACGTACTTGCTCTAGAACTAGAGCGTTTAACGTGGGTAAGATTGGATGCAACAAACTTTGTAAAGTCAGTGAACAGAAGACTAAATAATATCTGTTCACTGTTTAACAGTGAGGTGTTAGCACTATGTGTAGTGATGCTCTCGCCTTCATGAACGATACCTTAGCAGGTATGTCCAGCACACAGTAGGTGGTATGTACTCTTTTCTAACAGATTACTGGCATACAAGACTAGAAGTCCAAAGAACATATAGATTCAAAGGTTCACGATAAAGTGTAATGACACATCAATTTTATCAGGCAGGTTTACACATGCCTGATAAAATTATCGAACCTATACGACATTATTTTAAACACAAAAACAAGATGATGTCTGATAATATCTTAATGTTATGAAAATTGTTATGATACAAAACAACCCTGTATAATTTCTTAACCAAAGTCATTTTAGCTGTCAATTTAGTGCTATAAAACTTTCAACGATCGGATGCACCTTGCATGAAACAGTAATAAGCAATTTATATAATCGTCATGAACATTTAGCTAGTGTGTTAGTATATCATGCGGCGATTAGCAATGAAAACGATGCATAATCCCGTAGACCTACCGCAACACGAGCTACGTTATCTCATAGATCAGGGATCGGTGAACTAAATAATGTAATAGTGTGTATAGTTGTATTGTTTTTATCTGAAGCAACATTTGTAATGTGCACGATGCTTTCCATGTGGGCGTTATACGTCGATAAAGGTTGTAACAAAAATAACTCGGACTAGAATAGAATGCATTTTTCTAGTTCTAGATTATGTTACGTACTATTTCCATGGACATTCGTGCACGTGTTGATGCGTGCTTATATTTAGTAGAATACTAATATTAACTTGTTAATGATAACTTTTAATAAGTTTATGAGTGTGGGGTACGTAAATATGTGATTTAATTCGATATTAAATGTAATTTATATATATTTTTTATATTGCCCTCGTTAATTTATTATAATAAATACAGCATTTTTTTAACGAATCTTTGGTAAAACATTAAGTCAGAGCTTTGAAAATATGGTAACTGGAGTTTATAGTGTTTTGCCAAGATAAAAATATTCAATTCAACCTATGTAATTACGAGAAAGAAACTAAAAGTTACTAACTTATGTTCATCTACTCATAAATATAAGCTTTACTATACCGGTGTTGAGATTAATAATAAAATAATTTGATGTCGCATTAGGCGAATTTTTTGCGACAGTCCGTCACACAACTATGCAAGAACAAGAGCGGCCCATTAAAAATCATACGCGTTTAAAAAGCCCGCCCTCAGCGCGCGCCGCCACTTCAAAGTTTGACCTCGCAATTACTAAAATTGGTTTGATTTACCATTTTAATTGTAACAAAAAGCTTATTTTTTCCACCGGCGTGGACGGCGGAGGCGTCGTTGTAATCTCGACCGAGTGACTTTCGGCCGGAGGGTCCATTAGGGATCGGCGGGAGGACGTCAGCCTGGCGGCAGGGATTGGAATTTTGAGCTGTGGCGTCATGTCGTTAAGGCGTAGTTTCTGTCGGAGGTGTTCGGTAGGCGCGATAGGAGAGCACTCGAGGTCGGATGCTGAGTGCGGGGGTGTGTGCCGGGCGCGGGAGGCGAGTGGGACAAAATCGATATCGTCGGGCGGCGCGCGACGTCTTGCGCCCCGGCCCTCCCGCCCCTCTAATGAATGAGAGCGAGCATAGTCATCTCTGCGGATGGCGGCTCCGGCGATACGGCACGCCGCCGCCGCCGACGTCGACTAGACTCCGCTGCGCTCCCGATCCAATGTATTGCTGCCCGCCACGATAACGAACCGAACACTGATCAACCCCGCGCACACACTGCAGCTGCAATTTTATACAGCTTAAAGCTATTTTGTACGCTCTTTTTTGTATCGGAGAAACGAGTTCGGTTTCATTTAATACTCACACAAATATCTTGATACGGAGATGTATAGATCTACAAGTTATCACATGCAAAGATCCGTTTTCATGCATTAAACAATATAAACAGTTATCACAGATCGTTACTAGAAACAAGACAGATGTCAACCTTCGAATTACATAACAAGAAAGTCAAAATTATGAACTGTACAGCGGCGAATCTCGGAAGTTGTAAATGAAGTTTAGAAACAAATTTAAAAGCGACAATTTTGTCAGAAAGAGACCGAAGATTAAATAAAGTTCTTTGAAAGTTTACAGCATTCCTAACGTCTATTATGAAGACGCCAGATTTATTTATCGCGGTAAATTATTGCATGCATATTGTGGGGATAAAATAAATAATTGGGAATAAAGATTAAATTGGTAAATGTAACAGTATAGCATAATAATTCGCCACCCACACTTGATATAAAATAAAGATTCGTGGGTGTTTGCGAGAACCATGCGAAATATTCATCGAATGCCACCTACCACCATTATATTTTTATGTAAGCCCAATAAACAGTATAAACAACAACAAACAACTCTAGAGGGTGCACAAAGTACCGGTTCACTAACAGCCACACGAACGACCAAGGTACGATACCCGTCTACATTTAAAGCATACTTTATTGGCCGTGCATGCCGGACATGTGCAGTAATATGAATACATCAAGCATTTTATCCTTACAAGCTGAGAGCAAGGCTCTATAGAGTTCATTCTTTAAAGTTAACTTTGCTATATTGTGCTGTCTGAGTGCATGAAAATAATTCATGTCTCTTTGTTATTCTCATTAAATAATCAGAAATTATTGAAGTTGTGTGGATATATCGATTAAAGAAACTTTTAAAGATGTAACCTATCTATTATTTGTATGTGTCGTTTGGTGTAGGTTATGTAGAAAGAAACTGAGTCCATCATCATCGTTGTTTTAGTTCTGCCACAAGAACCATAAACACATAAACCTGAATATCTCAGTCATCTGTGTGGGTTGGTTCCTTTCTACATAACTCTAGTCGATGTTTATAGTGTGTAATCGTTCTAATAAAAACTAGAGTCAAATATAAACCCAACCTACCTAAACTATAAAGTTATAAAGAATACTATAGGAATCTTACATATAGGTACTTTTTATAATTCAAACAAAAATTAATTGTTGTAATTGCAATTTAACTGCGTGGTAGTTTCTTACCATTTTACGGTACAACGACAATAGAAAAATCTTAAGAAAAGTCTTCTAAGTACTTTGCAATCGTTAATTAAGCCACCAATGTATACAACTGGTGTTGCAGCAGCCATAACGAACCAAACAATCCCTCAAATTGGAGAGAGTAAGTTCCAAAATTTCCCTACAGTCGTAACTAGACAGTGAAGTCGGATGTGACGGTCCTAACAGTTTTATTAATAGCACCCAGACGGCGTCACAACAGCTGAGTCTCGTCGCACCAATGCGGACGCCGACTAATGGTGATGATCCTAATGTCAAACAGTACTTTACTTACAGACGAAGTGTGTCCAATTGTATTAGCTATACGTGACACCTAGTTAATGTTATGTTAAAGGTTAAAAAAAGCTAATGGCAATGGTTTTTTTCTTTGGATCCTAGGTGACTCGGTGCTGCATGGTCATTTAATAACAAAGGTTCTCAGTTATCTTGATCTAACATACTATTGAGTCTCTCTAGATATTTCAGATGACTTGAATCCTTTGTATGTAAGTCATCGTCAGTAAGGAAGTGACAAACAAACACTATATTATGTTGATGCAATGTCCTTATATGACTAATATTAGAGTTTAAAAGGTCTCATGTATATTGTCTACATGTATTAGTCACACAAGTCTGGTGCAGCTGGACTCTTAATCATTTTACTGTGACGAAGCAACACCTTAACGAAATTATATGGAAAGGTGAATAACTGTTTTATTCATGATACCTAATTCGTGAAGTTTATATTATTATGTTTTATTAAACCATTTCTATGTTAACAGACCATTAGAACTACCAGGACATTATACAAAAGTTAAAAAACAATTTAATCTGAATTTAAAAACGACGATCTCTTTTATACCCTCTTATGTAACATTACTGGTCCATCAACATTAAAATACTAGTGAATTTGAAATAATATCTGTTTCTGACCATGAAAAACTTAACCAACGCCAACAATCACCTGTTTCTCGAACGGTCAGCGAGACAAACATAAAGGTGATATTAATTTCTTTTATTTTAATTTGGATACCGAGAACTGCTGAGGTTGGTCCTTAGCAGGTTTTACAAGAATTCCAAGTATTTTAGCAAACATTTTTAAAATGAACTTTGTACGAAGCATAACTTTTCTAGAGCTTTTTGTTAGTCGAATTTCCAATAACAATGATTTAATAAACTTCTTTGACCTATCAACGCTGTATAAACGATTACTGCTTGCATATATCAGGAGTTAACAAGAAAAGAAGCTAAGTATATTGGTCATTCCCGCTGCATCTAGTAGAATAGATAAGAAATGGCGGGCCTTAACTGGGTCAGAGCAAGGCCCGGACCGAATGTCTACGCCGCACCTGTATCTATGTACTCGCGTATTACGTATACAAGTGTATGTAAACAAAATGCGACAATTCGCTCACCGTTCTAGGTTACATATGCATCGCCCTCGACGTTTATTTGACCTAATTTATCGGTTCGTTGGTTTGTGTATCAACTTTTTACGAATGTTTCCGAGTGCCAAATTCTTTTATTTGTTGATAGTCCTCGTTTATTGACATTCAGCTACCTTTTGACGCCAGTTTAAAGTTTGTAATAGTTGAAAAATGAAAACATTCGTGAGTATATCATACAAATTAGTAGAGCTGATTTCAATACGAACTTTCGTAACTTCCGAGTAATATGCAGCAAAGGTAACTGATGATATGACACGGTGTCACTGCGCTTGTTTACGCAACGTGATCTCCGCCCTTGAGGTCAGAGATTGCGATAGATTCCGATAAAGGCACGTGAACCGCCCGACACGGTCACACGGACGCATCGTGTGCACATGTCAAAACATTGAGTACCACACGTCAATCGATATAACTAGCATACGAGTTATCGTTTATCTGATAAAAATTGAATTTCCTACAAGTTTTACACAATGCAGTGACGTCAATAGACCGAGAAGTAAGCATAAACCAATATACAACAGTTGTACACACACCTGTATGTAGTGTAAATATGAAGGATAATTGTACCAATATAATCTGCCACACGACAAGTAATATTTTGTTAATATACAACTAATTAATTTAACATATTGGTTAATGTTATTGGTTAATTTGCGGTATGCGTTCAGGCAAATCGTCTGCTTACCGAACGCACCATTGTGACGGCGCGGAGAGATTGCCAGCGAAGCGTATCGGCCAGAGTCCTAAGCAGGGTGGCCGTGGAACTCTCCCCTTTGCGCACCATCGTCCCGTCTTCACGCACGGCTGATGGGTCACTGCACCAATGCTCACGAGTTTACAAGCTAAACAGTTTACAAGGCACACGATGCACTCCCTCCACGCTCGCCTTGACAGTTTTAAACGCAAGGCTAGGCGTAGAAATTCAACCGACACCTGATTCCACAGTGAACGCGACGAGGCCCTTGTTAATGCAAATTGTATTTTCAGCGGTTAAAATGTGCGAGAACAAATATATTGATGTAGCAACCGCAATAATCGGCTGCGAGGACACGACTGGCTCGTTATCGCTGCGATACCTATTCTCCAGCTCAAGTAGACGATTCCGCATACGTGAATAAAGACCGACCTCGTTGTTTTGGTCAGTTGACGCGCGTCCCACATGTGCTACTTCGAGACTCCACGCGTATTTCTCACGTCAACACACTTAAAACTGGAATTTTTGGCGGTATAGAAATAACCTTTAGGCGGGTTCAACAAAAAGCTGCTTTTATTCTGTCTCTTGAGAAGATTGCTGAATTAAGGAAATGACTAACGGACAGGTGTCTTGGATGTGATGAAAGGACTGCGTTATTATAATTCGTATCTACTAAAACTAGATGGAATGCAAGAGTTATCGACCTCGAGAGCCTTAACAAGTCAATGCATGTATTGGAATTGTAGCAATTAGCGCGTCATACGCGATATAAAATAGCTTCTAACAGCTCATTAATCGTATGATGCTTGGGTTAGTGTAAGCAATTTTATTCCTTCGTGCGATTAGCATGGAATTGTTTATTCTATGAGCAAGTGTTTATAATTAGGTGGGGCGCCGGGATCGTGGCAGGAGTCCAGATCGATCACTCGGCTAATATAACGGGTCCACACTATATCGGGTGGTCGGTCGTTGACAGGGGCATTTTTCCGGAATTGCAATCGGTTTACATTCCTCGGTGGTAGAGTCGGGAGAAAAGGATTAATAAGATAAATCGAACGAAATTACACCGACGCGGTTTCGATATACACATCTTTACGATTTTTTTATACTTCCATTACAATTTTGTTGTTTAATTAATTATTTTAATTGATATCATTAAGGAGTAATTCTGAGAAAGAATGTGAGTGTAGGTACTGATTTACTTTTAATAATTTATAAATTAATAGAGTTACTGTTTTGATGTTAGATAAATTTCAAAAACACTAATGCTATATTGTATGTTAGTATAATGCTACACATTTATTGAACTTTCAAGCTTAAAGCAGCTAGATATTTACTGTTGTATAAATGTCGATTACGCGTTTAGGGGGCGTAACCGATGAATAATATTCTGGTAAAGTTAAGTCTACCGTTTGCTAATAGAGAATAGAATTCCGGGAATTCTTAGCGTCATTAAATAGGGAAACGGGAAACATCAGTCTTCTATTATAAGTAATGTTCATTATGTTCAAAGCATATTTTACCAAACTAATTACGACATAGTATCTTGTATTTTCTTCGAAATCGTGAATATACCTTTAAGGTAAAGTAGCTAAGTCGATAGTAGTAAAGGAAATTGTAGCGAATTCCATAAAAAGTATTATCATATCAGCCCGTCACCCGCTACCAATATGGGTTGTGTGCACAGGCGTAAAAGTGTACAAAACTTACTGATTTTTAAATTTTAGAGTAGTGATATGTATTAACTATGATGTCCGTTTGTTTTACACATACATACATAAAGTCACGCCTGTTTCCCTGAGAGGTAGGCAGAGACCACGGATTTCCGTTTGTTACGATCGTGGCATATTTCTTTCGCTTCATTTAGACTCTACATATTCCTCGTACTCGCTCGTCGGTTGAGGGTACTCCTCACTTGCCCTTTTTGCAGAACGTCTCCGATTTGGTCTAGGTGTGTTCGCCTAGGTCTTCCCCTTTCCGTTACTCCACTAACACTCGCCTCATATATTCATTTTGTCATTCTTCCTTCATCCATCCTTTCTACATGCCCAAACCATCGTTTGTTTTAATTATGTACTAATCCCACAATACATATTTCAAAATGTTTTGCAACATTTTTTTTTGTTGGATACCCCTCACGAACTTCCACCGTCTTGGGGTGGGCGAAGAACTGAAAGTTTGCTATGTCCTAAGCCAGGGTTTAAATTTATCTCCATACAATAAACTAGTAGTAAAATCTTAAGCTGACTACGAAAAGCATGTTACTTCAAAATATTTAAACATAGATTAGATATCGTCAGAGTCGTTATTAATACATAAAACAGGTCCTTTTCTACCCCTGTGGGAAACAGGCGTGGCTTTATTATATATGTAGGTACAGTCCTTAAAATCAATTTCCTTGTTGCTTATAAATAATATAATATGTCTCTAATATATTATACACGTGTAAGATTTGTAGCAAAAAGCAATATCATAGACTTTATCGGAAAGGAGACGATATAGATTATAAGTGTCCCAATTATTTCGGCAAATCTTAGATATGCTTCTGCAGTATCTTATCAACACTAGTATGCGAAAGTGATTAGTGCTTGTTTGTTATGTTTACACGGGTAATAAACTGCTCAACTAAGATACCCTTACAGAAGACTTAGGTGGCTTTTCATCTAGGGAAAACTACAAACAGACGAAAAAATGTTACTAATTAATACCATTTTATTTTCGTTACATGTTTGTAACACCTTTTTTTCAGACCGACAATGTACCTGATGAATAACGTATTCAACCTTGTCTTTAAATAAATTTAATGCGACAATAATGAACTTCTTTCGTGTATATCCAAAATTCCAAACCAAACAATAGACTACATAGAATTTAAAAACAAAAAAATCTAAACAACATGAACAACTGCACATGCACTAATCTCGTGCGGTTTTCTTTGTCCAAACGTGTACATGAACAGATGTTAGATACGTATGTATGAGCAAACACACGTACATAAATAAAGGAAATGCATAAGAGAGGCGTCGCGACGTCGCAACTGAACATCCCAACCATTCCTAGATAGAGCACGCAGTTTAGAGAATTTCATTTCATCCGTTTCAGATTAAACGGAATTCAATTTTCATTGTGCTGTACCGATTACATGTTATGTGCGTCACGTACTTTATATCAAACGAAAATTATCTCACTCATATAAATATGTTTAAGTTTATTTTATACTTATGTATGGTATACCAAATGTGCTAAGGTAAAGTATTTTAGGTTGAATATTCATATACTTATACTAGCTATGTTTGGGCACTATGTAAAGAAAACTGACAACTAAGTATAAACTTAAAGTTCCAATCGTTCATGCAAGCAACGTTGAGGGCAACAGCTCGTATATAATCCAATATTTATAGGTGTATCACAATTTGGTATTGTTAGTTTGATATCGCGTGAACGTATTGGCGTGTACAAATAAGGAAACACATTAAACGTCGTCGGTTGGTCAGAGGGCAAAGTGTGTGACGCGCGGTGTGCGTGCTCCGTAATTAAAGTTAATACGCTCGGCGAGATATTTTGCCACGTTAGCGTAGCGCCGCTTGACGACAGTCACACCGTAATGTAACAAACGCAAAAACATTGTTAAGCGAGCAGATACTTGATGGAATTTATATCGTACTACAAATATTATTATAAAATATATTGAATACAATTCTACGGAAACGAAGTATTCTATGTTATTGTGAGCAAGTTATGGCTAAGATAGAATACTGCAATTATAAACATTCACATTAACACAAATGAATCGCTTAAGTATTTCTACTAATTTGTAGACAAAAACTTGACCTGTTGTTGTTGCTGTTTTTACATGCTTACAGGTGTGATAAAACATTGAACCAGCATTCTGAATAGCAAACATGAATATTACACGTGATCCTGGATTTAATCAAAACGATATTTTATTAACTGTTAGTCTTCCTATTCAGTGTGTCAAAGTCATATGTTTTGTTGTATTTACCAGATAAGTATGTATATATCATAAAGCAAATTGTATTTATTTATCGGAAAAGATAATACTGTCAAGATACCAAGTGTTAATGATCGCATCAAACAACAGGTTATCGGCATCGGCATTCTCTATGCGGAGAACGATATTATAATACTATAATAGTTTACACGTGTGATACGGTAATGATTATTGTTTTAAATATACTTAAAACGAATACCTACGTCGTGGCTACATATTACTCAACGTCTGTGTATTGTTATGATTATTACACAATATGTTACGGAAGAGTTGCGCAACCGTGTGACTGAAGTCTGCAAATAATTGACTAATCAATTTTAGTTTTTGTAAGTCCAAAATTGTTTAATATTTATAATTGTGTGCCCCTATAAGTACGCGATACGAGTAAATAATAAACAACTCGTTAATTTTTATAGGAGTTTTTAGGTATTTCATTAAAAATCAGGGGTAATAAAAGGGAAATATAATAACAATCTTATTTTTGTTTTGAATTTTGAAATAATAACTCGAACAAGTTCTTATATGCAGTAAGGCATCTTGTAATCATTTCAAAGGATGTAAATGCAATAGCTATCTGTCGTCATCGTTACTAGATACTAAGTCTCACGAGAGCATCGCAAGAGTTCCACAAGTATATGGACAATCCACAAAGAGAGTCTGTAAGTACGCAAACAGACCTCACATCGAGTGGTTACTGAAGCCGGGAGGGGTCCAATCATTACCGGGCCATTTATTCGGCAAATTGCCTCCATCGATAACCGTTCGCGGGTCGCGACGCGGCGAATAATTTCCATTATTTCCTTTATTCGCCGCCCGACGCCCTCCGGCTGTGTTGACGAAGACAACCGAGAGTTGTTGTCAAGTAAACATTGGAATTGCTATTGCTATAATGAGATGCTTTCAAAAATGTTGTCACTTATAAAATAATATGTGATATTATTATGACCAGAGCTGCCTCTTGCTTGTGATATATTCATTTTAATAAGAATAGTATTTAATATTAGACATTGTAGGTAGTATATAAAAATACTCATTCGGATTTATATAAAATATAACGTAAATATAATTATCATTATTTTCATTGTAAACAAGCCAGATTCTTGCAATGACAATAGAGACTGGATGCCATGAGCACACAAAATCGTGCAGCGATTCGTATAGGCCGCGGGCGATCGGATCACGCGACAGCATTGAGATACCATCTCGGGTTTAATAGAGTTCTTTGCTGCACTCAATCATTGCCTCTGTTAGTTCGCAATTGAGGCGCAGACAGCCGCGATTTACGACAGGAAATCGAACAACGTTTCGACAAACCTCAAGAACACAACTAATGGTATAATTCGTAAAAAAGGTAGTTTATTATTTCGTCAAAAGGTTCTCGTAAACTACTAAGTGGATCTGTCTTTTTGTAATAGATTATCCAATCATATTGTCGAATTCAACAATAGGAAATCGAATGAATCATTGATATAACAAGATTTGGGAATTCTTACGTTGTCTTTCCGAATCGGGTCGTCCACCCTTTGGAGTGTAATCGAGCGAGGACTATCTATATTGGTCAATAAATCCATCGTTTCACAACGTACAATTTGAGCTATTAGCCGATAGACTGCTTGCAAGCAAGACACTGGAGAATTCCGCAGTGACAAATACCACAATGCAACTGGCCTTCAAACCATGCAGTAAAATATAATTCAAATACGCCAGATACACAAGTCAGGAACTACTCGTGAATAAGGAACATAAAATAATTATACAATAGGCTCGATGGGAATAGAATAACGATAAACGCTCTTATGGTATGTAAGTGCCTAATTTACAGTAATTAATATGTTTATAGAACACGTCACCTATGATAATTGGATTTAAATAAATACATAGTGACACAAATGAGTAGACGACATTTTAAAATAATCCTGGGTGGTTATTTGAGTGTTTCAATTAGGACCGACATGAATGACGTCTCTTGTGATTTATTGATGATTATGTGCGGGGTGGGGGGTAACGTATCGCTAGCAGTCGGCAACCGGGCCGCTAATAAACATAGGCGCGTCGTGAACTCGCCTGTTCTGATAAAGGCGTCTGAATGTCAACGCACCCGCCGGTCACCTTGAGCCAACGAACCACTCAAATGAACGAGAGAATTTTGGCCAATGTCAGACTATCTTATCGTAATTTTGCTACGGTGATGAGGTTAAACGGGGAACCCGGGAACGTTGGCCGATCAATTGCATCGAAAGAACCTAATGGACTTGTGTGAGCAATTTAACTCACAGCTGCAACTTTAGAGCCAAACATTTATTTACTCATACCCAAAACAAAAACATGAACAATTTGTTAAATAATGTTTATAAGGAATACCTAACAAGATTAATAATCCCCAAAATTTAAGTTAATAAGAAAGCAAGTGAACTTGCACTATTTAGGTAGGTATAAACGACAGCTTAAATCGCTAGTTCCTTGTAGTTACCGCTTTAACTAATAAACTAAGCGGTAATTCTTAATAAGGTAATTAGGCTAATTTGATTAACTTTTAGACACAGTGTAAGCGACCGTTACCAAAATGCTACATATGTATGTATATTTCCGCACCATTGGTTAGTGAATAGCTACGTATACAGCCATATTTAACCAACCATGGTGGGTTAGTAACACCTCACAACTCTGTATGGTTTGTTTAATTACGTGTTTAAACACAGAGGTTAGCAACAGAGCGTTTTATCATACATAACAAGTACGTAACAGTACACACGCTCGATCATGTGTAGTTGAGCAAACGTCATGATTAACGTCCCCAGCCGCGACCAGACGTTGTTGACGTACGTAATAGTATAATTAAATGTCACCGCGACTCTCTGTTACCGGGTTCATACTACGATCGTGCCAAAAATAAGCGAGTGTTCCATTGTCGCCGAGCACCGAAGTTTCACGCCGCTTACGACGTAAGAAAACACTGCGAAACCATGCAAAATTGAAACTTAAACCGTTTTTCCCTAGAGACTGTGTTAAACCTTAATGTTGCTGTCTGAAAGTTTTGTGCCTTTGACACTTGACAGTGAATTTTTCACCTCACAGCAACATTGCTGCGAAGGATAAATTTAGAAAAGAATGGTCATGCATTGGCATCAGCAGAATTCACGTGGTTTGAAGACGTCGATCTCGCAATCGTTGATTTAGCTTGATGCACCTCAGGTGCCAATGAGGCTGCTCCAGTTTTCTGGCTCGGATCGATGTCGACGCGCCGAAATAGCTCTCTCGGCCGCTCAGAATACACCCACAAGGTCGCTAGCCGACCTGTGCCCTCTTTATGACCCGCCGCGTATCTCACAATGCCTTTGAAACTGGCATGCACCTTTGTTTAATTATACATTCTGACAAAAGACTGATTTCAAAAACTGCGCATGTCGTGACGCCTAAATAGTTATGATTTATATCAGTAGCAGTGGATATTTGAAGAGTACCGTTAACAAATTCATATTCGCATTTGATATAACGTTACTTATTTAGCAAGTGAACCGTAATGTGTATCACATACAATCATTTAAAATGCACTTGACATAACAGCTATATGCAATTCCACAGCGGAAGGTATGTGAAAGTTTCCATTTGGTGTATTTCAACACCGAAAAAGTGCATAAGGAGACCGGAACTTGGCCGCAGTGAATCGTGTCAACTGTTGGTGAAGTCAACTAACAAGTGGAAACTTGTCAGATTGTAAGCCCTCGCAATAAACTCTTGTTTCATTTAGTGATGGTTTGGGTCAATCTTCGAACGGAGATTTATTCAAAAATGATTTTCTAAGAGATATACGCGTCCCAGATAAGCTTTCGAACGTCTCAGAGCTTTCCAGTGTCCAGTCCATTAAACTCGTAATGCGGTCAGCGCAAAACAAAAATACATTGTTTTTTTTTTTCAAGTAAGATTTCATACTGGCTAGAATTAAATATTAAGTAGTTAGTATTCAAGCTGTAAGCCAGCAGGGTAAAACCTATATAAATTATGAAATGGCAATGAAGCTCAATCTCCGATGGTAGAGAGCAATAAAATTTCACACAGTAATAAATATAACTAAAAATACTGCTAATATAGGCGAACTTGCAATACTATGGCACACTAAATGAGGACTAATTATTGTAAGGTAGACGCTACGTTGTATATTATTTTAAAACGAGTTCAAAACAAGATTCCACCTTGTATAAACGGGGAAAAAGTTCAAAAAGATTTAAAACTTAGGCCATATTATTATTAAGAGACAACGATACTTAAATGTTACAAAAGATGTTTATAGATACATATAAATTGTCTTACATTTTTTAAGTAGGTCATCATGGCAGTAACTCACCGTCGCAGGAACGATAATTAGCGAAAACAAATAGTTGCCGTCATCGGGCACACGACATGAGTGGAGCAGGCGTTAAACTGATAATTCTTTATTTAGATTTGCGTGAAGAGCGCTCAGAGAGGTCTTCTATTTTAAACTAATTTGGTGCGTATTTTTAGAGTAAAAGTATGACTCACGGATAGAAGTTGGCGATCGCTGAGGAATTATTTGACAACAAAACTATTGCGAAATCAAAAATATTTACAGAACAACATTTTACATTTTGATCAGTGATCTAATGTATTTAACTAGCCAGAGATAAAAGATTTATCATTCCATAACAATCAAATATAATTTCTTAAATTATTATTGTAATAAATCGCACCGTAAGACTCGGTCATAACAATAACTTCATTAGTATGTCTGGGTTTAAAATGCAAAAAGCTTGTGGTAACCCCTGTATAATCACATATCTGGTCTGGTAGCTGGATGCGCAGTCGCCGGTCGGGCAACTGGAGCGTTGCGGCGCCAGCGGCTCGAGCAGGCGCAGGCGGCGGCGCGCGCTTACTTTTATTGTTCCATCTCTACCGCTAACTTCATAATGACGTTTTGAAATTCAAATAGCATATTTTAAATACATACATTTCTTATTAGATACGTGTAACGTACACTAGAACTGTCTGGGGTATGTTGTAGACGATTTAGTTGACTGCGTTATAACTCATACGTGCATTTCCTAGCTTGTTAATATAAGCAAATACTATATCAACTGATTCACTTGCATGTATGATATTATTTATAACAAGCCACTTAAGACTCAAACGGAAGAAAATTTATGACCGGTGATGATGATGACCGTTACTACAAATTATAAAAGACAATAAACAAGCCTAGAAAACATTATGGGATTCCCCAATTACTCAAAACACTATAGTTAGATCACATAACATGATTAGCGTTCAATGCATAGGGGGTTTTATTCCTCACCACGCTACCGAGTCCATCAAATAGATCGGGGTTCACGATACGGTCTCAAAATAGTCGTTCGTAGTGTACGCCCGTGTTTCGCATTACGATATTGGCCTTCCCATCAATTTTATTCGAATAGAGGCGAATTTGTCGCTTTACCGGTGCATTTTTATTTTACCTGATTGATGACGTCACATCTAAGCTCGAAAAATTATAAACGTTATCGGTCCACAGATTTATTGTCTCTTAACAGTGCTTTATCCTGACCACAATGATTGTACTACCCCGTGATCAATGAGCTAAGCTATGTATATTGAAAAACTAAGTCGTTGTAGATAATATCAATCTAAGTTATGGTATAATAAAACGGAACAACAAAATATCACGCAAGAAAATACACTAGGAAAACCAGTTCCTTAAAAATACCTATTCGAATCAAATAGTCAATATCAGGACAAATACCCAACACTAAAGAGGGCAATGACTAGAAAATTAGCGCGTAAATCAATATTGATTGGACAAATTTTAGTTAATCGTCTATGACTGTATGTATAAACAATTCACAATAAAATATTATTGATAATAATCGTCCAAATAAAAACATAACATCTATATTAGATTACATTGATTTGGACAGATTTACTGCTATCTAATAATAGTTTTAACAGATCCGACATGCGGGAGAGAAGCGAATACATATTTTATTGACATACATTACGAGGTCTGTATTCCGAGTTTTATTAGACACTTGCATATGTAAAGCTCTGTATGTATAGGTATCGGAGTCCATCGCAATATTGGGCCATCAATCTCCGGGCCAAGATAATGGTGCCGCGGTGGCGATGTAATAGTTCCTTGACCGGCTGATTGAAATATCTAGCAGCGGTGTGCCACGTGACAGCGCGGCCAAAATAATCTCACATGACGAGGCGAATCGATGCAATCGTAGTTAAATACAGGGCGGATTAAAAATATTTGGGGCTACCATAAGCATCAGATACTGAGCGGTTTTCGCTTTGCTTTTTAAGGGATCAAAGGGACCTTGTCGAAAAAGAGTTGGTTAGGTACGTAAAACAACGTAATTTAACCAAATTGGTGAAGGTGTTTCACACCACACACGGTGTTTTTAATACCTTTCGAATATGAGAACTGACTCTTTGAAAAGTGTTGCTAGGCAATTTGTAGAGGCTTTCGTAGTTACTAACAAACATCGCCTGCCTTATTTAAAATTTGGAATCGATATCGGACAAATAGTCAATGACGTATTCGTGAAGTTCATTACAGATTTATGATAATTGCCTTTAATAAAATCGAGTGGCTTCAATCGCCGTATTAATATCGTAATTTGAGGGGATACTACTACGTTAAACTGGATATTCTTCTGTATTGATCTTGTTCATAATATCTACAAAAGCCGAGTATAAAATGTGAACAGTTCTTACATCAAATATATGAAGAGTTTTCATTTTTACGTGCCGGCGTCATAAATAAAGGACTCTACTATCCAGTTGCGTGTCTTACCTGAAACAAACAAAAGCGTTTTATTAATACACAGGTTTTTATGTCGATGTATAAAACATTGAAGAGTAGGTTGGCGGGCGAAGCGGGATCGATATGAGATGGCCGGGCGAATCATGCAAGTCATCGGGGTCGTCAACATTCTGTGTTTTGACGTACCGAACATCATAATGACGTCTACTGTCTATATAGCTGCTATTATTTTGGGTCAGCTTTGCTGTGAAAGATATTTTTTCACGATAAATTGATGTTTTGTTACGTTGTTCGTCGTGAATCATCTGAACGTGTTGTGATGTAATTTTGTTTATTTCTAGGCTCGTGCGGTGTATTTTTTGTCTCAATATATAATTCCCGGCGTTTTGTGAGTGCTGATATCGTAGTAAATAAGATGTGCAGTTGCCACTAAACACATATTTTCTCGTAGCGATTTTTAGAGCATTGAACTTATATTTTAAGAGTAACGTTGGCTTTATGTAATTGGACATGAATAGGCTTTAAAAACTTAAGTAGTTACAACAAAGCTAAGTCCAAAAGAGAAAGAAAGAGATAATTATTAAAAATAAACACTTCCACATATTTTTAGTATGTGTAAAATATATTACATTGTATTTAATCTATGAAATTGTAATTCATAAGAACAAAAACGACTCAAATGATACATGTGCATGTTTAACATAATAATAAATCCCGTCATATTCGATGACATCGCGTTGACGACGCAACAAGACAAGCATTAGTGACGAAAGTACTTATCGCAGTAACAATAAAATAGAAAACCGCTCAAACATCGATTCATCACCGTCAACCTTTTGTAAACGATACACCTCGTAAAGTTAATACAACAAAACATTGACCGGTGACATAAAAGCAGATACACACACGTGGGACGATAAATACTGTGCCAAATTGCATGAGTCCCGTCGATTATCCCAACGGCCTCTCTGCATGTGGCCCGGAGGGCGACGCGTGCACCCTATCTTATGGAATTGTCTAATTTATCACTAGAAATTTATGTAGGCAGCGACGCGCCCGCATACAGTGTGTACACAGCTTATATTGGTTCCATTATAATATAAACTTATGCGAGGGATAGTCCTGTCCTGGTCAGCTACAATGAGAAAGTTATTACTGGAATTGTTATGTGGAGCTTTGGCGCGTTTACTACATAGGCCGTTAATAATGTTAATGTATGTATCTATACATTGAGAAGTGTTGTTTCCTATATTTTTACTCTGTTGGTCTTATATAAATCTGTCAAAGGTCAGGTAACGAGTGCACGGCGTTTCTTTTGCGTGATTTCGCATGCATGGATGGTTTATTCATCAGTTTGAATATTAACTCTTTTTATGCGATGCCAGCGATACGGTATTGAATTTCGTATGGATTAGCGGTCGCGATCATACATGCGCTAGATAACTTCAAATCATGTGCATTATTACTCCCATGACTGCATTTTCAAAGAGAACCAAACTGAAATGGTATCTCTTACAATAATTAGTCCTAAAAAAGTTTAGTACAATTACATAATATATTTACTGTTATTATAATTAAAATGTGAAAATAAATGTTCACATAATAAAGTTTTATGTGTGGTCATGCAGTTAATCAAGTTGGGCTCATCAAGTTGAAATGACTAGTGGTCTCCGCATTAGGGTAACGGCGTTTGGGCACGCGTCCTAGCAACTGATCAGTCCCCACAATCTTCGCCAATTAGTTGGCAACATAAATAACAACACAATAGCCACATAACACGCTTGATAGATATTAAATTGTGAGAAGCTAAGTAACGTTCATGTGTTATTAGCTTATTTGTTTAAAAAAATTCATTACAAAATATAACAAATTGGTGGAGCTTTTAAAAATATATCGTTTGTTTTCGTAAAATATTTCTGACACAATTAACCTAATCTTCTATCATGTTTTACTACATCACACCTCCATCTTTCAAGTTATCGCAGTATTGAAATTGCCATAATAAATTGTTATTATATAACATTATTATTATTAATAAGAGCCCGTTCTTGTGGTGCAGGAGGCAGGATCCTTCCGCCTTAAAGATACGCCAACACGTTTTAAATTATCACGAGCAAAGATTGTGGGAAAGTAAACGTTATTGCGGGAGACACGCCTTGGGCAATACGGCGCGAACTTCGCACGATCACAATATCATCGCTAACTAGGAAACTTGGCCGACTACTAAATATCCGCGTCGAAGGCTGACCCGCCGCTAGCCGAATTCAAAACAAACATCCATTGAAACACCGTTTAACTCTGTTGTAATATTTTTGATCAAAAATTAAACCATACTTCACAATATGTACGGTAGGTACCTAATTACTAGTAATTACTTTTGAAATATTAATTAAATTTGTCGTTGAATTAAGTATTTGAATTGATATTATTATTGTATCCTGACGAAGTTCTAGTGTAGACTAATTATAATTTAGTGGCACTAAAAACATAAATAATACTTTAACAAGTTTAAAGTTGTACTTTGCCGAATTAGTAAGAAATAATGACAAGATTAACGACACGTTGCTAAAGGCAATTTAAGGGAAAATTCATCGACAAATATCTGTGGACAGCAGACCAGCAACTAGTAATAGCAACAACATAGTAGCTAGTGTTGCTACTACGAGTCCGATGCAACTCGTCTATTTATAAACTTTTGCATCGAATTAAAATAGCTTAACACTAAAGTTAGTCAGTAATCTTGGCGTGAGACATATGAGCCGTAACGGTAGCTTTTAAAAACAATATTGATTTTTTTTTCATTACCATAAAATGCACAGATACTTATTATGGATATCAGTTTATAAAAAGATGCGATTGAATTATTTTTTAAACTTGCAAAGATGAATATCAAAATGGAAATAAAAATCATATGCAAGCGAAACCAAATAAAACTTTTATGAATATTTCATTGGAGGTAAGATCAACGTTATTTGTCGTTTGACTTCATTTTCCTAATGTTGTGTATTATATCGTAACTTGATTGTTTTCTTGGAGAATGGATATTGGTGTTGTTTGTTGTCGACACACATACGCCCACGAATCTGTTTGCCCGACAGGCAGACGACACCGGTGGCTGCATTCTGGGCCGATTGAGCAACGACTAACGAAACGTTTGGATCGAGCTGTACGAGTCCGATCGAAGTTCACGTTTATATGTAAACTAGATTAGTACAGTAAGATGAATTAAAGGACTATATTAAGAATCTTAACATGCCAGAATTAACTATGAATAGTATCTAAAATATAATATGAAAGGGTTGGGACTTAAAATCAAAGGAATAAACAGATTGGAACAAAACAATGTACATAAGGAATTCATAGGAAGAAACACAGTCGGCAACGAGACAACGTCGTTAAAACCAGATCGTGTCTGGGGCGAAAGTTGCATCGGCTCAAATCAGATGCAGACAAGAGAAATCCACGGCAAAGTACATTCGATACAAGTCTGTTCCTGTAATAACCGCAACCGTCGAGCGACAATTAGCACTCGTTGTAAATGTCACGCAAACGTCTCTGCGAAAGTCTCCGACGTCGCTTATAGAACACTTCCAGTAGTTCTAGAGGCGTCCTTTAAAATGCATTTTTATATCCATTTGCAAAATAGGTCAGGGAAAAGTATTAGACGAAGTTACAAGTCAACGTGCACGGCCGCGGCGCTGCGATTGTTTTTTACATATTTATGGATTACAGTTTCAATTGCTTGAATACACATAATTTATGTATACAACAATTTGCGAAATTTATCACTGTAGATTTAATAATTATGCAACATATTTACGTCAACTTAGATAAACCAACACATAGAAGTAAAAACTGATATCAAAAAGAAGTAGGTAGATACATAATTATGTTAGTTCATATTTTTATGAGACAGGTTTAATTCACAGCCAAGATTAAAATTGCTTCCCAAGCAACTTATAATTTGATTAAAACTAGCAGTTTTTTTTCTTCTCTTAGTAAAACTTTGCTTCAGTTAGTATAGCGGTGAGGCGAGGTCCTACATTTTCCTTAAACTTTGTGCATTTATTACAATTTTGGTAACATTTTGTTTATAACATAAAATAAGGCACATTCAGCTCATTGGACTGGTTTAGGGGCAAATTGTCGTGACAAGTAAGGAGCTATTTCTGTCTGTCTACATCCCGTTTCGGAACATTAGCATACACTGAACCGGGTATAAATAAAGGCACTAAATATAAATAAAGGTACGGAGCGAGCGACGTTTAGCACTTCTCATCTGCTTTAGGGTTCAATAACAAAAACAGTCCGTTAAAAACGCCCGAAATGGGCGATTAATGTTGTTGTTAATTTAAGTGCGAATGGAAAATATAATAGCCTTTCATTGTTTTTAATATCTTTGGGATGGATATGGATATTCGATTGCACTTCCACGGCCAAATATGAATTCAAAAGGTGGTTCCATACAAAAGAGAATATCATTGGAGCCCTTATTGCAAATGTTGCCATTTCGTGCTTGATCTGTTTTTTATTTATGTTTATTTCAGGGAGAACACACCTGTTGGTTAATTTATGTCGAGACGTGTATTGAATACTTATCGGGCGCACGTTGCTGGTTTACACACACATAACACCACGAATGAAGCCTTCACACATAATTTAGGACCGTTAACCGCGCACCGAGTCGAGTATTCAAGGGAAATGATAAAATCGTTGCGGAAGACACACAACAGATGACGTGATCCATTGTGATAAGGCACTGCAGAAACCGGAATTCTTGAATTATTCTATTGAATAAAGTAATAAAAAATACGTTTAACATCTTTCTTTAATGTATATGACGCTGAAACGTTGTAATAACGCATATATATGGAATATATATATTGAAACATAAGTTTTCTTGCTATCGTCTTACAACGTATTTAATGACCGATATTTCTGACAAGTGAAATTAAAAACTATAGGTACTCTACAAGTTTCGTCTATACGGCAGGATTTACCTTAGTTTCAGCTTTTGGGATATCATACGAGCAGACAGTACACATACATCCACGCAAGTAGACTTAGTACCTACTCTCTTCCTTTGAGCCGCTCACTCCTTTAACGGGGTAATTTTATAAACCGGGGAACAATGTCGTGCCCGGGGCGAGCACGGGTCACTCCAAGACTTTATTGACGACATGTTTACGAGCGCCCTCTGATATCGCCGCATTTATTCTATAAAAAATAAATTGCTTCGAGAACTGCCCTTGTCTGATACTCTATTGTCGACCAAGATTAAGGTTTAGTCATTTTACTTTTAAGGGCATGGTAGGAACTGTTCTCTAAACTCTTAAGTATACCATCGTCACGATAAGAAGAATAAGTATTATTGATAACGAATTATGTATTGGTTTCATAGAAGATATTAATTGATTCACTGACCCGTCTGGCGCGGAGGCAATGCCGGTCGCCTCTATTCCCGTTTGTAACAAATTCTTCGTATTTGTTTTCGAGTCCGAGAATTTATGCACACTGCACGACGACGAGGGCACGTGTCTCGTTATATGGCGGAATTTTATTTAAATGTTTATCGTAAATAAGTAGGGAAGAAGTAGACGTATTATAATTACAACATCTTGTACGTAACCTTTATGTTATTATTGATAGATCCCAATCAGATATAAAACTAATGTGAAGAACAAAAACTTGTCACCCCTGTGTTCAAAGGAAAACAAGTTTGAAACAGTGAAACAACTATCGAAAACAATTGAGTATCTATCTAGTTATCAAGATTACCACAATAAACAAAGACAACTTTCTTCTCTGTAATTTTGGTAAGATTGTAAGATGTTAAGGCATATTGCCGACATATTACTGAATTTATTTATGCAGCATAGAGTTCGACGTAACTGCTCGATATTGTCTAAACTAGACTTTAAATATTTAAGTTGGTCCTGGACCCTAGACTATTTTACTTTCTCTTAGGTTCCCAACATTCATATCATAGGTTCATACTTTTTGTTTGATTAGCACGCCACAACTTTAATTGTCTAACAGTCTCAATGTTCAAAGCGTCAACACGTCCAGATTCAGCGTATCGTGTTCGTCATTCCTGGTGTTTAGATCAAACCTTTTGAATAGTCAGTTGGAATGTGTCCACGGCCGCGGAGTGGTACATACATCGATGGTGGCCACGAGTATGCGTTTATTGCTCGCTTTATTGGAAAACATGCTTCCGCGTTCCTTGGCACGACTAGTACCGTTACGTATTTGCATAATGGTCGACAAATGTATTGCTTCTGCGCATCATTATTTTAGGTAAACAAAGGATTCGGTGCAACTAGAGAAGTGAATCATACATTGGATGAGTGCCCTAATTAGAAATATGTATAGGTAAATAATATATTACTGTACATTTTATCGGAGAATTAGCCTCGGTTAACAATTTGACTGCCACGCCGCAGACACAATAGTTTTTTTATTGTTTAAGGGTCAAATGTGACCCGCGTTCAAAGCCTTAACCAAAACCGCGGGCTAAAGGTTAGTAGAAAGAAGTCATTCTATTTACCGTACTTGTTCCATGTAAAACGATTGAGCAACAATACAAATAAAACAATAAGTAGGTACAATTAAAAAATAAATACCATGTTAAATGATTGAACTACCAAAACTGTTCTAAGGCAACACGTCTTACTAAATGACTCATATTATGTAAAAGTCTTGAGTTTGCTGTAGTATGTTATAACAATGTGATTTAATGGTATAAGTAAAGCCTTTATCACCAATGGTGAATCTAAATAGTTAAAAACATTTCGTATTTAATTAACTATAATATGTCATAGTTTATTCTAATTCGTGCTTCTTAGTGTATGAACCCAATGAATAAATGAAAAATGGCGGGTCGAACGGAACATGGGAGCGGCATACCAATTTGTACCAGAGATGCTAATAATGCTTTCGCATTTTTCACCAGCGCACTTCCTGACAATCTTTCTTCATTGAACGCCGACATCGTAACCACTTAAAAAGCCCGAGAAAACATTGAGGAATAGTAAGCAAGAAACTCAGGTTTCATTTGGGCATAGTTAATGTTCTCAAAAACTAATCGCATTAGTCGGTCGAAAAAAATCGGAGCAAGCGAGAACGCATCCGAAGAGCTCTTTATAATCCAATAAGCGGAACTGGTGCGACGGCCGGCACGCGGCCCCCTAGACTCCTATTCCATTAGGTGTCGCCGCGGCGCGCAATTTGCAAATGAAAACAACTTATTGAAATTCTTTCCTGGCCCGCGTGTCGAGCGCACACAGCCAGAAGCATCTTCGATATTCGAGATGGCATCGGGTCCGCACTGAAATTCTTCGACTTCACGGGTTTACTCTTAACTAATTCATTCCTATACATATATTTAGATAAAACTGTAGTAAGTTAGTAGAATAAATCACTAACCATTAACTCCTAAGGATGTTTTTTAATTAGAATAATATTTCCTGTTTCGTCGGGACGTGTCAAAACTAAAAATTTGTTATCGTACAAGGAAGGAAAATTATCACGCGGTCTGTCGGCAACGAGGCGGTAAAAGGAATAACACATACCAATGTCGATCTGAAAAATTACCCAAGCAACCACATAATTCGTCAAGTCGGAACATATTACAACCAAACTATAAACGAGGCGGCTTAAAAGGCAAAGGGGGTCCGCCGCCGTCCAATCATGTGCGGTATTTTGCATAAATTACAGTGCTGCAGTAAACGGGTTGGATTTCTGAAAAATAAACGGGCGTAAAATAAGCCTCACTGGCCGAATGCAAATAACACCATTATATGCTAATGCGATGTGCGTAATCCCTACCGTTTGTTTCGTGCATGTAACAGGCCTTCCCGAATACGCATTCCAGAAATAGCTACCCAACTGCCTTAGCCTCGACATAATATTGTTTATAATACACCGTAAAAGATAATAACAACATGTATTAATTGATAAGTACGTCACGTGAATTCTTAGAATAAATCGTTGATAAATAAGAAGCATATAATTTTGAAAAGGTCTTAGCTTCCTGTGATTATTAACCCTTTCCTATGATATATAGCGATCGTTCAACT
Source organism: Abrostola triplasia (assembly GCA_946251915.1). Classification (NCBI taxonomy): domain Eukaryota; kingdom Metazoa; phylum Arthropoda; class Insecta; order Lepidoptera; family Noctuidae; genus Abrostola; species Abrostola triplasia. The sequence goes on along the minus strand of OX276434.1, from coordinate 9,009,426 downwards.
ATTTGTAAGTGAATATCATTATACGCTTAACCTTGCACCTTGATAATCATAAATATATCCTTTCATGTGGTATTTTTCGAGTTAAATTAAATTAGTACCTACAGAAGTTTTTACAGTATGTTTCTCACGGCTTTTATTTATTTATTCTTCATACAAAAAAAATGTACAAGGCGGTCTTAGTGCTTTTCTCCACTCTTTTACAGTTTAGGCATCGTCTTGCAGTAGAAATCCACCTTATCCTAGTTTTTATTGTATTGGATGCTGGATCGTAAATGATGGAGCAGAAAGGCCCAGTCCATATCAAATTCACCTGGTATTTTGGAAATGTTAACAAAATATTAATTGATAGAATTAATTTATATCGACAGGAGGTTATTAAGTCAAAATTAGTAGATGTCTAGACGAGGGCGACCTGACCGCGGTCCGACCTAATGTTTCAGCAATCACTTTGATATAGTGCGCGAACGGTCGAACAAGTACCACTGTCGGTCCGTAACAACCATTATAGCCCGATCTATTCGCGATAAATAGAGGTAGACGTTTACACGCCCACAAATCGCCGACAAAGGGTTGGAAATTTGAAACTCCTATCTCAATATTTAACATAATTATTGTCGTCAGGCAGCCAAGCGCGACCCCCACTCGTTACGGTTTGCTTTTATTCCCTGAACTCTGTTAAATTAAAGCATTTTTGGTCGCAGAAGAATGTATTGCAACATGCTGTAGTAGCCGCATTAGTCGAAGCATTTCCGAAGGAAGGTGCCACTCGGTAGAGCGCAATTACCCCGAATACAGCCCTTATAAACGAGTGCGATTATACCGTTACACATTTAGCATCAAGACATTTGGTGTACTCAAAAACCCTCCGTGGAGTATATACGTGCATGCGCCGAGGATACCCAGTCGGCAGTCGTAAAACAGTTATAATAGGCGCAGTGCGGAAACACAGCTTTATGGGGTCCCTGAAACACGTAACATGCGCACTGAATCGATTATCGTATGGTTATTCTGGTATTTGAGACGGGTCACGAAACAAAAAAAAATATTTATGAACCATAAAACAAGGTACATTCCAACGTTACAAGCATTGATCAAATACATTGGCGTCGAATGAGTCGTACAAAAGGGGGTCGTGAAACTCTACGGGTTTCACCCGAAGACAATCGACGAGAGTACCGTTAAATAATAATCTTGACAAAAATAGGAAAACATGACAAGTTGTGCTAGACGATACGACCAGCAACAGTCAAGGAACGACAGTTTTACTACTATCGTTCAACACCTAGTTATTTACACTACGTTTGCAAGTTTGAGTCATAAAAAGGTCTGTCAAAGAAATGTTTAACAAACACACTTATGCTTAACATTGGTACGGTTTACTCAAGTGAAATATGACGTTCGCGTTCCAGATTTAGCGTACGTCATAGATAAGGGAACTGTGAATATTTCAAACGCTTTGTTTTATATTGTAAGTTATCAAAAAGAAAGCTCGGTTTAGTTCGAGACCACCGTGTCATAGGATTGTAATTCAATATCAAATCGCGGTCTAACCGATCATAGTCCGTTACATAGATGTAGGTTAGATATTCGTGTGAAAAAAGTGTAGGATGACTGTGCAACTTTTAATTCACGAGGCATCGACAAAGACGAGGCCAGACGTTGGGAAATTGCATCGGGCAATCGGAGTGTCGCAAAAAATATCAATTTGCGTTGGGAAGATTCAATTGTCCGCAGGCGTAGGAAACGCGTGAAACATAAGAAGCTAATTTCCTCTGGGATGAAGTTCGCCTCGGGAAATCCTCGTCTATGGACGTGAACGTCAATGAACATGGACATTAGCGGCGACTTTGTTTTTGTTTACGTGTACCGAGCATGTTCTCGGCGGGTTTGATGATATACGTATCGTAATTGTTTGACATTTTCAACATGCAGATAAGCTTAACATAATAAGGTTTTGTTTTTTATACAGTTCATCAATATAAATTAAATTATAGCTAAGTGGTGATAAATAGAATCATCATGTTCATATTTTTATGCGTAGAATGTACCAACCTAGGCACCAAAGTGATTTTACACCTAAGCTGTATAGTTAAGTTAGTCAAACAACTCCACGGCTCTTTGATATGTTATAATTGTCCAACAAATCAAAGTCGCGCTCAAAAAGCGCGGCTAACTCGGTGCGTTTATTTATCTTCAATAGCCCTCCGGTTGCCGCGTGTGCGACGCGTGTCTGCGGCGCCAAAGCACGTCTTGAACGATCAGAAGGGAGCGAAGGCAGTCGCGTGTGCATAATGTAGGGCCGTCCCCCGCAGCGCCGGCGTCAACGACCGGGCCGAGTCAAGGACGCGCACCGCCCGCCCAGTGACAGAGCGCGGACGAAACACCGATAAAACCGCTGTTATCCGAACGTAATAGGTTACTAGCGTGTGATAAATTTAATACACCAATAAAATATGCGAATTATAGAAACGTGGATAATAACGTAACGGTCTATGTGTTTGTCGTAAATATATTTTTGTAGGTATTAAAACGTAAAATATTTTACATATGAAAATGTTTATTGTATGTATACTTTTTACATCGCAATATAGGAAATTACTAATTGACGTTCAGGGAGCGTGTTGTAAATCAGAATGAAACGATAAGCGTCAAGCAGGCTTATCGTTCCTCGTTAAATTCCGATTCTCAGCGGTAAGTATGATTAAAATACCTAATATTTTTAAATTGTAATGTTATTTGTAAATAATCGGATCTCATGTTGTCGACATGCAGACAGTGGTCTACATTTGAAAAGATTTAGGTATCTAAAAATCACTTCATTAAAGTTTATTTTGTAAGTCCTAATCTACATTCTACGGCATACTTTTAATTAAGTAGGTTTTATCTGTGCCTTGAGTTCATAACTACATGTAAACTAAACTGTTAGTGAAAATAAACGCGTTTTGATTACGCATTCTGCTGAGAAATAAATGATGAGATTTTATTATGACGACGAACATACTATTCAATTTATAAGTAAATAGATGCATTTGTGTTAGGTGCTGTAAATGGACCTCCTCGATTCAATAAGCAGTCTTAGCAATATCCCCTTATAGCTGTAATCAAATCACAATAGTTGGCAAACCAATCCAATCCAGTAACATCTAACAATATGTAATTAACATCTTCTTGCAATATTCTCAGTCGATCATATTTAAGGCAAGTGTTAAAATAGTACGTACATAGTAAAATTGTAGTTTTATAACTCTTTACACATAAGTAGCTTTATCTAACAGTGGGCAAATCATGGTGGTCCGATGGCCGACATCCATGTGTCAAAGGAACACATCTCTATTAGTAAATAAATGTTGATAACGATGCAGCAAATGAATTGATCTGGCACCTGTGTCCCGATGTCAACGCACTATTAATATATCCTGTTTGTCTATAAATATACTGATGAGCGAATTCGTTGGGGCTCGGCGTAGGTGTCGCATGGTTTTACCAACTTTTTTGCATGTATGCACTTTAATATCAGGACAAGGTATTTTACGAACTAAAACAAACAAAAGATTACGACATCAAATTGTTCAGTGTATAACATATACAGTATATTATTATACATTGTTTACTTTATTGCTGAAAACAAACAGAAATCCGGTAAGTGTACATTTTTGTTCAAATATTGAAAGGATATTCCAAGGTAAAATATTCAACCAGTACAATATGTTCTGTTTGGCCTATTTATTTCATTCACTGCATCTATTCTCGACGGTACACTTGGCAGAGATATCAAAAGGCCTAGAAACTAAGGCAATCCATATTGAATTTACGTACAAACAAGTAAAACGTTACAGAATCTAATCTTGTTTCTAGCCCAGATAGTTGAGGACGTTGTAACGATAAGGGTTGATCGTAAAATATCTAACTATACCTCTTTAGAGAAAGGTCTCAAAGCAGATTGCATTAGATTCAACTCCTACAGCTAGTAGTATCATACCCGAAAAGTAATCGCTACAGACAAAACCACAATTGAAGATTTGGACGTAAGCACAAATCATTTTCATACAAAACATAAACATAACACTAATCAACGGCTACCGTTCAATCCAATACCCGGATAAAATATGAGCAGCAAACACAAGTTTCGATGGCGATACATTAAGCGGCCTACTTAGTGGCTAATTGTGCCAATAAGGGCGAGTAATACAGATTTATTTTTTGCTAGTCACGCGAGAAGTGTGAATACGGTTGTGGAGTGTGACAAGTGAGGGCCAATTTGGGTCGGGCGCGAGTGTTTGCCCACTGGACGGCTCTGCCCACTTAGCCGCGTACACTTACATGTGAGATTCAGACGTCAAATTCCACTGTTATTTCGTTTGTTTTAAATATAGAAATACTTGTTTTTATTAAGTTTTGATGCCAATTAACAATGCAAAGTTCTTGCATATTTATTACGATTTCGGAAATAACTTTTTTGGTTTGATCTGTAAATGGGTAATATAACAAATAAACGATGAAGTTGTCATTTATCAAACAAATATTTTTTAACCTATTTCGAGCTATTCACATAGCGAGCTGTTCTACATGGACATGCGATCACTATTTTATCGTTTTCTCGTCATTATTGGATTTGCAAAAAGCGCATCGCTAACGTACCAGTTGGCATTGCGTTTTGTTTTTACTGACATTTTATTCATTACTCACCATACTTGTCTTGCCTGGTATCTGATAGCTGCTTTTGATCACGAATCGGACAATATAAAAAGTTACGTATCACATTTTTATACAAACTAACACCGGTGTTAGATTACACAAAGGCAGAATAGAGAAGCCCCAATGTGCTTGAGTATCGAATGACAGAACCGTGACATGTTACCCTATTTTGGTGATGATAAACGATATATCTATAGGTAACACTAGCATTAGAAGTCTTCACGGTCAGCTTAGGTTAGTTATCGGACGCACGGTGACGTTTAACATGTAACAATGTACGATGCAGGTACTCGGTAACAACGAGTTGTATTAAATCAGCATTTCACTGTTTCTCTTTTTATTCCATTGTTCATATTTTTAATCGTCCACTCAATCAGTAAGTTATCGTCGTCTTTACTTTTAAAATAGTACTGTTAAATAGCATGTAAGTATACAAGTAGCCTTCCTATAAATTACTTAGCGTGATACTTGACTCTAAATCAACAAGTCAAAACACATGTGGTTACAATAAGATTTAAACCTCATAAAGTCGAGATTGAGTTCGTAAACGACAATAGGTAAGACGCATCGAGTCAATTGTCAGCCATAACATTAATAAAATACATCGTCGGACAACGAGGCCTTCAGGCCGCCACATCGAGATTGTCTTGGTGCAATCACTTCCCACCGTAATTGTTGCTTCTAGCGATTGCAGGCATGATTTTGATTAAATTATTAGTTCCCGGCGACCGTCCTCGGTTGACGTCGGCGACAAATAAAACATAAACAGTTGTTACATCGCCTATGCAATTGTTGACGATGGTGTGTGTGTGTACATTGGTGATGACATGTGCAACTGCTACAGTCGCACGCTTATGTTGCATTGTCTATTAAGCGTCATTCACATAAAAGCCTGTGTCCTTAGTTATGTGCTATGTTTATTTACACGTAGCGTCTATTTTAAATGAGATTTTCTCGATGAGCATCATTCTAAGATTACGAGGGTCAAACTGAAAGTTCTTAGAAAATCAAAAACTGATTACATTAGCCAGTTATTAGTTTTATTATATCTTTTCAAAATATTGTCCATTCACGTCAATACACCGCTGCATGCGATGGAACCACTGGGAAAAGAACTTTGCCCACTCGTCTTTAGGGTTCTCTTCAATGGCATCGCGATACGCAGCCACCGCTTCTTCAGCATTCATAAACCGCTTTCCTTTAAGTTTTTCTTTAATTTTTGGAAATAAATAAAAATCACAAGGGGCGAGGTCGGGGCTATACGGCGGGTGACCCAGTAATTCAACGTTTGATGTCGCCAAATAGTCGATCGTTCGCTTAGCGGTGTGCGACGAGGCGTTGTCGTGGTGAAGGAGGATCCTACTGCGAGGTCGTTTCTCTCGAACTTTTTCCAAGACAAGTGGCAAACAATTGGTAGTGTACCATTCTGCAGAAACTGTTTTTTGATCCTCTAACACAATTGTTGCGAAATGACCTATCCTTCCAAAGAACGAGGCCACCATTTTTTTTCCCGCACTTCGATCTCTCTTCACTTTAGTTGGCAACCTCTCGAAAGGAAACACCCACTGAGCAGATTGTCTTTTGGTTTCAGGATCATAACAGTAAATCCAGCTTTCGTCACCTGTTAGTATGTCGAACACAGCATTTGAGTCACCTCCGTTAAATCTTTCAATCATTTTACGGCACCAATCCACACGATGGAGTTTTTGAGCCTCAGTCAAATTATGAGGTATCCACCGGGCGCAAAGCTTCCTGACTGCTAAATGTTCGTGGAGGATTTTGTGCACTTGACTCATACCGATGCCTAAGCTTGTCCGAATCTGCTGATAGGTCACTCTTTTGTCAGTCTCTATCATACGCCGCACAACACAGATGTTATCTTCAGTCGTCGCCGTAGAAGGCCGTCCTTCACGTAAATCATCAGTGAGATTAGTGCGACCACGTTTAAACTCATTAAACCAGTTGTAAACTGTCGCACGAGATGGGGCTTCATCGTGAAAGGCCAATCGTAGTCTATCATAACTTTCTTGTTGACTTAAATGACATCGAAAGTCATAAAAAATCATTGCACGAAAATTTTCTCGTGTTAAATTCATGTTGACGTGACACAGACAATTTTCAATTTGCCGCCAAATCGTAAAACAAATGACAAATTAATGAAATATATACTCAGTAATATTGGCAAAGAGTTCTAATTTCAAATTTTAGAATTATTTTTTTATTATATTGTTTATAAGTGGCCAGTTCTAAGAACTTTCAGTTTGACCCTCGTATTTATAGACTCCATAATGTAGGAAATAGCGATATTATATGTTTATATTTAGATTGTTTACTGTGTATGTACCTAGTCATAAATAGACACAGTATTTAAGGCTCATTCAATAAATTAATCTTTTCTTGGAAGTTATATATTTTTTGTACAAAAATTGTATAGACAAGTCGAAGGTTTCACGTATTTATATGAATATCAGTGTCGTTATTTTTAGCTTTACGTTTAATTACAGAATGTGATACAAATCATCGATCATCTACTTACAGAACAAATCAGTCATGAAGTCCATGGAGAGTACATGGTTTTAGTAACTAATTACAAACGCAAACAGTAAAGATCCATCAAAGATAAATAAGACAATTTCACCGAAAAGGAATTAATGTTAATATTTGATAAAGCGGAATAGTGGCACAATTACAGTAGGCACGTACTCGGTAGCGGGTCTAACAACACGTAGATTACGGCGCGGGACCTTTTCTAACAATTACATGCGATATCGTTATGTTAACGGCTAAAACATTGCATTCCTTTAATTAACATCGGCAATCGTTTATAAAATAATAGAAAATCTTGGAACCTCTACGACGCACAGAACACTTTTTATTCAACTTGCTTATTCTGATGTACCCTATTGCCTTTTATGGTTTCAATTAAAGATTGTCGTATTTAATCAAATTCGGTTCAGTGGTTTAGTAAGCACGACAGAGACAGGTGAACAAACTTACTTCCGTATTTCGAGAGAATGTGAGACTTGTTAACATAATTTATTTGGATAGACAGGTTAGTTACCTATAAATATTGATCGATTGTGTTATTTTAAATGTTATATAAATAGATGCTAATCAATTTACATTGAAAACATATTAAACAGATTAAATTGTACTTGCCGTGAGTATATTAAATCGTAATGGATAAGAATGCAGATACTTTTTATCTGATAGCAAATGATTTGGTGTTGAGCCCATCATTAATCACGGTGATAATTTTTAGGTGTGAAGTTTCATGTCATGTGTATTGTATTATTTCTCATGTTGTTGTTACAAACTTTAACTGCATGTAACTTATCAATTATTCTAAATTATATTTCAAGATTGTAATCAGCAGTACTGTTCGTACTTTGAAAGAACATAAAAGCTCTATGGTACAACAACTAATTTTAAACATTTTGCAGTAAACAGTGGCCTTAAAATTTTGTAAATGATGCCAATTAGCCGTGATCAAACAGAGTACTTAATATTTATTTAAATTGTACAGTCGAAACCATAAGTTTCGTGTACGGTGTGAGGCGATCACGCTACGGCTCGGCGCCGTGCCGGGGGATTCCCGACAATAGGTATTTCACTTTGTGCACGTGCAATTTACTGTGACTCTATAAAAATATTTACTACGTGGTACATTTACAACGGTTGTTGGCTGCACAATGGGATATAAATGCAAGCGTATAGGTTACATTATTTAGGTGTAAGTTTGTAGATACATGAGTAACAAAAATGTTATACCAGTTATAACTACATATTTATTTCTATAATAAAAAGTTTCAGACCTATTGATTTTAAAGTTCAAAATTTGTTGGTGCTTTGGTTTTCTAAATTCTTTAAAATATATAAAGTATTCAGTAGGTAAATGTTCTTAAAATAAGAAGTTCGCGAGCAGTGCAAATGTGCTTTTGATTTAAACCAACGAAAGTCATTACGAAAATCGTTGAATTTTATCGACAGCACATTGTTATTACTCTACTCAAGAATGTCAAGTTACAAGAATTGGCCTACAGATCTAGTTAATGAGGTAAGTCAAAGGTAACTTTCATTACACAATTAAACATGCCTTGTGTAAAACGTTCACTGAATTTTATCTTTCATTTACCTACGAGCAAGTCGTAAGTCACCTCATATTTTAAAGCCATTTCAATTAACATTTCTAATGCCAAGGTTTTAATTATTTGTGGTACTATAAGTAATAATAGGTGAAGATGTCATTGGTGTTCGTTTTGCATTGGGGGCGGTCGGAGTCGCCTTAATTCATCAGGTTCTCGCGTCGTCCCGCGACGATTGATAATGATCGAACGCAGGAATAAAGTAACGCCTAGCTTTAATCTTTATACATGGGGACAATGACTAGGTGGAAAGTGTAGTTGGATATTTCGTTTTGTTCTATCTTCATTAGTTTCAATTAGGAAGGTAAATAGCTGTACCGGATTTATTTTAATTAACGTTTGCAATGTAATGAGTCCGTACATGTGCTTGGTTCGTTGATTTGTTTAAAAAAATAAGTAAACAGCATTTTATTAATGCTTGAATTTATTGTTTGGACATGATTAAACCGTTATTAACTTAAGACACTAGGTCTTTTTAATCATTGATGGTAAAAAAATAGTTAAAAATATATGTTGTAAAACGATGCTATCAATTTGTGTTATTGTTAAAATTGACTTAAAATATTTGGTGCAAAATTGACTAACAATTACTCAATTATCTTCAAAAACAAATTTCTTTTCCCTAAAATATGCTGATAATACAACATTCTCACCAAACCAGTTTTGGTACATATATGAGAAGATTCATCACTTCCATTCACACGGTCTCGGACGCGAGCGGCGCACCAAACCTGTTTCATAGAGACAGGTGTCCCTCCACCAGGCCTATAGGAGGTACGTTTTTTGTTTATTTTTCTTTATAATTGCGGCCTTAAGCGTGCCGTCCGCGGCATCTCAACCCATCAACTCTTCAGACAGCAGTGACAAGTCTAATTATAAGAAATCGACATCTTGACACTATCGGTTTCATTTTACTGACAGGTCAGGTGTTTGAAGAATGCTAGCTACCGTTAACAAGCGCTTTTACAGGTAAGCGTTAAGCAGCAAGTTATTTTTATGCATTGTTAAATCTTACAAGTTGTAATACTAGTTTGTTAATTAATCGTGAAACGAAGCAACAACGAAATTAAAAACTATGCACCCGTATATAAGCAAGTAAGTACAATATACAAGTATCATGGACATCATTGTTTGTTTGAAAGCTTTCGTTGTTTTATAATAACATATGAAATTAATTACATTTTCTAGTAGCACTACGCGTAGGAATTGCTTGGTGGCACGTTATTTCCCCGGGGCGGTTTGACGAACGGCGGATAACCGTTTAAGCTAAGAGCGTATAGCGAATAACTTAGCATAGGGGCACTTGCAAAAATTTCAATACACACGAGTTTGTAGATAACAACTTGAAGGGTGTCGATAAATCGATAAGAGTTTCTCACAGTGTCTAAGAAGGTACCGTTTTCGCTACAACTTGTTACTTATGGTAACGTCATCACAGACGTGGGAAATTCAACGTATAACGTCGGGACGTATTCAAAGTGTTTACATTGTTATGAAGACGGATAGAGATGGGATCGGAAGCCTCGATATTATCGTGTCAAGCAGGAATGCGAGTATTGCAAGTGTATGTTTGATGGGGAATGTTGAATCCCGTACCGGCCTTGTGTGAAGCTTAACAATGTCTGCACTAACAACAAACATACCTCAGCAATTTGTGAGTGACTGTTTCCGGACATTTATGTATCATTATAGAGATTAACAGTGAATGAATACCAGTTTTAATTCAAGGTTGCTTCATCTATCAAATAATTTTTAAATTATGTGCATCTCTAGGTCAGTTTGCGGTGCTATTGGGACGCGGTTACATAAAAATATTGCAGTCGTACATCGCTTATCAAGTAAACAAAGTTTGCGCCACAACGTACAGCAATATATTTATTTATCAATGAGTAAATACATTTCTTATCTTCAACCTGTTACTTGGTAAGGTTCGCCTTGACGTCTGCAGGTAGATAATATGTAATGAACTAGTTTCCATGATAAGATTAATTTTGGCGCCTAATAGTAATTTAGCTGAATCATTCTGCGTAAGTCAATAATACGCGGGCTTTACTTATCACCATTTTCACTAACTATAAAAATACAAAATTATAATAAACGACAATGACATTTCATTTATTAGATTCAAGAAACAACTATGCATAAACTAGAGACTTGTAAAAAAGCTTGCTACAATAACCGAGCTTAACTCTACAAAAGCTCGATTCAATCTGTGGTTAGTTAGTACCTATTACAAAACGATAAAGCATGCATTTCTGTCATGCAGCATATTTATACCAAGGTTTGATGTCACTTTTTAAATTAACTAACTTTTTTTAAAAATATTGTTGATTCGGGATTACATGTATTATAGATGGCATAAAAGGTCGCATAGTAGTTACTGCTTATATTTTTTTTTGGGTAGATAGATACACAATCAAATGCCGTGCGCCTACAAAACTTGTCCACCACACGGCGAGCGACAGTCTAAAACTAATTAGTTAAGTGTTATGAATCTATTACATGAAGCTTTTATAATATTAGCAAGTGTCGAAAAAAATGTACACGGGACTATTTCTGTCAAACATTTTTTAGCACATTCATAACTGGGTCACAGGGTAGAACATACAGCGAGCACAACAAACAAATGTAATAATAACATTCCCGCCAGTACATCGGTACTGACCACGCCATAAACTCGTGATGCAATAAACCATTCGTTATCAGTCAGATACAGTGAATAATCGGGAAAAAGTTATTTTTTATTATATTTGTTTATCAATTCTATACCCATTATTTAACTTTAACTAGTTTAATATAGAATAGAATAAACACGGAAAAGTTGTTGGCACTACAAAGTAACCCAATTATATTTCAACGAAGCCAAGTGTCAAATTGATTGAGTTATGTAGAGGACTTCAGGAAATTAATGGATTTCCTTTAAAGTTGTATATGTAATAGGTAACTATTCACATATTTAGACAAGTAAACTAAAGGGGCTTTTGTAGTTTCTATGTCTTAAGTTTTCACCAGTAGAACAGTAATTATTTTCACGACAAGAATACAAGAATAAATCAATGTGTCTTTATGTCTGGTACCTACTTTGTCTTAATAAAAACATGTAAGTAAATGCTGACATTAACGTCTTGATACAAAAGTAATTATAAAGTTACAAATAATACAACAAATAATGTTTAAAACGAGAAGCAATTTTATCCAAAGGTGCAATATACGGTATTTTTGTAATACAAATGAAATGGTTTTATTTATTTCGAAGAAATGTAATAGATTAATAATAAATATCAATAAGCGTGGTTATTTGTAAACACTACGCGCAATCAATAAAAACACGATGAAACATTGCTACGGTATATTAATGTAAACATCAGTGAGCGAGTGAAAAAAAGTACTAAGAAAATAATAAAAATGTCTGTATGCCGTTGTGCACAAACACAGACGGGCGCCGGTAATCCACTTAGTGATTATTTTATAATGTCTACTACTACTGTAATCAACAAGATTAAACTTCAATGTAAGCCGGAGTACAGTGCAAAGTGTAGCTGACGAAACAAGGAGTGGCGTTAGCCGATAAAAATTGGTGACTCATGTTCCTCCAATGATGTATTGTTGTGTCGAAGCGGCGTGGAGATAAAACGGCTGGAATTATCCTTAAAGGAATTTCGATATCAACGGACGTTCTGATAAAGCGTTATGGCAACAGGTTGTCGTCAATTGCTATTTTGTTTGGTGATCAATTTTATCAACACGGTATGTTATATAGTACATTGTTCTAAAATAGCTATATTTTTCCGCAAATCAAATTGTAACTTTTGTTGTTTTTATTATACAAGTGTAATAATGCTGAAGTTATTAATTACTTCACCATGTTAATTTATGTACTTGGTGACTAGCATCTACATGGCGTCTCTAAGCGCATTGTAAACTATTGACGACCTGATAAGCGCAGCGGCTAAGCGATTGGACTGCTGCGCTAAGGGTTCGATTCCAGGACGGGTCAAAAGTTTGTGCGAACCACAGATGTTTGTCCCGAGTCTGGGTTTTTGTGTATATGATATTTCATGTTTGTAAAACACACCCACGACACAGGAGAAATTCCTTGTGTGGGACGACGTCTTTTTTTTTAATACATATACAGGTATATTATATTATTTCCACTTACGTCAACCAATAAATGACGCGTCGAAGTCATCGTAAAAAGATACGTACCTGAAATAAAAAATAAACTTGTTAGGTTTTATACAAAACAGTTCCTTTATTATCTGGCATTAGTCTATTTTACTAGTAATTTAATACTAGTTAGGTACATAAGTAGTTTTCTGCTTATATTAAACAGTACATAACACAACGACACACTCTCACCCTTGTTATTACGTTGAATATTAAATAACTAGACCTATGTACATATAACTTCATAGAGTAAATTTAGCAGGGGTTTCATTTTTCCTTTCATAGTTTAGAAGCAATAGAGGCGTTTGTGAAATATTAACGCGTTGCCCTGCTCTCTGCGGTCTCATGTTGAATTTACAGGCCGCCATAACGGAACTATTTTAAAATATCTAGTTACCGTGTCAAGGATGTGTAAATCTTGTGATTAATGGGCTTGATTAGATAATCCGAACTTCATTATGTCGCTACCGTAAAAGCTTTGTGTTCAGTGTTGTGATATTTTACAGATATGTTTGATATTTATAAGTCATCTGGGATTTTTAAAAGCGATGATTTGCAACTTAATACCTACAAGTTGAATTCAGATTCTGCGAAGAGATGAATCACGTATCTGTATCCTCGTAGCGCCTATTTTTAAATCAGCAGATAACTTATTCAGATTTCCTTGTCATTTGAAATGTAAAGCACGAAAGGCTAATGTGTTTCTCTGTCAGACTTAGTCCCATTCAAGTTATGAATCCCACATGGTGGTGGGGTCAGCTAAGGCTAATGTAAATACATATTTCAATAGCTCTTCTGTATTATTTAAACAAACAATACAAACCATGATAATTATTTTTTATGGAAAATAAGGTTGAATAAAAAATTGTAGAGATCCTCATCTGCCGCATGAAAACTGTATTCGTTGGTATTATACAAAGACATTAATAATGTATCGTTGAGGTTAACCGTCCAAAGGTCATGTTTGGGCCAGACAAATCTCCATTAAAAGCGACCCAGCTAAAGGCCACGCTTTTGGCTTTCATCGCACATAATTACGACTTGATCCTATGTCCTCGAGCCTTGTGAAATACACACGAAACATGAAGACGTCTCAAATAACACTTCAGACGAACATCATATCAAGTCTCTTTAGTATAAAACAAGTATAATTATAAGATTTTTAATAGAGGACTTAATTAACACAAGTAAGGGCATTTTACGAAACATTTAAGGATAAAATTAGCTTGTTGATGAGGGTTCAACGTATAAGTACTTAGACTTACTTACTGAACAACGAGGCGCTACAAATAAACCCGTATTATTTTGTTGGTTATCTAATTATAGTAATTATGTATGGTTATTTAATTGCCTTCCTACATGTCAGCAATTTGTTTTAAATACAAGAACATATTCTACGCTTAAGAGATACTCGAAGGCCCAAGTAAACCGAGTATTATTGTTTGTTCGTTACCAAAATGTATAAACATAGTCCTAGCACGTGTTATCTTGACCTAACTGGCCGTCTCCATTGAAGCAAACGATGTGGTGTAGGTAAAACAGTTACAACAGTGCGCTTACACAGGTCATTTGCATATCTTAGCTATTGACTCGTCTAGACTTTGTTGGAATTAGTGTTTAACGAACTGAGACAGGTCTGATTTACGAGACAGCTAAATTGTTGCCAAGATGCATAGCGAATTAGTGGAAAAAAAAGTTTTGTGACAATGTACGGTGATAGTAAGGTGTGACCCCCAACTAGTATTCACTCATGATAGGTTTCCACAGTCGATTGTTTGTATTAAGTTTGTTGTGTTTAGGTTAAATAAAATGTTAATGGCATGATGTTGAGAATAAAAAAGTAACAGCAAATCATGTTAATCAGTTTGCTTGGTCTAATTAAAACATGGGTACTTCTAAATAAAAAGCTATTAGCGTAAAGTAAGGCTATTTATACCTTTATTATTACCAAAGTAATTTCATACTTTGAAATATGACTTACTTTGGTTTAAAGATCGCATAAAAGTTTTACTGTCCAGTTATATGGACTATATCTATTATTCTGTTTGTGTGGCATGAATATAGTTAAAGATAAACAAATGAGACATTCTGGGTTTTCCTGTTGTTCCCACATCACAATGACAAAACGAAAGATTAATACTGAGGTATAATCAAGAACACATTATAGTAATTGCTACAATCAATAAAATAAAACTATAGAAGTAGTTACCATTGGGTATTTCTGAAGGTAAAATATATTATCATTAGAAATTAAAATAATATTTTCAAAGAGCAAAGTACGTATTACATGGTAAACACAAACAAAATTAATTAATTGTTTGTTTGGAAAATACGTCGAGATAAATGACATTACATGGCCATACTTACATAGCTAGTATGTAGGTAGGCATGTACTTAGGCGTAGTGTACATCAGTCAATCAATTTGTATGAATTGACACATTTATTTATTTAGTAACAAAACAGGAAAAGTGTGTAGTATATTATTAACTTTTATTTAAAGAAAGTAGACAGAATACCGTAAGCCACGTTAAGCCAATGTAATTAATTACATTTTCAATATTATATGAAGTTTGTTTGATAAGTGACACCAACTGTCTACGCGAATGGCAGACGTAACACATAAAATTGTGTTCAAAACCGCCATAAACTTTTTACAATGGGGAATACCGGGATACAATAATACCGGGCTCAGAGGAGCAGCTTGTAAACGAAGAGAAAGGGTCAAAAAGGCAATAAACATTCACTTTTATAGTGAATCACGCTGTAAGTAATGTCAACAGTAATCGGAACTGATAAGTCATTGTCGGCAGTCGAGCACTTCATAAATAAACACCCCTCGTGGTTCTTGGTAATAAAACCGCAGTATTATCAGACCTCGTGGGTTTTTTTTTAATTCCCCGAAACCATTAACGCCAGCTAACCCTAGGCCGGGTTAGTTTTCTGCAAACGTGTAATTGTGAACGGAAATAAAATGATTGATACGCAGACTACAAATCGATTATGCTGACAACGAAAATAAATATAGCTACTAGGTATTTGTTTAGAGGTATGTTATTAAAATTGTCGTACAACACGTTCTGTATAGAGGCATCATGTCACATTCATGTCCTAGTACAAAGAAAATAATTATTCGTAAAATATCGGTGACATAACTAACTAAAAATAAATGCGTGAGAAGGTAGTAGACGCCAGTAATTACCTTTTTATCTATAATTAGACGAGGTAAATTCAATGACGTTATTATCCAAATTACAAGCTGCCGATGAGGGACATAACTATAATTAATCCTTGCGCCTGGAAACGTAATGCATGGTAATTTTCTATGGAACTTCAACATCGAGTATCTTTTATTTGAACAAACTATCAATTACGTAGCGCCTATGTAAATGTAGAAAAATATATGAAAATAGTCTTATACACTGCGGGGCAAACAGTTATTAGGAAGGTTTTTTATTTTCAAAACTCTGCACAGTGAGTACTATTTTTCTACTCTACTCATACCCTACTTTAATAGGTATAAACTGTAGGTCAGTATGTCACGTAATATTATCTAAGTGCTTCCAGAGCACCATGGGCGGTCAACCTCACTACCATCGTTGTTGATTGGGATGTATAGCTTGGTAAGACTTCTTATTTAAATTTGCTCACGCCGATATCAATAAAAATAAGTATACACTGAATTAAGGTTAATATGGTTCCCATATTTTAATTAATTTCGCCATGTTTTGGATACTATTATGTGGAAAGAAAGAAGTGAGTTTGAAATAATAGAGTGTAGAATAATTCAACAGTTTCTACCGACATAATAAAATAATTCATTATAGGTTTGATAGCCTTTAAAGACAACGCATGTTCATAAGTATATGAACTAATATTAAATCGTTATTGTTTACAGGTGAAAACTACGTACACGTACAAAAGCTCCGTGACGTTTATCTTCAGCACTATATACCATAGCGCTGTAACTGAAGTGTGTAGACATAATGAGCTGCCGACGTCACAGCATCGAGTGCATGACGCACGGTTTGCGGAATCGGAAGCTAAGCCTACATTTGCAACCCACGCGCGACCGCCAACACGTGAAACGAGAAATAGGATTAGGTGACGATCAATGACGACCCCAATCTCATCCCTAAATTTGTGTATATTTAGATAGTGCCATATGACTCGGACCCAAGGATTGAATTATTTCAATACGTACGAAATCAAATTAACTTTAGATTTAAGTGATGTTATTACTAAAAATAGTAGGTTGATAAGTTAGAAAAATAAGTAATTAATTGTGTACCATGTTTTAAACTGTACATTGTAACTACATGTTGACCTGTGAACATCCCTTAACATGCAGTGTATTTAACTATTTACTTAATATTTTGTCTTCCTAGGTATCAGCCGGTGCCATCTCCGATGTAAAACGATGTTGAATTACACAGACAATAAATCATGTCAATCTGCCTGTTTATCGATGATAAACAAT
This sequence comes from Abrostola triplasia, assembly GCA_946251915.1. Lineage (NCBI taxonomy): Eukaryota > Metazoa > Arthropoda > Insecta > Lepidoptera > Noctuidae > Abrostola > Abrostola triplasia. The sequence continues at coordinate 8,991,941 of OX276434.1, read as the reverse complement.
ATTATTAGGATTCTGTGCTTGGTATGCAAAATAATACCAGGAACTTCCGATCGGATGCCTTAAACGATGTCAAATTTAGGTAGGCTATATGACAGATATATGTATGTAAGTATCATCAATATTTGCAGTCAACTGTGTCAGTCAGCACCTGAGCGGTGTGAGGACCGGTCGCAAGTCGTCTATAAATAGGCATTACCTTAGAATGGTACCCATGGCAACGCCTACGCAACTCAAGAATCGCGTCTCGCTTCAGCTAGGTATAGACAAGGTGAAGTATTTTTAACTCGGATTCAATACCTATTTCCACCAGCGGAATGTCCTTGAAAAGTTAAGGGTGGGCGTTTGTTGTTTGTTCATTTTAAATCCAAAGTTCCGGAAGACGAAAGGGCAGATATTCTCATACCGTTGTACATGGGTAAACGACAAAATTATAGAAGATATAACCCAATTAGGTATATCAAATATGCTATAAACTATTCTATACAGATTTAACGTACATAGGTATACCTGAAATTTGTTAAAAAAAATTACATCAATTCTTAGTAAAAATAACGTAAGAGTTCATCTTAAGGAGACTTTTTGATAGGTTTGGAATTCAAGTAACAAAAAAGAATTAACCCTAAATCACGGATATTTCTTTTTCAATATTTTATAGACGACAGAGTTTTCGATATCGATCTAAGTCAAACTGCATGATGTCAAGTCAACACAAAATAGATATATTAGTGATAAGTATCATAGGATTAAAACAAACCTGTTACGCAATCACCTTAACCCTCTTATAAACAATGATAATACGTATTTTAAGTTAACCGCGTCTAAAGTCGATTGACATCTCTAAAATTGCCGTTGGCATGTTAAAGAGACATGATAGTGTCAGGTATAATTCAATCAATCGTTAAACATTGAGCTTATTTTTATAAGGGAGTTTAACAATCCTACAAGTTGCTGGCTTAGAAGTAGATTATAATAAATCATTGCTCTATTTTAATTTGCAATATAGTGCGGCTGTCCGACTTAATCGATCCAAAAAAAAAGAGTTTAAATATTTAAGTTTTAAAAGTAATCTTGACGGAGTGAGCCAGACATTTTCATCGACGACAAACAGGTAAAAAGTGGCGAATCGAGAACAATCCTACTCCAACCGGCCGACCACCCAGCACGGACAATCTAGGACGCGCTGCACTACCCAAGTAAAGACGATGACAAAACTGTTACAGCGATTCGCACTTATAACGCATATTTAATTATATGATAAAAATGTTGTCGTTATAAAACTTGGAAAAATTATAACTTGGCCAATCGTATTTCTATTATTAATTTTGAAAAACATTTATTCCCCTGCTAATTATGAAAATGTCCAAATTAATTTAAGAAAATGTTATACCAAATTAAGCTCATAAAAGCGAAACTATTATTTTACATATTCGCTTTTCAGTACATAAGGTAACTGTCTTGCCGTGCACTGATTAAGTCTCATAATGAAGTTCGCTTGCGATGCCGTTTTAATTACTCCGAGCAGTAAGCACGGCACTGGCTTCGTTTTGATTTAAAAAGAAACAAAATACGCCGCTATCGCTACATCAAAGTATAGCGATTTCTTAAAAATAATACTTCTCGCATTATCGAGAAACAGTAAAGAAAATACGTAGTATAAACTGTATAACAGATCATTATTGACCACTTAGGTCAGCGGCAAACATTCTCAACAGGCCAACGCCCCACCGTGCGTCTCGGTGCTGGCAGCCGAATATCGGCTCAACACAAAGCGACGCAAGTCACAATACCGCGTGGTGTTTCGCCAGATAGTTGGATCGCCCATCCTATACACTGCGCTTCAATGCAGTTCCCGGAATGCATCGGTCTCCTTTGCAATATTTTTGTGTTATGGCGAACCAATTTAGCGCAGATTTTTTCCTGGTAGTTACGTCGTATATCAAATTAAGTGACCTTTTGAATATAATAGCTAAGGGCTGTTGAATAGATGCTTAGCATTCAAGGTTCTTTTTTGTGTCAGGTAATCCTTTGAGGTGCGCTGATTCTCGTCGTCCTTTCTAAGAAGATGTTTATGATCTGATACCTGGCCCCCGAAAGCGGTAACGACCATGAGGTTATTAAACTTGTTTTTGTTACGACTTCACAGACAATATTTAAAATTCATGCTATACGAATACATAATACATATTATTAAATTATCATCATTCTAGTAATAATATATTGTAAACAGAATCTATGTATTCTCGTGAGTTAAATAATGTAGCAGTAGTTGAGGTAAATCCAAATTAATATTTTTCTTCCTATTTTATTCAGATCGGGCTTACAGTATAATACAAGACCTAATTAAAAAATGTTCAAAGGTCAAGTTACAATACAACAATGAATTTGTTTTGATTTATTTTGCTTTTATAAAATCCTCTAAGTATTTTTTTCTATCCTATATAAAACACAGGGTACTTTTAGCAAAAAATAACGACTTCTTACGGATAACTCATTTATTTAGGCACGATATCGAACAAATGAGAAAATCTGAACAATAGGTAACCTAATTTATTATGAATTAAAACTTAACGAGGGAGCAAAAATACATGTAGGAACAATATTTATAGCTAGTCAGATGGAGTATGAACTGATCGAAGAACATGACGTGACATAGACACGCAAAGTAACGGCTTGTCTAACTTTCTCGTGTCTGACAATGTGAAGCTACCTTTCGACAACCTTTTACGCACTTAAAACTTCCTTGATTATGAATATAATAAAGAGTACGTACATCATATATTTAGATACGTGAATTGCAAATCAATGTTTTCAATAACACTGTACAATATCTATACTTAATTCAATTAAGAATCAATTGACTGACATTGTAATAAAACTCCGTAACGAAAGTAATAAATTAAGTCTAACTAGAACAGTTGGCATTGTCAGGTGCAAGAGTTTCGACGCAACAATTGGCCGAACGCCGAAGGGCCACGAGCCGATTGCCGAAACCTTTCGTGTGCATTATGACACGCAGCATTATACGTCATAAAAGCGTAAGCGACTAATGAGCAAAGTTCGTAAAGTTTCGCTTGTGTTGTAGGTTTCCTTTGTATGGTTACCAGCCATCCATTATTTATTGTAGGATTGTTGTAACATACCGTCTAGTTCCATAACTTTTGAAGACCCAACATTTCGGTAATTAAATTACTAATTAATTATAAAAATATTCTTTCTAAAAGATTACGGATGTTCAAGAATGCTTTTAAAGAAAGTTTAAACGAAATAACATTAATGATACGAGAATCCCATGTGGGCGGGAAGATAAACATAAATGAAGGTTAACATTTGTGCACATGTGTTCGAAATTCGAATACATCGGCTATTCTACTGCATGAGCGCGCACGTGACTAAATGTTTAGAAACAATGAATCACGAGCAAGAGTCCCGAATATATATTTTTCACAGCAGCCGACTACTTTGCAAGAAACAACAGCTGAAGCTGAAATGACTAATAAAATTCCTGAATCTGTAAAAGATATGGCAACTCTACATGTATTAACAACACGATGCGTAGCACTTGTCTCGTAGCACATTTGCTAGCCGGAAGACACCTGTTGAAGAAATAAACCTTTACCTACTTACCGATACCTAGAAATGTTACCTAGTCAACGAGGTGAACACATAACAACAACGATGCAAATATTTCCAAGGATTTAACACTTTAATAGCATGTATAAGTTTTAGCTAACATAAAATAAGTTGAGTATAATAAATAAGGAGCTAGCTATCTGAAAAATCTTTGAAAATAATTACACGCACATCTAGGGAGCGGAACCGTAAGCGCATGTCATGGCCGGCCGACACGAATATTTCACTTATTTTGCATACTAACAAGCAACGGTCCCGCGCAGGCGCGACAGGTTGCGTCACCGGGCCGTTGCGCAATCCACTCACGCGCATGGAGACTGCCATTCATCCGGCCGCTTCGCTTGGCAACAGACTAGATTCGCAAGATCTAGAACCGCGCTTCCGACAATGTCATTAATCTATTGAGTGACGCAGAAATTATATTGGCTCGGCTAAATGGCATGTTGAACGGAACATAGTTGCTTAGTAACAAAAGATTTGCCAACCACAATAAATACCACTTGTTGTGATAAATAATATCGATTTGCGTAACTGATTAGCAGACGCCACTTTAAAAAACATAACACATAGACTGAAAAGATAAGCATGCAGGTTTAGAAAGCACGAACTTATCCCATTTTATTCTTCTAATGTGTACAATGTGTCAATGAATTTAATGATCGTTTGTTACTTGAGAGTAAAATTAGTGATAACGGTTTGGGTCTACAAAAATGACAACAGAGAGACGCTAGAGGAAACGCTTACAAAATAAAAAAGTAACCGTGCCCATTCATAAAAGATTAGTGCGTGCCACATTTCTATCGAACTTTCGCGCGATAACAGACCGGATGTTTGGCCATGTGTGGCATTGTTCACACTGGCCCATTCGCTATACTAAGATTAAAAACACAATAACTATTAGTTCAATCGACTATAGAACTTATGTCTGTTCCCGATATGGATTGATGATTTCCTTAATGTTACACCTTCCGTTTGTCCTTCCCTGGCCACAAAGTTTAAACACTATCCCTCTTTTTCCTTATACGGTGATAAAACGAACTAAATGTTTAAACTAAACACCTCTAAATCTATTGATATCTCCATGGCACAAAACGACAGTGACCAAAATATACTTCCATCAACGGTTAAATATTGGCAATTTTTATAAGGGGGTTTGAAGGATCTGCGAAATACCTGAAGTTAAAGGACACCTAGGTAGTGTGTAGGTAATCTTAACCCCCTTGAGACTCAAGTCCTAATATAAATTAGCTCCAGTCACCAGTACTGTCAATGTTTACAAATCAAATAGGTACGCCCTTTAGCTTGAATGTCAAACAGTTATGTAGTTGAGCTAGTACCAGGTAATGACACCTACCGGATGTCTGGCTGCATGAAAATTGTTTTATTAGCTACTAAGTTCATTATTGTTATATATAGGCCGGATTCATAAGTCTGTGATCAATTTTATTTTGATAATTATGAGGATACGTTTATCTGTTCCGTTTTATCACCAACCGATTAAACTCCATATTGCAGAAGAACCACTTGATCGCATCATGAACATATACACCTAAGAAACGGAAAGACAATTTTCTGTACGATGTGTTATGTTCACAGTCTAATTTGGGATGTTTCTGTTACCTTTACTTAAACTTCTATGTTGATCTTCCAAAACATTTAAGTTGCCAAACTTTTAGAGGACTTCTTCAAAGTTGTTCCGTTGCCACCTACTTTTTTAATAATATGTAATAATTTGAACTTTGCAACGTATAGATGATAATCGGGCATCGCTCTGACCGCTAACTACAGTAAAGGTGATCTCTATACCTATATCAGTTCGTAACGGATGTTTACATTAACAGATAGGTGAATTTTCCTCAGTTAATGGAACCACTTGACTTTGAGCGACCAAAACAAGATTTTTTACCTTTTAAGAACATCAAGCTTATGGAGGTAAACATTATATTCACGACGGTAATTAATGATAAACTTTTAATACGGCTGTCTAAGAGGTTCTTAGAAATTATTAGAACGAGTGCCATTTACTAGGAATCATCACTTCGTAGGTGGCAGGTGCAACGTCCGCTCACCCAAGTACGTGGCACTAATCTAGTTAAGTGCACAAAACGCGAATCATCAACTTATCACAGCCGACGTCAGCGCGAAAACGAGAGTGGGTGGTTATCGCCACTGGCGCCCGCGACTCTCAACGTCACACCGCACTCACACCGCGTCCGTCAATTACGTCAAACTTGCGTAAGCCTAACATTTCATAGAACCGATTGTTTATCGAAACAATTCTTGATCATTACATCATTTACAATCTGAACACTTGAATCCGTTTTGTAGATTCTAATTTCATAGTTACACGAACAAATCAGTTACTTCCTGTCCCCTTTACATTAGGTTGTCAGATAATAATTACCACAATTGTAGGAAACAAAAACATTTTATGAATATGACACGCAATATAGCAAAGTAAGACTGGAACAAAGGTGTCAACGATTTTGACCTTTAAATTCGTGTCCAATAATAAGATATAATTAATAATACAAATAAATGTAATCGTATCCTCTATAAATAAGTAATAATTTAAGTAGTTCTAATTAATTAATAAGTTATCACAAAATACTTTCAATGTATTTTAACTATTAAATATTATTCATGAGGAAATTAGTGATTTAACGGTTGTTTCAGTCTAACAAGGAGGCAATCATTCGGCTCGGCTATATAATCGCTTCAAGTACGCCGCTAATGACAAATGACAAGGACGCTACGAAATCTGCGACGCACTCGCCTGTTGCGGACGGATGACCGTCGATGACCGAAATTGTAGAACTGGAAAATGGACACGGCACAGTACTAGAAAAACCATGTCTCTAACATATAATGAAAGCAATATGCTAGTTTAAACCTCTACCAGAATTTGATTTACTTCAAATCGTATAATTATTCTAGGCTTATAATCTTTAAATATCAGAAACTTGACGCTCAATATAATCATTTTTCTGGTCTAGGAAATACATTCAGACCTTGTAGTTACACATTTACATGAAGAGTTTCCTCATTGACGCGTACGTCAAGACACCAATAATTTAATTTATAACGAAGTTCTACCTAAAAGAGTTTCGTCATGCCAAGCTTTCACTGTATAAATGACAGCTTGTTCAGTCACAATGCCATATCCGACGAGTACATTCGTATCTGTTTGAGATCAGCAATGAGTCACTTGAGGCCATTGCTACATCAGCTGACTCATTGAATGTCGCGCCACGAAATGGTATATCTTTAGGGTTCCTAAATCTAGACTCGTGCTATGCCTTGCTGGGACGAACATATTTACCGATCGAACGTTGGTAACAAACTAGTTTTTTTACACCACAACAAAATATTGATTACAAAGCATGTAGTGTTTTAATCAGTTTTATTTTAATAGCTTAATCATCACAGTTAGCTTCAGTCTTAGAAACGAAGAGCAGGAATCCTTAGAAGTTTACGCGGTCATGAGAAACTCGCAGAAATTTATACAATTTAAACACTAACTGGAGTCCCCAGTAATAAATTGTAGAATATTAGCTAAAATTATTACATTTACGGCAATTGAGTTGCTAAGTACTAAGTTTAAAACATAAAATGTATATTGTCGGTTAAGTTTGCTTTACAAGATTTAGATTGTACTAAATTGATTTACCAGTCGCAAGAGCCTTTAAAACTTTTACCTTTACTTGCGACCATTATTATTATGGAAACATTATTTGTGTATCCAGTTTTTTTCCAGTTGGGTAAGCCCGTGTGACACATCCGCAATCCCACGCGATTACAACAGCTAGGTCAAACCCATTTTCGTATTTAACACTGGACGGAACTGGACTGTATTACGATATTTGTTGTGACCATTTACAACGCCATAATCGCATATGTATGTATTTGTTTTCCGATTTTATGAAACTACCTGGTATATTCATGAGTTTTGTTATAAATATTGCAAGTATCTTGTATTCTCTAACAATGTAAATGAACTTTGCAAGAAATTGTTGTAGAATTCTAAAATAATTCGTGTTACTGACCGCAGCGCCATTTTGGGACTAGACAAAGCATAAAACGTCTAGACAACAAAATGCATGCATATATAGATGAACAAGTTCAAATATGGCGTTACGAGTTGAAAATCTTAATTGAAAACTCCTATATTCGTACAGGTACATCAAAGTCAGCTGTTAGACAATGCAAGGTGCGGTGTGGCAGCGAAGCAGTGAATCAGTGACTGGCATCAGCTGATTCATTCGTCGGGTAAGCGGCCTTGCATGCACCGACTGTGAGAATGAATACACAAGTAACGTTAATCACCTACTTGACTGAAGGATATTTCGAGGTAAATATGAAGAAATAACACTCTTATACGTATGATATTATTAGTATTTTTTATTGTTACGTGCATAAGGTGTAGAATCAAGTTATTCTTAGCTTGTGGAACTAATTAGCAATATGTCACTGTTCTGTTACCCAACTGATTTCTCTCGGTGATATTATTCACAAAGCGCAAAGTTAAGAATGAAAATGAAACGCAGAAACAACAATGATGAATGAAAGTCAGTAAGTTTGTATGTGCGATAACTGTTGCCAATCAAGTTTTGGAAACAAGGTGACATTAATGACCTGAAGGTGACCTGCACTTGAGTAATACAATAGTTTGTCGAACTCGCTGTTATTTCGCTATTTGTTCACGGGTTATTATTTTTAAATAAGGTGAAAACCTAATCATCTCTTTGGTTTAGCGTTAAATAAGTTAATATATCATCACGAAGACTGAGGTTAAAATTAAAACGCATTTTTTTTACTCTTCAGTTCAGCCCCATCGAAATCCGTTCTTCAGTGACTTTTTACGTGCACTGTAAATCGAACAAAAACATATGAAACAGTCGAGTTGTGGCCGAAACAAAAACACTTGGTTTAAAAAGAAATATAAAACAAAAAATAAATAATAGTTTAAAAAAACTAAAAAACACGCTTTTTATCGAAAACCGAACTAAAAAATAGAAAATAAGTTTTAATCAATTTAAATTAAGAATAGTGTTAAAAATTTCAATAAATATAAATTAATAATAGTGTGAATAAAAACAAAAAATATTTTATTTAAAAAAAGCGTGGGGTGCTTTTTAAGATATTATCAAAGTGATAATCACTCTACTCGTATCTGTCAATAAAATATTTATAACTATTGACACCATGCACCCCACGCTTTTTTAAATAAAATATTTTTTGTTTTTATTCACACTATTATTAATTTATATTTATTGAAATTTTTAACACTATTCTTAATTTAAATTGATTAAAACTTATTTTCTATTTTTTAGTTCGGTTTTCGATAAAAAGCGTGTTTTTTAGTTTTTTTAAACTATTATTTATTTTCTATTTTTTATTAAGATGGTTAGCTACCACGAAGCTTTACCTTAACGCGAGCCGGTCTCGGCGCCCGCGACGGTTAGCTACCACGGAACTTTACCGTAGCGACTAGCGGCTTAGCAGAGGGCGTTGGAGTCGGGACACGCGCGCGACGCTTAGCTACCACGGAACTTTACCGTAGCGACTAGCGGCTTAGCAGAGGGCGTTGGAGTCGGGACACGCGCGCGACGCTTAGCTACCACGGAACTTTACCGTAGCGACTAGCGGCTTAGCAGAGGGCGTTTGTGTTGCGGGCTGTAATTATGCTATTTTTATTAATTAATACTTTTTATTAATTATATTATTAAATAATTTTATCAAATTAGTGTATTGTCATCGGTCCTCGATAAATCTACAAAGTTTGAACGAAATCTAGCCGTTTAAAGTGGGTCAAAATCGCGCCCAAAGAAGTCGGTTACAAACATACAAACAAACATACATACATACAAGTGAAGCTAATATAAAGCGTGTAAAAAGGAAAAAGATGAAGCGTATTTACCCCCACCGGGGTGGGCAATAGAGGCAGCCGCCAACTAATTGCGAAAAACGAGATTAACGCTCACTGTAGAGGCACTAAACGAGGATGGCTCTGTTTACCACCCCAGTTTCATTCCTTTTACAACACCACTAATAGACTTATTTTATTAGGGAGAAACGCCGAGATAACATTTATATTAGCAACTAAGTAATCATCGTAAAATCAACACTATTAAAACTACGCTGACGTCCTAGACTGTCTTTAGTTGGTAATCAAAATAGAGTGCCCACACTTGTAGTTAGTAAAAAAAATATGCTGTAAATATCAATGTAACGTCCTTTAAAAATTTTCAACCTTTGTATAAATTATAGAGTTCATTTTAACCTCCAAAAATTGTCTCGATGATAACCACGACAAATACGTTCTACAAATATCGTATCGTAATTTATTGCGTGTTTTACTGTTCTAACCCCAAACAGCTACAACGGTCGGCTGCTAGCAGTTACACGAGACGGCCAACTAGAAAACAGAGGCGGCTAATTGCCGGTAACCGTACAAACGTGATTACCTGCACTGCATCCGAGTACGCTTCACTGTATAACAGATGTATGAGAGTGTGTGTTGTGATGCCTGTTACTACTTACGGCTACTTTTGTAAAATAAATTAGAAAATCATTTAATTACTTTCATGGTTCGTTACAATATTGATAGATGTTTCGGTTTAATCGAATAAAGATTGCACTTTTTATATTACAGAGATAAGACGTAAAATTACATATAGCCTACTTCACTTTATAAGTATCAATCATGACAAAACTAAAACGAGAAATATAATAAATTTCCACTTACGTTTCTATTCATACGTTACACATAAACCAATCGTAGGAGTGACTTAGTAACATTACTTTAGCGGAACATCGCTCTTGGGCCCGATCGTCCTAGACACAATCCAATTACTAAACGGGGATTGTTATTTAAAAGAGAAAAACCAGACAAGTGCCAGCCAGAACATAATAATAGATACAGTAAGTGTCTGAAGGAAATAGGTCAATTTACAGTTCTGAACAGATAAGAGATAGGCTACCGGCCTGTCAATTAAGCAGTGAAATGGTTAAACCTCATTCTGCTAAAAGCCGCTTACTGTGTGAAGGAGGAAAGCTGAGCGCTACACATGTACACGTACATATTATACGCTAGACTTCTCACCTACATCATTATTTTTATTAGATGAGGTCAAGTTAAGGTTTTAATGGGTAGTATGGTATATGTTATAAAACAAATACTACAAACAAAACAACAAACACCCGAGTCCACAGACATAATTAAAGATAATAATAAACTATGTACTGATTGTAATTGGCTATTTACTAAATTTTATGTGATAAGGATGTCTCACATTGTAGAATCCCTCTTTTTAAATTACACCTCCGATATCATGGTAGAATCGAATAGTTCGTACGAAAGAAATAAACATTAATACACTAAGAAAAACATTGCCCTTCTTCTGGGGCAGTTGAGTAATAAACGTAGAAAAGCGAAAAAATAACATAATTTAATGGTTTATTATGTAGTCCTTAAATACGTCAACAATTTATTTAGAGCCAGACATTATAAACATTGTATGTAATAGTACAATCACACATAATTGTAGGACAAGGCTTTTATACATACACGTGTAACGTCGGGTTATATAAAAACGCATTTTTTTCTTTTAATATAACATGCCTTGGGTATATATATAATAGAGCCAATATTCAAGATGTGAATTGTTTATGCCAAATGCTGCAAACCATAACACAAATTTAACAAGATTTACCTTAATCATAAGATCTCTTTAATTAATGAATGATATTATGAAAGTATTCGTGTTCGGTTCGCGATACCTCTGAATACAGTAATTAGTAAGCACTACATAAAAATTAAAGGCGGCCAGTCCTCCTTGTTCTCGAGACAAAAACCTAAATTAGCGGTGAATGACAGAACAATAATAGCCAACAAACTTAGAAATTAATTAAGAGACGACAAATTACATTTCTTACCGAAAGGTATTATTTTTGATTTCAGGAGAATTTTCTTTACGTAATTAAGATTATTATATTGATATTTTCAAAATTGCGAGCAACCGGTAGATGCAAATGGCAAGTTGTCGTTCATTGTGGCGTTCTAAGGGGGAGGCCTTTGTTCAACAGTGGAAGTCTTGCGGCTGATGATATTGATAATCAATATCAATGATAATTTATTGTAACACATGTTTTGTGAGTTGTGTGATAAATCCTTGAAATATACTGTCCAATCCATGTATAGGGAGACCATCAATAATATGAATTAGTCTTACAAATGTAGGAGAAGTTATCAGGACTGGTATACTCACAATAATAGTACTAATTTTCTATAAAGGTATAAAGTAATTGCTTTGTGGGAATAATCGTATGTTTCTGTAATAAGCCTACATGGGGCGTAGTTAGTAGTTACACATGGAAATACATACGTCTGGCTCAAGTTAATGATTGAAACTTTACCATTCGGTCGTTTTTGTGTTATTTGTTATAATAACAAGTTATCTATTCCACCTTATGATAATAAAAGGCTCAATTTATTTCAATTTACCCTGTGCAAAGCGCAGAAAATTATGGTGTTGAATTTGGATATTTAATTGCTGATGTAACTCCGTATATTTATGTTGGCTCTTCCGGTTTAACAAATTGTATGTTACTATGTTTCTTAACAAATTGTAATTAGCTAGAGTACTTTTGTTATAGTATTATAACAAAAGTACTTATTGTTACCGTTGTTATATTGAGAAAACAGATGAAAGTCTAACATTCTATTTCATGTTTGTAAAAATATGTACCTATGGAAACTATTTTTTAAATAGTTCTTAAGCTAAATAAATGTTAATATTGAATATGTTGCATTAAATAATGTATGCAAGTATGTAATAAGTCATATAGTTACTTAATCGTCCCCTTGAAACACTTTATTATCAGACGGGTTATGGGCGTAACACACATTTCACAGTATACGCACTACTTACACATGTACAACTTTATTTAGTTCTTAACACATTCAGAACGACTAACACGCCTATTGTGTTTCCAAATATTAATAATTGTGTCTTATGATTAATAATTTAAACTAAGTAGGTGTTGTTTTCTAGATAATTAAAAACAAATGAATACTTATTGTTTATCAATTCAACTGTATCAGAGACGACGGGCGACGTTTAACAGATTGATATACAAGAAGATTTGCATTGTAGTATTGTTAGCAGTATTAAATCCCTGTACGGCATGGGGCGGCAAGACATTTAAACCCGTAGTACACTTATGTTTTATTTTGTCCTTCGACGGTACCACAAACATATCACATGAGTAGGCATTTAGAAAAGGAACGCATTTTTACGGTTAAGTGAAACATTGAGTAATCGATCACTAAGACTGGACAAACATTCATGAAAGAAAATAACGGCCGACGATTCATTAATTAAACAAAGCCGCTACAGTCGGCGGTGACAAGCCGCGTTCCCATTCCCGCGAAAGTTTCAATACCTCGCTATTGGGGTTATCTGTGACAAGGTTGCAAGCAGAGGACCACCTGAGAACTACGTAAACGTGAACGTTTCCGAGTAAATCGTGAATAATGACCACCTTCATAAGATCTCTCTGTGTTTATTGTGTACAACAATAAACTAGTTGCTAAGGTAGCTCTCGATGTACTGGCCAACGACGAAGGTTGAGCGATGTCAAGTAAATTTTAACACGCAATTAGTAACCCGTCGGACACCTTGGCACCGATCGACTGGGTGTTTCAGGGACGCATGGCCGCAACCACCCGGCAAAATACCGATGTACGGCCGCACGGCAACCGAGGGTTAACTTTGGACGCGATATTTCGGGGGAGGTCGCGAATACTTTTATTGTTCGATGGTTAACGCGCTTTTTCCGTAATAGGCCTTTTGTAACAAATGCCGATCATTGTTTTTGTACACGCAATCGACAGTTACGCACCGTAGAGATAGTGAATAACGGAGCACTTTGTAGTTACTAAAATTCTTATTTAAACATTCAATATTTTGATAATTTTTTTATTTATTAGGTATATAAATCCGAAAGTGTGTGCATTTATTATGATGAAATTCGGTATGGCCATAGCCTGAAACCTGTAATTGGATAAACCTAGACGATTTTTTATTACAGTACAGTCGCGCGATTTTTCACGTGTATTTTCATATGGTTGTCATAAACTACATAATATGTGTTATTAAAAATTCATATTCTTGAGTCAGCATAAGAATATGTAACGTGTACTAGTTAATTGATGTTTAATAAGAATCACGTACAACATTTCAATCAACTGTTTCGTAAGCATGATGTAAACAGAATCATCTATACATAATTATATTATTATCAAATTATAAAGTTGGAACAAATCAATCACGTGGGTATGTTATATTAGTCATACAGTAACACGGAAATGTTTGTATAATAATTGTGTTAATTAAAAATTACGAATGGTATCGTAGTGGTTCGCGTTGTAACCGACATGGCGTTCACATTAAGCATTGCCAGGTAATCTATACCGTCAGCTGAATGACGTAGCTACCTATAATTATAATAACATATTATTTGAGTGGGGCACGATATAATATGGTACGTAACTGTCGCTATGCGGTCGAAACAAAGTCGTCGGTGTCAGAGAGTTTTGTGCGCTACGCGTTAATGGTAGTAAGTTCATTTTGGCAGTAGAGTGTTTGTTGTCTTAGGGATGGAAATCAGTACGAGAGTTTCCAAGAGTAGGTAGACCGCACCTCGGCCTGCTGGCGCCGGCTCCGTGTACAATAATCCGGGTGGCAACAGCGCGAGCGTGACGTCGCGCACTCACCTTGACTCACTTTAGTTAGCCCGTTTGCATTACACTGTTTGCTCGACGTGTACCCGTGATTAGTCTAGAGAAAGAGGCTTTTATGGCTCGAGTGTATGGCAACGTACAACTCAAGATATAACTGTTGAATATAAATAAAATATTATTATTTAATTAGCTTAGAAAACAATTACAAATATGTTTAATTCTCATGATCTTTAATATTTAATTTTAATAATAACATATCGCGGTATGATCAGATCATCATCATCATTTCAGCCCGCTATCAACCACTGCTGGATGTAGGCCTCCCTTTTTCACTGCTAATATTCTCTATTCTCCTACGATCAGATCACAAACAATTAACTTACAGCTATTATTTACTATTATTTAATGTAAGAGAATAGAACACTTTCTTGTGAAACTAACCGCCGCTATGAATGGGCGATATCGCAATTAATTGCAAGCAGATAACTCGAACAGCTGATGCTCTGCCATTCGTGTCGTATCAACACGATAATATTCATGGGGCGAAAGCGTAGCTCGTGACGCGGGGTTTTTACACAAATTCCATGTGCGTACAGATGGGAAATTGTTACTTAAGTTGCGTATGCAACCGCTCTTGGAACTTTTTACACTGTTTACTCATCACCTCTCATTACCATAAGATGCATTAGCATTTTAAAATGAACAAGTACGTATAGTTCTGGGGAAATAACATGAGATCGTCTAGTTAATAGCACTGAAGACCTTTATCTGTTTTGAAGAATAACATACATATAGAACATCACGCCTGTAAGAATAAGTCATTCTTTAATAAAACATCGATGCGAAAAATCAATTTGCATCAATCTAATCGTGGCTCAGCGCGATCAGTCTAGACTCAAGATAAAGATAAAAAAGAAGGCAACTGCACCGGTTAACTGTACAGCGAGATTTCGATCTTAAAACGGTGCCTATCTCCTTGACTCGGTTCGTATTGGCATCGACGGGTCGGCGTGTTGCGAAATTCGCCCACAGGCCGCAGGCGTTAGTCATTGTCGCCTATTGCATCCAGTGCAGGCAGACAGGCGTTGCTTCACACAGCGTTATATGCTCCATTTGAGTCTATATTGATGAGGTATTGTATGCGGTTAGGTAACACGCTACGTATCTTTAGAGTTTTGATTCATTACAGCGATGCTCGCAAAGATAAAAGGACTTCTATGCTGTATGTATTTGGTGCATAAGATAAACTGTATACCTAGTGATACTATTTTAATATTGCAATACAATAGAAGTAGTTACTTCGATCCCTTAATAATTCATAAGTTATCACATCCGTTAATCCTGATTCTAGGTGACCAGTTAATTCCTTTATACGATTGTAAAAGGTATTAACTTAATTGCTGAATCCTTAACAACATAATTTACCTACATGAATATAACAATGTTTCAATGTTTTTTAGGGTCAATTCGAGTTTCACTAAAGCAAATGTACAAATCTATTGTCCGTCAGCGGAATGCAAAAAACATGACGCAATTGGGTCATTTGAAACCAATAACTTTGCCGGCTAAACCGCAATGTGATATTAATAGACAACTACGAACAGACACTGGATTATCCAAGATTATTTACAGACTAATGTTTACAAATATAATTGTATTTACATCTTATTACTCTGTATATTTACTACTTTTTACTCATGGTCTCAAAAAAGGTATAATGCGGAGCGAAATACATAAACAAAACAATTTGATCTGATTTTATTCATACGCACCTTGTGACAAAGAAACTGTATTCTTTTACTTTGCGCGTAATGAGCAAAATTATACCTAATAAATCATAATAGCTCTTGCTATTTTGTAAAGTTTAATCAGTTGGCAAAATAGCACCGGGACTGACGCTTAGGGTGGTATGAATGCACTCTCCTGAGACTACTTACCAGCAACCTTAACAATGTCATTGAACAAAACAAACACAAAAAGTTTGTTTCGTTACAGAACATTTGGTGTTTTGGTCGTTCATTAAGTAGAAAAAGAAATTTAAAGCCAAGACGAAGTAAAAATTTATAAGTTCCAAGAAACAAACGAAACAAGGCGGGAAGTGACGTAGCGACACGAAGAGGCATGACACCACCGACAGATTTAGGAACGCTAAAACTGGTTATTTAGCATCAGGAGTGCAGAATCTTAGTATTACGTGTCTTTGACAACGCAATACAAACGGATAGATTTAGAGCAAGACGATGCATTCTTAACTATTCTATTTTAACCAATGACGTAACGCAACAAATAAAATATGAAACAGATTTTAAAAAATGCAATTTGACACTTACTTTGCAATGCTATTGCCAACTAGCTTTAGTGAATCTTTCTTTATTATCTCTTAAAAATATACAATCACCATTATGTTCATGAGTGTATCAAAAGCGTGAATATTCTCGTGCTTTAGATTAGGATTCTCGTGAATAAGAGCCATTGACTAAGCAACTATTGGAGTAAGTGCTCGACATCTAAGGAATGAAGTAGATCTCTTACAAAACATGTATACTATCTACCTAGTAAATAAAGTGTTCTTTTAACTTTGAGCATGAACAGATAAAAACGACATCGCAGTTTTATCTCGTTTCCTGATTGAGGTTCGCAAGCCAAGCACATGTAAGCTGTAAGACTCCTGATACCCGTGCACCTTTAACTCCTACACATGACGTGTCACGAATCTCTGGCATGGCGCCATGTAAACACACCACCAAATAGGGCAATGACCACCTTACAAACGCAAATAGAATATTTTCTATTAATAATCGCGTCCGAAAATAAATAGAAAACGAGGGGAGACACCACGTGTCTCCCGTATACTAAGATTAATTGCCGACGCTCCAGTACGCCAGTAGTAAATGTTTGGAAATGGATTATAAAACTTCTGAACAAAAACCTGAAGACCAAACTAACTTAATTTATAACAGCAATTAAACTATGCTCTCTTTAAAAACTAGGAAAAAGTAGCTTTCAAGTCCTTAAAATGAGAACTTTTGAATCCAAGAGGAACGTAGCTCATCTAATAACATTCCCATTATCCTTGTTTTTATATAAAAAAAGGTGTAAGGATTCCCTAAAGGAATTCATACAATATCTTGTTTATTTTTAGAATGTATACTCGCCTAGTTTATGAGTAGCTGGAAATAGAATGTTTCATCCTAACACGGCTTATGATGTTTGGTTTCGTGTGAATATTACATGAATTACGAGATGGATATACTCTACATCTAGTGTGTAATTATAAATACATCTTAAGAAGCTGATGAAGATCTGGTCTGAATAATAAATCCTGTACAGCTTTTTAAAAATTCACGTTATTTTTTAATAAATCTTTATTATTTCATAACTAACCCTCATTCTTATTAGCAATATCAGCTAAAGCGGAATTGTATTCATGTATCAGTGAACTGCCGCGACTTCTGTAACGAGGCTAAGATAACATATGACAAAAGGTTGGCACGGTTCATGATACGCGTTATGTTCACAAAGAAAAGATCAGTGTACCTTTAAACAATATTAGAAAACAATTTCCACTACGTCAAACTTTCCACGTTTCTCGTGTCGTCATTTGTGGCTCGTGTAAAGGAAAACTGTGACGCAGCGTTTAATGCGCGGAGAGACCAACGCTGCAGTGAAAACTTAACATCCACGTGACTGTAAAGGTCATAGAGAATAGAGCTCAACGTACGCGCCATAAAACAAGACATCGATGGCGAAAGAAATCATTTGCGTAGCAAGGAAATCGTTTTCCTAGAACGAAACCCATTTGCGCAGTGCGGCCACGAGGCGACGACATGATTGACTTCTAAACACCATGTTTACAATACAGGGACATTCTTGTACTGCACTCATTACCATCAATCTTGCAAACAAAGGAGTTTCGAGCTATTAAGAAGTAACTTGGTTACTTTTTACTAAGATTTCACAAAAATCGATATGTATACAGGATCTCGATCATGTTTTGCTGTAAATTTGTTCTACAGCTTTGATCTTTAATAACGTGCGTTTTGCAGGTACGTCTATATCCCTGTCAGCGTAAATATTACAATGTATGTGGCGACTATGAGCTGTCACATCAAATGTATTGTGGAAGTAACAGGCAAATATGATTCGCGTTCGTAAAAATCATATGGCCTCAGAATTAACCCGGTCACCGCTTCATTGAAGAGTACAGTCAGTAGTTCATTGAGATTTTTTATTTACGATGCAATAAATCTGCTCCCACGCGACCCGGGCCGCCTCCTAGCAACGGTTCGCCCACCGATGTCGAAAAAGGTCGGAACCGACTACGCGTGTGATGAACCTACATCGCCTCCTTTGCCGGTATGTGGGATGTGGAACTGATCGCTTTCAAAACAGCAACAACGAGCAATGAACTGTACACTGTATTATAAATAACAACGGCTTAAAAATGAAAACATGATGCAAGGCTGATGAGCAATTTCCGCATACGACATGTAAACAATAATTACGAAAGTACTCGCAGTTTAATAGCTTCAAGCGAGAATCAACAATGGCGGTTGCATATACAGGTATGGTACGGAGTAAGTAAATTAATAACCGCAGATGACACCGGTTAATTCCGGATTAATTGAACAATCGGATGTTATTCGATGCGATGATCGATTGTTATTCCATGTTCAATCAAGTACCTACTATGATATCACTCTATATAACATAAAGCACGTGTCAGAAAGGTTTTCTTTTGCACTTAAGCCTATTGTGTAAAGTTATAGTATTGAACATTCACTTACCTCGTTTATGTGTTTGTAGGTTTTGATGAGGTCTACGCTGAGTTTTCTTAGCGGTGCTGTCGAGGGGTCTCGAAAGTGATGTGGTATTCGGGCCTGCATAGCCTGGGCAAGCGAGAATTATTAATTAATAATTGGCAAAAATAGAAAAAGCGAACAAAACAAGCAAAAAAGCTAAGGACATTTCAGGCAATTCGGACTTTACTACATACACTACAGACATAAAAACAAAGCATAGGTGGTTGAACTCACAAGGTGAAATCTGCATAATACTATTTCACCGAAACAAAATTTAAGTTGAGGTATAACATAGAAGGCATCAAAGGTAACATAAAATATAATACAAATTATCATAACATTCATGAAGCTAAATAAGAGACGCACGTAGACGTCTTAATACACGAGACGGTTTGTATAAACATCTATTCAATAAAATGTTGAACAATCGGTTCACACCTGAGGCGAACCTACAATATATTCCTAACGCAATCACTGTCAGTAATAACCATACATTAGTCCCGGGACTATTAACGTCACAAAACGTTCTCGACCGCGCACAACAATGATTATCTAACAAAGTTTTGTATTGAAACACGTTAACTCTGACACAATAAGAAGGAAACCCAATATTTTCGCACGAGAAATAGTAGTCGGACGCATTTATTAATTAACCCAGTCTAGACGAGGGGTATCTATCGATCGATGCCAGTTCGTATTCAATGCAAAACTAAATACATCACTAGTGTTTCAGTGAAAGAGAACTTAGTTGTAGTAGGTAATTAGTGGCACTTTACTGACTAATTTATTTACTTGCGCGTAATGTCTAGACGCGCGTGGTTAATGGCTCTTTTAATAAAACAATAGGTGTGGCGCGCGGAGGTCACGGGTTTAAGAAACTGAGTGTATGCATACAAGTGCATTATTGCTTCTTTTTTTTTTTGGTTTCGAAGCTACTAGAGTTGATAATACTTTAGATACCGGTGTAGCTCTAGTCTTCAAAGTAGCAAATTGAATTGGTTTTTGGGACGTTAGTCCCCCAAACTGCCTCGTGCATCATTTACCTGGGCGGGGGTATGGTAGCAGCAGAAAGCTCGGGGGTCGCGCACAGTGGCGCTCACCTGAATGTCTGAGGGCGCGGACATGGACGCCAGCTGGTCTTCGGCGACCAGTCTCCCGTACAGCGGCACGTGTCGCCGCTCACCGCCGGCGGCCTCCGGCATGCCGCCGCCAACCACGCCCACTGCAACAAGCAAACACATTTCACTCTAATGTATCAACATATTGGTTTTAAGTAATTATACATATCCCCCTAATTATACATATACAGCCCTTACGTTTACAAAGTGACAGCAGGTGAAGTAATTCAAGAGCAAAATTGTAATGTAGGTACTTAGAAAAAAATACAAGTGAGAAGCAATTATGGTATGAATAAAATGACAATTAAAGCGGCATCCCAGAAATATCCTCATAATCCATTCGGCATCCTATAACAAAAAAATATGGACCCTTGTTTTGAATGGAACCGTGAACAAAGTTATCCGTCAAAGAAGTTGCATGACAATATAATATTTTTTTAAACTAAAAATGACATTGCATTTTTAAAATTTGGTCGTAACTTCTTTGGCAAATCACTTAAAGTGTAATTACTTAGACATGATGTATGTAAATATTTTGTTAAACTCATAGGTTTAGGTTATATAGTGTACAATCTAAATCATGACCGGTGATTCAGGTTATGACCAACAAAATGATGTAGAATATTAAACGATTTCAGGGTTTTGGTGATAAAAAACATAGTAGCGTAGGAGATTAATCACGAAAATATGACAAAACCTGTATTAATCTTAGTCATTATTAGATCGGTAGACGGCGCGGGCGTCGCAGCTCAATCAATCTGGTATCGTAATAGCTCAAATTGCCGTGTGAACATGCTTTATTCACCTGATTGCCGCCCACATATTGCCGGATTCAAATACTTTGTAGGTATGTTAAAGGTGAATGAATCATTCCGGATTGACTTGTTTCGCGGACTACGGGCGACGTCATCTCTGCGTTTATGGAAACATGTTAGAAATCGATATTATTAGCGATGGGATAATTTGGAACAGTCGTACTGAACTAGAATCTGATTTTACTCATGCTAGTGTCATAATTTTTACTTTATTTTGTTGCACTGATATTTCCGATGGAGCCTCTATCAATCTACGCAAGAGACAGCAGTGTTATGATGTTTTTAAATAAAGAAGCAGTCCGGGTTTCAAATTATGGCCAATAAATATTTATATCAGTAATATGTATATCGCTCTAGGATCCTACTTAGCTAGATACAGCGTAATTACAATGTATTAGCTATACAACAATTCCGTTTTATTAGTAGTATCAGAACAGAACAATTTGCCCTAAATTTATCGAGAGCATCTAAACTAAATTCAGTAAACAATGCAGTTACAACTTTACAGCATGTTAAGTCGCTTGTAAGAATCTTGGCTTGTTTCCCCACCGCGAAACAAGTCGCTAAGTATCGTATCGCTAAAGTTCTCACATCGCAATGTCCTCTCGGGGATGCTTCGACATGTCTGGAACCTGCGAAGGGATCGTTGTCGTCTTTTTACCTTACACAATATTATACCTACAGATATGTCATGCGATATTTGTCAAAGAGATAGATTCTTAGTCAATTCTAGTTTTGATATACCCAGATAATATACTTACACAAGGTCACGCCTATTTTGTAAGGAGGAGAAATCTGAGATATATACACAGAGGTATTTATACCCTGAGGTTATCCCTATTTTACTAGCTATACTCCTTTCGCTTCATTCACTCTCTATAATTATGGAAACTTCATTAAAAACAACGGTTTTGTCACTACGCTTTCAAAACACCTTTACATTAAATTACACGACTAATTCGAATCTTAAACGACGGTAAATTTGATCATGGACATCCTCTCGCAATTAAAAACTCATTTCAACCCGTAAAATTAATTCACTCAATAAAATAAAAGCTCATAAAACAAAGTGTCCGCAGTAGAGTTAAGTTGAAAATTTAAAGGTTGTAAGAAGTTGAAGTCGGCGTTTGCATTATTTGGTGGACTCATATTCGACATGTAATCCAAGGTGTAAATGTGAACTTTATCGTGTTCAATCCAGAGGTCGCAGACAAGTTAATTTAGTCTTATTTATGTACCGTCTGGTACGACGTGACATTTCATAATAAAACACCGGCGTTCGAGGCTCGCTAGCTACTTTTGGAGCAAAAAGTTTGTTGAACGTCTCAAAAGTTGTCATTACGTTATATTTACACAAATATCTACTTAAATTGGACCTAATTTCGAGAGCCATTTTGCTTTATTGAGTCAACAGGTGTTGACTAAAATTTTATATATCTGGTTCAAAAAAGATTAGTGCTTTTACAGTAACATAATAATATAACATACCTAACTACGAAATAAGAATAGGACTTATAAACTGATCTAGTTGGCTTTTTCTATTTCAGCTGTAGGTACTTACGGTAAGTTATATTCCACTTATTAATGTTATAATTGAGATTTAATTCAGTCGACGAGCGAACATAATGTCTATAGAATCTAGCTATAACGGTTACTGCTCCTGCAGTTATTTCAATATTGCGACACAGCATGTCATTGATTATGATATTTGGGGTTTTGAGGTTAAAGGAGTTGGTATCAAATAAAAATAGGCCCTTAAGAAATAAACACTATTATTCTAAGACTCACTATAACTTTATAATAGGGTAAGTTTTTTGAAAATTTTACAATGTTTATATTACTCTACCTCACAGTGCACGTTATGGCAATTTGCTTAGGTACTTTACTTTATTATAAATATTTGTTTATGATGTTTACGATAGATAATGATCCTGTTGATCATTATTCGTACCTCACTACAGCTACGAATATTTAAGATATATTTTTATTTAATTGGTATCTAAGAAACAAGGAATTGTATCAGAATCTAAAGGGTTGGCTGATCTAGCATTTGAACATTCACGGCTGATGATGAAGTGATAATTCTGGTGTTTATAACAAAAGACATGACAAAAATAGCAGGTAGGTACCTATACTTTTTTTACATGAGAGATTTTATTTAAAATTCTGATTTCAAATAAAACGGTTAAAAATCACACGATCAAACAAACATAGCGTCATTATTGGTAGGCTATCAGGCCTATTATCAACTACGTACGTATGCGCACGCGCATTCGTTGTGTTATCGTCACACACACACATGTTGCCCCAACGAGCATGCAACTGCGTAGTATATTGTGAAATGTCTGCGGTAGTGTGCGAAAATGGTTTTTCAAACTTGGTATTTGTTTGACATGGTGCAAAAACATGATTGTTTTAGTAAAAATATTGCTTTTTCTTAATTAAGTGATCGTGTAATGCAATTAAGTTATATTTATATAAGTCAAAAGGAGGATTGATAAAATTAAATCCATAAGTTCCATCCCATATCAGTTGTAACCTGGTTAGGTTTAACTTATCCAATATCCATGCTTGTATTTTTGAAAAGGAAGTTTGAACAATTTTGATTAAAATTGATAAATATTTTGAAATAGTAGAAGATCATCATAGCCACTGTATATCTCGGAAAACACGACAAAGAAACCCCGGAAATTAGTAATTAGCTTAACTAGATGATTACAAAAAATCCAGCCCTTTTCATGTTAACTTTTGTTTCTGTTTCACGGACAGGCAACCTTTGAAAGTTACTACTCGGGATTAACATAATGACAACATCAAGACGAATGTTTTGGAAACTTAGCAGTAACGGATTATACGAATAGACATTTAAGAAGACGGTAGTACTTTTATCTCTCTATAATCTAATACACTACGACCTTCTACGCCTGATCCGTGTGGAACTGTGCCTTTCGCGGTATAAAAATCCCTAAGGACTCAAGTTTTCTACATTCTATTTTACCTGTACAATAGTAAATAGTGACAAACTTACACAAGAATAAAGGTAAAGTTGTTTGGGCATTTAGAATATTAATACAAAGGATACACGTGCAGGGTCATTGGTGCGGGTACTTAATAAAAAAATCTACGATGAGTCAGTATGAGGAGCACACGTCATGCTAATGCGAATATTTAGTAGATATGTCTTCACATTCATGATTACCAGGATACATTATTTCACTTCTATTTCAGAGTTTGATTAAAACAATATTATCTTAGTTTATTAAAATTCTTTTTCTCAAAAAGGTAGATGAAGGTATGTTCTCACTGTTTGCAGATACATTATGAAGTAGCAGGCAAATCTATTGCTATATAATGGGAACTATTCAATTGCTAGTTTGTTATCGAAAAGCCTTTACCAATAACCGGGATTGAAGTCCGGCCAGTAACATTCATATGTCAATCTTAGAACTGATAAAGCAGAGTGGATCATTTTTCCCATGTATGGCTAAAACGGTGTAAAAATAACCTAATTTAATTGAAGTCAATTTTTTATTTCAGGTATCTACATACGTGCATATTATTGCACGAAAGCAATAGGGTAAGGTATTATAAAATCAATAGAACTACTTGTTTTAATTTTTATATGCATTATAAATTAGGTATAATATAAAATCTTGTTGGCATGTGACATCAGTTTCTTCTACTACCGTCTATGTAAGTTGTCCTTTGGTTAATCGATCAGCAGATGACTGGTACCTAGTTAGTAGTCAACAGAACGTATCTTCCAAGACGCATGTCAGAATTGTTAAACCAATAACATTCTCGTGGCATACATAAATATGTTAAAATTATCTACATCCGGATAACTCTCCGGACGCTCAGATGAATGGATGTACGACTCCGCTCCGATTGAAAATCAGGCCGCATCCGCCTATTAGCATTACAAACATTCTTACTAGTTCCGTACAAAACGACAGAGCGTCTAACAAATAGTCCTTTGTTAGAAGCATGTTCTTAACATCTTTAAAAATTATAAATAACATCCGATACATCCTAACGGACTCTCTTTTTTGTATATGAGTACAATACCCAAATATTGTTCAGTTTGATTGTCTGCCAATGACAAAAAGGCATGACGCCGGCTCCCTTTCATGACACAAACGATAAATACATTAGGACCATATGAAAATTCGGCGTAGAAAGGCAGCACACGGGTTAAACGCACGCGATATCTGAACACGAGCGGCGAAGATTCGTGCTATAACAAGTTTACATATAAACACTAGGTGTGCAGTAAAAGGTCTAGGTTCTATAGACGAGGGCGTTAAGGTCGTGTTCATCATGGAGATAATTTTTTTCGTATTCTTATGGAGGGTGTAAAAAGGCTATATGTGACTAATCACGTAGGTATCGGCCCAACGCACGAACGGAGACGTGCCACTACGTCACCGCTGTGCTGCAAACGTTCGGAACCGGCCGCGGTGCCGGCCGACAACCTGTGGTAGTTATGTCAGGAATGCGACTAGCCTCCGGTAGATTGGCGTGGGAGGTGCAAGATACCAGCGTTTGCTGTTTACAAACCGCAATGGCAATTTTCAGTATAAATAAAACCTTACATAGGTACTAACGTCTCGATAAATAATAATGTTGTTAGATAGAATTTGTATTATCTATCGCGTAGGTAGTTCACAATTACCAACAAAGGAATATCGCTTTAAAATTAACAATGAAAATCTGGTTAATATAACAATTATGAAACCGTGTAACATTTTAAATGAAAAATGTGATTGTTTGGAGGGTCATTTGTTTGGAGTGAATTGAGTACTTTGATTTAGCAGTATTAAGCACAAGGTTGCATTAACACCGTGACATAGGAGTTTAAGTAAAATGTATGGTCAATCGTCGTTCGATGTAACTGCGCAGTTCTCGAGACTTCGAGGAATCCATTAAGGCGATCTCCTTGACGCTTTACTGGTAGCAATGCCACTCGGAGAACTATGCACGATAACATTTGTGAAACTTACTATTGCCAAGTTCGCTTTCGTAGTAGGTATCCATCACTACACAACACTAATCTAGATTGTAAATAGCACTATATTTATTAAAAAAAAAACACTATATTATCGTTTTAAGTCACAAAGAAACACTTGAGCAATCCAAACATCGTAAGAAATCCTCGTCCGGAGTGGACGCAAACAAGCAAATGCGCTCATCATGTTTTTTTAATGTCTAAAACTCTAGACATTGTGTATTTCGGAGTGGATGAGCAGTAGCTAAACAATCAATGTGTCGGTGAGCGGTGGGCCGGCATCGTCGTCGGGCGTCCTTGTCCGCGTCACCCGCGTGTTATTGTTGTGAAACAATGTTTATACACGTGGCGGTGTTGATGCGCACTTCACGTCTCCGTCGATAAGGACGCTATGTCGGCGCGGCCAGCCCGCCACAACTAACGCGCGAAACCAATGCTTGCTAGTAATAACCGAACGGAAGGCCACGTGATTCGGATGACAAACGCGTCGGTAAACTATACACTGACCGACCGATCGAGCCATGCTTATCGGTGTACGATTTACTATCAAATCTCCATGTCGAGGAAATATAGCTTGCGTTGTTTTACTTTTTAAAACATGCTTTTAACGCGTGGTTTTGAATTGTATCATAATAAATTAATAAGATACTATTTGTAGAATAGCAAAAACATATTTGCAAGGTGACGATCCGTAGTTTCAATCGCAGCGAAAGCTTAGCAACGGCTCAAAAATCTTTGAAGTATCGGGGTAAAAGGTGCAATACCCGCACCTCTTGCAAGTCATATGCATAAAACTACACGAATTCCTTTTTTCTCGACTGCTGCCAGCCACGCAATTTCTCCGATTGTATGCAAATCCTCGACGCAAACAAAGAATGAAAAAGCACCGACGCAGACGTTCGCTCCATCCCACCTGTGTCCCCCCATCGCGTCCGTCTGAGCTGCGGGCAAACTAGCGACCGTTGCGACGCAATCCAACCGAGAGCCGCACCGTAAACAACCACGATATTATTCCTGAATAGATCTCATCTCTTTACATATCGACCGCCACCGTCTTGTCGAGCACGCTTTTATTAGCCGTCCTCAACTAGTGAATTATTCAGCTATATTCTATTAAGCACTTAGGCAGAAGAATAATGCATCTCGTAGATTTTCATAGTGGCAGGGTCGGCGGGCGCGTCGAATAAACATCACCTTGGCCCACACGCCCGGCCCGAGAGGGAAATAAAATCGAATGCATCAGAATGTGACCCATTTAAATGAAGTAACCTATAATAAACTGGAACGACTTATTGTGTTTGGATTCCTTGTTGAATAATTATTTTATAAGACATTCATATCATTCATAATACTTATTAGATTTATGGTTAGTTCAAAGCAACTACCTACTAGGATTTTAATTATTTTCTTTCCTGAAACGGTGTAGGCAAACTGTTTATTGACAGTAAAGTAAAAATAATACTTTATTGATTAGTTTTACGTCTCATAGTAGCGATTACACTGTTGTTAGGGAGCCTTATTAGTCGTAATTACTTAAGTTTTTATTCGAGAAACTACACGTAGAATAATTTTGATGCTAATGTTAAATTCCAGGAAATTACATAAGTTACACGTCCACTCAAGCATGTTAATTTTATTAAACTAAGTGACAAAATACATGTACTAGAACAGTAACTATTTTCTCGATTTAAAACAATATAATATAATTTTATATTCAATATTTAGTTATACATTTTTTTAAGTATACGAGTTTACTTAAAAGAATTGAGTACTTATTCAAAATGCTTAAAAAATTGAGAATGCTGAGATTAAATGATAAAAAAGAAATATCATATGGATGCTATCAATTCAAACAAAAAGCGTTGCGCCGGCACTGCGTCACGCTCACGGCGCGGCGTCACGTCGTCATCGACGTCGTCGGCGGCGCCGGTGTAGCAACCGCGGCACGCTGCAGATGGTAGCACGCGAAGCCCGCGAGGCCACAGGACGGGTCCAAGGCAGGTTTAACGGCCGGCCGCCCGCCTGTCTGGCCGTTCACCCGAGGCCCGCGCGGGGGCGAAACGTGCGCGAAAACACCGCGCCCGCGCCGTTATTGCCTCACGCTCGAACCACACATATCCAAACGTTTTCCTTTGTCGTGTTATCTCTTTCTGTTTCTTAGTTAACGCAAAGGACGGTGCGCAAACGCCCAGTGTGGACACAGCACTAGAATACAAGGAAACAATACACGATTGTGTATCTTATTGATCCAAAAACTATGAATTTGATTATAGGACCTGAAAATCTGTACTTATGCTTTTGTGACTTAGATCTTTTACCGACAAATGAAGCATTTATTAAATACACTAAATAAATATAATATTATTACGTGTTATAAATGATTGGTTCTAAATGATTTAATAAAGATTTTACTTGAATTGCTGTAACTGTTTGATTATACTATTGTGCAGGTGCCGAAGGTACTTCAGTATGCAAAATATGAGGACCGCATTCTGTGAATTGTTTTATGCTCGGAAAAGCTTGTAGATTAAGATTCTGAATGTTGCCGGAAACACTGTTGGTCAATTTTTATGCCCCGGGGCATATCTAAGGTGATATCTAAGGAAATATCAAGTACCTACTTATATTGACAAATGCTTTGGAGCCATTATTAAAAAAAAATGGTGTAACAATTTTTCCGGTTACATCCAGAATCTTGAAGCTTTTCTGAGCTTAAAGTTATTTGCAGAATACGGTCATTATATTTTCATACTCAACTTCGTCCAGTACCTGGTGTATTAGCAACCCATTAGAATCTAGGTTACTATTATAATTGTATGAGACAATACATAACACGTTAACATAGATAGCTTGTAGTTCAGTTATTTTGTCTATAAAAGCAAATGAGCGTACGTAGATATGTAATAAAATGTCCATCTGTATAATTTAGATCATCAAAATTAAATACCTACCTACATTTAATTTGGTGTTTGTAAATTAAATGTTCAACTTAGCTGGATTTCACTCAAAAAAGAGTAAGGTCGCTTTGGTTCAGTTAATCTTTGGTGACTGAGGGTCTTTACAGTTCACCCAATTGTTTTCAACTCGTAAATCTTAACAAATCACTTAACGCGATTTCCTCAATTTATCTGTCAAACAAGATGAAGATTGTCAGAAAACAATAACACCGATTATTGTTAATTAACTTTTCGTTTGAGCTCGACCGTGGTTCATTCTTCACTTTGATATTATAATTATGTTGATAAATATCAGTTAATCGCTGTCAGCTATTGCAATACAAGAATATAATGAAGTAAATAATCTCTGATCTGTCTTCTATAGAGTAGGTAAATGTTTTTTTTAATTTTAGGGTTTTCACCTATGTTCCAATCGTTTAGGCAGAAAACAAAGTTCGTCTTTTAATTAGTCATCAGGTTCTATTACAAAATGACGTATATCATCGTATTTGTAGAATGTTTGATGAAAAGCAATGTACCTACGTATATAAATTTAACTTTTACGAGATCTGGATGTGACTTCAATCTCAAATTATATGCGTCATAGATATTCGGTGAACAATTTACTTAATATCTCAAGACACCGACACAGACCATTGTCCAGCATCCAAGTGAGATAAGTGTGTCGTTCTAGATTGTGCAAGCGGCCACCGTTGCGGAGTTGATGTGCAAAAACAGTCAGCGGTCAACGACGCTGGGGCCCGATGGGGATGCACAGACAGCACCAGAATGAACACCGACATTACTCATTGTTCATATTTTAATGTTATTTAAGTATTCAATCTAAGCTGGAACACTGATAGGCATGGTAGCTAAGCGATTAGAAATATATTTTAAATGTTAAGTGCTTTACCCTTCTAGACCAGACTTTAAAAGATGTAGCTGTGCATGAGACAGAATATAATATGTAAAAAGAGATTAAACAAGCACAGCCTTGAAGTTCAATAATTATTAGAATTATTTAATCGCTACTAAAATTAAAGGTCATGTTATGCCTCATTTTGATAATAATTAGTACGAAGTTGATTTCGAAGTTGGTGACCGCTTTCTGATATCCGTTAAATGACGATCAATTTAGTTTGGTCTTGAAAGGTCTCGAACAGGAAGTCGTACTAAGGGCAATGAACACTCGAGTGTGAAGGTCACAAAATAAATAACTACGTGTTACAGTTGGCACGGTTGGACAAACTGATAAAAATATTGTACCGAGCTCTAGTCACACAAAACAGTTGATATCAGTGCAATCATAACATATTTATATAGAGAAAACACAAGTTTCTTGTCATAACGAGACTAGGGATTAAGTTCCAAGTATTAATTAGAGTGAGTGGAAAAATGTAAATATCCCAAAAACTACGTCATCTCGCAGCAGACGTCTCACATTCATTTAGTTACCGTTAAGTCTTGATGCTTTCCATACTCATTCAATTATTAAAATAACAGCACCGTTGGACGCGCAAAAACCTTAGCTGTCGGTCGATGACATCGAGGGGCACGTTAGGGCTGACTCCGTCATACTTCGTCAACTTCGTACCATGGTTATAAGATACACTTAGTTTCGTATTAATGATTGTTATACCTATCAGGTTAAACTATAGCCTGCAAACTCTGATGGTGGCGTCCACGTCCACGTGATACTTATGCCATGTATAGTAATCTAATATGCGAAATTTAAATGTTTATCAATTTCTAAGTTGCTGTGTTTCAGGTTGCTAAAATGTGGTTTTTTTTTTAATATGGCGCTTATACAACGAATTAAGTTTTGTTTTAACGGCATCGATGAAGTTATAAAAACTAGTCTAAAACAAATATTTTAGTATTTTCTTGGAAACTGCAAAATAAGGATAGCGTGTCCGTACTTTCAGATTTTACCTCATTGATACCGAATAAATTGACTTTCTAAAGCACGACTTTTGAATTTCAATCACACCTGTTATTAAAATTAATTATTGAGAACGGACAAAGATACCTAATAAACTTTGTTAAATTCTGCATGAGTGTAGAATGTTTAATGCATTCTACTACGAGACTGTTAATCCAATTAAAATGTAAATATCTAGTTAGTGCGCAATGAAATCGTGGTCACAGAAAATAATGGGGCGCGATCACTGGCTCGCCGGAGAAATCTGAACCATTTGCATAGGGTACCTGAATGCCCACACACATTTGCCCACGCTGCCCAAGTATTGTCCTCGGGTACATGAATAGCTACCCTGAATGATTGTTATTGAACTCTGATATTTAAAGTGATTGTGTTGACGGAAACGTTTCGTAATTAGTCATATGTTTTTGTAACATTGGCATTAATACATGTTCAAGACAAAGATTGACAAATATTTAGTTTGATTACAAGAAATTGTGTCATCATTCGGTTTTACTTGAGAATTAATTTAAACACCCGCTGCTTGGAGTGGCCTATGTAACTTTATTCCGACTTGTAACCGAAGAAATTTCTAATTATTCAAGACAATTTCACCCGCACAATGCGTACGAACAATTTTGGTGGCGAACGATAAATCGTCGTTCCGCATTCCGATGTGAAATTCATTCACAGGTCGTAACGAAGTCGTCTAGACTGTGTGTCGGAGAAAGGTGACCATTCACCGGCCGGCGTGACTCGCGAGGCGGGCCGACTCCGCTCCCACCAACATGTAAGTAACTGGTTAGTAATCGGCTACGTTATCATGTGAACACATTATATTTTTATAGTTTTTGTAGTCTTGAGATACCGTTTGGTTCCACCGTTAAAGACAACGTTTAAAAGTTAAGGGAATTTTTACATTCATCGTCTTTATGTATTTATTTTGGACTAAAGCCATCACTAAACGCAATGCTGCAAATTTGACATTTGTGATTCACAAACTGACAGCGAAACATTCTCTTAATCTTGTAAACATTGAGGCGGCATCGATACAAAGTACAAAGCTAAATAATGTAAGTCTTGTAAGCGACCACTTTCCAAACAACACGATATCATCTACATGACGGCGGTGCACGAGCGTTTGGTTTTAATGACAGCGCACCGTGAGGCCAGCATCCGCGTAGCAACAGCTTTCAGACAGTGAATGAAAGTTGATCGTGGAGGAAAAAATGCGAGACCGCCGATGGTTCCGGCACAAACGACCGCCGTAAATATTTGGCACTCGGGTCCCTAACCGCGGACTGTCCGCCGCATTACAAATTTCATCGACATTTCAGTACCCCAGAATTTTTAAAATACACTGTAGCTATGTCCGCTTTTCTTTTTATAATGTTTATGTCTTCGGGCGAATTTGCTCCTTCTAATTTATTCTACTAAAATTTTGTTTCCTCAAACATTCTGAGATAAATTAGCATGTTTTATTTCGCATTCATGAATCTCAAATAAGTTGTTAGCAAATTTGTCAGAAGTCTTCATCCTTATCCCTATAAGCAAGGAAGATTTCACATTTAGCCAAGCGGCTTCCACGGAAATCCCTGATGATTATTTACAAAGAACGTTCACCCGTAAACAGTGCAAACAGCTGCCAAGGTGGTCGCCTAGTTTCTTTTTTTTGTATACACAACTAAATATACTTATAATACGCACTCACATAACAAATACATATTTACATATTGTTATTATAAAAATGGAACAATGCAGAATCCTGTATTATAAGAGTTTGAATTTATTTGAAAGAAGTATCGCTCAGTTTTGCTATTCCTTATAAGTGCAATATGCACTAAAAAGAGTCTAATATTCTCTTTTAATGTAATAAATAATAGATTTAATTTCAATTATCAGTTTTTTTAGAGAAAATATCAAACAAAATGACGCGCCTACCTAGTTGTTTGAGGTATTATAATAGTCAAATTACATACTAATTCAAATTCGGGGTAGAATGTCCCAGTTTTCTCAGAAACTGGGTATTAAGAGCAGTCTTTGTGTTATTTAGAACTGGCAATTGCAGCGATCTCCACTGTAGTGCCAAAAGCGTGGGAGGTGAGAGTCGCGGGCATTTCAACCGGAAAGTCGAATAAAATATAGGTGTTACCGACATCAAGCGGGTCATCACACTAACAAACTGCTGTTTTAAAGTTGCAGATATCGTAATTTAATTACAGCGAAAATTAAAATTCTTTTTTTCGCAGCGTATGTAAACAAATAAAAAATGCCGAATGAAGTGATTTGGGAAATTTAAATGCTCGCTGAATGATGGTTAACTCTTACCAACTTTAAAGATATTTAACAAATAGGTAGCACGAACTGCGGGGATAACACACAATAAGGTCGACGCCGCGTTAAACAGTTTTAGGGTCGAGGCTATATGGGCCGATCGTATTCGTCCCAAAATAAACAGTAAATTATGGCATTAAACAATCTCATTTTCATTACATTCAAATTAAGAAATAGCATATTCAAAAGTTGAATTATGGCTCGTTTCGGTGTTGTTGATCGTTAACTGCAGCTGTAGGGCAGGGAATTCAAAATCGCGAAGTTTTATTTCCGGGTTGCTAACTCTTAGACTGATCTTCCTATTTTCGGCAATGCGTGCATGTTATACAGAAATATTATGTTCTTTTCTTTCCTTCATTATAACGTTGTTGTATAACTGAGTTACACGTTGTGTAAACCTTTGTAAATTTTATATTGGAAAATATTGAAACTCAGCTGAATTCTAGAAAAAAAATCGGGTCAAAGGGATGTAGGGCAGGATGTACTTATACCCACAGGTGGGTCACAGAGGGCTGTGTGCATTCAACAATGTACACCCAGAGGGCTGTATTCACCTGCATTTGTTTAGCCTACTGTACCATTAAAGGAGGTCATTGCATGGAAAATTGTGTTATGTCCACTGAATCAAGGGCCCATATGATTTCATTCACTTGCACTGTTGCAGAAAGGCATGGAATAGTAAATCATTTAAGAGACTACTAAGGCCTTTAGGAGTGTGTAAACCATGTTTGTATGCAAAATTTTATTGGTGTCTTTGATAGTGATGTAAGAAATGCACTTGGAGACTAAAATTATTTCTTTAAGTCAGTTATGTATAGACTTTCGTGTTACCTAATGGAAGTTAAGATAGCACGATAATGCCAGTCAATTGCTCCGCAAACTGATGAAATTATTTTCAGTATCCTGTTTTTAGGATATTTGAGATACCAAGCAAAAAATTGGAAGATTGGCGTTCGAATAGGTTAGGTTACGTATTGGTTTGTAGTTTAGAAGTGTAGTACGAACATGCAGAACTAGGTAGAAAGTAAAAAATATGACGGTTAAATTTATCTACCCTACAAATAACACTAGGTGCACTTTGAAAAACGCATGTGCAGATAAAATTACCATGTGCTTATGATAATATTTTGCAATGACAATGTTTGGCAACTAAACACGATTTAACGCCATGATTTAAAAGTGGTGAACTAGCATATCATGTGTTAGCTGGGCAGGCTTCAGCCTTACTACATAACCTATCTACAAAACTGAATTGTGGGGCTACATACTATGGGATTTTGTTGCTTCTCTAAGGACCTAGTTACGCAAACAGGTTACTATTACGATACTTACACTTATTTTTGGCATTCTCATCCATGAGCATGTTGAAATGGTGGTGGCGGTTCCACGCAGCCATTTTGCCTTCGTGAGGAGCCCCGAGAAGCACCAGGGCCGCCCCGGCGGGCCCAACTCCGTCTAGGGGCTCCAGTGTCCTCAGCGCACTACAACTTTGTCACACACTCATAACCCAAGAAACATAGCTATCACACACTCGCGCTCAAAACGCCGTCGCCCCGGACGGCGGTGTCATCGGCGCCGACGCGCGGCGCACATGCCTTGCACTTCCGCTCCACGCACTTATGCACACGCGGGTAAACAAGCACGATCAAAACGGCACCGAGCGGTGATTCACCTCTAACGCCCGTCGCGCGCTCCGCACTGCAGGCGGACTGTAGCGGCGCCCGCGAGCCGCAGCCGACTGACACCCAAACACTCGTCCCGTGTCACGTGTGCGCTATGAGCGCTGCACCCGATCACACAGGCTAACAACACTATCCCGCACAAATTAATTCACACCCGATTAATAATCACCGTCCAATATTACCCACGAATTAATAAATTCAACCGAACGCGACGGGAGCGAGCAAGACGCGCGACGCGGTTTTCCTTCGCCGATCCGATCCTTACTGCTCCGAATCGAACTCGCGAACAAAATAATAACAAATGTGCATGAGATGCTTGCTATAATATGTGCACGTGGGTTGCGTCACAGATAGGACCGACAAAATATTGAGAAATCACATTTACCGACCACAATGTTTAAAAAATTACGACGGAATACCTCTGAATGCAAACAGTTGATGGCCAGCAAACGATTATAAAAATTTATGAAATACGAACTTCACTGTCGCACTCACAAGTATCCGAGTGATTGCCTGATCAAATGTTTGAGCAGTATAATTACACCACCATCAACTACACTATTTGTAAACAAAACACAGCCCGTAATACATTCAGAAAATAACAGTTTGGAACAGTAAACGCAAACGCGTTGATCAAGCGCGACAAATAGGACAAAACATGGCAGACTCAAAGCACACGAATTTTGTCTGTGGTCGTTTTATTTTTAAACGCTATGGTTTCCGTACAGAAGATTAATACTATTGGTTATTTTCGTTGTGTTTTGTTTGTATTTTGTAATTGGTTGATTTGTGATACGTATTTACTGAAATAAGAATCATGAAAGCTGATCATTTTAGTTATTTAACCAGCAATTTACATTATGTCTGCATTGGATAATTACAGGCTTATAAATTATATTTCATGAACTTTAAAATAATGTTTATAGTTTTGCGTATAATGAAACGATGTATGCTTTAAGCATAGACAATATGCACTGTTGCCAGAAATAATTATCAAAAAAACAATGGTATATTCCCTTTTTATTTAATTTAACATAAGTTATGTTACTTGATTTTAACACAGTAAGCTACGTGATATAATTTATTAACAATATCACATTTCTTTGATCTACTTTGAACTGCTCATATCTAATATTTAAATCAGGTACTAAACAATTAGAGAGTCTGACAATGATTAAGTTCTTATTCAGTATAAAATATCCCAAAAAGATGATATTAAGTTAAAATTCTATAAATGCTTAATATGCTTAATACAAAATATTATAAGATCTTTGAATTTAATTTTAATAGTTTCTCGTAATCAGCAATATCCAGAGTTAAAAATATTTTTTTTCGTGGATGATAACTTTTATAGTAATTAAATAATATGTATTTGTATATTTTAAAATTATTATTGTTACTGTTTTAAATATAGCTTGGTCTGTGAATGTAGTACCGGTTTTTTTGTCCAGTGGCCACATTAATAGTTGTTAGTGTTATGGCTTCAAATTCAGGTTGAATCGCTGAATGCCATCTGGCTTGGAAAATGCTCCAGCGCGCGATTAGAAATTATTTTTAGGGAAGTCAATTATCACTATTATTTATTTATCACAGGTTCTTCATTTGATAAATTAAGAATCTGCTTCCATTAGTCATTTCACAGTCATGAAACCTTATTAACCACTGAACTGGCTCAATTTTAACAATTTCACGCTGAGATTTATAGATCTCACTTACATTTCTCTTATGAGTTCAGTCAGATTCGGTATTAATTACAGACCCTTCGTTGTATTTGTCTAAGATTATACTCTGAAAATGCGTAAGTCCACATAACCGATAACTTACGAAAAACTTAGACGATTAGGTAACAAAACTTTTTAATTTGTCCGTGTAAAGATAGAGGTAAAATATGTCTAAGTATAGATAAATCTAAGTGTACTTGAAACTACGCTTATCTCGGCTCGGCCCTAAGGGTTTTACATAATAATATTAATGGTGCATGTAATTATACCTATTATGTAGTCTGTGGTTGCGTGACGTATCGTATGACTTCAGTTTTACGTCAAAGCGGATCAAAGACAATAATTTTAGATTACCTTCGAGTATTGAGCATACTCTTTTCTTGTGTCTTTTACAATTTAATGTTTGCTAAATAACAACAAATTACCGAAATATCTTATTTAAATATATAATATTTCTAAGTGAACTAAAATATTACCATTAGTGTGGGTTCGACTATTCGCCAAATCAGGAGCCACGCGTCGCGTTGCGATTGTGCGTCATAGTATAGTACAGTCTACCTAACCCTATTTCACAATTTTAATAAATCTATCTATCTGACTGTATAATATCTGTATTTTAATCAGCATTCTAGCACCAATATGCCTAAGAACGGCGTAAGATTAAGGAACTTCAGAAACGAACATTTTGGTAAGTCGAATCTCTTTTATAGGCTTCTTTGTTGTTTGTGTCGGAGCTAACTAACTATACATAGTGTAGCATCACTTTCACATTATATGGCTATATTGTGCAACATGTAAATTAGGATGTTTTTGGCCGTAATTATATAATTTTAATATTGTATAATATGATGTTTTTGACTATTAATATGAAAATATTTACTCAAATAATTTGCATTTTGTGCAGAACATGACGACCGTGCGCACAGCAGCAACACACGACGTGTTAGTTTTAAACCAGGCACAAATAAAGGAAAAAACAAATGGAACAACGCGAAGCTGCTGTTGGATGATGACATTGACATGACTGGCTCCGCAGGTGGGCCTCACATGCATCGCAAGGGCGCATTTAGAGGTCGCGGAGGTCGTCTTAACTCACCCGCTCCCCGATCTGGACATGGAATGCCAAGGAAGAAGTTCATTGCTGGTGTGCTTCCGTGGTATCAAATTACCATACCTCATGGAGCTAAACATGATAAAGATGTGGTATTACGTGCTTTGCTAAGTTACATATCACCAGAGATCTTTGTTCCACACTATTACAAGATCAATGGCAACTCTGCCATCTTTTATGTGGACGATGTTAAGCTTGCTGAAAAATTGTTCCATGCTGATAGAAAGATTGTGATGTCAGATGGCTTCAAATTAATGGTGATTGTAAGAAATGCCGTACCAAATGTCAATGTTGATGCAGAAATGAAGGAAAAAATGAAGCTGGCCATGGCTAAAAGATATAATGCTGCTACTAAAGCATTAGACTTGACAAAGTTTCATGCAGATCCAGGTAATTACGGAATTTTATTTAAAATTAAAATAAATGTGTAATTATTACTAATTGTATCCATATTTTTCAGATCTGGCTGATTTGTTTTGTGCACTGTTTCGTCCGGTTATCATGATGGTAGCTATTGACATAATCGCTGAGAACATCCCGGATCTTGAAGCTTTGAACCTTAATGATAACAAACTTCATGGCATTGAACATCTCAAAGTCCTCGCAACAAAACTGAAGAATTTGAAGATTTTATACTTGGGTGATAATAGGGTAAGCATCCTTAGCCTTGCTTTTATTGTTTGTTTTTAGTTTATTAAATAACAAACAAAGGCGTAAGTGAAAACCAGTCCAGGTTACTAGAAATAAAAACTTTTTGACCAAACTTTCACCATCCAGTCAAACAAATACTAACCAACATTCTTTTATCTTTTTGTGTCATTTTTGCATGTTGCTCATGCTAAACTTAAATCTAAATTGACAAAGAAAACTTGGAAGTTCTCACAATAAAGAAGACCCAGTTGGCAGAGCGGCGCCACGGTACGCCAAAAGTCGCGGGTTCGAGTCCCACTTGTGTCCATCATCATCATTTCAAGTTTCCTTTATCAATTTAGAAATACTAAGTATCTATGTATAGTTGAATATTCAATTTCTTTTCTTGTTATTCTTCAAACATATTATTTTTTAACAGTTTTAATGTTAAATCAATGTATAATTGCATGTTTTCAAATATGGCTGTTAATTCTGGCTTTATATAATCTTGTTACCTATTACTGCAGATTTTATAAACATACATTAATTGTTATCAGATACCACACATCGGTTCACTGGAAGCATTGAAGTTTCTTCCACTGGTGGAGCTGTATCTGAAGGGCAATCCATTGCTCAACAGGTTTCAGGATCACGAAATCTATGTCAGGTAGTGTTATGTAGTACACATACTGGTTGAAACCTTTTATGTAAACATTGCTTGAAACTGTACAATGTACAGTCAGCTGCAAAAATATGTATACAATGCGGAGATCAGTTAAGGGTACCGCTACATCTGATGGCCATTTGTCGAATAGATGGTATGAAGACAATACATGCTTGTCTGACATTCTGATTCATGAGCTATACTCATCTCTCATCTTCAATTGTACAACTATGCATCTTCCAGCAGATAGGGTGGTACCCTCAGGTTTGTTTCTAAGTAGCAAGCCAGCCATTCAGTTTTAAAGTAACATGTGAACTAGTTTTCGTCCGAACTTGAAATTAAAACAGTTCAACCTGTATATGTATTTTTGAAACTGTTTCTGGGAAGTCTTTAAATTAGGGGTCGATGAGTTTCATGTGTGTAACGCAATATAGCGATATGCTGTTTCGCCCACTTAAGCTTAGGACTGAGTTCAACACAAACAGATTAGCAGTCATTTCTAATTACTCTTGTTTATTAATTCTTTACAAATCCAAAACCTGTGTAGTTATTTCTTGAAATATAATTATTCAAATAGGAGCAAAACTGTAATAATTAAACCTTATTAAAACTAAGATGATGCCAGTTAGTAAAACATATATTAAATTTCGGACTTTATATCAGTTTAATGAAAATTATATGTGTAACAATTTTTAATCTGTTGCCAGTTTCATCTGTCAACAAGTGACATTCATTGACAGATTTGCTCTTGTTTTCTTATTACTTTTCAGAATCCGCAATCACCGTTTTCCGAACCTAGCGGTATAGCCACTAGGTCATGGGCACGGTCGCGGGTTTAAGGACCTGCAAATTAAATATTATTATAAATTATATTATACTAATTGATGTACTATAGTTGCTCTGCAACTGTGTGATACAAGATGTCATTGTGTGAATAATGGTCTTCTCTTTGATTGTCATTTAAAAAACAATTGAACTGCTGTAATATCCACTTTAAATATGGAATAGCTTGCAGATATGATATCTTGTATCATAAATTAAAATAAGTGCTTGCGATTTTTATAATTTATTACATTTAAATACATACCTGATTAGTGCAGTGGCTAAGCGATTGGACTGCTGCGCTAAGGGTTGCGGGTTCGATTCCCGCACGGGGCAAAACTTTGTGCGAACCACAGATGTTTGTCCCGAGTCTGGGTGTTTGTGCATGTGATATTTCATGTTTGTGAAATGCACCCACGACACAGGAGAAATTCCTAGTGTGGGGCGACGTTTTTTTAAAAAAGAAAAAAAAAAACATCACTATGCATGTAAACAAGAATAACTTATCAAATTTAGTATATTGCATCATTACTACTAACACTACTACTAATTTGTCTTAAAAGCTTTTCAAAGACATGTCAAACCTTTGAAATGTTAGTAGAAGATTATATTATTGCCTTTACTATGTAATGTTTCTAAGATATTATAATACATTAATTTAAGACCTATTTTACCAACTCCAAGTAAATACCAATAGAATTACTCTGTGGTTAACTAAATATAAATTCCGTTTAATTTGTTGATTCATTTAGAAAGTGATGGCTATAGTCAGGGATACACAGATCATTTTTTAAATTTATCACTATCAAGCTAATTTTCCGTGAGTAGCTAGATTTTCTCTTACAAAAAATCTCGATGGCTACCGCCAATAAGGGGTAACACATCACATTACAATTTTTGAACATAGAACCAGGAAAAAATATTAACTAAGCAACAGTAAAAAAATCTGTTATCTATCATTTCCGATGACCTCTTTATCAATGTATGTTGGAAGGATAACAAGGTCATCAAAAATGATCTCTAACAGATTTTCGAGAAAATGTTGGATGCCTCATAACAATGAAGCTATTTACAGAAAATTAGCTTGATAGTAATTAATTTTAAAATGGTCTGTGGATCCGCGACTATTATTTGGAGTTGGTAAAACAAGGTCATTATATTAGGTATTCTAAAACGGGCATACTAATCATTATTTAGCATTGCATGAATAGAGACATTTTACATGTCATATTGACTATAAAGCATGGAAGATAAAACAAGAAGTATGTCAACTTTCTATAAGTATGTAGCTTGATAAGCAATAAAATGTCAATTATTTATCTATCAATCGAATATTTACATTATATAATATAAATATTATGTACAGCATATTTCACCATGTTCTAGAATCTAATTCCACAAAATATATCCTTGAATCACAAGTCGGTTTTAAATACTGTATAGATAACTAGTATATAAATCTATACGTAATTAATTAGAATATGGTGAAATAAGCCTGTAGACATTAAAATGTATTTAACACAACACAACACAACACATAAACATTATACAGTAAAGGCTTCTTTTAATCTTACAACTAGACAAGATACATCATACAATGGCGCCGATTCTGTTGCACACTGAACTGATTATAACCACAATTTCACGACATCTCTTTCTTATACACATGATAAAAAGCGGCAGAAATTTGAACCTTATTAAATCCTCGTGAGTATTGTTAGAAAAGACAGCAAGTTGTAAACAGTTTTGTGAACATAATCGCAGTATTCAATTGTGTGATGTTACTTTTGTATACCATCTTTGTGGAGGTCTTACAAGGTTTTCTTACTCTTCAAAAGAGATTATGATTAGATAGAGAGAAGATTCATGGGAATACATAATATAATTAAGTAAAGTAAGACAATTCACCATTCAATTATTATAGTCCACATTTAAATTTGACTATTTTTGGACTTAATTAAAGTGTTAACTTCAAGCGGATTGTGATAACATTGTTCTTTCCTTCTTGGGAGTAGATAAGCGCGACATTTGCAGACTTGACTCTCGAATTCAAGTTATTGTTTACATGATATTTCTAGTAATAAACCCCCTTACTTATAAAAATTGTCAGTGTTCAACAATTGATTATATTATACCTGTCACTGTCGTTTGCATATCAAAAAATAGAGATGTCAATAGACTAAACAGGCTGTTCTCTTAAAACACATGGTAGCATCGTTTATAAGTAAGGGGGATAATGTTTATATACTTTAGATGAGTCCAAAATTAGAATTAGCAATTACAAATGTTTTTGTATTCCCAGAGTAAGAAGATGTTGTAAGACCACATCAAAAGTAGTGTTTTAGTTTGTACCTAAACTAATCTATGATGTGAGTTTCAGATATATCTGTTTCATGCCATTGCCATTTTGTTTGTTGTCTCCAGCGATGTGCGGAAGAAGTTTCCTAAGCTGACCAAATTGGTGAGTTTTCTTTACTGTCTATGAATTGTTAAGATCAACCCTCTTACCATGAACTCCAGTGAACAGTCTACGATGTGGAAGACGCTGCTCCGTGTAATGCGGCGTCTTGCTTCCACAACGTAAAGCCATGCTTTAAAAGTACGGTAACCGTTAGAGCACTATGATTATACATTACTTACATAAGGTCGTTTCGCTATGACTTGTCGTGATGGTTTACTACAAAGTGTATTTATTCTACCTAACCATACTGACATGGTATTTAGATCAATGGCATAATTTAAAAATGTGATGGTTTGGATGAAATTGGATGGAAATAGAATAACTTACAATAATGACGACTGACAGGATGGAGTGGACCTGCCGCCTGCAATCGGCTTCGACGTGCTGGAGGACGTGTCCCTACCCACTCGCCAACAATCCTTCCTCGTGGACCCGGCTGGCCAGGACCTAGTCCGCGAGTTCCTTACCCAGTACTTCGCTATCTTTGATGCGGAGTCCCGCCAGCCTCTTCTCGAGGCTTATCACGAACACGCTACTATGTCCATGGCAGCTAGTTATCTCAGCTATGATAATAGGAATGCTACTTCTCAAAGGTAAATTCCATTATTTTTTTAACTTTGATTATATGTTTTGTTATTGATTGTGATTGTAGATTTAGTAAATACAATAATAAAATTCGTTAAATTATGTTAATTTTGAGCTCAACGTTTACTTTTTATTTTCTAGATTAAACTCATACATCACTAACAGTCGCAATATAATGCGTATTACGGAACGCGAGTCCCGGCGGCGGTACCTGCGCACTGGCAGGCTACAAGTCGTGTCGTTCCTGTCCGACTTGCCGAAGACCTCGCATGACCTGATGGGATTCGCCGTTGATCTACTTGTGTATACTGTAAGTTGCATTATTTTTACCTGACTACGCGACGCTAAGGAGGGTAATGTGTTTATCCGTCTATGTATGTTTGT
Source organism: Abrostola triplasia (assembly GCA_946251915.1). Lineage (NCBI taxonomy): Eukaryota > Metazoa > Arthropoda > Insecta > Lepidoptera > Noctuidae > Abrostola > Abrostola triplasia. The sequence goes on along the minus strand of OX276434.1, from coordinate 8,948,570 downwards.
TTGTGGCTCTTTAGCCTTTATTAATTGATTTAAAATAAACAGCTACATCGTAATACATATGATACTATAGATACCACTTTCTATGCCTTATGTATACGACAATATACCTTATATAGCCTTCTTGAGACCAAAAGCGGAACTCGTTGTTGATGATTTTATGTCTATTGATTTGTCTTATTATTAAAACTGTATCGACCCAGTTTTGTCCTGCCAGAGGGCCTGACCTGAATTTTTATACCTCTATTTTTCTCTAAAAACTGTTCTCTGTATTTCTTCTATAACAATTATATAAACAGCTAGTCTGCATGTTAATAAAACTATCAAACCTTCCACAGCCTGCGATGATAGTGTTGACAATGAATGGTGTCTACAAAGAGACTGTAACCAACGGCAACCCGACGCGCTCGTTCCACCGCACGTTCGTGATCGTGCCAAACGCGGGCGGCGGCTTCTGCATCATCAACGATATGCTCTTCATCACCAACACTACTAAGGATCAGGTAAGCGATCTAGCCATAAACTAATAGTAAAAAAACAGTTACCAGTTGTCGTTACGAATATTAGTAACGTGGGCGCAGTGCTTGTACATAAGTTTATTTAATTAATTATTGTTGTACAGGAGGACAAGGCATTTTCAACTGGCGTAGCGGTGGAGCCTACGCCGCCTGCGCCTGCGCCGGTGCCCGCGGTAGCGGCCGGTGCTGCGCCCGCGCAGGACGAACACGCGCAGAAGATGATGCTCAACATGCTGAGCCAACAGACGGGCATGAACGAGCACTGGAGCGTCAAGTTAGTATTTTGCTCCTATTTTTCCTCTACCATAGCCAAATATTTAATGTAGTTAAAATCAAATTCTAATTATTATTTTTTCATTTAGCTGCTTGCAAGAAACTGGATGGGATTTCCAACGGGCACTGTTTGTCTTCAATCAACTAAACTCGGAAGGCAAGATTCCACCAGACGCGTTTGTCAAGTGAACCTTGGATAACTAAATAGGGCTGTGCCACTGTAAATATTATAATAGTGGAATGAAGATTGAACTATTTTTTTAACTAACATTTCGACTTCTTGTCGACTAGGAGTTATTTGTGCAATAAGTGAATACTTAATTGAAAGAAGAATTCCTGAGAAGAATAATTTCTTTTGTTTGAAGATTTTTCGGCTGTCATATGTTGAAGAAATAATTGAAAATGAAGTGACAACCTTGTGTGAATGATTAGAAGCACAAAATGGTAGCAAGAACTGTGAATGTACTTACATTATATTATATTATATAAAGAAAAGCTTGTCTTCAATCACTGTCAGCAGGCAGGATATGTTGAATATTGATTTAAATCGGGAAAACCTGAGAAGAACTTAATAGAATAATACCATTTAACCTAATAAGAAGTAATCATTAAGTTTTAATTACAATGGAGGGTTAAGTTATGTTAAGTTGCAAAAAAAAAGAAAAATATATGAAAGAAAATGTAGATATTGCACAATCTTTAACATAAAAGTGAAACTCTGTAACCCGAAAAGACATCAAGCAACATATTGAAGTCCATACATATCAATCAGATGGTATTAAAAATAATGCTAACAGTACAGGAGAGCTTGTTGTGACACCAACACGAGTACCGACTTGCAAGGTACCGACCTACAAAAACCATATTTTTCATTTGCTGATTGCTTGATTTTGAGGACGTCAATTGGATTCCCAGCTGTTGTCTGCTATGATGATTATCAGAATACAGAAGAACCTTTAGAATATGTTAATTTTATTTTCTTTCAAATCATTGAATATTGTAGCAAAAAAATATTGAGACTGTTTTATAAACGGTAGTATACATATTCTACCGTTTATAAAACAGTCTCAATATTTTGATATTGTCTGATACATATCAGAGTAAAACATGAACTTTGCAGTACATTATTGTTGTTTGTACAGAGTAGATTGTACTTTAGTAAATTCTTGTTAGTTCAGATGTCTAAGCGATGTTTGACAGTTAATGTTTTTATATTAAGTAGCTTTGGTGTGTATCATCTAGAGATATGCGCTTCATCGCATGACCATTTGAATTTAATTTTATATAGTCTCGTAATATGAATGTAAAAAAATACCACTTTCTTAGCTTAAACATAAAAAAAAAAGAAAATAATGGCCAAGGTGTAATGGAGGCATAATACAAGTGTTAATAAAAATCAATGAAAACTTATTTCATTTTGTATTATGCATCCAATTATAGTGTTTGTAATTCATAATCTTTGTCTCCAAAATAATGTTACATGGATGCTATTTAGGCTATAAGATTGAACGCAATTGTGTGTAATCAAACAAAATTGAAAGTGAACATGGAATCTGTAATCACTGCTATTTATCTTGTCAGATAGTAAAAAAAAATGTGAATGATGAACCATTTATAATTCGAATTGATTTAGTTAATTGTACATAGTCGTTGTTATTATAATACCTCGTTTGGGGGTCAGACAGGCCGCAGTGCAATGGATGGCCAGGCAAGTTCCTCAAAGACCGGCAGGTTTCCAGTGCTTGATGTATTTCTCATATTCAATGCTGGGTTTGAAAGAAACCACATTGTTATATTCATTGTGCGTTTGTTAATGAACAGCGCACTACTGCGGCGGAACCCCTAGATGTAATATCTTAGTGGGCTAGCCGTAGCGTGTATGAATACTTTTCACCAAGAATTCGGACAGCACTTTTCTACTTGGCCGCGATGTTGTTGGACAGCCAAAGCGGACTTTGGCTGTGGCCTGGGGGCGGGGCCTAGGGTTTACAATAAGGATTACCTTAAGACTGTTACAAAAGTAAATAAATATTTTCTTTTCTGATCGCAATTATTTTGTTTTATTTAATTGTATACGGCATCAGCCCCTTACCATGAGCTTGCATTGCAGGACGTTTCGTATATTGCTCCTAGCGGCGTCTCGTATCCACAAAGAAAAATGTTTTCCTTTGAAGCTCATGGTAAGGGGGCTATTCCCTCCACGTGGCTGTGTAAGTAGTGTGAAATATGTCTCAATGTTAAAGGCAATACAATAACCTCTTTTGACCGGTAAGCGAACACCCATGACACAAGACATTGTTTATACGAGGGTCAAACTGAAAGTTCTTAGAACTGGCCACTTATAAACAATATAATAAAAAAATAATTCTAAAATTTGAAAATAGAACTCTTTGCCAATATTACTGAGTATATATCTCAGAGTAATGACTAAAGCATAGAGGGAGCGTTGCTTCCAGCAATACTGTACACTTTTTTTGCCTCGGTAGTGATGTGCCGTATTTGGTAAGTCGAAGTATCGAAATAAGTTTAGTTCTTGACAGAAAATGTACTTCTATTGAATGTACGTTATTTTCACGTTGTATAAAACACACATCACCAAGGCATCAATATAAATTTAGTCCCAAATTTAAGAATTATCTAGTAAGGGTTTAAATTACAACAAATACGTGATTCGTTGACTAAAAGATTTATATTGCAACACAGGTCCACCAATCACTGTACTTGATATGAAACATTTGATAAATTAATGGCTAATCTTTATGTTGATCGGCCTTTAGAAACTGGGAGTAAAAGTAAAAACACATATAAATTTAGTAAATTTTAATAAATAGAAACAATATATATTTTTTTATAATCTAGCTGTGCCCCGCGGTTTCACCCGCGTCAATAAGTGTCGTTACCGATGTCTTTGTAGAGTTATTCTGTATTATTAGGGTTTTATAGCCAAATGGCAAAAACAGCGGCTATGCTTAGTCCATCTATTTCTAGCTCTTGTAAGCACTTTACACCAGTTCTCTTTCATTTGGAGGCATACTGTAAAATAAAACGATATTTGCTATAATTTAATGACATAAAATTAATTATCGTATCGAATAGTATCGATGAAAAATATCTACTTCACTAGCATGACATAACCTCGCAAATAAACAATTTACTTTATTGTTAAATTAATTCGTTAACACAATATAATTCGTAAAAAAGATAGTCTGAAGGGATCATCATCAATCTAATGTGTATGTATAAGTGATAATATATAAAAATTACGCGTGATTTTATAAGAAAATTGCATAAAAACACTTACCCATGAAATCTTACAAATTCATTGTTATCTTTCCGTGATGAATGTGATTTACACGATAAAACAAAACTAGCCATATTAAACGCTTATTTATCTGTCCTTTGCACCTTTTGTACACAATCAAGTTGCTTATATTATCCAAAAAATTATATTATTTTTAAAATAAACAATGTCAGGACAAGGACTGACATTCACTACGTATAATACGACTAAATCAAATACTTTGTACAGTTAACCGTGTAGAACCGTTCTAGTAAGCAACTATGTCCTTTTTTAATTGGTCGTGTAGTAAGAGACCAAGTATGACCGTTTGACAATTTCGGAATGTACATTTAGTTTTAAGCATATATGAGTCCATATATGTTTGTCTCTTTTATATATATAATCTGCGTCATAAGAGAGAGGAGCTTGGATTTATCGTAATTTGTGTCTAATTTGTTCGCTCTCTCTATGCTTTAGTAATTACTCTGAGGTATATATTTCATTAATTTGTCATTTGTTTTACGATTTGGCGGCAAATTGAAAATTGTCTGTGTCACGTCAACATGAATTTAACACGAGAAAATTTTCGTGCAATGATTTTTTATGACTTTCGATGTCATTTAAGTCAACAAGAAAGTTATGATAGACTACGATTGGCCTTTCACGATGAAGCCCCATCTCGTGCGACAGTTTACAACTGGTTTAATGAGTTTAAACGTGGTCGCACTAATCTCACTGATGATTTACGTGAGGGACGGCCTTCTACGGCGACGACTGAAGATAACATCTGTGTTGTGCGGCGTATGATAGAGACTGACAAAAGAGTGACCTATCAGCAGATTCGGACAAGCTTAGGCATCGGTATGAGTCAAGTGCACAAAATCCTCCACGAACATTTAGCAGTCAGGAAGCTTTGCGCCCGGTGGATACCTCATAATTTGACTGAGGCTCAAAAACTCCATCGTGTGGATTGGTGCCGTAAAATGATTGAAAGATTTAACGGAGGTGACTCAAATGCTGTGTTCGACATACTAACAGGTGACGAAAGCTGGATTTACTGTTATGATCCTGAAACCAAAAGACAATCTGCTCAGTGGGTGTTTCCTTTCGAGAGGTTGCCAACTAAAGTGAAGAGAGATCGAAGTGCGGGAAAAAAAATGGTGGCCTCGTTCTTTGGAAGGATAGGTCATTTCGCAACAATTGTGTTAGAGGATCAAAAAACAGTTTCTGCAGAATGGTACACTACCAATTGTTTGCCACTTGTCTTGGAAAAAGTTCGAGAGAAACGACCTCGCAGTAGGATCCTCCTTCACCACGACAACGCCTCGTCGCACACCGCTAAGCGAACGATCGACTATTTGGCGACATCAAACGTTGAATTACTGGGTCACCCGCCGTATAGCCCCGACCTCGCCCCTTGTGATTTTTATTTATTTCCAAAAATTTAAGAAAAACTTAAAGGAAAGCGGTTTATGAATGCTGAAGAAGCGGTGGCTGCGTATCGCGATGCCATTGAAGAGAACCCTAAAGACGAGTGGGCAAAGTGCTTTTCCCAGTGGTTCCATCGCATGCAGCGGTGTATTGACGTGAATGGACAATATTTTGAAAAGATATAATTAAACTAATAACTGGCTAATGTAATCAGTTTTTGATTTTCTAAGAACTTTCAGTTTGACCCTCGTATTAGACCTGCTGCTTGAGATTTTTTTAATAGAAAAAGAAAGGGTTTTAAATATAAAACTGATAACTTTAGCCGACAAAGTTAACAAGAACCATACATAAACCATCTTCGAAGAAAATAAAAAACAATTCGTACCCATGTTTTTTTTTTCATTACGCAAGATAGGAAATCTAGAAAGGAAAGTAGGTAGATGTGAAGTGACGCAGACCATTCTGTTTACCCTGTCATTGTTATTAGACATTAATACATCGTCAACAAGATAATTTTAGTGCCTAGATATATCAAGTCGCGAGAATACTATCTCGATGACGCGTGAACTAATCTGTAGTTAAATGTAAACATCGTTTTGTCTGTTAAAATTAGAGTTTACAATTTCACGTGTCTACAAAATGTTAGTGATGTGATTTTGTTACTGCCTTTAGAACGCAGGTACATACCAGCTACAGTCTCCTAGGGGATGTACCACATAGGCGTTGCATGGGGAGATTCCGGAGTTGGTCTTCTTAGAGGTCCCGGGACTTCCCTTGTCTGTGCAGATGGTGACCACCGGGGTGGTTTTAGTGAGGTAGAAATCCCACACTCCCCAGTCCCTACCCCATAGGGGATGGGTGCCTTTTGAAGGTTTCCCAAGGAAAATTTTAAATTGGTTTGTTTGTACCTATGTTGCGATGATTATGATGTTGTAGCTTAGTTCTGATTTAGAGCTATCAGAGACAAAGAGAGGTCACAAAGAAGACCACAGATTCCCCCAGATCTCTTAGACGTTACGAATATCGTGAAACAAACTTAGTCTAGAAGACTAGCTCTAGCAAAATTTATAAAATATTATTCAAAGGCCCTTGAGTGCCTTTGGAAGTTATTTATAGACAGTATTTAGGTCAAGAATTTTAAATAATACGTCATAATATGATAAAGAATGTTCAGTCAGGCTTTGATAACGACCGTGTTTCTCATGAATTAACCAAATATCTTGACGCCACGGTTGAATACCTATCTTAAATTATTAGGTAGGTACACATAACTCACCTATTTAGTAGAAAACTAAATACGCGTTATACATCTAGGTATATATACATAACATAACATAACATCAGGTCTGTATTTCCCGAAGGGGTAGGCAGAGGTGCACATATAGTACCTACCCACATTTCGCCAGTTATGTTTTTATGTCCCAATGTAATACGGGGCGAGCCTATTGCCATCGAAGGCACAAATCCAGACTCCAGTAACCATGGCGATTCCCCAGCCCTAAAAAAGGTATAGCAGTATGATAAAGTAACATTTATCGAAAGCCGAATGTCAACTAGGAAACACGAGTGACTAGCTTATTATGAAACTGAAACTCTTTCCCATACAGTATCTCACTCTGACGCCTGTTCCTACACCTGTATTATACAAAATCAGATAATGGACCCACAGCTATGGTGTTACGGGTCATAGGCTGTTAAACCCATTATAATTATGTATGGGAAATGAGAAAATATTCCATCATTGCGTGCGTACACTATTGTTTGCTGTAGATAAATTTCGAAGTAACTAGTTGATGACAGTAATGAGTTTATGTGGGAGTAATCTATTGAGAGAACATTGCAATAGGGGTCTTTAAAGGCCTGGTAGTAGTACCAGTGCCACGCATTGGCACTTTGGCAGTTCATATTATACATTTGTGCAAATAGAGAAACCATAGGAGCCCTAAGAACGTTGTTGACTGGCCAATTTCTATCCAATGGCATTACAATTATTATGCCAATGTAAAGACGAATTTTACTATAAGAACTTTCGTGAGTGTTATCCATATTATTAACTATATATTCCGGTTATACTCACGGGTGTTGAATGCCAGCTAATGAATAAGGGCTCCGGTCGAGTCCGAAACTAGTCAGGCATTCCCGAATACACCCGTGAGTACAACCGGAATATATAGTAAATAATAAAGACGAATTGCCAGCACTTGTCTAGCGAAACCCAGGCAGACTGACGACCGGTGGCTAGATTATATGAAGAGTCTTGTCTATTTTCTCTGCATTTCAGTATTTGACCGCAAGTCCAAACATACCTACAACAAACTCCTGTACCTAATTGCATTTAAAATCATACCTGTATCCACTGACGCAGTATAAATGCATTTATAAATAATTAAATACCTATCTATTGTCATAATCCTTTGCCTTAAACGCACATGTGTTTCCAAAGGTTAATAAGGCTATAAAACCACAAGCAACACCGCGGGCAACGTCAGTATAACGCGTCGGTAATTAAGGCTAACGCGTTTTCCTGAAAATGTTTGTAATAGGGAATCCCCAAGACTTCTAGTTATTCCTTAACCGCTCTTCTGTGACGTCAGTGCTGTAGGGTTGTCAAAGTTGTTGTGTAATTGAGGGGTCATTTCATATCTACCATCCATCTACCACATACATTTTCCTGCAGTTTGATGAATATATTGTTAGTTACTTAATAATAATAAAAGCCTTATGCCACTATTAGCGTTTATTTTAAGCATCCTGTTCTATGTCTCACTGCTGGGGAAAGGGTACCTTCATTTCTCCGCAAATGCATTTTCAGCGCCATGTCTTTCGCAAAGAGATGTTTATATCTTCATGCCGCCACTGCGTTCTCGGGGTTATCTAACATTACATGATTATTTGCCGCCTATGCTTAGACTAAGTACATAGCTACAATATGTATAATGTAATATTTCATGACTATAGAGGACAGGTACCTGAATTTCTTGACTTTGTCAGTGTTGTTTATTTATATTATACTTATGTTGTAGATAAGTATATACCGCATACTATCTGTACACACTTGACCAAGTTACTCATATACTTACCTACTTAGATAGGCAATAGAAAGCATGTAGTCTAGTCATTTCAAAATTGTAAGTACAATATTTACAAACATTAAATAATCAACCTATTTTGAGTTAAGAATGAAATATAATTAAAACTGAACGATCATACAAACTGACAAATAAACTTGAAAATTGGGACTCCGATTCTATAGCTTAGAAAGTAGAAGATAGTGATAACATTTTAGAGTTTAGACCAATAATCATCATCCACAGCCTTCAATATCCCACTGCTGGGTAGGTATAACTTAAACAATGCCATCCGCCAATAGGCCACTTGGACCAATAAATAGAATGAAAGCCTAAAAAAAAAGAGAAATACCTACTTATCACTTTAATAAAACGGGTAGAGTACTCTTGACAGCCCTACGTCGCTCCCAGGAGTGGTAGGTGGATGACAAATGAGCTTCGACCAGTATACCACGTCAATGCATACGTCTGAGGTCCGGTAAATAATCATGAATCCTTACTAATTGATTGTTCGGTAATTTGTTAAGTTGCTTGAGTACCTGCTTGTTACGATATCCAAGTAATCTATCATATATAGATACACGTATAGATGTATACTTACAATACAAACTACATACTACGATTGATTAATCAGGATAAGAACGAGTTGTTTATCATTACGATGAAAGATGAAGGATAATCTTAACCTTCCATAGTTTTTTGCGAGTAATTTTCCCATACAGTTAACATAGACATTTTAACAATTATACATATTTTAAAGTGAATTTGGGGTTCAATTATCATATATATATCTAGCAATTTATATATTTAGTTTTCCATACAGGTAATATAGGCATTTCCCCAATCAATTAAAGGAGAGAAATATACATTTTCAGACTCGGGACAAACATCTGCGAATACACATTTTGTTGTCCCGTGCGGGAATTGAACCCAACAACCCTTAGCGCAGCAGTCCAATCTTAGCCAGTGAGCCAATTAGGTCAGAAAAGCTGCGACCGTTATTTCCTGTGCATTACCCGATGTCAAGAAACTGTTCCGCTTCACGAGCAAACCATGCTCATGAGATGACGCGCTGTAGTCATAATTAGTTACGCCACGCATTTTTTACACTTCAGCATTCTTGAGGCATTGTCCATGGTTATATAGGAAAGATATCTATCAAGCTGTCTGCGTTTCTCATTTGATTAGGGGTTAGATCAATTTATATGAGTTTAGGTAAGATTATAGTATGTGTCAAAATATAGAAATTTTGAAGCTTTTTAAACTGAGTGTAAGCTAGTTAATTGTAATGGGTTCTTCATCCAACACAGCTATGTTCCTCCAACTTCTCATTCTAGTTAAAAAAAAAAAACATTAATGGAATTGGGACCGGCCTTCCTTAAATCATCATCTCCACTCCAAACCAGCACGTTTTCAACACAGAAAAAATAACATTATTAATTAGCACGATTCTACAGGCAAAAAAGTTTACAAGTATCTGTGTACAGTCCCGCGCAAATCGCCGAGGTGAGCGCACGCGTCAAGCCAAGGTCGATTTTGTCCGAGTCGTGTTTTCTCTTAATACCCACATAATTTATATTTAATCAATGTTATTTGACAATGGATAATTTAGACTTTTGTGAATCAAGTGGAAGTGATGTGGCAGAAGGAGAAATGATACAGGAGTGTGAGCAAGTAGTTAAAAGTAGCGAGAGAAGTAGATTGAAGGAAATAGAAAGAGTGCCGGAGAAAAGGGTGCGCACAGATAGCGAAGAAATAATAGAGGATGAAGAGGGCTTCATTACAGTGAGGAATAGTAAAAAGAGACTAGCAAGGAGTCTGTCAAAAAACTCTAATAATTGTGAGCTCAATAACAGCTCACCCAAATCAGTAAATGACAGAATAATTGTTTGCTTAACAGCGAAGGAGATTTTACCCAGGCCTTTTGGTATGGCTAAGTTATTAAGAGCGGAAAGTATTACGAATATATTGAAGATACAGTATAAGAACCCCTACAAGGTACATATTGAATTTGAAGATAGAAATAATGCGGATAACCTAATTAATTGCAGTACATTTCAAAGTTTAGGGTATAGATGTCAATATATGGATGAAATTAGTTTGACATATGGTGTTGTGAAACAAATTGATGTAGACATTCAAGAAAAAGAGTTACGAGAGAGCATAGAATGTGAGAAAGAGATTGTTTCTTTTAAAAGATTGAAAAGGCAATCAAATAATGGAGAGTGGGTACAAAGCGAGACTATTCGCATTTGTTTTAAAAGTTCTGCCTTACCCCCGTATGTATTTATATATGGGAGTAGATTTAAGGTAGAACCATACACCTTTCCGGTAAGCCAATGCGCGAGTTGCTGGAGGTTTGGACATTTAATTAAGACTTGTCCAACCAAGAAGATAGTATGCCCTAAATGCGGTGGCAAACACAATAATTGCACCACTGTTAATTTTAAATGTGTAAACTGCAAGGGCGCACACATGGCGCTCAATAAATTGTGTCCTATATTTAAAAAAGAAAAGGCTATCCGGCAAATTATGTGCGAGGAAAATTGTACTTATAGAACTGCATTGACGAGATACATAAATAAAAAACCACAACAGAATAACGAGTATATTAACATAGAGGAAAATATAACACCAATACAGTACATGCCCCAGTCTACAGAAAAGTCATATAGAGATATCCTTTTGTCAAAAACATATAATTACACGGAACACATAGAATCAACTAATAAGAATACCGACCAACTAGACACGGAAGAGCCGATAGAGCGAGTGACAAAACCCAAATATCCTAAGAAACCTAAGAAATTGACAAACAATTGTGATGAAGTATGTGAAATGGAGGAGCTCGGGACGGAACAGCCTTCACATGAAAGTGGTATCAATCAAAATTCGGAAACTGAAGAGCAAACCTACAAATGTATATTTTATTTAAAGAAGTTAATAGATAAACTTAAGGAAATTTATTATTCAAAGTCTAGTATCGCTGCTAAAATTAAGTCAGTGCTTAGCCTTATGATGGAAAAAGCTATTCAATTTGTACTTGGGTTCGTTAGTGACGGGAGTTTAAATAATGTGTTTTCAATATTTAATAATGGCTCCTAACAATTTAAAAGATATTACCATTAATATACTGCAATGGAATTCGCAGAGTATAAGACCTAAAATTACTGAGTTTGAGTCACTATTATTTAAAGAGCAAATACATATAGCGATCATCTGTGAGACCTGGTTAGAGCAAGATAGTTGGTTAAATATATCCCAATATACTGTATATAGACAAGACCGAGAGGACGGTTACGGGGGCGTAGCAATTATTATACATAACTCTATAAAATCAGAATGTACTTTATCAAGCATTAGTAATCCTGGCATTGAAATATTACATATTAAGATTATAAATTGTAAATATTTAGAAAATATAATCTCTGTTTACTGCCCATCCTCTATCCCAACTAGGCAGTGGGACTGGGATGAGCTATTTTCTCTCTGTTCAAGAAAAACATTAATAGCCGGTGACTTCAATGGGCACCACTCTAACTGGTCTTACAAGACAGATTCAAGAGGTAAGCAAATTATGGACTCAGCGTTCGAATACAACTACATTCCTATTAATGACGGTAGCGTTACCCGAATTAAATATGTTAACAGTGTTCTACAACAGTCGTCTCCTGATATTACTTTCACTTCATCCGATATAGCTGTTAATTTTATTTGGCGAGTGTTAAACGACAACTTAGGCAGTGATCATTTGATGATAAAAATTAAAATTAATTTTCAAGATACAATCCCTACCACGAGTAGACGTAATTTTAAAAACGCAAACTGGTTAGCTTATTCTCAAGATGTAGAACAACAATTTTCTGAGTCCAATCCTTTTATATTACAGGACGTATCCGAAATGTATAAGACCTTTATTTCAATCATCAATAATTCTGCCAATAAAAATATACCATTAATTAAAAATTGTAATCATCCACATAAGCAGTTTAAGCCGAAGCCTTATTGGACTCCACATCTTTCTAAAAGAGTTGCTGAAAGAAGACTAGCATTAAAAGCCTTCAGACGTAACCCTACACCGACAAACCTGGCAGTGCTAGAGGACAGAACTTTAAAAGCCAAACATGAAATTCGAAACGCAAAAACAAATTCGTGGCAAACATTCTGTTCCTCAATAGATGGCAATGTAACTTCATCGGAAATGTGGCGCAAAATGAGGTGGTTCAAGGGATACAAACAAAATAATCAGTATGTTTCGTTGGATAAAAGAAAAGAACTATTGAATAATTTAGCACCTGATTCAGTTCAATGCTCTAAACCATTATTTACCTCAAATAATGTGCTATTAGAGTCAGATTTTATTTTACAGGAACTTGAGGCATGTATCAAAAAGAAAGATACGGCACCGGGAGATGATAATGTTACATACTCAATGATTTTTAATCTTCCCTACGTAGCTAAAATATTCTTATTACACATATACAATAATATCTTTACTTATGGCTGTGTTCCAGATGAATGGCGTAATATTAAAGTTATTGCAATACCTAAAGTAGGGAACCACGTGAAATTAAGACCAATCTCGCTAATATCTTGTCTGTGTAAAATATTTCATTTGATGCTGGCTAGAAGATTGGAATGGTTCATTGAGCATAATCGGGTTTTGTCCTCTAGCACTGCGGGATTTCGAAGAGGAAAGTCATGCTTAGATTCTCTCACTCAATTAATTACTAGTATACAAGTAGCGTTTACAAAAAACATACCAACTCTAGCATGCTTCTTAGACATTGAGAACGCCTACAATAACGTTTTGATTGACAGAGTAGTTACAACTTTAGATAATCTAAAAGTGGGTGGTCGCATATGTTCTTATCTGTGGGAATTTCTTAGGGAAAGACATTTAATTATCAAAGATGAGGATGGAGGAAGTGGTATCATGAGATGGACTAATAGAGGGTTAGCACAGGGAGATCCGATATCACCTCTGCTTTTCAATATTGTAACTTTTGAACTATGTAAAAAAATTACTAACATGGTTAAAATGTGTCAATATGCTGACGATTTTGTTCTTTTTGTTAGTCATAAAACGATAGCTGAAAGTGTAAATAATTTGCAAACCTCTTTAAATAATATTGTAGAGCTATTGTCTAAATTGGGCTTAGAATTGTCAACTTCTAAATCGCAGTATTGTTTGTTTAGCAGAGGATATAGAAGGCAGCACGCTGAACTAAGTATAAATAATATCCCGTTAGTAGCAGCTGAAAATGTAAAATATCTAGGCGTTTGGTTAGACCGTTCACTTCGATGGGGTAAGCAAATCAATGAGCTGAATGAAAAGTGTCAGAATAAGTTGAATATCATGAAAGTACTAGCTAGTTGTTGCTGGGGATTGCACCCTATACATTTAAGACACTTATACATCTCTTTAATAAGGAGTCGGATTGATTATGGATGTATATTCTATGATTGTAGCATTAAGTCTAGATTATATAAATTAGACAAAATTCAAAACCAGGCAATGCGAGTTATTGGCGGATTTATAAAGACTACACCTATAATTGTGATGGAGAGTGAATGTTGTCTACCTCCATTAGATATAAGACGGAAATATTTAGCATTTAAGTATTGTCTTAAGGCTAAGTCGTGGACGAATTGTGAGACGGTCAAATGTCTGTCCGACCTTGGAGCTCTTAGAAATCACACATATTGGTCAAATAAAAAGACACCCATTCTTATGGATACCTATAATATAATTCGACAAGAAAAATTACATTCATCCGATCCCTTAGACATGTTTAAATTAAATACTTGGTGTAGTTACATTCCGATAAAAGGTGTTATTAGAACTAATTTACAAAGTGTTAGTATGCCCAAACAAACATATGAAACAAACAGTTTGAGAAGTCATATTTTAATTGAACTACTTGACACGTATAATGGATGGTACAGATTGTTTACTGATGGTTCTAAGAGTTCTAAGATTGGGGCAGCCTTTTATGATCCGCTTACAGAAATAGGTGCGGGCTTCAGTATTGTTTCTGAGGTCTCAATAATGACAGCAGAATTGTTGGCTATCTCAGAAGCATTGTCTTACATCACTACCATACAATACCCTAATATAGTTATATTTACGGACAGCAAGAGTGCGCTCCAGCATCTAGCTCGTTGCGCCTCTGGACACAGAGGTGTGCCGATAGCGTTTGTTGTGTTGCGTAAAATTCAAACAATTCTCTCAAATAGTGTTAATATAGTGCTGCAGTGGATTCCATCTCATATTGGTCTGCAGGGAAATGAGGAGGCTGACAGACTGGCTAAGATAGCAGCTACGTCAGGGATAGAAATATATGTTTTGCCTTTTTATTCGGAAATACTTTCAAAATTTAAAGAATATTGTTATGACGCTTGGAGAAGATATTTTGACGATAGTTCAAAAGTCAAAGGGATATGGTATAAAACCATCCAAAATGAACCTCCTACTTTCCCGTGGTTTAGTAATTTTATGGTTAGACGGCATACTTTGGTAACTGCTTTCAGACTACGTTCTGGACATATGCCACTAAAATCTTTTGCTTTTCTAATGAAAAAAGTAGAATCCCCTAATTGCTTACTTTGTAATAAAACTGAGGATGTTTATCACATCCTGGTGGAATGTGTCCGAAACGAGTCCGCAAGAAATTATTTACTTACATATTTAGGAATAAATAAGTTAGATGTAGGTGTATTTAATAATATTTTAGCCAAACCAATGTCGCCGGAGGCTGTAATGGTCTATTCATTAGTATCTTGTTGAAAAAATTTTGACGTACATGTAAGATTAGGTTACGATGGAACTAGCATAACTTTTGTTAAAAGTTCCTTTAAATAAATAAAGATTAAAAAAAAAAAAAAAAAAAAGTATCTGTGTATTACAAAAACCATCTGAGATGTTTTCTAAATGTATTTATAATATTACCGCTAATGAACTTATAAGATCAAACCTGCACAAACAGTATGAGTAAACGGACCATAAAATTATATGTACTAACAAGGGCTACAGGTATTTTTGTTAAACCATAAAATGATACCAACTCAGGTCACTACTGTTAAGATCTGCGTCATAAGCAAGCAATCGTCTGAGCGTCAAGATAGTATGGTTATAGTCTAAGGACCTCTTTGCATCCGTGTCGCAAAGACTGCCAGAGAGCTGCCTTCAAAACAATAAACAACGTGATTAAGTTTATAATATGCTTTATCTCTACGAAGTCCGTGACGGGTTATACTTAAAACGCATACATTCTAGGATATAGTAATAAATATCAATGATTGCCTCGTTGGTCCAGTGGTCGCCAAGCGCGTCTGCTGAGCACGAGGTCCTGGGTTCGAATCCCGGGTCGGGCAAAGAGTTATAGCAGCACGGAGTCTGGATCTGTGCCCGGTTGATGGCAATAGGCTCGCCCCCTATTACATTGGGACCTAAAAACATAACTGGCGAAATGTGGGTGTACTATATGTGCACCTCTGTCTGTCCCTTCGGGGATTACAGGCGTGTTGTTATGTATGTAGTAATAAATATATAGTTGAAGAATTTTTTATAAGTACCACTACTCGTAACTTTTATTATGTTTGAGGGAATCCTATATCTTCATTGATAACCACTGGTAACCATTGAAATAAAAGTATGTGATATTCTAGCAATACATATAATTCGACTATCTAGGAACCCACAACAAACATACCCAAAAAAACACAGTTTTCATTTCCCTCCATAGCAAAGGGAGGAGACAAGAAATTAGTGCCGTAGATAGGTATGAGTTTGGTATGTAGGTATAGTATTTTACCACGCCTGTATTCCCTGAAGGGGTAGGCAGAGGTGCGCATAGAATCTTATAAAGACGCAAGACGAGTCAACTTGCAGACCGATGGTAACAAGTTAAAAATCCTTCTTTTATGTGATGTCAGTGAGATTCTGAGAAACAAAATCATTTATTTCATTGAGTCAACCAAACCGTGACCGAATGACAAGTTGGACGACTCCCGAGCAGCGAGTTAACCCACACGTCGCCGGGGGCGCGGGGCGACACTCGCATTTGACGTCAATCCACTAATATGCAGACCGATTTCATACATCGTTTTCCACTTTGAGGAAATTTCGAATGCAGTTATAGGTATAGCTTGTGGTTTCAAGGCACTGGTTTTTATTTGAATATAATTGGTTGTAATTAAAGATACCAAAATAATTATTTTTGAAGAAATCTGTGTTTGTTATTGCGAAGCCTTTGCCTTGTAATTAAACTAAGAATAAATCTAAATTTATAAAATATATCGAACATCTAAAAATACAAGAATTTTATGGTTTCTTGTTTTCGAATTGTTTCGACTAAAAGTTGGCTTGCCACGTTGAGCGCATTCGCGTATTCGCGCTTAACCACTAGGTTAAGTGCAAATACTGAGCATGAGATCCTGGAGTCTATTTCTGAGTATTATATACCAAAAGTGTTATTTTGTTCCACCACTAATAAATTGTCTGCAGCACTTTGCAGTCTGGATTTCTGCCCAAATAGTGACAATAGAGCTGGTAAAAGCTGGGCTACTATGCAACACTTCTGCCTACCCCATTTAGGAACACAGGAATCTATTGATTTGTAAATATATTAAACGTTTAGACCAGTGGTTCCCAAACTTTTTTTGTCTACTGCCCACTTTGAGAATAAATATTTTTTTAGCGCCCCCATTTTTTCACCTATTTAAAAACCACTATAACTACAAATTAAATTAATTAATTATTGTGACCTATATATGTATATTTTGTATATTAACGGAGTATTCTAAACGAAACTTTTACTATAACCCGCAACTTGAAACCTGAGCGCAGTAGGTAACATACAACGGCGCTTAGGTCTCAAGTTAAGAGGCCTTCTAGCTAAATAAAGCTCCTAGCAAAAAAAAAAAAATTCTTTCTGGGTCTCTTACCGCCCCCCTTGCGACCTGCAGCGCCCACAAGGGGGCGTTATCGCCCACTTTGGGAAAGACTGGTTTAGACTGTAGTTTCAACGTAAAGTTTACTAACCACATGAAGCTAAGTACAAGCTCATGCTAGAGCGTATACAAAATAAGTATACAAGGTTCCTGTATCTTAGATTGTATGGGGTATATCCGTTCTATCCACTGATGTATCCAACCCTGTTTGTTCTGGGCATGGTTGGATACAACAAGTTGGAAACCAGGAGGGATTTATCATTGGCAGAATATGTGCTTAGGGTATTCCGTGGTAACATTTGTAACCCTGGGGTATTGCAATGCATAAACTTATGTGTACCGGATTTATGCGTAAGTCGGAGGCGGAGGCCGCGCCTGTTTGCGGTACAGCGCGGCAGGACTAAGTTATTAGACACAACGCCTTTCATACGAACATTACACACACTAAATCTTGTTGCAGAAAAAATAGATATTTTTATTTGTTCACGAAGTGAATTTATTAAAGTAACTTTGAATATATTATGTTATTAGTTTAAGTATAGTAAATTATTAGATATAGGTACATAAATAAGTTCCTAGTAGTATTAACTGTGCAAATTAGATAATTAAGGTTATAATAATAAGTGTCTACACTATCGTATTGGAATTAAATTTCTGTAAAGGTAGCTGTAAGTGTGTATATAAATAAATAAATAAAAGTAAAACTGCGGTCTTGATGCTGTTACATTTGTCACGGCTGACGGGCGAGTCATCGACCGTACTGCACGGAGCAGCTCGGGGAAAACATCGCGATATTACGGTGTTGCAAGACTTGAAAGCCTGTACTGTGCCTAAAACAATGCACAATGCTCCTGATTATCATTTTTAAAGTACCTTCTAAGCGGTGTAGTTCATTATTCAGTAAGATTTTGGGTGACGGACCCCAAATTAAAGTTCGTAAGTTCGTAAAAAGAAAACAGTTTGACGTCCTACATGCGTTCTATACAATACTATGTAACTCATATACATATAATGTTCATAATACCTTATGTTAGTGCATAACATGTCACATCATGCCCATCTGAATAATACTTAAATGTAGGACACGACATCCATTGCTCCATTTGTAAGTGATACCACTGCAAAAGAAATTATGTATGCGTCGATGGATACAAGTGCGGCCAATAGCAACGGAGTACAGTTACACAAAATACTAAAACTTCAATTAATCACCGTGAGTAAATATTAAAGCCAGTTTGTATTACTTACTGACTGTTTGTACCGTACAGCCTCCTTACCATGAACCCGTAAAGCAAGAAATTGTCTGATGTGCAAGCGAGACACCGCTGCGGGCAGTGTAATGGAGTGATCGCTTCCACAAAGTAAACTGCCCTGCTATAAGACTTCATGGTACGGGGGCAGTTACTTGAGAACCATTTAAATATCGAAGTTTTAAGAAACTTAAATAACTGTATCTATTTTATATTATTTTGCATCTGTCGGTATATCTAATATATAAAAAAAAATGTTGTTAAGCCCTTTTTTGATCCAAATGCTTATTAACACAAATTGATATCTATTAAATTATATACCAAATAAATTATTAAAAGATTTTTTAGTGCAAATATTTTTTTAAACAAAGGTTAGGCCAATGCGAAATGCTTTCTTTCTACAATACATTATTTTAATTAATTACCTAATGTTTATGCACGCTCTATGACTCAATAATCACGATCGATAGGCATTGATTGATCCATTGGTGTATTTCGTTAATTTGCAATGTCTTTGTATTCTTAATATTAACTGAAACAAAACAAAGTGAACTGACCTAGAAATTATGCGAAGCTTTAGATCGTCGACACGGTATGTTCAATATTTATACGTTCCATCAACGTCAGTGAACTCGTGTGCGGCCGCCTTTATTCGCTTTTACCTGACTGCATTATCTAGATTTACTTATCTGTACACCTCACCGCGAATGTGTGTTGTAGTCGGTTAGCGCAACCGGTGGTCGGCGGTCGTGGCTTGCTTGTTCGGCTAATTGTTTTTTTAAGTGTTTTAAAGTGCGTGTGCAGTGTTAACGGTTCGCCGGTGTTGGCTTGCAGGTAAGGCTGACCCTTTATCGGATATCGCTCTTTGTGACTCCAATTGGTATACCGATTTATTCTGAATAGCAGTTTTTGTGAGATTGGCCATTGTTTTCGTACGGAGACCTTACAATCTGTTTGGTCCACTTCTTCTGAGATTCATTCTGTAAGTGGGTACTGTTGAGGCTTATTAAGTTTTGTATAACCAAAAGGAAACGCATCTATTTTTGAATTATGCATGTAAACTTTAGCCGTTTTCCGCATTGGTCATATTACATTTTGAATGCTAATTATCAAAGCTACAGACTTAGATAGACGTATATTTTACTTGTGAATTTTAGTCCACACTAGGAAATTGAAATTTGAAATTCTAATTTTAAACTGACAGCTATTAAAATAATGGCGCTTAAACACGATTCGTTGTCAAACCGAAATCCTTCATTTGTTTATCGACTATTATTAACAAGTTTCATGGTAGAAGATAGTTTTGACTACCTAACTCTGTGCTTATAAAATTGAAGATCTGTACCTATAAATAACTGTGCGTAATTGAATTAATAACACAAAAGAAATCAATGCTTTCAAAGAAATATAGAACTGTGGGAAATGTTAAACAAACGAGGGAAGTGTGTAACGTCTTTTTAAAGCGACAATTTGCTTGATAAGGAACTTGTAGTGGCTATGAATATTCATTGATGGACGCGTTCGTAACCATGACAGCTAATAATTATTTTGGCTAACCAAATGAAGGGAAGATTTATCAGTCATACTAATGAGATGATAAACCGCGGATGCGGTTGAAATTACTTGTTTCCAATAAACAAATGTATAATCTGCATGATATTGTTGGTTTATAAATGCCTTAATACTCCATCCATCCGAGGCCAACATTATTGCAGTAGCTCCACCGGCGATCCGACCTGGCAATTCGTTTTTATGTGAATAGGGTTATCTAACCTAACCTTTGACAATGTAATACTTCCAACAAAACATTGAAATTATAAACCTCTAAGGACTTAAGGGCTGTTTTTAAAAGCTTATCACAGACGGCCAGCTTTACCATGTATGTACAACAAATTTTTTCCTGAATTAACAGAAGCCAAAATTGTTCCGTCTATCCTTTATCTTAGATCATGAATTACATCCATATTTGGAACGGAGAAACCAATTCTTCATCAACCTATTATAATTTATGTGCCTTTTTGGCTAATTTTCCTTAAGAAACAATTAAACATCAAGCCATCCTACGTCTACCTTATGCATCACTCACAAATGACTTGTACCTGATTGACGTGGTTATTAGTGGCTTCATTTGAAATTCCAAAGGAATCCAATTTTTTTTTTAAATTAAAGAAGTGAGGTATTTGAGTAACAACCGAATCACGTACCAATCGGAACGTTACGGGTGGTGAGCAAAAACGGTGCAGATCTCAATCTGGCAAACAAGCTGAGAGCATTCACCCGCAGTGTCATCCTGAACAAGCGTGACTATCGTATTTAAAGGGTTGAATTGAGATCAAAGTTATAAAAAGCCCTAATATGTGCCTAGGTTTCTACTTCTTACTTTTTTAAGAGCTATGCATTTGTCGGTGGACCAGTCTCCAGTTCCATTCTTATTACCTTCTGTGTTCTCTGGAGCCACTATAACCTTTACTTGTAGCATAAAGCTAATACCTGGTCTTCTTTTAGTTACATCTAATTTGCTTATAAAAAATCTATATTAAAGTTTATGTGTGGTCTAGAAGAGAGGGTGTCGTTCTTGTATTTATTGTTTGCTCTGTTATGTAGTAAGAGTACGTTCCCAGAATTAAAAATATTATGACATATACATAAACTCATCAGTGGTTATTTTTACAGTACATTAATATTTTGAATTAACTGACCAGGTCCAAATCGACAAAGATGTAGCAAATCGTGCCATGATTACCGATACGGGTGTTAAAGACGGCGCTAAGAACCCTAATATTAGTCTTCCATGTCACGAGCCATATTTGATCAATATTCCCTATACAGAAGATTCTATAGACTAATATTATTAAGAGCTAAAGTTTATTTGTATGTAAAGGGTAATAAGAACGGCCTTAAAAAGGTTCTTACGATTGAAGTTTAAAAAAAGCCTAATTTTACTAATTCCACCCCTTATCATTTTGAATATCGAGTTTTTTTAACTCACTTCTAAAAGAGGAGGTTCTATATTCGGTTGTTCGAATATTTAAAGTATTTTTTTCAAGAATATATCTGAATTGGTCCGCTATAAAGATTGTCGTGATTGGATAATGAACTTCGGAAATATGGAACGGAATTCCTTTTAAAATTATAGCAGAATAGTCGTAACAAGTAATATTGCTTTTTATATTAAATCAAGTGAGTAAAGAATTTAGCAGTACTTTTGGGTTTGTGTTTTATAGGCGGATTTTTAAAATTTATTTTTACACTACTGCAAATGCGATGTGAATCGCATTGTTTACCACAATGATCGTTAAGCAATGTTTTACCGTATATGCGACTGCATCTCAACCAGAACTTCCTCCTTCTTCTGATAAAGTTTTTTACCAACAAACCAGAGTACAAATCACTGAGGAAATGCACAACAATAGCTCACGATTCTTATTTCATTTATTGTTTAAATCTCACGTTATTTTCGTGACTGTGGTCTGTTTATTGCTGTTTCAAACGAACGCGGTTTTTATGCGATCTCTAAAATGTGAAACTATTATACATTTCTATCTTTATCTCCAATTTTGTAGTTTTATGTTCAAAGTTGGTGAATTTGTGGCCATTTGATCAATTACAATTTAATTAGACATATAGACACACCTATAGTTGTACTCTCCTTAGACCTAGAGGAGGAAGCTTTTTAAAAAACTGGCAAAGTTAAAAGATTGTGTAAATATTTCAAAAATATACTTATGTATGTAGACCCAACGATCTTATCGTGATGGCGGTTTTATCATTCATGGTTTAGAGACCTCAACAATCAGATTTAATACATGTGTTAATTATAGTTCGATTTTGTTGTTTGCTCGTTTTTCGTCATTGCTAACACCTTTTTAGGCAATCATACAAAAATTGCCTTATATACGTTCATTGCTGCTGGAAGGCCCTAATTACCTGTAATTACAAATTTTTAAACCTATCAGGTACCTACTAGTCTCCCACAAAGTTACCTGGTTGATTGTGATTTGTTGCATATTTGTTTCTTTAGTTTAAGAAACTTCTATGAGAGAGAATAAATGGATTTATTATAGTTCATTTTAACAGAATAAATCGGGAAATAAATCGCTAATGTAATATTAGACCAAAGGTTAGGTATAGGTAATAACAAGATAAAGAATACAAGACAAAAAAAACCCGTTTCCTTCTCTGCATATTTGAAATATTCCTCAATTTGAATATAACTAGTTTTATAGAATGTTTCACAGATGAATAAATGACGCTGTATGGAAATTACTAGACAATTCCAAATTGCGAAGGTCAATCGTCTGGCTTCTGGTTCAGTCAACTTAGATAAAAGATGACACTCCAATTATCATCTTAAAGATCGCATAACATAAGAAAAAGCGTAGCTACTATTGCCTTCAACCGGTCACAAATCCGGACTCCGTGCTGCTACTGAGAATTACCTAAAATTACTGGTTAATCTAATGTGTATATTATCAACATCATCATCATTACTAAATTTCAAAGTATCGCGTTATATAATCATATTAAAATTAGGTTGCTAGGTTACACCACCGGTGCAACCTGTTCGAAACGTCAAGCCAATAAAGGGAAATGCGAACCAAAAAAGGTAGTACGCGTTGATTTGCGTCGAAATTCTACATATAGGTATGGTCCACCATTATTTCTATTACTCTCCTCCGTCAATATATTCCAGTATCGATTTTGTATTCTAGCATTTGCATAACTCATTCAGTTGGAGTCTGCTCGTTAAACCGACCTATTGTTTTTATCGGGGGCGAGGCAAACATGCTCGTAGTACACTTTAATTGCGTATACTTTACATAGCTTATGTGTCAATTAGGACAACGGTATCTACACACAGATTAGGATTAGTTTATCTTGCTAACATCCCTTATCTTGAGCCTAACGTAATTAATTACGACGCAGTTGCGGTTGTAAATGTAATTTTAGATTTATGGCTATGGAAGCTTTGGAAATGTGATGGTCTTTGTCACATGCTAAACTGGAGTTGGCTTAACTAAATTGGAGCAGTAAACAGTGATAGCCGAGTGGTATGAGTTCGTATGACCGTTGGACTGTCAGGTCAAAGGTTGGGAGGTTAAACCCGGCACGCACCGATGTCTTTTCGAATTTCGGCTTTCACACACCGAAAAATCTCTCGTCGTGTTTCCCTTCACCGTTTTTAGCAACTAACTAATTTATAATACGCACATGAATTCGATTTTTTTTTATTGGTCTGCCGCAGTCAGATGGGGAGGGGATTTTACTGCTTTACCGGACTTTATGGCGAGAGCCTCCAGCCAAGGCTAAAACTACAACATGAATTCGAAACGATAGTCCGTGCCGGGGTTTGTATACACATCAACACCGTCTAGGGATATTTTGTATAAAGTTCTTAAACTCAAAAAATACTTGCCACTTTTAAATTCTTTTGAAGAAAGTTTATTTCGTAAGCCTTTTTGAACGATTCTAAATTTGAATTTGAAAAATTACATTAAAAACAAAAGATTTACGCGGCATAATGGTAGCGAAGTCCGAAAGTTTCATTTACCTACAGTAGTTTGTGGCTATTTTTTTGTGTCCAATTTAAGTTTTATAACAAGTTATCGGTTAATTCCGAATTAATGTTATTGTGTGCATCATGCAGCGGCGCCATTTAACTAGAGAAGAAATGTTAAGGGCAGTAGGCATGCTCCAAGCTGGGGCTACTCAAGGGAGTATTGCTGAGGAGTTTGGAACAAGACAAAACATGATATCAAGGTTATGGTCACGTTATAGTGCTACTGGTGAAGTGGCTGAAAGACACCCAGGCGGGAAGCGCATAACCACTCAACGACAAGACCGATTTTTGCAAGTTGCCGCGAGAAGACAACCAAATGTTACGGCCATGCAGTTGGTTCAGAGGCAGTCTAACGGTCATACCACTCAGCTATCAGTGCCAAGAAAAATACCTATATCTTAAAGAGGTTTATAGTGGTATTTTATATACCTATAATATATAGTACCTATAGGTAGTTGTGATGAATGTTTGACTAATAATAACACTAGGCATACTTTAACAACTGTTAATAATGTATCGCCACTTTCAGGCTATAATGAGATGACGCATGGCCCGATGTTCGTGATAAACCACTGTGCCACAGTGGTTTGTTCAGTGATAACATTATCAGCATCGAACAAGTGTGAGTGGGTGCTATATGATACATCAAACAATGTGACGATGTTCTTAAGTGAATTACCTGGATATTGTTTTTTTGGTCAAGTTAGTTTTTTGCTACAATAGGGCGTCACGGAAGCTAGCCCAGTCATCATCATCAGCTGGAAGACGTCCACTGTTGAACAAAGGCCTCTCCCTTAGAACGCCACAATGAATGACAACTTGCCATTTGCATCCACCGCTTGCCCGCAACTCTGACGATATCGTCGGTCCACCTGTTGGGCCCTAGCCCAGTACTTATCTTCAATTCTCTCGCTTCCAGTTCTCTTTTCACATCTTCGATTTTTGTATTTTAAGTACTGTCAATTCCTTATTTTCATCAAACTTACTATCTCTTGGAAAACTGATTGTCGTCAGTATTCTCCATTTCAGGATCATTTGTAATAGATTTTATCCTCGAATCACATATTATTTGTAATTTTTCTCAAAAACAATTTTTTTAATCACCATATATGCAGTATATACTATACATCGAAGAAATATCTTCGAAACGTTATTTATACATCTATTTTTAAACTGAGCGATGAAAGAATCTCATGGAGTTATTCCACTGTAAAACAACCTGTCATTCAAATCTCCACCCTTCTTCATACGTGAAGAAAGCATTTCTCCAAAATATCTATTTATATTTCTGAACAATGATATTGTATACAATCTTCACGGGGTAACATTGTTTACAATTGTTATTTAGATTTACTTAAAAAGAGCTATTCTTTATCGTCTCGTATTAAGAAAGCTTTATCTGAACAAAGAGAACCATTTCAACGGGGGTGTTATAAAATGCATCCCCTTACTTATAAAAATTGTCAGTGTTGAACGATTAAATTGAGTCAAAGAATAGGGATGTCAATAGACTTAGGTAGCAGTTATCTTAAAAGCATTTTTGCATCGTTAATAAATAAGTTAGAGGCGTAATCTGTAAGCTTGTGCAATCGAAAAGTCTTCATTTGACCAAGTTTTCTTTCTGCACTTGTTATATGTATAGATCAAGTAATTTTTGGGGACATAATACGTTATACAAGTAGGTATAGATGTATGAAA
Organism: Abrostola triplasia; assembly: GCA_946251915.1. Lineage (NCBI taxonomy): Eukaryota > Metazoa > Arthropoda > Insecta > Lepidoptera > Noctuidae > Abrostola > Abrostola triplasia. The sequence continues at coordinate 8,922,540 of OX276434.1, read as the reverse complement.
CAAGCACATGTCTTGTCTAATGCCCTTGATTTTTACGACGAGTTCGATGTCATTTTGTTTTTTTTGCTATAATTATTTATTCTGGCCTTCCTCTACAGAAATAGAATAATTGGTAATAAACAAATAATATAACTTAAATGAACACTCATTTTGAACGTGATAAAAATTTACAACGTATAACAATCGATATGAATTATTCGACTTAACAATAAAAAGTAATAATGACGCTCAATGAGTCGCGACCGTAGATTTTTTCGCGTGTGTTCGTCATCGGCAGAAGCTGGCAAAAACTTTGCTACGTACGCTCAAGTACTTAAATCTAAAGGAGTGAAAAATGATGTCCGTTGGCAAAAAACCACAATAATTAGCCACGGTAACTTTCGAATGATAATTAAATTATTATTTAGTAGATAGTGCTCGTACGGAAGTCAGTGTATCGTCTATGTTCGATGGTGCCTCGTACGCGCGGTCGCGTGACTCGGAACACACGACGTCTCGTCCCTTCCGACTGCTGCAATTATTTTTTTGTTACTAAATTGGACGTTACCCGGTAATGTAGAATGGGTCATTATGTTTTTCCACTGATTCAATCAACTGGTGACAGCCCGAGACCTAATTTGTGTGTGGGAAACTGGATTTTAGGCTTACATGGGTTCTAGACTAGGTTTCTTTACAAAATAATCAGATTTTCGCTCGCTTAGCGGCCAACTCTAACCAAGATTGAGCTTATAAGTTATTCTCATAGGTACGTTGTCTAAATTAAATTACTTCCTTTGTCTGATAAGGAGATAGTAATTCATCTACATTACTCTAGTAATGATATCGGTACTATTTCTAAAGAGAGGACCCGCCAATTCAATATGGCTGATTTAGTCTTGTGAGTTTATATATTTGCCGCATGATTGAATTTGTCATATTGCAATTTCGGTTTGAATTTAGAACGCAACTCAAGCGTCTTTTGTATTGTTTGACCAGATAATGTCAAGGTTATTTTGACTGTAACGATATTTGCGATTTTGTTTTTTATTGTAAAATGTCAAACAATACAACAATATGAATTGCGTGGATTTTCACGGCTCTAATTTTCCTTATTTTATTCCACGAATCCAGTCAAATATTTATTTATATCTGAGTTGGCTTGAGGGGTGCTTAGCTATAACTTACCTAGCAGCATAGCTCAATTATTCTAAGGAGTATGGTTTATAAGCAATAAAATACAATGGCAGTGGTTTTTTCATATGTTAACTTATCTAAAACTCTTCAGTGTCGTTTGAAAGCTTCGCTTATTAAATTCTGAGTGTAACCAATAACTTTACATAACAAATTTCACTCGCTACATATACTTTTACTAATTAATTAACCTGGAATTCAGTATCGCGTGTAATTAGTTGATTATTATTAATCGTATATCGTGTGAGATGAGCGTGCCAGTGTTCTAGAAAATAGACAATTCACGGAACCATTCTCGAAGTGTGAGAGTTGACAGGAGAATAAATCTCTTTATCTGAAACATGCGAGTTTTTATCTCATGTAGACTAGTTTTATTTGTGCCTACATTTATGTCGGTTAGGTATTTTACACGCCGAGCTTTAGTATAAGGAATGTGTGTACACTATAAAGCGATAATAAAGACGATTGCCAAACAATTGAACACTAGCGGAGTGCGGACCCGGCAGGCGTCGTGCCAGGAAAAGTAGCGCCACTTACCGGGTCCAATAATGTTTTAGAAACCCATTGAAATATACACACAACATGCAAAAAATTTATATGTATGTTAAGATAAACGAAGTCACGAGTAAGTAGCTAGTATAAAATTAAAAATACTTTGAACTTGAACTTGGTATGTTTTAAAGGTAAAAGGTGTGTCTGCCACATATAAAAAAGGTGGGGACACTATCGTCATTAAATGTTTCTCATTATTATTTTTAGGTGTCGATTGACGTCATACATATTTCTTTTTTATAATAAGACTGGACTGTTTGATTACCATACTGGCTGACTTTTTAGTTGCTTTAATAATAGAACGCAACACGTGTTTGGTATTAAATACCACGTGGTATGATCCTTTAGTACATTCAGCACGCAAATAAATTAATAATTAAATAATTATCCGATCTACACTAACATCACGCCTGTATTCCCCGAAGGGGTAGGCAGAGGTGCACATATTACTTACACCCACATTTCGCCAGTTATGTTTTTTTAGGTCCCAATGTAATAGGGGGCTAGAGCCTATTGCCATCAACCGGGCACAAATCCAGACTCCGTGCTGTTACTGAGAATTACCTAATGGAAAAACCCAGTAACACTTTGCCCGACCTAAGATTCGAACCCAGGACCTCGTGCTCAGCAGTCGCGCTTAGCAACCACTAGACCAACGAGGCAGTCTTAAAGTTCATAAATACTGCCTACTACATAATAATATTGTTACTCCATTGTCAATCACATTATTATTCTATTGGCAATTCATAGAACTAATGAATGTGTGTAATCATGCTTGTATTTAAGTAGAGTAGGTGTGTTTGAATTATAGTTAACCAAAATATTATCAAAATATTAATATTTTGGTTTAGTATAATATCGATTAACAATTCCGTCGATATTCAAGTATATTTCCCAATCAATTGATTGATTGCTTTCCTGAAATCTGTTTCGGCGAAATAATGTTTGCTTCAATGTTTGAGGACTATGAGTAGCTTTGCTTGACTGTAGTTTTATCTCTTTTTTCTATAATAATAATTAATTGAAACGAAATCTCTTTAAATCAGATATTGTCATAAGGAGTTCATAAATCTCATTTTTTTATGAACCAGTGAGGTATTTAAGATCTCCAGGGCAATTAGGGTCAAACTTCGATAATTTCAGTAAAAAAACTTCTCTTCACTTCTTCTTAATTCATTAACCAAATCTTCCATACCTCTGTTTACGCAATACGCCTAAAAAGGGCCCGTTTTCACTCAGCATTAATATAAGTAAGTATGATTATATATTGTATTAATATAAGTAAGTAAGTATAGTAATGGGTTGCTTAATCCGTACCTGGGCCCCGAGGCTGCTATTTTTTATAAATTCGTCATTCCAATACCATGCCATTGTAATTTTGCTAAAAGTTCGTAATCTGCTAAACTCATACCATTCTATGTCATTTATTTCAGTGGAGTGGTCGACCATTGGAAAGCCATAATGACGCTTTAATGTTAGCAGATTATCAAACTTGTCAAAATCAACAATTATGAAATCAACGATCGACCATTCTGACACTATTGTAATAGCAGTCTTAAGGCCCTGCTTACACGATACAATGATTGCTCAAGTATAAAGGGTAATATATTCATTTAGCTTGTTGCATCGCATAAAAGTGAAGCTTGTCTTCATTTAGATAAGCGTCGTAATCTGTGTTACGTACACGACTCGCCATTACCAGACAGGAATATAGAAGTGAATCCATCCGTTAGTTAGCAGTTATCTCCAATTGAACACTCGTTTTGTGAGCGACAATTTGTTCACTGGATACTTCTGGTATTTTCTGAACTTGTGACGCAGGTATGGTGAGTATCAGATTTATTTTTAGTTTGGCCACTTTTAAATGAGTGTTTTAGAAAATTCTAGCATTCAAAACGTCAATATTGGCCTTTTAGGAAATAACCTCCTTGATCCCCTCACCTGTCATCGTCGTTTGCATGTCTAAGAAGTAGGTATCTTGAAACACATTTTAGCATTTTAGCAAGAGGTTAAATTCAAATACTTAAATCAATTTTTAAACGTATCTTACAGGTATTGTTTAACTTCTATTTTGAAAGATTTGTTTTAGTTAAGGAAAGTGAGTTCCATCCTGTGAATTTATAACAAAGTTGTTCCTTAAAGTCGCTCTTGATATAATCTTGTTAGGTACATAGGTACCTACTACATACTACCTATTTATTGGTATGATGGAATAACATTAAAATAACGTAATCCGTCGTGTAAAAATAACCAGCCAGCAATTCATAGCAGGGCTGATTGCCTAGTAATTACAATCGGATCGATAATTCACTCAAACTATTTTAAGATGCCTTTTTAGTTCTGTTATCACTAGCCTAGTTTATTAAATGACTCAATATCTTTATATCCACAATTCCACATCCAAAAGTAATTAACGAAATTTGTAAACTGGTTTGTATAACTGTCATGTTAATGACAGTTTGACAGGAAGTTACTAAGGTTTTGTCGGGTAACGGCATCCGAAATGCATGGGAACTGGGAACAAACATAAGGCGATGACCACACAGAAAAGACGGAAGAGGTTTTTAATTTTTTAGAAATGGTCTGCCGCAGTCAGCCCCAGGAGCGACTTTTAACTGCTTTACCGGACTTTATGGCGAGACTCGAGAGCCTCGAGCCAAGGTTGAAACTACAAAATATTTAAGTGAGACGGAGGACACGACGCGGAAAAGGCGCAGACCAGAAAAGACGGGGCGCAGACGTAACGCGCATCTTTTCGTTTTGTATGAAAGTAAATCGAAGGGAAAAGGCCTGCACCCTGTCCGCGATGCGTCCTCATCTTCTATGTGGCCATCACCTAAGGTCTTACAACGATATCATGGTGATTGTGTGGTGTATGTGAAACTATGTTATTTCCGTCTAATAGCGCACGTGATCGAAAGTAATGATCGCCATTCTTATTATTATTGAGGTGACTTTAGAATGTATGTTGGTGAGATTTCGATGAACTTTTACCTTTGCCCTGTACCAGTTTACGAACAGTAATGATAAAGAATATTTTGAAAAACATAACCTACCTTTTGAGTCGCCGTAGTCGGGTAAAAAGTAAGATGTTTTTGACAGCCCTGAAATTTTTCGATGATTTTGTTTAAATGTTTTCCCAAGTTCAATTTTAGTACAATCTACCAGAAATATGGACCCTACGGTTGAGGTTCATATAGAAGAATATTTATTTGCATGAAATGTGTTACATAGAAGTTTATGTTTATGCAGCTATCTGCAGAATACGGAAATCTGTAGTCTGCTTACCATAAAAGCAATGCGACTTTGTGTCAAATGTCAAAAAGAAACGGATATTTGATTTAAAAATAGGTTTGTAACTTTTTATGTTGCTCAAGATTTTTATGAAAATGTTGACATTTAACGAATATAAAACAAAAAAACTTAATATCTTATAATAATACCTAAAGCACTGTTGTGACGCACAAAACGCTATGCGGTATAATACGTCTGATCCGACATACCTCAACCTCGTTTAATGGTACAGTCGAGGACAAAAACATGCAAACTGCAAGCTGCAGAGGCAGTCTAAAGAATCCCTACTAACATTATAAACGCGAAAGTTTGTAAGTATGGATGTTTGTTACTCCTTCACTTTCACTACTGAATGGATTTTAATGAAATTTCATATGAAGGTAGCTTGACACCCTGGTTCAACACAACATAGGCTACTTTTTTATCCCGAAAAAAATGTAGCGGGTAACATCGCGGGGCGCAGCTAGTATCATCATAAAACTAGTGACAATTAATATACCTAATGTTTTTGTACAGTAGTAGTAGTACATATGGCAGTATTTAAGGTTATTATCATGTCCTCGTGACGAAATTTCGGTTCAATCTCAACGGAAACTGGGAAACAGCGCAGGAGATAATGTAGTAACTATGCGCCACCTACCTCCGTATATTCGTAATCCGATGTTACGTGCGATAAACTGCCATGACCGAAGAGATGCACAGGACTGATGCCGGCCGCCTAACCATTTTGGGACACTGAGTCTCCATGTGTGATAGTAGTTATTGGTTACCCATCATAAAACAGACCGCGGCAAGCACTGTTTAACCTTGTTAATGGCTACACCTCTTAGAATTAAGAAGCAACAAACTTGTTCGTCTTCGTGCATATTTTTGGTAATGATTGTACAAGTTAATCTTGTTTTACCCGTTCGCCAAAGCTCGCTGGTGCATATTTGATAATGTCGTATCATTCTACAACGTCTATATATAGCCATTGCTGGTTTTAGGTGAGGCTAGCCATTACACACAAGGTTGTCTATTTAACGTATCGTGGTAAAAGTATTGTTCTTTTTATTTTTTACTTACCTATATATATAAATAATATAAGCACTGATAGCCGAGTATGACCGTTGAACTGCCAAGTCAGAGGTCGCAAGTCCAAATCCCGTCACGCACCAATATCTTTTCGAATCCATGTGCGTACTGTAAATTAGTTATCAGTGAAATGTGTTAGTGTTAGTGTTAAAAACGGTGAAGGCAGACATCGTGAGGAAACCGGCACACCTGAGAGATTTTTCAACGGTGTGAAGCCATGTCAGAGGCCTACAGGCGGTTTAAACTCTGACACCAGGTTGTTCCTCAACCATACGATAAGACGAAGACTTATTTATATAAAAATAACACTGGGTTTTTCAACTTCTTTACTAGGTATAACCATTTAAAGCAAGACGTTTTCCGTTGCGAAAGCGGGATGCCGCAACTTGCAGTATAGTGCTGCACTACACTGTGACCTCACAGTGAGGGCTCAGCATTAAGATACTGCCTGACCCGATGTACCTTCACCTGATTGAAACCGTTGTCTTATGTAATAAGCTTTATAAGTTATTCTTAGTCAATGATCTTTGATTACATTCTTACATACAATCTTCTGTAATCCCTCAAACATGAAAGTTTCTCTTTAGGAGTTTAGAATTCGACGCTCATCATAATTTTATATGGACTAGGTACTATTAATGTCTTAAACTTTTGATTGACAACCCTAACGCCTTTATCAACAATTAAAGCTTTCAAATTTAACACTTGTGTCGGTGAATAGCTAGACATGTGCTTATTATGAAGGTGCGTTGTCAATGATTTTTCTATTAAATATTTTCAATGTGAAAGGTCAGTATTATATAATATTATTAATATTATTCAGAGAACAAGATTTCTTTAGCCATATTCAACGATAATGAAATGACTGCGTTTGCCATTTCTAAGTATCTAAGCAAAAACTCTGTAAATAATAGCGCATGCGCGGCATGGTTCTTGCCTGCACCAATTTACACTCAGGACTCGGAGTCAGGTCAAAAATATAAGTAACGGAAATCGTGAACGTTCTTAGAGAATGACTGTGAGTCTGACGTTAATCGGCTAAATGCCGCGGTTGTGGTTTTCCTCAGATTGTGACGATAGTTACTGTCAGCTTTTAAAGCTAGGCATAAGTCACACAATGACTAGACACGCACATTTTATACAGGGTGGCCGAAATGTTGACTGTCACTATTTTGGCCACCTTGTATATTAATCTTTTTGGGCATGTTTCTGTTAAGATATTCCAGTCAATTTCGCTTTAATTGATTAATGTTAGTGTACAACAGTGGGGTTTGTATAGAGCCTATGCCGCAAGTGATAATATCTAAGTACCGGCGCACCCTGGATGGTCAACCCCGCTACCATCCTTGTTGACTGACCATTTCTATTTACATACGAGTGAACGTCCATTATATATAAATTTCAAATTTTGAAAGATAGATTGTGCTGCTGGGTAGTTTGTTGCCTTTTCTTTTAACCAGTTATAGCACTGGGAAGCGGTAACGAGTGGGCGTTTTGGGGGCGGTCTCGATAATTTGACGTTCAAAGGGTACTATTATAGTCTACTTCAGCATGACCTGATCGACACGACCATGTGTAAATTAGCTCATACTGATACGAAAAAGAAGATCTATGAAAATTGACAATAAACATGTCTATTTCTCTTATTCACGATAACTCATTATAAATCAATTTTCGTTTACAGTCCTCCGTGTCTGGGCATGTGAAATTGATGTCTATAGCGACAGACACTGGAGAAATGATCCATAATCAAAGTCTATTGCGATTTGACATAACAGTCGTGTCGGGAAGCAGTTAGTCTTACGTGTGTTTCACTTCAATTACATAAAATGCAATAAAATGCTAAGAGTTTGAATCACGAGACTTGGACGCGTGCAAGTGACGTCAAGGCATTTAGCAGAAAAGTTCATTCTACAATGGTTATTGAAAATCTGTTGCGTAAGCTTGTAGTAAATAGATAATATTATATATTAAGTTATGGTGTCGCCTGTTACGACTACCTACCATGAACTTTAACCTTATAGACTGACTATCGCAAACGTTTATTTCTATGGCGAAGAGCACAAAGCGCGCGTTTAAAGCACAAACTAAAATCGATAGTACGCAGAAACTGCGACGTTTTTTTGACAGTTTTATTGGTACAAATAAAGTCAATAGTAATTATGTTATAACCACGTATATAATACTGTAATGCATAGATAAAGACACGCCTGTTTCCCTGAAGGGTAGGCAGAGACGACGGATTTCCATTTGCTACAATCCTGGCATACTTCTTTCGCTTCATTCACACGCATCACATTCCTCATACACGCTCGTCGGTTGAGGGTACTCCTCACTTGCCCTTATTGCAGACCATCTCCGATTTGGTCTAGGTATGTTCGCCTAGGTCTTCCCCTTTCCGATACTCCAATAACACTCGGCTCATAAAGACCACGTGTTATTTACTTTTGACTTTTTAACTCATGGTAACTCATATTATAGGGGAGTACTCATAAAAGTTAATTAAGTAGGTACCTACATACTTTAAACGTTTAATTATTAACCAAGAATAAATCACTGCAACGAAATCCATTCGCATTCTTGTAGCAGTCTATACCTAATTTAGAACCTAACTGAAACATCCAATCTTTCTTCGTATGACAATAATATCTATAATAGCTTCCAATGAAGGGGGCGAGCCTACAGCCTACTGTTGAGTAATCAACAACTAAAAATTACCTGATGAAAAAACCTGATATGTCTAGACTAATGAAACGGTCGTACAATAATTTATTATTTACAAACAGACTCGTGGTCTCAGCTAGTGTTTGAACAAACAAAGCTTATCGCTGTCACACTCCGTAACATTTTAAATACGATCCCATCAACTATCAAACTTCCTCATTCTATGACGTCATAACTTATCGAAAGCACACTGGCCGTACAGTCAACAACAAAAGTGCTGAACCTTTTTTTTAACATACAATTAATTGAAAACCAATTTGTTACGAAGTAAAAACAAAAAAACTGTTAAATATTCTCAGATCATCATTAAAATTTTCTTTCTATTTGAGACTACAACTTGAATTGATGTAGGTTTTTTTGCCTCTATGAGTTGCCGGCCTGCGGGCGACGGACTTAGAACAATTCGTCGCCTGACCAGATCGGCCCAAAATGCGCTGGTGTTCCGTGTGCGATTTTTGATAAGGGCTGTTCAACACACAATGTCAACCTTGGGTAGCTAGGAGGTCACACTGAGGTTTTAGCTGTTAAGAGTCCGGCATACCCCTCAGTCCGCCCAGAACGGAGGAAGCCTATGAGGCTTAGCTTAGCAAAAAAAGAATATTATTATTCATTTATTTGTTTTTTTAAGTTTTTTTACTGCTGACCGTAAGTACTGTACTAGGTAGGTACATTCAATTAGCATGTTATCTCGCGACATATCATGGGATATTATGACTGAAACAACGGTTACACAGCGTTGTTTAATGAATAAACTGATAAGGGTAGTAAATACAGACTTTATGCTGTGTAATGTGATTTCAACTTTAAGTTTATTGTGATAGAATTTAGTTTTGTGTGTTTAATTCGCGGAACAAGGCTTCGTGGAATATTTTGTCAGTAACATTCCACGCGTGTTTTTAATGTGTCATAAGTATTTTTACATAATTTTCTGGTGTTGCTAAATACCTAATATTTAAATGTTGTGTATTGCAATTATAGGTATATTTGTTCTTTCCTATAGGTATAATGTATGTATATGGAATGATTCTGCAATAATATAAAAATTAAAAAGGGAAATACTAAATAGATAGCTAATATTTTTTTATTTATTTACAATATAATTATATATTACTTACAAAATATATTTGTTTTATCTCCTGAATCATTACAAACCTACGTCTGTGCCAGAGAGATAGTTACAGACGTTTTTCCCAATACCGACGTGAAACTTGACTCATGTTTTTTTATTCCAGTACTTACCTACGTTACAACAAATTATGCAATATATACTGTAAAATTTTCGCTAAACAAACCTACACACTGATGGTTCCTTATCTCTGTAATATCTAAAAACAAGCGTACAATATAAAGGTAACGAACGAGGTTAAAGGAAGTATAAAAACATAATGATGTTCACATTTCACAATTCACCTTCATACGCTATAAATATATTAATTAGTGTTTAGGTTAATAAGGCTTAAGGGTTAATTATAACCGTTCTTTCAAGTTTTACGGCCTTTGTATTTTAATTATCAGTAGCTATCATCATCATCAGCTTTTAAATGGCCCACTGCTGGGCATAAGCCTCCTCCCCTAAACGCCACTGATTCCTATTTTGGGCCTTTTGCATCCAGGTCTTTCCCTGTACAGCAACAACATCATCAGTCCACCTTGCTGGAGGTCTGCCAGGGGCTCTACAGGATCCTCTGGGCCACCACTCTGTTAGGGCCTTACTCCACCTGCCATCACCAAATCTTGCCAAATGACCTGCCCAACTCCACTTGAGTTTGGTAATACGGTCTCCTACGTCTGCCACCTTCGTCCTACGCCGGATATCCGTATAGTAGCTATAGTAAGTAATATTTATGGCAAGGTACCTAATTGGCGCAATGGCTAAGCGATTGGACTGCTTTGCTTGGTTGCGGAATTGTTTTTCGCTCGGATCGAAAAGTTGTCTGTTCGATCGCAGACGTTTGTCTCGAGTCTGGGAGTTTGTGTATGTGATATTTCATGTTTGTTTAACGCACCCACGATATAGGAGCAGTTCGTAGTGTGGAGCGACGTTTTAAAATAATAATAATTGTCTGTTTGTATGTAGGGGAATCTCTGGTACTATCCTTCAAATTTCAAAAATGATTTGGGTGGATAGAGGTTACTCTAATCCCGGAAAATACTTTTTTTTTCACGCAGACCCAAATCGCCGGCATAAGCTCATTGTTTATATTGTTAATTTGATTGTATCATGGTTTTATCTACGTTGCGTTATGTTTCAAAACAAATAGGGTCATAGCTAACTAATTATAATTAACTGAAAAGCTTTAGTCAACTAATTATCACAGATGTAGGTCACTCTCGATACACAATTTATAAGCAGTGATTATTTTAACTTAATTTGTAGATTTTAAAGCTGTTAGGAACATAACATTAAGCCTGTATACCCCGAAAGGGTAGGCAGAGGTGTATGGTAAACTCTCATCTCAATTACGTTTATAGGTTCTAATGTAATAGGAGGCGAGCCTTTTACCATCAACCGGGTACAAAGCCAGACTCATAGAAAAACCCAAAAAACTCTTTCTAACCCCGGGATTCGCACCCAGGTCTTCAAGCTCAGCAGTCGTAGTCACGGCTACTGGACCTTAGACGCAGTTATGACAGTGTTATACACTCATAAAAGTAGGTTAGATCAACTAAGAAAGTACCTCTTCCCACACTACACTGGCGCGAAGTATTACATTGTTAATGGTTCACACGGCGTTTGTTTTGAGAACGAGAACCGGAAGCCCATTTCCTTAGTATACACTGATATAGGCTGCTTCGACAACCTATGACTATGTTGTAGATTGAGGGGTGATAATATCCTACCTTTGAGTACAAAATATTCTCCTACTGTTACCATTTCTCCGGTGTACCTTGGTATACACTTGTATAGGCTGCTTCGACAACCTATGAGTATGTTGTAGATTAAGCGGTGATAATATCCTACCTTACTACAAAATATTCTCCTACTGTTGCCATTTCTCCGGTGTACCTTGGAATACAATGATATAGGCTGCTTCGACAACCTATGACTATGCTATAGATTGAGGGGTGATAATATCCTACCTTTGAGTACAAAATATTCTCCTACTGTTGCCATTTCTCTGGTGTAATCTTGGTATACACTTGTATAGGCTGCTTCGATATCATACCTATGAGTATGTTGTAGTTGAGATGATATTTATAGTTGGTATCATCTCTCGCGGACACCCTTTACTTGCACCTTAGTCTATTGTATATGATACTGGTCCTAAAGAAATAACTTTAATACCAAGAAATATAACATGTAGTCAAGTGTATGCATAACTTGATTTCACCAATATAAAGTGAAATTAAGTTCCGCAACAGCACACATGAATTCTTTACCTAATAAAGCAATAACATCACTATAAAAGTGAAACAAATTCATTACTTTTCTTTGAAATAATAATTATATAGAGAAAATAATTAAGTGCAATGACTTTCTAGAACATTCTAACGTGGGAAAACTTAATTTATTATGCACAGTTACCTTGCGATAACCAAGACCATTCTCATATGTACGTTACGGTTTCTAATTTGCTTAATGTCTTTTGTTACAATAATTACAAGCGATTATCAACCTTATTGCAATGGATTAAGGTTGATTAAGTTTATTGATAACGGCTGTACATGTTGTATTGTATACATAGTGTTAATTGTTGGTACAAGGAATATAACTTGTTTTATTATGCATTATATGAGGGTATTATATGACTGACCAAATAATTGTTTTATTAATTGCTATGGTGCATGATATGCTTAACAAGAGCCGGATTTATATAAAGATTACATTGCCTCACGTGACTTTATATTCTAATCTTAAAAACTGTCATCTCATGCTAATTTTTGGATATTTGGAACTTTCTCGTTATGGGTTTTTTTAATGGTGCACGCAGCTAACCTTAAATTGTGGCTGACTAGCTGCGCCCCGCGGTGTTACCCGCTACCTTTTTTCGGGATATCAGGGTGTCAGCTACCTCCATATCGAATTTCATCAAAATCCATATAATAGTTTTTAGCCTAGCCGTTTAAGCACAGAGAATCCTACAGCACACAGGGAATCCTAGTGTGGAGGCTAGTGTTCTAATAATGTCTGTAACTTTATTATTGAAACAATAAAGCATTATTATTATTAAGCGTGAAGAGGTAACAAACACGCTCACAAACTTTCGCCTTTATAATATACACATCATCAGTTGGGAGACGTTTACTGTTGAACAAAGGCCTCCCCGTGAAGTAAGGGGGTGCAATAATCCCCACGCTTGGCTTGGGTGTGGCTTGGGGATCGCAGTATTGATGGTGAAGTTAGAGAAAACGTTGCCCATCTTCTGGATTTTCCCTTACTCGTCTCTTCCGACACCCAAATGCTATTCTATGGTGGGTTAAGGAGCTTTGCTTAGAAGAAGGATTCGAAGGATACGAAAGAGGGTTTGGGGAGTTGAGGGAGCTGGATCCAATTTTAATAATTTAGGTAAGGGTCGGAAGGGGGCTCATGATATCTCGGAATAAATTATTTCAATAGAGTGCCGAAGCCGCCGCAAGTGACAATAATGAATATTAAGGCAAATTGACTTTCAGTGCACAGTTGGCATAAAGCACCGCTACTTATTTGTTGGTTGGCATTTTTTTTTCACCGCATAGGTACTTAATCATGTATAAGGACGAAGAGATTAGACCCGGAAAACTGATATAGCAAGCCGAAACGTTTTCACTAATTAAGAGCATTGATACACTCCGAATGTATATGATGTACTTATGAGGAATGTGATGCGTGTGAATGAAGCAAAAGAAGTATGCCAGGATCGTAGCAAATGGAAATCTGTGGTCTCGGGAAACAGGCGTGAATTTATGTATGTATGTATGTATACACTCGGAATAAATAATCTTCTGCCTTTTCAAGTCTATATAAAAAGCTTTTTCCTCTGTCCTATATGTTTTGAGCTACCATAACATCATGTTTTTCCGCATTGGTGTCAAAAACAACATACAGAATTCTCCGTATAAATAAGTAGGGTAAATCCAGGTGGTTAACCCTACATCTGCTTGTGAAATACTCGCGTCTCGTAAACATTACAATTACAAAACAATCGTTTGACTACATTTGAATACTAGATATTGTTTTCAAACATGAGTGGCCTTAGTATGTTTTGAATCGTTGACCTTATCGTGGAGTGATCGGAATTATGACTTAATCACTTTTTTGTTTTGTTATTTTGAGGCAGTAGGCCGCATGTTCTTTGCATGATCGATTACGTAGCAATGACGTTGCTTAATGGACTGATATTTTGAACCAGGATTCGGTGTAAATGTGCTGTAAAATTTAATTATAGGACAAATGAAAAGAAAAACCTTATAATACTTGCAATGTATGTATGTGAGTTTGTTTAGGTCAAATTTTGGAATCTAAATTAGAACAACTTTTTGAAATCCGATTGAATTGAAATTTTGCATGCTTGTATAGGTTTGGTGACATACAATATTATGCTACTTTTGAGCTGATCTGATGATGGAGTCAGAAGATGGTCATAGGAACTCTGTGACGAAGGGAGGCAATCCCACAGTGTTGGGCTCGTTTAATCCACCTTCACTAGTACCTTTAGCCTAGCTGGTTTAAAAGCTTGTGTTAAAAATATTTCTAATATTACTTTTTTCTTTAGTATTCAATACCTTCTTATATTTGTTTAACAAATTGATGTCTTTTGTTGCGACTATTTTTCTTTGCGTATGTAGCACAAAGTCGTTTGTGGTTTGAGTGTCATTTTAGCAGTAAATGTAAGCGATATTGTAACCTCAAGTGGCCCACTTGCTTTCTGTGGACCAGACAACGGTTTACTTGTTATGTAACTTATTTGGTCTGGGGTGAATAGACGAACGAATTCACAAAATAATGAGTATACAGGAATATGCTTATCTTTCCATAAACAAAAGTAATAAATGATTACTTAAAATATATAAAGGAGAGTAAGTAAGGGTACCCCTTTAGCTGTACATCGCAGTGCAAACCATCCAGTATTGGATCAAATGTCAAATTGCTTTCTAAATTGGCAGGACTAAGAATATAATTCATTTCTATCGTCGGGATAGTGATGGGACTTTTATAGAAAAGAGACGTAGCTGTAGACCGTTAAAGTGGAAGACTTCTACCAACCTTTCCGAGGTTATCACAACTAGTGAATCTTGTTGGTATTGGCTGGCAACAGTAGTTTTTTATTGTCCTTCGCGAACGACCCGTTTATTCTTTACACAGCTATTGTTGGTCTCAATCCGTCATATTGTGTTATCTTGGCCTTATCTACTGTATCTAGGCCGGCAGGTCCTCTTACAGTAACATGCTCTTCGCCTGGCCGCTCTTGCGTGAAGCCAAATAGATTTTAAACTAAATAATTGGTTGTACTTATTTTGAAATGTTTAAGTATGTTTCTATAAAAGATAAAGGTAATGAGTTTTGTTTGCGAAAGTTCCTTTTGTGGTGCAAGTTTGTTGAGCTAGTAGTGTGTTCATTTGTTTTTAAGTATGGGATATATTGAGTAAAACTGAGTAGTCGAATTGAAGTGACTAGTTTTGCGCTGAAGGTTGCGGACTGGTACCCCGCTCCAGACAAAATAGGTGTTTCATTTCTGTACAACGCATTCACGAATGCCGTTGATACAGGGGACATTTCCAGTGTGTGAGTAAAACTTAAATGAAACCCTAATAAGAATCTTTTGTTGCAATTGGACCTAATAAATTGAGTTAACAGAATATATAGCAGAATACTACGCATTCCCAATATTAAAAAAAAAATCGATATTCTCAAAACAATTAAAATCAATTGCAGCATTAAACATCGAATTATGAATGGTAAGTCGTGCTCAGCAGGTAGTAATGGTACTTAATCGTACGCAAGCCGTGAACACTTGGAATTTAATGAACCGGCTTACCTACGCAACTTGGAATACGTCACACGTTTTACGGCTGCATAAAATAGGACGAGTTAATTGCAATCCGTTGCAGTACTTCGAGTACTATGCTTTGACCTTATTTCAGTGTAAATAAGTTTTTAACGGTATTCTATGAGCGAGTAAGCATGCTATATTGGCGATTGGCCAAATTGCCCATGATTGTGACGCTAACATTTGGGGCGGAAATGTCCTAGTGTGGTACAGTGGAGATCTTCCACTGTTGCGTAAAGGCTTCGATCAGAAATGGTACCTACGGTCTTGGTAATAAGGTTGTTAAAGATAAAACCTTTAAGGTATTTATTTCGTATTATTCAAGGATCAGTCTGGTTGATGTTCCGGTGTTTCCCCTGCAGTAGAAGATATAGTCACGGGCGTTTTACAAAGTTTCCGAGAACTTTTTGCTTGTTGTTATAGCTGACATCTGTACAGTTTTGTTTTAGACGGAAAGTACCTTTAACTCACTATGGATTCGTTTTCATAAATAACTTTATCATGAAGAAGAAAGGTATAGTTAAGCTAAAAGATAAAACTGTAGGTTAGGTAGATACTAATGACTTCTTGGATCACTAGAAATATTTAAATACTAGCTGCGCCCCGCGGTGTCACCCGCTACATTTCGGGATAAAAAGTAGGCTATGTGTAACCAGGGTGTCAGCTACCTCCATATGCAATTTCATTAAAATCCATTCAGTAGTTCTTACGTGAAAGAGTAACAAACATCCATCCATACTTACAAACTTTCGCGTTTATAATATTAGTAGGGATTATTGCGTGCGAGTAAAATAATAATATTTAAGATCGTTACTGGCCTTAGCGTCTATGATGATTTACGTATGTAGGCACTTCTTTCTGGTGGCTAAACAACCTACATAATGGCAGATGGCGACAGTCAACAACAAAATGTCGAAATACGTCACCATGTTTATCTTGAGTACCAGGCAACCAGCAATCGAGTCAATTTGCTTGGTATTGTCTAAATTAAGCTATTTTAGTGCGTGTTGTATTGCCCTTACTCCGTGACAAGGCTGAGCTTGACGTCACACGGATTGAGGACACAACGACTGCTCGTGTGTGAACAGAACTGTTATGGTGTGGATGCGGCATTTTATTGGATATAGTTAGCCCTTTACTTTGGCACTACAAATAAGGTCGGTTGTCGAAAACAAACTAGGTAATTATTATACCAAAATCGGCTTGTGGATAGTTTCGTAACTATTTCTATTTCTTCACCAAATTATTGTTTTAAAAGATTGGTGAGTAGCATGAAATTGACAAAACCCGAGTTTGATGTCTCATATATCGTGGGTGCGTTTCACAGACATGAAATTTCACATACAGAAGCCCAGGCTCGGGACAAACATCTGAAGATTGCACCAATTTTTGTCGCATGCGGGAATCGAACCCGCAACCGTTAGCGCAACAGTCCAAACTTTTAACCGTTCCAACCGTTTAACTGCGCCAAAATAAATATGATCTAAATTAATTATTTTGGCTGGTACGACACAGGCAAAGTACGGAAGCAAAGTATACTTCTAACTGACTGATGCTGTAGCATTAAAGGGTTA
This sequence comes from Abrostola triplasia, assembly GCA_946251915.1. Lineage (NCBI taxonomy): Eukaryota > Metazoa > Arthropoda > Insecta > Lepidoptera > Noctuidae > Abrostola > Abrostola triplasia. Next base: position 8,905,184 of record OX276434.1, on the reverse strand, counting down.
TTCTGGAAATAAGGGACCAAGAAATCCCCTTGTTAATTCCAGTAATTTTTCACCCATAAATATTTTTTGTAAATATTCACTTTTTATCCTCAAAAGTAGAAGGAACTTGTTATTGCCTAGTTGCGAGTAAATCAACTAATTACTTGTAAGTTGTAATTGGAGTATTTTCGCTGAGCTCATGTTTCTTAGTATTATCGGTAGTTAACAGTTTGTTTCGAGAAAAAGATCTGTAGAGCTCAGACCGATAATTACCAGATGTACGAGTATTAGTTGTATAATTATTGTGAACTAGGTTTTGTTAGTAAATCAGCAACTTAATTATGACTGCCTCGTTGGTCTAGGGATCGCTAAGCGCTGCTGAGCATAATTCGATGGTCTTGGGTTCGAATCCCGGGTCAGGAAATATACATACATACATAAAGTCAAACCTGTTTCCCTGAGGGGTAGGCAGAGATCACGGATTTCCATTTGCTACGATCCTGGCATACTTCTTCGGAAAATATATACCGAATATTTCCATTAGGTAATTCTTAGTAGCATGGAGCCTAGATATGTGCCGTTTGATGGTATTAGACTTCCCCCTATCACATTGCGTAAGACAGAAAGTAAGTTTTCTAGCCCTATTTATTTTCTGCCTCTGTCAATTCTTTCTTTCATTTTAAGCATAGGTATATTTAAAACATTCTTATATCTCAATTCTCTATCACAAATGAGTATCACGTTTTTATAGAACTTAGCTTGTTCTATGTCAATGCAATACACCTCCCCTTTACTTATTTATACATCACATCAGCCTACCGCAGTCTACTACTGGACGTAGGCCTTATCCATAAATTAGATTATTATTATTATTCATGTTATCCTATCCTAGCCGAACCTACCTCCTTGACCCACGCCAAAAGCTGTTGCAACCATAAAATGTTCCGTCCACGTGCCGCGCCGGTCCCATAGATTAAAGTAAATTCAGTTAATACGCACCACATGGGTGATGCGCGTACGCAACGTTGGACGCAACTCACATAACAATAGTGCTGATATTGTTATGTATGCAAGATAACTACGTCGTGGGATGTATAATGGAATATTTTGTGGAATTTTTTTAGTTTAAATTAGACGGCTGACTGCCTCGTTGGTCTAGTGGTTGCTAAGCACGACTGCTGAGCACGAGGTCCTGGGTTCGAATCCCGGGTCGGGCAAAGTGTTATTGGGTTTTTTCCATTAGGTAATTCTCAGTAGCAGCACGGAGTCTGGATTTGTGCCCGGTTGATGTTAATAGGCTCGCCCCCTATTACATTGGGACCTAAAACATAACTGGCGAAATGTGGGTGTACTATATGTGCACCTCTGCCTACCCCTTCGGGGAATACAGGCGTGATGTTATGTTGTTGTTGTTTGTAAATTAGACGGCTTCTAATGTTTTGTTGTCGCGTTAAGTCAAAGTCAAAAGTCACTGAAAGAATTTTTCAAATCGGATCAGTAGTTCCTGAGATTAGCGCGTTCAAGCAAAAAAGACAAACTATTTTTTTATTTTTATTTTTTTTAAGAAAACGTCGCCCCACACTAGGAATTTCTCCTGTGCCGTGGGTGCGTTTCACAAACATGAAATATCACATACACAAACACCCAGACTCGGGACAAACATCTGTGGTTCGCACAAAGTTTTGCCCCGTGCGGGAATCGAACCCGCAACCCTTAGCGCAGCAGTCCAATCACTTAGCCACTGCGCTAATCGGGTTGTCATTTATTTATTTTCTCTTCATAAATGACGGTTACTAAAGTAGGAAATAACTTGTATCGAATATATTAAGCACAAGCAGAGAGACTGGTTATGTATGCTATGTATATGTTTTGTGATTGAGAATGTTTATAAAAAGCCTTAATATAATAGGCGTAAAGGTAGTATTACACCCAACACATAATATTTACATTACGAACTGTTTACTGCACGTGTCATGCTGTGTCTAGCCAATTACTATTGCAAACACCATGGGAACTACCACCAGCCCTGAACACACATGAACAACTTGCACCCCTAACCAAGGCAAAACCCTTGATAAATACAGATCGAATATAATGATAAATGTATGGGGTTGATATGTTTAGACTATGTTATCGATAACATAATTATATCTGTTGAACCCATATATTTTTAATTCTATTCTATTTCTATTCGTCAAGCGGTAGTAAGGGGCAGGTTGTTCATAAGAAGAAGACAATGCCGATAAAACATTTATTTCCTTTTAGGTAATAACATTATTTACACATAATACAAAACAATAAAAAAAAGAAAGAAAAACGAAACATAATAAAATAATAGACAATTTTAAGACACAAAATAAGTTTCATACATAATTCTCGTTCATATTTATAACATAAATAAGGGCTTTATAAACTAATATTTATTCAGATAGATTAGCTAATGTATACTAAACATAACATCACGTCTGTATTCCCCGAAGGGGTAGGCAGAGGTGAATATATACACCCACATTTCGCCAGTTATGTTTTTAGGTCCCAATGTAATAGGGGGCGAGCCTATTGTCATCATCCGGGCACGAATCCAGACTCCGTGCTGTTACTGAGAATTACCTAATGGAAAAACCCAGTAACACTTTGCCCGACCCGGGATATGTAGGTACCTAGGACCTCGTGTTCAGCAGTCGCGCTTAGCAACCACTAGACCAACGAGGCAGTTCTGGCTGATGTATACTCCTGTAACTAAATCAATAATACGTGGGATTTGCTTCTCGGTTACTGATAATAACCTTAATTGGCGATGAGAATCATCAATGCAATTACCCGTCATCAAACTGCGTAGTTATTTCACAGAAAAAGTGGAATGTCTAGTGCTCTAATTGCGAATCATTGTTCCTAAGTATTACAGCAACATGAAACAAATAAACATTTCCCTCTTTATGTAGGAAAAATAGTTTGTATTTGTTTGGTATCCAATTGTGTTCCAGCGAAAAAGTACGGGGAAATAGATGTTTGTATGTAGGTAGGTACCGCGTAGATCAGTCGATCTTCGAGGTTAAACCGTGCTCACTGCGGTCAGTCTTGTGATGGGTAATCGTTTTCACATATCATACATTGACGACCTGATTAGCGCAGTGGCTAAGCGATTGGACTGCTGCGCTAAGCGGTTGCGGGTTCGATTCCCGTACGGGGCAAAACTTTGTGCGAACCACAGATGTTTGTCCCGAGTCTGGGTGTTTGTGTATGTGAATATTTCATGTTTGTGAAACGCACCTACGATACAGGAGAAATTCCTAGTTTAAAAAAAAAAAAAAAAAAAAAATACCTCTACGTGTTTCAGAAGGCATGTTAAGTCGTTGGTCCTGCGCTTGATCTCTCTACAGTCGTGTCAGTCTACCGTCCCATCGGACGATGAGAGTGAGGGAATAGGGAGTGCACCTGTGTTTGCGTACTCGTGCACTATATTTTCTTCGAAGTTGGCTGGTCTCAGCTGAGAAAGGCCCACATCACCGAGATTCGGGCTAGAGAACATTATATAGGTACTACTATGCATGTGATATTGGTTTTTTCACCGGAGATATTGAGCTTTGTTGCCCTAAAGGATGTATGATTGCCTCTTAAATACTTGATTACAGAAGACTAAAGACGTTCCTGCTGGATGTTTCCGCCTTGATTGTACTCCGGCGTCAATTGTTAGACACTCGTCGTCCATTTCTTGTTGAAGGCGTAATAAAACGATGTCATAATACCTGTTTGTAAACAAAGAATTCACAATAATAGTGTTGTTAAAATTACCATTATTGTTATAAGCAATAAATATGTGTTTGTTGTTTATATAGACATTCCTTTTTATTGCGGTAATTGAAATAATATTCTTATCTAAGCTACATAAATATGACTCTTTCCTAATATTGTGAGAGCTTTTATTATGTACTAAATAATGTTGGGATCGAACTATCTGCGATATCAAATTGTTCTTTTACAGTTTTTCTTGTCACTCCATTTTTTATCTTCTCTCGTGGCTTTAATTAGACCACACCTTAATTCTCTATAAAATTAGCCAACTTAACTGTTTCTTAAAATTTCGAATATTTACTTAAAGCGTCTCTGCGTTAATTTTGTACAAAACAATTGGAAACGACTACTTTGAACTTAGAACTTATTTTCAAATGACCCAATGAAATTCCACTGATTTGTAAATCGAACACAGGCTCACACGGCCGGGAACTGCGTGTGCGACCAAGGCGGTTTCCTAGTAGATGGATGACATAAAATCTATTATTTATACTGCTACATATTGTATATTTCTATTTATTTCGACTGACAATTGATGTGTAATTTTATGATGGAAATTTTTATAGGAGCACATCTGTTTGCGTTTTATGGTCAACAAATGGTCACGTGCCAATGAAACAGTCACCAGTAGCTTGTATGTTCTTTTTACTGCATTTGTCAATAGTGTTCACAGTAATTCAGAAATCCGTATCCTCTTTATTTTCCTTAGCACCAACTATCATTTCAGTTTTGTTACCTAGTAATTATTTAATTTAGGTTTTTATTACTATTTTTATACAGTACTTACCAGAAATGGGTTTCGGATTTTTGTCTTGTGTTTGGCCTATGCTTAGTTTTCCATTTATATATTAGCGAGCACTTTCACTTGTAGCTATTTTGAGCTGATCCAAGTACCGAGTTCCAGTTATATCTGCATTATTATATAGCTGGGTTTACCATCGCCTTAAAGATATCAAGAAAGTCTGTTTTGTAAACACACTGCATGACGTATTTTATATTATCAACATCCTGTACATTGCAATGTTAGCACATCCTAACCGTTATTGTTTGTTTCAGATAAAGCTGCCATGTTAAATTATTGAAACAGTTATCGAGTACCAGTTAAATTACAACAAGGTAAGTGTTCACAAGTCCAATTGATTTATTCATGCACTTACCTTTTCTTTCATATACCGTATCCATAAATGTATAGACACTTCTGTTACTTTGTTCTCTTTCCTTCGTTTTTAAACTCCGCAAGGCCAAGCATGTTTACAGTGATATGTAATGAATTAGAAGAGGTCGATATAGCACATAAACAGGTCCCTTATCTATTTATAACTGTATAAAATAGTCACAAGGATTAATTTTTAACTAAAAACAGTATTGGTATTAAATATAAACAATGGCTAATTTTTTGTAACTAATTTACAGTAAAAATGCCGCATGTCGACAACCGGCAACCAGCGGCGACAGAGGACTTCCGGCGCGTGTTGCGGGAAAAAGCGCTGAGCCACAGCCTGTTCTACATGAAGCTGAGCGCAGGAGTCGCGCCGGAACACGCGCGGGAGCCGGTGCACGCGCACGCGCCGCGCAGGATCAACGGCAGTGCGGGCGCGCGCGCGCCGCCGATCGGCCGCGTCCCTCGTCAGGCGCAACCGCGCGTCTCCGAGCTCCTGCGACGTTTTGAACCCGCTCCAATGCAGTACCTCCGCCCGCCGCGCAACTCGTCACCTCCCGAAGATATTTCGTCCTCCGATGACGACGATCGAGCTGCTGTCAGACGCCGCAGCCGTGACCTCAGCGACGACTCCGCAGTCGAACTAGAAACGCGCTTGAGGAGACACTCACATCCTCGCGATATCACGCCTCCGCCGGACGCGATGTCACCCAGACGGGAGAGGACTTTGATTGAGGCTCATGTTGTGGAGCTTGGGCGGAGGAGCAGCGAGGGTTGTGAGATCCGTGGCCGGTGCGTGAGGACGCCCAGCGTGGTGGTGAGCGACTACTCCGACGGCGTGGTGGCGGTGGGAGCGACGGAGGAGGAGGTGGACTGGCTGCGGTCTAGGTCCCTGTCAGCTGACTCTGCGTGCTCGTCCTGCTCAACGCTGTCCAGTCGCGAGGACGACGAGTTCGAGTCACCTACCATGCCCAAAAAGGTAAGTGTTTTTTTGTAGTGTTTATATGTTTTATGACTTTTGAACACCTTTAGCTATTATATATTACACATTTTGCTGGTGCCAGATTTCCTTTGCATAGCCCTGATTTAAACTAAGATTTATTACAGAAAAAGCGCTCACTTACATATAATATTAATCTCATATTGATGATGCGTCCCAGACGTTTATGTGAACATGGATTGTGATGCAAATTAAATACAAACTTAACATGACATTTATTTAATTATGTCTTAATTTTAATATAATTTAGGAACGAATCGGAAATCTTAATGGGTTTGGTGCTAATTAATGGAATATAAGTGTCGTTATAGTTTAAATGCATACTAATGTAAATGACCAAGAAGTTAATATTTATAACACGTTTATATTTATATGCTGAATGTGCATAAAGAAGCAATAATATTGGGAATCGTCTCACAGAATATTAATACTAGCCTTCACTGTTTAACGTTGTAATAGAAAACCAAATGATAGCACAAACACAGCCAGAAATGGCATTCTTCAGCATACAAAACCCGAATTGAAAATGTTAGGTGTGAACCGACTATAAAAGATTTGTATGTCGGTCCGTGACATTTTTTTGTTAATTTTGCCCTTTTTCAATTTAATTTTCCTTATTTAATAACTGACGTCAGTGAATTATTTGTGTTATATTATAAACCAGTTGTTTTGCTTACGACAGAACACGATAAACTAGAGGATAAACTTACTGGACAAGCAAACGGTACATTAGGCGTAGCCAAAGAAAATATAACTGTCAATAAAGACCCGAATTTCTTCATAGACTATCAGTGTTAGGCTATCAGTTATATGAGTTTAGTAAATAATATGTTATTATAATCTATCTATATACATACAAATAAATTGTTGTTTGTTAGTCTCGCTAAAACTCGAGAATGGCTGGACCGATTTGGTTTATATATATTTTTTGGTCTTTGTGAAAGTCCAGGGAGGATTTAAATTGTGATAAGGCGGTACTAAGGTCGCCGGGTCAGCTAATAAACAATATAATTAATGATAAATTGGAAAAAATAATCTCGACTTGCGAGTGCGAAATCATATTTCAAGAAGTTACACTCCTCTAAATAATTGTTATAACTTCAAAGGACATAAATGTAACATTCTAATGAAGTTAGCAAGCTATGAGGAAAAGGAGACCAAATAAATTAACTATTACCTAAAAATACTTAAAATTAATAAATAAAAGAGAGAAAAAAAAAGTCAGTACATCTGACAATGAAGCTAAAGACTTCTCTCGCGTCTCTCGTGCAGACGATTTTCCGTCTATAACGGGCGATGCAAGAAACAGCACTTGTACGACCAATGAAGCAAACCGAGCGACCTTAATCGAAGACTATAAATATTTATAAACAATAAACAATATCCTACCTCAAAATCCAAACTAGATTAGCTGTTTACCGTGGAATGACAATCTTATCTAACATCCTATACTTTGAATATTCGATGTCAATTAATGCAAACATTTTGATTTCTTATCTTTAGATTTTACCAGATACATTTTAAATAATCAGAAATTTTGCATATCTTAATATTTAAGAAGTCTTAAAATATTCGCATTGGCATCTCGTTTGTGATGCAAATTTTGTTGACTAGTACGGACTAGTGTGAGACCAATTCTAATTCAACGACAATAAATAAAATCATTCTGTCATAAATATGAAATCTGGAATCCTTTTAGCATTCTAGATGTTATCTTTCTACATAAAAAACACATTTTTCAAATGCGCCTAATGGATCCGTATTTAATATTAGTCCATTTAAAGTCTTGAATAGCCTTACGCACCGTGAATTTGCGTTGTTAATTTTATTACTACCATCTGAAATGTATTTTCTAAATTATGCTTGCGTTAAGATTGAAGATAGTGAAATACTTTATTAATGAAGTACTAATTGAGCATGGGCAATTGGTAACTTCGAACATTATGAATAGTAAATGAGCATTCAAATATGTTTAATATGTAACGGAAAGTGAAGCGTTTGGTTTTATACCTAAAAGACCTATCGAAAGTAATAGTATCGGTAAAAATGTTTCATCATTGGCCGTAAAAGTATTTTTCTGGTAAACTCATATCTTGATTAACCACACGACCTTCACATTTAGGCACACACACATCTAACAAAAGATCATGACATGTGTTAACACAAAATATCACCAGTACATTTCCATGCATCCGATATTAAAAGCATTAGGTTACTATCGAGTTGCCTACGTCAGGATGTTTGATTCCTCATATCCTATTGGCTATAATCCGTGGGTTACAGTTATTTGTATGTTAAACGGATGCTCACATCCGTCATTTACGTGTCCAATGTTATTGTACATCGTAACTGGAGCGAGAACATATTAGTTACACCAGTTGCTCATAATTGACAATTGTTTTATATTGTACCGAGTTTTACTGACGGCTCCCATTTTTGGGAGTTCATAATTTTTAATTGGGTTTACTGCGCAGCACCTATGAGTATCCTTATTTGTTACCGTTCTTAATTTACACGAACTGGAATAGTTCCTGTTATAGATGACGTTCGTAGTTAGAACATTACTCAGTATTTTTACCTCGTAATGGGTTGTTAATGCCGATATTATTATATTGGGCGAAATCACTATCCAATTCTATGTGTTTTGGTGTCGGGTTAGGTTAATTTGCGTATTATTCAAAATCAATTTTATAAGTGTGATATAATGCAGTGTCAACTATTTGTAATAATTCTTGCTATTACTATCTAGACTAGGAACTTGTATATATCCGTCCTTAACAATTGTTTTCCATTCGTATAAATTTTGCTGGCATCAAATATGATTGATTACGCTCATCAAAACTTTCTTAAGCATATTGCTCGGTACACTTCTAACAGATAACCGTCTAAATAGCCACCATAATGTTTATGTTAGAGCTAATTAAGCTAATGCTAACGTACTCAAGCAATATTTATAATAGGTATCCCCCAAGGCTCTACTTTCGGCCCATTGTTTTTTCACTCATCAAAATTAATGTCCCATTTGTATGTTCGTGGAAACCGTATAGTACGTGATTTTCTTTGAGTATTTCAAACATTGAACTGTTGTCTCATTGTCCAAAATTACAATAATATATTTTGCCTTTTAAGCAGTTTTATGTTCTTTTATTTTATGGGTAGTAAAAGTGCGATCGTGACAGCATTAATAATAGAGTCACGCACAGTGTTGTACGTCGGCATTAGGACCCATAACATAGGCGTTTTAAGATCTGCGTTACCTTTCTAAAGTATAATGGAGTGCGTTCTTTCTGTTTCTAATAGAAAATAAAGTTTTGCTTGAACACACGTTCAAAAATATGATCTTATTCATAGTAGTTAAGACAGCTCATTTTTTTTTATGTTTCTTTAGTTGTAGCTAAGCAAAATCAATGATTAGCAACTTAAACATATTATATATTATATTAATATATCTTATTTTTTGTCATAAGTTCTTTTTGTACTTCGTAAAAACAGGCATGATAATCATTACGTCGCAGTCAGCAATTAAAATAGCGAATCTTTAAATTCTTTTTGTCGGTATAATATGAATTACTCATTTTCTTAGCTCTTTGCTTAGTAACAAGAGGTTATCTATTTGGATAGCTAAAAAAGCATTAAGTATTATTAAGTCATAAAGAAACGTTATAGGTACTTAGAATTAATCTGAAAACCTAAGTCAGATTTTCAAAGATCAAAGTAAACAGAAGAGACAAGCCATGGGACTTGAAAAAAAGGTGTCCTAAAGTCTCGCCCCTCGCAACAGAGTAATAATAAATTTCTAATTATAATATAAACATACATGACCTTACGGATGCAAGTTATGGTTGTTGCTCTTCAAACAGTCCGTAACCACAGTGGGGTCAAACAGCCGAAATGATATTTGAACACCCGCTGAATGACGTCAATGCCGTACGTGAGATATTCTGTCACAAGGCCCACGAACATACCTACTATTGTTATTTATAACATTTAGGATTATATTTTACATAAATCTTGTAATATTATACCTAATGATGAAGCTGTCGGTATTAAAATGTTATTGAAACCGAAATGGATATGAAAGCAGTTATAATACGCAAAGCTGCAAAAAGTTCGTTATCAAACAAGTTAGGAATTTTCAAATGGGTTGGCCTTAAAGGTTAAGGTCAACGCATTCATTCTAATTATAGAAAAAATAATGATGTGGATGGTCAGAATGTTATTAAACTTAAATAATATGTAGGAGGCTTGGCCAAAGTGAGAACTATAAATATTTATTTTTGTCATATGAATATTTGACAGGAACGTGGATCGTAATGATCCTTATCAAATTAAAAGTTGACATTTGACGAACATAATATTATTGGCATTTGAATCTTCGTGAAGGATAAAAAAAGTATTATTGATATCTTAAAATGTCGTGGTATTAGTTTATGTGGTTGGCGTGATCTTTATTAGTATGTGTAGTTTTACTAAAGCTGACATAGATTTTTAACCAAATTCTTTTATCGAATTACCTGTTCCTTTTTCTGGTAGCTTTGTGGTGTTCACTGTCTTTTGACAATAAATACTACCATAATCCTAATAGGAGCTTTTGTGGAAGTTCTGTCTTAGTCTGATTGCTGAACATTTCCAAGCATGGTATTGACAAACCCACTGATTTTAATAACTTAAAGTTTTTGTAAACCAGCTGAGCCCCGCGATGTTACCCGCTGCATTTTTTCGGGATAGAAAGTAGCCTACGTGTTAATCCAGGATGTCAGCTATCTCCATATGATTCATCAAATCAGTCTAGCCGTTTGAGCGTGAAGAGGTAACAAACATACAAACACACTTACAAACTTTCGCCTTTATAATATTAGTGTGATGTAAAGTCTGATATGATAATAAATTCTATAGTTTTACCATTAAGAGTCTACCTTAAGAGAGATTCTAAGCTAGGGGATTTATACCAAGCGTTTGATAGCCTTATACAATCATTGTTTTGTTCCCAGTTTATAGCACACGTATGTAGGTTGGTACTTATTTACATGCACTTATTTCCATAAAATCAATTTACTGCACGTACACTTGAATTACCATAATATATATAAGTACATTAATTTTATGTTCGCAAACCATTAATATTACATTTAATTGTATGACGTCGAAGAGCCATACATTATCAAGGGTTATAAAATTCACATTACCGTCTGCAGAGCCAGTCATGACGTAACGCAGATCATATAAACTATTGTAAGTGTGTTTGTAAACGAGATCAAACAATAGGATCAGGTTAAGTCACCCATTATCGTCCACAAAAAACGGTTGTTTAGTCGACTTGCAAATAAATAGTCGAGTTGATTGTCGATACGTGGGTACATACGAACAATGGCTTGTTATGGGTGTATCGTTTTCCGTCCGTAGTAAACTGATAGTTTTAATTTTTTTTATACACTCGTCCCCACCCATCATTGACGTCAATCGACCGGTTGCGGTATGTATGTGTGGGTAACACGTTTGTTATATAGTTAGGGTTGTCGATTAACACAATTTTTTGGTTAAACAATTAATTTCTCAAATTATATTGGAAACGTTTATAAATATTTCTTCGCCAAAAATATATTAATTATTTAAATTTTAGTTAGCAGTCCCTATTGTTTTTGTCGTTTCCAAACTTCGGTGTATGATTTGAACGGGTAATGTAAATTAACGAAGACATGCCGTGTACTCTCAACCCTAAGTTTAATAGCTGTAAAATTAGTAATAATGATTTTATGATATTATTAGCAATTAACAATAGTGACGGGTAAAACAGTTGTATTTAAATTATATAGGTATTATGTACGTTAAATCATTGTGTATTAATATTATGCAAATATTTAATAGGCCTTTGTTAATTTATGAAACACTAACTATTACTTATAACAAAATTAATATTGCTTATTCTTTTTGGTGTTCCAAAATACATTCACACTTTTTTATTCTTTTTTTGTCAACCCTGCGAGGATTGAGCAAGTGTCAAACCGTTTATATCCATACAGCCGTGTATCTATATAAGTAGTTAAATTTTTGCGTGTGTGCGCGCTGCATGCGTCTGCGCAATGCAATGGTACGACCGGCGTTCCTCTTCTCGGTTTATTGCTAGGGCACCATAAATGCCACCATGCATATGCCATGGATTAAAGACGATTCTATAAACAAGCGTTGGAATGTGTTGATCATGTATTCAGCTATCACGAACGAATTTGTGATTGTATACGTTTTGTCTCTTACTTCTATTTTTTACACGCTTTATATTAGCTTCACTTGTATGTATGTATGTTTGTTTGTATGTTTGTAACCGACTTCTTTGGGCGCGATTTTGACCCACTTTAAACGGCTAGATTTCGTTCAAACTTTGTAGATTTATCGAGGACCGATGACAATACACTAATTTGATAAAATTATTTAATAATATAATTAATAAAAAGTATTAATTAATAAAAATAGCATAATTACAGCCCGCAACACAAACGCCCTCTGCTAAGCCGCTAGTCGCTACGGTAAAGTTCCGTGGTAGCTAAGCGTCGCGCGCGTGTCCCGACTCCAACGCCCTCTGCTAAGCCGCTAGTCGCTACGGTAAAGTTCCGTGGTAGCTAAGCGTCGCGCGCGTGTCCCGACTCCAACGCCCTCTGCTAAGCCGCTAGTCGCTACGGTAAAGTTCCGTGGTAGCTAAGCGTCGCGCGCGTGTCCCGACTCCAACGCCCTCTGCTAAGCCGCTAGTCGCTACGGTAAAGTTCCGTGGTAGCTAAGCGTCGCGCGCGTGTCCCGACTCCAACGCCCTCTGCTAAGCCGCTAGTCGCTACGGTAAAGTTCCGTGGTAGCTAACCGTCGCGGGCGCCGAGACCGGCTCGCGTTAAGGTAAAGCTTCGTGGTAGCTAACCATCTTAATAAAAAATAGAAAATAAATAATAGTTTAAAAAAACTAAAAAACACGCTTTTTATCGAAAACCGAACTAAAAAATAGAAAATAAGTTTTAATCAATTTAAATTAAGAATAGTGTTAAAAATTTCAATAAATATAAATTAATAATAGTGTGAATAAAAACAAAAAATATTTTATTTAAAAAAGCGTGGGGTGCATGGTGTCAATAGTTATAAATATTTTATTGACAGATACGAGTAGAGTGATTATCACTTTGATAATATCTTAAAAAGCACCCCACGCTTTTTTTAAATAAAATATTTTTTGTTTTTATTCACACTATTATTAATTTATATTTATTGAAATTTTTAACACTATTCTTAATTTAAATTGATTAAAACTTATTTTCTATTTTTTAGTTCGGTTTTCGATAAAAAGCGTGTTTTTTAGTTTTTTTAAACTATTATTTATTCCCTCAATAATATGTGGACAATGTTGTGGGTTACATGTTTGTAATATCAATGTATGAACTTATTGTAAACATTTTAACGTGTAACTGTTTTTTGTCCCTTACAAATAAAATAAAATAAAATAAAATGTAGACATTTTGTTCGATGAAGACAATGTGGCTTATCGTTTAAAAGGTTTGTTTCATTTTTACAAGCTTTTTTTAACTTGCAATGTTAGTATGGATGTGAGTTTGTTTCGGCCAAATCCTACAATCTAGATTTGAATTTAGAACCACTTTTTACATGCGATTGAAATGAAATTTTGCATACCTAAATGGGTTTGGTGACAATAAAATATTATGGTACGTTTGGTTCAAAAGCTAGTGTAAAAAATATATTTTAAATATTAACTTATCTGTGAAACAATTGATTATATTGTTTCTGAAAGTATTCTGCTCTAACTAGGTAGTAGATCTATGAATATTATTATCTGCAGTTTTTTTACATTTATTTATTTAAACAACAATATAAGGTTAAGCTTTTTGTTATCACTACTCGAAAGTCGTAAAATCTGACAGAATGGCGATAATGCAACAACGGTATAATATCTCTGAAGAGCATTGGAATTCTGCAGTATTGGTATAAGTACATACAAAGTTAAAAATACTGGACTGAGTCACTGAACGTACACGCAGAATTTAACATCGACTTTTTGTTCCATACATCATACATATTATGAAGATAAGCTGAATGACTGGACGATAAATAAAGTTTCCCGATGCTGTCAAAAACCAATAACTTTGCAGGCTTCCTCATTCTCTGCATGTTCCTTTGTCTTTCTCACGGTAGATTGTACATGGTAAAGTTCAAGGAAATTTCTCCGTCCCTTCCAACCGTATCTTTTCATTCTTGTAAAAGCTTTTAAATGTACCGAATATCAATAAGAATATTAAGATTAACACGGGGAGCTTTCTTAGCGTTTCAATTTGCGTTGTTGTATTTTGGGCATTTTTTTTGACAGTTTAATGATTGACAGTGACATAATATATGCGCCTCTTTTGTATGTAGACAGAGGTGTAAAGTACATACAGTTCAAGACATTAAATATAATCTGTCATTTATATCCTGTTTTTGTGATTAGTGGCAAGAAAAACTTACGTTTTTTTAATTACTTGACTGAAAAAAGTATGTTTTTTTGGAGAATGATAGACATTTGGAGAAGAATTTTCATGAAGAAACCGAGCCTGAAGCAGAAATTAAATAACTTGTATATTATATCGTATTGTTTTAAATTACAAGCCCAAAATAATTGTTGTTATTGTGTCCTTTTTTAAACAGGTCGCTCAGGACTCTATAGAAACCCTTGCTAATATTTTTGAAATAAATTAAAAAGTAAAATTCCTTGTTCCAGATGATAAACGCTGATTGAGGGCCCGGACTCTTGAGCGACCTGCAAGCGGCCGGCGGCTGCAATGGACCAACTGCTGGATCTAACTCGAATCTTGGCTACATCTAAAGTTTCTCATCTATAGACTAAATTACTTAATTGGATTACTACTAGTGACTTATATAAGAATTCCTAAATCGTAGATCGATGTATCAATCGTCGTCTTTGTATTCTAAAGTCAAATTTTGAATCTGTAAAGAAACAATATGATGAATGTAAAATGGCGACGTTAATGCGTCATAGATTCCTGTTTTTAACCAACTGGCAGTTTAAATTTATTTAAATATGGAATTTACGAAACTTGATTCTTTTTTTTTATGGCGTGAAGATGGCGCAGTGTTTTGGTATATTCTACTGAGTAGTATTAACTGAATATCAGTTTGTCTTTTTAAAATGAATACGAATAAGACACTCATCTTCTTAGTTATTAAGAACGTCTTATGTAGAGGCTGTAGCGTTTTTGCTAAAAAGGCAGTTACATAGATTAAGGAATTGTAGATAATGATATATACGGGAAAAGCCGGTTTTTCAGAAAAACTGATCGTTACTTTATTAATAGTATCATCACCTACTTACTTTCCTAATAAATTATTTATTGAACAGTCTTAACGTCTGAATATTGGACAGTTATATTATACAGTATTTCCATATTTTTAACAAATAGTATCTGCGTGTCTTTATGCACTGAGTTTTTAACCGTAAATAAAATATGAATAAATTTAAACTATTTATATCCTGCATTCATAAAGTGCAAAAACCGTAAAGTAATTTTATTATGATTAAAATAGACCAAATATTTGTTTAAAGCCCTTGAGTTGCGTATTTTTTAATATTTAATTACGTAAACTTAGGTATACAGTTATAATTATTTATAGATGGATAAACATGTTACTATTCTGTTTTTAACTAAGAAGAAAATGACATTTATTCTTTTGTATCTTCATATTTACACCCTTAAAATAAATATAATATACATACATATATATTTTTAACTAATATAATTTTGATGAAAGTATAGGTATTATAAAAAATTTCAGACGTAGATACAGCTGAAACATTCTGTTATAAATAAATTAAGGTATAGTTATCCGTTAAAGGTTGATTTATAGATATCATTAAACCACACGCACTTTTTGCGAGACCACAGACTAAAAAATGTCTATAGAACAAGGTTGTTAAACTGGTAGTTTAAATTTATTTATTTAGGTATGTGTTTTGCTCCTGAATAAGCGTTTTCCTTGTGGAGACGTTTCCAACTGTTGTTTACTTATGTTCCTTAATTAATTAAACTCGTTAATCTTATAAACTATAATACCTCTTGTATAAAGTAGTAACAAATGTAACAGCCAACTTCATTAGTATCTACATAGACATGCGATTGCAACCATCTCGGGGTATTTTCTCCAGTTTATTGAAGAGTTAGGTACATTTCTTCAACTTCTTCTACCTCTATTAATTTAATATTAAAGCAAACAACAAATATTGTTATTAAAATTTACCTAAACAAAAGTTTTATACTCTATTTTGGAAGTCGGTTAAAAATCTAGTTTCACAGTATACAGCGAATCGATAATGAGTTGATTAAGTCAATGGCAGAGGCTATTTACCAGTTTGATTTATTCTTTTTATATTAATTTGCGAAATAAATTATTATTAATATTATCAAAATGTCATCGACATAATTAATATAAAAAATATAGCAATACCTTATGAATGATTCTCATAATTTTAAATGATTATACAATTGTAAGTTACATGGTAATATTATTTTGTTTTTTTTTAATTGTTTACCGTAAAAGTATTACGATGTAGAGTAGCTTTGTTTTTTTTTCATATAATATGTAAACCTCCAATCAAGAATAACAAAGAATAACTACATATCATTTTCGTAGAATGTAATTTCTTTTAATTTATTTATATGAATCGCTTAGTGATATTATTTATACCAAAATATCTTGCCTTATGAGATTATGTTAATAGTAGAGTTCTTGTTAAATTATTAAATGTATTTTAATAGCATTCCATTAGAATAAATCCATTTTTATTTTCATGTTATTTATTATTTGACATTAATTAATTACAGACAGTTTATTACACCGACATAAGGTCGGCCCCGTTAATTATTTTAAAATAAATCATTGTTTAAGTTAAAATTATATTAATATAAAATACTGAATAAATTTTATTCACTGTTTAATTTGTTTATGTTATTTATAGTGAACTAACCGCGCCTAGCCGTGTAGTCCAGGGTAAGCTACCTCCATACCAAATTCTATCGAATTCGGTCTAGCCGTTTGAGCGTGAAGAGGTAACTAACATCCAAAAAAATCACAAACTTTTGTATTTATAGTATTAGTATGATTTCTTTCGGTTTAATAGAATATAATACCTATGTTAACTACCTATATAACTATGTAGACAGTTTCAAGTTTCCCTTAATCAATTTAAAAATATGTAGACAATGTTATGAATTGTAAATTAGTGTAAGATGTAAATTACATAATATCAATTATGGAATTTAGCATGGAGGTTAATTGTAACGCAATTTACGATAGAATATATTATAAATACATTACTTATTTCTTTATAGTACTATAGGTACAATTGATACTTTTACTTGAACAGGCTGAGAATATACTGGCCTATTTTAGCCTTCGCTCTACTCGTGATAGTAATAATATTAATATTATTAGTGTAATAATAATTTGCCCATCATTGTAAATCTCATATTATTTACTAGTACCCGGTTTATTTTTTCCGAAACGAGCCGGGTATTCCCGAAAAAAATGTGTAAAACCGGTAAATAGTAAATAATAACCCCAAATTGATAGTAAACATCCCACTCGTCTTTGAAAAGGTAAATTATGCAGAGCCGTGGTTAACACACAGTTTATTAAAGACTAGCTGCGCCCCGCGGTGTTACCCGCTAAATTTTTTCGGGATAAAAAGTAGCCTATGTGATAATCTGATGTATAAGCTATATTATTGTAAAGTTTCATTAAAATCCATTCAGTAGTTCTTACGTGAAAGAGTAACAAACATCCATCCATACTTACAAACTTTCGCGTTTATAATATTAGTAGGGATATCTCATAAGTATTTATTTATGAACCTGCCTATGAGTTTGGTTTACGCAAAGGATAAGGAAAACTACCAAATAAATGTTACTTATGTAAACTATGCAAATTGCCCTTTGATGTAAATACCTCCATATCCATAAATCCACGTCAAAACACGCGAATTGGGTCACTGTGAATGGTATTAAATAAGTTCAATTCAATTTTCAATCTTTTCCCAAAAGCATAAAGTTCATAATCGGTTACTAGTGCATGAAACTAATTTCCTTTGTTCGAAAGCCCTTTCCACACAATGACATAACGCATGCGTGGATGACGCGCGCACTGACCTCGACTGCGGCACGTGGGAATGTCAGCCGTCCCGCTCTAACACCAGCTTAATCCATGGGGCAATTGGAAAGGTATGTCTAATAAGTATGTCTGTCTCTTTTCCGCGTTATGTTTCCATTTTCCATCCTAAAGGTCATAGGCCGAAGGTATAAATATAAGATTGAGTTTAATATATTTTACTAATAATGTTGATTGAAAGGTTTTAATTCGGCTTTAGACCTATCAATTTATAATAACTGCGTATATGGACAAACTGAGGCATGAGTACCTACAGATAGATAGCTTCCACGTTCGAACTCGAGGAGATCAACCTCTCTTCCAACCATGTTGACTGGACAATCTGTACAACACGGCTTGTTTCTACATGGCATTTGCTACCACCCCTAACATTTATCTGAGTTTCCACGGGTTACAAATGCTAGTAATGGGAAATTTCAATAACGCGGGTCTGCTGACAGTATTTTTGTCAATTTTTGTATCGAGAAAACTGTTATAGAACGTCGCGTTTCTGTATGCTACATATTTCAGTTCACCACGTTAATTCCAGGGGTGTACTAGTTGCTTTAGAAAACGTTTTCGATACTAATTTAACCGCTTCAAAACGCAACAACTCACGGTTGATACATTATAGTTTTCGTAGCGTTACCTACGAAATCATTGACAATATCAAATATTAGAAATGAATATGGAAAATCTTTTCGTGCGTAACAAAAGGTAAGAAAAAGCAGAATAAGGTATTTTTCGTGAGGTAACGCACGAAAAATACCTTATTTAGTTGAATCGCATGAATGGTGATAGTAACGTGTGAAACGAAAACATGACAACAATTTCAGTCGCCATTATTGACTACTTGACAGGTGCCAAAAGAAAAAAAGGTGAATATTCCAATAGATTTCAATGCAGATGAAGTCCGTGCAAATAATATATGCCAGAATATTTTTTATAAATCTATCATCGTGTTTGGTTAAATACGCGTGTCTCATTCTAAGGCGTGTGTTCTGTTTGTTTCTGTGAAGTTAAGTAGAATTGTTTACGTAAATAACCTAATTTGACAACTTCATCGACTTGATAAAGTGTTAAATGTATAATGTTTTTTCTTAGTGAGTTTAAATGATAATATTTGTAAACATATGAAAACAACATAACGCCTGTATTCCCCGAAGGGGTAGGCAGCGGTAGACATACAGTACCTACACCCACATTTCGCCAGTTATGTTTTTAGGTCCCAATGTAATATGAGGCGAGCCTATTGCCATCAACCGTGCACAAATCCAGACTCCGTGCTGCTACTAAGAATTACCTAATGGAAAAACCCAGTAACACTTTGCCCGACCTGGGATTAGAACCCAGGACCTCGTGTTCAGCAGTCGCGCTTAGCAACCACTAGACCAACGAGGCAGTCGAGTGATTTTATTTGTAGTCACAATTAATCAAGGTTCATAAACTTTTTGTTCGCCACATTTACGTCACTAAGCAGTTCTTACTACTATCTGTATAAGTATAGCGGAACGTAACCGCTATACTTTGCATAAGATTATAAAAAAAAAACACAGGTTTTCCACAATAGATGTTAGCATGTATTAGTTACTATTACATCACATTACGAGATGTAATTACATGAGCTATGACGTTAACCATGTTTAAGTTATGTTATTGAGTATTGTTAGATATGTATTGATATGCATAGATGCACCGTTTTAATTGAATTGATGTGGGGTTTATTTTCAAACAATTCTGAATTGAATGTAGTACCGTTTTGTGTTTATAAATAGGAATAACATTTATTTCTATGCTATTTTTATAGGCTTATTTATAAGATCGTAAGATGTAGTAGATTCTTATGGAAATACCTATGTTGAGAGCTAGACTGTATTTAAATATTTCCATTTTACGGGGACATGCCTAGTTCCGATCTCTGTAAAAAATTGCGTTTATGATTAGCATTTTTTTTTCCTTAGCCTATACTGTCCCTCTGCTGGGCAAAGGCCTCCCCCAAATCCTTCCATTGGTCCTTGTCTCGCGCTACCTCGAACCAGTTCTTAATGTAAATGTCTATTAGCATGGCAGACAAAATTCCAATCAACTTCGATTCGATAGTTCGAGTTCTGGGATTTCCTTTTACCAATATACTATCCACTTTCCAGTATTGAGATGTATTTAAATAAGAGTTAAAACTACATGTTTATCGTGCTTGCTCATCTGTTGTTAAATTGGTATCGTCATGGTGAACATGTGATGCAAATGTAAGATCGTAATAAAATCATCATTATTATATAGGTATTACATACATGGATTATATGTATACATTAAAAGCTTGACTTGCGTAGTAAGCATGACAAAATAATAAACACGGAAGCTAACACTTTTCTTAAAATACCAAAAGCTGCATTTTTTGTTGTTCATCATTAGCCTGTAGACGTTCACTGTTGAACAAAGGCCTCCCCCTTAGGTAAAGGGGGTTGCCACAATCCCCATCTTGTGGATACGCCTATCTTGTGTCGCTTCTTACGACACCTAAGGGAGGAAAGGGGGTGTTCTATTTAGGCCAGATACCACTCGGCAGACCCCGAATGGGTAGTCGTGTATCGTACATCCACATTTCGCCAGTTATGTTACAGGTCGCAATGTTATAGGGGGCGAGCCTATTGCCATCTACCGGGCACAAATCCAGACTCCGTGCGGGTATTGAGAATTTCCGTATAGAAAAACTCAGTTACTCTTGCCTGGGATTTGAAACTAAGACCTCATTGTCCCCTGTGTCACTAAGCGAAACAACGAGTAAGGCGGAAATTGTTTTATAGTCTGTAAACTTCGATTTTAGTATTAGGTATGAGTGTTAGTTGCAATGATATTGGCTATTTTGTGTCGATAAAATAAAATGATGTGATGTGTATCTGAGGTTGACGGGAACAAGAATAGACTTTATCTTATCAATACTTCGTTTAGTTAACCTTTTTATAAATTAGCGATAAGATGAAATCCTATCCGTTTTCCACCACAAAATAAGATAGACAACGACTTTTAGTAAACGCCTTACAAAATAATTTTGCAAAACGTGACGTGAGCTGTAGAAATGAAACTGTGCTATGTTGCTTTTTGCAGGATCGTTAATATAGAGCTTTGTAGAGTTTGAAATGAAAAAACAAGTTTAAGGGTTCATGGTAATTATACTTTCTTATCACGCGTTGCGTAATTAACAAATTATTACGCAAAATGAAACGAATTAAACTAACTTACTAACTTTTGTGGTGGTTTTCATGAAAAGGTTAGTTGCGTAGCATTTGCGCCTGGCGCAAAATAATCTTCAATGTTACGTTATGATGAATTTCATTATTTGAATAAGGAATATTTTAAAAGAGTATTTATATCAGGTATTTTGGGTTTAGGTCGTCTATTCCGTTATGCCTGTAGGTGGTTGTATAGAAAACTTAATATTAATGTTCTAGATTTGAAATAATTTTATAACAAATATTATGACAGTTCATGTCTTGCTGGCAATCGATAAAACTTGGAACACCATTTGTATCTGTCCAAGTTACGCACGACTAGTTACTCGATATTGTAATAAAAATGTAAACATATTCCAACAATTTTCTCTATATAGTAAAAGCATAATTGCGTATAATATTTGATTTAATAAGCCATTATCAGAGCCCTGATTACCCATTAAAATGAACACACCCTTTCGAGTTCTTGCAATCATTGGCTATTTGATACGAATGGAACACAAATATTTAAAAACAGTGACTTACTGTATAATCTTGACTTAAAATACCTTTGACAAAGTTCTAAAAAGTTCAGTCAGAACCGAGCACTTAGAACTTTTTCAAAATAAATAATATCAAAGGAATAGCTAAAAAAATCTCAGGTATTTCATATTAGTCGGCGTGTGCTAGAGAATACCAATGATCGATATTAGTTGAGTATCGATTGAAATACATCGATATAAAACAATATTGCTGCAGGAGATATATGAGGTGTCAACGCGTGATTTATTTGCGTGGCTTCTACGATGTTGGGTTGCGCGTGAGTTGCGCTACGAAAGTATGGAGTAGCTGTTTATACAAGGAAACAGAAAAAAAAAGAATATTTAGGCGATATTATTTTAAATTAAAAATTGTAATTTGTTAAAACCCCGAAATGTGATATGTATGAATGCATCTTTGTAGATATTCATGTAGTTTATTCGCCTGTTTCCCAGGTACCGTGGATTTTCATTTGCAACAATTCTGACCTACCCCTTTCGCCTCATTCCCTAAATTCTTGTATGATATCAGCTAACAAGGACATATGCTGAATATTATAAAACCTTCTGTAAAAAGCTTTTATACTGAAACATAATACCTACTTTTTTGGTTACAGTGGCTTTTAGGTTATTTCTACACACCCAATAGCATACAGAGAGTCATGTATTTCCTCCATACGAGACGCTGGCACGCCTACATGCCCCAAAATTCCCCCATATCACAGAGATGATATTCAATGAAATTTCATTGGTCAAGTGTATTTTCTATTTGGTTGTATTTATCATTTACTAGCTGTTGCCCGCGACTTCGTCCGCGTAAATTTCAGATAAAAACACCAGGAGACTATAATCTGATATTGTAAGTAAGTGAAAAACACTATAAATTACTTATCGAAAGGAATGTACATAGTATTTTAATGATAAAGGTATTTTTAAATTAAGATGGGGCTAGTTTAGTTGCTTAACCGATTTCGTGGGTATGATCGGTGAATATTGAGTGACTTACAGGAAAGTTATTGACATGATTGGTTTGCTTATAAGGAATGTACACATAAAATGTTGAATGTACCTTTGTTTTACTGTATCTATGTACTATATTGATGGCATGCATTTCTCTAAACTACGTTCGTAGTTTTGTCCTCAGCAGACAACATATAAAGAGATTGTGAACTGGTAACTCGGAAGCGAGCATCATACAGTTAAATAATAATAGCAGCCTATAACTGTCCTACTGCAGGACAGAGGCCTCTTCTCGTAGAAAGGGATTAAGCATTGATCACCACGCTAGCTCATTGCGGGTTGGCGATTTCAGATTACTAAATCCAGGTTTCCTTACGATATTTTCCGTCACCGTTAGTCAGTGGTGTAGAATATCTAAGAAAGTATTTATAACATTGAAAAAGTCACATTGATACTTGCCCGGGTTTGAACCTGCAACCTTGTGCATACAAATCAGGTATGTTAACCACTTGGCCACCACGACAGTCATACATATCATATAGTTATCCGAGTAAAAATCAGCTGGTTTCTATTCCTTAATAATTAAGTCTACCCCTGCGTGAGCTATGACGTGAGCGATGATAGTTTGTACGTCAAAATGCGCCAAACGGTTATATTGGAATTGATTGTAGCAGACATTTAAACAAACTGCTCATGTCCGTCACCCATATGGTCCGTCACAGGTCCACCTGTGGGCGACGAACTTGGGCAGTTCGTTGCCCAAACAGAAAAGGCGGTGCGGGCTGGCGTTTCACGTGCGCCTTTTAAGAAGGGTCGTAAGGCACGTAGGCCGTACGTGGTGAGCGGGACCAATCGTGAAGAGGCGAGTCAAAATTTGTTTCAAAAGACGTGTACGTGTGTACATGTAGCATACATGTAGTTAGAAGGATACCCTGAGGTTTTAGCTGGTAAGAGACCGGCATAACACTCCGTCCGCTCAGTGTGGAGGAAGTCCAGGAGGATTTTCCTAGCAACAAAAATACTTTGATAATTGTGTGGAATTTAGAATTTGACTGCCTTATTGGTCTAGTGTTCGTAAAATGCGACTACTGAGCGGGAGTTCCGTGTGTTCGTCTACCAGGTCGGGCAAAGTGTTATGGGTTTTTCAACTAATTCTCAGTAGCTGTACCGACTTTGAATTTGTGCCTGGTTAATGAAAATTTAATTGGCGTAAGTAACAGTACAATAAAGGCGTGATAGTATGGTATGAGTATGGCCACCGCTACAATTTGTTATAATTTCTGCATCTATGATGTTTCTCTACAAAACGGTAACTATGAGGTGGATCACAGACCTTCAACTTAACGATGGGTGTCTACAGTACACTTTCTGCTAGAGAGTTAAAACATATAAACAAAAAAAACTTCAAAATTTTATGTCGTTTGAATATGTTCCAGTGAATAAATATTTATGTTGTCGAATGCGGGAATAACACTATCACATCACATCTTAACCAACTTTTCCAGGAACGTGAAATAATGAGAAGAATTCTGTATACTCCGTCTAAATATTACCATTTATTAATATTTATGTATATCCAGTGTATAAAGTGCAATATATAAGTAAAGTTTTTACGGAGCATTTAAGTACGAAAATATTTATCTATAGTCACCGCAGAACAGGAATGTGACTCGATCCATTACATGGTGGTTGTTCCTGCTGAGTTCTGTCTAAAACTATTGTACATTCTTAATTTAGGATTACATTTCAGCAAATGTCTCTTAAAACTATAGCGTAACTCTCCAAGAACGGACGTTTTGTTGCTTCAAATTGATGTGTATATTGAGTATGGTGAGCGCTAATTTGCCACCTAAGAGAGAGAGAGAGAGTATTAGCTCTAGCTGTGTACAAAATGGTTGTTGCGTCGGTGACTCCCTCTCCCTCACAACAGTAGAAATAAGAACTTAATACGTATTGTAAGTTTTAAGATAAGGGTACAATGAGGCTGGCATACCTGTGTAAGGTAAAAGCCTCTAAATAAATTGAGAATAAAAAAATAAATAAAAAAAGTGGTCTGTGTGAATGATTGTTGGTAGACAGCGCCTAAATGGTAAATTGTTTCTCCAGCGTTTTCCATATTTCTACGGTATTGATGAATCAAAGGTGTAACCCAAATTCGGCAGATGAAATAACTTCGATGTAAAATAAAAAAAATGAGAAATCTAACATTTTGATGGAAAAGCTAAAATAGAAAATATTACTGAATATTGTTATTAACTATTCTGTGGTTAAAGTAAAACAAACAACATTCTATACATATTTACAATGGTGAAGTTACAAACTTATTAAAGTAGAAAAAAAATAAAAATTAATTAACTGTAAATAGTTTGGAATAATATTATGTTAAAAATATGTTATAATTGTCTTTTTATTAATATTTAAGTTCAAAAACATCCAAAAAGAAATTAAAGCCTATGCAAAAAGAAAATCCTTTGGCAAGGATCGATCTCTATACATATAAAACGCAGGGCGATCGCTTAACCGCCACGCCATGATACTTGACGTAAATTTTAAAATAGATGTTTCCGAACATGTTATGATTTACTGCTCAGCTCCTTATGGATATAGCGTGATGATTTCTACTTCAGAGGTTCATCTGTAACTAATCTGCATATTGTAACTATTGGTTTTGTCTTAAAGTGCTATAGAATAGCGCCGCCACGCCGCGCGCCGGCCGTTACCGCCGCAACCGCTATGTCCCTGCCTTTTATCTGTAATATCTTCGAAACTATTTATTTAAATTACTTGCTGTAAAGGGTAATTTTGATTTATATTAAATGGACAATATATTGAAGGTACTTATTTGGATAAGGATTTATGCTGTATTGCTCAAAATCGCTTCTTAAATATGTCATTATTTCTCGTAAAAAGTAAAAGATAAAAAAATGGTTATTGTGGGTTATTCGTAAGAGATAGACATATGCTATCGCGGACTTTTTTGTAGGCATTTTTAAGGTGTACAATACTGTAGTACATTGTTTTGATATATCTCGTAGGGTTTAGCCAGCGTTTGCAATGTAAGCGTTGTCATTTTCGACATCACATTAGAAAACTCTAAAATTATCAGTATTTCTCTACTATATTATGCATGTATTATAGACATAAACCTTCCTCTTGAACCACTCTATCTATTAAAAAAAACCGCATCGAAATCCGTGGCGTAGTTTTAAAGATTAAAGCATATATAGGGACAGACAGACAGCGGTAAGTGACTTTGTTTTATAATATGTAAGGATTTAGGACCAAAGACGCAATGTCATTTATGTTATATTGTGATTAAAATGTAACTAATGTAGTAAAAGCAGGTCCCTCCCTATTTCATCATCACGTCGGCCTATCTCGGTCGACTGCTGGACATAGGCCTCTCCTACGGCCCTCACCTCTCCACTGAGCTCGATCTTCGGCTCTCCACTCCCTATTTAGTTAGCTTTAAATTCTCAGTTAGGCAAAGAAAATATTTCTCGCTTTAGTGTTGTCTATATTAAGTGACGCAATCGGATACATAATTTTACACTAAACGCATGATTCTCATATTGATCGGGGTATAAAAAAGTTGATTTTCCGAAACTATTTACCGTTGCGCTTATGATTATTTTAAATTGAATGTAACTACGGATACCGTGTCTTAGATTCAAATTCAAAAATGTATTTGCTATAATATGGTGTATGTCCTTCTCTATACGAGAAGAGGCCTTTGCTCTATAGTGTGACCGTTATAGGCTGTTATTTCCTTTATTTATATACATTTCTTATAAATTACATTTTTAAATAATATATATGTATATACATAGGCTGTTATTATTATTATGGTGTAAGGTGTGTTAATATAATTAGTTCTACTTGTTTTATGATTATTTAAGTTAATTAAGTTTTATAAAGCACCCACATTTACCTTAGATCTTCCGAGTTAGGTCAAATTTGGTAATAATTTACTTGTAAATGGTGTTTGTGCAAATACGTAAGCCGAACCTGGCTGGAGAACTTTTATTAGGTCTCGCCAAACGACCGGTTAAGCAGTCAGAACTCCTTCAGAGCTAACTGCGAGAGACAGTTTAAAAAAAAAGAAAACTAAACGTAAGCCTAGTTATCGAAGACTTAAAAAATCTTAGACGATCAGCCAAACAAACAAAAGTTACATGACTTTTTAGGTTTTCCTTACGAAGCTGAAGACTAAGATAGGTCTGCGTGCGCTAAATAGATCTCGGCCTTAAAGTCTATATCGTAACATTGAATGATGAATTTTCTTCAGACTTTTACGAATTTTCCTGATACTATTCAATCTCCAAACTTTCTTTTTTCTGCTGATAATAATAATATTCTTCACCGTCAGTTTAAACTTAAAGCCCCTGAAGGTGCTTGGTTATAAATTTGCTGTAAGTAATTACATATAATTTGACCACAAATTTAAAACCAAATGACTTAGCATTTCGATCGGAACGAAATAAAGAAAGATGACAGTGCTTAATGCAGTCTTAATGGTTTAAAATCATGTTCATACGAGATGAATTCCTCGTCCCTTTCGGCTGGACTGACCCTTACCACGAGTTCTTATAACAGAGCATTTCCCGCTGTGGAAGCGAGACGCGGCTATAATCAGTGTAGCGCGGCCTCTCGCTTCTACGAAGGAAAACGTCATTTTTTAAGAGTTCACAGTAAGGCAGCAAGTTGAAAAGTTGAAATCATTATAAATTACAATGAATGAACCGAATTATTGCAGAAACTTAATTGAAATAAAATGGGCGTCATTCCGATTGTAATTCATAGTCATTATATGGGTCCCTTCAAAAGGCTCATTTAATTGGATACGGTTGATTGTTATCGTTGTAAAGAGGTATTTTTTTATCAATTAACTTTCAGTTATCTGTTGGATGTGCCGAACGGATTGCGGTTGGTTACATTCTTGTTTTCCCACGATATGAGCAATGAGGCCGGTGACTCGACAATAAAGGATAAAATCTGCTTTAGGTTAGTTTTCTTAAAGTATAATCTCTGCGAAAGACATTCATGTTTATGTATGCACAATATACGGACATGAGAGAAAATGTAGAGGTAGACATCACACTAATATTAGAAATGCGACAGTTTGTGAGTGAGTTTGTTATCTCTTCACGCTCAAACGGCTAAACCGATTTTGATGAAATTTCATATGGAGGTAGCTGGCACCCTGGATTAACACATAGGCTACTTTTTATCCCGAAAAATTGTAGCGGGTAACACCGCTGGGCGCAGCTATTATATATACATATGTACATATAAAGTTTATTCTCTCTATTGTTTGCTTTGTACAAAAGCCCTTACTTGACGTCACAAATTGAATTCAATGCACTTCTTTGTACAAACATCAATAAGCGATCAACCTATATCTTCCGTACACGTTTTTTTTCTAACGATGAATGTTTGGTAAACTAAAGCCGACTTACAATTTAGAATGTTTTTAGAACATAAAACTGGTTTGCGCAGCCTTGTAAATCTTCTTTGCACTTGAAGATTATCAAACGAAATTATTAAGGAATTTACTACATCTTATAGTAGTACTTTAGCGCCAGATAGGCTTGGCAGTCTCTAGTAAACATTGTTACTTAAGCGATTACCATCACTCAGTGTCAAATCGAACACTAATTGAGACCATCGATCAAACTAGTACAGTTACAATTTCGACTGCGCGACATTGGATACATAACCCGTCCTGTCAAGCACAAGTACCTCCCTATTCGCCAAAAAACTTGCGATGTCTCGGTCCCACGTCTTGCAGACTTATCTTAAATCATGAATCGATCGCAAGCTGCGGGGCAAGCCGAGCAATTCACAACACTACCTCGATTACAACGCCAGTAGTTGTACAACCCGTGAACCGCTTACACGCATTCGATTTACGCGATAGTCGAATTCGAAATTTGTTTTTCGATTTGTGAGTGATGTGTCGGTAAATCGATTTGAAGTGCATTAATCCGATCGGTGACAGTGCTCGGTCTGATCGGATTGTCGGCCAGTGATAAGTAGTGCCGGTATTGTGTTACAATTAATGCATATTGACGTAATGCACGTTTGTGACATGTGAAGTAACTGTAGGAGGCTGATTGGTAAAGATTTTTGTATTATTGCCGTAACTTCATTCATGAAATTAGAAAACTGATTTCAAGCGTGAATCTAAGTCTATTATTAAGTATATAAAGACTATAGTTTTACAGTAAGCCATAACTCAATAATCAATTATTGATCTCCAGTATTTATATCTCCACTTAAAAACCCATTAAATGATAAATCAATAATTACAAATCGCGACCGGAAACGTCAAAAGTTGAGTAACGGGCTGGCATTCAATTGTTTACATAGAACAAAACAAACAATTCCAAGCTCATTGATAATTGGCCGCCATGGTATGTCCGATATCAAGAATGATTTGATTGAAGTAATCTATGAATTGATCTTCGCGCTCTCCGTGATGCTAATTGCCACAACGGTTTATCGATATCACATCTCGATTGACGATGCATTCGAGATATTACATTACTCGATTGTAGAGTGTGAATTAGATGAATTGTTTTTTAATTTATCGATTACATTATTTAAAATTTCTAAATACTGTTAAAGAAACTGCAAAGACGTTAACATTATTTTTAGTATTCAAAATGTTGGTACTAGGTACAGATAATTTCCAATTACAAAAAAATATAGTTTTACCGATATTACATACATTGTTAACAAAGTCTTATACTTTCTATCTTTAGAAGACAAAGTGTCACATTTGGAAATGCGACAGCTAATATTTTAAAGTCTGGGATGAGCTTAATATAATTTTATAGATTGCTGAATTATTCCTGCATAGGTTTTTAAGATCTCCCAATATGTTGAATACTGAATAAATTGCAAAGTTAAACTAAATTTATAATGTTTTATTCACAAAAACAACACATACATTAGGTAACGAAAAGAACTTGAATTTCGGAACTTAGAAAAGCTTGAAGCTTGCACCTTTTTAGTACTCTAAGTTACTAGAAGTCAAAATCGTGACGGCCTATCAGGAAAAAGATACGCGAATATTGATAGCTTTGAATGTGTGAAGTGAAAGTTAACCTAACATATATTATCTCTATACTTTGGCTAATTTTACGATTCTGTTTACCTACATAAACACCTACGCAGCATAATATAATTATCTACGTATATCTATAGGTACTTAAATGCTTGCAGCACTAAGTGTTTTGTTTTCTATAATAAAAAGAATACATTCGATGTTTAAAGTTTTGAAGAAATGAAAGAAGTTTAAACAGATACTAGAAATACGTAGTTCCTTATTGGTCTTAAAAGCGCATGCGTGGCAGCTTCCACCAATCAGTGACAGCTAAACTTAAATTCTACTTCAAATTCAAAATAAGCTTCTTGCTAGCATAAAATCAAGAATTTTAAAAATAAATGTTGTCTATTTGGCCAATGGTATCAACATGTTACAATTGACGTCACAAAAAAATAAACATACCATAAATATGGCGGATTTGTTATAAATATGGGCTTACCATAGACAACGTGGTAGGCACATGTTGAGGCTAGCGACGATGTAATGGCCTGTTGATGTAAAAATGTGTGTTACCACTGACTGTAATATTAAATAATATAGATATCGACACTATACATATAATAAGTAGTACACAAAAGGCTAGTACCCTAAAGGTTGACAGGAAGATATTGCTTCCAGTGATAACTCAGTAATTGTATCTTAAAATTAACAATATCTCTATATTATTGCCAAAATATATTATCTACCTATAAGTATGCATAGCTAACTATTACTCGAATATTCATGTGACTGGTAGCCCACCAGTCGAAATCAATGAGGAAGAAAATATAGATAGAATACTTCGGAGCATTTTTTTTGTACATACAATTTTGGTGTATTGGTAGTAGTCTATATGTATAAAGTGTAAGAAAAGATATCGAAATAATGCACCATCCTTATTGACTGGCAAATCTTTGTAGTTCTATAGCTCTCTAGTCCTCCGAACTGTTTTCTATCGCCTTAAATGCACCGTAAGGCCAACTTATAGGTATAATATTGAGAACAATATAGTCTTGAATCTCAGTACAATACGCAATATTCTGCCTTTATTTGCTTTAACATTTGTTAAAATACGTCAGCACCACACCATAATATTATGAACAAACCGCTAAATGACGCCTTGAAACACAAGCGTTCAGAGAATAATATCTCTTTAACTTGCAACGGAAGATATAGAAATCGTCACATTACTATTCGATGTATTGGGGGAATATTAACCTATAGGTAAGGGTTAAACCTGTCTGAACCAAAATCGCATAATATACATACATATTTATGTAGATACAGTACGCCAGAAAACGCAGCGTTGGCAGATCTCCCATCAGATGGACCGACAATATCGTCAGAATTGGGGGCGACCAGTGGATGCAATTGACATGCTATCGTTCATTGTGGCGTTTTAAGGAAGAGACCTTTGTTCAACAGTGGACGTCTTCCGGCTGATGATGATGATGACTACGGTTGCTACGAGTCTAAAAACTACAGGCAGAAATGAGTACCTTTTATCAGAGAAGTCAGAAATTTTAGAATGCTACAAACAACACAGGGATTTTAAAAACTATCACAAAAGAAAAACATTGCGAAAATAACTACAGAATATTTACTTCTCACAGATCGTGAGGCAGCGCGCACGCAATTATGTTTATAATTACTTATCTTGACCCAATTATAACTTAAAACATTCACGTGATAATATTAATAATTTAATATAGACTACACGCATAGCCTGGCGTATAAATCATATGCACAATTAATGGTCTAGCCCTGCACATGGACGTGTACATGATCATATTTAGTGCTGCGTCTGAGTTGCATGTTAATAAGTAAGTGCGTGCGCATAGAGGATTTATGTGTTGGTTTTACTGCTCACCTGAAAAAATATCCTTTGATGGTGATAAATATACGCCGGCCGGCTAAGGCTTTATTTATAGGCGTTTATTTGTGAGACCTACCGGGATTTATAGAGTTTGGGTACTTAGCTGTGAATTAAAAGTAAGCTCTTTTTTTCGTGTGGCCTTACGCATACCTCGTCGTTTAGAGACGATGGGGTTATGTGGAACTTATCCCTGTAAACGGAAAGGGCGATCCACAGGGGTATACCCAGTAGAAACCACATATGCCTGCGGGGAGGCGGGATTAAACTAAAAGTAGGCTTTGCATTAATATTCATCATCATTATAGAGCCTTGTTAATTATATATAATATATATTATATTCAGCCCGCCTTCGCCTGTGCTGAAAATTATTTTGAATCTTTTCCTATATTAAAGTACCCATCTCTGAAGGTCTATTCTAAATATTGATGAAAGATTTTTTAAACCAGATTAATAGTTCCAGAGATTCCCCTACATACAAACAAACAAATGTTAACTCATTGTAATATATATTTTTCTATAATATTAGAGATTTACGAAATCGAACGCCGAATCAGAAATGAAACTATCAAAACCCTCAACATTAACAAGGAGAAATATAACACTCACACAACCATATTAGCCATAAAACCATGAATATATTTTACTTATCATAATAACGAATGTAACAATTGAATTAATTTTGTGTTACCGAATGTTTGTGAATGACTAGTACCAACTACAATGGATGCTGACCTTGTATTTAGATGGAGTTATTATAGGATTAGCTGTAACTAGGTGCAAAGTAATTACCATTTTAAATAATGTTTTTGTTACTTTGACGACTTAGTGTTAATAAGACACAATACTAAGCAATTTGTAGATAAGATTTCTGTTGTTTTCTGCCTCTATACCATGGACAAGAAAGCAAGAATTTTTCAATTATAGAAGAGTAATGCCATAGTACACTGCACATAGTGGCGGTTTCGCTTCCACAATGGAAAATGTCCTCCTTTAATGGTTCATGGTAAGGGCGCTGATTTTATTTACATAAATGTCATTATTTCTACGTTTTTTTAGCTTAAACTCCACTTAAGTCTATTGACATCTTTATTCTTTGACACGCGAACGACAGTGACGGGTTTATCAATCAATGGTCATTGGTTAGTTATTGTAACACTTGGAAAAGGTCAATAGAAGTAGTTTAACTTTAACGTACCTACATTATTTCGGTTACATTGTAGTAAGTATAGTTTTTTTAGTCGGTTAATGATGATATTTCATACTCGGAAGTGGTTTTAATTACGAAAGTTATAGGTCATACCTTTTTTTCCTGATTTTTTCGATATTTTCATAGTTATTCTGCTATTACGGATGTAGACGAATGCAACAAATCAGACAATTAAAATCGGTCCAGCCGTTCTTGAGTTATAAATGGTGTAAGTAATCCGACTTTGTTTTGTATATAGAAGAAGATATATAAGACCACTATTCAAATATAAGCCAACTATTTAATATATTTTCTAATATCTACCATATAAACAACTCGCAAGTCACATACACACACGCTTAAAATTATATGCTATAACGATTATAGATTTGAATCTGAAGAATGCTAACTAGCGGTGTGAACTGGAGTCCGGCCGGTAGAACTCGAAAGCTTAACGTATTCCGTCGGACCATATTACACGGTACAACGCCTCGCTGATAGCTCCGAGTTAAGTAGTGTAGTGATGCGCAACGCACACACACGTAATGTAAATATATTTCTATACATGCCTTGTAGACATAAATACTAGCTAGCTATCTAAAACTGCCCCCTTATTATGAACTCTTAAAACATAACTAACATCACGCTTGTATTCCCCGAAGCGGTAGGCAGAGGTGCACTTATAGTACACCCACATTTCGCCAGTTATGTTCTTTTTTAGATAGGGTCGAGCCTATTGCCATCAACCGGGCACAAATCCAGCCTGCGTGCGGTTACTGATATCACCTAATGGAAAAACGCAATAACACTGTCCGACCCGGGATTCCAACCCAGGAATGCGTGCTCAGCAGTCGCGCTTAGCAACCACTAGCTAGACCAACGAGGCAGTCAGTCTTAACATGTGCCTTGTTAACATCATTGCAACTTTTGTAATATTGCGTTACACCATTTCTTCAATACATTGAATGAAGATAATAAATAAAAAAATATTTGTGAGTCTATTTGTCTGATTTTAATCTTTGTTTATTGCATACCTTTCGTCAAGTTCGATTCTGGGCGGAATATTTAGCTGTATACTATTGTGCGGCAATGAAACAATAAAAATGGGCGTGAACAATAGTTATTTATAGCATTTGCTGATTTTTATCGATTCTTGTAATGAATAATTTGTTTATTAGACTGAAAGAGATAAAAAAGAGTTGAAGGATTCTTATAAAAGAGTTATAATAAGTTGCAAAATGTTCCCCTTGAACAATGTTGATAGCTAATTTAGACTACCGCGTACGAGTTTCTCTTTATTTAAATTATTGAAAATTAAGCTATCAGTAATAATCTGGCTGATAGTTTTACATCCTTGTGGATTGGAGCGAAAACTTAACATAAAGTATTATTTAAGCAGATACCTATTTATGTTACTCTGGAAAACAACATGCTCTTACACATCGACCAATCATGCCAGGTGGTAAATGGTTACGCAAGTACATCTACTATATATTTGTTTTTGAGTATACTATAGGTACTCACTTTGAGATAATGAGATGGCCTTTGATATCGTAGCTGCGAACAGTAGGTAGGTGCATTGATCATAGGCACTTGAATTCTATTAGAATGATCGGAGTTTCGCATTTACGACAAAAAGGTTTAGCGCTCTCCACGACATAGAGCGTCGTACCACGTGACACCGTTTAGCAAAGTATAATAGGTACAAAGAACTACTAACTACATGTAGGATTAAATTAGGCATATATATTGTTGGAAAGAAGGAATCTGGTACATCAATGAAACAAATACAGGCATTTTGACGTCTGAAGCTAATTTAAATACAGACACATCACGTGAAAAATTACCACATGTAAATGAATGTGTCTGTCGGACTGCCAATGGTTGTCTGTCTGTACGTTGAAGTTAGAAAGACGTGGCAGAGCTGACAAGATGTAACATTTATAAGTAGCTCTGAATATTCCATATGTTTAAAAATGACAGTTTTGGTTTATTACTGTATATACCTTCTATAAGTTGACTGGCAAGACAAAGGTCGCAAGTTCAAACCTCAGCACATACCAATGTTTTTTCAAATTTATGTCACCATCATCATCATCAGCCGGAACAAAGGCCGAATTCACGTGGGTACTAAAAATTAGTTATCAGTGTCACAAACGACGAAGGAAAACTTCGTGAGAAAACCATCACACTTCAGAGATTTTTCAACGAGTAATATATGAACTAACAGACAGATAGATCCAATCTTATATAGTTGTGCAGAAACACAGACAGATCCTAAAGTACAGTCAATATAGTCAGGGTTATCGCTCTGAACCGCTTTCGTCATCCAGGTGGGGTCAGGTATTGACGTCATACATAACAATGCGCAGGAGTTGAAAACAAGAATAAATTTATTACGGGTACAATGTTCCTGAAAAATATTTTGCGCGCCTGTGACGTACGAGTTATGGAAAGATTTTTCGCTTATACAGAATGCATTTGCCTCTACGTCGTTATGTTATTTGCGTCTTACACAGACGAATGTTTTAGTGATTGTATTTCGAATTATGTTGTTGTTATTGTATGGTTAAGGAACATTCTGGTGTCGGAGTTTAAACTACTCGTAGGCCTTTGACATGGCTTTACACACCGAAAAATCTCCCAGGCGTAATGTGTGACAACTATTTCGTCACGATGATTTCCTTCACCGTTTTTAGCAACTGATAACTAATTTATAATACGCACATGAATTCGAAAAGACATTGGTGCGTGCCGGTGCTTGAACTTGCGACCTTTGACTTGGCAGTCCAGCGGTCATACCACTCGACTATCAGTGCTTATCATAAGAAATTGTCATACAGTAGGTATATTTGTTCGATAAAAATATTCCGATATGATGCAAATTACTACAAGGAACTGGGCATTTATCAAGAAATTGAGAAATTAATGTAATTGGCGGCTTTATGTTTAACCAAGTCATGCTTAAAGTTAAATATGCGCTCTCTTTTAACCGAGTCAGGCTTTGAACTTTGAGGAAAAAATTCGTGCGAAATGCTGTTACAGTGCCGGTACAGTTATAATATTAATTCAGTATATTACAGGCATCACAGTCATTACACCGGCTTGTAACCCATGTTGGTGTCAAAAATATGTTGATAAGGTTATTTTGTCGGCACTCTAGATGGCCATATTTAACAGAAATTAAGGTTTTAATACTAACT
Organism: Abrostola triplasia; assembly: GCA_946251915.1. NCBI lineage: Eukaryota > Metazoa > Arthropoda > Insecta > Lepidoptera > Noctuidae > Abrostola > Abrostola triplasia. The sequence goes on along the minus strand of OX276434.1, from coordinate 8,869,005 downwards.
TGTCACTTGTCGTGTTAACTGTAAGTACTACATAGTTATTGACGGTAATCGAAGTGTGTTGTTGATGGTTAATTGTTTTCATAAATGTACGTTGTCGTGTTATAGGTACATAGTTTTGGGTTTGCTAGTACCCGGTATATAAGAGTCACGTCTTTAACATAACGTAACATCGCGACTGCGTAAAGGTTGACAGTTTATAGTACACCCACATTTCGCCAGTTATGAGATTTACCTAACGGAAAAACACATAAAAATCCCGACTCAGAATTCGAACCCAGTACCTTATGTTCAGCAGTCGCTTAGCGACCACTAGAAGACCAACGAGGTAGTCCTGTATTTAACTATTCCAAAATAGTGTTAATTTTGGCAGAGACTATAGGGATATAAAATATTGTGATCTATTATTTTGATCCGGTTTCTTAATATTATCGTGAAAATTTGAGAATTAGAAGTTGTACCGATTATAAACCTACACATCTCGTGGGCCACAATGAGGTCTAGATTTCCATGATAGCTGTTCGTTTTCTAAGTATACTAGTGCTAGGAATTTGCGCCAGTCCTACTTAGTTATCGGCACAAACATCTTCACCATCCCATTACCGTCTCATAGTACATTTTCTAAGCTGAAAACATCACAAAGTAAACGACTTAACCCGGATACCTTCAGCTAACTGTGTGTTTTGGAATAGCGTTGATGCACTTATTGATACCTGAATGCTTTAGCCGTACAAGGAAAAATGCGTTAAGATAAGAACTGTCCACAATATTCATGCTTTACGTCTGACTCTGCGTGATTTACGAAATGTTCTGCGCGGGAGATCGTTTCGATCCAACTTGCAACATTTCACTCCACAAAATTATGCTCTATAGGGTTGCTCGACTTTATAAGGCATTGTTTTATTTATTTTTTAGTATCGACGGGTTAAGCATATCTAAATTATGTTGTTACCTTGTCGCCTTCATAAATGTCGTCCGAGAGTGTGATCATTTTGGTATGTACTATAAGAAATCCTGATGCAATTTAAATGTCTCTTAATGGTAATTGAAACTATCAAAGGTATCCCGAGCTGTTCAAGTATAACGGCTCAAGTTTGGGACATTGATCATTGACAAATCTTCCTGATACTATCTACTCAAGCTTCTAGACCATTGATAGATTATTACATAGCTATTAAACAATTGTAGTATTGTCAAAATTATATAACTCAATTCTGGCTGTTTGTTCATGTATATCTCATAACATGACAGCAGTCTACAGTGTGATTAGAACTGCTATTTTTCAGCAAAATATTTTTTGGAAACTCGGCCTTGTTTCGGCAGCCCTATCTCGAGGGTGATACGAACATGTTCCGATATGATCTCACAAGGCACCCGTGATGTCTTCGTTAAAATTCTTTAGATCGAATTGAAAGTACTCGCTGATATTTACGTTACTTACTTCGAATTCGTTCTGGCATTTCGAAAGGTCAGAATAGCTTGTTACCATTCATCATGAATGTACCTACTCTAAACGAGAACGGTGTTGTAAGGAAAATGTATGTTGTCATATTCTGAAATGTTAATTTGTTTGTTTATTGAATGGCACTCCATGAATCCGTGTCAGCCCTGAACTCGGCTAGACTAATAAACAAAAACGTAAATACTTAGAAATTACTAACAATTAATTTATTTTCCAGTGGCCGCATAGAATTCCGACACATTAACCACTAAATATTAGTATCAGAAGGACAATTTTATTTACCGCGTAGAAAAGTATCAACTTTTGCAAAAATAGAATTTGGCTCTATTATTCTGAATTAATTTTAATTTATTGTTAAAATAAATGTACCTACTTGGTACTTGTCAAAACCATGTACGGGAAAGGAAGCTAATTTAAAATATAGGTACTTCTTATTTCAAAATAGTTCTGGAACTACATTGATTTTTTATTCACGTTCCATTACAAGAAGCTTTTCTTCGATCCTTCGATCCAAACGAACCTTTTGCGTGTATTTATTCTATGCATGTATCTGGCATGCCAGAACGAACTCCCACCGCGATGGACTGAGAAAAAAATTCATCGAACCGACAATAAATACAAGGAACCAATAATTAAGTTACGAACCACGTCGTACTGCGAACTTATGAATACAGAATACGGCTAACGAACGGCGAAATCGAAGCCCGTTCATTGCCGGCCAGCGCCTTAATTAGCAAAACATCAATAACTTTTTTATGAGCAAAGTCTTAAAGATAATGCCCAATTTGTGGGATCCTTCTCACGTTATTTTTCACTTTTGCAGCTCAATTGCAACAATTTCGCCGCACAATTTAAGGGTGTTAACTTAACGCGTTTTTTTAATAGCAGCTTTTAAATACTTCCCGTGAGATCGCGAGATAATGTTTGAGTTTCATTCGAGAGTGCCGGATGTGTAGCAAAAATAAGCTGTGATTACAAGAAAATATACAGCGACCAAGCCTTTACCTAATTACTTTTTTGGACGGTGTACAATATCAGCAAGTAAACAGTGTTCGTGGAGTTTCGGAATGCGAAATCTAAAGCAATTTACTGTCCCATGCAAATTAAAGCGTTTAAGTTAATTGAATCGAATAGAAGCCTTTTACATTTACAGACGTCAATCTTACATGCACAGTTGTCAATCTTACATGCACAGTTGCCTAGATATCAAGACAAATATCTGCAAATTAAACAAATACTTGTTTGGGATCGAATCTACAAATACGTTTAGATACATATCTTCTCGACTTTAAATAATTTATAGTGGCTACATCTGACCTGTGCATTCACATCACTATGTTTGCGAGCAGAAATGCCCTGGAAAGGCAACGTTTAACGTTCCACACTTAAAATTCCACAATTTTAAATTACAAAATAAAGCTATCAGCGGGCTTCAAATAAGGCAACAATATAAAGTTAAATTGTCCAGTTATGGTTATGCAATAAATTTGTCTAATAAGGAACTCGACAAATTGTATGAAGTACTTAGTTGATCGTATATTAATTTGTGTGGGCGGGGCTTAGGAGCCCTTCCTAACTTTAGGGCGGGGTTTATCGTACCGTTGTATTTCTGTTTATATTTTCTGTGTAGGTACCTATAACTCGTAATTAAGCTTCGAACTTTAATATAGAACAATTTTTGCTAGCAACGTTATTTAAATTACATGACACGGATTTTTTTATACTTTATAATATTTGATTTGTTATGATTATCTAAAGCTTTTAATTAAAAGGCCTGGACCTACAATTGCCCCTTTTGAACTAATTTTTCGCCTTCTTTAGGATAATAGGGCAGTAAACGATCGCACATTGTTTTTAAACAAACCTCTTATGATACATGGGTAACATGGGTATATGATTTTGTTTAGGAAATCAGATTGAAGTATGTAGGTAAGCCGTGTGATATTCCCTCTATTTGTTTAGTAAATACTGCAACCAATAATAATTAACATTCAATGTTTGACGTCACGATAATGACGCAATCAAATAATGGGTTGTGATCCATTGTCATCTTCACTCGTTGGTAATGAAATTGTGTTTTCCTCATTTCAGGCTTCCGTGTTAAGATAAAATATAACGTAAATGTAACATAAAAAAGACTGGCATATTTGTAACTTAATCGATAAGATCTTTTAGACTTTCGCTTCCCACTGAATTTCTAAAATGAAAATAATTTAATAATTTTATTAGTATATAGGTATATGATTCTATACGTATACCTACTATGTACCAAAAGCTAACATAAGTAATAATATAAGTTAAATTACTTTTTTTTAGTTATCCCGTTCTGTGTCCCACTCCTGAGCAATTGTACCTATATATTTCTCCACAACTCTCTATTCAGTCCCATTCTGGGCCATGTCTTTCCCGCAAATGTGTTTAAATTGTCCTTCCATCGCTTTTTTGGTCTGCCTAGTCGATGGTGGATATCGATAGAATTTGTCGTAATGTCGGTCCACCTTAACGTCACTTATTCTGGTAATTTCAATATTTATTGCAACAGATTCATTGTGTTAAAAACAATATATTTCGACAATACCATATATGGTTGAATTATGACATTCCCAACGCTACAATGTGACCGAAAAGCAATTTGTAAAATTGATGACAGGTGTCCCTTGAAAATAGAATTGTATTTAAATGAACTAGATATACAAGCCACTGAGAATGGTCATACAATAAATAATTGCTATAACTTTGTCTCGATCGTGATCTGGTGATCAATTCAAATATAAAGCAATAAATCTGAATAGTTTCGCGTAGGCTGGGCTGATAGTTTGTCAAATATTCAGGTTATATTACTGGGACAATGATATGTAAAAAAGTATAGATACGTTTTATACTAACAAAGTGAACGAGAAAAGTGTTCCGAGTGACATTCCGAACTGCACTAGTCTTATGGCAATTTGGACAAGAATTGTACTACCCAAGACTAAATTTGTCCCCTTTTCGAGACTTCAAAATGAGCGCACTAGTAACACATATTATCTGTACGTTCTTAAATATACATACATACATAAAGTCACGCCTGTGTTCTTAAATATCATTGCTGGATAATTTAAAAATGTTGCTTTTTTAACCGCAATAATTAATATAACGTAATAAACTTACTGCATCGGATGATGGAATAATATAAGGCTGGAATTGTGGATTAAGAGATAATGCTTACATAGAGAATCATTCTGCATATTATTATGCATAGTAGTAGGTAACAAGATATGTTAGACAAATCCTGTAAAGCCATAATCTTCCTGCAGAGTACTGAATTTATAAGTAGAATAAACAGCCTATGACTGTCTGATTAAAGCTTCTCGGTTCCTGATACTCGGCGCAAAATAAACAGTAGTTCTCGGCCATTGAATCTCACAGGCGAGACAAAAGCAGAAACCAGTGCTCGGGCTTTACGAAAAAGCTTTAGAGACACAGCTTACGTACCTATGGCTGCTGCAGAACAATTAATGATGTATCCAAGACATGAGAAATACCATACAAGAAAGATTTTTTCATGTAATAAAATTTGGCTGTTTCGGAAAGCGTCGGAAGAAGTCGAAGTGATGAATGCGATAACAATGAATTTAAACCAATTAGGAAGGTATAGGTGACCGTGTTGAAGGACCCCCATGTGCACCAGCATTTAAGGACAGCTGCAATTTGTAAATAGGTTTTACTTTTAAACTAACATAGGGAAAAACCAGCTCCAGAGAAGTCCAGAGCCATTTGATTTCCCGGCACGTTTGCAAATGCCTTGAAAACTACCATTTAAAGCCACCGGCGAGCAATACAATCAAATAAATAAATCTGCAAATTGTCCGGCTAAAAAACCTCGGACATTTCACCACATACCTAACCTTACCAAAACAAGTTGGCGCGTATCACTGCTAACGGTAGGGTTAGCATTCAAACTGACAATAAACACAACTGAATATTTGTAGTTATGATGCGAATATTTCGAGTCAGCATTGTAATAAAAAAAATATCATGTAACATTTTATGAATGAATTCTTGTTAATAATAATGAAGAACAAAAGTCTACGGACAGTAGCATTTTAAATTATCCGTGCTCTAAAAAATTTAAAGAGGTTTATTTAAAACATAATTTGTAGAACCAAATTGGATTCTCATATATGTGAAAGAGAATTTTGATGATCTATCTCCTGTGTGTGATTAATCGTTAAGATTGTCGTTCGTGCCTTATATATTGAATCAGCTATTAAAGTATAAGTAGATAACTAACACATAAGAATATAAGTCTATCAAAATAAGCATTATTATAGGTAAGAAGTTCCTACAGCAAACTGGTAGTCAAATATTTTTTTAAGGATTTCCTTCGTGGTTTTTTAATGCATAATTTCCGAATCGAAATTAGATTCGTAATCGATGCCAGCCCTAACTAATACTCGATCACAAAGACAGTGCAGCGTAACAAATCACTCGCAACTCGTATAGCCATAACAGCGGCATGGGAAAAAACAGCACCACACTCGATCAACGTCTGAATCGATACTGTACAAGTACTCGATACATTCTTGACGAAAACTTTAGGTATATTGAATACGGTTTAGTTGCTATGGCCGAAGTTTGTTTAGGATTTTGTCAATATGTTTTGGCAGTTTGTGGAGTTTTTCTTTAAAATGTTTTTGGTTTTTTTTTAATATAGGTATAGTTGAAATTGATAGGTTGTATATTTCTAGGTTAGTATTACTTTGATTTGTTTTGTGGCTAAAAGAGTAGACAAAATTTGAAAATATCTTGCGTTTGCTTTCTAGTTCTTTGTAGAACAGTGGTTTAGTATTTTCGATTATCGAATGTATTGTCAGGCTACGTGCTGCGTCGATCGTCAAATTGATCAGGGGCCTTAGACAACCATCATCTTTCTTTTTTATTTCTTTGCCTAGGCTCCAGATTTGGATTTAATGCAAAGCTTGATGTAGTACGAAGCCTATTATATTTTTCTTTATTATTCTATTGAATTATTCAAAGATCCTTGATTTTATCTTACACAAATAAAACCATAAAGGTAAGTACCTATTTGTTTACAGTAACAAGGGGCATATTATGTGAAGACAGTGTAAATAATAGATGTAACAATAACATACGATTTTTCACAGTATGGTGATAATTATGAGGCAATGTGTATCATTTTACTACAGCTTTATAATAACGAATCATATATATATATATATACCTTATATTTTTTATGTTTAAAACGAAATCACTAAAAATAATCAAACACCGTTTCTAGGTGCGACTATTTCAAAGATGCGCCACGATACGGCGACTGTCGTGGGTTCGAGTCCCGCTCGTGTCCAACATTTTTCAAGTTTCCCTTTATCAATTTAATATTTCAAAGATGGCAACATTTTGGCACCCAACAGCGGTTCTAGGTGTGACTTATTAAAAGATGAATAATTTTTGGTACTCCAAGAAAAATGTTGTAGTTAAAAATCTCATTAGTATATTTATAATACTAGTTCAAGACTTCATGCGGAGAATTACTTGAAAAATATTGTATAACATAAACATTTAAGTGGTTCTTCATTCGTATAAATCAGGCAGGTTAATCAAACCTTCGTTTATGTTGAAGCCCATATTCTAACGAGCAATCAAATTGAAATAAGACCTACCATCGTCAATAAAGTTTAAACAAATTGTAATCGTCGGATTAATCGCTTAGTGATGGATAGTTAGTTTGCGGCCGCGATTACCATACACAAAACAGAGAAGGTTTACTCTGTACCACCTCTTGAATTTGTTTAATTCATAGGTACACTTCGAGGCATCGAGCTTAGTCAAAAGATTGAAAAAGAAGTGTTATACCAGAGACTACCACAATTAGATCACATTTATTTTATAACGTAGGTAAATAAGATTAAGTATATTTCAAAATATTAAAGATAATAAAGACAGAAGAGAGATTTGATCACTATTGAATTGAGGATAGTTCATCAGTGGAAGTATAAATTCAATTTCTGCCAGGTTTCGGCTTGTCTATTCCTAGGCACTTACTTTACAACATAAAAACGGTATAGAAAGGTGAAATAAATAATGTTGCCGTAGATAATTGTTTAGTACGTACCTTCTGTACTTTACTGTGTCGTGGTACGATAATAGCAGATTAAGACAAATAGCAGTAGCAGTTATCAGCCATCTGAATGGGCAACTGAGCAATTATATTAATGTTCGTACGTTGGGTATTTGTTTGTGTCAATTTACAGGTGCATGTCACTTTGAGAGCACTGCTATAAGATCTATTCATATGGGGTTCACTATTCAAATTGTAATTTTTTTTTCTGGATTATTTGATAAAGATTTAGAAAAGAAGGTTGTATATTTTATTCTTGAAGGATCAAGTTTTCGCATCTTTACATATTTTGAAAAAATAATTGTCATTTTTGATTCTTGGATAAATGATAATTAGGGACAAAACGTTCACTTGTAATAATAATACATACCTCTAGGTTTATGAGTTAAATAAAAAGTAAAATTATTCTGCACACAAAAGCGCTTACATGTTTTGCTTAGACAGCATGCAACGTTTTAATTGATAATAGCATTATAGGTACCATAAATCCAACAATAGTGCGGGCGCAAAAAGTAGATTTCGCAAATTAACTGCCTCAAAGCTATTAGCATTAATGTGCCAAAAAAGCAATAAACCGTGCCCCTATTAGTTAACAATTAAAACTATTTTCGATAATTACTTAACACCTACAGAACCCAGAACAGCTAAACGACTCGATGTAAAGGCTAATGAATAATGATAAATGCGTCGCACTGAAAATTAATTAGTAGTAATGTATTTGGTTACCGATAAGGCAATGGATACTGGTGTTCCATACAATATGCCCGAGGCAAAACTTTACCGTTAAGAGAGCCACACGTAGTACTTGGAATATTGAATGATGGTAATGACCGTGTGTTTATTTTTACTAAATATACACTGTGATGATATACGTAAGTTAACAACATATAAGTAGCAATCAGTAGTCGTGGTGTTCTAGTGGTTAACATCTCGGATATGTATGCACAATTTGCAAGATCAAACCCAAGCATAATCAATGTGACTTTTTTAATGTTATATATTCGTAAACACCACTGACTAACGGTGACGGAGAACTTCGTGAGGAACCCTAGATATAATTAGGTAATTCTCAGTAGCAGCACGGAATTTAGATTTGTGACTGTTTGATAGCAATAGGCTCACGTCCTATTACATTGCGTAACATAACACAACTAACGAAATGTGGTTGTAATCTAGTCACCTCTGACTTTCAGGGAGTACAGGCGTGATGTTAATGTATGTTTTAGTTTTGATGTTTGAGGAATGATTTAAAAAGGATAAGTCTTGACTTGACTGCCTCGTTGGTCTAGTGGCTGCTAGGCGCGACTGCTGAGCACGAGGTCCTGGGTTCGAATCCCGGGTCGGGCAAAGTGTTACTGGGTTTTTCCATTAGGTAATTCTCAGTAACAGCACGGAGTCTGGATTTGTGCCCGGTTGATGGCAATAGGCTCGCCCCCTATTACATTGGGACCTAAAACATAACTGGCGAAATGTGGGTGTACTATATGTGCACCTCTGCCTACCCCTTCGGGGAATACAGGCGTGATATTATGTTGTGTTTATGGATAAGTCTTGGACTTTTTTGAAGTGTATATGCTGTATGGTCAATTGGTCAATACAAAACATATTACAATTAATCACATCCATAACAATTTTATTGGCGACAATAAAAACGAAAGGGTGTCGGGTTTTAGTATCTCAATCAAAACAATAGCACATTATTTTTTAAATTATCCATATAAAGTTAAAATGAAGTCTTAAACATAATGTATGGGCAGTTAACTATAATTGTCCACCCTTAATCCGCGGTGTAAATGTTTTTGTCAGACGAAACGAGCCTCAAATGTCAATGAGACGTTTATTCATTTTACGATTGAAATTAATTTTAAGTATCTACATTCACTTTCTCTGCGGTTTTGTACTGAGAAACTTAGTTATATCATTTTTAAACTGTTTTCTGGTAGGTTTTTAACAGTATTTATATTTATAGTATGCAGCTTTGTCAGTGTGCATTATCATTAATTCTTAATTGAACACATAATTAAACACATAAACTGTCTGTAGTTTTTGGGACTTTTTCTAAAAAAACGTCGCCCCACGCCAGAAATTTCTCCTGTTTCGTGAGTGCGCTTCACAAACATGAAATATTACAGACACAAACACCCAGACTCCAGACATATGAGACATAGATTATTTTTCTATGTCATACCATCTATCTAAGTATATCAGCAATAATGTATATAACCCTAGACTAAGCTGGTGACTTCGTGTGTCTTTTCCAGGAAATAAATATTAGTGATTTTTATATCGTTCGGTTCGAAGATAACCTTACATCTTAACATGGGTACAAACATCATCTCTTCATAATATCAGTTAAGATTTAGATTATGCTATATACATCTTACACAGTAGCCTCTAAAAATACGAATTACGTACCGAAATGGCTGTTAAGCAGCTAATTCTACAATTAATAAACACCAAATTAGACTAATTAGGCGGTTTTAGAAATTGGCCTCGAATGACAGCCATTAATTAAGTCTACACTCGGGTCTTACAATATTTATGTTGTCACCAAAATTACATCATTTGCACTGTATAAATGAAAACTGGTTCAAATGTAATTAGCCGTGAATAATACTCGTTAGCACTGCACTCGGACGGTGTGAGTGGCGGTCTTAAAGCTTAAGCGTTATTTCTGATGTTTTGTTGTGTAACTCAATGATACATTGGTTATTTATAAAAAAAACGTCACCTCTGTATCCTGGGTGCGTTTTACAAACATGAAATATCACATACACAAACACACAGACTTGGGACAAACATCTGCGGCTCGTTAAAATTTTTGTCCCGTGCGGGAATCGAACCCTTACCGCAGCCGTCAAATGGCTTAGCCACGGCGCCATTGAGGTAAATGGGTCGTTCTTCTTTTAAACCTACAATTTGATATGCAACATTTTGCTCAATTTCGAAAAAAAAAATTAAACTTCCTCATCAGTATGTATATTATTTTGATAGCAAAATTTGTATTCTATCGGAAAAAGTTGTTGGCCGAGAAGTTTATAGATTTTTGTACGATTTTCGAGACCTGAAAGATGGATTCGACAAAAAAATTACACCTCCGTCACGAAATCTTTTATTTTATTCTATCGAATACTCTTTGTCTGAATAACTTAAACTTTTGTAATACATTAATTAACTAAAAGAACTTGTAGAAAACGTATTAAAATAATACATTTGTATATATATAATATGTTTTATTCATGATCTTATACCACTCTGTCACATTTTCTGCTAATATAAAGTATATTTTTGCTATAAATCCATTTTTACTATTATTTACCAACAAATACGAATATCACAGACGGCAATATCATCAACTATTATAAATATATATTTTCCCATGTCGCACTAGTCATAACAAAATATATAAACGACCAAAACAATTTTCCTACCAGGAGACTACATCGTGACAGAGTAGTAACTTATGTGACAGAGTTGTTATTCTAAGGGATATCGGGCTGCATTTTGGAATAAAACAGGTTTATTTTTCTAGAATCATTTATTTTGTTATAAATCTTTATCAGTCTTCAACATTGTCTTATAAAATAAAGAGATCAAACTTAGATAATTAATTAAATCACTTTGAGAACCTTTAGAATAAGAGATTCGTATTTTAGTAAATTAAATGACTACCTACTCACTCGTCTTAAGTAATTAAAAAATCTAACTTGACAACAAATTAAAATTTCCAAAAATATGCAATAAAAAATAATCATCATTGACAATAGCACAATCTAGCAATACAACATTTCAATTTCGAAGCCACTGATTGAGTCTTATTTTTCGAATACAGACAGTGGCTCTTCGAACATAAAATATTGTCTTTTTCCCTTTTTAATAACATTCGGAGCCGGTAAGACTTTAATTAAATCATCAAAAGGAACATCCGATACGTCATTCTCCACTAACTTAAACAGTCTTCCACTATCATCGACAGTTTTTAGGAACATTACCAGGACATCGCCTTCTTCATCGACGGTACTTTTTGCTACTCCAGCGTAAGTGTATTGGATGTTCCTCTCGCTTCTTACTTTAACCAATACGTGTACTCCTTCTTTTATATTCATTGGATGAATGTCTTCAGGCTGGAGTGCTTGGTAAGAAGTACCACAGACGGCAGTTTGATCAGTTGGATCTTTCGTTTTAAGCGTGGCCAAAGGCTGATCTTCATCAGATGATTCATCTAGGCCATACACAGTACCGTAGAAACTTTTTCGGGGCATCCCAATTGTGTTCGTAATATCAGCGAGCGTGAAATGCTCCACATCATGAATCATATCGTCTTCTTTTTCATTAGATAACAAATCGTCCACAGTATTTTGTTGTTGTTGGTCAGGCAGAGGTTGATAAGTTTTAGGAACGTGGCAAGAACAGAATTGTTCACAAAAACAACTTAATACCCTATGGCTTAAGATTCCACGAGTTTCCGTGAACATTTGGTGGACTTGCATTGTTCCTTTCAGGGGTACAATGTTACTTGGAATCGTTGCTGCTACCTTTTCCACGTCTTCGTCTGTCACCATGAACAGTTGAATTTTGTTGGCATCTTGAAGTGCGGAAAAGAATTGGAATACATCTGCAATATCGTTTCCTCTAGCTACTATGGCATCCGCTTGGCGTTTCATTGTCCCTCCAACACCATCAGCAGCTCCTTTTCCATGTCCTGATTCAAAGAAGTTCCAGGATATTTTGTGAAACCCGTATTCTTCGAAAAACCTGTTTGCCATTAGGTAGAAGTTTATCTTTTGCTTGTACTGGGTTGCAGGTCCGTCAGAGAAGAAGTGAACAGTTGTTACAGCAGAGTGTTTTTCTTTTAACTCCGATAGGATTGGATGAAGGTGCGCCCAAATCGCAGAAGGTCCATGGTTCTGATTGGATGACACTGTACAGTATGAAGTTACCTGTGTTTTCTGTGCTTCTGCTGAAAAATGGTACATTACTGCTGTATGCAGGGTGATTTGATTACGAGAACCACCGAAATGATGAGACTGGACTTCAGAGTGATACTTGCAGGCATAACTCTCACTAAAGTCTATATGTAATGCGACTTCATGTTCTGTCAGCCCGTCGATGCACTGTCGGTAAGCTTTGTATTGGTGTCTGATATTGTGGATGTGTGTTTTGAAGTTTTGCAGCTCGCTCTCAAATTTATGGATCACTTCATCAATAGTCAGCTTTTCAGTAACTGGTACATTTTTTGTAATCTTTACCTTTTTCCCTGCTTTTTCTACAACTTCACTTTTCCTTATCCACTGTCGTAAGTCTACAATCTCAGTTTGGTGACTTTTATCATAATTTATGCACCGGTTCTTGCACTCCGAACAAACTCCTTTCATGCAAGATACCGAATCAACAGAACAAACTAGTGATTCTAAGATTGCATTCGTGTCTTTCTGCACAATTACTTTATTCTTATGTAATGTATTGAACACATAGGTAAAATTTGCGTGTAACTTACATAAGCAAGTATCTCTTCCATCTACAGTAGGTGGCTTCACATAAAACGGCCTATGTTTGGTGAAGTAGCTGTAGTGGCATTTGAAGCCACTATTTTCTTTTAAGAAGGCTTTGTACAGGTTTTTCATGGAGTCCAATAAAAATCTTTTCTGTACTTTCTTTTTATTATGCGTGACAGTCTCCTTCTTACCAGCTGTAGCTCTCGATACATCATCCCGTAAGAAGAACTGATGAATCTTCCGTACAAGATCAGTATGTTTTGGTAGAACGCTCTTGTATGTTAAAGGTCGGTCTACACCTAATGCTTCTCTTACCAATTCGATCTGCATTCTGGACTGTTTTACGATACGGGTTTGAAGTACCGATTGAATGAGGCGTTTTGCTTCTCGATTTTTGACAGTTTTGTATCGTTCTTTGATGGCATTTGAAAGAACGCTGTACTTATTTGTATTATGACTATTGCTTTCATCTTTGTTGTTGCTGCTGTCTTTTTTTGATTTTCTCTGCAATCTCTTCTTATATTTTCTAACTTTCTTCTCTAACTGGTCTATTTTTTCTTGAAACTTAATATTATCTCTGTACAACTTTGTTCTATCCCTTTTCACTTTCTTTCTTCCCCTTGAACTACCAGTAGATACTTCAGAGGGTGTCGGTGTTGCAGGCGGAGTTTCTGGTATTGGTGATGGAGCCGGCGTGTTTAAAAGTACCTCTTCAAGCATCTTTTTCTTCTCCCTTCTTTTTTTATTTCTTTCTTGCCATATTCGCTTTTTTAATCGATGTTCTCGCATGCTCATGTCAGCCACTAGCTTCTTTCCATGATGGTATCTTTCTAAATCTTTGCGCTTTACTTCAGCTACCTTGTCAGGGTCATTTTTTCTTTTCTCCCGACAACGCCGCTGTCTTTCTGCTGGTGTTAATGCCTTCTTTTTCGCCATGATGGTATCTGAAAATAGGAAATAAGTACCTAAACATAGAAAAGTATTTGTAACACTTTCCTTAGGAATAATTACCATAATAAATAGTGTATCTTTTTCTGAATTTTTCAGATTGAGCATAAATATCGGTTATTTTACCCCTCCGTCACGTATTTTACCACTCTGTCACAATAAACATGTGACGGAGTTGTCATGTGACGGAGGGGTAAAAATCGGTTGCAAAGTCGATAACATTTGAAAGTTAACATAGAATTGTATAATTTACACGTTGGCAATAAAATATTTCTTATTACGTAGGAGTAGACAACGAAAAGTAACAATAATAATGATATTTTGAATCAATTACTTACGTGACGAAGCGGTAGCCGAATAAACACACGCACCTCCTATCACAGCTTTCCGGCGACTGACGCGCTGTCTCTCGACCTGAGAGGGGAAATCGTACCAAGGGGGGAAGGGGGTCTAAACCTCCAATCGCTGGCCACAATGACGAGCGGCATAAACGCGTGTTGCGAAGGACAAACCACGTGACATAATTTATAAAATAAAACGTGAGGTAGTAGGAGACAAGTATTTGAGATTTTTTGAATATTTTATTAAAAGCGATAAAAAATAATGGTTGCTATTACATGATAGGTAATATATTTAAGAGTTATAAGATATTTTAACGTTTTGTGTATTCATATAATTTTTTTGTAATATTATGGATTATACACAAGACGAGGTAGCGGGAGACATTGTCATTTTGTATGAAATACACCTCTGTCACGCGGATTTACAACTCTGTAACGAACTTTTTACAATGAAATTATACAATTTATATGTTATTTAATCGTGCACAGCTATTATGTGTATAGTACAGTGCATGTTAAAATAAAATTAAGAAAAGAAATAATGGTTATTTCTTTGTTTTTTTTTTACTGACTGGTGGAGACACCTTTTTGTAGGTTAAAAAGAAGAACAACCCAAATTTATATACAAGTCCATGGACTCCAAAGTTTGTTTCTGCATCTTTTTGATTGTAGAAGGTTCAGATTTGATGTATTGTTTTAAAAGCTCCTTGTACGACAGTTTTTTGGTGCGTCCCCTTACCATGAACTTTTAAAATAGGACAGTTTAAGACGTGGAAGCGAAATGTCGCATAACACTGCATAGCGGCGTCTCGTTTCTATAACGTTAACTGTCCTGCTTTGACAGTTCATGGTAAGGGGGATGGTGTTATTACTTTAATAGGAGGCAAGACTTAGAAATAATAAAAGTTTTTATTTACAAGGTTATTTACACTTATTTACACTACTTAAAAATAAATATATACAAAAGAAAAAATTTAAACTAAAAATTATGCATCAAAGTATTCCTCCTCATCGGTGTCGACTGGTAGGATGCCCAAAAGGCTGGCGGCATTGCCACGTTGAATGGCAATGCTAATTCTTTGGCCGAAAAACAGGCCAGCCTTTTGGTCACGTGAAGCGTCAACCAACCGTTTAGAGAGGCCTCTAAAAAGAAGACGCGCACTTAGATATTTGTTTCCCTTGAAATAAGGTTCAAGCTTACTCGTATAAAGTTAATGTGATGGACTGTAGGTGTGAGAAATACTGTAGTCTAAGAGCCAATAAATACTGTATTAATTTTTAATGAAATTCCAACACATCAATCATAATTACAAGAATTCCTCAATAATTACCCGTTGATCTCATGTCAACTTGCTGTACAACTCATCAGTTTTACAAAAATACGCCATCATTATATATTATTATCTTTTTGTGAAAGTAATGCGAAAATCAAGTGCGCCTCGAAATTATTCATAATTCGGTGATGTCCGTATAATCTATAATTCTTTGGCCCAAGGATGCTAGACGGGTCTGATTGAAGGCATGTCTTTATAATAATTACAATTATTAAGTACTAGCTACTTGTGGTTCCGCTTGCATACTGATGGAATAAGAATAAGAAACTTTATTTGCATGAACATAATCCCCCTTACTTCTAAAAATTGACAGTGTTGAACCATTCAATTTTTTTTTTGCTCTGAAGTTCTCCTGTGTTGTGGGTGCGTTTCACAAACATGAAATATCACATACACTAACACTAACACCCAGACTCGGGACAAACATCTGTGGTTCGCACAAAGTTTTGCCCCGTGCGGGAATCGAACCCGGAACCCTTAGCGCAGCAGTCCAATCGCATAGCCACTGCGCTAATCAGGTCGTCAAGACAATTCTACCTCAATTTATCTACGTCAATTATACCTGTCACTGTCGTTTGTATAACAAAGAATAAAGATGTCAATAGACTTAATACGGGGTTTAGTTAATGCCGGTATGATCCTCATATATGAATAAGAGGGACGACGTCATATCACAAGATGTAGATATGGGTTAATTTATTGTTCCAACATGTTTGCTTTATACAATGACGTGCAAATGTCTAAGTACGTAACATCTTCATTCACATAAATAATTAAATGATACTTCAGAATCAACGTTACTAATTTGGAAATTACTAATTACGGAACTGCTTATTAAGTCCGCATCTAGTGTCCTTTATCCAAACTCTGGCCTTGCTCTACTAGCGTAGTAATTATCTAATCATCCAAATTAGTTAAGAAGAGATAAATAATTAATAATTTTTGTGAATTTGGATGTTCGTTAACATCCATCATTCATCAACCGTACGGTAAAAAGAAGTAGCAAGGGTATTCAACGAATACAGGTAAATGGTGATAGCACTATTTGTCGAATACCCTTGCTTTAATCGAATGCGAGTCGATTAACTTGGCGCCCGAGGTGGCGGCATCGATATGAATGTCATTTATTTATCGCTTGTTTAAATTTAATTCGAGAAGCGGTAATTGAATGGGAATTAATGACAACACTTACTTCTGTTTTAAGAGAGATATTTTAAATGAGCAAGAGAGAGATATTGTGTTTACCTTAATACCTTACATACTTAAATAAGAAGTTTAAGTAAAATAGATTCGCTCAAATTATTTACAAATAACGTGTAAGTAAATTGTATATTATTTCTTTTTTCAAAAATATTTCTTGGCCATTTACATTATATATACAATTGAACCTACGTTAATAATAATATATACAAATGAAAAATAAAGCATAGAAGTATTCTTCCTCATCGCTGTCTACTGGTAGGGTGCCCAATAGGCTGGCGGCATTGCCACGTTGAATTGCAATGCTAATTCTGAACTGTTATATAATACCCATCTAGCAAATCAACATCCAAAACATGACATCTACTGTTAGGCGATACTCAATTAATAATAATTGAAATAGTAACATTACATATAACATATAATTACGTACAAGCTTTAATAAATACTTGAGGCCGATGAATTATCACCGTTCTTGATATTATGTTTATGACATACAAATTACATGTCTAACATCCAAACGAATCTGTACCAACCTTTATGTGGTGTGAAGGATGATTCACGCTAGATGCAATGATCTCAACCTAAGGTTCATAGCATGCATATCAAATCGGAATCAAATCGTCTCCGTATCGCCTTTCGCCTCGCCGTCAAACAGGCGTCAACCTTACGTAAGCACGTAACCAAAGCGGATCAGCTGCTCCGATACGTCGACTCGGCTACGGCTAAGCGACTGTTGGGAGACAAAAAATACTGCACGGCTCGAGTTGATATGGTTACGATCCCTTCCCGAGTTGATATGTGTGCTACGACCTTAACGCTACGTTGCGGCTAGAACTATAGACAGATTGCAAATTACATTATTCCTTATCTTAAACTCGAAATTTGTTATTGTTAAACACTGACAAATTTTATAACTAAGAGGGTAATATTACCATAACTTTCTGTCTGCATCAGTGTGACAAGAATGCTTTTAAGGGAGGACAGTTGATGCGGGTGATGCCGGAACTTTACTTTCATTAGCATCATTCCAGTCCGGCATCACCCAGTGATGGGTAAAAGCCTCCATTTTTTTCTGCCATTCCTCTCTGTCTTGAGCGGCTATTATCCAGGTGTTCTTAGCGAGTTCGTATGTCACTTACCCGTGGC
Source organism: Abrostola triplasia (assembly GCA_946251915.1). Taxonomy (NCBI): domain Eukaryota; kingdom Metazoa; phylum Arthropoda; class Insecta; order Lepidoptera; family Noctuidae; genus Abrostola; species Abrostola triplasia. The sequence continues at coordinate 8,850,958 of OX276434.1, read as the reverse complement.
TTTGCTATGAAAATTTCCTTATATTTCTTAAGTTAGTGTCAAGAGTTACCAACTTAAAAAATATGTTAGATGTCTAGTGGACATTCGTCCTAAACAAACTAGTTTGCAGTGTGTCGCAACTGAAAGTGAGTGTGTGAATTAAGCACATCTAATTAAATATAATTAAGTGTTTTATTGCTTGTCTCGAGCGTTCCGGCAGAACGTGCCGGTATAAGGTGTGAAATTATGCTCGCTTATGACTTGGTAATTGTCCGTAATAAGTGTGGTGAATTTTTATACCTTGGTATTAAGTAAGATGAGGATTTCGTTGGCTTCTGAGTTATACAGAGATGGTGACATGATGTTTCTTTATTTTATATTCGCTATTAGTTTTGGGTATTCAATTATAAATACATAGATATGGATACATATAAGTATAAGTGGTTTAACTTTTATAAAAGTGCGTACCTACCTAAGTAATTATAGGCAGTTTTATTTGGTTTGTTTAGGTTGAAAGACTTTCACCCTAAAAAAACCAATTAGTAAGTATGTAAATAATACTAGCTCTACTTCTAAGTTTCTTTGTCGTCATAAAGCCACAAACAAGTTATGATTTTCTTAATTAACTTTAGTAACTTTCTCACCATAATTAAGTAAATGTAGAAGGTGCAAATATTGTAAAAATGTAGAGTTTTTCGTCATTTTATCTCAGTCAAGCACAACTAACTCCTAAAGAGTCAAGTACCAAATGTATATTGTATATGTATATTTCTGCAAACGCATTGGTTATAAATAAAACTGCCTCCGTAGGTGGTCTAGTCGAGTTATTTTGGAATTCATACCCCAATGTCACGACACACGCGACATGAAACATTCATACACTCCTACTATATGGGTAATACACGCGTTTGTATTCAGGAGCAGCTAGATAAAACACGTGTTTTTTATATTATGAGAAAAGAGTTGATGAATGGGCAAAATGCTTGTGTGATCCAACGATATTTGCCTCGAGTCTGATTGTCTGTGGTTGCGATGTTTATGTCTGTCAAACGTACCTACGAAACTGGAGCAGTTCCTAGAGAGCAGACTTTGTTTTAATGGTGTAACTTCGGTGTTTTGGCAGCTTTTGCTTTGCTGATAAGTTAAGCTTGATTTAAGTCCTTCATTTTAGTATTAAAACCTGGTTGTATTAATTTTTGTCTCGCTTGTAAAGTGCTTTCTTAAAGTTAGACATAACGCCTATAGCCTTAGTAGATAGCCTAGTGGAATGACGGTTGGACAGCCAGGTCGCAAATTCAAACCTCGGCTCGTACCAATGTCTTTTCGAATTCATGTGTGTACTATAAATTAGATAACCGTAGCTAAAACGGTAAAGAAAAACATTTTTCAACGGTGTGTAAATGCCTACGCCTACAGGCGGTATAAAATCTGTCACCAGGTTGGTCTACAGGTGGTATAAAATCTGACATCAGGTTGTCCATCAACCGTACGATAAGAAGACTATGCATTCATCTATTTCGGTGCTCAAACTTTAAACTGGTACTCGTCTAGTAGGTAAATATGACATTACCGACTATTACCGTCTACTTGGAACTATTTACATAATATTTTCCCACATAAACATGGGACCAGCCACTTTTGCAACTTACCACCTAGTCCTATCTATTTAATAACCCAGCACCGTGTGATCAACATACTGGCAAGCTATAATTTTGCTATGACGAGCTATATTTAGCTCGGTGCGCAATTCATAGCGAAATGCATCCAACTTATAACTCGTTTGAAATATTGCTGTATGTCAGACACCAATGAATTTATGAATGTTTTAGATATTACATATTTATGATATTGAATTTAGGGATCTGAATATAAATTATTAGATTGTTGTTGAGTATATTTGTATGTTGTTTATTTAGAAATAAGCATTAAGGGGGAGGCGTTTGTTTAACGGTGGACGTCTTTCGGTTGATGATGTTGATTAAGGAATGATGCAGACCTGTAACTAGTTGGTCAATTCTCGTTACTAAAGACGTTCTTAAAAAGTGCGATATTTAATCGAAATCACATCGCTATTGCATTGATTAAGAACGTCTTATAATTTTTTGGCTTTTTTTGGTTTGGCAAACCAAAGATGTAAAGTTTCGTCCGTGTTGTATCAGGTAGTTTTAAACCGAGTTCTAAACTCGTCCAAGTTTCGCTACGCTATTTCTCAAGGAGGAGTACCTTATAAAATACATTTTGATAACCTTCAAATTATCAAATTACGTACATAACATCACGCCTGCATTCCCCGAAGGGGTAGGCAGATGTGCACATTTAGCACACCCACATTTCGCCAGTTATGTTTTTTCGGTCCCAATATAATAGGGGTCAAATTAAATAATGATAAAAATTATCGTCCTAAATCCCTAGGCACGAAAAAAAGAGCAATCATTATGCAGTTTTTTATGAAATCTGTCGTTGGTTTATCTGCTGTTACACTAAATAAAGATATAATTTTTACAAGCAAATTTATGTTTATGTATGCTATCGCACGCACCTATATACGTCCAATAAAATTTATTTTATATCACTTACATTAAATTAACCGCTACAATTTGTTGTATGCAAAATAAACAACTCAAACTCCAAGAATTGGGTCAAGATCCTTTCCTTGCGACTAATAAATTCTGTGCAAGTTGAATGATTAACAAAATAATATGGATGTTTCTCAGTAAGCCATTAATTGGCTGCAAGTATGTCTGCCTTGCCGGACATTTCCTGCTATTAAAGGTTTTTGTACTCGTAAAAACTGGCCAGTTTACTTGGCTCTGGCTGGAAACAACTAACTAATTGTCATCGGCTTCAGTAACGACGTATCAGTGAAATGTTTGTTTATGATTAAGGTAATTTTGTAATCAAGTACAAATTTATGGGTTGTGTTCGGGGGATGACTGATTAATGATATTAACGCCGGTCGTAATCACGTGGTTATCAGGGTATGCCTTACTAGTTTTGGTCACAAACGAAGCTGGTTAAAAAACTGATGAACTTAATATATGTATACATAAAACTTGCAATAGTAATAATAGTATTTTTTTTTTGAGAAAAACACGTCGCCCCACACTAGGAATTTCTCCTGTATCGTAGGTGCGTTTCACAAACATGAAATATTCACATACACTAACACCCAGACTCGGGACAAATATCTGTGGTTCGCAGAAAGTTTTGCCCCGTGCGGGAATCGAACCCGCAACCCTTAGCGCAGCAGTCGAAGCAGTTCGTCAGTCGTAGGTCGTCAAATACTCGTAGTAGTCAGTATTATAACATATTGAATATGAACTTAGTTTCAGGATAATTTTCACTAATTAATATTTACTAGCTGCGCCCCGCGATATTACCCGTTGCATTTTTCCGGATAAAAAGAAGCTTATGTGTTAATCCAGGGTTTCAGCTACCTCCATATAAAATGTCATTAAAATCCATTCAGTAGTTTTTACGTGAAAGAGTAACAGGCATCTAATACTTACAAATTTTCGCGTTTATAATATTTGTATTGATATTTATAATAAATAGTTAATTATATTTCTAAACTCAAAACAAATAGAGCAAAAACTAATTTAATATTTTAATTAAATAAGATAAAAAATATCTTTGAGTAATTACTCTAATATAATTTGCAGGCTACTTTCATACACGAGTGTTATTATTTTTAAATAACAATTTGTTACTTGTCAGAAATTGATTAATTCAATTTCGTATCGCTGTGTTGTGATTTGATGAATATCGATATAGGAATCAATTATTCTTTGTTAATTAAATGTTGTGTGTGTCAATGAATAATTATATGTAGTCACGACGTAATTAATATGAGTACATACTACCTACTTATAATATTAGTGTTAAGTTACTTTTAGATTTTTTTAATTACCCGATTTCTGGAATTGAAAGAATATGTAGAACATAGTGCGTGGAAGATATAAATAATATTATGTCAATATGCGCTTAGTCGACTCCACACGTGACCAAAGTGCTGGTTCATTTTTTGGCCGAAGAATTAGCATTGCCATTCAACGTGGCAATGCTGCCGGTCTTTTGGGCACGTTACCGGTTGACATAGATGGGGATGATTTTTTTATGCTTTTAACTTTTTATTTTTGTATATAATTATTGTTTTTATTTTGTATTCGATTCAAGTTGTAAATAGTTATAATAGTAGAGCATGGTTTAGTTAGATTAGAAAATGCATGTTTTTATTAAATTCTAATATGTAAATGATATCTTACCATATTTGTTACAACTTTGTTAATGAAAATAACAGGGTGGCCCGATTTTTTTTAACTTCCCTGCCAAACTCATAGTGAGATTGAGCTTGCACGAGAGGTGAAACCATCCTTGCGCTTGCACCATCTTTGTTGACTGGTTTATCTTTACCCCACAATTCCACAGCATGATTTATTCCCATGTGACATTTGTCTCATACATGCAAGAAGATGATAATCGAATGGAACGGTAAACTAACAAGACGGGTGTGCAGACCATTGTCTTTATTCACAAATGGGCCTGATCTGGGGATCTAGAAAAGTATCAAATTTAAATCGAAAACTATAATAAATGTATGGGGAAAAAACTATGACATCGACAATCCCATCTATTTTTCGATTCCTATTTGTGTAGCGATTTGCTACTGTCTAAGCTCCTGATCATACAAGTAAATTATTTTTCATTATGATTAGTCCTCATTTTCTTATAATGGAACAAATCAGTTCTATACACCTTCTAATAGGGAGAAATCTTTTACAAATTAGCTACGAGCTCATAGTTGTTCGTGTGAAACATGAATCGTCGCACGAACACAAACGGGCATCGATCTAACAAATATGAACGCTACAAGCATGTGATATGAAGCAAAAACTCGTTGTTTATATCTACTGAGACGGGTAATGAACGGTTATAACATGGTACTGGGGTTTTAAACGGTCACCCGACTACCTATGATTAATTTGCTAACAATGCTACTATTTAGTATTTTTTTGTGCGGATTTCTGCCTTCAAACAATCACACCGTCAGGGTTAAAAACTGAGGCTCCTTTCGGTAATGCATCTCTGGGGTAGAATATGATGCTAGGAAAATGGTCATTGGCATGTTGAAAAGACAAAATTTTACCTGATGACTACATTGTTGAGGAGGTGGCTTTATGCAAAAGAGAGCTAAAAGGAAACCGGACGGCACTACTAGAGGAGCTTCTGGTCGCAGAGAGCGGAGTCCATGTAATGTTTAGACGATGACCACATAATATACCAAGATATTTCGGTTATTTCACATGTATTAGTCTAACCACAACGACGTCCGACGACAATCTGAATGGCGCAGTGGCTAATTAATTGGATTGCTGCGCGAAGGGTTGCATGGGCAAAATTTGTGCGATCCGCAGATGTTTGTCCCTAATCTGGGTGTTTGTGTATGTGATTCGTGTTTGTAAAACGCACCCATTATACAGTAGAAAGTCCTACTGCGACGTTTTTTTAAACGTAGCTCTTTGCTTGTAAGTAAGTGATGATTGCATCAGTCCAAAATACGGACGTTGAGCATTCAAGCCAAATGCATTAAAAACATAAACACGTATACCGACAAATAGCTTACATAAACAAGCGTTATATTTTACCCTAACATAGATGTACTAATCACATCGAGACAGACAACATGGCGGTGCAGGCCACCCGCTGTGCGCGCGCATAACATGCACCGATTTATGATAGGTAGAGGAATTATTACATGATTGTGGAATTAACCGTTCAATATGTTCTATTGGCAATATATTCGAGTGAACTTATAGTTGAAACATGTTTTAACCTTTTACAGGTTAAAGAGCAAACTAAGAACAGTATCTATTTACTTACCTGTTTCTATACATATAGGTACAAATACATTTTGAATTGAAGATACTAATTGTTTTTGACGTGGTGAAGGGTTTTCGTGATAAACGTGTTTCTTCGCTCTTAACATTTGTACGGTAACGGATTTTATAATATATATTATGATGAATTGTATTGTTGGACTTTGAACGATGTTTTCATATAATTTTAAGATCTGATTGAAAGATGACACACATGTTGAAAGATTTACGTATCATATTGTTACAATTTTAATGAAATTATGAAAGAGATTATAGCTTGATTCATTTAAAAGTTGCTTGTGAACAATTCGGATTTCGGATGATCCGATTTAGCCTTATGGATTGCCTTTTAAGTGTGTTTCGCAGTTGAATGTAACTAGTAATGGCATTTTTCGTTGAACGAGATGCCAAAAAATAATGCACGTAGCGGCATCTCACTTCCACGATGAAAATGTCCTGGTATAGGAGGTTATGGTAAAGGCTCTGACTATTTTTTGCCTGTTTAATGCATCTAGAAGAGATGTTGGGTGCGGTCGATGTGTTTTATAACCACATGGAAGTATTAAAGTTTCGCAGATATACCTTACATATCCCACACCTGAATACACAAACGTGTACAATTGAAACCAGTGAAAACGCATCTTCGATACTGGGAAATCTGGATAATTTTCTAGTGTCGTCTTTGACGACCTGATTAGCGCAGTGGCTAAGTGATTGGACTGCTGCGCTAAGGGTTGCGGGTTCGATTCCCGCACGGGGCAAAACTTTGTGCGACCCACAGATGTTTGTCCCGAGTCTGGATGTTTGTGTATGTGATATTTCATGTTTGTGAAACGCACCCACGACACAGGAGAAATTCCTAGTGTGGGGCGACGTTTTTTTTTTTTTTTAAAAAAAATCTAGTGTAATAAAAATAAATATTATTCTTACAAACTCAGCAAGTAACAGAGGTTAACACCGATAATATTTATTTATTTATTCTTTATGCACACATTAACATAATGTACTGAGGCGGACTTAATTCCATAGGCATTCTCTCCCTGTCAACCTCAAGACGGTGCAGAAATGATACCGTGGAAGGTGCAGCAAAGAAAGATATAGTTAATATGACTCCTACTTATTATCATTTAATAACTCTCCATACTTATATTTATGTGCCATCTGTTCGCAATTTTTTGTGTTACCATAATTACTAGGGAATTCTTTCCCATAGCTTTGAAATGGCGTTCGTTTGTGTGCAAATTACGCCCTCGCCTCTAGTAAATAATTATTAATAAATGCATCTCGGCATCAATGGCTTATAGGTATAAGTATTATGCTTCTCTGCTACGTGCATTAGGAAACATAGATTATTCGATTATACAACACACTATTACGAGTGCGGTCGTAGGACAAAGATGTAGAGAAGATTGATGGATACTGTACCTACTTATATAATACTAGCTATTCCCGCAGTTTCACACGCGTTTCATTTGCATTTGTGTTATCTCCAGTTGATTTCTCATATCGTGGTACCCACGACATGAGTAGGTACATTTTAGAAAACAAATATGATAAAGGCAAAATTTTGCTACTTTGGGTGCATTATTACAATTTTCTTAAGGATCTCTAGATTTTTGGAAATAAATTATAACCTACATACATACATACATTACAGTACAAAATAATGGCTTCTCTCAACCGTTTTTCACTATTGACAGATAAAATGGAATTAGAAAAGTTGAAAAAAGAATTGTCATTCATTTTAAGGGTTTACCAACATATTATTTTTCAGTAGTCTCGCCCCCTAACATTGGGACCTAAAAACATAACTGGCGAAATGTGGATGCACTGTATGTGCACCTCTGCCGACCCCTTCGGGGAATACAGGCGTGATGTTATGTTATTATTTTTCTATTATCGTATACAATTAACGTAGTTATAATACCGAATCACATTTTTTTAAACCAAACAGGAATCGAATAAACGAGAATACAAGTAATAATAATTATATATCATTCATAAAATAAACCAAAAAATCTTACATGAATTATCTAGTCATATCTAGGATCTATATCTCTCTGCATCGACTCAGGCGCAGGTGTGGCCTGACAAGGTGTGCGAAGGCTACATTTTGTATGTGTGCGGAATAACTAATAACCTCCTGCTTTGAACTGTGCGATGTAAACAAACGTGCTGTCGACTTGTTGGGCTGTTTGTCAGGCTGACGTATGTATGCGAGCTTTAGGTGACTGGCTTTGTGGTGGGTTATACTTTGTGGCCGTTGGGGTTAGAACCAAGGATAAACAAGCTTTGAACTTTATTTAGGGTACTAGGTTACTCGATGTTGTTTTTACCCCTTGGGCACGAAACATAGCTGCACACGGAATGTTCTCTACTTCAGCTATGCTACTCTGTGACACTAACATGGTCTCGCACGACACCTTGTTTTGCGCTAGTGTCAAATCTCACCGCAAATTTAGAAGTGAGTTCTTAAGTTATGTCTTTAGAACACGGCTGTACTAATTTAACTTAACTCTTGCTGGAAAAAATCTATAACACAATATAAAAACATTAAAATATATTAAGCATAATAGAGCTGCGGAGAGATTTTTTAGTTGACAAATGAAACTAAACCTTGTCTAACAGACATAAGATACATAACAGGATAGAAAGCAAATACTTAAATTAGCGTTTACAATCATAAATACCATGTAATACATTTAATGTTAGTTTAACAGCGATACAATTTGAACAGCGCAAAAATAAATAATTTATCGCCACGATTAATGGCTGGTACAATCAATAAACAACCATAAACAAGTCTATAAAACCTTCGGATATTGATTTACGCTGATTTCAGTGAAGTTATGGCAATAATTGCAATTACATGGCGGTTATTACACCCCGAGCTATTTTGAACGACGATTAAAGGTTGACAAAAACATCAACAATCTTTCGATGAAAAGTCAATTTATCCATTATAATATTACATAATTAAAAATCATCAACAGTCAAGGTTGCCCACTCGAAACATAAAAATCGAATACAAACTCTTCATTCATAGTCGCTGGGTTTATCCTATAGATACGTATCCATACGTCATCTAGGAAAAAAACTCGCTAAGTGATGCGGTAATCAATATCAGTACCAATGCGGGCGACGAAGATGACGTCTTCACACTGCCGGAGCGCGACTCCGCCCCTCTCGCGGACTTCGTCCACAGACCTCGCGGCAGCCTGTCCTATGTCGCCGGACCTGTCGCGGCGCGCGCTCTCCCCGGACCTATCGCTCAACTTCACCAGACATCGGCCCTTATCCCCGGACGTTTTGGAACACTGCAGGCCCTTATCCCCGGACTTTGCTCGGCGGTCCCGATCTCCGGCAAGACCGAGGTCTTTAATGGAGTCTCTGTTGGTGGCCAAAATGGAAGCTCTTAGTACGGGGAAGTTAGTTCGGACGGATTCCATGGACAGTTGCAGCAGTTTCGGGTCAATGTCCTCGCTGCCAAGTGATGTGTGCCGTTGTGATGACTGCCTTTTAGGCATAGTGGATTTTTATATGCCAAGTGCAGCTGAAGTGAACAGGGCTCTAAAAAAGGTTAGTGGAAAGTGTTTTTATTGTTTTGCTAGTTAATAATTATTCTAAATTTTATTAACAATTTTTAATTATAATTCAAAACTTCTTGTTCATTATCAGATCAGGTTTTATAAGAATAGCTTACGAGTTTGTGAGTAGTTTTACTAAATCGTTTTATTTTAATCCCTGGCTAGATGCTGCATTTCTTTGTACATTTAATAAAATATTCATTTCTTATTATGTCTATAAGGGTATTAGACGACTTCATCAGTTAAACAGGCACGTCGCATCTCCGATTTGTTTGTAAACATTGGTGCACGTGTGCAAACGTACCCCGCTGAGTACTTGTAGCGCCATCTAGAGAATATTAAGCATGTTAATATTGTTGCTTCAACTCGTAATCAAGTTGATCGCGCGCAGAGATTCGAGCTTCTGCGTTTAGTTTTCACTCGCGGCCATAGATGGCGTTGGCATTGGATTATGTAGAGCTGACGTTAATTGGTAATTTTCGTGACCTATGTAATTTACATTAATTAATATTGGCTAGAGTTTTCTTATATATCTTTGGTTTTATTTTAGTATTGTAGCAACGATTTTATGTTTTAATATGCCACTACAGCAAGTGGAACGTGGTACGAAGTTTGCTGGGTGCTGACCCGGCGAACTTCCGGCTTACCACCGCTTATACCTTTCCTGGATTTCCACGGATATTTCAAGATCAATATTAACCAAATCGGTGTAGCCGTTTTCAAGTTTAGTGAGACTAACGAACAGCAATAGAAATTTATATATTTAGAAGTCAGATAGAAGACATTTGGAAGAACTCTATATACATAATTATCTGTTTCTATACAAGTAAGTAGGAGTTTGTATTTCTTATTTTAAAACTTCTATATTTGTAGTGTTCAATATTTTTTTTTCATGATATATTTGAAAGTTATGTAAGAAAGCTTTAAAACTAAAAAAATATCGATAGTTTTTTTTCTTAGTAGGTATTCGGCTTGCATAGGCACTATAAGTAGGTCTATATTTTCATCATTGCATCTCTTTTTTAAACGTTAACTCTATTGCAATATTTTAGCAGTGTCCATAAAGAACTGCTTTAAAACACAAGTGTGGCTATTGAGGGTACTGCTATTATGCTATAACACAAGTGTAGCTATTGAAGGTACTGCTATTATGCTATAACACAAGTGTAGCTATTGAGGGTACTGCTATTATGCTATAACACAAGTGTAGATATTGAAGGTACTGCTATTATGCTATAACACAAGTGTAGATATTGAAGGTACTGCTATTATGCTATAACACAAGTGTAGCTATTGAAGGTACTGCTATTATGCTATAACACAAGTGTGGCTATTGAAGGTACTGCTAGCGAACAAAATAGCTTTAAGGACATATAGCACAACTTTATAATGCCACAAGTGCAGTCAATAAGTGTGACAGATCGATCCTTTTACGACTCGGTCTTTCCACCCAGCTGCATGACAGTTTCAACCACATAACCGGACTTGACAGAGCCTTATATTAATCCAAATGAACAAATACTTCATTAAGATGCAGTGTTCACGAATCAATATAACATTCTAGTATTTGGTCAGTATGCGTCAGGTTGTGCGTCAAACACCATATAAAGTGGGTATATGGGCGTTTGCGACAGTTTATTTCTTTTGCGAAATATGAGATAATGTAAGATTGGATAAGTGTCAATTCCAATTTACAGTAAAGTTTACTCATGGAGTACGTGGGCCTTAGAGCCTAGTACGATTCGTCATACCCATAGTCAATAATATATTTAAAAAACATATTTATGACGTATCTATATTTTTTGATACATCATTGCACATCACATCACACTAATTTTATAAAGGCGAAAGTTTGCGAGTGTGTTTTTATGTTTGTTCTTCACGCTCAAACGGCTAGATCGATTTTGATGAAATTTCATATGGAGGTAGCTGACACCCTGGATTAACACATAGGCTTTTTATCCCGAAAAGATGTAGCCGGTAACACCGCGGGGCACTTATTCATTAAGTGCCACAGCAGTGATAACCGAGTGGTATGACCATGTTGGACTACCAAGTCAATGGTCGAAATTAAAATGCTCGGTAATATTTTTCAATTTTGTTAGTATTCTTAATTAGACTAGCTTGTTAGTGTATTGGTTAGATACTAATTGCGACTGCTGAACATGAGGACTAAAGACCTGGGTTTGAGTCCGGGGTCGGGAAAAGTGTTACTGGGATTTTCCATTACGCAATTCTCGTCAGCATCATGGAGTATAACACTATAACATAACTGGCGAGATGAGGTTATACTGTGCATCTCTTCCTACCCTTTCCGGAATTGAAAGGCGTGATGTTTTTGTAATCATCTACGTATCTATTCTCCTCACGATCCTTATAAATCCTACTGTTAATGGGCATAATAATTTATTCAGTACCCAGATACAATAAAAATGAATGATAGACATTCTGGCATGCTTTACGTCAATAGCCATGTTAGAATTCACGAATCAGGTTGAATATGCGTGTGTACGCCATGCTAATTAGAATTGCTGTCGACATAAAAGGTGCTGGGTTTTACTACATAGAAGACCTATAGTTAGGTACTGGTATTTAAAGGGAAAAGTAGGAAAGTAATGTGTATATTGTGATTGTCGGTAGCGTTGGAGCCTAAATATTTTTTTATAGGTTCATGCTTCTGTTTTTTCTGTGATGTTAACGGAATTTTTATATCTCTTTCTTAGTTATTTAAAGTCACGTTGACACAAATGGATTTGACTTAATCCCTTTATCATATATTATGAGATACTCTTTCTGGTGAAGTGTAGGTGTGCAATACCAGTCGTCGAAGAGGTAGGCGGAAAACTTACATTTCGTTGTTCATCATAAGGGGTTGTCAATATTATTGACGTGATTTTTTAGCAATTTATTTAACCCCTCCTCCTCTTTGGTGGTAAGGTTTTAGACTAACAACACGTGTTTTTTTCGGTTAAAAGTAATTTTCTGTGGAGTTAGAGAGCTCGTTTTAGACGACACTCGACACTCTCACTTTACCCCTTTCCCTTTACCGAATCTTCCCCCTCCCTTTTCACATAAACATAACATAACATCACGCCTGTATTCCCCGAAGGGGTAGGCAGAGGTGCACATATAGTACACCCACATTTGGCCCCTTTTCACTCGTGGATAAAGGACGATCTAAGTCCTAAATGGGCCCTATACCCATGCATCGTGTAAACACCAGGCTCTTGACTGCTTACGTCAGATTTTCCGGCAAGGAAATAGTATTGTATTCTAACTCATGGAATATTTCTATTTCAATAACTATATCATCATTTTCTAATAATTGTAACATTAACTAAAACATTTCCTGGTTTCGCCTGCAGTGCATGGTTCGAGATAATTTCTGCATGAGTCATCGACGTAATCCGGCCAATTGACGCATGCGCAGGATTCATTGGAACCAGACAGGAACTGTTGTACGCATTTTAATTAACACATTCGTTCTGGTTCAGATTATAATTTTCCGTTCATAAATAATTATGTATGTAATTGCATTGTTGTAGATACTTGCCCATATTAATTATTATGTTCTTGTTTAAGGTTTCACTTTCACTAAGAGTTTCTCTTGCATTCTGACAATCATGGTTATCATCAGCCGAAAGACGTCCACCGTAAAGAGGAGGGAGGGCATAATAATAAATAATCCCCACGCTTGGCAAACGGCTTGGGAATCGCAGTATTGGTAGTGAAAAGACCGAAGACGCTGCTGCCCATTTTCTGGATTTTCCCTTACTCGCCTCTTACTACTTACAACACCCACGGGAGAAAAGGCGATGGTCAATTCTAGGCTGGATATCACTCGGCATTGAAATTTACTACTTAATTACAGAAATATTACTCGCCAGGTTAAGGTATATATTTGAGGATGATACAAACATTTGCCGCAATACTTAGTGCAGTTAATTCTTAATTAACACGCCTCTGCGCTTATGGTGACTTCTTACAAGTGCCATCTCACCAATAATGTTATAAACATGTTTTTGCTCGGGTTTCAATATCCTGAATGCCACACCGCCACACGTCGAATCCTATCTATCCTGTTGTGGGAGTATTTTTTTAGTTAAGGATAAACGGTGGTCTGAATACAAAAAGGTCATTGCCTTTTTTCTAAGATAAAATACAATACAATTGTTTTGTATTTTACATGTATATTGTAATTAAAGTCGATACGTACGAGTATGTATGATGTATCCAGAACATACATATAATAAAATATGCCTATTTTCTAGAGGGGTAGGCGAGACCACGGATTTTTATTTGCAACGATCCTGACATACTTCTTTCGCCTTGTATTGATTGATCATGTTTTTATTGAGTCATTCGATAGGTGGCAGCAGAAAATTCCATATAAATTATTTAACTGTAAATCTTACAAACTGCCTGGTCGCTAGCAAGACTCTACTGCTGAGTGTGAGGTTCTGGATTCTATTAACGGATCGGACAAAGTGTTATTGTCTTTTCGTTAGGTAATTCTCAATAACGGCACGGAGTCAGGAGTTTAGTCTGGTCAATGGTAATAGGCTGTCTCCCTATTATATTCAGATCTACACATCTGTGGGTGAACAATACACGTCTGCTTACTCCTCCGGGGAATACAGGCTTGATGTTATGTTGTTTCCTGCGTATACAAACAGTCAAAGCTCACATTTGCAAGTGAAATAATCCGTCATCAATCTCTGTCAAGTTTTCTTTTAAGTTGTCTTATACGGGTGGTCTATCAGATCCCGCCCGTGACGTCAGCGGACACGCTCCGAATACGTGACCGGTGCGTGCGTCATTGTGACGACATAACTCTTCTTATGGCTTTCTACCGCCGTAAGGAACCAGAACGTACGAGCAGGATGGCAAGGTTAATTCATATGCGCCGTATTTGCACAGTAATTATGTATGTATAATATCACCCATGTTTCCCCTTAAGTAATAGAGAACTGTGTGCTGTTTTCCAGATATCGGTTAAGCTTTTTAATTTTACGGGTGAGCCTATTGCCATTATACGGACGCAGTTCTAAACTCTTTGGCACACCTGCTAAATTTTCTTGGATTAATATTCGTCAAACGTCTTGCTATTGTCTAGGGTGGCTGATGTTCATACTTAGCAGTGGTTAAGGGTGTCCCGTAGCAGTAACTGCTGTTATCCTTAGATCATAATCCAGACAAAAAGCCTTTGCTAGGCATCGCCAAATATCCGATAAAGCAGTCACAACTGTAAAATTACCTGGTACAGACCAAGTCAGGTGACGCAGCGGTATCTTAAAAAACATTGTTTCAATTTGAGGCTTTGTCTGTTTTGCATAAGTCTACTTATAATGACAACAAGTATTGAACTTTGAAGACTTGTTTTTTATAATTAATTACATTACTTCCACAGTACTTTTATGGGTATGTAGTCTGTCTTGTGACGGGAGCGGACACGCATCGCATACTCGGTCGTTCCGTGCGTCAATCTGACGTCACGACACTCTCTTAAAGGCTTTCTACCGCTTTTGGGATGCGTCAAGAAATCTGAACTGCATATGTATGCGTTGAGCATGTGCTTACGTGCCCAGAGGGTCGACTAGGGAGTTCTGTACTTGTGACGTTGTTAGAGCAAGCGTAGAAATTAATGTGGAGTAATATGGTGAAGGATTTGTTGAGTTATAGAGGATTAAAGGCTTCAATTTGAGCTCTTTTGAGAAAGAGTTTGTCCAAAATATGGCAAAAAGGAGTGACCTTCATTTTGTCAAAGTGTTTAAGCAATTTAAAGTTCATCTTGAATGATTCTGTTTGGCACTGTATTGCAGTTTGCTTTAAATAAGCATTTACGGTAATCACCATAGAAGATTTTTTTATACAGGTTATTGAATCAGATATTATGTGCACAGAGTAATGAGAACTGAATTGAAGATACCAGATTTGGAGTCTTAATGCTTGAGAAATTTGAAACAAAAATGTAGTCCTCATTTTAAAACATTTATTTCAAGTCGTCACAAAAATGTGAATGTCATTAAAACAGCATACTTGTGCACTTATACAACGGTTAGTATTCACAGCTGTACATATATGAACTGATGATTTATTCATTCATATTTATAGGAATGACTTTATTTGAAATTTTATTGGTTTGGTAAAATATATAATAATAAGTACAAGTCATATATAATATTATAATGAATATATTAATTTGGTTTTGCTTAAAATCATCCGGAAAATAGCCAATCAATTTTAGTTTTCGGTCGCGTCTTGCTTTCATATTACACAAAGAAATTGACACCGGACTGCCTCGTTGGTCTAGTGGTCGCTAAGCGCGACTGCTGAGCACGAGGTCCTAGGTTCCAATCCCGGGTCGGGCAAAGTGTTACTGGGTTTTTCCATTAGGTAATTCTCAGTAGCAGCACGGAGTCTGGAATTGTGCCCGGTTCATGGCAATAGGCTCGCCCCCGATTACATTGGGACCTCAAAAACATAACTGGCGAAGTGTGGGTGTACTATATGTGCACCTCTGCCTACCCCTTCGGGGAATACAGGCGTGATGTTATGTAAATTGACATATTTTGCCAGTAAATTTTCCGCAAAATTGTTTACAAGCAACAAATTATTTCTAAATTCCTCTTTCTATGTAGTATTTGCTTATCTGTCCATTCATCTAAATACAATCCTGCTTGTTACAAAGAAAAACAGTTACAAACAGGACTTAAAGGAATTACAAAATCGGAGCTTTTAAATACAAATTAAAATGATTGCGTCAAATTACCAAATAACTTTAATTTGTAAGAACTAAAGGTGAACAGTCACCGCGATTGGCGCCCATCATTATGGGCTGTGATGAAATGCCAATAAAATGGCTTCGGAGATGGAAGCTCAATGTCTTCAATTAAAAGTAATAATGGTTTGTTGCAATTACCTCCTTTATAATCCATGAAGGAGCTCTTGTTAATGTTACTGTATTAGACACTTTTATGTTTTACTAGCTTCCGCCCGCGACTCCGTCCGTGTGTATTTCGAATGTTTTATAGCCCATAGCCTCCCTCGATAAATGGGCTATCTAATACTAAAATATTTTTTCAAATCGCACCAGTAGTTCCTGAGATTAGTGCGTTCAAGCAAACAAACAAACTCTTCAGCTTTATAATATTAGTATAGATTGCTGGGCAAGGGCCTACCTATAATTTATCAATATAATTTTCTGTATAACACCATTTTTAAACCCGCCTATCCTGAAGATTTGGGTCAATTTTTTTTTTCTGGTATAAAAATTGATTTGCTTTTTATCTATACACTCAAAACAAACTTAAACAAATGCGCTTGGACTATCAAATAATAACTCAAGCATACATAACAAGTGTTGTTCCTAACCTTGGCATCTAATATAACAGTTCAAAAGCAGTGTTATATAACAAAAACTAATAAGCGCGTCATCCGGCATTGTGAACCAATCCCATTTGGAGTCGCCTGTCAGTGGTACGTGACGTGACCTTAAATTTGAAACAACAATACAAATCTTATAGACAAATAATGTATGTAAATTAAGTCCGAAAAAAACAAAAATCTTTTCAAATAAAAATAGTAAATACTGCCTGTTTATTGAACACTAAGTTATACGTATCTAGTTAGTAGGCTTTTGTAAGACCATTGACCCTACTATGTTTTGAAATAAATACTCCGTTTCGATAATAGGCAGTCAATAATGCTGCGTAGAAGCTTAATTATAAAAAAATATAGACCTTTTTCGTGTCAATCTATCCTCAAGCAATAATTAGTGTGCTATATGAGCCAGACCAAAACACTAATTACTAAAGTAATGGCGAGGAATAAACTGGGTGTTATATCTCAATTCACAAGCAATTTACAAACACTTCTAAGATATTTTTTTAATTAGGTACTTTTATATACAAAAATCCGCTCCAATATATATTAAATAAAAAATTGTATTTACAAATAATATAACATCTAATCCTGTCACCATAATCAGAATGACTCCAGATTTACGAACGACATTTATGGTTAATAATGAAATATTAACTGAAGAACACTCATTATATACAAATTATAGGCAGAATGACGTGTTAAGAATTACATTTAATTTCGTATACAGCGATTTATATACAGATACGGTATGATTGGTTCCTCAAGAGGTAGTTTAACTGTCATGAGTGTACTTGAGAACACTTGCGTAGATTGGTCCTCATCCTATTTTTCCGGCCTTTATGGCGTGTTCTAAAAATATATGAAGCCGGTAACTTGGCAAAGAGGCTTGATCTGGACATTACAATTTTTAAACATACCATGAATTTATGGAGAGCTTCTTATTATAACCATCATCATCAGCCGGAAGACGTCCACTGTTTAACAAAGGCCCTTAGAATGCCACAATGAACGATAACTTGCCATAAAATCAAGTCTCAATTCTCAGATCACCAGGCACTTCGATGCTCCTTTATTTTAAAAGAATAACTTGAATTGATCTATATTTCTTTTAATTATTTGACATAAGGTTTCTTAACATGTTAAGCTGCTTATGTTGTTTGGTTAGGGTACCATAGAAGGCGACTAAGGGAAAATCCAGAAGATACAGAAGAAATAACCAGTGGCTTCTTAAACTTTACTATCAATCCTGCGATCCATAAGCCGCTTGTGATGCGTGGGGATTAAGTGAAGGTGCCAAACTTTTTTTAGCGAGAGGCATTTGTTCAACATTGGACGTCTTCCGGCTGATGATGATGTGGATGTAATAACACTCTTTGCCTGCTATTTCAGGAAATACAGACGTTATAAGCCATACTGTATTGTCCGCATATTAAGCTTCAAGGTGTCATAGATTTAATACGCAACACCGCAAATCATGACGACACCACGATAAGTATTGACGTCAATAGTTTTTAATTAATTCACATTCTTATGGCAAATACACAAAACTTTTATAAGTGCTAAATTTTCAAGGAATGGTAATAAGGAAATCTTATTTGCCTGTTATTTCTAACGTAGGAGATCCCAATAACTATGAAATTGTTTGTATTAGTGTTAGAAGAAAGTTTCTTAACTAGTCAAAGTCAAAATCTTTATTGCGTTCATGTGTAGATTAAGATGTTTTGTTAAGTATTATAATACATGTTCTCATGTACCGTGGCGAATGTCGCGGGTTCAAGTCCCGCTCGAGTCCATCATTTTTCAAGTTTCCTTTAACAATTTAAAAAAATTAAGCCTAGCATGGCATCAAGCAAAAAAGATACAAAAGTCATATAAAGATTTACTTTTTGAAATCAGTCTCGCGTTTCTTAGGTTCCTGTTATACCTACGTTAATAATTTTCTACCCTTCATTTTAGTCCGGACAGATTTGCCCAAATAATAGGGTTAGAATTGAGGGTAGATGAAAAACATCGACAGTATAAATACGGGGACGTGACACTCGTACCTTCAGTCTGCTTGTGACCACGGCCGTTGCAACTCGGTCAAACATCAAGCCAAAAATTAATAAAGTTGTGTTCGCGGTAATTCCCGTGTTGTTATTTTCTATTATAATCAGACAACAATTGTAGATCGCATGATCTACATCATTAAATCTATAAAAAATGTCTATATTTTTTTCTGAGTCACCGTTTTTGTTTATTTAATAAATAACTAATACTTTTTCGGAGCAGGTCATGATTGAGTATTATTTATTAGCGGACTTCAACCGCACTTCATGGGTCCTTCATCACAAACCGCATACTTAAAGCCTTGTTTGTTTTCCTCAAGGCCCAAACCACCACGATTTGAGAAACACTCCATACTTACGTGCGTCATTACTCTAGACCTATATCTTCGTTTTCTATTTACTGCGCAAGCCTAAGAAGTTGAGTAAATATATTAAGAGACATATTTACTGAGCTGTATCAGGTACTCTATATATAAACAGGTAATTAATGGTAATGACTTTAAAATATAGTGCGCCTTGACTTCTAATTATGTTGGCGGATCGTATTACAAGATCAAGCGAAAAGAGACCTAATGAATAGAAGTTGGAAATTATATTTTGGTAAATGAGTGAAGGCTTTATTAGTTTTTTAGTTAGGTCTCGCAATAGGTCTAGTTTAGTAATCACAACTCTTGTCACATCTGCAAGAGACAAAGTTAGGCATAAAAGTGTTACTGACAAAAAGCTTTTTTGTGCGCCCATCTGCTTGCTTGTTGTAGAATACCGGACTAATGCAGTAGCTAGAAAAGACACAGGATCGTTGAAGGAATAATGGATTGAGTAATTTAGAGGAGGTCGTTTCGCGACTCCGCCGTGTCACATGATTGTGAATAGGAGCTCCATTTGAGTCCGAAATAAGACGGGCATTCCCGAATATCCACGTGAGTAAAATCGACATATATTATGGTAAATAATTTAGAGGATACCTAAGAGATCCTATTGAGAAGATTTAGATAAAAACGAAACATGATCCACTATCTGACTCTACAATTGATGAAAACAACGATGTGCTAATATAGTATTCAAATTACATTACAATTCATCAAATGATTCAGACAATAAATAAGAATGGACGTGCAGGTCAAATCATAGGTCGTGACGTGTCACGTCTGGTCATGCTGGCTGCTGGGGGTTAGATTAAAGTCGTCATGACTTTATTTTAACCCTAACTACCTAGCATGTCGGACGAGGACACAAGCATGAACCGAGCAATGCAGGTCATAGTCTGAATCAATTATTCATGCCATTTTTTTGGTAGTATTGGTTCAGTAGGTTCGTTAACGTAAAATATGTCATTGCAAGGTTGCATTGTTTTGCAGTTATTCACTAAGTTTTAAAGTTCATATTTCTATACTATGTTTGCCCGCGGTATTGCTTATAGGCCTTTTTTCAACTGTGGACGTCTTCCGGCTGATAATGATTGCTTATATATAAAAACTGCATTTTTGTGATACTAAAAATTATATCTATGTAAGAATTACCTCAATCCGTTACTTAGTTGCTGTAAGGCAGGATGAGGTTTTACAGAAGTTTGATCTTTCGATTCAGCCATTTAATTAGTTATCTATTTATAAGATTTAGTTTTTTAGATTGCCCTAAAAATCTCAAATATTACCATAAGGTACTGTCAAATTAAAATGATTTTATAGTGTTTTCTTAAATATTGGACCTTGCTTGAATTATAATTAATATGATATTTTTTTATTGAGACTAGCCACCCACTCATGCCCGTCATTGCGACTCCTATAATCCAGGATCTACAATGATAACCGTTGAGAACCATCGAGGTAAGGAAGCTCAAGGCGTCCCAGAGTAATGACTCGACTGTCTTGGAATCCGCAACGAAATTAATCTTAAAGAATATATAGGAGGAGTAGGAATAAAATTGTATTTATTTTAATATGATATCTATACCTATTTGGTATGCAATGAAGTTCTAGACAAAATTTTGTTTCAGATGACCGCGAATGCATTTTTATTCCTCCTCCTAATTCCTTGTGTCATGGCACGTCAATGACCGCAGTAAATTTCAAGTTTGATTTGCTATGGTTGTTAATCATTTAATGGCTTGGCAAATCAGCCAGCACAGATTTGTATTGTTTTAAGAACATTGATTCATTTGCGCATGCGCATGACTAAGCTTTGTTGTGGCTTGAACTCTAAATCATAGCCACAGCTGTGACCTTTCAGGGTTAAGCTTGGAGTGTACTTGTACAGAACATTCACACCAGTGAAGTTTGGTCAGCTAGCCCTGTAATATAATTTCTCGTGAATTACGATAAATGAATTATATTCAGTTATAATTATAAAAATTATAGTTGACTAGCTTTTGCCTACGGCTTCACCCGCGTTAGCATATGTCCTTTCTCGGGCTTTAAACTTTCTACATGCCGAATTTTATCAAAATCCGTCTAGCGGTTTAGTCGTGAAGGCCTAACAGACAGAGTTACTTTCACATTTATAATATTAGTATGGAAGTAGGTATGGATATCGATTACCTATCATAGATACTTATTTATTAACACATTTAATTGTCATTATTCACTCGAACTTGACTTTGTATTGTTTAGATACAGTAATTTCAATACATGGGTGCGACACCCTAAGGGGAGGTATCCTTCAAAAATATTAGGTCACAACAAATGCCTAATAATCGTTCATAACGGTATTACAGTGCAGTAATACCCGAGTGGTATGACCGTTGGACTGCTAAGTCAAAGGTCGAAAGATCACGCACCAATGTCTTTTCGAATCCATGTGCGTATTATAAATTAGTTATCAGCTGCTAAAAACGGTGAAGAAAAGCATCGTGAGGAAGCCGGCACACCTGATGGAATTTTTAACTGACTCCTCATTTCACATATGATTACATTTAGATATATATAGGTACAAGTAAAATAACTTCGATCAATTTGAAATGCTGATCGATCAATGGCATAAGGTCAGAAGTTAGTAAGTAAAGTGTGGGCTTTTGAATATTCCTAGCTATGCGTTTTTTTTTGTTATGTGCTCACACCGTAAATCATAATATTAGAAATCTATTCGTGGGGATTTGTAATTGGCTTTCTGGTGACTAACGTTTTTGTTGTTATTGATTGTTTTTCTTAGCTGTAAGTCCTCCATGCACTAAATAAATAAATAAATAAATAAATAAAGTATAAATGTTTTGTTTTGTAACCAGGAAATCCCCAATTCCTGTATTTATACATCCATATTTAACTAACCAAATTGGTTAAAACAAATCCATTGAAAAATTTGCAAAGTCGGAATAAATATACGCGAGAATTACCAACCCGTTGGAAAGTCAATGCATTCAATGACTTTCGAACAATGAAAATCAAAAACTTACATTGTAAGTTAATACGATACCGTACCGTATTTACGTAATTATTGACGTAATATGGATATTTACATTGTTACATAAATGTTATGCCGCACGGTGCCTTGACCGTGCGTCTTTCAACGATGCTAATATTGTGCCTATTTTCTTTTATCGGCGACTAGCTGTTACTCGCAGTTTACTATTTCTTTATGTATTTTAACACTCTGTGCGTGCAGACACAATAAACAATAGCCATGTCCCATATCTGGGTCAGTACACTGCGAAAGGGTTAAACCTTCTCGTCTTACTCTGATCTATAAGCTATGTTATTGTAAATTTTCATTGAAGTCCGTTCAGTAGGTTTTGCGTGAAAGAGTAACAAATATCCAACTGTCTGTCTTCTCCCACTTTTACGTTCATAATTAGTAGGGTAGTATTCTAAGTCTGTCGTTCATTGTGGCGTTCTAAGGGGGAGGCCTTTGTTCAACATTGGACGTCTTCCGGCTGATGATGATGAATTCTAAGTATCTTTAGTCTAGCTACGCCCGCCTCGTCTATGTATTTGCACTGACATAAGTGTGACAAATGGCATGCTTATCATTCTTTAATATATGATTAGGTACGATAGAAACCACTATTCATAAATTAAGTATGGATAGGACGGGAGGCGCGGCCGCAGTAGGCGCCAAGTGGGGAAAAGTGAAAAAAACTTGTGCGTCTGCTTTGAAATTTTTATTGACATTACGTTGATTTTCTTTATAATGTTTATGGTAAGATTTATTTAGTTACTAGTTGCGCCCTGCGCTGTTACCAGCTACATTTTTTCTGAATATGTACCTAGCTAATGTGTTATTCCAGTGCCAGCTACCTCCATACAAAATTTTATCAATATTGTTCTAGCCGTTTCAGCGTGAAGCTGAAGAAACAACAAACGTACAAACGCATGTGCTGACAAACTACCGCGTTTATAATAGTAGCGTGATTACAGATTCACCAGAAGAATTTTGCAGGAATTACATGTACTATAAGTACGTGAAAACCAATCCATATTTAACGGGTTCCTTCACAACACTTTTCTTCGAAAATTCATGCATCGACTTACGAAGCCTTCACAACATATTTTATGTGAGTGAACGGAAATTATGGTTTCTACATAGGAGAATAATCAAACAGGATATTAGACAGTAGATAGACATCCGTATTCACAAACTTATGTTTACCATTGCATGAGAAATCTTTAGATCATTGTGAACCCTAAGATAAAAATATCATGAGAGACGGAGACGTCTACATTGTCCATTATCAACTATTCATAGACAATGACTATATAAATAGTCTGGGAAATAAGGTCTATAATGATTACTGTATCGCATGACCACAATGTTATCCAAGAGAATCTTTCAGGTTTCAAAGAATGGTATTCTTATCAGATTTTCTATAAATAAGTTTTGATCCGAAACAGATTGGCACAATGATCAAGCTCACTTGTTACTAAGGTTCATACTGGCACAACGCGGTGAGTTGAAACCAAACTTTAGAACTGATTCTATGGGAAAAAGTGTATAGATTGGTACCATTAAGGACCAACGAAAAGATTGCCGTTTAGTGTCCCACTGCTGGCCAAAAGCCTCAACAAAACCCTGTCCATCACCATGTTGGGCCATGTCTTTCCTGCAAAGATGTTCAAATTGTCCCAGCATCTCCTTCTAGGTCTCCCTTGCCGTCGAAAAAAGGAATGTATCAAATCCTAAGCCATTCCCCCACGTACGACCAAGTATAACGAAAAAAATAATCTTAAGAAGCCTTTTCTAGAATTTACGTTCGTATTTCGTCGAAATCTAAAATTTGCATTCTGAAGTGGTTTTCCAACCGCAAATTGCCTCTTCAACTTTTAAAATAGGTACCTCAAACATATGTTAAGTCTCTTTTTTAGAGTAAAATGTCCTATCATCATATGGGACAGAAACTAAGAATAAGCTCTCTGATCTCATAATTTTAGAAACGATCGATGTCATATAAAATCCCGTTGGCATCCATACAAATCATAAAAACCCAGTGATAAACGATATCAGCAGATATTTTTAGTTTGCAGTTTAGTTGCATTCTTTATCTTTAACTAGCTTCCGCCCGCAACTCCACCCGCGTGAATTTCGAATGTTTTATAGCCTCCCTCGATACATGGGCTAACACTAAAAGAATTTTTCAAATCGGACCAGTAGTTCCTGAGATTAGCGCGTTCAAGCAAACAAACAAACTCTTCAGCTTTATAATATTAGTATGGATTAAATTAAGGCCAAATAAGGGTGTACACTGCACAGCACCAAACACTGCGTAAACTGTTCAACAGTGTTCATTTATGCTTCATTGGAGAATACTGTAATAACATAGGTCAATTTTCTCTACAATATTAAAGCATGTTAAAGTTTACGCATCTTCAAAGACTGGTGATTCATCTTTAAGGTCCTAAATTAAAAGATTTATGTTAATTATTTGATTCATATTTATTTGGTGTAAAACCAACCGGACTCTGAATCATTTTAGTAATTTTAACATCTTTTTTCACTTCCTATTTATGTTCTAGTTAACGATTTCTTATGAATGAACGATTCTTCTCAAAAATGTTACGTCGATGGAATTTCTCAGTGACTTTTTTACAATGATTACTTGTAAGGCAATCAAGTGTTTTGTCTTGACTGCCTTCTTAAGGTCGACGCAAGAATGAGGTTTTCGATCATTGTCTATGTTAGTCATTGATCGCATTATAACACAATTCTCTCCTTCCTAATTTGATTATACACAAATTCATCCATTTCTTCTAGCCGACCTCTTTATATATCAAAATTATGACTAAATCATTTTAGTCATAAACCAGGGAAAAGGGATCACCTGTAAGAGTTTCGACAAAAGGGAAACTACTTCTGTCGCCCACTTTTTTTAAGTTCCTTCAATGCTGTGTTTCACAGCAGAATAATTAAATTAAACTTAGCCCCATTTAAGTTCGGACTAATAAATCAATATTGCATAATGACTATCTTAGTTTGACATTGAATCTGCGATAAAAACTATAACATTATTTATTACTTAATATGACCGATATTATTCAGCGAACCGGTTAAATCCGGTATACTTTTTGTAGCTATTAAATAGCTGACCTTTGATTGGATGAAATTATTTTTAATAATCACTATGGCAGTGAATAAATGGTAGGAGATAAGCCGCTGATTTATGAAATACATATCCAGATATTTTGCCCGCATCCTGTGACCGTCCTTAGGTCATCAGTTCCCATTATCAGAGCATCCCACACTGGTTTATGGTTTGCGGTTTATCATTAATGCCTACCCTGTGCAGGCTGGCGGGCAGGACGTAAGAGGATTTCAAATTGATTACTTCTTCAATCGAATTAAGGTACCAATTTCATACTCGGTCATACCTTATACCGATTAGTCCGGTTTTCAATTCACAAACCAGAAGACAACATTGTCAGAGTTACGGGTAACCGGTGGATGCAAATGACAAGCGGCCGTGCATTTTTGAGTTAAAGAGGGAGGCCTTTGTTCAACACTGGATGCCTTCCGGCTTATGATGATGACGAAATATAAATATTATATAGTATATTTATAGTTAAGTTTGTTCAAGCCACAACCGTTCGTTCTCGATATGGACTGTCATTTTTTTATTTGTAAATGTATTTTACCTATTCTCTGAAGAGCATGAATTTTAATTTATGGCAATCTTCTTCGAAACCTACGACAGCCACAGTAACGATGTCACCCTTGCAAATACATTAGTAATTTTTTGACATAAGTAAAAATTGAGGGCTCCGGGCAATCCCCGTTTCCATGCCAATAAGTATATTTTTGACGATACGATACTCCAAAAGGTTTTATTTGTGCAAAAGGATTATTGCCAAAAACAACACAAACATCTCCATTGCGCTCCGTTTCTAGTTAGATCGATGCTGCATTCTCCGTACATCGTAAATAACAATTTTATGACGCATGAGAAATACAAAAACTGACGTGTTTTGGAACACGATGAACTTTAAACTTGGTCAAAGTTATGCAAATATTGTCCTAAATTTATTTTATAAAAAATAAGTATTTCCTCTTTTTTTGAAGTCGGTTAAAAAGTACCCTAATCCATACATGGTGCTTTGTGGTTTTATAAAAATAAAAGGATTATTTATGAGTTAAAGTTGTTCATTTCTGACAGGTTAAACCACCACCAGCACACTGAATAGAAAAGTATGGTAAAAATAAAAGGAGGCCTATACCCTGTTCTCTGTGAAGCCAGGAAACTACACATTTTATTTGCTTATGTTAATGCCTTTTCAAAGTAATAAATATAATATATGAACAAACAATTGTCAATTCACTCGCTTCACATAAAACATAATTCATTTGTTTTTTGTTTTCTTGTAACTAAAACTATTTATACATTACACCTGCCTATTTTACGAGACATACACAACAAATACATAAAAATAAATGTTATTATTTAAATCTCCATAAAGAAAATGTTGTTGACACATTAAACAATTTTTTACTCATACAACGTCATTGCGCATTAAATATTTAAAAAACAGGAAGATATTGTTGTAAGTAAATTGTTTATTGATTTATTACTTTTGTAAGTGATAAATAAGTGTGTACTACCAAAAGGGTCGGACAGCACAATCTTCATATAAAACACTCGACGAAACATAAACATAACATCACGCCTGTATTCCCCGAAGGGGTAGGCACAGGTGCATATATAATACACCAACATTTCGCCAGTTATGTTTTTAGGTCCCAATGTAATAGGGGGCGAGCCTATTGCCATCAACCGGGCACAAATCCAGACTCCATGCTGCCACTGAGAATTAGGTACCTAATGGAAAAACCCAGTAACACTTTGCCCGACCCGGGATTCGAACCCAGGACGTCGTGCTCAGCAGTCGCGCTTAGCGACCAACGAGGCAGTCAGGAGATCGAGAACACGCGACGACTCGCAATAAAATAAAATCTGATGGGCCTGTCCAATATTGAAGATCGTTGGTTCATGTAAAATGGTTTACAAACTTCCGCGGACACGTATGAAAGTATTTTTGCTGCTTGGCAGGCTGGCTTGTTTTTCGGCCAAAGAATTAGCATTGCCATTCAACGTGGCAATGCCGCCAGCCCATTGGGCACCCTACCAGTCGACAGCGATGAAGAGGAATACTTAGATGCATAATTTTTAGTTTTAATTTTTTCTTTTGTATATATTTATTATTAACGTGTGTAAATAACCTTTCTTAGCAAATAAATAAACCCAAAATAAGAATATGATAATTAATTGACGTCAATTTCGCTATCTTCGTCATTATGTTACCAAACAAAAATTATTGTTTGCTTAACGACATTATTTGATATACGAGACCCAACGGTATTTAGCTTCGTTTAAACTCTATTGATATAGTTTTATGTAAGGCCAGTATACAAAGACAACTGAAGAGGATAGAGTTTTGAACTATGGGTAGCATAATTTAAAGTTATTGATTCTTGCCTGTGAATGATATTAACCTTGTGCTGTTAGTGTAAACGGAGCCACCACGAACCTGAATAAGTATAAGAAAAGAAGAAGAAAGAGCTGTGATAGCCGAGTAATATGACCAGTAGGCTGCCAAGTCAAAGATCGCAAGTTCAAACCCCATGCACCAATATCTTTTCGAATTCATGTGCATACTATATATTAGTTTTCAGTTGCTAATTACGATGAAGGAAAACATCGTTAGAAAACCGACACATCTGAGAGATTTTTCAACGTTGTGTTGAGCCAGAGGCCTACAGGTTTAAACTATGACACCAGGTTGTTCATCAACCATACGGTGAGAAGACGTGTAAGAATAATAAGTCTGCAACGTAGTTGGATCCAGTGAAGTGTACACTACCTGTGAAATTACAATACTCGTCTTGTACGAAGTAAACTAGTATTTTTATGAGATAAAAATAATTGACTTGCTTAACAATTTTACATTGAAAAGGTCGTAAAATAATACTCGTTATTATAATCAGTTTATTTATTTTAACTGGTATTGGATATATAATAAATTATTTTGTCAATTTATTGCCTATTGTACTCGTGCCAGTGCCCTTTGAGTTATATCGAGGTGATGTAAAAAATGGTCAAGTGTTCCAATTTATTGTTGTTGAAAGTTCACCGTTGAAGGGTATTGTCTGTCTACGGAGGAAAAGGGGGCCTTATTTCAAGTTAGCATAGTAAAGTATGACTTCGTAACTTTAGACTATCTTCGGAAAGTTATTTTTTTTTATAATAACTATCGTCAGTGTTGTCCATATTTACTATATATTCCGGTTACACTCACGGGTGTATTCGGGAATGCCCGATTACTTTCGAAATCCAACAGAGCCCTTAATCATGAGCTGGTTGCGCGGCCGAGTCGCGAGCCGAACTGGCTCCAGTTCGGCTAAGTTATAAAATAGTTAGAGCAGTTTTTAATTACAAATATCTACGAACTTAGGAAATGATGACAATATGCAAAAATCACGAAGTTCTACTCTACAAACTTTTGGATCATTGAAGCATATTATTTCTACGCATTAACCTCAGTGTCTAATCTCATGTGCAAAACGAATACCGTGAAATTGCGTGTCGTATGTTAGAAGTCTGACCGATTTTACACTACTTGTTAAGCAGGCACTGGTATTTTAAATGCGTGTCTTCTGAAACCGACCATTGTTACTAGGTCGGAATTATTAACCTTTTGAACGAAATACATTCATGAAAAGTTGATCAAGACTTTTCATATTTGGTACGAGACTTATTTTATATTCGGCATGATATTAACCTGGTTTTTATCCATTGAATTCCTTCTATTTTCGTCGACTCCTTAACATAAGCGGTATTTTAGTACATTTCATCTTTGTGCGGTGCCTCTACGATGCAAGTTGAGGAGTTCCTTTACCTTTAAAGCCCCCTTGTCTAGATCTCTAGTGAATGTGAAGAATCACCATTGAATGAGTGATAGGCCAAACTTGCTACCATTTTGACTGGCCAATCTCTACAACGTGGCAGTCTTAATAAAGAGTAGACGTGGATAAGAGATAAATAAATTTGTTAATCTCTGTCATTTTCAGAGTTCTACTGAAGATGACACTATTGATGCAAAACTACTATAGCTAGCAGTAACTCGTATGCAAATCACAACATTATCACAGATATTACTATGTTGTTCTTAGCTATTTTTAAATTAAATTACATTACCTCTCCTTTTCAAAGCAGTTGGGTAGTCTTGTTTATTGGGTTTTAACTTAATTATAGGTTTATCTTAAAAACAGTGTAAGCAAATAATATAGTAAAATGAAAAACGTAGGTAGGTAATACTGAGATTATGTTCGCGGTCTTTGTTTGAAGCCAAAAAATCTCAAAAGGGCTGATAATAATAAATAATGATTGCCTTTTGTCATCTCCAAGACAAACGCTTTATCCTACATTGTTATTGTAAATGTGATATTTCTTTTGTATGCATTAAGGTAGAGTGAATGGTGATATAATTCATCGTACAGCGAACCTTGGACATTCCATGCTCCAGGACCATCTAAAATCGCTTTTATCCTCGCAAAACTCTACTATATGTCGATAGGATAGAAAGAAAAGTCTGTTTCACACTTCGAACGTTTCTTTATTTATATATATATAGGTTCTATTTACTTTTGACTGCCTCGTTGGTCTAGTGGTTGCTAAGCGAGACTGCTGAACGAGGTCCTGGGTTCGAATCCCGGGTCAGGCAAAGTGTTACTGGGTTTTTCCATTAGGTAATTCTCAGTAGCAGAACGGAGTCTGGATTTGTGTTGTCCGGTTGATGGCAATAGGCTCGCCCCCTATTACATTGGGACCTAAAAACATAACTGGCGAAATGTGGGTGTACTATATGTGCACCTGTGCCTACCCCTTCGGGGAATACAGGCGTGATGTTATGTTTATGTTCTATTTAGTTTGTTGTGAGTGAAATTGTTGCGACTCGAAGTGGACCGTCGCTGTCGCCTTGCCCCGAAGTTCATGTAGAGCCAGTGTCGTTATCATACATTCGTCAATTAAGAGCAGTCAGACGTTGTTGACATAATTATCGTCTCCATTTAAACTGTATTTAGTCTAGAACCGTTAAAATTAGATCCTCGGTGTATGTAAAAAACAACGGTAATGACTCAGTGTGAAACAAACGGTTTGATTTACCGCAATATACTCTATATAACCAATGCATTAAAAGACATGTCCTACCTAAAACATTACAATATCCTCTTCGTAAATAGAGCCCAGTCAACACATGACTGCTCTGGCTGGGAATGTTTTCAAATGCACTTTGATAAGTGCTCAATACCTTTGAACTATAATGAGCTATAAATAGGCGTAAAGGAAACCGGAGTAAATAATTATGATCAATACTGCCACCATTGACGTCACCATACAGACAAGTACTAAAAATTGCAACACATAAGTTGGAGCAATTTTACATTTAAGTCACGCACAAGGCTCTACTGATTTCTAAATAAACGTTGGGTGTCGGGCTATCACCCGCATATCTTGTACATCGACACAGTATTTGGTAGAGCGGTTCAGTTGCGCGCGCGCGCCGCGTGAAGCCTACCGGGTCACAGCGCACGCGCAGTGCTCGCCATACTCGCGCGCACGACGCCCGCGTCCGCACCACACCATAAACCGCGCACCAAAAGTGACAATCATAGTGACCTTGCCCAAAAATGTCGTTACCCTGTCATCCAAACATTGGGAGGCAGTTCGCGAAGTGATATTTCATAAAATGCCTGAGTGCACGGAACAGTTTTCGTTCACTATTCCAATTATACGTTATACCATGGACGCTGAGGACAGACCAACTGACGCGGAGCGGCAGCAGCTCACTAAGAAAATGTCGCTGCTGACGCCCGTGAAAATAGAGACTCCTGACTGTGGTAGAAGTGGAAGGAGGTCTTCTGAGCCTACCAAGTATTATATACCACCCCAGTGTAACAACAGACTATCCCCTAGAAGTGCGCGTAAACGAGAGACGAGGAGAAACTCCAAGATTGGCGTTAAAGATGACTCGCCTACTAAGGACAGTCTCGGCCCCAAGCCGTGTAATTGTGAGGACTGCAGGGCTTCTAGTCCGTTGCCGCCAGGGTACGGGCCGCAGACCATGTCCCCTGGCTACGACCAGATGAAGATGTCCCTGTTGGAAGTGCCGTGGTCTGAGGATTACACAGAAGCTTCCAGTGACGATCTTAGTTCAGAATGGGATTCCGATGTTCCTGAGCCTGCACCTCCTAAGGTAATTTATGTAATACATTGTATTAATATCAATTTAATGCCTCTTAATGATATACGGGAAGAGGGCCACAAAAGTTTTTTTTAGTAAAATTCAATTCTCAATGTCGGAGCTACACTATCTTGCAAACATTTAATTCCAAACATTAACTTCTCCTTTAACGTTTTCGAATCGTCTATCCAAAACATTCCTTGCTAAGTTCGCAATTGAGATTTAAATCTCGGATCCCACTGCTTTTATGGTCGAACCTGCAATAACGTTAATAGCTGATTGTCCCTGCAATAGATTTGAAAGTGTCAATGAAGCCCATATCACTATTGATATGATAACAGCCATTCGCGAAACAATACAATAGGTAATTAACATTGAACATTGAATTGCAAATTTTTCTACGAGCTACAATGCCAATTTGTGTGTGTACAAATTTGAGGGGCCCAACATTTTTTAGACCGGTGTGTTGTTGGAGAAACAGTAATAAAAATAAATAATGATCATTAATTATATACATATTATCATATACAGAATGCACAAATGAGAAATAAAAAGGGGATTGTCATCAAACTGGATATTGAAGCTTTAATTATGAGCAAGACAACGTCATAAAAGGGGGATTTGCGTATTTATAACGTCAACACGAAATTGATATAACGAGTATGTTATTACCGGTTTTGATATGACTATGACCTGATTAGTACCGTCTGCGTGACCAGACGGATCTAATTTTAATGTAAACATGTTTTTCTTAATTTCTTAAATTATTAGTGACTTAAAATAAAACAATGAATAAACTACCTCACGTTTACATACTAAATCTAATAACCAACAAAATGTTTTACCATCTTTATTTTATTTACCACAATTTCCGTAAACTTGTCTCCAATAAATAATTATGGCACAAGGAAAATCTTTTAATAAATATTGTTAATAACTCTATCAAAAGAGTTTAAACGCAAACTTAACTCTATATTTTTATTAACAACTCACTTCACTGCGTCGTTGGGTCTAGTCTCGACTGGGGAGCGTGTTACATGTTACTCAGTTTTTCCAATAAGATGAGTTTTTAGTAGCAGCACGGAGTCTGGATTTATTCCCGGTTGATGGTAATAGCCTCACCCCCTATTTTGTATTAGGACCTATATCTATAAATGTGAGTAAACCTTGTATTTTACTCACACACTCAGATTTTTGTTTCCTTTTCGGGTAATACAGGCTGAGTAAAGTTTAATATAATTCAAATTGTTCTCCGTTGCCTATAGTATCCGCTTTTTTTACCTCCATAACTATAACTGGCACGCTATTTATATACGGCTTGATTTAAAAAATCAACATGTTTGAACCTCCACGTGGTTACATGTCGTGCCGGCTTACTTATTTCAGAATCAGAAAAAATCATAGCTGATTCTCATGCGATTAGTAATGGCAGTTAGAATACAATGTATATTATTCGAAGTTTCCCACGTGGATTGGGACTACAAA
Organism: Abrostola triplasia; assembly: GCA_946251915.1. NCBI lineage: Eukaryota > Metazoa > Arthropoda > Insecta > Lepidoptera > Noctuidae > Abrostola > Abrostola triplasia. Next base: position 8,817,938 of record OX276434.1, on the reverse strand, counting down.
ATAATTTAATGGACTTCTCTGTCATAGATATCTTCGCTAGTCCATGTATTTGTTATTAATAATCAATAACATAAGTCTAAGGAATCTATTTATAGTAATATATTATGCGTAGAATTATTCAATTAACGATATCTAAGCCGGAACAGTTATGTGACGATGACTATTTGGCATTGTGACACTATCCAATTAATAAATGTCTTGACCAGTCAATGATATTGGTAGCTCTTGAAATTATCGATATAAGCGCATTGTCTTGTAGTATGATTGATCATTCTTTACCGAAATACAGTAACAGAAGGACAGTCACCGGCTTCACGTTACCTCCGCATACAAAATCGATGTCATTATCAACCATCGATCATTCATTGACAAAGGCATGCTTTCTCCGCAATGTTGGTGAACAACCGTTAACTGTTGTTGTGCCGATAACCCACTTTAGTACATCTCTCATTGTTTTGCGTAAGTGTATGAACGTGTAATAAACTCGAAAGCTGTTTGTATGTAGATCCTTACTCCCACCTACAGTTTGACAGGTAATTGTAAAGATGGCAACATTTAGTATGGTTGAAGAATAATTTACTGTGTCGAAAGCGCCAAATTAAAGGATAAAGGTATCACCTACAGCATAGAAACGTTAGCGATTCGAAAGTTTCATTGTTGAAGGAAGAGAACTGAGCATCACAGTGCGCCACTTGATACAATATGTAATTTTGATACAAAGTCGAATCTGAAATGTTACATAGGCGAATGCTTGTCAAATACGAGAGGTGGTGTAATGTAATGTTTTCAATCGAATCCAAAATGTTACATTATAGGCAAATGCTCTAGGTGAGGGAGAATCTTTATGAAATTGTTAAAAGAACTAATTACTTCTTAGTTGGTTCTCTGCATTTACAAAGATGTTAGAAATGGATGAAAACGAAATATATATATCATAAAACTACATAGTACTTTATATCGAAGAACTTTTTAAGATACAGCTGAATGTGTAAATTTAATTGCATGACATAATGACGTAATTTAAGATAATCTGTAAATTAAATTCTAATTGACTTATTAATTCACTATAGGTTTAATGAGCAGCGTTTTAATGATTCGTAATGACATCTTTACAACAAAATAGTTTTGCAATCTAGTAGGGAACCTGATAAACCGTATTGTTGGAATTACTAGTTTTATAGGTAAAGCTAATAATTATTGGTTTGCACATTAAACAAAACTGTAGATGCTTTGGATTTTCTGGACCCAACAGACCTTTAAAACGAGTCTTAATTTGAATCCTTATTTGATACTGCAAAAATGATTGTGAAACAAAATTTTGGGTAAATGATTGCTTTTTTTTGTGTCTTTGATAATATCACTAGGCGAATTGATTTAGTTAGAGCGGTCTTCGCCAAGATTAATTTACAAAGCATCTACGTTTTAAGCAGCTTATTGTTTTATAGCGAGTATTACTGCATCTCTTAGTCCAGTAATCATCCTCCGTGCTAATGAGCCTCCTATGATCAAGAAAATAATGCAATTAAACTTGCTGACGCATCACCGATTATCGGTGATGCTACAAGCCTCAAGGTCAAAGGGAGTGGCCTCTGTTCGCTGGGAACCGCATTGTATTACATTTTTAATTTAAGAATCAGTGTTTTATTTTTTTGTTTAAGATCACAAAAAGGTTTACATTCATAACCGGTTTGTTCCAGCCATTCATTATACTTCCTTCAGATGTTATCGTTGTATCTTGATTAGAGAAGCATGCTATTTGAATGCTATTGAATGATTATTCAGATGGAATCCTAGAGCTTTGATAGTTGGTATGTAGTTGAATATGGAAGACTAATAAACTAATTTTAATGAAAATTGATTGCCTGGCTGGTCTAAAAGTAAGCTGCACTCAGACAGAATGGCAGAGATGTAAATAATATTTATTGGATATACCTATACTGCGCGCGAGCTAATATTAGAGTAGGAACTTACATTGGGCAGTAGCTAAGAATTCTGCACTAAGCTTTCTCGAACAAATATTACAAGCTTGGTATAAATCACACTAATATTATAAAGGCAAAAGTTTGTAACTGTGTTTGTATGTTTGTTACCTACCTCTTCACGCTAAAACGGCTGGACCGATTTTGATGAAATTCCATATGGAGGTAGCTGACACCCTGAATTAACTCAGAGGCTACTTTCTATCCCGAAAAATGCAGCGGGTAACACCGCGGGGCGCAGCTAGTTGTTACATATACTTAGTATTTAGAGTATTAAATAGGATTCAATAAGAAACTCAATCAACACAATTGAATTCGTAAAAACAAACGGACATACATACCATCACGCCTATATTCCCCGAAGGGGTAGGCAGAGGTGCACATATAGTACCTACACCCACATTTCGCCAGTTATGTTTTAGGTCCCAATGTAATAGGGGGCGAGCCATACAAAAAAAAACAAACGAATATAATCGCAAATAAAAAATACTTAGTCGGTCCCACGTACCTAAATGTATTAACGTCGTTCAAATTAAATACAAAACCACATATTACGGTCTACTAGTAATGTGAATCAGACCACATTGAATATACGTAGGTAATTAACAGAATGTGTGTCACATCATTGTTAAACTAATTAACGCCGTCAATACGGACGTCATTGTGATTATTCATTACGTTAAAACATTAATTATAAATAGGCAATTTATAAAATTCCATTACCCAGTCATGGAACCATTTATGTGCGGAGAGAGCGGGAAATAGATCAATAATAGTAACAAAACAATAGTTGAAAAGAGTTATGTTTTTCGGTCCCAATGTAATAGGGGGCGAGCCTATTGCCATCAACCGGGCATAAATCCAGACTCCATGCTAATACTGAGATTTATCTAATGGATAAACCCAGTTACACTTTGCCCGACCCGGTATTCGAACCCAGGACCTCGTGCTCAGCAGTCGCGCTTAGAAACCACTAGACCAACGAGGCTTTAATGCCTGCCTATATGCAAGATATTTTATAATGATCGTGTTTCATGCACGTGCCTTCGTTACAATTAAGCATTGCACAGATAAAGTTAAATACCGGAAAGATTCCTACGCTACGGCAACAATTTAATCTTAGGTTTGTTTTACAACATTGTTGATATTTATCTGGCAAGCTCCTCCCCCCATTGTCTAACAAGGACAAAATAATCTAAGAGTCAAACTGTGACCTAAAACAATATAATAAATGAATATCATCGAGTATGTTCAGCAATGGGAACTATTAATGATGTTAAGTTTTATAGGTCAATACATTGATCGTAACACGTGGGCGGACCGTGATTTTCTTTCTCAGATTTTAATAGACGGCACTGGTACGATAGGTAACAAACGCACGCAATTTGAACACACTGTAAAATATTATAAAGCATTAATGAATGTTTATTTTCTCATCATCTAATTACAGAGACATATCAGGTAGAAGTTACTTAAATAGAGACTGGTGTCTCCCTCATCACCAGGCTGCCCTTTGAGACATTAAAAATGTCTTTCTGAAATTCTCGAAGATTCATCAAATGATTAATTCAAACATAAAATAAAATATATAAGTCATTAAAAGTAAAAGAACATTAGGTGTTATGAGATGACTTAAAATCAATTCCTATTCAAATAGAAAACAATTGCCAGCACTGCATTACGGCTCCATCTAGTACTGTCGTTAAAAACGATGACAACAGCGAACTGCAGTGTTCGAATCCGACCCAAGACTTTTTTACGAAGTAGGAGCCTCCCAAGTCCCACGCCAATTGGGTGTTCACAGTCCAGGCCACACTTCCTCCTCTATTACTCTTCATGGTTAAAATGCTTATTATTCTATTTCGGGCGCCTGCGCTGGTACTTTAGAAGAGGCGAGCAAGGAGTTAGATGTCTGTAATAATTCGATTAGCATTTGTCAAATACATGCATCATAACTATAGTTCGTAGCATTTAAAATAAGCTGGCTTTATACATTAAATAAAGTAATACGAAATATGAATAGGTGCTTTATTGTAATTATCGGCGCTGTTAAGTGGCGGGTCTTAGGTCACATAATATACATAGTTATGGTAGGGCTTTTGCGTTCTTGGACAATTTCATGTCTTTTGAATTACATATAATGATTTTTAACACTTTTCTTCAATTAATTTCTACGTATTTTTTCATTTAGGTATTCAGCAACCTATCTTCTTGAAATTATTTTAATTCCAGATAAGTTTAATTTTCTAATGTAACCTTGTTATTGGATATTTGTGACGTCAAACATATATAAAATCATTCCCCCTAGACAACTAGCAAAACGTTTGACGAATAGAAATCGTATGAATTCGTCAATTGTTTTTCAACTCGTCAAGGCGGGTAGTAGGGGTTGTTCTGTACAAGTCTGTAACAGACACAAAGGAATATTACTTATACCTAGTATATTAATTATACTATATGATATCATCCATACTATATCGAATATTATTCCTCTAAGTATTGGTACTAAACCTACCTATAAAGCTACTCAGAAGATAATTCAGTTAAAGTTCAAGAATGCTGGTATATTTTTACTTTATTTTAAAAACATCGAGATAGCAACTACGTGTACTTATAGCTATTGTGAAAAAATTAATAGCAGTTTAAGAACAGTCAACGATAAACAATTGCTAAGTAAATCAGAATAGAATAATTCAATCTTGTTTATTGAGTTATATTGACGCTAGCGATAGCGGTGACAAAGGTAATACCAAACTAATTTGACAAGCTAACTTCATCATCATCATTAGCTTATCTCAGTCCACTGCTGGACATAGGCCTCTCCTATGGCACGCCAGTGAGCTCGATCTTCGGCCTCTATGGCCAATACAAGCTAACTTGCTGAGCCGAAATTCGTTGGAACTCGTTTATACATTTACATATTACTAAAACATTTTTATAACACGTTGTGTTTATAAATGTTAACATTATTTGGTTATATCACTTCGTCAACGAAAGATGAAAGCGAATTACAGTATAACATGTTTTTCACTTAGGTATCAGTAGGGTTGGCGACATTTTTTTGGTTGATATTATTTTTAAGAATACCTAAGCTATAGAAATAATGTAGGTACTAATAAATAAAAATAGAGTAATATACATACTCATATTTATTGGAATAGTTCAGGTCGGCAACCAGCGGCTCTTTAGTTCCATACCTACCTATAAAAAAACCTTTAAAAATCGTTCTGAATCGATTAATAATATGATAAAGTAGATTCGTTTTTTAAATCAAAAAACTTAATTTATGCTAGTACTACGTTTGAAATATTGTAAAATATAATTTTTGACTCTTCCGACTCAAAATGTTGCCGACCCCTGGTATATTTGAATTAGAATAGGATTTATTCAACCGACTATTTGCCAACTATACACATCTTATTATATTATATTGTTGAAGAGAACAGTATAATAGTACGCAGCTCCAAAATACCAACTATTTATAGTACTACGGGTAACAACCCTAGAGATAAGAGTCACCCCGCGCCGCCATCTTCAATTTGTTTTATTTAAACACAATATTGATACTGTTATCTAACTTGACTTAGCAACTTATTAAACCAGTTTTAAATAAATTATAATTTATGTTAATGCGAGAACTGTAGAGTATAAGTATTTTTTTACGTTTCTCTTAACCTTTGAGGTTAATCTTAGGTAGGCACGTTTTAGGTGGGGGGTTGATTTATAGGTTCCTGGAAGTCGAAATAGTGGCAAGCTTCCCAACTAAGTATTTAAATACATATTTCATCATTTTAGTGGTAGACGGAAGTTGAATTGAACCCATCAAAAATGTTCTTAATGAATTCAACTCGACTACCGCGTTTTGAACCCATGAATTTCGATTGCGAACTCTACGGGATTTATAAGTGAAGTGAATTTGAACCCATGAAGTGTTAATTTAATATATCAGAATAAGTAGAGCAGATATGAATATAATTAAGTTTAACCTTTAAAGTTATTTGTTACAGATATAACGAGAGACGTAACTAGCTTGTTTTGGCACGTAAAAGTTGATATCTTACTTTCTATTTCGAAAATGTCATGCTTACCCGTAATATACTTTCACGATTTTAGGTACATTAAATTTATCCACTCTTGTATCCTTGTAAATTGGTTCGTAATGGACGACGATTTTGTGCTAAAAATAACTAAAAATGATGTATCATTGTATCTAGCAAAAATGTGGGCAATCAAAATATAATTGAAATGAACTGCGTAGGTGGCCATAGCTTAACATGGTATTCGTTACTAAGAAGGTCAAGTCTAATCAAATTACTTTTTGTTTAGGTAATGTGAAATTTTTTCTTTCTTTTCGACTGCTTTTTGCCAGTATTATATGAAACAATGTTTATACAATGCCCATTTCATACTCATTCAACAATCTTCTAGAAATTTGTTTTAAATTTATGGTTCTATTTTCTTCATTTTATGGTTCAAAAAGAGAAAAAAAAAAAAAAAGCTTAAAAGGGAAAAAGAGAAAAAATAGCCTTACGTAAACGTAAGGCTATTTTTCCACCAATATCGTATGCCTTAATGAGATATTGAGTCTATATTCTCAATGATATTTAGGACGTAGGTAAATATAGTTAAAAATAAGCACGTAACCGCGACATTTTACGAGAGATAATATTAGTGTTAAACAACATAAATCAGTGAACACGGATATGAATGATATTCCAAATCAAATACGCACATGACATTTTAATTTTGTTAGAATCACCGATATAAGCAATACAAAAAATATACCGATCTACATAATTATTAATGAAGCTATTAAAAGAAAAAAAAGAAAACATAATCATTACCTACCATTTTAATTCTGTCGACGTGCCGCTAGATTTAAAAATGGAAATACACGACTGAATAATAATAATGTACCTATTTGTAAAATGCTCTTTTTGAAGTACATATTCAAGGAATAATATAAATTTGGATTCTACTCTAGCTATAAACGATCATACCGGCATTATCTAAACCCCTTATTAAGTCTATTGACACCTCTATTCTTTGATATGCTAACAACAGTGATAGGTATAATTTAATCCTTGGTTTAAAATGGTATTTTTTATGAATAATGAGGCAGCTATAAGTACGTAAAGCTTCTACGTATTCTATTTACAGCTGCAGTACCTAATCAGAGTAGGATAGGGAAACATTGGCATTAAATCAAAGACCAGACTCAAATTATGCAACGATCGTCTGCCACATTAACATTGTGATAACCTATGTGGTCTGTCTGACTTCAGTGACTTCTATTGGTGTCAGTTAAGAGTACATGCGAAACTGGACTTTATTCCTATTGCGTAAGAATTGATAACAATTAGGGAAAAAAATGTGGAATTTTTAGAAGACCACGATAAACCTAATAATAACCTCAGCTAGAATGATATTCTATTATACTTTTATAGACTCGAAATAACACGTTGAGCATCAGGTTTTTTATGGATGGTCAACCGCAGATTGGTTGTGTGTGTACAGAAAAATGTTTAAGTCAAATATACAACTTGGTAGGTATTTAGTACACACATACATTAAGTCACGCCTGTTTCCTTGTGGGGTTTTTTTCGCGGGGAAAAATGTCATGAACCAGGAACAACGGCGGGGGTGTGCGGGATTGCCCGTTGTAAAACAACAGACCCTGCCCACAAAAATAACCCCGGTGTATCCCTCATCGCTGTAAAGGATAGTAAACGGGGTTCCCTTAGGGTGATGTCACACCGCCTAGCCACACACCCTACGACGATAAGCAAAATACCAAAATATGAATAGTAGATTAACTGTTAGGTTAAAGACTGGATACTCTAAATTGCAAATTGGTCATAAAATTGCGTAAATTGCAATAGATACTTAACAAGAATGCAATGTTTCAACTTTCACAGTCTAACGCCAAAGAAAATAAGATAAACGAAACAATTTATTTATACTGTGTGGTGGTGAACCACGGACAAATGTGAACCTGACTCATTTTCCATTCATACATTTTAACAATAGTTCTTCTAGTTTACAAATTAATCTGTTGTTTTCGACATTAAGAGCACTAGTCAGTTTTTATTTTAGAAGACGATTATTATGTGGATTCATAATGAAATTGTTTGCTGGTTTGATCATGTTATATTGACGTTTACATCTAATCTAATAAAGTTTGTATTTCTATACCAAACGAAAGACAGTCCAAGATCGAAGACCTTGCTAATCGATACGAATGTAGCGTCATCGGCAAAATCAATGTTGACTTCGCAAAAAATAGTTTCTTAGATTTTTTGTGAAAATTGTTCTCTGCGACTATTTTGCGGCAACATCTCTTTAGACTGATAAATACTAATTGCACTGTTGATGACCTTTCTGTCGCTGTTCACGCTGATACACTCTTTATCATTTTTATTGTTCCACGTGGAGTCTGCATGATTTCTAGTAAAGTACATGAAACCAATTCTCATACCTGTATACTATAATCTTTTATATTCTATAAAGAACCTTTATCAAATACTATAGTTACAGCCGGTGAATATGTTAACCATAAAAATATTGTTTCGAGTCCGGCAATGGCTGGTACAGTAATAAAATGGCATTTTAATCCTCTTTTTATAGTAAAACAATAGTAAGGAAACAAGTATTGTATTATAACCAGACATAACAGATTGTAGACATACATTATGGATCACTAATAAAATGCAATTTTATTACCAGTGGAGACATTAACTATTATGATGGATGCTGCAATGGAAATGAAGAGGAGATTAAATGAATGTCTTTTGATTACCACGATTGCGTTGATTGCAAAGATAAAAATCACAACACTACTGTTGATTTACTTTTATGTGACTTGCGCACTCTAGATCTGTTGAAACGTTCGAGAATACTTTTAATCTAGTGTTCTCTAGCCGTAAAACTGCTAGCGATCTCAGATATGAAGACATATTTTTAGTCCAATGGATTCTGAAGCTACACTGAACGGATGAGAACAGTTTAAAGGAACGGATCCATTAATTAACTCAGCCGCTGATCATAGTCGGATCTTTATCCAGCTCGATGTTATGGTAGGACTTGGGGAACGTATCTTTAAAAAGATCTTCATCGCTAATTTCTTTGTTGTTGAATTCTAATGGATCTTTTGGGTGCCTCTTCATTTGTTTTTTATCACCAGTAATCCTAAATATCCTATTATCTCTGGCTCAAGTAGTCTTCAATTCTACCTTAATGTAAAGGATAGACAACTTGAGAGCTTCGACGAATTGGATGACAATAACGTAAGACCAGGCACGGTACCGTAGGATCATGCATAAGTTAAAAATTTAAACTTAAAATTGGTACCTAGGTCCAGTCATAGACTGCTAAAGATAGTGCTATCTCACGGAGTATTTACCTAGCGTGTTTGTTTTAATTTTGAATCCACTTAGCAACTTTTATAGGCGTGTATTGTGTCTACAAGTACGTTATTGAAAATTTGATTAGCGAAACAGTATTAAGCATCTGGCTGTTCAAACGTTTGTAGCTATAAAATGTCTATCACTTTACAATTCACTACACTCTGTAATTCTTTTGATTGTATTAAAGATAGGTACTTACCTGTTTAGTTTTTTTTCGGGATATTTTATTGCCGACAACCTCAAAAAGACGAGTCTGCTTGAGCCTCCAGCCAAGGTGTCTGAATTCCAGAGAATTCCAGACCGTGTCTATAAATAGCCTGCCATCTTTTGGACCAAATTGCCTGGTTATGTTCTAAGGCGGCAGCTTTTAAGTTAATTATGTATTTCGCTGAGCGTTTATGTGCTTACTTAGTTTTGTACGTGCCTGTACTTTACGAGCACATATGTATATTTAAAGTTGAAACTCAAATAGTAATTAATATCGTGGCTTTTTTGTTTTCATATTTTTCCAGAAAAGTTTTTTATATAATTTATCTAGAATTTGTAAAAACGACTTGCCAACTGGAAAGTACTCAGGGGAAAGGTTCAAAATAACTTAGAATTGCGTCAATTTAAGTGCGTACAAGCAATAATCCCGTGGTACGGGAAAACCTGGAGAATGTATGACTTATTCTTGACTGGCGATTCGTATCAGAATAAAGTTGTGGTTTACTTACGTACGTAAACGTAAAATACTGTGCGCAGCGTGTAATATGTAATATGGAATCATCCAATAAGGCAATTACTCCATTTTGGAATAGTTCGGTTTCTTCAAAATTGTGCGCGTTCACGGATGCTGGTTGGTTCTGTATTCTGAGGGGATAATATTAACTACCATGTTCTTATGCGATCATACAATACACAGTTTAATCACGATTGCAGATCATGCCCTACATATTGCGAGCTCTGTACACAAGCCGTAAGCACAAAGTAAACAATGTAATGTAGGCGTATTAACTTAAGCATCAGTTGATCTTGTATGTGGATGGTGGTATATGCGCGGCGTGGTTTTATCTTCATGCGCAGTAAATTGTATCCATACGGAAGACAGACCAAGTCTTGAAGCGGGAGACAATGCTATTCTTTTCTTTAACAAAACTTTTTAGTTAGTATTTTGGCTTCTTAGGTACTTATGACCCGTTGTTCATGCAGATAGTGACCACCGGGGTGGTTTTAGCGTGGTAGAAATCCCACACTGCACAGTCCCTACCCCCATAGGGGTCGGGTTCTTTGAAGGTCTCCCTCCGAAATCACAAAAAAGTTCCTAAAGAAGCCACGTATTAATTCGGCTTACAGACATTAGCTCATCTGCACAGATCAGTGGTGTAAATTGATCCGCATTTTATTGTGAGGGTAGACTTTTTTCCAAGTCCACGATTTTAGAAGAAATTTCTAGTTTTGCCAATGCAATAGGAAAATGGAACACTTCTTATTTTAGGCACTCCAAAGTATCTAATAAAAGGCGTTCCATATTCCTAAAGATATTGCTCCTCTGTTCATTTGTGTGGTTGCCAAGAATTTATATCATATTAATTGCCCACCATAAAAACTTTTTGAGATAATTCTTGTCGAGCAAAGTGGGTATCAAGAACTAGTATAATACGCAGTAACGTTTAACGCCGTCATTTTGACCATACTAGTACATACAGTTATGCGAACAGTATTATCTCTTAACTGCAGTTAATACCCTCATAAGTGGTCATTATCTCCGCTTGCTATCACTGAGACAATTTATATGCTAAATATGTGGAATTTTTACGCCTATTATGGGTTTGATAGAAAATAGTTTAAGATGCAGAAGTATTTGAACTTGGAATACATTTTCTGTAAAACGAGGCTGAATGACTTGTGCCTTGCCTATACCATACTTCTACTTTTGGGGCAAACCGGTAAAAGTTAAACGAAAACTAAGATTTTGAAAACATTTTAACATTTTTGCAATAATTTGTATATGAAATAGATCATAAACTAGCAGAAACAAACATATACACGCGCTGTTTACAATTATGCATAAATAAAATGACGTAAATAGCCGTCTCATATTTCTCTCGGAACATAATAATAATATTATGCTGTCTGCTTGGAGGTAATCTATGTGTCTGCCGCTCTATCGATACGTCGATATTAATTCACACGTTCGAGGTTTAGTACGCATGCGCAATATGAAGTATGTGGACCTCTTTAGCTGTTCAAAGCTAAGAAGAGTCTCTTAACTACTGTAGGTCAATTCTCGTCATCTAAGACTTTTTCGAACAATGTAAACAATGTGTTTTTAAAGATTTTGTATTAAAATTCGTTTGTTTTTCTCAAAGGCATTTAGATAGACATGTATTTAGATCTCACTACACGTAGTACGTACCCAGTCAAAGACTTGGAATATACTCGTCCGAGGTCTCGTTGGAAAGTGATGTAAGCAAATAAAGCTTCCAGAAAAAATGATGTAACGCAAAAGTAATTCCGAAACATCTTTAACGGGACCGAAGATTACGCTGGCATGACGTCATCGGCATGACGTAGCGGCCTCATTCGAATGCGCTTTCACAACTTTCCATTTTATCGAATCGATCGAAGGCTATAAATATGTTTCTTTCATACCTCTTAATAACCGAGCTTTATGATCAAGTTTAGGTATCGTTATACCCAAAAGCAGTTCAGTAATTTGTACACGATAAAGGCGGTACATTTTATATGGTTCATTAATTTATTATAAGTGCCTATAGCGTACCTTATTGGCCAATAAGAAGTTTTAAATGTCTTAAAAACAATTGATCTGCACTTTTGTTCGAAATTTAAAACCTTTGTTGTTTTGTTTTCTTTTCAAGAAAAATAATCTTCTTGACAAGAAAAAGAGCCAAAGTCGCGTTCAGCAGTTGTAAGTCTGAAGTCTACTAGAGTTTTTAGCTGCAAGAAATAGTAAAAAAATTAAGTAACGTCACCGTGACGCAGGTTCATTGAGAGCTCTAGAATACAGGCATTGACCTCCAACCATTTATATTTTTAATGGTATCATCACTTGAGCTAGTGTGGTTTATAATTTGATTAGTGAAGCTAGTTTAAATGAAACTATCGTAGATTGGTGTTGAGTCAATTGAAAAAACATTTTTTTTTCTCATGAATTCAGTTTTGAAGTAATTGTCCAGGAAAATTTACTTTTACAACCAAAATACTTTTTTTTAAGCGGCGAAAGTAAAACAGTTTCCTGCGTATAAAATGTTGGTTTTATTATTTTTACTGTGACTAAAGTGTGACATTAATGTTAACGGTATTTATGCTTTTACTCGAGAGCATTTTATTATTTCGAAAATGCTCGATATTTTGAGACAAAAAAATACAGTTTTTAACGAAATCTTGATAGTATATTCTGATGGCATGTTAAGATAATTTTGTTGTCAGATTGTTGCAAAGATTATTGCTTGACATTCAGCATCTGCTACCTTGTTTAAATAAGCATACAGTTTATTGTTAATTTCGTTGTAAAACTAATTATATAAAATGTCACGAGGATATACTGTGTTGTTTGCCGAAATACTGCTTGTAAGTAAGTGGTAGGTGTCACTGTGAAATAATTATAATTACAAGTTATTTTGTGAATAATTATTAGCTGTTTATTTTATTAACATTTACCTAATTATTTGTATTTTCTGGGTTTTATTCCGAGATTATATATTTTTACGAGTATAACCAATGTCGCACTTAATTTGGGTAATATTGGCTTTTAGATTACATACTTTATGACGCTATTTATTATTAAACATTTACAATTAATGTTTATTATTATCGTCGCAGAAAATATTATTAATAATAATAACAGCCTATAACTGTCCCACTGCAGGGCAAAGGCCTCTTCTCGTTTAGAGAAGGATTGAGCATTTATCACCACGCTAGCTCACTGCGGTTTGGTGCAGAAAATATTATTCTGCAGAAATAAAAACCTATATTTTAACCAATTTATAGGTAAAGAATCCAATGGCCTCTACACTACAACCTACCCTAGTTACGCGAGAAGATAGTTCTATATATCCTGTCCATAGTACCTGTCAACTCGTAATTTAAGGTATCATGTAAGTGCCACTTACAACAGTATACGTGGAATACGCACGCAGATCACGTACAACGCAGATATAGGCACGCGTTGCGGTGGTCTGCTGTGTTAGACGCGCCATTTTTGTGCTTGACTGTACGTGAGCCGTTATGTAATTTGGTATTAGCTTTATTGGTGTGTTTATCTTAGTGTTATTGTCGGTTTTGTTGTAAAACGTGTTGTGGGACAGGTTAGCTCTTAGACTCGTTCTGTGTTATGTGTGCCTTTGGTGATTAGGTTGTAATTATTGCATGTGTCGTAGCTATTAAGCATTATAACTCGCGGAGGCTCTCTATTTGCACCGCAAAGAGGAAAACAGTCAGGTAGTCTCAAGTCCCTGAAAACTTAAGTAAATGTTTGCCATGCCCTGTTTTCGGTAGCCTAGTTACAGAGCGAAGTCGTACGTAACCGCAGTCATTGAAGTCATACAACAAGACAACGTCATAGATAAGAAAAATAAAATAGAAAGTCTATTACTATCCATCGGGTAACAATGGAGCGCATTGAATTCTACAGTAAATAGATAATTGTCTGACTAGGATAACAAAGTAACTGACGTCAAGTACAGTGATAGAAATAATTTGCTATTATGCTAAAGAAGTCCCACACCCAGCGGAGCGAATCGACGCGTCGGAAGCGTGGGGCATACACTATTCACAAAGGTTTGTTTACACACATCAGATGTGCATGGGTGAACCTAGAAGAGCAATTTACGAGTATTACGATGTGTAATATGCATTTCAGCGCATGCGTACTTTTCATTTGGGAACAATCCTGAATGGTATAGGGACTATAGAACATTGGAACTAAGATGAGCCTTGCCATTGCTTTTTAATATGACACTGGCCATTCAGGATTTGAATGGAGTCAAATATTGTTTTTTTTTAACAAGAACTATTACGTAATAAATGGTAATACTATTGTCATTAACCTTCAACAAACCGAGACTATATGCTGCTACAATAATCTTTTAAAAATCCAATATCACGTTGCAAGAACCTAATACTAAGCTACAGTACTAAAATACTTGGAATTTACCGTCTCTTGTTTGACGTGTGCTATATTTCGTGTCCCACTATTTGTCGTGAGCACCTCAATAAGTAGGTTAGCTGTCTGCGTAACTTGACAATCAGGGTAAATGCCATTAGTAACTGAAGGTGTACTATCTCCAGACAAATTGTTGTCCTAGTCTCAGTCGGTTGGAGATTACTTCGTAAATTACTTTCTAATGTTAGCCTATTATCTGTCTGCGACGATGAGATATTTTTAGTTTTAAGTTAATGTGAAAGAATCTCATCTTATTAGGATTATCATTAAGAATTTGATTAAGAATTTTGATATAGTAATTTCTTTTTTACTATAATAACTTTCGTGAGTGTTATTCATACAGTTCGGCTCGCGACTCTGGCGCGTAACCAGCTCATGAATAAGGGCTCCGGTTGAGTTCGAAACTAGTCGGGCATTCCGGAATACACCCGTGAGTTTAACCGGAATATACAGTAAATAATAATTTCTTATTTTTCTTGCTGTTTTGTTTGATCTATCTTCGTTTTGTCGTCAGTATATTTATGTTACTCATATTACAAAGCAATATATCTAACATGCCTATTCAATTTTACTATTAAATCATTATTTTAGTTAAAAGTTTGCATTGCAGAAACTCTTGCCTCCGAATAACTCGTAGAAATGAAGGTTTACGATCACTATTTACATAATCTTGCACTCTTTAAAAAGTCGAATGTAACAAGGCTATAAAATAAATTGGTCTTTACAAAGTTCCATACATCATGCAGTGGATAATACAGTGTATACATATAATATAGCTATATGTAAAGTCAACGGTTTGCAAAAAAACACAATAGACTTTTTTTTTTCTCTTTTTAGAAAAACGTCGCCCCACACTAGTAAATTCTCCCGTGTCGTGGGTGCGTTTCACAAACATGAAATATCACATACACAACCACCCAGACTCGGGACAAACATCTGTGGTTCGCACAAAGTTTTGCCCCGTGCGGGAATCGAACCCGCGACCCTTAGCGCAGCAGTCCAATCACTTAGCCACTGCGCTAATCAGGTCTTGCCAGAGATTAGAGGCTGCATGGCCATTGGCCATGCTCCAGTGGCTCTTATCAGTCGCCGCCTGACTCTCAACTAATTGTTTGTCATTAGCGTTACTTTGTACTTCCTACAATACGTCATTAAACGCCGGTTATCGGTTCTCGTGACTTTGATACAAATTTTGCGTGACGAGGAGGTAATTAAAATTTGTTCTACGCAGGTATCTGTTTATCATGATTGTATTTACAATTTCACTATGTTTAATTGTATTATACTACTGCACCTTAGATTGAGATATAACAATTCATACTTGTGCAACTATTGAAATGGTACCTTAGCTTTTCAATTGTCCGGTGACGCATTTAAGGCTCCACTTTTCTAAGGCTACTAGCTGAAGATCGATCCAAGAAAAATAAGGTAGTTACCTTAGGTTTGTTGCATACCACACACTTAAGAGCCTTTAATAAAATTGTGTTATACCGCTCAATCGCAAAGCAAAGTAAACTTATAATATTCTAGGTCCACATCGAACTAAGTATTTCCTTCAATTAATATCTGTAACATGTTCGTACCGAGGTACACCACACCCCCAGTAATGCGTAACCAGTTTCGATTATAAAATGGCGTCCAAAAAAAGTTAATGTGCACATGTACGGCTTAAATCATGTTGCGTTTAGAGCTTTAATAAATCCAGTGATTAATTGTATCGCGTTCCAAGCCTTATTTAGGAAGATAATCGACTCTATTGAGTTTTTATTCCCATAAGAGAATAATTAAACTTGATATGTATTGGTAAGGGTTTGATTGGTGTTAACGTAAGCAGCAGAAAATATGATTGATGTTTTGCGATCGAAGTTTGATCTAAATGATAGTGACGTTGAATCGAATAGTGATATCGATATTGAAAGAATTCGTATCGATATTTATTGAATTTAACTTAAGCTTGTAAAATTAAACGTTGATTATGATATTAATTGGTTAAAGATTTTATTACAAATAAGTGTAGTTATAGAATTATAGAGATATCAACATGTTAATCCAACAAGAATACACCAGAATTACTCTACCTATTAAAAATATATGACACAAAAACGTATACAAAAATACACACACATTTCTGGAATAACGATGAAATAAATTGTCTAGCAAGCTGATTAAAACATTACTAGTCAATGCTGAACATGCGACAGCGTAAATAAAATATATTGTGGTTGTCTGGCCTCATATTAATGACATTAATGTCTCCCAGTTCAGACTAGAACGCAATTTATTTTGTCGATACACAAATAGTTGTATTGACACATATGTCTATTTTGTACCGACGTTGGCGTCGCGTTTACTACTTAGTAACTCAGTTTTAGAATAAGTAACGTTTACGATAACAATTTCAATGTGGATTTCTAAGGTTTTTGAATTGAACTGTTACTAAGTAAAATATGTCTATAGGTATAAAATATCGCTTTTAAAGTTAACCCCTTGTAAGTCTACTGACATCACAATTATTTAAGTCACAGGCATAATTTAATCGATGTTTTAAAATTGTCAATTTTTATGTTATACAGCAGATGTTAAACACGTCCAATGTCACATTGTCAATTTTAATAAATCATGAGGCAGATCTTAATCAGGCCATTTAGCAATCCTTCTTAACATTAAATATTAATTATCGAAGTACAAAATTGTAGTTGTTGACTTGTGCGTTTTAAAATTTACGCCATCTTCCTTGTCAGCCTTCAATACCCCACTGTTTTATATAGTAGGTAGGTAAACTTGATATACAACAATATTTAAGTCAAATACATAAAACAACTGCCATTAATTCACATGATAACTAAAACGTGATCTTGCATTCATTAAATGTTCACTTCAAACTTATTATTATTCAGATATTGTCAATAAAATGCATAAAAACTCTTTATGTGTATTTATAAGCAATTACTTTTTTTTATCTAATCTGGCTATCTCGAACTCTGGGTCCCAAATAGGGTACGATCCGTCGTCGTTACGATTTGTCGGATCGGTAGTGTATATTCACACATCGTAATCAAACATCGCAAAATTTTGAATATCGTAACGATAGATCGTCAGTGTATGGCGCCTTGCGATTAATCGTCGCGTATGATCAAAACGATCCAACCGTATATATGTAGTTCTTTATAGGTAGTTAATATTGGTTAATCTGCAGCCAGGTGTATTACGTTCTGCGAATGTAAAAGCTTGGTCAGACTGTCAGAAAATGCGATTGAACTGTTTATTGCTTTATTACCCATGTTAGTTGAGCGACAAAATTATTAGACATCGTCAGTCAAGTCCGTAGGTACCTATGTACTTACATTTACTTTCTGTGTGGTCTTGGTGGCTGTGCAGTACATGCTCGGCGTGAGGCACATCGTTGCGGCTTTAAACTAAGTACGAATGAAGTATTTTGGAATGTCATAGTATTATTAACTTTTTTAGTTAGTATTTGGCTAATAAATGGCAATAGGCTAACTACCTATAAGTGACTTGGGTGACATGTACATTGTGCGAGTGTGTGCCTGTGTACCTATAGATTGTAATATACAGGCATAATGACGATGATAAAATAAAAAAGGCGACGCTTAATCGCAACGACAAGTCGACAGCCGAGCACACAGCTTTATGGATAATTATCATCTAGTAAATACAAAGTACATGCCGTCGACATTCCTGGCCAGACATTATGCGTCACATTATAGTTACAATTTGCTGAAGCAGACAACCAGTTGGGTAATGCTGACTCGAAATAACTTGAATTGCGTTGTATAAGTTATTATTCATTGCTTCGTAGAATTTTCTTTTTTGTCGCATCTTCTTCGTCTCCGCAGAATAAAACAAAATGTTAGTTGAGACATGGAATGTATCGTATAAGCTATTTATTGTCACTCGACTACGGCCCACAAATACCCGAGTCTGTAACCGTATAGTTTTGTCTCTCAATAATGTAACTGAGGTACAGTCCTTTATGCGCTTAGCCGAGGTAGTATATACTCCACGGAGGTTGCTCTAAGGTGTCATTGCTTACTCTAATTCTTGTAAAATAAGTTTTGACTGGAGACAATTATGATATCGGTAATTATCTTGGTGCTGTGAAGGTTTCGCTATATCACATAGAAAAACTTTTACCGAAGCTTGTGTCTTAGTATGTGGAAATTTGAGAAAATTATGTGAGATCTACTCTCCTTTACTGAGTTTATTTAAAGAGCTCAGCTTTCTTGGACATAAACCTAGATGTTGTTTTGTTTGTACAATGTTATTGTCAAAATATTTGAAGTATTGCCAGAACATTGCGTAAATGTGTAATAAAATACTATACCTAAATGCCTTGTTGGTCTAGTGGTTGCTAAGCGCGGCTGCTGAGCACGAGGTCCTAGGTTCGAATCCCGGGTCGGGCAAAGTGTTACTGTGTTTTTCCATTGGATGATTCTCAGTAGCAGCACGGAGTCTGGATTTGTGCCCGGTTGATGGCAATAGGCTCGCCCCCTGTTACATTGGGACCTAAAACATAACTGGCGAAATGTGGGTATACTATATGTGCACCTCTGCCTACCCCTTCGGGGACAGGCGTGATACCTAACTCGATACCTAATTTACTTGGAGTACTAAAATTTTAATGGATTTTTTGAGCGATCTTAATTATAGTTTAGCTTAGACCTAAACCCAAAATAGGGTGTACAAAAGTTTGATTGCGTAATAGTGTTAGATATGTCATTATTTTTATATTACAATAAGGTGCAACCAATATACTGCTACTTAGTGTTAGTGCGTAGTATTTCGCGGTATAGGTACCTACCTATATTGTGGTGGGACAATCCCTTTATGACTGTTTCAGTAATTTTCCTGTTCATGGTTCCAGAACGATCGATGCACATACTTACCTATTGCATAAGAATATTACAAGGAATTAGTAAAAAAGGGGGGTTATTTAGTACCTATGTAATATCTATTACACAAATGTAGTGTATCGGGAACATGCATTATTTATAATTGCTTAGCACTAGACTTAAACACACGGCAGTGCCCGCCAAGTTCTTTTTATTACATAAGATTGTGTAAAATCATCTATGTCCAGTAAATCACATTGATATTGTAAAGGCGAAAGTTTGTGAGTGTGTTTGTTACCTCTTCACCCTCAAACGGCTAGACCGATTTTGATGAAATTTCATATGGAGGTCGCTGACACCCTGATTAACTCATACGCTACTTTCTAACCCGAAAAAATACAGCGGGTAACACCGCGGGGCGCAGCTAATAATAGATATTTTTCATACAATTTATGGGCATGTCGTAGACTTAATCAGTTAAGGGTTAAGTAAAGAATTACCTATGTTACTTGGCCCCGCTCTTCATAACAAAGAAAATTAAAGTAGGAGTGTGCATTTTGAACAAATTTGAAACGAAAATTAAGATAATACAGGCAGTGAAACAGCTCTATGCACCAACATGATTAATCAGACGCTCAATTTGTACTAGGAGTCGTAGATACTTACATACTATGCTAAATGAGCTGTTGTGTGTCATCAATACCTCGCCGCTTGCTTACCTTGCTCTAGTTGTAGGGTCAATGATCTTTGACTATAGTTTATAATGTTGATTTAGCTATGATCTATTCCTTTGTAGTGTAACACTTATAAAAGTAGGTAATATTGTTTAGTTATTATTATTTTTTTAAATTGATAAAATTATTATTTTTTGTAAGTTTTTTTTATTAATATTAGCGTGTTTACGTACAGTAGGTGTATAACTTGTTTACAATTAATAATTTCTAGTTTTGGTACCTGCTGTGAACGCAGATGAACTATCTCATAGTTTTAGTACCTACTCGTTTGGTATTTTATCTTTTTTATTTTGTGGCAAGCTCAATAAATACGTGCTTAATATTGGGACGTAGAAACCGGCAATGAAATTCGGACTGTGTTGCAGACTTGCTTGTCTTGAAACCTGCAAGGAATTTAATCATAAAAGGAAATCGGAAATGTAGAGAAATAGAGTTTTGCAACTCCCATAGAGACATTCAAAGCAGAGAATGCCAGAGAAAAAGGCAGGCCTATACTCAGCAGTGGGTGATACCGAGCTAAAATGATGATGATGCAGTCGGAGCCCATGAAAAGAAGTTTACAACCGAGGCAAAGAAATAATTGTATATTATCAGCAGTAAGAGCTGTTTAGCTATGTATTTATAACATAACCTCCAACAAATGTGGATCATTCCACACCACTGAGTACCAAATGTAATTAAAACAAAAAATATAACCTTGCTTATAATACTACAACGAGTGACGAAGCTTACTAGTCACATGTTACATTGTAGATATTATTTACTAGCAAAAACATGCATTTTTATATTTCTTTACAAAAGATGTCATACATTCGTCTCGCGATATTTCGTACGTGACTCACAAACAATATAATCGCCCCATTAGCTTTAATTTCTAGAGATACGATGTGTATATTTTTTCAAGCAGGTGCATAGAGTAATTTGTTTCAGATTATTGAGAGAACGTGATTGCAATAGGTAATAGATTCGACTGTTTATTTTACAATCTACTATGGTACGGTAGTGTTTTGTCTGTGAATGCTGCTCGGATTTCTTAGTTTTAAAACAATAACAACGTCGTAATTTTTGTTATTTGAGACGTGGATACTGTTTTTAAATAATTCTAAGCAGCCACTTCGAATTGTTGGAATAAATTATAAGTTGCCAGCTGGTGGAATGGTAAACAATATAATGTTTTAGTAGAGAGACGCAATACAAATATGTTATTTAAAGCTTATTTAATGTATATTCCGGTTATACTAACGGGTGTATTCGGGAATGCCCGAATAGTTTCGGACAGTTCGGCTGGCGACTCTGCTGCGTAACCAGCCTACGAATAAGGACTCCGTTCGAGTTCGAAACTAGTCGGGCATTCCCGAACACATCCATGAGTATAACCGGAATATACAGTAAATAATATGGATAACACTCACGAAAGTTTTTTTTTCTTTTTTTAACAGCCTGTGTTGTCCCACCGCAGGGCAAAGGCCTCCCTTTCCTTCTCCCACCTTATTCGGTTATGTGCTAAGGTGGACCAGTGTCTCCTGAACGTAAAGTTATTATAGTAAAATACTTAAAGCTTGATAATAGTTATTAATGAATCATCATTTTTACTAAAATTCGCATACTAATACCAGGAAACAAACCACGTCATAAATCCCCAATCCCCCATGAACTGACCTAAGTGATGTCGTAATCCAAAAATCGCGTTCTCAGTAGTTTTAGCCGTGGCTATTGACGTCACCAGTGGCCCAGTTATACATCATATGTGTGACTATGTAAACATAGTATTGTAGCCCCAATATCAAGTGTGACGTCCGTCAAACAATAAGCGTTGGCAATGACAATGTTATATATTGTTTGTTTAATTTGTTTCGTGAAGGTTATAATATAATAACATAGCAACTATAGTACTAAGGGCGTCAGAGATGACCTGCCCCCTTTACTAGCAGCTCTTAAAGTCGGACATCTCCCGTTGTGAAAGCGAGACGCTGTTACAAATAATGTAATGCGGCGTCTCCCTTCTACAATATTCGCTCCTTATTACATTGAGGCATATAACGTAACTAACAAAATGTGGGTGTATTGAACACATATGCTTACCTCCTCGTGGAATACCGGCTTGATGTAAAGTCTCTGAGCGATACAGACCGTTGCAAATAATTTAAAAGTGTCTTCCAGACATTCGCATTCGCTGTCTGGTTATGACTGCATAACCAGACATGTAGCATGACCAATAGCATCTCAATTAAGATAGGCTGACTGGCATTTAGGCTTCTTCTTATATGTATAAAGAACAAACACGCATGCGCACTGAGGCCTTTATGATTTCTCACTTATAAACCCAGATTTCTTCTTGATATTTGCGTTCATTGTTAATTCTTATTTGTAAGTAGTCTAAAAATAGATACTCGATCTATTACTCATAATATTCTATTTCTAGCAAAACTAAGGTAAGGCAATTTATAATACTTTGTCAATAACAGTTTTAAGTGAAGCCCATAAATTGTATTGGACATAATGCTTCGTGCGTTTTTCTAAGAGCTGTCATATTTATGATGGCCAACTATTTATAAAGCTGTACAAGAGAAACCTGCCCACAACGAAAACATAAAAATCACTTAACAAAAAGATGGCGTAGTATGCCACTTCCAGTCGCGCTCGTTCTTTGTATACGTTTACGCTGCAATACCCAGGCGATCTGGTTTGGTTAAACTATTTTGAAAATACCCTACATTTAGATTTTATATTATTATTTTTTTTCTCTCTATTCTGTACGCTAACGTTTTCTAAACTGTTACATTATAATATTGTATTCTCATGTAAGTGAATTATTGTAAATTCTTATGAGTAAATAAATATATCTCAAACCTTACTTTATAATGTCTGTATAGTATAGGATTGGATGCAATTAATTTTAAAGACGCGATGCTCTGTAGCTCTAGTAGTAGCTCTGTAGACATGTTCTACCCTTACGAGACTCCATACTGCTAATGAGAATTATCCGATGAGAAAACTCAATAACGTTTTGCTTAACTGAAGACTTTCATACTCAACAGTAACTTACGACTGCCAGGCCCACGAGTCATTCGCCCTACACCTACTTTACTCATTTATATAAATAATTATCTTATAATTTAATAGACATATCGATTGTAACGTACAATTCTCTATCGCTCGTTTGGTAGATACTTTTAAACTCGATGTTTTAAGCCCCTGTCTCCACATACCGACGCAATCGACTTTCTTTCCAGTTATTTTTTGTAATCGTAAATATCGATACTGGCAAGTGGATCGCAATTGTATATAATTATTGCTTTAATATCAACGAGCTTGTATTATGTACTTAACATTCTTGATTGGCGACCCAAATTGTTAACTAGTAGTGCTTGGCTGAAGTTCGATTCCAGTGCGAAATAAATTTTACTAACTTTTTTTTCTGTAATGATTTTCGCGAATGTTGCAATTATAATATAACATATATCCCGGTTATACTTACGTGAATATTCGGCAGCACCGCTGTTATCAAGAATAACTAGTTACGGATTCAAACAGAGCCCCCGTTTGAGTCCGTAACTAGTCGGGCATTCCCGAATATTTACGTGAGTAAAACCGGCGTACTAGTTAATACATTTTGTTTGGTGTCTATACCGTGGTTTTCTTTTTTGAGTGTCGCTATGTGCAAGGAAATAGCTCATTCAGTATAGTGAACAAGATCGTAGCAAGGTTGATTTGCCTAGAGTGCTTCTATCATACGCTTTTATCTTCTTACTCGGAGTAGCATCTTCAGGAGAACTAACACTATACGCTACTAACAGTATAAGTTATCAGACACAAATATTATTGCGATTTGTTGATACTTAGAAGTTTGAATTTTCATTCGATATATCAATGAAGGTTTACCCCTTGCATTCTAACATAACAAAATATAACATGTCATTGTGAATGATGGCGACCAGAAACAGTACAGTTCACATTCAATTTGTAAGTGCAAAACACACTTTAATTAATCAAAACCATTATATAATTAATTAATACATCTGACGGTCGCTGCCTTGGCCCACATTCGCGAAGTCAATATTAAATTGCGTTACAGACGGGTAGTTGAAACGTTTCACAATATGACTGTATTAATAAAAACAAATTAAAATGTAATTGACAGGTCAACAGTTTTTATTGATAATAATTTATTGGCTTTAATAAATGGAGTCATTTTATAGTCTGTATGTCGGACTTGGCAGTGAGAATACTTGGTCATTATCACCATCATCGTATTCTTAATCCTAGCAATTTTTTTGGGATCAAATGATATTTTATGGGTAAACTATCTATGTAAAGAAAATATATCCGATTCATTACGGCCGACGTACCTTGGCGGGCCTGAAATTAGCCAATTAAATGCGCAATGGATCTTTTAGGAACGAAATTATCTACTGCGCAGCTAATCGGCTAACTTCAGGTTCGCCAAGATACGTCAGCCGTATGGTACTCCTGAAATACACTTTATACTGACTGCCTCGTTGGTCTAGTGGTTGCTAAGCGCGACTGCTGAGCACGAGGTCCTGGGTTCGAATCCCGGGTCGGGCAAAGTGTTACTGGGTTTTTAAATTAGGTAATTCTCAGTAGCAGCAGGGAGTTAGGATTTGTGCCCGTTTGATGGCAATAGGTTTGCCCCTATTACATTGGGACCTAAAACATAACTGGCGAAATGTGGGTGTACTAATTATGTGCACTTCTGCCTACCCCTTCGGGGAATAAAGACGTGATGTTATGTACATGTGAAATACACTTTATTTGCATTAGTAGGTACCGTACCTACTTATCTAGTCGTTGCCAACCGATACTATTGAGTTAAATTAGATCGTAATAAACTTTAAGGCGGTAGTTATGCCAAAAAAAAATCTATCACTACCTAAGTGCGCGCAATATTTGTAAAGATTTTCTTACTTACATACACGTACATAGGTACTTCACCCTTTCCCAGTGTAATGACCCACGGATGGGGCATAGCTATTGTTTTACTATTGCGTCTGCTTCACGCACAGTCAGTGTTAAAACAGATTACAATATACGACTAGACTACCTATATATATATACTTGTTGCCGCATTATATACGCGCCGAACAACCGCGGGGAATACAAGGGGTGCGGGGACAAAACCGGCTCTTATTCATAACATCTCGATAGAACCTAATCATACTTATCCTAGTAGTAAATAAGACTTATAATCTGCATAGCTTGCATAATCGTGGCTACGTACTATTGATACTTCGTAGTGTTAATTGACACGTCTCGATTCAGTCCGATGCGCACGAGTAACTTCCAATAGGTTCGCATTTTTTTCGCACTAATTTCCGGAGCCAATTTACGTCATCCGATATCTGCGACGAATTTTTTGTCAACTATTGAAATTGGAAGTGAATTGTTGATGTGTGGGTAAGGTATTGAATTTCTCTTCCTTTATAACCGACTCCAGAGGGTGTTCTATGTTTGTCTGTATGTATTTTTTTTAATGTATGTTCAATGATTGATCGATTTGGTGGATCGATTTAGATTTTTTGTTGTACTGTTTACTTATGTTAGCATTTTCTTTTTTACAGGTAATACAAATATCAGTGAGTTAATATTTTTGCTGTTTTGGGAATACGTAAGTTGTGTCAAGTCTATTTGTTTTTCTATCGTCACATAATATCATGAATAGTGATTAGTAAGTCTATAATTATAATTATTTTCCAACTTTTCCATGGTTGAGCAAATGACAAATTACTTTCACCACATCCTCCTGACATGTTCACTAGTTTCAAGGTTTATTCTATTCCTTCCACAGAATATTTGTACGAAATATACCACCAAACACGTAAGAGTTACGGGTTTTGCTTTTGCTTCGCCGTAGTCGTAGTCGTAAATATCTCACAGCATTTTGTCACGGCCCACAAATAGAAAAACATCTGAGTTCTTGCCATTTCCATGTCAAATTAAACCTATTAGGAAAGTCAGTACATGTCGCAACCTAAATACATACGTCACAAATACTCCTTACCGGTAAAATAGCTGTGCCATTTGAATATTACCATATTCTACTATAAAATGTTGAATTACCATTTATCTTACGAAAGCTAAATCGTAAATTGAGAGTCTAGTGTCGGATTTAATGCTAATTAATTAATAAACATTAGTGTTAGCAGTTGCTAGAAATAGAAAGCTAGTTGAATTAATGTTTTGACGTCATGGAATTATTATAACTATTTACTAGTTTCATAAGCCAGACGGCATTATTTTATAGAATAGCCCCCCTACCAGGAAATCTAAAAAAAGGACGATTTACGATGTGAAATAAGACGCAGCTACGTGCAGTATAATGCGTATAGTTTTTTGAGTTTATAGTAAGGGGCCAGGATACCAGAAAAAAAGTTATAATATGTCTAGAAAGGACCAAGTATTTAGATAGTCAATCGTAGTTATATAGGTAGATAATCAAGATTAATACTCCTACTAAATGACTACTTACTCTGTAAACCACTTACCTTAGTAAAACATATTTTCCTATTAGGTATTTACACTTAAAGCACCTAAACACGGCTATCTGTAGATCTGTCCCGACTTTAAAACAAAAAACGCACAATTTGTCTGTCTGTCTGTCCATCAAAGCGCACTGTATGCCCCAGTAAGGCACCGGCGTAATACTAACGTTAAGAATATAAGATATAAATATAGATACATTCAATTGCCCGATTTATTTCTTTGATATATTTGAAATGTGTGGTAATGATTCGTGGGAGTAAATAGTACGTAAGGTACATTAGTGGACCTGGTAGACCTCGTCCTGTCCGGAAAAGCTGCACCACCTACAAGGTCCAATCGTGTTTTGAAATCATTCAGGAACACATTAAAATACCTATACACACAAACTTTCATCTAAATCGGTCCAGCCATTTAGTAGAAATTCGGTGACAAACACATGTACAGAAGAATTATACATATTAAGATACAAAAATATATAAGTAGGTATATAGTTAAACAGTTATAGATGTATATAAATGGGTTATTCTTTGTATTGTTCTAATATTGGTAGTTTTTGATTTATTCCCGTATGGCTAAGTAACAACAGTATCAATTTGGAGTTTCCTAATGAGTATAGAGTGCTTCATTATTAGTTTTAAACATTTTAACATAAACAATAGTCTGTGCGCTGAAAATTTATAATTACGATCCAGTATATTGCTTCCAGACAGAACTAATAAACAAAAGATTAACTAGTGTAATACATCACACTGTATTCCTCGAAGGGGTTTCCCACATTTCGTCAGTCCAAAGTTATATAGATCATAGGGCGCGAGCCTATTGCCTATCATGCCTACACCAATATTTACATCATCATCAGCCGGAAGACTTCCACTGTTGAACAGAGGCCTCCCCGTTACGTAAAGAGAGGGATTGCCATAATCCCCACGCTTGGCAAGGGGCTTGGGGATCGCAGTATTGGTGGTGAAGTCAGAGAAGACGCTGCTGTCCATCTTCTGGTATTTCCCTTAGCCGCCTCTTAAGATACCCACGGGAGGAAAGAGGGTGGTCAATTCTAGGCCGGATACCAGTCGCAAACCAATATTGCTTCTAAGAAATTAAACTTAAAAACCCAAGCCGTTGCAAAAACGATACAAACTCAATGCCAAAGGTTTGGTTATAGCTAGAATGTCAATGTCTCGTCCTTAAATAAATGTGTCAAGTACGATGGTGACGTGTCGCTCATATAATCACGGGATTTCGCATTGTATGGAATAAATGGTGTTTTACCCGTTAGATTAGCTAGATAAAACAGAGGTTATTGTTACATAGGTATTATTTGAAACATTTGCCTGTAAAAGATTGGGAAATACATATGCACCTAAATGACAAAATTTATAAGCTATTTGTGATGGCTTTTGTTATATTTAGCAATGTATTTCCAGCTCATTTGTATAGCACCTAACTGGTAATTTGGAAAATGTATTTATTTGGTTTTGATTACCTATAAATAACTCTCATACTGGTATAGAAGAAGCTTAAATATGGTTAGTGATAATCTTAATGTATTGAAGAATAAATAAAGTCTAATACTAACGGCAACATTAATAAGAGAAACATTATAATTATATCTGACAGCTCAATTAGAGCAGGTCAGATAATTATAGCCTTCAGTGAACGATCAGTGTGGAACATTGCCATTAATAACACGTTTGAAAATCATAATTGGCACACAAAGATACCGTAGATACCTACATGTCCTTCAACCATCCCAGTAAAATGAATAGACGATAGAATCTTGGCTAATAGAGTCCAGGCACTAATATTTCCTTGGCGAGTGTTATCCAGCATAGAATTGACCACCTATATTCCTCCTGTGGGTGTCGTAAGAGGCGACTAAGCGAAATTCCAAAAGTCGGGCAGCAGCGTTTTTTGTAATTTCACCACCGATACTGCGACCCCCAAGCTGCTTGCCATGCGTAGGGATTACAACCCCCCTCCCCCACTCCAAGGGGCAGGCCTTTGTTTGACAGTGGACATATTCCGGCTGATGATGAGATTTACTCATTTCAATTCATAATTTGGCTAAGGAAAATACCAGTTATGTATAGGCATGTAAGCAAAAGTAAAAGTGCTGTATTCTCCTTTATGAGGAGTATACACTTACATCCGATTATCATCAGTCCCATGGGAAGCTTATTGCCATTCAACAGCCTGATAAGATGACGAAGAAATTCATGAGTATACCATGGTACCTTTAGTATGAGAAACAACTACACAATACTATGAAATTGTAAACTGTAAGTAGGTTATATTAGACGTCATTAAATTAATGCGAAAACATTTGAAGGAAAATTGGGACTTAATGTCGCATGACGTCAAACAGTGGAATGAATTCAAAGAATTTGATTTAATAAGTTAGTTGGAATGTAATACTATAGTTTGTAATCATGCCTGAATAGCCCGAAGGTAGGGGTGTGCCATACACACCTACGTTTGAATTAGAGTGTAATATAACTCTCATGTCAGCTTCTTCGTAACGTTATGAGCTATGTCCAAGGAAGCGGTCATGTCGTACTTTGAGATTCAGTCCAGGGTGCACCGGACTTACTTACAGGTAGGTGCTATCATTCGTGGTGGGTTTTTCCTCACATCAGAAGTTTCATGGGAGGAGCCTTTTGCCATTAATCGGGCACTAACCAACAGACCCAAAAATGGAAACCAAACCATCAAGCTTAGACCACACTTTGCGATTTAATTCGATAAAGCAATTATTTCTATTACATAGTAATTAATTACCTTGATTTTTGAATCCATTTCATCCAAATGATTTATGACCAATAAATCCTAAGCAAGAATCAAACCTACGATCCTCAACTCAGTTCAATCAATATCTCAACACTATAGCATCATAATTCAGATTCCACTTGTCATGCCAATTGTATTAAGGCCTAACACCAAGGCCCCCCCAAATTCAAGTAATAGACCAATTTGTGTTTAACGGCATGCGCGGGCGCACGCTATTGTTTCTATTTAAGGACCGGAAACTGTAATAGGTTCTTCGACCATTAATATAGGATATACTATCAGTAGGTTTTGTTGATGATTAATGCAAATTCCCAGGCACGTAAATTGATAAAATTATCATTTATGAAGGATAATTTGAGTAAACCAGAAATAATAACTATTGAAAAACCGTAGATAATAATACCCAATACCCTGCTCGGTTTAACTATTGTGTCTTCTCCGTGGATGGTAAGGAGCAGTAAAAATATTTTATTTTTAAAATAACATAACATCACTCCTTGAGACCTCATGCTCAGCAGTCGCGCTTAGCGACCACTAGACATACGAGGCAGCTGTTTATCTCATTTTTGACATTCCAAAAAAAAATCTTAGCAGTACGCCACGCCTTATTTGACATGGCTCTCTGTTGACCCTTCTTATACACCCGAAGGTACTTCTCAATGAGTAAAGGTACTCGTAGGTAACAGATCATTCGCAGTTGTTACGTGACATCGATTACTTAAGTATTTATTCTGTGATCACGTACACAAATGCGTTTAGTAATATATTCCATAATTGTGTCATCATTTGAATAGGGTCAATGACTGCATTCGTGCTTTGGTGATACGTATCGTGAATGTCAGTTTCAATGGCTCCTAATTCTAGTACTATAACAACATTCTTCTTCTTCTCATTTGCCGAACTCTTACAGTTAAAATAATGTTTACCTTCTCCATGCCTTGTCTGTTTGACATTTTATGTGCCTGTAAATTTGTATATTTACTTAGTCCTTATTCACTTATATTATAATTATAATTGAATAAACTGACTAGGCAAACACTTAGTTTAATAATATTAGCGTGGAAGCACCCTTCGGCATTCCCTTGTCATATATGTCATATGGAGGAGAAATAGGCAATATCCACAATGCATCATATAAACACTATGCAGGAAAATAAAATACTAAACAATTTTTTGATGTATTTTACCCTGGAATACTTAAGTAGTAGGTATGTATCCTACTGCAGGGCAAAAGGTTCCCATTACTCCTCAGAGTTGTATTACCGATGAAGTCTTAAAGAGCCTTATCTCAAACTGATATATTAAATTGAAATAACCTCGATCGCCGACTTGTATGCCGAAGCAAATTAAAGTAAACAAAAATAATACAAACATGCTAAGGTCCAACATGTTAGCAGATGCGTTTTGTCAAAGGCATTGCGTGCGTCACAAATGTACTTGACATAATAGCATCTGGCCACTTCCCAGTACATGTGATACTGTACTCTGTCCCTTTCTAATAATAATTACTGACTATGCAGGAAAAAAGAGAAAGACCTGCGTTAAGATTTTGCCTTTCAACGACATTAAATATAATTTGGATTGGATCGTTGATCTGGTGACCGCAAAGCGTGATTGCTGAATGTGAGGTCTTGGATTCGGATTACGAGTCGGGTAATTTTTTGTACGTTTAGGTTTGTGCCTCGTAATAGTCTTGCCTAGCCTATTGCCACGGTCGTATTGGACCTAACATAAATGGCGAAAGTGGGTGTATTACCGCTGCCTACCTCTTGATGAGCGGGCGTGATGATTTTAGTTATAAAATGTATCCAGTGTGTATTCACACTGGATAAATTTGTGGCTAACAATTTTAATATTTAGAATTATCAAAACCTACAAAGAATATGAATTTGAAATAAAACAAAATTCTTCATTTTATACTATCAACGATAGTAACAAGTTTTTGAAACCGGAATCGTGTCCATATCGGTAGTGTGCGTATAGCACCTTATTTTATTGTGTTTTTAACGTATTTTCTGGTTTTTATGATACAAAGTATACAAGTTTATAATACAGGTGTATGAAGAATTTGATGAGAATGAGTTGAAAGGGGTACGTACGCCAGGATCGTAGTAAATGGAAATTCGTGGTCTCTGTCTACCCCTCTGTGTAATTGTTATGTATTGCAATACAGACCTTCATATGCTACATTTTCTGGTTTTACTTAAGTGTTAATTCAGAAATACCTGTCTAATTTCGGACTCAAATAGAGCACGTGCCGTGGTGAGGTCGCAAACCAAAATTTTCTCCTTCGTAGATAAATGATACCTTCTTTTTTTTACAAAAACGTTGCACTGCACTAGGAATTTCTCCTATGTCGTAGGTGCGCTTCACAAATATGAAATAGTCACAAACCCTCAGACTCGGGACAAACATCTGCGGTTCGCATAAATTTTTGCCCTATGCGGGAATTGAGCCACTGCTCCAATCACGTGATATTATACTATCATCATCATCATCAGCCTATCTCAGTCCATTGCTGGACATAGGCCTCTCCCATGGCACGCCACTGAGCCATTTATTATACTATATATTACCGAAAAGGCGATGGCGAGATGATTTGGACATCTTTGCTGGAAAAACATGGCCTGAAATGGCATTGGACGGGGTTTTGGGGAGGCCATTGCCCAGCAGTGGGACACCGAACATGCTACATAAAAAAAAAACATATTACCGCTCAGGGACAGAAGGCATGTTTGTATCTTTCTATAATACATACAAACTAAACCGTTGTATCTAGTAGGTATACGTAGAAGGTAGGATGGGAGAACTGCCTCAAAGGCCAATCACATCCAACAGACCAGGTAAACAAAGTGCGGGTTGTGGATCGTAATAATACCAAAACCGATTACTACGTAGTACCACGAGATGTATTTACTACAAACATATCACGAGGATGTAAAAAACATCTGTTAGTGGAATAACGAATAGTCAATAATTGAAATTAGCGTCTAAACGTTACAATGACTGTTGAATAATATCCTGTCGCAGCCGTAGATCTCTGAGGATGTTCTCCGAGGTCTTACAGACGTAGACAGTAATTTGTTCCGAAAAAATCACTCACTGTAAGACTGATCTGCTCATCATCATAGAAATGGATAGGACATAGTTGAACCATGTTAGTGAAGCTAATAACGAGGTTCATAGCAACAACTTCAACCCTCAAACAATTCCTTAAATACTCAGAATTAGACCCAGCCTTGGCAGTCCATTAGTTGGTGCATAAATTATGACCCTAGTACCTACTATATGATGGAATGTAATTATACTTAATATGTGGAAGAAACTATTGCTTCACTGCCAAATAACAGGAAATTGATAAGAAATCGCTTTTATCGGCTCATCAGTGTCACATAACAGTTAAAATTCAAGGTAGAGGAGTAGGTTTATCGTCAATATAAAACGCAAATGAAATTGAAATTCCCAAGGCCGTTCTCATTGAACCATTTAAAAGTATAACTGCACCTGTCGGTATATTATTTAATATACAACAAATTGTATTCAACCTATTTCTACTGAAGTTTTATGCAATCGTCAGCTTCAGATGAATAAAGCATTCGTTGTCACTATGGGGCTCCATTACTATGTAGTAGGATACAGACAATTTAATATGGAATAATTATAGTACTACCAAGTCAAGGTTCTTTAACAGAAAAAGCAACAGTACCTTGGAAGACAGTATAATCTAACAGTGAACCAGCTGACGCTGGATGGATCATACGCACTCTCTCCTGTCCCCCGAAAGAATGGGGAAGGGGAGAGTTTCCTTCTTGTCAAGAGTCTAACATCTCTCATTACTCTCGCCTAACATGATCCAATAGCATTCAATATCGGGTCTATACCAATTACCATACAGATAAAAAGTAGGTTGAGAAATAGCAACCAACATATTATTTACTTACAATTTGCCACTGGAAGAATGAACTTGAGTTTCATTACTAGTATTAGGACGCCAACACATACGTGTTAATTGGTTAACATTCTTGTGTTATTGTCAATGTTATATCAATTTAGAAGGCCCTAAATTCATTCTCATCAATTTTCTGACAGACCTAACTGTATAAATAGTATTGTGGAAGCAAACGAACAGTGTCTACTTATAAACCTTTACTTATACCTTTAAAAGTGTATATCATGTGTCAATAATTAAGTCTATTGGCTTTCTATAATGGCAATTGAAGGATGTGCAGCATGAAAAATTTGCCTCTTTGGAGTAATGCTAGTGGAGAAAGATTCACTTATCTCTGTAGATAGGTAGTCAAAAATGTTAAGAATGGTATGTCAAAGTCACAAAAACTGTACCTACTTGTGTAACCAATTTAGAAATAGTAAATCACTCAATTGTTATAATACTTTTTATTATAAAAAAATTGCTAACTTTATAAAATAGACCCTAGTATAATAGAACAAGCCCGATGGCACCAGACATCTTTAAACTACTCGTATCTTAGTTGTCCGTGGTAGTCCCAATACCCCAAACAAAAAAGTAAAAGACAACATCCCGAATATGACGTAGTCCTCAAACTTCTAGTGACGCAAGATGACGCTATCAAATACCATAATTGATTTTAACTAGAAACAAAGTCTGTTTACAACTTATCAAGGACGCAAAGTCGTAAGCATGTTTTTAACATTTTTTGCGATTTCTAACGGTTACTCTTGGATATGGTATCGTTTGTTTCCCATGTGCGTCGTAATGGAGTTTGGTTTAACGATTGGTCACCTGATGCATGTGCGTATACTATTAATACTACTAATTATGGGTTATCCTCCTGGGAATGGTCGAAGCAGGGCTTGGGAAAGGCCCCAGTTTAGTACAGGACGTTTACCGACTTGCGCATGGAAATGAGTTCCTTTTTTGAACGTACGTGTCGATTGACGTTCTTCCAATTGTCTATCCACTAAAGGGTATCGTCATTTTCCTTTCTTTTGGGGAAATAGGTATTAGTCAACCTTTATTAGGACCTCATTTTATTTTGAGCGTCATGGGTTTTGATGAATTTTCCATGCAGCTTATATGTGAGGACTCAAAATCAATAATTGTCGATCTACAAAGACCTGATTGGTATCGAGAACATTTATCCCTTTCCCATATGGCGCATGACTTTTGTTTAACCATTGTATCTGCTACGCACACAGTCAAAGTGCTAAGAGAAAATAGTTTGGTGTCTATGCATAATTTAACATTAGATAGCTATTAATACGTTTATCAGATCTTAATATTTCTAACGTTGCAAAATCAGTGTCAATCGCTTTTTAAAGTTTATCAGTATCTTGATCTGCATCAAACGAAATGTCTGTTGAAATAAATGCACACACGGACAATTTTTAAATTTTATTTAAGTCTGCGGTTTTCACTTACGTAATTTCGATAACAAACAGTGACCTCAATACAATGGCGACATAATCACAAATTATTTATACATTAGACAATAGCAATATATCACCTGAATTTCTTTAAATTATTTTTAGATAGTTTTTTTGAGTATCAATAAGGCTCAAGTATTTTTTTTTAGTGAGTTCATTAGATTTGACTTCAATACCTCTTGGTTTTTAGGTTTGCCTAAATTTTAACTTAAGTTTGTAAATCTGTTCATATTCTTTTAAAGTTGGCAGACTAAGGAGTTTAGACATAGTGTCTTGCAAAGGATTAATTTGTCCTGTATTAAATTTTAATTCTATAACAATAAATAAAATGTATAGGTACTGTGGTACTGCTTGAACTTTGATGAAATTGACACCAGAATTTGGCGTTATGACGTCAAAAAACCACAGGTCGAATGTATATGGTGTATGTCCGAAAAGTTGAAAACCCACCTTGCCTGTTTTTCCTTTAGCATATTAGGCAACACCGAATACCGTTCCAGAATTTTCTAAATTACTATGAATTATTAGCTGTTGACAATTGGCTGAAAATACAGCAGTGAAGAAGTCATTCTTTATAAATAGCATTCTTATGAGCGTCCAATTTTATTACCCACAAGTAGAGTCATCCTCAATCAGGACCACTCTTAAGTGACGATGAGTATTCTTAAGAAAATCATCTGACATGCTTGAACGACGTAAGCCACCGTTTCAGAGAAACCATTCTTTTAATTGCCTGTTAATAGCGTTAATTAACAATGGGATCTTTTCTGTCATATTTTGAACGATGGGTTTAATATAAATATATTGCTTAGTAAAGATTATTTATATTTCAAAACAAACACGTGAAGAAATTTAAACATGAGCTGTTTATTTTTTTGTGAAGTTAGATATTAATTTATCATTTAAATTTTTCGCAAAGTTAAATAAATACAATTCGGATTGATTGTAAGTTCATTCAAGCCTCGGATTACAAACTTTGGCCAAAAAGTTTCGTATAAACTCGGGTGCTTTCAAGCGTCCAACTTTTAATGCCAGGTCCATTGCCATGCCACCCATTTCCAGCTGCATATTTTTAACTTAACGAACAATATTACTTACTCGACATATGTACATTTTAATTAGTGCGTTGACCCTAATTATATCACAAATCGCGCGTCAAACAAGGGCCTTCTAGTAACAAAATTCGACTAAATTTGATATCACAATGTCTAGTTTTTAGAACAATCAAATGCAAAATTGGATTTCCGTAAATCGTCGATATTAATGTGACGGACGCGTACATTGACGTCATAGTATGGTGGTTGCGGTGTAGACGGTCCTCTGTGAGTCAGTGGATTGATAAATAGTTTATATTGGCGAAGTAACGGACTGGCGGTTCAGTGTGTTTCGCGCCGTAGCAAAGACATTACTTGACTGTTATCCTTGCGGTAGAGTCGTGTTTGTATTACTTTCGATCGGGTGAAGTGAATTGTGAACGATGTATACAGCAAATATTTGTGTTACTATTGAGGATTTCATGGATGTGGTGTTTTGTGCTTATGTACACAGCCACAAAAAGGTTTGTTAACAATTTGTTACTTTAAGTGGATCCTGTACCTTTATGCTAATTGGGCAGGTAATAAGGTGCAAGGTATATGTACATTATTATATTTCATCAATGTAAAGTTGCTTAATTTTCTTATATTATTTTATACTTTTTACATGCTACAATATTTCAAACTTAATTGATGACACCTTGAATTATGAATTCCTTTTTCTTTAACGCTAGCAGCCACTTAGACAAATATTTAAGCAAATAACTAGTTAATTTCTTATGCACAGGTACATTTTACATATTTTCAACATTAGTATTAATCAACACCTAGCATAATTAAAACATTATAGGCCTGATGTTAACGATAAAATATTTGAATCTATGATAAGAAAATAAGAATTCGGAAGACTGGCTGACAAGAATTTAATATTTATGTACATATACGTTAACATAATTTATTAAACTTGTTATGTCTAGCGAAACAACTTGTTTGTCAAACGTCACGCATGCAGATTTTCATTCAGAAAACTGTTATATTGTCCGATGGCTCTAAGAGGCACAGTTACTCAAACTAAAGTACTCTGGCTTTTGGATCACATTAGAAATGCAACTAAACCTTTACAGAAAACATCTATAGAGAGGCAGGGAACTAAAGCATCATCGTCTTTAAAACCACACCTGTAGAAATCTAACCTAACCTAACCTATTCCAAGAATCGAATAAAGCTTGAACAAATGCTAACAATACGTATATAAGCTTAGGCTGTTTTGCCATAGTTACCTTGCTTTGCAATATGGTGGGTGGATTTTCCACAAGGAACATGTTTCTTCCTTCCTTCCCATTACTATCACCACCTCTGCTTGTATCATTTCCATTCAAAATCAGCTCATTTTCAAATTTCCCGTCATTAGGATCTGTTAAAGCATATCCTTCTAATCATATCATATCAATCATCTTGTCTTCAGTATTTCGTTATCGGGATGAAGATCTTTAATTCTTTCATCTTTGTCATCACATGGAGAAGCCATTGCATAGCACTGATAGAATGCAGCCATTTGCCCCTCAAATGTTTACTTTTTCTAAAAACTTTAACACCTATCAAAAGGTTATTTTCCTCTTACAGCTACGCTTCAAATAATACATAATTATATTGTGAGTTCGTAGTTATTAAATGTAATTATTTGTTCGTTTGGAATATTTGTATGTATATAACTATATATTTGTATTACAATGAGTGTTATCACTTATTGACACTAATTAGGATCCTGTTTATCCTTCATAACAACTTAATTAATAGAAGCCCCTTTATGTTATCCACTAAATAAATAAGGTTTATTTGTATTGTGTATTAGTGTTTAACTACAGTTGACTTCCTCATTTAGATAATGAAAAATAACTAGATAGTTTACTTGCTAGTTTGTAGCATAAGATCTTTTAAATTCACGCGTTACAGTTAGTGGTCAGAAGTTCTTTTTAAGTGCTTATATTATCTTCTGTAAAGTTGGAATAGAAAATGGTATCTACACGTTTTTAATATAGCATAACTTTAATCTATAACAATCCAAAACCCAATTTAATTTGTGGCAACAATCTACTTGTAAATTCAAAGTATGTTAGAGACGTCAAATCAATACATTATCGAATCTAATTCATGTAACCCCTAAAACGCGTCACGCGCGCGTAATCCCAGTAAAATTTGCAAATACTAGACAGCAAAACTGGGTCGTAGGAAACGTACAAGCGTATCAATCATAATTATCTGTAACAGCGTCAACAAACAGATACGCAATACACGTATTGTGGGAAAATGCTTTGAATAGGGGCCTGACAGGCTACAAGTTATTCTTTACTTTTCAATAGATCTATTGTTTTCTTTTCTGTAATTTTTTGTGGTGTGTTGTTCTCAAGTGATATCAGAGCTATTTTCATTTTAATTGTCATAAAATATAGTCTTACTGTTGTAGAGATGTTTTGTTTTTGCGATTCAATTCAATACACGTTCTAATTGAAAAGAACAATCTAAAATATGACTAAAATAATTCGATGTAAACCGTGAAACGATACATTGAATCATGTTTTTAGAACTCAATCGCAGAGCTCTATCGAGTAAAACCAACAAAATTCCAACCACTAAATATCCATCTTCTCCCATTCCAGCAATCGGAAAGGTGGCGTAAACTCCGCAACATTGTGCAGTGGACGCCGTTCTTCCAAACCTACAAGAAGCAGCGGTACCCCTGGATCCAGCTAGCTGGGCACCAGGGCAACTTCAAGGCTGGACCTGATCAAGGAACCATATTGAAGAAGCTGTGTCCGCAGGAGGAGAAGTGCTTTCAGGTTGGTTTCAAAATCATTTTATGCATCTGTAGATATGAGGAAATAATAAATATTTCTTGTTAGAAGTAAAGTAAGTAGTAGTAAACATGATAGGTTAACAACCTGCAACACGTGGTGCAGATTGCAGAGAGAACAGTTTAGCTTACCCCTTAGTTGACTACAGGCGTAACAATCATATGTAAAATATGTACATATGAGACACACAAGACAAATGTCAAGTCAAGCAAAACCGTGATTTAATGTTGTGTCACCTGAGCCGGGGATAGACAATTACGTCATTGATTTTTGAACGCTTCATGTTATATCCATGTTTACCGTTCCGAATTTTTGTTTTAAAACATATAGCCATATATAATTATTTAATTTAGGTTCTCGATATTAAGTGCTGCGATGCCTATGGAGTCGTTGACAAATTGATTGATTAGTTTCTCTTCATCATATTATATCTTCATAATACAATAAAAACTTGCTCTATTGTTCTCGAACAATTTTGCCCAAGGAGTTCTAACTGGACTTTAAATCTCATGACCTTTGAACGCCTGTTAAAGCGTAACGATGACGTCATTATAGAGTATACTAATGTGTAGCGTATGTCAACGACAAGTTCTGGGAAACGTGCTCAACGTTATACAATATTTCTGGAATAGGTACAATATAAGGAATAAGACTTTGATACTAAAATGTAGTGTTCCTTATGAATTCTTAAATAATTATACATCTCTACCGGATATTTGGGAGTATCCTGTTTTATCATTATTCACGCAATTTCTTAAGAAGTAACACACCAAATGAAGAGTGCCCAATTTTTTGTGAATCATCAGATTTTTTGCTAACTTCTTGCGGTCAAGAGAAGTCAACAACCGTAGATGTTGGCAAAGGAACAGGCAAGATACAAAAAAATATAAAAGATCTGTTGTACTTACGATAAACTAATTAAATTGTGTAAAAACTTGAAGCCATATTGAGTGTGTTAAAAAAATATTTGCTATTTTTTTATTGGTAGGGTTCTAATAGATAACATTTAAGTACGCCAGGCGCGCATTGGACGTTTAACCCCTCTACCATGCTTGTTGACTGACAAATCTCTACACCGCGGCATGACATGTTTTGATATGGACATTAGCTCATCGCAATATAAAGAGGAAGGCGATTGATTGCTGCAATCAGAACGTTGATAATATTCTATCGTGACGTATTTTAACCGCAAATGTGAGCAGCGCCCGACCAATATGGTGACGATGAAATCACAAACCTCCCAGAACAACTGTCATGACGTCAGCATCTACATAGTTGCAGAAATTATAAAACATATTGCCACGCCTTCGATAGGGCAAAGGTGTTTTTGTATACAGTCATATTTCGCGAACAACGCCTTCGTTTAGTGGTCATAAACAAGACGGGCCTCTTATATTGGTCGTCTATTACGATTCCATTTTTAAATGAAGTCTAAGTTTTTTTTTGTGCCAGTTATTTGATTCCAATTATAACAATATATCTTGTAGGTGTGTATTATTTGCATAAGCTGAGCTATAAGCGCTCTTTGTTCTCCTATATGTGGTTTCGTTATCAATTATGAACTAACTGCAGGTAATTAAACTGCGCGCAATTTACTTTTCAATCAAAATGTAACCTTAACGGTTCTGGAATAAGGTTTAAAGACATTAATTTAATTGATTGAACAAAATACTATGACCCGCGGTGACTGGGAGTTTTCGTTGTATTGTTATTTTATTATTTTTTCCTCGACCAAACCGCAGAATGCCGTAGATCTATTATTAATATTTACGTACATGATGCCTTAGTTTGTAAGGTAGACTTTAGGTACCATAAAGTGCATAAATGGATGTGCACATATAGTCAAATAATTACAACATATTGTTCAGTAATTCTCGTCATAGCTATATATAAATATGATTGTCGATTTTCAATTACAACGATTTTTTTAAACAACAATACAGCATTATGTTTCAGTTAGTAACCGACAAGTGATTGTAATATTATTAAATAACAATTACCTAATTATATACGAGTACGCTGATAATAGTTTGACGTCATTTTAACGTCAACAACGATTTGAAATGTGCAAATTTCTTTGTAGATAGTTTTCGAACTGATAAAGCACGATTGTTTTTCATTTGGAGCACGTAAATAGAGTATTGTATACACGAAAGATAATTGAAGTATTTTTTAATGGAAACTTAAATGCAAAAAATATTTTAAGCGTATCAACAGAGAAAAATGGGTTAGAATCGGTAGAGATGACAAGCGTTTGACGCGCTGAAGAAATATTGAATAATACATGAGCTCTATAAAAACTACATACGTTAGAAAATCGTACGTCAGCCGCAAGGCGTTTGTATTTACCATATTATACTGCCTCTTGGTAATACTTGACCGTCACTGTTTCAGTTTTGTGACCATTATGTATAATGTAGGCAGCTGTTTATACGAAGATTATCATAGGCAATAATTTCGTCATCAGTGACCAATAGGTTAAACAAGAGATCGATAATTCTCTGGTTCTATAAACCAATCATCGTCCAATTTGTCTTTGTAGTTAGTAACGCAGTAGGGCATGTGGATTTTACCTGTATCACCTACAATAGTACCTACTCCCTTGAAATTTGCTTTTTAGTTTCTATAACAAAGTTTGACCTCCAATTCTACACGCGCCTCTTAATGGTGCCGGCGTTAATGTTGACATGACTTCAACTACTGTTGACCCCTCAAATCCAAACGAGCGAGAAGATAAAGCTTAGATAGCGTTCTTAGAAGACAATGATAGTCAAAACATACTGAACTAGTCCTTACGTATTGACTAATAAGCTACATCAGCATTGCT
The DNA here is from genome assembly GCA_946251915.1 of Abrostola triplasia. Taxonomy (NCBI): domain Eukaryota; kingdom Metazoa; phylum Arthropoda; class Insecta; order Lepidoptera; family Noctuidae; genus Abrostola; species Abrostola triplasia. The sequence continues at coordinate 8,776,392 of OX276434.1, read as the reverse complement.
ATTGGCCAATGCGTAATTTACTTATATTATGTTTAGTCGTTGTCTGGTTTATTATTATCTAAATTCTATCGATTAATTTCAATGTAATTGATGGGTGCAAATATTATATATAGTTTTTGGCTACCTATTTTGAATACTTCATCGAATTTGAAATTCCTAACTGCGCATCGTAGTAGACGTAGAAAAGCTTTATCGAAATATCAATACAAAATTATTTATTATTTATATGGATATCATTAAATTGGTGTTTAATTATATTCTTTCTTTATTTTTAGATGCTGATGAAAGACATTCTGAGACCATTCGTACCTGAATACAAGGGACAAGTCACTTGCGAAGATGGAGAACGTATCCTTTTTTCAATAACAAATATCAACGATATCGAAAATCAACTTTTACATGGTTTATCATCAATGTCCCCACATTGATGATAATGAAATCAATAATTTATAGAGAAAAAATATTGTCCTTAGTTAAATAACCGACAATGGACTTATTTAACAATTACAACGTACAAAATTGTTCCGATTTAGAAATATACTGCCAAACTGAAAACTTTATTGAAATCGCAAATCAAGTAATTAATCAAGAGTTTAGCGTTTTATTATAGATATGTACAGTAACATAAATAAAAAAAAGCATATGAATGTAGAAGAAACTGTGTGTTATACACAAGAAAGTCTATTTAGCACTCCTCGATTCTAGAGTGATAATATCATCCATATAAAATAACATTGTCTATCAAAACAAATAGTTCCTTAACCCAGCATTTCCTAACAGTATATTTACAACTACAAGACTTGCTGAGCGACTTTGACAGCCCGTGCGTCATGGACTGCAAGATTGGAGTCCGGACGTATCTAGAAGAAGAGCTCGCTAAAGCTAAGGAGAAGACCAAGTTAAGAAAAGTGAGTATTCAACACAATTTGATGCTTAGCCAGGGTGATATGAAATGTATATGATGCAGCATTATACCGGTTAGGTTAGATTATTCGATAAGAGCAATTGACTATTATGGCTTAGATTCACATTTTAGAAGTCGGAGGAAAAATCAAAATTTTACTTTATTTTGGATATGATTTTACTCAAGCATTTGATGTCTCTGATTAAGCTATAAGATTAAATCCCACTGTAGTGACCTCAGCACAAGTGTCTATTTTTAGAACATTTACATAGTAATAACATAATGATGCTTCTTCCAGTAAATTGTTTGTTTCCTTCAATCAAGGCATTCAATTTGCGCATAAGAGCTTCACGTGACCCTTTAGGTGGTAGATTACAATTTAAGTATGGTTTAGATTTGATAATCATGGTAATCTCAGTGGATAGTATTAATATCATTAAATTATGGGGATAATACTTCTAATTCAGGTTCGTTGACTACGGGTTTTTCGTTCTTTAGAACTTGTATTCTATTTATTGTACTCATAGAATTAGAATGATTTACTTGAAAATAATTAGCTACAGAATAGTTTTAGTCGAAGTTTGGTTTGTCATTAATACTACTGTGGCTTGCTTCATAAAACTCCAAGTATATGGGATTATACAATCGTTAAAATTCGTTTCAAGTATTTTTTTCGAAATTTATATTTCTCTTTATCTTATTTTCATCTCCTAAGCCTTATGCATTTCAAATTTTTAATTACTGGGCTTAACTTTACCACTCTCTGCATTAAATATTTTACTTTTAACCGTCTGCACATGTTTCTGTAGCTGTACGTCAATAAAACTATATTGCACTGTATAAAGCAGTTTGTTTTAACGATATCACGTACTTAGGTACTTACATACGTACGCTTTATTCTTAAATATGTCTACGTCATCACAGCGTCAGTTGTTATTGCTGTTTTTATTTAAATCAATATTTGCCGTGATAATGTTAAATATTGTACCAATATTACGAATGTAATTGTGCGTATTAATAGCAGTATAAACTGCTATGGTTATAAAACAAAAGCAGTTGTTTTATATATATAAAATAAGTTCAGTGCCTTAATTCTGACATGCACTAATGGTCAAAACTTAGTCATCATAATTATCTTCTGTGTTATAAATATCATTGGAAATAATTGAATCCGTCCCATGTCATAACGGCCAAGCACCTCATATCGTAAGAAACCGACTATGCATGATATTTCTTTTTTTTACTTATTTGGTAGGTATGATTATCTTATTTAAAAAGCTTGATCTGCTGCTTCATACATAACTAATCCCCGCTTTTTATGAACCAGTAAATTCGGGAAGCATTTGAATAAAGAACCTTAGCAAAAGCGATCTCTGACAAGCTAATAGAAAGTACAGGCCGGCGTTATTCCACCGACCTCCATAGTATCACTCAACAGAGTTCATTGCTTATCCGACAATGTCAGAGAATGTATGGACGCATTGATAAACCCGTCTTAATTACTAGTCTGTACGTCAATGGTATAGTACAAACACATATGTATACCGACGTAATTATGTTGTAAGCATACCAGTTATAAAAATAATCCAAGAATATCATATAAGTCATTGAAATTATATTTTTGTTTGCAAGTTGTTGTTGCAATATAAATAGGGTAATTAATAAGCTATGAATAGATTGTTTGAGTAGAACATATTATGTGACGTGAGAGGTCATTGAGTACATGATGATGATCTGTGTTGTAAGTTAAGTTATACTAGAATCATTTTAGTATTTTCTTCATAAACATTCAAAACAATTATAAACTGTCATTACACTTTGGCCGGCGCTAACGACCGAACTATGGCAAAAACAATGTCACCTGGTGTTACTGCTAAGAATTTATTATTAGGATCTGACATTATTTGTAAACAGCATTAGTGAATTTTAAATACTTTTAGCAATATTATTATTTTTACAAACAATACTAAAGAATATCCTCTCTTAATTTCAGGACATGTATGAAAAGATGATCCAGATAGACCCAAAAGCGCCTACGGAGGAAGAGCACAGGAGTAAAGGCGTCACGAAGCCACGGTACATGATCTGGAGGGAGACCATCAGTTCCACTGCCACCCTCGGCTTCAGGATAGACGGCGTCAAGAAAGCTGACGGCACCAGCTCCAAAGACTTCAAGACTACAAAGTCTAGGGAACAAATCGTTGAAGCTTTCAAAGACTTTACAAGCAATTGTCCTAATGCTGCGGTAAGTTAAACAACTTAAATTAGTATTTTTAATATCTACAAAGATCTATTGTCAGTCATATCGATTGAAATGAAGAAGGGTATTGGGTTAATAACATACGTTAAAGACGATTATTGACTATGAAAAGTCTGCTTAATGTAAATGTATGGAGCAAAAAAATTGTAAATTGTCTTTAATTCCTTGCGAAATCTGTTACTAGTTAATATTATATGTAGAACTTTCATTACAATATTTTAATGTTTTTTTATTTCTTTACAGCCCAGATACTTAGAACGGCTGAAGAACATCAGAGAGACACTAAAAGAGTCACCATTCTTCAGAACCCACGAGCTTATCGGCAGCTCCTTACTCTTCGTCCACGACAAAAGGCGAGCGTCCGTCTGGATGATAGACTTCGCAAAGACTGTCCCCGTCCCAGAGAACGTTAGCATAGACCACGACTCAGTCTGGAAAGTTGGCAACCATGAAGACGGCTACCTCATCGGACTCAACAACTTAATTTCCATCTTCGAATCTCTTATCAAGGATGATAATGGCAACATAGACCAGTGCTACTCCAACGTTAGTTTAGAAAAAAATGTTCGGAAAGATAGCTTCGATACTTGAAGTATCACGACCTGAGAGAAATCTCGTGAGAATTGACTGTGCACAGTGATGTTGTACTGTTATGAATTTTCAGTAGTTGTACTGAACTGTACAGATCTGATGGCTTGTTTATGCGAAGCTGAACTTTGATCGGAACGAAGTTGCGGAAGTAGTAAGAAGGCTCTTGGTAACGTAAGCATCGATCCAGGAGCAGGCTCAAGTTGGGCATCGCAAAAACATGTCAAATGAAGCGATAACTTATATCGCATCCATTCACGACTACGTACCTATACTTGTTATATTTCTTGTAAATAATCCATAGTATTATGTATAATTATATGTTAACTGTTAAGTTTAAAATACTCAATTCTAGTGTTAGGTTTGGGCACCACCAATAGAGTTAATGTTTTTTGTTTCAGTAACCATGTTCTGTAAAATGTTATGTTAGATTATTTTGAGTATACCTATTTACTAAAACTGAAAAGATTCAAGATCAAATCTAGGAGAACAAATTTTTATTGCATTATTTAAATACAGTAATAAATAGGAGACAATTGTTTAGATTCTCCATCTTAACATAATAATATCATCAGATCACGTTTTACTGTCAGTAATAGTGAAACATAAATAGGTATTTATTTTGTTTTAAGTACACTATATTAGTGTAATGACTAAATTTAGTCTATAAATTTTTAAGTCAAAACCATCTGCAGGTACTAAATAAAAATAATATCTTGTCAATACTTTGTTTTTTTTTCTTAGTTTTGAACCCTGAATGATGATTGAGCCTAGGACACCTTGAGAGTTCATATTGTTGAGTCTTTCATGAGAAAATAATTAATTACACTAAATTAAATTATGAAGTAGGTTAATGTATAGTAGCTATATATAATTAGATAGGTGATACGAAATAATTTAGACTCGAGCTTAGCTGGGTAACATGCTAAAATGACACCAAAATTCAGAAACGAAATAGTTCAGAAAAAGCCATCATATTGTTTAGAGATCCTGATCAAAATTATACCAGAGTTCACAATTTTTTTTAACTTGTCTGGCTAGATTTGAGGGCAAAGTTCTAAAATGAAATGTCACAGAGATTTAGCTGAGAATCTTACATTTAAATCAATTTTAATACGATTCTTGATTTGATACTTTATTATAAGCCAAAATTTTTTTTTTTAATTTTTTATCTATCAAGAATATGGATAAACACTTACAAAAAGATCAAAAAAATCGCCAAACTGTATGACAGTTTGTTGGCGATTAAAACACTTACTCACATGAGAATACTATATAACGTTATAATTAAAATCTGGTTAAGAAAAACAACTGTACATATTGGACGGCTTATATTCATCACTTACTTAATCCTAACTTATCTAAATAAATTACATAATTAATTAAATCAATTACATTCGAAATTTTACTAAAGAAGGCACTTGGGTTACGTATTGTCTTTGTCTTTGAAGTTGTCTACAACTATATCAGTTAGGCTACATCTCCTGGAATCTCCTTCTTCTACATTAGAATTTTCTCTGCGCATGCGAGAGAATAGTCGTGGGACTGGACCCGTACTGGATCGCCCAGCATCTGCTGGGGCGGGGGAGTATCTCCTCACTCGAGGTTTCACTGCTTCTTCATCACAAGCAGTCTCTGAGTAAGGTGGTGGAGGTTGCTGTAACATCGTCATACGATTTTCTCTTGCAGCAGTTGCCGTTGGAAGCTTCAACTCTGCTCCAGCCACTACAGTTGCTAATGTCGGAGTAAACTGAGGAGCTGCGGCTCTAGCAGACACTCTTCTACGACGAGGACCAGAATCATCAAATCGCCTTAGTCTATTCTCTTCTAGACTATCTCTGCTTGGTGGAGAGGGGATAGAAGAGTCCGGTCTAGTAGAACCCCGTCTTTTAGAAAAGTCAGCTGTGGAGTCAGTTATAAAGTCTAATAGTCCAGGTGGATCGTTTGATGACCCAGCAGCAGTTTCTAAAACTGCCAAAGCTCTAAGAAGATCAGCTACACTGGTATTTTCTAGAACTTCTACTTGCTCCGATTCGGGAAGATTTGTTATATTAACATCAGGGTCGAATAAACTTGGTCTGCCATGTTTAGTTCTATTTCTATAACGCTCCAAGTCACTTGAGAACTGTTCAGGTTCTTCAAAAGACAAGTTTCGGCCTTGTCTTTTTTGTTTGTTAAACTGCTTTATTGTAGCTTCTAAATCACTTGTACATTCATTTGGTGAGCTATTTTTGCGAGATGCTCCAAATGATGGGAATAAACTACCACGTCCAGTACGTGTCTTGTTTTTATAATCGACTAATTCATCTGAACTTTCCGGCATAACATCGTCATCATTTTTCTTGGATCTACCAAAAGATGGGAATAAACTAAGACGACCCTTTTTCGTTCGATTTTGATATTTTTGTACTTCGTCTTCATCTACTGTATCTTCATCATTGCTTGTAGTGCCCCCGAAATTGAAAGATGGGAAAATACTGCGTCTTCCACGTTTAGTACTTTCCCTGTACCGGACGGCATCTTCCTCCGGGTCACTAAAGTCAAATGTAGGGAATATGCTGTGCCTACCTGATTTGGTTCTATCTTTATAAGCTTTTGCGTCTTCGTCTTCACTGAAATCAAATGTTGGGAAAATGCTATGTCTTTTAGATTTCTGCCGATACGCTCTCGCAGCTGCTGCATCTTCATCTTCTGAGAAATCAAATGTTGGGAATATACTGTGTCGGCCTTTACTGGTTTTTTCTAGGTAAGCATTTGCATAATTGTCTTCGTCATTATGAAAGTCAAACGATGGAAATATACTATGTCTACCTTTTTTAGTCTTTTCTTTATAAGCGTCTGCAGGGCTTCGTTCTTCAGATCCGAAAGATGGAAATATACTTCCACGTCTTTGCTTAGCAGCATCTTTAACGTTTTCGTTAACAGCTTGCGTACCACCTGACTTATCTTTTATTGAACTCTTAGTATTCTCAGGGGCAGACTCAGTCGAGCTTTGTTTTCTCAAAAAAAATCTTGTTATTATATTTTGTTGCAAAGCGCTTTCCCCTGGAACTTTTGTGGGCAAGGACAGCTTTCCACTTCTTATATTAGCTTCTCTTCTAAATTTCTCTGCCGATTCACCGTTAGTCCACGTGTATTCATGATTATCTTGAGCTATATATTCTTTTTTATAATTTGGCACAGCTACACTTAAAGCTCTGGTTCTTTTTGGTCCTATACTAAACATAGGTGGTCTCTCATTAGCTAAAATATCTTCATCAGTAAAGAGGTGAACGCCCTTATCGACGCGTTCTTTCTGGGCTTGTTCTAATCCTCCTAAAACATTTACTACTCGGGCGAGCAGTTCTGCAGGTTTGACAATAGCGGAAGCTGTGAATGTCTTTTCCTTATCAATTCCCAGTAAATCTGTATCAGATTGGATTCTGAGCATATCTTTTGCAGAAAGTTGAATGTTTTCAGAATTTGCTCGTTTTCTTTTATACATTGGGCCTCGAGGTTCCACATCATACGTAAAGATAGGACAGCTAACGCTTCGGTATAAAGGCGGAGGAGACTCGACGTATACCGGCTGAAAAGATACAACATCAAAATATTAGATTAAACAGTTCAACGTGTAGGAATTCATATTGGATAGAGAAAGGAGAGAAGATTCCACAAAATATATCTATCATAATTTTATTTTGAATTTATTATTCGTTTCTCCATAGAATGTTAAATTATAAGGATCAAACGGGATATTTACGGCAAAATTTTACGGGACTTAGATATAGCATAGAATTTTATTTTTGTGATTAAACATGTTATATAATAAGTACCTTTATTTTTATTAGATTAGCTTCGTTAATTATTTTCCTTAGTGCCGAAAGATCTTTAGTGAAACCCTGAAGGATTTTGTTTTGCGTGTTCTTAAACTGACATGCAAATTTCTGTTCTATTTTATGTATTCGTTCAGATCTCATGCCACTGGTGATGAACCCGAGCAACATAACGATGTACCCGAGGCCAAAGGTGATCCAGACTATAAGAAATATCTGGTAGGTACAGAAGTATCCGTACTTGAAGCCGTTGTTGACCGTTCCTGAAATATGAACACAGTGATGTTAATTATTAAGTTTACTAAGACATTTAGTCAACAAACTTCCAATCAATTGTAGGTACTGAAGGTATTATCAAGTTTACTAAAATAGATTTTCTTCTAAGATATTACTATTACAGCTTATCAGGTATTATTCCAAACACTTAGTTTAAGGAATACCCAAGTCATTTAAAGTAACCATAAATGATATATTAGATTAAGTGATTCGAAAACGTCATTCTGTAATGCAATATTTTTATTATACGAAAAAATAACGTTCTCACCTGCCACCAAATCACCAAAACCAATTGTAGTAAGAGTGACAAAGGCATAATAGATGGCAGCAACGTAGTCCCATCCCTCAAACACCACGAAGATGCAGGCAGGCAAGAAGATGAAGAACAAGAAGCCAGGTACCAGGTACAAGAAGATCTGACCCAGCATGCCGAGGTTGGTGAAGTAGTAGCCCAGGTTATGAGCACGTTTCTCATCTCTTCTCTTGTATTTTCGATACACTGAAATGAGCTGGAAAGAAAGAAATGTTTTTATTCAAAGTATTAGTACTCCCAGAAATACACACATTATTAAAAGCTTATTTCACGATAGGTACACTAAGTATAATTGATTTTTCATGTTGATTTTTGTTACAACAGGTCACTGTTGTAGTTAATGTCTGTAAAACTGATGCGGTTGGCTAGAGCGTTAGAGAAGAAAACAAATATACATAAACACTATTTCATTCACACACGACTATAAGGTAGAGATAAATCTCTATATATTTACCTGCATGCCGAAGTATTCACCAAGGTTGGCAAGGAGGATACCGTTGATGGGGATTCCGAATAGACCATAGAATATCATGAGTATCCTCCCCAAATGAGTTGTTGGCGCCAAATTACCGTAACCTGGAATCAGAAAAAGATAATAAAGATAGAAGAAGAGAAGGCGGTAAAAAGTTTGATGCGTCAACTTTGGTTTCTTTTTGTATACACCTCAATGGTGTATTTACAAATACCAGTAGAATTTCTTTAATCTTCCTTTGATTATACAAGAAATAAGCTTGCCAATTCCGGTGGATGGAATTGGCAAGCTGTCGTTCTTTGTGGCGTTCTAAGGGGGAGGCCTTTGTCCAGCAGTGGACGTCTTCCGGCTGATGATGATGATCCGAAGATCCTTCTTAATCATATCATTATTTATGCCTTCACAATTTTTCTTACTACTTCTTTGTTAAAGATCAAAGAGGGAAAGTCAATGCAACTTATACAAATAATTAACATATTTTTAAATACTGGTCAAAATGCAAAGTAAAATAAAGAAAATCTTACCGATAGTACTAACGACGGTATAGGAGAAGAAGAAAGAATGATAAAAGTCCCATTTGAAGGGTGGTTCAGCATCCTGCGTGGTATAGTTGAACATGGACTTCCCGCAATAGTCAGACAGCTTCCGCAGAATTGTGTCTTGCTTTTCTGGATCATCGGGAATGTAGTTCTCGTACAGAAGATCTGAAATTCAGAGAATTTTTAATATTAGTGATACTGATTAACTATAATATTATACAATTTTCATTTATAAAATACTATTTCTAATCAGGTTATACAATTTTCGACCTTCTCCAGCAATGTCAGCGCAAACTACTCAGCCAGAAACAAAATATGGGGCTAGGGTATTCCCTTTTATTGATTTGTGATATATCAAGGAAATATAACTAAAACAAGATGTGAATTTTTACCATCACAGTCATAAATGAGAAACTACCACAAGTAGTCGTGATTGTGACTTTAGTTCCATGCTATTAAGCAAACGAGACTGTTAAAAAGCAACAAAATACATATATTGTTTCCAAATATCGTGACGCCCTAGTTAAGTAAATAACTTCAGACAATGTAGCACTTCACCGAAATCATTTAGCGTGTCTGTCTTAACAAAATAATGCCGGTAAAAAGAAAATATAGGGCACTAATTAAGCAGTTAACCAGCTTTTTACAAATCACAATTTTACGCGCGAATCAACACAAATTAGTTGTTTTTATACCAATTGTATGGGATTACGTATTGTGGGTTGATTGAAGGTTGAAAAACCTGTGCCCAGCTGAGAAAAAGGTGTGATTGGATTTCGTATGAATGAGAGAAAGAACCTCTGGGTAATTGAACCTCAATTGACTGTTATGTGGCTGGTGGAGCGCGAAGAAATGGTTAATTGTCACTTAGTAATAGAACACAAAACCATGACAAAACGGAGGTTGACCATTTTTCGTCACACTGTATTAATCATACAAGAGAGTTTAAAACTACCTATTTACTGTGCCAGTTGTAGCAAAATAAATTATTATGCTAGCTAGGAAAACCAACGTATGAGAGTAATAATATTATATGTATAGATTAGTAAATTAAACGCATAATATTTATATGGTCTTGAGAATTTGTACTGAGACTGCATCCTGTGTATTGTCAAAAACAAAATAGTATCTGATTAATCCCCCTAGCCAAACAGCAAAACACTTGACGAATAGAAATCAAATAGACTGATAACTGTATGAACATAACATAACATCAGGCCTGTAATCCCTGAAGGGGTAGGCAGAGGTGCACAAATAGTACACCCACATTTCGCCAGTTATATTTTTAGGTCCCAATGTAATAGAGGGCGAGCCTATTGTCATCAAACAGGCTCGAATCCAGACTCCGTGCTGCTACTGAGAATTACTTAATGGAAAACCGCAGTAACACTTTGCCTGATCCGGGATTCGAACCCAGGACCTCGTGCTTAGCAGTCGAGCTTAGCAACCACTAGACCAACGAGGCAGATAAATGTATGGTGATGACTTAATGTGTACGACGTATATCAAACGCACATATTTTCCATTCTAATCGATATCTTTTCGTCAAGCATTTTACCAATTATCTTAGGGGACTCATATCTAGTCTTTGCCTTTTCTTGAGGGTCTCATGGCGGAAGCTCAGTACACCTCGAAGACAACCTTAAACCATCACAGTCATTTCAATAAACTATCGTAACTGCTGAAAACGTTATTGTCATTTTAAAGAGGGTGGAGCCGCTGGCCCATGTAGTATTGTGTTATCAAACAGCCATATTCTTAATCCCGTTGAAATATACGGAAACCATTTGTGGTTTCGCATACTGGCGACCATTCATCTATCTTATAATGCGTTTGAAAAGAAGGCGCGGGCACTATTGTGATGCTATTATCATTAAACGAACATAAAACTTATTTACGGTACAGGAGCTGATTGAATAGAACTATTGTGGTTTGAAGGTTGATGTCACTGGTCACTGCCAAGACCGGTGCAAAGGACGATTAATAGGTTTTAAATATTCACGTGGCTTTTAATCAGGTATAATATATGAATTAATTAAAGGCGCGACGCATGTTTATCTCACTCTTAGATATAAAGTATATACATACATATGCATGTAATTAGTCGTCTTGTTCTTCAAATGTATCTTTTAAGAGATTGATATTCGGTCTTTGTCAAAAAAACTGTCATTTTTCTTGGCATTTTGGTTAATTTCTCTGTTGGTTTCATTACTCTGTATTTCATAGTGACGTCAAGTAAATAATTCAATTCAGATCTTGATCTGTAAAATATGGCACAAATTCTGTTACGAAACTACTACTAGTACCTACTTCAAAACAGTATATTCTACTTCAAATCCATGAACTCTCTTCAACTTGAATGAAAAATCCAACTGTAACGTCACTAACCTATTCAACAATTAGATAACGTTTTTGTTATAAACACTTGTGAATAAGAGGTCTTACTTAATCTATGCAATGTTGTGAATAATTTTGCTGCTAGCATTAGAGGGTTGTCAAATATTGCACATAATTGATCATTGTACGAATAAAATACGAATCCCGATTCTTTTATTAATTAATCAAATTCAAGTCGATTTCTCTTTCAGATATAAAATATCCCTATTTTAATATTAGCATTGAGCTAAACAATTATAATTTCGCTTTTTGCATTGGAATATCCAGTCCAATTCGACTTTGCCAAAAAACAAATTCGCTGTTTTCATTAATATTCTAAAGTCTGACAACCCTAATAATAAACAAGGACAATTAATGCTTACATACCTATTGATAACAAGATAAGGAATCGATTAAAAGGTAATGAGGCTGACACAGAAATCAACTAGTTCTACATGGTAATCATGTGTTAGATGCTGGAAAGGTGTGTCTACACTGTCCGTTAATGTTTGTACAATAAATAGTATTAAGCCGTCATTATACCTAAGTAAAAATGTTTAGTAATAAAAAGATTAGTGGGCAACCCTTTTCAGAATAGAAAAAGGCTTTGGACGTTAATAAGGAAATCGTCATCATCAGCCGAAAAACGTCGAATGTTGAACAAAGGCCTTCCCCTTAGAGCGCCACAATGAATGACAATTTGCCATTTGTATCCACCAGTTACAATAGGAAAAGCACTGCCTTATTACCAAAAGACCACGTTACTCAATTGATCAATGTTGTAGATCGGGCAGATCTTGCAGATCGTCTCTTTAACACGGCGTGACCTATACTTATTATGTGGATTATGTTGACGATAGGAAAAGAAAATAAGCTGGTATTAAGATTTATTCTTACGCTATAGGCTTCATTAAACCCTCGTGTTGAATCACACCTAATAATCATACATAAATTGCATCATTTAGTACATTTCAAGCATTGTTTTCCGACGCCAACATTCCTCGAAACTCTAAGTAGGTGGTTAGCAACAGTACCTACTATGCCTATAGGGTAACAAAAGATCCTACCTACGATGTGGAAACAGCTTACATAATAGGGAAAACGTTTTAATTATCACACCAACCATGAATTAAAGTGTTAAACGGTTTACCGATAATAATATTATAATATGTCGGTTATTGCTTATGTGACAGACGCACACACTTATCTTAAGATCGTGAACAGCTCTTCATGACTTCTATTGTGACGTGAATTAACTCAGAACGACCCTTTGTAGGTCTGTTTGATTAGATAAAAGGTTTGTTTAGCGTCTTTCAGCTGGTCAGGGTCTATAATTGTGACCTGTGGCTTATAAAATAGTTGTTGAAGAAAACGATTTTGGCATAATAACACCTATCATTAATAAATTGATAGGAGTTGGTATGAAAGCAGTTATTCCTTCATTCGTCAAGACACCTTCTAAAGGCGTGTGGCCATTGTTTTACTATTGCGTCTGCGTAAGGTTATTCGGTTCGTCGATATTAAACTCAACAGTCAAATATGCAATCACAGGTTCAACATAGTAAAGTAAATGTGTTATTAGTACCTATCATCATGATAACAATATAAAATACTTTCTGCAGCCAAACTGCTACTCTTAAAAACCCAAAACATACAAATGAAAAAGCTCTACAAAGGAAATCTACTGAAAATATGTTTGCTCTCAAATGACGTTGAAATATTTTCGTAAATACGTTAGCAGACGACAAGTCTAATTAAAGGCTAATTTTCAGATCACGACACTGGAGTTGACAGAGGCCTTCGTATATTTACATAAACGGTGTCACATGAACATATTAAGGATATTAGAGGCATTATAGAAACCGGCGGTGATGTAGACGACTTGTTAGGAAATGCAGTATTGTCAAGGCCATCAAAGGTATATTTAAAACTTTTGAAAAAGGAGTTCAAAAGAGGCCATCACAATATATTTTAGGTGTTATTTGAAGCACTGATTATATCGATAGTTTTTAGCCATAAAAGTATAATATTAAATTTTCGTCTAAAGACCCTCAAGTTCAAATACAAAACGTTTATTGATTTCTTTTAGAAATAACTATGTATTTTAAACTTTAAACCTAAGATAACCTAAATGTTATGACAGAGTTTATTTCTGTCTAATCCTTAGATTATCAAGGGATGCTGGCTGTAGTCAGGAGGAGACCTTGGGGTTTTAGCCGGTAAGATTTCGGTACAATCCTCCCTTCCGCCTCAGGATGGAGGAAGTCCATGGGGATTACCCCAGTAAAAAAGAATTGGATGCCCTAAGAAAAGTACCCGGTTGCGAAGTCATTGAAGCGCAGTATTAATAATACCTTTTCTTTCGGGTCAATATGCACAAAATAAGTGTTAATCTGCACAAGTGTAAATTAAATTAACAGGCTGTGGGTCTAATTTAACCAATTATTGGTGCAATGCAGTCAATCCTTGTCAATTGTGTCTGAAGTATGCAAGGTTTTCAAATAATTCTTGGATCACGAAAATATGTCATCGTATGAAGTTTTGCCATTAAAAGCCCAAATTATTTTACGAAAGGGCAGAAACCTTCCTACTCTTTTAAGAGCTGCCAAAGACCAGTCTATCGTGACCGACTGACGGAGTCCAACGCCACCATACCTTGCTAGGTTTACCAGACCACATCACTCCTTTGAAAAATTTAGCCTGGCAAATCGTGGCCAGTTGAATTTTTGAATTTATTTACCTAAGCTTTTAACGTAAGAATTAATCATTGCAATAAACATTGAATCATATAGATTAATCATCGTGTTTATCTTGATGGTGCTACCATCATAAATACACGACAAGAATATAAATTTAATGTATGATAGTGAATCTTACTTATTTCATTTCCTTAACATGTTTCCTTTAGTTTTAAGTCCCGAAAAGTTGTGGTTAAAAGATACCTCTTTGCTACCACAAAATATGATAATTTAGAAATTTGCGTAAAATCGAGTAATACTAACGTAAATAATAAATAAAGGGTACTCCCCAACCTTAAAAAAAAATATTTTTGTTTTTAATAACATTATATTTCTACCACAGAAAAGATTCGAAGAAACAAGACTTGCAATATGTCTGCTATAATTCAAAAGATTCTTCAACATGTAGAGGCTTTCTTTAGCTTTTTTTGCCGTGAACTTAATAATTTAATCTTTGAACAACTTTATTGCGACACACAAACAAACATCTCACAGTATCATTTTTTACTAACGACGTGACCATACTTGGAAAAAGAATAAGAACACCCGAAATTTTCCATACAAAACGACAAGCAATTCATACATACAAGCTACTTGACCTGTGACTCTCCAGAATATACCCTCAGGTAATTCATCAACTAAATTGTTAAGGAAAGACAGACCGTCCGTCATACATCATCAAAGATTCTGGTGCCGACCTGACGCTAAGGACGACACTTGAATCGGCCTCATGTCACGCTGTTTTCCTTATTCCTCACACGGCGAAAGAATTCTAATGTTGAAGTGTAAACGGGAGTTTAACATCTGATTTATGATTTGGATTAGGAAATTGTGAATAGGAACTTATCTTGGAAGGTTGAATTTGCGATTCTTCAAGGTCTTTTTTCGGCACTGTCTACCCAATTAGCGTATTGGTACAGGAGTTTGGGCGTTCGTGTGAATGATACTATACATCATGACATTGATATTCATAATTCAGGAAATATCCGGTGTCAGGTAAAGTTCTTTAAAATACATAAATGGCAATGGTTATTTTTGTTGGGACAAGTCCACCACTCGTGCCCATCATTGCGACTCCTGTAAGCCATGATCTACAATTATAACCATTGAGAACCATCGAGGCAATGAAGTTTGAGACGTCCCAGAGAAATGACTCACCTGTCTTGGAACCCGCAATGAAATTAATTATAAAATGAATTTAGTTACTATACAATAAGTAAGATAGGCAATGGCCTAATAACGTGACCGTCCATAGTGTCCCAGATAAAGACATCATCACCTGGAGATCACCTCATTTATAAATAGAATATAAATCGATAAATAAAATTATTATTTAGGATTTGTGCCCGGTTGATGGCAATAGGCTTGCCCCCTATTACATTGGGACCTAAAAACATAACAGGCGAAATGTGGGTGTACTGTATGTGCACCTCTGCCTACCCCTTCGGGGAATACAGGCGTGATGTTATGTTAAAATTATTAGATCCTGTTCTCTTGTTTGCCAACATTTCATTATTCTAATCCCGATTTATTATTCAGGTTTGGTAAAGTGCCTTGCTGCGGTCCGGTTAAGGAATGTTTCCTACCTGCATTCGAAATTTTTGGCAAAACAAGAAAAAATTAAGTGTAAGTCATTGATTGTGTATATGTTTCTGTGTTACTTTTTTATGATATAATATTAATCCGGTTTGGTCACAATACTGCCAAAATATTTGTATCTTCAAAAAACAACTATAAAATGGAGTAGGTCCAAGAATAGCATCACCAAAATAAGAACGGTGAATCGGGTCATCAAGCAATTAAAACATTAATACCTAAACAGTGAACAAGTATTGAAATAGTTGACAGAATAAATCAGCATTCAGATACAAATAAAATCTAGCTTTAGCCAAATAAGGCAACTTTGAAGCTAGGTTATAGGTTAACACGGAGAAAAACTCGACCGGACACTTTTTTGCTTCGGCAAAAAGTTATAGGAAATTGAACTGTATCATTTTATAAATAAGGATTAAAGTAATAACGTAGTATTGAAAGACTGCAGTTGGCTGTGTATGGTCTTGTAAGTAAAAAACATGAATATACAAAACTTATCGTATTTCTATAACGACCGACTATGATGTATTGAGTGCCTTATGCTCTAAATTGATCCCCAAGGCTTAGGCTCAACTAGTCCATTTTAACTAACGAAGAACAATGGTATGTTTTTCTTTTACAAAAAACATCGCCCCACTCTCCGAATTTCTTCAGTATAGTGGGTGCATTACACAGACATGAAATATCACATATTACAAAAACACCCAAACAACAAACATCTGTGACTCACACAATTTTAAGTCCCGTGCGGGATCTCATCGCAACCCTTAGCGCAGCAATCGTTGTCACATTATCCGAATGTTTAGTAACCCTGTTATAGAATTAGTTTAGTTGTTTAATCAATAACAGGTTAAATAGCCAGAAAAACTTGCAAAAGAAACTGCATATTGTGCTGGGTATTAGTAAAATAATTTGAAAGCGAGTTCATTGACTTATGTACGAATAAGAAATGGGTGAATTTGGGTTGAAATACTCATTTCCGTATTTAATAGATTATCAAACACTCTGACCATCAATAAGTAAGGTTTAAACAACAAAATATATTAGTAGCAACATCGAAAAACCTGTCACTCCGGTCTCAAAGTAGTCCTAATAATAATTTCTACATTTTCGAGTCCCATCGTAGTAAAAAAAAGTAATAAAGGCCAGTAAAGAATCAGCAAGACACATCTAGCCGTTTAAGATTCTAGGACCTGTTTCGCAACACTGCTCATGACCGAGTTGTAATTTTAAGGCAATCAGGCTTGTTTGGTACCACAAGCATTTGTTTATCGTGTTTATAACGTGTTAAATACACAATTACATGCACATAAACGAATTTAAATGCGTGGTCACGCTTATGAATATGATTTTGGATGTAATTATTCACTGTTTAACTAATAAAAACTATTTTGTATGAGTTATGTCCTCATTCATTGAAGGAAGGAACTGATTTCTTATGCAGACTTATTTTGGGATGTAGGTTTTGTAATAATGATACATAACATAACATCACGCTTGTATTCCCCGAAGGGGTAGGCAGAGGAGCACATATAGTACACCCACATTTCGCCAGTTATGTTTTTAGGTCCCAATGTGTGTGTGTAGGGGGCGAGCCTATTGCCATCAACCGAGCACAAATCCAGACTCCGTGCTGCTACTGAGAATTACCCAATAAAAAAAACCAGTAACACTTTGCCCGACCCGAGATTCGAAACCAGGACCTCGTGCTCAGCACTCGCGCTTCGCAACCACTAGACCAACAAGGCTGTCAGTCAGTAATGATACATTATTGTTATAACTTATCAAGTTATCAGTAAGTATTCAAGACTTAAAAAAATTAAATCTTTTCGGCTGGTCAACTTGTATGGCATGGTTGATCTTACTATCCCAATTGTCATATGGACACAAATTAAGGTCAAACTTTAGTTATAATGATTAAAAATAAGTATATTACATACGAGGTCCTGAATTCCAAATCCAAGGCTGATGTTTCTTTCACAAAAGTGTTACTGCATTATGTGGGTTCACATAGTACCAATAGGTACGTGAGATTGTGATCTGTATTTGTTCATTTGTGCTATATTGTGATTGTCTTTCCCTTTTAGACATTATATTGCAAACATTTGACTGGCCCTTGTTTAAGTTATTGTTTTATGAAATCTCACACCTTTATGGGATTCCTTAATATCTACAAAGTATTTAAAATTTTCTTACGTAACATTACATATGGTTGTCATGTTACGTAAGAAAATTTTAAATACATTAAGGTTGTCTGGAAGAGGTCGCCGTGAGCGATAAGACCTCCCATTGTACAATTTAATTTTAAGGTTTTCTCTGTATATTTTTATTTTCATTTTGGTGTGCAATAAAGAGATATTATTATTATATCATTGCGTCATCAAATCCTAACCCATCGGGTGAAGTACCTAGAATGGAATCAGTGCAACACTTCGGTAATACAAATGTACTGATTATTGACGGTTTTTCCGTCACACGCCTATTACCTATGCAATTAAAAGACAACAATTACTCGTGTCTGGTCGATTCAAACAGGTTTTGTACATATGTTTAATAGAAAACAGAATTGATTGGACAAACAGTTTTCCTGAGTTGACGCTTTATAGAAAACTGCTGTTGGGTTTATACGGTTTTAAATAGGCGGTATAGCCAATAAGCTATACATATACTCCATTTAAAGTGGGATTAGAAAAACCAACAAATCTATTTTCAGTTTATTCAAGCGAATTTGACTTCTATTCTGGACGCATAAGGATGGTATTAGAAGCAAAAACTTATTCCCGACGCCAACTGCTTACTGCAGCTGTCATATGTCTTGACACTAATGAAATAGAATTCAAAATCATTTGAATGGATTGCATATAAAGGTTGTCTTTTCGTCTAATGTTATTTCAAATGGAGTATAGTTGATATGTATTGGTACAGAATTGTTACTAAAGTTTTGCTACCATCGTTATATGTGTTACCCCCTTCGATACGAACATCGGGTAAGGAAGTTTACTATTTTTTTTTATTGAACTACGACCTTGTCTTTATAACTGAACTATATTATATTTACATATATATAAGTCAAGAAGGTACAGTCAACATCGTAAGTTGCAGAATTTTTTTTTAACATAGCTACGATTGGTTAAAGAACATCTCCCCTGTATAGTAAAAAATCTTAAATATTCTAAGATTGATTTTTGATAATTTGAAACAATAACTTGAATTGATGTTTGTTTCTCACAATTATTTGACATAAGGCTTCTTAATATAAGCTTCTTATGATGCTGACTGTACTCAGACAAATAGTTATATTATAGAAGAATATAATTATTCGATAACTGCCTCTTTGGTTTCGTGGTAGCTAAGCGCGACTGCCGAGCACGAGGTCCTGGGTTCGAATCCCAGGTCGGGCAGTGTTATTGGGTTTTTCCATTAAGTAATTCTTAGCAGCAGCACGGAGTCTGGATTTGTGCCCAGTTGATAGCAATAGGCTCGCTTCCTCTTACATTGGGACCTAAAAACATAACTGGCGAGATGTGGGTGTACTATATGTGCACCTCGGCCTACCCCTTCGGGGAATACGGGCGTGATGTTATGTTATGTTCACTTATTAGGTAATCAATTAATCCATCAACGCGTTCCTTATTCTTATTGCAGAAACTTTTTACTGAGCGATAGGCACTTATTACAGCATAATATAATTTATAGGTATATAGAGCCTTACATGTTTATATTTAAACAAAGTCATGGATATATTATTGTAAGTACTTTTTCACAAATCGTCCCATTACAAGACTAAAAGTAATATTTACGTGTTTTTACGTAAGAATGGACTATGTAAGGAAACTGACGACACTAAACGATCATGCTATCAACATAATAATTATCATCGTTTAATAAATTGTCGATAATTAGTTTTGTAGTTCAGTACAAAACTGATGACGTGTACAAAATTCTTTAAAAATGATCTTTGAAGCTGTTTAAGCAAATTTGCCCTCTAAAGTCTATTTCGTAAGGTTTCTTTTTCCTTGAACGTTTGGTATAATTAGTATGTGTAGACGTTTCTGTCATGATACTTAACCAAATGTTTTGTTTCAGTTTGTGTTTAGTTTTTAAAGTTTTGTGTGAGATAATAGCTGTCATTTTAAAAAGAAGTAATATTATGGACATAGACATAACATTACGCCTGTTTTCCCCGAAGGGGTAGGCAGAGGTACACATATAGTACACCTACATATCGCCAGTTATGTATTTAGGCCCCAATGTAATAGGGGGCGAGGCTATTGCTATCAACTGGGCACAAATCCGGACTCCGCGCTGCCACTGAGAATTACCTAATGGAAAAACCCAGTAACACTTTGCCCGACTCGAGATTCGAACCCAGGACCTCGTGCTCAGCAGTCGCGCTTAGCGACCACTAGACCAACGAGGCCGTCTATGGGATAAGAAACTTTACTATTCCAATATAAAAAGGCAAAAGCCATGGGTTTTTAAAAGCCTTGAATTGGATAATTAAATATAAATCATTAGAAAATAATCCTAACATCGAATGACACCAAAAATCGAAGCCTCTATTGCTACAGGCACCTATAAGAAGGTGACTCAACAGCCAATATAAAACGATTAATATTATTTCTAACACATATATAAAAATTGATCATTAAATTATAATGATCCTAACAAACAATACGTGCGTTGTTTAACACACAGGCAAAGCAATAAATTTGTGGCCAACAATACTTACACATGCAAATTGCTTATCACTATGGCTGTTTAACATTTATTATATTTTGATCGAACTTTAATAAAAGATAGTGGTCTCACAAAGGTTCATACTCCACACTCATCGTCCTACTTCTCACTAAATTATAAAGGCGAAAATTTGTGAGGAAGGATGTATGTTTGGAACTCCTTTACGCAAAAACTACTGGACGGATTTTGATGAAACTTTAGACTAATCTATATATATAAAACTCTTCCGTTACTGACTGACAGACAACGCACAGCCGAAACTACTGATCGTAAAGAGCTGAAATTTGGCATGTGTGTTTGTTGGGAGGAGTAGGCTACCACTAAGAGAGGATTTTTGGAAATTACCGAAAAAAAAAACAAAAAAAAATCTGAAAAAAAAAGTGAAAAACCCAAATTCTGACGGAAGTCATTACTCCACGCGGACGAAGTCACGAGCAAAAGCTAGTATAGCATAAACATCGGAATATAGCATAATTTATAACGACACAAGCTATGCTTCACTGTTCACCTGTATCAAGACATATTTAGTGTGGGTAAACTCTAGTAATAAATTAAGTTGTATACATTTTACCTTACAGCCCCCTTACCATGAACCGTTACAGAAGGATATTCCCCGTTGTGGAAGCGCGACGCCGCAGTACACTGCAGGTAGGGTGTCTCGGCTTCACAACGGAAAAAGTCTTGCTTTTAGAGTTCATGGTAAGAGGTCTGCACTACTCCTTTTTGTATACTTTAACTACGGGAAATCGTATACTTTTCCCGTATGCTTGCATGCTCAAAATGGTTTTTTTTTTTAAACATAATAGGCTAATGTAAAGCTATTGTTTTTTTTTTGTGTTTATATACATATGTGTTTAAATAGGACAGCTGTACAGGATAATTCGAAATAGAAAACAATTACATACCGACAGGTTTCCCTATTATTATTTTCTATTTTATTTCAGTCTCTATTACATAATTCATTATGGTCATAAGTTAAAACATCATATGATTTGACTGCCTCGTTGGTCTAGTGGTTGCTAAGCGCGACTGCTGAGCACGAGGTCCTGGGTTGGAATCCTGGGTCGGGCAAAGTGTTACTGGATTTTTCCATCAGGTAATTCTCAGTAGCAGCACGGAGTCTGGATTTGTGCCCGGTTGATGGCAATAGGCTCGCCCCCTATTACATTGGGACCTAAAACATAACTGGCGAAATGTGGGTATACCTACTATATGTGCACCTCTGCCTACCCCTTCGGGGAATACAGGCGTGATGTTATGTGTTATGTGTGTGAGTAGGTACACTGATCCCTGCAGCTACTAGAGGAAATAGTGTGTGTTCAAATTATAATATTATGCTGATCCCCAATACTTTATTAACATACATACATACATAAAGCCACGCCTGTTTCCCTGAGGAATACTTTATTAAACACTGATTAAACTAAGAAGCTTAAATTAATATATATCAAAATAGGTTCACCTTTGCATCTCTAACATAATAAAAAGCAGGTGTCTAATGGTGCACTTAATTGATAATTAAACTAGAACATGCTAGAATTGGAGCGATTAACATGCTATTTTTGTAGCTTCATAAACCATGTAGAGTGATAGTAGAATATCTAACTAGAACATGGCGTTTGGAAATAATTCAATTCTTGTTTAGCTGATCACTGTAAATTACGCCTGCGGTATGTATAAAAATAAGTCAAAAAGAAAATTTTTACTGTTCTTAGAAATTAATTTTCCATTTAACAAATAAGACAAAGGCTCGATTGCACGACCATTAGTTAATCGTATCTAACGCTAAATCGCGTATAAGTAAGCTCATTTTATACAAACAAAAAACTGACAAATTAAATACGTAACATTTAACGTTAAATGTAATTAGCAAATGTCGTGCGATCGGCCCTAAGAATAGTGTTTACTAGTGATTCTCAATTAGTTTAATCTTCGATTAGACACGTGGCCGGCATCCGAAAAGCACTGCAGAAGTTGGCAACTGTATAAACAATACACTATGTATTTTTTTTTGGGAATTAATCTTTGATTGAAGTTACAACACGGCCACGATAAAATCCACGTGTTGGTCATGTTATTTAATAAATAATATTTAAAAAAACAATAACCAATTACAAATGTAACTTCACAGACGACTAGTAAAGAAGCTATCGACATATCAACAAGGAAAATAGAACGATATTAGTCAATAAGTTAAATACTACATGAAAATACACCCAAGAACAATAAGGTAAATGACAATGGCTGAACATCGTTAATTATAAACTGATAGAGAGGCACACACACACACACACACCACACACCACACACCACACACACACACACACACACACACACACACACACACACAGACACTCACCCAACAATACACATCAGTAATCAGTATCATTCGTTTTGAAATCAGCTCCCTTACCATGTACTCTAGAAACAGGACAATTTACATTGTGGAAGCGAGATGCAGTACTACTGCGCGTAGTGGAGTCTCGCTCCCACAACGGAAAATATCCAGCTTTAATAGTTCATGGTAAGGTAATATGTCAACACAGATCGGGGAAGTTATTATCGATTTTTGACATGTAAACAATGGTAATATGGTAACCGATATTTATATATATAATATATATTATGTTATTTATAGTTTGTTTGTTTTCCTACAAAGTGATTAACTTGTATGTTTATAATTTCCTAACAGAGTTGATAAATGTGTTTCTAGCTAATCTCAAAGCTAAAATGTAGAAGATTTTTTTTTTAACTCTTTAGAACTTTTCAAACAGCTACGAAGAGTTTTCTTAGAGCGTGACCTAGTGACTGTAACGTGTACCAACTACAAAAAATCTTCTGTATCGCTACATTTTCGGGCTAAAAAGTATCCTATGTGTTAATCCAAGGTGTCAGCTACCTCCAAATGAAATATTATAAAAATCCATTCAGTAGTTTTTACGTGAAAGAGTAACAAACATCTATCCATACTTAAAAAGTTTCGCGTTTATAATATTAGTAGGGATTAGCTGTAACGTCTCTTATCCTAAACACCTCTTAATTTGACATCTCTAGTCTTTGACATGTAAACGACGGTTATAGGTTAAATTAATCAACTGTTAAACATTATCACTTTTAAATAAGGGCTCATGTTTGACTCACACGTCTTGCTTGCTCGTGACCAAAGAATAGTAATAACAGACATGACATTGGATTGAAAAATATCTTCACTGATATGTGGCCATAGACTAGTTTTCTACCTCATAGGGGCTTAGCATTGTCATGGTCTAACAGTTATCAATATTAAGTAGGTACATTAATTATAATATTAGATGTTTAGGTAAATTTCTTCAGGGATCCCCCACAAAATGTGATATGAAGATGTTCTTACTGTCGCTGATACGATAAAGGTTTATTAGCTGTTCATTTATTATATATTTATATTCCATTGTTTACTTTGCTTACAAAAATAATTTTTTTTTTATATATTCCTTCACAGAGTAGAACTATTATGTCTCTGAATTATGAAAGGTTGGACATTGGCGAAACATATTCTTATCTATCAAACATGTTCTAAAAAAAGGGCAATAAAGAGATCCCTTACCGACTAATGGTTTTAAAATTGAATTGAGCCAAAGAGAAAAGTTAGGATTGGAACAGAAATCCGTGGTCTTTGCCTACCTTTAGGAAACAGGCATGAAAACCAATACATACAAATTGTATGTACTTTGTTATTATGTGCATTGTGCAATGTAAGAGAAGAGTACATTATAGACTCATGGTGCCCTGGCCCAAGCAGTCATGCCTTTGTCCGTATATGCACTAAAAGACCCCCCCCGCCCACGGGTCGTCGTCACAATATAATTTCCTTGAAAAAGGATCTTTGGTACTCCAATTCTTATAAACAATTACTATATATGTCCTAAAACAGGAAAAAAGGTCTACAAAATACGTTCTAATGGAATTAATTCCTTATAATTAATAGAACAGCCCCCTTACCATGAATTCTTAAAGCATATCAGTTTACGTTGTGGAAGCGAGACGCCGCTCGAGTTCATGGTGAGGGGGCTGATGACTTCTCAATTATCGGTTACATCAATAAGACGGTTTTAAACTACATATGATATTCTGAATAACAGTTACTAAGAATCTGGGCTATAATCGTAGGGTTGCTTCGTTGGTCTATTGGTTGCAAACGCAACTACTATGAGATCCTGGGTTAGATTCCCGGTTTGAGTAATGTTATTAGGTTTTTCTATTAGGTTATTCTCAGTAGCAGCACTTGCTCTGAATATGTATCCAGATACTGACAAATGACTCACCCGCTATTACATGGGGACCTGATACATAACTGGCAAAATATTTTAATATTTTAAAATAATAATAATAATTCTTTATTGCACACAAAAAAAATTCATACAGACATTTGACAGATGAAATGTAATGTACACAGGCGAGCTTAACTCAAAAATTGAGTTCTCTAACAGCAAACCTTTGTTAGAAAGAGATTTTATCGATGAGGACAGAAGAGTGCACAACAAAAATATCTATAAAAAAATAAATAATAATAAAACAAAAGTTACAATTTAACTTAACTAAAAATAAAATAAAAATACATACATACATATATAAATACATACTATATCTCAAGCTGAAAGGAAATGCTCTTTGATTTTCTTCTTGAAAACAACCAACGAACGGCTATCACGCACGGAGTGTGGGAGAGAGTTCCAGAGGCGCACAGCACGTATAGAAAAAGATTTATCGTAGCAGCTAGAGGAGTACGAAGGAGAAGAGAGGAAGAGGTCCGACAAGGACAAAATAACTGAATTACGAGTAAATAAAATGAACTAATTCTAAAATATGTAGCGACATCTACACTTCGAAGGACGCATGACGTTGCTAATCTTGCATCGCGCTAGTGAAGTATTCACATTCGCTAGCAATAGCAGCTGCCCCGAGTTGAGAAGTGGGGCGACGCGGCCCACCAGAACTCTACAATCTACATCCCTTCCTCCACAGTTACATTTTCCCTATCAAAATAAAATTAATCGGATAGACAGGTACTTAATGTAGTTTCCGAAAAGTAATTACCTATAGATACAATATTATGTTGATAATTACAAACTCTGAGTCAAAGCAGTTTTCGTGAACGTAATGATTCCGTATAAAGAAATAAAACGCAAGTTTATAGTTCAACGCTTGTGAACTTTTATTAGGTAAGCTAGGCGTTGCCCGCGACTGGCACTGGTTGTTTTTATTTCAGTTTTTTCAAGACTATATCAATCAGTTTACTAGTTAGGCATAATGTAATTAGTTCATGCTCTTTCTATCGTTTTTACAAACATACTAATTAATAAAAAAAACAATATTATGTGTAGCAACTTATTATAAATTAAAGCATAGCAATTAGTATATTAGATATTGTAAAACCAAAAGTTTTGTTGAATGACACACTAAAGCTAAGTAAGTGATGGTTAAAAAAAGCTGGATACGGATAAGAGACGGTTATACTCTATTGCTTTTAGTTTAATATCTAGGATTCTAGGCTAATGGTATACTGGTTCTATTCTTTCAATCAATTTCATAAATCATAACAGATATTACCGGATCGATAATTTGTTATTGCTATTTTTTTCTGTAAGTACGAATTAGTTTTTCAAATTGCAATTTAACATGAATCTGATTTGTAATCGATCAGTAGACCTATAAAAGAATAATGTTTAGTTCTTTCGATAAATTTATATAAGTAATAAATTATATAAGTATAAGTAGAGCTATCAATAAACCTATCAGATCTAAAACCAACTTCCCTTCTCAAAATGATAATAATCTTAAATCTTAAGAGACCGTTATAGCTAGTATTGTTTACAGAAGGAACAAATTATAAGACCTGTAAATATCACCGGTTATGATGGTGTTAATTAGAGCCGAGTCGTTGTCTATCTAAAGTAAGGTTCGTGAAATCGATCACCACTCGCGACAGACTTACATTAAGTACCTATTTGATGTTAAAGAATATCTGGATGACAAATTTTGACATATATTTTTTATAAAATTGCTAATTGTAAGTTTTTTTCTCTTGCATTTGTTTTTAAATCTTTTGGTATTTAGTATCTGTATTATACCTATTTTCATGACATTTTCCCTATTTTATTATGACAGCTTTTTTATTATTATTTTTTTATTGAATTTGACATGCTTGAATATGTTTGACATTAACTGTGAATCTGATTTTATAAATCTAATTTTGTATGCCTATCGGCGGGACATGGTTCGTACAATAGATATATATAGTGAAAAAACACCTGTAACACCTATGTTCACAAAATAAATAAATTTGAATTTGAATTTGTTTTACCCCCTTACCATGAACTCTTAAAGCAGGGCAGTGAACGTTGTGGAAGTGAGACGCCCCATTATACTGCACGTAGCGACGTCTTGCTTCCGAAGCTTGAACCACCTGCTTTATGAGTTCATGTTACAGGCTGAAGCAACTTTAGAAAAAATACGTCAATGCGCAATATTGTTTGCGCAATTTGACGACCTGATTAGCGCAGTGGCTAAGCGATTGGACTGCTGCGCTAAGGGTTGCTGGTTCGATTCCCGCACGGGGCAAAACTTTGTGCGAACCACAGATGTTTGTCCCGAGTCTGGGTGTTTGTGTTTGTGATATTTCATGTTTGTGAAACGCACCCACGATACAGGAGAAATTCCTAGTGTGAGGCGGCGTTTTTTTAAAAAAAAAAAAAAAAATATTTTTGTTTTACTGTCCCTCTCATTCAATTGTATTATTTTCGTCAAATGATAATTACTAATGGCGACGAACTCGACACATAAACAGCTGAAGAGAAAACCTAAAATATGCACGAAGAAATTCTTATAAACATAATAAAACAATATTTTTGTTTACTCACAAACAGGTCAACATTCGACATCTAACATGACTGGCCTCATTTCAGCAGTGGATTAATAAACTCGAGCATTGTAAAATATGTTTATTATCATTAAAATCCGTAAGGAAATGCTTTTGATCTCTACCTACATTTCTTTTTAATAGAGTATACTTGGAATGAGTAGGCATTTGTGCCATTAACCTAGGTACGGAGATTAATTTCGAATGTTTGACCAAGATTAGAGGGAATTTACCAGATATGAAACTGAATCATAGGATCTTAGTTTATCTTTTTTTCCTATGTCTCTAGTAGATCTTTAAGTGTAATTGATGTGACTTAAAAGATAAAGTTAAAGACATTTGTAAAGATACCTTTACACTTGTCGCTTCATATGTACCCATTGAAACTTGAAACAAAATATTAATTTCCAATTAGTGACCCCAGAAAACCGACACAAATCATTCTTCCATAATATCCTTCTTCTATGAAATTACGAGTTTGATGGTTTTTGTTAAATAATGGATATTATCCGTATATCACATTTTGGAATATTTTAATAAACAAATGGTAGGTAAAACGTTCTGTAGCAACTAATGCCATTTACCTTGTATTGATATTTATATGTATACAACAAAGTATGATCGATGCCTACATACACCTAATAATCTAATTACAATCGTGTTATAATACTAATAATACTCGTATGATTCAGGGCTGAATTTCGATCGTCAGATAAACTAAATTCGAAGGATAAAATTGTCATTTTGACAGTTAATGTATCGAAAATATGTGAAAATGTCAAATTAATTGTACTGATAAAAACTATCTGACGATTGAAAAATCTGTATTTAATTAAACGAGTACGTAAATACATGCTAATAATTGTAATATATCCTATATTACAATTATTTGCATGTTTATTACACATTATAATATGTATGAATTTGTTTATTATACAAATCGTATGACGTTTAAGGATTACGCGTAAGTTATGTTATTACCAGTTATAATCTGCATTAGTGTTTATTAATTAATTATATTTTATCACTGATGAAGATAATATTATAGAAATGTATTTACCTTAGTGTAGTTAAGTTTATGACTGTTTTAGAAGTAATAAGTCCTTAGAGATCCATAGCGTTTGTCATATGAATTGTGTTGACTTGGAAGGTTTTGGATCAAAGGAAAGATTGTAGATGTACTGGGTAGTACGTGCCTTATTCAATATTATTATCATGAAGAAAATAATCCCTATGATTGATGACAGGCTGACAGCTAAGTATGTTCAAAGTGCCCCAAATAGTCCAGCTCGCTACCATTCTAGTTGACTGGCCAATCTCTTTACCACATGACCTGTTTCGCTATGTTAATTAGCTCTGTACTTATATAAAGAAGAAGAAGTTTTAGTACTACAGATACCTACTTGGCAATTTTAATATACAACAACCAGAATTAAAACGCTATACTCGTAGTGTCCAAAACTTTTTTAATATCGATAAGAAACGGTATTTATAAGTTCTTGTTTATATTTATTACTTGGACATTATGCTGTAAATATTAATCTACTAACAAACTCAAGTGGATTTGGGCACGCCATCTAGCAGTATCTGGTGACGGCAGGTGGAGTAAGGCCCTAACAGAATGGTGGCCTAGAGGATACCGTAGAGCCCCTGGCAGAGCTCCAACCAGATAGACTGATAAAATTGTACCTGTACTGGGAAAGACCTGGGTCCAAAGGCCCAAAACAGGACAGGAGGACATTCGAGGGAATGGGTCACGTAAAAGCTGATGATAATTAATTCTCCGTTACTTAATTCGTTTTAATAATGAATACGTGCATCTTAAAGAGAAGTAGTATTCAATCTTATGTCTGAATTGGCGTTGAAAACTAAACAGTGAACCCACGCAATGATCGTACGGATTCCTAATATTTCTTAGAAGAAAAGCGTATTCTTAACTGTTCAATCAAATCATCAATCGTAGTATTAATGGACTTACAAATGAGTTGATTTTAGGCATAGATCGGTTGCTTCCTTTGTTTTTAAACAGGCGTCTGATAGAGCTATAAAGCTTGGTAAGATTTTTTAGGTATTGTGGAATAGTGAACTCGACATAATCATAAACTAGTTCAATGAAATAATAAATAAATTTTAAATTCTAGTTCATCACTGCTGCTTTCAATGAAAGGGTAGCCAGGGAAACATGCTCTCCTTTATCCAGAGACTAAAACATATTTCGTTGCGTATAGGTACGTATTTGTGACAATAGTTGCAGGCCTATTGCTGTTGATAAATCGAGCCTACATTGATTTCGTCACCTCTTACGACTCGCTTTCCCGTTGATATAGGCGAATGCTTTTCTTTTCTACATTTCATTTAAATAAATAATATGAACCATCTCGCCTATGTCCACTCCGAAGGTGCCTTTTAAATACTGGTGAAAGAATTTTGAAATTCGGATAGAATTTTTCGAAGATTACCCGATACCTACCTATACATACAAACTCTACCTCATTATAATGTGTGGCTGATAATGATGATGAAATTTACATTTATTCTAGTCTATTCAATCCTCCACGTCAAAAAAGATTACTTCCTGGTTTAAATAAAAAATATATATTAATCTCCAGTTTAAGGAAAGATAACCATGAAGGTTTCATTCCCATTTCTTTACCGATCAAAGACAAGGTGGAGTGCTTTGTAATTCAATAGATTCACATAGACAATTAACTCAAGTTTTTTATCTGGTCGCGTGCTAAACAATAGAATGACACATTAACTATTACGGAGATGCGATCGGAGAAGCGGAGATAGGTTGTCAGGAAAAGAACGCTCGATATGTTCACGCTGACGGTTCTATGCGCATGCGCAGGTAGGTTGAATCCACGATATAACGACATATGAACCGACGTATTGGGATAAGGTTTTTTTATACATACAATATTTTCTTTGGTAATCGATGTTACATTTTTTACTCTCCATAGGTTATGGAGGTTAGATACTATCTGTCTTCCATAACCGTCTTACAGTCTTAGTCCTTCCCATTCATGACGATAGCTAAACTGCGAAGCCTACTTTAGGTTTTAGTACGTACATACAGTCACGCCCGTTTCCTGAAGGGGTAGGCAGAGACTGCGGATTTCCATTTAATACGATCCTAGCATACTTATTTATATTTTCACTCGCATCACATTTCTCAGGTTCTGGTTATCTTGAATTAATTGTTTGTTTTACTATGGGAAACCTACAGTTGTAGGAATGATAACTTCTTGAGTTATACCTAATTGAAACATGGTTTTAATAGTAGTAGTAGCGCATGCGTATATTAGTATTTTTAAATTTCGTTCTATTAATTTGTAGATATTCGTAAATTAACGGTGTATATTGTGTCTAATTTATACTTCTATTAAAGTTTAAAAACGAGTTTAATAATTAAAATGATAACAAAGTGGGTTACTTTCCATTAGGTTTAATTTTTTACCGCAACAGAGATAGCACAGATATTTACAAGTGGTTTTATACACTGTAAACATTTATGAAGTGCATTAAGTGTACTGAAAACAGATTTTATTCATTTATCTGATTATATTATCGGTAGCCAGTCGTAGCATCAAAGTCAGCCAGTACGTTTGTTATTTCGAATAAAGAATCACGTTAGAATTAAAAAGAAAGTGCGGTTTTTCGAAATCCAAATAAAGAATCACGTTGAACCGCCGAAAATATTTGAATTAAGAACGTACAAAAGATTTGTAAATAAATTATTTTTCTACTGTTGCCGTAACTAAAGAGGAATCTTACACGGAAACAGATAAAAAATTCGCAAATAAAAGCATTAGTATGGAGATAAAAATCATCTGGCGCTAAACCTTTCTCATGAACTGACTTACTTTGTATTTCGAGTCTTTCCAGCTTGTCTTCAGCTCTTTGCTTTACTTCCAGTGGACTTTCAATGTGGTAGAATATGCTTGCTCCAACCAACAGATACATCAGATGCAGCGCGAGCATGCAGGTCAACTGCTTTTTGGACATCATCTTGACTAGTTACTTCTATACAAACTTTATTCAATATTATTAATATATGTACACTTATAAACACATTTATTCACAGCAGTCTTATTTTTCTCAAACGCGAGAGTCACATACAATCACAAACGTTTCATAATCCATATTGTTCCTTGGAGTGGGAAGATTAATAGCAACATCGAGATTCTCAAAACTAATGTTTCTATCAAACAGTTTAGGGTTGAACTAAAGTTTTGTCGACACACACTCTTCTTTTTGTACCACATGTTAATTCGGTCTTCATTGATAAAGATTACACTGGCACTTCATTATTTGTTTAATTTGAATGTTCGTATGTTGTTCATCGTGGAAAATAATAATTGTATTAGCGGCTTGAGATGACACTTCCCGATTGACCGACGTTCGGCTCGAGCGGTCGATGCGATAGAATGATTTTCCCGGCGCGCGCGCCTGCGAATCGTGCGCCGTTTGCTGTTACGTCCTTTTTTTATACGGCAAGCTCTAAATATTTGTGTGACAACGACACGAATTAACTCGTCGTAAAGGATAATAACTAAGGTTATTACCGACATGTTATAACGCTTGTTCTGACGCAGTGATAACGCTAACACTCCGAGGCGAAAGATTTCGTTTATAACCAGGGATTAAAGAGGATTCTGCGTTTGATAATGTGAGAGCATTACATCACTGGCTGATAGCGACTCGTCCCAGCCTCACCTTACTTTGACGTAGTCTAGGGACGATTAATTAGGCTTGCTAGTGTTGACTATAGACGAATCGGCCGAGTGATAAACTGGAAACGGTAAATATACAAAAATGATAAGTTGATAAATATTTAATTGTATTATAATTACGTCTTCAATTAGTCATTGATGAATAGTTTTAATGTTTTTTCCATGGTGTAGATTCACAGCTGATTATGGCCGTTCCATACGTGTATTAGGGTTGGGTGACGTATTGTGTAAAACCATACAAATGATTGCGCCGACGTTGCCTAATACATGTATGCTGACGTCACAGTCAGTTATTCAGCGTCGTATCCTGTTCAGCACGTAGGTGCTATGAGCCGGGTCTAGAGTCCTCGGAAATTACTTGAATTTTATATAAATGATGTCAAATATTTATTTATTACTTTTCCTTAAATTGGCTACTTGTTACACAGAAAGTAGGTGGCCGGTCACACCTTCACTCAGTACCAATTTACGTATTGTATACTTTGACTCATTTGGAATTATGGCCGAGAAACGTCAATAGGGCCGCCCCCTATAAGGTCTATGAGGCTTCTACTACCTAATTTCATGCGATGTGTTCCTCCACTACAGTCGACCTACAGTACCTACCCTTTTGTTTAATAAAGACTCAGTGACTTCGTGGTGGTGACATTTTTTGTTTGGCTATCATGACATTAGTAATAATAATTCTAGGAATCGAAAAGTGAACTGAATATTTAACCACTATAACCATATAAAATCATTTATTTTGCCACCCATAATAATGATACAAACATACACAACAATAACAACATTTGAATTTGCGTGGTAAGGTATCTAGTTCAGGAAAAACATCTCTACCTCTGCCCAGTTTTCGGGCAATTTATTTTATATAATTGATTCCAGGTCTTCATCAATATTGTAAATGTGACCACAATGTAATGAATAGTGATAGCTAGTAGTTTTAATTGCACCGTGGGTTTTTGGCCCAATTTGTTATTTTTTTCCCTTCTATCACTATTAGTTTGCTTTGTTGTCGCATAATGAAACTACATATGTAAATTTACAAATTTGTACCATCTTTCTTTTTAAATGAGTAACCTCTGGAGTTTCTTGCCGGTTCTTCTCCATTGGAATGACATTTTGGAACCGTGCAACTAGCATCCTAACGTTTCATAAGCGCCTGTAATAGGTTTATATGAAATAAAAACATTTTGAATTTGAATTTGAATTAAAATCGTTAATATAGGTAAGGTAGGATAACTAGGTTGCAGGTTGGCAACCCTGCTTTAAAATTAGTTGATATTCGAAACTATTTTGATGAAATTGTTTAAAAATTTAAAAAATTCTCGAACATTAATAATGAGTTGACGCGGTGTGCCCCAGATTGGAAATGTTTAGACAAATATACGTATTTGGAACTCTAGCTTTGAAATAATTTAGGATCGTACCTGACTATACTGTTAGATGCCGTTATCCTAAAGACCGGTTGCTAGGCAACGTGCTTCTGAATACATGGATAGCGTTATTGGTACCTAGTTGACTTGCAACGAGATTAAAAATACTCTATTTTATATTAATTTCAATAGATCAACGTGTTATAATAAAACTTGAAATAGACTCATAATCATATTAATGATCGTCAGATCAACACGCTACCTATATAAGTGTAATAGGTCCATTTAGAAAAAGAAACTCTCCAAATTATCCTGTTACAAAAAATTATCAAAATTGTGTTAATTTAATCGTTGGATGAGAATTGTGAACCATTAAAACGTTGAAACTGAATGGTTCACAATTTCGTAAGTACCAAGGCATCATAAAAGTAACCGGATATAGGGGCATTTTGTTACGATCCAGAGTATCCAGCATGGGGACTCCAAATGCATCGGAAAAGTTTTGCTAGATAGAAGGTCCAGGGACAGTACATTTAACGTCTAGTTGATGGCAATGGGCTGGCTTCCTTTAACATTAGGACCTATAACATAACTGGCCAAATGTGGGTATACTAGATGACACACTTTTCTGCCTATATGTCATCATCATTTCACCCCGGTATCACCCACTGCTGTGCTATACACCTCCCTTTTTCTCTACCAATTCTCTCTATCTTGATCGTCTCCTATCCAGGTCTTCTTAGCTAATTTATTTATGGCATCAGCCTAACGTAACTATGTGTATAGTACATTTTCAATGTCAATATTGATTGTCAATATTGACCCGTCAAGTCGATAATGACAAGCAATATAACAAATATGGGGTTATCAGTACCAGCTTTCCCTAACGTCATAGCATGCACACCCTAGAATCTGTGGCTTTCCTCTTTCACACTGAACTTGATGACGAAGTTAGAGCAGTAAATAACTTTTACCTGAAGGTAAACATTTGTAATTCTCGGGAAATAACACAATAATAGGACCAGGATTTGTGTTTTTCCTGACTAACTACGTGCTACTAGAGGTACTAGATTTCTGTAAGCATTTCAAAGAGCAGAAAACAAGAGTCCAGTAAAAAGCGAAACGTTTATCATCATCAGCCGGAAGACGTCCACTGTTGTACTAAGGCCTCCCCCTTAAAACGCCACAATGAACGACAGCTTGCCAATTGCATCCACCGGTTGCCCACAATTCTGACGATATCGTCGGTCCACCTGGTTACGCCGGGGGAGGCGTTATAATTGCCCTGTTCTAAAATGTAATTTTCAAAATTATTTTATTAGCAATAATAATTTCATAACGGCTTTATAGGTTAAAGGGGATAATATAAGTTTTCTGTATTCTGCACTGGATTGGACCCCCTAATTTGACATTAAGTTATGAATTCTCCAAATAATCTGGCGTTTTGGCAATGTTGCAAATTAGTCCAGATACCAAGTTACTTTACGTTCAAAATTCCTATAGTAATAAAAAATCATGTTGAAGTTAAAAGCATTTTATTGTAACGGAAGTCACGAAAGCAAAGGTGGAAGGTTTCCGCACCATGATATAGGTAAGTTCTTTATTTTATAACCTGTATTAGACACCTAAGTGCGTAACTATGTAGGTAGGTCATATAAGGATGCAAATTTAAAGAAGGGTCGTCATTTTATGTATGGTACTTTTTACGTTTATTTCCAACAAATAAAGCACCTTTTCCTCTTGAACATAATGTCTTTATCTTTTGAGGTAATTCAAAACTTTCAGTTTCATCTTCTTCTGCTTCGTATCAGCATGAGTTGTCTAAGGAAACAGGCCACGTTCATGCTGTCGTATAAAGTTCGGGCTAGTCAACACAAATGGTAGAGAGGTTGAACACCCAGGGTACAGGGTGCTCCGGACTATAAACTTTCAATTGAAATCTAAGACCATTCTTGCACCATTATTTGCAAAGTCTCTGTCATCCCTTACAGCACATTTTTATGAATAAGAAAAACACCACATTAAGTAGATACGTGTTCAAACACAGATTATGATGAATGAAGTGTCAATAACACTGGCTGTATTTTTGCTGAGATGATATTATATAGATAACAATTAATTAGTTTAACTTACTAATCAAGGAGTTATATTGTCATAAATTACGCATTTGCATAATGTTTTCGTCATGTTTCAAATGGGGAAAATTAAAGTAGGTATTCCAGTAGATTAGATTGGGGTTAAATATATAATCCCTTTTAATTAGGTAGGTACATACCAACGTTTTTTCAGTCATTTTTTTTTTTGCTTGGAATGTTTGTAGGATTCATCATACCATTATCATCATTGAACTTATTTTAGTTCCTTTTGACGTATGAGTAACATTGCATTGTTTAAAGCTCTGTAATATCTAGGTACATACGTCTGTATTATGATAAATATGGATGGATGGATGAGTCTTAAACACATTATGATTGATAACATGAAATTTCTTATTTCGGCAAACTTGAAATTTATGTTCCAAAGTTACTTAGAAATGAATCAAACACTTAATATTATGTAAAGTACCTAAGTCTGCGTCTGTTATTGTCTGATCAAAACAATATCATTAAACCGGTATAGGAAAGATACAAGCATATACGTATTGATGAATGTGAAATATATAATAGAATCCCAGGATAAAAAAA
The DNA here is from genome assembly GCA_946251915.1 of Abrostola triplasia. NCBI lineage: Eukaryota > Metazoa > Arthropoda > Insecta > Lepidoptera > Noctuidae > Abrostola > Abrostola triplasia. The sequence continues at coordinate 8,740,090 of OX276434.1, read as the reverse complement.
TAAAGCTCCTTCATACCCCGAAAAAGAAGCGGAATAATCTTGCTCGCTTTCAAAACCGTAGATAAAAACCATTACAAAATATAAGAGTTACTATAAACGTAGGTACTGTATTTAATCAATTTGTAATTTAGATTAGTCAGCTAGGGAAAATATTTGCGCGTTTCCTACAAATCACGTAGGTATCCAACATTATTAACTTGTTTTTAGTTATTACCAATGACGTATACTCTATTACTGACGTCATTATCAGACTTCAAAGATATGTGCAGAACTAGGTATGTTTGTTAGTGTCAAAAGGATGGTATACAACCGGAATGGATCAGGAAAGTATCGATCGATATTTTTCTTTTGTCAAATCTCACTATGGGTCTAATTACGTAAAGCATATCCCCCTTTTAATGGCATTGTTGCGTTCTAAGGGGGAAGCCTTTGTTCAACAATGGACGTCTTCCGGCTGATGTTGAATTGATTATGATCACCTTTTTTGTTTAAAAGGTCATCTTTAACTTTCTCCGTCCTGGGGTAGATTCTTACCCTAAGATGATCCAAGCCAAAACCCCAAGATGATCTAACTACTAGGTGGAGGAACGCAAGAGCTGTTTATACTGGACTGTATCCCTATACGTATAATACAGTCGCAAGCATCCCCTGAAAATCTATGAAGATAATTATGAACTTATATTATTGTATCCAGGTGTAACATGTCTAGTTACGGAAACCTTGCAGACATCCAAAAGAACCAATGCCCTTGATGAACCCGTCACTATCATCAGTCACAAATATTTGCCTCCTCGTGCTAATCTTCGTTGTAATCCACCTTCAGCTTTAAAGGTATTATCGTGAAAGCCTGCGTTTGTCCATGCGTCATTCGTATGGCGATCCGAAGGTGAAACAATGTCTAATTAAGGTTTATAGACAGTCTTTTGAAGTGTTGGCAAATAGACCGAAAATGGAGCAGGGTCTTCCGCTTATAATGGGTGAAATGCGAAATAAAATCGTTAATGCAAATTAAGCTTTATTACTTAAGCCAAATACTAATGATATCTATATATAATGAGGTTCAATAAGATTAGAAAACTACGATGAAATTGATGGAGTATCTCATAATTTTGTTTTTTTTTTATTTTAAGATAATTATATCCATACCCTTTTTAGGCTTTGTTAAGTAAAAAACTTAAAATCTCTTGAGAGAATGTAAACAAAATTGTAGACACACAAATTTTCCTACTCCGAAATAACAGATCACATTTTGGCACGGAAATAATTATCATTAAAATTTACGTAAGTAACAGTTTCAATTTACGATAGAGTCAACAAACACAGCTTTAGACGATGGATTAATCTCTATTTCCTCAAATAACGCATCACGTATGGACTAAAATTTTTGGCAATAAATCGAAGGTTCCGATTCCTAAGCATCCTTGTTCCGTCATATTTCCTTGTCATACAGACTCCAAGAGTCCATTGTGTGCAAATTTTGAAGGAAAGTAGAGTCATTGTCTTCTCATATCTGTATTAAGTGTGGTTTCAAGAATAATAATCTTTTAATCAGGTAAATGATCATCATTCATAAAGCGATCAACGGTTTGCCATGAGCCAATAACCATGATACCAGACTAAAGGTAATTTAGGTTTTGTTCAGCTTTTTACAATCCTCATAAATTGTTTTTAGGAATTTAGTTCTTATTCTTCTAATTTATAATTCATTTTATCACATGAAATCTTAATTAGTTTGATTGCCACTAAATATTTTTGCAGTTTCTTATTATGCTCATACTTCGCTATGGGACTTATTTTTTATGTGTTTGTTCCAGCATTTTATACTTTCATCGCGTGCTTCCTAAAAGCAATTCGTAACGCTCATAATTATATAATACACATATTTGTATTATGCTTCGAATTAAAAATAATGCGGCAAATAAAATATAATGTCATAATTTAGAGCCGTACGTCGCCGTCGCTGCATAAATCATGCATTACTCTAATTGGTAGTGAGGTTGTGATTAGCGTTTATGAGACGGTGAGTCGTCTGAAATAATTATTTTGTTTAATTGGTACACTTCCCTGTGTATTCTAAAATTATAGCGTTCTTGCTGACAGTATTAACATACATATTGGCTTATTGTATTCAAAATATGTCTAGGAATCACACCACTCTAAGAGAGTGGTTACTAATCACCCAACTATGGCGAAATCTATTAGGTTGTAGCCTTGGTATTCATATAATGATAATAGCACTATAACAAAACAAAAATTATAGAAAGGTGAGTTTAATCACAAAACATAGAATAAGCTAGTTAGAGAGAATAGGGTAGTTGAGGACAAGAAGGTCAGAAAAACTTAGGAGACATCATCAACAGAAAGGAGCTTTTAAATAAAATAGAATAACAATTAAACTGGATGGTAGCATAGCTGCTATAGTTTTATCTGCAAAACGAATTATTAAAGTTGTCTTTGGAGAAGGATTACCTACTTATCTTTTTACCGTACAGCAGTAGGTTTATGATTTGAACACGTGTAATGCAAGTGGAGGCATATAACGAATTTAAAAAGATTTGCACATTTATGGCGAAGTGGTTATTTCTTCAATGTAAACCGCCTGATTATTTTCTCAGTTTTTGCGTAGCTTATCTTCTCTACCGTAACTATAAAGGCAATTTTATAAAATTATCTAGATTTTAGGACTTTGACAAACAGTCTAATTAAAAATAAGCGTTTTGTTTAAGTAAAATCTTAGTTCACGACGGGTTTGCGTGGGCTCCTCTTTGGCGAGGGTTCCTCTTTGGCGAGGGTACCTCTTTGGCGAAATTTCCTTTGCCAAAACGAGCGAAGAATTTTGTAGAGGTCTTCTATTTCCTAAGCCTTTTAAAAATTCTTTTATTTTGCTACAATTATATGTCTTTATATAAACTTCTCGCAACTTCTCGTAAAACACACTCCGTGACCTCAACATTGATTCGCGTTCCCAATGCTAACATTTCCGATGGTCTTCCGATACTACATTAGTATTCAAGTCAGCTCCTTAATCACTGCTCTGTAATGCAATATTGCATTTATTTGTATACTATTTAGCGAATGCATAGTACTGATGTGAATACTAAAAGGTGAAACGGGGACGTTTAGTAAAGGATCAGAGAAGGGGTTAAGGTGATTTAGAATTGTAAGGTTCTGTTTATAGCGGTTTTATTGCTACTTTGAGGTTGTATTAGAAATGTCATTTACTGCTATTGATTAAATAAATATAGACATATCTTTAGATATACATCAACTAAGAAATACCTTTTAGATTTTTGGTAAGTAACGGCTATTATAATGTTCATGAAGTATGAAAAGATGTAGGTATGTATGTGCAGAATTGCAGATCTTGCTGGGCAAAGGTTTACGCGCCGAATTCAAACGACGACCCGATTAGCGCAGTGGCTAAGTGATTAGACTGCTGCGCTAAGGGTTGCGGGTTCGATTCCCGCACGGGGCAAAACTTTGTGCGAATCACAGATGTTTGTCCCGAGTCTGGGTGTTTGTGTATGTGATATTTCATGTTTGTGAAACGCACCCACGATACAGGAGAAATTCCTAGTGTGGGGCGACGTTTTAAAAAAAAAAAATTATGATTTATTTGAACGAGGCAATGATAATTATGTCAAAAAGTATATCATAGGTACAGGTACGTATACATTTTGAAATATTGGTACGAGGCGAATACGAAACTACGATGTGACATTTTGTGTCTATATGTATATTTCGTAGGTAGTCCAGTGTTAAATACCTACTCGTTTTCATTTTGGGAGAAAAGTCCTCGGCGTTTATTCCGAATAAAGGTTGTTACTACCTATTTATTGTTTAATTTCACAGGTTTAGGAGGTAACACGCAAATTGTACAAAAGCTCAACCATTCGTAACCTGAATTCCTTCTGACGGTTAGCATGCTGATGGTGGGTAAAATGAGGGGAAAACCATACTTACAACTCGCTTATAGTAACCCACCTAAGAACCTAAACCAGATTGGCAAGTACGTCATCAGTGAACGGGAACTGGTTGCTACCCAGCGCCATAAATGCATCTATATTTCCTTTAAGAACCTACATATAACACCCACATCTTGATTATTTGAATAAAACTTTTTCCATTCGACTAAGGTCTTCAGCTGTCTTCGATTTAAAATCTTACAAACTTCTTGAAGATCGAAACTATAAATATACATTCTAAAACTTGGATCAAGGTACCTATTTAAATAAATCGGAGATGAGGATGACTTTTAACGCACGTATTCATTAGGTGTCGCGGAGACATCGCCCAAAATTCACGTGGTATGCCTTTACAACTTTGTTGGACAATGTCGCTCGACATTTGCCTTGTTCACCCTTCCCAGTGGTGACTAGTATGTCGCCCCAGGTGGTGAGTGCAACTTACATAATGCGACTCGCGTCTTCACTATTCAAAATATGTCGCGCGACAAGACCCGCGACCCGTAGATGTCGCAAGCAACGTCGGCGACTCACACTGACTCATGATAGTCAAAATAAAAAACAGAAGTCCACACTCCAAAGTGCATCAAGTTCCTACAAAGTGCATTACCAAAATAGGTGGCAAAGCAATGACTTTATTGGGAAAGAGAATGAAAGGAAAACAGATATCTGTGGTTTTCATTGTTGTTGAACTGGCCTGTCCTATCTTCCTTCCTTTTTACGTTGATGATACTCTTGAGGTTTAAGTACAATGATGGACAAAACCGTTACCTACAGTACCTAATTACGTAGGAAATTCAATAGAGTGTGCTAAATAACATGTTTTTTCCAAGCGTCACTTAGTAGACTGCCTCGTTGGTCTAGTGGTCGCTAAGCGCGACTGCTGAGCACGAGGTCCTGGGTTCGAATCCCAGGTCGGGCAAAAGTGTTACTGGGTTTTTCCATTAGGTAATTCTCAGTGGCAGCACGGTGTCTGGATTTGTGCCCGGTAGATGGCAATAGGCTCGCCCCCTATTACATTGGGACCTAAAAACATAACTGGTGAAATGTGGGTGTACTATGTGTGCACCTCTGCCTACCCCTTCGGAGAATTCAGGCGTGATGTCATGTTATGTGTCATTTAGTACCTACAAGTGTTCACCGCCTAGTTATCGTCAGTTGCCAATAGTAAGGAAAATGTGTAAGACAAAGTTATTAATACAATTATTATTCTAGTCTAGGGCACTTAGTTCCTCGGTAATTGTCCTCAGCAACACAACCGTTTATCATTTGAGTTGTTTATAAGACAACTAAAAGGTTACAATAATACATTTCAAGAAGATGCATTGGAAGAGGAAGCTTCTTATCGTAAGCTTATTTCGCAAACAGGCAGGTTTTTATAATTATAGGTATAATGAAAGAACAACATAGGTTTATAATTATATCTAAATATCATTAGGGCATCCATTTTCTGAACTGAACTATTCTTTCTCTAAAATACCTGGAAAACGCTTCAAAATTATAAACTCTATTAGTCTCAATGGTCGGCCAAGTATTGAAGTAATAGCATATAGCGGTACCATGATGTGTAATTCAAATACACTACATACAATGCAGTGGCTTCCAACCTTCTAAATGTCGTGCAGCCCAACAATTAAAGTAAAAAGAACTGTGGCGCGGGACCTAAAAAATGGCTGAAACTCCTGACCAGTGTCATCGACCTAGTACCATGCTGTACCACCATGGCCCACTAGCCGTCCCTGAATGGGCCACTAACATACCCCTGATCTCACATTCTTAACATTCAGAGCACGCATTCGAAATACAATTAATTTACGGGTAATCTTGGGTAGACACCCAAGATTTTCCGCTGATATAGGACTATTCTTACTTACGTAATCTGCATGTATAAAACAAGATCCATTGCATGTGTTTAGCTTATTTTGCATACTGCATGTAGCCAATATAAACACATGTAAAAACCCGCTTTGGTTAACAACTGGTATTGATTTTAAAATGGTTTCTAATCACCACTGTATGCAATATTAGCATGAGTTTTACCTGCATTACAAGAATTAAACATAATTGTTGGGACTTACTTAATAACATAATACTTAGCTTATGTAATAACTGTGAACTGGTACTATTAAAATATGTTATGGATAACATATTGGTACAATAATTATAATCGTTTTATTACCTAGCGATGTATTTCCTTAAAGTAATTAACCTATATGCTGGCTATCGTTACATGGCATCAGTATTACTTATAACAAAACCAAAAGAAAAACTGAAATAATAATCTAAATATTTATGAGTATAAAAGGTTATAACTAACTACTGGTCATCTATAACCGTAATTATCTTCAATGACTTCAAGCTTATCGCCTCTGAAAGCTTAATTTAAAGCCTTAAGAAGTTAAGTGGATAATCCATAAAACCTAATAGCTACGTCATCAGTTTTATAGAACTATAGAAATATATTGAAAAACTGTTGAACTATCACAGCTCACACCAAAAATGCATTGCTGTCTGCTAACTTAGGTTTATTCTTCCTTAGCGGCAAGTGCAGCACTAAGTATTCTTTAGTGGCTTCTGTGATTCTACGTTGTAAAAGTGCACTATCCTTTGTTTTTTATTATTTTTTTTACATTTAGTTTTAGTTCATATTATTATTAATAAGTGAAGTGAACATTTTAGTTACCGTTTCAGAAATTTGGCGCGCATGAAAATGTGTAAGATTTGCCAAATTTAAAGTCTATATGGAAAAGAAGTGCAGAAAGCTAAAATTTGACAATTGTCAATTAATTATGGTTTTGCTTTGACCTTTGGGCGATCTATAGTAATCTTGAATTTAAAATAAAATAATCGTAAATCAAGCCGTCGATTCCCAACCCATAGCGCCACCCTTTATTTACCCGCAATATCAATAGATGGCGGTGTGTCCTCATTCTAGATCGCGCTATGCTTTTGTTACACCGATTTTATAACTAAACTGAACTTTGCGTAAAACGGATTACTGTTCACGTTTTGTTATTAGTATATGATCAACCATAAAATCGAAAATAAATACAAGGAATAATGCTAAAATAGTGTTATAGTAATCAATAAAAAGGTACTATTCTATAATTTAATAATATATAAACACACCAAATTATATATTTGACTTGCATTGTTGAACGATCACACAACCGAATAAAAATCTTTAACTCGCGTTTCAAATATACAATGATATTTTCTAACAACAAAACGCGCTTGCGTTTTTGACATTAGACGTCGCGATTTGCTTGCACACGTCTTGTAAATTGTACGTTTCTGTCTTCATTTTCTAATTTTTATTATAATAAATATAACTTATTTCGACAACTATCAACAATGGATCATGAAAGCAGACAGTTGGCCCAAGATTTCTTTTTGCGAGAACCTGCAGACGCTCGGATACGGTAAGTACAATTGTTTACTATCTTTCGTCTAATTTGTCCTGTTATTTCTTCTACAAAGCATGTTTCTTTTGCAGAAAACCTAAGAATGAGCCCGAAGAGGATCCTCATCCTAATCTTAGAGTGGAGATGCAGACAGTCCGTCTAAATCCAGACTCACAGAAATTGGTTTTGGATACATTGAGGTTCATACATGGCCCTGACTTTAAACTTGGAAGTGCCAGTGTCTATAAAGTAAGTACTTACATTTCAAAACACAAAATAAACCGTAAAAATTTAATGGATTTCTATTGTGTTTAGTATTTCGATTTACTCTTAATTTAACTTTAGTATTTGAAGGTTCTATTGTAGGCTTTACTTAAAGTTGTGCAATCCATATTTCTATTCGTTGTGAAACACTGATAAAAAATATATCATTTAATGAGATTATTAACCCACTTACTAAAAAAATGGAAGCCTTCTGACATTGCTTCTACAAATCTACATGCAATAAAAGTATTATACTTTTATAATTTATCTTCTAAGGCATTAATATGTCTTATACAAAACAAAAAACTTAACATCACACCTGTATTCCCTGAGGGGGTAGGTAGATGTGCACATATAGTACACCCACATTTTGCCAGTTATGTTTAAGGTCCCTATGTAATAGAGGGTGAGCCTATTGCCAGTGCCACCAACCAGGCACATCCAGATTCTGTGCTTCTACTGAAAATTGCCTAATGAAAAAACCAATAACACTTCTCTGACCTAGGATTTGAACCATATATTATATAAAACCTAATATTACTATAATTTAATAGATATATTACATTAATACTCTTATAAATATTTGGGCCTGATGGACCCCGTAAACACCAATATGCTTACCACAGATTCATAATTATTACATAGAACTTATACCTATTCAAAACTCTTTCTAGGACAAAGGATCAAATCTGGGCAAGCGCTACTGGATGGAGAGAGGTAACCTTATAGTCCAAGGAGGTTGTGACTACTCACTGACAGTCAAACCTGATATACAGACGTCTGAAGCCAGGCTCAGAGCATTTGCACTAGCTAAGTTGGAAAGGTATGAGTAATCATTTATTTGTCAAACACAGGTTGAATTACAAATTGACTTGTGTGGTTTACAATGAGTGCACTGTGTTTTGCCTTAGAGGCGTACAAATACATTAGTTAAGAATAATCAGAGTAATTAATTAAAAGAGAAATTCAATTGTAATATGTCTGTAAATATTGTATTTAAAAAACTTACATCTGTAGTCACATGATTTGTATTATTGCCAAATAAAAGGCAGTTGTGATGTAAAAAAGTTGGCGAGTTCTTGTCCATAATGGCATTCTAAGAGGGAGGCCGTTGTTAGACAATGGACTTCCGTTTCGCCTCATTATGATGATGTTTAAAATCTTATTACTAATTTACTGTTGCCTGCCGATTAAATAACTATTGTATAGAGAAGGGTATAACTTTGTCTACTGTGTAATCTTATGTACTAGCAGTTGGCGCTTAGTTATATCCTTAGGCGGATCAACAATCTTGTTCTAGGACATCCTATTTCACATTAAGGTCCTGATTCTAACACAAAATTAGAACCTCAACTATTCATTACAGTGTGACTATAGACTAGAAACATTCTAACTCAAATTTTCACATTTGTAAGATTATAATATCCACATTAGATTTTTCCCCTATACATCTCGACATTTTGCCTTTCCAGAGGTTATCTGCTATCTTAGTGATAAGTTATATAAACTAATAACTAGTTTGTTGATGCTTAGTAACTTAAACCATATTATTTACCTGCATCACCAAAGAAAGTACTAAAGAATGCAATAAAGTATTGAGTACATAAATAATTTAATATTTGAACATTTACAGATACAATTTCCACAAAGCACATTGTGCAGAGGCTTTGGAAGTGGCAGCTGAAAACATAGAAAAAGCTCTAGAAATACTCTTCCTAAAGTACTTCAAAATAGATTTCCAAGACAAACCAGCAAATGTCCCTACACCCACTGAATTACTTGAAATGAGGATGGATGAGAAGGCCGTACTCGAATCTATTTACGACTCCGGTTTCCAAACCAGAGAAAACAATATCTGGATCGTCAAATTGAACCTCGATTACCTAACGAAAATGTATGAAAGCAAATCAGTTGATGTACCTAAGAAAAAAGTTAATTCAAACTACAAAAGTAGTAAACCCAAAGAAAAAGAAGTTTGCAAGTTGTTTCTCAGAGGGCCTTGCAGATTTGGTGCTAAATGCAAGTTTCTGCACGAATCCAAAGAAGAGAAAGTAGCAGCTACTTCAGAGCCTAAAGATAACACAAAAATAACTTATGAATTAGAAATAAGGTTTTCTGAAGACACTGTGTACCCTCACCAACCACCCTTAGTATTTTTCAAAACTGAAAGTAAAACAAATATAATACCAGAGCTTACTTTGTTGAAAGTTAACTTAAAGCTTTTGGACGAAGCTAAAACGTTAGCCCAAGATGGCATACCAAGCATATACTCCTTAGTGGAACTTCTGAATAATGAGGAGACGATACTCAATTTTATACAGTTTGATACTCGCACATTTCCTGATACAACCGATCCCCTATTTCCCCAATTAATAGAAGATTCTAGTTTAAGTAAAAAGAAGTTACCATTACATTATAAAAAGGGTGAAAATAGAGATAATCGGTCTAATATTAACTTTGATGAAGTAATTAGAGAAAACAAAAGTATAGCGAAACGATGGAAGGAGAAGAGTGACAATGATAGGTATAATAGAATGATGGCGGGCAGGAGAAAGCTGCCAGCTTGGAAGAAGAAGAATGAGATCTTGAATACTATAAAGAAATCACAGGTTAGTGTCATTTTTCAACCTTGGAAACAATATACATATATTTCCTGATTAGCGCAGTGGCTTAGCGATTGGACTGCTGCGCTAAGGGTTCGATTCCCGCACGGGGCAAAAAACTTTGTGCGAACCACAGATGTTTGTCCCGAGTAGCGTTGAAAAAAAGCAGGAAAAATTCCTGTTTTTTTCCAAATCCTTTGTTTTTTTCGATGTTCCATTCGAAAGTTTCAAGAAAAATTGCCAGTATATATTTCATGTTTTTTTCCAATAAAACCGAAAAAAACCGAAGCAAATGAAAGAAACAGGAAACATTTCATATGTTTTAACTCTTTTCATCCTTAATGATACTTATTAATAAAAACGGAGGGTAGGCGCAGCTCCACTGTTCGACATGTAGTATATAATTCTGTTATTATTACCTATTTCTCATTAAAAACATTTCAATAAAACATGTTTTTTTTGATTTTTCAAAACATCAAGCGAAGTATTCGAAAAAAACCTGTTTCTTTCTAAAGGATATTTCTGTTAATTTTTCTATGTAACATGCGAAAAAAAAGGAAAAAAACCACAATTTGTTTTTTTCGTGGAAAAAAACAAATTGATTTTTTCGGCATTTCCAACGCTAGTCCCGAGTCAGGGTGTTTGTGTATGTGGTATTTCATGTTTGTAAAACGCACCCACGACACAGGAGAAATTCCTAGTGTGGGGCGACGTTCTTTTTAAAAAAAAAAAAATATATATCATTCCTTGATATCACTTTGTGTGCTTTGGCTTCAGTATTTTCCTTAAAAAATATTGTTGATGCATAACATAACATTTTAATATGCTAGACCAAGAATTGACAATAATTGTCGTCTAATCTCATAAATGTGCGAAAGTTTAATTTGCCTGAACTACTTAAATGAGTTATTCTTCTACTAGAATTAGCTTACCAAGTACACTTTAAGATTTAAATGCTAGTACATCTAAATATTTTACTATAATAACTTTCGTGAGTTTTATCCATATTATTTACTGTATATTCCGGTTATACTCACGGGTGTATTCGGGAATGCCCGACTAGTTTCGAACTCGAACGGAGCCCTTTATTCATGAGCTGGTTACGCGGCAGAGTCGCGAGCCGAACTGCGTAGCTTATGAATAAAGGGCTCCGTTCGAGTTCGAAACTAGTCGGGCATTCCCGAATACACCCGTGAGTATAACCGGAATATACAGTAAGTAATATCTACATATTTTCTATAAAACAACTTACAGGTAGTAGTGATCAGCGGTGAAACCGGTTGCGGTAAAAGCACACAAGTACCTCAATACATTTTGGACAACTGGCTGGAGAACTACAATAAAGATGGCAGCGAGCATGTGGAGATAATCTGTACGCAGCCCAGGAGGATATCGGCTATAGGTGTGGCTGATAGAGTTGCGGAGGAGAGGGTTGAGAAAACCGGACAGGTTGTTGGGTATCAGGTATGTTGTACAATGATTTCTATAACTTACGCAAATATATAATAGAAATAAAATTAGTTTTGCGGATTTTATCGCGGTTGTCTCAAATCATTTTACAAAAGTGGAATGAAGCCCTGAACCCCACACTAGGATTCCCTGTGTTGTGGGTCCAGTCTCTTTCAATCCGACGTTGTAAGTTAATTATGCAATATTGTAACAATAAAAATAATTAAGGGAAACTAAGAAAGATTATTTGATCATTATTGTTTTAAATTTACTAAAAAAATAACTACACAAATAAACCAATTTAATCTATTTACAGATAAGATTAGAGAGCAAAGTCTCATCGAAAACCCGCCTCACATTCTGCACAACTGGTATCTTACTAAGGAGATTAGAATACGACCCCCAGCTGAAGTCTGTCACCCACGTTTTAGTTGACGAGGTCCACGAAAGGTCCGAAGAGAGTGACTTCTTGTTACTCATACTGAGGGACCTTGTCAAAGTCCGGAAAGACTTGACAATTATACTTATGAGTGCTACGTTGAACGCTGATTTGTTTTCGGAGTACTTTGACAAAGTTCCAGTGTTGGAAATACCAGGTATTTTATTGTTATGTATATAAAAATGAATTGCTGTTCGTTAGTCTCGCTGAAACTTGAGAACGGCTGGGCCGATTTGGGTAACTGGACTTGAAATATTCGTGGAAGTCCTGGGAAGGTTTAAACAGTGCGAAGGCTGTTCAAAATTCGCTTGGTTAATATTAAATCTGCTTGTCATATATTCATGTGTTTTTGTACATTTTCAGGGCGAACTTTCCCAGTAGAACAGCTGTTTTTAGAAGACATCATGGAAATATCAAATTATGTTTTAGAAGAAAATGGTCCTTACGCCAGGAAAGTTAAAAAAGGTACGTCTGTTTCGTCACTTGTATAACCAAATATTAGACAGTAATCATCTAAATCAGGCGAAAGACTTCCACTGTTGAACAAAGGCCTCTCCCTTAGATAAGGGGGGTGGGTGCTATAAACCCCACGCTTGGCAAGCGGCTTACGGATCGCAATATTGGTGGTGAAGTTACAGAAGACGCTGCTTCCCATCTTCTGGATTTTTCCTTAGTCGCCTCTTACGACACCCACGGGAGGAAAGGGGGTGGTCAATTCTAGGCCGGATACCACTCGGCACTAGACAGTAATACAATACAGTATTTAGATCAACCTTACCCTTTAGGATATAAAGCAGTCAATGATATCACGTTCTGTACATAACAAAACACATTTAAAAACATTTCACAGGTGACAGAAAACAAGACCTAGAAACAGAGTTAGAAACATGCGACGTACGCGCAGACGCCAACGGCCCGCCGAAGGTGTCGATACGGGACGACAACCTCAACATAGCACAGATGGTGGCCCGGTACCCTAGCTGCAGTAAAACTACTTGCAAGAACATGTACCTTATGGATAGTGAGAAGGTAATTGTAAACTACATTTTTTTTATCAGCCTGTGTTGTCCCACTGCAGGGCAAAGGGCCTCCCTTTCATTCTTCCACTTTATTCGGTCGTGTGCTAAAGTAGACTAGTCTCCTGTATAAAATTTAAAATATTACTAGAACTTATTTAATGTTTATTCAAGCAATTATGACTTGTATTCCGTGGACATAAGGTAGCATTAACAGCTAAAATATTATTAACTGATCCTGAATGTTTGTTTAAAGTTTAATCTATATAGGAATACATAACAGACAAACAAAAAAATTTGAATGTCCATAGAAGACCATTCCATAATGGTTTCCTAAGCATCAATTTACCTATACAACAAGAAATAACGGTTTAGTTTGGATGACATGTTATTCTAATTAATTCATTGCTACTATCGGTTGGAAGACGTCCACTGTTGAACAAAGGCGAACGCCGGAAAGAACAGCAAATTCATTGCCGTGTAATTCCCAAAATATTGCCACGTGAAAAAACATTTTAAAGTTACATATTGTTTTGGCCTAATCAGACATGAAATCAACTTTCCTGCCATGCTTGCCCGATAGACAGTTTAAAATGATTTATTACCAATACTAATAAAGTAATGTTCTTTGTTTAGATAAACTTGGATTTAATAGAGCACGTGTTGGGGTATATAGTGGCCGGGGACCACGAGTGGCCCCGGGAGGGCGCTATACTGGTGTTCCTACCGGGTATAGCGGAGATCATGTCGCTACACGACCAGCTGGCCGAGAGCCATATGTTTAGCCCCAAGTAAGTGTTCATTAAGTTATTATATACAGTTAATTGCTAATAAATTATCAAGTTACAAAAAATTGCATTATGTTTCGTTCTAGTCCATAAACTTTTATGTAAGCGTCGCTCCCTCGTTACATAAAAGAAGAGCACACCAAAAAACATTGTGATATTTTTGACTTTCAATCCCTAACAAGAATCATGGTCAAGGGCAGACAGAAGTTAAACGTCCTCCCTACTAACTAACTAATTATTACATTGACTGAACTACCTTACATTTTATTGTTAATCTATGACAATTGGTAGACCAATAACCTGGCGTTACAGTTTAACACCGCGTAAGCCTTTGACATGGCTTAACACACCGTTAAAAAAAAATCAATCCAACAATCCGGTTTACACAGGAGTTCTTATAAATATGCATAATTGTTATCATTCGCAGGACCGGCAAGTACCTCCTAGTGCCGCTACACTCGACGTTGTCCAGCGAAGAACAAGCGCTCGTGTTCAAGAAGCCGAGGCCGGGCGTCCGTAAGATAGTGCTGTCTACAAACATAGCCGAAACCTCCGTCACCATCGACGACTGCGTGTTCGTCATAGACTGCGGCAGGATGAAGGAGAAAAGGTATTTATATACCTATGTTAATACATACATACATAAAGTCACGCCTGTTTCCCTGAGGGGTAGGCAGAGACCACGGATTTCCATCCTGGTATACCTCTTTCGCTTACTTATGTTAATAATAATTGTATAGGTCTGTAGCTGGCCTTTTCTTGTATAAAAAATAACAGTGTCTTATGTTGTAGACTCAAATAGCAAAATTTACCAAGAATACGATTAACAATTTGTACTTTTTCTACTATCTGTTGTGACGTCATCTTATTTCCAGGTGAAGGTTAATTTAGTTTATTGTAACTTATCAAGTACACATCGCAGATGTCGCAAAGTTAAAATCTGCTTAAGCTTCGTAGCATAGAAACCTATAATTCTATATACCAATATATCTAATATCACATAAAATTCTAGATTTGATTTCCAACACAACTTAGATTCTCTTGATCTAGTCTGGGAGTCGCAAGCCATCGATGACGATGCAGCGTAAAAGCTCTGCGGATCGCATCATGCCCAGCGTGTTAACATAGATACTAATACTCTATATTCAATTCTCATAACCTCATGTACCAACCTAATAACAACACATTTTTTTAGATTCGACTCCAACCGCAACATGGAGTCTCTCGACCTAGTCTGGGAGTCTCGAGCCAACGCGAAGCAGCGTAAAGGTCGCGCGGGTCGTGTCATGCCTGGCGTGTGCGTGCACCTGTTCACGTCCCACCGCTACCACCACCACATACTGGAACAGCCTGTACCGGAGATACATAGAGTGCCTCTCGAACAGCTGGTGCTGAAGATCAAGATACTGCCCCTGTTTCAGAATATGAGCATACATGAGGTGTTAGGTGAGTGGTTTGATGGTTAACGTGGATTTTGAGTAAAGGATAATTGTATCGTAAAGTAAATAGGTAATAATAATAAAGACATGTATATCTTTCTCAATGGTAACAGTCTATATTTTACAAGATGTATGAATAACACATAACTTTGTGAAAGGCTGGTGCCTGAAGTAGAATATTAGTAAACCCTGCTTCTAAAACGGTACATCTTACATTAATGTGCCAAAATGTGTGTGAGATGTTGTTATCCTGGTCACACTGATATTAATTTGCGTTCACGATTGATTACTATCATTAAGAGTCTAAAAATGACAAAAAAAAATCCAAATCCCAACCCTAACTTCTATTATATACATATTTCCAGGTAAAACAGTAGAGCCACCGACGAAACAGAACATAGATGGCGCTCTATCCCGCCTGCAAGACGTGGGGGCGCTAGACAAGGCGTTCAGCCTGACCGCGCTCGGCAAGCACTTGGCCGCGCTGCCCGTCGACGTCAGGATAGGGAAGCTCATGCTGTTCGGAGCCATCTTCTGCTGTGTGGACTCTGCGCTCACTATGGCGGCGTTCTTGAGCCATAAGAGCCCGTTTGTCTCACCGTTTGGGAAGAAGGTAGGGTTTGAGGCATAGCTATGAAGATCTTACTAATAATAAATAATAATAACAGCCTATAACTGTCCCACTGCAGGGCAAATGCCTCTTCTCGTATAGAGAAGGATTGAGCCTCGATCACTACGCTAGCTCACTGCGGGTTGGCGATTTCAGATAATTAAATCCAGGTTTCCTCACGATGTTTTCCCTCACCGTTAGTCAGTGGTCTTAGAATAACTAAGAAAGTATTTACAACATTGAAAAAGTCACATTAATACTTGCACGTGGACCTGCAACCTTGTGCATACAAATCCGGTATGTTAACCACTAGGCCACCACGATATTTGAAGACCACCACGACCATGAAGACCTTGCTATAAAAAATATCTTGAATCTTAGATTATCATAAATTGGAATGACTACAACTTAATTGTGTATTTAAGATTTTTGACTGTTAGTTTTGCTTGAATATAAAAACCTATTTAAAGCTTAGTTTATAATTAACCATATTCTCTTAAAAGTCAGTAGTTAAATGTAGATTTAATGCCTTAAAAGCATAGAATACATTTCCATAAATGTGTATTGGATGCTAATTTCTTCATTGTTTTACAGACAGAGGCAGATGCAAAACGGAGAGAATTCGCGTGTTCACAGAGTGACCAGCTGACCACGTTAAGAGCTTACAGGGTATGTAATTTCCGTCATATCAACATCTTCATCATCATCATCAGCCTATCCCATGGACATAGGCCTGTCCTATGCACTGCTGGACCCCTTTTATGGCACGCCACTAAGCTCGATCTTCACCCTCCACTTCCATACTTATCATAAACACTTAACTATAATGATATTTCTTTTGCATTTTTAACTATATCAAGTTAAGTCGAATAGAAGAGCTTGTCTATGTCCTTGCTTCCTATTAAGTTACATTTCTAGAACTTACATAACTAGCGTAAGTCGAAAAGGTGCGATTTTACCATACAATTTTTTTTTGTAATATTAGTATCAATCAGTCCTTAAATTACTAAAATTGATATATATTGTAAACTATAAGTTGCCATACTTGAAGTAGTATAACCTACAAAAAAATATTTCAAATTCGTTCATATTTTTGTATTTTTATTTAGAAATGGCAACACGCAATGAAGAGCAGCACCCACGCTGCCTTGATGTTTGCAAACGAGAACTTCCTGTCCCACAAGACTCTGCTCATGTTGGCCGACATCAAGCACCAGCTGCTGGGCCTGCTGGCGTCCATCGGCTTCGTGCCCGACATGCCGGCGCTGAGGAAGAAGATGAGGAAGGACTCGGTGGCCAGTCTTACTGGCGATGAGGTTAGTATTTCGCGTGATGAAAATACTAAAGTCAAAAATTGAAGGAGCATTATCTTAAATATAAAATTCTTGCGTCACAATATTCGTTCCCGTACTCCTCCGAAACGGCTTGACCGATTCTCATGCAATTTTGTGAGCATATTAAGTAGGTCTGAGAATCGGCCAACTTCTATTTTTCATACCCCGGGTCACCTAGTCTTATATATAAAAATGTATTGCTGTTCGTTAGTCTCGCTAAAACTCGAGAACGGCTTGACCGATTTGGCTCATTTTGGTCTTGAAATATTTGTGGAAGTCCGGGGAAGGTTTGAATGGTAAGAAGGCGGAACGAAGTTCACCGGGTAAACTAGTACAATATAATAAGTTCTAATATCCAGTCTCTGAACGATTATTCAATTTATACATAATAAACAGAATAAGCGCTAATAAGCTGTTTTATATTTTCTGACATCAATTTGATCAGATCTTTACGGCTTTTGATTGTATACGAAACATTTGTGCCAAAAAAAATTGAAAACCCTTTGCTCACACGGCCTTTTATTTATTGTGCTAAATAAGTAGTCAAAATACCAAACCGATGTTTTAATGTTCTTTGGTAGTTTTCTCCATTTTATTTAAATGTGTATTATGTTTCAGCTCAACACAAATGGAAACAACGACAGATTATTGGCGGCCATTCTTTGTGCAGCGCTGTACCCGAACGTAGTCAAGGTAATTTACAGCTTCAATTAATGATAGTCTAAATTATAAGTGAGTTATTTAAATGCCGATAAAGTTGTTTAGTTCCCGACACGTTAAAGAACACTGACCGAAACTTAATTGTTTGAATTCCAGTCTATACCATAGTGTTACGTTACTAGTAAACTAGGTCCTTATAATGATTCTAGTTTAAAATAATTAGACTTAATTATAAACCATAATAGCCAAGGACCTTAGGACGCGTGTTAGTGCAAACAGGTGCTGACAGTCTGTCTGCATACTTATTATGTGACGGGAACTATACTCTTGATAATAACACTTCAATTCACTAATTAAAAAATCTTAAGCAAAGAAAATACTAAGTCTTGTCAAATTTACAGACTGCAGGTAATAAAAAAAATCGCAACAACGCAAGAAGAAAACATTCACTCAATTAAAACCACAAAAACATTACAGGTGCTCACACCAGAAAAATCGTTCCACATGCAAGCGGGCGGTGCTATCCCCAGACAACCGACTCCAGACGAGCTTAAGTTCAAGACGAAGTCGGACGGCTACGTGGCTCTCCACCCGTCATCAGTGAATTCCAGTATAGGGTACTTCACGAGCCCCTACCTCGTGTACCAGGAGAAGGTGAAGACCAGCAGGGTATTCATCAGGGAGTGTTCCATGGTGCCGCATCTGCCTTTAGTTTTGTTTTCTGGTGAGTTTTATTATTTTTTTTATAATTTATTCGTTAAATGATAAATGATAAATGATTTTATTTCTGTAAATAGGTTTAAAAAAAAACACTTTTACACGTCATTTTTTAAAAACTAGATGGCATCGGCATTTCCTGACTGACTACCTCTGAGAAGAAATACCGAAACAAACTCAGGGGTCAAGGTCTCTTTTAAAGTCCAGACAAGCTCAATATTTTATGCGAGAACAGTGTAGGTGGTCTGAGAAGTGGTCTTTTTAGGAAAGAACCACGACGAGTTTGAGTCGACCTGTCCTTACAGACGCCCCGTCTCGTACCATCTGAAGGACATTTGTGTAGGCCGCATAAAATACTCAAACCGTCAGACACGCATAGGAATAAAAAAAAAGGAAGGAAAAAAAAACCTACGCAATGCTCACATTTACAAATACACGACATGTACAATGTAGGACGTCTGTGATGGTCTTTTAAAGATAGAACCAAAGCAGATTTGAGTCAACCTGTCCTGACAGACGCCCCGTCTCGTACCATCTGCAGGACATTTGGGTAGGCTGTATAAGATACTCAAACCGCCAGACAAGAAACTATCTAAGAAGGAAAATCCTACATCGTACATTAATATAACAATAATAATGAGAATAAAGAAAAAAAAAATACATTATGTCAGTTTGTAAAAATATAAAAAAACAAAACAAAATGGATCAAAAGATCAAACAATGTCAGTTTTGCGTCAAATATGTAAAAAAGGGTAAACAAATTAAATGTCAAAATTAAACAATACAAGAAGAGGCTTAAGCCCAAGCATTTTTATCTAGCATATAGTCAGACACTTTATAGTAACCTTTTCTACATAGTTTGTGCTTGATAAACGACTTAAATTTGTTTAAACTCAGGTTTTGAATGTCGTTTGGAATCTTGTTATAAAAACGTATGCATTGACATTTGAATGAGTTACTAATTTTCTGAAGCCTAGTGGCTGGTACAACAAATTTGTGTTTATTTCTAGTGTTAATGTTGTGAACATCACTGTTTCTAATAAAAAGATTAATATTTTTATGAGCATAAAGCAAGTTCTCGTAAATATAATGTGATGGGACAGTCATAATACCAATCTCTTTAAACTTTTCCCTCAGCGAATGTCTGGGACTTAATTTATAAATTGCCCGAACAGCCCGCTTCTGTAGTACAAAAATTGTTTGTATATCGGCAGCATTCCCCCACAAAAGAATGCCATACGACATAACACTGTGGAAATAACTAAAATAAACGAGTCTAGCGGTATCAACATCAGTAAGGTTTCTTATTTTAAATACGGCGTATGCAGCAGAGCTCAGCCGTTTGGACAACTTATGTATATGTGGGCCCCATTGTAACTTAGCATCTAAAGTTATGCCTAAAAATACAGTGGTATCCACAAGTTCCAACTCTTCGTTATTCATATGTACACTGGTTTTCACTTGTCTAACATTTGGTGTAGTAAATTTAATACATTTGGTTTTTTTCTCGTTCTAAAGCAAATTATTAACATTAAACCAGTGGACCACTTTAGAGAGAGCACTATTTACATCGTCGGTAACTTGGTTAGAGCGCTTAAGTTTAAATAAAAGAGAAGTATCATCTGCAAATAGGACAATCTCATGAGAATCCTTAACAAGATAAGGCAGGTCATTTATATAAACGAGAAATAGGAATGGACCAAGAATAGAACCTTGTGGCACTCCCATTGTCACTAAGGACCCCGGGGATCTTTTTCCATTGATATCAACTTTCTGAACCCTATTACTCAAATAAGAACTAAGAAGGTTCAGAGCATTGTTTCTTACACCATAGTGGTACAATTTCCTGATCAATGTTTCATGAGGGACACAATCAAAGGCCTTGGACAAATCACAAAAAACGCCTAACGCGTCGTGTGAGTCCTCCCAGGCACCATATATATGACCTAGTAGTTCAACACCAGCATCAGTAGTTGAACGACCCTTTGTAAATCCGAATTGTTTAGAGTGAAGCAGCTTATTTTTGTTAAAAAAACTGAGCATTTGATTTAAAATAAGTTTTTCAAAAATTTTACTAAATGTCGGTAGCACTGAAATTGGTCTAAAGTTAGTAGGGTCAGAAGTGCTACCAGATTTAAATAGAGGTATTATCTTACTGCTTTTCATTAGGTCAGGAAATTCACCAGATTCAATACAATTATTAAAAATAAACGCTAAGTCGGGTGCTACTAAGTCTATAATTGACTTAGTCATATCAACTGAATGACCCCACAAGTCGGCAGTCTTCTTTATATTTAAATTACAAAACGTTTTTTTTATGTCTAAATAATTTACATGACAAAATTTGAATTGCTTTTGACAGGCGCAAACATTTTCCATCAGTAAACCTTCTGCAATAGCAGGTGACGAGTTTAGGTCTTTAGTAGTAGAAACTGGAATGTTAGTAAAAAAGTTCTCGAATGCGGTGGCTACATCAATGTCCGATTCAACTTTCTTGTTGGCGATAGAAAGGCTGTAGTTACTATCTTGGCTCTTGACTCGTTGGTCTAGTGGATGCTAAGTGCGACTGCTAAACACGAGATCCTGGGTTCAAATTCCGGGTCTGGCAAAGTGTTACTGGGGTTTTCTATTGGGTAATTCTCAGTAGCAGTACACACACATTCTTTCTCAACTTCCAACTAAATATACGACATGTGGTTTTCAGGTTGTAACCTGTCAGTAGAACTGCATAGTGGGACATTCATTGTATCATTAGAAGACGGCTGGATCATGTTTCAAGTGGAAAAACACGAAGTAAGTTAATATTATCCATAATAATTTGATACTTGTTATCAAGTAACAGCTGCCTTAAGTTTTACCAGGTAATATATAGCTATGTCATAAACATAATTAACTAATGATTTTCTGTATATATATATATGAAGAGTGGGAACTTTTGATTCGAATCATCTCATCCACAGCCTTCAATATCCCACTGCTGGGTATACTTGAATCGTATATAACGAATACGTTTAGTCGTACACCACGTTGGCTTTTGGTCTCACCAAAAAGTTCGGTAAAGCAGATTAAGCCTTCCTGAAACTGCCTGAGGCAGACCATGTCCCAAAAAAAAAGTCATACACCACTATCTGGGAAATGATAATTTTGGACCTCAGATCATCCTACAACATAACAATGTACTTTACGATTTTACAGTGAAGACGCTAAAATCTTTACATTTACATAATTATTAATAATTGCCATTTGGACAAGTACTGAATTTAAAATCTTACCATTTTCAGGTTGCAGAAATGCTGAAAACGATAAGAGTAGAACTCATCAATTTATTAGAAGAAAAGATCAATGACCCCAGTTTGAACCTACTGCACTATGAGAAAGGTAACCGGATAATAAAGACTATAGTTCAAATCGTCACTAAGGATTAATTTATTACACACAACAATTAATTACAAACTGGTGCAATTAGTTAATATTATTTTGATATTCTTAAATTATTTATTTATGTAATTATTTTGGCTGTAAGTAGCATACAATCATAATTATGTTCCGTGTTAGTTGAATTTTAAATGCCACGTAACCTCGACTCGTTTACAGACATCGTACGTTGCAGACACGTTTTAACACACTATTTCATACATTATCTACGAATGTGCCTCTGCGGATACTCTACGCTAAAGCTCGCTAGATGTTCGTTTGATAATGTGCATACATTTCTATGTTGGTGTCTGGTATGTAGGATGTCTGTGTGCCACTCAGGCAGCTTACTGGTCCTTGTTGATACTGGCTACGACCCGTGGCGTGTTACACGTATATTCCTGGTTTAACAGGCAAACAGTAAACTAGATAATGTTGTCGTATATACACGTAATCAATTAATGTATACAAATGTTTTTTACAATAGTTTAATCAATGTAAATTGCTTAGTTTTATATTAAAACTTAAAAAAATGTGTTTAGATTTGGTTAGTTTCATGAAATACTGTTGTCTTTTTTGAACATTGTTAGATATTGGTGTAAGCGCCATCTATGTTTCGCTTGTGTAACCTAAAATAAAGTGAATGCTATGTTAGTATTTCTCGTAATTGCTAGAGGGCGCTAGTATTAGTGTGATCTCTATAGAATTATAACCTTTTTAGTGGGTAACTTTTACTTGGGATTATACTGGTATATAAATAATCTGAATTATCACTGCCATCCATTGTATTAATTAATATTGAGAGATTGTTAGATGAATTTACATAGTTATACATGCCTACGCACTTTTCACTTGTTGCTGTTCTAGTTTTATTCAGTATACCTTTACACCGTTGATAATGCATATTATCTTTGCTTAGTTTTAATTAACTATTATCCCAGTCTGTATTTTACTTACCATAGACAGCTTCGCCAAAAATGCGTGTAAATAAATTAATATCAATTTATATTTTTTACTACTTTACTCAATCATCTGATTATTCTAGTTCCTATCACTACTCCCACTGAATTTAGTAAATTTAAACGAATGAAAAAAAAATCATGTTCTTATCAAGAAATCCCCTTTGCCCAACACAGGAACCAAACCCAACAAAACTTGTCAATATTTTTTCATACACAAGGCTTGTGAGTACTAATGTGAGATCTGTCAGTTTTAATAATATTAGACCATAGACAAATTGATCTAGATTTTAACACTCGTGCATTTAGGCATAGATAATACAATTATAATAAAATGTACCTACTAACTTTTATTGCAATCTTGTACACTGACAATAAATGTTCGTGTTTGTATAAGTAGACGAATTGTAATTTATATCAAGTATAACTAAATAAATTATTACTTTGTTGAATATATATTTTGTTTATTTATTTATGTAGTTCAAATAGAAGACTGGACCCTTAATATTTACCCGTAAGTATGTTTTAAATAAAGTGATTGATTTCTTCCCATTAGACAAATATGTGGCACGTACCTAGCAAGTACAAAATATAAATAAAGAAGAAAATTTTAGAATAAAATAAGCATTAAAATTATACAATTAGAAGACTTATTAGGTACTAGTATTGGTTGTATTTAACATAGCCTATCAACAATATGAAATGAGAATGAAAGATGACGAATACAAGAATTGCTAAATTACCTAAAAATAGAAAATGACCTGAAAAATCGCCAACCAAATGACTAAACATTCACACCATAAAATATTGAATAACCTGCATCCGACGCCCACAAATCACATAATAGCCGACTAAGCCGCAAAATATTGACACTATCAATCATTTTACCAACATTGTCCGACAAACGGGTATGTCCCGAGCAAACAACGGTCGATCTTGTAATATTTCACGGAGGTAAAAAATGTGCCTCCATTCGCGACCGATTTCAATAGTGAGCGTCCCTAGTCGTAAAACGCACGTGTTTTGGTTTGTTACATGTGTAATTTAAAGGGCAAACTTTTGGGTAAGGACCGTCCGAGTTTCGGGGATGGGTGGTTGTGGATGCGGCTAATTTTTGTTCTATTTTATGTATTATAAAATACCGTTTTTAATTTATTCCCGGTTACAATAGATACTCTAAGTTAACGGGTGACTGCTATATTATAGACAATAATTCCCTAATTTTAAATTTCGTTTGGAAATCGAATACAAGCCTAGCGAAAAACTTTTTATTTTATAATATAGATAGGATAGTGACATCTGTTGTTGAATAGCCAAACTAAAGGTTCGATAATTGTTTAAATTTGACGTCTAGATGGCGCTACAAAATTCTAATTGGAGTTTAATATAAATACGCTCGGGGCGCTAAAATGTAACTGGTTTATTTATCTTCGTCATGATTTTTTCCACTTTGCTTCTACATAACTTTATTAGGTAGTTAATGATTATGATCCAAATTTATTTTTTAAAATTAGTTCTAATTAAATGAAATAAATCTATTTACACTGCGTGAGAAATCATCTCTTTTCTAAACTTAGGTACTCTCTTAACCGGAATGTTGTCTGCATAATACAATTTTAGCCTCTTATTATTTGTATTAAACAGGATCACCAAGAGACTTACCCACTACACAGTAGCTACGTAGGTACCAAGCTGTACCTAACTATTCATTAACCTACCCACCGTGTATACTAGTGGATTTTTTTATCACTAGATACTCTAACCTGCCAGCTTATCAACATGTCTAGAACATCGTCTACTAGTTGCCACTTGCGTACCTCATCCACTCTACTCCAACTCGGAGCATGTCCCGCCATTTTAAGTCGCATCACGTACCGGCCGGCGTGTAATTGGTGCCATTTACCGACCCGCGGCCGTCTCGCGTTGCACGTTCCTGCCCCGCAACCTTCGAACCAATATGTTGTGAGAAACTTGTAAGTGTGATGTTTGAAATTGTTAGAATTTTTTTTAAGGTTTTGACGCATGTGTGTAGAGGCGTTTTAATGTAGGTAGGTATAGCTTAAAATGAGCTAGATTTTTTTTTTATTTAACATACATTAGTAGTAGTAGTGCTGTAAGAAGGTTGGTGCCAGCGGTGCCAACGCACCGGGCGCAAACCCTAGAGGGGCGTAGAAATCCAGACCAGGAAGAAAGACAATAAAGAAGGGCACTGTTGAAAATGGTCGCACCGGGCGCTTAAAATGCTAGTTTTGGGGCTGAGTGGTAGTAGAAGTACAATCACTACTGTAATCCTTGAGAGGCTAGACAGTGCTCTCCATTTTCAGAGCTCTATACTCGCATTTCGCCGCTCGATGAACCAGAAGTAGATGGGTACGTAAGTGGTTATCAAGCGAAGAAGAAAAGTTACGTCCGAGAATTGACTATACCGAGAGAACGACCATGTATAACATCACACCAACAACAAAACATACAACTTAACACAACACAGACGTGACCAACCCAACATATAAAGGTGCAGCCACAAAAATACGAACCTACAAAAATCCTTCACCCTTTACCAATTTATCAGCATTAAACATATTCACATAAACATGGCACCCACGCAAAAACGTCGTAGCAAGCGTTATTATCAACCGGTCCGTTGATTCCATTCACCCGGGGCCGAATAAATCAACGCGAAAGCCGAAAGCCGACAATAAATTTGGACCCAATCCTGGTCATCGTGGACCCAAAAGGCGTTTTAGCGTTAACCCAGGGACGGACCTTTCCGCTAAATAAATCCCTTATCTGCATACGGCAAACCTTTCTAGGGTCCAGCTTAATAAATTCAGGTTGGGCCTTGCGAACTTTTGTGTTGGAGATACATAGAGCTGTGCGTTGCAAATTATTTGAGCTGGCTGGCTGGAGGCTTAAGCCGTCTCGCCTTTTGTCCAGTGACGCTGTATACAACCTCTCTCGGGGTCTCTGGCATGCAAATAATCATATTTAGGTATTATATCAATAATGATAAAAAAATTACAATTATTATGCTCTCTATAAATTTTAGGTAAGTACTTATTTTACTGTACAAAAGGTAGCATGCACTTTTTGTACCTGTATGCTAATATCTATTCTATTTGTATTAAGAAACCTTGGTATTTCTGTAATAAATACCTATTAGATATTACCTTCAGTTAATGAAAACTGGACAGAATTTTGTAAAGATACAGTTTTACATAGAGAAAGAGATATATGTATGTATATGTATAGATACATCTTGATCGTGATCCAATTACTTGAATATTTACGTTTAGTGGTAGCCAAAATGTTTCAATATGATTTCAGATGAAGAACCAGAAAATAATAATTTTTATAGCTGTTTGAATAAGTGAAAGGCAACTTTCCTTTTATACACTTTCAGTATTTGCATTATTTTGCAAAGCAACCTTCTATTTTTATAGATTCTATTTCTATTTTTACCTTCTATTTTTTATACAAAATAGAGAGCCGGTGTCATCAGCTCTAGTGCCATACTTTTGGCCTGCTCATTTGGAAGGCGGCCGAGCGGGTGCGTTCCCAAATCAATAGTAATTCTGTGGGTAATCCCTCGACCCACTGAAAAATATATAGATACCTATAGGTACTACGTACAGTTTATTGAGTTATACTGTTGGATAAAGTTTAGCTGTAATTATGATTTTGTATGTGTGTATGCAAATACAAGTTTTTAGTGCCAGCATCGATGTTGTTTTAATTTGTAGAGTTAGATAGCGACGGATGGGAATGTTTGAATATAATTATACTTATTATTTTTATTTTTCATTTACAAGGTTATTTACAGTTATTTACACACGTTAAAAATAAATATATATAATATACAAAGAATTTTTTTTAACAAAAAATGATGCGTCAAAGTATTTCTCCTCATCGCTGTCTGTCATTATACTTAATTGTAATGTATGATCAGCCATCAGAGGTGGCCTAAGATCGCAAATTAAATTAGTAGATTATAGAGAAGTTTGGTAGAAACATTATTTTTTATAGGTACATTATGAATGTTGATGTTTCTGCCATATGCGTCGCTGCTCATCAGGCAAGTCGGTACTTATGACGCTGGCTGTGCTTTTTAGGTCGATAGGCGTCGACCCTACCCCTTGACCCAAACCTTTACTATAAAAATATTATGAGTGATCTCGAAATAAACCTAACACTAACACTTATCAATTATAAGTTTTAAATAATATAGCAATTTTAATAGCTAGAACTCCCAAAGTAATATTCTACGGCCGTTTATCGACTAACAGACCAGTCCATGCGAAAACAGACCCCAATAAAAATAAAAGGGTTAAGCTCCCCTCCTAAATCATTTCTCTCACTCACACTAATATTGGGGTGAATGTTTTGTCTCTTTTGAATGCTGACCGCTTGACCATTGGCTGAGCAAATGGGTTCACACACACATACACACATGTATTGTCGTACATTGTGATAGTGTGTTAGAGGGCGTCAAAAGAAATTCGTAGGTAACGTTAATGTTCTTGGTGGGAGGAGTGATAACAACAGCAGCTTATATCCATAAAAAAAAATACGTTACATTTTTCGGACTAATTTTAGATTTAAATTTATAAGGAGAACCAATACCTAGGTATAGGATTAAATAAATAGATAAGGTATGTATTTATTTAATCTAATAGTATCATAAATGGCAGTTGGCACTTCTTGTCTGACTGTTCTGTATTTAAACGCTAACGGATATTGCGCGGGCGCTCACGCGTCTACACTGTCTACGCCGTAGAAGAATAAGAGACATTATAAATTGTGAAGCTGCTCAAATGCGAATGTATGCACCTATGAGCTACGAACTGTTATTAATTATAAACTTTACTTTATAAAACAATCAATTTACATCATTAGTTCCATACATAGTAGCTAAGGTCTACGAAAAAAAACACTGCCCTACTTAAAAAAATCTATCTTTTTTCTCCACCTTTAAGCTGACAAAAACTTTTAATCCAAATTAAAAAACAATTTATTTGCTATGTTTGCTTAAAAATCATTTGAAAGTATAAAATGTATATTGTTTACATCAATACCATCATGTGCACTGCAGTTTAAAACCCTAATGACTCGTATCTACAAGGCCGCTGTTATGTTTATTCCACGTTATCAGTCGTAGAGCCGGCCCGGAGATCCCGAACTGTCCCTAACCTAAAACTTTAGGGTGGAAGGGTTGTTTAAAGTGATATAACAGATTTCGTCCCACTACACTTACAATATAAGTGGATATTGCGGCGCTGTATATGATTTGGTCGCTAATGTTATGTAGCATTAGTTTGTTTAACTCAGGTCTACACGATTGCTTTGTGTTAATATGCAGAATATTTTGCTGTAAGGCTGGTAGCGACATATCGATTTATTTTTGAGTTTCCTGTACCTACGTTTAATTTTATGTAGGTACCGATTTAGGTATTTTACCGTAGGTAAGGTACCTACAGTGGCGTTTAGGGAAGGAGGCTTATGCCCAGCAGTGGGTCACTTAAAAGCTGATGATGATGATACCTACCTAGTAAATTACCCAATTCATCATAATTATCAGCCTGAAGATGTCCAACACAGTGGACGACATTAGAACGCCACAATGAACGACAACTTGCCATTTACATCTACCGGTTGCCCGCAACTCTGACGATATTATTGACGAACCAATAGTGAACTGAAAAATAAAGATTTTAATAAGATCAACAAATATATCAATAACAACCCAAATCAGATGAAGAATCGTGAAATAGAATAAATTGCTTATCGCTACGCCTCTACTGTATCAATGGGTATACCTACATCGGCTTCATAATATTTATCGATTATTTTTTAGTCTACAGACGATAATTAAAAATAAGATTGTCGATAAAAGGTATTTTTAATCATTCTTATAGAACGGTGATCTTGGCTTACCTTTGTAACAGGTTTAGAAGAATATGAATGTTCTTCTCAAAGGACAATTTGTTTACAGCTTGAAAGTGACGGTTTATTTAGTTGGAGACATGAACCTACGTGCTTAGGATCAGCTTGTTAAATGTGCGGACGAAAATGTCTATTGGAACAGAGAAAGATGTGGAGAGGAGAGAGGTATTTTATTAAAAAAACTCCTACCATTTTAACGCATGTAGAAGATTAGTATTTCTTTCTTTATTAAATACAAATGAAACTTGGATAATGGCTCTTCTCATATTTCATGTAGTAGGTAGGTACAAAATTATTTAAACATGGCTAATTCATTTTTCTTTTATCAAGGTCAGGTTGTAAAAAATAATTCGACTTCTGATATAAATCTAAAGTGTCCACTTTAGATATATATCTGGTTCGTATAATAGGTACATATTTCTCTCCTATATCTTATTATTTTATAAAAAATAAACATTGTTTAAAAAGTTTTTACAGATACATCTTTCTTACGCAACATCATTATAAACACATCGTCGACTCTACGCCCGTCGCAGTGCTCTCCATTTCCTTGAGTCCGCGGCGCGTGTTTGGTCACTGCCTGAGATATACATATGGCGCGTTTAACTGTACCTGCAGGGCTGCCCTAAACATACATAGGTACATTAAAAACATAAAGATGTATACAAAACATGAGTACACTTACTAGTATCGTGGGACTAGCAGAACACCCTATTCAAAACTCATTATTTCTGACTCTGTATTGCCTCAGACAATTTTTTTTAAAACGTCGCCCCACACTTGTTATTTCTCCCGTGTCGTGGGTGCATTTCACAAATTTAAAATATTACATACATAACACCCAGGCTCGGGACAAACTTCTGCGGTTCGCACAAATTTTAGTCCCGTGCGGGAATCGAACCCGCAACCCCTAGCGCAGGAGTCCAATCGCTTAGCCAATGCACCAATTAGGTCGTCAAATAACTGCTTTCGCAGATAACGGATACGAATACTATGATTATAAAAAAAATGGCATCTGCTCGAAAAATAGACGCATGATATCCCTACATAAAAATACCTATACCTTCATAAAACGCGCATGTAGTTTAACAAAAGAAGAAAAAAAGCTGCCATACACATTAATATACTAACTTAAAAATAGATCAAGAATCCTTGATGTACATTTAAGCGGTCAAATAGGATAATACCACCATCAATGGATGACCCATGATCTCTTGACCAACAATCACAAAGCATCAATTACAACAGGCCCTGTATTACAAGATCAAAAGTAGATCAAAGGGATGCTGTATCAACGGAACCAGTTTCTAAACAACCACGTGCTCAAAGGTGAGATCAGAATTGTAACAGGGGATTCTGCGCGGTCAAAGATCACCCAATTTGAATATTTAGGGTATTTTTCAATGAGTTTATTGAGGATGGGTGAAGAAATAATTATTCATGCGGTGATTTGTACTTGATAATGTTATTGTTATGTTACCTTTAGACGCGTGTATATTTTTCATTGCGTTATTAGGTTATTATATTCAAATTATTTGTAATAATTATAATTATTAACATGCGTTTTTATTTACATATTCTTTATGCACGTAAATAAAACATAATATATGTATGCACAAAGGCGGACTTGCCTTAGGCATTTTGTAGCAATTGATGTCAGGATGATATTTTTAGTCACAATTATAACATTAGTAATCATTCAAATAGGCAATAAATATATTAATAGATACCAAAATGCTTTTACGCATTAAAGGAATAATCATTTAAATTCTTCGAAACTCAAAAGTTTTTATTTATGCAGCGCACAAACCCTAAAAGCATACAACTAAATACTATGAATAGTAATTTGAAAGCAGTGGCAGCCCTACAGCATCAGGGCTAGATAAGTAACGTTCGCCTCGCCACTGTCTTGATGTAACACATTTGTATTGGGCCGATGTAAACACAGATACGGCCGGCTCCATTCAACACCGTGTATAGCAATTTCCCTTAGCATATGGGGGTTAGAAGCCCAGAAATTGTTGCAATTTGTTCTGATTACACCTATTTGTGTACAGGATAATAGTGTAATGCTTTTGTTAGGTGATGTGGGCAGCGTAACAAGTTAACGATTCAATTATAAATTAATAAGTAGTGTTACGTATTGATGTACCTACTGTAATGTAAACTAAAGTACCGGTAAATCATCATCAGCTGGAAGACGTCCACTGTTGAACAAAGCCCTGCCCCTTAAAGGCGGGGGGGGGGGGTTAAATAATATGTGAAAATTTTCCCCGTAGATTTATTACTTTCATGCCATTTCAATCTTTTGGTTACGGACAGAACTACACATTAAACAAAATTATTTGACACTATAAACATTGCATCGGCTCGCCTGCCTGCCTACACCCTTGTTAATGAGGCGCAATGTTATAATATAATATATTTATAAGTATCGAAATTAAATATCTGTAGAGAACAAGTTACAAAGTTCACTAAAGCAGTATTAATCGAAATGGTGATCTCAATGCCAAAGCCAGATGTGTAAGGAGGTCATAAAACAGCGCTCATGAAACTACAGAGCTTAGACACAAATTAAGGGTCAAATGCGGCTGCTAATGAACCCAAGACCGATCTTGTAGGTCTGACCTTAGCGATAAAATAGTTTGAGTAGATAACATTAAGGGAATACATACATACACACTTATGGTACATCATAGATGCCTTGCTTGACAACTCTGATAATTACTGTTTCTTGTTAAACCTTTTTCTTGTCGTATGGGCGATGAACTATCTGGTGTAAGAATTCAAACCGCCTGTAGTAGGCCTCAGACATGGCTGTACAGATAATTGAAAAAAATCTCAGATGTGCGGGTTTCCTCACGATGTTTTTCTTCGCTGTTTTTAGCGACTGATAACTAATAAGAACGCTCATGATTTCGAAAAGATATTCATGCATCGGGCTTGAGCTTGCGACCTTTGATTTGGCAGTCTAAGAGTCATACTACTGGGCTATCACTGCTACCACATTTGTTAATATTAAATACTAACTTTTGTCAATAAAGACCAATGATATTGAACTAAAGTGGAGGGCTGAATTAAAAATATATTTAAACTCTTTAGCTTATTCCTCGTTGAAGCCTATGAGTGAAGACATTAAAAGTCGCACAAAAAGTTTACTGATTGTCAAATCTTATTTTATCACAAAATACGCAACAAAATCTAAATATACGAGTAATTCACTTTTTATCAAAACGAAAGAATAAATCAATAGCCACTATAGTTTTAAACAATATCCATAGGCCTCCTGGTAGAGAAGATAATGCAATTAAAAAACAAATGAAATCAGTTCAAACATTGTGTAAATGATCCTCATTCGTAAATTAATGGTCGAATCGCTGTGAGCCGATCGGGCGATATTTCAGAACCCAGCGCCCGCAACCTTGCCCCATACAAATACATTATACTTACTGTAAAGTATTATTTTCATAGAGTATAGTTATACCTATTAAGTTGTTAAGTTTAGTATCTTGAAATTGCAAAAAAAATACTTTGTCATATCGTTCACACTTGCACAAAAATTTGCATGCCTGTTTAGCGAAATGTTTGACTATTATTATAATATTTAATACCAATGAACTCATGTCATGCTACTAGATATTCTTATTTTAAACATAATTAGGGATAAACACACATAAGGAACAAATGTTTATATGATTGTAGCATATGGAGAGTAAAAAAGCAGCTCAAAATTATTTTGGAACTATAATCTTTACATACCAAACATTTGGAGGAGAACAAGTAAGAAGATATCTTAAGTTAAAAACGAATAATTATGCATTCATTACGTTTCTTTTAAAATAGTAGGTACTCTTGATGCAAATAAGGCGCAATACCGAACGCCGGAGTTACAGAAAAAAAATCAACAAAATCGAGAAATGAAAAGCTAATTATGGGTCAATTCATTAATTATTATCATTCAAGAAAGCCTTACTAATATTTGTTACGAAATTTATAAATAATCATTGTCTTACTAAACATATCTTTTCAATGTTATTATCAGAAATAGTGCGACAGTAACGGAGTTCAGACATATCGGCCGAACCGAAGTATCTCTGATATTTATCGATATTTTCATAATTCATTCGAGGGGACAAACGCGACACTTTTTATTTGCCGCCCTAGTTTAAGATTCATGATCTCATGAGATATGGCAGGCCTTCGGAACTGGTGGATGTGACAGACAATTTTTATGACAAAAAAGTTGCGTGGGAGTATTAAAGGTTGTGTAGATAATAGCGTAGGTAGTATGTATAGTTTTATATAAACTAACGTCATTTTTAATAAGCTTTGTAGGAACTTTATTTATCTCCAGTAATCATAATCAATTGAATACGGCTCATGAATTAACGCGAACACAAGTTTTTAATTTTGGCTTGATGGTTCGACCGGGTTGCACAAGTCGTGGTTGCAAGCAAACTAAGGATGCATTCTCCTTACAATAATTCCCGTGTTGTAGTTTAATTTTATTATAATCACGAAACGCGGTGGTTGAAAAGTTAGTAAAAGAAAGCATTGTCTTAGCATACGATCCTTATTTTTAAAAGAGTCGTTTTCCCAGAAATATCTCGTACTACAATCGTCTACAATCATTTAGAATTCTGTGAAATCTATAATGAACGTATATTATTATAGCTGTAGATACTTTAGCCGAAACTTGGAAGATTCTCCTCGTATGGACATTACAGCTAAGTGCTGTATGTATCCAATATGTATTGTACTCGCGTAAAGAATATCATAAAAAATATTATCCGTACACGAACGTATTATGTCCAAATCTTCTCCACAGACTTAGGGGGGTGTAGGGGTGGTATCGACGTAAGGTGCGGTGTACATCAGATATGGTTTGAAAATCGGAGTTTGAAATAATTTTTGGCGACAATCTGTATACAATTAAATGAAAACAATAAGGGATGTAATATATTATACCTACTAAAAGTAACGAGTAAGCGTTTGCTCTTCGCTCTGTTTAAAACTAGTAAAAAAAATTAAGTAAAATATTTTATAGGTACTACTTTAGTTCTCGGGGAAAAGATAATAATAGTAATATCAATAATTAATAGTAAGACAAGTAACACATAAGATACAAACTCCCTCAATCGCGACGAATTAAACAATTATATAAATCCTGGAACCATAATATTGTACCAATCGGGTCGTCAAATTCTTCAACTAAAAACTTTATAACTATAAAAATTGTTTTATTTTTTATTTAATTGATACGAAACGTTCATCAGTAATGGCCCTAAACAACTGTATACAATGCACTTATATTTAAAGTTACACATATATTTATCCTATTACAGAGAGGTAAGTTAACTCCGCAATAACTAAGTCCTTCGATGTACGCCCCTGTCCTACGGGGGCTCTGTAAGAGATATTATAGTAGGGCTCCGGCATAGATCTCACCAAGCCGGCGCTGCTTCTATTTTTATTTGCTAAAGATGTACCGTGAGGTGAGTTGACAAGAATGTAACATGGCGTAAGTACGATTGTTAAATTTTGCGGACTATTTTTGTCACAGTATTTTAAAGAAAAATAATTGGTGATTAAAGGTACAGTATTCTCATGACTACTTGACAAAATTGACAGTTTATGTACGTATTGGTAACAAATACATTATTATCTACTCCTTACCTAAAAATGTTGTATAGATAGCCATAGGCTAAATATACCTATCCTACTAATGTGTGTATCTTTACTCAAACAAAACTACAATACACAAACACGGAACACAAATTGTTATATACAAAACATTCTACCAATAGTTCTAACAATCAAGGAAAACATCACTATCTAAAATACCTGGCATAAAAATACGGGCATAAATCTATGATTTCCCGGGTTATGCCTGCGTGGATACTTGCCGCGGTGGAGAGCGCGCATTATTACCGATAAGTATATGGGGCGGTGTGCTCCACACTGGATTTTGAATAATATATTATTTTCTTATGTAAAATGCCCGATTACTACCATCCCAGAGATTTTTGCGGCGGCACAAACGAAAGCTCCTTTATGGCACTTTATACGTTTTTGTTCTTAAATTTTTGTTATTCCACGTACGAGGACGGCACGGCCTTCCGAAATGAAAAAACTTTTTGTGTTTCAACTTAATACCTATGTGAACTCTTATGTCGTTTCAATTTATTATTACCTCCATTAGGAGCAACCACGATTTATCATAATAATTAATAACGTTGTAAGTTAATTTACACAATGTGAAGCGTAACCTATTTGATCAAACCTAATTAAAACCCGTCGTTACATTACCTACGCATGGTCACCGCGAAGCAAACCCAGTGAGCGACGTAAAAAGAGGTATATTATTTTATTATCTGAAGCCAGCCAGGACCACGACGGCAATATCACCGTATATAGATTCGATTTTCTACGTGAATTCGTTTGACGGCCTTCATAATGCGACATATAAAACTGGGGACTTACGGACCCCGAAACCAATTTCGGGTTATGACCCGACGACTCTCTGATAATATTCTCGGGTTATTAGGTACGGATAGGAGTTTTTACTATGGCTATTTTTTCCGCCGACGTTGGATTATTGGGAACCAGTTTACGATCTGCTGTTCTCTATACTCTTGGTGGCTTACATTTGTTTTATGACGTCATCTATCCCGATACTCGGCGGGCCAGTAGTTTATTTGCTCCAGAATTTTACTCATAAACTTTTGTTTGAATTTAATTCTTGTTAGTTTTATTTGTTAAAGTTTCCTACATATTGCTGTGTTGTAAACAGAAGTGACTTGTTTTATGGTAATTGATAGAGCTGTCGTTACTGAATTTCAGTTTGGACAGTAAACATAATAGCGATGACTTGTGACGCTGTAGGTAGATATGTATAATAATAAAGTGATTCCCTGTGAAGATTACAAAAGAATAAAAAAAAAATGGCCGGCGCTTGATGTACAATCTGTAACTGTATAACTACTGTAAATGTTTTTTACAAATATATTATTGTGAGTATAATCCCTACTAATATTATAAACGCGAAAGTTTGTAAGTATGGATGGATGTTTGTTACTCTTTCACGTAAAACTACTGAATGGATTTTAATGAAATTTCATATGGAGGTAGCTGACACGCTGGATTAACACATAGAGTACTTTTTATGCCAAAAATATGTAGCGGGTAGGGCGCAGCTAGTTATTCATAAACAAATGACACAAAATATCCTAATAATATAGACTCAATAATGGGCACAAAAACACAAAGATAAACCTTCAGCAACATTTGAAAATATCAACCGAAATTACATTAAGATTTTTAACTCTGCGACAAATTTCCACACGAATTTCTACCTGTCACTGCACATGTTTACCTCGACACCTCCCAGGTCCACACGCTTAAAGAGACTTCCCAAAGATTCCCTTCCCAAGTATCTTGTCACGTACAGAGACCATCAGTTCAGTCTCACGTCGTAAAGAACATGACCTTTTACTTATATTACGTAGACGTGATCAGATGGTAAACGTTCGATGATTCCGTTTTGGTACTTATCTATATTTGTTTGGAACACGTCTGAGTGTTATGTGAGAGGGGGTATTGAGTGTGTTTTCATTTTTTGATGGGCTTTTGTTTTTTGTCGTTCTACATAGTACCTATATACTACTTGACTAATACACGCTGTAGAGCTGTTGCTCACAGTTTTGTCTTCTTCTTTTGAATGTTACATTTAGTATGAGGGAAAGAGATATCGCATTTGACAGATTTAACCTGTCTAATGAAGAGTTGCATTTATTTCATTTCCTAAATAAAAACTATATTGCCATTTACTGTACCCAAATTCTGGACTCTTAACAAGTTAGGTACCTAACTGCCTTATACTTATTTATTTTTGTAACCCACTACACCTGTAATATTTGAATGGAAACTAAGTAGGAACCTTAAACCACCGCATATACTTAACGGTTAGCCACTTAACATTTACAAAATCCTAGTAAAGATACTCTAAAATCTAAAAAAAATATTTGAAATTTAAATAGCTTGTAGTTACTTTTATTTCTATATAAAATACAAATTATCAAATTCAGCAGTAGTACCAAACCTTTTCAGTGATACAAATACAGACAAAAATCACACCCATATACAGGCTGAAGCGTCGCCTACTTTATTAAAACACACTCTGTATTCATTACGCATCAGCAACACTATCACAAATAATATCGCCCCCGAAGATGCATTGGAGAAGAAATGTATCAGAAAATGTATAAAAAAGCTGTATTGTGAATGTAGACTTAACAGACTAGAGTTGCTAGATGTGGCATAAATATTATAAAGAGGTAATTTTTTAACCGACTTCATAAAAATAAGTTTTATATTAGGCGCGTATTTTTTTTCGTGTGTTAATTAATAATAATAATATAATAATAATAATTAATTTATTTGAAAGAGTATGGTACAGTTAAGGACTGGTTATGAAAATGTATTGGAAAAATTCTCCCCACAGTACACACTATGGCTTTCTCCAGTATCGTGGGTGCGTTTCCAGGCTCCAGGTACCTTTTTAGGGTTCCGTACTTAAAGGGGTGGGACCCTATTTTTAAAACTCCACTGTGCGTCTGTTCGTCCGTCTGTCACCAGGCTGTATCTCATGAAGCGTGATTATTGCCGCTATAATACTAAAAAACAATCAAATAAATATTTAAGGAGGTTCCACAACAAACGTGACCTTTTTGCAGTTTTTAAAGAAGTGCAGAACCCTTCGTGCGCAAGTCCGACTCGCACTTGTTTTTTTTGAGAATGCAGTATCGCTTCCAGTGAATGTTTGCAGTAACAAATGTATGTAGGTGTGTGCGGGCGAGCGTATGATTCTCGCAGGGAGATATGGGATTTTTCAAAGATATAACCGGCCTGACTCAGCTTGTCCAAGGGGGTGGAGATAGTGTTGGTACTTTACCGTGATACATCTCTCATTTTAATTTGATGTCTGAAGGTATGGTTGGTGGGTAGTTAGATATTCACGTAATCAGTTTGATCTATAGTTTTTTTTATACATTGTGTACCTATTTTATTATTTAAAGGAGAAAAGAAAGATGGCAAGATATTTACCATTTTTAGTTTCGAGTGTAGATTAAGATTTACGTTTTTAACATTACCTCTCTATTATTTAAAGCACCAGTAATCCTAATCAGTAGAGTGAGAAAATAATTATTGTGACGTGGGCCAACGATTTCTACATTTAGCATGCGTTATACACTATCAGAAGCAACATAAATTACTTAATAACCGTACAAAAAGCATTCTATGACACCGTATGGGGCACGCCATTTAATATTAAAATTACATAGCCGCCCCACGGTGGGCGCCAACGGTCGATTTTTTACTTTCAATTAAAGTGACCCTCCTTTCTCTATATAAATTGGTCTGTCTCGCCCTAATAAATGATATCTGGAGAGCGACATGGTGTGGGAGGTACTGAAGATGGATAGCTCGAACACAAATGTGATTGGCAATCGTTTTCATATCGGAATTCTTTTCAACTCAATAAAAAATTTAAGTAGCGTACATTTAATTAAGTAGTTACCTTTTATGTGGAGATTTGAAGCTATAGAAGTATTGGAAATATACCTAATTAAAAAGTCTATTGGTTCGTTTGCATAACGCGTGTAAGAACTTTTCTTTGACCTTTTGTATAAATAGATTGTGAATAAGAATATTGCGAAGTCTAGTATCCTTACTCGGGATGTAAGCCCTACTTATTGCACTATTGACGTAAACATTATTCTTTGTGTACTCAAATAGTTTCACAATTTCTTCGGACAAATACGTATTCGTATAACAAGTCCCTACCTAGATAAATTTGTAAGTAGGTACTTAAATTATTATTTTAAATTCAACTTTTGGGTGCATTTTCAAAATTTTACCAAAAAAATGCAACGAGATTATGTATCAAAATAATTAACTAAGTAGGTGTTATAGGTACCTTTTTATGACGACGGACTAGTGCCATTTTGGTTCGGCACAATTTTAAACCCCATAATGATCACAATTCGAATTCTGAAAATAATTAATTGGATGTAACAACAGCTCCAACAACGCTACGACTTAAACCCTAGTAAAACTATTGCGTAGGCACAAACTTAAATAAAAAACTTATCAACCCCACTTCGCTTACCTAACAAAAATCTTAACCTTATCACTGCGATATGATTTTTTGTGCACTGCCAGCGTTTCTAAATCCTCTCTAGGGTGGGCTAACTCTATCTCAGGGGTAAAGGATTATTGGAAGAAAGCGCGGCTACGTATGGGACCCAGTCGCCATTGTCAATGAGATCGCATATGGCGCGAACGATATTAAATATTCACCACTCTCTGAGATAGAATGTTTACTGTGTATAGTTTTGATTTTTAGGGTGGTTGGTATGAGGAAATATGGACGTTTTGTTATGTTGAAATGCGTCATACAGTTTTAATATGTTGCCAAACATGACGTTTCAATGTTATTTATTTTTATTTAAATTTCACATTAAGAATACACAATGTTAATTATCTTTCGGTTTCTATGTTCGTGTGTAGTCACGTGACAGCTTACTATATTTCTATCGTGGCTGCTACCTGGTAGTCGATTTGTTAGCCTAAAGTGACAAAATAATAATTGTATTATAACCATGAAACATATTAGAATATTCAGAGTAATAATTGAATTCTAGTTTTAATTCACCGTTTTATCAACAGCTCGTTCGTGTCAATATGCAAACTAAAAAAACTTAACCCACCTTTTATAAGTGGGGAGTCGTTCATTACAGACCACACACTTATCCCGCATCCCATCCGCCGGGTGATGGATCAATGGCGTTTTTTTTATTCAAAATAAGTTCTTAAAAAAAGCATGCCACCCCAGAAGCCAAATGGCCCAGAATTTGTTTAAATTGTCACGTTCAGACACTGCGCGGTTACACAATCCCCGTTCATTGACGCTCAAAGTTTGTGATCAACCGTTATTCTTTTATTTTTGAATTCATTTAGCTGTTGGTTGTGATTTCTTTGTTGTGTTTGAAAGTACAAAAAATCAAAATCATTGTTTTTCGTCAAGTTGTATTTTTTTTATTAGATTTGATTAATTTGAATAGTCATAAGAATTTAGAAATTAGGTAAAATAAATTTTAACTTAAGTAATAATTTAGAAGTGTTTTTTTATCTATTTCACTTCCTATTCTATACTGAAATATCAACACTAACGTGACGGTAAAAATAATATTCGCCATAGAAAGTACGTTGTACAAAAAATACATGGTAATTAAAATGTTGAGAACCACTATCTCGAATAGACATACGTTGAAGGGGTTAAAAATGCATCGTAGTCCCATAAAAAATCCTCTGTACAGATATCGGATTTTAAATTTTAAAATGTGCATTGTATTGTATCGGGGTTCGAAAATCGATTGGTCCCAGCGACAAAGGGTTAACCATTAAAATAAAAAAAAAACCATTGATTTTAGACACGACAGCTTGCGACTCGTCAGTCAATTTTTAAATAAATGGAACGGAATGCTTCATCGTAATTAAATAGATCAAGGACATAGGATTTATTGGTACTGATCCAATTCTATTGCAAATGTTTTTATGGACCATGAAAATATTATTAGATCCTCTCTTGTTTTCAAGGTGTATTTATGAAGTTAAATACTTACCTGTAATAACAAATATCGTAGACCTTGCTCTATAACCTACGTTCATAATATAGTGAACTACCTACCATAATTCTAGCAGAACTGTCCAATTGAGGTCTGCCTAATAAACTGAACAGTGGGCTTTAAGGTTAGTACTCTGGACTCGGTACACCCTGGCGACGGATACAGATCAAAAGATCTGCCTGTCAGTTGGTGTGAATTTTCTTTGCTTTTTGTAGCTCTCACTTATAAGCTTTTCACACGGAAAATTGATAAACCCTTTGGCAAAGCTGCCATGTAGAGCGCTTGTACGTAAATGGCATTTCCTGGCGGTTCAATCCTATATTACTGGAACAACGAGTCCCTTTGGCATGCCACCCACTGTGCTATAATTTTGGCACGCCGCGGGTCGGTGATGAGCTCCTATGGCGAAGTATGCAACACAGGTAAGGGGTAAACAATTAAACTTATTTTACGCAATGCGTAAATATTTTTTGTATAAAAATGTGTTGGGTATTTTTATTGCGGAAATTTAGAAAGGTTTTTATTTTGATCGCATTAACGGGTTGATTGTTGTGGTTAAGATAGGGAATTTTAGTAAGATTGCCTTTATTCCGTATTGTAGCTTAGAAAGTTATATTTTACAATTTTAGTCACGTTAAAGACAGATTTTTTTTTATAAATACAATGGAAATGTAGTATAGTATCGTGTCCGTTATAAAATGATAAATAACTGAAGTAAGTATAAGTACCATAACAAAAAATAGGATAAATATTAAGTCCACCACGGCGGTATATTTTTCGTACGCAACATAATACACATGACGCAAAATTACAAGTCACCGTTCTGGCGACAACCCTATATTTGAACACCATACTAAAAAACCAACGAAAACATTTAGATATACTTCATTACAAAATACATCGACGACTTTGTAGGCTGTACCGAATAAACTTGCCAACATAGCGAGCAATGAACCGTGTTTAGTTCGATTTGCTCTTTATTTTTCAACCCCGAAATTTTCAAGGCTTGGAGTTCTTATTGTATCCAACATTGCGGAACCATTAATCAGTCTGTGCCAGAATCATCAATATAGCATTACAGAGGATACGTTCAAGTATTCGATTCGATATTCTGTGTATCGATTATGTATCGTAATTCGATTATGCCAACTAGCATTGTTAAGAGGCTGTTCATCATCTGAAAAATGCTGCTGTCACTATATTGTTGTTGGTATAGGCAAACATCGGTTATCTCAGCATTACATGTAGTTATCTACATAGTAGCTGGTACAGATTTCATAGTACCTATATATAAGTATGTTCGGTCATTTCTATTTCTTTGAAAAGAAAGCTTGAACCGATTCACTTTATGAACGCCTGTAGCAATTAATTCATCTCAATGCTATTACTGTGTTTTAACAGTTACCCGTTGTGCTTTTGATGGAACAATATACTCCAGAATAAAAAAGTAATATCCATAAACAGATGAAAAACCAGTCATGGCCAAATATAAAAAAAAGAATCCAACCAAAAAAATAATGCCAACAAAATTTAAATTCAAACTGCAGATTGTTCCAAAAACAAAAGCTTTGATAGCCATTAAATAGGTTAATAGTTAGGTTCAAGTGTACATCGTAAATAATAGATACATTTTCCAATATTCCGTAGGTAGGTGGATTAAAACCATATCAATAACGATCCAATGGGCTAAGCTGGGAGCGTTCGTCCATACGATATTAGGTTACACAACGTTTATGGAAAATGTTCTATGATATTATAAAGGTCTATAAAGGTCACTTGAGATGTTAGTTTAAGATTCTCTATCAACTAATACGCTGTATTTTAACCCTAGTTGTGCCGATGGGCTAGTTTGGCATTTAAATTACCAAATATTGGGTGGTGGTGTAAGTTTTTAATAAAAAGTCAAGAATTTAACGAAAATATTTAAAAAACATATATACCTCTCAGATCTATCTACCTAATAATCAATTTTGTTCAAACTACTCTATTTTTCAAGCACTAACGTAAAATCCTAAACCAGTCTTCAAATTCTCTCAATGAAATACCGTTAAAGTAAATTAAATCACATATTCCTGGAGAGAAACGATATAAAAAGAGCACGCGAGTGTTGAGCGACATTTCTAGTTGGAACAGAGCACCGTCCGGCGGGCATTAGTCATCCTTGTTGAGAGGTATCCTGTGGGAAATTACGTGCGGGGGCCTCCGCGACCGCACCGCGCCGCCGATGGGTTGATGTTGTGCTTACATGCTACCGTTTTGCTCCGTATTGGTTATATGTTTATCGTTGAATGAAATGGAGGAATT
The DNA here is from genome assembly GCA_946251915.1 of Abrostola triplasia. Classification (NCBI taxonomy): domain Eukaryota; kingdom Metazoa; phylum Arthropoda; class Insecta; order Lepidoptera; family Noctuidae; genus Abrostola; species Abrostola triplasia. The sequence goes on along the minus strand of OX276434.1, from coordinate 8,697,095 downwards.
TTAATGTATGGTTCGTTCGTATTGATATTTTAAATTGAAGTAAGCCTTTTGGAATGTAAATTCGAAAGGCTTGACATTGTAAATTATTTCAAGTATTTTAGTAGATGTAATTGCATTTAGCTGTAAAGAAATAATAAGGTGGAGCGATGAGCAAGAACACGTTAGCCCAAATTAACCGTTAGGATCGTTACGGCACGTTCTCTGTCGGAAGGCGAACCAGTTAACATAACGGTGTTAACCCGCACATGCCAAATCAGGTGCTGACAACAGACAACGCACGGCTGTTGCAAGACACCGAATACGATTCCGCAATTTTTCCCACACACACAAAGGGTTACGTCGTCTTCATTGAGAGGATATCTAATTTCTTTTGAAAGCAAAATTGGCGTAACATTGCCAAGGTATGTTTTTTCTCCGTTTTTTTCTTGCCAACCCTTTTGCGCGGCACCTTTGTCGTTTTTTGTGGAGCGTAAAGAAAAGGCGGTTAGTTTATATCCGGTCTTTGACGTTTGGAGGGTTGACCGATGTTCTCAATGAGTATTAATTATTTGGAGTGGTTTCGTATCGAAGATTGACGTGGATTGTAGGCGTATTGTGAACAAGGTACGTGTTTCTTTTGATCAAATTAAAAATGGTATTAATTTGTGAATTGAGTAGTTCGGCTGCGAGTATTTTTATAATTTTTACCACACGTTTTGATTAGCAAATATGTTTATAACTATGCTTAGGTTTAATTTGTTCATTACGTACCTAAATAAAATCCAATTTTCATCTATGTTCAATTTTTAAGTAAAAATGTCTACTTGCCCTAACAAAAGTTCTATCTGTGTTATAATAAAAACCGTTAACTTTAAAAGCGTAGCTATATTAAAAACTTAAGGGATTATTAATTTTCACACATCATCAGCCAACGTGAGATTGTATCAGAAACATGGCGCTAGAATTGAAAGAAATATAATTTCACGCGAATCAGGAAGCATCTGTCGTCACCTGACATTTGTCTAACCCTTGATTACCCTTTTCTTTCTTAGGGTCTTTTGACCCGCAGCGGATATCAAAGGGTTCCTTTGTCTGCTTACAGTTATTACGGGAAACCAGGTGCATGCTTTGGGGTCTTCCGTGTTTCTCACGAGATAAAGATTCGCGACTTTTGAAGGGTTAATGCAACTGTGTTTGCTTTGGTCGTTTTGGAGGGTTAAGTAAGAAGTCAATGACGGGTATCGTTAGATAGGTTCGGTATAACTTTAGTGTGTTGTCATTTTATTCATTAAACCAGATGGAAAGAAATAAAATAATCACTTCTATGATGTAGTCATTAATCTAATCATATTATAAAATAAAGAAGTAAAAATACGAACCAAAAAAGCGTTATTTCCCTGTCAAACTACACTGATAAATAGAATAGGGAATATATTATTAAGACAGAGATAAAAATTTTACGCTTTAAATATCTCACAATTTTACTAAGATCATACAGCTAACATAACATAGATAATAAAACTCGCAGAAGCGTCTGTGTTCAGGTCATGCGATGCTTTTATTCCAGTAGACGGAGCGAGGTGAAGACGCGATGAGCGTGTGTGATTGACTGTCTGGACTTCGAATAGACTAGACTTGTGTTGGAGAGTATTGTGCCTACACGCTTTCAGCCTCAGTGAGGACTCTTGGCAATATTATTTATGAGATACGAACATTTATATAAGAGCGGAGAAATAATATTAAGTTCAATAAATATTATTTGTTTTGCTAGTTTTTCAAACACGACCAATTAGGCTATTTAGGGTCATTGCTAATATTTTCATACGGATATAAAAGATAGGTACAGACTTTGAAGTTAAAATAATAATTTACTTACGATCACAGTATTATTTTTATTGCTTAATCGTCACAATACTACCCTATGAAACTCTTACCGCATCTGCGCATTGATCTATGGAGCTAGTTTTGTACATTTGAGGGCGAACAAACACGAACATATTTTTTCTATCGTTATAACAAGTTATGATAACTTATTTGCGAAGGTTCAACAGACTTGAGCAAATAATATTTTGATATAACCATTTGCTTTATAAATGTTTTCAAATGTATTTACATTAATAAAATGTAGTTTGTAGAGTAGTTTTGGTGACCGTATTGCTTAGTATTAGTCTGGGTCCAGAATTAATGATGAACTGTTACGTGATAATGATCGTTAACAATCATATTTGACTGGGAATATTTATATTTTTATTTTTTTAAGAGGGCTAATGCTTCTTCTCTTACAGAGAAGGATTGAGCATTGATCGGCACGCCTACACCACGCTAAATCGTGCCACTGTGGGTTTGCGATTTCAGACAATTAAATCCAGGTTTCCACGCGATGTTTTCCGTCACCCTTAGCTGTAGAATATCTCAGAAAGTATATATGAAATTTAAAAGTTACATTGATACTTGCCTGGCTTTAAACCTGCAACCTTTTGCATATAAATCCGGTAGTTATTTACAAGATTCATAATTTAAGTTACGTTAAAGTAGTTAGTTTGAGGGTTGTCTGTTCATACAAATATTCTTAATATACCTTAGTATACAGCAATTACAGTGGGTATGTGAGATTTTTAATGCATTGTTTCAAGAACGAATGCGTGTGAAAATTACACGTTACATAATTTCACGGGAAAAAATAGGTTGTGATGGCTTCCATTAAAAGGACAAAGGATAACCCAGTAATAAATCCGAGCGCAGAAAGTTCGTACCGCAGTAGGCAAGAAACACGATCACCAAAGCAAGTTGTTTGTCAACCCACAAATGCTATTTGCCGTGCCGAATCCGCCGACCACTGGCGGTGTCACGTTGCTCGATGTTAACCAAATAAACCTAAATGTTTGTTTGTGCAACGAAAACCTACGTCTGGTGGTGACGTTGCTATTGCGTAGGTTAATAATGTACTCGAAAGTTGCGTTGCTGTGTACTTTGGTGGTGTTGATTCGTTTTAAATGTTATTTGCTGGGTTGGATCTCTTTTGTGTATGAAAAGTGGTGTGAATGACAAAAATGCCAGCCAGCATTTGACGCAATTAGTATTGTAAGGATTCTTTTAAAAAAGTCGTCCCTTTATAACTCCTGACGCTGGCTGTTATGATAGGGTATCGCAAAAAAAGAAAATACGGTATCGAGAAATGATCACAGACCTTTATAAACCAAGTTTATAAACGTGCAAATCGAGAAACTACAAAAAACCAAATATATACGAATAGGAAGCCATATTTTCCGCCGATATCCACCCCGGCAGCCGTGCGTCCGAAAAAATAGTAGATAATCTAACTTTTTCTAACGCCCCTGATCCTAGAAAACTACCAGTGTACCTTGACCCCTTTAACGTATAACTATAGTCTAAATAGTAGTTCAAGTTTAGTTGGAATCATTTCTTGGGGGCGTTTGGTAGGGAAACGGCAGCAAATCATTACTGACAGTTGACCAAACGGGGTGTGCGTCCCCTAAAATATGTATGAGGCTACGAAATGCCTGTTATGGTGTCCGAATGTTGATAAGCCAAGTATCGGGTCGTAAGATTGGATGCCAATAATAGGGGAGGCAGGGGTGAATTAGGATTTGTCGCGATTTTTTCGGGACGAAAATTGGTTGGATTCTAAGGGTTGGAATTTTTGATGATCATGAATATTGTATTTCGATTTTCTTTTATTTGTAGGTGTCAGAACATATCCTGAATATTGCATTATGTATTGCAATTACAGGGATGACAACTGTAGGGTTAAGAAAGTCATCCATTTTGGGAATTATGCAGTTGCAAAGCATAGACAAAAAATATGAAGCTGCACATAGATCATTATTTACACAGAGCGCTAGTGCCAGAAGTAACATCGAGACAGATGGCGCTAGTGCCAGAAGTAACATCGGCTCCGTGTTTTAAATCATATAATAAATAGTTAAAGTTGTAATTCAAGCTTTATAGGAAGTGTTTCAGCAAGCGTGAACCCTAATACATAAGTGAAAGTGTTATCTAAACAGAATATTAACAATTACTCATAAAAAAAACCAATAATTACAAAGTGCAAATTTTGGTGTAAACAACTTAATAACTACATAAACTAAACTGTGTTTCAAACTATTTGTGAACTTGATAAAGTGTAAATATGTGAATTTAAACGAAAACCAATAGGATAATACAAGTACTAGTTATTAAAAAACCATCACAATTATTTTTCAAAAACTGTGAGTAATTTGAAAAAAGTAACGAACAACCGCATTCAAATAAAAGCGGCATAATTTGTTACCAGAAACTTTAAAAAAGGACTTACCTATTTCAACCATTATCGTAAATGCATAAATAGCGTGGTGCGTACCGCGCTCGCTTTTTGTATCATTAGAAAGATATCGACGTGGTCGTGCGTTCGAATCACAGTGAAACAGTTTGTACTTTTTCCATATTTCTCAAATTTAAAATATGGATTTCTTTAATAATATAACACTTCGAAGGAAACCTACGACACGGTCAATATCAGCTGAAGATATCAATGTATTAGAAGGATCTAGTAACTCAAATAACTGCACACTAGATGGCACTACAAGTAGTCTGCCCTATTTGTCAGATGATGACAATGAATTACAAGTTATTGAACTTAAAAAACAAGTTGAAGACCTCAAGCAAAAATTAGTAAATGCTCACGAAGAAATAAATAACTTGACGTTAGAGAATTCGGAGTTTAAAAAAATTATAAAAGAAATAAATACTAAAGAACTCACTAAATCAAGTACACAACAACGTAAATTGAATAAATCGACTCCATCAAGAGAAAATCTCCACCGTACACCAGGCAATCTTAAGCCACAATCCTTAACATCAAATCCTACGAGTAAATCAGAACCAACAAGGAAGTCTGATAAAACCAATGCAATAATTGCACATAATAAAGAATCCCCACGTGGCATCAGTAACGACACAACCCTTCCAACGATTAATTTATGCTCAAAACCCAAGAAAATATCAAAACTTTGCATCATAAGCAGCAATAAAACCAACAACATATTGTCTTTGGCTGAAGAAACCTTTCCAAATTTTCAAATATGTCACTACTTATCTCCCAACTGCGGAATACGACAACTTATTAATAACTTAAATACAAAACTAGTAGACTACACATTAGAAGATCTCTGTATTATCATGATAGGCCCAGAAGACTTTCGTAAAACGAATAATCATATTGATATGATTATCAACATAAGAGAAACATTATTACCTTTACAGCACACGAACATTATACTGTGTGCCCCTACATATAAAATAAGTAATTATAATGCAATGTTTAACTGGAGAATTGAAAGTTTCTGTAATCTATTGTATTTAGATGTAGATACACATAACTATATAAACTTATTTGATTCAAATTTAAGATTAAAGTACGACTATTCTATGTTCTCTAAATTAAAAGGCACAATTAATAACTATGGTATGCGCAACGTCTTTGAAAATCTAAAAAAATATGTTAACGAACTCTTTTACTGTAGCACAAATAACTGTGATTCCTGCTGTTTTCCTAATAAAATAGAAGAATCTAAATGTATTGCAAAACGCAATACTGAACATCTTTTTCGCGAAGAAGCATTTATATGTGTTACATCAAAATATCGCAGGTCTTCTATCTAAGTCAAGTGCACTAACTGTCTCTCTTAATGAACTGATAGAAAAAGGAAAAACTGTGGATATTGTATGCATTACCGAACACTTCATGATGTCTGGTTACGAATGTCAACTTGACATACATAATTACCAATTAGCTGCCTGCTACAGTAGACCCGAAGTTAGGAGAGGCGGAGCGTGCATACTGGTGAGGATAGGACACTCATATAAGGAGTTACCAGAGATTTCCCAACTCTCTCAAATAGGTATGTTTGAATGTTGTGGAATTGAACTCCTTAACTGTAAAACAGTTGTCATATGTGTATATAGGACCCCTAAAGCTAATAATTTAAATGGTTTCTTTCTTAAGATGGAACAACTCTTGCTAAAAATAAACAACCACAAAAGATATCGCCACGTAATTATAGCTGGTGATTTTAACATTAATATTTTACAACCTAGTAATGTAGCCCTTGACTTTAAATGTCTACTGTTACGTTTTAATTTAAAATTAGCGTTAGAACAACCAACTCGTATGAGAAGCCAGACCTGTATTGATAATATAGCACACAACTTTACTAAACCGTGTAAGACCGATGTAATAGAATTTGCTCTATCGGACCACACTGCCCAATTAATAGAATGCCCAATAAACATGAAGTGCATTATACAGTATTGGCGCAAAAGAAAACGGGACTATTCAAGTGAAAATATCGTGAAATTTAAAGACTGCATAAAAAATCTTTCTTTTGCAGAGATATACGAGACACCTAATGCTAATGTAGCATATGACTTATTCATCAATAATTTTAAATTATTTTATAATCTCTGTTTCCCTTTTCGATTAGTTACTCTCAAAGTTCACAAAAAGCCTACTTGGTTGTCTAACGGAATAAAAACTTGCACTAAGAAGAAAAGATGCCTCCTATGGCAATATCGTCTTAATCGCTCTACAGTAAATTATCGCAAATATAAAGACTATGCCAAACTATTAAAAAAAATTACAACATTAACAAAACGGGCTCAGAACTGCTACAAAATTAAAATTTCAAATAATAAAAGCAAAACTACTTGGCAAATCATAAATAATAAAAAAATCAATGTCCCACAAGACAGTATTGAAAAAATTAAAATCGGCCAAACATTAATTACTAACCCTCTAACTATTGCAAATCAGTTCAATAATTATTTCGTTAATAAAGTCACGCCAATTAAAGATCCTGAAAAAAATATTATCCACCTAGAACGCAATTGTGATTCTATGTTTTTAATACCATGTTCACCAATTGACATTTTTAATATAATAAAAGGTCTTAAACCTACAAATAGTGAAGGAATAGATGAAATTGGCACTAAAGTTATAAAATGTGTGGGCAATTTAATATGTTCGCATCTAAGCCATATCCTTAATCTATGTATAAGTAACGGTATTTTCCCAGAGAATTTAAAGACTTCAATAATAAAACCTATACATAAAAGAGAATCCAAAGAATTAATAACTAATTATAGACCTATTGCATTAATATCTGTTATTTCCAAAATATTCGAAAAATATATATATAATCAAATTAATCAATATCTAGAAAGGAATAATTTACTGTGTCATGAACAAAAAGGTTTTAGACAAAATATGTCAATAAATAGGGCCATATATGATTTTCTTTATAACATTATGTTAAATGTTGATAAAAGTGTACCTGTATGTTCAATCTTTTGTGATATGACCCAGGCTTTTGACTACGTACATCACAAAACCTTAATAGATAAACTAGAGTACTACGGCATAAGAGGAAACACTTTAAAACTTATCGAATCCTTTTTATCTAACAGAAAACAAATAACGGCGATTACAAAATTAGATATTACGACAAAAAGGGAGATCACCTATACCTCTGATGAGCGTTGTGTTGTATTCGGAGTGCCACAAGGCAGTGTCTTGGGACCGTTATTATTTATTCTATATATAAACGACCTACCAAAATCAGTCATACATCCGATGACACTGTTTGCGGATGATAGTACAATTGTGATTGCTCGTGAAGATCCAAAGACCTATGAAAATGACATTAATATATCAATGTCTTCCGTTATATCCTGGCTCATTAATAATAATTTAAAAATAAATTTATCTAAAACAAACATTATGCATTTTAGTCAACGTAAAGACACCTCACCGCTATTCGATATACAATACAACAACACCAAAATACAAGAAGTAGACAACACCAAATTCCTCGGCCTTCATATAGATAAAAAACTAAACTGGAAATTCCATATTGAAATGATCAGTAAGCGAATAAGTAAATCATCGTATGCTCTATACAAACTCGCGCCAGTAGTTAATATAGATACTCTACTTACAGCCTATCACGGTCTCGTTGCATCCATCTTAAGATACGGAATTATTTTTTGGGGAAATTCAGTGGATAAGGAGATTGCTTTTAAAAACCAAAAACGCTGTATCCGTGCCATGTTTGGACTTCAAGTCACAGACAGCTGTAAGCCGATGTTCTTGAAATATAAAATTTTGACCCTCCCATGTCTCTACATTCTTGAGGTAGCTTTATTTGTTAGAACAAACTTACATTTATTTCCACACTTATCGGATGTCACAAAACGAAACAGACGTGACGATAGTAGACTTTGCTTGCATAATTCCCGAACCACCCTTATGTGGAGAAGTATTTTTTGTATGGCCCCAAAAATCTATAATAAAGTGCCTAATGCATATAAAACCCTAACAGCAAATTTATTTAAAAAAAAGCTTAAAGAATTTTTGTGTATTAAAGGATACTATAGTGTTAATGATTATTTACAAGATAAACATAATATTTGAAATTGATGTGCCTAAATTATTATATTTAAATATTGTTAAATGAGGTAATTTTAAGCAATTTGTACGCCTGATTCGGCAGGACATGTTGACACTACAAAAATAATTGTAACACCACATTTTTAAAATGTAACACATGTTTCTCACAAATAAATGTATCTTTATCTTATCTTTATCTTATCTTATCTTATCTTACAGAGGGCTAAAATATCAAGCTAGAAAAAGTAATAACGTAGATAATACTTAATATCTAGAGACCAATAAAATTTGACGCTAGTTAAAAAATTATAAGTATTTCGAATCCGTGGGAATTTAAGCGAACAATACCATTACTAAATCAAAACAAATATCGTTCTCCACAAACGTTACTGTTGCCACAACAGTGTCTAAATCCTTTTAAATCCGAGAAATAGGATTTTGTTAAAAAAATACAGTAAAAAAATCCGCTCGTTGACTCTAGCAAAAACTTACAATGGATTTAAAAAAAATTGTTCGAAGTGTTGGTAGCGGTGTAAGCTGCCAATGTACAAAATACGAGTACAATTGATTGTATTCTTTTTTTGAATCGATATTTTTGAAAAAGGAATTTGGAGTGCTTTTATAGAGCTGACGTTTTGCTGTAGGTATTATTTTGGTTTTTTTAGTACTAGTGAATCTGTGAGAACTAAAATCTGTGATAATATTGGTATATTTTTAATATTTATATTTTACCATACATTTTCTTTTTTTAGTTCTTGGTAACGGAGTAATATCATAAGATAATATAATATATATTATAATAAGAGAAAACCTACATATATGAATTACCTATGTAGATAGGCACTCTAATGAATAGTATTTAATTTTATTAAAAAAACTGTCGGTTAAACCTTCTCACTGGTTCATGACACGGCAATAAATTAACCATCATTAATACTAAAAACGTTCAAAAACGCCAAAATACTGAACCCTATCAATTACACAAAAAAAATCCAAACGACTGTATCTATAAATCTATACAAATATAATTAGTGTTGTTCAAAAGAGTATATCACAATTTTTTTACCCCAAAACATGTCGTTTTAACCCCGTTTCCCCGGTTTTTATGTTTTTTTTTACGATGACACAGTCACTGTTTGCCGGTGTCAAGAGTCGATTTGTGTGAAATTGTTTAGAATCGAGTATTCTCATGACCCTAAATAACCTTTCCTATAATTATAATGTCCTCTATCTAATTACACTAATGATTCATTATCGAACATTTTTATGGGCTGTTGAGTTTTATAAGGTAGAAGATTCATACTTTTAAATTACTTGATTTTTAGCATTATGAAAATATTTTGAATTAATTTCAAATGGCAAAACCATTTACAATATAGAAAAAAACTTTTTTATTACCTAACGTGTCTGCTATTATCCGTAGCTATGACGATACGTATTCATAATAATTATGAAGGATATCATATCATAACTAAGTATATAATTCGCACAATATGATACCCGAACACCGTTAGAAGATACGCAATAGTCGAACCCTCTTTCCCAACAATAGAGACTTAACCCTTCCGCAGATCACGGACTAGTTTTATTATTTTATTAATTTGAATGAATGTTGCGATTTTGCGTATACCTGATCTATGATAATAGGGTAGTGCGCCATTCAATTTTTGCATAGAGGGTTCTATTTTAATTCTCTGATGGAACATTGTAAAGCCGAGGCAGATGCAAGCTTAGAGCTCTTTTATGGTTATTAATGAAAGAACTAGCGGAGTGTATAGGAATATCATGATAAATAGAGTTGGAGAATCTGTTGGATTAGGCGAAAACTAAAAATAAATAAAATTTGAATTTATTTCTATAAACATTTCTCACAAATGTATTTGCTAACATTATGAAATTTTCAGACAATTATTAATAAAATCAAACACAATTATTAATAATAAACCAACATAATTATAAACATAACCTACCTTAAACGTCAACCAATCAAATCGCAGCAACGAATAGACTTAAACGGTACTCAAGCAATCTATTCACAATCTGTCTGATATATCACACAAATAGAAGTGGTTCTCAACTTATCTGATGATCAAGAATCTACATAATAAAAACAAATTAGGCGAATAATTCGAGCGGCAGTCAGTGGCACACGTCAAGTACTGTATTACGATTGAATCTAATCTAACATCTACTACAAGTGCAAGAACTCTTGACAAATTATAGGATTCTTTTTGTAGTTTACTCGGCAAATTTACCCCTAAAGGATCAGGTTGTTCAAAAATGCTATAGTAGTTTCATTACATGTAACTATGTATAATTATGTAGAATATAGTTCTATAGAAAACTAATGTATCGAGTTGTGGAAATTTCAAGCTTTTAACAAGCTCGCGCAAAATGTCACAATGTTAATAAAACTAATTTAAAACATCTATCAATTACGCTTCAGTTCAAATATCGAACGTATAACTGCAACGGTTTGTTATTTCTAAACTGATTTATGGCCAGAGACAAAGTTGAAAAAGGAACGCAATTTTTTTCTTAAATATTTGTGTTCAGTACGGGTGTTTTATTTGTGTCAAATTCGCAAGGGGTCGCATAGACAGCGCGAAAAGGGTTATTACTATTATTAGAAAAATAAGTTAGTGTTGTATTGTTCGATAATGAATTATTGGGTCGGGACGTTTCAGGTACATTGAGTATCATGTGAAGGGTTAGTTTGTGCAAGATGACAGTTAGTTTCACACGTGAAAGTGCAGTCAGGTAAACTTTATCTGCGAATTGAACTATAGACTTGGAGCTGCTAGTAAACTGTTGGTGTCTGAACAGTGTATACAGTGCTAGCATTTATTATGGATTGGAGTATTAGAAGAATTTTGAAGAATTGTTCTGTGCCATGTCAGAGCTTTTTATGGAAAGTAAATTAAGCAACATTGCTTGGCATTATGTAAGTATTTATAACTATGCTTTCTTCTTCTTATCGTATGGTTGACGAACAACCTAGTGTCACAGTTTAAACCCATTTTTATAATACTGTTTTTGTTTGCTATGTTATATTTTTAAAAATAATTATTATACATATGTAGACCCCCTAAAATATTTTCGACTGTTAATTCAATATGATATTTTAAAAAAATACACTAAAAGTCTCAAGTCACTTTAAGACTTGTATTTTAGGCATAGATATAGGATCTAAGTAGTTTCATATACTTCGTCTTAGATTTTAGGAGACCTTGAATACAGGCAACCTAATTTAGAAGCACTAAAACACACTTCCGACCAACTAACACGCATGTAACCTCAAGGTAAACCCGAGCCCGTCTCACTTCTTTTGTGTGCCCCTTAACCCTCAAATAATAATTACACCTTTTGTAAGTTAACCCTTTAACGCGCCGGTAATTCTTAAAACCCTGCTACCTGACCCGCGGAGTCTACCTTACTTCCTGATTCATTCCTTAACGATGCCGTCTACGGTGTGCGTGTGCGCAACTATCGATCGGTTTGGATTTAAAATCGATTGCGTGATGTATTTTTAGAGTTTGTTGTGCAGTGTTGTGAAGTGTTTCGTTTTGTTCTTAATGTTTAAGGTGAGTTAGCTGTCGTATTTTATATATAAATTAAATTAAATATTTGCAAATATGTAATAAGAAAACATGCGACGGTATAATGTGATATTTGTGTGTTTTTCGTTCGGTACACAATTTTAATAAACCATCAAAATTTTCCGGCCGACTTTCCTTATTACCCTGCGTATTGTAACAGGGAGTAGCATAATTTTATTCATACAAGACGATATAACAAACAAGAAGTCGTTACGTACGTCAGCAGTTCCCCGAGACAATAAAAGGAGGCTGGACTCGTCTGCACGAATGTCCTCGTACGGCGGTATCCACGAAGGATGATACGCTGTTATTTCCAACATATTCCAATATATTATTTTTTATTGCCCTCCCCACGCGGGGGAGGCAGGGGGAAGTCGCGTCATGCGTGATATTTGATATAAAGTCGGAACTCAACTTCGTTATGTGATATTCTTTTTTCAAAGGACAATGGTTCGGCACAGACGCAACATATTTTTGAGGAGATGGCTGGTATTTTTCTCGAGTTGCTCGGATAGGTCCAATTATTCCACGACATGAATATGTTTGCGATGTTAGTTTGTTAACGTAGTTATTTGTGGCGTAAAGCGTAGGACTTGGCTTGTTCGAATAATAATATGTAGCCGACTGCCGACATTGTTAATGTTATCTTATGTCTTCTGAATGAATTTTCTTAACGATGTGTGTTCAGTTGTAGATACATCTACAACTGAACACACATCGTTAACTCAGGGCACATTATAATAATGTGGAGAAATCGGTACACAAATTACTAGGACATTTTGATGTCTAATTGAAAACCAGGGTGAGCATTCGTGGTCCGCCGGGATTTTATCCTTACCCATTAGGCAATTTAGAGCAGACTAAGACATACACATTTCAGGTTGCAAGAAGTATGAGGTAATAAATTGAAAGTCCTATTTTTCCGTAAAATACGATCAAAACAAGTCCAATCAAGTTAAAATTCTTTCCACGTTAATGTCTTGTCTGCGATCAAAACAAATTATTTTTCTGAAATACAGCATACAATTTATTGACGAACAAAATAAAATTCTGATGCCAATTTTAACGTCGCTTCTTTGCAAATCAAACACAACTTCAATTTTAATTACTTCAACCCCGTAGTGAAAAGCAGAAACATAAAACATACAAAGTAAGGGTACGTTCGGCCATGTCGTGCAAATAAAATCCGTTGTAAATAAGGGGGTGAGGGTGGCGGTCAGTTCTCCCCGCCGGACCCGCCCCCCGGGGGCCCGGCGGTCATATGTACCCCCGTCAGCAGAATAGGGTTGTGCGAATACGATTTACTTTAACTTGGTTATTATTCTATTTTTGCAGTGTTTTCTACAATGTTGTATAATAAGCCTGTAGGTATATTGACCTATGGAAAAAATCATTGACATTTTTAAAATTAATAGAAAGAAATTAAATTAGTTTTGGCCGTGTAATATAATTGTAATGTTACGTTGTATCTCCTATTATAAAATGTGAATTTAAGTTACTGTTATTGATCCAAATAATAAGTACTTTTATACTATAGTATAGACTTATAATAGCAGAGCAGGTACTATTATGGATATGATTGTGAAAATAGGTATATGGTGAACTGAACTAATAACTTCCCTAGTTAATTGTTTGACATGACAAAACATCAGTGCATGTTGATACCGTTTGTAACAAAAGTCAAGCGTATTAATTACAATACCTATATTAAATTATCACTTAACTGTTACTTTAAGATGTAATTAGTTCCTGCAACCAATTTTATAATTTGTCAGGTAAAATCCACACAACACATTAATAAAGCCTAATGCACGCACACAATCTTAATTCACACACACATACACAGTTTAAGTACATTAAGTCGGCTATCCGAGACACCGGGGTGGACGGGCAACAAATGTCGCGGTCAGTAACCCCCCATCCACCCTCCGTAGCACCCCTCTACGCCATGAAAGTGTAGCCGCTACAACTGCTACGAGCTACGACCGCTACGAACGAATGTAATATAATTTTATGACGTCACAAATATAGTAGCTGAATGAATTTTTCAGATGTAATAAATTGGGGAGTTTAATATTAGTTATATGTAGAGGATTAGGTATGTCCTCATTCTTTCGTAGCACCTAATGCTTGTGTTCAAATATAAAAGTAAAAATATTTTCTAGTTTCAAATTTGTAATAAGTAAAATTTTAAGATTTCGAGAAACATCAGGATCTTAACCCCATAAAAATCAACCAGAATCAAAATAATTTAGTTTAGAGCATAGCAAATAAAACATAAAAATGATAATTAATTGCAAAAATCTTCCACAAAAAACGAAAAGGGGTAACTCCTTTCCGTTAGCGCAGATAAATCCCGAAACTCAATTTATTAGAATATGGAACGGGGAGGAATCAATTAGAGCGAACACAGATTTCAAATTCCGAACTGGCCAAACGGCCAATAAAGGCAAATGGCGCGATAGTACATTCGGATCTACGCATCTAGCATAACTTGGACTATTACAATTAATAAAATCTTGTACATTATGGGTCATGTTAAGCTGGATGTTATGTATATGTTTATGGAGCCATTAGTATGTTTTCTGTTCTGGGCATCCATTTTTGCTAACACCGTGTTTTGGACGTCTCTTATTGGTTGTTTCTTGTTGCGTAACAATGTATTACAAGCTTTGTCTGTTTTATTGAGGAGAATTAAAATGGATTGCCTGTAATATTTTATATGAAATACCTTTGCTTATTTTCTGTGTGGGTTTTGGCGTGGACTTATATCTTGTGAGGAATTGTGACATATTTTCGTAAATATATAGCAGTAGAATGGGTGTTCTAATGAAATACTACTTACCTTTAGGCACGCTAAACTGTTGGTCCTGCGCCTGATTTCTCTCCAGTTGTGTCGGTCTATGATAGTGAGGCAATAGGGCGAGCTCCTGTGTTTGTGAGCATACTTGAGCGCTATAATATCTCCTGCGTAGTTGGCTAGTCTCCGCTCGGAGATAGACTGCCTTGACCGAAACTCAGTCAATAGAACGATACAAAAGAAATGCCTAGTCACGTTTTTTTTAATAAAAATAAATATATAAAAAATATAATATATGAAAACTAATTAGTACTAATTACTAATTTATGACTAATTCATAATGTAGACTACTTTCAAGACATATTTTATAAGAGATGTCAGCGCTATCACCTACTACAATTCATATTAACAAGTAACAGTAAGCGATATACCTAGTATCACAAAGAATTTTTGAACTACAAAAATAAAGTCACGTGACCTTTCCAACAATAACCAGCTATAAACCATTTTGTCCAAACAAACATGTAGTAAATCGTATCCACAGAAGATATATCTAAATTCTTACAAACTAGAACATGTGTAGAGTAACTGAGTTCATATTTCATTCGGAACTAACTTCGGGGAATCAATGGTTCGCGAAACGAATTCTGTAGTTTTGGCCAATATCGCCGTTGGACAGACGGATTTGTTTTATAACTTCATATAAATTCGAAATAGTTTTATTTATATGGAAAATGTTGTTTTTTTCTTGACAAAATGTTGTTAACATATAATTACCGAAACACATATTTATATCCTATTATATTAATTCGATTTAGAAATCATCGTAACCACAGACAACGAGGATTCCAATATCAATTAAAGAAATTAATGGTAATTGATTGGCCCCCTGTTACATAGCATAACTGATGATTGTGTATGTCCTTTGTTGGAGGCCCAATATATAAATAAATAAATAAATAACTAATGAAATGCCTACAATACCTACACCTCTGTCTAACCCTTCGGGAAATACAGGCGTGATGTAATGTTCTCTATGTCCAATTACTAAAACAACAGCCACCCATCTTCAAAAATCTTGTGGCAAGAGATATTTACCTAAAACAAGGATAATAAACTCGAAAAGCACAAAGTACTACTACGGTCAAAATCAAAATGATTTGCATTCATTTTATAGGCATGCATGAAACGAAAAAGCAGTAGCTGGATATTTAAATATGTTCAATATTAATATTACAATCAAATAAACACAATTGCGTATCAAGTACCTACCATTAAAAACTCAGAACAAAATCTGGTCTTTCCCAAACGATACACAACTTACCGTCTAGCTTATATTTACTGTATGTATATCGGTGTAATCGTCGGTCACCATCGCAACGATAGCCAGGCAACGCCGTATTAGTCTATATAACAGTAGGTATAAGGCATGATTTCCCCTGACAAAAGTACAACAGATACAAATAGCCGGCCGTACAAAGATCTCGGTGAAATGGAAGTGGATACATTAAAAAAGTTTGGTTCGTGTTTTGATATTCAATTGTTTTTTAAAGCGAAGCTGTTGAAATCTGGTTATGGGAATTCAAACTAAAGTTGTGAAAGGTAATTAGTATTTTGATGGGTACATTTTTAGGGTTAATTAATCAGTATGGTAGTATGTGCGCTTTAATCACTTTCATTATATATTAGTATGTGTCAACGGTACACTATGATTGCACCCTTCCCTTGTGTGATCAGAGTCCTTACCACAAACTCTTAAAGCGGGAAATTTTCCGTTGTGAGAGCGAGACGCTACACTATACGGCACGTGGCGACGTCTCGCTTCCACAACGGAAAATGTCCTTTTTTAAGAGTTCATGGTAAGGGGATTGATTATAACACTTACAAGTCTTTTATAAAACATGTTATTTTTCTAGTAAAAGCTATCGCAACCTATTAATGTCTAGTTAATTACGTACATTTTAATTGTAGCTGTGCCTCATCCAGTGACAACTTAACCCTTGTCATGAAAGGTAGTGGGACAGTTAATATATTTGAAGTAAGGTAGAAAAAGGGTTTCTTGTGCTACCTTTGTGCGGGGATGCCCTTTAGTGGGATCTAATAAAACCTTGTTACGGCCAGAGGGATACCAATCCCAATATTGAAAGTGTTCTTTTACATGATATGGAATTTAGGGACTTCTTTTTGATATTAAATCGGGGGAATCTTTTTACTATAATGTTTTCAGGTAACGTAATATCATGGTTCCTTACTATTACAATTTCTTGGAAATCGTGTTTCGTAGCGTAAATATCTTGTATGCGAGTACCGAGAAATGGGATTATATTTTTATTATGGATTAAATTGTTTGTGATATAAAATGTTATAGAGTTAGTGTAGTGCAATTACGTAGATTCATTATATGCAGATGAGTCATTAGAGGGCATGTTCTTTACAATTTTAATGGTTATTTTAAATTCTATAATACTGAAAAAGGTATGGTTTATAATGCAAAGGTTAAATGTCGAAACAGTGCCTTTATAAAACAATAATACAGTCCAGTGAAACAAAGAGAGCAAAATACATGTAGGAAATCCCAACTTACAGTTCTGTAGTACGACCTTAAATATAACTGGCGAAATGTGGGTGTACTATATGTGCACCTCTGCCTACCCCTTCGGGGAATACAGGCGTGATGTTATTACATTCATAATTTAAACTACAGACTACACCATGTTCTGTTTTACACACCTGATTTAAAACCGTTACCACAAACAAACCAACAAACGTGTGACTTCAAAAAGCAATTCAAAATATTACATTTCAAATTTTTTTTTAAATTGTGGTCCATTAGCACATTTCAACCTCATGTATTCCTCGAAAGAGTCTTCCAGGGATATATATACCCTTTACAATAACACACACATATACAATAACACGAAGTATAACTATCACGGCAATTAAATAATGACATACAAATCTCTTCATAATTTAGTTATTTCAAGGTACCACTATTACTATCGACTAGTGTATTTACCAACAAAGAGAAAGTATCAAAACTCTTTCAGACTCTTCAAATTAATTTATCTACTATGCTATCAACACCAATTCATACGAATTATGCATACCTACAAATGTATTAAAACATAACTGGCGAAATGTGGGTGTACTATATGTGCGATACCCCTTCGAGGAATAGACGCGTGATGTTATGTTTATGTTTTTAAATGTATTTTAGTACTTTCTAGACACGTCTATGACTACTAAGTACAAAGAGCAAGTATCAAAACACTTCGAGACATGTCTATAACTTTACAGCAAACTAATAAACCGTCCAGCCTAGTACTAAGTTGCAACAAAGCGTCTAAGGGCAGGTATGACGCATGCGCCGGCTCGTGGCCGACACTACCTGACCGCGGCCGGACACTGATCAATATTAAAGTCCGAGGGAGGATGCCGGGGGATGTCTGTTTGTCTGTCGGAACTTCATAGAGCTGTTAATACCGCAATTAATTTTGTTTTTTAAAGGTATTTTTTAAAACTAAAGTAACTTATTTTTTATCTTGTAACGCTGCAGCGCTGCCATGCGTGTGCCATGTGTTTACGAAAAACCTTTTTGTAATACTGATGATTTGCACAATTGCGGAGATGTACTATATACTATAAGTAATCCAAAATAACGAAATCGCAAAACTGATATACTTAAACACTTCTCTACTAAAGGTACAGTTCCAACATATTTTTGTACGAATAAATACTTTTGGGTATATTTTTAGAGCAATTGCTGTTAAACCGATTTACTGTATTATTTTCAGTCTATTGTTCGGCTTGTCTATGCATACTTTGTTAAGTCTTATAAAATGAATTTCCACATGTTAAACTTCAATAGAATTTTAAGCGTGGGATGTATTTAAAGTGGTTGCAACAGCTCTATAGAACTCCGTCTTAACTCACCTTTCTGCGGACACTACGGGGGAGGGTCCAAGAGAAATGACGACCCTTAACTAAAACACACACATATACACGCACGGCGATCTCACCCACACACGCGCACTGTCCTTTCACTTTACACCGTCCTTTAATTGTGTACACTGTCTGTGTGTGTGAACGAGGGTCGTACCTCTGTGTGTGTGTCCAGTTTCCGCGCTCCTGGGTTTTGCTAATTTAATTAGAGGTACAAAAAGATTAAGGCTGGAGGACGCAAGCATTAGAAACTGCTTTTGTTGAGGTCCACGTAGTATGTAGTTGGGTTTGTGTGAAGGTACGAGTAGTTATTGGTATGTACATCGGATTAAGTTAGGTGTTCTCCGATTTGATATTGATTTTTTTGGATAAAGGGAATGTTTGAGGACTTTTGATTGATAAGTTGAGTTGCTAAGGGACCGATTTGAGAGCAGATCTTCTTGTATGAGTGGGCATTTTCTTGGTAATTATTTATTATGTACTATTCGTAGAACTTTTTTGTTGGACTGATAATTCCGCGTGGGATGACTTGTAATTGAGCCATGAAATTAATCATGTAAAAGAAATTTGATTAAGGTTTCCAGTAGGCTTTATTGATGATGACGTTATTATTATATTAGCCTGCTAAGTGTGTCTTATGCTTAATTGTTTTTAACATAATTGTATATACGTCACATTTGATGTAACATAGCCTATAGCAATACATTGGCCCATAAAACTTAGTACTTACTACAGTTTTGAAATTTCCAGTTTTTCTATACTATAGAAGTTAGCGATTAAAAAAAAACGTTTTACAGTAATTTTTATCAACTTTCTTTGAACCTATAGTAAAGTATACATTGGTAACATTTGTGGAAATTCTTATTTTCGTTTTTGTTTTTTATTTAAAAAGTTATTGCCATTTTAAAAGTGTGATACTTAGTTTTGCTGGCCACGTATAATGCGCTTTTCTCTTTTTCATACATAAGGTTTTTACCTGAGCCTTTTGAAATAGTGATGTCTTGTATACAGATAAAATATTCTACTTATATTTTATCTCTTGCCGAGGACTTAACATTTTTTGTTCCCAGAATCTAAATAGTTTGGGTTTAGAATGTTTTCCATAATGTAGATATCAAGTCTGTTCTCATGCATTTTTATAGTTCTACCTCAACATTATAGTGTTATATTATAGCGGGTGAGAGAGGTATGTTTAGTGTTTTGAGGCGGTATATTTGAGACTAATGTTTAAGGAACATGGACGCTGTAAATTTATTTTAATTACTTGAATAATTTAAAAACTTGGTAAGTATGAAAACATTGGAGAAGTATTATAAGTATGTAGATAAATGTTCTATGAGATTTTTTTCAAATGACCACGCTCTCTTACTCGCTATTATAGTTTGTAAAAATGTTTTATAACCTTCGTCTCTTCTGTAATATATAAACAAATATGGTACTTGATTTTATAGTTTATGACAACACATCGCTTAGATAGCACCACACAGGATTACCGAGGTGGCACTCACACAAATCATAAACAAAAGCATGTAAAATATACATGGTGGTGAAGATCCAAGGGTTTGAGAAAACGCCTCCGCCACAGCACTGTTTGTCTTCAAAACAGTGGGCCATTCCCGATACCACGATTCCGTCGAATATAAAAAGTAAGTCGATAGCTTACCGGCGAAATTTATACTTTTGGATATTCGAAATATGTTCTCCTACCCAACGAAGTCTGACACCCAGCCCCCCCTCGCGATCCTTAACTGAAAGGTGCTTAAAGAGACGTCAGAAGGCGTATGAGGTATCAAATAACATTGGCTAACTGAATACAGAGTATATCGTATAAATTCAGCCCACGGGTGAATATAACCGTGGTAGTCTCTGGGTTGTTTTCACATAATAGAGCCATTTTCTTTTGTTTTTGTTACGTAACTCGCGTCTCGTTATAGGTACGCAAACAATGAAAACAAAAGGCGGTGTCTTATTTCGGGTTTTTACTTTCGCATTTTGATAGTATATTTTATGATATTATGTGGGTATGTTTTCTGAATGTTAAAGAAAAATATTTAGGCTGCCGCGGTAAATGTACTCGTCCTGGGCGGTAAGAGTTGGATCCACTCGCAGAGGTGCGCAAGGAAGCGAACAATGCGAAGTTTTCTGAAGGCTAGTTTCATGTTTCGTGTATATTAAAGGCAGGCAGTAAGCAAAAGTGACGAGTGGATTAACAAACAAACATTATTTAATATTAAACATACTTAAAATATCCTTGAAAAAAATATTATCAAAAAGCTACATATAGCTGATTATTTAGGCTCGATATAATTTTAATACTGGCAGCTAATTCCATAAGACAGATTTAAATTATCATATTTTTTTCATAAGATTTAAAAATCGTATTCTAATTTCGAATACCCGCATTCATTTCCCCGCCAATCCAGCGGTACATACAAACGTAGGTACATTCGCAACGTGAACTGCTAACAGCATTCCAACGAGTCCGGCTAGTGAAATGGTCGTGACTATACCCACCATTGGAGACGACTGGAATTTAGTTCCATTCAGTTACCGTTTCCTCTCTAGCCTTTGCCAGCTGCTTTGTGTATTGTGACGTCACTTCTATAGTTACTTGAGACTTGTTCTGAACTTTGCATACTGAAACTGCTTTTTTAATCCAATATCAGAGAGTGCATGGTAAGATTGCTTACCATTACATTATATATTACTTTGATTATTTTAAATTTATAATAAAAAAAAAATTGCATTGAGCTGTCGTTTCCTACACGTTCGAAAGTTAGTAGATTAATTAAGTATTGACTAAAGAAGGCATTTTTAATTATAACTTGAATTATTGATAAAGTTTTAAGATATCGCAATCGTTATTTTGCTTGAAAATCTTGTATTATCGCTACATTGCTTAGAACTTCTATCGGTATATGTTTTAATAAGGACAAAGCCCGTATTTAGTGAGACGTATGGTAACAGTGGCTATCGGAAACTTGCTAAAATACAGCGCAACTTGTTACCGGTCGGTTTCGGCACAAATTCGCAATATTGCACGCTCTGCATGTCATGCTTTTACGAATTTTCAACTACCTTCAACGTTTGTAATTGTGTATTGTGGGTACCGACGTTTAATATTTTTATTATGCAACAAGTATCCTGTAATTCAACCGATAAATGGACTATCTGGTTAGTGAATTAAATATTTATCAAATATTTTACTTTAGTGTCGATATTTTTGGGTTTGTCATAATTATTTCAATT
The DNA here is from genome assembly GCA_946251915.1 of Abrostola triplasia. Taxonomy (NCBI): domain Eukaryota; kingdom Metazoa; phylum Arthropoda; class Insecta; order Lepidoptera; family Noctuidae; genus Abrostola; species Abrostola triplasia. The sequence continues at coordinate 8,675,080 of OX276434.1, read as the reverse complement.
TAAAACATTTAAGGCATCATTAGTGGTCAAACAAATATTAAAATTATTACAATGCTTCGGTTGGTAGGCATGATTTGTTGTTGAACATAGGAAACACCTTGCATTTTCACATAAAAATGTATATTTAAGGCTCGTGAACTGTATAAGCTGAAATCGAAGGATAAGGATATGTATAAAATATCAAAGCAAACTAAATTGCCTTGACAAGCAAGTCAATTTCGTCTTCTACTTATACTATACAAAAATAGAACACCATAAAAGCCTAGTAGACAGCATTTGTTTTAAAAAAAGGACACCAATATTTAAATATAAGGAAAGCCTACAAGTACAAATGGGTGTGGGGGCTCCAGTGACCCTCATCAGCGCTATCTGGTGTCCACGGTGACACCGGCCCACCCTAGCTCAAGAATCATGGCTGCGTACTTATCTACAGACCTTTTTCAATGTTAAATAATCGCGGTATGTGAAATTTTGTCCTGGAATTAAAGTTGTTTTTGAAAGCAATATTTTTCCTAAAATTTTTCATTGTTAATTTTTTACATGGGGTTTTAATAGCTGTGTATATTATGCAATTGGTCGATGTCTATTCTCCGCGAAAGGCAACTGATGGAAATATTATTTGACATCTTCAGAACTTTGCCTAACTGCGAAAATCTGACTACTTGTACTCGTCTAGTATCGTAACACGTTGACTGACGGTAAGTCCACGTATGTGGTCCACGTGCACTGGATGGAGAAAGGGTTAAATTAAAATTTGAAGTAGAATACTTACTTTCTTATGTTGAAACTATTTAAATCCACGATTCTGTGCGAACAATTTACTGTGAATTGTAGTAATTCTAGTATATTTTAAGTATACGAAATTCTTTGTAATAATGAAAACCAGGTAAATACTAATATAAAAAAATAAATCACCACCCACTACCTATTTTAATATCTATATTACCTGTAATTACAAAAAATAATATTACTTACCTATGCAGTCCAAAAACCCTGCACGCGCTCACGCAAAAAATGCAACAAAAAATAACAAAAAAGGGTGTTGGGTGGGCCCCCGTAACACCCCGCCGCCCACCATTCTTCTCCCTTCTCATATCTCTGCACTCGCCACTGCTAATCTGTGTATTTAACAAACGTAATTTGTAGTAATACTAGTTAAAGCAAATCGCACTTTAATATGCCGACATAGAGTTTCATTTTGGATTCGCTGCTTTCTGGATTTGTTCGCAAAAGACTTTTCCAAAACAGCAGACAGCTAGGGGAGTGAGGTCTACCCACCTAAAAACGTGGAAACACTGATGAATGTCCCCCATTAGATGTTATTTATTTAGAATGTGGTCGAGAAAGGGACTCGGCCGTTTAAGTTTACCTAAAGTTTACTTAGGACCGAGTGTATTGGGTTAAACTGAAGACGTTTTCAGTGCTTGAGATAAATTACGCTCAGTTATAGGGGTCCAGTTTTTCGGCTTTCGACTTATGATGGTATTTTATCATGACAATGTTAGAATGACTGGTATGTAGGTGTCGACTGATGTTTGTTTAGGGTGAAAACCTTCCCTGTTATTTATTTGTTTCCATTATACGTAGATACTTTAAAAACTCACGGGGGTACTTTGGACCGTTAGTTGCATTTCAGGGTTCACCGATAATGTATTGTACGATTTATTCATGCAGTTTTTGTTGAAACAAAAAATATCCTTCAGCTATCTGGGTAAGAGTTTCACTAAAACTGGAAACTACATTAATCTTAGCAACTGTCCGTCTCTATACCACGAGTTCTCGTACTAATTTCTGTTTAGTTTATATTATTTTTATTATGTACCTCTATTGCTTATAGGTAAACTATTGATAAAATTACAAGAAATCAGAATATTTAAGACACAATGTCAGATACACCGGCCTGCGTAATCATAATCATAATTACTATATTTAATTAATATAATCATAGTAACTATGTACTACACTTGTTAAATGTCATTTTTTTCTAAACTATAGCAGTTAGGGAGTTAACATAAAAAAATGATTTTATAGACAATTTTATCAGTTATCTTTGAAACAATAAATCTTTCCTTTTTATTTACATACAAAGTTAATGCAATTTCAAAAGTGTGATACATAATTTTACAGGCCAGTGTAGTTACATAATATTGATTAATATTCTAACCAAACTCGCCAATATCATCGAACATATTTCGCGCTGAGTGACTCAAGTGTTCGTGCAATATTCTCGAACTCTAAAGTGAGTTCGAGTGTAGGGTGTAGAGTTCGAGATCGAATCGAGTGACAACCAATAGTAGTGTCGGTCAGGACAAGCGCACGTAGCGATCTGTCTGTGTGTCAATAGGTAACTAATGGTGCTGGACTGATGGCTCGCTTCAAATTGTACTTACAGTTGGCTAGCCCCGATAATAGCGGGATAGCTCCCAGCTTTGTGTAAGACTAAGACCGGCTCTTGTTATTAGAAGAGTTTTCGTAGCCACGTGGGTCCATTGAAGTATGGAGTACCTTTTAACTACCTGATTGGCGTAGTGGCTTAGTAATTGGACTGCTGCGCTAAGAGTTGCAGGTTCGATTCCATAATAATGTGATACGCGGATGTTTGTCCCAAGTCTAGGTGTTTGTGTAAGCGATTTTTTGTTTAAATAACTAGTGTGGGGAGACGTTTTTTTAAAATAACACGTGGTTATCCATTCATGTATATCTGATTTGTTACAAAATTCCAGACAGCATTTAGACGCAATATGATGTTAAGGCATTTTTTGATAACTTCGTTCTGATAAACATAAATTAGGAGAATCTTCTTCTTCCTGTTAGAGTCGATTGATTGCCGTTTATCCACCACCTACCCAACTGAATCTTCCTGAGGTTGGTGGAGTTGGTAAAGGATGACGCGCCCAATTTTCACCAGATTTAAAATATTATTTGATTGATACACAACCCTACTATCCTACTATTCTAGACCGATTTCTAAATCGCCAGAAATTTTGATCAGTGGAATAATTTTGACATTGACACCTACGTATTTTTCAAACCTTCAGTAACTGTCAAAATAGTAATTTTATGCTTCTAATATACCTAATTAATCTGACGATTGAAATATCGATCTTCGGTCTGTCTAGCATCTTTGAGTTTAACCATGTTCCAAAAATTAGTCGCAGTGCACTGAACTCGAGGTCCTGGTTTCGAACCCCGGGTTGGGTAATGTGTTATTCGGTTTTTCCATTAGGTAATTCTCAGTAGCAGCACGGACTGAGCTTTGTGCCCGGTTAATGGTAATAGGCTCGCCCCGTATTACATTTGAACCTATAACATAACTGGCGAAATTGAGTGCACTATAGGTACACCTCTGCCCACCGCTTCAGGGAATATGGGCGTGATGTTATTTTACTATAAAAATCTAAGACAATAATATGTTGTGATAAGCATTTTAGTTTATTAAGCAAAGAAAAATACAGCTTTAACTACTTATTCTTATTACAATTAGATTTATTTTCCATACATTATATTATCCTGAAAACATATGTGGAACTTATATTAAAATCATGTGAAATCCACAAAGCGCTGTGTAATCCTATTTTAATACACTTTGCTCAGAATATTGTATACATATACGTTTCAAATTATATACATGTAGCGTATGTATATGTTTATATTATGTCGTATTCGTGTCTAATGTATACTATTTTTAATACATCTACCTATCAACTCGCATTATGGACGACTGAACAGGTAGCGTCAGCAGAAACAATGCTACGGATATTTAGTAAATTTAATTTATATTGAGAAAACAAACAAAAATCTTAAAAACACAGGTACAGTACAGCACGACAGATTTTAACTTAAAAAAGTACTTACAGGTAAACGTAGAACCTCGTCCTTTTTGAAGTCGGTTAAAAAAGCCTGGTTGTACCGTAAGGGTTAACAAAAATAAATAATTGAGTCATATATTTCCTTATTTGACTCTAAAACTACTCTATAATGTTTAAATTAGTACCTATACAGTAAAACACATTTTAGATTGTAAACTTATAACGAAGGTCCTTGAAGGGTTGGTCCCATATAAGCCTCAAAAGACCAGGGTCTACACAGAGCTATAACCCGCCAGCCGCAATAATGTAGACAAATTAATCTTTAGAATAAAATATCTTTCGACATTTATTACTTTGTAACTACTAACCCTGAAATCGAAAAAAAATGCTGTTCCATGCATCTATATTTTTTCTAGATTTCAGGGTTGGCCCCAAATCAAAAGTTGTATATTTTGTTCATAGTCATATACTGAATAACTTTCTTTTTCTTCTGACAGGGTTTTCGTAACACACTGTATAATCATTATATTATATATTTTATTCATTGATATAATCAGACTAGAAAGTAAAATAAACGATCTCTATGTTTCATAATATAAAACAACCGCTTAAAATATTTTAAATGGTATACGTTTTATCTGCGCACGTTACAGAACTCGCCGTCCCCAGCAAATGTTGTGGTGAATTTCATATTTTTGTAAGTATCTACTTCGTATGTTTATTCTCCATGTGTTTTGGTTCACATGGAATTTTCTTGATTTTTTATGCTTTCATAGGCATTATGTACGCTATGTTTGAAGAGCTCTCCTCTCTCTGAATATCATATTATACTACTTTGAGCTGAGTCATTTAGTTTTTTTCTCTCTGTATTTGCTTTGGGTAGGTTTTATTGAAAGTTTTATTACGACATAGAAATTTTATACTAGTACATGCTGCATAAAATTCACTTTATTATTTACTAACTATTAACTAGATAGGAAATCAAATCTGTAAGAGATACATTTTAGTACCTAGCGAATTTAATTAATACCCAAACTACTACTACTACGAACTAGAGTACTAGTATTAGATCCATTTCATGAATAGTACACGAAAGTACCAATATTCTATAATAAATCGCATCAAAAGTTGAAGGGATACTTGCCTTGTTACTCTCCAGTCCGCCAGTAATCCTTTGACTATTGTAAAGTTCCATTGCCCGATTACTTATTTTGAAAAATGACCTCTAAACTCCACAAAGTCCCTCGGATTTAGTTATCCCGAATGTCATTTCACCCCTTCTTAAACAAAACCTGGCTCTGAAGCGAACGGATTGCCGCGTACATTGTCTAAACAATTCTAAGTGATCGAACCATTATTGAGAAGGACTTAAAAGAAAAAAGTTGATTTGCTAATTTCAACCCTACTGATCACATTTTGCGACTCAATTTCAAAGAATGGAATCCGTTTTCTACTTTTAAAATTTCATATTTTGAAGTCGAAAAGATTTTAAAGAAGTTTTATGTTACCTTCGAATTTGCACGGTATGTCCTACTGAAAAGAGTTCCAAATTGCTTGTAAGCGACAACTTTAAAACGTCCGATGAAGCAGTTTTTTCTTGTCGAATAAAATTGCCTTAAACGGCGCGAATTCGCCAAATAATTTTATAACTTAAGTTTTGTGACGTAGAATCCAGATTCAATTTAATTTCGCGTAAGTATGAATTCATTTGCTTAGGGTAGCTGTGCCAGTTGTCGGTCCATAACAAAACACATAAATTAAGTGCTCAATAATAAATGGAAATGTCCCTTGCAGAGGACAGGGCATTAGGGCGGGATTATGAGGAATGTGGCCCTCCGTGCTCTTGTTTCTGGGCAACCGAACAGTCTTAGTACAATACAAATGAAGAGGATTTTTAGTAATCAATTGTTCAAAGTAAATTCAATGTAACAAAAATATTAGATTTACTTTTAGGCAAAATGTAATTAAAATCGACTATTACATTACATTATACAAATCTATTAAAAACAAAACATTAAAAAAGAATCTCAAATTTTGGTGCACACAAAAGCAAATAAATCACCGGATATTTAACTTTATCCATTGAACCAACAATATAAATCTCTCAATATCTGTTTCATCCCATTATTTACAAACACTCTGCTATTGTATGATATCATCCAAAACAGGTCTACAACACGCGACCACAATTTTATCACCACAAAACGTTTTTAGGGAGACAAATCTTCATAAAAAATACCCCTTGTGGCCAGTAAGTGGTCAAATAAACGGCCCGTCTACTTTGTGGGATGAATACCTGTATCGAAATGACAAAAGGTGTGTTTATCTGACACTTCTGAACATCCGAGGTCCATTTCATATTTATACGCTATAAACGTTAAACTTGTATTTGGCAGTTGCGCGTGGCAAGGGTCGCCCGGCCCCTAGTGGTCAAACTGGACAGCACGCGACTAGGGTAGAACCGGTTGGCCATTGGTCAGTGAGGGGATTGAGAAGGGAGAAGCATGCGTGTCAATGATTGGTCATTCAAACGGGCCAGGTGCGAATTTGCAAAAAATGGAGTTTTGAATTTGGAATTATGCGTACCTAGTAAAAAATATTAAGATACTAGCTGCGTCCGGCGGTGTTACCCGCTACATTTTTTTGGGGATAAAAAGTAGCCGGTCTTAATCCAGGGTGTCAACTACCTTCATATGAAATTTCATTAAAATCCATTCAGTAGTTTTTACGTGAAAGAGTAACAAACATCCATCCATACTTACAAACTTTCACGTTTATAATATTAGTAAGGATTTTTATAAGTACCTATTTAATGGCACTTTTAAATACCTACTTACTTATTCAAACAATCAAAGTGTGTTTTTAATGGGGTGGTTTTACACATACAAAATATTTCACTGTAATGTTCTGGAAAGAGCAAAGTAACATTTTTATTTATTTCCCAACAACGGTAAGCAAGTAGGCGTGCGACAAAAATCTGTTTGAAATTTAATATGTTGCGAAATGTAGTCAGATATGCATCACGTGCATGCGTGTTAAGAGTGCTCGACCGGGACGCTTTGGGAATACACAGATATATACAATGTATGTATTTGGATACATGCATTTTTTGGATTACATGAAATGCATTGTAATATAGTAGTGTAGAGTACCTATTATCGTGCGACTGCCAAACAATTTTTTTTAGTTCTATTACCAGTCTGTCTGTATGTCTCGTCGGTGTCTTGTAATACAAATCTTAGTAAAAGCTAGAAGTAATGATTTGCACTCAAAAACGATAAATATGATATACTCTTAATTGCTTTTGAATACCTTCTATATCTGTCAATGTAATTTGAATTCAGAACCACCACACCGACCAAATTCTAAATTTAAATCAAAAATTTGTTTAAACCACAAACAAACGAACTCTTGTTCTCACCTCTAGTACATCCAATCTTACCAAAAACAATACCCTTTGCCATCAACTTCTATGGATATTACAACATCGACACACCATCTCATTCGGATGTCACTAAATTACAATTTCAAGGGTCGTTTTGGGAACAAAAAACATTTATATCAATGGCGGGCCGGTTCTAAATTTTACTAGTCATTGACAGGCCGTAAGAGGCGGGGCCTGGCCTCCAGAGGCTCGTTTTGCTATAGATGCGGAGTAAGTAGATAAGAATACTGGAGATGCCCCCGGACTTGGTACCGCGGTGCCGGAGATACTAGAGCGGATAGCACCGAAAACGAACCGGAATCTTACATGTATTTTAGTATCTAGGAATACATGTACGAGAGGGAGAAAACGTTAGCAAGCAGAGAAAAAAAATCGAATCTAGGGACTATGTACATTGTTTTTTGATATCTGAAGAAGATGACATAATAAAAAATGATTGATCTTTGAGTATTTATAATCTACTAGACGAAAAAAGAGCTTATAGGTAGATAGGTAGAATTTGCTTTATTGTACACTATACAAACACATCTTAATTTATTTACCTCATCGTTAGTGCAGTAGGCATAATGGCTTATACTCATAGAAAACGACAAATTCTTTTCAGGAAAGATCAGACTGGCTAGAAGAAAACCAATTTCGTTCCTCAGTTCCCCGATATTACTTGCAGTATTAAAAACATAAAAAAAAATCTTTATCTCAAGACAGCTCTATAAAGTTCCTTCGGAGGGTCAAAGGTAAAGTTTTCGGCCGGCGGCCGCAAGGGACGGCTCGGGGTTCGAACCCTGGATAAAACTCCGAGTAATTCTCACGTACTACCCTCGCAATCGTCGGTCTAGGTCGGACAATATGTTTGTTCATCTCATTACGTAATGTATTTTATGTAGTGTTTATTATTTTCTTTCAAATAATGTGTTAGTAAGTTTAATAATGGAAGTGTTCACATAAATATGATAGTAAATGCATTAGTAAATATAGGATCGCCTATAGGCTTAAGTTCTGGGAAATAAAGAGACGTATTGGTTTAAGTAATTATCAGATCTACTTGGTGAAGAAACCCTAGTTATATTATTGGGGTATCTTATAGGTATCGTAGCCGAAATGAAGTATGTATAGTACCTACACAGACTCTACCCTTAAGTTCAAGATTCAGAATAGTCAGATCCACATGGTCAGGTCATGGTATGTTTATATAATAAATAGGTTCATCCACACCAGCCGGAACACGTCCACTGTTAAACAAAGGCCTCCCACTTAGAGTGGGGGGAGTTGCCATACTCTCCAAGCTTAGCAAGTGTCTTAGGGATCGCAGTATTGGTGGTGATGTTACAAGAGACGCTGCTGCCCATCTTCTGGATTTTCCCTTAGTCGCCTCTTACGACACCCACGGGAGGAATGGGGGTTGTCAATTCTAGGTCGGATATCACTCGGAAAATGTAGTATACCTACAGAAGATAATCGTAACGCAAAACGAGCCACCGATAGCTGTCAATTGAATCTGTAATTGTCACCAGCCACGGTAGGGTAACAAGTGCAGAAACGATTAATTTTGACACGGTATCTGAGAAACATCCCACGCTTCTATACAAGCACGTGTCATAGAATAGAAGGAAGTTTAAAGCATTTACAATATGTTTTTGTAATAAAAAACTTATAACTGTTCATATTTTATACTGTTACAGTGAAGTTACTGTAAACTCTATAAATTAAAGAAGAAAAAAGGTGTTTACCCGCACCGTACTTTACCGCAGTGGGAAAAAACACATTTGTTTTCAAACTGGAATAGAAACCTAAAAGACCTAACATAAAGAGACAATTGATGTACCGACTTCATATTGAGAATAATTCTAAGTTCTTTTTGAGTAAAATCGACATAATTCGTTGACCTACACAACCCTCCAAAAACGGTACAAATGTCAAGCTTTAAAACAACACTGATACTCGTAGGTAAAGGCGAGCGTGCATACATCGTTCAAATATTTACGTTGACTTAGGTTAACCCTTGCGCGGCGGGCTCCGTCCATCAGGCCCCGTGGCCTCGCGGGACCGGCCAGGTAACTGTAGCGGTACGAAGATTAGATAGGTTACTTTCTATCGATTCGTTTCTTAGAGACGCGTCATTACGAATTGATGTGGACTGGAGCTGAGACATGGGGAAATTTTGTACTTAAATTGGCAACGTTAAATGAATCTTTTTTTCAAAAAAGGCAATTTTTTATGTATGAAAAAAGAAGATCTTTTTTTATCAAGATAGTTCATGCAAATTATTTTGGTTTATTCGGAAGCATGTTACTCGTAACCCTATATGCGGAAGTCACTAATTACGAAATAAATAATTTATATTTATTCTTCCTCTGTATTTGTTAATATCTTTTGTTCCAGATATCCGAATACATGGGAATAACGTAGCCAACATAAATGCCTGTGAAGATGGCTTGTATGGAAGTAAGAACACGAAAGAGATGAAGACTTAATGGGCCTTGACTGACAGACAATAGAAAAAAAACATCAAGTTAAGTCTAAGCCAATGAGGTGAAAGAAAAAATCAAATATGGATTAATTGCTGGTAGGTTTTATAAAATCTATTCGTCTCAAAAACAACAGCGTTCATTGCATCAGTACCCATTCTTAAATTCTTCAACAAAATAGCTGTTTAGTATACGAATACTTTAACAAAAATAAGATACTTTTTATCCAGTTCTATACTTCTTAAGTCTACGTCAGTCCGTTCCGGGGGTCATCCCAGCAACCCGCAATAAAATATGCGCGGCAGGACCGTAGGATGTAAAAATGTTGTTTTTAGGGCTCTCCTCAATAATGTATCCTTTAGGAAACGTTAAGTGCTCTTTGCCTTTACCTATGTATGTTTATAGGCGGTCCCGAGCACCTCTTTTATAAGTAATGCCCGGCTTTATTGTATTATAAAAGTCTTAATAGTGTAGGTACTTTAATTTTTGTGGGCTGGTCATATAAAGTGGTCGTACATGCGCGATGTATATCGGTTTATATTACTTTTTAGTTCGCTATATCTTTATCATTTGCCGAATATATTATGGAGTTTAACTTAATCAGATGTCGAATTTTGTATGACCTTTTTACTTTGCAACATTAAGCACTTCTTTGTCACTGTCAGTCCGCGGGCCTTAAATGAACCCTAAATCGCTGGCAAAACGGGTACACAAATAAACCCAGCCAAAAATACATGTCCCGTTCAGCGTAACTCAGTGAACTATCGGTTAACATTCACTATCAATAAAGTACGAGCCGATGGGCAAAGGGCGTCGGTGATCGATGGAACTTCTAATTTATACCCAAAACCCTAAGGCCGTATCGATTACACCCGCTAACTTTGTCGGGCCCGATGTACCGAGGCGCACTGCTTTTTGCAAAATTTCCAGTTGTCTCTTGAGGGTTAAGCTCGCGTATTACTTGATAGTTTGAGAATATATAAATTTTTAGACGCGTGGGAATGATTTAATGGATGGTCTTTGATAGTTGGAATAAGTAATTTCGAACGATTCTGGAAATGGAATTTGCCAAAAAAAAACTGGTAAATTTTAATTGATTATTTAGGCTTAAAAGGTCTATGAATTATTTAAAAAAATCTCCAGGTAAATGGACCGAAATAAATAAAGAGCTTTGACATCAACATGGATTTTGTCACCGCTACACCGATTGTTATAATTTTGGTCTTTAACAGAGAAAAAGTTAACGAAACCGATGAATGAAAACGAGAGGAAAGTGTAAAGTGACAAAAAATATTTCTTTAAATAGTTTTGATACTTTATGAATACAGTAAGATTCAATACATTGCAGGCATTACTCTATATTTAATCGAGATATCGCGAAGAGACCGATCGATCTGCATCATTTCCACAAGATCTTCGCCTACCCGTAATTTTCCGATGTTTACAATACATTACCGAATTAATGTTACCCTAACGTTAACGATCGATCTTTAATATCTCGCGCACACGTTCGAGTCTAAATTATCTTCACTTGAACGGTTTCAAGGGTCGTAATTCGAATCTTTTACGGATAATCGTTAGACGCAGCCTCGATAATGTAACGTGTATGTTTCAGGAAGGATTATGTTATATACTTCAAACTATGAAGTTTGTACCATATATACGAGTAACACCACCTATGTATACTTAGTATCTAATAGAAAAAACTGGGATGTTGTAATGTAGGTACCGCATTTTATCAGTGGTTCAGTTTTAGTTCTGCATAGTAAGCTCGATTTTTTGGCCATTTATCAGCCAAAAAAAGAAATTAGTAGAGACACAGAACAACTGAAACATTTTCATTGACTCCTACTATTAAGAAATAGAGATTTTTGAAGCAAAGATTCCACAACGAAGTAAAAAATACCCACACAAGACATAGTTTTACTACTAATCAAATTCAAATTAAGTCAAAATAAACTAAGAAAGGCTTGCTTTCATAACCTCTACATAAATTCCATTTCCATACACATAGTACACTATAAACAATCAGTGGTAGGCCCGCCTCCCATCTATTATTCACGAAGTTTCAGTAAGTATCACGATAGCTAAGGTACTTAAAACGTAAGCAATTACTGGAGGCAGGTAATCCTGGAAGCTTTGACCCTCGGGATGACCCTTGCCTAACGAACTGTGTATTATCTAATGAGTGAAACGATCTAAGGATTAATGTTTTGTGTTCTTAAATTAAACGATAGTTTCTATTAAATTTCGAACCATAGAGCATTATGTTCAATTTAATTATAGAATCGGATTATTCGTTGCGATTGGTTGAAGTGTACATCTGAATCCTAGAACGTTGTCTGTCTATTCAGCCATCTCATTGTGATTAAGAAATAGGCTAAACGATATGAAATACTTTTTGGAAATGGCTTTAATCCTAGGGACATTTTATCCCGGAAAAGACAGCAGAATTTTCCACTCAAATGAAAAAGTATGTAAAGGCTAGTATGAGAATGATTGTTTTTACTATTAAAAAAAACTTTAGATTTAGGTCAGCACGCGTTTGAATGATTACATAACATATTATCATAACATCACGCCTGTATTCCCTGAAGGGTAGGTAGAGGTGCACATATAGTACACCCATATTTCGCCAGTTATGTTTTTAGGTCCCAATGTAATAGGGGGCGAGCCTATTGCCATCAACCGGGCACAAATCCAGACTCTGTGCTGCCACTGAGAATTACCTAATGGAAAAACCCAGTAACACTTTGCCCGACCCGGGATTCGAATCCAGGACCTCTCAGCAGTCGCGCTTAGCGACCACTAGACCAACGCAGTCCTCCAGTTTGAATGATTAGAAGTAGTTAAAGCGTAAAAAGTGTCTTGTTTGTTGACTTAATTGCCCATCAGTTTTGTCATATGACCTACTTTTTGACCCAGTTGGTCGCGAGCAGATTGCTGATTTAAATGTTTCATTGTAACGTCAATGTCGGTCAGTCTGCAGATCTTTTTTGTTGGACGTTTTTTGAGTACAATAGAAGAACGGAGCTATCTGTGCTGAAAAATATTTGTTTTGGAAGATGAAAAGTACCTCATATACTCGTAAATGATAGTAAAACCATCCATTGTACTTATATTTTTCAGCATATTCAAGATTTTCATACTAATTGCTTTAAAAAGTGTTGCCGCACAGCTTAACGCCTCACAGGACTTTTAATGACTTATGCGTCAATAAGGAATAATTTTGCTATTATATAGTGTCAGGCGCTTCGTATACTTATTCCTTTGTACTAGCCTGACTGTTAGTGTGTCATTTTGATTCTACCACCAACCTTCTTACTGTACGCACTATTTAAATTCATTAAACATTTTTTTATACGTAATTGGACTTTAATTAGCCCCAGTGTATACTCAAAATATACATATTGGTGGCCCATGAGGGGAACATAAATTGCAAGAAAGAAGAAAGTCTCGAAAAAAGTCAAGAAAAAACCGGATAAAAATCTTGTCGAAGCAGAGTCGGTCAGTTGGCGAGCGAACTTGCTTGGCTTGATTGAAGATTGAAGAAAGGAGTTCAAGAACGAAGGTGCAGCCAGGGTCATCTACGAATTCAGGCTGAAGCGAGCGGTGATTCACCGAAAGGGTCACATCGCGCACCAGTTCGTCAAGACGTCTAAAGTCAGATAAGTGCTCTTTCCTTCCTATATTTCCTAATCTTCCTAAAATCTTATCCAAATTCCTAAAGTCATTATTCCTAGTTATTGGAAATCAAATTCATTTGTGCAAATTTGTGTAGAATTGTTAAAAAAGTACATAGTCATCTTAGAATTTATAAACCTACCCACAATTATATTTTTTTCTCTTTGTTCAATAATTCATTAACGTTATTTTCCGTTAAATTATTAATTCAATTGACAGCATTCTTAAAAGTAGATAAGTTTAAAAATAAACAGGTGTATTTTAAAGAAACAATCCTTAATCCAATACAAAGGCTACGTACATGCATTGTCGCTAACGTTATTCCTTGTCTTATGATAAATGCTAATACGTAATAACCGGCAATTTCAGATTGTTATCTGCGTCACATCAGGTGCGTTATCTCACCGTCCGCAATCAGCTGTGCTAGCGGAACCGGTTTCTGGTCGTCAGGTGTCGTCGAGACGAGGAGCGTGAGCCATTCTTTTGTAATTAATAGATTAGTCATTTGTTGAACGTTTGTTCGTTAACTTTTTAAACTTAATACTTGTGTACGTATCTAATTACAATGCCTAACGAATCGGTAGATAAAGGTCGTTTAAAGGAATTATTAACTAAAAGATCGTCTGCAAAGGGACAAATAACTAAATTTAAAAATTATTTAAGTAGTATTACGGGTCTATCAGAGTTAAGCAACATACAATTAACTGAGTTAAATTTGAAACTTGCAAAATTCGAGGCATTGTCAGTTAGAGTCGATGGCTTGCAAAGTGAGATCGAGGTTTTGAATTCAGGAAATTTAGCAGCAGAAATCGATGAACGCGATAGTATCGAGCGCGACATTATTATCAACATTGCCACTGCAAAAACGTTAGTGGATAAATTTTCTAAAATAGAATGTGAGCACAGGCGCGCTTCTATACATGATAGTTCTTGTTGTTCAGATCATCAAGCAGGTGGTATAAAATTACCTCAAATTCAAATAGCAAGGTTTGACGGCGCTTATTTCCGATGGTTAGAGTTCCGCGATACTTTTGAGAATTTGATTCACAAAAATGAACGTATAACACCGATCCATAAGTTTCATTATCTCATGTCGTATTTGGAAGGAGACGCCGCAAGAATTATTTCAAATCTTGAGGTGTCATCCGCGAATTATTCTGAAGCTTGGAATATACTTTGTAGTCGTTATAATAATAAAAGAATGCTAATCAACCACCACTTAAATTCGCTACTTAATATTAAGCAGATTTCACGAGAATCGGAGAAGTCTTTGCGATTTTTAGTTGACCATGTGACAAAAAACTTACGTGCTTTAGCCAGCTTAGGACAACCCACGGACAAATGGGATGGTCTACTGATTTTTATATTGTCATCAAAATTAAATAATGATACGTTAGTAAAGTGGGAGGAATATCGAAATAATTTAAAAGAAGATGTTCCAACATTAGAACAGTTTTATAAATTCATGACTGACCGCGCAGACGTGTTGGAATCATTGAATTGTAATAAAAATGATAGTACTGTACCTAAATGCCACATAGCCGGCTCGCGCAGTAGTCCCATAACAACAAATGCACATAAGCAAAAGGTTTCTACTAAATCATTTGCTACTTCTAACATTAAGGTAAATAATGCTAATAAAAATACAAATACCTGCAAATCCAATGCTTATTTCTGTGTTATTTGTAACGAAAATCATAGAATTTTTGATTGTCCCACTTTCAAAGCAAAGAGGGTAGATGAAAGGTGGGAAGATGTTAAAAAATACAAATTGTGTGTCAACTGTCTTAGGCAGGGACATCACTCAGGCGCATGTCGCATGGGACCATGTCGTGAGTGCAATAAAAGGCATCATAGTTTGCTGCACCGCCCCGCCACATGTTCCGATATTCATAATCACGTAATGGTAGATGAGACCGGTGATAATTGTTGCGAAACGATTGCTAGTTTTTCACGGCGAAGTTCAAGTCAAATACTTTTATCAACGGCTTTAATTGAAGTCTCGAATCCATTGACCCAGCAAAAGGCGAAGGTTCGAGCACTGCTAGATTGTGGTAGTCAATCGTCCTTTATTTCTAATGAACTAAAGGATAAACTTTTATTAAAAACATTACCTATTGACTCGCTAAAGGTCATAGGAATAGGAAATACTGTCACTTCACATATTTCTGAAAGTTGCAATATAAAAATTAGCTCTCTTGATAAAAAATATAACGCAAATTGTTATGGTCTAGTTTTAAAAGAGTTAACCGGTTTAATACCTAGATACCCAGTCAACATTAGTACATTAAATTTACCTAATGACATTGTGTTAGCTGACCCTACATTCAATCAGCCAGCACCTATAGATGTCTTAATCGGAGTTGATCTATTCTGGGACATCTTAGGTAGTGAACAGCGTTCTCTTGGTCCGGATAATCCAAAATTAATAAATTCGCAATTAGGTTGGATAATATCAGGTCCAATTTATTCCAAGTTTGCTATGCAAAATACTTATTGTAATCAAGCGGTTATAGGGACCGTGTCAAATCAAAATAACATTGAAAAATCAATAACTAAATTCTGGGAATTAGAAGAGGTTCCTGCAAAACGTATTATGAGTGAAGTTGAAAAGGTTTGCGAAAATCATTTTATCACTCACACTCGTAGAGAAGTCTCCGGCAGATTTTGTGTAAAATTACCCTTGAAAGATACTCCAGACTGTCTGGGAGATACTTATACACTAGCTAAAAGGCGATTGTATTGCTTAGAAAAACGTTTTAGGAAAAATCCATTGTTAAAGTGCGAATATGCAGAATTCATTAATGAATACGCTCAATTAGGGCATCTCTCATTAGCTAAAGATGAAAAAAATGTAACTTATTATTTATGTCACCATGCGGTTCTAAAACAAGACAGTGAGTCAACTAAGTTACGCGTTGTCTTTGATGGTTCCGCAGCTTCTACGTCAGGGTACTCGTTAAATGATATTTTAATGGTGGGTCCGACCCTCCAAGATTCTCTTTTCGCTATATTAATACGAGCTAGACAGTACAAGTTTCTATTAACTGGAGATATTGAAAAAATGTACCGCCAAGTTTCTTTACATGAAGAGAATCGCAGTCTGCAACGTATTCTATGGCGAGAAGACGAAAGGCATCCCATCAAAGCCTTTGAGTTAAATACGCTCACTTATGGCACCGCAAGTGCTAGTTATCTTAGTACGCGTTGTTTATGGCAACTTGGTGAGGAACAAGGTGATGAAATTATTAAAAATATTATCCAAAAGGATTTCTACGTGGACGATTTAATAACGGGTGCTGATAATGAGCAGGATTTACGTTATATTCAAAAGAACGTTTCCGAGGCTTTAAGTAAAGGTTGTTTTAATTTAAGAAAATATAAAAGTAACAATCCATCAATATTTAATACTTTAAACTTTAATCAAGATAATTTAACACTTAGTGAATCTTCAAGTACTCTTGGTCTTGGATGGAAACCATCCAGTGACACGTTATTCTTTCCAATTAAAACGTTTGCGTGTGGTAAAGAAGCAATTATCACAAAACGATTTGTTATGTCCAATTCATTTAAAATATTCGACCCGTTAGGAATCTTGAGTCCAGTCATAATTCAGCCCAAAATTATATTACAAAAAATGTGGCAACTAAAATTAGATTGGGATGAACCAGTTACAGATGAATTAAGAAACGATTGGTTAAAATTCACTGATAATTTAAAGTGGTTAGATAAATTTCAAATTCCTAGGTTAGTGCTATGCGACAAACCTGAATCAGTAGAACTGCACTCATTTAGTGACGCGTCTCAATGCGCTTATGGTGCATGCATTTATTTAAAGTCAGTAAATTGTTATGGTGACAGCACTGTAAGGTTATTGTGCGCTAAGTCCAAGGTCGCGCCTATAAACCCTACGACAATACCACGTCTTGAATTATGTGCTGCACTACTAGCCGCAAAACTTTGTAAGTCAGTAATAGATTCACTCCGTAGCAAGCCAATGAGACTGACGCACTGGTGTGATTCTAGTGTCGTTCTCAGTTGGATAAATAGCGATCCAACAAAACTAAAAATGTTCGCAGCCAATCGTATCTGTGAAATAGTGGAAATAACTGAAGCATCATCATGGCGTTATGTTCCCACTGCAATGAATCCAGCAGATTTAATATCTAGGGGAGTAGATGCAAAAACATTGTTATCTACTGAGCTATGGTGGTCCGGCCCTAACTTCTTGCGACAAAATGAATGTTATTGGCCAATATTAAAAGAATTTAAGTTAAATAACTTACCTGAACTAAAAACGCAAACACATTCATTAATCACAATTAGTGATAACTTTATAAATTATGATAATTTTTCATCATTCAACAAACTTCGAAAAGTTGTTGCATACTGTTTACGGTTCATACATAATATAAAACAACCGAAGAATAAACGAGTAGGCTTACTAACAGTAGATGAGTTATTAACATCATTTCATTTATTGTGCGTTATCGCGCAGCGTGAGTCATTCGCTATTGAATACGAGTTGCTTATAAAAGGTAAACAACTACCGGCAAGAAGTAAAATTTTATCGTTGTCACCGTTTTTAGATAAAGATAAGTTAATTCGTGTCGGTGGACGCATAAATGCTTCAGCGTGTGATTTCGAGAAAAGACATCCAATACTTCTGCACGCCTCGCATAAATTAACTAAACTATATTTTGCAATGGAGCATATAGTACATTTGCATGCAGGCCCGCAATTGTTGTTATCATCAGTTAGGGAAACAGTCTGGCCTGTTAATGGCAGGCACCTTGCGCGACGAACAGTTAGCAACTGCGTGCGATGTAGGCGGCTAAGTGGCAAAACTTTGTGCCCAAAAATGGGTAATTTACCTTCACAACGCGTAAATCCAGACTTTCCATTCTTGTCCGTTGGTTTGGATTTTGCTGGACCTTTTTTCGTTTTGAATCGCAAAGGACGTGGAAGTCGCTTAACAAAGTGTTATATGTGTATTTTTGTGTGTTTACGTTACAAATGCATTCATTTGGAGGCAGTTAGTGACTTATCTAAAGATGCATTTGTGATGACACTTAGGCGATTTATTGCGCGCAGAGGTAAACCAACGGAAATATTTAGCGATAATGGTCGTAATTTTGTCGCCGCGGCAAAGGAAATAGGAGCGTTTTTAAGACAAAATACAGAACCTATATCTGATTTTGCAAGTCAACAAGGTATTAGGTTTAAGTTCATACCCACTTACGCTCCTCACTTCGGCGGCATCTGGGAAGCCGGAGTTAAATCAGCTAAGCATCATATTAAACGAGTTATTGGCAATAGTAATTTAACATTTGAGGAAATTATAACTTTATTTGCACAAGTGGAGGCGATTCTTAATAGCCGTCCCTTGTGTCCTTTATCATCCTGTCCTAATGACCTCCTCTCCCTATCCCCAGGGCACTTCATCATCGGTCGGCCGTTAACTGCGCTACCCGCTCCAGCCCTGGAAGGCAGAGATGACAACAAATGCAACCGATACAAACGCCTCGAAGGCATAAGACTTCACTTCTGGCAGAGGTGGCAGAAAGAGTACTTGTCAGAGCTGCAGCAAAGAACAAAGTGGCGCAAAGGCAATGCTCAGCTTAATGTTGGAGACATGGTGCTGCTAGCGGAAGATAACACACCTCCACTTAACTGGCGCCTAGGACGAGTTCTACAGCTGTTTCCTGGACCAGATGGAGTATCCAGAGTTGCAGAGATCAAAACTACACGAGGGTGTGTGCGACGACCGTTCACTCGTCTATGCCCGCTGCCAACCGCTGAAGAATTAAGTGGTTGAAAGCAGTCTTTCAACGGCCGGGAATATGTTGCCGCACAGCTTAACGCCTCACAGGACTTTTAATGACTTATGCGTCAATAAGGAATAATTTTGCTATTATATAGTGTCAGGCGCTTCGTATACTTATTCCTTTGTACTAGCCTGACTGTTAGTGTGTCATTTTGATTCTACCACCAACCTTCTTACTGTACGCACTATTTAAATTCATTAAACATTTTTTTATACGTAATTGGACTTTAATTAGCCCCAGTGTATACTCAAAATATACAAAAAGTATTGGCCTTGACCATGAATCCTAAAAATGTATTTATTTATTAATGAGGCACACCAACAATATAAACACAAACATATAAAAAAAAACAGGTGTACTAAGACTAGTGTTTACATCAATTATAGACCTGCACAACAATTCAATAGAAACACAGTATTCATCAGATAATACGTTTCAAATATACCGCGAATTCGTAAAAACAATTTTAGTAGTTCTAGGTTATGTTAAAGTTAAAGTGTCTAGGAAGTTTAAGATAATAGAACCCCAGTCCGACTTAAAGTCAGTATACACAACCAGACAAAATCGGCTAGCCTTAAAAGATATAAGCTTAAAACAACTGCTGTAAAGGAACATGAATTTCTTATGAAAAGGTCAGCATCGAGTGCAATTTGACTGAAAAATTCACGTTAATATCTTTAGTTTAACTTTTTTTTTTTTTTTTTTTTTTTTTTTTTTTTTTTTTATTTAAAAAAACGTCGCCCCACACTAGGAATTTCTCCTGTATCGTGGGTGCGTTTCACAAACATGAAATATCACAAACACAAACACCCAGACTCGGGACAAACATCTGTGGTACGCACAAAGTTTTGCCCCGTGCGGGAATCGAACCCGCAACCCTTAGCGCAGCAGTCCAATCGCTTAACCACTGCGCTAATCAGGTCGTCAAAGCTTTATGCAAGTATTTTCGGTTTTTCTACAATTTTTTGCGGCATTTTGGAAAACTTACTGTAATATTTGCTTATAACTCATTACTGTTCGCTACTATTTGTACCCGGTTGATGGCAATAGGGTCACCCCTTACATTGGGACCTAAAACATAACTGGCGAAACGTGGGTGTACTAAATGTGCACCACTGCCTACCCCTTCGGGGAATGCAGGCGTGATGTTATGTGTTGTTCGCTACTGTGGTGCTGGCCTGCTTAGTATCTTTGGAACTAAATGTGTAATTACCTAATCTAAATCAGTTATTATTTCTGATATCAAATTAACACCAAGACTAATCCTAAAACAAGTCTAAGGCAACGATTGAACCAAAATCTTAAACCAATGCACTGACCTATTCAATTGGCAACCTAATTCAGATAAGTTGGTACATATGTCTCCTACAAGTTTGCCTACAAATCGATTCAAACAAAACAAGCAGTGCAATATAGCGAACAAACAGGCGGCTACAGTCGGACACCGCAATTTATAAGCGGGACTGGCAGAAGAAAGGGTCCGCGGCCTGTTATTGTATCGGAAGGTGGCCCGGCCTAACGGGCTTACACTGTAGACTTAGTGGCTCATAGATATCACGAAGAAATGATGATAATATAGGTATTTTTCTTTTTCTTAATTCTACACTTCTTTATTCTTCCGCCAGGCAGTATCAGTCTCATGTTTTACATGAGATAACTAAATTTTATAACAACATTGCTTTTTTGTAGTTACTCTTCTGCATTGTCGTTATATGGAATAGACTGAAATGCTTTGGTATGGTGGCTATTCTGTTAGATGTTTTATAATTTTTAGTAACTATCGGGCATTGCCGACATGGCTGATCGAATAAATGGGGAGACGGATAAAGAATACAGTTTTCTTTTGTCACTGAGAAAATTAAAATAATGGCAGTAAGAACGTTTCTTCTTACGACCTGTTTGAAGTGGTCACACTTTCTGCTAATCTTTGTAATGAAGCATTTTTTGTTAAAAAAAATTCATCCCGATCTAATAGTTCATATGTCTGCGGGGTCACATTTGCAAATACAAGCCTTGTCTATGTAAGAGTGTGTACTTACACCGTGTCCCTTACGCACACAAACAGAAAAGGGACAAAGGTCACCGGCCACAGCCTTCTTATATTTGTTTAAGACGTGTATTGTGCCCAAAGACCCTTATTTTAGCGATACATTTGTATATTGTATTGTTCGTAATACCTGCCTTTTATATAACTAAATATACCTACAGATGTAGGTACCTATAACACTGTAAGAAATTAGTTTCTTTTGTAGAATCGATTCTTAATTACATACTTATGCTAAAGTATACAAAGTCTTAACATTGGAACTTCACACTATTACTCAATACTCCATACTCTCAAATTCCTCCCTACATGTATATCTAATGCTTAATATGCGCCGAGTGCAGGTACCACGCACTTGACCTTTTTGAAAGACATTGCAGGTCGACGCACGTCTATCGAGAACGTCTCTCTTTAGACAGACAGATAGGTAGGTACTCTTAAATCATACCGAATCGGCTCGCGTCCAGTCGAATATCATATCCAATATCGATTCGAACTTTTCGACTACGAAATGAGGGTGGCGATTTTTTATTTGCTTGTCTATTTCAGTTTTCGCTAACAACTGGTCCTTTAAGCGTTATTTCATGAACTATTTATACCTTTTCATTTCTCAAATGCCTTATCTTATGTCCAGCGTTCGTCACTTGTCAAAGACACCTGAATCTCACCGATTTGCCTCAGATTTTCACAACAGAAATGAGATTGTTGCATAGTTAGTAGAATACGTATGTAACGTAAATCAAACTATGCAATATAATTACGTGTAATCTAATCATAAATTAAACCAACGTGCGTCTTTTCCTGTCACTTACATCAAAGCCATCACCAACTGACAACTAAACACAAACTTCCTAATTACATATTTAAACAGAATAAATATATTACAACTTGTAAATCAAAGCTTTAAGCTAACTACGTAAAAGTGTCTCCCCTCCGCCTAATACGTCTGGTAAATAGAGATTCGATCTAATAGGACCTCCAGAGGCTCTCAAACGTTCAATCAAAATGATAGGTAATTCAGTTACACAACCACTGGACGAATACCGTCCTATCTTGTACAGACGATCGGTAAAGTGTTGGGACAAGTTACTCGCGAAATCCCAATAGAATAACAAGTATCTAATCTCGTGGTTTATTTAATTAAGATTTCTGAAGCCCTTGTATAAAAGTGACTTTAAGATCTCCATTGGAACAGGAAATTGATTTTAATTTATAGTTACTTAAACAACTTAAGCTCAGAATAAACTAGATTTACTGTGTGTGCGAAGTAAGTACCTAGATACTTGTAAACATAAAACTAATGGCAATTTCCATGATAAATTTAAAACAAGATTTCACTTTACTTGTCTTCTGCAATGCATGTATAATTATTAACCCTATGTCTTCTTGCGATACCATTGAGGTATGGTTCAACATACCGTGGAAAACATTATTTGTCGTAATTTCTGTTTGCCGTCGCATTCGGGTGTACCCGTCGCATCGTCGGCCACCACTCGTATCCCCTATTCCCTAATTAATCGTGTATCGCACCAGTCTCACGAGTCCCGTCCCCGTGGCTGACCCACCTTGATTCGATTACCGTGTGTATTGACTTCTGTTTTATCTTTATAGCTATTCGATTGGGATATATGCACTTTATCGATTTCAGGAAGGCATTCGATAGACTGAATCAATGTTGACGTATTGTAACTAAATTCATTTTAATGTGAAGCATATAAAAAAATATCTACCTATGTCTATTATATTCTAATGTTAGAAGTATTTTTTTCCGTAGACTTGAGTTGATATTGTATGATATGCCTTTTAGATACTAATCTTTTTGGAGTTACTCAAGGGTTATTTATAGGTCCCATGCATCATACTAATAGCATCGAAATGAGAGACATTTTTAAACATACATAATGTTTTTAAATTAAAAAAAAAAGTTAGAGATGGATACCTACCGAAATGTCAGTTGCGCAATAATGCGCTGTATAAGAAAACTGTCTTATGATACTATAATCTTTCAAATTAGGTTTGTCAATCTATTATAGGCAATTATAAATGACTATCTGAAGAATCTTGCATCTTGCATATCCTTCTTGTTCAAATAGTAATAAAAACAGTTATCTACACAACACGCGTGCTATTTACTTACTCGGCCCGTGTTAGTTCGGGCCGCGGGATCTTTTCATTTCCTGACGAAACTACTTTTCGTGGCCATTTGGTAGAACTGACTTAAGCCACTGTTATATTAAATTTAATTAGGCATTATTGTGATTACCTCGTTGGTCTAGTAGTCGCTAAGTAAGACTGTTGAGCATGAGTTCCTTGGTAAGTCCCAGGTTTGATTTTAAACAACATGTACCTTGTATTTGTATACATATAAGTATTAACAAAGTGTTACTTCAAAAATGATGTGCGAGACTCGAACCCGCGATCTTCACAGATCCGTGGTGAAGCTCTGCCAACTGAGCTATCGTGCCGCTGCTCGACCCAAGACTAACCAGTTTCCTTTTAGTATTTACGTATTAAGGGTGATGCCATTTTTAAATTTCGCCAAAAAACCTTACTTAAAATGTAGACCAAATTGTTAATATTTGGAACATATTATTTTCGAATATGGTCGGCCATTGTTACAGCGATAATATCGCAGGTTCAGTACAAATACAAAACAATGAGCGAGGCGAATAAGTTAACTAATTTAATCCTACCGAAAAGCTTTGCGATATCTGTGCCTAATGTATGCACAGCGGATACCCCTTCGAGTCTGTTTTAAATAGCAAGTTCACTTGTAACTGAACTCGAACAAGAAGTCAAATTGTCTTATCATTTTTATTTGAATTAAATAAGATAAATAGGTATGAGACATGTGAACATCAAACACAAAAATTTGAAGTTGGTTTTAAAATATAAACGTTGGAGGTACCTTCATACTGTTTATAACTATGCCTAAGCCATACTAAACGGTAAGTAATAAAATACTTATAAATCTATTACATACATCTCTATTTTGTAAGTGTTCATTTTAAATTAATAAGTCGACTTTTTAATAACTACACTGTCAAATCCGTACCTAACTCATGCAAACCACCAGCATGCTTTACTAGCCTCTGAAACTCGCGCGTTCGAACGCAGCACGGGCCGGACTTGCGGGCAGTACTCCCTAGCTGTGGGCAGTACACCCTCAAAACAACCTTGAACAGCAAAAAACATTATATCTACCCTTCTACTACAACCCAAAGTGAACTCTATACACTGAACAATAAAGTAGAGTTTTGTACAACTACTGTTTTGTGGGCAGCAGATTCAGGGGACCGACAGATCGACCCATGGCTACTATACAACGGTTGTATAGTTTTGATTTCTATTTCGTATGTTTGACTTCGAAATATTTGCCGAATTCCGGTTATTGGGTAGTCCTATGAATAAAGTATGAGATACCTGAAACTTGAATTAAGTATGATTCGGTATGTTTTTAAACGAGGGATCGAGTTAGAGAAGTTAATATTGTTACTGTAAACATTATGATAAAATATTTATGTAGTACCTAGTTATTATGTAGGTACTTAGGTAAGAATAATGTAGCCGCGTTACATTGTAACAAACTTTATAGACTATTGATAGTTTGAATGAAACTTGAAGTGATTTCTATGAATTGTGTAATAAATGCAATTAGTGGTCATAACTTTTGTCTCTGACTGAATACACTAAGATTGTATAAGATTTGTTATAGCTAATTACTTTGTATATACTTAGTGTAGGTTACTCTTGTTAATTCTATCGCCTTTGGTCTTATCCTGTAATGATAATTGTACAAAGACAAATGAATAAACATATACATCAAATTGACGTAATTCTATGTGAATAGTACCGGGTAGGCAGAGAGCTTAGATTATTTAATTTATGAACTCAAATATTTTAGTCCATAACCTCTTGGAATTAGTTACCGAGTTAGAACCTTAAAGATGACCGCGCGAATAGAGAATGAGACGGTTGTGTCGACAGTGTGGCGATTGAAGGATTTGAAATCATGTCCATATAGAAAATGATCTACTAGTATTCCACATAGTAGTCTTATTAGCAATGCAGTTTTGATAAAGTAGGTATGTATTTTAGCAGGTCAGATTAATGTTGTTTAATGCCAAATGCTAGCCCACATAGGTTCATTAAAAAGAGAGCCGTATGAATACAAAGCATGCGCTCACTTTGACAGTAAGTAAAAAAGTCAAATAAAAGCTTGTCAAATTGTAAAACACATGCCTAGACCCAACCGTTACCGACACGTTTCACTAAATGACACCAGCAGAAAACTAGAAATTGTTTTGTGTTTCACCCTTTTTTGTGACGTTGACAGTGTTTAGTCGGCCCACCACTAGTTTGAAGAAATGCCCCCGCATGTGTAGACGTTAACTTGGCTACGTTCTCTGCTTATGGTACAGGTCATAAGACGGCTAACTCGTTGAAGAGAATCGGGATCGCACTTTTAATTGTGCGGACAAAACACTTTAACGCAATGATGTCTTGTAAACGTTAACGGGATAAAATATGTCTATAATTAAATCTTAAGTTACTTAAATAACTAATCCTGTAATTGACCGATGTATCAAATATAGTGCTTTACTGTTATATAATGTAGCTGCCGATAAATGGCGGTTGGGTGTTGTTAGCATCATAAAAAAGTGCATAAAGACAGAAGTCTCTACGAAACTCCGAAAACTGTCTATTTAAAAAAAAATATATATTATCTCATAGAGTAATCCTTATAAATTTAATTACCTGAAACATGTATATATATTGTAGGAGGTGAACTATAATAGTCGATAACAAGACTATAAAAGCACGCCCGCGCAGGCTCGCTCGTTCATTCCATCGGCGACCACCACAGCGCACGGACCTATACGACGTCAGGTGTCATCTGTATCGTGAGATTACTTTGTTTAAATTACCCAAGTGTTGCATTGATTTACATATGTTGTGAACTAGCATGTAAGTTTTGATTCTGTTGTCCTAATTACTTGTAATAACTGGTACAATAAATTTAGGTTACGTGTTGTAATATTTTTTTTTTAATTGATATTCCGCGTCCGATCTTATATCAGAAGTGGGATCTCAATCCTAAGTCCACAGGCCGCTTAGATTCGAATTAACTACTAGCTAAACCTGACAACAATTTAAAGGAACAGAATCAAAACTACCCTCTTTTTTTTTTGTTTATTTGAAATTTTGTTTTGCTTTAACCGTTCTTTGAATCAACCATGCCGAGAACACATGACTCGCGAAGTAGATCACGTAGCAGGTCACACCGACGTCATCGTAAACGTCACCAGTCTCGAGAAGCGTCTCAAACGAAACCTCGCAGACGTCATCGATCACGATCGCGGCTCCGATCTGAATCGCGACCTCGGCACCAATCCTTGTCTCAAACCCGGTCTCGGACACCGCCTGTAGTGTCACGTAAACAACCGGAACCAAAGGAACCTCAATCGCGTACGACCTTTGATAAAACGTTAGACACCATCCTCACGCGACTGGAAGTAATAGAAAATAATTTCACATCTACCCCCATACCACCTTCCAATATTTCAACCCCGTCTGCCGCTCAGACAATTGTTGACGCGATCCAGGCCATGAACCCAATACGAACGCACAATTACTACATCTCCAATTTCGACCCATCAATACACGACATCGATGCATGGTGCGAAGAGGTTGACCGCGCTCAGTTGACAAACCGTTGGAACGACAAAGAATGCCTGTCTCGCGTGGCGGGTTGTCTGAAGGGCGACGCCAAAACTTGGCTGAACGAGTGGGTCACTAGTGATAGGTCGTGGGCCAGTTTCAAAAGCGAGTTTAAACCACTCTGCCCAAGGAAGTTAGATTACGCGAATATCTTGTTCGAAACAATGAACAAAACATCGGACCAATACAACTCGTACGCCGAATACGCACGACGTAGCCTTTTACGTTTACGAATAATTAAAGGACTTAGTGAGGATCTTATGACTCTAATTGTCATTCGAGGTATCACTGACGCGCAAGTCAGGGCGGCAGCCGCTAATGCCGAACTCTCACCCGAAAATTTAGTTTCCTTCTTGTCCATTTACATTAAACCTACGCGAGGGAAACCTACAGTTCCACCTCACCCTAAGAGCAAATCCGCAACAAAGCCAGGCCCATCTTCAAATAAATGCTTCGTGTGCAAAGAAAGTGGACATAAGAGCTATACTTGCCCAAAAAATACTAAGCCGTCCGAGTCTGGCACAACTACCTGCACATTTTGTAAAAAGACGGGCCATACCGAAGATAAATGTTTCGCCAAGGAAAGGTCGGCAACACGAAACAAACGTAATGTTAACCTTTGCACTGATCATTCCAGAAACAGGCGCAATAATGACATAGTGACCGCGGTAGTACAGGGTATCCCTGTTGACGTACTCATTGATAGTGGTGCACTTAACGTTTCGTTGGTATCCTCCAACGTACTTAAGTACCTGTCGTGTTCCACCAAACCTACAAATTGCACCCTTAAGGGTTTTGGTAACAACGAAATAGTGGCCGAATCGTGTGTAACACTTACCGTAGAATTTAGCGACATTACCCTCGAAGCCGATTTTATAGTTGTACCCGCGGAATCTATGGTCACACCTCTAATCATAGGTACGGACATCCTAAACCGGGACGGGATAACGTACGTGAGGACTAAAGATAAACAATACCTCACGCGTACGGAAGAAAAATCACACAAGGTAGCTTTAGCCCACGTGGTAGATAGCACTGACATAGCATCACCCCTTCAGGGTATAGAACGAGACACTTTGATGAGCGTAATCAAAGATTTTACTGACTTCTTCATAACGGGTACCGCCACCACCACGGTGACCACGGGTGAGATGCATATTAATGTCACCACAAATACACCGGTCGCGTATCGTCCGTATAAGCTCTCTCTAGCCGAAAAACTAAAAGTCCGCGAGATCGTTAATGACCTTCTGAGTAAAGGTATTATTCGAGAATCAGAGTCCGAATACGCAAGCCCGATCATCCTAGTAAAGAAAAAGGACGGCTCTGACCGCATGTGCGTCGACTACCGGGCCCTAAATAGAATTACAGTTAGGGAACGATACCCGCTCCCGCTTATTGATGACCATATAGACCGGCTAGGTGACAAGAGTATTACTCGCTACTCGTCTCTCGATATGGCCACAGGCTTCCATCAGATCATGATAAGCCCTTCATCAGTTCACCGCACCGCCTTTATCACCCCTGAAGGCCATTACGAATACCTGAAAATGCCTTATGGTCTCACCAACTCACCGATCGTATACCAGCGTATTATAAACAAGACACTGCGTAAATTCATTGACGCAGGTAAGGTACTTGTATACATTGATGATGTCCTTTTGATGAGCACCACGGTAGGGGAAGGTATTAATTTATTACGTGAAGTACTCACCGTCTTAACTCAGGCTGGCTTTTCAATAAACTTGCGTAAATGCGTCTTTCTGACTACTGAGGTCGAGTATTTGGGCAGGATAGTCAAACAGGGTCAGGTTAGGCCGAGTCCCCATAAAATAAAAGCATTATTGAACGCCCCTCCTCCAACAAACGTTAAACAAGTCCGGCAATTCTTGGGGTTGGCCGGATACTTTCGAAAATATATCGAAGGGTATGCGACAAAAACGTTCTGCATCTCTCAACTCACGAAGAAAGGCGCTATGTTTAAATGGGGACCCGAACAAGAGAAAGTCCGCCAAGAAATCATTTCACGGTTGACTAGTGAACCTATATTGGCCATCTTTAACCCTAAACTACCGACCGAAGTCCATACGGACGCGAGTAGTATCGGCTACGGAGCTGTCTTATTACAAACCCACGATGACAACAATAAGAAAGTAGTGGCGTATTTTAGCAAGGTCACACAGGGTGCAGAGAGCAGGTACCATTCTTACGAACTAGAAACCTTAGCCGTTGTGAAAGCGCTGCAAAATTTCAGACACTACTTGATCGGTATTCACTTCAAAGTTGCGACCGACTGCAATGCTTTCAAATCAACTGAACGAAAGAAGGACCTGCTTCCGAGGGTAGCACGCTGGTGGACCTACCTTCAGGACTTCACTTTCGATATCGAGTATCGAAAAGGAACCATGATGCCTCATGCTGACTACCTGAGCAGGAACCCCCCCTTACAAGTCCTTAACATCACGAGACCGCGTAACTGGGCCCAGATAGCGCAGGCGGCGGACGAAGAAACCCAGACTCTTCTTCAACGGTTACGTGATGGTGACCTAGACTCCAGTCGTTACGTTCAACGAAACGACCTTTTATACTACAAGTACACGCCGATAGGTGAGGAGCCAAAATTCCTCTGCTTTATTCCCAAAGGCCACCGGCTTAGTCTCCTTCGCGTCTTCCATGACGAACATAATCATATAGGCTTCGACAAGACCTTAGATCTTGTACTCAAACACTTTTGGTTCCCTGGCTTAAGACAATTCATAAAAAAATACATTGATCACTGTGTAACATGCATTTCAAAGAAACGTGTACCTAGAGCTCCACAACAGAACATAACCTCATGGACAAAACCTGAGGTCCCGTTCTCTGTAATACACGCCGATGTACTAGGCCCCTTACCCGAGTCTAATGGTTATAAATTCGTACTCCTATTAGTAGACGCCTTTACAAAATACACACTGCTGTATTCCATCTATAGACAAGATGTAGCAGAACTAATACGAATCATAACTAGTGCAGTATCTCTCTTTGGAGTCCCGAGCTTAATTGTAACGGATAAGGGTCGCATGTTCGAATCTTCAAGGTTCGTGGAGTTTATTAAAGAGATGGGATCAGACATCCACTACATAACACCGGAGATGCATCACGCAAACGGGCAGGTCGAACGGTACGCTCGAACCGTACTCAACATGATCCGTATAGTAGCTAGTCATCAGGAAGCTCATTGGTCCGAAAAACTGTGGAGGTTGCAATTGACGCTAAACATCACGAAGCAGAAGACGACTCAGGCTTCACCCCTGAACCTCATGATTGGAACCGATGCCACTACTCCAGTGATTCGGTCACTCGTTCGAGATGTGGCGCTGGAAGGATCCCAACCGAACCGTGAAGCACGAAGGGAGCTACGCAGAAATCGTGCTATTGAGTTGCTTCGGAGCAATCAGAGCCGACAAGACGAATTTGTGAACCGGAACAGACGCCCACCTCGGACGTTCAACATTAATGACCTGGTTTTTGTAATAAAGTTTTCACAGTCTACTGGCAAGCTGGATCCCGGTATGCGCGGGCCCTACAAGGTCGTTCGCGCACTGCCTAGCGGACGATACGAGCTGCGGCTACTCAGCGGCTCGTACGGGAAGACTACACAGGCTGCAGCCCAATATATGGTCCTGTGGAAGGGAGAGTGGTGTCCCGATACCTGTGCTGCATTCTTTGAGCGTGAGTACAGTGTTATTTTGCACTTGATCATTTTCGTAATGATCTAGAACAGAAAATGTGATGAGACAAGAGACAAACTGCGGGATGTCTAAGTTTCATGTTTGGTAAACTGCGGGGTACCAAACTCATGTAGAGGACGGACTGCGGGACGTTCTTGTTAAGCAAATAGACTGCGGGATATTTGCCTACATGGTTAGAGTGATGCTTTTTGTCAGACAGACTGCGGGATGTCTAAAGTTGTATCTTTGGTAAACTGCGGGGTACCAAAGTCATGTAGAGGTCGGACTGCGGGACGTACCTTTTAGCAAGCAGACTGCGGGATGCTTGCCTACATGATTAGCAACTAAACTTTGTTAGCAATTGAGGATGAATACGAGTGAGCTCTCATTCATCAAAGCCTACATTTGTAGGCATGTTTAACCTGTTCAAACACTAAGTGTTACGTTATGCATTTACAGAAGCCGACTCGACAGAGGGTATCACTACCCCCGACCACGACATGATGCATGATCCCACCGACACACCCATAGCAGAGGCAGAGGTGGAAGCTGGTCCATCTCGCTTAGCTGCCACTGAAGACAACGCCCCAGCACAGGCCTTGCCGGACATATCAGATGCCGTCGCGGACGACGCATAGTCAGGAGAGGCCGTGTAGGAGGTGAACTATAATAGTCGATAACAAGACTATAAAAGCA
Organism: Abrostola triplasia; assembly: GCA_946251915.1. NCBI lineage: Eukaryota > Metazoa > Arthropoda > Insecta > Lepidoptera > Noctuidae > Abrostola > Abrostola triplasia. Next base: position 8,643,675 of record OX276434.1, on the reverse strand, counting down.
CGCCCGCGCAGGCTCGCTCGTTCATTCCATCGGCGACCACCACAGCGCACGGACCTATACGACGTCAGGTGTCATCTGTATCGTGAGATTACTTTGTTTAAATTACCCAAGTGTTGCATTGATTTACATATGTTGTGAACTAGCATGTAAGTTTTGATTCTGTTGTCCTAATTACTTGTAATAACTGGTACAATAAATTTAGGTTACGTGTTGTAATATTTTTTTTTTAATTGATATTCCGCGTCCGATCTTATAATATATATATATATAGTTATACATTATTATATAGGTAGTTCTATGTCTTGCCAATTTTTTGCCAAAAAGTTCGGTGTATAATAAAAATAATATTATTTTATTTGTACACCGAACTTTTTGGCAAAACACTTTAACGCAATGATGTCTTGTAAACGTTAACGGGATAAAATATGTCTATAATTAAATCTTAAGTTACTTAAATAACTAATCCTGTAATTGACCGATGTATCAAATATAGTGCTTTACTGTTATATAATGTAGCTGCCGATAAATGGCTGTTGGGTGTTGTTAGCATCATAAAAAAGTGCATAAAGACAGAAGTCTCTACGAAACTCCGAAAACTGTCTATTTAAAAAAAAATATATATTATCTCATAGAGTAATCCTTATAAATTTAATTACCTGAAACATGTATATATATATATATAGTTATACATAATTATATAGGTAGTTCTATGTCTTGCCAATTTTTTGCCAAAAAGTTCGGTGTATAATAAAAATAATATTATTTTATTTGTACAATCTCTCTATTTATTCAATAAATTTATTTTTAAAGAGATTAATCATTCATGTAGAACAAATACTAAATTTACTTACGTTGGCGTTACCCGCTACCGCTTGTCCCTCGCGGCTCTACCTTGGCGGGCCTTTGGGGCGTCCGTGACAGCGTGACGCGGGTCCGGCCCCGGTCCGAAATAGAATATTTCGCCGACTGTCGCCTTATTTGTGGCGTTACCCCCAGAATTATGTACATGACGGTACGTTTCAGACAGTTTTTTTGTTAGAATGTGTTTTATCTTTTATGAATGTTTGTTTGTAATTTTTCGGTGTCTATACTTACTTTTAGATGCATAAAAATGTCCAACGTTCATTTTCTACTAAATATAATTAGTCCAATATCTTAAAAAATACGCCTTTATGGTTATTTCGTGTGTACTTACAATAATAAATAGAACTTAAAAGTGACTTCTAGAATTTACTCTTTATAACAAACTAAGTTTTGAAAACAACTTTTAAAAATTCGTCAACTCCCAAGTTCGTCCAATTCATTCAAAAATCAGAACGCTGGTCTAATAAGAACATTTTACAACGCCATCTATCGCCGAGTAGCACGCAACGAAACAAGTAGTTTGTAGGTTCCACAGAGGAGTGTCGGTATAGAGGTCGCTAGCTTGGCATGTTGAAAACTTGTTGAACAGTTTCATAGCTTGTAGCTATCTAAAATGTTGTTAGTAAGCAGTCACGGGATAGTTTTGTATATAGGTATAAACATATAATTGTGTGTTTTGGTGTGTGATGCCGTGAGCTATAATAAAAAAGTTGATGGTCGTCACATAAAACCTTGTTACAAAAAAAACTCATTAAAAACTTTATGTTATTTTTGGACATAATAAAAAATAACCTGGATATGTAGTAGGTATTTAGGTAGGACCTAACATACCCTACATTATTTTTCCTGCACTAATTTAAAGATTCTAAATAGTAAAACAGCTTTAACCCCGTTTCAACCTATTTCTATCGCTACATACAAAAGTATAGTATCAGAAACCTTATTTAAAAGTTAGCAGTGAAAGTACTAGACGGCGGGGGTGAAAAATGCAGCGAAGTTGTAACGAAAACGAAAGTGTAAGACTCCGCGAAGACTTTACAGCTTTTAAACCTTGTTTCAAGCGATTCAAAGTTGATGCAGCCGCTTTTTTGCCACGCAAATTGTATTAAAGTGTGTTTTTTGACAATTAAGCGCTGTTGGACAGTTTTTTAGTGTTGTGCAGCGGATTTATGCTTTTTTTGTCGTTGTTTAGAAGTAGAATACTTATACTTATAAGTATCTACATATTTTCTAGTGAGTGTGTCTTATTGGATAGTGTATTGTCTAGTAAGAAAACAGGTCATATTCCAAATTTGACAAAAGTCGTTGGTTGATACGGATGTTATGCGGTTACATTTATAGTCCCACTCCTATGTTGATGACGGTATACATATTACAATTGCCCCAAGGCTTTAAATAATATTTGTCTGCAAACCAACATAATAATAATAAGTCTATAACTCTCTTACTGCAGGGCAAAGGCCTCTTCACGTATAGAGAAGAATCAAGCATTAATTACCACGCAAGATAGCGCAAAATAGCACGTTGGCGATTTCAGATAAATAAATCCAGGTTTTCTCACTATGTTTTCCGGCCTCATTAGACAGTGGTGTGAGAATAACTAAGAAAGTATTTATAACATTGAAAAAGTCACATTGAAACTTGCCCAGGTTTGAACTCGCAAACTTGTGTATACAAATCCGGTATGTTAACCACTAGACTACTATGACAGTCCTACCAACATACAGGCTGAAAATAAAATAAGATTACAAGTATAAAACAAGGAATATACTTTTAAATATAATTTACAATTACGTCAAAAACGTCGTAGCTACGTCTTATAGGCTTTAATGTTTAATGGGATAATGTATTCTGATTCTGATATCTGATAGTCATCGACTTCGCTAACAATTTAAAAGGAAAAATAAATGTAGGCCCGTATTATTAAAGTCTCATACCTAATTAAGTTTACATAAATACCTATTCATTATAATTTTGTAGCCTATTATGTTTATTTAACTTATTCTGGTTAGTAATATAATGCTTTAATATAAATAATGTAATATAATAAGTTACCCCTAGGTTACATGGCTGTCTCAGTCTTCTTTGTATTATAGGTATCTACTACTACGAGGGTCAAACTGAAAGTTCTTAGAAAATCAAAAACTGATTACATTAGCCAGTTATTAGTTTTATTATATCTTTTCAAAATATTGTCCATTCACGTCAATACACCGCTGCATGCGATGGAACCACTGGGAAAAGCACTTTGCCCACTCGTCTTTAGGGTTCTCTTCAATGGCATCGCGATACGCAGCCACCGCTTCTTCAGCATTCATAAACCGCTTTCCTTTAAGTTTTTCTTTAATTTTTGGAAATAAATAAAAATCACAAGGGGCGAGGTCGGGGCTATACGGCGGGTGACCCAGTAATTCAACGTTTGATGTCGCCAAATAGTCGATCGTTCGCTTAGCGGTGTGCGACGAGGCGTTGTCGTGGTGAAGGAGGATCCTACTGCGAGGTCGTTTCTCTCGAACTTTTTCCAAGACAAGTGGCAAACAATTGGTAGTGTACCATTCTGCAGAAACTGTTTTTTGATCCTCTAACACAATTGTTGCGAAATGACCTATCCTTCCAAAGAACGAGGCCACCATTTTTTTTCCCGCACTTCGATCTCTCTTCACTTTAGTTGGCAACCTCTCGAAAGGAAACACCCACTGAGCAGATTGTCTTTTGGTTTCAGGATCATAACAGTAAATCCAGCTTTCGTCACCTGTTAGTATGTCGAACACAGCATTTGAGTCACCTCCGTTAAATCTTTCAATCATTTTACGGCACCAATCCACACGATGGAGTTTTTGAGCCTCAGTCAAATTATGAGGTATCCACCGGGCGCAAAGCTTCCTGACTGCTAAATGTTCGTGGAGGATTTTGTGCACTTGACTCATACCGATGCCTAAGCTTGTCCGAATCTGCTGATAGGTCACTCTTTTGTCAGTCTCTATCATACGCCGCACAACACAGATGTTATCTTCAGTCGTCGCCGTAGAAGGCCGTCCCTCACGTAAATCATCAGTGAGATTAGTGCGACCACGTTTAAACTCATTAAACCAGTTGTAAACTGTCGCACGAGATGGGGCTTCATCGTGAAAGGCCAATCGTAGTCTATCATAACTTTCTTGTTGACTTAAATGACATCGAAAGTCATAAAAAATCATTGCACGAAAATTTTCTCGTGTTAAATTCATGTTGACGTGACACAGACAATTTTCAATTTGCCGCCAAATCGTAAAACAAATGACAAATTAATGAAATATATACTCAGTAATATTGGCAAAGAGTTCTATTTTCAAATTTTAGAATTATTTTTTTATTATATTGTTTATAAGTGGCCAGTTCTAAGAACTTTCAGTTTGACCCTCGTATAATTTTTATCAAGGATAAAATAGGTTGTAAATGTTTTTGTTAATATTTACTTAATTTTTTACACTATCGAGTTGGGATTCGACTCATGTGTGTCAGTAAGTTTACTAAATATATAAATGTTTTCTTTGCTTTAACTTGTAGTGTTTCCTAAAGTACCTACTTAAAGTACCTACTTATTGTAATTCTTGTAGCTTCATAACTAAGTGTATTCACAAACATTTTATTACTGAAATGTCATATCCCAAAGACTGCATAAACAAAAGGCGGGACACAAAAACTATGTATGTACTTATACTAAGCTAAGACCTAATCTGAAATGACGATTCCAGCGAGTAAATTTCCATTTCTATTTCAGTTCAAGTGAAGGTTAAAAATAGCAAACCAAGACAACAACGAAATATCTAAACACCACAGACGAAATAAATCTAATATTTCATCCAAATAGCCCGGCAGGCTATGGGCTAGACTGGGCAATTTCCCCGCAAAAACTCGTTTATGTGGCAGTTAAAATAGGCGGTTCTAGAGCGACTGCGGGACCCATATCCGGTGGCGGCCGATTGAGTTACGGATATGATTGATCAACCGCTCGCCGTGATTGGAGCACGATGAGCGTGTCAGCATTAGGTGGATGGTAGACTATGTGGAGGATAGGGAATCGACTGTACAACACATAACGTTCGTTCGTAGGCATATGGTAAATCATCATCAGCCAGAAGACGTCCACTGTTGAACAAATGCCATAAATAAATACCTGGAAGGAAATGGTAATAAGTGTGCAAGGTTAAGGCATGTAGGCTGCGTTGGTAAATAAAACAATCAGATGACAATATAATCATTTTAAATTTAATATTTTATGTAATTGCTACGATAGGTTCAGAATATAAGTATTTGATTTCGTAAGAACAATGTATGAAGTAATATGGGCCATGTAGAGTAAAACACAAGTAATGGTAAACAGTTAGTAATAGTACCTACACACCTGTGTTATTGTGGAAATTGTATTAGATATCCATGTTCGACTAAATCCAATATTTAAAATCTCCTTGTTTACAGAGAGTTAGTTTTCTTACCTTGTTCGTCTCACATAATATGTCTACACAAATGGTTATATTTTCTGGACTTCCTTAGCATTTACCGCCGATTTATTTTCCGAGATAGTCGGACCCAAATAGTACTTAACTACATTATATTTATTAATTTTATAGCAGCTAGTCTAAAAATCATTTTAATCCTTTAGATATTATTAAAGAATGCGTGGGTAGTATGAATCGGCACTATAAGTGGACTATTGACGCCAAATGGAGAAGGAAATTGTATACGCCCATTTTAACCAAATTCGTAGTCCGGTTATTGGAGGCCGGCTTAGAACCGACTCTATAAATATTTACAAATGTAATTTTAGCTCACTTAGGAACCCTCGGGTTTGGTGCCTATTTTATTTGGTATGTTTGTTCTATTTTATTACAAGTTTCATTTGTTTTGCTAAAGTTAATTAGAATGGATGATTTCCAGTAAGAATTAGTTTTCACTTTAGATATATAATCTAATAAGATATATTATTCTAATGTGAATGGGTAACATTTATTTATTTACGGCACTCCAACGACTTATTCACTAATACATTTGAGATACTGTTACTATTACAATATAAAATAAATGAATAAACATAACATAACATCACGCCTGTATTCCCCGAAGGGGTAGGCAGAGGTGCACATTTAGTACACCCACAATTTCGCCAGTTATGTTTTAGTCCCAATGTAATAGGGGGCGAGCCTATTGCCATCAACCGGGCACAAATCCAGACTCCGTGCTGCTACTGAGAATTACCTAATGGAAAAAAAAACCCAATAACACTTTGCCCGACCCGGGATTCGAACCCAGGACCTCGTGCTCAGCAGTCGCGCTTAGCAACCACTAGACCAACGAGGCAGTCAATGAATATATTCCTCGTAGTTACCTAGCTCCTTAATATTACCACTAGTTAACACTAATAAGTAGGTATACGTTTTTACTTATCATTAGTAGGTAGGCAATTGGTACATATATTGAATCTGAGTTCTAGGAGTTTACGTTCGACTCACTTTCAGGACAGATATTTGTATGATCTACAAAAATATTTCCTTTGAATCTCACATGTTATAATATCAATTTGATCGAAAGTTTGGTTTTAATTCAGTAACAATCTTAAGAACTAAATCACATTAATTATAATTAATGTAATTCTATGTTAATGTAAAAAATGTTCAGTTTTGAAAAACTATACTTGCAACATTTCTCAGTGATAGCAATTAAAAATATGGATCAAAACGATTGCGGTTAATTGAGTTAATTGAATTAAATAAACTAATTTTATCAATCCAGTTCAAATCAGTAAAGATTTTTTCATCTCCTCTAAATTTTGTTGTTTTGTTGGATAGTAGAAATTCGCAGTACGCCGCCGATAATATAAAAACATACCAAGCTTTGTAAAATATGCATAAAATTCGATGCGTCTGTCCATACCGTCCCACCGTCTACTTTGTAGCGAGTAAGTAGTTGGTATCTCATTATTTCTGCGCTCTCGTGTGTAAGACACCCGCGGTACACTTTTAACTCGTCTATTCTGTTGTGAAATACGTTTCAGCTATGTTTTTGGTATATTTTGAGTGTTTTAGTACATTTTTTTATGTAGGAACGTACCGCTGTCAGTGTTTGGGTGTGATAGCTATATATGTAGGTATTCTTATGTATAGTTTAGTTAACTGCAATAATCTATACGCATTTGTGTAGTGACTGGATTTATAGATATACCTATATGACGACCTGATTGGCGCAGTGGCTAAGTGATTGGACTGCTGCGCTAAGGGTTGCGGGTTCGATTCCCGAACTTTGCGCGAACCACAGATGTTTGTCCCGAGTCTGAGTGTTTGTGTGTGATATTTCATGTTTGTGAAACGCACCCACGATACAGGAGAAACGCCTAGTGTGGGGCGACGTTTTAAAAAAACAAAATAAAAAATAGTACCATTAACTAATGTTTTAGTATGCATCCAACGAATACTAGAATATGATTATGGACTATTAAAGTCATAATTAAGTTACTAGATTTGTATAAATTGTCTGTCGCATTACGTTAAGTGCGCCTGTGAATATATTGTGTATGATAGATCTAAGTATGATAGTTATAAATAAAACACAACAATAAAACGTAACAGTCTGTATTCTCGAAGAGGTAGGCAGAGGTGTATATAATTAGTAGTCTTTCATTTCGCCAGTTGTTATATGTCCGAATATAATAGATAGCAGAAAGAAAATAGAGCTATTTTTGCCTCGTAATTGCTTTACCTTTTATTTTATTATTGTTATTTTTTCTAATGTGTTAAGTACACTTAAAACAATATATTTTCTTTCTCTCTATTACGTGGGAGTTAGATTGAGTTGCACAATGTGTCTAGACTTCTGATAAAAGACAGCACCTCGATCTACTGCTTTATAATTGACTGGCTAGATTGATCTGTGACATCACAGAGGGTAAAAAAGATAAAGGTAGTTGTTGTTTTTTACATCTAGGAGCATTCATTTATATACTGTACTCTACAATTATTGTAATTACGCGCCGACGCGACGTAGAAAAGCATATATATGAAATAGTAGAAATATATTGTAGCATGTTCGGCTACATCAGCCTACGCCGTAGCTGCAATTGTTAAATGTTTGGCAACAACACCACGTATAAATCAATTATACGTATAAAAACTTATATTACTAGTTATGTTAAACTACAGTAATACGAGTATACCTATACATAATATATATTATATGTTTACAATTGTGTTAATGTAAGTTGGTTAAATAAATAAATATATTTGAAATATTGTTTGCGTAAATACTTTTTCTTTTAAGAAAAAAATCGTCGCCCACATTAGGATTTTCTCCTGTATCGTGGGTGCGTTTCACAAACATGAAATGCCACATACACAAACATCTCCGAGGCAAACATCTGCCGCTCACACAGTTTTTTGTTCTGTGCGGGATCGTACCTGCAAACCTTAGCGCAGGTCGAATCGGTTAGCCAATGCGCCAATGTTGCCAGACTAGCTCATTGCCAACCAAAACTTATTCTACTATCCGACTTAGAAATCTTGTCTCTCTCTACCAACCATTTATAGCAAAGGAGGCACCAATACTAAACTAATAATACATTTTATTGTTATAGGCACGGACGTGACGTCACATACATACAAACTGCATGCTTTACACCCAAAAGTTCGACAAGCACATTGTAATACAACACAATGTCCCTTTCCGGCCTACGGGGGTGGAGACAAGGACAGCGCGATGGGAAAGGGACAGAAGACAATAGATGGACATTAATGGCGTCATAGGCTTTGTTGAAAGTAATGCAATAGTCAGGAATACTGTACATAAGGGTTGGTATTGTGTTGGATGAGAATTGGGATGATGTTGACTGCAGCTCCCCCGCGGGGCCCATATGGGGTCATCTGCGTTGCTTCAATTAAGGGGAAGTTGGAATCGCCGGTGGTACAAGGTGAACTCTTGCTATTGGTTATATTTATTCGTCAACGTTTTCACAGTTAATATAAAGAACCAATATGGAACCAACTTTGTCAAATTCAAACACTTTATTTGCACAATATGGGTGATTCAGATGTTACAATAAAAAAATATAAATCGCCATACTCATCATCATCATCAGCCTATCACAGTCCACTGCTGGACATAGGCCTCTCCTAAGGCACGCCACTGAGCTCGATCTTCGGCCATCCGCTTCCAACTATTGCCAGCCATTTTATTTTACTCGGTACACGCCATGCAAATTTAAGTTTTTAGTCTTTTCCCATCTGTTTTTGAACGACTTTTATTCTAACAGGATTAAGCAGAATGCCAATATTGTTAATGGAGTGACTGCCTATCTGACCTTCACAATGAATCTATTCCAATATGAGACACGGATCCGCATTTGGTACAACTAAACCTTAAGTTGGTTTCCAGGAGTAGTAAGGCAAACAATGTCCACACTTTCCAAATATGAACGATTTGAAAACAAAATATATTCTTTAAAAATTTGCTTACGGTGGACATTTAAACATAAAAGACCGACGGAATTAATTTCCGCTACGTTTTACCAAATAATATTATTATATCTAGAAGTACAACCTAGGTCGTATCTAGGCTATAACTTTCCTTAACAAAATACACGTACAAATAGTACCTACCTAGACATATTATGTTGGTACTCATAACTTCAATATAATACCACCTCAAAATAAAATTCACCACGCCAGTAGAACCATCCCATGAATTCTCCCTAACAAATAAAATCATTTGCAAGAAGCTGCATAAAGGTCCACCCACTACGTAGGTACTAATACTATAAATAGTCCTGTCTCGACATGATTAATGTAGGGTGTGCGCGTGATGGAGGTGTTATGCGAACATAATTTTATACCCGTTGAAGAAAACTTGAGTGATGAGGCAACCCTACGCCGTGGTCTGCATCTTATGTAAGGAGGTGTTATGTTTTAATTAATTTGGGAAAGGTGATTTTTCGGTAGACTGGCTGGTTTTATGAAATTTGATCTTCGAATGTGGATTTTTCTTTTTTTGTTCGTATTTCTACATGGGAATTTAAATATGCCGTGTTAATTTTAATGACAGAATATTTAATAATTCTGGGCATTAAAGCTGGTGCTACCAACAGTAATAAATATTAATCTTAAATATAATTCGTATATACCTTAAGTTTTATCAATTTAAGTATAAGAAATAGTCAAATCAAAATGAACTCATTTTCTTCAATTCTTACCAATAGACACATCTATCCAATATCACAACTATCCAATAAGATAGAATATGTTTATTTATTTTTATTTATTTGTTTTATTTAGGTTCAAAGCGTAGTATATTATTATGAACATTGACAGTCTGCAAGTTGCAAACAGGGCTTACTGCCCACAGTGCGTCGGACGATCAATTGAATATCGTTATATTGCAGCATTACTAAGAAAAATTGATAGGTATAGATACGTAAATGTACCTATAAGTCAACCTTATTCAAAACGATATAATGTAGATTGTAGATCCTTTGTATTTAAGAAGGATTCTCTTTAACACTTTTCACAGTTCCAACGACGAGCTATCGAGACCCGCGGCCACGCAACCGTAATCCCAGTAATATAGTTACATCGCACAATCAGCGACAATACATAAAAGCGTCTTATGTGACGCTTTTATGTATTGTCGGATTAATTAACAAAAAGCCTCTCCCTTCAGATTGCGGGAGGGGCGGTATTCCGACCGCTCAATGATTAACGAGCGACCGTTCCGGCCGCGTATCGCATGATTAATACGTAACTACGCATTGTGCGTTTGTGTTCACGTATGTGAGCTGTGGGCGTACCTTACGCGGGCTTGCCTGAAAAAATGTATGTGTGAATCACGAAATAATGTCTGGTGAAGTTAAAAACTTGAGGTTTTTCTGGGTACCGGTATGGGTAACTGCTATACAATAGTATTACGTCACGACTAGTACATGGGTGACCGTCAGCGGTACACCGGCCGCATCTCTTCCTCAAACCTTTCTTCTTGCATCAAATTGAGCTAAAAGGCCGATAGAGTAAACTATTAAGTGTATTATACCCTATATACATTATGGGAATTTTCAAGAAGAATAGCGAAGAAGATTTGCAAAGCTTTGCAACGATTTGCTCAAAGGTCACATGACAAATTTTGTTATAATTTTGGGTAACGTAATTAAGTTATAAAAGGAAGCAGTGATATAAGGAACCCAAGGATTTGAGACTCTGAGCTATCAGCCTTTGCCATGATAGTTACAATGTTGCCTTTTTTTTACATTGAACATGTTATGTAGGTATATCTGGAAATAATCACAATAGAGCTTTGTGGTGTGGCGACACCTACGAGTGTGACTTATAAATATATGCTTTCAATCATGTCGCATTGCAACGTGTGTAGGCGTAATATGAATATCAAGAAATCAGTTTGATCGCAGATTATAACAAGGTCTGACAAATTAGGAATGGTTCAAGAATAGGGACGTAGAAATAAATTATTTCTTTGACTTTGAACTAGTAAACTTGTTTGGTACCCTAGAATTACTCAGACCAGTTATAATTTTAAAGAGTAACCTTACTGTGGATAATGCAGTAAACTGCAACATTACTACTTTAGATTTTGTAAACCTTTGTATTGTATAACAAGTTGTAGTTATTATCCCTTTAAATAAAATAAAAACCTTTGTCGTTTCTTGCCGGTTTCTCTCCATAGGAATGGTATTTTTGGAACCGTGCAACTAGCACCTTGACTTTTTATAAGCGCCTGTAATTAGTTTATATGGATTAAAAACATTTCATATATGCATTAAACGCTTCACAAAAAAATCTAGTGCTGGATAAGCCTAGACACAGAATAAACAATAAATAATACTGTTACGTAATTAAAATAGTTCTTATCTCACACACAAAATAATATTTATACTAAAACTAGATTCCTCCATTTCCTCAACAAAAATCCCTATCAAATAAAACTACAGTTAACGTGAATGCCAGGCTACGATTGCACCCCTAATTCGTTCACATACCTTTCTAGGTACAGCGGGAGGGGGTTGGTACCACCCTAAGAGGAATTTTGGCCTTCCACATTCCGCCTGGTCATTCTTCGAGTCATAATTTTCCAGCGCCACATGACTTGGTATGTGAAACAATTGTTTTTGTCGTTGCAAGAGAATACGGACCGTTTTCTGGTCTTGAAGGGTTATGGGGTGAGTTTGTTGTGGGTTGAGCAGCAGGGTTATAGGTATATGGAATTTTATGTCATGTATTTTGTTGCAATTTTGGCTTTTTAACGGCAGAATTTGATGTATTTCTAAAGTAAATAAAAAAAAAGCCAAGACTAAATTCTAACTATGACTTCTATATTTGTTAACTTTAAGCAGTATTCAATAATTTAATTAGAAATAAGTGGTGTCTATGTATATTAATATTTAGATAAATAGACAAATCATGAAGGAGTTTTCATATAAGTCTCTCTTTAAAGTCTAATAAGAAATCAGCTTCAACAATGATTAAAAACCGTAAAACGTATTTTACCTTTCACTAAGATAAAACTCGCTCCAAAGTATTAACCACTTACGCTAATATTATTATTATTTCGTTTAAAGATACCAAAAACGTATGGTCCCATTCCCAATCAGCTAATCGAATACTGCGAAAATCTAACTTACATAACAGGGATGTTAAAGTCTTAGACAAATCACTAAAAACTGGTTGACCAATAAGCCACGCTGATGCTATCATGCAAAGAGACGAGCCAGGGTAGTTTCCACCCCACGCCTGCTAATAGTACGGCGCTCATGGAATTTTGATGATCACTATTCTGCATGGTCATTGCCGTTTTCACAATTTCAGTCTTAACCCCATTCATGGAAGAGAAGTGAGGAGTAGGATCTTTTTAAAATTGAACTTTGTAATACATATATCTACTTTATATCCATCCATAGATCAAAATTTATTGAGAATAGCAATATCACGTGGATTGTTGTTTTATTTTAAAGCTAGAGAATGATAGTAAGTTAAAATACCAGCAGAAGTACTATAAGCATTGTAGGTCATGTTCCGTTGTGGAAGGGAGATGCCGCTTCGTGCAGCGGGGTGCCTAAATAAAAATGTTGTTCAAGTAAAGACAGCAAAACCGTTCAGTAGCGTGTGTGTGGTATATACAAAAAAATGATGAATGCTTAAAATATCACTAAACCTTATTATTAAATGTATTTAAGTCGTTACTAGCATTTCTTTGAAAATTCCCCAAAGCATTCTCAAAGTTTGTAGTATTTTCCGAGAAAAAGCGTGCATTTCAAATGAATCTCTCTCCATACTATAACAGGAAGATATGTGTAGAATGTGGACGTACACTTGATATTTTACGCGACTCGTTTTAGGAGGCATTAACACTCAAATGAATAATTGTATTTTGTAATTACACAGAAAGACAGAATTACTGACGTGTGTTTTAGTTTTGTACGCCCATTAGTTTGAGACGGAAATATTGGTCGATAACGTTTTCTTTTGTTTTTTATTTTATACGTCTTCTATAATCTCATAACTTAAAATTATAATATAGGAAGTAATAATTTAGTTATGAGGATTATATTTAAGTTTATTTATTACCTACCACTTTAATCATTTTAGCTGAAAATGAAATATATAAAATTTGGCAGCTTCAAAAATAAACACTCACACCGAGTTACTTAGTGAAGTATTGCCAGAAGTCAGTGGCAATCCTTTATTTATTTCCTGCAAATAATTTAGCTCACTCGCCAAATTTCTGAAATTCTCTCAAAGAGCATTACGTTTCCGCATTGTCGGGGAACAAACAGAATGGCGGTAACATTCGGCCAGACTAATTACATTAAAATCACCAGCAGCGCCGTACTAAATCACTGTACCTATTATGTACTCGCCGAGGTCTCATCCGCGCTGCCGTCCGTACACCCGCCACGGACAAATGTATAAATATTCTAAATATACTGAAATTTCGGCTTCTCAATTTTATGTCACAACCACCTTTGAAATCGCAATCGAATTTCGATTATGGGTCATTGAAAGAAAGTTGAGTTTTGTTTGGAACGCGCGAGGGGTTGAGGCATTTTGGGGTTTAGTAACACAGTCCTTACAATCCTTTCTGTTAAACTATTCTCTTTGAATAATTGCCGCATGGACCTGAAGGGTTAGAGCGTATTCATGCTCTGTCCCACCATTGTGGTTAGGGCCCACGGTGGCCCGGTGTACGTGTGTGAGTGCGTGTCTCAGTCTGGAGTGGACAATGTGCATACATGCTCATTGGTGGGTAAATGTGTACTGAAATGATTAATTGGGTACGACTCGATAAAAAGCATGTTTATGTATTTTTAATGATACGTGTATTTTGACATTAACTGTACGTAGCCTTTTAATATTAACAACAATTTAATAAATTTCTGTGTGTTTCTACGTATTAGGCTTATTTGTGGGACCAAGATTGATGCGTCTTTTATTCTAATTGCATTGATGTCCATTCCATTTACATTATTTTCAAGACCAAGAAGGAACGACTACAGATATTTTTAAGTTGATAAATATTAGTAGTATGTCTTATTCATTTTATTAAAATAAGCAGTCTGAGTTTGCGAATGATGCCATTATTTTCTTATATTGTCGTTTGTGTACGTAAATAATTCTTTATATTTCTCCTCGAGGAGTTAAACACTTTAGTAGATTCCAATATTACAAAAACCTATAACCCCGTAGAATCCAAAAGTCAAATTTCCCAAACTATTAACGTTAGCGTTAGGATCACGTCCGAACCAAAACTACCTCCGTTAAATGGGACTTGGGCAATAATTGTAACGAATGAACGCAAGTTTGTTTTGGCTAGAACAGTCTGCCCCGGGCAGCGGTACTTTCTAACTATCTGAGATATAGAAGTAGTTATCTGAGATGATAACATAATATAAAAGAATAGTTTATACTGGGATTTATAGCTAGAAATACCTGCAAATATTAATGATCCATTTTAAGACCCTCACTGAAATATATCGCTATTTTGTACCATGACATACATAGATAAAGTTACGATTGTTTCCTAGAGGCGTAGGCAGACACCACGGATTTCCATTTGCTAAGATCCTGGCATATTTCTTTTGCTTCATTTACTCGCATCATATTCCTCATACACGCTACCATCATTAAAACAAACTCAAGAGATTTTAGAGTTTTATTTTACTTTCAGTCCGGTATATCAACCGAAAATGAACTGAATTCGAAAAGAATCGCAATAAAAAAGTGATGCCAGCTAAGCGACCATCAACGTACCCCATGTTATCCCAAATGGCTGAATACAATTCATGAGATGAAACCAAACCAGTTATCCTGACAAAGGTCATAATCTCAGTATAACTATGGTCAATCCAGGTCAGGTGTCAGAAGGGATGCTGTGTTACAATGAAAAGATTATGGTCAAGGGCCAAAGGTTAAATTGGGATAAATATCTATTTGTATGCGTAACTGTGGAGATGAATTGTACGACTGTATCAACGTAGGGTTAAAGGTGAAATTAAGAAGAAAGGGTTATGCTAGAAAAGTACTGGGATTTAACCCTCAAATGAAACTTAGGGTGAAATTGATTTATAATGTCATAAAAGGGTAAAAAGTCTACACATACTATTTAAGATTTAAATGTAATGAAATAACAGCACGGACGGATGCGGCGGGCAAAATACTAAGGGAAGTAGCAAACTATGGACATGATGAAACGTAATAGATGTTAAGGACTCACGTCCAGAAATTAAAATTATGCACTTTTTATTCTCCGTACATAGTTTTCATTGAAGGATTGGATAGCGAATTTTTTTGCTGGCATCATGTTAAAGTAGACATATTATCTCAACCACGTAGTGAGTGTAATAGAAGTATCAAAAATCAATCAGCTAGTTATTCAAATCATTATACTTTTAGCAGCTAAAATGGTACCGTGCAATCAATAAATCGTAGCGCGCTTTGGGCAGACATTTAAGTTACTAGCTACATTTTTAAATACAAAAATCATTCTAGAATAGCAAATAAAAATACTGGCCAATCATAAACCGGGATATTCTGTCAAAGATCAAACCTCATTCGAATGTGTACACTCAAGTAATTAAACATCAGCTATAAATGCATAGGTACCTTCAAGTCCCGTCGTTTCATCTCTCAGATATCGAGGCTCGGGCCAGTAATATCCCAAGTCACTAATTGCAAAAAGAAAACAAGCTCCTCCTAACAGGTTATAAGTACGGGATAAAAATGTCTGGGTATTTTTCACTGGGTAACGGCAGGGCAGACCGTTTGACGGACAGGGAAGGAGTGTGATGACGAAATTTTGTTGTTTTTCTGTCCACAAGTTACTTGTATAAGTACTTGTAATATCTCAAGGAATTGATTATTTTAAATAAATATTGTATCTCTTTTATAATAATAAATAAATAAATAATCTACCTATGTTAGAGTTGTAAAGAGTTTGTAACATACATTCTATTTATGAAATGTATTAACATTTAAATGTAGCATTATTTTTCATTTACGAGGTTATTTACACTTATTTACATACGTTAAAAAATAAATATATACAAAACTAAAAATTATGCATCAAAGTATTTATGAAATGTTTTTCCACTTTAAAAATATATTTATGTCTAAAATATATATCCATTAGGCACCTAACTATAAGATGGGAAATTGCATGTAAAACATTTATAACTATTTTATCTCTACTCATAACAAATAATGTTTTTACCTTTTATACAGCAGTAGGTAATAACAATAAACCAATTAATGATATCTTAATAAACTCATTGAAATTGAAATCACGACTACCCACGCCGTCTGAATACCATTATATACTAAATCACCGCAAAAACTTGATCGCAAATCAATAGAAACAAAACTAGAACTAAAGACCGCTAACCAAACCGAACACTTGTACTAACTTTCCAACTCCAACAATCTATTCCCAAGTTCGGCCCTGCGCATTGGCCGAACGAACCCTTTGGCACCCCCCACCCCGCCCCGCACACCACCCGCCTCCCTCTAGTTTCCGAATTAATTGCAATCAAAAGGAAGGACACGAGTGTAGTCCACCCCTAACTTGGTGTGCCATGTTGAAAATTTGCCCGCCAACTCTGTCTGTGTGCGAATTTGTTTGCATGTGTTGCGTCGTCCACGTGTTCATATTGCACGTGTGTGTGTGTTTGCACGCAATGGCGTACGGACGACCGTTGGGTGTCTGTATAGATCGAAATTTAATTTTAGTCAACAAGAAAAGTTTTGATGCACAACGAACTATGAATATTTATAAATACGAATCAATTGTTTAGAACATTATTTTGTTTACGCAACCGTTATACAAACTTAATTGATTAATGGTAGTTACAATAAACGAGTCATGATAATTCAAATCCTAACATGTGTATTAAACATAAACATGAACTTCTTCAACTTTAGGCACGAGCTTGTAACTTTACCGCTAAATATTAGAGAATCATTGACCCGTAAATGTATAGAAACGTATCGATATTAACCGGACTCCACTTGGAGCCATTAGCAAATATCCAGAAAGCATATACACCTCTCATATACGATTCTGTGAAACTACATTAATATTTCAGACTCGGGCCAAGTTCTGGGTCCTTTCTAAACAGCCCTTGGTCTTCCAAAGTTATTCCAACTTTGTTCTGAAGTTTCGAAGCTTTTGGAGGGGGAGTGTAAAGATTACATTGTGGAGGGGGCACCTTATCTTAGTTTTGTGTTAGTTTGATAATGAAACTTGTTGTGTTTAAAAATTTAGCCTCTGGCTCTTAGTGTGGTTCTGAGGTTAGAGCCAGTGCAGAGTGAAAGCGAGTTATGGTTTTTTAAATGTTTGTCTTAGCCAAGTGGCTTTTCATTGTGCGATGAAAGCTGTTCGAGTGCTTCATCTAATACTAACATTATTTGAAAGAGCAACATTGAAATCGATCATAATGTTGTATTTTATTATTTCAAATCGTGAAGTCTTTTATAGCTTGTATTAAAATAAACTGTGCTTGGATGACACTGTAGCTTGTAATGAAATTGTATTCAGATTAAGCAAAATATTGACGTTTTCATTCTTTGTTTGTGTTAAATCAGTTCCAAGCAGGCCCCCAAAGACCGAAAATTGGTTCAAAAATATAGGACCATACGACAAGGAATAATAATAAGATGATGATAACTCATTGGTAATAACAATTCAGATTGTTTCTGTAACGAATTTCGACATTATGCCCTTAACTCTACCATTTAATAATAAACAATCTCCCATCTACCCTCAAGTCTGTCAAAAGTAATAAATTTATGTAGTATATAAACAAAACTGTTAGTTATCTTGTGTTAGGCAATAATAGAACATATTGTTAGAGAAGATGTTATCTTTCTACTCGTTGAACACAGCTAACTAGTGATACCACTCGCAAGAGCCATTGGCTTTGGCAGTAGGGTGAATGTGATGGTTGGATTCTGTAGGATATGATGATATATGTAGGTAATTATTATTTTTTTAATGCCGTAGCGGCAGCTCTATACGCTATGTAAATCTGTCTTTAAAAATAAGTAATGTTAACTATATTATGCCATGTGGTATCCGGCCTAGAATTGACCACCCCTTTTCCCCCCGTGGGTATCGTAAGAAGCGACTAAGTGAAAATTCAGAAGATGGGCAACATCGTCTTCTGTAACTTCACTACCAATACTGCAATCCCTAAGCCGCTTGCCAAGCATGGGGATTATGGCAACCCCTCCGTTAACTTAAGAGGAAGGCCTTTGTTCATCAGTTGACGTCTTCCGGCTGATGATGATAACTATAGTTAACTGCTTAGTGATAAAAAAGCAAATTTTTATATCTTTTCGATCCAAAGAAGTACCTAAGAGATCGCTATTCAAGATGACCTCTAAATGGTATGTACTGAATTCTTATATTTTTTAAAATTAATGTTTGGGATATAAGAAAATATCTATCACTTTTGCTTTATAGGAATGCATAAGTATAATTTGAATAAAGTACCAATACAATCAGTAGAAATTTGTTAGGTACTTGTCTTATTTTATTATTGGTAAAGAGCCTATTTATTAGTCTTTCGAATTATAGCCATGGAGTTTCAATAAATAAATCAAATAAGCCCGTTTCCCGTTTTGCTTTAGTTCATATATCTTCCATTCTTTTGCGGCCTGGCCACCCTACCACTTAGGAATACGTAGCAAAGTCGAGGAGCCAACGAGATTTTGACCAATTTATAGCGTGCCAAGTGGAAAGATAAGCTAATACGGCTTAGAGTCGAGGGGTTTTGTATTGGAAAACTAATTTTGCATAAACTAAGAGCAAGGGAGCGCATTCGGGCGAACTAATGCGACAGGTATGCGGTGTTTGTTAGTTTGATGTAATATGTTGATACGGTATTGTTATGATGTCTAATGGTAAGTGAGGAAATTAGAGTCGTCAGCTCTTGGACTATTAGAGAGTGGGTGCGTTATGTTATATAGGTAGAGGTGGGCGTCATTATTTGTTTTATTTCTATTTGTGTTTGTAAGTAAATTAACACATTTAAAATCACTTGTTTCTAGCATATAAAATTGAATTTATTTTTTTCTTTCCAATGTATTACACTGATAATAGAAGGAATCAAGTGTGTATCGCATTGATTAATAAAATTTAATAAAAAGGTATTAACAAAATAACCATGCAAAAAGACATCGGATTGACAGACGCGTTATTTATATATTCTACACAAGTCACTACGATCGCTTACACCCTTTTACGGCACTCATATATATTCAAATGTTCATTTCGGTACCCACTCCGAACTGTCACCATTCTTAGCATATCAAACAGCAAATATAGCCGAAATTAAACGGAACCTTTTCAACATACCTTAGTTTACATAGCGCATACTAATGACTAAGGCTTGGACCACGAGGGGTGACCAGTAAGGGACGAAAATTTCCTAAAGGGTTTACCCTAAAACGGGGGCCGAACGCGATAATTAATGCTTTAAAACGACTGTGTTTTAAGCTGCATCTACAGTGGAATTTAAACCTTGTGTTGAAGAAATTAAAGTGGCTTTTTTAGTGATGGGATAAAGCACATTCGGTCCAATTTTATAGTGTAGGGTGGCAAATAATAAGAGGTTTTGGGTACATGCAAAGTTCGGCGAGAGTTGTTGATGAATGACACTCGGAGGACCCATTGCCCTTCGAATGTTTTAAGTGGGTAGGATAAGAAATGTCGGATATTCAGTGAAATATTTCGATGTAGTAGCTAGTTATTTTGTTTGTTTATGTTGATTTTGGTATAATTAATACGGAAAGTTGCAAATATTACCGTTTGATGAGCGACGAGAGTGCTGTTTTAGTAGTTATAATATATAAGTGGATGCTTATGAATATTTAGATTTATTTCATAGAAATCGTTAAGTAACGTATAGGTAGTTTGATAATGTCTTGGTGACTTTACTTGTTATTATAATGCCATGAGTCTACTTAAGGCGTCAGTACAACAAATATAAAGCTATCAAGTAATTAAGTACTGCGTCCGAATAGCGGTCAGGGCGAGGCAAGAGAAGCGTTCGCAGTCTAGAAGCACGATGACTCTTCTGATGAGATTAAAAGGAATTGTTTTGAAATTAGTTAAGGTTCTTTAATATTTAGTTTTTTATTGTACACAAAACATGCTTGCATCATAGCGAGGTGAAAGGTACAACGGTGAGCTCAACTCAGAATTGAGTTCTCTTACAGTAAAGGTGGAGGATGCAATTGGCAAGCGGTCGCTCATTGTGGCATTCTGAGGGGGAGGCTTTTTTTCAATAGTGGACGTCTACAGGCTGATGATGATGACAGTAAAGGTTGGTACGTTTATCTCTCAAGTTTTTATTAGACCAGCCTGTCAGGACATCTCTCTTTAAGTGATATAATATAGGTACCTACACTACTGCCTATTTCTTCGAAAAATATAGTCTATGTTGTGATTAAAATTAACACTATCATCTTTTAAACAAAACTGCGTACGTCCGCACTCTTTTGTATTTCACCATTACCTCACACAGACCCCACCCCAATGACTTGCAGGACATCACACCATATGCTGGGGTGGATTGGAAACGCTAATTATCATCCCCTTGCATTATGACGTCATATCCACTAATGACCACCTAGCTACGCTGAGTAATGTGATATTGGATTAATTAGTCCCTGATAAAGGATGGAGATAGTTGGTGATTGTAATGCGACAGTATCAATTAATATCTTATGTTTATTTTGTGTTGCTGCGGCCTTACTTTGAGCCAATAGCCTGTGGTCTATGAGTTTTATCTCTGGAAACACTGAACTTATTTTTTTTTTATAGGTCGCGCACACTAGGAATTTTTTCTGTACCATTGCGCGTTGGTGCGTTTCACAAACGTGAAACGTCATATACACAAACAGTTGGGACAGACATATGCGGATCACACAATTGTGTCCCGTGCGGGAATCGAAACCGTAAACACAAGCGCAGCCACTGCGCCAATATGTATACGCCAATGTATATCATACTTGATTATATTACTATTTAGAAGATACTTGATTTTCTTAACTGATTGTGAGACGAAGCTTTCAAATTAATTTATAGGAATAAAACTGGATAGTTGTAGCGCTGTTATTAACTGGAAATTAATATGATATAGGAAGCGTAGGTTTACTCAAAGAGTTACGTACAACACACAAGAATATCGATGACAAAGATGGCTGCCTCATTAGCGATCGCGATAACGTATTAAAATGGTGATATTATATTAAAGTACATGTTGCGAAAGTGCTGTTATGTTGTTAGAGCGAGTATAAGGTAATTGATTAATTATACCTAACTATACAAAATGTTAACATTCTCTGTATAATTCTATTCAAATTGATCGCTTAACATTTTTAGGTTATATGACTTTTAGTATTTTTTATGCATGTTGCCATGCTAGGCTTAAATTTTAAATTGATAAAGGGAAACTTGAATAATGATGGACACGAGCGGGACTCGAACCCGCGACAGTCGCCGTACGCGACTGTCGCGGGTTCGAGTCCCGCTCGTGTCCATCGTTTTTCAAGTTTCCCTTTATTAACATTTTTAGGTTTTTAAGTAGGAACCTATAGTTAAAACCTTGTCAAAAAAAGTCACGTAATTGTTTATACTTTTATACACTACACTATGGGTCTAACTGGGATCCAAGAAGAGAGTCTCCGCGAGGGACGATATTACGTCCGGCGCACCCTGTACAGTCAACCGCGTACCATCCTTGTTGACTGACCAGTCTCTACCCCACGGCGTGTTCCATGAGGCTATTGGCCATGCCAATACGAAGAAAAAGATGGTTCTTATTGAACATGACGATTACTTCAAGACAATCTTTGGAAGGACAAAAAACAAAACATATACGGATACCTGATTAGCGCAGTGGCTAAGCGATTGGACTGCTGCGCTAAGGGTTGCGGGTTCGATTCCCGCACGGGGCAAAACTTTGTGCGAACCACAGATGTTTGTCCCGAGTCTGGGTGTTTGTGAATATTTCATGTTTGTGAAACGCACCTGCGATACAGGAGAAATTCCTAGTGTGGGGCGACGTTTTTTTTTTTTAAAAAAAAATGCATATTACTAACTTTTAAACTATAGCATTGCATAATTATAACAGATAATAACAACACGGGAATTAACACGAACACAACTTGTCTGTGTGCTTTTTTAATATTTTTCTCATTGAAAAAGTTGAAGTTGGTAATACCACCCATGGACTCCGCGAGACAGGCCTGACCTAGTGTGGAGTCCAGTAGCAAAATTCTCTGTGTAACTAAATTTGTTTAACCTAGCCTCAAAAGTTTTAGAATTTAAGGAAATGTACTGGAATTAATTACTGGTAAATAAACTTATTTATTTATAGGTATTTGCTTGTGACTACGGCCGGTGTAACTCGGTCGAAACGTCAAGCCAAAAATTAATAAAGTTGTGTTTGCGTTAATTCCCGTGTTATGTTTGGATATAGATTTCTATAATAGAATTTGAAGAAGTTTTATTACATCGGAACAGCTCCTGTTAGTGGCTGTGCCGTATGGGCGTCGAACTAATAAGCTTAGTGATGGCTATTGCGAGAATCGCAGCGCTAAGTTTGCAATTGATCCAAACCGAAGACGAAGTAGGGATCCCCGAACACGTGCCCCTCAAAGACACGTGATCACTGCTCATATTATGGTTTCACCAAAGCGTCTTTGACGACCATGTCTAATAGAATCCTCTTCTAAACGTTGGTATGCCAAGATATTACTTCGTATTACATATAATTCTGTTAAATTCAAAATCATTGATTGTTTCTCGGGTCTTTAAGATATTTTTTTTTCCAATATCAATTTTGTTACGTCTGCATCTTCATCTATTCTTCTACCAATGAACATAGGAATCTATATTTTGTTTGACAGGATGTAAGATTAAGGTATGTAACAATTTTCGAGTCCTAGACAGGGTCGACGATCTAGTTGCTAGTGCGCAGGTGGAGCGCACCGCCTCTCCTAACTTAATCCTTAATTGCCGCTTACGTCACATGAATTGGCGGGGTGGCCTGTACAAATATTTGCTTACACGTAATTAAGAACATGCTAAGAACAGAACAATATATTCGGAATAACGCAATTTATCAAACGCATTATAGAGCTATCATTAAGCGCACGCCGTTACGCACTCCTTTGAGTCTGTCTTTATGAAACTATGAAAACATAATGACCATACGTCACGTCGTAAAATACCTACCAAAACAATGGGAGCTCGCGACAGAAATTAATATATCATTATGTCAGACCCATATACTGTACCCTCACACTTAGAATAACCCTGTCCTATTCAACCCTGTTGGTTTACGTATATTTCGTCCTGCTCTTGGGCGGAAAACTTTAGTATGAATACGCGAATCTCTCCCGTGATTGGGATTTGTTAATCTTCTCGCCGCTGAAACTGCTGAAGTTAAAATTCTAATGTGCTACAATGCCTCTGGGTAGTGTTTGTGTTGTTCGAGATTTACGCGAGACCAAGTTATAGTTGAGAATTATGACGTCGTTTTGATAATAAGTACGTACGCATGTAATCGGCGTTGGGATTAACTTATTGGGCTGTGACTTTGAATTTGTACGCGAGGTTTAAAAGGTGGTGCTCATTAAGACTAAAAAACTGATGAGGTGTTTGCAATTTAGGAACCCACTTATAATATAACCTTTTTTTTAATTAGCCTGTAATATGTCCCACCTCCTTTTAATGGGGAGGCCTTGTTTAACAGTGGACATTTTCCGGCTGATAATGATGTGCCGCTGCTGGGCAAAGGCAGTGGGATATATCATGTAATATATCCACCATTTACTTTAGCTTCAAAACAATAATATTCTCAATACTAGTAGCATCTAAAATCCATCATCCATTTTCTACAAATCCCAACCAAAAACCCAACCTACATCGTTCTCAATAAAACCGTCCAATTAAACCACATACAAACACCACAAACTAATACGCTAATGCCTTAACAAAGCCGCGTCTATAAAACCAGGGCAATGATAGTGCGTCGTTCCTCTGTAGCCCGCTAGCTTTGCACTTCACATCAGAGGCTAATTTACACGGGCCCGCCACAAAGAAAAACACGCTAATTAAAAAGTGAGTCGACACAAAGTGTCATAGCAAACGGAAAAGTCTGAAGCAGAGAGAGAGAGTCGGCTGTTGTTCTGTTTAGCTAGCTTGTTCTTTTGGTTCGCATGTATTGATGTCTTTGTGATGTTTTGGCGTGTGTTTAATGTTTTTGTTTATTTGTTTGTTTGACGGCGTTGTTAGTTAGCTGTTACTTTTCAATGTGTTGGGAGCAAGCGTTTGATTTCTACATACTTTTTGAATCGATATAATTGTAATTAGGTGGTTCTATTTTTGCTTTATTGTCGCGGTAAGTCTTCTGCACCAATTTTTAAGTAAAAATTCATTTTGCGAGTAAACTTTTTTTTTAGTTAGGTTTATAGTTAGGGTTATTTCTAATTGTAAAAAAAAAACCGATGATAAACGAGGAGATTGTTTGGTTGTGATCCAGAATAGGTAGGAACCTAGCATGGGAAGCCGTAGGACGTCTACTGTTGAATAAAAGCCTCCCTCCTTAGAACGCCACAATTAACGACTACTTGACAATGCATGGGAATGCTATTGGGAAAAAATCACTACTTTAAATCAATCGTAGTTACCTGAGGTCAATACCTATTAATATAGGGCATACACGTGACAAATTTAAATAAAATAATGTGTACTACATTACATTACATTCCACAACCTTAAACTTAAGCCCAACCCTAGCAAGAAAACAAAAACGCGCGCACCATCTCAAGCATAATTCACTAGAAAATAACCAACAACAATGCATTGACGTAATAAGCATTACATCGACAGACAACGTAGCATTTACAAGGATTGAATATACAGAATCTGAAGGAAATGATGTGTAGCAAGACTTTAATGAGCTGATTCGAGTGCATTGAAGCCACGCCGCATGTCAACGGTAGCTCACAAAAGCCCCTTGGCATTATGGTTTTCAAAGGAAAAATGATGCAGCGCATGTACGACGGTAATGCTGGGCGTAGTGACGTAAATGAAAGTGTAGCGATATTGTTAATATTTTTAGATAAGTGGGTGGAGTAAGCTATACTCATTGTTTTGAGTAGTGGTATGATTTTCATGGCCTAGTGGCCAGTGAAAGTCAACTAAACTATGTATGTAACTCTGATTGCGATTTGTAAACGATTTTTTAAGGACGTGCCTCACTAGAAATTCGTCCTGTATTTATAGATTGGAACGTATGTTAAGAAATATTTATATGACCATAATATAGTTTAGTACCTGTATTTTAATATTTTCATAAAGGGCAGGTTATTTATTCACTACATAACTTAATAATTCTTACCTATGTCACATATATAGATTTTTAGATTAACAATTTATTCTTCATTATAAAAGTATTATAATTAGTATTTCTTTGCATGTTTATAAAGGTATCATACATGAGTTATGTAGCCTCAAAAATCATTGTTTTACCTTGATAAATGTTTCTATTACCTACAGATATTTTGGTACGAGAATAAAATACTAAAAAATAGGGGAACTTGAAATTCGATAGATGCGAGCAGCGACACGGTGGCTCAGTTGGTTAGAGCAAGGTCGCGGGTTCAAGTCCCGCTCGTGTCCATCATTTTCAAATTTCCTTTATCAATTTAGAATGAAGCTTAGCATGGGCAACCAGATGGACCGACGATATCGTCAGAATTGCGGGCAACCGGTGGATGGAATTGGCAAGCTGTCGTTCTTTGTGGCGTTCTAAGGAGGAGGCCTTTGTTCAGCAGTGGACGTCTTCCGGCTGATGATGATGATGATGATGATGATGGGCAACATGCAATTATGACACCAAAAGTCATATAAAATATTGTTACTAAAATTGAATTTTTCGTAGCATTGCCTTGGTTCTAACCATACCTGAACGAAAACAACGAAAGAGTAATATGTATCGAATAAAACCTGAAAATACTAAAACAATTTTATGTTGGTTCCAGATCAGTGTATCGGCTCCGTGCAGAGTAGAGCCATCAAGAATTAAAAGCCTTTTAATGACAGCTCGCTTCGATGGACGGCGTTATGCAGAGAATGAACGGACCTATTGAGATGTTACATGAATATTACAATTTATAAGAAGATTATTTTTACACCCATTATAATGTTGTTGATTGTCGTTTTATTACATTTTATTTTATTTTTTGTTCAAGGTAAATTGTTATGTTAAATGCATCAAGATACATATACTAAACGCTTGTTTATGGAGAAATTAGTCTTCTAATTTTATACCACTAAGACAGACTTTCTCGACTGACTACTCGTATATTCAGTCTAGCATCGTTTTTTTCTATTTAGCCTAGTATAACATTACTTAATAAAAACTTTCCGTCATGATCTACTGAGTTATAGTCAATTTGACTTATTTAATAAATAATGCCATAAAATAAATTTTATAAATCCTACTTCCTACTATCCTACTATCCTACTATATAATATATATATATTATATATATATATATAATATTATAAATGTGAAAGTTTGTGAGTATGGATGTATGGATGTGTGGATGTTTGTTACTCTTTCACGCATAAACGGCTGGACCGATTTGGTTGAAATTTGGTATGTAGATATGTTATACCCTGGATTAACAAATAGGCTTACTACTAAAGCATAGGCTACTTTTTATCCCGAAAAAATGTAGCGGGTAACACCGCGGGGCGCAGCTAGTATTTAATAAATAATGCCATAAAATAAATTTTATAAACAAAACAATATTTTTGCCATCTCGCATAAAACCGTCTTGCTTAAGTGCTGCTCGCTTCTTAAAACCATAGGTGGTTTTATCGAAGCGGTGAACGTCGACATCGGGTTCCGAGCGATTGTTCCAATGTTCCGCTTGTTTCAGTTCAAATATTTAAGTGTGCTTGCCTGCACTGTTTGTTTTAGGTACTGATTTATGGAGTGAATCTTATTTCTTATAGGCACATCTAGGTAAGAAATATTGGACACGTTTTAACGTAGATACCAATTACTACAATCTAAAATAAAATTTTATTATTGTAACTCAGATACGTCAAAAATCTCAATACTGTTAGTAGACAACTAAGGGAAAGAGCGAGACAACCCCAACACAAGTATTTTCAATTACTTACTGGGGTTGACTCATTTATAAAACATGTAACTGTTTTGAGACATATAAAACATTTTCATTTTCATTTTCAATAGTTTAGGCTATGGTGCAAAAATCTTTCATCATAGTGATCGCTGACTAAGTATGTGCCAGAAATTTCAGCTCAACCAGGACTTAATCCAGAGAACGCTGGACACACTGAAGAATCTAAGAATAGTACATAAGATATCCAATGTTGAACAAAGGCGTCTCCTTTTAAAGGGGAGGTCTTGCCATAATCCCAATACCTGGCATGTGGCTTGGGGATCACAGTATGGGTGGTGAAGGTACAGCGGACGCTGCTGCTCATCTTCTAAAATTCCTATTAGTCGTTTTCAGCGACACCGACAGGGCGAAATAGAGATGTGCTATTCTGGCTCGGCGCTCTACAAGATCTCAGAATAAGAGTCATTTAAAAGTTACTGTCAATGTATTTCACAAGATCACAATCACATTGCAGTAAGCTTCAATCTTAAAACTCACATACTTACGGGCTATGTAAATGCTTACTCATACAGCTGAAACAACACACATACAATAAAAATACGTAAGAATCAAAGTCAAAAATGCGAAAAACTACTTAGAAACAAACTCGTAAACGTAATTACTTCATATCAAAAGGCTGTGGAAACAATTGGTATTGCACTTTAATTGGCACATCGAGGCAACGTGACTCCCACGACTCGGGGAGAAAGTGGCGATAAAGAGCCACAATGGTGGAAAAAAGTGGCAATTCCCGACCACTCGGTGTTGCCAGCTGCTAATTAAGGTGTCGCAATATAGCACGGGGAGTGACGATAGTTTTTTTTTAGGGATCGAAGTCTGATTGCGGTAACAATCACTGGAAGTTGAAATTCTTTGCTTTTCATTTTTACGCGGCAGTTGTTTTGTTATGCAATTTGTACTGATGTTATCGGTCTTTAGGAAATGTTTAGTAATAATTTTACTAGTATATTAACTGTTACTAATTAATTCCAGTCCTATATTTACCCATTTCCACAGGATATTTATTAGTTACTTAAAAGTTGTTACTATGAAATATTATTTTATGAATTTATAGTTTTTTGCTATAACTGTTTAATAAATTATGAATGAAATTATGTACATATGTATAAAAATTATACAAATAATTTGTGGCGTTCTAAGGGGGAGGCCTTTGTTCAACAGTGGACGTCTTCCGGCTGATGATGATGATGATTTGTGTATAAATCAACCTACACTCTAGAGGGAGGCCTTTTGTATCGCCAAAAATTGAGTTAAGCATGCAGAACTCTTCTTATTAAATAACAGAGACACGTTGGAAAGATTTAATACTCAATGGCATAAAAGAGTCCCCAAAGACGACGCATCGTCACTCTCTCACCTTGTCACAATGAAGTGGAGAAGAAAATCCAGCGAAACTTACCCTATCACTATATGGGATTTATAACTAGGTAAAAAGAGAAAAACCTGCGTGAGATAACCCTGAAAAAAACATATAACGCTAAATTTTTCCTGTACGGAACCGGCTATATTCCGACCCTATGCCTTCCACTAGCATCACTATGAAAGGCTTACTAATTGGTAATTTACACTGTTTGCCAAGTGTCATTATTGGCCCTGCTTACACCACGGGGAGAGTTTCGTTATCTTTTTTAGTTTGTGTTACGTTAGTCGTTGAATCCAGTACCTACTAGAGTTAGGATTTATTGTTTTGACACTAGGTACATATTTACATAATTTAAAACCTTATTGCTACCTCGTTGGTTTAGTGGTTGCTAAGCGCGACTGCTGAGCACGAGGTCCTGGGTTAGATTCCCGGGTCGGGCAAAGTGTTACTGGGTTTTTCCATTAGGTAATCCTCAGTGGCAGCACGGAGTCTAGATTTGTGACCAGTTGATGGCAATAGGCTCGCCCCCTAGCACATTGGGACCTAAAAACATAACTGGCGAAATGTGGTGGTACTATATGTGCACCTCTGTCTAACCTTTCGGGGAATACAGGCGTGATGTTACGTTATGTTTTAAAACCTTATTAGCCCAGTGGCTAAGGGATTGGACTGCTGCGCTAGGAGTTGCGGTTTCGATTCCCGCACGGGGCAAAAAATTGTGCGATCCGCTGATGTTTGTCCCGAGTCTGGGTGTTTTTGTATGTTATATTTCATTCTACGAACACCACGCGATTACTTGTAGCAGTTCGTAGACAAAAAGCTACGTCCAGCTACGAAATGTAGTCGGACTTGTTTTTGTTTTATTAAGGACAGTTTTGGGAAGTATCAGTATCGTGTAAATTAATTAAGATTTCATTATTATTATTAATTACATTAAGTGTATTATATAATACAGTATACAATCTCATTGGTTTCACAATTACTTTCAAGCCAGATCTGTACAACAGTACCTACCCGGCACTCGTTTGTATGGTAATGTTAATTCTTGTTTAACACACCAACCTGAGGCTACTATACAAGATACTTACTTCTGTTAGCAATACAAATTACATACGTAATTAGGACAACATTATTTGGATATAAAGACTACAAATAGGTAATAGACTTCACTTGCTAACTAAAATACATATTTATTAATTTATAAAAAATAACTTTAACTTTACAGGGCTTAAAAATATTCTTCCATTTACCAGTCAAGTAGTAATGTAATTTAAATGCTGCTCGCATTGTCATGTTTTAGCCCAAATTAATACACTTATATCTACTTTTAAAACATATCAGATTTTTTAATTTTATTACTCTCATTTCGTCCTTATCAAATCTATGAACACCACAATAAACGATATAGTTTCTCAGTTGTTCACAAAACAAAACTATTATATTATTTACCAGTTTCCATAACTCAATAAGTAGGCCTAACCCGCAGCTAGACACCCGAAACTTCACACCAAAATAAATTAAGCGGCTACATTTTAAGCCAAAATACATTGAAGTGGCTACACTTCGCGCCAAAATACAAAATGGCTACACTAAATTAAATCAAAGTCTGATCAGTCCTCAGGTGGTCTGGTCTGTATCCAGTGAAGCATCCATAAACGAACAAAGCGTTCAAATTGGTTAAGGGCAGACGTATCTCCTCATTACAATGCAATTTTGATGATTGGGTAGTTTGATTGATTAGTTCGTAATCTAAGTGCCTGAAATGGAACGTAGTTTTGTGGGTTACAGCCGTAAAGATTGACGGGTTAAAGTCGAATTTGCATAATAAAGACGGTAAGAGTATGTCCTTGTGTGTTTACTGAGAGCCTATATTGGTACGCCTAACTAGCATTGATCGTTTCTATGGCTGCTTTGAAAGAACTACTGAAATAAATTCCATCCAGATTTTCAATAGAAAAAATGTTTTATGAACAGATTTTTGTTAAAGCGCATGGAAAAGAAATCAAATATAAATTGAGTTTACTTTTGTTAAATATTTTTTCTTTGATTGTATTAGTGCTAAAAATATGAAAATAGCATGTAGTTATACGTTTTGTAAAGTACCTAAGTAGTTAATTTATTCTAAGTATAAGCGATCCGTAGCAGTTTGAGAAGGTTATTTATCTAAAAATCTTAATTCAATTCCTATAAAAAACCTCACAAATAAACATAATTTATCAACGCACAGCCATCAACACACATTATGTTCAACGTTTTAATAATTTGTCAAAGTTAACCCTGCAACAATGGCCCCGGTCCAACACGCCCGCTGTTGACAAAACTTTATTACCGAAAATTGGACAATATTGCACCAAAACGGGTCATATTATGTTCATAAACCCACCGCGCAGTTGGCCGTCATACACAAAAGCGTGATCTAGTTGTTATGACCCTAAGCTTACAATGTGACAATGGAAACTTGAAATTCCAGTTTTACGGATTTACAATTGTGATAGAAATGGATTTTTGAATGGTTGGCACGAGCGTTATATCATGTTGATGATTGAATATAATTTGATTTAATGTAGCCCTAAAGAGTGGTATATTTGTGTGAAAAATGTATGCCTTGCATGTAAAGCAATCGTGTAGGAATGTAAATTATATAATTTAAACTATATCAAATCCATTAGTTGCAGTGTCGTGTTACGATAACTTTTTATTTCTCTTAAGAAAACTCGACCTAACCGTTCATTTAGATAGAATTACGGCCTAGATTTTGTAATGCGTATGGTACCTATGCCAACTTCATAATACTAGCTTGGTTGGAAAAAAAACAGACAGGGAAGTTATTTCGCAAACTTATGTTTTCTAACAAAACATTAAATAGTAATGGCCACCAATAAGCACTAGGCGAGCAAGTCCAAACCATAAAAAAAATCTTGGTTCCACTCCTTATCCCACAAATTGAGTCCCTCGCACAATTTACTAAAACTGATTGCCAACTTAAAATTTAAGCCGAAGGCAATGCATAAAAAATGCAAAATTAGAAAAAAGCTAAAACAATGGCAACATTCGTCGGCTGTGCAGACTCGGCGTCCGTCTAGCGCTCTCCGCGAACAATGGTGACCCATTGTTACACCGTCCATTTTAAATGAACAAAATGGCGTACCAAATTCAAACATAAGAGCGAAACGCTGGGATTTGAAACAATGCTTGTCTCTAATCCCTGTGAAGGGTTAAATGCATGCTATTGGTCAACTGTACCCCCACTGTACTTTAGAAATTCGTTTGTGTGCGTGTCGCAAAGTTTTGGCGTTAATGTCCCCACAGATTGGTGTGCGTGCAGTGGTGTTAGACTTGTTTTTGGCATCGTACGCCAAATTGTTGCAACGTGTTTTTTGGGTTAAGTCCATTTGTTTTTATTGGTTCATATTTTGGTTGTTTGTAAATTATTGGACGGGACCTTTCAGATGTGAATTGCACTTTATATAGTTCACGTTGTTAAAAAAAATCTACATTATTTTTATTGCAAGGATGTCGTGATCTCCATTTTTGTTGCTACTGTTTGTTCTCTTTATTAAGAATCACTATATTTTAAATATTTGTTTTCAGTGGGTACATTAAAAGAACGATAAAAATAAATTTGTTTTAATTATTTTTACACTAGTTAATTCCCTAATGTGTCTCTACATGCTCATTATTCAACATTTTCAAACATAGAATTTAATTTAAATCTTTTTTGCGAACTCTCCTGACCTACTAACGCTCCCGGTACCGCCAGCTCGCATAAAAACAAACGTCTCCTCGCTACATATCAGCCAGGACAATTCATCGAACCCGTCATCCGTGACAGCCAGAAACGCAATCAAAACTTCCCTACTCGGGGTACATTGTACCCGCCTACGTCCCACTTTTCTCCGAAGACTATTATTTGAATGTCTTTCAGCCCGTGAGAAGGGTCTACACCCACCCCCACGCGTGTGCCAGCCTGATAATGTAATTAAAACAACACCTTTATTCCGAGTAGTCACATTTTGTAACGAGTTTTAGTTTGATATGTGGTGACATCTTTCGGGGATTTCTTGTAAACTTTAACTCTCTGTGGTGTTAGTTTGGTAAGTCCTGCTCTAATTCCGACGATTAAGGCGGGACTTACGTCACTTTTCATATGTTACATTGTTATGAACATGTGCATTTGACGACATGTTATAACATACTTAACATTGCTGGGCAAGTGAACATTGAATTTATAACTTTGGAAAAAATTCATTCATTTTTTTTTCTTTTTACACGACATCGCGAAAACAGTGTCTAGTTGTTCTTTTCACTAATATTATAATGACAATGTTGAGACAAACAGAAATAGCTTGCAACGTATTTTTTTTTATTATAGATACAAAAACTACAGCGGCCGTTTAAAAAATACACATTAACCTCCAGACGCGTCGCAAAACATAATTCCTATAAAGAAACAAAGGACTGTCGCACATTAAAGTCGACAGAGATTTTCAAAGTGAAGCGCCCGAATTCTGCGAGAGAAATTTTCGGGGTAACATTATACCCGTACATTAGGGCTAAGTGATACCGTCACATTTGTTGGATTAATTCATCATCTGAATTGCCGTGGCCAGACTGATGGGCCGGAACGCCCGCCTCTAACCCCCCCGCGCCGGGTGGGGGCGCTTACGTACAGATAACTTTTCCCCTCTGTTACGTATGGTGTTTTAATTATGTGTTGTTTTTGGTATTTTAGTGTTCTTTTTGGACTGTTATATTCATATGTATTGTTGTTCGTATAGTACCTATATAAGTAAACTGTACGACAAGAAAACTAAAACTACGATGTGACTAACTCATAAAATAAATGCAAGATTTTTATAAGTTTATTTATACCCAGCGAACTACAATAAACTCACACGACAATAAAATACAATTTCTCTGTACAATTCTGAACCACAAACGAATACAACCATTTAAAAAATAACAAGCAAATAAAGGCCAACTTACAACAAAGAGATAAGGAAAAATCTGAACATCTCTAGTGACCTACCTAAGTCGAAACTTCTTTCACCTACAAACAAAACTTAAATCACCAAAAGCAAAGAATAAAGTTTAGCCAAAGTGGTAATCAGCGCTTGTAGCGCTTAGCTTCGCCCGATGCCCTTTTGCCCCCCGAATTAGACCCCCTCCCAGGGGGGGCCCCACTCTACGGGACGGCGAGTGTAAGGATAAATGGGAGGGCTGGCTCTTCTGGTTAAGTGTAGATTTTCCGAATGCGGTGTTGATGACGGCTCTACAGCGTTGGGATTAAGTTGTCGATAGTTTTTTCGTGGATTTTAAACATGCAAGAATGGAATTGTCTGAAAGTTATTTAACAGTAACATTAAGTGATAATGTATATTATATTATTATCATTTGCTTTAGCTGCAATAAACATTAATATTATGTTTAAAGTTTTAAATTTGATGAAATAATATATGTTGTGAAAATTTATTACAGAGCAAGAAGTATGCTTATAATCCCCGAATGGGTAGATAGAGAGAGAGATATCTATGGTACACCCACTTATCACCATTTATGTTATAGGCCCCAATGTGATATGGGGCGAGCCTATTGCCATCAACCGGGCACAAAACAGACTTTGTGCTGCTACTGGGAACTACCTGCTACTACTCAATAACACTTTGCCCGACCCGGAATGTGAACTCGGGACGTTACGCACAGCGGTCACGCGTAGCGACCGCTAACCCAAGTAGGCAGTAATTACCTGTAATTGTAAAACACATGAATAAAGTAAACTGATTGGAAATGATTAATTAAGATAATGCTATCTACCTACTTTAAAAACGATGGAAAGAGACCAGACGGTATGTCTTTGATGCCATGGAAATTGGGTAGGCCTTTGGTGTGGGATGCAACATGTGTCGACACCCTTGCGCCATCTCATGTTTCCAGCACAGCGGTTTGCTCTGGAGCTGCTGCTGCAGCTGCGGAGACCCTCAAGCGGCGAAAATATAATAACCTTATAGGTAATTATATTTTTGAGCCGTTTGGGGTCGAAACACTCGGGCCATGGGGTCCGAGCGCTCGTGCTTTGTTTAAAGAGTTAGCAAAGCGCCTAGTCGACTCCACACGTGACCAAAGGGCTGGATCATTTTTTGGCCAAAGAATTAGCATTGCCATTCAACGTGGCAATGCTGCCAGTCTTTTGGGCACGTTACCGGTTGACATCGATGGGGATGAATTCTTTGATGCTTTTTAACTTTTTATTTTTGTATATATTGTTTTTATTTTGTATTACAATTAAGTTGTATATATTTGTAAAATAAAGCAGTAATTACACAATCTTTAAAAAAAACATTACTTTTGCATTTATAATTACGATTGTAACTCTTGAAGGTATGCAGAGTTGTTATTTTCATCAGACGTGTATATAACCACATTAAACCTTCGCTGCTTATAAAAATAATTATTATAAAAAAATAATAATAAAAAGCTTTTTCAACACATAATTTTTTATTTACATACATTTACAGAATTCCCTGGCAACTCAATTGCTATTCATCGAATTACCGAGGGTATGTCGCCTTTGTTATTAGACTGGTAGAGTAATATGTCCATCCATGGGCTAAAGACAATTGAAAAAAAGGTTCAACTCTAATTTTATCGATGTATCGATAAGGTTATGTCCCAACCCTACGCGAGTTCCCGAGACCGTTGGACAGCGATGTTGTAAATACTCGTGTAAAATTGTCCACATTCCCCCTGGAAGCCTTTTGTGTTATATATTTCTTTGTTATTTACTCCGCCCGGCAAATGTAGGTACGCTACCTGACGTAAGGGGCTACGGTTATTATGGAGATTTACTAGAAATGTAGGTATGGTTGTGATTGTGTTTTTGTGAATAATTATGGTTTTTAATTCAGATTTGCCACAAGTTGAGAGCAAGATACATTTTGGCAAATAATCATTACAGTATATGCCATATCTACTAGGTATAAATTTATACTGCTACGACACAGATTTAAATATACAAAAGAAATATGTAAAGTACCTAAGATAAACTATCTAGGTAAAAAGTAGATCAAGTTAACTGGTCCTAAAACTACTAAAGCGGCTACTATAAAGCCTCTGCTAGTCATTGTTATTTTAGCCCGAATCATACATTTTTCACAGTATTCAAATTTTTCCAATACTGATCTTTGTATCTGAAAAAAATAATACCTTATAGCAAGGTTATTTACAATTTGTGAGAGTTACATCACACCTCACCAAACACTTTATTCCAGAAAACAATGCGTGAACTGTAAAATTTACAGGAAAACTTAACCCTTATTTCTCCAGATATGTAAACATATAATGGCGTCACAGAGGTACAAACAGAGGACATCGGTGTTCGCGTCACGAACCGAGCAAGTTAATTGCTGAGCACAAATGAGTGGCGGCGAGCGAGTTACTCGGTATAGCCGGCCGACACCTGCGCTAACAGTCGACACGCACACTGGGACGGAAGAGTACTTAAAATGCGGTATACTAGCTGCTGCCCGCGACTTTTTCTGCGCGGATCATTTTTTCATGTCGGTTCTGCGATAAATAGTAATCTATGTCATACATCGAGTTTTATCCATGTCTTTTTGCAAATGCTGTTGTAACAAACAAACAGACAAAAATATTAGGTACTGTAATGTCACTGTCTTGTCGTAGTGGCTTTATGTGTTCTTGATAAATAAAAACTAGTTGCTACAATCCTGAGTGCGTTTGAATGATTCAATCACAATAGATTTTTTTAACATGCTTCTAGAACTAGCAGTAGCTCTACTGATCAGAAAGTTACGATGAATTAGCTTGAAAAGTTTCTGCAATATTAAGAAATAAACACGTGAGGATAGTCATAACTAGTAATCGGTATAGTTAAAGGTCATATTGGTGTTATATTATAACATAACTTTATTTGTTACGCATATCGAACAAATATTGGCCTGGCCAACAAATGTTTGTTCCAAGTTTGGATGTTTGTTTGTGTGAGATTCGCGTCCGTGCTGCACCGGTTATGTTAAAGTTATGTTTTGTTTGGTCGTGACAAAACTGTGTATCATGGTTTCAGAAAGCCAGATAGTGTAGTCTATATTACTTTAAATATGTGAAGCTTGTGAAATACCAGAAATAAAAAGAAACTAATCACGGGTCTAAGCATGAAGGAATATTTGCCGACATATGTAAAAAAAATATTAATACATATATTAAGTATAACAAACATTGAATAAAATCAAGTCATTATCCTGTGTGAGCGCACTATACGCCGCACCTTACAACAAAATGTCTCCCTTTCACCTTCTACTTTCGCTTGGATAATCTTATTTTTGTCTCAGCCAAGGTGCTATAACCCTACTGTTAACGCAATAAGGTCCAAAATCGGCCAACAGTTTACCAGGAGTTAAAATGTATTACCTTTTATTGTGATCCTCAACAGGGATTAAGAGAGAGCGCGGTTTTGAATTTTGATTCGGATTGTAGCGCTCAACTTGGCCATCCAAATTAGAGCTCTCTGGGATTATTTGTCGGCCCTTTTCTAATCTGATCGGAGAACAATCTGGAGGGGTGGGGTAGACCAAACTATATTGGTATATTCCTAACTATGCACACCTATTTTGCCTATTGCTTTGATTACATTCTACGGAATGGTCTTTAATGAAGATTTTGAATGTTGGAGGCGTGGTTTCAGATGTTTAGAGACTTAAGCAGAACAGTTATTGTGTATTTGTACAGTTTCCACTGAGTATGATCTTTTGTAATCTCAGTTTTAGCTCGGTAGCTAACCCTTTACTACTGATGTAAATTAAAGTATCTCACTTTAAAATTAGGTATATTGCTTTTGCTAAGTAAAACTGTTCTAAATAAGCTTTTAACATTGTGAATCCCTCTAAGATTTAAACAAAACCGTGCCCTTTTTATTAAGTTTTCCGATGTACTACTATGTTAATAAATACGTTAGTAAGGACCGATTCTCAATGTAATTTTGATATAATGTTTTCATCATCATCAGCCGGAAGACGTCCACTGTTGAACAAAGACCTTCCCCTTTAGAACACCCCACGTATTGCCATAATCCCCTCGCTAGGCAAGCGGCTTCGAGATCGCAGTATTGGTGGTGTAGTTACAAAAGACGCTGCTGCCCTGCTTCAATCTTCTGGGATTTCCTTTAGTCGCGTCCTAAGATACCCAACGGGAAGAGATGGGGAAGTACTATTCTGACCCGGCATTCCACGGGACCGAGACCGGGACCGGGACGGTTTTTATTAGCAGGCGCTTAAACCATCGCCATAACCAATCGCTACCATCACACGTGAAGGGTTAGGTAGGTATTTAATGTACCACATATCATACCTACTTTGATTAAATAAAATAAAATAAAAACAGATATAACTTCTTCACATTAACAGATGTGCACTAACAACCATTTAATTTACATTAAACAGAAAAATACAAACATGAAATGAAAAACCCTAGATCGCATTTACCGGGTTAACAAACACTTGAACACTTAAAAATGCGTGGTAACCATCAGTATTAAAAACGTTACGATATAATTTGTATAGCACTAGAGTTAGCCTGTGACTTTGCCTGCGTAGAGAATGTAAGAGCTTTTTAAATGAAGGGCTATAACGTATGGTCTGATATTCTCCTGACCGAATTTCGGTCGCGACGGACTATCTCATCTGAGACTAGCCAACTACACAGGAGATATTATAGTGCACAAGTATGCGCGCAAATGCAGGTGCACTCCCTATTCCATCACTCTTATAGTCCGATAGGACGGAAGACCAACACGACCGGAGAGAGATCAGGCGCAGCACCAATTACTTGACGTATCTTCCAAAGCACGGATGGTCACCCATCACAAGACTGACCGCGGTGAGCACGGTTTAACCTCGTAGATTGGCTGATCTACGCGGTAGCCACGTAGCCGAGCCCTTCAACGTATCATCTAGTATTTAAGCGAAGAGGTAATTCAACGCAGGTCTTAATCTAGCTATTTAATGATTCTGAGGTTTCGTAGTACGTAGTACGAATCACACTAAATAAAAAGGTAAAAGTTTGTGAATGTGTGTGTTTGTATGTTTATTGCTTCTGTACGCTCGAACGGCTGGACAAATTTCATTAAATTTGGTATAGAGCTAGCTGAGACCCTGGATAGATAGGCTACTTTTTATCCCGATAAAATGGAGTGGATAACGCCGCGGGGTGCACCTAGTTACTTATATTTGGTCGTCCGGTACCCTAGGCTCAGTTATCAAATCTTAAAGTACTTTTTTAAGGTTCCTATTATACACGTCTTGGCACAAATCAATGAACAAACGTGAATATAAGGTCATCGTACGTACCTACATAGAACCTTGTCAAATCCACCTGTGTTCCAGAATTAGCGCTAATGACCGTCTTAATACATAATGGAAACTCGTTAGGTACCCCAAACTGTAGGTGGCTAACGATAGCTTCATTGGTAATACTATAGGTTGGTATGTCGGTATATAATCAAAAAATATGAAAATAATTTAATAAAGGATAATAATATTAGAGTTTATTCAGATATTTTTCTTACAAACCATGATTCTAGAGAGTCGACATCGACGACGTCTATTTAGCACCATTGACAAAGGCCTCCTCCATTTCTTTTAGACATTGACAGCAAAAAATTCAAGTAAAATTACGTACCCACTTTTAATTAAATATTGCAAAAAAAGTAGTTAAGTTTTTAGCTAAATCTGGTGTCGGTATCGGGGTATAGAAGAATCGCACCATTATTTCTTCTTTGGATAATTGATTACAAAAAAAAACCGTCTGGCAGTCTGACTTTATTTGCACATTAAATGCTACTACTTAATTGGAGTTCTATATAATTATTTGTTCACGGGAGGGCAATGAAACCCAATAAAAATGCTGAGCAACACAAATCAGCTTGCACATTAGCCAACTAATCAATAAACCAGATCTACTACCAATATTTAAAGTAACCGGTTTTTACCCACGCCTGGTCTGTGACCACTTATTAGGGCGTTCTAACCCTTTCAATGCGGCCCCCGTTACAAAATGACCTCACCGACCCATTTCCCTGTTTTTCTCTTAAATCAACCCTTCGTCGCGTGCTCTTTGTGGGGTAAAAATGTTGTTTTCTGATAATAAAAAAGTTTTATTACTTATTGTGAAACATATGTCCTTGTGTGTTATTAGTTTTATTGATAATGTTGATGTGACGATAAGTTATTACATATGAATTGTTATACCGATGTTTTAGGGGGTTGAGGGATCGGGAAAATACAATTTTATGTGTTTTTTGTTACTTTATCACCGAAGAGACATCATTAGTCATTGTGGGTGTAAAGAACTGCTAATCTTACCTCTTTTATCCGGTTATACTTCTGAAGAATTTAGGCCTATCACAATAAAACTTATACTTACTTAGACCTTATATCTAGTACCCACCAATATTTAGTTCATAGGGCCTTCCCTTTAAAATCACGAATGACTCAATAAACTGAATTTATGAATGCAAACTAGAAACCTGTTTTGTTAGAAACAGGACCCTCATTACCCTTGCGAAATGCGTTTGCAAAAAGTGCATTGTTAATATGGCAGATGGTCCGAATAAATTATTAGAATATTTTTGAAACAAGAATAATGCGCGTAACGGTCACTTTTTAAATTGATACTCGATGGACAACTTTGTAATTCAATAATCCTGTTACTTTTAAACAAAACACTACATAATAATATTTTTGTGCCACTCAGATGTAAGTAGGTATAATAAATAGCTTAACATGTTAAGAAACCTTAAGTCAAATAATTGAATGAAACAAACATCAATTCAAGTTAGTGTTTCAATATAAACATTCAAAATAATGATATATATATATTGAAGACTTTTACCATAATTATAAGAAGTTGTTATTTAATTAATGGTGCTTAATTATGTTACGTTCAGGGACAGTCCTAGCAGTATACTAGCTACACTGACAGACAAAATTGATGGGCCGTTTATTAGACACTGGGCAAGTAGTCATGTGCGTTCTGATGTCCATGTCAATAATTGATAAATAAATATTAATAACTGTTTTCTTCTAACATTAGGAAAATTACTAACACATTTTTATGGATCTCTGGTCTGAAATAAAGAATTTATTACTATTATCTTGCTTATGTAGCTGGGTATTTAATTTAATAAATTCTATTTTCATAGGTATGATTTCTTGGTAACGATTCCGTTAGGATTGTATTGGAACTTCTGTACAAGAGTAAAAGTACCCTATGGCCTAATCCAGGTTTTCATTTTTTGGACAAACATCCAAATGCATTAAGTCGTCATATTAACACACTCGGAAACATTTCCTTTATTTCAGGAGTTTTAAAAACAGTAAAGAGAATCGAATTATAGCTACCTATTATCTCCGTAAATACCGGTAGGTCATTGTCAAGTAATCCTCGACGGCAAAAAACCAATAGCTAACCGAACTACTTGAACAATTTTGATCAAAGAAAACTCTACAATTCGACTCTCTCGGCAAGAGTAATAAATAAGCAAGCACTTATTTATGAACTCAACAAGCATTCGACTCCACCGTCCTAGACCATTATAAAGAAGTTGTTTGTTATAGATCACTGCAGTAGTAAGTAGATTTCGGGAGGGTTGATCTGTCTGTAATAGTTGGAAATACTTTATTCTTAATGTCCTGCCAAGATATCAACGGATGGCGTGCGTTTAAATTATATCCTAAATGAATTAGAAGCATTTTAACAACAAAGATTTGAACCTTATTTAAGCTTCGTTCTGGTGTTTGCCGAGTGTATCCGGCTTAGAATTGACCAACCCCTTTCCTCTCGTAAGTGTCGTAAGAGGCAACTAAGGGAAAATCCAGAAGATGGGTAGCACCGTCTTCTATAACTTCACGACCAATACTGCAATCCCCACGCCGCTTGCCAAGCGTGGGGTTTATGGCAACCTACTCCAAGAGGCCTTTGTTCAACAATGGACGTGTTTTGGCTTATGATGATCATGTGGCGTTCTATGGGGGAGGCATTTGATCGACAGTGGACGTCTTCCGACTGATGATGATGAATGCCTTGTTTCTACATTTCTTTGTTTTATAAAACACGATAAACTTCACATTATGGTATAAAAAATTGGTTAAATTACTGAAGAAGACTTTCACCTACATAATTAAACTGAGCCCTCAATTTTAAATTGAACTACCAACACCTTTATTGAATTCTCCAACATCAACATTTTTACCAAAACTCTCTAAGTCTCTACTCCTACTCTACTACTCCGAACGTTATACGTACCTACCATCCGTAGGTACGTATAACGTTCGGAGTAATCAGTCCACATCAATCTTCCCCACGTTTGACCGCTGTCCACGCGATGGGCGGGGCGACGTGCTAACTGCCCATTGGTCAGCATGCCCTGGGGTCATGCAAGTAGTGTCGATTGATTACTCGTCAAATGGTGAGATTCTGCTTAGAATTTTTTGTTTAGCGAGGGTGTTTTCTTATTGGGGAAAGTTGGAAGGGTGGTTTGATCTCGTGTTGGAAGGTTAAATGTGGCATCGTTTTTAGTATCTATAGATTTAATAGCTTTTTACGTGGATACCTAAGGTAGGTACAGGTGCCAATCAGAAATTAAAATTTTAAAAATAGAAGTGGCTTGGCAGCTCGCAGATTATTCTAGTTCTAAATCTTGACCAGTGTTACCATTAATACGTTTTTTTTGTCAAACAATGCCTTTGTAGTACTTAACATTATCTAAATAAATCTAAATCAAATGGTACTTTTGAATTTAGTGTATAAACCAAACTATCTAGCTATGCATCTAAAAAATATATCTGGACAGAATTTTCTAAGACGCCAACACAATGCGTGGGGATCGATGCTTGTTCCTTCCACGTATGAGATGAAGCCTTTGCTCTACAACAATATTAGCATTACAGTCAGCTTATAATATAATACTAGGTAGTTACTTAGTAGAATACCATCTTTGTCTAGGGATTAATGTAATCCTAATCCCACACGTAAAATTGAAAATATGACTTTCAAGATAGTCGTCTATTCAATATTGCGATATTTCATAATTTTGTTGAAAGAAACGCTGTCATTGCACTACATCGCAATAATGGCTTTGACCGGGAATTCTATATAAAGTTTAAAATACAATAATTATAAGATCGACGCTTAGGTTAAGAAGAAAATTCTGAGTGTGACCTCTAGCTATGACATGGTAAACTAAATTAAGTCTAACTAGACTGCTGGGTGAAGACAAAATTTAAACAATACATCCTCACCCAGTTCCCGGACAAGATTCGGAAAGGAAGAAACTGGTCCGGGCACCTTCGAACCCAACACCTTATAGAACGAAGCCACTCTTACTTAGGTAGCTAATGAAACCGATTTTGAACGAGTACTTTCTAAAAATATTAATTTGTCAATCATAATACATCGCGGAAATAAATTAATATTAGATACTTCCAATATATACCTACTTTGCCTGTTGAATTATTTTGTAGACTCGGATATACCTTGATATGCCATTTATGTGAATGATCATAAATACCACACACATTAATTCGAACAGTACTTTAATACACGAAAGAACTTTGTTAATCTTTATTCTTCAAAGTAGATACAAATTGTTAGAACGTCTTTTGTATTTATCACACATTTTGACAAGTTAATTTGCGCAATGGCCAAGCTATTCAACTGCTACGCCAGCGGTTGCGGGTTCGATACCCGCTATATTTTTGAAAAAGATTTAGATACATCATCCACATAAGCCAAACATTTATACCCTGGTCCTTAGATACGAAACATACCTATGATATTAATTTCTTATGTGGTCAAAGAATATGTAATATAATAATGTGTAAAGGTAAAAAAAAACAGTATCTATCTATCTATACCTAGGTTTAAGACAGGTCTCCTTAGTTTTATGCTCTTCTTACTGTAATACTATTGAGCCCCTTAATTTGAACAATCCATAAGTGTCGCCATCTATATACGACTAAACAGAGATTTCAAGATTGTAAGTGCCATCTGTCGGATCAATGTCGAATTATTTCCAATATATCGATACTGAGTTTGAGTCTGAGTCTTTCGAAATCTAATTGCAGATTTACTTTGCATATGTTTTCTAATTAGAACCAAAAGATTATTGTAATCTAAGGTGAGTATAATTAAATATCCTATTGGACGTCTTTTAAGAAAATTGTATTATGCACTCAAAGCAAAAACCTAACATAATAACCTACCCATACCTCCAAAGCCTTATCATTTCTAGACTTTATAAGATCAGTCTGTCGTAACATAGACGTTCTTCTTCTTAGTAAGTCAGTGGCTAATTAGATTTTAGCGCCTCTAAAATCTATTGCATAGACGTTAGTACCTAGTAACAATATAATGTTTTTGTTAACCCAACACTATTAAATACAAACTCCGTTTAATATTTAAACCTATTATAAAATAATTACCAGTTAAAATCACTATTAATGAAGCCTCCACCACCTATTTTATTTTCATCATTACATTCAATATTTTTTTCAAGTTGAACGTCCATGTTTTTGCTACTCGATAAGAGATGGCGCTAATAGCACAGCTGAAACTTCGTTTTCAACTTCGCGCCGCGGCTTGTTTGTGAATGAAAATTGGGTTTTAGTATTTTGATAAAAGTTTATAGACATGTTTACAAAACTTGTA
Organism: Abrostola triplasia; assembly: GCA_946251915.1. NCBI lineage: Eukaryota > Metazoa > Arthropoda > Insecta > Lepidoptera > Noctuidae > Abrostola > Abrostola triplasia. The sequence goes on along the minus strand of OX276434.1, from coordinate 8,598,972 downwards.
CAATAAAATATTTGCTTATTTTATTATTTAAAAGTACTTTGTATTTTATAATATAACTTTATTAACTTTTTTTACGTAGGTTAGGTACCTATAGGTAGATACTTACTCACGTTCTTAATTCATGTAGATGTACCTAACTTAATTATTATTTTCATTGCGTCGGATTTTGATTTTAAGAATTCAAAATGCCATGCGAAACAAAAAGAAGATGGGCTCTTTTATATCCCGAAACACGTATTTTTCTTGCAAAAACGTAAGATGAAAAATACCTATTTTTTTTCTGTGTTTTATTTGATTATAGATAGAGTAGGTATAAGTAACTACCTATTTGGTTCTCCTGAAAAAGTATGTAGTAGTTAAATACCTACCTTATTCAGAAATTAATTCCAACGCTGCCCTGATAGCCGAGTGGTATGACCGTTGGACTGCCAAGTCAAAGGTCCCAAGTTTAAAACCGGCACATCAATGTCTTTTCGAATTCATGTGCGTATTATAAATTTGTTATCAGTGGCTGAAAATGATGAAGGATAACTTCGTGAGAAAACCGGCACACCTGAGAGATTTTTTAACAGTTGTCAAGCAATCTGTGAGGCCTATAGGCGGCTTAATCTCTGATACCAGGTTGTTTACTAAACTATACGATAAGAAAAAGAAGAAGCATACCAATGCTTTTTCGCGACTTCTCTGTATAATTTAATTCCTTCTAATGATAGGTAGGTACGCTTAGATATCGACAAGGATCTAATTGGTGATCCCTAAAAACGAGTAACACTAACTGCAGCAGTGGCCCACGATGGGCCATGTTGGTCTTGTACTTCTTATTTGACCTCAGTTTTGTATTCTAATAGGATCCAAAATTAAATAAGAATATGAGGTAGATTTCAATATAGAATCAGAATGATCAGAATGTATAAACATGGTAAAATTGCAACAAGTATAGGTAGAGCTACAGGGATAGATAGATATTCTATGTTTAACCTAGGGGGCATATAATCTAACTAGCATATAATCAAATATGAGCCATGGTACAAAACTAATCTTCTATGAAACGTGGGCAATTGGGCACAATCTTATTAGAATACCTATAATATTACGAAGAGCCTATGACACCTACTTATATTCTCACGTTCACGTCAGAAGCAGGTCAAGTGAGACCATCAGAAGGTTTAGAAACTAGCTTTATGAACTTATATGACTAATGTTAGGATAAACGCAACGTAAAGTCATAATTATACATCACGCCTACTTATATCAGAAGAAGGCCAATCAAGACCATGAGGAACAGACGTCAAGCTTCAAATTATCATTACCGTCTCATCTTCATCGCATCGTATGGTTTATAAACAACCTGGTGTCAGAGTTTAAACCGCATGTAGGCCTCTGACAGGGCTTTACACACCGTTGAAAAATCTTTCAGGTGTGAAGTTTGCTTCTCCGTTTTTAGCAATTGATAACTAATACGCACATGAATTGAAAAAGACAATGTTGCGAGCAAGGGTTCTAACGCGCGACCTTTGACTTGGCAGTTCAACGGTCATACCACTCGGCTATCAGTGTACCAATTCATACTGGACAGATATGTAACTATAGATATTGATATTTTTGTCTGCTACAAAATAGGGTCTCGCCCCCTATTATATTGGGACCTAAAAACTTAACTGGCGAAATTCGGGTGTACTATATGTGCACCTCTGCCTACCCCTTCGGGGGATACAGGCGTAATGTTATGTTATGTTTTACAAAATAAAACATTAAAATAAACTACCTAGGTATATCTAAAATCAGTGTCTGATAGTAGCAATACGTTAGACTATTATTATTACGTACGACAGTTCTGCCTATCCTATTGGGGTCTTAGGTTATGTACCTACCTAATAGTGACGTCACCAGCACGCAATGAGCAACGCGTTATACGGAACGAGCCTTTTGCCACCATTCCATACAATCCAGCTACGAGAATATATTTAGATCTATGTAAATTACCATTCGCTTTGTATGGCATTAGCCAATACAATTGCTTCAGATTTCAGACTGATACCTAGGTCCTTTATTCATACACCGTTAGTTGCCTGTAGCACTGATAGCCGAGTGATAAGACCGTAGGACTGCCAAGTCAAAGGTTGCAAGTTCAAACCCCAGCACGCACCAATGTCTTTTTGAATTCATGTGCGTACTGTAAATTAGCTATCAGTTGCTAAAAACGGTAAAAGAAAACATCGTCTGTAAACTAGCAATCCTGAGACATTTTTCAGCGGTGTGTAGAGCTATGTCAAAGGCTACTTATAATTATACTATACAGGCGGCTTAAACTCCGACGCTAGGTTGTTCATCTACCATTCGACCAGAAGAATAAGAAATAAATTGTTAGAGTTAAATTGCATTGTACCCCGCTCTGTCGTATTACGACAAAACAGTCCTCTAATGTTAATATCTAACTGTTTTATAATATAGGTACATTATAGCAGTTTGTAGTTGTTGTGCAATTTTCATGTTCGCCTCATAGAGAGGTATCCATCCTTTTCTATATTATACTCTTTATTAATCCTCTAACTTGTTTATGCTTTATGGTATAAAAATAATTACCGATTATTAAATATCGAACGAGATATTACTGGGGTACGATTTACGCAGTGATATTACTTGAGCTACCTTGCCCTATAAGTAATTAAGATGATCCATACTTAAATTTTCACTTGTCTTTTCCATTAATATTTTAATTTACCTTTATGCAATACTTACTTACATAGAGATCTCCAACTAAACATTTCGTAGCTCTCATTGGTCCAGGAATCGCAGTTATCAAACGCATCTACCGAGCGTGATAGTGAAGGTTTGCTTTCCTATTCCTATTGCCTCAAAATCAGATGATTTTCACTAGGTACATACTTACATCAAATAACCTCATACCTCATCACCTAATGACCTCAAGTATTTTTCAACTAAAACAAATTATCTTGGTGAAACTGTTATTAAGAATTTACTTAATCATTTGTTAGCTAGGAATTGAACCCAGGGCCACACAATAGTGTCAGTCCTAAATTCTTGAACTTATTATTTCTTTAGAATTCTGAGGTAAGTACAGTTTTTGAACATGGTAAATCAAACAACACAAATTGATTAACAAATCGTGGATATTTATTGAAATAAAAATAATAAAAATGAAAAATAATAAAAACAGTTCATCTTTCACGTAGTTACACAATAAAATTTGTCTTAATTTTTTTCTCTATTTTGTCTCCATTCGTCGTCCTGTCTTTTTTATTCACAATAATATATACCTAATCATGTCAATTGTTAAAAAATGGAAAAATTAATGACAATATATGCATGTTTTTTCTCATTTTACAATCTAACATGTCTATACCAACCACACAACGAAATAAAACGTGATAACATTTATCGGTTCGACTGTACATTTTTGATGAGAGTTGGTGAAACATTTAAATGATTTCAAACATTCCAAGGATGATCCACAAAAATATTTTTACTAAACAATCATTTTGACCAAAATAATTATTTGAAAAAATATTGTTGTAACAAAAAGGTAATGCCCATATAACTAGGGCTGGTTCACACGACGTTATAGAACAACATCTTTAGAGGACTGTTCCTTCCACAAACATCGTCTGAAGGAGCCCTAAGCAGAAAGGAGACAGTTATGGACGACAAAATGTTTGTATTATAATTTACTTACAATTATCTAATATAAATTCTATTATAATTTACATTAAGTACGTATACTGAAAGATTTCACGCTTGGACTAATTTCGGTACGAATGAATTTCACGAAGAAATTAAAAAATAAACAAACTGGAATATTGTTTTCAGTCTTAATAAAATAACTAGCTTCCACAAGAAATAATAGCACATGAACGAATATCGGTCTCAAAGTGATAATTTAATTTAATAATTTAATCGCTAATTAAACATACAAGTACCGCAATACGAATAACACCTACCATAAATCGATTTCAATTTCGCTTTCTACAATGCTTAAATAAATTATCGATTACAGGAAACTCACCGTTTTCTCACCAAATTTTGTTATAATCCTTGAAATATTATCGTCTATAAATATGAACATCAATAGGTAGGTACTCGATTTACACAAATAAACTTACATCAAATATGTACACAAGTTTGTTTATCTAGGATAGGAAACATTTCGCTTATTATTGTACACGATATACTAAAATTACGAAACAACTTACTTTGAAACACATACTACATCAAACTATGAAGATCCTAGAAAATACTGGAAAGAATTCTAATTTAATTGACACTATACAACTTAAAACTAAATAGTAAGTATATTTAAATCAACATAGCTAACTTTGGCATTGGTTTCCACATTTTTTTCTATAAATAAAAAACATGTCAAAACAAGATCGAAACTGTGTAACATAAGAGTTGCAGACGTACTTACAGCCTCCAAACAAACAAAAATGATAGAAAACTAACATCAACAATGCAACGGGAATCAACACTGTTCAGTACGAAGTAGATATGTCACTTACGATTACAGTAACTAAGTTAATGCCCTTCGGTGCGAACTTTTGGGCTCATATTGCATGCGTCTATAAACAATAATCCGCCAATATTCAATTCTTAAGACTAGAAATTGAACAAATCTCGGCCTAAGTCCGGTCGACGCGAAATCTCGTTCTACGCGTATACCGAGTTACGAAACGCGACGAAACACGTGACCGGAGCAGGTCTTAGAAGATTTGGCTGGGCGGCGCTGGCGGCGGCAGGCGGAGCCCGCCCCACGGGTAGAGTCACGAAGCCTCATCACGGCACGCATTAGAGTCATCGGATAGAGCTAGGGGAGCACCATTACTTTGATTTACAACACACTTCCGCATATGCTTCTCAAGTGTCGATGGCACGGAAAAGGGCATCTCGCAAAACCGGCATCGGTACACGTCCTTGCCAAGTCGGCCGTGCGTCTTCATGTGCCTCGTGAGCTTGGAGCTCTGTGCACACGCATACGAGCACAGCTCACACTTGTATGGTTTCTCTCCAGTGTGTGATCGCCGGTGAACTGTTAAGTTTGAGCAGTTTTTGAAAACCTTGCCGCAGAACTCACAAGTATCATTACGTCGCCCATCTTTTGACTTTAACAGAGGGTTCTGCAGTAAGCCATTGCCGCTATTTTTCAGGCCATCAAATATATTTTCAGGCGGTCGTTGAGCATGTAAAGTTGGTAACCACCAACCCTCCCCTCTATCCATGTCCAATTTTATACGTTTGGAGGCTTCAAAAGGGTTCTCAAAAGGGTTGAACAGGGGATGCGGCTGGGGCGGCATTTTCGCAAATTCTTCTTTTAATCGTAATGCGGCCGTCGGCGGCATACCGTTTGGCTTGTCACTAGAAGGACCATTATTATTGTCTCTATCTTTAGCTAGTTGCCATTTCAATGAGTTTCCCGATTCTTGCAAAGCCTGTTTGAAAGCTTCGCTATATTGAGCAATATTAGATAATCCAAATTTATCCATTAACTCACCAACAACTGAGGCAGTCGGCGGGTTGTTTGGTAAAACGGGTGTCTGTTTCCTTGTTGGTGCAGACGGAGCACTACTGTTCGAGACAGTTAAATCTTCCGCCTCTTCAACATCATCTCCATCTTCATTGTCTTCCTCTTCCTCTCCGTCTAAATCCTCGTCTTCCAGGTCATCATCAGAATCGTCTTCCCCTGTATCCCCACCAGATTCGCCATCTTCAACATTAGTATCAGAAGCTCTATGAATTTTCATGTGTCGTTTTAATTTTGATGCTTTTTCGAAAGCTTCATCACATTCTGAGCATTTGAAGGGTTTTTCACCTGTATGTGAGCGGCGGTGAACGATAAGGTTATTTTCAAATCGGAATTTCTTGCCGCAAAATTCACAGGAATGGATACCTTCATCGGTATTACGTTTGGCGGGTGGTGTCGAAGATGGCCGTTCTGTTGGCGGTGCATCGGCTGCCAGCGGTTCAATGCGTCGTTCAGGTGAAGTCGAACTGTGCGGCCTCGTAGCTTCGCGAGGCGTATCCACCGTTCCGGGTCCGGCGCCCGCCGGAGGAGTCTGTCCGACTCTGGAGGGCGACGGGGAAGCGAACGGAGGAGAATGCTTCCTGGGGCTAGGAGAGCTGGAATTGCCTGTGGCCGCCCCTGGACTGGTCGTACCGGCCAGTTGCCGCAAGCGCTGCGAGTAAAAATCCAGCTGTGGTTCAAGTGAGAGTGGCTGTGATACTGGTGGGGCCCTATCTCGGCCCGATATTGATGTCGGCACGACCGGAGGCCGGTCCGCCGGAGAAGGGAATGCTTGATGCGGTGGCAATGAGTTGGCCGCTACCGCAGCAGCCGCTGCTGCTAGGTTCAGACCATGGTGGCGAAACTGCTCTGAAACGAGCTGTTCCATTCTAAATCGATGGTCGTGGTGGTTAGGCCGCGCAAACAGCGGCGTAGGAGGAACTGAAGGATGAGCTAGTGGCGGTAAACTGCCTGGTAGTGGCATCCTAAGTAAACCACCAACACCAAACGGCGAGTGCATGTCTGGAGGTGGAAGCAACGGGTGGTGACGCAAGCTAGGCGGCGGAAGAGGCGCGCCAGTTGACGAGCAACCCGAGCTTGACGAAGATGTACTTGATGTCGAGTGATTTTGCTTGCTTTGTAGCTGTTGTGGCATTGCTTCCACGTATATCTTGACGCCATGCACATGTTGCACGTGCTGGAGCAGTCTCCACGCAGAGTGTACGCGCGCTTTGCACGTTGAGCACACATAGTTGCTCGGTTCTGTGAACAAGGAGATAAACATGTAAATAAAAAATACACACATTTCAACTGGTCGACGGAGATGGAAACGCTTTCCGATGGAAGATTTACAGCAATATTAACACGGGCAAAGTGTCTAGTAATAGCTCTCACATATCGTAGTGTTGGGCCTAGGGTGGGTGCGTGGTGTGCATGCTAAGCAGGTTGAGGTCCAAGGGTTCGTGGCGCAGCGGTGAGTGATCGCCCCTTCGTGTCTTGCGTGATTCATGCACCTCTAAAATCTTATGAAATATACGCGGGTTGAGATCACGTACGCACGCGCGGGTTAAGACTGTTGATATTGAAATCTATGTATGTAACAGTGGCCCGCTAAGGGAAAAATGAATAGAAGCTTTTTTATTAAACGGCAGCATATTTGCTTTGATATGGATACAAATTGCAAAAAGTCTTGTTTAATGTATGTAGCAACTGAAGGATCACTGATATAAGTGGGCAAATATATGTGTAATATGCGTATATATTGCGATAGTTGAAGATGTCTCTGACTGAAATATTGATGTAAGTTTAGAACAAAGCTAAAATTGAGATGGAAAAACTTCTAACAAATTATTTGCATGCTTTTATTTCATTCCATATGAACTTTCTTACAATGCCCATACAGACTAATTCGGTTGTTCCGCTCTGTAGATTAGGAGATGCGGTCAAGGCGCGTCCAGCGCTCCTTACTCTGACAGTAATTTGATTGCTCATTGTTAACTCGAGACACATTTTATTATGGAGACAATCACGTCTCAGCGATCTTATAGGGATGGCATCAGTTACGATGCTCGATAAACGACTAGAATATTGAATACTTTTGGTTAAAATTTTTGTAGGCAAAAAAATTTTACATAGTGTATTGTACCTAAAGAGTATTAATTAAGTGAATTATGCATTAATATCTAAAATCTATATCATAAAAATATAATCATATAAAGAAGTCACATTATTAGCTTCAAATAAACATAACCTTATAATCATAATCGACCATTCGTCGAAGAACAAGTATAGATAGAGATTTTCTGTAAAGCCCGAAAGTGTGTCACAGCTAATAAGGTACAGAACCCTAACTCTATATTCCAAAGACTATTAATCGCCCTTTCAATAAAGCCAAATAAGGCAGAAATATTGAATGAAAAACTAAAATTACATCGATAGAGCACGTCACTATACGGTGGGCGCGGTAGATAAGCGATCTCCACTGTTAAGACGATTATTGAAATGTAACGGTCAGATTATGACCGACCGGAAAGATGAGACATACAGGCTGTTCTTATGTTTAGTCATTGAAGTAATCAGTAATATATGAGTGTATTTTTTTACAATAGACTTTCCGAGTAATCTATATAAATATAAAACAATAAAACAAGCGTATTACCTCGACAACTTTTGCTCACAAAGCTAGCAAGCTAAGCTAAGAGTGCGTATTTAATGTAAAGCCATATGTTCTTAAAAGCGACTGTTATTTAGAGTTTCCTACTTTAATCACGGTTGGAAAAGGATTTGTTATTACAGATCGTTGTCACTAGCACAAACGATGCTAAACTAAACTGTGTTCACCATCTATACCAGCATTGATATATATCTGAAAATAATTGTAAGTACACTAGCAAATCAGCCGATAATAATATACGTATATGTAGTACAGACTTCATCTTATCGTCTCGACGTATCTCCTAATTCCTAATACAAGAAGGAGTCACTATTAACATCAGCCTGTAGATAGATTTATCGCGGTATCAATATTGTGACCTTTTTGTGGCGGGCATTGTTCATTGTGTTGAGTTTTGGTCATCATACGGTACTGGACCGATAGAATGACACATGTAAAATACCTATTTTAAGTCCTCTTAGTATATTTCAAACAGGTATAATTTTGTACCAATTCTTTAAAGATTTGAGGTAGAGTTCACACTAATAATTATCATTCTTATTCTTAACGTATGGTTGATGAGCAACCTGGTGTCAGAGTTTAAACCGCCTGTAGGCTTCTGACATGGCTTTACACACCGTTGAAAAATCTCTCAGGTGTGCCGGTTTCTTTACGATGTTTTCCTTCACCGTTTTTAGCAAGTAATAACTAATTTATAGTACGCACATGAATTCGAAGAGACAGTAAGTGCAGTTATTTGGTTATTTAACTAAAAGTATCTTTTCAGAAAGTCAATGCGATGTTATAGTAACTAATCTTAAGTAATGTTTCTTTTTGATAAAAGAAGACTATTCTTTCTTAACAATTTTAAGTTAATTTCACCTTCTTTATTTAATAGCACCTAAAATAGTACGCACACAGAACATTTTTTAAACTTACTCTAACAATCTCTATCACACATTAATCTAATCAGATGTTTTTGCCGACCGTACGACGCGCGTGGCTACGTCATAAGTAGGGTCAACAAGAACGGTACCAAATAGTCCCAGTTCGATTGATACCGGATTACAGCGATTACTGAGCGCTTGTAATTTCCAATCGTTTCTTCGATAACCATCTGTGGTCAACTGTGTGTGTGACAATTAAGTGTGGTGGAAGTGTGGGCTGGCGTGCGTGTGGTCGGATTAAACGGGATACAGTAGTTCGCGGTTTTATTGACATACATCGGTAATGAATGTTATGTATGTACTTATGTAGGTAGGTACCATACATACGCAAGCATTCTAATGTGACTAGCTTTTTTATATTTATGATTCAGGATCAAACTTGGCAAGTGCTAGTGTCGCTTGTTTTACTCATGAAACATTGGGCGGAAAATATAGAGAATTCTACAATTTTTCTTTATACACTATTTTAAATCGTATATAATTATTTTTACAGCATCTTTCATACAGAATTAAACTATGAAGTATAAATAATCCAATAATAAAAAATTGTTGATACCAGCACTAATACACGTCTGAATCGTCCGGAAAACGCACCGGTTATCCGGGCACGCGAAAAAATGTGTAACGAGCGTTTCGATTTCAAAAGGCAATCGCTGATTACCGGCCATTGTGTGGGCTGAGAACCACCGGGAGTGAAATTTTTAAACACGGGGACCCCGCACGGGTCGACCGGCCCCGAAAGCACCCCCACCCGACGGGTGGACGTTTAGCTCGGGGAAAGCGTATCCGGTTGTCGCGGCCGCCAAGAACTGTAATTTATGTACGTATGCAGTTTTTGGTAATTTTATGCGGTGACCAATTATTTTTTCTGGATGGTTTTAATCTGAGTTTGGAACTAGGCCTACAATTACAATTAGATATAATATCACGTGATAATATTAGCTTAAAGAGGAATATTTTCTAGGTAAGTAAAACCTTCGATAGGTTATATCTTCTATGATTTAATGATATCATCATAGATATCGGTTGTCGGAAGGTCTTTAGATCTCAATACATTTATAATCGGTGTTGACACCCACGTTTGCACGTATGTCTTTATCTTAAGTTAAGATATCACAAGTCACTTCAAATTACAACAAATTATACCTTACATTATTGTATCCAATTTGTATAAAGATTTTTATTCAACTCAACAATCTTACCCAATTCAAAATGTCGCTACATTTTTAAAGAAACGTAAAAACTAAATCTGAAAACGCAGAATTCTAACAGCCCATATAGAACATTCCTCGACCGGAAGCCGCCAGCGCTGCTTCCGGCGACGACAACAGTTGTTCGCACCCCAGCGCCTCTCGCGGACACCACTAGAAACTACAGACAACTACCCAAGTGTGTACAGCATTGTTTGTTTACTTATCTTTCGCATACACGTATGGTTCTGGTAGACTTTGACTGTTGGTATTAAATTTGGAAAACCGATGATTTCCATTACGATTAAGACTTATGTTAAGTCTTATAAGGTATTTTTTTAAATTGTAAGTTATATCTCATAACATAAATTACAGTTGAAATGATTAGTTTTAATAAAAAAAAACTATAATTTAAATTATCTTGTTTTCAGAATACGCCAATCCAAATTCAAACAATAAACCGTTACAATCGAACCTAACATTCCAAATTCAAACCGTCCGAATAATTGGCGAGCATATCCGACGTGAGCCGAACTTAAAAATGTTTATTAAAAAATGCGTCCTATATTTGAATCTATGCGAAATCTGAAATAAGAACGGCGTCGTTCCGTAGAGACTCGCCATCGACTTGTTATGCGGCGGATGTCCGTCGCGCCGCTGCGCTGAATGACCGCCTTCCCCTTCCGCCCGCTCACCGCTAACCCCCCTTAAGATTGGTGTGTAGTGTCAGCGATCAGCGGGTTTCGGAATAAGTAAAAGGTACAGGCGGTTCAAAGTTGGAGGTAAAGTAAATTAATAAAAAATAAAAAAAACTGTTTCAATAAAAATTGAAATTTAGTGGTGTGGTAGCCATATCTCAAGCACCTCCTTTTTGATGGTCAATACTAGTTAACTTGATTATGTTAATTTCCATTATAACACATATATACATATTAATAACATAGAGTGGTTTATTTTGGTAAACAATTATGACGTAAATCAGTATTTTTTATTAGTCTCTTTCTTGAGTATGCAAATCGCTCACAGTATGAACCCAGCCTTACGCTAGTGCGAAGTTATAACCCCGAATGGTGCAAATTGTGACCCATAACTGGGAGACATGTTGTTGTTTGCGAAGAAAAATAAAATTTTCGAAATAGAACTTGCTTGGCCGAAACTGGTAGGTGGCCAAGTACAGTGAATATTTGTAAGGAGATGCTATTCCGATTTACAAATGTATCTATACCCGTGGAATGCACCGAAATATCTTACGTAGACATTGGAGTATTGAAACAGATTCCATCTAATATATTGCCAACTGCTTACACAACCGTGAGACATTATATAAGAAGCGATATAGTTAACTTAGGGTCACTAACAAAAAATACTGGCTTTAAAAATATTGAAGACGAATTCTAGGACATAGAAATATTTGCAATTCTCGATAGGCCGAGAGAACGAAAAGCCACATTTAGCTGATAAATTATATATAGATACATAAAATAAGTAGGGTGTTTACTTATATTAATCGAGCCCATACTTGGTCCATCGCCTCTTATGACTATAAAAGAGTATTCATATAACATTTTCAGGCTTCAAGTCCATATAAATAAAAGTCATATTTTATGGTCAATGAAATTTGCTTATTCAATATTAGCAACAGGTCATTGAGACTAAATGACGTAATCCAATGTTGTCTGGGTCATAAGGACGCAACTGAAAAAATAATTTGTGACTTATTGTTTAAATATGTAAACGAATTGACCGATTTGACCGTCAGTGCGGCGTACACAAGTGTTTTGTGGTGTAACAAAGGATGGTAAGCTGTAAAAACTTACCCCGGCCATCATTAACGGCTGTTAATTTTAGGTATAGGTAGGTAACGTCTGGAGCGCTCATGGTTACAGAGATATTTTGTAAGGTTTCCTTAATGGCATCTTGTGTGTGTTAAGTAACAGATAGATAAGAATAAGAATATTTATTTGAATGAAATGTATTACATAGATGTTACATATTTAAATAAGTCCATCATTTCGCCCAAGATGTCAACATTAGTTTTAGGAAGTTAAATCGTTTAGTATTGAATCATATGCCTATAGTTTGCGTGTAAGTGCTCCATAAGAAATATAAACGTAAAACTTCAAAAAATTTTACATCCGCATTACGACAATATAATATCTCATCATCATCAGCCGGAAGACGTCCACTGTTGAACAAAGGTCTCCCTTAGAACGCCACAATGAATATACCTACTTACCTAATTTATTATGGGAATTATTTTGTTCTTCACAACAGTTAATTGGCTAAACATTAAATAAGGCCGTCAATATGACATCGCGGCGCTCCCAAAAGCGGTAAAACAGTGATTTTTGTAAACTATCGCATTACTCTACAAATTGTTCCCTCGCCGACACCCTCGCAGTTACGCCCTTATACATGCTGGCATTTTAGTGGGCTTATAAACTGTGAGCATTTACTTCATAATACCTATTATTCAAATATGAAAATTGAAAAGTAACTATATTTTTTTGGTAAATCATTATTAGTCTTTGCTCTTTAATTGGATGCTCATTTTCAAATCATTACTTACTCTGTTAAGACTTTAAACAAAGCATGAATTCAATGTTCATTTTTGTTTTGTATTAATTATTGTAAGGTACATCATTAACTATTAGATTTAAATATTGCATTGTGAATATCCTCTTTGAATTATGCTTTTGCAATGCTATGTTAAATTGATTTACATCTGTTTAGCTAAAAATAATTTGGTGAGATGAGAAATACGTGCGTAATAAACAAATGCAAATTTTGAGACTTAAGGAATGAGAAAGACTCTTGAATGTATTATTGTAGAAGATAAATACAACAATGTAATGTTCAGTTTTAAAATTCATGCTATTAAAATACTTTACTACTGCTTCCACTTCATCAACTTTATTATTAATAGTAAGACTCAAATTCCCAATTCTAAAGCCAAGCAAACACTTCTATTTCCAAAGAATCCAAAACCCCCGAAAATATCTGAGACATATTATCGCTTCAGATTTCGGAACCCAAAATCAAGACACAAATGTTCACAAAAATTCGTCCCCGACACGTTGTGTGGGGCTATTTTAAACTCATAATAACTTGTCGGCACATGTGTGACGACCATTACCACATATTACAAAAAATGTTGGAAAAACAATAAAATGGGAGAGGGGAGGACAGTTAAGTGGACGCCGCTTTAAAATTGATTCAGCGCACCGATGCGTTTAAGTGTTGTTCGTTTATATCGAGAACAAGTAATATAATGTCGTTACATTTCTTGTGGTAACATCTGATTTGTTCCTTGAAGTCTAGTGCAATGATTCTTGTACTACAATACAGCAGAACATCACTATCTGATGCTTTAAATAAAGAATTGCCGTCTGATAATCTATATAAGCCTAAATATTGTAACATTTAGCTAGATATATTATTACAGCATGTACAGAGGTCTAATAATGTTATTGCAGATACAAACAGCCATAGCACTTACATTGGAATGGATCCACGCCTCCAAATAGGACATACCTCAGCTAATTAATCACATCAAACCCTAGATATGCACAGCTTTGATCAATCGAAACGCAAATTTTAATTAACGAATTCCCCGAACGGTCACGGCGGACCCCACGTGGACCGATCACAAAGCAACTATGACAGCTATTCAACTGCACACTGCACCCGACAACAATGCACCACAATCCTTTAAAATTCCTAACTCACACATCACATATCTATGAGTACACATCTCCCAAAATGTACTCGATCCAACGGTCGAGAGGCAATCTATCATAAAATAAATCTATGATATATTTACACTCACTGAATGCATTATCACCATTCCTAAATCAGCTATCAACGGACTCTTTTCACTAAAAGGGTGAGGTTCACTATAGAAAAGGTTGACCCCTCATAAAGACTTATCACCTCATATACAAAATAAGGTTCTACTAATCCAAAAGCTCTTGAACAAAATGTGAATTTATGCTTGCAGTATTAGGGATCAAATTTGAATGGACAGGAGCCAGCAGATGGGATCTCGTCAAAGTTAGCGGTAGTTTTTTCACAACAATCTCCTCTCGGACTTAACTTACGTTATCTCGCCCACGAACGTCGCAAGGAATAGAAACCCGCACGTACATAATAAGGACGATATTTCTAAAGAAATTTAAATTCGCCCGCAAAGGTCCCCGAGATAGGATTAAAGATTGGGCGCCGAGATGGCCCTTTTGTGGTCGACCCTTAAGAAAACATGTCTTGATATGGAAATATCTTGGACGGGAGTTAATCGAGGAATCATTTGCGGGGGCGATCATTTATCAGAAGTACGGTCTATGAATGCGTAATTAGTTCGCAGATAGACCAGACGCGGCGCTGTCCGTTTCAACTCATTGTTGTCGTTTATTTCGCGCGAGTGCGCAAGTAAAAAGCGCGCGGTTGTTTGGACCGCCCCGGCTGACCGTTTTGAGGTGCGCCAGACCGTGCATGTCGGGTTAAAACGATAATTTTTATCAGGGGTCCCGCAGAAATTGATAGGGATATCATTGTCCGTGCAACGCTCAACTGATAATTGAATTGAATAAAAAAAAAGCTAACACGACGTCGTACGGGATTAGTTAAAATTTGACCAATACTAAACAGAATTATAATACACTCTTAAAATATTTAGTGTTGACAATGTCGTGAATACGGAACATAATATATCCGCTCCGACAATCCTACATCAATTTGTACATCAAACAAAGGAGGCCAAACACTGGACCCGATCCACACTTGATACAATATTTGTTTTGATACAAACAACTGACGGCCATCGGTTTACCAGTGTTTTGTGATGGTAATGACTGTGTGGACACTTTGTGGACATAAATTCTTAGCCGACCAAATTTCTTTGTTGAATACGAAGACACCTGAGCCATACAGAGTGGCTCGTAATTGCAGAACCTTGTACTTCGCCCTCAATGCCACATTAAAGCTCTAAATACATTCACTAACCGCACAGAAAGGACACGCGATAGACACGAGACAAACTTCCCCTCACATTTTACAAAGTCGCAGACGTCATGTCTAAAATTAAAACCCACTTATTCCAACCCGCCACTTAGCCACCTTCCCGTTTATACAAAAACTAAAAATATCCATGAGCATTGTGTCACGTTTAAAGGAGTTCCATAGGTCACGGCAAACGCATGAGCATGTACCACGTGTCAGGAACACGCCAAACATTTTTTATCTTTGAAAAAAATGAAAAGACCGTTTCTAACAATGGGACCTCGGTAGCATCTTTGACAATTATAATATCATAGTCACCAGTGCACCAAAAGCCATTAACGCCAATATGCTTTATCTCAACATTGTACTGTAAGTATAATGTAAGAAGGTTGAATATTGAACGAATTATTCGTAAAACATGAGCTCTTTAATGATTTACGCAACCACGGTTAATGTGAGGGTCATCACAAAAGGCAGATGACAACAATGCGCGTGCGTCAATCGTGTGCTCATGCAAATAATTTTTTTCTCCTAAATCATCCCCTATATCTGTTCGTACAGCGATGGGGTTAATTAATATGTACGGAATAATACAATTAAAATTAAGATCCCTTTTTAAGTTGGCACGAGGTCGCGACTTACTGTCACCATTAGAATTATGTTCTTGTTTTGACAATAACCTTCCGTTATGAATGCGGTTTTAAAAGTCGAGTGGATTTATGGACTTGGCTCTATTGTTTCTGGTTATCAATTTAATATATTGCTATATTGCATTGTGCCGGGCCCTCGTGGTGTATTGAAACTGGTTGGCCTGACAGCTCCGCGGAAAGGGTTAATATGAACGTTTAGGATAAACTCAATAATCCGAAACAACTGGTGCTGAAGCAAACCTGCAATTGACACTTCGATAGCGCAACCCCGGTATATACTATATACTCGTACCAACGTAATAACGTCACATTTAGTGTCCAGATATAACACTGACGTATCCCTTATCTTGTGAATTATCACACAGAATTAGATCTGGCAATCGGATGATATTTTTATCAACAGTTACGGTACTAAAACTGTTTTGGCTTCGGTTATCATTAAGATGAGTGGTTAGCGATTGCTATATAAAGATGCGATATAAATATATTAGGTACGATAATATTTCAATTCAAGTACTCACTGGACTGCACTATGTATTTATTTTAAAACTATTTTCCAATTTTAATCGTATTGTTTTACTACTTCAAGAAATTATACAATGAGGTGCATTATTATTTATTTTTACAAATAACCTAACAGCGACTATTATAGCCATGTTTTTTTGTTCTCCTTTGTAAATTGCTATTTCATAAAGCAGTTGACAGAATGCGGGTTGAAAATTTTGAACGGTGCACAATTTTCGGGTTTAAGGAAGGCTTTGTTGTGCAACGGGTTTAATACAAAAGTGTCAAATGACAGCACATCTGGTCGCACAAAGGGTTAGTCTCGGATAGATTATTTCTCGAACCACCCCCGCAAGATTGCTCGCTTATACAGATGTTCAGCTACCTCCGTTTTTATTTATTTAAAGTTTTATTGAAATGGTTTTAAGATTAGTATGGTTTTCTTTTAGTTGCTAGAAGTATACTTTTATATCTACGAGGCTTTAACCGTAGAATCTGCTCGAACATTGTTCTAAAATTAATGCTTGATTTTTATTTTTCTTTACTAAAATTATCTATGCATGCAAATATGAATAAATACCATACAAAAACCACTGGTTCTATCAAATGACTTTCATCATTACTACCAAAAATATAAAATAATAGTTTCGGTATTCACCAACAAAAATAAAGTCATACCAAATTCGAAACATCCTGTTACTGTGACAGGATTAAGTCCCAATCCGAAATGTATGGACAGGCGATGACGTAGCAGAACCTACATGATTGTCCAACATTGTCATTGTGCAACATCTTGCGTGACAGACTCGTAACGCAAAGATAAAACTGTCTCCAAAGAATCCTTTGAAGCCGAGCAAGAGTCATTAATATAATAAACACCGGACCGTCATGCCGATGACGTGGAAGTTCCAGGTTTAAAAATGGCATTCAGACGCACGTGTCCTTTCCGCCTTTTGGCTAGTTATGGATTTTTTAGTTGTTGAATCATTGACAAAACATGCTACCCTGTGACACTCTGCCTTTTTGGGCGAAAGAAAAGAAAGAATGGACCAGCAAGTATATGTATTAGTAGATAACGAGGATTTTAAATCCAGAAAAATAAATGTTGAAACTTCTTTGTTCTCATCAAAAGATATTAATCATATGAGTACCTACACAAACAGTTTAAATTAATGTCCGACAATTGATTGTTTTTGCCGTTTTTGCTTGTCGGCAATCAACTGGGTGTCGCTAATGATGTGTAATTGCATCAACCGAGACTTTTGTAATGGATTCTGACGGGACGGTTATTTAAATTGTTTACCTACATTTTTGGAGTTTGAAATCTTTAGTTAATATTATTATTATTTAAGTATTACCTAGATTATTGTGTATGAATTTGTAACCTAGGCCCAACTGAGATGGTAAATGGTTGCCAATTGTAGAAATTATAAAATTGTAATTTGAAAGTAAACTCACCACTATGCATGGTATTTGATTCAGCGTCAGCCACCGCAGTCCTTAATTTCTTTTGATCCTCGGGTGAGCTGGACGTATCCATATGTTCCTGCTTGATCTTCGGTTTGATATCTTCATCAGGGGAACTTGATGGCATCGGTGACGTGGACGCCCGCCTCTTAGGCGTCGACACTCCGGCGTCAGCTGCAAAGATTAATAATAAATATCCACATCTTTAAACCACAGTTTAATACCTAAGCCTGGCAATCATTATTTACAATACATGTTTTAAGAGATCAGAAAATAAACAGTAATGTTAGAGCTGAATTTAAATTTGAAAATGCCTCGCGGTTCTTTGTTAGAACGGAACCTATTGCTAGCGAGTGAAAAGTTAAACTCGGCATCGCATCGTAACTGTTATTGTAGTCATTGCTTAGTCTTTGCTGTTATATTCAGGCTTATAGAAATCCACATTTTGGCGTCTATTCAGCCCCGAAAGATTTTTTTATAAGTGGCCTGTACTGTTCTCTATAGATTGCTACAATGACCAGTGGCTGTACAATCACTTTTATTATGCTTTACAAGACCATGAATCAGCAAAAAGTTTCTATTTGACACCAGAGAAAAAGAACTGAATTCCGTACCGTCTAATAGCCGCTTAGGCGTGCTAGAAGCTCCTCCATCTTCTAGAAGATCAGGATGAGCTATGGAGGGGCTGACAAGAGGAGGGGTGTGCACTCTGCTGCTGGGAGGCCGCCTTGCAGTAAGGAGTGATGGCCTCCGCGCGCTGGTGCTCCCACTCGACACTTGACCAGGCCTTGAGCCATCTTCTTGGTCGGAATTTGGTCCTATAGTAGAAATGGAACAATTTTTTTTTTTATCTAGGTACCGAAACAGTAATTTTGAAAAGAGAATGTTTTATATAAATGTCACTTACCAGCACTGTAACAGTGGTAGGACGTCAAATCCTTATCACAGGAGGAGATCTTGTGTTGGATGAAGCGGACGATGTCTGCTAGAGCGAATGCTCTGCGACAAGCGCCGCAGGTAAGGGTGTCGGCTGGTACCCCTGGAGTGGGGGAGCCGCCACCTTCAGCCGCGCTGTCCGCATCCGCTGGAGAAAGAAAGAAATAGTATGATATCCGTGATAGACAAAACTAAAGAGGTACTTATAGAATACTGAGCTACGTATAAAAGTTGAGTATGAGTGGTAAATTAACAAAGCGTTAATTGTGATGGTAAATAGTCTACCAACGTTTCATTTCATCTTTTGTCTTATTGGTCATTAATTTATTTTACTGAAGAGTCATTAGATAGAGTTTTTCGTTGATACCGTGTTACATAATAGCCATAAAGTGTTAAGAGTATATCATAAACAATTTCAAACGCATTCCAGTTTATAAACGGCCAGTTTCATTATAACACCATATTCTCAATTTAAAACCTTCACGAACCACCGATGTTAAACGCGTCACAGTTCAAACAAAAGACAGTGAATGCCAAATTTAAAGAGTGTTGCACTACATTTTTCCATAACATATGGGCAATGACACTTTCTTTCAATCTTTCAAGTGTTAAATAACACTTAATTACATGTTGTTGCTGTCACGGTGTTGTGAGGTGTCAGTTGTAGGGTTGACCGCTTATCTGGGTACAAAAGGCCCTTAATAACCGTCTTGCCTTGCGGTCCGTGTATTTCTTTGTTGAGACAAGAAAGTTAATCGTTTTTTTTTGTAACAGATGTTTAAGGTGCGAGATAATTTGATTCGGGTATTTGTTACTATAGATATTGTAATTATATCTGTTAAGTATTTAGGGCAAAGTTGAAGTTATTGAATAAGTAAACTTACACTTTATGTGGTGTAAAAAATGGTTTGGTATTGTGAATGTCAGTTTTAAATGCACATTATCTGTGTACATTTAGTATGTATGCGTAAATATAAAATTTTAGTGACGATTTTAGAAGATACGTTCATTTAGTGCTTTAATGTTTTTATGGTATTACGATCATTAATGCACTGGGGATAAATTTAAGTGTACTCTAATTAATTTTCTTTGATATTTCTACTTAGTAGGTCAATTCTTCTCATTTCACCTCTCTCTACTAATTAATGGACAATCTAAAGGTAAAAATAAAGATCTTGTATAACATTTACATTAGTAAATAGTGTAATATATTCACAGTATTCCCTACAAGGAAGTTGCCGTGGTAAAACATCCGTATACGGCTTTACAAATGTAAAACTTGATAGAGTCGTTTCAAGAGCAAGTAACCGGATTCATTGCGATAAATAGACATCGATACATTTAGAATAGAATGCGTCAACAGATAAAGGATGGTACGTCTCTATATGACTCAAAAATGTCTTTCAAAATGGCATATTAATAAATTACTTAGCTATGATAATTTTGTTGTTTTTCTGCTTCAGATACCGTTTGTTCAAGTTATAATTATTGTGTGTAGGAAATTAACAAGTCCAGGTTTGGTATATCTTAAAATCGCTGTCGTTTTTTTTATACTTGACCCTTGCTTACTAAGCTATAACTATACAGTCAATAGCGAAGATAGAGGGCAATAATTATCATAATTTTATTTACGTCTTCTGTCTTGTGAAGGGACCCGAAACTCTATTGAACTCTTTATATTAATTGCTATCGCAATATTATTATAAATAGCTCGATGCAAGACACGGCCGCGACGCCTCAGATTATAAAGGCGCTTTCACGCGCACAATTGGTCGGCACATCAAAGCTCGTTCGCGAGCTAATTTCACATAAGTACGGTGTAGACGCCCTTACGTTCTCCGCTCTCTTACTCTCGTGTTATTATTATTTTCCTTCAATTTCTTTGTAATGTTGGCAGTACTGTAATGTCTACAGGGGTTGTATTGCATTGTAACCGGAGTACTAAATTAATATAGCGAAAAAACTACGTGATTCGACGGCCTTTGTTTGTACTGGCGTACCTAGTTTGTTTAGGGGGTATATTATGTAAATGCACGCGTTATTGATGTTAATTTTTTACAGATTTGTAAAGGTGGTGGCTCGTGGCAAATGGGAACACTTCCTGAGGAAGTTGTGGTGGTTGTATCCTGAGCCTGTTCAAATAATGTAATGGTGATAGTTTGTAGTAGAAATTGGATGTTCATTCATTAAAACGAAGGAATTTGAATCCACCTTTTTGGGGAGCGTTTTAATACATTCATGGATATTGTTAGTACTGAAACGAAAATCAGTAACCTAGGCTTTCTCGCCAAACTCCGTGCGAGGTGAACAAGTCTCCCCAAGTAAGCCAATACTGGCACGCAGCCAATACTCGAAACACAATCAATCCAGATAAGCAACGGTTGAACATATTCATCTGTTTGTTAATTTACCCTCAAATTACCTTCAGCTATCGAGCTCTCTAGGGCTATCTACCTAATGCACTGATGTTTGACCCACTGTGCACTGATGGTCGACCCAGTGCTTATGCAACGAACAATCATTGAACATAATACGTTATTGCTTCACGATTCGATATTCAACATATAAATAGGCACATACGTACCGTTAAACCCTTTCTAAATGCAACACGATAAAACCTTACCGATACGTAGTGTACCTACCTACGTTTATATAATCGAACCCTATCAATTTACGTGGAAATCCGGTATCTGCACTGTGGGTCAACTCGGACAAATAGCGTGAAGCCACACCCACCGCCACGCGACTGGACAGTGGTCACCACACATGCGCTGTGTGGACAAAAACTTTACACCCACATAAATATTTGATTTTCACGTTTGTGGAGTGATTTATGACTATCTATGTTGGGGTGTGCGCCCCGGTTTATAGGTTTTCGATTCGTGAATAGATTTGGTTTGAGGTAATGTTAGATGAGATAAGTAGTTGGGAGGTTTTCACTTAAATAATGAAATATCCATGTGATTAATGTAATGTAGTTAGCAATGTGTAATGGAAATGGCAGTTTGTGTGAGTGTAGGTCCTCATATGAGTTTAAATGAATATTAATTCAAAAAGAGTACAACAAAGCTATTCTGGAAAGTAAATCATTCTATGCTTGAATAGAACAACCACATGAACAATTCGATTAAAAAATCAAAGACCAAAGTGAAATCAATTATTCCCGACACAAAACCAATATGGGAGGCGCGTGCATTTTATTTCTGTTTTATTGAAAAGTACCGTCTAACCAAGGACAGTCGCCTCAGGTGACGAAAAGGGAGCCACCCTCCAAAAGGACTGAGAGACCGAAAAGTTTAAATTAGCTCGTTACTACACACGGCGTAACATGCCAGTTATATCTCCGCATTTGTTTTTTCACAGAAAAGGTCACGCCGCACGGCAGAAGTAACTTCTGTGTTAGCAAAGTTTCTACTTGGCCGTTCGTTGCATTAATTATTAATTACATTTTGTCCCGACCGCCGCGAATTGTATCACTGTGTTAATTTGCAAAATGTTTCTAACGGTTGTGGCGGAGTGTCGAAACTTTGAATTAACTTTTAAAATGTTTAAGATTGATGTATATTGATAGCTGATGTATGTGTAATTTTGGACAAAAAATATGTCTAACTTTGACATTCGTCTGACCACCGTGTCCGATGTTAATTGGCAGGGGATCAGGACCCTAACGATTGTGCATAGAAGCTGTGCGTTTTTCACGACAATAAATCGAAAATAAAAATAATAAGAATGGATATCGAATGTTGCGGGGGTGTTTATTGTATAGAGTTATTATGTTTTTGGTTTGAGCGTTCCGTTTGGGTGTGGTTCGAGGGAAATGTTGAATATTATTGAAGTGTAAATGATTTATTGTTGCTATGATCTAAAAGCCGTTGTTCTTGTTACGAATGATTCCAAGAATTGAGTCGTAGAAAATTTAAGTAATTCTTAAAAAATAAAAGAGGTTTTAGTAAAATAGATTTAATACGTTGTGTGTTAATTTAACGATAAGTCCTAGTTTCAATCGCTGTACACTGAATACCTATCAACTGAAAACGAATTGCAACTGAAAACAGCGTGATCAGCACAATTGCCCCACACTCAACTTTATAAAGCGTAAGCTAGCAAAAACTTTTCATTTTCTTTTTTATCGTTTATGTTTTCTTTACCAACTTATGAATGCCAAAGAATTTTGACATCGGCTTCTTTGACAGCTACTTTATTCAAAGGCTGAAGTTGTCGGAAATGGACATACGCCACAAAAGCCCATTGAAAACGCCCTGTGTCGGCAAATTGAGATTTAATGCTTGTTTTAATTTATATGAAGGTTTTTGTTGATAGAAGGCTGGACACTTGTGAGATTTGAAATGAGTTGCATTTGTTTTTTTCTGTCATGCCTATTGTTTAAGTAATTCGAGTACCTGCTGATTATTATTGTCCCTTGGCACACTGTGGGCCTTTTCAGTAACTTACTATAAACTGTAAGTCTTAACGAGATTATTTGCGCTGTGGTCGCTAACAAAGCAAAAGTGTTAGTAAGACTTTTTTGGTTTACGAGTATTTAAAAATGCTTCAGTAATTACGAGCTAGTGTAAGCACATAGTGCCATATTGGAAACACGCCCATATAGCCAGTTTAGCCTCACCATTCACGTCAGAAGGCGGGTTGTGTCAACAGCGTGCTAATGACGTCACTTCTCTCAACATGGCCACTCCGCAACCCTTGCTTTTTTACCTATAATTACACTTAGCTGATGGAGGGGAGAATTCCGCGTTATGTACTCTAAATTGGTATATACATTGTGCTAAGTATGCCTCGCTAAGAGTTGGGTAGGTCGACGGCTCGAACTGGGTAAAACGATACTAAATACACAAGAAACCCCGCCAAGTCACGACACAATCAGGCCTACTGAAGCAATAAAATTTTATAATACATTGAAGGATATGATCGATAGTAGTTTTACAATCAATAAACATAAAACGCAATCAGAAACGCCCAATATAAAACACCTAGCATCTATCAGATTAAAGGACCTACCTATAAAATAGGATTACCTCTTAAGGGGACGGTTCTCGCCCACTGATAGCTAATCAAATTATCCGACGTAATTCCGAGCGACAAAAACGGCTGATTATCTTCATCTTGTTGTTTTTTTTCCTCTCGACCCAAGGGAGCTAAAGGGATCACTGTCCAATGCTGAATTTGTTATTTTTTCTTACAAAGTACCTTGTTTTATTTGTTTCTTATTTGTTTAAATATAACAAAATGATTCTAATTATTCGATCTAAGTGTTATTTTTCTAATCATTGGATTTAATATCAATGTCCAAAACTATTTTTATGTAAGAACTTATTCTTTCAAGTAACACTTTGTTTCGACAATAAACACCGTTAATATTTTCAATCGGGGTCATCTTTGAGAAAGGAATTGCTTATCAATATTGCCTTTTTACATAGCACAGGTAAATAAACTTCCCCAGGGAGTGACAACACGAAAA
Source organism: Abrostola triplasia (assembly GCA_946251915.1). NCBI lineage: Eukaryota > Metazoa > Arthropoda > Insecta > Lepidoptera > Noctuidae > Abrostola > Abrostola triplasia. The sequence goes on along the minus strand of OX276434.1, from coordinate 8,574,636 downwards.
AATAGCGGCCACGTCGGTGGCTGATCAAATTAAGGTCGGGTCAGTAATCGTGTTACTGATACCCAATACTGGGCGGAATATTCGAAATAACTGGAGAAAAACAGAGGCCTCCAGTGTATTGGCCTCTTCGTTAGAGGGATTTGAATTTTTTTCTCTTTTTTCGCTTTAGGTGTGTAACACGATTCCGCGCCTGGGGAGTCGGATGGACAGCCCTTAATAGAAAAATGTTGGTTATAAAAATCGAGAATGGAAATTTATATTGTCAATTTTTCGAACGGTGTCAATGTCGGTTGAACTTTGAGATTAAAATTTCCTCCAAACATCTACAGTAATAAATAAGCGTTATTGCTTTGACATAAGCGCTAAAATCCAATAAACTTTTACAAAATATTGTGGCAAACAAACATGATTAACAAATGAATAACAAAGCTGTAAGAGCTAGTAAGAGTAAATCAGATAATTATATAATATAAGGTACCATCTTATGATATTTACACAACGTTTGCGAGATTAATTCAGTTATTAATGAAACTCAAATAAAACTAGGTTCATTAATTAGTAGACAATTGAGCACTGATCAAATAAGCTTGATCGTAAAGTTGAATTATTCGTATCAAAATATACGCTCGTATAGTAGAGCTGTGCCAAGACTACCCTTGTGGAGCGAGGGAAGGAGTATGGTGTGTCTCTTCCTGAAGATATTTGTCACGGCACGAGTGTCAATAAAAACGCCACACCGGACTGTCTGCCACTACACTGAGATGTTCTAGGGATGGGTATCGCTAATATTTTGAGTATATCGATAGAGTTATGGCGTTGGTTTTCGCAATAGATATTTACTTTGAGAATTTAGATTAGCGCTAATGTTGGTCTGTCTAGCTTTAACTACTTTAAGTAAATAACTAAGGCAAAATTGTATCCAAACAGTTTAGAGTTAAATTAATTGTGTAACTTACTTATCATAATAATGTTGATTGGCTAATTTCCTTATAACTTCACAAAAATAGATTTGAAAATAATACTAAAAAGCAGCTATGACAGCAATACTCGTATGCACTAACACCACTATGCATCAAATCTCAATATGCCAATCGTAATCGTTAAATAACATCCAACTCTATCTCATCACAAAACCAACTTTATCAGTGTCGACTCTCGATAGTCGACGTTTATCGACAACAATAACCCGCATCACTAGAACAATACCCGTTAAAGCGGACACTTAACCCCTAATCCTTGGCGCGGCAGTTTTATCTCGACGCCGGGCATTTATGGCAAAAATCTTAATTCCAGCACCGCACTGTCGTTAACTGCCCGCCACTAATTATTACCGCTGGCTGTATTTATTACTACAAGTGCCTCTCTTTATTGTACCTAAGTTTATTTACTGATGCGCGATGTAGGTACTAGAGACTAGGACGAACTTGGTTTGATCAATGATCATTGATCACAACGGAAAGAAAAACAAGAGATAGGTATATTTTAGGGTTGATAACAAACTTAGAAGTGTCATGAACAAATTTTAGTCATTTTAAAGCTTTAATTCCACTGAAACTAATGAGACCAGAAACGTAAAATAAAATGACCTTAGAATAAGTATTATAAAATTACAAAACAAAATTCACACAGCCAAATGAACTGGATGCAAGCATGTTATGTCCATGTATGCAGAATAAGAAATATAGTTTTTCCTAAAGCTATAAAAGTAGGGTCATAAACTTTCGTCCGGCCGGGACTGGTGCCAGTGTTGGCTACAACCCTTGCTCTGTTATAGTGGAAATGGACTTTTTAAACCATAATAAACTTATATGACACCTAAACTTTTAAAGCAATAGTAAAAAGTAATGAGGCTCTTTGATGGAACTGTAATTTGAATTAAAACGATCTGGCAGTATAATAATTAAGTCTTATTAAGAGACAAACGTTAGGAATAAAAAAAAATACTTTTGAAATCAGAACTCGAATTCCAACAAGAATCTTCTGTACATGTAAGGCGCACTTTTTCATTAAGGCTTTAATCAGCTGTGACATTATTTCCAGAACAAATTTCTTTTATTCATATCCCCATTAAACTAACATATATTTGAAATAAAACAAAGATCTTGAACACATCCTAGCCACTCGCCTATTACCCGCGCGGTCATTATTTTGACATACAACCTCTGCGGCCGGGTATTTGCGGTCAATGCGGCAGACGAATGCAGTTTTATTTGAAATATACTTTTAAATATCGCTTTATGTTGATATAGTGTGGGGTTTGTGGAAATGAATATTTGCTTAAAACTTTCTCTTAGATTTTACATTAAAATATTTCTATAAATTTCACTAGACACAAACTTTTTTCATGTAGGCCTAATTTTCAATGGTCTAAATATTTTTATGGGGCAAGTTTAATAAAATATTTACAACGTTTATGTAAACATTCAGTTAGTCTTTAGAGCAGATTATGAAGAGAATATGATAAAGTAAAATGACTTGCCCAAAGCATAAATTATCCACATCTTAAATACCCAGTCATAACTTAACATATTATAATAGGCAACCTTATCTCTATTTAGTAATCTATCAATCTGATCCCAGCACAATACCCAAATTAAATCATATCAATTTATATAGCCCATATAACTCAGGGCCGATCTATACGCAGGGAGATATTACACTATAACGTTCAGTCCACTTACGCACTCATTTATATGTTAATGTGAACGGCATCCGACTCGTTCAGATTCATACAGAGATATCTTTCGGGGACAGATATCATTTTCACTGCCTTATTACTTTCCAATTTGTCTTCAGTATTGGTTATTGCCCCGTTTATTGCTGCCCGCAACGTCTATATTAACTTGAATTCGACAATCATATATACAATATCGGAGTTGGAAAATGTCACAGCAAGCGAAAATACCTTTTCGTCTTAAGTCGATGCCAGAGTCGAAAAATCTTGACTTACTCCGCGATGACAAATCCATGTTTCTTCACCACAAAAGCACTGTGAGTGTTCTAAACTAAGAAGTCCAAGCGTGCACACTTAAAACTAAAGAAGCACTAACTTCAAACAGCAGAGTACAAGTCCGATATTCACTGACCACTGAGTTACCAAGACGTTCAACGTCATAAAGCATGTGATCATCTTCGCAGATGAACACAGACTGACTGGCTACCTCGATAAAGTTCGAGGCCCAAAATTTAATGAAAAAAGATCCCCCAAAGTGCCAGGTAAAAAAATTCCCGTATCAAAACCGCCGTTTCCTAGTGACCCCGATCGCTCTCCCATCCCTTTGTTGGGCTCCTATTATTTATAATAGTACATTTTTTTCACACACGGCACCCCTAATAACGTGTGAGCAAAAATATGCGTAATCGTTTGCTGTACCGAAGTATGGGGACTGGATTCTAACAGCCATATAGAAAAAACACAACTGTCCCCCATTTGAATGGCAAAAAGTGCATGTCATTGCGAAAATGGTATTAGTGGATGAATATGATTTTGCACAGATCAGAATGGATGGATGACTTATAATTGTGTCGCGTTATATTTAGCATGAATTATTGGTTTGACGTGGTTTTTGTGATGAACACTGCGGATTTTAGTTTAGTGTCCATATCACTTTCCGTGCAGACTATGAACCGAAAACATTTTTCTGACATATTAGATAACTATTCTACTTTCTACAAAAACTATTCTTATTTCATATTTGGTAGCTTTATTGAGTCTTATATTTGTAATAATTCAATAAAGAAATTATCTTCGAGATTTGCCGAGAGACTCGTAATGAAATTATGGCAATCGAATTGGCGGACCAAAACGTTTGGAAGTGACCCCAACACGACATAATGTTTGCTATTTCTAGGTAAACAAACATGGAAGATTGACATTGAGTGTACATCTGGTGGGCTGACGCAAATAATGGGGATAAATAATATAATTTGATTTTTCTGCGACAAATTGCGTGTGATGTTTTGGACAGAAATATTTTTTGCAAACAAATCTATGGGACTAGATTAAACATTGCAAGTTTAATTACAACGGAAATCAGAATATATTTTTGGTTTCTAAGATAGGTATTCAAACTACTGGTAAAATACATTTTAAATATCCCGAATCTAATATTATAAGTAATTTATATGCGTCCATAACCAAATAATTATGGTCCAAAATCCTTGATATCAAACAAAAAATCGTGACGGATGAACAAAAACGTATACTGTTACAGCTCCGTTGTCCAAGATTGAAATCCGAAATTTTCGGATGAACTTACCTGTTATCGGCCGTGTGAAAACGGAACAGGTGTTTGCGGTCCGTCTTCCGTCCGACCCGGTAATTATAGAATGGACAATGGCGGCGCGTGATGCGCAGGAGTGGATGTGTAGACGCGTCCGCGGTTTCGTGTGTCGAATATCGCAATGCATTGCGGTGCTTTTGTGAAATATTGTTCAGAATATTAAGAATACAGACTGATTTTTATAAGTGAAGTTTTAATGTGACTGTATTGTTAAGAAATTAATGGGATTTTGTTGAAATTTACATTATTTCTTACTAAAAACTTCTACAACAATCTGTTTTACGTTAATGAAATCATTTAAGTAATTTTTTATCACAAAATACCACAACAGTTCTAGTTAAACAACCCAATAAGTTTCTAGTTACAAGAAATCAACAAACAGAAAGCCATGACCATCTTTCAAAAAAAACTTTCCCACAAATGTGCTCTGATTCTGGTCAAAGCGCACATTGTGGACAGTATTGTGGAGTGTTTTGATGACAGATCGCCCAAAGGATTGGATGACACCTTGGCTTAGAAAAAATAAGACAGCGTGGGATAGACGGAAAGGATTCTTGGCAAATATGAACAATTTTTTTCTAAACAGAATTCTATTTTGCAAAACTGCAGATTATTTTGTGATTTTTCATCCTTAACTTCAACCTTTTATGTGTAGTTCGTTAGCACAATTTATATCATTAGGGACTATATATAAAGATAAGCAAATAACGTATGCATTTACGATCGTGTGTGTTACAAAGATTTCTTCCATCATAAAAAACTGTTCAGGTTGTCTAGACTCATTGAACTTATTCTCATAATTTTCCGCGTTTGCCACCGATGTAATAAGACCTGCGCTGCATTGTATTCTCTCTGTTGTCATGTGTGTTTGAGTGTCAGAAGGGAGCGGGGAGGTGTCAAGTTAAATTGGTGTATTCTACGGGTAAGGTACATTGATGAAACCAATTATTCGTGGCGTGAATTTAATGGTTCGCTTCGTTCTTGTCACAGAGTTCTTAAGTTGTAGACGTGACACAATTTACTTATATATTTGTAAGTTGATTTTACTGCGATAATAGTGAACTCATTGAGATGAAATTATAATTTAGAACTTTTTCATTTTTTTTATCGAATAATTACTTACCCGGTAATAACACTTATAAAATCTAGACCGTTTTTTTTTGGCATAAACAACTCTTAATAAAAAGGCGTGTCTTTTAAATTAACATAACAATAAAAAGCGCACACTACATTTAATGTCTCAATAAACTTCATTTCTAATTAAAACTGTTTACCCAAAACAATTAACTTACTTTGTATTTCTTTCATACATAACAGACGTGTACTAGTAATTCTAACGTTTGAACAGTCTCCGGTGCAGACAATGGGCTATGTTGGGCGCTCGCACGCGGGTCGTCGGTTATCTGCCGATCGGAAGAAAGCCGATCTGCGGCCGCGCCGTCAAATTTATCGTTCTGTTCGCCTGTTCGCCTCTGCGTTTACAGTTAGTTGCTACGTCTGTGGTACGGTGGGACTCGGGATTTTTCCTTGCGGTTTTACTTCATGAGTTCTTGGCTTCGGTAATTTTAAATATGTGTTAAAATTATATGACGTTTGGTTTAAAATTTATCAGCAGGTTAATTAAAAAAATAGGGTGTTAAATACATTTTTAATTGTAATCATATTATATTATGTATAAAATATTGTAAGTTCTGAACCTAAAATATTTAAGGTCTAAACAAACTCTAACAGAAGTAACGTAGATACATCTTTGCTACAAAAATTCACCTAAGGTATTCATCTAGATACGTTATACATTTTTATTAGATCATGTGCAAAACATACTCTTTGTTTACCTACACGAACCTTCTTGCTCATTTCACATGGCCTCAATTAAGCAGTCATCATTCAAACGGATGTAAGTGCATAATCTCAAGTCGGGTCATCGCGTTAACAAGGCGAGCGGTCACGAACTGCCCGGTATGGGAAAGCTCCCAGCATACAAATGCAGATACGACCTTATGACGGTACGGCTTGGGTAACCGGAAATGCAGTATTGCGCCGACACCTACGTGCGACGCCAGATGGCGGTAGTGATTACACTGAGATTATATAGCCAATTTAAATTTAGCATCTATAATTACCCCCTTTAATTTTGGCTTCATTGATGCTTTTCAATATAGAAACTTTTTAAAATCTATTAACTGACAATAAAAAAGTCGTTACAACAACAATATTCTGTTAACAATATCTACTTATCGGATCGTGCTAAACATTAACAATATTTAGTTAAAGGGCTATCTGTAATAAATCTATGAAAACGCCCACACAGCACACGTGATGACTAGAACAATACCCGACAAGCCTTACAACACAATATAAATCATAAACGTACATCGAGCTATCATCTTTTACTCCTTTAGCTGTGTGTCTTATGATTTTTAACACCCACTTAGTCTCTTAAGCGAAACAATAAGCTTTTGAGACATTGCAACATATTCTAATACGTGGCTTAAGTCTTTTAGTCTGGTCTATTATTTCATCGGTCTGTGGTACTAGATTGAGTAGTGTAATTTCGTATTTGATGATTGTATTTAGACGATACCGATCTCTATATTGCTAAAACGACAAATGTGTACTGATTTAATACTCTTCTTCTGATTATCATTAGGAATAGTACAATTAACGTTTGGAACTCATGATTAGATACAATTTAAATTATTCGTTTACTGATTTGATTTTGAGTTAAATATTGTTTTTATGTTACGTATGAGTTATAATTAAGTTATGTATTAGTGAGAGAAATAGCAACCATTTTGCATCGCAATACTAAATTAAAAAGCATAAAAAAACGGGCTAGCTAGGTTCCAGTTTTTGATAGTAATGACCCTATAGCTATATCATAGTCTAACTTTCTAAATAGAACAAAAATCACTCTTCCATCTTTCATTAAAAAACATCACTAACCTACCTGTTCTATGAAGTGATGTCTATTGAAGACCACGTTTGTCCAATCTGACATGTATACCGCATGGCGGAAAAAAATTATCGGAGACTTTAAACTGACGAATCAAAAGATATTGGACAATGGTCACGAAGAAATCATTCATTCGCTGACAATCCGAGATGAATTGATGTGGATCAGGTAGATTCTGACACGTAGTAATCTTCCCTTCAATCAAATGTTGGTAGAATCGTACCTGCGTAGACTAAATTTGAAATAAAAATACTTTGATAACGAAAATGTTGAAAAATTGCGAGCGTCCCTAATTCCTAGACACGGCCACTGGTAGAGAGTCAGCCGTTTTCAAGATCAAATATTTATGGAATATTAAAATGAAACGATAATTGTTTTGATCTTATTACCTACTGACAAAATTGATATTGTATTTAAAAATACTATTAAAATGAACGAACATGTTGTATAAGGGTTAGGTAATAATAATAGATATAAACAGTTACATTCATATCTAGGAATAAAGCTACTGTTAATAGAAAATAGGGCTTAACAAAAAAATTAAAGAAAGTGACACTTGTTAAGCTCTTTTCTACTAAAATTGATGAAAGGGTGTCACATAATGATGCACAATAGTTATTTTGCCTTTGGATACCAACCCTATTCCGTATTGTTAATATTATCGGCGATCCGAGTCATGTGGGTGAGGACTGAGCCTGTTTTGGGCAAAAAAATCTTTTGACCAATTGTTTGTCAAAGGCTCGAATAGAATTTTTTGTCAAGGTGTTTATCGAAGTTTGACCATGGGAAAATATTGGAGATTCAGGTGCCTCTATCGAATTCTGATCCATTGTCAACCTGTTGTTAGAGCCCATTTGATAAAATCCTGGCTGGTTTTGTTTAGCATCTATATTTTTCGTGTATTAATGATTTTGTTTTTGATCAATACGCTGAACGCGTCGCTGTAAAAGATTCTTTGTTAAGTCTTTAATCTCAATAAAGCTAACACCTACCAAACTTTAAATCGTCTAACGTTGAAAGGCCGACAATAACAAATTGGTATAAAAGCCTGACAAAGATGGACTCTTGAGAAACTGTCCACCCACTCCCTAGCTATTGATCGTGGTCTGCTCACAATAAATTAATTCTTGTTATGAACATTTTTTATTCCATTGTGTTTTAGATCTGTATTTATTTTAAGCTCGTAATTGAGCCTAATGGGCGGACATTGGTCAAAGAAGGTTGAGATTTAAAGATCAAATTAAGAATGAATAGGGCTTTTAATGTGTTATTCGCCATCTTGTTATGTAGTTATTGTTAGTATTTTCTTAAAATTTTGGTAATACATTTTCTAAAATAGTTTTTTTAACATCTTCTTGACATTTATGATCATAATCAATACTAGAAACTTTATTGATGAAAAAAATACTCAAAATCCAGATTACTTGTACAAGATAAGTTTGTTTGAAGTGTTGTAAAGGTATTATCTGGGTGTCTCATCAAAACGTCATAGATTATGTCTGAGTTCTGTACAAAGGTGCTATGTTTGGGCTACTGTTGTTGTTTGTAACTCGATTTGTATTGTAAGTAATATTAATCCTTTTCTTAAGAAAGGATTGTTTGTAAAAACTGCTTTCTTCTTTGTTTAGTCTTTGTCCGTCCGTATTGACAAAAAAATAAGTAGCTAAACTAGTTTTTGCTTCAACTTGTTGAAAGATAATTCAATTACATAATTGGTATTTTCTGCAATACAAATATATTGCAACTAAATATCGTATAAAATAGTGATGGCAAATTACGTACTGGAATATCAAGTCTGGTAGTAATTATATTGTAATGTAACCTGTCTGTATTCACAAAATATTCGTTTTTCATTTCTAAAATTTTCAGTATCATATCAAGAATGCCTCCAACGTTGTTCTGCACTGTTTAATGGGACCGGACTAATAAATCCAATTTAAATGTTACCAGGACCTCCACTGACATAACATATGTAAATCCATACGTCTTTATCTTCAGAATCACAAACACAAAACGCCGTTCGACGCGCTCAAAAAAAACCATAAGATGGAGCCGGTCCAGTTGGAAATTCAAAACGGGTGGCCGTCCGCACAATCATTATTCTAAATAAGAAAATTAACTTCATTCCCATAATTTAAATATGTTGCGAAATAAATTATCTGATGTAGCTTTCTCTTATACTGCTCTAATGGACGTCGGACGTCAATTGCTAAAATATGTTTGTCTTGACGAATTCAATTTATTGGATCAAGTGCAAGGAGATGGGGATTCTTTCCCACGGCCGTGGTTCGCGTGGATATATTATTGCTGAGTGCGTGCAATTGAAATAGGTGATCTATTAGCGTGCTTTGTAGTTTATTGTTAGCTAATCATGGTGCCTTTGAAAAACGATGATTGCTGAGAATTCTCTAGTTTAGTTTTTTCTAGTTTGAAATAAGTTGTTTGATCATTGATTTCAAGTATCTTTTTATTTGTTTTATTAAATGGCTCAGTTCTATTAACCACCAAATATATTCTAAAATAATCGCGTTCTTGTGTTTTATACCTGTTGTATTAATACATATTCTTATGAAGACACAAGGATTAACCATCGTTCAATAATTCCTGACCAAGGATCAAGATTGAGAGTTCCGTTTGTAAATGCGATCCTTCGATATTCGCTTAATGAAGACATATTGAATCGCTAAGCGGCAAAGGACAAGATATAGGCAATGTTTAAATTGACGTGCGGCCCTTTTATGCCGCATCCGTTCAGTTTTGTATCAAACACAATGGCAAATAAATGAAACAATTAAACAAAAACTGCAAGCGATCAATAAAAAATTATACAGCGAATAGGACTACTAAATCATTTATTCATTCTTAACCATATCAACTTTTGGGTGTGTGTTGAATACATTTAAATATTAAAACATGTTTAATGAAGATGTAGTCATTTGTTTCAAACAAAACAAAATCAATTAAAAAGGCGACAGAGGACAGAAAACCCATATCAATTAGTGACGAACGCGAAGTTAAAACAAAACGCCACTTCTGTTAATGTTTTATTTAGATCCCGGTCGGGCACGGATGAAAGTTAACTTGGATTTTTAAAAGTTTGTTGAAAAGTTACGCTCGCGGTATCCCCCGTCCGTCTGGCCTCGCACCTGATAAAGTAATTTTACGATTCCCTAATTCATACTTTTGAGGAGGGTTTTTAAAAGCCAGAAGGTTTTCTGCCTCTGGACATAATTGGGATTGCATTAAAACTTGACGACATTTTACATTTTTAATTTTGCGATACCTTGGCGTTTACAGAGGTTAATGTTAAATCGATGGTGTGCCATGATGACTATTGTGACAAACAAGTGCGTCGGTTTCCAAAAGTGAGTTTGGACAAAATAGTACCTCTAGTAATTACTGATCGTGTACAAGCATAAATACATATAGGTACGACCACATAATGGCATCCGATTTCATGTACGTTCAAAGGGGGTCCCATTGTTAGTAACAACAAAACCCGAGTACCTCGAACTTCTTATTTCAAAATAAGAACAAACGTGTCATCGACGAAATGACGCGTGTCGACCAATCGGGCGCGACGGCCGCAGACGTTGGTGACGTCACTCTGCCACCGACCAATCCGAGTCGCCCGTCGCCTCCGGTCAACTTGGACTAATTGCCAATGTGTGCGATAACGCTAGTTTTGAGAGGAATCCGTGCGCGAGAGTCGACAGCCGTCGCAAGCTCATACAATATTAAAAAAACGATCTTGTAAGGTCTGTACTGGCAAAATAATATTGAACAATGAGGTTTAACTTAATTTTATGAATACTCTGAGACTTATACTAATTATTTAACTAAATTATCAGTACTTAACATACAAGGTATGAGTTCTTTGTTTGCATAGTAAGTGATTAAATGTAGCTAATAATAGTTATGACAAGGTGAATGAAAATAGAACTTCTATGGCTTTAAAACTAGATTAGGGCTACATAAAGACATAAATAGTTCGAATAATAGGTGTTTAAAACCGTTCTAAATAAGAAAAGACGATTATTTGATTTAAAAAAATAAAATTAATAACCGCAGCTATGAGAGTCTGGCGGTCCAAAATTATAAATTCACTGGTCATCCCATTGTGAGTTAAGTAAAGCATGGGAAAGAACATAGACGCTTACACTTTTGCTTATAATTTTTAATTAATACACCTAACCGTTGGATAGTGGGAAATAAATCTAGAAACAATGGAAAAGGCATGTGTATTCAGAAAACAGTTTCTAATGTTTTATGCCACTATTTTTAATTAGCTTAGTTCATTTGAACTATTCTTACAGGATTATTCTGAGTAGCCAGTACAATAATGTTAAGGGAAATTGTAATTTTGTCAGCATTATAAATTGTTGCATTGATGATCTTGAAGGTAATAAAAGCAAAGACCACTTTACAGCCAATAAATTAATTATGACTACAATATCTTACTTTGTAACAGTACTGGTGACCTTAGATCTCGCATTAAGGTTACAACAGGTGATATAATTATTAATATCTTGGCCTATACAATTGCATTGTAACTCATTTATGATAAATTGTATCTACCATTACAAATTAAAAGTATTCATCACGACAATTATTTTCAATACAAACTTTTTTACAAGACAACTATAGCTGACTAAAATTATCAATTTACATTTGATAAAATGCTATTACAAAATCGATTCTAGTACAATGAATTTCTTTCTCAAAATGTTCAATAGCCTCTAGATGAGGAGGTGGTATGAATATTTAAAAGCGGCTACTTAGTACTCTTTTTGTTTCCCTTTCGGACATGTGATGACCACGGACGGAGTGTCAATATTGCCACAAGCTCCGGTATTAAGTAGCTCGTTGCCTGAATGAATGGAGTCTCGCCGGCACTGGCATATTGTGCATGTGGACTGTGTGTTTATTTAGATGATGTTTTTGTGGAGCGTTAGATGAAGCGTGGTAGACAGGGAGCACAAAATATTTTGGAATTTATCTCAGTTTCAATTTGGTGCAAAACTTTTTTTCTTGAGAAAAAATAAGTTTTTATATTTTAATATTAGTTTAGAAATTTTTATAAGATATATTGATTGGAGATCTTTTATTTAAGTAACACAAGGTAACTGTTCCTGTAATTAGTATCCAGTTAGATAATTTTTGTCGTTATAAAAACAATTGTCTTACCTTGCGCGATGCGTACAGCTGGCATCTTGATTCTCATCTTGATTTGGTCACCTATTTTTAGATCTTCAATAACTTTTTTTATCCTCAGAAATATTATCTTAATATCTTTGCTATCTTACGACAGTTCTTTAGCTCACTTCACACGTGCCGCCGTCGGTCCAGCGGCTTATCGTCCTATTTCTAAAACGTTATTGATAACGGAGGTCTTGTTATCACAAATCCCCCCTTGAATGTCCGACGGTAAACATCAATAACAATTTTAGTCATCTTCTTAATTTCTTCATCGTTAACGAATCAAAATTTAACTGTTTCTTATCTTACTTTTTCCTTTTCATGTTGTGGTGATTCAGTTCACACGTCAACCGAATGTTTGCTCGCCAAAATCGACTGGTCATAAAGAGGGTCTTATCAACACTTGAATGAACGTCTCAGTGCCCTATCTAATCTATCCACACCTAGTGGCGATCCTGCGATTCGGTAAACGATTCATTTGGTCACACTCCATTAAATAGCATCTGTTTAAACTTCGTCACTTTTCAGTCCGAACAAACAAATTTCAGTCACTGTCCGTTTAACTAAATTTAATTTAAATTGTTCCAATAAAATTTGGCTTTATTCTTCGAATAAAGTAACGGCAAAATTAATACAGAAACAAAATAATTTGGAAATTTTAACTGTTGTCCCGTGTTTACGATATATCGAAGTAGCGTCTCGCGATCAAGCACGTAGCGCGTGCGAAGCGGTGCGAGGCAGGTGCGCGGCCGGCCGCCCGCTCTCGCCCGATGTCCGAGAGCGTCTGTCCTGTGTCCCTTTGCGCGAGGGCTCCGCGGCCTCCGCATGTCCACGACTTGCGCTGTCTCACTCCGCCGGCCGACGACGGCGCGTGCGAGTCCACACGAAGTAGCCAGGGGTTACTCGCGGTCGCCGCCGCCTCGGCTGATCGACAGAGACCGTGTCACGCGTGCTGTGCCACCAGACGCGTGGGTGCGAGGGAGACGGGCAGAAATCATAAGTGCCGTGCGTTGGTGTGCGTGCGCGGGTGGGGCGAAGATGCAGCGCGTACAAAAGAAAAGGGATAATATTTGCTTGCATATTTCATGACTCGATTAGGAGATGGAATTTTTAATTGAATGGACCAGAGCGCGGTCAGTCTTCGTTTTTAAGATGGTTTGAAAAATTAAGAACTAGAGAGGTTAGTAAAGTTTTCTTTTGTATTACTTAATAAAATAGCTTTTATGATCTGTATAGTAAAAGAACTTTGCGAATCAACTTTATTAAATGTGATGTTGTGTATTAAGAATGAATTACTTGTACTTATGCTACTTCAACTAATTATTATATATTTTCTTACTTTTGCGTACGTAATATCGTATGGTTGTATCGTAACTATGCCTCCTAGTTTTTCTACGTTGGCATTGAGTAAATGATACGTAAGCGTAGCAAGTTGCTACGTACGCTACGCGAATCGTAGGCCGCCAACAGCGGCGTAGCGTAAAATATGATGACTTATTTTAAAAAACCTCTAAACTAACAGTGATATTGTTTTGTACAAAATTACTTAATTGACTGAACTTATGAAACTAATGTAACTTAAGAATGAAGGTAAAAAAACATATTAGGTACACGTGATGAAAGCCTAAAAATGCGTTTTATATTCTGGGTATATTACCTATATTCAATTGCGGAACAAACTTCCAAAGAGGAAGAACATAAAACTACATTACCGAAAAATTCAAGAAAGCGCAACACGTAAAGCTAGATCTTCACTCTCGCTGGCAAGTTTTCGCGGCACATTTTTTTCCCTCGCCGCCGTTATTTTACTTAAGACGCCGACGAACTTATCTCGGTCGGTCCTTGACTTTAATAAGTTTTATGAGTGTCAGTCGGGACTTAACTGGCGCGAGAACGGGCGTCGAAAAAGAACTTTTTCATAATTGTTTCTCGACTCAGTCGCGAACTTCGCGGGACTGTTCGATTATTGAAATTTCAAATTGTTCTAAGTGATTGATTGTTTATTGATTTAGTAATTTTTGTTGTTTGTTTATGGTAGTGTATTAGGTATGCTGGTGCTATGTGATTGATACATGAAGATGTATTCTGTACAATCTTCAACTATTGACAATATTCACTTGTGTTCCTTTGGAGCACTAACTTTTTATTCTGTGTCGTTTATCAAAATCCCAGCAAATATTTTATAATAAATTTATTTTTTTTGATTTTTATTTGAACACTTTTGTCTTATAAACATGAAGCTCCAATTTATAAATGATTTAAACCTCTACATTCTGTACTCGGCCTAAGATCCCCAATCACTTGACCAAACAGAACGTGATAGGCTGCACACAAACCTTTTAAAAATCGTGGTCACTAATGTCCAGCGGCATAAAACCTTCGCACTATACCCGTCCCTCTCTAATTGTCACATATGAACGGAGATAATAGAGACAACTAAAGGGTTGTACGTTTTCTCGAGTGAAAATCTGGATATAATGACCGATGTATGTCTATCTCGTTCATATGTAGGGGTGTGTGGGTGTGTGGAAAGGGATGGTGGTGTACGCGGTTTAAGTTTGGCTGTGTGGGGTGAGTTTTCACGGCGCTACTCGACGCTAGGCGGCGTGGAAAACCCTGTAGCGTCTCGTGAACAATTTTAGGTTCGTATCTAGGTTGGAAAATGGTTTTACTGTTTCAGAAAACATTTGTTACTGCAAATCGGAAAATATGCGTGTATTTGTGTTATAAAAATATTAAATCAGACGTTTGTATTAATTATTTAAGTGCAACTTGTGTCGTTTGATGTCGACATCTAAGAATCATCTTCTGTTTAAATGTATAAAAACCTCCTTTTTTATTATTTCCGACATCGATGTATGAATTAATTTGAACAATGAATAACGACTCGTCATTTCCACCACATGTTGTCTGTTTTCTTTCATGGAACAAAGTATTTTATTCAACGAATTTGTATGTCAAAGTCAACATGACATTGAAATCATCGAGCCTTGACATTCATTCAAATTCATGTCACTTTTAAATCGGTTATTAAACTTATATCGCTCTTATTCATAAACGAGGATCATACCGACATTAACTAAACCCCGAATTAAGTATATTTACATCTCTATTCTTTGCCATGCAAACGACGGTGACGGATATAAATTAGTCCATGGTTTAAAAGGTTTTTTTTATAAAAATGGGGGTAGAGGTACAACAACAATTATGCCAAAAATGTTCATGGAAAAACAGGTTTAATTTGCCACCAGTTTCTATTTTATCTTTCTGTAAATCAGATGTTAAAAGCAACTTAAACTCGGATCATCACCTAAATAGTTATTGTAAGATACGATAGGTATTATCTATATCCATAAAGTTTGGAGTAATTTAAAGTTTCAAAATCTGACACACTGTTAAACCAGTACTTACTGGCGTCGACGTCAACTGTTAGATGCAGGGTAAATTAATAGCTTGGTAACTTTCACAGTTTAATAATCTTGTATAATATAGCGAAGTGTATAAACAAATTAACGCTTAACATAATTATTATAAGATGCAACACGGTATGTGTTATTTATTTACTCAATATTTTACGTAACATGGGCAAATACATAGTAATTTCGGACGACAATATGAGACAGTATTCCACTTTTCCGAACAGTGACAAGTTATGCTCGCTGGCAAGAAGAAACGCACCAAACAAGAGGCAAAAAAAATTCGTTTCAAAATCAAAATTCTAGCACATGGAACAAATGTGGCAGGTTAAAGATTTCCAATATTGTAGCTGGCTTGAAGAGACCAAAGATCTCCAGATAAAAATAAAAACTGTGTTCGAAAATCAAAATCTCCCCCATGCAACCAGGTCCAAAGTAACCAATAGTTTTTGCACCGTAACTGGTACGTTCTATAATTGAATGTTTCAACGGATACTTTTTTCTACCTTCCTCTGTGACAGATGTGGGACAGGATACAGAAAATTGCTCAATTTGAGACACGTAACGCTATACCGATGTATCGAGTTCTAGTATTCGTGACGACAGCGATTTTTTTAAGGAGTATTGCTGATACATTTGGTTTCGTAGGAATATATTATTTTTAAACTGAACCCTTGAACTGAATTGTATCCGACGAATATTTCGTGGTAGAAACATAGATGACCTTTTTTTAATTTTAAGACGTAGGTCTTCTTGTGCTAGTAGTTGCCAGTATCATACTCTCACAAAACTACTTTCTTTTGCACTCATAATTATAAGTACACATAAACTTAGTTCTAAGAAGGACAGTCAGAGATCCCTGATTTCGATTGGTAACGATCCTTCGACGACAAAACTCCTATTGCTCTAACAACTGATCACATTCTTCATTCTATTGGTTACTCGTCCTGAAACCTAGTCTTCTTAAAAAATCTTCTAGTATTATGTACCAGCTGGTCTAAAAATTACGTACCTAAGAGCTTACAGGTAAACTAGGCCTTTGTCGGTAAAGGGACTCAGTAATACATTAGCTTTTAGTATAGTAATAAGAAGCTTTTACGCAACAAATTATGGCAAACTGAAACAAAGTGCATCCTTATGTAACTTATACTACCCATGTATGCTCTAGCTGGGTTGAGTAATAAATGTATTATCAATTCTATATCAGCGGCAATAGGGTTGAAATTGTATTTAGAGAGGTAAGGGAATATAATTACGCATAGCATATAACATTTTTGTACAAAATAAAAACCTTGCTTCTATAATGTGTACCTAAATTAGTTTTACTTATCATTTTAATAATTACTTAATTATAACATACATATACCGAAGAATAACTTAAACAAATAAGTCTGTAAGATAAATAATTTGAGTATGACATAAATTACATGTATCGAAGCTCTATCCTAGGGGGCAAGTTTTAAAATAGATTGAAGTTACACGGGTCCCTTTCAAGGGCAGATTATTGAACACGTGTGTCTCATAGTCCCACAGTGAATGTACACATTAGTCTTGCACGAAGATGGAGCAAAGGGTTTTTGAACAGAATATTAGCAAATAAACTGATTACACTAATATTATAAAGGCGAAAGTTTGTGTGTTTGTATGTTTGTTACCTCTTTACGCTCAAACAGCTAAACCGATTTTGATGAAATTTCATATGGAAGTAGCTGACACCTGAAAAAGTAGCCTATGTGTTAATCCAACACATAGGCTACTTTTTATCCTAAAAAAATGTAGCGAGTAACACCGCGGGGCGCAGCTAGTGGTTTGATAAGTCGATATTACATTTTGTTCGAATGCAAAAGTTCAGGCACCAGGATTTGAAATTGGCCTTTTGATTGGCATTATAAGCTTGCCTTTGAGCTTAGCTTATTATTTTCTTTAAAATGTTAATTCATGTCTTTATTCATTATGTGTACCCACATAAACACACATGTTCGTATATAAATTACAACGGTCTAACAAAGTAGGTACAATATTTTTGGGATAGATGTTAAGTAATATCAAATAGCTGTAGGTTATAGTTATATAAATCCTTTATAATAACACTAACCACGTATTTGACTCATCTTTAACTTTCAAATGCATCTAAATTGATAAAGGAAACTTAAAAAGTTATGGACACGAGCGGAACTTACTTTTTTTTTCAAATTCATAATTAGAACTCTTCTAAACCTCTATACAATATTGGTATGTTTATGTTGGTAGTAAATATCTTCCAGGCTCTGTATTGCAACACTGCACTTTAAAGCATTTTATACTCTGTGTTAATTTTAGTCTAGTGTGCTGGCGACCTACACCAGAGCCGGCCTGTTACAAAACAAAATAAAACAAGCACGCACAAAATTGTAAAGACAACGAAAATATTTAAAAAAAATTGCTACATCACAATGGCACTTTTAAAACTCTATTTATTTGTATTATGACGTAGTCCTGGAACCGTGACCGTTTTATATTTAAAGTTGGAACCGCGACCCACCCCAACACGGCTATTTCTGTCGTGGCCAGCAGCAAAACTCTTATTGGGTGCCTCTCTAATTTTAGCATTATGGGCTAACATTTATTTTTAAATGGCACTTTTTATGAGGATCTTTCAAAGGTGTGAAGTCACGTGCCAAGTTGTATCCACATTGATGTAACTGTAGATACTTTAGAGCTGGTGATTACGTTTTAGTACACAGGCTTTTAAGCCATAACACTGACTGATCGCCAGTTAGATGTGGTATACGTTCGAATACGTGTAGGTAACTTTAAAAATTTATATCAGCATGTATGCTACTAATTAGCTAGATATTAAAATTATATCTATAAAAAAAATGTATCAAGTCAATCGATACAATGAAAAACGCTGTTGTACGTATAATATTAGAAAACAAACGATCAAATCTTCTGCTCAACCCTAAAATGCGCGTGAATCTTCTAAAACACTTAACACCTAAATGTCTGAGACTCGGGACATTTCAAGAGATTTAAGGACAGTACTGTGTTATAACATTGTTTATGAGCGATGTTAGACGCTAATTAGGATGAATGTCTACTGAGCGAGGTGAGAACGCGCCTACGAAGCTCTACAGTCTACACCTAATCAACTCCCGAGCCAAATAAGTCAACGGGTTGCATTAGTGATGTACTGATATCGCTATAATGCTAATATTTTTATTATGCAATAGTAGCGGTTATTAAAATCATTAGTTACGTAATAGGTATGACGTGGAATCTATTATTATAAAATTGGTACAATCGTATACCTATCTATACTAGTAGGCTAAGTTGTTGAATAAAATACTTATGGATCCAGTAACAATGTAACATAATTGTGCGAAAACCAGACAGTGAATTTTTAATACCTAACATGTGACTGCATCTGCTGATTACTAATACTGCATTGTTCACTTAAAAAACTTACATTTCTAAAACGATTATTTGGTTCGATGTAAATGAAAGCTTGAAATTAAATTCCTAGTTCCTTTGTAATGTTTCTAAAAATGTTTCTTTTATGATTAATCATAATCTGAAAATGTTTCTCGTTCATGATGACTCATTATTTTAATCATCGATAAATTAACTCCCATCACTAAATTTTTGCACTAACTAGAACCACAGTAGCTAACACTAAACGCAGTGCCCGCCAACGTGACAATAAATTCAAAGGAGGCTTCCCATTTATTTGAAGAGTTGCAACGATGACCTTTGTTCTGACAATTACGATTAGAAACCACTCTGACAGTTTATAATACATAAAGAAAATATAAGGAAAAAGCCTACTAATAACAAGTTGCACTCAAAAGTTCTGTAAATAATAAAAAACCTCAAAATAATGCATCATTACTATCTTCACATGACAATTAATGTCACCGTATTAGCTACCAACAATTTATCCTATCCTGGTAGACGTAAAAAAACTATAGAACGAAATTCTAGCAGTATTCAAACATTACAACATAGCCATAAGATAATACCAAAATATTTTCACAAATTGTTGATGGCAGGTTAAATTATTACCTTACTATAAAGGTACGCCATGAAAATGAATTTTGTCTCCACGATTGATACTTCTTTTCACTGATTCCAAGATTAATAATATATTTCGTATTTCTATACGTACTTGACAATTGAGGAAGTCAAAGGTTATCTAGAATCAAATGTCAACCTTACCTTCAGAGTAAATACCTGGTAGAATGAATTATTTTAACTTTAAATATCTATTTTGTGATTTAATCTATAGTATTTTATTGTGGTGTTAGAACTATATTGTTAAGTTTAAGTATTTGTGTAAGACTGTAATCTCTATTATACATGGTATTGGTCATCATTCTGAATTATTGTAAACTAGCTGCACCCCGCGGTGTTATCCGCTACATTATTTCGGGATAAAAAGTAACATATGTGTTAATTCAGAGTGTCAGCTACCTCCATATGAAATTTCATTAAAATCCATTTACCTATAGTAGATTTTACGTGAAAGGGTAACAAACATCCATCTATACTTACAAACTTTCGCGTTTTTAATATTAGTAGGGATAATATTGTAAGTTTAAGTTTCAATCTAATAAATGAATTGATTAATAGTGACGAATCGCATTTGCTCTACATACATTTAACATTAAAGAGTGTAAAATCTTAAAACTAAGAATGTTACATATAAGCAATGTTTTATCCTGTGTCTGAATAATGTTAAAAGCTCAACTTTAACTAACAAAGCTTGTTAATCCGTATAATAATATATTTGGTTCAAGGCTTTTATTAGGATGTAACTATCAATCAATTTGAATAATTGATGACCCAATGGACAGAGGTAACCAAAGCCTATGAGTCGATAAAATTTGTCATGTTCTATAAATAATTTTAAGTAGATAAGTGGTACTATTTCTTTTGTAATTCTACTGTATTAATAAGTAGGAATATTTTTTATTTAACACGTGTTTGTTCCAAATCTGTGTATGTGATATTTCATGTTTGTAAGAAGCACCCACGGCACAGGAGTAAATTCAAAGCTTGGCGACGTTATTAAAAAAAATGTAACTATTCTATTAATTGCAGTTTCCTTCAATCATTTCTTTCCACTGTAACACCTTCAAAGTTTTAAAAGTAGATATTGCATGTGAGCTTTCTAAGTATTTCTAAGTAGCGATAAGTCAGCTTAGTAAGAAAGGGCAGTTACGTACGTTACTCAAAGTTTTTCGCCTTCAACCTTCGCCCAGGCATGATGTAAGCTGTACCCGACAGCCAGTACTCACGCCCACGCCACAAGCCAAGGAATATTCTCACAGTGTTACTCATCAATTGCAACACTCAATAACTTTAGTTAGTTAATAAGGAGCCGGCTATATGCACGGATTGTTTGAATGAAATCTGAATATCGATACTAATGAGTTTATACGTTTGTCTGTTTGTTTGCTCGATGTATTTGTCTTTATTATATCCTTACTAATATTATAAACGCGAAAGTTTGTAAGTATAGATGAATGTTTGTTACTCTTTCACGTAAAAACTACTGAATGGATTTTAATGAAACTTTAAAATAATATAGCTTGTACATCAGAATAACACGTAGGCTACTTTTTATCTCGAAAAATGTTGTGGGTAAAACTGCAGGGCTCAGCTAGTTATATTTAAGTAAGTTAACTTTATCTTCTTCATATTGGCATATGCAAAGACGCATGGAAACAGGTCATGCCGTGGTAGAGATAGGCCAGTCAACAAAATATATGGCAAGGGATTGTATTCTGACTGAGATTATAATGATATGCAAATGTAAATATTATTTTAAGATATATTAACTGGATTATTCATATTTTGTGCATCCATTTTGGTATATGCAGTTAACTGGCAATTCAAAAAATTAAAAATTACTTGTTATGTTATCGATAACGGTTAGATTGTAAAACATAAAATAATCGTTCAAGGCCTTGCAAAAATAAAATGACGTGATTCCTAATCATAATAGATAACAACTAAACATTGGAACGAAGCAATAGGTTTAGGAATTGCATTTTATTATGCAATCGATTGTAAAATTGCAGAAGTATTGAACATTATGAACAAAATCACAAACAAACACATACAAATATTTTTTATTTAAGTTTCAAAATTATATAACATTCTTAAGCTTAATTTATTTGCACAGCTAAGTTATGATAAATATATACAAAAGAAAAAACAAAAAATGTATCAAAGTATTCCTCCTCATCGCTGTCGACTGGTAGGGTACCCGAAAGGCTGGCGGCATTGCCACTTTGAATGGATTGCCATTGCATTGTTTTTTTTTGTATATATTTATTATAACTAATTCTTTTACAAATAACATCTTTCGCGAATATTAGACATTAAAATTAGGTAAAGGATTCAAAACGTCGAGACCAAAAAAATTTAAACCGTAATAAATTCCTAAAAATAGTTTTATTTAAAACAATATCTTAAGGCAAAGTAAATTGTCTGGATGATCACTACTGTGTGCCGCTAGTCCACAGCCACTTGTCTCAGGTCAGCCCGTTAAATCAACAAGCGAACCCATATGCAAAACAAGAGCTCTTAACCCCACACTAAACATAGCTAGTTATCAATAATGTGGGTTTCATACAATCAGTATTGTCTAGCATACTGCATAACGTACCATCTTGCATCGATGACTTACTATTGAAGCTTGGTATTTGGTATTCAAAGGGCTATTTGAACTTTGCGAACATTAGCCTGATAGGAATCTGGCTACCGGCTCTTACGGTATTACCCGACTTAAATTTTGATAAGTTTACGTTAGGTTTTAATAGGGCAATACTTAATGAGCCTCATGTTTACATATCGAGCTCTCGTGATCAATTTATAATTTATATAGTCTCTTCTAAAATTATAATTGCGACCTTTAATGTTTGTTATAATAGCCAAGCATTTAATTTGATAAAGAGACTTACCGCCGCACTCATGTTAATGATTACTTAAACTAAGTAAAGATTTCACAATTTTTTTTTTACTTATTGATAGTTTCTCAGACTCCAAAATCAAAAAGGTTTTTTATTTTCATGTATACGTACTTTTTACGGTTACGTATAGTTAAGACTGTAGGTGCCAATTTTAAAAGTCATTCTAATGATAGAGGCGAGAAGAAACTCCACGTATACTCTTTTAAAAATCATCTTATATTTTTATCTGCTTCTGCCGCAAGCAGATGCGAAGGACAAAGGCAATGCATTCATACTTCAGTAAAGCATTATTGTAATCAGTATTACATTTGAAGGTATCCACAAAAACATTTTTTTCAATATATTTCGCTTATCAGCCGGGCTACTCGTAAAAACAAAAGCGCCGTTAGACAATAGAAGGGGTCGGCTGAACAATCGGTGGGCCCGTGCCACATTGTGTGGGCGATAGCCTCGAACCGATAAACATCGCTACCCTTTACTTTTTAATGCTTTATTTTTTAAATACAGGGTGTTTGAAGTCGAGTATTGAGGTTGTATTGTAGATCATGTGAGTGTACTGACCTGAGCAATGCTTGCGTGGCCTTGAGTGTGGCTTGAAGTCTGGACCTGACTTTGTTTTACTTAAACTTTTAAAGTCCACTTCAGTAGAAGTAAACGCTTTTCGCTTTCTGAATTAATGCTCTTAAGTTCGATAGCCATAAGTTTTTTAACAAGTAATGAACATGAACACGAAGTTCGACGGTTCGCGTGTGATATATTATAACTACATTACCTTTTAATACAAAGGAAATCAGTAAGAAAGTCGCATAGGTATCCATTTCTTTCAAGTCCGCATAAAACCTTCACCTTGAATACTATTGTAATGAAAGTAGAACAGGCTTCAGAACTATTAACGTAAATCTGTAGTGTTCATAATTTTTTATACGTTAATAAAGTACAAGTTTGTATAAATCGTACTAAGGCCACCAAAGAAGTTATGTTACGATCTAACTTAACCTCCAAAGTGTAATGAAGGAACTTGACTTCTATAACGAAATGATACAAATGTCATGTCTATTGTCTAGGCCGACCTACTGAACTATTACCCAATCATATTTCATATAAAGTTATAATTTTACACTAAGCACAAAAGCATAGGTTTGAAAATACTGGCTGTCAACAAATAAAAAAGCTGACACTTAAAGTTAATGGCTTCGAGAAATTATATTTCGAATTTTGGTATCATTCTTTTTTTAATCTAATCACGAAATCAGCGTACCCTCATTGGCGGGTGGCGGTGGCAGGCACGATGTATTGACCGCTGCCTACCGCCCTCTAACGGGTCACTACAGTGGAACACCACCTTTAGAAATACCAATACGTTTTGTTTTTAAATCGAACGAGACTTTTTATATTGTTTGATGAGAGTAGCACAGGTGAAAAGCGTATTGTTTAATCGATTAAGGCTATTAAATTGTTAAGTGTTGATACATTTTTGGTGACGTATTGATACGTTTTAAACGCGAAATCTCTTGAAAGTAAAATCCTTTTAGCCTGTCTTTGCGCGCATACTTGTGCACTATAATATCTGCTGCGTTGGCTGTCTCAGATGAGACAGGTCACCGTGGTCGAAATTTGGTCAGGAGAGAATCCCGCATGTCAGCTTGATTCAAATTTCTCATATTTCATAAGACTAACATGAATAGCAACCATCTATAATAATCTTCTGACAAGAGTCTTCGTGTGGCAGTCGCCTTGGCTACAATGTTGTACCATGGTCGAGTCGACATACACTTAAGTATAAATGGTACGGCTACTGGCACCCTAAAAATGTAAAGATACCCGGGTAAGGTACCGACTGCCACGGTGTATTGACCGGCTCTATTGGTATCGTCCGCGGTCGTCCGGAGCGGACATTTGCGATCGATTCAGCAGGTGTACCCGTGAGTATTATAAAACAATTGGCCTTTTAGGACCTTAATGCGTTGAAGAGTAAATTACGGACAGTCGGCAACAGAACATATTGGTACTTTTTCCTGATGATTTTTTTTGGAAAATTTACTTCGTCTTCCGGGCCACCTTATTCAAAACCATCGTATTAATAGTTTATGAGGTATATATTATTCAAGGTATAAATTAACTACATAGGTATAAATATGTTAGGTATACTGGTCAAAAGTGGTATCTATTTTAGTCAACTATAATCTGCGTAATTCTTATGTGCATGTAAAATCGAAGTAAAAAACCCTAAACATGCTCAATGTATTCAATTATGAATATTATTTAACTCACCAACATCATTAAACTAAGGAAACAAAGCCAGAAATGTCAAGCAAAAACAGCAGCAGTCAGTACCGGCTGAGTGTCAATCACTTGTGACCTCAGACCTCTGACCCATGGTCAAGTTCGATTCCTAATTCATTCCTAATGACGAAGGTCAAGGTAAGGTTAGAAGAAGCCTAGAATTTTCATACAAACACCAGTCTTGAATAATGGCTGTCCGTTCAATGGGGTCAACGCTTTTTGTTGTGTTTAATACAATTATGTGATTGACATTTATGTTATTTTAGCCTTTATTGTAATGGGTTAGGGTTTCAATTAGTGTTTTTGGTGAAGGAGTTTTTAAAGGTTATGTCGTTGGATTTTTTTACGGTTGCTTGTTTGTTGCTGTTATGTAATAGTTTAACATAGAGTTTTACCTTTTTATAAATCAAACGAGCAAAGCCACCGGCTAAAGCAGGTTCATTCAATCAAGACTTTTCTAAAGTGCCACTAGCGACTGCATCTATAAGGTTACTGCTTATAACTTGCACTACTAGAGAGCTCATCACGGTGTTAAAAAGTTTTTTTTTCACATAATGACCCGCTAAGATGTAAGGTTTTTACACTGCCTCCAGCTTGCTTTAAAAGTTTTGTAAGTTGCATTCCGTCGTTTGTTCACAATTATCTAGATACGAACGTATTTATATAATACTTCGCACTTCCATTCACAGCTGGCTGGCGATTTACACACACCGTCGCAACTCGATACTATGTTATCTCAAGATCTGCATCGAGTATCGACAATCGATGCTCAAATGTCTTATTATCATACAAAATAAGACCCATACACAGAACAGACGAAATTAAAATGACAATTACATGCCGATTCGGATTTGAATAGGTCGAACAGCATTATTAGCGTTAAGTGCCCTATTGTTAAACCAGTCGGGTAAAGTAAATATTTTGACAAAAGTCCGTTGCGCTATATTGAGTTACTTAAAGGACAATTGGCACATCCCTAGTAACAAATGGGCTTAAAAAAAACATAGAAAAAAAGACAAGTGGGAAGCGTCAACTTTTGGACGAAATGATGACATTAAAATTCGTTTGGTCCTTTTGAAACAGTTGATCGGCTGCCAAAACGTATACTGCAATAAGTAAGAGAAAGTGTCATGAAATTGCAAGTGACCACAAAATTACGCTGGCCATCATATATTGACTCTTCCATCTTTTATACTGATAGGGCCACTGTCAAAGCTTGAAGGGTCTTGGTACAGTTGACGCCCCACTGTCATTGTGTCTGAGCTGTTTTAATTTTGCGGATACCAAATTCAGTACATCCATAATATCTTTTCGTCATGCATCCGTTTGTTCATCTTCAAATTGAGTCCTTAAATATTTTACATGTTTAATCGTACTATGAATTAATGTGAACCGTACTGGGATATATCTGTATGTCATGTTTTGAGGGATAGTCTTTAAATGTGATAAATATACAAGATGTTAAATGTTGTCAGGGAATTTGGCGAGTTAATATAAAAGTGAAACAATGGATACGCGGGCCGAATCGCAAATGAATGGCTGCCCTGGTGTGGGTCGGCCGCCATGTGGGTTGGAGGTCATGTGCGGTTCAAATTTAAATTTTGAATTTGTAATCCCTTTTCATAGTTTTGTAATCGTTGATGGGTTTTAGACAGCCTATTCTCTGAGTTGCCAACACTTAAAACTTTCTGTTGCTATAAATTAAAAGATTGATAAATTATGTAATATCACACCTATTATGCACTATTATTTATTACGTATTTATAAAATAAAATTTATATACTAAAACATTGTCCCACAAAACAGGTTACACAATTTGACTGTGGCTACATATGGGTATTGTAGGTAGGTATCTATTATTCCTTTTCGTTATGAGAAATTTTTGACTGAACATTTTAGTATTAGGACCAAAGTTGACCTATGAAGTAAATAGCACTTCAAAAATGACCTAATTACTTATCTTCACAAATTCTGCTTTAAAATTATCACTTCAAATATGGTTTTCTCCATCCTTTTCAATTCTGGATTAAAAGCCGTCTTCAAAGCATAATGGAAACCACCATAGACCTATATTTCAACAATAAACAAAACGTCTTTATCTTCTACAATAACTTCTTTTGCTTGGCCCCAGTGGCCAGTGTATTATTTTGAGAGGAAAATAAAAATAAAATAAATTCGATAATGACATGTGAGGCCAAGTTCGTGTGTGTCAAACAATGCTGCCAACAATCCCACTTTCGCGGTACAGCCAAATGTTGTTGTGCGGTCGCAGGACTAGAAACCGGTGGAGACGTCACGTAAAAGATATTACATAGCCTGTTTAATTATTTCTTAAAGATTTTACTGTTGCTATTTCCAGATTGATTTCATTAAATCTCTTTTTCAGTTACTCATTAGTTGATCACAAGTATTTCAGAATACTTAAACATTGTTTAAACGATATCTTATTTTGAAAAGAGAAATCAATTCTTAATCTTTATTAGTTTTCATCAATAGAATTCAAGCAGTCCAATGTAAAATACGTACACAACCACAACGTATGTTAATGTATTATTAGGCATGTTTTAATTTCCGATAACAATAAAAAGTACTTGAACTCTGAACAAGTAGATATTTAGGTGAAATGTTTTAGGTAAATTATGTAAAATTTATCCAAACCATTAAATTACGTGTAGAAGCTTGTGAGAAGTCTTTTTGAAGTTTTTTAACTTTAACTCTACTCCACGTAACTGCTGTTTTACTCAAGGTGAAATTATCCTCGGACAGGGCAAGTATACGTTTTGCATTGTCAATAGAGTGATTACCACACACGGTATCCTTGACAGACGGTCGACACACGACCATTCCACTTTCAGTGTGTTTAATAATTTTCTTTTTTGGTAATAACAGAATAAGAAAGATGAAAAAATATTAATCAATACACCTGTAATGTGTAGCACAGATGCCAAAGAAAAACACTTTTAAGAATATGAATCCGTTTTTAAACAATTTATCTTTTCTTTTGTTTTTAAATAGGTAGTTACTCATACCTGGAACCTTTTGCCATTAAAGTTAAGTTTCAACCTCCAGCTATCACTGAAAATTCTTGATCATCAGCTGGAAGACGTCCACTGTTAAACAAAGGCCTCCTTAGAACGCCACAATGAACGAAAACTTGCCATTAGCATCCAACGACAATTAGGTCAACAGAAACCTGAAGCTCACACTTTTGCCTGGCTATATCACCTCACAAATCAAAAGCAAATTACCAACCTCATGCTCATTCCCATCAGCCATATGCCGAGTAATCTTTTTGCACTTATTTCTAAATGTGGTAAGTAGATTAAGTGTTTAGGTTCAGGTCAGTTAGTAATCACCTGGGGTGCGGTTTGACAACAGATGGACACAATGCTTTATAACTTTATCGAGAAGCATGTAACTACTCTATCGTGTAGATATTCGTTTATTTCTTTTGTGTTGTATATTTGCAAATGATGGAATATTTTTATGACTACGGTTTTTAAACCTGGTGTATGAACCGTTGTTCTGTTGGTTTGATGTGTTAGATTCATCGTGGCGTTAGGAGGAGTTTCCTTCTTGAAATAAAGAAGGTACTTTTCAAGTTACTTCATTATTAAACGTGCGTAATCAGTTAAGTTTAACAAACTTGCACTAATTAGCTGGACGTTTAGTCCAAAACAGTCAAATAACCAAAACTAATATCTCCCTTTCAAATCTCCAGTTAATTGTTGTAAAAGAACTTTTATAATACCAACAGTTGCACACACCAAAAGTAAAAACCTTTTATTTAACAGTTCACTTTCAATTACACTCATTTAGCGGTACGGGCACGAAACAAAAAGTCGAAATAAATCATAACTTGGTACAATGCTGGTCGTGGAAGATAATTGGTTTTGTCTATTTATAATGAGAGGTAAACGGCGTGTAATTAATGACAGCTCGTGACGAACGGTGGATAGCTTTGTTGGTTGGTCTGCCCACTGCCTGCGTAGGATAGTAAGCCGTACGTCTGTACTGTTGTGGACAACTGTGTTTTATGAACTGGAAAGTTTTCTTTTGAAGTATGTAAGGTGAGGCGTTGCCTGTACTTTTCTCTGAGTGTGTTGGGTGTGGACTAGCCTATTGCCAATACTCGAGTAGCCTTAAAGACCTCAGCCTGTTTTCCATACTTTCCTTATTTAAAAGTTTGATCTTAAGGTATTGCAGTCTTAATAAGGGAAGCTAAAAGTCATACAACGGAAATCAATTCATAGTCTTTTAACAAAAATTACATATATCAAATGTAACAAAAATAGTAAATTATTATAGTTGATGGAAATGGGAACTTATTGGGACACGATCAACTAACAAAAAGTAATATGTCGAAGACAGTACCATCATCTCAATCACCCACGTTTTACCGATTGCACATTATTGACGAGTACGAAATCAAACTACCAGCCACACTATCCAAAACTGAACCTTAACCTATTGCGATAAGAGCCACAAAAAATCCTTATCTGAAGTAATTAATGAAGATTTGAATGAAGAAAAATACGATACAATACAAATTCGTCAGGTATAATGAATGGATTGGTAGTTATAATGAAAAATAAGCGAACCCATAATTATTAGTTGTAACGCTGTTAAGTGCGGTGTAGGTTGTTGATGAGAAATCTTTCTCTAGTCCATGCGTGTCTTATTGTCTTGCACGTAGGCTGTGCTCGTGAAAACTAGGTTGGTGATGAGATAATTGTGAATGACTAGAGCTGAGCCAACAGTTTTACGATTATTACTTACTAACTGCGCCCTGCGGTGTTACCTGCTACATTTTCCTAAATCGATTTATTATATTTACTAAGAAGAAATAGATGGGTCTTTTAAAAGCTTGGTACATTTCATCAATCATTGTAAACCACCAAAAAAGAAAAGCGCATTTTCATTTTTTTATTTATGTATACTTGTACTTTTAAATAATTGAAAAAATAAAATACCTAGGTAAGTACATTCGAATACAAAACTGTTTATAAAATAAAAAAAGTTATACATGAATTTTTTCCTATGAACGATGACCCAATGTTTTGTAACATCGTGTCAAGCGAAGGGTGTGCCTACAAATGTGTACAGTCATCGACAACATTTGAGAGTGACATTTTGTTGTGTCCATATTAGCATACTGGTCAGTACCGAGATTTAAATTTCGAACTACCTTTCACTCATCGAAAGCTTGTCTGTTTGTTGTATTTTTTAAAATACTCTTTTGTTTTATCGTTTTAATACAGTCACTTCGAAATAGCTATTAGGTATAGGTTAGGTTAGGTTATAAATTATGATTATTACCTGGTTACTACATTCTGAGAAGCCAACTGTATTAAAAAGAGAAATAACGTAAACGAGGGTTAGATGCTCATTTTATTTCTTTCTAATGGAACCCTCGTATCTAATTAGTTAGTCAGGCTTAAGACATGAGGAAACCTCATCTGAAACTCATAACATTATCAATTTGGTGTGGTTGATTTATCTTGCAGATAAAAAACAGATAAACAATTACAATTCACCGGTAAATTAATTGAATAATTCATTAATCGATAACTTATCATCACATTGTACAACAAACAAAACGTCTGCCCACTCGTGACCGTTTAAAATTAAACAAAAAAATCAGTCCAAATATGTATGAATGGACGAGCTGTGTAAGCGTCGAGATAGGTGTGATTAGAATGAGCGTGCGCGTGGGCAGTCGGCCTGTCATCGCGAGAGGTCATTGTGTACGAGAATGAAGACCGCAGCGTTTTATAGAACAGACGTGTTTTATTGTGGGAGGAACTCAAAAGTTAACTCTGCTTTCAGATCGTTGTCCTGATAGTAGGAATATGCCGCTTTTATAAACAAACACTCCCTTAAGTGCAGTGATTCTGCGTGTTTATTGTCCTTTTAAGGAGGTTTATCTTCGAAGATGCGGAACGGCGTAAAATGTCTTATGACATTTAGCTACCTACTTGTTTCTTACACACAAATTCCAGTTACAGGTATTGTCTGTACCTCAAGGCTCAATGTAGTTGTTTATGGAAACAAAACAATAAAACGCTCAAGTCTACGCAAACATAATCCTAAATCTACTATTTCTGAATGATCTAATGGATATTAAACCATATCCTTACTAAGAATCGCAGCGCTCAACTATGGTATAATATCGAAATAGAATCGAAACAAAACATGACAGGTCACATCGCGGCCATAAATATTATATTAAATTGACTCAATCAATTCAAACACTGTTCGAGTACGAACCTATTTGACTACGTTAGCGTTACACAATGTTCGACACGTTTTGTTTCTTGTATTTTGTCGTGTCTAAGTATTCGAGCGCGCGCTCGAGTGGATTTGCATTGAATGAGCGCGGGCTGGACACACGCGCATCGGCGGCCTGTCATTAGCGGACGTGCGCAATCTGTCGCCGCTCCACCCTGTTCCATACTCAAATTATTGTGTTCAACACTCGGTCGCTTGCGACACGCATTTTAAGAAAAGAGGTGACAATTGTGTGTGTGACTGTACTATATATTGACAGATGTGCAAGTTGGTAACTTTCTTTATTGTTTAAGATGGTGTACGTGACGTGTAATTATCTTTACTATAAATATCATCTTTCGTATTACTCTAAACTGCTGAAACTTTTTATTAATAATAGTTTACCAGCGAAATAATAAACAATGACTTGATTTTTAAATTCATCTTTGGCTTAACTGTACTTTCATGAACTTTTAGACTTACGTGTTGCTTTCTTTTTGCATTAACTCTATGTTAGTTTGTGTAGTATTACGTTACGATATACCTTACGATATGCTTAGATTATATGCGTCCTTTGTTTCTGGTTATAAATTATTTTTTTCGTAAAATAAAAAAGTAAAGATAACTGAATGAAATACGGTAAACTATTTATTTGTCTCATTAAATAGTATTTGCGAAGCTGAGAAAGCTTTTAACAAAACTTATTAGCGAATGAATAGATGATGAAGTTTCCATAATGATTATAAAAATGCCAGCATATCACAGGTAGGCTTACATGTGGGCATGTGAATAGAAAAACTATACGGGGATCGAAAAAATCCGTAAATAAAACCTCTTTGTGCTTCGGCCTTTGTCCACTTTTTTCAAATCCACCCTCATTTATGCTTTTTTGCAACGAAAAAACGGTTTTATAAGATCTCGAGGGAAACGATGCGAATAATTCCTCGTTTCATGTTTCTCAGTTTTTTCTTATATGTTCTATTTTTGAACTCCCACAGGCATTGTTGGTCGTTATCGATCTAATCTTCTTTTGATAGACCTCCTTAGTGTTATGGACCCGGGTCTTCATTGTCCAGCCTTATTTTTTGAGAAACGCCTTACGAAAGAGTTGATGGATGGCAAGATTGATACAGGAATAAAATAAACATTTATATTATACGAGTATGTGCCTGACGTTACCATGGACGGGATATTAAAAAGTTGTTAAGTGTTTGTTGGAATATACGTTAACATTAAAGTTTTTATTGTACAGCGTTAAATAAACAATAAACAGCTTTTAGAAAACTGCTTTCTCCTGCAATTCGCAAACATACAATAGTTTAACTTCATGTAATATAATCAAGGTATTGGAATCCGTAGAATAAAAAATTGAGTGTAAACAAATGGCAGTGTTCATCACAATAAATATGTTAGGCAAAATACGGATATAATATGACTCGAGTATTCCTATCAACCTAAGAAATACTTTTTATGAAAATCTACTCCATGTGAACTCTATTTGAGTTGATACAGAGCTGACGACTAAGATTCAAATTCCCTTTAGGGCGTCGGTTGTCAAGTTTGGGCAAGTTAACAGGGTAACGGTAGAACAGTTCATGTAGGCGATGCTTACATATGCACAATTGTGTTCACAAAACCATATACCGACTCCTACATAACATGGTGTGAAGCGGAACAATATTTTAACAACGAAGAACTAGTTCTATGTTAAGAATCAAGAGAAATTCAAAGCTTATGATTAAACAACTCATAGCTCTACATTTCTAAACTTCTATTATTTGTATTGACCAAGAAAGAACAAGCTTGTCAGGATAAGTCGTTAGTATTGAAGATTTGCATGAA
Source organism: Abrostola triplasia (assembly GCA_946251915.1). Taxonomy (NCBI): domain Eukaryota; kingdom Metazoa; phylum Arthropoda; class Insecta; order Lepidoptera; family Noctuidae; genus Abrostola; species Abrostola triplasia. Next base: position 8,541,428 of record OX276434.1, on the reverse strand, counting down.
TGAAAATTCATTGGACTGCCTCGTTGATCTATTGGTTGCTAAGCACGACTGGTGAGCACCAGGTCCTGGGTTCGAATTCCGGGCAATGTGTTACTGGGTATTTTCATTAGATTATTCTCAGTTGTGCCCGGTTGGTGGCAATAGGCTCGCCCCCTTTCACATTGAGACCTAAAAACATAACTGGCGAAATGTGGGTGAACTGTATGTGCACCTCTGCCTACCCTTTCGGGGAATACAATTTTGATATTATGTTTTATGTTATGAACATTTTTGAGGAAAATAATAAGTGTGCCTGACTAACACACTTGACATTATTTTTAATTTTATCACATCCACTGCCATAGGAACAGCGGTACACATCGTCATTTCTATCTCTAGTTTTAGTACCATGTTTTTTCCATTATAAATATCGGCAAATTCTTTGTTTAAAGTCAAAGACAAATGCCTGTCTACTACGCTGGCTATCTCCAAAATTAAAGATGCGGTCATTTTGAAATTTGTCCCAACGTTTTTGTTCCCTGGCGATCGGTGACTATAAACATTATTTTTAATCGCCATGCTCGCCCGATAGGATCTGCAACACATGTTGTGCACACTAATGATTTTAAGGACATCAGAAAAAACCTTTACCTACTAACCATGTTATGTTTTAAGTGGCTGGTAAAAAGTTACAGGGTTTATTTTTTTTAAGTTAGCAGTGACAGTGTCGAAAATAGATTTGCCTTTTTTTACTGTTTTGTTATTTCTTTTCTTAAAACTACATGAAATCAGCGTGTTATGCCTAGTTATAATTGAAATGTATTTATATTCCGGTATGTTTTAGTTACAGCCCCTGACCAAGAACTCTTAAAGCATGACATTTTAAGATGTGGAAGCGAGACGCCGCCGCCGCCACGTACGGTATAATGGGGCGTCTTGCTTCCACAGAGTAAACTGTAAACAATTGCAAGTCTGTCGCAAAAAACGAAACAAAAGTTGACAAAAACACTCCAGTATTCAACTAAGGGCTAAGAAACACTTTACCGACTTCGCAATAGACTTAATATAAACTTTTAACTCTATTACGACATCTCACTCTACATCTCGGTGGAAAGGGCGCAATAATTCCGAACCACAGACTCCCACTTGAGATGATTTATGCAAAACGTGGTGTCCATAACGGTAAACGTTTTTTGGTGTCACCAGAATTTTGGAACCCAAAAAAATGTGATTCGGTTGAAACGCTCTGCTGATGTGTCGGGGTTGTTTTGATTTTGGTCGGCGATAATGCGGGGTTTAGTGGCGAACATTTTGTTTTAATTTAATGCTTCTTTGACTTTTCTTATGGCGGCTACTATATCAAGGATATGATGGGAGAATAATATAGTGCGTTTTGTTTGAAAATTTTATAGAGCAATAATTTGACTGTTGTAATAACGGAAATTATTTTTGAGGATAAAGAATACGATAAAAATTTGTTCGAAAATTGTATTTACGTAAGTTTGTACAAAAAGTACTTAAACGAGTTCATTTAAATATAATGTTTCATTGCTGCAATAATAGTTTAAACTCATTATTATATTATGTTTCCTATTTTATAAGAAAAACATTGAAAAGATAAATTTTAAAATGTAATTCATAATTCTTTCGAAGTTTTTCATAAACCGCATGTTTTGACTTCGCCAGAACTCGGGTCATTTCTCGCATTTCGATTCTCACGTAGGCCGACTGATTTATGATATGAAACCTGTCAAAACGTTTCAGCTGTAGCCTTTTGAACGTGGCATCACGCCCCAAGCTTTTGTCATGCGATGGACATCGCATTTTTATATTTTTATTATTATGTAAAAAAGATTTTACTAAAATGATTTTTTATTTCCATTTATTTGGATAGATTGAAATGTTTTGTGCATTATTTTATTCGGTATTTTGATCCACTCTCCGGTCGGCTATCTACCTTCCCATCGGACTATGAGAGTAAGGGAATATGGAGTGCACCTGTGTTTGCGCGCGTACTTGTGCACTATAATATCTCCTGCGTAGTTGGCTAGTCCACAGATTAGATTATAGTTTACTAGTATCAGACGAGACAGGCCGCCGTGGCCGAAAAAAAATCGGTCAAAGAATATTATCGCTGCTTCTGAAAAAAATTAGAAGAAGCTTATTGATGAATTTAAAATGCTTTATTTTCAAATCTCTGCAATATAGTTCATATTACTTAAGAACAGTTAAGCTTAGACTTCACCATCATCATCAGCCGTAAGACGTCCACTGCTGAACAAAGGCCCCTCTTAGAACGCCACAATGAGCTTAAACTTAATAACATGAAAATGTTTCCACACATTGTCGCCGGTCCTTGTTTCTGACATTAAATTGGGAGATGACTCTGTCACCGCGAGTCACATTTCTTTTGCTTTCTAAATAGTAACTATGCGTCTGTCAGGAGGGACGGAGGCACACGTGTTGAGAACACATGTGTAGCCTCATGTCATGTCCACATCGTATTTCATGTATGAGAATTCACGTACCATGGTGCATGTGACCGTTTGGACAGTCACTCATAGATGTTTCTAATAATAAAATCTTTATTTCTGGGCGCAAGGTACATAGTAATTGGCTGATTGTTTATACGCAAACTTTAGGTATGTTTAAGCAACTTATTAATTCGTTTATACATCTACATTTTCATATAAATTAGCATAAAATATGTTGGTATTAGTTTAGTTACTCAACGTTGAATAAGGGCTAGATAAAAAAAAAAATCAGCAACGTATATAAAGTTAAGAAATTGCAATAAAGTAGCAGTTCAATAGATGAAGCTGCACGTTAGGAATATGTAACAACTTTGTACGCGACTATACTTAAGACCAGTACTTCATTTTTTATTAGCTCTGACCAGATGGGTCACTAACTGCGAACTAATTTATGATCCATGTAGCACACCAATGTAATTCAGGACGATGCCACATTTGGCACTTAATGCCAGCTACTTGCACTATAATTAACACATAAAGATAAGATTGTAACGTAATATTTAACCGTCGAGTGATTAAAAGCATTCTGTCACGAATAATGTGAGATAAACAGATCATCTCACAGCAAGAAACGATCAAACATAAAACTAATTAAATCTTGTAAATACCAACCCCTATATGTACGTTTCTCACCGACCGCACACTATGACAAACGCCAAAGAGGCTGGACAAAAAATCACGGTGAAATACCGCTAGCCGACGCATCTGGAAGTCGTTGCGTTTGCCTCACCGTTACACAGTGCGCCGCTCTGACCCAGCGGAGGCAAAAAAACTCGCGTAGGAGTGCATCGGCTTTGTTTTACAATGAAATTATATTGCAATAGTTGTAATTACGTTCGCATGTCGGCCCGACAGGAGAAATGACACGGAACCGGCGCAACGCTTGCGGGAAAACTTTTTTGATGGATACACTGTGTAGTCACTTTTAGTAATTCATTGTTCATTTTATGCGACTTCCAACATAGTATCGTAAATTATTTTAATTTGAATTAGTTACACTTACGTTGCAAATTATTGTTTTATTATCGATTTCGTGCGGCGTAAAACAAAATAGCAATGTAGCTAACTGTTGTTTCTCACACAAATATTCTTAACGAAATCCCACAGGATAAGCTAATGATAAAACAAATATCCGCCGGTTATAAGGGTCAAAAACCATATTGCGTAAAGTCGGCCCATGTGAGCGGTTCGTGTTTTTTGTCCACATACGATACTATTTTTAAACACTGTTTGGTCTACGGTGTCAAGATGGGACTGCGATGTGATGGGTCAGAGTAATATTATGCTGAGGATATAATTATGTGTCTCTAGAGATTTAATAAATCATGATAATGAAATTCAAGATTCATATTTCTGAAATAAATAAAGGTAAAAGATTTTGAGGAATGGACCAAATGGACTGAAATTTGCAATGATAACCTTAAATTTCTTAAGGTCAAAATGGATGCTAGCCTTAAATTCTTAATTGGGTAAGCCTAGTCACCACTTCATTTTATCCAATGATACTACTGCAAAAGCCTAGGTTGATAGGATACTGTTTTTTAAACGATAAGGACATAATATTGAATTATCAAATAGATCCAAGAAGCCAAACTTCCATATTTGCGTCTCCACTACAGAAACTGAAGGTTCTTTTCTCTTCTACCATGTTTTAGATATTCATATGACTTAAACACAAGATATTCAATCATGTTTATCGAAAAATATTTTTACTATGCCTATCATATATTTTCAGTTCAAAAGCTCTGGGACATAAGTTTCTTAGCGCTTCTCCTGAACTCCGTCCTCTTCCAATAGATTTACATCATTACCAGCAGTAATAGCACCATGAATAGAAGCATCACAATCATCGTTACACCCTGAGTATCCTAACGGCGTCTATCAAATGTCGATTCTCACCCAACACAGCTTTAGCCATAAAAACAAAAGCTTCCTTTATCTCCATAGCACTAGTATGTCAAATATTGTCGGTTAGTTTATTTTGGCACCGAATGTTCCGTTAGAAACGCTTGCACCTTGCAACGGCAAATAACCTGCGACCTATTTATCCGGCCATCGAAAAAACCTAGTCGCAAACCAAATTATATTTACCATTCTCAAACCAATAAACAATCAATTTTGAACTTTATTGGGAAGGTATAAGGTGTGAGGTAGAATTTTGGAGGTTGAAATGTAAAGTGGTCAGTTTAACCACATGTGGGAAAGATTTTGGTGGCTTTTTTTGGTGGACGGTCCTAAGTTTGGTTTTAAACGGATGTTTGGTCGTTTTTGGTTTATTAATTAAGTTTAGGTTCTATATTAGCGGGTCGTTAAGTCAGATTGTATAATTACAGACGTGTGATGTTGAATCGACGGTGTCAATATTTGATTAGTTATTGAGATGTGATAATTTGTTAAATACAGCTTTTAAGAGCTGTGTGTTAAATATAAGTTTTATTTGTTACAAATCAAACAAATGAAGACCAAAGGGATTGTTTTTAATTTTTATTCACACCTTTAACTAGTCTAAACTCTAGGCTTTAGTCAGCTAAACCGTTGTTATGTGATTGTTTATTTTTTATTATGATTTTATAAACTTATACAGAAAATGCAGCACTTATTTTTGTATTTTATTTACGAATGTACTGTTAAAACTATTATACTACTAGCAGTGCTATATATTTTTAATTTCAATCAGTTTTATGACTGTACCGTATTATAGGTAGCATCATTGCCTATACTGCATATATACAACCGTAAACTGTACAATTTGTATCAAACTGCAGCATTAACCAACAATAAACAATAACATTCATCTTACATGGGGATCACGTGCTCCTGCGCCGGTCACGTCGCAGCCGACCGATTTATGGTTCACCGCTAACCGAATTCTGTGATGTCGCACCTCTGACTTATGGTGGAAAGTGTCTTTATATTACCTTATATAAGCCGGTACCTATGACATGCCCAAATCCTGTTCAGCATGCCAGGTTAAGCAAAGCCCACGTCGGCCATTTCATGACCATCCAAAATATACCTGAGGATCAAAGAACTCTGGAGACTATTGTCAGATGATCTTGTTTCATGGCTTAATGTCTAAGCTTCTATATTTTGGTAGATGCCGTGTTAATGGGAGCATACCTGTCTATATGCTGGCTTCCGCCTGCGACTTCGACCTCGTGTATTTTGAATGTTTTGTAGCCTAAACCTTCGATAAATGGACTATTCATAACAATTATATTTATTTCAACCAGTAGTTCCTGAGATTAAAGAGGTCAACCAAATAAACAAACTATTCTGCTTTGTAATCTAATTTGAGATATATAATATAAATATTGATGGCCAAGAATCAACCCACAGGATATTAAAGTAAATGTTTCTCTAACTTTTCATATTCCGTAAAGCCTTACATCTATTATCCATAGCCAAAGATCTTTAGTACTCATACAATTTCCAGATTTTCGTGTTATCACAATATAGAGATGAAATGCTTTGAAATATACCTTCATGTGTAAATGCTTATATACATAATATACCTATGTATACAGCGAGCTGTTATCAAGATATACAAAAGTCTGCCTCACGTAACCAAGTCCGGTTGCCGCCTCACCCCCGCACGTATAAAGGTGTGTTTACACATCGCGACGGTGACGCGATCAATCTCCATCAGTGAGCGGCGCATTATCAGTTAGTATCCGCCTCTGTGCCGCGTTACTCTATGTGTAGACAAGGCAATATGCCACTTTTTAAACAAAGAAGACGAAACATACACTTCTGATCCAATCATTCTTAAGAGCTTAATGTTAATTAAATGTCAGCCAGTACGCCGAGTTCTATGGTACCTATAAAGTCGGAATATTGGAATTGAGGGTACTATTTTTGTACATGCCGTGTCTAAAAGTTTGTGAGTCACGCGTGAGAACAATTTAACGCGATCGTCCATCACGCGTTTATCGCGCATGCGTTCAGCCCGTAACCTTATCTGCCGAGATGAAAGTGACGAAAAATACACACACACGAACACAACGAAATTATTGTTTTCGGTAGCGAAAACGTGACGAAGACATCTTGCAACGCCTACCCATATACGGGGAAGCATTCTTTTATATTGTTTGTTTTATGGCGTAAACTGTATTCCTAATTTTTCTTTTTTCGTCATCATCATCTGCTTTAATGTGACCCACTGCTGGGCATAACCCTCCTTTCTTCAACGCCACTGCTTTCGTCTTGACTAACACAATATTAAACCTAAGGTACATATATTATTTCGTAGGTAAGTGTCTATACCAAAAATATAGTACAACTAGGTCGACACTTTTACTATTTTAGGTGAATATGATTTTCGGTCTCATAGGGCATGCCTTCAGTTAGAGCGAGGTAGCGCGGTAGCAAGGTGTATAAATCCTTCGACTAAGACTAAATCGGAATTGATCGTTGTAAAGAGCTCAGGATGGCAAAGACATATTACCACGTAATGAAGTAATATTCCTGGAGACGACAACATAATCTTAGGATCTACAGCACGCTGTTCGCTGTAAAGCAAGCAAAGTATCAAGTCCAAATGTGCTATTTAATACATACACTACATTCGCACAAGTATAATCCCCAACGGTGGGTAGAAGAGCATTTCTTCATCATCATCATCACATCCGCCTATTGCAGGCCTCCCCCAGGGCATGCCACAAGGCCCGTTTTCGCCACCCAGTCTCTACGAGGGACCTGAAATAGTAGGGACTGGAATTGGCGGCCGTTTCCTTTGGCTACTTTTTATGTTTCAATCAAAGATGGCGAGCCTATTGACAAATAATATCGAACACGTACTCTGTAATTTTTGTAATCTTTTGTCTAACTAAAATGTTTTTCTGCACTCTGTCTCTATCCTCCGCTCACAGCTACCACTGCGACCACGCACTAACAGCTCTCATGAGTCTCCGGATTTACCATTCATGCTGTCACAACTATATATAGTAATAATTCTTTTTAATGTCCCATTTGATTAGAGAAGAGAACTCATAACCAACACAAAGAACTTAACTGTTCAACGAAGGCTATTCACAAGGCTGTTTTGCTATGATTTATAATTGGTTTAATTCAAATTTCGTGGTTAAAGAAGTACTAGGGTATTAGTTTGTCTATTGTCATTGAGAGCTTGTGAAATATGGATTACGTAACACGTTTATAAATGTAGGGGAGACTTAATATTTGGGTTTGTTGTTTAACACTAAGTCTAGCAGACTTCTCACTTTTTGTCATTTTTGATTATTCTGATTTCGCTGATATTTTTGTTAGTCTAAGTAGCAAACTCTGGTGGCAGTACAAACAAATTTTGCAGCGACGATGGATAGATAAATAACATAGCATATTTTTCTTACCCTACCTGTCATGATTAATTTGTTTGCGACCAAGAATTTTATCATCAAATTAAAAGTTTGATCGGCATGCAATTTCCCCTCGCGACAGAGTGACGCAAAATCGGCGCATTCCTTGCAACCCCCGCATTCGGAACAAAAGACCACATGTACCTATTGTGGAAAGTATTTAATACAATAAATAAAGAGATCCGCATACCGATATTACATTCATTCACTCATTCCCTCAATCATTCGGTCGCCAGCCGGGGACTTTTTTTAAATTTTCAAGCACTTCGATTGGCTCTACAGTCGGCGAGCTTTTGAACTTGAGAATTACGATTTCTGCAGGCTGTCGCTTTGATTATGAAGACAGATTGCGTACACCCTTAAATTGGGAGCGATGCCTTTCAAAATATATTATTAATCTTGATTCGTATTTGGATGTCTGACGCGTGCGCTTTGTGTTAATATTACGCGGTTTTAACCGTCTTGTGGTATAAATCGAAATGTTGGGCTTTGTACTGATTAAATGCTGACAGAAATTTTATAATTGACGCTTTGGCGACGCGATTGGTATAGTAGGCTATGCTTTCCACTTTTGGGGTTGCGTTGCAATCCATTCACGAGACTAGTCTAGAGACAAGATATTTATATTAGTTAACTACACTCCTATAACAAAAAAAACTAAAAAAGTAAAAACAGTCAAAGTGAAACACAAGTTGGCAAAACTCCAGTCAGGCAATCACAACTATCCCAAAGCTTTAAAAGATAAAGTCAAAAACAAACTTAAACCCAATAATATTATTTTAATCGTTCTAAAAATCCGAAATAATCGTCCATATCTAACTATGTCAACATGCAAGGCTGATAAGTAATAAAACAACCACCCTGTAGTAGCAGGTGAGCAATATTTTGTTCCTATAAAAAACCTGATTGTATACAGTACGTTATTAAATTCATAATAATTTTAGACAAAAAAGCAACTCAACACGAAACCGTTAGTAACTATACAATCCGTTTGGTTCAATCAAAAATTTCATCAGGTCTTTAGAAATCTACTAATACGCTAATTCAGCATATTGTGAGGGTCCAGGAATAAAAAACGTGGGCCAGCCAAGGTAAGAAAGGGTCAGGCAACTGTTTTTTGTTAAAAAAACCCCTTGCCAGATGGCCTGGCGTTTAGCGACAAAAAACGGTGCGTGCCCAAAACCTTGAACAAGTACGGATTGCAATAGAAGTTGTTGAAGGGTTTAGACTGTATTTTAGACAGTATGCATCTGTAGTATAATTTATTACATTGTAAAATGTACTCTTTCACGGTCGCCAGAAAATCGCAATTTGTTTAGTGATTGGCCTATCTACAATTGTTACAATGCTGCCGTTAGTAGTAATATTATGATATTTATATATTTACAGCATAAATAACAATTTTATTGATCCTGTAATGCTTTATAAATTGTATAGTAGATAATTGTTCTGATCTACTTATTTTTATTGCAGAACAGGCAAAAAACTACGACAGAAAACACAAAAAGAGTAATCATTAGATGAATATCTACCGAAAATTTTTAAATAGAATATTAGTTAATCTGATCCTGGCTGAAATACCTGGTTATGCTAATCCTACTTGACTGCGCAGAAACACCATAATGATTTGTCCAAACGTATAAATTTCTCTATAATTAATGGAGCAAGCATACGATGTTTTGATACAGCAGATTCATCGTTCAATAACAGGTGGTCAGTTCCTGCCGTGGAGAATGTAACTTATACCGCTACATGAGGCTAATATAATTGCTTTGATAAAAAGTTTTTTAAATTTAATTTTGAATTAATTATTATCCTTTACCTATTAAGATTACCTACTGAAAAAACAAAACTACAAGAAAAGGTTATTGTATATTAGTTCCGAAATTCAGTTTTTAACCTAAATCTCGATTTTGTGAAATTAAAAAACAGAGGTTACCTATTCTATAAATTAAAAAAGGTAATCAACATTATTCATGCCATTAATGCAAATGTTTGCGTTTTGGCCATTATGACCATAAAATCCCCTATAAATTATGGACATTCGGTTAGTAGCAACAAATTATATATTTGTTCGGCTTTGTCCTTTTTTATCTTTCAATCTTACACGGTCATCCTCGAGGTTTATGTTTTTGATGAAAGATAAAATCAGCTTATTATAAATTTCACATTTTTAGCAATAGACATTTCGTTAAGGACAGGTAGCCGTCTATTATGGACATAGTCTTGCAGAAATTTGGTTTGGTATCGTTGGCAGTTTAACGGTTGTATGAAAATATAAAAATAAGAACTAAAAGGAGTAACTGAACCGTGACTGGGCCATACTACGTATATGGGGTCTAGGTAAACATTGAATCTAATAATAATAATAATAAATCATTTATTTCAGGTAGAACCCATAAATACATTGCAAGTCACATTCTAACCATAAAATAAAATAAAAATTTAACAAGAGTACATTCACATTCATATTTCATTACAATAAGATAAGATTAAATATTAAATAGAATTACAGATTACAGATTACAAGTCTTATTCAGTACATGTAGGTTGCTGAGGTATTGCAGTATGGGACAATCCATTTTATTGGCAATAGCGTTTAAGAGGCTGTTGGTGCTGGCTCGAACTCTGCTTAACAAAGACGCAGCTCGCTTGCGTCTAATTGCCTCAAACCCATCAGTGCGCGCATCTGCGAAAATGCCGGACGCGCTGCAGTAGCGTGGCAGCCCCAACAGCATCCTAAACGCATTGTTATATTGGATACGAAGAACACTGACGGCCCTGGCTGTACAGTTAGTCCACAGACTACACGTGTAAAATACTTGGCAGTAGGCCCTAAAAAGTGTTATTTTAACTGCTGACGTGCTACGTGAGAATCTGCGTACAAGCATATTACTTCTCACCGCCAATGCTCTCCGCTCCCTCTCAACATCAAGGTCGTCCTTCAGACTTTCTGTAACGATGTGTCCCAGATATTTGAACTGTTGAACACGATTCAAGATACCACCATTCAGAGTGACTGCGGGGTAGTTTTCCAAGCTCATGTTGGTCGGTCTAAAGATGAGTAACTCACTTTTCTTGGAGTTGTATCTTAAACCGTGCTCTTCAGCATAACATTCACAAATGTTTATTAACTTTCTGAGACCTGGCATTGATGGACTCAGCAGCGCCATGTCATCGGCATAGCTGATATTATTAAAAGCTACTCCGTCTATATAGCAGCCAGCATGAATACTGCTGAGCTCTACAATTAGCTCGTTTATATAAATGTTAAACAATGTAGGGGAGGTCAGCCCGCCCTGTCTAACGCCACATTCCATAATATAATCATTTGACAAAACATTTGCCCATCTCACACAATTAATCTGATGCTTGTACCAAAATTTAAACACATTTATAACCTCAGTAGGAATATTGGCACTTGAGAGTTTCAACCATAGTTTGTCATACGATACCATGTCAAAAGCTTTAGACATGTCCAAGAAACCAGCGAAAACTGGAGTTTGGTTATCAACAGGAACAGGATAACATAATTGCCTACACCTCGCTGCGTCACCAGCTCACGAATAAGAGCGTATTAAGTTTTATCATCATGATATCAGTAATGCATCACCCATTTCTGAATACAGGCTCATATATAGACCTTTCTCATCTGCCCTTCACTTCGTTAGTGTAGCTATTAACTGCTTGTCCATCTACATAAAACCAAGGGATTATATAGAAGGAGCAGTCCTGTTAACGAAGACTTATGCAACTCCACCGTCATTTTTCCACTTTAGTAAATTTGGTAGGGGTTGCATGTCATCCCTGCGACCTTCGTGACTCACTGAGCCATTTGCTTTTGTATTTATCGGAACGTTCCGTGCGACACGCCGCAAACGGTGCTACTAACCATACGAAGAAATATGCTGCGATATTAGAACATTCATTCGATTCGCGAAAATAGCATAGCACTAAAAACTATTATGGCACACGTTAACTAGCAGGTTGGTAGTGGAGCTAAATGATTCATTAAACCGTTTATATCGAGCTCATGTAGTAAATAATATCAACTTTTGAAAACTTAACAAACATTGCCTGAATTACAAGTTAAGGCGAAGTTAAATTGTACCAAGGTAATTTATTATTAACTATTTTTCCATGTAATTTAAGTTTTATACTTACCACACAACGATATGTTTCTGGTCGGTTTGTTTTACTTTATGGGTATACATTTTCTTGTTCATCAATTTTTTTTCATAGCATGTAATGTTTACCGCTTAATATTATACATCTAGTCTATCTATTCTGTGTTGCATTTAACTTATGCGTTAAGGTAACAATTGTCGGTTAACGAAAAAAAAGGGGTCTTGCTTTATAAGCCGTTTTTTTTTCAAACTTGTCTCTCGCAGTTAGCTGTGGAGGAGCTCTGACTGCTTAACCAGTCGTTTGGCGAGACCTAATAAAAGGCCTCCAGCCAGGTTTATAAGCCGTACGCCATCTTTTACTTTTAATTAATACGTGTTCACTACAATCGTGAAACTACTCCTACTAAAAATATAAAACACCTTTTACATTGCTTTACAACCGTTACTCGTCATAAAGTATCTAACAGTCACATTACATGGTCCGGGACATACACTGATTATGATCTGCTATGCTAATTTACTTGGAAAACGTATATTTTAACGGACCTTTTAGATTGCAGTTCGTGCCTATATTTATCGAATTGATTGACCATCATATACTATGCTGTAAAATTCGCACGATTTGAGTGTCAAAAAATAATTTTAAGATTATTCGTCAAAGCATTTTTTGACGAATGTTGTTAACCAGTTATTCTAGAAGCGGGTGAACGCTTTCCGCACCTAGCATACCCTACTTAACAATGTGCTTGTAAGAGAAGTTTTCCTTAAATGGTGATGTAAAGTCATAATAGACATTCTTGGTTATTCAAAAACGATGACGATAATAATTTTGCATGAAATTGTAACCGAAAAATGGCTTTCGTCCCCTACATTATGTGACTAATAATGTCTGGCAAAAAGGTCAACCTACCTTATAAAGATACAAAGTCTAAGAAATAAGTTGCTACATACCGGCATTAAGAAAATAAATCTTAGGTATACCGAGTAAACAAAATCTTACTAATACACGATGCATCACACATCAGATTTCATTCAACTACCTTGGCCCTATCTTGAATCTCGAATCATAAAAGAGTTTTACAAGCGGCGCACCTCATTTGGTCGGGTGTACTTCACTATGGGCAGAGGCCAGAGGTCATGCGTCGTGGCACGGACATCGCCGCCCCACCGTGGGGCTACTTGCCTAGCCCAGTAGCCCGGCAGATCGATATTGTGGTATTTTTGTGGGGGGTGAGACCACTTTGGTCATGAGAGCTAACGGTACCAACACTTGGAACACGGTCTTGTTATGTTGTTCTGAAATATTTTTGTATTTTTTCTTTTAAATGGATCTAATGGCAACTCATCTTATGCTACGATAATATTGGCTGCTGTGTGCTGGCTTGAGCAAAGGCTACAGAAATAATGTGATATAAAGGTACGACAGAATTATGATTCTTCCATACTTGTCATATTTCAAAAGCCTTCTTAAAATCATTGTCTAAGTACTTTTTATTATGAAAAGTTTTAAAACATCAATAACAAAAATTACGTCATCAGGTAATTAGCACATTGAAACTTAACTCTCCGATACAAAGCATGTGCTTTGTTGTTAACCGAAAGTTAAATTTAGAATCAAAACGATGTCACTTTCATTATTTTTTTCTAAAATCCTTTTAGAAAACTATAAACTTCTAAGCAACTATCTAGACACACGTCTTGGAACACGTTACAGGGGGATGCAGGGGGATGTCCACGTGAGGCGGGGCGGCGACGGCGCCGGCGAGCGTGGCCTGTGGCTATTCCCGCCCTACCCGCCCGCCCATCACGACACGAACGTGAGTCAGGGCTACTTGATATCATAAGGAATCATTAGTGGTATAAGGCCAACGGAAATAGAATGAATTATTAGCAAAAGAGGTCGTTTTATTTTGTTTTTGCACGCATTTATTGTTTTTACTAGAATGCAGTTTTGTCGGAAGGAATTAAGGTCTCTTTCATACCTATGGTCTATCAAGTCTTTGATAGGTGTCCTCGTGAAGCACTCAACTGAAAACTTAATACTTTGAGAAGATTTTTTTCTCCCATGGTCCTTATCATAGTCATGTCTATCATGTATATCATGGTCCTTATAAGAAAATTTCATTGAATCCCCGAGATTTTTTCTAATCATATTAAAAAACCTGTAACGAACTTTAAACTAAACAAAGCCTCATATGCACAGCGTATGGAACAAAAAGATTTAATTCAAGAAACTCGTTTCTTTTTCTCCCAACTTTTTTTCAGTAAAAACCAAGCTGTAAATTACACGGTAAGTAAATATCAATGAGATGTTGTAAAAAAATAAAAAAACAAGGCTTGATGGATTGGTGTCGCAAAAAATTTTTATGCAAAATTTGCACCCTCTAAGTTTTTTCCTTTGACTCTGATACCGAGATAGAAGGTACTCGTTATATGGTAATTTACAGGTTTTTTTAAATGTTTCTTAACATGGGAGACCGCTTTTTTTAGATAAACATATTCGCTTATATATTATACAGAAATTGCGGACGTGATTTTTGTGTGAATGTGAATTAAAAAGAAGTTCTGAGACACCACTGACTGACGTTGATGGAAAACATCGTGAGGAAACCTGGATTTTATTATCTGAAATCACCAACCCGCATCGAGCTAGCGTGGTGATCAATGCTCAATCCTTGTCTATGGGTAAGAGAAGGCCTTTGCTCTACAGTGGGTATTATAGGCTGATCAACGTAGCACATCATAGTAATAAGTAAAATATCGTTATTTTAACTATTCCTTCCATCTCCAAATAATAGTGGACTAGGATATTATTATTAGTTTACAGAAGAATGAATAACATACGGTACCTCATTCACGGGTAACCTATTGACCGATTTTTTAACCTTACATCCTGTTTAAGCCTTTACCTACAAAAAGTGTACCACGTGCCATCTACATTTAACTTTTTTTATTATTAATAGAGCCCACCTGACGAGTAAATTAAAAAACTTTGGGTTTCTACATGAGGACGAGAATTGAGGAACCAAGATCTCGAAAGTCTCTACGCCCTGTATTTGTATGCAACATTACAAGAGCCTTCATTTGTTTATTGGTCGCATCATAGACAGTCCAGCTGCAAACTTGCTAACTGCTTCATCTGAAACTAGCTAGCGTGTTACCCGCTACATTTTTTCGGAATAAAAAGTGTTAATCCAGGGTGTCAGCTACTTCCATGTGAAATTTCATCCAAAGCGGTCTAGCTGTTTGAGCGTGAAGAGGCAACAAACCCACAAAAATACTCACAATCATTCGCCTTTAAAATATTAGTGTGATGTTATTACGACATGAACTAGCCTTAATGTATTACCTCATATTAATATTGCTATGATATAAAAGTAAGCTTAGAAATACATTCACTAGCTTCGTAGAAATTAAATTATTCACTAGACGTTTAATGAGAAAAAGTTTGTAAAGCTTAACAAAAAAAAGTGATGACGAAAAATCGGCCAATAGGATGGAAGACCGAATAAAAACAGGTACGTATGTCAAACTCTTTGGCAAAATTGACATTGATAAGTACCAAATATAACAAGACTTGCTCTAGAAAAAAACTTTCCTCGTTCATTGACATAAAAAGAACTTAAGTAGTTAACTCCAACTCTAGCTGTTTACCATGATAACCACGGGATATTTCCGTAAATTTTAAGCAAACAACATAACCAAATACAATCATTTCCCTCTCACTTTTCGAACCAAATTGCCATATTTCAGATCAGCGGACCATAAACTTTTTATAAACTAGTAAAATTAGAACTTGTCACGCAAATATGACAGGTGAATGCTGATCTTGAGTGGACCGTTGCGCCCTCTGCACACAGCTGGGCGAACTAATCTTTGGTACCGTACGGCTTTATGATCTTCCAATTTACTGACGCGTTCCGTATAACACAGCGATTAGGCTAAAATGGTGCTTAGGCGAATGTACTACATAAGCGGATCGGGTGCACTATTTATTCAAATAGGTCAAACTAAGCTATCGCAAAGAGATAACGCCATTGTAATGGTCTAATAAAAAAAATATAAAATCGCATTGTATAGCAATTTCGCGAGTTCGCAAGTTGCAAGTATCGTATTAGAAGTCTATGTTTACTTTTAAATTACAACGTCAACACCTTGTGTTATAATTTATTAAAATATTTCAATAGAACCAGAAGATGTAGTGTTGACAGGCCTTCCACGAGGTGGACCGACGATATCGTCCAAGTTCCGCAACTTAGCAATAGCGGTGGAGTCAAATGCCAAGTTGTCGTTTATTCCGGCATTCTAAGAGGGAGGTCTTTGTTCAACAGTGGACGTCTTTCAGCTGATAATGATGATGAACTTTAACATCATACTAAACTGGCGTGAAGGTGGTCATAAAACCAATGAAGTCTGTTTTTCACAAAGGACAAAACTATAATCTTTGTGTGATTTAAAGCACCCACAATTATATTCAGGTCTATTCTCAATTATAGATGTAAGCAAAACTGCTAAAAGCTACATTTTAGCCTGCCTTCCACTGTCCAAATAGTTTGAGAGCTGCTTTTTAAACATCGTCACGGCGTGTAGTGATCGAGCGCGTGGTCACCGGTCATGTACATACGTTTATACTATCCCACATGAGGCTAGGGTTGCTACTAGTTGATCTGATTCTCCAACTATTTTTATTTTATGTAGTAACCTTGAAGGCTTGAAGGTATTTGTTATACCCTACCGTACCCGTGCAGCCCATTACAAGCCCAACATTGATCTAAGAAAGCAGTACATCATTTCCATCACTATTAGTATAAGCAAATCTATAGAAACCTAAAAAATCGAATTTTCGTCCAATACTAGAAATAGGCCATTCCAAATTTAAGACCCAACAGCAGTTCCCTGTTTCACGTAGCATTCCCTGCCATGATTTTAAATAGTATGGATATCAATAACTCTATAAACCTTAAAAGAAAAAAACCATTTCTAATCTTCATGATCACCCTTGTTGCTCTCATTTAAAGAAAACCAGAAATCGCTTGGCAGTTTCGGTTCAGTCGTCTTACTGCGCATTAGTTGCGTCCAAATGACAAACGTCATGTGCGGGGTAAGTTAACGATCTTAACGCTTTGCTGCCCCTCAAATTATCTGAGCGACCATTGCTCCGGTGCTCTCAAGCTGGAACTGCTTACTGTATGTCCAACGCTTCCGCGTCGAGAAGATTTGCTGTTATGTCATGAGGTAGTTGTTGAGATCTCCTATTTCGATCAAGAAATATATTTTGAACTTCGAAAGCAGGATCTACTGTTACAAGTTCTTAATTATCATTTATGATTTCAAAATCTTCAATATTGAGATCTTTAATTACCATTTTTTGTGTTCAAGCAGCTACTATTTAACCTACGATGAAGTTTACCTGACCGATATATTTATTTATTGAAGTCTTTCTTGTATAATGAATTACTGAAATCTCACAAGTTACTGAATATGAAATGCAATAATGAATCTGAATATAGAAAATGTATGACTACTCCACAAACCGACTGCCACACATTTGATCAGACCAACAGTTACAGTAGATAACAGAAATAAATGAGCAATAAAACCTAATGACAGGAAAGTAAAATCAAACACAAGAAAACAAACACCGGCGTTTCCTTTGACCACATTGAGAGCCTTTATCATCCCTTTATCTTAGTGGGGAACAGGCGACGATTGTTCACATCAACCTTATCTAACAGCAGGTATGTAAATATTCTATGTGATGTTTACATTAGAATTACTCGCTACACATTGTGTCGCAGAATGATGTAAGTTGGAATATTATGTGTGATTTATTGTATTATAGGGGAGATTGATTTTAGATGATAGTTCCAGTATTTTACAGCAACTGCTTGATTTGATGGTAATAAAATATTCAACCTCCCTTAGAACGCCACATTATGGTTGATAAGGACAATCAAAGGATCTATTTAGAGAAAAATGACATTATAAAAATAATAGAGAACTGAAAATAAAGAAAAAGTATCATATAAAACTGTGATAGTTATTGACATTGAAATTTGCTTGTTAATCCTACGACCTTTAAGGACCTTTCTGGAGTAATCGTTAATTAAATCTTACTACCAACTTTATTTCTATCTAACACAATAATGTCATCTTTATTTTACATTAATATCTTAGAGACGAATTTCCCATTCTCATTATCTCTTACGTCTCACTAATTAACAATTTTTATTTGCCCACGTTAGGACCTGTGTCCGTTTTGATTGCACGTTCTCAGATAACACACTGTTTTATTTAATTTAGTCATTCTTGTGTTTGTCTGTTCTTGATAACGCAGTAATTTATAGAGGCCAGTAAAGCCATGCTTTATGATTATTTAATTCTTGATTGTCTTCGCCAGTATTTACGTTTTGTATCTCCTGTATTGTACGCGTCCGTGTGATTACACAATTGTTTGTGTCTTTTATAACCTCACGATGTCCTTTAACGTGAATCCTTATAATAACATTATGAAGCTCGTAAACAAACGTTTATTGCATACCCTACTTGTGACGAGGTAATAACACTTACATAATCATCAAGAAAACATGTTTGCTACCAAATAATGTTTCGTCTGCAAAATAGGTGTTTATTTATTTTAAAAAACATTTGGTCAATTAGGCGTTCTTTAACTTCTAATTGATTGCGTGTCCTATTTACATACATAGACTAGGCAGACGTTATGACTTAGAAGGTTAATTATTTACGCAAAGTTAAAAATGGTTCGACCGACTCAAAATATATATTGCACCACTATTAAATTGGAAGGAGAAAAAGATGAAATACTTAAAAGATCAAATTAATAGAAATGAACAAAGATGAAGCCAAAGCAAAATCTAGCCGCAGATTCACAGACCACATAACAAACCAAGAGAAAATCAATAAGCATCACAAGCAGCCAATGAATAATATTTCTATGCATATCAAACGCGGAACGATCATGTTTGTCCAACATAATTTATGTGGCACATTGTCCAACGGAAGCTGTAGGCTCGTTTCGTTAATCGTCAATCGAAAAAATCTAATAAAACGGACCCTATCAATGGTCCTGGTCCTGGTCAACCATTAGCAGCGAACCGTGATTTGTGCCATAAAACTATATAAATTATTATTCATGGTTTTTTCGCCATGCCCTGCAATTGACTAGTGCCGTACATTCATTTATCAATACTATAATCTGTGATAGTTATTCATATTGAGACCGATTTGTAGGCAGGTGAAAACTATGGAGTCGCCTTACTTGTTTTGTGCTAATGTTTAACTTTAGGATTAGGTATTTAATTTATTTTTGGATTATATCTCAGGACAACATAAACTGTTGTTTTTTTATACTTTTTTTAACTTGCAATGTACGAGAAAAGCTACATTCTATAAACATGGGTGTATGCATACCCACATTTCGAGAATATGTTATATTTTAGATCGCCAAAAATATAATACAAAAATAGAATATAATAATTCGTTAATTACACGATGTACTAGATTATTATATTTCAATTAGAAATTTATTTTAAGTTTCTCTTTCACAGTTTTATTTCCTTCAGATTTATTCTACTAATATTCCGTAATTATAAGTTTTTTATGCTTAACGCTTTAATTACTACATGCTACTACACTATTAAAATACCTTCAGTGGAAATCTATTATATTTTTACCATGCGTATATTAAAATAATTAAATAGGTAGGTACTCGATTCATTTCCCTGTCTTGTCCCCTAAGGTGAAAGGTCGCGTGGGGCACACGACGGTCAGTCGCGAATGGTACCGACTGGGACCCCAACCTACCCACTACCGCTTGCGACTTTACGACCCCCTTTCACAACTATTACTGCATAAATACCGAGATAGTTTTCGAAACTACTAACAAATAACGCAATGGTTGCAAATCATTGCAGTTGTAACTTTATTTATGACGTCACATTTTGGTACCAAAAATGTATGATTTTTCGTATCATATTTTAATTGATAATGAGCTTTATGTAGTTGAGACAAAGTATAATTTATGGTATATAGTATTTTTGTATTTTTCTGTATAATATAGGCATTGTAATAAGATATACGTGGCTGGTACGATACGAATCTTTGTGGTTTCTGTGACTCTTCGGATATTGGATATTATGTCATTATTGATGTTATTAATGCTTTATTATAAAAGGAAGGAAAAATTGTTTGGAAATTTGTGAAATGTTAATAAATAGGTTTGTTTTGTATTAAGACTAATCACATTCCAAGGAAAATACATTTTCTTACAAAACAAAAATACTGTTTAGTTTTGAAAAATATTTCACTATGAAACCTCAACAGCCACTTTAAGCAAAGGCTTTATCCATATTAAAAAGACTGAAATAAACTTAGTCTTAAAACGAAATTCGGCAAACTTTAATCCAATAATTTAATTAATCTCAACTAAAATCTGAATTTGACTTTATACTTTACAGATGAGTACTGTTAGGGATCATTGTGGCGTTCTAAGGGGGAGGCCTTTGTTCAACAGTGGACGTCTTCCAGCTGATGATGATGACTGTTAGAGAACGACTTTGTTATTCCCTTTCAGTTAGTTTTATGTATGTAGGAAAGTTGCCTTTTTTCTAGTCTGTGTATACTGTATATATTATATATATATATAGCAAAGACCAAGGCAGCAACTGCATTTAGACTGTATTCAACATTTGTAATACAACATTGACAGCTTACTGACAAGATGTTAAGTACGGCCCCCTTACCATGATCCCTGAAAGTAGGACAGTTTACGTCGAGGAAGCGAGACGCGCCGCATTACACAGCTCGTAGCCGCGTCTCGTTTCCACATCACAAACTATCCTGTTTTAAGAGTTCATGGTTAGGGGGCTGTAGGAAGAAATTTTGCAGTTGGCGTTCTAATAAAAAATCAAATGCTGAAGACGAGCTGCCTAAGTACCTATAGAGGTTCTTGTCCCTTAACACAAACTAAAAGTAAACACACAAATTCAATTATTTTAAATTTTGTTAAAACAACTTTCTTTTTGCTAACTTAAAATAAACTCCATGGTTATCAGAAGCAGGTTCCTCTGATACCGCCAGTACATGACCGACAGTAACCTTACAGTAATGTAAAACGCTACACCAATTCACGTTATCTTCACGACAAACAAACTAGTCGGTGACCAGTCATCCATCTACATACTTATTTACATACCTATCAAGGAACAAGTTGCCCATTGTCGTTTGACACTGCTCGCGTTGTAAAACTACCGGAAAAACCACAAAATTACATTCAAAAATCAACTCTACTTCTTTCTTATAGCGCTTAATTTCAACCTGCTACTGAAGCGAGAAAATTGCCAGAAAAAAAAATGCTGCATCAAGTGAATTTGTGCTATAGTAAGTAAAGTTTAAAGTTGAAAATTGAATAATTTGTAAAAGAACGGTTAGCAACAATGAAGCAGCCTATATACCGCCCGCACGTCCTCTTTAGATAAGATAAAGGCCACCTGAAATGAAGAGAGCGACACCAATATGGTGCTAATGATACCGATACCGGTGCTAGACCGGTAATTAATTTGTCGAACGATAAAAATACCGGTCGAAGACGGTTGAAGAGTTTGTATTAATGTCTTTTACGCAATTGTAACCTCCCTCGCTAATTGCTCCCTAATTTAACAAAATATACAGGTAGTACGCGAAAGAGATTATGTTACATCTAATCGTGAGCACGACTATATTAGAATAATTATATAGGTATAGGTAATATTTACTTAAGAAGTATGCATTTTACGTGATTACAATTACAAAAAAAGTAAAGTATTTTTTTTAATATTTAAACGAAGATGCACTGTATAATATTGTCGGCTCTAATAAGCTTAAGCTGATCTTTAAATAAAAACCCATTTGAACTCAGTACGATTTGTCTTTATAACAAATCAGGTATTTTTATAGCAAATTCGTGAACATGGAACCACGCGGTTGTTCATCTCATATTCCGCGTCTCGTATACATATATGGGAGTAGCTCTATCAGTTCCTATGACCCTAGGTTCCCAGAACGATCCGTGATACCAAAGCCCTGTGAATTACATAATGATCACCTATTTCGTGAACACGAGACACCTTACCTCGACACGGCGTAAGGATGAGCTTTGTACATATCGACAATGCAAAATTCAAACAAATTTCCATTATCAAAAATAAATGTTTTATGCATACACAGAAGTTAAGTTGCTTATTGTTTTAGTAAGCAAAATGACTTGAAATCAATGGTGTTATTTTTATTGGTAATTCCGTTGTGTATAACAATGTAGGTAATACATTCGTCTTCTTATTTGTTAGCTGTTAATATCCGTTGCTATTAAAAATATAGGTCCATTTTATCGACAAAGCACCTCCCTAAGTTGACCGTATCCCAGAGCACGTGTTATTTCCATAGCTAATTGCAAATTGCGCAGGCCTGTCAACGCATGCGCGATAATGTGTCATAACACAACACCAGACCACGTTCATGACCACAGACTGTGATTACCAAGGAATTGTGGTTGACCCTCCCGGTAAACTTTGGTGGTTTGAATTTTGATTGTAAAATTGGTTCGTGTTTTAGCATATTTTAAGTGCTGGGAACTCGGCTCTAAGGAACGAAGCTTAGCCATCAAGACTCGAAGGACCAAAACACGAATGGGACGTATTAAGTCTACTAAGATTCATGTATGCTGCCAATAGGCTTGATGGCTAAGCTTTGGACTATCGGTTACTATCTAAAATTTAGTACGGAATTGCAACAGTTTGGTCTTTCTAGCCAGCTATGAAATAATATTAATGTAATTTCCCAATTCACACTCAACCTTAAAACACTAAGGACATGATTCAAAATTCCTAAGTAAACTAATATTTGTCTGTAAAGAAAGAAGGCTACCGTACACGTCGCAAATCATCTCATCAGGCATCTTCACATTTTTTCGATGTTTATCACTCATATGTAAACCGACTTGAGTATACAGTTACAATAAGTATGCAAGTTATCGCTTTGGCGGTACACGTAGCGAAATAATAAAAAAACTGCAACAAAAGTCCGCCGACAGATCCATCATATTTCGAGATGGATCGTAAGAAATTTAACACTATTATTCTGGTAGCCTTTTAATACCATTATTTGGCCAAGATGCGGAGGAATTTCATTTTTAATCGATGTCCGCAGAGCAAACACGGGTGCTAGCTTCAACGAAATTCTTCGCGGATCGTTTCACATTTTGAAAAGGACTTTGCATTGGAATACAAACTTATAACGCACACTTCTTCTAATCTATGACGTTTAATGTGAACCTTATGCCTCTTGAAATAAGGATACTGTACCATTTAGTCAGTATCAGTACAGCAAAAAAAATAATCATGTTAGAGCTTCACGGTAGCCGAAATTATTTGTGGGCGGTTAAGCTGGCTTTGAATTTTTGGCGATAAAAATTATCGAGGTTTCCGTAAAAAATGTTATATTTAGAGAGGTCACAATAGACCACAGCTTAGTTCAAACATATAATTATGGTCAAAACTTTTTATACTTCCGTATTCTTTAATAGTTCAGCTGGGTTTGCATTAATGTTGAGAAGGACCATTTTTCATTATTTTAAGAAATTCTATTTAAATTGCAAAAAATAGTAGTATAGGTACCTATTATTTTTAATAAAGAAAGTACCTACTAACATATTTTAATTATAAACACAAAAAGTCAATTGTTTTCGCAACTTAAACAAAATACGTAATAAAGTACTGCCCACCTTATCACATGAGGTACAATCATGTTCAGACGCCTAAAGCCACTCGAAGGTATAGAAAAGCACACGTGTCGATGTGGCTTAATCCACGGCTTTGCGTTATAATCCGACCACCCAGCGAACGACTAGCCATTATTATACTGCCCACAGAAATAGTACCCCCATTATTATATAGAATGGAACACATAGGTGCCCTTATTATTTTACGCTATAAAATAGAGACCACCTACGTCACGGTTGTTTCTTTTTGTGCAAAAACACTTTTGTATGCGAATGTAATGATGCGTTCGTGAATTTTAGCAGTTTTTGGGTATTTAGTCCGATTGTAATTGTTATATTGGTAAAGGTTTTTTTAAAGTCGTAAATTCGCACTTGACTTGTGCTGGTTACTATTGTAAGTATGTGTTATTTCACATTGTGGTGCGTACGAAGTTTCCTTTTTAGATCAATGTATTCGATTGGATGAATTTCGGCACCTTGATCGTTTTTACTTGACAGATACATTTCAATAAACATGTCATTTCAAGTGTAGCATAAACTCATAAAGCATGTTCGATTTCATCATGTTCCGTAGTCATGTAAACTCCCCTGAGATTGCGAATGTTTACAAACTAATAACGAGATTTGTTCCAAAAATTAACTTATCCTCTGACGTCACAGTCGATATATCATCGATACGGCTAATGATGGTCCAACGACAACAAAAGTCAGTACAGTTACCAACAAAAATTTTGCAAGCACTGGCCAAATTATTAATCTACCACATAAACCTTATTCCTACTGAAATAAGTTTGAGTTTTGAATGAATGTTTGTTCTATGAAAAGTAAATTGCTGCGAAGGGTATACCCAATGTTACTGCTCACTCGGACGTACACCAATGTGTATTAATGATTGTAGACCGTCTGACGATTAGTTTCCATCTGTTATGACGACGCCTTCCTGTCCTCTGATCTCCTAGTACAAAGATAATATAATATTTAGTAACCTATCCCTGGTATAGGAACATAAACTTAATCACTGTTGGCTAGCATACAACACCGTGATTGTGGGGATACCAAGAAGTAGAAATAGTAGGTAATAAAATGGCCAAAGGACCAATCAATAAATTTTATAATGAAAGATTTCAAAATGTAGAGTCGGTGATCATACAGAAAAGAACCAAAAAGAACCTAACTATAAAGAATAACATAACGATATTTTCTTGCAAGCATCTAGCTATTTTACCTAAACTATAATTTGAATAAAACAAATTTTGGTCCTTTCAGTTTCACAACACTGTCTGTTGAATGGACTGAAAGGACCAAGGGCGCCTGGTCTTTGTACCAACAATTTGTCGTGAACTTAATCGAGTCATGTATCAAAACCTGCGAGCAAATTCCATAGCAAATCGAGTCCACACTAATTATAGTCAGAATTAACTGGCTATTGGAGCACTAAGCATAATGGACATGTTTAAACCGACCTGTCTGGCTTGCCATGTGCCCAATACATACATTACTGGCACAAAACATTAGGTCCTTTTGGTATAGTGCGCTGAAAAATTATGTATTTGGAACGATTGATTGAAAAGTGTCGTCATCGTATGTTTTTTTTGTATGCCAATGTTTATGCAAATCCTCTTTAAAAATACACAGACATGAAAATATCTTGCTAAGATATTGCTGTCTAAAAAAAGAATCTAAATATACCTTACATAATATGAGTCACATTTACATTATTATCTAATCAAATTAAAGCAAAGAACATCTGCGGTGGGTACTTTTATAATAAAGCCATTTATTGCTTAAAAACTAATTATAAAAATGTACAACATGACGTAACCGAGTAAGGGTTAGAGCAGCCTGTTGGATAATTCAAGTGTTGCAAGTCTTACCGCAAGATAATTGCGTCCATCCTAACTTGTGATATTAACTTCTTGGGGTGAGGGCACACTGCTGAGCCGATCATTAGGTACAGAGAATTCTTCTCAAATCGTTTAAGAAGAGTACCTATAAAGAATGTAAAAATACGCCATAGGTATCGTTTAGGATATCAATAATGACTTGAGAACTCAAATTTAAAAATACTCATCTGTTAGCAAATCTTTTTAAATAAATTATTGTGCTTTTTATGTTCTTTCTAGTAAAATATCGAAATTTATGTGTGACTTTATTTATCTGCCAAAAATAAAATAAAAACACCACTATTACTTTGGAACTTAAACAACAGAAATTTACGTTTTAAGCGAATGATATTAGTACGGACAACATTTCCGTCGAGACAAATTAATTCAACGCCACTGTATAACATTGCCTTAGTCTAGGTCGTGTCTGGACACAGCAAAGCAAATTGAAATTAAAACAAAACTGAGTAAGACGGAGCGATTGTGGCGTAACTTCACTTGTGAAACAACAAGGCTTAATCGCTCGCTTACACTCATTTCGGTGCTAACCGAAGATTACAGTTGCCAAAATAGGCCTCTAGTGCTAATTATCCCATAGTACTTACCTATGAGTATCCCGAATCCTCATATAATTTTTGTGGTCACTATTGCACAAAGACATACCGCTAATCACGTAGAATGTTAGCCCGTATTCTATTCGTGAACGTTTACCAAAATGTGCATAGGACGACGATGCTATAAAATTATGATAATATTTTCTCTTTTACTGCCAAGATAATTCAATTAGGTACATTTATATTGGTCAGCGATGTAGGTACTTATATTTGTCTATTCTGTTTTAGATTCAATGAATTCTAGAATTTTGAAAAAAAAAATTCCCATCTTCCGTAAATGGAAGTTGCTAGAATTTTTAATGTAGGCAAAAATCATAATCCGTAGCATAAGCAAAGAGTAAATTGGACTGTAACGAGCCTATTCTATGATAGAATCCCCTAGATACTGCAGTGTCGCAATTATTCAAACATCATCCTCATCATTATTCGAAAAGTAAGGACTATAATAATACAGACACCACACAGCTTAAAACTAGCGGCTATCCATACCATGTGAGCAACACCTAACCATGACTGCACAAAACGAAAACATAGAGATTTGAGAGCAAACCGTGTTATCTGTGACATCGGACTGAGTAATTAAAATGGTATCATTGTTATTTAGTTAAGGATATGGTGACCGCGACGAGGGCGAGGACACTGCGGTGATGGAAAGCCTGGCTGTAAACGTGTCTTGTACATTCGGATGGTGAGTTGGTAAGGAGGGGTAGCGATTTACAAATGGATATAGTAGAAAGGTAAAGTATCAAACAAATAATAATAGCCAAGCCGCTTGCCAAGCGTGGGGATTATGGCAACCCCGTCACTCCAAGGGGGACGCCTTTTTTCAACAGTGGACGTGTTCCAGCTGATGTTGAATCTTAACTCATCGGGCGTGAGAATATGGATTTTATCAGCACTAAATGCTTCTATGATTTTCATGACATAACGATAGTAAAACATTGGTAACGCTAGAACGTTGTGTTAGTATTTACAGAAACTCGTTTTGGGCTGCTATCACTTGTTGCACATAAGGACCAACGATATTGTCAAAGATAAAGCGCGTTATACGCTGACACAAACTTACATTTCAAAAGACAAGTAAATTTTTCAAAGCTGCAATAGTTGACCAATTTTATTGCAACTTAAAGACCTATCCAGTTTTACAAATGCTGACGACGAGTATTTATTATTTAAATATTACTCTTTCAATAAGCGTATAAATATCGCTCTGCTTATCACAGTGCGCTTTCGACGGCAGTTTCCAGCAGTATCTAACCCTTGTTCAAATATTAGCCCACGACGTCACCCTTGGACCACACACAATTAACGTGAGACTCATTACTCACATTATGACATCTTGGCATAACACGTTCGAGTAATAAAAGAAATTATTTTACTATCCTGTCTAATTCCTACTAAGGAAGAGATAATTAAACTATTTTGTTGATATGTCTTTTTCTATCTTTTTTGCATGTTGCCATGCTAGGCTTAAATCTAAATTGATAAAGGAAACTTCAAAAAATCGATTCGAATCCCGCTCGTATCCATCATTTTTCAAGTTTCCTTTATCTATTTTGTTGATATTTAAGGATCTGCAATGCAGAAGAATTTGATAAAGGGGATTTCTGGTTCTTCGTATTTGCTTCCTTCTCATCAATCAGCACCGGACAGTCGACGTAATTTATCAATTGTAAAGGCTCTTTTAACACCTCCTTAAGACTTCCTTAATTAGGATAGATAATGCGAAGTTATCTTGCATCATGGGTGCGTTTCACAAACATGGAACATCACATACACAAACACCTAGACTTAAAACAAACATCTGTGTGAATCGAGCCTGTGATCCTTAGCTCAGAAGTCAAATCGCTTAGCCACGGTGCCATTTAGGTCATCAATATTGTAAATAATTTGAATCGGCTATTAAGAATCCTACGTTTCCAACATATCGATGTATTTTAAGTATTAGTCAGCGTAATATCAACTCTCACCTCAATCACTCGTCATGAACGGCGCATACAATCAAAACAAACAAATCTAACGGATAGCGAATACTGTGGAAACCACTAATATTATTAGTTACTAGCGAGTAGCCGCGGGTTTGCTTGGGTATCTACGCTTGCTGATGGTTTCTTTAATATTTATTTACAATTATAATATTATACTTGATGAACTACTAATACGTTGTATTGATCTAGCTGCTCTTCTTACTTTTGATGTTGATATAATTTTGAAAACACTATAAAGTCGAGATGACAGATTTGTTTTATTTTACTTCCATTTTTTTTCTTTGTTTTTAATTGACGATATCTTAGGGTTGTCAAAAAACAATATTTTTTAATAGTTTTGGCATTATGTTCGTAGCAATTTTTTTAATCGAACGTATTAGTAAACAATTCATCCAACGATCAAACAGACACGCCAGCCAGCGGACTTCATCAGCTGGCCCACCACACAATCAGCATCCGTCGTTTGACACCAATTACCATCAAACCATGGTGCACGATGGTGTTCTCACGAAGGGAAACCGACCGCAAGCCGTAGTACGACCGTAACATATTGCCGGAAAAATATTTGTTTTGATTGTGGACAGACTGACCACAAATTATTTGGTCAATGAAATATGTTGATAGATTTAACACTGAAAGTTATAAGTTTAAAAAACTAAAACCCGACTACGATAAAACTGCGATCTGAAAAGTATGAACCAAGAAAATATATTTAGGAGTGATTATTTAATTTTTTACGAGGGTTTAGTGTTAAACCGTAGTCAGAAGCCAATGGACTCTATAAACCTAAACTATTATATATATATATTATTACTAACTTGTATACAGAATTTGTATAGCCTTTGTTCTCATACACCAAAATGGGTTCAGTATTTCAGGCGCTACGGTGGAATACGTAAATACATTATATAGACATCTAAATCATAATCCTTCCTTTTGGCTTCACCATAGTCGTCGGGTAAAAAACAACACCTATTCCTATTGTTTTACTATACTTAATATGTTGAGTCTAATGTAAATTGCCTTAATAGGTAAAAAAAGAAAATAAGTGACAATAAGTGAAAAAAGCTTTGACAAAAACTGAGAAGGAAAAAATCTGTCTACAGAACAATAGAGTAAAACAAATAAACATTACCAGAATAGCCGACACTTGAAAGAAAGTAAAGCTGTCAATACACTAACAAATCTTATTTAAGGTCCGCTACTGTTTTATTGTCTGTTACGTCAAAACATAACAACTAGTCTGTTGTCAAAAAAGAATTACACAGCAATTACATCCCAGAGGCTTCGCAAAAAAAATATCGATGTCCAAACTAAACGTTGAATAGGTCCCAAACATTTTTTGTCACAGAACTGTCCCCCGCCGCCCCTTTTTTCATTCATGGCCGGCAGATTAGTTGAAGAAAGACTTTTATAATGTATACCCACCACTATAAACAACACGCCACAGACTACAATAATAACATTATATTCTTTGACTAACTGCAAGTATTGTTCGATGTTTGACTCCAAACTTTTTTTCTATGTTTCTAATAAGGTAAAAGTACCAGTTAGTAGTCGTAGCGACCGCAAATTTGTCAGACCACCTTGCAGCTAAATGAAATTTATGGCCCCAAAGCCAGGAAGAGGACGCTAAGCCGTGCCGTTGCATAATCTCGGCAATTTATGAATGCTTTTGTTGACTTTATTGCGCTTTGTCGTTTTTATTTAATTACATCACTTAATTAATTTTTGATACTAGCAGTGCCTTAATTTAGGGATGTTTTTTGACTTTGTGTATGTGATTGTTAACCTAGGAATTCGGTAGAAAAAAATTCAAAAACTAAGTAGTAGGTGTGTCAGCTCTGCACGATAAATTAAACCTTTTAACTACCATTATAATTTATAAGTTTTAAGGAAATTAATATGTTCCCGTCAAAATCAATAATTATAGAGATCATATTTAAAGTATAATGGACGGAACGAATACCCGTCAACAGTTCCGGTGAATCAATTCAATCGATAAAAACTCAAGACTATCTCCAAAATCAATCACGCCCTTGGAAAATTGACGGACTTTTATTCAGAATCTGCACGTGAGGCAAAGGCCTGTTCTCGTATTAAAGAGAGGAAATCCGGAGCGCATTGTTGTATTCGACACTTACGCACTTTACCTGACCGTCAGATAAAGGCCCTTATGAAATAGAGGAGGTAGCAACCTTTTTTTACCATAATTATAGGCTGCCAGTCTCTAGTCCACGATATAAAAATTTGAATGTCGAATATAATAAAAAATGTATGCTAATGATTTGCAACGGTCGCGACATTGTATTGCTATTTTTTTTTAATAAAAAAACAAGTTTAATTTTCTCACGTTAGTGCCTACTAATATCTATTTTTTTCTAGAAAATTTCTAATGATGGTTTAATTTGAAGAACTCTTTGGGGTTTGTAGTTTTTATGCATCCTCATTGTTTGCAGAAACAACGTCTCGTAATACGGTTGTCACAAAAAATAATTACATTGTTATTTATATCTTTTGGTTGCGTTTTTTTGTTTTTACAATCTTTTTTGCATGCCGTGATTTTTTGTAGTTTTCTGGCCAATAGAAAATAATATCGGTTACTTTTTAAATAGTTACCTATTACTAACAAAAAATACTTTCCTTTATAGTCATCATTAATAATTTTACAATTTTATTCTTAAACCTTGTGTTAATTAATATTCGAATATAAATTGTATCCGCAAACCAAAATTCGGCTATAGTAGTTCTTTTTAGCAATGAAATCTGTATTAAAAATTGCGAACTCAACTTTTTATCAAAAAACAATAACAGTATCTCCGGAAGCAAAACAAAAAACGAGTACTGCAAATCTCTTGCACTTTTTGAACACCATGACATTCACAAACAAAGAACAACCGCATCTCCTTTTGTGTTGCCAAAGAAATAAATTAAAGTATCCTTAGGGGAGAGAATTTTACCGTTAATTCTAATCTGCATGAAAAAAACGGTAAAAAACAAGGATGGTTGTGGGAACATTCTTAAAAAATGATGGGGCAGGAAACGGTAAGTGTAAATATGTGAGGTGACATACAAGACAGTTTATGGACGGATATTTATATGAAAGATTTATCAACTGGCGAGAAAGAAAAATTCTTGCCCCTAAAAAATTGGGTCTAAGACTAATGAAGTTTTTTGTCAAAAAGTGAAAGAAGAGCCTAATTGTATTTGATCATTATTAACGTAATACTTACATACGATTATGACAGGAACATTTCGTTCATTATTTCAACTACATTTATTGTATATCAATTAATAATTATAGACAGCGTAGGTAAATATTTCCTGGCTGGAGGACTTTTATTACGTCTCGCCAATAATCTGGTTAAGCAGGCAGAGCTCCTTCAGAGGTAAATAAATAGGACTTGTAAGTTTTTTTTTTTACTATTTACGAGATCATTTATAATTATACCTACGAACAGATGAGTTCCATGGTAATAAAGTACAAGTAAAAGTATTTTTCAACAAGTTGGATAAAAATCCAATATTATCATTAGTCGTTAATTAATCTAAATCTTTTTTGGTACAAATTAGTTATCATGATTACATCTAAAACAGTTCTAATTAAATTACACTAACGGAGCTCTTTAAATTTGAATAAAAAAGGCCGGAAGCCATCCACGGTTTCCGTCTAAAAAACTTAAAACACGAATCTCTACGAGAGAAATTTCATCAAACACCGTCCAATCAAAATACGGACTGAGCCACTGATTCTCAACACATCTCTTATGAGGACGTAGGAAACTAATCGCGGAAATGCACTTGAGTCATAATTAAATTGTTAATAATAATTATTACCTAGCAATTACCCACTTAAATTGGATAAATGAAAACATAAAATAATAATTATTTTAATAATATTTAGTAAAAATTAAAAATGTTTTTTTGTTTACCCAGAAAAAGTAGTGCATAATCATTTGCACTACATACCAAATTTTTTTTATACAACTTTTTATTTTTCATACAATTATAACTTTAAATAAAATGACCCACAGCTGCAAGGTCTGCTAAAAGTTTGAGGCACACTTGCCGCTCTGCGTCCGTAAGTACCATACTAGAATGCACCCCACGGTTTTTTATAACATCCTGAGAGAGCAGTGTTTATAAAAACATATGCACATTTTTTAAGAGACTATCTCGCACAGATCCAAGGTGCGCAATATACCATTGTGCAAGGGACATCTTGGAGGGTTTTTGATAATTGTGTAAGTGCATTTTTTATGTGCGAGCGAGTTTTTTAAGATTTCTCACGCAGGCCTATTGAGGTACAGATCTGTGGGTAGATACATCCGCGATCGTCATTGTTGATTTCACGTATGACTGCCATTGATTTGTTAATTTTTGAATTTTAATAAAACATGTTGGCTATCGCTTTTGTATTTTTGGTAGATTTTGTGTGCAGCTTACTTTTTTATGACAAAAAAATATTCCAAGTCATTTTTTATTTTAAGTATAACATCTTACATCCGTATATTATGAAAAGATATTAAGTTATCCGTCGATATCAGTCTCGATAGTACAGAAAGTCCTGAAAGCAAAAAATAATAGGTATCTAACTACCTACATAAAACAATATCTATCCCACAAAAAACCCTACAGAGCCGTTATTAAAAAAACCTCAGCGTTAATAGTCACTCATTTTCGTCAGTTTACATATGCATAATAATTTTAATAGCAACCCGCATATTCATTACGTTATAAAAACGGTAATTTAATATAAACTAGATGACAAAAATACGGCCAATGTGCATAAAAAGCGTCTGAAAAACATACTGGGGTGAGCTACAGAGAGTGAAATAAAAAATTAAAAGGGGTGTGTAAAAACAATAGGAAAAAACACCACGGGCTGTTATCGTTTGCTAACTGGGCTTTGGGACAAGCGGTTAATTTTGTTTAAAGCAGATTTATGGCTTTAACATTATAATTACATTTAATAATACGATGGTAGCAGTTGCTTTGTGACAATTTCTGTTTCCTTTTAATGGAGTAAAATATGTGTTTCGCGTTTATATTACAGCCTAATAATGTGTGATATTGATAAAAATCTTTATTGATACCTAAATGTATTTTATTTAGTAGTTCACACCGAATCCTTAAAATATTGTCAATTATAATCTAAAGGTGCCAACTATTTGTCGCCTACAATTGATTAAAAATTCAATTTTAAGTACACATTTTTTATCGATATTTAGGTATAACACAATATAACTTAACCCTATAAATAAATAAGCCTTTTATAGGCGATAAAATAATAATTTAGTTTTAATTTTTTCTTTTGTAATATGTATTTATTTTTTAACGTGTGTAAATAAGGTTAAGTATATTGTAAAATATTAAATTTGAAGTTAAAATAATCATATGAACTTTCCACTACCGCTAGGGTCACGATTACAATGATCATTAGCTCATCCCAGACCATATAAATCGTCACTCTCCTACACACAGGGCGTTCTCAACTTCATCGATAGCGCTGTGTTTCGTCACACCAATGAGAATGACACGATCTTTAGTCGCGAACGACAATCAAACGAACAATAGCGCACATCCCTTTCACTTTCAGCTGCGTGTCAATTGACTTGTCTAGCCTATATTAAAATATTTTCATTGTTCTTTATTATATATTATCTATTTTATATATTGTAACATAAAATAAAGCCTGTGTTCCCCAAGGGTGAGGCAAAAGTGTATAAATATCCAGATTTCACCAGTTATGGGTCTCAGTGTAATAGAGGAAAAGCCTATTACCATTAACCAGACACACATTCAGACTCAGTGCTTCTACTGAGAATTACCTCATAGAAGTACATAATAATACTGTACAAACCCAGAATCGAATTCAGGACCTCATGCTCAGCAGTCGCCACTGCTGCTACGAGGCAGTCTAAAACAAGTCTGTATTCATTTATTCCATTCATAATTATATAGTAATCTGAAGCAAAGGTGTGAAACAGTACGTTATAGTTCGCATAAAAACGCAGCACTATACATAGGAACGCAGCAATTCAACCTGGCTTGGGGCCAGTCAGGTCTGCCAAAAGTCCGGTAAAATGTCGTAACTTACCTAAGAGTTAGCTGCATGAAATTAAGTTGAAAAATGTACAGCAGTTAGCAGGCTTTCGTAGCATTTTTTATTCATTTAGCGTACAATCGTACACTGGTCTTCTTATGGACTGTTTCAAGAAGCCATCCTAAGGGTAATTTACTAAGCTAAGCTAATATATGGTGTAAGTATTCTCCAAGATGTCAAACTATTTAGTAATACTCATTGAAGTAATTAGGTAGTAATGTTAAAATTTCATGAATTGACTACACTGGATTATACAATTGCCTGTGTGCTCATAGATTGTTTATAAGTCACTATAAAATAGTTGTAGTATGTCTGTTATTAACATGTTTCCAATATACACGACTAATAGACATATATTTATGTCAATAATAATCCTTTTTCGATTTCATTTAGCCCTTCACATTCACATAACTTTGAACTTTCATACTTACAATAATTTGCTAATTACAATCAAACCTTTACAAAATCATGCCCCTATAACTACGGTCTCATCCTATAAATCTTACATAACGCCTGCGCATATAAGGGCAGATGCAAACAGATCCAACGGACCTAAGACATAAATTATTTAAATTTGACTAGTAATACTGTACGCATGACACAGGATATGCATAAAAGGGTTAAAAAAACGTGGGGTGATGTTTTTTATTCATACTAAGGGGACAGTCACCGTTAGTTGTTCGGCCAGTGTTAGCTACGGTATTGATATAACGAACTATTGAATAATAAACACTGCTTGGATTCGCACGACGATTATAATATTGTAAGTCATTCACTATGTCGTTTAGGTGTACTGTTTCATGGTGCACTGTTGTTTTTTGTGTGTACAGTCTTAACCTGTAGGTAAAGATTGATTTCAACGTTGTAAAAAGGAGTACCCGAATGTTTCACGGAAATAACTATAGAGATAAGAAAAATAATGGTGAATTACATCCAATCAATTCTCATTGAAGTTTCAATAGACATTAAATAATAATACTTTTTCCTAAGTCAAACCCCAGAGTCAGTTTCAATTCATAACAATATACTATCTTATCTTCAACCCCACAAATCAAAACCCAGTTTTGTTCGGACCTTTTCAAAGACTTATCAAATTCAATTTAAAATTCGCACCCTTTGAAATCGCCCCGTCCATATACCGACTCCTTTCGAAGATTCTCGGTCCATTTTTTATCTACGATCCGCTAACTTTATCTGTGGGACATGACATAGCTAAAAAATCGGCGACCAGGTGTTGCCAACAAAAAAATAGATAAAAAATCTGCAGTAGTCATTGTAAAGAAGAGGTATGGTTAATCCTTTGGGATAGTTCATGGCTATTCTGTAGACATGTGTAACGCTTGGTCTGATCTATTGTTGTTTGAGGAATAAACGTTTTTTATGATGAACCCAATCAAACATTTTGTTGATGTAAAGTTCTAGCCTCTAGCTACTGTGTGTCAGCTGTCATATCCCTACATTTTTAAATGTAATTCACATATCAGAAAATCGTATATCTTGTATAATCCTGCCAGAAGCTTAATTGTATAAATCAATATTTAACATACTCAATAGTAACCCTCACAATTTTCTCATAAAATATTAAAAAATAAAAAACATAAAATAAACGCTAAACACCGTTCTAAAGTTCACCGCGATTGTAACACAAAAACAATGGGATCGCTCACAGTCCGCGGCACACGTGTTCGCGTTTAGCATTATCGATTGTCCTCATATTGTCCTCTTTCGCCGACATGCGGGTAGTCGTAAATGAGTTATCGCCGTGACGTCATGGGACAATGCGTTTTTGTTTTAGTCGGTCCGCGGGAGGCGGGGGTGCGATCGCTTGCACACTGATTGCGCTCTAATAGCCGTTAGAATATTTTGCTTATTTCATCAATACAGACACAACAGTATGAATCAATGTTTCATCGCAAGCATTAGTACCATAACTTTCAAATTTCACAGAGCCGCAAACTTAATATTAACTGTCAGAAGCAAAAAAATATCCAAATAACGGTTGTGAGAAACTCAATAACAAACAAATAATCACACTTAAATTAATCACAGACCAATACACAAACTAAAAAATAGATGCGCAAAATATCAATTTCCCACGCGAATCTCCACATCTTTTTACAAAGATTTAGCAGATGTGCAAAATGATAAAAGAATCTTTAAAAAACCGTCCCTGAGAACTATCCTAAGCCTCACCTATGACCCGAGGCCATCTCGGACCGTTATAAAAAATAAATTACTCGGCCAAAGAAAAGGAGCTATTGTTTGCCTTAAAAAACTTGAGGGTAAAGTTACTTGCGATTTGAATAAGTAAAAAATTGAGGGGTGACTAACAAAAACTGTGGCCCATAATGCCGTGTGTGATTTTTTTAAGACGAGGACAGCGGCCGAAATAATATGCATAGTTACTGTAACGCAAATTGATTTTTGGTTTGAGTTCTCACGGTATTGCAACTGCATTTGTTATTATTAGTATTGGTTTAGTTCACTTTTAGTTCGACTTCTAATTTTTAATTAACAAATATTGAATTTTGCAGTACCTATCAACTTGAATATCAATTATTCATGGACTTAATTTATTTACCCGTCAAAGTCGTCGTAATCGTTATATTTTAGAAAAAATAACGAAAAATGTTTTTTTCCCAAAAACAAAAAAAAGGGATTCATTCTTGTTTTATTTTAACCTGTGTTCAAGTATGTAACTAAAATAAACATTACATAAAACAAAAAAAACTATACACTTTTGTTTACGTCATTTTGTTTATCCAAATCATAAACCTCCTGAAAGTAAAGTTTACTAACACAGGTATTTTTCTAATATCAGGCTACCAGGCAGCTTCCAAAAAGTCTCCATGATGTTTCGAAGAGATTTCTCTAACAACTCTTATCGAATTCATAAAACAGCTATGTTCAGCCGACGCACACTTCACACGCGTGGTGCGGGTGTGTCACATTTGTATGCACGCGGCGTAAGGACAACTGGCTGATAACATTTACGGTTGGCCAGAGGTCACTTAGATTTTACCTCATCGCTAATCAATTCTTGTTAAACCCGCATTTGTACGTGGAAGCTTTATTTGTGTAGCTCCTGAGCTACTAGAATCTAATCTAAGGTAGAAAAGGTTTTGTTTTTGAGTAGTCTACTAGAAAATGAAATCTCCCTAGTTAAATTGATCCCACATATCCTGTAAAAGATTAAAACAACGCTGTCAAAATCTGCATTTTAAAAGTTCAATTTAAAAGCAAGCTTTTTTCATATATTTGCCGAAAGAAGAATAATAAATCCTCTATAGGTGAAAAATTACTACGTAACAATTAGGTTAATGTGAATAATTATTTCGGTGAATTGATTGATTGTATACAAATACGACATGAGAATTGATGTAAGCTAGTTCTTATAACAACGACCTAGCGTCCATAAGGAGTACGGCACGCCTCCATAGTAATTAACTGTATTGAGGTGATGTTGCCACAGACACTCCACAGTAATAAGATTATGACGTCATTCGTTTTAAACCAAAACTATTATTTATTTTAATTATGTCATTAGATGACTTAGTTGATGAAGATGTTTTTGAGACACCCATTATCATTTAAATAAAAACAATATTTTTACATTGTTCTTTGTTTATTTTTCTTGACAGTAATGATATAAATACCTAGTTTTAGCTAGACTCTATACCTTTCGAAATTGTACTGTCACTTTCAGTTAAGATTTTAACACAATTTTTTCGCCATGACCAACGTAAAAAAATGTCGTTTGTATCAATTATTTCTTTAGCAAAACCTACATTGATTTAGGTTCTAACCAAGTCAAAGGTCTACTACACAGGCCAAGTGATATTACAGTACCTAATCAAACAATCATTATTTATACAATTAGATAGATTGGTTATCTAAAATGATAAAGATTATCACTTATTCGCCATATCGGGAACATGCAGCGATAGCTTGCAACTTGCAATGTTGATGACAGCTCCAAAAATAACAAACAGTGCTAATTTGTGAATTGGAGAAACGTAGTGAATAGGTAAGATGATAAAAAAAATGGGAAACTAATTAATCATAATTTGCTCTTTAATAAAGATTAAACTTACAAACAAGAAACACATGATCAAGTACCTATCAAATAAATACACACCTTTTTCTATATATACATTTATTTATTTATATAAATAAAAATGAATGTTTGTACATTTGTCCCTGATTCTTAAAGCATTGATCAAAATGTGATGAAACTTTGGTAGGGTCATCTGAGAACGCCCGAGAGGGTTTCTGGATCATATTCTGACGACGCCCGAAAGGGATCTAGTTAAAAATCTGGTACAATTGCAATTTAAAATCGCATAACACGACGGAGTAGCGGGCATGCAACTAGTAAGAAATAAACGTAACTATTACGCTAATGTTCGATAGAAATGTACGGAATAAATGTTTTACCAACTCTATATTTCTGTCCATTCGATGACCTACAAAACAATACAACATATTATGAATTCTATATACAGAAGCTCCGTACTAAGCTCGACGGAAAATCTTTGTCATACGATCTCGCGGTAGTCAAGTTACCATTGTTGTTATAAAAAACCAGACGTTTTTGAATATCGAACGCAATGCGCGCACGCAGATGTGTTGTCCACTTTTTATGCGCTTATTGAATTGATCGAGTACCGTTATTTGTGATTTTTTGTGTGATATATCAAGTTGTTGACAGATGTATTAACGTTGAGTTGTTTGTATAATTGATTATCATTATTGTAATTATGTTAAAAAATATTTTTATTAATACAGTAGGCCGGAAAATAACAATAGCCGTTTTGTATTGTTAATTGCAAAGTAGCATAATGAAAATAAAAACATAACATAACATCAAACCTATATTCAGAGACAGAGGTGTGGTACACCCACATTTTGCCAGTCATGTTCTAAGTCCCAATGAGGTGGCGAGCCTATTGCCATGAACAGGGCACAAATCCGGACACCGTGTTGAGAATTACCTAATAGATAAACCCAGTAACACTTTGCCCGGGATCAAACCCAGGACCTCATGCTCAGCAGTCGCTTAGCGACCACTAGACCAGCGAGGCAGTCAGAAAAAAAATACTACTCTATACCTACATTTCAGTATATTGCTGTATGCGAGCATAATAGCAACATGCTAATACATCGAAAACCTAAATTGTGTCATCGAATTGGTCACCACAGAATACATCATCAATCCTGCAAGATTGATTAACAATTAAGCCTATTTAAATGCAAATACTGAACAGCCCTGAATAATCAAATCTGTCTAGAGAATCACTAGGTGACTCACGCTTGGATCTATCAAAACTTAATAGACGCGTTGCAAAACTATACGTGGGTGGACGGACGAACAAAATTTATTTATTAGCAACATCAATGCTTCTTTGTTATAATGAATGGACTATTGCGAGTAGACGATGCCTAATTGGAAGTTTATTGGAGCCTTAGTTAATGTCTTATTGGATAGCGTAATTGTTAGTTTGTTTCTTGTATGAATGGTAAGAGGTTTGTAGTATGAAAGATCCTAATTTCAGTAGAGCTGTGAAAGAATTGTGGCGTTCTAAGAGGGTGGCCTTTGTTCATCAGAGGCCGTCTTCCGGCTGATGATGATGAAAGAATGGTAGGTATATTTATTTACTGAACATTGTTTAAGATTTTAATATTCGTATGGATGTTAATTCAGCACTAAAAGTTAATATTAAAAATATATTTTTAACTAAAGCTTTTAAATCGAAAGTACCATAATATTGTATTGTCACCAAACCTATTTAAGTATGCAAAATTTCATTTCTATCGCATAAAGTCGGTTCATACAGGTGATCGCATCATATTGAATTCAATTTATGACAGTTGAGTAGCAAATGGTACAATAAAATTGCAAAACTAAATAAATTGAACACAAAATTCTTTTATAATAGAACTGATAACACTTTGCCCGATCCAGGATCCAAACCCAGGACCTCACGGTCAGCAGTCACGGTCAGCGACTACTAAACCAACGCGGCTGTGGACTCGAGGTAGTATATGAATACATAACTTATAAGAAAACTTTGGGGCCAGCTCGTAGTTGGTCTTTTAGCCCACCGCTGTCAAGATTTTACTCCCCTAAATCTATCTTACCTTAGGACAGACATGCATAATTGATTTTATAATAACACGTTAAGAAGTGATGACTAATTCATTAGACACATTTTACAAATCATCTATTGCGTCTCTATAACGCCTCGACTTTCATACTTCATGCAAATTTGTTTGGCTGACAATGAGCCCATTTGTACGTTACAACAACTTAAGTTTACCATCAAACACCACCCCCGCCTATCTTAAGATCCTAGCAATAGAGTCTAAATTACCTTAGCAAAGGGTTAGGTAGAAGAAAGATGATAATGTATGTACACATTCATATTAAAATGTAGATGCGAGCAACGGACGAACGGACTAAGAACAATAAGGGACGTGGGATGGTATTTACTCATTATAGTTACCATCGATGGACACCTTGACCGATATCCATGTTGATCATACAGCGAATGTTATGAGGCTGGTGAAATAGGTGTTTGATAACCCCGAAGCATAAGCTCTCTAGTATTAAGTTACAACTAAACCTCGGTCTCTACCAACTTTCTGTAGAAAGACATACAGAACAGTTATTTCTGGACTCGCATGTAAGAAGGAACTTAAATAATATTGAACCGTTTA
Source organism: Abrostola triplasia (assembly GCA_946251915.1). Taxonomy (NCBI): domain Eukaryota; kingdom Metazoa; phylum Arthropoda; class Insecta; order Lepidoptera; family Noctuidae; genus Abrostola; species Abrostola triplasia. The sequence continues at coordinate 8,500,347 of OX276434.1, read as the reverse complement.
TTGAATATAGCTACATGCTCGGAGAAAAATATTTTGAATCTAAAAATTATTTTTCCTAAAATCTCTCTTCCATTTTGGTCTTTGTAAAAGTTTCTCTAGCTAGCCTTACTAAATGTTGTTACTAATCTGATTCCCTTAGCTAGAATATTTGTCATACGCTTATGATGTTTGTGAAAACTTTATTGCATATTTTACACCATCCGATAACACAAAAATATTTGTTCCGTATGAAAAATATTCAAAGAATCCCGTTTACTGGACCGCCGCAAAACATTTTCTGAATTCACAAATTACAACAACTACATAGTAAACAAAATTTTCTACCACTTTCCTTTCACACTAACCAACATTCAAATTCAAATTCAAAATGTTTTTATTTCATATAAACCTATTACAGGCGCTTATGAAACGTTAGGATGCTAGTTGCACGGTTCCAAAATGTCATTCCAATGGAGAAGAACCGACAAGAAACTCCAGAGGTTACTCATTTAAAAAAGAAAAGTCAAGAGTATAAGAACTAATAAGTTTGGTAAATAGATACATACGTACAGTTGTTGTATTTAAAAAGATATTGTAACACTTGGGTCTCACAAGTTATAATGTGACCCTGATGTCCATCGGTTTTATTAATATGTGCCCGCAAGATATTTTTAATTGCAATGTCTTGCGGGCGTATACGGGTTACACGAACAAATGACTCACATGTACATAGTACTACATTGTACATTCTAATTTCGTTTCTTTAGGGATTAGCTCATTTCATTTTTACATACATACATAACATTACGCCTGTATTTCCCGAAGCGGTAGGCACATATAGTACCTACACCCACATATCACCAGTTATGTTTTAGGTCCCAATGCAATAGGGGGCGAGCCTATTGCCATCAACCGGGCAGATTATTTTTATATAATTATTTTAAGCAGTCGAATCCGTGATCCATCGGGCTCTTTCGCACATTAGTCACCTGTAACTAAATAGAGAGAGTTGTGACTATTTATGGGGATATTAAAGACAATAGTAAAGTCGTAAACATATCGGTACGGTGTGGTATAACATCATGAGTACGATGCGCATGACACGATTACAGGTTGTCGTCACTCGATACTCCGACGGGACATCCTGATAACACCGCTTGCTGCGTCCATGCTACAGTGCGGGACATTTACAGGACATGCAAATGTAATGTCAACATTAAAGGTTTTTTAAAAGGTAGCCAGTTATATTATTTTAATATTTGATGATTTATATAAATCAATTGTTTCCTTGAATACACATTGAAGGTACAAAAATATTCCACTGAGTAACATTCATTTTCATCGCTTTAGTCACGTCCATACACTCTAGTCTGAGATAATATTTCGAATATGTTATTAAATATACTAACTATCAAAATTATTAAAAATACATATTTATAGTTAACAGTCTAATTGGTGACTACTGGTGACAGGCAATACTATCTAAATGTTAATTCTAACAAGACCTTACTCTCATTGGAGTCTTGTTTGAAGTTCCATTCAGATTAGGAAATTTTCTGATTGCCGAGAAGTAAATCAATATAATAAATATAAAACAAATCCTTAAAAGAATAGCATTCCAAACAAAATTGTGTTGCTTGTCTCCCGGCCAGACGTGTACAAATATAATGGTGCGACCATTGGCGCGCGGTCGGTCGCCAATTACCCTATTGGTAGCAATTGTTGTGCGACGCTGTCCGTCGTCCTGCCTATCAATATTATTACATCCATGCGCGCATCTCCTTTTAGCACAGTTTCATTTGTTTACATACGTTTTACTAGCACAGGTGGTTAAATCGGGCAATTATTTGCACGTAAACTTGCTTAATAGTTTCTTGACCTTTAAAACAGTATGATACAGGTCAGAAACACCAGTTTATTTGCATTTCTAATAAGCAAAATGGTAATCATCAATCATGTCAAAATACGCTCTTTCCAATGCCGAACTACAGCTGGACTCTAACATGTACCGTTACAATAAACACCTCCATATCCTTAGCTATTAGTTCAGGTTTAGTGCCGCAATACTCGTAGAGTTCATATTCAAACCCCAGCGGTTTGTAAAATTTTGAACTTTATCATCATCAGACGAAAAACAAAGGCCTCCCCCTTAAAGGGGAGGTTTGACACAATCCCCACGCTTGGCAAGCGGCTTGGAGATCGCCGTATTGGTAGTGAAGTTGGAGAAGACGCTGCTGCCCATCTTCTGGATTTTCCATTAGTCGCCTTCTACGACATTAGCGGGACGAAATGGAGAGGTGCTATTGTGGCCCGGCACTCCACGGGATAATTTAAGACTTTGAATAAATAATATTACATATAGTTACAAGTACCAACAGAGCAGTACTATAGTATCACTTAACAAATTATCTTTATGAGCAAAGTTTAGCACCTAAGAAAACGTTACACCAAAATAGATTATACGCGTACTTTCTTAATTTCACGTACGTGCATAAAACCTCGTTCGTGAGCTTACAGACCCTTGGGCATTCATATTGTTACTGTTAACCCCCCGTATATCATCAGGTATGGGATTGTTTCACATTGATGTATACGTCTCTCTATCATGCTATTAGCTGGTTGTGGGTGGGCCGCCTTGTAGATTTATTGGAGAGGCAGTGTGAATATTGTGGTCAATTATTTTAATGTATAGATGTTGTTGTAATTCATTTAATGCTTGAATGGCAACTGTAATTGATTGTGTATTCATTATAAGTTCGTTGGATATGACGTTGGTGATTTTTACGAGCACTTAGATACTTACTTGTTATATCAATGTATAGATTCATAACAGTGTTTGTGATGACTCAGGTATTTTCGGATCTCTATACCCCCGTCCCTCCTATTCAGGGAGGGGGGGGGGCTTTGTGCAACAGTGGACGTGTTCCGGCTGATGTCTAATGATGATGATACCACCTTACCATTTATATTTAATCCAAGGATTGGCATATAAGCTTCATGCTCTGTGTCATTGTTGCACTTCATAAAAAAGTCGTTTTATTTGTAAATGTGCTAATTATTTCAAAAACCTATCAATTTATTTCACCTACAAACATAATTATGATAACCTACAGGATGTATGCAACTAATAACGTAACTTATAGGTCAACGCACAAAATAAATTCAATAAAGGTGCTCACCGAACTGATAAGTCCACACTAATCCGCATCCATTTTGTCCGGCAATCCGTCATAATCAATAAACGATTGGCAGATACTGTTTTATGAGAGCTCACATGACAACGAAATTACAAATGAAATTGTTCAGAGGACGATAAGTGGTACTAATTTTTGCATTACGATGTTCCTAGTAAACGTATAAAAGTTGCTAAGTACATATATAAGATTTTATCAAATGATAAGAGTAGGTATAACACGTTGTCTCAAAGAGTATGTAGTGTCAGTCTGATATAAAAAAACTTAAGCTTGAAGAAGATCTTAACCCTTTCCCAGTGTAATGACCCTCCGATAGGATAGCTATTGTTTTACTATTGTGTCTGCTTCACGCATAGTCAAAGTGTTAGGCCCCTTTAAAGGTACACTAAACTTACGTATCAAAAATAACTCAAAAAATTAATATTGAGAATGCGTTTAGTAATTTTTGTACTAAACAGTTTTACCTGAATTATTTTCCCATGCAAATAACACCAAAAATACAAAACAATTTGAAAACTACATAACAATATACTGCTGCAATCTTGTTAGAATCCCGCAGAAGCTGCCTTAGAGGCGCACGCATAACATCCTAATGAAAACATACGACTCTTTGATAACCTGTTATGGTGTGTACGGAACCCTTTACGCCGCAAATTGGCTTGAGGAACGCTAATTTACTACTATTGTCCGTTTTATTTGGTTATTTTCGGTAAGTCTACGGTAAGTTCTACTACTAAAGACCTAAACTCGTCACCTGCTATTGCAGAAGGTTTACTGATGGAAAATGTTTGCGCCTGTCAAAAGCAATTCAAATTTTGTCATGTAAATTATTTAGACATAAAAAAAACGTTTTGTAATTTAAATATAAAGAAGACTGCCGACTTGTGGGGTCATTCAGTTGATATGACTAAGTCAATTATAGACTTAGTAGCACCCGACTTAGCGTTTATTTTTAATAATTGTATTGAATCTGGTGAATTTCCTGACCTAATGAAAAGCAGTAAGATAATACCTCTATTTAAATCTGGTAGCACTTCTGACCCTACTAACTTTAGACCAATTTCAGTGCTACCGACATTTAGTAAAATTTTTGAAAAACTTATTTTAAATCAAATGCTCAGTTTTTTTAACAAAAATAAGCTGCTTCACTCTAAACAATTCGGATTTACAAAGGGTCGTTCAACTACTGATGCTGGTGTAGAACTACTAGGTCATATATATGGTGCCTGGGAGGACTCACACGACGCGTTAGGCGTTTTTTGTGATTTGTCCAAGGCCTTTGATTGTGTCCCTCATGAAACATTGATCAGGAAATTGTACCACTATGGTGTAAGAAACAATGCTCTGAACCTTCTTAGTTCTTATTTGAGTAATAGGGTTCAGAAAGTTGATATCAATGGAAAAAGATCCCCGGGGTCCTTAGTGACAATGGGAGTGCCACAAGGTTCTATTCTTGGTCCATTCCTATTTCTCGTTTATATAAATGACCTGCCTTATCTTGTTAAGGATTCTCATGAGATTGTCCTATTTGCAGATGATACTTCTCTTTTATTTAAACTTAAGCGCTCTAACCAAGTTACCGACGATGTAAATAGTGCTCTCTCTAAAGTGGTCCACTGGTTTAATGTTAATAATTTGCTTTTGAACGAGAAAAAAACCAAATGTATTAAATTTACTACACCAAATGTTAGACAAGTGAAAACCAGTGTACATATGAATAACGAAGAGTTGGAACTTGTGGATACCACTGTATTTTTAGGCATAACTTTAGATGCTAAGTTACAATGGGGCCCACATATACATAAGTTGTCCAAACGGCTGAGCTCTGCTGCATACGCCGTATTTAAAATAAGAAACCTTACTGATGTTGATACCGCTAGACTCGTTTATTTTAGTTATTTCCACAGTGTTATGTCGTATGGCATTCTTTTGTGGGGGAATGCTGCCGATATACAAACAATTTTTGTACTACAGAAGCGGGCTGTTCGGGCAATTTATAAATTAAGTCCCAGACATTCGCTAAGGGAAAAGTTTAAAGAGATTGGTATTATGACTGTCCCATCACATTATATTTACGAGAACTTGCTTTATGCTCATAAAAATATTAATCTTTTTATTAGAAACAGTGATGTTCACAACATTAACACTAGAAATAAACACAAATTTGTTGTACCAGCCACTAGGCTTCAGAAAATTAGTAACTCATTCAAATGTCAATGCATACGTTTTTATAACAAGATTCCAAACGACATTCAAAACCTGAGTTTAAACAAATTTAAGTCGTTTATCAAGCACAAACTATGTAGAAAAGGTTACTATAAAGTGTCTGACTATATGCTAGATAAAAATGCTTGGGCTTAAGCCTCTTCTTGTATTGTTTAATTTTGACATTTAATTTGTTTACCCTTTTTTACATATTTGACGCAAAACTGACATTGTTTGATCTTTTGATCCATTTTGTTTTGTTTTTTTTATATTTTTACAAACTGACATAATGTATTTTTTTTTTTTTTTCTTTATTCTCATTATTATTGTTATATTAATGTACGATGTAGGATTTTCCTTCTTAGATAGTTTCTTGTCTGGCGGTTTGAGTATCTTATACAGCCTACCCAAATGTCCTGCAGATGGTACGAGACGGGGCGTCTGTCAGGACAGGTTGACTCAAATCTGCTTTGGTTCTTTCTTTAAAAGACCATCACAGACGTCCTACATTGTACATGTCGTGTATTTGTAAATGTGAGCATTGCGTAGGTTTTTTTTTCCTTCCTTTTTTTTTTATTCCTATGCGTGTCTGACGGTTTGAGTATTTCATGCGGCCTACCCAAATGTCCTTCAGATGGTACGAGACGGGGCGTCTGTAAGGACAGGTCGACTCAAACTCGCCGTGGTTCTTTCCTAAAAAGACCACTTCTCAGACCACCTACACTGTTCTCGCATAAAATATTGAGCTTGTCTGGACTTTAAAAGAGACCTTGACCCCTGAGTTTGTTTCGGTATTTCTTCTCAGAGGTAGTCAGTTAGGAAATGCCGATGCCATCTAGTTTTTAAAAAAATGACGTGTAAAAGTGTTTTTTTTAAACCTATTTACAGAAATAAAATCATTTATCATTTATCATCAAGGATTTTCGCTGTTTTTGTAGCATGTGGGCGTGGTTTATGATGGAATGAGTCTTAGATCCGTAAATGGAAAGTTACCATATCACGTTACATTTTCCATGAGTTGGTTGGTACTCTGTGTTTGAATACCCTTGAATGTATCTTTAAGATTATAACTAAAATTAATCCACCATTTGTTACTAGGTACTATAGATGTGTTACATTCATTTAAGGCCTCATTTTTAAGATACTTGTAATATCGAATGTTATATCTCTAGGAAGTAAATATGCCCCTGTTTATTAGGCCCTAACATGACTTCCGTACAATAAAAGATGGACCGAAAACACAGCATACCATCAATAACAACAGTCTCCGAGAAAACAGTAAACATCCCGCATTCTAACCGAATAGGCAACACAATTTATAGTTTTTAAATAAAGTTTACATGAAGAGCTATGCGTACTGCGAGCCCAGCCCATAACATATTGACTAGCGCCAATCGAGCTGGGCTAAATTGAGACGTTTACATGTATTGACAGTAAAATGGGGAATCGTACGAGCGGCGACGGCGCCGGAGTGAAATTTGTCCCGTTACTGCGTGAATGCTGACGGGCGGGTGCAACGTAGCTTTTCAAACGATCGTTTATTTAGCCTTACCTATTACTTCAATTCTAGATATAATAAGCTTAAATAAGTTTCAAGCTTATAAAGGATAATACTTAGGCATTTATCCTGTATAGTATTTTCAAAGAAACGAGGTGATAATTTCGGAAATTATAATTAATTATATTTTCAAAATGTGTTTTTCAATTCTGTATATACCTAAAATTAAGTCCGTGGTAAGAAAAAAAGACAGTGCTAATGTAAGTATGACACAACCTGTATCTAGTCTACTAATTTAAATACTATTACCTAATTTTAACTATTAATATTGTATATAGGTAATAGTCAACCAAATCAATTCTATATTTATGAACTTTTTACGCTGTATGTATCAACATAACCGCCCGTCTACCGAACCACCGTATGACCATGATTCGGTTTGACGCGTCGGGCGCACCAACATCGCCCACTCGGTGGCGTCTCTGATTTATTGCAAATGGCGCGAAAGCGAAAACGCTCGTAAAACGCTGCGTACGCGTTTATGGCACGTTGTTCGGCCCCGCGATTGCATCCTACCTTACAACCCTTTGCGTAAATCGCAGTTATTAGATAGCTTTTGATTGTGTGTTTTGTGTGTGATTGCATTTAGTTTAAACGGTGGTTTGTGTATTTGGAATTTGGTTTGATTTTCAGACATTTCATGCTATTTGCTTAACCATTGAGTTATATATCCACGCAGGTACACTACGACTACAATCCGTGTGAAAAATGTATCCTAAAGGTAGTACGGTAGATACAGTTTTTTCCGCATTTTCCGTAATATCCATAAACTGCTGTAGATGTAAAGAAAACTATTTCTTTTCATCTTATACTTTATCACGGTCGTCAGTCAGACCTACTCGCGTATGTATGTACATTTAAAAGCAGTGTCAGATGCTATGCCCATAGGTTGGGACGTTATACAAATATACATGTTAATTACGAGTATCATGAGAGAAGTCAGTTATATTTCTCAGTGTTATCTAAAGCACATACGAATTAGCAATCCAATTCCCAACAAATACGTAACGGCAACAGCTAATGATTTCCACAAACGCCACGATGAGGCAAACGGCACGCCGATAAATCGTTCTATGCCAGAATGACATAACAAAGAGTCTCAGTTCATAGATCATAGAAATAAAGCAGATGCGACATTACTGACTAACCGTACAATGCTAACACGCATTTTTCGCCATATAACATCAAAATCTCTATACTGAAGTCACGGGCTACGAGTTTAATAAAAACTGTGTACCTAGGTCACTAATAGTAGTCACTATATTCTGTTACCTGCATCATTATCTACACGCCAAGATTGTTTATACGTCAATATATTTCGGTGTTGTGAGTAAACAACTTTTGTTTGTATAGAAAAGGCTAGCACCTCGTATTTCCATATCGTGTCGCCCCTCGTCATATCCATATTTCTACGATCCACGGCCGGGTTGTACTGAGAGCGGTCGTGTGTGCCGGTCGTGCTGGACGGTCGGACGCTCTCACGCCGTCCTATCCGTGAATGCTACTTAATTTATAGCTACGGTTTGAAGATGGCACCGAAGTTAAGCGCTGACAGGCACTTGGAATATTTTTCGTAACGTGTCAGGGATTTCACGAAGTTGCCGTGCCAATAAAATGCACGGAGAACTAAGAATGTAGAAAAGCTTGGGAAGACGTTTGAGACCACGGGTGGACATGCAACTTTGTTTCGGTACATCATGCTGCAAACTAGTGATTTTTGTTCTGAGTTTATTGTCATGCTGCATCATTTCACTGTAGAAAAAAATATTTTTTTTGCCTATACGTCATGTTTCTGAACTGTCAGGTCACGTGTTTAGCTAACAATGAGTGCGTCAGGGTAAATCAATTAATGAACCTACAACTTTGAGTTACAATACAGTCTATACCTTGTATTATAACATAAGCTCAGTAAGTTGCGTAAGTTTGAATAAGATCAACCATTTATATGGTAATTTGACATCTCTTAAAATGTAGGTATTGATAAAAATACTTGTACAGTGTTTCTATCTCAGTTATACTACAGCTATAACCTGTCTACCGACCTCTTCAATACAAATTTCTAAAACAACAAATCATATTTTGCCGTTCAAGGCCTGCCAAAGGATGAAATATCTAAAACCACGCTTTTAATTCTAGTACAGTCGATAGCAAAGTGGCATTGAATGTGTTGCCCTTAGTTGGCCGGTAGCACTGGGGCGCCCAATGATTTATAGAAGCGATTGAAAACGGTCGCAGAGGTCGTGTCGAACGGACGGCGTTGCATCGCGTTCTCACGCAAACTCAGTGGATGGCCGGACAGTTTTACTAGTACCTATAGATACGCGTTCGCAATAAATATTCAGAATAAGTACTAAACTAATTATTGCTTAATTAAATCCGAGGAAACGGAGAATATGGTCTATCTAAATAGATCCCTGTTACACAATAACTCAACTATCACGACTCGGCTTGATCTAAGTTTAGGTCGGTGTCCCGTCCTTTTGGACTATGAGTATAAGGAATAGTGAGAGCACCATTCTTAACAGATTCTTTGTTTGGTGTTTATTAATCAAACATGTGCAGTTCTACAATTAATATGATAATCTACAGATTAATAAACATATTTGTTTGTTGTTTAGTAAATGTGGGTGTACTATATGGGAGCCTCTGCCTACCCCTTCGGGGAATACAGGCGTGGTGTTATGTTTATCGTTTTAATAAAAATATTTCTAATAATTACCTAACTAGTAAGTCTTCTGTATATCATTAATACAAGCTTGCTAATGATAGCGTCAACTGCGACATTGGCACGACCAGTGAATAATGAAAAATATATAAGTCACACTTAACCGCCAAAAGGTTACTTTATGATCGGTCATAGGTTGTGTTAGATTAATAACATAGCTCCTAAAATAAATCAGTAACACGATCAAGATTTTTCAAAGGAAAGAAGAACAACGATCACGCTGATTAACACTCTTCCTGACTCGAAAGACATTCAAATTCAAATTCAAAATGTTTTTATTTCATATAAACCTATTACCGCTTATGAAACGTTAGGATGCTAGTTGCACGGTTCCAAAATGTCATTCCAATGGAGAAGAACCGGCAAGAAACTCCAGAGGTTACTCATTTAAAAAGAAAGATGGTACAAATTTGTAAATTTACATATGTAGTTTCATTATGCGACAACAAAGCAAACTAATAGTGATAGAAGGGAAAAAAATAACAAATTGGGCCAAAAACCCACGGTGCAATTAAAACTACTAGCTATCACTATTCATTACATTGTGGTCACATTTACAATATCGATGAAGACCTGGAATCAATTATATAAAATAAATTGCCCGAAAACTGGGCAGAGGACATTTGAATTGTCTATACCTATATATTATGTAGAGTAGGCACAACGGGCGATAATATAGGTACTAAGAGAGAGAACTATAAGTTAATAATGTGAGATGGATAATACTTGACTTATTTCTGTTATGTTTAAACAATGTATTAACAAATTCACCTGATCTTAGGGGGTAGCTCATTGGTACGTTATGAAAATGATTTGTGGCGGTAGCTAATCAGCTTGAATTGACCTGACATGCATCGTAGAGTTTGCAAGAAACTTTAAAAAGCCTAGTGAAGAACCATAAGTTATTTCTCCTCACAACAATAAGACTTATGATTACATTTGGCTGTTATACATACATCATAATATACGTTATATTCTACAGTCTAGTATCTGTAAGAAGTTGGTATCTGAAGTAGATCATGTTTCTATTACAGATCACCTGATCCTCAGCCCACAGAATTATTTAATCACAAGTTTTTATATTACTCTTTTGATAAGTAGTTCTTAGGCGCTGGATAAATGTAGCTAAAGTAAAACATTATTATTAAACAGTGTATAAAATACTGGTCAAAATAGATCTAAATTCATCCATAAATTCCACGTTATTAAAAGCTCTTAATATACGCTACAGTTATAGCTAATGATCGCCATAACAGCGACATAGAGGAAAGAAGTGCTTCAATATATTTAGCCGGCCGGGATACACTAGATTGAGGACGGCCGTAGGTCGCTTCGACCGGGCAGAGTTCTCACGCAATCCGGGAGACGGTTTATCTAAACATCTTAAAGGTGATACCGGATAGGAGTATGGCATCGAATGGATAAGTTTTTAGGGCTGCCACGGAAACTGGGATTAGGAAAATTAAGGTTGTCAACTACGATTTAGCCTAAATTATGAGGAGATCGGGTCGTATTTATGAGTGTTTTGTTAGTCTCCAGTTCTGAAGGTAATAGGCTGGTAAGGAATACCATATTAATATTTTAGCTTATGTGATTTTATGGCAATAATATAAAATATATATTTATTTATGTAGGTATACCTACATACACAAGAAATATTATAAAAAGAAAGATAGTACAAAGGTACTCAGGATTGTCAACCACAGTAAAATAATTGTTAAATCATACAAATAATATTCTAATTATAACCCTTCAAGCAATATTCTTCACGGTATTTTCTTATGTATTATCATAGTCATGTTTACTATTTGGTTTCTCGGTCCCTGAATATCTAGCTGAGACACGGCGATAGGTCAAGGAAATAATTGATACAAAGAAATGTTTACATGAAAACAATAAATACTCTGCAGAATATTTAGGTAAATATATATACACATAAGTTCTCAGTCTCACATAATTATATCACGTATCGTATGTAGGTTAGGCCCGCTACACACGCGCGCTCGTGACGTCCGTCAGTGGGCCGCTCTCACGCCGCCACCCGCCTGCCAAACTCTACAGACTCGATGCATAATGAGATGCTGAATTTGACAGAATACGTGTTTAAGTAACGTTATGACATTTAAAAGTAAATTATTTCCTTTTCATTGTTATGTGAAGAGACTTTTGTCAAATAAAGATTTTGATTTGATTTGATTTGATTTGAGTCCTCGAAGTACGCAGCTTCGAAAGTGTATAATACAAGCTGAAAAAAAAATGTTATTCTGTCTTTTTTTAAGTACTGACAGAAGAAATAAAACTTGACATTATACTTCGATTAAAGCCAAATTTAAAAGTATATTGGACGAAGCAAAAAAAAAGAAAATCAACCCTAGTCAATATTTAAATTTAAAAATAGAATAGAATTCATGACGTACTCTGTCTATGTATTTGTAATGAGGTACATCGTAGGTACGACCAAACGGTGCCCCAGTTAACACTTTGCGCGTCGATCGTCGCACGCGTCTGGCTGATTGCGCAAGAGTCCGTCCCATCGATCACGCTTAGCATTTCGCGCACCCTCCTACATTAACAAACAGCGAGGAAGCTCTAACAGAGATATGCGAGAATGAACCAAGATGTTATTGAATGTTTTTTATAATTTGATTTATTAAAAAATACCTACATACATACATATTTCTTTATGACATTAATTTCTTCCGCGGTCAGCTCAAGCTGCTACTACTACTCAGGATGTGTTGTATCACTGAATTAAATAGTTTTTTAATAATAAAAAAACGCTTTTTAGGTAATCGTATTAATAATGTATACCACTTAAACAATTTGGGCTAAGGTATTTCCGATCTACTTTATTGTTACTGTTGTTATTATAACCTAAATGTTTTTACTTTATAACCAAAAACTTTTTGTGAATTCCATCCAATCTTCTACTTAGTAACCAAGAGGGTCTAGAAAAGACTACCTCACTCTCTCATAACTCTACCAAAAGTCCAATGTAGATCACAAAACATTTGACAGTGAATTGACTGACAGACAGACACGGCACAATAAGCCACAAACAATTACAATATACTCGAATTATTGCCATATTCTCGCAACGAATATTTAATCCAAGCAAAGGTCTTAAACTATCGCCTCTATCCGATGCCATTGTTAGATAAGAAAGTTTAGCCTCCAGATCATTGCGTCATAAGAAACGAAGCGGATGATACTTGACTTGATTCTGTTTATGTTTATAACAATGAATGGACAAATTGACCTGAGGTTGGTAGGTCATTGGTACGTTACGAAAATGATTTGTGCCAGTAGCTGACCAGCTTGACTTGACCTGACATGCATCATTGATTCGTAATTAAAGGTTGTGATACATGTTATGTTTTCTAGGGGTTAAGAAAGCGTTCGTTAAGTTTACAAGAGACTTAAAAAAGCAAAGTAAAGAACGAATGGTTTATACGTTGCGTCGTTGGTCTCAAGTTTTCGCCTCACAGTCCAAAGCTTTTATGGATTGATACTTTGCCTGGGTTGAAAATTTTACCGCCCATTTGTGGGTAAAAAGTACCCTAGTCTATCTTTAAGTTTCAATATACTTAATGAGGTAACAAACAGATCAACTAAATTACTATAGCATGTATTACTAAAACTAAAGTAGCAGAAAATAGAAATTGCAGTCATAGCCAAAGGCAGCACAACATGATCAGAAAAAATTATCTAAATTTTATCTAGACATTATTTATTTTACATCGTCAGCCCGTTGTAGTCTACTACTGGAAATAGACCTCTCCCAAAGTACATTATTTTAAACATAGCTGTATTTTATTGGGACATAATTATTTAACAACTATTTACGATTTAAATCAAAATAGTATATACATAAATAAACATCTAAACATTCATCCCCATCGATGACAACCGGTAACCTGCCCAAAAGACAATCTTAAAATACGACTACAATTTGAGGACAGCAACATCCTTGTTGCTGTCCTCAAATTGTAGTCGTATTTTATGATATTTCATTCAAAACATGCGAAACGTTTAGTCCGAAGCGTAAACAAACTTTTTATGCAACGCTTCACAGGTAGGGCTGACGATAAAACAAAGATAGCCCACATCCCCGGCATCCATGGTCGTTTGCGACACAACCAAATGTCAAATTAAGGTTAAAGGTAATAATTGTAAACATTTAACGTACATATCTTATTGATTTATGCAGGAATCCAGTGATGGGCTCGTACACAATAGTTCAGATAACAATAGCGTTATTTAAATTGAGTGAGAAAGTAAAGGAACTATTCGCTAATACTAATTCTATTGTGGCTTCATCGACGCGCGATGGCTGTATAGGCTGCTATTTTACTGCTCAAGTTTTTTTTGTAACACTAATATGTCACTTCAGATTCTCATCCGCAATAAAGCTTACTAGCTGCGCCCCGCAGTGTTACCCGCTACATTTTTTCGGGATAAAAAGTAGCCTTAGGTTAATCCAGGGTGTCAGCTACCTCCATATGAAATTTCATTAAAATCCATTCACGTAAAGTTTTTACGTAAAGGAGTAACTAACATCCATCCATACTTACAAACTTTGCGTTTATAATATTAGTTAGATAAGCCTTCGAGGTAATTTTTTTAAAGTTTGTAAAGCACAGTTTCATTCTAACGTTATGTTATTAAAATAAACTATATCAAGTGCCATTCACCAAACAAGACTGAACAGTAATTGATATAGTGGTATATAATTACATGAATTACCTTCTGATTTGTCCTCTACGTCACCTTATACTGTTCAGTGTTCACGTTGAATATTAATTTTTGATTTATCTATTTATAAAGGTTGCACGACACTAGAATTATCTGCGTCGTGAGTGCGTTTATATACACGAATCTCATATGCAGGAACGTCCAAACTCAGGGCTAGTATCTATAGGTCACACGAAATATTTCCGAGCCTGAATCTTGCCTGCAATTCCTAAAGGCGTTTAGACGCGTTACATTAATTTGGTCTGCAAAGCGGAAAAGATTTTTCTTTTAAAAAATAATTACAAATCCTTTTTATTCTTCCACAGGTTTATGTACACATTAATAATGCATTAAAACGTGAGGTAAATTGAACTTCGTTTTTATAAAATTCGCAAATATTGGTTACTTTCAAGATTCGATATTTTTCATAATTCCTAACGTGCTTCATTATAAAACTACAAAACAAATTATGTATTTCCTACCTAATGTGCCTAGAACATTTTTATATTCCTACACAATTCTCCATAGACAGAATACCAGTACGCTAGCATCCCATACATATGTACATAGAGTATGTAAAGCCAGCAAATGAACGTGGCCGCGGCGAGGCAATGGGTCAGTGAGTCACGACGCTTCCTACAGGAAAGGGCAGACGTCATCCAACAACAACTACATAGAGATGATAATACATCGGATAATAATATTTACGTTCACACTGAAAATTTCTAAGAAATTAAATAATATATAATAATACCGTACATAATTATCTTTCATCGAAGAATAATATTTTTGTTTTATTAAAA
The DNA here is from genome assembly GCA_946251915.1 of Abrostola triplasia. Lineage (NCBI taxonomy): Eukaryota > Metazoa > Arthropoda > Insecta > Lepidoptera > Noctuidae > Abrostola > Abrostola triplasia. Next base: position 8,485,149 of record OX276434.1, on the reverse strand, counting down.
TAAAAAAGCATCAAAGTATTCTCCCTCATAATTGTCAAGAAGTAACCTGCTCAGAAGACTGGCAGCATGGCAACTGAAGGGTAATGCTGATTCGTTGATCCAAAAATAAACTAGGGTTTATTTAAATTAATTGGGCGCAAATACCTACTGCATTTTATTTTTAGTTAGTACTAGTTGCACCCTGCTGTGTTACCTGCAACATTTTTTTAGGATAAAAATAAATAGCCTATATATTAATCTAGGCTGTCAGCTAAGTCTATACCAAATTTTATCAAAATTAGTCTAGCCGTTTCAGCGGTAGGAGGTAACAAACATACAAACACACTCACAAGCTTTCGCCTTCATAATAGTAATGCTTTGTTTGTTATTTCTAAAAAGTGTGTTATGCAATATGTTGCTGAAGTAACCTCTAAATAAACATCGTCTATTTGAGATCGTATTATCAAGAACTAATCGTCGTAAACTCAATCGCTAGCTTATTTTAATCATCTCGTATTTTATCAGTTGTTGGAATTAACGAGCGATAAATTCTTTACGCACTATTACTACACCGTCGTACGTAGCTCTTCCTACGATCATTACAGGTAATAAGACTGTATTTCATTATTAATTATTAGCCAATAACAAACGGGATACGAAACAAAACAGATCATGCGCAACAAACATTAAGACCGGTCTCACTAATGGAAACAAACTCACCAAAACTAAGGCGATTCCACTAAACAGATTTACACTTATTAAGACGGAAGACCACGGCAATGAAGCTTACAAATTTACATTGTTGCGATATGCATTCAATTCCACCTTTATTACAATAGTCATAAAATGGAAATTCATTTGTCTAATGAGCTTAATAAGTTGGGAAGTTCCTCCGGTCGGCAGTCCACGCGCTGTCCGCACGTTCATTGAGCTCTTCCCATGACATTATCCGTACACCCTACTTTGATTTCACTTATAAATGAATATCACATTATATAAATACAACCTTATTAAATTTACATAAGGTTTAATTTCGTTCGTCGGCTTATTGTGTATAAAATGTTTGGGTATGGAGTTTAAAATAGCGCATCTGAGGCACCGATGCCCCTAGAGATGGACCTCGCGTTTTATTTCCACCAAGGAAGACACGACTTTAGTACGATGCATGGGGGAAAATATGGCCCCAAGTCCGTTCAACCGTATTTCACTGGGGTCGTGGTGGGTCACTTGCGCGGACATTATTAAACTGTTACTCGTAGAGAATCGTGAGACGTGACTTATGCAGATGTTTAACTAGTAGTTTGACGGATAGTTTCACGTGTATGCAGTGGTCGTTTCGCATGTGAATCTTCCTGGCACGATCCGCCGCGGAATTAGTGAGAAAGTTTTGTTTTGACCGTATTTGGATGGGTGGAGGCTGGTGTTTCCTTGATCGCAGAAACTGTGGTCTGTAGCTGTGGTGCACAGTTTGATTCTTTAACTTCAAATAAACAAAAACAATCACCTACCTTGGCGACAAATGTAACGCTTTGTAAAAATGTTCTTAAATATTTATAATTTTCGGGTTTAACCTTTATACAGGGATACTGTTTGATTTCATCCGTCTCTATATTGCGTTGGAGCAAAGCTTCAGTGTCATTTGAAAATCATAATAAATTTATATCGTACATACTACATACCGATGCCTATATGTAAAATAACCCATTGCGCGAGTCCAGAAGCCCATAAACAAGGGCAGATCGTAAACAATAAGAATTATCTAACGACAAAGACAATCTTTTCCGGGCCAAGAAAAAAGTTCGAAGCGATCCCGGCGCGCTTGATGTATGAGGAATTCAATTTATACACTTTTTGCAAGTAAATCAGGAAGCCAAAGTGTAACTGTAAAAGGCGAAATGTGGGAAAATTGGCGGGAACAATGAGAGAGATGCTTGTTTTTTTCGGTTGAAAGAACGCTAGTCGAACGCAATTACGTGCGCAGCTAATACACGGCGATATGAGAAGGTACGGTTGCACAATGAGCTAGATTTCTGTTAACGGCCGATTGTGGATTAGCGTTACGTTGTTTATTTATTATTAGTGGCATCCTTCCAGATTGGACTAATTGTGCCTTAAATTCTGTCAAGGCTGTATGTTTTCTCCTGCGTAATGCCTAATCAAATTAGATAAAATATTTTTATGTTTTTTTAATTAATATTTGGAAAGCTAGCGCAAGCCACTGGTATTTAATAGTCCATAGTTTGATTCTACCCTGGCAACCGAAAATCTGTGTCGGGTTCCCTGCAACCCTTACCTACCTATTACGTAAGAATCTGTGCATCTCACGTTGTAAGATACTTTAAACAAGCTGAATGATTTATTGGTACTTAAACGAACGAAATACCGAGTGTGAGTTTAATGCCGTGACTTCATCGTAATCACAGACACAAATGCTATATGGTAATCATGTAATGGCAATTTAAATTTGATTTACGCAAACAATGTACATTGTTTATAAGTCACATTAAACTTAGGCTTTAAATAAGGAGAAAATTACTATTTTTACTACTGCCTAATATACTAGTAATAGAATTGCAGTATATTCATCTGTAGGAATAGGTAGGCTCATTCATTTAAGCTCAGAATTTAGGCTTAATCATGCGTGTAACATTTTAGTCACAAAGTCATTAGATTAGACCTAAACATTAACAATATATGTTGTAAACTACAAACCAGTAACGAACCAACATATTTTATATTTTGTAGCCAACATAGGTGCCTAAACCCCGATTACCAATCTCCAGTTAATGCTATGGTGCCACCGCTGCTCCGTATAGTTTTTCACGAGGAAAAGCGCACAATGCCGTACACAAGAAGCTGAGAAAGCGCTCATTACTGAGTGGACAGTTATTGTCGGGCGATCATCACACGCCGCTTTCCTCATTCCGTGAGGTTTAATTGACTTGTTTAAATGATAACAGCCTTTGTTTAGCCCTTCCTTGTTCCCTCGTCCTTATATCCCATACACAGTGTTTATAGCTTACAATGTGGATCTACAATACATTTCATAAGATTTTTTCCAAAGCAATTTTACAAATTAGTATTATTACAATTAAAAGTACATACTTAGTATATTTTTTGATTCATAAAAGTTACCATTTTCCCTGTGAAGGAATTACTTGTATACGCGATTTTCAGACATACAATATTAAACACGAATGGATTTAGGTCACCCATCTACGGATCAAACAAATCATCATCATCATCAGCTGGAAGACGTCGATTGTTGATCAAAGGCCTCCCCCATAAGGGGATAATAGTATTTTTTTGATAACAAAAAAATAATATTTATAAATATAAAATCCCGTCATTACAAGTTGTCGCTAGAGAGCCTCATTAACCGACCAATAAACTCGTCGTAGATTATATGTTTCTGTAACAGTACATTAACCTATGTACGAAAAACACCTACCTACCTTTCATTCATCACAGATGCATCCAATACTAACTAATACTATTAACACACAAGATTTAAAGCCCAGACTAATACACGATCTGTCATCATTAATTCGCGTAAGTCAATGTTCAAAACAAATGCCTACATGAAATCCGTCTGTCACCGACGTCACTAGGACCTTGTCTCGACATCCGTCAGTCTGTAAGTCATCCTTGACTTGCCATCTAAGAGCAAAGGTCACAGAATTAGTATTTACGTTTGTACCGCATAACTTGTAAATGTATAATTTTGATGCCTTGAACTGGTTTTCAGGATTGTGTGAGATTGCTTATTGGCATTTACATTTCTTGTCGGTGTGTACCCTTTGAAATTACCTACGAAATTACAAGGAAACGTGGGCTTTTGAAGGGTTTACCTTAAACGGAACTTTACGCAGAAGCCTCTAAAATTATAAAGTTTAAAATATTTTGAAATTACTTCAAAAGGGGTTTATTTTTTAACTCAAGTCTTTTAACCTACAGCCAAGGTAGGTTTACTATTCAATAAATATCAGTTAACTGTAAGTTGTATTGGGTCCTTTCAACTAAATTGACCTATGGGTAGTTCGTGATATGTCTGTGCGAGCTAGCCGGACACGTCGCCCACACAGAGGTTACACACATCCGCCATGGATCGAATACCTGCCAGCCAAAGATCGTAGAAACAAAGGACGCTCAAAATATAGCATTATAAAGAGGAGTTTATATGAAAAGGATGTTGATGATTTCGGATCCACTTATACCTAATTATGTGCGAAAATGTGCTTTTGCTATGTATGTAAACGCGCTCCTATTGCCCGAATGTGAAGGGTGAAGAAAGGAGGTGTGTTACCTACTTGCATAGGACTGAACTCGAAGCTTTGCAAATTAATCCAGCTCGTTGACCTAACAAGCCACATACGCTTATAGCATTAGGCTCAGCCGCTTACAAAACCAATGTAGGTATTATAAAAAAGTGGGAACCTACAGTAGGTAGGCTCCCACTCATTTCTTATACATTGGAGTGTTCTATGTACCTATAAAGTATGTAAGCAGTGATAGCCGAGTGGTGTGACCGTTAGACTACCAAGTCAAAGGTCGCAAGTTCAAGCCAACGCACCAACGCCTTTTCGAATCCATGTGCATACTATAAATTAGTTATCAATTCCTTAAAACGGCGAAGGAAAACATCATGAGGATACCGGCACACCTTAGAGATTTTTCAACGGTGTTTAAACCCATGTTAGAGGCTTTGAGGCGGTCTAAAGTATTACGAACTAAGAAGAAGCAGAATGTATTTATATGGAGATTAATCGGAAAGAGTTATACATTTTACTACAATAACTTTCGTGAGTGTTATCCATATTATTTACTATACCTATACGCCCGTTTTACTCACGTGTGTATTTGCGAATGCCCGACTAGATTCGAACTCGAACGGAGCCCATGAGCTGGCTGGCAGAACGAAGGTTTTTAACGCTGTCATATCCACCTTGCTTCTTTGATCAAATAAACAATGCCTAATAATATTCGTGAATGTTAACAGCCGGACGCAACGGATTGGACAGCCACGGCCGTGTGAATATACGGAGGATTGACATTTTCCAGCTTCGTGTCGAAGTAAGCACGTCTCCAATCACGACTGTCGATACGAGAATTGTTGTCATTTTAGGGTTATGTGAAACTAACTATGATTTGTGAGGTACATTTGTTCATCTTTACTGTTCAGACTGGGTGTTTCACAGGTTTTGTGTGGTATGTGATATGAGGTGGAGTTCATCGTTTGACCAATACTTTTGATTCGTACGAATAATAATGTCGAAGACCATCAGTGTTATCGGTGCCATCTGTATCTGTAACTTATACAGTCGACAAAGGTTTAGGTTAAGTTACATTCATGTTGATAAATGGAAATTTGCCCCCTTAAATGGAATATTTAATAAGTACAGATTACGTTGTACAAGACACCGCATTACACTGCACGTGTCCTGTATTTAGAGTTCATGGTAAGAAAGCTGTACTTCTATTTACGCTTTATTTTTATTTTTTTTTTCTTTCAAAAAACATCGCCCCACACTAGGAATTTTTCCTATATCGTAGGTGCGTTTTACAAAAATGAAATATTCACATACACAAACACCCAGACTCGGGACAAACATCTGTGTATTGTATTTTAACTTTGTGATAAATTAAAATAATTATAACATTTTGATATTATTTCTATTTTCCTAAGTTATTCCTTGAAGTTCTCGTTGTCAAGTTAATAAACTTAACGCTTAGATACAGATCAGTATTAATTATATTGAGAACTAGCCGACCACTTACCGTTTAACCCTTTCAGAAGCATTACAAATTAGATCTCGATTAAAACAAGTAACAAATCAATACGCTCAAAACGTGTTTATTAACGTCAATTTGCGACCAACTTCGTGCGCGTACGCAACCAATTACCGCGGATTTTTCGCATAACGACCGGACAAACTAGTGTGAACGGTGCCCCATATTCCCAGAGCTTCCCTTTTACTTTCAAATACTGTAATGTTTATATTTTGGAGTTTAATTGGTGTTAGAATGTCTGTCGTGATAAATATTGAAGGGAACAATATTAATTGTGTATTGCTATCTTGTGAGGAAATTATTAAATGAAGGATCTTTTTGTTGTTGCAAACATAATTATTGTGTTCTTTGAGTATGCTTCGGTACTTTTTTTCATAATATGGTTGATGAACAAACTGGGGTCTATACCTTTGCACCTGTAACACAAATTCACAATGTTAGGAAATGGTAAATGCAAAAAAATATATATTGAGAGGTTCATTAATAGGTAGTGCATGTGACATATTTGCTAGTTTAACTTGGACTCACCTAGGACCCGCTTCCCACAATATGTGAAAACTGAAAACATAATAGCACCCCAGAGGCTACGTTCAATGTGCACCATTATGTATATTCGTGGAAGCTATTTGTACGAGTCATTAGGCGAGTGATGCGCCGCTGATATTTAGTCGTCCGCGGCGCTTGCGACACTCGGGTGACACGACGGCGCCTGCGCACCTTCGCAGTAACTCCGGTTAAACTAACTCACTTGTTATTTTACTGAAATATTATCTACTCTGCTTTAGCCTATTAACAGTTGCCTGATATAAAAGCGAAAGTCCATTGAACCAAAAAAAGATATTCTTGTATGTATTCAAGCTTTCGAAAACAATCTTATCTGCTTCGGTTTTATATATAGCCCAAAATATTAACTAATCACACTTGCTACAACTAACATCTAATAACAACTGATTATAGCGAAGTATCTTGTCCACTCTTGGCATCCTAATACGAGGTTGCAATGATAAAATGGTCGCCTATTAAGAAAGCTGGTGCTACGATGTGGCCCATTAGGTACTAGGCTTTATGGTTACAAATACTTACTTAAAGAAACTTTGAGTTACCTAAAGAAGATTCCGTCGCTTTTGAAGTATATTAAAATAATAACCAAAAGCTTAACTTCTCACAGTGCTACCCATCCCGCAAGGCCTCCGCGGGCGGCGAGTTCGTGTGGTCGTGCCCGCAGCCAGATTAAACTATTGCATTGCACCTCACCGACATTTCGGTCGCCATGGTAACCGAAAACACACGACTTTCCGTCACACTAACACTAATCAAAATCTAACCATAAATATATGTGGTTAAAGTTTATTTTTGGTCGTGGTTAGAATGTTCTAAGTAAGTTTTCTTCGTGAGTTTATGAAATAGGTCGGTGGTGCGGGTCCTGTCGACCGATCGTACGAATTTATGCTCGCTAGCTACAACTGGTTAGGCGTGAAGAGTATGCGCTAGTTAATATGGATTTTTTAGGCAAAGTTCTTGGTTCTTTTGTCAGCAGTGATTCAATAATCTACAACAATTTGCATGTGAGTGATTTAAACTAAGAGAAACCCAATATCTAATTATAAACTACGTCAACATCGAGATCCTAAAACGCACTAAAATTTAAGAAGTTGAGAAATGAGTTTTAGACATCAAATACAACTGCTGGACTCCTGGCGAGGCGTGAAGATGACTGTTGGAGGATAATGATTAAAATAAATTGATTCGCTATAAGTTTTATTTTTAGATCTTTAGGTCTATTCTTGTAACTTACCATTCACAATGCACTATTACTAGGATCGATATTATAGTCACAATTTACGAAAATTAATCTACTGTTGTATTATGATTGTATTTTCAATTACCTACCTTTCTAGGTACCTAAATAGGTAGATTATTTGAAAATACATTAATATTTTTATTCCAAAAATTGATAACGGCAGACATTTTTAGAAAAACAATAGAAGCCTCAGTCCATTTTCAATACGATATTCAATAATCGATGAAAATACTAAACACGAATACTTTCAAAGCTAACCCAATTTCAAAATCCCGAGGCAAAAATATCGCAACCTTTTAAATCCAATAACATTCAATGGAGCATCCAATTATAACTGTGTGAGAACAAAGATACACTGAGCACGGACACAATTGAAGATCATCTTAGTATTCTACACTTTAGCGCCTATAATTGAGCGAATTTATTTATAACGCGAAAATTGCACTCCCGAGCATTTCATCGGCAATCGTGGATTGTATGCAAGCGGGTTAGGATGGTATGTTTTGTTGCAATTATGGGTGTGTATAGAGTTGATGATACCTTATGGTGGAGTTATAACATGTCTATTTATTATGTGGGTTGAGGGTATCTTTACACACACTTTTAGTAATTATTGAGTGGTAGATAATGTAAAATGAATTTATTTTAATCCCTACATTGTATTATAAGACAGTAATGACCGTAAGTTCTAAGGGGGAGGCCTTTGTTCTGCAGTGGACGTCTTCCGGCTGATGATGATGAATGACCATAATATATTGGTAAGAATCATATTGCTTCGCTGCTGCAGCCATTTTACATGCGGAACAATAGGTAGATAGATCATTCATACAAGTAGGTAACTTAGGAAAAAAATCGAATTACCACGGTTTACGATTATAATTACAAACACACTTTAATAACTCTTGTTTTCGCATTTAAACAGAGTTCTAACAATTCCCAATACTGAGACACACAAAGCCTTTACCGAACACACCAGCAACCTCCTTCGTACAGCTCCGTTCGTGACCGAACCGGGCTAATGTGTGTAGCCGGCGTAGTATGACCGCAATGAAGATAGCAATGGCACTATTAATTCATTGCCCCGCACTGAGAACACGCCGACACTCATTATCCGCCGGCTTCCTGCGTGCCCCTATAGGTGTTCGCACCCCGAAGTCTCACGGACCTGAGAAGATACCATCATAGGTAGAGCCTTAATTAAATATCGGTTCATCAAAACTTCTGTGTAAGTTTAAGTGTTGAGAATAAGATCGCCTTTATGTACTTTAAAATCAATTTTTGTTTTTGTTTATCAACTTTTTTTTTACATGTACAATGTTACAATTGACAGAGCTGCGGTACGGTACGACGAAGGTCCTGGGTTCAAGGCCCGCTCGTGTCCATCATTTTTTCAAATTTCCTTTATCAGTTTAGATGTACCTTCGTAGTTGACAGTATGTTTTTGGAAATACAAAAATATTTTTGAAGGAAAAATGAAAGTGTTAGACTTATTGTTTTACGTAATCTAAAAGTCTTGCAGTTTTGTATGTTATTAATTATTAACGTTATGTAAGATATATACCTACCTACCCTACTTAAATTAGTTACTTTTTGCATCGGAGTTCACTAACACATTGGGATCTTAAGCGGACTTAGATGGACGACGGAATGCCCAGATCACAGCGCTGGCGATTTAAACACGATCTGCTGAAATGTATGACTACTTACCTAAGTAAGGAAGGTGGCACACTGGATTTAGTTTCTTTACCAGGAGGTACTACAGTTAAAAAGCATAATTTTGAAGATTGAGGGATTTTGTAGGCCCTACACACAAATAGGCTAAGAGATTCATAAAGAGGTAACATTTGTTTGTATGGGGTTAATCTCCAAAAACATAACTGGCGAAATGTGGGTGAACTATACGTGCACCTCTGCCTACCCCTTCGGGGAATACAGGCGTGATGTTATGTTTATGTATATTTATATGTAATTTCCAAAACTATCCATCGAATTTTGAAAACTCTGACTCTATTATGTAGAATGGTTCTTCAGGGTGGGCTAGGCTACTGGAATCCTGTAAAAGACTCAACGCATTATCCACACAGACGAAGTAGCAAGTTGCTTCTAGTTACAGAACATTATAATATCAACTAACTAGATTTAAGAAGATAGAGAAAACAATTGTCTACAGGATGTCAGTTTAACATAATCCTCAAGCAGTGGCAATAATCTCAAAGCAATGGCAAGCGGCTTGGGTATCCCAGTATTGGTGGTGAAGTTACAAAAGACGCTGCTGCCCATCTTCTGGATTTTCGCTTAGTTACGACACCCACGGAAAGGGGGTGGTCAATACTAGGCCGGATACCACTCGGCAGGTGACAATGCAGACATATTGGTGGTAGATTTATTAATAAACAATTTTCATTTGAAGCTCCTAAAATCAAAACAAGGCACATTGAGATGAAAATCGCAATGTTTTGCCATGGGTTAGAAAATTCGTAACCAGGCGACAGTCGTATACACCGACCCTTACCAGTACATTTAAATTAATATTTCGCATTAGGTCCGTAATCACTAGTACCGTACATATTTATGGCGAGTATGGGAGTCGTGATCGTCGACGGGGGCTAAGTGCGAACCATCACTGGGGAACTGATAGTGAGCCGGACTTTGGCTAAGTAGCTCTAGATGTGTTTAATGTGCGAATGAGATTGGTTTCTTTTGAGTCTGAAGTAGAACTAATCAACAAGTCAGAAGGGGCAGAAGTGAATTTAATTGTAATTATGGACCTAACCTATTATGTGACCTAACCTTCCTTGGTTTATTGGCTATATAGGGCTTGCCTTCCTTCATACGTTTCGATTTTTTTGTAATTATACATAAGGTTCACAAAGGCATATTATGCATTTTAGTTCAACTATTTCCGAATAGTATTGTGTTTTCTATTCTTCTCAAACTACGTCCTATCTATTTGTTTATTTATTTATTTAACCAACTTACATTAACAGAATTGTAAACATATAAGTTCCTATCCTTTTGCTACGCAGAATTATTATAATCTAATTGACTAAAGCAGGCTAAAATAACAATAACAGAATACGTTAGACAGACGTCTAAGTACCAACAAATATAATATCCTTACTTGAGCTAACTCTAAAACAATTTCACCACTAAAACCAACATGCTTCAAGCAAATGAATTGCTCAAACATTGAATAATAACCCTGATTGATTTATCGGGCACGAGATGGCGTGCGTGCTCCGGCGCCGGTCGGACATACGATAATTTTCAATAAACACGCCTCCATTAAATTACTCATCTTCGCTGAGAACACAGAGATTATCGAAGGGTATCAGTGTCAAGGGAAAGTGGAAAGGATATGCGTGTATGTGTTGCGCCAATATTCGTTTGCGCCTACGCATGTAATCGTTCAATCATAGGTACTAGTCGAAGAGGTAGGTTTGGCGGTTTGTTAGTAGTATTATTATGAGAAGTGAATATAGGATTCTCGTGCCTAATTGAATTTCGAATTTATTAATTTACTTCTTACTTCCATCCCGTATTTTTGGTTTAGTCTAGAATATGTGGGTCGACACCAGCCCTTCTTCCTAATTTTAGTATCAAAAGTGAAATGAAAAGTTGCAGCATTTTTTGAATATCCTCCTCATTAAAAATGCTGCAACAGTTAATTGAGATCTAATATTATTCACATTTAGGATCAAAAGTACCATTCATTTTTTTATGCTTGTTTCCTTTTATACATTTAATAAAAATGTTTATCAGTTTTTTACATTTTGCAATATTCTTACAGAACTTATTTATCTTCCCAATTCGGCTTCCCATTGTCCATTGAATTCGGTTTATGAGTCTCCACATGTCATAAGTACCAACGACATCATCTAAAACTCATATTTGCAAACCATTTTACAGTAATAATTAGTCAAATGGGTTTAAACAAGACGAATGGGCGCGCGGCGCGAGCGTGCGTCCACTCACGCGCAAGCTAGCGCGCATGCGCGACCTCCCACCCCTCGCGTCGCAATGCCAATTTGTTAGTTGCGCATCTAGAACTTTCTACGGGGATTTGGTAAGCTGAATATGGTTTTGTAAACGTACGATGTGACACGTTTTCAGGTTATAAACTTTTATTATGAGTAATCAACGAATGTTAGAAGATTTTTCTTCACGAAAAAAGATACGAGATTTACTGTTAGATGGAGTGCTTAGTTAAAGTTAGTCCTGATGTCTCTCCGGTCGTGTCGGTCTACAGTCCTATCGGACTATGAGAGTGAGAGAATAGGGAGTGAACTTGTGTCTGCGCGCATACTTGTGCACCATAATATCTCCTGCGTAATTGGCTAGTCTTAGATGAGAAAGGCCGCCGTGACCGAAATTTGGTCAGGAGAACATTATTAGTTAAAGTTAAATATTCCCTTTTAACAAAACATTCTAAAATGTCTACTATATAATATCCTATCAGTAATACTAAATACTAGGATGTCAAGGGTATGCTAAATGCGTACAGTAGCGCAGCTGCCTAGATCTAGTCACATTCCTACTGTATGGTAGGTAGGTATAGTTCAGTACCTACAAGTTTTCACAGAAGTACCTATACATTTTCCGACTCACCCAAACTTCTACTTCTCTCACAGTTAAACCTGAACCATTTAATTACAATAGGCACTAAAATACAGCAATACATTGCTGACTGGACCACTTCCTTACCATACAAAAAGCTGCAAACAACGCACTATGAATCACTTCCTCTCCATGAAAATTAAAGTAATGGATTCAGCTGCGTAGGCGCAGTGTTTGTGCGAGCGTTTGCGCGTGGTGGTCGACATTGTGAGGTTTTACGCCCATGACTGGTTTACACGACCGAGTCTACTTGATTATTGAAGTAGAAGCATGTTGATAGAATTTTATAAGAAAACTATTGAATCTTTAATTTATTTTGTATTCACCTTCAAGATAAAGTTTTAGTCGTTATGCGTCTATAGTACGAGCTTATCATAGGTGGCAATCCAAGTAAATATATCTGTATGAATGTCTGTTAAATACCAGAAATTTATTCAGTCACATTTCATAGCCAATATAGATAATAAAAAATTGGCTTACAATTTTTTTTCCTTTCTCCCTTCCATCTTTTCGCCAATGGAATAACCTCAAAATTGTAACTGGAAATATTTATACCGGAATGTCCCTGGGCTTTATTACCTTTATTAAAATTCTGCACCGACTAACATTGTTTATAAGCTCCTGTTACTTACTTGTTTACTAACCATAATGGATCAGGTTATCTGATAAATAAACATATAAAAATACTCACGGTTAACGTTTTAAAAAGCATAATGACGCAAACTTTTCAACGTCAAAAACAATACTTACATCACAATAACCGATCATAAACAAGATCATTTATAACAGTAAAGTATACCCAAAGCTCGCAGACAGTGTGTCTCAGCCGGCTCATTTGTCCACAGTAATTACCATGCACAAATTGGTACTGGTATAATTTATACCAACGCTGGTACACTGCATATAAATTTATCAGGGAAAGTGTTTGAACTCTGTTGCACGGAATATTAGTGGATGTTATTGGGGTTTTTCAACGAAATGGATTGATGAAAGAATTTTTTTTTTTTGCGTGGCCAACGCAGCAAAAGATTCGAAAAATTAATATTAGATAGATAAAGTGAGCGTCCAGATGGACACCACCTAGGTAAGTCTGAAGTGATTTGCCCTATTATGAAATAGGTTGATTTTTTTATCACAGACAAAGAGACCGAAGCGTATGAAGGTCTTCAGATTAATCTTATTACCCAACAAAGCATTCCAAATAAAAGGTTATTTCGACCCAACATTTAACCTCAACTTAAAACTGTAATTTTTTAACAAAAACATTTCATTATCGTCTGACATTTTTACTAATATTACTAAACTACTCCCACACAGTCATTGTTCCGTTCAATCATAAGTATGGCTCAATAATTATCACCTTTAGCAAACTTCCAAATCAAAAATGTAACCTTAAGTCATTGACATAAGGTTTATACTTCTGTAAAGCGTAGTTACAGAACAGCAAAAGCTGTATTGTCGAACTATTGCAAACATTTTGAGTTGATTTGCAAATTTTGAAACTGTGACTCATAGGAGTAGGCAGCGATTTATAAATAGGCCCTATAATAGATTTAATCGTCTAATTTATCACGCCATGGTGTAATTCAATAACCATTGACTACTTAAGTGGATGTTAAGTAGGAAGATATGAATGCATTACTGGCCACACCACCACTTCACTTACACCTATAAGTTTGGCTACGGACAGTTTTATTGGTATCATGTCCGTTTTATCGCTTTTTGATACATTTGATCGGAATTGACATTACAAGGAATTATGTTGGGCAAGGTAGACCAGTGATTTTCGATTCCGAGTTGGTACGAATAGTTGTGGCCCACAAGTACCTTACATTTTCTTATTCCTATCTGTGTTCTTAAGAATCTTTAAAGTAATCTAAAATTAAATCAAATTAGATTACATTAATTACAATTAGTGATATTGCCCACCAAATTCACAATTAACATCAAAATTGAAAAGTTATCTTAGACTTTAATTTGAATTATAATTTACACAGGTATCCTTGTCTCATGTTATTTAGATTGTACTATTAGTATCTTATATCACTTACCAATGCAAATTATTCGCTACCGTACCATAAACAAGTTCTACCGACGATAACTTCAAGATTATCATGACAGCATAACTCATATTAAATTTGTTCATCTCTTTCTATATAAAACGGAATACCTACTGCCCCTTACCATGAAATCGTAAAACTGTTCATATTTCGTTGTGGGAAAGAGACGCAGCACTACACTGCACGTAGCTGCGTCTCGCTTTCACAACGGAAAAGGTACTGCTTTCAGACTTCATGGTAAAGGGGCTGAGTACAGTTAGCGACAATAACGAGTGTTTAAATGCTATTGTTTTCACACACAGTGGTCAGGTAATACCTTAGATGGTGCGCGCACGCATGCATGCACAATGCGGGATATTGAACATGAGCTATTTGAGATTTGGGCTATTTTTTCCGGGTGATGGTGTAGTATAATGTCTATATTATCGTTTCGTGATGTATTTTTTTCTTTGCAGTTGTTTTTGGTTTTCTTATAATTAGGACTGGTGGCTAAGTGGATGAGGGAAAGACAAAGTAAGAAAAATGTTCTCTGTATTATTCTTTGTTGGTGGATCAATTACCACTATTCTCTATAATTTTTCAGGTTTCCTTTATAAATTTAGAATTAACGTATTATTTTTACTATAACAAATCTCTTAGATTCAATAGATATTGAATGTTCAATTGTTCAGTAAACTTTTCAGACAGTATAAAATAAACACGCATCAAAATCATTCACCATTCCTCAGTGAGACTGTCCCGTTTGAGGCAGAGATGACCATCAGAGCATCAGTGACCCCGGGACGGTCATTTATAAACACGACCATGGGAACACACAGATAACACATCGCACGTACCACCACGATTAGAATACGTACGTTTTGCTCGCAATTACGCTAATTCACCACTTTCGACAGGCAATGAGGTATTGAAAGGTTCGGCATATGAGTTTTTGGATTTTAGGAACCTTGGGTTCACTAGGAGTTATTCTAGTATCGTGGCTGGGAATACCATGAATTTTATTTTTTTATAGTAGCCGGTTTTTGTTTTCAGATCAGCCAAAAAGATTATACTAAATTATGTCATGATTTATCAATACTCAATTTTACGTAATATTAACTTTGCTATCGATATCGTGTATTTGAAAATTTAATTTGAATCATTGTTGAGAAATGGGAAAAATAACGCCAAAAGTACATATGATTTAATCTTTTTTTTTTGCGGGAATCGGGAAGGTTTCCATTCCAACCACGTTACCTTGAACAAATCAGAAATACAAATTTTAACACTTCTCAAAATCTATTATACCAGCACATTATCCTTAAACAATGATACAGTCCTAGTAAAAATTGACAAGAGCGCGCGCATGCGCGTGACACGTGTTATCTCGCATCGCGACGTGTGCGCAAGTGAGACGCTGATACAATCTGTTCTCAGGCTCCGAGCGCCGTGCGGGCAAACATGCCACTTCCGAATAGACACATCCTTGTCTTCAAAAGGATTGGCTTGGAACTTGGAAGGCAGGAGATAAATGACATGCTGAATACTTGATTCTCCTATTGGATGTTAACAGACGCTTTACAGCTTTATATCACTTAATTGACGACCTGATTAGCGCAGTGGCTAAGCGATTGGACTGCTGCGCTAAGGGTCGCGGGTTCGATCCCCGCACGGGGCAAAACTTTGTGCGAACCACAGATGTTTGTCCCGAGTCTGGGTGTTACTGTATGTGATATTTCATGTTTGTGAAACGCACCCACGATACAGGAGAAATTCCTAATGTGGGGCGGTGTTTTTTATAAAAAAAAAAAATAAAAAAAAATTCTGCTCTTCGATCGTAGTTTCATATGCATTTTAGTATTCGTATATTTTTCCATTTGAAGTCTTAGAAATGGTAAAGGGTAATTAAAATCGCATAGATTAAACCTAATCGGAAAATTAAACTCTTCTCATCAGTATCGTTCACGATTTTAAGACTAACAAAGTAACAATAATACATAATACCAATAAATGTATCTAAATATGAATAGATTTGCTAGCAAAAATGTTAAAAAGAATTGTCAGCTGATGGTAAAACTTAATATAAAGTTTCCGTACAGAAACAGAAATTTACATCAAATTAATAATGTAAAATCAGCAGCGAGCATTAGAAGTAGCTAAAACAGGTAGTGACAGGACGGACATGTTAGCGTCGGGTCAACGCGCACTATCTTTTTATTATCGAAGCCGACAGTAATCTGCTCTATAACCCAGAACAATAAAGTATTCGCCAACCGAGCCGGGCAGGTTGACAACGTCCTACAAAGTACATGCAATATCATTAAGTTGTTGGAACCACGTCGCGATGACGGACAGACAACCAGCTTTCACGACGTCAACCCACATCTTGGTTAACGTGACAATACACCGCGGTTGTACGTCGCAATACATGAGCATTGTTGGGGACCTAGGTGACTAGCTGTACTGGTTGTACACCGGGGGACATTATTGTGTCTACCTATAACTTTCCCACTAGACTAGACAATACACGAATAGGAACTAGCAAGAATCGTTTGCCTGTTGGAATGGACCACCAAACTTTGTTCTGTCTATATATATATATATATATATAGTCCTATATGTCGATTTCGACAACGGCGACCCTCGAAATCACCTTCCTTGATGAGCCTTAATGTAGCTCGCTATACATAATAAAGTTAAACTGTTTGAGTTTCAGCGACTTGCCACTCTGGACATACAGCGCCAATTACGTAAAGAAAGACCTAAACGCTCCTATACGTACTCTTACAATTCTTCGGGCCAACTGTATTGTAATACATGCGACCGCATATTTAAAACAAAGTTCGGTCTATCTATATAAAGATTCCAAAAATCCTCTTCATTATTACGTACTGATACCGTATTTGATCATAATAACTACGTAATAAGACACACATCCTATGTTATGGCTGGCTGGGTTACAATGGGCTAGATTCCTATGTTAAGTAAAACTGGGACTTGTCAGATTTTCATTAGTTAAGTTAGTTGACAGCATACAAGCTGGCTACAAGGCCAATAGATTTGCGGATTCCTTCGGGATTTCTTCTGTGTAATCATTTTCCACCTTCTGATCTGTCTGAATCCTACATTACAACCCGCCATCGCTTACATATTAAAACCAAAATATGACTTTATAGTTTGTTTCTTTTCCTAGATCACGACATTTTACGTTTTTATTATGCTTGTAATTGAATAGTTAATCCTTGATGCAGTCGGAATTGCATAAATTAGTAATTATTGTATGTGATTTATATAAACTTTATAGAACCTATACTAATTGGATACTATTTATTCATACATACAGTCGACTCTTCACTTGACAAAAGGACTGGCTTGTACTTCGGGCGAAGAATTAGCATTGCCATTTTGCCATCAAACGTGGCAATGCAGCCATTATTTTGGGCGCCATACGAGTCGACAGCGATGAAGAGAAATACATATTATGTACTACATAAAGTAGCCCGTAATCACTAATACTATGGCATCCGTAGAACTATAATATTTTTGTTAAAAGCCTATAAATATATTTGCACATTTTTTGTGCGCTCACCACAAGTCACATGGAATAGGTGGCGATCCTATTGTCAATCAACGGCCCGATACCAGGTTTGTTTCCTCGTGCTCAAAGGGGAATTGTATCCTTATCCTAGTTTTCTTGTGGAAAATCAGCTGTTATAATAATGCCAGGTGAATTAATTAGTAAATAGGTATCAACTAAGCGTTATTTGGTTCAGATTAAAATTCCTTGATAATAAAAATGTCAAATTGGAAACATCAAACAATCCACAAACACATTAGAAACTCGTCTCCCCTATTCCTTCATACGGCGCACATTGTGGATAAAAATACTTGCGTTACTATTGTCACAAATCTACATGACAATGTAACAACGTTGACCTAAGTCTCACGTTGACCTCTGACCCTCACACCGGTGACCTATCCAGTCTTTGGGACGTGTGTACGCTGGTAACCTTAAACATTGTTACTAAACATGCATACAAAAATTATTCTGTGCATTTATATTGACGTACTGCTGGATTGTATGACGATTACTTGCCAATTTTGCTAGGCTGCGGTCGATAGTATTATGTTTGAAGCGGTATGAATGAGTTATGGATCTCGCTTGCCCCTTGCCCCTAGATTTGCGTCAGTCCACGGAATAATTATGTCGTATGTTGTGTCTCTTGTTCATTACCATTAGTATAGCGGAACTGGATGACTGTAATATATTATTGTACTGTAAAGTTATTGGAAAATTTATCGGTGTAATTTTTGTTGCTGAATTTCCTTTGTGAGATATGCCGTTGTTGCTCGGAAGAAATGTTTATTGGTAAGAAATATCATGGCTGTAGTAACCGACTTAGAATCGATAGAATCACTATTATAAGAAGTTTATAATGGCTGTTTTGTGTAATTATTATCATATGGAAACATAACACTGTTTAAATCGTCTGTAATAAACACAAAGGCCAAAGATAAAGATGAAATCTCGACTGCTAAGCACGAGGTCCTGGGTTCAAATCCCGGATCGGGCAAAGAGTTACTAGGCTTTTCCATTAGGTTATTTCGAGTAGCAGCACTGAGTCTGGATTTGTGCCCGGTTGATGGCAATAGGTTTGCCCCCTATTATATTAGGACTTAAAAAATATATAACTCGCGAAATGTGCGTGCACTATATGTGCACCTCTGCCTACCCCTTCGGGGAATGCAAGCGTGATGTTATGTTAAACTGAAATCTATTTTTCATAATTCCTATCTTAAGCGGTAGTCTAATTTTACAAATCAGATTTTAATTAACAAAAACAAAAATCATAAGTATGTATGTATGTTTAAACCAAAAACCCTGTACCTATGATACATAGTTATGTAACAAAGGAAAATCAAACAGTACATCCAATAAAACGCATCGAAACTGATTGTAAATGGAAAGTGGAAAACGCATTTATATTTTACGACATCCAGCCTACAGAGTTACCTTAGAGTTGTAAACTTTATTATATATACAATAGATACATGTTGAAATGGAAATTATTAAGTGGGGTAAGGAGAGTTAGGTTTCTGGAATAAAAAGTATTTATCTTATGCATAATTAAGGATTAAATAATGTTAAGAACTCATGATGCCACGGGTTGCTTATTTACACATAAGATAAGAAAATAAGTTCTAGCACATTATTTGGAACTCTTTAGTGTCATTTTTTTATAGCAAGATGTTCGAAAAAAATTTAAATCAAATCAAAAAGCAAGCACAACTTCGTACAATTAGTTCTTAAAAACCATTCACGAAAAAATATGAAAACAAAAGAAAACTCTAGAAAACTGGAAGCCACACAGCGAACAAACCACTTATGTCAATAAATCACAAGGCAATTCTTCAATCCGTTTCCTTATTCCGTTCCATCTTGGGACTCGCAATAATATTATTATATTACGATAATAGGGGAATATAATCGGCTGGTGACCGCAGCACGCAGAACGCAGAATAATAAGCATTCACCTTGCACACAATAGCGGGTTGAAAATATATTATGTCATTGTGGGGATAGTTGCATCGTGGTGTTAACGGTGGTTTACTTTGTTTATCTGTTAGTTGGAGTTTAGAGTAAAAGAATTTGGGAATTTTATTTAAATAAAATTCTTATATAACCCTTTTCGGTCCACATAATTAATCTGAAAATCTCTTTTGTGTGTCAGTACTTTGTGGGCTATATTACGTCAAAACTGTCCATCCGTCTTGTTAGATTTTGACATGTGCGATGTGATTTCTTTTTGGTCTGTAGAGCCGGTGATGTTTGGTAAGTGATGACATCTTGATAAAACGTAGATACTGTTAAATTCTTTTAGTCCTTAACACAGCGTTTACATACCATCTAAAACTTTAGCGTTTTACTCACTAGGTGACGTCACAGAACGTAATTGCCCAATTATTATTAAACCATGGTTAAGGTGGGATGCACCACCTCGCCACTATTTTTAAACAGTGAAATGTTTATGTATGAAGGTGTCAAAACACTTCGTCGGACACAAATTGCCGACGACCCTCTATGGGCATCTATTTGAATAGCTTTTGGCTTAGCCCTCCGATACAATGGTCGCAAACCCATGACCGCCTCCATTCTGGATCAGATAGTTCCTATTCTGATAGCCTTCTATGAAGATTTATTGGTAAACTATTGCTTATTGAATTTTAATGGCACTAAGTCTATTGTCCTCTATACAGCCATATTAGCAGAAAGATTCCCTTGTTACTACAATATTATTCATAACTATGAGAACGTTCAAAGGTCAATAGTTTCGTGAGACGAGTTTTAAAATGAAACGGATAGGATCCCGATCGGCAATTTATGTTATTAGGTACGGTAACAATGATATATCTGCGGCCAGTTTTAAATGTCAGCGGTCAGTTGCGAATTGAACATTGTTATAAAGGTACTTTTATAAAACTGCTATACATTAAGGTCACTTTGCGGTCACGCTTCTTGCGTCGCACTAAGAGCCAACTCAACTCGAAAGGCTTCAATTATATTAATAGTGGTGAACTTTCAGTCACAGGACAGGTCATACAGACTTAGTCCTAAAGAGCATTGCAAAACAGCAAAAAAGAGCAAAAAAGTGACAAAACCATTTACCGTCCAGTACAACTTAGCCAGTCACCTCCATCACCGATTTGCTGACTGGCCTAATTTTTTTTTCTATGAACTCAATAATACCTATAATAAAGAGTACTATTCCCAAAGAACTGCAGGCTCTGTGAGAAATAAGGACATTAACGCCCGTCCCATGAGATGTGTCGGTATCCCACTAAACGGAACTCCGTAACACTTATGTTTTGACTTTTGCGAACCTAACTCTAAATCTGGCATCAAATCTCTCATAAATTACAGATGCTTGCCTTCAGGTTGTAACGTCTTAATATGGTATGGCGTACAATTCCAATGATTGGGAATGTTACATCCTTAGCACGAATACTCCCGATATATGAGCAGTGCTTGGTGGCATTTCAGTTCTGCTTTAACAAGATTTCGTACGTATTAACTAAGTCAAGAATTTGAGGAGCAGAAAAAACCGTAGAGTAAATTATCTCGAATTTTTCGTTTCACTTGTATTGGATTATTGAAAAGAAAATTCTCAGATATTTCAGTGGAACTAAAGACAGAAGAAGAAATAGAAGCCGTAGTTATCCAACCCGCCAATAGACAATTAGGACCTACACAACATCAATGCATAGAAGTTGTCTATCGTCGAATAGGCATCATTCATCGCTAAGTTTCACTATTTAGTTCATTTGAAAAATAAATTATTTCATTCGTCTTATCACTTTTTGGCAACCCTAAAATAAAATAAATAAGTAGGTCCCATGCCTGATTTTCAGATTAGTATATTATAGATATAATATTATGACGTCGTCTGAAAGAAAGGAAGACATTGATGACATTGAACCTTTCATCTTGTACCGCATTCTTAACATACTTCCCAAGTTTTCAGGCACAGCCGCTGTCCTCAGATAGGCATCAGAGTGCTAAGCAAGTCAAGTTGCGGAGATACACCGATATTGTTCCGATGCAGCTATAGGTCAAGCGGCCGGCGCGCGCGCACAAATGTCACTGTCCCAGCCGGATGGGATGGCTTTATGCTAGGTGGTACGATTCTGTTAAGTTACTGATGTTTTGATGGTAACTTATATGTAGCTACTTGAGTAATGTTTTTCATCTTATATTTTATCGCATAAGTTTATAGGTTAGTGTCCAATTACTGCAAGATAATTTACTAGGTGTATATATATGTGGATGGTCCCTTTCGTCGCTTGGAAAGCGAGTTGTAAGGCGACAAACCCGGTATGGACCCGATTGATGGCAATAAATCCTCCTCCAATATGAAACTTTATAAGGAGAATCTAAACATGGGTAAATTATTTACTTTTCTTATAAAGGATACGGACATACACCTCAGCCGCTGCGTTTTTGTATAATAATGTAGGTTTATTAATTACCTATATGCAATTTTAGGAGCAGCACTTGTTTCATTAGGTATATTTCTTAGATATTCTATAGACATAGAAATGTATTCGCAGGAACAGTCATCTTTACATTATTTAGTCTTAGTTAATAAATAGTTTACGTGTCCCGCCTTTTGTATAAGGGATGCAAATGTTGTCGTTCTTTTAAAAAATATAAAAAAAATCTATCGGTAATTTCGTAAAAACTAAAGTTTCCTAAAACAGCGTCCTCACAAACATAAAGCTGGTGATTGTGCAAGCGAGGCATCTTCTCAAAGGTCGCGCGCTGACCGATAACGATTGCGGCCTTCTGCGGCCCGAATCAGTTGGCTTGCACCATGCCATGGGGTTACTATGGGAACCCACTCTCTACCGCCGCGACACGAAATGTGATAGATAAATTAATGTTGCAATTTGTTACTTCTATGTTTATTACTTTTATAGGCAATCATTACTTAGACTTACTTTGCTTTGTGGTTGTAAGAAGTCTTTGCATATTCTAAATACAGTTACTTACTGATTATATAGTTATTCGGTTGATCTTCTTGTGAAAATAGGTCATGCCGTAGCGTGGATATTTGTCAGTCAACAAGCATGATAGCGAAGTTGACCGTCCAGGGTGCGCCGGACCTACTTTAATACCACTATTATGAACATAGCAAGCTATCTCAAGTAACATGTTAAGTATAATACTTAGAAACGTATTTAAACAAACCATTTTTGTTCTAATTGTGTGTAAATTTGTTACTAGAACACAGAGTTGGTGGATTTTGACCGGTAACAAATGGTTCGGCACAAAAATGACCAACAGATTATGTCAACAGCAGATTTAAGTTGATCAACGAAGTTAATAACTACTGCATTAATCAAGAGTTTAATTCAAGCTAAACATAAACATCAACTAATGTGGCCGTATCGATAAATTGCAAGTGTGTTTCTAAACACAGCCTCCTAAATAACGCTTATACATTAAATTTAATGCCTAGTCCAAAATTTCAATGCCTTAATAGCAAATCATAACTCCTTTAAAACGTATAAAAGATGTTGAATATTCATAACATTACAATAAGACGGGTGTTATTCGATTATTAGACCTCGACTACAATGGTCAAAAAGGTCTAAACGTCGTTAAAAAACAAATATTTTTCATCAACTTTCAACTCAATGGTAACAGTTTAAATGTCAGTTACGTCAGGTATAGGTTCTCAACTTACTCTGTATTATAAGAAACATCGTAAGGAAACTATGGTAATTAGTCTGGAATCGCCAACAAGCCATCTATTTTGTATACGTAGAAGCTGCCTCTCTCTGCACTGAAATAGCTAACAATATTTTTCAGTTTGCGTAAAGATATTCAGAGATCAATTTAAGAAACATTTTAGATTTTTATTTTTCTCTTAATTACTTTATATTAATATTCTTTCAAGTTAAGATTAAGCTACACTATTCGCAGCTATCGTTACGCAGTCCTGTATGTATTGGTATGTTCCCGCCTTTAATGTTCGGCGAGCTTCGTCCTGCAGGACAATCACGTGGGCGCTGAGTCGTAAGGTCTGCGATTATGTACGCCCGCCATACAATAGACGAATGGTGCGTATGTTGCTCTATTTAAATAATTGTACGTTAAGAAATATGTGTACGAAATATCGTGCGTATTATAAAAACTATAAAAAGGTCGTGAAAGTATTGCCTCAAAATTTGGAGACGGGCAAAATATACGACCTGTCATAAATGAGAAGTTGACTTTTTTTATTTTGGTGTCCCAACATTAAAATCAATGAGCCATGATAAATATAAGTTTAGTATATTGATAACTAGTAATAGAGAAAACCTAGTCTTTTTTAAATAGATATATAACAATAGGTAGGTAGATAAATTTCTGTCACAAAACTGGCAATAGCTTCTATAACATTAACATTAAATTTCTATCAGATATTAAATAAAATTGATTTAATAAAAAAATACAGTACCCAAGTAAAGCCACTTTCCCTCCCCAATACTCGCCATAGTCCGCTCCATAATTGATACAGGCCGATGCTAAAAACCAATAGCAAGCCACAAATGATTTAGTACCGGCTAATGCGCATGTACAGTGACTTTATTAACATTTATTATGGTAATGATTGCTTGAATAATGTTTTAATATGCGCGCTTGTGTTGCCTGTGAGGTATGGGTGTGCGTGGGGTGATGTCCGGATGACCTGGCTGTGAAGAGTGAATGAGTGAATGGTGGGGACGAACTAAGTGATAATCGTACGAATATTCATAAGGTTATTGAATACAATGAGGTTTACGTGTCCTCTGAAGCTGGGTAAAAGTTTGGTGATGCTTACTCATGTTAAAGGTAGGCGATTTATCGGCTTATTTAATTACAGCTGCATTCAAGGCTTGGTTTAGCGTTATGCTTGTAAGATTAAAATCGGTCATCGATACGGAAAATGACCATAGAAATAAAACGAAAAGTTACCTATTTTTCTCGTGGTTGCTAAGCGCGACTGCTGACCACGAGGTCCTGGGTTTAAATCCTGGGTCGGGCAAAGTGTTACTGTGTTTTTCCATTAGGTAATTATCAGTAGCACAGAGACTGGATTTGTGCGTGGTTGATGGCAATAGGCTCTCCCCCTATTACATATGAACCTAAAAACATAACTGCCGACATGTGGGTGTACTACCTTAATGCATCCTCTCCTCTGCATACGGGGGGAATACAGGCGTGATGTTATATTATGTAGTTGCATACAAACAAATTAACAAGAACCTCAGCTCTTCTTGAATTTCGCAATATTAATATAATGCACGTTATTTTAGTAAACACTTTTTAGCAAACCCTACAGTTCTAAACAACAAAATTAAACTTAGTTTTACGAGTACACAACATTTATAAAAATAGAAATATTTAAACCAAGATTAACAAAATCATGAATTCGTAATACAATATATTTAGAACTAAGTAGTCACAAAATAAATTTCGGTCTATAGTCAAAATCTCCAAAGTTCTGTAAAATAACCAGCTTATACTAAAACCATTTCGCAGAACACATCAATTAGAACCACCAAACAGCTGTTGACATACATTTCCAGGTGGTCAAATTATCCAAAATTGCATATAAATGGTCTCGCACTGACCACGTCGTTGTTCTCAAACGCATTAAGTGACAATAACCATTGATCACGCGGATTTATAGTGGTCCCAGCCTCAGATCATGGCATTGTCTAAATTCCAGCATTAAATACATTACGAACGATGATTATAGTGTCGACAAGTGAGCTAGTAAAGAGATAGAGCTTGCAAGCTTGAACAATAAATTGAATCTAAGGGGGAGGCCTTTTTTCAACAGTGGACGTCTTCCGGCTGATGATGATTCTATTTGTTTTCTTAAATCGTTAGTTCTTACTTCATTCCCTTACTTGCTGCTTTCCAAATGGCTTACACTTTCAACACGTGCGGGCTATGGTCGTAAATAGTATTCGTCTGAAGTTGCAAGATAAAGTAAAAGATTTTAAATACTTGAACAACATATGAGTCTTACAATTGATATCATAGCTAGTTGACGAAAACATTGTAGGTCTTTAACTAACACTTTAACGATGTCTACAGATAAGGTAAAACGAATTTAAAAGACGCGGTACCTTTTTTTCTCAAATCTTTTCCAGCACATGGAAAAATATATAGTTATAGACAGCTACATAATATTTATTTGAAAAGTGTATAATTAATAATTACTGACTGACAAAAAATGTACCACAAGCCAAATATGCTTTGCCATCGTTAGAGGCTATAAAATATCGTTTTAAACAAAACATCCAAAAACACACAAAGCGACTCTAACGCATTCTAAACTCGACAATCCTCTTAATTCTGAATGATAATTCATTCATGCAACATTGTCCTGGGTTGCACAACCAACAATTAGTATATAGTTGTGCCCTGACAGAGCTCGCGTTTTGTATTACACAGTTTAATATATTGATCGCGCCGCTACATTAATAATATGGCATTGTTTACCTGTCAACCCACCGGCCACTGAAGTTTATTCATATTATTATAATACTGTTTTATTATTAAAATGTTATTAGTTGAAATTAAGGCGTATTGGTTGGTCGTTTAGATTTAAGGCGGTGCTTGTGACATATTGCTGCGTTTTACTCAATTAAGGCATATTAATGTTTAATGATAAGAGTAATCTTGATGTAATATTACCACCTACTGGTGTTATAATAATAACAGCCTGTAATCGATCTTCTTTGGGGGTCACTACTCATTCGAGGAAGGAACGAGCATCGACCACCATTTATTACGGGTTGACGACTTGTCATTTTTGTATCATGGTTTGTTTCATTAGTGTCTTAGGATATGATAGAAGATTAAATTATTTGCTTGCTCCTAAAACTTTGTCTACGTGAGTTAAGAATCCGGTCTGTCCATTCCTAGACCACTAAAACATAAATATACCTATATATACCTACAGAAATATACAAGCATGTAATTGTAAGTAGGTACCCACTGAACTAAGTTTATAATATGTGTCTTTGCATAAGTCCTTCGTTAAGAGTCGTGACTTGTGTTACATCCGCACTTTGATGATCTCATGCCGGCCATTTGAGTTCGAACTGCAAGAAAAAGGTATTTGTTATTTTGTACGCTCTGAATTATCGACAGTTTTAATTATCAATAGATATTTCATATTCTAAGGTGCCTAAGATTTTTGAAACATCATTTCATCCAAAGAGTCATTCTTTATTTTAATACGACCAACTACATAATACAATTTTAAAATAAAACACCTTAATACGAACTGAAAACGTGAAAAATCCCCACATTACTCAGAAGCAGATTAACATTTAACTAGATCTAACAAGTCACGGCTACACTACTCTAAAATAGAGGTGAACTCCCCACACGGCATGAATTTCAAACAAAGCCTGAGAGCAGTACGTGGACTTGCGAAGTCACCACCGTTTCTAGAGTAGTTCAAAAGTTGTGGTTTAAAGAACTTTTCAATCAGGCCCGTATACGAGATCAGAGGGTCGCTCGCGGCCTAGCGACTGCCCGCTTGGATACGTTTGTATGGAGAACGATTTTGTTTGTTTTTGTATTTTTATTGAATGTCTAAAAATCTACAAGTAGGTATTCATGGTTATTCACTCATTCGGTAAGAACCAAAAGACTGAAAGTATTGTTTTGTTTAAGCTTTAGTAAGTAACGTATAACTACCTAATTTATTTTGCAGCTTATCTTTCAAAATCTTTGTGTTATAAAAGTCAAAGAAAGGAAACTTTTGTAATTGATGAGTCTTAAGATACAAAAATATAAACCATTATAAACCCGATGCATTGCACCAATAAAAAGTAACGAATGACACGTCTTGTGGCACAGCTGTCAAAAAACACACACATTGCCAACCTTTAAAATGAATTTAAAAATGAATCCGCGATTCAATCCACACTTGCCAAGCCCTGTTCAAACTAGCGGTAACTAAGATCTTAAGTCGAAAAACTTGGTCGTGTGAGCTAGCGAGCGGCGAGATAAGTGAATTTATTATCTGCCATTACCCACCGGGTCACGCTTTGTGCTAACGTATAGTTGGACACTGCCCGTATGTGGTGGAGATTTAAGAAGTCCCCGTACAGACAGATTAGATTTATCAGTAGTTCTAAACATTTTTCTTTTGATGGTGTTATAATTAGTTGTGATGGTTCTTGCTTTATTATATTGGGTATTATTATTATTTTCGTATGTTGTAGACGTTAAAAATATCTAATTAATCAATTAATGAGCATTTACAATTTGGTTCAAATTAAAAATTAGTTTATTTGTATTTTTTACAAACAAATATAAAAATGACCTAGGTACGTGATAATTTACTGATCATTATACATTATATTAAAGTGACTAAATTATTATTTGTAAAAAAGTTATAACATTTTTTCTATAAACATACCGTGTTTTTCAGAAAAAACACAAAAAACGCTCAATTTCTTCGTTTAAACAGAAATAACTGTTGATCATAAACGCATCAGCGGTGGAAGCAATCAGCAAATATTTAGCGGACCGGCGTGCAACCGAATTCCGGCTATTTATTGTATGAGTAAAAATACATACATATTTCGGACGATGTTAATGCACTTTGAGTAACAAACAGTGGGTGGACTTTCTACAGCATCACGCTTGTACCTATAATGTGGGGCAAGCTTAGTGTTAGTCATAGGAACATGAATATTTTTGATCAACAGCCTGCTGTTGAGATAATATCTTCATTGGCAGTCGGGTGAAAACAAAGCTTGACACAATATTTTTAAATGCCACCAAAAAGCAGGAGGTTCGTAATTGTTTGAATCTTGGCCGAGCGTAAACTGTTTTTAAATAACATGCTTCCAAAATTGTCATGCAAAGAAAGAGTATATTATAAAGTTCTTCGGACATAGACAATGGAATACTACGAAGTGTACTGACGTCGGTTTTAACATTTTTCAAAAAAGGAATTGTTAATGTTCCTTCCCAAACTGTAAAATCCAGTAAAGCGCTAATTATTCACAGCCTGTATAAACGTGCAGTGCAGCCGCGGTCACCTGGCCAGGCGCCAACAAAAAACGGCGCGTACGCAAATATCTACTGTTTGTCCGACCGACCGTCCGCCGGTCAACTCGGCGGCCAACAAACCCGACAGTATTCGAATTACTCATTCTTACTGCTGATATTCAGAACAGAGCATCGGACATAGATTTTAAAAATGATGTAAACAATTCAATTAATACTATTAAAATAATAAGGCTCTATAACATATTGGCGCACTGTGATTCGTCACCAGTTACAGGTTTATAAATAATTATCGATTGCCTGTCTTTTTACAGACGAATAAGTACAAATAGTACAACCCTTTTGTTATAAATGTATTACAATATACACCCACAGTTCGCTCATTATTGGTTCCCAAGAGCGAATCTTAAATGACAGTTAGTGTCATTAAATATAGCGACCGTCCACAACACAAATCTTGTCCAAAATAATGATTCACTATTCTTAGTTTCGTATAACGTTTGAGCCCAATACCTGCCAAGCATTACTAAATAAATCCTTGAATAAAACCAGAATAAAAGTTATATACTTATAATAGCAAAGATCTTACAATAAATTATTAGTAGATGCCAGCTATCTACAGAAATTCTATTTAAACATTATTCCCTAAGTGAATGCAGATACCGCGTGTTAGGAGTGCGCGTCCGATTGGGTTGCACTCTTTGTGTTACCCGCGCTGTTTGTGAAACCAAATGTCTTGGTATTGCTCCCGTCTTTTTATTACGTTTTATTAGTTTTTGTTCTGTCTGAAACGTCTATATTAGATTTAGATTCCGTTAACGATTTTTATTTATGTTTATATCACGTCAAATTATAATTATGTAGGACTTGCTTTTTTAGTGCCGAGTGGTATCCGGCCTAGAAGTGACCACACCCTTTAACCTTTGCCGTGAGTGTCGTAAGAGACGACTAAGGGAAAATCCAGAAGATGGGCAGCAGCGTCTTCTGTAACTTCACCACCAATGCTGAACCCCAAGCCGCTTGCCAACCGTGGGGATTATAGCACCAATACCTAAGGGGGAGGCCTTTTTTCAACAGTGAATGTCTTCCGGCTGATGATGATGATCATGATTTCTAAAAGCAAATAATGAACGGCGAGGATTTTTCAGCCAAGCAATAACAAGAAAACCCGAGCCGACATTTAGGTTAACAAGTCGTGATTAATGTCTCATACCAATCATACTCATTAAGTATGTATTTTTACAACTGATTTCAGAATAAGCTCGTCTTATTATAATTTCAATCACATATTACGTTTCTGCGGTTTCTCTTGCTTGTTCTTTTGAAAAATCTCATCGATATTTTCTATTGTACAGTATTGTTTGCCTTCGTTTAATAAGTCCTTAGTTTAGCGCTAACGATCGATTCAGTCCAGCTCGTCCCGCCATCTCCTTCTGGGCCTACCGCGACGCCTTTTGATGTTGTGTGGCATCCACCCCGTAGTGGTTTTTACCCACATATTTTCTAGCATGCGATAGATGTTAACGTATACTTATATACAGTATATGGTATGGTATGGTATAGTATGGTCTTTATTTATCATTGTTACAGACAAATGCCCTACAAAACCCTACAAAATCGTATACTTAACAAAAATAACCGTTACTGCAATGACTAGGCACTACCCGGTGACACAGCCACAAATATCACGGATACGAAGATTACGTTCATAATACGCAATATTTTCTATAATAAAGTAAAACGGTCAATAAAGGAATCAATGCCGCGATGATTGCGCATAATTTTATTGATCCAAATCAGCGTGGATCATTGATCATTCGGTCAATAATGCATATTAAACTTGTCACTATTTGCTGGTGATGCGTGATTTAGTGAGAAAAAGTTGTCGATATCGATATTTTTTTTTAATTATTAGAATTATGCTTAAAGTACCTAAGTGAGTATGACTTTGAGCATAAGTAAAGAAGTTATTTAGGAAAATAAAACTATTTTTTAACTCAATAATTTAACTAATCTTTAAAGCTATACCGATACGGTAAGCTAGTTAAATGAAATACAATACCTAAGTATTGCTAACTTAAGTTCATAAATAAAAACATACAGGTATTCTTACAGGTAGGTATTTATATTATATATACCTTCCTACTTCGCCTAATCATAGAACTTAAGGTTGAGTAAGAAAAATCAAAAACTACCTAAATTGCACCAGCAAAATAGTTCTGATGGGAACTAAATACAATTTAAATACATACAAACACAACTACCTACAGAATTTTCATTTAAATTCCATAATATCGACAACGTCGCCTACGCCCAACACTAGTGTAGTGTTGTGCAAATCTCAGTGTTGACCGATGGTGCGTGCTAAATGACTCGATCGATCATTGCCTCCGTGCCATTGTGATCGAAACCAGGTGCGACTTCTTGTTGTGAACTTACTCAGCCGTACGTTTACCGATATGCATTTTATACATATTTTTGTGGAAGCACGTGCTACATGCAAAAAATCATATCGAGATGTTCATAAATGAAGGTAAGTAAAGTTGACGAAATATGATCCGATTAATGATTCGAAAAGAACCCTTTACCACGTTTTACGATCTAATCTAGTAAATGCTTCTTACTCAGATGTACTTATTCCTAGCTATCTGTTATTAGAACTATTCAAAAATCTTCCGCGTTTGACCGTTATTACCCCTGGCTAAAAGTTAAACATCCCCAAACAAAAGTAACGTTGTCCTAAACTGAAAAGAAACAACATCTTAACTTTCAAATCAAACACGGGTAGACCCTCGCACATTGTTTGACCAAACTTCACACGACCCAAATCGCAGCTAACACGCGTTCCCCTGTTTATAACCAATAAAAATCACCCACAAGTCCGGCCCGGATATCGAGTTTTCTCACCCTAAAAATTTAACTTTACCAACTTTTCTTTGTACCGTGTAACAAGCGAAAACAACACGTATTGTAGTACGCATAAAGTCCTCGCCAATTGCTTGTTGAATTTGTATTATTCATCGCCATTTCAAGTGATTTGCTCCATATGTCGAGAACAAGTGAGCTGGCTTCTTAACGCGCTGGACACCCCAAATTGAGGGTATTTCAAGGGGAAATCGTCGGGTTTATTGGAATTTCCTATGGGTTTTCACACGTGGTGAGTGCCTTAGGGGTTGAAATTATCATGGACAAAATATGTTGTTTTTACTCAGGAAGTGAAGCGTACATGCATAAATCCTCAAAGCATAAATCTGTGAATATAGAGACGAAGTTTGATTTAAGGTACCATTACCATAGGCCTAACTACGTACTTTAAGATTATCATAACTTATATAGGTAGATAATGTAAATGTAATAAAGGTCAAAATAAGTATTTTACCTAAATATTATTTGTACAACTTATGTTACATTTAGCAGAAACTAAATTCAACTATAACTCTTGCTATTTGTATTAAACATTGAAAAAAACCTCTTCATTTTCATACATTATGTTAGAGAAACAGAAGATTACAATCATTTAGTTAAGCATAATAAAGATCTATCAACCAAAAAGTCCAAGCTAATTTAGCATTCAAATATTATTCCTCCAAAAATACGTAATATATCGTCATCAATAACTCATTCCATTCTCACATCAGCACCCCCGGCGGGCGGAAGCGGCTCAATTGGGCGGAAAGGCGGCTTGACCGCGGAGGTCGAGTGACCCTTCCCTTGCGCCTTTCAATCATAAGGCCTTTTATAAGGGCGGCTTTTGAGGAGCCCCTTTGAAGGAATTTGGAGAACTTCTGTACAATTATGTGGCTTTGGGAATTAGCCTGGGTAGGTTACAAGGCGTATCTCAACATTCTAACAGTCCCATTTTCATGAACTCATAATAAGCTCTTTGATTACGAAACAATTATAAACCCCGTTATTACTAAACCCGAATAAAACGACTCAGAAACGTCCGATAAAATTTAATACAAACTTTCAAAAAATATATTTCACTTTACAAAAACAGCATAAATTATATTCACCACAAATTTTCACTGTCAATTCTCACACAATACCATACTTGTACTTCGTAAATTTTCCAAAAAACATGATTTCACACCAGATATTGTTATTGAAAGTTAATCTTATACATAAGCTGTAAGTTTACTTAAGCCCCTACCATGAGATATCCTAAACCTTAAGATCCTAAAGTAATGACAAAACCAAAGCACATCTAAACGATTCTTAGAATACAAGCTGATAGTATAAGGATAAATGGCAAGGGCGTTTAAAACCTCGATCAACCTTTGAGTAATTTTAGCAAACCAGAAATTAGTGATATAAGAAATTTCGATGACGAGAGTTAATGTATAAGTATCAAGTGTGTAGGGTGCCTCATGGTAGGGCATCACAGTTTAAACGAAGGCCACTTTGACCACAGTTTGTAGGACCAGCAACACGGTGACGAAGAAAAGTATTGTGGGTGGTATCGACTTAGTAGACTTGCTGCTCTCCGTTAACGAGCGGGGCGCTATTATAGGCATCGCAAACGCCTGGTTGTTGCAACGGTTTAGCTAGAAATGAAAATGCACAATTAATATGTAGGGCAATCAATAATGCGTTAAGAGCTGCAGGGACACAATATTTTTTTTATTCGCAAAATATTGTGCTTAGTCTGAGTCGGTACAATACAATTTTTAGTGCAAATATTAAACAATGCCCAAATCTGAGCACTTTTTTAAGACAAATTTAAGTGTAAAGCATAATAAATGTAATCGTAAATCTGCACAATACAAAATATTCCTGTAGAAATAGAAAATCAAAGAGCAGTAGTATTAATTGCGAATAAATTAGAAAGGTAAAATCATTGAACCTCGCAGCATGTAGTCTCCGGTGATCCGACACAGCCGGAACGACAACCTCG
Organism: Abrostola triplasia; assembly: GCA_946251915.1. Taxonomy (NCBI): domain Eukaryota; kingdom Metazoa; phylum Arthropoda; class Insecta; order Lepidoptera; family Noctuidae; genus Abrostola; species Abrostola triplasia. The sequence goes on along the minus strand of OX276434.1, from coordinate 8,451,454 downwards.
CACCACCGCCTCGTACGAGCTGCCCTTTGATATAACCGACGTGAAGCATTTGTCCTCTGCGCTATGGCATGTTATCGTGTGCACTCTGAAAATAACAAACGAATCGGTAAATTCTAGTAAACTCTGTAGACTTAGAATGTAGATTATAATACTTCTATATCTGTAATACGATCAAATTTAAAAAAAATTGCTCTCGACTAATGGGAATTATCAACGTGAACACAGCTCAAGCGTGATTGTGTTTTATATGTTATACCCAGGCTATATGTATGGGGAATATTTTTGTCATATAACATTTTAGAAGAATGGGCAAAAGACGAACGCTCTCTTGCCAATCTAAATCAATGCTTTCTAGTCTCATTTAATCTTGAATATGACGGATGTAGCTAAACTGATATCAATCTAGACTTAGGTATACATTTAATATAAATACCGTTTTCGTTCCTTTTTATCATGGTCATTTTCATCATCGAATTTTGTGCACAAATCTGTTCGGTGATCTATTTATAATCTTGTATAAAAAGTAGTCTTATCAATATTATGAAAAATAACTTAATTACTGTACCTATACCTGTATTTAGTTGGGTCCAAGCATGCTCTCAACGGCGTCTCTGCCTTATAAGCACACACATAACATTCGAGGGGTCGTTTCTTTATAGTCCTCGTAGCTGTCATTGCCTTCGGCGTGGGTACGATTGGCGCTGGCCGCCGTACCACTGTCACTCTCTCTCCTTTATCTGCTACGGGAGCAGGTTCTTCTTCCTCTTCCTCCTCGTCGTCATCATCATCCTCCTCGCCTTCTTCACCCCTTCTACTTGAAAGTTGAAGGTTGTATCTATTACTTGAAAGATCAGATTTTTATCTATTACTTGACAGTTACATGGAAACTAAAATTGGTTCTCTATGAATTATCAAGTAAGTACTATCAATAAATGCTTGTCTAATTAACTCGTATTTTATGTTAGCAACCAACATTTAATCAAATATACGGGTAATGAAGTTCATATTCAGTAATTATGCAAGATTATTGTGATCTTTTATACAATAATAAGAAAATTGTAAATAACTATTTTATTCGAGAAAATAAGTATCTTCATTGATGCCGTTATCAATGTGTGAACAATCTACCTCAGTAACTGTCACTTTTCTCCCAACTTTTTGCTGCTATGAGGTCACCGTTTCCAACTCCTGACAATTAGTCACTTTGGTTGATTGTCTATGTTTATGTGTCAAGAACTGACCATATCTGTTCAAGATGCTAAATCATTCTCACATTTATTAGTACTAGTTACTTGTCCTATTGGCAATAGGATTAATAGATCAATTATGATACTTACTCCTCCTCATCGTCTTCGTCTAATTTTGAGCCGGTTTTCGCCGGCAGAAGCAGCAGCATTGCCAGCACAATGCAATACCTCCACCGAACCATTTCAACACTAAATAAACACCTGGCCAAAACTAAACATCCACTACGCACACCCACACACTGGATTTGTCATTTTCCTGTTTTTAATTACCAAAAATATATTATGCTGTCAGTTGTGTTAGGTGATCAAGAATTTTGTATTTGACAGCTCATTTCATTAGATTTTCGTGTTTGGAATTTTTTCTTTGTTTTTTCTGGCATTGCTTGAAGCTATTTGATTTTAGCCTCTTTGTGATCTTATACGATTCCTTCTCACGTGGTTAGTACGAAAGAGTAAAACTACATTAGAAGAAGGTTGTAAATAAGACCAAAGGTTTTGAAGGAAAACCTCCTTATAAGAGAATTTAACATAATCCAGACTTAATCAATTCTTCTATATATTTATTTTAAAAACAATGATTACGACATAATGTTCACCTATATATTAAGGTACACATTCCATGGTTGAGGCTAATACAATCATACTAAGTAGGTACAATCCTAAATCTTCAGCTACTTTTTAAATTCTTTAATCGAATTTCCGAATATTAATGAACTAATTCAAAATGTATTATTTTTATTTAGTAGGTACTACAGTTTTGTTCTATTCATTGTAGTTCACGGACGCAAGTTGTACTTTATTCGGACATCTGTTGGTGAAATATGAAACTAGCTACTCGCGGATAGGTGGCGCTTTTAACAATATTGGATTCATGTTAGTTACATGAACCAGCTTTTAAATTCTGATAAGAATACATTTGAATCGATTTAATTAAATATAAATAATGTACGGGATTTAAATGGGTAATATAAAATAGCCCTATAATGTTGGATACCAGCACTAGGTAGGTAATCTTTTAGCTTTAAAAGCTTTATACTTAATTTGTTGGTATTAAATGAGAGTAGAGCTTAAAACAATCATGTAAGTGTAGTATTTAAATCATTAATTATAAAGATATTTTTCGAATGTCACTTTCTAATGTGCGTTGAAACGTTGCTGTTAGGTATGAAACAATATTGTCAATAAAAAAATATGCGTTTACGTTAAGATTAGGTATTTGTTCCTTTCTACAGGTTAAATTATTATGTTTAATTTCTATATCAAAGTAAACCTACATACCTCGGTATGAATGTGATTTGGCAACTTGGAAGTGAGAAGTTTTAGTATACAAAAATTAAGCATAGTAAAGTTTTTTGAGTTAATTGTCTTTACTTTCTACGTACCTATTTATAAACGTATTTATATTATATTATATTAAAATTATACTATAGTTCCATTTTGAGCAACAGCCGACGGACTTGTTCCGTTTGTCTCTATCCTCAAGAGCTAATCAGAATGATGGCATTATCCGTTGGTTTTTACCCGATAATTTATAGTTTGGTAGGATTTAATTACTGTGTTACAAATATTTTTTTTAGCTTTCATATTCTAGTTATGCCCGCTGATAAAACATATTGTATGAGTTCCACCTTAATCCACTGACTAGATTGTCTCTAAATAATATGGCTCTAATGAAATACTTTAACTTTAGGTAAGCTTGTAAATAATACCTACCTACCAATACATCACTAATTTTGCATTACTATATATTTTTTTAAACAATATAATTTTTTATACCGGGGATAGACGCTCAAAGCAGAGAAGAACAGCAGAACAAAAAGGGACGCCTATACCTAGCAGTGGGTGATATCAGGCAAAAATGATGATGAATGTATATCAAATTAGTTATGATCAGACGGAATAATGTTCAGAAATGTATCTATTATTACAATATCGTCGGAAGAGTTCATTAGCACACCAATTATTTTTCAACATATTATTTGTAACTTGACTATGGCAATGGTGGACACGACTGATATTCGCGTTTTGTTCAACAGCAGACTATATAATAATAATAATAAAATCTTTTATTGGTTCTAAAAAACATAAAAACAATAATTAAACCCACCAAACTGTGTGACAGTTTGTCGGTGGGAATAGCGCTCGATTCAACCCCTCACGGGAATTCAGGTCCTTCAGTAGGACATACCTAAGAGGTACCTACAGTAAATTAAAATTGTAATATTTATTTATACTCTTTCGCACTAACCACGTGAGAAGGAATCGTATAAGATCACAAAGAGGCTAAAATCAAATAGCTTCAAGCAATGCCATAAAAACAAAGAAAAAATTCCAAACACGAAAATCTAATGAAATGAGCTGTCAAATACAAAATTCTTGATCACCTAACACAACTGACAGCATAATATACTTTTGGTAATTAAAAACAGGAAAATGACAAATCTAGTGTGTGGGTGTGCGTAGTGGATGTTTAGTTTTGGCCAGGTGTTTATTTAGTGTTGAAATGATTCGGTGGAGGTATTCCATTGTGCTGGCAATGCTGCTGCTTCTGTCGGTGAAAACCGGCTCAATATTAGACGACGATGATGAGGAGGAGTAAGTATCATAATTGATCTATTAATCTTGTTGGCAACAGGTCAAGAACAACAACTAATAAATTTGAGAATGATGTAAAGACCTGAACAGATGCGTGACGACTGACGAGGACTGACGTCCTTGACACATAAACATAGAAAATCAAAGTGACTGATTGTCAAGAGTTGGAAACGTTGACTTTATAGCAGTAGGCAAAAAAGTGACAGTTACTAAGGCAGATTGTTAACACATTGATAACACCATCAACAAAGATACTTATTTTTTCGAATGTAGTTATTTACCATTTTCTTATTGTTGTATGAATGGTCACAATAATCTTTCATAATTGCTGAATATGAAGTTCATTACCAGTATATTTTCAAAATTTTGTTTGTAAACATAAAAATACGACAAAATTAGACAAGCATTTATTGATAGTATTTACTTGATAATTCATAGTGAATCTAATTTAGTTTTAATTTTCCATGTAACGTAGTAGTCAAGTAATAGATACATTTTGATCTTTCAAGTAATGAAGAAGATGAAGAGGATGACGATGTCGACGACGATGAAGAAGAAGAAGAACGTAAGTTTGTGAACCGTCCCGTAGGAGACATAGAAGAGAAAGAGACAGTGGTGCGGCGGCCAGCACCAATCGTGCCCAGGCCGAAGGCAATGACAGCGATGAGGACTATAAAGAAGCGACCCTTTGAATGCAGCTGCCCGTGATCCAGCTAGCCGCATTCGCAACCGCATCCTGCGGGCAGTAGTGCGGTTACCCGCACAATGCGTATGAGCTCTTACTATAGGTAGGTACAGACAGCATCATAAGTAGCTTGGCAGGTTAAGAAACTTTATTGTCAAATAATTGAAAGAAACAAGCATGAATTTAAATTATTGTTTCAATTATAGAAACGTATAAATGATGATCTGAGAATATTTAAGAGTTGTTATTTAATGTTATGAAAATTAAATGATCAGTTACTTATAATAGGTATGTGCTAACTGTACCTCCAGCGCACTCTGGTCAGGCAGCCTCTCAACGATTTCTATTGGCAGATCTCTGTACAACGGCAAAAGCCACTTTGGTTTAAACATACATAACATCACGCCTATATTCCCCGACGGGGTAGGCAGAGGTGACTGTAAAGTACGTCCACATTTCTCCAGTTATGTTTGGTATAGATCCCAATACAATAGGAGGCGAATCTATTGCCATCAACTGCCGAAAAGTACCTAATGGAAAAACCCAGCAACGCTTCGCCCGACCAATTCAAACCAGGGACCTCAAACTCGGCTATCACACGCAGCAACCACTAGACCAACGAGGCTGTCATGGAACGTGGATATTTTGCCAAATGATTTAGCTTTTAACATACCTACTTAGTTGCCGCGTTCCTCGCTTGTAAAGTTGGCGGGACTATAAATCATGATACCTATGATGATCATTAACGATTTATTGGTCAGGAGTACCTAGTAATTATAAGATTTATTCATGTCATCACCGCCACTAGTTTAGTTGTGGTGTACATGCTCTAGTAATTAAATAAAACCGTTTTTTCATCACCTTTCAAGTTTACTTTACTCTCCCAAAGGCTTTCATCTCTTTAGCAGTAGATACCATAAAAATACAAGTATTTAGTGTCACCACGCTAGTTACAAGCGCCCCGTCCTAATAACCTTTCCATCTGCGATGCGCCATGAATAAGTGAACGGCGAAGCTTAATGTAACTCTTTCATGAACGCACACACGTGCGGGCTCCCTTTGCGTGGCGCACGCTGCAGCGTACAGCTTATCGGCCGCACAAAGCACCGCGCCGGGCAACCGCAATCCCCGACGCTCAGGCCCGAATACACGACCTCATTAAAAAATGAAACCTCACAAACATGCCATAAGCCCACAAAAACCCCCCAAGACTCGTCAAAGCGAAAAGCGCTACCTACCGGAGAGTAGCGGAACTACACCACTCGCGAAACCAACCTCTGTACTTTTTTAATTAGCCTCATACACTGACTGAATGCGTGAAATACGTTAGATTTTTTTTCTCATACGCGGTTAGTTTGGTAGCTTTGAGTAAAGTATGTTAATTCACAAGTAGCCTGCACTCGGGAGCTTTTTGAACTGTTTAAAAAAGGGGTTCCGTGGATAAGGCTTATTTGATAACTTTGAGCTTTGAGTGGTTAATTAGCGAAAGAGAGAGAAACATGCACTTAAACTATAAATGAAATCACGTCGAAGGTGTGTGTCCAAGGTACGGCGGCGGTGGGCCGGTGACGTCGAGGACGAAGCGTCGCCGAACTCCGCAAGACTTGCTCGAACTTCTTTTATCTCAGTCTAGGTTCGCTCAAAAAGTGCAAACTCTGTACAAAGTTCACTTTCGCCTTGTGAACTAATTTTTCGCTCGGTGTCAAGTTCATGGCTGGGGAGGCGGGGCGTCGGCGCGGGGAGCGGGGCGCGGGGTGCGCTATGATAAAATAAAATATTCATTATGATTGCTCAACGCGGCAATGTTCGCGAAAGCACGGGTAGTCGCGCCGTCGTGTCTTGGCCGCTGAAAATGTTTTGTATATTTTAAAAGAATAAAATGTTGAGTTTAAAAGAGTTGCATAGAGAAAAAGATTTGATTTCGTTATGAACTCCCCGGTAGGTGTTAATCGCCATCACAATACAAACTATATTTTGTTCAATACTTTGACATTTGAGACTTGTTCTATTTGTCCTCCGACAAAATGCAGACAAAATGATTTGCATGATTTAAACAAACAGCCTACTGACATTACCTGTGTACCTACATAGTTACATAAAATATTGATATACCTAATATTACTTTTTTTTATATATATTACACAAATAAAGGTATTTTGTCTACGTCTCAACTCCAAAAAACGCGATTGAGAGGTGAGAGAACCTTTCACCTTCAAAAACAAAAAACGGCCAATACAAAAGCGACAGATATCTTGAAAGAAGACTGAAAACTGACGTAAAAATCGTCCCGGACCTACCTCAAATGAAAGTGGATCGTCTGCGAGACTGGCCGAGTTTTTCTCTCGGTTTTTCCCTTAATTAGTCAGTTAATCCGCGGGGGGAGAACTCATTAACGTTCGACACTCGATTCTTGTTCGCAACACTTGTTGAGCCTCGTTTTTATGATAAATACAATCGATTGCTTTTCTGAATGAAGTCGGTGCCTTTGATTTGTATATTTATTACGAAATCAGATTGTCGCGTGAAATGGAGGTACCTACAGCAAGTAAGGGCGCAATCATTCAATTAGGTACAATTGAATTAATGCACCCTAGGTTGGCAGCATGATGGGCTTGCTGACTAAATTACCCCTGCTCCACGACATGAGCTCATTCATATCATTACACGAAGAAAAAGGCTGAAATAGACTTAGTAAAAGACCTAACGTCAACATTAAAATTTCACCTAAATTATAACCGAACAGAATAGAGAAATACCAGCACTACCTTCGTATGGTTGAAGAACAACCTGGCGTCAGAGTCTAAACCGCCTGTAGGCCTCTGACACGGCTTTACACACTATATTTAGTAAGATGATAGATAGAGAAAGAGACAAGCTTCTGTAGTTACTTTCACTAAGTAACTTTACCTACGCAATTTAGAATTTACAGCAGGGTAGTCAGTGACCTGGCCATTACAACTCTTGAAATTCTACAATATAATTTGTGACTGGCGAAATGTGTGTGTACTATATACACCTCTGCCTAACTCTTCAGGAAATACAGGCGCGATGTGACGATATATTTTAAATAAAATAATAATGTTTTTGATGAAAGCATTATTCAATAACTATTGTTTTCTAGGAAGGACCTAATAGGTAGTAGTAGGACCTAACCCTAGTCCATTTCTAGGAATTTGGATCTAAGATATCGAATTGTTTAGAGCAAGAGGAAATATGTTTCACCAAAACTTTTTTTGAAATCACCTCTGCAGTACCTTGATGCTGGGCAAAAGCCTCCCCATTATTTTCATTATTCTTCCACAAAACCGTGTTTATCACCAGTTCGGGCCTTGTCTCTCCCGACAAAGTTGTCCAAATTGTGCCTCTATCGCCTTCTTGGTCTGCCTAGTTGTCTTGAGCCGGCAGTGGGTATCCAGAACATGTATGTTATATTTCTTTGTAGGACCTTCAGAATGGATTTTGAATAGACTACTTAGAATAAATGTTTTTTTTATCTTTACCAAAATGTACGTACTTGTCTTATAGGCAAAACTACTCCATGGTTGTATGGATTAAGTTCATAATTTTTTATTCATATTTACATGTTAAGCTTTATAATCCTGATGGGTTTCGTAATGAGTATTGTACGGTGTTCACATGAATCCATATCTATAATTTCCGCCTCTAAACACGAGCAAGCAATTATTTTACAAAATTCAATGTGTACAAACCTCACCCTTGGCAACGTCTAACTAAACATTTCCTAATTTTGAATCTTCAACTACGTAGTAACTAACGTTGGCAAATGAGACTCACACGCTGAAACCGACCAACGTAACGTGACCTATCACTACCTACCAGATTCTCCTAATGGCATGCTGAAATATATGAAGCCAGGGGGAAGGGGGGGTCTTGGTGTGGTGGTGTTGTCATGTACATAGTACATGGTGCTGTCAGCTTAACATCCAACTTATTAGACGTTTCGGAAATTCGGTTTCGCCCCGCAAGCACCACGGGCTATGCTGACAGTAGGGAAGGGTACGGTATGATACAGTCGAGTATCGATTTATTTACTTATTAAAATATGTTAAAGGAAAAAATATTTACCAACATAATTAATTCAAATCATAAACACTACGTCCTGCTCGTGCAATATAGTTTCGTTTGAGTCTGATAAATCGTCGGGCCTTTACATTGTTTGACCTGATTGTTCATTTGATTGAATCATAGTATGGTCTGATACTCAATACTGCGTAGAATGAAACCTAAGTAAGTATCGCCAAAAAATATTGCAACTGTACCCCTGAAATAGCAAAAGATTGTGAGACAAAGTCTTTGTTTTAAAATCTTATTTCCCTCATATCCATCTTGTCGATAGAAAGTCTTCACTAGCTGATATCCAGTTGGTAATGCAAACGTTTGTAACCCGTCGGTCCGCGCCCCGCCCGGGGCAAATACGTTGGGTAAATAACCCTCCATCTACTATGTTCATACTATATGGTACGACATGCGATTTGGTACCGGCTTTCTATTTTATGTTGCTGCAAGTGATTTCTGGTTTTCTTCGCATATAGCTTCACAGCAATTGTTTATTTTAGTCATGTATTCTGATTAGAACAACTTATTTTCCAGTTGGAATTATAATATCTGCTAGTCATTTTATTAAAGATTTGTTTTCTTACTGGAAATTGAGGCAAATATATTTATTATTCAAATTCCACAGAATATACACTAAAATCTGAAAACTGAATTTGGTGTCACAAAACATCTCTTAATTGTTGCATCTTTTTTTTCTTTTGTTCTTGACAAACAGTAAATGAAATCAAACAATGACTGCAAGACGTCTCATACCTTTAATTGTTACCACAATTCCATAAATATGAAATAGGAATGTAGGATAATAAGGACTCCAACTACACCGTAAATTAACTAACACGTAATCTTACTCTATTGGCTTTAAGCATACCTCTATTTCTCAAACGTATAACGCCCGCATCTCAGGGTTGAATTCGGCACGTCACACGAGCCTTCAGTGGACGGAATGCGAAACGGCTGGCTGTTTGTTTGTGGGTGGATGGCTCTGGCGAAATTCCGCCTTTGTTGCTTACCCACCCGCGCGGAAGCACCGTTAGCTATGAACTTATAGCGGGGGACATTCCAAATAATTTCTTCTTCTTTTTCTTTAAGTGCTACTCCGACTATGATTTCCAGACAGTTCTTCATATTGACATACAGACATAAAGTCACGCCTGTTTTCCAGATGGGTAGGCAGAGGCCACGGATTTCAATTTTTTGCGATCCTTTCATACTTATTTAGCCTTTTTCACTCAACATTCCTCATAAATATTTGCTTTTCAGGAACCATTATTGGTCGATACCATCTTTTAATTTATATGAACTAGTTCATTAATTGTCGGTTCGCGTATGTTTTCAGCTGTTCTTGAATTAAGGTGGCCGTATAACCTGCTGATGCTGTCAAGCTTTAAACATTTAAGAAGTTCGTGGATATCAGATTCAAAACAAATGCTGTAAACCATCATTTTTCTTCTCTTGTGCGACACCTTCACAAAACTGGACGTGATCTATGGAATCCAGAAAATCAACAGAGATCTGAGTAGTAGGTGTGAGAGGATCGCTATTGATACAAGCATTCACAACCCTGTTAATGTAAATTTTACATTAAGTATATATATAAGAAAAAACTGTTTGTTAGTTATATCAGTTTTCGATTTAACACCCCGCTGCCTCTTATGTTTATGGACACGTCAAACGTTAGAATTTGGTGGGCAATAGGTACATACGAGGCTTTGTTACCCTTACATAATGTATTCAGTCGCGGACTTGTCTGCAAGCTGTATAGCTATACTATATACTCCACGCCGCGGCTTATATACTAATTTATTGCTTTGTTGTATTATAAACATACTGTGTTGCGAATTTAGCTAGTTTGTTGCATATATGGGTTTTGTGTTCCAATTATTTTATACAGGTAAAATACAAATGTTTCTTTCCTAGCCTTCCGTAGTGTTATATTGTACATAAATAGGTAACTCGACTAATGGAAAGAAAAAAATTTCAAAAATGGCTAACTAAGAATGAGAAACAACTACCTAAGTAGGAGAATGATTTAGCTTGGATCATCTTTATTCGCCTGGACGAAAGAAGACATGAAATAAACAAAATTCTCATCCAAAATACACTAGGTACTTGCTCAGCCTTGGTCAGTCTATTTAAAAAATGTGTGAACAATCCTACCCAAAACCGAAATTCCGAAAATTTTTATTGTATTTATTCTAGGAGTTCGCAATAGTTAAAACCGTTAAAGGAGAGCTTGTAAACTAAAATTTACGTATTAATTTGCGACAAACAGCGCTCCCCTCACCCCTTAAACATCAAAGGAACATCAAAATTACAGAAAGCCGTCACGATAGTTTGTGGAGCTTGCGAGTAATTTCTGTCATCTGCCAAAAACAGGCTATTGGGTACATTACTCGATATGTAAACAAGTGGAACTAGTAAATACAGCATAGGTAGCCTTAGTAGGTACTACAATGACTCTTTGACTCTTTGACGCATTCATGTGTGAGACACGAATTACATAATTAAACTGGATTTTCTTGTTGCACAATTATTGATTCAGCTGTTTACAGGCATCAGTATACGCCTGTCCACAGAATTGACATAATCTCCTCGTGATATTTAATGTACAATTTTACATCTTAATTTGCATCAAGAAATCCACGAAGCTGTTAAACACACATTGTGTGTATATTTAATAGAATACGTTAATATTCAAAATATATTTATAACAAGCTTTTTAATCAAAAGCATAATATTGTATTGTCACCTAACCTATTTAAGCAAAATTGAATTTCAATCGGATGTCTAAAAGTGGTTCTAATTTAGATTGCAAGATTTGACCTCAACAAACTCACATACATACATTGCAATTTAAATAAAAGCTTGTAATAATGTATTACTGTTATAAATTCAATGCAGTCACAACAGTTAGTCACGTGACATTTCAAATCTCTAACGGTTACATGAATAACGCCTGTAAACTATTGCCCTCAAAGTGAATTCCAATTGCTCTCACAACTTTAACGTACGACCGTATGTGAATGACGAATGAACCGATTATAAAGACGACTGGAGCTATTCGTATGATGTATTGGAAATGTATCGCTTAGTGTTAAGCTTGTGATTTTAAGCTTACTAAAGGTAGGTTATGTAGGTATTTAATAATAACGAATTTTCTTTTAAGACGTACTCACATCGCAGGTGATTAAAAGGAATTTGATAACACACTCAAATGCTTCACTTAGAATGTTTGTACTCACTTATTATGTATGTTATTTGTAGATTGATTCCGTGAAATTAAATGGAATATTTTATTGATGTGCTGTATCTTTTTGGGATCGTGATTGCCTAATTCCACACTGCCTTTGTTTCAGGTTTAATAAGTTCTTAATTAGAACCTAATATGCTACCCTGTGGCACACCTTACTGGAATTATGTTATCTTGTGTATTGTTAACTATATGTATGTTGTTTATATGATTATTTTTAAGCATTTCCTTTGTAACAAACATTTCATTTGTTGGCTGCGAGACTCAAGATTGTTAAATTTTTTTCAAAAAATGTGACGTTGCCTCTACCCTAGAATATAGTGGACCACACTTGTGTATTACCAACCTAATGCTCATATTATACGCAAGCCTCGAATATGTACATAAACCGAACCATAACACACATACTAACACATATACATAACATTATGTAAGGCACCAACTAAATTGAGCACACGTAACGAACCGGGGAGGTTGGGGTGAAATAGAAGCGTACCGAACTTGCTTAGATAATGTGCATACATTAAACTAAGACTAAACTAACGCGAGGCGTATCTTGATGAAGGAACTTCGGGCTTCGCCCGCGGTCTAATTATAGGGGAGATTGGGCAAAAACTGTCTCTTTGATGTGTATACGTGTTGTGGGGAAATTTAATTAAGATGGTATTAAGTGGATCGAAATTTGATGTTGAAAAGATTAGAAGGTAAACCCGTACGATCTAATTGGAAACTGCGAAGAGGACTCGTTCTTATAAGTCCTTATAAATATTTACTATATTCACACAAGTACATCGTACAAGGGAAAAATATGTTTCAGTACTTTGGGTTTTTAAATTGAAAGGTAAAATATTACATTAATTTCACAACTAAGTATGTATATTTTTGCAGTATGAAGGACGAGATAGATACGAAACATTGGAACGAGAATGTGACGTATTCTTTGACACATTAAGTAAATAGTTTTATTTTCATTTGTATCTATGTTCCTTGTATCATCATCATTATCATCATCAGCCGAAAGACGTCCACTGTTGTACAAAGGCCTCCCCCTTAGAATGCCACAATGAACGACAGCTTGTCAATTGCATCTACCAGATCCTTGTATACTTAAGTTTATTAATTAAATCGTTAAACTTAAAATTCATACGAAACTATGGTCTGAGACTTTAAATAACGTAAACATTACGACAGACAAAAACTTTTATAAGAACAATACTTTGGACGCTTAAAATTTTTAGGCTGTCGACACATTTTTCACAGTTTAATTCTCAAAACCAAATTCAAAGATCACATAAACCTGTAAACTTAAAAATATAATCCATGGATGTTACCGTCTACCTTCACAAGATATCCGTGCCGGATAACCGGCGTATTTACCTGAGCTGATCCGGATTACGTCGGCATAAGTCTGTTCGCCCATATATTGATGTCGTACCGGGCCACCGAGCTTCTACATAATTTTAAAAATATAATTTTAAGTTTTAAATTATAATCTGATTATAAGCAGGTATAATCACGAAATCCGACTTGTATGTTAGCTGTAGTTATACCTAAGTATAATGCTCATATTAGGTGTGACTTGGTAATTCAACCAAACCTTAATCTATATATTGTGATAGCTCATAGCTAGTTATATCGCCCGCATCTTTTGTGTTTAGTTAACTTAATTGAACTGGTTTAAGACGATGGCTTTTACAAAAATGTACTAAAAACTTTACTTGTGTGTCGGTACCTACATATTTATATACTTATACTAGCTGTTGCCCGATAAAAATAGATGTTGGCCGATTCTCAGACCTACTCAATACGCTCACAAAATTTCATGAGAATCGGTCTAGCGGTTTCGGAGAAGTATGGGAACGAAAACTGTGAGACGAACATTTTATATATTATATAGATTATCAGGAGTATACAACACAAAATTTTGTCTTTCATGATAATTCCCATGAATACGATCCTATTGCCTGACAACGATCCTATACCGAGTTGCCTTTGATACTCACCTCTCCGGCATCGGAAAGGAATTGTATTCTCAATCTGTCGCTCCACCTTGTATCCATGCCACTACACGATTTATCCGAAGCATGTAAACAGATTGTCAGCACCCAAACCTTTTAGACAAACAAACAGCGAAGCTTAGTGCTTCGTATAGTATTTATCAATCATATTTGGGTATTATTTGTCTCGTGACGGAGGCGTGAGTGAAGATAATGGAATGCCACTTCTTTTTGGTAATACAGTTTCGTACGACGATTCAACATTCTGGAGAGATAGTGCTGATCTATATTTGTGACTTATGTACTTACTAGCTGCGCCCCGCGGTGTTCCCGCTATATCTTTTTGGGATTAAAGCTTATATGTTAATCCAGGGTGTCAGCTACCTCCATTCAAAATTTTATCAAAATTGGTCCAGAGTTAGAGCGTGGAGAAGTAACAAACATACAAACACGAGTTTTATAAATTAGATCAAGTTATGGTTATGATAACGTATTTCAATATCCGCTTACACTGGAATACATTTTTGTTTTAAAATACTACTATTTCAAAGTACAACCAACAACCGTCAACAAATAAACACAACAAATGCAATTTAACTCCAAACTATCGCAACATAAAATTGAAACATCTTAACACTATGAATTCGGGCGATTAATCATAACCTCCTAATTACCGGGTACGGCGGTTTATGGTGCAGTAAAAGTTGGGCAGTTATCGCATGAAGCAGGTAAGTTATGCCGGGGTACGAGCGACAGCTTGAATGTATTGCTGTAGTTTTTGGCACGTCGGCTTTCTACGGGTTAATACGGCTATGTTTATAGTGCAGTGCATATATATATTGTGGGTATGCTTATTGTGGCAGTTATTTATGTACATTGTAGGTACATTACTGTGTATTTGGTAACTTTTTGGTTTTTTTTTGTTGATTAGATAATGTTTAGAATTTGCAGTACCTATAACTAAGTGTAATAAACAAGATTGTATTTTTTGTGTTATTAAGCATTTTAATCCTTCCCTTAGATTAAGCATATTAGATGGAGATTGATTAGCTAGTGAGATCGTCGAAGGATTGGCTACCCAGGGAACGCTGACCTTTTGTCAGACACGGAAGGTCTCTTCTTAAACGAAGCGTTTTTTTAAAAGTTTGCTGTAGATTAAACTTGCTAAAACTTTTTTACTAACTTGTAACGAGTTTGTGTCCCTAGACAGATGAACAAAAACATACGTTCACAATTCAATAACTTAAAATGTTGTTAATATTTTCTGGCATTTAAGTAAAACTAAGACAAGAAACTATCCAAGCAAACCCAGACATTCCTTTACAAACATTAGGTATCCACTACAAAATTAAACCCACACGCGAACTCACAACACCGTACTAAGCACAAATAAACAAACATCTCGACAAACGATCACATGTCTCCCACAAGACAAATAGGTACTTCTTACCCAACCCACCCCCCTTTAACCCCGTCCATCTTGAAACGCTGACAGTTGGTATTCACCTGCGGGGACGCCGGGGAAACAGGGCCCCGACGGTAAATTCTCTGGGAATGTCTTTGGTGCTGTGTATTTAAGCTTAAATTGAGTAGTACATAGCCGTCAAGGTAATAAAGTACACAGTGATTGGATGTTATGGTAACCCTTCTAAGAGGTCGCTGTAGGAATCTTATAGGTGTAGTAGGAAGGTGTACATTTGAAAAGTTGGTTTGTAAGGGAAAATATCCATGTAGGGAAAGTTGAAACAAAAAATATATTTTAAACTAAAATCTAGGCCTTAAATTGCCACGTTTGGAGGGAACATCGGTAGGAATCACACAGTGGCTAAATGATCAGACTTTTAGGCTTGGGGCTGTAAAAGTATACCTACAGGTTCAGAAATAGGCAGAAAGTTGCGTTACAAACTCAAAAAGTCCTACTTAAATATTCTATCTAGAATAGAAAGTATAATAATTAGAAAACATCAATAACAACAAGTTAATACCCTATAAATAAATAATTAATACTATATAGATCTTATAGGATTTCTATAAGAATATAGTGACATCTAGTATCGAATAGATACTATATTGGAAATCGAAACTATGGTTTACGTTCGCGACGATAGATGGCACTAGAAATCCAATACCCTAAAATACAAAATTAAAACAGGCTACGCAAATAAAGGTACGTACTACGATAAACGACACGAAAAACAAATTAATTAATACAATTTAATAAAAATACAATATATTCTAATTTTTATAAGAAATCAATTCTTAGCTTCAAAGGCTACGAAGCTACGCCGTAGCATCAAACATTGTTACAAAAACATAACAGATAGCGTACTTATTGTCATCCTACTTTATTTCTTTATTAAGCTATCCATACACTTATTTCCTTCATTCAAAAATACCTTTAATACAACCACATAGTACTTAAATCAGCGCAAAAATATTCTATTCTAGAGTGTATTTAAATGTTTTTGTTTTGATCGCTCTGTGTACTTCTGTAAGTGACGAATTTGCCGAGAACCAACTCCAATAGTTTTAACCTATATGTAAGGTAAGTACTTAGCGTTAAAGTCGATCTGGCTGATGGTCTGTCTGTGAGGACTGAGGGACCGCACTGTATCTGTTGTTTTTTATTTATTTGTGTATACATTCCCAGATTCGGTCTACATTTGTTTTAGATCTACTAAATCCTGCAATATTTATTTTGTGAAATATCAGTTGGTCCCGCAGTTCACATACACACGATGCAGCAGGTACCTAATAAAAAAATAAATATTCTTACGAAAGACCGAAAACTGAGTGCCAAACTAGTCTTAGAAAATACAAGGTAATGTATAGCAGGGATCTATCTATTGTCTTCAAAATGCGTGCTCCTAAATCCTTGTGGAGCAGACTCCCCACGGTCTAGCGGTTTTCCATCAACGGTGATTGATAAGCCGCGCCCCGTGAGACTGTCGTTACGTGGTCGTCTCACAACGCCTTAGTGAGGATAAGACGGATACAATTGTATGATCCTGAAGTTTGTATGGTTTTGAGTGGATATGAAATACTTTATTTTGGAATTTAGATTTGAGTATTAGTTTAGCTTTTATTTGAGCAGTGTCAGTAGAAACATATTTTTATTTAATTATTTATAGGTCTTTAAAATGATCTTCAATGCTGAAGTTATAGAATGACGTAGTATCTACAGTTAGTTTAATAAATATTATGAGTTTTATAACTTTCTTTATAAAAATCTTACGTGTATGTACTGACTAGTCTTAGAATACTTTTCATAAAATATAAGTTGTAATTTTTTATTAGAAGCAATATTAAAGTAAAGCATTGCCGTCAGCCTTTGGAATATTTAAGATTTTCTTTAGACGGGAACAAAAATCCCACACAAAAGAGTCCACATAACGAATAGCACACGTATCCACTAAAGCTTACCTCTAACATTATTGATGACTAAAACAACCCTCCCCCTGCGCGGAGAGCCGCGCGGACCGAAATGCGAAGTGGGGTCAAACGCTAACGTTTACCCGCAGCTCCAGAGTCCAAGATCTTAAATTTAAAGTCCATTTGACAACTAACTTTACCATCAAGACTTAAGATTGAATTTGGATTGCGACCTCATGTCCTTAAAGTCCCACGTCGACGCTCAACTAAGAGGGTGTTAGAGGGTTAAACCCCCCAGGTGGTTGGGCAATTTCACCACGTTAGGCTGTGACGGTCGCCTGTAATTTTGGGCCTAATGCGACTATTCCTATTTCAAGTTACCCCTCGAGCTTAAGTATGGGCCTGACGCGGGAGATAACGCTCCCTATATACCTTCTAAGATGTATACTTGATAGGTGTAGTGAACAGTTAAATGGGACATAAGTGTAGGGTACTTTTGGTGATGCTTGCAGATAAGCCGGAACGACTTTGGGAGCTATTATGCTTGGATATGTCGTCTTAATGATAGGTAGGGTATTAATTTACATTCTAACGTGTATTTACCCTAAATACTTGGTTATAGAATTAAACTAAGGAGTTTAATGAGGACTCTGTCTGTTAACAGTTGTGTAGTATTTGTGCCAGGTACCCTGCTACTATAGGTAGGTACTTGGGCTACCATAATGATAACGTAAATTTTATTGATAAAATATCAAAATTGTTGAGTTTATCAAAACTTCAGATTTATCACAAGTTATCGAGACTCATGAACTTTGTGTCTCGACGACTTCAAAAAGTTTTTGAAGACTGCAATTTTTCCTTGATGGAATTTGACATCCTATATTTTATATCTAGATGTATATTTTCAGTGAGCTAACAAACTATAATCGTCTTGTCATTATTTCTAAATTTAATCGTATCATAAAAGCCGTCTCCTCCATTGAAGGCTGCATGCAGTGTAGAGGTTACTAGTTCTTTGCTTCACAAGAAATGTACGGCGGGAATTATTCAAAAGACGATAATTATGATGATCCATTTAACACAGTGCAGCTGTGAGACTTTATTCACAAGAGTTACAAGATCGACGCATGTAGACTTAAAGACTACATTCTAGATAATTATACTAATATATTTTTGTAAGTGTTGTATTAGTGTCGCGTTATTCTAACAAAGTATTGTCTTTTGTTCGAATATTTAAAAGTATTGGTACTTGGTTCATGCTATAAAACCAATAAGAGGTCTTTTCTTCTGTTACTTTAGATAATAAATCATAGTACCTATATATTGTGTTTTATAATACGATTTTTACAAGCTAGAGGCTAAATCATAGTACCTCATATCTTGTACCTATATATGTTGTGTAATTACATTTTTACAAGCGAAAAATTGCGTCTTTTTTTGAGACTCAAATAGAAAATACTTCGTTTTCTAATTCGAAACCGTATCCTTTGACATAGGTAAATTAGCACACACACTGAAGCCCTCTAATTGTTGTCGAGCTAGTTCGGGCGAGGTCTAAACAAAGATAAAGGTACACACAAATAGATGGCACCCGACTCGAATATAAATCGGCGCTGTAAAACTTCGGCGACTTAATTAATTGCTATCGGATTACGTGGGGACGTAGACGCCTTGTTTTGTTGCCAGTCACCAATAGACCTGCCCGTCAAAGTTTCATAGTTTGATTGAGTAAAGTACTTGGGTGTATTTATTATGAAGAATTTTAATTTGATTTCAATGCCTGTAGGAGAGTCGTTTGATTATGTGCTTCGTTTTGTTGTACTGATCGTAAAAGGAAATATTGTGGTGAAATTTTATTTAAAAAGAAGCTTCGAAATTTATTCTAGGAGACGAAGTGTCTGATACCTACATTGTACATATTTGGTTAATACGTCGTAGAAGTTCATTAACGATGTTATAAAAAATAATATGGAATATGTTATACACAGACAACTTAATTATTAGTCGCCTTCATCAAAGTAAAAATAAAGTTAGTGCCAATAAATCTTTGTTAACGAAAATAAAACCGCTCCAGTTTCTCGCACAAAGTTATATTCCGCCATTGTTATGAATCCACCTGGCCCACACAACAATCACCACACCTCAATGTCTGACAAAAACCAAAAATTAAACAACGTCCTTTGTTGGCGAAAACGCTAAATTGAGGAAATTTCCATCCATTCTCCAGCCAGGCGTCATCCGCGCCTAAACCCCGCTTCAATTTCAATAGCACCCCCTACATACTCCCTACACCCTTTAGGACGCCCCCACACCTATATCTATCCCGGTCTCCCATTCCTTTATCTCCTGAGGGAGACAAGGACGGAGCTACCTACAGGGCCGGTCCGAAAGTTAGACATATATTATTGTATTATACGATCGTAGGTGGCGCGGGGGTGAAGATTGATGCCACGGGGCGGCGGGGGGGTAGTTTCGGCAACCCTATGGCTACGTAACGAAATTTGCGTCACGCACGGCTGTGTGCGTCGAGGTATAACATGGCCTCATATTTCACGTGGAGGAAATTAGATGGTGGAATTAATTTTCAAGTTTTCAATATAGAAAGGAAAAATTGGTTGTGCTTGTATGGTTATTCTTGTGGCTTCGTCGCCAAATTAAAGGCATGTATGGCTTCTGGCTTTCATTCCGTCCGTTTTGATGACACATGGAAATTACTTTTGAACTTGGCTTGTTTCTTTTGCAATTGATGTTGAATTTTTGCGTTGGTCGTTTACTTTGCGAGCTTATTTGAAACCTACGGTTTTATAGCTATCATTAATTAATTTGTCAACAGTTATCAAGGTAGTGTAGTATTTACAGTCATGACTAACTCATTTCAACACATCTCGGTTTATATCATGTCTGTAAAAAAGTTGTGAAAAGTGTATTTACGACAAAGAAAACTAATATACAAAGTTTAAAAAGTTGACAACCGCGCCGTTAACTAATAATTCCGATTTGATCTATAATGCCATAAATATTTAGCTAGTACCTACCTAAACACGAAGTCTAGTAAAAGACAAAGACATTACAAAAAAGTTAGGATTCTTTTTTCAGACTTACATTTGAACACAGTTAGCTTTATATAGGTATATTTTATCAGCTTAGGTCATTTTAAATCATTATTTTCTTGTTTTACATAATTATAACAAACACTACACAAATCAACAGCAAGTACAGCTTAAATCGAACAGCATTAAAAATAATATATAAAAAACATTTGCAAAAGCCAAAGCATCAAAATATTCTTCCTCATCACTATATTGGATTTAGGCACATAGAAAGAACTAAAGATTTTCGTATAAAGTATTGGCTTTCGTACTGTCCGACCGTAAATGTGACGTCACTTCTTAAAAAGTTTGTTCTTTGTCCGTTATCCCGTGGGCGTGATTGATGGACACATTTTAATACTTATTGGATAAGTTAGTTACTTGTGTAATCTTTTTTACTATGTGTAGGCGATAGATGTCTTTTCGGCTGAAAATAAATGACTAAAATAGACATTAACAGAATTAGAATTTTGAATAAACAACACATTCATTTAAGTATTAAACTTTTGGGTAGCTCAAAAAATAATTGACTGACATAGTTTTCAAGTGAATAGGTATTAATAGCTGTCTATCTCTGTTACATTGATAATACTTTTAGTGTTATTAAGAACTTAAATAGTAAAAAGTAAGAAACAGGTTGCTACCGATTATAAATTTTATTACTCCTTGTTGCACAAAATTTTAAATTAAAAAATTGCACAAATCGTTATAACCGCCTGCTTAGACTTTAAAATAACTTTTTAAAATTATTGTCTATTAATCTGGCCACAAACGTAAAAAAACAATCCACTCCTATCTAGACTTTCGTCAATATACCTACATATAAGGAAAGAGTTCTGACGGTAACGTCTGTGTATTGTGCAATGATATTCGAAGGAAGGTAAATAGCAATAGCCGGTCTAGTCTAGACCATTCCATTTTCCCCTTATCGTGTGTATTGAATGCGCACTTCTGTGCACTTTACGTTTCTCATGCGACTAAGTAACACTCTGGAATTGGATTGTAATGCGCTTGGCTAATGGAAACATAGTATTTAGGTACATATTGTTGATACTCTGTACGTATCAGGTAGAATTACACACTGACACTGTTTGAAGGAATAAAGGTTGCAATAAAAAAGTTTTGCAAGATACCAAGAAACAAATGAGTAACAAAAAAATATTATAAACAAATGTCTAAGAAGTTAGATAAATCTTAATGGATAAGTTTACTCCATACTCTATAAAATGTTATTTTACAAATCGATCAATAATTGAGCTTCATTGTAATTATTGAAGGGTTTCAATGCGAATGAAGGCGTTTGTTTTTCAGTAAAATAAGGCGATGATACGCGTAGAACACGATCGCTTCTGAACAACTTAACTGTCAATGAAAAAGACAAAATAGTTAGACAATCCCATGTATCGCATGTGACAGGGCAATGACTAAGCAATCCTTATTTAAATAAGTCTGACAAGCTTAAGCACAACTGTATTACAATGGCTGTAGAAAACACATAACAATAATGTGTAACACTCGTAAATAACCTAGAAAACATTGTCTAAAGACACCCTACAAACCCGGCGAACAAAGAATGTAGGGCAAACATTTAAAACTGTAAGGGCGATAATTTAAAGATGAACAAAAATGATATCGTTGAGTTCAAAGTCAGGAAACTCCATTGTACTAATTACGTGGCAGACGGCGCGCTTTCGCTTTCGCCGCCGGCGCGTTTTAATTATTTTTTTTTTCAGCGTCTCGACGTCTGGCGGGAACTCGGGGAAAAATTGACGATGGCATAGTAGTGGATGCCTTTGCTTTTTTCTTTTTTTCGGAGAACATTTTGTTTGATTGCGCTATTTGCCTATTTGTGGAAGTCGCGTGTAGGTAAAACAATTTTGCAGTGTTTGGAAAATATGACTGTATTGGTGTTGCACTCTTCATTAGACATTCTAAATACGAAAGTAACTAGAATTTCGTGCATAAAATTAGAGACTACTAAGATGAAAGTGAAAAATATAACACAATTTAAATGATGCTAATAGATTTTTATAATTCAATAAATATAATTTCCGTAAATGACGATTATTGTTCTAAATCAAATTAGGTGAAACTAATTTCCTACATTAATCTAAATTATTCATCTGTACTAAAACATAATATACAACTTTTGATTAAATGATATTTGTCTGCACTTAAACCTATAAAGAAAGGTAAACAAGGTAACATTAAGTATTGTGTAATTTTACTGACAAGTTGTAGACAACCTCCTGCGGCGTATCCGTCCGTTTCTTTCGCTCGCTGTTACCGAAGTTCGCTCGCTCAATCTTTGATACTTTCTTCTTGCATTTTTTAGCTTGCCTTATTAATGAAAAGTAGGTTACTAACTTTGCACGCTTTAAGAATGAAAGTTACGGCCACGTTGCCGTAGGTCGATGAACTTTCACACTCAGCTGTCTTTTGTTTTTGTCATTCACGCCTTCCGTGTCTGGGTATTTTAAATTTTTAAAGAAAACTGAATATTTGGATAGAGATAGGCCAGAGTGTTCGCTAAACTTGGTCTATTGATCAAAATCGTCATGGTTATTAGGAAATGATAAAGTTTTTATTTTATTTTTTTTTATTTAAACTTCATGTACCAAAAATAGTATACATAGGCGGACTTAATGCCTGGGGCATTCTCTACCAGTCAACCTTAGGGTGGTGCAGAGATTATTAGGTAGGTGCAACAACAAAGCCGAAACAAATACTGTATTAGTAACAACATTATATAAATAAATATAATTATTAAACAATACATACATTATAATATATAACATAAATACAAATTATATTAATATATACCTCTAAGTATGAATATATATATATATATATAATAAGTTAGCGAATGGGTAGTTTCTGAGAAGATTCCGCCAAAGGAGATTGTTGTAAGTATGCGCGGACCTTCTGCTTAAACAACACCCTCATGGAGGTTACGATCTTCCTTACAATATTCACGAATAGTTTATTTTAAAAAGTGTAATACAAAAATTACTCAATGATTTGACCAAATGCGTGTTTTAAATTATTAAAATCGCCAAGCAAAAAGAGGATCCTCAATAAGTTCTAATAAGATATTAAAAAAAATAAATAATACACTATAAATAAATACTTAATGGGAAAGTATCAACCATAACAAAACACGCTCGCAAAACCTAACGCCAAGCTCTTACCAACCAACCCGTAACAGTCACATCATTAATTATCTATTAAAAAATAATCCTTTTATACGTCACAACCCATTCGATGCCGAGAGGACATGGGATTACCTGGACTAAAACCCATAAAAAATAAACCAAACAAACAGTAGCACAATGGGTTACCCTGAATGCGAGGTGGGAGAGTTTTTTTGAGTTATAAAAAAAAAGTATGAATGAATCGCTTCCTTCAAACTGTTGTCAAAGGAGTGTACTCTTGATTTTTGATCTTGTCTGGTCTAATAGAAAACTGAGCTTCTACGCTGTATTATCGCTGTATTATATAAAGTTTGTATGTATGGATGGATGTTTGTTACTCTTTCACGTAAAAACTACTGAATGGATTTTCACGAAATTTCACATGGAGGTAGCTGACTCCCTGGAATAACACATAGGTTACTTTTTATCCCAAAAAAATAGCGGGTAACATCGCGGGGCGCAGCTAGTAAAAGATAATGCTAATCTATTTGTCTCCTAATGAGCTTATAATTTTAGTACTGTGAATGTAAGGTTCGTTTTTGTAGATGTGTTCTCAGGTTATATTGAATTGTTATGTGTAATGCCAATGCTTGAAATTTGTAATCAGTTAGAGTTGCTTTCAGCTGTTGTAAATGTATTCTTCATCACTTAAAAAAGGGTTATACTTAAAGTTTTTTTAATAAAATATATTTTGTATTATTCAATTATGAGTGCCCATAATATATATGAGCAAACTCTTTTTAAAACTCACGTCCACTTTGTGTGATTTTCCGTTAACCCTCAAACGCTTACCCCAAAGCTGTAGACCCTAAGGAAGTCCTTAACACATGCCTCAGGCAACGTGTCGCCTAAATCTTCCTGAGAATGCATGCATAATAATCATCTTATAAAACTCTCCAATACGTTCGATCTCGAATTACGCTCACAAAAAACGCTTCGGGTCACCCTTCCACTACCTGAGGGTGATATTTTTTATTCACACTTCCGTCAAAAACGCATATGCAAAAAGGACTGTTATTTTCTTTGATAAAGTATCGGAAATAATAATTATATGCATAATAGAACGGATTATAGGTCCGGGTTCTGTGTGTGACATTTTTTTTTCTGTTCCCGTCACCTTGCCAGTGTCAGATGTTTTTTGAACTTTATACTCATTGAATACATTTAGAGATTTAATAATATGCATTTGCGCAAGCTGAATGTTGCCGATAGTCCACTAATTGATAAGCCGATTCGAACGTTCGACAGGGTTACATTTTGATGAAAGGCTTTTGTATTGGTTGCATATTTTATGCAAATTACTTCTACTATAATATAACTATTCAGAAAAAAAATATGATTACTTCTAAAAATCTATATTATATTACACGTTTGCTATTTAATTTGAAACCCAAGTAATTCTAATAGACGGTTAACCCTCAAACGCTGTAGGTGTGAATCTGACATGCCGTACATTTTATAAAACACTCGAGCTCAATACTCGAGCCCCGCCAAGGCGCGGTAACAACAATGCAACCCGGCCGGTATCTCGGCATGCCACCTCTTGACTTCAATCAAGTAATTACTGCCCTACGGTCGAATACACCCTCGGCCCTTCAAATATTCAAAATGGCTGCCTGCTCTCCTTTCAATTTATGCAAACGATAAAATCTGCTAGACGAAATCTCGTGTAGTATGTGTTGTGAATGATCTGATTGGCTAAGTGCTTTGCTCTAGGTTTATATTAACATTTGGATACGAATATAGGTTTAAAATTTTAAGGAAAATTTCATGTTTAACATAAACCAGTCTTTGCGTAGTCTGTTTGAATTAGCCACATTATTATTGTTATTTGAAAATCAATAATGTTACTACAATCCATAAAAACATTACACCCTTGACACACCGCATATCCCGAATAACAATAGGATGCAGATTCTGATTCTCTAAAGATAAATAATACATTTTGATTTATAATAGAAGTAAAAAAATACTCTTCATTTATTGAGAATGCATAAATAGACCCTATTATTCGACATCGGGAAGTGCAAAATATGGGTGTAACTTTTTTATATCCGTTCAATACGTGTCAGTGAACGGGTTGACTTACGAGGGATGATTTTTTTAGTACTATCAAACGCATGGTACATTCAAAATAGTTCAAAAATATTTAACGGATGCATTCAATGGTGATTTGATTTATTCCAATGACATGCAGATGTAAGAGTCCTCGTTAGATTTATTTGACTGCTGTTTTTCTATTGATTTCGAGTTACGCATGATTGGTCATGTCGATTGGCAGTTAGTGCATTATTTGATATTCGCGACACGAGGGTGATGGAACAGGATATTGTATTTATAATCACGTTCCACCCGCATAACAGAGTCGCTTCTAATATAAAACTTTAAACAGAATGTAACTGTTAAATGCGCGAATTTTGTATGCGGATCCGAAGCTTAGAAAAGCAAATGCAGCTTTATCTAAATCCGGGTCTGATAAAGCCCCTAATCTACATAATAAAAAGAAGCGTCCGGAAACACAAATGCAGTGATAATGCCACAATGGCCGGAGAGACCGCGCCGCGCACCGGAAGGGTTGCTATTGTCTGTACTTACAACTTCAAATTAATGAGCGCCCGCAAAAAATGTTGCACAATCGTGACATACAATCTCTTATTGTGGCTCTCAAAGTTTCACAGGTAGCCAGGCGTACAAAATTTGAAAAGGTATGTCTGTCAACCGCCATATGACATATATCTAATAAAATAATTATGTTTATTTGAGTGTTCACGTTTATTTTGACAATATATTTATTTTTACACAACTAAGATATTGAAATTGTAACATAAAAAAAATCTTTTCGAAGACGCCTGTAAAATTTACCTGCTGGCCTTTACAGACAATTTCAGTAAATCTACTTATACCTAAGCTTACTGTGTTACTTAATTATATTTAAGGAATCTAGATCACCAAATATAACAAAATCAACAAAAAGACAACCAAAACCAAACTATTAAAAATATCAAACCGAACAAAAAGTGTAATCGGAAACGAGCTAACTTTGAGAACCATTGTCAAAATCGGCGCTACCTACTGATCTAATTTCCATGCGTACGCGCCGAGGTAGCGAAGGGGTTAGATTTATTCACAGTTACAATAGAACCGTGAATTTATTAACTTTTGAGTTCAACTAAGATTAGTATGTTTCTGGTGTTTGTTATGTGAAGTTCGGTTCTGTGGTCGTGAAGTGATTATATTGAAGAAATTGTGGTATCAGTGATCATTAAAAAAACTACATCATATCATAGGTAGGTACCTAAAATTAAGATGATGTTAATTAACAATGTAAAGGTAACAATAATAATTCTTTTTAAATATTAGTTGATTTGGTAAATATTTTTTTATGAAATTGATGTATTTAAAACTGTCAAAGGATACATATTGTCAGATACACAGTGCGCAATGACATTTGTGTTTACCCCCCCCCCCCCTCCCACTTTCGGAACTGTCATGAACCTCACCTAAGTTGATGGAGATTTCCACCAAGATCCTTAGTTCTAAATTCCTTCTCTTAATTTAAAAAAACATCCTTTTTAATATGATTACGTTCCTAACCAGCAGCAAAAATGCGTACCAAGGCCTCTCGTTTTTCCAGCAAAATCCATAACACGTACATCATTCCCATTTTACTACGATAAAGGCAATTTTCGATAAATATCGCCAAAACAACCTCGAGCCGACCCCATAATGGTCTCTACACTCTCTATAGCCTTTGGCATATCAGTTTTTAGCACATCCCTCTAACGACCGCCTCATCCCCAAATAGCCGTAAGCTCTAAACGGATCCAGTGACGTCATAAAACTCAGACATACCTATTATATTTTACTTATATGTGACGTAATAAGGATTGCTGTTCACTTTTTATGAGCCAACGTTTTATCGTTAAAAGTGGGGTGCATTATAGGAGCCTCCGAGTGACGATACTGAATTGCCGTCCGGCGCACTCTCGACAGACAGCCTTGTTACCTACCTGCTGACTGGCAAAACTATTTTTACGGCATGAGCCTATTTCATTATACAGCTTCTGTTAATAAGAAATATAAGTCTCGTGGCTGAAGGCCTTTTTAGGTGTCGCCAATAGACCGGTTAAGCAGGCACAGCTACTTCAGTATCGAAAGACAGGAGATAGAAGTCTAGGACCGGTTTAGGCGGGTTAAAATCACCACTTAATCCGTCTGAAATAGATATTCTGTAAAGTAGACATGGTTTCTGATTCAAAAAGAATACTTTCCAGATCCTTCCAAAGTAGATCTACCTTTACGATTAAAATACTTTTGGCTTGCTCTTTTTCTGTAATATCACTTTGGACAAAGAAGTTCGTTATCATAATTTCAGTCAACACTTTAGTTTACACGTTATAAAGTGGGACTTAGTTCCAGTCAACCCTGCCATATACGAGCGATCTCGAGCACTTCTAAAACGATTCCATACCAAAATTAATAACGTGTACCGCGAGCAGAACACGTATTGTAGCGTACGGTACATAAACCGTATCTGAAGGCTTAGGACGCCATTTCGCCGGGGCACTTCCTGTTAACATAAATCCACCCCTATTTTGGAACGAACGCAAATGCTGTGGGAAAACCATGAAGATGTGTTCGCCTGAAAGATTTTCTTAACTAGTTTTTCGTGTTTGGCTTAACTCGATTCGTCAATTGATTGCTGTTTTTTAATTGAAAAATTGTTGGTTTAATACTATAAGCAGCCAGCTGTTTAAAGGGAGAAAAATTGAAATATCAAATTTATTTCTAACATTAAATAAGATTATATTAATTTAAATAATATTTTAATTTAATTGACTACTATGTATTACCATGTTGATAAGAGGATTAATTAGAATTAAATTTTATAGCGACTCTACTGCACCCGCTGTTCTGCAAAGCCCAGCGCATAAACCAAACAAGTGCGTCCCAAGATGATGTTCGGCCGAAATATCCAATAACCATAGTTTTACGGGGGTCCCTTTCGTATAGAAAATCGATCATCGCCCTCCCCTCAAGCCCTGCCTACCCCTGATGGATTACGCCGTCATCCAGCGTGATGGAATAAAAAGAAAACATTAGACTCACCAGTTTTCTCGGGGGAAAGCCTTCCTCTAAGATATTTTTATTTTCCTGAAGGGGCACGTCAGGCCTGATTTTTGTTTAGACATTAATCTTTAATGTGTGTGTGGCGTATTTTTATGGATGTTGTATGGTACTGTTTGTCGTAACTGGTATTTTTGTTTTGTGTTTTGTTTCACAAAGAATACACAAAGATAGTTAGATGTTAGTCTAGATTCAGTCCGTGAATGAATATTGCAAAGTATGTCAATGGAAAATAGTCGCATACTCTTGCGCAATTCTTTAAACTTAGGTACTTACTACCTAATTTACTGTTAATAATAATACAAATCCGGACTCCGTGCTGCTACTGAGAATTACCAAATTGAAAAACCCAGTAACACTACCCGAGCCGGGATTCGAACCCACCACCACTAGACCAACGAGGATTACTGTTATTATAAAGCCAGAAATGCTCTTTATTGGTACGCTCCTTTTCCTGTATTAATTAACCAAACCAAAACTTAATAATAAACATATTATTTATAAGTAAAACCATGTTTCAAATCAGTAAATATTCACCAGAAAGAGCCACCTAAAAATTCACTTCATCTCGCAAAAACACGGTGCCATTCCGAAATCTAATGTCCGACGTACATAGCACCCGGTACATAGCCGTAGGCGGGGTGTCACCCCAGATACAGGGTGATTTACCTCGGGTCTACGAGACCCTTATCGGGCCTCGTTATGACCATGTGAGGGTGAAGTTATTGTACGGTTACGGAGGGAGAGGGAGGAAGGAGGTACGCTCCAAGGCGAGCACTTTGAAGGGACATAATATGTTATTATTTTAGAGTGCATGATGTGATGTTTGCTTTCGATCTTTTCTTTTCTTGGGTGAATGGTGTATCTATCGTTAGGTTGATGTGTTCTACCATGAGCATCCTAAAACGACTTTTAAAAAACAATATTAATCCTTTTTTTTCTGAACAAAACTTAAGTACATACATACATAAAGTCACGCTATATATGTATGTAAACTTAAATCCTATGAGTTATAAACGTATCCAACTTTTATACATACGTAAAGTCACTGTTTCCCTGAGGGGTAGGCAGAGACCACGGATTTCCATTTCCAACTATTATGATTACATTTTAGGCATTTGCGTTTTTGGTCTGCCATACCAGATTTAGATTGAGAGAATAGGCCGGGATTACCAATGTTTAATTTCCAATATCTACTAGGTAAGTAATTTAACTTACTAAAACTTATTTAAACCAAATCTAAGTGGATACCTAAATAGATTACAGTTAGTTTATTAAGTTTTGAATAAATTGATGGTTTTGTTAACAAAATTCTAACCTATTCTTTAACTTTATCAAGAACGAATCTTTTAACCTTGACTAAACCAAAATCGATACATCACTTCATGTATTTATTTCCCAATCTATCCTATTACCTCGTCTTAGGAATAAAAAACAAGTTAAGATTCCTCATTCCATCAATATTTAAAGCAATTGGAGACTCATATTCAACGAGAAATATCGGCTCTTTGATTCTCAAACCTTGATCGAATCAGAAACATTATGATCAAACAATCATAATTTTGGACTCACAGTCAATTTGTAAACTCACAGTCAAAAACATGACACTGGTTAATTGTTTGTCTTGTTTTTGCCATGTGTTTTGTCGTTTTTCAAGCCGCAAATATCTTCAGCCTAAAAACATAGGCATCTAATAAATTATTCCAAAGTAAAGTACAGTCAGCAGACACTAAAATCAACATTTTAGTTACATTATATAGCAACTACCCAGACAGAATAAATTTATGACGATGGGGACAGTCAACGCGGAACATAAATTTCTAATATTACCTATATTGAAACGGCTCGGATTGTAAAATTAAATTTTGCATGCAGAATGTCGTAGGCAGGGGGACGTTTTATTTCGTAGGCGTATATAATTTTATTGCAAGGACCAATGGTTTGCAAAACATGACGAACGAACCTTATTATTTTCATTATGGATGAATTGCTATCTGTGTTTACGTTTTTAAACCTATATTTTTTGGTAGGTATTCAAATATAATAATCCCTACTAATATTATAAACGCGAAAGCATGGATAGATGTTTGTTACTCTTTCAAGTAAAAACTACTGAATGGATTTTAATGAAATTTTACAATAATATAGGTATTTTATACATCAGAATAACACATAGCCTACTTTATATCCCGAAAAAATTTAACGTGTCACACCTCGGGGTGCAGCTAGTATGATATAAAATCTGTACTAAATTTAGCCTTAGATTACAATTTTATAAAACACTAGCTGCATGACCGCGACTTCGGCCGCGTTATGTGATTTAAGATTGCAATTATAGTATATTTTTGAGCCAGAAACCGTCTGGAGCGTCCTCAGATGACCCTACCAAAGTTTCATCACATTCTTATCAATGCTTTAGAAATGCTTTAGAAACGCATGCAAACATTCATTTTTATTTATATAGGAAAAGAAGAATCTTTGAACAAGATAACCCTTTCTTGACAGTCGGGTAAAAATAGTCAAATCTAAACCGTACCTCTACTATAGCTATCGATATTCAATTGTTCATAGCTTATTTTCGAGATATTAATTGTCAAAGCCCCAAGAACTAAGACTGGTCTAATCTTTTCCTTTAATGAAAAATGAAATTCAAAATTTAAAATCTTACAACCAGGATTATTTTTTAATTTAAAAACACAACTACAGCACTTATTCGCTTTTTAATATCACATTTCAAAGCGTACAACACCAAATTGGTATGTTAAACATTAGAATATCATAATAACACAATTGCGTATTACATTTAATCTCAAAACAAGAAGATAATATCTTAAGACCAAGAGGAAATAAATTAAAAAGGCATCAGTATCAACAATTAATACAATTATAATTGTGGGGGAGCTAAAACACTGCTTCGGTCGTGTTAAAAGGCAAAGTAATACAATTTTACCGCCTTTTTCTCCCCCACCTAATTACAAGTCATTTTATTAATAAAGTAGATCGTTACAATTAGGGCGATTTCATTTAATTTGCACACTGTTGCATTTAAAAACAACGCAATTTACTACATCATCTTTTGATCACCATTGAATGATTCATATAAATGTAAAGTAATATTTTAATCAAATAAATCAATACTTAAAAAGGTTGCATATTTGTTTCACATTCACAACTCATAAATTACAACTAGCGGTCAGTGTTGCCCACTGAAAATATTTAACCATCAAATGGTCGCGTGGGCTTGGGTCAACCATTCACCAAAATATATTTGAATAACGAATGATATACGGTTTGTTTATTGGCGGGCCTGTTTCTTTTTTGAATTTCATTATTCGAGTTTGACCGACGCGCGCTCGGGTCGCCGACGGTCATTCAAAGGGGGCTGATTGGCCGAATGACCCTCGTGTTCGCTACATTATGTACAAAAACTTCTAATATTTTCGCAGCTTTGGTCTCTCAAACCGGTTTACCCGACCAAGGGTTACATTTTATTGAAAATTTTACGTTTAATTTGTAATTTCGGGACGCACGTGTGTTCTTTTGAAAGGTGAAAAGGTTAAAAGTTCAAGCGACTGCGTTTCTTCAAGATCGTTAAGAAAAGGTAATGTAGACAATATGAGACGTGTAATAGAACTTTACTCTTTATTGGCTTTAAGATATGAATTATTTTGGTTTACATATCCGATTATGGCACAAAGAAAAACTTGTAAAGGTACCTACTATGAAAATATGTATGTTATTTCCATCCCACACGATAGAAAGTGAAATTGAAATTAAATTCAAACGCTATTATTTTGTCGGAAATTTGAGCTACGTCCCTTCGCGAGGGTCCCGGGATGAAAAACGAGGAAACTTTCCCTCTCCGCGTTACTTTGTTTACTTTTGCACTAGTTATGTAAAAATGTGGGGTTCGAAACAATTCCTTAGGCGTGACGTGGAAGGACCCTAATGCCGTGATTATTTTGATGTATCCCTGTAACAGTGCAGGTTATAAAATTGCTTTTGTTTTTAGCAGAGAACATAGGCGTAGTCAATTGATTATAGAGTCTGTTGATCATACCTTTAAAGTATAAAATACAAAAAATAAACAGTCTTCCTGCACTGCTTTTCATTGATTAATTATTCCGGATAAATAGAACTATCCGTTTGTGGTCCTATTTTAGTTTTCAGTAGATACTAAATTCAAATTAGCAAAACGGGGTTTAAAATCTCTCAGTTTAAACGTATAAAGGTTCAAATACATTCATTTCACCCTTGTAAACTTAATCAATATTTATTAACCTACGTTTTGGTAAATAAAACATACAAATTGACTGCCTCTATTATAACACTGAAACATTAGAAGGTATACTTTAATACAGCTTATAAAAATACACGATGTAACTGGCTTGCACAAAGTTTATGAAATAAATGTGGAGTGTTTATGAATAAGAGAGATTGTTTATAGGAGCGGTGGACCAGGACGCTCGTAAAGTCAGAAGGGTGGTTTTTATGGTAATAGTCTGGACTCTTAGGTACACCCCTGCGTCCCTAAGGTCCGCTCAAGATAAATAGACCCTATAAGATATCCCCATAAAAAGGAGATTTAGTAGAAAGAGTATAATAAATACAAAAATCAATTTAAATGTTTTTATTCTACCTATGCCACTTCTTGTCGGAATTAAATTGATGACATGCTCAAGCTTCTCATTCTAACTACACTTAGTAAATAGCTTTTTATGTATAATCAGCGATACCTTCGCTAAGAGTGAACCGATTTAGATCATTTTCCTTTGGAATGAAAGATTTCCTCCCTAGTGGTTTTGGACAAAATAAAGATCTGATAAAGAACCTCAGAGCTCGACAATGTTCATTGAAAACAGTTTATTTTTACAATATTTGAGCTGGCCTACAATTTAATGCATATAACTATAGCTCTATTATATAATTACTCGCCATCCTACATACCACCAGTACATAGCAGTCAGCAATTAAGTGTCCCACAGTTCCCAGTGTTTAGTATTCGTACGACATTCACCGGCTAGTTAGTATGCGGGTGCTGTTCCCCCGTAATTAGCACATACGCCCCATGGAGACGCGTTTTGGATGAAGCTAGAATGTACAGGCCTACCTAGGCATCCAATCCCAATTTGAGTTGAAATTTCTACTGTAAATGAATAGTTGTCAATTGCACTGCAAGGGATATGTCGATCTAAAATAAACCTTTTAAAAATATCCTGGAAATCATTTGATGCCTTCGGACTTCAAAATATATTGATATCTTTTTTTTGTACTGGACGAAACTTAATGTTTGCCTATCGGATTTAAATGAGTCGAAGCTATACACATACCTAGTTTAAAGAGCAAGTAATTTTGGTTATCAATAGCAAGTCTGGCATTTAGGTATTTATTTACTAATATTAAAACTTCCCATTGTGTCGTAAGGTACAAAAGAATTCCACCATTTAGTAAAATAGAAGAATGCCACATAACAAGGTTTTACACGAACTCGCTTTCACATTTTGCCCTTTTCATCTCGTTTCGTATGTAATGAAGTACATGAGTGTGACCTAACCTCTGACAGGCACACATGCGTGGACCTATTGTATGCGTCACTTTTTGTATAAAACGCGTCGCGTAAAGCTAGCATCAAGACTCTTTTTCTCACTAAAATGTCGATTGCTTGGGTAGCGGTAGCCGTTTTTAAAACAGACAAATCTTTGCTTAGTATCAAAATATTGAGAACAAAGTGAGACCTCTCTAAAGGTTACCTATAGTAAGTATAACTTAATGTATCATTTTATACCATGATGACAAAGATGATAATTGATTTGTGTTTAGACAGAGATGAGAATATGACTGTTGGCTCGCACGAATTCAAAAATGTAATTGCTTTTTAGGAAATCGCGTTTGAAGTATTCATAAACCTAATCGTCCTGAGCTTTTGTTAATTTATTTCTAGGTCCATTACTTAGCCTGACTAATGATTATGATCGTTTAATGGAATTAACTGAATCTAGATATTACGTGAATATTACTATGACTATTTACGATCATGGTTTAATTGAAAAACTTTGAAATTCATCTACAAATAACATTGTAATAATATTTCCACTCAAAGTAAGTGTCCGCAACAGTAGAAGGAAAACTCTGTCGAAAATGCGTAGGTACATAATGTTCGGACCCCAACGCTCACATACGTGAAACACATAGTAATCCACGCACACACACAAGCCAACACATACGCGTCGTATGTGCCCACGTGTGCGCGGCAGGGACACGTGTGAGACGGAGACAGAGCCACGATGATGTAGGTGTGCAAGAAAGGGATGGGTGTTGCAGGACGAGCGATACAACAAATCAATACGAGCGGTGGTGACCGGTAGCCTGTGTCACTACCCCCCTCCCGGCCCCCTCCCGGCCCTCGCCTTCAGACCGCACGCCTCCACCTACATTGTCAACTGCCACAGAGTAATTTAGACCTCCCAAAATTGTTATAGCGCTGGCATTATGTGCTTTTTGCCACAATATGTTTATCTTGTATCGTGTTCTCGTGTTACTTATGCATATTACTTGTCGTGACTCATTTGTTAACATGGCTCCGTTCCAATCTTAAACATAACCTTATCTTTGTTCTTGCAGTAATGGTTATACTTATTCTTTTCTATTCGCACTTTATTTTTATGCTAATAATTTTGGTCAAATGCTTGTGTTCTTCGTTTTGTCAGCTGATCATGCGCAATCAGTTGCGTTAGTCATGAGAATAAATTAAATTATCTTAGTTCGTCTTAAGTGATATAATATTGATATTTCTATTGTAATTAATTAGGTAACATTAATACAATCGTATGAATCTTTGGATAGCATTGACACTAATTCTATGAGAGAATCATTTTCTCCGAAACTGACAAGTTGTTATTATATTTAAATGAGGTTTAAAGTGACTCTACAATCTACGTCACAAATGTTTTTATACACATAAATACTTTATATACCTAACACGAATTATTTTCTTAAAGCCATTGTACATTTTGGGCTACCAATATTTATTTTTTAAATTAATTTTCTTTTTAGTTAAAGTCCAATCCAACAGCATGAAAGACAATGGTAGAGGCAGGCTAAAAAATAAATACAAATTAGAATTAACATCAACCAAAGATTACAGTGAGCTCTGGTTAGGGCGTTGCTAAGGGTTGCGCTAAAAAGGTCGCTAGGTGTGCACCTAACACGAACCAACTCCAGCCAATATTAAAGGTGAAATTCAATAATTTCTAAAACAAGTTTGTAATTTCTTTTCAGGGGTCAATGTTTAGGTACTTGGTTCTCTGTACGACTTTTTTACGGTCAGGAAATGCGGTTAATTTATTTATTAATTGACATTTAGTAAATTTCTAATTTTAATCAGAAACAAATTAACATCGAAGCTCTACCTAGTTAGTAATTTTACATCACATAGCTACTAAAAAATAATAAGCAGTTAAAAATCAAATACAATCAACTATTTTTTTAAATAAAATCCTGCGAAATAATTTTTTTCGTGCCGCCTCTGTGCATATAATGAATCTGTGACTCGAAATCCGCTTGACCGCGCGTATGGAACTGGAAGGCAGCGAGACTCCGACGAAACAAACTTGATACTTTTGCAACTTTTTTGATAAATATTTTTTTATAGGAATTATTATGTTATAGTAACTTATCGCGAAGTGTTTGAGTTACTGTATTGAATAATATTAATGTTTCTGTTTATATTGAGAGTTTTAAGCTTTGCAGTAGGTCTCTTTGTGTATAATTTTGTAACATTTTGTTAAAATCGAAACAAAATATTCGTAAGTTTTTGGTAAGTTTGTTTCATTTTAATGTCATTTGAGTATTGAATGTCTGGTTACAGAGTGCTTCAGAATAAAGCTTGGTTTTAAAGGCATTCGAACTTTCGCTTACCTATAACACGATGAAAGGCTTTAAATTATCATAGTTTAATTTATTGCAACCTAGAGAAATCTTTACAATAAAAGGCAAAAAATATATAAGTCACGTAGGTACGACAGCCTTGTATTTTACTAAACAAAAAATACCCCACGCAATGG
Source organism: Abrostola triplasia (assembly GCA_946251915.1). Lineage (NCBI taxonomy): Eukaryota > Metazoa > Arthropoda > Insecta > Lepidoptera > Noctuidae > Abrostola > Abrostola triplasia. Next base: position 8,414,758 of record OX276434.1, on the reverse strand, counting down.
ACAGTCTTAAGGGGCTTTTTTTTCTTAAACTTTCAGGGGGTACATTCCGCTGAGTAACAGTTCTGTAATTCACTACCCTTCGCCTTACGGAGGGCCCATACAGAGGGACGATAAACTGTAAAACCACGGGAGGGCGTCCCTCCCCTCTCCCCACCGGCCCGATAAACAGGGCTGTAATTTATGACACCTAGTGGAACCCTTCCTCGGATGGACCCGGCTTAGTAGAGTTTAGGTGCTTCTTCTGTTATATGTAGCTAGACGGCGGGTTTATTGAATTATGTATTAGTTGCGCTGCCCGTAATGGACATTGAAAGCTTGTTGGACGTACATTTTGTTGTTTTAAACTTCGCTATGACTACCTAACCAGAGATTAAGTTTTGTCAGTAGGAATTATTATTATGACTATACGAGTAGGTAGTAGTTACCTATATTGTTGAAAGTAACTGCCCAATATAAGGGTGGGTTGTTTCAAACCGTCTATTAACTTTACATACGTAAATCGAATAATAACGATTAGATACAGGGAATGTTTAACGTACGTAAAACATGAAGTGTTGTTTCATAGTATCAAGAACCGGTTGTCGACGTTATTAGGACTGTTAGTAGAAAACAAAATTATTGTAAAATGCTATTTTTAACATTTTCGTGTGTATCAGAAGCTGAACCAATCCACTAACACTTATTAATCTACCACATCAAATAAAATTATAAATAGGTACTTACTTGTGATAAATAAGTAAACATTGCCAGAAATATTAGTACAAATTGAATCCACAACTCTCAATAATCTCAACCATACATCACACACATTAAAATGCGCATAAATGAATAACGTTTAGCCCTTTTTGTGTACAAATAATATCACTCAATAAATGCAAGAATTGCCATCTTGAAGTTCAGTGAATAAATATTCACAAAGTTTTCTCAAACTTGGCGTGCGTAAGAAAAATACTTGCCGCCACTTGATAATGAGATCTCCAAGTTTTTATAGGCATTTTATTTACTTCGAAATAGCTAACCGCAGATCCGATTCTTTAATATTGTTTCCCTAATTTATTGGCTAAAGGAAACTCATTCATTACTATTTGGTGTGTCCTAGCGTTTATACTAAATTATTCTTAATTATAATATTGATTAGGAAAGGCAAAACATTCATAACATATATAATATTTTGATTTACAACTTATCAAGATTTTATTTGTGAATTCATGATGAAGAATTGAAGATTTCTGGCGTTTGTAAAAGGTACTTAATAAAATACTTGCAATTAATTATAATTAATAAACTTACATCCTAAGCGGCAATGAACATAATACGCTAACATACAAGGCTTCGTATAAATTAATCGAATATTCTTATCTAAGATTCTATACACTCTACGCAACATACTCTCAACTACAGATAAAAAAGTAATTCATACGCAGAACAGTCGACGAAGCCGCAAGGAATATGCAAAAATCGATGGCGAACCAAGAGGCCGCCTGACCAATACAAATATAAACTACATATAAATATATAAAGCTCCTATTTTACCCTTATGGCCGGCACGGTCCGCAGCCATCTTGGAATTTGCCCCCTCCCCCGCGTCCCACCCACGCTCAATCTTACCCCAAACGTGCCCCCTCGATCTAAGGGGCCTCTGAAAGGCCGAAACCCACTAATACTAATGTCCTCTACGTATGAGCGTGTGTGGGTGTATAATGTAGAACACACAGGTTGTGTGAGCTTTAAATTGTTTGCGCTCAATTTGTTATTCGTTTGTTTTTTGTGTTTACTTCTTTGTAATGAGAGAATAGAGTTTTGTTTATATCAGTATCTTTGTGTGTACTTCATTAATGCCTGTTCATAGTAGCTATAGTCGACCTGTTTTTTGCATATTTTGTCAGAATAATCGAAAAACGTAGTATTGAACATGTTTGAGCTGTAAGCCCTAATTTATTTGACTAGACCTAACAGTTTTTCTTAATTAATCGTATGGCATTTTTTTATACGATAGTGAATCTTAGGCAAAAAAACTACGTATAAGAACCCTATACCAAAAAGGAGAGTCTGCTAAAAATAAAAACGTTTGAGTCTTCACTGAGAGAGTAAAAACTTCACTGAAAGTTTTACACCTACCTAAAAGAAATTTCATTCACTAGTTCCCAGTTTAAAAGCTTCCTGTAAACTCACTCTTATTATCATGTATCTAGGCATCAAAGAGAACAATATGCCTTGCAACAAAAGATTTACAGATAACATACTTAATATAATATTATGTGATGCAACTACAAACATTTTTTCTTGGACCCTAAATTAACTTTATGAATACTGTATTTAATTCCAAAAATATTAGTATAAATTAAATGACTTAAAAAATTACCACTTATTATTCCGATTGCTTGTATTTGCATTTAAATATAATCTCAAGTAATAAACAAATATAGTAAATATTTATAATTTGGTTGTAACGTATTTTACGAGGAAAGTTTATGGCGACGCTTTATAGCACGTTACGTACATAAAAGTCGAGATTTCCCCTTAAAGGATTCGCTTGTGAATAAGTTAGTACGTCATGCAGGGACCGTTCCAGTTTATATTGTAAATATGTGTACTACATCCATGAGGAAAGTAAATAAGTTGCAGCCTTTATAACTCCAGTTACTCCAATACTTTAGAAAGCATGGATTGTAAAAGAAAAGAACAAAACAATGTCTACAATAGTAATAATGATAATTCAATGTGTAACGTCTCTCCCACGCAGAAAGCTCAATATTCATAACAATGAGCAACACAGGCCTAAAAGCAACGGTTACGATCCAATCAGTCACCTCAAAGAGCATTTCAGAGATAATTGGCGTTGAGCTCAAAGAAATACGCGGTTACCGAACGCCCCCCGCTCCACCCCGCAATGCATTACCGAAATAAAAAATTCACGTCAATTTCCGAAGGAGATTTCCATCAGAGCCGATACGGTGGCTAAACACAAAACCTCGAAGGTGGCACACACACACTTGAAATATTCACTCGCCACTTCAATACATCATTCATTCGTCCGCCGAGAACGGTTCGACACCAATCTTCCATTTGGCAAGAAAATCGATACACGTCGTGGCCATATAAGCATTCCGGGGGAGGTAGACGGGGTGTCTTAAGGGGGAGTTAAGGTTTAGTCCCGAATATTGAATTTCCCTTGGGACAAACCCGTTTCGCTTTGTCCCTTCGGTCGGGGTCGTGTGGGCCGTGAGATGCCCGGGCTCGCCTACCTACGCACATCTATAGCACACACAGAAGTGTATAGATGCGTGAGTGTACGTTCGTGCGTAAGTGTTGGATAATAACATTGCGAGGCCACCAGGCATACGTGACTTTCAGGGCGTTTGACGGGCCCCCAGGCTATATGCTCGCTATGTAGGTACATACGTATAATAATATGTGTGTGTTTGAGTGGGCGTTTTACCCTATATGTGATATAGAGGCCTCCCTACGCTTCAAAGCCTTTAAATTGGGTCTCTTTAAATAAAATGTTGTACGCACGCGTTTTTGTCAAAAGAGAACACTTTATTATAAAATACTAGGCTTTATTAAGTTCTTTAATACAAAATGCTTTAGATTAAGTAAGGCTACAAATTGTGTATTCATGTATGTTTTATAGCAACGCTTAATTTATACTCAACCTACACTTCACAAACTAATTTAACAAAAAGTAAAACAAAGGGCCACCAAGCTCACAAATATGTTGCATTGATTGTTTATTAAAACCTTATTTATTACATTATAAATAAACATGATTTTTTAACAAGGTTTTTCATGGAACGAGTAAAAAGTGTAAATGCAACAAAGGCAATATGATTAACAAAACTACGAAACCTCTCAACACTAAACCAAACCTACAACTATTTGCATTTCATGATTTTATTTCAATTTATAGTTACAGAATAGACCCGAAAACAATTGAAACAAAACATAATTCTTAAATAGGAACTTCCCTCGTCCCATATATCAAGTACCTACTACGATCCCCATAACGTTTTGTTGGTTCATTTACTAGTCATACATCGTACCCTTTATTTTATGTTGCGTAAAATTAAGTTAAACCCTCACATAGTTTCGGGTGAAACGTTGGAATAATCTGACTATTTGTCTAAACAGAAATTCCGACAGCAGTCTGGACACAGAGATTTATTTGTTTGGTTTCGTCGTATCCACATGAGTTAATTTAGTCACATGGAAACATAGTGTGTTATGGTGGCCAAAAATGGCAGTGAGGTTGACCATTCAGAGCAGTAAGGTGTTATTCGCAGAGACTCACTACTTGATTTGTCTATTTAGGTTTTTAATATATTTTTGTGACCGAATTTAAATTATTATAAGAATTTCGTCTGAAAAATATGTAAGTAAAAAATCATCTCAAGGACATTTTAAACACACAACATATCTGAATTATACAGTTTCCTAAATTGTATTCTACTTCACCTACAAGTAACATGAAAATTTGTTTATTGTCTATTTAATAGTTACTACTACCAAAACAAAGGTACAGTAACAGTTTAGCTCAAAACAATAGACGAAGTTCCAAATAATACATTATATTTAATTATAAAAGCAAAATGTATGATGAACCCAGACGGTGCAGGGGAGATCGACCGAACACGACCACTATAAATCTCTGTCACAATAAGAGAGAGACAAATTCTTTAGCGCTCGTACTTTCGCCACTACGTACCGCCGTCTGACCGAAATGTTTTAGGTATACCAGATTTTTATTCAAAGATATCATTTCATTATCATTTAACTATTTCATTAGTAATATGGATCTATAACTTATTAATATGGTTGTATAATATAAATACGTATAACCTTTTTACAAACAAAAGCTCCCTGAATCCTATACTAAGTATATCGGAAATAAGACCTGTTTTAGAAATAATAATATTATTAATATAATATAAATAATATATATGAATAAATAAATTTACTCCTCCGAGACCTGTTTTAATATTCATATTTATGTGCTTAAGTCAACACATTTCTCAACTCGTAAAACTTACATCCAATCCAAGATCAGTTATACCAACAGAAACTAAAATAAATCTATCCAGAATTCATGATTCACAGACCGGTAGTTTTAGTCACACACACATCGATTCAAAGCATTAAGCCTAATACACTAGGTACCGCATACCGTGTTCGGATTTTCAATCAGTCCCCACCTTTGTAGCGAGGTGAAGTATCGGCGAGGTGACGTCGAAGACATATGGGCCATGTTATCCGTTCCCCGCTTTAATCCCAGCCGAGAGAACTATAGAAACTATTGGGATTGCTTCGCGCTGAAATGAGGGGGGCTGAATCTGTATCGACGTGTGTATACATTTTCGTGTATTGTATTTGGCTGTGTAATCTTGTAGATGATTAAAACTAATCGATTGATATTTTGATTTGATGTGTAAACTCTTTGGGTATTCATTCTGTTGATGGTTTCCACACTCACTCATTAAATTGTACCTGTAACTATATCGTGATTGTGTAATATATATACATACCTACATAAAATTATAATGAAGATAATTAATATTGAGATTAATAAACCTAAGTTAAAAGAACAAAAGTTAAACCAAATGTAACCTTCCCACGACCGATGTAGGTACGAGTACTCATTCACTCAAATCAGCATTGTAAATAAAACGAACCTTCCAAGACATAGAGCAGCAAGTATGCGTTTAATAAAACACATTGCCCACACAATCCTTCAAATAAAATTGTAATTCTTAAAATATATTGTGTCGTCTCCCCCGAGCCACCCGCGGGCGGACTTGTTAGAGCATCGGTCGAGAATCACGTTCTCTTTGAAAAACGTCCTTTGATGCGCTCGCCTTGTTACGACCGTAACAACTAGCGTTCTCACAGTCACGTGTATTAAACCTTTAACTCTTTGTCGACACCACGCAATCCAATTTCAACCCTACGTCAACACGATAAGAACCATACAAGCATGTGCACAAATAAAATAATTTCGAGTAGGCTTACGTGCCTGGGAACTGAAAGTTTTTTCCCTTGATGAGAAAATGTGTTTTTCATGACATGTAATACACTTTCTTTTTCCATCAAGATACACATTTTTTCCAACAGATAAAAATATTAAAGTAGATATTATCTTCAATCAAAGTTGCCTATGTTTTTATTTTCTCGTAAAAGTAAAATCCTCGTAGGCTCGTACCTACTAACAACGCTTGTGATATTTGAACCATAACGTATAATGCCTCCCTCTGATTACCATTTGACGAACTGAATATTCCGCTCTGATAGACTTTTTGAAGCCATGCCGTAGTCTGCAATTCAGCGGCAGAGAAAAAAAGGAATTGCCGCCATTTTTCGAATCATGTCTACTTAGTATTTATTTTTTACTTATGTACAGCTATATTGGTATTTTGATTGATTGGAGTCGGTTACTTTGAAGAGCTGATTATGCTAACGCCTATTCACAGAGTATTGCAATTTTACTGATAACAAATAAAGCTTCATCAGTGTTATTCTGTTTCTTTGTTTCAGCCTTGAACCGTTGGTGAATAACGTGGAATCATAGAGAAAATTAATCCTTTGGCGTTGCGCTGTATCTCAAAAATCGAAAGACTGGACGTCTATATACTTGGCTCTAAGCAAGAGTCGAAGAACAAGAATTGAGTCCCAACTGCGAAGGGAGAGGGTTGGGTTAAAATTAAATTAAACGTAAAGGACAATAACAAATAATTGATAATACTAATAACACATAAAACTATCTTACGGCGCAAATAGCACACAAAATATCGTAGCAAATTAATAATAAATAACTTACTGTGCCGATATAAAAGAGTATTCGTTTTAAAAATAATTTAGCTCACACTAAACTCGCCGTCAAAGATCGGTGCTCCAACAAAACCCAAAACTACACAAAAACACATCGAATTAATTTCCAAGCATTGTTTTCGTTTCATAAACGTTAAAACAATAAGTTTTGAAGTCACATGCAGAGTTATAGACTAAACTCTATTCGTGGCCTTTGTCCTAACCCTTTGTTAGGGCGCGATCCTTCATTGTTTTCGCAGGGCGCGAATTAATCTCAGTTTATTTCTTTGATCGTGATATTCGGAATAAAGGGCCATGGATGTCAGCTAACCGTGATGGATATGTAAATGGAAGGTTTTTGTTGTGTATTTGAATGCGTATTGTGTGTTGAGGTCAACTGTCGGCCGCTTGATGACGTCGCTTGTATTTTGTTTTAGCTGTCATTAGTAGGGTTTCAGACGCGTTTTTATTTGTTCGTAGTTGTACAGTGTTCTTTAAAAATAATTTGTCTGTCATTAGTGTGTTTTAATTTAATATTTTTTTTTTTTTTTTAGGATTTATGAAATAGTACCGATTTATTGTCACTGTAATATAACAGTTTATGATCCTATCACTGAAGCACCTCCAGAATAATGACATTAACTAAATACACGTTTGCTTTAACGTACAAATATTTTTAATAACACGCCAATATAGGTACATTATATTCGAAACTCCTGCCTCTACATAATACCTACCTACGTTACGTAAGCTATAGGCCGAAGCAATATCCGTTTGGTATCGTCGGCAGCCTGTCAGTTTATTTATGTGGAAACATGGGAGTGTGGAGATTCGGGAGCGACGTCAAATAGCTACAGATAAAGTTTCGCTAGTGTGTGGGGACATGAAGCTCGCAAAACTGGCTGAATAGAATTATTACATGCGCGTCCAAAAAAATGCAAGCTCCGCTCTTGGATTTGAATTTCGAACGAAATAGCAACTCCATTCTTAAATTTTAAAACTTACATCGAACTTAATGTTTGTTTTTGTTGGATTTGACAAAGTTGACTGCATATTGCCAATTACCTAAGTCAAACAGATGATCGTTCGTGCATGCTGATTTCTCTATTTCTTATAACCAACCTTTTATACAACAAAAACCTCTAAAATACAAAGCAACTCAACTAATTCGCTACATCTAATTCGATCCTTAACAAGACGCTATCCGTAAACTTACAGTATATAACGCACGCACACATCAACATCATATATATTCATTTAAGCCTTCCGAAAGTAGCTTCCACACTGAAACGGGGACGCACACATGGAAGGTAAAGCCGCAAGGCACGTAACATAAGGAGCTTTGAAATTAATTTAGCTCGGAACTAGCTGGCAAATGGATAGACGTGTGAGCTCGGGGGGTAGGTGCCTCCCTTGGGGGGAGGGGGGTTGTGTCGGGAAAATTCGGCGTTTAGGCGAGCCTTTGTGGTGAGACCGGTTGCGCTTAGCAGTAATTGTGTTCCGTTGTATATGTAAGGTGGGTACCTTGTTTGATTATAATTGTAATTGTTATACGAACTTGCTAATTATGTAAGGTTCTGGTGGGTTTCTGCTGTTTTGTTTGACTATGTGTCATGGATTTTGCTGTTTGTATTTTTATAATCTGGTTTGATTTACACACAGGTTGATTGTAAGTTAGATAAAGCCATAGAAACGAAACTGCGTTGTAAGAACGAAGATATAGTTCCAACAGAATTTTGTCAATCGCTGATTTACTTTGAGTCTTTCAAAGTGAGTTCTCGTACCTTATATCTAGTTTATCTGCTACATACCCGATATCCAGCGATTCGAAACACTACATCTAATAAAATACACGTCAATATCCTGCCGTCAAAGGCCCTACAAAATCCTCGCCTCCACACATACACACACGTACATCACATATTGACATTTAAGTAAAGTACCGCCGTCACTCCGGGCGATTGCCGGATAACCGGCTTATTAATATCCGGCTACGTCTCCTGTTGTATGTCTTTGATTTATGTATAGTAAGGAGGATATTAAAAAGGATATTTTTGAGTTGACAAGCTTCTGACGGTGATAGTATTTTTTTATACGATTTGATTTGACTTTAGTTTGTAATGAAAGAGATCGATACCCGCGACAGCTGTTGTAATACTAAGTCTATGAACAAGACTTTGATCAATTAGATTGAATACAGCCTAGACTTTCATATTTACGTATAGTAGTAGTATACCACGAATATCTCATGTAGATACCTATTATTATAAGCTATTTTAAACTAAAAAAACCGCGAATTTTACCCTTTATAGATTTTTCTTAATGAAAGTTCAATTCAATATCTTTATTGTGGATCATAGGTAGGTACATAATACAGGTCTTATATAACTAAATTGTGATTAGCTACGTCCCGCCCTTAGTGCATAGACATTTTTGTAATAAATCATTAAATTAAAAATGAAATATTCCAGTCTCAATATTCCTTCATCATCGTCATTCATCTTTTGCCTCTGTAGTTAAGTACAAAAGTAAGTATAAATTGGTAATGTCTGCCCCACATTCCTCTCAAAAAACAAAGCTAGTACGTATATTGTGTCCTACATCATACATCTTGTAAGTACACATAAAATCCCATACAAAATTCACGACCTTAGCTCTTAAGTCACTTTTACGACTCGGCTATTCATATTATAAGATTGAAGACGACGCACTAAAACAAAGCACGGTATTTCACTTTCTTAGGACTTGTTTGGCTTTTTAAATAATAGTATTCGTGGTTTTTCGATAGTTCTATTATGTTAAAGTTTTCGGTTGTACCTTTAATGTATCGAAGTATATCATTGAATGGTTCAGACATAAGAAAAATCTGATGGTAAAAAAGCTTGTGAAAAGCAAGAAAATTGGATTGCAAATATACTTTTTTTCTCTAGCCTCTTAGAGTAGATTAATTTTCTGATTGACTGTGATTTTTCTAAGGCAACCAGAACAAAAAACGGGTAAGGTACCATAATTATAATACTACTTAATAACGGCCATAAGTTAGGTCTCCCGTCTCAAAATCTAGTAAAGCAGTATCAATTTGTTTAGGTTCAACTTCGAAGTAAAAAAATCTCTCACTATATTTATCAGCAACTTCTATAAAACATCAAGTCGCTTTGCGCCAAAATATTATTTTTTCTTATTTGTCCATTCTTGGCCCCACACGAGCCATAAACAAGTTTATAGGTTTGTGACGACAACGTATGATTTACGGCAGTCATCAAGTAACCATGCAGGTTTTATTATTGTTTTTATACTCTCACGTCCGTTCTTTTATATTGATTATACATGCAATGATACTTTTCTAACTCTGTTGGAGCTTTATATATTTCATTTAAACTACGTATGATCAATACTTTTAAATTGATTAAATTGTTTGTTCCTCACACAGAGAATTTCTTCTTTATTGAGGGTTCGTTTTACAGATATGAGATGTTTTACTAACGCCCTGACCTCTGGCTTCTACCCACTTTAACTGTAATAGGTAATGGCAAAAGCGAAGACTTCGATATCGCTATAAGGCCTAAGGATGGCCCATAAAAACAAAACTTCTACGAAATACATTATGTAGAAACAAGAAAGCTGCCATTAGCGAAACCTCTCTCAAACAAGTAATATTTTATTCAGTATAATTAATACATACCGCAAACCAATCTCCATGTAGATACGGTAATGTATCAGTGAAATCTCATGGTACAGGTGACCTGCGCAGCTTGCTCGAGAGGTGAAGTTGATGAGCATTAGATAGAAGAGCGCTCGCTACACTTATCTAAGGAACTCTTATTAAATCCTCCTTAACTAATCCTTCTGGAGTACTGGCTGCAAAAAAGTGGATATGGTTTTACTTTGTTCTTTTTTTTATGATGGCATATATTTTCATATTTAAATATGGAATTGGCTGGATATCTTTAGTTGGGTCATAGAGTAGGTGCTTCGTAATGAGTTTAACTGGTCAAAAACAGTTGAACAGTCTGACAGTACATTTTTACTTACCCTGTTGCTACCAAGCTATTATTGCGAATGTCAGACAGGCCAGTAGTATAGGGTGCAAACTAACATATAGAGCAAAGGCGAACACTTACCAATCTACCTGGAAATTTGGAAAGAAATGAAGCATCATTAGCCGGAAGTCGTCCAATGTTAAACAAAGGCCTCACCCTTTGTGAGGAAGGCGACGCTATAATCCCCACGCTTGGCAATCGGGTTGGAGATTGTAGTATTGGTGATGAAGTTACAGAAGACGCTGCTGCCCATCTTCTGGAGTTTTCCTTATAACAACAACCTTAGCAACAAAAATAAATATCATCATTAATTACTTCGATCAACTAACTAGTCATAGATTTAACAACTTAGTACTTTGATTAAACTTAATCAGATTCCGACATTATTAACGGTACAAACTTAGGTATACCAAGTTCTGTGCTCCTATTTACTCTGTATACGAATTCCTTTGCTAACCGTACCAGTAATTAGTGGGACCGTGGTATATAGCCGGGCGTACATAATGTAATTATGCACGTTCGTACATACGTACGCCGCTCTAAAATACTCCTGGAACAATTTGGAACTAGAGGCGAAGTTTGAAACCGCAGCAGACGGCGGCCATCTTGCCGTAGCCATAGCAACCGGCCGCGAATTGTCTGCTCGCTACCTGAAATGTAAATAGCTTCACGCTTTGTTGTTTATTATGAGTATTGCATGCGAAAATTGGGGACGTGAATGACAGTTTTAATGAAAATACTTAGGTCCATTGTAGGATTTCGTTTTTCATATTGATTAAAGATGAAGCTTCCTCCATTAACTGTATCATTTTGCGGTGTTTTAAGACTAAGCTCTCACGCTGTATAATGGATGTCCTTTCTTTTTCAAAAGTCGAAGCTATTACCATCTCTTGGTAAGGTTTTACGACATGATATAAAACATGCAAAAACGCGGGAGTAGCAGTCGGGACAAACATTTTGGTTGGAAGACGAATTTGTCGCTAAAAAAACGTGGTTATTATTATTTTGAATTAAAAGCCAAAAAACTACAAACGCATTTTTATAAAATATCTAATTATGTCTAACAATATTTTCTCTTTACAGAAGTGCCTACGCCAAGGAATGCAGTTCGCTGTCACAACCGCGCTATAAACAAAAGCCTCGGTATTAAAGTAGTGGGAGTGCATCGTCCTCATCTCAACATTCCTCAGTAGTGCTACACAGCAATTCGATGGAGTATTTCAATATAAACGTTGGTCCGCCATTAGCAGGCGGGAGTCGCGGCCCAAGATATGAGTGCTGAACTACCCTTGTGGGGTAACAAACTACGGAGGTGGACTTTGTATTATTATTTCTTTTATTTAAACATATTCCTCATAAATTATTTTTTTAATATACATATATATAAAATTGAATATTAAAAATTATCTAAAATAGGGCCCGACCAGCTGCGGGAACAGGGTATTATTATTAAAATACTGATGAAAAACCTTTTTACTTTTTTATTTCACCCCTTTCTATATTTCATGATGTTACATATTTTCTAAATGAAACCATGAGCGTAAACACAATAACATGTTTACAGTTTTTTGAACGTCTCATAATGAGAAGAACTGACACTGGCTTTACTAAAAAAACAAGAGTTTATAACAAAATCTTCCTGTGAAGGTCTAAAAATTGAAAGAAAATCATTCTAATATTACATTAATTGTAATGTAGACTGTAGCTTGTGGGATTCTCCTACGATCGTAGCACGCATGTAAGAAAACTCAACCTTTCATCAAATTACGTACATACTGTAATTAAAATAAATGTGGTTTCGATTCCCGCACGGGACAAAAAATTGTGTGATCATCAGATGTTTGTCCCAAGTCCGGGTGTTTGTGTATGTGATGTTTCATGTATCACGCACCCACGATACAGGAGATATTCCTAGTGTAGTGACGTTTTGTTTTCATTAGTCCAAGAACAAGAAGTTCTGTCTCCATACAATGCTACAACAGAGGGCAGACAGACGTAGTTGTGGAGCACTCTTCATTTCGAATGCCTGTCCACGCGCCGCCCCGCGCGCCCCCGTGTGTACACGCCCTATCGGGAACGAACTCGCCGATATGTAGGCACGCTGTATGGAGGAGATCTGCTTTTATTTTGTACACTTTTTGTAGAAGAAAACTGTAATTTATCATTTTTATGTAGACTAAATTGTGCGTCGTAGCAGCCGTAGCGGTCTACGGAAAATTGCTACGCATAAAATATTCTTATTTATTCAGCCATGCCTGATATTTATATTTTATTGTATGTCAGCAAGTAAAACTCAATTATTATAAACTCCTACATTAAAGTTTCTTGATAGACCGACTAAGGTTTGTATACTGGGTGTCAGTGACGTGGAATAGTAGTAGATTTATAGTGTTGGTCTATAAACAAATTCGTGTTATCTCAAGACTCTTGGTAGTCATCCGTCTGCACGTGAGTGGCATCCGCGCTTACCATAAAGGTGACAATGATGGTTGACAACCCAACTCCGACCAACCATGGTTCGAAAGCCTTCTTTCTCCGTGTGACAAACACGACTTATTCTGCAGTTAATGTTACTCCAGTATTTTCAAGAATTGGTTCTTTTGAGCTGGCCTAAAAAGAGACAAAATGAAAATTGTGCATAGCAAACTTCTCCGTAGCTGTCTACGACTGCTATGACGTACAATAATAGTAGTACAAAACAATATCGACCTTAGAAGGAAAATTGAGTCAAGCAACAACATGTTCTTAGAAAGCCAACTATACGCTGTAAGACTGCGAATTTCCTAGAAATTATTAAAGTGATATTACCATTTGTAAGATGAATTGGGGTATAGTTAGATATTATTATAAGAGGATACAGAAAGATTTATTCTACGAACTACATATAAGAGCATTGTTAGCATACTTGTATTATGTATTTACTTTAAGATAAGGTAAATAAGGTTTAGAGGAGGAGGCTTATGCCGAGCAGTGGGCCATTTAAAAGCCATCAGCTTTTAAATGGCCCATATGATGATGATGAAGGTAAAAAAAGCATAATGATTTTTTTTATTGATAAAAAGATAGTTAAGGATGGCGAAATGCCGCATCCACCACCCATCGCTTCCTACCTCCGTCCGCGCATGCCCTTCGCTCCTTCGCAAGTGATGAAAGGATGTGTGATGCGTACCCCTCCATTGTGGTTTGTTTCACAGCAACCAACCTGTATCTAAAGGGGGAAGAAACCACGATGTGGGAACAAGGAACCCTTACCTGCAAAATAATGTCTGTCACGATTTTTAATTTAAAAGCACGCAAACGTTGAAGATTGCTTGAAGCGTACATACTACAAGTATAAAACCTTTGTTTATAACAACAATATACATGTATGTATATACATATATATGTTGTATTGCTTGTACCAAGCTTGTACCTTACATATTACTGTCTATCTTGATATAGAGAAGCCATTATGACGGTATTAACATCTTTTAAACCCACGTGTCTAGTTTGTAAAATAATCGTTACGACACGACATAATGTAGAGATGGATGAATAGTACCTACCTACACACTAAGAAAAGCGAAGAACTTCAAAGGCTACAAAAATAGAAATCACACATATTGTCATTTTTATTTCTTCGATGTAGATGAAGGTGATTTCTTTATGTGGGTGTAGATTAAGTCACACAAGTTAAAATAGTATAAACAACTCTATTAACACCTTTCTGTTAATAGATTTCTCATAAATCATAACATCACGCCTGTGGTGTCGAAGTAATAATGTTTTCATTTTATATAGGCTACAAAAGAGCACTTACAATACGTTAAATCCAGTTGCTCGGTTCCAAAATGTTGTTTCTGTAGAGAAGAACCGGCTAGAAACTCCATAGTTAATCTTTTAATATGTGTGAGCCATGTAAGGGATAGGCAGAGGTATACAATATATCTATATTTCATCATCTGGGCATAAATCCAGACTCCGTGCTGATACTGAGAATTGCACAATAGAAAAACCCAGTAACACTGCTAGATCCGGAATTCAGCAGTCGCCCTTAGTGACCACCGAGAACTCTTCTTCATCGAGCCTCAAAAACCAACTACACTAAGAACGCATTAGATACCAATAAACATTCTCTTTATAACAAGCGACGACACGTAATTACAACGAATGTCTTTCAAAAAGCAATCACATCTACTGAGAGATCGACTATCCGAGATTGAATTGCGAATCCACGTAATATATCAAAGGTAATCCGTTTAAGTTTAAGGGGCACTATATATCATGCGATGGCGGTAGGTACATACCCACCCTGTTTGGTCGCCTAAGCAGGGTGGCCGTATAACGCATGTTTAGGTGGGTGGTGCAAGGCAGAGGAGTGAAACGATGTGACGTCAGTGTCTAACAATTGATTTTTGTTTTAGCTTATAAGGATGCCAGTTTTAGTAGGTAGGATTCGATGTTTTTTCCTAAAATGAAGAAAGAGGTTTGCTATTATAGGTACATTGCACATCACATACTGAATACTATTTAAAAGTAATTTCTTAGTATCAGTTCCGTGTTAACAAATAAGGTTCAAGCACAGAGCTGCTACTAGAATATTTATATTCAATAATTTTTCTATTGCAACAATTATAATTGTATACACACTACGATAGACTAACTATAATAATTACATATAAAAATCAAAATACATTAAACAACCATAATTCTGGTACGAACTGAAATCTCCCAAGATCTTCCACTCACATGTTGCGTCGCCCATTCTTCGCCGTTGTTTTACCATCCGCTACTCTCCGCTCTCCGCCTATACTCCGCTCCTCACTTTATTCGTCAACTAAGCAGGGAGGAGGGTGTTTCAACGGGTGTGTGGGGGGTAACGTTTTCCTGTTTGAAGGCACACGTCGCAAAGGGAAATCCTGTACAGGACAGAACGCTAAAATTGCCCGCTTGCGATAGGACGCAGGTATCTCGGATTATGATGGTTGTGTTATTTAAATAAGGGCTTTGTTGTCTAGTTTTTTAAATAGGATGTTTTTTGGAATTATATTCAGCCTCATTATAAATATAAGAGTAGTATTGTACCTATTAAGTAGTTATACCTATAAAAGTTTTATTTTAATTAAATACATAACACAACATCACCTATATTCGCCGAAGGGGTTGGCAGCGGTGCATATATTGTACACCCACATTTTGGCCGTTATGTTTTTAGGTTCGCAGTGTAATAGGGGGCCAGCCTGTTGCCCTGTACTGCTTCTGAGAATTACCTAATGGAAAACCCAATAACACTTTACTCGACCCGGGATTCGAACCCAGACCCTCGTGCTCAGTCGCGCTTAGCAACCACTAGACCAACGAGGCAGTCTCAGTTAATTATTAAATTAATACCGCTGTAGTAAATTAAATATTGTTAAGCTCTAAGTTGTTGTGGAATTTACTAGCTGGGAAAGTTAGAATCGATAACTATGATGGCAATAGACTTACTTACGTGTCCCTTAATGCAATATCATATTTTTATCCTCGTAATTACGCCATGAATTTATAGAACCAGTAATTAGAACCATGGAACACTACATAACACTTCAGATGCGGCATTCATGATGGCAATAATTACCGAGATACAGCATTGTCGGCATACATCGCTTTATTATTTAACACACTCATATAATATGCTACTCCACTCAAAATTTAAAGCCGTATTGATTGATAGCAACGCGTAATGGGCACACTTAATAATTTAAGACATCGTGAATAAGTAATCCAACACGAGCGTAGAACACGGATGGTATATGAGATAATTAAGTAAGTGATATAGCTATGTACCTGTAGGTTATACCAATAATATAGGACAAAATAATGTATTATAACCTACATTATATAAGTCTTCTTCGTATCGACATGAGCTCATTGTCACATAGTAAGTACCCAAATGTCGTGGTGTTTGTATGTATAAGGTTGCAAGTTTAATCTCAGGCTTCAATGTGGCTTGTTCAATGAAATAAATACTTTCTTAGATATTCTATCCATTGACTAACGGTGACAAAAACATCGTGAGGAAACCTGAAGTTAATTAACTGAAATCACCCGCAGTGAGATAGCGTGGTGATCGATGCTCAGTCCTTTTCTAAACGAGAATAGACCTTTACTCTGCAGTGGGACAGTTAGTTATTATAAATAGTTCATGCCATGGAATAGAGTGCTCTCTTTAGTAGCCTTTTTTTAGGCCATAGATGTAGGTACGGTCATTAAATAAGACAATAATGTATATGACTTATTGTATCTTTTTGCATGTTGCCATGCTAGGCTTAAATAGGCTCCTTTATCAATTTTTAAAAAAAGACAATAATGGTTGACCGTAAATCTCTAAGACATGTGATTGTAGGAAAACCTTACTTACCTATACACACACCTACATAGTTTACCTTGAATATAGGCATGGTGTCATATACATTCTCCGTGCCAACACCTGTGGGTAGGAAATAAACAAACGCAGCTCAGTGTCCTTAGTGTGCCATGTCGAGGATTCCTCTCTCAAGTCGGCTAATATTTGCACATCCAGGCTTTGAGTCTCGATGGTTCTGCATATTATGATTAGGAAATACTTGAGTGCTGTAGTACAAGTAAACACGACATAAGAAATGCAAAACTATTAAAATACTCAAGTATCTCGGTTACTACATTTAAAAAAGTACTTTCGGTCATATTAAGAGAGCCATCAAAGCTCTTTTAACCGTCTCTAAACAGATCATGAGAATCTGCGGGTCAATATTATTAACGTGATCGACACATCAAAGTCAAACACCATAACATCTTTTGTCATATCGCTTATGGGAAAAAATAACCGAGAACCAAATGTACCCCCATCGACTTTTTTACTATAGAACTCATTTAAATCTCTCGATGCACCCTACTTTGCCTGCGATGCACCTTGTTGCAAATTAAGGATTCAACCCTATAAAAAATGTGACCCCAAAGAATCGTGGGTAAAAAAGTTTTATCTTTTTTTTTATTACACTTTATTGAAATGAGACACCGGGTACGCATATAAAATTGGTCTTTTTGTGTGCCGCGAAAGGGTTAGACACGTCGGTAGTGCATTGAATATATTTTTTTTAATGTGACGTACAAAGAATTAACCCTGCGTATGCGGTTCGTGACGGTTCGTTATATCGGTGTTAAAGTTGAATTTGCGTTCTATGAATTTGTTTGTGCCATCAATATTTTTTGCATAAAGGTTGATGTAAGCTGGTAAATATTGTAACGACTTTATATTTTAAACAAATGAAAACCATTTCATCATGATCATTTATTTTAAAAGGCTATTGTCGATGAAGCAAGACCTAAGACCATTTTAATGTTTGACATTTTAATCTATTGTATTAACATGTTTTTTTTTAAATGAAATAGTTATGCATACAGTGTTGTAATAACTGCAGTAGAATTACTTCTAGTTTGTATAATTTAACATATGAACAAATTATATTCCTATTGGGCAAAAAAATGGGAAAAGTGCTTAGATAGTCTACATCAATTTTACACTAATAAATTAAATTCAAAGATGTTATCAAACCTCTAATAAATCTCGAACCGTCTTTATTAGAAAGTACAACCAACCCTTTAAAAGCTACTGGGTCTATTGTACCAAACACAAAACTAGCAGACAAAACCCTGTGCGATATCATCAACGATTTCACACTTGGCACGTATGCGTCACATTTTTTCAATTTGACAGAAGAGTGCTTTATTTAGAACGATAAGTATCGCTCCCGATCCCATCCGATATCATTATATTCAAGTATTCTGGTCCCATTGACTTTCACTGTGATTTTATAATTAAGATAAAATAAACTCAATTAAAATTACTGACTTTGCAAGTCTGGTTTTGTGCCCGATTTTTGGCAATAGGCTCACCCCCTACTAAATTGGGACCTAAAACATAACTGGCGAAATATGGGTGTAGGTCCCATAGGTACACCTCGCCTGCTCCTTTTTCCAGGTGTGATGTTATGTTTATGTTCATTCCTTACACACCATATAGCAAAAAGTTTAATATTCGAAGATAGAAAGAAAGTTATTCGAAAAAAATGTGGCCGTTCGGTTTTTTAAATGTTATCTAAACATGCATAGAGTGGACTGAATAGTGATTTCCTCAAGGCACCAAGAACAGAGATGAAACTAGAATGGCTCTGTTAGATTTCAAATGTGAAATTTCTGTTCGCTATTTGTACTCGTGGCAAGAGTTACAATACCTATTGTGTAGAGCCTAACTTGTGTAGTAATAAAATTGATGTGTATACACCACACTGTCTTGTTAAACTGTTTTAGTGAATGCAAGACCTATAACTCTTTAGTCACGAATAATTTGAACGCTAGGTATGGTTTAAGTGCCCAGGCGCATGTTTTATAATAAAGTATGATATTGCATTGTTTAACCGTAGCTTACGACCGCCCATTGCCAAAACAAAACAATTGAATTCATATGCCTATCTAACTTTTGCTCATACTGTTATAGTTGGTTGGAAGGCAAGTTTGACTGTTTTTCCTTTTTAGGTACCTATGTAGGTAGTAGTTACTATCGAATAGTACCTATTGTATAAAACAAATAGAACAAATTACAGGTCTATCCACGTTAAAGTATGACTATTTTTTAAAGTTGGATATTTCTTGAAATTAAATGTGTAGGTGTGTTATACATATTTTAAGTAAAATAAAAGTAGTAGTAGTATTACACATGATTTGAGTTTTACTATCTCAATCCTCTACACTTAATCACAATTTAATCTGTAATTTCCAATGTCAAACACATAATAATTCATAAATAATTTCAACATAACACCTCCAAGTATCCAAACTACAAACCAAACACGAAAACACATAAATTTCCAACCCGTCAGCGGCGACATGTTTTCCAAAACTCGGCCGCCGCGTCACTCCCCCGGCATTCAGGTATACGCTCCTATTTACCAATAACCCTTACTGACCCTTAACCCTTCTACCTAAATATGACCTCTCGGCCTAGCCCCTGGTCATTGTGTAGCGAATTAATCGGCTAGTATGCCCATTGTGTAGACACTGCCCACCCGTTATTCGTTCGTCCGTCATTGTGTTTGTATTAAAAGTTTTTAAGTGTCCCCTCGCAGTTTAGGGTTTGCGAAACGGGTTTGCGAATTTTTTGTTGACCAGCGGTCAGAACCGGTTTTGATTAAATTTGGACGTTTATCAGTTTGTCTATCTTTTGTACGAGAAAGGTTCAGGATTTCGTTGAAGTTTCATTGTTTACGTTAAAGTTTTGTACCGACAGATGATGGATTTAATTGCTCAATGTGAATGTAAAAAATGCATACAAATGACAAAGCTGTAGAAAACTGAACAAGAACTCTTTAAGGACTCTATCCGGTTCTATCTACCTTAAGGAAATAGTCATACCAGCTGAATATGAGAGCTTTATTAGGTAGGTAACCTATACGGTAACAACTAATTATAGGCCATTACACCGCAAAAGACTGTTTGCCATAATGTAGGTATGTTTTTGCCTAAATATAGGGCAGAAACTTTGTTAAAGAGAGTTTAAAATTGAAAGTTAAGAATGATTTGAATGGCCAACAAATTAATTATAGATGTCCATATAGCTCAGATCTTTTTCCAGTCAAATTCAAAACTTCCTCCACACCCAAGAAAAAAAGCAATACTGATCGCACATTGCAAAAACCCAGTAACAAAGCTGCAAGTATTTTGCATACAGCACACCCCTTCTAATGTTACCTAACAATTTATTGTTATTATTTATGCACCGGAAATGTTCCCCTCGTGTGTGACTAGCGGGCTACAGACGTGCATCTTAGATGAGCCGAGGGCCAGCACACAAAACTTACCTCGTTAAGGAACCAGCGCTTAATATTTCATGTTTGAACGTCCATACAATTTGGGGCAGTAACTTTTGTTGGCTGTAAAATTATACCTATCTAGTAAGTTAAAAAAAAACCTTTCTTTATCACTAAAAGGCAGGTATGTAGGTACCTACTGCTCTAGTCTGATATGGTTTACCAAAACGAAAGTTTCACGAACTAAGAAAAGAATAGAGAGGGAAAATGTTAAACTGGAAAGGTGACTGTTCTAGAAGGGTTCTACTGGAAGTTATGTAATTGCGAGTAAGATCGATAATACTAATTTCATTAATAGGAACATTATAAGAAATCGTCACACTCCTAATAGATTTATCAAGACCGATTAAAATTATCTACATTGATACAGGGAAGGAAAATATTTATTTTATATTTTTTGCTACTAATTTGTACATAGGTAGGTACAATACTCTGGTACGATAGAATAAAAAAATATTAAATAAACTTTTTGAACGCAACAAAGTTAATTCAATAACATCAGCCACCAGCAAGTAACAATCAAATCCTGTAGAGCCGAGACCTTTTTATTGAAATAAAATATAAATCGGAAGTACATAAAGCCAATACATAAAATTCTAATAATATCCAGTATTCAATGAAAACTGTCAGTCAAATTGCATAGAAAGGATCAACGCGAAAGGTGTGCGTCGTTTATGCAAATTTCTATGCTAATCGTTACGTCGTCGCCATAATCTAAACCTTACTACCTCTAAAATAAAGTTAATTGTAGCTTGAAGTGTAATTGCGATAAAAAGTTTATGGTATGCAATTTAATTTGAATGCTTTTATTACAATCATACAGTTCAATTTTGCAAAGAGATCTGTTGCTGTAACGGCTTTACGTATCAAGTTAGTTTCTAATTTGCATGAGGTATTGTGTTGCAAGCTTTATTTTGTAAATGGCCACAAAAGATTTTTTTAATAAACAACACTGCAAATGCATGCAAAGTTAAAAGTAAAACATCTGCTGTGTGGGGTTGAAAGGACGGTTTGTGCAAAAATTTGAATATCGATTGAATTAGCGTTCTATTCTACCTGCATAGATTTAAAAATAATAATTATTATTATTAGCTAAGTACTTACTTGGTTTAGGGAGACACTGATACAAATAAAACTCTTATTATTATGAAGAACAAGTTGATAAATGATAAGAGGACCTTCTTAATTAAATTCAGTAGGTGTATTATGAGTCAAGTCTCAGTCAGCAGTCTCATTGCTCGTGGCATAATAACCAGGTAGATATTAATAAGGTAGCTGGTAGTTAGGAAGCTATTTTTTTAGACCATAACCGTCGTTAAATTTTGTTTTAGATACCTTAGTTTATGCATCTAGGAAGATACATAAACCAGATGGGCGCAGCGGCTAAGCAATTGGACTGCTGCTCTAAAGATCAGGGGTTCAATTCCAGCACGGGACAAACATGTGTTCTCCGCAGAATTTTGTTCCGAGTCTGGGCGTCTATGTTTGTGAAACACACCTACATACTTATGATACAGCAGAAATTCTAAAATAAAGTCTTCGTAAGTATGATGAAGTTTAGTTTTAATGACTGAAAAATGATTAATGAGGAAAGAAATTAATTTGAAAGAAACCCGCGCGTGCTCTTTTTGTAGAACACAATAACTCGTTTAAAACCATTGACAACACAAGGTGCGCGTGCGCAAAATCATGCAACAGCTGACCAACTGCATTTCAAATTAATTCACTGACAACCATAGAAGCATTTTACAAAATCCAACACAAATAAACTATTCAAAACCATGAACTAGCTAAAACTAGTTCAATATCCATAGAAAATCATTATGTTTGGCAAATCCTCGCGAAATTTTGACACAATAGATGGCCATTGGCCGCGAACGGATAACCAGAATTTCAAGTTCATTTACTTTTTAAAACCAGTTTGACCACGGACCACGCGCCTTTTTTAATTCGCAATATTTTTAACTGGCAACCTTGGTGCGTGTTTATTGTCCCGTGCCATATTGTCTGGAATGACCTGCACTGTTAACGAATTATTGAATTAGTTAATAATTACACGCGTTCGTCGTAAATTTTGTTGTAACTGGGTAGAAGAAACACAATTCATTTCGCTTTGTTGACGGCCGCAACATTGGCTTATTGAGTTTAAATAGCTATAGGTACCTACCTAATAGGGTTCCTAGTGTAAGGATCCTAGAAGGTATATAGACTTAGGTACCTATCTACTAAATAGGTAGATAGACATTTAGATAGTCTTAGAAAACTTAGGACCGATTTTTAATCCGTCAAATAATTACCTACTGGTACATATTCGAAGGATAAAATTGTCATTCTAGCAGTATACCTATAAGAAATGTAGGTAAGCACATCGTCAAATTTATTAAATCTACAAATAAAACCTGGCGATTGAAAAATCGGCCTTTAGACGACTTTAATTACCTTGGTAGGTACTGCTCCAGAAAGTCTGGTGAGTAATTTATTGATCCCACTGGCTTATAGGTATCTACCAACCTACCGGGCTACCGCCTACCTAATAACCAATAGGTTATTGCATACGATAGGTATAATAATGCCAAAATGAACTTATAATCGACAGGTTATTGTGATTTGGCTAAAATAGATTCACAAACGCGAGTTATAAAGTTCACAGCCAGAAAATAAGGAAAGTCAACTCTAGTTGCAGTAGGTAGGCTAGGTACCTATCTACCGAAGTGTTATAGTCAATGTAGAGATAGAGTATCACATACCTAAAATAAGGCTACCCTTAATTGGACCCTTCTAAATATAATACTTTGGAGAGGATAGTTACAGGCAGAGTGATATAAACATTGTTAAGATAGCTACAGGTCTCTGGTTCGACCACAAGGTACTAGGTAGATACACAGTGGTCCAACCTAACCTAATGAAAAATAATTAGGTAAGTTAATATAAAAAATAAAGCCATAAACCAGAATAAAATCATAAAACGCAACCTAACACATCAAAAATCACATAAAGTCCCTAATGGGTCCCAATTCACTAATTCCAAGTTACGGAGAGAAAGTAGGCATACATACCTATGTACCTACACCATAGACGATAAAATCTTAAAGTATTACTATAGTCTATGGCCTTAGCTTATCTTAGTGGCCTATACTCATTCGCGAAACTTGAAAATGGAATGCCTATTGCCCAATTTGGCGCCAAAACGGCGCGTCGCATGCGAGAACGCGCGCCGCCTCATACACGCTTGCCCCGCCCCACACACGCCGGCCAATCGCACGGGGCGAACACCCTCACGGGCCGCGCAACACGCATATTGATCTGCGGACACCGCTCGAACCGTTTACATTTCGACATATCACATGCTAAACACCGACAAACAATAACATATGGTCCAATGCTATGCAAAATTCAACTTTATTTTATGACGTTAAAGTCTAAAATTAAGTACAAAAGATGGCAAGACATAAGACTTTTTTTATTTTTAGAGGGGTGTAATTTATAATGTGTGAGATCAACACGCAAAAGAGGACCTTATACCTCCTCAATTTAAGGTACCAAAGCTAAAATACGATACTTCAGTTTTTTAATGATTACTCTAAAATAAAATTAATCTGTGGACATTACCTAGACAATATTAATACCACTGTCTGTGTGACTTGAACAGACAGACCTGTTATTTGTTAACGTCAGTTTTTTTAATTTTATAAGCTAGTAGAGGCAAGTAAGGTTTTATATAAATTAAATAAAAACAGTTTTAAAAAGGCATTGTAATATAATTAGGATGTATCTTTTATTTGTAAATATAAAAAATCGTTTTAGTAATTTTTTCGAAATTGCACTAACTGCAGCGCCACCTGTCGCAGAGAGGTTTAAACCACCACTATAACAATCTATTGTTGTAGTATGAGCTATTGCTCAATAGATGTCGCTGCTTATAAGAAATGGTAATTTAATTGGAATACTGACGTTATGGTGGTCTTATTAGATTCATAAGATAACTAAATTAAATACTAGTGTTTTAATCATTACAACAGAATTGTATAAAGTAGAGTTTATTTTTAGGTATATAGTATCAAGTCAAGGAAACACTAAAGTCGACAAAATTAACACATTTATTAGTCTCTTTCGTATTTGTTAAATAAGTAATAAATAACTAAGTAAATAACTTTAGACGAAAAGTAGCTTACAGCCGTTATATTATTATTTAAAACAACCATCCTAATTGTCTCAGAATATAATAGAGAATATATTAAAAATACTTAAAAATACAACAAAATAAAGTTCATTCTATGTCAGATCCATGTGTTATATAAATATTGCAATATATTAAATTAACACATTTACTGTATGTGATGACTATTTAGGTAGTAAGTGCTTTAAAAACTTTAAAAAGTCAAAATACATGTGAAAAATACCTATCACTTAACTTGTTAATTTTATTAGCATGTTAAAGATACATAAAATCTAAACTTTGATTGATGATATTAATCCTGTACTTGAGAAAGTATTGACTTAAGAATATGTATAATCCTCATCCTTTCAGTTTCTTTAAGCATAGATACTAAGAAGTTTCCAAACAAGTACAGTAATAATTGTCAATACTTGTGTAGTTGTGTAGAAGTGGACAAGTCATAGAGAAGGTATTCTTTTCATTTAATATTGCCATCAAACTTCAGCCTTATCAATTTCTTTCCCTGGCTCATTGAGTACTAAAGGTATATCCCCACCTCCATTCTTAGGCACCCAACCAGCAGAATCCTCTTCCAACTTTCTCTTCTCTTCTTTAACTCTTTCATATTCATCAATTTCTATTTGGTATTTAGGTGTTGTTATGCCAAAGAACCCTGCAAGTGACTCCCCTGCATAATCAACTGCATTAAGTACTTTGTTGCCAGATTTCCATGCATAATGTGAGAACCAAGGTCCCCATGTTAAGGATTTCTGAAAGTTCCAAAAAGTTTTCATTTTGAAGTAGGGTAGACACATAGACATGAACAAAGCGACAGTTTGTGTAGATGCTCTATTTTCAAATAAAGAAAGTGTATAATTGGACAGAAGCAGCACTATGGTTAAGCCACTGTGACCACTGTTTTAACTTTAATTTTGTGAGTCAAAGTAACTAATACAAGCGGCCTGCTCTTCTGCTTCTCGAGCGGTTTAGCAATTAACCACCCGCCTGAAGAAAACCGTAGTACGGCCTCAGCTTTAAACATATTTTTTAAATATATTTACTTATTATGAAACACCTACAGTAAAATCAGTTTTATTTTTTTAATTTGGTTGGGTATCAAACTTGTCATGTTACTATGTATGGAGCAAAGTATTTTGCTACAGCATACAAAGAACAATAGATCACATAATATGAAGTCAACATTTTCCGTATATCATAGATGTGATTATTAAAAGGTTGTTTAATATGATTTACGCGTTAAAACCTGCTTTGAAAGTCATCGATATTTTTAGAAACTACATTCACCAAGGCCTTAACTGAAGGTGGCAAAACAAAGACATGCGTATTTTACTCACCGGATCTACATTTGTTTCCTGGGGTTCACTGGTTACTTCAGTAGCCTCTTCAGCTTCGAATTCTTCGTCTACTCCATCGCTAAAATGCAAAACTCTGCCCGGTTTGTTAATAGTCACTTGAGTATCCGAATTATTCTCCATGTTAAATATTTACAGCTGGAATACAGCACTGTTTGTGTTTATTTCTTGTGTGATTAAAGATTTGACATGACTGACAATGACATCATTTCTCAATTTGACAAGATTTGACATACAGTGATGCCAGCTTCAGCCAGCTATAAACGGAGAATAATTTATTGATTAAATATATAATAATTAATCATTAAAATAATATGATACCATGGAGGAAAATAGTAATGATACTGATAGATTTGATCCACAGTATTAATTTGATCCACAGGCCTCCCACCCGGTGTACAGACAATATCATCTGTGTTGTAGGCAACCGGTGGATACAATTGGGAAGTTGTCGTTCATTGTGGCCTTCTAAGGGGGAGGCCTTTGTTCAACAGTGGACGTCTTCCGGCTGATGATGATAATGATGATGAATAGATCTACTATTCGATCTGAAAGTGGTAACATTAGATAGTCAAAACCGCGTTTCAGGCGTATATTTGTTTTGTTCACATTTCTTTAAGTTAATGTATACTAAATTATGGTAAAAATACTATGAACAGGATTAACTATAACATTATATATTTTAATTGATAACAAATTATTTCATATCAGAAACTCCCCTGACTGTTTGTATCGTTGTCACTTTCATTTCAAATTGATAAAAAAAAAAAATTGTCTATCAGTCTGTCTGTCACTGAGACATGAGTAACTGTCAAGTGTCAGTACTGTGTTTCTGTGAAGTGTGAAATTGTTGAAATGAAATGCATATCGGCAGGTCAAAATTACGAAACTGAGAAACTCTCAAAATTAACAACAATTTCATGACTCAAAAACTATCATAATGGAGGGATTTTGTAGAGGCTGCCTGACAAAATATGATGACTCGGAACTGTTACAGTATACTGAAAAAAATAGAAGACTGTTTGTATATTCCACCGGTTTGCAGGTAAACAAAGTTTTAAAAACATTAAGATTTCATTATTCGTCTGATTTAGCCACTTTACAGAATATTTACTTCATAATTCCTGTACAACTAGCTAGAGTAACACCTTTATTTAAACCAATAACTTTAAATTACGAAATAAAAACGTATTTTAATAAAAATCGTACGAGCGCAGGTAATTCATTTCGTTGGGCTGTTTCTGAGTTCTTAGAAAGATATGCTAAGCTTGTTTTAACATTGACTGGGTGGGTACAACTAATATAAAGTCCTTGGACTAAGTCTATGCTGCAGTTGCAGGAGAACCAGGGCACAGTGCACCACATCTACACACACAAGGACTTCATGTGTGATGTCTTATGAGCGTTTGATGGCCTCGTTGGTCCTGTGCTTAAACCCCAAAAGTGTTATTGGGTTTTACTATTAGGCAATTCTCAGTAGCAGCATGGTGTGTGTATTGTGGCTAGTTGATAGCAGTAAGCATACCCCTATTACATTGGGATCTATAACAAAACTGCTGGAATGTTTGTATACTAGTAGGTACACCTCTGCCTCCTTGACTCCTTTGGGAAATGCAGGCATGATGTTTTGTTGTCTTTGACTGTATGGCCAAATACATGTATTGTTGTCCAAATAATTTTCAAAGAATACAAATTTATATTTAATTTTCCAGGTAAAAAGGAATGACACATTTACATTCCAATTATGTAAAACCTGCTTCCTCAATATGAAGATTGCTTGCAAGTTTAAGAAGCAATGTCGCTCTTCAGACAAGAGGTTTAAAAACTACATGGGTCTAAAAGATATAGGTGATCCAGTGGACTTCTGTACATTCCTCAAAAGCGGCGATGACACTTTAACATTCCGGTAATATTCATTTTTATGATAATATTGTTAAAGACTGCCTCGTTGGTCTAGTGGTTGCTAAGCGCGACTGCTGAGCACGAGGTCCTGGGTTCGAATCCCGGGTCGGGCAAAGTGTTACTGGGTTTTTCAATTAGGTAATTCTCAGTAGCAGCACAGTGTCTGGATTGGTGCCCGGTTGATGGCAATAGGCTCGCCCCCTATTACATTGGGACCTAAAACATAACTGGCAAAATGTGGGTGTACTAAATGTGCACCTCTGCCTACCCCTTCGGGGAATACAGGCGTGATGTTATGTTATTGTTAAAGAAGTATCTAATATAGCCCCCTTACCATGGACTCCTAAAACAGGAAAGTTTATGGAGTGGAAGTAAGACACGACTATGTGCAGTGTAATGTGGCCTCTCACTTCCACAACATAAACTGTCCTGCTTTAAGAGCTCATGGTAAGGGGGAACTTGTAGTATTTTACAATTTACTATGTTATAAATCAAATTGTTACAATATGTTTATGCTATGATATCCATCCTTACTTCCAGTCTTCCAATGGCAAGTGGCAACAGCACACCAGCTAATCAGAAATGTAAAGATGATGATAATGGTAATGTATTAATTTTTCCTTAATAATAATTTTTGATACTGCCTTACTTTAAAAATTAAGGTTTTTTTTTCTTTTTAATTATTAAGTTAATCAATGTAACAATGAGAATGACCTACATTTTAGATATAGGTAAATTTGAAATTTTCAGTTTTGCATAGTATACTAAATTAATTGCCTCTGGCCCTATATGGACAGACAGTAAACTAATAACTACTTTCATATCAGACTGCATGAAACACCTATTATCTACATGCTGCCTGGGATCCTGGCCTAGCAAAACCCTTCAGCCTCAGTGATTCTCACATTTTGCAACATTATATTACAGAATCAACATGTACAAGCATCCGGAACTTTATGACGGACATCTTACAAGGCGAGGAGATGCCCGACACTGAAGCGCGAATCATACGCGAGGTTATAGAAGAAGAGGCTGATGTCCTGGACGACTCTCTGGATTCTCATTGGCTGCAAGATGATATTTCTATTGATACTGACTTCCGATTGGACTTCAGGTATGGCAAGAAACAATTTTTGGTGCAACACACTTGGTCTTGTAACTAACAACTCTCTACTATATAATAGAATCAGCTAATATACATACTTAGCAACATAATGTTAAATTGGTAAAGGAAACTTGAAAAATGATGGACACGAGCCGGACTCGAACCCGCGATTTTCGCCGTACCGTGGCGCCGCTCTGCCAACTGAGCCACCGTGTCACTGCTCGCATCCATCGAAAGTTTCCTTTATCAATTTAGATTTAAGCCTAGCATGGCAACATGCAAAAAAGATACAAAAAGTCATATAATCATAATATTATTTCAAATTAATATGTTACTTATTTTTTATTTACTTTTTTTAGACATAGTCTGTACTAGCTGCGCCCCGCGGTGTTACCCGCGACATTTTTTCGGGATAAAAAGTAGCCTATATGTTAATTCAGGGTATAACCTATCTACATACCAAATTTCAACCAAATCGGTCCAGCCGTTTATGCGTGAAAGAGTAACAAACATCCACACATCCATACTCACAAACTTTCACATTTATAATATTAGTAGGATAAATTATAATTAAATCATCAGTCTCAGTGACCAATATTGGATTATAATAAAACATAGTTTTTACTTGCAGTTTCAGCCCGTTTTCGACCCCACGTGCAATCATGAATGATCACTGCTATACACCGAAAAGATATACAGATCAAAAAGAAGACCAAATCAATTTAAATATATCAAATAGTGAAAATCAAGTAAAAGTAACTAACTTTAAAAATGTATTTCAAAATGAAAATGTTAAAGAATTATGTGATTTTAATATAGATGAAATTGATAAAACGAAAAGTAAAATCGATTTACCAATACTAGAATTGAGTAAAAGTCAAGAAAGTCTACAGAATTTTTATATACCCACACTCAATGAAAAATCATTACTGACTAGTGAAGAGGTTATTAACGCCAGCATTAAGATTAATGATGTAGATAATAAACCATGTTCCATAGATAAAAATTTAGAAGAGGCTCTGAAGAATGAGGATAATACAGAGTTTTCTTTGGATGGTTTACTTGCTTCCCCACCAGGTAACAAAAGTTTTTAATTATTTTTTTTTAGATTGTTTTAAAAGTAATACCAGTTATAATATAACAATAGGCACATATGTCTTATGTGTTTATAATATCCTGTTAAGTTACTTATATTCCATTTTAGAGTATTATAAGGCTTTAAATTTTCTAGCAAAAATATACTACTGCAGCACTTGTAACTACTACAGGCCTATGCCAGATTATAAACGTAATGCATAAGTAGCATTAATAAAAAAAAATAGTTTAGTGACACTAAACACTCAGGTCAAGCTCGAGTGGCATGCCATAGGAGAGGCCTATGTCCAGCAGTGGACTGAGATAGGCTGATGAGGATGAAACACTCAGTATTACATAAACATAGTGTCACCGAGAAATTTAAGCATGTTATGTAATATTTTCCTTTTTAAATAAGTTGCAGGATATCAGAGGCCATCGCTAGCTTCAACACCAACAATAAGAAATATATTATTTGGTGAAAAACTAGACTTAACCCCAAACAATACAAGCAACACGGAAGGGCTATGTACAGACGCGTTCGACAATGTAGATGGCGATATCGAAATATTTGAAGAATTCTTTCAAAATGATACAAAAGAATTTGATATTGAAGACATCAAAAACAAAATGTCAATAAATATTGGTGTCAAAGAAGAACCTATCAGTCTTGATAAAATAGAAGTGGAGGAAATGTCAAATAGTGTTAGTATGGATGTATCTGGAGATAAAAAGAAAATGGATGAGAAGAAACCTATTGCCAGAAAAGTTACAATTGCATCTAACAATGAACTATTTGATATAGAAAATGATTACTGCAATTTGTGCAGTAAAAAGTTTAAGAGCCCTCGGGCTTTGAGCATACATCTTGTGAAATCTCATCGCGTTAAAGTAGAGAAACCTAAACTGCCTTATAAACACAGGATGAAATTATGTAATTATTGTGGAAAAGGTTTTGCGCAGAATGCCAATCTTCATAGACACATGAAAACATGTTCGGTGTGTATATTACATTATTTTTTATTACTTTGATTGAGGATTGGTCGTATTTTATAATAGATACCTATCGATTTTACAGTAAATGGTCTGTGGGGGTGTTCAACTAAATATCTTACTTTTTTTAACAACTTCTAAAACTTTTGTATTCTAATTCATGGATGATCATATTATTCTAAAATCCTACAAAAAAATTTTTAACAATGTAATTTTATCAATCATGTCAATTGGTACACTCATTTTACATGTAACATTATATCCGATATGGTCTAGTGGCTAGGATACCTGGCTCTCACCCAGGAGGCTCGGGTTCGATTCCCGGTATCGGAAAATCTTTTTGTACTTTTATTCTTTAAATAATTATAAGACTTAATATTTATTTATATTTTTTATGATAATTTGATGTATTATTTATAGAAACCTAGGCAGATATTAAAATGTGACATCTGTACTATAGAGTGCACGTCAGAAGCGAAATTTGCAAGGCATATGTCGACTCACAACAAAAATTATGTGAAGAAAGATACTGGCAAGGTGTGGTATGACATACTTATGTTTTGTTATTTCTGTAATTTTATTTAGTAACATATTATAATGTACAAAGTAAAAGAGTTATTTAAAAATTACCTTTTTTCGTAACTAGCGGCAACTAGTAAATTGAATACCGGTAATTACGTGAAATTAAAACATTTTGAATTTTACCATTTTATGTAGTATGTATGATAGAGAAAATTTAAATTACTGAACTAAAAAGTTCTTTATCAATTCAATGTGGACAAAAATAATATTAAATATTACGTCATGATTTTGTAAGTAATAGGAAGATCCCAAATATCAATCTTTATGCTACAAATCTGTCTATATCTGTTGCAGCAACTCCTCTGCACTATTTGCGGCTCCATATTCAATAAGAAAAGCAATTATAGGTTGCATCTTAGAAGACATACGAAGAACTACTCTAGGACTTGTGTGGACTGTGGGAAAGGGTTTTATAGATTATCAGATCTGACTGTTCATATGAGGTGAGTGACCATCTAACTATAAACTATGATTTAAATGAAAAAGAAAATCTTATTTTTCTTCTTTTCTTGTCAATTATTTAGACACCTTCCGATCAAAAAGACGCCACTTGGATGGCTCGGCTCGTTGGCTGCGATCACCTTAAGTCTATTGACATCTCATTATTTAATGTGTAAGCCACAGTGACGAGTATGATTTAATTAATGGATAATATTATGTCATTTTTATAAATAAGGGTGATAATGGTATCTGAACGGGTTTGTAACTACTCATTTTATTTTTTTCTACTGCATGCATTTAGATAGATTTTTTTTCTTACACTACTTTATTTAACACATTGCCCGATAAATGCAATATTTTAGCTCTCTAATCCCTATAATGTATAGGATTTATACTGTCCCAAGTCTCACGCAAGTTTACAAAACAGACGATATATTTTCTGATAGAAAAACCTAAACAATATAAAATATTCCAAATACCAATCATAATATTTTTGTTCCATATTTTCATGAAGAATATAATGACATAGGTACCTAATTCGATATATTTGCTTCCTGTTATTATTTTCTAGGCATACTATAATACTCATTATTCGCTTTTCGAAGTCTATATTCACTTGAGTTTTTTTTTTTTACCTTTTAAATGTAATATTTTACAGGTTGCATACTGGGGAACGTCCGTTAGCTTGTAGTAAATGCCCTAAAAGATTTTCCCGCCAAGATGTCCTAGTCAAACATATGAGAATTCATACTTGTGAGTATTTGTTTTGATTGTTTTTAGTATTTGTACCTAATTGTTACCCAGAGTTCAATGGGACCAATACATGAAAACTATGAATAACTCAACGCGCAAAACCTCTTTTATGTTATGTAGGGGGCGCAAATAGCAAGCAAAGTTAGTTTTAAAAATCAATAGATTTGGTAAAAGTGTGTTTTTTTTCACTGTTAATTCCATCAGAATGCAAATGATCTATGAGGGTAGAAAACTGTTTAAGAACAAATAATTGGAATTAATTAAAATCTGATTGAACAAAGGCCTCCCCCTTAGATCGCCATAATGAACGACAGCTTGTCAGTTCTAAGGGGACGTCTTACGGCTGATGATGATGATGATGTTGAAAATCTAATTCTATAGCTAGTGCTTTATCATAATGTTTTAAATAAAATAGGACCCCAATTAGTAAAAAAATCGGACCTCTACTTTTACTTACTCAAAATTTCCGGCGTATTTGTTCATAAACCAATTTAAGACGCTAGTGAAATTATGAATGTTTTGTTTAAATGTCAATTTTTATATTACAGCTGAAAAACAGTACCAATGTGACTATTGTAACTGGAAGTGTAAGACAAGGTACGAAATGGTTAATCATATCAAGAACTCGAAAAAATGTTTGATGAAGAGAGGTGTGTTGCCGAAGAAAGTAAAAAAGAGTAGGAGAAAGATAAAGGACAATGTAAAGAACGACGATGAAAAGATTAAGGAAGTGTCAATTTTAACCACTAAAAGCAATAACGATGCCATTAAAAAGTTCCTTGAATTACCTTTCTTAGAAACTGATATGAGTAACTAAATGTTTTGGAGAATAACTAAGACTGAACTTAATTATAAATTATTTGAACTAATTATTTTTATTTATGTTCATATATCTTAAGCGCGTTCGCGTGCGAACGTGTGTGTGAAACGGCCATTTAAAATAAACAATATAAGTATTTCATATTTTAGTAGGTACTTAGTACATTTTACTATTTGCTTACCTACCCACATTAATTCTCTTATGTTCGTGGTACTTCATACGACTATTTACTAAAGTAAATGATGGTACTATCCACATTAACAGGTACTAAACAACAATAAAACAACATGTCAACAACACCTGATTATATTCAAGTAGGTCTGTGCTACATAAAAAAAATACAAAATACCAACTGATTTTATCCTGTAACATTACCAATGTATACGGTTTTGTATGTGATTTTCTTGTAGGATTTAAATGCAGTCAATTCATAGAATGTCAGCCAATTTTTTAATGTTCAAATCAACTCTTAAATCTAGAATACCCTACTTTATTAACTATGTACTTACGCATCACTGTAAGTATTTATAACTAGTATCATATAAAAATGTATAATTAGAACAACATACATAGTTATTTAGAACATTCATTCAGGATTATTGGACCCATTAGCACGAAGTAAGTGAATAAATAATAACTATTCTTATTGTTTCAATAAATTAGTCGTCGCTTAGTGCAAATGGGGTCCAGCACTTAATAGACTTTTGTTCAGTTTTAACCAGTGCCAGAAAATAACCACAACAACGTTTTTGTGTGTATTTCCTAAGAACATCATCATCATAAATTGTTTTAATTTACTACATCTAACCAATTTGTTAACATTTAATTACATTATTGTATACAATTTCATTCTAATTGTTTTTGGATTCCATTACTTATAACTATATCTTTAGGCTTTGTTTACCAAACTTTAGTGCCAAAAATCACAGACACATCAACTTTATTATATATCTATATTGACTACATTTATAAGTCATCATTCTATTCTAGGCCATACTTTATCGACATTAGAACTCTCTCAGCTGGTTACTTCAATGTGTGAGTAGCACAGACAAACTGCATTAGTTTGATACTGGTGTATGGCAGTGCCCCAGTAAAACAAGCTCAATAAAGAAGCTTAAAATCCTGAATAGTAAACAAGATCATACAGTGAAGTGTATGAGCATTTCATATTCAAATTTAATTTATTATCTCAAGTTCAAAACAATGTCCAAGTATTACTGATGTTACAGTTCGAGTGCCACTATAGGACCTTCGTTGCGGGCAATTTTATACCGTTATCGTTGTTCCGGTAACAATTTTTCACAACAAATATCGTTACCCGAACAACGGTATCGTTATTTTGAATAACGCTTCCAGTCCCTGGTTACGATTTCGATTGAAATGACTCTAGTTAGAATAGTAACAGTGAAAAAATAGTTGGCAAGCATTTTAACAAACATGTCAGTTACAAGATAAACAGTAACATTACAAACAACCAACATAAATATTTATTTATCAGAATCAAAAGGTTGCTACACGCTCGCCATTCCTACTTATTATGTTTATAAAAGTAGATATGTTTCATGTGATAGTTTGGCAACATTGGCATCTTAAACAACGCACAGAAGCATCAGAAAAAAAAACAACTAATTATATTCATAAAACGAAAATAATAACAACAATATTCAATGTGGAAGTTCACATGAATAAAAATAATAGGACAAAATAAACACAGATCCACATTGACACATATACCATTCTAGCTGCTGTTAAGAACTACCATTATTGGTTTATCTATTACTATTCATTACAATGCTATCAACACCTTTACAGGTATGCACCAACATAAGACAACTCTCGTAAAAACATTGTCTTAAATAATCAGTTACATATTTATTCTTTACCAGTATATCTCAACCTTTTTCGACTTAATTCATTTACTAAACATTACACAGGCTAGATAACATATTTTTTAATAAATAAACTTTATAGTGCTTATTAAATTCTGTCTAACTAGCCTTGATTTTCATTACTTTAGATTTGTTTGGACCCAGCAAGTTTCATGCAGCCCAGTCAAAGGTTGAGTATTACTGTTCAACACAAATAAAAACATAATGAATTGGGCTCGTCTATAAACAAAAGTATTACTTCCAACATGTACTTGGCTAAATTGTTCAGTGGCATGTCATGTGACATCTATACACTTCACAAACACAGCTTTCAGCACCTTGGTCCAGTCAGTGGTTCCACACTTCACTATAAACTTCAACTAAGACTTCTGACCTTTTGGCCTGTGTGATAACACTATGCAGTTGTCAGCCAATTGGTTGCGCATTGAGCTGTTCTCTTTGCGCACCTCAGCTAGTTCCTGGTTAAGTCTTAATATTTCTAGGACAAGTTTCTCGTTCTCAACTTCCAGTTTTTCTAATCTGAAACAAGTTGGACAAATGATAATTTATAATAAGTGCTAACACTTGAGTATCTATATATATAAAAGTAATTTCAGTCAGTTAGTTGTCATTTTTAGTAAAAACTGACATGTTAACAATCATTTAGCAAGCATAATATTACGTCTAATACAAACCTCTTTTGTTTTTCTGTAAGGTCAGTAATATGATCGCACGCCTTGGCCAGAATACCGCCTTTGCTCGCAGAGTCGGGTAATCCAGAATTGGGGACTAGATTAGCTAACTTGGAGATCCAATTGTTGATTTTATCTCGACGACGTCTCTCCACCTCGTTGTGTGTGGCGCGCCTCTTGTCATCGCGCTGTAACGTATTACATTTATTTATTGACAGAATGTTTGACCCAGAAATGCTAAATGGGTTTGACAATAGAAGACCAATTCTCGCAATTTAAATGGTGAACATTGTTCTGATCTACTTTCAATGCAGCAATGTCATACATTACATATTATTATGTTTAAACATCTCAGTGGCATTAAATATTAATATTTTGAAATGAGCTCTAAAAAGGTTATGATTTTATAAATTTGTAGAGATTATGAAGATTAAAAGCTCCTGGCAACCAGACCAGGACTAGAATTGTTTTAAGAGAAGCACTAGCAAATACAATGTAGTGCCTATCCAATCTCACTGATAATATGTACGTACACTTTTATCACTATTAAGTTTCTCATCAGTTATTTAGCTTTAGACTAGTGGAAGTTATAAAAGCTTTTCTTAGTACAGAAGCTGTGATGCTAGAATGATACATAATATTATTTCCAGTCATTTACAGACCATTGCATTAACCCAAAATAAATTAAGTCATTATACCTTTTTTGCAGTGACAGCTTTTGTTTGCATAGGATCTCTGCGGACATTTTTCTTTGGCGAGGCTGTCGTCCCAAACACTTCCACAGGATTGCTTATCACATAATACTCAGCATCTGAAATTATTTAACAAAATTAAGGTACAGTATCAAAATTATTTTATTTTTATAAAATCGTCTAAATAAAAAATACATCCGTAAATAATTAAATTTCATGTCAGATAGACTAGCCTTATTAGTACCGAAGGTGATCAAAAATAAAGCCAGTAATTCTTGTACATGCATTTTATAATGCAAGTCAAAGTTGTTTGAGGTTATCAACTTTATCAATGTTTGTTAAGTTAATACTTAATTGGTTTTGCTAAATAAGGTATTATATTCAAAAGGAGTAAAGATGAGAGATTAATGATAATAATAATGAACTGCCTAAGTTATTGACATGTTTGTTGCAGTCTACGAGATCTGACTCACAGACTTTAGATAAGAGAGAGGTAATATATTCAACCAATATTCTATCTTATCACAACCTATTGTTTGGGTATAAAAAAAAGTATTTTTGTGTCTTTATGTCTTCTGTTTTTAAATAATATGTACCACCTTATTGCCAGCCATGGCCCACTTCCATACCCCAGGCTATTGGTTAAAACCTCTGGGAGCTTTTATATGTATATATTTTTTTCTCTTCATGCTCTTATCCATTTATTCAAGAAGTTGTTACTTACCATGGGGTGGTGAGTGTGCTAGGTTATTTCCAGATTGTTCTCCAGTCATGGGTATTAATTTATAGGTCACTGAACTAGCTGAAAAAATTAAAACCTTTTTTAACAACTAGAAGATGCTCATAAACAATCTAGTTTGAAGTATGTCAAAATATTCTAATAACATAGGTACTGTTTTTAGAAATTTCTGGTTAAAAATATTTCAAATTGACAGTTTGAATTCTACCTAGTAAACATCAATATGCTTACTTGTTACATGATAAGTCATTTAGTATTGTAAATAAACCACAATAATCATAATACATTATTATAAAAACATTACAAAATCTATATGAGCTTAATTAGTATTAGGAAAAAGTTTAACAGCCAGAATTTTAGTAGGCTCCTCAAATAATATTCAAAAAGTCTGTCTTTTTAAACTTATTGGAATTATTTACTTCATATTATAACCAGTATCTTTTGACCAAACACTGTTAAGTGAAACTATTGAGTGAGATAACTATTTCAATTATGTACAATTTCTATCTAGCAACTTTATGGCAAATGTGGAGTATCTTATTTATAAAAGCCATGTTTACATTTATAGTACACACATTAATCTCACTAAGTCTTAGATAACTTACATATGTCCTTAAAGTTGTAAGAAGTACTATTTTCGTTTGTATCCAGGTAAGGTTGTGACACAAGTTGTGATCTCTCTTCGTTACTTCCTGAAATTTAATCATAATTAAATTTAACCTTAATTGAATAACACATACGACGCTACTTTACGTACAAACATAATTAAATTGAAGCTAGTTACTACGAATTAGGGTTAATTCTGTTTTACAGTAAACAAATTAGATATTGTTTTGTAATTGAAATGCATACTGATAACTATCAATATTGTTACATACCGAACGATCCTTCATCTACCATTCCCAAATATTCACCGTCTGCACTGCAAATATACACAATAAATTAAATAATGCACTTGCAAGTTGAAAATAAAATCTAAATCGAGAGAACACTGCGTCGCCTGCCAAGTTGCAAAACTATAAACCAATGACCTTCGGTTGCTTAAATCCTAATTATATAATGCACTGTACAAATAACACAAATTTTAACGGCATATTACCTGATATCAAGTGAATTTTCATGCACGTCATCAACGTCAATTTCCACTTTGGCCATTGCGCGTAATTATTTTTGAATTTCCACAATTTGATCACGGGAACAAAATAAAAGGGTCATGTGATGACACCATAGACAAATTCTAACTTTGAGAGTTGCCAGCTGCCAGTTCTTTATTCGTTTTGTTATGACCACAGAGTAGTTTGTAATTTAAGTTTACTTCGATGTTAAAAGTTATGACAAGAGAATAATTATGAGATGGCCTTTTTCCTGAGGCCATCTCATATATTCAATCGTAATTAAAACAATTATAGTACGAAAATATCTTTTTCTTTTCGAATTTACCAAATACCAAATTAATTCTCGTCTTCAGTACAAAATAAAGAACCTTATTCATCAAATTGGGCAAGAGTTTCTAAGATAGTTTATTAATTAAGGTATTATTATGAAAATTATTTAGTTTATGCCAGTATTTTCAGTTCTTGTCTTTGGAAAATGGAATAAAAGGACTTGTATTCAAATAAGAAAACACTGCCATCTGTTATGATTAGCTGAAACTACCTAGTTACGTAGTGTAGTACAGTACAGACGTAGTTAGTCCTGCCCCATATGACGATTACTACGCCATCTATTACTTTAAAGTGTTACTAATCATTTTATTAAAAGATTTACTTCGCTAATTATTGAATCTTTTCGAAGAAGAATGTAGAAACGAAGAAACGTTTTCTACAACCTACTTAGTCCCTTTTGTTTTCATTAAAGTATAACAATGCTTTTTCATCATTGTGTAACTATGTTGGTAAGATTTTATTTAGGTAATTTACTATATTTGAAATATATTATTAGGTAGTAACTGAATATTAGTAATACTCGTAGAATATCTTTATAAAAAAATTACATTATAATATATACACTACAATTACATGATGATGATGACATTCATAATATATGGGAAAAACAGTATTACAACTTGTTGTATTACATATTGTCTTATCTTAGGTATTTACCGCCGTATCAATTCAGGGTAGCAATATTGGCCGTTGTAGCATGTTGGCTGTCGTAGCATGTTGGCTGTAAAACTTAAAATAAATATATTTTTATTCTACTCGATTTCTATTTGTCAAGCGTTTTGCTTTAAGGGGGCTAATGTTAGTTATTGTGAAATCTAGGTGACTATCACAATCTAGTAGAGTCACCTAGATGATAGCAATATATTTTGTAAAACGCTAAAGCATTTATTGTTCAAAAAGTACACTGAACATCACTGGGCTAATTTTTTTGGGCAAATGTTAATTGTGCTTAGAGCTCGACAGCTCTCGCAGTCAGAGTACAACGTTATTTAAGCTTATGTTCGAGAACTAAGTATCTGCATGGGACTAATTCAGTTTGTTTTGTTAGTAGAATTAGATTAAAGTACGCTGAATGTTACGGCTGAATGTTACCCCTGAGTAGCAACATTTACAGGAAAATAGGTAGGCGACTGTTGAGTTCGGGTCCTGGGTTTAAATCCCTGGTCGGGCATAATGTTGCTGGGTTTTTCAATAGGTAATTCTCAGTAGCAGCGCGGAGTCTAAGTTTGAGCCCGGTTGATGGCAATAGGCTGGCCTCCTGTTACATTGGGACCTAAAATATAACTGGCGAAATGTGGGTGTACTATATGTGCACCTTTGCCTACCCCTTGGGAAAATCTTTGGGAATACAGTCGTGATGTTATATTTACAAGTGTTTAATTACGTTAAATAATTACTATTAGAATTTTAACACGTTAATTTCATTCAAGTTTACCGGGATCCTTTTGAACCTTATAATACAAACAGCAAACGTTTCCATTTCTCAGTTTAATGTTGAAATATAAGTATTCACGGGTTTTAAACATGAAAGGAGGCTTCATTGTCGCATTGCATGGTGTCGATAAGCCCGGCCTTTCATTCCCCCTTTTTGCTCTACGCTATCTCTGACGACCACCGATCAAGTGTATTGAGTGTTGAACCATCGATAAATCTGTCGCCTTTCACGACGTTTTTATCGATACG
Organism: Abrostola triplasia; assembly: GCA_946251915.1. Classification (NCBI taxonomy): domain Eukaryota; kingdom Metazoa; phylum Arthropoda; class Insecta; order Lepidoptera; family Noctuidae; genus Abrostola; species Abrostola triplasia. The sequence continues at coordinate 8,373,733 of OX276434.1, read as the reverse complement.
ATGCTGGAAAACATCCCTAATGATATGAAGGGTATCAAGTTGAATGTGCTTGGTGTTGCGTTTTACCGAACATTTTGTATATTATGGTGTTAATAAACCATATTCTAGCTATGTAAATATTGGTTTGCTTTTCTTCTAGGTATGTTTGTATGTCTATGTCGTGGTGGCCTAGTGGTTAACATACCAGATCTGTATGCACAAGGTTGCAGCTTTAAACCCGGGCAAGTATCAATGTGACTTTTTCAATGTTATAAATACTTTCTTAGTTATTCTAAGAAGCCACTGACGGAAAACATCGTGAGGAAACCTGGATTTAATTATCTGATATCGCCGACCCGCAGTGAGCTACCGTGGTAATCAATGCTCAATGCTTCTCTATATAAGAAGAGGCCTTTGCCTTGCAATGGAACAGTTATAGGCTGTTATTATTATTTTATTATTGTCTTCTAGGAAAATAAAAAAATGACTATTACATACAGACAAATGTATTAGGCACATTAGATTGTACCGTGTATTCTAAGCCGATTAGCTCTGCCAATACATTTCGAATAAGCTTAGGTTTTGTGTAATCGTGTAAAGCCATATACCTAAGGTAACTAAATATACATATTTTAGGTTAAAAGGAAACTAGTTATCTACATATTAATTAGGTATTTGTGGATGACGGTAATGTAGTATCGATCTCAATAATCATCTAACTAATATTATAGTAAAGTATCTATACATAAAATAACATCACGACTGTACTCCCCAAAGGGGTAGGTAGAGGTGCACATAATTATAGTACACTCATATTTCGCCAGTTATGTTTTTAAGGTCACAATGTAATAGGGGGCGAGCCTTTTGCCATCAACCGGGCACAAATCCAGACTCCATGCTGCTACTGAGATTTACCTAATGGAAAAACCCATTAACACTTTGCCCGACCCGGGATTCAAACCCAGGTCCTCGTGCTCAGCAGTTTTGCTTAGCAACCAGTAAACCAACAAGGCAGTCATAGTAAGTATCTATAATTACGTTTACTAAATACAACTGGGAACTGTCTGCTGACTGACAAATAGATTATCAGCGATGTGTTACTATGTATAACTAAACATTACCAAGATGAAACTGCCCAGTAATACATCTGAAAAGACAGTATTTTCGAAGACACTCCATACATTTACTCGAAGATTTTCCCGCACATCGGCAGTGGTCGTCGGGGGTAACATTTACGACTTTGTGAAGAGCCTGGGGGCTCGAAAAGGTGTTTGGGGGTATTTTCCTGGCGTGTTTAATATCCCCGACCCTTGTACCGTTGGTAGCTGAATTGCGGGCACACCCTAACGTTGTGATGTTTCTTGTTTTGTGTGTATTGGGTGTTGTTGATTGGTATTTGTTTGGTTATATTACGGTTCAGAGCAATTTGATAATGAATTGGTATTGGTACTGTGTGAATACAGTAATTTGCTTGTTAGACATTATTGGGTAACTACATACCTATAAAATTGGTTTTACTGTTAGTTCGTAAGATTAATATAGCATCGCTTTGGTTGTACATATTGTAATGGTGTTATGTTGTGATCATAATAATGAAATATAAAATATTTCCACATGCTACATTCATTGGTTCCGTATATTTGCCATTTACAACATTCATCTTCATCATCATCAGCTGGAAGAAGCCCACTGCTGAACAAAGGCCTCTCCCTTAGAAAGCCACAATGAACGACAACTTGCCATTTGCATCCATCGGTTGCCTGCAACTCTGACGATATCGTCGATCCACATGGTGGGAGGCATGCCAACGCTGCGTCTTTCGTTTCGTTCAGCAACATTGGCGGACCAATTTTCCTTTGTTAATTAGAAACTGGATATCATATGGTAATAATGTTAAAATAATCTATGATGAATAATGTATGATTCAGTGAATCTACTTAAACCTTTATTTCCTTGTAAAAGATGCATTGTGACTGGTTTATGCAAATAAGAACGCGAGAATTAGCCTCATAAAGAATAAATTACGCATTATCTACTTAGCTTTGGCGTGCCATTAGCTTTTAAAAGCAATGTAGATCCTCATGGGTCCCCTTACTTAGTTGGAGTCGCATCCTTACATTGGCTATCTTGTACCTATATGTACCTACGTAGGTATATTGTGCAGTCTGTTTAATCCATCCGACACAAAAGAACCCGTGTTCTAAAGTGTATTAAACTTGTCGAAGTTTACTTAAAGTAAATAGATTAGTTCTACTTAGTGTAATTCTAGTTCTGAATATTATATAAATAATAATCAAAGCACATTGTGTCGTTAGTAAGAATGTTAAATATTAAGCTGAAATTCGTCTACGTAAATCGACACGCACGAACTCTACTGGGCGGTTGTACCTAAATATAATTATCGTGAACAAACCAGAGAATATTAAAGGGTACGTAGTGTCCTTCAATTTAAATATTTTGTTATTATTAACGACGCGCCCACTATCTTTGCCACGGTGGGAATAATATACCTACCCAAAACAATGAGGGTTGGTGACAAAGCGGTATAATTCTGAGGTCGACCTTACAGACCCGCGTCGACCGCACTGTCTCGTTCATTGTTAATTACACCAAACAATGCCGTATTTATATTGTGCCTTTACGTAAACTATAGAAAATAGAGATTTTTGGTCAATAAAATTACTCTAAAAAGGATACCATTTGACACATGAATGAAGCAAAAGGAGTATGCCAGGATCGTAGCAAATGGAAATCCGTGGTCTCTGCTTACCCCTCAGGGAAACAGGCGTGGCTTTATGTATTAGACACATTACTAAACTGATTTAAATATATTTCTTCTGAATTCTGAAGTACCTAATACCTACCATTTTTAAGAAACGAACCAGGAGTTTCTCGTGTATCTTAAATACGTAACATAGAGTTGTAATTTGAAGAGCTCAAACACACGAAACAGGAACAAATATTTGGGTATCAAACCGCAATACGCAGCTGCAATCCAATCGTTTAGACACAATCAAGTCAATGTACTATCAAACTATGACTTTCTCATGTACTTATCCTCACCTTTACATATTAGTACGACGGATGAAATCCCGAATATAAGGTACCTACATGAAGCTCGGCAACCCGATTACATGGCGATAATAACATAGATTATAATCTAATACCAAATAATCCCGGGGCTAGTCTGGTTATGACACTTTCTAATACAATACCAGCTATTACGTTGTATTAGGCCCGCGGGAGTTCTGAGTGTTACTTTATGTTATCGTATAGATGTTAATCCTCTTTTTAACACGCATTTATTAGCTTTATTTGTTACTAATTGTTTGTCGTTGCTCTTATTGAGCTAATGTATCAGATATAATGTAGGTATTAAGGTGTGAATTATATCGCTCATTTGTTTTGTCCTTAACAAATTTTGATATGAAGTAGGTACAGTTCTGTAGGCAAGTTGTCTGATGTCTCCATTTCTGGAATTTTATCCTTTGAAGTAGAGGTTTGAGGTGGAGGAACGGAGGAGTAATCTCCTCCATCATCAAACATAACATAACATGACGCCTGTTTTCCCCGAAAGCGTGGGCAGAAGACCACAAAGTACACCTACATTTCGCCAAACACGCCAACAAAGTAAAGGGCGGGTTCAATACAAGAACTCATGAAGATACAAACAATAATATAAACCATTCTCGTGTTATGTAAATTCCTTTACTTCGACAGTAAGCTGATCAATCACTGTAAGTGGCTAAGCGGTCATGATCAGTCCACGTACTTGCTGATCGGCGAACTTCGACAGCGTTGATGGATTGATTGAAGCTAATCCACTTACGACCTTCTTAGAAACTTCTGTTCACGTTTATAAAGTAATTATCAAAACACGTAACATGTGTTTCTTCTCCTTTAGTTTATACGTATTTGTGGTCCGATAATGTTGATCGACTATTGTGTTTTATCGTCTTGTCAGAAGCACTTGAACTTCGTAACACACATCTTGTTCAAATAAGTCGGAGATCTCCTTCTTATTAAGATAAGCTGGACCGAATTATGCCAATTTCCCGTCATTCAATAAGACTGATTAAAAAATCTAGCAGTAGTTTGTTAGATCTTTTATGCTACCTTATCATTAACGGGTATATACCATCCATGAATTTGCAATAATATACTATAATATATAATATGCAATAATATACCCGTTAGGTTAAAAGATTTAGCGTGCTAATGAGCCACGCAAGACGCTACAATGACTTATGTGTGAGTCTAAACAGATTGGCCACCATCTTCTTCAAACGTCCAAACATTTATAAGGCTTATTTACACAAGAAACAAGGCCAGAGATAAAACCTTCAAGTCTTTCTCACCAGCATGGTTGGCACACAATATTGCTACACACGACCCAACAAGCACCCGCTGTAATGGAGGCCTCGACAAATGGATGCCTAGATAAACAAACCTGAATGACTAATATTACTTAGGTGTTTGATCTACCAAAATATAAGTCTATCTTTGAGAAAAAGACACCTTATTTCAAATGCGGAGGGTCTCTTACGTGTAATTTAGAGTTCAAGATAAAAGGCGACTTGTTTTCGCATTGAAATGAGACAGGTAAGGCGGAATGACAAACTGTCTTTACAAAGATCAAATAGAGATTATGTTCGAAATTGTTGGATATTAAAATGTTTGAGTGATCATTTATAATTTTTCGTATTTGGCTAAAACGGAAAACGTCAGAAAATATCTCTAAATCTGAATTACACCGTATTGCTTTAGCTAGCTTATTTGTTCAGTTATATAATAAAGAAACATTTTTTTTATGTTGCTTGTTCGAAGTCCTTCTGCTGGGCAAAGACGTCCCCATTATTCCTCCACAAAACCCTGTTCAATGGTATTTCAGGCCATGTCTTTCCCGCAAAGATGTCCAGACCGAGAAGGCGATGGCGAGATAATTTGGACATCTTTGCGGGAAAGACACATGTCGAGTAAATTATTAGGTCAATAGGCGTAATAATCTCTGCATAGTAAAACTTGCTAGCACCTTGATAGTTCTAGGTCTAGCTAGTTTTCAGACAATCATAACCCAGGTAGGTACTAATAACTAGCTTATGGACGCGTAAATAATTGCTGCCAAAAGTTCACAAAAGTCGACATATTGACCTCAGAAAACTAATTTGGAACTTATATTAAGTAATTAAACAACATTGATTAACAAAAGTCCAAGCAATACGAATGATTTTATTGAACTTTTATCAAAGCCTGGCTTAGTCATCGTCTTATCATGGAAAGCAGGTGGGAAAGTAAAATATCTGTGTATCCAAAATGCTTTTATATTTTAGTACAAAACCCCGCGCCCGGTATTCTTTGGTGTAAGCTCAATAATACCATAATGTAATGTATTGACGCCGTAGCTACGTAAAGTACATAGAGTATTGGATGTGACGAGTGTATTATCCTTATTCACGTCGTAGGTACATGTATTTGCGAGCTATTTATTTTGGGACTTAAGCTGATATATACGTACCTGCTTGCATTGAGTGTATGTTAGATACTGGGATCAGACGAAAAAGTTTTTCTTGTTGGAATTATTTACTTTTCACCAATGTTTTTTCTGTATTTTCTGTAGGAATAATCCGTTAAATAAATCGTAGCAAATCATTATATTTGATTGACTTAACGCCTTTTGCTAGTAGAAGTCGTGAGTCAGGGTTAATTATTTAATTAATCTCACAGAAACTTTAGTAACTTTGCTAATCATTGATAGACACTTATTAGAAATAGTTTTTTTTTGAAAAATTTGTCTTTGACATTTTAATTAAGTTTATAGAAAAATATCGTGAGCCTTTCTTTTAACCAAGACCTGCTGGATGTATCCCGGGTGACGTTAAATGTATTTGAGTTTAAGGCCCACTTCTTCTAAGGTTATTTGCTATTGCTTCCCTAGGTTTGACGTCATCAGTGGCACAAACATTCGCACCAAACCAGACTTGCTGCAGGCCTGCATTAAGCTATGAGTGTTTCTATAAAACTGTGTAAGAGCTGTCTTGTCAAAACAAATTACGTAAACCTAGTCGGTCATCAATGATCCCTTTCCCCCGACGTCAATTAGGTTGCAATTCGCCCACCATTCGCCATTTCATCGTCGATCGACGCTCGTAAATCCTGTTTCGTTTATAGTATCGTCACTATGTTGCTCATTAGGACGGTCCGGTATTTAATGGGTACCAACTTTGGCAATATTCTAAAGCTAGGCTTTTTGCTAATTATACGGGACAAGTTTGGACAATTTCGCCAGAACAGAGGGCCCGTTAATCATCATTAACTTTATGCAAATTTATGTTTGGCTATTCGATTTTTTATTGGGTCGTTTGGCGGCGACCGATGTTCTTTTGTTTATTCAAATCGATATTGATTCGATTTTAGAATGTACCTATGTTGTGTTTTTTTTTGCGTTTTATTGGTCATTACTATGACACATTACAACAATAGATTCAGTAGCCATGTTAATTAATCTAAGGCCTGCAGTCCACACCACTTTTCTTAAAAAAAATAAAATGAATTGTTTTTTCAGAGGAATCTCGAAGTTGTCTTAACATTTCCGTTGAGATTGCTACAAAAGGGACCCCAAAACGGAATGAAGTTTAACTGTACAATCTGTAGCAAGGGTCGTGTAAATATCACTGTTTTTGTAACCAGAGGGTCAAAGCTTTCAACGTTAACTTGATGTTTTCCTCACAGAATTTCCTATGTAAATAGACTTCGTATTAAACTTGGCACTTAGTTTTCTAATTAATAAAACTTACATTATTATCACGCTTATGATTGCTGAAGGGGTAGCCAGCAATATTTGTCTTTGTCAGGAGTTAACCAAATTTCGGCACTTATCATAAGGCACTATCACATAGATCCATATGTGTTGCCTCTATTTGCCAGACATAAACTGTATTCAAGTTTTTATAGTTTTGGGAGCTCATTATATTTTGTATTAAGTAAAAATTATTTTTTTAATATACTTACAAAGAGTATCAAACTTCAAAGCAATATGTTTGCAGTTGGTTTTCACAACAACACATGTTTTGATAAATGTTTAATAGAGCTGTACCACGCAAAAAATAATTACGAAAAATATGCGCTTGATTTATTTCCCAATAGATTACAGGCTGTGGGCTGGATGACTGGCAGATTCATTCATCCCAGTAAATGAATTTGGGTTGCGTAGTGACATAGCCGTTTTGTAAATAAGTTCGGCTAGAACTGGAATGAAGTGGAAAGTTTTAATCCTGCCACGACAGTTAGGGTGGACAAGTGTGACTGACCTCGTTCGGTTGTGAAGACCTGGCTTTACGTCACTCATTCATTGTGTAAATTTTGTGCTTAGTAATACGAGGGTCAAACTGAAAGTTCTTAGAAAATCAAAAACTGATTACATTAGCCAGTTATTAGTTTTATTATATCTTTTCAAAATATTGTCCATTCACGTCAATACACCGCTGCATGCGATGGAACCACTGGGAAAAGCACTTTGCCCACTCGTCTTTAGGGTTCTCTTCAATGGCATCGCGATACGCAGCCACCGCTTCTTCAGCATTCATAAACCGCTTTCCTTTAAGTTTTTCTTTAATTTTTGGAAATAAATAAAAATCACAAGGGGCGAGGTCGGGGCTATACGGCGGGTGACCCAGTAATTCAACGTTTGATGTCGCCAAATAGTCGATCGTTCGCTTAGCGGTGTGCGACGAGGCGTTGTCGTGGTGATGGAGGATCCTACTGCGAGGTCGTTTCTCTCGAACTTTTTCCAAGACAAGTGGCAAACAATTGGTAGTGTACCATTCTGCAGAAACTGTTTTTTGATCCTCTAACACAATTGTTGCGAAATGACCTATCCTTCCAAAGAACGAGGCCACCATTTTTTTTCCCGCACTTCGATCTCTCTTCACTTTAGTTGGCAACCTCTCGAAAGGAAACACCCACTGAGCAGATTGTCTTTTGGTTTCAGGATCATAACAGTAAATCCAGCTTTCGTCACCTGTTAGTATGTCGAACACAGCATTTGAGTCACCTCCGTTAAATCTTTCAATCATTTTACGGCACCAATCCACACGATGGAGTTTTTGAGCCTCAGTCAAATTATGAGGTATCCACCGGGCGCAAAGCTTCCTGACTGCTAAATGTTCGTGGAGGATTTTGTGCACTTGACTCATACCGATGCCTAAGCTTGTCCGAATCTGCTGATAGGTCACTCTTTTGTCAGTCTCTATCATACGCCGCACAACACAGATGTTATCTTCAGTCGTCGCCGTAGAAGGCCGTCCCTCACGTAAATCATCAGTGAGATTAGTGCGACCACGTTTAAACTCATTAAACCAGTTGTAAACTGTCGCACGAGATGGGGCTTCATCGTGAAAGGTCAATCGTAGTCTATCATAACTTTCTTGTTGACTTAAATGACATCGAAAGTCATAAAAAATCATTGCACGAAAATTTTCTCGTGTTAAATTCATGTTGACGTGACACAGACAATTTTCAATTTGCCGCCAAATCGTAAAACAAATGACAAATTAATGAAATATATACTCAGTAATATTGGCAAAGAGTTCTATTTTCAAATTTTAGAATTATTTTTTTATTATATTGTTTATAAGTGGCCAGTTCTAAGAACTTTCAGTTTGACCCTCGTATCACCGCACCTTTAATACTACTCTTTTTTTTTTTTTTCGAACTTGTCTCTCGCAGTTAGCTCTGAAGGAGCTCTGACTGCTTAACCGGTCGTTTGGCGAGACCTAATAAAAGGCCTCCAGCCAGGGATATTACTCCTGTTATTACTGGTCGTTTTATACAGTTTTCTTTCTTTGTGAACCAACATATTAATAGGGAACCTTTGTCCAACAGTGGACGTCTTCTGGCTGATGATATTTTGCCCTGATGATGCCCCTTGTTTGTGCAGATGGTGACCACTGGGGTGGTTTTAGTGAGGTAGAAATCTCACACTTCCCGGTCCCTACCCTATTGGGGCCAGGTGCCTTTTGAGAGTTCCTCCCGAGAAAAAAAAAGAAGAAAGAGATATTATCGAGACTTCACCGCAAAATCGTCGCTTGGAGTTTCACATAAAAATATATTAGGCACTTTTTTGCCACGTCCAACAGGTTTTATTACATAGACAATTTACTAGAGAATTTTGTATGTATGATTCTATAATTAACTATAATAACAGTCTATAACTATCTCACAAAGGGGCAAAGATTTCTTCTTCCTTATAGAGAAGGATTGAGCACCACGCTCGCTCCCTGGGGGTTGGCGATAATTAAGTCCAGGCTTTCTCACGATGTTTTCCGTCACCGTCAGTCAGTGGTGTCTTAGCAAATCAAACAAAATATTAATATTTAGATATATTCTTTAAACACCGTATCTTTATAGACCGCATAAAATACCTAATAACTATGTAGAATTACATAGATATTGTGTAACGTTAGAGGAATGATCAATGAGCTCGCCACATATTGTAGTCAACTGCTCCTTTTGTACATAACAGTTCCATTAAAGCTGCCACGAAGCCATCAATGGACATCGAAGTGATTGATATCGATTATCCCTAGTCTATTATCTCTGAATGGCCAACAAAACGGTTGACGGGTGATTACTGGCTTTAGTAAACTATTCCAATAGAAGACGTCAGATACAATGCTTCCTGGTAAAGTTATTTTCCTTATACCTTCATTATGATGCGAAAATAAAATAATGTTATTGTGTATTATACGATGTAACTTGTTTATGACTTCTTTCTTACCATATTTTAACTATGCGGCAAAAACCAATGATAATAATAAAAACCTAAAACCTTATCTCGCTTATTCATAAACGAGGATCATACTGGCATTAACTAAACCCCGTATTAAGTTTATTGACATCCCTATTCTTTGATATGCAAACGAAAGTGACGGGTATAATTTAGTCCAAGGTTTTATTTTACTTTTTTATGAATAAGGAGGTTTAGTTTAGGTACCTATATAATTATAACTATTCATATAAAATAGTTATTATTAAAAGAAAAATAAATAACATTGGTGATAAAATAAAAATAGAAGTGGATTCCTTTTTTAAATGTGTTCTTAAAACAAAATATCGAAATAGGGTTACCACAGACTAAATGCCTACAAAGTCAATTCGTTATATTTGTAAAGGCTTATTGTTGGAAGTAGGTAAGTAAACCCCTACTGTAGCTTAACGACCCTCTTAAAATTATTTGTTGCTTTAACACAACCCTGAACATAGAAGCAATTCGCTGGAACAAATTTGGGGTCCATATTAACGGTACAAAAATTTGTATATATTTTGTTACTGTTCGAAGTTATTATTTTAATTCTGTGCTGACCTAGTTAATTAGCACGTATGGCTACTGATTAGGGTTTTGCCAACCCTACTTAAAGTACTTGTGTTTGTGACAAAAAAAAAATTATGTGTTAATACTGCCTCTTATCACATCACACTAATATTATAAAGGCGAAAGTTTGTTTTTACATTTGTTACCTTTTCATGCGCAAGCGGCGGACAATTTAAAAAAAAATTGGTATGGAGGTAGCTAACACCCTGGATTAACACATAGGCTTTTTATCCCGAAAACAATGTAGCGGGTAACACCGCGGGGCGCAACTAGTTTAAACTAAAGAAGAACTACATCTAGCACGATTGTATATAGTATTTATAAGTCAATATCAGTGCTTTCATAGGTGCAAAAACAAATATATACCTACTAAGTACTAAGCAATCGTACCTGCACGAAATAAAGCCGCGCCTTTTAAACTATAAAGCAAGGAAATCGTTTAGCCCCTGCGCCCTGGGGCCATAACTTATCCCTTAAAAGTTCATTCGGGGCTATTATCGTTATGTTTCACGCAATTCTCAAGCTATTGTTCAGTAGATAATCGTTTTAGATAATCAGTTTTCTTTGCGTAAATATGTATAATTCGTTCGTTTGGAAATTAACTTAAACAGTATGGCTACCGTAGATACAATCGGCAATATAGCAAACTAATTTATTATAATGAATATTTATGTTTGTTTTATTGGACGCAATTTCTTTGTAAAGGCTCTGTACCTACTTATTATTCATATTTACCTGATTAGCGCAGTGGCTAAGTGATTGGACTGCTGCGCTAAGGGTTGCGGGTTCGATTCCCGCACGGGGCAAAACTTTGTGCGACCCACAGATGTTTGTCCCGAGTCTGGATGTTTGTGTATGTGATATTTCATGTTTGTGAAACGCAACCACGACACAGGAGAAATTCCTAGTGTGGGGCGACGTTTTCTAAACCAAAAAAAAAAAAAAAAAAAATTACTAAAAGGCCGGAAAATGGTTACATTCGTTACCAGAAACATGGTTTCGGCAACGAATAACATACTAGCGCGAACTCTAAAATATATGGTGAGGTTTATGACCATGCTAGAACTTATGTACTAGTATAGATAATAACTATCTAGGTATAGATATTCTATAATATTAGTAATTATGTATACTTAATTTAAATGATTATAGTTCTTTACCAAGATTCTATAGTAATTTCAGCCCTTGTGAAATAAATCTTGGGCAGAAACACTAATTGGTTGTGTAGCTAGTTAGGAAAATTCATTACACAATAAAACAAGTATTCCAACGACCATAGATTTCCAGGAAGAATCTTAAGATGAGAAGCTGAGTTTAGACTGCCTGAAGGACATGGCTTCACACACCGTTGAAAATGAAAATGTCTCAGGGGTGCCGGTTACCTCACGCTGTTTTCCATCACAGGTTTATTGTACCTACATGAATTCGAAATTGGTGCATGGGTTTGAACTTCGCAGTCCAGGGGTCATACCACTCGGCCCATCATAGCCCGTCTGATCCAGAGTTTAGTTTGAACACACAGATGTTCTAATAGTCTCTGGTATGTTCACTCCTAGTCTAGAACAGTACTGTATTTTTTATCACAGGGATGTGACTACATCGTGCGCGTTGTTTGTTGTATGCATACATGTGCTAGCTGTACGTGAGTAGCGCATCAAGCGCTGCGCGAGTTTGAAATACGCGGCGCGCGGTGAACGTGGCTGTGTAAATAGTTTAAGCGGAATAGCAATCAAACTTTTTGTAGTCAACAAATATTGAATATGTGGGATTTTGGAACACAGGCTACTTTTTATCCCGAAAAAATGTAGCGGGTAACACCGCGGGGCGCAGCTAGTATATAATATATGTTTGTATAATTGATCCCTTGCAGGGCGCAGGCCTCTTCTCGCATACCGACGAAGAACGAGCATTGATCACCACGACTTTATTGTATAAGTAAGCAAACATTAGTCTTGAATTTGGGTATACTACTTTAATAAGTTAATATTAAAAAAATATTTTTAACACACGCTTTTAAATCAAAAGTAACATAATATTGTATTGTCACTAAAATTTCATTTCAATCGGATGTCAAAAAGTGGTTCTTATTAGAATTGCAAGATTTGACCTAAACAAATTCACACACATACAAAGATTGCAAGTAAAATAAAGGCTTGTAAAAAGAAATTTAAATGCATTTGTGCATGCAATATTTACTTGATTCAATCTTAGCCATAAATTGGCAATTTTTAGAGATTAAATGTAGAGGTAATTTTTGGGTCGAATTACAGCAGTAAGGAGAATGATTTTAATTCTTAATTCCTTGTGTTGTAGATCATTATAATGATCAAATTAATATCTACCTACAAGTAAGTTGTACCTAATATAAAAAACTAGCTGACCCGGGGTATGAAAAATAATTGTTGGCCGATTCTCAGACCTACTCAATACGCTCACAAAATTTCATGAGAATCGGTCTAGCCGTTTCAGAGGAGTATGGGAACGAAAACTGTGACACGAAAATTTTATATTTATAGATAAGACAAAGTAAAATGCTTATAATCTACGAGTTTAAAAATATCTTATATGTAGGCATGTGTAAGGGTAAAGTAAATCAAGATATTATTTTTACATTTGCCTCTCGTGTCACGCTGTAATGTGATGTCACAATGGAGTTCTGACAAGGGTACGCCTGTTCACTACATGCGTATTATGTCTTCCGAATTTCATACGTATCCGAATAAGTATCTACATAAGTGGATTATTATTTGTTATTGTCTATGGCTTGTGTTTAATTTTTTTGAATTAAATACGCATTGATAAACTGGACTCCTTTATGGAGGACTGGTCAGTAACAGCCCTTGATAGGGAAAAATGGAGAGAGAGTTGGAACGCCTTTGCCTTGCAGTGGGACATTATAGGCTCCTGAAAAACAATCGCAGTACTCACCTTATCTCATTACAGAGTGCAAGCTTTATAAGTAAGAATTACATAGTCATCACGCGCATGTCTGCTCGCAGTGCCTAGTGTTCTGTTGAAACATTTGGTTACCTCATTAATAGATATTTAAAAATTAATAAACCATAAGGCTGGTCGCTGGCAGCTGGTAACAGAGAGATTTGGAAAGAGAGTGGGGAGGCCTATGCCCAGCAGTGGGACATTCCAGGCTAGTAAAAAAGAAAACATATATCAATGTACATAATACTGATATTAATTTTTAGTCTCCTTAGTGCACTCCAAGTATCTAAAAGTTTTGAACAGAGTAAGCAGTAGAAATAAGGTCGTTGAACATATATAAAACAAACATAATTCCGTACATACACATTTACAGATCGCGTCAAGATTTGGGCAATAACATGAATTGAAAACACATTGTTTTTCTGTGCATTATAGATACAAATGGTGGCTAATGACTATGTATAGTTAGATCATATGCATTTGGTTTTACGGTCGCCCGTTAGTAACCTACCGCCATCTGACCTACATTATTACAGGGAAACCACAGTGTCATGTTACTAATATTACTACCTAAAGTATTAATACCTAAAGGTAAATTCCGCTTCATTTCCATCTGATAAATACCTCTATACGTAGTATAATAATAGCAGAATATAACTGTCCCATTCCCACTGTAGAGCATAGTAATCTTATTATACAGGTAGGGGATGAGCATTGATCACCACTTTTACTCAAGACTGGTGGAAGATTAAATATAATACATTACAGATTTCGTCGCAATATTTTCTTTTGCTCTCGGTTGTATCTTACAATATCAAGAAAGTTTAAAATATAGGTACAACTTTGAATCGTAAACTCATGCCCCATAAAAAATGGCAGACATACTTATTACTGGGTATAGTTAATGCCGGTATGATTTTCGTTTATAAATAAGAGAGTTAACATAACATAACATAACATCACGCCTGTATTCCCCGAAGGGGTAGGCAGAGGTGCACATATAGCACACCCACATTTCGCCAGTTATGTTTTTTAGGTCCCAATGTAATAGGGGGCGAGCCTATTGCCATCAACCGGGCACAAATCCAGACACCGTGCTGCTACTGAGAATTACCTAATGGAAAAACCCAGTAACACTTTGCCCGACCCGGGATTCGAACCCAGGACCTCGTGCTCAGCAGTCGCGCTTAGCTACTACTAGACCAACGAGGCAGAGGCAGAGAGTTAACGTATAGTTTTATTCATACCAACATAAAGAAAAATGCTCTCATGGCTGAAAACACAGACACAACGTAAATAAACCTAAGTACCTGACGTCATAAACCTGTTACTTACTCATATTACCTCGATAAACACGCTTTAAGCCGAACACACGAACATTGAAATTTTCCGTCCACCGCGTATTGGCTGCAGAGCTTAATCAGGGCCCGTACTATGAGCTCATAGCAGGATATTTTCCATGGTGGAAGCTCGCTTTAACAATGGAAAATGTCCAGTTTGAGAATCTCATGGTAAGGGGGCTGGTTACGAATGTGACGTCGGATGATAATGCAATAAAAGTGCTTCCAGTTTTATTGGTTTCATGTCGCTGTAAAATCTTTTTTCCTGTCTGGCGAACCCGGAATTAATGTTTAAAAGTGATTTAGGGCACGTTCAGGTGATAGCGGTTATTTGCACGTGCTCTTAGTCGTTGATCCCGAATCTTTGAAATTGTTAAAAGATGTTGTAGTTATCTACAAAAGAAAGAAATAAAACTAAGCGATACTCAAGATTCCTTAAAAGTTTGCTACGTCACTACATGTTAGTAAGTGGATAGTGTAACGCACATTCATTTTAAGTGCGTTGCAGCTTTCTGTAGACTTTCTGTAGAAATCTTTTTACGTTCCTTTGTTATTACTTGAAAAATGGTTTTGTCAAAAATTATTTATAATACTGAGGTGCTCAAGATTAGGCTATTTTTAAATAATTGGGAAAGGTAAACAAGATAAAATTATTAAGGACTTAGGAACCTGGTGAAAGCACGATTTTACAGATTTTTGTCTTGAAGATTGTGACTTGTTTGTAAAATTATTGACTTTTTTTTCATTATTTTTTTAACAGAGTATTTTCCAGCCTACTTAAATATAATCTAAGCTTTATATTTGACGTCCAAGTAGGATCTTAACAGTCATTTCGCCGAGTGGTAAAGTTTTATATTTATCTTATATTTTAATTAGAGCAGCTAGCAATAAGCTTGTTGAGAAAATACAAATAGAGCAGGCCAATTTAATTATGTATGTTTTAAACATAATTTCGGTGCAGTGGTTAATTGGGATTTTTATTATGCATAGTAGTTTAGGCAGACCTCCAGCAAGGTGGACTGATGATGTTGTTGCTGTACAGGGAAAGACCTGGATGCAAAAGGCCCAAAATAGGAATCAGTGGTGTTTAGGGGAGGAGGCTTACGAGGGTCAAACTGAAAGTTCTTAGAACTGGCCACTTATAAACAATATAATAAAAAAATAATTCTAAAATTTGAAAATAGAACTCTTTGCCAATATTACTGAGTATATATTTCATTAATTTGTCATTTGTTTTACGATTTGGCGGCAAATTGAAAATTGTCTGTGTCACGTCAACATGAATTTAACACGAGAAAATTTTCGTGCAATGATTTTTTATGACTTTCGATGTCATTTAAGTCAACAAGAAAGTTATGATAGACTACGATTGGCCTTTCACGATGAAGCCCCATCTCGTGCGACAGTTTACAACTGGTTTAATGAGTTTAAACGTGGTCGCACTAATCTCACTGATGATTTACGTGAGGGACGGCCTTCTACGGCGACGACTGAAGATAACATCTGTGTTGTGCGGCGTATGATAGAGACTGACAAAAGAGTGACCTATCAGCAGATTCGGACAAGCTTAGGCATCGGTATGAGTCAAGTGCACAAAATCCTCCACGAACATTTAGCAGTCAGGAAGCTTTGCGCCCGGTGGATACCTCATAATTTGACTGAGGCTCAAAAACTCCATCGTATGGATTGGTGCCGTAAAATGATTGAAAGATTTAACGGAGGTGACTCAAATGCTGTGTTCGACATACTAACAGGTGACGAAAGCTGGATTTACTGTTA
Source organism: Abrostola triplasia (assembly GCA_946251915.1). NCBI lineage: Eukaryota > Metazoa > Arthropoda > Insecta > Lepidoptera > Noctuidae > Abrostola > Abrostola triplasia. The sequence goes on along the minus strand of OX276434.1, from coordinate 8,357,329 downwards.
TGATCCTGAAACCAAAAGACAATCTGCTCAGTGGGTGTTTCCTTTCGAGAGGTTGCCAACTAAAGTGAAGAGAGATCGAAGTGCGGGAAAAAAAATGGTGGCCTCGTTCTTTGGAAGGATAGGTCATTTCGCAACAATTGTGTTAGGGGATCAAAAAACAGTTTCTGCAGAATGGTACACTACCAATTGTTTGTCACTTGTCTTGGAAAAAGTTCGAGAGAAACGACCTCGCAGTAGGATCCTCCTTCACCACGACAACGCCTCGTCGCACACCGCTAAGCGAACGATCGACTATTTGGCGACATCAAACGTTGAATTACTGGGTCACCCGCCGTATAGCCCCGACCTCGCCCCTTGTGATTTTTATTTATTTCCAAAAATTAAAGAAAAACTTAAAGGAAAGCGGTTTATGAATGCTGAAGAAGCGGTGGCTGCGTATCGCGATGCCATTGAAGAGAACCCTAAAGACGAGTGGGCAAAGTGCTTTTCCCAGTGGTTCCATCGCATGCAGCGGTGTATTGACGTGAATGGACAATATTTTGAAAAGATATAATAAAACTAATAACTGGCTAATGTAATCAGTTTTTGATTTTCTAAGAACTTTCAGTTTGACCCTCGTATGCCCAGCAGTGGGTCATTTAAAAGCTGATGATGATAATGATAGTAGTTTTATAATTACACACAAATTGCATGAGACTGATCCAAAACTGAAATAAAAACAGATTTACACTCCTGCAATCAACTAAGGTACGTTACTAGTACAACAGCCCTTACTGTAGTGGCCCTCATCAATATGGGCTTAAAGTAACAAACAACAACAACAAGTAACAAAGTCGGTTATACGACAACACATGCTCCCCTAATAGGAAACCAATAAAAATAATCTTTTATCAAATATCAACGTTACTAGCAGATTGATAGACAGGGTTAGGCTGGATTAGGTTATTGGTCCCCCACCCCCGAAATACACTCACAAGCCTCGTTGTTGTAAAAATATATGTTTTAGAAAGATAAGGTGCTTTATTTTGTGAATGGCCACTTATTTTTGTGACGTTTATATAAAGATGTTTTAGTAAAACTTCTTTGTTTAAGTGATATAGTCTTTTATGATCTATTTTTATTTCAATTTTGTTTTAATTTCTCATATGTTTTTTATTTTGTTTTAAATTAAATTTTATCTCCTCATATTTTCATTTACGTTTGTCTTTTGGTTGGGAATTAAGCGTGGCATTTAAGTAATAGGGATTTTTTTTTGAAATGTCCATTAATGGCTTTAAGAAATAATCAACTTTTTAGAAATTTAGACAATGCCGAGTTGCACTAAGGTCACTTGTAAGTTGAGTTACAATATTCTTAATATTAAACTAATTGCATTATGCATTATATGCATTAGGGTAAGCATTCAGATTTTTTCTTATTAAAAATATATGCAGCTGGTAACAGGGAGATTTGGAAAAAGAGTGGGGAGGCCTTTGCCCAGCAGTGGGACATTCCAGGCTAGCAAAAATATAATAATATAAATTACCACATCTTATAAACTGTTTACTTATTAGTTATTTCAGCTATGATCGTCCCACTGCAGGGCAAAGGCTTCCCTCTTCCATTCCTCTCGGTTATGAGCTGCGATAGACCATCTCTTTAAAGGAGTCAAGCTCGAACCGCCATCTTTTTTTTTCCTTATAAACTGTTGAATACTAAAAAATACACTTGGAAGAGAACAAAACAAATATTTATTATCCTTATTTCAGCGACCCTTTTTCCGTTGAATTAATCAATTTCGGACGGGCTCGTAAATAAGCAACAAGGCCTCTATTACCTACTATTATTGGATGAAGACTTTTATAGTGGATATAACTTTACGATGGGAGGGCAATGCTTTGATGTCTGGATGAGTAGAAAAAGCTTTCGGACGTTAAGTGTAGTGTCGCGACAAGTCTATTGAAAAATGGAGAGCGTTGTGTATGTAGAGTGTTGTATTGCAGTATAATGTAATATAGGTATACGTAATAAAAATATAACATAACATTACGACTGTATACTCCGAAGAGGTAGGCAGAGGTGCACATTAGTATAGTGTCATGTAGTACACCCACATTGCGCCAGTTATGTTTTTTAGGTCCCAATGTAGTAGGGGCAAGCCTATTGCCATCATTACCCAATGGAAAAAACCCAGTAACACTTTGCCCGACCTAGGAATCGAACCGAGGACCTCGTGCTCAGCAGTCACACTTAGCAACTACTAGACCGTTACCTAACCTATATACCGTTTGCTATCGTTAGGGCTCGAATCCAGAACGACTGTAACAAGAAAACACCCGAAGCTTTTTCCCGTTCTAGTAATTAGGCTTCCCTAATCAGCGACCGCCTCTGACCAAAGGATGTTAAAAAAAAGTGGAAAGGTAATTTTCTGACTTAGGATTAAGAATAACGCTTGCTAGGCGAAGCACGTAGCAATATGATGTTTCTGCTTACACTTGTACTAAGAAGCTTATTTTGTGTAGTTTTTATAAAGTCCAATGGTACACGTCTATTTAACTACACTAGCAGTATACTTTGTTCATTATAAAATACTAGCTGCGCCCCGCAGTGTTACTTGCTACATTTTTTCGGGATATTGCCTATGTGTTAATCCAGGGTGTCAGCTATCTCCATATAAAATTTCATCAAAATTGGTCTAGCCGTTTTAGCGTGAATTTAGAAACACACAAACACACTCACAAACTTTCGCCTTTTTAATATTAGTGTGGTAGTAAATAAAATTAGGAGTAAAGTACTATTGCAAATTATTAAACACAATAGAACGTAATATCGATACAACGATATTTTTTTTTATAATTTTATCATGTGGAAGAATGAAAGGGAGGCCTTTGCCCTGCAGTGGGACAACACAGGCTGTTCAAAAAAAATATCATCATATCCTTATGCGTTATGTACAGTCAAGGGCGGAAAACACTATTTCGTTTTAATTAAAGCTACAATAATTATGTGAATAGACCTATTAAGCCTAGCTAAGCATGAAACATACCGTAATGGCCGGCCGAGATGATGTCACTTGAGCCAGCCATGAATAATTCAGGCATCGTCTTACATCTTTGGCGGTAAATGTTGTAATGTTGCCGAAATGGGTTATAGGTTCATAAAGAGGGAATGGGTGTTTTATTGGTTAAGGGTGTTTGTATTTTGATTTTAGCCTGATTGAAAAACAACTCTGGGTTTAAGTGTTGACTGTAAAAGAAGATTTTTAGGTTAACTAACTTGTAAAAAAGTTATTTTATTTTGATTTGGAAGTTAAGACGCCTTTGCGTATATTATAAGTTCAGAGGAGTTCCTTTGCCCAGTAGTGGGACACTAACTAGGCTATACAATAATATATATTGCGGGTAAAGAAAATTAGAGGCACAGTTTAAAATTAAAAAAAAAGATATTTCACGAATCTTAAAATCTTCTCATTTTTCGAAGAGGGTAAAAATATTAAAATAACATAACGTAACATCACGCCTGTATTTCCCGAAGGGGTAGGCAGAAGTGCACATATAGTACACCCTCATTTCGCAAGTTATGTTTTTAGATAATTAAAATATTAGTATTCAGTGTTCAATAGCAATGGAAAGCTAAATAGTAGACATAGGCGTGCAAAGGAGTTAGGATTAAACACAAATTATAATGGCTCGCCTAACCTTGCCATTTCGGCCTTGGCAGGAAACCAACGTTTTAACATTTTCATGGTGCAACTTAAGCTGCACGAAGAATTATTTTACAATTCGCACGTTATGTTAAATTGGTGGAGTTTCCTTTCTCTGAAGCGTGATGGAAAATTCATCGTCTTCCTAAATCAGTCATTGTGCGATATGTCTTAAAAACAATTCACCATAGCAATTCAATTCTATTTTGTTTCATGTCATTTGTTTTGTTTACTAACAAATAACTAGCTCTTAAGTATTCTTGTGTTACTAACACTGTATGGAGAAATCTGAAATAAATTATATTATTATTATATAGCAGTTCATAACAAATATATCAACGAACTTTACATCTGTATATTGAGACAACAAGAAAAGACCAGCCATTTTACATAACGCAGGGAACGCGAAAAATCGTGGTCATCGATCAAGGATACAAGTTTTACGAGATTTATTCCCGCCTCACCTTCCCCGTAAGATATTTATCATTCAGTTTCCAACAAAGGGTGGAATCGGAAGCCATTTTGTAAGAAAGAAATTCCGTACATATCCAGAACGACTGTAGGAGTTAAGGGAAATCGAATCTATTGAATACTTAACATTTAGTTCAACTCCACCTTGCAAATGTATCATCGTCTTATGCAGACGCCTTGTCTATAAATGCCCTATTAAGACTATGGAGCTGTTACGGTTGTTTACTCTACGCGTATCAATCATCTGTGGATGAGAAGATCTTTGTGCTGTTGTTGGCTACCGGATTTAGTAAGGTGTGCTTTTAAAATCATTAGATTTTATCCCCTAATGTCAGTTGTAAAAAAAGATAACTGGCGATTTGTGGGTGTACTAATTATGTGTACCTCTGCCTACCCCTTCGGGGAATACAGGCGTGATGTTATGTTGTGTCAGTTGCCTTCAGAATGTTCTCATTAAATTAATAAAAAGCAACCGTTGCTTGTTATAAAATAGACATTAATTTTCTTTTATCACCATCATCATCAGCCTATTTTAGTCCCTTGCTGGACATAGGCCTCTCCTATTTTCTTTCTTTTATACAGACTCATTAAAATTTTCTGATTCTCTAACATAAACTGTAACTTATTTAATCCTATAATATTTATTATGCAATGCCACTAAGATCGTATAGCATTATTTTGAGTTATTATAACACAATATAAGCTCATCAATATGAGATTAAACGCCTTATTTGAGTGAAAAAAGGTTCAGGCTTTTAATAGGTGACAAGCGTAACATTATTGCGCCTATTTGTAGGGAATTTCCCCGTAGACTAATATAACAGAATGAACGTAGCTTATCGGTAGAAAAAGCAGATTAATAATGCTTTATTTTAGTGTCAAAAAATTTAACATTAACCTAAACAAAACATCAAAATTAAAAAGCGCGTTGCAAGAAGAAAACATGAAAGAAATTGAGCTAATATAAAAGCTTTCATAAATCAGTTTCTCTGAGATTTCTACGAACACGTTTCTCATGACAGAAAACCATAAACCTAAGAAAAGAACGACGCAGTTATTTAATTTGAAAAGAAATACGCCCGCGTTTCATTTCACACCGCGGCGCGCGGGTCGGAGGCGGTAAGCGCAACATGGTGTGTTTTCTTTTCATTCTACGAACTTGAACTTGTCGAGATCCACTCATCGCAAATAAAATCCGAGACACAGACAGTTATGCAACACTCTGCTTTTAAATATGATCCTTTATGTCATGTTGAGAATTTTTGTTCTGCCCTGTATAATAAATAACAGTGTTCTCCTAACCGAATTTCGGTCACGGCGGCCTATATCGGGTGAGACTAGCAAACTTTGGAGGAGTTCTTATAGTGCACTAGTAGGTATGGGCGTAAACAGGTGCACTCCCTATTTCCTCACGCGAATAGTTCGATGGGACGGAAGACTGACACGACTAGAGAGAGATCAAGCCACTTTTTCTATGTAGGATATATTCTAAAGTCAACTGCATGGTAGAGGTACTGACAGTCTCAGTTGTGTTAATGATCAATTCATTGTATACCGATTTATAGTGTTATAGTTCTTATAAAGGCGTCCTAAGCACAAAGTGCTCGTATTTTAAACCTTAAAATTTAAGATTAAACAATAAGTACCTTACATACTTCTTTCCTGAAAATCTTAGCTTCTTTTTACCATATTTTAGTATCAGTAACATATGGCCAATGGCGTGTCAGTCGCTTAAGTTGCAGAGAGGGGAGAATTACCCGCGTATCAGGAACGTAACGAGCACGTTACGACCTCGTATATTATAGGAACAAGTCTTTACACGTATTTACTGAATCTAAAATACTATATTAGAGAATACTAAAAGGTACTCGTATTACATTCTTATATCAAAAGGATATTGTAGCTTATTTTATAGTATAGGAATAGGTATTAAAAAAGGAATTATTCAATTCGTATATGACGGAGTTATGAGGTTCCATACATGAAAATATCCTAAAATTGAATTGAGAACAGAGATGTGTCAAAATTGAGAACTTCCTTCTTATTTTGAAGTCTGTTAATGAGGTTGATAGCGTTAATGGCGAAGTAAAAGTACGATTCATTTCGAGTTTTGCTGGATTTTGATATTTTTATTACTGTACAATAAGTAAACTAGGCCTGGGTATAGCCTATATTTATCTTGATTTTCAATACCTAGACTGTAAAAATTGATAATGCTGAATCTGCAACCACTCAAACTTAATAGAGGCAAGCTGTAGGCTATTTCAATTTAAAACAGGGTCCCGGCTGCATCTGTAGCAGTTTCTAACCGTTTATTTCTATATATCGAATAAATACTTAGTTAGTTTCCAGCACCTAAGCCTTTATAAATGCATATAGGAAGGTTACCCATTCGGCTCTATTATTAAAAGACTGCTGCATTTCCCTTAGTTAGCCAGAAACTACGAGACTGAAAAGTTCTTATTACAATTAAACAAATACATTGTTATCTAGATTTGAACCTTATTTAATCTCTGTAAAATACTAAACCACTACGAGACTCGATTTACCAGTAACATCATCATCAGCCGGAAAACGTCTGCTGTTGAACAAAGGTCTCCTCCGTAGATAAAGGGGGGGGGGGGGTTGCCATAATCCCCACGTTTGTCAAGCGGCTTGGGGATCGCAGTATTGGTGGTGAAGTTACAGGAGACGCTGCTGCCCATCTGCTGGATTTTTCCCTTACTCGCCTATTATGACACCCACGGTAGGAAAGGGGGTGATCAATTCTAGGCCGGATACCCTTATGCTCCAATAATATAAGTTATTAAAAAAGTGTACGAATAGTTTTTACATACGCTGACCTGTTCTAGCATAGGAAAAATAACAGTTCTATATTTTAAACAAACGTCACTGACATAGAATAATAAAAATACTATTACCATCTAAATATTATATTTGACTGTTACGTTTTTAAAAAATGTTTTTCTCTTTTCGAAAGCATGACGTCCACCTCCAAACTGCCAGAATTATATCGTTTTGTTCCGCGGGTCCAGACTGGCTGACGCCGTGTGTCCTTGGCCGGCTGGCGGCAGAGCGGCGCCGGCCCGGCGACCCAGGGACGCTGCGATCTTCAGCTTATTTTTATTATTTCGGATACTGAGAGAAACTGCAACGAAATTGCTAAAATGTTTTCATGAATCATACCGTTGTATTCCCTGTAAAATAGCAGAGACCGGTTTAGAGGTGTGACGTCACTGCTCTACTCGTCAAATTAAATGTTACCGTCTGTCCCTAACGGTAGCATTTAAGCAGGTGCTTTTTTAGGATCCAGGTTCAGGAAAATGGTCTTGAGATATTACATGACTATGATGGGATACTTGACTGACACAAAGCTTAAAGAAAAAGACATTTAAACTAAGCAGCGTGAGTATAGTAGTTGGTAGCAGACCGAAATGTCGTTTGGTCTAACCTCATAATGTCAAAGAGTTCTCGCAATCTTGCATTCACAAGCAGTAAGAATGCGGCGAAAAAGGCAGTGAACCATCAATAGGTATATTAAATCAGGTTTGTGTAGACGACTTCAGTATCTCTTGTCTAAAGCATCTGATGGAGACCTAATTGGTATTATTTTAAGAGTAAATTGTGTTAGTTAGTTATTATCGGAGGCTGCGGGGTACCGCCTTGTTGGCGCCGCCGGGTGTCCTTCGAGAATTGGCGACGGACAGGCGCGACGCGCGGCGCTGGATCTTAGCCAGTTGAAAGGGATAATTGTATCGTATTTTATTATTAAGGTAAAAAATTTAGTATTAGTCCAGATGGCTCAGAATATTTACAAAATAAACTTAAAATGACTGCTAGTGACACATGATACTCGTACCTATCGTCATAAGACCGAAAACCTTTCACAACTATTTGGAATTGCGGTCTACTTTGAGCACGTGAAGATGTATGCGGGTTTCATTTTATTCAAATTAAAAAGCATAATGTATTTTGTTACCAGGAATGTCTACTAATTACTACTAAGCGCACTCTGTGCTAAACCATATGTACGGTACGATGTGAGGGTTACTACTAGGGTAGGTACACTACATTGTGTTTTGAAAAGAATAACACACATGGATACATAATGTCAATGACATTACAAGTTAATAATTTTAAATAAGTATAACATCGTAGACCTACTTCTTGCGTAGCCTCGGCTGCCTCGTTGATCTAGTGTTTCCTAAACGTGACCGCTGAGCAAGAAGTCCTGGGTCCAAATCCCGGGTAGGGCAAAGTGATATTGGATTTTCCCATTAGGTAATGTTTTGTAGCAGCACGAAGTCTGGATTTGTGCCCAGTTAAAGGCAATAGGCTCGCCTCCTATTACCTATAAACCTATAACACAACTAGTGAGTCTGCCTATTCTTTAGGCGTGATACTTAACTTGTTGCTTACCATAAATCTATGAAAATTAATACAGGCGAGATTCCCTTACACCAACACTGGCTAGAATTGTTATCATCCAATTTTTAACGCTCGCCGGTCCGTGTAGCACGCGACATGGCGGCATGTAATTAATGTCATACGATAACAAACGGGGCTGTTAATCAAACATGCTGTAATTTAGTAAAATACAGCGTTTATATATATTATTATTGTAATAAATAATGTTAAGCATATTATTATGTATATTACTAGTGAATAGATAGATTTCTCTTTCACACACACCAAAAATCAAATGCTTAAGTAGAGTGTAAGGATAATGTACAATGGCCTTAGATATTGTAACATAGTTAGCGGCTTATCAGTAAAATTAACAAATACACTACTCACAAAGTTATCCACAGATTTATTACAGAACAACTAGGGACAATCATAAAACCATTAAATGAAATTATCGGCGATAAGCGACATTGCTAGCCTTCCAAGCGTTAACCAATTCATTATTATGTAGGTACATTGGGATGTATTATATGGATTCTTATACAACAAACCGCAATAAGTAAATCAATAAGAAACACTTATCTAGTCGCATCTTATTATGCAACATGTTGCAACTGAGGCTAGCCTAGGGAAATAGATATACCGCTATTATGCATCTCGCGTCTTCAATCTATTTACAAGAATTTCCATTCGATGATTACTTTTTTAAATCATTTATTGGAACAAAAAACTGGTGCTAACTGTCATCATTGTAAAATACTTTTAAATTATTTTATATAGGATCAAAGATTATTTGAACTGACAAATTGAAATAACTTATGGAAAGGTGCTCTTTTAACTAGAGCATTCGCGTGTAATGTAACGTCACAAAGTCGAGCATTACAATAGTGAGGAAGGAAAACTGAGCATTACAGTGCACAACCTGTAATGTTACAGATTCGAGCATTACATTGGTGAGAGAATAGAAGCGAGCACTACAGTGCGCAACTTGATTGAATCTGGAATGTTACATAACAGGCCAATGCTTGTCAAGTCAGTGAGGCAGTACAGTAATGTAATACTGTGAGCATTGTGGGGCACAATACATATTACACATTTTAAAAAGTTGTGCACTGAAATGCTCGGTTCTCTTCCCTCACCAATGAACTGCTCAAATCTGTACATAACATTACCTTCGAATACTGTAGGTGAGAGAGCAACTTTAAGGGCCACTTGTTTCAATATGAATAACAAAAGAAAGTTCAATGTCCTACGAATAAAATTGCGTGCGACGCGCGACGGTCTAAAGCTCTTAACCCATTCAAAATATATTAGCAAAGCTGCGTGCACTCTCATAAATTACGATGACTATCGTATCATTACCGAGCGGGCTAATTAGTTTGTATTGTGTGTGGTTCAGCGGCCATTGTGTGAGACCTGTATTATACGAGAACGCTGTCTATCTAGTACTGAACGCATTACATGGAGTAGGATGACATAGAAAATACTACGCCGTTTAAAGGAATGCCTTTTAGAATATAGTGCTTACAAATGGCTGTATTGAATGTTTGTATATATTGTGTTTTGTCGTGGTAGCCTAGTGGTTAACATACCGGATTTGTATGCATAAGGTTGCAGGTAAAAACCTGAGCAAATATCAATGTGACTTTTTCAATGTTATAAATAATTTCATAGTTATCAAACCCGGGCAAGTAACAATGTGACATTTTCAATGATATATGTAAATACTTTCTTAGTTATTCTAAGACACCACTGACTAACGGTGAGGAAACCTGGATTTAGTTGTCTGCAACCGGCAGTGAGCTAGCGTGGTGATCAATGCTCAATCGTTCTCTATACGTGAAGAGGCCTGTGCCCTGCAGTGGGACAGTTATAGGCTGTTATTATTATATATTGTGTTAGTAAATTTTACACATGGTTTTACAGGTATAGTGTACATGAGTCCCATCGAAAATACGTCACATCCTTTTCAAAACTAACTCATTTTTTTGTTTGAAACCTTTTTTTTTGTATAAATATAGTCAACCGTAATAAGAGGATTTCCTTGCAGATTGTAATAAAATTATTGAAGTTTTTCAGTGAATAAAGTGTACACTATGTGCAGTCGCATTTAAGTATCCATTTTGGTAGTACACCATTGTTATTAAGACAAAGAGTAGTCTTTCTTGTCTTAATGTTGTTCGTTTTCTAACTTATTCTTTTGTTTTAAACTAGCTTTTGTCTTGTAGAAAGACTTTATTTTGTTATATTATTATCGTGTAGTACATTTAGTTCGGTAGCATTGGTAGTATCTACTATATATACCGGTTATACTCAGGTCGATATTCGGAAATGCCCGACTAGTTTCGACGTGAGTGTAACCGGCATATATAGTAGATAATATGGATAACACTGACGAAAGTTGTTATAGTAAATCTAGGAATGGACAGGCAGAGGCTATTTTGTCTTGCATATTTTGTCGCTTATCAGACGTCTCATATACACAAGCTAGATATATAGGTAGTATACACAAGCTTGTTTCTACATTGGGCTGACATCGGGCTCGTCACCTCTTACGAATCTTTTTTTTTCAATGGAAAGTATTCCTTCGTATTATTCTGTTACCCCAGAGATTTTTTCGAGTATTAATTTTTATAGACAAGAATGCAAGTTTGGAAATAATTCTTTGTTTAAAAGTAAAGTTAAAGGTCGCAAGACCAAACCCCGGCACGCCACAATGTGTTTACGTATTCATGTGCGTATTATAAATTAGTAATCAGTTGTTAAAACGGTGAAGGAAAACATCGTGAGGCATACTGGGAGATTTTTCACGGAGTCTTTCATGTCAGAGGCCTGCAGGCAGTTTTAACTCTGACACTAGATTGTTCAGCAATCATACCTTAAGAAGAAGATCCTCTATCAAGACTGGTTGTCTGAAAGAAATTGCTTTAATCAATATGACCGCTACTTGCACTGTTTTTAGTATTAAGGTTTTGTCTGTATTCTCTGTTTCTAGGTGTGCAATAAAGAATATTATCTATCTATCTATCAAGACTAGTACAGCTCGTTATTATTAATCTAGCAGGATTATAATTATGCTATTAGCAAATCTAAAAATTATCGCTGCTATATCGACGTGTACTGAAGCCAGCTTAGCAATTATACTAATTAACGACCGAATGCTAAGTGAACTGGGAATTGAGCACTCAATTATGTACATATGTATATGTATTATGCAATGGGAAAGCTGATTGCTTTATGTATGCATGTAATTGATATATTATAGAGTTTACATACCTTAGGTATGGTTGAGATTTCGTGAATACATATATAATAAAGATTCATAATAATATTATGCATTAGGCATTTAAACATTGTTAATATAGATTTGATTTGACCTTGTCTTTTTTCCAATGAAGGTACAATAAAGAATTTAAATTTGGTATTTTGGATAAAATATATTGAACATTTATGCCTTTTGTTTCTTGTATTCATACTGTAGAAATACCAAACCAAAAACCACTGAGGTTTGTCTGGAGTGCTATATATTCTGTTTAAAACTAAAAGTTAATATCTAACAATAATTTACATGCCATATAACATGAAAGCATAATTATGTTTATACCAATTCCATTTTCGAGTTAGTCCACTCTGTTCTATTTTAGTGCAAACAAATATTGCCATCCCCTCAATAAATCGTTTCTTTACATAGCTGGCAATTAGACCTCGTGTACTGGACCTTAAGTAAATTCCTGGTACGCTAATAAAAGTTCAAATTAAAATGTTCAAATGGATTCCAGGCCCCGTCAGTTTACACGGGGTTGTTAAGAAAAAGTAATTTCCCTTGATAGCCGAGTTTAAATTGCGCGAACAATGACTATAGAAGCATAAAAACAGTTATATGAGTACCTTTCAGAATTTATATGTGAATTAATTTAGCAGTACATACATTTTTGTATTTCGTATTTTTCATTTCGTAGCCGCGTAGCGACCGCGACAACCGTAGCATAATGCTACAATCGTAGCAGTCGTGTTGGCATTTCGCGAGCTACGGAACAACGGTGTTTTAAATATCATTTGAGAAGCATTTTCACATTTCACGCTGAAATGTTTGATACGCTTAATAAGGCATTACTTTATATGCAATATTGTGTTACCATAAGTGTGTGTGACTTAGAAATCTAGACGAGAATGTGCATACCTACCAATTATTCCTACAATGCGCTTCAACCCAGTACAACGCCCATAATGCAAATTAAGACCATCATGTTTAAACACGTCTCACTTTAATCGTTGTCATTAAATGAGCGCAGTATTAGTGTCATTATGGAGACTAAACCTGTAATTTTCTTCAGTACTTCGTTAAAATGGCTTCGTACAAGCCGTGCCGGTGATGTAGGCGGTCTTTTGTGTGGCGAGTAAAACAAGGGAACTCATCACGCATATTGTTCGCCTTCAAACCGTACCACATGCGGGGTGTGCTGCGCTTTTATACGATAGCTTTTGTTCCCGGATTTGGTTGTGGGTTTTGGAGATTAAGATTCATGTTGTAAAGGGATTTTTTAATGAATGTTGTGTCATTTTAATGCGGAATAATTTGATTAGCTCTTGTTACTAAATATTCAAAATTTAAGTTTTGTATACGCTTGCCAAGCGTGGGGATTATGGCACCCCCCACCTTACCTAATGGGGAGCTTTGTTCAGTGGACTTCTAACGGCTGATTTGGATGATGATACATATGTAAATATCAGGCCTGAAAATCCCGAAGATACAGGCACAAGTACTCTCAATAATCAGGACTTTATATTTCAACATTTTGCCGTTCATCATCATTATTATGCTACGTAATAGTATAATTATGCCATGCTGTTATAGCTAGACTTCAACCTAGTAAACTTCAGAAATGAGGTTACTCATGGTGCCAAGGGAGTCACAATATTATTTTCTCAACGCATTCAACGTTTAATGGATCAAGGCGTGCAACCTTGATCCAATAGTTCTTGTTTTGACTAACCTCCAAATGACATTATTTTTCAATACAACTGGAACACAACCTTGGTCCCGTTTGCCCAAAAACAAGGCAACTATTATGTGGGGGCTTTTATTGCTAATATAATCCTATAAATCGTAGGCCATGTTATAATGGTTGACTTTGGCAAGATAGAGAATGACGTAATCCTGCGCTGGCATATTTGAGGATGTTTATTTGCCGTCGGTGTATTGCAATTTGAGTCTTATGTTAACAGCAATAAGAGGGAACTGCTATCTTAATGTCTCGTATGTTTTTTGGTATTTGTATGCCCAGACTATGAGGCGTCTTCATGTCGCCTGTATGTCGCGATTCGGGATGATTCAGTCGAGTAACAAGGATAGCAATACCGTTACTCTTACGAAATAGAAAGTGACGCTGAAAGTAGATTTGAGAAACTATTTGTTTTGTGTTTTAGAGATGAATACAAGTAAACAATGTTAGAAGCAACCTTGATTTATTAGTAAACTATTTCGACATGACATAAACAGTCATATTTACTTTTGTCGCAATGTCTTGTATATAAATGCGTGTTTTCATCAATGAGAGTGCTTCAAAAAATTCGATCATACTTAAAAACCGGAACACCAGAGAGATTTTTCAACGGCGTGTCCATGTTAGAAGCCTACAGGCGGTTTAAACTCTGACACCAGGTTTTTTAGTAGAAGAATAATTTCTTATTAATTTCGTCTAGCTGTCTCAGACTTTGGTCACGTTACGTTCAGAATGGACCAACAGGCTCATCAGATAATTGTGCACTTTCTGATGTAAATGTGCAGTTCTAGATTTCAAATTATTCCTGGTTGGTAATAAAACTGCACTTAAAAACAAAGGACATAACATACCTTCCAAAATCAACATAATAAGGTTGCTAACAATGGAACCTTTTCGCAAGCCCTTGAGAATACAGCGTTTAATTTACTTATAACCAGCATATTTTAGGCATATTAAGTTTGGACTTCCAAAATTACTCGGAGTGTGTAAACAAAATGTTAGCAGTAATGTCCGAAGTGTCCCGAGGGGTTGCTAACTGTGATATGGAGTTGTCTCGGCGAAGAGGGTTTCAATGTTGGTGACGCTTCACGAATCTCTTGGGTGTCGATGCCGGCAGGCAGATGTTTTATAAGATTTTTACGTTGTTTCGCATTGATATGAGTTTTATTTTGAGTTTTGCGTGTAATAAGTGAGATGAAAATGGTTTTACATTTTTGACGCAATTGTTCATTGTTTCCACTTTGCATATTTATGTATTAAGTAGGTATAAGAGGCTATGAGTAAATTTTATTTAAGCGTTATTCTTTGACAAATCCATTAATGTGTACAAGGTTTGCACTTAAAAATAACAACAATTTTAGACAACCTATATGTGTATTTTTCTCCTCCGTGACTCCATGGTCACATTTGTTTCATAAAAATCGCAAACGAAAGTTTTGTGATTACGTAGTGTAATATCGTATCAATAATAATTAGTATGTATGTTGATAACCCCTGCAGTACACCCTAAACAGCTCCTATTTTCCGTCAGGACATCATAAAAACTAAGTACCCAATGGTTAGCAACATTGCAGGTAGGGCGTGCGTTAATGTAATATTCATGGGTGTGACATGGTGTTTGCGAGCTCCTTTGATAGCGGCATAATCTCGCTTAACTAGATGAATTAAACATTAACGTTATGAACGCATCGGTACCAGCGCTGTTTGCGGTTGTACTTCACAGCAAAGGAATTTTATGAGTCACTGAATTACATGGTAATGTTTGGAGTAAAGTTTGCTTGTGATTTTGTCTCATGTAGAAACTCACAATACAATTTCAAGTCTGGCTTCTGTCAGTGACGTCATTGCGTGAAAAAATAATTAAATTAAAATGTAACTGCGTCTTTTATAGGATACAGTCTAACTTATGGTGTAAAAAGTTGTTTTAGAAGCTCGCTCGTAGTGAGCTAGTAAATCATATAAAATCAATTACCATCGTCATAATGATAACTTTTTGATTTTTTATTATGGTGTACCTATATTATTGGTTTTAATGTAGATAGTACAAGTAGATTAAATAGTATAGTGTAATTACTATGTACTTCTTAATATATGAAGCTGTAAGGATTTTTTTATCTCTTAATTCCATACAACAGAACTTATTACTTTAATCTAATTTACAAGTTGAGAAAACTAATCAAGCTTGAGTAGGAACACTTCATTTAAATTGTACGTTTCACTGAAGTATATCATAATGGTTATAATATTCTATAGATATAGTAAAGTCGGTTGTTTGTACAAAAGAGGTGACGTCATCGTTCGCGAAAGAAAATGTACCATTAACTCTATATTTTCGCCGCCATGTTCCCACGCAATGACCTTTGTAAAAACACTTTGAGCTTTCTAACTTCAGTAACTATTTTTGACGTTTGTTTGATAGGCTTTATTGTGTAGTTTTGATAGGCACAGGTTGGCTTTTATTTTATAAATAGTAACAGAAAGGTTTCTAGTATCGCATATTGAGTTGAAAAGTTTTTAATACTTTGATACTAGTTGTAGTAAAGGTGGATTTAATAAATTTGTTTAAATAGTTTTTGTCTAGTCTATAAGATAGTCAGTTTAAATGTTGGCTCTCGTAGCATGTTGGCATTCGTAGCATGTTGGCCGTCGTAGCATGTTGTCCGTCGTAGCATGTAGCATACATAAAGGCAAGTCTGTTTTTCTGAGGCGTAGCCATAGACCGCGAATATCCATTTGTTACGATCCTGGCGGATCTTTTGGCAAGTTATATTTAAAAAATTAAGTCACATACTCGAACCTATACTTATTGCCATTGAGATAATGAATTATGATTCGTAGTTTTCCTATTCAAGGCTTTATAAATAACATTACCGTAATAGCTTTAGTCTAGCTTTACCGTTTACTTGAAAAGAATATTACTAGGGTCAAATTACAGGCACTGCAAAGGGTCGGAAGTAAAATGCCAATACAAACTGCGAAGAGATTCGGTTCGTGATCCAATTCAAGTCGCCCTGTGCCGACCGCCACGTGCTGTCCTCATCCTCACGATGTTACCGTACATAATCGAGTATAGAGCTCGTTTGAGGCAAACTCCGTAGATAGGGAAGATGAAATGGTTGTTTGCCGCAAGGAAGCGTTTTGGGACCAAAGATTTTGTAATGATCAATGATAAATTGACGTAATAAGAAATAATTTATGGATTCAATTAAAATTAAAATTGTAATGTATAAAAATGCCTAATGACAATCGTTGCAGTCTTAACTCGAAGCAAGAACAAAAATAAAATTGAAATCAATTTATCAAGGTTAAATAGCAGTTTTGTGATTTGCCTCTTTAAGTTAATCGTACAAAGATAAAACAGTATAGAATATTAGTATTGCTGGAATTCGCTTCCACTTTTCATTTCCTTCGTTATAACGTAAAACTAAAGCCATATTAACATGAGTTGAGCCGTAGACTTAACTAGTAGCACTCATAAACATAATGAATGAAAACTAAGCTAGAACAAGTTCGTACAAACAGTCTGTACGTGATCAAATTACTGTCGAAACTTGTCTAAAAGTATGGCACGAGCCGATAAAGTGGGGCAAGTTAAGCCTTTCTCTTAGAAACCAAGGAGTGACCACACGTGCGGTTAGCAGTTACCAACTTCCACTGGGGAGATAGGAGAGGGACAAATAGGACAAATATGGTAAAAGTTGCTTGCTTGGGTTTAATAAAAATTTTATTATACAGTTTTGCTTGGTAGGTTGTAATTTGCGTAGTAAATGAACCTGGTTTTATAAATAACTAGCTTTAACACCCAGTTTCGCACGCGTTAGGTAGCCAAATTTCATCAAAATCCGTCCAGCGGTGTAGTCGTAAAGCGTAACAGACAGAGTTATGTTCACTTTTATAATACTAAAATTAGAAATAAGCTAGTCTACGTTAATTAAATAATTTAAAATAAAGTATCAACATGGGCCATAAGTACATCATTATAAACATGACATACATTTTTTGACATAGGTACTTAGCTTTAAACGCAAATCCCATTCAGCAAAATAAGATTCTTATTAAGAAATCTTAATGATTCCTCAGGCATTTTAATAATTCGTCTTAAGCGTAGGCTGGTACACAATTTTATAAAAATGCGTTTTATATACATACCGTCTTAAAATTATGTAGGTTACCCAGTTCAAAGAGTTGCCAAGTAATGGTCGGAAGGGTGAAAGGAATTTTTAAATAAATAATTTCCTACATATGAGTTTATAAAACAAACATTTTGTACGGAGATGGAAAAGTATTTATTATTTACCAGAGGCAACAATAAAGATATACTTTTTTAATACTTAAAGTACCTAGTATGTATAGCTTGAGCCTTGACGATAGAAAGTTCTTACTGCTTTATGCATCCAGTCGTCGCCGGCCCACTTATGCAAGTCGCCCCGCCATCTGGCCTGAGAGCGTCCCACGCATCGTTAAACGTAAACATACTTATATACACCTGAAAGTTTCCATGACAAAACGCCAAACTCTTCCAATATTACAGCGTCCTTGCGGCCCTACGAAGGGACACAATCGCTGTTAACATTTAATTAAACTTGTTGACCTGTGTAAAACTAACAACATTGCGTTCGACGCCTCTACTACAAAGTTACTACCTACGTCTGAGATTAATCCGATCGGGGTATATCTAGCCTGTGACTTGAATATACCTACTGTGGCTCGTTAGGCTAGTGGTCTTACGTGAGCTGTACGTTTGGTTTGTTAATAGGGTTATATAGCAAAATGAATAGCAGCACGGAGTCTGCATTTGTGCACAGTTAATGGCAATAGGTTTGCTTTTTAACAACCCTTTGAAAAATACTAACCTCTTAATTGTTGGTTTTCAAATATTTTATTTGTTACAAAAAAAGTATCTTAGCGCGGTTCGTATATAAATAAAAATCCGTGAGATAACGACGTTGGAGTGACTGTCTAGTTTACTAGCCACTTTGGATAAGCCGTCCTATAAAGGGTTAAATAATTGGAGGTACCTGCAGAATTAGTATATTATTTGATACTCTGTAACATACGATTTCCATACGAGTCGACATAATACGATAACCTAAACGAATTTCGCAATGTGGTGCACATACTCATTCATGCATTTTTAGTAGTAGTAGTATTGAAAATAATAAAGAAAAATGGGATGTAGGGAATAATTTCATTGTTGATTGGCTGAGTTATAACACGAATCTTTTTAATTCAAAGGTTAAAAAAATATTGATGGGAAGGTTCATTAAAATAATTGAGTTGGTAAGCTACTCATTTATCCATTTACCGTGATCATGAACGTTGAAAGCGCCCCGAACGCCGACAAAATGAAATTTAAATATTGAAGTAGAAATATAAATTTGTAAAATATTTCGCTTCCTAAGCGGCGAGGTCATTTCCTGGAAAAACAACTTTATTTATGTAATAAAACCCTTATCGATTACGGTTTTAAAAATATCGAAAAAATCTTTAGGGCTATTTTGGTCGAATATTTCACCTCATAGTTTATTCGATATATAACACTGTGACCACAAAAAAGCACTTTTACATATGAATAGGTATGCACAAATACTCGTAGTTAGTAGGATTTAAGAAAATGAATCCCAAGAGACTTTACATCCGTTGAAAATGCAAAACCTAAGTAGAAGCATCAAACCCGGATATTATACGTACTCTAACTTCATGAATGTTTTAACATATTTAGGAGAGGCGAAGTTGCAGTAAACAATTCTTGTGAATCATTGGAACAACATCCAGGAGTCTTTCATATTCATGGAACTTGTTCCGGCCAACACAAAGTATAGGTACATAGGTATAATCAACGATAGGAAATCTTGTTACAGCGAATTTTGAATCAGTCACGCTACTGTGCCAAGTTAAAGCGAATTCTCAAGAGTAATAAACTCGAGAACACGACATAACGACATTAGAAGAAATCGTTTTGTTCCGTCTCCAATGCTTGCTGCTAAGAGAACAATGTCATCAATTCTGATGCTTACTCGTCAATGGAATGGTAATAACTTTCCATTTCTTGTTACGGTCGTACTTTACTCTCTAAGAATATCGGTTAATCGTCAAGACAACAGTGTTTACATTTAATTAAACTTTGTTTAAAATACTCATGTGTATGTTAAACAATTGCAGCTGTTTATGTTGCCGTTATCCGTGTATTATGTTATAATTAGGTAGGTATGGTAAATGAGATACCTACGTAAACAATTGTGTTTACGTATCCTTCAATCAAAATACCAAATTGGTGATATTTCAAAATGAGCAAATTGCTGCATGTTTTGCTATTCAAACACTGTTATTGTGTTTAATATATTGAGTGAATAACACTAATAACTGGTACAAAGCTTTCAATGACGTATACGCATTTTTCTAAAAAAATATCTATTACATTAAGTAATCCTGCCTCGTTGGTCTAGTGGTCGCTAAGCGTGACTGCTGAGCTTGAGGTCCTGGGTTTGAAAATCTAATCCCGGGTCGGGAAAAAGTAACAGCGTTTTTCCGATTGGTGATTTTCAATAGCAGCATGGCAGATTGGATTTGTACCCGGTTGATGGCAATAGGCTCACACCGATTTCATTGGGACTTAATCGTAAAACATAACTGGCGAAACGTGGGTGTACTGAAGGCACACCTCTGCCTACCCTTTCGGGGAATATAGATGTTATGTATTCACGCATAGCATATCACGACAATATCTTTCTTCTACACCAACTACAAGATATCTCAACCAACTAAGTAAAATGAAAGACGAATATCCGATCAAAATGATGCCCCAGTTTACCAGCTCGCTTCAGGAAGCTCCCGGGAGAATTTCTAGGATTTCTGCATTACTGTTGCTAAGCTCTATTGGGTATTTGAACTACCTTGTATATTCTATCGAATTTGCTTTAGATGTAAACAATTTTATGAAGGGTTTGTATAAGATTTCCCCGTAGTATGATTTGTTGTAGTTGAAATCGAGAACGATATTTATTTTACAGCGTAGAAATTTTTCCGGAATAAAATGTAGCTTGACAAAATGTGGCTGTATTAGAAACCTTGTTCTACCCTAACTTTGGGGAATACAGTCGTATTTTTGTATCTAGTTTAGAAGAAAATAACTTTTATTCGATAGTTCATGAAACTACGCTATGAACTTAAAATTATCATATGCCCATTTTTCATTTTAATTATATTTTATTCATAAAACATATTAATGTAATGTCATGCCAAAAATCGTCTTTTTAAAGATAAATGAAACAAACTTGCGGGTAAATTTTTATGGCAACCCTGCAGAATCGTATCACTGAATTGATAATTATTTATAAAAACTATGTCTGAATTAAAAAACATGTGAATATAATGTTTACTACGGTGGGATCTTGTACTATTGTAATCTCAGTTACACTCCATAATATAATCCGACACGTGTCCAATCGCAGAGTATAAGCACACGTATGTATATCGATTCGCTTAAATCCCCTCCACAGTATAGAGCGATGCAATGGGAATTTCGAGTAGATAAGCTATTTAATCGATTGCATGAATCGAAAATTCGATTGTTAATTCATATTTTGATCGTCATTTATTAATTATTTATCGTTTATCAACAACTATATGTTTTGGACCCACAACAAATAATAATCTGTTATTATTTGTCGACGAATACAATTTAATACCTATTTAATGTTTGTTTATCAAAACATTAATAGCTCAAATATCAATTACCCAAAATTTGTAAATGATTTTATCCACTGAACAGTTCTGCTATGAGCCAATGATATCATTAATATCGATAGCTATTGATATCAATCGAGTGTTTGTTCAGGGGAGTTGAGGCTTGTATCACGAGTGTACGTATCAGATTTTTATCCGACACGCTTCATTGGTATCGATAAACAAACAAATCGACTGAGTGTTTATTTGGTTCACGCATACAATGTTGTTTGTGCGTCATGAAGCCTTACATTTTATTATCCCTTGTCAGTGAATTTCACGTATTGTGGACTTTGTTTGGTTTAAGGTATTATAATGGTACAGATACACTTGCTATTTTTATACCTTTCCGGAAAACACGTAATTTTAACGTAACGTATTTTTTCCTGGAAAGGTGTTAAAACGTAATAAATACGCTGAGTCAGAATATTACTTTTATGAGAGTAGTGTAGACTGTATAAAACTCATTATATTAACTTTGGCATGGGCGCTTTGAACCTTTCTTTGATGTAGTGTTTATTATACTGTAAACCAAAATAAAACAATGTGAAAAAGCAATTTTCATACTCTATTTGATATAAAATCATGCTAAGGTTGACTAGATACTTATTTTAAGTCATATTTTGTTTCAGAAATACTTATATAACGCTGGGTTTATGAAAATATTGTATTAAGGATCTGTGGTACGTGAGATCAACTCATCAACATCAAAGCAGGCGTATCATCCCCCACGCGTCGCGTCTAACTGGCGCCTCTGTCTTGATCCATTTAGTCTACTATTATTATAGAGCCCATTATTCGTAACGTGTTTCATTGAGTAAATTATGGTATGAGGCGAGGTTATTAATGATCATGTTCCTTGTAAATTTATTTATTATAAAGATGTATCAACGCATTGATAATGCCAGCACGCAAAAAGGTGTTTAATTTGAATACTTTGACTACGTTTTCTAAGGAATTGTGTTGCATAGAGGGTATACTCTGCATAGGTAATACATTTCCGCAGATGACATCCATAACATGTAGGTACAGTCAGCGTCATAAGTAGCTGAACATTTTAGTTTTTTAACATACCATTAATTAAAGACCAACTTCTTAAAAAGTAAAACGCCTTAAATATTCTCAGAACATAATTTGGACGTGTCTATAATTTGAAACAATAATTCAATTTGATGTTTGTGTATTTCAATTATTTGACATAAGGTTTCTTAACATGTTAAGTTACTTATGACGCTGACTGTACCATGAGTGGTAATTAGTCCCGCAAACATTGGATTCGTAGTTCCATCTCAAGCCATTGCGCCGATTGGTCATGATTTTTTTATTTTTTGAATAGTTTAATTGTATTTTACTTTAAAAAATGCAACACAATATTTGCGTTTGAATAATTCATTTCAGAAATATAAAAATAATGAGATCAACATAAACACTGGATAAGTATTCATAACCAACGAGTTCAGTGTACTTCGATACCATTTCAGTGCTTAAAGATCGAAGATTAAGCACGTTTTGTAAAAGAAACTCCTTTGAAATAAAATCCTTTGTTTCAACTCCTTTGAGTTCTTGTAAATTGACGTGTAGAGTTAGGTCTGACAACTTAACTGGGGAATAAGTCGGGATCGGAAAGATTGTAGATGAGAGCTCAAGTTGTTCGTACGAGTAGCATTGAATGGGATGCTCCTTGTACAACGTACAGTCGTGAACAAACGGGCTTCCACCATTACAAGTACCCCTTTATGTCTTACGTAATATGGGATGCGAGGTAACGACTCTAAGAAGGACTGCTGTAAACGTTTGTGTGCGCACTGTGCGTTAGTGATTTTGTGATGTATGTGTATGAAGGTACAACTAAATAAGTTTATAAAATATTATTACGATTTTGTGGGTAGCGCATAATTATTAATTATTCTTTTTCTTGGTATGTCAGTCCTCAAATATACGTGTAACCGTGAACACCGGGCTTCATTCCTGGACTATCCTGTACCAGTGATTCCCGAACACTTTAGATTTAAAAAATCTTTTACCGGTACTATAATAAATAAGGGTGTATTACCTACATACATGAGCACTGATAGCCAGGTGGTATGCCTGTTGGACTGCCAAGGAAACTTAAAATCTGTGTCAGATGAAACTTTCATCACGTTAAAAGTGGTTTAAATAGTACGCATTTTAGAAACACACATCCCTCTCTACCGACAATAGCAAATATATAGCTATATGCGCTCAAAAGTTTACCAAAAGAATTTAATCAACATATTAAATAATTTTAATAAAGAGATTATATCGGACAGTGTTTGGCCGGCACGCGGTGGGCAGCCGCGCTCGGCGGCACATCAAAGGCGCGCCCGCTTTGATCTCGCCGCTACGGCTCAGCGCCTCCGATATTGTGTTCACCTACAGTCAGTCAGTATATGTGACCAATCGATTTGTTTGTACGGACATACCTGAAAACAGGTGTTATTTGAATGGGGACGAACCCTAGTTAAATGAGTATATGTATAGGTAATTCTTTTGTTTTTTTTTCTCGAAGCGTTAATGTTGACGTTGCCAATTGGTATCTGGCCTAGAATTGACTTCCCCCTTTCCTGCCATGGGTGTCGTAAGAGGTGACTGAAGGAAAATCCAGAAGTTAGGCAGCACCGTCTTCTGTACCTTCACCACCAATAACTGCTAAACCCAAGCGATGGGGATTATGGCAACCCCTCCCTACCTAAGGACAAGGCCTTTGTTTGACAGTAGACATCTTCCGGCTGATGATGATAATAATTTTGATGTTTATTTCTAACTCCTTTAAAAGATGCTTATTTACTTAGTGCTAATATTTCTGAAAGATAGGTATTACAAATTGTTGATTTCTGAACCTATGAAGGTAACGAAAATATGGAAGAAAATGCCCTTTGATAAAAAATAAAAGCTTTTTAATTTGTATTTTCATCGAAAACTTAACTTTATCCGTAGATTTTACAACTAGAATAGTATAATATATTTTCATTTATATATAAATTTTGAAGCCCTATTTATATCCTTAGAACATATTAGGTATAACCAGCTACTAACACAGACATAATTATTCATCTTACACAACCCCAATCACCCATCTACACCCTAAAGACAAACAACATCTATTTCTAGGGACTAAATCGCGATTTACTCAAAAAGCTATCATAGCACGAAGTTTAGTCCCAGTGTGATGTTATTATTACATTGGTTGACACCGTTACCCCTCTTCCTACCCCCTACGACCCTCTTGGGAAATGATCGGCCAAGCTATTCATAGAATGTTATATAAACATTATTAGAACGATATCGTAAGACTTTGTATAATCTATGTAGGTATAATATATGATATATAAGTCTTTAGGTATATGATACGTTTAATGAAGTAAGCTAGAAATTGATCGCAGGTTCGCTTGCTACTCATATGAACCAATGACAGAGGAGAATTGACGTGGGAAGTAATGAAATGGAGAATGTCTTTTATTTAGTCTTCTTCTTTTGTTTCCGTACCAGCATGAGCCAATAGCCACATAGAATAGGTCATGCCGTCGTGATTTGTCAGTCAACAAGGATGGTAGCGAGGTTGTCCGTCCACAGTGACGGACGTACTCATGGAGGCTCTCTACTCGCTCGTGCTTAGTTAAAATAAAGCACAAAATAGTTATTTTGTATGTGCTTGGGTATTGATTTCATGGTTGATACAAAAGCAAAGGTTTATAAAGAGAAACAGTATTGTTCGGAGTTTCCCACGTAATATTTATTTTAATTCTGTAGAATTCCTCTTTCGATGCGGCTGCCTGAAATACGAGTTGAAAATATTATTTGTTTAAAAAAGTAAAGTAATATTCATGCAAACTCAGTACATTAATTAAATGTTTCTACGAATGCTAGTAATACACGTGTTTTACTATTTTGGAAGTGTTTGCTATAAAATATTATGCATATTTTTATTGTATTTTATGTAAACATTTATGCATATAAATAACAAATAATACATTTTAAAGGTCATATTCATATTAATTGACTGAAAAATTTAATTGACTGCCTCGTTGGTCTAGTGGTTGCTAAACGCGACTGCTAAGCACGAGGTCCTGGGTTCGAATCCTGGGCTGGGTATAGTGTTACTGGGTTTTTCCATTAGGTAATTCTCAGTGGCAGCACGGAGTCTGGATTTATGCCCGGTTGATGGCAATAGGCTCGCCCCCTATTACATTAGGACCTAAAAACATAACTGGCGAAATGTGGGTGTACTGTATGTGCACCTCTGCGTACCCCGTCGGGGTATACAGGCGTGATGTTATGTTATTAATTTAATTTAACATTTTTTATTATAGGCCCATTTAGTTACGTCCGAAGCCATTAATTTCGTTAAGTCCGTTAGTATTAAAATCCTCTGTCCCCCTCATTTCATCCTCTAAATAAGGCCCCAATATTCTAAGATCCGATTTAACTAATCGCCCTCTTACTTCGGAAACTGAAGTAGCACTCCCGGGATTAAATTTAAACCAATTTTCGTATATTGAAGAAGGTCCATATTAATATCATCTAGCTATCGTGGTTACCAGTAAAATGTGTGTTTTTGTTATTTTTTAGCCTTCAAAAGGTTTATAGAAAGATGTATAATATAAATACAGGATTGTACCGACCGATGCAATTGGCGAGCTGTCGTTCATCGTGGCGTTCTAAGGGGGAGGTCTTTGTTCAACAGTGGACGTCTTCCGGCTGATGAAGATTGATTGATGATGAGTGTACCGACCCATTTTTTTTGTTTTAAGCGATCCATTTAAGGACCCAGGTTAGTTGGAGCACAGACAATCTCTACAAGTGGGGGTTGACAGAGAGCTCAGACCTTCAATGCGAGTGCGGCGATCCCCTCAAGCTATGGTCCAGCTTCTATGTTGTCCAGTGAGCCCTGTCACCTGCACGCCTGAGGAGATAAGGGCCGTTGCCTGATGGCTGCTGACAACGCCGCTCGATCAGCGAAGTTTTGGGCCTCAAAAATTTAAGTTTGTCATTGAGTCGCTAAGAAGAAGAAATTCCTTCACAAAACTGTGCGTTAGCTCTGAGAACTTCATCACCATTATTCTTTCTACGCTTGCAGTTTTGGCAAGAAGGTTTTTGAATCTTGCCTGGTGTAATACCTGACTGTTTACTAGTACCAGTAACTGGGTCTTTAGATGGATAGCTCTATGTGACCTTTATGTCACTATGGTTTAGATGTGGCCAACTATTCAGCAGAATATATTTGATTAAAGTATCATCGACGCGTCGAAGAAGAATGGCAGTATACCTTCAGCCCTGTTCTAAGAGAATTTACAACGGCATCATTGAATTTAGAGCGAAAAATATTACCTCCTTGTCTATCCCTTCGGGGCATAGAAACATGATGTTGCAGACTTGTAGTGAGCTGCGGTAGACGGGCCAGCTTCTATTTATTATGTGACAACGCGCTCATTTTTCTTGTGGCCTGAATAAGAAATACCCAATCAACTTACAGCGGTAAGCGGTTGTTTCCTTTCAGTTGCGCGGCAAGTTTATATTGATTTGCTACTTTATTCAAATAATACCGCAATGAAAGATGCACTTTAAATTAACGTAACTTTTAGTGGTCTCTCTCACAAAATACGTGCATATTAATAAATATAAAGTTAACTATCGAAGCTTTATTTATGTGAATAAAATGGACAAGACAAAGGACCTACTCGTTTAACTGAATGTACAGTTGGCTCTCTTAAAACAGCAGGTCCGGGCACACAAAGGTTCTGTGAATACATTTGCTTTGGATCGTTACATGAATCCTTTCTATTATTGTTGATGTGAATCTATCTATATATATTGATGTGAATATATCTAGGTTTTACAACAAAACTGCTTCCCCATTTTCTATTTCATATTTAATGAATATTACGTGAAAAGGGAGGCCTTTGCCCAACAGTGGGACGACGAACATGGTTGATATAATAATACAATTATTGTTGTGTACACTCTGGAAAAGAATACAGGCTGATTTTTAACCCAACCAAGTCTCCTCGCCGACGTAAGTCGAACGTAGTTTCTTGTCTCTAGAGTCTAGATAATCATGATAAAACATGTCTTATGTAAGATTTCGATTCCACTACTCTTGGACTAACTGGAAAAGGTATATAATTGTGTTACCTCCTAAACAATTAACACATTTTCTCATCATGTTATATGTAGGCATTATTATTGAAGCGTTATAGAGAGCATTCCGCAGATTGAGAATCCAAACGTAAACGAATGTCGTTTGACAGTGGTCAGTCAAGTGGCACAAACATTTAACAAATTCAACTTACAATTAAATTGCTTGACCCGCCTTCTTGTACGGACGGCCTTTGTAAGCACAAAGATTATTTCATGTAGATATACCTATCTGAATACGTAATATTTAATTGTAAAAAAGTTTAAGTAGAATCCGGTAAATTAAATTTTCATGAGCAGCCTACAAAGAGGGTTATTTTTATATCCAACGGTTTGAGAGATGTAGGTTTTTTATGGGTTAACTTTGTTCCTTTGGAATTTATTATAATATTATCATGCTCCAAGCGTCGGCCGTAAAATAATATTTTTTGTAGATTGTAAGCAAGAAATGTAGATAGAAAAAACCTGCCGTGTCTTCAACAGGCACAATAGAGAAACAGCAAATACAACGTCTAGCTTTTTAATGAAATAGTAGTTGGTACTGAGAATATCTTGTTGAGGAATTATACTGACTTTCCTAGAAAACATTTTACTCTTTTTAAATCTGCAATTGCAATAAGTGTTTATCAAAGAAAGAGAAATAAAATACAAACATTGGTGGCAGAACAATGAAGGAAAACCTTACTCTGATTGTTTACATAGAATGTACTACGTATTTTATATTCACAGCACGCGAAGATATGTGAAAAGTTTCATAAAAACAAAATAAGGATAGATGCTTGTGGCATATGGCGATGAGGACGTAGGTTAGGGAGGACTTAAAGGGAGGCAAAGTTGAGTTGATCCTTATATTATTATTTTATTCTCTGAATAAATAAATAAACCAATCAAAGCGTACTTAGGTATATCTACCGACAGAGCAATGTTGGGTATATGTACGTATTTTAAAGAGTAAGCTGGGTTTGTCTGTTCGTTAAATATTATCATAAAGATGTTTGAATTATATTCAATTTAAAATAGTATCTTGTAGTAAATAAAGATAGCTAAAAGATATTTGAAAAAAGTGACTGTTAGAAATACACTTTTTTCTCAAAGCTTTAGTTGTAGAAGTCATTGTATATTAAAACTAAATACTTATACGATATACCTACTAACCTAGGTGGTTATCCAGGTGTACTTTAGATCTAGATCTGAATAGTATTATTATAGGTTTAGGTTAGAAGTAAAGGGTAAAGCGAACGAGATTGGAAAGCCATTTTATTCCCAATCGACCCAAACGCCATTCAAATAGAACTTTAGTCCGATTCTACGTAATTTAGATGGAAGTTTCCGTAGTTTAGAACTTCTATCTCAAACTCGACTAAAGATAAAATACTTCAAATCGCAAACCGACGGAACTATTAGGTCTTGTGCTGACCTACGTCTTTTGATTAGTTTGAATGGTGAAGATTCTAAATAACTACCGTATAATAATAAAAATAATAACAGCCTATAACTGTCCCACTGCAGGGCAAAGGCCTCTTCTCGTATAGAGAAGGATTGAGCACAGTTCACCACGCTAGCTCACTGCAGGTTGGTTGAAGTATAGTATAGTCAATTAGGAAATGCCGACGCCATTAAGTATTTAAAAAAGAATAACGTAAAAATATTTCCTGTAAATCTATTTGCAAAATAAAAATCATTTATCATTTATATCTACTACTAGCTGCGTTCCGCGGTGTTACCCGCTACATTTTTTTGGGATAAAAAGCCTATGTGTTAATCTAGGGTGTCAGCTACCTCCATATGAAATTTCATTATAATCCATTCAGTAGTTTTTACGTGAAAGAGTAACAAACATCCATACTTACAAACTTTCGCGTTTATAATATTAGTAGGTATATTGCACATTAGTGGTCCATAAAATGGTATAATGCAGGTATTATTCTGTTTTTTTAATCATCAAGTAAATTGGCATACCTACATACGTTTTCGATATTAAAAACTAACCTGTGCGAGTAACCCACAGGATTACAAAAACATACAATAATGTATAGCCGGACCGAAAGGGTTTTCCAAATCAGTGGCTCATCGTTTGTATACAGATTTTCTGTCATAATCCCTTTCCAAGACGTTGGTTCTACATGAATGGGTGATCCAAGGTTTGATGACTAAAGGGTGATTGAACTTGAGTGATCTTCATACCGCTAAAGGGAATTAATAAGAGAACTAAGTAAGTGATAGTATGAAGTGTAAAGAGGGTTTAATGTGCAGCAAGATAATCTTGTTGAAAGCTTACGTATAAGTCATGAGTAGATAGTATTTCTACATACTATTTATGTTAAAAATCTTTGTCTATTTCAAATACAAATTTACCAACGTCCTTCCCTAGGTTTTAAGTAACTCATCATTAGCCGGAAGACGTCCACTGTTGAACGAATACCTCCCCCTTAAGTAAAGGAAGAGGTTGCCATAATCCCCGTGCTTGGCAAGCGGCTTGGGGATCGCAGTATTGGTGTCGAAGTTACAGAAGACGCTGCTGCCCATCTTCAGGATTTTCCCTTAGTAGTTACGACACCCACGGGAGGAAAGGGGGTGGTCAATTCTAGGCCGGATACCACACGGCATTTAAGTAACTGCATACATAATATCGTAAGGATCGCTTCAGTAGTTTAGTTAACAAACAGACGGACAAAGTAACTTACACAATTCTAACAGAAATAAATCAATAGCAATATATTTTATACTAGCTGCGCCCCGCGGTGTTACCCGCGACATTTTTTCGGGATAAAAAGTAGCCTATATGTTAATCCAGGGTATAACCTATCTACATACCAAATTTCAACCAAATCGGTCCAGCCGTTTATGCGTGAAAGAGTAACAAACATCCACACATCCATACTCACAAACTTTCACATTTATAATATTTATTATTATTATTATTTATATTTTTAAACACTTTTGTTTTCTCCCAGAAGGGGTATCTTCGCCTTCATGCGGGCCTTAGCCAAGCACGAGAGCTGTTTAAGATGACGTGTCCATAGATAGGAATTTTCTAACTATTCTGCATGTGTTGAGTATGACTGCTTTCTGTAAGAGAGTGTATGTGAGTGAATGGATGTCTAGTAGTTTGAGGCTTGTATGTAGGGTGCGAGGTATGACTCCGGTTGACGAAAGAACAATAGGTATGGTCTGAACAGTCTTTACCTTCCACTGCGATTTTATTTCTATGGCTAAGTCGGTGTATTTGGTTAGTTTTTCTGTATGTGTGGATGAAAGGTTATGTGTATTAGGGACGGCTATATCTACTAAGTATACTTTTTGGTTCTTCTTATCGTGTAAGGTTATGTCCGGTCGATTGTAGTGTACGGTTTTATCTGTAAGTATAGTCCTGTCCCAGTAGAGTTTGTAGTCTGCAGTGTCTATTACGGTCTGTGGTGTGTATTTGTAGTATGCTGTTTTTTCTGGTATAAGATTAAGTTTGAATGCAAGGTTTTGATGAATGATTGCTGCTACTTGGTCGTGTCGATGTTTGTAGTCGGTTTGTACGATAGCCCGACATGCTCCAGTTATGTGTTGAATGGTTTCTGGAGATCCCTTGCATTTTCTGCAGGAGTCATCGGAGGAGTTGGCTAACTTCATTATATATGCTTTTTATAATTCCTTGTCTCTATTACCTGATCTTGTATAGCAAGCATAAACCCTTCCGTTTCAGGGAATAAATCCCCACGTTTGATCCATTCGTTCGACGCTGTCTTGTCGACGGTAGGTTGGTTCAAGTCGTGGAGGTGACGTCCATGTAACGCTTTTCGGGTCCATTCGTTTATTTTGGTCTGTCTGTCGGTCTGTATTTCATTATTTTGTTGTATTTTGTCTGTTAAATTAAGCGGCGTTAACTTCTTATCATTCTGGGCTATTGCGTTGTGTAAAGTAGATGTTAGGGCTTTTTTATGGAAGTAGGTTCGTAGATTAGTAATTTGGCTATTGTGTAAATTCAAAATATCGATTATCCCTCTACCTCCATCGCTACGTGGTAACGTCATTCTCTGTATACAAGATCTTGGGTGATGTTTTCTATGTCGGGTAAGCGAGGTGTTTATTATTCTTTGTAAATATTTTAATTCTGTTTTATTCCAGCTGATAATTTCAAAGGAGTATGTAAGGATAGGGATTGCGTACGTATTTATAGCTTTGAAAGTGTTTTTAGAATAAAGATGGCTTCCTAATATTGTGTTCAATCTGTGTCTAAATTGTTTGGTCAACGAGTCCTTAATATCCTTATGTTTTATCTGTTGAGCTTGATTGTAACCCAAGTACTTGTATACTTCATTCTCTGTTAGCGCAACGATAAGTTCATCGGTCTGCAGGTGGTATTGGTGTTCATATTGTTGACCTTTTCTAATTGAGTTTATTTTGCACTTGTCGATTCCGAACTCCATACATATATCCTGAGAGAAGGTCTCAGTAATTCGAGCAAGTTGTTGCAGCTCGTCTTCGGTGGAGCCATAAAGTTTTATGTCGTCCATATATAACAGGTGATTTATTTTATGTACTGGATATTCAGTCAGCATGTCAGAACTATTTATATTGTACTCTAAATTAAATCCTGCATTTACTGATTCTAGCATATTGGAGAGTGGATTTAATGCGAGACAAAACCAAAGAGGGCTTAGGGCATCCCCTTGGAATATGCCTCTTTGCACTGAAATGGGTTCGGTGGTAACGGTATTCTTGTCAGTAGTCAGACGTAGTCGCGTTGCCCATTTAGACATTGTGTTCTGCAGAAAACTAAGGATTTGGGGGTGTATACGATAAATTTCTAAAATTTGGAGTAACCAGCTATGGGGTACGGAATCAAAAGCTTTTTTATAATCTATGTACATGGAATACAAATCTGACTTTTTTAGCTGGGTCTGCTTGAGGAGCACAGAATCTATTGTAAGTTGTTCTTTACATCCTTGACTGAACTTCCGGCACCCTTTCTGCTGTTCCGCTAAAATATTATTTTTATCTATGTGGTTGTAAATTAATTGTGCTAAGCAAGACGTAATTATTTTATAAATAGTTTGGAGGCAAGTTATGGGTCTGTATTTAGCTGGGTTCGACAAGTTATTAGGGTCTTTCGGTAGCATGTATGTAGTTCCGACTGTGACAAAGTCTGGTAATGTGTGTGGCTCCTGTATGAATGTGTTTATGTATGTATGAATGAATGGATGTATATGCGTGAATTTTTTGTACCAGTAGTTATGGATGTTATCTGAGCCTGGGGCTTTCCAGTTGTGCAGTTTTTTAATTACATCCTGAAACACTTCAATGGGTATGTATTGGAAGTCCATAGCTTCAGAGTTCAGTTGACTTCTTTGTTCTTTTAGTATCCAGTTTGCTTCCTTGTTATGTTGAACTGGATTTTCCCAGATATTTGCCCAAAACCTGCGTAGATCATCAGCAGGCGGCAAATTATTATGCTGGGGTGTATTTTGTGTAGTGTGTATTGATTGTGGAGTGTGTGGAATGTGAATGCTCGTGCGGTTATTAATAACAGGTGTCCTTAAGCCACGATAGAATTGTTTTTCATTACACACAAACTGTTTATTCTGTGTCTTGCGTAAGGTGCAGGTTTTATATCTTTTTAATCTATTGCTGAAAGTGGTTAGTTTTTGTTTTAGTGTATCTAAAAATTCGGATAAATGTGTGTTTGGGGTTTCATGAGTAGCGTGTATCTTGTATTGTTTCTGAATGTATTTCATGTGCTTGACTATCTTATCACTTCTATTTCCTTTTATATACTGTGTAAGTCTACCTATCTGTGATCTTAATTCTTCTATTCTAATTTCTAATCTAACTTGCCATTTCGGTTTATTTTTCTTCCGCGTCAGATTAATTTCTACTCTCGGTGGTATGTCAATCTTAGCCCCGTTACTCTTGGCTGCCGCCCATGCCGCGCAGTACAGTACTGATTGAAGAGTAGTGAAATCTGTATCACCGTTTACGTGTTTGGGAAGAATATCGTCATTAATAAAGTGTACTATTGCAGCTAGCTTTTTCGAGCACTTTTGTTTAGGGATATAACTTCGGCCCGTAGGGTCTGTGTTCTTAAAAAAGTTAAAAGCTTCGTCGAAATTTTGTTCTATTTCTGTAGTTTTTTGATGGGATGGATGTGGTACTATTTCTAGTGTAGCACTTGTGTTAATATCGATTTGGTTGTTTATTTCAGAATTACTATAATTAAATTTATTGATGTTATGCTCGGTTGTCAGTTCTAAGTGAGAAGATAATACATTAAGACTATCAGAATCCCTATTAGTGTGTAAGGGTAATTCACTTGCTACTTCATCTTTTATAGCCTGTAGCCTTTCTTCACTTAAATATCTGTTATGAATTATTAATCGCCTTTGGTCGGCTACTCTCTGCTCAGTAATGTGTTCTAAATGTGGAAATGTAGCTTATTATTATTATTATTATCGGGAACATTTTCTGTTTCATAGCTTGCTAGCTAGTTAAACCACATTTACGGGCCTAAGCCAAGTAAATGCAGTGTTTGGTGTGTATAATTTACGTTGAGGGTGTGATGTGATGGGAGGATGAATCATTTTCGTCTATTTGCAAGAACTTTCTCACAATTCTGCATGTATTTAGGATCGCTGCTTTCTGTAGGGTTATGTAAATTGTTTCTTTCAGGTCCAGTAGTTTTAAACTATGGAGAAGATGGTTGGGGATTACGCCTGTGGTAGAAAGTACTATAGGGACTACATACACTTTCTCTTGTCGCCAGATTCTACAAACTTCATCCTTCAGTTCCGCGTATTTATTAATTTTTTCAGAGATCGTCTTCTGTACATTATGGGTGTTGGGAACTGCTATATCGATAAGGTAAGTGATTTTTTTTATTTTATCTTGTAGGGTTATATCTGGCCTATTGTAGTGTATGGTCCTATCGGTAAGTATGGCTCGATCAAAGTAGAGTTTGTGTGTAGTGTTTTCTAAAATAGTTTGTGGAGTATATTTGTAATAAGGTGTGTTCGTGTTTTGTATGAGTGTATATTTAAGTGCTAGTTTCTGATGAATGATGTTAGCGACTTGGTTGTGTCTGTGTGTGTAGTCTGTCTGTGTGAGTGCATGCCCCTGTGATGTGTTGGATGGTTTCTGGTTGGGTATGACATTTACGGCATTTATCGTTAGTTATGGTAGGGTCTTTAATAATAAATTTTCTGTAGTTTTTGGTATTTATAATCTGGTCTTGTATAGCTATTATTTATTGTTATTATTATTATATTATTATTATATTATATTTTATATAAGTATCTATGTTAAATTAATACAAAAAAGTTTAATTGCCAATAAGGCGAACAACATTTTACTGGCCACTACATAATTAATTTTTCCCTTCAAGTTTTTTCCTTACAATGCAATGGTGTCGCGAGAGAATATGTGGACCGTCGGCAAAAAGGTAGAGAGATCATTAGCCACCCGTAAATCACGTGTAAGTGTGACAATTGAGGCGGGACAGGACCCGGGTCTCCTGGATTGCGGTCCCTAGAACCGGATAAAAAAGTAATTAAGACCTACACACTTTTTTGTAACTGCTGAGTTGAGCGAACAAGTAAGATCGGAATACCGAAGTTAATATTGACAGACTATAAGGTTTGTAAGTAGACAGTGCTAGGTATAAATTAACAAGATTTAGTACGCTAATTAGTGATACCACCCTATCTATCACCATACATTTGCAATCAGCCCAAATGCCCCTTTACCATGCACTCTTAAAGCAGGAAAGTTTACGTCGTGGAAGCGAGACACTGCTACGTTCAGTTATACATGTAAGCTGTCCTGCTTTAAGAGTTCATGGTAAGGGGCAGTTGGGAAATGTGGCCTATCTTGCATGGTGCGGGTGCATGCTTGGCTATTCCCGCAGCATGTCACCCAACGAGACGCGGTCAATGTGGATTTTAGTCGATAAGAGGCCGACATTACCCCTCGCTTCCCTCGTAGCCGGCGAAAGTCCATGATGAGCGATCTTGTGCTCAAGAATTTGGGTATACAACTGTTAAAAACTGCACGGGTTCTGTATTTATTGTCTGTAACCGACGCATAGACATAACGTTATTCACAGAGCAGTAGAAAGAGGATAATTAACATACTAAATATTTTGTTAATAAATATCGATAATATGAATTTCACAGTAATAAAATAAGAAAAACTTACCTCAGACTGTTATTAAACATTTCTTAACCACATATCTAATGTAATAGCACGCAAAGTAATATGTCTACACTCTACACCCTACGTGAATATTAATAATCTTCACAAAAGGCAGACATTGTTTGTTCTCCACTTTCCAGTTATGATTGCGAAGAGTTCAAAAACAACAATTATCCTAAGCTTAATGTTCTGAGTGTGCCCTTTGTTCTAAGATCCGAGTAGAAGTGGATTGATAACGACAAAACAAACAAAGGATTAGAGTAGCTGTGCGTGAGGCACTTTGAACACAACACTCATAAATAATTCCTTAAAGAAAAAACCCTGATTAATAAAAAGCTGGAGACAATACCTTTAGCTTATTTTGGCTAATTACATCACACTGAGTGTGTTTGTATGTTCGTTACCTCTTCACGCTCAAACGGCCGATTTTGATAAAATTTCATATGGAGGTAGCTGTCACCCTGGATTAACATATAGGCTACTTTTTATCCCAAAAAATGTAGCGGGTAACACCGCGGGACGCAGCCAGTGGTAAATAAATGGTAAATAATAATTATACGTACATAAAGTCACACTTGGCTTCCAAAGTCGAAGGCAGATCCACGAGTTTCGAGTAGTCTAAACTATATCCCTCTGATTATAAACGATGATAATAGTTATGTGTTTTAAGTTACCTACTTCTTATGTATAGACATAAGGAGAAGAATACAAGTTACAAAGTGTAATATGGATGCTGTTGGTGTACCTGTTGAAAACAAATCAAATAAATAAATAAATAGAGAAGTCACTATTGACATCTCTATTCTTTGACATGCAAACGAAAGTGACAGGTATAATTTAATCAATTGTTCACTTACAATTGTTATAAGTAAGGGGTGTATTTATAACTAAAAAAAATATAGTAGGAGAGTTCACAACCAATCACGCTTACAACATTTCATACTCAAACTTTCGATGTTCCCGTCGTACACAGATTTGCGAACTGCCGCAGACATCCAATACCGTTCTAAGTTTATCTCCGACATGCAGGGCTAAGAGAGTTACTTGAACTTGTATTTGTACTGCTGGGGTACTGTGTTATACTATACAATTTTGTTCGTTTGTGTTTGTTGAAAATTGGTATGTAGATGAAGATAGAAGCATAACAGTTAATTTAGGCAATTGAAACTTAATCTTTCTTGTACTGGCGACACGGATATTTCTTGGTTGTTGTGGCTGTGTTTACAGACATTGTTCGCACAAACATATATGTTTATTTGCCTGCGTGATTTATTCATCTTCTTGGGCTCGTAGCTCTGTGGCTACTGCGAAGATTAGTCAATCGGCAAGGTTAAGCCGTGCTTGCTGCGGTCAGTCTTGTGATGGATGACCGTTTTCACATGTAGAGACCGCTTCGTGCTTCGGAGGGCACGTTAAGCCGTTGGTCCTGCGACTCTCTCCGGTCGTATCGGTCTACCGTCCCGACGGTCTATGAGTCACTTTCATAGACCGATGGGACGGCAGACGGAAATAGGGAGTGCCCCTGTGTTTGCGCGTACACTTGTGCACTTTAATATCTCCTGCGTAGTTGGCTAGTCTCAGATGAGACAGGTCGCCGTGACCGAAATTCGGTCAGAAAAACATTTTAATCTTTAGTAGCACTTGACTACACAACATTACATTATCCATAGATTGTACTTAAGCTTATATTTTAGTGTACAATAAAGAGAAACCTATCTATCTATATTATACAGCAATATGTAATTAGCAAATGGAAGTTCGAAATGCCGCTTAATGCACCTGAGTGATGTTAAACCAATAAAATGATGCCAAGCTCATTCATTATATAATTAAATGTCGCTCGGATACTGGCCTACTGGATTTCGCTTCATTAATCGTATTGTCTAGAGTTTATTGCAGTAATTGCATTTGCTGGTTCAGTAATGTATTTTTAGCCAATCGCGATGGGCGTTGGTGTTAAATATTTGCCATAATGAGGAGTGCTGTAGTTTTAGAAGTGATTAAAAATCTGTTGATCTACCTGTGACTGACTGGTGCGCGTTTTCGGGGTTCTCTTTACGCCATTTAACTTCAAAAAGTACTATTGATTTTTTATCTTTATCCATTTGTAACCTGTAAAGAATTCAAAGCGTCGTGTTATAAATATTACTTAGAAGCAGGTATAGGGCTTTTACAAAACAAACTTTTGTATTTTTTTTTAACTTGTTTCATCACCATTGGTCAATATTTAAACTACCCTACATTGTAATTTTACAGAATATAAATACATCGATTTAATATACTTTTTACTTCTTTATTTATTGATGAAGCCATGTCTGACTGTTTGTATTTCCATACCATGAACGCACGGGAAATTACCATGAAACATGTAACATTGTCAGGAAATTACTCAGACCTAATATCCTCATGCCATACCAAACGTGGTATGGAATATGGATATTAGTTCCGAATTCGAGTACTCCTGTATTCAATTTAATACGACGTCGTCGATTGCGGAAAACCATAAAAATGAATGACGTAATAATTGATTTTATTAAAAATTGTTAAAAGGAGAAGAAATATAGACTGTAATAATTCATCATCATCATCTGCCGGAAGACGTCCACTGTTGAACAAGACCCCCTTAGGTAAAGGGAGGACTTGCCATGAACCCCACGCTTGGCAAGCGGCTTGGGTATCGCAGTGTTGGTAGTGAAGTTATAGAGGACGTTGCTGCCCATCTTCTAGATTTTCCCTCAGTAGCCTCTTACGATACCCACGGGAGGAAAGGTCAATTCTAGGCTGGATACCACTCGGCTGTAATAATTGCACGTACCTAACTGACAAAAGAAAAACATACAATAACATATTATTTAATTGGCTTCATGCCAGCTTTGTTCTCGTTATGCAAAACTTGTTGAGTAGAGTAATTAGTTATTTATTCAAATAAATAAATGGATTTAAGGACATACCTTATCTGAATAATTTTGCATCGCATGATAATTAACCAAAGCGTGTATGCTACACAACGTAGCCATAGAATTAGACGAACTAAATACTTATATAGTCGGGTAAACAGAGGTAAATAAAATATTTATATCAAACAAATAATTTGCATAAAAAATAAATCCCGGCAGACACGAATTACGTCGAACGGTCGATCACGATCGGAATTTGCTGAAGGGAATTTTATGAATTACAGATTTTAATTTATTTCCCGCTGCGCTGGGATTAAAAGGCAAATGGATCATAATTCTCATGCAAATTGGAAGTCTCTCAGTTGTGAACGCAACTCAGACAACGGGTCTGTCAAGTTGGTCACAATATACGTCATGGAGTTGGTCATGTTTTACTATTTACAATTACTGCAAGCGTTATATAAATGTACTCGTAGTTGGGTTTGCATGTGTTGTGGAATTTAAGTGCTTGGCTTTGACAATTTCTTTACGGATTTTGACTACTTACGGGACAATATTATTTCGTGTGTAGAGTTCTACTGACGGAAATTTTGCTAATTCGAAACCTCAGTGTGTTCAAATTAATTTTAGTCAATCTACTAAACAGGCTTCAAGGCCCTAACATTTAAGAATAGGAGATAATGAAGTAATTTAGATTGTCTTAAAACAATGGTAAAAGGGCCTAAAGGGGACAGTACAAATGTATGGACATTAACACTTCATAAATAATTCAAATTAGGAGATCATTGTTGAGAAATATACCTACACAGAATCAAAACACGAAGACTTAATTTAAGAAGCGAGGTCCAATCGACGCCACGTAGCTTGCCAAGCGTAGACAACGCTGATTGAATATCAAAATACAGGGAATGTGGAAAGTCAAAAATAGACTTAGTTTTTGTTTGAAAGAAACAGAAACACCTATATGGACAAAGGTGCTTTTGATGTACCTCACGCTACAAACATTTCTCATTTATTTCACAGAACTTGTAGTACAAAGAGTAAACAGTGACAGCTAAATCATTAAACTGACAAACTGAGAGCATTGTGTTAAACCGATTAAAATAATGTTGGTATATTATGGAATTCAACGCAATATATTATAATTTTCTGTGAAACGGTCTCTGTAGTCTAGTGTGAAATGTATTATTTATAGTGGCCCAGCTATAAGGCCCCTTGTCTATCGTATTAAAGGTCTACGTTAGGTCATATTACTGTGAACCGGTATTACTGTTCTTGATGAGTTTATTGTATTACGGACGTAAGTTAATTAAATAATATTTTATTTATTTATTTATCTTTATATTGGTATACTTTTAGCTTGTTACATTACACAGTCTAGTCTATTTTTCATGTGAGAATATTTGGTTTGTTTTGTCAATCCTAGAGAATTTATGGTAGGTAATATATTATTAAACACGAGTTCATAAATTTTTCTTTTGGAATTAAACTGAAAATTATGATACGATACTTTTGATACTTTTACTACGTGTAATTGTAATATCGCCCAATCGCTCAAGAATTTGGTTTTTGATATCCACTACAATGCCTACTCTCCACCATGGCACTGTTTAAATTTTATCTGTGATAGACCTAAATGCATAATCACCATCATCATCATGAGTGAGTATAGCTTAGCATTAAACTAATTCATCTTGAAACGTTCGATTGATAGGTATACAAATGTAATACCTTTTTGAAGCAAAATAAATTTTCTAGATGCATCTTACGTCATCCAATCTTGTATTGCCTGAGCGAATGACGCAACCAAGCGGATTATATACGAATGTCTGACATTAATCGATGTGCCCGCAGCCCGCCAGCTATACCTGAAATCGAAATAGTAATCTCTCCGAACATCCCAGCGGTGCACGCGTGAGAACGTGACTATTTTGTGACATTGTTCTTCCTGGCCGTCTGCCTGGAATTAAAATGCCTTAAGAAAGAAGGAACATCATATGTGCCCGGTTGATGTCAATGGCCAGTTGTCGTCTTCGTAAGGCTAGGACTTCTATTGTTTAACAAAGATCTCAAGCCTTTGTTCGTCTGTGGACAACTTATCATGATGATGATGGTAATAGGCTGGCCCGCTTTTATTAAATCAAGTTAAATATTTGTTTATTTCCAGGTATACACCCGTAGTTTTACATGCTTGCATACAAATTAAAACCTACCTATTACTTAACTGGCGAAATGTAGAATTATACCTCTGCCGACACCTTTGGGGAGTACAGGCGTGATGGTATGTTAAAACACATGAAGCAACTTTTAAGTTTTGTGACATCTTCTAATTATAATGATTAATATTGGCTTGAGAACCCTGTACGTAAAAAAAAATGTTAATTATAACCACGACTAAGATAAGTTTTTGATTCCCAGAAAACTACTCCAGTATCATTAAAAGATATCGATTACTCTAGTAATAAATTTAATAATAATATCTCAAAAATATTTATTGAAAGCCTCAACTACGTTGAGGCGGTATTTAAATCTTTTTTGGCGCCGGTAACGAATAATTGGATTACCGAGAACGAGTCGAGAGCTTTCTGAATTCTAACGAGCTTATCGATTTCTTAATGTTTGTTTGAAAATATCAAGGACAAGGTGAAAATTATTGAACGATTCTGGTTTATGATTTGAGATTTTCGATTTAATTTTTGCGTTCAAATACTCTCTTTTTATGTATTACATTCGATCGTAGCACAAGCAGACACTTTCCGATACAGACATCCTCATGTAAGTATTATTTTATACATTACTAGCTGCGCCCCGTGGTGTTACACACTCGCTGTAGCGATGTATTTTTTCGGGATAAATAGTAACCTATGTTAATCAAGGGTGTCAGCTATCTCCATATGAAATTTCATTAAAATCCATTCAGTAGTTTTTACGTGAAAGAGTAACAAACATCCATCCATACTTACCAACTTTCTCGTTTATATTAGTGGGGATTTACGTACGTATTCACATCGCACAGATACATACGTTGTAGTTGTAGATAATGTATGGAATTGTCCCCATTGATACATATCTCCTTTGATTGTGTTCTAAATCGTAGGCATAGGCAGATTTCCTACGTTCAGTAGGCACTAGACATTAATAAAATCGTGATCAGATCGTGTCAGTATTGCAGTGAGTGAGTCAGACGTGAGATTTAATATCTCTGAAAGTATAGTTGTGTTTATCGAGTCAACATTATGATATGAAGGAATTCCAGAGAGTGTAGCATCTTTGTGAATACCAACAATACGCAAATCATTTTAATATACATCGGTACACAAAAAAATTGTTAGAAACATTGCTTTGGCCACGTCAAAAATATGCGGAGGCCAAAGCAATAAAGGCTATATGTATATATGTTGTTAGGATATGGTTTTTTAATATTAAATTAAATAAAAACTGCATCAAAGTAAATTCAAAGTTTTTAAAATTTTCGCTACGAGGTTCTACGACGTTTCGCTTGTACAATGTTAAGTTCCAAGAAGTTAGCTAGCTTTAAAAATAAAAGAGAGTCTATAGACTAAAGGCCGTCTAAAATCTTGAAGAGAAAAACGTCTACCGGACTGCGCCAGAATAGTAGTAATAGTTTTAATATTAGGTTTGTTTACAGTATTTGTTCTACTTAGATCGATGTCTGTCACATCACATTGTGGTAACATTACGTAGAAACTGTAAGTATGAATTTCTAATTATATCCGAATAATGATGGAGAACGAGTAGCAAGGGACTAATGTAATTATTCTTGCTCGTAGTAATTACACTTTAAGTGTTATTAAAATTATTTTAGTCGTAAGATCATTAAACTCTCCCAAATTATAAAATAACCTTCAAGAAATGTAGCGTAAACGGGTAAACCATATTTGAATGTATAAGGCTCTCACACAAATATTATAAAGGCGAAAGTTTGTGAGTGTGTTTGTATGTTTAAAACGTTTTCACGCTCAAACGGCTGGACCAATTTTGATAAAATTTGTTATGGAGGTAGCTAACACTCTTTAACACATAGGGTGCTTTTTTATCCCGAAAAAATGTAGTGGGTAACACCGCGGGATGCAGATAGTTGTTCTGTTTTGTCTTTATTGACATTACATAGATAGTTGTGCAGCCTTTATAATGCTCCAGAATTCAAATAACTGCTAGTAAATACGTATTAACAAATTGTACACGGCGTCGCTAACGTTCCAGTAGTAATAAAACAACAATTCGTCCAAAACTAAATTACATTTTCTGAGTAACTCGGTGAAATTCGTCTGTTCATAGAACATTTTGTTCATAGTTTTATCCTTTTCCCAACGTAAGAGTTTCATTAAAGTTCTGTAAGCATTTCAGTAATAGGTTCTGAGGATTGTAATATGAATTTGTTTATTCTTCTACTAAATATAAGTAGAGTTAGATAATGCTAGATACATAGCCCCTTACTTGTTGAAAAATTGATAAATTGTACCTATCACTGTTGCTAGTATGTACAGAATCTCATGTCAATAGACTTAAAAAGTAGTTAACTTAAATCACATGTTAACAGATAGTTGTTTATTAATAAAAAATTATCAACGAT
Organism: Abrostola triplasia; assembly: GCA_946251915.1. Taxonomy (NCBI): domain Eukaryota; kingdom Metazoa; phylum Arthropoda; class Insecta; order Lepidoptera; family Noctuidae; genus Abrostola; species Abrostola triplasia. The sequence goes on along the minus strand of OX276434.1, from coordinate 8,314,216 downwards.
GCCTAACATCTTAAACGCTGTTTTCATGTTTCAACAATTTAAAATCGAAAGCCGACGGGCGAGGCTCTAGAATTTTTTTAAACCTGTTATTGAACACTACAGCCCTTTACCATGTACTCTTAAAGCAGGACAGTTTAAGATATGGAAGTGAGACACCGCTACGTGCTGTGTAATGCGGCGTCTCGCTTCCACAACGTAAACCGTCCCGATTTAAGAGTTCATGGTACCCCGGCTGTTCGCTATTCAGGAGTTAGGCGTTTTACAGACACAGTAAATGTACCCAAGTAGATATTTATCTGGGTTTTATCTTCTCTCCCAACTTATTATTTCCTCAACTTATCCAATTTCTCTTCTGTGACAGACATTAGGCTGCCTACTGCCAATGATGGCGGTTACCCAAAAAAGGGAATTATTGTTCAATGGCGTGAAAACACGGAGTGAAAATAAACTTGTGATTTATTCACAGATTTTTCACTCGACGTGGAAAGCTCGTAAATAGCACGACTTGAGCTTTACTGGTATCATTTTACTGCAGGTTATACAATTCACAGATGTTGAAGATTCAGTTACGACGGGGTTTGGAACATTTAAGCTGTTGGAAATATAAATTAATGGTAATAAATTATACACAGTTTTTTTATTTGAGTAGGTTAACAAAGGCCACTAGAACAAATAAAAATATCACAAATACTAATGTAAGTACTTTGAATTTGCAATAACGGCCATAAAAATTCCAAACCTAACAATTTATTTGCCTATTATAAACGGGACAATTCATAACTGAAATGTCACATTATTCATTTCAAACAACACTGCAGGGTGAACTCTGCGAATAAATTACCGAAAACAATACAATTGAATAAAAACACTCATAGAATCACACAACAAATACCTGCATCACAATTTGCAACTGTGTTTCGCACACAATGAAGGGGAAACAAAGCACTAAATCCTGTGCGCGAGTGACACGTGAAAGAAAACTCGAAAAAAAAATCGACTCTATTATTTCGGATTCGCGTGATGTCACTAAAACGAAGCTCCGACCTCCTTTTATTATGCTGCATCAACACATTTCAGGAATCCGTTGAGCCGAGCGTATGCCCGCGATTCTGACGTCATTATTGTGGTAAAATATTGGATTTGTGTGAGGATGTTTCATAGAATTGCGGATGAAATGTTCTGCCTATCTTTCTGATCAAAGGTCGGATAGTAATGAGTTTTAGCTTCCCAACATCAATTTAATATTTGGTTACATCAGAATATGCTCTGTTGCTAGTTTATCTGACCTTGCTACATTATTATGATGATTATTTTGAAAAAAATTGAAACGTTTTTTTAAATGTATTATTCCATTGACTTACCAAGACATATGACCATTTCAGCAGAAAACAGATTTACGCCAAAAAAAGAACTAAACCTGCGAAGCTAACCTGATAACTATCTTGCGAAGAATCGCACAACAAACAAATGCTAAAAACACATTTCTTTGAATTGAGCACGTTTACCTTTTTCAAAGTCTACTATTTTTTTCATCAAGTAGCAAAAAAGATAAACAAAAGTACTGGCGATTTCTCTAAGCTCTTGAATTAAAAAAGAATAAAAGTAGCCTAGTGCAGAATTACTAGGTACGGTACTAATAACCCCACTTTGTCGGGCGCACCCAGAGCAATCGACGGGTCTCATGCTAGCTGATTGGCTAATCCTTTCACTGCGATGGCAAGTCGGGGCTCAAATTAGTCTACTCGTACTGAGTAGATTTAACGTAAGTCGTGCAATCGAATCGACACAGTACTGAGACGACTTAATTTAATTAGAAATGATTAGTTATACTTACTAGCTGCGCCTCGCAGTGTTACCCGCTAAATTTTTTCGGGATAAAGTAGCCTATGTGTTAATCCAGGGTGCCAGCTACCACCATATGAATTTTCTTCAAATTCGGTCTAGCAGTATGAGCGTGACAAACATACAAACACACTCACAAACTTTTGCCTTTATAGTATTATTGTGATGTGATAAAGGAATGATTTCTGTATATCTTACGTCAGAATTTTATTTTTGGTATCATAACATTGCTCAAAACTGTAGAACCTGAATGTGTTGTGATGTAACACCTGTAGATAAGATATTGCGTACACATTGTGTGTGTAATAAGAGTGGTCTCATTATTATTTTCCGGGTAAAATTCTGAATCAATTTAATAACACAGTGTTCCTCAAATACTCCAGCAGCCATAGAACGATTGTTCGTCGTATAAATTATACAGTTTTGTAACACGCTGTATATGGATACAGACACGTAAATGTTACGCTCTGACCATTTTATGTGGGATAAGCAGGAAGTTGTTAATTAAAAAATATAAATTAATATGTTTCCAATTCTGAGAAAATTGTAAGCAGAGGGGTGTTGTTGAACGCCCACATTATGTCAACCAGTACATGCTATTAGTAGCGTAATTATTTGTCAATGGTATACATAAGGCGCTAAGGGTTGCAGGTTCGATTCCCGCACTGCGCATAACTTTGTGCGAACCACAGATGTTTGTCCCAAGTCTGGGTGTTTGTGTATGTGATATTGTATGTTTGTGAAACGCACCCACGACACTGGAAAAATTCCTAGTGAGGGGCGTTTTTTTTAAATAAAAAATAAAATAAATAGTACCCACATGACCTCACCAAACTCTCCTTTGTGTAAACATGATAGTAAACAAAAATAAATAAAATCCTAATAATCATAAAAAGAAACAAATAGGCCAGGGAATAAAACCACGAAGTATTTGTAACACAGTTTATTGAAAATAATAAACTTTTATGGATTGCCCATTAATTTACAATCAAAAATATTTAATTTTTAGCGTTACTTAACTAAACTATCAGATTTCACAATAAAACGTTGCCTCACACAACAATAAAAGCATTGTATTTATCTATAGGGTTCACTTAATTATATCTACATACATATTTATATAAGTTTTATACAGCCATATTATTTTACACGAATCAATTTATTGAAACACGAGTTATGGATACTACATAAACACGTTCGCCAATAGACGTTTTATCTTCATATTTATCTCGATTGTAGCATCAAATGCTGTACAAAAAACGTATTATTATATAGAATAGAACGTAAAATAACATTCCCTAACTAAAATCACGAATCTGTTATTATAATATAAGCATAAATATATTTCTTCTCTTGTGCGTAAGGTAACATGCGTGCGTAATAACTCCTTCTAACCTTATTACTGTGCGGCTGTTGACTGATATTACGTACGCATGTAACAAAGGAAGCCATTAAATTAATTAAATTATATATTTTGTTATAATAGAGTAAGATGAGGCGGTATTGATGCCGCCGGGGTATACATCTCGATGAGGCTGACAGAGAAATGTAGACGGTACAGTGTTCTAGCGATCCCGTCTCCCCGTCACCTAAGGCGCAGAGCAGGCAACGTGTGGTTTTTAGTGTGTATACTCCTGTGGATCGGCCATTTCGGTCCATAGGGAGGAGACCCACATAATCCCTATCGTCTCTTATCGGCAAGGTATGCGTCATTTTCAACACGTTAAAAAAAATGTAGACACTGGCATAAAACAAAAATAGTCTTTTTATACCCAGTTATGGGTGAAGTTAGACTGTAAATGACATACATAAGTGTATTCATAATAGTCGTATTATATAGGTACGACTTTACAAAACGAAAAATGGTCCTTTGCTATTTATTATAAATTTTTTATTTGAATTTATTGTGGAATAACACTTGGGCTAGCTTTAGGATTTGATATAAAATAGAATTATAGTTTAATGAATTTATAGGATTGGAGCATAATATCCAATGCAGAAATGTATTCCTACGTTACTGGGTACCGCAATTTAAACAAAGATTTCGGAGGAATTGTCGAGCAACTGCCACGAAATTCGTACAATATTCAATTCAGCGAGGCTTGTTTCTGTAGTATCCAAGCTCCGTCATAGTTAGTTCCAAACTTGCTCAGTTCAATAATAAATCAAAATCTGTATTCTACAACTAACACGACGTTTTATTGGCACTTTATATAATTAATCAATTTGTTCCGTACCTTACGAGCTATTGTATTTACAAGCATTATTAAATATGCAAATAATATTGTTAGAAAATATTTTTATTTTAGGGTTATGTTTAACAGAAGTGTAGGGTGAATTACTTATTATGTAATTAATAATTAAGTAGCCATTCGACAATATTTTGGACGGGTACACATGAGAATATATTTATTAAGATATATAGCAAAGGTACTTTATACTTGTAATACCGGGAGAAAAGTTTAGGAAACAAGTCTTTTATTTCATGTGACTTCATTTGTATAAAAATGTCGACAAAGTTAGGATAATAATAAATGGGGTGATAATAAATACCAAATAAACACATCATGTATTTATTGACATATTTTTCTGCCAGTTCCAAAATTATGAATGGGAAGAAGGGAATTCTCTACTTATGTTCCCTTTTTAGTTGCAATACCTAACAGTATAGGCGATATACCTTTAAGTACGATAATATTAGCTTAAGCTACCGACAGCAGTAATTATATACATCTCTATATTATACTCAGTTGGTCTTAAAAATATCAGTGCCTGTAGCACGAAAGTAGAGAAGAGACTGGAGCCTTCAAAATGTGATCACGTGATCTCATCGGATCCATACCACGTGACTAATCTCTATATTGCATTATGTACCTAATTATTATAAGGAGTATTATATTCATACATTTAATAATAACCAATGCGGTGATTTTACATAATACGATTAGAAAATATTAAAATATTCAATACTGAGTACCTTAATTGGTTCCATGGATAAGCCATATTAATTGAATCGTCCTAATAAGCTACTTATTTTAATATCACTTTGGCGATTGCCTACCGTTTAGATTATTTATACAACGTGTTAATTTGTTACAATTAAAATTCATCAGATCAGGCTTAATATCAATTTGGATTACGAGGGAGGCGATATTTAATTAGTTTTATTAATATATTAAATAATTTGCTTACAAAATGTTCATGAAATGAACAAACGAATGTTGACTGAAACAATTGTAAACAAACGCGATACAAAACTCTAGTTGTTTGTTTCGTTATTTTCCAAATGGAAAACTGTAAACAAAAGAACATCAAGGGAATTAGTCCGTGTTCAAACAACCTGACACTCAACAACAAATTGAAATAATAATTCTTTGTCTGGAATTGATAACAGAAACGTCTTCTCTAACTTGTGCACCTACAATCCAATACAAAAGGATATTACTCCAATTATTTTCTATCTAATTAGTGCTGTAAAGCCTGGCTAGTATAGTCCTTTTTACAATACAATAATTGCAATATCTTAACGTTTATTAATTTAGCAATTATCTATAACATTGATATAAGGCACTGCCCTATACCTACATTGTACTTATAAATAATTCTATATATTAACGTTACGTCACGTAGGTCTCTAGAATTCGTAGTAACTTTACATTCGGGGACATTACATATAAGTACTGTTGACTGTAGATATATATTAAGTTGTAGAAGGAGGTAAGGCAAAAGAAGGTTATTGGATTCTAAAAAGTTCTCGAGTGGCATTTCGATTTAACATAGGTACACGGAAATTGATGAAGTAAATTTGAAATGAGAATCATATATGTATCAGCTTATAGATTGTATGCGATATACAGGGTTACTGGTACTTTACCATAAGCTTGCATTGCAGGACATTCTCCGTTGTGGAACCGAGACACCGCTACTTGCAGTGTAGTGCGGTGTCTCGCTCCCACAATGGAAAATTATCTAACCAGGCAAGTTCATGGTAACCCCACATATATCTCAAGTATTCCTTGTAAGGTAGTATAGTAGGGTTGCAACACAACAAATTAAGCCACTATAATATTATGTTACACTGTATTCAGCAGTTACTGAGATGGGTGTTAATAAAATCTAAGATTTCGGAGATACCAACAACCCTGTATAGCAAAGTTGACAAGTGCGTCATAGAACATTATGTAGGAGTAACCTTTTCAGCTTCAGATAAGATCAAATACGTTCAGTATTCATGTCGCGTGATATTTGAAAGTCATCTCAAGTCTTACAAATGTTTTTGGACTCTGTTTTACGTGACTCAAATGATGGAACCAAATTACGTAGCGACTTCTACTACACTTTGTCTCGCCGACAGATTATAATACAAGATGAGAGAGCTCATTGCAATATTTTTAATTTGCGTAAATATTGCTGTTCACGATTTTAATTTAAATTAAAATATATTTGCGATGTTGACCTCTAACATAAATGTTAGCTTCAGGCCTCAGGCACATAATTACAAAGTCAGAAAAATATGTAATTTAATTAAGTAAGTACTCATTAAAATGTTAATACAACAAATTGATTTAATCACAATGATTTCTTAATACATAATTTTAAGTACTTATACTAAGCCGAATATAGTATACTCCTTACGTACTTACATTTTAGACAAAATGGTGTTCCTTGAGATTAATAATAATTAGTTAAACAGACTCTTGGAATATTAATTTTCTTTGTTCATTTGTAATCCGTAGAACTCGAAGTTCCATCAATGTCAATTCCGTAATAAATACAATTCACTACAATGCGCAAGCTCATTCAATCAATATAGTCCTACAATTCCAAAGCGTATAAACATGTTAGTACAAACACTACCACTATACTCGTAACTGCTTTATCTATTTCACACAATACGGCAGTCTCTCGCATTCAAGTACCTAATAACATTTTATTGCACCATATAACGTCAGTAATTGCACGGGCTTTATAGAAGCGCTATAGAGGTGTCTCGTCACCGGATTCGCTGTACGGTATCCTAACTACCTTAGTTCCTGCTAACACTCCGACGCCTTCCAGACATGACCTCCTATTCGTAAGTACGTCTCGCAGGAATGCTCTTCTGGTTCCGGCCAAATTAGTCCCCGTAATAGACCTCGTTAATTTTCTTAGAGCAGGCATTTTCAGAGCCTCTTCGTACGAAGGCGGCTCGTCGGTAGGGGTAGTCTGCGCGCGTCCTCCAAATGGATCTCTAGAACAAGTTGGCGATAATTCTCTAGAGAAATATAAAGTTGTTTCTCCACTTTCACTTACTTGAGGTTCAGGCATCTGTTCATAGCTTGTAGGGGAATTAGATGATGTAAACTCTTCTAAAATCTGTCTAGCGCTTCTAGCAGTTGTGAGCACGCCTGCCCAAGACCGCCGGTTTTGCTGCTTCGCTTCATTAGATCTAGCAGTCGCGGATATATTGTGAGTGGAATGAGTGCTCGCAATAGTCACTCTTGGTCTTCGTGCAGGCTCGTCGAAAGACGCGGCTTTAACTGTCCGCCGAGGAGATGATCTAGCTTCAGGCTCCACATCGATCACTACGCCAGAAGCTTCATTATTAGAACTAGTGCTGGTCTCGGCTGGTTCCTCTCTAAGAGCTGCGTCGATACGCATAGCTTCGGAGTAGGAGGGAACTAAGGCACAGTTTCCACGTATAGCGGCAAACAGTTCGAGGCTGTCGACTGTGGAAGCGTGTGAGAGGGGTAAGGTACGAGGCGGGCGGGGAGCGGAACAAAGTACAGCACTTTGCTCATCTGCCAGGGCCCACGCGTAGTTGTTGGCAGTGACCGGTGGTAACGTATCTGAAATATGCGTATCTATGTCTAACTGCCTACTGGGGTCTAACTCGTAGTTTGTGCCAAATATTTTAGTAATCTGAAACAAAGTTACAAGTAATCAAATAAACATTAGAAATAAATCAAGACGTGTGCCTATTTGTATGTCGTATACCAATCAGATTGTATCAAATAACGAGATCAAAGCAATCATGTTCTCCGAATGGAAACCGAATATGGAAAAATATTAATATTGAATACGCCTCAGAGTTGTCGAATCTTGTGTGTAAATAACAATATTTGATCTTTAAAGGCGGTAAAGATATAAATATTACTTACCGTATAATGTACATAGGCTGTGTTACATTCTATAATTATTCGCAGAGGCCATGACAGAAGAAGGCAAGAGAGAGTCCAGAACAGCAACTGAGAAGAGTACCACGGACAACGATCCGCATCCCTGTAATGAAGATGACTTAAATCCTCACAAACTTCAGATAAGTTCGATATAAATATAATGTAGTATAAACCTTCTGATATTTACCTATAGGCCACCATGTATTCTTTGAAGGAACTGACTCCGATGAGATCTAAGCCTTCGCGCATTTCCATGAAGTCATCGAACCGTTCATGTTCAGCGAAGAACCTTGATCTTTGGTCCTCAAACTCTGAAAGAATAGGGTCATTAATACTGTCTTTGACCACAAACCCTCAGACAAGGTTTACAGTGATAACTTCTTTTGACTTACCACTAGCAGCCTCAATGTTAGCGAATGCAAATCCTTTGCTGAAGCGTACTTTAGTGATGGGTGTCTTGGAGTCCAGTACCAAGTTTCTTGACGCGTCACGCTGACCACAACACGCATGAGCGAAGGAGGTGCTCGCGCTGTGAGTGTTGACTCTCTCGTAGTATACCTGGTATACAATGAAATACCGAAATTTAAATTTACATGGTATTTCACGGCAGGGTAATGACCTGTATGATGTTTTTAAAAGTGGGATATCCTGATTAGATTGCAATAAACGTCCGAGCATAATAGCATTATATAGTGAGTTTTAAGTAATATAGTGAGATTTTGGCAATTAATTAAGAAGGTAGTATTAACCTATCCTTTATTAGTTTCGAAATCATAAAATACGAAAATAAGATAACAAAATGATTCCTATCTTATTTCATAAAAAGCAGGACGTCATTAATATTTACAGCAAAAACTAAAAAGGGTGTTCAAAAAATAAACAACTATTTATTACAGCGTCGAGGAAAATCTAATTAAGAATTATATTATCAGTAAAAAATAATTAAAACAGGCTTTTCATTATGTTCAAATGAAATGCTATTTCTACTAAAAAGCCTTTTCTCTTTATTAAAATTTAATAACGTAACAAAACTACATTTAAATGTAGCCATGCAACCTTAATCCGCATTATTGTAGTCAAATTGCATGTGTGTTACCTATCGCGGGAACAAAGGCTAAACATGCATGTGACATCAATATGCAGGGCGTCGCTTTCGATCCGTGCCGCTCAAAGGTCATACCCTACCAAACAATTACTGTGTGTCTAACCCAGTTCAGCGGTGAAAGCGCCCGATGGGTTTTTGACATGTTTGAAGGCAACATCTAAAGTGGCTTTATACAGCGATAGATTTATTAAATATAGCGCTTGAGTAGCAGGCTGTCGCCGGTTCTTGTGTACCAATGTCGTACAATGATTGTGCTGACATATTAGACGTTACAAGCTTTTTATTAGTTGCCGCTATTGGGTTTTATTTCCACGGATTTTGCTTTGTGCGTATAAAGGAAATATTGGGGTTTAGTGCCTCTATAGAAATACCTTTGTGTTCAATCGTATTTATAGATGAGAGATTTGTTTCAATGCTGTTTTATGAATAAGATAATATGATATGATAGTTATTAATAGAGAAACATAATAATATTTTGTACTTATACCTGTACCTTAATAGTACAAATGTGAGTTTTAAACGACCTTTGAATTATTAAAAATATTATTATGTATGGTTTTAAAATACCTTTTTACAATTAAAACACTCGCTAGTTTTACATCATGAAAAGGCACACAGTATACTATTTATGAACCTACATAATGACTACCTACGATATAGTATTACAGTACCTATAATACACTTACCTGCGTAGTGGTGTACGCGTCTCCGTTTCGATATCGCGTGACTTGCCGCTTACGCCTCACGTAGTGGTAGCATATTGCCTTCCACCTGCAATAACGTTCACATCTTATATTTTGAATACATTACGCAGTCACACAGCGTTCACTCAATCAATAACTGTAGAGACGGGAACCTGTATTGTTGCTATCCCTTATAATCTGTTTATTCATGCCAGCTGAGCGTCTCCATGGTGATGCCACATTGTTTTGTGTTTCCTCAAAGGAAAGATATTATATATTGTACGTGGAATATGTATGAATAGCTCTTAAAACTTGGTTTGTATGAATTCTTCTCTATTTCACAATTGATAGGGAGAGTTCGAGTTATCCGATTTTTTTTTTATGAAAAACAGATATTACTTATCTAGGTACTAATACACACAAGCATAGGTCATTCACAGATCACATCATTGCCCGCTTCCAGCAAAAGACGATGTCCGATTTGGCAAACTTAACAGGACGATTGACACAATAAATTGATCAACCACACATTAGTGAACGCAGTTTAATGGACATATTAAAAAAATGTGCACGGGGCAAAACTTTACGCGAACCTTAAATGTTGGTCCCGAGTAGTGTTGCCTTACTATCGATTCCTTATCGATAGGTTGTCAATAGTATCGTGACCTCGAAAAATAGTCACAATATCGATAGCCCTATCGATACCATTGAAATTTTAAAATACTATCGATACTATCGACAGTACCTATCCAAGAAATTGAGCAATTCTATTGATACAGTCCAATAGTATCGATAGTATCGATACTATTGGGTATAGATAATATCGATAGTATCGATACTATCACTATTATGGCGTATTTTAATGCAATCACTGTCGATACTATCGATACTATCGATAGTTTTACTACATCGATATTTACCCAAAGTTCAATAGTATTGCACCGGAATTTTAGACAACATTATTTTTTCTTTTATCACGTTAACAATAAAATAAGGTGTATCGGTCAGTTGAAATCTCGTGTGACGTCACATACAAGTAGACTTTTTACTGGCAAGTGACGTTGGTAGTTGCGTTTTATCTTTGTATTTTTTTATTGATTTAATAAAATAAAAATACGTATCCAATAGTTTTTTTAGTAAAAAGCCTATTGTATTATAAGTAAAAATATACAATGTTGTACAGATTATTACTTACCCATTTATAAAAACAGTCACTGACAAAGAGAATATATTAAACTAATAAATTTAATGGTTAATTTCATTTTTTTCGCATAAGTCGACAATAAACGTTTGAATCCAACACGATACTATTACGTTTTGGCAAAATATCGATGTAATAGAACAATTGATACTATCAATAGTATCGATAGTATCGACAGTGATTGCAGTAAAATACGCCATAATAGTGATAGTATCGATACTATCGATATTATCTATAACCAATAGTATCGATACTATCGATAGTATTGCACTATATCAATAGTATTATTCAATTTCTTGGATAGATACTATCGATAGTATCGATAGTATTGTAAAATTTCAATAATATCGATAGGGCTATCGATATTGTGGTTATTTTTCGAGGTCAACTATCGATACGTCAGCTATCGATAGTTAGGCAACACTAGTCCCGAGTCTGAGTGTTTGTGTATGTGATATTTCATGTTTGTAAAACGCACCCACGACACAGAAGAAGTTCCTAGTTTGGGGCGACGTTCTTTAAAAAAAAACTCGATAATTATTTGCACTATGATTATAATTTGCACGTTTATTATCACCATTTAAAATCTATGATTCAAAAAACAGTCGTCTACGAAGCCAAAATCGCCAAGTTGTCGAATGGATTAGTAATTACACATGATATCGCCCGCCCACACACACGAGGATTATCATCGGGAGGCCCTCAAACTCTGGTTAATAATAGAGGAATGTGTGAATGGTATGTCAAGGGTGCCTGAATGTATTAAGCATTAGGTATATCCCGTCGCTTTGAAGATAACACATTTCACATGAATACGTGATCACTTATGAAACAGAGTACTTATGGTTTAATATTAATATTCATCGGTAAGCGCGTCAAAGAATATCGTTATGTGAAATGCCTGTGTATAAAGGTTTAGAATATTTTCGTAATATATTTTTTCATCCTTTCTCTTACTGATGAAAATTGGCAATGTTTTTTTTGTGGTAATGGAGTTGGGTTGCCGATTTTTCTGGCCGAAGTCGATTTAAGACGGCAATGTTTGTCCTTGGGCATTTTTGTGGGTCTATTTTTTAATTTATCGTTATAAAAAAATAGGAGGATATGGTAGTTTAAGGAACCACGGTGTCCTTCAGATGTCTGGTTGGATACAGCGTAAGACCCCGTGTTGCGAACTTTCCTACCACAATATTCTATCCCTATTAATATTATAAAGGCGAAATTTTGTAAGTATGTATGGATGTTTCTTACTCTTTCACACTTAAACGGCTAGACCGGTTGCCACCTTGGATTTACACATAGGCTACTTTTTATCCAGAAAAATTGTAGTGGGTAACACCGCGGGGCGCAGCTAATCAATCATAAAATTATTATGCTGTCACTGTCACTTTACATGTCAAAGAATAGCGAATGTTAGTAGTGGTAGGTAGTACTAAACTTATGATGAATGATTGGGAGAAGAAATGGACCATGAGATACAAAACAAACCTTTCGCAGCAAAACTTTTTGAATAATAACACCTTTAAAACCCGCGCAAGTTTATACAACACCTTTCAGAAATAAACACTGTAATCTTAGTCTAAATTCGGGTGTCGAATATGAACATTGAACAGTTATTTATAGCTCTGGTGGGAGTTACCACGAAGCCTCTATAACATTTGATTAAAAGGGCAACGATTGCTTGGTACACAGTACAAACAGTCGCTTGCCAGTAAAGCCTGTCGTAAAGGTTAATGTGACGTTTTATGACTTAACGCGGATCTGATATGGATTGGGTACGGATAGAGTAGACTAAGGAATTGGACGTATTATTGTTTAACACATAACATAGCATCACGCCTGTATTCCCCGAAGGGGTAGGCAGAGGTGCACATATAGTACATCCACATTTCGCCAGTTATGTTTATAGGTCCCAATGTAATAGGGGGACGAGCCTATTGCCATCAACCGGACACAAGGTGTGCCGGTTTCCTCACGATGTTTTCCTTCCCCGTTTTTAGCTACTGATAACTAATTTATATTAAGCAAATGAACTCGAAAAGACATTGGTGCGTGCCGTGGTTCAAGCTTGCGACTTTGACTTGGCAGTCCAACGGTCATACCACTCGGCTATCAGTGCTGTACTAGTATTCGTTTCTTAGGATTCTACTACCAAAAATGAAGAACCAGCGGAGTTATAAATATTTATATGATATTACTTAAACTTCATACAACGACTTTGTTACTCCTCCTTGTGCTATTAGATAATAGTAACATTTGGCGCAGTAGACAATCACTTGGATTCCCACGATAAAATGCAGCAAGCATGTGAGATAAAAGTTTGTGAATGCACTTACAATGCGGGAGAAAGCCCCTAGGAAAACCTAAAAAAGGTAACGTTTGGATAGCTGCCAGTAAAAAAATGTAACGCTGTTTTGTTGAATTCGGCTTCAGACAGTTTAGCATTTGCTCAGTGCTATTGTTCGTTAGAATATCTCGTGGTAGTGTCGCGGTTTGAACGATCTGCGAGGAAACCGCTATACCGCCAACCAATAATATGTTACATAACTATTTGGGTTGGCATACCTTAAGTATACATTAAAGTGATGAAAGGAATAATACTTAATTCGCAGATTAAAATTTTGAGAAACTAATTAACTATGTAAAACCTTATCGGTAGTAGGTAAACAAATAATGGTAACATCATAGCCGTAATTATAATCAAATATTACCTATCAAACAACCTAAAACAAAAAGAAGTTTGTTATCCTCTTAGAGATTTAGAGCCAACATTCATCATCATAATCAGCCGGAAGACGTCGACTCGTGAACAAAGGCCTCTCCAACGGCCATAAGCGGCTTCAAGGCCTAGCCAGCATTATACCAACCTAATATTTAATTAAGCTTATAAAATTCAACGCGAAAATACAAACATATTTGCTTATAACTGATGGGAACATTATATTTTAATAACAGAAACAAATTGCTTTACAGCACGTGTCAAATTCACAGACGTTATATCGCACCGTAATCAAAGCACCAATAATATTGAAATTGTTGGAAATCGCGAATACGTTTGTGATGTTAAAGAAACTTTGTTAATTATTCAGTGATTTGTCTGCAGCATTTGAATTAACATCAGTAATTTGGGTAAGCAAAACTCAATATTAAATTACTCGAGCAAATTTATGTAGCATAAGAAAAATAAAGGTAGAAGAAGTATAAACATAGAAAGACATGCAAAAAGGTAACAAACATTGAAAAAATCTAAAGTCGGAATTTTGTATTAGCCTTTAATAACGGCCTGATAGCCTAAAAGATTTAGATAAAAATCAATTCAATTCAGTCGATGCTATGGATCTCTTTATTAGAGTACCTATTTTATTGTTAACTATGTTTTAGAAGAACTGCCTTAGATATTCATGTCAACCGAATGTTTCACAATATCAAATCTAAATTCTTAAAGATTGTGACAATTTTTCGGTAAAGCCGCTTTGCAAAAATTGCCAGTATTTCGATATGCGTCGAATGTCCTGACGCGAAGCTTAACACAATTCCGAATATTGAATGGCGGGGCAATGCAGCAGACTCGGCGTTTGCTGCAAACGTCGAACTTTTGGGCCAAGATGAATTTCATGTATGAAATAAAATTCTGCTTGCCTGCAATTGACGTAGGAAATAAAATTGAACAGTTGGGACACTTTAAACATACATTAAATGTAAGTAATATAAGATTTATGACACATTTTGACCGCTATATTCAATTGTAGTATAGTAGACTAAATGTTTATTATTCAAAACGTAGTATGACGATGTTATAAAGATGTATAACTTTCCCTGAAATCAGTTATTTAATCATATCCAAGAAAGAACATAAATACCTAGATATAAAATACCTACTAAGGTGTCTATCAAAACATATTTAAATCATAAAAACCGACTAAATAACTAAAATTGTCGGACTAAAAAACCTAAAATTCATGCATCGTGAAAGTTCTCACCAAACTCTGGGCGTGGCGTTCCTCATGGCATGGACCCTGGCGCTGACAGCGGCCACGTCGACGCGCCTGGCCAGCTGGATCCGCGCCGTGCTGTGGTAGCATTCCACCAGGTACACCAAGTACAACAGCAGCACGAACGCGATGGGTATGTACGCGTAGCCCACGTCGCACGGTGACTCGCGTACTGTCCGCTTTATAGGGTGCCTGACGGAAACGAAACTGATTTAGTGGTTAGTTTTGGTGGATAGTTAGATGATTTTCACGTAACCAAAGAATACCTATATAATATCGGATATAATGTTAAGAGACAATTTAGGCTTATTAGGGACATAGTAAGTAATAAAGATACTGAATTGTTTTGCTTGCCAAGTATACCTGTTTTAGTATCAGTGTGAGTTGATGTGGTAAATAATGGAGATCAAGTAGAATAATATATAGGACGCCTTCACTTTATGATGAGTTAAATTGAAGTTGGTTAAGGTATATTACATGTATACGAGTTAAAAGGAATTAATAGTCTAAGCAAGACTTAGAAGCATGAAGGCGTACTAATTAATACCATTAAAAATCTTACATTGTATGTAATCACGCACAAGAACACAGTATCTTACCACTATTACATACATAACACCATCCACTCTAATATACAAATAAGTTACGTAATCCGAAAACCATCTGAGCTGAAATTGGATCATCCGGCAAAGTCCGGCGTGCCGTTTGAGGTGCGAGCCAATATTACTACGGGAACTCTCACACAGCAATGTGGCTTTGCGGTGTACTGCGAGATGGTGGGGAGAACTGGACAGATTTAATAGTGCCTGGCTAAAATTAGCCCAAAACGAGCGAAAGGTGCTATTAGTATCGACGAGATTAATATAATATATAAAATACAAAAACTATAGAGGTAAATACCAGTTGTCTTCATTAATACTGCCTTGCTGGCGGCCATAATGAATTAAGAAGCCAGCGTTAAAAAGTCTTTATAACATGATGGCTACCGCTTGTCGCTTGTTGGTGCTATACTTAATTTCAGAGACATTATTAGTTTGCCTAGTTAAGAACGTAATCTTCGCCACAGATTATTTAATTATATACTTTAAGTTATTTTTGTATTTTATCAATAAGATTTTTGTTAGTCTTTTGAAAAAAGAAACATTTAAAACCAGAATCAAAGGGTAAATCCACAATACTTCTAGCATAAGCAATAGGTAATAGGTATGTTGTTATAATTTCACTGCTGTACGAATCGGTACCTATCTATACTAACTTTATGAATTTATTTTTATCGTACGTAAAAATGTTGATCATAAATAATTACCAATTTCAAGCACCACATTTGATTAAACTCGATGCAATATTAACAAATCAATAACAACGAAGCTATTCAATATTTAACGAATTTCATTCATTATTTGTAAATATTAAACTACACTTGTATATAACTGTCCTAATTGATGGCCGCAATTCTGTCTCAGTATTTTTAATTACAGAATACACAAGAGTATAAAAGCAATTTAGCACTTTCGTAACGCTGCAGATGAATTCAATTAGCTAATCCCTGATGAGGTTCAGTGGCCAATCGTACTGAGTGACATTCGCGTGAACCTATTGTCTAAAGTTCTCTTGTATTTATACACAAAAATGCACGGTCGATGAAAATAATTAATTTATATAGCTGCTCTGTATACGTACATATTGACGTCATGTTATATTTATGTCGTACTAAAGGAGGGAAAGTTTGCGTAGGTATCGCGTGAGGTTTCGTGGCTGATAAAGTTGAAATACTGGATTTTTTACATTTCTCTATTTATATCAGTTAACGGGGGCTGGCTTTTATACTACTGCTTTGACCTTTGCGTCTATTATAGACGATTTATGCAGTGTCACGTCATGTTAGGCACCAAAGGCACTAAAATCGATTATAGTGATGCCAATATTAGATACCTATACATTTGACTTTAGGTCTAATATTTCGTTAAAAAAACGCAAATGATTGATGACATAAATATTAAATAAAAAGTCTGGTTATCGGTCTTAGTTTCTACGAAACATTAACTTGATACCTTAGAATGAAATATGTTTAGGTACGTAAAGAGTAAAATAGAGTTACTCTAAATCTATACTCTTACTCACTTGCTAAAGTCGATGAGGTCTCTGTCAATCTCGGCGGTGCTGCACCACGCGACTGAGCCGAGGCAGCCGGTGATCATCAGGGTGAGCATGAAGCATTTCCAGTTGCCTTCGCGTCGCAGCACCCCGCCAATACTCTGCTGCCGCGGCCGCTAGGGAGAAATAAAGAAGTTTGAATTTAGATATAAAAGTAAAACTAATTCTAGGATATATTAGTAGATAAGCAACTATCTAAATGGAATCAATTCTTTACTCCGAGCTTTCTACGATTTCAGCATTACTTCACAAAGGTTCTTAATCAATTTGCAATATGTATACTATTTAATAAACTATGTATAAATATTCTGTTGATATCTCGATATATCGAATCCAGGAACCGGGAACCCAATCAATATTTCAAATTGCGAACCTCCAAGATTCGGTCGCATATTAGACGTGGCGTAATCCAAGAAAGCTGAGGTATGTTTGTTCAATCCGATGAATATGTTGGGACAACCCTGGAAACCCAATTGCGAAGAATCACCCTTTATTTACATTGACCTAATAACTTTGCCAGAGAATCCCTAAGGGTCGAGTTCAAATATTTTTTCGGGAAAATGAATGATTTTCCGACACTATTCAGCTTTCCGTTTGAGTGCTACCGGCTGACTTATTCGTGTTAATACGATTGACAAAGTATTTCTTTGTTTTTGGCACAACATTATTAAAACAATTAAATCTTTTTAGACCTTCTGAGCAGAATTTGATTGTAATTGAGTTCTTCAATCTCGATATAACAAATGTCAAATCGATAAATTCAGGTTAGGTAGAGTTCAAATTTCCCATTTAGATTGTGCGAGTGAAATTTAGTAGGGTTCAAATAGTCGGTATTTGAACCTAAATCATTTCATACTATCGCTAATTAACACGACCAATTAAACCAAATATCGAAGAACATACGTACGGTAAAAGGTACATCCATTAATTATATTCCGACAACCACGTAGATCATTTACTGTCAAACCTATAAGCTTGGCTTAACAATAAGCTCGTGGCCCGCAGTATCGTCAATCAGAGCCAATTGTTTGGATAAACTGGAATCTATTGCATTGATTAGATCAATGGAATGGCTTCTAAACAGCTTTATTGCTTGCTCATGCTTTAGCACTCGATGACAACGGACTTGGCTGCCGAGCCAAAATTCCGAAGCGAAATTTCGCGATTGTTTCTTCGCAAATGGGGTTGTTTCTGAAAACAATTGTGTTGGACTGCTATGTACAGTCGTTTATTGTTTGTAACCGACTTCAATAAAAGAAGATATTAAGTAATGGCCGTATGTTCTTCTTTTGTATGTGCAGCGATATCTTCGCCTATAGCGAACCGATTTTGATTGTTCTCTTTTGTTTTAAGGAGGCCTATCGTATTTTTGAATAGGTAAAGATAGAGAATGGAAATTCAATTATAAATAATTTAAAAATAAAAAGTAATCTCACGCACGAAAAAAATGTTATTATTGATATCCTCTGTGTATAATATTTTTTCATTCGGACAGCATTCGAAAAGTCATTTCGTATCATTGGTATCCAATTTTGGATTACCATTTTGATGGATGAATAATTTGGTGCAGCTGATTGCAATTCGTGGATCAAGCAACCACGAGTATTTTATTGTTGGTTGCATTTTTATACAGTCGTCGAAGTAAATAATATGCCTACAAACTTACAGTAGTTTACTTTGACCACGAGTCAGGCTGTTCTGCAAAGCATTATCTTTAAGAGCTTGGCAAAAAGTAAATTAATAGATAACATAACATAACATTACGCCTGTATTCCCCGAACGGGTAGGCAGAGGTGGAGGCGGTTAGGTCGCAATGTAATAGGCGGGGAGCCAGTTGTCATCAACCGGGCACAAACCCAGACTCCGTGCTGCTACTCAGAATTACCTAACGGAAATACTCAGAAACACTCTGCCCGACCTGTGATTCGAACCCAGGACATAGTGCTTAGCAGTCGCGCTTAGCAACCTCTAGACCAACGAGGCAGTCTATTAATAGAATTGAATAAAATAGTTCGCAAAAATGTAAAGTTCAAAAGTCAAAAGCAAACCCTTATTAAGTCATATTGGTCTGAAATCACCAACATTACCCAAAGCTGATAACCATATTCATAGACTTGTGTTTATGTCGGAGCTGTTGCACACATTGAAACAACGGCTTCGTTTACGGACTAATGATGTTAGTTAGGAGCCAGCAAGTGAATTAATGTCGAGACACAAGATGTGAATCAACAAGTTGGGATGGCGTGCTATGCATTTAGATGGACACTAGAGATGTAGTAAATTCACAAGGGATTACGTGAACAATGTTGCATCAATGATTAATTATCATTATCATTTTACATAGCCAATAATATAGATTTACTGCCTCGTTGGTCTAGTGGTCGCTAAGCGCGTCTGCTAAGCACGAGGTCCTGTGTTCGAATCCCGGGTCGGGCAAAGTGTTACTGGGTTTTTCCAGTAGGTAATTCTCAGTGGCAGCACGGAGTCTGGATTTGTGCCCGGTTTATGGCAATAGGCTCGCCCCCTATTACATTGGGACCTATAAACATAACTGGCGAAATGTGGGTGTACTATATGTGCACCTCTGCCTACCCCTTCGGGGAATATAGGCGTGATGTTATGTTTTATTGGCTAAATGTGATGTACTAAAGATCTTCACTTTCTGGCACACCGCTTTCAAAAAAAAAAATCTAATTCCATCAGATTACACCGGTTACTATATTTTTTAATTAGTCGAAAATATATCTGTTATTTATAATGAATGGAATAAAAAATACATTTACTATTTTACTCATTTAAAGCCTTCATGACTAAGAATATCCGCTTATACATATAGGCTTAAAGCAATAAAAATAAAGCCCTTATTATGGGCTTATTCTGTTAGATAATTAATTAGGTACACCAAGGTTAAGCCTGTCATAGAAAAAGGCCAGCTATAGAACTTTATGGCCCATAAAACAGCCATCAAACTAGGAGTAGGATAGTAAGTCAACTCTAGTTATCTCTTAAACATTCTTTATGACCCTGCTGGTGCATTAGACGGTAAAACGAACCAGCTAACTACCGCGCTGATTATGGGATTGGTAAGGTTAAGGTGCGCTGGCTGCGGTCAGCCTTTTGATGGGTGGCAGTTCTGCACATATCGAGCGCCTTTCGTACCTTGTATAGCACTTCCAGTTTTGGGCCTGTGCCAGAACTGGGTTGGCAATATGATTTTATCAATATAAGCACCTTTATTTATTTATTTATACTTAATGCACATTTGTACGAAGGCGGACTTAATGCCATTAGGCATTTTCTACGTACCTTTGTGGCGGAAAAATAAAGAGTTATTATTGTAAGTAGTATTTTCAAATAATTACCTCATAATATCGTACGTATTAATATTATTTGTATAGCTATAGGTATTCTATTCGTGTGTTGCTCGGAGATTTCAATTCACTTCGGGCACAGCTTTGAGTTTTACCAACATAAAGCCATTTCCATCAAGATTTGAAGCGAACACGGACCGAATTGGATTGAGTTTTGGACACACATCACAAAGGAGCTTACTCTCAAAGATTATAGTTTTTGCTGTTTATTTATTCAAGTGGGTTTGTTTGTCTGTCGTTACACGATTAGGTAAAGTTTTTGCCTTTGTTTCCATCCATATTCAAGTGAGCTTGTCCTTCCGCTAAGTAATATGGTATGGTATTGGGAAAACTTCCGAGGAGGTTTTTGCCAAAGTTTGTGGGACGCGCATTCACATTGGCATTTCTTTCCGAAAATACCAGTATTCACCGTGAAAACTATTAGCTTTAAAAAAAAAACCTGACAATTTCACGTAAGTTTAACAATGAGTTGTTGGTAAACTAAATTAAGATACTAAGCTGAGTTAAATCCCAAGCTTATGCCAGGTTATTCATTAGCAAAAAATTGTGTACAAGGTATTTTTTACTACCGGGGTAGTCACGAAGTTCATAACAATTAATGCCCGTGAATATTTTGTTGCTATAAATATATCTCAAAATCCATATCCCGATGTAGCCCGTATTTCCAAAGTACGAAATATACGATACCGCATTGTTGCATAAACTTTTTCAAAGTCAATACGAAGCTAGGCATAAATCGCGTATTGAGTTACCGAATTTTGATACATTATTCAAAGGGACTTCCCCCTCAGGACCTCACGTAGGAGTTTTGGAACAGACTCGTTATACAAAAAAGGTACAGTTTTGCAATTCAGACGAAAGCGGTCGGCTCACTTCGTTATTCTACACCGAGGAACGTCATTTTGCGTCATCATTTTAATTGGGGTGAAAGAGTTTGAAGCGGATTGAAAAATCATATTTAGGTACGTTCATTTTTATTGTGCTTCTCTTCGTGGCATTCGGTTCGATGGGATAACCTGCGGAATTTTCAAGCAACGCTTTAGATGACGGGACTTCTTGCCCCTAAAATTAGTTGTAACAGAGTATGTGCTGCAATTCCCAAGTCCAGTTTATAGGTCTTCAAAATTCAAATAATATATACTCTGTTACAACTAATTTTAAGGGCAAGAAGTCCCGTCATAAAAGTGTTGCTTGAAAATTCCGCAGGTTATCCCATCGAACCGAATGCCGAATGAATATGGGTGATACGCAGTTAGGTATTAGTTTTAAATCTAGTTGTTTAACCGCGCGATTAACGCATGCTCCAACAGAATAAAAACAAAATATCACGCATTGGCATACACCATATACCTACTGATGTCTTGTAATACTATCGTCACAACACCTGAGAAAACACTGTAACACAAGAGCCTCGAAGTTCGACAATACCCGTTACCTACACGTGACTTAAATGAGAAAACTTGGTCACACTACACAAGTTATAATTATTTTATCAAAGCGTTCTCCCCAGAAGAGCAACTGCGCCACTTGAATATTTTCCGATAGTTAGCTCTAGTGAACGTAGTTAATATTTTGAAAGGCCGCGACCGACGGCAGGGAATTGCAACTCGAATTCGTATTTGTTGGAACCTCGCGCAATTACTTTACGATGGGAAATGGAACTGTAATTATGGATATAGCGTTATGGTTGCTTTTTATATTAAAAAGTTTCTATTTAGATTGGAGTTGGGATGGGAACTGTTTTTAATACATATAGTAAATGTATTATTTACTATATATTCGAATACACCCGTGAGTATAACCGGAATACTCGTATATAGTAAATAATATGGATAACACTCACGAAAGTTATTATAGTAAAATAGTAAATGTATTTTGCATGAGTGGCCAGATTCCTGGATAATTTTATATTTTCATAGTTTAAGAACGTAATGTCTTAGTAAGCAAACTAGAACTAAATCTAAACAAGGATTAGCACTCTAAAATTTATAGAAACTGTTGGCATCTGAATTCGGAAATCCAGATTTAAATTATCCAAAGAGGATTAAATGCAACGAGTCCATTTTAATTGTTTTTGGTCCCCGCGGCTATGAAGCTTAAAATAAGGCTTGTCCAGTCCAATAAACCAACATCAGTTAGTTGACAGATATTCGATAATTTCCTATGATCCTGTTCAAACCCAAAACAGACACGCAATTTTTTATAGGAATGGGGCTTTAAATTAGTTTAATGAAGTGTTTTTACACGTTTAAACTTGACTTTGAAAAAAACATCATCTTCCTAGCCCTAATTAAAGATGATTCAGCTGATTACCAGCTATAGGAATACATAGAGAAAGTTTATAACATTGATATAAATTTGTTGATTTCTTTGCGTTTTTCTTCTATTCGTGTGTCATTTCTCAAAAAAAAGAACGCAACAGCTAAAATAGTGCATTAGCGTTCTCCTTATGTTTATCTATCATTTAAAAAAGGAAGACAAATACAAATTGGAATTAACAATAATGCCTACGCTAACGCAGTTGTTAAGTTAGCTATCAACAAACTTAGACTACAAGCTCAAGTCTTGATTGTAATTGCCGTGATAACAAGAAGTCTTCTCACTAGGATTGTGGGTGTAATCCGCGGAGCACGATACATTTGTCACAGTCTAGTTGCGGTGACGTCACAGATTTGCTATACCAGTTTTATGATAAATGATATATCGTAACTTAAATTTTTTTTTTCTTTGTCTATCTTTGTGTCTCCCGCTTGCTATGGAGGGAAGTCGGAACTAAATTTATATTCCTACTCCTCCTATATATTCTTCTATGATTAATTTCGTTGCGGGTTCCAAGACAGTCGAGTCATTTCTCTGGGACGCCTCGAGCTTCATTGCCTCGATGGTTCTCAACGGTTATCATTGTAGATCCTGGCTTACAGGAGTTGCAATGATGGGCACGAGTGGTGGGCTTGTCCCAAATAAAAAAAAAAAAAAAAAAAAAATATATCGTAACTTAAAGTCCTATGATGTTTTATTTATCGGTTTATTCTCACAACTGTATTCCTCAAAATGGCACTTAGAGGTGTGCTTTTACACACACTGTAACAGCCGTCTTTGCTGTCATTTTGTGTGTTTTTGACAAGTACATAAGAAAATAGACACATTAGAATTTGCTTAGATTTCCAAACCCTATCTTGGTCAAATGAATCCGATGTCAGTTCGGCGTTTATCAAGTTGGGTAGGCAGTAAACTTTCTTACCAGTGGCATAATGATTAAGTCCTCACTATGCATCTACCCGCTGTCGTTTGTACGTCAAAGAATAGAGATGTCAATAGACTAAAGAAGAACTTTAAGCACATTTTAGCATCGTTTATATGTAAGAGGGCTAGTTTAATCCTTTCCGTGTTTCAAGCAACGTCGATTTGCGATGCGCTGCATTTCAATGACCATTTTACCACAACACTATCCAAGCCACTGAATGCTCAATTCAAATTCAAAATGTTTTTATTTCACATAAACCTATTATAGGCGCTTATAAAACGTTAGGATGCTAGTTGCACGGTTCCAAAATGTCAATACAATGGAGAAGAACCGCCAAAAAATTCCAGAGGTTAGTCAATTAAAAAAAAAATTATGAGAACACAGGGTGTGTTCTTTTCCGGTCTATTTCTGTGCCCTGAATACGATTCCAAAATATGTATTGAACGCTAAGACTGCTAAGAGAAAGGTCTGAGAGGGTTGAGTGGAATTACATTAATCTTCTGACTTTGTCTTCTAAAAGTAGGTTTAGGGTAATCTCAAACGTGAGCCTCAGAAGTTTTCAAAGGCGAAGTTTAAATCATTGTAATAATACAAATACGACGCGCGCCTGAAAGGACCGACGTGGGAGGAAGTTTGTGCGTAAATATATTTCGTTCATACATGTCTACGTTGTTTGATATTTAAACCATTAATACCTATGTTTCAGAATACGACTATAGCTACGTGGTTATGGCGAATCAGTCGATCTGCGTTAAGCTTTACTCGTCGCGGTCAGTCTTGTGATGGGTGATCGTTTATACATGTCCAGCGAGACCCCTCCGTGCTTCGGAAGGCACTGATCTCTCCCCGGTCTACTGTTCTATTGGACGATGAGATTGAGGGAATAGGGAGTGCATCTGTGTTTGCGTGTATCCTTGTGCACTTTAATATCTCCGGAGTAGTTGGCTAGTCACAGATGAAATACCTGCTGCCGTGACCGGGAGTCGGTCATGAGAACATTATTTTATAATTTTGTTTCAGACAAAATTAGTTTTGCTTTAAAATTACGTCTGAAATTACCTTTTAAATAACTTGCATGTTTTGTTATTTTAACAGAATGTATCATCACGACATCCATCACGATCACATCTGTACACACTACATAAATTATGTCCAAAGCGACATACCAAGACCAAGAATAAACAAGACTAAACAATTCGTTGCATACTTGCACGACTTTCCAATGTAAACACGGAACAATCAGACAACTACGGAAGCGGAGGTCGTCCGTTTAATTCCCTGGAGACAACAATACATTTGTCACTGTATGCCGTCGAGACGAAGATGTCCGCTAGGTGACAGAAAAGCTGACGTAGATTGGTGGACACATACACCAGTGTAGTAGCAGCAAATACTGCATGCATGCTTCAGCATTCACAATGTTATCACACAATACTGGAACTCTCTATTAAATTTAAAATGAATGTCCAGCTGTGCCGCGACACGTTAATATCCCCATCAGTCCCAACACTTCCCGTTTTAAATTGGTTCTGCCGTTGTTTGCCTCATAAAATATCGGAGCGATCGTAACAGGCCAATCAAAATTAAAACAACAAAAACGAATTATACGAAATAGTCCAAATAATACAAAAATAATTATTTGTGAAATAATTAAATTGGTGCGATTGATTTGGAGTTGAATGTTTATTAAAAACAGGGTTGACTTTGAAAACCATTTATCTAATCTATGAAGTAATGGGGTCAGGGGGTCAAGGCTTGGGCACCGTGAAGGTTGCAAGTCGTGATGCGGAGCTATCATTAAGACAACAGAATTTTCTTGTAATTCCGATACCGTCTGGCGCACCCTAGCAACAGTAGATTGCGTCATCGCAGTTTGCTAATCCTGACGTCACGACGTGCTTTTAAACATTTCGGGGCTTTTAAGGAAGGAAAGAATAATATTTTTTAAGACCCACCAAAGAAGGACACTGTATAAATTAAATAGAAACAAAAGCCGAAATAGATGAAGATAAACCAACAAAGCGTGACCAAAAGGCTCCCATCTCTATGCAAATGCATATTATTTCTATACCGAGATGTTAGTGCGCTTGTTTCAGAAGATAAAATTAACAGTTAAAATATCAAAACGTAAGAATAACAGCATGGGTTTGAACATGTAATAATCAATGGATTGTATTTGCATGCTGAAATTAGTAAGCGAAGTATGAGAAACGTATGTTATAATTCACAAGATATACCATGTTTCAAGCAAATAAATCAATTCTAATTCTAATAAATTATTCTATATAACGTAAGGTATGGAAAACATAAATTTTACGATATTATTTTTAATTTAGTCTAATTTTCACAGGATACAAAACCAAATTCAATCTACGTGGACAAAGCGTTACAAAAATTAAATTTATTCATCGGTACCCGAACGTTTATTTAGGTAGCTCGTTACAAACTCTGACGCTTACTTCATTTTGTAATCAAATTATTCTAACAGGTTTCTCTATTTATTATTTTGGTCAAACTGATGACCTGATGGCTGCCTCGTTGGTCTAGTGGTCGCTAAGCGCGACTGCTGAGCACGAGGTCCTGGGTTCGAATCCCGGGTCGGGCAAAGTGTTACTGGGTTTTTCCATTAGGTAATTCTCAGTGGCAGCACGTAGTCTGGATTTGTGCCCGGTTTATGGCAATAGGCTCGCCTCCTAGTACATTGGGACCTAAAAAACGTAACTGGCGAAATGTGGGTGGATAAACGCAACAACATGTACAGGGGAATTCCTAGCATGGATATGCAGTATTTACTTGATATGATAAACTTTTGAATATACCTTTTCTTTTTTATCTTTAAATTTAAGATATTTCAGTGAGAAATTACCCATTTCCGCGGTAGCAGGACAGTGTATTTTGTTACACTTTCGGCTATAATAAACATTAGTTTCGCATCTAGAAGAGCAAGGTACAAGGAAAGGTTGAAAGGATTGGGTGTGAACGTAAAGCCCATAGATATACAAGGTAGATAGGGTTTCCGAACGAAAAGAAGATCTTTTGATCCGGCAAGATGACAGTCGAACTTCAGGAGCATGTGTTTTCACAAAGGCCTCCCGCTTAGAACGCCCCAACTTGCCATTTGCATCCACCGGTTTCACGCATCTCTGACAATATCGTCGACCCAGAATATAAATACTATCTAACAATATTTGGTGCATTATAAAAGCCTCCTTTTGTAATTTGAATAATGATATTAGTTGATTGTACTACGGCGCACCCTGAACATTCAATACCAATACTAACCTTCAGTAGTATCTGAATAATATTGAACAAAGTCGGGTTTATTACAATACTTAAGAAAGTCGGGTTTATTAGAATACTAAACTGTTGGACCGATTTTCATGGTTTTTGATTTTTTGGATTCTTTTAGAGTTCCATCTTGTTAATAATAGCTCACTTCATGGGTACCAAGGTAACATTAGCATAATTAAGATTATACAAATAA
The DNA here is from genome assembly GCA_946251915.1 of Abrostola triplasia. Classification (NCBI taxonomy): domain Eukaryota; kingdom Metazoa; phylum Arthropoda; class Insecta; order Lepidoptera; family Noctuidae; genus Abrostola; species Abrostola triplasia. The sequence continues at coordinate 8,286,982 of OX276434.1, read as the reverse complement.
AACCGCGGGGAACATTCAGTATAACATAAAGGTGAAACCCGTCATAACTTGTGACGTAAATTACGAACAGATAAAAAAGTATGTGCGTCATTTTAGTTCTGTTGTAATCTCAGCTAACTTCGTGCACGCAACATTGTTGGTTGACGTAATACTTTTGCATCAGTGACGTGGTGCTACGTATGCTTTACGAAGCTTTGTAGCTTTTTATAAAACCATTTGGTCATATTTTATTCTATCAGTACAAAGCTATGGAATACTAGATAAAAGCGGCCTGAAACGCGTGGGTTTTTGAAATAGATATAAAATATTATGTGTTCCTTTTTATTAATCCACTTAGTATTAATATTTTTATATAGTTTTTATTTGGAAAAGTAGTGCTCTACAAACAAAGTGATAAACCATTTATATTAGAATGGTTATTAACTGCTTCTAGCATTCAATTTTGTGTAAATACAAGAAGTCTACTACTTGATGAGGTGTTACTAAGATCATTGCCGTTATTTGTGCCATTTGTTGGTGCAACGAATTTTAAGTTACTTTTAATGTATATTTTAAGTATTTTTGTTGTGCCAATTAATACTTAAAAACTTTTTTACTACCATCATCAGCTGGAAGACGTCCACTGTCAAAGGCTATATTGATAGCTTGTCATTTGCATCCACCAGTTACCTGCAACTCTAACGATACCATCAGGCCCTTGGTAGGAGGCCTGCCAACGCTGCGTCTTCCAATTCGTGGTCACTACTCGAGAACCTTTCTTCTCCAGGGGTTATCGGTTCTTTGAGCGCCATGGCCTGCCCGTTGCCACTTCAACTTGCATATTCACATATGGTGACTCTAGTTCTTTGGTGGATTTTCGTGTTATGGACCCTGCCCTACAAAGAAACTCCAAGCCTCTGTCCATAGCTCGTCAAAAATACTATACCTGACTTTACTGGTGAGTGCATTTTCCGTTCATTCATAACAAAACAATAAATCCAGGTTATACTACAGCTATATAATAACCTAAAGCACTCTCCTCTGTTCATAAATAATTTACATTCAGGGCTGTTTCATTCCACAAGGTGTTTTGAATTATGATTCAGGGATGATGGAGTATCTTAAAATTTGGTGTTTAACGTATAATGAATAATTATCAAGTTGTTTACTTGACTTATAACGTTCGTAGAGATTAATAAGCCTAACGTGTTGATTTCGAGCATATTTGTAAAATAATGGATGGAAGCTTGGCGCACTACACGGGTTAGTGCACATTCATAAAGCTCAGTCGCGTTGACTAGCACCTACTCCATAACATCACGCCTGTATTCACCGAAGGGGAAGGCAGAGGTGCACATGTAGTACACCCACATTTCGCCAGTTATGTTTTTTTTAGGTCCCCAATGTAATAGGGGGCTAGCCTATTGCCAAATAAATCCAGACTCCGTGCTGCTACTGAGAATGAACTAATGGAAAAACCCAATAACACTTCGGCACCTACTCCACTAGGTATAATTAAAAGAAAAATGACGATGATATTTAATCTTCATTGATTATTATTTATTTCAGCCATGATCGTCCCACTGCAGGGCAAAGACCTCCCTTTCCTTCCTCCATATTTCATCTGCGGAGCAAAAATAATCACGAGCATCGCAAACTCGTAGCGTAAACCTCGATCGGGATCATTTCCACCTCACTATCTGATTTTGGTTACACGGGCTAGCTGGTAACCACACGGGTAATATGATGCCCGGATTTAATCAGCCATAGTTCCGACCGTAACATTGTTGACCAAAGACATGGTTATGTTGACACACCAATGACCTAAGAAATAAGGGGAAGTATACATTTATTTTGCACTCCTACACCTTACCTTGTCTCAATATATTTCTAGATACTAGATAGGTACCTAGTATTTATGCATCTTGTTGTTATGCCACTTAAATGCTAAAAGTTAAAGTAAGTTGCACTCACATGTTCACCAATTCGTGTAAGTGCAGTTTACACTTGGGAGAATAATATAAAAGTTCTGGCAGTATGTTCATTGTACCAACACATTTCCAGGAAATAACGATGTTAGTACCAAAAGCTGGGTAAGGGTTTTTAAGTAATCGTAATCGTATTGTATCAATAGATCTGGAATATTCTATTGTTATTTATATAATCATCATTTTATGTGTGAAGTTGGCTGCTAAGATCTGCCTGGTGACTTGAAATACAGGGCAAAAGCCTAGCACCAGTGCCCCACAGTGTGAATTGAAATTATTGTAAGTGCTCTAGTTTTGTAATTATTGTGAAACTGTGGAGAGAAATAAATATATTATTTATATTTGTTAACAATCCCACACGTTAAAGTGCTTAGCAAACTCATTAGTTGGATAAATAAGATACAATAAAAATGGCTTGGTTTTAATATAGCTAAAGTTTACCCGAAATAATCAAGAACTAGTTTACAAAACATAGTAATAAAGAGAAAAATGATGAAGGAAGCCGGTGGCTAGGCATTTTAATGAGAGAAATTTTAAAACAAAGCTTTTGAAAGTAGCTAAAGCGTATTCATATTTAATTAGGGAACGAGTTTGTGTTGTTCATTGTCTTCAAGACTAAACTGTAAAGGCGTTAATTATTTCCACAATGGAGTAAATAAGTCTCTTAAAATACAGTCCATAATGAAAGAGATTTAAGAAACTGGGGCATATGAAATTACGAATTGTGATTTAGTAATAATTCCTTAATGATATTATTCTAGCTTCAAAATATTCGAGAGTGGACCGGAGTTACAAGCGCCGCGGAATTGGTTCACCTCGCCAGGGACAAAGAAATATTCAAAGCTGATGTCCGACCTCCAGTAATTGGAGAGGAACAGAAAGAATAAGAAGAAGAATTGATTTTATTCTACCAATAGGCCTAGGCACCTTTTTTTTATTTATTTACTTTAATTAAACGGTGTACACCAATAACATAATTAAAGATCTTTAAGCGATCCGATTCTAAGGGGGAGGCCTTTGTTCAACAGTGGACGTCTTCCGGCTGATGATGATGATGAAGCGATCCAATCGATGTATTGCACAACAAAACAATTTCATGAATATTAGTTTGCTTATATGATGTTTGTATGGTACAAAGGTTCAGTTAAGTAGGTCCTTAGAATTTTCCAGATTTATGAATAAATAACCTAAATAGCGTTAATGCTTCCAATATCTATCCGATAATATATACTTTGCCCAGCAGTAGGACACAGAACAGGTTTTTAAAAAAAATAGCTTTTCATATGACATCGAAGAATTTAACCGAAGTTAGAACAATTCAAACACTCAGCCCCGCTCGTCATTCTTTCATGAAGGATTTGTGGGGATTTCAGTGAGCGTGTTGCTGTTAAAACTTAACTTAAATTGTCTTACGTTTTCTTTTATTATTCATCTCTGTTTATATCGCTTACTAGTTTTGGCCAGCGATTTTTCTGAGTGAAAAATATTCCCAAAAGTAAAAAGACCTTGAGTTCAGCTCAACTTATCTTCAGAAATTATTATTGAAACTAGTTCGGGCAGCTATCAAAGGGACAGATGTGGATTATCGATCGTGAGAACAAATTGTCCAACTGTATTTGCCAGAGCTATTTGAACTGAATTTTGACCATTCTCCATACATTTTTTTGCAGTAAATTCAAGAGCGTGTCACAGACATCGTCTGATGTGACAATTTCGGAACACATGTGAGCCCTCGTGTAGCAGCAATTCCTAACATTCTTCTTTGAATTTGGTCAATTCTTCTGATGTTTAAAAAGTTGTTGAATTTAGATTGTATGTTTGTAACTAATCACGCCTCAACAGTAAAGCGGTTACAATGACCATCCATCATCATAACCTGTCCTTTTGCCATGACTCTTAAAGCAGGACAGTTTTCGTTCTGGAAGAGATGTCTCACTACACTGCACGAAACGACGTCTCACCTTCAAAGCGGAAAATGTCCAAGAAGTTCGTAGAAAGGGAGCTGGAATGTAATAAATAAAACATAAACATAACATCACGCCTGTATTCCCCGAAGGGATAGGCAGAGGTGCACATGTAGAACACCCACATTTCGCCAGTTATGTTTTTTTTTAGGTCCCAATGTAATAGGGGGCGAGCCTATTGTCACCAACCGGGCACAAATCCAGACTCCGTGCTGCTACTGAGAATTACCTAATGGAAAAACCCGGTCACAATTTGCCCGACCCGGGATTTGAACCCAGGACCTCGTGCTCAGCAGTCGCGCTTAGCAACCACTATACCAACGAGGCAGTCTGTATGTAATAAATAGATGATACTTTTTATCAAGGAACCTGAAATGGATCCCAAAGTGATGCCAGTGAAACCACAAGCTATAACTAGTGTATCCAGATGGATATTAGCACAAATCCTGCCATCTAAATGTATATCTTAGTACCATTATTCCGAAGATATAATCGTAATAATAGTGGGTAGGAGGTTCTACCTGCGCCGTGATAAAATGTTACTGAGACCATCAGCCTGATTGCCAAATGATTACGGTAATGTCGTCCCGGACCGATAGTTATGTATGTTTATGAAGGTAGCTTACGCTATAATGGTCAGATTCCGAAATACTGTATAGTGTTTAACAATTTCCGAATGGTATAAGAAGTAGTTATAGGTTTGCTGCAAGAAAATGTAAGTGCCTATTCTACCTATGGGTTCGTTTTTGTATAAAAATTCTATATAGTTCGTCTTCTTCTTTAGGCAATTATTAATAAACTTAAATAAAATAAAGAAATAAGGTGAAAATCATGTAAAAAAATACAAATGACAGGCCGTAAGCGATTATAAAGTAATAAATCTGGCGTAAGGGATCGGCAAAAATATTTGGCAAAATCTGGAAAGAAAAACCAAGGTAAGGTATCTTCGTCATAAATCATTATTTTCCAAACAATTTTTGCGATCATAATTTGTTATAGCAGAAAAATATATAAGAAAGATGTACTCATCTTTAGATCTAGATTAATTTATTTATTGATGTTATTCTACGACGTTGTAACGTCTTTATTATTCTTAAAATTATATTCTTTTGTTATCAACGAAATTTCAGCTTTAAAAGCTGTGATTTTCAAGAAATACAATGTACATAACTAACTAAACACAAATAAACAAAGGAGGCAGCGAAAAACCCTCTTCAAAGTACGACACACATTAAAATACGAGATACACTTAATCCTGGACATGCCCGTATTATTAAGAAAGACAGTTGAAGGACGGATTTAAAACACAATTCGCTTCTATCACCGGATAAGCCAGTCGAAAGCTTCGAACCTGGTTAATAAGCTTGCTAGCTACATAGGGCTTATGTTGAGGGAAATGTGGGTGTGTAGAGAAGATTCTGCCCCAAAACCATGAACTCTTCAAGCAGGACAGTTTAGGAAAACTGAGACGACCACTACGTATAGCGTAATGCGGCGTCTTGCGTCCACAGGTGAGGTGACCTGCCTAATGCCTACCTTATTTACAGAGCATACATTGTATATACATAACTACGAATACATTTAGAAGGACTATAAATACATGTACCAGTGTTAGTGCACTCAGCGGAGCATAAATTAAAAAAAGAATATAAAAAGACTTCATTTGTTTATGCCTACTCGTATCTTCATACCAAGGCTTCATACTATAGACTAAATACCTACATAATATTGTTAAATTTCCCTTCAACTAAAGGAATTGTCTACAAAGAACTAACTTCACTGAAGTTCCAGCATTACAACAAAAACTTGGTCAAATACCAACAACATCGGATATAACGGGCTAACAATTCAATTATGTAATTATTCAATTAAACTTACTTTGGGAAGACAAATTGCTTTTGACAAGTGATTAGCCTAAACAACCGAAAGGTTTGACGAAATCAAAGTGAATTTAATACCATTTTATGTGTATTTGGGGCCTCGTTGCGGAGCTGGAATTATACTTGGGAATATACAGCTTAAGTAACAGTAGAACAGCCTAAATAGGCCCGTATTATATTATACTACGGACCTACTTTAATCTGGCACAGAACGTCACTTTATATTACAGATGACGTCATCATAGGAGAAGCAGTGGGAAGTAGCGCCTTCCTAACTCTAATATGACGTCACTCTGATGTCACTAGTAGATCAGCCCCCTTACCATGAACTCTTAAATCAGGACAGTTTAGCCTGTGGGAGCGAGACGCCACATTATACTGCACGTAGCAGCGTCTTGCTTCCACATCGTAAACTCTCCAGCTTTAAGAGTTCAAGGTAAGGAGGCAGAACTATCTTATTAGCCTATAGAGGAACGCTATATTTTTAATATATCAGGAGAAATACTCTATTGCAAAGGAACTGCATATACCTGGTCTATATAACCATTTTTTATTTTTTTACGCAATACATTCATACAGAACTATATAGAATATACCTACTGTAGCTGCTCATTATATGCTATAACGCTAGTTTATTGCCTCATATAAATATGTTATGTATACTTACTTTACAAAGAAAGAAAAGATTAGGAGGTTTTATGAATTAAATAGTTCATTACGCTTCACGGTTGAATAGGCTCAATCGGGATAATATAAATTAAAAGCAGTGGACTGTATATATGGTTGTATTGTTTGCTACAAAGTTAACGCGACCGTATAACAAAAGAGTGCCCGTAGCGGAGCGCGTCTGAGAGCCGAGTGGTCGAGTGGTGGCGGGGCTGGCCGCGGCGCTCGCGCGGAGCCGGTTCGGTCCCCGCGACCCCTCGCGTTCCCCGCGGTTGCTCGGTGCGTTTATGATGCGCCGACATATTCCCCGGGTTGAAAGGAACTCTTCAATTGCTGACAGGAAGGGGGCAAATGCAGTTGAAGGCACGACGTATGGTGCCCCTCTTCGTCTTCAATTCTGCCACTCTCGTGACCCCGTCGACGCCGGGATAGGTCTGTATGACCCGGCCCAGGGACCAGAGCAGAGGTGGCGCTGTTTTGTCCTTGATCAGGACTAAGGACCCCGGCTGCACTTCGCCTCTGGAATGAAACCACTTCGATTTCGCCTGCAGCAGAGAAGTATATTCGTTATGGAATCGTTGCCAGAAATGCTGCCTGATGAACTGGATTCTCTTCCAACGATCCAGCCTCGTGATGTTGGCTTCAGTCACCTGAGGATGCGGTACCGATAAGAATGGCCGTCCAATTAGAAAGTGAAATGGAGTGAGTGCCGAAAAATCGTTAGGGTCCGAAGAAAGAGGAGTAAGAGGGCGTGAATTTAAGACTGCCTCAATATGAGTGAGGCAGGTAGCCATCTCCTCAAATGTAAAATGAGTAAAATGCAGTAACCTTTTTAAGTGATGCTTACAAGATTTGACAGCAGCTTCAGCCAAGGAATTAAAATGAGGGCTGTACGCAGGAGTGAAAATGAAATCAATACCCTGCTGCGCGATTTCAGATGCAACATTTGATGATTGTAAAAACCTATACATCTCATTTGATGCACCTACGAAATTAGTCCCGTTATCGGACGTGATGCTTCGAGGCTTGCCACGACGCGCCACGAAACGATTTAAAGCGGCCATGTAAGCCTCCGTAGTGAGGTCGGAAACGAGTTCCAAATGTACAGCTTTCACTGCCGAACAAACAAAGATGCACATATAGGATTTTGTCAGTTTGCATCCGCGGCCTTTACGATTGGCCACCAATACTGGCCCAGCATAATCTACGTAAGAGTTTAAAAAGGGGAATTCAAGATGAGTCCGTGAACTGGGTAATTGACCCATTATAGGCTGTACGTTCTGAGCCTTGTGTCTAAAACATCTAAGACATTTATTCACGACAAACCTAGACAAATTTCTACCCCCTAGAGGCCAATATGTTTGTCGAATATTTGACAATAACAATTGTGGTCCTGCATGTGCGAGCTTTAAATGTTGCATTTGAAATATAAGCTTTGTAAATATGTGCTTACTGCATAAAACCATAGGATGTTTCACATTAAAATCGTAGGGGGAGTTATCGAGCCTCCCGCCCACGCGAATAAGGTTGTGATCGTCTATGAACGGTGTCAGAGGAAGCAATCTACTTTTGCGTGGTAATTTCTGTCCAGACTTCAACAAACTATACTCGTCAGGAAACATTTCAAGCTGGGAATGATGTATAATTAAATTCAATGAAGTTTGAAGTTCTGTAGTCGAAAAGTTACCACACAATCTATTATTATTTTTTATGTTGTAAATAAATCTTTGTATATATGCTACTACATTTATAATTTTTGTTAGGCTAGAATACCTTACTAATAAGTCATGAATGATGGATGAATGAATCGGTACGTCTAAATGATTGATATTTAATGAATGATTACTATCATCACTATCACCACTAATGAAGTGAGTCACTACTTCCGGCAGACTATCTTTCCCGGAGTTTGGCATGTTGGGCCACTCATTTTCACTACGTTGCAAAAATGAGGGTCCAGACCACCATAGAGGTACGTCATTGATGACGTCAGCCCTAAGACCACGGGAAACAAGATCCGCCGGGTTGTCCTTCGACGGTACGTAGCTCCAGGTATGACCACACGTAATTTCCTGTATTTCGTTGACTCTGTTTCTAACGAAAGGTTTTAATTGATTGGAAGGACTACCGAGCCAACCCAGGACTATAGTTGAGTCACTCCAGAATCTACATTTATGAATGGGCATGGTAAGTGATTCCTGAACCTTAGTACACAGCCTTGCACCTAAGAGAGCCCCACAAAGTTCAAGCCTCGGTATTGTAGTAGGTTTGATAGGCGCCACTCGGTTTTTGGAAACTAAAAGCTGTACACCTATCGATCCACTGCCATCAAAAGACCGAATATACACGCAAGCACCATACGCCCTCTCGGACGCATCAGTAAAAACGTGTACTTCGTGTGTGACAGAGCCTTCACGCAAAACCCAACGAGGAATTTTTAAATCGTTTAAAGCTGGTATTGAACTTTCGAATGTAGACCAAAGGTGTCTGATGTCGTGACATACTTCGTCGTCCCAGTCATACTTACCAAGCCATAGACGCTGCATGATTATCTTTGCTTCGACGACGCACGGACCTACGAGGCCTAGTGGGTCAAAGATCTGACTGATAACAGAAAGGACATGACGTTTGGTGACTTTAGTAGCGGGGGTGATATTAATAGAATAAGTAAGTGAATCTGTGTCACAAACCCAGTTAAGACCCAAAGTTTTAGATTGAGTTGAGGTTGGACCTTGTTCAGAAAAATGTAATGTATTATGTAAGTCACTATTGAGTGTTAAATGTTTAAGAATTACAGGATTGTTTGATCGCCATTTACGTAAGTTAAATTTTGCAGATGATAGAACCGTATGTACCCTGTTTGAAATGTCAACAGTTTCAGCTATGGTATCCCCTCCACTGAGAAAGTCATCAACATAAAAGTCACGTCGTATAGCACGTTGTACGCGAATGTCGTCAATGTTATCAGCCAAACTCACAAGACACTTAGTGGCTAAATAGGGTGCAGAAGCGGTACCATAGGTAACCGTGTTTAACGTGTATGACCTAAGAGGAGAAGAAGATTCGAATCTATATATTATTTTTTGAAGAGGTCGTTGACTTGGATTTATTTCTATGGCCCTGTACATTTTTTCCACGTCACCTGTGACCACGTACCTATGCTGACGAAAACGTGTTAAAATGGAAAACAGATCGTCTTGAACTACGGGACCGACCATCTGAATATCATTAAGTGACATTCCCGAACTGTTAGCGGCTGATGCGTCGAATACTACGCGTAGTTGTGTAGTGGTGCTAGAACTGCGAATGACTCCATGATGTGGAATGTAATAAGTTTTCATGGAGTGTTCGAGTGATGGAGTACAGTCAGAGTCTAATGTCATATGACCTAGGCGCTCATATTCCTTCATGAATTCGTTGTATTTGTCATGAAATACTGGATCGCGTTTAAATCGCCGTTCAAGGGAAAGAAAACGATTCCTAGCATTGCTAAAAGAATGCCCTAATGTACTAGGATCCCCTTTTAAAGGCATTGTCACGACAAATCCACCAACTTCGTTACGGGTGGTGGTTTGAGCAAAAGACTGCTCACACAATCGCTCTTCAAGTGAGAGTAAGTGTTTTGATGAAACATTGTCAAGCTCCCAAAATTGAGTAAGGTCGGGAGTGACATTGGAATGATGGCATAAATGATTATTGGAAAAACATGACTTTTGCGAAATACTACCTGAAACTAACCATCCTAACTTGGTCTCGCATAGTTTAGGTAGGTTTTTCCCTAAATCTATCGTTTGGTTACCTAAGACATTCCAGAAAACTTCGGCCCCTACCAGGATGTCTACGACCGACGGAACGTTAAAGTTCGGGTCTGCTAACATAAGACCTGAAGGAATAGGGACATGGCTAACATGCACGAATGAAGACGGCAGGACCTTTGTGATTTCAGGCAAAACAAGACACTCGACATCTGCAGTAAAGGCACAGCATAATGACTCTATCGAGAGGTGGCAAGACTGTGTACTGGTAGATGTGTAATTATTTATACCCGTTACCTTGGTGCTCGTACCGCGTCGTAACAAACCCAGCTTCTCCGATAAACTCCGCGTAATAAAGTTGGCCGTACTGCCGTTGTCCAGCAGAAGGCGCGCTGTATACTTCTTACCCGTCACGCTAGTCACGTTCACCATAGCTGTGGACAGTAAAACATGCGCAGAAGTAGCAAGCTGCATAGAATTGGCTGATAGCACAATGTTTGAAGAAGGTGAAGCGGAAAGCAAGGCAGAAGGCATGGCAGAAGACAGAGGATTGGAAGCAAGTTTGGGCTCGTTATTATCTAAATGTAAAAGCGTGTTGTGCTTTATTTTGCAATACTTGCAATGTGAAAGTCTGCATTTTTTTGCATTATGGCCAAGGCGTAAGCAATTAAAGCAAACATCATAATCTTTAGCCTTTTGTATGCGTTGTTCGATTGACAATTTCCTAAATGACTCACATTTAAACAAAGTATGTGCTTGGGAGCAAAGTGGACATTTACTGTTATTTAATTTTTTATTGTGTTGTGCAGGTGTCGAATCAGTTTTGTTAGTGTGACTATAATTTAAGGCAACGATAGTACGACTTTCTAAAGGAAAATGATTCGACTCCACTGATTCTAACCAGTCCGCTTTCCTGCTTAAAAAGGAACAAAATTGAATTAAAGTTGGGTCGTCCTTAAAGGTGTTGTTTCTATGTTCTTCCCAGTCACGACTTGTTACAACGTCTAATTTTTTAACCATAAAGTAAATAATAATGTCATCCCAATATTGTGTAGGCCTTTTTAATGTAGTTAGTGCCCTCATATTTTTATTAATTATATTAACAAGGTTTCTGATGGAAACACTTGACTCTTGTGCTATAGGTTCACTATCAAATAAAGCCTGGAGATGATTTTTCACTAAAAGCCGGTTATTATTATAACGTTCGCACAATAAATCCCACGCAAGTGTATAGTGATCAGCTTTAAAGTCAATATTCTTAATTATAAGCGCTGCGTTTCCCTGGAGTGAAGCTCGCAGGTAGTGGAATTTATTAATATCACTTATGCTAGTGTTGTCGTGAATCAATGACCCAAATGTATCCCTAAACTCAAGCCAGCATTGGTAGTTCCCATCGAAATGAGGCAAATCTATTTTAGGCAAACGAACAAAGGAATTCCTATTTGAAACATGTGCACCTGAGTCAGCATCTTTGAAGCACGCCTCCGACGCAGCACCGTTGGCCGAGACACCGAGCAGACTGCGCGTGAGTGCCACCAGGTTAAAGAACTGGCGGTCAAAGTCCTCACGCTCAGCTAACGAAGACTCGTCGTCATCGGAAAGCACTTCGATCTGTGTCTGAAACGCATCAAATTCGGTGTGTAGGGCTTGGAATTTATTAAAACGTTCTTCTAAACCTAAACGCTGCAACTCAGATATGTCGGAACTGCTTTTTATTAAATTTAAATAGTTGCTGTAAATAGTAAGCTTCGACTTAATGGAACTACGTTTCTTTATTAATGTTTTTAAATTATCTGCCTGCATTGTAAAAAATATAAAATCACAGCTGATCGTAACAACACTAATGAGCTTAATAGAAAAAAAACTGTCCGTTAGAGAACAAAGGGATCAAGGTCAACTACGTAACACGTGTTTACCTCGTGCTAATGACCGAGTGTTTTGCAACAAAATTATGCGTATTTCATCAAGCACTTAATAAGTATTGTATAACTATAGAAAACACTGGAAGATGGGAAGGAGAAACAACGATTTTTGGCAAATTAGAAATTAGATAAAATACTAATTGGAACGGCTCACTCAAATACAGTAATACTCCCAGAGAATGACATCAGCTCCCACGATGATAATGCAGGCTTCCTCGGGAACGACTTCTTTGTTTCAATCGGCGTGGTCGTGGCACGTGGTGTCCGCGAACGGCCAAAGTCCACACAGGCAAGCACGGCGACCGATGACGATGACGGCGTTTACTCGCGGCAAAACCGGTATTATTTCGCGATCGAAGGACCAATGAATAGGCTCAATCGGGATAATATAAATTAAAAGCAGTGGACTGTATATATGGTTGTATTGTTTGCTACAAAGTTAACGCGACCGTATAACAAAAGAGTGCCCGTAGCGGAGCGCGTCTGAGAGCCGAGTGGTCGAGTGGTGGCGGGGCTGGCCGCGGCGCTCGCGCGGAGCCGGTTCGGTCCCCGCGACCCCTCGCGTTCCCCGCGGTTGCTCGGTGCGTTTATGATGCGCCGACACGGTATTATTATAAAGGTCAAATAGGGTATTGTTATTACTACAATTTGTTGTTTAAAGGATATTTGGCTGCCTGAAGGCGTTGGAAGATGTGGCCGCAAAGCCTATCACGTTATATTCCAAGCTTCCAACAAACGTGTTTATTAGACAAGTTTGAGCGAAACATGCTTCCAAAACTATAATTATGTAAATACCCTTTATTACCTTACCAAATGTAGGTGTTAGTTGACCTTTGAAACATCTTGGTAGATGTGCAGGATTAAACTAAGACACTATTGAAATGTAGCCTGTAGAAATCTACAGCGGGACATTGTCCGCTATCTTGTTCATCTTTCTACTTCATCGCCTACCTGATTTTATCTGTCCTATTTAGCTTGACAAGTGGCACGAACGCTAGATAAATAGAGTGCATGTGACAATGGTGAATTTAAATTTGTTCAAATTTAGATATTTTTATTTTATGCCTGCTAAAATTTTGCTATTATTTCAACTCTATACGTTCTCTTCTATAAAAAAATACAAGGAACCAAATACATATCAACGTAGAATATTTATGTCCTATTAAAATAATCCGCTCGTAGTTACAATTTCAGTTAAATTGTTAAGACTTTTTTAATCGACGCAGTAGTTTCACTAAACTCAAGTTTGTCACATAATTGTATTACCCGCCTTCCAGCTAACGTGTTTGCCGGACACGCTTTGACGAAACACTAACTCACACACTCGTATGAATTAACGTTGAAAAGGGTCAATTCGTCGTATGTGCAAAGGAATATTTCAGTGAGCGTGAAGTTCTTTGACTAAGTTTGCTTTGAGCGTTTCTATTAGAAATGTATTTTCCAAAGTATTATTTTAAAGTTATAACGTAGGTTCAATTACTTTTTTATTAAAGTTTGTTTTATTATTTCTGTCAACTTTGTATTCTTTGAATACGAAAAATTCTTACTAATTCGACTTAGAATTTCAAACAGGCACGTATAAAATATGCTTCAACGAAACCATGTCTCGCCATGTTAATTACTTCTATAATAAAAATCTCTTTGATTGCCCACCCAAATACAGTAAAGCAAGCCATTAAACATTCATACTACGCATATCTAAGTAGTAACTCCGGGTAGAGTTCACCAAATTGTTAACGACAGTTTACTGGTTGATCGTTATGGAAAAGTTTGAGCCAAGTTGTTCGCTTCGGATTACCGAGCAATCTCCGAGCGAGTCGCGATGTCCCTTCACTAACTTTAATTAGCTGTCCATCTAGAAGCCATTTACACCAAGTCTTTAGCGTTACACAATTCATAATTATTATTTAAAAAATATAAAAAAGTGGTGATTAGACTATTAGCTCGATATTTAAAAATCTTTAATTTATATTCTGTGTCGCCTAGTCGCACTGCTGGGCTTCGGATTAGCTGAATTTTACACGCATACCATTTTCTTTTTTGTAGGACAGATTTAAGACGACCATATAACTGGACTTTGGCTTCTTTTTATAAGATTTCTTAAGAGAGATATTGGCGTCTTAGGTAATATATTCATTAAAGTAGTCTTGGATAAGACAGGTATATTATCGTGAGTGAATATATATTCCTCGGTTATCAACAGCTATATTCCAAAAAATAGGCCTTTTTAACACTGTACACTTCAAAAGATCTTCAATATAAATCGCCGGAGATAACACAAAGTTAACCTGAACACAAAATTAACCCAAAAGAGGGCTTGCGAACTTATTTAATTGTTACAATACAATTACTTAAAATGTAACTTGATTATGCTTGCCTTCTCATTGAAAATTCTAACATCGGGAGGTTGCTATGTTGATTATTCTAATTCTATCCCTCAAACGTCTCGGAGAGTATTCCGAGTAATTAAGTTAGTTGTTGGTGTTGGAGCAATGGTCGTTAGCGGCTATTAACTGCATGCGGTCTAGTTCGTCTGCAAACTGATCAATATTTATTAGATCTTTGCCTACATACGTAAAGTCACGCCTGCTTCCCTGAAGGGTAGGCAGAGACCACGGATTTCCATTTGCTACGATCTTTGCCTATTATGTTATAATTACTATTGGCTATATTGTATGTTTTGTTAGTCTTATTCATAATTATATAATAAAAAAATATTAATTTTTATGCGTTTGAACGTTATACGATCCAAGACAACTTTGAATCGTGATACTGCATTTCAGACGTCAGTACCTATTTCTTGATTAAGAATATAACTAATTATTTTACAAAAGCATAGATGCAAGAATTATAAGCTTACAGTAATCTATATTGATGGCAGTAGGTAACTTAAAGAGAAAAGTAACAAAGTTTAACTTCAAAAATAATATTGGATGTTTGACACTACATAAAAGTGTCTTCATATACAATAACACCATTTACTGGCAAATGTAAAGTAGAATGCATTCACGTTACTTAGAGAGATATGTTACTACGGTCCCTTGGGTATTTTTGTTATTTTATTTCTATTATGTTATGTGGGAAATGCATGTTTGCTGGTTTTCCTTTGTAGCAAACAGTAAGAGATATACGAGACATTTTTTATAAATATACAAGTTTATTTAAAGCTTAATTCGTTTGGGTTGCAAAACGGCTACTTTTTAGAAGCTTTTATTTAACTTGCAATGTTTGGATGTGTGTGAGTTTGTTTAGGTCAAATCTTGCTATCTAAATTAGAACCACTTTTTGACATCTGATAGAAATGAAATTTTGCATACTTAAATAGGTTTGGTGACAATACAATGTTATGGCACTGTTTATTTAAAAGCATGTGTTAAAAATATATTTTTATTATTAATTTATTATCTTAAATCTGATGAAATCTGTAGTATACTTAACGAATACCAGGAAGAGTTTTTTAGAGGGAGGAAAATGCATTTAGTATTTTTCAGGGAATTAGAAATGTCGACATACAATTTTATTTTCCGCTTCAGTTTTATCGCTTAAAAGTTCTATGGAACTTTTAAAATGTTTAGTAAAATCCTTTGTCCGAACTTTTCTCGGATCAGTTTGAGTATACCGCTGATATTTCTGTTATTCCAACAGTTTATCTTTTTCATGTGAACAGTATTGTATACTCGCAATATTTTTTTCCAGAATCGAGTTTTATTTGGTGAAATATTTTACTTTTGAAATATCGGGTTTACATATAGTACACCACCATTTTGCCAGTTATGTTTCTTAGGTCCCAATGTTATAGGAGGCGAGCCTATTGCCATCAACCGGGCACAAATCCAGACTCTCCTGCTACTGAGAATTACCTAATTTAAGGTAATTCTCAGAAAAAGAGAATTACCTAATGAAAAAACCTAGTAACACTTTGCCCGACCGGGGATTCGAACCCAGGACCTCGTGCTCAGCAGTCGCGTTTAGCAACCACTAGACCAACGCGGCAGTCAAATATCCAAGGTACAAAAGAGTTCAAAAGCGTGTGCTGCACTCAATACATTCTGTGTGTAACTGTCCCGCTACAGGCAAAGGCCTCTTTTCAATAGAAAATGGAACGATCCATGTTGTTCCCAATTATTTAATGCATGTTGTAAACCTGAATTTTATTCGCCTCGGGATTTTTTACAAGTGTTTCTTCATTGAAATGACCATTGGGAATGAATAAGTAGTTTTTTCTAGCATATAAAGTAACTCCATAATGAAAGGTTTTTACATGTTGCCATTAAGTTAAAAAAAATCTTTCCCTAGCAGCTCAGTCTAATCATTAAGCAACGCCCTGATCAGAAAACAGGTTTAGTGTTTTTTCTTTTTCTTTCGGCATGTGCTAACTGGCGGGTAAAAAGAGAGCATGCCGTGGTGTAGAGATTGGAGAGTGAACAAGGATGGTAGTGCGGTCCAACATCCAGGGTTGGCCGGACGTATGTTTTATCCCTGTTAAAGGCATTACAGTTGCACTCTAGTGTTCTTCTACTACGTGATTAGATAGCCAATTTCTATACATCCAATCGCAGCACATTACACGAACATCATCCGTAGATACAGTCAGCATCACAAGTAGCTGAACACGCCATTACTGAAAGAACAACTTCTAATATAGTAAAAACTCTATAAATACTCAGATCATCATTTAGATGTTTCTATAATTTGAATAACTTGAATTGATGTTTTTTCTTTCAATTATTTGAACATTGTAAGCAACTTATGATGCTGAGTGTACAATAAACACGAGACGAAGTATTTTAGCCATGTTTCCAGTCACTACAAAGCTGGATAGCACTCGACGTGTAAATCATTTCGATAGAGACCGCCTTCGCCTCCCCACGTTATCTCTACAGCGTACAGTCACGAGCGAAGCTATCTGGAACTTTATAGTGTCGCTACATGTTTAGCAATGTTACGTGAATACGTAAATAACTCTCTGGATCAAACTGTTACGTTAAGTCATACATACAGCCATACACGTTACGTATATACTAATTTAAAACGAATTCGATATTTTCATATAAAATGAAAAGTAATGGAACTATGGATTCGATCAATAAAATATTTTTTTTAAACTATATATTATCGATATAATTAATATCAAACATTGTAACAACCAACTAATATTTTGCAGGGAATCCAAACATAAGAAAGTTCATAGGGACACTTTGCTATTTTATTAACTACTAGCTGCGCCCCGTAGTGTTACCCGCTACATTTTTTGGAATAAAAAGTAGCCAATGTTTTAATCCAGGGTTTAAGCTACCTTCATATGAAATTTTATCAAAATTCATTTAGTAGTTTTTACGTGAAAGAGTAACAGACATCGATCCATACTCACAAACTTTCGCGTTTATAATATAATATTAGTAGGGATTTTACCAACGATTTTTAAAATTTTAGATGTAGGTTAGCATTGAATTATATAGTCTACGTGACTGTAAAAACATTGTGTGTAGTAATAGTGTAACTACCTACACTTAGTTCATCAATATGCGCACCACGTTTATTAAGTTAGCTCAGCCCTCGAGGGAATCACGTCAACTTCAGATGGCTAGAATAACACAAAACAAACTTTACGTACCTATGTCTTATACGAAACTAGTAAATTCTGCTTAACTTTAGTTTGTTTTATTGTTATATTTTTATTTGCAAAACGTGAATCGAATTCACATTTCTATAAAAGAAAAGTACATTGGACACGACAAATATAACTAGAATTCACAAACTGATTATAAAACATAAAATACATTTATAGTTACATACTATAATTGGAAATTTAATTAATGAATTAGGAATAAAAGTATGGTCATACCTAGAAATATACTGAACCCGACATTTCGGCAAGAAAAACTTTAAAGCTTTTTATTTGTCTGTAATGTTAAAATATGTTGGGGGAAGGACGCAAATGCAATGCACGTCACACAACTTCTCAGAAAGTGCTAACACTCGTGTGATTTGAGAGTATGTTAAGTACCTACGAACTTGAAGTCAAAGATTTCAGATATTCCGAGAGTTTTCAGATAATTTGTAGTGCACATTACTTATCCCGAAGGCTATAAACTCTTCGATTTCACCTTGTAAGAGACGTAAGAGGTGGAGTTCCTTGTAAGAAATGCAGACTATTTGTCAGATTACTTGCAAATATGATCGTTTCTGATGTATTTTATAATGTAGCAGACTTAATGCTGGATGTCCTAACTTTTCACTTTGTTTAGTAAACCTGAAAGTAACTTTATCCTTTGAAATAAATCATTTTAAGTAAGCTTTTCTTGACAAAACTTATACTAATCGCCTTTCCCTTTTGACCGATATTATCTATCGTCCCGCGTTGTTTCCTTTCTCCACCAAGGTCGAAGGTTAGCTGTGCCATCCATCACGAAGGTTTCCCATTAGCATTCCTTATACAGCAGCTTGTTACTTCGCCTTCACTTAGAGCTCATCAATAAGGGTTTCAGGGACGAGTTCCAAATTTGTGCATCTTGGAGTCCAAGGACTGTTAAGTTGGAGTTTTGATATAATATATTTTAACGTCAATTTTACTTTTTGGTATGGATAATCAAAACTTGAAACAATATTTGAAGTTGTAATTTCTAGGCAAATAATTGCTTATTTTATTTACCATCGTTCGGCGAAGTAGTCTCAACCAAACAAAGCTTTTCAAACAATAAGAAATAGACTTAACTTAAACCCCAGTCAGTTTTATTTTCAATTTGTTTAAAAATTAATCTGCCTTAACAAATAGAGTCACGAATGGCTAGACTCAAAACAAATGATATCTGCAGAACATAAACATCTAAGTAAGGCGTAGTACCGTCTTAGTGGCAATATTTAAGATCGGCGTTTGAAAAAAAGCAATACTGACTTTGACATTTTTCAAAATTAAACAATTTTAATTTTTCATTTATAAAGTTATTTACACACGTTAAAAAATAAATATATGTATACAAAAGAAAAAATTAAAACTAAAAATTATGCATCAAAGTATTTTTTCAAAATTTAGTTTTTGATATAAATGTTAATTTATCCCAATCATGAATTTAACAACATAATTAGGTATAGATATAATAATTTCCAAAGTTGTAAGTCTCAAATGTCAGTAAAACAAATCCTTTTATCTTGCACAGCTACGTGTTGAAACTAAATAATTTTCTCAGTAGTGAATGTGATAACTAATGCTTGTAAGCCCTAAGTATAAGCCCCGCACGTTGAATACGACAGTTAAGCTTAATACTTGCAGATTTGTGAGAGAATTTACTTTGATGACGTTATTATGGTCGCTTAGATTTTACAAATACATTTGCATCTTTTGGACATTAAATTTCTGGAAATGCTATGTGGATTGTAGACCAAAGTTATTTTAGAATTCAGCTTTAATTTTAAGCATAAAATAATTTTAAACATAGTTTTTTATACTTATTTCGTTTGCCTTTATTACTTTGAACTTTGAATTTACGATTTTTGTCTAGTAAAGGTTTATAAGTACTGTTAAAATAAAATGTTAGCATCGCTTGCTACTTGAGTTAATATTAATGAATCCTAGACGAAGACTAGTCGAAGACCTACCTAGATTTGATTATACTATAGTGAAGCATTGTTGACATTAACTTACCGTTTTTTTATAGACTAGTGCCACCAGAGTTATTCATCTAAAATTCATCCATAGTCCATTCGTGAATTCGTTTAGTAAACGCGAAGCAAAAGTGTCGAAAAAAAGATTTCTTAGAAGGAAAACAATTCACCATTTGAATTAGGTGCTGTCATTCTTTATTCAAAAATAAAAAGGGAATTTGTGTTACGTTGTACATTATAAATTAGGTTAAAAAGCATCCATACGACGAGCACAACTTTAACGTATCATTTTTCAAGCGAGATGAAACAAACTAAATAAAAAAAAGCAAATAAAACTGGCTGAAAAAGTCTACAGTGTACCGCTTCGTTGGATATGAGGTAAAATGAAATGTAGACACATGTTCGAGACGGCAACCCGCGATGATAAAATAACATTCGATGTTACATTTACGAATTTCCTACAAATTTGAATATTTCCAACGGTCGTGCTTATTTCGAAGTAAAGTGATCGGAATATTTTGTTGTAGGTACTGTTTTTAAGACTTTATCTAAGCATAACAATTATATTTGTTCAGAAACCGGTCTTAATTACGAATGCAACGTTAGATAAATCCCGAAATTAATTCAAAAAGATAAAGAGCGTAAAGACCTTTTGTTAGCAAAAAGAAAGGGAACTCCATTTCATCACAATGAAGGGTCGAGTGACTTCACCTTGAGCTTCGCGAAGATAAATATTCGTGGCTGGAAGCGACTTATTAGCAGTTATAAATGGGGGACATTACGGGGAGAAGTTCTAGTTCGTTTCGCAGGTCACGTGACCACGTCCCTTGACCTGAGCCGATCGATATCTACTGAATAAATAACTTTGCTTATGTTTGTTTGTTTACCACCGTTTTGGGTTCCACCCTCTATAAGGTGGCGAATTGAATTTCCTCTAACAATATTTTTATGTCATTTCGCTTAGAATTTTATTATGTTTGTTCCTGCTCTATTTGTTTTGGGATACACACATTTGTGAGCTCTTGTTTTGTTGTGGGGACAAACAGGGATGCTCATAATCATGATGAAGGCGACGCCGGCGTAAATGAACCGTTTTGTGAATACCGGGTATATTGAATAACCCAGAGGTATTGTACCATTGTGTTCTGTATTTAATTAGTATATGCTAATCATATACTACTTGAATCTAGGACTATGACATATAATGATAGATGATTTATTTCTGCATCTACTTGAAAAAATTGCCTTTTTTCGCCTTCAACGACATTTATAGAAGAGATGGAATGGTACTATTATTTTTATGTCTCTCTCCCCTAATGGCACAAGACAGTAAATCTCAGGTAATTTTATATATGGTATGGAGGCAAAACCCCATACGAAGCACGTAGTTTCTTCAGGAAAATAAATCTATGAAGGCATTTAATAAAAGTTACGCCTTGAATACACAATAACTTAGATACAAATTTTTGAAGTTAGCTTAAAATAAATATCTGCAAAATCTTTAATACTTGCTAACAAAAACGAAAGTTTTTGTACAATCAGCAAAAAAGCAATAACGACCTCCTTTAACACTTATTTTGTTTAAAAGAACGAAATTTATGAACTTTAATTAATCAAGTAATTACGTCAGTATTATTCTCGAGTTGCCGACTTTATTGGTGCACCTGTTTCATTACTTAAGGTCAAAGGTCAGAGATTCAAACTTTAATTTTCATCTTAATTTAAAATTATGCGAAACTTTGCTACAGTAAGCAAGTATAGTTCATACGAGGGTCAAACTGAAAGTTCTTAGAACTGGCCACTTATAAACAATATAATAAAAAAATAATTCTAAAATTTGAAAATAGAACTCTTTGCCAATATTACTGAGTATATATTTCATTAATTTGTCATTTGTTTTACGATTTGGCGGCAAATTGAAAATTGTCTGTGTCACGTCAACATGAATTTAACACGAGAAAATTTTCGTGCAATGATTTTTTATGACTTTCGATGTCATTTTAGTCAACAAGAAAGTTATGATAGACTACGATTGGCCTTTCACGATGAAGCCCCATCTCGTGCGACAGTTTACAACTGGTTTAATGAGTTTAAACGTGGTCGCACTAATCTCACTGATGATTTATGTGAGGGACGGCCTTCTACGGCGACGACTGAAGATAACATCTGTGTTGTGCGGCGTATGATAGAGACTGACAAAAGAGTGACCTATCAGCAGATTCGGACAAGCTTAGGCATCGGTATGAGTCAAGTGCACAAAATCCTCCACGAACATTTAGCAGTCAGGAAGCTTTGCGCCCGGTGGATACCTCATAATTTGACTGAGGCTCAAAAACTCCATCGTGTGGATTGGTGCCGTAAAATGATTGAAAGATTTAACGGAGGTGACTCAAATGCTGTGTTCGACATACTAACAGGTGACGAAAGCTGGATTTACTGTTATGATCCTGAAACCAAAAGACAATCTGCTCAGTGGGTGTTTCCTTTCGAGAGGTTGCCAACTAAAGTGAAGAGAGATCGAAGTGCGGGAAAAAAAATGGTGGCCTCGTTCTTTGGAAGGATAGGTCATTTCGCAACAATTGTGTTAGAGGATCAAAAAACAGTTTCTGCAGAATGGTACACTACCAATTGTTTGCCACTTGTCTTGGAAAAAGTTTGAGAGACACGACCTCGCAGTAGGATCCTCCTTCACCACGACAACGCCTCGTCGCACACCGCTAAGCGAACGATCGACTATTTGGCGACATCAAACGTTGAATTACTGGGTCACCCGCCGTATAGCCCCGACCTCGCCCCTTGTGATTTTTATTTATTTCCAAAAATTAAAGAAAAACTTAAAGGAAAGCGGTTTATGAATGCTGAAGAAGCGGTGGCTGCGTATCGCGATGCCATTGAAGAGAACCCTAAAGACGAGTGGGCAAAGTGCTTTTCCCAGTGGTTCCATCGCATGCAGCAGTGTATTGACGTGAATGGACAATATTTTGAAAAGATATAATAAAACTAATAACTGGCTAATGTAATCAGTTTTTGATTTTCTAAGAACTTTCAGTTTGACCCTCGTAAGAGCTATATTAAAAGGGTTATAATGGCTTGAAGTGAATGTTACCTGGTGCGAAGATTCTGTTGCTATGGTTACAGAGGCCTTTTGACTTTGACCTTTAGAAGATTATAACGCGACAGTTAAAGTACAACTCCTGAATGATTGACATGCCTCCAATCTACTTAAGTATGTTATTTGTTTCAAAGTAAACTGAACTCCATCCTTGAATTTGTGTGATTTGCAGATTTTTGTCCCAACGCAGAAGTCAATTTCTCTGTTAATGTTCTGATTTTGGTGTCAATATTGCATGTTCCCTATGCTAAGCTTAAATGTAATGCCAACTGAGCCATCGTGTCGAGGCAGAGCGGCGCCACGGTACGGCGAAAGTCGCGGGTTCGAGTCCCGCTCGTGACCATAATTTTGTCTAGTTTCCTTTATCAATTTACAAATTTTCTGGTCGTTTCATCGGCGAAATTATAGGATAGCCAAACTTTAAAGATATTAAAGGATGCTAAATATAAAGCGGAATCTTCAATGGCCGATAAACTTCAAACAAACTCCGGATAACGAAGTTATTAGGTGGAAATTTCTTGCTTTCACTTCACTAAGTGGAATAATTGCGGCTATATCTAAGTATTAATAGAATTTGACTAATGGCCATTTCGACGCAAGGTTAAAAACATCCGTTGTACTTAGTACCGTTTGTACTAATCCATCTCTTTCATGGAAATCACAAAATGCGACAAAAGGCAATATTCTGATTCCATAAACTAGTGTTTTATAACGACATCGCAAACAAGACTCATTAAAAAAACTGCTTATCTAACTATAAGTTTCATTATTAGCAACTAAGCTATCTCGTTGTGGCTAAATTCAACAAAATACAAGTCCAACAACGTCTATATTTAAGCAACTAAACAAAGCCGACCACCCACTCGTTCAGCGATCCTTATCAGAGCTATGTCTGATAACTCTATTTGTATTACTTAGTTAGGCAAAAATCCAATTACCAACGTACACTGAACTCAAAGGAGGCTCGGGCCATAAGTCATTCTGCTTGCGTGTGAGCAAATTGAATACTTCACTTACAAGAGCTCATTTACCTCCTCTTCATGCATTAATAGAATAACTGGATTGGAATAAACATGTCTTGTTGGCTCCCGAGAAGTTTGGCTTTGAAAGTAGGCTCTGTTGAGTCTTAGGTTTTCTTCAATGAACTTGGTATTTACTGTTTTAGTCTGGAAAGTTGCCTCATACATGTGCTTGTTCAATGGAGATGAAATAAGTGGCTTACATAGTAGTGTAGTACGCTGTACTGTTGACTACTGGTACCTAGAAGACAATATGACAGGCTTGGTTTTGACCGTGTCTTTGCTGCTATGAAGTATTGTTTTTTGTGTAATTATGGTTTATGCCACTTACGCTTTTGTGACATAGTGTAATTATCTAAATGTACAAAATTTCGTGATAACCAGTATCACCTCAAGAATATAATTAGAATAGGAAGTGAAATACAGATTAACCATATGTACGTTTGCGTTCATTATAACGCCTCAAACAGAACACGCTTCCCGAGTCGGCTTACGCGTTAAGAATGCCTCTACTAATACACTTTTTAACAAAATCCCAAGAATGAGGTCAGCTTAAAGCAATTATTTCCAAGAAGGTTACAAAAGCAACAAAATGATAGAACAGCCCGGAAAACGGAGCAGAGTGGGCACTCACAATAAAAGGACAAACTCGGGGAATATGTTGCCAGTGCGTAAATTGCCTATAAATTTTGTTTGCCCCCTCGGACATTTACTAAGAAAAATATTTCTTCAGTTACGGTGAAACTTTTTTTACGGGTCTTAAATTATTTAGAGGTAGATGTGGCCCCATGGTATCTCTGTGATGGATTTATTTCGAAATTGGAATCCCTGGGTCAAAGTGATTCACGGAGATTTGGTTGTGAAGGAAAATGCAAGGCATTAATGAAAGCTTTTTGTTTCGTTATTGTAAGAATTATTATTTGATAAAAAGGGGGGTACATATATTATTTGTCCACTTTTGTGTCGTTAAATTAATAACAAAATTAGAGAAGACAATCTAATAAAATGATAGTAAAGGCTAAAAATAACACCTACAACAAGCGTGTTGATTAAATTTAAAATCTTGCTTCAACATCGAGTCGAGTATACTTATTGCTAAGTATCTTGAACATTTTCTGTTACGACCTCTCGAGTTTGTTGAGAGCGAGAAAGTTACGGAGTACGTCAGTGGAGAGCCAACACCAGGGAGTAGGTAACAAACAATTGTTTTATGTGAATCAATTGTAGTTGTCACTTCTGTTTTGTACTTATTCTTTGATAACAATGAGCTTTATTCATAGGTATAAAATGCTGTCTTTATCTTAAATCACATGGTATTCGTATCAAATAAAATCGTTAATTTCCTCCTAAGGTTTTTATAAAAATGCTTATTAATTTAATGGGTATCCAAATAGCATGCATACTGTCTGTGTTTTATTCTCATGTTCAAAATCATGATCGTACAGTGAGTCCTTTTTCCTCGCTGCAGCCAAACAATGCATTCAACTAGTGTATATTTCACTCCAGTCAAAGTTGCGTCTAGTTGTCCATTAAGCTTTCTTAAAGCTCCGTCGTAGCGTTATTTGATTTAAGACTTACGTTAATTCGGGCCATCGAGCTTTAGTTAAGCAAGCTAGCTTACCCACTCATAGCCCAGGCTTCTATCTGTTAACTAGCGTACGAATAGGATTCTATCTCACTGTTTTATTTCTATTTCTATGCAAATACTCCGATAGCTAAAAGCATCGAGACTGTGGGGGTCGGAGAATTTGGGGGACACCTTTACCAATAAGTAATTACCCCCCTTACTTTGAACAGTGTTAAACAGTTGTTTAAATTATACAAACGACAGTGATTCGTTTGTATGTCAAAAAATAGAAATGTCGATAGACTTAGAAGTGGTTATTTTAACCCTTTCCCAATGCGATGGCCCACATATGGGGCATGGCTATATATTGTTTAACTATTGTGTCTGTTTCACACACAGTCAAAGTGATAAAACACATTTTAGCATCGTTTCTAAGTAAGACGATACCTGTCGAATAACAAGAGTTAGATAAAAGCGATATTCTGTAGATAAACAATTCAGTACTCAAACAAAACAACAAGCAACTACTTTAGTAAAACAACACCCTACACTGTTCAAGAAAGCGTAGATAGAAAACAAATGTACTGATCTCCGTCGGCCAAGGCCAGAACCCACCCCTTATATAATTTAAAAGAAACTTCGCTATTTAAAGGCGGGCCATTATAATATAAATAGGTCACACGTACTACGCTGACCTTAATGTATACTTCAAGGCGAACCTCGGCGGTGTCACATGACCAATGTTGGCTTTCTCACCGCAGGCAGGTGTAAATCACCCCGTTCAAGGTAACGTTCCTTGGAAGGGGCCGTATTAATATTTTATGTTGGTATTCGCTATGAAGTATTAGGGAGTTTCGTAATAAGGGAGGAACGGTAACTGGATTGGGTAGCAATAATAATATTAGGGCTTGATTTTGTAAGCTCCAGCGATATTTTTGAAGAGTATTAATAAAAAGATCGGTTTATTTATGTGGATAAATAATTATTTGTACTTTTGCAGATATTTGTTATGAACCTAGTTTGTGTATGAGATTTTTTATGAATGTGAAACGCACCTACGAGATCCGATACAGAAAACATTCCTATTATAGGGAAACCATTTATAAATCTTTAATAAAAAAAGTGCTAAGTAATTTCTTGTGCAATTACCAATGTGCGACATTCAAAAATATACCTAAATACGTATGACCAAAACGTTGGAATTACAAGAACTGCTCAGCTGGACGTTTATAATTGTGTCCGATGGATGTCAATAAACTTGTCGTCCACACACATGAGACTTACTACTGTCAACTGTCAACTTCAAAACATCGATAGGTATACAAATCTTTAGGGAATATGGATAAAATTATATGGACGTATAAAAAAGTCAACCACTTTCTGTCTTTTTGCATAACGTCGCCCTACATTAAAAATAGTATCTCCTTTGTCGTAGATGTGTTATTAAGATTTAAAATACCATACACACAAACACCCAAACTTGGCACAAATATTTGCGGATCACTCAAAAATGTGTCCCGCGTCTATTAAACCCGCAAAACATCTTAGCTCAGAAGTTAGGTCATCATTTATTTTACATGTAATACCGTGCAATAACTAAAAATACCTCCGCACTATTTTCAAATAACTCCTGTGTCTGGATTTTCCTGATTAACCCACCCTACGAGACCACAGAGGTCCCATAATTTATCCTAAACGGAGCCACAGCCCCTATAAAACGAGAGCTTAACCCGGCTGACGCATTTTTGAAAATCCACAGCAGTAAAGCTTTCTTTCCACGGTTTGTACAGATAAGAAGGGGATAAAACTAACAAGGAGTTTATTTTCGGGGTTAGTAGCATAATTACTTAATATTCAGAATATTTATTACGTTGTTTTATAATGACAAGTGGTCGTTCATTATGGCGTTCTAAGTGGTAGGCTTTTGTTCTACAGTGGACGTCTTCCGGCTGATGATGATGATGAAAACTAACAAGGAGTTTATTTTCACGGGCGAAAATTTATTACGTATTTTTTTTATTATATAGGCTTCAATGTACCTCTTAAAATGAGGTTTTCATTTATATCATATTTTACAACATACTTAAGCATAACTTATTTACACACTACGGGTAGGTATACTCGTAACAAATATATTTTTTTTCAGATCCAAATGTATACGTACGTAAGACAAATATTTATAATCACTAGCAAACCAATTATGCGAGGCTCTTATCCGCGGAACTTGAGATAAGGAAGTTCAAAGAAAAGATAAAAAAATCTGTAAAGTAAGAACGAGGAAAAAAACAAGCTTAAGCCCCAATTATTATTAATCGTTTTAGTAATTCATTCATTGGTAATTAACTTACAGGTATCACAGTAAGTGGGAAAAGCATCTGTACACTAAATTTTAAACCCAAGTACGTACTTTGAGCTGTAGCCGAAGCAAATGACAAGAAAATAAAAACCGGCCAAGTGCAAGTCGGACTCGCGCACAAAGGGTTCAGTACTCTATAAATCTGGCAAAATCACGTTTGTTGTATGGGAGCCCCCTTAAATATTTATTTTATTCTGTTTAAGTAATTCGTTGGTTGTTATATCGGTAACAGAAAAAACCAAGTCTGTGAAAATGTCAACTGTCTAACTATCACGGTTCATGAGATACACCCTGGTGACAAACGGACGGACAGCGGAGTTGTAGTAATAGGGTCCCATTTTATCCTTTGGGTACGGAACCCTAAAAATGATGTACAATTGTTTATGTATTTTCAACAACTCTGATTTTTAACAAGAGTTGCAGGTTTGATTAACTATTGTTGAAAATCCAAGCGCCCAGTTATAACGCTCCAATTAAATCGTTTGCATCAACATTTCATAACAATCTATTAGTGTTACTGAAGCATGCACTTGAGTCAGGGTGCTTCAGTTCCTAGAAATATTTTGTTACACAAGTTGCATCGGTTTTAGTGTTATAATTAGAATAACACCACGCCTGTATTCCCCGAAGGGAAAGACAGAGGTGCACATAAATAGTACACCTATATTTTGGTAGTTACGTTATGTAATAGGGGGCGAACCTATAAATAAAAATCGTACAAATGATTTATAAGTAATCAGGTATGTATGTCTGAGACTACCCTTATCGGTGTGATCTACTGGATTCAAACATTTGGATATAAATCGGGTAAACGGTAAAGATATAGGCTAATTTAAATCCCGGAAACGACGCGATTAAAACTTTTTACGCAGACGAAATCCCGGGTAGAAGCTAGCGATAAATAATTATATATTTAAGGCCTATTGTTATTTTAAATGTTTATATGTAAACTTCATATACAAAATACTTTATTATAGCAGTCAACAATATTTGAATGGATGGGAATATAGGTTATAGCCCTAAAGGTACGTCAGCCACACGGCTGTGGTTATTGGAACTCGACACTCGTGGGATTGGTTAATTATTTTGTATTAATACTTATGTATGAATACAGGAGTACCCTTAACCGACGAGCGTGTATCAGGAATGTGGTGCGAGTGACTGAGGCAAAAGAAGTATGTCAGGATCGTAACAAATGGAAATCCGTGGTCTTTGTATACCCTCTGGGAAATAGGGGTGACTTTGCGTATGTATGAATTTATTATAATTTTTTTTTTTGTTCAAGATGCATTCAAGCAAAGGATAATATGATTATTCTTCCTTAATTTGATTGTATCAGACCTTAGAATAAATACTAATCTTAACTTACAGGTAATAATAATAATCTTTATTGTTCAGTAAATACATTATCAGCTTTTACGTGACCCACTGCTGGGCATAAGCCTCTTACCTTAAACCTGTTTAATAGAAAAACATAGTTTAAATCAACATAAATCACGGGTCTCCACACTAGGATTCCCCGTGTCGTGCAAGCCAGTCTCTTTCATCATAGTTCAAAATAAAATACAATATAATGTCTATATACAATGTTAAGACAAGAGTTAACCGTTCTAAGTTTATAAAGGTTATTAACTTGACAATAGTGTTATATAGACAAGAAGATATTGTCGTCAAGCGCAAAAACATTGTCGAGAAATGCCACAAACACATAAAGACAAGCTTTATCAGTTAATGATATAAATCGTTGGTACAAATATTGCTTCATTACTAAATTACTTTATTTTAGTTACATCAAAAACTCAACCAATTTCGTTGCTACTTTTTAATATATTTTTATTTGATTCTCGACTCGAATAAAACTGTTATGTAAACACAGATGAAATTAATAAAAGAAAAATTAAAAGTCGTAACCATTAAAAATATTGAAAGCTTTTTAAAATATTGCGATAATATTTCACAAGCTTTGCTACGCCACGCCGCCGCTACGAAACTGCTACGCGACTACGCGGTGCTTGTACACCGCAAAGCTAATAAAAAATTAAGATTTATAACTTCTGCATTTAATTCTGGAAAACGGCTCAAGATGTTATTGGCAAATTCGTAACTGCCTCGTTGGTCTAGTGGTTGCTAAGCGCGACTGCTGAGCACGAGGTCCTCGGTTCGGAACCCGGGTCGGGCAAAGTGTTACTGGGTTTTTTACATTAGGTAATTCTCAATAGCAGCACGGAGTCTGGATTTGTGCCCGTTTGGTGGCAATAGGCTCGCCCCCTATTACATTGGGACCTAAAAACATAACTGGCGAAATGTGGGTATACTATATGTATACCTCTGCCTACCCCTTCGGGGAATACAGGCGTGATGTTATGTTTATGTATCTACTTAATACAATCAAGGTCTCAATGACATGTCAAGAATGTCATAACGGCATAGAGATACAGCCCTCTTACAATAAACTTTTAAAGCAGGACAATTCACGCTATGAAAGCGAGCCTATAGTTAATCTAAACTCTGAAGTATAATGAAACAATTGATAATCACCAGCCGTTGTCCTTATAATCATTTCATGACCTTTAAACTGTCCGTAAACATAATGCGGCCCAACAGATGTTGACGTGAAAACCACTTAACATTACTCCAAATCCAACAGCCTCTTACTAAAGTACAAATAAATAATATAAACGTCGCGCATTTGTGGTTTTAGCGAACGAACCTACAAATATTATATAATAGACAAACAACAAAGAACAGCCCCCTTACCATGAATCCTTGAAGCAGGACAGTTAACGATGAGGAAGCGAGACGCCGAATTACACTGCACGTAGCGGCGTCCTGCTTCCACATCGAAAATAATCTTGCTTTAAGAGTTCATGGTAAGGAGGTAGCTCTTTTTATTCTAAACACGTTTATTTGATGACTGCCTCGTTGATCTAGTGGTTGCTAAGCGCGACTGCTGAGCACGAGGTCCTGGGTTCGAATCCCGGGTCGGGCAAAGTGTTACTGGGTTTTTCCATTAGGTAATTCTCAGTAGCAGCACGGAGTCTGGATTTGTGCCCGGTTGATGGCAATAGGCTCGCCCCCTATTACATTGGGACCTAAAACATAACTGGCGAAATGTGGTTGTACTATATGTGCACCTCTGCCTACCCCTTCGGGGAATACAGGCGTGATGTTATTATGTACGTTTATTTGAGTGCTCTAGGGAAGCAATTTCGAAGGATACAAAGTTGTCGCACGCTTTCATTTTACCTCAGACCTCACACAAACTTAGATTGATCATTTCGTTTCGATACTTTTATATTATGATGTATGTATGTTAAAAACGGTAACCACGTGATAGCGGATAACATCAATTTCGGGCACCCTTTTTAAATATTCAGGGTTCTTTATCTGCTTTTTATGTAAAATAATGGCTACGGAGCAGGAAATGTATGTATATTGCTAATGCTTAAAAGATAAAGGTTTTCACTTTTGTATTTATTGTGGGTGCAAGTGAAGAGCCTGTACCACCATCGGCCTTGCTGTTTGACTAATTTCTGATGTATTTTTTTTTAATAATATCATCATCATCAGCCGGAAGACGTCCACTGTTGGACAAAGGCCTCTCCCTTAAGGTACGGGGGTGGGATGGTCATAATCCCTACGCTTGGCAAGCGGCTTAAGAATCGCAGTATTGGTGGTGAAGTTACAGAAGACGTTTAATATTATACATACATATAATATCATGCTATCACGTAAAGAAGAAAAATACATTTAATTTCACAAGGGTCAGTGTTGTTTTTAAAACTTAATGGATGGAAGGTCAGCTCACGATAGATCCTTTAAATGTTAAATATTTAAGCCTACGTCAAACACAGTACTATTTACTATGAGATTCAGTTGTCATTGTTAAAGATACTAATCGAAAGTTTTCTTAAAAACGTAAATCAGTAATCGTCTTATGCTGCGTAAAATTCATTATAAGCAAATAATTTCCACACGTGACCAAAGGGCTGGCCAAAGAATCAGTATAGCCATTCAACGTGGTATTCAACAATGCTGCCAGTCTTTTGGGCACGTTACCGGTTGACATCGATGGGGATGAATTCTATGATGCTTTTTAACTTTATATGGTTTTTATTTTGTTTTCGAAATAATTTCCAAAATGTCTGTTACAAACAATAACAAACTTTGTTCATAAACTGCTCTTATAAATTCTTCCACTCCGCAAAATATAGCAACACATTTAATCAGAGCTGCTTCAAAAAGTCGCTCAACTTTTCTAATGACCGTAACAAAGATAAACAGGAGTTGGGTTTGTGTTGCTTCTATCATAAAAGTTTCTAGTTATGAGGTGAACAGAACATTGCGAGGGTAAGGTCGTGCCTACATCGCCCCCTCATCACACAGTATCATTGTGGCCAGGGATTTATGTCCCTACTCGCACGTAATGTGTACTTCCGACTACCAAAGTAATGAGTTCCAACTTTGAATTTGAAGCCACGTTCAGCCAAGTTTAAATGCTTTCCTCTGTTTAACTGGCTTTAGTGAGATTAAGACTGTTAAACTTCACATAGAAGGTTAATGTCACGTAAATTCATTTCATTAAAGCTTGTCCTAGACGTGAATTGTTTGTGGGCTATAAAGACTTAGACTAATGACACGAAAAGTATTTTTTTGTTTCATTCGTAGTCAAGTAGAACATAGATACATAACATCACGTCTGTATTCCCTAAAGGGGTAGGCAGAGGTGCACATTAGTACACCCAGATTTGGCCAGTTCAGTTTTTAAATATAGGGGATACCTAAGCCTATTGCCACCAACCGGGCACAATTCCAGACTACGTGCTGCTACTGAGAATTACCTAATGGAAAAACCAAGTAACACTTTGCTCGACCCGGGATTAGAACCTAAGACCTCGTGCTCAGCAGTCGTGATTAGCATCCACTAAACCAACGAGGCAGTCAATTAGAAGAAGAAAATAAACAGAATTACCTGCTACGCGTCAGTCTTACGCCTAAACATACAAACAAGAAATATCCTTAATACTTGTTACAACTTAGAAATGAATTTAAATAAGTTTATATTAAAAAAATATATTTAAACCCAAGCTTTAAATCATCTAGGCTCAAAGCACTGTAAAGACGAATCAAACAAACCCAAACACTATGGGGTTGCGTCATTTCGTTACAGTGTTCCTATGACCAACTTCGAATCCATCATTTGACCAGCTCGAAAGTACCAAAATATTGTATTGTCACCGAACACATATGTAAGCAAAATTACATACCAATAGGATGTCAAGAAGTGGTTCTAATTTAGATTGCAATATTTGACCTAAACAAACTCACATAGATACTTACATACATACAATTTAAATAAAAGCTTGTAAAAAACTTTTGTATAAAAGAGATTGGGATGAAATGACTTGACATTGGAGGCATTCAGTTCGATAAACTGTGGTAATGACACCCATAAGAACGGCTATTAACTCATGAATGAATAAAGAGAGCATCGAGCAAAATGCGTGTGTAATACCTATATTATGTTGTGAAAGGGCTTTTTATTATGTATCTCGGAGAAACCATTGCTAGTCTTATTCATGTAAATGACCCTCTTAAATACAGCCGCTAATATTCTAGTTCTATATGGTTTGCAGGGAATATTTAAATAGAATATGTTAATATATCTATGTAGGCATGAGTCATTTAAATAAATCAAATTACCCAGAGCTTTGTAGCCTTGAATACTGCTTAAAAATATACTAAAACATCTATATTCACCGCCAAGTAATTGAATACATTATGCAAAAAGTTTTAATTTATTTGAGCATCTCATCTCATACTGCAGCCACTCGAAACTTTATGTAACAGCAGTCGCAGCTATACTTGGAACGGTTCCAAAACTCAAGGATATCCTGTTATATAATCACAACAGATACTCACCAAGTCCTCGTCGTCATCAGAGAAAATGTTGCTTCGCTCCTGGGCTGTCATGTCGCCGTGTTCCAAAATACAATGTAAAATTCATCCATGGCTCACACACACAACACCAGCTGCATCACTGTTAAACACTGCAACTCCATCCAATACTCCTTGGTTTTCCTTCGATTCATGACTCGACTGTATGATTCGCACGAAATAAAAAAAAGTTTCTTTAATTTAATTTAGGAACAGCAATTTGTAGTGTTCGAAAAACAAGTGAAACATCGACAGTTATATGGGAGCGACCGGCACACCCGCACTGCTGGAGGGTTGGGAGCTTACTGCGGCGGAGGGCGGGCAGAGAAAGCACTGCAGCGTCTCGTAACCATAGTAACGCCAAGGCATTCACGTCACCGCAGCAGGGGCGAGCGTATGCATCTAGACAATCACCCACAAGGAAAGTGAATTAGACTCGTTTTGTACATCGTCTGCAGTTTTAATGTAAATCTAAACTGGATGGGTTTTGAAGAAAGTTAAGAGAGAATTTTACCTATTCGTTTTAAATGTAAATCACCAATCCTTAAACAGTAGGCAGAGGTGTACTCATTGAGAGGTGTACATATTATGATACTGTCATAACACTAATACATTTAAACAGTTATTAGTAAAACTGCAACCTTCATAATACTGCAGTAGGCAAGCAGTGACCCTAGATCTACATCTAATAGATAGGTCCGTTACCGTACCATAAGTAAGTACGCCTATAGCTCTATTATGGTTGAAGGCTATCCTTAACAGCTATTACGCAGCCTATATATAGACAGATCACACTCGTCAATGCTGCCGTTGAACTACGAAAATAGAAGCCGACATTTCCAGTTCGTTGGTCACAATATTGTTTCATGTAGATGAATTATATTATTTTTATATACACTGTGCATCTACCACTGCATCACCTTGAATCACTTCTGCATTACCTTGACTGATAGACTAGTCCCACTGGCAGGTTGACTGGTAGAAAATACCTAATGGCATTAAGTCAGCCTTAGAAAATAAATTATCGATTATAATAACACATCCATACATATTCATTGTAATTCGAGGTTAAAATTGCGCGTAGTACATTAAGTTGGGTTTCTGTAAGGTACAATTTATGTCTACTTAAATTATTGTTTAAAGAACATAACATTTGAACGTTACATGTTCTTCAAGGACCTAGCCAAAATATGAAAAGAATAATAATTCTAATACTGTTCATCTTTGGCTACTGGCTGGCCTATCCTTGAACTATCACTGCGTATCATTAGGTCGACCTCCATCCTAAAACCTGGAGGAAAATGTGTAAATTAAAGGAGACGTGTGGCATCATTAATCATGGTAGAGCGGGCGTACCCGGATATCCTGATAAAAAGACGAACCTTGGAAGCTTAAATAAGAAAGAGGCTTAAGAATTCAATGCTGGTAGCCAGGATTTTAAGCTACAGAGAAAAAGTGATCTTGTATGATAAATGAAATTTATTTAAACTGTTTGCTAGAAATAGATATCTCCTTGCTTAGAAACGATGCTAACATGTATTCTAAGACAACTACTTCTTAAGTCTATTGAAATCTCTATTCTTTGACATGCAAACGACAATGACAATTATAATTTAATTTATTGTTCAACACTGTCAATTTTTATAGGTGGTTAGTGTCTAAGTTTAAATAAGCTTTCCAAAAGGTGAAGCATTCTAACAATTTAATTCGCTTTTTTAATGGCCTTTTTTTATTTTTTATTTGTGGCATCACAGTCAGTGACATGCTTCTTTAATAATTAAATAACAGCATTTCTAATCTGAATAACATAACAGCTGATACCTAAATATAGATATTTGTGAATCCCATATTAATCCTCTTTCCTATAGCACAAAATTCCAATTACTTAGCCACTGCGCCAATCGGCTCTAGTCTGGTTTGGTCGCGGCATTAAAACTGCTAATTTAGAATGTATGTAGAAAATTCTCATTCATAAAAAGCACTGCATTGACGACTTGATTGGCGCAGTGGTAAAGCGACTGGCCTGCTGCGCTAGGGGTTTCGGGTTCGATTCCCGCACGCATGATTGACAGATGTTAGCTCCGGGTCTGGATGTTTGTGTATGTGATATTTCAGGTTTGTGAAACGCACACACGACACAGGAGGAAATCCTAGTACATGACGACGTTTTTTTTTTACCGAAAATAATCTCTAAGCTACCTTCAGTGTATTGATAGTTTGAGGTGACCTTAAAGTATCAATACTTTTTTTGGAATCTAAATCAACATCAAATCTTCAGCGAAACCATTTACAGAACATTAAACCAATAATATAGAGGTATATTGCAATAAATCTATTTTCACGAATATTATTGCGGTTTATTTACTTTTTATTGCCGACATTTTGAACCCTTTTCGGGATTCATGGTTCCGAGCATACCGGGCCAAATTAGACCAATGATTTGTATAACGTTGTATAACTTAGTAACACCGTATATCTTTGCGCCAAACGCTCCATTGCTCTGCTCCGTAGTATCCAAATACTCTGGTGAAATCGTCCACTCGAAGACTACTATGGTGCTTATTAAAACGACAATGCCGTTTTATGCATGCTCCAAATCACTGAGACGGTAGTATCTCCTCTTTTCAGGGGACTAAATCTAGACACTAGAGGAACCGACCCTTACTTGAGCCGAGCTCTAAGGTTTAATCGTGTGGCTCAATAATTAAACCATTAGGGATTCAGCCACTGAGATTTCCGCATAGCCACTCAGCTATGTGAAAATCTGTGTGCCGTCAATGTTTAAAGAATTTGTAACATTGAATTTCTACCGCAGAGTAAAAAGTAGCAGAAATACTTTTGGGCGCAAAAGTACATGGAAAAGGTAGGTAGATCTAATGGATCTGGATACATAACGTAGATGAATTGAGCTACCAGTATTTAGCGTGAGTAACAATTTTTAATGTGTTGTTAGTTTCACCTTTGCTACCAACTCTAATAGAACCGGTGTACGCCTGCCATGCTTAAAAGAGATTTTACCATCATTTCGACAGATCGTGCCATCTAAAACAATATACATATATAATATATTAGATTTTATTTAAAATAAATGTTGCTAGACCCTTACAGGGTCCATGTTGGTTGTGATAATATGTATTTGTTTGTGCTAGGGCTACTGAAAAAGTACGTCAATTGTAAATGTGATCCTACTCCAACATTTTCATATGTTCTGCAGCTAATTGACCCAAAACGTACTCGCAATAACAGATGAGCTATGGGGAAAGCGCCGAATTTTCTGATTACATTGCAACTCGCACCTGAGCTTGCGTGAATAATATTTCCCTTGATGATAACAGTAGAAAGATAATTAGCTAGATTCCATAAGCCAAACCGTTATTTTATCATGATTCTCGTTAAGTCGGAACTCAAAAGTTCAGTTCAACTTTTGAGTTCGGATCAGGAAATCTTGGATAAGACTAGGCCAACAAAGTATATAGTTTGACAATTCTGAGTAGCATACCAGGTTCAGTTACCTTACCTTTACTTTACCTTTTGACTACGATGGAAGTGGGAAATTTACTTTTATTTATTGCCCCTGTTTAGGAGCTGCCCCCGTACCATTAACTCCTAAAGCAGAACAGTTTACGCTGTGGAAGCGAGACGCTGTTATGTGCAGTGTAAACTGTCCTGCTTTTAGAGTTCATGGTAAGGGGGCAGTACTGAGAAAAAAATACACAATGAATAAGGCGAAGGCCAAGACCTAGATTTATTCAACAAGTAATGAAGAAGGTAGGTGTAGAGACTTACCAAGGTGTCAAATCGAAGGATTAAAATATTTTTTTTGTTACCTTTAATGTTCCACTGCAGGGCAAAGGCCTCCCTCCTCTTTCCATTTGTCCCTGTCAAAGGCAGTTACTGACCAGTCCTCCATAAAGGAGTCCAGTAGTACTATCTACCTACCTAGTAATAATAATATGCACTCATCTCTCTAGCTATATTAAAAAAATATCACAAACCTTCCACATAATACAAAATATGGTAATTAATTCACCGTCCATGATAACAAAGACATCGGTCGTCGACCGGCACTAATGGCGATGCGCGGTGTCTGACATTGCACTAATCTCAGGCCCGACCCAAAGGTTCAGGCACGATTGCCTAATGTGTTTAGGGATGAAAAATGTTGAGTAACCCAATGAATGTGTAAAATTGAACTTTACTACTGTAAGAATTAATACTAATTTTGTTTGTTGGTTTTTCGGTAGTGACTCTCTTTTACAGTATATTATGTGAATATAGGTATTTTTAGGAGTATGTATTCACCACGAATTTGTCCTACGAACAGATACATGTTTGTGTTAGTAAACACAAAGCCTGAGTCATTTATTGCACAATTCAATTCCCCAGATGCTACTGGGAATTTTCTAACAGAATTTTCTATCTAATAACTCGATCGATTGATGGTCTAATTGTTCCTGGGTATTAGAGAATTCCCAGTAGCAGTCCGGAGGATTTCTCAAGAAAAATGTCCGATGAAAAAAAATCTTCTTTTTCTAACTAAAACTAACACAGACGTTAAACCCCATATGGCATTTAAAATCCAATAATACGTTTAGTAAATTTTATTTCTGTGTGTATAATATAATAATTCTTCATAATTAATATATAGTTACATTTTCTTCTACTTTATTCAGCAGCTTTCCTTGTAATAAACCTGCATTTTCCACTTCAGTTTTGCGGTATTTTTACGAAAGCCATGCATTTGTGAGTGCAATCAAGAAATATGAACAAAGACATTATGCAAAGCCGGTCTCAAGGAAACTGCGCATTTGTAGTAGAACTGAAAGGTAGATTCCCAGCATAGATACTTACCTAGTTCAGGTAAGACACAGAATTCTCTGCATCATAAATATTTACGATATGATGGGTACTTTCTGAGAGTGCTGCGGCGAATGTGTGTGAATACGGGAGTTTGACGATGGTTTTAGTTTATAACTAGACTGATAAGTCAAGTAAAGGGAACGTAAGACACAGTCATCAAGTTCGTAATATAGAGTTCAATGGTTTCGACCACGATGGCCAATTCAATAGAGTCTTCAGGAAATTAGATACACAAGCATGCACAAACATAACATTACAATGTATGTATATATTATTATATCGGATGTTTTATTTTGCCTCGTTGGTCTAGTGGTTGCTAAGCGCGACTGCGAAATACAAAATAATTTTAAGTTCTTTTACTCACAAAACGATTACTACAGGCAGCATAAACATCCTTTTTGGTAGGTACTTATCATAACAAAACCTTGAAGTGACGCAAGTTCCGCCACGTGATACATCTCTTCTAACGTTAATTTGTAAAATGATCTTCCTCATCAAACTTCAACTCCATTCAAAGGATTAAACTGTGAAGTCTGGAGGCAATTTCCCTGCCTGTAATTGCGTTACAGTCTTGACCCAGTTAAAGCAAAAACAAATTATGTAGTAAGTGTCCGTTCCGCTTGTTTACTTCCTTCTGCTAAAGACTATATAATTATGTAACTAAATGTTATTAAAATGTAATCAGAAATCACAAGACTCATCTTACAAAAAAAATATTTTTAACATGATTCTGGTGAAAGTTTTAAGCCTTTTAATAAGTCTTGTAAAAGCTTTTAGCTATTAGGTAGATGCGTAAGCTGGTAAAAGGAGAATAAGATGGTTATTAAAAAATGTATTTTGTGTATCCTATCTTTTTAGTAGGGCGTAATAAGTTTATAGACACCTTTAGCATGTTAAAGTCACAACCGTTAACGCAGCAGACCAATCGCTACTGCGCATATTTGGTCTTCAGTATAATTTAAATAATTATTTTTACTTAGAAGTTACAAAAAACGCCTAAAATATTTTGGATAAAATTTTTTCCTGAATAAAATAAACAACATTGACCTAAAAAGTAATAATAAAGTCTAATAAGTATTTGGTGAGTATGTACTTACTTATATACTTAGTAGGTATGTATATTCTACGTTCAAAAGAGGGAATGAAGACTAATTTGACAGGATTAATTATAATATCTTCAATTTGTTTTTCAATTATAGTTATCTTCCTCTAGCGTAATCAAGATATAACTTAAACATAAATATTACTTAAGCTACAAAACAAGCTTCCAAATATATTCAACAAACAACATGACGCTCTTATTTAATTAAAATATTTAATTATCGTTTTGGGATATGTATTAACAAGCATTGGAGATGTCTTAATGTTGTTGGTTGTATTTATATTTAATTCTATTTAGTATTAGCTATTTAGTTTAGGTTATTAGATCGCAACAAAGCTATGTGTCCTCATTGGTTTGATTTTCTGATGGTAAAATTGCGACTTCCTACAGTTTTAGCACAGCTTTTAAATCAATAGTACCAATTATATTGTATTGTCACAAAACCTATTTCAGTATGTAAAATTTCATAAAAATTATGAAAAAAATTGTAAAATCTCATTTCAATCGGATGTCAAAAAGTGGCTCTAATTTAGATTGCAAAATTTGACCTAAAAAAACCCACATAAATACAAATTATAAATAAACGCTCGTAAAATTAAGTTATGGTAGGCCTACTCGTACTAAAAATAACCTAATAGAAATACATTAATCATATAGGCACAAACTCTTTGCTCAAAAACCGCTTATTAAACGATTACGTACTCGTACTTGACGAGGATACAAAATACGTCATCGACCTTTGTAACGTAGGTGACGCCGTTCCTTTGACCGCTTACTAGAGATGAAAACGTCTATAAAATCAGCCTCCTTTGTTGACGTAATAATATAGTTCGTCTTGTGGCGTGGGGGTCGGCCGGCGCCAACGAGACGCGCCCCGACGGCGCGTGGAGCGCACACATCACACATTTCTTCACAAAACTATCTACGCATGAAATATTTATAAGGATATCTTATCTTTATTAATTCCAGATGCTGGGTGTGATGTGAATGAAAGATAACTTGTATAATAACTAATGTTTACTACGTGTTGTTTGTACACGCATCGCACTTGATAAGGACTCTTAAAAAATCAATACAGTATTGAACATAGAATTGAAATCAATCAAAAATGAAATGGAGCCCAACAGGGGCCGTTTTTATAAAAACAGTTATGTGTCAATAAATATTTCGATGTGTATGAAATCAGCAATTAAATGTATCGTACCAGTAAAAAAGCGTGCTTATATTGTTATAACTTATCAATCGATAGAATAAAGTACACTCAGCGCTTGTAACTAAAAGTCTATAACATCCTAAAGGCATTACACAAACAAGCCAGATAGTCCTGAGTCATTCCCCAAGGTTAACAATCTCGCTCGAGTTAAAAAACACTCTCCATGCGTATAAACCAGTAAAAAGATTAAAACGAGCCAAAACATAATACATAGGGCTTCACAGTTAGAATATGAATTCTGTATTTCTTTAAAATTACTAATCGATTGCGCACAGTAAGTAATTTGTTGAATGCGCAAAGTTTACCCCCTTTATGAGGGGCTCATAGCCACGTGTGTACCGCGAGCAGCGACCACGTGTGCACCAGATCGGTCGACCTGCGAGGTTAAGCCGTGCTCGCCGGGGTCAGTCTTGTGATGGGTGACCGTTTGCACATGTCGAGACCCCTCCGTACATTGGAAGGCACGCTATGCCGTTGGTCCTGCACCTGATCTCTCTCCAGTCGTGTCGGTCTACTGTCCCATCAGCCTATGAGAGTGATGGAATAGGAAGTGCACCTTTGTTTGCTCGCAAACGTATGCACTATTATATCACCTGCGTAGTTGGCCCGTCTCAGATGAGACAGGACCAAAATTCGGTGAGGAGAACATTATTATAAGTACCTACACCCTTAAAAAAAGTAATAAGTCTCATTTCACCAGTTATTTAAAGGACCCATGCAATATGGTACGAGCTTATGATACGTCGGTACTAACGGGACGGTCAAAGGCATTTCTTGTAGAAACACTACAAACTAAACTAGATCGTTTTCGCAACTAAGAACGTGAATAACTAACTACAGCGTAAACACAAATGGTTCATTCACATGATTAACACAAACACACAAGTTTGAATTCCCGCGGTGAATGCCTGTAGATGTAAAGTCTGCGTAACAAGGGTTCATATCTTCAGCTATATTTGATATAACAATACAGAGCATACAGAGCTACGTTCATATTTAATTTCAAAGAAAAATATCAACTTTATTTTGAAATCGTTTTTTGGGAAGGTTTTGCAGTCAACGAGTAATTTGAAATATTGCTTAATGTTTTGTCGTTACGCCTGACTGCCTCGTTGGTAGACTGGTAGGTAGAGTAAAGCACGTGGCAAGGATAAAGTCTTGGGTTTTATTCTCCGGTCAAATAAAGTTTTATCGGGTTTCTCAAAAAATAAGGCAAATAAGCTTGTGCTAGACAAGTAGACCTTCTGCCTTCAGGAGTGGTGTTATATTATTTTATCATTCCTAAGCCCTGGCATTTCATGTAATGTCCAATTTCCCACCGCCCATGGTGCACACAATAACAAGTATGACTCAGCCGGTATCGACTGGCGAGGGTTGCCAAACTGCCAAGGTCACCCCATACGCTATGCAGACACTCCGCCAATTGCTTACTCAATATTAGCGAAAGCAGCATAGCGAGCCAATGTTAAGTTAAATCAACAACATAATTTGAATTTTAAACTTTTCATTTTAACTGCAACGTTTTGTTAATTCTGTATTGCGGTTAATGTGGTTAACTGTGTATTTATGTAATACAATCTAAAGGCCTAAGGTTTTAGTCCGGAATAATAATATCTAATGGTCTCCTGACCGAAATTCGGTCATGGCACCCTGTCTCATCTGTCAGGCTAATGCCTGGCACTAGCCAACTACACAGGAGATATTATACTGCACAAGTAGTCTCGCAAACACAAGTACAGTCTCTATACCCTCACTCTCATAGTCCGATGTGTCGGTGGACTGGCACGACCGGAACAGATCAGGTGCAGGACCAACGGCTTAACGTGCTTCCCAAGTACGGACGGGCTGAACATGTGACAACGGTCACCCATCACAATACTGACCGCGGCGAGCAAGGCTTAACCTCACAGATCGACTGATATGCGTGGTAGCCCCGTAGATAAGAGCCCCTTAGGGGAATACAGGCCTAATATAACATACATACTTCATTAGCATGTTTCAGTCTACTATCTACACTGTAAAATCATGCAACCATACTCAATTCCTTTCTACCACGGCACGTAAATAATGCATGCAGTAGGTACATATGAATATATAAACATATCATACTCTGTATTCGTAATAAGCAATAAGAATATGGTAGAACACAAAGCGGCCGAAGTTTTCCGTATTCTGTACAAACGCTTATTATGATAAGGTAAAGGGAAATGTGATTGGCGTACCGCATCCCCCCGAGCACGATGAAAGTACTGCGGGTATTGTTTCAGCCTCATACTTATGTTAGATTAATTTAATAAGATATACACTAAAGGATTTGATGCCGATTGGCGTAGTTAGGAATGCTAATGCTAAGCTATCCCGTGTAGTATAGGCACGGCTTAGCCTAAGTACCTAGCTGTACCTACCAGTTTTACGTCATGCTTGAAGTCAAATTAATGTTTCAGGTTCAAGCCTGATACAGAAATGCTTCGGTGTCATCTTGTTTTAACGGTTTTTTGTCTATATACACTTCTAGAATCCCTACTAATATTACCTATAAACGCTAAAGTTTGTACGTATGGATGGATGTTTGTTACTCTTTCACGTAAAAACTACTGAATGGATTTTAATGAAATTTCATACGGAGGTAGCTGACATCCTGGATAACACGTGGGCTACTTTTTATCCCGAAAAAATGTAGCGG
This sequence comes from Abrostola triplasia, assembly GCA_946251915.1. Lineage (NCBI taxonomy): Eukaryota > Metazoa > Arthropoda > Insecta > Lepidoptera > Noctuidae > Abrostola > Abrostola triplasia. Next base: position 8,243,377 of record OX276434.1, on the reverse strand, counting down.
GTAACACCGCGGGGCGCAGCTAGTGTATTATCATTAAAGAGATCGCAACTTAACAAAAACAGAAAGACAGACATGTGTTCTCCTTAATAAAGAATCTATAGGTACACCAACATTTATCCGCTCTTTATAACACCTATCATATCAACTTACATTAGTTAGATCGTCCTATATAGGTACTATAATCTAACCTCTATATGTGAAAGGTCCAAGTTCGTCTGAGTAGCGCAAGTGGCACTCAATAATCCATCAGAAGTCTTGGCACGTACCACCAACAGATTGATCGGTCTCCACGCAGCGGACGCATAGTGCGTGTCGATTTAACCAATTTGTTCCTTACGACAGTAGCTAATGGCCACAGATTCAGTCCAAGATTGATCGCTTCAACACGAATGTAGACCTTATTTTGTAGGTAGGTGTACTACTGAATAGCATTGTTAAATGGGCAAAGGTTTAATGTAACGTGTCTTGTTCATTGTACCTACTACGTGTACTGTGTAGTCTTCACTGCTTAATTTCCATTTTATATTTCGACGACCTAATTGGCGCAGTGGGTAAGCGATTGGACGGCAGCGCTAAGCGTTGCGAATTCGATTCCTGCGCATCATCTGTGGATCGGACAAACATTTGTCCGATCCACAGATGTTTTTGCCTAATCTAGGTGTTTGTGTATGTGATATTTCATGTTTGTGAAACGCACCCACGATACAGGAGAAACTCCTAGTGTGGGGCGACGTTTTTTAAACAACAAAAATGTCGATTTCATCTTTATTTCTTTACAAATATTATGTTATTTGAGACAACGAAAAAGACAGTATTATAACGTATGAATTTATTGGTTTTTTACTGCTGCATTCTCTTACGATAACTACTCTTCCTACTGAGCAAATTGGCAGTTTTAATTTACTTTGAACTGTATGTACATATACTTCACTAGGTAATTTCCTCCTAGTTAACTTGACAAAACATTAAGAGCATCACTTTAAGAAGAACAAAGGACATACACGCAATCATTCACACATTCATGATGATTAATGATCAATTACTCCTATTAACTGGGAAAAACTCACATACAAAGACAGATAGATCTCGACGGTTTAATTGAACTGATTAAGATCCATTTGTCGCCATGTATTGCAATATATGTTTACACATACACGTTCATTTACTAATTAATCAATTAAATGAAAACCAATTAATTTGCCAGCAACATTCAGCTTTAGACGACGCGCGACGTCACTTGAGTTCAGAGTGCTCAGCTGAGGCTCCACGTCGACGTCCTCACGAATACAGCTCACTTATATGTTATTGCTGCTGACGTCTGACGTTAAAGCTGAGCTTGTTGACGTAGATATATAAATATTGACGTAACAATAATTGATATGTTACCTTTTGAGTGTGGAAGTTGAGGTGAGTCGCGACGCATCTCTCTTTGGATTTCTTAACCATACAATCTTGCCTTGATCGCAATATAATGTTGTAAGATAGTATGAATAACATTTAGAATAGAATAGAATAGTGTTTTAATATTTTCAGCATTACAGAAATTGGTATCCTATTATCCTACTAATATTATAAATGTGAAAGTTTGTGAGTATGGATGTATGGATGTGTGGATGTTTGTTACTCTTTCACGCATAAACGGCTGGACCGATTTGGTTGAAATTTGGTATGTAGATAGGTTATACCCTGGATTAACATATAGGCTACTTTTTATCCCGAAAAAATGTCGCGGGTAACACCGCGGGGCGCAGCTAGTGAAATATAAGAAAAATCTATAATACTGAAAGCAAAAGGTTTAAGCGTCAGCTTATGCTTAGCGCCCTGCAAGAGGTGGTTAATTGTACTCCAGTTATCTATCCCGAAATAAAAAAAAAAAACAAAAAAATTACGAAACCATTGAATGAAGTATAAACAGATAGCAGAGCATCATTGACGTAAAACCTTTAATATCCCAACAAAAACAAGTTATGACTAAGCCGTACCAACGACAACTAAATGACATGATATCCCCAACATTATTATAACTCAGTTCGCAACAGTAAATCCAGTGACTTCAGCAAAAAGCTGCAAAATCTTTTAATATTTACGCCCCGGAGGCAAACAATATTTGAATACCTCGGTAACTCCTTAACCAACAGGATTCACTCAACCAGAATGGTCTAATGGACTGTAAAATTAGAGCACTCACGTATAAATTCAAAACAGACTGTATTCACCTTATTCCGAAGTACGCAAACATTTAATTTCCGAGCGTTCCCAGAGGTAAGCACTAACTCACAAGTGATAAAACATTTTCACTTATCAACCGCCGAGGTGGCAATTTCCTTTGGGATCTGTAAAAAGAAGATGGCAATCGCTAGAGGAAAATTGAAGATTGTTGTGTATTACATTTCTGTCTTAGAAAATCCGAGTCACGATGGGACTGGGACTTAATTTGTACTAAATGATGTGAAAATATCAAAAAGAATAGGTAAATTCTTGCTCTGTAAAATAACATGTATGTAGAGAGATACATTAAATAGATCATTGAGATATTTTTAATTTGATAATATCTAAATTTGTATGTTAAAAATTGTGTGCAAAGGACGATAAGATCTATAATAATGCCTTGTCTTATGATATAACAAGTATTCTATGGTAATTTAAAACAATAAAAAGGTCTACGTAAAGACGACGGCTTTTACTTGGCGCCTTCAACTTAAATGTTAGCAGACTACATTTACAAATGAACAAACAATACTTTTATCAGGCACTCAAACAAGACTAGAATCGAGCAAACAGTTTTAATATTTACCTATATAAAATTTTAATAATGTAAATATTGCGTATTCGGCCTAGAATTGACCACCCCGTTTCATCCCGTGGGTGTCGTGAGAGGCGACTAAGGGAAAATCCAGAAGATAGGCAGCAGCATCTTCTATAACTTTACTACCAATACTGCGATCCCCAAGCCGCTTGCCAAGCTTGGGGTTTATGGCAACCCCCCCCCCCCCCCTTTAACGGGGAGGCCTTTGTTCAACAGTGGACATGTTTCGAAAACAAAAAGGTGTGACTAAATATTTTTTTTTTAACGTAACAGCTGCATTTGGAAAAGATCAATATGAATGTGAACTAAAATTACTACTTTTAACTATAAAAGTAGGTAGTAATTTTAGTTCACAGTTTAGGTAGGTACTAACCTACCTACTCACAGTCCCAATATTATGATTCATGTAAATAAGTACAAAATACTCCAATCACTATATTGCCAAAAAATCTCTGAATCCCCTTGTGTACGGTAGCTCCATATACCCACAAAATATTTGGTTTATATTTCATATTTGCGCACTCGCGCACACCAATCAAAAATTCAGTACCTACAAATAAAAAATTACAAACATCACTATGATGGATTGATTTACACAGTAAGTACCACTACCTACTCTTAGGTACAGGTATACTCGTCAGATAACATAACATAACATTACGCCTGTATTTCCCGAAGGAGTATGCAGGGGAGCACATAAAATACACCCACATTCCGCCAGTTATGTTTTAGGTCTCAATGTAATAAGAGGCGAGCCTGTTGTCATCAACCGGGCACAAATACAGACTCCGAGCTGCTACTGACAATTACCTAATGAAAAACCCAGTAACCGATTCGAACCTAAGACCTCGTGCTCAATAGTCGCGCTTAGCAACCACTAGACCAACGAGGGAGTCTCTCGTCAGATAGGCAGTCATCATCATCATGATCAGCCTATCTCCGACCACTGCTGGACATAAGCCCCTCCTATAGCACGCCACTAGGCTGTACCTCCATGTAAAATAAAGCTCACAAACTGTATCACAGTAAATTAGCTGACTGCAATATACTTAGGCATATGATATAAGGTATGTAGATTTACTAACATTTTACTTTAGAAAACCGTTTCTGATATCTATGCATTAATAGGACGATTATCTGTTTAACCTCTTCATCTGACAGAACAAACGTAACTAGACAGTGATAACATACTCCTTACAATTCAAAATCCTTTATAATTAAAGTCGTTAACCTCGTCCTACGCAAATACAGTGCTGATGGTGCAGTACGACGTTAATTACGGAACAAAAAGGTCATGACCCGAAATGATCTGTTGAGCGTTTCGATTGATGAGTATCTATAAATAGGGTTGAGCGTACTGGGGTCTCAAAAAAACTCGCTTAAATAATTTGGCTGGAGGCTCTTGGGTCTTGCCATAAAGTCCGGTAACGCAGTAAAAGCCCCTCCTGGGGATGACTGCGGCAGACCAATCCAAAAAAAAAATGGGGTCTCAAACTATCTGAAGATTTTGCCAAAGGCCAGTACGTATAGATTAGGCTTAGATATATAAATACATATTTGTACACCAGAACTTGGTAGAATATATGCTACTAAAAATATTGTATAGGTACACCTAAATTTTACTATATTCTTACAAATAAATTATTTCTTTCTTTCTTTCTTTCTTTCTTCTTACATTGATCCTACATCGTAAAGTTTTAAAATTTGAACCATAAAGTATCGTATACCATTCATTATTACTATACATAGATACTTATAATCACGCCTTAACTCTCAAAGGCATTGTCAAAGTGTTCTCCTCCAGAAACCTTTGCACCCACCTTTCACCACTGAATAAGTCGGAACAAATAGGTGGCAAACCTATAACTATTCGTCAAACTCACACTGGGTCCGTCGCTTTCCCGGCACTTACGACACTTTGCCAGCGATGAAAGAAAATATTATTCTCAAAGTCGATGACTGACCACTAACAAGGAGGAGGGGGAGGGGTGCGTCGAACACCGACACCGACTTCAACTGGCTTAAGTAAAGTGAAGTGAGTGAAATATTATTTTTCACTTTAGAATTCTTGTTTTTGAAGGCAGTTTTATCTATATAACCAGTAAAATTTTCTGAAGCAAATATTAAATATAGATGGGAAATTTGCGTGAGATCATCTCACTATAACACTCATTAAACTTTTGCGGGTTCGTAAAATTGCTTTTACATATTTTATACGTATTAAAAGTTCCTTAGCACTGTGCTTAGTTAACTTCAGTAAAATCAATCAATGTCGCGGCATCATAAATTTCACATAATAAGATCTGCTCGTGTAACATCGTCTGTCAATTTTCCTTACAAGAATACATAATTATGTAGGTTTACTTATAAATATATTCTTTCTATCAACCTGCGAAGATAACATTTCACTTTTCACTGGGTAATAAAAATTCTTGGAATTTAATCAGGATTTCCTCCAAGTAATTCTCGATCTAAACTGCTTAAAATACGAGTTTTTATAATATTTTTTTATATAAACTCCTCACTGTTGATTCATAAAGTTTTTTAAACATTAAAGATTTGAATTCTTAAAAAAATATTAGAGAAGTTGATTAAGTTGCGAACCCGTCTTTAATGAATTTCAATTAACATTAATTCTAATGTTTTCGTCCGATATTACAGCGATCTACGTTAAATATTAAGATAATTATGTATTTACACTTCAACTGCCAAACTTTTTTATAGGCAGGTACTCAAATTGTATAGGTACATTGTCACGTTGGTCTATCATAGATTATCTAGTATTATATATGTACAATATGACTTAGGCTTGAATCCCAGGTCAGGCAAAGTTTTTTTGGGATTTTCCATTGGGCAATTCTCAGTAGCAGCACGAAATTCGGAATTGTGGCCGGTTGCACCCTATTATTACACTGGAATCTATAACATAACTGACGAAATGTGGGTTGTACAGCAATGTCATGTCATACTTTATGTACCTAATATGAAAGTTATGCATTAAAATAAGCTCAGCCGCAACACACTGCGGTACTGCACAGTCTTATTATACCCTTGAGAATAGAACACCGGTTTCTATAACTTAAATAACTTTGTTTGTCTTGAACTTGGTAGCAAGCAAATAACAAACACAACAGTCTGGAAATTCCTAGAAAATAATACCGCAGCTATTATTAAACTTCTTTGAAATAGTGCTTACGTACTTCTATTCAACATTTATTTACGAAACAGATAAAGATGTCTGACATACAATCACGCCTTCTAACCCCAAAGGGTATGCAGAGGTGTTTTCTTTTATAAAAGGGTTTATAAGACACCTACATTCGGACAATAGTCGCTCATTATGCATGTGTGGATATATTTAGGACAATTATAGGGCCCACGCGGGTTTTATCGCCTCCTATGACTTGTTTTTATGACGGAGGAGTGGAAAATTATTCTTGTCTTCCCGCGGACAGATTAAGTCAAACTTTATACATACGTTCAATGTTGAAGGTTGGCTATAAATCCAGGGTCCGCAGTGTCACTGAGTTTTTCCATTAAGTAAGTCTCAATAGCAGCACGGAGTCTGGATTTGTTCCCGGTTGATGGCAAAAGTCTCACCCCTTATTACATTGGTACCTATAACATGAAATGTGGGTGTACTATTATACCTTTGTCTACACCGTTCGGGAATACAGGCGTGATGATCTTATGTGTGTATGTGTGGATACGTTCTCAAATACTGTCTCACAAAAATCGTTCAGAACAGCAACAAAAATTCTAAAACCACAAGCAGTTTCCCTCTTAAAACCTGTGAAGCGAAGAGTCGCAAAAAACAGCAACAGTTGAATAGCAAGTGGTGAAGACACTTCACGGTGCAGATTATAAGCCTTTATATGTTAGCGGGCACGGCAGCGGGACGAGGGCTCTCTCATCCACTCACGTCCACTTATACACTCATCCATGTTTCAGTGTTCTTGTATCTCAAAGCCACTCGGCATTCAGTGGGATTCAAACCCGCACCCTTTTGTGTAAACGAAGGCAAAAAGTTGTTAATTAACGTTGCAGTTAGATTGGTTGGGGTTTCCGATTAGTATTTGCCTGTTACTGATATGTTCAGATTCACCCTTTTATGGTATGTCAATAATTGTTGCTTGAACAGAAGTCACAATATTAGGTATAATAATTATGTTTTGGAACCTTTAACTATCGTTATTTAACACAATTAATCTAAATTTAATTATATGTTATCGCCAGTAAACAACCTCACAGAATGCCTATTTGCAGAAAAAAGTCTCGAATGTATACTGCGAACTAGTCTAGCCTAGGAGTAACTAACCTAGCATACCGATTAATATTCCTAGATTAACTCAATTAAAAATGTCACTAAACAATGCACATAGAAAGAGAACTTCAGATTCTTTGAATCGCTAGTTAGATCCTTAAATCAAAAGAAATGATTGTCATCTGATATCCAACCTTTTTAGAACGTTGGAAGTAGATTTTATCAGAGCATTGGAGCAAGTGGCATCCGTTGTATTCCTCAGTCGCCCGTGACAACGTTGAGTGTCTATGTTCCATTGTCTAACACCCGGATTGGCTTTCACAATAAACCGTTAGTATACACCTCCTTGATTAACTGTAGGAATGTTATGCTGTTGTTACGTAATAAGAATCATTCTTAATTCTTTATTGTACACACACAACATACAGATATATTTTAAACATGAAATTTGATGTACAGACAAGGAAGTAAAAACGAAGTATCAGTAAACTTTTCTCGGGTCATAAAGCAAATACATTTTACCTGGTGGAGTATACCTGATTTAATGGCAACGTCTGACGTCATAACCCAGCTTCCTAAGCTTCCCATAGAGCATAAATGTGATAAGTTGCTTTATTTTCTGCCTTTTGTTTAAAGAGTTTAGAGGAGTTCTAAAATTTAGGTTTAAAGATATTTATTCTCAAAAAAAGACAGTTCTAAAATTTACCTTATGTTATTGAGTTTTGTATACTAACCTACTTTAAAATGATTTATAGTGTAGTAACTTATTTGTTAGCCAACGATCTTCTTCTTCTTATCGTATGGTTGACGAAACAATCAGGTGTTAAAGTTAAAACCGCTTGTAGGCCTCTGAAATAGCTTTAGACACCGTTGAAAAGCCTTTCTGGTGTGTCGGTTTCCTCGCGATATTTTCAACGATGGCAGTCACTTTTCAATAGTAGGATAATTTAATAGTTTGTTAGAAAATAGAATATAATTGTGTAAGATAAATCATGAACGTCATAACAAACACCTCCACAAAACAAGGATGCCTTTTCGAGGCAAAAACTGTGAAAAATAAAAAAAATCATCGTATATTTTCAAAGCCTGTCTTTACAGCTTTCAAGCAGCGACAGGTAGTGAATGATGTGCGTGTCACATAATACGAAGGTAATTGTTACAAAGCCAGCCATCTGGCAACCTGTCAATTCTTCAAAGTTCCTCCATTGGAACAAGGTTTCGTCACGAAATTTAATATATTTTCGACGGTACATAATATATCCTATTATTACATCGCTTTCATTATAACTCAATGGAGGGTTTGAGAGGAAAAGTGACGAAGTTGGAGCCAGGTATCGACAACCGTTGGAATAAATTTCGTCAGGATTAAATAGACATCATTTATAAATAGTAGATAATTTTTTTTACTATACACTGACCTGCAAACTAAGTACAACACCTTTTATTTTTTTTTCTAACTCTAGCTCTCTTTTTCTAGCTTTTTTTTTTTAACTACTACTTTTTTTCCGATGTTTTAATTTTAATCCTTTTCATTTAGCTAAATTGTTATAAACAATTTTAAAAGTGTAATGCCTCGTTGTTTAGTAGATGATTAAAATTCTCAATATTTTTCTTTCTACCGAGATTCATTGTTGTTGTGAAAAATAAATACATTTAGCATAGTTTAACTTAACTACCTCTATACACTTTCGCTCATTAGGCAAGAGGTAAAAACCACAGCCTCTAAGAAAATTAAAGAAGATAATCGAACAATCATTCTAATCGATCAATACCAGTAATATTGCAGTTTTATTGAAGCAATACGTCTGTTATGGGGACACTATAATGAGCCTCCATAGCGTTTATGAGGCACCTACAGCGAGGTAACTTATGAAAAGGCCGGAGTATATTAGATAAGAACATATTGTGTAATGTGAGGATTATGTTCATCATTGTTTTGAAAGTGGGTGGAAGTAGAGAGCCTCCACGAGTGACGATATCTAAAGTACGTCCTGCGCACCCTGGACGGTCAACCTCGCTATCATCCTTATTGACTGACCAACCACGGCATGAGTGGTTTCCACATGACATTTGGCTTATACGACGAAGAAGAAGATTGTTTTAATTTAAATTAAAATAATCATATTTTGTGAAATTGTAGATATATTGAGCCTAGAGTTCAACAGGTCTGTTTAAGTATGCAATTCTCAGTAAAACGGGTAACCTTATTGAAGGTTTAATACCATATGTTCTTTCTTAAGAGTACGTAAACTTAAGGTCGTTAAAGAAATCACTGACACATGTTTCATACAAAAGGTACACATTAAGTACTTTGTATTCGAATATTTGTACGAATGTTTATTAAAATTTATAATTAATATAATGTCTAACTTAATTTTTGACAGCCTATAACTGTCCCACTGCAGGGCAAAAGCCTCTTCTTTATAGAGAAAGATTGAGCATGGATCACCACTCTAGCTCACTGCGAGTAGGCGATTTCAGATAGTTAAATTCAGGTGTCCTCACGACGTTTTCCGTCACCGTTAGTCTATGGTGTGTTAGAATATCCAAGTATTTACGACATTAGCAATATCGTTTTAATCTAACAATCGAGTCATCCATACAAGTTACACATTAAGAATCAATGAGGCGATTACTCGGTGGGTTTAATGGTCGCATACTTAGTACATATTAGTACCTGCGTCCGCCATCCCGTCAAGTAGGAACACTAGTGACCAGTATAACCTGTTCCCTACCCACTCTTACCTATAAGTTGCCCATGATAAATTGGTAGTACGCACATTCACTACCCGACCATAAAAAAGTGGAATTTATGTATTCCGAAACCGGGGACTTTCTTGTTACTTGATACTTATATCTTCCGCTTTTTGGAAAATATTAGGATTTAGTTTCAACTTTATTTTATGAAATAAATATCTATCTCGCGCTATATAACTCCAGTCTATTTCATAAACATCTATATACTGGCGTACGCACATACTAGTCCTAAATATTAAATTTTATTTATATCGTATGGTAGCTGTAGGGACACTAAATAATTCACAATAAACTCTACATAATCTTTAATATTTAATCTAGGTTTGTAGCAATTTGAAAGGTACACAAACTCTTTACTCTCAAACTAACCCTGTCAAGTTAATGTTTATTTAGTGTTGAGATAAGTGTGTAAAAGAGTTGGTCGCAACCTGTGATAGAATGTATAGTGGCTCATTAATCTTGTGATTATAAGCACTAATACACGTGCGATGATACGTCTGTAGTTATCCATTTTATTTGTATCCAAATTGCAGTCGCTTGAACTTATTTACAATGACACAAAGCATCGCTCACAAACAATTAGGAAGCGAATAAGGAAACGATTTCCAAATAACATCAACACGTGATAAAAGATAAAATTTTATTTTTTTCACGTCTATCACGCAAAATTGACACTTTGACATCAAAATACTTTGACGAAAATCAATATTCCTAGTTCGTGCGTAAGGATACAAGAGAAAATACAGGAAAGAGAGAGGAAATACAGTATTTTAATTTCGTTTACTCTATTTGCAAATTGCCCATATTAAATCAAGGCTAACTAAATCAAAAATGTTGAAATCGATGCGCTAATAAGCAAAACCATACGAATATCGGTATAACAAAAGCATAACTTTACATAAAAGGAGATGATATTAGTAACGAACATCACAAGCAAAAATAAGCTTAAGTACATCGAACAAAGGCCTGCAAATCGTTTGTACCTTGCCGGGGTCAAAGCTCATTGTAGAGCCATTGCACTGCATCAATCGACAGGCCATTAATGCCTTGTCACAGGCTATTACAATGGCACCTGCATGCATTGACCCCTGTCGGTCACACTACAACGACTTTTGTAGTTAGGAAGTAATTTTATATTGACCTCTGGACCAAATTGATTGGCTGTCGAGACTTTAATTATTCTAACCCCTTTCCTATTATGCTTGAGTTGTTTCCGCATTCCTTTGATAATATTGTGTACGAAATTAAATGTGAAAACACGTCATTCAAGTAGCTTAACCTATATTTTATGTATAACATGGCATACTTTTTAAATGAGATTAATTATCAATACAAATTAATCCAACAACAACCAGGCCTTTGTTCAACAGTGAACGAATCCAACAACATATTGTATTCTCTAAAATGAAATAATCTTTACTTGCCTTAATATTTAGTTACCTTTATTCGGAGTTCATAAGAATTAGCTAATTAATTATTTTTCTACTTCAGCTATTAGTCTTCGATTCTAACTACGTTTAAATATATGAATTAATCTATAAAGCTTTTTATCGTCTCGTTTAGACAGTTACAGTTACTCGCATGACAACCGTGACGGCCTACCATGCTCTCCGAAGCAAGTCGAGATCTCGGCGTCTACCCACGACAAAACCGCGGCAAAAGCGTAACATAGAACACCAGCGATTTCCATTAGCTTTAAACAAAAACAGAATATAACATCACGCCTGTATTTCCCGAAGGGGTAGCCAAATGCACATACCTATAGTACACCCACATCGCTTGTTATGTTTTTATGTCCCAATGTAATAGAGAACGAGCCAATTGCCATCAACTAGGCACAAATCCAGACCCCGTGCTGCTACTGAGAATTACCTAATGGAAAAACCCAGTAACGTTTTACCCGCCCGAAGGGATTCGAATCCAGGACCTCGTGCCCAGCAACCACTAGCCCAACGAGGCATTTAAACAACTAGAAAAGTCTTGTATTTTTTATTTAGTATGTCGTTTATAGTAGTCCTTGATACACATATCATGAGACAAGTAGATAATGAATTCGTCAAGATGGCGGAACGACCAATACTTTTAAATAAAATTGTACCATTTTCGTCTTGACCTTGTGCGGTGACGATTAATTCCCCGATCGGGGCAGTCAGTAGGTTGCGTCGTCGGACCGGCCTTGCCGCCATGACGTAACCTGTATGCCTCCGAGTCTTCGAGCCGGCGACCGAGCGAGATACCGTGCGCTAGCGCATCCCGCATTCGAATTTCTTTAAACACGCGAAACAAATCGATAATAAATTTAATCGACGCCATTAGTGTTACCTGCCAGTGGTTTTAAGTAGTGCTTGTATTATAAGATGTATCTGTGATGATGTGATGTTTAAGAGGTAAAACTGTTGGCGCACAGAAATATTGAAATAGGAATTCGTGGGAAAATACAAGTTTACGTAGGACGAGGTAAGCCAACACATTTAATACTTCGTTGTTTTGTAGCCAAAGAATTCTTGTTACACCTACAATTTTATATCGTCTGCTTTAAGCATTTCTTGGCGCGTTATGTTAACTTGTTATTAAATAATTAATTAATGGAATTATCCAAATACGAGATCAATTCCGATGCTATTGCACTTGGCTGTTAAATAATTGCGGTGCCTGTGAGAATGTATGATGAATCTAAACAAACCGTTACTAATACATTGTTCAACGATGTTAGTTAGCATACATTTCTAAGCACTTTTACCCCTTTCTTATAAATGATGCTAACATGTGTTTTAAGATAACTTCTTAAGTCTATTGACATCTCTATTCATTGACATGCAAACAACAGTGACAGGTATAATTTAATAATATTTTCAACACTGACAATTTTTATAAGTAAGATGGTTATACATCCACGATTATATAGCCACAGGGAATAATTTAAAAAGAAAAATAGGTGCTAAAGGTAGGTTTAAAGTAGGTTATAACTCTTAGATAAGCGCTGTTGAACATAAACCGGCTTTCATGAAAAAGTCGTTATGGTAACTATTGCCGCAGTCCTGATACTGAGCAACGCTGATCAATGTGTGTATCCTATTATAAATTTCTATGATAAAATAGATAATATACCATCTTCATCATCATCATCCATCAAAATGATCCCTACATCGTAATACCACTTTTAAGATTAACAGCCAAACTTCAATAGTGGATAGCTACAATTAAAAAAGGAGAATCATAAAGGTGTTTAACCAGAAACAACATGATATTAAAACCTATAAGTATATCCTGTTTTAAGTGGTTTCCAAACACATGTAATTATAATTAATTATAGACGTAACCAGTTCGTCGACCCCGTAGTTTGGCAGTTGCTGCTAGATATGAAGATAAATAATGATTTGATTAGACGTAAAATTGTTAGGGATTTAATTGTATACCTCACAATATTGCTCTTAGGTAACAATAACACTGCAACTGATACTAAGAAGAAGAAACATAAGTAGAGAAAATTTTACAAAAAAGTTAAGAGCTTCTGACAATTATCAAGAACAAAGGCATGAAGTAAAAAAGATAATTCACAGAACAAATTCAAGATACTGAATCGGTTTTCTGATGCGATTAATGTTAATAGATATAGATGCATACGTCATATGTATTTATTATTGGCAACAATATTACTAATTTACTATAATAACTTTCGTGAGTGTTATCCATATTATCTACTATATATACCGGTTGTACTCACGTCGATATTCGGGAATGCCCGACTAGTTTCGGACTCTAACGGAGCCCTTATTCATGAGCAGGTGACGCGGCGGGTGTTAGTCGGGCCTATATTTCTGCTTCAGCCTATAATTCCCGAATATCAACGTGAGTACAACCGGTATATATAGTAGATAACAATATTACTGGCTGATAAAAACGAAAACTGAACCGTTAAAATAGTTTCATTTAAATTCTGAATTCTTGGTAGACATCTTTACATCGTTTTTTATACATTTTAGGTAGTTACTAAACTAACGATGACATCAGCGCTATTCAAGAATTTTATTAGATACATGAAATATTTATAAATAGTGCCAACATAATAAAAACGGGTCAAGTGCGTGTTTAACCCGAGGGTCAAGGGTTCCGTTCCTTACTAAATTCATGATTGTAACTTTACTACTTGATCGCAAAATATGCCTTGCAGGTGACCTGTTGCTATAGCTTGTGTTATTATTCTCTAAGCATGAGTATACATATACAAGCAAAGTCCGCCAAGGGATGGAAAACAGTGATGAAAATGTTATCAAGGCAATGTAGGGAAACTTATGCGATGGCCACACATAGAAAACGTAAGACGAAGACACGTCCCGAATAGGACGCAGACATATGGCCCTTTGATTTACTTTCATACATAATAAATACAAACGTCACGATACAAAACATACAGAAGAGACGTGTTTGTGCCCTGTCTATTCATCTTCATCATATTTAATGTATAAAATACATACACAAACTTAGTCCTCATTGATTCTTAAATATATCAAATCTAATTTTGACGATTTTAATCCACGGGATCCTTAATAGGCACTTAAGATGTCTTGTTAAGGAAATTACCTAAAATAACATTTATCATAACTGCAAATTATACAGGCCAAAGTGTACAAAAATATATTTTAACGACTACTTTTGAACATAGCAAACAATTCGACAGTATAAACGGCACAAGTAACAAAAACCTTTATAAACAACCGTTTTAGAATAACGTTGCCTTTGGTAAACCCAGACTGTAACTGTAAAACAAATCACTAAGGCATAATGCTAATGACCTCATCTTTCTGACATCTTATTTTCCGACAATTTACATAATTGTCGTTGATTCCGTCTGTATCCTATCTTTACCTCAGTCTATATAATAAAATACGTTGACCAAAGTACGGTTGGTAACAGAAGTAAAGTAACAAATTCAGAAACTTAATGTCAAATATATACATCCATTTAAGTTTTAGTCTCAAATTATAAGAACATTTAATACTTTTTACTATGTAACAATAAGTCTTTAATGGATGCTAACAACGTGTTTAAAAATTAACAAGTTTCCTTGCTTTTCTTGTTGACTTAAACGCTAGATTGTCTGAGGTCCAAAGATAAAATTGTACATAAAATATTTAATTAACGATTATGAAACCGAGATTCTTGGCGTTTTCGCCCAGGTTTTAGTGCTGCCATTTTTTTCATTAAAACCGTCGGCTTCATTAGCGCTCGCGAATTGAACGTGTATGCTATAAAAACCTTCCGAACTAACAGTTTTACCAATTACTTTGGCTTTTAATTTCTTACTGGCCAAGGTGTATGCAGTAAAATCGCAGCAGGTTCGTATTTTCACGCCTACACAAGGGTGCGGTCGGTAACCCATACTAGTTAATAACAGACTAAACTGTAACATAAACTTAGTCGTGCTACATACATATATGAAGGCACACCTGTCTCCCGAAGACGTAGGCAGATTAGTTTTACTATAATTCACCTTTACTAATTCAATACATTAAAAGATGAATCTGATGCCCAAAAAAATTTGATCATGTAAAAATATTAAGGGAGAAGCCTTCGTTCAACGTGAACGTGGAGTGGACGTGTCCCGGCTGATAATGATGATAAAAGAACATTATTAATATCTACTAATTAATTTATTATCTATCCAAATCATTGCTAGAAAAGATTACCAGAAAACATTTTCCCTACAAATATATAAAGGGTAAAACAGGAAAAAGTGCCCTTGTCATAGCGTAAAACAATTATTAAACTGCCATACCATCTGTTACAACGTATTATGTAGGCATATTTATGTTCTACACCTCACCTTTATCTCACAAAACCTTCAGTCGCCGCACGCGTTGTACTTGACCGGCTATTACTGAAAACGGCCAGGCCTACGTCAGGTGCATATTGTGATGCAAATGGCAGTGGCGTGCAGCTGCACTATGCAAGGTGCATCACAACCGCAATGCAGGCAATACACAATGTATTATGCATGTTGCATTGTCCCGTAGGTATAATTGTGAATAATTGCCGCTATTGATATATGCGTTGATGTGTTCAAAAAAGATCGCAATTGTTCTCGCAACGTTTTCTCTTTTTATTGTTCCCATCCTACGTCCTTAGATATATAATTAACGTTCAAGTGAGGAGTACCCTTAACCGACGAGCGTGTAGGAGGAATGTTATGCGTGTAAATGTGGCGAAAGAAGTATGCCAGGATCGTTGCAAATGTAAATCCGTGGTCTCTGCCTCCCCTTCTAGGAAACAGGCGTGACTTTATGTATGTATAATTTTCATTCTATAGCGACCAAATGGACACTGGGGCTGAATGATATGGCTCATACTACTGTTTTAATCGAGGTTTAAGTTGATTGGACAGGCCCCAGTAGTTTTCAATCCTGCAAGTACCACTCTAGTTAAATAAAGCAATCCATAATAATATCATAAACATAATTATATTTTTACCTCGTGAATCACTATAATGTAGAGTAGATATGTTTCTCACATTTAACCTTACTATACGCTTGTCCTTATCTTTAAATCTAATAGGCCCGACATTAACGTAATCAAAAGCAATTTAGTACCTGATGCTTTCAACTAATTTATCAGCAACAGTTTTATAAATTGCTTCCCATATTACCGATTACAGTTAATACAATTTTCCCATAATCATTACTGGTTTCTCAAGCGTATTGTGCAGGCACTGGATACTTACTGAATGACCCTCGAGCTGTATAACTCCTAGGAATTTTAATAGGCACTAAACATGGTTATTAAAATTGCCTCGTCTTCACTGAGAGGCTTAGTTTTATGGCGGCGCGCGCAACAGCTTATCTAACAAGCGCTCGTGTCCTAAATTATTGTAAATAGGACTCTTACGCAATGGTTATTAGGACACTTTTATCTTGTAGGATCTACATTGTTTTTATACGAACTATTTTGGTTATGTAACCGCTTTTTTAATTTGAAAGAGCGTTTAAGGAAGTTGCTTTTAAATCCCGATATATGTATATCTTCAAGTAAATATCTAAGTACTTTTACATCATCACGCCTGTATTCCCCGAAGGGGTAGTCAGAGGTGAACATATAGTACACCAACATTTCGCCAGTTATTTTTAGGACCCAATGTAATATGGGTCAAGCCTATTGCCATCAACCGGGCACAAATCCAGACTCCGTGCTGCTACTGAGAATTATCTAATGAAAAAACCCAGTAACACTTTGCCCGACCCGGGATTCGAACTCAGGGCCTCGTGCTCAGCAGTCGCGTTTAGCAACCACTAGATCGAGACAGTCACCTTTTTATATAGGAGAATCTTTCAAAAAGATATGGGGGAGTTAAACGATATAGATAGAAGTTTTTAATATAATACCAATGTAAATACATATGCTTTACCTCTAGCACATCATAAAAAATATTAAGTATCTTACGGTGGCTTTGCGATGCGAGTCTCCACCATCAATCCTCTTATATTCAAATCTTAACAGTACAATATAAAAAATACTTTATTCATCGATTCTTGGTACCTATCAATTGAATATACAACACAAAAGAATCAATGCAAACAGACTAAAATCTTGCAGACCGCAAAAGTCTGACGCGGGTCTTGTAAGCGGGCTTCAAAGTTCTTGATCTCTGCCCTGTGACCTTCATGGGCTATTGTCGATGTCAAAGAAGGCTCTGGGCAGCTTTCTATGTTTGCCAGAATTTATGAACATTACAATAGGTCCAAACTCTCTCTAATTATTATTATTATTTTTTTTTAATTGGGTCAAGCCCACCACTCGTGTCCATCATTGCGACTCCTGTAAGCCAGGATCTACAATGATAACCAATGAGAATCACCGAGGCAATGAAGCTCGAGGCGTCCCAGAGAAATGACTCGACTGTCTTGGAACCCGCAACGAAATTAATCATAAAGAATATATAGGAGGAGTAGGAATAAAACTCTCTCTAATATACAAAAACCAGGGTTTACAGTTTCTCCTAGTTTGGAAGAAAGGGTTTATACTATTGTTTTTTAAATCTATAGTTAACTGCCCCCCTACCACGAACTCATAAAGCAGGACAATTTATATTGTGGAAGCGAGACCCCGCATCACACTGCACGTAGCGGCGTCTCGCTTCCACATCTTAAACTGTGGTGCATTAAAAGTTCATGGTAAGGGGGCTGTACATCCGTTATCTACCCTTCTACCATCTTACTAGTATTGTTATGGCATTATATACGACAGCTGAGCGAAGCTTTTGTGTATTTGATTTAGGTACAGGATGGGAAAATTTTATTGGGTTTTACTGTTAGGGACAAGCCTGAACTTTAGAATTCACCCGATAAATGTTAGGTCGCCTCAATTATACGACACAGCTTATCCGTATATGTCTTTAGCACATGGTGTGCATGCAACAGCGTACATATTTCGTTATAAGATAACTTGTATGCAAAAGAAGAACTTACTTGAAGCTTTAGTAGATAGTGTTTTATGCTAAGTACGTACTGAAACCCTTATTTACGTACAATGTTTTAAAGTCTGTCATTCTTCTCTGCGATTGAGTATACTAAAAGTTAATCAGCGAAACCATACAAGGAGTAACGTGGTATCAAAGGTAGAATACAGGGTAGTGAATGTACGTTACCGGATTAAGTCAGAGCGAATCCAGATTAAATTATCCAATACTGCTAGAAGTTTTAGTCAAAGGGAATCGAGCTAACAATCCATAGTACGAGACATACACTAACACTTCACCTGCTTTAACATTATCTACGTTTCATAACTTGTCACCGAGATTTAAATAGATAACGATGTGGCTTATGCTAAGAGGAAATGATGTAATTTACAACGATAACTCTACGAACATTGTGTAATGCTTAACACGATGTTGTGTTCATTTTGGTTTAATAAATGAATGTTTTAGAAAAGGTGACCCATTTCCTTTTATCGAAATAAATGGGGACATAAACTGTTATGTCATCAACTTACAATCCTTTACAAACAGCGTGGCGGAAGACGCACGTGTTCATACTATAAGCTACCTACTTACATACAACACTCAAAGCCAGGTGTCCAAATTCCTTACAGAATTCTTATCTCTTATAAATAGAGGAAGGTTGACCCACCTTTTATGTAGCTACTTAGGTGCGTTGTACCTTTTTATAAACGGAGCCCCCGACCTTGGCCCGCTCACAGGGACCCTCTCCCCACTGCAACTTTTACAACGCTCAGCGAACCGTACAGACGCTTCCTCAACAGCCATCCTTTAATAAACCTTCACACCCTTTTACAGATAGGACAGCAAGGGCCTAATTAAATTGGACGCAATGCGCTACGATTAGGTCTGCTGAACCTAGGTACCTGAAATAGCACATCGTGTTTTGATAGCGAACGTTTCGGTTGTGTGCTGTGCATAGATAGTTTTGTAAGGCTTTGTTACGTGTGTAGTGTGTTGGAAGAGCAGTGAACAGCATTCGCTGAACTTCGAGTGAGATACGTCTAACTCGTTACCTAAATGGTTAGATACTATCGCTACAGTTCAAGTTCAAGCATACTTTACATACATTTCTTTATTGCCTTAATTTAGTGCTTTCGCATTGCAGTATAGAATATTTTATGTTTGGCCAAGTAAAAGTTTTAACGTAATGCAAAGGTCCTACTTTGAAAGTCTTCTGTGAATATCACTTTAATAAATCAAAGAGTGGAATGTTTTATGTGGGACTTTACGGCTATTTTACCAGTAAAAGTAATTATACATTTAAATATATAAATACTAAGTTTAGCAGTAAGGTATATACAACCGTTTCGATTATTAAGAATAAGCGGGTATGTGGTTAATATGCTACAAGCACTACTACTACCTATAATTTCAAATAGCATTAGGCCAACTTATAGAGGAATGCTTTTTTTCATTTTATTAGGTTCGTGTTCTTACATTTGAAAGACGTGGCTTTATACGAAACTAGCCTAAACGTCGTCCACGTCGGTTTCGGATACCTAATTTTTTTATTGACTTTTTGGCCAGACACAGACAGGGGGTCCGCAGAAAGCCCTATTAACGTCTTATCACAATCTGATCAATGGTTTTAAAAGCATAGCGGACATACATAAAGACATTCATTTTTATATATATTTATATAACTGTATAGATAACATAATAATATATGATAACGAAAATTCTATTCTTTTTACAGGAATACAGATGAAAACATGACGAGAAAGTTTCTATTCTGTTTCCCCCTTAGGGCGGGAAATATTATATTCGGATACATTGTAATAGTAAGTATTATACTAAATATAAAAACTACATTTCGTGAATAGTTTATATTTAAATACAGTTACCTATTATTAAAATATAAGCTAAGAAACTACACAATGGTGCAATTATAAAGTCAGCGACACGATTGAAATAAAACAAAACTGATTAAGCGCGCTAAAAAGACGTAGTGGAAGAAGTATTATTCGTCTATTGCCATTTAAACATAAAACATATTAAAAGCGTGCTTGTGAAGAAACATACGTTAAACAAACTTACAAGTTTGCACATTGCTTTAGCATTCATGTTGATGTTCTGCAACTTTGCTACGAACTTTACATCAGGCGTTCGGAATATCAGTACCTGTGTAGTTCTTAATATTTTTCTTTGCCAAAGTAACATGGAAATAGGTACGCTTTTATT
The DNA here is from genome assembly GCA_946251915.1 of Abrostola triplasia. Lineage (NCBI taxonomy): Eukaryota > Metazoa > Arthropoda > Insecta > Lepidoptera > Noctuidae > Abrostola > Abrostola triplasia. The sequence continues at coordinate 8,222,878 of OX276434.1, read as the reverse complement.
CAACATACAAATCATTTATTTTAAAAGGTCACCTCGGTGTCTTTTCAAAACATCTTACCTTTTCAAGCTAAAATATGAATAAACTTCTCCTTACATATGAATTTTCTCTTTTCAGCTTATAGCTATAGCCACGGCAGCGTTCCACTTATACCAGCTCGGTCTGAACGTGACAAACAACTACTACGAGAAGGATGGAAAGTTTCGAAACTTCGAGAATTTGGAGAGCATATTTGGGTCCACAAAAGATTCGTTGGAAAGGATAATCGTCCTTACGTACTACCTTTCGTATATTACGATAGGATTGATGCTATTCCTATTTGCTATTATGTTTACATGTGGTGCTCATATGGTAAGATATTTTTTATTAAAAAGGGTAATACTTTACTCAGAATTTCTTATGTAGCGTGTTCCATTTAAAAAACATGAATCCTACGTACGCTTAAACTTGGAACAAAATTTAATATTTGTGGGTTACAGAAAAAAGGTCTTCTACGAAATCGAATAATACCTACCTACAAGGGTCTTAGTTTTAGAAATTTTTGTTTAATTCGTAAGAAGAACTAATTTGTGTAACCCGTTTTGTTATTTTACGTTTGTGTTTGTTTTTTCAGTCGCAAATATGTTGTTTAGCCAAGTTTTTGATATATAAATATATAATCATGCCTGTATTCCGCGAAAGGGTAGGCAGAGGCGACTGTAGAGTACACCGACATTTCGCCAGTTATGTTGTGTCCCAATGTAGCGCGCCGCCCAATTAGCGCGAGCCTATTGCCATCAACCGGTCACAAATCCAAACTTCGTGCCGCTACTGAGTATAACCTAATTGAACAACCCAGTAACACTTGACCCGACCCATGACTTGAACCCGGGACTTCATTCTCAGCAGTCGCGCTTAGCCATCACTAGACCAACAGTCTTAATTTTTTATAACCATCGAAAACACGTTAACTTGACATAACATTTAGGTGTCACCTTTTCTTGTCACGGGTATAATTAAAGAGGCATAAGCGCCTATAAAAACTATTTTACTTAAGAGCCATTTCACAAAATTTTGACGTTCGAATTTCGGTAGAATTGTCATGTGTGCGTGACACACCCACACAAAAATAATGCTAACAGTGTAGCGCAAAAAACGAGACGGACAAAAAAATCTTGATCGTTATTACAATATACCTATATTCGAGATTTATGAAAATATTTTGAATTCATTAGTAATTTGATCATATTATTTATTTGTTCCTATTTTTTAAGGCGGTTTTTATATTTTTTATTTCACAATTTTTAGTGATGCCTAGGATTCATCCGCCGTAGACATTTTGAGGATTAGTATTTGAAATCCTTACAAAATGCTCCCTCAAACGATATCTCACACGATATATACTATTAAAGTGGTAGAAGGGGGGACAAGGCACCACCTCCCCCTCTTTCTTTCTAGTTTGTGGCGACAATTACTTAGGCTATATTACTTGTAACGACAGTTCTGCTATGATTTTATAAGGAGTTCAGTTCCATATCTCCAAAGATCATCATCAGATCTACATGAAATTTCAATGGGACTATTTCGAAATAAACTACTTTCCAACAAAAAAAGAATTTTGCAAATCCGTCTTTAGATGACGGAGCTATGCCCGAACATACATAAAAAATATATTTAAACATCCGAATTGATATCCTCCTCCATTTTAAAGTTTTTAAAATAAATATACAAAGGCGAACTTAATACCTTAGGCATTTATTACCAGTCGACTTTAGAGCGATATGGAGACAAATTTATTAGGTAGATGCACATTGCACATATCGATGCATGCGATGTGATTACGTATGGCTCTGAGACGTGGTCGCTAACGGTTGGCCTTTTGGAAAGGCTCAGAGTCACTCAACGAGCTATGGAAAGAACTATGCTCGGGGTTTCTTTGGCCGACAGGATCCGGAATACGGAAATTCGCCAAAGAACTAGAGTCACCGGTATAGCTCGAAGAATATGCAAGTTGAAGTGGCAATGGGCATGCCATATCGCTAGAAGGACCGATAACCGCTGGGGAAGAAAGGTTCTCGAGTGGCGACAACGAACCGGAAGACAGCGTTGGCAGGCCTCCTGCCAGGTGGACCGACGATATCGTCAGAATTGCGGCCCAAGCGGTAGATGCAATTGGCAAGCTGTCGTTTATTGTGGCGTTCTAAGGGAGAGGCCTTTTAACAGTGGACGTCTACCGGCTGATGATGATGATGATGACGTATATCGATACGCAAAATAATAAACATACATATAATACGTTACATACATACATGAAACAAAACAATACATATATATACATAAAGCAATAATTAATTAATTATCTCAACTATTATAACTATTTACAACTTAAATCTAATACAAGATAAAAACAATATATACAAAAATAACAAGTTAAAAGCATAAAAAAATTCATCCCCATCGATGTAAACCGGTAACGTGCCCAAAAGACTGGCAGCATTGCCACGTGTAGTTTGCGCAAACTCCTAGACCCACCAGGTATGATTGCTTGGCACTTATTCGGAATTGCCGCCATGCCAAATCTCTCGGACCAGTCCATTGTAGCTTAAAGATCGCAGTTGGTTGCACTCATTGTCTAGTACACATCATCAATCCCAGAAGCAGAGTAAGGCTACAAGTTATGCGTAATCCATATGCATATGCATATGGAATACGCACACCGAAGTGATTGGATTATAAGGTTAATAAAGATAGAAAACAGCAATGGGCGGAGAATACCGCTTTGTGGAAGGCCAGAATTTAGCTCACACCAGGAAGAAGAGGACTCTTCCACATGGACCGACCACTGGCGTTCCCAAAAGTAAGGGATCTATTCCAACGCTTTAGGAGACGCCAAGAGATGGGATAGGATGTAGACGAGGATATCGCGATTGACTATATTGAAGGTATTGGAAAAATCAACTAGGGCTGTAACTTTAGTATCTTCTATGCCTGCCTTAATGTCGCCAATCGCCTGGCCTGCAACCGGACTGCAAGGGAGACAAGAGGTTATTTTGGTTGACTCTTCGTATATTCTCATGGACATAGGCCTCGAGCACTTTAGATAGGAAAGAAAGGATAGAGATTGGTCGGAAGTGACTGGGTAGAGTAGAGCTCGATATTTTAGGTAAAAGGTGAACGAAAGCTTTGCGGTACAAGTAGGGGAAGTATCCGGTATCCAAGGAGCACGATATTATGTGTGTGATTGCTGGAAGAAGGTGGTCAACTATTGTGACGATCATTCCGCGATGCATTAACGCTATGGATTTGATGGAGGATGATCTTTTTGATTTCTCCCTCAGTGACTGGAGATATGTGCAAGGGATTCATGTTGGGACGCGGAAGACCATCGACGTAAGCAAGTGTCTGAGGTTTGGTCTTTTGTCTAAAGTTGGGCTAGTGAAGAAATGCGAATTGAGATCGTCCAAATCAATGGAATTCAACCGGTCAATTAGTGGTGATTTGTCAATACTGAGAGGTTCAAGGAACTTCCAGAGATCGGCAAAAGTGGAACATAAATAAATGTAATTTAGAATATGGCGGCGTTTGGTATTGGATATTACTTAATTATACCGATTTCGTGCAGCTTTGAAAAGATTCCAGTCCTCATCACGATCTTTCTTGAATTTTCAAAAAGCGCGATCCCTACGCTTTATGGCCAACTTTACACCATTCAAAATCCATGGCGCAGCTGGACGCTTCAGCTTTACCTTTTCAACCGGTGCGTGTATATCATAAAGCTCGATGATTTCCCGGTTAAAACCGCTAACCTTTTCGTCGACCGCGGGAGCCTCCATCATAGGTTTCCAGTCGATTAGAGAAGCATCTGAACTCAGTTTGCTTACATTGATTCGCGCGAAGCTGTGCATGTACATTGTACAGTACCTTGAGCTTAGGTTTATGAGGTTTGAGGATATACGATAAAAGTATAAGGTCGTGGTGAGAGAATCCAGCGGTGACGAGTCGGCCATGAGAGGAAACCAGGGAAGGATTGGGGGTATTAATGAAATCGAGCCAAGTGTGCTCAGCTACATCGTTGTGGTGAGTGGCTTGAAGCAGTACGACGAGTAGGCTGGCAGAATCGACTATGTGCAGGAGTTTGGAGGATTGGGAGGTATGCGGAGTAAGGAAGTGTTGAAATCTCCCATGATGATGTGGTGTGCATAATATGAACCTATCTTTTATAATACAGTTTCGAATGCAGTGGAATCGTTACGGAGGTAAATAGCGGCGCCACCCCTTCCCTTACCGACCTTATAATTGCAAATAAGGACGAACTCAAGCAGGGGGTAGAAAGTAGATAAGATGTGAGGTTTGTGCAAAATTTCCGAAATCAGGTTAGCATGAACGTTGGCTGGGACTACTTTGCGCATTGAGGGGACAACATTTTCGGCAACATTTTTCGCGCATCTTATAATTCAGTGTGCTGCTACAGAACAGAAACTTACGTCATCAGATATAATATCTGATTGGATGGTTGCTGAATATTAATCAAATAAAATATTTTAAAAGAATTTAATAACATTTTATAATAAACAAAACCGGATGAAAATAATTCGTAGAAAATGAAAACGTTGTGGTCGTAGTATAAAAATGGGTTTTTAATACGAATTTTCGTAATTCAAAATTTGAAAAAAGTGACACAGGTCCTGCCTCTAAGGGCGCTCGGGCCCGACTGATCGTTCTACGTTTGTGCATTGTAATTTATTGTGATTTTGAGTGATATTGAAAATGGTATTATATCTAATTAAATAAAGGAATATTAAAAAACATTGTATTAATAGATTTCCCAGAGAGCATAGTTCATTATGGCATAATTTTAAAAGTAATAAATACCTTTATTTAAACCAAAAAGTCGCGATAAAATTACCATATAAAACCGTGAAAACCGGTTTAAGTATTTATTTTTTTATCAATTAAAAGTGTTATTAATCGAAAATTTTCCACCGTATGTTACAACAAAAGTATATGCCCTATGCCTACTGTATTTTTTCCATTTAAATTTGTTGATGTAAATGGTAGAATTTGAAGCCCGAAAATGGCTCTGCGATGGATTTTCAGAAAACGTGTTGCGGGAAATAGCTCACCACACAGCAATCAAGTTATATTTTAAAAATCTAATTCTATTTGTAACAATGGGAAAGATTGGTCTACATTCTACATGTATTTAGAAATTCCTTAGTACTACCTAAGATGGTAAATTTCGCGTCCGAAAATTCAGAAAACTGTCAAAAAATGTGAAATGGCTCTTAAGTAGCAAGGCAAACAAACAAGGCTGGAAGTTACATTCTTTGTGCATTGACTGCAGATATCCTCGTCAACACCCTCTCCTCCAAGTTCACAATGGTACAAATGAAAATATATCGACGGGACAGCACAATATATCAAGACCGGTGTCAGCACTCTATTGTGTGTCAGGAAACCCGCCAATTTTATTTTCCAGCAAAATATATATGAGATCACAGATAGTCGTTACTTACAGCCTTGTCGGATACACCATACAGCTATCTTTAACGACACCTTGACAACCAGACACATTGTTTATAGTTTATACAATGCGAAATTGTATCTATTTGCCGATTTACACACCCTTTTTGACGCAATGTTTAAAGTAAAATCCTGTTCTGATGCCTTTAATACATTCAAATAGGCTGACAATATCGGCGTGAAATAGCAAAGTTTGCGCTCAATACCGGTTCTTCTCCATAGAAATATCTTTTTTGGACCCGTGCAACTAGCATCTTAATGTTTTATAAGCGCCTGTAATTGGTTGACATGAAATCAAATCATTTGAATTTGATACATTCTTTGTCAAGCTATCCCTAGTACCTACATGGCCAATGGCCCTTGCCATAAACTTGAATAAATGTTATGGTAAAAATACAAAACAATACACTTCGTTACTATATTAAAATAATAAAATCAATCTCCTTCATTTTCTAGGGCATATTACCCATTCAATTCTCTAAACTACTTTATACAATTACATGACGTAGGGCCACTCAACTTTTTTCTGTATCATAACGTGACACGATACGATTCAAAGCACAGACACGACATGTATTCAGCCAATAACGTCAATAGATGCACGCACAACTATTGCGTAACTCGATTGCGGAATTAGAGAGGCCTGAATATACCATTAACAAATTAAATGGCTGCTATTGAAATGAATTAAAAGATATAAATTAGTTTTCACTTAACATTTTCTAGTACTGGGTAATACTTTCATTGATGATTGCCGTTACGAAACTTGCCTAATCGGTGTAGCGATTAGGTATTACTTTTGTGATTCAAGAATGATTGAAGTGAAATTAGAAAAATATTTGATGGTCAGTCAACTTTGTCATTGCTGGGTTTTCTATTACTACAGATTTATTCAATGTCGTACATTGAATGAATTGGTGTAGAGATAACCTACAGGTGCTTAACAAGCGTTCGATGCACGTTCTTTTTCTGCATGAATAAAATAGTAATTACAGGGCAATAATAAGATAAAGTGAAGTCTTAGAGATATAAAACCACATTACTGTCTTACTCGTAGGTAGAGTAGCATGCTCTGTGAACCTTTTCAGGTCATACAGCGAAGGCAAAACCATATGCTTAGTTACCTTTGTTGTGGTTGTCTCTCACAGCTAACTTTTGACTAGGCCTAACAAAGGAACCAACCAGGACGATACTTTGTAGGTACTTTATGTTGTGTACCTATTATGTTTTGACTTATTTTTTCTTTTTCAGGCAAACCACTGTCTTGTGACGACGTTCTTCGTATACAGTTTCTTCCACTTATTCTTTACGATTATATTAATAGTGTGGGAGGCGCTAACCGCAGGCTGGATACAGCTAGGGTTGATTGCCCTGTCCGATCGTAAGTATCTCTTGTTTAGCTACACATTGCACAAGAAATATCGTCAAACCGATCCGACTGTAGATATCTTATAAGGACACTGAGTAGGTTTCAATCAACAAGTTTTTGCTTCTAACACCAACGCTAGAATTTAGAACACCTCAGTCATGTAACGACGTATTAAAGGAGGTGTTATATACATGCTACAAGTACCTGTATATTTTCCTGGTACAATTTAGGGCAGAATAATAGTTATTCATAGACGAGGATCATGCCGGCATTTACTAAACCGCGTATTAAGTCTTTAAGGTTAGTATTTTATTTTTTTATTTTATTTTTATTTTATTTATTTGGCTCACCAACAATTGTTTACACAATAAAAATATTAAATACATTCATCATAATACAATACTCGTGTCACAATCTCTTATAGGTAAGCACAGCATGCATTAAACTACATAGTTAAAGTTAAGATTATGACAAAATTGAAAATAATGATACATACAAACATGAATGTGAAAACTGAATGAAATTAAATTTACCAAAATATTAAAATATTTAGTTGACGCTTCACGTGACCAAAAGGCTGGCCTGTTTTTCGGCCAAAGAATTAGCATTGCCATTCAACGTGGCAATGCCGCCAGCCTTTTGGGCACCCTACCAGTTGACAGCGATGAGGACGAATACTTTGATACATAATTTTTAGTTTAATTTTTTTATTTTGTATATATTCATTTTTAAGAATTGTAAATAACCTTGTAAATAAAATAAAAGCTATAGACTAAATGAAATGAGATAACAAAGTAGACCAATATTTTTTTTTAAAAACGAATTCTTTTGAGTTTGTTAAGTGAGTCAGCGTATAGGTCAACCAGATCACTGCAACTATTTAGTAATTTACACAAGCGAGGGATAGGTGAGTTGGCACCAAGTACGGTTCTACGAAGTGGAGGATATAAAGGAGTTATTGGAGCCCGTGGCATCCTAGCGGGGACTCGGAGTTTTACCCGACTCAGCAACTGTGGACAATCAATTTTGTATCGTAGGATTTTAAATAGGAAAACAGAATCGAGTATTGTCAAGTATAATTTAATACTTGGTGGAAAAAATACAATTATAAATTGTATTTTTTCATAAATAAGGGGGTACAGCCCAATAAAAAAAGTTTTGGGAACCATGCCCCCCACGACTTTTTTGTAAATAGTTTACAAAGTACGTAACTATTTAGTTTCGGGGAGCATGAGGATAAGGGTATCCGTCAGTTTCAAAACTTATCGAAACCCAAATAAACACGGAACAAAACTATTGATAGATGAGCTCCTAGACAATTTAAACTTTACCACGATCGGTCTAATTTTAACTTCTCTCTTACGTTAATTAGCTTTCTTTCGATAAAATAGTCGTGGAATAGTAGATTTCTGGTTCCAATTTTCAATCCAATAGAAATCCATTTCCGATCCGTTCTCAAGCGGAATTTTCACTCGGTTGTGGTAATAAATGGGCTTTATACCTTTTCTTATTGCGATTATAACGAACTTGATCTTACAAAACATATGCTATTGTGCAATGTTTTTTTAAAACAGCTTATTTGTTCGCGTCGTAAGTGTTTTTTAACAGTTACTTACAAATATGTTACACTTAAATCCCAGTGGAGGTAGTAACCAAGAACTGCTTTTGTAGGCATCTCAACCCTACCATTTTCCCTTCAGACCAATTAGATAAGCATATTTTTCAACGGTAACGCTCAGATTGTAATTGAGTCTGAATGTTTGTCAAATTTTCTCCGACCTAAATACGATTGTTCCTTTATACGTTCAATATATTATTATTTATTGCATATTGAGGTAACTTTTCTCGCTCTCTGTACTTGCTTTGTCGATTAAATTATCTACCATTTTAGACTAGTACTGATATTTGCGTATCTTCTCTCATATAAGAAAGCCTTTCAATAAAATAGGAAATCTTGTAAACAACATAGCTATTCACAAGTTACCTATTAAGGAAGCAGAGCCATACATAAGAACGTGTAAGGGGTTGTATAACTCCCTACATGCATGGTTGTGTAGTTGCCTATTTCCTTAGCCAGGAACTGCCGGATACATCAAATACCAGACGTTAAGGGTAATTACCGCTTCGACCGCTGCCTCACAATTAACTGGAGAGTACCCTATTTCACCGAAATCAAGTAAAGTTATGATTGCTTGTTAATCCTTTTGTACAATTAATATAACGTACTTCCGCACTTGATTAATGATTATTATATATTCGATAGTTTGTAATTATTTTATTCTATATACAAAAGTGCACAAGGCGGACTTAATGTCTTAGGCATTTTCTACCGGTCAAACCTTTAGTATCATTGGGACAAAATGAATCTTCAATTAATCACAGAACGATAGTCAAAAGCATAATTTTCCTTTGATCACTGTTTTTACAGTTCCACACAAAAAACTAATCGATGGATCGTTGATTAATCCTTCTATTAAGTTGTCTTATATATTGCTATTCATTTATATCTTTTGTCTAATATAATACGCATAGCGCCCCCTTTATCAAATATTTCTAATATTAACAATTTATATCTCTTTTTTGCTTAACATAGATGAACATTACTAAGAATCGCTACTGTCTTTTCAAATATACTCCCGCAATACGATTTCTGCAGTTCACGATGACAAAAAAATAGTCAGTCGCATTGTATTTCTAGCTGCATCAACGCCAACACGTAGTGTAGTGTGTACGGTACATGGGACAAACAATGCAATGTCAATGACCAGTGCAATAATTGTGAAGCTAGGTTGGTGTCACGTAAAAAAATACATTCGATTCTGCTTTGTTTTGTTGCCAACTGGATTCGGTCTCTCCGTTTTCAAACGTATTTTTTTTGTTTTCAATCAATTATTATGAGACTATGTGAGTGTATGTAGTGGCCAGAGTTTCCGACACATAAAGTTATGATCTTAATTTTTGAGTGTCTTAGTTATTCTAATCCTCGTATTTGGGTCATCATGGCGTCATATAGTACATATTGTCAAATAAGTCGGGATCATGTGACACTCTCTGCAAATAGCCTGCATGAAAAAGTGTCGTCGCTTTAAAGATTTTTGTCCTAATTGCCATGAGTAATGAAAAATTTTAATTTCTCTTTAGTTTTCTAAACTACGCTAGCCTCCCTTACTATCCCTGAAAACCTAATATCTGATTCAAGTTCATTCTTAATTTTTCGTTCTCATTTGAAACGTGATAGTTAATAGTAAACGTCAATATTGCGACAAATTGATCGTTACTGTATTACTTCGGTATTCATAACAGTGTATTTCTTGTTTCAGTGCTCCTGATAGTTTGCTTGTTTAGTGTCAAATATCTGATGGAAGCAATCCGGACGGGGAACATCTACAGCCGGCCGGGAGAAGTTTACTATAAATATTAATTAATTGTCAAGCGCGTTGTATGAATCACAAAATTAAAAGTACTAGTTAAGAACTTATGATTGTGTTAAATTAAGTTATTCTGTACTAAATGATGATAATATATTTATATATGGATTTAAAATACTTAAAAACCGAGACAATGGAATGATTAAATAAACAGTAATTAAAATTAATATTTACATTAATATGTTGTACTGAATCAATATTTTACGGGTTTATCACTCCCATAAATATTGTAAAATATTAATTTAAAACCTCTGGCAGGAAAGATCAAACAAACCGAACTAATATCCGTAAAAGTACCTTGTCACTGTGAAAATAAATTATGTTGTGAGCGACAATTCCTAGAACTAGTAGCATCACAAAGCTGTATCTAAAGTAGTGTTTCATTATTTTGTTATTTATCATCTAACTGTAAAGTTACCGTTGAGCGTGAAAGTTATTTAAATGTCACAATTGATGGGAGACTGCAATAATATTTGTATCAATGTAAGCCATCTTAAGTAGATGTGCAGTCTAGATATAAGGATATTAAAAGAATAATTTACTGTTCACATTAGAAGCAGCGTATAAAATTTTATAGTCACAAAAGCTTTGTACAAAGTTGTCTGTTTGTTGTAAAATATTTGTTTAACCCTTTGCGCGCCATGGTATTGTATACAAGACAACGTTTCCGCGCCCTCCATGCCATAACTCTAAATATCGGAACATTTGTGTAATGTAATAATGAACAATAATCGTAATATTACAATTAGATGTTGTCTTCTAATAAAATCGTGGCGTGGAGAACACGAAAACGCTTGTTTTCCATAGAAGACTGACGCTCAAAAGGTTAAGAATCATGCAAATGTCCAGGGTATATAGGTGAATTAGGTGATTAATAAAAACTAGACAAAACGATATTAATAACATTTAAGTCACAAAAACTTTTATTTATTATTTTATAAATAAACACAACACGATACATCACAACTTACATACTTACAAGTTACAATTAAAAAACAGGTTTAACAAACGCACTAATTGTCACACAGTTCAGTCTACAACAATCATTCAGAATAAATCATTTTTAATAAATAGTCAATAAATACCAACTTACATAGCTAAAAGTCTATCGATATTTATATAATAAATTGTCTAATTGTAAATCTTCTGGTGTTCTATTTATTTCTCTTCTCCTACGTCGCCCTAGCATCATAGGGACTACCATAGCCATGGTGGCAGGTACCATACCAGCACCTACTGCAGCCAATAACGTAGAACTATCTGGAGATACATTAGAAACTATCTTTCTTTTCATAAGCCTATTTTTAGGTACTACTGGCCTGAACTGCGTCATAGCTACGTCTAGATCATGCTTCTTATCCATATCTCGTTTGGCTTCCTCTACTGTTTGGAAACTTTTTTCTACTTCCAACAAACCTCCATGTGACGTTGTCATATTAGTGTGAGCTTTGTCAACAGGCAGTACTGTTAAAGAAACCGCTTGATGTGAAGTCATAGTTGATACATCTGAGCGATCGTCGGCAGTTGGGTTAAGCGAACGTTGACGCTTTTTATTCCTGTATCCTTTCGTTGTAGATAACAATACCCACTGACCATCACCGTGAGGAGGCCTCGAGACGCGATCATTTTCATAATCAGGACCACCGGAATAAACCACTTGAGTAGGCCTTCTATAAGGACGCTTCTGTAAAGTACCCGCTGATTGGTGAAGAGCTTCGTACTCGTAAGGGAAATTGGGAGGGCGGTGATCGGTTACTACAGAATCGGACATGCCATAGTATACGGCATCGTCGTCGGAATAGCTTTCCTGATTATCACAGTTTGGTTTGTGCGGACGTCTGCCTTCGTCTGGGGCCCATGATGAAGGGTAACTTGCTTGTTGTGGCTTAGTCCAGGTTGGTTTTGATGGTATTTCCGATTCATATTCTAACGGCAAGTGCAACTTGTTGTTAATGTATCCCGGTCTACTTGGAGATGGTTTTTTCTGTGGTTTGTAGTTGTAATTATTTGCAGATTCTTGATTAGAAGTAAATCTATCATAATTATGAGGCCTCTCGTTACTATGAAATCTGTCATCATTATGGAATCTATCGTCACTTTGGAATCTGTCATCATTATGGAATCTATCGTCATTAGGAAATCGATCATCGTCATCATTCCAGTGATTAGGTTTTTGTTTTTTAACGTTGGGTTTCCATTTTGATATTTTGCTCGTTGACCACGCCACCGGTTCTAAGCTCACCCATCCATCTTTGTCATCGTAAGGATGCTTATGTTGTTTTACTTTAAGGCGATTCCAAGTTGTATAAACTTTTCCATTATCTTCGTCTTCATGTGCTTCACTATTCATTGAAGAATATCTATCTGCTTTCAACTTGTCCTTTTTTAATTTTGCAGCTAATGCAGAAATAGCTTGTAAACGGTCTTGAGGTAGATCTCCGTAATCTTTAAGTTTATCAGCAGTTAATATATAGTCATCCAATCCCTCATCTTCTTCACTATTGTAACCATCCTGACAAGAGGGACCATAGCATCTCGGACGATTTTCATCAAAGTCATGCACAATATGAGTCATCAAGTTTTTCACTTCTACATCGTCCTTATCCGTATGTTTTAAAGTTATATCCTCCCACTTATCTTCAAAATTTTTAGGACCTGGTGAATTTTCTATAATTGTGATAGGATCCTTTCCAGGCACATCCAGTTGGTAAGACTTTAGTTTTTTATCATACTGCTCAATCTGAGTTGGTTCATCGGAGTTAGCAAGAGCAAGCGCAAGGGCAACACCGCAAAAAACAAATAGACACACTGTTATTTTCATCGTGTTTATTTCACTTTCGTTGGTTCGCGTGACGGCACGCGGGCAAGGCGCGCGAGTACTGAGCGCTGGCGACCGCCGCAGCCCACTGATATAGTTTTGATTGTGGATGCACACTAACCCTCCCTGCGCTCTAATGCAATGCTGATTCAGTACGGTCACGAGGAATGAGCGAGATAATTATGTGGCGATTGTCGTTTGCCGGCGACTATCTTAATTGACTATCGCGACTCTCAGGGCCATGACCCGAGCGCGGGTGAAACCGTTTTTCATTTTATGGGATATTTTCTCCATGGATAATAGGAAAGTTTCGCGGTTCACACACGACTCGGTTAAATTATGATTAAAATCTCTACGCAAATCAACTACAAAGACATGGTAAGTTTTCAAGTCAACATTCACGTAAGTCATTTCATTGTTTGAACCTACTTTCAAAGTAAGATCGTTCGTGTGTAACATACAATTAAAAATTAAAATACCAAAGTAATTAGCAAATGATGATTTCGAGCAGATAGTAATGACATGTTTTTCATTTACTGTATCATGCATGATAAAAATCTCCATACATATGTAATTTTCTATTAATCAAACTTTGCGACTTTCTATCGTAATTCATTACAGCAACATTTTACTTTATTTAATAAGTACTTGAGGTGCCTGAATGAAGACCAGTGCTACATTGTAAACTCGATGTGAATTTTGAACTCTCTCTAAAGACTTGGTCTGGGTTCTGTTGAAGATACGATTCACATACACATTCAAACACAGAAATTAGGGGTCGCAAACTGAGATCCAGAATACGAAAATTCCGGTATTTGCCCGGTATATTACGACCCGATATTTCGTTATTCGGGATCCCAGTTTGCGAGCCCTAACAGAAATCAATGAACTCTGTGACATAATTGGACACTTTTAACTTTCAAAAGCAGACAGAGGGTGACCTAAAACCCCGGCCTCTCGTACTCTATTTCCTTCGTGTCGTGTTTGCTCTCTCCATAATCGCAAGCCCACTTATTATCCTTATCTAGACGCTGATCAACTTCGCTCTAATTGTATACTGCACTTTTACCGGACCGTCTTGCTCCTTAGCATGGCACACGTGTATTATATGTAATTCTGTCGGTAATGTATTTTCTCTCTTTTACGATATTACTGTTATTGTTTGTTTGGAGTTGAAAGCAATTTAGAACATATTAAGAGCAGCATCCGGATATACTTGTGATGTTGCATTAAGTTTATCGAGGACAATAGTTGTCGTTTCTAATGATGAATGTCGGATCAATACTGACTTAGTTTTTTGTATTCCTCTTTGTATGTGTGCGTCTTCATTATAACAATCATTCACGTGTGATCAAATTACAAATAGCGCAACATAAAATGTATGTCTGCCTTTCTTTTAAGAATAAAGTTAATAAAACCGTAAACCGGACTGCCTCGTTGGTCTAGTGGTTGCTAAGCGCGACTGCTGAGCATGAGGTCCTGGGTTCGAATCCCGGGTCGGGCAGTGATACTGGGTTTTTCCATTAGGTAATTCTCAGTGGCAGCACGGAGTCTGGATTTGCGCCCGGTTGATGGCAATAGGCTCGCCCCCTATTACATTGGGACCTAAAAACATAACTGGCGAAATGTGGGTGTACTGTGCACCTCTGCCTACCCCTTCGGGAAATACAGGCGTGATGTTATGTTTTATGTAAACCGTAAATATTTCGTAAACCATTCACACATCATCATCAAACTTATGATGATTATGTTAACGTTGAAAAATAACGATCGAAAATTGACTCTCACATTGTTTGTTTTAACACGCTTACATAAACTGTTAACACCGTAGAGAAAGGAACGAAATATGAGGAAAATAACATAACAATACAGTACTTAGTACATATTAGAAATTTCTTTGTATTGTCGTAACGCTATGAAGATCCGATCACGCGAGCAATGTACAATAATTATACCTTTGTTACTTACGCACTCGGAAATAAAGTATTGAATAATGTATATGTAATAAGTATATTGAGTCAAAATACATAACGAGTTGTAGAAGCTGTGTGGTGCGTTGTTTATTTAGACAAGTAAAGGTAGGTATCTACTTATGTTTCTTTTATATTAAGGATGTAGTAGTGATCGTTGAGTAAAAAAGACATTAGGTATTTTTGGTCCATTATTTTTAGTAGGTAGTTTGACTGCTGAGCACCAGGTCCTGGGTTCGAATCCCGGGTCAGGCAAAGTGTTACTGGGCTTTTCCATTAGTTAATTCTCAGTAGCAGCACGGAGTCTGGTTTTGTGCCCGGTTGATGGCAATAGGCTCGCCCCCTATTACATGTACTAAATGTGCACATCTGCCTACCCCTCCGAGAAATACAGGCGTGATGTTATGATATGATGATGAAATTAAAAATGATTACTATTGGGAATATTTGTCGTTAAGAGCCATTTCACATTTTTTGACAGTTTTCTGAATTTTCGGACGCGAAATTTACCATCTTAGGTAGTACTAAGGAATTTCTAAATACATGTAGAATGTAGACCAATCTTTCCCATTGTTACAAATAGAATTAGATTTTCAAAATATAACTTAATTGCTGTGTGGTGAGCTATTTCCCGCAACACGTTTTCTGAAAATCCATCGCAGAGCCATTTTCGGGCTTCAAATTCTACCATTTACATCAACAAATTTAAATGGAAAAAATACAGTAGGCATAGGACATATACTTTTGTTGTAACATACGGTGGAAAATTTTCGATTAATAACACTTTTAATTGATAAAAAAATAAAAACTTAAACCGGTTTTCACGGTTTTATATGGTAATTTTATCGCGACTTTTTGGTTTAAATAAAGGTATTTATTACTTTTAAAATTATGCCATAATGAACTATGCTCTCTGGGAAATCTATTAATACAATGTTTTTTAATATTCCTTTATTTAATTAGATATAATACCATTTACAATATCACTCAAAATCACAATAAATTACAATGCACAAACGTAGAACGATCAGTCGGGCCCGAGCGCCCTTAGAGGCAGGACCTGCGTCACTTTTTTCAAATTTTGAATTACGAAAATTCGTATTAAAAACCCATTTTTATACTACGACCACAACGTTTTCATTTTCTACGAATTATTTTCATCCGGTTTTGTTTATTATAAAATGTTATTAAATTCTTTTAAAATATTTTATTTGATTAATATTCAGCAACCATCCAATCAGATATTATATCTGATGACGTAAGTTTCTGTTCTGTAGCAGCACTCTGAATTATAAGTTGCGCGAAAAATGTTGCCAAAAATGTTGTCCCCTCAATGCGCAAAGTAGTCCCAGCCAACGTTCATGCTAACCTGATTTCGGAAATTTTGCACAAACCTCACATCTTATCTACTTTCTACCCCCTGCTCGAGTTCGTCCTTATTTGCAATTATAAGGTCGGTAAGGGAAGGGGTGGCGCCGCTATTTACCTCCGTAACGATTCCACTGCATTCGAAACTGTATTATAATCGATAGGTTCATATTATGCACACCACATCGTCATGGGAGATTTCAACACTTCCTTACTCCGCATACCTCCCAATCCTCCAAACTCCTGCACATAGTCGATTCTGCCAGCCTACTCGTCGTACTGCTTCAAGCCACTCACCACAACGATGTAGCTGAGCACACTCGGCTCGATTTCATTAATACCCCCAATCCTTCCCTGGTTTCCTCTCATGGCCGACTCGTCACCGCTGGATTCTCTCACCACGACCTTATACTTTTATCGTATATCCTCAAACCTCATAAACCTAAGCTCAAGGTACTGTACAATGTACATGCACAGCTTCGCGCGAATCAATGTAAGCAAACTGAGAGAGATGCTTCTCTAATCGACTGGAAACCTATGATGGAGGCTCCCGCGGTCGACGAAAAGGTTAGCGGTTTTAACCGGGAAATCATCGTGCTTTATGATATACACGCACCGGTTGAAAGGGTAAAGCTGAAGCGTCCACCTGCGCCATGGATTTTGAATGGTGTAAAGTTGGCCATAAAGCGTAGGGATCGCGCTTTTTGAAAATTCAAGAAAGATCATGATGAGGACTGGAATCTTTTCAAAGCTGCACGAAATCGGTATAATTAAGTAATATCCAATACCAAACGCCGCCATATTCTAAATTACATTTATTTATGTTCCACTTTTGCCGATCTCTGGAAGTTCCTTGAAACTCTCAGTATTGGCAAATCACCACTATTTGACCGGTTGAATTCCATTGATTTGGACGATCTCAATTCGCATTTCTTCACTAGCCCAACTTTAAACAAAAGACCAAACCTCAGACACTTGCTTACGTCGATGGTCCCCCGCGTCCCAACATGAATCCCTTGCACATATCTCCAGTCACTGAGGAAGAAATCAAAAAGATCATCCTCCATCAAATCCATAGCGTTAGACTGTGATAACGTCTATCGCGGAATGATCGTCACAATAGTTGACCACCTTCTTCCAGCAATCACACACATAATATCGTGCTCCTTGGATACCGGATACTTCCCCTCCTTGTACCGCAAAGCTTTCGTTCACCTTTTACCTAAAATATCGAGCTCTTCTCTACCCAGTCACTTCCGACCAATTTTTTTTTTTTTTTTTTATAATAATTAAATACAGAAAATTTTTTTGATGCTTTTTAACCTGTTATTTTTGTATATATTGTTTTTATCTTGTATTAGATTTAAGTTGTAAATAGTTATAATAGTTGAGATAATTAATTAATTATTACTTTATGTATATATATGTATTGTTTTGTTTCATGTATGTATGTAACGTATTATATGTATGTTTATAATTTTGCGTATCGATATACGTCATCATCATCATCATCAGCCGGTAAACGTCCACTGTTAAAAGGCCTCTCCCTTAGAACGCCACAATAAACGACAGCTTGCCAATTGCATCTACCGCTTGGGCCGCAATTCTGACGATATCGTCGGTCCACCTGGTGGGAGGCCTGCCAACGCTGTCTTCCGGTTCGTTGTCGCCACTCGAGAACCCTTCTTCCCCAGCGGTTATCGGTCCTTCGACCGATATGGCATGCCCATTGCCACTTTAACTTGCATATTCTTCGAGCTATGCCGGTGACTCTAGTTCTTTGGCGAATTTCCGTATTCCGGATCCTGTCGCGCAAAGAAACCCCGAGCATAGTTCTTTCCATAGCTCGTTAAGTGACTCTGAGCCTTTCCAAAAGGCCAACCGTTAGCGACCACGTCTCAGAGCCATACGTAATCACATCGCATGCATCGATATGTGCATCTACCTAATATTTGTCTCCATATCGCTCTAAAGTCGACTGGTAATAAATGCCTAAGGTATTAAGTTCGCCTTTGTATATTTATTTTGAAAACTTTAAAATGGAGGAGGATATAAGTTCGGATGTTTAAATATATTTTTTATGTATGTTCGGGCATAGTTATGCCGATTATCCGTCTTTAGATGACGGAGTTCCGTCATCTAAAGACGGATTTGCAAAATTCTTTTTTTGTTCGAAAGTAGTTTATTTCGAAATAGTCCCATTGAAATTTCATGTAGATCTGATGATGATCTTTGGAGATATGGAACTGAACTCCTTATAAAATCATAGCAGAACTGTCGTTACAAGTAATATAGCCTAAGTAATTGTGGATACAAACTAGAAAGAAAGAGGGGGAGGTGGTGCCTTGTCCCCCCTTCTACCACTTTAATAGTATATATCGTGTGAGATATCGTTTGAGGGAGCATTTTGTAAGGATTTCAAATACTAATCCTCAAAATGTCTACGGCGGATGAATCCTAGGCATCACTAAAAATTGTGAAATAAAAAATATAAAAACCGCCTTAAAAAATAGGAACAAATAAATAATATGATCAAATTACTAATGAATTCAAAATATTTTCATAAATCTCGAATATAGGTATATTGTAATAACGATCAAGATTTTTTTGTCCGTCTCGTTTTTTGCGCTACACTGTTAGCATTATTTTTGTGTGGGTGTGTCACGCACACATGACAATACTACCGAAATTCGAACGTCAAAATTTTGTGAAATGGCTCTTAATAGCAAACAAAGGCCGCGCTTATTAATAACTAGATAAGCTTCTGATTTTTGCAGCAATTAATGCAAATACTTTCCTATACACAAGCCGACTTAAATAAAATAAATAACTAATATTATTGTTCTTTAAACTACGTAATTTAATTTTAACAAAATATCGCAAGAATAGTTTTAGAAATTCTTAAAACAATTGTCCATTTCCAAGCTGTAGAAAGCATAAAGGAATTGGATGGCGTTAAATGAGAATGGAAGAAGTGTCGCCGAGTCACAGCCGTGACTGAAGACACAAAAGGTGAAGGAATTTTATGGTACCTACATCGAAGTCACAAAATACCACATAAAAGAAAGAAGCTATTGGCTACTCAGACTGAAGAGGAACCAATCCGTAGAGGTGAAAGAGAAGGGCTGAATTAATTATGCAGCACTTTAAAAAAAAATGGAAAAGAAACAATTGTGATCTAGGTACGACGCAGGCTGAACCACCAACTCCTTAGTTACGAACACACGGGGCCAAAGGGAAATAGCGCCGTTTAAATGCTAGTATTATGCGTCGTTTTATGAGTATGTAATAAATATTATCAGATTGAAAACGTTTCTCTACTGGATACCGTCTCATATAGACGAGGTACAACAATCCACACACTACTCACTCTTTAGTAAAAAAAAATCGACTAGCTGCTTTTGTGTCGTCTGTTGTTTTACAGACTGCCTCAATAGCAAGTTAAAAGTCACACAAATACCGACATGACTTCTTAAGCTATTTTTAAATTAATACATTCCACTAATAGTGATAAGTTTAGTACTTTTAACATCGGTCAATGTCTGCAAGACCGATCCAAAGCTTTAATCATACAACTTCCATGACATCGGTATAATCCATCATCAAACCCACTTTCCCTCTACTAATAGACATGTAGATTACTGCGACTCAACGACTTCAATCTCCAAATCTGCCACAAAAAGCCAAGTGCATTTTAATATCCAAGTTGTTAGTGCACGTAACAGTTATTGTTGTAAATAAAAGAAAGAAAGCGTCGTTGCAGCGAACTGTTTATGTTTCGTGGCGGCCATTGTTGTAGTCGCTTTCTTTGCCAATGTGCAAGAACACAACGGCGGACGGAAGCTGTGGATATTGTAGTATTGTTGTTCCAGAAAATGCAAAGGTTACGAGAAGATTGTGAGGAGTTTAATCTCAAGATCGAACAGACACTTGTATTTCACTACAGAAATCAGAAATGCATGTACAGAATACGAATGGTGTAAATTGACAATTTTGGATAATACGCTCTCTTTAACTGGAAGGGCTATGTAAAGTAATAAGTGGTTTAAGGCCTTTTATGTTGATTATTTATGTTACTTCCAGCATAAACAACGTAAGTCGATAGGGATGCAATAAGATTGAATCTAAAATTCTTCCCTATTAACTTGATTGGTTAGCTAAAAGTACACGATATCACTAGAAAAGCCATTTTTAGGTGCTGCTTCGAAAAGCAATGCCATTTCTGGAAGAGCCAAGATAAGTTTGCAGGTGAGCCTTATAGTGAAAAACCCACAATACTGCTACCCCCAATGGTATGATATGGGTATGGCACTTTTTCCATCAATCAATTTATACGAACAAACGAGCTTATTAATCAACCTATAAAAATAAATAAAAAAAACATTCTGGCAAAAAATACTTTATAACTTCTTTACTTCTCCACACTAAGTCCGATTCCATTCCATTCAAAACAAACCGTTGTGTTCACGGCTCAACATAACGGTTATTATTACGTATCAGTCGTTATTCTAGCTGAATACAATTGCATCACGGCCGAAAGCGTAATTGCCACCAAAGTTATAAGAGCAAGAAACAAAAACACTTTCCACGACATTCTGACAAATTGTGAACCGAAATAATTTGAATAGAGGAGTGAATTAGAGTCGTCTATGGAGACGGTTTGCTTTGTAAGTGAATTAATCTAATTGTAAAGCTTTTCTCTTTGATCTAGGTAATTGCTTTACTTTATACAAGAATTCTAAAGTAATGTATAAAGTCAAACTTTAGTTCAACCAGTTCGCAGAGATGCCAGAAACGTCTGGGTAAACGCAGTTGCTGCATCCGAGTAATAAGTAGGTATCATCGTTATCATCTTAAATAGGTAAGAAATACACATTCTTAGGTGCTTCTCAATTAAAAAAAAGACTCAATATCGTATAATCATCATCAGTCGGAAGACGTCCGCTGTTGAACAAAGGCCTCCCCCTTATTTCGTACAAACGATTTGATAACTAATACGAGTCCAAAGCATAATAAGTACAATCAACAGCTGAAAAAGAAATGATGATGACACTTTTCCTTTATAATCCATTAGGTAACAATCGTGTAACTTTTGTTAAATTTGAAGCTGAACTTCTCGTAGGTTGCCGGCGTGACGGTCAAGGCTCGGTACTCGGTTTCACTTTCTTAATCTTTTCACCGGCCGCTCTCACGGCCGCCAGCTTCCCTGCGCCCGCGTACCGCACGCTGCGATTTAATATAATAATAAACGCATTAGGCTATGACAACTGCACCGACCATGAAGTGCCTGACAGTTGAACTACGACTGTACTGCGTTGTGTGGCTGGGTTTGTTGACGCTCTCTCTTTGATAACGTTACTCTCACTTGCGTGCTACTGCTAAGGGCATTAGGTACTGTGTTCTTGATAGGAACATCTCCATATATGACAAACGACCAGATTCTGGGAATGGTTTGAGTTATTCACGATTATAAACATCTTATAGAAGTGGTATTCCATGAAATGTACATTTAACCAACCATGCATGTAGTATCACATTTTAAGTTAATATAATATATTATTTACAGTTTTTACAATGAGGAGTTTTGGTGGGTAAGACCTGGTAAGAATTAACTGTCTTTCCCATCGTTACATTATAATGATAGTGATGTTTCGTAGTCGATTTCAGGCACTGCAACTGCGGTGGAAGAGTCGTGTTTATAATAACAGGTACAATTGCTAATATCTTAGTAGAATAAAATTATCATCACATCAGTCTGAAATCACTATCTCACCACCATTTCCGGAGACTTTAATAATATAATATTCAAATTTATACCGAATCATTTTATAAGTGCCGATTGTTATACTATTCAACATTAGAACATAATCAAATATTACATACTGCCATCTGTTGGCAGCATTTAACATTACTATCACAGCATGATCTGCACGAATAACAACAGTTTACAGCGCCATCTAGAAATAAAGGTTGAAACCACACTAACTCAGTCATGAGCGTGATGTAAAAGAGTATCTATTATCGCACTAGATGTCAACACATACAAAATAATAATAATCTAATGGCAACGTTGTTTTTTATTCTGATGATGACTTTTGAAATAAAATGATGTCTTATTGCGCTTTGTTTTACCTCTTTATTCTACAATTTTCTGGTTTGTTGTTATACAGACATCGAATTTCACACGCAGAAATGTTTTGACTCAAACGTTAAAAGCTTCTATGATCTCACAAAAATACACCACGTCCTTTTTATGTGTGTCCTCTAATAACAGGTTATAGAACTTGTTATTAGAGGCTTCATAAAGGCTTTTATAGCATGCCGTTCGATGTTAATCCATGGATAGAAAATCACTTCTACTTACCAGTACGGATGGATGTTTACCGATGGTAATGCAGTCTGTGAACAGATCGCTCTAACAATGGCTAGTGCATTGTTATGCGCATATCACTTACTATTTCAATGAAAGCTTTCTATCATAACCGTCAACCAGACGGAAAATTTGCTTTCGATTCGGTTAAGTATAGTATGAGGTTTCCTGCACTTTTTTAGCACTGGTAAACGAGTGATAGACCGTTGGACTGCCATGTCAAAGGTCGCAATTTCAAACCCCGGTACTCACCAATGTCTTTTCGAAATCATGTGCGTTATAAATTAGTAATCAGTTGTTAAAAACGATGAAAGAAATCATCATAAGGAAACCGGCATACCTGAGATATTGTTCAACAGTTTGTAAGCCATCCAGTCAAAAGCCTAAACGCAGTTTAAACCCTGACATCAAGTTGTTCATCAACTATACGATAGGAAGAAGACTTTTTCTAAAGAGTATATCCACATAAAATCATAGCTGTATATTGGAACTACTAAGAACCTTAAGCTGAAGCGTTAAGCCATCATCAGCATCTACAACTCATATAAAAACAAATGAATCAGTCCATAAACATATACAATAGGAATAGGAACTAAGACCATACTGCTGAAATAATTAACCAAGTATGCCAATCTGAAGTCTCTGTAATGAAAACTACATTAGTTCCGAATGTTCTCGTTTGTCCCCATAAAGATGTCAATAGCACCGTGATGTATTGTTATGTCACCATTACGGAGGCTGTCCCAAATGTGTGTTACGGAACAGTCACGGCAGACGTCAGTGAGGCAAACAAATGTTCCACTGGGCTACACATTGTCGCCTACTTTTATACGAGGATTTTACTATTGTGCCTCTTCACACTCTTGCTTTCTTGCAATGTAACAAGTAAATGACGATCATGTTTGTTTCTGGTAAAGTATTGCACTGCTTTGTGTGGAGTTATGAAAACAAGGGTCCTAATAATTGTTTGCCCGAACATCGACCACTAACATTTTGCTCTGATTGGTATTTCAGTTTTCAAACTTGAACCACACCGTAATTGATTATGGACTGGTTAGTTCCGACTGCATATAAGTCCAATCTTGAATCGTCAAACGGCCTTCGAATCAGATCATTCAACAGTCCTTAATATCTTTGAAAATAAGCAATGGAAAGCTGATTGCTGGTAAAGAGTTAGAAGTAGCATTAAAAAAGGCCTGACTTTGGCAATTTACACTGCAGAATATAGATAAGGATGTTATATCTACTGCAAAGACTCTGACGAAAATGACGTGGTTCAGTTTGCAACGAACCGAAATTAAATAACTTATGTAAACTGATACACTCGTTACTAAACATATACAGCCATTCATTCATTTTATTTGAAAAAGGTAGTTATTTCACCACTAAACGTATCAACAATAGGACCATTAGGAGATGTCATCGTGCGTGCAAACAAAAGAAGCCGGGAAGAGATAAAACAACGGAACACAAACCGACCGCTTCAAACTATCTGAGGCTATTGTGAACACTACCTGTTCCCAGTCGCATTTCAACCACCGAGCAAAATGGTTGCAATCTATCTATTACTAGCATTGTCAGCTTTCGTCTCTGCAGAACATAGTGGAGCGTACTCCTCGCCACAGTACGCGAAGAAGATGTACCCCAAGAAAGGATACGATACGAACGCTTTGCTTCCTCACGAAAAACCTCCAATTCCCTTCAAGGAAGAAGAATCAATCGCAAGGTTCGATAGTGGTAATGATACAGCCCAGTACGGACGGTCGTCATTTCTGGATGCTGCTGGAAGCTTCCTCAGTGGCACTGGAGGGCAAGTAGTGTCGAGCATAGCGAAGGACTTCCTCGGGAGGTCTACTGGCAGCAGTCAGGTTGGTTATGACTGCGTTGCTCAGGTTCGTACATTGCACTATATTGTAAAGCTGCACGCGTTTTGTTGCATGAGTAATGCTTTTTGAACAAAATTGTATAGTTTGTAACAATAGTTGAAGCGTGAGTCATAGGATAGGGTGTTGTGACGTAACCAGAATGTCAAACTGGATGAATCTTATCTGATACCATTTCTTTTACCTGTACTATGATAATGAAGTAAGTGAAAGTTGGTTAGTAAATAAATAACTTTCTGAATTGTTGTCGTTGACCTAATTTAAAAGTTAGTGAAGAAAAATCATTTTTTTGTAATTATTTTTATAAAACTGTTTTAAAAAGAATAGGTTATATGCCATATTAAGGAGTGTAGCTAAATTACTAACGACTGTTTATAAGTAGAACATTGTTAAACATATGAATGTTGTCCAAATGAACATAAGTCTCATTGTTTTGCAGGTCCTAAGCCTAAACTTAACAAACTTAGTGATTCTGATCGTGTTGAAGGCGTTAATCTTAGCCGCAGGCTTCTTCGGCGCCGGCGCATGGAAAGGCGGACATTATTACGGAAGGAGTCTCGATGGTAAGTGATACTTTCATTTTATATACATAACCGACATAAGGATGACCTGATTGGCGCAGTGGCTAAGCGATTGGACTGCTGCCGTAAGGGTTGTGGGTTTGATTCCCGCGAGAGGCAAAACATTGTGCGAACCGCAGATGTTTGTCCCGAGTCTATGATATATGTATATGATAATTCATGTTTGTGAAACTCATCCACGATACAGGAGAAATTCCTAGTGTGGGCGAAGTTTTTTTTTTAAGAAAAAGAAAGATAGCCTAACTTCTGTGTACTATTTGGAGACGGCGTTTTTTTATTCAAGATAAAAAAAGACTTCTGTATAATAGGTGAAAAGAGACCCTTGTTTACTATTTTTTACATATTTACAAGCTTGAAGGTAGGTACTCGAATCTTGCAAAGTTTTTGCCTGACAAACATTATAATTATGTAATCATAAAACTGTGGCGATTTCATTCAAAACCTACAACTATGAAACTACTCATAATACTTCAGTTGTGAGTTTACGAGCCGAAATAAACGGAATGCATAAAATCTATAAAAAATATTTAGTAAACAAATATATTTTAGTTTTAAATAACCGCTAATTTGAAACCACTCCACCCTGAACTTACAACTAACCACAATTCATCACATAAAGCGATTCTAGTTACCCCTTTCTACCGTCCAAATCATCCAATAATCTCGTACAAATGATGCACAAATGATTGTGGCAAACAATAAAATGACCAGGAAATCATGAATCAACAGCTAACCACCCAGACTGACAGACATCTGTCTATCACCTTGCACGTATCAAGGGCACGAGACGAACAGACTGTCCAGGCCGTAATCCAATACTCGTGGCCGATGGGTTTGCCGTGTCCGGCCGCATAATCCCATTGCTAAAGGATTATCTCCACACCGCAAAATGACCAGCACATTTTATCACGTGAATGGACAAATGTTACTTCAGGTTTTAAATTTTTGGAATGAAGACACTTGGAAAACATCTTGGTTTGCTGATAATAAATTTTGTATCCAGCTATCATATATTTTTATTTATTTATTTACCAAATAAAATGGTGCAAGTGGCGGTCTTATTGCATAAAGCAATTTCTTCCAGACAACCATTAATGGATAGGTAGAGAGGATAAATAGCGGGCAGATGGTGACCGTACATAAGGTACTAAACATAAATTAACAATTAAAAAATAAAAAGGCTTACCTTAGGCATTTTCTACCAGTCAAACCCATTTTCAATGCGGTAAGATCAAACAGACAAAGATTTTTCTACCTATGCGCGTTATAGATACCATGGTTAGTTAGGAATTATGGATAACTTAGTATTCGTATGATTTAATTTGTACGGTTTAGTTTAGCAAGGAGTCTCTTTTGTTTCTTCGATCATTAAAATTCTGCTGAATAACATTAATTAAGCAAAATTGATAAAGGAATTTGAAAAATGATGGATACGAGCGGCTTTCGATCCCTTCTCCGATCCGATACTACTGATATATCCGCAAATTAAAAAAAAAACATTTAGATAACCTGCATTTCGCTTCAACTCACAGATGTACTTAATATAGATAAGTCCGATCCTAACAGCTGGGAGCTCCGGTCGTCGCAAGTTAAACACTGTTTGGGTCCAGTAAGTAGTTTTAGCTGTAAGGGAAGAAAGCCAATTTATACATTGTTTAATCTTTTTGTCTAACTTTATTCGTTAATCTAGGGTATAATATATTGCTTGGTATATAGGATAGGACATACAGTTATTTTCAAGGGACATCACAACTGCATAACTACTTATCAAAAATGCATTTTTGGTCAATTTCCGTCGAATCGTACGTCACGGAAAGATATTTCATTCTATCATCATTACGACTTACGAACGCAAAATCATTAGGGTGGCTTTTTTACCACAATTATTTAAAAAACTGCACTCATACTTCAGTACCCGTGTCAGATTAATCATTTAACGATTTCTTCCAGTAACTCAATCCCAACTTGGATCGAAACTTAGAACTTTTTCAACATACTTACCGGACCAATTTTGGAAATATATTTATCTCTAAATTAACTTTGTATACAGACAACAAAAACGCTACATACATAAGTGAAGATGAGATCTTGCTATACCTGAGCTACCTAGCCGGCCAGCAGAACAAGGACTTTGGATGCCTTTACCTGCTATCGTGTCAGAGACCTCAACAAGCTGGCATGTATTCCTCGGGCGCTGAGCTGCTACTGCAAGGCGCTAGGATGTTGCAAGGGTCAGTAACGACAGTCCTACATCAACTTTGAAATCCTGTTCTTTACAACAATAAATTATTTGAAATATATCAGATCTGCATAGACGTCACTGGTTAATTTGATACAGGATCGCTAATACTTGGGTACAACCAAAATTATCATAAATTTTTTGAGATAGACAGACCGAAATTATTGTATGCAATCTTATAATAATTGTACGTAAAACCGAATCTTGATAATACCTTTTAAGTATGTGATGTGACTCTTGACTAAACAAATCCTAAAACTTTCATCAAGTATTTGTAATTACAGGGACAGCTCAAACTTGGAACCTTACGCTGAAATATCGACCGGCATCAAGCAAGCAGCTGAGTGGGGAGAAGCCGGCATGATCTGCGATACCCGATACAAATGTGGACAATAGTGTTGGTTTAGTCAAACATAAGGCTTTTGTTATGACCAGTATTTAAATTAAATCAATATGGTAACGATCCTTAAGTATGTAGTAAGTATCAAAGGAGACTAATATTGAAAACTGTGTCCATGCAATTGGTCCTCTGACAATTAAGTTTCCTCCGGTATACTGCTTAGGTTTCCTATAGAGAACTGATTTGGGAATTAACAAAATTTTGGATTGCAACATTTTATCATCTAAGTTAGTCAAACATTTTAGTTGCGTAGTCATAAAATAATTTAAGTCAAATACTGAAGTTTTATTTCTAAATATTGTTCATTATTATAAGTAATTATTATGTAATCATTAAACTTAGTATGTACAAAAAGACATTAAATTTAGATATCAAAGTTCGTTCTGTTACTTGAAGGTGTATCCTTAAAGTCCTTATATTAATCACTCACTAATTAGCCCAAAATCAGTCTACACACTTCCATACACCTTAAAAGAACCTGTCATATAATACAGAAAAGAAATAAATCACTTAAATTAGGAACTATGGTGTGTTTGCGGCCAGAACTCGCGGCGTTCGTTCAGAAGGATTGTTGGCGCGCGCTGCTCGATACTCGGCGTACGAAATAAAACCATCTCCGTCTTTGTCGTCTGACTCCAACGTTCTGTCAACCAGCGCTGGAATATAATTAGAAAACAATGTAGTGGATCGATAGTCAAAAAGACAAGGTGATATGATGGGCATTGCCTGTACCCACCTATATTTTTTTAGACCAAGATACTATGCTTGGTGAATTAAACGATTTTTGCTTTATATCTTCTGTAAAGAAGACTTACCAGACTATTGGAGGCATTTCTGTTTTATACTTTTCTGTCAACTATTACGACTACTAAAAACTTTCGGTATATCTAAGAAAAAGTGTATAACTATATTATAAGTTTATGTCAGAATTTACCAATATAGGCTTCAAGGTCGTTTGCTTCAGGTTCGATAGAGGAATCTGCATCAGGGTCAGGATCCTCGTGTTCTATAGTATGGTACACTGCCTGTAAATATTAAGTATTGATAAACATAAATATTCACTTATGGCTTAAAGAGATAGCGAAGTTAGACCAAGCCAAAACCAAGTTACTATAAAATGCACTTAGACCACTATATTTTACTCGAGTCATATAAAAAGAGACAAACAATGTTATTCTAACCTTTAACAACTCCAAACCGTCCAACATTGAATTCTTATCAAAGTCGTGAGCTGAAAAATAATGGAACTCCAATTCTTCAGGCGTCATTTTCGACAATGCTTCTGCTGTCAGAATCTGAGAATCTTCTTCTAAATGTCTGAAACAAAACCAAAGTATAAGTAGGACAACACACGTGAGATAGTACTTGTGATATTTTAGTTAAAGATAACTGGAAAGTCGAAAGCCTTTGGGCTTGCTGTATCTATTGAGATCTTATAGTAAGCGATATACTCTTGATCGAAATTCTGTCATGGCGGCAAACCTTAACTGAGACCAGCCAACTACACTGAATATAAGTATAATAAGTACACGAATGCGCAAATACATGTGCATTTTGTACTCCCAGTCCCATCTACAGTCATAGTCGGGAAGGCAAACCGACACGGAAAGACCATTTCAACAAATTATGCTTTCCAAGGCTGAAAGGGAATCTAATAGAAGTCTTAATAAGTAAATAACATAACATCACGCCTATATAATATATCCCCGAAAGGGTAGGCAGAGGTGCACATATAGTACACCCACATTTCGCCAGTTATGTTTTTTAGGTTCCAATGTAATAGGGGGCGAGCCTATTGCCATCAACCGGGCACAAATCCAGACTCCGTGCTGCTACTGAGAATTGCCTAATGGAAAAACCCAGTAACACTTTGCCCGACCCGGGATTCGAACCCAGGACCTCGTGCTCAGCAGTCGCGGTTAGCAACTGGACCAACGAGGCAGTCTTAATAAGTAATACGTATGAATCACAACTTACTTGGCATCATGCAGCAGTTGCGCGTCCCCAGTGAGCGACTCCGAGCCCCTTGGCTTGTAGTGGTGGTGTCTGTGCTCAACCGGGGTCTGGCCGTGCGGGTGGTGCGGCCCGCGACGCATGGCCCACGACATAGCGTTTAGCATTAAAATTAGACATGCTGGAAGTAAATAAATACATATAGAATTTTGTGGTGTTTTTGTAGTCTGTTGTTTTGCTCATTGCCATTAATTCACCTAGGTTTTTCAATTAGGACGCAAGTAGAAAGTACCCACGAGTGACAATGTGATAAAATGCCTAGCAGAACTTGAACAATCAAACTAGCTACCATCCCCATAGCAATGAGTACGACAAGGTGAATCTCTCTAGCTATGTATGGTATTTTTCAACTATATTACTTCTGCACTGGTTTCATTCGGTTGTCTTTTTTTTCATACTTTAAGTACACAATTATAAGAGGAAATTCCTCTTTCTACCAAAAAAAAAGGTTATAAGAAGCGGCACGCGCCATAAATTCGTCATAGCACCAACAAACATAACAACAATCAGACCAACAGTACTTAATACCTGTCTATAATTTGCAGTGCATTGTAATTCGCTACATAAAGGGTGCGACAGCTGGGGCCTGGACCCCATGCGGTCCGCGGGCATCCCGCCGGGACCCAATATTCACACCTCATTTCACAAGAGCCCTGCCCATTACATTTGTCATCGCCTAGTCAAAAGTACGTCAAATTGAATATTTGCTTCGACGACTGCTGTTTAAAATTAGCCGTATTCTAATTCGTTCTTTATTTAAATGTAAATTGCTTGTTATTGTATTTTGTATTGTGTAATTAGATACTATACTTCAATATTTATCACTTCTAGATCTTTAGGAATGAAACCTGGAGAATTTATGAAAGTCTCCTATGCAATCTGATATTTGTATTTAAGATATTCAGTTTATTGTAGTTTCTTTTCACTCAAAAACTGGTTGACTAAAGAAGTAACTGAAGGTAACCTGCATTTACTGCCAATTACTACATTATTCTCATCCATATTTATTCCATTAAAACAAAAAGAGACAGGTGCCGCTACCCTTCAGTTAAAAAATCTATTACAAAGAACTTTCAATGTATCGAATGCATAATTTATTTTGGCCCTCGATTTCGTAACAGTTGGTACAGAGAAAGACGAGACTGGTCTTTAATCGGACCCCACTTTATTATAGAGTAGTAT
Organism: Abrostola triplasia; assembly: GCA_946251915.1. NCBI lineage: Eukaryota > Metazoa > Arthropoda > Insecta > Lepidoptera > Noctuidae > Abrostola > Abrostola triplasia. The sequence continues at coordinate 8,191,757 of OX276434.1, read as the reverse complement.
AAAGCCATAATGGAGGACAAATTATGCGCTCACTGCGACAAGTGCGCGGTCCATATGTCGGGGTGTCCGTAGCAAGCGGTGCTATGGAGAAAGAGACATACGGATCTAGGGAATAATGAACAAAAACTCTTCGTATAATGATGCCATATTATTATGAAGTTATTTTGTTATATCGGCTGTAACAGCCTTAAGGGAGGATACAACCTAAACAGTAACTAAGTAAGGTAGGTTTTACAGTTAACGAAGGAGATGACATGGCTAGTCTAGAAAGATATGCTGGGAATCTGTGCAGTTATATGAGTAAAACAGTAAAATGTATTGAAATATTCCAATTCTTATTGGCCACAAAATCATGTTACGAAAAAAAAACGAATAACTAGCAGCATTAACCTAACATATTTTTCCGTTGACTAGTAAAGAGTTAAATAAGTCCTATTAAACTATCTGCGCTAAATAAAACATAAAAACATAACATAAACATAACATCACGCCCGTATTCCCCGAAGGGGTAGGCAGAGGTGCACATATAGTACACCCACATTTCGCCAGTTATGTTTTAGGTCCCAATGTAATAGGGGGCGAGCCTATTGCCATCAACCGGACACAAATCCAGACTCCGTGCTGCTACTGAGAATTACCTAATGGAAAAACCCAGTAACACTTTGCCCGACCCGGGATTCGAACCCAGGACTTCGTGCTCAGCAGTCGCGCTTAGCAACCACTAGACCAACGAGGCAGTCAAAATTGGTAACGTAAAATATTTAATATTGAATGCAACATTTGCTATCCAACCGTTCTGTGTGTCACGGGTATGAATGAACTAGGGGCTCGCAGTTCGTCCCGTCATATTATCGTCTGATAACACCCCAATCCCCAGCGATTACAATAGATCCGTCGCCACGGGTCACAGACTCCTTTCTGAACCTTGGTTACATTTTGGTTTTACGCTATTATGTTTTTTGTCGCATTAATGAAGTGGTTTAAGAGGTGGATTATAGAACAAATGAGTTATCAGTTAGATCAATGTAATTGATTGTCGTGATTTTATTCCACTAAGATTTGTACCAAGCCTGTACTTATACGATTGATTTTCTACATGTAAATTCGAAGTACTGTTGAATTAGTACCCGTAGATTCTAGTTAATTTAGGTATAAGAAGTATCGTGCATGATTTCAAAGCAGATTATCAATAGATACGCAATGTTTTCACGAAAGATTTGAGGTTATTTCGATTTTATATTTCGATATGGTGCAGCGATATTTCAGTTTCATTGGGAACTTGAGTATGCTAGTAAAAAATACGTCTTACCTTCTAGTCTCATTTCTGTTGCATCACTTAGATTCCCACTTGTTTTTGTTCAAACAATAACATAACATCACAGTTTCTTACCAACACATTTCTAGCATCTGTCAAGGGCTGACATTACAAATCAATTTAACAGCGCACGCGCAAAACGTACAAACGAATTTCTACTCTAAAAAAGTATACATAGAGACTACTACGGCATGTCAGTACTGCTTTAATTTGCGCATGTCAAGTTTGAATTCTTGGAGGGTTGTTCTGTTTTTACCTCCCTTCAATAGATGTCACTACGTGCCCCGAAGGGAGGATGAAATTGAATTCGCGTTTTTGAAGTTGTACTAGATTGGAAATTGAAAATGGGAATAAGGAATGAGTAATTGGAGTGTGTATTCCGATGACTCCCATTACTTATTTTTATTTAGAATATTGTTTTTTCCACAGTGTTACAAAAAAAGTTGGCCCTTTATATAATTGTTTTTAACCGACGAAAAAAACGGAGGAAATTCTCAAGTCGACGCGTGTACATATATATTTTTAATGTAATTTGACTGGTTGCCGCACTGGCTGAACAATTTTGATTAATTTTGGTATATAAGGCCCATAGATTTAAAATACCAAGTACTTCATAAGAATAATAGTAGGTTTTTTTACTAAATCATTATTGACAAAATAGGTATAGGTACTTATAATATACACATTTAAATTCCAAGAATAATATATTTCTAAATGTCAAATATTTACTTCCACGTCTGTATTTCCAGTGACAGAGGTGTATTTTTTTTTCTTCGTATTAATTTATTATCCTTTTAAATACCGATCAATACTGAGGGGCCGCATGAGGGCCGCATATTTACAAACCATGGTTTTAATAGTAAAAAAAGAAACATTCTGCACACTGCATTATGTTTAACAATTTCACTTCCTTTAGTTGCTTTAAAATGATGTAGGCGAGTTGGAGCATTTTATCATGCGAGTCATCGTTGATACCAAAATTAAGTAAGATATTTTCTTATTACGGTATCTATACTTGATAAGGTTTAGTAACAGCACGGAGGATATTGATAATATATATTCTGTCACTTATCATAATGTAAGAAAACGAACGATGCTTTAAAGCAAAACATTTAACTTTGTTACCAAAATGTTAAAGCTCGGCAGCCAATACGTTAGCATGCTTTACCCCAAGTAAATCACGTAACATTATCTAAGTAGCTACATGTAAAGTCCGCAGCTCATCACGGTGTTTACAACCCTCTATCTTAGCCATACAACATACATACGCCATAACCACATTCTCGTCAACAACTGAAAACTGAACGCACCGACATCCGACAATAATAACCTTTGAAATTTCTAGATACGACTCATTTTCTCTTAACTCCACTTTGAAATAGATCTTTATTCCTTTAAAGATACGAACAGAATTTGCTGGCACAACAAGGCTTTAATTTGAGGGAGAAACGTCCAAACTAATAATGTTCAAATCAATTCTAAATGCTGCTTAATGCTGTGGATTTTAAGATTCAAAATCGCGCGAGTAGAAGTATAAGAGACGGCTTTTCAGTATGAAAATGTTTATGTTTATAGCGATCTGTTGTGGGAAGTTAAAAAGAGACGGGCGTATGTAAGCGTGTGAGGGATTGTATGATCAATACATGAGCAGGCTGGCAGCATGGCAGGTTGCGTGTTCTCGGCACCGAAGGACTCCCTAATGGTCGTTTTCTTACATTTGCATGCTAATTGACTTCTCCACTCGAAGCGTTCCTTTTGTCTCAAGCGTGTGACGCAAATTGAGACGAATTACCATGTTGGAATGTGTAGGCGAGTAGTTTAGTGAAGCGATTGAAGAAAAGCGACTTAAATAGATAACTAATTAGGTTGGTTTTGATTTGTAATTATCAGTGTGTCGACCAGCAATGTACCTAACTAGATTAATTTAATAAACCACAATTTAAACACGATGGAAAATCTGTTGAAGAACATGTTTAATACGGGAAGCCTGAAAAGTGGCAAACGAAGAGAATCCATACTTGACTAAAATGAATAAAGAGAACATGATCTTGTAAATTAGTATCTATTTATCGCCATAAAAACAAATAGTCCTATGAGACAAGTTATCTGTAATTTAAAAAATCCAAATGATTTATGACTATTTTATTTCACAAACGCACAATAGGTATTTAGATAATTTATAGAAATATCTAAGCTGATACGTGCACTAAAATCAAAACCTTTCCCTCTATTACGTCATACTTATTGCGTGTACCTACCAAATAAATCATAAATCTGTGTGTTAGGAACAATAAATTTTCGGTTTTCTGTATCAAACGGAGATTTGCGGCGTAGGGCGGGTTTGGGCGGCGTTGCTAGGCAACAGGCCTCCCCTACCACCCGACCTCCCCCTACCGGATCACTTTTAAACTTTCATGTCGGAAAGTTTTTAAGGTTTGCTTGTGGCTCTCGGATTCGCCATCTTTTTGTTTTAAGCCTCTTTACGAAGAAAACAACATGAATAAAGTACACGTGCCCTTAAAATTATCCAAAGAAAAATTCTCAGAGAACCTAATTTGTTTAAGCAGCATAAGGAAATTCTTTGACTCGTAAAATGTATACAAATTTTACATAGAATGCGTACCAAGCGACATCTAATGCAATTAGAGATGCGAAGTCTGTAAGAAAAAATATCAAATCACAATTTGATTTGTAAATATTAGATTATTTATTCCGGAGCGTATATTATATGAATTGACGGCAGAACGGCAAAGAGTAGATACGAAGCATTGATATTTTACTTTTAAAATCAACGTGCACCACATAAGCTACTTGTAAATAAAATACTAAAGGATCTAAGGATAAAACCCGCTAAGTGTTGCCAGTAATGTGCTTGACAACGCTTATAAAAAGGTAATACTCTTTTTCCTTGCCCATTTGATGTTGGAAAATGTCAGGGAATTTAGCACGCCACTTACCTGTATGTGAAGAAAACATTAATGTGGTGCAAACTGTTTGTGGAGATTATTTAGAATCGCATATTGTTTAAAATAATTTTATACAAAGAATATATTACATCTATGTTAGTAATAAAGAGAGGTTTTACAGTACCTACCTACTGTAATAATTATAAGTTGCAGAACAGAAACTAAAAGATAATGGAACTATAAAATAAGGAATCGAGTGACGTCATTATTGATAAGCATAATATTTATTTATTTAATGCTTCAGTACGGTTGTGTACAAGGCGTAATGCGTTCCTTAATATGAGTTTTAAATCCGTTTCATTCGACTATCATAAACCATGTTAAGGGTTCTGGCCTAACAAGATGATCTATGTTTTACACGGCGAATGTAACATTACCTCAGCCGACCAGTTACTACGGTACCCTAATTTTGGGCTATACATCATCTTGAAGAATTATAGACCCATCTCGCTCTTAAGCCATGTGTACAAGCTGTTTTCGAGAGTCATTACGAACCGCCTCGAACGCAGGCTTGATGACTTCCAGCCTCCCGAACAAGCGGGCTTCCGAAAAATTTTAGGCTGGTCGCCAGTTATTAGCTTGGCAACTTACGTTAACCATCATTATTATGCTGTAGCTGGCTTACGAACGATAACTCCTCAAAAATGTTATGTATTACTCAGGATGATGCGTAGGTATTGGTTACAGAAATCTAAACTTATCTAACGCTAACTTATAGTTTAATAATTATATTTTTCAAGATTTCAAGTACAGATATATGTATAGGTACTAATAGGGACTTAATAAACGTAAAGTCACGTCTTTTTATTAAATAAATTGTATCATAGTACCTTCTTAGTAACCTTAGACAAACAAAAGCAGTGCCTAAAATAAAAACCGCCTAAAATCTGGGCTTCAAGCAAATAAAACCTAATAGAGATAACTCACGTGACTTTTTCTATACAAAATGTAAAGTTTTTAAGTTACGAGAGAGCTACGTACAAAATTGATGAGGGAACGTAACCACGCGGGCCGCCAAGCAAGCTGGGCCCGAAGGTGCTTTTAGCCCCTAATTGGTGAGCTTTTAAGACTGCCGCGCGTTCGTTTGACGTCGTCCGTGTACTGGCAACGACTAAAACGAATATGGAGCCGTTTTGCCGCGAAAAAATAACTACAAAAAATAAAACAAAATCTCATCAAACCAGTTGCCGTTTGAGTCTGCATAAAACTCTTTACTCAAAATTGAGGTTCTATTTTCGAGGTAGATTTATAAAACATTTTTCAGGCTGTATAATGGATTGTTTAGATTTTCTTTAAACTTTCTGGATCTTTATTGCACTTATCCAAACTGTTTTTATTTTTAAAAATAATGAGCTTCTACATAGGTAATTCGCTCTTTAAGGATTACTGGTGGTAATTATCCATAATAAAATAGGTAACTAGTTCCCTACTTATCTGGTTTATTTCTAAAACTATAAAATATTATCTTACAATAAATCGAATACTTTTTTCTGTGATTGTACCAACGTATCCAAAAATCGAACGTCGAAGTATCCAGTAGTACACGTTCTGTCGAATAAAGATTAACCCAATTAGATACGGTTCTCTTGTTTTACCGCCAAATATAATATATAGGTATAGGTATATTACCTGAAAACAAGTATAGGTACACAACGTATAGTACAGAAATAGAGAATAACAGTCATGAAATAAAATAAGGGCGTATTTTTTTAATATGAGACACACTCACACAATGGCATCGATCCACGCCACGTGGCTGCAATAAAAAAGTTAAGAGTTCTAATTTCAAATTAACAGTAGGCGTAAACGCGAGCGCGCGCCAAATTAGGCGGCAATTTTGACAGCGGGGTAACTTAGAATTTTCCTGTCAAAATATTTTTGCAAACAATTGACTTGTTCGCATTCAATGATGTTTTTAACACCCACTTTTCAAATAACAAAACAAAACCACAATTAGCATAATGGTTACTTGTTAATTTTATTGTTACAACACAATGGTGTGGCGTTCCGCCTTTTTCATTCAGCGGGCACGGTAAAGTGTAAACGTTAAAAATGAATGCGCTTGATAGAAATAATTTATTACCGTAATTGGCCAGCCTAACAAATCTGGATCGTTAAATAAATTATTAATCTCTGAAAATGGTCCAAAAAGGATGAATTATAAAATTACCTCTCAAACGTTTCGTGGAAACCGAAAAGGGTATGCTTTCAAGAGCTTTACACACGATGTTTCTGTCTCTTTTTGCACTCCATGTTCCAGGGCAGGTGAAGGCACCCCTTTCAAGGGTCGCCTACACTCAGTCGTTGGTAAATTCAGTCCCTTCATAATAAAAGGGTACCCCATAAATATATATTTTACTTTATATCAATAATGTAAATTCTATACTTATCCATTTTCAGTACCACAAAGTCATACTTACATATTTTTTTCTTGGCTAAACACTTGGTTTGTCTCAAGTGAATATATAAATAGTATTTTTGGAGCCATTAATAAAAGCAATCTACCTTACATAAAGCATGAGCTTTAATAATTTGGTAAAGACAAATCGAAAAGTTAAAGGGTAAGGGGTACATTATAAAGTAAAATTGAAACGTTTCTTGAAACGACAGATAAATCGTGTGTCAACTATAGATTGGCCTTTAAAGGTCTCCTCCCTCTCCCTGTTGTCGCCTGGAGTATTGTAAGAGGCGAGGAAGGCGGAGGGTCTAGTTGCGCTGGTTCTAAAAATTGATGTATTCGCATGGTTAAACGCCGGGGTTCGCACCGTCACAGCCATTAAAAACTTATTAAACATCATCTCGAGCAATTACTCCTCCCTCCCCAACTTTAGCAGACCCGCAACGCAACGCCCCCACCTGTCGCCGGCTAGTGTTAGCTCCAAGTAAAGCCGAGGACGTATTTTACTCGCGTGCTCTTACCGTGATTTTTCCAGTCTTTTTTTATTTTTAAACAGAAAATTTATATCAAAACGACGTTAAAATATATCAAGGAATATCATACTAAATAAGGTCAAAATTAAAGTCAGTCGGCTTTTACCGCATAAATGATTTGGTTTGTACCATACGAGTGAATCCTTGCTATAGGAAGCTATAGAGCCTCGGTTCGGTCCTCCGTCGGGTGTACGGTAGCGGAAGCCACGGTTGCGGGCCCACAGGAAGCAGTCACGTCGTCGGCGACGAACCGGAATTTATTTCACTATATTTCCACTGTCCCGATATAAAATATCGCTGGCCAAAGATTTTTATTAGCGTCAAATTAACTGAAGAAATGTTGGATTTCTCGGTGTTTTGGGTGTTCGATTGTGTTTTTTGTTATTGCTTTTTTTCTTATATCTGTTAGACTACGATATATAATATTTACTACTAATTTTCTTGTATTAAACATGCTATACATATATGCTATTAGCAATAAGACCGCCACTTGCACTGTTGTTTTAGTTTTAAGGTTTTTCTGTATTACTGATTTTCTGGTGTGCAATAAAGTATATTCTATCTATCTATCTATCCATATAAAGCTTTCGAATATTGAAAATTATGATTGTTTTCGCGATTAATATGTAGTTTCGCATGAGCGTGGGTCTAAAAACATTTCCAATAAGACTTAGAAACAGTTTATGGAATGAAAAGATTATGTAAAATACAAATAGAATTTATTCTTTTAAACAACATTTCTAACACATAACTTGATTTTGATTATCTTCAGTACGTGACAAATAAAATCTTTGAATTTTGACATTTATCTATATTCTTCAACTCCTTAGCATGTTAAAAAATGATGTGTGTAAAGAGAACTAATTTATAGATTAACACATACTTATGATTCTGTTAACGAGACTTTTGAATGAAAAACAAACAGAGTCCAAATTCGTAGATACAGATAACAGGCTGCGCCACGTGTCACCAATAAGTAGACATGAAAGCTATGCAATTTGGCTGATCTGCACCCACCCGGTCTACAACGAAATATTTGTAGCATTTATTACATGCATTATCCAAAGGGAGAGGCGGAGTGGGCGGGCCCTGCACATGGTCACAACAAATGTCGCAAATTACTCAAAATACATGATTCGCGATACTTATTTTAAACTAAAAGAAGCGATGGCCTAATCGTTGATGTTAAAGCAAATACATACATTTTAAATTTTACATACGTCTTAAACATCTCTTCTGTCAATATAAACTAACTTTAGCTTACATTAAGTTAGGTATCCTGATGAACACCGTTGTAGCATATTTTAATTCCTAATACAACTGTAAACTATAACTTTATGGTATTCTAGTTTAGTTTTAAAAAACAAAAAATACAGTCAATGAAAATTCATACTTAGTTTGAAATCAGCGATTCTATTTTACATTATTTTTTAAAGGACTTCCTTAAAAGAATGAACATGCCAGTACTATTTAGGTAGTCATTTATCTACTACAAAACTATTAAAAAAATAAAGAGTTCTAATCGAATTTTATTAGCACATAATAGTTATTTAAAATAATAAATAATTTTATTTACCAGGTATCTACATAACTAATTTCTTTTACATAAAAAGCGTGATACAAGTGTGCATGATAAAGCATTTAATAACCGTTTATAGAGATGGCCAGTTTATGATCATATCACGTGACTTTATCCAATAGATACAAAAGGTTCCGCATATAAAGATGTTTACTACCTTAAAATATTTTCAGTATTGAATGGGTCTTACCAGTTTTCTTGTCAATAATAAAATAACCTCAGCTAATTACGAAGCAACTAGACTCAGGTGAGATAGTCTACTAAATAATATAATCTTGTATAAACTTTAAAAATCATTAGATTGTCGCTGGTAGATTCGTTAAGGGATCCCTAATGCTAACATAAAACAAGTCTAAATACTACATACACTATTATTACGACGGAGGTAGTAGTAGCGTCACACGTTTCGGTCAAGTAAACAAAATGATTGTTCAGTGCGTTGTGACCTTTACAATAATTACAATCTTTATTTATTTCCTAAACATGTGGAAAATATACACCTATTGGAAAAGAAAAGGAGTCAATGGACCAACACCTTACCCTATTGTTGGCAACTACGCATCTGTTATTTTTGGAAAAGAATGTGAAGGTGATTATTTGCATAAAATTTATAAACAATATCCTAACGAAAGGTTTGTTGGAATATTTAAAGGAATCAGACCTGTCCTAGTTTTAAGGGACCCATCTTTATACGAATTCGTATTTACTAAAGACTTTGATCACTTCAGTGACAGAAATTTAGAAAAACCACTACAAGTCATGCAAAAGAATGTGTTTATTTCAAGAGGAAATGATTACTGGCATTCAATGAGAGTAAGTTTATTACCCATTTTTACGAAGTCGAAGTGCGCAAAAATGATTCCACCGATAAAGAAAGCTATGGATAAATACATAGAGTTCTTAGACAATCTTATTGACAATAACATTGAGTTCGAGTTACGTGAATTAAAACGCAAACTTATGATAGAATCTATTGGGAATCTTATATTAGGTGTGGATCTCAATACTTTTGACGGTAGCGATAAATTTCAAAATGAAGTTCAAGAAATGTTGGATTCAAATATCAAAGCTTCAGCCATACATAAAATTGCGTACACTTTCCCTGGCATAGTGTATAGTATAGTGCCCATAATGAAAGTGTATTTTGAAAGGATTGTATTTGGTTCATTTCGTAAATTTATTTATTCGTTGATGCACAAGCCAAGGGGTGAGACAATTGAAAATACGATACTTGATATATTGCTAAACTTGAAGGAAGAGTCTTTTAAACGAAACGGAAAAGTAGTCATGGATGAAGAAGATGTTTTTCAGCATATTGCAACATTTTCTTTAACCAGTTACGAATCCTTATCAAAATCTTTGGCAGTCATAATACTCATGTTAGCTCACCATCAGGACATTCAGGAGAAAGCCTATCAAGAAATCGAGAATCAATATAAAATATGTAATGGTGATGTAAATGAAAAATTTATATTTGGGCTACAATATTTAGAAATGATAATAAATGAAAGCATGAGACTTCATTCTCCATCCCAGAACCTGGAGCGTAAATGTATAAAAAGGTACACGTTCCCTGATTCAAACTTAACTATTGACAAAAGAATTTATGTGATGGTACCTAGTTTTGGACTGTATCGTGATCCGAAATTCTATGAAAACCCTAATGATTTTGATCCAGAAAGATTTTCCCCAGAAAATAAATCTAAGATACAACATAATACATTTATGCCGTTTGGCAAAGGACCAAGGATGTGTTTAGGTTTGTATATTTTTGTTTTTTAATAATAAATTTTCATAAGCCTTAGCACAGTAAGTCCAAATATTCGAGGTGAGTTTTAATGATATTGGGATGATATTGTTACTTGGATTGGAGCAAAATATAAGGTTATGCTACTATTTTGACTAAATAGTGTACAATATCGTCTATGAATGCATCCTTGCCAAACCCTATTATCATAATCACTAAATATTGTTAATAATTTCGTTTTTTTTTTGTACACACTGACTGCGGCTGAAAGAGTTTGAATCATCTTTTTTACAAGCTTTTATTTAACTTGCAATGTTTGTATGTATGTGAGTTTGTTTAGGTCAAATCTTGCAATCTAAATTAGAACCAGTTTTTTAACATCCGATTGAAACGAAAATTTGCACACTTAAAAAGGTTTGGTGCCAATACAATATTATGGTACTTTTAAGTTTATCTGATGATGGAGTCAAAAGATGGTCAAAGGTCTGTGAATGAGGCAATCCTGTGTTGGGCTTGTTTAATCCATCTTCACTAGTAGTTTGAGCCTAGCTGGTTTAAAAGTTTGTGTAAAAAAAATATTTTTAATATTAACTTATTTCAGGTTCAAAACTGTCAACAATTTTTCTGTTAATATGTACGTCTTGCTTTTTACTCAAATATAAAGTGAATCCTTCATCGAAGACCCCAACACTAATAAAATACGATCCATCTACACAATTTGCAACTGCTCCTCTTGGAGGTGTCTTTGTGAAATTAGAACCGAGAAACTAAAGGAAACAGCAAATTAAGAACACATTCAAGAACCTACAGAATATTTGACGTTTTTGAAAAGACAATAAGGTAATTGTTTAAAAAGGTCAATCGATAGTTAAAAAGATAATGTAATAATGTATAATCTCAAATTAGTAACTTATTTCATACAAATTCATTACATGCTTCACCTACACTTATATCGTTTAGTTTGTGTCTGTTACATTTATTAGCCCAAAAGATAACAGTGTCTATCTGAGGCGTTATGAAATAAAAACACTCGACACTACAACTCATTTTTTTAAATTATTATTTGTAAATAAATTTATATTCTAAAATTGCTTGTTTGTGTAGCTAGCTTTCGTTTGTATTAAATATAATCCCTAAGCTAACCTTAACCTTAAGAATTTTGAACATAAACATATTTGTCTTACTCTTGTACCTACTTAACAAAATTCTTTTAAATTAATTATTATGAAACCTTTTAAAGTTTTTCCTTGGTTTAATATGACACTTAACAATTTAATTATATTTTTAACATGATAATTAATTGTAATTCCACACAACATTACATACTTGTTATAATTATAAAATATTTTTATACTAGATACTTATACCTGTGTTTGATTTTAACGTCCGTCCAAATAATGCAATTAAATTAAGTCACCATAGTTTTAATATTTAATCCCATTTAGGTTTTTAATAAAACCAACTAGTTGCCAAAGACTAAACATACCGGTCCGCATGTTCAGTTTAGGCATTTTATCCAGAACTCTCAAGTCAATCCTAAGTCTTGACACACATATCTCCATTTGTACCTACTTTTGAAGAATTATGTACCTAAGTAGTGGAGTAATAGATATATTATGGTAAAATGCTGTACTTAAGCGATGCGCATTTATCTCCAACTACATATCATACTAATGTACGCGAGTAGATATAGTTCTGTAATTTTGCAATTTCATTCATAAGGCCCTGTGGCGCAATGGATAACGCGTCTGACTACGGATCAGAAGATTCCAGGTTCGAATCCTGGCAGGGTCGCAGATAAACTTTTTAATTTCTAACTTTTTCAATTTCTTATAGTATTTTTATTTTAGTGAAATATGTTGGAGAATATTTTTTTTAAATTTTTAGTAAGTTCCGTAAACGTAAGTTTATAAACTTTACTTGATTCTAAATGTAAGATATGTTTTTTTTTTTATTTTTATTTAATAGACTTAATTAATATACTTTATTTAAAGATATTTTTTTTATCAATAAGTAGCTAATATTTTTAAATGCTGATGAGAGCCGTATCTCGTATAGTTCATAGGGTTTGCTATGTTCAGGTTCATTACCTGCGCGGTACCTTTATTTAATTGTTCAGATCGGGCTCCATGACATAAATCTATTTATTTATTATTAAAAAAATACAGGTAAGTGTATACAATGGTCCACAAAATATTTATATATATCTAAATAGATTTAGATTTTATTAAAAGACATCCTTGACGAAAAATGTATGTATACGACTATTAACCAAAATACCAAAATGCTGGAAATTTAAGCCTGTAGGCAACATATTGTATGAACTCTTCTAAGTAATACTTACTCTATGATTATCACTGACAAACGCGCATCGCCTACAAAAAAAATGCTGCGTTAAACACAAATTGAAATGCCACAGATTAAATAATTTCCATAGACATTATCGTATTAAATCTCACCTGCAAGCTTACCTCCATACATATAAGGGTGTGTGCACTATTTCACAGCACACCCCGTCACTCGATGTGGCTGCGCAAGTCATATTAAAACTTCTCCTTACTTAGATAGTTCGTAAATCTTTTGCGCAGCCCTCATATGTTACGTAGAACTTGGTATCTGGGTTAGGATTTTGGAAATAATATTTTGTATTCGTATCGTCTATAAAGCTATGATGGAACTGTAATGTATGTTTCCGAATTGTTTTCAGCCTGATTCGTCAAACGATATTTTTTTAACACGTGGGCGACGTTTTTTAAAAAGAAATCGTTTCCTTTGTCGTGGGTGTATTTCACAAACATGAAATATACGCAAACACCCAGACTCGGGACAAACATCTGCGGTTCGCACAAATTTTTGTCCCCTGCGGGAATCGAACCCACTGCCACTGCGTCTATCAGGTCGTCAAATAAATATTGTTCGTCTTAATAAATTTAAATTAAAATAGGTTAGGCATATTTTTCTTAACCAACCAGAAGTTACCACACCTCAATAAAATTATCTAAATATAATTGATTCAACAATACGACGAACAAATACAGGCAGATGAATAACATTGAAATGTGCATCATATCGTCGCATTTATTCACAGAAAAAAAAACATCCTACCCACAAAATACTTGTATCATCACTAAATAACGCCCAATGTCACCAGAACCAAAAAAACTACTACAAACAACATTACAAGTACTAATCACACTACTTTCGTATACTTTCAGTCTTCTAAATACATACGCTCACGTTAGGCAAGCACACACCGTCACAAACTTAGCCAAAGCTCCCAAGTCTCACTTCAAGGAGCGGGGAATCAATTAAAACTACTAATAAAGTTCTAAGACATTTCACTTCTCCCCCTACTTACACCCCAAAACTTGCCTTTAGTTTATAAGATGAATTCTATTTTGCTTTGCCTTCCGTCAAATTAATTAGTGGCGGGTTTTGTTTTGGTAGAACAAAACTGTTTCTTTTATTAATTAATTGGTTTTCACCTGAGGTAGAATAGTGCTTCGTTTCGCCTTTTGCGGAAATGGTCGAAAATTCAGATATTAATTATTCGTGCCTAGAGAGCGGTAATCAAGAAACTATATGAATGTAATACATAAATGCTAACACATATGTGCATAGTAAGGTCATAAGTTATCATATTGAACCGACTTCATTTATTATCGCGTCGAAGACCTGTTTCTGTACATAGCTTACTATAGACAATAAAAACTATCAGTAACATAGAGTGAAAAAAATCTCTTATCTACTATATTCATCTGGCTATCGATCTACGAAGTTAAGCAGTACTTGCAGCAGTCAGTACTTGGATGGGTGAGCATCTTCCAAGAATAGGACATTTGTTTTGGCGCTTGAAATCTCCGCCAACAACATGAGCTAGTTTGCAGTCCCCTCGGACTGAATTTGGGGCAATGGAGAATGTAGGTACCTGCCCCCTTACCATGAAGTCTGTAAGCAGGACAGTTTACGTTGTGGGAGCGAGACGCCGCATTACAATGTACGGTCTGTACGTAGCGGCGTCTCGCTTCCATATCGGAAATGTCATGCTCTAAGAGTTCATGGTAAGGGGGCTGTATTGCGCAAACACAGGCATGTCCTCTATATCATAAAAGTGTTAACGATGGCACCAACTCTAATGTATAAAAGCAAGTGCCTGACATGTTATCGTTGTTATTTAAATTTATAAATGTTTTCACTAACACTAGGTTAAGAACATTGTAAGTAACAAAATATGGAAGGAATTCTGAAATAAAATCTTATTATTATTTGTATCTCTCTTATTATACTCGGGCTATCAACTATGGGGAAGATACCCGGACTTTTAAAAGGCTTACGTGGGGACACAGGTCCAACACGCAGAGGCCCGTTGAGAACTTTAATCTAAAAGGTAATGGGACACCAGCTAGGGACACCACACAACTGCTCTATAAAAGAACAGCCATGAAAAGTCCCCAGAAGGTGCGGGACTATTGAGAAAGATGAATACTAAAATGATTTGGTCTATTGTGTTGCGATGTTTCGTGTAATGGTTACTTTTATCTTATACTGAATAAAAACGGCGTCTGCCTTTTATCATAAAATATGCAGAATATTAGCAGACGGTGACTCGCCACTCACTAGATGGGCCCCCTAAACAGTCGCCACTATAGGCAACAGGGAGCAACACCGATGCGAGTGGCTAGGGGTGTAGAGCGGTGCGGCCCCGGTTTCACCATCGCGCGTGTCGAAGACTCGGAGCGGGTTTCCCCGCTATTACGCCATTAGACACTTCCACCCCCGAGCATATAGCTCTGGTGACCCCTCTCTGACCAGCCAACTAAGGCAAGAAAGAGCTGAGAGTCCTGCGGGCGCTCCTCGGTTTCCACTCCAGCTACCCATATCGGGCAAACCGGGGATGAGTCCCTGACCGACTCTCTGGGGTATCAGGCACGTTATGTCGCCACTCACAAACAGCTCGCCACAAGCTGCCCTGCGGTTTGTGTGCTTTTAGTACAAGTCCTTGTAATATATTTTTTATTTCTATCACGAGGGTTGGTAAAGCTATACTACTGTCCCCTCCGGTGTTACGTTATTCTCATGTTGAGGTAACGATGTGCCCAGAGGGGTTTTATTATTATTATTATTATAAAGCAGAGGAGCTTTGCATACTCAAGACACCAGACAGTAGGTATGCTTAAGGCCGTCTCGTCTTGAAAGGCGATACAGATGCAATTCATCAGACATAATACCAGATATTAATTAAACAAATATCAAACAGATTATGTTCTACTGTTAAGAAACAGTTCCATAATAAAATTAGAACTTACTAACTGCGCCCCGCGGTGTTGCCCGCCGCATTTTTTCGGGATAAAAAGAAGCCAATGTATTAATCCAGGGAGTCAGCTACCTCCATATGAAATTTCAGTAAAATCCATTCAGTAGTTTTTATGTGAAAGAGTAACAAACATCCATCCATACTTACAAAGTTTCGCGTTTATAATATTAGTAGGGATTAGATAAAAATGTAGGCCGCGGAACCAGGTCAACTAGATCACATAGTACGAGCTATGAACACTCGTTATTTGTACATGCGTATTCAAATTTCCCCGAATTTTGACAGCGTTTCTCCGAAATCGCGGTATTCTTTCATTTGTACAGTTATATTGTAGACTGTGAAACAGACAAAGTCTAACTACCTACGTAGTTGGATATTGATCGTTCCATCAACTCTTTCATTTCTAATATCTATAGACACTATTTAAGTAGTGTATATTTAAGTCCCTTAAGTTTAATAAATCCCTTCCTTATAATTACAAAATGCAGTAATATAGGACAGCAATAGCTCAAATTAAAAATATTATTAGTTACTTCTCCACAATATTTTTTCTTCTTTTTCTGCCATTTACTGAGAAACATTAAAAGTCAAATCTATTTAATTTTGTAATATCGTCGACATCAAGAATACGATCGAAGCTAAGGTCAAAAAAGAAAGTTAAAACCTTTGTTAAATGTATATAGAGGTAGTCATCATCATCATCAGCCGGAAGACGTCCACTATTGAACAAAGGTCTCCCCCTTAGAATGCCACAATGAACGACAGCTTGCCAATTGCATCCACCGGTTGCCCGCAATTCTGACGATGGACGTAGTACCTAAAACCCTATCTATAAGTATCTTATTTAGACCTTCGTTCTCCAACCTCAATTGAAAAACGGTACTAAGCCTTTTCACATTCCCCGTCGATAAATAGCACACATTTCTGCCTATAGAATAATTTATCGAGCATTAAACATTTAGCGGTAAGTAAGACCTCAAAGTGATCTGAATTGAAATTGAATATCAATTAACTAGATATCTTTCATCTCGTAATGTATCTCGCAAACTTGATACCGGTAATGATATTCATAACCGATGTATGGGGTTGTATGCAAAGAGAAGGGTTAATGCACGCTTTTATGAAACACTTGTTCCTCTTTTCAAGATCGCTGATAATATTTTTTTTCTAAATATTAGGGTGGCGTGTCAATGCTAGCAACAATTAGCGACGTCATTTTTATCGATACTATCGCGTGAATAGCTTCTATTGCTCTTATGTAGCTTAAATAAATGTGACAAATGTAAAAGAAATACACGGGTTTACTCAGTCCGCATAAAGGTGGTGGAATATTAAAAACAAATGTATTAATTTTCCAATAAAACGCTACTTCACATGTATTTATTGTTTTAAAGCACAAGAAGTCTTAGCACCATAGAGTAGGATGCTCCTAAGAGGTACCTCTGACACAGTTGAAGTTAGTTACATTGAAAATTGTATTACAAATGTTTCTTCAACCTCGAATAACCAACTGCTTTTAATATTAAGTAGCAAATAACTTAGTGAAGAGTTTCACGCTATGCCGGCTAGACCAATACCGCTTGACAGAGCAAAGAGACGCGCCACAAGTTCATAACTTATGAACTTGCAGCTCATGCATACAAGCGTACCTACGTAGTTACATAATTGCGTTTCAAATTTAACAAAGATTTGTTATCGCGTGCATACGCAGCTATACTCAGTACAGCCAGTCATACAGACACAATCACCGTCACAAAGCACTCGACATTAAAAGCATCCACCCTTCTCTGTTTCACGTTTTAGCTCAAGAACTTCCATACATGATTTTGCGTTTTGTGAAACAAAACATAGTGCAATGCATAAACTTTAAACGCAAGATCGACGAGGAGCCGTGGGGACAATAAAACAAAGAAAAGCGTATCTCGCCCGGAGCAGTACGCGGCGAGGGGCGGGCGCCCGGAATGCACCACCAATCAGCGTGCGCGCTGCCGGCCGCCCCATCGGCCCGCCCCGGCCGGGGCCGCACTGCCGCCGCGGATGAATGAGACGCAGCATCCCTATAAAGATTTTACATCGATTATGGGGGTATGAGAGCAGGCCGTTTCTGTCTCGCCCGTGGGCGGCGACGTGAGTTCCTCTCGCGCAGTCGCGAACAATTAACGCGCGGGGCGGCGTGGTCGGTGCGGCGCGACGTGCGACGTCACTATAATGTGGTTAGTCAGTGAGCGTCGGGGCCGAGCCGACGGCGACGGCGACGGCACGGAGCACGAGGCTAGGAGCGCGGGAGAGCCGCGCTGGTCGCTCAGCCAGCGCGCCGGCCACAGCACGGTGGAGTTCAAGAGCTCGGCGTGCGCGGGGGCCTCGGAGCCACCCGCGCCGCCACTGTCCGCGCTGCCGGACCCCCAGCAGTTCAACATATTCCCGGCCTTCTTCAGCCGCCAGCTCAACTTCAGCGGCAGCGGCGGATGCGGCCAGGGGTCCAAGATCATGGAGGAGCTGCGACCGAACCTAGTGGGAGGCTTGCTCGGCGTGCCGGGGCTGCTAGACGAGCATCAACCCGATGCCAAGTTCCTGCCTTCGGGCGGAGAGAGCAAGTACACGCCGGATAAAGGTCGCAAGTGTAGCAATGCATCGTCATCGTCTGCGGAAGAGTTTGGTGGCTTGTACGGCGGGGAGCATACAGCAACGCCGCCTGCACCACCACTCAGTCGGTCCTTACAAGACAATACAGGTATGTCCCTATAGTTCAATCCTCATAGCACATAGAAACAGGTAGTGATGTCGGCTACACTACATTACTTATCAGTATCAACCAAGATTACGTGATTTTCAATGCTTAACCTCCTTTGAAGTAAACACACGTTAGAGTACGTCATAAAAACTTTACATTGTGACCAATTGTCTCCTTCTGTATCAGGGATTTTTCGTATAATTATTCGTAGGCTGGGTTTTATCTTAGGTTACTTCTGATTAGTGAGAGTCCAATCCAACTGTATTGACACCATAGGTTGACATCCTTAATTTCTTTATTTCGTCGATTGATCCATCAACTTGGCTGGCGCTGCTTCTTCGTTATTATCGGTTTTATTTGAGGAATACATTTTTAATAGACTTTAGATAAAGTATTTCAGGAACGGCAAAACTTAAATAAATAAGCATTGTCTCTTTCGAAGACAATGTATTGATATAGAAGAGACAACAATATTTATTCGCTATTTCTAACGAGTTTGTTAGAAGGATGGTCCTCTGCAATATCTGATCCTATTTATTAGTATCATCAGACATAATCCAAAATAGTTTTAGTAGATTGTTGGAGGTATTTGCTGTGATAGCGAGTTCAAGCATATACTATTATCCTATTCATAAATCCGACGGATTGAAAGATATTAAGAACCTTTTTCCACAGCTCACTGTATTTGATTATTTGGTGGTTAACTTGATACTGATTGTCTTCCGTTCAATAACTTATGCTTGTGTTGTAAGTATTGGCTCCTGAAGTTGTTGAAACAGGTCCCTTAATAATATATGTATTTATTATTGGACATTTTCCCTCTTATTCATAAACGAGGATCATACCGGCATTAACTAAACCCCGTATTAAGTATATTGACATCTCTATTCTTTGACATGCAAACGACAGTGACGGGTATAATTTAGTCCATGGTTTAATTGTTTTTTTTTTATGAATAAGGTTTAGTTGGAACCATTTTGGTGTTCATTAAGTGCTTCGATTTTTCTTACTAAATAATTTAAACTAATTCAATTAAGTTTTAGTATGCAATGGACAGTCATAGATCCGGAATTAAATATCTGATTAGGATATCCTTTACAGATGTTTAGATATAAAAGGATGGTCGATGAAATGACAGTAAGCTACCTAATCTACCTATATCGTTTTAGCTCTTTTTATGTACTTCTGCAGTACTACTGCCCTGGTGTGAGTTTCCTTTAAGGGGAGCAGATTTTTAAAACAAACTAGCCAATCCGCTAGTTCCTCCACCTGGAAAACTATAACGGTTCATTTTCGTGTTACAAAGCAAGCTATGTCCTTCTTTCATCGTCATCAGCTGGAAGACTTCCACTGATGAAAAAATGCCTTCCCCTTAGAACGCCACAATGAACGACAACTTGCCATTTACATCCACCGGTTGTCCTTCCTTACTACGCTTAAACTTTCTATCTAAATACAAAGATATGATTAATTTACTTGTTTAGTAATGACAATCGGAATAATAACCAGATTCCATTTATAGTTTTGTTGTTTTGTGGCCCTTTTTGGGAGAGGCCTTTGTCCAGCAGTGGACGTGACAAGCTGAGAGTGATGTGTTATAGTGTTTAGTGAACATATCCGTGTATAAATGGCATTGTAACTTAAGGTAGCTTAACCCTAAGGAACATATCGGTACAACAAAAACATTATTTCCTAGATTAAACACAAAATATTAATAAGCTAATAATATTCTCTTCTAACAACCATCCTGGAATCTGAATTAGGGTCTGAATATAAAGTATAGTCGCCGTTTATAGTAGCTTTCTACGAGGGAGACCTTTATTTGACAGTGGACTATGTCTTCCGATTGATGATGATAATGAAGTAGAGAGAATTCGACGGCATACCTGTTGAGAAGGTGAACTACAATCTCTTAACAGGTTTTAGTCATAGGATGAATGAAATAGTGATAATAGACGTGGGGCTGTCCAAAATCGGTAAATGTCTATTGCATAAAAACAAACATACAATATAATATCAACCCCCTTACCATGGACTCCTAAAGCAGGACATTTTCAGCTGTAGGAGCATGACGCCGCACTACACTGCACGTAGCGGTGTCTTCCACAACGGATAATGTCAACGTGTCAATGCCCGCTTTAAAACATCATAGTAAGGGCAGTGCAGATCTTAAGTCACAACTATGATTGGCTTCCTACACTAAACATCGAAATGTCCCTACTAATATTATAAACGCGAAAGTTTGTAAGTATGGATGGAAGTTTGTTACTCTTTCACGTAAAAACTATTGAATGGATTTTAATGCAATTCCATATGGAGGTAGCTGACACCCTGTATTAACACAGGCTACTTTTTATCCCGAAAAAATGTAGCGGGTAACACAGCGGAGCACAGCTAGCCTACAAATAAACGTTCTAGGTATCTACTAGATAAGTAATTGGATTGGTAATGTAGAAATCAACTCAGTTTCAAATATTTTTGTGGTAAAAATTTACACGCGCTATTAGTATCAATCGTAACAATGCATTTACATCCAATAGCTTTACAATAGATTCTATTTCACAATGTTTTTGGGGAAAATGTTATTGGATATAGGTATCCGGTTTTATATAAAATAGATGCACTATCTTTTATTATTATTAATAGTAAATGTATAACTAAGGGAAAATCCAGAAGATGGGCAGCAGCGTCTTCTGTAACTTCACTACCAATACTGCGATCCCCAATCCGCTTGTCGAGCGTGGGGATTATGGAGCGTGGGGAGTGGGCAATCCTCTGTCTCATCTAAAAAACAGTGGACGTCTTCCGGCTGAAGATGATGATGATGATGAAGTAGAAAAGGGATAGACCATCAGATCACCAAATTTCTATTTGATACATTCTAGCAAATTCCTTATGCCGATGTCACTCTCGTCATATTCTTCATAATTATGTGATCAAAACTAGGCTAGTTGAACGACAACTAGCCTTTGTGGTGATTTAAGGAGGAGGCCTTCCAGTGGTCTTCCGGGTTATGATGATGATGACGATAACGACTAGAAGTCATTCAAACAAAATCTTTGAATAACGGACTCTTGACATTTTGATGTTATTGTTTATAGCAATGGATCCGTATCAAACTTTGAGCACTACACCCAGGCCTCTCTTCAAAGTATATTTGATCTAGTCAGTGTGCTAACCAACCTACCTATTGAATTATCTGTGAGGCAATGTCCAGTACCTAGTAGATGAAAGGTAGTTGAAATCATGCCAAAAATCATTCGATTTTCCGTAGAGCATAAAACGAGTAACGGACATAAAACATTATTTTTCTAAGACATTACTTCTAATGTTAACAGGCAGCACCTCGTAACATAGTTTTTAAGTTGTGCGGGTTCTGTACCTAATGTTTTTATTCAATTATATATCTGCTGTACCTACCTAGAGACAGATATATTCACCTTTAATACACTAACAACAATATTCAAATAACAAGTGAAGCTTGAACCGAGCACGTAGGTAGCCACTACGCGGGATATGTGCGTATAATTACAATTCCAATTAGAGTAATATTGCAAACAATCGGCCCGCGGGTGACGTCATGAATACGAAATGTCACTAACGACCGTCCCCTGCCCCCGTCCCGCGCGCTCCCCCCGCCCCCCGACGCACCCCTGCCGCGAGCGAAGCCTGAATTTTCAAGCGGTTCGGGTTGCCGAGTTGAATATACGTCCTCCACGTTTAATGTACGCTGAATAATAATTGTAACATTGACGAAAATGTGTGGCGGTAACTCGCTCTATAGGAAAGGATGATTCAAACTTTGTTTAATAAGTACCTACCTATCTAATCGGACAAAATTAAATAAAACCGTTTTACAAGTCGATGTTAGAGCTTATATAGATGCTAGAGAAGACGCAGCGGTGACAGGCCTCCCGCAAGGTGAAACACATGGTAGATGCAAATGGTAAGTTGTCGTTCAGGGTGGTATTATAAGGAGGCCTTTGTTCAACAGCGGACGTCTTTTGGCTGATGATGATGAAGTTAGAGATAAGAATTTGAACTTAGAACACTTATTCTGGTTGGTGCCGATTAACAAAGTAATTGTGTGAGCCTCGCATATACGCGCAGATATACGAAGAGAGACATTCACGACAGGCTGTCACGTAGGTAACACAATGGTCTGACGAACGTGCCCCAATCTATTGCTCTTATAGGTCGTTCAAAATTCGAAACCCATTCGAAATATCTAACGATCGAATGCAAAGAAAAAAACAGCGTAGTAAAATGGTAAAATTCAGCGTTGAAAAAGATATACACACGCTATTCGTATGCTTAATATGCTTATAAACAGGTAATCATTATTGTAGTATCTATATGAGATTTGCAACTAGCATCTTAACGTTTCAGAAGCGCCTGTAATTGTTTTACAGAACATAAGAACATTTCGAATTTGAGATTATTTAATTCCCGAATTATATCAAATTAAAATAACTATAAATTATTTTAAAATTGTAAGCCAGCAATAACTCAGTCAGCACCTGGACTGGCACATGCTGGTATATATATTATTAAATTATCCGTTCAAGGAATAAAAATATTAACCTTACTATTTAACTTATTATGACACAACTAAAATAACTTATCAATCATGGAAAAATACCGTAAATGTTACCGATACTAAATAATATGAATAGGTATTAAAAACAAATTGCATTAAAATTAAATAATGATAACAGTCAACGCTATTAAATGAGTATAGGAACGTTAATGTTCACGATAATGTAGTAAACTCACGATAATATAGGTACCTGATAATATATCTAGTAAATGCATAATAATATTTATGATATTACAAAACACATTCACGATCATTTTTCATGTAAATCATGGACTCATACTCAAGTACGTCAATTATAGCTCGATTTTTCAATCGCTAGATATTTTTTTATCAGTAGAATCAATTTGACGGTTCGACATCATTATCCAATAATTAACAATGAAAATGACAATTTAATTCTTTAAAATCAAACCCCTATCCCTCCCCAAATCAAACAAACACAGTTACTTCATCAAAACGAGTATTTATTAATTGAAAGTAAGTGTTGCTGTACAACAATAGTAATTCGCAACGGTATATCAATTATAGATCAGTGTAGTAGACGGTTTCGTTACTTTTACTGTTCTCATTGACAGGTCTTACCGGTTGCGCTTGATAGTAAAACTTTCTCTTCGTAAGTTTCTTCATAAGACCGTTCCCCGCCGCAACGCTTTTACCGGTTGAAACGATTGGTCCAAATCCTTCAGGCTTCAATAGATCTACAATAGCGTCATTGTCATACGATTTAGATGTAGTTGTCCTTATTTCAACAGCATCTACTGGACCTTGTCCACTATGATGCGTACCGGGTCTACCACCAGATATACTTTGTTTCCGTTGTGATTCCTTCAGTTTATTTAGTCTTTTCAAATGCTCTAACAACTTCACAGCATCAGGGAACCTCTGCGCTATAATTGTATCGTAGGCAGAAGGTGCTGCGGATTTACTTGGCGAGTTATCCAAATTGCCATACATCGTTGGGGGCTGGGTAGCGGAGTCCGGAAACCACTCATTCTTGTTCAACAAACCTCTTAAACGGTTCGGATCACCTTCGGGAAACGTTGTTGTATCGTCAGGAGGTAATGGTGTGCTTCCTGGATCCTCATAAGGTGCTGTCGGGAGAGCCTGATTCTGGTGCCGGAAAAGTAGTCTAACATTGTTTGCAGCATAGCTGTTTGGAGCTGGTTGGGTTTCACGTAAAGGCGATAGTATTTGTTTAAGCTTCGAATGTTGTTTGTCATGAGGTTGACGAGTATTATCAAAAATATTTCTGATAGGATCTAGTATACCGGCTTCAACCAAAGGAATTGTTGGCCCTGAAAATATTTTTACCAGAAATTGTATTAAAACCATCACGTTACCATAAATTTAGTTTGTACTAATATTTATCATTTTTCCGTAGCTTCAAATGTAGGACACACTTCCAATGCATTTCTTTAACAAACAAAGCTCCTTGATAATAATTACAAGAATCCGTTTACTAAAAAATCCTCTATAAATCGCAATGCCTAATTCAGAATATAACAAAAACAAAAATTTCAAAATATACAGTAAGAGAGAGGCGATAAACAAAACCCTTTAAAAAAGGCGAATAATAAGTAAAATACAATTATAAACTTACCAGTGATCATTAATACATAGAATACAAGACATAAAGGCTCCATAGCAACTGCTGTCTCACTAACGTTTTGAATGAAACTGTTGGACTATTAGGCCAACCGCTGTTAGTACTGCACTAATTGGCAAAACAATTATTTATCAATAAATTAAGGTTTTTCCACGCCGCTCTCCAAAAGAAATATTGTCCAAGCAATTTGACACAGCAGATAATTGTTCAAATAAACTTGACAAAATAAACTGACACAAAAGACTGGTTACTAACTCACAAACACTATATTATAATCGTAAAATTGATATAATAATCTTAATAAAATAATTATATGAAATTCTGTCAATACCATGACGATATTTGACGTTTACCGGTGGAATATTTTGTAGATATTCTTTGTAAGGAGTATTTATATTCAGTGTATGTGTCTTTCAGAGCTGAAACTAAATGTGATTAAAATTAAAACTAGCCAAAATAAAGATTTTCGGAATAATTTGATAAGCATAATTTTGTATGATTTAAATTAGTTGTAGATATCAGTATCTATTTTTAAAAGCGCTAATTATTCCTCTCTCTTAATTATTTTTCTTTCTATCTCTCCAGAAACTCTTCATGCTTTATATTAAAACAGACATTGTTCTCTTTCAATAACAACGGTTATTTCGTTGAAATTAACTTTCACGTACGCTAAATAGCCATATAGAAGTACACAATTGAACTTAAACGTAACGTTATTCGCCTTACAATTACCTAACCATAATTCTCACTGATAAACGCACACTATACTCAGTCTTCCTGTCTGTAATACCTCATCATCATCATCAGCCGGAGGACCTCCACTGTTGCACGAAGGCCTTCCCTTAGAAAACCACAATGAACGGCAACTTACTATTTTCATCCACCGATTGCCCGCAACTCTCACGATGTCGTCGGTCCACCTGGTGGCAGATCTGCTAACACTGCATCTTTCGGTTCGTGGCCGCCACTTGAGAACCTTTCATTCCCAGCGGTTTTTGGTTTTTCGAGCGATGTGGCATGCCCATTGCTACTTTAACTTGCATACTCTTCGAGCTATGTCGGTGACTCTGGTTCTTCAGCGAAATACCGTAAATAATAAGCCACTGAATTGATCTTAACTAAAAGACATAAAAAGATCCTTAGAACAGAATCTTACTCTGTTGCAATACTATGGTATGTTTCATTAATAAATTCAATTAATTATATCGTATCATGTATAAAAATTGGTTGCTGGGGAAGTAAAATATTGTGAGGTTGAAAAATAAAAACGATATAAACGGATATCGGTTTTATTTGAGTCCTGACAGAGACATTTCATTAATCATTTGTCACAAATACGAGTAGATACATAGTATTATACCTACATTATATTTCAATAAAATAACTCATGTAGGTACTCTATTTAGGTATAATGAAGAAAATACTGTTTACATGTTTGCAATTTGATTCAAATAGGCTAGGTAACGTGAAATAAGATACCAGGGCACCAACTACCACACAAAATCAGCAGATTAACGGTTAATGCGTGCCGCGTGGCAGTCGCGTGCAGTTCACACCTGTCCTTAATATCCTTTGGCATGCTATTATGCCCCTCTGCAATGCCGAATGTTCAAGCGGAAATGGTCAACCCATTAATAAGAGTACAGCTGGTATTGGCATAATTCGTGCTTAGAAATATATTAGGTGAAAGGATTAGAAACTCCTTTGAAGTTTTTATGAAGATATTTATTTATGGCAATTAGCAAGAGCTCATGGTAAGGTTTACAGCGAGTATAACCAGCAAGCCTCAGAATAAAAAGTAGAGCTGCAAGTCCCCAACAAAAAATATGAAGAAAGTAATAGCGAAGCGTTTATGGAAGAATATGCGAAACACACAAAGCAAAACAAAAAACACGAAATACCGTGATAGGTATTTTAAACATCACAGGTTGCATAATCTAAAACTTGCACTGAAACTCTAAAATATACTTAGTTCACATTCTAATACAAAACGTCTATAAAAAACAATGTCCCTGCACCTAGAAAAAACCAAACTGTAACTAAAAGTACGTACTAGTAATCCCCTTAAACAGCTAACCAATATGCGCATAATAATCTCGTTGTAAGAGCCTCTCGACATAATGGAGTGTCGATTGACAGCGGCGCGCGCGCACCCTCGGACTAAATCCGCTAAACCCATTGTGATTTACACATTCGACCCTTAGAATCAGCTGGCACTCGAAAAAAAGTTATTTAACGGGTTAGAAATGTGTATCCAATTGTTTTGACGTACTCATCATGTTATGAATTGTAGCGGCATTCGTGCTGTATTGCCACAAAAATGTATGTTATATAAGTATTAATATAATAAGATCGAAATTCAATAGAGTTCATCGTTCCACGGTAACGCCAATCACAGTAATTGTATACTGTAGAGGACCTACTTGCATTTTAACCAAGACAAATAACAAACCTACGCAAAATAAATACGGTGTAAGTTTATTTTTCATTTAAGTCATATCAATGAAGGAAACCTAATGTATTAGAAGTTGAGCATTAAGTGTCCAGCCTTTGGAGGCCCTAAATATAAATCCTACTAATATCCTACTATCCTACTAATATTATAAATGTGAAAGTTTGTGAGTATGGATGTGTGGATGTTTGTTACTCTTTCACGCATAAACGGCTGGACCGATTTGGTTGAAATTTGGTATGTAGATAGGTTATACCCTGGATTAACATATAGGCTACTTTTTATCCCGAAAAAATGTAGCGGGTAACACCGCGGGGCGCAGCTAGTAATTAATATATCATCATCAGCCTATTTTAGTCCACTGCTGGATATATGCCTCTCCTAAGGCACGCCACTGAGCTCGATCTTCGGTCTTCCGCTTCCAACCGCTGCCAGCCATTTTGCGCATATCGTCGCCCCATCTCACTTTCATTCCAGTACGAGTACAAAAAAGTTATTTAACGGGTTAGAAATGTGTATCCAATTGTTTTGACGTACTCATCATGTTATGAATTGTAGCGGCATTCGTGCTGTATTGCCACAAAAATGTATGTTATATAAGTATTAATATAATAAGATCGAAATTCAATAGAGTTCATCGTTCCACGGTAACGCCAATCACAGTAATTGTATACTGTAGAGGACCTACTTGCATTTTAACCAAGACAAATAACAAACCTACGCAAAATAAATACGGTGTAAGTTTATTTTTCATTTAAGTCATATCAATGAAGGAAACCTAATGTATTAGAAGTTGAGCATTAAGTGTCCAGCCTTTGGAGGCCCTAAATATAAATCCTACTAATATCCTACTATCCTACTAATATTATAAATGTGAAAGTTTGTGAGTATGGATGTGTGGATGTTTGTTACTCTTTCACGCATAAACGGCTGGACCGATTTGGTTGAAATTTGGTATGTAGATAGGTTATACCCTGGATTAACATATAGGCTACTTTTTATCCCGAAAAAATGTAGCGGGTAACACCGCGGGGCGCAGCTAGTAATTAATATATCATCATCAGCCTATTTTAGTCCACTGCTGGATATATGCCTCTCCTAAGGCACGCCACTGAGCTCGATCTTCGGTCTTCCGCTTCCAACCGCTGCCAGCCATTTTGCGCATATCGTCGCCCCATCTCACTTTCATTCCAGTACGAGTACATAAGTTCTGCTCTCATTAAATCAACTTTTAATGTACGTAATGTATTGTGTACGTCGTATGCTTCTTAAATAATTTAACTTTCCATTCTTAGCGATAGGTGCCTAACAATTCAAGCTACCTAATAATTCATTTAAAACAACTGGAGACTGAACTGAATTAAAAAGCAGCAAATACTCCAAAGAACTTGTTGATACTTTTGACTATGACTTACAGTAAAGGTCCCGTTTTTTATACAGCGATTTAACACCAATCTGTAGGATTTACGGCATTTGCGCCACTCACAAGTGCATTATTGTGCAGAACATATGTACGCTCGGGGTGAACCCTGTGGCTCACAGGAGGGGGTCTGAAAGAGGGTCCAGAAATAATATTTTTTGATGTAAAATTGTGATTTCAATTGCGTCGCTATAGGTACGTGGTTGGCCAAATTTTATAGGTAAAAACAATTTGGTTTCTGTAATTATCCCTACCCTAAGATCTACCCTCTAAAATTTTTAGAACGTATAATGTCAGTAGCAGCATGTTCCAGTATTTTTTTAAATACAAAAACAATAATACGTTAAAATTTTGAGAGCCATTCTTTCGGATGGTGCTTTCTAAATAACTTTCTGCCAATTGTTTTTCAATAAACGTGTATCTTTCAGTCATTTGTGAGATAAAAATAAATTACAAATCCATCCATAAGTTAACATTTGCTACTCTATTGTCGTAACTCTACAGACAGCAACAAGTTTCCACCAACACAACCAGGAGACATCACGCCTCAGTTTCCACTAATCTATTATTTGCGACACTTCGGTGCAGTCACCCGACACCTCTCGACGGCCACAGATGGTGCTTTTATGTCAATCGTCATAATTAGGGGATTACAACCCCCTAATGACATGTTACATTGAATCTCTGTTACGCCCCCGAACAAATGTTCAACACAAATAAATACTGTTCGCTGACTTGTTGCAAGTCAGGCGCAATTTTTCGACTCTAATTGATACTCTACCCCTACTGATTCACGTCGATAAAATATATTTGTTGAAATCGAAAATCAAATTATTTTCGAGGTTAGTTCAGATTTTGAGAAAGATTGTTTAATTGCCTGTTCAACAATTCAATTTGTGGAATGGTTGTTTCGAATGATTGATAAATAATTGGCAGCAAATAGCGGTCACAAACCGAACCGATTTAATGTTATCAGCCCATTAACACAAACCGGAATACGAAACCACGTAAAATGTCCATTTTCATTCCTATCTCTAATGGCTTAATCTGATCTCGGAAAAATGACAGGTAAAAAGCGAAACCAATATATTCGCCATCAAAGCCCCTAAAAACATAGAAGCGAGTAAAAAATACAACCTTTTAAACGTTAAAAGGCTCCGTTTACCGCGGACGCAAACACTTAGCTCCTTGTTAATTAGTAAGTAGCCGGGAACAGCGTCAAAGGGAATGCATGAATACTTCCAAACCGACCTCCGACGGTGCTTTTAAAATCTCCCCCGCTTAATTCAGAAGCTCAGAGAAACCGAAGGTAAAGTGATTATGTCGCCAATATGCGAATTTTTCACGAAAACGAACTTACGTTTGAGGCGTCCCGGGGTAGGATTGCCATGTAGGACATACAATTAGGACGGGCTAAGGATCGCTGTTTGAAATCCGGGGAGATAATTAATGACTTGAATGTGAACTAGCTTTACTCTGTGACTGCGATTTTTTTAAAACATTGCTGTCGGATGGATTGTCTTTTCACATTATATTAATCTAGACTTTGCTATATTATAGAAGGTTTATCAGAAACAATAAATTGAGATATTTGAGATTAAAAGAAGACCTTATAAAATATGTACTGAGGTTGGCCGAAACATCGGGGAAATAGGTATTTATACCGTTAATTACGTACGCAGTTAAGACCGGTTAACTCAAATTGTATGATACATAGGTATCTCACATAATTATTTACATTAGACGACACCTTTGCATTTAGTATACCGTTACTCATTTTTAAACGCCTTAGCGTATATTCTAATTGCCGATACACCTTTATTCAGACTTTCCCGAAAGCTTATTCGGAGTTCTCCAATTTTTTTATTAGTCCCCAATTCTTCTCTTTCCTTGAAAGATGAACAAGTAGCAGTATGCTGTGGGCTAGTAAAATTTTCATTGTCATACGCATATACATATAATACTCATTAACGATGTTATATAATTGTTAACCGACGAAAAACTAAAGAGGTTCTACCCTAATTTGATTTAAACGTCTCAATCAATAGATAGAGAAGTATCCAATCGCATAAATACTCAATAAATACTAGATCACAAACACCATAAGTCAAGACGAGCTGACAGTATCAAAATAACTACAAGACATAAACAAGATTTACACAACAAAAACGCCATGATACAATCACGCAACAGTGGTCCAACTCAAACGTTTGCGGCTCACCTCTCGGCGTGGAATCATTACCTCCTTAACAGCGTTAGTTAAAGCAACGCAATTACAATTACACGGGCCGCGCGAACTTGACCTACGTACGGGGTCGTTGCGCAGCGTCCGCTATGCAAATAAGAGTATTTCTTTGGCTCTGGACGTGATTACTGTGTCAAAGGGTGTGACGATTTGTGTGAGTTAACAGTCGTGTAGCCACCGATTTGTTAATCCGTGGAATAGCTTACGTGTACTCAATTACATAGAATTATATTGGTTTTTTCGGATTTAGAGCAATGATGTACTGAATAGTTGTGTTCTTGATTACGGAAATATATATTGGTATCAGATATATTAATTTATAATACTTGTATTAAAATAAGCAACTACTTAGATTGGAAAGCCGAGAAAGGAAGTTGGACGAAATCTGACTACATGATAAATTCGTTTCATTTGTCTGTTTATTACTTTAAGGTTTTTTTATAATGCTAACTGTGCATTTTTTTCTTTTTCGTGCTAGTGATTTCACGTGGAACTAAATTGAATAACCGTTTACCCTTACCAGTACTTGCTTCAAAGAAAAATAAAGAACAAAAAATATAGTATAAATATCTCAACAGCGGAAGGTGCATTCAAAAAATTAAAGCCTGAGCCAGGTGGGAATGGCAGCGGTGCGTCCGGAGCCTCGGCCTTGTCCCCAGCCCTAGGCCCGCAGCACGCGGGGCACACACCCACCACGGCCTCCTGTCCCACGCCTGCGCGCCGCCGACACAGGACTACCTTCACACAGGTAAGCTCTACCTATAAGAAGATAGACATACCTACATACGTATGGTACTGCTAAGTATATTACATCCAGCGCCCAAACTTCTGGTATCTTAGCTTTAGATCGATGAAGTACTATAGAAGTATTGTATAGGGAAAGAGCCCTGTCTTGGGAAATACTAGACCTCGCTCAAATACTAACCACTTTCTCTAAAGAGTGAAGATGCAGATCTCTTCGTGTAAAGTGTGCAAGCCAATATTCTGGTTGTTATAAAATATATCTATGATTAAAATACACTGGATGTAATCTATAGATAGCCCTCTTATTCATGAACGAGGATCATATCGGCATTAACTAAGCCCCGTATTAACCCCCCGTATTAACATAACTATTATCATCTCTATTCGTTGATATGCGACAGTGACAGGTATAGTTCAATCCTTGGGGTAAAATTAAAGAAAAGAGTATTTACCTAAAAACTAATATAATTATGATGAAAATGAATGGCGTAAGCTGTAGTCTCTATCTTTCTGAGAACTTCACCTAATCTGGATGTGAAGTATATTCACAGCTTACGCCAGTCTCTTTAAATAACTAAATTACAGCCATAAATACATAATGTCTCGCCTGTTTCCCTGAGGGGTAGGCAGAGACCACGGATTTCCATTTGCTACAATCCTAGCATACTTCTTTTGCTTCATTCACACGCATCACATTCCTCATACACGCTCGTCGGTTTAGGGTACTCCTCACTTGCCCTTTTTGCAGAATATCTCCGATTTGGTCTAGGTATGTTCGCCTAGGTCTTCCCCTAAATTACAGCCATAACATCAACTAAATCTAATTTACTTGTGGTTTTGTTGCAACAGGAACAATTAGCGGAATTAGAAGCGGCTTTTGCTAAATCACATTATCCCGACATTTACTGTAGAGAAGAACTGGCGCGGACGACGAAACTCAACGAGGCGAGGATACAGGTCAGTTACCTCACTACATGTAGATTTATAAGTTGGACTTAATAACTTGACCTTCCCCCAAGAGGACCAACCAAAACCTCAGAACATAACCAGCAATGGTACACGAATATTCCGTTTACATTTTATGCCTAAAGAAATCATAAAGATTATTTTTTTGAAACTGGTATCCAGCGTAAATTACCTTAAAAGATAAGTAGGTACCTGGTAACCATCATAAGTAGTTTATCATGTTAAGAAACCTTATTTCAAATAATTGTAAGAAACAAACATTAATTCATGTTATTGTTTCAAATTATAGAAACGTCCAAATGATGATCTCAGATTATTTAAGACTTTTTACTATATAAGAAGAGGGTCTTTAGTTAATGGCATGGTAAAAAAATTAATGTTTAGCTACGTATACCTAATGCTGATTATATGTATATAGCATCCGTCCAAAAGTTACAAACATACCTAGTACACTTTTTAGTTCTATTTTACTGACGGTAATGCACTAACAACCAACGCATACATTTTAATCAAACGTGACGTTTAAAATTATAATACCTACTCCATCCGACAATATAACCTCAGTTCCCTAACATTGCACGTTACATATACTACAAGCACTAACTAACTACTCATCAATTTCCCAAAGTTAACATAATATATACAGTGCAGATTCATATTCCGATGCGCATATTATGTTAAATATTCACATTCACGATTCAATTAACGTATACAGGAATGTCGGTAAAAATGGACCACCCGCGGTGCGAATAAAAACGTACGAAATATTGGAGGCAGCACAATGGTATCACGCCAGTCGTTCTTGGATGGAATTGTCGAAATATCAATGATGCGCGAATACTCGGATAATACAATTTGGAGCGTAGGCCGGAGGCGGATTGAATTAAAGCGCCATCTGTCGGGCTCGACCGTATGAATACGAAATGCTTACAGTAACTCGCGAGAGATCTTTATCTCAGTTTTAAATTGCTCAATCCCCCGGGACCCTCGATATTGATTTGTCCCCGGAGCACCTAATTTGTCGCTTTAGATGTTTTATTCAGAACATGACTTTTAGCATCCTCTATTAAAGTTAGCGTCTGTCTGTCTAAAGGTTTTTCGAACAGGCCTTACGGATGGTATTACCGTTCCCCAAAAAAAAGATTCTTCTTACAAAAGTAATCTAATCAACACATATTAATTCTCATACATATGAAATAGCTTTCAAGTGATATTTTATTCACTGTCGTTCCATCAAGACGACAATTACTCTTTTCTTTTAAGCGCAATGAATGACGAAGCTTTTCAAAGAAAATGAAATGTGAACGAAACCACATTATTTCATACTTTTAAGTCGTTCGCTACCAAAGCTAAAAGCACGTAAAATGCGCGTAGGTGCTGTGCCGCACTTTGTACGTACCAGCTCCCAGCGAGTACTTACATACACATAGACGCCGATACATGATGTGTGTCTATGTATGTTCGTGCACGCGCGCTCCGTAGGAGGCTATTAACGTTTAGGCGACGCTACATAAGAATGTAAACGTTAAAGACGACGTCGACGTCGAGCTCCCTCCTTCTAGAGGAAATTTCGATATAAAAATACAACGTCGCCGGGAGTGCGAGGGTCGCGGGTGGCGGGGCGGGCGGGGGTGGCCCCTGAGGCATTGCAATCCCATCAAATGGATCCGTAACGAAGTTAGCCGCTCATCCTCCCCGCGCGCCTCTCGACATTGTCTCTGCCCTCAAATGAATTCTACAATTGGAAATAAGAAAATGTTTTGTTGGATCCCCGTGCTTTTTCAGTTTAAAGGCGACCGTTTTCTTCGGATAACTCGGTACTCTGTAGCGATATTAGATAGATATCTATCTACCTCGTTGTTTCTTGAGCAAAGTGTTTTAGCAGTCGGATCTTTACTGAGTTAGCTCTATCGCTGAATTGTTTATCGTTAACTGTTAGAGTTCTGTTTGAAATAAATAATGATGAAAGGGACATACGTTTG
The DNA here is from genome assembly GCA_946251915.1 of Abrostola triplasia. Lineage (NCBI taxonomy): Eukaryota > Metazoa > Arthropoda > Insecta > Lepidoptera > Noctuidae > Abrostola > Abrostola triplasia. The sequence goes on along the minus strand of OX276434.1, from coordinate 8,157,159 downwards.
CTTTAGTTTAGAATAAGTAACTATGTAGAAATGAGGTCCACATTTCTTACTGCTTTATTGCACAGATTTTATAATACTACGTATAGGTATATAAAGTATATTTTCCTTATTAACTAAATCTAAATTTGAACGTAAGCTGAAACATTGTTATGGAAACTGCGCGGCGTTCTGTGCCTAAAGCTATGCAGACTTTATTTTTATTATACTGCCTAAGCTCCAAAGTATTACCTTTACTAATCCTCTGTAGTTACAATACCTTAATTATTTCAATACTTAAAGAGATCTGGTTGATGGTCTGTGAGCACCGCACTTTAAGGGCTGTAGTTTTTAATATTTACAAATTCCCAGATATGTTCTACAATTGTTTTAAATCTACTACCATATCATACAATTTTTGTTTTGCGAAATACCGGTTCGTTTCTTAGTTCACGCACACTTTAAATTTAGTATGTTTTGACGTCACCAATCTAAACAACAAAGTGGTTGACGCTCCACCGGCCGTCCGCCTCACTTTGTCATGATACTTTATAATCCTCGCCGTGATTCTTCTGTGGTCTGATTCAGGTTCCCCCTAAAGCACTTAACATGGTGATTACTTATTTATTCATTGGATAACTTACTTACTCTTTGCAATTTAATAAACAGCTATATACTCTTTTGTTTTAACAATAGGTCTTACAGAACTGTGGTATACTATTGAAATGTCACATCACTGTTTATTACTAAAGACACATTTACCGGTACAATGACCGCAGGTTTAAGGTAGAGTGTCTTCAGTCGTCGCCAATAGCTTCTGAACTTCTATACAACAGCGTTTCTTGAGACGAATATATTATATATACATACAGATAACATGACTTATACATCGGTTTTACCAGCCATATTTGAAGTATTGATGAAAAAAATTGTATCAGGAAGTAAAACCAATAAAATTTCTAATAATGTGGTTTATGTAACGAATAAAGTATTATACCTATTACATCAGTTGCTTTTTTTATTAAGGTTTTGAAGTACCTACCTACAATCTACATTATGACGCTAGAATAGTTTGTTATGAGTAGGCGCGACGCGTGATCTTTTCAACTCTGAATATTTATACTGAAAGACTTTATCTCTGAGGAGTTCTGCACGATCTTCATATCCAACACTGTTTAGTTTTATAATTGAAATGCACTATATAGATAGGAGTAGGTAAGCCATTATTAACTTGATCGAATACATCACATATCGCACAAAGCCACGTTTATTTAAACCATTAGGAAATCACTTCGTTTTTCATCACAACGCGCAATGTGGGCGGATGTCGGGTAGCTTTGCGAAAAAACTAATATCCCATTTATGTTTCCTCCCTCTATCTGTAGGTACCCATAACAAAGGGAGCGGTTCTCAATCTGTGGGGATCATCCCTTCTAGCAAAAATATTAATGTTTAAGTTTTGTGTTATTCGAAAAACGAAATCGAAATTTTATGTAGAAGTTTTGTTGCAGAAATCCGAAGTATATTTCTGGTATATTATCACATGTACATTATAATTTATCATGTGCATATACCCAAGACTAATTTAAAGTTAGTAAAGCTTAAAAATAATTAGAATAAACTACAAAATACTAAACTATAGTAGCTAGCTAATTCTAATTACTTTTAATTTGTACTATACTAATTATACTAATATTTTAAGACGAAAGTTTGTGAGAGTGTGTGTTTGTATGTTTGCTACTTCTCCACTCACAAACGGGTGGACCAATTTTGATTAAAGCAGCTAGCATCGATAATCAATTTGATCAAACAATAAAAATGTTAATTCTTAATCCTTTACCAAGAGCAACATGTTTGGAAAGCGATCTCAATAAACAAAATACAACTTTTTGACTTACAAATAAAAAAAAAGTTTTAGAATGCCAAAACAGTAAACAACTTTGAGAAACACCGATACCAAATACCTACATAATATATATTTTGGATAGGGTGAGCTCACTAACTGTTAGGTATAGGGTATATCGGTTTATTTATATGGAGAGTGCGTACGGAGGGCGCTCCGCCCCTCCCCCGGGCCGCTAGAGGGGTGGGGGAGGGTGCCACTCCACCCTCTCCCTCTAATCAGCTCTAATCACCATATCAAACGACGCACGCTTTCATTCCCGTTGACAACACACAGATTAGGGGCTCGTGTGTTTTGTCCATTGTTTTATATACATACATACTTATATACCTACATATAGGTAAGAAGAGGAAGGTTTAAGATCAAACATCTCGATTTTTTAACCATCGTACAAAAAAATACTTTAAACTCTAACCCTCTTACTCTTATGAGTGAGTGTAATGTTTGTTTATACAAAGCCGTGCTACGTCTATTGATATCTCTATTCTCGGATATGCAAACGGTAGTGACACGTATAATTTAATCCATGGCTTAAAATTGTGATTTTTTATGTTTTATGTGAGTAATGAGGTTATTGAAGAACATAACATACGTGACACACTTCATTGATTTACTGTAGTTCGTTAAAAGTTGTAAACGAGTATCAATTTATAATTGGAAATAATGTCAGGTCGCTATTAAACAAACACTTCTTTATATTTTGAGGTAATCAAAATAAATGTGTTAACCTTCCCAGTCCATGCAAATATCTTCTAGGTGAATATTCCAGAACTGTTCACTTTTCACGTGACCTTAAATTTAAACCGTATTACTTTTCAAATAGGTGTGGTTTCAAAACCGTCGCGCCAAATACCGCAAGCAAGAGAAGCAGCTCCAGAAGGCGCTGGCTCCAGCGGTGCTGCCCGGCTGTAACGGCATGATGCGGAACATACAGGGGTACCGGGGGTACCAGCCCTACCCGCACCCCAACACCATCAATCGGTACCCACAGGTAATACTTACAATATATTCTTATTCTCCTCTTTACAATCTTTAAACAGTAGTTTTATATAAATTGAAAAAGGAAACTTGAAAAATGATGGACACGAGCGGGACTCGAACCCGCGACTTTCGCCGTACCGTGTCACTGCTCGCATCCATCGAATTTCAGCAGTTTTATCGTTATACGATGATTTCTATTTTCCTTTCTAATGTAATGCAATGCAATTTAATGTTGAAACGACATAAATTGGTACGGCATATTGCATAGTAAACGTGAAAGTGTGTTATTTTTATTTACCATCTTTCACGAAGCAAAGAGCAACGAATTGATATAATTATCTGCATGTGGCAAAGGTTAGATCATATGACAAATAAATTGTTCCTGTGAGATAGACGTCAGGATAGAAGCTAATGAATTTATCTAGTTTTCCTAATATCATGTAACAGAAAATCGTATCCTCGAAATGCGGAACGACGATGCAATGTCACGCGACACTGAGTCAAATGTAGTATTTTCTGAAGATCTTTCCCTTAGCTAACAACGCGCACAGGATTAAAATTAACATTCACACCTTAATATAGACGGTTCTATTCACATCCGACTAGTAATAGGCCACCTGGATAACCGTGTTTGTGGATTCCAAATCATCATCAACGTCTGAAGCGAACAACCTGAACCCAATGACGAACTAAAACGGGTTTATATAGCCGTATGTGTTTTCGCCGCAATTTGTAGGCTCATTACCATACGGCGCTAATCAGTCTCTGTGATTACGCCGTAATGCGATTGCGCGCTCGGACCGCCGAAAATAATGCAAATACTGGCCGCAGGTTCCAATAATTCTGGAATTGCAGATATAAATGTGTCATGTATGTACTTAGTCTGTCATGTAAGTAGCGATATATCTATGAATAATTTTAAATAGTTTTGAGGAGTAAGCATTGTGATTATGAAAAATATAAGTGAGCAGTTTAGAGGGTTTTTTGTATAGACATTCAGAAGTAGCTATTTTGTTAAATATCCTTTTCTTCTTCTAGCGTGTCAATGTAAAATAAATAATATAAATAACTCATGCTATGTAAAGATTAACGGAAGTCCTAAGGTTATAAATCATTAAAATAAAGTGGTGTGCTTAATCTGGAGAAGGAGATGTCTGTCTACGGCCGACATGACAAAAGACAGCACCCGAATCTGTTTACTTATCAGCGCTTCTTTTTTCATCACATTTGTACTACTTTAAGCGATATGGTGTGATATGAATGTACTTCTCCTTTTTAATTTGCCGCGCCGCATATCTTATGAGAAGAATTCAAAAACAATTTGCTCGACTCGCAGATTGAGAATCAAATCCGACACATAAGACTCTACAGTGAAAGGAAAAGAAACCAGTAACATGGTGCAATGCAATAGTAGTAAGGAAATAAGTATATTATTCACAACTTACCAGTATTTATCTGTCTTCTACAAATCACAATAAAAAACAATAAGTTATAAAACGGTGCTAACCAGTGCCGGCGCGTTCGGAAACCTAACGTAATTTCACACCGCTATTCCATTAACGGAAGTGTTAATCGGTATAAAACATAAAGCCACGGATTAATTTACGCGATTAACATAAAACAGGGTGGGAAAAATCATTATGTTCGCAGCCGGCGCGACTCTGCGTGTTGATAATGAGATGACGAGATTGCTCGCAGTCTGATAGTACATTTTTGTATAGACACTTCGGTTTTGTGTGCGCTTATGTTTAAAATGAGGCTGCTTTTAAACGTTTTCAAAAAGAAAGATCTCTATGTGACCTATGCTTTTTAAACTATGTATTTATACAATTATTGGTTATATTGGATATTATCTAGCATACTTTTATCTCGGACCTAATAAGAGACGGATGAAACATTATTTTTTAAGCTAGTAGGATTGAAATACTTACACCCAATTTTTTTTTTGTTGCACATGGACTTTTAGACTTCGTTTATTATCTGGAGTTCTTACTATCGTAACCTATTCTAATTTAGAAATATAAAGTCTTTGCAGGTTCTAGTAACCAGGACATTCAGCCCTATATTCATTTCCCTAGACCTCAAAATATAATGAATATTTCTGTCACACAGCATCACGGCAGCTATGAAGAGTTGCAGAAGGACATATTTTCGTTGTCGCAGATGGGTGGGGGCTCGTACCCCATGCCGCAGGGTTTCTCCATGGGGCACGGAGCTAACATGAGCGCCGTCGGCATGCGGCAGGACACTATGGGTGAGTCGCTGTGTTTGTATACCTGAAGGAACTTCGGTCAAGGCGGCAAATCAAGTGACACTATTCAATACAGGTGCTTGCCTTTCTCTCACACTCGTAGTCTGATGAAGGATAAACCAACACGCGCAGCTGGAGGTAGAACAGGTTTCGACACTAGTGTGTACTACAATGTACTATGTATGTAGGGTATTTTCAGTGTTGACCATAATAATTATACCGCTTCCAGTATTTGTTCAGTTTTTTACGAATGAATATCTGCGGTCGATAAATAAATACGATTAACCCTCGCGAAAATTTTAACAGCGACCATTGAGCGCTTTAAATTATTTGAGCTGTATATCAAATATAGATTTAACTATTACATAGATCTAATCGATAATATCTTTACTTCGTAAATGCATGAAACACAATATTTTCTATCAAAAATAGCAATAAAACATATCTATAATCTTACCAAATTCTTTCTATACTAGGCTAACATCATAAGCATACTGTAACACTGTAAAACATTTTCATACAACAAATTACTGTAAGAGCAATAAGAACTAAAATGTAAGTTTATAGCGTAAAACAAAAAGCGGTAGACGCCAGCGCGCGGCAGCTTTCATCAAGTTTCTATTAGAGCCGTCAAGGCAATTATAAAGTTGGCTGGAGCGAAGATGATGCCTCGTTTTTATACAAATATCCCTTGTAATAATGGGAAAACTTGCTCTACGCCACACGGACGCTCAGTACCGACAGATGATCTTGGAGGGAAAAAACTTGATTACAATTTATTAATACCATCGCTCTGGTTTTTATTACTCTTGGTTTGAGTAGGGTTATGCGGGCGCACGGGCGGTTAAAAAACGAGTTTTAGTTTTAGAGTTATTATTAAGTAGGCCACACATTTAAGTAATATAAAGGTGTATGTACCTCTATATTATTTAAACTAGCTTCCGCCCGCGACTCCGTCCGCGTGAATTTCACAAATTTAGGATAATGAGATCCTACCTCCGAAACAATATTGTAGTTCTACAAAATAAAAGTTTGGTTCCTTAACAAATAACGTATCATTATATAATTATATATATATCTTTTGGTTGTTTAGCTTCTTCAACTAAGTCCCTACTACACTTTTAAAATTTAAATTTTTCTTTAATATAGCAGTTTTGAAATAAGAAACTTTTTATAGCAATTTTTATCAGCTTTCTTTAAAACCATAATAGCCTATACATTAGTAACATATTTCGAACTTTTTTTGCCCTTATTATTTACTTAAAAATATAATTATTATAATTTTAACAGTGTGATATCTACTTAGTTTAAATACACTCACCAATAAAAATATTTAGGGTAGACTTATTATTTAGGTATTTAACTTATTGGTTATATTTAGAACACAAAGTTTACCGAATTGATGGCATAGTTTGTGTGAAATGACCTAAATATAGAGGCCATCTATGTGTAGAACTGTAAGACATGTGTTCTCTAGTTGATTGGTCCTTGAGCATGCGGCCGGAGATTACTCATTTACCATCCTGAACTCAAGACGTATTACCTAATATTAAGAACTAGGTATTAATATATTGAACTAGTGTTACGCGCGACTTTACCTAGACTTTTGTGACAAATAATAATGTGCTTACTGTTGTTTTTGTTCACATAATATACTTTAATAATAATTGATTATTTAGAAATTATTTTCAATTTAAATGATGTAGTAAATAAACATGATTTTAAAACATGTACGATGAGAATGTTAACACACTTTCCGTCCCACAATCTAATTACTGCACTGTATATCAAAAATAGAATCGAAAAACCTTAACGCGATAAACCGTGAAATACGAGGCGGCCGCGGGCGCAAAGATTCCTGCGTAAAAAACCCGCCAAGTAATGGAAGCGAGGCATCGTACCGTAGATATTCTAATAAGAAAATTTCCACTACATTTACTTTGGCGGGCGTCCTCGCGGCGTCTTGGCAAATATCTTATTTCCTGCGGCGAGATTGCATCTTGAGAAAACGCGAGGGTCGATTCAGTACCTCACTATTTGCTGCCCTGCCCTCCACCTCGTATATCGCTACGCTATACGTATAGCTACGAACGGGGACGCGGACTACGGGCCAAACGTGCGCGACGCTACGAGCTTGCTACGAGCTCTCGTAGACTGTTAATAGGCAGCTTGCTTGGACGTCGACTTAAATATACCTATTCTATAAAGAATACCTTAAACATTACCTAACAGTACAATGAATATAAATGTAAAGTTCTTTTCATTCTTCTATACATTTTTATTTTTGCTACAGATATATTAATTCGCTCTTTTACGTTATTTTTATGGCGTTGGATATCTATTACGACTTGTAATTTTCTCACTATGTTTGCATACTAAAATTATTGCCTATAGTTGTGAATAAATGCTTATAGGCTCATAATTATATACTTACTAAGATATTGTTTTTTTAACAGGCATGAGCGCCGAAGACGAATGGTACAACAAGTCGCTATCCGCACTCCGGATGAACAGCGGCCACCACGCAAATCTGGCTGCAGCGCCGATGCTGCAATACCAAACCTAATCGCTGCTACACGGCGCCGATTACTCGCCGGCGCCGGCGCACGACTACGCGCCCCCGTAGTCGGCGCGAAATCATTAGCGAAGTATTGTGACATGTGGAAACGTCGCATAACATTTGTGGTTTAAATTGTTAGGTGCAAGTGGAGTTTTATAGTTAAGAACAACCCTATCATATTTGTATATTACATATTTTCAGGGGTGTTAACTAAAAGTTTATGATAATGTTCTATTTATAAACTGTTTATTATTTCAATATCGTCATTAACTTTGTATACAATGAACATTACTTTGGTCATTTTTTTAAAGGGCTTTGTCGCTTTGCGATTATATCGCCCTACTTTGGTCAATACTGCGTCAGTGATAAGTCATGAACATAAGTAAAGCCGATAAAAGAACAAATTGTAAAGTTAACGGCCCCGAAAATATTCAAACGTTACTTCAACAACATAATGACTTTGAGATTATAACCAGATTCATAGTCATTCGCCTATATTTTTATGGTATCAACTACACATAGCTACAATAACATTCAAGCCTGCTTCATCATAATTCCTGGTACTAAAAAAACGTAATTTTAAGAGGAGTACGCTTCCGACTCAATGCAAAACCTATTCTTTCCTAAGTGTTGTAATTAAACTCCATATTCACACATGTTATTATAAGATATATTATTAGCCGTCATATAGGTTGGCTCCGAGCGATTCATTATTGGGAATCAGTGCTCTACACGTGCTGTGAAGGTACGGCTGTGATGCGTCTGTTTCCACGAGAAGAACATTTTCCTTTGATGTCACAAGTTGGTGCGCCAAGTAAACGTTCTATCGAATTACGTGCACACGGATTGAAGAGTTTAGTCTATAAATAGGTACAAATAGTGTTTGTTTTATTAAGAGACGATTGTTTCACGGTATGCGTAAATTGTGTATGCTAGTCATATTGTACAGACATTTTAAATCGAGTAAGATAAGTAATGTATTTTCTTGATTGTTGTATTTATTGAGATAAATACGTGACCTTTATGTCTTTGATGGCTTTATTCGTGTTTCGAAACGTTATAATTAATTATGGTTTTAAAAAGTTAGAAGACGGTTATTAAAATAATGAGCTACGATAAACTACAAAGGCATGATTTTAAGAGATAATACGGCTTTTCCTAAACCCGAAACTTTAAAGAAATATGACTACCAGTTTAGAGTTTGGTTGTGAATCCATATCACTCCTAACCTACCTTCGTCCTACAAAATGTTATAACATCCTACGCCTTAAACAGTTGACAACAACCTTAAAAGGATACTTGAAATAAATATATTAGAAGCAGCTCAGTCCCTTAACATTTAAGATTAAAGGTTAAAAAAGATTGCTGCTAAGATAACACCCACGCATATATTAAAGTTGACATTTTATTGAAGTGTCTCTACGCACAGTTTAGATAGGTCACAAAGCCTCTGCTAGCGAGACTACAATCTTTATATTCCAATAAGGATTTATTCAACCTTAATCTTTCTCGTATGAGAAGGTATCTCAATCCTGAAGACATGTTATATACTGGCACGAAACAATTGAATCTTCGTTTTTCATTGCCAATTTCAAATATAAACGCGTTCTTCTATTCTGCCAGAATTTTGTTTTTAATCGTTGCACAGTTGAAATTATTTTGTCCTGTATCGTGGGTGCGTTTTACAATCATGAAGTATCACATACACAAGCTGATAATTTTGGGACAAACTGCGGATTACATATTTTTTGGTCCGTGCTTGATTAGAGCCCGCAACCCTTAGCGCAGCAGTCCAATCGCTTAGCCACGGCGCTAATCAGGTAGGTTGTCAAGATATCGTAGTTTTCGAAATAGAGCTGTCACAGAGTAAAGAGTTATAAACATTGCAATATAGCCTGTGTAAATATAAATTGGTTTCGCATGATAATTTTCTAAGGTGTTACCAGCTCAACGATATCGTAATGTTACCTAGATATTGTTTAGTCAAATTCTAATATAAGAGGCCATTTAAATTACATTTTAACAGATTAAAGCCAAAGATTGCTAGTCAAACTTATACACATTTATCAACCCAATTTGATCTCATAGTGAAATAATTATAGGAGTAAAATAAAAATGAAAATAATTATAATTGTTTCGGCTTTTGTACAAAACAAATTATATCAATTAAGACTGTTTTGGCGTATTTCTATTTCCAATCGATGGCCATACTGTGCATTTTAATGTAAATATAATATGTAAGGAAACTTGTCTAATAATGAACATGTGTAAAATGAAATAAATTGTCTAAAATGTAACACTGTTTTAATTTTATAACATACACAATAACATAATTATAATTCCTACACTTTATTCCTGAAAACAAACTGCTCTTAATGTTTTTGTACTAGCCCCGTTACCATGAACCCTTAAAGCAGGACAGCTTACGACTTGGAAGCAAGACGCCGTGACAGCGTGAAGTGTCATTACACTACACGTCGTCTCGCTTCCACAACGTAAACTAATAAACGTAAGAGTTCATTGTAAGGGGGCAGGTACCTTACTAGAAGCGCTATTAACGATGCGTGACGTCACAATACACTACACATAGCGGTGTCTTGTTTCCACAGCATAAAATGACCTACAACGCAAGCTCATAGTAACCCACAGTAATGCACAAATGATGTACACCATCACCATTTACCAAATCATTCTATCATGTCTCACTGCCATCCAGCATTATGCTGAGCTGCAGACCTTTTTGGCATAAAATGCTATTTTTGTTTTATGTATTGATTTTTGTTTTTTTTTATGCCAATAAAAGTTTTCTCTCTTTCTTTCATGCCATTTACAATCATTATCAAACGTCTAATACAGGGAAAAATCTAAACGGAATTCTCACTTCGAAAATTCTTAAGCCCGACTGTCGTGTGCTCGAATATCTTACGATACACACTAACTGAACTTAACAAAAGAGATGCGTGAGAGAAGGGAGATAAAAAACAGACCACACAAAATAAAATACTTACCAAAAACAAATACGCATATAAAAATAGCATATATATGCAGAGCATAGCTATCGCCAATGATATTATAAGTAAAAAGAGATTCGATATAATAAATTGTACGCGCTCCTAAACTGGCATGCCAAAACTACACTAGTGAGCTAGAACTCGGCTCATCTCATTTTCATTCCCGTTACTATTTTCCGTCATACGTCAGTGTGACATTACAATATTGTGTGTTCTTTCAAGAGAACTGCCTATAAATAGAAATGAAATGTTTTAACATAATAAAGGCGAAAGTTTGTGAGTGTGTTCGTTTGTTATTTCGTCACGCTCAAACGGCTAGACCAATTTTAAATAAAATTTTGGAATGGTAGCTAACATTCTACGTATAGAATAACACAATATATGCTACTTATTATCCCCGAAACATCTAGCGGGTAACTCCGTAGGGCCACCGTAAGTTTCGAATGCCTGAATAGATTTTTACGTACTTAAAATATCATTGGCTATCCCAAACATATTGGCTATCACACATATAACTCCTCCAATACCTTCCAAAGGGTCTTAAGTACATTCAGGTTTGGGGTTAGCGAAGTGCGGGTTGGTGACGGCGTTCCTGTCCAGGTAGCGCGCCAGGTGAGCCATCACTATGCGCTCGCCGCCGACTCGCTTCCAGAATTCAGACGCCTCCGTACGTATGGCCTTGCCTTGGCCACACTCCTGCAGATAGAGAAGACAGTTTTAACCCTTCTCCTGCCCTGCGATTGTTTAAGTGTCTGTTTTGCGGACAGGCAACGTAGTATAGTCTTAATTTCTAGTATATAGGTACCTAATAACACCTCGTATCTATTAAAATGGGTCCCTTTTAATATCACATGCCTTGAAACGACTGTTCCACTTCAACGCCACATTAGCCATAAGCGTAAACTGGTGTGTTCATAATACATAGATTTCAAGTATTTTCGAGTTAATGTTTTTGAACAAGTTCTATGTGAGGCTATCGATAAAATTGTAAGGAACTCGTGCCTTATAAACAAGGCAGTCATGCAGTATTACATTCTCAGTATGAATCTAAGTTACCTACATAATAAGAACTTATCTTACCGCAGGTATATCAATAGGCTGTCCCTTGACCTGGAAATATAAATTGCATTTATTACAATATAATAAAATAATGCATTGATTGAAATTAATGAACATGCGTGCCAAGTTAAAATTACCTCTATTGTCTCATTATTAAGGGCTTAATATATAAATAAAGTATGTGATAGTATATATTATAGTCCTCTCTGTCGATTTCGACAACGGCGACCCCTGAAATTACCTTCTTTAAGGAGCCCTAATGTTTGAGTATGAGCGACTTGCCACTCTGGACACACATCAGTACGTAAAGAAAAACCCAAAACCTTATATATGTATACTTACAATTCTTCGGAGCAATTCTATTGCAATATAATAGTAGTAAATGAGGCAAAAGACTATTGCTATTACTTCAGTGGTATCTATTACCCCTCAGAGAAATAGGCGTGACTTTATGTACGCCATTATGTTACACAACTGTTACACAATATGCAATCTAGGGTATTTATGTATTCACAAGTATATTTCACTTACGAACTGCATCCCGCTCTGCCTCGCAATGTATCTGTCAATAAGAGACCGGAACGTGCCGACCTGTCGTGGTTCCTATATGAAAAAGGGCATGTTTAATACAAAAATGAATTATTCGATATAGACTAATAAATAGTACTCTTTGAACATCAATTAGTTAATTAAAGGTATCACGCCTAAAACTTAATGATTGCTTGATTAATCGTCAAATGTCACAAAGTGCAGCGGTAATAGTCTTAAATTACAAGAGACTCCAAATGAATAACTTAGTTAAGAACTTAAGACGTTTTGCTGTATAACAAAGCGATTTAAAATTGATAGCGTGTTTAAAAATTCAAATATCCAGCTACATTAGTTGTTGACTGTACAAGTGATGAGAGACTAACCCGGAGATAACTGGTACTCGACGCTATAGACACGTTTGATGGTTGTTTGTTCATGGTCGACCGCGTACGAATTCCATCTTCGTCGTACATTGCGAACTTCGATTTCACCAAATCATATATCTGTAATGTTTAGAATAAAATCTCATACAAATTAGATTCTAAATGTATCGACAAAACATGCACCTATTTTAAGACTAATTTCTTTCTCTATTCGAACCGTTAAGGCGAAATAAAAAAAATCCTTTTCAAATGAAAGCCTGCAATACACTATATAGGCAATATCTAAGGTTTCAACCCTAGTGACTAACGCTGTGTGTTGATTAGTTAGGTTCTATAAAATACATACAATCTCATACATATATATACAGATACACTTTTACTTTAATACCCCACATCAGAGATTGATGTTTATCTATTTGATGCTCACAACGCCATCTCCTGGAGGTAACGCACAATATCTGAAGAGCTATCCGTCCAGAACAAACAGGGGAGGGTCCCTGTTGTGTCTTCATACTAACAGTTCGCCAACTTGTGTGTTACGTAGGCGGGTATGTAAATAATGTAGATGGCGTTCTTATCGTTTTAATCACATTAAAAAATACTTCAGAAGGAAAGCGCTAAAGATACTTTGTAGAATAAAAGTTATTTCGCAGACTAACTATCAATAAACATTAGAATTTGACAAAAATAATCGGTTTTCCTTTTTCCTTCCAGAAGTAGTGGTAAAAAGTTGATTAAATAGAAGTACAGTACCGTGCCGATATCTTGTTGATTGATATCATCAACGAGATCTCTGAACGTCTCCTGGTATAGTGCCGACATCCATGGATGGGTGAAGAATTCGTAAAAGTCTTCTATTTGATTTTTCTGAAACCAACAATATTGCAATCAAATGCATTACCTTACAAGGTACATATTCCCTTCTTCTCCTTTACTTGTTGAATAACTACAACCTTGGCCTTCCCCCTCCCCTTCCTACCTTCTATTTTTTTCCTTCTAGAATTGTCTTCAAGAAGGTGTCGTGACGTATCAAGTGGCCAATCATTTTTCTTGTTCTATTTAAAATCACTATTCTATTGTTACCTGATATCTAGAGTAAAGTTTATCGAAGAACGCCTCATGTTTCCCGTACAACTGCGACAGTATTTCGGAAGAGAAATGCTTGTAGGAGAGACAGGTGACGGCATCGATCACGTGCAGGACATTCAGTTGGAGTCTGAAGTAGTTGCTGCGTTTGTCTGTTGTGAGGGTATGGCCCTGATGATGCAGAAAGATGTATAGATTTAAACACCGTAACTGTATAACAACGAATATGTATGTATACGTCATAAATAAATAAAGAAAACATCGTTATATTATATCAATGTATTACTTATGTTGTTGTTCATAAAAGAAAAAAATGTAACGTAAAATTATGATTTTATATCAGTACCTTTTAAAATCGGTACGATTATGGATAGTAAATTAATTGAAAACTACCATAAAATAAAACTTAATTTACAACAACGCAAAAATAAATAATTAGGTATACGAATTTGACTTCATTAACGTACTAAGTAATTGTTACGCCAAAAATACTTGCAAAATGTCTTAAAAATAAAAATATAAAAAAACATTTATTGCTACTCTCTATCTACTTAAAAAAAGAGACACGTACAAAATAAACATAAAAATAAACAATCATATCGTAGCAATAGGAAATGGGCTCAGCGAATGCTGTACCGGGACGAGCATGACCCGGTACAGCGCTGATTTTCAGCCACTCTTACTCCCTATGTTCTTGTGTGTGAGTTAGGTTAGGTCTTCTTATATATATTTTTAATGTCTGTTTGTGTATTACCTGTCTCGGCAATAGCTGCTGCACAGCCATCGGTATTTCTTTGCCGGGTTTCCTCATCTTCATGTAGTACAACGGTCCCGGTAATGTCGCTGACTGAACGATTGGCGACTCAAACTTCATTACCGGTTGCCAACTGTCAAATTATCAATCAAATATAATAACATACATTCAATTCAAGCTCTTGGCTCTATAGCCAGTTTATAACTACCCTACTGCACGGCATAGGCCTCCTCCGATTTAGAAAGAAAAAGCATCAACAAAACAAAGTTTTAGTCTCTGTGTTTGTAAGTATGTAGTGGGTCCTTATAGTCATTCTATTAGTAACAGATAAAAGCTGAATACCGTCTGTAAAGCGAAGTCACCGAGAGCCGTGAAGAAGTGAGGCTGTTGGTACTATGACTTCTGAACCTGTAGAAATAAAATGATAATCGTTCCTTTTTAACTACTCTATTAACCTTTTAAAAAACGTGACGTTCTTTTTATTCGTGCAATTAGGACCGCAGAAGAAGGGTTAGGTTTTGGATTTATACAGTACTAGCTGCGCCCCGCAGTGTTACCCGCTACATTTTTTCGGGGTAAAAAGTCCATGCGTTAATCCAGGGTGTCAGCTACCTTCATATGAAATTTCATCAAAATCGGTCTAGCCGTTTGAGCGTGAAGAGGTAACAAACACACTCACAAACTTTCGCCTTCACATTAATATTATA
Source organism: Abrostola triplasia (assembly GCA_946251915.1). Classification (NCBI taxonomy): domain Eukaryota; kingdom Metazoa; phylum Arthropoda; class Insecta; order Lepidoptera; family Noctuidae; genus Abrostola; species Abrostola triplasia. Next base: position 8,141,957 of record OX276434.1, on the reverse strand, counting down.
AATATTAATGTGAAGTGTCATTTAACGCAGAAAAAAGCACAGGAAAGTATTTAATTTGTACATTAATATTTATGTTTACCCTAAAATGCTTGAACTGTATCGCGGTAAAAGATCGGTCGGTGCTCCACTCATGTCCGGGTCACCCATCACGAACGGATCCAACTTTTGCAGGAACAATTTTGCTAGCTGAAAGTATGCATCCATATTAACGAAGATCTTTGATGAAATTATTTTTCGTAGAATCCAGAATATAAAAATTGGCTGCTACCTGTGGATATACAGGATTAGGGCTAAAAGCAAAATATTCATAGTCATTGAATGACCATTCGATTGATTGGTAATTTCTCTTATCTTAAACTTTAAGGAAGTTTAACATAAATAATTAAAAAGCATATATTCTGATAATAAATAGTATTATAATGCATTTAAAATTAAAAATACAACTAGATGATCTATTGCCACATCAGTAGATACGCCACAAGCAAGAAGCAACATAAAAGGCCTCATACTTCTTTGCGGCAATCGCGACTAGTAAAGAACAATTTATCCATCTAGGCGGCGACTTTTAGGTCGGGAGGTGTCTAAATAATTATGCGATATTTCAATCACAAGAAGAAGATGAACAATCGCATAATTTCTAAGCACTTTATGTAGGTTACCGCTTCTCCGATATCTTCGGAGCAATAGTCTCTATGCAAGCTTCGGGTGGCGTACAGCCGGCGGGAGTAGCGGACGCAAGTCCCCGCACCGTAGATGCATGGGTCATTCGTCTCAAACGTAGGACTCACTACAAGACCTCCATCGTACACCAAACCACTCTCATTAATCGCTATAAGACAAATCAATGGTGTCAGTAAACTTATTTCTTTCTCACTACAATAATATATATAGATATTTTTCTTAAACCGGTAAACGGTAGACTTCTTCCGGCTGATGATGACTATAAATAACAGATCAGAATCTTCTATAACTAAGAATATGGGATAAATGGTCATACCTTTAAAAGCGTGCAAATTGATAGCTTGATATCCATAATAGAAAAGTGCAAAACACTTGAGAGCAATAGCAATGAGAGGCGTCATGAAGTCCAGTGATTCCACACGGTTCCCCATTTGATGCCACGCTGCTAAATGGCACTGGCGTATGACCCTTATTCCAAGATTTTCAACGGTACTCTGCACTCTCTCATCGATCTACAGTTGGTACAAGGGTAGATTTTGTCATTTAATTAGTTCACTTTACATTACTTTTTTTAAACGCACTTATTTTCATATAAATAATCTATTTAGATGGCCTATTGGTACATAATAAGAGTTCTAGTAACTTGCAGTCATGAAGAGCTGAAGAAAAGGTAAGACATATAAAGGGCATTGACGGCCAAACGGTAGTTGGAGTAATAGGTACCAAAAAAAACTCTAATACATCTGCAAAGTAATCTGCATTTTTTTTCATAACCAATCTAGATGCTAAAAAAAACATTTTTCCTATCCGACTCTTTTTAATTCAACGACAGTTTAGTTAAATGGTAGTATCATAATCCATGAATGAAATAATTGAAGTAGGTATCAAGATAGATATACCGTCTCATCGTTAAAGCAATTGACTCGTATAGGGGCAGGCTCCTCCGTCGATGGGAATGGCTCCACGAAAACTATATGCTCTGGCAATAATCCCAATTCTAGAAGAGCTGCGATACTACTGTACGCTTGGATACAGTCACCATACACAACCACCTGGTTACGTTTGCTTAAAGATTCATCGTTCTCTTCTGGATAACAGATGAAAAATAGTAAGTATGATGCAATGTAAGTTTACGACCTGATTAGCGCAGTGGCTAAGCGATTGGACTGCTGTGCTAAGGGTTGCGGGTTCGATTCCCGCACGGGGCAAAACTTTGTGCGAACCACAGATGTTTGTCCCGAGTCTGGGTGTTTGTGTATGTGATATTTCATGTTTGTGAAGCGCACCCACGACACAGGAGAAATTCCTAGTGTGGGGCGATGTTTTTATGAAAAAAAAAAAAAAAAAAAATTCTTAGCCTGAAAAGGTGTTTCTATAATGCCATCGCAACACCCTGGTCATGGTGGTTTTGGCCGCTCGGTGTCCCGAATACTGCTGAAACTAGCCGAAGTGTCCTTAGGTATACCTTACCCTGCCGAAGACTTCCGAGGTATGCCAAGGTGTAGCTTAACAGTCTTGACCTGTCATACCGGACCGATAGTGTGCGCAGGGCCTTATTACCACAATTTAGGACAAGAAAACATGTAGTTATCTATCAAGGTAGGTATGAACCTGTTATAAAACCTCATTTCTTTTAATTTTAGCACTATTAGGTTAGTGCATAATGAATAAAAATAAATCTTTAACTACGGTCAACCAGCCACTGTCAGATAAATAAATGCTACTAACTATGATCACTGATCATGCGCATGAGTTTCCTCAAGCAGATATTAGCTTCGAAGAGTGAATTGATCAGAAACACGTTCTCCGGCATCTCAGGAGGCATGGGGACGCGGTCTGTTTGACACTTAGGATTGTCCATTAGCAAACGATCGCAGGGCTTTCCTTTTCTAGACCAGGAAATAAAATATCAGTGTATTAGCATTAACAACTAATTTGGTATTTAAGAAGAACGAATTTGGTATTTAAGAAGAACGATAAGGACTGAGAAACTAGTGAAGTGCATTCTTTTTACTACGTTGATGATCACTACTATCAGCCTATAGCAGTTTACTGCTGGAAGCCGGCTTCCCCCAGGGTACGCCACAAGGCCTGCTCTCCTGGGATTTTGCCCATAATCACCACGCTGGGAAGGCGGATTGGCAACCGCAGTTTGGTGACCTACACAGAATATAACTCTGCTGCCCATCCCACCGGAAAATCCGATGCTAACTACATCTGAGGGAAATATTGTATCTAACGTGATAAATAAATCAATATATGAGATAGTAATAGGGGAGGCTGTGAGACATCGTTTATAATAATATAATAATAAATCTTTATTAGTACCACAAATATTACAATGTTAGGATCATGGCTATGTGGGCCAGAGCATAAAGACCCTGACTTCTAAACTAGGTAAAACCTGTATCTTAGAAGTCAGTGCGCCTTCAGAATTATATTATGCGCATCAGCCAAGACAATTACAATTACCTAGATAGGACCATGACAACAAAGAAATTAAATTTTATAATTAAAAGTGTTAATTACATAACAAAGTAGCTAATCCAGGGCAAAAAATTATTGATAGCGGAACCAATAAAGAGAGAAAAACAATAAAAATGAAGAAGTAATAATAGTTATGTGTGGTAGGTGTGTGTGAAGATGTAAGTGTGGATGTGTGGGTGGGTGTGTGTGACTGATGTTAAATATGTGAGTTAAGTGAGGATGTTTTTTTTTATATAAGAATGAGTGTGAGCGTAAATTATAATATAATGCGTAATACATGGATTTTAAATTTTATTTGTCCATAAAGAAAATCAATCTTTTAGATTGTAATGGTTTCCCACCAAAAGATTCTCCGTCTTACGATAGTCATATTAAATATAGTTTGAACACAAATCAAGATTTTCAGAAGTAAAGAAAGTAGTCATTAGTTATGTAATCGTCAATAGTACAAAAGTAGTCAACACTTGTACTAACGCTACTTCCTTGACTAAACCCAGGGCTTCCTTCAAATAATCTGGATGTTGGAACTGCTGGCCACACGTTAACACCAGTTCGTCGTAGTACTTGGTACCGCCACCTTTTAAATGAATGCATTTCCTCTTCCTGCAGAAATGTTAGATAATAAACACACTTCAATTATTATATGTATCAAAAAAAGTTGAGTTTATTATGCAAGATTTCAAGTCTTCTAGAAACAGTAAGAAGCAAAGCACTGAAAGGCAACCCAGATCTAATGGTTCCAAAACTGTAAACATACACTTAGCAATTCTCCAATTATACATACCTTGTACATAGCGATAAAAGAAGCTGCTTACCATAAGTTACACATTATCAGTACCTGTCAATTTTAATCATCACAGCAGACATGACGTCTACGTAGTAGTAGAACGGCACGCTCTTGATGTATCGGTCGGTGTACCGGCCGTCCCGCGGCACACAAATGTCAGCTGCTTTCAAACAGTCGGCCACAGTCGGGAGCCCGTGTTCTGATACTAGGGTCACGTTGCTGAATGTCAGATACTGTGATGTTGGTCTGTGTGAATAATGAAAGAAGTATTTTATCAAAGGAATTGGTAGATTTATATTATTTTATAACGTTAGTGCAGCTTTACAATTCTATATTTTAGCATCAAACCTTGGAAGAAATGTTTTGGTGTATTTCTATTTTTTAATGAGCTGCAAACATGTTTTCGGTATTGTAGCCTCTTCAAAACCCTAGTAGGTATATCTATTAAGCCTAACGATTTCACCATTTTCTGTTTTGCACTTATCAAATAATATTTCATTTGCGACATCACTTCATCAAAGTATCTGATAAAACTCACCCCATAAGCAAAGTCTCGAGGAAAGCTAATCCCGTTCGACTGGCGCCGACAATCACTATGCTATTGTTGACATAAACTTTGGGAAGACTGGTCAAAGGCCGTTCTAATACCCATAAGGCGAATGGACAGGCTCTGTATAAAGAAAACAATGACGAATTAGAGAGATGTAATAAATAAAAATAAAATATCTTTATTTCAGACCAATTACATAGTCCATAAATGGTTAGTGTGTTAGTAAATGATTATTCTTATATGCTATGTTAGTATTATTAGTCCTTTACTTATTTACTTATAGCTACCTCCACCCAATGCCTTTGGATGGAGCAGTCCGGCCTGCCAACAATCACTTTCAGGATGCTGTTACGAGTATTGCGCAGACGTTGCAATAGGGAAGCCGCAAGTAATGCACATTGATTTTATTATGAGACAAGAGTAAAAAAATATAAATAAAAACTCACAAGTCTTTGAAAATTTTGTCCAAATCCTTATTTCCACTAATATTAGGTACCGACTGGCGTGGATGTACAGGATTCATGTGACCAGCTAATGACATTAAATTGCGGCTTGGACTCTTGCGAATATTAACATGAAAAAACTTGTGTTATGTACTGCATAAAAATACAAGATTTTGAAAATAATGATTATAATAATTTACTCTGACGTACCGAATCACCTTTGGCAAATAACCTACAAATCCAGAAGAGGGTGGCATATCGGGATTGACGTAGCAACTCCCTCATGAACCAACGTGCATGGGGCTCGAATGCGGGTGACATCACGCCAGCTAACATCTAAGGAAATAAAAAAATATAGATTATCTAGAAATATGATTTATGCACATTATGTAATGTGTGAAACTTTTCTCAATTAGACATTATACTTTGCCGAAATCAAAAGATAAAACGACTATGTCGACAGGAAATTCTCGAAATCCCAAGAAATTTTGTACAAAAACCCTTGTGACCCTCACAAAGGTTTTTGTACAAAATTTATTGATAATATTCAATAATCATCGAATTGACTGACTGACTTTCCCTTACATAGGTACAGGACTTCTAGGTACCCAACTTACCGCACCATCAGTACCTGCGCGTCGTGGTTCAGGTTCTAAATCATACTGTGTTCGTACAGCTGTGCCGTCTTCTAATGGACTGTAATCGAAAAATAAAATTTATCAACATTTCTTCACATAAGGTATTCCAAAAGATAATAATATTGTTCAGTTTTCTTTTTTGTCTTGAGTGTTTCCAGTGTGCATGGTCAATTTGATACATAGGGTTCGGTCATTTCAGCTGCGTGTATATTTGGGGTTATTCGCCGTGTGGTATCCGGCCTAGAATTGACCACCCCCTCTCCTCCCGTGGGTGTCGTAAGAGGCGACTAAGGGAAAAAATCCAGTAGATGGGCAGCAGCGTCTTCTGTAACTTAACCACCAATACTGCGATCCCCAAGCCGCTCGCCAAGCGTGGGGATTATGGCAACCCCCCCCCCCAAATGACAGACAGAACGGCGCGACGGCCCCCAGTACCCGGCAGCTCCTCTATCCCTGGCTATGGTAGCGGGCCAGGTAACGGAGGAGCAGGGGGTGCTAAGAATCCCCGGTGGATTTCTCGCTACCACCCCCACCGGATCTTGGCCCTGGCAACACACAACGTCCGCACGCTCCGGACTGACGAGAAGATTGTCGAGCTGGAGGAAGAATTGAGCAGGTTACGTTGGGACATCATAGGATTATCTGAAATCCGACGAGAGGGGCAGGATACGATAATCCTTGATTCCGGCAACATGCTCTTCTTCCGGGAAGGAGACCGAAAGTCCCAGGGTGGTGTTGGGTTTCTCGTCCGTAAGTCTCTCATTAACAACGTGGTAAAAGTCGATAGTGTGTCAAGCAGAGTAGCATACCTGATACTCAGAATTACCGACCGGTATTCGTTGAAGGTCATCCAGGTATATGCGCCGACCTCGACACACCCTGACGATGAAGTAGAGGCTATGTATGAGGAGATCTCTGAAGCCATACATACCTCCGAATCCTACTTCGCCGTTGTTATGGGAGACTTCAACGCTAAGGTGGGCACTAAGAATGGCGATGAGTTGAGAGTAGGGTCGTTCGGATATGGGCAGCGGAACCAGAGGGGCCAGCGGCTGGTCGACTTTATGGAGAAGGAGGAACTCTATTTGATGAACTCCTTCTTCCAGAAGCGACCATCCAGGAAGTGGACGTGGATAAGCCCCGATGGTTCAACCAAAAATGAGATCGACTTCATCATGACAACCAAGAAGCGTATATTCAGTGATGTCTCTGTGATCGGGAAGGTCAAAACCGGTAGCGATCATCGCATTGTCAGAGGCACACTGAATATCAATGTTAAGCTAGAACGGTCTCGTCTGATGAAGTCCACGCTCCGTCCTGCTCCTGCCCAAATCCAGAACCCCGAAACCTTTCAACTCGAACTGCGTAATCGTTTCCAGTGCCTAGCCGAATGCGAAACAGCGGACGAGATAAACAACGGGTTTGTGGAAGCTGTCCAAGCAGTGGGGTCCCAGTTCTTTAAGACCCCACGCCGAAGAAAACCTCAAAAGCTCTCCAATAAAACCATTAGACTAATGGAAGCCCGGAATGAGATGAGATTGCAATCTTCAGCTGATATGTCGGAATACGGCCATCTCAATAGGCGGATTTCAAACTCCACGCGACACGATCTGCGCTCCTTTAATACTAACCGTATAAAGGACGCAATAGAGCGGAACCAAGGCTCCAAAGTGTTCGCGAGGAATTCCTCTATTGGGAAAAGCCAAATGACGAAGCTGAAGATCGACGATGGCAGTATCATCTCATCAAAACCGGAGATATTGAGAGAGCTGGAGAGGTTTTACGGACAGTTGTACACTTCGACACGGAAACCCGTTGTCGGTTTGGCTCAGGACTCTAGGGCTAAACTGACCCGACACTACACCGAGGACATCCCAGACATCAGCCTGTACGAGATTAGAGTGGCTCTGAAACAGCTTAAAAACAACAAGGTGCCGGGTGATGACGGAATTACAACAGAGCTTCTGAGAGCGGGTGGAAAACCGGTACTTTTAGTCCTCCAGAAGCTATTCAATTCCGTCATACTCGAGGGTAATACGCCAGAAGCATGGCACAGGAGTGTGGTGGTGCTCTTCTTCAAAAAAGGTGACAACACCTTATTGAAGAATTATAGACCCATCTCGCTCCTGAGCCATGTGTATAAGCTGTTTTCGAGAGTCATTACGAACCGTCTCGAACGCAGGCTTGATGACTTCCAGCCTCCCGAACAAGCCGGCTTCCGAAAAGGCTTTAGCACCATAGACCACATCCATACGCTCCGCCAGATTATACAGAAGACCGAGGAGTATAATCGGCCACTGTGTCTAGCGTTTGTGGACTATGAAAAAGCCTTCGATTCTATCGAAACCTGGGCTGTATTGCAGTCCCTCCAGCGATGTCATATCGACTATAGGTATATCGAGGTGTTGAAGTGTTTGTATAGTAACGCCACCATGTCAATTCGGCTACAGGACGAGAGTACGAAACCAATCCAACTGCAGCGTGGTGTGAGACAGGGAGACGTTATCTCTCCGAAACTGTTCACAAATGCGTTGGAGGACGTTTTCAAGCTCTTGGACTGGAACGAGTTCGGCATCAACATCAATGGCGAATACATCACTCACCTTCGTTTTGCCGATGATATAGTTATCATGGCGGAGTCGCTGGAGGAGCTCAATACTATGCTCAGCGACCTCAGTATCGTCTCCCAACAGGTGGGTCTTAAAATGAACATGGACAAGACAAAGATCATGTCCAATGTCCATGTCGCACCTGTACCGGTTGTCGTTGGGAACGATACCCTCGAAGTTGTCGACCACTACGTCTACTTAGGACAAATTGTTCAGTTAGGCCGGTCCAACTTCGACAAAGAGGTCGCCCGAAGAATCCAACTCGGATGGGCAGCGTTCGGGAAACTACGCGACATCTTCTCGTCCAAAATTCCGCAGTGTCTGAAGACGCAGGTCTATGACCAGTGTGTGTTGCCAGTGATTACGTATGGCTCAGAGACGTGGTCGCTAACGGTTGGCCTTTTGGAGAGGCTCAGAGTCACTCAACGAGCTATGGAGAGAGCTATGCTCGGGGTTTCTTTGCGCGACAGGATCCGGAATACGGAAATTCGCCAAAGAACTAGAGTTACCGACATAGCTCGAAGAATATGCAAGTTGAAGTGGCAATGGGCAGGCCATATCGCTCGAAGAACCGATAACCGCTGGGGAAGAAAGGTTCTCGAGTGGCGACCACGAACCGGAAGACGCAGCGTTGGCAGGCCTCCCACCAGATGGACCGACGATATCGTCAGAATTGCGGGCAACCGGTGGATGGAATTGGCAAGCTGTCGTTCTTTATGGCGTTCTAAGGGGGAGGCCTTTGTTCAGCAGTGGACGTCTTCCGGCTGATGATGATGATGATGATGATGTATATTTGGGGGGCTTTTCAGTAACTGTTGGCTGCCACTTCATTATCCAAGTTCATAACTAAAGTTTATATATAATCTTCCACAGAGTTCAATTGGAATTTCGAAACAAGCTTTTTTAGATTTTCTTTTCTCTCAGCCTGTCGCGGTCCACTGCAGGACATAGGCCTCTCCCAAGTTGCGCCACAACACCTGGATTCGAGATTCTACTCCAAAGAAAATATTTTTCATTGGTTCCAAGAGGCCTGCCTATAGAAAACGTAAAACGCGATATAGCTAAACTCACCCGATGATAACAAGGCCAATAGGTTGATTCTCGCTTAGTAGTATAAAAGATTGTAACGTATCAGAGAGTAGGGTAGACCTATACAAATCCAGTAGAGTATCAATGCGAGGTGCATGCTCTAAGACATCCTCTAAAGCAATTAAGTCAACCGCTTCGCCAGGACGTACAGCAAGCTTGCTAAAATTATATAATATTAGTAGCAGTACCATCAACAATAATTATAATATTGTAAAAACTTGATAATATGTTTACCCTCTCACAGAATTTACGTGCGCCACATACAACGATTCGTTTATATATCTCATTTTGAGGCCGTAGGGCGTCACCAACTAAAAAACAATTAAACTTGATAAAAATGTATTCACTATTTACATGACTTTTTATATTTTTTATGCATGTTGCCATGCTAGGCTTAAATAACTCGAACCCGCGACAGTCACCGTACCGTGGCGCCGCTCTGTGCGGTACGGCGACTGTCGCGGGTTTGAGTCCCGCTCGTGTCCATCATTTTTCAAGTTTCCCTTAATCAATTTAAAATATATTCACGATTTTATCGGGATATGTTTTAATTTTGACTCACCGTGAAATGTTCCAGCAGTGGGAATGAGGGATGGTTCGAAGGAAGACACATAACACAATAGTCTCTTGTAGGATACATTTGGTATGCTGCTTCAAGCATATCATACCCATACCTAGTAATATATAAAAAAGTGTCAGTAAAGTCAATAATAATGTTTTCAGGAAATAAAAAAAAATTACGGGCTGTGAAAACATTGTTTAATGGCAACTATCGTGCAATTTTTTTAATGCCAAATATCGCCCGGCTACCGTCAAAGCCCACAGAATGAGACATGTTTAAGTGCCAAACTATATATTTTTTTCAACAACCAACTCAATACCTCTCGTCGTAGTCAGGGTGAATAGCGAAGAGCTCCAGTAAAAACGCATTGGGCGTTCCCGTAAATCGTATAGGCTCCGGCATCTTGAAACCCGCCGAACCACTAGACACTGTTAATTTGCGTGACATTAAACATAGATATTATATTGATGAATAACCGTCGAGCGTGTATGAGGAATGTGATGCGTGTGAATGGAGCAAAAGGACTATACCAGGATCGTAGCAAATGGAAATCCGTGGTCTCTGCCTACCCCTTAGGGAAACAGATGTCACTTTATGTATGTATGTATATATTGATGAAGTTCATTGTGGCGTTCTAGGTGGCCTCCTGCCTTCTTCACATAACTTAGTTTTTTTTGGTCGTGTGTATCTCATTAAACCTTTTACTTAAAGGTTTCAAACCGCCGTGTAGTCGTCTTTCTCAAAAAAATAATTTCGTCGTTGAATTAATTATGTCTATAACATAAAACATTTATATTTTAACTTACTGCTCCTCTTTGATCTGTCTTTTTTTCTATCGTCAGTCGATTCCTTCCGGCCGCTTATGATGTTCATAATGACTTCTGCAGGACTGGTAAAACAATAAGACTCTTTAGTGTCCTACCGAAAGTAAATGGCCCCCTACCGTCCCACTTCCATCCTGAGTATAAGCAAGTAAGAGCTATTTCTTGACATTCAAATCTTTCAAGACATATTTTTATAGGTCTACCGTAATCCAGTTAGGACTCTAGTGTGTGCACTGTGCAGCAAATATTTTTCTACTTCCATCATCACCCAACCCACTACCACCACCACCACAACAAATGCTCCACATCGACAAATGGAGTAAATGAAAGGCAACATTTCTGGCTTACCTAGACAAATTATCGTAGGAAAGCATTTCAGGCACCCTCAAAAGGTTAGTATCGATATTAACTATGTCAAACTCCAATTCTTCTTCATCATCGTCGTCAAATAAATTCAGTATTTCAAGTTGTGTCGGAGGAAGCTCTTGCTCATACGCTTCAGCCTTATGTGTCGAAAGTGGTACACCGACGCTTCGGAATTCGTTAAATTCGTCGTCTTCGAATACCCATGTCACCTATTAAACAAATTGACTGACTATATTGAATATACCACCAGTGATATACTTCAAAATCACCCAGAACTAAACTAAGCCCGCTAAGCAGGCACCTGGCGATGTCGAGCACAAAAGAAGGTTATTATGTATTTTATTGTTATACACAAAATTATACACACAGCATAATAATACGGAATATATGCATGTGATTCAAATAAGGGCCAAATATATTTTTTAATAATATACTCAATTTCGCTTACCCTACCCAGATAAGAAACCATACGTTTACTTACCCTAGACTTTATATCCTTGTGCTTCGAAACTGAATCCGAATAATGTGGTTCTAAGAGGCTAATAAGCAAATCATTTTATTAGTTAATTTCAAGATAACGATGATAACTAATACATTTTATCTACCACTCCACTAACAGAATGACCATTCCATTAACAGAATTATGGGAAACATGAAATCACATACACATATACCCCGACTCAGGAAAAACATCTGTAAATCACACACATTTTTGTTCCGTGCGGGAATCGAACCTGCAACTCTTAGCGCAACAGTCCAATTGCGCAGCCACTGCGCCAATCAAGTCATCAGTCAATTTTCGAATATCATAGTAGATCGAAGTCAGCATGTTCTTTCATGGGAAAAGCAGAAAGCTTTATGAAATAAGAGGAATTTTGGTCTAAGGTATAGACCTAAATTCGAGTCTACTACTCGAGTATAGATTTATTGGTTAAGAGTCGAGAGATGATTTGGTACCTAATTGAATAATACCTGTATGTTGACTCAACCTCTTTGACTTGATCATGAAATTTGGCAACCGGTGGGGTTTTTAAATGCCTGAGGCCGCCAAAAGGAGAGAGCACAAAACTCTCCTCTAAAGATTCATAATTAATCTGTGTGTTGAGACACATTACTCCAACTGCTAATTCACTGTGCTGAAAGAAAAGAACCGTTATCGTTACCCACATAATATAATTATCTACTACATTCACTTACGCAAAGAAGACTTCTCGCTGTGGGAGTTTCATAATAACATGTTATAAGTGATTGAAAATTGTCGCCTAATGGCACACCAAGTTTAAGTCCGAGGACTTTAAGGCAAGCCGTACTATTGGTTAATCTGCGCTAAACAGTTTTTATTTTCATATATACACACATACATTGGATTGTGTTAAAGTTACACCAGTTACGTGAAAGCTCAATGAATGATAAACCTAATTTCACTGTTCACACAGACTGATCTTTTATATGTATCTTTATTCTTTTAATGATCTTTTATTGGTACTCGTATGTAGGAACAGGAGAGCTAAGCCTGGCTGGAGGCCTTTTATTAGGTCTCGCCAAACGACCGGTTAAGCAGTAAGAGCTCCCTCCGAGCTAACTGCGAGAGACAAGTTCGAAAAAAAAAAAAAAAAAAGGAGAGCTAAGCCACTCACCTCACAAACCAGTAGCAGCCGCTCGGACTCCGGGTGTCTAGATATCAGTTCGCTGATATAAAACTCTCCATACATCTGTCGCAACCGGTCAGAGTGCTGTTCAAGTATTGGTACAATATCGTCATTGTCTTCTTCGCTGCGCAACCGCTTTGTATGTTAGATTACTTTATATGGACTACTTAATATAAACAAGAAAGAAGTATATCGGGATCGTGGCAAATGGAAATAAGAGGTATCTGCGTACCGCTGTAGGAAATAGGTGTGACTTTATGTATGTAATATAAATAACATGACTAAGGGAATATGGGCTGGTGTTTCCATGGTATTAAACATTTATTTGAAACAAACAAAACAAATTTCTTTACTTTTTGTCAAGAACTTCTGACATAAAGATATCTGGTTTTTTATCTAAAATGTCTACGTTTGCTTTAATATTACTGTCTATTTCTAGATGTATACGAATAAAGTAGGACTGCATAGGTACTAAAATAATCGTAAAACCTATAATTACTTGGACCTACATATTATTAGGGCCCGTTGGCCATCAATGATTTAGATCCCAGATCATTCATTGTAAGTCTGTCTATTATCCTTCGACTATGGATTTTTTTGTATGAAACTCCGTATATGTTACCTATGAAAGTTAGTACTCACACAGCTCTTCTGATCTTCAGCCGCGGACTCACTTCAGAGCGGTCGGCGACGCATAGTACAGGCAGCTGGTCGCCGGTCATCCCGCGTTCCATCGCTGTCAGACGCCTGAAAGACGCTTCGGAACGAGACTGGCCGGGCATCAACACTGGCCAACGTTATAAACTTTAAAATATATCGCATATAAAACATTACATCCTTTATTGAAATTGCCAATAATGGTTCTTAGGTACCTACTGCTTTAGGGTCATAGAACACATCAAGTCGGAAAGGGATCGTTACCATATCGCCTTTCGCCTCGTTATCGAACAGGCGTCAACCTTATAGATACGTCGACTTGGCTATAGCTGGGCCATGCCGCGCCGCGCTTACGGCTCGCCAGCCCCGAGACGAGGCGATTACGATACCTTTCCGATAGATAAATGTACTTTGCAGTAGGAAGTTTCAAACATAGAACACTGCACGGCTCGAGTTGATACGGTGACGACCCTTTCGGGTTGATATTATTGTGTGCCTTTAAGCTGATTCCTCATCATAGAAAGGAAAATATTGTACCTATTACCATTTACACAGTAATGAATTCGATGATTATAATTAATAGGTAGGTACGTGAATAAGGCAATAAAGTTGCGTATGACATAGTCATAGACAATAGAAATGTATGGGTCATTACTTTACGTGCTTGTGAGTATAATAGTAGGCCAAAAACAGGCAAGAGCAGTTAATCATTATAATTAATCATAATTTTAAGAACAATGAACTACTTCATTCGGATAGTTTACATACATGGATAACTGAGCAGTGATTTGATCATGGCGATGTGTAAGATATACTGGTCGTGCATGAATATCGACTTGAGCATGCTATCGACGGTTTCGCGACTGTACGCCGGATCCCAACATAACAGATGTATAAACAATGTATTACGGGCATTCATTTCTGGTACTCTGAAATAAACCAACATGTTGTTTAACACTGAGGGTTATAATATTGTAATACCGAAAACAGTTGACAGTCCCTGTATGGACTAGAAAATATTATTCTTATCACTAAACCAATAGGAAGCATATATTTTTTAATTTTATATTTAATAGGACAATTTCTTCTACTCAACTACTACTATCTGAATAAAAAGTAAGCAAATTGCTAGTACTTGTATTTGGCCCAAATATACTCCTCCCATGCCAGCGGATGCAAAGCCGGCAACAAAGGATAGTCTCTTGCTGCTAAGAACCCGATAATGACGTCATTGGGGTCTAACTGACATACAGACAGCACAGAATTTTCTCTGAAAACCATTAAATTGTAACTAGGTATATTAGAATATAATAACAAAAGGGGTAGAAAATTGGTAGATCCATAGACTCGAAAAATTTGTAAAAATACTATTTTTACAGTGATCATCTATCAGTAAACTATTCTCTGGTTACGAAATTTTTAATGACACCCTGTATAAGTTAAGAGGTGAAAAACCTAACAACGGCACGTATGTATGTATACATACGTATCTATGTGGATAATATAGGTAAAGGTACTTAAAAGTACGGCTAGCAGCTAGATTATAAGTATTATTTGTTTATGAAAATAAAGAGATGTTTCCTGCTGGGATATTGAACCTGCACCCCTTAACACAATTAAAGGCAAGCAAGTTATAAAGTACCATAGGCTTGGAAACATTTACTTCGCAGAAATGTAGGCGTATTGATAGCACGATTCAATCATGAAAACATTGAGTTCAACTGTGTTACCCCTTGATGAACCTAATACGAAACAATAGTAGAAACGTTTTTAAACAATTAGGTGTTTTGCATATGCAAGTCTCATCTCATAAGATATTTTCTAAAGTATATACCTAGTAATTCTCTAATTTAATACTGTGTTTTAATTAGCTTACTTAGTTGATAAAAACATGTTCTTACATGAGATAAATAATATCATTAATGCATTCGACCCTGAAGTTCTTTGATATGGACTCACTCAACAAATCTAGAATATGAGGGGCATCATTGACAGTGGCCAGCCGCACTCGGCCAATAGGCGGTGCTTTTACTACACGTGTAACCATTTACAATGTTATTTCAATAATTAAGTACGCAATCAAGAAATATAAATTCCGATTTCACTATTTGACAATCACTGACAAGAAAAGAAGACAGTTTGACTTTCACGAAATAGCCCAACCATGAGCCTAACTACCAGTCTCATTTTTAAATAGGTAATGTTGCCGCCTTTGGCGCTTATTGGAATTTTGTCCTTTATCACATGTGGGTTTCGCCAAAGCGTTTTACAGACAGAACAATAAACATAGTAAAACGTTTACATTTTTAACAACCATGGTGAACGGGCATCGAACCTACGAGACCCTTATCGCAGATGTCCAATCATTTAGCCTCTATCACTATGCTTACCGGATTGTTACAACATGGGATTGTCCAAGTGGTTACTAACTACAATTATTATTTTACTATAATAACTTTCGGAAGTGTTATCCATATTATTTACTGTATATTCGCGGCAGAACATACAGTAAATAATATGGATAATTGAAGTGAAGAACTGCAGTTCGGCTCGCGACTCTGCCGCGTAACCAGCTCATGAATAAGGGCTCCGGTCGAGTTCGAAACTAGTCGGGCATTCCCGAATACACCCGTGAGTATACCCGGAATATACAGTTTTAGTTTACACCTGTTCCCAAGTACCAAGAAAGTTATCTTGCACATAATACTTCAATACTGAACACCACGATGAATCCAGTCGATTAAAAACCAGGCGATGCAATAAGCTTGGTAAACAATGACTCTAAAATGGTCCCAGATAAGTTTTAGTATACATATCTATGTATTATTGATGTCTGTAGTCGTATTTACACTAGAGACCGTTATTATGTATTGTGATTAGGTCACCTACATTTAATAGTTATTAATCTCAATCTGAATCCAGGACCACGACACACCAAACATTAAGGTAAATTCGACTTAATGAACGACTCGTTAATAAATCGTTTTTTTCCACTCCGCTTATTTTTTTACTACTGACTGATATGTGTGAGAGTGTACATGTAGTACAATGTTTAGTGTAAACAATTTTGAAGGTCAACTCGAGGCTACCAATGGTAGCATAAAAGGTATGTTTTAAGTTGATGGTAGGGATTACCGGAAATAAAATCACATATTCATACATACTTACAGTTATTTATTATTCTTAAAATGAAAACTCCCTTAACTTCGGTAATAGCTACTAAATAATTTGTGGAGACCACTGTCAAGTGACGGGACAAAACAATAAAGTTTGAGCATTACTTAATGAATAAAAAACACTTTGTCAATTGATTTAAGTTCTTAATATACAGAAAACAATAATTCTAATAAAAATAATTTAATTCAGTAACAATCTTCTTACTAGCCCTAATTAGCATCAATAAATAAGATGACTTCATTTTGTGGATCTCTTTGGAGTGATTAAGGTCATACGCCGTTCCTAAATATGCTAACGATTTGAAACTAATTCTAGTAAAACCGGTTTATATCTGACCACGTATCAGTTTAAAATAATGTTTATACCAAGGAACTTACATTTGTAGGCGTAATTATAGAACCCATTTCCCATATTACCAAAAAAATAAAGTTAGTACAGACTAATCTGTATCCTGATACTAAAATAATGCCTTGACAGCAAATAGAATAAATTGAATAAAAAAAATATTGCTTACGTCAATGTTAGGCGGACGTTAATTTTAACAAAAATTATCTGGAATCAAACCTCGTCGTGTTTTGTATGGAACATAATTTTACTACCGAATACACCGTTTCAAGTTTACTATTAAATAATACTACATAATTATGTTTAGCACACAAGTTTTTTTACACTGAATAAGAAAAATGATATATCGGTAACGATTCATCTTCGGTTTCGTAACAACCGGTGCAAATAACTCATCTCATTTGTGATGTACATATAATAAAACCTAGTAGATTATGCTATAAACGACGCGGTAGTCCATTACACTAAATAAAATCTTAATACTATAGTAAAAGTAAAAAATTAAAGTTAATACCATTAAAAAAACATCAATTAATCACACCGAAATTCTAATCATTGGGATGTCTTTTTCTAGTACAAAAATATCGCCACTTTATATCTATATCGCTCTATTAATTGTATGGAAAAAGATTATTTAATTTATTTTACAGCTAGTCTACATGTGCATAAAAAATCTGTATTATTCGATATAATATTGCTTTCATTGAACCATGCGGTATTCTATGGCGTTATAATGGAAGTTTATACTTTGCAACTATAAATGCCATTTTACCTATGAGTATCAGTAGTATAAATCTGTCTAGCCACTTATTCATTGTTAGTATTTATTATTTAATATAACACTACAGCTGGACATTAAAATTCAAGATTGATAGTATCCTTATCGATAAAATAATAAGTCTTACATGAAAATATCTAGCTACTATTATCTCTTAAAACCATTAACATAGAAAACTATCTATAAACACCACAGAAATGTGTTATAAGATCCGAATCTATTACCTGTGGTTAGTCATATTTAATAAACATGCGAGTACATGAGACAAACTTATTACATAAGGCAAGTGATTAATATGGTATTTCTAATTAAATCTAGAAACTCTATCACACTCGATAAATCTGAAGAAATATTGGACAAAGCACGACAGCTCAGAAAAGAGCACAGCTCTTGGGCGTCAGTCATAGAGAAACCAGCCACAGGAACACACTTATCAGTTAAAGTATTATACACAAGCTTCCTAATAAGGAAACTAACCTATTCGCATTCATTATAATTATATACACCTGTCTGATGCGTCCCCTAAAGCGTATACAAACATTTCTGTCCCTATTCCATCAGAAATTCAAGGATTTAAAATCAACCAGACACTATGATCATTGTGTCTAATTGATAATAACATTGCGCACCAATAAATACATTACACATTGAGTTTCGAGATGTGCCATTAAGCCCGCTGACTTTTCATGACTGAATACTGAAAACAGCATATCAATGTACAGCAAGTTAGAAAATACTATTGATTTCATTACTCTAGAAATATAAGCATGAACATAGATTTCTACTGCCGTCTTAATATAATGGTAAGATAATACGTCCCGGCTCCCGAACACACTATTGTATATGGAATGCGTGGTACCCAAAATGTCTATGCGGTTATAGGCAGCACTAGGGTGTTCGCGCGGCGAGCGCTATGTGTGTGCGGGGCGTGCGGGCGCTCGTTGCGCGCATCACTTGACAAGCTTGTGCTTCGGCGGCGTGGTCGGCGGCCCGCCCGCTTCCGCTGACGCGCCGATAGCCACTCCCTCGCTGTCTACCTCCGTCTTAAATTGAAATAAACTCATTGTTAGTTTTTCATTACGACTTATAAGGATGGTCGCTAAAGCGAATAACATTGTGCGCAACAGTACACCCTTGCTGCGGCTTCGGGAATTCCGTCATCCATGTAATAGGTACAGACGGTTCATGATTATAATAATTGGACACAAGGTACAATACACCAAGGACTTACATGACACTAGGTAACCTTACTGCTGTAACAGAAAACGCAACTTTTAAAAGGACGTAATATAAACGACCAGACAGAGAAGTTTCTGTTTCGCAGTCATCAAGTATAAATACGATGACTGAATTGAATGAAACACAGTTGAATCAGAAACATGTCATATAATCTGAATTTAAATACTCTGTGCGAATATTTACTATGATCAACCAACTATAGCACGCATTTGTATAAACATTCTTATCAGTTATGAGTAATAACGCAAGGGTACAATATTCTTGCACGATCGTTTGATTTGTCATGAGGTTTACTTACCTTTTCATCTTTATTTGTAGATTGTGGGGAGCCAGTTCCATTATTGGCATTTTCACCAGTTTCAGCAGATTCTGTGCTTGTGGTACCTAAAAAATTATTTATATTCAATAAAATAATACATCTTCAGGATTTTCATTACCAGTACTACATACTCGTGTTTCAAGAGAAAAAAATGAGCTGATGCAAACTCCAACAAAAAATACCTACTCGGTTATGTAGAGGGCATAAAAAATATTGTCATTCTAAATATTATGATGTCTTTGATGTATAGTTCTATAGTTAGCGACTAAAAAAACTAATATATACCGGCTTGTATATGATGTGCATTCCCGCGTTCTGCCTCATGTTCGCGCACCATAGCATCTAAGTTGTATCGACGTCTGTAGGAGATAAAGAAGGAACGGACGTGCGCCTCTGTCTTCGTACCCAGCGTCTCAGCAATTGCTTGGAAGTCCCTGCCTGTACATTAGATTTAAATAAGAGATCAGACAAAATTACTTCAACTGAACCTATGAAAAGGGATCATGCCATATCTATTAAAATCTTGGTTTTATGGAAACAGAATGAATTAGTTGCAGCTGATCTATTTTATAAAAACTATGAGTTTAAATTGAATTTCGCGTAAAACAAGCAAATTTACCAAAGGTTAAAGTTACTATGTAGAAGAAAAAGATCTTTGATAATGTCGAAGGTATTAGCCAACCTAACTAGTGTTTCAGAGGATGATGAAATAAAGAGATGTCTAAACTAACATTATGTATGAATAACGTGATGAGACTTAATGAAAGGAAAGTGGGTAGGATTTTAAATAAGATTCCGTGGTTTCTGCCTATCTCAGAGTTACAGAATGGGAAAAAATATCACGCAAGACTGTCCTTATAATTGATAACAATTAACGGCTACAGGAAATCTCTCAATATAATTTACGTCATGTTATTTAAGGAAAACATTTCATCAATGGGAATTCCTTACCATACTTCCTAACGGCTGTTACGGCCATGAGTAGTTCATCGTTGGTCCAACGTGAGTTAATCTTTGCGGGCGGTTCGCCAGGCCTCAACTCTTCCACGCCGGTGTCGCCAACCTTGCGCTTCATCGCACTGAGTTGCTGCTTATTTTGTTGTACCTATTTCAAACATATTCACTGTAGGTACTTCGATAAAGTAACTTGTCTCTTTAATAATCTTTTAATTTATAACTAAACATAGGGTATGAAGTGCATATCTGGATTATCCAAGAAACTACATAGTAGGACTTGGGATTCGGTTGCACAGCAACTTAACAAGCATAGTAATTCGGGAGGTTAAATGGTTGTAAATCAAATAAAACTTAAAAAATGTTGATTAACTAATCTATGTGTGCAGAATACATTTTCCCACAATACCACCTAATACAGTATTGCAGTATAATTAGCATGAAGTACTACAAAATTATTGTCTATTTAATAAAATTAGTTGTATTATCACATTCTCACATTACATCACACAAAGACTTAGTCACATCCATGCTCTATCTGGAGTAATGACTAATTCCATAGAGTTAAGAAGTGAAGAGTGTCAACGTAACGGTGAGAATGTGTCTCGCAACGGCACTACATAGCGACATCGTGGCGGGTTGCATCTTACTTGTCTCTTTAGAGATATAATTTCTCTGTCCATAGCTTTGAGCATGGCTTCGCCCTGATTGACAAGTCCGGGCTGCGGAGCATCGCCGGGCTGGGGGCCGGTAGCCATGGCGACGAGATCATCGTGATTGATGTAAATGCCACGCGGCAACCGGTGCTTGTACCGCTGCTGTTTTGAACCCGGACCGCGTCTCCCGGACGGTCCGCACAGCGGTCTCATCGTCCCCGTGCGTCTGTTACATCACCGCCAATATTCAAATAACCATCCCTATATATATTTAATCAAATCACACTCTCAAGATATTGAACTGCATTGTTTATGACATGCAAGTGACTGTGACGAGCGGATAAACTAATAAAACTGTAGTATGTATAGTATCGTTACCGACCTGGCGTGCACGAGGCATGCCTGACACAACTTCTGCGAATTGTGCGCCGTGATCTGGTTGCACAGAATGCCGCACACAGTGCACCACTTGCCCGCGTTCTCGCCGCCGCCCTCGCCCTAAACCCCAATCAACATTTTACATTCCTGTCACATAACGACTTACCAACTACACGAAATTAGTAACATCTCGTGTAGGGACGGACAAAGACGTATACAATGTCTTCTCACACACTTCTTTTAAAACCCATTAGAATATTAAATGATATTCTGCACACATTAGATTTATTAAACAAGTAGTCCTTCATAGTTCGGGGCTATTAAAGGAAGCATGCGGGAACATTGTAGGAAAGTGAAAGGAAGGGAGGAGGAGGGCTAGTTGTTAGAGGATTTAAAATGCGGAAACACACCGGGTACACAGCACTATGATGATGGATATACTGTCTATGAAGGTCCATCAACAATTACAACACAATATAAATTACATATATGATGCATCATTCAAACAGTCAATTATAACATTAACACACATTCTCCTTTTTCAGTAATGCAAATTATCGTATTCTGTACCAAAAAATATAATTGCAAGAAAAGAAAATAATTAAACTTAATACATTTGCATATACATATAATATTTAGATGCTACAACTCAATCTTACAATGAATAATTGAGAAGAAAGTATTTTGATACAGAACTTTTTGAAATGTAATGAAATTGGGTGAACATTGTCATGTATCATGAATACTTTTAGTATATTATAAATGAATGGTTGCACAAGAGAGTGGTAGCAATCATAGGTTGTAGATAAAAATGCAGAGCGGTCAAAATTAAAATTAACAAGCATAACCAGATACATAAAGCATTTAAATATATTTATAACAATTGAGTATGAGTACAATACATATATGTAGTAATATGAAGGAACCAAATAATAACATCAAAAGCTGTGATTTATTGTTTTTACAATTCAAATAACTGCTGCATAAAATAGAGCATATGTTGCCACAATCAAAACTTGCATGATAACAAAATAATGATGTAAAGTGCAAATGATATAAGTACTATGACATGGCATGACTTAAACAGACAATGTAAGGATATTTAAACAACACCAACATTTATCTTAAGTATAAATCTCAAACATCCAATAATGTAAATGACATAACACCAATTAAAAAGACATTAAGTGAAAGGATGAAAGAAGACACTGAACATCAAGTTTCCATGGTGACAGCAAAGTTATACTCATTGTGGGGAAGCAAAGCACCCACCTGGGCGCCCTGCTGGCCGGCGGCGCGGTGTGAAGCCCCGCCTGCCGCGAGGGACTTCCCTCCTCGGACAATACCACGGTGGAAAGTCCACTTCTGTCATATTCAACACATGTCCATAACTCACAATAATGTAAATGAACCAGTCAAGCGCCCAACATAAGTCACTATTATATGTGTACAATATAGAATGGAATATTTTGATTAATGGTAAATAAAGTGTCCCCATGTAGAACCAATAATTACATATACAAGTAATCTACTCTGTAAATATCATTTAGTGTAATGAACAGAGAAATCCTCCTCAACTACAGAGTATATCCTATTTATTTACATGTTCTAGGGAATTTCTACCACTCTGCAATTTTATGTACTATTTTTTTTACCATAAAGAATTTATACATAATAAAAAATTTGGACAATCCAGATACACTATCACATTGTAATTTAAACTGTCAGGGAGAGAACTATACAGATGCATAATTTTTGAAATTAGGTACCTTGGTAATACAATGAAATTGCACACAATAAAAAAGGAGCAAATTATATCTGACACAATGTTACAACAAGCTATAAAACAAAACATACAAGTGATACATACCTTTTCATCATTATCTGAATCTTTATCAGAGCCCCCAGGCTCTGAGCCAGCACCAGACTCTCTCTTCCCAGTTCCTGAACCTGTAGCATTGCGACCTTCACTCACAACATCCATAAGTGATGTACGAGCTCTTGTTTTCTTCCATGAGTAGTAGTATTTTACTAATGATGCAATTGATTTGTCTGGCAACTACACAAAACAAGAATAAGAACTTTAGAAATGATAACAAACAATATTATGATAAAATATTATCTGGATTACACACCATCTGCCGTATTCTGTGGAAGCTTTTCCCATGAAACTGGAAAGCTTGTTCAAAAAGAACCTTATCTTCTACAGTCCACTCATCTGGGAAGGGAGTAAAGTTGGCAAGGTCCATTGAAGCCCTGTTGAGGTCATGTTTATGCCAGAACAACATCCCAAGTGCTTGCTCTCCATTGTACCCATATTTTTCCTTTGCTGTAGTTATATATTCATCCACTAAAACAAGTAATTTATTTTTATAATTCTGAAATGTAACTGTCCAAAATTCCTAACATTTTAATGAGTTGTAACTTACATTTGACATCAGATATATCACAGGTGGGCGACCATACCAACAAAGCTCTGTCAGAAATAAGTTCAGGTCTGCGTTGGTCAACTGGTTCCAGTTCAGGGCACACTGCCTGATAATCTCTGCCCACTCTGATTTTCTCAGCTGCAAACGGTACTACTGCTTGGTTTCGTGTTACAATTGTGGATGAGATGAACGCAGCATGAAGGCGATGATGGTAAGCATAAAAAATAAAGCAAGATTGTCAGATGATAATGATTAATGTCTCCACCGGATGATAGTATTACACAAAGCAGTTACACGTTATAGACAAATATTCACCTCGAGATTACAATTGATTTGGTACATATTATAGGTACGTATTGAACAAAACGTAAGTACCAATCAACATGCAAAAAGCTCCCCGATTGCCCGCAAGAACAATAATCCAAAGCAATAATAAGCGATACGAAATTTAGAATATCTCGTACCATTCTCATCTTCAGAACTGGAATCTGGACTTCCATGGCCATTGGGGCTTGGCCCCCTCGACCGCTTCCCGTTTCGAACATCATTACTTCTTTCGGCCAAAACCATGATCACTCACTTGATAACACGGATTTCACTTAAATAACACTCAATTTACAGGTTCATTTAAATGTTATTAGGGCTCAGTAAAAGAAAATAAAAGAATTAAGGAGCTTCGCACTTAAATTCAAACGTGATTCAAACCACCGCATCAATAATTTGACAAACCAGACACGGAACGTAATGGTTCATTCGATGGCGTCTGTACTTAGCTGAGCATTCACTTTACTCATTGTGATGAAACATTTAACTACAAAACATACAATTTGCAAACATTTTATTCTAATCATACATTACTATTTTGACCAATTAATCGTAATTATTTAATAGTAAATTACTCAGATTCAAACAAAATATTATTTGAATATTTTTGGCACTAGCAATCTTAATAGTACAGACTTTTGTGAATGATGCAAAACACATTTGGTAGATAAATTACTATTATAAACAATTATCATCGTTCTGCTACTAGATAGAGCTTCACTAATAAATAAACCTATAATGATAAATTATAAATTTCAACTTTTATGGCTATAAAGAAAGGTCTTTTTTCAACAAAGCGACAACTTACTTAAAATACAGTTTTACTTTTTTTATAAGAGATGGCGTTAATCGGCTAATGTAGCATTATCCTCGTTGTTATGTACCAGTCTCAGGTACCAGTATAATAATGAATATGATCAATGATCATTAAACCAAAACACAGTAAAGTGTCTGCCCTGGTGTGAAAGTCCTACTTAGTACTTTTAGAGCTGCCTTTATTATAGGCGTAACGTTTAGGTCTCCGGCAGCAACAAACTGCAAAGTTAAGTGATCGGTACTAACTTTTAGACTAGTAGTAATTACTATTATCTGCGGGCCGTAATATTTTTTGGGTAAACGATACAAAAAAGTAACGTAATACTATGAGCACCAGCTTTCTTGCATGATAGATAATAAGATGCATTCTATAATATTGGTCCTACTATCTATCCTTACATATTATTTTCTACTTGATTAAAGTTAAAATATAGTTTTAAGGTATCTGGTACTGTTTAATATACTTTACAAACCGCAAAAAGGACAGTTTATAACTGATAAATAAAATGATCCAGTTAGAAAAATGAGTCATAAGGTTTTACCGTCTTAAGCCACTATTCAGTAGCACTACGTGCGTTTGGATTTCCCCAGCACTGCAGCATTTAGTAACTTTGTAAGAATATAAAAATACGCACACTTTATATTTACTTAATGATTTCTTTACGATCATTTGCATTTCATAAAAATACAGCAACTAGTAATTGATTATGTATGGGCAGGGTTTCTACTGTCTATCAAGGAGTTACTTTTGTTATGACATTATCATCATCATCAGCCTATCTCTCCACAGCAAAGCAGACATAGCCCTCTTCTATAACACGCCACTGAGCTCGTTCTTCGGCCAATGAATTTAGGTATTTATTTCATTAAATGGTAATTATTTCATTAAAGTTAGGTACATAATACAATAAGTACTGAGAAAAACATAATGAATTATACTGCATTTTTTTTTGTGAAATATTTTCGTTTATATCGTACATTTTAATCGATACAGCTGCACAATATAATGACCGTGTTAATTTAATTGATAACCATAAAACATTTTTTTTTAAACAATATAGCGGCTTATACATCTATTTCAAATTTAATTACCACCACGTCATTATTAAATTAACGAAATCAGTTAAATGAGAGAATAGATCCAGCAACGTGTAAGAAAAGGAAACACTTATAAAAGTTTAAGTTATTGCTCTTGCATGTAAAACATCATGTTTTTGACAGATTTCAGAACGAAACGCAATCTGACAGATGCTGTTGCCGAGGTTTTTGGGAATATTTTAATTTTGCTTTACGTTTCAAGAATGTTATCAAAATAGATAACGATTATGTTGAGTTGTAATTCCTTCATGAACAGGTGGTAAAGTCGCGTCAGTTAGTGAGAAGCACACTATAACGAGGTGTCGATAGATATGCCACTGTCGTGATCGGGACCGCGTTTTGTTCTTTATTTTGCCAAAAAAGGGCGCACAATTATTGTGAACGTTATGTAATGTGTATTGTAGTGTTATCGTGAGTGGTTATTATATTGTGGGGACGATGAGGACGGTGGCGTTGATCAGCGGGGGTAAGGACAGCTGCTACAACATGATGCAGTGTGTCGGTGCCGGGCACACGATCGTCGCGCTGGCCAACCTCCAACCTATACATAAAGGTTAATTTCGTCTCAATAACTGAATTAGAGACGTATATTTACAATATAGAAGGCTTAATGATAGTTTTACTACCCTGCTACTGTCTTCACAGTAATGCAGTAAATATGCAAATGTATGAAGTGTCACTGAAATTTTGAAACATATGTCTTAAAATAAAAACAGTAGTTATTTTAAGCTCACCTGTGATTTGGCATCAATTGTATTTGTAATCAACTTACCTGTTCAATGCTACTCAAGTATTGTCTTGTCTTTCAAGTAATGAGTTTCTATGCACTCTTTGACCTGTTATACTTTTTTATATTGTTTGAACTAAATTTTCATTAATGATAGTATAATCATTTGATTGTTAATTGTTCTTTATAATCCCAGATGAACTGGACAGCTACATGTACCAAACAGTTGGGCACCAAGGCATAGACCTGTATGCAGAGGCTATGGGTCTTCCTCTATACAGGGAAGCAATCACTGGCAATGCTATAAACCAGGGCAAGATCTATAATCCCACAGACAATGATGAGGTTGAGGACTTATACAGACTCCTTTCTAAA
Source organism: Abrostola triplasia (assembly GCA_946251915.1). Lineage (NCBI taxonomy): Eukaryota > Metazoa > Arthropoda > Insecta > Lepidoptera > Noctuidae > Abrostola > Abrostola triplasia. The sequence goes on along the minus strand of OX276434.1, from coordinate 8,115,000 downwards.
ATTAAGGTAAATTGTATATTCATTTATTAAAATATTATCAAATGTAAACTGTAAGGTTAGTTTATTAAATTTAATGTATTGAAATCAAAAAGGTTTAACATTTCAATAAATTCTTTAAATACTAGTTAACTTGGCAAATACTTGTTTAATTAAATCCTAAAAGTATTAATGATTTTCTAATTAGTTCATGTTTATATTAAGCAGGCCATTATCAAACATTGTAATGTTATAATTTGAATATAATGCTTGAATTCAGTACAACAATATATTCATACATGTAACTGGAATAGTGAGTTTACTTTGTTACTAAAATAATTACCACATTCTTTCGCTAACATTATAAAAGTGGCTTACATAATATAGTTCTCATTAATTGATTCACATTACATGTCTATCAGTCAACATTTTAATTGACTACAGATATATAAATATATATGCATATATAAGATAGGCTGATGATAAAAAAATTAACAAATGTGAAGTTGAGAATCTGTGCCTATATCTGTACTAAATTCAAATAAATAATAGGTTTATTAATTACTCAATGTGACTTTCAAATGGATTCCATTGACATTGTAAATATGTGCTTATTATATTTGTTTGCAAGAAAGTTGTGGCACAGTTTAATCTCAATATAAACAAATCTACACTTGATAAGATGTAGACTTGTTACATAGGATTTTATAGATATGTCTATTACGGTTTCTTATTGTGGTATTATAGAAATAGTATAATTGTTTCAGAATGAGTTACATATAGAGGCAGTCGCCGTCGGTGCCATATTATCAGATTACCAAAGAATTAGAGTTGAAAATGTGTAAGTATTTTAACTTTTATGAATAATCCATTGTTGTCAGTTTGATCTGCAATTGTTTCTTCTGGGTTTGATTCCTGGATCATGATATTGTGTTATTAAAGTGTAGAAATTAGATGTTACCTTGAGTATAACTTTGCTTACCTCTTTGAGAAATACAGGCATGGTTATGTGTCTCTATTTATCTAAGTATATGGTTGTCTAGACTAATATTTTGCTGCCTTGGTTCACTCTGGTAATAAAAACTGAAAAACCGGTATTTTGTTTGTTCTCAATCACTTTTTAAATTCACCATGAATTAATAAATTTAAAATAATAATGAATGTAATAAGTATGATACATACAAAGTTTCTATAATCAAGGCAAAGTTAGTATTATACATTGTATAAGTATCATATTAGGTACATGTACCCACAATTTATTGTACATTGTTCTTACCTACTGGACTTTGGACTGTACATACAGTAGTCACTGATACTTTCATTAACCGATTAACATAATTGTGTGTATAATTATAGTAATATTATTCCGAAAATGTGAAATTAAGTTTCAGCTGTGTTGTTTTAACTCAATATTTTGCATCAAAATTTTATTACAAGTATTATACTAATGATTTTCATATTTGTTTATGTTACTGGATATGCTCAACATTAATTCCAGCGTAAGATTGTTTTGCAATTTTAATTAGGTTTAACACAAAGTAACATACAAATAACACATTATTTGTAAATATACATTGTCTTTTTTTTTGCAATTACATTATCTACATTCGTTAAGACACCAAACTCGCTTATCGTTTTAATGACAGCCTAGAAATTAAATTGCCTTTAGCGGCAACTTTTCTAAGCGCATTTTTTCACATTTCATAATACTTATATGTTCTTAAGCCTTATGTGTTTGCACCAGAGTTTTAAGCCCTATCACACTATGACGTAAATTCGTAACTTATATTTGTAACCCATTTGCTAAGATGTGGTGCGTAGCGTCGAAAGGACTACGCAATACGCGTGTGACTGTGTGACAAGGGCCTTAGTATAAATTCCACTACAGCCAGTCCCCATCATTGCTAAAATTTGTAGATATAACTATAGTGTGTACATAATTATAATAAACTGGTAGACATAATATATATGGTTATGCAATTTAGGACGCACAATTGTTTTGTGTGGATTGCTACATTTACAGTTTCTCAATTCATTACTATTTCCCTAAAGAGTGCAAGTGCAGTTACTTACACTTTTAGCTTCTTACTGATCTAACAGGAATAGCGTACACCGTACATGAAATGTAATCGCTAATATCATATAATGTAAAATATTAGTACATATTTCCTTAATTTGGTGTTTAATATTAGTAATAATTTTCAGATGTCACCGGTTAGGTCTAGTCTCACTTGCATACTTATGGAGGCGGAATCAAAAGGAATTGTTGCAGGAGATGATAGCGAGTGGCGTCGAAGCTATCATCATTAAGGTCTGTTAACAATTGTTATTACTATGTAGTATGTACAGATTTATATCTTAGCCAAGCATCAGTCGAGACTGGCGTAAAATAGTGATAAACTTTCCAAAGAAAGTGAAAGGAGTTGTAAATCTGTAATTTTATGTGCGCCTAAAATATTCAAATGTAAGCCTTATGATCATGTTAATAAGAATCACATCTCTATATAACTTAAAGCAATTGTAGACATAACATTAACATGCTTACAAGTGTAACGTCTTAAATATTGTTTTCAGCTTAACAATGATTTATTTCCATTACTAATTAATGGAATCATGCAAACGCATTAGTCCTTAGTATCAGGTTAATAGTTATTAACTTTACTTAATCTGTGCAATTAGAGTCAATCATTCCCCTGACATACTTATGTGTCAATGCCCTTTACGATATCAGTTATAAGGAAATGTGATTGCAAAAGTTTCGCAAATACGTGTCAGATAAAAAATATAGGTATGAGTTTAACCGTTCATTGAATCGGTCATTCTCAGTTAAGTGTTGTGTTAATAGTTGTATTATAATAATAATAATTTATTTCAGCATTAAGGCCTATATCTATACATACAATACTATATTAATATCATTTAAAAAATACTATTATGTATAGTTAGGTTGTCTATAACGACCGATAAGTTATATGGTGCAAGGTTGGTCGAGATTTGGGAGTGGTCAGCCTTTATCTCTCACGGTACTTATTTTGTTGATGCGGACGTATCAAAAGAAACGTTTAATTCTTATAACAACCCACCAAAAGTCTGATATCTAATGATAAAGCAAAACATTTTAGAATCTGTAAGCTACCTAATTGTAAATATTAACAAATGCAGATGATCCATGACCCATATGTTTTGTATTCCTTCTTATTGCATTGTACCAGTCAATACCTACGCCAACATCTGCCCTGATATTGACAGTTTATATCAAAATATCAGCACAGTGCATTCGTCAAAAATAACTACATCGCAACACATGTGGTCGCGCGTCACTTGTCACAGATTATTTAATGCAATTAATTTGACGTTGATCAATCAATGATGTTTCAACGTGAAGATTAGAGACTGCTCATTGTTATTGCGGTGACAAAATATGACAGTTTTGATTGGACAAGTCTCTCATATGTCGTCAAAACTGTCATAATTTGTGCCAAAATGTACACGGAACTAATAAAAACTCATGGTCTCTTTACGGATCAATCATCTACAAAAGAAGTTGTCGCGCCGGGCCTTTGACCTTAACCTACTGCACATGCGTACGTAAGGACCAGTTTCACGACCGTCCGATAATTTGTAAACGAGAATATATTTATGTTTGAATAAGAAATTATAATTATACTAGCTGTGGTCCTTGGTTTTGTTTGCCTTGTACGGAAACATCTTTGAGAAGTGTCCTATATCCTTATTCTGGTCATGATCTAGTTCTGTGTCGAAACTCATCCAAATCCGTTGAGCCATTACTTACTACCTGAGGAATGTCCTAGTTCCTTTATAAATTATCAATAATTTATAATTATAACATGTTGTATATATAGGTTTCTTACTAAAAATATTCATCGTCGAAGAGCATATTCGGTAGTTACTTTTGCAATAGCTGTTAGTGCAAAACCTCAGACACCGCAGTTTATAATTTCAATTAGGAAATGATTTAATTCCATAACTTCGAAAGATGATTGTACTTTCGTGTCTTAAGTAATATTGTTTTGATCGATTTATGAATAGCCCTATAAATACAGCTACAGTCTCATTCATATCAGTGACGTATGCGCTCGCTACTATCGCTGGAGGTTAATAATTATAACCCGCTTGGATGATAATGTTTTATTAGTTTTATATTATTAACAAATAGAACTCGATAAAAGTCATTTATATTCTCTTGCAGTTAATTCATTTTCACGATTGAGAATAGTATATAATAATAGAATTAAATACGCATTGTAAAATGTTCTAGTCGATCCTGCAATCGATATACGTTCCCTATCCGCAATCCATAGGCAGGGTTAACGGCTTCTATCTTCTTGCTCCCTGATTTTTTCATTGATCAGTTGTAATAATAGCTCATTCAATATGCTGGATGTGTGTAACTCAGCCCTGATATCTCCTTTAATTATGAAATAAATTAAATAATTTGCTTTAATTATTGAAACAGTCACCTCGCTTAAGCCTTGCTTGCCTACCCTACGTTTAATTTTTTAAATTGTAGAACTAATTGTACTAACGCCACATTTTATCAAATTAAATTTGTATTACACGGACACCTTATAATAATAGTACCTACCTACATATAATGTAATGTTTCATATAGGTGGCTGCACTAGGGCTGGACCCGCGCGTGCACCTCGGATTATCCCTGCGCGAGATCCAACCGCACCTTCTAGTCATGCAAGACAAGTACGGACTCAACATGTGCGGCGAGGGCGGCGAGTACGAGACCTTCACCTTAGACTGTCCTCTGTTTAAGAAGAAATTAGTTATGTACGTATATTTTTACTTCACTATTTGCCGAGTGGTATCCGGCCTAGGATTGACCACACCTTTACCTCCCGAGGGTGTCGTTAGAGGCAACTTTCGAGAGGCCTATGTCCAGCAGGGGACCGCCATAGGCTGAGAGAGAGTAGGGGAGCCTTTATAGTGATATTATAATCCACACCTAAGAGATTTTTCAACGTTGTCTAAAACCATGTCAGAAGCCTACAGGCGGCTTAAACTCTGACGCCAGGTTGTTCATCAACCATACGATAAGAAGAAGAAGATCCACCCTAAGCCGATATAGCTGTTTAGCTATAGCGTGTAAAACGACAGATAACAGTTTTGTTATCAGTCGTTTTACGCCTTATATACATCATCCTAGAACAGCAAACAGGTTTACAATCAATTAGTAATCATTTATTCTCTGTTATCGAACATGTCTGTAACGTGTGACAGTAAAGCTGGACACACAATTACTGGTACGTGCTAAACGTGACACGCAATTTGTATAAATTATCAAGTAATCGTGCATACTCGTTTGAGTAAATTCATAGTTAAACATAAACAGGTAATCTAGTCAACTAGTGGTAGTGGTACACTATAGGGAGGATGTCTCGAGATACCTACTACTAATCTAGATCGAGTGACGTGGAGGCGACTTAATATTATTATCGAAATTAATTCTATAAATATTATTCGATTATATCGATTATTCATAATCGCCTACGTTAATTGAAGTCAAAAACCTTTAACGTTTACAAGATTTCGGTATTAAACATTCCTCATGAGTGTGTATACGCTGTTTGTACCTATCTAAGTATTTATATCTTAGACACTTGTTGTATAGTTGCTAAGGATTAGTAAACTTATCTGGTCACTCACTTCAGATTGTTTTTATAATAAATAATTAATAGTTCTATCATTAACGTGATAAGGATACCTATACCGAGTGCGTGTATCTACTTTCTACTTTACATGCACAAGCTCTTTCGTTGTCTTTTTTTTCTACTGTTATATTTTGTTTCTTTTTTCAACAGAGATAATAAAGAATTGGTAATACACACGGACGACCCAGTCGCTCCCGTTGGCTATTTAAACTTAAAACTGCATCTGTCACCGAAACATAACTTCGATGAACCTATCAAACTACCTCCGACTGTTAAAAACCCGTTAGATTTTGTAAACGATTTAAGCGACACGGTGTTTAGCGATATAAGCGATATTGAATTGAGCGAGACGGAAATAGAGTCTATAGAGAAGTTAGAAAAGGAAGAGAAGAAGAAACAGAAAGAACTGAACCCTTTGCTCACATATTCTGGTGATAAGGAAACTAGTATAGAATTGGATTATCGGAATGATATAGAGACCGATAGCATACAAGTAGCAGAGGGTGGGTATACGTACGAGCAGGCCAACAGTAAGCACGAGAGCCAGCCCATAGGGGACCACAGGAGTATATACGGGAACAAACACGGCTGGTACTTCATCGGAGGCATCGTCGGCGAGGGCGTGGATACCAGGCTCGCCACGGAGGAAGCTTTGAAGAAACTCATTAGTAGGTAAACTTGTTCACGAACCTTATTTTATGTACTTAGTCTATTTAAAAAGATTGGCACCCTTAATGTATAAATATATATTTTTATATAAAAAAAACCTTGGCCTACATCAGGAATTTCTCCTGTATCGTAAGTGCGTTTCACAAACATAAAATATCACATACCTACACAAATACCTAGACTCGGACCATCATTTGCGTATCACACACATTTTTGTCCCGTGTGGAAATCGAACCTGCAACCTCTAGCGCAGCAGTCCAATTGCTGCATCACTGCGCCAATCAGATTATACCACAAAATTCGTAACCAACTAAATTATTGATTCTGAATATCTTTGTTAAGTTTTATTGTCAGAACTGAGATGCTAACATTACTTGATGGAGTATCGATCAGTATTGATATGCAAGCACTCTCTTACTATTCAAATTGTGTACAAAATATTGCCTTTTTAACTAACAACACTAAAAAGTATAAGAGAACAGTAATCAAATGTAATTACATTTATTCTCTGAACATATACATTGTCATACAATATAACAATGTTCTCATTGAAATGTTGCCAGAATAACTATAAGCTAATTAGAATATTTGCTAAACAAAATAATTAGTACGAACCTTAGATCTAAATCACAACAACAATTACTTGCTGATAAATTAAAATATATTATTAAACCCGACCAATGACCATACAATGTGGTCCATTGTACTTCCAAGAATTCATTCAATTGATAAAATATTCAAGCATTCATGTTTTAAAAAGTTGAAGTAGTAAAAGGTGCTTTAAAGTGACGACCTGATTAGCACAGTGGCTAACCGATGGGACTGCGTTAGAAGTTGCACGTTCGATACCCGCACGGGACAAAATTTTATGCGATCCGCAGATGTTATATCTGGGTGTTTGTGTGTGATATTTCATGTTTGTCAAATGTACTCACAATACAGTAAAAATTCTTAGTGAGGAGACGTTTAAAAAATCAAAAATTAAAGAAATGTCAATACTACTACGCTTCCTGGGCAGTCAGCTCCGCTACTAAGCGTAACCAGCAAAGGATTTGCTAGAACTGAAGCCGAATGGGCAATTGGGCATAAACTGTTGCCAGACACAAGGAGGTCTTATATGTCCTTGTACTACTTCCGTTGCAGTGCAGTATTACCACCCATTATATAACACTAAGCACTGTAAATGCTTGTAAATAAGCATTCTTAATGTATGTTTCATCAACATTCGACGACCAATTACACCCGTCCCGCCTCTTTCCAGATCTGCTACAGTCTGAATCGTTACGTCTCAATGATGTGTGTTCAGTCAACATATACATGCGCGATATGCAAGAATACGCGGCTTTGAATGAGGTGTACTCCAACACATTCAACTTTCCTAACCCTCCGACGCGTGTCTGTGTGCAGTGCCCGTTGCCCGATGACGTCGGCTTGATATTCGACGCTGTAAGTAAAATTCAACCTTATATTGCTTATGATAAAGACTGTTGTACATTGGCTTGTGGTAACGGTGTGTGACTGCGGTCTTCGTACCTCTTGCCTGAAGGCGTCAACTTGGTAATTGACGCTCTATATCTATCTTAGACTGTTTTTCCATGATTCCTTATGTAAAGTCTCCTTGATCGCGCATCTGTTTACAGAAGTTGTTGACATTAACCTGTAATTCAAGGCTGTGAGTAGAATTCAACCTTATATAACATATAGTAAAGCTTAAAGTCTACTTGTTCAATAATTTGTTATGTATGGCTCTTATTAAGCGACCGATGACGTTAGTTTGATATATTTGACACCGTAAGTATCTATATCTCAACTTAAGGACATAAATCCTACCTGATATTTGACGCTATAAATAAACGCAATCTTTAGTCGCAAATAGTTTGTTGCTATAACGTTGTATAAACGCGCGTGGGCGTGCAGTGCCCACTACATGATAAATAAGCGATGCTACAAATAAAAATCAGCCTTGAATCCTATGTAATAGGGGTTATAGTTTAATGTATTTGACTTAGATTAACAGACCCAGTGTGGTCGTACAATGCTTGCTGCCTAATGATGTCGGCGTGATATCTATTACCTACCATATGATTTATTAAACAATAGATATCACGTAGGTAATCAGAAAAATGTTATATTGATCTCATTTTTTTTATCAAATATTTTATCTTCAATATTGTATTATATCTAGGTGGTACCTCTGCCTTCTATTTTGAAAAGTAAGCGTTATGATATTACGAAATACGATAACTGCTGATAACCCTTATTGGGAAGATTAAATGAGACAATAACATATTAAGCTGTTTGTTGGATACTTATCATTACATCTGGCATTAAATAACATCTTTAATAGAGAAATTAGTAAAGTTATGTACTGTACTCAGCACTATCTCTATTTCAACTCAAACTATAAAAGGTTTTACATAAACATAACACCACGCTTATATTCCCCGAAGGGGTAGGCAGAGGTGCACATATAGTATACCCACGAAAAAGGTTTTAGAACGCGCGTATAGGTGAATACATCACTGATTACCCCGATAACAAATTGGTGGCGGCCTAATGATGGTATCTGTATAATCCATCTCTTGGTTAAATTTTATTGTTCAGCTTGGTCGTCACAGTAACGTATTAACTGTTTATATGTTTGTTGTTTCACTTTGGGTTTAGGTATTTAATATTATCTTACCGTGATAAAAACTGTCTTATGTAATAAACCTGATAAAAAGTGTAAAATTACATAAATTAGGCGCAAGATAAGAAAGTTTGATTTGGTATGTGCGATAGGAACTTGAGTTCATGTGCGATCAAGTTCAGGCCACGTGTGTTTATTTATAGACTATATATTGCACGCGGTTTTACTTTCATCTACCAGGGAACAATGACAACTTGTGCTGAGAATTTTCTCTCTATAAAATGAATCCCTATTCCCTTGGTCACGACATCACATGAAAGGCTTGACTAATTTCGCTAATTCTTTTTTTGTTGTTTGTTATTGTCAAGAGAAATATTTTATTTGTCTTGTGAAATCAAACAAAAAAGAAAGTTGCGGGAAACATTGGATATTTTAGAAAACTTAACGGTTATATCAACCTTTTTTTTTGTAACCATACGGCGTTTGTTATAACTGTCAGTCGAATTAAATATTTATAGAAACAGGACGTCTGTCGGGTCAGCTAGTTGATTTATATTTTTGTCTCGCAGGTCGCTTACAGGTCTACACCAAACAACCAGCATGAGACCGAGGGCAATTACTGTTCAAAAGAGCGCGTCACCATGCACGTGCAGGGTATATCCCACTGGGCGCCCGCCAACATTGGACCTTATAGCCAGGCCATTAAGGTACTGTATGTTTTACTATTTATCATAAACAAAAAGAAAACACAGGTTTATGTCCACACAATGTTTTACAGACCAAATTTACTGTTATAATAATGAAAAAAAAACAACATCACACCTGTATTCCCGAAGGGGAAGCCAGAGGTGATTGTAGAATACACCCACATTTCGCCATATATGTTATGGCTCCCAATGTAATAGGGGGCCGAGTCTATTGCCATCAACTGGAACAAATCCAGACTCCGTGCTGGTAATGGAAAAACTCATAACACTTAGCCCGACCCGGGATTCGAACCCGAGACTTCATGCTCAGCAGTGGCGCTTATAGTACACAACATTAATATTTTACATACTTTGTTAGGTGGGCGAAGTAATGGGCACGTGTGGTCAGATCGCGTTAGTGCCGGGTACACTACGTCTCGTGGGCGGTGGGCCTCGCGCTCAGAGCGCCCTCTCATTGCGACATCTGACTCGTGTGCTGCGAGCCTTACACCCGCGCGCTCACATTCGTAGCGTTGTACAGGTACCCTAACAACATTTTAAATTATTTATGACTAGATCATCATTGTTCTTGGCTAATATAAACTATAAATTTAATATTTTGTTGTGTAAGAGCTCATACGTATTGTCCGGTTACGCGCACTGCGGGTAGCCGTCCGGTTACCAAACCGTATAAGCTCTTAGGCACTTCTTTTTATGGTTAAATGGTCGAAAATAACAAACCACTTAAAAATATTCTCGGTTATCGCTTGATTCGATTTCTTAACACAACAAATGTATTATCTGTAATAAATGTTAAAATCGATGTAATTTTTTATAAATTTGACATTTATAGTCAACGTATGTTATATTTACAATGATATTTATGTGTAAGAGCGTATGCTACGTAACCCACGGGAGCGCGGTGAGCGAGGCGCGCCGGCAGCTGGAGCGGCGCACGGCCGGCGCTATCGTGCAGTACGCGGTCGTGGAGGCCCTGCCGCGACACGCGCAGGTCGAGTGGCACGCCTGGGCACACACCGACAACAACAGATTCGAGTGTAAGACTCTTAGGGCGGGTTGCTTCAACTTCACATAAACACGTAAATGTTAAAAATGGGATTAGCAATGTTGTTTTCTACTAGCAGCCCTTACAACGAAAGTTGTCATTTCTACTAGCAGCCCTAAGAACGTTGACAAATGGCTTTTTGTGCCACATAACTACGATTCACGTTTTACGTACGTTAAACATCTTTTGAAATCGTAATTTTTTGACATACGTTTGTAACTGTAACAGACTGTTAGAAACAACCCGCCTTTACTATATGTATAATGTAAAAAAAACTGGAGACTTTTTTCGAATAACTTTTCCGACTGTGTGAAGGTTAGAAATGAAAAATACCTTATCTATATAGCAACAAATTAATACTTGCTGACGTCACAGCCATATACTCGAATGAAAGCGTGTAAAATAAGATTGATACATAATAATTATGATTAAATCGGGTTATCATAGTTATTATAATCTTATTATCTTTGAATATGAAGACAGCGTGATATTATAGCGCCACATATATTTCAGATGAGGAAACAGGATGCAACGTAGGTGATTACAAAGTCGCTATCACAAGGAGGTGGAATTACGAAAACACTGTCGCCGCCTTTGTTTGTTACGTTGCTACAGGTATGTATTAATAACAAATCGTTTCTCACTTAGATTTCGTATCCGTAAAGTATGCTTAAATAGCCTATCTACAGACTAAAAGATGGTTTAATTAATAAGTATAATATCATAAGTAATATTTTGTATATAGTAAACCTACACTTACAGTACATAATAAACTTATATTTAGAAGTCCAAAATTTTTCAGATTTTATAATGCGACGACTAATTGAGTGGGTGAGATTTAAGCGTACTTATGTGTATGATAATGAATTCATTCACATAACAGGGTCATTCAAATTGTAAAGATTGTCCACTGTTAGGCTCATCGCCGTCCACATGCCAGCTGTCGTTTCCGAGCGAAGAGGCGTGCACGACGCACCGCGTGCGCGCGGGCGGCATGGCGCGCGCGCAGCTGGAGGACGTGCTGGAGTACGCGCTGCGCAAGCTCACGCACGAGCGGGACACGCACGCCGCCCACGCCGTCAAGATGAGGATACTCTACCAGGTACCGCCACCCTGCTTACGTTTAACGTTGGTTTCATTCCATTGACATAATTACTCCCAATTACTTCGCACCGATATAAACAATTATTCTCTGTATATAAAAAATAGAAAATAATAAATTTTCCATTAGATAATTTCAAACCCCAAAAGCAATCTTTACAATAATGTGACACTCAAAGTAGAAAAAAAACCTTTCATATAACTTTGAGAATTGGATTTGTGTCAGGTGTGGAGCGCGCCTTCGGTGTCGATGTTGACGGAGGCGGTGAGCGCGGTGCGCACGCGCACGGGCGTGAGCGCGGCGGTGACGGCCGTGCCCGTGCTGGCGCTGCACAACGCCTTCACCTTCCTCTCCATCAGCGGCCTCCGGATCGACGAGTGACGTGTATGCTCACAGGTAACTCATTGTTCACGACTACATATTAATATGTACATTACATTTATGTAAATATATTAATATTGTTTATCTAATTAAAATTGCGATGCTAATGCGTATTTTAATATTTCCGGTAGTTATTTTAAAAGTTTTAAATCATTAAAAAAAAAAACATTGTCAGTCTAATTTCATTATGTACACAATTTTATTTCACAATCTTTCATTTTTATATTCTTACAGTTAGAAATATGCAATTATGAGAAAATAGTAATATGATATTTATATTGTTCCAGGTTTCATCGAAATATAAGGATACAGATGCTTTATTGCCAGTTTATAAAATATATTTGCTGAATATTTTCAGTGTTTATAAAATTTTGTTAATTATGCTACCGAGTTTACCATACTGTAAGTCAAATTATATATACATTATTTTTTATTGCACATTTGTGTTTTATTTTCCTCATTGTCTCTGTAACTTGCAATAAAAAACAAAGTTCAAATTAAAATTTATTTTATCTTTTTTTACAAAATTGACCGAACAGTGCGAGATTTCTAGAACGTTTACACTTGCATTAAGTAGACATAAAGTTATCATTATTCTCTTACAAGTTAAGTCTTACAAATTCACCTGTGTCGATAAGCAATGCGAATTACGGCGTGAGCCACACCAGGATCAGTTGTGTATATTGTATAAAAGGTTTTTATATCATGATTTCGAGGACATCAATTTAATCTTAAAAGTCATCACTAATAAGTAAATTATGATTAATATTAACCAAAGCATAATTATAAACTAAAACATTGATACATTAGTGTCAGTATTCAATGAAGTTACTAAGGTCGTCACCTGCACTTACACAATATAATTCTAATACAAGTTATAATACACAACATTATGGGGATAATTGCACACAGCAGTGGTTAAGAGACGATAGCGCGCAGAGATTATATCGTAAGTACAGCAAATGCATACACTTGTTGAATTGAATGTTACGTATACCGAAAACGAATACCTATGGCTGCGAGATAGACAATGTCTAACCAATCATTTCCGGCGTCGCCCTGGAAACGAATACCACCCAATTCAGCTATATTTAATACTATCTTTGTAACACCATAGTAATAAATAAATAATTTTCTCATAATGAAAAATAAACTATACTCTGAGTTAAATAATTTATTTGATCTTTGTATAAATCTATATTTATTCATTGGGTTCATATTGCCTTCCAGAACGAGTGCAAGTAAAATAGAACATAAAGGTAGCCTATGTGTTTTGTACTTTGAAATTAAGTAAGGAAAACATATAAATTGTCACTTGAAAGAAGAGCTGCTGAATTTCATTCGTACAAATTAAACTACAGAAACGATAAAATCTTATAAAATAATCTAATTAGTGTAATTAATCAACAACTTTCATAAAGTGCGTATAGGGGGAAACATTTCTTAAATCATATCCAATCAATTCATAAATAAAATTCATTAGAGGCAACAGAATCTATCATAATCTGAACCTAATGAATTTAAAATTCCCTTCGTTCATGTAACAATCCTCCTCGAATATTATCTGGGACATACGATTGTATACAGCTGTATCCATATAAAAGTACAACTAAAATAAATACCTTATTAAGCGACATTAACGATAATCTAAAAATTATACTATATCAAAAAATAAAACAAAATGCGATCTGTCTTCTTGTCGTTTTACCGATTAGTAAACAGTGTGATAAAAATAATAATTTCGAAACAAAAATCAAAAATGCATTAAAAGGCAGATTTCTATTGTATGCATTTATTATTATTTTTTATTGTTGAGAACTAATTAATTCGTAAATGACAAAAGATATCGTCCGCTCAGTTCTATTATAGAGTTCACACACAGAAATTAACATGTGTACACACAATAAAAAATCATCACCATTCTCTCGTAAAGTATAATAACAGCACAACTACACAATCTCTCATAATCTAATCACTTTTAACATAACCAATTGTGGACGAATACACAATACAATACATGATTTGTCTTGGATACTTTAAATCAATTCTATGATATTAAAAATAGTATGATTGCCCAGCTACCCATATAGTGAAGTTAGTATTAAATTACTGTACAGTTTACATGTTAGTGTCCTGCGATCTACAGCTATCTATCTAACCACTTTTATGATCTTTATCGTCTGTTAAATCAAACCTTCTAACTCCCACTAGGGATATGATAATATACATAATATTTCGACTGCGCCGGCTTCTCCCGTCATCGTAATCGCAGACGTCTCAGGCGCACAGAAAATGAAACGCAGCGATAACACAAAGAGACAATACACCTAGTATCTCCTCACTATCCGACAACTTACACGTACATAGCCTACCGGTTAATCGTTATATTAATCAGATTTATGTAACAGTTTACCTTACAACCGTAGTACCGAAGCGAATAAGAGTTACATATGAACTAACAACAGCTACATATATATTACACGGTCCGTCGCTATACAGTCACTGAGTCCGGGCATCAGACGGGCGGCGCGGCGTCCAGCGGGTCGCAGGCGTCCGCGCCGTCCGACAGCTCGCGCTCGGCCGGGCCGGCCAGCTCCGCGCGCTCCACGTGCACCAGCAGCGGCGCGCGGCCGGCCGCCTCGCGCATGCGGCTCTCCATGTACTGGCGGTGCGCGTACTTGTTGAAGCGGCGCTTGGCCATGAACAGCGTGGCGATGGTGCGCGGCGCGAGGCGGACGGCGGCGGCGCGCGACGTGATGCCGCCCCGCCGGCAGTCCGCGCACGTGTAGTCCAGCACGTTCAGCGCCGACACCGTCTGCCTAACGCACTCTGTGGACCGCCGCAGATGTCAGCGCACGCCCTCTGCCGCCCGCCGGCCGGAGCGAGCGTGCGGCACGTGCGTGAGCGCTCCGGAGTACTCCGCCCACCCTCATTTTATTCGGTCAAATATTTCACCACTTGTTAACGAGGTCAAGATTTGGTCAAATTACTGTTTAATTTACTTTCAATTCATATTTTATAAGTAACTTAATATGTAGAAAACAAGTTATAATTATGTTTTATTTAGTACCTAAGCAAGTCGGTCTGTCAAAATTACTTGGTACAATCACAAACATTAATAATCATGTAGACAAAATTACATTGTAATGACGTTTCTGTTGAAAAATGGTTAGTATCAAACATTTGACTTGAAAGTTTTAAGTTCACAGTATAAGAATAAAATAAAAGGCGAGCGGCATAATCCAAGGCGTTTCATTAATATGTTTACTTAGACTTTAGTACTTACACACCTAAGCAATAATATATCTCCCTCATCGCCCCATGCCGCTGACTCAAAGTCGAGCCGTTACCTACACCTAATACACGAAAATGCATGGCACACACAAATCTGAAAGTTTCGGTAACCTTCGTGTATTGCGACCCATTATAATTTCAGCTATTATCTAGTTTAGGCAGATCATTACTTACTGTGTATTATACATCATGCTTTCACCTATACGTTGTCATCTAATCACATCTAACAAAAACAAAAGCTTCCTATTGGTATATCGTATATTTATCATTGGACGGCGAACCGTTGTATTACGTATATATCTGGATATTATGTTGTTTTGAAGGCAATCGTAACAGGTAGCACAATCTGGACTGTTACAGGATATAGCGATACAGATGGAAAATAAGCATAAAATATAAATACATAGTATAAGGCTACATAATGTCTATGGAAATGTAACTATGTATCATGACAGTAATGAAGGATCGAGTAAAGCTCATCGTGAGAATAACATTTCTTACGGAACTACTACAGAACATGCGCAGCGCATTCCCAAACAGTAGTAACATGCTCAAATCTAAAAGCGGTGTTTTTAAAATCGGACATAAAAAATGTATTCTCTCTGTCGGAAAACCGCTGCTGGCCAGACATGATCGCATCCCATATAAAGTAATATAAAGCATTATTTTACAATTAATGATACATTGTAGTGAGAAGAAATTTCTGCTATAACGATAGGTAAGTTTACTTTCGATTAACGAGCCGTAATTTCAAGCTCAAACGAAGCTAAACTAGTTGGGTAAACCAATTTCAAAACGTTATAATACTATGTCTATCGGGTACATGGTTATAAAGCCACATTAATATGTACTAAGTTAAGCTTCGTTTGGCGTAAAATCTAGCTCCTCAAGCGAGAATAAGCTTACCAATGTCTCATGCAAACGCAAGTTATAGCACATCATGTCTAACCGGCATAGCGGGCGGGCAAGCGTATGCGTTCTACACGTTCGGTGTTATGACGTACCTTGATGCAGTTGCCTATCGCAGAGCTTACATATGACGAGCTGCATGGTCCCCTTCGGACCGATGAAGGAGCGCTCGCAGAGCGGGCAGTAGCGACCGATGCGATACGCCCTACGCACGCACGCACACACACATACGGACCGTACGCGCACAAGCACCGGAACACAGAAACACGCCATTAGTATCAACACCGAAACCCCGCTGCCGAGTGGACGGTCTCGCTTCATTCATACGTTACGCTTGTCGCTTGTCTTCGTGTCGCTCGGAATATCATAATTCAATTATATAATTATCTTTTAAACTCACTTTGATACTTGAATTGTAAATAGTGTATGAAAATACTTATTACGCGCCTGGAACTTAATATACAATGTCCAAAATTCACCAAAAAGATTTATATTAAAACATGAGCGCTAGCAAATAAAAAAAGTTAAAAGAATCGAAAAAAGTAATTAAATACCTACACTATTATTACGCATAAAAACAAAGCTGGATTTAAGAATAATAATAATATTTCCGATGTATATTAAGCCCCGAAGACAAGCAACAAACCTAAAGTTGAGTTAGTGAACGCTCTGGGGAGTCTGATGGTACTACGCCCTTGTTAGTTAACAGTATGGATGTGAGTTAGTCGCAGCCGACTGCAGGATGACTGATGAGATGTCGACACCCATTGTCATTGATGATTCAAGACTAATTGACGCAGTACAACCATCATACCAAAAACAATATACAAAAATACTAAAGTTTTTAGCTACCTAACGTGTATTGCATCAATTATCGAACAAATGAAAGGATAAAAATTTATTATAAAAAAAGGAGGAACAGTAAAGTTGGCAGTCATCATAACTCCATTTAAGATAAGCCCAGAATTTTGTTCAAACTGTCATTTTGTGTTTGCGAATATAGCGCTCTTCGTACAGACAGTGCTTAAGAATGTGATCCCCAGATACCAATAGGCGGTGCTTCGCGTTTATGGTCCACTTTGCTGTTCTTTCTGTGAAGACTGTTTGCTCGCAAATGATTAGACTTTAATACAATAAATATACAAAGTTAAAAAAATTATTAATAGATTATAACAATCAACAAACATTCTTCAAATATGCATAAATAATAAACTTATGACTATGGGAATGGCATGCAACTTATAAAGTACTGGGATGTGCTGAGTAAGTACGCTGCGTTGGGGCAAAAGTAAACATTCTGCGGGGGCCAAAATGCTACGATACCAGAGACAAAGCGGATGTCGACAGAGTGAAGGCGAACGCTGAGACGACACTATGATCAGCACGTGTTAGTCCACATCGAACACGCATGAAATGACGTGAGTACACATGAACTACCAAGACCAATTAATACGTAAACAATATACACATAAAAATCATTTAATGACTTTGTATGAAACTTTATACTTTGTATCTGCATCCCTCGACATATAATCTTCTTTTGAGATAGTAATTGCATCAGGTTTTGTTGCGGCCCCTCTTGGCATTACTTGAAAAATAATATGGAATCATTTTAATTTGTTTGTTGACAAAATATATACGAACCTAACTACAATTCCCTATTGATGAATAGACTTGTTTGCTGGTCGATTTCTATAGTTTACAGAAACATCGATCCATATGTAGTATGATTATCAGGTATAAAAAGGACTAATCAAACTAAGGTCAATCAGATGTCTGATTGACCTTTAATAATTCTATTATTATGTAATCCCCAAAATATGTAGGTTCTAGGGGCGTCTTAAATATGAATAGCATCAATCTGACCAGTCCTATATTCTGAAAGAAGAATCCAAGTCTATGACTACTATAATCACCACCTTTTTGGAGTATTTCGCTAATAAAGATTAAGAAGGAAACTGAAATGTAAACAACTAAATTACCAGGGATTAAAATTAGATTTAAATACTCATTATAGGATGGAAAGTCTATTTATGATTATAGCTTTAGTTTATGGTCTATATTCATGAAGATGGTAAGACTACATTTTATACACATGTAAATTTTACTAAGAGAATTTACTGACTAGTATAAAAAATATATTTTAGGCACTTGCCACTTATGACTGGGAATTGACTGCCTTTAGGTAAAGCTTAGTTATCTCCTATTTAAGGTTATTAGAACAATAATTAATACTTGGAGTAGACACAGCTATTTAATTTTCGGGAGATGGCCTATGAGGCATGCTACCGTGGCCGAGGCGTTATGTACATTATTGAAGAAGGATTATTTTGGATTATAATAATTACGGCGATGCAACGGTCACAGGAGCACGCTTGAGTGTGAATAAGACGAACTATAGAGAACGAGCGGTCGTACTGTATGTTAATATGAAAAAAGATTTTTAGTAACCGATCACTAAAAATATTAAACGAGATTATTTTAATAATCTGACAGAGCATATTTACTTTCTTTAAATATAATTATCTGTTTTTAAAAGTCTACTGTTACTGGGTTTCTTATTAGGTAATTCTCAGTAGCAGTAGGGGGTCTAGATTTTTGCCTGGTTAAAGGCAATAGATTCTCTTCTATTACACTAGGATCTATAATAGAAATGTGGGTATATTTAACATCTTCGCCTGTTCTTTCGGAGAATATAAGCGTGATGTAAATATTTATAAACTATACGAAGGCATTTAAAGCTTGTAAGAAATTTAAATAAATATTGTTATCAATTAAATTATTTTTCTATAGTAACTAATCTCGACATCACATGTCTGTTACTTTATTACCTATTTTTTTACCCTAATTAAATATGGCACTATTATTGGTAAGGTATAGGATAGCGAATTATGGAAGCTCGTCCCGCGGTATAGTTCGTGTTATCCCGAGCCGTGCAGGGAGCTGCGGCAGGAGACTGACCTCGCGCAGGGCGTGCAGAGCGAGTGCGAGTAGACCTTGTGTCCGCCGGGCCCGCGCCGCGTCTGGTGGTGCCAGTCGCCCGCGCCGCCCGCCGCGCCGCCCGCCGCGCGCGCGCCGCACGAGCGGCACACCGCGCACTCCGCGCAGTGCCAGCGACCTGCGGGGCGCGGACACACTTCAGCCTTACCAACTACGTAACACATGTAGAGGTTTACGCCTAATAATTATGTTCATTTATAAAAGATGGCAAATAAAATAAGTTAGAACATATACTTAAGTTAAATCCAAAATAATTTACACGAATTTTGTTAACTAAAATGGATAAGAATATCCAAGTTGATATTATATTGCAAAAATGAATTCTCAAGATAAATCATTAAGTTAAACTCAATATGTAAATAAATGATTAAGTAGACCATGTTAATCTAGCCCCGTCGTAAATAAATGAGCGCACATACCGCTGGGCACGGTGTCGAGGCCGACGCAGTAGATGTGGAAGCCCCGGTCGCACAGGTCGCAGAACAGCATCTTGTCGTCGTCGGCGGGCTGTCGGCACGAGCAGCACGTCTTGCACTCGGCGCACTGCCAGGCGTACTCGCGGCACTTGCGGATCGTGTCCGCGCTCAGCTCCAGGCACGACGGGTGCACTGCGCGGCCCATGTCACGGATGTTACTTTATTACTATTACGTCATCGTAATACATAGTCCCATTTCAATGTCTAGTATTTGCATTTGTGTCAAAAGTGTCGACGTAATTTTACCTCCTGTTATTTTCATCATCATGAGCTGGAAGACGTCCACTGTTAAACAAAGGCCTCCAAGCCACTTAGGTACAAGGAGAGTTTGCCATAATCCCCGCGCTTGGCAAGCAGATTGGGGATGGCGGTATTGGTGGTGAAGTTACAGAAGACACTGCTGCCCATTTACTTGATTTTCCCTTAGTCGCCTCTTACGACACCCACGGGAGAAAAGGGGATGATCAATCTTAGGCTGGATACCACTCGGCAATTACGAGCCTATCTGTTAATTTAATTCTTAGTTATTTCAACCTAAAGAAACAAAGTAACTGCAAGAGAAATAAAAGCAGGTGTTTGTGTACTCACGCTTGGCGTTGCAGTGCGCGCACACGAGGAAGCGCTCGTGCGTGTAGCGGCGGTTGGCCTCGAGCCGCATCTTGCACACGCGGCACAGGTCCACCTCCTCGCTGCCCCGCGGCTCCTCCTTACTGCTGCCCGCCGCCTCCGTGTGGCTGCTGCGCTTCGTTTTAGTCAGCTTCTTGCGCTATAAAGTAAACGATTTAATATTAACTTGCGGTTGCAATTATCAAAATTCGAAAGTCATCCCTACTAATATTACAAACGCAAAAGTTTGTAAGTACGGATGGATGTTTGTTACTCTTTTATGTAAAAACTACTGAATGGATTTTGTTGAAATTTCATATGGAGGTAGCTGACACTCTGGATTAAAACATAGTAGAAATGTAACAAGGAAAAATGTAGCGGGTAACACCGAGAGGCGCAGCTAGTTATTATTAAACTAGACTACTTACTCTCTTCGTGCGCAAGATATTCTTAAAAAAAAAGAGATCCTAAGTTTTTACTTCACGTGTATAAAAATATCTAATTAGACATAATGCTGACACAAATCGATGATGTTAAGCTATTCCGAAGGTAAAACTTGAGAGCACTTCTCTCGACAAACTTTCATTATATGAACAGTGTAAATGCACATACCTTAGCCGAATGATGCGTGGGAACGTCGGAATCTTCAGAGGACGAACACCGTGATCCCCAGTCCGGTTCCGACTCTGAGCTCCAGTCGTCGGAAGCGGGCGCAGGCGGCGCTGCTAGTACTGTATTTAGTGGGAAGTACCTACGAAACATTCAGAAAAACGTTAGAAGCCAACAACGTTTGGCCTTCTAGTTTGTTGATGGTTGAAGTAGCAGTACACCCGATTTTTGTCATACTATTATAGTCATACACAGCATAATATGACAAGTTCACTACCATGTATTATTTTGGAGGTTTCCATACTATCCAAGAAGATAATTGGCTCAGCCACAGCCAAAACTTGTGAGTATTTAAAATAACGTATGTACTATAATAAATAATGACAGCAAACGAGATGGCAGAGAGGGAAACCACAAAGGAAGGATGTTGCACCCTTCTTACGTCACACGTAATAGGCGTGGTTTGAGAGTCACCTGAGCTGGTCGGGCGTGTAGATGCGGTAGGCGTGCTGGTACTGGCCGGGCAGCAGCGCGTGCGGGTAGAAGCCGGCCGGCGGGCGCAGGTGCGGGCGCGAGGGCACGGCGGGCGGCGGCCGCGCGCGCTGCACCGTCAGCGACTGCAGGTCCGCGCATGCGCCGCGCCGCGCCGCGTTGGCCCGCGCGTTCCACTCGCTCGCCGACGCTATCGCCGCCGCTGCCATGTCCTGGAATAAACACTGCGCACTTCTTTTAAACTGCATAATAACATCAAGGTGGTGCTGGCAGAAACAGTGGCGTCGCGTCAATAAACATTATATAGGTACAAATAATTAAGTGCATTGACGCCGAGGTTGGTTCTAATATCGTATAACAACTACATAAATATGGTTTGATCTGAAAATGCAAGTGATAGCCGAGTGGTGTGACCGTTGGATTGCCAAGTCAAATGTTGCAAGGTCAAACCCCGGCTCGCACCAATGTCTCTTCGAATTCATGTGCGTACCATAAAGTAGTTGTCATTTGCTAAAACCGGCGAAGGAAAACATTGCGAGGAGACCGGCATAATATCTCCTGCGTATCTCATACAGGCCGCGATAACCGAAATGCGATCAGGAGAACATTATTATCTAATAATTTAACAGGACCATTTTTGCAAGGAAGTTTTTGAGAACTGACCTGTCGCGTTTTCTCTGGATCAATTTTCGGTAGTTCAGGCTTCGTTTCCACCGGTTTTTCCGGCTTCATTTCTACCTTAATCACCTTCTCTTCAGTTTTTATCTCTTCCACTGGTTCTTCAGCAGTTTCGGTCAGCTGTCTCTGACGCTGGTGCGACCGAAACTCTTCGTACTTGTGGGGATAGTCTGATAACATGATGTCCAGTACGTCACTGGCGTCCACCGCGGTGATACCTGTAAAAGATCAACTTATTAGACACGTTTTGGTATGTTACATACCACAAATAAGATGACTAGCTGTTATACGACGTTGGTAAAAGAGAATATTAACCAACACACGTTTTATTTCTCTATTTCGTAATAGATGGAGGTGGTCCTTCATTATTATTACTTATTGAATACTTCGTGCTAGCTGCCACTTAAATTATCAGGGAGACGTCAATGAAATAATAAAGGCAATTAACCTTCTGATTAAAATTAGCTTCAACTACAAATTCAAAAGTGAAATCCAACATACCAAGATCACATAGTGCTTCAGTCACAAGACCTTTGCTGAGTACGTAATCCCTCTCCTCACCGCTGATTGTCCGCCGCTTCAACTCAGCGTACCGCCGTTTAAAACTCTTTACGCCTAAAAACATAGCTACTTGCTCCTGTATCATCATAACCTGGAAAGAGAGAAATTTTAATGTAGTTTACTATTTATGTGACATACAATGAAAGCAATTTTTTTTATCATATTTACGGTAAAATTTTTGACGCCACGGGACCTCTAGTATTATAAAAATACGTAAGATTGTGAGTCGTACCTTATGTTCAACATCAGCCTTATCGGGAGACGGCCAAGTATATTCCTTTACATCCGCTGCCGTCCATACTTTATTACTGAAAATAATAATATGCGAACCATGTAAAAACATTTCTAAACTAATATTAGTAACAGTAAACTCAGATAAAAAATCGTTAGATACCTGTCGAACAAATCTGCAAATTTTGATTTCTTCAGTTTATTGCTTTCATTGGTCGAACTCTTCACAGAACTTTGTGAGTCTTCGTCTAGAAGGTGCGACGGTCTGAAATATAAGAAAAAAAATATTGATAAGCAACCATATTCTTGTACAGAAGGTTTATTGAATGCATTAAAATACTAATAAATAATAACAACTATCAAAATACGAGTCATACTCACTTAGCAGGTGTTGCGTTATCGTCCATCATGCAAGTCTCCTCTTCAAACAGCTGCACCGTCGTAGTCGCAGGACCACAAACTCGCCCATAGATGCCCATAGTTTCCTGAAAAATCAGACATAACATTTATAAATGACACGTCAATGATTAGCTTGTTGGTGGAAAGATTCGATGATTTACGTTAATTGCTTATGCGTAGGCTTTGTTGAAAAGGTGGCCTGTTCTTAAGCATCATAGCATGTACCTACACAACCAACAATTACGTTATAAACATACCTTCATATACATAGCGCCGCGGCCCCCTCCCCGCCCCCGCCCCCGCCCACGTGGAGTTCTACCTCGACCACCGCGACCGCCCCGCCCTCCTCGACCTCTTCCCGACCCGGTTGGTTCCGGTGACTTGTTAAACTCGTCTAATTTAGAGTTATCAAGCACTGTTTTTAATTCGGGAGTTTCTCCGGTAGAAAAATTTCCTGATGAATTTCTTCTTCTACTCGACAGAGGCGTCGTGCAGGTGGAGGGCATCTTGTCGAGAGCCTCGGTCATTCGCGGAAGCTTGATTCTCGAGCTAGTTGGGTCGATCTCGCCGGAGACTGGTCGATCCTCAGGCTGGTCTACGGCCTCGATAACTACAACAGTTTCAAGCTCCGTGGGCGGCGTGGCTACAGATCGTCGTCCCCCGCGTCCTCGACCTCGACCTCGTGGTTTCGCCAGTATAGTCGGCCTGTCCCTAAAAATGTAAAAAAACAAATGTTAGTTAAAGGGATATATTGCAACCACATAAGATTGTTAGCACAGCGATATTTACCTCATGAGACGAAGCGACCGCTGAGGTCGCTCCTCTAGGGCGGGTACAGGTAGCGTAACAGCGGGCTTCGCGCCCTCGGAAACTGGCAACTTTCGCGGTCGACCACGTTTCTTAGGTTGCGGTGTTAATTCGACTGGTTTAGGAATGTCTATAATTTCCGGTGGTTCCTCCGTTGGTTTAAGGTTATCTACTTCCAGTGGATCCTGAGAAACTTCCTCTGGAGTCGAGCCAAATTCCCGGAAATCCGTGTTTTCAGTTATAATCATCTCCTGAAGTTCAGGGCGGGAATTCTCTGTATGAGCGATCTCAACAGCATCCGAACTGCTCATTGACGCATTCGTTTCGATATCAGTGGCTACATTTTGAGCTTTTTCAGAACAGTTCGTATTATTAAAAGGCAACTGCATTTGTTTTGCTTGTAAATTAGATAAAATGTTGTGTAACTTGGAGTTACCATTTTTAGAGCAGTTTTCATTATTTAAAAGTGAATGATTGACAGTTTTCACCCCTTGTTTCAGGTCTAAAGCAGTTTTTGTAGGCGATGGCGGCGAAGGCTTTGAAACAGGAGTAATACTTAAGGATTTATTGGACAAAAGTTGACCCAATTTTAATCTCTTAGTTTGTAATATTGAAAGATCAGATTCTTTATTTTGGGGAGGGCTAGTATCTGTAGTCGGCCTCTTGCCAATATTCCGCTTCCCCGGTGGCGACTTTTCAGTGTTTTCCACTATTCTCGAGCTACGCAATCTTTTGCCAGTTGATAAGTTTAAAGATGTATCTGCTGCTTGCTTTCTCCTGCTATTTACTACATGTCTTTTCGGACTTTGCTTATCATTTACTATATCTTGAGTATTTTCAGTGTAATTCAGATGAGTATCTGGCCTTTTAATTTCTTCTGTTATTATTTTTGCAGATGGACCATGGTCAGTCTTATTTATTTTCAATATTATTCTTGGAGAATCTTGGCCAGAGCTTTGATTAGTAATTTTATCGGATATAGTTATCTCTAACGGTTTTGTTATACTTTCGTTAGTTTTGTCACTAATCTGTTGTATTGAAGATACTTTACTAGAATCGAAGGGCTTATGTAAATCATTTACTTTATCGAGATTTGGACTATTTCTCTCAATTTTATCAATATTACCTGAATTTATTTTACCAGTATTAGAATTTTCCGTATCTGGTACTGAGTCAGTGTTCACAATACTTTTAGTAGAATCATTTCTTTCTAATGGCAAGCCACAATTTACAATTGAAGACATTTCAAGACTTTTATCGAAGCTATCTGTTTTATTTTCTAGTAGTTTTTTCAACAAGGTACAATTTTGTACTGATGTAAACTTTTGTCTTCCTACAAATTGCATCATATTAGACTCTGACATTGTATCAGAAGCCTTGTAGTTAATATTTTTTTGTTCTTGGCTTGTGTGGCTCTCATTAACTTTTGCCTCTCTTTCAGGTTTAGAATCATGAAATAAAGATCCTGGTATCATAGAGTCACATTCAGCAACATTTACAGATAGGGAAAAATGTCTTTCTTTTTTAGGTGAGTTCAAACTAGGTTTTTTTATTACAGATGTTCTCTCATCACTTTCGTCGTTCTTTTGATTTGATTCAGGTACACAGTTTTGCTTAGGCTTTTCAGTAGAAGTAAGGTCAATTATTGGATCCAGTCCATCATGTTCACTACTTCTTTTAAGGTTTTTATTTTCTGAGGAAATCTCCGATTTCGCTTCTAATTCATTAGCTGCCTTTATGATTTTTGGTGCTATAGATAACAAACCTTCACTGACATTGTTACAAATATGTTCACTATGTAAGTTTTCGTTATTAAAATTCTCTGTTACTGCTTTCATATTAATTTTCATTACTAGTGGAGGATTTTTTACGGATTTTTCTTCTGTTTCATCTTTCGATGTTGATAAGTCAGCTTCTTCAGGCCTAATAACTGGTTTTATGTTTAGTTTTGTGACAACGGGTATATTTGGACTGTGACTGTCTGATTTAAAATGTTCCTTTTTAGGGGATGAAGGTGAGATATTTTCTCCTGGTTTCACCAAAGGTTTAATGTTTAATTTTGTTATAACAGGAATGCTCTGGTCGCTTGATGAAACCGATTTTGATGATTCTTCTAAGTCATCTGGCTTTATAATTGGCTTGATATTCAATTTGGTAACTACAGGTATGTGATCTCCATTATCATCACTTGAATTTCCAGTCTCTGATGATTGGTTTTCTGAATCTTTTAATGTTTCTTCCTCTTGAGGCTTAATTATAGGCTTAATATTAAGTTTAGTAACAACAGGTATACTATTTTTACCAATGTCAGCATTCAATTCATCACAGTCTTTTTCTTCTGAAGAATTCTCTTCAGGATTCTTTATTGGTTTAATATTTAATTTAGTAATTTTAGGTACATCATCTACACTAGAATCTACATCATTATCTTTAGGCTTTATTACAGGCTTTATATTTAATTTTGAAACTACAGGAACTTTATCGTCAAAGCCCTCAGAGGACTCTCCACTGTCTGTAGGTTTCAAAATAGGCTTGATGTTTAATTTTGTCACAACAGGGATATGTTCAGGACTGTCACACATTGCTGTCGACCTTGTTACAGGTTTGATTGTTATTTTAGGCACATGGTGACTGTCTCTTATTTCTGTAGATGAAGAAAATGATTCACTTTCTTTGTTAAGAGTATCCGGGGGTTTTAATGGCTTTATAGTCAGCTTTGGGCTGAGAGGCTGACCCTCTGATTTTGTTACTGTTTTAATTGTCAGTTTAGGAATTTTCTCAGGTAGGTTATCTTCAGATTGACTAATTACTAACTTTACTTTAGATTCTTGTTCTTCCGTTTCATCTTGTTGAATGGTTTTAATAGTCAGTTTAGGGGCATTTTGTTCAGTATAAAATTTACCCTCACTCTCCGTACCAGGTTTACCAAGTTTAATAGTAACTTTAGGAACAACGTCAGAAGTTCCTTGATCAGATGCAGATGCTTGATCTGATGTGCTAGTGCTTTCATCATTTTCAGAATATTCTGATTCTGATATTTCACTGCTACTAGACTTCCTGTGAATATCATTTATCTTTTCTGGTGGTCTTGGAATTGGTTTGATATTTAATTTAGTGATACAAGGTTCACTAGCATTTGATTTAGCACTTCCATCTACTGCATGTGATCTAACTGGTTTATCATTTACACTTTCTGGTGGTTTAAGAATAGGCTTAATATTAATTTTAGTTACAGAGGGTACTTGCTGTACTAGTTTGACAGTTTTGTCATCAGCATCATGCTCCGTTGGTGGTCTTATGGGTTTTATTGTAAGTTTAGGTACAGGGGACTTCATTTCTTCAGATTGCTTTAATTTTATTGTTAATTTTGGAACCTGTTTGGTCCCATCTGATTCTTCATTAATAGCATTGTGTTTACTAATACTGCTGTGCTCCTGTTCCAATTTAGATTCAGGCAAATTTGATATAGATAAATTTAATTTAATTAGCGGAACCTTCTTTTGGTCTTCGTCTGTATCTTTACTACTATTATCTGGCTCACAATGTTCGGAGGAGGATATTATACTGGATGCAGTGACACTTTCTTGTAAAGGTAACTGTAAATTTTTATTACTTTCAGGATCTGCGGTATCCTTTTGTGTATCAACATCATCAATATTACTGACATTATCTTGTCCAATATCATTCACATTTGGACTAACTTGAGGCTCATCTGTGCTCAATGACGGCAAATTACTAATTTCTTGCGCTGTATTACCAGCATCAGAATCAGCTTCTGGTACTGGTGAATTTGGCAGACATGAACTGGACTGGACAGGTGGAAGATGTTCATTGTTACTCTCTTTTTCACTATCTTCTGTTTTTGGTGAGGGACAATATTCTATACTAGGCTGGGAATGTTGATCAGAGCTTACTGCTTGTTCAGGACTTTTTACTGGCTTATCAATTATACAGTTACTAACTGATTCTAATGATTCATTGATGTCTTGAGATTGAGAGATACTAATAGTACTTGAAGATTCTGTAAGAGGCTCAGGCAATGGTAATGAATGATTCTCAGATGAAGTTGATTGACATTGATCCTTATCAGATGAAACAGCTGATTGATTAATAGAAGTATTTCTAGTACCAGTATTAACTTTTTGTCTAATAAGCTTAATTTTTTTAGCAGGACTCACTGATGTTTCTGCTTTGCAGAAATTAATTTCACTTACATTTCTAATCTCTTCTGGTTTTACATTACCATGTATTGTGGGCACAGCATCAGATGAACTTGTCACATCCTTGGTGATATTTTCACTTCCTGTTTCTTCAGTAACAGGTATATCAACAATTTGAGAATCAACTGTCGAGGACACTGTAGAGTCAGGTCGTCTGTCACTTGGTGCTGGCCGTATGAGCCGCCGTCTTAAGGGTGACCGCACCTGTGGTTCAACGAGCACGGCTTTACCTTCACTAACACTACTATCACTAGACGTAGACTCTGCACTTTCCACAGTCACATTGTCCCTGTTATCACTGGATGTCACACACTTTACTGTTCGTTCCTGTGTTTCACACTCACTAATGTCTGAATTGTTTTGCACAGTCTGTTCTTCACTGCTGGAAGGAATACTAGGTAGAGGACAAATTGCAGGACTTTCAGGTACCACACTTGACAATGCACTGTCTTCTGGTTGGGTAGACACTGCAGGTTCACCCTCCGGCAAAGATGAGCTTCCAGGTAATGAATCAACACTGTCAGTATTTACAATGCCTGTTGATATATCACCGGTGGAAGAAGATTCGGCTGGCGATTCAACACCTATTTGAAGTACGGGTTCACTTTTGAAACTATCGGCTGGCGATGCTACGACGGGCAGCGGCGAGATGTTGACGCTCTCACTTTTAGTTGATTCATAGGTGATATTTGAGTGTTCACTAGTAATTTCGAGCTCATCGAACCGCGCGTCGACTGGTTCTGGTGCCAGTGGTACTCGCTTCGGCGCTCCTGGACCGTCGACGATTTCATCAATCATATCCAAAATCGCTTCGGTGCTTGTGTTGACATCCTGCGCCGACGGCGACGGAACGCTGTCGCCGTCGAAATTATCCTCCGACATCGCGGGAGTTTGGCACGACGGACGCGCTTCGGATGGTTCCTGCTGGAAACTACTAGTTGCATTGACGTCCTCGGCCAGTCCGACGTCCTTTTCCCGCGCCGATGCACGGCGGGAAGCGTTCGTCGCTGTGCCCGCATCATCTTCTGAACTCTCCATTATCTACTGTTATGCGACGCTGACATATCTGAAATAAAAACACTCGCTGGGTGATATTTACGTTACGAACGGGTAACCTGACGACGTGCGAGATTGACAAGCCACAGGCACCATTCTAATTCACCATAACGCTACAAAATTTCGTTCACGGGGTCCACAGCGTTGATTATATACCTACACATGTACTTTAATTTCATATTCACGACGTTTAGGTCTTGTCTGTGTACGCGCGAGGTCTTGGAAAGTATTCAACAGCGTACACCGGCAAACAAAAAGCTTGTATACGCCATTTTTAAAACCAAAGACATGGCAGGTTGGGACGTACGGGCCAATAAAAAATATCCTATACGGACAATTCGGCCATTGTCGTGTTGGTAAACTGCAAGAAGCCCATAGATCGCTCTACTTGAGCTTTTAGCTTGTAAAAGAGTAATAAATATGTCTTTCGACATGTGTTAAAACGAGTCAGACAATAACTCTTTAGTACGAAGATAATTCTTCGATATGGCAACAATATCATTCATCTCTTTCTCTTGTATTGAATGTTCACCGCGTTAAGCGCGTCATGTTGTGTTGTGAAATGGTTATTCGAAACCACTCATAAAAAAGAGTCGTAAATCAATACATAATACTTTACGAGTATTTTGAATTGAAAATCATAATACTACTACTAAACAAACTTAATATTCTTAGTATAAATATATCATTATTTAATGATAAACTTTTAATTTTAATCTTATGTGTGCTTTCATTTTAGTCGATTTCCATATTAAGAGTTTCAGTTCATTTTATTCTCACAAATTTAGCATTAGTAACATATTTCTTCCGTGATATTGATAATAAAGCGTTGTTATAATTACAGTAAAGATATAAGAACAAGTTAAATAAAAAGACAGAAAAGTCCCTTCGTATCTATCAGGAGTTAAACTTCTTTTTAGTTCTATCATGGCCATGTCCGATAAAAATGAAGCTGAGGCTGCAACTGCAACAGACACTACCAAGGGGCATTTTTTGAAATAGATTTATGTTGTTTTATTTTTAACGTTATTACAATACAATGTAAAATGTTTTAATTTACTAATGACTATAACAGCATATTGAAAAGCAGGTCTGAATTAAATATCATATCAAATGTGATGGTGTGTGTGTTGGTTTGTTCTTTTTTCCTTCTTTAGTCAGCAAGGGAGCCACTAAGTACTCTTAAGTGTTTTTGCGATGTTTATGAGCTAGGTATTTAAGATAATGATATATTATGTAATCATAAAATGTAGGTATCCGGTGAGATAGACCGCATCAACTAAGTCGCGGGTAAAAGCTAGAGAAAGCACCTGTTGAGCTTGATGTTTATGAACTAAAATTGCAAAGTAAGATTGATGTCATATTCGCAGATATACCCGATTATTTTACCTTGTTTCATGATGTTATCGAATCTTTCCGATTCGACCATTTTTTCTTTATGTAGGCAGGGTCATGGCAGACTATAATAAAAAACTTCATTTGCCGTATCTATTATATTTAAGAAACAAAAAAGATCTGAAGATTGTGCAAGCTAAATATTCAGAGGGAGTATTTTATACCCTGTTTAGCAAACTACAAAAGGCACCCGGAAAGATTTTTAATTACTTAGAATCTAGATTCGATTACTTGCTAATTCATTTAACAAGCAGATCAAAAAACAAGACACACATTTCATGCAGATACACGTATAGCACACGTACAAACAGTATCGTCCGATAGCTCAAGGGCGTCCGATGATGCCGCCGACGTATCCGTGCACATATCCGTGTCTGCTCCGATATCGGATTGGATAGGTATAAATGTGAAAATGCTTTTATGATTACGATGTACGACTTTTACGTCTCCGTCAACTTAAATAATTATTATGTGTCTGCGTTTCGGAACACTTTTTTAGTTCATTTTGTTAGCATAATATTATTATGATGTATCTATACTTTTTGACATATCAATGCATGATGTCCTTTTAAAATCTTTGACGTACATATTCCGAAAGCGTCGAGTCTGGATCTAAGCATAATATTTAGTTTAAAATTAGTAAATGAC
Organism: Abrostola triplasia; assembly: GCA_946251915.1. Lineage (NCBI taxonomy): Eukaryota > Metazoa > Arthropoda > Insecta > Lepidoptera > Noctuidae > Abrostola > Abrostola triplasia. The sequence continues at coordinate 8,083,426 of OX276434.1, read as the reverse complement.
CTCTTCTTTGTTTTTACATGGAATAAACTATATTTATTTCTAATTCGAAATATTTCAAATAATAACGTATATGGGTACTTGATTCACCACCATTATTATCAATGTTAATAAATTAATGTAGTGAAGTATTGTTAACATAATTATAATTTATATTAATAAATACTTATAACATAGTCCTGTGTGACAAAATCCCATTTAATTAAATAAAGTTAAAAAATAACATCACAATCAAACGAATGGCAACCCTTAACTTACGTTTATTTACTATCGTATCTTTGCAAGAAAGTTCATTTTTATTTAAATGAATGGTGAATTAGTGATTAAATCCATCGGTTCACGACAAACTAATTAGGCGGCTACTACGGTGATCTTGTAATAAAACTAATATTCTAGTGTCCAACGCTGTCAGTGATTTGCAAGTCTCCGAAAAAGGCTACAAATACACACGGTGGTCTATTTTTATGAACTACCTAAATTATTTTCAATACGTTTAAAATGACTACGATTAGACCGTTTACGTGTGAAGATATGTTAAAATTCAATAACGTGTAAGTGCAATCTTAAATTCTGCTACATAGGTACCTGCATACAAAATCAGCATGTCTAGTTTTGAACAGGTTATCATGTCATTTTCCTTTTTAGAAACTTGGACCCTCTAACAGAAACTTATGGGCTATCTTTTTACACTCAGTATTTAGCACATTGGCCTGAATATTTTCAAGTTGTTGAATCACCTAGTGGGGAGATAATGGGATACAGTAAGTGTAATATTTTCAAGTATTTGTTTTACTAAAAAACTTATAAATGTTATTATCTTTACACTTGTTTTGTCCTTTTGACATTTCCATGTTATTTATTGTATCTTATAATTTTCAGTTATGGGTAAAGCCGAGGGTCACGGTGACAACTGGCATGGTCATGTAACAGCGCTGACAGTTAGCCCAGAATACAGAAGGCTTGGTCTTGCAGCAACACTGATGAATATTTTGGAAGATGTTTCCGAGAAGTCAGTTTCCTAATTCTATTCATGCATTATTTATTTCAGCCATGATCATCCCACTGCAGGGCAAAGGCCTCCCTTTCCTTCCTCCATTCTATTCATGCATTATATAATTAATACTAGACTATATACAATAAATTGCAAGGTTTTAATAATGCATTATATTTTACAGGAAGAAAGCATATTTTGTTGACTTATTTGTCAGAGTGAGCAACAAGGTGGCAATCAATATGTACAAAAATTTGGGTTATATTGTGTACAGAACTGTATTAGAATATTACTCAGGAGACCCAGACGAAGATGCTTATGGTAAATAACTTTCAATACCTGCATACACTAATAATTGAAACTTATTGTGTCATATTTTAAACAGTTTCAATATATTTGAGATTTGAATGACTTACAATTTTTTTATTGTTTTACAGATATGAGAAAAGCCTGTTCAAGAGATGTAAATAAAAAGTCTGTTATTCCATTAACTCATCCTGTTCGACCAGAAGATGTTGACTAATTTAATAAAATATATTAATGTCTGTAAAAGTGTTTTATTACTTCATGTAACTGTTTTAGCCTTAAATTAATTATCATCTTCATTATTTCTACCTGGTGGTGTTTGGCCTTCTTCTTCATCTTCTCTTTCTTCATTGGGTTCAGAATCTGAAGGTTGAGTGACTTCTTTTTGTTTACGCCATTGTTTTGCAGCAGCAAGCAATTTAAGATTAGGTCTAACCATTTCATCTTCAGGAAATATGTAATCAAACACTTCCTCCCATCCTTCTTCAACTCCTCCTTCACTAATGATCTTTTGTCTCTTTTTGACACGTCTAGGCATTTTGGCCATTACTTTTTCAAGTTTTTCTTCTTCACCAATTTCTGTTTCAAAATCTTTCCATGCTTCTAATAAAAGGACTCTAGCCTCCTTTTCGCCAGCACTCCTGAGACTGTCATTAGCACGTTCATACACACGTCTAGCTAATTCCACATTAATATTATCAGCATTTTCTGCATTCAATTCGAACTTTGCATAAGACAACCATACTTTAACATGAACAGTCCTTTCCAACAACCTTTCATACAACTGTCTAGCTTTCTCAGTTTCTCCCTGTTGGACTTCAAAGTCAATGTAACTTTTCCATAACAATTCTGGCATGTCCAATCTTAGTTGTGCCACAGCAATTTCATAAATTGATCTGGCTCTATCAATGTCACCTAATAGTGTTTCTAATTCAGCAAATTTTATCCATGTTATACAGTTTTCTGGACCATATTCCAAAAACTTTTGATATAATATTCTACATCTATCAAATTCTCTCAATTGGATTTCCAAATCAATATAACCCCTGTATAATTTGTCTCTCGGACATATACCTAGGGCCATACCCAAGGTTTTTCTGGCTTGCTTCAGATCTTTACATCTTACTTCAAATTGTGCATACATCAGCCATATTTTTGAGAAAGTAAATATTTTATGTGGTATTAATTCCAAACAAGTTCTGTAAACTTGTCTTGTTCTCTCAGCATCTTCAGCTTCTAACTCTTCATATAGTGCATAGTTGATCCACAAATAAATGTAGCGTCTCCAAAACTGTTTGTCTTTAGAAGGAGGGACATTAGCAATAGCTCTTTCATAAGTGTCGCGAATGTCATCAACATTTCCTTCATTTTCAACAAGTCTAATATAATCAAACCATGCATCATAGTTAGTAGGATTCTCAATAACTTCTTGTTCATACATGTACTTTCTTTTGTTAACAATTACATCTTCAATTCCTGATCTGTCTCCATACTTCTTTTCATGGATTGTGTATGCTTTATATAATTCCTTGTTTCTGTCTTTTGATATATGATCCAATGCATATTTATATATGACTCTTGCTCTGTCATGTTCTTTTTGATTTTCTTCAAATCTTGCAAAAGCAATAAACATTCTCTCATCAAGTTCTTCATCTCCAAAAAATTCAACAGCTCTTTCAAACACTTTTCGGGCACCATTTATAAATCCATGGTTTTCTTCAAACTTAGCATACTTTATCCAATTTTTGACATCTGGGTGCACCATAACAAATCTTTCATAAATCTGTCGTGCTCTATCTAGCTCTTTATAACGTAGCTCAAAATTAATGTAAGTTTGCCAAGCCTGTTCATCTGGCTGCCATTCCATCCAGCGTTCAAAGACCTACAAAGAATTTTAATTATTATTATGTTTCTTATATGCCTCAGCAAGGTAATTAACAGGGAGAGATTTTACATACCTGTCTAGCTCCTGCTACATTTTCTAACATCTCCTCCATGTATGTATATTTATACCAGAATTGTGACACTCTGGGTAATATAGTGACTGCTCTATCCCATAAGTTACGAGCATGATTAACTTGTCTGTTTCTCATTTCCATTTCAGTGTACTTCAGCCTTAAATAGAGAAATAGGATAATATTATCATGTTTAAACATAGGCAGACTAAATAAATACTCAATGAAACTAGATACATGCATAAAACATCCCATCACACCTGTATACCTAATATTTTTAAACTCTTACCAAAGGGTAACATTTCTATGGTCCACATCCAGAGCTCGCTCATAAATAGATCTTGCCCTTTGAACTTGCTTTTGTGACTCTTCCCACTGAGCATATTTAAGCCAGTTTCCTATTACCTGTAACCCAAAACAACATTCAATTTATTAACTCTATTAAAAAATGCAATAATCCAATAGTTATGTTAAAAAGTGTAAGCTTGTTTGAAACAACATTATTGAGTTATTATTCTTTACAACTTTACATAAAAATGGTACTCACAAGTCTATTTTTTCGGATATTGTCTTCAAATGCCTTCCTTTTACGATGCTGGTAGTCTCTCAGTTCTTCAGGATCAGAGATTTTTTGCTTTGGTGGTGGTGGTAGAATTTCCAAGTCCCTCTCTTTAGCTTCTCTAAGAAGCTGTTCTGCTGTAATTTGTATCTCTGCTGGTGCTTTATTTTTTACCTGTAATATTTTGTTTATGAAGTAAAATATACAGAAATAGGTTAACTTCCCAGTAAGTACAAATAAGTAGAGGCAAAACAGTGTACCTTAGCCACTTTGGGCATTTTCGTAGTTTTACCATCCATGATTATGGTTTTTTGTAACAGTAAGGTACAGCTAGTCAATGAAAATTTATTTAGAGTACACAGGCCCGGTAATTTTTAAGTAAATAATAATCAACAATTTGCCTGCTACGAACAAGTTACCAATTTCAATTAGAGTTGGAGCAGACTAGAAGACTACAGAGTAACACGGACTCAGACTAAGGAACGAAGATAAAATAAACCACGCAAGACTGTCATTTTTGTTATGTATTATCTATCTGTGCATGTCTATGGGAAACTTCTGGACGATTCGGGGATCAAATTTAGCAGTTGTGCTAGAATGCTTGAGAATTAGATGCATAACAAGTCTTATAATATACATTTTTTATAATTAGGTTAAGAAAACGCTGTTAAAAATTATTAATATAATTAAATGGTTGTGGACGTTATTATAGTATTTCTATGCACTCTGTGGCAAATAAAGTGTCAATGTCAAATTCAAATCAAAATAGTAACCTAACCTCACTTGTTTCATATGATTCATATCGTTATTATATTTCGTTTTACTATTAAAATAAGTGGAATGTCATAACTTCTTAATTAATACTCAATTGTACCATAATATTTCATACGTTTTAATATGTTTTTGTCATTAACTCGTACTTTATCGTCACGTAGTTCGTGTAAGTTTTGAATATCGTTATTAAAATCTAAATGTGTCTAAATGCTACTGAGTTTGGTGTGCTAGGATCATTAACAGATATTTGTATGCATTTGTATGAACCCTAGGGTGCTACCGTACTGACAAACGAGAGAGATCTTCTATCAGAAAAACTGAAGTAAACCCATCATACCAACTTGTTTGCGCCCACGATGTTTATCACACACGTAAATATGTTATTATCATTTTCAGATGCAAGTGCGGCTATACGAGTCTTTAGTCAAAAGGTTTCACAGGTTAGAGAAAAGCCGCTCGATGAGCAAATAGAATATATTAAATCAATTGCAGACAATAATATACAAAACTGGACAGCTATAAAAAGCGATGTTTTATCAAAAACAGGCAATGTTAACGAAAAAAATATAGACGCTATCATATTAAAATTCACAACAAGCTTGAAGAATTTTGATGCAGCTTTATCATTTGCTCAGCATTTGAAAGGTTCTAGCAATGAACTGTCTCTGGGCACAATTAATGGCATTTTGGGTCTGTATTATGTGATAGGAAAGACGGACAAGTTATCAAAAGACCAAAAGCAGTTTATATTAGACACCTATAACAGTCTATATGATAAATATAAAGTTTTAGACTATACTACATCTGAAAAGCTCTTACATGCACTGTGTACAATAAATGAATGGGAAAAAGCATTAAAAGTTTTAGATGACATACATCTAAGCAGTAAGCCTTCACATTCAGCATACAGTACACTAATTGCAACCTTCTTTAAACTGAATAAAAAGAAAAAGGCTTTATTGTTAATTGATGAAAGTATAAAACATAAGAGACCTCTTCAAGACAATGCCTATGATGAGTGGTTGAATTATATTTTAAGGAAATATAAAGATAAGAAAATAATAGCCAAGCACATGGATGAAGTTTTTAATCATGTAGCTCAGAATTGGGCAACTGTACCATTGAATACTGCCAATAAATTAAAGGAAGTTTACAGTTCTTTAGGTTGGAATGCTCAGTTTAGTAGAATTAAAAAGGTTGAGTAAGTGTAACACTTTTGTAATTATTAATATTAACTGGAACAATAGGGTGGATATACTTTACTTTTCTGCTTTGAATTGTGGCATACCTAATAAGCTATAGTACCAATAACTCATGATGTAAAGAGACATGCCAGTCAATATGATTGATGTAGGATGGTCAGTCCAGAATTAACAGGGTTATATGCTGCCTGTAGTGTTTCTCAGGGGGTCTCTGCTCCCACCATCCATTTTACTTATAATTTATTGTCAGGTTGTAAACAATTGTTTAATATATTCTTTTTTCTTTTTAGTGGCCAGTGCTCATGCTGCAAAGACAAACTAGAGTGTTTATCGTTATCAGAAGAAGCATTCAGTTTATTACAGCAAAATGTTAAGGAGAAGTTAATTGTAGGCTCTGATTTGTTTTTAAAAACGTCACCAAAGGAATTAAGTGGCTTTTTGGATTTTGTACAGAAAACAGGTCCCTATGATGTGGTTTTAGATGCACTTAATATAGCCTATGCTATTGGCATGGCTCCTCACAGAGAAAAACTTATTAGGTTGAACTATGTAGTTGATTATTTTGTGAAACAAAACAAAAAAGTATTACTTTTAGGCAGGAAACACATGTTGACATGGCATAAAAAGACCCTGGATCAGATTGCAAGTAAAACTTATTCTTTCTTTACAGATAATATGTGAGTAATTATCATAATTCATTTATATTATTTTAAAACCTTATTGTCATTAAAAATTATCACATTATTCATACTTATGATTATAAACATTTTTTGCAGATCGCAAGATGACCCATATTTTATAACAGCTGCAATATTGAGTGGTTCACATACAGACATTGTGTCTAAAGACTTGTTGAGGGGTCATACATTTCAGTTTAAGGATGAGAGTCTCAGGCATATGTTCAAGAGGTGGCAGTGGCAGCATCAGTGGATGGTATTCTTGAATGTTAAGAAAGGACTTACAATACAGGTATAACATTCGATTTTTGTTTGCATTTCTAATATTAACATGTATTGGTAAATTTTGGAATCATACTTCATGTTCCAGCACAAAAAATAACCTATTTCTTAATATAGGATGACCTAGATTAAGAAATAGTATACTTATTCCATTCTGGTACTTGATTCTTTGTTGTAACTGTAAAATAAGGGCTGTAACCTTTATTTTATGTCAATATCCACTGGATGGTCTAAATATGGTTGATGGCAATAGACTCGTACCCTATTACATTGAGATCTATAATGCAACTGGTGAAATGTGGTTGCACCAGTATATCACACGTCTGCCTAAGCTTTCAGAAATTAAATGCGAGATATTATGATCTAAAATTACTTAAAAGTTTTAAGTAATTTTAATGGTTTTAAGTTAAAACCATTTAGAGAAGTGATTTACCTAATTGTCAATTATTTTTATCATTTCAGCCACCGTTAAAGTTCACGCCTTGCGCTCAAAAGAAGGATAATACGTGGCATCTGCCTTTTAATAACCAGATAATAGGAAATAACTCGCCACCAATCAACGATGGAACGCCAGACCTATACAGCTGGCTGTGTTTAAGGCAAACGTAATAAATACATATAAAATCAAATTTCTAATTTTGTTTATTTCAACCCTAGTAAACTAACGCGTCTATGTATATATGTACATATTATACATATTTATGTAAATAATAAATAGTTCATTTATCTATACTGGTATACACTTACACACTGCAAATTTCCCTTCATGCGCAAACGTCTAGAATGCGAATGTTTTGGGGCAGGCTGGACAACTAATAATATAATCATTCTGTTAGCAGAAAGGAGGCTGCCTCGTTGGTCTAGTGGTTGCTAAGCGCGACTGCTAAGCACAAGGTCCTGGGTTCGAATCTCGGGTCGAGCAAAGTGTTATTAGGTTTTTCTATTAGGTAATACTCAGTAGCAATGGAGTCTGGATTTGTGCCCGGTGGATGGCAATAGCCTCGCCCCCTATTACATTGGGACCAAAAAACGACTGGCGAAATGTGGGTGTACTATAATGTGCGCCTCTGCCTAGGCCTTCGGAGAATACAGGCGTGATGTTATGATGTTTATGTTCGGGGAAAGAAACGAAGATTATAGTTTGAATTTTTCAATATCTGAGGGTGTTAAGATTGGTCGCTGACCGAAATCATGTCTGAAGGATGATGTTAATATTATCTACCATAAGCTACTATGTACCTACATCTAACGATCAACTTTGTTACTAACGGAGGTCATAGGTAATCAGACTAATATTATAAAGGCGGATGTTTACGAGTGTGTTTGTATGTTTGTTACATCTTCACGCTTAAACGGCTTGACCGATTTTGATGAAATTTCATATGGAGGTAGCTGACACTCTAGATTAAAACATAGGCTACTTTTTATCCCGAAAAAATGAAGCAGGTAAAACCGCGGGGCGCAGCTAGTGGCAATGTAAAATAGAAAGAAACAGGCAACATGGGGCCGTGGCTTAATCAAACCCTAAAAATATAATAAGGTCAGTGCCAAAAAGGTTTTATTCCTATATATATTTTTACATTGTTTCTAATGTCATAGGAAAAACAATGTAACTTGTCATCAACGCTTCTGTACAAAAGCCTCAATATATTTCTGGTCTACAATATTTTAAATTTATAGTGAGATATTATAGTATATATATAGTTAACCATGCCGACGGCATCTAGAAGAGTTGATCCGAGTGCCTCTAAAGACAAGGCAAAGGGATCCAAGGCGGATCTCTCTTCTCGGTCTGAGCAAAATGTAAAGATCATGAGGTTGGACTCAGGTTTGTACCTGCACGTTCTTATAACAGATTTAACTATCTCATTATGCATATAGTCTCCAACTCCCATAAACCTCATCCTTATTTGGTAAACATTGCCTTACCGTTAAGACGGACTCCCGGTGCAGGAAAACCATTAAATTTACAAGTCTAAATACTCCTGTCTATTACCGTTATATTTTACGTTATACGTCCATGTAAAATTGACTATACGTCTAGTTTCTTATTTACAATACTGGACATGAATATCTTTTAGTATCAATTCGTTCTTGATTGTTGTATTTTCTGGTCAGCATTAAAAGAAGTAAATTGCTTGAATCGCACCTTTTTTGACAGAGGGCGCTGCCGGAAAATTATCCCCTCGCCTTCGTCGAAACATGGAAAGGGTAGAGATGTTAGCTCGTCCCAACTCTCGCCGGCTCCGTTCGCTGTGGGACGAGAAATGCGCCATCCTGCCGCGTGAGCGAAGAGATAAAATCAAAAGTGCTTTAGAAGAGGATTACTTCCTTAGTCCTGAGTATGATTCATCTCTATTTTTACTTATCGAACACAATATGTATGGTAGGTGTATAATATGGCAATCGTATTATCCTAGTCTGATTATGCGCGGCTTATGTGAGCTTCTTACATAAGTAGGTATTTCATTCATTAAAAAAGCTTTTTAGGCCTAGCTCATAGCTGGCATATTATCTACTTTATGCATGCCTATGACTGTTATAAAATACCTATAGTTACATAACTACTTTCCTCAAACGCCAGCAATATATTTAGGTGCATTCAAAATGGTAACAAAGCAGTTTTTGTATAAAGATCTTTCGACAATTGTCCAAAACTCGCTATGGCGGTGAGGACACACTTTTTTGTAAATGCTCATTCATGTGTGGCTGCATAGCTTGTGGTGTAATAAGTTTTATGGGAAATGATTACACAATCCTATGTATAATTTTGTGGTAGGCCTAAATTTAATCGTTTGAATGTCGCCTTAAATTTGACCTATCTCTTGAATGACGATCCACTCAGTTCTATTAAAAGTGGCTGTTTTAACCACTTGTTGATGTTACATAGACAAACTGAACAATACTTTCAAGCGTTGAATGAGTCGGCGAGGCGCTGGTCTGGACCTGGAGGCATGGTTAGCCGTAAGGAACATGCAGATCGGAGCAAGGAGCTTCGACAAAGGCAGAAGTGGCTTGTCAATTTTAGTGCTCAGGTTTGTTGGCTAGTCAACGCACTATAGGTAATCTTGTAAGTGAGAAATAAGCTTCTTTATGGTGGCCTAACAGGAGATGAATAGGTACCTAGTATTTTTTTCACCAATACGAGAAAGTTGTTCATATTTTTTTAAGTTCATAGCGGTACCACGGTTATCAATATGGCCATTTACCTACTTTTTAATAGTCGTCCATTATAATATGTACCTGAAATATAAAAAAGCATTTAAGTCTTCTGCATATACACCTACCTCAATACATGTATAGGCACATGAAACTCCTTGAATAAAAGAAAGCTCGTTGGTAACGTTGAGTGTTCTTCAAAATATTTTATGAATTCAGGTGGCGTACCGTTTATGTGATTACATAGCCAAAGGACAAAAAGAAATGTTGGTCTCTAATCGTCTGAGAAGTATCGCTGATGTAGTCTTGGAGAGAGTTGCTGAAATTCTTGGTTAGTTAAAATAAAAAGTTTGTATTATTGATGATATAATATAATATGAAGAGTTGACTCTTAGCTTGTAACTCAATTTTGCCATGCCCTTGATCACCTAATTGGCACGCATTGTTTTAAGCTCTTGCGGAGGAACTATTGTAGGTATTAAGTACATACAAATTGCTAATGACAGTAGGTTATGAAACTAGGGTCAAGGGTAATATTCCCGTAAGTATTACCTACACTTCGATGTTACTAATAACTCTAAACTTCGATGTGCTATTGAGAATTGAAATAGCTATTGGTTTCAATATATGCGATTATTTTCTAGGTGAACCCAAACCGTCCCGTACGAATCCGGGTCGCCTTCCCCGGTTCATGGTGGCGATCTCCGACCGTATCGCGGTCTGGATAGAGAACGCCGTGTACCGCGCGGATGCCATCGAACCTCATGAGACGAAGTGCGCCGACGAGCATATGAGGCTTGATGCGGAAAAACCTCTCATATGCTAAAATCAAGACAAGTTGGAGGGAGCGGGTGAGTTTTCAGAATTGAATTTATTCTGATTAGCGCAGTGCGTCTTGGTATGTCTTCATTCTTTTCTCTTGGGGAGTATCCCCTTCGTTAATGCCACGTTTTCACTAGGGGCCATGTCACCATCATTCACGTGTCTGTAGGACAATGTCGCTCGTCATTTGCCTTGTTCACTCTATCCAGTAGTGAACAGTATGTCACCCGAGGAGGTTAGTATTGTTCAGTGCAACTTACATAAATCTACTCGCGTCCTGACTATTAAAAACTTATTGGGCAACAAGTCCTGCGACATGTAGATGTTACAAGCGACGTCGGGCGGCATTGCGCGGGACAAGCAAATTTCATGTCAAGCAACAGTCACGGGACAAAAATCGCCTAGTGAAAACGCGGCTTAATGGTCTAACTCGGCTGCCCTATAATCTTGGTACCTAGCTATAGTGAAATTTTGGATAGTACCTACTAAGATATAGTTACACCGGTCAACGTTCTTTACAATTCAATCCTCTCTTCCCATATATACCATTCACGGAAGGATGACTTATAACAGCGCGGCGGAGTGTATCGACCATAGCAGGATATGTGCCACAAACAATGATTGGCATATTTATAAGGAACTGTAGTGTAGCTATGTTTTAAACACTAGGTAGTTTATAATATAATTTTATGTCGTTGACAATGAAGCATAAATTGATTTAAATCAGGTTTATGTAACATGCTTTGACATTGCATTCTTATGTTAAAGTAAGCTTTAGCTGGATTGAACACCAGTGCTCAATCTCTGTAAGTTACTTGTTACTATATGTACATGTGATCACGCTTGTAAATCCTGGAGGGGTCAGCAGTGGTGCACATATGACTATAATACACACACATTTCAACAATTATGTACCTAGTAGGTCTTAATGTAATTGGGGGCGAGTTATTAACCGGGCACAAATCCAGACTCCGAGCTGCCACTGGGAATTATACAGTAACTTTTTCCCAACCCAGGTATCGAATCCAGGACCTCGTGCTTAGCAGTTGCGTTTGGCGACCACTAGACCAACGAGGCAGTCGACTTGTAACTATCCACATTTATATTTCTCTTTATTGTACGCTAATTATAGGTATTAAGAATTCATGTCTATTAGTGAATGTCTTAGAAAAGCAGTAATTAAGCTAGCATCTCGTGTTTTAAGTGCATGTTGGTTAATCTCTAACATTATTTTAAAGTTATCTTATATAAAGATGTACAGTTATCTACATCGCAGTAGTTACACACAAAAATTTCTAGATGGTCTCTTTTCCAGGGACTTGTAATGTTACTCAAAATATCGTTATCGTTGTTCGGATAACGTTATTTAGTTAAATTCCTGGTACTAAATAACGTTATCCGAACAAAAATAACGATATTGTGAGTAATGTATTAAAATCCCTGCTGTTTTCTATTACCTACACTAATATTATAAAGGCGAAAGTTTGTGAGTGTGTCTATATGTTTGTTACCTCTTCACGCTCAAACGGAGGTAGCTAACACTCTGAATTAACACATAGGCTACTTTTTATTCCGAAAAAATGTAGCGGGTAACACCGCGGGGCGCAGCTAGTTATGTTATAAACACTACTAAAACTGAAGTCTACAATTTATAGGTAATCACATAAACCAAGACAACACTTAATTGGAGTGCACCTTCATACCACACTGTTCATAACAAGCATTGATATACGCTCAGCGAATGACTAAATTATGAGGAACGCCTACATTTTGATCCAGTTATGTATAATTATATACGTAACCTTATATACCTGTATTTACATTGACATTAATGATTTAAATTGATACTTTATAAGCACTGATAGCCGAGAGGTATGACCGTTGGGCGTTGGACTGCCATGTCAAAGATCGCAAGATCAAACATTGGCACGCATCAATGTCTTTTCGAATTTATGTGCGTACTGTAAATTATTTACCAGTTGCTAAAAACGGTGAAGGATCGTGAGGAAACCGGCTCACTTGAGCAGCTTTTGAGCGACTGCCTCGTTGGTCTAGTGGCTGCTAAGCGCGACTGCTGAGCACGAGGTCCTGGGTTCGAATCCCGGGTCGGGCAAAGTGTTACTGGGTTTTTCCACTAGGTAATTCTCAGTAACAGCACGGAGTCTGGATTTGTGCCCGGTTGATGGCAATAGGCTCGCCCCCTATTACATTGGGACCTAAAACATAACTGGCGAAATGTGGGTGTACTATACGAGTATGTGCACCTCTGCCTACCCCTTCGGGGAATACAGGCGTGACGTTATTTTTATGTTTATGTGTTGAGCAGTTTTTAATGGTGTGTAAGGCCATTTCAGAGGCCTACAGGCGGTTTAAACTTTGACACTAGGTTGTTCACCAACCATACGATAAGAAGAAGATTGATTGATTTATTTATTTTGTTTGATTTACACGGTTTAGAAACCAATTACACAAACCAAATAACTGATACTTTAACTTACTTTGTACTTGCCTAGAATTAAGTAAGACGTTTAATATATTCAGTTGTACATCTCCCGGTTTTGTGTAGCTATTATGTATAATTTTGATTACTGTTCGTTCCGGCACCAAATCCCATAATTTTGTTCAATAGGCACGAGAAAAGCAAATAATACAAACTCATGTTTGTGTCGTCATAAAATTGTGTGTTTTACGGACGTGACTTGACTTTCTCAGCCTGGCTATCGAATGTCATTTTCTGTACTTATAGAATTTTAAATTTTTATCTACTCGTGCAATTTGTGAATAAACTAGTTTATTAATTCAGTAGGTATGGTAGGTATACCTAGCCTATATAATATAATCGATAAGCATAGGTATGTACCGTAATGGTCAGGACTTACTTTGCTCTCTTCTTGTATGGACAAATCGTCGAACGCCATTGATCAATATGTCCTGACGGTAACAGGAATCCTGAGGCAAAACGGTTATGCCACCCTAAATAGGGTAAATTTTTATTTTTGCATACATTAACATCAACCCAGCTTTTCCATGAGAAAGCCCTACATTTCAATATGTTATCAAGCATTAAAGAGGACACACCAGTTACACACAAAAAATACTACAACATATATCATCTTAATGATGATGCTATCAAGCTCGGTTTTATAAGGGAGGAAAAAGTTTCTCCCTTATAAAAGTCTTCTTAAAAAAAAACTTAATATAACACAGCTAAGAATAGGTTCAAGCTTTGTCACCGGCCTGTCAGCTTCATTATGTTAATTTGATAAAGTTTCCCTACGAAGGAGATAATGCAGTATCAAGTTTTATCTATTCACAAAGCTCGATGACAAAGTTGCATTGCTTGGTGACCTTCTGAGGCCCTATATATTGCCTGTGCCTTCCTAAAGACAGCATAGTTAGCACTTTGAAGGCTTAAGGATCAGTTCAAGTGAGATCTACACATTCCATCAAAATGAAATACTTCGTAAGTAAAATGAAATCCAAAATGAAAACAATTGTTTTTAAAATTAAACTTAATGATAGCTCCTGACAAATAGATGGAAGAAGAATTGTGTAATTCTAGTGCCGGGACAGCATAGCATCTGCCTATTTCGTCCCGTGGGTGTCGTAGGAAGCGACTAAGGGAATACCCAGAACATGGGCAACAGCGTCTTTTGTAACTTTACCACCATTACTGCGATCTCCAAGTCGCTTGCTAAGCGTGGGAATTATGGCTCCAATAGTGGACGTCTTCTGGCTGATGATGATTTTTCTAGGCATTTGTAGAGGGGCTCTTTTGCTATCGCTATGAATCTTTCGAACAATTTTTTGAAAATAACTTTTTTTTAGCTGGTTTTCCTGATCGTCTGCGTGGCGCTGGCTGCCGCTTCGCCCCAGTTTTTCACCACGTGGCCAGGATATGCCGGTGTCGTTCCTGCTAGGGTCAGTACATTAATCAAATAAAGCGTAATTAAGAATCAATTCGACAGCAGCAACGGGTAAAAAAATGTAGGAGCATTATTTATTATTACATTATGTAAAAATGTGTCCTGAAAATATTGCTAGTAGCCTAATTAAACGAAACAGTGCTAAGGAATACTGGCGTTTACATGGGTATTTTTCAATTCGTCGTCATTTTTGATTTATCTATTTATCATCATTGAATTGCCTTCATATCACGATTTGAGTTTGGAATTAATTTTTAGTTGAGTTTAGTTGCTATTTTTAGTTCAGTTACTATGTAGATAGAAATAATAAACGAATACTTTTTCTATTCATTCCACAGACCCTGGTTGCTGGTCCCACGGTGGTGAACGGAGTAGGCGCCCGCTTCGTCGCTCCTGGCTACACTACTTTTGTTTAATCCGTCTTGTCCCCGCATCACACGCAACTTGCACTTTGTCTTTTGGCCCGCACCTGAGTATATATCTTATCATTTAAATTAAAAGTATTGTCTGTATTTCTTCGTTTTATTATCCTACCAAATACACCATCAAAGACAATATCAACAACAAAACATCATACATTCTTGTTATAAATTATATCTACAATGAACAAGTTATCGCAAAATATGTCAAGGATTTAAATGAAAATGAAAATCTGTCTAAAAAAATATTTATTTACTTTACCTATAGCTCTGAGGAAGGCCTTTAACGTAGCTTATAAACATATTTTCTCAGGTTGATTGCGTTTCCTTCTATCGTCACATAGGTACCATATTATTTGGTATTTAGCTATTTTAATATAGCTAGATTGGCAGTCCTGTAGGATCTTGATCAAATCTTCGCCAAGATCATCCTTGCGGCAAATATACAATTTCAAAGGGTTAAAAACATCACTGTTATACATATAGTCTCGATAATGTTGTTTTATGAAATTATATAACTTAATGCGAAAATGGTGTATACATTTATTTTCCATATCAAAAAATAAGATCAACCAGTAACAGCACTCCGGTTGTGTCTTCGACCGGTTCAACGGATTGGTAGCTAATTTGGTAGGTCCAATCTGGTTTTTATCGCATAATTTGCAACAGCAGTTCATGTAACATTATTTAAATTAATTGCATTCATGCACGATACATGAGGACAGTTAAGGATTTCAAACCAGACTTATTTCGTGCCATATTCACTATATTTGTTATGTATGATTAATTACTAGAATGCGTGGGCTAAGTATGTAAAACAATAACGTAACTTGGAAGAAGCAGTGGACTGCGATATAAATCAGAATAGGATTCATTTATTATGCAACATGCAAACTAGACGAATACAATGAGGAAAGCTGCATTATTTCCAGTTTATACCTTACCTATAGGTGTCTACTTATTGTTATGCAGAATAAAGATGATGAAATACCATAATAATAATAATGGCCAGTGTTCTTTTATAGATTGTCTCTAGCTGTTGTCCCATTCCCTTTAAGATTTAAGTTCTCAACGGACCTCTGCCTGTTGGACGTGTCCCCACGTCAGCCTTTTAAAAGATCGGGTATCATCCACATGGTTGATAGCCCTAGTAACAAATTGAGATACAAATAATAATGACCAAAACAACGTAGTCAAAAGATTAAAGGATAAGGCAAAGGTGGGTCATTCGGAGTTTTGGGCATGGTGAGCGACACTCGAGAGATATAGGAATGGATGCCATTAGAACCTTGAGGCATAACTGTCTGAATTGTATGCATTCTCTCTAAGAAATCCTCTAATAAGACAGTTTTAGTGAGTCAATATCAATGTAAATTATGAGAACCTTGAGCTTTGCAGCTACGAATTACTTATTATACAACAATAAATCCTCTCAATAAACCAGTTTGGTGCTTAGAAGTGTGATAAGCTTATCGCTAGAATCGTTCGTTCTAGAAAGCCTGCGCAGTGTTCGTAAGTATACCTACAATCCAACAAGATCGAAAGTAGAATTATTATAGGTATCAAGATCTTCTTCTTATCTTTTAGAAGAATCCCGGTCTTCTGGACTTAGGTCCAACAGGCAGTGACTAATTAGAACTAGTAGCAGTAACACAAACCGAAGATATTACACGAATAATAAATTGAAATACCTACTATACTGTGCTACCACCTACTGTGCTTTAAAGGAGCTGATTACAGTATACTACAGGTATACTTATAGGTGTCTTATTACTAATAGTTAGTACCTAAGTAAGTATAGTTACCTGCTTTGATTTGGTATTAATTTCTAAGGCGTACATACTATATGTACATTCATAAAGACAAGCCTGTTTCCTAGAGGAGTACGCAGGGACCACGGCATAAGGCGTAGATGTAGATACAACTACGTTAATGGAAAAATGCATTCAAGATAGGTACCTACGGTATTTTGAAAAACAAAAAGATAAGATTTTTTTGCTGAGCTCTGATGACATGTGACCTACAAGCGCTAGTTTACACACCAACCACATTAGCGAAATTAAGAATACTTACCTAATGTTTAGTACATATTTGTTTGTTTAACAATAAAACTACGGTCATATCACAGTTAAATTGCTTTTTTTTCATATAAAATAGTATCTTTATAATTATAATTTTTTGTTCACAATAAATCAAAGTTGTCACAATCATCAATACATCTAACATTTATGAGTATACGTACCTATACGGTCTACACACAACGTTCCTAACCCAGTACTTAATAATACGTACCTATTTATCTAAACCTACAAAGCCTGATGACAGAGTAGTCCTAATAAATTATTATGCACTCCATATCTAGAGCGAATAATTAACCTCTGCACATTTTTTCCGGACTGGTATTTTCATTAGATATTCAGATAGGCAGTTCTGACCTCGGGAGGGTCTAGGGCCGCGACAGCCTG
This sequence comes from Abrostola triplasia, assembly GCA_946251915.1. Taxonomy (NCBI): domain Eukaryota; kingdom Metazoa; phylum Arthropoda; class Insecta; order Lepidoptera; family Noctuidae; genus Abrostola; species Abrostola triplasia. The sequence continues at coordinate 8,065,892 of OX276434.1, read as the reverse complement.
CATCTTGGTGACCTTCTACGGCCCTATATATGCGTCTGCCTTCCGTAAAACGGTATAGTTTGCACTCAGAAGGCTCAAGAGCAGTTCTAGTGAGATCTACACTAAACACACATCAATCAAAATGAAATACTTCGTAAGTAATCCTTTAAACCTTTTAAAAAAAGTAGATAAAGTGTATTATTTCGTACTTTATTCTAAACGTGCTTAGAGGAAATTGTTTTACAAGGATCACTTCCTTAGTCGCAAAATCGCTAAATATTAAAATAAGAAAAAAATGTAAGAATTATTATTATCTAATATCCGTATTATAAACACGAGGGGCCCGGGCTACTATAGCACTTTCCTGTCTCGTCCCGTTGGGTGTCGTAGGAGCCGACTAAGAGTCTTCTGCGACCAATACTGCGATCCCCAAACAGCTTGCCAAATTTGAGGATCATGAAGAATCAGGCCTCCTACCAGGTGGACCGACGATATCGTCAGAATTGCCAGCAACCGGTGAATGTAATTGGCAGGATGAAGAATGATAGAAAATAATTGAAACGATTTTCAAGTTTTCGTTAATTTACGTAAACGATCTTTTGCAGCTGGTATTCCTCGTCGTCTGCGTGGCGTTGGCTGCCGCTGCCCCACAGTTCCTTACCACTTGGCCAGGATACACCGGCGTGCTTCCCGCTACCGGGGTTAGTACTTAGTGTCTAGTAGTTTTTTTCCTACAATTCATATTGCCCCTTTAAGAAACAACGATTAAGCATCTCTTAAGTGCCTCCAATAGACACTGTTGAACTATTGATTAAATTATACCTGTCACTGTCGTTTGCATGTCAAAAAGTAGAGATGTTAATAGACTTAGAAGTAGTTAAGTAACTCTTGACTTAAGCACTTTTTAGGTCTTTCTTTCTTAAGGTTTGAGCATCGTTTGCTTTAAGGGTTTGTTGGTTTATGGGTGATATATAATTTAAATAGTTCTATCTAGATATTTTAATGAATTATTAAGAATTGCAAAATGTTATAACAAAGGGAATAACAAACTTTCTTGGTTTATTTTTCTGCCTTCTGTGACTTGTGTTAAAAGCTGGTGCGCTTTTTTTATTCTTAGTTATCTAGGCTTCGCATTGCAAAAGAGAAATAAACATTTTTTTTTTGCTTTTTTTATTTATTTTAATCCTGCCAATAAAATTACAACAAAAAATTATTTATTAATATTTTTTATCAAACGCCTTGGCACATTTGCTCCACAGATTTCTTCGTCTCATTAATGTATTCATGGTAACTGACTAGACTGTTATTTTCTCTTTAGACCCTGGTTGCCGGACCTACCGTAGTGAACGGTCTGGGCGCTCGTTACGTCGCCCCCGGCTATGTGGGCCCCGCCTTCTGGTAGAACCCCGTCTTGCTTCGCAACCCCCGCAACTTGCACGCTCATTGGTCCACCATCATATACTCTGCCTTGTAAATAATGTTCTGTATCAAATAAAATGAATATGTATATTTAATGTTTCTTTTTTAATTTTTAACTCGTCATCCTGTATCCTTCAATAGTTTACAGAGAACGGCTTATTTTTATAAGTACCATTTAATTATCTTTTTAGAAAAGTAGAAAAAACGTTGATATTCGAAATCATCCATGATTGATGGTTTATATTGTGCGCCGTCCAACGCATCTCAACAACCTCTCCTAGCGACAATGGTCATTACCTTTCTATCAAGCCCCATTACGACTTTGTTGGTACTAAGGAAGTTAATCCCCGCATCACAGTATGCGTTATTTTCATAATAATATGCGAAACGTATAAAACCTCGTCCCGTGATTACTTCATAATTTATGCCAGTTCCGACTGTAGAAAGATACGCTTTCGGAGCGTAATTTGATCTGGCCCAAGAAGGTTGGGAGTGAAGCTTTTCAGCTACATTGAAGTTCCAGTGTAATTACAATTAGCAGGACAAAGTTGGATGAACTTATAATGGCGATCACCATGCAGGCAAACACGAGAAAGTTATGTTTTATAGTAGAAATTGTCTCGTACAGTGACGTCACTTGGTCGAATAAAATTACCATAGTTTAAGATACAAAGTATTCGAGGAATTTTAACGTTTCCTTTGATGTTACGTAAGTGACATCATTATATTGTTAGGCGAAAGAAATAATATATTTCTTTTTGACTTTACTCAATTCTACTAGATCACATATACTCATAAGCAAAAATCGGATACGTCAGCCACCTGAATCGAAGCCCTCACCAGTAAAAATCGTAAGTCGCTGTGGCCGAATATGGTCGGGATATACATATATATGTATATATAATTATAATATATATATGTACTTGTAACTTCAACGAAATAAAAAACCGACCCTTACTCATTGGGCAGAAAACCAAAAACTTAATTTAACAAAATAGAATTGATACTTATTGTTACTGAATTTGAATTTTCTATACATACCAAAGTCCTCTTCTAATTCTGCTTCCTTGATATACATAAGAATAGGAGAGTGGAGTGGAAACATCGTTAAGTAATGTTTGTAATATTTTTTTGCTTGGCGCTAGTCTTGAGTGGTGGTGATTGACAAGGAAGCTCGATTACCTACATCTGGCTACAATGATCCTACCCGGAAACAGTTCCACTGTATAGTATGCGGTCTATGTTGCTTTAAGACCGACGACTTTAAACACTAATATAACGTTCGGAATTTTTATCACTTTTTATATGTCATCAGTATAACAGGCAGCTCTTAATTACACACTTAACTTGTAACTGATAAACTAATCAGCAATGTAATTAATGCTTGAATTCAATAAGTTTTTTATTGCTAATTCTCAGTAGCAGCACGGAGTCTGGTTTTGTGCCCGGTTGATGGCAATAGGCTCACCCCTTATTACATTGAGTCTTATACCATAACCGGCAAAATGTGGGTGCTAAGAAATTATATTACCTGTATTAGGCTGAAAATAAAAAGGTTTTATTACACCTTCTCTTGTAATGCTTCTATGACACCAAGATGACACCAATCGAACTATTTTAATTTTAGAACATTCGTTGAGAGCTCATAGCCGGCTATTACGTATATTAATTTATAGCCCATTCGAAATGAACTCAGTTAAACAAATATATAAAAAACCCACCAACCGTCACGCTTACAAGAAAGGGTAAAAAACGGTTAATAAGCGTTTTTTTGCCATTCACGCAATAAAGGTACTCTTTATTATACCTGTATTATATAACAGAATGTAATTTAGAATAAAAATGATGTAAAATTTACCTCTCGTAACCGTGTCGTCGACTTAGAGAGATAGTAAAAGTGGTCAGTCTTGAAAAAAAGACGAAAACCGCCCGCAAACTGGCTCGGCGCGGCGCGCGGACGTAACAGGCGATCTCGTTTTATACAAGCAATCAAACAATTAAATTAACACAATAACTTTTTACTAATATTTAAAAATAGAATTAACAAGCGATTGTTAGTAGGTACTATATTTATAAAACGAAACCCGTTTTTAAATTAGGTCAAATAAACCGACTTTTTAAACCATAGACAAGAGTAGAGTTAGCCTTTTCTTTGTATTTAAATTGAGTTAGGGTTAGGCTCGAAATAATGATCTTTTGTCGCTAGGACTTATCTAGGGCAATATCATTCATATATCCATAAAAACCAGTATTCTTTGGTACAACAATTAAGTGCATTTTCTGCTTCTGTTCGACTCTAAATCTTTTTAGCTCTACAATTAGTGGGGACCTTACATAAAAAAAAAATAATCTACACCCTACAGAACCTTAATTATGACTATGAAAATGAAGCAGGGTGCCTGATTTATCGATAAGTAAGCACAAATCGAATACCGTAAATCGATTCAATAGTCAAAGACCGGTAGATGACTGGTTTCTGCAACGTATGCATGTATCGAGGAAGAATGAGCGAACAAGTTTCGCACGTGTAATAGTTCCTTAATCCCACGTGTCCAGTTATGTCATAATGAGAGGATTCGGGTGATTCAGCTTAGAAAGGCTTTCGAAAGGCGAACTCAATGTAACCTCTTACATAAATCAGTGATATGTCAATATCGATGTTGTTTTGCTGTGGTGTAACGGAAACGAGATTATCATTGTAAGTAATAGGCTGTTTTTGGAGTAGCAAGTGCTCGTTAGGATTAAAGTTAACATCGTTTATGTAGCCTTTTTCCAACCATGTTGGGGTGACAATCAGTTGGATGCAGCCCGGTACCAGTATTCTAAGGTTCAGGACACATTGATCGAAGGCGTTCCACGGTTTGTCAAAAGAGAGCAAAGTAGTCGATCCATGCTTTACTCACTTTTTGTATGGACAAACCGTGGAATACCATCGATCAATGTAGACCATTGGTCGATGGTCTACATTGATCGATGGTATTCGACGGTTTGTTAATGGTCATAAATATTTAGTTATTGGAAAATACCCCCTTTGGAAGACTAGTTGTCAAACTTTTGGGCTAACGTAATCACTGTTTATTTCCACTGCTTTTCATGTCATCCAATTCAGTAACAACATTCTTCTCTGTTTTTTCTAGATAATGAAACAGGAAAATACGAGAAAGAACAAACAAACGATAATATATTGTAATTCTAACTGCGTAACCGTCTATTACGCATGAACCCCTATTCGATGCCTTCAGTTGCGGTTACCAAACATTAGATTAATGTATTAATCACTGTCGGAAATAGAAAATACGAATAATTAAACTGCAGTCATTGTAGAAAGCGGGGTGTGATAGTTAATATCATGTTTTGCGACTAATGCCAGTACAATCATGATGCACATTTCGGAGAAGCGTTCCATCTTCAAAATATCCCACATTATATGAGGGTTTACGCATGGACATAGTAAGAAAAAAACGTAAAAAGGGCAAATGAAAAGAAAAAAATAATATGTTAATTGATAGAAATATAAAGCAATGAATAAAAGGTGCAGTTAAATATATTCATCAGGGAGTCAATATTTAAATCTGCCCTAGTTTCGTAATACAATTTCCATACGATAAAGGCCAGCCCTAACAACAGGTAGGATTGGTTTATTATACAAAGTAATAGATTCACTGCAGCCCTAGATGTATAACTTACACGGGTTATGTGACAGTACAGGTTTGATTGCCATCTTGGCCAAGGAAATAAAGGTATAGGCCACATTTCGCTCAATATTTTATATAGTAGGTTTGTGTGAAGAAGGTTTTTATAGGTATGCAATGCGTCCGTCTACCTGTTATCCGGTGTATGACGTTCTCTAGGTTTAAGCTTTGATTAGCTTAGCTTTAATGTTCTCTGTATCACATAACTTTATACTTCATAATTAGCTTTCAGTGGTTTAGACGTTATGTGATAACAAACAGACAGACAGACAGAGTTACTACATACCTCTACGGGGAATACAATTTAAGTCCAGGTTGGGTATATTTAAGTAAGTAAACATAGCCGGGAAAAAATGGGTGAGTTATGCTCAAAACAGAGAAATGGAAAATGATGAAGGAGACTTTTACCCTATTCATATCATTATATGGTCTCAATTGTGATATTTAGAATGTAACATTATGAACTTGTATGGATAATTAAAACCGTAACCAATCAGCATTCTAAAATTTGGTCTAAAATGTGCTCGCGTATATATTGTGTTGCAGTTATTGCAATGTTGTAGAAATTAATGACAGTGTGAAAAAGTAGCCATAGATCCGAGGTCAGTCGGTTAGTAAGATGACTGACTGTTAGTGGGCCAATCTTTTTGGACCAATACACGATAATACTTCAAGTGAGATCTCAAAATAGAGACGTTTTGTATTTAGTTTTTATGATTCACTTTCTTTCGACTCTCTGCGCTTCATGTTCTTAAACAGGTACGAGGTTGTTTTGATCGTCCTTGGTTTATGCTAATAATACCTGAATAGGTCACAAGGTAAAATAAATGTTTATACACATCCTTGTGCCTTTAAAACTGTTATAGTCTGTAGTGTAGCAACCTAAAACAAGACAGAAATAAGTTTCTATATACATATCTATCAAAGTATGTGCATATTTCTCTAGAATAGAGAATGACCTCTAGAGTTCAACCGGCAGCATGTGGAAGTTTGAATATTGAAGTCCAACAAAAAACGTACTACTTATTTGTAGAAAATACATCGTATTTTTCGAAATTCGTTCCAAGAAAGCAGATAGGATAAAACGGCTAGCCAAAAAAATATGGCCGTGAATAAAAACATAGAAAAAGCAAACATCGGAAGATAAAAAATTAGGTCAAAAGCTTTAGGTGTTGACTTTTTATCGCCGCGAAGCTCATTCGCTGTCAGTGAACCGGTTATCTTGATAGTGGTAGGTCGATGCCTGCTAAGTCGTGCAAAACCTTAATGAATAATTGAATAAACAAAATTGTTTACATTAAGAATCGGTGCATGACTAACAGGTATTCCAGTAACCGCTTTCTAAGCAGACATAAAAATAGAAATAGGAGATGACGTCAGTCTGACTGCAGCGGTAGTTACACCATCATTGTCACTATAAAGTGACGCAGTCATAATGGCTTTAAAAAAAATTCTCTTTTCGAATTCTTCTTGCATAATTCTCCTTTTGAATTTTGTTTCCTTATCCATTTTTTGTGAACATCGTAAAAGATCTCGCATAAAAAATCCATTGATATCACGAATGATTCTAAAGCTTTTTATACGATTAGCTAATCCAAATTCAAATAGAGTCGACTAACTAACGAACTATGTACCAGCTTTTTCTCAATTGGATCGATGCATACATTTATCGAGTAAGAGTGACTCCGATGTACGTATTGCAACATTTCGACTTTCTTCGGGTGTGTCCACTGTGGGAATGTTTTATAAAAGTGAAAATTTTCATCCACATGCTGACTAGATATCATAACCATGCCATAAGTGTTGTGTAACCGCTGGAAACATTAGTATCTACAGCTTACATAGTGCCCCACTTGAAGAGGACTAAGAGTCTCGAATGACTCAGAAAACAGACGAAAGTTGTTGAAATAAAACAAAAATCTAGTTCTCTTCTATCTTAGCGACAGTCAGTTATGTAATATATGATTTAATTAGTGTATTAATGTAATGAAGATGATGCATTCCGTCTGTAAGAAGCTCGTTAATTTGCTAATTTGTGCCCGACCGACTGAGTCTGTTTTAAGTATAACTGGTTTATTGGATAATTATTACCGTAATATCGGAAATCTTTGAACGTGTAGTTTGTGTGCGATTAATTAAAAACGACAGTCGGTCTTGGTTGTGTTTAAGATCGTTGAGAACACCAACCTTTTTTTTACAATTACGAAATAAGCAAATGACTAACAAAGAACAGGGATACTATAAAAGGTAGCAGAAGATTTATTCTACACTATCATTATTACACAAAGCACGAATGATTACACGAGAAATTCCCAGATTAAGAATCTATTTAGTTACAGAAGTAGGCATAGGTACAAATACTTACGATTAGGAATGGTTGTTTATCAAACGCACTAGCGTATGACGTGTAGTTATAAGCCCTAGTACCTAACTGTTTAGACTGCTTAGTGGTAAACTGTTTAGTTAGTTTTAGTTGTAGTCATAAAAAACGTTAGTTATAGTCTTAAAAAAATCTGATGACTCGGAGAATGACTGCCATGTGTGTCCCACGATTTGTTTTGTTATATTATTTGCATTGTTATAGATCCAAGTCAATACGGAGGTCCTCACCTGTAAAAATAAAAAGTCGTACAATACAGCAGCGTAGCACAACATTATTCAAATAACAACAAAGGTAGCACATGGTATTTCCACATTACCATTTGAAAGCAATTTTGTTAGTGCACAACGTGTGAATTAAACTGCGTGCGTTTGTACTCATTTGAATACATCTAGGAGACTTTGAATAGGCAGAATCTTTTTTAAGTTTGTTTTAGTTATCTGGAACCCTCTAGAGCGATTGGACCTATATAGATCCATTTGGATGGATTTATTTGTTTTTATAATTAACTCGATAATTATGATCATGTTGCACGATCATATCTGGATACTTTTTAAAGGCTTTTATTTAACTCGCGATGTTTGTATGTATGTCAGTTTGTTTAGGTCAAATCTTGCAATCTAAATTAGAACCACTTTTTGACATCCGATTGAAATGAAATTTTGCGTACTTAAATAGGTTTGGTGGTAATACAATATTATGGTACTTTTGATTTAGAAGCTTGTGTTAAAAATATATTTTTAATATTAACAAATTATTATCTCAGGAGAGTACAGACCTAAATGTATTTTAATCAAGACTTAATAACCACCACCAGTCAGGTAGCAAAATGTAATTGGATCAAACAATTCATTCAATGACCAACGTAACCAGTACGTAATCAGAAAGTACAGAAGTAAGTTAATAAGGCCCTTCGACGTATCAATATTAAATAACAAGAACTGGTAAAATGTTACATCTACGTATTTCGAGTAAAAGTTTAACATCAACAATCAAAGCAGGGCAGTGGGGATTGTAATATTGGGCAGTATATGAACATAACCATAAGATATACAACCTATTGATTTAACTATATACAATTTATTTTTATTTTATGTTGTGCTTGTTTTTTATGAGGTGGCTGTAGTTTATTTATAGTACCGATTCGTATGAACAAGACAACGAGTTCAGACACATAAAAATATCAATTCTAGATTACTTTTCCAATGTCATATTGTTTATAGTATCTTAGTTTTTCGCTGGCTAAAATAGTTCGATGATCGTCCCCTGTTATATAGGATTAAAAAAATTGTCTAATCCTTAGCTCTGACTTATATACGAACAAATAATTTTATCAGCGAGATTAATATTTACACGCCTCTGCTTATCTCAGAGGATACTCTGAACGGTCGAGGTTGTACGTGACAATTCATTACAGATTCATCTCTATAGTTTGACAGTGAGAGTAACATATGCGATAAAAGCGGCCATTGTACAATCGAAGCAAATATTTTAATTTGAATATACTAACAATTCTGACGATAACTACAGCCCTCTTACTATGAACTCTTGAACCAGGATAGTTTACGTTGTGGAAGCGAGGCTTTACATACTGCTTTACATACGGTGTATTGCGGCATCTCGCTTTAGCAACGTAAACTGTCCTGCTTTAAGATGTCATGGTACGGGGGCTGTACAATGAAATAATGCATTAAATAAGCTTTACCCTAGTCGGTTAATCTTAAAGAAATAAGAACTGTGGGCCTGATGAAGGGTAGGCCGAGGTGCACAAATATTATAGTACACCCACATTTCGCCAGTTATGTTTTTAAGGTCCCAATGTAATAGGGGGCGAGCCTATTGCCATTAACCGGGCACAACTCCAGACAATGTGCTGCTACTGAGAATTACCTAATGGAAAAACCCAGTAACACTTTGCCCGACCCGGGATTCGTTCCCAGGACGTCATGCTCCGCAGTCGCGCTTAGCAACCACTAGACCAACGAGGCGACTAATGAGCGGCGAAATGTAAGTGTATAGGTCCTAATGAAAAAGAACGGCCATGTTTTCGGGAATCACAGACATGGTTATAGGTATGTATAATGTAGATGTCAACTTCCTTCACTCCTAGTTATGAAACAGCAACAAAGAATGGCACTACAATTAAAATAAAATCTTGCTGTCTAATTTATGTGTCTTTGTCGCTACCGGAGACCGAGTCCGTCATTATAAAGTGCTAATGTTCATACCGCAGCCTCACAACATAATGTTTTTATTATCTCGTTGGATTCAACACGCACAACAGCCGCGTAACCGGGCATTTGCAACGTCTTTATACTTATAATTAACATCAAAAACACATAACGCTTACCAACGTGTTCGCTATAAAGTAGTGTTCCTCTAAGCAAGTTAAGCACCGTTTTAGTATTCGTTACTTTTTGCTTTTACTTTGAGGTTTAGTTGTTAGGTCTAAGTTAGTTTTCGTGTTGCACTTTTAAGTAATTACTTGCATACTTAGTCGTAATGTCTGTCTAACATTCTTCTATTGTTTCAGTCATTTACTATTGAGTAGTCTTGACAGACACCGACATAGATAAAATTGAATTTATTTGGTGATTTGTAAAAAACAAATTTCTTTCTTCATGGTCCATTATAAAACAATCATCCCGACCTTAAATTCAAATTCCATCAAATATTATCGCTGTTCGACAGAGAGCAGTGTAATTGGATTTCATTTTCTTGATCGTGACTTGATACCCGAGATCAATACACAGGCCGCATACAATGCATTGATCTGTGTGCTGGTTACACAAGGCGTTGTGATCACATCACGTCAAGTCTAGCATCTTCGAGCTGGTCCTTTGCCTTGAAAAGCTGAAAAAATAATTTCTCCTTACATACAGCGGCAAACATATCTTTCCATACATCGAGCAAAATATTTTAAGTCACGCTTTGAAGGGATAATAATCCGTGTCAGTCAGACTAACTTTGTGCCACAACGATATTTGAATGCATCAATGATTATTAATAGAATATGTAGCTTATAATGTCATAACACATAGACTAAATATAAGAAGCTTCCATAAGTATTTAGTTCAACACACCTACAGTCTATTTACACCGTCTGCGATGGCATCGAACCAACTTTGCCAGTAAATATAATATATGCAAATGCATATAACAATGCTCCGAGGATTCAACTCACTGGATTGTATTATTCAATGACTAACAATGTTTATAATCTTTGTGCGTTATCATCTTAAACTAACACACAATTACTTTCGTTATTACAAAACATCACCAGGAATTTTGAATATATGCGATCAATGTCAGATCGCGAGTACAATGGATTTATGTAATAGTAATTATTTAGACTGCCTGGCGGGCACTTAACTTGGCAGAAACATATGAAAGTGTTCAACAATAGTGCTGTTAGCAATCGCTGTAATACAACACAACAGGTGTAATAAGAAAAACATAATCATATCCATGTAATCACTTTCCAATTCAATAGAATAAGTTTCAAGACTTCAAAAAATCGTAGGATATATTTATGCGATTTTGTAAAATATACTTATGCAATTCAATAATCTGATGACGAATAATTATTTAATTGTACCTTACTTAATGATTGCACGACGTCTATAAAAATTGTGTGTAGAGAAAGTTAAAGATTGAATCGAAGGAAATGGCAAAGATTCCTCACCTATCCGACGATCAAGATCTTTAAAGGTGAAAAGCGACTAACACCGAGTTAATGCAGACGTGTAGGGAATCATATTGAATAAAATGTTCGCATTATCATAGCTTCTGTGCTTCAATGAACAACTGATTGAGACTCTTCAAGTGTACCGATTCTTGGCACTCAGTAACATCTTCTGAGAAAAAATCCATGCAAAGGTTTTTTTTAGAACTTGGTCCCAACATATATAAGGTAAGGAGATTAGACAATAGACAATTTCTTAACCAGAGTTAACAGAATCAAGTTAAGTGCCTCCAGTATCTTTGAGACATAAAAAATTTGGTAAAGAAAATTTAAGATACTTAAAATATTTCTGTCCTTATAAGAGATACAATTATTAATTCCAAATAATATGTACTCAACTTGCCAGTTTACATACTCACAATAGACTAGTCCATATTGAAGCATCAAAGCAGAATCTTAATATCGTCGTGGGTGTCAAACAATACACGACTCGGCTTACCTGTCAAGGGAATACTGGCGTGTATGACTATGTAAAACGATGATAGCCTGTTAAACAGGGGTTTATCACAACACCTCAGCGCTCGATACAAAGCGTTCACTGTTCAAGTGAGGTGCGGTAATGAGCAAACATATTTTTCCTCACGTCTTAGCTCGGTCATCTCGCGTACAAATGACATCAATGAATGAAAGTGCATATGGTCCCGCTAATTCAGTAGTCGTTAATGTCAGTGCCATAAACTTAACTGTAAACTTGATGTTTTTATGACCCGGTACGTGAGTGAAGACCCTAATGTTAGAGCTAAATTAGCACTCATAGAGGAGATGAGACTGAAAGTTATGTCAGGTATGGTAACATAATCAAAACTTTTAATGCATTTTGAAGTGTAAAGAGATAAATTATTGGTACCTGCTCCCTTCCTCTACTTGCTTCCCTCCGCTATGTGGAATGTAATGCGGCGTCTCGCTTTCACAGCGTAAACTATTCTATTTTAAGAGCTCATGTTAAGGGGTCTGTATCGGGACAAGCCCACCACGACTTGTGTCCATCATTGTATATTTTATCATTGTCACTCCTGTAAACCACGATCTACAATGATAATATAGCCATTAGGAACCATCGAGTCAATGAAGCTGGAGGCGTTCCAGAGAAAGGGACTTGACTGTTTTGGAACCTGCAACGAAATTTGTCCTAAAAGGATAATATATAGAAGGAGTAGGAATATATTATAATTTAGTTCCCACTTTCCTCCATTGCAAGCGGGAGACACGAAGCACAATTAGGGACTATTCCTAGGGAGGGAGTTAGGGATAACTGAGATAAATCCAGGTACCTGATCATGGAACCAATCGGCAATAGCAACATTTCTGTAACAGCATAAATATTCGATGAGACAATGTGGGTGTTACTTGGTAGGAGGCCAAAACAACCAAATCACTCCCAGTGCATTAAGTGGTTGTACATAACAATTGCCTACGGAAATAAAAGTGTCAAGTTATGGTCGGTTCCTTTATTTTTTTTCATAATTTTCACTTCTCTCGATCAATATTTGTCCTAATGAGAAAACGTACCAGCGCATAGATTAAAGACATATTCTCAGGGTGAAAATAATTGGGTCATAAAAGCTGATTGCAGTAGATTTATATATATTAAAGTGTATCAAATAATATCTAAGTATAAAAAAAAATAGTTTGTACCAATATTTTAATTTATTAGTTTGATTTGGATAAAAGAACAGTTAAAATGGATCTAAAATCAAACGAATTTTAAATTGAAGGTAAAGTAAAGCATTAAACTTTTAATATTTCAGTAAAATGTGTGAGAAAACTTACAGTACTTACTCATTGTTCTACAAAAGCCCGCTCGTAAAATTATAAAGTAAATATTAAATATTTAAATTATTTTCAAATAAAATATTTTTCAGCTTCTGTTAAGTAGGTACAACCACTGTAGGAAATAATAATATTAATTAATAATTTCAAATATCTGTCTTCAAATATGACTTAATCTTCCTGCCATTTATTAGCTCTAAAATAATAATTAACGATAAACAAACAACAAGTTAATCAAATAATAATTATTAGTATAATTACATTTCGTACCAGAAAAAATAATCCAAAACTGTAATTGTACATACGAACGATTACAGTCGATTGCCAAATTCCGAAAACCATCCATTGTTGTCCTAATCAGGTCGCTCAGGCTCCGGGCTCACGTCCGTATGACATCTGTGTCGATAAGTGCATCAAAGCGTGATCGAGTATGACGCAACACTTCCGGTTTCTATTACCTCATTGTTGGGTTCGGAAGCTCAGTGGCTCGCTCCCATTCTTTCAGCCGGTGCAGTGAAAGGGTCCTCCGCTACACTTTTACCCTTCCGACAACAGCGGGTGCGCGCCACCGAGCGCTCTCTTATAAATTGGGTGAAAACACAGCGACATCACATTACGAATTCGGCGGCTGTACAGGCAAGCCGACCGATACACACGGAGATATTTGTTTGTGTTGTGCTCCAAACATTGTGAAGTGATTTAGTTTCATCTACGCGACGAGTTTAACAAATAAGCATCCAAAATGAAATTCACGGTGAGTTCGAGTTTTGTGATGGAAAAAGCCAGTGCGACATTAGAATTGAGTGTTTGTGATGCAGATGCAGTTTACAAAAGGATTTATTTCGGAATCAGAGGATCTGTTTTATTGGTTCCTTTAAAAGTTTTAAACATTAGTATATACAATTAGACGATTGTAATAGTATAGCCTTTTAAGAAATTTAATAGTTTTTGGCACTAATAAATTTGAGTGATAAAAATATTACAAAACATGGATTTTAAATTAATTTATAAATTTTATTGACTGTATTTACTATGTAGTGATTTTTAGTACCATTAATATAAGCTGGCAATTGAAACTGGTACTTTAATTATAATTAACTCTTTTTATGAGGTTTATGATTTATTACTATAATTATATTATATTACAAGAAAACATACATTTATTTCTATATAAAGTAAAAGTGGAAAAGTGAAATTTTATAATGTGGGCGTAAATATTAACATTGCCATGCGGGTCGTCGTTAAACTTGGCACTCGCACGGCCGCAGTATTTGGAAACCAGTTTTTCAATTTACTTTTGCGTAAAATATAATGATTACTGTTATCGTTTGTATCCACTGCGCCCGATGATTATTATCTGGAGGAAAGTGTGTAATTATTTTTTATCTGTTACAGATCGTTTTCACCACATTGTTGTGTATATCGACGTCATGGGCCGTGCAGGCAAAGAAGGTGGAAGATCCGAAAGATAAGCGCGAGGCGCTGGTGGGGTACGGCTCTCCCGGACTGTCAGCTCACAGCTACCAGGCGCCAGCCCTCGGCCAGGGGGATGCCAGTGCCATCAGCATTGGCGCCGGGTACAGCATCGGTGGAGCCAAGCCCAGCTACAGCTTCGGCGGACAAGGATCAAGCGGAGCCCTCCAGTATTCTGCGGAAGGCTTATCGCAGCTATCTCCTAACAGTCACGGCACTATCCAACTGGCTCCTATTACCTTACAACCAAACCACGGCGCTTTCACTACTGGAGATCTATCTCAGTTCATGAGTCAGCTATCCCACAGTCTTGGTGCCGGGGGTGTCTCATTGCAACCTTCGACCACAGTGGCCGAGTTCCATCAAGGTGCGGAAGGTGCTCAAGCTCAATCTGGTCAAAGTCAAGAATACTCTTATCCCCAGTTCTCGTATGGAGCTCCTAAACCACAGCAGTTTGCCGTGTCCGAGGAATTACAACAGCAATTGTCTGGTTCACCAGCATATTCCGGTGGATCTAAAGGTTTAGGCTCTTACTCCACTGGTCCAGTTCTGTTCACTCCATCAGAGTCGCAAGGCAATGCTGCCCCCGCTGCCAATTATGGTGCCCCTAGCTCTGGCCAGTTATTAGGTGATGCTGGATCGCTTTCCCTTGGAGGAGGTCATTCCTTGGGCGGATCTGGTCATTCCTTAGGTGGAGCGAGTCACACTTACGGTGGGGCTGGTCATTCCTTCGGTACAGCTGGTCACGGCCTAGGCGGATCTGGTCATTCCTTTGGTGGAGCAGGACATTCCTTAGGTGGAGCTGGTCATCCCATAGGTGGGGCTGGGCACTCTTTGGCTGGACTTAGTCTCGGTGGACATTCATTCGGGGGTTCTTACAAACAATTAGGTAATGGCTATGCTTCCGGTAAAACTTCTTTTAAACCATCTGCTTACTTAGGGTCATCCGTTCAAGGAGAATCTGGTCACGGTCTGTCCGGCTTGTCAGGGTCCTATAGTGTTCCATCTTTCGGTAGCTACCGTGGTGCGAGTCACGGTGGTCTGACTCTTAGCTCTGGCGGCCATGGTGCCAGTTTCGGTGGGTCTCAAGGAGGTTTCGGTAGCGGATCCTCTAAGTTCCTTGCCCCCTCGTTCCACTCTGTTAAAGGAGAGGGATTAGAAAGCTCTAGCGCTTTCTCTTCAGGACACGTAGCTTCACCTCCTGGCACAACTTATGGTTTCCCTACATCTGCATACACAGCAAACAACGCTCACGCTGCTTCTTCTAACAGGCCATACTACGTTAGCACAAAGCATCACCACCATGCCTCTCCCAGCGGCTTCGGTGAAGGAAGCACAGCGTACAAGTCCCCAGCTTCCAGCCACAGCTCCCTCAGCTCCTACTCTTCTGGCCCTAAATACAGCTTCGGTAGTTCTAGCTCTCACTATGCACCGAAAGACGCGCACGGCTCGGCTAGCGAGACATCCTACAATACCATTAAATACAGCGAAGAACTGAAACCGCGTGGTCATTAAATAGGTATGCATTTGTTGCAAAAATTGTTTGTGTAAATAGTAGTTCACAGTAAACTGTGAGGGGTGTATGGGCGTGATAAGAATGATCGCATAGTGTGTCGGGGCGAAAGTATCTTTGGTATTATTATTTATTTGAGTACGTTCCGCTAATTAGCTGCGCGGGCGTCCACTTTGTTACTCGCCGCGAGCGTCAGCGCGTACGTGTCGTGTTTTGAATATCTCGTAGGTGTGCTTTCTTTTCGGTAACATGTGTGTAATCTGTATAATCATGTATCTTGATATCTTTCAACGCATATCAGTTAGAAATTTGTTTTGGTGAAAACAACAACATTGAATCATTATGCGTATCGTATCTTAACAACCTCCTGAACCACCGCTTTGTTCTCTTGTGTGTTGCGACGTGAATTTCTGTAAATATAGTAAATAGTTAAGGTTGTCTATTTATTATTTTATAAATGTAGTTTTAAGGTTGTTATTGTTATAATAAAACATCAATAGAATGGTCGACTTTTATTTTCCTCGGTTCCCCATTATGTTAAAGACACGTGGAATGGAAAAATCATTCAAAGAGCGTAACATCCTCAGGAAACATAATACTGCTTGGGTAATCGGCACTTGGCGCGCATCGACAGTTTCACTTGTATGAAAGTACTATAGGAAATTGAAATAAGACTAATACACACACCGGTGTTGTCGCCTGCACTTCCGCGTTAAGAACTCACTGGACAACTTATCCATATTCAGAACAAGTCGCCGAGGCAGTTTTTTATTCAGTAATGATATCGTCGCAATTAAAATGAATATTATTGGCCGGATCTTAATTTTACTACGATCAAACCAGATGTGAAAGTAGACCATTAGTAATTTAATGGTTACAACGTAATTAGAAAAAGAGAATAACCTGACCTAAAAAGTTGCTAGATGTTGGTTTTGTTTGTAACAAAGGCTGCATTATGTAATACCTACAAAACAATGGACCGGTCCTTAAAAAAAATGTAAGCCAATTTATATAAGCATAATTAGTACATTTGATCACATAACATTTGTTTTCATTGTTTTGGCAGCACCCGAAATTATTTCCTGTAAATCCTTATGAATATAGATAACCAAAGGCAAATATATTATGGACGAAATCACATAAACCAGATCAGATATGTTATTACGTGTCGTATGACACTTAACGCATCAAATGCTGGTTGTTATTGTACGGTCTGTGTAAACAGTTACTTAATACCTTCACGGTCGAAGGAACATGTATAGCCAGAATGGAAGCAAACTGCATTCACTTCCGAATTCTTAAAACTCCTTACGCAATCGCTCACGTTTTTAATCGCCACCTAGTATTATGCATTCAGGGTACTGTCGTTGTTGAAATCTGGATTTCTATTGTGTACAAGAATTATTGATGTTGTTTGTCATAATATTGCCATTCTTATACGTCTCCGTGATACATTGATACTTGCCTACTCTTGTAAACATTAAATAGACGTACAACATTTAAAAGTAGAAGCATAACGCATTTGTTTTTTAGTTTTCAATAAAGTATTGGCCATGGTAAAAGGGTCCTATTTTTATTAATTTGAATAAATAGTTTATGATTGATAAAATAATTGTTTTGTCGAATGATGAATGAATAAGTGATGGTTCATTTATTAACGTTTATATAAATAGCCTCATTGTCTTAATTACTAAAGTTATAACACATGGCTATGATTTCATGCCAAAAGTGTAAATTATACATATTTTATTACGTAAATAACAACTATTAAACTACATTTATTTTATGTAAATATTGGAATGTGGGACTTTAACAATATTTATAAACAACATTGGTTCGTTCCTGTCTTTGTTCAGATTGATATCACAATAATTTATGTCTAATAGGCTACCGTCAGGTTCCGACAACTTAATGTTTCCTGGCTCACATTCTCATGTAAAGGGGTTAGTTTTAAATAAACAACGCACTATAACACAGATGTACGAAGCTGAGAGCAACTCATGCATTTAACATACACTTTACGTTCTTAATTAAAAACTATGCGTCTGCTGTCTTAATTTACATTCTTATTGTGTTATAATACATCGTGTTTTGACTTTGATGTAGATCTCTTCCTCTCGGATCGTTAGAGGTATTTAGGAATGTCTGTAATGCAGCATTGTCCTCATATTGTTAAACAGAGTTGTACGTTAGCTTAATTGTTTTAGAACTGAGATAACTAAAGTTCTGGGCTCAGACTCAGGCAGATAGTTCAATGTCGTATTTAAGAACTTTTTGGTTCAATGACCCTTACTCACTTCAACAGACTAGTGAAATCTTAAAAGCACATCTTTGACCGCCTTTTCTAGAAACAATCTATCAGACGATCAATGTACAATCAAACAAAGTTAAAACAAAGAAATATAAACAATATTGTTTACTGAACTGGCAAAACAATTAATATAATGTGTAACGTGTGAATAACACATAGTTATATTACTATCGCGTTTCTTCGACCCGTTAATAAATCACGATCAATTTTACAGTTTGATCACTCGGAACGGCTAACTGCCAAGAGAAAAAAGTGTAAACCAACGCTTTGCGTAAATGGTGATTCAACTCGACACGGCCGGGAGCGCCCGATGTTTACCGCTGAAGTTCAATGCAACATGCTTATCAAATAACGTCACCCATCAACTTTACGAGCCATAAAAATGCATAACAATAACAGCTGTTGTTTGGATTTTCTGAAAAATGATCATTGCATTGCATATTGGTCGCTCTTTCTCATAATATCAATTGGCCTTAACTAGCGGTTATATAATGAGTATTGGCGCGTTACTATACTTACTATTAGTGTTTCCATTTTCACCCTTAAACCCTTCGGTGGGGAGCATATCTTAGTACCGGTACCTATCCATGTGAGGCCTTGCTTGAAATACCTAGGTCGGACACGAGCAAACCAGCTGCATAGTACTTCCAGGTTCTGCCGGCTCCGACTAAAATATATTGTTCGGTCGCTATGTGTAACATGCAATCAATTAGGGCGCTTTCCAACAACGAATCATACACAACAATAACAATAACAGCCTATAACTGTCCTACTGTAGGGCAAAGGCCTCTTCTCGTACAGAGAAGGATTGAGCATTGATCACCACACTAGCTCATTGCGGGTTTATGATTTCAGACAATTAAATCCAGATTTCCTCACGATGTCTTCCGTCACCGTTAGTCCGTGATGTCTTAGAATATCTAAGAAAGTATTTATGACATTGAAAAAATCACATTGATACTTGCCTGGGTTTGAACGTGCAACCTCGTGCATACTAATCCAGTTTTTCAACCACGGTATTCAACTAATTATACGTTGCCATTGCTTCATTGTAATCACACACTGCATATTTGGTAAATCATATTTCCCTTAACGTTCCGTAATACCTGAATTAAAGTGATATCATATAATAGTATAGGAATTTCCACATCAATATTATTAAATAGATATCTAAGCCCATAATCAAATTAATGAGGCATAAGTTCGTTCCGTGTTAAGGTTACATTGTGAACTGTTTATTACAGGTGTTCATCAAATCAGCTGCATGAAGTTATATGATACCTCATACCTGTGCGTAATGTTACGAATGTTATTATTAAATTAACTACATTTTTATTATTGCGATTGGACTGCTGCGCTGAGGGTTGCGGGTTCGATTCCCGCACGGGGCAAAACTTTGTGCGAACCACAGATGTTTGTCTCGAGTCTGGGTGTAGGTGTATGTGATATTTCATGTTTGTGAAACGCACCCACAACACAGGAGAAATTCCTAGTGTGGGGCGACGTTTTTTTTTTTTAAATATATCTATCATTGGTGCACGTTCAGGATTATATTAGTATCAACGTCAGTGAGAAGATAGTATCATAGATAGTTAAATAGAATGAACTTTATTGTTCAACATTAGGTAATACAAAGCAGGTAAATTAATTTATAATTAGGGTAGATAAAGGTGGTCTTATTGCTAAAAAGCGATCTCTTCCAGGCTACCTTTGGATGGATAGAAAGACAGGACATTAAGATAGGCAAGATAGGTAAAAAGAAAGAACAGTAGGTACGATAGCTTTGACAAAAAATACACAAATACCGGTAAGCAATCATCACCATCATCATCAGCCGGAAGATGACCATTGTTGAACAAAGGCCTCCTCCTTAGAACGCCACAAAAAAATAAAACTGGCCATTTGCATAATATTATGTAACAAAAGTCAGTGCAATTTTCTTTACCAAGGATACTCGTGCTGTCCTAAGAATATTTTTGTACAGCCCACGATTGCTTTTCATGTCTAAGAGCAGTGCTTAGCTTACTCCGTAGAGTATCGTGATGTTATGTTTATATGCGAAAACGCACGTCTTACACGCAGAGGCAATTTTACAAATGTACCGTTTATTCAAATAGTATCTCGTCATGTCTTTAGGAACTTGTATTATGTGGAAATGTCTTTAATAGAGTGAAGGAGAAGGAGGTGAAAGTGTTAATTTACCTTTATTTGATGAGCTGATGCGTTGATGTGCATGATAATGTTAACTTTAAACCCATATGGGCTTATAGCTTTAAAGGCCCAGATTAGTAAATCTGTGAAATTAATCATCGTTCGCCACGGTCAGTAGTTGTAGTTGGATAGGATATTTCGTACCTCAGAAAGCACTTTGTGTGCTCTTCTCACGAGTCCAAAAGTACGTCATCTAATTTATAGGTAGAGACCACAACAGTGAGTTTTAAAAATCAGATTTTCAAATATACATACATAGCAAATATTTGTGACCGTGCCTCTGGCCAGCCAGTAGCGACCAGATGCATAAAGCAGCAGATCAGGCTCTGTGGCTTACCTTGGGGAATGCCTATGTCCAGTAGTGGACTGCAACGGGTTGATGATGAGGCAAATATTTATCACTAAAAGAATCGAATCAGTAACATACATAAATACACAAATTGAATCGTCATTTTTTGTACTCACGTTGTATGACTTGTTTATGCCAATAAGCTTTTTACATCTGGATTTCCTACTGAAAGGAATTATAAAGATACTCATCAGGCTATGAACATCCGACAAAATAATTAATGTGATAATCGTATTGTACTATTACTTATAGTGTAAAGTGATTGAGTAATTCGCGTTTGAGCTGGTGTATAACGACTGGTGGCTATTAATTCAGTCAACGTCAGATATAATTACCCCTACGATTTTATTACTAATGTTACATATCCCTGCACGCGAACAATGGTGGTGTCTGTTATGATAAAGGCTATTAAGTGTAACAATTCGTTTTTCAGTAACTTTCCTGTTTGTATGTGTCAAATACTGGTGAAGAGTTGGTTTCCATTAGGAGGGGTCTTACAGCCACATAATATAACATCTCATCATCAGCCGGAAGATGTCCACTGTTGAACAAAGGCCTCCTTAGGTAAAGGGAGGGCTTGCTATAAGTCCCACGCTTGGCAAGAGGCTTGGGGATTGCAGTATTGGTAATCAAGTTACTGAAGACGCTGATATCCATCTTCTATATTTTCCGTTAGTCGCCTCTTACATCACCCGCGGGAGGAAAGAGGGTGGTCAATTCTAGGCCGGATACCACACGTTAAATGTAACATCTCATCAAAGTTTAATCAAGTGTTCAGCAAATTGCCTCTTATCACTTGCATTCCTAGTGAAAACGGCTTTTTCAATCTATATAGTGTTGTCATTGATATACAGGGTTTTTTGTATATCAATGAGTGTTGTATTATTTCACTGTTCAGTTACAAATCAAAAAACAGTTGGAATAACGATAAGCAATGATACGACAGTGAAGGATATGTAATTATGTTTTACTAGTAGGAACTGCAAGTCTGTCAATGCTGCTGCATCCGATAGAAAGTAAATCCAAGTCAGTCTCAGAGGAAATAGCGGACCAATCAGAGCTGACCGCAGGTCGCAGGGATAATTCTTTAGGGTTTCTAAACTGAATGGTAAAGTTGTTCATTAGCTTTCATAAGAAACGTATTGTCAAAGATTCTCTTATTCAAAAACTTGTGTCTTTTCTTGACTATTGAATTTCACCGTATTCTAGGGTCTAATTTTATTTTTTTTGTCTTACTTCTCCTCCACAAATAATAATTGCAGAAGTTTGACTGACGATTGAAGAGCTTTTATACATATATATTATGATAAAAGTACAGAGACTTAATTTTTGTTTGAGGTTTTATCGAAATAATTAATGATATTCCTGATTAAAAAAAATTGACGCTCTAAATTAGCAAACAGTATCTAGGTTTTAATTTAATTAATATCAACGGTATTTTCGAGCTAACTAGTTCAACAGGCCTAATACTTACTGGAAAAATGATGCAACAGTAACTCTGTCTACAACTCTACACTGTCTACCTTAGGTTGCAAGCGTGATGATTATAATTTATTGAAGTTAGCAGTGAAGCTCCATCTATATTATATGGTTAGTATTTCCTTCGGAAGCAAGTGCACGTGCCCACGAATGTAGTTGTGTTAACTTACCCGCCTTTCTCTGTCAAGTGAACCGTTCGATAATGTGTTAGTATTTTCCTTGGTCTCTTCATAGATGGCGCTTTTATCATCATATTTTCATACACACTACAGTTTCTTGATTTTCACTTTGTAAATATAGTAGGTAACCCTAATTAGTAACTAATATAGTATTTAATAGCTAGTTATTTACATACATACATAACATCACGCCTGTATTCCCCGAAGGGGTAGGCAGAGGTGCACATATAGTACACCCACATTTCGCCAGTTATGTTTTAGGTCCCAATGTAATAGGGGGCGAGCCTATTGCCATCAACCGGGCACAAATCCAGACTCCGTGCTGCCACTGAGAATTACCTAATGGAAAAACCCAGTGACACTTTGCCCGACCCGGGATTTGAACCCAGGACCTTGTGCTCAGCAGTCGCGCTTAGCGACCACTAGACCAACGACGCAGCTAGTTATTTACTATTATGAAAGTCGATATATTTTTAAAAAAAATTAACAGTTTTAAAATAGAATGATGTTCTCAATTTGACTGTATTTTTTTAATTCCTCAGTTTGTTACCTCCGAATTTTCGAGTGTGTGAACTGATTTTAATGATTATTTTTCCGACCCAAATATCGACCAATAGAATTGCACCATTCGACGTCACGTGGTACAACCTACATGGTATTATACTGATAATTTTTTGATTATTTTTAGGTTGTACCACGTGACGTCGAATGGTGCAATTCTATTGGCCGACATTTGGGACGGAAAAATAATCCCCCGAATACCACACGAGCTTCAAAATTATCTGGCATTTCCCTCAAGGTTCCCTGCAAACAAATAAAGTCGTCAAGTTTTTCAGGAAAAATCACGAGCGCGAAGCGCGAGTGATTTTTTAACCTGAAAAACGTGACTCCTTCATTTGTTTGCAACGAACCTATCGGGAAATACCCGATAATTTTGAAGCTCTTGTGGTATTATAAGTGATTATTTTTTTAATTTTATCGATTGACTCTTTGTTTAAATTCACATTCATTCATCGTTCATAAGTTAATTATACCTAGACGTATCATTACCATACCTATAGATAGAGTATGTTCATTTCAATTACATACATTATAGCAAAATATTTTGATTTTATAAAGTCATTGATGCCATAGCACGTGGTAGGTATCTATTCGCCCGATTTTAATAGCTATATTTTTCTGAATCCATCTAAACTAAACGATTACACTCAATTATTGTCAGAATTCGTGGTAATACTTTCGCTATTAAAGTCATTAGTAGGAAAGTGAATGGTGCAATCTAGTGCAATCATTGCATTAACCTGAAGAAAAGGGCACACACGTCAAACATGCACTTGTGTGTATTTAAATAATTATGTCTGGCTCTTGTATCCGTCCGAGCTAGATTATAGAGAAAAAAGAAAAACGGTTTAATGCGCGGTCAACATTACATACTTAGGTTATTGATAAAAGGTAACTGGCTAATGTTACTTCATTACCGTAGGATAGCGTTAGCGTTATTTGACGATCTGAGTAGCGCATTGGCTAAGCGATTGGAATGCTTCGCTAAGGGTTGCGGATTCGATCCCCGCACGGGACAAAACTTTGTGCGAACCAGACAGAGTCTGGATGTGTGCCCGGTTTTAGAAGGGGTTTACTGAAGTGGGAGAATTACAGCCGGTATTCTCCGTTCGTTTCTTACATTTGCATTTGGAATAAATCTGTGGGGCTTTGCAAGTTCCTCCATTTAACCCTACGTTTTCATCACCAGTTTCGGCATCATACAAATTAGGAACATTAAGAAATTACATTAGCTACTAAGTAGTCTAGCTGGTTACGAGACTACTGACAAATTATAGGATATTTTTTTCTACATTCAAATTAAGATGTTACTAAAACTAGTTGGCGAAAGAAGACGTCTTAATTAATGTCTCTGTAACGTGGGAAGCAACCAATATTTACGTTAAGTACAGAGACGACTTGAAATACGGTCTCCGCTATTTCTATGTACTTAATTATGACATGATCAAATTAATATCCTGTCGGAAATTGCGTAAGACGTAGTTACATCAATTACGTGCATCACATAAGTTATCAGATTTGGAAAACGTCGGATATCAATGGATTTTACCCAACTATCAGAAGGGTTAAATCTATGCGTCATACTTGGTAAAATTCTCATTGACATATAAAAACATGCCTATCTCCGGGATATGTGAAATGAACATTATTATGAAGACACAGAGATGTTTCAGTATAAATATTTATACCTATTTTATTTGTTTCATATTTGCGTTGGGTTTTTTTAAAGCTGGGCGATACATTTTCAAATTCCATACAAGCATTATATAATTATCATGTGTAAATCACATTAATAAATCTTAATTTTATACGGCAATCGAATTACGAACGTGAGTTGTAGTGTAATCTTTTTGTAGACCATTAATCGATTTGACATGCTACCCGACACGTCTATTTCACTTAGCGTAACCTAAGTATTTCTATGAAAAACCACACAAATTATTGCTCAAACAAGGACGCAGGAAGTTTCTTTTTGCTTCCATTCCCACAGAACTAAGTGTACCACGTGTTACGTAACCTTCAAGTGCCGTTGAAAGGAACGGTGAGCAATGAGTTTATTAGTAGCCACCTGCTACCCACAATTAGAGTTAATTCGCGGCGCAGGCGCAGTAGAAAGCTTGCGAGATGCCTACTACGGTGTAGCCCTTTTACTTACACCGCGCGTGCTCGATGTTCAATTGTTTCTTTAGATATTGTTCGATTTGTAATTGGAGCGATGAATACTTAGATGATTTTTTATTTATCGAGGCGATCTGATAATGTATTGGATTACTTACTGATTTTTAGTAAAGTTACTGTATTCAATGTTATATCATTTTCTAATTAGATTTAATCTGTAACAAAAGTAGTAGTATGCAGTTTCGTAGTTTTCGGTTACCTAAAGTGAAAGCAAGTTATAGGTTAGGGCCACTTATTTATGGTAAACTTTTTATTAATATTGGAGCATACAATTACAGATACATTACATTCTTATAATGCCAATGTGAACCAAATATTAGCGCTAATAGATACATCGCAAAAACTTTATAGCGTCCAGTCTTACCTTACATGCGAATACTTTAGACTTCTTAAGACAGAAACATGTAGGCATGAACGTAACGCGTTTCCGCCCGCCGTAATGTAGGAACTGACACTATGCGAGTAAACTGGATACGTTCCGATACAGGACAAAGACCTATCGAGCGGTCACTTCCCTCGGCAATGATCTGGAGCCAGAGGAAAGTTGTCCACGGCCGCTCATATAAATGCATGAACTTGATACAGTCTTGCACTTTTCCGTGAGCTCCCGTGAATAGAACACTTTTCCTTTCGCAATACGCGTTTTCCCTCAAGTAAATAATGTAATTGTATATCTATAGATTCAACACCATTGCATGCAACTTATGTTACACAAAATGGCGAAATGGGAGCTTTTGGTAAGTTGCCTTACGTAATATAAGTAACAGACATTCAATTGTTGGCTGTCTAGTATGTGTTGCGCTCAGTCGTTTCATCTCTGTAGTAATTTACAACTCGTTGAAGCATTAGTACACGTTCGCGTTTTATCGTACGAAATAAATGCGTATTGGTATAACGAGGGCCCTGATTGAATGACTTCTACACGTGTGGCGGTTGACGTTGATGGATTGTTTTAACGGCTGTTAATTTCAGATTTTGGTCACCTTCGCTTCGCTGGTGTGCTGCACCGAGGTCGAGGATGGAGAGCAGAAGAAGCGAGGAGCAGGAAAGGGGACCAGTATTAATGCTATTCCTACGGGAGCTCAGAAACAGGACTATACGTACAGCATCTATACGCAAAGCCCTTCTCAACAAAGCTCATCCAGCCCGTCGTACCAGTCTCAAGTGCACAATTCATTCTACCCAAGTCAAGGAAGCAGCCAGTATTACTCGTCACCAAATACCCAGAGCGATTCACCGTCGTCTTACGCTCCACAGCAACAGCAACAGCAACAACAGCCTCAGATAAATCTGTTGCCCCCACCGTCCACATCTCAGTTCGTGCCATTGAACTTTGTGCCAAATCCTGGTTATCAATCTAAATATCAGTTAGTGCCATCGAAAGCAAGTGGGAACATTCAGTTGGCTTTCTTGCAGCAGCCGGCGTACCCGACACAACCAATAGTTCCGTATGCTTCACAACTATTCGCTGCGAATCCGACCAGTCAGATTAATTCTCATCAGAACCCATACAACCAACTGCCACAGGGACAATATAATGTTGCTCCTAATTACCAGTCCTTGTCTCTTGGTGGTTCTTATTTGAGTCAGCCTTCAACCATGTTGCTGTTTGCTCAGCCAAATCCTTCGCCGTACAACAATCTGTTATACCAGAATCCTGTTCAGAGCTTCTATAATTATTATCCTTCTAATGCACAGAGCAAGTATAATATTCAATATGTCCCTCAAGGAACGACCCAGGAGTATGAGAAGTTGCAGGGTCCTGTGTCTCAGAGTATTTCAAAGGAGGAAAATGATATCTCCCATACTAGTGAGTATACTGCCCCATCGGATTCCAACTCGAGCTACAAGAACGCCTACACGGCTAGTCGCAATACGTATTCTAAACTATAGCCATATTTTAAGTATTAATTAAGTGTATAAGCAGAACTGATATAGTTTTTTGTTGTACATGTAGTTGCCAATACGTTAACCACAGATATTTATTACGATAGAAGATTGTTTAGTTTATAATAATTATCTCATACATCATGTAATACATTTTTCTTGTTGTTTTGTTTGGAAATAAATGTTGCATGTGTTTTTATATTATTTTTCATTCATCTTGTAAGATTACCCAAATCTAAAAAGATATGTACCTATCCCACCTTTTTATACAATGCAGACGTTACTATCTCGTCTCTTTCGTGTAAGGTCCGAATCCTAAATAGACCAACATTATTGGCGCAATAAGAAGCTTTAAATTTAAAAAAAAGTCTTTAAATCCGTCAAGCGTTCTACTACGACAGAGTTTTTGTTTTTTTAAAAACGTCGCCCCACACTAGGACGTTCTCCCGTGTCATGGGTGCGTTTTACAAACATGAAATATCACATACACAAACACCCAGACTCGGGACAAACATCTGTGGTACGCACAATAATTTTGCCCCGTGCGGGAACCGATCTCGCAACCCTTAGCGCAGCAGTCCAATCGCTTAGCCACTGCGCCCATCAGGTCGTGAAAATTATAGTACCTATAAGATTCTATGGCTTACCTATTCTACACTTACGTTTTATCTATCAAAATCAACAACACTACCCAATTGTGAAGATGATATAACATTATTTGTACGTAACACTTCCACCTATAATTTTCTTTGTACATCGAGAACGGTAGGCGTGATGGACATCATCCAAACATTTTGTGCTATTCAAACCAGCCGACCATAAAATGGTAGGCAGCTGCACCCGTAGGTAATATTAATTTCCCTTTCGGTATTACTGGTATTTGTTTGCAACACAATATAACCAGGTATTACTTTCTACTTCGTCCGTTATAATACTTTGCATAATTCTCTTGTTCGTGGCAATTGATTTAGTTCACGCCCTCTATTTTTCTTTCCCACTGGTTACTAATGTGATGCAAGGTTGTGGTTTTGAAATTTGTGGTGAATCAGATGCGACGGTCTTTGAGAGCTATTTTTACATTTGTAAATTAAAATGTCTGATTTGGCTCAAATGTGATAGGAGTCTTTGTCCTAGTCACGTCATTATTACGTGACTAAATTATTTATATAAGGAATGCGAAAATATTTTCAGAATATTATAGTCATGTGACTTAAATAAGAATTCTCAAAGAATGCTAACACACCCAAAAATTATGAAATTACGTTCTAGAGTCATAAAAGTGCGTAAGATTAATTTACGAGATGAGTCTAAACATGTTTCTAATACAAAATATTTGTATTAACGATGCGCTGTTAATAAATTAAATCGAAATTATTTGTCTGATGGACGTGAGAATTAACGTAATCGCCGTAGAGTGGCGCAATAGTTATCACTAGTGTTACAATCAAGGTCAGATTTAGGCCGAAAAATTCGGCTTTCGTCTTATAATAATGCTTTGCTTAACTTTTTATTTAAAGCTTTTTCTTTTTAAGAGAAATGCACCTTAAAGGCTGGATGGATCATCCTCAAGTAAGCACTACAGTAGTATAAAATAGAATATATTTACAATATAATTTTCGGAAAAAATAACTTGTAAATTAATGACCTACGTATATATACATTCATATAAAAACATATAATTTAAGAACAGTAGGATTTTCCAATATTTTGCGGAAACCAAAAATTGTGTGCCGAATATTTTGAACGAGGCCGAAACCAATCGGTCGGCCTCTACTTATCACTATAGTTCGCATATCGACTATCGGTAGTGAAAGGAAGCTGCGTGCTTACTTAATTGCCGGGCGTTTTATTTGTATCATTTCTTTGATGCGCAATCAGACGCACCTGCTTTATAGGGAGTGTTCATAAACCTTTGTTGTGTAATACAAGTCAAAGTATGTTTTTTTAGGGTAAAGTTATGCTCGAGAATGTAGCAATGATGATGACTAATGAATATTACACAAGATAAAAATCTTTTTAATAGCCCACCCATTTTTATTTCCTATTGTTGTGTATTTTATTTTATTTATATTTATCTTTAGTTATGATGCGGCCTTTTCAACTTTTGTTGTTATTTTTTTTAATTATTAGAAACAGGTACCGTAGAGCTCAATAAGAATGATGTATTGTTTTGGGATATGATTCAGATTTAAACTGAAGTCACTTTTACCACCTTAATGAATGTTTTTACAAATGTTATGTATGGATAATACTGCAGAATGGATTTATTAATATTATGATATGGACGATTTTTTTTAACATAATATGATCAATCAAACGTTCTGGTGCATTTTCGGCAAAGTTACTGCATAATGACTTAGATTACACAAAAGGTTTGATCAAAATTATTCTTTACCATAATAATGCTTAGTTATGTACGCACATAGAACATAAAATTCTCTACTTCTTTTGTTCCTAAGATATTTCGCCAAGATTGTTTGGATATGATGTAAGTACATACAAATGCTCGATAACTGACTAAGTCGATTAACATTATTTGGTAAAAAACCCGTATCTTCACAGTTTTAACACCCTGTATTCACTGTACAACTAATCTTATTAAAGTTGTTTAAATTGTAGACCGGTCGGCACATCTGTAACGCATCTTTGGCACACGTAATAGCCATAAATTATGAACATGGCGTCACAAAGTCCTACATCACATTATTTGTGGCCAGAACAACTTTCGCGTAGCAAACGTATGCCTTATTTACAATTATTAATTACAATATCCGTGTCATTTGATTTACGAAGGTTTTCTGTGGACTGTAATTAGGTGAATCTTCATTGCATGTTACGTGTACGTTCGAAGTAAAAGTTTCTTCGATGTAAAGGCTTTTTTTATTAGATAAGTTCTCTGTTCCAGCTTTATTTAATTTTAATGTTAGCTCGTTAAACTAACTAAACATGAATTTTATCACTTTTAATTATTGTCTGTAACAGTGAGATTAGTAGTTGGAATAGTGAGTTTGGAACTATGGTTTCATACCGGGCCCTATACACAATTTAGGAAACTGAGGAATCGTATCACCTGCGGGTTATATAAGCTTACATTGCAGGTCATTTTCCGCTGTGGAAGCGAGATTTCGCACTACACTTCACGTTGCGTCTTGCTTTCATAGTGGAAAATGACTTTCAATGCAAGCTCATATTGAGGCACCTAAGGGCATTAAGGCAGCTTGAAGGTAGGTAACTGTTCAATACTATTTTTTGGACACTGCAGTTGACTTACCTTTGACTGCCTTCTATCCAATTTGCTGCACTCTCGTGTGAACTAATCAAAATGCCCTAATATGTCTGTAGATATGTTCTAAATTTGTCATTCTTTCTGATATGCTGGCTGATATACCATCTATGTTTTGCAAGTTATGTTATTACAAGTTCGCCAACAGCATCATACATTAGCAGATCAGTTCTAGAATTTCACGAAACGCAATAAATATTAAGCTTTGGCAATTAGTACAGTTATTGCTATCAATTCACATGCTCTTCTTATTATATTACGTAAATGTGGAGCGTAAATGTTTCTTAATATTATAATAAACCGATCAAAAATGTTTATTAGGCGCCATTTACGTCATGGTTCACGAGATGAAATAAGATTGATTTGCATTGGAATCTCATAGCATTCGGCGTATCTCATTATAATCGGTGGTGTAAATGATGTGTGAGGTAAATTTATACAGTGTATTACACATTAAGGGGTAGATAGGATTTTTATTCTGTCCGTAATTTTTGTTTTGTTTTTGGTAATTAGTGATGGTAAAAGGTTCTATATTGTTTTCTATTACAAGGTTATTTACACTTATTTACACACGTTAACTATAAATACATACAAAAGAAAAAATTTAAACTAAAAATTATGCATCAAAGTATTCCTCCTCAACACTACCTAAATTAGGTATAATACAATACTTTTAACAGGAAGATCAGCCCTTATAAAAATAGTCATTGGTAAATAATTGATTACATTATATCTACCTGTCATATAGAGATGTCAATAGACTTAAGAAGTGGCTAACATAAAACATATTTCAGCATCGTTTATAACTAAGAGGTTACATTCTTATTATGTAGATGTAGTTTTAGCCTTGGCTGGAGGCTCTCGAGTCTCGCCATAACAGGGCAGACTGCGGCAGACCAATCCTAAAAAATAAATATTATTATGAAACTGTCTAGATTAAAGTAAGACACTATTGAAAAATTAAATTAGGATAATATTATCTAATAACTAAGTTATTAAAGTCATAACATAACTGGCGAAATGAGGGTGTACTATATTATGTACACCTCTGCCTACCCCTTCGGGGAATACAGGCGTTATGTTAGGTTTTTTTTTGTAAAGTCATAACAGTTTTAATCAAAATAAATAGAAATGTACTTTTCTACTTATTTTGATATTCTTTTAATATCATTTAATTAATTGAATTGTGAATGTAGGGAAGAATGTATCACCTTAACTTCATTAAAGGTTGTAAAATTTACATATGTAAGTATGTGTTATGCATCTCATTATGGTCGTGTACTTTGGTGATAATTAATGTTAAGTTCTATCTCGTTTCCTATCTGAGAGAATGAATAATATTTATCGCAGTTTAATATTACATTTCAATCTGGTTATAATTGATAACCTAATAAAATGTCTTAACCTAATAAATTACTATGTTTTTAATTAATGACTAAGCTTAATATATTGACGCTTAAAACAATGATTAAGTAAGAAGTTGATAATAAAGATTCAATAGTTTTCTGGTTAAACAAGCGTGTGAAAAGGACCTAATAACTCATATTTAGTTTGTATACAGCGATATTTCTCTATTAGTAATTGGTTTACGTGAAAAAACTTTTTGAATTTACATTGTGCAAAATATATCGAGAAAAACCGATTCTAACTATTTTTAAAACAGTATTAATTTATTATCCACGACGCAACAGAGAAGGTGTATGTGTTTATTTCACTTAATTTCATCCTGTTGAGTTTTTACCGGGCCGCAACGAGAATCATAAAAAAAATATACACTTAGAATGAGATACGGATATGTACTCAGCAAAAAGCTAGAACATATAGTTAGCCAACCTAGGTATCCGCTATCTAGTAGGTACCTATCATTAGCGGTTGTTGGACACTGATCCCTTTATGTGAAAGTGATCTAGACAACGCAGGTTCCAACGCTTCCGTCCGTACGCTTATAAGGGAAGTATCTTGTTACACAATTATTGTGTGCAAAACAAGATACGCCTAAGCATTATAAGTGGCCAGCTTTTTGCCGGACGTCCAATAGAAGAACATAGATATATGGAGATTACATAGGTTTTTTGTTTTTTTGTTATAGGGAACATACATAGGTTGTTTAAAAATATTTTTAATTTATCCACGGGAGTAGTTTCTTAAGTCGTTTGCAAATCTAATTGCCTTTTGGGCACCCTACCAACAGTCGACAGCGATGAGGAGGAATACTTTGATGCATAATTTTTAGTTTTATTTTTTTCTTTTGTATATATTTATTTTTAAGGAGTGTAAATAAGTGTAAATAACCTTGTAAATAAAATTAATTTCCTAATTCTCAATTTGCATGGAACACCAAAGGTAAAAAAAGGAGAAAGAAACCACAGTTGTGTCTCTTTACAAATACCAAAATGTGTTTATAATAACGTTAGTCACAGTGACAGAGACATGCGATTTTTCAAATTAATGTAGGTACTGCCTAATTCGTCTGCAGAATGCGGTCAATTGCCAAATAAGACGTTGTTAATAAGCTCTAAGTTCTGTAATTTACTGAATGAAATAGTATAAAGCCTAACATTTTCTACTCTTACTACATACTGGTTAACCTTAAACCTTTCTCAACCGTCTAGACGGGTCTTAACCTACTCAAAAATCAAAATCTCACTTTCAATTTCGATTTATTATCGAGTACTTCAGTCCTCGCAATGAGTCTTCTCTTCACCAAATGTCGTCTGCACATTGTGAAACGTTATAAAAATGTTGTTAGGGTTGCAATCATTTAATTGAATATACATGCATTTGTTATATGATGCAATAATATGTGTTGAAAAGTTTTGTGTCTCTATAGTTGACCTTGAGACCTCACATTTGTAGACATGCGTTTATTTGGCAGTGTTAACATTGGCCACTTGGCGAGCTCTTCGATCAAATGTCAAGCATCATTAGGAATGCCTGACCCATGATGGTTCACATACATTATAATAGCCAATAGGTGGCGCTATCTCAGAGCCATCTCGGAATAGACAGATGCAGGTGTATTTATCAAGCTACAGGTAATGCTGATGATTAATTTGTGTACCGCTACATATTATACTTTCGTTTATATAAGTGACTCGACTGTAAAATTGGCTTAGAATTAATTTCTTCGTGCGTGACAACCCTACTACCTACACGATTGACGCCACCTGGCGCGAATACGTCAGGCTAAACTCAGCGGGCGTGAACCCTGATCCACAATACAATAGTTATGTAAGTAACACGGATGCCACTGTTTTACAGAGCTCTGTTAATAGAACGAAGGATTATAACATTCCATGCATGTCGGATTTGTGTTTTCATTGAACTGGATGCTATTTTGCCGCTGTTTGTATGTATGTCTGCCTCGTTGGTCTAATGGTCACGTATGAGGTCCTGGGTACAAATCTCGGGTCGGGCAGTCTTATTGGGTTTTTCTGTTCTATAATTCTCAGTAGCAGCACTGAGGGTTTGGATTGTGCCCACCTGCCCGGGTGATGGCAATAGGCTCGTCCTCTATTATGTTGGGACTTATAACATAACTGGAAAAATATGGGTGTACTACACATCTCTGCCAAATACAGGCAGTCATGATAATATATGTGAATATAATCAAAGAGGTAGACTGTAGTGAGCGTTGGCACACATTTTACCAGACAGATATTTATTGTGCACTAGTTTTGGTCAGAGGTGTCATGAAACTGAGAAAGCTACACATTTCATTGAAAAAGTAACAATGGGTTTGGAATACATCCAGTTACAACCGAAAAGCGACGTTGTTTGTAAATCGTATAGGATAAATGATGTCTAGGTAAGCATACAAGGAAAGCTCTCGTTTATTTCTTAGAAGAAACTTAACAATAAAGATCACTTTACAATTGCCTAAATCTGAAAAATTACGGCGCGAAGCTAGTCGGCTTTACGAATTTTGTAGTAATGAGTTAAACTTAACGTGTGAAGTGAACATTTTTAGTTAGGCACTAAAATAAATTGGGCGTGTAAGCAATATTCATGCGCGTCCTAGTTTAGTTAAGGTACTTGTTTTTACGCTGAATGCGTGGTTCATTAACTCATGTCCTTTTTGGTACATCCATGCAGCCATGCACTGACTTCACCTATCCCACAGATAAATCCCACGGCCTTTTCTTAGAAAAATAAGTGATCGAATTCTACTGTGTAACGGATGTTATTATTAATTAATATTAAGGTGACGTCATATGCAGGCATTTACACAATGGATATAAATTGATTTATCAAAGGATTCTCCCGCCTTTCCGTAATTTCACGTTACGTTTTATTTTTACAAACTATAAGATTAAAATTACAACCATTTATAGAGCGATGTCAAAATAATTGACATTTAGAACATGAAAATAGTTCGAAACTATAATTTATTCAATAATTATTTTATAGGAGAATTGCCCTGCTGGAGACCACTAGATTAGCTATGTTACTAATTATATATTTGGGCCATAAATATGCGCAATAGGTATTAGGTACCTCTTCAACATGTATGTGAAGTGAAGGACGGTCACTCAGAAACCGTGATCAACATTCCTTTGCGGTTGCTGCCAAAATTAATGTAATTGGGATGATTGCTACGATTCTTTTTAATGGCTTTTATGCAGCGTTTTGTTTTAAAGAGTTTTGTTATGTTATCGAATGCGATCTTATTTCGACACCGAACTCATTTCGTAATGCCGTTGTTTTGTAGCATGTTGCGTGGTTGTTAATTCACATGTATACGATCTAACACAGGTGCAAGTCATTCGAATAATTTGTGACTTTGATTGTTTTCGACCACAACCGTGAAGACGGAATTGTAATAATTTGGAGTATCAGTTCCTATTTCCTTGTGGTTTTATAATGTTCCGATACTTACTGCACTTTCTGTGGGCTCTCGATAGCCATTTGGTTAGGTATGGTTTAGTATAAGATAATGTAATGTAAGAATTTCTAGTCTGCGGTTTAACATTTTTTAATTTTTGTTGCAATAGAGCTTTAAATACGAAATCATCATCATCAGCCGGAAGACGTCCACTGTTGAACAAAGGCCCCCCTCTTAGAACGCCACAATGAACGATAGCTTGACAATTGCGAAAAGGGAAATTTATTTGTTAAAACAAAAGTTTAACATTTGTAATCCTAAACAAATTCACAACTAGGGATAATTACTTTGTAATTAAGAACCTGAAATTTTCATTATATCACACTTAATACACTCTGTTTTATTTTTCTTTAGTATTTTACGAGCTTTTACTATCAGCATATTGTTGAGCTATTAACTCACCGATCTGTAATTTACAAATAGAATACTCATTAAAAAAGTTATTAATATCAATCTAGTTGTATTTGATGAATGTACCAACCGGGTAATTAGATTTAGCAATACATCATCCAACGCCGATTATACATCGTATAATAATGTGCGGCGTGAATATTTTTTATTGAACAACTAGCAATGTATATGTAATGGGTATTCGAAGATCTCTTAATTACCAGAGCAATCAGAACATCATCATTATGTACGTGCAATTACTTTTTGTGTATGAATAATGTGCTTTTTTATTAGAAGATTATTTATTACGCTTGAAATTACTTGGCTGATTAAATAATATGTAAAACATGTAGGCATTAATGTATTTTTTATTCTTTAATTCGTCTGTTGAATGACAGCGTCGGCACTCGGCACACTTTTATATCTCATTTTATGGTTTTTGTGTGGATGATGTTACATCCATGCATTCTGTCTATATTTAAGAATTGCGCAGTAAGAACAGTATAAATGGTACAATTGTTACACTTGTACACACTCCGTAGGTATACCATCATGGTCTTATTTTTAAAGAGGTAGGCCACAGTGGTTCGCTGATGCACATCAATTAAAAACCACCTCAACGGAGGACGAGTGTATCGTTATGATCCACCACATTTTGTAACCTCGAAATGCTACTGAAGGATATAAGAATCGAACTAAAGATCTCACATTCAGCAGATGCATTTCCAATATAAGGTTAGAGTAGACTACTCTAGGGGTAGTATATTTACAATTTTACACCCAAGCAACTTCATTAAGCACGAAGTACATTTTCATTACTTAAATTTCCATAATCGATGCAGATTGCTGTTTCTTATCAGCAATCAATATTCAAGATAAAATCAAATTAATCTTAAATGTTTTAATGGAAACGCAAAGCTATAAAATATATAAAGAGAATTGAAAATCAAGTGCAATCTGCGCAATGAAAGTACCTAATCTGTCAATTACCAAGGGCAACTTTTTTTTAAGTCTAGTTTTCATGTTAATGAAGTTACTTAGAAGTAGATGGGCGGGTTTATGTTATGACATTTCTCATTTAAAGTCTACAAATGTTAAATCGTTTTAAAGTGATGGCTGGAATGTGTTGGAATCTGAAGAACCAATTAGGAGCTGGATTCAATCTTTATGGATAACGAATATTGTTCATCTATTTTAACAGGACACAAATAGAAATAATTTTAATATGGGGGGGGGGGGGTTGACTTGCTAATAATAATTGATAAAAAAATAATAAAAATAGTGGAATGCTTAGCCTCTAAGGTAAAAGAAGAATTTAACTGGCTTAGAATAGAAATAGGGTAGAAGCGATATACCTAAATAAAATGCAGTAGCACTTTTCTTTTACAAAACTAAAATGTTATTAGGATAGGCACTAGTAGATAAGTAAGAAGTAAGAACCTTCCCAGATTTTATCGCAAGTCCTTGAAAACGCATGGGACTTTCGTTTTCATCGCAGACATACACAATAATAAGAACACAAAAGATAGCTCTAGTACTATAAACAATCCGACAGCTCTCACGATTTACAATGTTTATTTATGTTTCTCGCTCACTAAGTAAAACTTATGTGAAATACTTGTAAAGTTGTTTATTCAACTACTTTTATGTACAACGCAGTTTAGCATGAGTTGTTGACGCTGATAAAACATACCATCATACCCGTTTTCTCCGAAGGGGTTGGCCCGACCCAGGATTTGAACCCAGGACCTTATGCTTAGCGATTACTGAGCACGAGGAAGTCATCGTAGTCGCGCTTAGCGACCACTAGACCCACCAATGCAGTCTAATAAACAACAACTAAAACTCACTTTTTTTAGATAATATAGTTTATAATACATAGTATAAAACATAAACCTTTCTTGGCAGTCGGTTAAAAATCGTATAAGAGAGTATCAAGACTTGCCAATTAAGGAAAGTATAGAGTTCGCCATCGCTGCTACAAACATTGACAGCGAGATCAATATTATTATTTCCTTCACTTGCACGACCTTTAACAATAACTTGTTAAAACAAACTACGTTGGTTGTGAAATTAATAATTATTTCTGCAGACAGTTTCCTGTGGTCTAAAAAGAGAATCTGACATTACACAAGGTGTTTCTAAAGAGTAGCTTGCATAATTACTTTTGATGTACAGTCAACTGTTATTTGATAACCAGTACTTAGCGTCTTGAATCTAGGAGTTTTAATTATAGTGATGTTCATTTATGATCGTCTTTATGTCAAGAACTCTTCAAGTGTTTGGATTCGGCGGACTAGTTTGATCATTTGTCTGACACGTTACATAAAAGTAAGTAGCTATAAGCTAGGGTTGTCATCCGTCTAAAATCCCCCGATTTGTCTTTGTTTTTTGACTGGGAGCGCCGAATGAGGGTGTTAGGCCACGTTCTAAGTATGAACAACACGAGCCCGTGTGATTATTATTGGTCATTTAATTAAAAGAAAATATATGCTAGATGAATTATATTAGTCTTTTTGAGGGCGTGTGGGAAATATTTTGATTTTATCGAATTGTTATGGAATGTGACGACCTGATTAGCGCAGTGGTTAAGCGATTGGACTGCTGCGCTAAGGGTTGCGGGTTCGATTCCCGCACGGGGCAAAACTTTGTGCGTACCACAGATGTTTGTCCCGAGTCTGGGTGTTTGTGTTTGTGATATTTCATGTTTGTGAAACGCACCCACGATACAGGAGAAATTCCTAGTGTGGGGCGACGTTTTTTAAAAAAAAAAAAAAAAAAATATACCTGGTATCGGCTATTTAGGTGATGGTAGCCCTACTGTAAGCCAATAATAG
The DNA here is from genome assembly GCA_946251915.1 of Abrostola triplasia. Lineage (NCBI taxonomy): Eukaryota > Metazoa > Arthropoda > Insecta > Lepidoptera > Noctuidae > Abrostola > Abrostola triplasia. The sequence continues at coordinate 8,027,371 of OX276434.1, read as the reverse complement.
AGCGACGAATTACAATATTTATTCAATTATACTTATTATTTGCAGATGTAGACGTGTGTTGATTGATGTGTTCATTCAACTATCAAATTGTGACTGACGTATGTGAGAATGTAGATGAATTTCTATTGGTATTAAATTGTTGTCTGATTTCATATTGCACAATGTTACCATGTACACATTTTGCATGGGCTATTATTATGGTGAATAGAACAATGCGTAAGTTGGGATTTAGATTAACTTAAATGTATGCTATAAAAAAGTTACATTGGTTTATAGTTGCCAACTTATGCTATAAGTTTAAAAGAACCGATTGGACGTTAGACAAAGAAAGGAAACCCATAAAAACGTTAGGATTTACATGCGTTGTTTATCTATTATTAAATTATAAGATAACAAAACAACCAATGTATAGGTATATTTATTAACAAAGAAATTGCTTAGAAAGGGAAAACGAGCGTGTATGTATACTTGGTGTCGATTACAAAAGGGAGTGTGTAAAGAGACATCGGGTGCGCCTGCGCTGCTCCACTTGCTTAGAAAGTACCGAGTGAAACCGATCCAGCGGGGACGTCGTCCATACACTTTTATATGCGTTTAATACATTTAGTAAGAAACACACTTCTTGGTATAGATCCATACTTCATTCCATGATGATCACACCTTGATGAAACTATATTAACGATAATGATAATCTAATAAGTGCCTATCCTAAAGAAGACCTAATGCACCAAATTTAAAAAAAGAATAGAATTCGTATGAAAATAGCCGCTAAGTAATTTATTGGAAACTTGTGATAGGCCAATAATCTATTTGTTTTTTTTTTAAAGTAGGTCCATTATGGTATTTGTTCGAAGCTTTCTTCCTTATCAATGACCTAAAATACTAACAGACATAATAAAGGTATTGCCATTAAACCGGTTTGGCGAAAGTTGCCAATGCCGAATGCCAATGCAACGAAATGTTGCCTTATGATTTTATTTTATTTTTTGCGGAATCTAAAACCGCAGATTACTTAAATGTAATCTAGGTTTAAACTTTAAAATGGTGCTGCGTTTTTTATTTAACGTGTCAACTAATATCAACATAACTTTAATGTCTTTACGTGCCCATGCCGTGATAGCCCAGTGGTATGATCGTCGGACAAGCCAGAGGTCGCAAACCCCGTCACAAACCAATGAATTCATGTGTTTATCATAAAACCTCTAACACAATATTATGAGACTGCCCAAAAGAAATAAAAAAAAACTATTTGAAGAGTCGCTTGTCGCGTGTTTGTCACATAATTTTCTAGGAAATGCAGTGACATAGCCATAGACATAGATTAGCTAGACTGGCATGAATAAGATAGGACACTCGTGTGTCACGCCTACAATGTGGATATGTATCAAGAAACTCACTGAAGTAACTTTAAGGGTGCACTTAATCTAAAATATCTTTCACTTGTCAAGATAATTATCTTGATATATCACGACGCACTAATTGACTGATGACCATAAAATATGATGCTCTCAGAGTGCCTATTAGTTAAGATTGGTTCTCACGATTTGGAGTTAGTGTCGTCCGGGAAAGAGATTTTTTTTACCAATTTACACTTACTTGATGGGACGAACGTCGAACACTTATAATCGTCTTTGTACTTACTTATAAAAATGTTTATATAACCATTGATTAAATTATACCTACCTATAATTAGCATTTGCATGCCAAAAAATCGCTTTATTTGCGCATATGTATGTACATAACACATTTACAAATCTTTGGCATGCACAGAGTTGTTTATGAGGGTTAATCTTTTATAACTATTATTATTTTTTAAGTCGACATATTTGCCTACTTTAATTTATATTTATAATTTGTATACAGGGAACTTACCAAAATTGTTAGTTCTATAGTACATAAATATATATGTCTAGGTATACATTTATAAAAAATAATGTGTGGTGCATTTTGCGCACGTATGTATATCAACTATAAAAAGAACAGTAGCTTGAAATGCTCGTCGTAGATTAGGAACACACTCAATAAATCGTGGTAATGACACTCTAAAAAACGCATTATATAAAAATGCAATGTGGAACTCAGCAGATGTAATAGAAAGCCCTAGTATCATTATCAGTGTTGTCATCTAAAGTCGCGAAATAAACCAAAAGTTTGGATGCAACATTTACTTGCGACTTTTACTTGCCAGACAATGTCAATGCTTCAAAAATGGGATCCTTTATGGCAATGGACAAAGGTTCAAAATTGCATAGCAATTATTATATTAAATGTTATATTAAAAAACTTTTTACGATAGGTGTTAATTAGAATATTTAGGTATACCGTTGTAAGTTCCTAGAATTTCATTGTTCGAATGTATAATATCGTTACGTCTAACACTATTCACATCATTGTTTTAATCTAAATCTAAATACAACTCAACTATTATGCAATTTATTAAGTCATTGCATTCTCAATCATGATAAAAGTTTGCAAATTCTTATTATAATATTACAACACGGATTAGTCTCTATAATTAAATTCTGCAGCGAATATTTAGTTTAGTTACACATAAATTAGTTTTTTCTTGCGGCACAAGGTCCAAGGATTTCCCCAAAGGCGTAGCTAAGCCACACCTAATGTTCTGCCATAAATGTCCCATATAAGTTTTGGAGCCTTGATAATAGTGAATGTATCATTCATCACTTTAACGATCAACTTTTGTAAAAAATATTGTACCTATTCAAAAACTCATTGGATAATCTTTTTTTTGTATACCGGTCTAGACCGCTCAAATATGCGACAATTCAAACAAGCTTCCATAAGAAATTTGTGTTCGACCTCGTGTGTGTGCATTTGAGCATGACCAAAATAAAACCATGTTTGTATCAGCATTGTTTCTTCCGGGGTTAAAAATTGCATCGAAAACATAAAATCAAAGGATAATGCTCTCGAACTTTCTTTGAAACTTACCATAACACTAAATGCCTTGTCTTAATAAGCATCTTGTTTAAATTACTTCAGTTATTATTCGTGACTCAAATTTTGTATCTCTTGAACCACTTACGGTAATGTGAAAGAAAACCATCTCGGGTCTTGCGTAACTCGACCGTTGAAGTACGAAATCTTCACGTCATTAAAGACGCCCATTATCGCCAAAACGGATGTGTGACCATAATATAAAAGTAATCTCTTGGTACCTTTATTTGTTTAGTCACAAAATTTGTGAAATAGTTCTTAAATTGTTTTCTAAATATGTCCTTGGCCTGAATTGTGGTTTATTTTGTACTTAGATCATTCAACTGCAATGAATATAAGCTTTCAGATTATGCTTAAGGTACAATGTTAACCATTCTTAACTTAAACTATTTATCAAACCCTTGGACATTCATGGTAGGAAGCTCTCGGCGTTAAAAATCCTTTAGATAAATACCGTTGCTGCCTATAGCTATGAAAACATCCAAATTACCTACAACTTAGCTAAGTCCAAGGAGTTGATCATAGTGCCCACACTAACAAATTTATTACAATTGATTTTGTGAAAACATTTTGTAGCATATTATTTATTCATAAACTTTTGTTTTTTGATGAATACCTAAAACAAATGACCAACAATTCTATAACATTACCAAAAATAATAAGCACGTTATTTGAAAATCGAATAACATAAAAGTCACAAACAAAAGAATTACACTTGACGACCACTAAAAGAGACATTAGTCAATGACCTTAAACATCAAAGAGATATCGATTCACCTGGATGCCAATTTCATTCGATAATGCCAGAGTCGCAACGTTATAGGCTGTTGGTTTCATAACTGTGGTAAACACTGGAATTACCAACTAATGATATAGTTTTAGCTTCGTCCTAATACTTATGGTAGCCTAGTACTCCGTGGAAACCGCGTAACATGACACAATGTTATAATTCTATTGTTTGCGAAGAAATTCTACGACGTCGACGTGTCAAACGGAAAGTTAAGTACGAAGAATTTACGCGGACACAGGAAATTGTTTAGAGTTATTTATTTTAGTTTCAGTCCGCGTTAATTGTACGTTTTACAACACAATTAATAACGATTTCGAAAACTATAATCAATACATATCTTAAATGATTTAATTTACCCAAAGAAAGGTAGTCCTTTAGTTTTCTAAAGTTCTATCAGCACATCCTTATTATAACACCATCTTCACTACTGTCGAAAGAAACGTAGAAATAAGCTACTTATTTAGGTTTCGGTAAAAACAACTGTCAATTTCTTGAAAACAAAGGAAAAATGTAAAGGGCGAAAGAAAAAAAAACATTAGATTTTCTATTCAGCCAGGATGCTATCAATCTTAGTTCTTGTACAATATAATTGCAATAAGACTTTCAATAAATAACTACCTACTACGAAGATACTGGATATCAGATTATCTTCCCTCGATTGATTAATGGCTATCTGCTAGGTGCGTAATGACATCAGACATGAAGTAACAAGAAGAAATTATCTTGAATAAATTGAACTTCGATTCTCCGGAGACAGCTGTATCGAATGCTAATGAACCAAGGATGAGTGAACTCTAAGCACATGTTAGTAATATACTTCCCTTATCATTCAGATGTAAGAATTTCTTTTGGCCATACATTCAGAATATAACTTTTTTATAACAGCTACCTAAGTATTAATATTGGGGCGATACCAATATTTTATTCCTGACTCGAGGTTTTCTGGTAAGGACCCAAAATCTAGGTAAAGCAATCGTAACTTCTTAGAGTACGAATTTGGAACAATTTTGATCAGTTGCATAAGTTATATCATAAATTCATAATATTAAGAACGTTAAACGAGGTCGTAATAAAATACATACGTGCAGGTGGTACTGACCATCAATAATATATTTGTTGATCTCCATTTCATCAAGTCGAGCTCATCAAACTTGATATGATTGCCTTTCTGTACGCCGATATGTAGAGTAGTGCGGTATTTAACAACAAACGGCCGATACGCGCGACCACTTTCCGACCGGGCAGCCGTCCGAACGCATTTGTGTTATCCATGATTTTTTAATGAAACAAGTTCGTATTTTAAACAATATTAATCATAGCACTTAAGTATAATTATCTAATATTCAGTGAACTAACTAATTCCTTTGTTTATAAAAAAAGACAATTCCATTTTCGAAATTCCCGCGCAAATTATGACACGCCAAATTAATGTGCTCGCTAAATGATATGCCATGTGGATCAATTAACTAGTGTAGCCATTGGTGAAGTAAGAGATTTTCTTTTTAACCAATGGTTTGTTTAAATTATAGGGTTTCATTCGGCTGCGCTTGCGTGGACAGTGGACTTGCAACGCCGGATATGAGGACAGACTGCAGTTGAGGTTGTCGTCGAAGCAAGATGCAGTGATATGTGCAGGATTTGATGGTGCTGAGTGACTTCGAACTAAGTGATCATTAAATGTTCGTGTTTTGTGACAAGAACTGCATTAGGAACGTTGTGCTGTGCTAGTTGTTTACATCATGTTTTTCTTAAAGGTAAGAATGACACAAACTTACATGTTTTAATTCAGCCGGTATAGTGGCGTGTGTTATTGAAATAAATACATAGTAGTTTAATTTCAAATTTAAAGGAATTCAGTTCGTAACTTAACATACAATTATTACAAAAAGGGCAAAAACTATAACATAATTATATTATTAGAATTATGATTTCAACTAAAAAAGTGTAGTGCTCAAAGCTGTTTAAACTGCTTTCAAATAACTATATACATCGATATCTAATAGCATAGCTTTTTTGAGACATTTTTCAAAGGTGTGTAAAGCCATGTCAGCCTACAGGTGGTTTAAACTCTGACACCAGGTTGTTCATGAACCATACAATAAGAAATACGAAGGATAGCTTTTACAATTATCCATAACTTCGCCGGTGGTGAAACCGTTGTAAAATATCGAATGATACCTAATTCAAAATCTAAAACCAGTTTTGAAAAAGCTTAGACTGTTTTTTGTACCTACAACCTCAATTTTATGGGTCAAAAACCGCGATAATTAAAACAGGTTTATAGAATTTATTTCTTCATAAGAACAATCACAGTTCGCTTATAATGAGATGACAATGGTACGACTTAGTAAAATAGACAATCAATCCCTGGCCATCAACAAATAGAAGAAAGATCTTAGTTTTTTCTTAAATATGCTTACAATTTTTTATTTCATTAGAAAGGAATAAATGATTTATTTGTCAGAAAATAGTATAGCACAATTAGATAGGCAATAAAAGCTGTGCTCCCTGAAACAGTACGGTTTTGTACAAACAGTTGAATAAACAAGATCCGTTTCATGTTTACAGCAATTTCTATGTCTTACTTCTATTGACACTTTGATCTGTCACTGACATTATTGTTAGAAGATGTTTGTTTATTATCTACATTCATAGGTCGATTGTTTTGACAGCTGATTTAACAATTGCCACCATTATTTATATTCAGAACAGCTGTGATTCATTGTAAGATGCGCTATCACATCATACTTTAATTATGAACTTACTGATAAGCGATGAATTACCAAAATTTAGGCTAACGTTGGGTGCTTCTTATAGCATTAGTGGTAAGGACTAAAATTGCATGAAATAACAAGATGCTAGAACTTGTCATATCATCGTAGTGAGTGTCTTAGATTTTAAATGTTCACAAACATGTTAAATATACTAACAAAGGAATAATGTCTACTTGTTTTCAGTTTTTTGTATACCTACGTCATAGACTAGCAATCGAGATAGGTATTACTATTTGATACTGACCTGTAAAGAAACATACCTATCTAATAATTTATTTAATTACGATGATTCATTCGATACCTCGTATGAAAAAATAAAAATATTACATGCATATATTCCCTATTATCTGTATTGGTAAGTAGGTAACTTAGTATAGTATTTCAATGTTTTAATTTACTTATTATGTTCGCTATAATCTAGTCTATTATTTATGTAATTATGACATTCCGAGTAATGTTTTAATTGTTTGTTTCACTACTTAACTGGTACGGTGCATGAAATTGTTTAATTACAGATAAAGCTTCAGAGTTACTCAATAGTCATAAAGATGGAAAATTGTTACAGATAGATTAGATACAGATAGGTTATCATTAAGATATTCGTTGTTAGACAGTCGATCATTAATGTTTGATCGATTTATGTTTTTGTTCTGTTAATCCGATAATACATAAAACATAATTTCACTATAGCGGGGAGCAAAAATATCCATATTTTTTTTCCTGTAACAGAGCTTCTCCTGCAAAGGTGTCCGTATTAAAGGCCTTTATAGGCGACAGATTAGTTACCTTATATCCTATTAAAAAACATACTATTGTACTATGCTCTTAAATACGTCAAGTCGTGCTTCGTTTGTCTCCCCATATGCGTTTCTTTGAAATATAGGCAGGGAAAGCGTTACTAAGAAGATAATTTTTACTCGTTATCTGCTAGCACTAACTGTTAAAGGCATTATTCTAGATTGGCATAATAATTATGAAACTAAAGAGATTGAATATAATTAAGTAATAGTAATAAAGATATACTAATCGATTCAGTAAGTCCTTTTAAAACATTTTTGTTTTAATAGTAAAATTATATACGCGGGGCCTCAGGGTCACAAAGACTAGATATTTTTAATAACATTACATGGTAATTTATATTATAATTTCAATAGCAAATAATAACAAACAATAAATTCATCATCGTCATTCACCCTTCTTGTTTGATGACTAACGAAGCTTATTCTGATTTGCAATTGAATGACTATTCATAATTTTGCAATAGCTATGTTTGAAAAGATACCTTGAGTCGTCAGGAATATTCTGTAGTGGCTGGTGACTGGTGCCACAATCTAACTACATTTATATATAATATGTTTGTATATATAATATCCAACAAACTTTAATTTTTACTAAAGTTTTTTTCGTGTGTCAAAAATCTTAAACTTTTTTCATAATTATTGATTTTATGTGCATGTCTAAGACTATCACTTGACATCGTAGATTCCTCAAGTGCCGCCCACGATACTATGAATGTAGTTTTGACCATATAGGACTTGAGAACAATTGAAAAAATGTGGGCTGTTTATTGCTTGAATTTGTGAAATGTTAGGGCATTGCACCTATTTGCAACCGTACCATATGTGGTACAATTGCAAATGATGATAATTGCATATAATTACTGTCATACCGGAAAGTGAAGATTGAGCATAACATAACTTCTTGTTATATTTTCTTTGATAGTTTCTTTCTCTTTATAAGTTGAAAGTTAAATTTTACCACATACTTAGTTCTCGACAAGGGGCTTGCAATTTACATTTGTCAAAACTTTACCTCTAACGTGATAAGTAGATTAGGTGATATTTGTGCCTTCATCATCATCATCAGCTGGAATACATCCACTGTTAAGCAAAGGCTTCCCCTTTAGAACGCCACAATGAACGACAACTAAGTAAATATCTCTTAAGAAGAGCATCACCCATTACAAGAAATTTACTTAATATTTTAAACACACACTAATTGCTGGTATCTCATAGGAAACGGGTTCATGTCCATAATTATACATAAGTATTCCACGTGTTTTTGTGATGCATTGTGTAAACAATAAAACACCATATTTAGCACCGAAATGTTGCGTACCGTTGCCACTTATCACTGACTTTTTGCTTACATTATCTCCATTTCGTAATCTTGCAGAAGAAGCTAAGTAAATTCATGATGTGCACGATCTTTTAAATATCACTTGTTTTAACTTTAATTACTTGCTTTTGTTGAAATGACAAAATTAACGTACGTAATTTTCTTACATAATGAAGTCTGCTTGAACTCCAGATTGTTCCAAAAACTTTCTTTTTATTTAGCGGCTGACGATTCTTCATAAGGCTGTTCACACGCAAAATAAAACTTAGTGCAGATATGGCGCAAGGGTATGTCACCGACTTAAATAGATAATTTCCATTCATGAGATAAAGTATAGGGCATTCTATGAGCATTTGTGATAGAGATTCGATTGGCTGTCAAATTCTTTGAAAGAAAAAGTTTTTATTTAAAGTTCTCATTAAATTATTTGAGTAACGATTTTATAATTATTGTCTTGTGGAAAATTCATATTAGGTTAAAAACATTGGCTCGTCCGAAGATACATATGAGACCTGTGCCTATCAAGTAGCAAAATACGGATGTACCTATATAATTCTGGTAAAGAATGATGGGTGTGATTACGTAGAAACTACAGTAATTAGTTTTAAAGTTGAAAGCTCTTTTTGATGTCCTTGTTTTTTTCAATTGAATGTCGGCGAATAATATCAATATTTGAATAATAAGTTACAGAGAAATGAAGAAAGTGGATGGTTTGCATAATGCAATGCGCACTGTGGGTCGCCCTCAAAGTCGAAATACTCCAAGTTATTGAAATGGCGCTTTACAATGGTTTTCGATTGACGTTCATATTCGTTTCTTGTTTTTTAATAAAATACGAGTTACGACTGTAACTTGTCTCATATGCAAAATTCCCTAAAGATTTCACATTGTTTCCAAATATTTTTTTATATTTTCGCATACTTTTAAGGTTATTATTATGAAACTGAATGAATGGTTTTAAAATACGAAAATTGGTTTATCAAGTATTACCAGAATTATTTATTACAATGGTAAAAAATAAACTATAAAATATCGCAATATACCCCCACCTTATATGTTTTTTTTCCACATATAAAATCTTTATCTCATTCTCATATGATTTTTCTGTGTGAAGTAACATTAGCCTTAGACATAAACAGATGGTTTGCATAAACATTCCTTTCACTACCTCTACGAACCCTAACTTCCTATTCACAACACTTAATTAAGGACGTCCTATTGTTCCATTCCATTTACTGATTATATTCACTGATAACTTTCTTCAGCTTACCATTATTTATCTGTATCTGTGTTCTACACACATAATTATATATTCATATTTTTTACGACCACGAACTCAGTATTATATATAATTTGAGTCTAGATTGAGTTAGGTTATAATATCGGTGTCAAAACACTTCGACAGACACCTAGATATGTTGTAAGATTTCCTGTTTATTATATGATGATCACTGTTAATTTTATTAGGTAACAAAATATTGCTATTTAGGATTATTCAAGCAGCTTCTTTATATACAAGATCATAATAAAATAAACTAATGATGCAAAATGCACGTGACTAGTTTTCGTAACCGGACCAAGCATTCTCTTTTATCTTACTCAATTTTAGAAAAAAACATTATCAGCATATTTTTTAAATAAATTATGGTTAACAAAACATCTTCATCAGTAGAAAAATCATTGTAAGCAATAAAATAGATATCGTATCTTACGTTATAAAAAGGAGTAAATGTAATACCAATACAGTTATCGCAGTCATCAATACTCATATGATAATATTGTTTTCTCAATACCTTAGTTGGAGCTTTTTGTACGATATTGATGCAAAGAAATTACTCTTTATCGCTGAAATAATGGCGTAGGTACCGTCAGCAAATGACTTGGCGGATATATTTTATAGGCGAACAAAAAAACTTTATTTGACGAACATCGGAGAAAAAATATTATTTGTTGAATTTTATAGAAAAATGATTATTTGTTGAAAACCTGTAAATACTTTTATTTCAAACATTTACCATCATTTTCCAGAAAACATTATTCATATAATGAGTTCGTGACCAGATTACTCTTCTGTTGCCTACAAATGTACCATACGTAATATAATCACTTAATATGCACTCGGTCAGACATCAAGCGAATACTTAACCACACGTATTCAAATAACATACGCGCTTATCCGCAACGTCTAATAAGAAACGATTTACGGAGCATGTTAATTAGTAATTAACTTGACAGGCCATCAACACTTGTTTTATTCGACGGCGTAATTACCATTTATTAGTGCTATACGTTTAAGTAGCAGATTGTCTATCAATGTTTTGATTACATTACATAAATGAAAGCTCCCATTCTACAATCCCATTTTCAATTTCGAATTTACTTTGAAGTCAAAAAAGTTGCCTAGTGGTTATCATACCGAGTATTCAAACCCAGGCCAGTATCAATATGACTTTTTCAATGTAATAAATACTTTCTTAGTTATTCTAAGACACCACTGACTAACGGTGATAGAAAACATCGTAAGGGAACCTGGATTTAATTAGCTGAAATCGCCAACCCACAGTGAGCTAGCGTGGTGATCAATGCTCAAGCCTTCTCTCTACGAGAAGAGGCCTTTGCCCTGCAGTGGGACAGTTATAGGCTGTTATTATTATTATTTCGAATCTGAATTTTCAATTTCGATGTTTCGTGGCGCTATCTAGCGGTAATATAGTTCTTTCTCTCGAGAACAGGACTTTTTTTCTTTCTGGATAATTAGTACTATTTGTCCGTCTCTGTACTCCTGATAACGTAATGCAAAACTTCACGATGATCGGTTCAGTGCTTCAGGCATGAAAAGATAAAAAACAAACAGACAGTACTTTCAAACTAATATTAGTAAAAATATCGTGTGATGTTGACAAACAAAAGAATAAATTTTCCTAGACTTTCTTTGATGATCATCTTGTATTTGGCTGTTACTTATGATGTAAGAATTGTAAGTTATTTATGTTTACGGACTATTAAACACAGCGATGCGTTAGTTTCTAATCACAATATCTAATGTGTAGATACACATCCAACGTGCATATTATCATTTGATAACATGTGGGTAGGTACTTGTAATTACAGTTAATGGGAGTAATACGTAACGTAGTAGGTACATGTGGAAGGTTTAAACAACATACATTACAAGTAAAAGTTTGCATTCCCGTATCTAAGTGCGTCGGCCAAGTTAACCGGTTTCATAATAGGCTCTAGTCTATTTTTTGCCATTCACCTGTTTGGCGTAATGTTGTGCGCAGGCGCGGCCGGCCGGCACGCCTCTTCACGCCATCTCTAGCGATCTTGGCGGCCGCCACCCGCCTCGGACCTCAACCTCGCTCCTGACTAACTTTTCCGCTTTTACTTTCAGGTTGTTACCTTTTTGCTCGTGGCCCTTGCCGTGGGAGCCGAGAAGAAAATCGAATTGCAAGACATCGAAGAAGATAATTTGAGAAGTGAAATACAAAATGAAAAAGAGAAAGAACTCGATAAATCAGACAGTCAACAGACAACGGGCACAGGTTCGGGGTCAGGATTCAATCCTTTGGAATTAATGAAGAGTGGACTTTTAAAGTATTTCGATAATTCTGCCCCAGGTATCCCTCCCCAGCCGCACCGATATGTTCATCAATACGCTGTGACTGAACAGCCAGAAAGATTTGCACCACCTTTAGCCAAAGCGCAGTATGCACCAGCAGGGGCTCAGCAAGCCATGGTAGGGTATTTGTCCAACATCCCGATGCAGATATATCTAGTCCCACAGTATTTTGGAGATCAATCAGATCAACCTAACGAACCGCAAGTAAGATCTCAGTATCAGCCGCAGATAAGACCTCAGTATCAGCCGCAAATCCATGTGCAATACCAACAACCAAGCTTATCTAGATTAGCTGGTTATCAACCAAACTCTGAAGCACTACAATCACAGACGAATTATGTAGAGGTTCCTGCTTATGTGCCTCCTACAAGTAAAACATATGTCCAGCAATACGCCCCACCTTCGGCTGTGACATACGTTACTTACCCTACAGCACCGACCGCCGCGCCCACTCCAGCTACTATAGCTCCCGTAGTAACCTATCAGGTGCCCGTCATTCAATACCATCCAGGTCAAGTAGCTCACAAACCTGTATCTGCAGTTTATTATCAGAATCCAGAGTACGCCGATATGAACTCCCTTGACGATGTACCAGACCATGGATCTGACCAGAAGCAATACAGCTCTCAGACAGAGGCTCCGTACCACTCATCGACTCCGTCAGAGTTTCCGCGGCACTATAACTCCCGTGCACCAATAAGAGAGGATTATAGGCATCATAGTGTTCCTGAGCTACCTCACCCGAATCCATTATTATTAAAAGGTCTACCACCACATTTGTCTCATTTACCAAAAGCATTGCCGATGTATCGACCTTTATTAAAGTCGGGTTATCAAGGGAACGGAGTTATTCACAACCCGTTTACACCGCGACCGCATGATCATTATGGACCTTCTCCATATAAGAGACGACCCTCATCTTTATTGGAGTCCTATATACCTTCGAGTCTTCAAGTTGAATATTTGAAGAGGGGGCTGGTGAAGGAACCATTGCACGCGTATGATGCAGTGGCCAGTGGTCGCTTGCCCCATCCGATTCCACGACATTACGAACGAGGATTTCTGCCGAACCAGATGTACCAGACAGGAGCCGGTGGTGTGACCTACGGACATTATAAAAGGACTCCTAAAACGGAGAGGATTGCACAGAAGTGAACACGACCAATGACCATACATTAATAATTTAAGCCTATAAATGTAAGTTGTTTGAAGTTTACATTGCGGGATTTTTGGAACGAAAGAAAATAGAATAAGGCTGAAAATAGAAATGTACAGCAAATGAGTGTATTATAATAGGAAATAAGAAGTTTGTTAAATAATTATAATTAAGGATGACAAAGTAGAAAAAACTTATTCAAATGTAATTATGTATCGTATAAAAAAATCTAATTGAATGGTCAGTATTTTATCAGTTCGTATATTGTTATTTATAAATAATAACTGTTGTTAATTAAATGTTTGTTTTACTTTTTCCTGTCGTGTCAGAATTGTTGTCTACAAACAATAAAATATAAACCAGGATTCAACAGGACTTTGACAATAGCAAGACTTAACTAAAGTACTAAAGTTTGCCTCATCAAGACTGGCTCAAACAAAAAGGCCAGCAGTTATTGCCAAGAAGTCGGGCAGCGAACTGCGAATGACCTCCATCACATAATCTCCAGCATCCATATTTCTAGCTCTAGCTTTTCAATTGCTAAACATAAACCTCATTTTACATCCAGTACCTTATGTCATAATACTTCAAGTAGAAAATGTTAGGTGGTATTGACTGTTATGAAGGAAATATAATACATCGACAAAATTTTACTATTTTGAATATTAATTCATAGGTACTACTAAAATATCAACGGATGCTTCATAGTACCTATTGTAAAACATTGCTAAAGAGTTTATTTTTTTTTGTCAGACATACTGTACATAATTAGCTCAACTAATAAAATCATAGTAACTTCACACACTTCTGCCTACTTTTTAGGGGAATAATGTTCCATAACAAAATTGAATTTATATTGTGTGTGTCCTAAAACAATCCACGATCTCTATTTCTGCCTACTTTTAGATCAACATGTCTGCAAACTAACACGACCGGATAAGGCGCAGGCCAACGGCTTAACGTGCTTTCCGAACCACGGATGAGTTGTTGCGATATGTAAATTCTGAATAAGACTGTCAGAAGTAGACAGAAGAGACATAAGAAAGAAAAAAAGGGACATTAGTAGAAACGAAAATAATCTTCGAAGTGAAATTAGTATATACAGCTAATTACAGAGTGTCATAAAAATTATACGTTTTAGCACGACCTGATTTTTTAATTACAGATTGCAGAAACAATTACTAGGGTTACCATTATTATGGTTTAGTGCTGTCATAAGCGTTCAACTGTGAGTTAGCTACGCTTGTCAAAACTGAGTCAAGTTTGTCACATACATATTTTATGTGGGTGTGTTTTTGAGAAAGGCAGAAAAGCGATCACTCCTGTAAATACGAATAAATTAAAATATTGACATAAAATTACACCTGTATTCCCCGAAGGGGTAGGCAGAGGTGCACATATAGTACACCCACAATTCGCCAGTTATGTTTTTTAGGTCCTAATGTAATAGGGGGCGAGCCTATTGCCATCATCATGATGGCAATTTCATATAAAGAAATATTGCCTAAAGTTAGTCTCCTATGATTTGAAATTACTTTATTCAATATGACGTCACCGTATGTGTGGGACTGTATGAAAAGAGGTCGCACGCCTGGTTAGGCTTTGAATGATTATGCGTGGAATTACCTTTGAATATAACGGATGAAAAGCTTCAAGACAAAGTGTCAAGCACAGGTTGGCAGGTCAAATAGGTATTCTAGGCAGACTGAGATTAATCGTGTAATGTTGTTGTGGCAATACTCTTTTGTTACATCGTTAGGCACTCCTGGATGAATAATGTTTAGGCAAGCGCCAAAGATAATTTGAGGTTTCAACCTGTATTATTCTAACGATGAATTACTATTGCTAGTTGGAGGTCTGTGAGGTGAAGTTATAATGCAATTTGCCTATCTTCACGAAAGGTGTAAGTATAGTTTCCTGATTGTATTTCCCGCAGAGACTAGAGATAAATAGCCCACATGTATTCAAATATTATTACCGAAAAGTCTTAGGGTAGAGAAGGTTATATTTTTTCAAATGAATCATTACAATTTATTGGGAAATATCTAAATCACAGATTCCTGCGGAGAAATTGGTACATCTCTTTTGCCTTCCAACCCAAGAATTAATTGTTTAACTCATACAAAAAAACTTTAAACAGCACGGCGTGGTTTCATAAGTAGTCTCTGTAAGTACTAATTAAAACATTAAATTAAATTATGTGCCTGAGACAGAATATAATTATCCTGTCAAACGTTTAGTTTAGATGTCATTCTTGTCACGATCATATCAGTAGACATAGAGTGTGCTTTTTTATTGATTTCTATCATTAATCATATAAGTCATAACATCAAGCTGTGGTTTCACATGACTGCAGTTAATTAAATAAATTGGAAATAATCATTGCGTGATCTCTAAAAAAACTAATTTGAAATAATTAGCATAGCTTATAGTACATTTAGTTTGAACTCTGACAGTAACCTCAGAGGTCATGAGATTGATAGCAGTGGTTTAAGATATGAGTTTGTATGATGTATGTATATCTATGAAAGTCAAATTATTTGTAGACGTTTGGGCGTAGGTGTTTTGTAGCATTAATTGGCGTTAATACCATTTAAGAAAACATGTTTGAGTGAAATTGCTTACTTCCTAAATGAAGTGCTGAGAAATATACGCCTATGCGAATAATTAAAGTCCAAAGAGAACGATTACTTCGTGATGCAACGACAAATCAAAACGATATTTTTAATAATCGTATACTCCTCACGTATAATAAAACGTAGTTTTATCAATTCCTCAAATATTTTAACCATTTATTTATTTTCTTTTTCAACTCCTAGATTTAACCTCGGAAGAAGTGTTTGGTTTAGAACGGTATTTAAAGGTTAAGTATTGTAAAGCTTGTTAAGTAAATACATCGGTAGCAAGCGGGTTAATTGCACAAATAATTATGTGGGCGGTGTACTGTAGGGCTTTGCCCTTTAGACAAAAATATAATCATCATACAAAGAACTGTCTTCGAACGGTTGGAACTATTTAAGTTTTATAACTTTAAAACAAAAGAAAATGTGTTATTAGGATTTTCTGTAAGCCCAATAACACTTTAAGTGATTTAGAATGAAATCCAAGGAATCTCTAATGGCAGTCGCAACGTAGCTATATTACCTACTTAAACAGTTAGTTAATATGATCATTACATACATAAAAACTTGCAATAAATGAGAATTTAAAAATAACTTTATGAGCGACTTATTTGAGGGTTCATAAATTTAAGCGCTTCTTTTTTGTTTTTATGACACACGCCATCTACTGGTATTTCTTTAAACCAACTAACTTCTCAGTCTCGTAAGTAAAAGTCGCGTAAGTACGGACGGTTTCAAACCATGCAGTGTAACCTTTCACTTAGTCAAGCACACAGGCAGACTTTATTTGGATGGACAGTGTGTGAATGTCTTACTAGATGGCAGTGTTGTAGCGCGTGATACATTCTCTGCCTAGATCGTTTTCATAGTAGAAAGTGAATATAGTGCAGGTGACGAAGAAGTTCGGAGCTGTGCTGTGTGAGGGCGTTGTTTATTGTTGTGGTTATTTGATTTACATTTATTTACCCACCCAATTAAACTATTTTAACTGAACAACCTATTTAAACTGGCTTCGTTTACTCTAGAGCGTACTTCGCTCCAGTCCACGAAGATTTCCTTAATACCAAAAACTCAATGAAAACTGTAGTATATACGACATAAAAATGTCAACAGACGGACAAGTGATACATACACAAATAGCTTGAGTAAGTAATGCGCATGACTTAGATGATTAGCTGCTTTAGCAATATGACTCTTCCTACTTTCGAAGATTTTGTACTTAACCCCATATTACTCAAATACGACGAGTTACTCAATTCGCAAGCCAGCAAAAACTACGAAACATCGTTTTCCGGAAGTCATAAAATGTGGACACGAGACTAGCGGTATGGAAGCAATGTATGAGCGAGGAGAGATTGAAATGATGCGTGTTAATCTACGTTATAAATCATAAACATACCTGTCTTTTATATATTGAATGCGTTTTGCAATAGTCATGGAAATAATAATTATGCTGTCTAACGATGTAATTATCCGTTTTTCCAAAATCCCATTCTTTGGTTTATTGACATACTAATACAGGATACGTTTGTATTTCAGCCAAATTTTGTTGGGCATAAGATCTGTGTATTTTGGGGCAAGTCTTTCAACGAGAAAAAAATGCAATCCTCCGCACTTCAGTTGCCAGTAAAACTTACGAAATCAAGGAAACAGGAATGTGGGATGCATCCCACAAATATCCTATGTAAAAACCTACACAGTACCAAGATAAATACAATTTAGAAGGCGTTAGTGTGATTAATATTGTTATATAAGATAATATTCTAATGAAATCTGATAGTCAGTCACAATGAACACTAGACGTTGCGTTCATTAATCATTCTCTTTGTTACACACAGATTTAAGTACGATATGTCAGCGCTTATTAGATTTACTAAGTTATCTATTGTATAGTCCACCTTCTATGCCCTCTTTATTAATTTCGTAGTAATTGTATGGCATAATGAGAAACAATTTCTTCTACGTGTTAAAGAATATATGACAGCTATCAGCTTTGAAACTTATAGTCGTAAGTTAGTGGATTGAAGTAAGTTCTGGAATATAGCTGAGCTTTGGCGATAAATACAGTATAATGTTATCATACACTATAATTCTTGACTTCAGTGTAAGGCAAATGTCTGCATTTTTTAAAAAGCAACTTTTCAGTTTCTGGTTCGTTCTTTTCCATAGCAGCAACACTTTTAAACCGAGCAACTAGATTTAACGCTTTACAGGTGTTTTTCTGCAGCCTATAGATATAGAATAGAATCTAAAACTATAATGTCTAAAACTCTAAATTTGAAATCCATGTTTAGATAATTAATCAACTATTCATTTTTAAGGCCCGCCTGGTTATTCCCTAAACTCGGGTTTCATGGCCACAACTTAATAGTTTTTGATTGCTGCGTGTGACAGATTCAATCCACGTGATTCAAGTGAGGAATCACCACTGTAGCAGTGGAGAGGGTTAACAAGAAATTCAGTAAACAAATGACTATCTCCAACCTCACTTCCTTAGATAAGTTGTAATTGTAATAAGACATTAATCTTATTGTAGATTACGTACAAGTACATTGAGCTGTTAATTTATGCTTGCATACTTTATTACCTCGTAATTAAAATCATTTTTATACTTTGGCGGAAGCGTTAACATGATTTTTTGAAATATCAGGTTTTATTCATCTAGATGCTTGTTGGAATGGATACATCTCATTTGCGTTAGTACTGAAATACTGGGCATTGTAAGTAAAGTTATGGTACTGCGTTAGTATAGAATTAACAGAGTTTGCCACTTTTTATTGACTTTGCAACTTTGTTTTGTAATAGTAAATTAACTTAACAAAAAAATCTGGGCTTAGTTTATTAGTGTTCACATAAGGAAAATCTCTAGTCTACTAATTAAGCAATGAAATGGCGCGATAAGTTATGTGCCTTACAGGTTCACGGCGTCATTTAAGGCATTGATGATCACCATGTTTTAGATTAATAGATCCGGGACTTTCAATTAAAATTTTCACCCAAATTACGCGTCCACTACACATAATTGGTTGACCCGCAAATTTTCCACTAAAACCATGCCCGTTATGAATAAAAACCCACTTATTCGTCGTCATTAAATGGTACATCGTTACATAAGGTACGTTGTGTGACAATAAAGTGAGATCGGACAAACAACTCATAAATATTTCATAGCAAACGCGTCGACGGTTATTACACCCGAATTCATGCATGCTAACATGCTACGTAAAATGAGATGCCTCAACTGAGAAAAGTGAAAAGCTGGGACGATGAACGGCTGCGGTTGGTCAGTTGTGTTGCATCAGTGCGGGCTGCAATGATGTGGCGATGCGAGATTGTTTTATTAGAGCAATCATACATTTGTTGGACAATGGGTACCATTTGTTTTTGCTTCAACCGTGTCTGCAGATCCTTGGGAATTAATAAGCCGACGGGAGCTAACTGTATGAATCTAACATCGCCAATCCTCACGACTTTTTGTGGCGAATTGATCGCCCTAGGTCACTGCGGTTTGGCGAAGTCCAGATCTATACGAGAAGAAGTCTTTGCTAGGGCGAAAAAGGCTTCTTCTCATATAAAATATCTATATAATTAATAATACCAGCCTATTACGGCCATAACAATAGAAATAAATTGTTTTATGTAGTTAAGCCAGCATTAAATATACAACGACGCACAATATAACGAATTATATGCCCATTGGAGTTATATAACCATAAAATGAAGTCGTATGAACGAGGAACTAATTGGATATTATATAAAGGTATCATGAACCTAAAGTCAGAAGGTATACGAATATGATAATTTTATGTCAAAACACGCATTGCCTGCCTATGTGTGTGTGTGTGCGTCTTCTAAGTGACGCAAGATATATAACCGTACTAAAATAAATCAATCTATCAAACATGTGAATTTTAATTATAATCGGAATATTACTAAAAAAAATATCTGTTGAAATTTTGTTAAGTTTTATGTTATGGTGGAAAGTAGGTAAATTAATATAAGTTTGAGTAATGTTGTTGATGATTGGGAGGTAGTGATAATTATAATGTAAGTTGATTGATGATGACTGTTTTAAATTGTCGATAAATTATTTTTATTTATATACCGCGTGTAAATTGTAGAGTTATGAGGTTATTTATGTTAAATATTAAGGTTATGTAGGTATATGCAATGTGCATATTATAACTGTTAAATACAAGATGAAAGAAGTTATAACAACTTTATGTAGAAAGCTAGTTATTGAACAGTACATTGATATCTTATTAGTGACGTTATTCTATGTCCTTTATAATTCATGGTGCCTCTATACCTGGCATGACCTGTTTTTTCATGAAACAATAGCTCATGCCTTATATATATTGGCACTCAGATAAATCGGAAGCCCTTTACAATTATGTTGCACTATAAGTTTTGTTGACTACACTATACTGTAGAACAAATCTAGAATAAACACATAGGTCTGTATAACTTAAAATTGTATCACAGTCCAATAAAAGTCCTTTTCGTGCCAATATTTAATGTACAGGTAATGTAATTCTGAATGAGATATCAGGTTTTACCATTCTCTTGACAATGACAATGAAGAACGGATCGAATGGCCTATCACAAGCGCACCGATTTAAAAGTAAGATTTCAGATCACAAAAAAGTCATTAAAATGAGGCATTAGCATTATCAGACTTTTATACTAGGCCATTATATCACCCTGATGTGATCTAAACGTACGTCTGCGTTTTATAAAACTAAGTAAATCTATTGAGTGCTCTATTAAGATCATAATTAAAAAGTTATAGAGCATAATTGGGATATTAAATTGAATTATTACCAGCGATTCACTACTCTTGCATTATTAGCATGCGTTCACGATTGATAATGCAATAAACGTCCAGATTGGACGATGTAGTGAAATAATAATAAATATCTCTTTAACACGGTTTGACCTATTTTCACCTGACCATCTTCCGTGTCGATACGAAGTAGAAGAAGTCACTCATTTATATTAGGATATGCATATTTGAGTTAAATCTTCTAGTTCATGATAAGCTTCAATATGTTGCAGTGTTGGACAACTTGACTGGCGTGGTGGCTAAGCGATTGGACTGCTGCGCTAAGGGTTGCGGGTTTGATTCCCACACGGGTCAAAAATTTATGCGATCCACAGATAATTGTCCCGAGTGTATGTGATATTCCATGTTTGTGAAACGCACCCGCGATACAGAAGAAATTCCTAGTGTGGGGCGGCGTTTTTTTTTAATGAAACAAATGTTGGTTGTGGTTACACGATACGTTGCGCGCATGTTTCGTTGTACGATGTGTTGCAGCCGGTGTAGCGCGAGACGTCGCAGCACGTGCACTAGCCTAAGAAGCGCTTTGCGTTTTTGTTGGCCATTATACTAGGTGCAGTCCATGTCTACTAACGAAAGTAAGAAAGTAGTTCAGTGTTTAATTAACTGGTTTGGCACGTAGACATGTTTTTATAGATGTTTCTATTTGGTTTGATGCATTGTTGTCAAGCACTGCTTAGCAGCGGTGAAGAAAATTGGACCTTTTCTGCGTCATTGGTAGTATTTTGTTTAAAATAGTCATTATTAACTAAAACTATAAGTTACTGAGTATTTTTATTCAGTAATTCTCAGTAGTCGCACGAGGTTCAGATTTATGCCCGGTTGATGGCAATAGGTTCGCTCCCTACAACATTGGATTTAATAACTGGTGAAATATGGGTGTACACTATGTGCACCTCTCCCTACCCCTTCTGGGAATACAGGCGTGATGTTATATTATGTTAATGTCCATTACTCGGATGCTCCAGTAACAATACTTTAATAAAAACAGAATTTTCTCTTTACCGTAAAATTCCGCTCCTAACGTACACTACATTGTTTTCATATATTTTTTATCTTGAGAAAATAACCTTGGGTCATCTTTTGTCTTGGAGTTTATTTTTTTTTTAGCATTTCATCTTAACTATTTAGTTGCAAAGCGTACAGACTAAAGCTTTTTAAAACTTAATAAAAACAAAGGTAAATACTTATTTTTTTGAAGTGAATTCATTAATGCGCGGTGTTACTCGTTTCCAGCAAAAAAGTATAGATCATAATTAATCATAAATGTTAAATCTATTGTCATTTGTTAGGTGTATTTCAAAGCCTATTTCTGCTAATCAGTAGCAATCAACCCAGAAAACCCAATAACTGTCAGTATGTTCGATAGCCGCATTAAGTAAACAAGGGACCAAAAAGGCGTTACTTTTAACCTATAATTAGATTATCCAAGTTTCTTATCTGTTTCATTGTTTCTCTTTGACTTTAGATCCATATTGAGCGATAACGTGAAAATCACAATGGATTTCGTAACTACGAGAAAATAATTTAAATTCTAGTTTCACTCTTAGGTTACGTTGCGTAATTGATAATTTATTTGTGTAATTAAATATTTACGTAAATTATGTCGCAGTGACGCGCGATTTTGGACGTAATTAATCAAAGGTCTTGTATAATTCACATCATTATGTATAATATAGAACCTACATGATATAATGTTTAATTACAGTAATTCCATAGTTCGGAAACCTGTATATCAACTTCTTTTTGGTTAATGTCATAAATACTTTTTCTTTTGTTGCCCTACTTACAGGCATTGGATATGGGAAAGACAAAACTAGTTTTTACTTTTAATAATTATGAATTAAGAATACAGATGAGAGTTTTTAAATTATTACTTGTCAGTTGCTTTACTTTTGTAAAGGTGCGTCCACATTTGTACGTAACATTTTACCGTAACACCATTTCTAAGGGAGTTGAGTTTGGACCAGATACGGTACTTTGTCACGATCATGAAGAATTAATGTTCGTTGAAATATCACAACTAGGGACGCAGCTTTATGTTTTCTAATTGAATGGTACACAATGACTAATGTCAATTATTTTTGGAAGCTCATGGCTTTTTAAGTGCACGTACAAACGGCCAACTACTTGGTTTTCCTCATCTTCTAAGTTATGAACCAATTGTCGATTATTGAAAGTAATGTACGCATAATATTTACGTAACATGAGGTTAAAAACAAAAAATACCGTGTTACATAACGAAAGTCATATTTTTAATAATTGACAATATAATGACTAACAATGAATGATCATCTAATTGATACAGACTTAACCATTCATCGTTATTTTTAAATAAAAATGCTACAGAGCTTGTTCATTTGATTTAAAACGAATCATGCTATTCTGATTTCTGTCTCCCTATAAATAAAGGCCATATTTGCATTTCGATATGATTTCACGCGTATAGTAATTTTTGACAGATTGAGGAAAGCTTTGATTAAATATGCACCAACTTAGCAATTTATTTATCGATCGTCACTTTTTATAGAATTAGCAAGTTGGTATAAAAAGTGATCTCTCTTTTATTGCTGGAAGTATAGTTATGAAATGGATGCAAGTATTAATACACATGTATTCGATTCTTTTGCTTTCAGTTATAATTTGCTAAGAATGATTTGTTGTTGTTGTACAGGGAAAGACCTGGATGCAAAAGGCCCAACATAGGAAGCAGTGGCGTTTAGGGGAGGAGGCTTATGCCCAGCAGTGATGAAGAATGATGAAATGAAGTAACGTCAATTCTTTCGACTGCTGTATCTATAGCTGTGCAAATAATAATTTGTCTTAATATCTGCTAATGTAAGATATAGGCCAGATTAGTTTTTAATGCTTCCATGTGCATTTTGTGGGTCATTAGTGAAGAATATTGTTGGCAAATCTCGATGCAAGATATTTTGTTAACTCTACGAGTCCTACGTAAAACTATAGATATCCATATAGTAGTCCGCTACGTCATCTTATAAAGTATTTGAACAACAACTAATTTATTTATATCGATCACCTTATAATAAAATTTCCCTCAATGTAAATATGTTTGCCAAATTCTTTGTGTAACCTAGTTCATACATTTATGTATCGTAATCAATTCTCATGTAATCGGGTCACAGTCATGTCAGCAGTTGCAGGTGCGTCTCGAATCGAATGATTTCGCAAACATAATATCAATGGGTTAGATAACTTTCTTCTTGTTCCTTCAAGAGAACTGTCGATACGTTAACGTGTTTGTATTATTCTGTCGTTTGTCTGTCTGCGTGGACGCTGACCACGTGACCTACAGATTTTCTCAGGCGATCCAAAGCTGTTTGAGTGATTAAACGACTTCCACTTATCCACTTTCATCAATTATTTCCATAAAGTTTGCGTTATGTATTTTCATTGATTATTCCGTAGTAGGTCATGCAACTGACGTATACAAATATGTCTGACGTCTGTGACATGTCATAAGTAGGTTTTCAAAACTGTCCGACGTTCTAAATTCAGATTTAAATTTGATTTATTCTTATTAACATTATCATTGTTCAATATTTATTTGTTTTATGACGTAAATAGGGTTTTATCACGCAGTGATACCCTAATAGAAACACAAATTGTAACATAACGTAAATTAATCATACTGGCATATATATATTTTTTTAAGTTTTACAAAGTACTTATTAAATTGTTACTGTGACTTTTAATATTCTAATAACAAATTCTAATTCAAATTACAGTTTTAAAATAATATCTATTTTAGAACTTAATTCTAATACAAAATAAAAACAAGTAACACAGAAATAAAAAGTTAAAAAGCATCATAGAATTCATCCCATCGATTTACTTGAAAACAAAATTTTGTTGTATTTGTTTGAGTATTAAATGTTTGAAGGGAGCTGACCACTCATCAATACTACACGTCTAATACATTATCTAAGTAAAGAAAAAGTTACGTTTGCATGATAAGTAACAAGTGTTAACACTACAAATATACTACAAGAGAAATCGTAAGTGATTTATAAAATGTAAACTTTCTGTTGATTGAAAAGTTTAATGTCATGTTCTAGACTAGAAATGTTTAGTTAGGATTTTTGTAGACAGTACTCGTTAGTCATCATCACTAATTTGATCGCTAGCGTACTGATCATTAGTGGTACCTCTAGATTAAAATATAATTGATTAACTTATAGGTGATCGTTACCGTATTTAGAAACTGATGCTATGTTATAATTAAATTAAATTCATCATCATCAGCCGGAAGACGTCCACTGTTTAACAAAGGCTTCCCCCTGCGTTAACATCGGCTAGTGGGTTGTCACAATCCCCACGCTTAGTGCCGCTCGTCAGGCTTGGCGTGGTGATCGCAGTATTGGTGGTAAAGTTACAGAAGACGCTGCTGGCCATTTTTTGGATTTTCCGTTAGTCGCCTCTTACGACACCCACGGGAGGAAAAGGGGTGGTCAATTCTAGAGCGAATACTACTCGGCATAATTAAATTCAATTACAACACGGGAAATAACGCGAGCACAAGTTTTTAAATTTTGGCTTGACGTTTCGGCCGTTTGACGTTTCGATTATAATCAGGCAACGCGGTAGTTTATAAGTTAGTGATGCTATTGTCTTGAACCGGCTGTGTTATTGGTATTTTTCCAATATTTAAACACGTTGGTTGTAAATGCGAATTGCGTTTCTCAGGGCAAACTTGTTTAGCAACATCTAATTATAATTAGATACCACAATAAGGGCATGGATTTTGAAAATTTGGACTCAATATGTGGCAGAATAAGCTTACTCTCTATTATAATTAGCTTGTATGGTTTGTATATGTACCTACGACGTTATAAAAATGACGTTAAATACAACAGACTAATTTATGAAAAGAGAATGTGGACATGCATCATTTGTATAAAAATTTGCATAAAATCCGGTCTCTATATAATTGTAACTTCTACATCATTGAAAGGATATGTTATGTTAGTAAATCTTTAATTTAAAAAATTTGGACCACTACATAACACGAATTACTTGTCAATGGGCGGTAAAACTTTCTACTACTACATACTAGTTCTTTATAATAAAATTAATCAATCACTTCTAGACTATAGATAACATCGAAATACAACATTGTTCGTTTCATGTCTGGGTTATTATTAGATTAGAATGGGTACCTATCAGAACTGCCAGCAACTTATGATTTCACGGGATCAAAGACCGCTCCAACGACCTGCAAGGCTGGTGCCTGGCCTGTAACGGTATTGTTTGTTTTTTATTCCGTCTCAGCATCCCCTGCTCTCCTTATTCAGCCTGTCAGTCAAACGAAGAGAAGAATCGGCATCATGCAAGCTTTTGAAACAGATGACACGCATTTACACACTGCGTAAACTCTATAGGTACTCTTAAACCAGAAAACAAAAGAAAATAAAAACATGACGTAAGAGACCAAAATGGCGTCAGCTGTATGTTTGTGTATTTCTATTGGTTTGGATCTTAATCTTTCAAAATGTGAAATTTTTATCTCGGACACTACCGACAGACAAGACACGTTAACAAAATTTAATGCAATAGCTCCCAATATTAAAATTATAAATAGAAGTTCTCTACGTCTCCTAGGGTCTCCTATTTTGGAAGAATCCTACCCCGAATTTATAGAAGAAAAAATTCAAAATTTCAATATGATTTCGGACAGACTTTATAAAATTACCATGCATTCGGCCATAACTTTGATTCGATATTGCTGTTTTGGACCCAAATTTACTTACAATCTCCGATCAACCGCATTGTGGAAGCATACCCATCTCTTGGACAAAATTGATCAAATTATCCGGACCACTCTAACGTCGATTCTAAACATGTCCTTGGACGACCGAGCGTGGTCCCAAGCTACGCTTCCAGTCCGTTTGGGTGGTTTAGGAGTTCGTACAGTTTCAAGTTTAGGTTTACCGGCATTTCTCTCCTCAGTCCACAGTACCGAAAAATTAACCAGAAGAATTCTAGCTTCTTGTCTGGTTGATTTTGAGGTATCGTGCTTGACTGAGGCAGTAACAGCTTGGAAAATAGCTTGCCCAAATACTGATCTCCCGAACCAGCTTTTCTCCCAGAGGCAGTGGGACGAGCCGCTCTGCAGATTGATACGGAAGGAATTGATTAATACGTCAATCAATACTGCTGAGCGCGCTCGTCTGCTGGCTGTGGGCGAATGGGAGTCGGGCCTTTGGTTACAGGCACTTCCGTCGCCCAACATTGGAACAATGTTGGACGACAACACATTCCGCGTGGCTACTAGTTTACGCTTAGGGGCTCCAAGTGTTGCACCTCATCGATGTCACTGTGGTGAAGCAGTCGACAGCCTCGGACGGCATGGTCTATCCTGCAGTAGGAGTGCTGGTCGCATACCGAGACACGCTAACTTAAATGACATCATCCGTCGTGCTCTTGTCACCGCCGGCGTACCAGCCGTACTAGAACCAAATGGCTTGGTACGTGACGATGGAAAGAGACCAGATGGTATGTCGTTGTTACCCTGGAAATTGGGAAGGCCTTTGGTGTGGGACGCAACGTGCGTCGATACCCTTGCACCTTCTCATGTTTCTGGCTCGGCAATTTGCGCTGGCACTGCTGCTGCTGCTGCGGAGACCCTCAAACGGCGGAAATACAATAACCTGATAGGTAATTGTATTTTTGAGCCGTTTGGGGTTGAAACATTTGGGCCATGGGGTCCGAGCGCTCGTGCTTTGTTTAAAGAGTTAGCAAAGCGCCTAGTCGACTCCACACGTGACCAAAGGGCTGGTTCATTTTTTGGCCAAAGAATTAGCATTGCCATTCAACGTGGCAATGCTGCCAGTCTTTTGGGCACGTTACCGGTTGACATCGATGGGGATGAATTCTTTGATGCTTTTTAACTTTTTATTTTTGTATATATTGTTTTTATTTTGTATTAGAATTAAGTTGTATATATTTGTAAAATAGTATTGTATTGTCTTTTTCTTTTATAATTCCTTAATATAATAATTATCATAATCATTATTATTTCTGAATTCTAATATTTTGTTCATGTTTGTATTGTTATGATTTATGTGGCAACGGGTGTAAAATTACTTGAATAAATGAATTTATTATTATTATTATTTAATGTTTATTCTCCTGTAGAAAATAAACATTAAAAACTCTACTTGAAAAAGCAAAACTGACATCTTCGATCAAAACATTGGAACATCAACAAGTCATGTGCTAATGTTGCACTATGCTTGCTCCACACTCAGGTCTGGCGAGAGCTAAGTACTTCCGATATCATATTATTATAAAAGATGATCTACATATATGATGGATGAATCGCTGCAGATTGGAATTCCACGAATGTCATAAATGCGAAAGTTGCAATGTTTAAATGGTAGGATATGTTGCTCAACTGCGTCAAAACGGTTGAATGAGTTTAGATAAAGTTTATCGGAGACAGTATTTATTCTGAATTTGAGCTATTTTTTCTTGAAGTTTCTTATAGCAGATATCTGCTGTGGCAAGCCCTCCACTAGACCATTTAATGTAATAGGCTCAGACTACTGCCATAAATTAGGCTAGATTATAACAGTTTGTAACTGAACCTTTTAACTTTGTTTTAATAATACTACCAGTATTTAACTGCAGGACGATGGCCTCTACCCATGCCATGCTGCAAGCTCTCTTTACGACGGCCTTCACTGAAAGTTTGAATAAGAAAGATTTTGTATTTTGGACTCATCACTTAGCAAAATTTCTTAATAACTAAGTCTTCATGATGTTAATTGGTCTTTAACCGTACAGTAATAGGCCAAGTTTCAGCCGTATTTCGCAAAAACAAAAAGACGAATTGTATCAAACATCTACTTTCAAGCCCCTTTTTAACCGCAAAGTAGTTAAGAAATGTGCGCTAACGGGTATCTAGATGATATTTATTCAGTATTAACTGTTATACTGTAACCTTGCAATATTTGGCATTTTTCTATCAAATACTAAAAGTATCAGTGACGTACAAAACAAACTCTCTTACATTAGGTTACTTTACTGCAACTTAAGCTGTTTACATAATACGATATCATGTCATTATTCTATTACGATTTCATCAAATATTCAAGTCACGTTGAGCAACCAGTAAGTTTTCATACAGCATCAAATTCATGTACTTTATACTTATCTTGCTGTTGAAAAAGAAACCTTTTGAATTCGTAACAGGGCTCACTATTCAATGTGATTATTTTTAGTTCAGAAGTGCTGTCTGCGATTCATCACGAGATAGTTTTTGATATTTTATTATATCAATGCATGAACTAAGGTCAAAGTAATTACTATAGGTTTCGACATAAGTATTTCATTTCGAGTTGATTAGTGTATTGAATCGAGATTATTGTGATATAAATGGGGCATGCATTCATTGTACGGTAGGTACCTATTAATTAATCGAGTTTTGAAAGATGTTCGACGTATTGCGTTCTTGGTCAAAGAGATCAAAGACTGGTAATTAATTATGGTACAGTAATTGGTATGTATTCCATATTAATTGTTTCTGTAAGTAAAGGGTTGATTGATATTGACGTCTTACGTCTTCTTAACTCCAACTTTTAGAGCCCTATAATTATGTATAGTTCAGATGATATATATGATGAGTACCTATAGTAACAGTCTATACATTCGTTTTTTTCTTTTTATTTATTAGGGACTTGTAACCAATTTAGGAACATGCCAGCCCCATAGTGGTTAATTTTGATTACATTTCTGTATCCTTCATTCGCGATGTTGTATAAAAAGCATACATTCATTTTATTTAAGCAAATCAGCTACATTTCTACTTTACATATTGTACAGTCTTTATAATATTAGAGTCTAATAAAAGGCGATCCAATGCAGTTTTAAAGAGTTTATATGAATTCCATTTTACTTCACGGCGACAATCTCTACATGACTGCGAAAGTTAACATCCAGTATATTATTACATCATCGTAAAATAACATGGGTAAAAATAAAGAGTAACTTTTTAAAACAAGTGCATAGTTATTTATAAATCTTATTTAATGCGATTACAAAACAACACAGCAGCATGTGAGGAATGTCTATATATAGATACAAATATTCAAAACACATCGTAAGATTTTTTAAGGCCATGTTTTTTGGACCTATGTGTCGCATCGTGAAGAGATTCAAACAATTAAAATATTTTTATGTATTGGTGACGTCGGACAAGAAGTTATGCAATGTTTTACGTATTTTACGACAGACATTAAGCCGGCTAACATAGGCCTTTTCTAAATTGTTGTATTGCAAAAAATAATATCATCACAATATTACGTAAATAAAATGTGGCAAAAACGCAGCTACGATCACAGTAGATGGTTGTAGATAGGTCTACGACATCTTCCGACCTCTCACTTGCATACAAAATACGGAACAATTCTACACAAAACAAATTAGAGTACAAATCTTCCGAATCACGATACTACTGGCCATGTGAAGAAACAATTTACTCACAATTTCATATAATTACTAAGTCACTAACGAGCTAATTGTTATAGTTGCGCAACACTACTTAATACCACGAAACTGTCTCTTTTCTCTCCTATACCATCATTGTACCGACAACCACACTCCCGCTATTGTTTCCAAATTTACATTAGACAGAATTCATTATGGCGGAACTGTTGCGTGATATAGATAAATGCTTCGGAGTAAATCTTTGTAACGTATTTTGATGCACACTCGCTTTTAGGTTGAATGAGTATGTAATAATTGATGGTTGTAATCTAGCAAAGTTGCGTATCACATATTTTTTATTATTGTAATTACATTTAGGAATATCAGTGTAACATTGCTGTGCATCTTCATGATTACACATACGTAGTTAACTGAGTAGAGCAGTCAAGAGTAACCTAGAAAGCATTCGATAATGTTGGACACGCATTAAAAAACGTAAATTATGCTTATTAAGATTCGTAGTATGTTACTTTGTAAACTGAACTTTTTTGATGCAATGTGGAAGCTAAAAAAAAGGTAGACGTCAGCGAGGCAGACTCAAAATGAGATGGCGAGATGAACTGGACTTCTTTATGGAGGACTGGTCAGTAACAGCCCTTGACAGGGGCAAATGGAAAGAGAGTAGGAAGGCCTTTGCCCTGTAGTGGGACATTATAGGCTTCTAAAAACAAAATCTAAAAGCTACGCTCGCTGTTTATAAAGTTAAGTTTTGTAGTTATACTAAATGAAATGAATAATGTTGAGTACCTAAAATCTATCTCAGCCGTTCCTTAGCACAACTTCTTAGAGAAGGCTTTTGAGAAACAAACTAAGGAAGTGTTGTGATTGAAAGTATTACGCCAAGGTACTGAACCTGTTAATGTCAAAAAGAGTATTTTCAAAAACTTGATAGTCATTTATGTAACAATAAGCGAATGCTGATGAAATGTAAACCAAGAGCACACAGGGTCAGCACCTGCTTGCTTAATAAAAGGATTTTTTGTGAAGGCAAATAGTTTTTATCCTACGTTACATTAGAATTTTTTGTACCTACTTTTTACCTCAATAAAGCGTTAATTATGAATTGGATAAACTATAGCCCAAGATTACGAAAGTTTAGTCATAAAGAAGCGCAGGAAGATAAATTATGACCGCATTTCAATGTGTA
Organism: Abrostola triplasia; assembly: GCA_946251915.1. Classification (NCBI taxonomy): domain Eukaryota; kingdom Metazoa; phylum Arthropoda; class Insecta; order Lepidoptera; family Noctuidae; genus Abrostola; species Abrostola triplasia. Next base: position 7,995,832 of record OX276434.1, on the reverse strand, counting down.
AAGAGCGCAAACACTTCTCGTGTTATGTGCTTACATTGCAGCGTATTGCAGAAAATGAATAAACCATGTTTAAGACTAATGTTTCATTGCAAAATACATGTTATGTATTAGCGGATATAGCATAAATTGCCTATTTTGAATAATTGCTGTAATCAACTAATAAAAGGAGATTGCGAAAACCGATTTAAAACAATTAAATTGCTGATTATGCTTGCGGATATTATGTGAGGATTTTTTTTTCATTTGTTACAAGAACTGAATACATATATTAACGGGCTTTTTTACAAGGCAGGCCTCTTGGCATGTTTTCGGTCCTTCAAGGAAACATTTTTGGAAACAATTACATTTATTATGTGGCATACATTTAATTATTGTAGGAACCAAAATATTTAGGAATACTTTTGAGTGGATATACGTTTTGAAAAAGTACGAGAATATTGTCTTAGAATACTTTAAAGGAAATTTACAGAAAAACGAATTCTGGAGATCCATAAAATATAATTAAAAAGTAGTCTTCGCGTTAATAACCGTGTTGTAATTCTATTAAAATCACAAGCAACGCGATAGGTTAAAAATTAGCACCAATTTGAGTCAGCTGCAAGAGAGCATAACAACAAAAGCTTAACTAATGCAGTGTGTAGCAATGTGTATGAATGTATCGAGTAATTATGTAAATAAACAAACAACGATACACTACGCAAACTCGTTGTAAGTCAATAGTGATTAGTGGTCATTGGAAAATAACGAAGTGGTGTGAATTACTTACTCAACAGTTTGATTTACTGTCCGATGGGCTCGTGTTATGAAACCTTATTTAATTGAGATTGGCCGATCAAAAAATCATAAACCAAATACTCGTAGAACATAACTGCGTGCGTGTGTGTAACACTTGAATTTTTATGTAGAGAAGTTGATATAATATTTGAATAACATATAAAAACATAACATCACGCCTGTATTCCCCGAAGGGGTAGGCAGAGGTGCATATATAGTACTCCCACATTTCGCCAGTTAACATATAACCTTACTATAAACTCCTAAAGCAGGATAGTATACGTTGAAGAAGCGATACCCACCCACTAACATAATAATATAGTAACCCACTAACATAATAAAGTTACTAACCTACATAACAGTATTTTTTATGTTGGTTACTATGCAGTAACCCACACAAAAACTGCTACGACAGCCAACATTGCTATGATGGCCAATATTGCTACGATTGCCAATATTGCTACGAGGAACAAAATTGTTATAATGGTCAACATTGCTACAAGGGCCAAAATTGCCACGATAGCCAACATGCTACGAGGGCCAACATTGCCAAAAACCGCATTAAAATCAGTTAAGCCGTTTTGGAGGAAATTGGCAACAATAATTTGTGCACCCACAGAAACAAACAACCTCTCACCTTAAACGCATAATATACCTTCTCCGTTCCGCCGTGAGTAAAAACTTTAAAAGTGGTAAACGCTTTATAAAGTACAAGCTGTGCCCCGCGGTATTACCTGCTACATTTTATCATGATATATATAAAGTAGCCTGTGTTAATCCAAGGTTTCAGCTACCTCCATACTAAATTGTATCGAAATCGGTACAGCAATTTTAGCGTAAACCGGTAACAAACGCATTCACAAACTTTCGACTTTATAATATTAGTGTGATAAAATAATTTTCTTTGGCCGTGTTAGAAAACCGTTTTATATTATTACTGGTTACTCATCTGTTATAGAACCTTGTCATTAACTAAGAGAAAAGTACATTCTAATAGTGCTTGTTGATAGTCTAGTAGTATCACGTAGCTTTATATTGTGGTACCATTGCCGTATAAACAGAAGGTCAGTTTAGAAATTCAGGAAAATCATTGAGACTAGCTAAATGATATATCGTTCAGAAATTAAGCGTGCTCAAAGTTTTCTGGCGTAGCCGTTTTCATAAAAAATCTAATAGATTATTTAGTCTTTCGAACGTATTTATAACATGCATGAGTAGCTCAATCTTTACTTATTTTATATCAAGCTACTTGATGACATTGTATTTTTTTTTATTCAAAGGTATATTTTAATAACAGATAGGTAAAGGAAAAGTTCATAGATAACTTGTTTTATAAAGATATTTTTTCAACGTGCGTTTATTTAAAATTTGGTCATTCATTCAGCCTAACTGCTTGTTGTATGCAAATAATCGAAAGCGCTACCGTCCGCAACTTATGATACGTTCTCTGAACACAGGTGCGACGGTTGAAATTTACATTGTCTAGCCTCAAAAAACTCTTCATTTAAAATGATATAATGCAGTGGTAAATGTCGGCAATGCATATTTACTAGGCCAAAAAATATTCACCATGAAAAAAGCTATTCAAATATCATCAAAAATATTTTTTATCAAAATGTATACGTATACGAGGGTCAAACTGAAAGTTCTTAGAACTGGCCACTTATAAACAATATAATAAAAAAATAATTCTAAAATTTGAAAATAGAACTCTTTGCCAATATTACTGAGTATATATTTCATTAATTTGTCATTTGTTTTACGATTTGGCGGCAAATTGAAAATTGTCTGTGTCACGTCAACATGAATTTAACACGAGAAAATTTTCGTGCAATAATTTTTTATGACTTTCGATGTAATTTAAGTCAACAAGAAAGTTATGATAGACTACGATTGGCCTTTCACGATGAAGCCCCATCTCGTGCGACAGTTTACAACTGGTTTAATGAGTTTAAACGTGGTCGCACTAATCTCACTGATGATTTACGTGAGGGACGGCCTTCTACGGCGACGACTGAAGATAACATCTGTGTTGTGCGGCGTATGATAAATATGCCGAGAATCTATCCAAATCCAAGACGATTTGGATAGATTCTCGGCATATTGTATTAAAAATAAATTAAAGTTAAATATCCTAAAGTGCTCATCTATAACATTCACCAAAAACAAAAATATTATAACTCACACATACAACCTAAATAACAACTCATTGCATACAGTCACACTAATCAGGGACCTTGGGGTACTTCTGGATAATAAACTTCACCTGGATCAACACATAGATAACATTATTAGTAAAGCGTTTCGCATGTACGGATTTGTGATGAGATGCATGACTGATTTTAAACGTACTCGCACGTATATTCATTTATACAAATCTTTGGTGAGATCACAGTTAGAGTATGCTGTAATGGTATGGAACCCTTTGTACAAAAAATACATAGATAATCTTGAAATCATTCAATATAAATTTCTCAAAGCCACACATTACCGTTGCTTCCGACAAAAAAAAACATCATATGTTGATTTATTAAAAAAAATATAAACTGTCTACTTTAAGTAATAGACGCACATTTTTGGAAACTAAGTTTCTCTTTGATCTGTGTAATAACAAATATGATTGCTCAGAGTTAACTAACAAATTGTGTTATATAGTACCTAGAACTGTTATGCGGCGTGGAGCGCGCGGACGCCCGCTATTTGCAGTGTCCTCTTGTCGCACCAATGCGGGTGTCCGAGCGCCCCTACGACGTTTAGCAAAAAATTATAATACCCTTTTTTCAGAATTAGATTTATTTTCTTTGTCAGCTAACAAAATGCATAATGATCTGCTTAAAATGATTGAAAAACCTGATAATTAACCGCTTTTCATATTTGTATAAATATTACTAATAAAAGAACAAAATTTTAACATGTTTGATAAATTGTATTGTTGTACTCGTGTCTTCCAAATTTAACTCGAATATGTAATTTGTGGATTACGTAGTTAGTTACGCATTTATATACCTAGATAATAAGATATTGTTAATCATATACAGTGTGTAATTGTTTGTTTTCCCTAATAAATAAAATAAAATAAAAATAAATAAAATGATAGAGACTGACAAAAGAGTGACCTATCAGCAGATTCGGACAAGCTTAGGCATCGGTATGAGTCAAGTGCACAAAATCCTCCACGAACATTTAGCAGTCAGGAAGCTTTGCGCCCGGTGGATACCTCATAATTTGACTGAGGCTCAAAAACTCCATCGTGTGGATTGGTGCCGTAAAATGATTGAAAGATTTAACGGAGGTGACTCAAATGCTGTGTTCGACATACTAACAGGTGACGAAAGCTGGATTTACTGTTATGATCCTGAAACCAAAAGACAATCTGCTCAGTGGGTGTTTCCTTTCGAGAGGTTGCCAACTAAAGTGAAGAGAGATCGAAGTGCGGGAAAAAACATGGTGGCCTCGTTCTTTGGAAGGATAGGTCATTTCGCAACAATTGTGTTAGAGGATCAAAAAACAGTTTCTGCAGAATGGTACACTACCAATTGTTTGCCACTTGTCTTGGAAAAAGTTCGAGAGAAACGACCTCGCAGTAGGATCCTCCTTCACCACGACAACGCCTCGTCGCACACCGCTAAGCGAACGATCGACTATTTGGCGACATCAAACGTTGAATTACTGGGTCACCCGCCGTATAGCCCCGACCTCGCCCCTTGTGATTTTTATTTATTTCCAAAAATTAAAGAAAAACTTAAAGGAAAGCGGTTTATGAATGCTGAAGAAGCGGTGGCTGCGTATCGCGATGCCATTGAAGAGAACCCTAAAGACGAGTGGGCAAAGTGCTTTTCCCAGTGGTTCCATCGCATGCAGCGGTGTATTGACGTGAATGGACAATATTTTGAAAAGATATAATAAAACTAATAACTGGCTAATGTAATCAGTTTTTGATTTTCTAAGAACTTTCAGTTTGACCCTCGTATAACCTAAATAAAAAAGGAACATCAATTTCCTACATAGCAATATTTCATAAACGCAATATCTTTATACCATTGATCTTGTCATGTTGACAATGAGGCTTTATTGGCGTTATAAAATACTTTGTAACTACTGATCGTAATCAAAATGAAGTTATATGACCCTTCAACCATTTGACCCTATATTATTTCGACATAAAATACAAGTGACCACAAAATCTTTCATCATTCTCGACTATAAGCATTTTATACGACTATTTTCCTGTTAAAATGTACGATTAACGTAGGGTACTATAAAAAGGTGTATTTATGACCATAATTAGATACCTATCCAATCATTGTAAGTAATGCTCAATTGCCCATGCCCATCAGTGAATTGATGAGAGGAATTACTTGATTTGTATTATGCAAACGTGTAGGCTTAATGATGTTTCAGTTCCAAAAAGCTCTAAAACTTAGACATTTCTTCTGTTTTAGTTAGCATCTACGAATTTATAAGGGCACAGATATCTACTTTATAGTGTAGGTGGAAGTTAGAACACTGGATTAATAGCCACCCATTAATGGATATAGTACCTATAGCCTTTTGAATCAAGTTGGTGCCTTAATGCAACTATATTGCTTAAGGTGGATAAGAATAGGCTTTACTTTACAATATCGATAAGTACCGTTAGGTAAGTAGAAGTAATTCGAAAATTATAAATAAAATAATTAACAATGCTTGCAATGCTTTTACAAAAAAAAACAATAGCTTGCAGCTGCACTATGAAAGTAATTTGCAAAAAAGTCAATGAAGAACTTATCGGACACGCGCCCTAGTGAAAGCGCGCAGGCAAGTTCGTCGCGTGGACTGCACGCGCGGCGCTCTACCGTAGTGAACGCTTTCGGTCAAGCGGAGTCTCTTGCGCATCTCGTGGGAATGTTTCCGAGGTATAAAAGAACGTAACGTCGTGTTTCGCTGAACCATTGCTTTGCATGTACCCGCTAGCTCCAGATACCCACACCGGAGATCACACAGGTATAACACAGTGCCCGTGAATGTGATAACAATTAGTGATGTGATGTGTAGTGTTGTGATCTGATAAGTCTGTTTTCTTTTGACAGAAAGTGCGGCGGCAGTGACGTCATCATGCGGTTATTTGCGCTGGTAAATGTTGTTTTAAATTATGTAAGAGTAATGAGAGTGTGTTCCGCAATTGGCGTAAAGTTCAAGTTTGTTTCTCAACGCGTTAGTAATCTTCATTAGTGTTGCGATCAGTATCTATGCGGTATTATCTATAGTTAAGCTATCAATGACTACCTTTATGGCTTTGCCTTAAGATATTTTATGAAACCTTACCGTTATTAATGATAAAGTTTACAGTCATGATGCAGACTAAAATCGTAATCCTATAAATTGCTATTAAATACTTCAGAATCCAAACTTCAAGAACGCTTTATCAAAAATCTTTTTCTATTGACTCCATAAAATTTGACGAAGTCTAGAAATATTGAAGCTTTAGACTTATATCAACAACGTTTTACAAATACCAAAATCCCGTTGATCACAAATAGTTAAAAATAATGTGGCACTCATAAGTCAGTGACCTCTGTAGGTTATTGACAAATGAATAGGTATTAAAGCCATAAACTAAACATTATTTGAATGATGATGGATAAGTATAAATATGATGATGATAGATGACCGGTATGCACAAGGTCGCGGGTTCAAACCTAAGCTATTCCATAGTCATAATACACTTTTGCCAGCTAAATGGCGATAAGCCCTTATTACGTAAGATACAGTCTGATAATATGTGAGTGTACCACTATATAGCACATCTCCAGCCACCCTCTTCGCGCAATACTGGCGTGATAATATACTAAGGCTGACTGCATATAAACCTTTCAACCAAACCATTATACGGAACCATACTACCTCAATATTTAGTGCTCTTAGACAAGGTTCGAATATCCAATATCAAAAGAGTTTAATTAAGACTTAAGTATATGAAATTTCAGAAAACGGATCATATTTGTATCATTACCCAACTTATGCCAATCAAATTGTCATGTAATACGATTCTTGCTATTATGACTGTCAAAGCTCTATTATTCAGCTTGCCCAGTGTTAGATACTTAACGATGCAAACTAGTGTATATTTCACAGCTAGTCCACCTGTTTGAATGTACGTCAAATTATCGCCCATTGGTAAAAAACTTTCTAGTCATAGATAAGTATGTAAATAAACTGTGATGTCACAGTCTTATCTAAAGAATTCGTTATAGTATTTGTGATTTAAATAAGGCATTTCATAAGCCTTATTAAATCTCTTAATTAAACCACTTTCGTCTAGGAAAACAAGTTTGTATTATCATTTTAATAGTACTTTCAGATTAATTATAAGCAATAAGCATACATGCCCCGATATACGTAAAGGTAGGTTGATGTGATTGTGTTATTTCCATTATAAGGGGTCTATACACCGAGTACAGGGGGTCTATATAATATTATGTATTTCACAACTCCTTATAGTGTGTAATGGCACAATGGCTAGTCACCAGCTTTTGAATACATAACGTTCTTCTCTAATGGCTGCCGTCACCAAATTTCGGTCACAGGAAGGCTCCTGTGATCTTAGCTGAGACTAGCCAACGACGCAGTCCACAAGTATGCGCGTAAAAACAGGTGCACTCCCCATTCCTACACTCTCATAGTCCGTTGGGACGGTAGATCGACACGACCGGAGGGAGGTCAGGTGCAGGACTAAAAGCTTAGCGTGTTTCCGAAGCACGGAAGTGTTGGACTCCTGAAAACGGATACTCATCACAAAACTGACATACTTAAATACATATCGCTCCTTATTCTAGTGCCTAAGTGATAATATGGTCAATGAACAATCCAATAAAAATCACAATTGAAAAAGGGTGTCTGTTAATGGTTATAAGAATGAGAGCCCTTTAATGGTTATAAGAATGAGAGCCCTTAAAAATCTTTTGCTTTCGGGCATTTATCTGTACATAGAATACTAATTAGTAGACATAATCCTCCTTGGCCTCATCAACTCATCACTTACCACATCAATAAATGGGCGTGGCGGATGATGTTATAATTACCACTCATCTTTGCAAATTGGAGACTATGGTGCAATGCAAGTCTGTAAATTTGACCTTGGCTTTAAAACTTACCATTACAATGAGAAGCTGTGAAGTTAATGATGAAGCTCGGCAAATTGTGCGTAGCGTAATTGTATATTTGGCACAGCTATTTACTACTAAGTCTTTTGTCATCTCTAATGATGATACTAAATCACGTTAACAGAGGGGTCAAGTGAGGAGTGTATGAGGAAAGTGATGCGTGTGAATGAGGCGGAAGAAGTATGCCAGGATCGTAGTCAATGGAAATCCGTGGTCTCTGCCTACCCCTCTGGGAAACAAGCGTGACTTTATGTATGTATGTTAACACACCACAATGGAGTTTGTAATCATAATATGTATACATATCACGAAACCTGTAATTTTGCGTTAAAGGCACATCTATTAACTACAGACGATAGAAGTCTCATTCGATTAGCGTTAAGCCTTGGTAAGGTACCTTAAGCTAAAAAGTCCTCGGTTAAAAAAGGTTGACCTGCGAAGTCTACCTGAAAATTTAAGCTCAGTATTAGCTTCAATAATGCTTATTTAGTTATGTTTTATTAACCCTTTCCTAACTAAGAGTTAGCAAAGCGCTTAGTCGACTCCACACGTGACCAAAGGGCTGGTTCATTTTTTGACCAAAGAATCAGCATTGCCATTCAACGTGGCAATGCTGCCAGTCTTTTGAGCACGTTACCGGTTGACATCGATGGGGATGAATTTTTTGATGCTTGAATTTTTGTATATATTGTTTTTATTTTGTATTAGAATTTAGTTGTAAATAGTTGTGTAATTGTTATTTCCTAACCACATAATGTAAACCAACAAGAGATACGGTGCTCTAAGAAAAATAATTTCAAAGTCATAAATGTGGACTCACGTAATCTGGTGATGTCGTAAAACGTTGGAAACAGAATATTCAGTTACCGGACACATTGATGTCGCGATAGCTTTTAATTAGAAATAAACTATCCATAAAATTTGATTACACACTTACCTACATCCTGAAGCTTGAGTTATTCCTAAAGTTATGAAATTACTTATTAGAAGGTAGGTATTGTCGTTTAGATTTTCTCTCTTTTTGCTTGATATTTGTACGAGGTACTGCAAAATGTCGCAGATCAGTATAAAACAGTAATGTAAGTCTCAGTTAGCGTAATGGTTAAGTTATAGGACTATAGTGCAAAGAACCTTTCCTGTCACGGAATTCCTAACATTGAGCATCTACAGGGAATAAATTGGTTCTGAAGCTACTTTCCTTCAAAGACGGTTAAGATACGGGACAAACTACGGGAAGTATCCACTACCCTTTACTGAATACCAGTAATGCAATTTTTCAAAAATCATATCTCATTTGTTTTATTCAGGAATTATAGGAAACAAGTAAACGTAAGATCACGTCTTGGGATACGTTTCCTATATAAGATATTTCCTATACATTTAGCAGTAGGCATTACAAACACGATTTAGTTCTACGTAGATATGAATAAAAGCCATATATATGTATTGCAAATGTCTCATAATAAAGTGACATTGAATGATGACCAGGTAGTCTGGGTTCAGTAGACGTTAGTTTATTAAAATTACAGATATTTCACCTCTATTTTTTCAGAAATAACCTATTTTTGCCTTGTAAGTGCCTTAAATAAACCAGTAGAAAATTATAAATTACAAAAGTAAGTAGTAGCAATGTAAAGTGAAGTAATTCTGAATATTTTGACTTTTTAAGTGAACACAAATTGTCTATGACGATATTATGAAGTATTTTTGACTTCAGTACTTAGTAGTAGTTGGGAAACGTGAACTTTACGTATACAGAAGCTTATACTGCACCTGCAACATTGCTTCGTATCATCACACACCAACCGTGCATTTATATCTCTCTACAAATTAATTACTACCCAAATTAATGTATTTGAGTGGTAGAAATGTTAATAACAAAATCGTGTTTAAGACCAAGTTGTTCTAAACTGTAATTAAGAGAACGATTGTCTTTACGACAGATGTTTAACCTGTCTAATTGCATAACAGTAATTACGGAACTCGCAATAGTTATTATTCGCTACATAATTAACAATTACAGACATTAAACAAGATAGTATTGCGACAGCATTAAAGACTAAACCAATGAATAGTTCTACTAGAGAGCTAAATACCATAATTAAGATTGATAAAGCTATTAAGTGGCTCTCAAAAGTAGATGAAAAGACTATCATTACATATCTAAGAATATTATTTAATACTTTGCCTGCAATAATATAATTTATGTAATATATCCGTCGTTTTGGTTTTATGGTTGCTTACGCAGTTCGAGCGTGAGATCGGGGTTTCGGTTTCCTAGACCGACAAAAAAAGACATTGAAATAGCGATTTCTTTTTAAAGGTAAATTTTGTGTGTGTTATTCGAGAATAAGCTAAATTGACAAGAGCAGGGAGCTACTCCTTCTCGTGTATCGTGGGTGTGTTTTACAAGCATGAAATAAAACATACCCAATTATCTTAAAATCCGTAGATTACACAAGGTTTTGTCCTGTGCCAGGAATTGAACCTTTTAGCGCAGCAGTCTAATTGCTTACCAACTGCGCTAATCAGGTCGTAAAACAAACTTTCAACTGTAGTTTGATATGCTTATCAAACATCTTTCGTCTGAAAAAACTCAAATGCGTAGAGGTTCCTTTATTTGGACTCTATACACCATCCTATTTCATCCTCTTTTTAAACAACTTCAAAAAGGAGGTGGGTCTATGTTAGTCTGTATTTTTTAAAGTCCTAAGTTAGGCTGCGAGCGAGGCAATTCATCGGGCTCATAAAAAAACTTTCTTATTTGATAATGTGCGTGCGATACATAAGGTAATAGATATATAAACCGCCTACAAAGTTCCGTTGCCAGATATAGTGAATACTGCCTTATTAAAGTAGAAATTCTTCGCTCGTAATACAGCCACACGCGTGTTACGCAGATTTTATAATACCCACGTAAAAACAACATGCGAAAGACGTAATGATTTCCGTTTTTTGCGGAATTAGTGAAATAATTATGCGCATATATTCCGAATAAAATGTCTTATTTGCCGGTTGCGCAATTATTTGATGTACTGTCGACAATTTTGTGAGTTTGTTATGTAAGTCTATGAATATGGTAATAGGTGCTCTATTAATACTTCTAAATTGTCGTGATGATTCATTTTTAAATGGTGGCTTTTAGGTTTTTCATATGGACATTGTCGCAGACAATTACGTTTATTTAATCGTTTTGGTAGTTTTGTAGTCGTAGAACTGAAAAGGATTTATATAGGGCATGGGCTAAAATGGTAAAAAAATATTTTGTTTCGTTCAGCCTTGATATAGGCCTGTTAAGTAATACTTTTATCTAAAATCAAATATTCCAGTCAATAACACAATCTACACCTGTATGATTAAGCCCAATTATTATATTATTATTTGTATAAGCCTATAAGGAGGCCAGAGTTCGTGAACTAAAACAAATGAAGTATGTAGTTCACAATGTAGGATGGTCCATTCGTATGAGATAACTGTTGGCACAATAAAGTGCAGACAGTGTGCGCCGACCTCACTGCATCCGTAGAATAGTAATGGACCAGTCATCATGACCGCGCATGCGTCCAGCATGATACGTCTTGAATTATACCAATATAATATACATGGTAACATGTATGGTAAAACTTTAAAATATATTTTAACACTTATGTTGAAGTTAATTATTTATATATGGTAAATAAATAAATTTGGCGATTTAAACACGACAATAATGTTTTTGTTCGTAATGAGTAATTGTAAATATTAGATTTATTTTTATGATCATATTATTTATGTCATGAATGAATGTTGAAGACAAAGTGGTATAAAAAAATCAAGAGATGTTCTATTGTATACTTTTACTCGCATAAGTCAAAAGTAAGTTTTACATAATATATGCAAGTTACTTTACTATGATACTGTCAATCATAATAGGTACTTGTAGACTAAAAAGGGGTAAACAAAATTAACTATAAATAATTGTGACCTTTTGTTATTTTTTGTTTTTTTATTAAGTTGTTTACGGAACAACAAAACAAAAGAGCCACGAGCTTAGAATAAACTTAAATTACAGCTATCTAAACTTGGCAGGAGTCAAGCCGTAACTAGGAAACGTATTGTTACCTACTGCCGCAATCCTGACCAACGGTACTTTCTCCAAACATTTATATCTTCTGCTTACGACTACTTTCATCTCGTACGGCACGCTGCACGAGTGCATCTCGATTAATGCTCTTTAGCACCTGCCCGACGATAATTATATGTCGATTTATACATTCGCTTTGCGGACATTACAGTAGATATAACGTTAATAGCATCAATGCTATTTTGAACGCCGCCTCACACTTTGAATTTCTCCTAAGGTGGGGCCAATTTATAAAAGTAAATGCACCAAGTCCAAGACCCAAAGTCGAAACCAACCAATCAATTTAAATTAACCCATGAACAATGCTTGAGGCTGTTTACACCAACTGGGTCTTCAATCACTGTACTTCAGTACTTATTCGTATGGAGGATTTGTCGTCAATTTGTCGACAATATAAAATCTAGGTCGGACGTGTATACAATAAAATTCGCAGAGTAGTCACGAATGAAACGTATTATTGTTACATAACGTAGTACAACTTCCACATAATGTAAACACGTCGTTAATTAATTAGCGTAACCATCGAGAACCTGAGGTCGTGGAAAGTTGCAAGCTCGACGGGTCGCGCGCTCCGCGAGAAAATCACTGTTACGCAAGTGACAGATCAAGGAGTGATAATAGCATCCGCACCGGCTGTTATTTTTGCAAACGAGCTTCGAATCGATTGCTTGTTTACATTGGTATAATTATGTATTAAACTTTTATTTCGAAAAATTATATAAGAATTTCTGAATGGACTTTCGATTTCGAGCTTAGAACAGTAAAATTTGAATTGATTAAAATAGAATTTAAGCATAATTTAAATACGGATGCATGCATTAAGAGGAGTGATCATCTGGCGTCATCGCTTCGTAACAGTTGTAAAATTTCACAAGATTGACTCAGTGTTGGAATACTAAGAAATGAAGATAATGTTATGTTACCTAATTGCACTGCTCGCTTAGAGAGTGAAGTGTGCGCGATGAGACAAGCACGCAATCAGTTAATGGGACGTCGTACAGACGGACACTGCTCGTACACATGCTATATTGAAAATAACTTCATAGTTTTATGGCAGTTACACACTACCTACTATTTATTGCGAAGAAGACAATCACCTGTCTGTTTGCTAAGTATGGTCTTTTATCAGTAAAGTATCAAGATACGTGTAAAGAACGCAATAATTTGCTAAGTTTATTTATATTTTGTATGTATAACCAGTTACAGTAAGAAAGAGTAATAAAAAAATATCGTGCTATCAAATAAAATATGAATATTTTCAATTCCAGATGCTGTTTTGTACGGTGCTGGTGACGATATCGGCTGATCCAGATCCGAAGAAATACAAAGCAGAAATAAAAGATAAAGACAAACAGTCAAACACTACTTTGACCGCGGACGAAAAGAAGTTCTTGAGAGAGGTAGAGACAAAGTTTGGTATTAAAAACGATTCCTCAAAAGAAGAAAAGAAGAGTGATAATGAAGACAAACCAAAATCAAAATCGCCGCAAGCACCACACACACCATTCCCTGCAGTTATCGCGATTGAGATTGTGAATGATACAGACACGAAAACGAAAGGAAAACGAACTATTGACGCCAATCTCGGATACGGATACAAAACAAATAATGGATACACGTATTCTTACTTTGGAAAACCTGCGCAAGAGAAAGGCAAGTTCATGATATATCCGTACTCCCAGGAAGATATTCCTCCAGCGAATACTCATTCTTTCAGACATTACGATCATTCAGGAGCGCATGTCAAAACGAGCGTTGAAATTCAACCATCACAAGCTTTTGAACTGGTGCCTGTAAAGGAAGAGAAACCTGCTTATCACTACAGCAAACCTGCAGTTGAATTCAAGACTCCTTCACATTCTTCTGCGTCTTATTCATCTTCAGCTGAACACAGCAGTAATTCATATTCATCGCATCCATCTACTCTTTATACCACATACAATGGCGAACAATTTTCAGGTCTCAGTGGACAGTTTCCAACAGTAATGCCAGATTATTTGGTTGACCCTTCGCAACTAATCAAAAACCCTGAGTATCAAAATGTTGGACTTACCCAAGATCATTTGCGCACACACGGCTCCCACTTAGAACAAAAGGTTGTTCCTGTTTTGGTTTTAAGAATACCAAGCTCGTCGCTCACAAATCCTACTGCTGAATTATATGCTAATTTGCCGAATAACTATCCACTATCAAATTCTTTGAACCATTTGAATTTACAAGAATTAGTCAATCAGTATTTTAAGAAAAACGGATATAACTTCGCACCTAAAGTTATGTCGTATCATAGTTCGTTATCTTCGGGAGCAGAGAGTCACGGTCATGGCGGTTCTTCTGTGTCTCAATACGAACCTCAGCATTACGCTCATCCCTACGTCCAGCCGTCCTATACTCAATCTCATCACTCTGGAGTGCAGTACTCAGCAGTTCAACCAGTAATGGCTCGGTATCCATCAAGCTATGTTCGTCATCATTACATGACAATGCCCAAAGGTTATTCCCTATACAAACAACCTTCATTGCCACAGAGACATGAGTATCGCTATCACACACTTCCACAATCAGCAATTTCCTCCCAGAAGTTCTTTTTGCCTTCATCTCATTACCAACAACAAACACACCATGTATCTTCGGAAGAAGTTCAAGATGCTCGTCATGCGTCTCAAGGCCAAGGAACTGGCAGCTACGAGAGTAACGCTCAGGTGCAGTATGAAGAGCCTTCACATGTGAGCGCTGGATATGAAACTGCGGTTACTCCTGGCGCAGAATATGGAACGCCACAGGCGCATGCCGTTGCTGAATACGAAAGCACGAATACAGTAGCTCCACAATACGGGCCACCTCAAACTTCTGAATCAGCAGGATACGAATCTGCTGGAACACCTGCACCTGAATATGGACCTGCCCAGGAAACTGCCGTGTCTCCTGAATCTCATGAATACTACACCCAGATTCAGCACGATCAACAAGAAACTCATTCAGTATATCCATCTCAGAACGCGCAGTCTGTTAGTCATGAGTCACAAGAAGATGTGAGTGGACACCAAAACTATGCATACCAGCAACAAGAGCAAAACTCCAATGGTCAGGACTTCGTTCTCTCTGAAAATTATCCGAGCAAGGACCACACAATAGCAACAGTCTTACCATCACACTACAAGGCAGGCAAACAGAGTTCTGGAATGATTCAAACTGTTAGCTACGTCACTCCTACGCCATATTCATCAAAGTATCAGATGCCATACAAAGTTATGGTTCCCCAGACCTTCCTTCACAACCCAACGACCGAAAAAGTTTCGTACGTCAATTCACATCCGATGACTGCATCTTATAATAGTCAGTCGGTAGTACACCAAGATTATAATCCTGAAGCGGAGTACACAGTTGGATACCATTATGTGCCACCAGTAGGAAAACAGAAACCGTCGCCATATCCTAGAAATTATCACGCTCATCCCAAACGTATGGTGAAACCAGAAAACAGGCCAGATTCCAGTTCAGTTTTCTCTAAAAACAAAAACGATAGAAATGAAAAGAAAAGGATATCGTCATAAGTAAATTAAATTAGATCATACCATATATGAATTGTTAATGAGGTAATGTAAATATAGGTGCCTTTAATACCTTATAAAACGTATAGTACATTTTAAAATTTGGTACAAAGCATGACATTTGACTGTCTGTGTGGTGTTTTATGATATGTTATATTACTGAAAACTTGGATACCTTCGAACTGAAAAAATGACTGGTATAATTGGAAAGTAAAAATACATGTAGAATTATAAAGTAGGCCCATTTATAATTAATTGCCCTAATTGATACTTCTGTGTAAATACATGCATAGATTGGATCTAGAACCAAGTTTTTGTTAAGAGTTCTCGTTAACTGTGTGTGAATGTATTATTGTAAAACAATGTATTAACCAATGCTTTATATTTATTTATTACAAAAATGTTGTTGTGTATTCTTCCTAATTTGATGTGCAATAATTTGGGATAGGTATAATACTTAGTGTAATAAATTAAATAGGAATAAATATACAATTGCTTGTTTTGTGTTGTTCACTCCTTCCTATAAATATTATTGCATCAGGGTACAACGAGAATGTTATTAAGCTAGCTTTAGTTTAAAATTACATAGAATGAAAACCAATTCGTTGGAGCATAATTTACTACGACATGTTTCTAAAAATATTTTTATTATTCATTTCTAGCTCTATTTTCTTGTAATAAGCGTAAAGCAATAAACTGAGATTCTACCGAGCTACAAAATAAAAACATCAGCGTACAATGTAGGTATGTAGCGTACAATGTAAACTGTAAATGTGTGTAGCTATATTACTGTGTGACAACATTATGTGATTATTGACTTCAGTAAACGTATTAAGAATAGCCATTAATTAACAGATGTAAATTATCTCAATTGCACGAACGCCTAATTTTTTGCTGACAATAAAATAACAATTATTTATTATTGACAAGACTTAGCAATATAATTGTAACTTATTGGAGCATTAATTTCTACAGAAATATAAATTCATAGTATATAATTAGTACTCAGCTGATCTATAAATCGTAACGACAAACATTTTAATTTAGATCAAATTATTTATTTTAGACCACTGGGAGGTTGAGACCCTCCACGTTTTATCCCTGAGTTCATCCTGCGCATATTTTTTTAGTCTGTACTGCGCATGTGCCTTATACAGGCATAAAGTCAACACACCAAGAATGCGCAAATAGCCACAATTTGCACAATCTTGGTGTATGGGCTACATATATTACGTCATTTTTTTTTTTTTTTTTTTTGGGACAAGCCCACCACTCGTGCCCATCATTGCAACTCCTGTAAGCCAGGATCTACAATGATAACCGTTGAGAACCATCGAGGCAATGAAGCTCGAGGCATCCCAGAGAAATGACTCGACTGTCTTGGAACCCGCAACGAAATTAATCATAGAAGAATATATAGGAGGAGTAGGAATATAAATTTAGTTCCGACTTCCCTCCATAGCAAGCGGGAGACACAAAGATTAATATGCCAAAAGCATAATAAATATGGGATCCACAACTGAGATAAGCCCAGTCGCTAAGCACCACGGGTATAAAAGTTATAAACTAATGGGTCCTAATTGTTATTTTGATTCCAATAGTAGGTATGGCAAAAACGTCTGAAAGCACGGAAATTTGATCTGGTCGCAACAAGGTCCTCATAATAAATTACACCGGATGTAACATATATGCTGTCTAACAAGGTATTACGTTCATTCTGCCATAGACCACACTCCCACAGGATATGATGTGCTGTTTGCTCGTATTCACAATCTGGCGTTGAGCAGTGGCACAGAGGTGAAGCAACAAGCTTGAAAGAGAAGAGCTTACCCTTAAAGTTACCATGACCCGTCAAGAACTGAGCCACGCAATGATCCACCTCCAACCAAGTCTTTTCCAGGCGCTCGCGAACGGATGGAAAATACTGGTAAAGGTGGCGGCCCTTGATAGATGTATCCCACCTAGATTGCCACTCGTCCAATAGCTCGTTATACACCTCGATTTGGGATTTAAATAACCTGATAATTTTAACGCGGTCCCGTTGTGTTAGAAATTCGGTGTTTATACCCTCTCGAGTGGAGAAGTACATCGCGGCACGTCTTTGTATTTCGAGATCGACAGGTAGCACGCCCGCTAGTACCGGCAGAGCTTCAGTACTGACCGTCCGATAGGCTTTACATAAGAATATCAACGCTAACCGTTGACTTTGAAGCAATTTACGTCGCGCCGCGCCTATTGTGGCTCTATCAGCCCAAACTGGTGAACCGTAGCATATGCATCCTATGTAAGTTGCCCCGTAGATGGTTTTTAAAGTGTTAAATGAGAGACCCCAAGTTGACGTTGATATTCGTGTTAAGGCATAAAAGTTCTTTTTTGCTTTTTCACCGACGGTTTTAATATGTTCGATAAAAGTAAAATTTCTCTCTAGCACAAGACCAAGATAACACACGGATTCCCTTTTTTTAATGGTTACGTTATTAAACTTAATAGAGGGTGACGATTTGAGATTTCCTTTTAAAAGTAATTGAAAGGTTTTATGTGGAGCAAAATTAAGACGATTCCGCTCACCCCATTGAGAAACTAATCGTAAACACGTATCGGCTAGATTTTCAAGTCCGGCTCTTGTATTAGATTGTATGAGCAGAAGGCCATCGTCCGCATAGCCTGTAAGTGAACAGCCGCAAGGAAGTGGTATCGCGAGGAAGTCATCAAATCCTATATTCCATAAATATGGACCTAGAACTGATCCCTGAGGACATCCCATTGTCAGTTCCTTCGACAGCGAATGATGGCCAAGTTTTAGTTTAGCTGATCCATGTGAAAAGTACGAGTAAATAATACTATAGATGTTGTTGTAACACCCACGCGCCTTTAACTTGAGTAGTAGCATTGGCCACCATGCATTATCGAAGGCACCGGAAATGTCTAGAAAGATACCTAACACGTACTTTAGTTCAGAAGAATTTACTAACTTCCTAACTGAGATCGCAGCGTCAGTAGTAGATTTACCTACTGTGAAACCAAATTGGTTATTATGAAATTTTGGACCGCCCGGCAGTAAGCGTGGAACAATTAGCCGCTCTAGCAGTTTACCTAGCGATGGTAGTAGTGTGATAGGCCGGTAAGACTTAGGGTCATCCGGAGGCTTATCGCCACTTTTAGGTATTATACGTAAAAATCCGCGACGCCACGCACGAGGGAAAGTACCCTCAGCAATACAACGATTAAAGACCGTTAATATAGAATCACCCGATAATTTACACGCTTCCTTAATCATCTTATTGGAAATTTTGTCCTCACCTGACGCTTTATTAAGAGTTAGTGAGTTCACAGCGTTGATGAACTCGTCAGTAGATGGAAGGTCTGATGCTGGAGATGCAGGTGGTTCGGAAGCAAACGCTCTTATATAAATAAATTATTAAATTTGATGTTTGGGATAAATGCCAGGTTAACTGACCTATTTGCTTTGAACTCGTGGTACAGTGGAGACCACGGACCCTCCCTATCTAATCTTTGTACTACTTTACGCAATAGATTGCCCTTCGCTTTTTCAATAGCAGCCCTATAACGTGACCTGGCGACTCTAAACGTAGTTAAAACGTCGTTGAAGATATCTCCTGTTACTTGTTGTTTTTTAAGCTTGTTAAGCTTTCTACGCGCTTTGCGAAAACTTTTGCGCTGTTCAGTGAGATAGTTACTCCACCAATCACATCGGTGTATATTGGTAATAGATGCGCGACCAATGGCGACATCAGCACAGTAAGTGAAAGTGTCTGACATAATATCAGCACTTTCTTCAGCTGACAGGCCCTCTCGAGTGAAGTCCTTGACATGAATAGCAAAAAATGAACTGAAAAATTCCCAATTTGCTCCCTTAGATTTATATCTGTAACCGTTTATATTATGAGAACCTTGCGTTAACCTAGGTACAAATTCGTACACAATCAGGCGGTGATCACTACATGACGCGTCAGGGAGGACGCGCCAACTGTCTAAGCGAACGTCGGCACTAGATAGTGTGACGTCAATAGATGACTCGCCCATTTGGCTGCAAAAAGTAGGTGGTGCATCAGGGGTGTTATGAATACATAGGTTCATCTCAGCGATGAAGTCTTCGACAGCGCAGCGTCGATCGGTATCGGAAGCCCTAACCTTGCCATACCACAATGATGAAGACGCATTAACGTCAGCGCCAATTATAATTCTGCGGCCAGCAAGTGACTGCAGGACATGGCGAAGATGATGAATGTGAGGAGCAACAGGGTCTGAGTATTGAAAGTAACAGCTCACTACATATACTTTAAAGGACGTAGAAGAAATCTCCGCGACCGCACAGTGTGACGTCATAAGATTTTGTATAGATGTAATAGTTAATTTATTTGAACGCGAAACGTAAATTCCAGCTCGTGCCTTGCCATCCAGTTGAACTACTCTATTTCGCAAACTAGCGTTTTGATACTGTTCTTGGATAAGGACAATGTCTAACCTATGATCTATAATCAGTTTGTCAAGCTCGGACGTCGCTACCCTATCGTTGTGAAGATTTAACTGTCCTATGAAAAGATTATCCATATTAATAATTAGTGTTGAGAATCAGCTGTTCGAGTTTGGCCTTGTAAGAAGGACAGTCCTGAGACCCGCACCGATGGTCGCACGGTTTCTTGTAACGCTTACACGCTACACAAGTCGGTTTAAATTCAGGTTTATCCTTATGGGGGCACTGCTTAGTTTCATGAATATATATTACGTCAGGCGCCGAAACAAAAATTAGAATAATTTAAATAAATACACCAAATGACATACGTAATGTCGTTGTGTCTCTGCGGTTACATTTCACCCACGGTATCCGGTCGCAACAGCCTGCAGATAGATCTAGGTTAACTATAGTAAGTTAATGAAGACTCAACACGCAAACATGGTAACAGAACTAATGTGTGACAGATGCGCTTAGTTATTATGATGTAACAAAGCTTAAAATTTAATGGCAGAGTAAAAGGGAGGCTTATACCCAGCAGTGGGTGATGCTGAAATGATGATGATAATTAACATAGCTTAATATCTATTTCATTATGTGGTATTATAATACCAGTTAAAGCAGGGAACGAGTTCCTTCTCATACAGATAAGCAACAAGCATTGATGACAAGGCTAGTTCACAGCAGGTTAGTTATTTCAGACTTATAACATCCAGTTTTGATCACGATATTTTCCTTTAGTGTTTGTTGGTGTTGTTTATCTAAGAATGAATAGGTTACACATACAACATTAAATAAGTAGCATACATACGTATTTGGGTTTGAACCATCAGCATATGCAAAGAAATCCGGCGGCGTGAACCACTAGGCTACCGAGACATAAAAATGCATATTAATATAATTATTTTAATTAAACAGTGAAATGACATGATAGGCAATTTACCGTTTAATGAACCAGAAGAAAAGGAATCTTCAGAATGGTAACTATTATAATGATTAATTTCATATTTTACGAACTATTGAGCGTTCGTGCGCGAAATACTATGATCTCCTCGACTAATGATACGAGTAAAATGATTATATATCGCTTTGTTACGTCGCGCACTGTAATTTACTGTAACACGAACGTAGAGTCTTGCCTGTGATTAATGTATTTACTATCAAAAAACTACGCGAATTTCATTGTAAATTGTTTAAATCAGTGAAGTCTCAAGTCTCTTGTGAGTTGAAAATCTTAATTACAAATATTTTTTAGGACTCAATTAAAAAGTTTTACATATTAACCGAAACCGGATTTTTTATACAATATATTTTTAAATTTTCTTCTTTGAATTAAAGTTAGATACTTGTGTTGTTTCTAACAGTAAGTAAGACCAAATATAGAATACATACATATAATATAAAGTTAGGCCTGTTTCCCTGAGGGCAGGCAGTGACCACAGATTTCCATTTGCTACTAAAACAATCTTTGATAATTCTTAAAAACAGAGAAAGATTAAGATAAAACTTGAACAGTTGAACGTAACTCAATGTAAACATGTACCTATTAGTAGGTACTAGATCAACACTTTATATTTTAATTATCAAGTCAAGCTGGTAATCGATCTGAGTAGGCAATATACCTAGTGGCGAAAGTGCACTCAAACCGATGGAATTTATAAATAACATAACAGAGAGTCCGATTGCTAATTCTCTCGCTATCAATTGCAAGAACTAGTAGGTAAGTTCTGTATAACAAAAACAAGAAATGTAAAGCTTCACTTTTCCAAATGAAATAGGATATAAAGCATCTACCGGATACTTTCTTGTGTCACGTGGCATTCTATAATTGGATAAAGAAGCTTGACCAGGAAAACCTACTAATTACCACTGACTCCAAGCAGGTTGGTGTACAAAAAGTTGTATAACTTGTAATATTCTTATCGTTGGGGTTGGGTGACTAGGTGCGCATTTCACTCTCGTTTCCCGACTGATTTCCGCGTTTTCCGGTACCAAGTACCAGCCACGAGGAATCAGGAAGAGGCCTGGCAGGCTTGAACGGTAAACTATCATTAGAATGGGTGTACACCGTTGTAAAAGTGAACGGACGGAACCTAAGGTACAGTAAACCTTTGATTAGCAATGTTCAGGCGATAAATTATCCTGATTTGTATGCAGTTTTGTAATTGACGGGAGAAGCCATGAAATATAATTAATATAATGTATTTTAATTAAATTGTTGGTTGGTTTATTTATTATGTTACAGCGTTGTTCATAAATTAACGAAACCCCACAAAACCGTGTAATCAGTTTGACTGTGGGATGAAAGTAATCATGGTTTGTAATAACTATATTCAGTAGTTTTAAAAAATAAACAAGTTATTTTCATTATATATTTAAATGTTGATGCCTGCAACAAAAGTTGTGTCACCCATTCTTTTCCACTGAGTTATGAAGACGTGTTAGCGTATTATAGTTTAAATTCTCATCATCATAAGCTGGGAGACGTCCATTGTTAAAATAAGGCCTCCCGCTTAGAACGTCGCAATGAAGTGCGACTTGCCATTTGCACCCACCGCTCACCCGCAACTCTCAAGATATCGTCGGTCCACCTGGTGGGCCTTTATGTTTTTTAACTCTTTGTATTATAATAGGTACACTCGAAAAACATAGCCCTCATTCTGGCGCAGTCGGGTTAAAAAGGTTTATTACCCCCTAAAGTTAGATCAGAAACATCGTTAGTCTACTACACTGATGATCATTGACTTACAATTACAAGGCCTTATAATTTATGTTTGTGAATGAAGCTGAACCATTAATTTATGTTAGTTCTCGCTGATACATCAGCTTCGTCACGAAACGCAATCTATTACCACATTTACTGTCCATCTGCAATCATGAGGCGGTTTATCTTCGTTGACTTAACACATAATTGCCGCAAAATGATCCTGCAATGAAAGTAATCGTAATTGCAACAGAATTACAGTGATTAACACGTAGGTGTAGGGGGCTTTGATTTCTGCTTATTACCTACTAGCTGCGCCCCGCGGTGTTACCCGCGACATTTTTTCGGGATAAAAAGTAGCCTATATGTTAATCCAGGGTATAACCTATCTACATACCAAATTTCAACCAAATCGGTCCAGCCGTTTATGCGTGAAAGAGTAACAAACATCCACACATCCATACTCACAAACTTTCACATTTATAATACTAGCTGCGCCCCGCGGTGTTACCCGCTACATTTTTTCGGAATAAAAAGTAGCCTATATGTTAATCCAGGGTATAACCTATCTACATACCAAATTTCAACCTAATCGATCCAGCCGTTTATGCGTGAAAGAGTAACAAAAATCTACACATCCATACATCCATACTCACAAACTTTCACATTTATAATATTAGTAGGATAGTAGGATAGGATAGTAGGATTGATTAATAAAATTTAATGATAGAAACCACTAATATCTTAAATTTCGCTCTTAAGAGTTAAATAATGTAAAAAGCTACAAATAAATTAGAGCTTTCTGTTCATAGTAAATAAATAAACTCTCTTTATTATTTTACCAAGACCTTTGAAAAAGTTTAATATAAATAGCCTAAAAAACTTATGAAAAAAAAGACATGCTTTCTTTTATGCTTATAAACAGTTCTATATTCATTTGTTTACATTTCCAATACATTTTGAGCTTTCCAGTGACGTGTTAAAATACTGTAGCATCTTATTCAACTAAAGCCTGCACACTGCTGTAAACGTTTGGGTAGGCGCTCGTGTATGTAATCTGAAAGGCGGTCGAGGAAACACGAAGGAAGTACTAAACTGCAATCACTGAGTGTTACTTCGTGATTTAGATCTGTTGCTTATAGTATCTACTTGTTAATTGGGTCTTAGGATAATAATATATGCAGTTGGTTTGCTCTCGACAGTAGATAATATAGGCTTGAGAAGCTTTTGAATTCACTATAATAGCGTTGTAAGCAAGGTGTTGTTGCCTGAAGCGGATTGGGGCGTAAGCTTTGGGTAGGCGCTTTATTTTATATAATCAGTCATGTTTGCTTTCAATGTTTTGATAAGGCGCCGGTGTAATTTAAATCAACTTTTGTTTTTCATTCGTTGGCTTTGGTATTTTATATACCAAATTTTAAATATCTATCTATTACGAGGACGTTACATTGTACAATGCAAAAAACAGTGAGTACTAACACAGACGCCGAACACCATATTAAATAAAAGTATTTATACAGTGTTATATTAGATACCTAATTATTTTACAGCGATAAAAGAATTATATATGTATATAGTATACATAAACCATTAAGTTTACATTTTATGCTTATTATAAAGTTGCAATGTAAACACATAAGGAAACGAGCAATCGTTAAAGTTAATTGAGGAAGCAGGGGTAGGTTCTGGCGTTTGTGAAGTTAGCATTAGCAATCCATCAATATCCAAGGAACTGTTTCTTATGTTGCCAACGCAACGCGGTGTTTCTGAGATTTCTTATGATGACTTTGGTAAAAATAGGTATTTGCTTAGGATCTGAATATCGATTTCCATTATAAATTATAATTACGCAGAAGTATTAGAAGAAATATCCCAAATAAATTAAGAGTCGTATAGGTTTCACAAGTTTTAGAAACGTTAAATGGCAATAGGCTCATCTAACTTCCCCTTTCAGATTAAAGGCGTGGTATGCAAGTAAAAACATCAAAGAAATGTCGGCTTTGAGAAGTATGTGCCGTGTGACTTTGAGAGATATAGTGGAAAATAAGGTGAGAATAGAGAGGTGAGGATTGAATGTGGCTGTAATAACAAAAATTGAGAAGAATATGCTCTATGTATGCATTTATGAACAGCTTGTTAATGTTTTAATCACTTGTACAGACTACACAACCACTTCAGAAGCGTCCTACCACACGACGCACTCCGAACGTGACGATGGAAAGGAAACAATTCACTTTGTAATACTTTTAAAGAGACGATGACACACGTGTGAATTTTATCGTCAAATCGTACTAATAAACAATAGTTTCCCTTTCTAGATGTGACGATAGCTTTGTTAACTTATACACTGGGAAGTTATGGCGCTCGATAGGAAACATGGCGGGTGTCTTTATATTGCACGACTTGCTGAACGAAAGTGATAGGAACTTCAGTATAGAAGGTGTACGATCGGTTGGAATGACTTGGATACTATAGAACAATGTCTCGTAAAAATCTTAGAAAATACAAAAGTGATTATTTGGTTTGATGAATTTGCTTAGTGCAGTGGTAAGATTTGACTACTGCGCTGGGTGTTGTGGGTTCGATTTCCGCACGGGACAAAACTTTGTGCGATCTGTAGATTTCTGTCCCGAGTCTGGGTGTTTGTGTATTGATATTGATATTTGTGAAATGCACCCACGAAACAGGAGAAATTAGGAATGTGAGGACAGCGACTTTTTTAAATGAAAATATTAAGTTGTTTTAAAGTGACTTGAAACATTACATCAAGCGCCTTTGTCCTTTTTTGGCATACCTAGGTGATAATATATACTTACACATTTCTCAGTTATGCTATAGATTCAATGTAAAAGGTGGTGGGGTACCTAATTGAAAAACCTAATATGTAATAACACTTAATCTGGCCCGATAATCAAACCCAAGCTCACAACAGTTACTCAATAACCAGTAGACCAACGAGGCAGATATAGCTTTATATTCAATAATACCCAAATGAAGAGGAAAATTACAGTCCTGCTGAATTATACCAAGAGTAGGTACAGTTAGACGTCGGATCATGTAAAAGGCTTTATTATGTAACATAAGTAAATGTTAAAGGTACCCTTTAATACGATTAGCCTCGCCCTAGGCGTGGAAATGTTAACGCTCCGTGAAGACACACAATGCTATTCAAAGTTTCATGGTTTTGTTTGAATAAAATCAATGATTTACTTCCTGAAATAACGTTGACTGTCAAAAGTTTTCTTATTAGAAGACTCCATTCTTCTTCTTATCGTATGGTTGACAAACAACCTAGTGTCAGAGTTTAGACCTTGTAGGCCTCTGACATGACTTTACACACCGTCGAAAAATTTCTTAAGTGTGCTACCTAAGAAATTTACCTAAGAATAACCTACCTGATTGATGGTTTTTTCACGATGTTTTCCTTCACCGTTGTTAGCAACTGATAACTAATTAATTTAAATAAACATCGGTGCGTGCCGGGGTTTGACTTGCGACCTTTGAATATGCAGTCCAATTACAATACCAGTTGGTTGTAACTGCTGTGGAAGACTCCTTTGTTCTGTTAATAACTGGCCTGAGCTGAGTTAGAAGTAGCATCAAGAACATTTGTGCAGAAATTCTGATTTGGACGATATGTCATTACTGTTAGATGTCAGATCAACATACAACCATACCTTAGTACACGATCGTATATTTTATTGCCACATAAACAATATTATTACTTATGTGAAATTAAGCTAAGCCTCTGGTTAGAAATATTTTCTTATATTTATTTTTAAAGGAAATCTCTCTCCATCTAGCCATCATCATTTGAAACCGGCGCTCCGTGTCTTTCTTCACCAGGATGCTCTGTTCCGTCTCAGATGTGACATTTGCACCTACCATCATAAATTAAACAATAACCATAGGAGTAATAGCTAAGTATTGCGATTTCTGTCAACACTGAACTGAAGTATGCCAGATTTGCTGGAGTTAATTTGCAGATATTTTAATTAGTGTAGACATTTTAAAAATCATTATCACCTTATTAACATTCTTAATTAACTGCGTTAGTTAAATTGGTTTATCTTAATGTGATTTCATAGTCTCCAGCTAATATGTAAACTAATCTTACTAATCTAATATCGCAAGATTCTCATTAACCCTTCAAGTCATGGCAAGTTCCTCATGGCTGTATTAAAATTTCGCCACAGTTATAAAATATGCCCATATCGCAACAATATTCAAATGGGTGGACAGTTATAACATTTGTAACGTATGGAAATATGCCTGTGTTCTAGTTTTTATGTTTGACGCATATTCATCGTGCTATTACTTTGTAACATGTAGAATATGCGAGTACTTTATGATAATCAATAATTAATACAAAAAATTAAAGCAATAGTTGAATTAGTTGTCTACAAAATTGTTTTTATTAACTACTTAGTTACCCCAAATAATTATACATACTTTATTAACTTGAATGGGGTTACTGAGCGCCATGAGTAAACGTACGCAATCCGTTTAACTCCAAAACAGGGAATGGGGGATAGGTAGTTAGTTTGAGTCAAACAGACAAACCTTAAAACAAACTTTTCATTGACTCAAACTGCCAAAATCCCCAGTACTTATCACAAAGAAACGTAGTAGAATATAAAACAACAACAACAACATAACATCACGCCTGTATTCCCCGAAGGGGTAGGCAGAGGTATACATAAAGTATACCCACATTTCGCCAGTTATGTTTTTAGGTCCCAATGATAGTAGAATATATTTCTTTAACTTACATAAAGACTCAGACTAAAATAAAAATTAAACACTGTCAATAAGACATACCGTCTAATATTTATTCTGTGTGACAACCCTAAATTAATTATTAATAAGCCCTGCAGGCAGAAGCCCAAGCACTCAACCATTATGCCATGCGAGTCGTAAATAATACAGATGTGATTGATGGTAGAGATTTGTATCCAGAAGGTAAATACAAAACGCATCTCCAAACCAGTTTGGCTAATAGGTTTTAGTTAGCAGCAATAACTAAACGAAATTACGTATATTTATATCTCGCCTGTAATCTCCGAAGGGGTCAGAGGTGTTCGTAAGCAGCACCCCTAATTAGACATGATAATGAGACGTCTTTTAATTAAGTACCACTTAAATCCATGGATATAGAAACTATGACAAATCAACGATACATACATGCATAAAGTCACGCCTATTTCCCAGAGGGGTAGGCAGAGACCACAGATTTCCATTAGATACAATCCTGACATACCTACAAGCCAACTATAGTGAAATTTAATCCAGTCTGTACATCCACATTTTACATTCATTACTGATAATCATTATGCCCATTTAATAATAGCTTTTGAGCCTATGTGCGATGGGCGTGCACAAATATACTAGGGTTCTTAAATCGTTGACTGCCACAGAATTCATAGTACTTCTTATTTAATGTAAATTGATAATGATCCATCAAATACAATATCTATTTACATTCAAACAGCGGCCATTAAGCAATGATGTGACTATTAATCAATTCAAAACTTATGTGATGTTACTTAAAGGTGTATTTTAATAAAAAAATGGTTTTATTTCTAATATCTAAATACTGGCCAGTCACAGTTTTTTAAAGAATATGGTACCTAATAATGTATGGGAATAATGTTTTATTGTTCAATTTAGATTCTAATTGGTTGCGTTAATGAATTTATATTACTGTAAATGGGCAAGATAAACGTGAACTAACATTAATATAATTAAGACGTTATGCATGCGTATGATCTTGACATTTCATTAAGTGATGTTAATATTGTTAGGCGAGAGGAAATGCTCCAATTAGCGACTGAATACAGGCATAAGCTAATGAGCAAAAACTGTGTTGCAGATTAAAGAATAGAGCATTACAAAATTAACATGTAGATGCTTGAGATCTTGATACCTTATTTTGTAACTTAGGGCTGATGATATTATTATAGTAATATAAATTATATGTTAGTTAATATATTCATCCAATCGGACACTCTTCTAATAATTTCTGCTTCTTATCGTATGGTCGATGAACAACCTGGTGTAGGAGTTAAAACCGCCTGCAAGCCTTTACATACCATTGATTTTTTTTCAGGTATACCAGTTTCCTCAAGATGTTTTCCTAACCGTTATTAGCAACTGATAACTGATTTATATACGCACATGACTTCTAAAAGACATTAGTGCGTGCCGGTGGGTTTGAACTTGCTACCTTTGACTTTGGACCGTTGGGTCATACTAATTGGCTATGAGCGCAGTCTAATAAATTAATGTAATCCCTAATTACGGAACAGTTACAGATAAAACAGGCATCATAAACTTTCCCTTAGATAGGTATAGGGATAGACCATAACAAAATTAACATACGGTGATCAATTCAACGCACTTTGAGCGCCGGTGTCTCGCGCCCCTGTGTGCGTCGAGGCCCAGGTCCCGCGTCTATGCGCCCACTGCACCGCTGCTGCACCCACACAGAGGCAACTCCACGCTCCGCTACCCCCGTATATAAACCTAGTACTGTCTAGCCTTGAACTTCACTTCTCCACGGCTGCAACCGACACACGCCGTACACAACCCCCAGTCACAACCAACCCTTATTCGTAACGCGTACAGAATTGGACTACGGTGTCAGTGAATAAACTATGGTGTGTTGAACAGAACTGTGTTGATTGGTGTCTTCTGATACACGTGAAAATGATGTCCGTACTGCAAACCGTAAGTATATTGCTTAGAATTATTAAATGCCAGATAATTTGTATCTAATAGAAATTATTTCTGGTTTGGTGGTAAAAAAATGGTTTCCGATTATGACGAAATACTGAAAAAATTTCTTACTCTTGAAGACCTGTAATAACGTGCGTGCTATATAGGTAGAGTTATCGTATATCTCCTTACAAGTTATTACAATTGATCTTCAAGGAATAACCCACAATACTAATTCGGAAGCAGGTGGTATGTACAAATTTTAAACATGCTATACGGCTCTGTAATATTTTCTAAACTTTAAAATAAAGCAAATACCAATTATATATAACCACATAATTAAATGATAGAGATGGACAAGGTCAAATCGAAGATAAATCAAATCGCCCTACAATTTCTTAATTAAGAGGCACATAATTATAATTTATTTGACGTTAGTTGCACGTATTCGTGTAAAATAGGTTTACCTATAGCTAAAATAAGATAATACTATGTAACTGCGTAATAAATGATAAATGATTTATTTCTGCAAATAGGTTTTCACAAACACTTTTACACGTTAAAATTCAATAAAAATAAAATAAAAACTAGATGGCGTAGGCATTTCCTAACTGACTACCTCTGAGAACAAATGCCGAAACATTCTCAGGGAATAAAAAAGTAAGAACATAGCAAAACAAATGAAAGTGCTTGAAAGTCTTTTTAGTAACATTTGATTTAGGAAGTTACCGAAATAAAACAGTGAAAAAACATCACTTGTTAAGGTATTAACAGTAAAATCTATCGTCTAATACATTGTGTACACAAGGTGTACCCGCTACATTTTTTCGGGATAAAAAGTAACCTATGTGTTAATCCAAGGAGTCAGCTACCTCCATATGAAATTTCATCAAAATCCGTCAAGCCGTTTGAGCGTGAAGAGGCAACAAACATACAAACGCACTCACAAACTTTCGCCTTTATAATATAAAAGTGTGACAACAAAAGTTCCTAAATCAACTTAAAAATAAGATAACTACCAAAGCATGCCAACACTAGGTACTTTACAAACAATAACACAAACCTCTATGAATAACTCCAAAGAAGAGATGAAAGTAAATAATAAAATGATAAAGAAATGATGGCGACAGCTAACGTCATTGAGTACCACATTGTTCAAAACAACAGTGTCGTAATTTCTATTATAGTGACACTTCGCCTTTCTGTAATGACTTCATTGGAAATTATATTTGCGTACAATGCAGACATTTTAATTAGGTGAATTTATTCACAGTTCTCGTTGAATTTGTTTGACCTATAGGATAACTTAGTTGAATTTGGACAGCGTTGGTGTTGACAGGGATTAATTAGTAATGAGTTATATGACTTTTTGTATCTTTTATGCATGTTGCCGTGCTAGGCTTAAATCTGTGACACGATGGCTCAGGTGGCAGAGCGGCGCCACGGTACGCCGAAAGTCGCGGGTTCGAGTCCCGCTCGTGTTCATCATTTTTCAAGTTTCCTTTATCAATTTAGACATTAATTAGTTTTTATGTATAAGTGTGAGAACACGATACTATGTTAATAGATATCGTAAAAATAAAATCATTGTGGTATCATTAGAACAACGTAAAGTATTTTTTTACGTCGCCCCACACTAGGGATTTTTCGTGTATCGTGGGTGCGTTTCACAAACATGAAAAATCACATACACAAAGACCAAGACTCGGGACAAATATCTGCGGATCACACAACTTTTTGTCTCGTGCGGGAATCGAACCCGCACAGTAGTTAAATTGCTTAGCCACCGAACCAATCACATCGGATTCACAGGAAACCATCGGATTAACCATTATACAAATGATCATTAAGTTATATAAAGTTAAATTCTCAAGTTAAGTATGAGAACACGATACTACGTTAAAAATAACGTTAAAATAAACCCAGTTATCTCACTTTGACAAAGTGATTTATAAAACTCCCACAACGGCTATTTTTAACTTCATTTCGTTACATAACTAGTTAATTTAGGAAAAAGCCTTAACTACGACATATTAGTAAGGTTAACGTAACGGTTTACTTAATAACTTGTATTCTATAGTTACAAGAATATAAATCTTCAGTCAGTTCAAATCGCCATCTTACACAATAGCGCGGTTTAAGGAAAACCGACGACATTAGGTCTGCTTCTTAATTCATAACGTTTATTTGGAAACCAAGTTTTGCATTTAAAATTATATTGCTGTCCATCATATTGGTCAAAGTGATATAAAACAGGTGCTGTTTTTTTAGGAAATAGTGTCGTAAATCTAAGGTATCTAATAAATATAGGTAGTTTTCTATATTTTCTTGGATGAATTAACGTTAGTAAACATTATATCCGATTTGATTATTTTCAGGATTTTTTTTTTCTCTATATTCAATTTCGGGGCTTTAGATATACATAATATGTCAGCTCCATCAAAATATTGTTAAATTAGGGTGTAAAATAAGCTGTTTTTTTGTGCAAAACAATTGAAAAAATCGTGTATGTTTTCTTTTGCGTAAGGTTTAATAGGAAATCAACTTTTCGGTAATATGTCGTAGTTTGCCAAAACAATCATGACTTCCATAGTCAACAATGCCTTATTCAAAAAATTCTTACACTCAGTATCGACTACACAGCAGGAAACTCATTTCAAACTAGTGTAGAACTGCAGAGCTATAATCGGATTAACGCACAAAAGGCAATGCTCACATAAACTAACAATTACGTCGGTGCGACGGCCTTATTAACATAGAATTATAGTCTAGGAGTATCAGCATTAATGTTTCGATGATAGATCAGTGTGGTCATTGAGCCTCCTTAGTTACGCTAGACTGTAATGCACCTATCATCAGGGAATACTGTATGCTATTGATTGATGAGGATAGTGAAACGGTGGATCAGTATTAAATGAATATTTATTCGAATTAGATGCGAGCCCGATTTATGATTACGCGATTCGATTTACATATTAGAGCATTATAATACATACATACATACATACATAATATCACGCCTGTATTCCCCGAAGGGGTAGGCAGAGGTGCACATATAGTACACCCACATTTCGCCAGTTATGTTTTAGGTCCCAATGTAATAGGGGGCGAGCCTATTGCCATCAACCGGGCACAAATCCAGACTCCGTGCTGCTACTGAGAATTACCTAATGGAAAAACCCAGTAACACTTTGCCCGACCCGGGATTCGAACCCAGGACCTCGTGCTCAGCAGTCGCGCTTAGCAACCATTAGACCAACGAGCATTATAATTACCTATGCATGAACTATATTTGCTTACTTATGTACCTATATCTCAAAGATAATACTACAGGTATTATTCGCCAAAAGGTTTGGCTACTAGACCTGTCTCCGTACCAGGAACTCTTAAGTCAGGATATATTCCGCAGTCGAAGCGAGACGCCGCGCGCGCCGCTACGTGCAGACTGCAGTGTATTGTTGCGTTTCGCTTCTACAATGGAAAATATCTTGCTTTACATGTTCTTGGTAAGGGGGCTGTACATCAAAGGGCCTTTGAGTAATTTAATCATGTTGCTAAACAAAACCCTATTAAACTATAATTAAACCATTTTTATTAACATTTATATTGAAATAAAGTTTGATGCAATAATTAATATTTATTTAAGTGCCAATATAAACGTTACGTTATACGCATATAAGTATTAAGTGTGTTTTAAGTTTTGGTAATATAATTTCCCATAAAATTTTATGGCTGATCTTCGCATAAACAAAATACTATCAAAACGCCAGACAATAGTACCGTTCGTTTTACAATAACTATACTATGCCTCAAGGTGTAATTATGAAAGTGAGTTTTCATCTGTTTTATGTTTTCAACAATAAATTCGTAGCTTCGTGCTCACTTTCTCTGATATTATCTGTTACATAAGCTATGGTCCCGTTTAGAAGATGTCGTCCCACTTAAATGCCATAAACCTTAGAAAATGTTCCGAATATTGCATCACAAAAGCTATCGAAATCCCTTTACCGTGTTAGTGATATGTTAATGTAGGGAATTGACCTTTTTTGGTTTATTTGTGTTTAGATTATTGACTTGTTTATGTTTGGAACAGATTGATGGTAATTTTTTTATTATATAGTAATTTTAAAGTACATAGAGGCAAACGTGTTGTGAACAATTATACACACTACAACATGACCATTTCTTAAAAAAAATTGTAACTCCACATTAAGAATTTCTTCTGTATCCTGACTGCGTTTGAAAAACATGAAATATCACATACACAAACACGCAGACTGGAAAAATATCTGCGGATCACAAAAAAAAATGTGTTTGTGGGAATCGAAACCTCAACACCAAGTCAAGTTACTGTGCCTTTTTCTAGTGCTTACAAACATGAAGCTAAACTAATAAGCCGAAAGTAATAAATCACACCAAAGTGTGAAGGTAAAACCTCCGCTTGCCACCTCCTACTGAATACACTAATCAACACACATCTCATCACAGTGGCAGCGGACCGCAAAGTCATGCTCTACGCCACATTCACGACCGAGAGACAGCCTAGCCTAGCGGCATAGCCGTCGTAAATGAGTCCGCTTGGCAGTTATTCATTAAGTATATGACCAAGTATATTAATTATTTAGTTATTCATGGTAGTGCCTATCAATGCTGTTTAGTCGATTGCGGAATATCGTTCACGATAGACTTGCAAATTAAAGAGAGAAAAATATAAAAAAAAATACTTAATTTACAAAAAAAATATGTGAAAATTAGAAGATTAAAACTCTGGTATAAATATAATTTAATACAAGTAATTACTAAGATTTATTTTCCGACTTATATCCAACCCAAACTGATCGTGCCTTAGTCGTATTCGAAGGGTATTTTCTACCCAATTAACACTAGAATCTAAGTGTTTCTTACGTATAGTTACATTGTGAAAGTTCACATTAATTCAGAGTTAAAATATTTACTTGTATAAGTAACCTAACGTAACTAACCTCTCCCAATATGGCGCGTAGCAGTACGGCCCGGCCGTAGCATGTTCCGTAGCTCTCACTTAGTATTTTATTATTAATTACACAAATAATTAAGTAACAATATGAAAATAGTAGATTAGTTACAGATGTGAGCTTTACTAGCACTAAAGTATGATTGTAAAGTCTTAATAATAAAATGCGATTGTCCTTTAAAATGCTAATTTACGAAATGTTGAGATGCAGCTTTATTTATGTAAAAAAATATATAAGACTTATTCACATCACACTGTGTTTATATAATACATATCTCGCACTATTAATAAAAAGTCGAAAGTTTGTGAGTGTGCTTGTAGGTTTGATAATTCACGCTCAAACGTTTGGACCGATTTTGATAAAATTTGGTATAGAGGTAGCTGACACCCTGGATCAACACATAGGCTTTTTTATCCCGCAAAAATGTAGCGGGTAACACTGCCGAGCGCAGTTAAGTCATAAAAACCACCGAGCTGTACCGAGACTACAAAATTGCCTCGACGCAAGACACTCAATTCATAAGCAAATTACTGGACAATCAAAACAATTACGCAGCAAAACCAAACCGTATCAAATGATAGGACATCTCAACTTGCGCTTTCATCGCACTTACAGCCAATCAATTTCCCTGTCGCTGTTCCCACACTACGTCAAAGACCTCTAAGCTTGTCTGAACAGGTAGTTAGTGCTAAAAGCGACCTGGTATGTTCCGAAGCGCACTTTCCCTGGCCACACCGGGTGAAACGCGTGACCGTTAAGGGCAGAGAAACGATGCACCTAGCACATCCCAGCCGATGTCTTCGCGACCTTTGGCGGTCGTTTATCTGTTAAAGTCCTAACTTATGGGACTTCGAGTACTATTTATGATTGTTTGTATTTGCTTCTTGCTTGTTTATGTTATACCCATAGCTTTTATTAGCGGGTGTTACTTTATGGAATGGTTTTATGATAAGGCATGAAAGCGTCAGTCAACTCCAGTGTCAAGTGGTTACGTACAATATTTTTTTATAACATAGGTATTCAAACAAATTATGTTTTAAATTATATACAAACCAAAATTATTAATGGGACATTACTGTGAAATAAAATTGTTAACTTACATAGAAGCTTATGTATATATGTGTCACTTATTTGTGTGTTACTTGTATGTGTGTTACTTATATATACCGTTGTGCCTACAATGGGCCTTATAGTTAAAGATCCACTTATGTAAAAACATCTCTTAACCAAAAGTCAGACATAACTGGCAACAAGTGACAGGTAAAATTAAATTAAAATTTTACAATGCAACATAAATAAGTAGGTATAAACATAATAGATAGCTCAGAGATGTTAGTCAATTTACAAACCAGTCGGCTCAAATGATTTTATATCTTAGACCGGGCACGTTAATATCACGATTGAAAGGCAATTGGCAGCGCTTAACACTGACCTAAGGTCTAGACATACACGTATCTGCATTTCATCAGGTTTACCATTTGAAATTACACGAAGTCATTATATTACTCTAACGGAGCGTGGACATGCGACATTTTATAGAAGATGTATTTACCTTCTATTGATTTATGATCAGAATTATAGTATTAGTATAATTACGATATGATCTGTGATCTAAGTGAGATTTATAGTCGGTGTTGGTAACTTCTCCAAGCTATTTAGAATCATCAATGAATAGCCGTTCTTACACTATTTAGCTGCTATTAGTCTTTAAGTGTATGATAAGTCACATGTTATAAACAATCAAAAAGGTTGAAGTTTTGGCAAGAAATGTAAACAATTTCTTGATTTTTGGACGTTTCTCACAGATCCGGGCTTCGGTTCGGATCTGCAGATCGCTCAAACTTCTTCATAATATTTATTTCGTTATAAAAATTGCGAGACTAGATTCTGTACTTAGTTAACGTACTGACAAGGATATTGTTAAGTTCCTATTAAAAACTATTGCTGTAATCTAGAGAAATAATTGATTATTTACTAAAATCATACGAATGTTTTGTAATAAAAAAAAGCAATAGCACTTTTCCATATTGAATCTAATTCTTCATTATGGCACCACACCTAATATATACATGTTAATCTGCTAAAAGGTTCAATTACTTTATAGATGTTCCAACGATAGAGGCGTAGGTAGTCGTTAAAATATACACTTGCCCTTTCACCCCGGACGGGTATTATCCTGTCTTGCATGCATAATGGTCACGAATTGAAAGCTTCCTAACAGGTAACTTTCTATTGTGTGAATCTATTCACGATTCCTTTAATCGTAAATCAATGGTTTCGCGATTCTAGCGGCGAGGATTTGAGTTTGTATATAAATTATGTATAATGTCGTATACGTATAAAATATAAATAAAGCACGCTGTAGGTTTCTAAATTTCGCTTTTTTTGGTTTCGTGTTGGTTTGATCTTTATAATATTAATAGTTCTACTTATATTGCAAACTAGGTGACCCGGCGAACTTCGTAATGCCTTCTCACCGTTTAAACCTACTCTGGAATTCGACGAATATTTTAAGATAAAAAAAAAAGATTTGGATCAGCCATTCTCAAGTTTAGCGAGACTAACGAACAGCAATCAGTTATTATATAGAAGCATTTAACAGCAATAGATAGATTTAGATGTGGAAGTATTCTTTTTGGCTTGCCCTTCAACGTGTCCAGGAAGCGATGGACAGATAGGTAAGAGATGCGGTAGTTCACTAAATAAAGAAAGATTATAAAACACGCTTAAATATATAACATAACAGAACATCACGCCTGTATTCCCCGAAGGGGTAGGCAGAGGTGCACATATAGTACACCCACATTTCGGCAGTTATTTTAGGTCTCAATGTAATAAGGGCGAGCCTATTGCCATCAATCGGGCACAAATCCAGACTCCGTGCTGCTACTGAGAATGACTTAATGGAAAAACCCAGTAACACTTTGCCCGACCCGGGATTCGAGCCCAGGACCTCGTGCTCAGCAGTCGCGCTTAACGACCACTAGACCAACGAGACAGTTAAATATATAGTGTTTGTTTATTAATAATAAAAAGGTCTTGCTTCAATGGCACTTTCCCTCCGACCATGTAAGGACAGTGCCCTAAAGATGCTTAAAAATGGCCGTATAAAAACGTGTCTCCATGTTAAATGTAGAGATTGTCATTTATTTTTAACACGCATATTACTTGTTGCCATTCTTAACGCTCGCGTCAGATTCCACTGCAAAGATTAACATTATAACATGGGTGAAAAACATAATTGTTACATTAGCAATTACATTCTCCAACCTTGTTATACATGCTTTGCCGTGTGGGTTCACTTTCGCGACGTCGGTAATGTGTCCTGTCTCTGTCATGGTGTGACAGCTATCTTCAGTCTATGTCTTGGCGTTCAACAGGTATTGGTACGAAGATCTTCTTTTTATAGCGTGTAAAGGGCTATATAAGGATTTAAAGAAGTGGCCAGTCTGTATCAAGACTTCTACTCATTAATATTTAACTTATTCAATTAGTTTTATTCGTAGTTAAAGAAGATCTTTGCATATTAGATGTTAACATCATCATCCACAGCCTTCAATATCCCACTGCTGGGTATAAGCCTCCCTTAAACAATGCCATCTGCCGCGGTCCTGTGCCAATCAACCAATGTTAACATCAAAAGATAAAAATGTATATTTAAAAAACCATTTTTGTTGTAGTCTGAAAGTATAAACTTAACTTTATAATTAGGTAAGAATACTTGGTAATAACGGAGTTATATTTCTGGAAATAATAATGTAATCGGCTTATGAAACAGTGCATTTAATTGGCTTTCACTGTTAACTTTAAGATCAAAGTTCGTAATAATAAATGTGGTATACGAAGTTAAAACTTGCATACTTTATTAAGTATATTATTATATTTATTTATTAATTTGTAAAATATTATATGAATATAGACTGTTGACCTTTATTAAGGTACTTGAGTGTCTCACTGCTGATTGAGGTCCTCAGAAGTTCCAAATATCCCTGTCTTTGGCTTTAGCGAAAAAAATAAGCACACAATACTACGAGACAAGCCGAATAGCTTGACAATTACGACGTAGACGTACTATGTAGATGTTTAGTTTATGTAAACAGAAATATAGGTCTTACTTTTTGTCTGCGCTATGGTTAGACATACTAATATGAGTAGTATTTAAAAAATATCAAAAAATAATAATCCTATTTTAATGTAGGTACCTAATTCTATGAAAATGTTATAATAATCTACTTAATTTATGCGGAAAAAATGGTTTGTTTATAGTGCCTGTAAATAGATTAAGATAAAGAAGATATATTGCCGTACTAATATAATTAGGAATCCAACACGGAGAGTAGGAAAGCGATTCACGGCTGACGGGTTGCACATCTCACTATCGCTCTGCGCATACCGCGCGGTCGTCGCCCATGCTACGATTTACTTGCGCACACGCATCACGCTCGCTTAATTGTATCTACTGTCTAATATGTCAAATATATAAATCATAGAGATCATAATACAATCATTCTAGTTAAGATGTTATTTTATTTAACATTAACTTTTACTTAAACTATATAGTAAAAAGGAATAAACGTATTAACGTCAAGTTAGGCACAAATGAACAGATGGAATAACGTTATAAATGAGGGATGTATATTTAATATAGGTACATCCTACATTGTTTACAATTGCATACCTCAAACTGAATTAAAAACCAGTAGGTTCTACATTCATAGTAGTGTACTAATTGAAATCTTTGCTGTCAGATAGACTAATGATTATCTAGCATGGTCATAAGTATTTATAACTGTATGGAATTGCTAGTAAACTATTTTTGTATAGATATTTTCCTTGAAAAGAGTATAAATGTGTATATGTATATCTAAACTAGGTACTTGCTGCTTATCATTAATGTAGGCTCAAAGATACATATTTTCAGTTCGTGATACGCACAGGTTTCAGCTCTTTATCATAATATCAACAGGTTAAGATAACATTAATTTCAAATTCAAAATACTAGTTGTGAAAGTACTAAGTATAATCAATGTTTTCTCAAATTATGCCCGTTAACGTACGTGGGTGTATCCAGAATTACCGTAGGCGGCCTGACCCCTGAGTAGTAGTTGAAAGGGAAAACCTGGCTGACCAACGACGGGGTAAAAATAGCAACCCGATGGACAAGTTACCGGTAGACACTGAGAGTGGATAGGTCAGATACTGAGACCACAGTATACTAGTCCTTTAACGAAAGCTGCCTTTCTAAAAATGTTGGACTATTAGATAGTAGGTTGACAGTTTTCTAAATCCATAGTCAACTCATCAACATGGTAATTTCTAAACAGGTGCTCGCATACCTTGGAACCTGTAGTATTTAGTTTATCCCTAACATAGATAAACTTAAATGTATTATAAATTTATTGGTATGCAAAATACAATCCAGTTTTTACATAGCATTAGCATGGAGTCGCTGAACATAAACAAGCAAACAGTCTCTACTAGCTTGTTTAACCAACTGTACTATTGAAATATGCCTTTGGTTAGATATTACCAATTAAGTAACAGTACGTGAGTGTGTCGTATTTCATAATTTAAAAAAATAGATCGCTCTCAGTATATACTCATTATTTGTATCAGCATAATTATTGATTTATCTATGATACGACGTCATACATATACAGTAAATAGGTATATCTTACAATTATCCGTTATTAATATTTCTTTATTTTAATTTCAGATACGGCTACTAGTCATAATACAACTGATAAACACCATCCGCTGTCAAGATGGATTCGGCGAGCAGGATATTCTCCGCTTCCAACAAATGGCTTCCAACGATGGCCAAGTCGGTTCCCTCACCGGCTTCAACAACCTTCTACAGAGAGACCCAAACAGCCAGTCTTTAAGTTCAAGCAACATGCAATTTAATTTGAATGACGACACAAGTAAGAATGATAATTATGGTCGAACATTTTACGCGCGAAGCAAAAAGGTTTATAGAATCAAGAACCCATTTCAACAGCAAATTGAAGATACGGAGAAGCAACAAGAGAATACAGAATCGCAGGACAGCGGCGCAGGGGCTAGTAACCAGTATGCATCCATGCAGTACTCATTACCACCGGAGGAATTTCTCCAAAAAATGAGAGCAGAAAATCAGTTCTTCCAACAGACACAGATGTCTACCCCGGCTCCGAACATAGGGTACACAGCCACTCCACAGCCACAATACCAGTACTCGACAGTCTCTTCCCCCAATTACGATAACAACAACCAACAGAACAATCAAATACCCTTAGAGCCTAAAGCTTCCCACGGTCAAACGTACCTCTCCAGTCCTAGTCCGTACCAGTTCAGTACACCGAACACGTATTTAGATACCGTTCAAAGCACCCCATCTCCTCTTCCTTCGTATTTATCTACACCATTAAACAATGGTCAATATAGTGGAACACAGTCTAGTTCGTATGTTTCTAGTGCATCCCCAATATATCTCTCAAGTGCTTCAAACTTACAGTCATATGTTTCGTCACCCTTATCAGTCATTCAAACTGGAAGTCCTGACTACAACAGAGTAACAACAACGATTGGTAATAATCCTGTCAGTTATGATAGCACTGACTCAAATAAAAAAATGCAAATTGATCATTATGATTATGCTGGAAACGGTGTTAGGTACCCGACAAATATGCAACAACAATATCAAAACGAATACTCGTCAACAACTACTACATCTTCACCTTATCTGGACCAGTTGAGAGAATCATGGACGAACGCCATGAATTCCAATTTAAACGCTGCATCCAAGTCGATGCAAGAAAATTCATATAACCAATATTATCCTTATCAGAATCAGCAAGATAACAGATTTGAATTAAATTCTGATAACGCCAATAGTGATACTCATCGCATTGGAAGCATGGCATCGGCTAATAACCTATTTGTTAATTACGTACAGCCTGATAACCAGATGTTAAATAATTTAAAAGTACGCACCCGAGACCTAGAGCATGAAACTAGCCAAGAACATTATTCTAATGGTGACTTTGGGTGGAAACTGACCGGTAAAAAGCCTTTAATCGAATATAATTCATATCCTCAGAGATACTCTCAGTTTAGCACGCAATCTGATGGACCAGCGGTGAGTCAGATGAATTTCCATTTGGAAACCGGTAAACCTTATAGCTATGACCAAGTTTCCAAGTCTGGCACTGAGACGCTTGATGATCAAGAGTTTGCAAAAGCCGCTGCTAAGGCACACGAGAGGCTTAAGCAACAGCAACAACAACAACAACAGCAGCAACAACAACAGCAACAACAACACCAACAGCAACAGCAACACCAACAACAACAGCAGATGTACGGGAATAATAATTATGGATTAGGCAACGTTGGAAATACTGATTTGAACAATGCAGGCAATGGATATTACAGCAATGATAAACAGAAAAATAAATACACAGACAATTCCAACCCGTACCTGTATAATACACAAAACGATCTTATCACAGCATCTCCTTACTTTTTGTCAACACCGCAAAATAGTTTAGACAACAAGCCAAAACAGCCGTTTGACCACGACAAAGCATTGAAAAATATAGTTCCAATAGATATGACGAATGTAGTTGGTAACTCGGAATCATCTTTAAAATCAGGAGCAAATTCGGATAATAGCGGCCGGTACTCCTCGAATAATTATGGAAAAGATCAATTAGATCAGAATGTGAGACAGTATTTGCGACCTGTGACTGACTCATTTTATAAAGACAAAAACGCAATTTACGGATTTAACATTAAAACAAAGTCCGACGACTATTTATCGTTAGACAATCTAAAACAAATAGAATCCAGTTTGTATGGTAAACAACAACAATCTCAGGAACCAAATTATAATCAAGGCAGTTACTCTGGATCGCAGGGCCTCAGTTATCTATCTCAACCATCAAACTCGTACCAAGACAATGTCCAGTCACAAAGCGTTCAACAAGCAGGATTCAATCGTAATCAGAATCAGCTACCATCTGATATTGCTAGTATATTAAAATTCAATGACATTCCATATAAATTGTCACAAATGTTAGGAAACGATGCCCAAAAGTTGCATAATTTTAATTATGATCAAGGGAGCATTCCGACACCGCTGCCAATGAAAATCAATCAAAATGTTGGTAGTCATCAAATCGACGTCACGTCCAACTTGTTGAGTAAGTTATTATTAAATAAGCAACCGGCTATGAGTATGAACAGACCGGAAATAGATAGCCAAACAGGCAGCTTATTGTCAACAATTAATGGTTTTAAAGTGGCAAATCCATTTAATGTAGACCTCAAATTAGTAGCAGAAATGTTGAAAGGAAAGCCAACTGTTGATGACTCCCATATGATGACTTTAAGAGACCAGTATTCTAACCCGTCGCCGATGAAATTTGATCTTGCACAGTTACAGTTCCTGTTAAAAAATGAAAACACAGGAAACATCGCGCCCATAAATGAGGGGCTTAGTGCACTTGGTGGTAGCTCTTACTTTGACATGTACAACAACGGCAGATTTCCGTATCAGGGAGTGAAATATTCTCGAAGTCAAGAAGAAGAAGAAAGTATTATA
Organism: Abrostola triplasia; assembly: GCA_946251915.1. Taxonomy (NCBI): domain Eukaryota; kingdom Metazoa; phylum Arthropoda; class Insecta; order Lepidoptera; family Noctuidae; genus Abrostola; species Abrostola triplasia. Next base: position 7,952,772 of record OX276434.1, on the reverse strand, counting down.
CCTATTGCTGACGCATCAAGCACCCACCCTATAGGAGCTGTTATTGAACAAGACGACCCTGCAAGTGAGCGGGAAGTGAGTGCTAGTACAGATCTCACAGGACACGGTGATGATGTAATTTCAAGTAATTTTGACGACAGTAGATCAAAAAATCATTTTATGACCTCTTCAAGAACTATAAATGATCGACACAGGCACCCAAACCTGCTGCTATCAGGTCGTCATTCGTATCAAAGGAAGTATCCTAAGTCAGATATTGATGAACCTTATCCTCTGTTAAAACCTCCTCCACCTCACTCGCCCATTGGCAGGGGTAGTCATATGAAAATGGAAAAACATGGTCGCAGACGGCGAGTAAACAAGCCGAAAGTTCTTCGAATTATTAAGACTGAGCCGTTGTTTGAGGCTGGATCTGAACCGGAGAGTTTAGAAACCTCCGTACCAATATTATTGCGACCACCACCGCCGGTTGCAGAGTCTAAGTCTGATACAATTGGTGCAGACGACACCACGTAGGTTAAAAGTATTTTGTATTGTAATTGCTAAATTAGATGTATTCTCGAACTGACGTACAATGTTCTATATTGTATTTATATTATTTGTAAGTTGTTGTATTTATCTGCCAATTTTAATTTTTAGGTTTTTATACTTTTTTAAATTACCTGCTTATGTTTTATGTAAGGACGACGATGTAATATTAAATCCGGCATTTATGTTTGTTGAAGAATTTATTAATTTAAGACTTATTATCTAAGGTTTTGTATATACGGTTGTGTATGTCATTTAATCTGTCTATAAAATAAGACAAATGTATTGTAAATATTGTTCTTAAAAATAATTTGGTTCTTATTACACGACTGTTTTATTAATGTGATAAGTTGAATTTTTAATTGTTGTTGTTGTTTTTTTGTAAGTAGGTATTCTCGTTATTTTACAAAAAATAAAATTATGAAATAAACTGTGTATTATTTGATTGATGTTCATATACTGAATACTATCACGAATAGTATTTCAATACATAACAATGGATACATGATATTGATAAATTACCTAAAAACTTTGCTTCTATATCACGTAATAAATCCATCTCTGCATAATTTTCTTCTGATTTCTCTCGAACGATGTTAACGATAGACGTATTATGAAGACTAAAGTCATCGAGTCACAAATTACATAATTGTGTGAATTAAGAATGAAACCGATCAAGTGAAGTCGATCGCTCGACCGCCTATTTGATATTTTGCTCGTAGCTTAGGTGTTAATGTATTCATTGGTAATCTATTGCAAAGTAACAATAATTCACACATTAATGAAGTTATTACTTAAACTACTATAACAAAATATTAGTTTTTACACTTACAAAACATTGTATTACGCGCCGCCCTATCAATCTTGCATTAACATAACATAACATCACGCCTGTATTCCCCGAAGGGGTAGGCAGAGGTGCACATATAGTACACCCACATATCGCCAGTTATGTTTTTTTAGGTCCTCTCATCTTGCAATTATTTATAGAACTTTCGTTGCTAACATGTCATTTTCATGTAACGCCAGAGAAATATGGGATTTTCGTCTTATTTTATTAATTTCAGTGTCGTAATTACTAATATTTCATTAAACACGCATGCATTACTGTTATGCGTTAAATGTAATGATATATTAAGAATCTCGCGTGCGTTTCGCTTTCTGATCACAACGGCTGTCCCATACCAGTGTCGTTTCTTTGCGATCGATTCAAATTATGAAACGCATCGGTCATTATAATTTGCTAATCGATCCGAACATCTGTTTCTTAGTTTGCATGTGTGACGTGGTTAAAACTCACAATAACATTACGCATTACATTTTACTAAATATAAGTCCGTAGATCTTGTTTTTTTTTGTATCGGCATGAACTAATTGCCTCAAGAGATTGACTATGTCTGGTGTAGGAGATTATATCGTCAATTAGGATGGTAGCGAAATGCACCGACCGATGCGCCAGACTAGCAATGTATGCCAAAATATCCTTAAAATTGATTACATTAGCATAGCATTTATCAATCAAGCCTACTTAATAAATGCAAGATATTTAGATTAAATATAGGCAACATAAGTATTCAGAAAGTTGATGATTAGGCACTTTTAACGATATGACACAGTTTATATTTAAATCTGTTTCGGCAGGCTTGTGAACGATTCTGTCATATACTGCACATACATAACTATGCCTGATCAATGCGGGCTACCGCGGATTTCATTAGCTGCTTTCCTCTTCGGGTTCATTAATTCTTATCTACTTAGAATCTAAATCTAGATACTTTAAACCTAACCTTTCTCCAAAACATTTCTGATCTGGTTAAAATATTCCACTTTTTGATTCAATGGGAAAAACTTGTGTTTTTTTTAAAACCCTTAAATGTCCAAATTACCGAGTGGTTTTTGTCCTAGAATTGACCACCCCCTCTCCCTCCGTGGGTGTCGTAAAAGGCAAGTAAGTGAAAAGCCAGAAGATGGGCAGCAGTGTCTTGTGTAACTTCAACACCAATACTGCGATCCCCAAGCCGCTTACCAAGCATGAGGATAATGCTAACCCTTCCCTACCTAAGGGGGAGGCCTTTGTTCAACAGTGGACGTCTTTCGGCTGATGATGAAAGTCCATATTCAACATTATGTCACATACAATTGTCATAGCAGGTCATCATTGTCATACACTTTCTACAAAGTTATAACATTTAAATCCTGACATCTGCGACCTTTGTAGCGTAAAATGTAACTTTTATCGCTCTCGACAAAACTGTGAACGGTAATAAACAGGTTTTGGGTAATAAACTGCATAAGAACACATCTGGTAGCGCGGTGTAGTATTTATACATACTACAACGTAACTGCTCGCATTGGATGAGTCATGAAGAGAACCAGTCTGAAGTAGCTACTCTGTGCTTGCGGCAGACAAAAAGCAAAAGTTTTGTGTGAATTACTGAGAAACTACGTAATACATTCGTATAAACGCCAGTTTCTTAGAGACTACCTTTATGAAACTGGGGACTACGATTTTCATTTGCTACGATCCTGGCAAGCTTCTTTCGCCTTATTTACTCTCGCAGCACTCTTTTGAGCACTGATAGCCGAGTGGTATTATCATTGGACTGCCAAGTCAAAAGTCGCAAGTTCAAACATCGGCACACACCAACGTCTTTTCGGATTTATGCGCGTGTTATAAATTAGTTATCAGTTGCTAAAACGGTGCAGAAAAATATTGTAAGGAAACCGGCACACTTGAGAGATTGTTCAACGGTGTGTAAAGCCATGTCAGAGGCTCAAAGGCCTACAGGCGGTTTAAACTCTGACACCAGATTGTTTAATAACCATACGATAAGAAAAAAACTCTTACACACCCCTGGATAAATACCCACCAAAATAAATTCTTTGAATTCCCACAAAATGACAGACGATTCTGGACGGAAATAGGCTGAAATGATGAAAGCTTTTAATATTTTTCAAAATCATAGATTTCTTATTTTAATCTATTCTATTATGTATTTTAATGGAAAATTAAAATATCGTGCTTACATAACAAGTAATTAAGTACGCACTAAAACTAGATCTATCAAGCTTAGCATAATATTAATATTTTAATCAGAATATTTTTAATTTCTGTTTTGTAGAATAAATCATAAGCTATGCTTATTATAACTAACTAGCTGCGCCCCGCTGTGTTACCCGCTACATTTTTTCGGGATAAAACGCCCATGTCCTAATCCAGGTCGTCAGCTACTTCCATATGAAATTTTATCAAAATCGGTCTAGCCGTTGGAGCGTGAGGAGGTAACAAACACACTCACAAACTTTCGCCTTTATAACAATATTAGCGTGATAACTGTAGCTACAAGGTACTATTATTCTCAAAAGGGGTAATGGCAGATGTAGTTGGCAAACCCACATTATGGGACTTATACCTATATCCATGGTAGGTATAGGTCCTATTTACAAATCCCTATACTGTTGAAAATTACCTAATAGAAAGACCGATTGACACTTATCCTGACCCGGCAACTAAACCAAGGACCTCAAGCTAAGCTAAAAATGATAAAGTCGTTTGTCAGGGCCTTGTTACACCTAATCGTTGACACAGTTTCCACACATTTGAAGCAAAACGATGTAACAATATGAATGAATGAATCATAGCATTATGCTAGCTGTAAAAACAAAACAACGTTCAAAACTTGCGTTGAAACAACAATCCATTGTAAGAAGATGTATGTTTAATTTATATTGAGAAACTCAAATGAAGACTGCAGTTGTAGACCATTTTAGAATTAAGTACTTCGATTAAATAATACATTACATTGATAATAGGAGACTGGTTTTTCTCTGTGGTATGAGATTAACTGCCTCGTTTCCTTAGTGGTGGCTGAGTAGGAGATTGGTGGGTAATTCTCAGTAGGAATACGGAGTTTGGATTTGGCCCAGCTCGCCCCTATTACATTGGGACTTTTGGTACCATAGATGCCAGTAGAGAGCCTCCACGAGTGACGACACCTAAGGACGTCAACTATACTCTGCCAACCCTAGGGTTTAAATAATACCTACATCTCATATACATACATAGTATAAAGTGGCTGCTTGGCTTTTAACTGAAATTTATCTACTACTCGACTGCCTCATTGGACTAGTGGTCATTAAGCACGACTATTAAGGACGAGGTCCTGCGTTCGAATCTCGGGTCGGGCAGTGTTATTGGGATTTTTCTTTAGGTCATTCTCAGCATGAGTATGGATTTGTGCCCGGTTGATGGCAATAGGCTTGCCCTCTATTATATTAGGACCTATAACATATTCATGTTGAGAGATAATCGGATAAAACAATATAATAAAGGCCTGAGTTTAGACCAAGTGTTCAACATAGCCACACCATATCTCTTCTATATTTATGTTCTTTATCATTGATCTTTATGATTGTTTGCTCTGCAGTAAATGCAATAACGATTATATCTTTAACGCGAGCCTTATTCGGTCTACCTATCTACATTATATATTGTTTTTTTTTAAACTGCAAACCTGCTCGTGGAATCAGAAATTAATCGAAGTAAAATTGCATACATTTTAGAACAGCATGTCATTTGTATCAATGAGTTTGTGACAAGAAACAAAAGAATAACATGCGATTATAATTTTGTTGCTCAAGTTCTTTAGACAAAAAGTAACAAAAATAAATATTAGTTAGGATAGCCCATTGCTCAAAACATGCCATAAATTATTTCCATAATACAAACGGTTTCAAAATTCCTATGATACACGTAGGTATTTTATAACACTATTTCGTTACTAAAACCTTACCAATGTCATTCAAGTTGGAAATCGCTATAAAATTCATATCAATATAAGATAGGCTTCTGCGATGGCTAAGTATGCATTGAGTAACCAATGATCATAATTAATTCAAAATCATATGTTGAATATTTCCGTTAGAAAAGGAAAGACGATTCGGGACCGGTTTGTTTACTCTCGTTCTCAACGCGTGTTGACCCACACGCGACATCGATATAAATATGATGGAAGTATACGACATCAACACAAACAAGCGTCGCTTGTTGCCGTAGACACTACTTCACTCGAGTGGCCAGCGATTAGCTAATCACAATGGCTACTTTTGTAAGTATCTCAAAACAAGAAACGTAATGAACAACTGAAGTCATGAATGCAATACTAAATAACTTTTCTCTTTACAGATGAAACTGACATGCTTAGCCATCCTATTGAGCAGCGGCAATGCCGGCCTCCTTCACGGTAATCACCACCACGAAGTTCAATCAAGCGGTTATCCACCCAGTGGGTCTCATTCGTACCCTTCATCCAGTTTCTCACCCAGCAGCTTTCCTGCGGGATCTCTACCGTCGGCCACTTACTCTGGATCAGGACTGATCGGTAACGGCTACGCTGATGGACATAGTCACGGCAGTACCATCTTGGATACGTCTTTGGCTGGACCTCAAGGACACGGACACGGACATGGTCATGGTATCTCTGGACCCATCAGTAGTGGTGGAATCATTGGATCATCTGGGCTGGGTGGTGCTGGACTCGGAGGCTCCGGTTTTGGGGGATCCGGCTTTGGCGGCCCTGGGCTAAACGGCGCTGGACTCGGTGGCTCCGGAATAAGTGGTTCTTCACTTGGTGGCCCTGGACTTGGTGGCCCAGTATTTGGCGGTTCTGGAATCAGTGGAGCCAATCTTGGCGGCCCTGGCATAACTGTCCCAGGTGGTGAAGCTCCACCCCCAGGTGTAAAGGCCCCTGTCATCAACGAAATCCACGGTCTCGCCAACAACAACGGTGCTCCTACTCAGTACCGCATCCGTGAAGAACCTTACCATGTTGTGCGTGAGGTTACCCACCGTGTGCCCCAGCCTGTGCCTTACCCCGTGGCCCAAACTGTCCAGATACCCGTACCTCAGCCCTACCCCGTCCAAGTGCCCGTCGTCAAGAACGTTCCAGTGCCTGTCGTGAAGATCCAGCAAGTCAAGGTTGACAAGCCAGTCCCATACCACGTGGAGAAGATCGTGAAAGTCCCCTACGAGAGAGTTGTCGAAGTGCCCGTTGACCGCCCCGTGCCCGTCGAAAAGATCGTTGAGGTGCCGATCGTGAAGCTGATCAAAGTGCCAGTTCCAGTTGTCAAGAACTACCCTGTGCCGGTCGTGAAGACTGTCCATCACAAGGCCCACGAGAGCCACGGCTCCAGCCACGGCCACTTCGACCACGGCCTCTTCGACCACGGCCACGGCCACGGCTATGGCCACGGCTACGGCCACGGCCAGGGTTGGTCCAGCAGTTGGTAAACAACACTGCGACCAAAGAAATACATGTACATATTAACATAATCGTCACATTCCTAGTCCGGTCTTTTGTAAATAGAATCGCTTCATAGCTCATCGTGAGGCTGCAATCTAGGGTGATAACTAAGTCATTAATTTAGGTGGATATACTTGATGTGTATTCTAATATAATGTTTGCTGTAAATAGTAACGTAATGCTTATTACTTTATTAAAACAAATATCCAAAGACAACTATTTTTATTTATTCCTTCACCTATGAACACTGATATAAAATACACGCAGGTATTTAATTAATATCACTGTAATTGAATTACAGGATATCAGAATCAATTTTAAACAGTTTATTTAGTTCTTCTCATTGCTAAAATCAAAAGTATACATATAAATAGTATTCGTTAATCAAATGAGACGACTCTACACGTCTTAAGAACTGGATAGAAATAAAATATGCACCAATACCCTACCAATCTACCGTTATTGAGTTATTCCAAAAACTGTGCTGGGTTTTTGAAATATGACCGAAAAAGGCAATAGAATGGCTGTAATAGCACTTATTATTTTATTTAGCAAAAAGTAAGTATTAATACTCCTCGACCACTTCTTAAATAACTACATAGTTACTGCTGCCTACAACTAACAAGGCGATAAGAACATGTGTAAAAGAAAACCCTTTTACAGAATAAACCTGTGAGGCGGCAGGCACGTCTGTAGAGTCAAAAATACGGTGCTTGCACCAGGTTGAGTAAACTGTTTAAATAGCGCCCAAGGTATTATATTGGCGACTCAAATGGCTTTGCAAAAGGTCTAATTCTTCTAGCCATCATTGAATGACTATTACATATTATTCTTAAAACATAACTGGCGAAATATGGTTGTACTGTATGTGCACCTCTGCCTACCCCTTCGGGGAATATATTCTACATACCTAATTGATAATAAACATTTCAGGATGGAATGGATGAACAGCGGTGCCCCTATGATTTGCTTTATCTAGGATAAGATTATAAATGACCAGTAGAACTCAATATAGCATAGGTAATTCATAATAGCTATAGATAAGGACAATACTTTGTTTAATACATAATACGAAACCTGTAACCAAAAGAGTAGGCAAGATCTAAGGCTGGTCTGTTTCATCGGGAGTCTATATACCACATTTAACTGATCATCATAAGCCTAATGTATGTAGGTGCCTAGGCGGCAAGCCTATTGTCACTCAACGCGTTTATGGCAGGTTCGTCGCCTATTAATTCTATACTTTTCCAGTGATGAAAGGTAGTCTTAACAAGCCCCTGTAAACGTTATACACCAACCGTCAGCTGCTATATGTCACTCTAGCTATGTATTAGGGCACAAAACATGAAATGTTGAGTAATGTAGATACTAGACTACCATGAAGACAAAACATCTGCTGAAGATTAATGACATGGCTCCATTTTACTGAGAAACCCAACCAAATTCAAATTCAAATTGTTGATGTGAAACATCTATAGGCTCACTTGTAAACCGAATTGTTGGCGTGGCGACGCGACGCTTGCCGTGGCGACGGGTCACCACGCTATACTGAGGTATACATATATATCTTTTATGCATATTACTTGTACACACACGATGTTTCACATTTGCCAGGCGTCCCATGACGGCTCACATTTTTTTTATTACACGTAAACCTATTACAGGCGCTTATGAAAGGTTAGGATGCTAGTTGCACGGTTCCAAAATGTCATTCCAATGGAGAAGAAGCGGCAAGAAACTCCAGAGGTTACTCATTTAAAATCCGCATGGAGAACAGCGACTGTAGTACGAAAGAAAAGATCGATGAGGCGGCTCCAGAGGTTTTCTTATTATGGAAGATAAGCATTAATGTAATTTAAGCCAACCAACGCTTAGCCGATGTGGCCGGCTTTTTACTACCTGTGGGTGCGACCTGAGAAATGATAATCTGTCATACGTTCACGTAATACTGTGAATCATTTGGAATAACACTCGAAATAAACAGGTATAAGTTGATTATTTGCTTCTGATGGCATTTCAACAATGTGAGGTGAGTTGCATATTCCGTGGTTAATTTCGCCAGAAAACGGGTCTTGAAACGGGGCCGACTGTTCAGGATTCCGGATGTACAGGTCACGTATGAAATTTGATGCAACACATGTTTTTGGTAAGCTGTCAGTCGGAATTGGTAGATATTCAACGTATAGTGTTTTCACATAAGCTTTTGTATTTATTTTACTGTATGATTCTGACGACGTCTGAAGTTATAATTTGCTGTTCTCTTAATTACGCAAAAACTACTTGCTTGTTTATGGTTCTTAACATACAAAAAATATTATTAAGAGTTCACAATGTCCCACTGCAGAACAAAGGCCCCATACTCTCTTTCCCTTTGTGTCTGTCGAAGGAGACTGAAAATATCTCTAGGGACGTATATAACCAACATTTATCTCCTATAGTCTGTGCCTATACGGCTTCAGCCATTGCAATAAATTATACAAATGTATATGTACATATGTTTATAATATCATTAAAGATAGACGACTGCTAATATAAATTTCTAACATTGCTTGTTACCAAACATGAAAAGTAGGCCAATACATTTTATATTACAATTATGTAAAACGACAAAGCGGAAACGGCTGATTTAAGATCGATCTCTAGTGAGTAACTGATTTACATATAAATTCCCATAAACAGGTAAATTAGTGACATTATATTGCACTTTTTATTATAATAACAAAATAACATGAATTCTGGGAAGTTTTATATAATCGTTGCATAACGACATGACAAAGAGCTTTAAATTGGGTCATTTAATTTAATTTATAGACCATAGAAAAGGCTATAACTCTTCTCTACAAGGGCAGAAATAATATGAAGATTCATATCGAAATCAGTTAAGAAATAGTAGCACCTGCTTTGCATTTCTATAAACGATCTAATATTAATAAGTGTGCTAATATTCAAATATTAATGCCTATTTCTAATAAAGTTTGGGCAACAAATGTTCGTGATACAACTATTTGTAAGTTAATTAGTTGACGAAGTAAGTCACATACATAGTGTTCTCTGAACTTGAACAGATGTCAAGGTACCATACATAGTGTAATACAATAATGACTTGGTAGATAATATACTTACCTGGTTTGCCCAAATCGATGCAGTAACTATTGAGCTATAACAACCATATATCATAATCCCTCTTATACATAAACTAGGATCATACCAGCATTAACTAAAACCCGTATTAAGTCTATTGACAACTCTATTCTTTGACATGCAAACGACAGTGACGGGTATACTTTAGTCCATGGTTTGAAATTCTCATTTTTTATGAATAAGGAGGAGTATAACACAAATATTGCACACAACAGCAATAAAAAAAAATACAAAAATAATTTCTTTTTACTCCTTTTGCAACCGTTTTCCATAGGTTGACTGTTGGTAGTCACCACAAAATGAAAGCTTGAAGAAGTCCGGTTAACCTTAAGAATAAAAATAACTTTCTTAGAATTAGTTAACCTAGATAAATAAGGATAAAGTTAATAAATCACGTCTGCTTCTGTATGATGTAACTAGGTTAATATTTTCTTCTTCATATCAAATAGTCGTGTGTTAGATCCCCGCAACACAAATACCTGTGAAAACTGCAGATATTAGTCCCGAGTCTAGGTGTTTGTACAAGTAATATTTGCATTGGTTCATATCAGTTTTTTTATACAAATACGTCGCCCCACACTAAGAATTTCTCCTGTATCGTGGGTACGATTCAGAGACAGGAAATTTTATATACACAGACTCGGGACAAACATCTGCAGATCACACAAAGTTTTATCCCGTGCGGGATTCGAAACTGCAACCCAGAGCGCAGCTGTCCAATCGCTTAGCCACTGCGCCAGTCGGTAAAATGAAACTCCGATGAAGGTACAACAGATTGTATGAGGTGACTTGAAAAAATCAAAACTAAGAACGACATTTTCAGATATATATCACGTAATAAGAAATACAAGAAGTTTTATGTCATCCATGTCAGTGCGGACAGCATAATAATGAACATATCAGAACATCATACCTACATACTTATGGTACAACTTACTGAACAAGTTATATTACAATAGTGTTAACTTTCTAACCCGAAATAGTTCTACTACACTAGCCTACAAAACTAATAATCACACTTTTAAAATTGCAATAACTTTTTAAGTAAATAAAAAGGACTATAATAAGTTACCAGTTAAAATGTTACTAATGTGTAAAAAGTATAAGCAAGCTGATAAATTTTAATTATTTTAAATGTCTAACTGAAAAATCTAACTTTAAAAGTGTAGTACTGAGTTGAGCAGGTCAGTGTATGTTCGCTGTTAAGTAATTTGTCTCGAAATATTTATCAAAGTATTAATAGCATAAATTCATAAGTTCTTATTTACCTTTCAGAATTAGATGTTTATAATATACAATCTAAATTAGGTACACAATTACACATAACGCATACCCGCTTACAATACGCATTCCCTTTGCATCTTGTCACATACGATGAAGTAACGTGCGTTCCCTTTTACAAACAGTATTTTTAAGACACATCTAAACAAAGACCCGGCCTTACTGTTTTGTCTCGGCTGTATTTTTTAATTTATTGTTAACCACATAATCACTATCGAATGATACGCTATTATTTGCCTATTTCATTCAAGTATTTATTGATTTCGCGTTCTGATTTCAAAATCATTTTTGACCTATTATAGGAATTAAATGTGAAAAATTTAAACAACTTTATGAGGTCAATAAAAAAGCCACTTTAATACTGCCTTGAAAAACATTTTCATATTGTAAAGCCATAAACTCAAAGCAGATGTTTCTAGACCTTTGACTTAATTTCCCTTGCATAATCATAGAAAACGCCAAGGTAACAAGATCAGTACAAAAATTAACATAATATATTTTGGCATCGGTGACGTATAGAATACAGCGATGTCCGCTCAAGTTTGACTGTAATGTATTCATAGGCGTTGTTGGAAAGAGCGACTTGTATAAATATGTGGAGCCGTCCGATGTCACAGCACAAGCAACCGACACTCGGAAGGGACAACAACTACCACTTTATTTTTGGCTGGCTCAAAGCGATTAGCTAAAAGCCATGGCGTTTGTTGTAAGTTGATGATAATATGGATAACATAGGTAAAACTATTTATACAACATGTACTCATACTAAGCTTATCGATGTTTGTTTCAGGTTAAGCTGCTCTTCCTGTCAGCGTTAGTGTACAGTACTAATGGCGGATTTCTATCTGGTCACCACCAAGGCCCTTCAGGACAGGACTCCTTCCTGAACTCGGCGATAAACTCCCCGTCGGCTTCGTTTGGAGCACCATCAACGTCTTACGGTCCACCGCGTATAGGAAGCGCTGCTGCTCCTGTGACTATCCAAGAGTCTGTCATCGATGACCATGGTCCAGTGAATGCTGGTGCGTCTCTTCCCGGCTTTGGTGCTCTTGGCGGTAGCAACCACGGCAGCAGCGGCCATGGCCACTACTCTGATGGTCACGGCTATGGACACCACTCTGGCGGGCAAGGACACATCTCTGGTGGCCACGGACACATATCGCACGGCCATGGATCTTACGATAATGGAAATATCAACATCGGACACAGCTCTATTGGACACGGATCTATCTCCAGCGGACCCGGCCCTATATCATCCGGCCCTGGACCCCTTATCTCTGGACCTGGACCTATCATCTCTGGACCTGGCTCAATCGGTTCTCTTTCTTCTGACCTTTCCGCACCTGCCCCATCTGGTGGTGGATACTCCGAAGGAAGCCTCCTCCTGGACTCAACCCTTCCCGGAAACAACGGTGGAAACGGTAACGGAGGTACCCTCATCGGCCAAACTGCGACTATTGGAGCTCCACGAGTGATTGGTACTACTGTCTCCGTTGGACGTCCAGACGCTTCTGCTACCAGGTACGAGTTGCAATCCGTTGTACAGAACGTTGTTCGTCGTATCCCGATTGAGGTGACCAGACACATCCAGGTCGCTGTGCCGCAACCCGTACCTGTGCCCGTCCGTCAGGAAGTCAAAGTGCCAGTGCCACAGCCCTACCCCGTGCACGTCGATGTTGTAAAGCACGTCCCATACCCCGTATACAAGACTGAGCACGTGCACGTCGAGAGGCCAGTCCCTGTTGAGATCGTGAAAGAGGTTCCATTCGAAGTTATCAAGCAAGTGCAGATCCCTGTTGACAGGCCCTACGAAGTAATCAAGAAGGTCCATGTCCCAGTTGAGAAGCACGTCGAGGTCCCAGTAGCCGTGTGGAAGCCCTACCCACTCCACATCATCAAGCACGTCACCCACTACAAGAAGAAGAACTGCTGTTGGTAAGGTAGTGCCATTCGCTTTAATCAGCTGGTACCCTACCAGCATCAGTCGTGATCATACCAAATAGTCAATAGAATTGTAAATACTTTGATAGTCATTAGTTTGTACATGTAAATAGATGGAATATAAAACGTATCGTTTTACAATCAACTTGATGCTTTTATTTTCTGCCCATCCTCTAAACTGTGTCACAGTATTTGCATAACGAGTAAGTTTGTTTAAGTTCTTCCAAAGACACTATAACTGAGCGTAAGAACGCTTATCTCTCGAAACACTATCCATAAAGTTCCTTACGTGACTGAGGCTGTCAAAACATGTTTTAATTCAACTGCACTGAAAAGAAAAGTGTAAACAAATAATACCAAGTAGCGTCGATGTTGTCGTTAAAAACACAATAGCTATGACTTGTTTGTGTCACCACGGTTTGTAACTGGTTTCCGTCAGCTGTTTTGTGTCAAGTCGGTATGTAATTTAGTAGCCAAACTGATTTAATTTAGACGAAAGTTGTTTTTTCAGAGCAACAGAGAGATTTAGAACTTTACGACTAAGAGGCTTATAGCCGAAACATGCATATATTACAATACACACCATCAAATTTTATACCATCATAAACATGCTCTACAAAGGCTTGCCTGTTCTTTGGCGGTAGACTGAACCTTATGATTATAACTGTTGCAAAATGATAGCATCAACGGAAAATTCCAGATTAGTAGCAATGATCACACTGTGCCACGTTTTCTATAAAAAGAAACGAAGTTTTATTTATTTATTTATGGAAAGTAAACTAGAAACTGTTAGTCAGGTAGGCTTTATATTGAATCATTTAAAACATTGAATGATTCCACACATTGAATTGTGACTAAACGGGTAGGCACCAACATCAGACGGAATGATCAACGCATTGATAAAAGAATACTATCTGCATTACGGTTAAGATGAAATTTTGTTGATAGAGATAGGCTTCGCAGACAGGAACAGGAACTAACAAAATGCTTATTAATTGTGATTAATATATTCTAATGCGACATTATTAGATTATGAAAACCAACATCGGTGAGAGTGGAATTAAATTAGATAATAAATTAAATTTCTTATGATATAAGAGCAGGTTGTATAATTAAATACCAAACAAGTTTCGTTGTAATCACAGCCCAAATATTGGTTTATCTAGCTACATATTGTTTTTCTTTTCATAAAATCCATGGCTGTTAAATAATTTTTAACATTATTAGATCATTTACACACCCAATGAACTCAACCGTTCAACCAAACGAAGGGAGAAACCTCAATGGAAGATAAAAAGGTAAAATACCTTTTTAATAGTATGTTATAGTCGAAAGATGGGCAGAATGTTAACAGACAGCAGGAGAGTTAGTTTAGTTTAGAACAGCCCAGAAGCTCCAGAATGAGTAGACCAGCGTCATAACATTGCATGACATAAGTCTTCTAGTCTTCTCAAGCTAAAAGTCTTACTAGAACTACTAGAAGACGACATAAAACGTTATGAACAACTAATTATAAGTAGTGAAATAATCCCTAATTTTTTGTTCTGACTGCACCAAGCCTTACTTCAATTTCTACACTTCAAACATTCAGTGCGTCTAAAGCAGTAAAAATTGTATTAATTATTCACTAGGTGCTTCTACCTTTCGAGTACTGAATGACTATATATGACGCGTTATAGTTGAATCGGATACGAGCTAAATTCAATGTAAGTACTGTTATTGTAGGGGGCGTGGCAATGAGTACAATTTCACACTATTTTAACGAGCCGTGAGTCATTTGGACCAGTGAGAACCTGTTATTGAAGTTTATGCAACAGTTTGTTATGTAGATGATCCACCCGATGGAAATCAATAGATAATGTCACAATCTCCGGTCCAAGTACTAGTTTTGTCACTTAACGTAATTTCCATGAGATTGTGATGGAAATTTGGTCATCACAGTAAAGAAACTCATTGATGACGGTGAAACAATCTTACGAATAAACATAACCTTTCTTCTGGCGCAGTCGGGTAAAAATTAAGTACGATTTTTTTTTATCAATTTACATTATATATACATTACAATTACTTATACTATAACCTACGTTAATAACCAATAATAATATACAGTCGACAGAGATGAGAAGAAAAACTCCGTTGCATCATTTTTAGATTTTTCATCTGTAAAATTTCAAACAAATAATATATGACGCCCTGATTAGCGCAGTGGCTAAGCGATTGGACTCCTGCGCTAAGGGTTGCGGGTTCGATTCCCGCACGGGGCAAAACTTTGTGCGAACCACAGATGTTTGTCCCGAGTCTGGGTATTTCTGTATGTGATATTTCATGTTTGTGTAACGCACCCACGACCCAGGAGAAATTCCTAGTGTGGGGCGACGTTTTAAAAAAAAAGAATTATTTGTTTTTAACGTAGGTTATAGTATAGGTATGTAATTGTTATGGATAAATACATAGTATCAAAAGATAATAATATATTTTTAATTATAGTTACAGGAGGATCGCAGGAGTTTGACAAAACTTTGAAAGGGTTTTTAACATTGAATTTTAGAGAATATTAGAGTTAAAGAGACAAACTAGACGACATTTTGTTAATTGCATCTAGATTGATGCATTAAACTAGATTCTCTTGAGTTTCTATGTTATATTTTAAGGGAATTAAACCATTTAAAGTATTGATGTGACTACTTAGTTTAATGGTGAAATTGCTGATTTATTCAAACATAACAAGCATGTAGCTACAAAGTGAAATGTAACCATTACTATAAGAGTAGGCGCTCAATGTTTTTAAAGAATAAATGCATGTTATATTTTATTACAACAACATTTGTAATTTAGACTATGGATATTTACAAATCCATACAAAAAATTCTATCGACTTCAATACCAAGATAATTTTAGAGAAACTTAAAAACATGTTGTGTTATATATTTTTCATTGTGTTAAAAGCATTATAAATACACAAGCTTATGCCTCAATCAAAATAATAAAATTCCTAAAATTCCTCAATTATTGCTTTTTGGACCATACAAGTTTACGACATTGCGGTAGGAGAAAGAGCGAGCCGTTACCAAATTGTAATATTTTTATAACTACGTTGTATTAAACGGTATTTATTGTTTTTTAAAACGCTGCCCCACACTATAAATTTCTCCTGTATCGTGGGTGCGTTTCTTAGACATGCATAAACACATACTGACCCGAGTCGCAACTCGAGTTGACTCAACTCGATGTCTTCTGTAGGAAGAGAGAGAGGTGACTCGGCCGACTCCGAGAACACGAGTCAGCTTGACTCGAGGCAGATCCTAGCTGAGCGAGCCCGACTCAACCCGAGTTCTATCTGTGTCTATATCGTTCGTTAGGTGTTGCATCTCACCCAACTCTATGCGAGTTAGGTGAGATGCAACACTTAACAATCGGCGCGCGCGAGCTGCTCGTGTATCTCGTCAACTCGTGAGGCCCGCGTTCAACGTCCGGTTTGCGTTCGGTCGACCGAGTTGATTCGAGTTGCTTTAAACTGAACCCGAGTTGATTCGTTTACGGTTTGATGCGAGTTACTCGACTCGCAGATCACTACCTGCAACGCCTGGCGCAATAGTCCAATCGCTTAGCCACTGCGCCAATCAGGTCAGGTTCCTTGTTCCCCTTATACTTTCTTGCGATTGTTACCATTTTCGGCGAAATTTGTGGTTCAATAAGTACACCTAATTCCTTTCCTTTCGGAAAAGAAGAATCTATAGATACGTTCTGCTTCCTGCCATAAATGGTTCACGCCATGGTGTAAAGATTAGCAGCTCAGTCAGATTGCTTAGGGAATGTCAATTCGAGCTTGTTAATGGTCTTGAGTAAGCTGTAAATGGGGACAGAGTGCTAACAAATAACTATTGAGTGTAACAGAAGCCAAATCTGCCCGATGCGTGTTAAGTGGACGGAAATAACGACGCTTGCCTTTTATGTATTGACCTTTATATAAAATTCTTTGGCGGACGGTGACTCGACATTATTATGGTGATGATTAGTTATGATGTTAATATAATAAGTGATTTTGACATGGCTCTCGCGTTAGGCCTAATATTCGTGTTACACAAAGATCTGTACCATATAACTCGGACAAGTTGAAGACTAAGTATCAGAGTTGTAAATAACTTTAGGTACATTTTCAACTGTAGTATAAATAATAAAAAAAGTGCGTCTCTGTTTCCTGAAAGGGTAACCCTAAAAGTCCTAAAACCTTAGCTGGTTAACCAACTAACAAATACGTATTGTGTACGTGTAGGTACTGGTTTTTAGCATTAATTTTCCCGCTATAGCTTTTGTCTGACAGTGGGACTGTATTTTAGGTAAGAATTAGAAAACGTAAAAATAACTTAGAACATTTTATTACGGCCAGCTATTTCCAATAAAGCACAATCAAATTATCCTCGCCAAAGGTGCCTAATCCAAACGCATCGTATTAAAAGTATTAGTAGTATTAATAAATTAAAAAGAGCTGTCAGATTAAATCGATTAGTCAAATACTGTGATAACAAATGCATACATCCAGTCCATTCATCAAAATACTTCTATAAAAACCTCTCTAGGATAGTGAGAGGCAAAAAATAATTACTTTAGTTAGGAGATTCGAGATGTCCAAACCTGTTTCCATACACTCACAACTAGGATTAATGGGTGTTGAATAAAAACATCAACAAACCTAACGTGTGTCAATTAAAAAGCGTTTGTGAGACATGAGCAGTCGTGTCGTGGGGCTGTGCGGAAGTCAATATAAAAGAGTGGAAATAAAAATGATAATGATCCATTAGATTAGGTAAGCTGCAGTCGGTTGCACCCGTAGTAAGGCGAGCTTTAAATTTAATTTGGCGATAGTTAAAAGTTGTTCAAATAATACGCAGTGCCCTAAAAATTAAGTATAGTGTTTGATAAAATGTAGGTGTACGTGTGTCCTCATAAAAAGGGTAATTTAATTAATATTTTTATGCTTTTAGTCGCTTTGCTTTTTTAAACTGGGTGTGTTGGTAGCTTAAAGGCATGATTTATCGCTTTAATAAAGACAAGTTTTGTATAGTTTATGCATATACCTGCATTGATATGTAGGCCAGACTGCCTCGTTCGCCTAATGGTCGCGAACTGTGACAGCTGAGCATGCGGTCCTGGGTTCGAATCCCGGATCGGTCAAAGTGTAACTGTGTTTTTCCATTAGGAAATTCTGAGTAGCAGCACAGTCTTGATTGGCCATAGGTCTACCCCTTATACTTTGGGACTTATAATTGATAAATGTGGGTTTGCTATCAAAGAACTGCCTACCCCTTTGGGGAAATATTATGTATACCGCTGTGTAAGCTCTCGATTTTTTCCAAACGTTTCTTTACGTCACGATATTTGACCATATGGGAGTCGCATATCTGACCAGTTAACATTTTAAAACAATTTTATGAGCTGTGCAGAAAACAATAATATGATCTTCATTAAAATGTAACTTTCGATGTAATAAAAAAGTTATTATACTAGACTGGTTTTCACATCAAAAAGTCAAAGATCGAGTCGTAAACGTCTGACCTTTGAAACCCGTTTGTGCATTGAAAAAAAGTTGTAGAGTAAAAGTACGTACTATTACGTTTTACAATAAAGATTTGCATATTAGACGTCGTTAATATTGTTTAACATCACGTTAGTAAGCTATTAGGTACGCTAGACAATTATTAGTACTCATGTTAAAACTTTATTTCCATAAAGTCAAAAAGATGTTTAAAAATGAAAGGAGATAGGTATTCTTCTTTTCAAAAGACCTAACTTTCACCAAAATTATTAATAAGATTACGAAATTTATGAATATTGATATATAGAATTCTACAATCGTAATCAACACGGATGTCCCGAGCTACATAGTTATGATGCTTTTGAATATTTGAATGTGAGAAGCAACTTATATAAAAATGTTGTTTGATTTCGTTTCAGAGTAATCGCGAAACCGCACCCTCACAAGCCACAGACTCGCCATACATTCGCAGCGATGGGGACACAAGTAAGTAAAATTTTATACGTACAAACCATGAATCTTGACTATTTTATTGATTATTTATTTCCAATTTACATACAAACATACATACAATTATTATTAAGGTTCCGTACAACCTTATAGGGTTTACCTGAGTACAAGGGAATCACTACCACTAATTAATAAAAACAGTGATTTAATTCAGCTAACTGCTAAACCTACGTGCTTATACTATGGATTTAACAAGATTTTCACATAGTACTTTTTAGACTTGTACTTGTAGCCCCTTGAATTTGTTGGGTACAACTAGATAATGGTCGTTTGTTTTATAATTTATCCTTTGTTTTTTTCCAGATATGGTGCTTAATAGCATCAATATTAATGGTATCGGTAGAATCAGAGCTTCATGACCATGTCTCTCAATCGTTCTACGAGACACCCCAATATTCATCTCCTGCACCTATACCGTTACCGTCTCCATTGCCAGAAATACCAGGAATGAAAGAAGTCGTGCTATTTTTGACTCCTGAACAAGTACAAACATTACAAGCTGCCGGAGCTGTAGTGAGACCGTTCCCTGAATTATTATCTGGATTCTCTGAGTTACAAGAACACTTCAAGCAAAGTATGAAACATCAGAATATTTCAGACCATCAGATAGTTACTCCAAATAATGATAACAAGCAAGACCCAGAACTGGAAAATTACTACAAGCTTCTAAATATACAAGAGATTAACGACGATCTGGCGCAACAACCAAAGACAACTACAATTAAAACGCCAACAACACCGCGATATAAATATAACAAATCACGGTATCAACATAAAGATAAGGATTACTATACATCCTATATGGCAAAGAAGGCGAATAGAACAAAAATTTCAAACCAAAACTCAAATACTGAATATGTTCGCTTCCTTCCCAACTACGAAAAGGAAAATCTTAAAATGGTGCCCTATAACGCTCTACCATTATTTCCATATCGTTCTGGGGAGTATATATTTGTTCAGTCATATAGGCCACGACCTAATGTTAACACCACACCTATTAAATTATCTGAACAGAATACAACATTTACACCAGCAGTACAAGATCTTTCCTGGAGTACTACACCACTACCAGGCGTTCCACCAGTACAGAAACCTTCAAAAGAAGTTGCAAAATCTGGAATTCATGTAAAAATCTCTACCCCCTCGGTATTATATAAACCCACGCCACCTCGAACAGGTTTTAAGCCTATCAAGGAAGTCAAGGAAACATTAGCATCAATTGAAGGCCTCCCAGCGTTTGAAGATAAACCCAAAAAAAATAAAACATTGATCCCAGCACCAGTGACTGAACCAAACCCTGATGCTAAACAGGATCAACTATCATTACTTTTGGCGCCACTTTATCAACATCAAACTATAACCGAAACTATATCTCAACAAAAAGGTGAGTTGAAGATTCAAAATAAACCACAACCACCAAAAGATCCGCCTCAACGTGACGATGAACAATTCGCGACCGAAATAGAAAGAATAATCTCTAATTTACGAAAACAAAACGCTATAGCCAATATTGAGGCCACTTCTAAATCACCCTCAGTATCTATAAGCCAAGATGCCAAAAAAAGTCGACCTATAGAGATCCTGAAATATCGTGAGGTTTCCATTCCTACTTCAGTGTTGGTACGATCACAGCCTTTTGACATGCCTTCACCATATCCGTTACATTATAAAATTACACGAACGATGCCAATTTTAGAGCAAGAAACAAGAAAAGTTGAAGTGAAAAGTGCTGGACTCGTTGGTACAGAGCAACGTGTCCCCGTTCCTATTAAATTAGACAAGCCGCACTTAATGCCAAAGGTTACCCCAGTTTCGATGAAGCACGACATCAGAGACACAGTTCCTATTTACATGCCGGAAAAACTAACAATCATACGACACATTTGGGAACATTGATGTTATGTTTTGTAATTTGAAACATTTAATAGCTTAGTTACTAGAAAACTGTAAGTGCAATATTTGTGCCAATAACTAAAAGTTAATTAGTTTAAGATGTTACTGTTTAATTATATTAAATAATTAATTGTTTTAGTATTTTTTTATTTAAGCTAAATCTTTTCCAGAGGGCCTGATTGGAGCAGTTGAGCAAATAGTATGAAACAAAAATAATTAAGACCTGGATTCCATTTTAGTTTTGATGCAGCCCTCACTCGTATATATTTCTCCGCTGCGATCGTTATTGTACGATTACATTATACATTACGTTTTACTTGACACCTAGCCCGCAATCGGACTTCTGATTTAAAAGAAAATCATGCTTCGCTATAATAGTATCACAAACTTCCCGGTTCTTTAAATTACGGTAGCCATCTTTCATTATTTGTGTTTAAACGCCTGTATAATTTTAATTGTATTCGCATCAAATAGATGTGCTTGCATACAAAATTGGTAGGCGCAGCAAAATGAGAATAATTGGGTAGTCTTTGAGCAGTTTTAGTCCACCTCTTGAAGTTAATATTTGTTACGAACAAAATTTTAGCTGTGTAGGTATTTACCGTACAAAAAGTAGAGATCTCAACTTGTATGTTACTTCTAATCCTATGTATAGGTAGGAAAGTAATCATTAATCCTAGTGCGTCATGATAACAAGCTCGTTAATGTCTGAGGTATTCTTCAGGCAAAGCTCTCATTCTTATTCGCTAACTACCTACACAAAGTTTTGGACAGCTCCCGATAAACGGTACTTGTGCTGACTAACACAGATTGAGTGATACGTGAACGTGTTACACCTACATATGTACCAATGTTTACAAAATTTCATCTTGTAAACAAACATCTATCGTTGATATTTTAATATAAATTTATACACATGCTAAATAATGAACCCATAAATCAAAAATCGACTTTTGCAACTAGCCAATCAAATCACACTTTTTGTTGTTCGGCCGCAATCTTCCTTCCGCACTGGAATTACAAAACACATTCGGTATATCTATACCAATATGATCGCATAGAAAGCGGTGCCACCTACAGCTTGAATACAAAATCATTGACTTCACCAGGAAGCCAGATGTCGCGTTTGAAAATCACAAGATTTGTATTCGCCACTATTGCGTAAGTCGGTCGAGTTGTAACATCGGCCCACATAAGTGTTTTATGGTTCGCCTTAAATCTCATCATATAAATTATTCATTATATTTTGTAAAATGTTTTGCTGAATTAAGTAAAAAACCATTTGTTATGGATATTTTGTCGGGATGGTTAATAACAGACGTGTTTAGTCATTTGTTTATTAGACTTAGATCTAAAATAAATTTAAAGTTCATCATCATCAGCCGGAAGACGTCCACGGTTGAACAAATCCCCACGCTTGGTAAGCTGCTTGGGGATCGCAGTATTGGTGGTGAAGTTACAAAAGACGCTGCTGCATCTTCTGGTTTTTCCCTTAGTCGCCTCTTACGACATCCACGGGAGGAAAAAAAGTAAGTTACAGGCTTTTTAGATTTAAAATTACCATTAAGTTACTAAAATCTAAAAAAATACTAAAAATGTAAGCTCAACTACCGCGGTGGAGCGCTACAGCTAAGTGATTAGACTGAGCTGATGAATTTTTCTGAGCCTTACTAGGTGATTAAAAGAAAGAATTAAACGAGTTCTACTGTAACATAGTACAGGAAAGACAAATAAGATTATTCATTACTAATGACGATAACAGGTAAAAATCTACAAATAACATTATTTTCAAATTCCCAGGGTTGCTCAGCGAGATATATGACAACGAGGTGTCACTCAGCATCGTGCTGGTTGTGTCGTGAGACGTGAGAATACATGTCATATTTAATGTTTGTTAAACGCACCTTAACAGGAAGAAATTCCAATGTGGACGATAAGCAAAGTTTAGTATGTATTACTTAAAACAAAAAGGAAAAAAGGTAATCCTCTGAAGAGGCAGTGCTTCGAAAAAAAGTTAAATGCCTTTGCCTAATTTTCGAATATAAAAAAGGCAGAATTAACCCATTAAAGGTTTCAACTTAAGACTGGGCAAACAAAGAAATTGTTGTTTACAAAACCAACACATAACTATCAGGAAGTTATAAAAATACACTGGAAATTTCTATTCATACTAAATGAGTGTAAACCAGGTCACACGGCAGAGGCAAGATGCGGTGCACTACATTGGCTGCTCTTACATCACCGCACTTTATATTATTGACACTAGGAACTGGAGCAGATTTAATTGGACCTTTATCTAAAACTGTAAACGAGGATAAGGTAGAAATGTTAAACGAACTCATAAAGAAACTTGGAGATCGATTTGCCATCAATTAATAAGGTGCCGCTGGACTTATTATTCATCTAATGACACTTTTTTACTTTTGTATTTTCTTACGAGTTATATTTTTACCTTTTTAAAAGTAGGACCTACGTCGTGATCTATAGACTCGGGAAAATGTCAGAAATTCTTTATAATATTCATATTGCTATACTGTACTTGTTCTGACGATGTCGAGAAAAAAATCAGGCACAATGTTACTAGTATTTCAAGTCTTAAAAATGTACACCAAATAATTTCACCTGCATTTCTTCTTCTGAATCAATGCGAATAATTCGTAAAGTCCCGTTAGGTACCCTGTGGCTTGTCGTTGCTGCATCCAAGCTCCTGACAAAATACGTATTCGAGCAATGGCTTAGATTAACTGGCCTCATAAGATAAATAGGTACGGAATCTTTCTCATCGATTTCTACATAAAACTAGTGAATCGTCATATCAAAGTATATTACAGTATCTTAACGTGAATTATAATACCTAATGTCTCAAAACCCAACTGTTACTTACATTTCTCACGCGTGTTACGTCAAGAATCTAGGTAGATAACTAATAGTTATCGTTTAGTATTATTTCCTTACATACAGCCGATATCGTGACTCACAAGTAACTGCGGGACGGCAATTTCAATGAAATAAGAGCGCACTACCGTCAGAGCCTTTCACAATTTCTTCGGCTTAGTTAGTTATTAGAACTATATGTTTTGATTGCTACACTGTGATTAGATTCAGAGGTACTATTTGTATTTCTACTCTGCGGTAATGTTGTCATATCGTTATGTAAACCACCATTAAATCTTATTCAGGTAACTGTAACAAGCTGTAAAGGTGTTTGTTGCTTTTTAATTATAGCCCCCTCATGTTGTTTTATGTTTAATTAAACCAGTTTCACTATAAAAATGTAACAAGTGTTGTAATAGTGTTAAATCATAATTACATGATCAATCCTTTTGAATTACGAGCTTTACACCAAACATAATCAACCGCCAGTAATTGCATGATTCCTCAATGTTATAAGTGTAATTACCCTGGTGAGTGGTATTTAGTCTATGCATTGTCTAATGGAGCAGAAGAATACAGTGTGGATCACAAATAGGGTTACGCGTTATATTTTTGGAATATAAACACTAATGTTTATGTAAAACAAACATTTTATTAATATCACAATTTCTCTGGGACTCAATCAACGCCTAAGTCACAATAATTACTAATATGAGAATCAAGCGAGAGAACAATTATAAAGAAAACAATCACACGAACAAGCAGTCGACCAATTCTGAATCGCACCACGCGGTAACTTTCTAACACCTAACGGAACTGTTTCTAACATTTCATAATTTAATTGCCGCGTAATGCCAAGAATCTATAACATTAAAATTCATGACCTACTTACAAATTTCCTAAATACAATTTTAGAATTAATCCTAAATCAGGTACGTTTTGATTCTACAAGAAACATTTCAACTGCATAACGTAAGCTGAATACATATAGTCTCAAGCTACGATCTAATCTTATGTGTTTAATATCAACAGGCAAGAAATAGACCTAAAGTTACTTTAGACGGTGGAGTGCGCTCCACGCTATTATGCCCGTAGTAAAGTCTATATTAAATGCAGTTAATAGCTCTCGTATTTGTAGCCTTCGCCAGAGTCCCCGGCGAGAGCGTGTCCAGCCTCCGCGTAGTAGTGTCCATGGGCTTCAGGTTGGGCAAGCTCGGCATAACCCTTCAGGCCCTCACCACCGCTGTATCCTTCAAAACCACCGTGACCGCCTTCAAAACCTCCGTGACCACCTTCGTAGCCACCATGGCCGCCCTCGAGGCCACTGTTGCCGCCCTCGAAGCCACCGTGGCCCTCGAGACCACCGGAAAGATGTTCGTAGCCACCTTGCTCGAAACCTCCATGCTCGTAGCCACCGTGCTCGAGCGCAGCGGCGTGGTGGTCGGTGTTATGCCTGTCGTCTTCAAGAACGAGACCGCCTCCATGTTTGTGCTCAGTCTCGGGGTGGATCAGCTTCAGGTTCTGCTCAGACTTGCCCTTTTCCAGTGGGTGCTTGAGTAAATGGCTGTGTTCTTTCTTCACGTACACGGGGACAGGGTGGAAATGCTCAAATTTGATCGACTGGTGTGATTTGGCATGTTGATGCTCGACTTGATGATGATGGCCAGACTCGCCAATAAGGGCATGGTGGTCGTATTTGGCTTCCAGTTGCGGGGCCTCATCGTGGATGATGCCAGGGTAGGCGGCCACCACGGCCAAGAATCCCAGGAAATACTGTTAAAAATAAAAGTTAAAATTAAATATCTGAGTTACTAATGAACTATAGAAAGTAAGGAGATGATTTGTTTTGATAAGACAAATATAAGAATTAGAGCTTATAAGTGATGCAAGATCACTATAATGAAGTATATGGCCGGCTGTAATACTGTGGCAATAGCGGATGTCGGCCTGTCAATTATTTACCGAAGAATCGACGATAAAGCGTCGAGCTTACTATCTCTAAACCAGTTTTGCTATGGGCACTAACTCGAGGAACACAGCAAATCTACTTTATGTAACACCGAAGACTTCCTATGAAACTAAGGAACGTATTGCCAGCAGGAAGAATTGCTCTTATAGATGCTTCACTGAGTTCGTTCATTAATCAGTGCGTTCAATCAATGAGTAAAATGGTTCCTTGTTTAATTTTAGTACTAATTTGGAGTAATAAACATTTTGGCACAGTCCAATTAGCACGATCACGGATTATTTAGCCAACGATTGGGCGCACTGATTATACTATTTCGGGAATAGCACTAAATATCACAAATACACAGTTACGCACGTGGTAGTACATTTCGGCGGTGGATTACTGTGGAACACCTTACTCCACGAGAGGGTGGTGGGTAATGCTAGCACTTGAAATTTGCATCGCTTTTATACTCGTTTTCACTTAGCGGCCAGCGTGTGCGAGTGTTCTGGCTGCAGTTACGTGTACGCAGAGCGCCGCATTGTCAGTCTATCGGCGTCTCAATTAGAACAATAGATAGAAATTTGTTGGGAGATTAATAGAAAAACGTCTTCGATCGCGACAACATTAGCGTTTGCCATAATTGTCGCGTAACATCTGCTTTGCACAAGTAAGTAATTGTTTGGTAATCGAAAAACATGCGCGAACTGTTGACTTGATTTGCATACTTTATGTAAGCCTCTCACTAGTATCAATGAATTAGCTAAATTGAGTTTGATGCTTAGTTATTTTTGGGAAGATGATCGTAGTTTGACAGTTTTATGTTACGGTAAAAAGAAATCCTTCCAAACAATTTGAAATCCAGTGACTGGTTTCAGGAATCATTATTTACTATTATGAATATTCGTATTCATTATATATTCACCTGCGTTTTTAAAATACGCAGTTTGCATTTTTACATAAGTTTTAAACTTATTGTGGATTATAATAATAATAATATTACATAACAAAATTAGTTTAACATAATTACAATACGATTAATTTAGAAACTTTAATTTATTAGGAAGTTCAGTGGCTTATTTTACTTCTAGCAAATAATATTAATATTAACTATTTATATATTTTATTATACTTGTACAAACATTAATATTGTTATTCTGTCAATATTTAAGTTGTGTACAATCAAAAATAAAGAATTAAATGGTAGGAGCTAAAATCATTATTATCAAAAACTGCCATTAGCGAAAATCTATGACACTCAAAAGCTAACACGTAATTGACAAAAAAGTGATTCCTATCTATCAAAAAGTTTTTGTAGAACATCTTATTTTTGATAACTAACATGTAAGTAATGTTAAGAAAGTAAAACTGTCCATATTTGAAAATTAGTTTTCTACTTCTGCTGTATATAAATTACACTATAAGAAAAAATACAACAGAGACACAGACAGACATCGCCGATGCCGTAAGTGATGCCTTCATCGATTAGCGGAACACTACAATATTATTTATCGAGTCTATATATAACATTATGTTAATTAATTGAATACACATAATAAACGATGAATATTATATTAATAATACATAGCGGTTACGATTTTGCGGAAATAGCTTCCGTTCTTTTTAATTGAGGTTTAATCTAGAGCGTATTTTCTGTAAGCGCGCATACTCATTCTCTTTGTTGCCAAAAAACATTGAAACAATTGAAAACAGGTGATTTTCCCAAACATTATTAAAATTCCATTTATTTTTAGTGCAAATCTGTTTCCCGACCTTCACTTTCTCGAATAAAGACAAAAGCAGGTAATTCGCGTCCGTATAAAGGCCAACGCAGACCGGGACGGCATGGCGATGGTCTTTTTTTCCAATAGACATTCAAACTTATAGTTATAGGAATATCTTTCGCATCCCGCCGTAGGCTCCAGCGGCGGCATGCCACGGCATCATTTTAAACCATAGTCATTTATGTCATATAAGTATAACAATACGTTTGAATGTCCATTGGTAAACATTTTAATCCCTTGCCATGCCGTCCCGGTCTGCGTTGGCCTTAAAACATAATTACGCTTCTTTTACAAATGTACACAAACATTATATTCAGAGCAAGGACGATCAATTCTTAACATTTTTGTATTCTTTGCATAATCTTGTTAAGAGCTAAGAAATAATACGAAAGCTGTTTCGTAATAGTGTAATAAAATGAAGCGATCAACATTACAGATTGTAATGTATTGTATAATTGAAGTCTTTAGCGACATAAATAATGATTATGATGTGATTTAATTGGGGTATAAAAGATACATAACCGATGATTGCCAATAGGTGTAGGCTCCGCCCCATCTGGTAAAATGTTGGTGTACTAAAATGCTTTTTTGTCAGCCTATTCCTAACAATAAAGCTACATAAAGAAGTTTTACTAAGGTATTATTTACTACTAGCTGCGCCCTGCGGTGTTACCCGCGACATTTTTTCGGGATAAAAAGTAGCCTATATGTTAATCCAGAGTATAACCTATCTACATACCAAATTTCAACCAAATCGGTCCAGCCGTTTATGCGTGAAAGAGTAACAAACATCCACACATCCATACATCCATACATCCATACTCACAAACTTTCACATTTATAATATTATTATAGTAGGAAGTAGGATAGTAGGAAGTAGGATATATTCCGGTTATACTCACGGGTGTATTCGGGAATGCCCGACTAGTTTCGGACTCGACCGGAGCCCTTATTCATGAGCTGGTTACGCGGCAGAGTCGCGAGCCGAAGTTATAGTAAAATAGTTTTACTAAGGCCCGATACATTCGACTCGTACATGAAAACCGTGCATCGATAAACTGCCAGTAACAGCAAATACGTAACGTTAATTTGTATACGGAATTACGTTTAGATCACTTAAAATGATAATACGAAAGTGACAGACAACCGTAATTGAACAGATTAAAGCCACTAAACGTGTTTGTTAATGTTGGTATGGTTATTGCATAGTCTTTCCGTTTGCCAAATCATAATTTTGACCCAATTGCTCGTGGGAAAAATGAAATTCGTACGTGATTGTGAAGAGAAGATGTCGTCAGACACAGTGGTTTGAACTAACACAATTATTTAGCCAAACTGAAAATAATCTGATCATATAAAATAATCTAGCATGGCTTTAGGTACGGATCTTTCCCTAGCACATACTTGAAGAATGTACAACTACATTCCACTGATGCTTCTAATGTAAACGGTTTTTAGTTACTATTACTATATGTTAATCGTGGCCTAAAATGGCATTGGACAGGGTTTTGTGGAGGAATAATGGGGAGGCCTTTGCCCAGCAGTGGCCCACCGAACAGGCTACATAAAAAAAAAAGTTATGTTTGTCACAGCTATCAAGACAATGTAAACATAATGTCGTTTGTAAAATGTCTATCAATTATTTCATTTATTCCGAGATTTATCTAGCCTTTCAATTATTTAATCAGGAGGTTTGTTTAGATGATACGATAAAACGTCTATATTAAAATAATCGCTTGTCGTTCAGCATATGATCTTCTCAACAAATCGTGAATCCAGCCATTCAGTAAAACGGTTATTTCTCAGCAAACCCGCGTAATGCAAAGTTGTCTGTTTAAAATGCAAGTAACAATTAGTTGATTGCGGTACGTAATAGTCTGATCAAACCCGGCCGCTTAATCGTCTCGGGGTTTCGCAAACTCGTACTTTGATACAGATTTTGTTTCAAAACACTTATGTTGCGCAATGTTACGCATTGGAAACAATGCATCTTTTGTATTTTGGCCAACCGTGTCTATAACAATAAATTGTTAACGTTATCAGGATGGCTTGCTCAGCACATATCACAACCGACGCCTCAATTTACTGTGACTACATGGATCCTTTGTTTTCTATGTCTGTATCTTATTATATTCAATTACTACTTGAAGTGTCCAGTCCCCCTAGACATATGGCAAAACGCATGACGAATAAAAGTCGAATAGAAATAAAAATGTATGGGTTTGACATAATTATGTCATCTATAACATAGTAGACTGCCTGGTTGGTCTAGTGGTTGCTGAGCGCGACTGCTGTGCACGAGGTTCTGGATTCGAATGGTCGGGCAAAGTGTTACTGGGATTTTCTATTAGGTAATTCTCAGTAGCAGCACGGGGTTTGGATTTGTACCTGATTGATAGCAATAAGCTCGCCGCCTATTACATTGGGACCTAAAAACATAACTGGCGAAATGTGGGTGTACTATATGTGCACCTCTGCCTACCCCTTCAGGGAATACAGGTGTGATGTTATGTATAACTTAGTTGAAACATAATGTCATCCCATACATTTATCATTATATTCTATACCTATCTATTCGTGAAGCGTACTGCTAATGGTCTTGGGGGCTGTTCTTATATTAGATAGTAGGTACATCATCAGTACAAATTCGCCTTATAACTCTTTGTCTGATAATGACAAAAGGCTCAATGTCATATTGTAGAAAAGAAGTGCTTAACCTTGACATTTCTTTTGGGATTGAACTTTAAGGTATACAAATACACAATTATTCATTAATGCAGAAATCCCAGTCCTAGTCACACTTCACACTAATATTATAAAGGCGAAAGTTTGTGAGTGTGTTTGTTACCTCTTCACGCCCAAACGGCTATACCGATTTTGATGAAATTTTATATGGAGGTAGACACTTGACACCCTGGATTAACTTTTTATCCCGACAAAATGTAGCGGGTAGCACCGCGGTGCGCAGCTAGTATATAATAAAATAGAAATAACTTCCTGACTTGACTTGAAAAGCACCTCAATGGTATGTACGAGCACCTACATAACCTGAAGTCCGTTTTGATTCCCCTCTAGTCAAGTTTTAATTCTATCAACAACACAGCAGGTAACACTATGAGTACTTACATCAAGGCAATCTAACACACTTTCAATTCAATTTCATTGTTTCGTAATTTAATAATGACAACAATACTATAAAGATTAATGCCTTACTTGGTATTACATAGCGTAATTGGGTCCTAAGTAATGCTTTACCACGTGACTGTTCCGTGTTCCAAAATTAAACCAAACGTGTACGAGTAGTTATATTTTCTTTGCTCGTGTGGTTATACTGTCTGTAATGCGACTTTCTTTTTTTTACATAAATTTAAAATAAGAACAGCGTTTATGGGGCCATAAAGGTTTTTGTGCCGGCAAAACTTTGTACCGAAATATGGGTGGTAACTGGCTGTTTTCAATTTCCTTATTTTTATCGTTACTTTTAAGTAATGAATTCAATACAATTAAAAATCGAAAAGTTAAAGGTTAACAGAATTAAATTTATGCAGAGTATTTACAAGAAAATTGAAACCGTATATAGAGATATTAAAACAAAATTAAAGGTTTTACGTTTAATACCATTTCATGGAAGAAATACTAAATGCATGCTTTGATGAGTATTCAACAAAGTATACATGTATATGTACTACATTAAGGGTGTGAGACATACGTCTATGGATCACGAAAATATATGCCTCAAGCAGGAATCAAACTCACAACCTTCCATAGCTCCCAATCGAATCATTAACATCACCTAAGAACTGAGCTTAAGAACTAGATGAGTATAATATCCCGTATCCTCCATCACAAAAGCGAGACTTATGTTTAGCAGTGTCTAAATTTAGAATTGTAGACTAGATAAGTAACTAAGTTAAAACAGAACACACATTAATACAATGATAATTAATAGCTATTCACCACGAAATAATGAATTGCAGCAAATATGACTAATAGCCGATGATCTTGATTACAGAACTGTTAGCACAATGTGTCTTGAGCTTGTTTGCATCATAATTTACACATTGCAGCGGTTTTAAATCTTTTTTCTTGTCTTTTTCTTTTTTGTTTTCATAATTATCTTCTTTGGGTAATTTATTTATTGTTGATGAAGAATAACGTGTTAAAAATATGTTTTGCTCAATTTATTTTTACTAAGTCAAATAAAAATTATGTTACTCCACTTGCTTGTTTTTATTCCAGATTATTTATTGATGCCGTAGTATATTATCATATCTTCAAGTGTATGTTTGTTTGCCAAAATAATATGAATAATGATAGTTTTATCATGAGAAGAAATATTTCATAAATTCAGTACTGCGCGTTGATGTCTTTTGTTGTGGCTATTTAAAATATAATTCATGTTATAGTTGAATTCGCCAAAAAAATTGACAATCGAAACAATACTGTCTATTTTCAATTACGTTTGTGTAATACTGCACAATATATAATACCATTAATAAAGAATCCAGTTAATGCTCGTATTAATCATACATTCAACTTTACAAAAATGCAACATCTCAAGATAGATGTGCTCTGATTAGTCAGACTAATGCATGCACTTTGTTAATTAATTTTCATGACTGCATTTTGTTTATTTGTTTTATTTGCAGTAAGTAGGTACCTACTTTTTGTATTGCAGTTAATTGTGTGTAATTTTCGGTAGCTAAGCGTGAAGTCTGGGTGTCTAATTTCTGGGTCTAAATTCTTAAGACCTTATCTTATCACAATTATTTACCCCTGCAAAATCCCTACTAATCCCTACTAATATTATAAAAGCGAAAGTTTGTAAGCATGGATGAATGATTGTTACTCTTTCACGTAAAAACTACTATGATATATCATATGAAATATCATATGGAGGTAGCTGACACCCTGGATAAACACATAGGCTACTTTTTACCCCGAAAAAATGTTGCGGGTAACACCGCGGGGCGCAGCTAGTATTCTATGAAGTGATTCGGTACCACTCGTTATATTTCAAACATTGACTGCTAATCCATTTGGGTTTTTCCATTAGGTAATTCTTAGTTTAGTATGGAATCTGGATTTGTGCCCGATTGATGGTAATAGGCTCACTCCCTATTACATGAGTTATGAAACGTATGTCATAACGGTGAAATCTTCTTCTTACCATATGGTTAATGAACAACCTAGTGTCACAGTTTTATCTACCTGTAGGCCTCTGACATGGCTTTACACACCGTTGAAAAATCTCAGGAGTGCCGGTTTCCTCGCGATGTTTTAAACACCTGATAACGAATTTATAGCACGGACATAAATTCGAAAAGTTATTAGAGCGTGCCGGGGTTTGAACTTGAACCTTTGATTTGGCAGTCCATCAGTCATACCACACTGCTATGTGGATTATGAATACTATAAACATCAGCCTACACCTAAGGGGGATACATGTATGATTTCATTAGTTATGATAGATGTCCAAATGAATTGACTAGGCTACTTAATAACATGATATTATGTTATGTGAATATTTTGATGTAATAAAAACCCGCTTTACAATCAAAATATCATCGTCAAGCTGTCCAACGTTACTGAAGAAGCTAATAAACTAGATTGTTATTACATATCATGCTGGAATCGATTTATTTGTAAATTTAGTTCCAGTTCATTGACCGGTAATGATTTACTACAGTTATCGAATACTACCGCGATTTCCTTTAAAGTCGGAAGAATATGATTCATCAAATAAATTATAATATTATTCTTATAATCTGATAATTGTAGATTATCTACTACTTTAAAAGACAAAGCTTTTAATTTTTCAATCAAACGGTTTACCTATAATCCGTTTTGAAGAACATGCAGGCATGCAACGTCACAGGTGGGAATCCAGTATAATATTTAACTAGTTTATTTACGAGATCGTCCATAATTACATACGTAATGTTTTTTAGCTACATCTTAAACTCTCCTTCCCTCTAGTAATACTTGGTTTTAGACACGCGATATCTCACTACACCCTCTTCCTTTGTGATATTTCCGAACTCCATTTCACCTTTTGAGATTAATGCAAATCACGTGATTAATGGTAGATCCCTAAGCACTTAGTCTTTTCGTGAGACACACAACCAAATATCGTTCTGAGTACCAGTAGTTGTACTTACTTAGATAATTACATATACAGCTAATTTACACGAAGACATAACGGTAAAGAACCAGGATGAGAAGTCGATGAACTGCTTAGCCAAGGTCATTTGTTCTTCCGTATAACACGGACTAAGTAACTTACATGTTGAATATATAATAACGGCCTATAACTATCCCTCTGCAGGGTAAAGGCATCTTCTCTTTTAAAGAAGGATTAAGCATTAATCATCCCGCTAGCTCACAGTGGGTTTGCGATTTTAAATAATTAAATCCAGGTTGCCTCACGATGTTTTCCGTCACCGTTAGTCAGTGTCTATCACATCGAAAAAAGTCATGCAAAAAGGCATGCTTGCCTGCTTTTGAACCTGCAACCTTGTGGATACAAATCTGGTATGACAACCATTAAGCCACGACATGTTGAATAACTAACATAATTTACGCAGACGAAGCCGCGGTATCAAGTCATAGCCATCAATACACACATAATCTATAATAACACCTCCGTTACGTTACAACAAAAATCTCGTCGCAGGCAGCGATTGAGCAACCCAATTCACATTGTACGTAACTCAGGCAGCGGACTATAATCTATGCCCGGTTACTGTAATGCGTTAGCAACCGCTAATTGATAAGTTGCTGAGCTTGTGCCTGGTGTGGGCTATTAGTAGGGTTGTTCGGAGAGGTACCCTGACATGGAAATTTCCATCTGTAAGTAATGTATTGACGTTTTGACTATTTTTTGTCAGTTGTTTGTTGAGGAGTTTCTAATATATTCTGCTTAACAGTACCTAACGATATTGAGTAATAAGCTGTGTGTAATTTTGAAAAATAGATTTAAAAATAAAATATTTGAAAGTAAAGTTACCTAGATATAACATTTGGTTGTTCTCGTCAACGGACTGAGATCGTCTGCTTCCCAGTACATTAAGGTGGAGGCCATTAGTCGTAGCAAGAAGGACTCTACTCTCACCACTTATTGAAAACTGTAGTTGTACAGAAAACATAAAGTAGATAATATCTACCCAACCAGAAGTGCCTGTAGGTAGATCTGCTTTTACATAAACTTGGTCTAGCCATTGTACACTCTCTGACTAGCGACCCCGCTGGAGGTCACAACCTTAACATAGCGCATTGCCATCAATTGTATGAGCATAAACAAGAAACCTCATTCTTGCTCACAAACAGAACCGATCAACAATAGACAATTGAAAACCAAACTATTTAAGTAAAACCTATCACAACGCGTTATGTAAAAGTGCAGTTTCAAATGTCCCATAAAAAGCCCACTTTCATCGATCCATCCGTATCCGACTCATGTTTCTTATGTTACGTTTTATTATGTAGCGACCGAGAATAACTAATGATGTATGCAAACAAAGCTATCGCATTAGGTATTAGACAAAAACAACGAGTTACGCTGCTTAATAAAGATGAGACAGTAGTTTATGTAGCTGCGGATTTTAAGTTCCTCTTATAGTATTTCCGAAAGCATATTTTGATAAGTCAAATATTACTTGGATATATCGAACGTCGTATTTTTTTAAACTTCCCTTGCTCTTGGGTTTTTTGTAGTTTATATAAGAGCGTTTGCAGCGTAGGTCAAGCGTGCACACAACATAGAATAATAATATAATTTATGTACTGATTTGTCCCGAAAAAGTTTCATGGTAAATTCATAATTTTGGAGTTGGTTTACTGACATTTTCTTATCAATGCACTCTTGTGGTGCATCGCCCCGGTATGAGTATTACATTGATGTACGTTGAGCTTGGTAGGCCAAACGATTTCTACGCTCGAGCAACCAACACAATACGTATGTCATTTGTTTATTTCTTGTAATTTAACTCACACATTATTGTATTGAGATTGAGAATGAGGTCTTTACGAAAATGTATGACTGGCACCTAAAAGTTTAGAAATGCCATTGCGTACCCGAAGCCGAGCAAGGGAAATATAGAGGGAATAAGTATATTATAGTATTCAGTCTCCGATCGCCTTAGTTTTTCAAAAAACGAAAGCTGTAGTCGTATATAATATTTTAATTAGTAATTTATTTATTTAATACTAATACTTCTATTACTAATAATACCTTAGTTCACTAGCCACCAAAAATAGTGGCTACCTACTTATTACCTATAATTATATCTACTACTATGCACGCATGCGCTGTAGTCGCAGTGATCACTCACCAAAACTGAGAATGTAAGTTTTTATTACTGTGAATAGGAGTACAAAACAATTATCAGTTGATACTGTGCCGTGAAGTAATTCCTTCGGTGCGTAGAGATATTTCCTCTTTCCACAGAGGCCGGTCTGAAGCGCCTTCCAGATGTCATCAAAGGAAGTGGCAACATTAGCAACTACTCGGCTATTCATGCACTGTGACTACATTGTACTAGTTAGGTATTTAGGCTAGAATACTATACTGATGATGGCAATAGGCTTGCTCCCTATTACATACTGCACTATATGTGCACCTCTGCCTACCCCTTCAGGGAATATAGGTGTGATGTTATGTTATGTTTATGTTATGCTACTATAATATATATACTAATACCTATACCCGTGACCACGGCATTTGCAAGTCTGCCGAAACGTCAGTAAAATAGGTATTTATACCGTTAATTACATGAGCAGTTAAGACCCGTTAACTCTAGTTGTATTAAATGAGGAGTACCTACCTACCACAGACTAGCTATAACATCTCTAGTTAAGTAGGTGTTATGTATTCTGTGATGATTCCAAGAGTTGGATTTTTGTTATTTAATTAGGTATTTACGAATAAAAATAATAAGAAAATTTAAAATCAACGATGAACGGGACTGGACTGTAAGAAAGTACCTTTTAAATTTAACTTAGAAATTTGATTATAAAATCGTATAATATATACCTACTGAGTTTAATTCTCAGGAACTACTTGGTATACTAAATTTATGGTTTAAATACGTGTCAAGTTAGAGACAATGTTGCGAAGTATGATGATTACTGTGTTTTAACAGCTTGCTGCGTTTACGCATATAGATGACAGGTGGGTACTAAAATTAAAAGCAGCCTGATTTCTTCATTGTAACACCGTTCCTTGGATACTTTGCACAAGTTTAATTATTTTAATCTGTGGGGTAGTGTTGGAAATTTGTCTTTTATAAAGTTGAAACCACAACTCCATGCTATACAATGCAGGATTTCGTCGAAACTGAAATGATACCAGTAGTGCCAATAAAAATAATTATTAAGTACCTACCTAAGTATTATATTTATCCTAACTGCCTTTTTCTGTTCCTGGGTTCGAATCCCGGGTCGAGCAAAATGTAACTGAAGCTTTTCTGTAATTCTCAGTATCAAGGGCCTGTATTTGTGCCCGGTTGATGACAGTAGCCCCACGTACACTGGGACCTATAACGTAACTACTACGCACCTCTACCTATCGCTTCGGGGGATGCCGGCGTGATATTATATAATATTTATCTAAACTAACAAGTTTTCATATTTATGTAAATACTAGCTGCGCCCCGCGGTGTTACCCGCTACATTTTTTTTCAGGATAAAAAGTAGCATAAGTCTTAATCCAGGTCAGCTACCTCCATATAAAATTTCATCAAAATCGGTTTAGCTGTTTGAGCGTGGAGGTAACAAACATACAAACACACTCACAAACTTCCGCCTGTATAATATAAGTAAGTAGGTACCTAGCTAAAAGACGTAATTAGACTGCTTGTGTTCGTTTTACGTCTCTATTCGTCTGTGCCGGTACAAATAGCACAATATACAACTTTTTGTAAACACAGGTTTGTTTACAAAAAACCTTAATAACTTAACTAACGGAGAAGTTGAATAAAGGCATACAATTACGTTCGATTTAATCATGCGTTTCGTTCTTATGTCGCTATCGGCTATCGACGAATGTCTATCTTACTCAATACGTTTACGTAATACGTCCGTCTATCAATTAATCTCTAGGCATTAAAGAAGGAAGTCTGTTGTTACATATTGTTATTAATTAAAATCATTGATAATGGCCAGCATACCTACGTAAGAAATTGATTATAATCTCCGGTTTATCTTTCTATTTATCTCCTTTAACCCCTCAAGTAGGAGGAAATACGTATACTTACTAAGTTTAGGACGATTTCTAATACTTACGTAGGTACAAATATTATTATTTTTAAAACAACCTAGCCATTTGTTTTTAAATAATAACGTTTAGTGCCTTGATGATCTATTGGTAGCAAAGCGCGACTTCTAAAGTCGAAGTTCTTGTTCAATTTCCTATAGGGCAAAGCATTGTAAGGTTACTGGTAATGGCATTTGGCAATAGGCTAGTATCACCGACACAACATAGGTACATGGAACATAACCGAAATTTAGGTTGGCAATTCAAAATAAATGGCAGTGACACTAGTGTATTATTTATCTGCGCTTCAATCGCATTTTCTGTGTTACCATATAAAATAATCATCTCACCACAAATTAAATCTTATAAACCTGGTAAAAACTATATTTTTATTATAAAATATTACGTAATCTTACTTCTAATTTTTTTTAATGTTGCTTGAATAAATTAAGCTTCTATACACCATAATAGAGTGATTTTAGTACGAAACATGATTTGTTCTATTCTGAGGTTCGAATCTATTGGTTTACCGTGACCAACGTGACATACCGTGATAATAATGTTCAGCTACTTGAAACCTTACTCAGACAACAGTAATGATTAGTATCACTGCTACCGATTGTTTCTATAGGTACACATTAATTATAAGTTCAGTACTTTTTGAAATACTAAAGCCATTGTATTTCAAACTGTCAGTTAAGTTTCTATTGAGTCACTAACATTTTAAATATATAACAATTTTAGTTAATTATTATTTTTTAATATTTTGTATTGTGTTTGTATAATTAATAAGTCAATAAATTATTATTTCTGTAAATTATTTTCTAGATCAACAAAAACAAACATTTCTAAATCATAGATTACGATTGAAGATTTTAATGTGTTTCCGAACGAAAACATGATCAACCAATTACAGCGCAGTAGAAGACACTTTCATTTGTAACGTATTGAAATTTGAAAACAAACGTTCAAGGCTCGTTAGATTTCGGATTCATGTTGGTGGTTATTTTAGAATTGTTCGAGTTTTATTAGTGATTTGTATTATTACCGCAATTTAGACATTCTATGTGAACATATGTGAGTTTCGTTTGTAGAAATATAGTGAAGCAATCATTCAGAATGATTAAGTTAACTGAAGATGTCA
This sequence comes from Abrostola triplasia, assembly GCA_946251915.1. Taxonomy (NCBI): domain Eukaryota; kingdom Metazoa; phylum Arthropoda; class Insecta; order Lepidoptera; family Noctuidae; genus Abrostola; species Abrostola triplasia. The sequence continues at coordinate 7,913,638 of OX276434.1, read as the reverse complement.
ACAAATTATTGTAAGTATAATTCTTGCTCTACAAATTTTATACCATGATAACGATGTACCTATTTGCCGTTTTCTTTTTGTTCTTTCATTTTTATTCATAGCACGATATTGTATTTATGAATGTAACATTGTTATTACCTTTTAGTATTATTCAAACATGTCATGCATGACTATTTTGAGAGGCGTCTTGTAATCCAACCGTAACCGATTTTGTTGTTCAAAATGCCAAGTATATTATTTCATCAATCAAAAGTAAAGATAATATTTACTTGTATTACAAGATAGTCAAAGTCAAAATCCCGAAAATATATGTGTTTTAGGCTATTACTCTATTTTATTAAAAGTAAACCAGTAATGTTCCAAAGAAGATACTATTTAAAATCCTGGTAACTAAGTGATAAATTATTTTATTGTTGTAAAGAAACCAGTTTTGTATGTTAGTGGCCTGAACATCTTAAATGCAAAGTTAGATGTTTTCTAAACTCATTAATAAGGAACCTTCTGTGTTGTTTAATCTTTATTTTAGTCAAAGAACAATGTATTATTCCTCAGTTTCATCACTCATCATCACATCACTTCTTGTAGATGTTCACAATAATTGTTGTAGTACCAAAAATTTAATTCTTCATGAATACAACAACCTTTCAATACTTTTGTTACAGCAATGAGGTTCTTATGGAGATATCCCAGAATGTTCGGTCAATGATGGAGGAACTCTGGTTGAACTGGTCTCATCTTGGTGTTGACGACAACACCAAAGTGAACAACATCATGAAACTCGTGCAGATTGAGAAGGAACTGCACAGAGATGTGATCTCAGAGACCAGACAGAAGCTCAAAATTATGCAAGGACAAGTTGATAGTGAGTTTATTATAATGAAGTTGTTTATTGTTAATGTGTGTGTATTTACAGTTGGTATTTGAAGATAACTTGTAAATAGCTTTATGTATTGTTAATAAATGTTGCTTCTTGTTTTTTATGTGTGAATTGTGTTACAAGAAGGATTAAAGTTGTATATTTAAGTACTTAATTCACTATTTTTGATATTTAATACAGTTACAATATACAATCATTATTATCCATTACCTGATTAATTGCCTTTCCCAGTTCTTGCCCTTAGTATAACAATAATTCACAGTCATCTAAAACCTAGCACTCCGGCAAAAGTGTTACAACATTTTGGTTCATATGGTTATTATTTTCACAGAATTGAAAGAGGAAACTGAAGAGTTGAGCAAGTGCCTGTCGGTTGACATCACTATACTGGACTTTAAGGAAGAAATGATGCTGGTAGAGTATAAGAGGGAACTTGAAGAACAGATTGCTGGGTAAGTATTTATTACTACTTTTCAAAACCTAATATTTATGTTTGTGTACACATACTAAGCCATAAACATAAATATAAGGGTTTCTGTGATTATTGAAATAACTGTACATACTTACTAGAGATCTTTATCTATTTATTTGCTTACATACTTGTGCCACTTTTGTTGTTGATTGTTTAGAACCATTATTACTTTATAAAACAGTTTTAATGTCTTTCAATCTAACTTACTTGTGATTGCCTAATTAATTGAGATTTAAGAAGCCTTTGCTTAGCAGTTAGACAATACAGCAGGCTAATAATATTTACTTACTTTTGCACTTTCTTGACCTGCAGTTAGCATAAAATTACCTACCAGATGTACTTGATATGTGATTCCCACACATAAAAGTACAGAATAATTAACTAATTAGCTCTTTGTGTGGTGATAGGTCATTGTTGTAACTATAGGTGACATGGTGAAAGACAAGGCATCATAGTATTGTGCATCATTCTCAGTAAATTAAATCTAGTACTGAGTTCTCATGTGAAACAAATGAGGAATGAAATTCTCATACAGTAATTGAGTAATTTGATAAAATCTCTGATTATCATTTTAGTTTTTCTCTGTTTGTACTTAGCTGGTATTTTCAGTATTTCCTTATGCATGTGTACTAGCAAATCTATTATTACAACAAATATCACATCTTTTTAAAACAGATAATTGGATAGGAGTGGATTTAATACAATATAACATGATAATTATGCATGATATTAACTTAGTGCATTTTCTTGATGAACTCATCTAAGAATGGTGTTATATCTAAGCTTAGTTTTATTTATGTTTAAGAAAATTGTAGCTTACTTACACACACATAATATGTACTAACTATTATGTGTGTGTGTGAATTAAATGTAATATGAGAATAATTCTGTTAAATATTAAAATCATTTACTTTAAATCATTTATTCAAAATTCCCTACAGATATAGAGAACAAGTGGAACAGCGTCGCATGAAGATGGAGAGGCTCCTAGAATGGCAGCGGGATCTTGCTGACAAGCTGGGTGTGGCCATTCAGGAGTTGCAAGAGGTGCCTTTACCTGCTGAAGAAGAACTTGACAAGTTGAAGGATCATCTGGAGATGTTGCAGGCTGAGAGGGACAAGAGAGCTGAGATCTTCCTGAATATTCAAGTTGAAATTAAAGATATTATGGGTGAGTTTTTCTTCATTTTTTGTTTATAGCACTGACAGAAGTCTATGATCGAGATCGACGTGCCATAGGAGAGGTCTATGTCCAGCAGTTAGGTAGTAGTAGGAGATAGGCTGATAATATTGCCTTACTTTGTATAAATATATAGGCACTTTATTGTAAATTCTATAGTTTGTTTTAATGCATGCTTAATCTCAGTATACTATGCCTCTCTATATGAGAAGAGACCTTAGCCCTGCAGTGGGACAGTTATAGGCTGTTATTATATTATTATTAATCTCAGTGGTGTTTCTCCTGTAACTGTATGTTATAAATTGACAGGGTATAATACCTATGATTAGGTTACACACACACACAATTATGTCAATTGGTGTCATTTGAATATAATAATAGTTGTTATCATTTAGTACTAGCAGTTATATTTGCTGATGTTACATAGGTGTTAAAATTGATGTTGCTGAAATGGCCTCATGAAATATCAATCAATCAGATGTACATCAAATAAGTATGCTTCGACATTTCTGTAATCACAATAAAAATGTCCATTTAAGTAGACTGGTTACCGCGTACACTGCATTAAATTCACTGAAATAATAGTTTAAATATGATAATTAACTAGTTTTTCATGTTGTGAGATAGTAATGAAGTTATTGAGTTTATCTGAGAAACTCTATATCACTATGATACTTTATAGCGGTGGTTCTAATGTTCTATAAATTGTGTCTAATGTTAATACTATGTTAAACTAATGGTAATAGTATAGTAGGACTATTTAATGCCTCTTCTATCCTAAGTAATGATTACAGCTACCTGTCATAATCAGTCAGACCAGTATAGTATTGCTCCCCTACTGAGGTATCTTGGACATAATTTTAAACCAGCATCTGGATCACTTTGTAGAAAGTGTTCTAGCTGATGTTTCAAGCTGTAATGTTATTCACAGAGCTAGGTATTAATTTCATAATGTGTTATGTTTTATATTTAAACAATTTTATACTGTTACTTTTCTTGGGCTACATAAAGTCCCACTGCTGGGCAAATGACTGCAATTTCTGGCCATCTATACTTTGTTTTTCTATGTCTCATTACACCATCTTTGCTATGTATAATGTTTTATTATATTTGTAGACAAACTGAGGATCAAGCCACAGAACAAGTTTGAGCATATTGTGACATCATCTCTGTCTGTGGACTTCAAAGTGACTGATCTCAACATGGACCGCCTCTCCAAGCTTCAGCAAGATCTGCAGGAAAAGTTTGAACAAACTAATAATAGGGTATGTCACAAAATGTATCTACCAACTATACACTTACCAGACTAGATGAGCTATGAAAATATCTTCTAACTTATAATTTGACGACCTGATTAGTGCAGTGGCTAAGCGATTGGACTGCTGCGCTGAGGGTTGCGGGTTCGATTCCCGCACGGGGCAAAACTTTGTGCGAACCACAGATGTTTGTCCCGAGTCTGGGTGTTTGTGTATGTGATATTTCATGTTTGTGAAACGCACCCACGACACAGGAGAAATTCCTAGTGTGGGGCGACGTGTTTTCAAAAAAAAAAAAAAATTTGCTAGATTAGATGATAAATGAAATTGAAGTTATCAAATTCTTAAATAACTATCTGTGATTTCTGTTTTGCTGTCGTGAAATAGAAGAAAAATATCTGTTGTTAACTACTTTATGTAAAATAGTTAGAAGCAAGTATTTCAATTCTAGAAAATATAATAATATTTTTCGACATACAAATGGGCGATCTCATATTTATATAATATTGTTCTCCTAGGTATTAGAACTTCGTGAGCGCCTCGCGAAATTGTGGGACTGTTTGGACGAGGATCAGATTTACCGCGAGAACTTCTTGCACGCCCATCCCGGTTGTCATCCACAGACCGAAGCTGCTATCAAAGAGGAGATCAAACGCTGCGATCAGATCAAAAGGCAGAAGATTCAGGTATGATTTCCTTTTAATGATGCGACTACTGATAGGTTCAAGGTGTGCTAAGGAATATACATATTTGCAGAATACACTGAACATCAGTTTTGTATTTTTTGGGTGATCCAACATACTACTTAACACAGAATGTCCGCACTATAGTTAAACAATGGATGTGTACCATATGTGGTGCGCTGGACAGTGAAAGGGTTAAGGGGAAGCCTAAACATAGCTCTACAGATTTTAATTTAATTCAACCTAGAGAATTCCTATCCTTAAGAATACATTTTGTGTAAATTGCAATCTAGTGATGCTTTTATTTATACTGTATAAGACACTACAGTCTATCATCTTGGTAGGTATATCAGGCGCGACAAATAAATGTACCACAGAGTAATGAATTCATTTCACAAGTGTAAGTGCCTATTAGCATTCTAGATTGGTACTTTTCGCTGATCCGATGCTAACGATTTTATGAGTGGAATGTATATTGACAGTTACATGCAGAAAGTAGACCAGTCACACAGGAACTGTTTCGACATCATAGGGCTTCGCTTCTACTTTCAACACAGTAATGACAGCACTTAATAATATTGCTTTATTACTGTGAAACCCATCAATTATGAGACTTAATAGATTTGCTATTTGTTTAATATATGAGGAAACTAGGCCTCGCAATTTTTCTAGCAATGGAAAATACATATTATGCCAGCCAATGAGAGCTCTATCTAGTAAATAGGGTTTGAATTTCTTAACTTTTCTATTACACGATACAAAATATATGTTGAATTATATTAGTATTACTTTAGTGCAGGGACTTTAAACATTACTCAATATTTCGTAATTTTTTGTTCGGATAACGTTATTTAGTTACATTCCTGGTACTAAATAACATTTGTCATTCGAACAAAAATAACGATATTTTGTGTAAAGTTTTAAGTCCCTGCTGAAGTGTTACAAATACTAAAAGTTACAACCATTTACCTGGGCTTTGCCTGCACAATTCGTGGTTGGTCTATTCCACGGTCGAAAATCGATAAGAAGGGTTAAGAATGTGAACTAAATAGAGTACTGAATATTAAGTTTTATGGACATAAATAGGCCATGCCCTGATATGGATCTATCTGCGATTAATATTGATATTACGTATTATGTTAAGTTGTAATCCGACCAGTCGCGCGGCTGAATAATGAATCAGTTTACTTTCACGCCAACGAGTATCGATAAACATCAGTTGGAGCTATGATGCCATGTTTTAATTGTTAAATACACTAGATTTACAAGTAATAAATTGACTATTTGGCTTTCACCAGGTCTGAAAAGGGTTTATTAAATGAATATCATATTCGTTCGAGTTAGAAATGTTGATAACGCAATTAAATCCGTGAAAAATAGTTTCTATTTAAAATGTTGACTTGATTAGTACTTTCTTTTAATGTTGCTAGTTATATGACGGATATTTTAGTGGGTATACAACGGAGACGGATACACTAGTAGCTTGATTATACCATTATACACAATACATATAACGCCCACATAGATACGTCGAAGTACACTGGTTCTTCGTATAGGCGTCAGAAAATTGTATCATAGTTGTCATGATGTATATCAAGGCACAAAACGGATGGTAGCGAGGTTGAGCACCCAGGTTGAAACGGTATTCATAGATAGGATATTGCCAGTGGTAATTATGAAATAAATTTAATGTGCAGAGCTAACCTATCCTTTTTCTAGGCTTTTACGTGTCTATTTCCACAGTTCTTATGAATTATTTCCTCTGCCAGGTGTTCGTAGCAAATGTCCGCACGAAGATAAAGCTCATGTGGGATAATGTAATGTATTCGACCCGCGAGCGTGAAGAGTTCGTTCATTACTACCAGGACATCTTCACCGAAGACACGCTGACCCTACACGAGCTGTATCTAGAAAAGATCTCCAAGTACCACAATGAACACAAGTTAGTAACTATTTACAAGATTTATGTTGTGGTAGTAAATTCAATATCAGATAATGATTTGTGTAGACTCACCTTCTAGTATAACTAAATTAAATTCAGAATTAATTATTGTTCTTGAGTAGGTAGACGACTTGCTTAATGAATTTAAGATACCGTAACTATGCGACGACCACTCCATTCTTAGTTAATATCTTAATATACCAATACCAACGTTTTGGCGCATAACGCAAATTATTAAGTCACACTTTTTAGGAGTATCATACTGTAATATACTGAATGTTATTTATATTACCCATTTTGGATGAGTTCTCTAAAAGTTTCTATGCTCGTAGGCATATATTCGATCTGGTGATGACACGCAAGAACCTGTGGCTAAAGATGACTGAGCTGGAGGCGCGAGCTACGGAGCCGGGTCGTTATCACAACAGGGGGGGACAGCTGCTGCGCGAGGAGAAGGAGAGGAAGGCCATCGCCAGTAATGTAAGTAGAACTAAAGTCTTCATTTAACTTAGACCAATTTATTGCAACAGTCTAGGTGCAGATGTTGATGATGAATTATAGGAGTCTATAATGTGTATCTTTGTGATTGGTATGCAGAAGAACCAGAAATAAAGTTTAATTTTCAATTAACTTTTTCTGCTTTTGTTAGGGTGTGTTATGTGTATTAATTGCCCAGATGTCTTTGTAATTATGAAGTTTTGCTTGGTTAAAGTTTATTTTGAAATGATTTATATTGGTTAATAACTTTAGCTATTTACTAATATGGCACACGACATCATCCTTCAACAATGTTAAGTTTCGGATTCCTTTTCACAAAATCAAACTATCCCGTAAACACCATTATTTCAAGCAAATAAACTATTCTATTCTATTCTATTTTTACCTGGATCATGTTTACTTGCCATTAACGCAACATTATAACTTTACAGCTGCCGAAAATTGAAGCACAAATTCGGGATCTAGTGACCGAATATGAAGCCAAGACTGGAAACACATTCACTGTCGATGGAAAGCCTCTACTGCAGCTCATGGAAGACGAATGGGAGACTAGGAAAGCTGTAAGTTTATTTTAATATAGCGTTCCTTCAGGTAGAGGCTTAGGAAAGCGAGATTTGGATGGGAAAAACGCTTTTGCCCAGTGCTGTGAGATGTGGGTCGACGACAAGACATTTATAGCTATAGGTTTTGCTATGAAATTTCGTTATATAATAAAGGTAGTTTCAAGATACAAATTAACCCGCCCACTAAGCAAACCACAGAACATTACGTAAATAGGTATATGTTTAACATTACCAGTTGTAAGGGTTTAATATAAATTCGCCTTATTATATTCGAGCAAGTTGTACGGCGTTTTCACACATGCGATCTGATCGTTGACTACAAACGAGCAGGTTCAATTAATATACGATCAGTATTTCAGCTATAGGAGCTTCAATAGCCGCGGCGCGCATATATTGCCAATCCCCCTAAAACGTCAAAGCAGTAAAAATCGGTGATGTTGTATCTTTTAAAATTCGCATTCTATTTCAGTGGATACAACTTAACGCAACCACATTAAGAAAAAGTTAAAAGAAATAGTCATGCTAACGTTCGTCGAGGTTCATGCCAGGCGACATGTGGGCGTTGCTTCCTTGCTTGTACGACTTCACGCTCGCACCGCCCCAAATATTCTTTGAAAATTCCTGCGAAAAATTGATAGGAAATTTGTCTGTCACTTTTACTGAATAGAAAACATAATTTATTAATATAATATTGTTTTATTCTTCGGGTATATCAGGGTCGTAGCAAATGGAAATCTGTGTTCTGTACCTACTTCTAGTAGACAGATGTGGCATTTATATAGGTAGTACACATATTCCTCTTATAAAAGTATGTATATGAAATAAAAAATCGAAAAATGGACTAATGTTCCTGTGTTTTAAAAATCGTAACTGCTGTTTGAGGCGAATTGGCGTTACCAGATACAGAAGACGATTAGAACGATACATTGCGATCTTCAGTACTGGTAATTCTTGACCGGCTTGAAGTTAGGCTTAGACGAAGTTCTGTGCATGTCACAGTTGCGCATTCCGTGACAAACCTATAGATTGTACTTAAATTTCTACTGCGCACCCTTCCGCGCAAACTTCAGCCCGGCCAAGATCTAGCACCTGGACAACTCGTAACACACGTACATTGCTGGTATTCATAACATCCATGTTTACTCAGGAGCGCCACAACAAGCTATCGGCCCGCAAGCAGGCGCTAACGCCGACGACGCCGCTGTTCCGCTCGCTCGCGACCTCGCCGCTCGGCAAACGCAACAGAACCGCCGCCGGGCTGGCTGCCACCGCTGAAAGGAACAGGTAACATATTGTAATATAATTATTAAGAAACCACGAACATTACAAACCTCTTGAAGTAAAAGTACTTATTGTTTACGTCTCAACCAATATGACAAGGTTTTTATTTAAATATACTTACCAGGATTTTTGAAAGCTTACATCTAGCTATAATTAATATGTTCAGTAATCTACCTACATTGTATAAGGGGAATGATTTAACTAATACTCAATTCATGCATTCCACATGTGTTAAATAGGTGGTATAGCATAATAAAATATCTATATGAACCTTGTCGAGCACAGTAAATGAGGAGAGAGGAAATTATTACTGGAAATTACGTACACTATGGATATACTAGGAGCTTATCGTCTACTCTGATGTCAACTCTGTCAAGATATTTTGTGAATTAATTTATACTTTTGATAATTTTAGTATATAGCATAGAAGCATTGACTTTAAGCAGGTCTTTCAATTTGTAGGCCGCCGTCTAAGCGTCAGTTGATTACGGGAAGTGCGACAAAGGCTGTGACAACGTTCACTAATAACCTGTCCGCACTGAAGAGGTCTGCTATTACCACTGTAAAGAGGTAAGTCGCCTTTGTGTTTTGTATATACCTTAGTTTTTTTATTATTATGGTTTTTTGTGTAGTCATTGGGTAAGTTATTGAATGTAATGTGGTTTCATTTAGTAGAAGGTTGGTATTTATGCACTAATATAGGGTTTGGGTTTCTAATCCAGTTTTCATACATAACAAATTTATGCGAACACGGCAAATGTAATCAAAATTACCGATCCTAAAATCTTTTGATTGGTTAACGGGTTTTAATTCGATATGCACACAAATATTATAATCTACGATGCGGAAAAAATAGTTATTAGCACTACTTGCCTTTTGATAACCAGAAAAACAATAATTAGTTACCACATGCGCTTACGCACACATACTTGTTATTTAGATAATATTTTTCATTCCTTTACTATTTCAGTGCGCGCTTGTGAATTTATTGATGTGAAAACTCCATTACGTCATAATTATTGAGGCAAGTTTTGTTTGATTGATGAAAAGTAGCGATTGAACAAAAATAATTCGACTTTGACGACGCCTTGCGTAAGTAGAGGGAATGAGAAATATTGCAAATGCGTTACATAAGGTATTAATTATACATTTCGAACAAATTGTATGTAGTCATTACGCTTCATTGTTCAGAAAAGCATGAAGTAATTATTGTATCGGAGAGAGTGTAATTACGAGAATTAGATTGTAGATGTAGATTGCGTTTGTATCAGATACCGGCGAAATTATTTGTAGCACAAATTGATGTGGGTATTTACTTATTAGGCTAGTAAGTGTATATAGACCATATATCCCAAAGATTTTTCTTATCGTCGGGTAGGTTAATAATATCGGCATAGAATTTATTTACCGCACACGGTAACGCGCTCGCTTATTCAACACAAAAAGTATAGCAATCGGTGATTATGGCCTATACTAACCCTAAGGGCAAACCCGGTATTTCTAAACGATTTTCTTCAGATGTAATCAGCATGCTGTGGTTACAAAATAAATATTTTGACACATGTCCGGTTATATAATAATATACTATATAGGACACAGCTCGACGAAATCAATAAATTCAATTTACTATGTCTTTTGTTTTTATACGCAGCTGCATTATGTCAGGTTTTGTTGTAATATCTTACGTCTATTTTGAACGTACGTTCACTCAATCAAGCATTTTGTTTCTTTTTGTAGGCGAATTAGCGGGCGTTTGGCCGCTAGAGCAGTGGCCGAGGGTAAAGATGCAAAGAGGAAGCTCGACTATGGAGGCGAACTTCGGAAGACCCCGAAAGTCACCGTTAACGGCAGTATTCTTAAACATAAGCGTACGGTGAGTTAATAGCAAACATTATTAGAATATTTGTTATGTATTACGGTTACGATACGAATATGTTGTAACAAATGGATGGAAAATGGAATGCAGATTCCATTATTCTTAAGTAGGTACATATCTAAGTAGATATATAACTAATTAATATTATGTTAGTTGACTAAAATACATTGTTGCAGTTATACTGTGTAAAAATACGAGTACCATAGGAAAAGCAACGAAATGATATTTTCTATTTATTGATTTTTCTATTTGGTGAAGTCAATCTTCCTAGATATGATATTATAGACTTACCAAATAATGAATTAGTTCTTACAAGTGTAGACAGGCTTCATGTGGGTATAACTTGCAGTCTCACGGCAAGCGCCGCAGCAGCAGCCGCCGCTCGATGAACGCGACGCGCTCCACCGCCTCGCGGGAGGATGAGCCACAGCCGCACAAGGACCCGCTCATGGAGACCACGCTGCTCACCACCTACACTGACTTTAAGGTACAACTTACTTTGCTGCGAGAATTTGTCTACCTTGTTTTGTGTTCGGGACGATATTTTGCGAGATAGTAGGACTCACGTAGGTCGTAAATTTGTCTAATTCAGTGATTTACGTTGTAGTAAAACTAAATAATGTCTAGGTAACTGTTAATAGGTACAAATTTAATTGAACAGAAAAGTAAGAATAAGTATTTTATTCACAGGACGGCATAAACGAGAAGCAGATCAGTCGCAGCTCCATGGCAAACACGAAACCGCACGATGTCCTCCTCCCCACCATCGTGTGCCAGAGAATCGACGAGAAGAGTGCTACCCCAAAAAAAACTCCGAGGGTCAAAACCCCTCTGACGCCTAAAGTCGGAAAAGAAAACATTCAACACATCAACATGCCCATGACACCTAAAAGCAACCTTTTGTACACTCCCACCCGGCTCACCCGATCCGCCCTCAAACTTAATAACGACGGTTTCGCAACTCCCCGCGCTCCCCTCAGTGCAAACAAAGTGAACCTCCAGAGACAAAACACAGTCGCCAGTTTAACAGTCAGAACTACCCCCAACAACAACGTTAGCAGGTCTAAATCCCATTCGCATTTAATGCGAGTCAAAAACCTTCCGCCTCTAATCTAAGAATTCAGACTGAGCACAGTTCTAATGCCTTGATATCACCGTTTGGATTTTTCTAGAATGATGCACGGATATATCAAGGTGTGTGCACTGTGCCTTACTGTAATATTAGTCATGATTTTCGCATGAGAATCAATTTGTAATTATAATTATTCAGATTTTTTTAATACAATTTATTTTTGTGTTTGTCGATGGTTTGACTCAAATTTTGGACGAATAAAATGGACATTTTCTCGTTGGTAATATAATGTTTTCCTTTCTATCGATGTATATTTGAATCTCTTTATAATTATGTGCGCAGTAATTGCATTTTAAGCGTTGGTTAATTTTGTTTATAGATGTGATTGATATAGTATTTTAACTAGTAGATAGTTTTATAAGTTTCTTTCAGTTCTTACGAGAATAATTTTAGTTACTCTTCAATTGGAATAATGTTGTTTTAGAATAGTTTTTAGTCTTCTCGTTTACAAATAATGGCTCTAAATTGTTTTTATAAGATGGATTATTTCAGTTCTGTGCCAAGATACTATCTTAATGCCTTGATAGAAAAGGCTTCATTCCATTGGTATAATTAAGTATATCCAAAAGCGCTGTACATACCGTGCGAGATATAAAAGTAAAAATGAGGCAGCTTACGATTTTATAAAGGAAACTTCATTCAAAAAGGTTCGACCATGCAAAGAGAGTACTTAATTTTTATCAGTATTGAAGAAAAGATTTTCTGGAGTTCGCCATATTTCACGCTAACATTATTATTATTAAAACTTATTGATATGCGTTGCTTTATTTAACTAATGTATAATTTTTAATAATTTTAAAATGTAAATTATGGTTGTAATATATTTGCATAGTTTAAAACTGGATTGTTTTTATTTCATGACCTAATAGACTACTTATACATTTATATAACTGACAATAACCTTATCGTATAAATAAATGCACACAGTATACTTGGTATAAAAATAACTTGGAAGCAAAATGTCAATATACTTTGACTTTGATGTAGGCCCTAAGGGCCGAATGTTTAGAAGAGCGGTAGAAGGTGATAAGTATAATATAGAGTTGATTTGGAAACGTGAGCATACCGACCAACTGTTCTATGATGTGGACATTGGAGCATTAATGTAAGATTTTAACTATAGGGTAAAAATATAAAGTAGTAGAAAGTGTGGATGAAAGAAGAGTGACAAAACAAATATATGAGACGAGTGTTCGTGGAATATCGGAAAGGAAAAGACCTAGGCGAACATACCTAGACCAAATCTGAGATCTTCTGCAAAAAGGGCAAGTAAGGAGTACCCTCAACCGACGAGCGTGTACGGGGAATGTGATGCGTGTGAATGAAGCGAAAGAAGTATGCTAGGATCGTAGCTACTAAAAATCAGTGTTCTCTACCAACCCCTTAGGGAACCAGGCTTGACTTTACGTATGTATGTATAAGTTAGACGCCCATAGAGTAAGCAAATTGGCATACTATTGTTTTCCTATGGTGATGGTGAGTATACGATATAACCCCCTTACCATGAACTCTTAAAGCAGGAATTTACGTTGTGGAAGCGAGACGCCGTATATACTGCGCGTAGCGCCGTCTCGCTTCCACAACGTAAACTGTCTTGCTTTAAGAGCTCATGGTATGAGGGCAGAACAGTGTAATGTACTGTAGGAACCGTGGTTCCTAACAATGTAATAAAAAAATGCTCTTTAGGTAGTTTAGTTTACCTAAAGCTTTCTCAAGTTATTTGTAAGATATTCTAAAATAATTAATTCAGATCTTAGAGGATTGGATTTAAATCACGTCGAGTTTGTTAAGTTTTGAGCTTTTTATTATATTGGTATACCTAAAAGTTGAAAGCAGTGAAGACATGTTACGTACTTTATATTCCAGTGAACTATCCGCGTTGGCGATATGTATGATAAACGAGCACAAGGAAGTTATAGGATTCATGGCGCTCTCGGATTACCCCGACGTACTTGGTCTCCATCCTGGGGACTGGGAGAATTGGATCAGGAATTTATATCAGTATTATTCTTATTATTATTCATCATCAGCTGGAAGACGTCCACTGTTGAACAAAGACTTAGAAAGCCACAAGAATAATAATAATCATTTATTCTCAGGCTTCAATGGCCCATAGATATATACCTTACAGACTAACATATATAAATTAAATACAAATTGTGTTAGTAAATACTTACAATGAACGACAACTTGCCATATGCATCCACGGGTTGCCCGCAACTTTTAATATCGTCGGTCCACCTAGTGGGAGGCCTGCCAATGCTGCATCTTCCAGTTCAGCTTATTATTATAACATAACATAACATAACATCACGCCTGTATTCCCCGAAGGGGTAGGCAGAGGTGCACATATAGTACACCCACATTTCGCCAGTTATGTTTTAGGTCCCAATGTAATAGGTGGCGAGCCTATTGCCATCAACCGGGCACAAATCCAGACTCCGTGCTGCTACTGAGAATTACCAAATGGAAAAACCCAGTAACACTTTGCCCGACCCGGGATTCGAACCCAGGACCTCGTGCTCAGCAGTCGCGCTTAGCAACCACTAGACCAACGAGGCAGTCCTATTATTATGATATATTATTTACCTTAACAAAAGAAATACGTAGTAATGCAAACAACCAAATATCTACCTACTTATTGTGACTCTAAAATTATGTCCCCCAGTTATCCCATACTGCCAATTCTGTACGTTTTATGTATGTAGACTGACCTAAGGCTAGTAGTAGTTAGGATTACCACATTGATATCGCAGCTGGTGCTAACATGTTAGTTAATTATCACCTTCCACTAAGTATAATTCAAAGAGCCGTGTAGGAATTTATATAATTTTGTAACTCAACTTGAGCTTATTATTTGAATTTGTAGTTTGAGTAGGTACATACCTAGTATCACAGTATACTTACCTGTTATGGCTGTGCTAGTATCTACCTTCGTAAGTTCTTAACGCTCTATATTTCAGACGATACTATCTGGCTCGGAACACGCTATTCATACACTTCATGTGCAGCATTGATGAGGTCACGGATTTCTTTATTGAAGAGGCGATGATAGCAGTGTTCCTTAACGACTACTACATACAATATATTGTGTTAGTTGTACCTCTGTTTTGTCCAGAAGGTTAGAACGCTATTTTACTAATTGTACTGGGTGCTTTAAATGGGTTAAAGTTCCGTGAACAGCGAAATTAAATTCTTAATTTAGGTATGTTTAAAATAAACGATAAACCTTTAGCTTAATAAACTGTGACTGCAATGTGGTTCACGGGTCAAGTTACTGCAATGAGATGGCTTCTCAACTAGTCTTATTCTGGACAATCAACACTATCTTGTACCTTTGGTATTTTTAGAGGTCCCGGAATTTCACTTGTTCGTGCAAATGGTGACCTCCGGGTTGGTTTTAGTGAGGTAGAAATCCCACACTCCCTGGTCCCTACCCCACAGGGGTCGGGTGCCTTTTGAAGGTTTCCCCCTAAAACAAAAGGTGTAAAGTGCGAATAATGTTGTTACAGAACTAATAACAAGGTTTCTAACGTTCAAGAAGCGCAACATCTACAAATACATCCCGAGATGTAAAGATGGATTGGGGAACTATTTGTTTACGGCTCTTAGAGCTGACTTTTGTCCTAAGCTGAAGATGCGTCGAGCAGTGTATGTAAATTATTCTTCCTAAGTTCCTACAAATACTTAAGTACCTATTCCTCCTACTCCGGTTACAAGTGGTAATTTTGTTTGATCTTGTTAAACAGGGAAGAAGATAACGACGACATAGTAGAGATTTTAAATAATAAATGCCCGCGTCTGAAGGCGCTGTATGGTGAATATTACATCAGTGAAATAATTGGACGACACCCGGAGAGTAACAGGAAGATCATAGTTGCTGATGTAAGTTTTTTTATATTAAGGTCCTCCCTACAAAGGCTTTACACTTAATGCTTAACTTCTAATACATTAGGTTTTGGGTTTGTGTACTCCTTTAATCAGGCGACCACAGCATGCAACTAATAACTAAACAAACAGAGTAGAAAATAAAAACATTCGAGCTAATTAAGCAAATTTAAAAAAATATTTAGAGTTGGTTAGGTAAATAAGGAAATTCAAGAATCTAATTCTTATATTGATTATTTCCACTAGAATAGTACTTAAGTAAGTTCTTGGACTACCTACTATAGAAGTATTTGTGATATTTAAGATCCAAGGCCGTGCGGTAGCCGTCATGTGTTTGAACACAGAAATTAACTACAAGAAACTCCAGAAGTTATATGAGTTGCGTCCGTATCACGGGCTCAAGATAGCTACGGCCCTTGAGAGAGAACAAAGTAAGCGATCGAATGCACTGCTCACTGATTTCGGGTTAGAAGTTTATATTTATGTTTCTATATTAGTGTACAGTTTAAAAAAAACGGCTGTGATATTTTTTTTGTAATTCTAGGGAGCCTATTATGCTTGGCCAGTGGAGCCCTTTCAATAAATATTCTCAATTAAAACAGCAGCGATCACAAGAAGTAAGTATTTTACAAGTTCTTTAGAAATATATTGTTGTAAAGTTTCAGTCATCCATAAGTTGGTTATTAAATATTTCTCTAGTCTTGACATTTGTATAGCTTTTTAAATCTGTAAGACGCCCTCAAGGTTGGGATCATAGTAGAAGCCTCCGTAGAGTCCCAACTCCCTACAATTGACTTATCAGGCGTTGTCTTAACATTAATTTAGTTAACATTCTAAATTGAATTATTTTGTGCGCGTCTTCAGTAGATACTTATCTAAGGTTTAATACATTATCGTATTTTACGAAACTTCTGTAGTAGGTATCTATTAAATTTATTAATTTAAAACAAGGATAACGGCAGAACACTTACGAGATCGACGAAGAACTCCAGTAGGGTTAACTTCCAAGGGCACGGCGGCGTAGACCACATCATAGTCAAGTCCCACTCCGAAGAGTTCAGTGACCAGGGCTTCTTGCCGTCTCCGTCATTATCTGCTACTGCGTTTTCTGTTGTTAATTTGTTGGACGAAGATCCCTTTGACTATGAAATCCTGAACATTGATACAACGCTCTTAAATCTAGCGGAGGGCCTATCTCATGAGATACTGTAAGTTTTCATTGTAATGTAACATTATGAAGTCATATTATAAGTGTTTTTTTATGTAGCCTGTTTGGAGTTCCACTGCTGGGCAAAGGCCTCCCCATTATTCCTCAACAAAACCCTGTCCAATGCCATATCAGGCCATGTCTTTCCCGCAAAGATGTCCGCCAACGACCAGGCAGACCGAGAAGGCGATAGCGAGATATTATAAGTTAAGAAAGAAAAACCTTGATTGAATATAACTAATAGATATCTCTATTATATAAATTCAATCAAGCTTTTTCTAATGATCTTAAAATATGTAGTCGAGTCTTGATATTAGTTTCTCTGTCTGTCCTAATAATTTCTGCTCTTCTCCAGCAAACTGTGAGCTAAGACCAAGATATTAATTTTTTTTTGTTTCGATTTAGGCACACCTCTCCGTCATTGGTGGTAAAACCGTCGTTTTTAGTGAATCCTTCAGTTATAAAACATAATAAGTTGGAACGAACTAGTTCTATCTATATGACAAAATGTAAGTTATTTTTTTATTACCTATGTGTATAAGTAGGAACTCCAATTAATAAAGCATCAATGCATAGGTGTTTTCTGCACTAGGGCTTTAGGCTACTGACTGGTTTTCCTTAAGGGAATGTGATGCTTTACCATCAAAATTCTTTATAAATGATTATTATTTAAGTTAGAAAACAGCAAATGAAGAACGTGAATATAGAGGAGAGAGACTCCGCAATATATCATGGAGGGAAAAATGCATTTATGATTGAACTATTTGCATTCCGCGACGATATCGATGACAGGTAAGTAACTAAAGATCTTTTATTATGTTTAAGTACCTATACACTAGTAGTAGAGTTAAGTTTGGTAAATTTCACTTCGTCAAGTATTTCCACATGTCATTTTGCTTGTAACATCATGTATTTGTGTTAAACGTCTCTTCTTCCAAGCTGCAAAATGGAGATCTTTTGTTTTGTCCGTCTCAAAGTCCGAAGCTGCCATGACTCTCCTCGTATCGCGCTTGGCAAAACAACACACTGTATATTGCCACACGTATGGTTCTGATAAACTTTGTTACGTTGCAGACATGCTTACGATTTATTGGAAGCAGCGTTTGAACTGACAAAAGATTATGATTATTGTATCATTCGAGTGCCGTCAGCTGACAAGAGCTTTCCTTTGTTGCAGCACTTTTGTGTAAGTTTCATCTATAGGTACTTATTAACAGTAGAAAGTAATCAGAAATCCGGAAAATATCCAGAGCTATCCAATGGGTAAATATCTAGAAAAATTTTGAGATTGCATGTAATGCTGTATGCTGAAATTATCACTTATGGAATAGGTACCTACGTAATACATAATTTTATAATATTTAATGTACCTATTGTTGCTTGCAGTTTGTACCAACCAAACAGAAGGTTTGCTGCAATTATTCACTGTATGTGGCACATAGAAGTTCAGTTTTGGGGTAAGTTTCATGTTCAAAAATTCTTTCTACCAACCCAGAGTAATTCTTTATCATTAAAACATTTTCTTTCTTACATCATTTCGTCTTCAGAAAGTTAAGAGTTCGTGAAGCAGAGTTAATAGACTTACCCCAAATAGCGCGCTTAATGACTAACCTAGATGGAAAGGAGACGATCACTACGATCGAGAACATGATTAATAAGACGGAAAACCAAGCCTATGTGTTTACAAGTGGAATGCACATAGTTGGCTTAGGAATATTAGAGTACGTACCAACCCTATTTTGAAATATTTCAGTACAGGTAGTCGAATAAATTTTCCCGATAGTAGACTAAATTACCTTACATGACGATGCTGCTCCATTCGTTGATAGGTATACCACAATTCACAATCCTTTCCGTCCATACTGTTTCTTCTCAGTCGATCCAAACATAAACCCACCACATTCATGTCATTTTCCAGGCCCGCAGAACAAATAAACTTCTTACGAGGCAGATTTAACCTTGACTCGTACCAGATTCACAAGTACCATTGCGTGGGAAATGGTCTAGATGCAGGTTTTGGAATAATTAAATGTGCTATAGTGTACCCTGTGTTCGAGCCACATTTCAGGTTCTTTAAAAGAGAACTCATGAGACTGTCTGGATACAGCACATTATTATGGATGACCTCGTATAGAAACAAATGGGTAATCAGTCATCACACTTAGAAGTAACTAGCAAATGTTATCTAGGCTATAAAGTTCACTATTGTAATTATTTCTGTATGGCTTCCTAGACGATACATAAGGCGAATTCTATGGTGACTTCCATGATACCATTAACACCCAGGACGGTTGACATCGATAGTAAAGCGGTGCCTGAACTCAAGAGGCTGAAAATACTCACGGAGAAAATGTACGCTATCTTAATATTATTTGAATCATCATCATTATCAGTCGAAAGACATCCACTGTTGAACAAAGACCTCCTTCGTAGAACACCACAATGAAAGGCGACTTGTCATTTGCATCCACTTATTTGAATACTGCTTGAATATCGGATGGCTTTGATGCTATGTAGCTCTGAGCTCCTAAGTTAGTCGAGTGGTCTATAACTGTAGTAATTTTCCTCTGTCTTCATCATCATCATCCACAGCCTTCAATATCCCACTTCTGGGTATAAGCCTAACAACTGTTAAAGGGATTAACAATGCCATCCGCCGCGGTCCTGTGCCAATCATGTCCTGGTGCGCACCGCAATCCTCTGTCTTATTAAGAGTTATTAGTCTGGACAATTCTGATTTACTTGAACCAAGTGTGCCATCAGAAACACTTAGCTAATTGTAGCAAATTTTGTAGAGAATACCGGAATTTAAATAATTGTGGTTTTCAGCATGCCTTTCAGTTGTTGGTTCATCAGCAGGAAGTTTACTTCTATACCCAAGGTAGATGTGAACACACGCATCGTAGTTGTAGGCGCATCCAGAACAGGATTAGGTTTTGTTAATGCTCTACTATTCGGGTAAGAACCTTTGTTTCATTTATTTCTTCTATAGAGTCAGGTATAATTTTCTCCAGTTCAATAAATACAAAAAACTAATCTCAAAAATCGTTGGCTTATCTTTTATTTTTAGCCAGACGTCAACCTACTTAACTTTCAACAACGTGACTCTAGTATCGCCGAACGGGTTGCCATACACCAGGCATTTAAAGCCTATAGCGGAGTCGATGTTTCTCAAACATTATATTAGCACGGACAAGTATTTGAAAAGTGTGCCCTACACTTACTACTTGAATATTGTCCAAGGGACCATGATGGAAATCGATCTGTAAGACTTACTAAATAAGTTTCTTTGTTTTATTGTAGGTACATACTGTTGTATCAAATATTTATATTCGCTCAACTTAAATAAAATAATGATAAGTAAAATTTTAGTTATTATTAAAAAATATAATATTTATAGGCTCTATCTATTAAATTATATGGGAATCATTTATTCTGCTGAAACATGGATCTGCAATAAGCAGCATCTGCTTACTGTACTACTAATGTTACTGGGATGTTGTCAAAGAAAGTTAAAGCAGTATCCTACGTATAAGGTTTTTCTTGACTATATTTTCAGACAAGAAAAATTCATAACGATAACAAGTGGCAAAAGATATCACTACGATCTCCTCTTTTTGTTTTTTGGCAAACAGTATCAACACCCGGACCACATGATGCAGTTGCTGCAGAGAGATAACGAATATAGGTAAGTAAACTCCCATTTACTTCACAGCAATTAATGGAGACTGGGGTTTATTTATGGACCTAACACCTTATTATGGACCTAAAATCCTTAGTATTCTATAAGTCCTAAGTCCTTAGTATTCGACTGCATAAACTATGCTCGCAAAAGGATACGAGCATACTTTATGCATTATGCATTGTTATTATTAATATGGCTATCTCAACGTTATCCTCACTCAAGGACGCTCGTCCCTTGAGTTGGGATTAAGTGATATTGAGGTACTTACCGCAATTCAATTGTTTTATGTCGGTATTCAGTGGGATCTAATTTGGGATCGCATTATTTTCGATATTTGATGTTATCTGGATACTATCTTAGATCACGTTCTTTTGTTCCATTCCAGAAGCAGTAAAGCACCGCAATACACGCGCCTGGATGAACCCACGTTCAGTGACACGGAGATCCAGATTGCCAACGACGAAACACCAGAGAATGTGTTTATAATCAACACCATAGCCGAAGCAAACAATGCATTGGATTATGTCAAACAGTTTATTCATGAACACAATAGTAATATGACTAGTATTTTATTTCACATTTCTTTATTTAAAAAGCCTTTGGGAGTACATTCATGTTGTGTAACTTCTTAATTCATGTTGTACCTACACAGGTATTGAGGACTTACACATATTGATTTATCTCGTCGACAACATCCACTTTTGTTCTGATGATAATTTCCAAAATGGCTGATGGTTTGTCGAAGATCGCAAGTTTTTGATGAACCAGTCTAGGTTCAACAAAAATTTTGCTACTAACTGTTTACATACAGTTCTTTTGATTATTCAATTAACTGAATATTATTTTTTAGAGAAAGTTATAGTATACGGTGCTACGATACACGCATACCTATGTATAAACGCACTTTTGGAGTTGAAAGTTCGACCACATAACATAATATTCATAGAGCCGTTCCCGTTAGAGGATCCTACTAAGACGAGAGTGCCCGTATTCCATAATGCGAACGTTAGTTATTTTTATCACTTATTTAAACTGACGGCGAAGGTGGTGTGATGATCTGGTCACATATGCTGGACGCACGTGGTCAGATATTGCAAAGGATAGAGTGGTTTGGAAGAAGAAAGGGGAGGCCTTTGCCCAGTAGTGGGAAACTAAATAGGCTATGGAAAAAAAATCTGACTATTGGACCTTCATCAGTTTCAACCCTTCCAAGTCTTCATAAATTATAGTTTCTCTTAAAATGATCACACATCGTATGCGGTGCAAACTGATAACTTAATAGTTATTTATTCTTGTTCAAATTTCAGTAAAGTGATTATCAATATAAATGAAGTTCTGAAATAAAATCTTATTTTAGGTGGACCAAACAATGAAGAAGATTTTGAACTCTTTACATATTAAAGTTTACCGGTCATTCTATTTTAAATCTTGGTCCGTGACTGTCGACAACATTATAACGCATGCGGATTTCTTGTCTTATGCCGATTATTTGCAAATTGAATGCGTTGCTCTGTTCTATTATGGAAGAGTGGGAGTCAATATGAGAGCGTTTATTGGTACGTTCTTTAAACCTACAATTTAAATGGCAAGATCCTCATGGGTAAAATAGCCTCTTCTGGCTAAAACTATGATGTTGCTCTTTATATTAGTGCTGGACAACATTTGAGCTATGGTCGATTTGGTTTTGTTTTAAACCCTTTTATGTTCCGACAGAATTCAGACAGAACATCATAAGTTAATTTTTAAAATTCTAATGTCCCTTTCATCAGCGATTCACAAAAGCGGGTTAGCATACGACGGCGGCATTGTGATAGACCACGAGTGCCGCACACTAGACCCCTCGGTGTATGCGGCAGGACCTTGCACCAGGTATCACAAGCGGTATCACGCAGATGCTCGAAGTCATAAATACTATGACTGTTATGAACTTGGTGAAAAGGTAAGTCCCATTGAAGAAAAAAATGAACTCCGTGGTATAAGAGGAAGGGGTTCTAATTCAGCTTGCAAGATTCGACCTACACTAACTATATTGCTATGAAACTTACAATAACAATATTATGATAAAAAATATGTGGTTGAAAATTATGTAGGAGTACATAGAGGTATATTGTAAATTTGTAACGCTTAGACCAAAACATGAATGTTTATAAGTATATTTAGCCATGTTTGTTTACTCATATTCAAGCAAAAGTTATGTCACCGCAGCACAATACAATTTAGTTCCACTATACTTATAATTAGCCTATGATATACTAGGCCTTTGATCAACAGTGGACGTCTTCCGGCTGATGATGATGATACCTATAATTTTCATACAGACCCGATCAACAAGCTTGATTCTTATTTTATGAACATTTATATTACAGTTAGGTTCTCAAATAAAAAATAAGTTGAACCCACTATTTGCGCAAGCGAAACCCCAATTCAGATATAAATGGTACGACGATCTGATGTGGCACGGCTCTATGTTGAATAGACGGTTTCCTGGCATGAGACTCGATTCTAATAGTACCAAACGATCAGCGATTTCGTAAGTTTCTTTATGAATAAATCTTTTCTCATCTTTCCCTCTTAAACTCATATAATTGATATCCTTGGTCAGAACGAAACCAAATTAAGGGTCTATTTACGCTATGTACCTATACTTCATATGCAATAAGGTATTATTTGGTAAATTTTGCGTATTTAAATCATGCTGTTTGTTTCCTTCTTCCAGTATAAATAAAGCCAGTGTATTTCATAGAAGCGATTATGCAAGACCGGAGATGACTTTGATAGAGTTAAAGAAGCCTAAAGTAATGTACTGCGTGCTGCCCGGAGGCCTGAAGTACTTAGAAGTGCGGTCGCCGGGATTGAAGACGCCCCATCATTACGTGCAATCATTGGGCTATAATGTTAGCTAATTGTTTAATGACATTGATTATTAGAATATTTATAATTATTTAATTTGATTCTCGTGATTTTGTAATGACGTAGGTTATAACGTTATATAAAATGACGCCTGTATTGACGGAAGGGGTGTGTAGAAGTGTATAGTGCACCTACAATTAGCCAGTTATGTTATTGGTCCCAATGTAATAGGGGGCGAGCCTAATGCCATTGACAAGGCACAAATCTAGACTTCATGCTGCTAAGAACCTGAAGGAAAAACCTAACACATTGGTCGACCCGGAATTCGATGTCCGGACCAAATACTTAGCAGTCGCGTTTTGCGACTATTAGAACAACGAGGCAGTCATTCATACACGTAGGTCATTGCTGTCTTGTTCAATTGTTCCCATTACAGCGATATTGTTATCTACATCGGACCTTATATTTAAAACATTGTCCATACCTGGTGGATAGAGGTTCTAACTTTTATCAGAAGACTTCCATCTCTTAATCCAATACATGATGAACTTATTGCCATCCATTGGCATAACAAAGATTCAAGAGATTAGATTTTTGTAACTGCAATTTTCTTGAGTGCATTTTGTGTTCTCAGGGGTTTGTAATGGAGACTTTTAAAGGTGGTTACTTCAAGTTACACTTGACAAAAGAACTGGTCGTGGACGGCATCACATGTCTAAGTCAGGATAAGTTTTCGTTGGAAAACTTCAAGCATATATACGGCCGGCCGGCATCAGAACTTAACAACATGCACGTGAGATATATGGTACAAAAATAATAAATATACCATCTTTTGACAGCTAAAAAAAATAAGACTTCGAGTAAAAGAATTCACCTTTTTTTTTAATTCCAGGCAAACAAATTGGACGACTTTTTCGAATACTTTCGATCGCCGTGGGCATTCTTTTTGTACCACGATCACTCTGATGACTTATTCGCTATGATCAAACAGTTATTCCCCAAGGTAATATATTGGGACCCATGCATATTTATGGTTTTCGACATTTTACACAGTATTATAAGTGCCTTATACAATTTTAGGGCCAGCATAAGGGTCGTACACTTAAAGAGGCATTGCGTGAAGTGGTCGTGAAGCAGACCTGCAGTTGTCCGGTAATTGCACATATTCTATGCTATTAGTCCTATAAGACAAATATATATCAACAGTGAAACTGATATGCTATTAACCGTGTTATATTCTCTACATCCAAAGTATCAATTAGAAACCGTTTTCAATGAATGTTAAAGCAATATGAAGAAAGCACAACACTTGCTACACCTAAATTGTTAGGCATCTTTAACTATTGATGTTGATTAAAATCCGGCTGTTCCGAAGTAAGAATTGTGTTGAATGTCCGAAACATATTTCCTCATTGTAGTATTCTTTAAGGGATTGAGGAACATTATTTCGAAGTGTTCAAAATGTCTTTATTGTTATTTGTAAAACTTCAAAGGGTTAATCTGGGCAGGAGCTACTTGGATACTAAATCTAGGGTCTGGTGTGCTCTATATAATTATATCAACAAGCTACAAAATCTGGCCACATTTAGTCCTATCATTATTAATGCCTAATTGCCTTTTTTGCAGACGGATTTTACGCAGGTAAAAAAAGTATACTCAATATTTACTTTATCTTCCAGACATTTACCATGAACACAAAAATGGATATACAAGCGAACTTCGAGAAGTCTCCACATATAGAGGCGGTGACCGAATATGTAATAGATTGGTTATCCCAGAACGATCTGCTCTTGCCGATGTATCTGCTGCCAGGACAAAGCGCGGTGTATGAGCGCGATCTTGACAATCACCCCGTGTTTATGAAGAAGGTGGATAGGCAGATTTCTGAGTTGACGATATCTTCTTCTACGTCATCGGTCTAAGCTGGACACTGTGCAGCTCAGCCCCCTTACCATGAACTCTGAAAGCAGAACAGTTTACCTTGGAATCGAGACAAGCATTACAGTGCACGTAGCGGCTTCTACTTTGTCGTTTCTTGCTTGAGTTCATTGTTAGGGGGCAGTATGTATCATAGAGTTTTGTCTTGTGAATCTTGAATTGACAAATGTGATAATAAATGGTGTTTAGTTAAATACCTTTATTTGTTTTATGCACTTATTATTCATATATTTACCCGTGCGTGCAATAGGTATGCTCATCTCATGCACAAGTACTACATGCAGTCACTGATTATTGTAGTTCAATATTTTCAGCAGTGATGGTCATAATATTTAGGTAGTTTTAGTGTAAAAATATATTTTTCATAATATACAGCTCAGTTCAAAAAAGGGAGGGGGGGGGGGTGGGCTTTGTTCAACAGTGGACGTCTTTTGACTCATGATGATGATGACAGCTCAGCACAACCTCGTATTATATGATTATATGTCTAGAAAAGATTTTTTAATCAATATCTATAATTTTATGGCTTTCCTACAAACCTTAGTTACAAACTTAACCTACGTCCATAATAGTACAGTCAATGTTATCTATGATCTATTCAGTCCATAGTTAGCATAACTTCATGATAAGTACAAAGACAAACCTTTAAACATATTTTTGTGATCTAGTTGCAACGGTTTCAGCCGGTTTCAGTCATAAAAAATAACTGTCGCAAACTAATGTCTATTATCTGCCTGACATGTGTAGCGTGTAGTTGATTTTGTATTCTAATATTTTTGTTATTCATTTTATTGTGTTATTTGTTACACAATGGCTCAGCCAAAGGCGTGTAAGCCGTTGGTTTTAAACGATTTGCTTATTCAAAATGTGAATACTTGGGGCAACGTGCAGTATAACATCCCGCTGAGGCTCTCCAGCAATGAAACGAGGACGGGAACTAGTATCGGCCTCCGGCATATACCTGCTATACCACATAGTTTAGACTGTGTAAGAAATCAGTTATTCCTTTCTAATACATCAACATCCTTGATTTTTTCTCATAACAAAATGAGTATAAGTAATTCATATTCAATCAAAGTAGATCAAAGTAGTACCTACTATAATATGAAGCAATATATTATGTTTAAATTAAACTCTAGTTGAGTTACTTTTATTGTAAACCACGTTTATATTTATTTCTAACCGACTTCTGTACTAGCTGGCTTGGCGAACTTCCTACTTTCTTGCCATTCGCACATTCCCTGGACTTCTAATAGTTAGATTACTTTACTGTACATAGTACAACCAAAACATTATTAGCCGACCTGTTTAGCGCAGTGGCTAAGCGATTGGACTGCTGCGCTAAGGGTTGCGGGTTCGATTCCCGCACGGGGCAAAACTTTGTGCGAACCACAGATGTTTGTCCCGAGTCTGGGTGTTTGTGTATGTGAATATTTCATGTTTGTGAAACGCACCTACGATACAGGAGAAATTCCTAGTGTAGGGCGACGTTTTTTAAAAACAAAACAAACAAATTATTGATTGAAAAATCATTTTATATTAGGATTTGAAACGATTTAGATTCATTTCAGAAAATCGACGACCCATTACCTGTGCGAGTGAGGGGCCGTGATATGGTCGTCGAGAAAGAGTCGTACAAGACAACCACAGGAGAATACTGCGTCAAACCAAACCCTAACAAAGCTATGGAGCGATCAGATTGTGCTATCAACTGCAGGAGAGTGATTTTCATGACTGGCGTTGAAAAACAGGCGAGTTAAAGTTTTGCCACTAGTTTTATAAACAATTCACAGTAGCATTTGTAGTGACATTAATAAATTAATTGTTTCTTGTTGATTTAGTTACAAGGACAATGTATCAGACAACCACTGATGATATCGGAAATGAAAGATAATTACCGAGGCCTTGCGAAGTCTCTTTTAGCGCCACCAGAGATTGAAGTTAATGCTCCAGATCCTGAATATATTTTTGATGTAAGTTTATGTTGATTTATAGAAGTATGAATAACATATATATTATTTTAATTCGAAGATGGTTATTTAATTTAAATTCGATCTCACTAAATTTTATCGTAAGCGTTTCATGACTGTAAATTAACTTGTTTGGATTAGTTATACGTAATCCTAACGAAACCTTGACTATAAGACTACCACATTGGAGACAAAAATATCAAATAAAACCAATGAAATTGTTGAACGGCTCTCAAAATAAAGCATACATAAAATGGATCCGTAATTATTGTTATAATAACTATTTTTACAACTATTTACACCTTAATTCTAATACAAAATAAAAACAATATTATATACAAAAATATAAAGTTAAAAAGCATCAAAGAATTCATCTCCATCGATGTCAACCGGTAACGTGCCCAAAAGACAGGCAGCATTAAGCATATATTCTTATGGAATACTTATTATCTATTATTGCAGGCCGTAGCAGCTGGGAGAAATGAGGCTCCTGTGATATTTGACAACGTCGGAGGATTCAGAAAACAACTTGACCCATACCTGACGACCTACAGAAATTATCATAAGCCTTTTACTGCTGACGATCAGTACGGTATCGGAGCAAAAGATCATATCACATTTTATTCAGAAGGAAACACACCTAAAGTACGTAAAGCTTTAATAAAACATTTATTAGGAACGCTAAATGTTTAGAAACTTATTCTGTTCTTTAGGTAAAAGGCTTTGGCCCAAGACACAAAGAAATATGGATGCCTTTGACTGCCAAAGTACATCGAGGTGTATATGATAGGATTCATGTCAAGAAAGAATTTAAGGAAGTGGCGGCTTGTCATAATCCTGTCAATAATTTAAAGGGGTAAGTAGCATGCATTTCTAATGTTTTATGATATTATACTTATAATCGATCTTGTAGAAAGCAGGTCAAATATTGCACTACAGCTTTATTATTATTAAAAATGTGCTTCTTTTTATCTTTGGTGCATGTTCAAATGTATGTTTAGTATAAATCAGTCTTGTTTTGTTGCCTAATGCATGTTTTTTTTTTACACTATCCATTCTGTTCAGGGTCTTTGTCTCAGAAACGAGAAAGAAATATAGGACACCATATGCGTCATCGGCTCTAGCGTCTTGGAACCATGGAGAGATATTTGACTTGGCTCCTTACCCTCCGAATCCTTTCCAAACCAACATCGCACCATTTATGTACTGCAGTGACTATTGCCATATAGCTCAAGGAACTCCCCCGTATACAGTCATCGACCAAATCAATCATCAAATGCCGCCGCATAAGCGTTGCGTACTTAAATATATAGTGTCAAAAGATTAATTAAATCAAAGAGAAATAAAAGTAAAATTCTTACAAGTTTTCGTTTTATTTTTATTGCATTTCTTATGAGGTTTTTATGTTTGTTGTAAGCGCATTTTGGAATTAATGCGACTAGAAATTGATCATCGACAGGGTTGTCAGATGACGTCTATTTTCATTTTTTAGGCACTATTTTTGTTTCGCAGTATTGATCTTCATGCGTAGCGGAACTGATTACTGTCGGAGTTGTTAGATGTGGTACGTATCTACCAATCTGCAATGAAAGAAAAAAAATGTATTAAGTCCATTGAAAGCATTGTACAAGGTTTCACTGTTCCTATAGACTATACAATCAATGGATAAAACAATATTAATGTTTTACTCCGATAAAACTTTTGTTTTCTCCATTTTAATTTACATCGGTACCTGAATCAGTTTTTGAACAAGTCGAATAGCCCACCATCTCATTATGTAGCCAAAATTATAATTTTGAGATCAATTGGTTGGGTGTGTGTTCTCCACTGGTTCTGGTTCCTGTGAACATGTTGTTTGATAAATTTTGTGTAGTTAATCAAAAATTATGGAAAGAACGAGATAAGTGTATACACTTTTATTTAGTCGTAGCCCTTAATAAGCAACATTCATTCATTACAAGTCGATTATGGATTCCAGGTTTTAAAATAAAGCCTATGATGAATAAAGTTTGAAACCCGATGGGATTAGTGTTACTTTTTTATCGTTTGATAAATTGTTATTGGAGTGCAATGTTACCACAGCCACCACAGGTCTCGTCACGAAGCAACTTGTGCAATGAGGTAGGGAGCATTCACATGTGATAAGAGGCCGCTTCTAGAAGAATAAAAATATGCGAGTCAAATCACGTGTTCAATGATATTCTATTCTGTCGAGTTCAAGTATTTTCAAACAGGTTCGGGCAGAATTTTGTAATAAGCCCTTTTTAGTACAGTCTGATCAGTATTTTTACTCACTTTTTTCTTTTTCTTTTTTCCGTCATTGATATGAAATAATTCTAAAGATTTTTGAGAACCATATTTTGATGCATGGATCAAATGGTTTAAACTTGACGGGCCCGCTCGTACATTTGAATGCTCTGCATCAGCCATCATCTGAGTTAGAGAAACCGCGTAATGTTATTAGAAGTACAGTACAGTAAATGGTTTTGATGCCCGTGCCAGCACGTAAATTTCTAAGTCTTTGACAGAGTATAAGCTAATACAGTTTTATAGTTAGATGTATTTTATGTTTTTAGGTATAAATAACGTATGATGTATTTTATTGTATTGATGATGACATACAATTTTACAATTGCAACCTTGACGACTGCGCCCTTGAGGTAAAACCATAATTTTACGTAGCAGTACCAAATCGTTTTTCTATTGCTTTCTTCAAAACTGGATTATTCTGCAAAGAAAGTTATTGATATTAGATTTTAATCTTCAGTATCTTTATCCTGATAATTATACCAGATAGAGTATTCTTACCCCAGGACATATGTCATTTTCGCACTTTATCTTTTTGGCCTCATCCACACAGCCCGTCTGCAAGAAAAGTAATTAAATTAAATACATAAACTTACTAATGTTTATACTGGATTATTACATAATAAAAATAAAAGACTTGTTGTATTTAACGCAGCTTGCAGACTTGCAGTTCATCTTTCTAAGACATGCTAAAGAACTGAGAGTTTGCCGAAAATATAGGGAGCTGGAAGCTGTTCCTTCGCTCACCAGTAGGACCACTACACTATTATCTACCAACACGATACGACCAGACCGCCAATAGTACTACACTATATTCTAAATACTTACTCGTGGGCAAATGTATTCCTGAGGTATCGGTACTCGTGCACGTTTCCTGGCTGCAGGGCAAGGTGGGTTATGGAAGCATCGAGCTGGTGAGGAACAAGGGGCTCCTGCCCTGGCTGGCCAGAAGCAGGGCATCAAGTATGGGAAGCATGAAGATGGTGGGATGCATTGCGGCAGGTGATGGCAGGACCGAGCTGCCATTGGCTGCAAATACGTAGGGAAAAAAATAACGAGTTCAAGAATGTATCTATTGAAATCCCATCTTAAAGCAGCTAATGATAATAATGAATTTATAGTATAAGTTCGGATTTATAATGTTTTAACTGAACTAACTAATGGTGCATGATATAAGGTAGGTTACTTTCGACGTGACCAAAAACCTAACAAGCGATTAAAATTAGAAGATTTTGTATATACGAACTTTTTGTAGTACGCAACTGGAACGCGGAGTTAATTCCACCGGATCGGGCTCATATATCGGTTTACGATTTAATTTTATCTGCAAATTAATTCAAACTTTATTGTTAAGTATAAAATGATGATGAACTGTCGTAGTGGCCTAGTGGTTAACATACCGGATTTGTATGCACAAGGTTGCAGGTTCAAACCCGGGCAAGTATCAATGTGACCTTTTCAATGTTATAAATACTTTCTTAGTTATTCTAAGACACTACTGACTGACGGTGACGGAAAACATCGTGAGGAAACGTGGATTTAATTATCAGAAATCGCCAACCCGCAGTGAGCTAGCGTGGTGATTAATGCTCAATCCTCCTCTATACGAGAAGAGGCCTTTGCCCTGCAGTGGGACAGTTTTAGGCTGTTATTATGATTATTATAAAATGATGGAATACTGCACAAAACAAATAAAATAGTTCACACCTTTAAACCATAGCAAGTGTTGCAATCCACCGTGCATTTTATGGGTGGGCACGGAAACTGCGAATAAATCACAAAAAATAAAATAAAAAACTCGTGGAACAAATTGAAACTCAAAATACCATTGGGTTAATTATAAACTTTTAAAATTGTACTGCTGACCTTGCAAGAACACTTTCCTCTTGGACACGAAGTGCACTGAAAATAGAATATAAAATAAATAAAAAAAAATATAAATAAATATCCCACTAAACTAGTGAAAAAACCTTACTAGAGGAGAACACGGTGAACAGTCGTCCTGAAAATAAAAAAATATATCATAACATATCTTTTGAAGAAGGTGAAGCCAATTATGGAGATAATAAAAAAGAAAAATTAGTGCTTACCACGCACGGCGAGCACGGTGAACACGGTGAGCAGGGCGAGCAAGGGGTACCACATGTACTAACGCAAATCTTGCAATACGGGTCTACACAGCATCCGCGACAACCACCGCACTAAAATATATGCAATTGTGGTGAAGAAGGAAAACTGTATATTGAATATGTAATAACAAAACTAAATCTTAATTACCTTTAAGGATGCCGGCAAATCGCTGTTACTCTAAAACAAAATAGATATAAAATTAGATTATTGGCATCGTTTTGTTTGGTTCGTGATTTCATCCACATATATAACTTTCACGCACGTTTCCCGGGATAAAAGTAACCTAGGTCCTATTTTGGGGTGCGCAGTTTGGGTGCTATATTTCATCAAAATCGGTTCTGTTATTTAGCTGTAATAAATATATATAATAAACGCATGGATTATAGTTTTAGAATTGTTCTAACCTTGTGTCTGCAGCAACCCTTAGCACAACATATTTGCACTATGGCTGTTTGATGGAAAACAGCTCTTTCGTCGTCTTTGCGTTTAAGTTTCGACGGTTTAGATCCAACGATAGCTATGTTGGAAAGTCCAAACATGTTGTGTTCTTTATCCAATCGCAGTATGGTCGACAGGTATTTGTCTTCAAAGCCCGGATCTTCCATGAGATCATCTTCAGATATTTTACTACAATTAGAACTCGATGTGGCAGGTGATACCGATGGTGAACTGTAAAAAGAATTTTGATGCGTGAAAATACCTGAAGGCATTTTAAACTTTGTACTGCTCATTGACATGTGTATTCTATTTTTTATTACCACTATCCATTTTCACCTACATGTGGGATCTTCGGACACAATTTAACTTCTTCTTTTCGCACTTTTGAATTTTGCCCCTGTTAATGCGTTCACTTTTCTGGAACGTGCCACCGTGTCAGTGTATTTTTTTAAGACGACGTTGGAACTTATTTCGAAACTAATACGTACCTAGAATCCGGGCCGTCTTCTTGGTCTTCAGTTAGCCACTTCATTTTGGTAAGTTTTAAAACGTTAGGGTTGTCGCAGCAAATGAAATTACATTCGTCATTCTCAGATAACTCGCTATCTTCACCCGAAGTAGTCGTCGGCTAGTAGAGATTGGCTTTCATTGTAGAAAAGTTAAATATCATAACAAATATTGCAAAAAGACAGTAAAGGAACATGCTAACATATGGTGTGGATGAATCGGTTTCATTCTGTTCCCCGGCTTTTTCAGCTTTCTTATAGGATTCAACCAGTTCATGCAGTGCTTTTGATCTTTCTACTTGTATGGGTTGATCTTCTTGATAAGTCTAGAATTGAATGAAAGTATTTTCTAATGTAAGCCGTTTTTATTAAAACTAGCAAAGATTTATTTCGAAAATTATTGTGTAATAATAGTTTTTTCTCAAATATTTATCACAGAAGAACAGAAGTTATTTTCAGGAGCCCTCACGTTCTTGCATTAAATAACTAAAAAACCACGACCTACGACTTGATTTGTTGATATATTTTTTTAATATTTCTACTGACTATTTTCTCAACAAATGGTCAATTAAATACTGCATAGCTAAGATGTTTTTATGTTGCATTCAAATGGGATATAGAGGCGATGTACTAACTATGGAAACCGGCATCCAATGGATTGCTGAGTGATATAGAGCGTACCTCTTCATTTTGCGCCGAAGAAACTTCCAAGAGATTTAGCGATGGCTTGTTATTGTACCCATAATCGGGGTTTAACGTTCCGCTTGGCTTGATGTCATTGACGAGACACACATAGGTGAAATAAACGTTTTGTTCTGAGGCGCTGCTGGCTAGTTTCATAGTTTCAGGTGAAAATATGTTGGAGTGATGGTGAAGGTAATTTCGTGTGTCTGTCATTATTGCTTTGCGCAACTAAGCGATGTTTCTGAGCTGTATAGTAGTCATCTGAAAAACGGTCCACTAGTTTGAAGCTTTTAAAGACGCGATAATATTAGAATTTAAGTATACGAACATTATATTTGGTCCAAATCCTTGTAAAAATTTACGTAAAATTGTATTGTGTTATGCCATTTTTTCTGTATTCACTGTGACAGTAATTCAAACTTGACAATCGTTCTATTGCTTTTATTTCTTTTTGGGGATCTAGAAAGTTTAGGTTTAAAGAGGTAGTTTGTTGTCATAATTTCTCTTTCGATATCTACTGATATTTTTTTAGGAAATATTCGTTCTAAGTCTGTGTGTTTGTTCATTTAAGACCATAAAGATTTTCATTTTTATTTTTGTGAACATGAATACGAAATGGTTATGACGAACTTAACTTGTTTAAGCAAGACTGGTCGTTGGCAGCTGGTAATAAGGAGATGTGGAAAGAGAGTGGGGAGACCTTTGCCCAGCAGTGGAACATTCCAGGCTAATAATAGTAATAATTCTTACAAGTGCTAGATTACAAACAGTTTTCATTAAATCAGAAATGAGTTTACAAAAAGTTAGCAACCATGGTTTTTGTTTGGTACAACTCAATTTACAAATTATTGACCCCATACCTGTACTATGGGATGTTAAGTTCCACTATACATAAAACAAAATCAGAACATCCTAATTATACGTTAACAGCCTCACGATATAAATGCTAAAGGCCAGTAAACAATAGTGGCGTCATTTCCAAAACTCGTGCCGGTTAATTGTATGAAATTGTTACATTATCTGATTAGGAAGTTATTTTTTACGTGCTTCAAACAATGTTGATGTCATGGTGTGAACGGGCGGGCTACGACCTGCGCGGATGTGAGCGAATAGTACCAGCATAGATCAGGCATCTACCTATACCGTCAATAGCCCTAGCCCGTAAGATGCTAAAGAAATGTCATCATTGAAATTCCCTGAAACCAATTTAGGAATCTTTTTTTTCTTTATATTTTGTTAGAGTTTATCAATTATTTTCATATAAATTTTTAAGTGTTTCTTGGGCTTTAGATGTATTATAATTTGCTAGTATACTATAACATATACAGGGTGTCCCAAAATTCAACGTCAAGCCGAAACGGGGTGACAGGATTGATCATAACCATCACGAGAAAAATCTGAAAAAAAATCTATCCCATGCAGTTTAAAAATTATGGGCATTTTAAGAAAAACCTAGAAATTTGATCAAACTGTACCATTTTTCGGTTATTGTGGTTATTCTTTTTTATTTTTGTTCATTTGAACTTTGGAAACGTAATCCTAAATAACATTTCTAGAATCCCAATAAAAAATAATGACACAATTGCCTCAAGTTTCCGAGAATTGAGACTATTTGTTAAACTACGAATTTAAAATTTTCAAGATTCGTCGACTTTGACAGGCCCTCCTATAAAAAAAATGTACTAGAGTGCCTTGGCAAGTGGCATTAAAAGTTGGCGCATTTAATCAGAATTCTAAAATGGTACAATACTTGTTAGTTCCATACAATAGAAAAGAGTAAAAAAATTAAAACCTCAAGTAACCCGATTTTTGCTATCTCATTTTACTCAGTTAAAATGTTTTTATTTCACACAAGCTCTAGGTAGGTTCTTAATTTTAAGACAAAATGATGAGAGAGATGGATAATGGGTATGTTCGCCATGAGTGAGCGAGACAGATAGTGACGCCACTTTTACCAAAGTGAAAAAAAGTTAGTAAAATTAGTAAAATAATTAGGTTTGTTGGAATAAAAGTCAGATGATAGAGAAATAACGTTTTTTATTACAATAAATGTTCAAATTGTTTACCATCAGCCTCAATACAAGCCCTACATCTTCTTAAAAAAGATCTACTTATTAGTCGGGCATATCTTCGAGAGTTGATCGCCTCAGCTGCTTGAGAAATGCGTTCACGCAGGTCGGCTACGTTCTCAATGGGCTTTGAGTAAACTTTTAAAATTCCGGTCCACAGGTTTACTTTAAAACGATACTGGGATCTATCTTCTCGCATTAAATGTGGATTCTCCACATGCCACTCGTGATAATTGTGCAAGTTCATGTAACCATCTTTTTTAAATGTCGATTCATCTGACCAGAGAATTTTTTGGATGAATTGGGGATTCTCATTATGCCTCTGTAGCATTGTTCTACAAAAAGAAATCCTTTCCTGATAATCTCGAGGTAGAAGACTTTGAACTCGTTGTACGTGAAACGGATGCATTTCGGCTCTTTGTAAAATACGATGAGCAGTGCTTTTCGGTATTCCCGTTCTTTCTTCAATTCCACGTACGGAAATACTTCGGTCACGTGCGACCTCTTGCAATACTTCTTCCTGGAAAGGAAACACAGGTCTACCTCCAGCCTGTATTTGATTCGGGAAATGGCCGCCCTCTGTGAGTGAACGGTGCACATTAACAAACACGCGGTGATCCGGGTAGCGCTCTAAATTTGGATATCTTTCACGATAAAGTCTAGCGGCAGCACTTGCGTTGCATCTGCATTCCCCATAAATGAGGTGCATGTTCGCATATTCTTGTGAAGTGTAGCGCGTAGGCATGGTAGATAAAAAGGATGCCAACACAAAAGTCCAGAGAGAAGCCAAAGTTGCCGGTATGTTATCAACAAGTCCAATTCACAAAGATTCAAGTCCAAAAAGAGAAGCCAAAGTTGTCAGTACTAAATCAACACAAGCGAATACGAACGTGCGCAGTAGACGAATGAGCGAAACGTACTAACTGGTTGGTGTCGGACTGGTAGCGTAGCCATTTGCTTGGCTGAAACTAGTGCGAATGAAACAGATAGATGCCATAGCATCTATCTGTTTCATTCGCACTCGTTTAAACGACGCATCTCCGTCTCAATGCCTGGCGTCACTATCTGTCTCGCTCACTCATGGCAAACATACCCATTATCCATCTCTCTCATCATTTTGCCTTAAAATTAAGAACCTACCTAGAGCTTGTGCGAATTAAAAACATTTTAACTGAGTAAAATCTGATAGCAAAAATCGGGTTACTTGAGGTTTTAATTTTTTTACTCTTTTCTATTGTATGGAACTAACAAGTATTGTACCATTTTAGAATTCTGATTAAATGCGCCAACTTTTAATGCTACTTGCCAAGGCACTCTAGTACATTTTTTTTATAGGAGGGCCTGTCAAAGTCGACGAATCTTGAAAATTTTAAATTCGTAGTTTAACAAATAGTCTCAATTCTCGGGAACTTAAGGCAATTGTGTCATTATTTTTTATTGGGATTCTAGAAATGTTATTTAGGATTACGTTTCTAAAGTTCAAATGAACAAAAATAAAAAATAATAACCACAATAACCGAAAAATGGTACAGTTTGATCAAATTTCTAGGTTTTTCTTAAAATGCCCATAATTTTCGAACTGCATGGGATAGATTTTTTTTCAGATTTTTCTCGTGATGGTTATGATCAATCCTGTCACCCCGTTTCGGCTTGACGTTGAGTTTTGGGACACCCTGTATATACAGTTGAACCAAGTTTAATAAAATTGTAGGTATGAGACTGATCTATTTATACCACGTCTTACAGTTCTGAGAAGGAAGACATTGTTAAAAGTCCAGTGTCCGTAACCCAATGATGTGAACGACACCAAACCCCACAAAAACGTATTACAATAAACGAATAAAAACTGATTTCGGCAAGATTAGGTGGCTACGCTCCGTTCACACTGGCTCACAAACGCTCGTATAATATAAACCACTCACAAGTGCTGTTAGCATCATAAAAATCAAATTGTCACGATGATCAGCGAGCATATAATAACTAGTAACTGTAAATTGTTTGTATATTAAGCCAAGCTACCAAGCTAGTGTTTTGCACGCGGTTCCGCTTTATTTGTCTTACAGGAAACTTTTTTGGAAAAAAATATGCTTACGTATGTCTCTTCTGTGCTAATAAACGATGCAAGTAATAATTGTGTATTTCCTTAATCGTTGCAGAGGAAAATACGGCGAGAAACATTTTTGCATTTGCTTTATATAATATAAAGCAAATGCAAAAATGTAAGTAGAATTAAACTTTTGCTACAATTAAATAGTGTTATTAAGTCCATTACTTTTAATTTGTATTAGGTACAAGTATATTCCTGCGGCTACTGCCTATAGCGTACTTAAAACTATGTATATAGCCTATCTTCTGGTTTAGGTTTCGCGTGAAATAGCGTCGATGAATAGTTGTAAATGTCTGCAACGATTTGAGGCAGGCGTTCGTAGCGGTGAATCATGTTAGCACATTGATCGTCAACTGTTTTGAAGACTTTGTTTGTTGTATTGTGTTTGTACATTTGAAAGATGAGTATTGCTTTTACAAATAGGTATGCATTACATACATAATGTAGTATTAAACAATTGAATGCTCGTAGATATCTTGAATGTAATATTGTACATTTTTGGACAGCACTAGAATTGTTCATTTGACAAATTGTATCTCAATTACAGTGTAACGACCTTCTGGTAATTTAGCTCAGCAGTACGATCTATATACTAAGTAGGTACACTATTCAGTAATAAATTTCATTCTCTTACTAGCTATAATAATAAACACATGGATAACCAACCCTTCGAACGGTATTCGATATTTATTTTTACGGTACTTATGTTACTATTAGAAATAAGAACCTTATTTATAGAACTTTCAATATATTGCCAAACCCATGTCCTGTGTTTGGACTGAAGTATTGAAAAGAAGAGAGCACTAACGAATTAAAAAAAAAACTACTAAATGTTGCCTGTTGCTTCACTAGCATGAAAAATACCTTTTCTTTTTCCTTATCTCGCTTATGATCTACTTCTGTGCCAAATTCAATTATAATCCGTTGAGATGTAAAGACATGATTGATTAGGAACCGTCCTATTAAATATTCTAATACTTTTCACACTGATTACGACAAAAAGTAGAATTAAATTATTAGGCACCCATCTTATAACATCATATTAAGTAACAATGTTTACAAAACATCTGTAATCAATATTTACTTATTAGACAATCCAACAATAGCTAATACGACCGAAGGTTCACAACCACTGCGCCGTGCCGGTCGGAATGAAGGCTTTGTTGCGTGTCATTTTTGTTGTGGTCCATCCAACGATGCCGACGACATCCACCAATCAAAATATTTAATATATTTCTACGTTAATTATAGGAAAAGGAAGAGGTTGAGTGGAATGTTAAAATTGTGATTTGTTCATAAGATTTTTAATGATGGCTCGTAAAGTGTGTGCGTATGTGTTGTTTTGTGTTTTACATTGGAGTGATGCACAGTTTGGGAGTAAGTATGATTTTGATTAACGAGAATTTTAATATCAAATTTCTGCTTTATCATAAAAAGTCGCTAAGAAGAATTATAGTAGGATAATTACGTAGCCTAAGGTTAGTTTATATCTAGGTATATTTATTATTTAACAAGACTCACTGCAATTATAGACATTGTTTAGATGTAAATTATTGTATCAAAATAATTATTATACGTGCGATGTGTTAAATAAATTATTTTTTATTAAATTATCTATCAATATTTAGATTAATTTTCTTTGTCTTAACATGCTTTATAATATTGTAGTATGGCTTCATAATATAATTGTAAGCGTTGACTTGTGTGTATTTGACCTCTTCATTGATATGCAAATTTTAATTGCAATTAACGCACGTTTGTAACAAAGCAAATCATAGGGTTTGAGTTGAATTTAAATATACCTAATTTGTGTGACTAACACCTACGTAATAACGAAGGTCCTAACCTACTGGAGGATTGATTATTCGTTACTATTGTACCAAAAACATGCAAGTATAGCTATAGGTATCGAATGTGTAATCACATCCCTAGTTACTAAATTGGGCTTAAAGAATTTTATTTCATTAATTTCATAAGAACATAGGTTCATAGGTGGCGTTCTAAGGGGGAGGCCTTTGTTCAGCAGTGGACGTCTTCCGGCTGATGATGATAGGTTCACTTACAATGAGATACAGTGAATAAAAATTATTAATAACCTCTAGTTTGTTGGAAGATTTATAAAATGCAATTTAAACTTCTTTATTAAATATAATTTAAAATATAAAGTAAGAAAAATGAGTAACCACCATCACGTCAGTTTTCAAACATAGAAAACCGCATCATAATCCGTCCAGTCGTTTAGGAACTACGATGCCACAGACAGATACACAGACTTTTTTTCGAATGGATTAATGCCGACGACCCCATGGGGGGTCTTATTGGGCGTAACCGGACAAAGGCGAGACTGCATGAGCCTCCAGCCAGGAGATACCCAGACAGACACGTCAAACTTATAACAACCCTCTCTTTTCGTCAGTTGAAACATAAATAAGAGCAAACATACCACGCTGAATTAAATTAAATATTTCGTTATATACATACATACATCACTTAAATTCCTCAATTCATGATAGAATAGGTCAAAAATGTATAAATATAATCGTACAATCACCGTGGGAAAGAGCACGAGCATTTTAAATGAGACTAACATTACTAATCCTAATGCTCTATACATAGCAAATTTTCACCATATTCACACGGCATACAACCTACACATTTCAAAAGTGAAATTTGCTACCGACATACTCATAGTAGGTTGGACACATTACTTGCTAGACAATATATTTACTGTGTGAAACATAATGTACATGTCAGTCTAAGGTGCGATATCTAGTTATGAAGTTACTATAGGTACCTAAATATTGTTATCCCAATCATATTCGTATAATAGTTTATAGTTATTAAAATCAAAACGATGTCCTTCGGTCCTTGTTCTTTTTAATTACGTGTCGATATATCTGTTATAAGCTAAATTAGTTAAGTTAGTCAAGAACATAATGGTGTGGTTGACTGCCAAAGTGCAGTTAAGTGCCTATATGTACCGTAGATTGTTGATTCGTGGGAATCGATGGCATCATAAGGTGGTAACTAGTTATTAATTATAAAGGTACATTGTATGATATATTCAATTACTACTCTTACGCCACTTTTTCGTATTCACGTATCTAAAACGTGATGTGTAATTTGAACAAACGATGCACCCAATAATTGCAGGTGACAAAGGCTAGCCTCGATCAGGTACAGAGGAAAATGATAACATCATCTGCATCAAGGCCGTGTATAAACTATGAATTACCAGTGTATTATTGATGGCGATGGTTTTATGTCAATAAAAAGGTTTGTTACTTGCAGCTGGTTAGCAGTTTATTCATACAACATAACATAACATAAAATCACGCCTGTATTTCCCAAAGGGGTATGCAGAGGTGTACATATAGTACACCCACATTGCGCCAGTAATGTTTCAGGTCCCAATGTAATAGGAAAATTTAAGGGCAAACCTATTGCCATCAACCGGGCACAAATCCAGACTCCGTGCTGCTACTAAGAATTACCTAATGGAAAAACCCAGTAACACTTTACCCGACCCGGGATTTGAACCCAGGACCTCGTGCTCAGCAGTCGCGCTTAGCAACCACTAGACCAACGTGGCAGTTATTCATACAATTCATGCCTATATAAATCTCATAGTGCAGAAGGTCCTTTATGCGGAGTTTCGCACATTTTGCCGATCGTTATAAGTTTCATAGGTTGCAAGCGGAGCGTAATGTATCGGCATATTATATCGGATCCTAATTTTCATATCATAGCGAGTCGTAGGATGCAAAGCAGCGATGTGGGCATTCAGAGTAAATACCGATTAGAAATGCTCAGTATGAGAATAAATAAGTTAATGTTTTAAATAATATAGGTAATATAAAACAGGCTTTTCAATAATTCTAGTCAACGATTAGATTAGGCGTTCTAAGGGAGAGGCCTTTGTTAAACAGTGGACGTCTTCCGGCTGATGATGATGAATTAAATTAGGTAGGTACCTACATCTTTCTCAGAATTTTTTTGTTGGCTATTTATTCTACACTTTTGAATAACGAGCAACGTTATAACTTTTATGTATTCTCTGTTTACTTTCAGCAAAACATCTAACTAAACTAAAACCTACAACTTCCGATAGCGTGTTAATAAAATATTGCTTGTTCCTGAAGTATAGTGTATTGTTTAAAATGTATCTAAAACATAACATCTTTTCCTAGATATCGGTCTTAGTATAGGAATGGGAGGAGTCAAGGATAACGAAGATATATTAAGTGTACGGGTAAGTTTCCTATTCTTATAACCTTACTATGAATTGTCCTAGCTTATATTCTTGTTTTATAATAATCTGATTATTATTTCAGAGTCCATGCCCACAAAACACTACATGTGTACCAGTTAGTTCATGTCCACTCCTAGAAGACCTAATGGACTTCTCATGTTTTTCTTCAGATAAGTAAGTAAACCATACACAGACGATATGTTTTTTCATATATATATGGCTGACAAAGTTCATCTTTGGCTCTTTTAGAGCTACTGAGATAGGTATAGTCATACTTGAACTCGGCCCTGATGAGCTTGTAGCAGGTCATGACAGGCCCGATCTATGTACTTACTTTACGATCTTTGTATAGATACTTTGTCTTGGGTCGATTAGTGGGATGGAAAATTTTCTGTTTTGGATTTATAAAATCCAGTAAAGATAACTCGGTTGAGATTCGCCACATTAAAAAAAATAAATTTTCAGGTATTTCCACCGTCTAAACCAGCTGATATGTGGCAACGCGAATGACGAGGACTACGTGTGCTGTCCCACCTGCGATTGTGGGAAGGTATACCAGGATGGTACGAAACAATGCGGCCAGAGCATGGTGCGAGGGGTCGACTACAATGGCCTCGGCAGCCAACCCTGGATCGCAAGAATAGGGTTCACGCGTAAGTTAAATGGTACTGGACGCTTCAAACGCTTTTAATTCATTTTCACCTTTAGCATTGCTTTTGGCAATTTAATGGTCAAACAGCATAGATCAGGCTTTGTGCTTTGTAAAGTAAATTCATATTCTGTGAAATAATAATTTTAATACTAATAAACCCCGCTGCATTGTCAGTTTGAATTAATTCAATGGCTTGGCTTTATTATCTTAAGAAAAATGGCTACGATTTCATTGTCATTCATGATCAGAAATATTGCTTATCGATGTATTTAATTTTTTATAATATGATTTTGATTGGCGCAGTGGCTAAGCGATTGAACTTCTGCGCTAAGGTTTGCGGGTGCGATTCCCGCATGGGAAAAAATTGCATTCCGCAAATGATTGCCCCGAGTCTGAGTGTAAATGATATTTCATGTTCGTGAAACACACTCAGGACTCCGGAGAAATTCCTAGTGTGGAACGATGTTATTTAAAACTAAAGAAAAAAAATCTTTGGCTCACCTTTGAATGTTCTATTCATTAAAAAAATATAAGTTAACATTAAAACAGCTACATTACTTAAAATATCATTGGCTACATAATTATTATAAGGCCATTTGTTGCCATTCGGATGCTATATTGATACCTATTTCGCGTTTGTTTCAGACAAAGAGACTGGGAACGTGAGGTTTGCTTGCAGCGGCTCTATCATTGGGAAGCGCGTCGTGTTGACGGCTGCGCATTGTGCTCTCGCTAAGCCAGAAGGGTATAAGCTGTAAGTATCATTTTCATATAAATCATTTACTATTTACCGTCGGGTTATCGTATGAAAATCTATGAAATTGCTCATAATTATTGCTGTATAGTTAGAAATTGAATAACGATGAAGTTTACGTATATATTTTGTAATGTTTTTACCGGTCTGAAATGTTATTGGATAACGTGTTTATAACAACTATTACTCAAATCTATACTTATATTATAAAGCTGAAGAGTTTGTTTGTTTGTTTGTTTACTTGAACGCGCTAATCTCAGGAACTACTGGTCCGATTTGAAAATTTCTTTCGGTGTTAGATAGCCCGTTTATCGAGGAAGGCTATAGGCTATATATCATCACGCTACGGTCAATAGGAGCGGAGCACCAATGAAGAATGTTTCCAAATCGGGTTGATTTTTTTCCATTCGACAGCTTCCCCTGCGTGCGCTGCGTAAACGGTTTAAGATTCGCCAAAATCATGTATGACAGAATTGGTCTTCCGTAAAAGTTCTAAAAAAAAGTCCACGACAGCATATGTCTATCTTTTAAGGTTGGCTCACTATAACCATTTTTATGCTTACCAAATTTGTTCAAAAATAATGCGTTATTTGCAAAGGTGTTTTTATACACATGAATATAAATCCATATCCAAATAAATACGTTATTCATCACAAGTGTTTAATTAAAAACAAAATTGCCCTTTATCTATACTATCTATACTAATATTATAAAGCTGAAGAGTTTGTTTGTTTGTTTACTTGAACCCGCTAATCTCAGGAACTACTGATCCGATTTGAAAATTTCTTTCGGTGTTAGATGGCCCGTTTATCGAGGAAGGCTATAGGCTATATATCATCACGCTACGGTCAATAGGAGCGGAGCACCAATGAAGAATGTTTCAAAATCGGGTTGATTTTTTTCCATTCGACAGCTTCCCCTGCGTGCGCTGCGTAAACGGTTTAGGATTCGCCAAAATCATGTAGGACAGAATTGTTCTAATTTGCATTATCACCGTCCAATTTTTGCGATAGTGTTACAAAATACTATATTATTATAGTCAATGTCATATTATAGTTAAGACATAAATATATTGTGTCACTTAGTCCGGGTGAGAAAACAATCATAGAATACTTTGCTGTTTCCGAATATCCACGCGGACGGAGTCGCGGGCACAGCTAGTTCTATTATATTAATTGTTGGATAGTTACTTAATAGTAGATAATACTAAGTGGACCTAAGCGAATATACTTAGACCAAATCGGAGATGTTCTGAAAAATGGGTAAGTGAGGATTACCCTTAAACGACGAGCGTGCATAAGGAATGTGATGCGTGTAAATGAAGCAAAAGAAGTATGCC
This sequence comes from Abrostola triplasia, assembly GCA_946251915.1. Lineage (NCBI taxonomy): Eukaryota > Metazoa > Arthropoda > Insecta > Lepidoptera > Noctuidae > Abrostola > Abrostola triplasia. The sequence goes on along the minus strand of OX276434.1, from coordinate 7,869,102 downwards.
AGGATCGTAGCAAATGGAAATCCGTGGTCTCTGCCTACCCCTCTGGGAATCAGGCGTGACTTTATGTATGTACTAAGTGGTGCTAAAGAAACAAAAGCTCGAACTTCAATATTAAATACGTATTTAATGTACATTAGTTTACCTATACCTCTCAGTGAAGGCATAGAATTAAAAGTACAAATTAAAGGTACGTATTGTACAAAATAGAGGATAAAGTGTTGCGTTCATTCTTCCAGATCGACAGTTGTCGTTGGGGAATGGGACATAGGTCGAAGCCCCGACTGCAACGATTTCTTCTGCGCGCCTCCAACGCAGGCCATTAAAGTGGAGAATGTCATCGTCCACCCGGGATACGAGCAGAAGATATTTAGACATGATATAGCGATGATCATGCTTAAAGATGAAATTAAGTACTCTGGTATGTCGTCTAAGAACTTTTCTACAAAAAGTATTCTGGTATGGGTTCTTGAGGGTAAAACGAATTGTTGCATGCCCAAGGAGTTGTTACAAGGAGATAACGGCAAGAGCTACTCCTCATAACCTGCTAGATTTGAAACTACTGTATGTAACGTAATGACTTTAGTAACTACTATGCATACAGCACATCCATATTTTCCGTTGCATGGTTAATCACACTTTACACTAATATTATAAAGGCGAGAGTTTGTGAGTGTGTTTGTTACCTCTTCACGCTCAAACGGCTAAACCGATTTTGATGAAATTTCATATGGAGGTAGCTGACACCCTGGATTAACACATAGGCTACTTTTTGTCTCTAAAAAATGTAGCGGGTAACACCGCGGGGCGCAGCTAGTAGTTTATAGTTCAAAACACATTACCTGTATCAAAACTGACATTACCTGGCATTAGTCAGTAAAATTATCATAATTATCCTCAGAACCAGTCTAAAATCCATGCTAACATTGACATTGCCCTTGAACGTGGTTTGTTGACTGACAGACTGATGGCCTTCATTTCCTGCTGTCACTCAGTGTCCCACCACCATCACATTTTTCCTTTTTCCCAGTGACAGCGGCTCCGATCTGCCTGAATGATAAGCCGGAAATAGTGCTAAATGAAAGAGCATCGCTTGTTGGCTGGGGGAAACTGTCGGGTCAAACAAACCTGGTGAGTGAAAGATACACATCAGTTTATGATTGAATGTTGCGTCAGGCTAATTGTTTTGCCCTTGTCTGTATTTATGACCGTGTTTTAAAATACGTTGTCGTGATGGGAAATTTTAATTTGTTTGTTACTGGTAATGCTATGACACGTGCTGCATATAAGTTACATTCGTAAAATATTTATATGAGTCATTTTTATAGAACCAAGTTTTGCTGGTTATTATAATTGATTTTATAAGTGTTCTAATAGACTTTTCATAACCTTGTGAACGTTCGTTAATTCTTCTAATCTTTTGGCCTGAATAAATTCGCAAATCTTTCTACGCTGCCCTTGTTTCTACACTATTAAATTTAAAATATTGTTCTCAACTGTAGGTAAGCCGCCAACAACATCTAGAAGTGCCTTTAGTGCCCTTAGAGAACTGTGAGCGTATCTTCGGAGAGTCAGTACCAGTGAATGAAGGGCAGCTCTGTGCGGGAGGTGAGGAGGGGAAAGATGCTTGTTCTGGATTCGGAGGAGCTCCCTTACTCTTGTTCAGGGACGGTCGGCACATACAGGTGAGGACAAAGCGCAGAAGCCATATTGGAAATTCGACCAGATGGCAGTTTACGGTTGACTTCCAAGCGTTATAATATAAACATTTACATTAATTTTTAATATCTTAAAGGTGGGCATCGTGTCTTTCGGCTCCGAGAACTGCGGCAGTGAAGGTGTACCCAGCGTCTACACAAACATCGCGCACTACTATCGATGGATCGTCGACAATTCGCCGTCGTAGTCCTAAGCAACGCTCATCATCTTCATTCAAAACTTTTAACTTTTTATCCAAAGCTAGGTGTAAACTGCCGTCTTTGTCAAATGTATAAGTTCTGTGATGATTCCATATTGTCATATTCTTTCGAATCTGTTGAAGAAGAATTGCAAGCGTTACTTAGTTTAACTTATCTTGCTTCTTCTTCTATGTAATGGAAGTTAGCTAAGCTAGAAATAACAGTCAGCTAGTCACTAACTTCGGACAGTTGCTCACCTAATATAATGGAAGTGTTTAGACGACATTCTTGAATTCCAGAAATTCTAATGGAACTTGGAGTTTTTGGTTAGTTATTACGTAAGTACAAAAATTTTAATAAGATGTAATGACATGAACGCCGAATGTTAAATTGTCATTCTTTTCGGCTGATGATGAAGAATGATTGTTATGATATTTTAAATAAAGAACTTATTATAGAGTCTCATAATTGTACGCTATTAGTGTAACTTAAACATATTTTTAACATACTTGTATAGAGGTATACATTTTGCATGCTGATTCTCAATTTATGGAATAAAAAAAAGGTTGTCCTCTAAGTAGAAGATTTTTAAAATGATTTTGTAGTCTATCTCATTTCGCGTATACTCATCGCATCATCACCACTTTTGAATTTACCTAAATAATACGAGATGCATAAATTTAATAAGACACAATAATAAAGAGTAATGTAAATTTATTTTTTCAGTATAGAACGTAGTCCATTGCTAGTGAGTTGTAATGGTCTGCACAAGGTGGGGTTTCTTTGAGTATGGAGCAAAGAGTTCCTTTAAGGTCGCGTAATGATGAGTCTTGTAGCTGTTGGTTGAAAACCTGTGGACAAGGAAACCGCTCCTTAGCTTCAAGAACTAATGCAATATTTAAATAATATGCGTTCCATTAAATGCCAAAGTCCTCAACTCGTACAAATGCAAAAAAGTACAGGAAACAATTAATTGGCACTTTTTATTCACAATTTAGGACCATCAAGGCTGAGTAGATAAGGTAGGCCTAAGTCCAACAGTGGACGAAGATAGACTGATGATAATCATGATGAAGGCCTAACATTTCCATGTTAGTTGTAATTATCATCAGTATTAAGCAAGAATGTATGACATTAAATAGATCAAATCAAATGCAAATTTATATCATGTGCATGATGATTACGTTAGTATTTGCTCGATTTTTAGTCCACGTTCTTCAGAGACTGCGTAAACCTTGTCTGAACAGCGTTTTACGACTAATCTCTGGTACATAGCTAAGAAAGATTGAGCTTAAGTTTTCATAGATAACTTTTACTGATTTTGACTTACCCCGCCAATGACGATGGTCGGTATAAACCTTGGTCGCACGAGTTTGGTAAGATATTCAGCGTTTAGTTGCAGCGAGGTGCCTTTGGATGAGTTTATGCACTGTATGACGTCATTATGTGATAGTCCAGCTCTTGTGGCGCACTGAAAACAGGACAAATCTTTGACTTCTTTGTACAAAATGTAGAAAGTACACCTACAATAATAATTACCAATAATTGTAACCTTTAAGTCCTCGTGGCGCGGTATTACCATTTGGAAGGACTGGTGAAAACATTTAACTCAAAACAATCTGAACCCTTGCCTTTAGTTATAATTACATTACGAATTAATTTGCGCAACAAGCTTGCAAAAATAACACGTAACCTTTAAAACCGGAGAGTTCACGAACGTGGTGTAAAAGAATGACTTTTAACTTTAGTCTTAAATGAATATTTGTGTTCTGGCCTTTCCACTCAAACTGAATATTAGTCTAAGGGTTCGGTTTTTTAATCGCCTGATAACTGTTTCTAGAAAATCAAATCATATTTATTTCGCTTAAAACATGGGTACAGACAGATGGTTCTAAGTCTAAAATAGATTCCACATATTTTGCTTTGTCTTTAAGTCGTCAAGGACTTATACTTCCACAAGCCTTAGCAAGTCATGTTGACAGTTGTGCCCGGCCAACTGCTGGGGCAGCGTGGCGTCATCCAAAGGGAATCCCATGCTGTCCCTTACAGCTATGACGGATACACTGGGGTTATTTTAGTGGGTAGGGTCTGTTGTTTTACAACGGGCAGTCCTACACACCCCCGCCACTCTTACACCTTGGGTGGTGGGATAGTTAATGAGATTTTTATCCCCGAAAAAAAGGTCATGTTGATACTAGTATAGAAAATCCAGTTATAACCCGAACCTTTGTATTCCCATAAGTGCCGTACTCTTTTTGCATTTCGCAAGTGACATAAGAAACCTTTTCCACGTTGTTTCGCTCCTGCATGAGATCCAGCGCGCAGCTTTGCACCAGGTTGCCGGCACACTCAGTGGGACCGTGCTGGCATTTAAATCCACCGTAACCATTGTTTATACTCTGGAAATCAAGACATATTATTGGTTTTTAAATTCTGTTTAGTTAGGTTATGTCGACCTGATTGGCGCAGGTTAAGCCATTGGAATGCTGCGCAAGGGGTTGCGAGTTCGATTCCCGCACGGGGCAAAAATTGTTTGCTAATGTTTGTTCTAAGTCTAGGTGTTCATTTATGTGATATTTCATGAAACTTGTGAAACGCACCCACAATACAGGGGAAAGTGTGGTATATGGTAAAAAAATTATTTAGGTATCTAAACATCGCCGTTTTTATTAATAAAAAAATAACGTAATACAATTGTGTAAATAGACCTCTTGGTTTTAGTCAAAGTCGGCTCTGTTAAATAGTGCAGTGGGAGACTCGATTAGCCTACTAATTAAGCACGAAACGATGGCATCATTTGTGACAACCATAAATATTTATCGAGAGTGTACTTATGTATCTCATGTGAATTCATGTATGTCGTTCAATTGGGCGTTCTCGAGCGTTGTTCAATAGTGGACGTCTTCCAGCTGATAAAGATGAAAACCCACTCAATTATAGAGATATTTCAAGTGTGTGGCAAAATTAAAGATTGGAAGGAAGCAGTTTTAAATAATGGCGTGTAAAAAAGAAAAACGTTAATTAACGGAGTTTTAATCAATGTTAACAATGTTGTTTTTTGCGACCATAATGTAGGTAGAATAGTTTTTAGCCAAACCAACATGTATAATTATAATTTATCTTAGTTTTAGTTAAGCAGCATCTTGATTGAATATATAATTAAGTGCTTTTCTGATAAGTTAACCGTACGGTACATTATTACGTGGGATTTACGGTACCATGTTCGTGTAGCAAGCATGCTTCATGCACATAATCTGATATGTTAATTAGAAATCTTAAGCTGCCTTTAGACATTTAAATCCAGGCTTTTATAGTCTTCTTACTAGGAATTTATTTTGTATCGTAGGTGCGGTTTTTATATGTAAATCACACCTAGACTCGAGACGTATTGTCTGTGGATAACACTTATCTCATATGCGTCGTAGTGTGGGAATTTAATCTAGCAGCGCAAAAGCACGGTCGAACTACATGCGGAAGAATTATAAAACAAATACACTAGTACAATCACTTTGATGATGGCATTTGGATCATGATGATTGATGCAATGGCTAAGCGATCAGACTAGGGACGGCGACTGCTAGGGGCTGCGGGTACGATACCCACACTGGATAAATATGTGTGATAAAAATGTTTGTCCGAGTCTGGGTGTTGTTCAATCGCACCCACGAATCAGGAGAAAATTTTAGTGTGGGACGACTTTATTTTAATAGTAATTAAGATAGTTTTTTTTTATACACGTCAACTATATGAAGTAGTGTTGTACTTACATCAGCTTTACCAAAAGGCACCAGTTTTAACTTGAGGTAATCATGCAGTAGGTGTACTGTGGGTTTCAGCTGCTCTACGATGAATACTCTACTGTCTGGACACCGACTCTCGTAGTATACGGTGAGTTGTAACTGAAATGGTAAGGAAACATGATTTAAGAAGTATTTTCCAATGTACCTGGCGATCTAGGTTCACTATTATATACATGTAGCAAACAAAAGCACCTAGAAACTGAAGTTATAGGTATATTAATAATATTTCAAGGTAAGTACCCTGTCAAACGTCACAAGGCCAGATCAATATTATGATTTTATGATAACTATAATATGCAGTGACTTTTTCAATGTTATAAATCCACCACTGAATAACGGCGACGAAAAACATCGTGAGGAAACCTGGGTTTATTTCCAGTGAGCTAGCGTGGTGATCAATGCTCAATCCTTCTGTATACGAGAAGAGGCCTTTACCTCGCAGTGGGACAGTCATAGGCTGTTATTATTATTAAGTAATATGCAGTAATGTCAATGTAAAATAGGAATCAGTGGCGTTTAGGGGAGGAGGCTTATGCCCAGCAGTGGGCCATTTAAAAGCTGATGATGATGATGATGACGAATGTCAATTTCGATAAAATAAACCGATCGAGCATGTATGAAGAATAATAAAAGAGTGATATTGAGACAATTCCGTGGTATCGGTAGATTACTAGGTAATTAACTAATGAGCGAAACGTTAGTCTTAAGTAATTTAATAGAGAAGATAGCCAAAGTAGCCAAATCTAAGTTTGAGGTAGTCATAAAGCTTAAGTCACTTGGGCCGTCGTCAACCTAAAAATATAAACAAACATACACACATGTTTTATAAATAAACATTAGGATCAAAAACTGTGCAGGACAACTTTCACTGCTCCAGATTGTACAAGATGTTGACCTCAGGTGGCCGGTATGTAAGGTATTGACTGTAGGTACAGCGTACACGCCTAAATACGTCAGCGAACAAGTCGCATAGCCACCAGCTATCGGCAAATATCCGTCAGGTTTTATAGTAGTTAGAAACGGCTAAAGGCCTATAGAGAGTTAGGCTTATTATATATGACAAAATAAGGCAAACGATGTTCTCGTTGCTTTTAGGTATCAATCAATCTACTGTTTATTAGAACTGCTAAATATTAATGATATCTTTGAAAACTGTTAGGTAGTCATTCTTACTATAATTGCTAGGCTATACGTTTTTTTTTTAAATGCCAGGCCTTCGCAAGGAGTTACGTTAATTGAAGCGTCTGAACAAAGGTCTACCTTTTTAGCTTCTTTTTCCCACAGAAGGTGAGATATAGAATTGATTTCTATTTTCGAAGTCAAGACTCATTTCAAGAGACAATTCATCAACTCTATCAGATACAGTTTATATTATAAAAAAGTACCATATTTCAGGCAAATAAATAAATTCTATTCTACTCTACTAAATGACGTAAAAGAGTAAACATTAGGTACTTCGACTTGTACGTGAATTCGGTGGTTTTATTGACTAAAGTAAAGTTGTTATTCAGACGTGAAAAACCGGCTTTAGTACCGGAACGATAAAAAATGTTGTGATGTAACCATCACAGAGAAAATTACATCGAATGTTATACACTATTACAATGGCATAATAATAGTTGTAATAGTTATAAATAGTCCTGTAGCTACAATGGTAGAGCAATTTATTTCGTGCTCCATAGTGATTTTCATTAGTCATGGAAATATATAGTAGCAGCGGGTAATGATTGTACCTGTGTTTGAGGTAAGAATTGATATTTTACAAGGAATATAGCTATGGATAGAATTAGGATTATATTTTCTACCAAAACCTTGTAAATAATGGTAAATAAGGTTTAAAAAAAAATTAAAAAGAAAAAAAATTGTCTTAAGTTTTTTCGGTATGTTTTTTATTATATTTTTGGTTTTAATTATAGAGATATTATTATAATGCTGATAATGAACTTTCTAGTCTTGAAACAGACGGAGTTGTTGGCGGATGATAGGTAGATTGCCTTATTATGAGTTGAAACTGTACACATTATACCTAGTACTAAATTTAGCTTGGTTTCTACCTAATATCTCATACATAAACCCACATTGTACCTACTTAAGCGAATCTAAAGTACAGTAATTAGGTAAGTAATTATTATTGTGTTAATGCACACAGTTTCAATTGATTATAAAAAAACATGTTTTAATTAACGGTACTTAGTCGATTGTTACTAACAGCGCAAAAAATAACAATAACAAGAGAAAATTAATGGATTTACACGGTTGATTGTTGGAAGTTTCTTCTTGATATCACGGCTACACGGGTTAGCTTAAGGTACGTCTACACTTGTGACATTTCAACAAACATTCTGCTGTAACATCGTGGTGCGTCTCTACATGTATCATTTCGGCGTACATTTCGCCGTACCATTGTTAAGGTGCGTCTCCACATGTAACATTTCGGCGTACATTTCGCTGTAACATTGTTAAGGTGCGTCTCCACATGTATAATTTCCGCGAACATTTCGCCGTAACATTGTTAAGGTGCGTCTCCACCTGTATCATTTCGGCGTACATTTCGCCGTAACATTGTTAAGGTGCGTCTCCACCTGTATCATTTCGGCGTACATTCCGCCGTACCATTGTTAAGGTGCGTCTCCACCTGTATCATTACGGCGTACATTTCGCCGTAACATTGTTAAGGTGCGTCTCCACCTGTATCATTTCGGCGTACATTTCGCCGTAACATTGTTAAGGTGCGTCTCCACCTGTATCATTTCGGCGTACATTCCGCCGTACCATTGTTAAGGTGCGTCTCCACCTGTATCATTACGGCGTACATTTCGCCGTAACATTGTTAAGGTGCGTCTCCACCTGTATCATTTCGGCGTACATTTCGCCGTAACATTGTTAAGGTGCGTCTCCACATGTAACATTTCGGCGTACATTTGCCCGTAACTCAGTTTCTTTGAGAGTATTGTAAGGGAACTACATTTGTTACGCCACTTTGTTACCGTTACAGAAGAATTGTTCGCCAAAATGTTACCGGTGGAGATGCAGCTTTAGAATCTAAAGTAAGAAGTAATTTTCTTTATGCTGCTTGGTTTGGGATTCGATATCTCAGAGTCCGGGTTTTACTTTTTTACCGACTTTATCGTATGTTTCTATTTAGTTTAGGCATTCCTATGTTTTTATTTTTACCTGTAAGTATTTAAAACTTATGCTCTTATAAAATTCATGAAAACAATGTAACCAAATTCATACCAAAAATACAATATAAATATAGTTACACAGATGTCGGACATTATCTGTTCATATTTAATCAAAGCCACCACATGAATAGATCAGTAATGAACTTAGGTCTCCGTTGCTAAATAACATTGGTAACCATACGCCTCGTGATGAATTGCAAGGTTTCTGTTTACCAACGAAGAAGGTTTCTGAACCTATCTTGTGTCTAAAAGAAATTAACAACTATTTCTTTGAGATAAAATGGAAAACATTAAATATTAGTCAAAAGAAATTGTGTTAAAATGAAAACATTTTGAAAGGAACAACCATTTTTTGAGGCAACTTCGGAACTTACTTCTATGCAATAAAACATATGATTTATTATTCTAATATCTTGGGTAACGGTAGCTGTTCAGATTGGTCGATCTGTGAGGTTAAGCGGTGCTCGCCGCGGTCAGTTTTGTGATGGGTGACCGTTTTGACATATCGAGACCCCCCTATGTTTCGAAAGGCACGCTAAACTGTTGGTCCTGCGTCTGATCTCTCTCCGGTCGCGTCGGTGTACCGTTCCATCGGAGTACGAGAGTAGGTAAGGGAATAGGGTGTGCACTGTGCAGAGTGCACCCGTACTTGCGCGCATACTAAACTTATGCACCTTAAACTTATACTCCAAACTTATACTCCTGCGCGGTTAGCTAGTCGCATATAAAATGGACCGCCGTGACCGAAAGTCGGTCAGGGGTACATTATTACAATAATGACGTCTCTTGATACACACGAGTAGTAACTATTTCTTCAATCAGCAAGTAAAATCTCATTTCTAGTCACCTCACTAAGTATTTACGTATAATTAGTGGATTTAGAAATCAAGCAGGTTTAGTTATGTTTCTCGCGAATGTCCAACGCCTTTCTAGCCAGTTAGTTAAAAGTGGTTATAGTTAGGGTAGTTTAGCTGATATGTATGCCAGTTAAAGATACCATAGTTATCTGATTTTTAGAGTCAAGGAAAACGTCGGCTTTACAGTGAAGAATAATATTTTACCAAGACAAACACTTGGCCAAATCTTTAACTGACTTGTGTATCCGGTGCATCAATTGTATGTATTAAAAATATTTAATCTTACTCGATATCATTGTTGTCGCTGAACTGTAAACGACATTGAATTATGTTCCAGCCGATCCCTACTAATGATATTACAAACGCGAAAGTTTGTTAGTATGGTTGGATGTTTGTTATCTATCACGTAAAAACTACTGAATGGATTTTAATGTAAATTCATGTGGATGTAGCTGACACCCTGGATTAACACATAGGCTACTTTTTATCCCGAAAAAATGTAGTGGGTAACACCGCGGGGCGCAGCTGGTATTAAACAATAGTAATACATTTTAACACATTTAGTTACAGTAAAATTAATTTGCAATGCGTAAATATAAAAAAGAGTATTACCTTTCGTGGCACGTCACCGCTGATTTGATTTAGCGCCAAAACAATCACAAGCACTAGTTTATTTACTTGTAACATGATGTACAATTATTAGAACAATTTAATAAGAATTAGGTAGAGTTTGGTCTACGTTTGGTTGCTATATAACATTTGTGTATATAGCTGCGTCTGAATTAAATGCCGGCAATCCGCGGCCGGTTAGCACCTGACCAGACACACGTGTGATAAATGAACACACTCGATGTAGTTTTAAATGCAGACGGCGATAGCGAAAAACATAATGGTGTTACGGCTCTGTAAGCGACTTTATCAATGACTTATTCGACTTATTTGTTTTATGGACACGACAAGGGTTTCGCTATTTAACAGCTACGTAATTAACTAATATGTAGTGCATTAAAGTGCATTAGTTATGGTTGTTTGGCCCGTTATAAGTTGGTTATTTTAATATTAAGTGATGCAATATATCGAGTTTAATTAAGATTGCATTTATAACAGTAATGTTAGTGGAAATGAAATGATTAGGGTTCTTTTCTTTATGTTAGTAAGTAAGTGACTACAATATTTTTGCGAGTGTTACTTCTAGAAATCTTTAGTTAGGAAGCACTACAACCTACAAATAATAAATGAGTAGATACGTATTCATGATCAATCCAAAAGGTGATCTATGCTCAAATTTTCTCTATACAAAAATTGGTCTTTGCCGTGGGACAGTCATAGGCTGTTATTATTATAGATATGTATTTGTAGGGAACCACATATTTACCACCCTATGTTTAAAATTGAATTTGACAAAAGGTAAAATGTTACGCATTTGACAGTCACTTCAACGGCTATTAATTTTTATTTTTATATTACAACCTCTGCAACCCACTAAGCTACATTAAACGTTAGGTACCTACCGCTAAAATCATTACAATATAGATCTCCTTAGTTCTTAGAATAAAACAAACATGCCTTTGTTAAGTGGATATTGTAAAGTTTTTAATCTACCTTCTTAATAAAACATTTTTTATTTCAAGACGTTATTTTTATTTAAATTAACCGAAGAAAAATATTACGTTACTGGTAACCTACCATTAGCTGACGCTACTACTGGATTGTAAGGTTTTCGCCGAGAGGCCTATTGTAAGGAACGTCGATTCGCGGAAAACACGTAACTTCACCAAAACCAATAAAAACTGCCCGATGGTTAAGCTACTCGAATAAGGACACTAACGAGCTAATAGCTGGCTGGACTGAAGTGGGCTAGACTTAACATAGCTATTTACTTACACACCTGCCAATTGCGACCGATCAAAAGTCATTGGAACTGCATGCCAACTGTTGGACGAGGAGCGAAGTTTTTTGGCAATAAAGTCAACAGATCTTTACCCTGCATCTGAACGCAGGCCATCTGTTTAGCTTCGTGATGCCCTTATTGCCACAAGGTCTAGATAAGAGTAGGAAAGCTAGAGGTACATGCTCGTAGCTACCTGGCAGATCAGTCGATCTGCTTGGTAAAATTGAGTTCGCCGCGGTTAGTCTTCTGATGGGTGACCGTTTTCACGTTGAGACTCCTTCGTGCTTCGGAAGGCACGTTAAGCCGTTGGTCCTGCGCTTGATGTCTCTCCGGGTCGTGTCGGTCTACCGTCTCATCGGACTATTAGAGTGAACGAATAGGGAGCAGTGTTTGCGCGCATACTTGTTGTGCACTATAATATCTAATCCGTAGTTGGTTAGCCTCAGCTAAGACAGGTTGCCGTTACCGAAATTCGGTCAAGAGAACATTACTTTGGTAACGCCTTATAGAGAGAGTGATGGATTATAAATTAAAGATATAACTTACCAGGTTTTCTTTATATTATCATTGCTATCTGAGTGTACAGTGCATAGATCATTGCAGCTGACAATATCAGTACCCAGTAAGGTTGTATTAAGTATACGGCGTAGGATAACAATACTATTACTATTAAAAAATATACTATTTCCATTTAATTTTTGTGAACATTTTGCTATGCTGCTATATTCCAATGCGGTCCAGACCCATGATTTATTGGATTTTCTTTCCACCACCAAAGTTCACTTCATTGTACGCATGTCAAATTTTTTGATAAGCATAGATTAACAGTTTATCTATCCGATCAATTGAAATCAAATAAGGATCTTATATTTATCTATGACTATCATAATGATCAAAATAGTGAAAGCCACAGTACTTCCAGGAATGGATGAAAGAAACAATACAGAGTGAAAGGTTTACGGAATAGTTGGAACAGGATGTCCATACATTCTGGAAAAAAGGGCTAGGTAGATAGGCCCCATTGATATTTGAATAATTATGTCCATCGGTGGACTGCAACGGGCTGGTGATGATGATGATATGAATAACTTAACGACCATATTGTTTTAGGCACACATCAACATTATATTTCTCTTAGAAACTAAACACATTACAGAGGTCTAACCTATCCTATATGAACACTTTTCCTTTCTAATCTCTTGTTCTTTTCGCTGTACTGATCAAGTACGGTACATATTGGTTTTCTGGATCCAACGACAGAGTTTTCTGTAACATATTCTTTTTGGAAAGCAGTATATTCTTCGTGCGTATTGGTTGATAAATTCGTCAAAGATTTCTCGTAGAAGCTTCTGGCTTCTTCTTCATAGTTGTGAATTTGGGATACTGGATGCAATATGGGCGGAATGTAGTTGTCCCTGGCTTCAGTACGGAAAGTTCTGGAGAAGAATTGATGAGGTTATTTCATTTGACCCTGAGGTTCGTAAAGGTTTGACTTTGCTTTGAATCACTCGGTTTTTTCTAATTAATAATTCTAAAAATAAATCCACAAAAACCAAGTGAAATAACTAAAATATAAACGTAACTGGAGAATATACCTACCCTGGTACGAACTGCAATTTGTTGTGAGTTCGTATCTCTCTGAAACCTTGTTTAAACTTTTCTCTATCGTATACAGATTTTTGACAGCTAAGTGGTAGTCGCCACTCTGTTTTGGGTTTCGGAGTTCTCGTCTGAAAAATAGACCTTAAATCTTTAGTACAGGTAATAAGCAAATAAAAGAATAAAATGATAAATAAACCAGTTCCTATGAAGTCTATTCACAATAATGATGAGTGTAAAAATCGTCTAACTGTTTACATACTAGCTTTGGGTAAAACATGTTCAAAATTGCTGTTCTAGTTTTCATTCAGTTCCAGTTTTCCAAAACCTCTACTTACCCAAGGCATATCCTTAAACGTGTAATAAGTGACGATATCTTTGGAGCACGATGGTCTTTCCATCTGATCTGTAGTGTAAGGCCGATGGTGGAGTCTGCTGGTGGTCAAATAAGGATCCAGATACTTCTCGAAACCTTCGTGAGTAGTGTCCAGAGGTTCCAACTCTTTATGCCAGCTTGGTTCAGCAGGGAGCTAAGTATATGGAAATAATAAAATTAATTACAATATAATATTTACCGATTTTACGATGTAAAGAAGTAACGCCTGTAAAGAAACTTTTCACTAAGATCAAAACAATGTTATTCTCGAATTTTGAATGGCTAATTTTGAATTAATGGGTCCCTAAAAGAATAAAAATCTCAATTTCAACTTCTTCGGGACTAATTAGTTACATTACAAAAGCAGAAATCATAAATCATTTTTTCATTGACTCTACAGTTTGAGCCAGAGTTGCACTTTAATAACTTTGACACTTACTGGATCCCGTGGAAGTCTAGAAGGCAGCTTATACTGGTCTTTATCTGTGACCAAACGAGGTGGTATTACCGGGGGTGTATAATGACTTCGCATCTCTGTTGTACCATGAGCTGTCAGTTGTGGTATTCTGTCTTCTATCTGGAATGAATATTTTAGAGTAAAATAAGGTGAACACTATTGTGGCAATCATCATCATCAGCCGGAAAACATCCACTGTTGAACAAAGGCTTCCCCCTTTGAACGCCACAATGAACGGCGACTTGCCATTTGCATCCACTATCCATTGTCCTGATACTTTTTTCTCGTGATTTGTTGATAACTCGACTCAAACAGACGGGAAAAAAAGCGATAATACGTTTTTTTCCTGTAGTTTTGTGTATTCTATTTTAATTTGTAAACCATTAAGCATTATTTTTATTTTATCGTAACTAAATTTATCGTAATATTATAGGATATCTAAATAGCAGTGTCTGCCTACATAAATACTATATACCTACATAAATACTCTACATACTACAAAATGTACAGGTATATACAATTAGACTAATTAACCGACTTGAAAAAGGAGGAGGTTATGGTTGTCGCTATGTATTTTTTTTTTGTATGTTTAACCCAGGTTTAACCAGACCGATTTTAAAGTTTTTTTCAATTGTAAAGCGACAAACATACCTAGACCAAATCGGAGATGTTCTGCAAAAAGGGCAAGTGAGGAGTACCCTCAACCGAAGAGCGTGTATGAGGAATGTGATGCGTGTGAATGAAGCAAAAGAAGTATGCCAGGATCGTAGCAAATGGAAATCCGTGGTCTCTGCCTACCCCTCAGGGAAACAGGCGTGACTTTATGATGATGATGATGATGTAAAGCGACAAATATCGACTATTCAAGGGCCAAGTACAATAAAAATCTGGAAAGGTTTACTTTCCTTTTAATCTCTACCTAATCAACACTGGTAAAATTCATATATCAGTAAAATTGTGATGATTGTGTTCAGTTACCATTTACCATGCCAATACATACCCTTCTACTCTGCGGATAAACATACTGGTTCTCATTGCACGAAGTATGCTTGTTAAATCTCTTAGTTTCAGGTAGTTTGAAGTTGTAGTGCTCTGTAGTTTGCGATCTAGTCAGCTGTTTCGTCACGTTGTAATCTCGAAAGTAGTTCTTGATTTCCTCGATAGGTGTTTTCTGTTTAATTGAAAGTATGTGCCTGGTACAGTAAGATATCTTATGGAAATTCTCGCTAATTCAGTTGTGAGAAATGATGTTTTGACTTCATATTGCTTTAAATTCGAATAGAAAATTATGGTATGTATAAGTGTTCAGTGTGACTCAGCACAATTCCTTTTAGTAAACCTATTAAACAGTCGAAAATCTTAATAACTTCCCTGTCCCGTTAGTCACATGTGAGACATGGTCATTGTTTTACTTTTGTGTCTGCATCGTGGACAGTGACGTTGTTAACAAAAGATAAAGTTGTTGTTTAGCTCTCTAGTATCCCTATCAACTATCAAGGTATGTTCTGATAATAATAACTTTAAAACAATTTACCTTTCCCATTATAACCTCTGGTTGATCGTGCCATTTTCGTCCAACAGTTTCACTAGATACTCCAGTCCCAGGGTATTTTCTTATAGGATATTCTAAATGTACTCTATCCCAATTCGGTTTTGGCAACTTTTTGGGATAGTTGGCTTGCATTTTATTTATTTTAACGTCTACACTGGCTAGCGTTGCGGGTTGAGGCAAAGTGTGATCGATGTGTGGTTTCGTAGCAATTTTGTTTCTATGGTTGCATTATTTTGTTTGAGGGCAACGGTTTGGTTGGTATGCCTCTTAAGGCTTAGAGGCGCGCTATTTAAGCCCCAGAACAACATTTTGTCAGAGAATCACATTTATATAGGTTCCTAAGAGGACGCAACCCAATCATTAAGCAGTCACCGTGCCAAAGTAGTTAGCAGTGTCTTCCAAGTAAAGTATTATTTGCAAAAACCTTTAGTAAATGTAGTTCAAATACATCATTTACTTATATCACGCATAATCAAAATTCAATTCGATTTTTCTGGTAACTATTTTAAGCTGGGACCAATCTGTAGATAAATATGAGGTCTTTTTACCTCCTGAAAGGAAAAAAAAACACCACCGGTAAATTTGGTAAAAATTCATTTACTCCTTCACATATGACTGAAAACTTTATCAAACACAATATACGTGTTTTACAACTAACGTTATTAAGAGTGACGTAATAAATACAAAATGGCGCGCCATACACTGCGCGTACGCCGGTCACATATTCAGAATCACCTTTCGCCTACTGACTACTTGTTCAAATGTACGAGTTTTGGAGAAATGTTTTTTAAAGGAGACACAAACTATACCTATTGAAGAACAGTGGGTTAGTATTTGTCGAGGTAATTTATGGAAGAGATCCCTAACGGACTTCAGTCTTTGAATCGTACATGGTCTGGCTAAAGCAGAATATGAAGATGGGAAGACGGGAGCCATGAAGCTAATTGGGCTGAAAGGCAACCCTGGCTAAAGATTGATTAAATTACGGCAGTGAAAAGCTAAATTAACTCATGCTTATATAATCAAATGAATATGTAAATATGTATGCTATATAAACTACAAAGGGATATATGTATTTAGCATCAGAGAGCACAATGAGCCGACGGTCTTGGTCGAGAGTTGACTTTGAGTTTTAAAAGTCTGTCTCACCTTAAGATAGTATTAACCACTGGCATGCATAGGTATAGGTATTATGAATGAGTTATTGCTTATACAGAGGTCAGATGGTAGATGCAGTAGGTAGATCTAGATGGCTCTATAAAATAATGATATTTAGCTGTAGAAAGTCGAGATAATGTATGTGATAGACATGGCCTGTGAAATTATATTGAGAAATAACTTTAATGCCTACAAGGTTAGGTGTTTTTAATAATTGTTGTTAAGGCAGTTTGGCTAAGGATAGACTAATGGTAGAGTAAACATAGAGTAGATACGCCAATGTCACGGTACTACTAAATGGGTATATAATAGTGAAAATATGCAATAAAATTCTGTATATAGATCATGCAACCAACAGATGTGTTAAAATTAGGTACCTACCTATTTGTATGACTGAATAATTAATTATGTAGATGTGACATTACAGTCGAGTTCATAAAAAGTATCTGTGTAATATTTAAACGAGTACATTTGCCCCCTTACAATGATAACATGTGACTTTTTTCCATCATTTTTCAAGTTTCCTTTATCAATTTAAAAATGCTAACATGTGTTTTAAGATAACTGCTTCTTAAGTTTATTGACATCTCCATTCTTTGACAAGCAAACGACAGTGACAGTTATAATTTAATCGATTGTTCAACACAGACAATTTTAGTAAGGGGGTAAATGTCGATAGCATTTTTAAGGGCGCTTGGGCGACTATTGTTAATATTATGTTCTAGAACTACAAACGACAGATACAGTTCTCCAAATCGTACGCATAATTTTTTGCACTAACTGTATTTATTATAAATACGAACTACAAAAATATTGTCCGCGATGGTAAGCCAATGTTTCATCTGAATACGTTTCAAATAACGGGTAAATATTAGCGAGTGACTATACAGCTGTATAGTAAAGAGTAAGAGAAGTCAAATCAGTTTTTAGAGATAATTAATAATCGTTTATTTTCATAGAAATTGCATTACCGCTATAATTTACCCATTATTGCATTAACGTTTTGGTTATTTACCTTACAATTACATATAAATAAATTATATTAAGAAACAGCTCTACGAATATACAAAAATTAATACAAAACCTTACAGTATTACTAATTAATACGATTAACATCACAGTTCATAAACAAGTTAGTAAGAGTTAAAATATGTATAGATACTTCAAAAGTAAATTTTACCACTAGAAATGTTCAAAGAAATACTTAAATTTTATTAAATTAAAACAACAATTTGGTGAGTTTATTTAGTGTACCTACGCGTCGAAAATTTTAGGAACATACACAAACGCACACTTGTAGATATACACTGCCTTTATAAGGCAGCTCGTTTAGTCCGTAACTGAACACCCTGACAGATGAACATAGGTACTAAACAAATTATAATAAAAAAATGGTGAACATTTTATCCATACATCACATTCAACCCTCGAATGATAACTCCCCACGCGATACAAAATGTACAAAATTTGGGAGCCGCGTCCCGAAAGTTCAGTCAGATTATAATTCATAATATTAGGTACTTAAACATTACTGAGTAAAAAAGCTACAGTTATATGACATTAGTATGCTCATTGAGTAGCGATGCTTTAAAAATACTGCCTATAAGCGATGTACTTAGAAGTAAGGTAAGCTTAGAAAACGTTAGCACTTACAAAATCAGTTGAATAAAATATCACTTTTATTTTATTGTTTACGTGATAAAAATATATTTCATTCGATCCCACTATAATTTCGTTGACTTATTGGTAAGTTTTTGAGAACTTATTGTGATTTCATGCTTTGTTTCTATTGCTTAGAGATTTTTGTCACTTCAAAGACTTATTGTTAAAGAAGCAGCCTATGGGTACGACAGCATGGCCTGTTGTGGCCAAGCTATCTTTGCATCTATTCTTCTGTATGCTAGGGTGAAGTTTTGTCCGCTTTTCTCCGACATCACTTCTTGTGGGCAGTCGTTCTCGTTCAACATAGTCTCTGTAAAAGATAAAATAAGTATGAACCCATAAAACATGACGTTTTTCTTCGCAAATTTATGATCAACGATATTTATGGAAGAGCTTATATTCTTAAGAGACTTTAAATAGGTGCTACATACCGTGTCCATCATGCAGCGCGAACAGCGCGTAGTCCTGTGGGTTGGTGATGGCGGCGGCGTGCGCCAGCGCCCGGCACAGGTCCCGCGCGCGCGCGCCGGGCCGGCACGGGACGGGCACGCGCCGGATGGAGCCGCGGCACTCGTCCGGCAGCACCACGCGCACCACGGCCACGGGGCACTGCTCGCGGTTCGTGTCCACCGAGCCGCGACGCCACTGCTGGGGAAAGATCACACGTTAATTATACATACATGTGTTTCTGGTACAATGGTAATGTTAAAACTAAAACAGACTCGGGTCTTAAATTTCTTGCCAAATCACCTTAACTTTGCTACACTTTTTTGTATAGTGAAACTAATAGTCTTATGTATTCTCTTTGCGGACAAAAGTAGTTCGCGCTTCAAAACATCACAATAGTGCCATTTCCATAAGGCATCGTAATAGTATAATAAGTACATCATGAACATCCTTTATTTAACGTAAAACTATAAGAAAAGGATTAAATAAAAGCATACCGGCGTAGCACTATCTGACTGCTGTTCTGGCGCTAGTCTCTTCAGCACGGCGACGGCGGAAAACAATGCAGTCAGGTAGTAGCCACCTTCTCCAGCCAGCAAGGCGGCTGGCAGTAACCCAGCCATCAGCTCCGCTTCCAGTTCAGCGCAGACCAGCCGGGAACGGGCGATCGTCCACGCAAGGACTGGAAGTAGGTCATCGGCACCGACACTACGCTCTCCTCGGATCTGATCACAAAATGGTTCTGCTGTCAATACCTGGAGTTGAATTATAGTCTTATAGCACATCAATGATACAAGTCCTGATGAAAACATGGACCTTAACAATGGAATTTGAGAAAAGTGTGTTCCTCTATGATGGTTCTTCGTAAATACCTATTCAACTCTTCAATAAAAACTTCTATCGGTCTTCATATGGAATGAAGAACATTTATCATGTCTTTTTTGTATTAGGTAAGGAAGAGGTTAAAAGTACTTACAGCATTAAACATAACAGATATGGCAGCTAAAAGGTTCTCAAGCTTGTCCAGCGGGGAGTCAGCCTCCTGCATCTTCAGGAAATGCTTCGAGATCACGGCTAACACGGCCGACGATGGTACCTTAGTTGATTCCTGGAAAAATATCTTTACATTAACACTAGTAGTGCCCTCAACTTTGATCATGGTAGTAAAACAAAAAGAAGTCAAGTCTTTACATTCAGTCATCAATTAAACAGTCTTGTAGGGATTCTCTTGTGAGTGAAGCAAGTTTTGAAATCTTATGACTGTCAAAATTTATTTCAAGTCGGTGAGTTTCGAGAATTGATGTGTCTTCGATATAACAGATTCAAAAGCCCAATCGCAGTTAATGCTCGTAGTTGTAACTATATCTGACACAAGATTTTATATTATTTAGCATGTCATCCAGGCTTAAATTTAAATTAATAAAGGATATTTAAAATTAATTAGGATATCTGTCAGTCGAACAAGCAATGCGAAACTTATAATAGTATGATTCTTCCCCCAGTAATGAGTTTGCAAAAGATGCAAGTTGCTAGTTTTTGAACATGGATTCATTCAGACCTGAAGACCCTGAAGTAGATTCCATCATAGTCTGATCCCATTAAGTCTTTATTTCATGTCGATTGTAAGTCTTAGGTCTAGGATCTTCACGACAATAGATACCTTGATTCCAAGCTGCAAAGGCGTGGCGTGTTGTGCTCGTTCGATCGCAGAGTGCAGGCGACGGACATCGGCGGCGTGCCATGCGGCGAGCAGCGAGTATAACCGAGCTCGGAGCGGGCGCACCACTAGCCGGTGCATCACTCCCTCCAATATGGCGTCCAAGTTCAGGAACTCGGTTGGTTTCAGCTGGATTTTGATTTTTGGAAAAGATCAGTTAGGTACACAAATTATAATAGTATAAACAAGACAAAATAGGTCTGAGTATTATACAAGTTCCATTATATAGAATAGGATAGTTAGTACTGAACCAAATAATTAATTTATAGTATTAGCAAAACTAAATCAATTCGTGAATTATGTAAAATGCCCTGTATGCTTTAAATCTGTAAGTCATTGTAATTTTTTAAATGTGCCTTATTCAGAAAAAGTCTTTATTAGCTACTGTTTGTACAAAATTCCTTTTTATCTCTTATTTATTTATAGAATTGTTTTTATTCGGTAGTCTCAAATGACCACTATAATATAATATATAAGTCAACCTATATTTACCTTGAGTCGTTCTTTTTCAACTTCTTTCTCAAACTCCCTTTCACCATGCTTGACTAAGTAATTCTTCATTCCAGACATGAACTGCCTTATGTTGCGCATCATAACCTGAAAAAATATGTATTTGTGTTATCGGGTAAGAGTACATAAGTAGGTATCTATAAAGATTTTACAAGCTTTAATTTGAACCTAATTTTGAATAGCATCCAAGTAAGAACTTCACCTGTGGACAAGTCTCCTTAGAATCCAGTGTGCAGGCGATAAAGTTGTCAATGTTCTGCGCAAAGGTAGTGCTCTTGTCCTGCGCGAGGTGCAACGCGTACGCCCGTAAAGCTGCGCCTGCGCCGCGAGTCGTACGCCCTCCGCGTAGAGCACGCACCCTTCCCGCTGCTGCTTACAAATAAAGGAGGATTTAACGGTAAAGTATGAAATACTGAGAATAGATTAATGAGGAGTTCAGAGAAATGGGAGATTATTGTGTAAAGTAAGTGATTTTGACTTAATAGTATATTTTATTTTATTTTATTTTATTTTATTTCATATAGGTCCTTCACAGCTGACAATATTATAGACTTAACTTATAAATAAAAAACAATACGCCAATTACGAAGTACACAATAATAATTTTAGTTGAGAGTGAACAGGTTGAGTATAATAAATGAATAATGAATTTGCGTATGTGCAAGTGTGTGAATGCGTGTGTGCGTGTGTGTGAATGTAGTGAATTGGAGTTATTGTAACTTGTCTGTCAATATAGCATGAGAGGTTGAGGATTATGAGCGAGTAATAAAGTATAAATGGTGAGATATATAAATAAATTAATATTATGGCGCATTATGGGACAAAGATTTAAGTATATATTTTTTGTACGAGGAACGAGAGGTGTTAAAAGTATAGATACGAGTACCTCATATGCCCTTAAAGTATTCAATATCTGTACGTAAATATTAAAGAATGTCATGTGTAACGTGATGAATTATAGTTTTACAGACCTAGGCATGTCTTTAAGTCTATCTCAGGTGTGTAAATATCCACACCTTAAAATCTAGCAATTTTATTCAAATTACTGAAAGATGTAGGAAAGTAACCATACAAAAATACATTCTTTATCTATCGATGGATATCTAGGCTATCGAAGAATATCGCAGACTTCATATTCTCGCGTGCACCAAAAGTGTCAAAATTTACATAACGAGTATGTACCAATAGTCTTACATAGCTTCTACGTCAAATTCTAAAGTACACAATTATTAGCCTTTGAATAGTATGATTGGAATCCAGCAACGCACGAGAGACGCACGATACAGACACATCGGAAGTGTTGACCTTTAATCTAGATTACGAACAGACAATAATGCGTGTGAATTAATATCTACTGCAATTTTTCACCCACACATGGTTTCATGTGCTGATTGTAGCCAGAAATAAACTTTATCTCATGAATGAACCGGCTGAATCTGGGAAGTACCGCTCTAGGGGAATATCGGTAAGTGAATATATTACTCCTGACGCCTTACTCATAAAAAATGACAATTTAAACCATGGACTAAATTATACCCGTCATTGTCGTTTGCATGTCAAAGAATAGAGAAGTCAATAGATTTAGTAGAGGCTTTAGTTAATGCCGGCATGATCCTCGTTTAATAAATAAAAGAATAAATGAGCTGAAGTTTTTGGTTGCTGTATCTTTGAGAGCAGATTTAGTTTGGTAACGATTTAGGAACTTTTCTATCAGTAATAAAAGGCTGCAGTGATTGCAAAAATGTCTAACTTCTGTAATGTATTGTTTACTATGTTTATATTGCTCAAGGGTTTGCGAATTTTAGAGTACAATCGGCGCCTTATAGCTCTATATACCTACATGATAGTATATTAGCTATTTTGGCAATGCAGTTCTTAGCTTACAACCATAATTACTTTGCCATTGCGCCGATAGGACTATCAAACTGCACATGTTTTATCAAAACCAGTCCATTAATAGTTTGCATCCATATAATATGATATAACAGGCCACAGGCATTGTGATAAATTCACGTAACCTAATTTTAATAAAAGCCCCAAACGTCTTTCGTTGTTATTTTCTTGTAAATTTTAGTGAGATGTATTTGGTGGTTAGTTGCATATCTGCCGATACTATAATATAACTGTTACCTATATTTAAATTTGGTTTATTCAAAGATCTGCGTTTATAATAAACGAAAATTCTGTCCAAATCAATAACTATATGGCTATAAATTTAATGCAACCTTATTTTGATTTTTTTAACGTTTTTTATAAATATTTGTCAACATCACTATCGTAGGTAATACAAGATCTAAACGAGTTTAAAGTAATTCGTCCATAATATTTTTCATAATTATAGCAAAACCCTATAATATTGCAAATCTTAGTGCCATTGACAGATTGAAAGCCCTAAGTAATTAAAGTATAATTACTGTAGAATTAGACGAATTATGAGTCCTGATTAGTGCGCATTGTAACAATAAACTGATATATTTATTGTCGCAACCTCATTCCAGTGATAAATAGACAACGTTAATATATTGCACAAAATAATGATTTAATTGAAATTAAATTATTACCTACATAAATAAGTATTAGTGGAGTGGAACGACCCTAAGAGGTCTTCGGTCGGTTTCGGAATTTCGATTACATCTTCGTTTCTAAATATTTTGCAATGTTTAACTTTACGATATATACGACAGCAAAACCTTTTGATTCTGTTAAATATCCTTCTAAAAGTACTTGAGGGTTTTGATTTCTCACTTTCACAGGAATTTAGTTCGTGGCAATGGCAGTTGGGCGGTTTTGCAACGACTTCAGCTTGTCTTCTATTGACACTTCTCTCAGCTAATGATCTGCAGAGATCGGTCAACGTATCGGCTTTCTTAAGGCGTCGTTGAAACTTGGGCTCCATCAACTGCTTCCGAGAGACGAACACCCAATCACTTTCATACACGTATTCATTAAGAGAGTCCGCTCTAAAGTTCTTGATGGTGGTCAACGCGTACACTTCACTTGTAACCGACACTGGCACATACACATCCAGAGCTTCCAAAGCTTCCTCTGCTACCAAATAATCTTCATCGGGAGGGATGAAGTTATTCAGTGAATTAAACTGTTTCATCCAGGGCTGAGCCTCGCTTGTGCTCGGCTTCTCCTCAGTTTGCTTCTCGCACTTTCCTTGGAACCACTTTTTGAACCACTTCATGGCTGATAACTCTGCGGTTTTTGCCCGCGTGAACAAATGACTTAAAACGGTAGTTTCTCATTCACACGAAGAGAGCGTCTAAAGTCTGATGCTGTTCCAACGCGAGCTGGAAAGCGACTGTCACTACACAGCACCGGGCACTGAGTATGACAGAGAAATTCACGGCACGCGCAGACCTTTGACCTTTAGCCATAATTAATTTATTTACAGAACTAGTGTAGTAATAGATAACAGATGTGCGTCGCGGTCCTATTGTGTGCGCTCTATAAAATTAATTAATATAATTCCGAAGTGTAGTAATTAATTAATTATTATTATTTTAATATCTGGCTGCATTGTGCACGGGACATCTGCGATTACGCGTCAAGTGATACGGAGTATGAAACACTGTACTGAGTGATTGTGGAAAACTAAATGTATTATGGAAGAGGACTTTAGTTGGTTGTGTACATCGATGTCCAAAAACAAACCGTTATTATCGTGATACTCGTCTGCTCTGTTTAAAGTTGATTTAAATGTGATTCTTCCGTTTTAGTGTAATCATAACGAGTGAAACATTATCTCACAGTGTTCTGTATTAAAATGTATTTACATAGTGTTATAAGTACGCTGTGTAACGTGAGTAAATAATTAAACTCTGTGACACGTGCACTGACGTAGTATTTCTTCAATGGGATGAAACAGTTCAGTTGCGTGGAAATTTTAATTTCATCGATTTTTTTAAAATAATATACAATATAAAAATCCTGCTACCCAACTTTTGTAAAAATTTTAGGTATGGTTAACATGTAAGTGTAAATAAGCGTCATCATCATATTTGTTCTAAAATTCCCTGATTAATACAGAAAGAAATGTTTAAGTAACCAAAACTATTTGTAAAGAAAGGGTTATTGAAGTAAAAAAAAGTCGGTATACTTATGTTTCAACTGCATTCAATTAGGCATGTTTGTTATCTTTACGAGGTAAGCCGATCTCAAGGCGCTATAAACATAGTAAATTATAACGTGTTTGTTTAGTAATAAACCTTAATTACTTTCGAGAGTAATGAATCATGAGTACCTATTTCATTTTCAAAAAACAAGCCCATACTTGGATTAATATTGTAAATTTTTGTCTTTAGTCAATATACGAACAAATATCAAAATAAATTCTTCGTCTTTTTATCGTATGGTTGGTGAACTACCTGGTGTCAGAGTTGACAAGTTTAAACACCCATGTCTCTGACATGAAACACTAAATGAATGATATCAGCCTATACCTGGCCATCAAGCGCAAAAGC
The DNA here is from genome assembly GCA_946251915.1 of Abrostola triplasia. Taxonomy (NCBI): domain Eukaryota; kingdom Metazoa; phylum Arthropoda; class Insecta; order Lepidoptera; family Noctuidae; genus Abrostola; species Abrostola triplasia. The sequence continues at coordinate 7,843,527 of OX276434.1, read as the reverse complement.
CTTGTGTGTTTCATCTTGCTCCTTATTTAAAACCTTGAATTTTAGGTGACCTTTAGTAGCGTATCTTATCAACATAGAAACAGTATGTTGTTATGAAAATGAATTATCAGATTTATTTTTAACTTATCTCCAATCTTGACAGCATAGAATTTCTTTCTCCTGATGACAGTAATGTTTTAAGACAATGTACTCGTGAAAGTATTATGTCATGTGATGAAAGTAACAATATGACGTAAACACTCTTAAATAAAAATTCTACTAACGCTATGCACGCAAAACTTTGTTAGGTCTTCACGTAAAACTAACTGGACGGATTTTGATAAAACTTTTGAGTAATACCTATATGTATGATATTTAAGCTATTTAAATATCATAATAACAAATAAGCTCTAATTATACTATCGATGCAGGTGAAACCGCGGGGTATAGCTAGTAAAAAAATAGTTTAACCCTTCCACTGTTTAGTGTACCACATAATAATATATGCAACCTTCACATTTATTGTGTTACTATTGTGTCCACTTAGCGGACAGTTAGTGTTAAATAGTAATAGGTGAGAGTAGAATAAGTAATAGTTTACCCAGCAACGGGTCCAGCCGGTCTCTGAAGCTCTTAGCTCTCGTCGCTGCTACAGGACCTCTCCGGGGGATCGGAGACTCCCATTCACAAGGCTCCTCCTTTGAAAACAAAACAGACAGTTGAATATTTGTTTTAAAGTAATAGCGGAAACTTTGATTAAACTTATGAGCAGCAAGATCATGATCAAAATATTTCAATGTATACGAAGTCCTAAAACTGGTACCAAAATATTTGAGGAGGTATAGTTTTAAATTAGATCGCAATTCCTCTTCATTGTAAGAATACGAAATCTAACATTAATGTGTTCTCTTCGTATCCATTGTTGTGTAGTTCCAAAAATAGGATAAAAATGCAATACTTAATTACTTAGCAGCTTTTTGCTTTCACATAATAAGGGATTAAGGCTCATTAAACACTTATACTAATTAATGATTTTATTTTGGAACTTCACAAAAATAGTCGCAATATTTTTGTAAATAAATATTTACATAATGAGTTATCATTAACAACAAGGAAGGCTTGTTGTTTTATCTATTTAATTCCACTTGTTGTTAAGGTTGTGTTTGTGTACTTAGTACTTACGTTATCATAAAGTTGATGGCCATTTGATGGCGGTATCAGTCCGTCCCATTGCGAGCTGTCCCATGGTTCAGAAAATACTGTGCCATCGTCGCTGGCCTGCAAAATTAGTTAAAACATCGTATATAATAATTTGTTCAACAGTGGTTTTCTTCCGGCTGATGATAATGATAACATTTGATTCTGTTTTTTTAAGTGATATCTCCAGCGCGAGGATTATTAATATGATAAGTACATCCCGCGCTTCTGGCAAATGATGATCCCAGAAAACTGTGGACGTAAAGCGTCTTCAAAGACCAACAATCACCTTTTATCGACCTTAGACTACTTAAGGCTGAGTATTGTGTTGGCCTACTCAAATCCAAATAATTAACTGGGGTATGAAATGTGGTTTTTAATAAAGATCAACACGAAATGCCATGTTAGAGGATTACCAGTGTATAATACACTTTGGGTAATAAATAAATTTGACTGGATGCATAAAGCAGCAGACCGGGCTTTGCGGCATACATTGGGAGCGGCCTACATCCAGCAATGGACTGCGACGGGCAGGTGATGATATGTCATATGATTGACCTTATATTGAAATACAAAATATGTAGTACCTGTTCCGATAAAGGTCTCAAGTCATGAACGTTGTCGTAACACGAGGCTCGCGGTGGTGATCTCACTTCTTCTGGCAACATCGTGGGCTCAGCATTCAGCCGCAAATCGGGGAACCTGTGACGACAATGTATCATTTATAATCAAAAAGCATGGTCCCATATAGTATTAGTATTTAACCGACAATAAACAATATTTGATTAATTTATGTCTTTTTTTTACTAAGAAATTTATATTATTTGACAGAGCTTATAAGCTATTACTTTACTATCAAACATGAACATAGGGCATTGCAAAAAATGATCATAGTCATTTTTCATCATAATATTATTATCATACAACAATTTCACCATCCGTTGATTATGAAGAGAGATGAATTAAGTTATTTACCTCTGTGCAACTACTTGATGTACAGTCAAGTGCTGAGTTCCATCATCGACTCCGCTCAGTCGGCATTCCTGTTCGGCCAGCGAAGGGAATGTGCCGCTCTCACTGTTTGAGCATTCGTCGTTTTTGTCTGTAAAATAATACAACCTAGACTTTACAATACTGTTTTTGCAATATATTTATATCAGCTATAAATGATTTTACATAATTTTAGTGCAAAATCCTGTTTAAATTCAGTATAGCATTCAAAATCACACTTTGCTTCTATAAATATAGCAAGTTCGCTAATTTCATTAAACAGCCATTGTAAATAATCTTTCGATGGAGATTTCATAACTTTTACAAAACTATTGTTAGCTTACTTGAAAAACTGTCTCATTTAAGTAACGTGTAATTGATAAGAAAATGTTGGGAGTGCAAAAGCAAATTGTACAAGCAGCATCTACTGGTCTACAGTATCTCCATAACACTGACTTATAAACTCCCAACTGGAATCAACGGTCCAAGTCTGGTCGTTCTTGCCTGTGGGTGGCTTGGTCGCGACTCGTGGCGGCTGCACCGGCTTCATCTTCGGCTTGCTGCGTAGCGACATCAGGTTGTCCACTGATGATGACGTATTTGGCGATGACGCTGAAATAATAAAGGAAATCAATTAAAATAAAAGCAATAATGAAAAAGTATGAAACTGTTACGCAGCAACCTTCGAGAGGTTCGGTTGGAAAGGGATACTTACGTGAAAGCTCTTCAATACTATGCATATCGCGGAGAGGGTAATACGGGTGATTCTGATTTGGTGGTTCCGAGTATCGCTGTGAGAGATTCACCCCAACTCTAAGCAGCTTTCGTCGTTGTACTGGAGGTATGGCAGCCTGGGTAAGACGAAGTATTTTCTTATTTTAATTATATAGATACATTTTGAAATCTCATGTAAAAATTATGCAGTTTAAAAAGTGATACTTACTTCCTTTAAAGCATCTACAGGGTCGGCGTAGAAGGGGCTGCCTGCGTTATCTTTTTCAGATTCTTCGCCCATAGAGTTATTGACACAATCGTCTTCTAATTTCATTGTCTCCATACTTTCAGTACTATAGTTCTCTCTATTTTTAATTACAGCTTCAATTTCTTCAGTCAGTTTTTTGTTCATGTTCATAGAAATGTTAAGTTTATCTGGCCTCTTTGGTACAATATTTCCCTTACTATTAGTAGTTGCTATGATTTCATTTGAGTCTTTAAAGCTTTTCTTTAGTGAACTATCGGAAAGAGTTTTCTTTTCAATAAGACTCTCTGTTGATATCATTATGTGCATGTTTTCTTTCTCCAATATAGATTGGGTACTTTTAGCTGCATTCAGTTTTGCTGTAAGGTAAATGAATTTATTATGCATATATCCTTTGTAAGACAAAAACGTAGTTTAAGGCAAATTCTAATGAATTCTACTTACGTAAAGTGTCCGGCAACAGATCCGGTCTTTTACTTTTCATTAGACCGTTATGGATGTTATTTTCATTTTCATGTTTTAACGGTTTGAAAGTAGAACAACTGTTACTTTCTGGTCCCCAAATGTCTTCATAATCCGATACTTTGTCAACCAACGAGCTTCGGCAGTACACCCCTGGAGATTCTAATATATCAGATTCCTGAAACATAACAAAATACGTTTGAGAAAGGAAGCTTTAAAGATCTGTTTAAAATTGGTAAATCGACCAGTTCTATCATAAATAAAAAAAATCTTGGGCCTTTTATATCGGGTAAGCGTTTATAATGAATGAGCTGTTATTTCACGATAACGTGCGATTAGTTTTATCTGTACAATGCGCATGAAGTAGTTTGCATTCTGAAAACGTTTACTCTACCTGGTAATGTCTGGACTCCTTTCGGTGGGAGTGTTTACTTCTCCTCGATCTACCAGATGGTGTAGTACTTGCTGTATTTGTATTTGGGGACAAAACTTTATCTCTATCTTTACCCAACATTGGGGATACTATTGATTGATTGGAAGTTGGCGAAAACACATTTTTCGCTGATATTGGTGAACTTCTAGATAGCGGAGAGAAGATTTCACTTTTGTTAGTTTGACTTAGAGGAGAAAATACACCACTTTTAGAAGAAATTGTGTCGTTAGATACAGGAGAATTAATTTGACTTGTTGGAGAGAATATCCCACTGGTGACAGAGTTTGTACCATTCGGGGACACTAATTGATTTGGAGCAAATGTACTGCTAGACTTTGTTAGACTGTTTACAATAGGATCCACTGATTCGGATGTATTTGTCTGAGACTGGGGTTCTACTGGTGATCCAGGTTCGATATTATTCTGCTCAGTCATTTGACGTTTGAAGCTCCCGTGCAAACTAGCCGTCATTGCATTGATGCACTCCCCTTCTGGTGACATACGGTGCATCATGTTCTACACAGGAACAGGAAGTTATAGTCAGTAAGTACCATATTTAAAATAAAATAGTATAGATCAAAGTTGTAAGTATTAGAAACAATCACAATTATCTAGCATCGACAAAAAATCACGTGCAGAAGCATACAACGGTGCACAAACCATGCATTACATTAATAATCCTCACCTGGGATTCTCCATTAGAATCAGCAATGTTTGTCAAAGTATCCATGACGTTGAATACACTGTCTGCGCTACTGTTGTTATTCATGGCATTAGATGCAAGCGTTAGTTGCAACCTGTCGCTTTGAATGCTTTCATTGATTTGATGGTTGTGAATTTGTGTGTTATTGACACAAAATGTAACTGTAGTAGTGACTGTTATGTTTCCATTTTGTGAAACTTTGTTAATAGGACAAAAAGCTTCGGATTTTGGTGATAAGGATTGCTTGGAAAAAGGTGGTTTTGCCCATCGTGGTGGTGGTGGAGGCGGTGTTGTTTTGACATTTGTTTGGGTGGGAGAATGTTGTGTGTTGGTTGAAGGAAACGTATGAGGTTGTGTTATATGCGCCTGAAAATAGGTGAAGCTTCTATTAATAACGTCCAAAATTACGATACCGATATAGCAAAAGCAAACAATTTGTATATACTTACGGTACTAGACATAAGGTTCAAAGTATTTGGTGGGGTAGGTCTAGGCGCTCTGATGAATGCACTATTAGGTTTTGCAGGCGGTGATGGGGCAGTTTTGCCTTTGAAAGTGCTGAGGTTCTGAGTTTGATTCGGTGGGGAACCTGAAGGTTCTATCGGAGACATCTTTAGCACTACGTTTTGATCTTTCTCTGGACTTAGAATATGTTCACGGGAGTTTGTTCGGGTACCTAAAAAGCACATTTTATAAATACTATGTATGAATGTTTAATTTCTTTAAATCTGAAGTAATTTTACTTACTGGCATTAAAGCTGCTAAGACTAGATCCCGTATCAGAGGGTGTAACGGCCATTGGTACGACGCCGTTGGTCAGTTGACATGGAGACACGAGATTGTTGGGATTGTTCTTTGGGTTCGCCATCGGGTAACCCCAAAATTCTTGGCCCAGTAGAGCTAAAGAACTGAGTTGGTGCCGACTCTTAGCTTCTCGAAGCGGTCGAGGTAATTGCAACTGCACTGGTAGCTCGTCACTGAAAGTGGTTAATATGAAATCTACCATTAGCTAGATTTAAACACTGTGACAGAATAAAACTAGTATACTTATGTCCTCGTGATTATTAATATGCCAAGTATGTATATTTTAGGTTCTCGAGTTATAAAGAATATTATCCACCTATCTATTGATTTTTCTCCTGTATAATTTTCAAATAAGTACGTAACACACGTGTGTCACAACAAGGCACAGTATTCATTATAGTTATTATTGAACTCACCAGCATTGAGAATAATGTGCAATAAGCTCAGGTATATTATCAAAGCGGTTGTGCGAAGTCTCCAGCCCGATGCGGCCGCCCGACGCCTGGATGAGGTAATGTTCTATGTAGGGACCTTTGTCTGCAGGCAGGCGGACACTTATCGCCATTGTGTCTGCCTGACTTGACTGGCGTACCACAAAGTTCTGGAAGTAAAAACATAAGACTAATAAATACAATGCTGCATACAGGCTAGCGAGCATAAATGATAGCGAGATTGAACGATCAAAATTTCAATTAAATAAAGAAGCTATTGAGTAACTTTACATTTTACAATTTTTCAGACTTTAGATAAGAACTAAAGTTTTTCCTAAGGTCCAATATTAAAAACGGAAAGTGCCATATTTTTTAAGTAAAAGTAATTTATTTAAAAACTAAAGGCCTGAAATCACTAAACTTTTTTCATTCAAAGTCTGAAATTGCGATACTTACGTAGACGGATTAAAAATCCAACTAGATAATATTTTATCTTAGAATATACACAAAAAATATATTTTAAAGACAAAGCTGATGATGAATAATATTCAGAAAGCCACTTACCCCTTCTTCCTTCCCTTGCAGCAAATGAAAGGCACCAGCTCTTTGTATGCCAGGCAGGAACCACACCGGGTGTGTCCTGATCAGTCTTTCTAGAAGTCCAATGTCGCATGGTGGCTGCTCCTCCGACCCTGACCCTGAAGAGTCAACCGAGGAGCAGTCTCCTCGAGCACCTTCACCGTCTGATGATAAACTTTCTCGACTCTGTAAATATAAAGAAATAAGTCATTAGTTATGTTAGTAAGAGGCAGCTCTGTAGCCGCTGTAGGTAAAAGTTATCTCCTGTTTAATTTTCAAATATGTACCTACGTAACACATTTTTAACAAAACCAACTTAAAGCACACTTCAAGCAAGTCGTTTTTCTTCCCTCCCGGCAATCAGTCGTTTTTGTCCATCCTTGCAATTGTATCTAATGAATTCGTCATTATTATGTTATTAAACCTAGGTAGTAGGTACTTCAAAACTCAATTTCAATTCATCAACATCGATATGAAATCAGTAATAAACTCATTTACTGAAATGTATTTCACGTACAAAATTCGAAAATATACATCCGAGTTTAATAACAGCATTAACGTTTATTACGTTTACAGCGCCATTCATTTCCATTCATCGCGTACATTAGTACTAAAACTGTTGGAGAAAATGTTCCGCTAATTGAGGTTGTGTGGCACGTGAAAATAATCATAACAGGCAAATATTAGTGAGTCCCTTTATGTGTGCGCCAAGCTCCCGAGTGTGGGGGCTTAGGGAGCTCAATACAAGCCTGTCTGCGGCCCTCTTTATGGCTTCGTACCTTATGTACACAGCCTATTAAATTCGCAGCGAATAATACGCATTAATATAATGCTGTTAGTTAGGAGCCCGTCTCATATTATATTCCTTTATGGTAATTTAATGATTAAATTCAATTTTGGTAATGTCTCTCGAAAGGGTGATCACTTTTGCTAGACTCGTCTTTGTTTTAAATGTAGTTCAAAAGAAAAATTGCGATTAGAATGATTATTTTGCGTTTGGTTCATTTATGTCACAGAATAGGGTTTTATTAAAAAGTTGATTATAGCTTTATCCACAGAATGATGTTTGTCCAAAATCTCTGATTATGTAAATGCACAATTAGCCTTCCAACAAACCCAAAATAAAAGAGAAATGTTTATAAAAATGATCCAAAGAAAATGTTTAATAACAAAACATTTATTACGCACAAAAGAATTTACGGATAATATAATATGCGAAAATGTTGGGTTGCCAAAGCGAAGACGGAATAATATGAGAAGCTTGGTATAAATGTCACTTTGGTAAAAAGTGAGTACTATGTTTAGGGGAAATAGCCACGACAATCTTGCTTTAGACAGAAAGAAAGCTCTTTGTTCACCAACTTGGAAATATTATTACTCGATTCCCCCGCAAAAGGTTTAGTTCGCCGCGGCTTTCTACAAAGGAGGTCTAGCAATTTCATAGAAGCTCATCCATTCTCCTTTTACTTTAGTTTGCTTCGTTGTTTATATGTTAAAGTTGTATCTACCCTTTTTTGTTCGGCTGTTGCCCTCAGATAAGGTTTTATCATGATATCTTTGAGAAAAATATGCTCGGCATATTGCAATTTTCCCTCTGATGTTTTTATGAATTTCAAGTAGCCCGCGGTCATGGTTCTCGGTCCCTTTCATCGTGGAGCAAATTAAACATATTCATCTGGATTTATATACAATCTTTACGCTTAGATTAGGAATTTTACATGAAATATTTTGATATGTACTTATAGCAAGTAAAGTTTCAACTATATTTACATACACATACATAAACTCACGTCTGTTTTCCTGAGCGGTAGGCAGATACCACGAATTTTCATTTGCTACGATCCTGGCATACTTTTTTCGATTCATTTACACGCTTATGCGATCAAGTTATAAAATAATTCATTATTTAAGTTTTATGTACATATATGTATATATGTGGGACAATACATGCTCATAATAATAAGTTTATATGTGACAAGTGTGTATTCTAGGGCTTAAGAGCATTCGGAACATACACTACAGACAAAATTTTGCCATGGTCTATCAAGTCTTTGTATCAGCTAAAGTTTAAGACGTAATAGTCTTACTGCACCTTATGCATTCTGTATTCGGAACGAACATTTACAAGCCAGTTTAACTTGTTCAACTTGAGTTTAAACTGACGAATTATAGAGCAGAAATCCACTACACCCAATTTAATAATTAATAACAGCATGAATCCATAAAACATTAGCTCGGATACCCACAGTATGTTCGATTTCAGTGGAGTTTGCTTTACATTATTGGCAATTAAATGTAAAATAACAATTTATACCCATTAAACACTAAATAAAACACATATTGGTGCTTATGTTAGTGCATAAATATTCATCGCTTGGGTCGTGTTTGTCTGTTAATTGAGACAAAACCCCTCGTTGTGGGTTTATACGATTTGGCCGCGTGTAGTTTGGAATTAAAATGGCGCGCATTTAATTTTAAATTGCTGTTGCAAATATTTTCGTTTGGTGGTGTAATGAATATGATATGTTCCGACTAATGAAAGCTCATTCTATGTATTCTGGTAGTTTATTACTTACATTCTTTATGTATAAGTAGGTATACACCATACAAATGACAATAAAAAAGAACACGTTAACGTAAAAATATATATTTTTTAAATTAATACATTATGTACTAATACGCACAATAACAATTAGCAAGTTGTCGTTCATTGTGGCGTTCTAAGGAGGAGGCCTTTGTTCAACAGTGGACGTCTTTTGACTGAAGATGATGATACTAACAAATTTCATATTGATATTGTGTAAATAGTTTTACGTGTACAATAAAGAATTGTAAATTAAACTTGTAGCGTAACTACGACTCCTATTATACAAGCAATGCCTTATAGAATAAAGTTCTGCGCAAAATATGTTACCACAAACTATTTTTATAAATCAATGTTTCTGCGGCTAGCTTTCAATAAGTTGGACGTTGAGTCGCACTGAGTTAAAAGTTTAGCAAGTTGTTAGCATTTAAGTGTCCGTTAAGAGTTTGTAACGGGTAATTTGCAAGGAAAAACACCTCATTATGTCTAGGAGTAGGTAATTGCTAGAAAGTCGAGCGTCAGTCACATTTGTTTCATTACATTTCTCCTCAATGCAGTTTACAATACCGTTGCCTACATAAAGAATAGAATAAAATATATTTATTCGCATAAAAACGTGGTATACAAAGGTGTTATTACAGTGAGAGGATAATATACATGTTTTGCTTAAAATTAAAAACATGCAAATTTACCACTTATGTTCTAGGAGTTCCTTATTGTTATAATTATTTTCTATCAATTAGCCGCTTAAATCTAGACTTTAATCCCCCTTTTTAAAGAATAAGTTAAAATTAAAAAAATATTTTTATCACAAGTCAAAAGTACCAAAATATTGTGTTGTCACCAAACCTATTTAAGTATGCAAAATTTCATTGCAATCGGATGTCAAAAAGTGGTTCTAAAGTAGATTGTAAGATTTGACCTCAACACACTCTCATACATAGTCATACATAAATACATACAAACACTGCAAGTTTAAGCTTGTAAAAATACACGAACATGCACAACGATGAAAATGTGTTTGGTTTTGTGCAAAGAATGAATAAAAACTGCTTACCATTTTGAGTTTGACACTATTTAGAATAGAGTCTTATTCATAAAGCTGTTTAATTATTAAAGTTTACAATATTGTTAGATATCAAGTACGATCTTAAGAATAATACAGATTTGACACTGACATTGTTAACCATTTTGACTTAAAGCCGAAAGCTCGCGACGCGGTTTCCTTAAAAAAAAACTCTTTGGGCGCTTTTTATTTGAAAGGAGGTTAAATCGTTAAGGTAAAAAATCTTATATTTGTGATTTTTTATTTTATTTTCAGCTTAAATCATAATAACAACCCGCAGCGTTATAATGGTTATAAAAGGTTAAATAAACATGATGCCTCCCTTAAAGCACACCCTTTTATCTTTATCATCAAAGTTTTAATTAAGCAGAAAACCACAATTTGTAATTAGGATAATAATTATAATTTAGCATCATAATGCCTAATGGTTACATGAGGATAAAGGGCTATCTTATGAAGGTAAACAAAAAAAATATTAATATTATTCTATCCTTAGACTGTATTCTTCTACCAATATTACATTAATATTATGTGTAATAATAGCAGCGAAAAGTCGGAGGCTAAATACCCATCCGTACTTGTTATAGTTATACTTACACCAATTTCCGATGAAATTCCAAACCGCCTCTGTTCCGGTAAATATTTTCGATAATTTTAACAAACAACATTCCGTAGATTTTACCCCAACATCCGCATAAAACAAATGCCGTGATATAATTAATTTCGCAGCTATTCGGGGCATTTAAACGGGCATATTACAAGCCGAAAACGCGGGAAATTAATTCGACGATCGGTAACAATAATAACTGCAATGAATCATGGGTGACAATGGACCCAGTCGGCGGTTAAGGTGTTAAATTTTGGTGCACAATAGATGCTGCGATAACAAATATCACACCACCTCGAGTACACGATTTATGAGGAAAGTTGGCTTGCAATTAGATTTCTTCGGTGTTAGATGCGGTCGCTTCCCTACGTTTATGGAAACCACTTATGTTGCAATTCGAGGGTTAGATGAATAACAAACCACAGTAACACAACTGAGCATTTTCTTACAGTGGTTTTTGTTTAGAAGTGTATTAAATCTATAACACCTATAAACACAGGATCACTACCAAGTGACTTCACAACATATTTTGCAGCACAAAATTATTTTCCCAAAGTTGAGATCACGATAATGGTTCTGTCCATAAACGCTGATCTCACACCTACTCCAACACCTATTACGTAAACATTTTGCAATAGCAATCTCCTAAAAGCATCTGCGTCTCATAGAAATATAGAGGAGCACTCAGCTCTTAGTGTCGCATAACAGTTCACTTTTACACGAGTTTCGTACAAGTGCGAAGCGGTCGCACGTGCTGTGGCGTTGTAAATGGTTCGAACGTTTTAGGAGTAAACGTCGCGCACCTGCGACCGGTCTCCGAAGGGAAGTTTTAATTAGGTAAAAAGTTTGCGAAGATACGTAATGGGGTATCGGTAGTGAGGTTGATTGTGGGGATAACGATTTTGTTGCGGGTTAAGTGCCGGTTAAGTATCGGTTAATGATTTTGGAAATTGGAAGCTTTGAGTTCAACGTTAATGTTGTTCTGTCGATATTTCTTTTGTAATGTTTGTTTTGTGTTGTTTCACGCTCAATAGGTACATTCTCCCCGTTATTCATAAAAAATGCACAACTTAAACCATGGACTAAATTATACTCGTCTGTCGTTTGCATGTCAAAGAATAGAGATGTCAATATACTTAATATGAGGTTTAGTTCGTGTCGGTATGAGCCTCGTTTATGAATAAGACAGTCTATGTTTATTTGCTTGTATTAAGTATAATTAGAATAAATAAAACAAGTACGCGTACATAATTTTGTTAAGACCGGACCTAGAACTGTAAAGTTCATGCCACAAGATACGAATATCATTAAATGGAAAATTTATTCCAGCATAAAGCTTTATTTAAAATACGAAACTTAAAATTTATTTTCGCTTCAGAAACTTCGCCTTCGTGATAAACTTTTAACGAACACCAATCGAATGCAGACAGTGCAAAAAAATCACCCAAACAACTACAAGTGCAACAAGAATGTCGGGGTCAGAATAAAACAGTTATTACTTCACAAACAAAGTTATGGGGACGCCCTTTAGTTTCTTCAAGTTCAATCAAAGAGAGCAAACAGTGTTTGTGGTCCACTGAGGGGATGCTGGCAGGGGAGGGGTGCATGCAACGGCAGATGACTCACCCGGGGAGGTTAAAATCAATAAGTCGGGACGACCCGCTCGTGTGTACCGATCAGATTGCCGTAATAACCATTTTTCTGCGTGTATTGTTTGATCCAACTTTTTTGTCGTTAAGTGTATTCTGCGTGAATTCGCGCTATTAATTAGTTAGTGTGAACTCAGCAAACATGATTAATTAAGCTTTCGCGGAATTATTAATTGTGTGTTACTGTATACGGACTTCAACACATAATATTTACATAATTTGTCATAATTATTTACCTACTATTATAGGTAGCTTTATTCATAAGTTCGTCATGATATAACTTTGCCTATGTCACGTGTAAATTAAAAGCTTGATATTAAATTTAGTTATGGGGTAGGTATAGTTTACCACTAAATATAGTGAAGGTTTTAATCATTTTTCCGACACCAAAAAGATTTTTTAAATAGGTTTTGTAAAAATATTCTTCGAATTTAAATAAATTAATATTGTTTGAGATGTATCTTCAATCAATACTTATAAAACATTACCTTCCTTCTAGCGTAGTCGGGTAAAAATTACCAGAAGAGAACCACCACAATCAACGTTGTGATTACCACATAAGATCTCAGCCTTAGGTACACTCATCATCATTTCTACTAACAAACCTACCAATACCATAAATAAATATATGTTTGATCTCCCCAGTACAGACGGTTGACTTAAATATGTATTACGTAGTGAAAGTCCTTGCAGCCTAAAGGTGCCATTACCATAATAAGCGTCCCGGAAACTGGACAGGGGTGACTCGACTCATGGGGTTTGATGCTACTGACAGGACGCCTGACTTACGCTTCGTCGTTTCCTTCATTGGCCCCCTGATTGCATATTTCGAAAATTGTAACCGTTTGGGACGGTCAATTAGGTAACGAACACGATTTGGGTTATTAAAGATTTTGTGTAATGTGGTCTAGCTTTGATTTGTTGAGGTTTTGTAAAAATATACTATCTGCGCCCCGCGGTGTTACCCGCTCCATTTTTCGGGATAAATAATAGCCGGTAGCTCCATTCCAAATTTGATTCTAATTGGTCCAGCCGTTCGAGCGTTAGTAGTAACAAACATACAAACACACACTCTCGTCTTTATAATATTAGAGTAAAGAGTGATGATAATAAAACATTTTTTTTTAAGAAACACTATTTACCTATTCAATATTAATCGATCTTAAGAAATTGGTCAAAATAACGTATTGAGGATGATGAGGATTATTAACTTATTGAGGTATCTATTAAATGAACATTACTGAAAAGTAAACTATTAAGTCATTAAATATATGAACATCGCTGAATAAGACCGTATAATCACCAAAAATGCTGCGTCATTCAGTGCGTGCAATGCAATAAAAACGAAAACGAGCGACGCATCCATCTTCCCTATTGTTGTACTAAATCGATGGCATCCACTGCACCGCATACAAATTAAACTAGGGATGGCTTTATATTTTTTTTCATCTGCGACGATTAAAGTCTGCCCCGGACGAGGGAAGGGCGCAGACGGAGTTCCGGGCCACCCGATAATCGTTCCGTGTTGACAATGGTAGCAATTATCGCGTATAAAACGCCCAACTTGCGAGCGAGAAAACTCGACTAAATGAGTACGAATATTATGAATCGAACGCTAAGTTTATTAAAACTTGTTGGGTGTAACGAACGTTTTGCTTCACTGCTGTTATGGACTAGTTTGAAAGCTTTTAAAGTGATTGCCGTCCATGATATTAGTTGGCAAGCAAGAAGTTACGCACCATTGAACAAATACAGATAGGAAATATCATGTTCACAGCTATTATAGGCAATTAATGTAAATAACACTATTTAAAATAATTTGAAATGGTCACGTCTAACAATTTGTGAACTCAATTGACAAAAAGACTTACCTAAACTAACTAGGAAGTCAATGATTACAGTTTTAAATACCTACATAATATTATGTAATGAATTGTTCAGTATACATTAATAGGTGTAGGTACATTTAAAACGGGCTTTAAATATCACAGGGAAGTCTCCACTTTGTCGCCTGTCGTCAAAACCGTTGATAAATGGGGCGAGTGGAGTTTCATTACGTTATCTATTCATTTGCACGGCAAACGAGCCTTTTGGTGACTCACAAACAATATTCAGACGTAAAATATGATTCTCTCTACCCACCAGTTTTAAATCGGCGTGTAAAATCTTTGTAAGCAAAGGAAGAGTATTAAAATATTTGTATCACATTCTTTACATTCAATTAAGATAATAATACTTAAATAATTACTTCGCAAGTAAATTTTAGGTTACACCAAAAGTTCATTTAACCCCAGAAACCGAAGCGCTCCCAGTAATTACCCGCAAAATAATTAAAAACACCATTACAGACCGTAAACGGTACGGTGCAAATTTCCATCCAAGATTTCTAAGTCGCACATGTCATTTATGTGCCGCAAAAGGCAGTTAACTTCGGGCCCTCGCTCTAATTTGAGGGTTAATCGTCAGCCCGATGGACCAGTAAGTGTACTGTAATGAATATTATGCTTTCAGGCGATCCCATGACTTTTAGCACGGTACTTGAGGAAATAATGGGCTTATGAACTTTAAAATAATTCCTTAACATGACCGAAAATGCTTTTGCCAAATGTATTGTAACATCAAAAGCTCGAGATTTTGAAAGTTCTGTTAAATGCAATCTATCATTCACATTCATATCACGATCTACATCCTACAGTGCATTACACCCCATATTTTAAACGAGATCCGGCGACAATCGCGAGTGTTGGGGCTTCAAGCATTCACAAAGCAACGCCCGCAATTGACTGAGAAGTTTTACACCTCGAGTGGGCTGTCACTGGTGTAGTACGGCTGAGTGCAGCGGCAGGGTTTGTCAACATTGTGGCTACGAAACAACGGCTAATTGTCATTTTAGAGAGAAAACACGTTGTGAAATGCGAAGGATAATGCATACGCGCGTTTAATGTTTGTTCAATTGTTAAGGATATACTTATACACGTTGTATACAAACGCTCTTCAAGCAAAGTTAACAGCGCTAAAAGATTTTTTACATTTAATGCAATAGTTTTTTGGTAACTTTTTTCCACAATTATAATTCACATTGTACGTTATATACAAGACTATTTCGTTGTCATCGAAGCTGTAAGGAAATTTGTCGTTCTTATAAACAATTGCTCATACCATAAATAACAAAATAAACATCAAAATAAAATCTCTCCCTCCCTATAAATTGCCTTCAGTACAACCACAAATTTAATTCTGTATCGACTATTGAAAATATTGGTTTTATAACATCACTTTGAGCGCATTTGCATGGTAATGTTAGCGAAATGGAAAGAAGCAACGCATTCCGGAATCTGTGTATAGGCATAAATCTCGAATTCGAATGATACACTGAACAAACATATTAATTCTTACGCTGTATTTTATTACAAAATACTGCCCCTATATTTTCTTTCCTTAATGAAATTCAATATTCAAATAAGACAATTCAAGAGAACATTTTTAGGAAATGTCTGTGAAACTAAAAACTAAATAGAAACGTAGCACGGTTCATTAGGCTAGTACCAAAGTAACTCGCTATTCCTGATTTAAAAGTTTAGAAGTTGGTCCAAAGGAATAATAGAATCAAAGGGGTCGGTTACCTGACTAAGGCTGTCTCCTAGACTGCCGTCAGCATCGACTGGTCTGAAGAGTTGGCTGGGGTCTTTTAATGCCAGGTCACGTGGTCTGTGTTTTCTCTCCTGAGCTTCCCTCATCGCTTGAGTCTGAAGTCTTTCGAAGAATTCTCGAGGCTTTAGCGGAGGTGGCTCATCGTCAGGCGGAGGTGGCGGGGGAGGGGGCAGCCTTGTTCGCGGTGAACTTCGAAGCAAGGACCTCTCGTCGTCTTCCGTGGAGCGTTCATCGTGATCTGAGTCTGAACTCCTGCTGTCGCGTCTTCTTATGCCTTGAAGATGAGGCTCAAGGAATGTCGCATTTCTGAAACAAAAATATAAATGTTTAAGACTACTAATTATAGGTAATATATTGTGTGGCAGAAGTGACAAAGAACTAATCCAAACAAGGTCCTTGATAGATAGAAGCTTTAAAGCTATAAAAATCAATACCGCATATGAACAAACAAAAAGAGCACCGTAGAAATAATTTATTAACTTCGCGGCACGGCGTTCGCCCACGACTCAAAGGTATTAGTGCTGCAAAATAAATGTGCATTGGCCATCTAGTCGACGCAAAATCGATTTCGGCTCATCTAGTTGCAGCTTACCAACACATGGGGCCGCATTGACCAGACTAAAGGGACATTAACTAAGATTTATTCGCAAGCACGGACCCCGCCGCGTAGGTATTAATTAAAAACCTCTGCACGCCGCGGCCACGCAGCGAGTGCGTCCGACATTCTTTAGAATTACTTAGTCAGCGTATTCTGCGCCCTGTACGGCCGATTGGAACGGAAAAAGCTGTATCTTGTGGGTCGCAATGCGTTAATTAGGACAATTAATGTTGATTATTTGCTGTGTTTGTATGGGGAAAATCCATTTAATGTCTTGTTAATTAATTAATAATTATGTACTATCTGATGCTGTTGAGATTTAACGTACGTAGAATTCCTCTACAAGTCTCTAGTAGGTAATGCGTGGTAAGAAATTGAATAAGAGAATATACATCGCTGTGTTAGCAGATTTTAATTATTTTTTATATGTCTCATTATAATGGATTGTCAAATAAATACTAGTTTTCTACATCACGCTGCTGTTAACAATTCTATTGCAATAATCAAACAGCCTGCACACTTCAGTTCCACAATTTATCTCGCAGCAGTGGGTTAGCGTTAAAAACGTTTGTAATAACCCGTCGGTCGTTCGGACCGACTGATGTGAAGTGACACTCAATTTGTTGAGGCAAATGACAGCGTTGATATAACGGCCGTGTTTTAGAATTGACATTTAAATTGGCGATGATTTGGTCGAAATAAAGGAAGAATGGTTTGTTTTTGCAACAACGTAATATATATAAATATTCGCAAACATAGCTAATATTCCTAAGAAGCTCCACGGAAAAGTAATAAAATTAAGTATTCGTTTTGTCAGAAAACCATAATTATATTGTCATCTAAAACACAACTCAGTATTGCCAACTGAGCCACCGTGTCACCGCTCGCATCCATCGAATTTCAAGTTCCCTTTTAGTATTTACGTCTTAAGTAAAGTCGCGGGTTCGAGTCCCGCCCGTGTCCATCATTTTTCAAGTTTCTTTTATCAATTTAGATTTAAGCCTAGCATGGCAACATGCAAAATAAGATACAAAAGTAATCTAAAGTATTGTTAGTTTACAAACACGAACTTTCTTCGATCAATGTTTAATAGTCTTAATTATCATTGTATATCATATGAACATAGTCGGAAACACTAGTAGAAAATGTAGGTCTTGTAGGTGTCATAAAGGGGTTTGCGTATCCATGTGGATAAAAGCCCCTTAAAAAAGGTGTCATAGATTACGTAAAGGCATTTAGACAATGGATGCAGTCAATTATGCACGTATGGCTAATCAATTGGAACTGTCGGTAACTGTGTAGCGTAGTTCAGAGTTTCCTATTAGATTACTCAATTATTACACTGAATAGTTAACTGAGACGCAAAGTGCATACCTAATACGTTCTTCATATTAAAGAGATCACGTGCAACATTTATACTACATTAGTACATTCATAAATCACAGCTGGTTAGCGGGAATGTAAACGTGATAATGATATTGTAGTTTAACGAGTTTATTTATCGAGTATTTTCGCTTAAACTTTACGTGGGGTAGTGTGGCTTCCTGTAAAAGTCTAACTTAGTACACGACATTATTGATCAATGTTCATAATTTCTCACATAGATACAATAAGGCTCATTGGAAATGTACAAGTGATATTTTGAATGTAATTCAATACCTAAGTCGTAATAATTTCCCTCAGTTATCGAAAGTTGAGTGAGTACATCTGTTCCATTTTCATATACATATTTTTGCTCGCAGAAAAAACATTTTGCGACACTCCCCTTCATGGTAGGAAGAGTAACAAATCAGCATCGCGTCACATGACACCCCATGGTCATTACGCGAGACTGACGCCGCCGACGATTAATTAAAACGTCATAGTGACGCCAACCCGTCACAGGTGTACCATGGGTGTACCGATGAAAACCTTAATTAATTTTAATGTGGTATCATATATGCGGAATGTTATTAATATTAAAAGTCATCAACAGAGGTTGCGATGGCTCTGCGGTTTAGGGTTTGGCAAAAACAAGAGCATATTTGTGGCATATTGGTGGGTTACATCGTAATTGGTATGAATATATTGGTTTAATATGGAATCAATAATGCGGTGCTCAATTGTTAATGTATTCGGCTTACTCGCATAATACATAAATAAAGTTTTATGCACGACGGCGTACCCAACAAATAACAATTTATTTAATGCTTTTCACGTCTTTTGTAGATATTAATAGCAAAAATATTTTTTCGGTTTACTATGAAAAAGTGCCATTCCTTAGTCAGCGCCTGCAAAACAAAAATCTTAAAAAGATTTACGCTCTTAATTCTTTTAACTGTAACCTTTTTTGAGGCAGCAAAAATTTGGCTCAATTGTGCCTGCTACAGCAAAAAGTATAGATTTTTTGGACACAGGTCGGAAGTGGCGGAACTACGAGATTAATGTGAATTCCGTTCACGCACTACGGGTAAAATATATGATGTTATATTAGGGTTGACACTCACACAGGTACTCGAGGATAATTCAATTATCAGTAGAAATAATGTTTCACTTGCCTGACTCTGCACGCGTAAAAAATTAATAATGCAAAGTTAGATTTAGAATCCTCTTTTAAATTCTTCATATGACAGAATTTAAAATGCTTTTTGGTATGGCACATAAAATCTAAGTGCTTAACCCTAATTTTCCTGTTTAAAATGTAGGAAGATTATTTTACTTTGCATGCTATGTGGTCTCATTGTTGACGTATATCTAGGCCCTTTACATAAACACCATTACTTTCAAGCCCAATATACACATACAACGTGCATATTGGCTTTTGAATTAAACATTATTTTCAGAGTAATTTATCAAGTGCACTTGCAACTGTCAGCCCTACTCGTTCGCGCCTCGCATTGTTTGTCATAGCCGGCACAGCCCTAATGGTCGGCTTTTGTTTTTCTTCATTTAGTGACCGCCTCTAGGGTACCGCTATTTAGATACAAAAGAACCGAATGTTTGTGAGAACACTCCAGTTGATTTAATGTAATAAAGCGGTTGGCTGGAATTTTGTTTGATATTTTTGATATAATAATTATGTTTCTAATATAATTATTTGTTGTTTTCATATTATGTGAGGGTTTAGTCAAAGGTCAAAGTCTATTACAATTTAGTAAAATATAAAATTTTCTATTAGCACTAGTTTTTAGAATTAAAGCCCGATCAATAGTCAACAACTATTACAATCATGAATCATGATAAAAAGGGAAATTAAGTGGGTATAAAATACAGTATACGACAATACCTTTTCCTACCTTAAAATAGTAATGATTATAACAGGCTAGATTATTTGTAGGTATTTGTTGATTGGTTCCTATTAATGAAACTTATTTCTAGTTTATAGAAATAAGTTTCATTAATAGGAACAGGATAGTGCAGATTAGTGTAAATATTGCTTCAGATACTCACAAAGTGAGAGCGGTAAAACGGTAAAACCTATTTAGATATCCTCGTTCCATGCTTTAATCTATTTCAAATTGACTTTTCTTACTTGAAGTGGAAAACCGTAACTTTTACCAGAGTGGGTAGATAAAACTCCGGACTAATGCAGCATTAAACCTTAGACAGGACTAACGAGAGTTTATTAGTAACAGAACACACTCCAGTGTAATCTATCTACCTTAATGGAGGTAGCTTTAGTATTTATTTCCTAGCTTTTAAAGCAATCTGAACTTATGTAGGTGTAGATAGTAAAAGGACCAAATATTTTATCTTTAGAGTTCGTGGGTAACATTTTTGGTCCTTCTACTTCCATAGATGACGAAAGGACCAAAAATTTTTAACTTTCATGTTTTTTTTTACTATTACCGCAACCATATGCCATTTATCGGAGCTTTTCAATAAATGCAGGCTGCAACTGATTCATATACTGCACTTAACCATTCACACGTACTCTAAAGTCAGATTATTCGTATAAAGTTCACGTAAAATCGTCGGCGATCAAAGCAATCGACACGTTTTATTGTGTCGCATTTCCACGTCTATTGAATCGCGGGTGAATTGCACCACATCTGTCACAAAGGGCGCCGTGTCGCGCAGTACTCAATGGATCGCGCTCTGAATACGAGCTACCACTGAAACGCGATTCAAATGTATTTAAATGTATGCGAGAATGGGCTTGTTTCACTTTGACAGAGATAATTGTTGGATAATTTGAGGATAATCCGGGGGATACGATGTTTTATGTTAGAACATCACGTTGTCATTGATATTTAACGAGTTACGTGTTACGATTTAGTTAAATCTTTGACATGTTGTACAGGTGGTTATTAGACATTATAAAGACTGATTTTAAGGAATATGATTGTATGTCGTGCTAGTGGTGCATAAGTTTGAAGATATGTCGATGATTCTTACAATTAGTACATCTTTGGCAGTTAACAACGCTAATACACGCGAATGTAACGATTCGTTGATCTTAAAACATTTGGATGAAAAACAGAGCTCGAAACCATTTGGATTTATTAACAAGAATTAAAAGATATGATAGATGTTTTGCTCTGATGAACTACAGAACATTATAGCTAATTTAAACGTATCATTATTACATTGTACTCTACTGAAAAAGATACAATCACTTCTAGTGTCGCACGAACTGTCATCGAGAACCTAAAGTAAATGTATCACTGAGTAAAGTTCACTTGGAGTGACTTTGAAGAGGGTACTTGTATCTGAAGCGATAACGGCCACTCTGTTCTCTCTACTCTGTGCCCGATACCTCTACACTTGACACTTGGCTATTAATCTGTGCACGATAGCGTAATTAATTTGGCGGTTCTATGATAAATGTTGAAAACCGCTTTTGTTATATTCACTTGACGGGCCTTGTGAGTGAATATGAGGTGGATAAATAGGTTTCCACGCCTACGGATTAAAATAACAGTAGGTGAATGATAAAGTACATTTAAGATTTTCTAAATAAAGTTTGACTTTAATTAGTCAATTCGACGATCATTGAGAATGCTTTTTGTTATACTTGCAAAACTTATCACACGTATGACGTATAACAGATTAAGTCCGACAAGTGACATGTTAAGTTTAAAGTATTAGGATAGTAATAGGAGAAGGAGTCAGTAACTAGAATCCAAAATAGTGAAATATTTTAAAATATAAGGTTGTATGTAATCTTGTAGACATAATATTAGAACGTAATGTAATTTCCTCGGTGTGCCTCATTCAGGGAGACTTCAAATCCTGCCTAGCCTCCGTCGCATAAACGTTTTCGCTTCCGCTAATATCATTATTACTGCCGAGATAAACCTTTTACAACCTTGATTTTGTTCTCACTATAAATTCCCTTTAAAGGATATTTTCGTTCGGGAATTCAATTTAGGTATGGGCTAAATGACGATGAAGGGTTTTGTCATTTGAAATAGGATTTTGGTTACTCTAAGACGATATTAAGATGACAGGTTTTATGATACCTTGGCTTGTTCTTGGTGTTTCTTTTCAAATAGAAAGAACCTGTTCGTTTTATTTTTATTTATATGTGGTACAGTCTGACCACTAGACTGCCTCGTTGGTCTAGTGGTCGTTAAGCGCGACTGCTGAGCACGAGGTCCTGGGTTCGAATCCCGGGTCGGGCAAAGTGTTATTGAGTTTTTCCATTAGGTAATTCTCTGTATCAGCACGGAGTCTGGATGGTGCCCGGTTGATGGCAATAGGCTCGCCCCCTATTTCATTGGGACCTAAAACATAACTGGCGAAATGTGGGTGTACTATATGTGCACCTCTGCCTACCCCTGCCTTCGGGGAATACAGGCGTGATGTTATGTTTTTTTTTTGATGTACAGTTTACAGAAATTTTCCACGTACGAACTTAGACGTCGTATAAATCTTGCAGTCGGTACAATAATAGTTTCTAAATTGTTCGGATTAAGTTCTGCTTGTTTCTATTAAGTCCTTTTAACTAGGTAATTTCGCTATAAATAAGTACAAAAACATCTGTGAAAATTTCAACTGTTTAACTATCATGGTTCATGAGATACAGCCTTATGATAGACGGACGGACAGTGGGGACTTGGTAATAGGGTCCCGTTTTACCGTTTGGGTACAAAACCCTAAAAAAGCTAAGTAATATTAAAAATATCTGTAGGTATGAATATTCTAAAACATTTAAAGGGCTTAAATTCTAAAACATTTAAAGGGTTTAAAGCTTACACCTGCGTGTATGCATCATATTTAGTCAGGCTTCTAGTGACGTCACTGTCGGCGCCTCCGCTAATGCGATTATAACTGTACCGAACTAAAGCTCTTACGGCCACGATGTTAGGCCCGCAGCTTTTAGTCTGCACCCTTTATGAAGAGAATATTTTACCTCGGGACGTTTAAGTGCTCTTTAATATAGATGTTTTAAGTAATATTGGAGACTGTTAGGAGTTATTAAAAGAAGTCGGTCTAATAGAGGAAAGAAGGACTTAACAATCAACAGATATACCTATTATACATATGACGACTTGATTAGGGCAGTGGCTAAGCAATTGGACTACTGTGCTTAGGGTTGCGGGATCAAAAATTTGTGCGATCCGCAGATGTTTGTCCCGACTCTGGGTATTTGTGTATGTCTTATTCCAAGTTTGTAAAACGCACCCACAATACAGGGAAAATTCCTAGTGTGGGGCGACGTTTCTTTTTTAAACCTGACATTATTTGTAGAGCTCTATTATATACGCAATAAAAGATAAATATGTTCGTACGAACTAAATCAAGCCTTAAGCACAAGTATTCTATACCTAACTCTACTAGAATTGGAACAATACCTAAAGCCAGTGTGAACACAAAGCGAATTCACTTTACTTTAATACACCTAGAGTGAAACATGAAACATTTACATACTCCACAATTCACAGGCACTCCACTCAGACATGGGCGATACTGAATTGATGTACGTGGGCCAAACTCACCGCTGGCGAAACAAAAGGTGGTGTTAACCCTGTTAATGTCTGCGGGCACCGGCCCGGAATGACCCGCGTCCTGTGCGATAACGCGGATTCAGATAATGTTCACCTTTAGGACCGGCGAATGGTGATGGGAGGGTTGAGACCAAGGGAATAAAGAGATACGGTGAGTTGGTGATACTGTTTTATTTGTGGAAAGGATGTATTCACCAGTGTATTAAGCTCGCTACCCTAAATAATAGCATGGCATACACGTTTTAGTAATCTTGCACATACGTGCCATAATTTTCTGGTGGGTACTTTCTACCTTTACTAAAATATCAGTTTTATCCCCTCTAGATAAACGTCTGCTAACTCTAGTAGCAGGTGAAACCGCACGTAACAGTATATTATCATAGATAATACTTATCCGGTTGCCGGCAACTATTAATACAAATGAAAGGTTGCTCGGGAAGTTTCTACTCATCGTTGCTAGAGCTTCCACTTTCTTCAGGAAGCGTTTACCATTAACAATAATCTTTGATGGTATATAGCTCAGGCTTTTTGATCTACGTAGGCACTTTATTTTTGTGTACCGTAAGAAAATATCAACTGAGCTCGATCAGCGAATTACGTAAAAAAAAATTATAAATCCGTTAAAAAGTCTCAAAAAATTAGTAAATGCCAATAACTGGGTATTTGCGCCAATAGGTGTTAAATGACAACAGCGACATCGCTTGCTTGGTTAGTAACTATAACCAAAGCAACAGTGACATAATAATGGTGTTAGTTGAAGTTCTTTGCTAGATAACTGTCGACTAATCTTACAATTTATTGCATAATTCAGTCAACAATTCCCTAAAGAGAAAGTAAAGGGTAATTATAGGCCAGACGCAATACAATGTAAGATGCTGCAGTAATTCTCTATCTAGTAGATGGTCATCAATCATGTTGTTTACATAACTATGTATGCAAGCTTTGTGTACTTTAATTGCGAAGACGGCATTAGTTATACAAGCCACGTCGTAGCTTAAGCGCAATGGGAGTGCGCAATGAAATATGCAACGACAAAAACTCCCATTTCATCACCACAAGTTTGTACTAAAAAAATTGTACGGAATTTACTTTCCTCATTATCCAACAAGTTTCTCATCTTTCACCTTTGTAAAACCTTTGCATTGTTAGGGTTGGGTTCTCTCTAATTTGAGTAACACGACCTCCCTTAGTCAAATTGATTTTTTCAGCTGATAAAGCGAATAATTATGCAAGTGAGACATCGTCAGTGCTTCCTAATCCCGGGGCTTAAAGTCAAGGAGGGATGATCAAAGGGAAGCAAATGGAACATCCCTTCTTTGGTTAATATATAATGAGATTCTCGTTTAAATCTCCGTGTTTACATTAATTTAGTGAATTTAAATGTTCGTTGGAATCCCG
Source organism: Abrostola triplasia (assembly GCA_946251915.1). Lineage (NCBI taxonomy): Eukaryota > Metazoa > Arthropoda > Insecta > Lepidoptera > Noctuidae > Abrostola > Abrostola triplasia. The sequence goes on along the minus strand of OX276434.1, from coordinate 7,818,485 downwards.
TTTTGGTAGTTACCCTCTATATATTTTTAGGGTCCACTGTTCTATTTGCTGTTACGAGCACTGACAGATTTAAAAATTATGTTTGCTGTAGTACGAATTAAATGAAACATGGTATTTTAGAATGATTAAAAATCATTTTTTTTTCAAGGCTATGTGAAATAGAAACTTATCATTTAATGCAAACTATAGACGAATAAGCTCACCGAATATGCTCATCTCCAGTGGCTTGCAATAAATTATGTTTTAAGTGAAAGCTTTGCAAAATATAATTACATCAGCAATAAAATGAAATACTAATAATTTATTGCCCGCTATAAGTGAAAGTTAAAATCAATTAGCTTAATTATAATAAAAATAAATTGTATCCTCGAAATGTATAAGCGTTGTAACTCAAAATATTCGCTGATTTAGAAATTAAGAAAAGAGCTTTTGAGCAGTCCCCTTACAATTGAACGCCGCACAACACACCAGGCACCATCTTGCTTCCACAACGGAAAATATCATGGTAATGGGCCTTGGTTATCACCTTATCTATAGACCTACCTACTTAATATAATTAACAACAAGTAAATCTGACTACTTGATTAGTGCAGTAGCTAAGCGATTGGACAGCTGAGCTAAGGGTTGCGGGTTCGATTCCCGCACGGGGCAAGACTTTGTGCGAGACACCGATGTCCCGAGTCTAGTCTAAGTGATATTTCATATTTGTGAAACGCACCCACAACACAGGAGAAATGCCTAGTGTGAGGCGACGTTCTTAAAAAACAATTACACATTTAATTATTTCCGTAAACTTTAAACATCAGGACCTACCAAACAATTGTAGGTACCATGAGCTTCAAAAAAATATAAGTCGCAAACAACAATTGTCTTTGAAGTCAAGGATCCGAATTAAAGGGTATTTGGCATCGTCTGGGGACACCCGGGGTTACAGCCGGCAGTTGGCAGTTGGCACGTCGTTCGTGCGACATTACACCGTCATATACCATTGCCAATGCCAGTGGCCTGTTGACATGTTCGAAGCGGACTTACACGATAGTTGCGCAGTGATTTGTTCTCCGTTGATTAAAAGCAATGATGCTCCAAGTACCATTTCAAAGATATACAAAAATCTTGATAAAACTTTTTAAATTGAAGTTTTAGTATTTGTCAGAGTTAAAGGTTTAATCATCTTTTACAAGTAAATAGTTATTGAAATTAAACTATGTTTACGGATTTCATCGCGGTTTTAACTGTTTTTTAGGTCCTTTTCAGCATTTTATTTCGAATTCTATACAGACTGTTTAGTATTCGCGTAAGTGATAAAAATAATTAAGTAAGTATATATGTAGGTACATATAGATACCCCAAAAATGTAGGTACCTACTGAAACTCCATTATGTACATAAATGTAGCTGTATATACAATTATGATAAATACTTTTTGCAATGGTAATTAATATGTTGTTTTACTATTGTATTCGACCTTAACACAATTACCTCCTGAAAAGTTATTACCATTACGGTAATTGAATTGTTATTATTACTAATTACATAAGTCATAACGAAACAACAGTTCTACACGTGTTTTAGTTAACCCTAAACAGGCACTGCTAAGGAAAGCTGTTTAAAAATTTGAGCAAAAATTTATGCAGTTTTAACCGCAATTTCACAGACAAAACACTACTTAAAACTTTAGATACCGTTGGAAAAGTGCGACGTCTTTAATGCAGGCACCGTTGCAGCGTTAACAACCATTTCATAACATACCTATCTTCAACGTGTGTAACGGGTGATACAATAATCTATGAAGGAAGTGTAACAGTTTTCATAGAGTCTTTTGTGCGACCGTTACTGTGTATGTGGTGGCTGAACACGCCGGTGCTCGACGAGTTGATTACGGCTATTTGTCTGCCACGCCTTCAGAACCGCTACGTTGAGCTCATGGCCTTATGTTTGCCGCTCCGTATATCATGGCCGCAAAATTGTTTTTAAAATTTCAAAGAGTGGGAAAATGCAGATGTGATGTTAGGGAAATTTACTTGGATGGGAAATGGAGTTTTCTGGATAATGCAGACGATGTAGTCGAGCGATTGTGTTGTAAATAAAGTTGGGTTTTTGTACTAATAAACTGTTTTGATACTCGTGTTTCTTTATAATTATTATGCGTTGTATAAATTATATTTATTCAATCCAAGAAAACTTTATTGTAGGTACTATATCCACACCAAGTCCATCTCGTCTTGCAGAGTTAAAAACAAGAATAGCAGAAGATTAAAATAAGATAATTATAGGATTACTGATAAAATTACTATAAAGAGGCCAAGAATTTCACCAAATTAAGATACGAGACGATACGAGAGCCATAGACAATAAAACATAAAACAATATGATATAATACAGTCTTACATAAAGCTTAACAAACTGCGAGTATGTCGAGGAATAACTAAAATAATTGGGTGTTCTCAGAACGACTCCGAGTCTCCGACATCTTTGAGTCCTGTTTGCTTTCTATTTCATTATTGTCTCGTAATATATTCTCGGTAATTTTATTCCGTAACCGACGCGTAGACGGACAATTGTATTACAGAGCTTATTACTGTAAGTAATTGTTGTAGGTAATTGGCAGAGCTACAACCAATTACATTACGATTACCACTTCTATTTACTAGTTTGTCAATCAAGGCAATCGTATATCCAAGATGGATTTAAACGAGATTTGGATACTAATTACTGCACTCTGCACCATAAACAAAATGGAAAACCTAATAGGTATCCAGATAGCAATCTACTAAATCTCATTGCAAACACAGGCTACTCACTCCCGATTTCCTTTATAATATTGAATACAGCATATAAAACACAATTATAGTTTAGTTACGACGAAATCCTTCCTTGAAAACTTCACTTCCGTGCCTAGACCAACAGTTTCCTTCGCCAACACACACTGAGGGCATGTCAAGCAGCTTTAGATCCTATGTCATTGAAAATAAGGGTTCACAGAACAGTAACATAAAGTTTGTTAAGAACGAGTGCTCAAGAATTGGTCTGGGATACGCTTGAAGCATTTACGGTGCATTTTATTGATGCAATAAGTACTTGACGACGGTTTGGTACTGCTTTTATTCGGTCTACGCTTTTTACTGATATTGAAGTAGTGATTTCAAGACGTTTTCTATAAACGGTGAGTTGTGGTTTGTTTATTGTAGGCATGCTTTGACATAAGTATTAAAAGAAAAGGATTGGAGAGAATTTTGTGAGTTAAACTCGCCTCTGTTTATCTAACTTTATGTTCAACTTCGAAGTTCCAATAAGGGGTTTTTTAATCAAATCAGGATTATAATTATATTTAACCTGTACATCATGTTGTATCAAAATTATTTAATTTCTGAATCACAAATACAATAATGATGGCTTATTTACTTTTAAATATGCGTTATCTAATATTGTTGCAAAGATTCAACTTGGCATAAAAACAAGATGAACATTAATTTTCGTTTCATAGTCCACTCTCGACCGAGGAAAGATCATAAGCTTACAGTGCATTTTTTAAAATTTAAGGAAGAACTCCGAAAGCTATTCACTTTATTAAAATTTTCTTCTTAACCACACTGTATTTTGCATACGGCGTACGTCGCGTTCATATTGCTCCTCTGGCCGGGAAATATTTATTGATTTCATATTATGGTATCCTGGTACCTACATAATATTTTAGTGGCTACTTACACCTAGAATAAAAATATTATATATATAATTTATATAATAACTGGCACATATCGAATATTTTTTAAATCAACATCCTCTGCAGTAAGAAGTTTAAATTAAGAGAAGTATTTACGCAGTATTCTTATTTTCGAATTAAGAACCTCTTCCATTTTAGAATTTAGTTTAAAACAAAATAGTAAAAGTATATTCTTAAAAAAACACATTTGTTTTATAAATTCTAATTTAGAATTATTTATTATAACGGTCATTGAAATTCGGCGCGCATTGCGCTTTATCGCCCGCTGTTTATAAGGTTTATGCATTAGGCAGCACGTGATGCCAGCACCGTTTAATTAAAAACAAGCCTAGCTTGGTTTTGGCTGCGGGGTTCACATTAAACGCTGTTCATAATTGCATTTAGCACGGAATAGGATTTAGAACCAAAACAGTGTTTTGGCAGGTACGATGGGTAAGTCTTGATTTGTATAATATGATTAAAGCCTGAACATGATTGGATTGGTTGTAACTGTACAAATATATTACGAACAACACAAAAATAAATAATGTGTTACAGGCATTTTTTGTAATAATTAATGTGTAAGTAATGCTACAAAGCACGTTGCGAAAAAAGGATTTGCCAGCTTTATCTAGGGTGAGAACATGGTGAAATCTAAATCAGTCCAAATATTTGACGTAAAAAACTTAAAAAAACTAAACAAACTAAGCACAATATTATTATAAAAAAACTACCGTTATTAAACATGCTTCAAAACAAACACCCATTTCGGAAGACATCCTGGGAATATATTTAGAAATCTAGATTAGATGGCTTCCATCTGCTAGCTATCGTCTCATACTCGTAACGTAGGATTATTAGGAAGCTAAAATAGTGGCCACATTCGGAGAACACATGTTCCCTTAGCCACTATTAACAATGTTCTAGTTCTACCGAGTTAAAATATCGTTTCTGGTAAAGTCATAAATTGTACTTCATTATGAATGTATTTACTGTAATAATTTAGCTGTGAGATGCTGTTAAATAACAGTAAAAAAGATTAAATCTTTATCATGTTGAATGTGTATTATAATTATAATTTATTTCAAGTTGGCGCAATAAAAAGTTTCTATTACAAAACAGAATGTTTTAAAGTTTTTAAATGTTTTAAAGTAAGAACTTATAAATCAAACCAATCTCCAAAAATGTATCTAAATTAAACAGTATTGAACCGTATCAAACAGACGTTATACGACTGCGGACTCCAGCCGCCATTATAAAGAGAATATTTCCCCCGCGCCACAGGGAATTGCCTCCGGTATAATTTAGTGACGTCATATAAATCATATCATACCTGAATTTACCGCAGACACGGTCAAAGGCGAGATAGGAACTTACCAGTACCTTTAATAGGCGGTTAAGTGTTTTATGCAGCGAAAGGCACCATTTACAGGATATTTAGAGTAATGCTTAAACTAGGATTACTGATGCTATTGTTGAGCTTTACGAGGCGAGTTTAAATGCTCTTGTTAATTGGTTTGGTAGGCTGGTAAGTTTGGTAGACTTAATTTATCTGTTTAAGGATATTATAAGCACGCGGTTTTATATTTAATTTAAATATTAGTAAGTTGTATGTCTATCTGTGAATTAGAATCATGCACGTCGACTGTTAATTAAAATATATTTCATTCTTAAATTAATTTAATTAAATATTTTATGTAAATATTGGTTGATGACACGAAATAGGATATATGTATATCTATGTCGTGAAGTTTCCGTTGACATGACAACATAGGAGTCATTCATAGCTCATAGTTAAAACATGAAAGGCGACGCTTCCTGAATATAAATCATACGTTGATAACTGACACGAAGCGACACGATTAATATTAAATAGTTTTATTATAAACATAATAATATGAATAAGAATCGTTTATTTGCTAGAAATAATGGTGTTTACAGTTGGAAACAATGTAACAGTGATCTCACATATTTCGCCTACGTTTTTCGGCATGCAATGATAAAGTAATGAAGAGCATTTTTGCTGAGTTATAATTTAGGCCACACTAGCACTAGTCAAATGTACTAGTAAGGCTTATTCATTCTTAGTAAAATGCACATTGCACAACAATACTATACAGTGATCATAAAATTAATGAAACTGAACCAATCAAAACCGTAATACGGTAGGTACATAAATGTACCGAAATTCTTCCAATGCAGAATCGGTAAACAGAAAATTTTGAATCCTACATAATTTATTCATATTATTCGAACCGAGCAGTGACGGTTAGTTGGACACAAATCAAAATAATTTGTCTGTTTAATAATTATTTACGAAAAAGCGGCATTCTTCTGGAAATCAATAGAAACTGCATGGTGAAATACCAGCATTCAATCACCATTATTTTTGGTATAGTAGGTACCTATTGATCGTGTGATAAACAGATATTAAGACAATCGGCCATTGTCACAACTGGGTCAAAGTGAAGATAACGCACGGATTAACGTGGCCCAATTCGATTGATTAAACTGCCTTGCGTCATACGCGATGTCTATTAGCCTTAATTTAAATATATTTAGTGTAATTTAGTCTTGTGGGACTGAACTTGTGAAGAGAATTCGCGGCCAGATCTTCGAGTAAAATGTTTAATGGTAGTTGCTATTATTTCTCTTTTGTATACTTTCATTAGCATAAGGCAGAAGCTTAAGCAGTAACTAAACATTAAATAAAGCTTAATCAGAATAATAGTAACAAAATTCTTAGGTTCAACGGAATAAACAGAGTTGATTGCAAACACCATTTTCAAAATAAATGTTTACGGATACGTCGTATCAGTAGGCACTCGTAAGTGACATCGAATACATACACGTATCCTCCAAATCAATTTATTACTCCTTGATCTCTAACTTTTGACCAACAAAACTTTAAGGACCCCTCCGTCCTTTTCTCCAGTCACACAAAGATTAATACGTTTCTAAGGCAGATGTCTACGATGGCTGAAGGGGGTTCCCCTTGGGCTCAGCGTCAATGCTTCACACTACATAAAGCGTTCGGCGTCATTGCACAGTCGTAATGTCTTCGCTTCCTCAATCCTACCTTTCTTGGATGAAGGGATTTTGATGTGACAAAGGATTTAGAATGGAATTTGAATTTATTCGGTCGTATCTCTTCGGGAATTGTTGGTGACTGTTGATTGGCTGTTCACGTAAAGTTAAACATTTAAATGCGGAATAGACATCAGAGATTAATTTAAAATACGTATTCTAATTTATGTCACTTTATATTGTCATGAGAATTCTTAAGAATTTTGTGGATTACCTATGTAATTAGGTACGCAGCCACTAATATGGTTTTAAATGTTATAACATTATTTTTGTAATTACTTTTCAGAATTTCCTTGTATCTTGTGTCGCGTGTTTAGTTCTAACCGTGTCTATATTTGCTACCGTATTAAAACCCGGACGTAGCTACCGTGTGACAATTTCCAGGTTAGTTTCATGAGGATTTTTAGATAGATGGCCCACAATAGCCCGGGGTTTGGCATTTTGCCGGATAATAGCAATAGGCTCGCCCGTTACAAGGGACCTAAAACCATTATCGGCGTACTATGAAAACCCTTTAGTCAATGCGATCGTAATATTGTATGGTATTGTATACGTTTCAACATTATTCATCGACGTTTGCACGTTAGATAAATACGTCGGAAATTAGCCGTCATCCTCACTTTCCCTTAGGTATAATTAATGCATTCACATCACTCGTACATAAAACACATTAAAGTTCGTATATAGAATTGCATCATCGTCTTATGTAATTTGCCGTCTACTTATGTGGCAAATCGTCGTTCAACTAGAAGCACTCCGCCCCACCGTTAGTGGGAGAATAGAAAAACACTTTGCAGTCATTTCCTTTGCAAGATGTACAGTGAGGGGATTCATTATCAACCCTCGACAAATCCCCGCCTTTCTTGGGGGACATGCGAGGTACGAAACAATTGTGTAGAGGAAATGCGCTCATTATGCTTTTTGTGAAAAATTGAGCCTATCGAACAAAAATGACAATATATTGTAAATCTGTCTTCAATTTATTGACTGTATTTAAAGCTTCATTGTTTAGATATAGGTTACTTTCCAAATTACAAAAAGAATAAAAGCAGTATGCTATTGGAATTTCCATTCCTAAATTTAATCGAATATCTCCATTTTATTACCTATATCTCAAACAGCTCCACAAATTAATTCTGAGGAGTCTCAGACGTTTACAGACAATAGGGACAAATCACTCATTACGTCCTTATTATTCCAACTGTATTTTCAATAAACCCAATTACCAAAACTAAACATTGGCCCCTTCATTAGATGCCAAGTGTTTTCATTCCCAATAAGGCGTGTACGCATCTAAAAGCTTCGTAGCTCGTGTTTTCACAAGACTTGGGAAAGGGCACATGCGCCGATGTTTTTAAGGTACCTCGTGAACGTACCTGCTATAATAGGCTTTGGTTTGAATAGACTGCGCGATTGAGGCTCGGAGTGCTTTTAAGGTGCGTTGACTTAATGAAATGTACGCTCCTTTTCCCGGATAATGTGCACTGAACCGAATTTGTATGAAGTGATTACATGGGTCGGGGTTTATGCAAAGAAATGTATTTTGAGTTTTATACCGTAGGTATTGATTACATACAATAATTGATAGCTAAGTTACTTTTACAGTATTTTTTTTATAATTAAATCAGTATTCTCAAAGTTCCCAATAAAAAAGTTATAAGAAATCATGCTCTTACATTATCATTGAAGTATAAAGATATGATTTTATTCGATAATTGAATACTTCTGGAATAGGTTCACATACATTAATATCATCAGCAATAATAGCTGTAGGGAATGACGTATAGCACACTACATTAATACACTTAATGGGGGCGAACTAGATGTTATTAGGAATAATACCTAGCTTGGCGCCACCACGTGTTACCAGGCTGACGATCAACTCCTGACTGAGCCGAGTCACAACTTATAACGACTCTCTTCTTGCGTCAGGACTTGATACATACAAAAGGTGTATACCTACATACTGCTTATATGTAAAAATAACAAAAAAAAATGCAAATGCAGTTCCGATTTGGTATAAAATTATTTCCCATGGGTGTAGATTATGCGACTAAGCGATCAATTTGCTTGCATCCCCTTAATACCCTTGAGGGTTTATAACAGCAAGTTACAATAACCAGTGTGTCTAACAAGCACTGTAATAATGGATGGTACCCCACAGGGTATTAATTTCAAACGTTTGGACTTCATCTTATAAGCAGGATGATAATTATATGAAGTTAACGACCTGATTAGCGCAGTGGCTAAGCGATTGGACTGCTGCGTTAAGGGTTGCGGGTTCGATTCCCACACGGGGCAAAACTTTGTGCGAACCATAGATGTTTGTCCCGAGTCTGGGTGTTTGTGTATGTGATATTTCTTGTTTGTGGAACGCACCTTACGCAACCATGATGCAGGAGAAATTCCTAGTGTGGCGCGATGTTTTTTAAATAAAAAAAACTTACTATCATAAACTGATAAATATATCAAAGACGTCTGATTTTTCGTTATTTCCAAAACAACTCGAGAGAACCCCTCATAAGTTAAGTATATGGAAATGGTTACCAATCAATACCTAGAGCTAAATAAGACTCAAACAAACCGATAAAAAACAAGGTGAGTTCGTCGCCTTTATTAATGTGATTTGTTCGGAAAACGCTAAAATGATTTTATGCCGTCATAAACCGAATAACTATCGAATAAGGTTAATTGTAAATCGAATTGGTAGAGTTAACAGAAATCCAGATTTGGTTGGACACGTCTGGACTATGCGGCTAACCGTTCCGATTCCAAACTAACTTTGAAGCTGGAATGAGGATTATAGGTATTTTAGAATGGATTCCGTTTGTGCCCTCGACCGCAAATGGAGCTTAATGCATTTAAACCCTTCCCCCAATTCGTACAAAGTTAAATAATTATTATTAGAAGACAGGAATTTCAGGAGCAACATGTTCACTGTTATATTTTAGATAATATACATATGTATTATCGCGTCGATGCATTCAATACAAATAGGCATCTAGAAGATCACTCCCTGTATGCATGATCGATATATCTACAAGAAATTTAATGCAACTAGAAAACTCCTGGTCCTAAGAGACGTAGATGGCGAAGTATCATCATCATCAGCCGGAAGACGTCCACTGTTAAACAAAGGCGCTCCCTTAGCGAAGAATACGTAATTCCTTTGCCAGCGATGCTTTTATGCATAATATTTCAACAACGGGATGTATCTTAATAGAATTAGCGCCTAAAGTCCAAATTCGTGTCAGAAAATCTACGATGTAGGGCAAATTCCTAGTTAAGTCTAATGTATAAACAAAAAAGTTTTTCTTATTTCCCGATTCCCATTTTACCGGGATTCTTCTGGTAACCCTTGTTTATATAGTAATATAATTTAATGGCGATAGCTAGTGAATCTAGTGCGCATATATTTAGACATTTCTTCCTAGTACAGCAAAATGTTGCTTCACATAACCTATAAGTGTCGAGTTCGTTAAACTTTGCACAATCCTTGCAAACTTTGTAACTGAACAGAGTAAATGTTTTAATACCTACTGGCATTTCTGTTTGTGTTTGCCTTTTATGTTTATTTTCAGGCGGAAATTATTCAAGTTTTGATTGTTTACTTTGGTGTATTTAACCGATGCTTTATGGGTACTGAAATGTCGTTTGTACGTTTAACACAGATTACTTGGTATACTAAAGTTATTGAATAATACTTAGATATGAACTCGGAATTTATGTCGGTACATGGTTTTAATACCGGGATTCAAACCTTCGATCTATTTATAGAAAACGTCCAATTAGCCAAGAACCCACATTAATAATGTCCAGATAGCATGCTCGTTGTATGTTATGAGGACATTATTATTCTGATGATGAATACCACGATTCACGTGTCTAAAACTTGAAATCAATATATTATGTATTAGGTCTTTAATTTCATTTTTAAGACAGGCAAAAATATATTAGTTTGCATGGAAAACTAAATATTTAACTAGACGCAGTACCCAAACAGTCGTAGAGTAGTCGTACCCATGCTAAATGAAATCTGCATCTTGCATCAGAATATGTAGTCTGGAGTCAGGATATCTATTCTCCATCCCCACTGGACACTTACGTATGAGAAGCCAAGTGAAATATTCAGCGTTTTAATATTTTATTTAGTTACAGTTACATGTTCCTCGTCTTTCTGGAAATCAGTGCTAGAACTGAGGAGGTGTGATATACAAGGTAGATCGATAAGGTAGGTAAGAAAGTAATCGCTATAATTATGAGATTTAAGTTTGTTTTCGCGTGTAAGTTTTGTCACATTTATGGAGCAGCTATACTATTCTGAAACACAAACATCTCGCCAGTTACATCGCTACTCATCGGTTGGTGGCGCTATGTTGAATCTCACCGCGGATTTAAAACTGAGTTCGTAAGACAGTTATGTCTTTAGAATACCACGGCTGAAGAGTCTGAAGCGTGAGAAAAAAACTAACTTGTTAAGCATGGTTCGAGTTATTAATTCAAAGGTTTATAACTAATACGTATAATTAGTATATGAAATTCATAATTTTTCAAGTATAGTTGGGGAAATCGAAGATTACGATTTTTGGTAATTAATTTTTAGCTAAACTTTGTGCAAGAGTTTGTTACAAGTTTAATACTCATTTTTCTTGCATTGTTTTAATATTATTGTCTCAGTTCTTCTCTAACAATCTGAAAAGTGATGTGACCGCTTTACGCAATTTTTAAAGCTATAAGCAGATTAATATTTATTGCTGTTTACCTAGGCAAGTGAAAATTATAATAATCTTATTACATTACTACATAAGCCCGTTACTTAGCTACCTCTAGTAATTAATATAAGTACTTAATACCGTTTAATATTCGAGTATTCCGACACTTTAACCTGAAACCATACATGTGGCAACGTACTACGAGATAAATCCCCATTCTCGTACGTAACTAACGCTTACAATACGTTCACGTATCAATATCCATGCCAATCATTCTCCCAACAAACTTGATACATTTGCCAGTACGTCAGTTTTATACCACAGTTTATTCCAGCGCGTGACTTCGTCGCACATAGTGCTTCAACGTGGCCAATGTACCCAATGACAACGTTCTCCGCACTGTGTGAAAAATGCACGACACTCTACATTACTCTTTTCCCGCCGACGCTTTTTACAGGACGTGAGCCCGAATATGCAATGCATACTTGAATAAACAGTGTGTATTTTCACGCTTTTGTATGCAGTGAAAGTTTCTGAATCGTCTACGTAGGAGAGTGCCCAGTTTTATGTCGTAAGCGGGTTGAGCTGACCTTATGTCACCTGAAATAAATTTGATAGACGTGAGGATTTGCTTTGTCTGACTGCGTACCTATGTTTATAATATAACATAATTTTTGTTAAACATATTCTATGATAGCGGATTAAGTAGGATGGTCTTGTGCATTTTAAAGTTTTTTGGAACCAACCTGCATGTGTCACAAGTTACACAAGCAAATATTCGTATAACAATATATAGGTAGGTAAGTAACTCTGCTTGGTGATTTGTGTAGAGAGGGTATCTCAACTAGAAATGCATTACTAGTCATTATGGCTGTAACATGTTTAATGTACCTAAGCGGAATATTGCATAAGTAATGATTACAGCAATTCCAATGCTCGTAAGCGCCATTAAGTAATTCACTTTCTTTAGTCAGTTCTAAAGGGAAATAGATTCAATCAAGTCTGTTTTGCATGTATTACATAACAACTAATAAACGCCCAACATAATGCAGCAACATGTGCATGTTAATACAGCGAACAGTCCTTCATACAAAACATTCCATATGTCATGTTGAATGCAGCATAACAGTAAGCCCTAACAACACACTGAAAGCCACAAAAGCTTATCAAAAGTGTCCACTTCCGCGATATAACGCGTGTACAATTTGGTCGTTCCAATAAAGTCAAATGTTTATATTTAGCCCCTATATAAATAGTGGCGGAATTTATGTCCGTGGTGGCACGCGGGCGGCGCAGCGGGCTCGAATGAATTGCCCCCAAAATATTTGTCTGTCGTGATGTTGGCCGAAAGCCAGTGGGATCACTTTCGGCAAACTAGGTAAAGATAAAATATATCTAATGGTTCTGTCTGGATCGGGAAGGTATGCGTATTGGCGCCTAGTGACTCACTTGTTGGGTGTTTGGGATATTTGCTCACAGATATACTCGTACCGTTCATTACTACGCTTTTCTCGTTTCTGTGTGTTATTGTATGTTATTTCATTAAAGATTACATACATAGATAATTTTTAGTGCATTCCTTGTACAATTTTTAACCTTTAAGGTTACTTTAAGATTATTTTAGAATTTCTAAAGGAAGTCTCCCTTAGAAATTCTAAGGCGGTTCTCAGAGGCTAGAAAGTCTTTGCTATTGCTGATATTATACCTAAATCCTAATAGTTTTATTTTGCAGACTAAGCAATCCTGACTTGATGTTTCAAAACAACGTAATCTAGCATTGATTTTATATAAAACTGAGCTTGTCACCAGACCACGATATTTTTATTAGTGTTATCAAATATTAATTTGTTATTTAACCAATCACCTAGACAAAAATACCTTTCGTTGTCGTTGTGTTTTCATAAGCGCTATAAAATGTCTAGACTTTTTAAGCACTCTAATAAATTACCAAACGTCAAAACAAAATAATTACCAAACAAATGAACTAGGTACCTAGGTAAACAAAAAGTATCAAATAAACCTTAGCACTACAAATGTTCAAACTCCTTAGTATAATAAACAAGTTTATTAAGTACAGAGCAATAAATAACCCAACTCCTTACTGCGGAACATCCAGTAAAATAGTTTAGAATTCCTACACTTGGGCTAAAATGCGGTAACGCCGGTGTCTACGTACGTAAAACTATTTGCAGTAATTCAGTAGGGAAGCCATTCTGCAATCTCTTAGATCTGCGGATTATGCCTTAGAACGCACGCGACTTCTCGAGTGAATGAACCCGCGTTATTGGTGCGGTGTGGCGGTACAATATTAAATTTTCTTCTAAGGCTTCTTTTGTTATTTATGGTTCCACGATTCAACAGTGGAATAGCAAGAACACAGCCGTCAAATTGCGTCCCTTCAATGTGCTTACCATTTCTTTATCATTTAATTCTGGATCTTTTCAGAATTATTTCTATAATCGAATTTCTCAGTTATTTCTAACTAGCTGCGTCCTGCGGTGTTACCCGCTCCATTTTTTCGGGATAAAAAGCCTATGTGTTAATCCAGGGTGTCAGCCATCTCCATATGAAATTTGACTAAAACCATTCAGTAGTTTTTATCCATATCCATCCATACTTACATACTTTCGCGTTTATAATATTAAGTAGGGATAACATTTTTCTAAACTAGACAATCGAATAGAAGTCTGAAAGGTAGTTAGTATGTTTTACATATGAAATTGCGGATAGCGGATTCCTGCTTCTAAAATAACTACTAAAATGCAAAGCGAATCGTGGGTCATGCTTATATCATAATCATGGCCCACGATTGCCCATCGCATGATTAAAATTATTTACATATTAATGATACGCCTTTCCTGTATTACCAATTGCCTCACTAGACTGGAACATTTGCTAATTGGTTGGGTTATAGTATCTGTATTTTAGTTATGATAAATGTAATGCTAAAAAACTGCAAGTCAATTTTCAAAGTAGGGAGGTATTTTTTTTTAAACGAGTGTGAAAAAGGTAGCATATTTTCATCAACAAGTACCCACAAGAGAGAAGCAGGTTATCAAGGGTGGTGAGTTAGCATAGATTCTAACAATTATTTCCTTTATTACTGGTAGCACGTAGTACCCGAACATCATTAAAAAGTCATCTACTTCTAACCATCTAAACATACCAACAATTTTTCTCACAAATATTGATATGGGACGGTCACGTGACTCCAAAGCTCAACAAACAGAGCCGTCAAAGATATCCATCACAGTCTGTAACCACAAACGTGTAGTGTGTCACAAGCACCGCACCGCGACCTTGCTTGTATATTTTTAACATGTGTTTGTAATCGCTGGCAGAGACGTAAATATTTTTGTTTCGAGAATCTGAGGTATCAACGGTTAAATTTAATTTAGTTTTAGGGCTTTTATAAGTATCGATAGTTTTTATTTGAAGTGTATTGATATGTTAATGATCACAAGTGCGTATACAATTTGTATTTTTTTTTATTAGAATTTTCTTAACGTAGGTATGATTTTGGTACGTCGGGGCCTTTTGGCGTTCCCTGGGAGAGGCCGACGTCCAGCAGTAGAATGCAATAGGCTGATGTGATGTGATGATTTTCGTTTCGGTAGATATACCAAAATTATACCTATATTATTAATAAGAGCAAAGTATAAATACATTACTATACTAGAGATATTATTGCTCTAAAATCCGGAATCTAGGATGTTTAAACAAAGCGCTCGCCACACAGGGATTATTTTGTGTGCTTTAGCTGAGATAAGAGATAAACAATGAAAGATTAAAGTAACCTACTTTTCTTACTCTCATTTCAATTGCATTCTTTGCTTAGTCTGTGTTGAGTTTATACATATTTGTCGGCGAATACTGCTAGTTAGATAGAGTTATACATAATTATATACAGTTAGTAATAATCAGTATTAAAAACGTACGTACTTAAATATCTAGATATAGAAATTACTTATTAGAATAAGTTACATAGATGAGTTTATAATAATGTAAAAAAATTGGTTAACTCTCTTCCTCTCTCCGCTTTTTGCTGTGCCCGACAGGGTCCATACAGATCTGTAAGTCCATCTATGTACTAATATGGAATGTATTAAAGTATTGAGAAAGGTTTAGCAATTTAGTAAATAAATGTTAAGTAATTGTGAAAAATATGCATCAATTCAAATTTAATAAGGTAGTCCAATAACTACAAATTTACTTTGTAACAAATCGTTCTTCAACTAAACGGACGTTTAAAAAAGTAAAATTCAGCTTCTTTTGTTTTATATTGTACTAGTAGTAGGATATGCAAAATACTTAGGTCGGTTGGGAAATTATATCGTATGACAAGTAAACATTAAAGTTAAGTGTTAACTTTCTTCACAAATTAGAAATGAAAAACGCACCGATTAAAGAAAAAAGGCATTTGCTTTCTACACGCAACTTCCATGTTATGTTTTTTTTCGTAATTACTTCAAGACACGATAAATATTATTCAAACACATACATTTTTCCACAAGGTACTACAAAATCACCTTCAGAGGGTAGATAAGTGTCTGGACAAATAAATAGGGTTGTCATACAGCGATGTTTACGAAACCGATACCAAGACATGCTTGCTACTCCGGGTTTTCAGGCATTTGTTGCATGACGTCTCAATCGTACTTGTGCATTCTATGAATAATATATTATGATCCGTCCTATTTCATTTTAGAGTAGGAGTCTCTTGATATTAACTCTACAACATATACAAATAGGTTCATTGTTAACTGGAACTATGTTTTGATTAATGATATAAAACATTTGATACTAGATAGATTTTATTGCTATTATTTTTAAAGTTATGAAATAATAAATTACTTAAAAGTATCTACACATTCGATTGCACTATATAAACATTTAAATATAGGAATTATTTAAAAAAATGGTATGTGCCAACCCTACGTTCGACCTAAGTATCATTTACGTTCGTCCGTATCGTAAGGGACGACGACACTAGTTCAATAAAAGATTAGCCGGGAATACATACAACATTATTAGTTGATAATAAATTGTCAACATTATAAAGCACTTATTATGTATCTAGACAAGTAAATATTGACAGGTTTCATATCGATATGTGTATTGCCAGTCAACAAGCTAGTCTTGAAACCAACTCATTATAAGGTAAATGGGTAAGTCAATTCAGTTCACGTTCTATATTCACATTCTATGAATACACGTAATGGAACAGAAATAAGTTATCAACAATGGATATTGGATACAAATTGACCCATTACAAATATTGTTTAATAAAACGGTTTGACAAACAAACGCAGACAAAAGAATAAAACGAATAAATGTGAGAGCTTTTTGGTTAACTGTGCCTACTCACTTTCGTATTCTATAACAAAGTTTACGCTCGACATAATAAGAAGTAATATAAAGGATCTATAAAGACATTTCGTCCCCGCTTTGTTTTTATCTGCTCTTCGTTCTTTTTGTATAAAATATTATTACAAACCTGCGAAATTAAATTTGTAAATCTTTTCACATAGCATATGTCGTTAAAAGAATTGTTGCGTACAGCAAAATGCTGTCATTGTTTCATAAAATAAGATAATGGTATACTTCAACTTCAATAAAACGAAGTCGGGGGAAGTTGAAAGTTGCAGACAATGAGCGCTTAAAATAAAGGCTTCAAAGGCAATTTTCTCAGAAATTATATGTATGAAAGTTGCCAGACGGCAGAAACCTTAGGAAGAATGCATTTTGTAGCATGCACCTCGCTTGCCGAAGGCGCCGTGTCGACAAAGAAAAAGTGCAAGCGATACGTCAGCCTCCCTATGCGGAATTATGCATATTTCGCTTCACGAGCTGTGAAGTGAATACGTAATGTGCATAATGACACGTATTACATTTAAATTCTCTCAAGTGTTTAGGAAATTCCTGTTAACCACTGTTGAAAAGAGGAAAATTATCGTTAAATGCGCGATACTTGTGAATGAACTATACCAAAATTGTCGCGTTGTTTAAATGGAAATGTATTGGAACTCATTTAACACCAGGTTCAATTAAAATTCGACTATGAGTAGTACATAAATGTAGCACGTAGCTCTAACAATGTAGTGAACACTACCTATTTTTGGGACAAATCAATTTCGTACACTCGATTTTCGCATAACACGTTATCTCAGTGACAATCGCTATAAAACGCGACATAACTTACATATCTGACAAAGGCAGTTCACCTTATTTTCTTTACGACCTTATATCGTTTCGACTCCGACCTTGTAAATCTACAGAATAGAAAAGACCGGTGAGGCAGTGTGAAAATGTGCATTGTGCACAATAGATTCTACAAAGAATTCCTATTGTGAGCACTGATTTGTTACGTGTCACGCTATTGAAAATATCGCACACTTGAAATTTATTGATTGGAATTTTGTTCGCGAATGAAGTTCGAGTAGCAATAAACGTAAACAGGCGGGAAACTATGGATTTATGTTATGACTTTATGTACGTTATTTGTAATGGACAAATTCAACGATTGTGGTTATGTTTAATAAAACATAAAAAACTATGTTAGATATTGATTATATATTTGATTGTACAGGTAGAGCGAAAAGATTAATATAATTTGTATAAGCTGATAAAAAAAACGTAGATACAGGTGGTATAAATTAACCAGATTACTTAACTGTACAATAATTACAATCATAACAATGTAAACGGTTTCAACTGACAAATGAATATGCACCCAAAGGATTGCACTTAACGAAAGTATGCGGACCTCGAAGGGGTAGCTTTAAAAGCCGCAAGATGATGACAGGGGCCAAGTGTTATGGTCCTCAGGCCTGCAATAAATAATGCCTAAGTTAGGGGCTACCTTCATTGTTATTTCCTTAACGGGCCGTCTTATGGCCCTCTTAATTAATTTGAAACTTTCTGAGGTCTCCTGTGGCGTGCAATTTGAATAATAGCACGAATAGGGTGGTGAAGCTTAATTTTAATTGCAAATATTTATGTTAAACGAGTCTCGGGGCGGCGAATGCCTTTCTAGGATATTGCAAAGTATGATATATTGGAGGAAAACGTCTTGTGCAATACTCGAAATCGAATAATTTATTATGTTAATGAATCGCTGCGTTTGTTTTACATTAACGATCGTAGTAAATAATTTCGGTGTGATATAAATGGGTCACATTAAGTAAACAATTAGAAATACGAGCGGGGCGACTGATTTATTATAATTGCATAATAGTAGTTCCCAAAATACAGTCATCTGATGAAATAATACTTAAAGGACCATTTCATTAATAGTTCCACCAATTCTTGACTGCACTATCTTAACAAACTCGAGAATAAACTAAGATTACAAAGTTACGATCGCTTATCAAAACTTTTGGCAAGAACGTCGTCTAGCCAAATGAGGTTGTGCTCAATAAAACGAAAATGCAGCAAAGGCAATATAGAGATTATATAAGAGTACTATTTACCACGGTATTTTTGTACGTTGGTATAAAACATACATCCAGAACATTACACTCCTTTTTTGGACAGTCGGGTAAAATTGGACGTGTTCCACTATGTTGCTTTTACGCGCATAAATTCTTTTGTTATAACAGATTAGGTACTATTTGTCCCAACTAGCTACGAAACAAAATTCTTAAAGTTTTGAATACGTGCAGGATTTCTACCATATCACCTACACGTACCAATTTAATTATCCTTGAAGCTAAAGCGTAAGCGGCTTTACTAAAATATAGTGCGTAGGTTGAATTGATCCACACGGTATTTACTATTCCTGTATCAGCATGAAAATAGATAGATTAACGCCTATTAATTAAAGTTCTGATCTACTGAAGTTATTCGGCTTCAATCAGTATTCAAATTGCTTGGGTTTTTGTTGAATCACAAACTGAATAACTGGAATTAAACGAATGAATGACTGAATGAATCGGTCACCAGTTAATAAAGACAACTTACAGAATAATTTGCAATTCGTACTCGATTTACATAAAGATGGGCGTTACCTGAAACAAAAAAGATATTTTCAGTTAGTATAATATTCCGTGAATTAGGAACTGTTGTATTTTCATAACTTGTTAAGTTAATACGAGTACCTATGCCATCTAAACTTTCCATAAGACCGAATTAACTTGCGATATTGACTGAAATCAGTTATATAGTTCGAAACCAAAAATTAACTCCAGAGAAACGAACCCAAAGCCAGACCAGCCAATTCATCACACACAGGCACTAAAATAGGTGCTTGTTTTGACTTCAGGTGTCAACGCATACAATATTAAATAAAAAATATTTTTGTCAAATACCTGCCTGGATGAAATAATATATCTACTTATTGAGTAATACAAATTTTGCTATCCCAAAAGCCAATAAAGCTGTTAAGTATACCCGTTTAATTCAACGTAGAAAGGGAATTACATTACCTATGCGTATAAAGCAAAATCCTTTGATCTTCCAAAGGATATTAAAGTCTATCGAACAGCCTACACACGATAATATACACTACTCGTACAAGGTAATCTATTAGTCTCTCAAAGCATCCTTCAACCGGTCGATGTCACTGGCATATGACTAACGACTACGTAATGACACTTGCAATAACGCGATTAAGGACTGATGCTAATGGCCTTCATAAGGTGCAACGCTTTAGTCAATACTGTACAAATACACGTATGTTTATAGATAAAGAATGCAGTTTGAGTAGGGCGTGTGCATATTACGTAGATTTATTAGTTTGAATACTTGCCTACTCAATACAATACCGCTTTGCTAAACTAAGATTAAGCGGTGCACGGTGCTTTATTTTAAAATTTCATTAAAAATACCAATGCATGGTTTAACTGATCAATGCTTGAATATCGTTGAGCTATTTTAAAATGAAATACTACGTCATCGAAAACGCACTTATAAAAATGTTGCCCCATTTTCATAATTACACTCGACCATGGGTGAACGTGGTGCCTTGTTCATTTCTTTCTCTTAAATGTCAATGAATCACTTCGATATCTTTTGTTGTTCTGCGTAACATATTGTGTAATGTGACAAATAAACAGCGAGGGAACAAATAAATATTGCAAGACTCTACATACTTAATTCTGATTGTGATTTGCTTTTCTAGTTTTAATGTGTTCTTTGATCTTATCGATGTAGTAACTTCTTATATCATCATTATACTTTACATATATACCAAATTAGGCGAGAATCTCAAGTATTTCATAAATATATTTAATTATTTAGTACCAAACAATAAATATAAATTAGATAGGAATTTTAGATGTTTGTAATTTGTATGCTTACCTACGTGTGATAAATATTTAACGAGATAGATGTGTTCGACATAAAATAATTGTAGTGAATGGGTATGATGTTATCGAAGCTTTTAATAATATACCTCTAGACTTAGATCTACTGTATACAGTAAACTTACTGTACAAGTGCAATGGAAGTGTTACAAAGATAAGGAATCTGGTCAGATAGAAGACGGCAGATAACATCAAATTCTATATTCTGCTGCTTCATGCAATTTTGTAAAGCAAACAAAAACAAAATATACCATAGTACTATCTATCCTAATTTCACCCGCGTTTGCATACATGTCGGATGTTTATAAGTTTTTCTATAAAATCCGGAAAACCGTAACATTTTATTATCTCTTTCAATAGATAAAGTTACTTGAATATTCTAGTTGTTACACAATCAAAACAAACTCGACAGACCTGAATAAGCGAAGAAAGACGAGCCAAAATCCGATTACAAAACAAAGCACTGAAGAGAATCGACACAAAATGAACACAACAAAACTTTTCACAGGTACAACAAGTTGAAAGCGTTACACCAGACTATAGGCTGAAACAGTGAGCATTGAAGATTTCATAGGAATTTCGCACGCTACGTCGGCTCCATTCGTCACCGTCGAGTAATTAGGCGCGACCGGCAAACATAACTCTGCCGTCATAACAGACTTTATTACCTAACACTAAAGACGATTTTTAATTGATAAAGTAATTGCGAACTAGAAATAAGAGCGTGCGACTACCGAGACGCACTCACGCAGTGTCTTCTGGTGATTTGAAAACACGTATATACGACTTAATGCCAATGCCCGGGTGGCAATGATCGATAAATATACTAAGCTAATAATACGTGCGATATCTGGGTCAAACGAATTCATAATGCATCAGTTATTATATTATTGTTCGACGTATGTCACTCCACACGTAGCTACTAGGCTATACCGCACATATGGATAAGAATGGATGATTTCATAGAACTGTCTACCGAACGCAATGTGTCATCGAAACGATGTATCAAGTTAATTTAATGGACGATTGTACAGTTCTGTTATCGCAGTAAATATATTACTATTCTGACAAGTATTATGTATTAAATCACTAGTAACATTTTGATGAAAAATTTAATAGCCGAGAATTTTACCAACTACAACATAGTATTATGATTAACACTAGCTTTAGTCCGCGGTTTGACTCGTTTACTACAGGAATTCATTCAATCATTTGAATACAATTTATGATCTACCTGGCTCATTTAAACCCCTTTAGTCATGAATGCATGATTGATTAACGAACGGAACTTATGGAAGTAATTAAGGGAATCGGAAGGTCAATATACCTACATATATTTGAAATAGTATAACTATTGCAAGTTCATTAAACTTATTGAAGTCACCAGCATGCATAATAATTAACAAAACCCTCCTACAACCCACAATAATTTCTCGTTCACTATCGGTCACACACACATACAATAACACCAAGCTACAACGCTAGCTGTCATTATGAACGGAAAACAGTATGTTTCCTCAACAGCACGTTTCCGATTAAAACTCGGATCGATCACCAACTTCCTGTGCTTATGGTAATATACCACAAGTCGTGCACGCACTGTTGACGCCAGGTGCCACCCTTATGGTACTGTCCGGAGTAGCCGACCGTGAAGCAACCGCTATGGCTTTCAAATATTAGGAAACGTTCGTTAGATTGCATTACGTGCGGTTAGCGGTGACGGGTTACATATTGAATTAAGCATTCGATCAATAGGACGTCAAAATATCAGTAAAGTCGATAATATTGACTTAGTAAGAGATAAAGGGGTTTGAGTTACTTGAACTCGAGAATAAATCTAAGATTCTGACTTTACTATTAAAGACTTCGGCAATAGACTATACTTCTATTCTAAATCAATAGTTGGGGCAAGCAGGTAAACAGGCTAAGAATTTGAAGGTCCCTAAATTAATTGTCAGTAAAAATACGAATAATATAGACCCAAATTCAAAGCTAACAAGCAATGGTATAGGGTAACACAAGGAAAAGAGAGTCGAGTGTCCTTAAGGGTGATAAAGTAATAGATGTTCGTAAAAGTAGTTGGTGGTTATTTTAGGCTAGTTAAAACATTAGGGGGTAGGAATACCCGATTATTTTAGGCATTTTCTGTTGTTTTAAAACCTCTAAGAATTTTCACCTAATCCCAAGAAATTCTAATTTAAATTATATCTTTGGAACATTTCTATGTCTGAGTCTCGAATGTTAACGATGTAGATTCAGATATTATCCAAAAATAAATGAGAATCTCGATACGTTCCACGCTGGAATTATTCGAGAGATATTTCCTCTGGTAGCTAAATAACTTCGGCTGCGAATAGATTCAAAGGAATTCCGTTTCAACTGGATTATTACGGACGGCATCGACGTTCTTGAAGACTTGACGACAAATATAATATCTGTAGTATTTGATCAAGTTATACCGAACAAAATTCAGTTAGCTCGCGGTTGGAATTTAGTGGCCTTTTGAGATGATTGGCAAGTTTAGAACCTTAAAGGTTCTATCGAATTTATTTCTGGCTTTATAATAGTTTTGACTGCTGTACTAGATTTAAGGTGAGACCTGAGGTGTTTGAATGTTAATTCCAGACGAAACATAGGATGTACCTTCTTCTTTCTTTATCGCCATGAGCTGATTACCTCATACAAAGTAGTGATGCTGTAGTTAAATAATGGCCAGTTTTATAATACTCACTAGAAATAAAGTGATAAGCAACAATAGAGTAGCATTTGCGAATAATAATGGATTACGGAATATACAGAGGTCATTGTACTAACACGTTTTATTGTAGCAGAACATGTGAAAAAACTTACTGAATGGAACAATGCCGTAAAGTTTCACTTTGTTAAGTTATAATATAGGTATTAGTTGTGTAGTTCTGATCTATTTCTTAAGGATCATTGCTAAATTCTAAGTATATCTCTTGCATACTTACCGTATTTGACCGTTTCTTAAATTAAGATGGAACAATCTTTTGGAAATCGTAAACTATTTCTTGAAGTTTCTTCTCCAAATACTTTACAAACAAAAACCTACGTAACTATCTTTATTTATACTATTTCGATAATTGTGTTTATGAATGTGAGTTCAGGACAACTAGGGCTAGGAACTAGGAAGATCCATGTCGTTTGTTTCCTGAAGTCTGACCATCCATTACAATAAAATATTACACGGATAAATACATCTAGGAGCTGTCTGTTTGTCTGGCAGTCTCGTCTCGCCCAAATGTTTTATGACTCGCGGCAGATAAGGGGGAAATAGCGCGACGACTCTTGAGATTTATAAACGAGTATTTTTTTAATCCATGTGTACTGTCACTGTTCTAAGAATTTGTAAATTTAACGCTTCGCCAAAATGTTTGCAGGTCATGCAACTGTAAATCTAGATATAAAGCTCAATGTAAATTGTTGTTTGTTTAAATAACATGAGTTTATTTTATTAACTGTTTTAGTAAAATCTAGGTTTATGTGGTTAGAAATATACACGACATATTTTAACTCAATGATCTCCAAAGATTATGTGTAAACGTTAGTTAAAGTTAGGTCGGACTTGAAGAGGCATTATCTTCTATAGACTTCGTAGTTACAATAGCTTGATTAAACCAGCCGTTATTGAATTGGGTATCAATATCTCTAAAATATCTATATAGGTACTATAGATGCTCAAGAGCTTAGGAGGCATCAAATGTTCGATAGGGCTGTTACATTCATCGTTATCTAACTCAAATACTTGTCCGTAATTCAAACGCACGCGCGTACCGAACGTGACGCTTACGTGGCGTTATCAGTATGAATGAGCGTAATTATCGATGCAACTAGTGCGCTAGTTTCATAGCCAATCACCTTGAAGATTAGTAGAGCGATGCGACCGCAAACATCATGTTTGGCAACCGCGGCCGAGGCCACCTGTCATCAGTGATACGCGATACTCTAATACAAAAGTGCAAGTTGATGGGTCGCTGGTTATAAAAACGTTGCTTCACACTGCTTCTTTCCTGTGCCGAAAATTAGAATTATATTTGCACTGAGCGCAGCATTATAAACTAGTTAGTCAACAAAGTGTTAGAAAACTTTACTCCATAGTAAAGTTTTTTAAAGAACAAGAAAAGAAGTTTTATCATTTAGGTTACGTTTTTTCTAAAATTTGCTAACACTTTATTGACTAAATAGTTTATAACGCTGCGCTCAGTGCAAACAAGAAGAGTTTATTTCGTACATTGCCAGCCTTTGACACCGAACATAACCTAAATAATAAGTAACAACCTTTTTTTTAAAACATGTCCTGATGGATCAGTCATCGTAAATCGACTTAGATTAGTTTAAAGAGTAAAATGAATGATTGCTTAATTAAGTTATCGGAATGTCTGAGTTGCTATATTTTGTAATCGAGTGGACGTATTTTGTTCAGCTTTCAACATCTTCACTCGGTTTGTTCATCTCTGATCCATCATCAAGTTGATCAACATGTCGATTAAGTTAAGCAAAGAAAATTCTAATTTGTTCGTAAATATTTATTACTAGTTACTCTGTGGTATCCATAAATCATCATAATTCAATAATTAATTGCTTTGTGCTAATTTGCCAATCAATAATGTAAATCTAATTAGGCAATGGTCAATCTCATTTGTCAAAGTAATTTAATGGCTGTGGTTGTAAAATTTCACAAACTCGTTCGTACTTTGTAAAGTTATGATTGAGTTATACTAATTTTGGAATGTAATTCTGTGGACTGGTGCTAAAAAGGCCGAAGTCCGTTTTTGTGAGAAGTGTGATTTCACCGTCAGAATTTTGTTTGATTATAATATTTATTCGTAATAAATGGGCTTCCCTTTCCTTCTTCCACCTTATTCGGTCATGTGCTAAGGTGGACCAGTCTCTCCTGAACGTAAGCAGCTCGTCATGCCATTTGCCCTGCAGTGGGACAACACAGGCTGTTAAAAAAAATGGGCTTAAGGCAAAGGTAATATTTTAGTAATAACTATTAAAAAAGAGATGTAGTGCATTGCACTTTGTAAATTTTACTTGTGAAACCTTTTAAATGGCCTGCAGGTGTATATCCTCTATCTCATATTGTGTATTCTAGCTGTTAGTTTTCCGAAAATAACAAACAAAGAAATTTTAAGAAACGTTAGAAGTCCCTGCTTGCATATTTATCATATTGTTGCGTAAGATATTATATGAAAAGAATCTGGTACGGTCAAGTAATGTGTGAACTGGCCATTAACACGTCTTGAATATTATTATCTATGAAAATATATTCTTTACCGAACTCCTACGTGAGCGCATTCTACATTTTTATGGTTTTATACACATTATTGAGTTCAATTTCCAGTCAAACAGTGATTTTAAATGTCGCGGTGGAATTTTTATGACCGAATTTTCTTATCTGTTTCTAAGGAATTTGAAGTATTCTTTGTTTTGCTAAGTTTTCTTGGTATAGTTTTCTTGGGTGTGGGACGTAAGTGTCTATTTTTAAACGATAATCCACTGTCTCAATCCACCTATAGGTATTTTAACATTTTAAAATTAGGCTTTTAGATATAGGTACTTGTATGATAATGTACTATTCTATTAGTATATAGTTAAATGCCGTCACTCCAGTAACAATAGAATAAGATGACGATGACGAAGATGGTATCTATATGAATTTATATCGTATTTAAATAGTATCGTTATATGTAAATCGACTTAAATTTTCAAGATATGCATACGGAAATAATTTGAATATCAGTTTATCGGATATTGTGAAGGTTATCAGTAAATTAATTTACTTTTCTTAATGATAATGAAGAAGGTATTTAGTAATGCGCAGTATAGATAATTACAATAATACGTATATTGTTGTGTACTTACTTTCCTTTTGACTCATATAGATTTAAATATAATTATGCAAATTAAACTTATTATTCTACTTTTTTTAATGTTAACATTACAGTTTATCGATCAACTTGAAAACCTTGTTTTACTTGAAGGGTTCTGGTGCAATAATTGCAGAAACATTGACATTTAATTGAACTGGCATAACAATAAATGTTTACTGACTGTATTCCGGTAAATTTTGCGTAAAAATATTGTAAAGAAAGTATTGAAATAAGATCACACTAGTGTAAACAAACCGGTTAAAAAAACAAAATGGTTAACACTAAAACAAAATTTAAAAAAACAAAACAATGTCTTATAAACTACAAGTTTTTGAAAAACGAAGTAACATCTTCGCTATTCAAAAACTCAAATTATAGAACACCTATTTTGTTTCAGCGAATTTGAATTCCGAATACAAACGCTGATAAATACCTGCAATGAATTTGGAATGTTCTCGTCAGAGCGAGGTAAACCGAAGTAGGTAAACATACGAGCGGCTAGCTGTGAGCAGAATTTCAGGGTAGAGGCGACAGCTGCGGCCACAAAGGATGTCTGGTCGGTATCATACATGTATGTAAGTGTAGATCAGTAAATACATAGCGAGGAAAAGAGGCGAATATGCGGATGGTTTGAATTTCGAAATGCACCTGAATGGCTGAACGATTTTAATGGTAATTCTATTTTCGATTTTTTGTATTTTTTTCTAGCTTAGGTAACTGATTTTCCCAGGGATGTGCCACATAGGTGTTGCATGGGGAGGTTCCGGAGTTGTTCTTTTTAGAGATCCCGGGACTTCCCTTGTTCGTGCAGATGGTGACCACCGGGGTGGTTTTAGTGAGGTAGAAATCCCACACTCCCCAGTCCCTACCCCATAGGGCCTTTTGAAGGTTTCCCCCCGAAAACAAAAAAAAAGGTAACTGATTTTGGATTTATTATCTACTTAAGGCATTCTGATGTTTTTCGCTTAGCTATGTAGTATTTAAAATAAGTGACAAGCAGTTTCTGAATATTTTCATTGAAATAGTTATGCAATACCTACCTATTTATCATAATATATCAAATGTCTCATACGGTTGCTTAAGTCATTATTCCGATTTGTGTTACGTACATTCACGAAACCTCAAAACCACGCAAACACATTAAACCAAAATCTACAAAACATTAATATTACTTAGTTATATTACATTTAATCCTGTAAAGTTAGACAAAGTTTAAAGTGTTGTCTGGAAAGTCGCTAACCAATGATATAACTAACTTTACTCCCCACTGTAATATAACGGCACAAGTTTGATGTGAAATGCAAATGGCCGAAACTGTCTGAGAAGAAAAACATTAAATGTTATAATTATTAATCTAATGCTTCGTTACGTCCAATAAAAAGCAACGATGGTGCTTTTAACTGTACTGCACTTTTGTGACATTATAAGGAATATTTCCATTGTTTAAGAACCGAAGTTTTGAGGTTATGTAAAGACGAAGAACGAACAGAAAGAAAGTTCGTCTGTCTGTATGTTTGTCACCTCATCACAAGTAAACCACTGAACCGATCGTAGCGAATTTGATAATATGGCTTTAGGCAAGATACGGCTCGATAGACTTTTTAACACAGATGAAGACGTTGAAGATAGTAATGATTGAATGAACATTATATTTTGTAGTGTATCAATATACACTATAAACATATTGAATACCCATGGTCTATACTGTTTCGAGCGTCGTTATCCAAGGTTGACAAGTTTATTGTCAGACTTGTTGAAATTTAAAGTAGACGTAATAAGTTTATACACAGAAATATTAATCAAACGCCAGAGTAGGTCAAGTATTATGACCGTGTTTACTTTAATAATATTAATATAAATATTATATTATTTTACCTACTATATGTATAACAACTTACGGAATAATGGAAAGTAAAAATCTGTATTCCCTGCAGTACCTAGGGTGGCAATAGTGTCGTATTGCACCCTCAAGTTCTGCCAAAAATGGCTTTAAATACATTATATTTTGTTCAAACCAACGTAGACATAATGTACGCCATAGGTCATTGACCCATCATAAAAAGATTAAAACGCACTATAATTACCTACGTTTATTGATACAAAATTGTGAGACTATAATTTATCACCTAATTATTCCACACCCACATTTACAGCAATATAATAAAACGTAATACATAAAACTCAATTTAATACACGAACGTAACCCGTTAATTGTGCAACAACAACATTACTGGTATAATAAAGCAGATAAATCGATCGTCTAAAGTTTAAGCCACGCTACACAGGGTGTTTATTTTACGCTCGCTTATTGCGCATTCAGTAATATAAACAATATAATTTGTTAACATAAACTATTATTGGGGATCCAAGAGATTTATAGATACGATCTAGAATGTGCAGCGTAAAGTATGTTTTCATAATATCTATAATACGGAACAGTTTTAAGAAAACAGTCGTAACTCGTGCCTAAGTCAGAGAGTATGACAGCTTTATTACTAGTAGGGTGCTCTAATAAATAAACAGAGGAAATTGTATGGAGACATGCTCGTATAAAGCGATTAAGACGATGGTTTCATATTTCATGTTTAATTAGCCATCACTGTCCTGCTGGGATTTTATCCTTTTCTCTCTTCCTATTCATAATTTCTTTATTCGTTTTATTTGAATTAAAGATTTCGTTAAACCTTATTGGATTACAGAAGCACGATTTCTGAAAGTCCCGTTATATTAACGTTATATTACTGGAATTAGTTTTTTTGTGAAAGCGATAGTGCAGAATAAAGTCCATATTTCATTTATTTATTAAATAAATAGATTGACAGGCCGCGAACATAGATAAATAAATGGTCGTCTAAATAAACGTACTAGAAAATGTAACCTTCAGAGCAAATGTCTTTGTAAACTGCGGCGCAAAACAAATGAAATATACTCAACAAAGCAACTAAGTAGCGCTCACGCCATGCATACGTCTCGACATGGTCTCGACCCACATTACGCACTGTTCAATGGTGAACGACCGAAAGCATAAACATTGTTCCTCGCAGTTGTGTCGTTTACGATCAGACACTGACTTCTTCCGTCGACTTTTTTGCTAGCGTATTCGCGAAAATAACTTGACCTACTTTTGTATGCATTTCACGATATTATTTGTTCGTACAAAAGGCAAATATGCAATAACGTTAATATATGCAGAGTGCAGACGTTAACTAGTGAAGACATAGTCTATAGGTCTATCTGACACAAATTACAATAAAAAATAAAATGATCTATAGGCCTATCTGACACAAATTACAATGAAAAATAAATTATATAAATCTTTAGCATTATTTAAAACAGCATCTTGGTTCTATACATATTTTACTTGGGTTCACGATATTACTACTATTTAACTAAAGCAAACCATTTCAATCTCAACAGCAATTTCGCCTTCGATGTAATCTGTTTCGCAGGTAACAATAATTGTATGATTTAAGTCAAAGGCACAGAGTTCCTTTGATCAAAATCTGTTAATCAAAATTCAAACAGAACGAGTAGACGCTAAATGTTGGCAAATATTATATTCACGCAAAGGTTTGACGACATTGGACGAAGGAATGAAAGAAACAGTAGCCAGTATAGAAAGGATACAATATTTTGATGTTAAATGTTCATCTAATGATATATCTGTTCAAATCAATGTTTTTAATGAAACAATTGATTCAATAACTAATATTGATAGTTTCCGAAGACATACCAATAAGAATAGAGAACACATAGCAGACGATGTAGTAACTGAAGTAGACAGTGATACTTCCTCCAATTGTAATACCGTTTGCATTGTAACAAATAAAGACAGCAAACACAAAAGGCTACCGGTGATGAGAAAAGTAAACAAATCATTTCGACTCTCACATGTCCAACTGTTTATTCTTGAATGCAAACGAAGCCATGAGAAGGCGATTATATACCACTTCAGATGCAAATCGTCTCGTCTCGTAGGCGTTGAATACGATGGAAAAATATTTATTAATACCGTAATTAACCACCGTATAATCTATTCTATTTGCATTTTAAATAAATAAGACGCTCATTACATTATGCAAGTTAGTGTCAGAGCCTTAATAGTGCCTTTAAAACGTAAAAACCTTGATTAGGTTATCGAAAGTCGCTTACCGTAAGTTTTATGTGGTAAGACTCAGATAAGGCGTAGTAAAAATCGGAGAAATATTTATGGTTCAATGACTTAGAACGGTTGGTAAATCTCGAAGGTGGACACAGGGAGACTGGTTGACGTTCTTTTTGTAATAGACAGAGGCAACCAGTCTTTGATATCATTGTCATTCGTAACCAAGGCATGTCTCCAAACATCATACATAAATCTACAAAAAAACTGACTAATTAAGAATTTCAAATAACACGTTCTCGTTTAAACTAAACACTCTCTATAATCCTTAGAGGGTACCTACCCCAGAGGGAATGAAAAATGCCGCGCCGCTTCTTATTGGGGGAGAATTATATACTCATCTTCTTACAAATAGATTGTAAAGGCACGATGTGTACAGAGGTTCTTGTCAAATGGATACAAGGGGTTACAGAAACCTTCGGGCTATAGGGGTGGGTACAAAGAAATTTGACGGGATCGACAGCCCGAAACTAATGCAGGGTCTTTTAAAGCTATGAGAATATGAGATTTTAGTTTTCTTCGGAAATATTATAAAGCTATAAAAGTTGGCCAATGACATTGCAAGTAGGTCACCGACCGGCGCCGCTAACGTGAACACGCGTCGCGGCGCACAAAACGCCTCCATATGCAGTTTTGAGTCAGCGAGCTCAACTGCGTCACCGACTGCCGAAAATGCAAGCGTTGCACTTGCAACGCATGCCGCCGCCGTCCCTGCCTCGACAGCGGTAGAGACAACGCCGTGTGTAGGTGCATCGACCCCCAAGCGAGCCTACGCAGCGATATTAGCCGCTAACAAGCCTGCTGAGTTACAATACTCGCAGGCAAAGCAAGCGCTGACTACAAAAGGGGGTCAACAGAGCCGGTCGAAACCTAACAAGGTTTTGAAAAGGCGGGGTCCAGAGAAGGACACGTGCGACAAGGATGGCTTCATAAAGGTAGAGAAGAAGAAGAAGAAGAAGCCTCCTTGTCGGAACCAGTGCGGTACCGCGCTGGTAGGACCCAACATGCTGCTTCGTCCAGCAATCCCTACGACGCAGCTGTACGTGTCCAGACTACACCACTCCACGAAGGTTGAAGAGGTCGTGGAGTACCTGCGTGTGAAGACCAACTCGATTTTGAGGGTCGAGAAGTTGGAGCCGCGTCACAACACTAACTTCAATTCGTTCGTGGTGCGTGTTCCGACTCAACATCTTGAAAAGTTCCTCAAAGAAGAGTTATGGCCGAAGGGTGTTGTTTATCGCCGGTTTCGTGGCCGACTAAATGACACCAGTCAGCGAAACACGACGCCGCCACTTCGTGTGTAGTATAGTTATATAATTGTATGTGTTTATAGTATTTTTAAGTTATATTAATATAGTATTGTATTTATAGTTATGGGCCTTTGATGCCTGAAATAAATGGATATTATTATTATTATTATTAGAGCTTAGATTTGATGCTAGGAAATATAGAAGACAATTTTAAATGTGAACTGTGTAAATCAATTATATACATAATATTACAAGGTGTTATTATTTACTCACGCATTAGTTTTGATAGATAGCTAGAATCTAAGTAAGAATTTTACCATCCCTATTAATTAAAATAACGACAGCAATCGGAAATAATACAAAATGTTTCGATTGAAATAAATACATTAGTATTGTAATTGGTGGATGTAAAAATAGAAGGTTTTCATCATACATGTTTCGCTTAGGGATGGTTCATCAGTCAAAAATAACAACAAAAAAACTCCCTAAAAAAGAAACATTTTCAGTTGAACGTTACTCCAAACTGAATAAATATTGAACGAAGGTTGGAGTTTGCCTCTCAATATGTCAACTGTCCGGCAAAAGGGGATGAGAGAATAAAACTTCCTTTCAAACTCGGCCAGTGAGCCATCCTTTGGGATTTGGGACACAATGAGATTTTACATAATAATGAGGAGTCCATATTGACCTCTTTTTATTAGAGCAATCTAATAAAATACCATTTGCGCAGCCCAAAGTTTATTCAGCAATTGACTTATTCAACATGAATAACAAATTAATCTAATTGATCAATGCAAAGGGACCACAACCCAGCATACGAAATATGGACTGCAAGTGGAGATTTAATTGCCTCAATTAAATTGTAAATGATGTCAAATGGTTTGCTGTAAATCAAACGAGTTTATCTTGTAAGGTGCTCAAGATATTTTCTTCCTACTGATATATCATTTAGCACTTATATTTGTATCTGGATTCTCCTCAATGTTGATTGTTTTATTGTCGGTCAGGGAAATGGAACGATGACACTTTCTTGATTTACTAGGAACTAAAGAGGTGTGGCTTGAAGCAATTATGTACGTGCCGTCACATCGTGTCTTGCCCAAGGCATTCTCACCATAAGAGCTCGCTGTTTGTTTTTAGTTGTTATAATTTGGATCTTTTAGATTTGAATGCCTACCATTTTAAATTAGAAAAAAGGCGTAATTTTTTTGGTAAAGCTAACTCTTAACTTACTTTGACAAATAAATCCCTCCAAATATTTAACTAAGGTGCGATATTTAAAATGCTGAAATCAAATAAAGCAATAAAAGCAAAATAAACCTTAATTCTGTAATCCTATTAGGTTTTAATTTAAACGTAATGAGAGACCTACGTGTATTAACAGACCCATATATCTTGTTTCGCAGAATAACCAGCCAGCCAAATAGATTGTGTCTGTAACGAAGCTCAATAAAACAAGAGCAAACAGCTTTAGTAAAAAAAGATGATCCCAAGTGGAACAAGCTCCAGACTTGTTACGAGAATCAAAGAATAATTGGTCTAGTATTTGTACAAACAACATTTTAAAATAAAGACGCTATAGAAGTCTTTTGTAACTGAAATGTCGTACAAAAACTAACCAGGAAAGAGCTATTCAGACATTTAATTCAAAGAGTCATCAGAATCATAATCTCACTTCAATAACATATGAAACTGATGACTGATATAATAAAGCGATAAGTAAATTGTCCGCTCTGAATATTACGGCCCTATAAAATAGATGCACTTCCTACATAGAGCAGCGACATCAGAGGACTTATTTTAGCTACTTTATGTGAACAGAGCCATGTCTGTGACATTCGATAGGGCGGGTTGCGACACTTTCGACTCAGACGGCATGACTTGCACGGTTACTAATTAAATATCAACCCTATCTTGCTTCAATTAAGGTTTGAATTGGTTTAGTCTTATCGAATTTAGTTAAAAATAAGCACTTTCAGTATTTATTTAAGGTCGAATTTGTTTTGGATAAAAAATGCATGGAGTCTGGCCGTAGAGAAAATATTAGCGGCGACGCTTTTGCAAACATGCCTGCAGTTGATAACTTTATTGTTATTGCTTTAAAAGCGAAGCGAAACAGATGCAAATAGATGTTTTTAACAACGTTAACTTACAACAAATGCGAAAAATTTTACCAATTTCAATTTCTGATTCGTTGTATACTCTTTTTGGCTGAAATTCCTCACACTTAATTTTACTTACTATATAACATGCGCCACGATTACCAGCCATTTATTGCTAATGTCCTCATTTACCTGAAAGACAAAAACAAAGTTATGTAAACAAAAGTATTTAATCAGTTGTATCAATCGGTCTACTTTCTTATCATAATAGCCAAACGATAATGTAATGATTCAGACTCCGATAAAAATGTTTTGACAACAATGCCAGCTTGAAATGCACTCTGAAGTTGGAAATTTATTTTATTACTTTCCTTTGAACATCATACGACATTTTCTAACCAGTTTTATATCAGATGTAGTTAATTTATCAGTCTTGGGATTCTTTTGATCAATTGCCAATAACAATTTCCTAGCAAAGTTATTTCAGTATAACAGTGCATTTATCATAAAGATAATTATTAACAGAAACTATTCATCAAAGTGACATTTGAAACATTAGTTTATTTAGACTAATGCGAGCTAGATTCATGTTAGGTGACGTCACAGAAACAATCAAAACGACTCCAACGTTAACTACAATAAACTCGTAAAATTTTGACGAGCTTTGTAAACAAACTGGAGTATGCAATAAAGAAAGAGACGTAATTCTAAATACATAAACAGAGGTAATCGTTCCGTCTCTTTCTTTGATGTTGCTACTTTGTGCTACTTAAGTAAGACAATTTAGTCCCACCCTAGATCCCTTTGAAGGGTCTCCAGAGACTCTCAACAGGTAACTTTATAGCCGTTGAATTAATGCGGTCAAAGCAATTTTGTCAGTAATGCAGACTTGTACATTAATATCTTGCTCGTGGAGGGAAGTTGTAATCTAATTTCGGTTAATTTGGTTTTGTAAAGGAATTCATATATTTTTCGTTTCAGGATGAGATCATTTGAAATTTGAACATTACTTTTATCTTTGTATTTATGTTCTGTGAATTATAAATACAAGTTGTGTTAATGTAATATTTCATACACGGCTCAGTATTTTGCATTTCAAAAAGTCAGTTTTCCGCAGTCTCGCTTACTGACTACTAGACCAACGAGGATTTCAAAAAATGTTTTTACTGGAAACATACCTAAAGTTTATTTTAAAAGTTTTAACTAACAGCAACGATTAAATTCGGAACATAAATGACGAAATAAAAGGCAATAGGGCGTGACAGAAAGCTGCGCCCATGCGTAAAATAACCATTCGAAGAATTGCTCTAAGACAGACTGGTTGTAAAGCATAAGACCCCTTTAGTACCGACATAATCGTGTAATCGATTGACTTAAATGATAAGGCATGTCAAATCGATAGTCACTTTGACCGTTCATAATTTGTCACCCTAATTGTTTTTGTTTTTTTTTCTTAATTAGTTCTTATTGAGTTAATTATAATTAAAACACGTGTTTTCATAATTTTAGATTTTTTATGATTGATGTTGTTTTCAGGTCACGGAGAGTTTAAAGGTCTGAATGTTTTAGCATACTTTAATTTCTATGAACACTTCCTTTCAAAAACTTGTAGTAAGGTAGCTACAGATCGAGCCTACAAAGTTTTTAATTAAATAATGGACTGTCCAAACATTCGATTTCTTTGCCTCATCTTCCAAGTTAGCCAAGCAGTGTCCGATTAATGTCCCCGACGGCATTCACTACCGAATTTGGAGCCCGCATCGCGCGGGGTCGGCGACCTCTCGCATACCGTGTGCACACTGACACTCGATCTTTAACATCGATGTAGATTCGATACGCTCTGTGAAGCGCGTTGCAAAGGTAAGATATGTGTTAGTAGGGATAGACAAACAGATGGGCTTAATGTGATTATTATTATTTTAACTGTTACCGTAATAGTACATCATATTCGTGAGTCCTGTATGAAGCATTTGCTTACCTAGATAAAACAAGTGATACAGATGAACTATGCCAGACACATTACTAAAATATTGTTTTACGTTTGAAATATTATTATTATCACAGACATAACATTCAGAATATTGTCGAATTATATTCCTGGCTGAATAAAGACCTGTCTATTGAAGTCTAATAAAGGATAGAT
Source organism: Abrostola triplasia (assembly GCA_946251915.1). Classification (NCBI taxonomy): domain Eukaryota; kingdom Metazoa; phylum Arthropoda; class Insecta; order Lepidoptera; family Noctuidae; genus Abrostola; species Abrostola triplasia. The sequence continues at coordinate 7,782,128 of OX276434.1, read as the reverse complement.
ATAGATATAATAGCTTTTATTGTTTATGAATGAATGGTGGCATTTACATTTTCATAAATGATGGCACCTTATTGTTGCTTTTACGATTACCAATATTATTATTCAAATTATAACGACCATTGTAATTGCGTTTCAGTTACGCTTGGCTGTTTAGGCGGAAAATTTTAGATCCAAAAAACCTATAAAATCCATTAAAATTTCAATTATTACCTACCTCAAAATCCCAAATAAAATGAAAGATAAATCTAAATCGTTATATAACTGCTGTAGCGCTCTTCCTATGAAAATAAAGAAAAAAACTTTTTCTTTTACCTCGCGTTGAGTGATATACAATCGATAACATGGTCGATAAATCGTCAGCAGTCGCATGTGAGCACTACGCTTTACAACAGTGACATGTTTAATGAGTGTTTATGTAATAGTGTGGAATTGGCTGTTTTGGAACCAGTTTGACATCATTATCGATATTTTATGCTTTGGAAACACCGTCGCCTTGACTCGGTTGTATTTCGTTAACAAACTTAAGAAGCTTAGCAACAACTAACAACGTTTTTAATTAAGTCTCTTAGTGAATTTAGTTTGTCGTGCCTTTAAAGGATAGCATATTAGATGTAGGGTAGTCTCGTTATTAATATTGTGTCACATATTTTAGGCGACAGCGTGTTCACATTTAGGTACATTACGTACGTTACATATATTCTATGTAGTTGAAATACCAGTCTCGTTTTAATGTTATGTTGGAAGGTATTTAGGTATTATTATTCATAGTGTACAGTGACTATTAAACTCAGATTTAAACCGAAAATGTTTAGTATAAAATGAGCAGGTAAACACGGATACAATTAAACACTGCTAAATATTTACTGCGCAAAAATCTACGTAAAAGGAAAAAAATCGCTAAGCGCGAATTGAAATTCCCAAAACGTTTTGCGAGATTGAAGAGGCTTTTATGGAAATGGACTGAGCGTGCATCAGATGATAGTACGAGTAGGCAGCCACCCTAACGTGGTATTACACGACCGATTTAAATATTTACGCGTGCCTACTGCAATTTGAATACACCTGATGTTCAATTTATTTTGGCCATGTTGCAGCTTATAGTTGCTTCGAAATGCAAATGTATCGCAATAATACTTAATGCTTATAGCATAAGCATGCACATTTTATGGCACCTTCCTATTTAATTTTCAAAATGGATCGTAAAGATAGATAAATCCTATATGAAATGAAATAAAATTGGCTTGTGAGTAAATTCAGCGTCCGCCGCTCTAGTACCTATATATGAAAACGGCATTGCGAAAAATTGCCATGCCGATGTTTGATAAAGAGCAGAGATTGGATGAACTGACTGTGATTGGTATAGGTCGTAAGATAGCACTTTCAATCTCTACCTCAAAAGCGTCGATGCAAAAACCATATAGCAATAGAAATATTTGCCGAAAATTGGTAACATTCAGTACTAGGCGATCATAAAACCGGAGTATTTGAATACAGATTGTTTAATATTGAACACACACGCATATCGCACTCAATATTCACATCTATTCATCGCTGTCTGCCGTATAAAATGATTTATTCATTTGACGCAAACCATTGTGCGACAAAGTTAGGAAAACGCGACTAAAACAAATTGCCTGCTGAATTATGCTGTCTGATGACCACCGTTTTGTAATTATTGTTCCATAATTAAATAAACTTTCACTTTTATTTTGATATTTATGCAGATCATCCTAAGATACTGATGGCAATGCAATAGCGATTTGAGAATATAAATGAATTGCTCTTCGGTAAACCTATTTAAAAATTATGCAAAAGTTAGAAGGACATTCATATCATAGATTAGAAGTACTGTTTTGGAAATGTGAATCATATTTTAGCTCTAAGTTTTGATAAAATATCAATCTTTAGTTATATTAATTGGCTGGTAATGTAATTTATTTCTCAACTCGGCATTTAAGTGGAGACTGAATAAAACAATCGACAAATATTAATTTAGGATCAACAACCTGTAAGATAACGGAAACAAAAAAAGCGGCCGGAAATTTAACCCATACATTATGTACATAGTACTTATACTGCGGATGCAAAATGCACTCTACATATGGTCCTAAGAATACATTAAGTTGTGCCGGTCAAAAGTTACGTAACGTTTGCATACGATTACTTGAAGCTTCCTCTCTAAACTTTAATTCTGGTCCTTGTGTCCGAACATCGACGAAGTTCATATTTTCGTCCTTTTTATACGAATGTCAGGTTTAGTCTAAAAAGTTTTTGACTGAATTAGATATGCAAAGGTAGGATAAATTGCATGGCAAAGTAATTTTAAACAGTAACGCAGTAATAAATCAGAAACGCAGCGAAAACCCAGAAGGCGATACCTGACTGCAACTAACTAACATTGAGAGTTGTCAGTTTATTAGTATTTTACCAGTTTATAGCACGTTTCACTTCATAATTTTACTATAGTAATTAATATCAAAGGAGGCAAATGCCCCGTCTGCTTACATTTTATCTACATGGCTTATTAATTATCTAGCAGCACGAATCGGTTTCTACTGTCAATGGCTTTAATTACAACCAGACGGCAGATACCGTAAACAATAATACAAGATCTAGCTGTCGATATCACCTAAGCAAATGGCAGGTTTTGTAAACATTCTGACGTACAATGTTACTTCGTATCAGTATGATAGCTCCTTATAAAATACCTCAGTACAGCGACAGACTACGGATTTGTACGCAAAATCTGATCATCATAAGTTATTCCGCGTCGATCCCTTTTATGGTATTAAGATCATAAAGTGGGATAAAACTGGGAGGAATCGGATCACATTTTTTTCTTTGAACCTTTGGTACGCATGGAAAAGTTTATTTACTATGAAATTTAGGAATCTTGTGGGATGGAGTATGGGATAGTGTGCCAGATTCTTGATCGAAATTTTGCAATACGAGAATGCTAGGGTTTATTTGCCAAGTCTCCTAAGGTAGAGAGATAATAAATAAATAAATGTAGGTTGTTAGACGGTAGACCAGAGCTTATACACATCCATATTTTTTACAAGCAAGTCGTGAATTTAACTAAATAATTTCCGTCCGGCCGTCGTGTGTAATGAAGTCGGTACTTAAACGAGTTCAGTGTAATATGTCACGGATGCAAAAGGCTTTTACTAGGAAGCTTCAATCACAAGTTGTCTACCAATAACATTTCTTGGAATAAACATGTTTTTTTTTATAAAAGGCACTATTCATATCAAATCTAGAAAAGTCTTAAAAATACTAACATTATCTTCATTACAAACGCAGATATTTACATTACATTACAAATACTTTATGGCATCATTGAAATGCTAAATCAAACCAAACCACCGTCAAAGAAATATAGGTGGAATCGATAGTTAAAGTCAATAATCACCACCATTATTCCCCGCTAGACATTAAACCCTGTTGAATTTAGATTCCCAATATGGATATTAAAATATGCGAGTCCCCCGTTGGAATTCGCGGAGTTACAGCCATGTTTGATTTAGAATGGTGACTTCCGGCTCCATGGGGGTACGAATTAAGGATATTAACTGCGCCGGAAGGCATCTCATTGCGAATCTGAATATAATATCGATAAATTTTGTGATCATTGCCTGTTCGATATCATTAAGGGAGAGCTGCAGAGGTGTGGAAACGTGAACTATAAATAATGTGGTAGGAAATTGCTCCTGCATTGCAGATACATTTACAAATTGGCAGTGAAGTAATAAAAAATATGATATTGAGTCTTCAGACCGAGAGTAAGGCGACATACGATACACGTAACTACTACAACAACATTACTGCTTTGATTCCGAACAAAAATATACTTCTAAAATTCTAACTAATAAAAGTTCTTGAAACAAAACCTAAATGTCACATTATGTATGTTGGTGTATTTGTTAAATAGATAACTAATAGTTTTAATTCAAATTCAGTTAATTCAGGCGCGTAATTTGTATTAAATACTTAATTATTATTATATTTAACGCACACATGGACGCATAGATACCAAATACCTAGGTATATCAAAGTAGGTATCTATATCAAAACATAACAAGAGTAATTCTAATTTAGTTGCAATATTATTGAATAGGAAGTGCAATAAAATACGTAACTTTAGTATCAAGTGGGTGACAGACTCGAAGCGCCATTTAACAGTACATACGTTTAGCACGATGCTTGTAAGTGTGTCGTCATAATTAACCACACGTAATGTCGTGTAACAGAGATCTTAACTCACCTCCACCAAGCAAACAACAACAGAAGGCTTACAATTACAACACATTTTTGTGAACTGATTGAACAATACAGAAAAAACAAGTTTATTTTATCTGTTATTTTGTTCATTTATTTTTTTGTAAAAAGCAGTATTCCTGAGCGACTATTCCTTGAAGTCTAAATTATGATGGTAAAAAGAAAAATAACTTGAATGTTGTAGTCGTTTAAAACCTGATTTACACATCCTATTTCTCCAGTTACAAGTGCGACGTATGAAAATGCGCTGTGCAGTTAAGCTGCGCCATAAGCTGTATGCAGTTATCGTACGGTGTACGAAATTAATGTCAGCGCCCTAAATAAGTCGAGTGAGTGCTTTGTTTAGGTGCGCTTAGGCTTACTAAGTTCCTCTTATTATCTCTTAAGTCATAATTGTTTATAAATTGTATTTAGGATTCACTCTAAAACACTCCAAGATACTATATTTTAAGTTTGTTAACCGCCTTGTCGTTATTTAGTGACATGAAAAAAACAATTTCAAAATTAGACGGCCTGATTGTCACAATGGCTAAGCAATTGGACTACTGCAGTAGTGGTTGCGGGTTCGATTCCCGCACGGTACAAAAATTCATGTGATCCGCAGATGGTTATTACTCTGGGTGTTTGTGTACCACACCCACGATACAGTGAAATAAAAAGGAGAAATGCTTAGTATGGGGTGATATTTTGCAAATATAGGAAAAAGTAAGTAAAAGAATTAGCGCATGTTTCAGATTGGAATTACTGTGTCTCTCTTTACTGTGGTGTAATGAACATCCTATCAATTACTTAGACCTAGTGATTGGTACAGACAGTCGCCCATAAAACTTGTAGCTGCCCTATTAATGTGCTCGATACAACGTCTATTACGAGCATACACAATTACATACCTACGTTTGCATACGAAGGGTTAATAAAGAAAGTGTAGAATATTATAATATTTTGAGGCACAACATTCTATATATTCCACTTGGTATACGGAAATTATATGGCCCAATTACATATGAATTGAAATTGAAATCCGAAATAAAAAGTGAGTGTAAAATAAGTAATAATTCTTTTTGGAATATATCATGGTTATACTTAATTGAAATTTAAGTTTTAGTTTAGGGTCACATTATAAACGGAGTCTATACAATCTTAAATTCACATTTTTTTTATTAAAACGAAATGTTGTCCACCGACTAGCGCAGTTGGAAGGTAAGTTTTACACAGTATTATTTTTGATAACCTTATTATTACGCATATTATTTATTTGCTTAAATAACTTACTTAATAACAAAGTGTGATTTTTTTTTCTATATTAATATTATCATTCCACATCTTCTGTAAGGCCGTCTTATATCAAAATAATTCACAACGTATTAGCCGCAGACAGCTGTGAGCAAAGGCAGCTGCTACAAAAATGGTAAAGTATAAAAATGACCTCGACTCAACGGCTCCTAATTATGGTTTAGGTGGGTGTACGGCGTGTTCGCGTCAAACGAACAACGGAACCCGCCCACTACACGTATGTTCCGGGTTGTACAAAAGTAAGACAACAAGTATATTTTATTTACATAAGTTCAAGTTCTTTATAAGGGTACAATCACAACTCTATAACATGCTTTTTGTGGCAGGGAATTTTATCAGGATTCAGTTCAAATGAAAATAATCACCAGACATAAAAATATATCGCACGAATTCAATAATTCATTATCAAATGAGGAGGTACCGTCTGTCTGAAACATAAATCTAACGTTCCAATAACTTCTGTAAAAATAAAGTAAATTGCAATTAACGAAGTGGAATAGGTACTCAAACAAACCAAACACAAAGACTAGAAAGGAAGCGTACAAAACAAAATTGGCATCCAATAAAAGGGCTTAAAATCCAATATCAATTTTCATATGAACTCTGATTTAATAATGAAAATCACTGCAGCATTCGAAGTGCAATTTCATTATTGGGAAACAGAATATTGGATCTCAACGGAGCGTATTTTGGAATACTCGTGGGGTAACGCGACAAACCAAATCAACTTTCCGCTATTGTCCATTGTGAAATGGTCTGATATTTGCCAGATTATTTCACGTCACTGTCATGGTAATATTAATAATGGCATCTCTTTTGTTTGTTATCTGAGTAATTAACAAACCTGAGATGAGATTGCCAGTTAAGACTGGTTAAAAATTAAACTGTGTATTTTGAACGTTCATTTAATCATTTTTTTTGAGCCAGTTATTGGAACTCGTTAAAGTAAGCTTATACACACCTAATTACTTCAAACTTGTTTGATTTAGACACAGTTTTCATTAGAGAAGCCTAGCTTAATTTCTTGGGGATTACAAAATTTCGATACATAGATTTTCATCATCAAATCATAATTTTCGTACAATTCAAATCATAAAATGCTCGTGAATACAGGACGCAAATGGACCATGGGAGTTAATGTTCCTTTTTTCTTAAAAAACGTTTGGCCTCTGGCTGTGGTACACGTTTTGAAACAATAATATGAAAGGTGGTTCTTAATCATTTTCGGTCCAATCTCTTGTATCCTGCAACTGTATCTGTATAATATAAGCCTTGCCAAAATCCGAACACCTGGCGTTTTTTACCACCTGTCTCGGTGCCTACCTGCGTATGCAAATCGTAAAATCTGTATTTGGTTCAAGCATATTGTGAACTTTTGTAGCTCCATTTGTGTTGTATAAAGTAGGTGTTTTATTCAAGCCGGCAAAGCTCTGAACTGCATATTAGTGGCTACATAGCGCAGATATGTACCTATATCTACCCAATCCGTATCGCAATTTCAATCACTATTCGATATTCAATGTGCATAATCCAAACAGTGTTGTTAAAGTGTGTGCATTGCAGGGCTGTGTTTATTAAATTCCCCGTAATACGAGGGTGGCCAGACAATTAGGGTTGTCGAGGGAATATAGCTGTCAATCAGTACAGTACTCGACTGCGGTTATGTGATACTAGTGACCGGACATGGGGAGGCAACCTTCATACGTAGTTACTGTTAATCACCTTAGCAAGTCCCCTTTATTGATTTAGAAAATGAAAATTCAAACAGAGACGTCTGTAGAGATTATTTAGGTTAACGCTCGGAAGTTATGTAACAAATGACAGCATCTGTTTAATTATACTACTAACAAGATATCGGGTGATTTTCATTAATTTTGAAATAAGGTTAATTGATGTCATTCTCGGTTAGCTCCAGAATCAAAGTGAGATTTGAATTTAGAACGGGTTTTATCTGTCCATCTATGCGGGTAGAGGCAGCGCGGGAAAGTAACGCGTGCAGCGTGACATTCTAGTCCCAACGGGCGACACCGGTCAAATGAACAGATATCGACCATGTCACAATGTTGTTTTGGTTAGTCTTCATTGAACGTTTTATTAACGATACTTTAAACCATGAGCTTTGAATAATACTAAAAATAAATAAATTTACCTAACGCCGCAAAACATGCATGTCGTCATCATCAGCTGGAAGACGTCCACTGTTAAACAAAGGCCTGCCCATTAGGTAAAGGGGAGCCTCTTACGACACCCACGGAAGGAAACGGGGTGGCCAATTCTAGGCCGGATACCACTAGGCAAACATGCATGTAACACCAACCTATGGTTCAATTACCTCCGAAATTTTATCCAAGAATATTCACCCATAATGGCAACCAGCATTCAAATAGCAGTACGAAATGGGTTTACAATTAAATTTCAGACAACAAAAAACATACGAAATAAAGCTTTACAGTAGCGACGCCCGGGGCGAACGGTAACCTAATACAGATTGTGAAACTAGGGAGAGCTATTCTGCAATAAACTAGACTTTAAGTTGTGGGTGTTTAGACTGAATGGAGCACGGAGTTGGGGCTGATCGGCTTTGCTCCAGGCACTGGAAATGCAATGCTTTTATTGCGAATGCTCCGGTATCTGTTATTCGCCATTCCGCTTTCAGTTTATATATTTTTATGTATTGTTCAAAGGAGATTTTATAACAACTAAAAGCATGTTAGCGATAAGGTGTTTTGATTCATAAATAAATGCTGTATCAATTTATATTCAGATATTTTATTACATGTACGTTTTGTAATTATTGGCGTACCTACGTATAACCCCACGTTTGCCATTTAAATAAGAGTGATCAAAGATAGCAATAATAGTTATTATATAAGAGCTAGAGTAACAACAAACGGTAAGTCCCATCTCATCCTCTCTCCTGTGATCGTCTTTATTATTAACCAACAATAACTTGATTGTATCAAAATTGGGCTTGGAGCAAATAAACCAAATTCTGGATAAGGAAGTTACCGTAGAGTAACAGGCACCAGTTATATTTAAACAAGAAAGTCAATTGTTTCACAAATTAATTAGCAAGGAAGACGAAGTCGTTTATTGTTTCGATTTGTTTATAATCAAATCAAAAGAGCAGTTCTGGGCTTGAGACAGTATAATTATTGTCTTTTAACATTGCATGTAATTTAGTCCTAATCTGATTGTAGTGAGTGGCCAGAATAAAGGACTGAAGCTTATTGACTGAATATAAATGTAATAAACCAAATCCGATACAGATTGATTGCAGGTGAATGCTTTTAATATTGTGACCATAAAGTCAAACCCAAATTTACTCTACAACGAAATTATATTAAATTAACAACAAAATGTTGAAGCTTGCGCCGAAAATTTAATTACTCGATTCTCTTCACGCCGCCATAATTTGCGTCTAGCCTAGATGTAGCGAGCATGCATGCAGACAGGTCCCTTCCAAAGTTATAGTTCAGTGGACTGGAAAGTAGAGATAATTGTGATACAGACACTTTCAATATACACTAGCTATAGAGTATAGGTATTTACATAGCCATCTATTACATTTACAATTAATTTGCTGTTGGCTCGGAATCCTGAGGGTTATCTATACCTAGTTTGCATTTCATTCATGAAGTTACTGCTGGTGTTAGTCATTTGATTCAATTAGCTTAGTGTTGCTGCAAATTGAATGAAGATCTTTATATTAATAGTAATGTCTTTATCGTTTATCTTTGTAGTAAGTGCGAATAGTTTTGATGTTTTATTAAGTTGTTAGGCGTTATTTAGAATTTAAAAGAGATGGTTTTTATTTTAGTTACTCACATTAATTCAATGTATATTATTTATATTTATTCGTGCACAAATGTTGTAACTGTTTTTTGTATTAATTATGGACTTGTTCTGCAATAAAGATTTATTATTATTATTAAATTTCGATACCTAAGATAGAGCTAAGTCATGCAACTTACTTGCTTTAAATTTTTAATTTCAAAGCGTAACCAACTTTCGATCAGCACCTATATATCCACAAAGTTAATGATCGCCCCCATTGTAGGCTGTAATGAAGTTGAGCAGTAAATAAAGACTCCTTTGGCATGCAAAACTCCTAGACGGGTTCCGGCACAGTTCACAATAAACGAGAACATGCGCTGTTGCCAATCCTCTGGCAAAATTGACGATAAATTGAAGTGCATGCAAACAAGGGACTGATTCAATAACTGCGGAATTTGATGCAGTGCAGGCTAATAGGCCGCGCGAGAGATTCTCGATTGATTTTATAATTTGACGCACGTACTGGTTTGGTGGGTCTCTGCAGCTTTTATTAGTTTATCCACGAGTATGAATTGCATTTGTTTGTTCCTTCTTACATTACATTCATGTTCAGTATTGATGATCTTCAATAGAATTCTTTTCTTTAAATAACTTTCTTTTTTTCTGTCTAATCAATGGTTTGTTTTAGTTCTACTTCCTGCCATTACTTTATGTATTTCTTTGCAGTACTCAGATATTTGAAAAGAAAAATAATAATTAATGTACTTAATAATGTTGGTTACTTGCAAAACGGTTTTCACATTAATCCAGGAAACGTACGATTTGATAAATTGTAACGATAAAATTAAATCCAGTACTCAGTTTCCGTGTTATGCAACATAAAGCTTAACAAGCTGATATCATGTTGATTGACGTTACTATGAATATTTAAACTCAACTAACTTGTTTCAAGATCTTGGAAGATGTTTATGGTTATAAACAAGAGGATGAACTAGCCAGATAGTAAGATAACTTCTTACTTCACTAACAGCGGTCGTAAGCTTGAAAACGTCTAGCAACTTATTTTATCTAATCAAGTTATTGCATTGATATTGATATGGGTTCTATCTAGTATATTCTATCGATATTTAAACTAAAGAAATACAACTGACATTGCCTGGAGATAAAACGCAATCAACGCAATTTAAAAATACATATCACCTAAGGCTGGAATAATGATGTGATTTTTATTTTTGATTCTCCCGTAGTTCTGTAGAAAAATGTATTGCCATATTCGTAACCCTAAAAACATCAGACAATAACGATAACAGATGCTATCAAATCCAAAATGCATAATGTATACATCTACAGGTACTGTACAGAGCAACATTGCATAATCTGGTCACCGTCAATCCGCTTATATCGGTCTTAATTAATGCCCGCAGCGGTTCACGCCAGAGGCCTTTATCTTTTGATTGACCTGCCCTGTTGGTTATGACATAATAAACCTATCTGCATGTCTGTGTAATCTCGTCTGATACTGTGATGGAAACAAGCGATCGATGGACGAAAGCTTTGATAGCAAACAATTGAAGTCGATAATTACATTCTTGCGTGTTTGTTTTTGTGTTACATTCAAATTGGTATTGGTGTTTACGTTATATTTGAAGTATTAGTAGCAACTGTACATGCTTAATTTGGGGCATGATTTGGGTACCGTTTAGGCCCTCGCTAATTAGAACCGGAGTCAGGGGATTTAAATTGGTCCAAACCTCAACAGTAAATGGAGGCGAGCCATGCCGTGTAGTTTCTAGAGGTTATTGACCTGAGTGTAGATAACACATGTTACGACTGGTAATATCGTGTTAGAATTAATGACAAATACATAAATAGTGACCAGTTCCTGCTTGATGGCTTGTCGTTGGAACACCGGAACAACCCGTTTCCCTCAGTAAGCTTTTTGATTATTCACATTCCTCTACGATAAACAAGAAATAAAATATTGGTTGTATTGCGTAATATTAGTATGGGAATGTAAGAGGTGTTATGCAATGGCAGGAAAATAGGATCTAGTTATACAACATAACTCATTAATAACTCAAGGGGATTGAAACACAAAGTTACGGATTAATTGATCATTATCTTGTTACTAAAACTGCTGACAAAAGGAACTACCATGACATACTATTTCAGCCAAATTCATGCACACTTACTAATATGAACTTCGTCACAGAAAAAATCACAGTAACTGTGTTGAAAGTAATTTCTGTAAACCTAGGACGAAAGAAGCATAGATGTAATAATCCAATGATCTTCTAAGATTAACATATTATATAATTTCTCATAATCCTCGACATATGCCAACAAATACACAGCAGTCCAAACAAATGGTCGCGTAGAACATTAAACTGACAGATGTGTGAAGTTACTGCGATCAAATCGCTTTATGTATTAGTGAGGAAATCTAGCACAGCAGAATAATCCTCATAAAATTAAATCAACGTAGAAAATAGTTTGTTATGATGAGTCACGGCGAATCAGTAGACAATGGCGACGAATCCATATGAATGCAAGAATTGAGTGACTCAGAATTCATGACGGGTTTCCCACTTTCATAGCTTCGATAGGATGTGGGTGGTTCTTAATCATTCGGCAAATTTTTGTGGCCTACAAATATATATTTATTTATAGATTTAATACCGTCTCCTCTTTTTATTAAACACAAACTGGTACATTGACTGGAACGGTAACAGAGTGAAATTAACAGTCTTCAAAGTACAATTCGTTATTTCTTTCCTTTCCGTTTGCGTGTTTGACACAAAATTGTAAACACCTGGAAACAGGTTAACCCAATACTATAAGGAAATTGTATTATAAACACCTACATCCTCGTACGTAGCTAAATTTAGCAAATCCTTCTTTAATTTGGACTCAAAGCTAGAAAACGTAATTGTGAATAATCACACTAATATTATCAAGGCGAAAGTTTATGTTTGTATGTTTGTGACCTCTTTACGCTCAAACGGCTAGACCGATTTTGATGAAATTTCGTATGGAGTTAGCTGACACTCTGGATTAACACATAGCCTTTTATTCCGAAAAAATATATAACAGGTAACACCGCAAGGCGCAACAAGTAAAATAAATAAGAATAGTAATTGCACTTCACGGCAGATATTTGTATTTCGTCTATTCATAAAGTTACAACTTCAACAAAGCATAATACGGCTTCTAGTAGTAGCGTTGCCAAACACAACAATGTTTACTCAGAACGCGAAGCTGAGAATGTTAATGGGACTTATGAAATAGAACGGCATGTAACGTTAAATTCGTTGAGTGGCCATTCATAAGAGGCTAGTTAAATGGCCACTTTGGCACAATTAGTGACGGCGCCAATCGCCGAGTCAATGCACACTGAGGGGCAAATGATTTCGCTAATGTCACGCAACGGTCCTATAGACTCAATTGGAGCGTTGCTTTGTAATGGGCCAAGGTATGACTGGAATTCGGTCGACACTAAAAATAAGTGGGCTGATATCAATGTATTCTAATATAATTCTGTAATTAAGGAAAAAATACAAATTACTATACGATAGTTTTTGACAAAACATCTTCCTCAAATAAAATACTAATTGTATGCTCGAAAACGAATTAAAGTGTAGTTTTTTGCTAATATTTTCTTTGTGAAGTTTTCAATTCATCTGCGATTCAGTTTTTAGCATTCCAACTTCTCCAATTTTCACAATTGATTCTCAATAACGGCATTCAAAACGTTCTAACAACGCTGTTAATAGAAAGTATCACGAACACATCAATGTAGCAAACAATTGTTGAATCACGTGATCTGGTAATCGAGTAAGCAAACTTACGTTGTTCATGAGTTTTGTCCCAATTAACGTCTATTACGGTTGCATATTTACATTACATTATCACATTAAACTGTTTTTCAACTAATGTCTTGCGATTGTTCTGCTGTATTAACGTACCTACCGCTCCACACTTGCACAGTATACAGGAGTATAAAAAGTATGTATTTTGCGCGTATTAAACTCGTAGCCCTTAGTTAGCTCCAGTCAATTGGGTCGTGTAATTAAGGAAGGCAAACTGTTTAAGAACTCGACGTTTTTAATTGACTTCATAATCATTCGACCAATGGAATTCATAATATGTTTCACACAGATAAAACCACTAAAAACGAAGGCCAACCGTTTAATACCGATAGAATTATAACTAGAATAATGTCTCAGGCACTACTAATTAATCTACACACATTATTAATCTACGTCTCACAATTTTTCACGCGAATTAAAATACTTCCAAATGGAATGCGACGTGAAAATGTACTATCATAGAGGCGTTGTGGCTCGTTAAAGCCGAGGAGTGGTCCATGTGAGTTGTTTTATTGTGCAAATCAGCAGCTCCAATTAGCATAACAAACGGACGATGTACGCACGGCCGGTTTCATTGGACCACGCGGTGCGGTGCGGCGCGGGATGCTTGCTTGGTATCGGCCACACGTCCAAACGGGATGGTCGGAACAGTCGTGCTCGCCAGACCGTGCCTTTCAGCCGCATCGACTTTCCAACACATACATCGAATTTGAGCTCCAAACTTACATGTATGGAATTGACATAATGCGCGCCGAGCGCTTGAGAAGTTGCACGTTCAATACGAGTTTTGTATGGTGGAGGTGCAACTTATTGTACTTACTATCGATGGCTGGTTTGATATGTTTTCGTTTTCTATAACTTTCTTTTATCATTATTATGCTATACGTAATTGATAGCTTTGCATTGATTCTAAAGTTTTGTGATATTGTAAATGGTTTACAAGCTGTAAAAAAGTTTACCTGTTTGATTTGTAAGTAACATAGCGATAACCATCGGCAGTAATTCACTTCTTTACGACCAAGCTCCGCCGCAACCAGAGACACTGCATTAAATAATTATCAGGGAAATCGGCCTAGAATTCTATTATGTGAGTGACATCCCAAGAGATGCGGCATCCGTTGCAACCAGGGGACGACCACGCACCAAGTTATTGTAATGAGAACGACAGGGGATATTTATGCCTCTCCACGCGCCCCGAATACGCAATGAGTCTTAGATACTCGAATATTCAATATAAGGGACCAAGACTCGTATTCGGGTATTTGCAACATCATTTACTACGCAAACATGCTGACAGGTGTTGATTTTGGATCTTTTGTATTGACAGAGGTTCCGCGTTTGGGAATATGTAAGTAAATTGGCGCAAATACGGTGATTTGAAATTCGAGCGCTGTGCAAATACGCCTTCGTTTTTTGTTTTTATATCTGATCTTTACTGGCGACTACTTACTCCTTACCATTTAATCAGCTTTATACTGCTACACGTGTTGTTTACCGGTATACTTAGAAAACGACATTTAGAAAAACTAGCTTTTTAATTCACTATCCCATTCCCAAATGTAATTAAGTTAATTAAAGGAAAATAAATGACAAAATAAACGCGGAAAATCTTTTCCACGACTCAATATTGCTTCGTCTGCTTCCAAGAAACATGCCTAATAGCGTCGGAAGCTGTGAAAAGGGTCTTTCAAATCCTTCCACAATAGTGTACGATGACCTGTCTCAACGGAAGAAAATTATTTTCCCGTCGGCTTTTGTCCACAGCCGAGAACAGGCATTCAGGAAAATATTCGCGACCATTGTAGGCTTCCTCTCAAAGTATTTAAGTCTGTTCTTATAGAAAAATATTGTCAATATCTGGTGTTGGATTTTCGCTTTCACCCAATACGAAGTGAAATATTTATAGGTTTTGAAGCGTGACTGAAGCTCTCTGTACTTTCATCTAATGTGCAACCACGTGTAAAGCCTTGGTTTAAAACTATTGCTTGATAATATTGTTGAGTTATAGCATACGATAAAGTTGTCATTGATCTAATTTGTAATACTTAAGATATTGTATTGCTTTTAAATTATGTTACATAAAAAGTTTTAATTGTAAGATGCTATTAAAAGTCTATTTCTTTTTAAATATTAATTACTTACCCTGTAATTAAGGACCATTAATGTTTAAGCTGTAGATACTTGTTAAGCTACTCGTTATAATTATAGTTAAATTTTTTGTGTTATGTATTTATACACGCATCGTAGGTGTAGCTTATAAACACATAAAAGTAGCTCAATTAAAAAAAAACTGTTTTGCGTATTTCAAACCCACTCAGTGGTTCAGATAATTATCATTTATAATTAGTAATCAATGCTACCAATAACCAATCAGTCAAAGGCAGTTTTTCTCAGTTTTATAACTCGCAGGTCTCAGACCTCACAATAAAAATCCAATCAACCAGCATTGTCAACTCGAGTTTATCCATTAATTTATTAACAATTAAAGTTGAGTTGCATCAACTCGATATAAATGGCTTTACATAATCGGTTCGTAATCATGTGTTTTATAGAATCAATAAAGTGAATAAACGTCGCCCCTGTAATCGTGATGTAATTGCAGTATCTCGCACGAGTGACTCCATTTTATCGCCAGTACAGTGTACACTGGCAATAACTTTTGAAGTACACGTTCCAGAGTTTTGGAGCCACCAAATTGGTAATAAAAGCGTAAATACAGTGAAATTTTGTCCTCTGAACTTTTCCTAGAAACCAATTTAATGTTTTGACATTTACATCGATCTTTATTACACAACTGTCTTACTCAGAGATGGCTCTTGTTAGTGACTTTTCTCTCTGCATGCTCTGTTTTGTGTTTCTACTAAGGTATAGGGTTTTTACTGCAGATAGGCTGCAGTAATTCTCACATGCAACAGCAGAGCAAGCCAATAGGACTAAGAAAGTCCATGATGAAACTGAAAAAGTACATAAGTATCTACATGGGTAGGTTTAAACAGTCTTTTTTTTTCTTTTTTTTTTAGGGTCTTTTACATTAAATGCATGGCAGACCCAGAACTCTCAGTCTTGTGCATTTAAATCCGGTCCCTAAACTTCATAGTCACCGTGACATTGCATCGGTCTTCTCATAAAATAACTGTATATCAGGTGGTCCTTCAGAGCGATTATAAGAACAATATTTGCATAACAAAAGCACGATTGACATCAGCACTTTAATCACCCGCTTTGCAACCGTTTTAATCATTTGCTTTCACTTTTGATTGACGTTCAATTACTTCAGCTATAACGATTTTGAGTTCAGTTTTCACGTTAGGTCTCGGATGGGTAACTTCCATACAGGTCTTAAGTATCAAGAATGTTCGACGACTGACACGCTAATGATTATAATGAGTTCCAAGCAAAAGGATACATCAGCCTTCAATAAGGTTATTGATTATAATGGATTAGTTCTAAGAGTTAAGTTATAAAATACAGATACTGTTCAGTTAGAAAGTCTCTCTGAAGAACAGAACCTAATTGTATGTCCGGGGCACCCTGGACAGTCAGTATTGCTACGATCTTGCTGTCTGGATAATCTCAACACTGCAGCAGCTATTTATAACAGTAGATAGTAACATACTACTAATTGATGCCAATTCTCTAACAAGAAAATAGTTGTATATACTTGGTACCTCCAAAATCTAGGTTGAACAAGGTTCAAAAGACCATAATAGGAAAATAAAATTCGCATTCCGATACATTTATGAAAGCACCAAACAGATCCTACGCTTAATCGCTTTAGCTTCGTTTTCACTGTTGATCGATGCTCCATCAAACCAGTTGTCAGTTTTCAAGCGCAGCTCAGACGACCATCAGTCATGCGGCGGCTGTTACGAAATGACGCATGCAACCGTCTATTTGAAGTGGTAATCAATACGCGCCAACCTATGTAACGTGTTATTCAATCGACGCTTTGGAGTAAAGTTTGAAGCTGAGGCAACAAACAGAATATAGAAGGATCCTAAATTGTGGGATAATACCCATAAAATTAAATTAACTGACCATGTACGGAGAGGCGTTTACTGTGTAAATATCTTCTGCTGAACATGGGCCAAAAGTTGCTGTAATAAATGGAGGCGAGAGAATATGGTCATAATCACAACGCTGTTGGTGATCGCAAAATGTTATTATTAGCGTAGGTTGTCCATTCTACGTGTTCTCTTTGAGCCTCTTTATACATATGTCTTCTACTCTACAAGGGAGGACCGGTCTATAATTTAGGAAGGAAAATCCAAGCAGGTTGTACAAAAATGTAAAAAAAAGTCGTTGACGATTGGTCAATAAATCAAAGATGAATTCAAAGTAGCAAATTGTTAATTGAGGCAATCATGCAAATGTAGTTCTCGTTAACGAGTAAACAATATGTCTAGAAATAATAATAGTCTGGTGAACCGGCATTGCAAAATACCTCGAAAATATTTACTAGAACTAAACACGTACTACACACGTTAGGAACGATAAAAATTAACTTGTAATGCCGCAATTACCGTCATTATAACGACGAAACTGGATCTAGAACAGCGCACCGTAATTGGAAAAGTTCACAAACGCAGTCATTAACCGTGCCAGTGTACATGTGGCCAAGGAAGGCGGAGAAACGGTATCCGTCTTAGTTTTTTCAATTTGTTAAGGGAGATTTAGTACGGGTTACAAACACTGATCCACGAGTGAAAGTCGTGGTGTACGTAATTGGACTAAATTACCGTCTTTGAGGGACCCTCGGAATGATTGCGGGCTAACAGACACTTTTTCTATTAGAAGCGAGCTTCTTTAAATGTTGTACGGAGTAATTTTGGGTTGCCTCCACACTCGAGGCATGAGTAACAACATTAGCTGTAGTACAAACTCGAATAAAAACAAATGTAATGATCAAATTATAGTTTTACGGTGCGTTAAGAGTGGAGTAGTAAAAAATGCGATAAAAAGGAACAGTGTCTATATAAAACAGAGTGCTACTGTTTTAACAGGCCTGCCTAATATAGCATGAACGTAAGTCTTAATCGTTTAAACAAACACATCCCACTTTTTCTTAAAATATATTGATCATAAAATGTAGAAATATCTTGGACAAAGTATGAGGACTATCAAGCAATCTCTGGGAGCGTTTATTAAAACAAAAGACGTTATCATCATAGTAGTTACTACGCTAGTTTTTATCTCTGTAACTGGTACAAGTAAACATAGACAATTAGACGCTCAAGAAGCCGGTTTGATACAACATCGTGCTGCAAAAAATATTAGCGCAATGTTAGATCAAACTCTTTGTCTTTAATATATTACGAGATAAACTAGCGTTTATTATTCACATTTGCTTTTGTATTATAATTAAATGTTCTTAATGTTTTGTTTTAAACTAATGTGCCGCAATATTATTGTATATCAGTTAAAAACGTTTTGCATAACAACGAAGAACGCCACCTTGACTGGTCATGCAATTTAAATCCAATTTATAAAAATGACAGTGTATCAACGACGCTATGCCACTTTTAAAAGTAATATTAACATGATAATCATAGGAAGTTGTACCAATTTTCAGTTACGTCGTACTAAACCCGCTTTATATCTAAAATATCGTTTAATTTATGGCTTCGAAAAACACTAAAGTAAATATGGTGAATCTTACAACACACGAACAGAAAATAAAATCATAAAGAGGATATCCCTTCCTAAGCAAATGCTTGGATTAATCGGTATGACGAAGGAAAATACTCATAAATAGTCGTCGAAGGGAGAACCGCTAAATAGCGATGTTGATAGCATCGCCAGTGACTAGGAATCATGGCGCGATAAAATAAACCCCTAATAAAAAGACGAAGTACTGGCCAGATTATTGGACGTCTTATCAAGTGACTTAGGCGGCCCCAAATTGAGTGAGCGAGAATTATGGACAAACTTTCTACTAGCAAGAAATAAAAGATAATGAAGATCCCGATTAGATAAATGTGGTAAACATTTAGATAAGCATCGGACTAATGTCTAAACGTTAACGTTAGTAAATATGTCGGGAAAAGGACGATATAGACACTAAATTAAACATAACTATCCCTCTGGTGCAGTCGGGTAAAACCCAAAGAATTTGTATTGTAACTGATTTCGGCAAAAGTCTGTTAAATTCAAAGCAAGTTTCAATTAAATATTGAAAGTCCTTTTTGTATAAGCCACACGCAAATAGATATTTCAACAAAATCACCTTTTAAATAAAGAACAAGGTCGTAAAATGAATCAAATTTCGATCATCCCTTTGTGCGAACGTCACTTTATCTTTATTAGATTCTTAAACCAATGTTTGTTAAATGTTTTGAGCTAATAAAAGTAATATTAAGGGAACGAGGACCTACGTACGGGAGGAAATGAAAGCGACGAGAGAATGAAATTGGAAAACTTGTTACAGAATTACTCGAGATGAAAAAGGAAAAAATAAAGCTCTAGTAAAAGTTAGTGAAACACGGTACGGTTGAATGTTTTTATTTACCTGGGGGATCGTATTTGATCAGTAGGCGGGCAATATCCATACCCCCGATCAGATTTTGTGTTTCCATTAGCAATCTGATTGTTGACGTTTAGATCTTGTAATTTTAATAAATATAACTAAATACTAGCCAAATTTTTTAATATAATCTCATTGAGTCACGAACTACCTTCGCTTCAATTGGAAGTCAATTATGATATGATATATAACACGTAATTTGCTACTGCGCAGGTAAAAGATAAGCTTTGCTTACAAAAAATGTACTTGAGTATATCATGTTAGTCGTTAACGCGAGAGCAGGCCAAGTATTTAAGTTCCCAAGCAAAAAATAAGGAAGTAGGTTTGATATCATTAAACATGTAAACTAACGGTGTGTCAGGTAGAAAGTGGAGCAGACTAGTCCCGCCTTCATTCTTCCTGTGATGCACGCTTCGAACAAAACAATAACTCTTGACGCACTCACCTTTTATTCCAGTTTCCGATCTCAGCGTACCGTCGGCCGTTCGAGCTTCCGCACCTTCTCACTTCATTTCCTTTGAACGTCTGAACAGAGTTCCCGTTGGGCGTTAATATTCCGTTCGAGGTATTATTGTTCCGTTCCCTGTTCCTCGGGAACGTTCCAGTTCCTGAACGAAAAGTTCCCAACTGCGGAGCTTGTTCTACGTCAGGCGTGAACTGTTGTAGCGGAAGAGTCACGTTTCCACTCCAACTCTTGCGATTGACGGCGAAAGTTTTGAACGTTCCATTACCGTTCGATGATGGTGCCACCCCACAAAAACTGCTTCGGTTATGGCTGTTCTTAATGAACGCACCGTTCTGCAGCGCCACTTGAGGTTTGATCGGCACCAGTGGTGACGCCTGGTCAATGGACATCGTACTTTAATAAATGTAGGTGCAACCTACTTTTGATCTATCTACATTTTTGTCTGTAAAGGAAAGAAATATCTACATTAGGGATGTATTGGTAAAGCGTTAGTCGCGATACCACCAATAGAGTTGCTTGCAAGCGTGCTGTTAATTTGGAACGGCCTTTGCATGTCAATCAGTATCGAATTGTTTACGTTTTCTTAACAAACTGGTTGCTAAGTGTACCAGCTAGATATAATGAAGAGGGCATCGAACAATAGACTTCAATTTAGGTTAATGGACATTTGAGTTCCACAATGCTTGACACTTAACTGGCCTGGTAACGAAGGCTCTTGTTAAGGTATAAACGGGTACATAATAACAGTAGTGTTGTTTCGTAGAATTCGTATCGTAATTGTAGGTTTTATGACAATTTAAAGACCATCATATTAGAATTCCAACAATGAATTAGAAATTCAAGTGAAGGACGTTATTTGGTAATAACTGCCGGACAAAGCTATTACGCATTGTTGCAGACCAGCCACAAAAACGCCACCGAATTGTTTTTGACCTCCAGCTGAATCATACGATTAAAAAACCACCGCCACAAGACCCGGTGATTCACGAGATAGATTATATTGACCAATCCAGCGGAGATTTTAATACGATTTAGCTACTTTAGACTGTATTTTACACTAGGTACATTAAGTAAAATATTTATGCATATTTATGTTCAATGATGGAGCATGGAAAGTTTTTTTCTATGATACGATCATAAATAAGGAATTGATTCTTGTTTGCGTCTGTCTCCATTACATATTGAACTTGATTATTTGTCCTGCGTACGCCCGTCTGCATAGCTACCTCTGACCTTGTATGTAATTGTAGTGCAGTCACTAGACGCGTCCCGGTGGCCATTGTACTCATCTATTCACATTAAAAGTGGAAACTCTCCATTAGCTTTACCGCCTTGACCCACTTGAACGCATACGCACTATGGTACTTTTTAACACTCCAATCATGCGATAAATGCTATACACTGGGGTATTATTGTTTAAACAAATGTAGGGTGTGAGTTATATTGTTTGTTTCTTTTATTCAACATGTTCGTGCTTGCTATTATATACCTACGTCATAGCTACGACATCAATATTATCCACGTGCATTCGTTGCATTGCTTTGCATATTTTATATCTTTATTTGAAATATTTTTAGTTTGTAAGGATTTTGTGTAGCTTTCTCATCTTTTAAATCTTGCTGTCGACTCGAATATGAAATTAATATCAGAGCATTAACTTAATGTCGAATCCTTTTTCAAAACTGAAAAAGTAACACTATCATTTATCCGACACGTGTAATTTATCTGTCACCTGGTGCCTGCTATATAAAGGAGGTGCAGTCAAAAAAGGACATCAATTTGCGTTGAAATAAATGTCACGTCAGTCGTCGGATATATTTGACCTAGTGAGGTGCGGACACTGGTAATTTGCTTCGGTCGTTCATCGCCATCTCCGTTCAGTTGTCGTTCAGTTATATAACCATTGCGTAAGGCAGCCGGTGAGTTGCTCGACTGACCACCTCGGATTCGCGCCGCCTCCGCTTTGGCCTAATTTATCGGCGAATAGCGTTATCTGATGACCATCGATAAAGCTTGAGTACTAAATTATAGTAATGGCTTGCAATTTAGATCTACTTTCTTGTATCAATATTATTGCTACCTGTTCAATTTATGTAACAAGAATAGAGAGCCACAGTTATGAAGTCTTGTTTTTGTGCTCTCTGAAGTAGGCTAGTTTATTGCAAATTGCAATTTACATAAAACCTTTCCTAACATATTGTTAAATTTACTCTTCAAAATTATGTACGTAGTTAACAAAGCTTAAAAATGTTTGTTGTTTTTTATCTTTATATACCTACAAGAGGTCATTAACCTAGAACTAATAACCCGCCCATCGCTTTTGTCTTGCAATGTTAACACTAGTATTCAATTCTTGTAGATATTGTACTAGTCATGAGTGTTGAATAGAGCGGGAAGTTTCTAATTTTCATCGGATATTTTTCAATTGTTTTGAAAGCATGCAAGCGTTATCCAACTGTTACCTTTACACTTCTTTGTAAGTGTTGCAATAGGTGTTACCATTCGCTCATCGTTCGTGTCTTGGTGAGAAATAAATAAAGCAAGATTGTTTTTAACAGTTACGTACTGGTACCTTTATAAATTAAAAGCGTCGATGCGATAGCTAATATTTACTAACAACATCATATGTTAGACAAACTGTTATATATTTTTCGTTGTCCACAAAAACATTCATTTGTTTGCAAGAGGTCGTTATTTGTCATTAGTACAATATGTAATTATTACATTTAGATGTTTCAATTCAGACAATGCTATTGTCTAATTTGGCTATTGTACACCTCGGGAATTTTCACTAATTAGGCTAGCTTGGTTCACTTTTAACCTGAATGGAGTAACTGTTGCGCTAATACGTGGAATCGAGGCAATACATCCTTATACAGAAGACGTTGCAGTGTATACGATTTTCCTTATTTATCCAGTTACCTTTTGATATAAAACAAAGTAATATGACTTTTTGAGTCATTTTTGCATGTTGCCCGTGCTAAGCTTAAATCTAAATTATTCGCGAACCCGCGACTTTCGTTACAGTGCAGCAAAAGACGCGGGTTCAAGTCCCGCTCGTTTCCATCATGTTTCAAGTTTCCTTTATCAATTTCGATAAAACAAAGTAGCCTAAATAAGATATACACGTTGCCTATTTGACAAGATTTTGCAAGACAGGTGTATGTCTGCATCAGTCAGTCACGACTATACATTGAACGCTTTGTCTCTTTTGTATGACTGTTTTCTCCAACTCTCATTCCTTTTGTGTTAACAGACGCTATATTAACTTATTTGTTGTTGTATTTGATAGAAAAGGCTCTCCCACAATCGTTCTTACATTTAGATCCAAACTTGCAGTTCATTTAGTATATAACACGATATAAGTATATAGTTTCCTATGGTTAAATGATAATAAAGTGCGTCGGCTTAGCACTGACGTGTCTAGATAGTGTAACTACTATTCAATTAACAGAGCTCTAAATCATAGGTAGAGCGTCTCAGTGCAAATGCTGAAACTGGTTGGACAACCCTGATTCCATAAATGAATAAAATTACTGCTATTATTATAATACTAAATATAGAAATATAGGTATTTATAACGGTTAAGATTTATCATCATTAGCCTATCTCAGTCCACTGCTGGACTTAGGCCTCTCCTATGGCACACCCCTGAGCTCGATTTTAGGCCTTCCACTTACAACCGCTGCCAGCTATTATGCGCAAAGTTCTTTTTAAGTATATAAAAAATGTCGCCTCACACTAAGAATTTGTGTATCGTGGGTGCGTTTTTTGTCCCTTGCGGAATTCGAACTCGCAACCTCTAGCGCAGCAATCCAATCGCTTAGCCACTGCGCCAATTGGGTCCTCAAGTTAATGAATCATACGTAAAATATACAAGTTGTAAGATACTACAATATTTTGAGAGGTACACTCATATTTTATGAAGACCGAGTAACATTTCGCTCGTTTATTTAATGTTGCCTAACTTATAAAACCAGAATGAGAGAACAACTTTTACAATAAATTGCAGTAGGATAATTGAAACTTAATCGAAACTTTTAAAATAAAATACGTAATATCTAGCTCTATTTTATTTTAGTCGGCAACGATGAAAACCTAGTTTTATTATAAAATTGCTTATATACTTTTGAACTCACAGACATTACCTACACAACACAAATCATTAAAAATTCTCAAATTAAAGTCCAAATCAGAACTGAAATAAATAATATGAAAACTAATTAAAGAGTATCAGTTTTTTTAATACATTTTAAACACCATTATAATTATCATAGTTCCTACCTATACCAATAGTACCTGCATTGTTTGGACTTCGAAAAAACTTAGGACATTTTTAGGAATAACAAGTCAAAATATAATTATACCTAAGCCTCTGTACATCCAATGTGTTGTTTAAGATATATCTGTATGTTGTTGTGTACAATAAAGAATTAAGAATATAATTCAACGGTAAGTACCTATTTAATGACTTCCGATCAAGGCATAACATAAATTTATTAATTTATTTAATTAATAGTTGCCACTAATTACGGTAATTTATGCCAATTCGATTAAAAAGTATTAACACAAGAATGTAACATTATAGCAGCTCAATTAGAAAATGTTAATTCCTCAGTAAAAACCGATCGTATGACAGAAAGGTGCAAGGCAGGTGCAACACATTTTTAGCGACCATACTTGATTACCACATTATGACACGATTATTATTCAGTAGGTAAAATTATTATATGACCGTTGAAAGTAAGTAGTCTTTTTCTCCGCAAAACTTGATGAAGGATTCATAGGTTTTCCTTCAACCTATTTTTAAGTAGAACTCTACAAATCACAAAAAACAACAAAAAGGTACCTACACTACTTTTGTGCTGAATCAGGGATCGTTGAAAACCAACAATATTGGCTTTTGTCCACACGACCCATTTACACAAGTACGACAAAGCTGAATGCAGAGCTAGCAATACAATTTCTAAACATGACATTCTAAGTAATAGTCTATTCAACTATAGGTGAAGTACTCTAATTCGATATGGATATAATTTACAATAATTATGTCATATTACATATTCTTAACATGTCAACAGACTTGATTCACCCAGCCCAAGAATGCGGCAGCGTGGAAAATGGATCATAAACAAACGCACGTGCAGCTATATCTATAGGCTACAGCTCAATAATTGATAACGAGGAGTTGGCTCGGCTTCAACACTTTTACTAGACAGATTGTTTGCATTAATAACTTGGTTATTGATTGGAGCATTCACTAAAGTAGATACTCGACAAATATACATTTCGGTTAGATATCTTGTGTATGTTTGTATGTTAGTGGTTCAACATACGTAATAGATAAGAATTCCTCGCATTGCAGTTCACGCATACGTGATTTTAACACTGACAAATTACTGGACGAACTAGTGTAATAGACGGCTAATTTATTAGTCGCTCAACTTTAGGCGATATTCTACTGTTATATTATCAGTACTAATATCATTACCAGTATACTTCTGAATACTATACAAAATACATAGTTGCATACACTAATAATTTCATCAACGAAAAGATATCAGGTAAATTATGTTGCCTCTATAGAACCACTTCAAATATCCTACAGATACTGAGAATGAGTAACACTATCTACTAGATGTATATCTACGGTAATCAAATTGTAAACTTCTTCAAAAGCAAATAGATCAACTATGCTTATTAATAACCTAATTTAGAAGTTAACCCACCCAAACTAATTTTCCATATTCGGTTTCCCTGCAAGGTGAACAAGACTTTCAAGACGAAGGCAACGATAGATTGATTATAGTACCTACCTACTACCATATTAAATTAATTGAATATAATGTGAGTCTTAAAACTTAGCCAAACTAATAAACATACAAGTTAAAATAACCTTGCAGTTTAAACGTAGGAAGTTAATGACGAATGTAGGCGTATTGCAAATTCAAACCATTATTCAATGGGATGTGCGCATCTCGACTTTAGCAGTGATTGAAACGAATTATGTTACAGTACAACAACCTGTCATATGACTAGATGTAACCTTGGCCTAGACATGCTTCTAGAGATAGACGCAGACCTTATACGACCGTACGTGACATAGCTTGCAACTTTATATAGAAGCCTCGTATTACTTAATTTGTAGTCACGTGTGGAAAAACGATTTCTATGTAATAAAAATTAATTGTTAGTTTAATAAAAAATATATAAACATAATCACGTAACAAGGGATAGCAATTAGATGCCATTAAATAAACCCATAACAGATCCTGCTACATAATTTATAGATGATAAAACACTCGAAGAACAAGACAACATTTTGCAAAGTATCCCGTCGAGAAGGGTCCACACGTGACAACTATTCCAAGTGTTGAACAAAAACAACACTTTATCTAAGTGAAGGGTTTCAGAATGTGCGGGGATCATAACACCGTCGATCTGTATTCAGACCACGCGCCGCACAGGAAGGCGAAAGCCGCAATGTGTCTTGAGAGTTCCGACTCTTGTTCAATATTTCTATTATTGATACTGGATCAGCCCTAAACGTTGTATATTGGAATCCCAAGAAAGTTGCATGTGAGATCTAAATAATTTCCTGTCATTTATATTCCTCAGACCAAGCAACTCCCAGGTTATGTAATACAAAAATTGGTAACTTCTATGACCAATTTATTGCATTTTTCGTGAGTATTTCGAAGTATGCGTTGAGTGATGACGATTTAAATAGAACACATCTACTTGGAAATCTGAATTACACACTTGAAGCTTGATCGCATGAACGAATTCGGGCAAAAACATCAAGGTCAGTTTTTTGTTACTTATCGCTATCAAAGATTTATTTTTTGCCCGAGTTTTGAAGCTTTGTATGTCTATCGTATCATCTTACTCGCTGTACCACAAACATGTGTTTATCTCATCACATTCAAAACTAGTGGCTATTTTTTACAAGAAATAAAAACGAAGTATTTGAAGTTGGGTTAAAACTGAAACCAGAAAATATGTAATCATTCATTTAATTCAGTAATTCTGACAACTAAATCGATACGAACCATTTCAGTATTGCTTATTAGTATGACAAGACCATCTGGAACAGGATACGCACAGGTTGAATTAACTGTCAAAGGTCGTTGCAATGCACCTCAGGTCGGTCAAACAAACACAGCGGGTTGACACAAGCAAACGATGCGGGCATGTCATGGGTACCTTGACGAAGATGACATGAATACTGATGTAGAAGCGAATCTTGGTACACGTGTGCGACCGGCAGATTTGCATAAGATATTTGGAGGAAATCGTTAATCGTACGAACAGGAAACAGATATTACGCAGCTTTAAACGGTCAATTTAACTATTTGCAGGATACACGCCAAGAGATTATGTGGAAATACTTCGATTTTATAGGGAATAATAACCTACCGCATTTTGTTAAACTGTGTTACTGCAATAATTTGTCGAAAACATGACTTTATAATAATGAAAAACTGTAGACATAAAATACTATATTTGATTCTGGAACATATAATTATTATAGATACAATTTTTTAATTCGAGTACATTGTTTTATACGTAATATAGACATTGGTACTGATCTAAGCGAATGCGTAAAATTGCGTTCAATTCTGCTAAGCTAGTAATCACAGAAACTTTCTACGGAGATGATAGGATATTAGCATATTGAAATGCGGTATGATGCCGTTTGCAATAACGTCGAAAGTATAATTTTAGTGATCAGCAAATAAACTTCATCAAAATAAATCAGTAGAATTGCAATGAAATCCAATCAATTTTCGAACTAATGACGAAGACAGCAATAACAAATTTCACCCATAAAATAATCTTCTAACTTACACTGAAACCGATAAAACAGCCAAAATATAATATCATGTTTTCAAAATAGAATTACATTAACAGCGAACCATTCAAAGGTATAATTATAAAACTCCCTACTACAAACCCCTTACCCTTATAATTTATGAATAAACGACGATGATTTTATATAAATATTAATCTAAGGACCGTTAGAAATTCAATCAATGAAGTGCAAAGCTTTTGTTCCTCTTAACTTAAATCATCTCTAAATAGAGCGGTCATTAATCAACGTACAAAAACGTTGACGCGGAAGGAGTTTAAAAAAGAAGGATGGCGCAAAAAATCTTTTATTATCCGTTAAAGGCACGAGCACGCCCTACCTATCAATATTCATTGTCCTTGTTACACTGAAGAGGTTTTTTGTTATTTGTTTTTAGTAAAATTATTTTGGCTATGTACTTTTAAAAACGTTGCTAAAAACTTAAGTCGTGTAAAAATATATGTTGAGGACATAACAATAAGACACTAATGTCGAACGGATCAAAGAGGAATAAAACAACATGGATGTGTGACACAGCGTGAAACCGATTGATTCCTCCATAGGGGTGGCCCGTCTGCCACTAATAATACTCGCAGATATTTGGTAAAAAATCTTTCGATACGTAGCCCTCTTGTAAGTGGGTCACTAAGCGGGGAACATGACGAATCGCTTCCATCACTCTTTAACGTAGCTGCAAGTGGGGGAGACAAGATAAGACTTTACACTCAAGCACTCTCGCATTCGAGAATTTTTGATAAATGCATTTAGTAAGTTTTAAAAGAGGAAAAGTGCAAAGATTTATTTGAAACGAGATTAAACTTGTAATAAAAAGAAAAAACATAACGAAGACGCTAAAAAGAAATGAACTCGATTAATATTAAAGATAACCATAGAAGGCTGATTATATTCAGCAGACATTCTAAGAATTTTAGGCACATGGCACAACGGAGACCGGAGCCTATGAAGTCGTACCGCTACTTGCAATATAAGGAGTTGCACCGAACAATGGGCTTCGTTGTGTTTTCCGGAACGACCTTAACCGTATACATTAGCGAATGTTCAACCATTTACAAAGAGGTAATTAAAAAGCTATAAGAGAAGTAGCGGTTGGTGGCCAAGCAAGGAACCCACTTAGTGGTGCCATTAAAATGATCAGTAGAGAATCAAGAAAGTTGGTCTAGTTATGTTTTCAAACAGAAAAATATGTTAAGTGAAAACAAATATTTCGATAAATATAATATAATTGCGTATTCTAGTAGAGAGGCACGATTGCGGAGTCACGGCATTTCGTAACCACGATCGGGCGCATTCCATCGCGGCACCGGTGCAACGCCCCTACGGGATAGACCTGCGACGGTTACTGATGATGCTAGCACGTACGCTGTAGACAAACATACCTGCCTACTGCTACCTACATCTATATATTTTAGGAGTACAGTCAAATCTAGTGGGCGGAAGATCAAATAGATGGAAAGTAAGGTGTGGGAACGGCGGGCAAATAGGTGAAGGCGTTAAATCAAGGCAGTGTAAATGACTGGTATTACCTTTATTCAATGACTTGTGCTAGAGTATTAAATAGTGGTTTTAGGCTGAATCCATACTTTGCATCTTTCTGTTTGAACCAGTTTATTGCTATTTTCGGAAATTTGAAGGAAAGTTTAAAAATTACAGTGTTTTGTGATGTACCCATTAAAAACGTTATCAAATTACAAGTTATGAATAATAACAATAGCGTAAACATTTTGGAGCAGTTTATGAACTTTACTCAGATTGATGTATTGCACCTAAAAACCGGAAAACGTTGCAAAATTGTCGGGGAACACGTGCAAAAAGGAGGCCGCTTGCGCAATCGGCGGCGAGTTATCAAAGATTGTTGCCCTCGCTAATGCAACGAATATCTGAACTCTTGCACAGCTCTCTAACGGTGTAATGTTCGGCGTTGTTCACATTGTTTTGGTCAATTGCTATTATGAGTGAAAAGAATGTGGCTCTCATTAGACGTTAGTTTTACGCCCAAGGCGTGACGCAGCCGTCATTATTAGCCAGCTCTATAACGTCTTATTTAAGTTCGCTGACCGCGTGAGTGGTTAATCGTGTGTTTGTATATATTAACTTAGTTGTGTTCTTTACATAACACATATTAAGTAAGTTATATATATAGTATTCGCGGTTATAATGCAATTCTCACGATTGTATCTCAAGGTGAACGTAAATGTAAAACACATGTTTTATTCGTGCAACAAGCAGGCAGGTATTGTGACAATAGATGAAAAGGCTATGTTGTTTTATTTTCCCACCACAGCGAAGGTTCAAGCCATCGAAATGAACATGGAACAACAAAGTCTGTAATTACATTCTGCTTCTTTTTATTGAAATAGCGGGACCGAAATTATTGCGACGGTTATAAAACCCTAAAAAATCGTTTGGTTTACAAAAATGCTTAGTGGTTTTCTAATGAAAAGGTTTTTTTATGGTTGGTGCTTTAGCAATTAACACAAAAAATATGAAGCGAGCTTAACATTTTAGACTCACGAATTTCAATATTTTATAATGAAGAACAAAAGAAATAAATTACGAGCAACGTGGAAACAGCCGAAAATGGGAGATTACGATGACCATTAACAATGATATGGCATGATATATTGATAATCCGACATTCGATGAAAAATATCGTTGCAAATCCAAAATATAAAGGGGGAAGGCCAATGTCAACGACCTACACCCTATGGACAACAATGAGACAGATCCGAAAAAAAGGGTCTTGCACCATTATGGGGCGCAATTACCGCTTCAATGGGCAACCGAATACTGCTGATATTGTTATTATGTGGCACGCGCCCGTTCCAAATCCCGTCAAACCAGTTTAGAAAAGTATTAAGTGAGAATTGAATAGGTAATCCTCAAACAAATATTTAATCCAACATATTAGTTTGTGACTTAAAAATTTTGACGGCTGTAGAGACACGCTTCGAAATTCTAATGAATGCCCATGTATAATCCTTTAGAAACGCATTTTAAGCTTGGAGCTTAATTAAAATTTGCGTAAACAATTCCTAATTATACAACGTTGAAATGTTTGCAAACCTAGTAGATACTCTTTTAGAGACTAAATATTATTTATACATTTGTAACGAAATTCAACAAGTTTTGCATTCTGTTCTATCGGTATCAGAAACCGTGGTATAAAATCAAATTTGTACCGCATTAAGTGTGCCCACGCTACATCCAAGGGCTCGGTTAACCAGAGGCTGGGGTGTACCAGACGATCAATTTCAAGGGCCCCCTCGCCTTATATTCAAATCCCTTCTTTGTCTTTTGCATTTCATACAGTTGGTGATTCACAATAAAGACAGTCATCTCAAACGCGTATCTACTTGTCCCAACGGTCGATAACTTTAATTTACAGCAACGTGAACATTATGTAGAAATATCATATTCATTGACTCATTAACGACATAGTGCGTTCATAATAATGGTTTGATTTTATTATTATTGTTTTCATTAACCACTTTGTTGGTACGATGAACTTTAATGTTATCATCGTGCTCTACCATACAATGTTTTTAAACAAGATTATCAGGTAAACGGCACAACAATGTCCATAAGTATAAGTATGCGTCCTAAATGTGCAATTCTTGTTAATGCATAGACCAACGTAAGTTATAGATAAGACTTATCAGTAGCGATAAAGCAACTCTGTTGGTGATATCATATAGAAACAATACTGGAAAGGTAAAAATTAGAATAAGTAGAACAATTAATTAATTAGCTAAACTAATAAAAACCATACGTACTACAAAAACAAAACGGTTGCGAACATATCACTGAGCAACAAAAAACACAGTAGCGCAAATAAAATAATTCCAGGCACAAATTGAATGAACTACTTAAGTCGGATAAACTTGAAACATTTACCGGTAAACGCGCAAACTTTTTCAAAACACTTCACAAAAAACGACGACGATATCAAATTTTCGCGTGAAATTTGATATGTGTACTGTATCGAAACGGTTGGATGGGCGCGGGGAGCACTACGCGCGCCGCGACGACCGGCCAACAACTGACGTTTACTCGATGCCCGGCTGTCGCCGTCCCACTCCAGTACGCATGTCCGGAACAACATCCCTTCATCATTTCCACATACATCCCTTTTTCAAATCCACATGGCTCTTTTCCGCCAATATACCACATAATAATAACACTTTTAGTCATAACAACAACAAGTTGATAATTATTTGAAAACGGCAGTTGAGTAAGAAAAGGACGGCAATAAATGTGGAGACAAGGTCGATCGTGATTGTGTTGCAACATCGCCTATAGCAAAAGCTAACAGTTCGGGTTTTACACCTGGTTGGTAAAGATAAGGAGATTTAAAATTGCTGTGAGCCCATAAATACTGTCTGATTTTTAATCTTGGAAGGGAAATTATTTTCAATCATTTTAATCAGTCATGTAGATTAATGTTTTTGTTGGTGCGTCGTTTTGTTTTGTATGAATATAGTATTTATGAAAACCCTTAAAACCAAGAAAGTAAATAACTTTTCTTTTGGGTTCTATTGATTTTGATTGGTTAAAATTGTAGCTCAATTTAATTCATATTTTAAACTACAAATTTTGTGTAATTTCACCCCAGGATGATTTTTCGGACAACATATTCTCATCTTTATGTTTCTTTAAAACTTCCTTTTTAGGCTCGTAAATATCCATTAAACCGACTTTTACTCAGAGATCAAAAGCTCCTCCACTAACTCCCACGTAACAGGAGCACTAACGGAACACCACAGTTCTGTACCATGCCTGGATTATGCTTTCATATCTCGTAAATATTCCTCACTTTCACTACGGTGACACATATGGGCTGTAATGAAAGTGAACATTGTCACAACACAATAGCCCAACAGCTCTCAGAACTATTTCGTCTACACTTTCATGTGATTCAAAGAAATATTTAGAAAATGTAATTCTAACGTTATGTGCAACGAGGCTGCTGTGTTTAGAAAAATTCTACAGTTACGACTATTAAGTAGAATGCAGATAAATGGCGTTAATGGTCTTTATACTGGAAGTTTTAGACAAACGAGAAATAACATCAAGACGGGTAGATTAGAGGTAGTTTATGTAAGAGTTAGTTGATTATTTGCAGCATTTCTGACATGAATTGTATTTATACGTACGGGACTTTGTTTACCCAGAAACATTTCTAGTAGAGTTTAAGCAAATACTGCAGTACGCGAATGACTTTGATTGGCTTGTCAAAAAGGTATAAAGATTAATTTATAATCATTCAATTTCTTTGTTGTACCTCATATTAAAAACGATTGAAGACTGCATCATGGTTACACACATTTGATCATGCGCATTAAGAAACAGAAATATAATTGGCCTGTGTTTATATGAGTAGACCTCGAATGGAGGTCACGTACATGCAATCGTCGCGAGAGCTTGTTACTGACGGCGACGCCACTTGGTAAAATGCACATGCAGACATATGGTTTTACGTTTATTTATGAAAACAGATTTTATAAGTGCTTTAATTTTGATTTTAAAAACTAATTTCCGTGTAATTTGATTTTATAAAATGTTGATGCAGGTGGAGACCACCTCTATTTCATAAAAAAGGATCCTATTTCATTTTGATCTATTACGTATATAACTATCTTATACGTACGTACCGTAATAGAGACTTCTATCTTATCAAATAAAGAGCATCCCCATGAATGCAATTGACTTCAGTTAAATAACAATAAAAATTTACTTTTGATTTATTTTAGCCAGCATATAGTAATAATGAAATTTTAATCGTATCCTTGAATATCCAGTTACGAAAGCCGTCATAAATACGTTCTGGTACCTTTGGCCCTTAAAACACGTATGTATACTGTGTATAGTTCCAAATAATGCTCTACAATGGCGAGTCTGCATGTATTCGATATGTGCGAAGAATATATAGAGAGCCCAAGAGTTAAGTAAAATTCTGAAGTGCTTAGTCACTGCACCCGTCGCCGTCGTTACTTGAATCTACATTAACTTTTGGTACTGGCTTGAATTCCAAAAAGCGCATTGAAAAACAATCTCACGACAAATTTAAAGGCTTGGGTTACCATGTTACCTTGATCTATGTCTATTCCAGATTGTTTTAGAGACAAGTTAATTGATAAAATTAAAAGGATAAAAGATAAAACATCAAGCTAAGAAAAATTTAAACTTCAATGACTTCTTCAGAGACTTGAGTTGTAATTGATAAACCTATTACCATCAATGTGAATAATCTATGTACTCTTGTCTATATATTCGAAGAATAAAGAGCTACATGGTATGGTTGTAATCGATTATTTTAAATACTAGCTTTCATCATATTCTTTGGTGCGTATTTGTTCAACATTTCTCAATGTTAATGTACAGAGATGAAAGATGTTTGTGCAACGCAAATATATACCATGATTCATAAAAATAAACCTATCGAGGTCATGCTTGATAACCCTACCTTAACAGCGTAATAAAGGTAATCTTATAAAATACTTCCATATCAGGTAAACACGGTATTTTAGTTGAGTATAAGTATAAAGCATACTTTCTATGAACAAACACTTAAATTGAGGACTTGACGGTAATGAGAAATGTGTAAAGTTTTTTTATAACTGCCCTACACGTGCAAACTGGAAAATCTTCTTCATGAGTGGGTTTTAGAGACATCAAATTTCACATAGGTGCACAAAAATCCAAGCTCATAATAAAGATTTGTCGATGACAAATATTTATCTTGTGCGGGAATAGAACCTGTACCAGTAGTACAACAGTCCAATTAACTTAACTACAGCGCCAGCCGTAGTATTATGTAGTACGCTTGTCAACTCTTCAACATACATAACATAACAACATAACATCACGCCTGTATTCCCCGAAGGGGTAGGCAGAGGTGCACATATAGTACACCCACATTTCGCCAGTTATGTTTTAGGTCCCAATGTAATAGGGGGCGAGCCTATTGCCATCAACCGGGCACAAATCCAGACTCCGTGCTGCCACTGAGAATTACCTAATGGAAAAACCCAGTAACACTTTGGCCGACCCGGGAATCGAACCCAGGACCTCGTGCTCAGCAGTCGCGCTTAGCAACCACTAGACCAACGAGGCAGTCAACTCTACAGTTTGACATATACACGCCAAATGAGAATACTCACTGGTTGACCGCGTTGAAAACACGATCTTGTACAACACCAAAACACAGAACACCAACAGTAGATCTGTATACCATGTTTCGAGCAAACAAATAAAATTCTATTATATTCTAACACGTTGTTAAAATAAATACCTACAACAAAATCTTTAACAATACCTAACCATAACTAATTCACCATAAAACAAAAAGCCATTGAATTGAAATGCAATCAGTTTTTATATGCAACGTCGTTTATAAGTTTAGTCAATATGCAATATAACTTATGTAATACTCTCACGCAATTTTCCAATTAATTATTGCATTAAATCGACTTAATATTAATTCAATTTAATCCTACTTGACCATTGAATGAGCACGAAAACGAGTATCGTGTTGTTGGAAAGTGTGTACACGTTCTACTGACATTGAACCACCTGTTTACTTGTCTTATGTTAATGTCACTTACCTAACACTTACCTAACTTGAACATTGTTCAAGTTTACGGCTAAAGCTGCTATTTCGACGCTTCAGTAACTTACCGTTAAGAATAATAATATTTATTTGCACGAAATGTGTTGCATTTGAGTTAAAATATGTTAAAATAAAAGTCCAATATTTCAACAAACGTGCATGAAAATTTTTGTGCAAGTATGCACAATTTACATAGTGAAACAAATTAATACTAAGTTTTATATACAAATAAATAACATAAAGTGATAATTAGTAGGCTTATCTATAATTTTTATATTTTTATTCCAGCTTTAATTATTTAGTTCTAAATACAATAATAGAGACAATATTGTATGAGTATGACGGTGAAGCCGTAAAGTCTCCGGTAAGTGTCCTATTTAATATTAGATTAAAATCTTCAAGAAACCTCTGCATGTTACATACCTACGAGTACATGCCTATGTCACAATATAAGCCTAGTTAATGAATCACCAGTTTAACCCTACTAGACAACTTAAACCCTTTAAATGTATCACACTAGTGGAAATTCTTTTAGGCATGCAAAATCTTACTTTATCACATCTTGACATTTTAAATTGTTGGTTTGAAAAACTAGGTGTGTAAAGGAAACTAATCTACGTACCAGTCCTGGGCTTAATCATGGCTAAAATGAAAATTCGATGAAATGACATCTTATGTTATAGGTAACTAATCAAATTTTGGACTAGAAACGTCACTTAGTCATAAAACGATATTTCGTTTATTTCAACGCGAATCTATTTGATCTACATTTTCCAGTTTCAAGATCTATAGGAATAGGAATTCAAAAAATGAACACTTTATTTTTCTAGAGTAGTTAATTTATACCGAAGAATTCAAACGCAATATCAGTGTACATTAGTGTCACCTTTAACTGCAGCAGTAAAACAAAAAAGAACATACACATAAGTATCATCAGCAATGATACAGACAATGATATCTAAAATGAAACAATTTCCCATAGCATTTCACCCATCGTGACGGTGTGAAATTACATGTCTCGCCTATGTCGTGCCTTTTCATTTTAGCATTGCACGCGAGACATCCAGTCTAGTCTAGACACAGGCAATAAGGTCAAATGTCAGGAACATTAAGCATCGACATGATAGGCAGGTCATATTGTGACCTCATTACTTATAACTATTTTATACCGCAAGGGGATGAATTGTATAATTATGTGGAGAGTGATATCGCTGAACAAAGGCAAGGCAAGCTCTATGTGTAACTAGCTTCCGCCCGCGACTCCGTCCGCGTGAATTTCGAATGTTTTATAGCCTATAGCCTCCTTCGATAAATGGGCTATCTAACACTAAAATATTTTTTCAAATCGGACCAATAGTTCCTGAGATTAGCGCGTTCAAGCAAACAAACAAACAAGCAAACTCTTCAACTTTATAATATCACAAGTATAGATGACAAATTCAGCTAGTTTAATTTTATGGGGAAACCTTCGCTAGAGCCATTTGGCGGAGGAAAAGAGTTATATATTTTAATACGTAAGCTTCAAACAAAATGCATGGCAAGTTGATGTTCATAGAGGCGTTCTAATGGGGAGGCCTTAGTTCAACAGTAGACGTCTTCCGGCTGATGATGATGAAACTTAAAACTATCATAAGGTAGTATTTTTTACAATATTATAGATAAGTAAATCAAAGCTAATTAAAGAATTTTCATTTAAGCCATTTTGCTAAGAAAACTAAAAGAAAAGCAACCGAAGCAAACTCACAGATACTGTAATAGAAACACGAAAAGAATAACAGGAAGCAGTACAACAAGACAGCGAATAAATCTAAGAATCTGTTAACACAATAAAACACGATCAATCTGTAGCGTTAGATAGAAGCCAATTGGTATAAACAAATATGTTTCCATAGCAACGGCAAATGTATAGTGTTACAAGACAAACTCATTTATTTTAGTTTGCGCTGAAGCAACAAACACTGTCGTGTTCCGCAAATATATCAAACAGGTTGCGCTCCGCCTGAAGGCATGATCGCTAAATATATGTAAGTTATTTTAGTTATAATTCTAATTTTAATAATTTCATTATGATCTCTGTAACTATAAATATATATAACAAAAACCTAAAAAAAAAAAAAAAAAAAAAAACTCCCCCTTACTTTCACCGAACTAACGAAAATATGTTTAATGATTTCCGCAACTCTGATGTCCAAGATACAAGCTATGCTTAGTTTGGAGACCACTGTTTACGATTACAATGACTGTTACAATTATTATAATTATTAGTTCTAACTAGTAACTAAGCCGATTTGATATTGTATTGTAACGAATATGATAAATAAATTTATTCTTATTCTTATTTGATACTGAGAATACAATGTTTTTAACGCTTATAATATCTGTATGCTCCAAAATGGTACCCTAAAATCCATCTTAAAAAAAATGTTGTAAAATTCTAGGCTGGTCGCTGGCAGCTGGTAACAGAGAGATTTGGAAAGAGAGTAGGGAGGCCTTTGCCCAGCAGCGGGACATTCCAGGCTAGTAAAAAAAAAAACTAGTTAAGACTAACTTATCAATTAACATCTCGCTAAATTGATTTCATTAGTCTTGTCTTGTTGTGTATTTTATTTCTGCAGCGATACTTTTTACTACTTAGGGCTACTAATAAAGGAGAGCACGCATATTATTTAAATCATATAAAATACTAGCTGACCCGGGGTATGAAAAATAGATGTTGGCCGATTCTCAGACCTACTCAATATGCTCACAAAATTTCATGAGAATCGGTCAAGCCGTTTCGGAGGAGTACGGGAACGAAAACTGTGACACGAGAATTTTATATATAAAGAGTAATCAGTCCTGATGAACATTTTCAGCAATATTTCCTACAGGTATTGCTGAAAGTATTTGTCATTTCGCATCGTAATATTGTGACATAGACTTTTTCCCGTCGTATTCTCTTTCTCCAATCTTCTCAGATGCAGAATAGTTAAACAGTAAATGTATAGTTTTTTATTTATACCTTTCTCCTTTTTACTTAAATATCAATATTTATACGTTCTTGCGAAGCGGTGTGTATTGTTTGTCTAAAAGGCCTAAAGTACCATAAATACACGAGCCTTTAGCCAATGTTTAGTGCGATATTAAACTTTAATCCATCATCCCCCGCCATAAAGTCACCATCAAAGATATACTTGTACGAAACCCGAAAATTACACAAACATAAAGGTCCCAGTACAATCTCTCGTGTTTGCATTGACTCGGCAAACATCGGGTAAAGAGCGGAAACGTTATTACAACTCAGCAGCCCTACCAATGCACGGACTCCACTATTGGTATTATTGAATCAACCCATAGTTCACTATCCATTGCCGCTTATTTATAAAACGGTATTTACGTTTCTGATTAATAATCAGCAATGAATGTTACAACAAGGTAATTAGTTGTTCAAATGCTGTATCGTTAGGAGCAAATACACGTCGTGGTATTAGGAGATACTTGAAACAAACCTCCGTTTTAGTTAAATTCTAATGATTTGGGCATTAAGTTAAGCCGAGCATAAACACGGGTATTATTTTAAATAAATATCAAACAATGGCTTCGCGTAATAGTTTTATTGTGGAGAGTATAATAGGATGTTAGCGTGGTACAATGTGTACTGTATAATAGCTACATTAAGACACGTTTTTATAATTATACCAACCGAAGATTCACGGAAGTAAGAACAATTATCTAGCATTACCTAGAGAAACTTTATTCTGCTAGTATTGTTAAGGATATCTATTAATAAGATAACGAAATATCAGTATTGCAGTTCTATGTTATCCCCAAATGAGAGCATTGATTGACACTTGACAATTAATAAGGTTAACAGCTGGAAAGTAGACCCAATAGAAAAACAATTTCCATGTATCATGTCATAAACTGGACGAAGAAAGGGTTAACTTAGAAACCAAATTGTGTGTTATTGGAACATTTTATATGTAATATTGTATGGTGTAGGTTTTCGTGGAAGAAATTTGGATATGTTTTACTGACACTTAACGAAACACGCATAATTGTAAATTAACATATCAACAATTTTATTGGCTAACATTTCGTTTGCTATATTTTGGGACGAATCAGGAATTATCATAAACCGGCCCCATTACGTCGTAAAGCGATAAATATACTGTAAAACCATAAACGGAGGCAACCAGCCATATCATAAATTGTGTTGAATTGGCCCACTTTGCACCACTGCTGCGACGTTACCCTGAAGAATGAACATTTTTTATACCAAAGCGATTTATATATAGGACCTCTAAAGTTTTATGACACTTACGAAAGTAATAAGAATCATGAAGTAAATAACTAAATGGGGACATTATTTATCATACACTTTTGGCAATTCTCTTCTTTTATTGTAAGAAATTTTAGAACTTCATTCCTTATATAAAAATGTAAGCTTCCCAAATATTTGTTATTACTTAATAAGCAGAAATGTAACGGGGTGTCTGACCTGCTAGAGTGTACCTATCTTTATTCCCAAACCTTGTTACCAAACATGCGTTGTAAATTCGAAGTATATTTTTCAGTAATAATTGATGTTATGTTAAACCAGGTATATGTTCTATGCAGATACCTTAATATTTATAGAGGGCGGTCGTAAATGATCAATTTGCTCAAAGCCAGACGCGATGCACTGATTTGTTGGCGACCTTTTTGGGGTGTCTATATCAGCGCTTTGGAATGTCGTACCGCTACCATATAGGCGGGATGTTGTGCATTGAAAGCTTTACAGATCCTGAAATACTGAGCAATACAATAAAAGTAAAATACATTTATAATATGGTTTTGTCCGCTTAATAGTTTGCCTGTCAATATAAGTTCACCATATAGATTAAAACAACGGTCTATCAATGAAGTAGAATAGGCTCTACCAATTCTATTTCTCACAATAGAATATCGCTATTCGGTAGACGCTTATGACTCACGCTTTTTTTTAATATAAGCTTTACATCTTTGGATAGAAACGCCGAAAAGAAGCTTGCAAAACATAATGATTACACTTTATTGTGATTTAACTTCCATAACCAGATTTTTTTTTACTGCCTTTGACATAGAAACAAGAGTAGGTGTTCGCGAAACTACATCTGAATGTTTATCTACCACATATTTTATTTGTTTATACCCAAGTATATTACAAGTGCGGTGATATATTCTGCCGGGGGCTCATAAAATTTCATCCCCTCTCCCTTTCTCAAT
The DNA here is from genome assembly GCA_946251915.1 of Abrostola triplasia. Lineage (NCBI taxonomy): Eukaryota > Metazoa > Arthropoda > Insecta > Lepidoptera > Noctuidae > Abrostola > Abrostola triplasia. The sequence goes on along the minus strand of OX276434.1, from coordinate 7,741,214 downwards.
TCATATTTCATCTGTGAAGTGCGTTTGTCACGAAACGCGAAAATACGATTCTGCTTTACTATAGAAAGCTTTATGTATGAGAAGCAGCTTTGGTAATGGCTGCTAACCATGATTAGACACAATATTGGAATAGAATGATGTGTCGCGTTAAATTGAGACTAACCTGGACTTCTATCAGATGATTTTCTAGCTTATTTGCATTCTCTAGTGGTTTTCTATCATACACAATTACTCATGCCAAAGTAAATCGATCAGCCAGTCAGCAGCTCGGTAGCGAGGCAAGGATGTGCTGTATGATCTGTTGAGTATCGACACTCGTTAAAAATATTTAGTTAACCTACCCCCTTACCATGAACTGTGAACATTTTCTGATGTGGAAGCAGGACGCCACGCCGAAGTGCTGCTTTAATAGATCATGATAAGGGGGCTGTAGGTTCTCTACTAGAACGGGATGTTAATAATAATAATAATAATAATATATATATTTATTTTCTCTTCACAAAAGGTAGGTTAAACAATATACATTTCAGTGTTGGTAGCTTGGACCTAACTTTGTGAGAGACTGGTGCCTGTGGTAGATTTTGTTAAAAATCTGTATTACAGGTCACCAGTGCCCTCCCTCGGCTAGAGTTTTAAGACAGCTATAACAAGAACGGAGAAACATAGTTATTTAAAAATACTCTTTTTGGTAGAATAAGAAATAGGTAACAATAATACAGTTTATAAATTATTAAAATGTTAAACTATTTGCGGAAAAAAACCAGGTGTGAGTCGTTTTGTAAGGTAGTGTGTAGTGTGAATGGTGTAGTGTGGAAGAGTAGGATATGAGATAGACTGTTAATGTTTAGTGTATCAGCGTGAGTTCAGGTGAAGAGTAGAGTGGAGGTGAGCGAGTTGTAAAAGAACTAATGGACACGATATTGCTTTGGTAACACAGTATTCCGATTTTTTACTTTATGATGGTTATGAGATTTTCGGTATCTTGGTAAGTTAGGGTTTTTAGAAAATTTGTGACTGTTTTTTTACATTTAGAATTCAGTGTAGGATATATATTTAGGGTACTGTTTAATTTATTGTAAAGGTATGGTCCGAGGAAACAGAAAGAGTTGTTTGAGGAGGCAGAATTAAATCGCTGAGTATCACAATTTAATTCTGCCTCCTTAATTAAATATAATATCACAAATTAAATAGATATATCTTCTCCTTCTTCGTATCGGCTATCTTTAAGAACACGGGTCATACTCATGCAGTAATGTAGAGATTGGCCAGTCCTCAAAGATGGAAGTGAGGTTGACCGCCCAGGGTGCGCCCGACAAACTTAGGTACTATGACACAAGAAGGCACCCAAAATATCAAAGTAAATAATAAATATCATCATATTTTTTGTCATTTTGTACAATTGACATCACTTCAAATATACACGTACCCACATTAGTAGTCATACTCAACGTTTAATTAATAACAGCAAAATAATTAACAAAATCGATACTTCATATTAAATTATTAACGCGCGTCGTAATCGCATTTAGTTCGCTAGATACAACCACGATTAATTAATGTGACATAATTAATTGTCGGCTAACGCATATTGTAATTAACTGGGACGTGCACGGTTATCTATTTATCTATGCGTCTTGTGACGAGGTGTGTTATAATAGGGGTATAATTTATCACTGGATGCGAATATGATGGTAATAATGAATAGTGACTGGACTGAGAGGAACAATAGTTGACGATATAGTTATAGAGTATATAGATGATTAAAGGGTGATACTTCAAGTAGGTAAGTGCTGCATTAGGTTATACCTACATAACATAATCTATAAGTATAATATTAAGTTAGATCTATGAGTGATAAACAAATGAAACTAGCGACTAATCTATTCCAATTTTGTTTTTTAATAACAAAATACCTTTTTAGCTACCTCTTTTAATTGCAAACCATACATTTTCTGTCATACTTTGGTGTATCAAATGATAACTGTACCAAGACAGACCAGAAATATTGGCTTTATAACTCTACTAGGTATACTTACGGCAAACAAATATATTCGCAATGAAGTCATACGAAAATAGTACTTAATTACAGACATAAAGAGAAGCTAATAGACTTACTTTCTAACACCAAACAACTTGAAGATAAGCGATGAATAATGAAAGTGAAAATGTTTACCGCATCGACGAGCATTCTCGTCCCTTGCTCCCTGCTCTGAAGTACCAGTATCTCACAAAAGTCCTGACCTTAGTTTTTGCTCTTTGTGTTGTTGACAGTATCGTATTGTTTGGGTTGTTTAGATAAAAGAGGAGAGTTTTACGCCTATAATAAACAATAGAAAGGTTGAAAAAATCGCATTATACTGACTAATCTGGATTTGTAGTAATATGCTCATTCAAATATGTCAGGATCATAGTTAATGGAAATCCGTCTCTGCCTACCCCTGTGGGAAATAGGCGTGATTTTATATGCCTACGTATGTAGGCTCAATGAAATATTTCTTAAGGTTATTTTGAATCTCATATCTTATGCAAGTACATATCTCATTTCTAAGAAATTTTATGACAATACAATGACTCATTGTGCCCGATATAGGTTTAGGCCCGCCCCTAACACTCACACCGTCAGGCGAAATTTGGGTGCGCAAGGTAACCTCTGCCCACATCATCTGTCAATACTGGCGTGATGATACTACATACATGCTATTAATAGCCAAATCATTAAACGTGTCATTAATTTAAAAATTACAAAAACACGATCAATTAAAAGCCACTTAATGCAAATTCAGATCCTAATCGATAGTCGACCAATCTCAGAAGAAAATTTGGCGTAATTAAATTACGAAGAAACAATCGGCGAAGTATTTCCTGCAACCTTTAAATGAAGGCGGGTAATGAAGGGGAGACTATGAATTATTTTTAAGTGGCGAGCCGACCCTCTGGCTTACTTCATTGATTTTAATCGCTACTGGGATTGTGCCCGATACTGCGGGAAAGCGTTGACCGCGAACTAGTACCTACTAATACCTATAATTTTTAACGGTAGTATAGGACGGTACTTACGGTACTATTATTCCTTCTGACTTTGTTTTTTTATGAAATTTTGTCGCATGTTATAATTAGTGGTCAGGTTTTTGCTAATAATTAAGTTCACTTTGTATATGAATAGGTAGGTACTATGATCATTATTAGTTTAATGGTAAATAAAGGCTTGTTGTTTAGTCATGCCTGAAGTATTCAAAATACATTGAATTAAGCCTGATCAATAGGTATATGATTGATATAGAGTCGAATTGAATAATATTGAAGTACTCGTATACAATGAATCATCTAATGCGGTAATATAAAAATGTAGGTTTCTGAAAGTTTAATTTTAAAGTCCGTGCCTATTATGTAAAAGAAGAACTTATAGTAGGAAAAAGAATTCTGTAAAATAATAAGCAATAAAATTCACAGTGAGCCATTTTAAACATTAACCAAGTTTCCACCTCACACAAAATTTCCCTTTGACTAGTTTTTATTAAAGCCAAAATTATCCTTTAATTGTATCACAATGTATTTCTTTTACATTCATCTGGTTTGCCTCGAGACGTTTCAGCACTAATTTTAGTTGGATTATCCTTGTTAGCAGGGTAAGACCGGAGTTGGACAAAGAAGAGCTACAATTAACAATGCGACGAGACCTGATTGTGCCAACTAGACGCCAGTATAAATTGTGTTAACAGCTGGTTAGGGATGCAGCTGACTAGAACTGGCTTCGCGATTTCTATGAATGCAATAGAGAGCACATCGATCAGTGTTTGTGCAGAAAGTAGCGTATGAAAAGATAATGCAAATTAATTTTATATCTTACTTTGATAATGCTACGTATACTGATACCACGCCATAAGATAAGAAGTCATGAACTCAATAATCTGTTTTTGAAACAATATATTAATACAATTCAAGGATATCTGATCAAAATCCTTAAACACATTTAGTTAGGTCTCGACGAACGCCAAAACTCATAGGAAAGACTCCCTACAGACTTAAAGTAGACCAAATAATAAATACAGATCGATTGGCTGGGAATTTACTAAAAAAATCATACAATAGTTTGATATTTGCTAACCATATAGGTTCCTACTTAATTACTTAAATCAATCTTAATTGTAATTTCAGTTAACTTCTAAAGTAGGTAATATTGTATTCTCAATTATAAGACTTATTTCTTCCTCCTACAAAAATAAACGATCGCGTTATCTATACCACTTATTTTATAGATAGTAGATACTAGCTTTAATTCCTTGTAAATTATAGAGCCCCTTCGCAATATTCACTTAGCGAACGGTTTCTCTGTAACGGGTCTTTTCTTGTCTTGAGAGGTGAATACGTAATACCGTATCTAAGTTCTACCTAATAATTAGGGAGAATTGCTACCTTCAACACACGTATCATTCGCTTTGATGTCTATTATGATGGGGATTAGCGACGTTCAAGTTTAGAATTGATGGCAATGGCAATGTCTTTTAGTATTACGGTTGGCTACAGAATATAAGCCATAAACTCTTATGGGTATACAATATACATAAATTAGATTGTTATTATACCTACCTAAGTACTTCAATTTGTACTTCACTTACTAAGCTAGTAACCTAAAAATTTTCATAATATCTTATAAGTAGTCATTAGGTATTTTCTCAGACGAAGTATATGATAGACCGGTTCTCATGTAAATAAGGCGAGACCAAAAATGAAATGAGTGCGTGTTTGACATATATTGCTGTGACACGCACTCTCATATTATCGTATGTCGATAAAAATCACAATCATGAAAACAACGAAGTTAAACGAAATTATCTAGAATCAATATACTTAGTAAAACAAAAGAATCCATAAATCATCGTCGTTTATTAAATCTTAACAAAAACATAAACCTTTTAAAGTTAACAAATAGTCAAAAACATGAAATAAAATAAAAGTCGGCGTTGGTTTCTAACGTCATTAATGCAGTAAGCCCAGTGATCAGTGATCACACTGTTAATAAAGATTTCAACTTCATATCGACCCTACCGCGGATTCCCGAAGGCAATTAACATATTACAGAATCAATACATAAATCACTTATTCTGTTGAATAAGTAAGTGTATAATAGTCAATTATTGCAGATTTTCCGTTTTTACTAAACTAACTAATTTACTATTTACTAAGGGTAATTTTTATTACCATAAAAAAGTACATATTAAATACTTATAGTCGTATTGTCTAATTTATTAAGTAGTTCTGTGGTAAAAGGTAAATTCATAAAATAACATACCATATTCATAAAATAAATAAAGTAATGAAAATCGTAATCTGATTGTATTTAGGGCATTTTCTAAAACAAATTTGTTCAAAGTGCTTACTGCAAACTGATGAATATTTTTTGGGAATCCAGTTACCTCTATTTAACAGGTTTAGCCATTTTTGGCGAAACTCTTCATTTACAGGAAATCTTCAAAATATTTTTTTACATTATTCTAAAGAATTACATGTTTCTAAATAATTATTTTGGACATTGATTGATTATAATATAATATGTGTATTAATTTATTTTTACAATAATAATATTATGTACCTATACTAATTAATCAACTTCTCAAAATAAAACGTCAAGTAGAATATCGAACAATATCGATAAAGTCTCTGTCAAGGTGGTCAATCTCTATTCTATGATATTTGGGTAAAAAATACACAAAATTTACGTACGTGTTATTTCTTTTTATAAAGATCTACAATATTAAGGGTCACTATGTGATTAAACGCGATACATTGGCGTACCGATTGATATACGCAACGTTAGTAAAGGCATTTGTAAATGTATTGTAAATAGCAAAATAACCAATTGTACTTACAAGTGAAAACTGTAATTATTTATATTATTTCTATGATTAGTATCACATCCGGGTACTACACACGAAGGCATGACGAAGACAAATAAATAAATATAATTTACACACCAAGCATATATTTTTTCAAATTAAATAACACAATTTATTTTTGACTAATTTGAAATGTGTCATTTGGTGTAAAGTTCAGTCAGTAACACGTCCAACTACCTTTCTCACTCTAACCTACATTGTACTCAGGTCTTTCTGTTTCAATCACCCCATCTATAGTAGGAACTACTTGGATCCTATATCTATGGGTATTTTATTCCGGCATGTAAAACCCAAACTAATAATTATTGTCTTATCATTAAATACAATACAATTTAATAAGTTGTATGTGCTGCTCATCACGTTCGGTAAGTAATCCGCTATACCTAATGGTAAATGCAGGAAAACCTCACAGGCGATATTTGTTTATAATTATTACATTATTTATTATATTTTTGTTACTATGTACTTACTTAGGTAAAATCTGTTGTTGTTTTCGGAAGAACACACGCTTACCTGAAAGATAAAAAGATACATTTTATAAAGTAAATACAATTAGTGTGTTTGGTATAGTATGTATTAGTAATGTAATAACTATTATAAAGTAAGAACGTTCGTTTCAAAATACAACGGTAACAGTTAATACGATTTATTCGGAGCGCCTAACCAATTTGTTGCTGCAATGAATAACGTGCGTAGCAACTATTAAGCGCTACGCATGTATTAGGCGCTGCTCAATATGTTGGCTTCATACACATTTACACAATCATTATCGATTATGTTTTTATATCCATTTCGTTTATAGTGTCTGTTACCAGGTAGAGGATGGCAAAGGGCTTAACATTTATATAATTATATAACTTAGATAATTATAATATTTTAGATACTCAGGCGACAAATTATTGGTATTCATCGGAACCTTTTTCCATTGATTGAATATTTACGATTTGGTTCAGTTCAACTTGTTAGCTTATAGCGGGCACTCGTCCGCTGCTAAATGTGGGCCTCGTAACGGACCGATGTTCGTCGCTGGGATACAGCCATAATCACCACATTTAAAAAACTGGTTTGCGATCGCCGTTTTTATTTTACAGGAAACTGCTATCTAAGCACTTTATACATATTTACGTAGGTCTTTACTTTGTTTCCTTATTTTATTCACACGAATAACTAACTACTTTTGACACAGTTAAAAAAAGAAATGACCGAATATTAACTACTTTCGCGACTGTTTCTGATCCGCGCGCAAGTTTTTCGTACAAAGGCGGACTTAATGCCATTAGGCATTTAATGAGATAAAATTAGATAACTTTCACAAAAACTATGAAAAAGCTTTTCAACACCAATGATTTCCAAAAAACCTTAGTCTAACAGCCTAGAACTACTTCAAGTCAAGGTACTTAATAAAATAATTCTTATCACATCCAAAACTTCGCAGACAATCTTTAATCCAGTGAGTTCGTTAAAAATGTAGGCGCGTTAACTTAAAAAAATTATACTCGAAGTCATTAAAGTCTTAAGTCGCGTTTAATTAAAGTCGTCGGCGACTTCTGGCTTAAGGGGAGGCACTCGCAGACATCAGAAAAATAATAATGACCGGAGTGGAAAAGTTGCGAAGATTTTTTTGCCGCCGTTGGCATTACGTTTCGACTGTCCCAAGTTGATGTTTACACGTTTTGTATTTGTATTTCAAGACGTACTATTCTTGAAATTACTTTTCTTGCTTTGCTCCAAGTTCGCTTAAATACTTTACTTAGAGACAAAATGTTACTTGCTATTTCTGTAGCTTTTTTATTCACTTTTTAATTAAATACGAGTAGGTACTTAACTTAGCTGCCTCGTTGGTCTAGTGGTTGCTAAGTGCGACTGCTGAACACGAGGTCCTGGGTTCGAATCCCCAGTCGGGCAAAGTTGTCGTTGTTGTAACTGGGTTTTCCCATTAGGTAATTATCAGTAGCAGCACGGAGTTTGGATTTGTGCCCGGTTGATGGCAATAGGCTCGCCCTCTATTACATTAGGACCTAAAAACATAACTGGCGAAATGTGGGTGTACTATAATGTGCACCTCTGCCTACCCCTTCGGGGAACACAGGCATGATGTTATGTTAACCTAGCTAAATAGAACAATATCAGGCATTAAAAACGCACAATATCGTAGAGTGCCCAGAAAAAAATGCTCCAAAAAATGTTACAATCGAGCCATACACTTTTATACACAGTCGTTATAAAATACTATCAACAAATAAATACATACCTTAACTGGCCATTAGAGAAAAACTGTCTTCTAAAAGTAAAATGCCTTGTAATATCACTTGGTGTGCGTCACTCTTGATATAGCGATCATCATTTGTTTGACGTGGAGGCGTACGAGGGACCTCTGAGACGCCTAATTGAAACAAATATTTGAGGAGAAATACTCAGAGGAAACTCAAGGGATGAAATGTGGGAGAGCAAGCTAGTTTGACGGCGTTGAGCGTGGTAGCTACTGTATCGATGACTTCGTGGATGATTTTCATTTTATTTAATTTAAGTATTGGATTATAGGGTAATTACCTATAGTCCTATACTATATGGAAAATGCTCATGACAGTTAAAAAACTAAAAAAGTTTTTAATGATTTATACCAGATATGTTTTTTGTCTTTGTTTTGTTTGGTTTTCTAGATGGAAAACTATTATTCAGTTTCCCAGGGGCGATCCCGGTTTAAGTTGAAGTGGGACCGCAAAACTTTCATACCCTATTGGAGAACATAAACGTAATATTGATACAAATGTAGTTTTCTGAAGACGCACGACACCAAACTACACAATTTAAGAGAAGAAATATTAAAATTAAGTTATACTTTTACGCAATTGATACTAAAATAGTTTTCGGAATTACGAACATTGCGTAAGCATCGTTTTCGTACGTACCAAAAGATACTATAAATTTATATTCATAAGAACCTTGTAAGTAATATTCAATCATAATAAACATTTAATGTATCGATAAACGTCTCGAATGAGGACATCCCTCTCCACTGATATTACGTTCATATTGAATCTAAAAGCGCTTTCATTTCCAATCAATTTCAGGAAATCTGTTTTATGATATTGAGTTAATGTTACGCGACCCAGTTCTTTAACATAAATTGTTTAAGATGGTGACTCATTGTTTGATTAAAAGCCTTTCAAAATATAGTTAATAAATAGATATAACCGATCTAACAAGCTGATAGTATGTTTTTACCTATACACCATGAACCTGTTTTCCATCCCCATACATTTATTATTGTATCCGATTACTCCTTATCATGGTTATTGCCTTGTCTAGGTCCCAGTGGTTTTAAGGGTCAATATTGTATTAATAATAAATTAATCCAAACACTACTACATAACAATAAATTAATGATATAACAAAACATACAATGTAAGCAGTCGCTATAAATTCAAACTTACGCAATACATATTATTAAGGTGTTAAATACTAGGACATTAATTTCTCATTCATTCTCGTGTAAAATGCCAAGGATAGATGGATTGTAATTGCTTCTAATATTCATAAATTATTGAAAGCTTCCAACCACGGCGATTAAGATTAAGTATGCTAGAGATGGGTACTTAGATCTTAATCAGTTAAAAATAAAATATCTATAGTACTACAATAGCTTTTTTAAATATTAGATATTTTTTTTGCAAATTACAAGTTTGTCTGATAGCCATTATTAGATAGTGTTAGGAATTATATACCTATAATAGTCTAAATCCGCCAGCATATGTTATTATTTTCAGCAAAGAGAAGATTCTCAAAAATACTAATTCCAATGAGTCACCATAATAAATACCTCCAAAATTAGACAGTTTTTATAGACTGCAGACAATAGCTAATTTGTAGAACTGTATTCTCATTTATTAGCTTAACTGCGAACCAATTACTGAGTTAAATTGATTCAGCATTGAATCACGGTCATAAAATACATCAATCCACGACAATTTTGTATCGAAAACACTTCAGTCAACGACTGTAAGAATCTTTAAAAGTATTTGGAGTTTGGACTTCCAAACTGTACTTAAGTGTACTCAATTATTTGACACGGAGTTCATTAGGAGAGTTCAAGTCACAAGTGGCCGGTAATGGTGGTAAGAGTATTTTAGACTTGCAGCGACAGATGTTGCAAATGTATGGTAACTAATGGTAGGTGGAAAGATTTGTGTTTCCTCCCAGTAGGATTGCGGTTGCTGTTTATACGCTTATTATGTAAGCTCATTGCTTAATAGCTTTGATAAATGACGTTGTGTTTCCTGTAAATTAAAATACATACAGATAAATTCTTTTTATTGTTGTTATTATTTTTCTACTAGTATCAAGTCAACTTTAGGTCAGCTTTTCACCATTACCCAGGGAGTTCAAGAAGGATGAAGATCCATGAAATTTTTAAATGTTCTACTCTGTAAGCACCTGCAATGATTTAAATGAATGTAAACCATTTTTATGTCATTTGGTTCAGCATGTAAGATGTATAAGTAATGTACCAACATCGACACAAATCGTGCTTCCTACTGATTAAAATTGTTCGTTATCTAATTAGTGATCAACCCACTAGTCGACAGCATTGATATAATTTACAATATCATGTTATTCAATTCCATCACGCCAACTATTTCATGATACGTGCTAACTTGAAATCAAGATAGGCATTGATAGTGTTCGGTAATTTTATGCCTGTACATAAAATATTACGCAACATCAGTTAGTAGGTCTATGTATCTGGTATCCCAATTCCTGTCGAGATTTCAACTCGTATCTATTGCAACACATATCAGCTGTTCAGATAGATTGGCAGATATAAAGCTAAATAATTTGTGGCTTATTCCGTACCGTTATTGCGGGGCCTTGACAAAACTGTTGCCATCCATTTCTCGGTGAGTGGCTGTATTTGCCTCTGATATTACCTGCTCTACTGTTTGCCGTAGCTGAATTCTACAGAGATTAAATGTTGACGTATATTGGCTTGGGGCTATAAAACATTTCTGCGAAGGGTTCTCAACTACTGTTCTGGGTGTCTCGACTTTGCATAGTGACGAGAAAAAGGTCCAAAGTTTAAAACTAAAGGTGTGAGTACCTCTGGGTTCTCTTGATCTACAAATCGAATTATAAAAGATGATGTTTAATAAGTAGTATCTACTTTTAGGTTCAATAAAAAAAAAATAAGAAAGAATATGTTAGATGTCTGCCATATTGAAACAACAATGGCGCCTATAATTTTGACAGGTGTCAGATTTCATTCATTCATTGCGATGTTCTTTTTTATTCGTGTTTCATCACTCGGTTGTGTTAGTCTTCCAAACGAGATATCCTTTTGTTCGCTATTGGTTGGATGGATAGATAGATGATATTCAAACGTCTTAGATATACCACATAAACTTTATTTACCAATTTACCCACATTCTACTAGACATGGAGTATGGACAAGACAGTAGAAGCACCGTTTTAAACGCTGACCTAATAATACCCGAGTACAACTTTATTATTAAAGACTCCGTTAGAATATCCTGTACAATTTTTTTCACTAGAAAAAGGCAATTACTTTCTGCACTGCTGATTCTTGTGGAATTTGAGATCTGTAAGCTCACAAATGACACTTATTGGCGTATGCAGGTACATACGTTATTACATACATAGTATTGGGTAATATACTTTATGGAACGCGTTACCGCGATATTATTTTCGCCAAACTACCGGTTCTTGCTGACAATTATAATTATTTGGATATAATTAAGAACATGGTCGTATTCACTGATAGAAAGCTAACACAATAAATATTGCAACTTGCACTACAAGACACCAATTCTGCAATCGATATATTTCGTATTCTTTTACATTTAGATAAGTAAAGTAGTAAGGCAAAGGAAATTGCATCAACTGTTATTGAAGCCATTACATTTAAACCTTTTATAGATATTTACATAACTGCAGTAAAACCGGGCAATAAAACTTACCAACGGTTACGAGCTAGTAGTTCAAACACGCCCCTAGCAATAATGGTTTAATTCTCTCCCGTACAGATATTTCGTAACATCAACTTTACAACTACTGCGATAAGTTTCTCAATTTAATTATTGAGGCGAGACTGTTAAACTTAATCTATTGTTTGTTTCGAGTGCTGTAATGTTTTTATTACTAATATTCTCCTTATTTGTTGTCATTGGTATGCGCCAATACAGCTAACAATTTTCGCGAATTTTCTGTTTCAGTTTTTAAGTAACAAATTTGTTATTTGTTCGGGGTTATGAATTATTTTCGGTGAGTGACATCGATGCTCCCACGGGAAGAGTTTGGGCGTAATTGTATGTTATTCAACTAAGCTATTGTTTGCATAATTATGGGTATATTGAAATTGCGTGGTAACCATAGCAACTATAATGTTATGTAATCTATAGATCCTATAATACTATCTGCATCAATTGGTCTGTCGAAACTCGAAGTAGACACTGTGAGTAAGGTTTAGTTGAATATAAGGTAATACTTGTAGTTGTACCCTAACAAGTGGATTGGTAATCTAATACCTCTAAAAACTCGTAATAATCATTGACTAGTTGCAAAACACAACTGCCAAGCGTAAGTTTGTCTTCTCCTTACCATGAACTCTTAAAACAAGACAGTTTCCGATATAGAAGCGAGACGCCAGTATACATCGGACGTAACGGAGTCTCGTTTTCACAACGAAAAATGTCCTGCTTTAAGAGTTCATGGCTGGTTAGACAAAGTATTTTTGACTTGTTCTAGGTAGCCATTTCCAAGTTTGGAATGATGGTCGATAAATGGCGTCGGACATCATAAATTACACTTTTCTATCTTCAAAAATATGTGGGTTACTGTTGAATCTACCTGTGTGCCAAATTCCAGGTGTGCATGCTTAATTATGTAAATGAATACTTTGGAAAAACTATTTAAATGTATAACATTGTTAACTCACTTCAAAGTCTTCACAACTCAACAATCAACATGTTAGTACTAGACAAGCGAAGGTCCTTAACGCCTCTCAAGCGAAAATGCTCAAATATTCCAGTCTGCATTCAAACATGTTTGCCCCACACTGTCCAACGACGCAATTATTTAGACAATTAACTCCGTGACTAACACGAGACAGGTGTGTTAAGTGCCAGACGTGTCCCTAAACTTGTCTGGACGGGAGAGACAGTTGTCTCAACCTTCTCTTAGGCTGAGATCTATTAAGCAAACTCACATTTATCTCAGACTTATCTTACGAGCAAATTAAGTGGTATTCACGTGTAAATCAAACTTTGTATTTATCTAAGTCAGCAATTTGCAAGTCCGCATGTAGGAACACAATCAACTACTTCCAAAGATTTCAGCTGATAATCAATTAAACAATGGTAATACTTGATAAACAATACTTTTACCTACAGTACTTTATTATTTTGCCATGCAAAGAATGAGACAAATATAAGTCTAAGTCCTCTTTATAGACCTCAGCTTAATACTGTGGGTCTTCGAATTACCCTCGTTTATTCAGAGATGGGACACTGAATGGGAACTATCAAACTTTAGTGGCTCTCCATCATTGATCTTAAAGCCAGGTGATGAAAAGCCACTAACATTTTAAATTATCATTAATGATTCCATGAGCCAAGTCCGTTTCAGTTTGAGAGGTTATACCGTAAGTAAGTTGTTGGGTCTACGTATTTTTCAGAGTTGGTTGTTCACAATCTCATATTAGGTTATTGGTTTAGAATTTCAGATTTAGTTTAATAGAACCTTAATAATGGGTTTTAATAAACCAGTTTGATTAAAACCTACTGGAAAAAGAATGTGTGATAAGCAGAATGTGTGGTAAACAGAATAACATTCTTAAAACGCATGCGTACTAAAATCCTTCTGGTGTTTGTTTAGATAACATATGCACTATGTCATTATTAATGTAGTCCTGTATAGGTACTCGTATATGGGCACATAATAGTGTAAGTAAATAATTAAGACACACTGCTAATTAAGTTTTAAACATTTCGGTTTACGTATGTGTTTTCAAGTAATTACACAGATTATGGGTAGGTATCACAATAAATAATTTTCGTTAATTAATTCTCAATATTTATGCGGATAATAATACTCACTAAGATATCTTTTACATCAATTAAAACTTTACTTCGTCGGGTATCGTCTTTCTTGTAATTATTATTTTACAAAAGTTGTGAAAATGAGTGAAGTTTGTACCTCGATAAGAACTTACTATTAAGTACCACTTTGGCGTTGATTAGTGCAAGTAATTAGCTGATTAATTACGAAATCGATATGAAACTATGTTTGACTTTAAACATCGTAATCTATTGACAACTTTCTTTTAATTAACAACCAATAAAATGCTATTGAAGTTTATTTGTTTGTAGCTTAGTTTTACACTGCATACGTGTAAACTACACTTTAAAAATACATAAAAAAATAATTTCAATGCATGGATTTAATTTTATACTTACCTATCATGGTCATTTGCATGTCAGTGAATTGAGATATCAAAAGAATTAAGATGCGATAAGGTTAATACAGGTATTATCTTATTTTATGAATAAAGGGACACTATGGCAAACTGAATTAAGTCATCAACTCCGTCGGTCTGTTTGTCTTTGTTCCATCACTAAACCGATCGAAATAAGTCTCAAAATAGAAAAGCTAGGAAAAGGTTGTTATTTTTTTATTAACACTAGAAAATTCCATGTAGACAAAGTCGCAAGCGATAATTAGTTAAAATGTATATTTGCCTTACAAGAAGACATAAATAAACCTCTATAATATTGTATCCCGCTAACAACGAGAAGGAATGCTTGATTTTCACTGCGCTTAATTAAAATACGTTTTTCAAGGAGGTCTTAGTGCTTGGTCTTAATTTACTCACCAAGTTGTTGCGGGTAAACTTAATAAGTAACTAGGCAAAAGAGATTTTACTGTTCCAATGGATTTAATTAATTTTCTCGTTAATCTGACAGTACAGAAGTTTTTTTTTAACCCTGTGTTCTGTATTCAATTCTGATTCCTTCATGGAATAAGGATCTGTGCTAGCGAATAAAAACTTCTTTGGTTGACAAACCAATATCCTGTCAATTTCTGTCAGATTAGTGTCTGTATGCTCGTTACTATGTAGTTGTTCTGAAGTTTATTACTTCGCGGTACACCGTGGGCGAAGCTTGCGCCACGTCCTGCGCCCGCGCCACTTAAATATTCAATCTGTAAATACCGTGTTATGATTGTCAATGCAATATGGTTGACATCTGGCCCATATTGTTCATTAGTGTTGAGATTAATTGGTAAATAATCGTGGCGGTTGTAAGTCACATTTAGTTCAGTCATTTTGTAGCTAGTCATAATACTGAAAATGATTATGGTTTGAAAAGTCGTTGAGATGATAATAATGATAAAAGCATATAACTGTCCCACTACAGGGCAAAGGCCTCTTCTCATATAGAGAAGGAGTTGGTCGATGAGATTAAAAATGAAAATACAAACAACAAAATCCATTAATATCAAAAACAGATAAGATGCTGTCCTAACGGTTCTCTCAATACAAATGCATCAGGCATTCTTGGGGCGATCGTAACATGTACAGAAAGTTTATTGTACTTATATGAAATTGTATAGTTCTTTCATAATAATATCGGTCTTTTTATTATAAGCGTCTAATTCTGTTTCTACTTGTTCTTTATTCTAATTTGAAGTCAAAAAAGGATATAAATGGTCCATCTTATAGAGCAGAGCCATACAGTTACACTCTTTCGGTATTTATAGGTACACAAAAAACTGTAGCTTTAGCATTAACATTTTTGTCTATCGAATAGTTTACGTTATAGAATAGATTACTCGATACGAATACGCGACGAAAGCACTTTATAATCATGCTAAGGGTACTGTTATGTTTTTGCGCCAAAAATCCCTTTATCCAACAGAATCAGTCAAGTTTGTGCAATTACAGATCACATTCATATATCAGATTCCTTTATCAAGGTATTAATCAATATCATAAATTGCTATGCAGGCTACCTATTTGCATCCCTCTCAATATAAATTCCTCGCTTGGCAGTTGCATACCAGCACAAGATGCATACGACCTCATATTACACGGACACAACTGAAATGCTTGTGAAAACTATGCGTATAGTTTACGTAGGCAAATTATTGGCATTCCTCATACAGAGCTAATGTGGCTTTGTGCTCCGTGATATTGCAAAATAATTTTAGAGGAAGAATGCAGTAAAAATGTTAGCAGAATTTTTTATAGAGGCTATCATGTTGGGGTCATATTTTAGGTCTAATGCTCATAACTTAGTTTTTTTGACACAATTGCGAACGGCCATAACTTTAATCAATTACAGCGCAAACCTTTTTTTTTTTTTTTTTTTTACCTTTAGGAGAATCCTTTCTGTATATTATTAGATACTATTATGGAGATTTATTTGTATTGTGAAAACGATGAGTTTGTAGGTACTCATCGTTTTCACAATACAAATAAATTACACAATTTAAGTAGAGTACCGATTACGTCCAGTTTTACTCTAATTTGCCTTCACACCCTCGAATAAAATGAATAGTACCATGCAATTTTGATAATAGCCAACCCATTTAAAAACGTACAGAGGAATAATCACAAGACGACAGTATCGTCAGTACGTAAGCACACTTTGTTGTCTTCTATACATTTTCTGCTGCAGTCAGGTGGTCGATAATAAAACAAAGTGCTTTTGCCGAAGGTCTCCTGTGCAATGACATATTAGATTTAAAGATCGTAAAAGGATAGCCGACGTGAGGTCTCTGCGACGAGTAGACGGTCACATCAATTGTCGTGAACGTCGTATGAAGTGGCTAAGGTAAACATAATATTCAGTCGAACATTGTGCGCCGAAGAGAAATTGTTATGACAAGTAATATGAGATGCATTGCATAGGCACACGTACCTATTGTATTCAAGGCAGAAACTTTTTTATGGCTATAAATAGAACTTTAGAATACTTAGATAGGACATCTGAACTATACGATCATTCGACTAGTTTAGAATACAACGCGTTCCTTAATTCTGCTCGCATCTCTTTATGATCATCAATAAATTCATCACGCAGACTGTACAGCAACAATTTCACTCGCTGTTAGGTTTAGGCTCACTTTTGTGCCAACCATATCGAGATTTTATCTGCGATAACATCGATGTCATTCATCCATTTCGCTGCCGGGCAGTCGACCCTTCAGTAGGTACATGCACGGTTTTTGAGTTCCATAACTTTTGGGTTTTGATAAGACAATGTTTTTATTGACTTGCATTACTTTTATTTTATCGTTGATTTCATACTTACTAAAGATTATTTCTCTCGATAGTTCGAATAATTTCATTACATTATGGTTACAAACGTCAACTTTACGGTCTCTTAGTTTCCTAGTCCGAATACTAGGTTATCCCAACGTAGTGTGCTGAAAACAAGTGCAAAGCGACGCCTGCGGCTTGTCACTGCGGACAGACAAGAAAGGAAGAGTACAAGGCTATTAGCAAATTGGTAGCGTGCAGTGCATTCGGCTGCATCGATAAGTACGCATTCAGTTTTACTGTCATGAAAATAATAATCTTCGTCGTACAGTCAGCAACAAAGGAAGCTGATAATGCTATAACTACAAAATATTATTTTACTAAATTAAAGTAAAAACTATTTATTTTAATTTAGATATAAAATAAATTTTGAAACTATGCCTAGATTGCATTAAGACTTTTTATCTTATTTGAAACTATGACTTAGTATGATTCTTTCCATTATCTAACATTAACAATGAACATCTACAAAGTATGTCGCTGACAGTACGGAAATATTGCGCAGATTGTCTAGATAATTTGATAGACGACTTTTACACCTAGAAAGCACTTAGAACAATGACCTTCTTATAGACGTAATCCTTTTAACACATTAATTTGCCATTGTTTAAACTTATTATTTATATAGGTATGTCTCTACTTATATTTATTTGGATAGGCCCGTATATAAAAATCCGATCTAGGTAGGTCTGTACGCGTAACAATATAATACTGGAGAGATGAAAATTTTAGGGTGATATCTGGCATTTTTCCCTTAAAATTTTCATCTCTTCAAAGCAGATTTTCACTAAGTGTTCGGGCATTCCATTAACATGATAGTCTAGCTTAGTTTAGGAGAAAATGGGCACAAGATAATATGCTCCTCTGTAATATAAACATGGTTTTTGTTTTGTGGGACATAATACATTCTGTTTATTAATGCGTGGGTAATGATGAAACACTTTTTGCATTGGTTTATCAAATTAATCGCCTTATCGAGCATGCGTAGGATTAAACTTAATGAGAACGGAAATTATTATGCGATTATCTTACAGGTAAATCAACTAGCGCTTGTAAATAAACCTGTATGTACTTGTTTTAGGTATTATTCAAATACCTAGGTATGAATACTAATCTATCTATTAATAGATATATGGAAATCCTGTTGATTTGATTGAAGTGTAGTTTGAAAGGAAACTTCTATTAGACTTGGGTATAATCTAGATTTCACTTTGGCTGGTATTAAAACGAGATTTAATTATAAAAAATATGACTGTGTATCTATTTGAAGAATTACATTTATTTCTAACAAATAAAGTAAGTATCAAACGATATTATTAATGCACTAAATGTACATGCCTAATTTTTTCTTGTTCTTTTCTCTTAATTTTAGCATAATGTCAGTTAAATTGATTCAAATCCTTTTTCTTGATACATGTACCCAACCCTCCAATTAATAAATCAAGCATCCAAAACTGACAGCGAGACAAAAAAGTTACTGTCGAATGCCAAATAAAAATCCTTCTTTTTTGAGGCCGGTTAAAAATAATGAAAGCATTCCCTAAAAGTATATTTCCGATGCTTTGGAAGTTTAATGAAACCCGTGGTGCCAATATCACGGGTTTGGTAAAAGTTTTGAGATCCGTGTCAATTTAACTCGCGTGTTTCTTGCCAATACAAACTTTTTCGATTCATGTTGACTTGTTATCATGGTTTAGATTTCCGGGAGATTCAAGTTGTTAAACATCGATAGGTGTACATCAACGGTTTTTGGAAAGGATTTTAGTAACCCTGCAGGATAGGGTCTTTTGTGCCTACAAATTGAGATTGATATTATGTTTCTTTTGCCCGTAATACACAAATATACAACGCTTAGTTTTTGTTCACATTTAGGATAAAATGCCCAAGTTTTTGCAGAAAATAAAATGCGATAAAAAAACTTATAGAACGTCCAATTACATAATGACTTTTCTCAAACATCTCTAACCGATGTCTACTCTGCTGCGATGGCGACGTGAAATCCAGGTCTTAATTTTTATGTGTCTTATTAAAGAAAGTTTCCTCATAAATGCAGAATCGTGACTCATGCGCTTATTGCAAGTTTGGTGATTCCTTGGGATTAACTTGGGACGCGACGTGGGGCCAAGTTTGCCCTCTAACAAATCACTGCGTCTTGCGTAAGTAAATATTACTTTAGATAACTTCAAAAGATTTATATGAGCAGTTTAATAATGCTGGTATAGTTTGTTTTTATAATGGTGACCATTGACCTGATGGTATGGACTCTTACATTACATACGATTATAATACTTACGATTGGACAATTTAAAATTGTTGGACAAACTACATGTTTTTTTTATATAAATATCAATACAGAATATACATGTTAAAAACAAACAGCAGAACTTTAAGCATCCAAGCACATTGCCTTAAAATATAATACCTACTTAAGTAATTTACTCGAGATTTTATAACACCAAATGTATACTAAAAGCCCTAAAATTAAACCAAAACAATCCAAACAACGTGAAAATTACTAACAAAAAGCTTCTTTAAAAATAAAACCGTCTTCAGCCGCAATAAAAACTGGAATGGGATCTCAAATATAATCTACTTCACTCGTCGGTTCTGCTTCTCCTCAACACATATTTAATGTTGCGACGAAACGATCCACTAACAGTCTGAGTCCAACAGGGAAAAGTTTTAATGGAGCGCCGGGCAATTTACTTACGTCATTCTATTGGTGGACCTCATCTCGTGTTTAATGGCGAATCATTTCAGACGCAACTTGACGACCAATCAGCCTTTAACCTTATTTGATGATAGGATTCTTTACCTTTGAGAAGGTATTTTTTATTTCGTGTATTCGTTCTAAATCGTAGGTAAGGTTAGTAGTTAATTTTTGTATCATTAGTTTCTAACTCAATGAAAACTTTTTTAGGGAATATTATTACAGTCAGTTTTAAACTCTTGCAGGATGTCACAGAACACTAGTATTAAGTTTCAAGAAAAAAACGAAGAATGTTAATTAAATGGTGAATAAAGTAAGTATAGAATTTTCTAAGCTTTCTTTAAGACATTCAATCTTTAATACCTTCCTTCGTATAAAAACAGCATTTATTTATACCTCATGTTAACGCTAATCTTCATTCGACGTCACAAGCAAACTAAGTGTCACTTTACAGATACGTCGTTGAGTTATCAAAGAGGCTGTCGATGGTATTATCAAAGGATTTTCTATTACTTTACCAGTCTCTATCGTACACTTAAGTTTCTACTTTAGTGTTTCTCTAATATAAACCTATGTAATAAAGTGAACAATTAGGTTAATGCCAATGTTATCTGTTAGTGAATGTTTGGTGGTTTTGACGACCCGGTATTTTTTTCCGAAATAATATATATTTTGGTCATTGTAACAACTGACACGTGTAATGTATAAAACATCCTTATTACATGTAGCGCTTGGATAGTAATTTGCATATTTGATTATGCAAAAGAAGTATGCCAGGATCGTAGCAAATGGAAATCCGTGGTCTCTGCCTGCCCCTCAGGGAAACAGGCGTGACTTTATGTATGTATGTATGTATGTTGATTATGCATTATGGAATGATGATATCCAGATTATTAATTCGTACAAACAGTCTTATTACAAATAATTTAATACATCACAATTACGCAAATAGAGAAAGTCTAAAGGATAAGTTGACAGTTCACAACAAAGTTCTTGCAATTATTACGTTAGTCGGATATGTGCAAGTAGGTGAAGAAAATTTCCATATTGCACCCACGTACCCACACATCTAAAAGCGAATCCAGTTAAGGTATGCAAATTCGTGTTACATCACAAGTACCTACTCAAAAGGAACATTACTCGCGAATACCGTGTCGAGCTGCACGACGATCGCCGCGCGGAATTACTAAAAATAACAATCAATGTCAACGCACCTGAATCAGGACTAACATTGGCAACACGCGATAACGTATCTTGTTTAAATGATAAACGTGCAGAAATCACGTTTACTAGACTTATCGCTATGCAATACAGTTGGCAATAACAACTACTAACTAGTTATGGTAGCCAAAACAGCCGATAAATGCGTTTACAGACGGTAATGAACGTTTCTTGTGAACTCCATCATTTCCATATTTAGCAGGTGCGTTCGTATAGCCACGCGTCGTTATTTGGCAGGTGATTGACGCACCTTTCAGTTTGAGTTTTAATCGAGTGAGTAGTTTAGTTTATAAGACAACAGCAGAATATTATGACTCGTGCTTGTGCTTAGTTGTAAGCTCAGCTGTTAGCTTCTAAACGAGGCACAGGGCACACACGACTCGATACTTATTTCACAACATGTTCTAACACTTATCATTAATAAGAAACTGATTCATTACTCTTTATCTCATAAAGTAACTATGTTGACTTGATGACACACATGTCATAATAAATCTAAATCAAAACAATTTGACGTTTTCCAACTAAGGCAAAGAGTCTGAAACAAATGCATCCTCAATTGCTTCAGTCTCACATCATAACATTCCAAGTTCACACATACTCGCACTAATTGCCCCGCCAAGTTCAATAACCCCGCACAATACAGTAGTTGTACAGCAAACTTCAAGAAATTCCGTAAATGAAAATATTCATGCAATTTGCCAAATGTAGGCGGACCGCATTATGCAACCGAGTGCATTGTCCGTTGCATTATCTTCAGGTTTTATATTTAAAGTGCGCTTCGAGATTCTCGATAATATTACGAAACAATGTTTCCTTGAAGTATAGCTCACTATTATATGCACAAGTTCAATGAATTTATCGGTATTGTATTCCTTTTGCGATAGTCCGGTTTATCTTTTTTAACGCGATAATGGGCGCCATTATATTCAAATAGCTACCTTACTTTTCTCGAAGTATTTTGGTGTATCAAATTAAACCTCCGTGGAAATTTATTTTAATTCTCATATTAACTTGATGTCTATTAGCCGTACATTTAGTTAGGTGTAGGTTAACATTAATTATAGAAGGAAAAACTACTTTATTTTTTTATTTATTAGCATCAAAAAGAACAATAGAAAGCCTATTATACAAAACGATAGCTGCATCAAGTAGCTTTGTAAAAAGAGCTTTTATGTAACCTTATAAGTTCTAAAGCATATCTAGTTGACTATAAAACCCTTCTTTGACATTCTCAGCTGCAAAAACCTACAAGTCATGCAACATGTACTTTACTTTTTCAAAGTACAATAGTACATTATTTATGATAAGTACAGCCCTTGTTACTGTGCAAGGAGTGTCGTGATTGCAGTCCAGTAAATAATAGTGCGTCCTTCTTTCATTACACGTTGCATCCTTTAATTGCAGGACATGCTACTCGATCCGTGCAACGTTATTTACGTTTTGTTATTAACTTTTTTGCATTGAGAATATTCTGGGCCATTATTATAGACGCGTTTGTTGCGTGTTGGTTGTTCTGCTGTAATGTTGATCGATTACAGGGATTTACAAGTAATTGTAACTGTACCAAAAAAGGTAAATAAGGGTATAATATCGTGTTTTCGTATAATGACGTTATATTGTTTACAGAGCTATCCATATTTTTTATATTTTATATGGCTATACTTATTATTTTACCCAGTAATAATAAATTAATAATAATTGTACCGTTTCTTCATCGTTTATGTGACTTTCTCCTGGGCATAAACCTTCCTCCCCTAAACGCCACTGTTTCCTGTTTTGAGCCAGATTTGCATCCAGGTCTTCTCTTGTACAGCATCAACGTCGTCACTCCATCTAGCTGGAGGTCTGTCAGTATTATATTTAATTTTAATTAATAATAGTATTAGACCCTCAAATCATTAAGATATACTCAATCGTAAATAGTTATAATAATCAATCTAATATGCATACTTGAATAGCATGGTACACAACCGGATCTACAATATTATGCAGTTATGCACCACATAACTGAAGATACGTTGTTTGAAAGACATAATTATTTACTCTCAATTACTAGAACGGGATAAAAACATACTCCGCCAGCGGACCGTAAAGAGAGATATGAATCAATCACGCAATCACGAAACCAGTTTAGATATTGAATAATACTACGATATTAGATATGAAATGACACGCAAAATACAGAAGTCGTAATGGCATTTTCGCCCGAAAGATTACAATATTGTGTAAATAGCCGTATCAAAATTGTTTGATTTTATGCGTAGTTATGTTGTATTAAACACGACGTGTCAAAATATTTGAATTTCAATCAAAACGACTACTATGTATATAAATAGTAGTTGATACTGTTTTGCCAATTTTCACTCATCATCGAAAAGAAACCTGTTAAAGCACCAAGACAAACAGCTAAACAACACATTTCAGTAGAGAAACATAATATTGTCGTATAGTATATACTTATACAGTTAAGAAATAATTGCCAGTAACACGAGCTGTTTATGATGTCAAAGTAAATTCAAACTAATGGACAATCGTAGATGATCACGGAAGTTACCAATCTATCGTTTGTAGGACGTAGCGAGCCCTTCATTCTTTTCATTCTGACTCTGGACGAAGATACATAACTCACAAAATTGCGGCCTCGTATATCGCTTATATTGTTGTAGTTGTATTTACAACTGGTTGTGAGGATTGAGTGAGTAAACTATTCAAAAATTGATCCCCTACTTATGTCTCTAATTATTATACTTAAACAATAATCCGTTTTTTGCTCTCTAATGCAGAGTAAAATTATTTTAGAAATGACTGGTTTTATCTAAAAAACACTTTCTTATATAGACGAAATCAAAGCCTGAAAGCATAACATTGCCAAAGAACCTGGACAAGGCATAAATAATCACCCGAGAATAAACAGTCAAGTTCAAAACAACTCGGTTGCTGCAGACGACTTAATTAGATTCCAAGTTCCTTATAGAGTAAGAATTGCAACAACATCGGTAATATCATGCAAAGTACGTACGTATTTATAGGTAGGCATAGTATTTATAAGTAGGCATATATTTATAACATAGACGATGAAACGACTTGTATTATACGCAGCATCCCACAAATCTGCAAAGGATTCTCCCACACTATAAAGATTTGAAATTAAATTAGAATACGGCTCTCAGTGCACTTCCAAGAGTTCCAAGACATCTTTTAACGGAATAGGCTGTAAATAGTTTATCGTAAACGTTGGATCGTCTCGTCGGCAACAACCGAATGCAATTGAGCCTAATAAAAATTCAATTCTCGTAATATGTCCTGTCTCTATTTACTACCTTTAATGCCGCTGCACCGATGCATACGATGAATACCTAATGTCCTTTGTGATTGGTTGTCGTTTTGTGCAAACTTGAATCTGTCTGGCTTGCGCTGTGTACTGTTAACGCAAGTACGTTTATAGAGGGAATTTGATAAAACAACAGGGCCATTGTTTTATAGCCTTGGCTGTTATCACTTTATGTTTTGACGCCACGAGTTTTGTGACAAAGCACACATGGGTGGTTACTGTTAAATATAGTTTTACTAAACAATACGTTAATAAATAGCATTTTTCTAAATTTTACGACACGTTGTCGTCACAAGAAATTTGAATATCCACATGAAATTAACACATAGATAGCTGAGGTAATTACTTGAAAACCCCATTCTATTATAAAATAGAAATAAGCACGAGTAGATACATAAGGTACATGTAGGTTTACAATTTAGAAATCTTTCATATAGTAAGGCGACGAAGTAGCTTCACCAACGATAAAAATTAAATTATTTGTCATAGTTTGAGTGTGGATGGGACCCAGTACACTGCCCTAAGGATTTACACAGTTTTACTCGTTTCCTAAGTTATTAAATCATCAAAAATGTTCTCGTTCTTCAATAGTTAAAAACAAACCTGTATACAAAATGTCGGCGCCTGACCGGCCTGCGTCCACTGGGCGAGCTGTCGAGCGACGAAGACCAAGCGTCAGACCGCGACAGCGCCGTGTTCCTCGCCTCTGTGCTCCTCGCGCTTTCCAACAAAATCGCCGTGTACTTCGTTATTAACATCGTGTGACACTGGTGCTTGATTTTCACTATTCATATGTGACACACAACACACTGTGTTTATTATATATTTCACTTCAAACACACTATTATCGTGACTGTCATGCGCTAAAACATTATAATTAATTACACATAATATTCTCGTGTTACTGTCTTAGGTAGGCTAGGTTTATTCCGCTTTCAATTTAAGTATGCGGTGGTTAATGAAAACTTAATTAAAATTCCACAATTTAGAAGTAATTTCACTGTAATTCGTGTAACATCGAAAAGCAACAAGTGAGCCTGACTGTGCCGACATCCGCAACGTCACGCTGTGGTGGCTACCAACCATCACACGTTATTATCCCTCCGACTAAACAACGGGATATTGTGAATTATGCGTGACACCCACGCGTAAAAGTCGGCAATAAGAACGGGTTTCAACGGAAAAAGGACTGGTCATTGAATCATTAATTGCGGCCTTAAATTAGTAGTTACATAAGTTGTTAGGACAACTTCACAGAATGGAAATCCGCGAATTGTTTCATCAATTTCAGGCTAATCTATTTCTCTGCAAAGAAAATTATATTATGTTAATGAAATAACGGGTAGGTTTAGGGTAATATATAGTAGCTACATATTTGTTGCGGACATTGTTAATTCAGGTTTTGAACCTAAATATTTGTGCTTACTCATATCATATCCGAACATTTTTTGTAATGAATCCCATAAATATTATTATCTTTATATCGTTAGATGTTCAATTTAACAATGTTAACATTTTTAACCGAATTCACGTCTGCCATATAGATAAAACAAAATTATTATCTAAAACAAAAAATATAAGCTACAAAATGATGGCTGTCCTAAACGGTACTCAAACCCGTGTTTTGCGAAATTAGCGGTAGTTATAATTATATCTTCTTCGTGTATTCGTTCAGTTTATGCATCCGCTATAACCTAGAATAGCTGGCAATATTAGAATAACTTCATAATTAAGTGTCATTAAACCGCTTAGCCTTCCCGCAAGGTTACAGCAGAGAAGCGACGCCGACGAACTAAATCGATAGAAATGCTCAGGGATGGCATAACTTTGGCAAACAAATAAATGTACAAAATTCAATATTTTACATTTTTTGTTTTTATAATTAAGAGAGTACGATGGTTGGCGTATCCACGTGGAAAAAGCCTGTACATAATGAAGAACAAAAAACTAGGTACTGCACTATGTATTTTCGAAAACCGTCCTTTGAAATTTCAAAGGTGCCAGCAGCAAATTGGGTGTTACTAATAACTATAATAATGATTACTCATACATCTACTGTCAGGAAGCTCATGTTCAAAGGCAAGAGCAACAAACGACGCATTACTAAGACTACCGCCAATTGTTTGAAGGGATGCGGCAATTACTGAAGACAAAACGGCCGGTGTCATTGAACCAGTATTCGATGAAACGCCACAAATAAACCTTGTATAGAAATAGTGTTTACTACATGTTAGATCGTATGTGGCTCAAGGATCAGTTATCAACGGATGTGTTCATACAAAACATTTATTTATTCAGTTGATTGGTACACAAATTGTCGGTATAGAAGTTTAGTTTTTGATTAAACTGGTCGTTAGAATTTGTATATTTTTTTTGTTTATTGGTTTTGATAAACTTTTTAATTTTGTGATACTTGTCAAAAATTCAGTAACAAATTCAATTTCGTTGTTTAATATTTCACCAATGGTAAAACATGTTTTCTGTTTGACGCTATACAATATGTTCTAGATGCAAACGACACCTTTAACGACACGACTTTAAAAGGATGTGCAGCTCCTTCCTTGTTATTATTATAATAACAGATAGCGTTCTCCAATGCCCGTCAAGAGTGGTTATTATGACAATATTTCATCACGATTGTTCATAGCAGTTTATAATATAAGGATGTTTAGAAGTACTAAGTACATAACACTGTCGGATTTCATTTCATATTCTAATTTTAATTATACCTAATTTAATTACAAGACTAAAATTTCGAGTCTCTTTTATGAAGAAAGTTTGACTAGGTACCATTTAAAAATTTTAAAGTATTTTTAGAATTTAAGGCCGAATAGAAACATTTCTTTTCTCAGAAATAGTTTCCGAAACTAAACAGAAGTATTTAAATAACTTTGTCGTAATCACAATGATAAAATTTAAGGTCAAAGATAGATAAAACAGTAAAATACTATTAACACTACAAGTTACTTCCATGACCTTTAATATAAAATATATAGCAGTATCTACACATACTTCCAACTCCTATCTAAGAAACTGCATTTCACATGGAGGTAATGACTGCCATAAATATCTTTCATGGTGCGTTAGCCGTGCCGACGTGGTCCGTTGTTGTTACTGACTTATCTCTAAGATCTGCCAAAGATAATTGCAATAGCTTACTCGGTCGCATTATGGCTTACAAAGAAACTTATCGGGGATCAGACCGCTTATCTGTAGGGACCTTTCCTGTTGACGCTTATGTTTAAGGACACTCAGTAGACGTTTTAGGTCAGTCAAGGGCTGAATACTGTCTGTTGATAATTTTGTGCTCCATTTCACAGACACTTGAATTTGTATTAGATTATTGCTCCAGTGAATACTATGTGATATGACAGTGTTTTGTAATCAGTCTAATTGTTGTTGGAAAGAAGCTTAACAAAAATAGAACCTATGTTACGTATCTTCAAATAGTATGTCAGAAATGCGACGTGTTCGTACATTTAATGTAAGGCAGGGCATAAAAATGAACTGTAAATATAAGTATAACGGCGAGTGCGACAGGTTAGCGGCACAACCGTCATCAGTAGGATGATCTGGTAGAGGGTTCATGACTCCAATATTAAAATCACTCCAGTCAACTTCAAATAATCACTTTATTACACAATAAGTTATAAATTATTACACTTGATAATACAAGAGAGAGAACCAGCGGTCCCGTTTGGAGTGACCGAACTACTTCGCTGCTCGCTCAAGACTGCCTCTTCTATTTTTCAATATTGCATAACGTAAGTGTCGCTCCTCCAAACGATTCCGCTCTCGTGCATGACGTCACGGCGTTCTCCCCACTCGCGTACAATGAAATCAATTGAGTATCTTATTATCGCTAAATTATCGTAATCGCCGACACGGCCATGCTGACAACTCACACGTCCTCGTGTGTATGTGTACCTGGCAACAACAAGAGATACGTTTGTAGACAATATTCTGCTCGGCCTACCTGACCTCGTACAAAAGGTCATCTATTGCACAAAATGAACGCACCAGAAAGTAAAAAAAACAAATCACAATATTCATGCACCAAGTATTAACGGCACCAAAAGCATTACCAGTGCTTCTCGCTGGTAAATGATTTTGAGAGAAAGTGGTCAGTAACAGCCCTTCTCGCTGTTAAGACCATATACACTCGGGACATGCCAGTCCTTCTTACTAGCAAGCCCTATATCAATGGGTTAATATCAGTCCTTCTAACTGATAAACCCCGAAGACACAAAAGACATTACCGGGCCTTCTCTCCGGTAACCATGGCCAAACATTGTGCATGAACATTAGTCGGAACGAGTAGACGGGCCTTCACCCGCGTCTTCCACATCTACTTCTTCACTAATCACATCTAATTCGCTAGGAACATGACCTTGTGGCATCCTTCTTATGCGATCATGGGCATACTTGTACGTCCTATTGCCAGATAGGGACTTCAAGGTATAGCGATCGCCTTCAAGTAATTCGATTACCCTGAAGGGCCCTTTGAACTTAGGATCAAGCTTATCTTGATTTCGTTCCTCGTTTTTGATAAGGACTAGATCACCTACAGCAAACTTTACTAATTTAGCCTTATTATATCAAAACGGGACTTCTCATAACTTGAACTTTTTCTCATATTCCGCGCCGCTTGCTCTCTCACATTTTCTATATCGACAATGTCGTCATTATCATTGGCACACAAAAGATTAAGAGGTCTTGCTACCTTTCCTATAAGAAGTTCTAAAGGACTTGATTTAGTAACACGGTTAACTGTACAATTTAACGCTAACTGTACTTCATCTAAACCATCCTGCCACGATCTATCCGAAGTTTCAATAGATGTTAACATGCCCTTTAGCGTTCCCATCACCCTCTCAACTTGCCCGTTGGCTCGACTAGAACCCGTTGCGATCAAATGCAAAGTAACGCAGTGTGAATCACAAAAGTCTTTAAAGTCTTTACTTGCAAAACAACGTCCTTGATCAGCTATTACTCGATTAGGAGCACCAAAAAGGGAAATACTAGATTTAAGCGCCTTAATTACATTCGGTGTGTCGATTCGCAACGTATGATACAACAGAACAAACTTGGTAAAAGCGTCTATAAAAACGATTACATACTCTCTTGTATCATTTTTCCCGCTAAGTTTACCCGTTATGTCTACGTGTATAGTATGCCAAGGGATACATATCTTTGGTATGGGCGACGTTGAACTGTAAGATTTGGATTAATTAACCGAATATTTAATTGTCCAGTTGTAACACGCGTTTTTGGTAAACCGTTTACAAAGAAATCTGAATAACTACGTAGTAACGACACTAATTGTTGTTTGTTGTCAAAAGATATATCCGAATTAACATCATTAAAATTAATTTCCGAAGGTACTTCACAAATATTAACTTCTTTCAATTTTGTAATTGTCAAACTAGAACCGGTCATTGTAATTGTTAAACCCGAACTAAATATATCACGGCCTATCATAACGTCATGTTTTAAAGTTTCATCGGGTAGAACATGAAATAAAATCGACAACTCGTTCTCATTAATAATTATGTCACTCAAAATCTGTTCTGTACAACAAATAGTGGAATTTCCAATACCGGCTATGTGAACTGAACTATTATAACGTGTGCCTGAAAATTTATTAGCGACATTGCGTTTTATGAGAGAACATTCGGCCCCGGAATCGAAGAAAAAAGGAAACGACTCACCGTGATGTTTTAGGTGGCCCGTCATGCTTTGCGTCTCGCAGTAGTCTATACGACGCTGCTGCGATACACCACCGGAGCTAGCGCCGCCGCCGGCTGACCCGCTCGAGTTGTTGTTGTTGCGTGAACTGAAGCGTGGACAATGTGAAGCAATGTGCCCCTTTTCACCGCAAGTGAAGCAGATTACGTTCTTTTTCGCGCTGGGAGCAATCACTGATGAAGAACTTGTGGATGATTTCGGAGTGTTTTGATCCGTAGATGTCAGCTTGAATTTTCGTTTGCGACAATCAATTAGTTTATGACCATGCTTGCCACAATAATTGCACGTCACATGTTCCGATGCAGAAACTTTAGAACGTTTGTTATCCGGCCCACTGGTACCGTGGTCATAATTTTTGCGTTTCAAGTAAGAGTAGGAGAACGACTTCAGTTCCTGTAGTAGCTTGCTTCTATTAGAGATTTCAGTGGTGTATGCTAAACGATGAAGTCTGTTATCGAATTGCGAGGTATGAGCAAGCACATACGATATGGCGATTTCTTCAGCAGTAAGATTTTTCCACTTTGCCATTACTGATGTCATCAATCGACTAGCATATGCAGCCAGACATTCTCCTTCCTTGGGATGACCGTTGTTGATATTTAAAAGGGTAGCCGCCGTGGTTTCAGTACAATCGTAACGGGCGAGGAATAGTTCCTTAAAATAGTTCCAAGTCATACCAGAGTGCGACACTTGTGATAGCCACGAAGAAGCGCTACCTCTCAATGATTTGCTGAGCGCAATTATTAGAGCTCCTCCTTCCAACGGCTGTTCTGCCATGCAAATATCAATAGTCGAGCACCAGGCACGTGCGTCAGCGTCACTGGAATCAGGATTGAACTCGGGGAGTGTTGGTACACTATTGCGGAACTTCATGGCTTCAATAAGCTGCATCATATTCCGTTGCTGGAGTTCCAGCATCATTTGCCACTGATTTTCCTGCGTAGTTTGCCCTTGTGGTGCCTGAGTGTATCCCACTTCTGATAACGGCGAGTGCGACAGGTTAGCGGCACAACCGTCATCAGTAGGATGATCTGGTAGAGGGTTCATGACTCCAATATTAAAATCACTCCAGTCAACTTCAAATAATCACTTTATTACACAATAAGTTATAAATTATTACACTTGATAATACAAGAGAGAGAACCAGCGGTCCCGTTTGGAGTGACCGAACTACTTCGCTGCTCGCTCAAGACTGCCTCTTCTATTTTTCAATATTGCATAACGTAAGTGTCGCTCCTCCAAACGATTCCGCTCTCGTGCATGACGTCACGGCGTTCTCCCCACTCGCGTACAATGAAATCAATTGAGTATCTTATTATCGCTAAATTATCGTAATCGCCGACAAGTATTTCAAGTAACCCGTCAAATATTTTGCAATCAAATGTATTAAATTCACTTTCCTCGAAAAATACTCGCCAATTCCATATAAATTTCGCATGAACGACATAAATTCGCATGCAATATTATCGCTTCACATTCTTAACCGCCCACACCCAAATTTAGGCAGTTCGGCCACTAAAACATATTCAGTTGCACTGACATTTCGGAATTCCTTAACTATCGAATTCCCAGACTGTAATTGGAATGAGTAGGCCTCAAGTTCGAGGCTACTACTTGATGCCGACTAGACCATATATGGTTCAGTAACTGGATAGCAATAACTACGTAATTGTCGCCTATATGGCGATACCATGTTGACATTTCACGTTCAAGCTAAAGGAATTTCGTGGCTGTTGCTTTTTTAAATTATGCAATGGAAATAATAGATAAATACATCCAAAAAAGAATCCAAATTTAAGACACTTCGTCTAGTCGATGTGTAACATGCCTTTTAAGGTCAAGAGATTGGGCAGCCTTATCTACCAATCAGATCATAAATCATATGAACATATTATTATTGCAACCGTTTGCTAAACTTGTTCATTTTTACGAAAGGTTAACATCCTATTGGTTACTTGGCTCAATAAATTAAGCTAGTTCTATTGTGTATAAGTGATTAACACTGTCTGGAGAAATATGCGAATACCGGAGCCAATACATAGATATTTGGGGGACCAATCAACCAAAAATATTAACTATTTCACATGAAGGAGCTAATATATCTCTGATTAAAGAAAACAACTCTCTAAACCATTATTCTTGCCCTGCTATGTTGGACCTGTCACCAATCAATTTCAACTTCATAACATCAGTTAGAGCAATAACATGACCAATTCCAATTCATTAACAATGAGGCCAGATATTCTTCAGCGCCCATACATGAGAGCAGCATTTATAATCTGAAGTAACAAATTAACTATGAAGTAATCTGTGTCAGCACTAGCACATAAACATTTGTTATGTCGTTGTTCAAAGTTTACGTGCCACATTCAGAAGAGTTATGAGTGCGAAATTCAATCGAAACTAATTCTTAAACTTAATGGGCAATTTGAAGTTATTACAGCCAAATTTATTGTAACTATTGATTTGTTATTTAAAACACTCAAAAGCTCTATTATTATCACGCAAATCGTTGATAAATCTCACTAGTTAGTAAGTAAACGATAAATATTTTTGAAGGAGCGATTGAGAAAAACATATTGGAAAACAAAAGGGAGAAAGTTGTAGTCATTAAAAATACTTTAAGTTATAAATAGATGGTATAAAAAGCTATAAAATGACAGCTTAATGAGAACCTGCGTGTTGCCTAAATTATAACCATGCACGAACGTATACAAATTATCAATAATAAATGTTATCAATATAAATTATCTACCACGAAAATTCAAAACAAACAATTACATAAAAAAAACTATGTACTTGAAACGCTGACAATTGATTGCATGATTCAAATGCTGACGACAAAAGTGACTGTAATCAGGTTTCCAGTAGGTATGCAATACTCAACAATACAGAGGTAATAGAACAACACAATGCCTACAAAATAGCAGCCCATACTTTATATCAGATAAATATAAAAGGTTCGACAACAACGAAGGGCGAACTGGGACAGCCAATAAAGAAACAGTTATAGTTTATTATGAGGGTCAGTATACACACGCACAAGAAGTCTCCTCTGATGAAATAAAGTCATTGTCACAAGAAGGTAATGACTTCCTGGAAGCAAACGTCCGTTGCATCTCGTAATTCTCAGAGATATGGCTGTAGGCTGATATTTAAGCTTTATACCTACTCACTTAGTATCATTAGTATTCCATGACGAATTTATGCCTCTGACGAGTTATGGGGCTTGTTTAATCAGTAAGTAGGTGTCGATTAGGTCATTCAGTTTGACAACATCGCATTTCAAATAGAACCATGTTTTCGAATAATATTTAGTTTGGTATTATTAGTATCGTAATTTACGTGAATATGATTGTGGCACAGTTGTTACTTGTTTTCAAAAGGTCACCGAACTTTAATTAAGCAAGATAGCGCCTGAATACCTAGACACATAAACCAATTGAGATCTAAACTAGTCACAGTAATAGCATACAATCACGGTATTCGCACGGTTGACACAGAACAAACGCACTTGAAATTGTAAATTCCTTGCATTTTAAATAATTAAAACGGCACTTGTGCAAAGAGATCGACGAACACTTTTCACAATCGCGACAACAAATATAGTTACGTTATTTTCGCAGTGCGCACGCGTTCACGTCGCTATCCAATCGTCCGATCGGAAACATCGGCGCCGGCGCACTGCCTGCGTCGAGGAGCGGCGAGTGCGCGCGCCTTGCAGGACGACCGATCAACCGACGGGTTTAATTTGAACTTGGAACTCTACATGCGGGATGCGATTTTGGACGTGTTTTTATTGTGCTTCGGTCACAGAGGCGGCGGCCGTTAATTAAATGGAATACCACACGAAAGGTGCTTGGCCTTTAACCAAAACATGCCACTGTTTTTCATCCTAATATATCGATATTCCTCTGAACTTGAATACTCGTACACATAACGATCGCACGACATTCTATTAATGGAAGACATTTTAACAATTTATTGCAGCGACTACTGCATTTTAAAGAAATAATATATGCTACCTCGTCGGTAAACCCTTTGATATTGTCCAAGAACATTCCTTTTCGCATCCATTTCTGCAATAAAAAGTACTGAAGGTAGCCTTAAATGGGAAGCGATCTCAAAAAATGTTATACAACTTTCCTTTTCAAAGGGATAGGGACGCATTATGTGGAATAAAGTTATCTGGACATAGCCTTTTATGGGACGCAATCGTGAGTCGTATAGCAAAAAAGGTCAGTTGAAACGAGTTGGTCATTACATAGAATGGCTTGCTAACGTCCATATGAAAGTAAAATTTATTTACGACCTAACACAATGTTTATTTCTATGCCAAATTTGGGCATAAGCGTGCATTTCGGAGATAAAATGTTCGCTAACTTTGGATTTTGGGTGTATGAGGCAAAACAAAATAGTTCTAGCAAATTCTACTTTAGAAAATTGTATTACATTTTTACAGTTGTGGAAAAGAGCCAAATGGGTCGTTTTCAAAATTCTGCGCATTCCTACTCTATAACACTGCTATAAACCACGAGAACTTTAAAAACTAACCCTCTTCCAGTAACAGCGCATATTAGACTCACAATGTTCTTAAAAATTCAAAGAAGTAAATTAAAAAAGTAAACAAATCGTTTAATCCATATCTCTAGACAGTACTTTGATGAAATTTATATACTTGAGTTGCTCGCTGAAAAGCGTACCTTTGAGACGCAGCCAGCTAATGAAGCAAGAGCTATGAATACATATTGGTGCATTAGACTGTACAAATGACAGTACCCACTGCATAAATAATTACGAAACTGCCCTTTAAGTTGCGCTGAGACAAATTAATTAGATCTTAGAGTAATAGAAGTTACATTCTCTTTAATTATTGTATATACCATAACTGCAAAATTTTACGGTTAGTAAAATAATCTAATCTCGTATCTTATTTATTTCAATATTAATAATACAGATAGAATATTGTAATTGAGCCAAGTTTTAGGTATCCAGGAATGATTATTAGTATTATTTCCAGAATGATTAATGTAGAGCAAATATTTCAAGCCGAGCTTTGCGCAAGTATTATTTTTACAAATCTTAGTTTAACTTTGTTACGACTTACAACCTACCTTTTTTTTTTTTTTTTTTTTTTTTTACCGTGAGGGAAATGCGTTACGCATCCCTCGCCGTTGGGAGACGACGGGGGTATGTGGGACTCTCCCCCGAACCCAATAAGATCCAGGGGCCTACCCACTAAAAACCTCACCTGCCTGCTCTGCGCTTTGGATGGCGGGGAGGCGGGATCGCTGCAGCATTCTACCGCCAACCCCGCCAGCGCTGTCCGCCCTGTAAAGAGGGGCGGACACTCCTCTGTGCCCCCTTTGTATGGGAGGGGGCTGCAGGACTTCAGCGGAGGAACTTTTGAATGCGGAGATGGGTCTCCCAACCCAAACTCCGCAGGCCTCCTATGGCAGGGGACTATGGGTGTCCCCTGCATCTCTTCAGTGTGCGCACTATGCGCACACTCGACCCGGGCCTCTGTTAAGCGGGCGGCAGTTCAGCCCTTGTCAGCCGCCCTGAGGCCGGGTCTTATGGTGGCTGGTAGAGGGCGTTGTCGGCCCTCCTCCGCCGCCGGGGTCTTCGGGCGCGGATCGGAAGAGCGGAATGGAGCTCCCGCTCTCTTTCCGCGGCCTCTTTGAGCGCCATCACTTCTTCGCAGAAGTCTGCGATGGCGCTCCAGGACCCTTCACTCCCTACCATCTCTTCGATGATAGCTGGGAGCGAAAGGTCCGACCCCACTTGTGCAACGAGAGTCCGGCGCTGCACAGCCCAAGCAGGACAATGCTCGAGCGTGTGCTGCGCCGTGTCCTCGTTGTCGTCGCAGTGGTGGCAGGAAGTGGACTCCTCCCTGCCAGCCACTCGACACAGGTATCTGCCGAAGCAGCCATGCCCCGACAGTACCTGTGTCAGCCGAAACGTGAGTGTTCCGTGACGTCTGCTCAACCACCTCAGCATTTGGGGGTGGACGGCCTGTATCGTCCGGTGTCCCGCTGTCGGGTGGGACAACCTGACCGCCCACTCCAGGACAAGGGCTCTACGGAGCTCCTTAAGGTGCCGTTCAACGGCTCTGGGCGGGGGCCCATCGCCGCGACTCGCCAGCCCTTTACGCCAGTAGTAGGCGTCCGCTAAAGCTCTGGCTTCCAGGTCCCACGGCAGGGATCCGGCTAGCAGGCACGCTGCTTCGCCGGATACCGTGCGGTAGCCGCGGATGACCCGGACAGCCATTACGCGCTGCGGCCGCCGCAAGAAAGCGGCGCCGCGCGGCGTTAGACACCCCGCCCAGACCGGTGCTCCGTAGAGCGCCATCGACCGGGCTACGCCCATGAACAGACGTCGAACACTCTGTTTCGGCCCTCCTAAATTTGGCAGCAGCCGCCCTAAGGCGGCCGCCGCAGCGGCCACTCTGGGCCCCAATCGCTCAAAGTGGGGGTTGAAGGTCCACCTGCCGTCGAGCAATAGCCCGAGATACCGCATGGTGGACCCTACGTTGATTGTAACCCCCCCGATGATGATGTGGGACCCAGCGGGTGGCGCTTTTCGAGGCCCATGGAAAAATAGGGCCTCAGACTTTGGCAGCGCCACCTCTAAGCCTAGGGCGCAAATGCGCCCCACCACGTGGGCCACTCCAGCCGTGGCGAGCAGAGACGCCTCCCTGTGCGTTCTCCCCCGGGCCAGCACCAGTGTGTCGTCAGCGTAACACACCAGGCTGACACCCGGGAGAGTGGCGCCTCGCAGGACCCAATCGTATCCGATGTTCCACAGGAGAGGTCCAAGGACTGACCCCTGTGGAACACCGCACGTCACCTGCTTGGTGACCAGTCCGCCACGACCTTCGTAGACAACCACCCTGTTGCCCAGATAGGCCCCGACTACTCGACGCAGGTACTCCGGAACACCGTGGAATTGAAGCGCCGCGGTGATGACGCTCCACGGCAGAGTGTTGAAAGCGTTGGCGATGTCCAGAGACACAGCCAACAACACCCCGCCGCCCGACACTGCCTCGTCCGAGAGGGTCTTGACACGCAAAATCGCGTCAATGGTCGATCGACCCCCTCGAAAACCAAACTGGTGCTCAGACAGGTCGGGCCCTACCCTCGTTAGGTGCTTGACAAGGCGGACGGCGAGAATTCGCTCAAACAGCTTTCCCACCTCGCCAAGCAACACGATCGGCCGGTATGCAGATGGAGCATCAATCGGACGCCCCTCTTTGCGGAGCAGTACCAGCCTGCCTGCCTTCCACAGCTGTGGGAACTCTCCGCGTTGCAGGCAGGCGTCGAGTAGCGTCAGCAGTCGGGGCCCTAGGGCCTTCAATGCCAGGGCCAGTACTCGGCCCGGCACACCATCTGGTCCAGGGGCGGTGTTCTTCGCTTTGAGGCGAAGCACTGCCGCCTCCAGTTCTGCGGTAGTTACCGCCGCCGCGCCGGCAACTTACAACCTACCTGGCTATTAAAATCAACTAAAAATACTGTAACTTAGCAACCAAAAATCTATCCCACCCTCCTCTTTCATTTACATTAGAATATAGACAGATACAATTTAAAAAAAATCGTAATCTTTGATTATACACCTAAGGCAATATTTCTTCAAAAAGTTTAGTTTATATCGCTATAAAGCTCGCCATTCAACATCACTCTTAATTAATTTAGCATCGTAGGAGCCGTGAAATTGCTAGAGCAACGTAATTGGCGTTGATGGCGCGAAACGATTTTAAAGGAGCGTAAGACTGTAGAGAAGATAGAAGTAATATAATTATGTGGCTTTTACTTTACGTGCTCTTGTAGTAAATAAGACTGGTTTAACGTGGCCATCTTCTAAGACCTGCTTTTGATGTCAACTATAAAAAAAGCATAAAAAATGTGGCAATAAAGATGGTAATTACAGATTTCCAATAGATAATAGACATCTTCTTAAGGCGTAAGAACAAAAAGAGAACTTGAAATTTGATGGCTGCAAGCGACACGGCAGCTTAATTGGTAGAACTGCACCGCGGAACACCGAAAATCGCGAGTTCCATGGCTTTTCCGTTTATTAATTTAAACAAATATAAAAAGTTTATAAATCTTAATTGATTGCTTAATGTCAAGAACCTAGATCAACACCAACGGGCTGTTGATAACTATACAATATGTACCTATTATATGTATATTGTTCCTTTGTAGTGCTGATCAAATCAGTCTGCGCAGATTACTACGAAGTGACATCAACACGTGGGCCGAAGGTACGCAGAACTGGTGGTAATTAAACCTATATAAATAAACAGTAGACATAAACGTAGACCTACCAGGCTAATGGATTAAGTGCCCACTGAAACGCCTATACCGTTGCTTCAAAATTGCGTTCGATAGAAGATAAGATAGTTTGTAAAGTACCATTGAATCTTTGATCTCTAATACGGGACTTTACTGCGGGGTACTAAGATAGTTGTTTATTTTTATTTTATTTTATTCGGGAAACCCAATAATCGTACATTTAGTGTTACATCTAATTATACAATAATGAATAGGTTAATGTACAATCCACTACGTTTGCACAGGTTACTTTAGAGAATTTTGTAAAGTACAAATAAAGTAAGGACGTATACATGTATATGGCATACAAGCTGCGCCCTGCGGTGATAGCCGCTACATTTTTTCGGGATAAAAAATAGTGTCAGCTGTCTCCATATGTCATCAAAATCGGTCCCGCCGTTTGAGCGTGAAGAGGTAACAAACACAAACACAAAAAGTTTATTTCTACTCATGGAAAAATATTTTTTAAATCTCTACTAAGCGATGATATCTTGGCTTTTTTTACGTTCGATCATAGACAGCAAAAGAGATTATTGACTCTAAAAATAAATGAGAATAAAAATAAGGTTTAGGTTTTAAGGTTTTATTATAGACTGTTTAACAGTTTGATAACACTTTATTTAATCAAATGTTTCATCCATTATAAAGGTACGGTATGGTACCTCTCTCAATCAGACAATTAATTATGAAAGGCGTTTATCGCTAGCGGCAATTACTAATGAAAGCCTAATTGATATAATTAATACAGCTCCTCTACAAGATAGCCTCCTTCTGTAAGAGAAAGTATACTTGCGTTCTAAAGTAAACTGTCCTGGTATAATATGGAAGTGATAAACAACGTTTGCAATACATTACATAAGTAACACAAGGATATTGAAATTATTATCAACTTCACTTTTTGTGCACAAGGGGTTAGGAAAACATTATTTTATCTTTTGATGTCACTAAGTCAGTATAAAGCATTTCGCCACGTTGATAAGCGGCAAGCACCTTTTGACGACCGACTCTTGATTGGAGAACACTGTTGCCTTCCCCATCCTTAAGAGCCAAGTTCCAAAACCAAAATCACTAACGTCACTCACAAAGCTGCTACGTTGAAATGGAACTGAGCTGGTCACGTCTACCGCATGGTAGACTATCAATGGACCAAATGTATATCCCAATGGACCCCTTAACAACGTAGAGTTTTATTTTCTTCCAAATACCAAAAGTTAACAGCAAACAATTAATTTGACCAACATCACCAGGGTGTGAAAACATGAGTGTGCCAATGTTTACTTATGAGATATTTTTTATGAGTTTTACAAGTTACCCGTTATGTGAATACTTGTATTTGGGTATTTGATCAACTAATATTTACATAACGTAAATAATTGAATATGGGTGCTGTAGAAAAGATCCATCCTTATTGAAGCTATAACTCAGTCTGTAAAGAATTTGGGCGTACAAAGCAATGTTAGTAGAAAATGATGACTAATACCCAAAAGGTCGGTCATCAAAGATCAGCCTTCAAAAGGAATGTAGAGCTGCACCCATTCACACAAAAAAACAAGTTAGAATGATTCTAAAAAGGATAATTGTTATACAATTAGCATATCGATGGTAATTACAATGAATCAACTTTTTTTGGGATCTCTTACTGTCTATTTAACATAAAAGCCAAGGAGCCTAATATCATCTATCAGATCCGACGTCCTGTGTCTACGGCTTTCGTTAATCCAGGCATGAAGAAGATACATAAATAAGAGTACATATCGATAAACAAGGAAGACAAAGCTTCACACTTTACGGCGCAATATAAATAAACTACAACGCTTCTTCAGTCCACAGGGACATAATTATATGGTCGGCAATTCATTAAGTTATACTTAATCGTCGAGAAATTGACCGCTGAGGTATCTCAAGGATTTGTGAGTCACAGCTTCACAAGTCACACGTTGTATTGACATATTTTGTGAGAATGTTAACGGCTGTACCGTACCTACTTATAGTACTTATGTTAGAGGAAATGTACCGCTTTGTATATGATCGTATTATTTGTATCCGATATAATCTAATTATAATGATACTAGCTGGGCTGAGCCAAAGTTTATTGATGTGAGAAAGTAAGTTCTGTAAGCATACTCAAATTTGAGTTAGCTTGTAGCACTAATAGCAGATTGGTATGACCGTTGGACTGCTAAGTCAAAAGTTGCATGTTCAAATCGCGGCACACACCAATGTGTCTTTGAATTCATATCATCATCATCATGATGCGTATTGTAAATTCGTTATAACTTACTAAAAACAGAAGAGGAAAACACCGTAAGAAAACCGGCACACCTGAGAGATTCAACAGTGTGGAAAGCCATGCCAGAGGTCTACAGGCGGTTAAAACTTTGACACCAGGTTATTGTATATTTATTAAACATATGAGAAGAAGAAGATAGTTTGTGCCAACGTAAAATAAAAAACAATCGATAAGTGACGGTCTACAATCTAAAGATTTAAGAAACTCTACGATAGACATCATTCACATTACGCTTACGAATATTATGCTTTTATGTGCTAACATCATATATTATCAATTACACTAGGACTTATAAGCACAAGAGAATAAATGAATATTGCTTCAAAGAAATAAATTCTTCATTTCGTGTACATGAATAGTAATGCCATAAAACTTTTATACCTATTTAAGAGCTCGTATGATTATCTACAATCTTTGTAGGTGGTCTGAGAGTAGTGGAACCTGATGCAAGTTGACGTGAGGTCTGTCTTTGAAATACACGCATAGAGTTTAGACAAATCGATCGCTACAATAGCCGCTTTATGTCAATCACATAAAGCGGCTATTATAACGATCGATTTCGATTTTCGATTTCGATTTTCAATTTCGATTTTCGATTTCGATTTTCGATTTCGATTTTCGATTTTCGATTTTCGATTTTCGATTTTCGATTTTCGATTTCGATTTCGATTTCGATTTTCGTTTTCGATTTTAGCAAGATATTGCGGTCCTGTTTCTGCACCATCCTAAGGTTGATTGGGACTAAATGCCTTAGAAATGAAGTTCGCCTCTGTACAATACTTGTGCAAAAAGACTATATATATTTTTTTCTTTTTTTTATTAAAACATCGTCCTACACTAGGAATTTCTCCTGTGTCGTTGGTGAGTTTCACAAACATGAAATATCACATACACAAATACCCAGACTCGGGACAAACATCTGTGGTTCGCACAAAGTTTTGCCCCGTGCGGGAATCGAACCCGCAACCCTTAGCGCAGCAGTCCAATCACTTAGCCACTGCGCCAATAAATAAAATATTTTTTTAGCTTCAGACTTTTGGTGTCGGAGTGAGGTTCATTGTATTTGATTTCTTCATCTGGACCATCAGCCGTACGACGTCCACTGTTGAACAAAGGCCTCCCCCATATACGCTGTATACCACCTCAGATATTATTATTTTTTTTAATTTATTATTATTTTACTGCATTATTCTAAGTAGGTATACAGCAATATCACATATTGTAACAATTTACAAAAGACGTAAGACTAATATGGAATATTTCACAAGTTACATTAATTAAAAATATAATTAGGCTAACGGACATAAGGAAATACAAATTAATATTAATAAATAGCTTCGTTTTTAAACAAGGCTTATCTTCCTATTACCTAACATCAATAGCATGCGTACACGCTTATAAAGAGTGGCCTTCACAACTATGTGATGATTCACCACAGCGTCTGCGCGGACATTTATGGACATTCAGGTTTTTTAATTTATAACACTCGTAGTAATATAACAAAAATATGTAGGTGTGCTCGTATTATAATAGGTTTGGTAGTAAACCATTAATATAAAAAATAATGTCTGATGACTCAGAAATTTAACTTCTTTTCATATTCCAGATCAAATACCTAATACCTATAGAAAGTTAATCAATGCAGTAATATATTACCTTAGCTTCCATAACGTATTACTTTAAATTCTC
Source organism: Abrostola triplasia (assembly GCA_946251915.1). Taxonomy (NCBI): domain Eukaryota; kingdom Metazoa; phylum Arthropoda; class Insecta; order Lepidoptera; family Noctuidae; genus Abrostola; species Abrostola triplasia. The sequence goes on along the minus strand of OX276434.1, from coordinate 7,698,657 downwards.
CTTCTTGTTGGGCTTCAGTAAAATCTGCATTCCGCAGCTTTCAATAAAGGAATAAGACTCAATGATCCCGACACAAAGAGATCTGTTGGCAGCTTGTGATCTAATGAGAGCTTTATTAAGATTTTGTTAGTTAAGTAATTTCTCAACATACGTAGGTGACTGAATCGTTGGTCTATTGGTCGCCAAGCGCGACTGCTGAGCATGCGGTCCTGGGTTCGAATCCCAGGTCGGGTTGTGTAACCTAGTGGGTTTTTAATTTGGTATTTATTAGTGGTTGCACGGAGTCTGAATGTGTGCCCGGTTGATGGCAATAGGCTCGCTATTAAATTGGGACCTACAACATAACTGAAAACTACTACGAAATATGAGTGTACACTGTACACAGGAAATACAGGCGTGATGTTATGTTATGAAATAGGTCATTACTATAAGTTCTGTAACAATAGTTTAAATATGTCTCTAACTCGAAACTCAGTGCTATTGCGTAATCAATGCATGTGTTTCAATCATCATCAGTTCATCTATGTAATCTAATATTATGTACCTATATATATTAAATCCTCCAGGAAAGTTAGTACTGCCTTCAAAAATTAATATTATGCATATATCACATTAAACTTCAAACCATTGCTAACATAATGATGAGTTTTATAGTCAAACAAACACCCACTATATGACTTAAAACAACAAAGCCTTGTTATTTGAAGAGACTACTTCCTATTACCTATTTGGTTGTGGACAAGTTAATTCGTTTATAGTAGGACAATAAAATATTAAGACGACATACTACCGTCAATTAAAGTTTGTTGAGGCCTACTATCAGGTCATACACAGTGTATCTTCCTATGAATATTGTAATGTCTCTTGAACTCCTTTGAAAGTTTTAAATCCAGTACAGTATACTTTGACTTCAATTGAGACCAAAGGTAAGGGATTCTAAGTTGTTGAACTTTCTTCAAACAACAATAGGCATATACAAATAAAACCCTGTATTGCTATAAAATAAGAAAATCGATTCATACCACCTGTACACCATAGTTGACACCGGTTTCATATCTTCCCACATTGCTCGTTATCTTCAGTAATTACTTAAATACGTTCTCCCCCTTATTCCCCATAGACAATTGTCAATTTAAACCTTGGATTAAATTATTCCCGGCGTCGTTCGCATGTCACAGAATAGACATGTCAATAGACTTGTTACGGGGTTTGGTTAATGCCGATATGGTCCTCGGTTATGAATAAGAGGGTTTATAAATTCTACATAAGCATAGACCTAAATGTAAGCAAACAAACATACATAAAGTCATGCCTGTTTCCCAAAGGGGTAGGGCACAGATTTCCACTTCCTACGATCCTAGCATACTTTTTTCGCCTCATTCACTCGAATCACATTCACATACGCCCGTCAGTAAAGCGTACTCTTCACATAACCCTTTAGCTGAACATCTCCGATTTGGTCTAAGTATGTTCGCCGAGGTCTTCCCCTTCTCGATGTACGCAAACGGGTATCAATATTTACTACGGAGCTTTCAAAATACCTTTAACGTAGGGGGACGTATGAATGATTGAAGCCATGACAAATGATTATTTTCAGTATAATCCTCAGCCTGTCATCTTCATCTTACTGTTATCAATGTCGAAGTTTCTGTTATGTTTGCTAGTTGCTAGGGGGAGCTACAAAGATTAAACATCTAAGGAGATGTGATATACAATTTATGCCTACAGTTTCAGGGATTAAGAGAATTATTATTATAAGCTTATTTAATGATGAATGTTGAACGTAAGGAAAATGTTTCAGAGGGAAAGCACCAGAAACATTAATTGTTACTTTTTGCAGAATAAGAACATAAAAAGCAGTTACAGAAAGCTATACCTAAACTACACTGAAATTAACGTTCGAAATTTTAAAAGCTTCGTCATAGTAACAGAAAGAAAACTTCTATTATTGCGAAACTTTCCTAACTAAAACATGAATTAAAACATTCAAACATAGAACATGATATATTATTAGCATTAATATTATTTACCAATCAAATCATCTCACGCTTTGTACCCGTAGATAGTTAATTAGACATTACACATAACATACGTAGCTATAACCCCTACCAACCCCCTACCCCCAACCGCACGTATAATATTGAACTTATTCCCACCAAGATAAACAACATGTACGCAATTAATTATTACTTATACGAACGTTCCGAACTAATATCGTACAACATTATCGTTAACAGAACAAATAACGTAACTTTTCTCGATAACAATATTTAACTATGTTCGTGCGATACTTCGAAGTAAGTTTGAGACGGTGAATTGATGGTTCTGTGGTTCGAAAACGTTTGTTATACCTGGAATAGGAATCGTAAATCATATACATAAAGTGCTTGGGTCAGATGAATCGTGCGGTTATATTAAATTATGATATTATAGGACTACGGTAATGGAGTATGGTTATTATGCAGACAGTAACTATTGTTTAAATAACTTCTGCGGAATAAATACGGACCTTCTAGCACAGGTATTTCACATACTGAAAAGGAGGTCTCTACGTAAGATAAATGTTTTTATATGTAAAAGTTTGAGAAATAAAGGTGTTTTTTTTTTAAATACTTTTACATTTACCCCTACACTAATAAAGGCTGTAAAGTGAACAATGCTTTTCTTCCTAGTACTTATAGTATAAACATAGAATAAGACGATCTGTTGGACGGAAGACCAAACATTTCTGGCGACGTGCGGCGTAGCGGTTCAATCCGCGTTGCCCAAAAGCAGGATTGTCGGCGCTCTTTGAGCAAGGTCTCGATGTGCAGTAAATAGCGATTGGCTCATTAATTAAATTTTCATTAAAGCTTTCGAATTTAAAACATCCGAGATAGTAAGATCTCAAAAGCGTTTTTTAAATTTTAAATCCTTTTTAAATTTCGAAGAATGTGATCTCCAACTGACCTATCTATCTTATATTATACGTTTCTAAATTCAAAATACGATCACTTAATTATAACTGGCATAAAACATGAGTTTCGATCCTAACAATGAAAAACACATTCGTATAACCGATGAAATAAAAAAACAAAGCCAACAAAGGTACGAAGCGCCCTGCTACTCCACTGTTGTGATTAATTTCCTCAGCAATCAGCGTAGACACTTGATGGACATCGCTTTGGTTGAGGCTTAGGGCTGCCTGACATTGTAAGCTGTACAGCGTGATTACTGAAGAGGTAAACTTCAGTTATGGTTATTGGTTGGCTTGTACCTAATAATACATATTATGAACAAAATAAAAAAATACTATTATTATTAAAAAAATATCTTGAAAGTTTCTCGGTTTGGTTAATCTGTAGCTTTATATCTGTTTTATTTAGAATCTGTCAAAATTCACATAATTAACAAAACGCTTTATACCCCAACTCCAGGCCCTACTTCTGTGCTAAAATCTATCCTTTAAATTTCTTTATAATCCTTATTTGATAAAAAGAGTCTATCAATTTTAAAATAGGAATATATTCTCAAGTTAAAATTTGCTTATTATCTTACTTTTATAAACAACACAGCAAACAATCCCGAAGCTATCATAATATCATATTTTATGTCGTTGCGACACCCCTGAGGAGAGTAACCGTATGAATAAGGCATAAAGGCTAGTCTGTACGGACCGTGTGTTACATTGTATAGCAAATGGACGGCAACTAGGGAGTCACCAGGGTAACTATGTATGATGTAACTGATGTAAGTGGTTAGAGGTGTTCGTATGAAGTAATGAGGTCTGCAGACACCATCATCTATCTATTGTATGTCTAGGATATCACAACTATATCTCCCAGAAGATCAGCTATAGGGAAGATATTTTGATTGACGGCATGTACATCTTTTGTTTCTAGAATTTATTGAGCACAATCCCAGAAACAAAACCTAAGCACCCTTCATGTCTTCCTAAACAAACGGTTCGATTTCAGGTCTAATTGGGTGAACAGCTAAACTTACACCAATGTGTTTGCAACAATGTTGTCGACAACAAACATGTCGGTGAAGGCTGGCAGTAAATTCTAAATGTGTAATGCTACAGCAATAGGTTTCCAGCTGTCAGATGGTTCATTTGCTAACAACGCAACGTATACTTGTAGATAGGCATACGTTTACCAATGATTGCTAATTAACTGTAATTAATATTACTATTGGTACATTATAACCTAATTCAAGTGTATAGTTCACTGCTTATTGCTATACCTAAACAACAATCCGAAAAGTTGTTCTTATTGCTTTTTTGAGTACCTTTTAAGTTTTGGGTCACAATAATGGTAGATTATTCTTGTAAGTAATAATTTGAAATATTATACAATCTTAACCATGTCATGACAAAAACATATACCATCTTCTTCTTAAATTTAAGAACTTTGCTCTTGTCGGAGGAGCAAACACCAGAGTTCTCTATTTTCAGCATTCAATATGACTGCTTGATTAAAACTACGCCTTGGCCTTCCACTTTCTATTTAGGATCTACCAATTAATTACATTTTAACATAAAACTATTTCGCGCATGCGTAGCTACGAAGTTATAAAATAAATATGCTGTACAAAGATGTATGTTATGCAGAGCCTTCGTCAATTACAGAAACAAGTCCAGTACTCTACAAGTGTTCGAAGCATATTGTTTTTACATATGTTCTATTTTATTTGTCTGTGTAGCTTATTACAACTGCCTAAACACTTGAACAAATACCTAAACAATGGGCTGTGGTGACAGGCTGATAAAGGAACTGAAGACTTTAATAAAGATATGAGGCAAACGTTATGTGTTGGCAATACAAGCAAATACATATTTACATATATTAGCATCATGTTTTCAGGTGATTGAAACATTACACTTCGTGATATGAACTACTTATTCATGAAGTCCGTATCAAGTACTTGAATTACAAATTCAGTATTCGCTAAAAACCGTATAACAAACACATAAGGTACTATGTAATCGGTTAGCTTATTGTGATGCATATTATGTTACGATTCTAAACCTTTGGCTGTTATCAAGAATTCTTTCTCATTTTTCAAATATACGTCAACTTTCAAATATAGTCTCTACGTAGACTCCTCACCTTAAGAATATAAGATTCCCATAATGTCCTAAAAATATTATATTATTATGTTTACGAAGGTTATACTTTTTAAGTTATATGTATATACGATGTGAGTAATTGCAATAAATAAATTGAATTGATTTTAAAGATTGATCAATCGATCAATCAACACCTATCAGTTCGTAATTATTTCTCATATTATATAAATAATTGTGACTCTACAATTTAAATAGTTAGTTCAATCTTGTGTAATGCAATTAAAACCATGGAAATTAAAGGACAATTTTATATACCTACTACATTTTGTAGCTAGATTAACATCCATAAAACAAGAAGGTGGTTATAGGTTATATAGCAGGGACTTGAAACCTTACTCAAAATATCGTTAATTTTGTTCGGATATCAATATTTAGCAACTTTTCAGGTACTACGTAAATAATGTAATCCGAATTCCGAACAGCAATAACGATATTCATATAAAGAAGTCCCTCTTACATAGCACATAGCTACTTTGTATCGGATACCGTGGTTCAGCCTCACGATCATGACCAGTCAAAACAAATGACATACATAAATCACTTACAAAACGATGTCTAAGATATAATAATGTATTATTGAATCTGACGTAAACATATTTTATGTCAGTTCAATAGGTTATTTTCGACATTAGACGTTTGCAAATTGTGAAGTAAGATTGACTCCATGGTCGTTTGGACACATGACTATGCATTTGAATGTACTTGACAGATTAAAAATTCTGCCTCGTTGGTCTAGTGGTTGCTAAGCGCGACTGCTGAGCACGAGGTCCTGGGTTCGAATCTCGGGTCGGGCAAAGTATTACTGGGTTTTTCCTTTAGGTAATTCTCAGTAACAGCACGGAGTCTGGATCTGTGCCCGGTTGATGGCAATAGGCTCGCCCCCTATTACATTGGGACCTAAAACATAACTGGCGAAATGTGGGTGTACTATATGTGCACCTCTGCCTACCCCTTCGGGGAATACAGGCGTGATGTTATGTTTGATACGTTTAAAAATTCTGCATTTGTTTTTGAATATTCAAAATTTTCGAATCCAAAAGAATTGAATAAACTAGGAACAGTTAACTTAATGATAACTGCTGCTAATGCATTAATGTTCTTGGATGACTGATTACTGAATAACCACACTTTTCTTATAACCTAAGTGTTTACGCAAGGATGCGCGCGCATGTTCTTGGGTTCCTCAAGACATATTAGCATCTTTCGTCATTCAAGCTTTCATGCCGTGTAATTTTCTCTGTTGCACAATGTGCATGGCATGTCTACTGTTTACGGCAAATAATTCGATATAAAATGTACATTACCTACCTATGAAAGGGCATAAAGGGCTCAATGATCTTATATTCGATGTAAAATTTAGACCTAAGTATAGCAAAATCTAGAGCACAGCATTTTAAAATAGATAAGTAATTAGCGCATCCTGGAGATATAAATAAAAACATTCAGCTTAGCCGAACAAAATATTATCCAATTCGAAAAGCAAAGCGGTCGAAAAACAAAAGAACACAAATATTATTACAGTGAAGACAAAAGCGAGTATTCCAGAATGTGCTGACAGCAAAATCTAATCTTAATACAGTGCCACACACTCATTGAGACTTCTCCACGTTGTCTGTATTAAATACGTCCCGCCCTTTTCGCGTACTTCGTCGCAGCTGTAATTGAAAACCTACTCATTGTGCAATAACGACACAAAATAGGGAACACAGAAGAACAGATTTCATGAAATTGACATTTATTTTTGTATTTGTGTTATTTAAAAACAGTACCTATACATGCAGATGTTAATGTTTTTATCGTGTTTAGTATAAGCAGTTTATGAAGAAACACAATGCTAAACTAACATTTTAAGCAAGTCAAATTCAATGTCAACGTATTTATATTTGCTCGAAAATAATATCTCAAATTATAAATCAAAAACTTTATCATTAACTATTTTAGCCCAGTCACGCTGACGTGTGCGCTAGCCCTTACACCACCTTAATGAAAGCTCCAAATAATGTTGTTTACATAACATGAAACTTCTGTACTCTACATTAATTGTGATAACGCTGCCTGAAGGCATATACGAGGAAAGTTAATCCGTTTCATTGTTGTTTGCCGAATAGTCTCCACATACGACATGCCTATTAATGTAGGAATGTTTTTGTACATTTCTACCTTTGTGACGTCATGTTTGCACGGTATTCAGCTAAGAAAAACATCGACATCATTAGCATTTCGTCTTGTGCAAGCCATAGCACGCACGCAGCGACTTTTTGCGTACATTCGCGCATGAGAAATGTGGTTAACAGAGGGAAACTGTTGACTATGGAGTTCGCAATCTATTATGTTTGTAACCCATCACTAGTTGGTGATTTGTTGATCGTTAATTGTTTTATGCTGTCTACACAACTGAGTTATGAAATTGGAGTTTTATCTTTTACGTATGTGATCTTCGTAGAATTAGAGAGAGGTGTACTTACATAATGAATAGATAAGAGGTAATCTATGACTTGCAATTATGGTATGAAGCTATCCCATCGCCTAATGTCGGGCACAAGTTTGCATCTAGAAAAGCTCGTTAAAAAAAGATCTGTACGATTAATAGACCTTTATTGCACTACTATACCAAGTATAAATAGTAATAATTATTAAAAAAAACTAAATGTATTTAATAATTATTATTACTCGCATATTTAATCAACTTTGAATTACGGCATATTATCATAACAATATGGAGATATACCAGTCTACTATTGTCTTAAAAAAAGTAAGTAAGTGAAAGTATCATACTAGATAGGTATATCTATTTAAGTGTTACACGAGTTATTTTATATGATTAGGAATGTTTGTCATAACTTACTTAGCCGTGGGAAGTGGCAAGATAAACAGCCTTTTGATAATTAGATAGACCTAACGAATTAATAGGTATAGGTTCCTTAATGTTTTAGTAACGCTAAAGTACTTACCTATTTGTATGCATAGAACTGCATGGAAAATTGTAACATGTATATATGTATATTGCAGGTAAAAGTCGATCTATTTAATTAAAAACGTAGGACAGATCAAAATTCCCAGGGTTTTTTTCTGCTCTGTATAAAGAGTAACTTACTTATAAAATTAAATATTTATAAATAACATAGGTAGTTATCGGTGAAATCAAACAATTGGAATTCTAAGTCGGTAGAACAACTAAAGGCACGCTTTACGCTATATTATCTTAACCAAGGTATAATATTCAAAGCTGATGTCCGACCTCCAGTAAATGGAGAGGAACAGAAAGAAGGTATGGTATAGGATGACAAATGTTCGAATCAATATTATCAACGTTGACAAAGCTTGTCAGTTATCTAACAAATTCCTACCAACACCAACTTCTAAACTTGGTCACTAAACAAATAGTTTCGTGTCCATAAATTGTCTCTTCTATCGAAACACCAAGGGATCGGTAGGTTTTCCAACAATTTAAGTTATTTAGGACCAGTCCCGTTGTAAATCTTAATCGCCGCCGGTGGAAAGTTTGGAGCAATGACTCGTGAAGAGGACTGTCCGCACATAAATCCTGGTATCCGTGGTCCGTATCTAAAACTACAACATACGACAGTTTAAAACAAGTTGGGTGTATTTGATTTTCTTTTGTTGCTTCTTTGCTATTCAAAACTCCGTAGGTAATGATTTTCTTTTTATTCAGCCATACTTCTCTGCTTTCTGCGTAATTTTTCACCTTGTGCAAGCTGCGTAGCCTAGGATATTTCTTAGTACTATACAATCATAATTATATTTGTTCATACCACTACAGTTGTATTTTAATTGCCTTTACCGGCTCTCTCGTTTGGATCTAATTAAATGGACAAATTTTCGTCCTAATTTTATTATCATTTAAAACACACCGACTATTTGTTTCCAAAACTTATTCTAGCATGTTTTGATTATCAGGTATCATTGAGACTCGAGTCTATACAAAACAAATCGAAAGTATAAAAACATTAGCTGTCAAAATGAATATCAATCCTAATCAAATTTCGTCAGAAAACCAGTCCGTTTATCAAACCATGAAACAACTGTAGGTACAACTTAAACTTCACCCACAGATTAGCCTCGATTATCTCTTAAAACTAATGCTTATTTTGATAAAACTGCGACAAGATTGACAATTTAGACTGGTAGCTACAAGCGTAGATTTAGGTAACGTCACTAAAAGTGCTGCAACCATTTTAAAAGTGGAAGACAAATGGATACGAGTTCATAGTTACTTAACGTCACTTACAAAGTTGTGTGCCACCGTGCAACCAAATTATGTAGCAAGGGCTGTGTCAAAGGGAGATGTACTTGAAACTTTGTTGTTTTAATTAATTAAGGCAACAAGACATTGTCACGATACATTCTACTGTTATTCCGTTCTGCGGCTTTTAGAGAGACGTTAGCGTTTTGTCCCATTCAATGATAACGGGAAAAGTTTAAATGAATTTTCAAGTTAGTTTATTTGTTTGATGTTTGTCTACAATGAAATAAACGTGTGTAAATTGTATGTAGTCGTCAGTCATTGTTGTAAGAAACTTATTGGTTTGGATCTGAAAATGCCCTATACGGTTATTTATCTTGAGTAAGGACAGCTAGTTCCAAATCTACAAATGAAGTAAACACCACCAAACATTAAAGAAACCAATATCAGCTAAACATGTCACGTCTTCATAAACAAACAGGCCGGGCGTTGGCAACTCTTCATACAGCCTAGAATTAAATAAATACCATCTTCGCGACCGCCAACTTTTTGGATACCGTACTGCATATCAATTGCTAACAGTTCTATTGTTTTGTATATGAACTGGCCAGCCCTTGTTTATATTATAAATTGCGACCTCGAGTTAGCGAATAAATTTGAATACGCATAGAATATGTAAACACCGTCCTAGATACAATCTTCCGTTTCTGTTTGTATCAGATTTCGATATTTCATCGCTATTTTGATTAATTTCAGTCCTTTTTAGGCTTGTCTTGCAGTGAGCTGCTGTATAATAACTTGTCATTGAGTAATATTAATTGTCGTAGCATTAATGCCAAAGTTATAATTCTAGCGCAACATTATAAACAACAGACAATTTCCGTTTGATTATATTTCACACAGTTAAGATTTTTTTTTTGTCATTTATCAATTATTGGACTTACATTAGTTTAACAGTTGAATCTTTTGGTTTGATGAAGGTTTTGCCTGCATATCGTTTGATATCGTAAAAGAAATTTGTGCAAAAGTATTACAACGAAAACCTTGTGCTGGTTGCGTCTCTATCACTCACAAATCCTCCTCTAAGATGTTATCTTTGGAAACTGTGCACAAGAGCTGGCTAAAAACTGCAATACTTAAACCTTTTACAAGAGAAACGCTCCTATCCTCAGCGATGAGACTAACTTCAGCAATTATTATATTATACTAGTTGCGCCCCGCGGTATTACCCGCTTCATTTTTACGAGATAAATAGCCTATGTGTTAATCCAGGATGTCAGCTACCTCCATATAAAATTTCATTAAAATCCATTCAGTACTTTCGACGTAAAAGAGTAACAAACATCCATGCATACTTACAATGTTTCGCGTTTATAATATTAGTAGGGATATTAGCTAATATAATACTTAAGATACCTTACAAGTGCGGTAGCGTGATGTAAAGCTATTAACGACGATGAATCAATAGTAACATAAGAGGCTAGCAGGTGCCAAGGGTCGTGCGATATTGAGACATAAATCCAACCGCGCACTTTTGCTAAGCTGTTATTTAATATTTACGATCTTAGGCCAAATATGAAAGCGATAAAATGTTGTATAAGGTTGGGTTTTAGTGGCCACAATATTAAAGAAAATATAATTAAATTTTCTCAAGATTAATTACATAATTTGTTTTGTTTTTTTGCCTTCTTTCTGTGTCCTAGTTTATCTACCTATGTTTATTATTTATTTAGTACAGCCGAATCCTTGAATTGACTACCATTTTTCCTCGCGTGGGCAGCAGCGTCTGTATATTCACCACCAATACTGCGATCCCCAAGCCGCTTGACAAGCATTGGGATTGTGGCACCCCCCCCCCACCCTTACTGAAGGGGAAGGCCTTTGTTCAACAGTAGACGTCTTCCGACTAATGATGATGAGAATCTGGTACAGTGTTCGGTTTATCCAAAAAGTTTATAAACACAAATCAATAACTATACATTAGTACCACGTTTAGTATTTATTTTCAGTCCTAATACACCTAAAGTTAAACGGATATTTAACATGCTGTACAGCTCTCCTTAAATAACCACTGAATTAATAATATTTGTCATGCACATCGTTCAGATAACTGGGCCTACTGCCAAGTTCCGTATTCCTTGAGCCTCCACATTGAGTAGTCATGTGCATTCCTGAATATTATGTTCTCAATAACCATTTAACAATAAAATACGAAACTAACGACACTTGATGCTACGAAAATAACAATGAACTCTGCATTTCTTAAAATCTCATAGGCTTGTAGCCATACACTTAAAATTTGATGAAGATGAGAAATAGTTGGCTTAATTATTTATATATCTTATTCTGATGTTAGCAAGATCACTAAAATATTTGTCCCGCATATAGCCTACAGATTTATTTAAAAGTATTATTAAATTTTCCGGATTTATTTTAATATCCTCACTTCACAATAATTAATCAATTAATGAAATATCACCTCGAACTATCATTAAACGGATTCAAACCAAACTACATAATACAAGCATACTTGTCAAATAATTATTAAACATAAGATATTTTCGTTCTAATTTATACCGTTTCATGCGGGTAAAGCTGCAGTCACAGCTAGTTTTATAATTAAGAGCATCTTGTCGGGCAACTGCTCTAGCTGACAGTGTAGTGCAGGTTGAGTGGGCACTCATCGGATAGTTGAACCTGGTCGTAACTGAGAGCCGCTGAGGGCTTTAAGTAGCGATAAAAATGTAATAAGGAACTCACTTTGTTTATACTTTAAAGATTTGCAATCGGTTCTAGCTTTAGATGAGTAAAAACTATGTAAAATAACATTTAATACAGAACAATAAACAAAATTAAATTGATTATTCGAAATATAAAAAGCCGAATTTACTATAATTTAAAAAAATAAAATCTTATTACTCCAATTAATCTTACTGTACCTATCTATGTATATCTCCCATTCATCATTAAAATTAGTTTTTATATCTTAAAGAACCTATAGCACTCTAACATAAGCGATAAATAAATAAAAGACGGCATATTTTTTAACAATTCATATTGTATGTCCGATGTCTATAAACAGATTTATCCGATCCTGCGATCCCACAAAACACTTAAAACAATTCACAAGAACTGAAACAGCAGTTTATCTCTTCCTCTTGCACATCTAACACTTTTTATCAGACAAGTGGTTAAGATATTCTGTATTCCCCCATCGTTTTTCATAGGCGTTTTCAACTATACCATGGCAAAGTTATGAAGGATCACATCTCATTTCGATGGCGTATGATTTATGCACTCAATTAGATAGGCCCCCGCTGTTTCTTGTTCGCCTAACACAAGACTACCTCCAGTTTTCGCTTATTTTAAGGAAAAGCACGGGAATAATGGCGCCCTACTCGAATTTGAAGGGTTGCCTTTGTTATTTAAAGGAATTGAGGTCTGGCCATCGTGGTTAGGTTGAAACGCTTTTAATGTTGATGAATTACTTCGTTTATAGAGTACCCTTTTTATAGTCCAAAGAATATAAGGCATTATGAAATCAAAACCAATATTCAATATTTTTTAGGAGGCGTGATCGCCAATGTACAAAACCTTTTAATTATACCTATAAGAAAATTCGTGATACGTAATAAGAATTTTATTACAATTAGTATTACTAATTTCTTAGCAATAATACCTATTACTTACGACAATTTTCTTTTTAAGAAACTTCTTCAAACTTGTTGCCACATCCAAGTATCTACCTAACTTATTATTTTTAATAATACTCGTAGGTACGAAGGTATCAATTTAAAATCACAAAAGCGTATTTCACAGACAAATGCACTTTCTATTCTAAGCAAAGCATATTGAAAAAGGCAATAATTTAGTTACCCAAGTGCTATCCCAGAGTTAGACTCACAATCTCTCAGTTTCAATAAAACTGATCTTAACGTTACCCGGTGAGCGTTCTCCGAAGGATAATAAATCCTTTACATGGCGCTACCTTAAGCCAAGCGACAGTACTTTATATTCAGAGCTACTGCGGCTAAGGTTGCGTTTAAACAAAAGAAAAAGAACTGTTCGACGTTGGTTTAGTCTACGTTTAATGTTTATACATACGACCTTATATGTCTGCCTCCTGGTTACATTACTATCATACACTGGAGTATGTAAACATCACCTAAAAGCTTCTTCAGATTCAATCGTTGATTAGTTACCGTCAATCTTATATATAAAATTCTCGTGTCACAATGTTCGTTCCCGTACTCCTCCGAAACGGCTTGACCGATTCTCATGAAATTTTCTGAGCATAGTGAGTAGGTCTGAGAATCGGCCAACATCTATTTTTCATACCCCGAGTCAGCTAGTATAAGTATAATAAGTAGGCATCATCATCATCATTCCTACTAATATTATAAACGCGAAAGTTTGTAAGTATGGATGGATGTTATTCTTTATTTCTTTCACGCTAGAACGGCTACACCGGTTTTAATGAAATTTCGTATGGAGGTAGCTGACACCCCTGGATTAACACATAGGTTACTTTTTATCTCGAAAAAATGTAGCGGGTAACACCGCGGGGCGCAGCTAGTCATCAATAAGTAGGCATAACAAAAGTAACAATTTTAATATTACACACAATAAAAATAATGCAATATATTAAAAATTACTTTTATACCTATAATAATAGTACCTACAGTACCTACCAGAGCCGCATAACTCTAAAAATGTAATACTAACCAAAATAGGGCTACGCTTGTTTGTTTACTTGAAAACTTCGACAGCCCTTTCGAAACTGGCTCTTGCAGCGTGGAGTAGGTAATACATAAATATTTTATTACGAGAGCCACCCTTGTCCAACTTCGTTACTTAATTACAAAGCATTGTTTTATTAAGATAAACTGACCGTTATTTGTTCATAAAGGTTGTTTATACACGGTAGCTTTGACTGTGACGTTGGTCTAGTGGTTGATAAGCGCGGCTGCTGAGTACGAGGTCCTGGGTGCGAATCCTGGGCCGGGCAAAATGTTACTGGGTTTTTTCCATTGGGTAATTCTTAGTAGCATCACGGAGTCTGGATTTGTGCCCGGTTGATGGCAATAGGTTCGCCCACTATTACATTGGAACCTAAAAAACGTAACTAGCGAAATGTGGGTGTGTGGGTGTATGTGCACCTCTGCCTACCCCTTCGGGGAATACAGGCGTAATGTTATGTTATGTATGTTACACACGGTGGAAGTAAATGTCCATGTTTAAGTTTTTAGTACGGTAGCCTTAACTTGATTAAGTATAACATATATGAACTTTTTTAGCTTCATTTCTCTGAAAATTATTTAATTACGTAATATCGTATCAAACTTATTCTTTGGAACCAACTATCTAATAAAGCGGGCTAAACTCGACGATAAACTTCGATATGTATAGGTACAATAATGTAGTTCCAGGTGTTTGTTTGTACAACCGGTAACTATCTACGAAAATGAAAGTAATAAAATTGACATCCCATTTCTTTCAGCCGTCGACAAGGGTTCTCGCCCTGTATTTAAATTCGATATTTTCTTCACACGTGCTCCCCCATTGTATTTCTTAGTGCAAAATATTTTGATTGACAATAAACACTACATCGAGAGGAGAATGTAAATAAAAATGAGGAATATTTTGCTAAGAAACATAAATAAACGTCAGGAAAATTCCTTCTATGAAGGGGAAACATTAAAGCCTTTTTGTAAAGGGATGGAAGTTTTTTAATCGCCTTGAAAATAAAAGGGCTGTTCATTCGCAGCGGGGCGCTGTTGGCGCTTCAAAGCATAAATGTATATAAGTTTGCAACATTATGCTGTGTTCCCCAATTCATCTCCCGCCATGCAGGTGTCAAGAGGTAAAGTGAAAAGTTCTCATTGTTAGACCCCTTATTGTTGAAATAAATTTCACACTCGAGGACTTTTCAACTAACACGTTTACAGAACTTCCTTCAGAATCACCCTTTTAAAAAAAAAGGAATTTATTTTCAATTGAAATTTAGTCCCGGTAATGAAAAGGTAAAGGCCCAATAAGTAGCTCGATCAAATTGCATTATCGCCGTCGCCCTCTGGCGGAGGGTAGACGCAATAAATTGAATTACGAGTCCGCAATCTCTGCGTCTATAAAAATGGCCTTTGAGTCATTTCTTGGACGTCACATTCGTGTTCCAGAAGTAATCAAAGCGCTTTTCTTTAGAAGTATTCTTTGGAATTCGATTGATCTAATCCTTATTTATTTCCTTCCCTATGATACACGTTCCAACGGCGGCAGCAAAACCTAACTACTGGTATCCAGCCAGGATTTGCCAACAAATAAAAAGTTTTGTAAGTAGTTAAGCTCGTACGCTTGCGTTTATCTTTTGTTAACTTTAATAAAAAACGTTTGCAATAGTCAAGTTTTCAAACCATAAATAAAATCAAAGTATCTCTGCAGAAATATCGTTAGCTATTATCATTTAAAACAATAATGGCGTATGGTATGCAATTATCGACGACCTGATTGGCGCAGTGACTAAGCGATTGGACTAAGGGTTGCAGGTTCGTTTAACGCACGGAACAAAAATTTGTATTACCCGCAGATGTTTATCCCGAGTCTGGGTGTGTCTGTATGTGATATTTCATGTTTGTGAAACGCAACGACTATATAGGAGAAATTCCTAGTGTGGGGCGATGTTTATTTGTACCAGTATTCATCCTACCAGTCTATAGTTTTATATTGTAACATTAACTACTTTTATTATAAACGGTACTTATCCCAACAGCCTAGAACACAAAACTTTCACAAAACAATTTCCCGCAACTTTACGATGCAAGCTTCAACAGTTTCAGCGGAATCTGTAATTAATACTGATTTAATCAGGCGCTATATTAAATATTCGTATATTAGGATGGAACCCTGTCTGCGGTGTAGGGGCGCAACCACATCGGGCTGAGCATAGCACGCAATCACGGCCTATTGTTAACTACCTACCTATGTACAGGGGGAGTCGTGCAACTCATTATTGGAAAGGAGGTTTCAATGAGGGATAAGCTGAAGTTAGAACGGATACCGGATACAATAGGTACCTAGTTTGCAGGGAACTTCGTTGTTAGTGTTTACCGTTAGAATCTATTGTTTATCTTGTTTTAATTATTTACTAGCTGCGCCCCGCAGTATCGCCCGCTTCATTTTTTCGGGACAAAGTAGCCTATGATAAATGTTAGGACATCGTGCTCAGCAGTCGCCCTTAGCAACCACTAGACCAAGGAGGCAATCTAGTCAGTAATGTAACATAGCCAACAAAATAATTAATAACATAGCCACACTGTAGGAATATCAATTTCTTCTACAATAATGTTTACAGTACCTACCTATATTCATGTAATACAAGTAATTGAATAGGTATTAGGTACCTATTACCTACATACATAAAATGATTAAGTTCCAGGAATTTATTTTAAAAAGTTCAGGTTTCAGGTATAAAGCACTTTATCCAAACCTCTTAAAAGAACAGTATAAAATTATGGATAATATTACGAAGAATATTCAAAAATATTCTTCTTAAGTCAAATGCAAATGGCCAGTCCAGTAGTCTGTGGTGCCGGCACTGACTACATTAATTGTTATCCTCATTGTTATTCAAAAATGCTGTTATATTTTAAAACTATGTTCCAAGTTTAAATTATGGTAACTAACTGCAAGCAAAGGCTATTTCAAAATGCCTGGAATTGTTTAAAGGAAAAATCTTTACATAATAATTATTAAGTACTTAGTCTTATTTAAAAAAAAATCTTTACATTCGTCACTCTTAAGACGTAAATACAAAAAAGGTAACTTGAATTTCGATGGATGCGAGCAGTGATACGTTCGAGTCCCGCTCGTATCCATGATTTCAAGTTTCCTTTATTGATTTAGTTTTAAGCTTAGCATGGGCAGCATGCTAAAATGTCACCAAAAGTAAATTAAAAAAAAAATGCTAAAGTGTGTGACATACACCCATGATCACAAAGTTCACAAACGCTCAGACTCGGAACGAAATTGCCTCAAGCTAGTAACGCACTTTTTGTCAACAAGTTATTTGAAGACTGCAAAATCTTCGTTTATACCATATCATGTCTACCGCTACGGTTATAAACCTCATAATCACGTCTATAAATAATTATAAAAAGACCAAGTTGCTCTCCTTAGCCAAGATAGCCGTCACGGAACATTAACGCCGTACACATAGTGATACACTACCCTTAATCGTCGATCCATTAGCCGTTTATACACGTGTTCACGTGCTAAGATGTAATGCTCATCGCATGGAGCAATCGCCTCACAATCACCCAATGATTGAACACAATGTGAGCGATTCGCTTCGAGCGATTTGTTGCGACTTTATTAAATGGCCTATAAAGCTTTATTAAGGAAACTGCGTTGAAAGAACAACTCGACTGAATCGATGGTAAAATGTTGATTGCATCATGATGATACTTGGTTAGGCTGTTACATACAAAAATAATCACTATCAAAATAGTGTCATCCTCTCATTAAGGTTTGTTTAATAACATTTATCGATTGTTGCTCAAGCTACTAGTGTCTTATTGATGCGACCTACTCATCATTCGACATTCTATAATTATGATTCCATAGCTTTCAAATCATATTAAGTACGTCTATAATTGTAACTATCAACTACAAGCTAGCTGCCTAACACGCACTCTGTCCGCCTTTTTAGTGCGTGCACTAAAACGGCGGACAGAGCGCGTGTTAACAGAATATCGAAGTTAAAATATCGTTTTCCTTATATTCTAAAGAAGGACAAAGTACGTACGCAATGTAGAGGTACATAACATAACTAGGTATTACACAAACACGTGACATTTATAAAAACCTCTTCATGATATTAGCAGTGGGCTGAATATCATTAGCATCAATTGTTTTATTCATAGAAAGGAAACAAAAATCGTCAAACAAAACACGGGCGATGCATGGCACTGCCGCTGCTGCGACAAAAAGTCGTCGACCACAGTCGTTTGTGTCGTAAACCGTTTTATTAAAAAGTGTCGTCTGCCATTCCAATCCAATAACTGTATTGCCATACAACAACGCTTTTTTTGCGGATATGGAATATTGTTTACTGATAAACAATTTTCTACGTCCTTATTTGATTGTTATTTTACAAACGTTATGGTTACTAAAATTACTATGTAGGTACACTGTAAGTAACGTATGAATTTAGAGGGAAACGTACCTACGTGAGTTCTGACAAAAAGTCAGGCTAATTAAAAAACTCAGTTATTTAAAGTCATGTAATGTTAATTTCCTATCTACCTCTTGCATACCTTAGCAAGTTATTCTATAAAGCTTCCGTTCCAAATAAGAACAAATGAATAATCCAGTCTCTTTTCTTTGTATCTAAAAAAACAGTGTAAAAAAGGAAAACAATCCGAGGATTATTGCCATCCGTACAGTCGGATCTGCATTTGAGCAAAAAATATTCATAACGTGCGAACAGGGCTGTGCGCCCATTGCCCATGCGTCATTACAAATCTCCCTTATATCTATGTTCACGGTACATTAAATCGCGGTTGCGCTGTCTAATTAAATCCCCTCCGGTTAGACGCGTTGTCGGCGATTCTTTATACAAAAGAATATTGTTAGGTCTAGTCCATAATGAACCTGATTTTCCGTCAAAAATATGAATAGTAGATTTTTTACATTACGTAAAAGTAAGTTAAACAAAGTGTAGCTGTTTTACTTTTTCATTATTACATTGCTAAAAGTATTTGTTATTATAGCGACTCCACATTTTTTTTTCATTTGATTTTGTTACCGATTCGTCCATCTAAACTAAATTTTTAAAGGTAGTGCAAACTTTTTTCCCAGTTGTGAACATAACATACCAAAATATGAACTCCATGATACATACAATCAGCTTCAAAATAAAATACCGGCAACACCACACTAAAAATATTAATAGTAACAGGCCAAAACTCAAGTATGCTCACCTCTTTACCCAAGAAAAATATTTTTATAAGACAAAACAAAAAAACGGCGGCAATGGGAGCGCGCCAGATGAGTCTGAATGCTTGCTGAATAATTACGCGACGCCCGAGGCTCGAGCCGGGTAAGGCTGAGGCATACTGAGGGATGGTAACGGTGGATATTATATCATATCGGTGATATCAACCGACGGACACCGACCGCTATAATGAACCGTTACGACGGTTACTTTTCCATTATCCCCAATAGATCAATAAGTTAGAAGTTCTTTTTACTGTATTAAGTCAAGCGTCTATATTTGCTGCAGTATTTTTTCTGGTCTTCGACATATTGTTTCATATAGGCATCATGAGTGAATGGCCAATTATAAGCTATTAAACAATAGTAGAGGCATAAGTAGAGTATAATATTTGCCAATGAACGATGTTAAAATTCAGATCATTATACGTAATAGCTACCCAATAACTCGGTGTATAAAAAGAATGACCTATAAAGGGTAGAGACATGAAACTTCTACTACTAAAAAAGTGTTAGTATATATTTTTTACTATAATGTGCGCTAGGAACTCTAAAAAATATATTACGGACCAGCTGTAAGCAATAACGTTCAAAGCAAAAATAGATTTCCGCAAATGACAAAAGACAATTCGGGGATTAGTCGACCAATCCGATTATCACAATTACCGAAGGATTATTAGTAGCATGTGTACTCTTTCATCATTCTGCGAGGGTAAACAGCGTTGGTACTGGTGAGTCCCATTATGACCGCACCTTAAAGAACTACCGTGCCTACCTTCCTGCAGTCAAGACCCTGAAATCTGGCCTGTAGATCTTACCTTTACCGGTGTACTTCGTTTAAAGATTCAGGATACACAAATGTTGTCGATGTTCATAGAAAATTAATAACTAACATAAACTAAACTTTCTCGAAACTTACCTGAAACAAAACAAATATTTTATTAGATTAATAAAAAACGGCTATCTATGCGGCACGTGTATACAACCGTAGAGTCAAAAAACACGTTTTGTATTCGATGTAACCAGCAAACGCTTGACCAATAACGAGTGTAGATCTACGCCTTTATTCTATAACCTAAAAACCTACACTATGAATGCTGCTTTAGCAACACTAAACAATGTATGAAAGCCTTTTTAACTAGGACAGTATCTCAGTTTCTTTTTTATTAAAACTATAAATCAGTAGCAACTGGCACAGATTTATGTAAGTTTTAATAAGTAGAATACACAGTATTTTTTCTCCCGTCCGCGTCGTGTTACTTTGCGAACTTTCCTTGTTTTTTCAGAATTTAAAATATGGAACGTACTATTTGTAAATATGTAAAGCAATTTTATTCAATTCTTCTTCTTCGACAATCTTCGCATTTCAGAAATCAAACTAGAGGCCAATCTCAAAGATGTCATCACTATTATGACAATAGATTACCGCGAACGAACGCTCAGGTAAAAGGATCAAAGGAAATCTGAGTACACTTAGAATAATTACCATCCAGACGCGTCCTGTCCTCATTATGAAAGATAGCTTGTATGTTGACCTCTTCAACATAATCTTATATTCTATTTAACTTAGGAAATTAACTTCAGGATTTCAAGTTGTTTCTATGAGATGACAGGCTAACGATAGGGATACCCTTTCAAAAACTCTGTACAAAACTTCCCAAAGACTGATATAGCGGATCTATTGAGCACATTAATCAACTAAACTAGTCAGCCTCTCTCTTTCGATTCCATCTCATACCTAAAAGGGGTGTGTCTTCAACACTTTGCACCGTACAAGTCGAAATAAGTTACAGAGTCTCATGTCAAACACGGATATGCACTCCCGAGGGCTCGAGGGACACGCTCAACTAGAACTAATCTAATGCCGAAACTAACTCCCATCAGGTAAGGAATCTAATATAGACTTTGGAATTGTAGCTGCGGTTAAGTGATATTCTGAGACTGTAGGCAATTGTTACTGAACTCCGTAATTCAAGTGAATTGGCGAAGGATTAAGACGGTTAGTTTGAACTATTATGCTGTTTCATTCTACGTCTAAACATAGTTTTAGTTTATGAAATTGTTATTAATAATATTCTTCTTATGTACTAGTTTCGTCTAAGTAAGGTAAACATAGCTACAACTTGTGCAGTTGCATTTTCAGGAAGAACTTTTATTCGCAACTATTTCTCACATTGCAAGAATAGTGCAAAAATTACAAATAGTACTCCGAGGAATTTTCCAGCATAACGTACTATTACATACTCATAACATACGAGAGAGATTACACGCGTGCCCAGCGGGCAGCGTACAGGAACATGTTTCATGCAAAGCCTAGAACATGCACTCGAAAGTGCAGTCCGTAGCTGTAACCTGTTGGGTTTAACCTATACGTAATTGACCATTTACTTTATTTCCTTCTAGTAGAATGGGAATAACGAACTGCTTTGTTATGCTATCACGTATTGTCAGTGCTTTTTTTCATGGAGTTGGAGGATGGAGGTTTTTTAATCCTAGCCAAAGCCTTTAACACGCAAGTACAAGTTATACCAAATTTAAAAAAAGAAATTGGAAGGAGCCAATGGCATTTCTGGATTTTTTTGGCAACATAAATTACTGTAAATTGCAAACTTTTACAGCTTGTCGCTTCTGTGTTCTATATTATAATTATACAGTAGACATTATCAGATAATTTACATCGAACCCTGCAATTCAACCCTTTGGAGCACCTCTGGCCAAAGAGATATCCTTGTAGCCAGCATCCCTCATACTTAATAACTCAGAAACATGGCATGGCGACGCCGATGCCCGAACAAATTCCCCGCTCCAATTTACAGAGTGGTACTCAGGTATTTTATGCTAATGCCTTCTACGGGCGGTATGAAATAATAATATCCACTCCCGGGATGCAAGATGCTCACCGTAACATCACGTAGCAAGATGAGTTTTGTACTTATCCGCTTAAACATACATTTAATGGACTTTTTCGACGAAACTGTTTTTGCTTCCAGCAAATAACGGGATAATGGTGGCTGTAAATTTTTCTAAGGTATAAAAAGTACATTATTTGGCCAGTGGTGTGCCGTCATATTTATAGCTTTTGTTTTATTCATTCTACAGACAGTAGACTGTACGGTGATAGTTAAATATACATAAGCATTTGTATATAATTTAAAATTAAAATACAAGTCAAATAGATAATAGTTAGCTCTTTTTAAAATGTTGGTAGCATTGGCGCACCTAAACCGAGTAGCCTTACCAAATTACAATAGTACAAAAAAAGATTTGAAATAAAATAGAGAAAATCACACGGTTCATACAACCAAACGAAACGTTTCCGTTCAACATGTAAAATGGCTGGCATGATACAATTGTCTCCCTGTTAATGCCCCAGACGATTCGTGTTCATTTTCCCATTGTCCATTAAATTACAAATTGAACTGTACAATGTAACCAAATAAAGTTATAAACCTAACTAGCCAACCCAAAATCCTTCCCTGCCTTCGAGGCATAACGAGGTTTTTACATTAACTAGCCTGGTCCAAAGGTACGGTACGCCATCTATAGGATTACCAACCGATCGCAAAAAAACAAGTAATGGATGGTACGTAAAAGGTTTTTACATTAAAAGCTTAATTGTAAAAAGTAAAGTCTAAATTCTAAAAAAAAAATATATATATATATAGGTATTAATCGATATGCTGGTTGGTTTAAATAAAAAAAGGTTGTAGAATAGTTTTACAAATTCATCCCGCACTGTCTTTGCCAAGCAACGTGACATTTAGACTTGTGATCACATGTGATTTAAACTTGTAAGGGATTGTAATAATTATTTATTTTTTCGCATCAACATTAAATCATTTACCAAAAAAAATATTTTTTTAAGAAAGATTTAAATAAAAGTTTTTATCTAAGGTTGTCACCGTACTACGACGTACGCTTAAGTCGCTCCAATCATCAACTTCTAACTCCTCGTGATCGTTATGAAGACAAATACCGGTGTAACGTAGATGAATGGTAACCCTAGCCGGGTCGTTAATTGTGTTTAGAGCGTGATGCATGTGTCGTGTCTCTGACCGCAGGGCCCGAGGCGTTCAGCAACTGAAATTAATCTCTGTTAGATCATATTAAATTAAACGTAAAACCCTGCTTCAGGACGGTGGATGGCCCATAATTCATTAGTGAGGACGCGGACGCATGCCTTGGTGTTTAGTACTTGTCAGACTTTTTGCGCCTGATTCAATTAATGGAACATGCGCGCGCACATATTAATAGAGTTTTATATCAATATTATTAACTTTACTGTTATTGCTGATATAGAACACCTTAAACGGTCTCAAAGCTCTTTTTCCTATTCTGTATGGGAAAGGGTATTTTCCTTGCTTTTGTAAAGTAGATATTTTATATATTAGAAACATTCTTATATACAGATCTTATTTCTTTCCTCAGATTTTTCTCCAACTGATTTTTTCTGTTCAATTCTCCCTTTGCACAAGAACACGGTTCAAGGCTTAATGCAAAAGTAATTATTCAAACGCATCTGTTAGTTCGCAGTGGAGGGAGCTGTTTTTGCCTACATTTTCTTATAATATGTACAATCTTAAGGTGCTTTTATGCGTTACTTATCCACATATTTATATGAGCATAGATTAAATTAAGAATTGAGGAAATCAAAACTCTTATTTCAGCTGCAAGACTTACAGGAATATTTGTAGTCTCTATACGGTGATGCAGAATGTCTCAGAATATTGAAAAACAAGTTTTTATGTGTCCTTTTATTAATTTGCTTTAAGTATAATATCCTCGCTTGCCAAGCGTGAGGGCATGGCAACCCCTCTTACTTAAGGGGAAGGCCTTTATTCAACAGCGGACGTCTTCCAGCTGATGATGATGATGATTTTGCAATTCAACGCGTACGAGAATTTTATTTAAAAGTATTTGAAAGTTGTGGTGGCTGGTGCTTAAAATGTGCGATCGTGAGGTTATGATACCAATAACGGGTATAATGTATTCTCCTTTACAGTCTTATACTCCACACTTAACGCATGAAATAGCAATGAAATCCACGAGGATTTGCTTCAAGACGTAAAATATCTTTAAGTTTATTTTTGGTGCATTGTTTTTACTGATAAAGTGGAGATTATAATGGCAAAGCTTGTCCTTATTTATTACATGTGGGCGAAATAAATCACCAAGTAACTGGATCGTGTAAACATTGTCGCTTTGTTTTAATTTAGCGAGTGGTTTGATAAACATTTATATTTATTTTGTAATGCAACAGAATATTAATAAGGTTCTTCATCAATTTAGGAGGACAATCATAAAAGATATTTTTGGACTAAGATTGCGACAAAGATTTCTACTGTGACATGCTTTACCTAAAACCATTTTATTCGTCCAGCTATCACTTAACCTACTTTTAATATTATTTATGCACTTTATTATTATTAACGGTCCTTAAGTTCGTCAAGAGCTTCAATGTTCTTAATTCCAGCCTCATTATTGGTCCGTTTGTAGACCTAACGTTATAGTTTTCATTGTAATAATCGTCATCATAAAATAACTAATATACTTAGATTACATTCGATAAACATAACCACTTTCCACGAAAGCTTCTTTATGTGTTATATACCAAAGCATTCCAAAATCTCAGCCTGTATTCCGGCTAATAATCTTTTACCAATTTTATTTGCACGTCTTGCTACAGTTTGATTATCTTATTGACTTTGAACAAGGTTCAAAATGGAATAAATTTTGGTTGAACGACGGTAAAATGAGGTTGGTTTTCATGAATTGGCCTCAGTCAACAAACAGGGAAGCTAGACGAATATTATTGTTATAGTTATTGTTTCTTTGGCGCTAGTAATGGCTGGCATCACTTATTCCGGTACGACGCTTTATTATTATTTATACTGGCTTAGTATTTGACGTTGTATCCAACGTTTAATAACAGAAAGCATCAAAGTCATAGTATGTGGGCGTAAATACTGGGTATAAATGCTCGTTGAAATAACTAAAATTGTAATCTGCAGTCTTAAATATTCACCTAGGTATTGGTTTAGGCAGTAATTTATCATCAGTCAGATATGTATTTAAATTTTCGAAAATTTTAATCTTTTACTTTTTAATATCACAATTATGTTCTGCCTCGATCATAGCTGATACAATACTTTTTATAAAAATAAAGTATTACCATATTTCCAGCTGCTGGTAATAATCCCGCGGAAGTTAAAGATCACGTGAGAGGAACAGGTTATGAATTTAATTATAGGTACTCTGGTCTCGGAAGACAATGTTTTGCCACCTGTCTTCTACAATTCAACTGTTATACAAGTAGGTAGCAATAAGGTAATACGTATAATATGTAGTAAGTTATATTTTGGTTACACTCACGTATGTATTCGGGAATGCTCGCGACTCTGCCGCGTAACCAGCTCATGAATACGGGCTCCGTTCGAGTTCGACTCTAGTCGCGTTCCCGAATACACTCGTGAGTATAACTAGAATATATAGTTAATAATACGGCGAACACTCACGAAAGTTATTATAATAAAAAAGTGTTAAACTTCGACGACGACATTAATATATTTTCTTCGCTGTATGTCCCTTGGAGTTGTTCCTGGTATAATTTTGATGCATAAGTTATTTTTATATAGCTTCCTTAAATGCTTATTTTATATTGTTTTTACACGCTTGGCGAGTAGCTTGGGGATCGCAGTATTGGTGGTGAAGTTACGACACTGCTGCCTATCTTCTTGATTTTCTCTTAGTTGCCTCCTACGATACCCAACGGGACAAAGTAATTAATGTAAATATGCAATTCTGTTTTATCGTCATAAATATAATAACAAATAAATTATTATTATCTGTATGTTATAAAAACGTAAATAACGTTTAATGACCTCATCGCAAGCGCCATTTGCAACACATTTTTGCCGTAGATTTTGATGACGCCATTACGTAGGGTAAACGGCCCAATGGTTGTCCATCCGAGGGCTGTCGTTCGATTTAATTTAGCGCACCCGGCGGTTGGCCATGGTTAATTTGGAAATAATTCCTGCCCTCCCCGCGAAGGCGCAGCGGTTGGGCAAGAAATTGTATATTGCCCCTACATATCAAACGGAACGCGAAATTAATTCTTATTACAAATATAATTATTTTAATCGAAAATGTGAAGCTATTTCTGCACTCCTATAATATTTAAATGTCTTATTGGATTAGCTAAATAATTTCAATTATTTTTAATCAAGATAGCACCTCCTACGTATATTATCGTAACCAACAAAATGACGATTTTGCTTTTTTTACATAAAACGACTTATTTTTATTATTATCCATGGTAGTGTGCAGAACTGCAGACCCTATTTTAATGCTGACATGCAAATTTTGATAATCATACGAGGCTGTTTGTAGGTGTGATCACTAATTAATATTTCCAAAATCTTTGAATGTACTGTAAAGTTGACCAAATGGAGTTACGATAATATACGTAGGAGGTGTCGACGTGTGACTTTACTGTAAAATGCTAAAAGTTGAAACTGAGTAAAGAAAAGAAGGAAAAACGGCTCACGCATACTTTACTAGTGCCCATTCGTAACAATACGTAATTATTGAATAATGTACACCACGGCATTTAGCCGCATCCCTAAAGAATTCTATTAGAATAACGAGTGCTTAACACTCGCAGCTAGATTAAAGCTTCACAGTGAACAAAACGGTTCTTCATTGACAACAGTTACACGTATGCTGTAAACAGGAACGGTAACTATTGATTCAGAGTTCCGAACAAACGCCGATAGCGGTCGGACTATACATACGAGTTATAGCGATTAGGGTTGACTCGTGTTGAAAATTAGAGTAACTTTGCGGAATAATAAAATTCTGTATACTGTTTCATATGATTATGTTGTAGGTATTTTTAATTACTGTTGACGAATTACGAGACTTTGTTATTATGTTTAAGTGTTAGTACGAGATAATCATCGCTTTAAACAGGTCATGCCGTGGTATAGAGATTAGCCAATCAACGAGGATGGTCGCGAGTTTGACCATCCAGACCCGGGTACACCCAACATGGTGCACCAAATTTACTTAGGTATCATCACTCGTTGGTATTCTTTACTATGTATTGTCCTATCACATTTGATATGCAACAAAGCAGTCTAGTTCCTGAATTTAGAATTTCAACAGCAAAAGTATTGTTTATTTTTGTCGTCAACTATCTCTGGACTGCAATACCCCGCCAACCTTAAGCTGCCGTATAACTATAGTGCATTCACTGCGAGATTGACTCGGCGCGCGGCGAGGGTATTGTTTGTGGAGTTCGCTCGCAATCACTCAAAAGTACTGCCATTTTGATGAGAGCTGGGCTTGCGAGTAACGCACGATAGATATCGAGATGTGAACAAAATGTGTTGTCAAAATATGACTACAGTTAACGGTTTTGTGCCTACTACTGACTTTTTGTTTTTTTGGCAAATACTAGTAAGTAATCTTTCACTATTTGTGGTTAATGGTTCGAACTTTCTATCAAGATTTTAAAAAAGCAAAATGTTTTTTAACTTTGGGTGGTTTTGTTTTTTTTATATTAAAAGAATAAAATGAGTACCTACGTTACCAAAAATACGAAAAACCATTTACTATAAAACACACAAGAACAGAAAATAATGGAATAGATTTAAATTTAAAGTTAAAATAGTTATGTTATAACTAATTATTTTCATTCATCAGCGTATTTTAATATCTCAAATCTACATCGACAGACCACACCACTATCAGGCAACAGTAGGCTACATGAAGGGGTGGTTTTAAGAACTAAAAGCGCAGTACTAAGCTTTGCAGGCGAGTTCGGAACCACAAAAGGCCTTCACTACAATGTCTACCAGTACAAAGGAAAATATGAGAAAACCCAGGTTCGTCCTTCAACGTACAATAAGACACCACAATAATATTGCTGATTAACTGAAGCTTTATTCAGCATTCAGTTTTTAGACGAGAAAAAAATGCTTTTGTTTGCTAGATGTAAGTGAAAAGACTTGTATGTCGAATAGGAAGAGGACCTTCTATTCATAATTTTCAAGCTTATTGCATTCGCAGTGTGTATATAATGTTGCCATAAAAATAACATTGAATACCCCAATGCACATCTTCTAACCGTCTAAGCCACCGTTATCTCCCCCCCTGCAGACCCCTCCTTAAATCACGACTCTGCTTTGAGTGCAAGCCGAAATCAGACGAGGTCTGTGCCTAATAGTCCATTTAGGGGTCCTAGACAATTTCGCGCAAATGCCAATTGAGTTCTTTGTTCTATAAAAAGGGGCCATTTTGAATGGATTTTCAGGAACATAATTCAAAGATTTAATTAAACTTGATTCTATAGGCTACTAATTATTCGAATTTTAGAAATTGTTTTGATAAATTTACGTACCTATCCGAAAGGTTTCAAATAAAATAGCCAGAGCATTAGCTTTTTAGGTCGCAAGAGCAATTCACTAAAGTGTAGTGATCAAGTATTTACACAATACCATTTTCAATATTGTTTGTATGATTTGTTAAAGATCCATTACTTCAGGGAATCATATTTCACTTCAGAATTCCCCGACCGTTTGGCAAATAACAGGTGTCGCATACAACGTCCCATGAGGGACACAAACCAACATCGTTGATGTGTCCATGGTCCAATACTATTAATGCATGCCGTTGAATGTTGCCTATAGACTAACAACTCAGTTCCTCCAAGATGCCTCTATAATTTAAGTAAATATACCTAAGGTTTGCAAGCTTCGGTGTGAATGAGGACAATAATACTATTATCACATCGTAATTAGATGGCCAATTAAACAACAAAATGAAGTACTAACGAGCACTGTTGGCAAAAACAAATTAATTATAAATCGTTATGTAATTTAATGAATTTCATAAATAAGTAGGCTTTTTGTAGATAACATTTTTCCCGCTTCCTATAATTTATGAGGCGGAGCGAAAAAATCTCATTACTCTAACACATGTCGGCGCTCTTTCGCTTCGTTTTAATTTATCATTCCAACACCTAACTTAAAAAGTTTCATATCGGTGAGACGGGGGACCTTTTTGAGATGTCTTTGGGGAAATTCTCGCTAAAGTTCCGCTTTAAATATTTTAATAAACTCGTATTAAAGCCGTAAAAAACACTTTGCGCTCCCGTTTTTTCTCCTGGCGACACCCCACCGCAAAATTTCCAGTTTTGCGGTTACACCCGTAGGTATAAACCACGAACCTATGCCAGCGAACCTTTGTACAGAGGGTGTTTCATTATTCATAATGCTGTGTTCGGAACTTCGGCCTTCTGGTTTGGACGTTTCGTTGTTTTTGACGGTCCATATTTTTATCTAGCCGACTCTACATACAGACTTTTTGAGTGTACAAATGAATGTTTAATAAAAGCCTAATCTAAATGAAGAATAAATATCATATCCTACTTTATTTGCGTAGACCTAAATAAATATTGCCGCAGACATTCTAAATAATCTGTTTTTACAGGAAGCTTTTTGTGTGCGTAATTTACATTGCCTGATTTATTCGAATGAGTAAAAATGTAAGCAGCCATAAAATGCAAGGTAGGGAACACTAAGCGATTCAGTTTACCTACACAACATAGCGTGTATTATACGTTTATGATAATCTTACACCGGTTGCATAATGTTATGGTGCCGGGACGACTATCGTGGATTTTTATATGGTAAATCTACGTAGTGGGCGGATTTTATGCGTATCCCTAGAGGTGTGAACGGTATGTTTTGCGTAAAATATATGATTTTTGGAGAAAATCCGTACACTTAATATTTGTATTTACTATGGAATTTTCATTGTTATATAAATATTATTGTAGCTAACACAGCCCTAGTAATCGGTACTACCTTCGACTATAATTATAATTATGTGCCAGTAAGTCTAAGCTGATCATACTTAAATTATGTACAATTTACTGCTATAGGTACAAAATTTAATGCTATACTAGTACAAAACTTGCTTAGATAATTGAAATGGTAGATTTTAAAATCAAATATACCAAAAAAGCCGTTAACCATGTACGCACTAACTAAATTAACACTTTAGCTGCCATGTCGCAGATACAATTTATTTTTTATTGTTCGATGGTCAAATAATCCCACGTGGCATTTAATGGCATGATTTTTTTATTTGCACTCATTTTACAAATTATTATTTGCACCGTCGAAAAAGGCGTTTATTATAAATCGTGGTGCCCTATCCTCTCAGTTAACGTCAGCACCAGCGCAATGATTTGTGATGCTTTCGATATGATCCTCATCTTGTTCCCCGGTTGATTTATTTGCCACGGACACGCCATTGGCTTTAAAACAGATACCGGGTAATATATTTCCGCATTCGCTTTTAAAACAATGTTGGTTTATTTATCGTTGGCATATAGATATAAGCTTTGGGATTGGAAACCATGAAAAATAAATCTTCGTTACAACGCGATGATAAAATTGGCACAAGTGCCTTTTATTAGCGCAATTATTTTGTAAAATCAACTTGTGTGGGCTATTTCGGGTTGGAAGATGTTTTTGCTGC
Organism: Abrostola triplasia; assembly: GCA_946251915.1. NCBI lineage: Eukaryota > Metazoa > Arthropoda > Insecta > Lepidoptera > Noctuidae > Abrostola > Abrostola triplasia. The sequence goes on along the minus strand of OX276434.1, from coordinate 7,667,797 downwards.
GGGTTGCTTGGAGAATTTGATTGGAATGTAAGCGCTTAGCTTAGAACAAAGCTTAGGATGAGTAACGGAGGCATTAAAGAACCAATTGTGTATTAAAGACTTTCAGAAGTGGCTAAAAGAAATGCGGTGGAGATGATATCTAGGCGATTTCGTCATCATCCTCAGCTGAAAGACATCTTCTGTTGAACAGAGGCCTCCCTCTAATGGGTTGAGAATTATCCGCACGTTTGGCAAGGCGCTTGGGGAACGCATTATTGGTGGTGAAGTTAAAGAAGACGCTGCTGCCCGTCTTCTCCATTTTCCCTTGGTTACCTCCTACGACACCCGAAGGGACGAGGTGGGGAGGAGAAGAGGTGCTATTTTGTCAACTAAGTAGGCATCTACTACTAAATAAAAATATTGTTGATCCAACAAAATATTACATTGTAACGTCAACACATGGCAAGGTACGTAAACCGATTTTCCATGTACGAAACACAATAGAGCACAGCGGATTGGTCGGTTTGTAAAAATAAAAGTGGAACCCACCCCGGCTTTAGATTGAACTGTGTGTGGAAATTGAAAGCATGCTGTTAATTTAATTTCGGTAACAACGCGGTCTGTGTGAGCCCTGTCTGGCAAAGGCTGGCCGTTTGAAGGGATTATAAACAAAACGTCTGAATGTGTGTTTACATACGATTTATTCGAAGGCTTGTTTTTATTAGGCGTGCAAATGTCTATGACTGTAGGTTTTATACTAGTGGAATAGAAGGGTGGAATACAACATTATCGTCTACCTTTCTTTAATAGTTTTATACCAATAGTTTAACAAATAAACTTGACGATGATAAATTTTAGTAAAAACACATTTCATTGCTGTAATTCCCAAAAAACGTAAGCAACGTTATTTTCTCTATTAAGTTTCTACAGTTGCCACTCATCGTAATTCCATGTTATAGGCATATGACAAGCATATTGCCAATCACCCGGCCTCACACTGTATTCAACTACAGACAATAACTTAAAATTTAAATCTTGTAGTAGATATTATCATAAATTCTATAGAAAATCGTAATGTGGAAATATTTATACCTGCAGTGTAGACAGTAGAACGTATATTTATTTATATAATATTAGTTTATAATTATTGTGGTAGGAATCTGGGCAATGAACCATAGAATACTATTAGGAGTACGAATATCGATTTGTGCATTATACGAGGGTCAAACTGAAAGTTCTTAGAACTGGCCACTTATAAACAATATAATAAAAAAATAATTCTAAAATTTGAAAATAGAACTCTTTGCCAATATTACTGAGTATATATTTCATTAATTTGTCATTTGTTTTACGATTTGGCGGCAAATTGAAAATTGTCTGTGTCACGTCAACATGAATTTAACACGAGAAAATTTTCGTGCAATGATTTTTTATGACTTTCGATGTCATTTAAGTCAACAAGAAAGTTATGATAGACTACGATTGGCCTTTCACGATGAAGCCCCATCTCGTGCGACAGTTTACAACTGGTTTAATGAGTTTAAACGTGGTCGCACTAATCTCACTGATGATTTACGTGAGGGACGGCCTTCTACGGCGACGACTGAAGATAACATCTGTGTTGTGCGGCGTATGATAGAGACTGACAAAAGAGTGACCTATCAGCAGATTCGGACAAGCTTAGGCATCGGTATGAGTCAAGTGCACAAAATCCTCCACGAACATTTAGCAGTCAGGAAGCTTTGCGCCCGGTGGATACCTCATAATTTGACTGAGGCTCAAAAACTCCATCGTGTGGATTGGTGCCGTAAAATGATTGAAAGATTTAACGGAGGAGACTCAAATGCTGTGTTCGACATACTAACAGGTGACGAAAGCTGGATTTACTGTTATGATCCTGAAACCAAAAGACAATCTGCTCAGTGGGTGTTTCCTTTCGAGAGGTTGCCAACTAAAGTGAAGAGAGATCGAAGTGCGGGAAAAAAAATGGTGGCCTCGTTCTTTGGAAGGATAGGTCATTTCGCAACAATTGTGTTAGAGGATCAAAAAACAGTTTCTGCAGAATGGTACACTACCAATTGTTTGCCACTTGTCTTGGAAAAAGTTCGAGAGAAACGACCTCGCAGTAGGATCCTCCTTCACCACGACAACGCCTCGTCGCACACCGCTAAGCGAACGATCGACTATTTGGCGACATCAAACGTTGAATTACTGGGTCACCCGCCGTATAGCCCCGACCTCGCCCCTTGTGATTTTTATTTATTTCCAAAAATTAAAGAAAAACTTAAAGGAATGCGGTTTATGAATGCTGAAGAAGCGGTGGCTGCGTATCGCGATGCCATTGAAGAGAACCCTAAAGACGAGTGGGCAAAGTGCTTTTCCCAGTGGTTCCATCGCATGCAGCGGTGTATTGACGTGAATGGACAATATTTTGAAAAGATATAATAAAACTAATAACTGGCTAATGTAATCAGTTTTTGATTTTCTAAGAACTTTCAGTTTGACCCTCGTAGTACCTACAGTATAGTATGAGCAATATGAATAATCCGATTAGCGCTCAACGTTGGGCACAAAATAATAGGTATGTACTCCAACAATGTTCATGGAGCGACGAAAATTCCACTTCAGTTTCTTAGTCCACGGGCTAACGAGATAGATCTCTCAAAAGAACTTGGGAAGGACTGTAAATAATACAGTTGGTCATAAAACAATAGACATAAGTAGGTAGTATTTTTTATTTAGATTTTTATTCATTAAAGTAGAAGACATTCAGAAATTCAAATCCTTCATGATGATTTAACCAAATCTATATTATTTAATTTTAATCTAAGGTTTGTAAATTACGACAACTGCCACCAAGAAAATAACCTATAAGATTGTCATTGTTTAATATTCAAAAACGGCAACACAAGAGACGAAATTCCGACCTAAAATACATGTTAACGTAGATATTCATAAACATTTCAAAAGGGTTTCGGTATCAAAGGAAAACCGCTCAAGTCAAGAGTCGAAGCCAGGACCGCATGTAATTCGATTTATCCTCCGAAGCGCGCCACTGTGCCGATAATGCTATTTCACAAGACTTATTACCATCCTTTAAACCATTAACTACACTTATACCTTTAACATACAGTCCAAAATTGCTTGAAGAATGTTTCGTGGAGTAAAAATACTTCATTGGAACTCGTTTTTTATTACAGATAGATTCAATAATTAGATTCTGCAGTGTGATTGCAAGTGTAATTAAATACAATGTAAGGAGATATTAAAATTCATTTTAAACTTTGCGAAAATGTAAGTTTGATTATCAGTAAAATTGTTTCTAATACATTCGGGGAGCAGAAAGTGTTAACATTTATAACCTTCCACCGAGCTCATATAACTTTTTATGATCCAGCTTATTAAATAAACATACAATGTGCTGTTTCTTTATGAAAACATTTTGGATAAACGTCAACTAAATAAACATATACCATGAAACAGAGAAGAAGCCATCAGCAGTTAAGGTGCGGTCTGACTGTCCAGGATGCGATCAATTGATAATAGTCACATGTTAAGGCTCGGTTATTGCGGCTTTTGGATAGGCACGCGTCACAATGATTGCTATGTTTTCATCAATAACTATGTATGGTTAAACTTTTTGTACAACAGCTAGTCATATTCTGAGTACCTTACCTGGATTTGTTTTTCTTGTCATACAGCTCTGATAGCATGTCCTCCAGATCGGTGGACAGCGTGCTCAGCAGCTGCAAAGAAAATTAAGTTTAAGAAAAGGTACAGTAATCGTTTTATTCTGTATTAAATTGTCAAGATTGGTATATGTGATTGTGTATATTAATGATATAGTCTGTCTCGGGACTCTATTTATAAAAAATGATTAATTTACACCATGGATTTAATTATACCTGTCACTGTCGTTTGCATGTCAGAGAATAGACTTAATACCGGGTTTAAGTTAAAACAGGTAGGTATTATCCTCGTTTTAAGGGGGTACGAGTGTAGGCTGAGTGGGAGTCATAGTGATATAGATACTCCAACAATTATTATTTACGCTACGATTTCGGTATTTTCTATGTTCAGGGTTGGCTGGCAAAGATTACAAAAAGCATTACTTGTATAACTTAAATGCTACTCTAATATTATAATTAATAAAGACATTTTAACAATGCAAAGGATGAATTTACTTTAAACAGTACGATCGATGCTAATTAGGTCCACTATTCACACAATAAATATTATAGAACATAAGGATCGTAGCAAATGGAAATCCGTGGTCTCTGCCTACCCCTCAGGGAAACAGGCGTGACTTTATGTATGTATGTATGTAGAACATAAGACAAACACTATAATATATGTATTTTCAATCACGACTGGAACTTATCAATAGCCTTACACTTTTCATGAAGGCGCTGATATACTTGTAAGTTACAAGGCTGCAAATATCCAGATTTGAATAGTTTTCATTTAAGCCTCATCCGCACTTCAATTGAATTTTTCTCAGTAATAACACATAATCCCCATTATTCACATATCAATATGTTCGATTTTCTTTGCGGCCCCACATATTGGAAACGTACGGGAAATGAGTTAAACCTCGTTCGCCACGGCCTCTAGGTTTAGATATTTGCTCTAATACGTGACATACGGACGCAATAAACTGCGAGCATTTAGTATATTCGGTATACGTTTCTTAAAGTGCCTCTTACTCTAGCAAAAGCACCAAGTCCGCTCTGCATATCTATTAGTATAGTAATTATATTATTAGCTATCGCTGTATTAAGAAAAACACATTTTCTGCGCTATCAAGATTAATTACTAACAATAAAATGTTCTTGTAAACACATTTTACGGTTCAAGGGCTGCGCAATTCATGCATCCTGTATTCGTTCCGCTTCAGCTCCTAGACTTTCTAATGACCTTGTACCCTGACACACGCAAGCACTCCTATCGAATACCAACTCGTTTTAGTGATTTAATAATAATTAGATCAATTAGACGGTTCGTTACAAACGGCACTACATAGTTCTAGTGTTGTATTATTTGTAAGCATAACCATTCGTCTCATTAGCTGCCAAGCCTTTATTAAACACCTCTCGCACCATTTATTTATCCCTACATTCAAACAAAGTTAGAGGTACCACGTTAGCTATGACAGAATTTTCAAATGTGAGAGATGAATTTTCCTGTTGGAATTTAGGCTCCCAAATGTCACCTCTGTGTGTAACCAAGTTAGGTATTTGCTTAGTTCGCAGACGGGGTGGCTGTGAAAAAAGTTTCTCAAATAAAAATCTCTTGGTGGTACCGCGGCCCATCCACGCGTAACACCCCACGTGTTATGCTGACTGTGGCGTTTTATTATCCAACTACGTTTTCCATCACGAACCGTGTCTACTCGGCTTGTACGCTTAAATAATGAAATGGACAGTATTGGGCTTTAAATCGACCATTTCCGTAGGCACAGGTAGTTTTCTTATCTATATTTTTTAACAAATATGCAGAAAATAACCCTTTTCAAGAAAAGGCGAAACATTTTTTTTGCCCAAAATATATATTAGAATAAAACTTGTACGAAGGAGGAAAGCTTACATTAAAATGTATTGCTAAAAGCCATCCATAATTTATGACCATAGACGTAGTAGTTCGTCAACGTTCTACATTTACGGGTAGGACATAAAACAAGGGTTCAAGAAACAAGTAACTATCTAGTTTTATAGATGTCTTGTACGCGAGTAAAGCTTAAGTAGATGTTGATGGGTCAACGAAGACAATTCCAACTTTGCCTTAATGCTTTCCGTGACAAGACGTTGAATAATAAAAGAATAGTTTCTTAACACAATCCCATCTTTAGTAGTCGAGTGGCAATAAAAAAGCTTTTGTTTCCGACTCACTTGTGAGAGCTCATATTATGTTGCTTCAAAATTGTAATTGTTATTTTAAATTGCTAAAGTGTACTCTAGTCATCCTTTCAGTTACCTATATTGATATTACAGCGCAGTATTCACGGGTCTATTATTTATAATTTGCCCAGCGTTTGGATACCGGGCGTTAATTAATTTAGGCGAGACTTGTCATACTGTTATTTGTTTAATAACATCATTTTTTTCAACGTTCCTTACTTATATAACTTTAAAATGCAGTGTAAATTATCTGTTTCTCTACAAAACCGTGTGCCTGCACTCTCCTGTCTAAATAGCGTCACATTCGCATGTCATGGCGCATGCCCTCGAGTGCGTGTGCTTTGACGGAGAGGGGCTTCTGACAAGTAAGCCGCTTTTAGTTCACGCACCGATCTCACTAGAGCATGAAATTGGCAAACATAAAGTCGAGGATTTTGTGTAGAAAGGTCTCTACTAAGGTTTAATATCAACAATATTGTTAGGATAAAAACTGGGTTTGTTAGGTTGGTAATATTTGGCGACTAAGTTTGTTAAATAGAGCTTTAGCCACAAGCCCATAACGATGAAAAAAAACTGTGTGCTGGTTTTGGAAAGTTTTTCATGGCCACACGATGATGGCTTATTTCATCTTTGGTTCACCAACCTATTGGCCCTTTGTTAACAAATAAAATCATAATCCATAATACTAAACTCAACCAACCAAACGTAGTACATACCTAGGTAAATGAAATAATGCATTCCCTATTAAGTAGTTCTCGAAAATTCCCTCAGGCAATAAAATCATCGGCATAATAAGTGATAATTGTCGTAATTATGACGCCTGGCAACGCGTGCTGATGGCCTGGGGGACTCACAGGCGTGAAACGTATTATGAACATTTGCACATGAATATTAATAATTAATATATGGAAATTATCATTATGAAGTTACCTGAAGGCAATGACATATTGGAATACAAGAATCTATGAACATTAAATCGTTTTTTCAGCTTAGAAAAGTTTTTGGAACAGATCTGAATGCCGGATGTGATCTCCGGCTTATTTCATTTTCCCTAACGAAGAGACCGAAGATAATTGGATGAATCACGATACCCAACAATTTTAACATAAGAAAGAAATAAATTAAATATAAGTTACTGAATTGAGTGCTGCTCATTATAAAGAAACAAAATACCGGTCGCATGCAAAAAGCCCTACAGAACATTGCAGGAAAACTCGAGTTTCCAATAATTTCCCTGTCTATCAAGTACCACAAGGGGTCATCGTCCTACCGGTTCTATAGGCACACAGGTCGTTGCTAAGCAATAAAAAGAAACACAAACATTTACAACTTTGTTATTTAACTCGGCTCACATTTATTGCAACTGGATAAGGTTGAAAATGCGAATGCCAGTTACATTTATCGTTTAAAAGAGAATTTTGGTAACCGGGTCAAGAGGTGCATTACAAGGATCGTTAGGACGTAATGTATTATTGATTCCATATTTTATTTACGATAAACTGTTTTTGGCGAAATAAAAATGTGTCTGGCTGGTATTTAAATTGACTATTTTTTTTTTAAATAAAAAATCCATTTTTATATTTTAGACGACGATATTGTTTTAAATAGGCTTATCGTGGCGTAAAATAATGAGTCAATAGAATCAATAGAAATCCTGCATAATTATCTTCGCCAAGGACATTTTTAAGCCACCTACTAAGGTACCATTTTATAAATCAGCTTCGTAATAACTTGCTATCTTAATTATACCAAAACTGCTTTGTACCTCTATTTTGCCAAGTTAGCTATGACTCGCCAAAATTTTGTTAATCAATTTTGTGACTTGCTACATCAATTCCTCATTTAACGAACATAAAGCGTAGCTGCCGTCTATGAAACATACATATTGAGTTCACAATTTCTTGTATGTGGATATGAAAGAGAAATAGGTCACCCTCATAGCTAAACAATGTGGAAGGAACTTGAGTTATATTAAGAAAGTCAATTACATTTATGAGTATGACATAGCGATATTGTATTCAGCGAAACCAACATTTTCTAATGCTGAACAGGTATAGTTTTAAAAAAGATGTAGAAAAAGTAGTTGAATAGGATGGTATCGTTTGGTTTTACCTATAATAAACAGTACACCAAAATAATTAACTTGAGTTCTTTAACAACTAAACAGTACCCCGACTACGAAGTTATGCATAATATAATGTTTCGATATGAGAGGAAAACCGTGGCAATAATATGACAAATATGACAAACAATTGTGATCAGTAATATTTGTTACAATTTTGAATAACTCAAAATCTGTAAGTAAAGCTTACTTTTAGAAACCTAAAACTTCGACACGCGTTAAAGCGATGTAAAATATAAAGAAATTATAATGCAAAGTCCCTTTACCCCTGCAAAAGACCGTAATTCTATAGGTTAACCTCCCCACAGCCCACATCAGCAAAACACAAACTGTATTACGCGGTGTGCACTAATAAAATGCAGTGAAGTAGGAAGGACGCGCTAAATATCTCGTAAAGCTAACGAGCCCAGTCTAATTGTTTGGAAGTGTCCCGTTATGAGAAGGGGAATGCCGCTAGACTTATTATAACTTCTTTATTTCTTTCCATCGTTTAATGTTATGGCACTGATGATATTTCATACCACAGTATATGCAAAGATAGGCTTACGCAAATTTCCATTCGGTAGAAAATTTTAATTGTTATCAAAGCATTTGGTAAAGCCACGGCCAATTTGCTCAAGACTGCTTCTGTTGGTTTAATTTAGTAAAAGGCGTCTATTAGAAATAAGTATAGTTACCTAAGCCGTATTTGGGAGGAAGCAGTTCGGCTTGCGACTATGCTAGACGTAGCTGGAGACGTACCGCTCATAAATAATAGCTCCATTTAAGTCCAGAACTTTTCGGGCATATCCCAATAAAAACATAACTGAAACCGGAAGACTAGTAAATAATATGGAAAACATTCGCAAAACTAAAATACTTTTTTAAAACGTGTGGTCTAAATGGCCAATGTTGCCATATATAATCACAATAATAAAAAAATCTATAAGGGTGCAGTAAATGGTAATAAAAAAACTGTGCATTATTCGAAATTGTATCTAAAACTTTCACAGTACTACAATATGCAAATTCGGACATTAAAACGCGTCCCCAGGGTGTCGGTTCAACACCCCGCTGCTGCGTTTATGAATAATGGCACATCCTTACTGCTGCTGTTAAATGACACTTTTTATAACACACTTGTAATTTCTTAACGAGTTACTTTATTTGCCTTGGGACAATAGGTCTCGGTCTTTAAAGTGCGCTAAATTTTTTTACTGTTTGCAGAAACCTTTTACTTTTGAGATGATAATGGAACTCGTGCATTTTACTACTTTTCTGGGGACTAAAATCTAAGAGATGTGCCTTCTCTGCCTGCAAGTGGGGTAAGTCTTTCAAATATAGTAATGCTCTATAATAATACATAACTATACCTATAAATTAACTCCTACTATTTTATCAACATTTTTGTAAACTATTTTAAAACGATTCCATTTTGCTTCTGACAAGAATTTGAAGAATTCAGCAATTTACGCTAAAACTAATGTGAGATAAAAAACATTACTTTAACGTTCCTCTATCAAAGCACAATTATTATTGGCAAGGCGTAATCTAAACAAAAACCTCATCCTTTAAGAAAACGAAGCTATAAAAGCAACAGATTGTATAATTTATCAGTCAGCAGATCAATTGATTAAATAAATGACACTCAAGATCAACTCAAGAAGAAAGATAAAAATCTCATTGCTTATAACAAATAAAGTCACGTTCTGTCTGTTTTACTCGTAATAAATAATGTATACCCTTTACTTGACATTACTGGCCACTTGTATTCATTACCAGGGCTCTGAAATGAAATACTGCTAGCAAATGTGGAAGTAATTACTTCTAGATGGTCACACACGCCGATATTAATGTTGTAAGTTGATTTAGTATTTTCTTTAATATGTTTCATTGGTTGGAGAGGCAAATTGAATTTACAAATAGCCTTATTTATTTATATTGAGGGCCTTCAACAAAGGTTGTACACTTAAGTTCTTAAAAACTAATACATACAGGTTTTAGGTCTGTGTACTCCTTCAATTACAGGAGACCACAGTATGCAAAATATATTATTAGTCACTACTGTTGTTAAAGTGTCAAATCCACAGAAAAAAGTTTTATGAATGTGTTCATAAAGGATTGTTCTATTTAGCATATTGACTGATGTTTCCATAGAGATTGGAGTTTAACCATAATTATTTGCTATTATTATGGTTTGCTGCTGGTACGCAGCCAAAAATAGATGATTTCGTCTTCAGCAAAAATTAAAGCGAAATCCTCGAGGCTATATACATTGGAAACCTCATTAAAAAGTTGTCAAAAGTCAATTACCGCTGCTAATGCAAAACAAAAATAAGCAACGGAAAAGTTTGTCAATATTATGATGGACTTTAAATCTAATTTCACCATGATAAGTCGAGAGGAGCAATTTTAAGAGATAAAAGTTACAGAGGTATGTTTTCAGGTGCTCTATGTTAAGCCAATTTCGAATCCCACGAGTACAACAGCATAAATAAACTTTATAGCTCTTCGCTTAACTATCAAAAGATATTACTATATTTTTATTAGTCATTTTTCATTAGATAAACCTCGAGTCCTTGTAAGAATTCAATTCGTCTTATTGAGCTCTACAAAATATCAATTTTGTTTATCAACACAATTCTATGCTATGAACATAACATTAGTTGATCAGAAAAGCAGAAAATATTTCTTGTTTTGTAAACAGCACGAAGAAGTACTGTGTTGCATAATTCCAATGCTTCAGTATTACGTAAATCGCATACTTTCGTCGCATTTATTTCTCGTTGTATTGTTTGTAAACCGTGCAAATGAAGAAAGTTGTGCATTGATCCCGTCGTTGGGGAATTTTCAGTTCGGAAAACAAAGGTTTTTTTTCTTAGTATGCAAAGGTACATTCACGTCTGATTTGTTCTGGCATTTGTTATTTTTTCCCCATAGCTTCGATTGTTCTTAGGACCTTTTGTTTCGCTTCCCTTTGCCTCTGCAACTGCGAAACTTGTAATTAAACGTTTTGTTTTTTCTACTCCTCGTCGCGATGCAATGTCATCTAAACTTAATGAATTGAATTTTCGAAATTGAAGAACTGGTAGAAATTTACTTTAGACGTCTATATACAAAACTTCTTCGTCGTAATTCTGCAAAAGGCTAATTCGAATAATTTCTATTGCCTTTACGTTTAAAATAAATCACATTGCCACCGCAAATGGGTACAACACAACACGTGACAATAGAATCGCGTTAACATTACCATACAGCAAACGATTGTCATACTAAATAGAGTACGCCTACTAGATAACGTGTCCCGCAAAGGAAGGAGCAGGACGAGCGGCGCCGCTTTGTGCCGATATCGGAAATTGAACACCATCACAACCCGACAACTTTAATCGGGAACCTTTTGTTTGTATTCAATGTTTGCAGTTGCGACTATGAAATGCGTTGTGGAATATTTTCAACGGTGTATCAATACGGCTTTTGAATTAGTTATGTTCGCGTTCTGTGTTCAGACAAGTTGTGCTGCCTGTGTTAGTGGGCAGTATTGTGCAATTCATTTTGATTTATTTCTTGGTATTTATTGATTTGCTCGTTGTTGGTATTTTCCTATGATATTCGATTATTCTAAGGACCTATTTATTTTTATTTTTATTCATTTAATTACTATACGAATATTTCAAACTTTAGAAAAGAATTGTTAAAAAAATGTGTTTGCTATTGGATGCAATTATGCGAGATACTTTAATAAAACATTTCGGAATACTAGAAATCACTTCTAAAATTGTCACTTAAATAAAGTCAGTCATAGAACAAGCCACTGTAAATTATGTTACTCCAAAGTTATAGCCACAATAGCTGATTCCTCAAAGCTAAATTTGCACTGCGTATGGAAGTTAGCATTTGCATAAACTCGTGGAATAGTTAGGACAAGTTTGAATGTATTTGAACCGTTTTAAACATTTACTATTCTGCAGTGCATAGAAAATTATACAATATTGGTACCTACTGCAGAACCGTTTGGTTTTAAGGAATTTCTATAAAAAGGTTTCATTTTATACGATAAGATAATATGGTAATTTACAAAAATATGACTTGTATTTTAATATGCTTGTCGTCTTTGATAGCGTGTTATTGGGTGAATAGATAAGCATTAAAATAAGAATATCGTTCCTGAGATAAAAACGATAGCATGCGCTCATTGATTAGAAACTTTTTGCTAAGAATAAAGCAGTAGGCGCGTCGGTGATATTGTTTTTTTAACACGCGAAAACAAAGCGTGCATGCTATTAACATAGTAGACAAACTGCCACAAAATAAGTTAAATTAATAATAATGAGCTCTACAACAAGTTATTAACACGCTTAAACCATGTTTTATGTACTCAAGTCGAATTTGCACTAGTTTATCGGATCGGTGTTACTGTACACAAACACGATTCGGGTTATAATAGAAACATGGACAATGGGCATTTCTGTCTGTCCCATCAATATTGCGGTCACTGTAAGGGATAAATCAGGAAATGAAAATGTCAAACGCATCTCGATGACGCTCTATACCATGAGAGCAAAATTAAATGCCAACCTGCAAATTGATTCTGCTTCTGTGGTCACTGGATGTCGACAATTTGGATACGTATTGTGAGGTTAGCGCCGTACGCGGTATGCACGAGAATAGGCCTTGTTGCTTGAAAAAGGTTTGAAGCTAAAAGGTTTTAGTTGACTGGATAGGTGGATAGGATTTACTTTTTTGTGAGCGAAATACGATGAAACTTTATGTGGCCAAAGATGAAACTAATTGACTTATCATCTGTAGCCTTAGCGTCTATTACAGTCGATCCAAACAGTGCCATTGGATAAGGCATTTTTATGGCTAAATAACCCAGCAAACTCGACTAGGTACTGAGCAAATCATACGTTGGCTTGAAATTCAATCATTTTTAAAATAGCTAAGCTGGCCGTTACTAAAAACATTGCTACATAAAGCAATATACCAACAAATCATAAAACTTATTACAGGTTTCATATACCATGTGGATCTATTTATCAACGTCTTGGGATAAAATAAAAACGGTACTTCAGCTACAAACTGGTACTTAATCATCTGGGACTTGGTCTTGCGTTATGGCCTAGGAACACGCAACGAGTATCGAAATATCGGAAGGATCGGTTACTCGAGGAACACTTACTAGCTGATTAGGTATATATTTGCAATCTGTTACATATTATATAGTATTTATGAAAGTATCCCGGATATTTATGAAAGGGAAAAGTCACAAATTTTGCGTGATTTCTTGATGTATATACAGGGTCCACCCTTTATAGCAGAACTTTTTACGTCATAATTTTATTTCGCATAGCCACGGATAGCATAAACCTCTTTTCGCAGAAAATCGTTTGGCATACACTCATTTACCATACACCGAAACCCATAATTTTGTAAGTCAGAATCATCTTTAGGTATAAATTTCATATCCATAATAATCAATAAGTATAACCATCACATCGTAGAAAGTTCACAACCAGAATCATTTTTTGGCATATATTTTATATCCATAATAATCAAAAGTAGAACCATCATATCGCAGAAAATTCACAGCCAGAATCATCTTTTGGCATGCATTTCATATCCATAATAAATTTAAAGAACTTGTATAGATAAAGCAAATAACATGCTTGCTGCATGTTGTATGCTTGTATGCAGCATGCAAGCATGCAACATGCAGCAGGCATGCAGCAAGCATGCAACATGCAGCAGGCATGCAGCAAGCATGCATGCAGCAGGCATGCAGCAAGCATGCAACATGCAGCAGGCATGCAGAAAGCAAGCATGCAGCATACAAGCATACAACATGCAGCAAGCATGCAACATGCAGCAGACATGGCTTCTGTCACGGCTCCGGCGCTGCGGGGCTCCGGCGGTCCCACGCGAGCTATTCGTCGCAGATTAAAACCACCTGCTCCTCAGCTCGCGGGCCGCCTCACCCCTCCGCGCCTTCGCGGGTTTAAATAACACTCTAGGGGTAGGGCAGACAAGACTACGTGAAGTCGGCTTTGCAGCGATTCATTTCTGTCACTAACTTTTGTAGCACACCATAGTGATTTTTTAAAACAATATTTTTTTTTCAATATGGCTAATAAAATTATTTCTATTGAAATTCTGTGATCTTCGTAGTGTGCTAAGTCAAATTATGCCAAATAATCGGCGCTCTAAATAAACGTTATGCTAAACGAAATTATACAAAATTGTAACTCTGACAAAGGTAATTATGCCCAATACAATTCTGCCATCTTAAAAGTATCCCATTTTAAATTCGGACATAAAAACATTAGGCCAAAAAACAATTATATTAAATATTTTTTCTACCTTAATAATGTTCGTTTAAAAAAGTTTATGTCAAGTGAGTTATGCCAAATAGGTTTCGGAGCAACAAGTTTCTGCCAGATAGAGGGCACCCGTATATACATGCTGATGTTCATCTCTTTTAACCATCATACCGTGATTTTCTTTTCAAACCTCTTTACTAAGATTTGAAAAGAATACTAGTGGAATTTATTTTGTTAATGGCTTCCTTACCACCTTGCCTTGGGCATGAGCCGATAGTATAAGAAATGAACGATTTATTTATTGATTAAATTATGATCAGTGTATTCGTGTTCCAAGGCTGTATGGAATATCTGAAGACACTAGTTTATTACCTGAGAATCTGTATGTAAATTTTGGTAGTAACTCTTTAAGGTTGTATAAGTTTTAAATAAGCTATACAAATCATGGTAAGCTCGATTTACGCACTGCATCGTGTTAGTAACTCATTTTCAACGGGACAAGTGACACTTCCTTTTCAGTAACTTGTTATGCTACGTGTTATATCATTTACAGATAGATAATAAAATATACGTAGAGTGTCAACAAATTGCCCAAAATCATTTTGTAATCAAGTCAAACTCAATAGGTACCTAATGTTTTCTATTCCATACAATTTTAAATTTTAAATTAGGTACTTTCAGGGAATAACATTTTGAGTTGTTTGTTGTCAATTACAGTCACCGTGGAGTCTCTTCAATGTTCTTATTCTCATAAACATTAACAACTTAATGGCAACATGCATGGTTGAGAAATGCATCGTCTTTCTAGTAAATATGAGAGTTGACGGTTGAAAGAAATCTGACATGATTACAATATTTTTGAATACATTGATTGTTGTCATAACAGACTTGATGTGCGAACAACGAATTGGATGGAAGCGAATATTGAAAAAGTTTAGCTCTATAAGTAGACTGATTATATTATTTTTATTTTGAGGTTGAAAACTATAGGGCCGCAAAATAAAATCATGCTAACAAAAATTGCAGTCTCCATAGCTGATGTCAATGCCATACGTTTTATATACTCGTATAATGTCATGGCCTATAGCTAGCCTAACCATTAGTAACAACAGGAAGTCAGTTATTACTCTAAATAACATCTTACCTTCATGTAGGATCCTCCGTTTCTTTCTTCGCAATGTCGTCTGATGTACCGTTGGCAAATGTTGGACATTTTCCACTCTGAAAATTACAATAACCTTGTTAGTTCAAACAATAGACTTGTTATATTTTTGTGGTTATCTTAACCAATGTCAATCATTCCAACATACTGTTTTCGGCTGTTTACTGAAGAGAAAAGGGATATTCTAACAGTCGATCGCCTACATTATTGTTTGTTTATTGATTTAAAAACGTCGCTCCACACTAGGAATTTCTCCTGTATCGTAGATGCGTTTAACAAACATACAATACATACACAAACAGAAAGACTCGGGACAAACGAAGTATTACTACAGAACTAGGTCCAATCGCTTAGCCACTGAACCAATCAGGTTGTCTATCACTTTTCTCATCATCATAATTATGTCCTGTATTAAAGGTGGTGTGACTTTGCCATTTAACGGGGTCAAACTGGGTTCATCCTCTATTTGGATTCGATTCCCCAATAACAAAAGGATATTGCACTCTTAATCTGTCCCCTATGGACTTCGTTCCAAATAAACAAAAGAAGCTTATACTTAAGAGCTAGATCTAAAGTAAGGTGTCCAAAAAACCGTAGACCATCGTATGTTAACTGAAGTTAGTAGGAGCGTGGCATCCCTCGGGAGATAATAAAAACGAAGCCTGATCCCAGCAAGGCTGATTAGAAAGCTGATACGTACAGCATCGATAAATAAGGCCGGGTTTAGATCAAATAATCGTGACATTCATGTATCATCCACATTAATAATGCTACACCTGTATGTGCCAAAGTAATAACTAATCCAACACCTACGCAAAGATGTTGTGTTTTTTAATGTTTCGGCAAATATGTCATGTCATTACATGTAGGTCAGCCTTTTTGGATATTTGCCGCTCCAAGATCCGTGTCGCGAAATTACTTACGATTAGTCATATAACGACATTCGTGTCAACCTCGCCACCTATCCTAGCAAGTCATAGATCTACAATAACAATTCCTTTCAGTGCACTATTTGTGTCAGATTGTTTATTTTCTTTGACTCTTAAATGATCAGTGTGCTTCATTGATAAACAAACTTGATCAAACTTGATGACCGAATTAGTGCAATAGTAGAAGTGTCCAATGAGCATATTCCTTTGTAAATCCATCACAACACTACATGGCTTTGAGAAAATGGTAGTATACTTAAAAAAAGTCGTTGAGTTTCATCATCATCATCAGTTGGAAGGCGTCCACTATTGAACCAAAGGCCCCAAGAGACCGTCACAAGGTACGGCACCTTGTCATTTGCATCTACTGGTTAACTTTGACGATACCGTCAGTCCACCTGGTGGGAGCCCTGCCTACGCTGCGTCTTCCCGTCGAGTTCATAGGCAAGTTAGAAATTAATCCTTTCCTTAATAATTATGTGTCCATAAATACACAAGTCAAAGGAAACTAATACGGATGAACTACTAATTACCAACCCGTCTTTAATTATCCTTTTCCGTTTCACATCTTCCCTGAGAATATAATCTTGTACCATGTTATTTTTGCACCTTCCTGACATTCTTACTATCCGGGATACTTGTGTGTAATTGCGAAAACTTAGGACCACGCAAAATACGTCAACACAGATGAAATAGTATGCGTTAAATTTTAAAATGTCAATTGTGTGGTCATCAGATGTGTATAATAGGTATGTATTAATCTAATGCATCCGGCCTGTGGGATCATTTTGTTTCAAATTAGCTACTTAAATATCGATGAAGCCTTTAGTACGGTTTGCAATGTGAAGACAAAATGATCTTAATAAACCTTCATATTACTTTAAGCAATATTAGATGAATGTAATAAATATACAGTTTACGATCCAGTAGTTCTATAAAAGATAGTGTTGCCCAAATTCAGTCTTGGTCTTGCAGTCTTGGTCTTGTTCTTGCGTTTTTGCAAGACCAAGACCAAGAACAAGACCGCGTATTTTTAGCAAGACCAAGACCAAGACTGACCGTGCAAGACTTGAGCAAGAACAAGACATAGCCTGCAAGACTCTTGCGTCTTGCAGCTAGGACTTAGCGCTATTTCACGGAGTAGTTAGGTGTAACAGTTCGGTGTATAGGTAGGTAGGTACGCTTAGGAATTCTATGAGACGCAAAAAACTATATCAAAGAATATGAAAAACTGGACCTATGCGCATTACGACTAATACCATAAACATAGCGAATAAAAAAATATCTATTAAAATCAAACTGAGTGCATGCATAGTTATGTTTTAACCATCGGCACTTTGATAATGCGGCATCAAAGGTTTTGTACTTACTTCTCAAAGAAATTTGCCGCTTTTCGGAAGTACATGGTTATGATAAACGCGCCGGCGGCTTCTTTTGAAATCTAAAACAATCGTTGCCGCCGCGCCGAAATCATAACATTTGACACTATTCATGCAAAATAATTTCGAATTTTAAGAGTACCTACAGGTGTTCCAAAGAATAAATAAGTTTCAGAGTGCTTAGAATGAAAATGAATACATTATACTGATCACGCAAGTAGTATTATGATTAGGATAAAATGGTGAGGATAGGTAGTAGATGTCATAATAATTCATTCTAGTAAGTAATTATAATATTGATTACTTATACACCGTGAAATTTAAATGGTTGTTTTCCCGCAGCGAGCGTTAAGTGATGAGTCAGCCAGATGGTTACTTTGTATTAATTCTTGGTCAAAAGAATTGATATAAAGTATCATAACCTAATGATAAAGCTGTTGATTTGTGTTGTATTTTATTTTTTATTCAAATAAATGATAAATCGTAAAACTCTTTTATTAAATTTCTTATAAGTTGAGGGTTCAATCTCTTTCTAGACAGATAAGTATTGTTCTTTAAAATACAGTCAAGTTATTGTAATTAATTTGTTTTTTTACATGTTTTAGCAAATGTAAGCTTATAAATCATAAATGTTTATTAAGAAACAGTTACTTCCATGGAAAACGACATATAGGTCAGTTGATTTTTCGAATTTCTTATCAAATCTTCAGTTATTTATTAATCTGCTTGATCTTTTACTATGGCTATGTTAATTCAAGCTCACAATGTTCCAATTCTAATACGTTTTTCTAAGATTTAAAGTAAACTTTAATAAATAGTAATAGACTAATAGGTAATTGCAAGACTTGCAAGACTCTTGCTGCAAGACCAAGACCAAGACCAAGACTGGGAGCGCAAGACCAAAACCAAGACCAAGACCAGGTGTATTGGCGCAAGACCAAGACCAAGACTGGCTAAGTCTCGTCTTGTTCTTGCATTTGGGCAACACTAATAAAAGACGGTCAGGAATCTAGTCACTAGAATTAATGCCACCGTAAATGCTGATAAGCTGGCAGATAACGTTGAGGTCTAAATAGACAAGTTTATAAGCGATAAATGATGAAACAGGAAGCCTACTGAGCGTTGATAAAATAAATTAATATACCAATTCGTTTTAATAATAAAACTGGTTTCAATAAGCCAATTCAGTGTGAGCATTTACGGCAAAAATTTATGAAAGATGCAATGCCCTGATTAGTCAAATTGGAAGAAAATTCTGAATGTGAGATTTACACTTGTGACATGAATTATGAAGGAAAACATCATGAGGCAACCGGCACACCTGCGAGATTTTTCAATGTACCTATAAAGTCATGTCAGAGGCCTACAGGTGGTTAAAACTCTGACACCAGGTTATTCTTTAACCATATGATAAGAAAAATAATCTTACAGAAACAATTTTATATGAAGGAAAAATAAGGATTCCTTGTGGCTTGGTAATATCCCGTAACACTAGACCAGATATTGCACAAAACCAACGACATTGTGTTGTAAGTAGTTAGATTATAGTTGAATGCTTTGGCCAAGCTAACAATTAAACAAATACCAAACAGAAGAAATTATTAGTTCTATTGTTACTTACTGTGTCTCTATATTTGACAACATCTATTGAGGTCGATACAATTGTTTATTACTCAACAGTAGACTGTAGCTGCCGTTGAGTTAGTAAGCCGGTTTAAAATGACTCATTCATTGAAGGATTGATATATCACAGTTTGATTGAGGTATATCACACTTGGGGGAGGCCTTTGTTCAACAGTGGACGTCTTCCGGCTGATGATGATGATATCACACTTGATATAGGTATATTAGGTATTGTTGATTGAATTACGTTTAACGATAAAAATGTTGTATATTGAAAATCTTTTCTTTACTAAATATAATTTTCGATGCCATAAATTATTAGGTTTTATTACGTCGAAATCTCGTGTCTCAAATAGTACCCGATGACAAAAAAAATCAACAGAAATTAATTACTATTTGAATCAATTTATTTTGGAAGCGTTTTCTTTTTCTTAATATATTTCTTCAGAATTAAATTTTAAAGTTTTAGGAGCGATTTTAAAATTAAGTAAACCCAATAGATGCCTATCTATTTACACTAAAAATAGGATCTTTTATTTTAATCTAAATGTTTTACATTCTTCGTAACATGAAACAAGCGTTAACACTTTACATTGATGGACGAGCGTATAGATCAGTAAGTAAACCCACATCTGTACAGCATTCTTCATTAAGAAGGGTAAACAACCTAAACTTAGAAGGGATGTCTTTAAACGAGTTACTATCCCGGTATAAAAACCCTTAACATACTGAAGTAATTAATATTAAAGTACATATTAATATGATAATTAATCTTGAGTATTGGCTGTGGAAAAAGTTAGATATGGTAGAATCACAAACAAATACTAATATGAGTGTTGGATGTTGATTTTCACCAGCTAAAAGCAAGATCCTAAGGTTTATGATATTATTGTAGGAATTATTTATCTGACTGTATAAAGCAGCTTTTTTTATTGGTATCTGAAATATCAATGAAAAAATATTAAAATTAATAAAATGTGAATTGGGACACTGTGTCGGAAACCTCAGCAAGCCGTTACAAAACCACCCGGACAAAATAGATTAAATAAAAATAATTTGTCCAATTTCCAATTTGTGGCGGAGTGGCTAGGCAATTGAACTGCAGCGCTACGTGCTACGGGTTTAATTCCCGCACGGGGCAAAAATGTGTGCGAACCGCAGATGTTTGTCCTGAGTCTGGGTGTTTGAGTATGTGGTATTTAACGTTTGCGACAGGCACCCACGATACAGGAGAAATTCCTAGGGAGACGACGATTTAAAAAAAATTGTCATTACCTAAGTACAAAAGATACTCTTAGACATAGTGTAGGAATAGATATATATTAATACATACCTAATTATTGAACCAAATCCTTACATGAAACTACACACTAGGTACTTAAACATGTTTTTATAATTATATTTTATAATCGGCCAGTTCCTCTACACTAAGCATTACTATGACTAATACAGCCGTGAGAGGAAATAGAAATATTATAACGAACAATGGATTTTATCGGCCGTTTGTTATGATAACTTGAATCATTTATGTTATTCCAATCCTACATTGATCCTCAATTGAATCAACTATTTTCTTAGAGAACAATACAACTGGAACTACTACAATATTAAGAATTTATTTGAATTCTTCTTCCTTTAAAAATGTACAATAAAATAATTCTATGGGAATTACTGTATTGTGAAGAGATTTAGGTACAGAAGCAATACATAGATATTTATAATAACTAAGTACGCTCAGTGCACCCTTAGCGGTAAACGTAGCTACCATTCCTAGACTAGTCTCCTTAAGACAATTGAGTAAAATAGAAGATAAAAATGTAGATTTATTATTGTATAAGCCTAAGTAGTGTTTATTTCTCATTCGACTGCCTCCTTGGTCTAGTGGTTGCTAAGCGCTACTGCTGAGCAACCACTCCTCCAAGTCCTGGGTCGGGCAGTGTTAATGGGTTTTTCCATTAGGTAATTCTCAGTAGCAGCACAGTCTGGATTTGTGCCCGGTAGACGGCAATTAGCACACCCCCTATAACATTGGCACCTATAAACAAAGGCGAATCTTCGGTGTGATAGGTACACCTTTGCCTACCGCATCGGGGAATAAGGCGTGATGATACGTTGTAGTATGTTTTAATTCACCTACACAAATACGGCGACCTGATTGACGCAGTAGCTAAACGATATGACTGCTGCGTTAAGGGTTCGATTCCCGCACGGGACGAAAAATTGTGCAAACCGTACATGTTCGACCTGAGTCTGGGTATTTGTGTATATCATATTTCATGTTTTTGAATCGCAACCACGACACAGGAGAAAATTCCTAGTATGTGACGAAGTTTAAAAAAAATAGGACCATTCATTTTTTCATTCTTTCATATTGCGGTTCCATTACCACGACATTAGACAGTTCTAATATCACGTTAGTGGAAGCGCAACCTGAAAGAATTCTAGGTAAACAGTGGGTGGGCGTTCTGGCCAACGGATTCAAATCACTCGAACCGCATCCGGAATGTGTAATTGAAGACGTGTAGGAATAGAATCGTATTTGTTCGTACTGCGAGTTAATGGTAAATAACGTGGTGTTCGTGAAACATGGTAAAGCTTGTTTAAAAAACGAATAGTCTTTGTTTTGGATTTATTAAGGCAGCGGCTACATACATCTCAACGGTTGCTAAGATATAATTTATATTGATACAATTGTTTTATCTACCAACAAGCATACTCAGTATATCTCAATTTAAAAATTCTTGAAAGATTCTTAAAAAAAATAGTTCTATATTGCTTTAGAATAAATAAATGCTGATCATAATTTAAAAATATTTTGCTCTTTATCGCGATAAGAAAATCGATTGTATTGCGATTTTATTTATGAACTTTTCTGCTTGCGTTCTATTGGTTGTTATCTAAAACTAAATAGTATTGGATTCCATACGATATTTGAGACGAAGAAAACAACCCAATACCTTACCTGATATGAAATCTTATTCCATTACAACTTAAATTACAAGATCGAATTACTGTTTTAGTTTAATGTCGAGTATTTCTTCAAACGATTTTCTTAGCTGATTTTCTCGTGTCAATACGTAAAATAAATGAACATATAAATATTTTCTTAAGTTTCCATAATTATACAATGTGTGAGTAGATGATAAACTTATGAAACAAAGTCAATTTTTGTAAATGCTGCAAAATTGTCTAAGTTAGCCAAATCAGAATCTGTTTTGAACAATTTCGATAATAAACAATAGTAAAAACGTATAATCTAAAATAGGAAACACTTAGTATTCAACTATGCATTAAGTAATACACGATGTCGGCTTGGCATGTGATCTCATCAAAACTTGACACGTACTACGATGACAACTGAATAAATATTAAGCTCTCGTCAACGAAGGATAATAAATATGAAAATACTTTGAACGCACGTGCGTGCTCGACTCGGGATGAGATTATGCTCTTTATTAGTAAACAGATGGCCGTGTTTATATGTTATATTGTGCAATAGATATCTGTATACGCAAACATAAGATGATTAATCTATTCTAGCGCTCCTAGGACGGCTAACCTTTGATTTATATTATTTGATGCACGTAAGAAAACGGATCTCCATAGTGGCACATCGCATTGTCACATTGGACTAGAACATGCCACGGTGTTAAGATTGGCCAGTGAACTGGGTTGAAAGTGAGATTGTCGACCCTGGCTGTGCCTGACGTTCTTAGATGCTCATAAAGACCTACCTCCAAAAATAAAAAAAAAACATCCACATGTAAATGTGAAAAATCTCTCATCCTTACTAAACTGCGTAGAAAACTTATTATTTATACCTAACGCTTTGACTACTATTATCTGATATATCGTTACTACTTTTTCGATAACATAATGATATAAACAATTAAACATGTAATAAAACTAAGCAGTTGATTAGTAGCTATAAGAAAATCCAAAGACTGCCTGAAATCGTCAATTTACTAAACTTTTTAATTGGTTAAGAATGGTCCGGATCCAAGTTGATAATTAAAAAGCGATCCAATAAATCAAGTTATTTGAAAATTAAGGAATCTTTTACAAGTTATTTGAGCCCCCAGAATTGTTCGATTTTATTTGTTTGCACCCTCGGCACCAGTCCTTCTAAAGACCGCTCCCAATTTGTTCTACGTTTGACTAAGCTGATGAGACTACTTAAACATAACTAGGTAGAATTTTATTTCCTTAATTGGATAATAGGATATTGCTATTTTGAATGGGAGTGATACATTAGACTTTTGACAATGACTCTTTTTGTTCCTGTTCTTTTAATTCTGATGATAAATCGACTCAAACGGCAAAATACCGGCTAACTGGGACATTGCGCTTGATGACAGAATGCAATGACAGTCATGGAGGTCGATACGATGGCAAAAGTACAAAAACATTGTCTTATCTTTTACGTCCCTTTATGAATGCCCGACATACTATATTAAAATGGTTTATTTAGTTTCTTTTTTAAGTAAGCATACGTAATTATCCCCGTAAATGTACTTCAAAGGAACGGACAAAGCAATTTGCGTGCAAACTGCTCCATCGTGGGCAGCGCCCGTTGCCTAGCAACGCCGCTCATGTTTTCGAAATAACGCCTACCGGCTGTTTCAGTTTGATTTGTATAGGACGTTGTTATGCTTTTCACTGATTATTCTATTCCGAATAGTTTGACATATTTGGCTTTACCATTATCTTTCTAAGTGAAAAGAATAGAATTTACTCTTTTATCATAAGTAACTTTCTACTTTGGCAATTAGGTCTAAAATTTCCTTGTCTCTTCCTGTCCTTACTGGCTAACCTAATGCAACAATGTAGTCATGGTTGGGATAACTGGTGCAGTGTCCTCTCAAATTCCGCCTAAATACATATGTTATAAATTCAGGCCGGAATATGCTTGTCTCCAAATTTGCTTGTTTACCAAACAACATCAATTTCGTGACTACAATACATTTGAATACCACCAGGCTTTCTAGTTAGGCGTTGTTAGTAATTTCCTGTTTGCCAAAACAGTGTGTCATTTCACAAAAAGGGTAGGTTCTCCTGTTATATCCACCCGTCGCCGGCCGTGCGTGAGTTACGTAGTCACACCATAAACGTTGCCAATTTGCATAAGGGGATGAAAGCTTTCGCGAGATGAGTGTTTATGATGGGTGAGGACATGGGTGGTTGTCGTATCCACGAAATTCGTACTGTTATTACTGTAATAGGCTTGGATTTGATCGTCATATTTAGGAAAAAGCACTTTGTGATTATTGTGGCGCTATATAATTGAACTACTCAAAAAAATATTTAAGGAGGAGACGTTTGTTCAACAGTGAAAGTCTACCGGCTGATGATAATGATAATGATAACACAAAGATATCAGTTTTCCAGTTACTATAAAATATAATAAAAGAGTCAAATGATACGAAACGTAATACGACCAAGGATTAAAAAGTAAACCCACCTTCACAAAATGAGGAGTGCGGTATTTGTCCACAGATCAGTACCAACACGGATCGTGCCGAAACGAATATAATAGACGCTTTGATCCCTGATCCTGACGATTTAAATTTTAAACAACCTGTATTTTTGGGGCAGCTAAATTGAAGCATAGATGTTACTTTCAATTTCAATATTAGCTTTGAAGCATTATCATCATGTTCGATAGGTATTTTCGTAACTTTATAAATTCCAGCTAAAGTCGAATCAGAAAATGTAGACTTAAGCTGCCAATACGCTAAAATAGTATTTTATTTTTCAAAATCTATAGTCGGTAGATAAGTTCTATAAAATGAGATCGCAATATTGCATTACATTTAGTGTAATTCCATCAGGTCATGTTACATTAAACATTTATTAAATGTTATATTAGTAAGTTTAATGTGAAAGTGTGTTACAAGATTATAATTGAAACCACCACTCAATAATATTAGCGATTCCTGATGATGACGAAGTTTCTACATGCTTTCGGGTATTTTTTTATCCAACAAAACCCTAAATATTTTCGAACAGCCATTTCAAGATACAGACAGACAAAGAAAATAAGGTTGCATTTTTGTCGCTGTTATTTTGACGTTACAAACACAGTCTCCAAACTCATTTTTGTATTGATTGATGATAATTAATATCTTATTACTATCCTGTCAAAATAAACCAACTGAAACCTCAATAACAGAAGTAACATTTTAGCGTCACAAATTCAAACCCATCCGTGTAGTCCGAGGTACGGGATTATAGGATTGTTAGGGCGTCATTTTGGTTTTCGATTTATTTGGTTCACTCCCCGTTTGAGGATTTGTGTAATTTTGATACTCGTATTTGTGAAAATGATTATTTATTTGTAGTTTAAAATCAGTGTTTCGAAATAATTATTTATCATATGAAAATACAATAGGAAAACTGAAAGCAAGTCCAAATATTTTTAGTGATGTGGTTTATCAAACTACCTAGTATGTACAACACCTAGTCTAGTCAGCACAAAGGAGATGAACAATGAACATTGTAAGACGTCAAACTTACATGTTTAATGCTTTACGTCTCATAGACACATTCATTGTAAAAAATATATTATTGGTAGTGTACTAAAGTGTTGACTATGGACAGATGTGTATTGTGTACCGGTGGATCAAACACCTGACAGAACGACGCGTCCTATTTGTGAATAACTAAATAACCAGTAAAACGCTTTCATAAAAATTACAGCTGCAACCCTCCAAAAAGGCACAAACAAATAGGTTATAAAGTCCCCCGGATAGGCATTTTACCGTTGCTAGGTGATACAGACGTGCCTCATTAGTCCGGCTCTAGTCTCGTTTGTCAACACCCTCACTTCCGAATTACGGTGCGTTTTTTATTAACGCCAATTCCTTGTACTGTAACGAGTGTAATTTTTCCTCGGCCCCCCGTCCTGTTGGCAGAAAAGTGTTTTTTTACGAGTTACTTCTGGTCGGGTCATTGATCTATTATTCAAGATTCTGTTCTGTATCAACACGGTGGCTTGTTTGTATGTTTATGGTAGCTCGAGTAAAAATAAAACGTAGATCGTAACATCAAGTATTTATTTCATATGTAATGTATTTAGTATTTAGTTTATGTTTTGGAAACTCGACGATTTTCATTTAAAAACTCTGGAGCAGATGTCAGCGTGTCTATAAATATTCGTATCTGCAATTGCATCCTTGCATCGTCTTTTTCAAGTTTGGCATCTACCTATGCAAAACTTGAAAGGTACAATTCTGTGAGACTATGATACTTCACAAACAAGCTTTTGTCTTCAACCATGTTTACATGTTCCACAACTGTGTGCGTATCGAACTTCTGGCAAAACTTTTGGGTATCTCATTCAAGATAAAGTACAAAACTGAATGTAGGTACAAATACATAAATCAATAACATGTTAATAACTTTCTGCCCTCCACCTCCAACTAATAAGTTTCACCAGAAATATTTTTGTAATGTCACCTCGAAGCCACCCTCTTCTATTTTAAGCCCCCATCTCACGTGACATTTACAGCCCCTCGCATATTCAGATGGTTTAATGTCTGTGCCTCAACTGGTATTGCCGCATTTTTCATAAGACGTCACTCTCATATTGCCAAATGGGACTGTCTCATCGGCGAATGCGCTCGCAAATGCCACAGCACTTTTGTATGAAAAGCTGGCATGAAAGTATTTGGTGTACTTACGACTTCTTTACTAATTTCAATGTATATTCAAATATTTTTTCCAGGATTACTGCAGAAAGACAAGCCACTTGAAGTAAATATAATTATAATTCAACAAATTATGTTGTACGGATTATTCGGCCAACATCTATTTTTCATACCCCGGGTCAGCTAGTTTCTTATATAATTCAAGTATTAAATAAGTCTTAAGTCCTTACGAAAGGCGAGAACAGGAAAAGTAACTTCGGAAAGGAATTACAAATCACGTAAATCTTAGCTCTATTGATACTCGTTTAGGCGTCGATCCATTCACAGTGACACCTCCTGCTTTGCCTCCGATATGCTCTTTGAAGCCGGTAGACATTGATCGATGCTTTTCTAAGCTCAGAAATTAGATTCGAGCGAACACGATTCTTCAATACGATATCACTGACGAAAGAACTTGAGTTTACCTTTATAACTTCAGTTTATGGTAACTTGGTCTTACAGGCACAAATTCCTTCTAAACCATTATGTACAGTAAATTCACTATATCGATTCATGGAGGTATAAAGATATTTTTCAGATCCAAGGTTGAGATAGTTTATTCGATCAAATTAATAAGAAGTTCCTTGAAGACCTGCTAAATAGCGTGTTAAATATATTTGTCAAAGACTTAAGAGAGAACGTTAAACAATTAGTTACAATTCCAAATTAGAAAAGGGGAATCTCATTAGGTAACACAATCCCATGTCAATCAATAAGGTTCCAATCTAATTCTTTTGTGCGCTTTTGTAGGTTGCATTGAAAATAATTACATGAGCCATTCATCGTGGCCAAGCCATTTACCCGCTACCCTCTTTCCAATTTCTATCTTTCTACAACGAAACCGTTGAAATAGCATCGGGTACTTTTTTCACCTATGTATCTCGTGAAGAATTTAAGATCGTAAAATAAAAGGGGGTTTGAGCTACCTGCCGGGCGATATCTGGGAAATGTAAGGGTATACCAGAACCTTTAAACACTAGAAATGTCACTCCAAAATGTTCTTTTATGTGTTAATAAATTGTGCATTGTATAATGTGTTATGTCAAACCTTGACATATCGAGTGTTATCAGAAATTGCAGTAGGTACATCATTATTTATATCTTGACCAGATTTTTTATTTTAATAATTTTAATAATCTCATTAAATTGATAAGTTTATTACAGCTTCTGATGTTTTTATACATAAGATTATGTTGTTTCTCGTTAACTTTACACCGTTCTGTTTTTAAACATTACTTCCCTATACTCAATTTTGTTACCTCAGTAACTTAATAACGTGCCTACGTAAAATAGTCTAGCTTTTTACGATAAACGAAACGCTACATACATTCGTAAGAAGCTTTTTCATTAAAACGTATCGATACAAATAAATATGTAATATAAAAGTGATTGACAGTTCTAGTAACTATGAGTCTATTCCGCGAGTGAATTTTATTGGCGGGCGGCTGATATATCGCGGTGGCAATCGTAAATCTGTTGCCGCGAAATAAATAATTTAAAACTAATAAAACCGAGCCCTCCACCCGTAATACTGTGGGTGGCTTAGTTATATTCGTAACACGAAACACATTCGCGGAAATCTCAGATAACTGTACAAGGAATAACGCTGATTACATGAAGTATAAATTATGATGGTGTTGAAGGTTGCCAGCGTGGTTAAGCTATCATCTAAGTATTGCCAGCCGTGCTATTCTAATGATATAATGTACGAACTCACTTCTAAATCAACAGTGAGATTTGACACTAGCGCACGGTGACGTGAGAGATGATGTTAGTGTTTCAGGATAACATAGCAGATAGCGACCTTTTCGATTCGATTTTTTGGGTTGTTGACTAGGTGATGCGCTTAATAGTTTTCTTACTTTAGAGTTTGGTGAATTTGCCTAACATAATTAGGGTAACAAACCTTTTATTCTTTCTAGAATTATGTACGCTCCAAATACATACCCCGTCTGTTTTTTAAAGCTCTCAAAGAAGTCTAAAGGTTTAAACCAACACTGAGAACATAATTATAGCTTACATTATAGTACCTAATCAGGATAAAATGTAATATGTAGTGTGAAGGTATCTATTTTGTAGTGCATTAATACAGTTTGTTGTACATAAGTACTTCAGTAAGCACCTACATCTTGCGTAAGTGGTTTACCATTGTTCGCAATGAGACAACTGCAATCGCTAACAACGGTAGAATTAATTTTACTTGATCTATAAGCAAAAATGAACCTTATGGCGATGTCACAAGATTAATTGTGTGATAAACAGGTGATAATTTACGATAACATATACAGAAAATGCATTATGCAGTACGGAAACGCATTGCTTTCTAAACGTTCGTGTTGTCCAACATATGTTTTGCTGCAGACTTGCTTAGTTGTCGCCGAGAGGAATTTCTTGCGAATAATCTGTAGTGTCGGAAATGGTTTAGAATATCCTGTTTATTATATTTACGAGATACAATGAGATGCACGTGTAACTTCAAGAATAGATAGTCCATAAAGGATTAATAGAAACTATCTGTACAAGAGAATGGAAGAAGTTAGAACATTGTAATATCAGATTTTCCAAATTACTTCACAACTACAATCCAATTATTGTAGTTATAACTGGCGAAATGTGGGTGTACTATATGTGCACCTCTGCCTACCCCTTCGGGGACTACAGGCGTGATGTTTTATTATGTTATGTTTTATAAGTTGTGACTTAATCTCAAACTACACTTTTTTATATAATGAAACACATAACTTACGTAGGTGCAGTTATTTAGGCTCATTGTTAACATAGCTTCACTAATAGAAGAAAAACGGTTTAACATTCCAACATCATTGTTAAGATTCCCATATTAACACTTTTTCTCAGCAATTATTTATCGCCGTGTTAAGAAATGTTATCTTGTTCCACATCGCAATATTCTCTTACAACATCTACAAAACGCATATACCTATGGAATTTGAAAAGTATCCGTGGTAATGTTCATCCACCATGAAACAATTCAACAAACATGACCATCATTATATTTATTATGAACAAAGCTGGAGAAACGACTTCGCAATCAAGTCAACGGGGTGTGACCATATCTTGGACTGCACCATTGTTAAAGCCCCTATCAAATTGTCATCCAAACCAACCCCCTCTTCTCCGTCGCACGTTTTTTATAAAGTTAACCGTATTAGCTGGTCCAGCGTCATAGTTACTTGGGATTTCATAAGCTTCTTGTATGTTTTCGGTGCCTGTGTTTGTGTGAACTGTGACAATATGTGGACTTTGCTTTACAAGTATTCTACCATATTCTTTGTTGCGGTACTATCAAGTTATGATTCAACAAGTTGTGACCCCATTACTAATTCGAATTTTAATTCCCATCTAAGAGATTACGCAGCGGCTGATACAAGTGTAAGTGAACTATAATATTCCCGTGATAATTATAACAGTAAGATAATAACTGTCAAAATATTTATATTTCAGAATATAACAAACGTGAAAACCTTACAGAAAGAAGATTTAGGAAGACATGCGAACTTCGCACCAGCTCGTCCTAATATTAAATTGAAGGTGGGAAATTGAATTATTAATAGATCTGTTATCATTCATAACACCAGTCAACTTGAAAATCGTAATTATAGTCCTGGTAATTATGCAGTAGTAGGTCGCTGTTATGTATTCGAAGGGCCAACTCGTATTTATAATGAAGGTACTTAAACCGGGCGCAATTACTTCGCCGCATAGCTGGCAACATTTAGCGCATTTCAAATGCAGATATACGACAGGCCGAGGCTGCTTGTGGGAATATCACTGACATGGCCCACATTCTTGATAAACTTGCTGGAACGGAAACGTGACTCAACCGGCAACCGATACAATATAAAATTACATTGACTACTATTTTTATTTAATTAAATTTCCTCGTGATCGGAATACATAAAACTGTATTATCAACTGCTTATCTTTAATGTGCCAATTAATTTTACTATGCAAATGTACGACGCTCTGTCATTTATTTTACGCAGTAAAACTTTTTTAAATAATCACTCATCTTTGCAATATGTTTGTAAGGTTTGCAAACGTTAGTACGACCAATTGAGTGAAGGTAATTTACAGTCAAAAGTTAATTGTACTATAAAGAAAAAGATTAGAAGTTAAGAGAACAATTTGCTATTAAAACAGAGTTTTTAAACATGCATAACTGAGAATCTTTTCCCATGACGGCCTCGACCTTAACGCAACAGTTAGTCAGATATCAGATCAGTTCTCCGTAGCAATGAATAATGCTTCGGAACAAACTTCGATATGAGATGAGAAAAATACATGACTCACAAGTACTTTCAACTTTATGGCTTGTTAGAAGAGAACATCAATATCTGCGAAATTATGCACCAGTAGATTTATTTTTCGGTGTTTTCCTTGTTGCCTTTTTTCAAGAATAGGTACAACTACTTGACGGAGTTTGTGTCCAGTCCAAATCAGAACAACTGTTGCGTGACCAGCAAACAATAGCTTTATGTACTGTTAACGAGGGTCAACAGGTTGTCAAACTTTATGGTAGTATGGAATTTGAATTGGCTTGAAATTTTCAAAGAATTCTATATTGTATCGTCAGTTAAAATTAACCAATATAAAATGTTTTGAATTGTATACAAAATTTGAAATATTCTAATAGAAACCAATACCTGGAATATTGGTACCAAATAACAGAAAGAGTACCGCCATCAATCGACGAAGAAAGTTGAGTGCCATGTGAAAAGGGGCAATGTTCAGACGGTCGTATCGAACCACCGAAGCATAGCAAAGGGCTAATGTATTTAATTATTTTATCAAAGAAATATCTTTACAAATTCGTGTGTAATGTTTGACTTGAAATAGGAAAACACTGTTTTACCGTCTTTTCCAAATAATGCTTTGTTTCATAAACAGAGGCGCATGAGGAATTCAAATATTTATCGATTGGCAAATCGAGTGCCTAAGATTGTTCTGTCTTCGATATTTCAAACAAAAAATATCATCAAATACTGACATACCAGAATAGAAATTGTACACAATTTGCCTTAATACTGAGCATGTGCATCCACAATGGCAGATGCGACTCCAATTTCTAGTCTATCCCTATAATTTTAATAGCACACTAGTTTTAGGCATTACTTATTATGATTCAGACATTTTTGTGACCAAAATGTATACACAAATAAAATAAATAGAAAACAAGTATGAATCATTAAAACTTTGCAGGAAACACCGGACAGCGCATTGTCCGGTACAAGTAACAGCCGAGGCTTGCTGTATCATGATCAACCAGGTATTTAGTATCCATAATACCGTTTAAGTGGCTATTGCCGTGAAGCAAAAGGCTGAGTTTTGTCTAATTCAATATTTCCCCTTATCGTCCTATACATTTTTTATTAACATTATTGACACAAGAAATTGTTTTTATTTAGAGCCACCTAACTATCTTAAAGCTACTGCTACTTACGTGACTTATTATTTCTTGGTTCCCGACAGCAATTACATTTTGTTCTGGTGTTATATCACCGCGATTCATAACTGAATTACATAGATAATTACACTGCTTACTATTGTGAGACAATCTGCATGCTTTATAACTTCAACGTTGTCAAGCACAATGGGCTTCTTTAGTTGCATAACATATTTGCTTTCTTCACATCCCTTTACTAATAAAAACATAATACATGATTCATCTGTATTCTACTGACATATTTACTTTTGACAAATAGGAGATCATTCCATTGTTCTTAGAACTTTGGTCTAAATCTTTAAACCTAAATTAAAGGTCGTCTGTGTAACTGTAATAAATAATAACTAACTATTTCCAATAAAGAACCTTAATTTTCTGTACCCTTTTCAAAAAACGTTTTCTAAATAAAGTTAAATCGATTGATATTCAGCAATTCAAAGATGTTCTTGGTCATACAACGAGACTACGTCTTAGTTAAACAGTATTTGCTTCACATAACAAGGTTGATCCATCTTATACAAAGAATCGTAATTTTATTGTCTTGGTTCTTTGCTTTCAGGATACACATTGAATGACTATGATGAAGGTTCCCATTTTGCTTACGGTCATGATTATAACTACCCACACGATACTCCAGAAATCCATAATCAACATGGATACGATCACGGATACCGAGACCATTACGGTCCCCATGGCTACGACAACCATCACTATTCTGGACACCATCATTTAGAACATGGACATTATAACAAACACTACAAACATGTAAGTACTTTGAATTAGAAGACAATTTTGGCTTTAGTAAACACATTTTAGTGGCGTGCTATAGGAGAGGCTGATGATAATGATGAAACACATTCCAACAACATCACCCCTCTGGGCTACAGGAGTCATTTAATAAAGATATTTATATACTTCATCAACAAAGTCATTTAGAAAACAGTCGTAGTTTCAGCTATATTTAAAATTTCACGCACATAGGCACTTTAGTTTTCAGATAAGTTTATAGGTGCGTTCATAACTTGAACTATAAGCAATTCACATTTCGTCCCACGTAATCCTACTTAGATACGTGTTTAGGTTTATGTGCCTAGATTGACTTTATCAGTCAGCTTTGAAGCTCAAAGCATAATTAATTACAAAGATGACCCATAACATTTATCGCAATTCTACTTGTAACTGTAATTTTTGCGAGTAGTTTCTTATTTCTCTATGCTGTATGTAACAGCATTCTTGTGTAATTTAATTATTTTATGATTAGTTTTGATGATTTGTGACTAGTTTGTATGAAAAATATTACTTTATATCTTGTTTTATAATTTGCAGGCGTTAGCAGCAAAGACAGTGCTGTGGCCAATAGCAGGAATAGCCTTATTGGGTGCAGCTGCTGCACTCGTCAGCAACCCTGTGCTCCTGCAACTCGGAGTCATTTCTGGTAAACGTAGACGACGTGACACTGAAGAAATTACTGGACCTGATTTCCCTACATACACTTACAATAATATCGCAGAAAAAAATAAAATACTCAATGATGTTAGCAAAAACATTGAACTTAATGAGAACTTAAGAAATAATACTAAGTTAAGCAATGGTATAAACGATAATTTTAAAAGAAGAGCATTAAAGGCAAAGCCTTATTTGGGAATAAGGAAAGTAAATTTTGCAGTTAAAAGTAATCTCAATCAAGTAACAAAACCCTCAGGGCATCACCAAAGCAATAATGATGATGATGATGACAGATTTATTCCTATTCCAATTAAGTTGAGATATCCATAAGTCCGACTAGCTGTAGTTTACTAAATAATTGTTAAAAACTAATACTATACTATAGAATTAAATAAACGTTTATTTTATAACATTACCATGTTTCACTGTACTTACACTTTGTAATATAAAAATAATTGTAAAACCTAACTGATTGGTACTCACCAAAAAAATGGTCGCAAGTGAGGTTAAAAAAATTCTAAGAACTGCACGCAACCAACTTAAAACAAAACAAGAAAACTGCTAAGTAAAAAACTTGCTCGAACCAACTAACCGGCTAAAAATTAAACAGACATAATTACACTAGAAGGGATTGACACTTTGTCACTAACACAGAACAAATCACTTGCACAGCGTTTAGCCCAGTCCACAAACAATACACACTGAAATATTGACAAAACAAACTATAAACCGACAATTGTTTGGTCAAACGTCATCAAAGAACCGATCATACGGTGTTTGGCTTACGAAACGAGTGAAGTTCGAACTACGTGGTGTCGGGAGCGAGACAGTTTTGAATGAAGTTGCCTGCCTATTGACCTTTCTATGTGTGCGCACACGCATGGCGGCCTGAACGTGTTCGAACGCAAGGGGTGTTGAAAAAACTTGCTTTATAATGCACATGTGTGAGTCATGGTGGGACACGTTACGTTTTATAAGATCGGTCCATATCGGTTATGGATATTTAAGAGGAATGACCAAGACGGGATATCTGTGATCCGTTGGTAAGGCAAACTGTATAAAATTTGTACGTATGTTTCTTTATTGTGAATCATAGAAAGCCGATAGACGGTTGTATGTTTAATACTAAACATTTTATTACCTGAAGAGTAATAACGGAGATTTCTATCAAGATAATTTACTACCTACTGTAAATTCAGTTTAACTTGAGCCTTTACCATATTTCTAGTTCAGCGCCCTCTATACTTGTACTCTTAAACTACATCATAGTTTGTAACTGCTCGATGCCAGGTCATTGACTCAAGTGTTACGTTAGTATGTAGAATACTCGGAAGATGGCGCTGATATAAACCATAGTAATAATTAATAATGTTGTCCTTTTTAGATTCGTTATAATAATATTATAATATATTTGCTCTTTTTTGTATTGCAAGTTTTCGATGTTTCTATGGAATTCTACAATTGCACGATTACAAACTAGCAACGTTACATTACATAAAAAAAATGGAAAGTTCTGGAAATCTACAATACCGAAATATATAAATAGGTGATTTTATGATTATTACTTTCACTAAATCACTGTCCATATAGGACGCATCGATTGTCTAATTGGCGGACAGGCAACGTGTTAATAAAACTTCACAACTAGCACACCTCTTACGAAATTTTCGGAAAATACTAGTCTGTTTCGATCCTAAGTGTCAGCCTTAGGATTTTTAAGTAAATAGGGTTATCACGATCATGTCTAGACTATGGTAACCACTATCTACCCTAGCCCAAGGATATGGAGACATAAAAAAGATGTAGGCAGACATTGCACTTTAAGACTGGTTTAATATTAGAAAACCCTACTAGCATCCAAATATTTATTAAAGGCATGCTTGCCTTTTACAACAACAAGTATAAAAGAGAATACGTCTGCCTATACCTTCGGGGAGTGCTACCGGCATAGATACAGTGTATTTAAAATAATTAAGGGGCACCTTTACTTTAAAATTCTCAAAGAAAACCACCAACAAATGCCTTTCATAATTTATTATGAAAAATAGTAAATACAAAACAAAACATTGACAATGTGGAGCATCACATCGGTCTGCAGTTTAAAGCTTGAATCCGAACTGTAACAAAATAATTTCACTTTAATAACGAAAATTGCTATAATAAAAACTGCAAAGGCGTGAGATGATATACGTAGGATTCAGACAAGTCTGTTTATCCATCCCAATCAGGACAAGACTTTAGAACAATAATTTCCGAATGTGAAATCTTCTTCAATAATTAGTTCAATATAATATATTATTTTCTATAGAACAACAGTTTTTATTCAAGCATCAGAAAAATTTGAATAGTGACTAAAGTTACAATACAACTCACCTTAGGAGCATTGTCCACGGTACATTTGAAAATCAAAGCAGCTCTGTCACAACCCTTTTCTCCGTCGGAGACCTTTACATCATTTACTGAAAACAAATCATTTGCTTAGATAGTATTTGTAACATTGGTAATAAATTACTCGTCAGTATAATAACTCGCGCCAGAGACTGCAAAATTTTACTATTTCTTTCAGTTACCAGTTGAAATCTATGTTAGCCAATTATTACAATTGACTGAGTGACGTTTTCAAAAACAACATCTTAATATGCTATCGAAATCTTTAAAATCTAAGTTTCTGCCCATAGTGCAAAATCAAACATATTCGTGGTTATAGGTACCTTTAACACAAACGTCTGCCATCTTCTTAGCATTAACCAATCGTTTTTCATCTCCATTCTTCATTAGTTCAGCTACTTTGTAAGCATGATCAATATCATACAATCCTTTGGAATTCATCTGTGATCCAAAACAATTAAATTTATTCAAAATTAATTATTTTACAATCATATTTTATTATTAATTTCCTTAAAAGTAACATTAATTCTAAATGCGGTCCCGAAACCCAAAGATTCGTTAATAAAAAATACATTTGTGTCAGTAGGTAAAGTCAATAAAGTTTAATTTGGCATGGCCATCTAATACCTATCTAATGCGGAAACTGCATTTGGAAATGTGAAATTTAATTACCGAAAAGACACCTACATAATTTCCTTTATCGATCGCGAATTATCCTTTACAGGTAATGTAAAATAAGCAAATGCTTATGTAGTATCAAGGCAGGATATTCTTCGAAATGAAAAAAAAAAAGTGGATACCTACTATATCTCGAGTACCATGACAGTACAAAAAATTTACAAAACCTAAATTGAACTCTTGAATAAAAGTGCAGCAGGATAATATTATCAATTTATATTACCCATCACTGGTGGTCACCCAGAGGTCGCATTTAACCTAACCTTACCTTTAATAAATTTACGCCCTATGCTAAATATGACACATACACACATATTAGAGTCATCCTTGTAAACTATGTGCTTCAAAATGGGTGCGAACAATGACATTTAGGTACATAAAATATTGTTATTGCCCTTATTCTAAGAACGTACAATTAGTGTCGATTATTCTTCTTACGATTTGTTACAACCCTAATTATATAACAATACTACACGTGTAATTTTACGGTGCGCAAACATAATATAGAAATATACTCATTAATCACATTTTTAAAGATGCAGAATGGTAATCGTGATTAAAATTTTATTATATTGTACTGCAGAGTTGAACTTAACCTCATGTTTATAGAGAACCGGCAACTGGATAAAATAAGAAAAATAAAAAAAGATTTGTAAACAATTGCCGGTAATTAGAATCAAACAGGAATGTAAAGAATAAAACTTTTATGCTCAGTATTATGTAAAACCTACCTCTTCCCCTACAAACTACTCGCATAGGATAAACTGCGAATGGGACTAACCGCAAATAGGACCAAGTCGAATGGGACGAAGTGCTAAAGAAGACGTCCAATAACTGGTGAGGACTCGTGATAAGTTTTAAAGGGCTTAGCACTTCAAAGATGATGCTTTTTTTATGCCCAAAAGATTGACCATTTCAGTTCTCCACGGATAAAATCACCCGATTGGTCCTTCGTTAAAATACTAAATCACAAATCTAGGCAAGGTTAAATAGTCTGAACCCTAACTTCTAACTTTCATACCATGAATGACAGGCAGATTAGTAAGCAACCAAAGGCCAGATGGTAATTCATTTTCTCTAAATATTTTATAGTACCTACTCTCTAACTTATAATAACTGTAGACCACGGTTGAAAATACAATGAAAATAATGGTTTATAGTCCGGCGCTTCGGTTTTATAAAACAAAAAATATACTAACGACTTCTGCTGCCTTATATGCGCATGCCAGCACGCACTTCGTCTCAGTCTTCGTGGGGGTTATGTAGCTCTGCAGCTGAACCAGATCCATCACATCTACGGCCGAGTTCTTGTTGCACTTCATCACTAACTTTGTAAACTCCATTTTCAGTTCGTCTTCTGTGAGAGCCTATAAAAATAAAACCTTAATTATTGCAACATATAATTATGGAGATTTTATGAATTGATTTAATATGGAAATATAGAAACGTTTATGTTACTTACGTTCCTAGAAAAAAATGCATTAAAAAGTAGGTTTGAGGATGATAACAAAGCAAAAGATGTAGAAGTTTAGATGGTATATTGTAAAGGTAAGATAGGCATGTGAGGGGGTAAATACTTGTTTGTCAAAAATAAAAACAGGAAAATTGAATCTAATAGTCGTAGAACGAAATCTTTAAGGTCTTTATTAAAAAAATATGTTTGTCATTGTTTACCAGGTTTGTAATAAATCTTCTTCTTGCCTAAAGGACATAATAAGTCAATTGGTTAAAACCAATAAATGCACTACTACATAAATGCATTTAAAAAAGAAAATAAACTTACATAAATGCAGCTGCATAATGCTGAAAGAAGGATCAAATAATTCCACATATCGACACAAACTCGCAACACGTCCAATACTAAACGAAATTTATATGTAACATCGTATAAATACTACAATTTAAAACAGACGCGGATTAAAGGAAATTGTTTATCGTCGATAGCATTAAGTTCAGGAATTGTTACGTAAAATTATGGCTTTAATTACGATATCGCGGTTATACTGTGTGGTGGTTATACAGCATGAACAATATCGATAACATCAAACCGAGTTCATTAGGAATAAGTCACTTTGACCTTTAGATATGATCATATTGTCAAAAATTAAATGGAATCGATTTTGTAAAAACATTTTATATTTGCCATATTTTTATCAATACAATAAAATAAATATGACAATACATGGAGAGCACAAACATTGTCTCTTTTATTTATTAAAACCATAAGATCCATGCTCGCACGATGATCGATGAAGTAGATCTCTCTGCATTGAGGCTCAAAGAAATTCAAACTGAAACAGACGAATTAAAAAAACATTATAATAAACATAGTACACATACCATGAGGGTTTATGTATTATTCCATTATTTAATATTGTTTTACAATAGAGGAAAAACCTCACTTGTACTCTGCGTACTGATCATATTAGACCTCTGACCTCAGATTAATATTATGAATTACTAGCTGCGCAACGCGGTGTTACTCGAGGCTAAAAAGTAGCTTATGTTAATCCAGGGTGTCAGCTACCTCCATATAAAATTTCGTCAAAATCGGTCTAGCCGTTTGAACGTAAAGAGTCAAGAGCAGTATGTCGCCATGGACTACGAGTTTTCTGTCAAACTCTTAATTCATAAAAACTCCATCTGTGAACTATGGCTTAAAGCCTACTTTGGGTAGGAATGATAATGAGAAAATGCAAAACCATACATCAGGAGATTTTTCTACGGTACACTTGAAGATCAAGGCAGCTCTCTCGCACCCCATTTCTCCATCGCTGACTGGCACATCATTTACTGAAAAAGTAGAAATGAAATTTTAGTTTTAATTTAATATGTAAAATAGTGAAAATCATTTGTATAAACAAATTAATAATAAGATATAGATAAGTGTAACTAAACAGTAAGTTTGTAAGTTGGTACCAAAAACGACAAAACTGAAGAGGGAGCAATGTTTTGTATCAGAATGTGATCAAGCATAGTTTAAGCATAGCTAAAGACCACAAAATAGGTTTTTTTTCTCGCTGAGTGGCTGACGACATTAATTACTTTCGTTTAAATCATAACGAATCAAAAGTCACTGGAAAATAATGTTAGTTTGTGCTTATTAAGATAATGCATTTTTTTTTAAAACTAATTTTCGATCACACCGACCCAGATGAACGGCATAGCAATATTCTGCCAGACTTTTTTATGTAGCCCACAGGCTGTGACAATTTAAGGCAGTCAGTGGTATCTTAGGATTATCATAAAGGACATTAATAGTACTTAAGGTTATGAACAAACCCGCTTTAAAATAATTCAGGAGCTATCAAAAATTATTACCGCTTTTGCATGCTTCTGTAAATTCTTCACTCTTTTTCACCTTTATAGGATCAGAAGACAAAAACTTTCGAGACATTTCATTCACGCCTTCAACCCACAATTCTCCCTTTTCATTCATCTGAAATTATGAATTGATTTACTCGATGACAAACCAATATACAAAAAAAAACAGGTTCAAATACGCCAGAATGTGGGTAGTTTGTTCTATATGTTTAACTTTGATTAAAAAACATTATGTGTCGTTTCAAACATCTGTTAAAACACAAGATCATTTTAATCATTGGATCCCAAATGTTATCCACGTTTTTTTAAATACTAATTAACACAGCACCACTGCAAAAAATAGTATTAGTGCCTACTTATCATGTTTCGCGAGATTATCTGTACCGTCATAAGAACCATATTTTTAATTACTTCGTTCTGACGTAAAAAATATACACAAAAAGTAGGATTAGTAATAAAAATATGTACTACCATACCCGTAATTACAGAGGTAAGCATCATCAGATTCATATAAAAATAAATTTCCGGTGAATAAAGAGCATTAGCCATAATCACTATGACGAGAAGGCATTGTACAACGACTGCGGAGCGTGTAATTGGTATACTTATCATCCGACCTTGCGTAATTTTACACAGTATTCGTCACTGCTAACCTAACTGAATATGCACATTGGAACATGCAATATTCTAGAAATTGGGCGGACAGATTGCAAAACATCAACATTTAGATTTGTGGGGTGCATTACGAGCCACCTCAGTGATGATACTTTCGGTGCATCTAGGGCAGTCTGCAGTTATCATCAACCTACAGACTGGCCACTCTTTTTCACGGAATCAGCTTTCTCACGATTGAAGGAACATAATTAGGTTATTAACTATTCTGATCCTACTACAAAAGTAAACTATGATTTTGCACTTTTTAACGTGCATGCACATTTCGCACTAATAAACATACTATATTATTATACTTATAACACTAATCTTGATAACAACAAGAAACATGTTGCAAGCAAACATTTTATGGGACTTGTTATACTTCCGTTCTTGTGTAAAATGAAATTCATTACAGATAATACGCCGGGATGCCGTGAAGTTACCCTGATAATTGAAATTAATCACATATCAGCATTGAAGAATTCTTACCATTCCAGCATTTTTATAAACGCAAGCGAACAGGCATTTGATGCGCTTATTGTCGGGCATAATTTTCTGTTTTAGCAGTTCTATATCTTGCGGCTTGATTGGATAGTTTCTGGAACATTGTAGAATCATACCCACATATCTCTGCTTCAAATCATCCAATACTGAAGCCTGTAAATGGAGGTGGTACATGTGATTTAGGACATATTTTCGATTATGATTATAGTTTTTATGTATTTGTAGGTAGCCTTCTTGCCAGAAAAGAAAGTAAATATATTATACATATATAAGGAAAAACATACGCAAAGTCACGACTCTACGTCGAGTCACGTTTCCAGAGACCACGCAAAACTTATCATAAAAAAGTAAGATTGATTGCAACAACATTAGGAAAAGACACAGCTAATATGGTGATAGGTACTATTTTTTATCCATTCAAGATGAATACATATAGCGCCAAATCCACATTTATATGACTTATAACATGATGGAAGGAAAAGTAACTTTAGTATTTAATAGGCATTTTTGAGATCAGAGACACGATCAAACCAACTTACACCATTATTTTGTTACTACGATATTTGTTCTATAAAGGTTGTCAAATAATATTCTACTAATGAATAAAAACATTCACATAGAGTCATAGTCGTATTGTACTATTAAACAATATTACCTTACTTTTTCTTTGCACTTCTGATAACATCAATAAATTAATATTAGTTGACTACAATCAAACTAAACATTAGAACATTACTATTTTTTCTATTGAGTCATCAATTGGATCATTAGATACACACAATTCCATACAAACCGTTCAGCTCTTTCAGCGTGATTGATAAACAGAAACTAACAAAAACACATAAAAAACGACAGGGAGAAGAGATGAATATTAAAAGATATATATTATCCACACACCTTGACGTAACCGGAGAAAACTCCACAAAAAACGAATGTATAGGCAAATAAATTAAACATGGCTCCAAACTTTAGCACGCGTATACGTCAAGCAAATGTATGAATTAATATAATTTATCCTATATATACACTTAACAGCTGTTGTGAATGACCACTGGGTAACGACAAAAGTATTCATGCAATCCATTTTATAAAAATTAACAACCATAAAGGTGGACTCCATTGTCATCCTTATATCTGAGCTATTAAGCCTATACTTGTATGTATCCGAAATATAACACATTGTAAAGATAATTTTGTTTCATAACAATTTGTTGTCGTTATTATCATGGATTATTGACAAATACTCTCATTCATCATGTAACAATGCAATGAGAGACTTACTATAACAAAAATATTCAAAATACCGGAAAACCCAAATTGATGTGAGAATTATTTATTTCGTCAGGTCTACTGCCCTCAATATCGAATCTGCTGGCCTGCAAACGAATCTATCACTCGAAAAGTTCCATCCTACGTTATAGGGGTAATAGATAATATTATGGCAATGGGCTGGCCCATTGCCATAATATTATCAATGATACTCGAGCCAGGCCATGGCTCCTGCATCATTGGTCCTGTATCTGCTCTTGTAACCTGTATAATTTATTCTTTGTGTTAATAAAGCTTATTGTCACATGAAACCAGGTCATGCGGTGCTGTTGAGATCAAGGTCGGTAACAAGATAGACTGCCTCGTAGAGAATCTTTCCTTGCATCTGCTTGCTGCCTACTCAATTCCCGTACTACCGTCTGATAATACGTTGGCCTTGACATTCAAAAATGTCTTTCTGTTCATGATTATCTTTTGTTAATTTATTAAATCAAGCCTCACCTATTTTTCCACTAACACTGTGTTCACACAACATTCCGGCTACGATTCGCCGATTTCATGTATGCTGTATCATTCTGACATTGAAAAACCTATTTATTAATTTTAAAGTTACATCCTTAATTTGATGTTTTGAAAAGTAATAATATGGCAATATATCCAATTAGTATCTCATTACATACGTATATAAGTTCAGAGATGTCCAAAAATGTCCAATAAGCCTTTGGAGTTATATTACGAATCAACATTTAACCGATTTCGTCTTCAAAATGTTTAAAACTTCAGTATTTGTGTGTTGTTTATATTTTTGTGCATTAACACCTTATTTAACTTTTGTAAGTAAAAATGATTTTTTACTATTGTTTTTACTTTATCACAGCAGGGGTTATCTTCAAATCAGAATTGTATAACAGCTTGTGATCTGCCCGCTATTATTAATCTTTCTACATATCCATTCATGGTTGCCTGGAAGAAATTGCTTTAGGCAATGATAAAATAGACCGCTTGCACTGTTTTTAGTTTAAAGGTTTTTCTGTATTCTATGTTTCCTGGTGTGCAATAAAGAATATTATCTATCCATCTATGTTTTGTCGACATAGTATACTTCTTTATAATATTTGCCAAACAGTTGATAACTCTAGTGTGTCAAGATACATACACACTATATTTTTTAATAAGAACTTGTTAAACTTTATCATATTTTTACTATATATTGAAAACACATTTAAGCCGAAAGTCTTTGAAGCGTACACTCTACCTACAATTAGATACAAATTTTCTAAAACTGTTAGTCATTATTATTGTTATATGTTTCATATTTATATGAATTGCAATTCGACGAGACTAATATATAAATCTTTTATTCTATCTGACCTATAGAGATATACGTCCTAGGCATGACCTATTTATCCATCTTAACTATATAGCCGCAGGATGTGGTGTTCCGGCGCTTCCACACAGGCATGGAAGTGGTTTACTAACATTTAATCAAGTTTAATATACTAACAAAACATGTTACTATATATATATATATGTATTTTAGTTTGTAAGGTTTATTATATGGGCCATAGTTTCCAAAGAAAAAAATGCTAAAAATAAACATTGATATATTATTCTTTATCATTATCAAAGTTAACATTTCAATTGATTCGCTAGGCAATGACCGCTGAGCAGAAGCAGATGATCCACTCTCACTTCGAGACCATCGGCAAGGCTTGCATCTCGGACAACGTTATCTCAGAGTCAGACATCGAAGACCTCAGAAACAAAAGGATCCCTGCAGGCCCCAACGCTCCCTGTTTCCTTGCGTGCGTCATGAAGCAGATTGGTGTTGTAAGTATTTTTCAAGCAATATA
This sequence comes from Abrostola triplasia, assembly GCA_946251915.1. NCBI lineage: Eukaryota > Metazoa > Arthropoda > Insecta > Lepidoptera > Noctuidae > Abrostola > Abrostola triplasia. The sequence continues at coordinate 7,623,142 of OX276434.1, read as the reverse complement.
AGTTTATCGATATCAAACCTACTTATGTACCTAATATTATATTAATACCTACATAAAGAATTAAATACCTACTTTAATTTTTTTTCAGATGGATAGCACTGGAATGCTGCAAAAGGAGACAGCCTTAGATCTAGCTAAAAAAGTTTTCAACGATCCCGAAGAATTAAAAAATATGGAAGAATATCTACACTCTTGTTCTCCTGGTAAACATATATACCTATATATTTCGGTTAAAGTATAGATGATATTAAATCTCACAGACAAAATTTAAAGATCTTCTTTGACATGTTTGCTTTCTGGACTAAAATTTAAATTATTAAAATTTTTACCTGTCTTTTGCGTTAATCTTGTATTTGATAGAAAGGGGCCTATCATCATTCATGATTAATATGATGACTAAAAATATGACCAAAAGCTTTCCTCACTCGTCCAAGCTCCTAGCGCTAGGCCGCCACAATTGATGATACATTCTTATTTCAGTAAACGAAGCAAGCGTCAGCGATGCTGAGAAAGGCTGCGACCGCGCCATGTTGGCTTACAAATGCATGGTGGAAAATGCTTCGAAGGTAAGGATCATTAAAATAAAACGGATATTTCGCATTGGCTGTTTATAATGAAGCATACCAGCGTGTTAGCTTTAATTTTCATTTTCATTTTGAGGGAATTGATTGCCCGAAAATGCTATCTCAGACAAAATGTTAAAAAAGCGTCAGAGTTATACAACAATCTAAAATTGTTGCCCTATAAATGTTGTAAATCGTCGAGTCTGTTTTGAACAAAGTCATTTTCTAAATTTGTATTAAATCGTTATTTATGGTTTTATTGAAATGCGAACACTATGGGTGCGCCCGTAATGTTACAGCAATATGCAGCGAACTTTTTGTGTATTATATAGTTTAATTTTTGCTATTTTTAAAACGTTACTATGTTTTTTTGCTTACAGTTTGGCATTGATGTTTGATCAGCGCGCATCAGCCTTTCCGCGGACATATTGATCACTTATTATCTTACAACTTGGAAGTGTTCATTGTTTTAAGATATTATGCAATTATCTTTTTAATGTTACCTTATGAGTGAATTAAATAATTTTATTTTATGTTCAATTTGACTTATTGATTTTAGAATTAAATAATTATTACGATAAATATAGGTAATATTACGTAATATTATCTAATTACATCCCTATTTTTCTGAATCGAAATATAGGCCTCCATATTTCCATTCTGGATCATCATTCTAAAAATGAAATTGGTAAATGTGAGCCTGCAGATAATTATATAGGAAAGATATTGGCTTCTCGTATTTAAAATTTAGATTCTCAATCTAAACAAAAGAAGAAAGGTTGTTAAATATAAGACAAGGTGTCAAAAGAAAATTGCTTTATTTATATATTTCATTTTCAATAAACATAATAACTTAATACTAGGGGCAAATATCTATCTTTCTCATTGTTCATAATTTTGCAGCTTTTGTCCAATCGATCAACTCCGCACCTTCAAACAATTTAGATCGGGATCTGAAAAAATATAAAAAATTAATAGTTAAATATTTTATAACTTTATTCGTATGATTTCATTTCACCAGGTAATATGGACGAGCCAATTTAAATTCAAATGCATATTTAATTACGTTAACAAATTCATGATATGAATTGTACACAACCCTTTTGCAGTCAGATTTGAACCCTAGAATCCAGGTCTGAAAATTCTGGTCTTCCATGACGATAAAATGTGTAATTGTTTCATTAATCTCCCATTATTTTCCAAATTTTGACAGACAAATTGTGCTCTAGAAAGCGGTGATGGGCAGGCGTTTAGGGGCTATCAGGATACAATTTGACAGTCAAAAAGTACTTTTTAATTCTATTTTGAATCATTTTTCGTTCTTTATTTTTAATTGTTAATTTTGAATATAGATTTTAATTCATCGTAACAAATAGTTCCTTGTAAGATTGTGGTGTTCTTACCTCGGCTTTGTGCTCCAAAGCGCAGGATAGAAGAAGCTTGGCCCTCTCGCAGCCAGCCTCACCATCACTCACAGCTTGGTCGTTCACTGACAATATCAATAGAATATAGTCTAAATAGTTAGAAATCTTATCGCTAGAAGCCATTTCTTCTTTTAATACCTTGTACTATTGGATGGACGAGATTTCCTTAGGATTTTTAGGACTAGTTCTATTGATGTAACTCTTAGCACCGGTAAAACCGACAAGGGTTAGAAATAGGAAAGATAGAAATTGTAAAATTAATCATCTCCATACATGATGAGGATTTCATTAGATTAGAGACTAAAAAACAAGAGACACGCGTAAAACTAAAAATATTATAAAAATACATACCTGATGAGCAAATCCTTCCAATTTCTTCGAATTTGGCAAAATCTTCATCGCTCTTTACAAACTTCCTGAGTTGTCCGAGTCCCTTCTCTGCGTCATACATGCCTTTGCTGTCTAACTGTTATACGAATAAATCATTAATTTTGAATTTTCTCTACGGTTAACATAAACCAAATAAATTCATGACATTAAATCATAATAAACTCAAAAAGATACTAACACCTCGTGACACTATAAAGAAGTTATTCGAAGGTATTAATATCGGATTTCCTTTAATCTTATCAAAAGTTAAATATATAAAATAAAGGTGTATTTATCTGACTTGATTATGATTAAAGGAAATTAACTCACAACTTCAGTTTTCTTCATGATACAGCCCAGGAAGCAGGACTTGATGCCGTCAGCGCTGCCAGCCTCCTTGGCAGCCTTGATGTCTCCCTCGCTGACTCCATGCTCCTCAGAACACTCGGCTATGATGGGCTGCATGACTTCACGGAAGGCGGCTTTCTCCTCGTCAGTGATAGCCTGTGAAGTATGAATGATTCTGTTTCTATTCAAACAAATTTTTTTTTTTGGAAGAGTTACTTTCACAAGAGGTGTAAAGTGATAGTTATTGGATGTTTCTTACCGGCTATACACATACTGGAATCAATTTTCTTTTATACCCATAGAGTACCCGTAGAGAGTTAATAAATATTACAATAATTTTGGGATAAAATATGTTAAACAAGAATGGATTTTAAAGTGCTCACATCTTACTATTTTTAGATGGAAAATCATCTGTCGTTAGTTTTGAACATTAAACTTTGTTTTTATTCCAGCTTTTTCTATTAGGAACTGCTGTACTTTAAGAAGTACAGCAGATTTAAAAGGAGATTTTGACACTAGAATCATTTCCTCATCACAGCAAAGGAGTTCAAGCATTCTATATGCAACTATGTACTTCTGGACTTCTAGGTCTACTTACAGAAACTTTGGTGAGGCTCGCAGCCACGATGCACAAAACTAAGCTGGTGAACTTCAACATCTTGGTAATTTTCTTTGGCTTTGCACTGATGTTCCTTCGAAACTGTGAAGTACTGTGCTGAGATCAAAGTATGTTGCCTTTTTATACAACAAAATTTTGTCGTTTAAGTTATTTTAAAGTGAGGCAATTATCATAATATCTCACCAAGGCACTGCTCAATGTTACGAAATACAACAAAAAGGCACTCTTGCTTTTTGAGCATTAGTGACGTGTCACAAAGAAAAAATATACAGAAGTATCAGTAGCCCACTATCATAGCACATTGAGTCAAAGAAGGTGAGAAAACTAGCGAACGCCACTTTAAAGGTCCAGGCTGTTTTATTGGCATTTTTTGTTTTTTATCAAAATATGTTCAAGATTCAAATAAAGTTGGCCAAGAGTTACTAAATTGGCAGTTAATTTAAATTAGTGAACCTTCTTTGGTTATTTTTTGCGTGTGACAAAATTGTTCGATAAGGAATTTCCTATTGTTTGTACAATAATTGCAATAGCTAGAATAGTCTAATTTGTTCTAAAATAGCTAAAAACGAAGAGAGGTCAAAGTAATTAATTTTGAATGTAGGTACGCTATATATACCTAGGTACCTACGTCTGATGATACTGACTTAAGCTTATTTATACAGTAACGAGATTAGAATATTTCACTCCTGTTTTCTTCTTCAGGATATGTTTCATTAAAAAAATTAAGAGTCATTTAGATCTGATTGCTTTCAGCGCATGTTTGAGTAAAAAAAGCATTCGTCCTTTATTCTATACTATTGGTTTTAATGTTCATTATACTGCACCTTATTAACAAATAGAAATGCATAATATTATCATGGTTTTAGTTCCAATGTGAATAATTGCCAATTTTCACTTATAATACCACAAGAGCTTCAAAATTATCGGGTATTGGAATCGGAAATGCCAGATAATTTTGAAGCTCGTGTGGTATTCGGGGGATTATTTTTCCGTCCCAAATGTCGGCCAATAGAATTGCACCATTCGACGTCACGTGGTACAACCTAAAAATAATCAAAAAATTATCAGTATAATACCATGTAGGTTGTACCACGTGACGTCGAATCGACGTCACGTGGTACAACCTAAAAATATTCAAAAAAATTATCAGTATAATACCATGTAGGTTGTACCACGTGACGTCGAATGGTGCAATTCTATTGGTCGATATTTGGGTCGGAAAAATAATCCATATAATATGGTTGAACAAACTCATTAAATTGTGCTGATTTGTCTAACTTAAAAATAGTCAACCTCGTGAAACTAACACACAGGAAGTATCGTAGAGGATTCTTTGTCTTCTTCTTGTCGCTTTTCTAAATCTATATCTACTAAATTCAAACTTGAAAGGTCCCATGAAACTTGCTGTATCAGGAGGAGCACTGAAGAAATTAACACTTCATTCACTTACACTAATTTGGGATGGATATATGTCTATTTTTTGTTTAAGTTTGAGATTTGGTGCTTTGAATTTTATATTTTTTTTAATTTTTTGCACCTAGTACACTATTTTTACCATTTTGTAATTTATCATCGAAGTGCTCCTAACACAGATATTACTTTTACTTAAGAGGGGGCCTCTTAAGTATAAGTATGTAAGATTTATATTAATAGTTGTACAAGTTTTTGCAATAAACCTTTGTAATTTTATTATTTTGTTTATCATTAAGGTCTATAATGTGCATTTGGTCTATTTCTTAAGAACTTTGCTTACTGTTGCATTGTGTTTAGATTACAATAACAATACCTACAATGTTCATAAACAATAACAAACCTTAATCCGTCATGCTGCTGTCTGCACTTGAATATATAATTGAAGTTAACAAAGTGGAAATAACTAAAGCAATTATTACCACAAACAAACCAAGTGTTGTAGAAACAACGTCGTGCCTACTACATAGTAAATACTAATCATTGACATAAATACCTATAATGTCTATAACAATTATAAGTTCGATACGAGAATATCTCCTACATTGTTACCTTAATACCTATATAGCTTTAATCAATAATAAATAAATTTTGTATGTTAAACTTTGTTCTTTCTAAAACCAATGTAATCAGTCAGACAGACTAAAATAATAACTAATTAATGGAATACCTTTGATTGCAAAAGATAATGGTAATTCTATATCAGTCGATATAGCAGTTGACCTGTCAAATAATCTTATAACTTCTTAATTGATAAAGGAAACTTATGATGGACACGAGCTGGACTCTAACCCACGACTTTTGCCGTACCGTGGCGTCGCTCTGTGTGTCGTACGTATGTATGTGTGATTTAGATTAAAGCTTAGCATCCCGGGCAACATGCAAAAATGACACCAAAAGTCATATTATAATCTTATAACTTACCTTAAAGTTAAAGTTCGGTAAATAATTGTTATATAGTTTAGTGCCTGATAAAAAGTAAAACGCAAGCCTTTAGATTATGGAATTTATTACCGATAGCAACGAATACTAGTAGTGAACAGTTGAAGAATTCCACTACAATACTCTATGCACTGTCATGTATTGAGATTTTAGGAGGGTTACAAAAACACCTTACATATTCATATGTATATAAGTAGCTAATGGAGCTTGTTAAACTGTCAATTTAAATTATTGGGGGGTTTAATCATAGTAGGTAACATTTTTCTGATACTGGTGCCATACAGTTGTCAATTATTTTATCTCTAATAGCAACAATATGTGCTGATAAGTAAACAGTGTTGTTGTCCGTAGTTCATTGGTTTCCTATATTACCTACAATAGAAATAGAACAAGCCTATCATGACCGGTAATGATAATGCAATTGTTCTCAGCCACGTGAATTTAGAAACCGTAAGTACTTTGTAACAACTAGATTGCTTTAGCGACTTTACATTGCAGCATTAGGTACTTACTCGAAAATTGTTTGTACGTATGATCTTCAATTTCTAGAGACAATGTTTCAGGCTGTTGTTTTTCTGGTGCTACGAATCAAACTAAAATGGTTTCATGAATCAATTGTGTAGCAATCAAACAGTAATGTGTGTAGGTATGAACTTTAATTTCTAGAGAACAATGTTGAAGACTGAGCTATTGTTATTCTGGTGCTACGAATTCAAAATGGTCTCATGAATCAATTGTGTAACAATCAAACAGTATAATGTGTGTAGGTATGATCTTCAATTTCTACAGAACAGTGTCGCAGGCTGTTGTTTTTCTGGTGCTACGAATTAAACTAAAATGGTTTCATGAATCAATAATATTATAATCAAACAGTAATGTGTAGAAGTTATGATTGTCAATTTCTAGAGATCAATGTTGCAGGCTGATCTATTGTTATTTTGGTGCTATGAAATCAAAATGGTTTCATGAATCAATTGTTTATCAATCAAACAGTAATAGGTACATGTTGAATCTGTCATTATCCTATGTTCTCAATCTGAAAAACATGTAGGTACAAGGTTCATTTTTAATAAAATGAATTTTGTTTACAGAATTTGCTTTTAATACACAGATAATCACAGTGTATGGCATAGTTCGATATGCTCAGATGCGCAGGCTGATATAAAGTTTGGCTAGATGTATAAAAAATGTATTAGTTATGATGATTATGTATCATTTTTAGATAATAATCTGGTAGTTACACCTAATATATAATTACAACTGGTAGGTACGATTAAAAATGTGTAGTTTTATACATGCATTTTAATTAAACAGGTAGGTACCTACAATGATGAATTTATTTATATCTTTATAGTTACCGCCACATCAAAAGAACGCTGAGCGACTATTGTTTGCACTCGGATATAGTCGCTTCCTATGGTCCTAGGCTATTGTGGTTTATAATTAAGTACAATTGTTTTGTTGAAGAATCAATACAGGTACTTTTTAGTCAAGTAACACTTTGGAATTACAAAATTAAGTTAATGGTCAGTGTTCTTTTTACATGACGAGAGCTTAATGATCTGTTGAGTAAGGGTGAGGCCTTTGTTTATCAAGGAACGTATTTCGTCTGAAAATGATCTGTTGATTGATCTATTATTGTTTTCAAACCATTCATTTTCCTTCTTAGTATGTAAATACTTACTATCATTTCTGTTCATCCTAATGTTATATACAAATGATTTTTTGGGGCAGTAAGGCTGCCGTATTTAGACTTTGTTGTTGCCTTGGTTATCTTTGTCACTATGAATTTTCCGTAAAGTAAAATATCAAATAGCTATGCATAATAAAAAAAAAATCTCGTTTGATATGTGATAAATAATATATAATTTTGGACGACTGATGCCATGGTGTTGAGCGGCAAATATTTTTAGACTAGGCCTTATAACATGTGATATTACAGACCTGTGTCTGTAAATAGAGGAAAAAATAAAATCGAATGATAAAGACTATCTAACACTAACCAATAAAACAAATTTTGTACAAAAATAACATTTATTACATCATTTAAAAATCAAATTACAGTATTTCTCCCATCTGCCTTCATACTGTAGTAGAACTGCCTCTTCAAACTGTTTAGATGGGGAGCTGAAATGGAAAATAATTTAATGACATTAGTCGTTTGTAACCTCTATAAAATCTCTATTATAATACGATGAAAATTCATAAAAAGAAAACATCTCTTGCGAAAATAGTTAGAGAAAGTGGGTCACTTATAGGCTGTTATTAAAATTACTGATCGTAAATATCGTCATATGTATGGGAACTAAATGTAAAATCATTATTAGCGGAACATTACCTCAGCTTTGTGTTCCAAAGCACAGGCCAAGAGCAGCTTCGCCCTCTCGCAGCCCGCGTTTCCGTCAGATACTTGTTGATCATTCACTGGAATTGGAAAAAAAGTAGTTGTAGTTATTTAAGAAAATTACTAGGACTAAGTCTGGTCTTGTCTGTTGTTCCTTAAGTAACAAATCAAATAGTTATCACCTAATCTTACAAATTAACAATATACTAATATAACATAACATTCCCGTATTATGGTTATGGCAGATGTGTACCATAGTTCACCCATATTTCGCCAGTTTAAAAGCTCATACGAGTTTAGTGACGAAGGCCGGTCCTGATTCGTTAATCCTAATCACCTAATGCAAAAACCCAGTGACATTTTGCTTGACCCGAGATTCGAACCCAGGACCTCATACACACATTTAGTAAACGCTAGCTAGAGACGATGTGACAGAAAGGTTGAAACTATAGGTAGTAAATAATATCAAATTTAACGTTAGTAGTACAAACCTGATGCGCATTGCTTTGCAATGTTTTCGAATTTCACTATGTCCTCATCGTTCTTAACGTATTTCCTGATCTTGGACAAGCCCGCATCTACATTGTATTTACCTTCTGCGTCAAACTGTAATAGAGAAAACACTTACAATAATAATAAGATCTTCAATTCTAATAAAACTTTCTTATAAACTTCTATAATACATAATAAAGACACACAGTAATATGCACGTGGTCTATCAGCATTCTTTGACTTACTAGCGGATGGACTCTAAAGAAGCAAAGTTAAAGTAACTTAAGTAAACGACCCTACAGCAGTTGGATCATCATCATGTTTGGCCTAATATGTCTATACAATGCTTGTAACAAATTTTACTGAAGGTTACGTGAAGTTAAAGTGTTTCATTGTTTCGGATGGACAACCATTTCTGGCAGTCGTTGCAAACTAATGATCGGTCTCACTAAGGATATTCGTTGCTTTTTCGATGCCTCCTCTTGGCAGTAGCTCTAAAGGAGCATTGCCTGTTTTCTCACTAGCTAAATTCTCAGAAGTCAATTTTTTTTATTTAACATAACATCACGCCTGTATTCCCCGAAGGGGTAGGCAGAGGTGCACATATAGTACACCCGCATTTCATCAGTTATGTTTTAGATCCCACTATAACTTTCCAGTTATTCATACAATGTAGGTATGTATATTGACTTAAACAATTCAGTCTCACGACTCAATTAGTTCTTAATAAGAACTCTATTTTATTATACCTACACATGGTAGACATAGTTTCTGAGGCATTTTTGCCTTATTGCTAGGCTTTTAGATGCATTCCTTTGCCTCATAATTCAATTTAGTAGTCCAAGATACTTGTAGATTTATGTTTGTATTTAAAAGTTTAATAACAATAATAGCGTATAGTTTTACGGAGAACCAGTTTGTCAACCATCTTTAAGCCTAAAGGGAATTAAGAGCTTTTTAATAGCGATCAGTCGTGCATGTATGTCTTTTCATTACTTATAATATCTTAGTTGGTTCAGCTGAGCATTTCCGCACTTAGCCGCTTAATTGGGCCATTGCGCGTGATGACAATACTTCTAACAAAAAATAAAATAAACGAAACGTTTGGAAATACTCACAACTTCGATTTTCTTTAAGAAACAGCCCATGAAACAAGGGTTAATGCCGTCAGCGTTTCCTGCTTGCTTGGCGGCTTTGATATCGTCTTCTGAAACTCCAGTCTGCGTGGAGCACTCCGCGATAATCGGCTGGATGGCCTTGTCAATAGCTGCTTTGTCTTCGTCACTGATCTTCGCCTTTAAATAGAAAATAAAAATTAAATCAAAACATCAATTGATTAAAATAGCTGTAATTATTTCTGATTCTGATATTACCATCAGAAACCATTACGTAAATTTACATTTCATTATAAAATATGTAAATCCAATAGTATGCGTCTTAATTTAACTTTTTTCTCTTGTGCCTTGGATTCTATTTCCAAGATCGGTTCATCCTTTGCACTTAATAATTCAATATAATCATTATAAAGATTTTTTAGGATCTACAAAGACAGCTTTGTGTTTCTCTTTTGTATACACTCTATTATTTACCAAAATAAAGTTTAAACTAAATTATTTTAGTAAGGTACTTATATGCCAGGACTGCTAACAAGATTACATTACAGATGTTATTACAGTACCTACGATGGTCCTTAAACTATTTGATGTTTTGGGGTTGTTTAAAATCGCTGAAATATCTTTATGAAAAATATAAATCTTACACTAAGCTCTAACTAATTCATTCCTATATAATCTTCACGTCACCCCTACTTTAGCGCCTGGCCACGTTACTTCTTTTTTTTTCTTATTAAAAAAAAACGTCGCCCCACACTAGGAATTTCTCCTGTATCGTGGGTGCGTTTCACAAACATAATATATCACATACACAAACACCCAAACTCGGGACAAACATCTGTGGTTCACACAAAGTTTTGCCCCGTGCGAGAATCGAACCCGAAACCCTTAGCGCAGCAGTCCAATCGCTTAGCTACTGCGCTAATCAGGTCGTCAGGTCGTCTTATCCTTAAGATATTCCTAAATACCTATATTCAATTAGTACCTTAACCTTATATGGTACTTACAGAAACACTGCTCAGACTAACAGCCACGGCACACAAAACAAAACAAGTGAACTTAGACATGTTGTACTTCTTAGTTTACACTGCTGATCCTTCGAAGCTCCGACTAAGTATGTCAGAGTCTTAGCCAGGCGCCTATTTATATAAAACTTCAGTCGGTATGTAATTGAACGTGAGGTAATTATCATAATATCTCTGCTCAGTTCCGTACAATGCTGCAAAAACATAACAAAAGATACTTTGTTTGTTTCATACATTTTCGCAGTTTCAAGGAATTCATCCTAGACTTTGGCAGTCTTATTTGAACAAATGATTTGTACGTTATATTAATTTGCAGTTTTTTTTATCTTTATCCATATTAGATAAAGATCACGAGAGGATATGATTTTTCAAGCCTGTGCTTAGCCATTTGAAGATAATATATTTAAAACAAACAAATTATTTATGAAGTGACATTTAAAAACAACCAGTGGATACAATTGGCAAGCTGTCGTCCATTGTGGCGTTCTAAGGGGGAGGCCTTTGTTCAACAGTGGATGTCTTCCTGCTGATGATGATCTAAAGACAACTTGGTATTGACTATTGTATTAAACATTTTGCTATTAATCTGGTTGTATCTTTTCAATGATCATCACATCAGCTTATTACAGTCCACTGCTGGACATAGGCCTACCCGAGCGTACGCCACAAGGCCCGCTTTCCCGTTTTCGTCACCCAGTCACCACCAGAGCTGACATAGAAGGGCTGCCGGAAACTGGGAGCCGTTTTGTATGGTTACTCTTCATTGGGGGTGAGGTTTTGCCCATTGTCACCACGCTTGGCAGGCAGGTTGGCAACAGCAGTATGGTAAACGATACCTACTCAGGGGAACGCTGCTTCCAATGCCCCTGGAAATATTAACACCCATGGGGTGAAAGGGGGTGGCCTTTTCTAGACAGGAAATCACACGGCAATTCAAATCAATGATAATTTTTCAATATTTCGCCGTTAAGTTCTTACTTATTAATTTTAAAACATTTTGTCTATACGACGTTGAATCCTTAGTCATTTTAATAATTCCATCTTACATAGGTACTATCAACTTTTCAATTCAGGAACTTAAGGAAACAGACACTTTCGTAATAAATATGTATTGAACTCTTATTTTAGGGTACAATTGAGCCTTGAAAATCAATTTATAAGACCGCAGACAGCCAAAAACTAGTACCAAAAAGATTCAAGACTCGTGATCACTATTAAAAAGTCGATCAACATTTCAGATCTCATGGAAAACAAAGCACCTAACCTCTTAATTGGCAAGCCCTACATTTTGGCCAATTAAGCCGGATCCATGAATCCGGCTTTTCTTTGAAACTTACTGACTACTTTTATGATCAGCTTTTTATATTTTTACCATAATCTAAATTTAATTAATGGAAGTCCATAGTGCCCGTGCGATGATAGCTACGATTTCGACATGATTTGTGGCCGTAGTTCGTTTAACTGCCTCGCTGAGCAATATAGTCGCTAAGTGCGACTGCTGACCATGAGGTCCTGGGCTCGAGTCCCGGGTCGAACAAAAGATTTTTTCATTAGTTAATTCTCAGCAGCAGCAAGGAGTCTGAATTTATGCCCGATCAATAAAGGCCTCCTCCTTCGAGTGGGGGGGTTGCCATAATCCTCACGCTTGGCAAGTGGCTTGGAGATCGCAGTATTGGCGGTGAAGTTGCAGAAGACGCTGCTGCCTATCTTGTGGATTTTCTCTTAGTAGCGACTAACGACAAAGACAGGAGGAAAGGGGGTGATCAGTTCTAGGCCTGATACCACGTGGCACGCCAATAGCGTTTGTGGCCGTCGCATGTTCATTTGTTCAAAAGTTCCAATCGCTTTAATAATAAAAAATAAATATGTCAGCACTATTTTAGGCATCAAGATTCAACGGTTTTGAATATAGGTAAATGATCGATCGTCATTACGAAGCGCGATTAGTAAGAATTGCACCTTGACAATTGCACTTCTCTTCTATTACAATAAATGCTAATACCTGTTTCTTTTTAATATCTGTAGATTGAGGAAAAATCGTAATGTAAAAAAAACATTAAAGACTGATTATGAAATTCTTGAATACTTTCTGGCGTAGGACAAATTCGGGATTATTTATATCATAATTATTCTGGACGTATATAAGTCACTAAACTCCTGAACCACTTGACCAATTTTGATAAAAGTTGTGTCTGTTGTGGCGGCACCTGGATGTTTAAGATACACACTTGAGCCTAAAATGTGGCATTGCAATCGGTTTCCAGGAGTTTTTTTATAATTTAAGCTGTTCATAATCATAGGTTCTTATTTAAATGCGCATAATAATATAGGTAGGTAATACTCCATTTTATGAACTCTGGTATTCCTCCATTTGTACATTTCAGAACCTTTTTATTGATCTGTGTTGGCTTGCAAATAAAATAGTGACGATAAGCTATCAACTAAATAAAATAAAAATAATATAATAATAAGATAAAAACCTTTACGAACTTCAGAAACCACGTTTAAAGTCCATTCCTGATTGTATTAGTCGTACATATTTTATTTAGGAAGCACAGGGATTTAATCTACAAATGAAAATAGAAAACGTCTAATTACATAATTCTTTTAATTTCATCAAACATCATAATCCAATTTTCCTCCTTCTAGATGTCCTCCAAATCAGCGTGTAGACTGTTTATTCAAGCCGTTGAAACGGCCGACTGAAAAGGAATAAATTTAAGTCAACATAAGTATCGTTTTTTCTCAAGGTGTTGAAAATTAAATTATACTTACCTACCTTATTAGATTAGTTAATATTGCCTTTGAATACAATTTTTGTTTTATTTATTTTTACAAGGTTATTTATATTGCCTTTTGTATAAATTGATATAGTGTATTAGTACTATATCAATTTATAAAAATGCTAATAGACAGTATCAGATATTTTTTTTCAATGATAAAAAATAAGTGGGATGAATTCTATTTAAGTCGAATAACTGATATATATAGAAATAGGTTGCGTGTTATAGGCAAGTTGCCGTTTATTGTGCTGTCTAAGGGGAGGCCTTTGTTAAACAGTGTACATTCTTCTGGCTGATGACGATGATGATGATAAAAGAGATACAAAAAAATACCCTACGATAAGTACCTGCTTTTTTTCAAGGCAATCCATAAACAGCTTCGCTCTCTCGCATCCTGCAGTTACGTCGCTTACTTCTTGATTATTTACTTAAAAATAAAATACAAGATTTGAAACAAGATTTGAAGACTGCCTCGTTGGTCTAGTGGTTGCTAAGCGCGACTGCTGAGCACGAGGTCCTGGGTTCGAATCCCGGGTCGGGCAAAGTGTTACTGGGTTTTTCCATTAGGTAATTCTCAGTAACAGCACGGAGTCTGGATTTGTGCCCGGTTGATGGCAATAGGCTCGCCCCCTATTACATTGGGACCTAAAACATAACTGGCGAAATGTGGGTGTACTATATGTGCACCTCTGCCTACCCCTTCGGGGAATACAGGCGTGATGTTATGTATGTATGTATGTAGATTTGAAACAACTTAAGCTTCGAATATTATAATGATAACAATATTTTTGATGATGAGTTTAACAATGTCTTTTATTGCTTTTGCTTTTTGCGAATGGTACTAACCTGACATGCATTGCTGTACAATATCTTCGTATGTAGCAATATCCTCTTTTTTAGTTACAGACTTAATGAGATCACTCAGAATAACATCCCCATTTAGTTTACCTTCTTCGTTGAACTGTAACAAAAGTAATCCAACATTATCTACGTTTATTAATTATGAAGACACTAGCTGCGCCTCGCGGTGTTAACCGCTACATTTTTTCGGGATAAAAAGTAGCCTATGTGTTAATCCAGGGTATCAGCTACTTCCATATGAAATTTCATTAAAATCCATTCAGTAGTTTTTACGTGAAAGAGTAACAAACATCTATCCATACTTAAACTTTCGCGTTTATAAAATTAGTAGGGATCAAATTTTAAAAGTACTTACAGCTCCGAGTTTTTTGTAATAACAGCTCAAAAAGCAAGGTTTGAAGTCATCAGTTTCGTCGTCGTACATTCCATGTTTCTCGGAGCATTCCTCTACAAACGGCTTCACGGACTGGAAATGAGCTAATAATGTCTCTTTCTCGAAGGCGAGCGCCTGGAACAAGAGCTAGGTTATACTATGTGGTATAATACATGTAAAAATGGGCGGAAAAAAGTATTTTTTTTGTAATTATGTATCTAACAATCAAATCCTGTAACTGGATTTGATTGTTAGATAGATAATTATTCTTTATTGCACACCAAAAAACACAGAAAACAGAAAAGGTCTTATTGCTTTAAGTAATTTCTTCCAGACAATCATTAATTAATGTGTATGAAGATATTCTATTTAAACTACATCATTCAGTCTTTTTGCCTCCTTCATTCACATTCGTTGGCTATTGAAAAACTTGACCTATAGATATATTCTCACCTTCCCACTGCATTCTTAATATTAACAGTTACTTCGAACTCGACTAATCGATTTAATCATCAAACAGTAATTTAATGTACAATCCCTTTTATAAACACGCTAATTAGATTTAATTCAGATTATGATTCATTAATTCAGACTTCTAATGATAAATCTAATAAAAATACCCAATAACACTTCAATCGACCCGGGATTCGATTCCAGGATTTCGTAGCCGCAGTCGCGTTTAGCAACCAACCAACGAGGCAGTCACTTCACACTACTCTCTACATATTTAACCCCATTTTTCTTCATCAGTTTTAAAATCAAATACTTACATTAACACCTCCAAAGCTGACAACAGCAAACAAAAATAAACCAATAACTTTGAACATGTTTCAAATTTTCGCTTGACACTGCTTATGTTTCGATGTTTCGATTTAAAATGTAACATGGGACCTCGCCACACACCTATTTATACCGAACTTATTTTAGTGAATTATCGAACGTTTACGAGCGATTAACACCACACCTCTGTTGTGTCAATCTTTATCAACAAAAAATCGTGTATGAATTATTTGTTTGTGCTTCTAAGAAGAGGAAATAAATAATATAGAATATATAATCGTAATAAGTTTTTGCTGTCCTAAATCCCATAAGAGCACCATAATTCGATTTATTTGTAATTGTACTTGTTGTGTTATTGATACATACATAAAATTTACTTTTCTTCACACACTACAGTTTTTCTGAGATGAATACAATGTATCTTTTTATTAAATGTAATATACAAGGAGCCTAAGGAGGGTCCTAAAATTGCGTTAAAGTACTTTTAACGGTTAGACCCCATAATTAATTACTTGATAGCACCAGATCTTATAACTTTCATCTCCTACTTCACTCTATTAGTGGTACATTACTTTCCTTTGTAAATCTTCTCTTTCTAATCTTTAAGTCTTGCTTTGAAAATGGGGACTTCCAAAAACGTCATTGTCTTAACTCTTGTAAAATTTAAAATAATTAGAATTATATTTACTTAATGTATCTATCTACTAGCCATTTTATACAATCCCTAAATAGGATTAGGGAATGTATAAAAAAGTATTCCATGGAATTAACGAATTAGCATGCAATTTGATTTTATTACTTCTCTGTATGGTAATAATGTCCCTTTGCCGCGTGATATCCGGCCTAGAATTGACCACCCCCTTTCCATCCGTGGGTATTATAAGAGGCGACTAAGGGAAAATCCAGAAGATGGGCAGCAGCGTCTTCTGTAACTTCACCAATACTGCAATCCCCAAGCCGCTTGCCAAGCGTGGGGATTATCGCCCTCTAAGACCTTTGTTTAACTGTAACAGTGGACGTCTGTCGGCTGATGATTGTAATAAAAGTTGCAGAAAGTAATTTTAATATAATAGGTATAAAAGTTTTGAGTCGCAGAGGTTTATATTTGAATATTTAATTCGTACCCGGTTGCGTTGGCAGTTTAAATCCGGAGAGGAACAAAACCCTCTACCTTTAATACATCAACAACATACACGCACTACAATACACCAACATGTTATTTTGATGTAATTAGATACATAATATAGGTATAATAAAAAATTGCAATCCCCTGAATTACCTACCCAAACAAAAAAGACAAGCTTATAAAGCCAGCATTAGATTAATAATTGCATTGTTTATAATTAACTACAATGTCTAAAATGCGGGGAAATACTGACGACTGAATAATGTATTACGCAACTTGTTATACCGGTTCTATGCTATAATATTTGCTATTATGATTCACAGCCACCTCGCAACAATTAATAATTTATATTTCTTCTGTATAAGGATCATTTTTTGTCAAACTTTATGATAAATGCCAGTGTTTCTATTTTTAACTTACTGCATCATTATATTTTTAATGGAAAGTTTTTAAATTAATATTTATTGACAGTCTTGTTGATCAAGTGGTTGCTAAGCGCGACTGCTGTGCATTAGAATCCCGGATCCGGCAGTGTTACTAGGTTATTGCATTAGATCATTCTCAGTAGCAGCACGGAGACTGGAGTGTGCCCAGCTGATGGTAATAGGCTCGCTCCTATGACATTTGGATATATGGGACCTACAACATAACTGGCAGAATGTGGGTATACTACACAGTTCTGCCTACCCCTTCGAGGAACACAGGCGTAAAACAATGGAGCTATTTATAATAATAAGCAACTCTAACTGCCTGTAACGGGGTGAATTGAAAATGTAATTACCTTCTGTCGCCAAGAAAGCGGGTCGTAAAAGGATACACCCCCAATGTCCTACTATAGATGTATGTATGCAACTACAATAACAATTCGTGCCATAACATCATGTTTATCTCTGAAGAGATATACTCATCTACACATTAATATGATAGGCCTCCTTATGTAGTCCCAACAACTGGACCTAAAGTTTATTTGTCTTGCAAATTCCCGCGACCTCCGGGAGGTTACCAATCCACCTTGCCCTGACATTGATGAAACGGAAACTATTTTTAGAATACCTTATTTACATAATTTAATATTTAAGTTATTACCGTGGATACAGTAATAAGATGACAAGACTTTTTGTTTTTAAATAATAAATCAGAAATCATTTATTTGTTAAACATAGGTAAATCTAAATACAATGATGTTAAATAAATATGTAATGCTATATGTTCTGCCAATAATTACATACAAATTAATATAAATCAATAATCACAGAACAAATTTTAAACAATGAGAAATTTTTATTATGTTCATTGGAAAGGATAAACAAAGTAGCATTACAATATTTTTTTTTTAAATTAAACAATATCATTTAAATTTGTAATTCAAGAAATCGTCTCAATCACATCATCATCATCAACAGAAACCTTAGAAGGGTTGCTATAATCCCCACGCTTGGCAATCGGCTTAGGGATCGCAGTATTGGTGGTCGAGTTACAGAAGAGGCTGCTGCCCATCTTACGAGTTTCCCTTTAGTCGCCTCTTACGACACGCACGGGAGGGAAGGGGGTAGTCAATTCTAGGCCGGATACCACACGGCAATTCGTTCATTAGAAGTTTTAATTGTATAGAAATGGCATCGTCATCAAACGGATACGTCTTCATTGAGTATTTGTCTCTCTATTGTTATTTCTTAATCGAGATTTAATTGATTTATCCGTATCGAATATTCGACTGTCATACAGGATATTGTTTTTCCATTGTTTCAGTATAAAACTACCAAATCCCATCGGAGTAATCACATTTGGCCAAAGAGTTTCGTTGTAACCAAAGTTGTATTCAAAATAAACAGAATGTTTAAATTTATATTCGTGACCCTTGTTATCGTGGCTGAGATTTTTAATGATGCCTCGGTAAGTAATTATTTTTTTCACTCATATAATTATAATCGCTAGATCGTGTTACATCAGACTCAAAATTTTCGGAAGCATATTATTATAATTCATATCGCAGATAGTATTAATATGCTTAAGTGCATTAATCATGATTGGTACTTCATTTCCAGGCAATCAGTGAAGAGCAGCAAGCTCAAATCCAAGCGAAATTTGTTGATGTGGGCTCGGAATGCATCAAGAAACACCCGCTAACTATCAATGACCTCGCTTCCTTTAAAAACAGAGTGTTTCCCGATAGCGACAATGCTGGGTGCTTCTCAGCCTGCGTCTTTAACAAAATTGGATTGGTAAGTCCTACATACGTTCCATCATAATTATAAATTATCTTATTACTTTAGCAGAATATCCATGTGTATAATAACATACTTTACCTAATCAGGATCCAGATTCTAAAGCGTACATTATTTTATATTACTTTTTTTTAAACTTCGCCCTACACCACGAATTTCTCCTGAATCTTGGGTGCGTTTCACAAACATGAAATATCACATACACAAACACACAGACTCGGGAAAAACAACTGTGGATCACACAAGTTTTTATCCCGTACAGGAATCTAACCCGCAACCCCATAGCCATTGGGCCAATAAGGTCGTAAAAATTTCATATTTTTTTTATAAAAATGTTGTATGTACCCTTATAATTATTTCTTACAGTTCGACGATAAGGGGGCACTGTCGCACTCAATAGCTTTGGAGAATGCTAAAAATGTTTTTGAAAAACAAGAAGAGTTAGATAGTCTTGGAGAATTTCTATCCACTTGTGCTAAAGGTAGGTACAATATCAGCTTGATTTCTGGCTTATTTTTTTACAGAACTCATTTTCACTTCTTTTTCTACTAAAGTTTCCCCTACCTTTTAAATTACAGTAAACGATGAGAAGGTGACTGACGGCGAAAAAGGCTGCGAGCGAGCAAAACTTGCATTTGTCTGCTTCGTTGAAAATTATGAAAAGGTACCGTAATACTAATATTAATTAATCCCTATCGAGAAGTGTATTATTTAGTTCTTCGATATTTGTTAAAACCTACTTCATCATCCGCCTCCAAACAATTTAATGATGAAATAATACGCAGTTCTCTTCATACAAACACTGTTAATTTTTTTTAATCGGTGACTAATGGCTATCCAGACAACGGCCAACTAATGTTATAAGTGTGGACGCACCTTTAACTGGAGCATCTCCTGCTTGAATTATTTCACTGACTGTATATGAATTTCGAACGTTTTTAAAATTGTGTTTTTTTTTACAGCTTGGATTCAACATAGACTTTTAATAATATTGGCCGAGAAAGGTGATAACTATAGTGGGGGCAATTATGGTCCAACAATGAATTTTAAAATATAGAAGAAGAATAATTAGAGGCTTATAATAATAACGATTGTGATTAAATGTAATTAAATTCATAATATATAATCTATTTAAACTTGTTTTTTTTTTTTAATAAAACAAGCAAGTGATTCTATTACTTTATTACTTAAAACAATATTTATTTCAATTTCTATATAAATTATAAATAAACATAAAACAAAGTCCTTCGACTAACTTAATTTATGTGCATAATAGGTACTTTACAGGACAATGACTTTTCAGAAATCAAAGTCGAATCCGTACTGAAACAAAAACAAATCACAATGTATAATTTACATGTGTGCGAATATTTTAAACATAACATTACACCTGTAATCCACGAAGGGGTAGGCAGCGATGCACATATATTACACCCACATTTCGCCAGTTATGTTTTTAGGTCCCAATGTGGGGGCGAGCTTATTTCCGGCCTTTTCCAGCCTTCAACCGGGCACAAACGCAGACTCCGTAATGCTACTGAGAATTACCTAATGGAAAAACCCAGTAACACTGCCCGACCCGGGATTTGAACCCAGAACCTCGTGCTCAGCAGTCGCGCTTAGCAGCCACTAGACCAACGAGGCAGTCTTTTGTAAATCTGAAAATTTAAAAGCATTTCCATTGGAAACGATTGTCCCTTGAACTAACTTAAACACTTACTTTTGGGGCACTTTGTACAAAACACTGGAACGCGAGCTTCGCTCGGTCACACCCTTTGTTTCCATCACTCGTACTTTGTTTATTCACTGCAATCAAAATAAATAGACAAATATCACAAACTTTACTTTTCTACCTAACTTAAAAACATAACTGGCGAAATGTGGATGTACTATATGTGCACCTCTGCCTACCCCTTCGAAGAATACAGGCGTGATGTTATATTTACTTTTCGTTTAGAATTAACTATTTAGCCGAAAATCAAAATAATTAAAAAGTTTTTACGATATGAAAACCTTATTTTCAAATTTCGCCAATTTTACCTAAACAAGAAACCTGCTTGTAAAATTATTATCATTAATCATCACGCAATAGAGGCTTGCGCAAGTGCGCATACGAGGGACTGTCCCCGGACTACTTTTTGTCCATCAAATTACTAATAGGCCACCAAATAAACGAGGCCATCGATAGACCGGAACGCACAAAATGTATAGGGAAGTCCCCGTGAAAATTCAAATGTCATGCCAAGGCGTATTAACGCACTTAGCGGGTTTCTATTCTAAACCATCTAAGTACTTATTTTAAGCCGACATAAGGGAATAGGGATGGCGTACTGCGATAAAAAGCATCAATGTCTAGTATTCGCGTAAGAAAAAATCAATCAAACCTTAGATAGAGAATTAGAGCTTGTAAAGTCAATATCCAAATTATCCAGTCATTCATAAAAAAATACAATTTAAACCATGGACTAAACTTTACTTGTCACTATCGTTTGCATGTCAAAGAATATTGATGTCAATAGACTTAATACGGGATTTAGTTAATGCCGGTATGATCCTCGTTTATGAATAAGAGGAATGTCCGAGAAATATGTATTATGAATCGCAAATATTGTTATAATTGCCTTCCGGTTTTATCAATACAATCATAACTTAGATTACAAGCACTACGCATTAATTAATGTGTAGGTATGCAACTATTTCTGTTTCATAATTATAAAATAACAATAATACTGAGCTTTGACGTCATGCGTCGATCGTGTTTAGATAATAATTTATGATTTTTCTGACACGATAATCATAAGAACATAACATAGCATATAACATAATATCTCGCCCGTATACCCCGAAGTGGAACAACAGTTGTTTTAGTACACCCACATTTCGCCAATAACAATATTATATTATAGGTCCCAATGCAATATGGGCGAGCCTATTGCCATCAACCGGGCACAAATCTAGACTCCGTGCTGTTACTTAGAGTCTCCTGATGAAAACCTAAATAACACTGCCTGATCCGGGATTTGAAACCAGGACCCCATGCACAGCAGTTGCGCTTAGCGACTACTAGACCAACTAGGCAAAATATTTCTATACCGAGTTTTATTGAGATTAGACGTTAACGATTAAAAGTTATTTTTTCAATCGAATGATTTCATATTTATATGCTGTTGATATTTAAGTTATATGTACTACAATAAAATTTAAGAATCAGAAAGTCAATTTTAATAATTTAATATAATATGTTTATTGTGGCGTTCTAAAAAAAAGGCCTTTGTTCAACAGTGGACGTATTCCGGCTGATGATGATTTAAAATCACAAAATCATGCTCGAAGGCTTATGCGTGTGCTCTTTGATTAGGAGCACCCAAATCTTAGCGCGTTCATTAGGTGGAGAGTCTACAGTTACTTATCGTATCAACACAGTATAAACAAATCAATATAGATACTTATTTTATGTTAATAACTTCAGATACCTTGACCACAGAAATGCCATTTCAAAATATGCTGTTTTTATTAATATCAAGAAGATTAATGTATAAATAAAAATAATCATACTGTACATAATATTACCTGTCGAACATTCCTCCATTATTTTGTCTACGTTCTTTAGATGCTCTTCGTTTCCCTTGAACACTTGTTTGGCATTCTCTCGTGCGTTCATTGGCGATATTTTTCCCATGTCATCCATCTAAATAAAACCAACATTAATTAAGCAATTTATAAGTCAATACTCTCATCAAATATAAAATGGGCATTATACACTTGAAGCGCATAGTAATAATAAAATATTAACATATCACGCCTCTATAACCCGAAGGGGTAGGCAGAAATGCTCATACAGTGCACTCTCATTTCGTCACTTATGTTGGAGGCGCCAATGTAATAGGGGGCGAGCCTATTGCCATCAACCGCATCAACAGATCCACACTCCGTGCTGCCTCTGAGAATTAATAAAATAACGTAATGGAAAAGCCCAGTAGCACTTTGCCTAACCCGGGATTCGAAACTCATGCTCAGCAGTCGAGCTTAGCGACCACTAGACCAACGAGGCAGTCCAAAACATTAATTTAAGTTTTATGAATTTTACTTACTATTCCAATTTTCTTGAATAAACAAGCTGCAAAACATTTGGGAGTCGTTCCATTGGGAATCATTTTGTTCTTAAACGACCTCAAGTCAGATAATGATAGAGGATAATCCTTTACACATTGAATGCCTGCGGTCACTAACTTACTCTGAATTTGTGACTTGTGAGCATCTGAAAGGGCCTAAAATTCGAAAATATCGAGGTAAGGTTGGTTAAGGTATTAAATAGTTAATCATTTTGAAAAGGATATATTCGAGGATAATCATTAACTTAAGTCCATAAATGTACAGGCATCATAAGTAGCTTAACATGTTATGACACCATGATGTTATGTCACAACAAAAATCAATTTCAAGTTTTTGTTTCAAATTACAGAAACGTCCATATGATTTAAGACTTTTTACTATATCAGAAGTTGTTGTTTAATTAATGGTATGTTAAAAAAAAATGTTTAGCTACTTATGAAGCTGACTGTACCTACATGTAACGCCAAAACCACTACCCATAAAACACTTGAATGACAATAATAAATTGTTATTATGACTTCATAATAACATTATTTTACTTACCGCAACATAGTTTATTGAAAACCAGAACAATATACCATAGATGCTAATCATAAAGTCCATTGTGGTTTTCATAATAACTGAATTATTAATACGATCTTGAGGCCGCACCGCACTTGAATTATCATAAATGGCAATACGATTGACTAACATAACAAAACTGTATCAAGTATTTATACCAAATAAATTGAGTATTCGATGACCCAGCTAAATGGTATGAATGAGAATATTGGAAACCCTGTCCTTCGATTAAGGGACGGAAGTTTGCCTATGACGTAAACAATTGAAAATAAAACTAGGCTGGTAGCAATTCGATTCGTAACCAAAACGAATGTTTCACTGTCCTATGAATTTAATCATTTCCATTCGATTTTGTATGTTGTGTCTGTATCTGACTTACTATTTTATTTCATGATTTATTTCCAAAAGTGCAATTAATTTTGATACCATTTTGAAAGTTACGAAATTGCAGGAAAGTATGAATATTATTATTTATATAATTAATTAAAATGTCCATGATCACCATAAGAAGCTAAAAACTGTCTAACAAAATGGAAGAGTGAAAATTCAATTCTTTGTACGTTAGGAAGTATGTGTATGAGAATACAAATGAAATAAATCCTTACATGAGGCACTTTACATTTTATTTAAAATAATACTGTTGGTAACTGCAGATGAGTAGGCAAGTTTATGATTAGTAGGTAGGCTCGGCTAGCTTGCTGAATTTTCTGGAAAAAAATACAAATACATAAATTTATCATTAGAAATCGTATTTATAAATATTGAAAAATCCAAACTTAGAATTATTGTGAATATAAATAGCCCAATCACGTAATCGAGTACCTAACCTATAATTATACCTAATAATATAATACTCGATTAAGTGTCGAGCTGGACATGTTAATGTACACTTACTTCCTAGTCCATTTTCAGAGTATCCCCCAAACAATCGAAAATAACCTTTACTCGCTTCGTCTCAGCTTCATCGCCGGTGGCGACATTGTCTCCTTTTTCTGTGTTCACAAATTGCACATTAATATTTTATATCATACTTTCTAATAAAGAGACACCTTCTATAAATTGTATGGATTTCATTTCAGTCGTTTCATGTGCCTATGAAGATATATTTAATACATAGATTGATACCTCATGTTTTTTAGAGAGACATAAAGAACTAAGAGGAATAAACACAGATCTCAATAATATGACGAAAATCTATTTAACTGTCTTTTCAATGATTTTAAGATTCCAAACCTCATATCAATTTACATATTATGCTTTGTAAGCTAAATCAAAAAATATTCTGATATTATTCTGTACCACATTTATCTGTAACTTTACAGTTTTATTTTTTTAAAAGTTGATGCCATCTTTTATATTTTGTCTGGCACATTCAAATAAAACATTAGATCAAACATAAGCACAATTACCTTCAAAACACTTGACGAATGTATCCAGTTTTTTCTTTGCCTCGTCTTTATTTTCAGCAAACATTAGTATCTGCTCTTCCATTACTTTGGCGTCATACATGCCTTTATCATCCAGCTACAATAAATAGACAAAAATATTAAGTAACATTGAATAGTTCTTGAACGTATCGTATGAATTCCTTACAAAAATACATTGTGTCATACACAATACAAGAAATGTGGTAAAGTACTTACAACATTCGTTTTTTTCAAGAAACATTTTTTCAGACATGGATCGATATCGTCATTCTTTACTGATATGGAATCCAAACCGCACTCTTTAAGACATTCCTTAGCCATTGGCTCGAACTCACCAGCCATAGCCTCTTTGTCTTTAAAAGTCAGGCACTGTAAATACATGTTGAAAAGGTGAAATATATATTTCGAAAGTATTTTTTACTTACTTAATAAACGTACTACAGATTGAGGATACTATGAGTTTCAGTTCGTCAGATCCAATAATCATAAAAATGAAAAACTATAAACTGATGACTATGAAACTGTTTCATGTATCTGTAATGTAGTTAGATTTTAGATTTTTTTTTTAAAGTCGCCCCACACTAGGAATTTCTCCTGTGTCGCACCCAGCGTTCCACAAACATGAAATATCACATACACCAACACCCAGACTCGGGAGAAACATCTGTGGTTTGCCCAGTGCGGGAATCAAACCCTTAGCGCAGCAGTCCAATCGCTTAGCCACTGCGCCAATCAGGTCGTCGAAGATATTGCTAAAATGTTCATTAAACTTTAGGGCCCTACATTTTAACATTTTAGCAAAAAAGTTGTTTTTTAAGAGGGGAAAGTGAAGGCAGTGGAGTACCATACAAAACACCAATTTAATATTAAACAAATGTTAAAGGAACAGTTAGGTCATAATATTGATAAAAATTGCACCAATACTTACTGATACACTCCACGCACATAAAGCCACAAACGCAAACTGCAGGACCACAACATGAAACTTCCACATTTTGAGGAGTATCCACAATAACTTTTGATATTCCGATTTTTCGTTATATATTTATATGTTTGCGCTGAAGGGGGTAAATATTATGTTTACGGATAGTTAAGTAATTTTCTGGTGAGATAATTACCACAAAATGTACACCATAAAGTGTGTCAAGTTCGAACTAACACTAGAATGAGTGATTTTGTATGTTTTATAAATGTATTTTTATTTTACATTTCTCACATCGTGAGGAAACCGGCACACCTGAGAGAATTTTGTAAAACGATGTGTCAAAGCCGATTCAAAGGCCTACGTAAGGTATAGACTCTAAGACCATGTTGTTTATCAACTATAAGAAGAAGAAGGAAGCTAAGTAAGTAATATCTTCCGAAAATTTCAATACAGTGCATCATCATCATCATCATCACCAGCCGGAAGACGTCCACTGCTGAACAAAATGCAAACACTAAATTGAACTCGTAGCCGATTCAAAAACAGAGAAAGGTGCGGGATCCTTTAGTTAAGACCACAAATTACTGAAATATTACATGTCTTTTTATTCTCAGCGCAAACATGCAATCTATTTGCATATTGTAGCGGACAACGTTGAACACCGCTCTCATTGAGCACCATTTTCAATATAAAATTTTATTAAGTTTTGTTAAGGATGTAAACGCGAATGAACTCCAGCAATTAGCAGCACCGAGACTGGATTAATTGAGTTAATTATATATTTTTCTATTTATAAGTTTAAAATAACCCATTTTTTCAATGTGGATCCCTAATTTCCATTTAAATAGACATGGTCATTTCGCACTACGTTGCGACCATTTGCTACTTCCTCTTTCTATTATATGCATACGTATAATTGAGCGTCACTATACTCATTATGAAATCGTAATAGCTTGCCATAAGGACATTTTGAAATTCATGAACATATAAATTCATGGTCGGTAACCTTCCAGTGGCAATAGCCACTATTCGACCGGTGTGTCTGGGGGAAGTACCTACGCCGTTGGTGCTCACTCATCTCCCGTCAGATGACTGGATATCAGTGAGGTACAAAACCACAGTTCATCCGTTTACCGGCCCATCCGGCTATGAATATAAGGGAATAGATAGTGATGGTATATAGATGGCTAGTCTTCGTTAAGATTTCCCGCGAAATCCAAATCAGACAGGATGACATAACAAACCATAAAACAACAGTCAGTAAATTGCCTGTTCATTGTTGTGTTCAAATGAAATTCCATTTGTTATTTCGTCTACCTAGTTGACATCATGTCTGGAATTCCAAAGCGGATTAGCATAGGTGTAGTACAAACACTGCAAAACTGTTGAGGTAAGGATATTACGGATTGAGGAATTAGTATAAGGGATAAAATATCTCGTTAAAAGACGAGAGTGTAATATATTTTAGTTCAATCGAGAGCTGCAGTGCGCTCTGAAATTTATTATTGTCCGCCGTTCCACTCGCTACGAAGGACAGTTTGAAGAACAACTTCATCTACCTACAAGAGACCATGTAGTTGGATTAGGACATAGATGTCCTATCAGGCGCTTGATTAACACCTCCGACTAACAAAATCCATTTTTTTCCATTTATCTATATATTAGAAGGAGTAGGATAAGGGTAACAAATGTATAGTTTATTTAAAAAAAAATTGCAATGACCATAACACATTTTATTCAATGTAATTTTTTAGCACTTTCATAATTATAATTAGCTTGTTAGAAGACTCGATGCCGGATGCTGAATTTACTGAAAAATAAACAGACATTCTAAAATATATTTTTTGTAATTACATTTACCTTTAATTAATATAGTTTATGTGTTTCCTTAAGAACAATCATTGACGGGAAAATATTTAAACATTCGTTATTAAAAATATTAATACCATACGTCTGATTTAACACAGATCACACAGTGTTGGCGGTAACCCATCTATCGGACCTTGAGTTTGAGGGAATAGAGATAGCACACACGTTTGCACTATATTTACAGTGTATATGGCTAGTCTTCTAGTTGAAATTGTGTAGTTACACAAAAGAGATTATTATTACTTTTTATCCGTCTGTAAACCTTGCGGAAGATACTTGGTCTTAAGGCTTACGTGGGGACACAGGTCCAACACGCAGAGGCCCGTTGAGAACTTTAGTCTTAAAGCACCAGCTACAAACAACACAAAGTTGCGCTATAGCAGCCATGAAAAGACACCAGAAGGTGCGGGACTATTGTGAAATATAGGTACTAAAATGATTTGGTCTATTGTGTTGGGATGGTTCGTGGATTCGTTATTTTGATTTTAATACTGAATAAAAACGGTCTCTGCCTTTAACAGACAATCCGAATCAGAATCATTGTGCCATGCGCAACATTCGGTCCGGAGAACATTAGGTATTTCAACTTAACTTACTGGTTTCATTTCCTTCATGCATTGTATCATTACTTCTATTCTCTTCATTTCAGCTTCTTCCCCTTCAGTGACATTATCACCTTTCTCTGTAATACATTCATATTTAGCATTAATACTGTGTTGGTACAAACTATTACTTGTGTCATTACCAACATAGTTTATAGTTCTATGATAAATAAGGCATCCATTTTCTACTAGTATTTTTATTATAATAATGTATAGGAAAGTAAATTTATGGTATTTATTACTCATTCGCAGCACAGTTGCAACAATTGATTTGATTTTTATTGTTTTACAAAGATTTTTATAAATAATAATGAGCCTGAAAGTGGGATAAGATTATTATCTTATAAAATAACGTTGAATCGACAATATATATTGTTATAATATCGATGCTCTATACTATAGATTCCCTGACTCAAAAATACTACCAGTGGATCACTCAAAATTTATCTCATGCAAAGATCAAGCCCAAGGCTCATCTGGGAGCAAATACTGTAATTGCAACTGCGCGAATCAAACGCATTATAATATGTGTTTACCGTTAAAGCAGCTTTCAAACTTATCTTTCATCTTCTTCACCTCGTCTTCATTTTTAATAAACTCCGACATATGCTTCTGCATCATTTCACTGTCGTACATGCCATTATCATCAATCTAAAAATTATATTATCATTAATAACAAGTTAATTTCCATCAAAAATGTTTTGATAATATGTTTTTCTCCCAATGAACTTACAACTTTTACTTTCTTAAGGAAGCATTTCTTCATACATGGGGGTACGTCGTCATGCTTAAAATCGCCTTCTTCAAGACCACACTCTCCCATACACTCCTTACCGATTGGTTTCATTGCTTCCATCATAGCGGACCTCTCATGTTCACCTAAGTGTGCCTAGAAAACAGTAAATACAAAACGTAGGATAAGTTTGTTATTAGTATTAAAAATTATATGTTTTATACTATAATAATAAATCAATTAAAAGGATGTACTAACACATAATTGTATCACATTCATTAAAATCTATAACATGATTATAAAAATGCAAAGTCTATAACAATGCTAAGGTCTCATTCTATTTGCATATAACTATAATTGTCGTCTATACTATTAGCTACATTATATTTGATTACTGTTTACACGATTCAAAGTATGGCCACCCCACTGCTATTAAAAAATGTTTACCAATATTATCTAGGAGTACATTCTGTTAGGAATTTTCGGATGTTTCGATTGCTCCTACACTGATGTAAAATGTTTACAAACATTTGAAGACATGATATCGGCTCGCAGTTTGGATTTACTTTTCAGAGCGTCTTCACGAAAATTAAATAAGATTTGCTCATTAAATTATCATTTACTTTTTATTTAGTAAAAAAAGAAATAGCGCTCTAACTAGGTGCGCAAACGCTAGAGGAAAGTATAGTGTCAAATACTATTTTGAGGATTTGGGCATTATCGGTTGCTTAAATGATTTCCTAACAGTTTACAAATGGCGGATAACAGATGTTTTATTTGTAACAATTTATCAACTAACAATTTTGTTTAGAAATGTTGAGTACATAATTATTATTTAACACAAAAACATTTTCTATAATGGTGATGCAATGTTTTAAGAAAATGTGTACTAATATTTTTTAACATTAAAAGCAGTATGGGAGAACCATATTTTTGTAACTACCTACTCACAAAAACAATGCAAAAAAATGTTCTGAATGACTCTGAGAAATAATTAGTTCCTAGGCTTTCATTCGACATCGATGGCTGTGCTTTATGCGCGACTTATTGAGGGCACAGCCGTCTCCCCAGAATACTCCAGATATAGAAAAAAATATATACTTACAGATGCACACCATGCACATATAGCAACAAGCGCAAATTGAAACACGACATTGAACTTCCACATTTTGAAGTATGTGACCACAATTAATAGGAATATTTAGACTCCCTGTTATATATGTTCGTTCTGAATGGG
Organism: Abrostola triplasia; assembly: GCA_946251915.1. Classification (NCBI taxonomy): domain Eukaryota; kingdom Metazoa; phylum Arthropoda; class Insecta; order Lepidoptera; family Noctuidae; genus Abrostola; species Abrostola triplasia. Next base: position 7,592,819 of record OX276434.1, on the reverse strand, counting down.
AAAATGTATAATGATCATCACCTGTTAAGTCCTTTTATTTATAGGGCGATAATTACTACTTTGACATATCTTTTACACCAATAACTGAAACTATACAATTTATATACAGTCAAGTTCGAACCCATATCAGAAGCCAGGATTCCGCTCATAATATTTCTGTTCCCAATCATTCTAGGTCGGCACAGTGGTTATTTGGTCCTTTCTTGAGAGTTGATGCTGTATTTTCTGTTAAGTCCTAGCTCCGATCCAGACTAGCTGCTTAACCTCTTCGTTCAACCTTATCGTTCTTTGGTTAAGTTTTATTTGAATTTGTTGCAAAAGAATGGATCTCTGATTTGTAATAAAATTGGCATTGTGATAACGTGCTCCAATACATTACGCAGCGATGATTTGCTACTTCCTCTCACTATTATATACAAACACACAATAGAATATCACCAATCACAATACTTATTACATATCGAGATAGCATTATGAAATTCATGGAAATACAAAAAACATGGCCGGACCTTACAAAGTAACTATGATTAAGTTATGGTTAGACCATTTTCCTGTAACTTTTAGTGTCACTTCGGTATTCATTCAACAATCAAGTCTGTGTAGTTCCAAGTAACAATTTTATTACCACTTAAAGCTATTAAAAAATGTGTATTAAAATGAGGGATATTTAAAAAGTATCTATTAATTTAGTAGTATCAAAACTTAAAACTCAGTAAGATTTAAAATAAGAATAAAAATTCTATCAGGTATCCTATGAGTACCTATAATCATGCGAATAAAATAAGTTCTCCTGATATCATAATTAATGACGGCAGGTCTGTCACCCTTAGCTATATGGTGCATGGTGATCAATACTCAATCCTTTTCTATCCGAGAAGAGGCCTTTGATCTGCAGTGGGAAAATTATTGGCTGTTATAATAACAATATTCTATCGTAAATCTATCAACACGTTATAAATTATACCGATATTTTATAACCCTCATTCCTTATTAACGCTTGCCACAATTAATAAAATTGTCGTAGGTTTCCTTATAGGTTTATCACGATGCCTAGCGAAGGATTAATGTACGTCACACCGCTTATGTCTTGTCTCTCGGTCTTATTAATTACGAGTTGCACGCAACATTAGCACATCACAAATGCAAACGTGACTGCCTTTATTTTTACATACACATGTGCAACTTGAAGATATAGTACTGTACTGTGCTGGTCTGTGCTTAGTTTTTCTGCTCGACTACAGAAATTAGTCAACGTCATTTTTTGCTTCAGAGACGCTAATGTATAGGGAAGTTAGTGTGCCAACTGCCAGTGTCATTGCATGTAGAAGAAAGGGCAATCAAATGGACTCATTTAATAATACTATTAATTTATTATATTTGTAAAACTATGAATTATTGCGGGCAACCGGTCGATGCAATTGGCAAGCGTCGTTCATTGTGGCGTTTTAAGGAAGAGGCCTTTGTTCAACAGTGGACGTCTTCCGGCTGATGATGATGATGAAAATTATGAAATTTTTGGCCGACTGCTGAGCATGAGATCCTGGGTTCAAATTCCGAGTCGGGCAAAGTGTTACTGAGATTTTTTATTCGGTAATTCTTAGTTTGGTGTTGTGCCTGGTTGATGGGAACAGGCTCGCTCTCTATTACATTGAAGTCTAAAACATAACTGGCGAAAAGTGAGTGTATTAATGACCTCTATCTAGCCTCTCAGGGAATACAGGCGTTATGTTATATTATGTTATGAAACAAAAAAAGAAAGAGATAATGAGATAACAGAACTCTATTAATAAGAATTCATGATGTTCCCGTTATTTATATTATGTGCATATTAAGCGATAGAATCGTATATTTACTTAGACTCACTCAGAATTTATTCAGTATAACTAAAGTAGCAGTTTAAATCAAAATAAATAATGAACAAAAATATTTATTTCATAATAGGTACATAATAAGAAATTCGATTCATTTCAAGAACATAACGTTTTTCCTTCTGGAATTAATCTTCAACGTGGGCCTGAAAATAAAAAAGACGATTAATATACACAACTAGTATTTAGTGTCCCACAGCTGGGCATGCTTTCCTTACCACTTTCCACTTATTCCTAGACAATTACTCATAAAAAAATAAAACCAAGGATTTAATTATACCTGCCTCTGTCGTTTGCATTTTAAAGAATAGAGACGTCACTAGTCGAATTACGGAGTTCAGTTAATTCCGGTATGATCCTCGTTTATTAATAAGAGGATGTGTCAAAATTAAGTACCGAAAAGATAAACCACAAATAAACAAGGAGTAAAAACATGGATTGAATCGCATTTCTCGTTGCCTATTCCAAGAGATTTAAAATAAGAGTACCACTTTTTACTTCTTCCTAAATTGTTGAAGGACTTTTTTAATGCACTCGTACCCGCGACCTTCGCGGATTATGGCACAGTCCTGCCAACGGAGCTATCGTGTCTTACTTACTTCTTTCTTTACACCAACGATACAGTCATATAGCAGTTTAGCCCTGTCGCAGCCTTCTTCACCGTCACTGACATCTTCGTCATTCACTGAAATAATTAAAGTTTATGTATAACGCGTACTCAAGAAAAATATCACAATTATCTAAGTAGGGTTAAAAATCAATAGCTGTAACAATTGTAATAAAGATTAATTAAAGAAAAACGAATTATGAAATCGATTCGATACTACTTGATTAGGGCACTGTACCTACGCGAATCACTACTAATATTATAAACGCGAAAGTTTGTGAGTATGGACGGATGTTTGTCACTCTTTCACGTAAAAACTACTGATGGATTTTAATGAAATTTCATAAGGACGTAGCTGAGACCCTGGATTAACACATGCTACCTACTTGTTATGCTAAAAATATAACGGGTAAGATCGCGTTGCGCATCTACTTCTAAATATTGGTGAAATAATTTGGGAAATAGTTTGGATACTTTTGAAGATTCCCCTCATATACAAACTAGCAAACAAACTTTACCTCTTATAGATAAGTAAAGATATAACCAACCTTTGGCACAAGTATTTCCAATTAGCTCAAAAATCTTTAAAGAATCTTCATTTTTGACATGTGCCCTCATGAACGAATTGGTCGTGTCAACATCGAACATGCCTTTACTGTCAAACTGAAATAATAATAAAAGGCGTTAATATAGCCAGGGGTATCTCCTGCACAAGCAGTGGACTGCGATAGGCTAAGAGAGAGAGTGAGAGAGACAAGGAGCATGGAAAAGCTCGACCTGTTTCATATTATGCATAACATAAACTTAAACATAAAATTACGCCTGTATTCCCCGAACGGGTAGGCAGAGGTAATTGACGAGTACTCCCACATTTCGCCATGTATGGCTTATTGTTATGGGTCTCAATGTAATAGGAGGCGAGCTACTGCCATCAACGGGGAACAAATCCACACTCCGTGCTGCTACTGAGAATTATCTAATGGAAACCCCCAGTAACACTTTGCCCGACTTGAGATTCGAACCCGGGACCTCATACTTTGCAGTCGCGCTTAGCGTCCACTAGACCAACGACGCAGTTTCTTATCATGGCTTTTAGATAACACAATCTGAATTTGAACACTACTCCATGTACACATTATTACCAAAAATAGCACTCACGAATTCAGCTTTCTTAAGGAAACAGCTCATGAAGCATGGATCCATATCAGCAGCAGATCCCTTCTTCTTAGCTTCTTCGAATTGTTCTTCAGTGTATCCAAATTTTTCTCCACATTCTGTCACAAATGGGTGCAGAGCTTCTTTTAGACCAGACTTCTCCTCAATAGATAGACCCTAAACATATAAAAACATAATGTGAAATGTGTGTATTAGGTAACAGTTCTACAAGACATTCTTTGTTGGTCAAGCATCATTGGGATGAAGATATAAACACTTCAGAACTGTAAAATCTTATTACAGTTACTAGACTCTCGTAGACTTACCCTCCTAATCAAGTCACATAGGCATTTCGGAGAATCGTTAGCGTGATTGTTGTTGTTTTAGCGTGTTGATATTAGAAACAAACATCTTATCCCTTATCAGAGAATTATTAGATACTAATGTTTTATGATCACAAGTTACATTTCGAACATTAATTTTTTGGATTTTTGAACAAACAATCTAGGGTTTTTACAAGTTTTACAGTAATCTTTTTTGTTGGTATTTATTTTTCAGAATAAGCCCACCAGTCGTGCCCATCATTGCGACTCTTGTAACCAGGATCTACAATGATAACTATTGAGAACCAGAGAAGCAATAAACGAGGCGTCCCAGAGAAATGACTGACTATCTTGAAACCCGCAACGAAATTAATCATAAAAGAATATATAGGAGAAGTAGGAATATAAATTTTTTCTTTGGTACATTAAAAATGTCTGTTCCCCAAAAATGCCATGATAATTTCTTTATATTCACAGTTAACAAAAGAAAATACTTACATCGATGCTTCTCAGACTCAGCATCACTACCGCCGCTAACGACAGAAGCCAGTGCCCAAACATTATTCCAGACTAGTTTAAAAAACCGACGATAAAGGTGCTTCACTGATATTCTAGATTTATATGAGTGTTGTGTACCAACTGCGACATTTATATTTACACGTACAACTAGAAGATAATTGCGACAATTTTATAATTTAACAATATTTAACACCTTGGTATATAGGGTGTATTAAAGCATGCGACATTTTATATAACGTTATTTCGCGTCCATTTGAATGGCATCGCCCTGTAGTTAGTACAAGACTTAAAACCAAAGTTTCTACTTTTAAAGAATTAAATCTGTTTGAGTCTGAAATTCGTCAGGCATTCCCGAATATTCGCGTGAGAAAAATATACAATATATCATACTAAATAATAAATTAAATTGGTATAACACCTAAAGTGATGTCATGTTGTGATCAATTCATTACAATCAGATTTACACCCAGTTAACAATCGTTACGTTTAAAATACGAACTTCCATCAAGACTTAATAAGATTACCTAAAAGAGAACTTAACTTATTGCCTACTTAGTTTCCATTACTGCTTTCCCTCTAATGTTACTCTTCCAGATTTTGGACCTTTAAATCTTAACAAAACACCCTTATTTAAGGAGTTCATAAAAAATATATTATAAGTATAGTATATGGAAAATATAGTATACATATAGAAAGAAAAAAGTAAACACCCGCTAATATTAATAATCCTTTATTTGGAGTTAATGATTAGCGATTTTAACTCTGTCGTAACTGTTTATACATTGTATAGCTAACCTTGTTTTGTTGATGTATAAATCTAACAATAATTTTAAAACATGTTACCAGTTATTTAATAAATATAAAACTCATACATTATATATATATCATATATTGACATATTGACACGTTCCGGTTTTTAACCATTTATACCTGCAGATAACACGGTACAGTCCACAATTAAAGTAACACTGCATGACAGTCTGCAATTATACTGTAGTTCCTATTATGTCTCAACATACACGACAATGAGCTGTCTTATTACATAACATCGCGCTGCAGCTGAAGGGTTGGTCAAAATATAAATAACCTATAAGCTCCGTCAATGCTCCCGGATAGATGGGCTAAGATCGTCACTCACCAGACGCCTGACGGAGGACATCGCCATCGAGGTCGACCGCGGCGAAGGTCAGAAACTGCAAAGGAGAAAGAGTGTTGGTTTTGTAGAATATTTTGGAAGAATAAAGGGGAGGCTTTTGCTATAGTCAAAAAATAAAAACAATTAGCTCCGTTAATTGAACAGCGTTGTTCTATAGGACCGTGGTCTTTTTTGGGGTAAAATGTGACCTGGCTCAGAAACTTTATATTTATCCAAAATAAACGTATTAGCTGTTATTCTCTTGCTACGCGAAGATGGTCAATTCGACGAAACCAACACACTTTCGTATACGAGTAAGAAAAAGTTTTATTAATATCTTATGAATTGTAAAAATAACGCGCAGTTATTTTCTCCTATAATATTAAATTCAATCCCGCCTGTATACCCTGAAGGGTTAGGCAGAGGTGTAGGTACCTAATGTACACCCATATTTCGCCTGTTATTTCATAGGCTCAGATTATAAGTCCCAATGTGATAGGGGCGGGCCTATAGCCACCAAACGGGCACAAACCCAGTCTGCGTGCTGCTACAGAGAATTACCTAATGACAAAGTCCAATAACACATAAGATCTACTCGGGATTCAAACCCATGGAATCATCAGCTCAGCAGTTGCCGTTAGCGATTACTAAACCAACAAAGCAGTCCTCCATTAGATTGGTCTCTCTACATATATGGTACCTACTTACGTAACAAATTCCCGCCTCATAAATGTTCTTGCCATGTAAATAAGTAGACCAAGCCACGAATTATTGCTAGTCTTCCTTAACTACAGGCTTTGCACTTAATTATAAGATAGACGTGCACGAAGCATTTATTTTTCAATTCATAGGAAACATGACTGCACACTTTTTATGCTAGGTTGAACAGGCATAGCTGAGTAATTTTATCAAGTAATCTTACTTCAAAACTTGTTTTATTGTTATTATATTTGTTTTAAGGAAACAACGACTTAATTACTCCATCCATATTTATTTGTTTTATCAGTAAGCAGTTTGGTAATATTATAAGGTAGTTCTTTTATTCGACGACCTACATTTGTGGTAGTTTTTTGCTTAGTCGGATTTTTAAAGCTAGTACTGACTTTAAAAAAGAGGAGGTGCCATATTTGTCTGTATGTATTTCTTTTGTTTACCGATTTTTCCGTCTATTGGTCTGATTTTGAAGAAGAAATCCCAACATGAATTAACTAATTCAGAAAAAAAATAACTTGTGGGAGCATTAGAACTATTAATAAAGCAAACGCCTTGGATTTGACATTCATTATGGCGTTATAAGGGGGAGGCCTTTGTTCAACAGTAGACGCCTTTCGGCTGGTGATGATGATTATGAAAGTAAAGTCAATAAAATAATATTTTTCACTGTCGAGTATGTGTCTATTTGTCGGTCTATTTATTGCATACATTTTTTCGCATTCAACCTAAGTTCCAATGTGAATTTATCTGTGTCAAATGTGCTTTCTGAATTAGATTAACTAATTAAGACATCATTAACTAATAAGTATGCTTAATAAGCAATAGGCTTTGCCACTAAGTAGTAAAACTGTCTAGGCAGGCAAAGGCACTCTTCTGCCTATGCCTTTAAAGAATACATATACATTGTATTCACTTGACTACCTCGAAGTTAATGATAGCTAAAATTAAAATAGTCACGATGGTGTAATACGATTGTTTGCACGACCTACAATCGCACATGACCATTTATTATCAAAACAATTTTCAAGGACTTTTTAAAGGGGTTGATGTATTTGCCCTACAAATAAAACATACGAATTTACTTAAATATATAATTAATCAATCAAGCAAATATAAAATCTTCTGGTTTGAACTCGTACATGCATTTCGCGGACCAAAACGATGCCTCGCAGATGTCCTTGTATTTCTTTTCTGAAAAATAAGACATAACAATTGAAACTAATGAAACATGCTCAACGCTGATAGTATTATACGCGTCGAAAGTTTGTATCAACCAAAACACTGAATGTGGCTATTTAAAATTGACGTCGAATAATTTGGCTTTGTTCTAAACCCTGGTAACTATGACTTGTTACCTCTGTGTGTGAGGAAGCTACCCACTTTATTTTGTCGAACTGTTAAAACTAGATTTAGTTTTTAATTATAATTTCCTCTTACCACGGCCATTTATAATATTATTGCACAAGTGCCTACACAAACACCAGTGTATTTTTTAACCTCTCTTACTTAGGTACTGTCCGTAATAAGACAAACATTGAAAAGAGATCAATTGTAATGAGGCAGAGATCTAAAAGAGATCAATCAGTGTATAATTATCAAACAAAGACACTAAGACTAAAACTACCTAAAGACATTAACATAATAAGGGTACTTTAGATAATACTTACGGACATCCTTGCAGTGCGTAGCGGCGGCTTTGGCCGACTCCTTCACGTCTGGTGGATACATGAGATCAATTTGCCGGATAGAGGCATCATAGCTGAGCTTGTTGTTTTTTATCTGCAATTAAAGTAATATTAGATACTAGTGATCAGAGGGCTGGTTTATTTTTGGGTCAAGGAATCATAATTGCCAGTCTTCAGGCCTCGTTGCCTTTTGACAACGATGATGGATACTTAGCATTATAGATATTTAAGTTTGAAATATGTTATAATAGGTTGTATTTTTATGATGGTGACACCTTTACTCTTAGCAAATAAATGTTCTTATTCTTATAAAATAAAAGACTTACGGCGTATTTCAAATTTAATACTCACAACATTTGTCATTTCGAAGATGCAAGCTATGTAACACATGACTTTCTTGTCTTCGATAAATACACCCTTCTCTATACTTCCAATTTGATCTAAAAATATACAAATGAAATTAAATCCTTTTTCTTTATCTAACAGGCCTTTGTATTAAAAAGAGTTTATTTGTGTAACACCACTTCGTCTGCACATTAGGGAGAAATTCCATTAAATGGTCAATTAGAAACTGTTACCCCCTTATTCATAAAAGAATGCAATTTAAACCAAGGAATAAACTATACCTTACACTGTTGTTTGCATATCAAATACTAGAGATGTAAATAGACTTAACACGATGTTTAGTTAATGTATGATCTGCGTTTATGAATAATAGGGTGAGAGACTATCACCAACAGTGGTGTGCCTCCAATATATAGTGCATACAATTGTACATTTCACAGTACCTTCAGGCACTTGGATTTTATTCATGCAACTTTTCTTCAACACTTTCGCCGAATTTTTCATTTGCTGTCTTGTCATCTGTGAAATTTATACTATAATGAAATCTGTATCTACAGCTCCGTAATAATATTTATTATAAAAATAAACTTACAGCATCAGTCCCACTCGCTATAAACATAGCAATCATTAATAAACACAAATTCTTTTGATCCATCACGACACTCAACTTAGAACTATCTTAAATCGAACTGTTTGCTAATGGGCTAGTTAAAACCATATATATAAACAACCGACACTTTGATTATAGGACATGTCAGGCAATTCAGTGCAAAAGACTGTATCATTACCAAAGAAATACATGCATTATCTAATTAGGTGCACTTCATAAGTAAGCATTTGTTTGAAGTAGCATTAATGCCTTAATTGTAGGTAATTGAGTTTAATTAACAAGCAGAACTGTTTTGACAGGTTGTCTTTTAAATATGAACATGGCAGTACTATATAAACTAAAATTCATGTATAAAAACATGACAATTTCGGCATAGCAATTGGTGTTGAAAAAAGACATTAAAAACAAATCTTAAAGTAATTTGTAAATAATGTCGTTTTAAAGATTACGGATACTATTTGTCTAACTTGAGGAATACAACAGAGGTTACATAGACTGATACGAGTATTATTTTTAGAACGTAGGAATTGTTACTGAATAAATAAATAATCATGAATTCCGATATTATGTATGTAATGAACCATTTTTCAAACAACCACAAAAAAAGCAATTTGCTCAATTTAAGGGAATATGAAATTTTCTGGACTGAAGTCGTGAATGCATTTTGCAGTCCAATAAGATGCTTCACAGAGGTCCTTATACTTCTTTCCTGTAAAAGTATTTCAACCATTAGCACGTATTAAAATTTCTAGCTATCGCTTTGGTAGTGCACATCTGTAATGATAGTTCTAAGGTTTATTTAAATAAATAAATAATCTATTTTACTATAATAACTTTCGTGAGTGTTATCCATATTATTTAATGTTCGGCTCGCGACTCTGCCGCGTAACCAGCTCATGAATAAGGGCTCCGTACGAGTTCGAAACTATTCGGGCATTCCCAAATACACTCGTGAGTATAACCGAAATATACATTAAAATAAATAATCACATAATAATATGATGAAGATGCTATAAATGTAGTTTTGAAATCAAATCAAGATTTGTTAAACGTAGGTCGTTATTATGGGTATTCATTTTATCCTTACCAACATCTCTGCAATGGTCAATGGCAGCTTTGACAGGAGTCTTCATTTCTGATGGAAATATCATTTCTACTTGTTTCACCATCATATCGTAATTAACACTGTTTCCCTTTACCTAAAAATTTCATACAGTTTATATTATCATATAAAATAAGCTAAAAATGACGATTTTTTATTTCGTATTCTAAACCTTATTTTTTCCAAGTCGTAAGATCTATCGAAAGCACCAACACAAAATTCTAACGATTCAACTCTTTTTGTTTAATTCTTATTTATATTACTATCAAGAAATACAACTTAGTTAGCCTGTGTTTTATTACTTACAGTTTGCCCCATTTTGTACACACAAGCTATGTAACACATAACATTTCTTTCCTCAATGAATTTTCCCTTGCCTATGTCTCCGACTTGCTCTGTAAAAAAATATTACAAAACATTTTTGATTGCAGCTATGCTACATAACAATATTGTCTTGATCCGTTGAGTATTATATATTAGAATATACGTATAATTAAGTACTAAATATTAAACACATACCTTCCGTCACATTATTTTTCGGCATACAAGTCTTTTTGATCAATTTCCCAGAATTTTTGATTTGTTCCCTTGTCATCTGCATGCAGAAACATTTTTTAGAACCTCTAGGAATGGGAACGTTACAATTATATATATTTTAAACAACTTACCGCAATGGCGTAACATCTGTTTAGTACAGTAAACAGTACAACGGAGACAAAAATGTTATTAAAATATAACATTTTGATTCAATACAGGAATCGCAGCTTGCAACAATGAGAACAAGCCTTAAAGGAGTTGGTATATATAAAGACGACAAAATATTTAATTGCAGACCAGAGTGTTACTTGTCAGCCTAAACCACAGCATTTGACGAGACAAGTGATGTTTAAAAAGGAATGGTAACTACTATATCAAATAGTCACCTTCAGCCAATAGAACCAGAAATTAATACGTACTGTTCTCCACTTCCTTTTATATAGAGAATAGAGCCATTAGTGTATGAAAATAATGAAAACGAATTATTTATACATTTATTAACTCAATAATACATTATTCTGCTTAATGTACTGTAAACACTTAATTTCAAGGGAAAATGAAGCTTGCGGGGTCTGTTTCATACAAACATTTTACACCATGGAATACTATTTCACAGAAGTCTTTGTAATTATCCTCTGAAAAGAAAAATATTCAGTCAGGCAATTAGGAATGTCAGGAGATGATAATTATGCAATAGACTTGTTTATACTTCGTTTGTTAAACTCAAATTGCAAGATAATTAAACAGCTTCGTTGTTAATCCGTTTTATCAGCGAAGGACCAAATCCTTCCTATAAAGGAAACTGATTATGGTAATATTAATGTCTATGAAATTTAACACTTCTAACAAAAACAAAAATCTTTAGGCTGAATTAGTTACAACATTTACATACAGTCAACAATAATGGTAGATGAAGAAGAATTCAAAACCAGTGATTATACTTCTTAATTCATTCTTGTCTATGATAGGTATATTGTGAGTAACACTCACAATTTATGCCATTAATAATTGTATAGATAAACGCAAATTTTGAGGGTCAAACTGACAAAACTGAGGAAACCGGCACACCTGAGAGATTTGTCAGAGGCCCAGTAAGAGGTGGTTTATATTCTGACACCAGATTATTCGTCAACCATACGATAAGAAGAAGAAGGGTAATCTTTTGATATTTTTTTCGTTCCATTAACATTATGGACTGTGTATAAGGCCTTAGAATGTCTTATACTTACGAACGTGTATGCACAATCCAACAGCTTTTTTAGTTGGTTCCTTTAACTCTGGAGGGTACAGTAAATCTATCTGCTTTGATATGAGCGCCATGTCTAGTCTGTCATTTTTCACCTAAAATTAATAAAAGGCATGAGTTTTTGATACATGCTGAAAGGAACTCAATCTGCTTCATTTCTTTTTCATAAAGTTATTATTGGATCCCCACCGCCGGACGCCGAAGACCAGGTCGACCGAGAAGGCGATGGCGAGATGATCTGGACATTTTTGCGGGAAAGACGTGGCCTGAAATGGCATCGGACAGGGTTTTGTGGAGAAATAATGGGGAGGCCTTTGCCCAGCAGTGGGACACTAATCAGGATAACTAAAAAAAAAAAAAAAAAAAAAAAAAAGTTATTATTATTTAACTGTAGCTAAACTGCCTCGTTGGTCTTGTGGTCTAAGCGCTACTGCTGAGCATGAGGTCCTGGTTTCGCATCCTGAATCGGGCAAAGTATTACTGGGATTTTCCTTTTGGTAACTCTCAATAGCGGCGCGGAGTCTGGATTTGTGCCCGGTTGGTGGGAATGGGCTCTCCCCCAACTATATCGGGACTTATAACTGGCGAAATGTAGGTGTATGTACTACAAGTGCACCTCTGCCAAGCACTTCGCGGATACAGGCATGATATTCTGTTATTTATAAATTTTGTATATTTACTATAATATCTAATATCTTTCCATTTCACTGTGTCTGTAGCATAGAATCCAATCCATTAGTTTCCTATACATCGGGGAGGAATCTCATCAATTGTCTACTTAATCGAAATTTTAGAAAAACGTGAATACTTACCACTTGAAGACTTTTGTACACACAAGCTATGTAGCACATAACATTACGATCTTCAATAAATACTCCTTGTTCTATTTTACCAACTTGATCTGTAACCAAATCGTTTATCCCTCATTTAACGATGCTAAAATTTCTCTTGACTTTATCACTTCTTAACTATAGACTTAAGACTGACAATAGAGTCAACTCTATTCTTTGACAGGTAAATTTGTTATTTGACTGGACTGCCTCGGTGGTGTAGTGGTAGCTAAGCGCGGCTGCTGAGCACGAGGTCCTGGGTTCGAATCCCGGGTCGAGCAGTGTTACTGGGTCATCCATTAGGTAATTCTCAGTGGCAGCACGGAGTCTGGATTTGTGCCCAGTTGATGGCAATAGGCTCGCCCCCTATTACATTGGGACCTAAAACATAACTGGCGAAATGTGGGTGTACTACATGAGCACCTCTGCCTACCCCTTCAGGGAATACAGGCGTGATGTTATGTTATGTTTATGTTAAATTTGTAATTTTTTTATTAAAGTGTTTATCCTTTCGCTTGTCACTCTTTCCAGAAAAAATAGAAGTAACTCTTTAGAAGGTGTCTTGACAGATGAAGAATTATTATTGTTTACAATGACCATTTTTATATCTTCTCCAAAAATATGATTGTTGTTATAATTGTTAATTTACCTTCCGTTACTGAATTCTTCGGCATACATTGATTTTTCATTATGCCCATTGTTTTTTTAACTTGCGGACGAGTCATCTATAACATTAAACATGTCGGTAGTCATGAGAAATGGAGATAAGATTTTATAAAATACATCAAGCTGTCGTTCTTTATGGCGTTCTAAGGGGGAGGCCTTTGTTCAGCAGTGGACGTCTTCCGGCTGATGATGATGATGATGATGATGATGCAGATCATATGTTATTATTTGTTGATTACGGGAGACTCTTTAGAACAGCTGGTGGGTGACATACTCTACTACCAGATCATCAGATGGGTTTATAATAATGGATCAGTTATCGAAATCTAATTGATATATGATTAAACCATCGTTAAAATATGTATCTACGTTATTTTAACGACGATAGCTTAATTATTTCGAAGGCAAGGAAAAAACCCATTCTGAGGGTAAGTATTAGATTACCTATGTTTTTATTTAACTTGTATTTATTTCAAACCATTGCAGTGAAAGAATATGCATATGACGTATGTCGCAGAAAAGAAATAACTTTTCATTCGATTCTTAATTACCCAGGAATTATTGCATCAGGAATTCAATTAAATTCTTAGAGCAAGACAACGTTATATAGTAATATTGACTTACCCCATAACTAATATCTAAGCCTAATAAAAATAAAGAGAACAGTACTAAACACTTCATTTGTTTGAATTTGGCTTAATGCCGTACACGCGTCGTTTGTAGAAACCGAATTAAAACTGAAAATACAGCTTAAAAACTCTTTGAATTTATGTCCAGAAAACCTAGAGTAAACATATGCTTAGTTGAGGAGACCATTAATTTCGTTTAAAATAATGATAGGTTTACTAAGCGTTTGAGGATACAACATAATAAAGTTAGTTACGCTGAGGGGCATTTTTACTAAACACCTAGTAGGCAGTTATCATTAGATAAGTGTGGTTTTGTTAGAGGACGTTGGGTACTTGAGTCGGTGTTGACATGACTCGTGAGGAAAACGCGAAGAAATAATGAATTCATTAAGGACGTTTTTTTGGTTATTTACCATTAGGCAAATTCCATGAAGTGTATTTTTAGCTGTGTATACGAGATCTGTTTACATTTGCTAATGTCATTTGACTTGAAACTTAAGGTTACAACCTACTATACCACTTCCTTTAACAATGGTAAATACTCTAACCAGGTAATCTCTTTACTATACTAGTACCATTTATCATCTAGAGGTTCTTTCGTAAATGTTATTTAAAAGAAAACAAAAATCGCAATGCAATACCACACAACATTTAATGTTTCAATTAAGACTTAAGGAAATACAAAATTTTCCGCATCGTAATCGTACATGCATTTAGCTGTCCAGTACGACGCCTCGCACAAATCTTTGTACTTCTTGGCTGCAATAAAAAATACATTGTTACTATTAATTGCTGTGAACTAAGTCCATTAGGCACTTCGCAGACGGAGCGACTTTTGTTGACGCAACCTCTTGCCAGTTGCGGAACAAAAAGGGCCGGTTTACAGTAGGCGCAATTTTCCTTAAACTATATCTAGAGTTCGGTCATGTCCTGGCCGAATGCGCCATGCTGGAATGACGATTGCCGGTTCAGAATTTCATTTGACATAACTGGTACTTGTCAGTTCTATATATTCTCACAGCAACCTATTACTACCTATAGTGTGCCTTATGCCGACACCATAGAAGAAGAGGCTGAATACTGCAAGATTACTGTAATTTTTACTTCGTGTGCTTATTCGTAGATATTAGCACCAATATAGTCAGTAATAAAACGTAGATACAACAATAAAACAAAATATAAATTCAATCATTGATTCTCGACAACCGTTTCAAAGTAATTCGCAAAACAAAACAATTATCTGAATTATGGCGTCATGTCAAAGCATAACGCCATAATTATGACATAACATAAAGCATACGAGTTCAATCAGTGAGCTAGTATTAAGTAAAACATATAATTTTATTCAAAACATGGGTATAAAAGCTGTCTCTTAGTATGATTGTATGTAAACTCCATACATCACGCCGTGACACAGAATACATGATTGTACCGAATTAACCATTATTCGGTGATTCACAAGTACATAACGACCGTAATTTATGTAACTGGCTGCATTTATCTATAACCTTCTGTTTATGATTTTTTCGTACGATATGCTGTAGTCATATGACTTTGGTTAAAACAAACACGTGGTGCTATGTAATTTAAAATATAAAGAATTGACTTACAGGGTGCATACCACTTCGGTCTTAAAGACATCGCAATCGTCATCTATCCATGTAATCATTATAATGTTTCATAAGGGTCGTAGCACATATATCAACCCGGAAAGGGTACGCAATCGTATGCACGTAACCTATAGATTTTGAATACCAAGTAGTTCCTACTATAGATTGGCTTTGCAAAACAGAAACATCTTTTAACAGTGTAGGTTATCCTTACTGACTTGATCACTGGTCTAGTATATATCTGGTCTACCAAAGCGTATCAGCTGCTCTAATACGTCGACTCGGCTACGGCTAGGCGACGCCGCGCTTACGGCTCGCCGGTCCCGAGGCGAGGCGATTACGGTACGAATCCTATTTGTGTGCTTTGCAGTAGGAAGTTTCATACAAAGAATACTGCACGACGAGTTGATACGGTTACGTTCCCTTTCCGATTTGATATGTGTGCTAAGACATTAAATCTCCTAAGCAATTATAATATTCGTGACCTTTACAAAGGCAAGAGTTAAAATACTTAGTTAAAAGATTTAAAATAGATAAAAGTAATATTGTTACTTTGTTAGCGTTTTTGTTGTTATTGTTAATTAACTTATTTAATGACTATTGTTTCTAATGTTGCAGTCATTCGTTTTTCTTTTACACCACAGAAATCTACAGTTCGTCTGTAATCACTTCCTATAAACAATGTGTACTCCCAAACCTATCAATACCTACCTATTATAATACAATATATATTCTACCTTTTGTACAACCCCTTTAACATGTACTCTTACATCAGGTTATCCTAAGTGGAAGCGCACGCCGCTACCAAACGCTACGTGTAGGAGATATGGCGTCTCGCTTCCACAACGTAAACTGTCCAGTTTTACGAGTTCATGGTAAGGAGACAGGAGTATAATATTATGATACATCAAGGCAGAACATAATGATTTCTATCACTTGAATAAAACTAGGTTAACGGATTTTATCGCGGTTTTTTAATTGATTTTTGGTCCCGACGCGACGTTTCGAATCCTTTACAGCATTCATGGTCACGGGATCCGTTAACCTAGTTTTATTTCAACATCAAGGCAGTTTAAATAATGATTGTGTAATGTAATTTATATCAATCGTGAAATTATCAAAATAATATGAATAATAATAAGTACAACTCACTAATGTCTTTACAACTTGTGGCAGCTGCTTTTACCGCAGTCCTCATTTCAGCTGGAAACATGATGTCCACTTGCTTGATCACAGCTTCGTAGCTCAGTTTGTTGTTTTTCACCTTCAATATAATTGATTAAGAGTTAATTTTGAATCGTCAGATAAACTATTTTCGAAGGGTATGGGAAATATCATGTCCATACGTCAATTTCTACCGATACAAATTATCTGATGATTGAATTTTCAACCCTTAAATATTTCTAGTTAGTTATAATAGATATTTTTTAGATCTATTAATACGCGTGGACATAATTACTTACCACTTGAGTCATCGTATAGATACAAGCAACATAGCACATGACGTTTCGACTTTCTATGAACTTTCCCTTTTCTATATCACCCACTTCCTCTGAAATGAAATACATATTAGACTATGTATAGATACTAATAAGTATATCTTACGTAGTATAGACTGAAAGTAAATTTCATACATTCTAAAATCTAGCCTTTGAGAAACTAAGGTTAATTTGATCATAAAGAAGAAAATAGCTGGCTTACCCTCGGTGACGTCGTTTTTCGGCATACATGACTTTTTCATCAATTTGCCAGAATTTTTGAGCTGTTGCCTTGACATCTAAAGGAAGAAAGATAAAAATAACTTTTAAAAAATCCAACAGTTTGATTGGTTAATTACCAATGAGGTATAATCTTACCGCATCGCAGTTGAAAATGAATAAAGAACATATTACAACCAAGCAATACACGGATCGAACGCTGTGCGTATTCATAATTACGTCTACTTCAGCAAAGTATTGTAAAAATATCACTTAGTACTATTTATAAGGAGGCGTTCTTCTACTTAGCAAACATGAATGATTGATTATAGGGAGCCGTGCATTTAGACAATAAAATAACTCGTTATTTGATCCTCATTGTCATCTTATAACATACATAATGAGGTCCTAATACTTCTAATAGCTAGTAATTTAACAAAATGCTTTTTATTACTGATCCAGTAGCCTCGTAACATTCTTACTCGCCGGTTCTTGAAGATGCTGCATCAGGGGATGCCAGTTCTTGAGAAACGAATTGCTCAATACTTTTTAAATCTTCTTCATCTTCGTACCAGTATGCGCTAATATGCACATGGAATAGGTCATGCCGTGGTGTCGAGATTGGACAGTCAACAAGGATGTAGCGGGGTTGACCGTCCAGGGTGCGCCGGACGTACTTAGGTAACGTCACTCGTGAAGGCTCTACTTGCACCCCAATTCATTTTATTACTTAATCAATTCTTGGCTTTCGGTTTATTCAATAATTCCAACATTAAATCTTATTGGTTCTTTTATCGCTTAGATAATCACGTTAAAATTATTGAATAATCTTAACCAATCTTTTAGACACAGCTTTCGAGTAACTCGCCACGTTCGTGAAATTGGAGATAAATCCTAGCGGGTGACTTTGAACAAAATATTATGCGAGTACCCACACCACTTAGTGTTAAACCCGTTTATCTTAAACAGTGTCTTTAGAACAAGGAAACCCTTTAACTAGCAATTAATGATTAATCAACTAATGTCATACAAAAGTGTGAGTAGGGTGACCATTTCGAATATACTAAATGGATTAACCAAGTTATGTATAAAGACACCTCAGAAAAGAGTAGAGGTCTTACTAGAAGACGTAGTACATTTATAAACTACTATTATTCCGAATACACAACTATAGTTCTTCTGGAAATTATTTACAACCAATAGGCCTTTGAATCTTTAAGAACCTACTGAGGATTTAGGAAGTTAGCTTTTTGGAAACTACTATCCATCCTAGGAATAACATTAACTGATTAATCCTAGAAATAACTAACATAATAATCGATACGACTAAATAAAATCATAACTGCCGTAAAATCCTCAAAAAACAACATATCATGGACATTCAATTATAACAGTGTCAGTTAAAAGTTAACACCATAATTAAGTCATCACCCATAAAACTTCATAAATAGCTGTCAGTCAAGATCAAGGTTTCCATTAAATTGGAGGCCATGACACCGACGTCCAATAGATACGTATAGAAGAAAAAAATGCTTCTTACTGAAATTGTGAAGTTCTTGATATTGATCGCGACCTGTGAAGGGGTGAGATTTCTTTTATTACCTAAACTTACGTCTAAATTATGGACCTAAGAATTGGTTGGCAATGCTTGTGCATAATTTAAAAGTAGCCTTTGCGAATGTACGCATTGAACCTTCAGTCCTGTGAAAAAAATTTTGAAAGTCCCTATTCTGCCATGTCTCTCAAAAATATCTCAAGAACAGAATGAAATTGTACCTACTTAATCCCCAATTTGAAAATCACTTGTGGTTCTAAATAACTCAGATATTTGTGTTTTTTTTCTATTTATAGATGACCATGAAACAAATCAAAAATACTGGTAAAATGATGAGGAAATCGTGCCAGCCGAAGAATAACGTTGAAGACGGTAGTACTAAATATATTTTGAAACCTAAAATATTACTATCTTCATTATAAGATATTAATTAAACTACCTATAACATATTTTCATAAATTGTCTATATAATATATACTGTCTTACGACTCATAAACATTTACTTTCCTATTTCCTTAGAAAAAATCGACCCGATTGCCGAAGGTGTCTTTATCGACGAAAAAGAAGTCAAATGTTATATGGCCTGCATCATGAAGATGGCCAACACGGTTAGTATAAAGGTTTAATTCACGCTTTGTTTATAGCAGGATTGGCCAACCAATACAGAGGGTATTGGTTCTAAGGGTACATGTGTGGAGAAATTGATTGGTTAATCACTTTCTTCACACATGCACCCTTAGAGCATATTTTGAATGCTCTAAGCATGCACCTCTATTGAGAGTTCGCCTACCTTTGCCTATTGCCAGAATATTTTCGACCCGATAAAACATCAGTAATGTATTGTGTTACAATTTATTAGATTAAAAACGGCAAGTTGAATTACGAAGCGGCCATGAAGCAAGCTGACCTGTTGTTTCCTGAAGATATCAAGGAACCTGCAAAAGAAGCAATCACAGCGTGTAGAAAAATCGGTATGTATAATGTAACTGCTGCATCTGCTCAAGTATCTTCATCAGTTAGACGTAGAATAACAAAGGACAAGTAGCTTAAAGTATGTTTTCCTGGGTAATGGTAGACTACGACATTTTAAGTATGAGGTCCTGGGTTCGAATCCCGGGTCGAGCAGTGTTACCGGGTTATTCCATTAGGTCATTCTCAGTAGTAACACGGAATTCGGATTTGTGGCCGGTTGATGGCAATAAGATCGCCCCTATTACATTGGGAGCAACATAACTGATTCGGCGGATTCTAATTAATGATTACCTTTCTTATGTTTTTGGCCTTTAAAGGCCGTCAAGAATAGTTTGATCACTTTTTATTTTTTTTAACTATGTAGGTACTATTAATTATAACACGTTAAATTTTAATTTGGTATTTATATGTTTTTATTTCTTAACGTTAAAATATCTTCCGAGTGCATGCGTCATTTAACTCATATTTTTGTTGTACATTTCAGCGGACTCTACGAAGGATATCTGCGAAGCTTCATTTCAAGTCACTAAATGCATCTACAACCAAAATCCAGGCATTTTTTATTTTCCATAGTATTTGTTTTCATTTCTTCGTATTTATAAAATTACATTAAAAAGCATGATTTTTATTTATATTTTCGCTTGAAAGCCTAAAAATAATGACCTTATTTATTATTATGCATGTTGAAACCCGTAACATTAGCTTAGACCAATATTCCTCTACGATATTAGTCAAAAACTATACGTACCTACTATGGGTATGTATGTATTTATACAGGTAATATTAAGCTATAATTATTGCTGTGCCAATGGTAGGTATAATTTTTATAGTCAACTACAATGTAAAACAATAATCTTTTGTTAAATTCTACACTGCATACAATTTACCTATTCGGTGGCTGGTAAATACCGGAAAACATTAGATTAATTTCTAATCTAGGTAGATATTCTATTATCTGATATGAACTTAAACGCAAAGCAAAACATAGTTGCATCTACATCGTCGTTAGTACTTATCGACTTCCGCCTAGCTCGGACGAAGACCGTCAATTTTCAAGATAATGACTTGTTAACTTGCATTTTTTCTACTCATATTCACGCCTAGTCGCCTATGATTCCACAGTCCACACATACAACCATCATATACCTACCTACATGAAGTTCTTAGTTTAAGTGAAGAAAACAACTGAACCTATAAATATATAATAAGATCTCTATCCAGCCTAGGTAATGGCAAACCCTAGACGAATAGAAATAGAATAGAATGGTTAATGTATGGGATTGACATAATTCTTTGCCTTTGTAATCCAAGCAATCCCATAATATTCATTACCTCAACGCTATACGTCCCAGAATCGGAATGTGATGAGCACTAAAACTTTCACGTTTCCTAATATACTTTAATGAAAACTTGGCATTGAGTGAAATCTACGAGATTTACTAAATTAGAGCAAGTAAATTTAGCCTAAATAGAGTCAACTTTGAACCAAAAAAACATTTTTAAATCTGGCTCTCAAAATCTTAATGGTGATATTGTACCTAAGTCAGCATCCTATTACCTCTATGTAGGGGTCTGCAGGTTTGTTATGTCGAAAATCCACATGAAAATTGAATGTTAATTGAACGCACGCAAAGTGCAGTATTCCCAACCCTCCGTTTTCTGATTATCCTCAGGTTCCTATACCAGTAACCTAGGTTTAACAATCGAGCCGTGTAAAAATATATTGGCCACCTGTTTATTTATAATAAGTAATTGTTTCTAAGATGATTTTTCCTTTGGTATCATCTATAGATTGTAGATAGAGCAAGAGCAAAAGGCATGGACTTTGGACATTGACCTACGGACTGTCTAGGTACTCAAGTCATGATTATTAACAGGTATGCATCATCCTTAAATTACCATAGATTTAATATAATTCCGATAACAATCAATAGGCAATCCTATATAATCATATACAATTACGAACAGAACCAGCGCGCAGTGGTACGAAACTAATGTTGTAAAAATAAAAAGTATTTATTTTCAGGTAGATACATACTTAAGTAGGTACTTACTATAGTGGAATTAGTAATAAAACAATATCACGCCTGTATTCCTCGGAAGGTTAGGAAGATGCGTGGAGCCCACACACTTAGCCAGTTGTAAACTTGTAAGTCCCAACATAATAAGCGATGCAATAAGTGAGCCTATAGCTTTAAAGCTAAACCCAAACACTGTCCTGTTACCGAGAACGCCACACTTAACCTGACCGGGAATCAAACATAGAACCTCACGAACAGCAGGCACATATTTCGACAACTTGACCAACATGGTAGGAATTAATACGCAGCATAAGTTCCAAATTCCAGTTTTTAACAATATTTAGACAGATACTCTACTCACAGACTACAAATACAATGTCCTTTCAATGCCAGGGAAGCGATTCGTTGCGTAACGGGAAGACGAACCCAGCGTGAGTCCGATAAGTGGCAACTGGTTCGTTACTTTCACATGAGACCTATGATGAGTGGCGAAATGATGATGTGTATGTATCATTCTGACTGCAGTTTTTTGTCGAAACCTTTTCGGTCTTTGAAAGACATATTAAGCCGTTGGTCCTGCACCTGATCTCTCTCCATTCGTATCGACCTACCGTCCAATACGACTTAAGGAATAGAGACCTGTGTTTGCGGACTTGCTTGTACACTCTAACGTATATTTTTTCCTACGTAGGCTAGTCTCTGTTTAGATAGACTGCCTTGACTGAAATATGGTTAGGAGGACATTACAGACTCCTAAAAAAGAAGTGTTCTCCTTCCTGCCTACCCCGTAAGGGACAGCAATCTAATTATAATATACCTATACTTTGTATGTGTAATTATGATAAAGCAGTTGGACCGCACTAAACTGCTATTTCTCCATATCAAGATAGACCGAGAGTCAGTTCGCATCAGCAACGTAATATGCGAAGGCAAACGATATCAAAGTATGTAGGCATTAGGTACCTATCTAGGTAAGAATCCTATTTACGATTTGCACTCGACTCAGAAGAAATACTGATGAAAGTAATTGTTGGTACTATGCCACTATGGCACCACACTACAACTTTAACGAGCCTTAAGAGGTACCTATTCGGGCTCCTTACCTACAAATAATATAACTTCTGATGAATAACTAATAGCTAACAAAAGTTTTGTGTGTAAATAATCAAAATAATCATTATAGGTAACAAATCTTTGTAGGCACTATTATAAATACTTACCCAGGTACCTATCATTAAATAAATCCTACCTACATACAATGGATCATTAACCATGTGTGCATGAACGTGTATAATTAAGATGATATCAAATCCATGAATCTCTTCCTATCACTATTTGTCATTAAAATAGTTTACAGTCATAATGATTCACTCCAAATATGTATAAAAGGCATAGGCATAGTGTGGTTTGAATTCAAAATCTCAGATATTTCGTTAACATGCTTTTTCGTTTGATAATATGTTTTTATTTCATGAAGTCCTATGGAAGCCATGTAAGTATTTAAACACTTATTTACGTACTTAAAAGAATTACGAACGTATTTTTGATGCAATTTGGATTGTAGATGACTCCTGCGCAAGTCAGGAAAGATTTCCGCTCATTTTATGTCCAGGTCAAAATCTCTTATGTAGTACAAGTTTTTTTTTCGATTTATCTTTACCAGGGAAAATCTTACGACGAGATTAAAGCATGGTTTATAGAACAAGGCGTGGAGTGCGTTCAAGACCACCCGATAGTGCCGAGTGAGATGTTATTGCTGGAGCAGCACAAAATGCCAGAGAGTCGGAATGGCAAGTGTTGGTTGGCCTGCATCTTCAAGAAGGCAAACATGGTAAGTTATAACAGCTTGTTGATAACGAACTAAGCTCAACTAACCCTAAGGGGTTTTAAGTCTAGGTCTAAAAATGTCTTTCTAATTTTTAATCATTGATTAGGTAAGCACTTCTTGGACTGTCGTGATCATGATTCATGTCAATGAATAAAACCCGTTATAAGAGGCGCTTAACTTAAGAGATAGTCATCGTTATAAAGAGAGAAGTTAAAACCGAATGGCACCACCGTGAATGAAAGCAAAGGTTTATCAGAAGGGTTCATAACTTGCCGATTAGTCTAATTTCCACGTTCATCTATCTTAAATATATACATACATAAGTCACGCCTATTTCTCAGACGTGTAGGCATCTTATATAAGCCTGATGCACAGATTGTTTTTTTACAAACACATCATTCATACATGTTTACAGGTGGACAGCAAAGGTATGTTTGATGTGGCGAGTTCATTAGCACTCACCGAAAAAGAACACCACGCCAACGACCCCGCGAAACAGGAACAGGCTAAAAAGCTTATGGATATATGCAAGAAAGGTAGGTTACCTATCAAATAATCATGATTGAGTATGTATAAGTATCGCACATTAGGTAAAACTTACTTTAGGTATAACAGAACGTTGTATCAAGGTAAGGTCTCGTCAGGAACCGACTTGGGTAACTCAAGTACGGTTAATCTAGATATTTTATCAAGTTCGGTGCACTAAATGAGAGCTATCCAACGCCCGAAATCTACGTCAGCAACTAATAAATTGCAGTAATCCTACTAATCCTACTAATATTATAAATGTGAAAGTTTGTGAGAATGGATGTGTGGATGTTTGTTACTCTTTCACGCATTAACGGCTGGACCGATTTGGTTGAAATTTGGTATGTAGATAGGTTATACCCTGGATTAACATATAGGCTACTTTTTATCCCGAAAAAATGTAGCGGGTAACACCGCGGGGCGCAGCTAGTTCAATCATATTTAAAAAATCGTAGTACCTAATAAAATCTATTAAAGCATTCCAAAGGAAAGGGAAAACTGAAGAAATCATTAAAGTTTGTAGAGGGGTAAAAAAAATCCTACCTCCTAGAGGTAAAGGTCTCAACTCTCAAGTATACCTATATACAGAACTGCAATTCCAAAGAAATTGAAAATTAATTTTCGGAGCATACCTACCTTGAAGATCTTCCTTCTACCAAAAAGCCTAATAATTAAGATGACAACTAAGTTTAATATCGTGTTTTACAGTCAACGACGAGACCGTAAGCGATGGCGAGGAAGGCTGTGAAAGATCTACGCTTCTATACAAATGTTTTATTGAAAACGCACCTCAGGTAACCCAGTAAACCTATTATCTCTTGAACCACTTAAGTCAAACTTTTTGAAGCCGCAATAAGCAATAATGGACCCGATCCTATTATGCTTATCGCACCAAAATAGTTTAAATAATCGAAATAGTATCCTAAATAAAATAGGAAAACGCTTGCCTATTCGGAGGTCATATGTAAACAAACTTGACTAGATAAAGCAACACATAGTTATAGTGCTTGCACGACTTGGTACGTGGTTCACTAGAAGTGAGAAGGAACAATTATGTTCGTACTCTATCTTTAATAATATATGACGCTTTTGTTTCAGCTGGGATTAGCACTATCTTAAATACTAAGCAATGCTCCACATAGCAGTATTTCTACTAAAATAAGGCAAATAAAATTACATTACTGAGCAATAATAATTTTATTATTTATTAACCTTAGAAAAACACTTTAAACAACAGGGGACTCTAAAATATTGAATACAAAATATTATGTATATACGTATTATGCAAAGTTCTTACGTTTATTATGAGATACTTTAATCATTATAATATATATTATATTATCACACTGATCTACAAAAATAATAAAATTTACAACATTAATTACATACAATTTAGGCTGTAGACGACGAAGATAGTTGCTACACGACATCAAGAAACAAAAGCGAGCACAAGCTCAAGCAGTGTTATAAAATATATCGATCACTCTTCAATATCCCTTCGTACATACCTAATGTTGTCATATAATATATTCTGATAAATACCTTAATACGAGTCAATCGAGATTATTCCGCAACACGCAACTTCATAATTTTGAAGATCTAAAGATTGTAGAAAGGTAGTCAGATCGGCTTTAGTCTCCTAATAATAAGTAATCAATTTCAACAGATCATACGCGCATATTCGAATTTTTTACTTAATAGTGACTGCTGTATAAACACACGCAACGATTTTCTAAGTCGGTTGACAATATATAGCACTTAGGTATTATAATAATATCTCGAATAGTCCCATTCCCTCAACATTGTTGATGAAGAAAACATAATAACTAAACGTTAAAAAAATCTATTATAGAAATTATAAAACAAAAAAAAACAACGGACTTCGTACAGGCACCACCTGCCTCCCAAGACACGCGGCAAAACACTTAATGAAAAGATATCGAATAGAATCATAAATGTATGGGGATGACATAATATTTCGATTGTTATCGATGACATATATCAATCCCGTACATTGTTTCTGCAGCTGCTCTACCGATGAGATTGATAAATATTCGAATTCTAAAAGAAATTTTCGTATTTTACATACCTTTTCAAATTTATATTAATACATTAAACAATGCTGACGTAAAATATTATGCGCAAATTATGCATTGAATTGTACAAAAATACAGTTTTAAAAACATTTCTAGTACACAAGTTAGCAAAAAATTCAACAAACTTATACCGAAGATGTACAACATATCTCATGGAAATAAGGTATGGCGACAAAATAATTATACAAATTAATATAAAACAAGGTATAAATTGAAATTATAGTGACGGTGACTCAAGCAGTACAAAAACAGTGCGTTAGTGAACTTAACAATGACTAGTGCTTTATATATTATGTACTTTATACACACACTCAAGAGATTTCAGACAGTTCTATCAACCTTACATTCGATTACAATTTGTGCAAACAATTTAATTGGTGATTAAATATGAATAAACAGTTTTACAGACGATTACCTGAACTCCTTAACATTATGTATTTAGTTTGGTTGTATAGCCTATATTCGAAATTAATGTTGTTACAATGATATATTAGGGTAATTAGAATATGTAAGCATAGTACGAAAATATTTCTTATTGGTCCAAAGAGTTTGGATTTATAAAACAGTATCGAAATGTTTCATTTAGATATGCCTTTTGCATTAAATACATATGAAAATAGTAAAGCTGCGTGGACATACTAACCTGCTTTATTTATTTTATTTCTAACCTCAAACTAGTTCTATGATACAATGTATTACAAAAGGCAAGCTGAATTAACATACCCACGCAGCCGAATAAATATGTATGAATATAAATATATATTTAGATAGCATTATACAAAATATATAGGATTGCAACTCATCGCAATATAGAGAATATACCTACATATATTATAATCTTTAATGAACTTATTGGCACAATCTAAATACTAGTTTTAACAGATAATAAAGAACATGGAAGAGTCAGAATGTAGAAAACAGGTTGCCTACGCACGGATAATTTCAAAATAATATTATCCTTGAGAAATGTTTACGTTAAGATGTAATCGTAAACTTGTCTTCAGTTTACGTTTCATATTCTTTTTACAGAGATATTAAATGTAGAAAACTCTTAGGAACAATTCTTTCATTATGAATAACCAAATGAAACAATAGTTGAGTAAATTAAACTAAACCTTTTTTACAATGTAATGGCAAGACTAAAACCATATTAATTTATTTTTAAACGAATACTATTTACGCCGAATCTTTGTTTAGGAGTGAGTCGCAATAAAATAATGTCTTATCTGCCAGGTTCATTTGCCAAGAAAATTTATTAAATACTCATCTACTATACATAGATAGCTTAGGCTCCCTGGTTTCAATATTATATTTATGTGCTCATCTTACACTTTGGATTACTAAATCGTCCTATTGCAATTTAAATTTAATACAAAAAATGGAAATTGTTATTTACTTAAATATTACCTTTTAACATTGCATCACTAGGTACTACTGAATAAAAGATTATCTATGTATTCGCGTATTAATTTATGTAGATCGACAAACACGTCGTTCTAAGTCAAATAACTCGTAATGTCTTTTTTAATCACTATAGGGAAAGTTTGATAAAAACTCGCTTGGATTGTCTGATAAACTTTTTAGACTAATGACTTGAATTTTAAAAAACAAAACATTATGTTTCACTTACTTGCTCACTGCGATTACATTTGCGTGAAATATTGATGGTTTTAAAATGTTCTAGAATATATAGTGCACATGAAGATCCAAAATCCTTATGAAATCATGAAGCTATATTGTATGCGCACATGTAATCTTAGCACGAGCAAAATGATAAAAGAAGTAAATAGTCATTAACACAGTCAGATTGTCTATTCGACCAAGACGAGATGACCTTCAGAGAGGGTCTCCTCGCCCTGATGTTATATGCTGTCGTAGCTGTTGGGGTCGGGCGACACGGCGGGCCCGGCCCCGCGCGCCGGCAGCTTGAAGCCGTGGGCCATGAACATCCAACCATCCTGGAACAATGCAATACCAGCATTAGGACTAAGTTTTTAAACAGATTGGTGCAATGGCCCAGTAATTGAAATGCTGTACCAAGGGTTGTAGATTCTAAAGTCAAAACCGACAATTATTTGTTTCGCAGACATTATTTCAAGTCAAAAACAGGACTGCAATACTAGAGTATAATACAGCCTTTAGAGCAAAACATATACAACACGAACTTACTTTGACAAGATTGGGTAATTCTGACCAGAAGGCTAGGTTAGGTATAACCTCGACGCCCGTCGCTCCCATCAAGAACTTCTTTGTGCAGATTCCCAGAACGAGGTAAAACACCACGAAAGAGAAGAATACGATCAACAATGTCGAGCCGAAGGACCGGCCACCTTCTTCAATTTGCTTCAGACACGCATCTCTTGAAATGAATGCAAGGACCTGTAACATACATTAATTACCTAATTCAATAAAAGCTATGCAAAAGTTGACATTACAGTATTACGCTACATGTGGAAATCAGGCATTGAGTACATAAATATCATGGAATGCTTAGTTATTAGGGTCAAGTTCCCCCCTATTACATGCGACCTAAATCATAACTGGTGATATGTAACAGTATTTTAAACATACTGTATAATCTAAACATAGTATCTTTTTTTTAATCAAGGTATTGTTGTTCTCCTTGTTAATACAGTCTTAAATTCAGACACTTAATTCCTTCAATGGATAAACCAATCATTGATGCAAAGTGACTGCATTGAAGCCGACGACGGTAAAATTGCTGCGGAAATCTCGCCTGCGGTTCGCCGCGATGTTATCAAGGACGGCTTACATATGATTTCACTCTTTATTAGTTGTCTAATAATAATTGCGTATTTATTATAATGGCGATAGATGTATATCACCAAAACTATGTTTTCTTTAAGTGTACTTTTCATACCTAGGCTGGGCAGAAAATAGTATTTACCTAACCAATGAAATCTCTGCTTTACATAAAGGAAAACATCTCTAGATGCATGTAATGAACCATTATAAGAGTCTTCAATCAAAAGAGTACTAACTGTACGGGTTGTCATTGTTTACATACACAATACATGCTTTAACAATTATTGTATAGATTGTAACCTGTTTCGTAGGGATAAAACTGTCTTATTTCCTTTTATTGAACATCATCATCATCATCAGCAGGACAACATCCACTGTTGAATAAAGGGCTACCCCTTAGGTAAGGGGAGGGTTGCCATAATCAACACGCTAGGCAGCATGGATTAACTAAATTTGATATCTTAACAGGCAATATTTAGGTGGACTAAAAATAAGCAAGAACTTATAACTAGATTACCACACAAGTAACCTTGAAAAAACATATGTTCTTATACATATTAATTAAGTAAACAAGAATGACACTCACAATTTTGTCTGGTTCCAATAATGAATACACTTGTAGTCTGTTTTCTGTTTGAGCACACTCCAAAAGAACTATAGTCTCTCTGTAATACAAAAATGTTACATATTAATTGATATTACAGTAAAAGAATGATGATGAATCTTTGCATAAAACTTTAGTGATATTTTTTATAATATGCTGCTGCTGCTGACGCTTTGAAAGTCTGTTTTATCATCATCTAGATAACCATTTCTCAACTTTGTATTCAAGATGTTTCTAGATGCAGTTGGATAAAACTATAGTAATGCAATGACAGCCAAAGACACCTAATATATCAAATTTTCTTATACACCATACACTAAGATAGCTATAAGTTTTAATTACTATAACACATAAAAGTTTCATAACATACAGATGTCATTTAGTATACTTACGATGGCCCATTGGCATATATGATGGAGTCTCCATTATCAGAAAACTTTGATATGTTTGTTCTACCCATGAAGTCATAGGAGCCTTCATCATATGTATATGTCCTAGCAGTTTTATTCAAAACATTCATTGTGCTTACATGTCGACATATCTGAAATGGTACCATAAAATAATAATAAAGTAAAAATTTATACATTTTGTTTTCTACCATTTACTTTAGGTATAGTAGAGTTGTCTAGAGCTAATAGAAAATATCACCTTTTCCCTATACTTATTAATAATAACTGTATAACAGGATACAGTGTCATTAGTCAATGTATGGAATCAAAAGTATTTGATACTGACTTGGACAGTACATGGCAAGCAAATATTAGCCTAATTTTTTACAATACAGTTTATTAACTTTCACTCCTCTTGGTTTTGTAAAGAGCACTTAGCTAATAAGCTTTCTAAAATTATTCGTAACTAAGTATGTTTAGTTTTTTTATATTCTACTCTTTTCGGCATGAGCTGGTAACCACATCGAAACATGTCGTGCCGTGGTGTGGAAATTGGTCATGTAACTAATGGTGGTGAAGTTGGACATGAGGCAGTGTGCCTATTTACTTGCTTGTCACATACATAGAACCCATTATTCATAAAAATATGTCAATTTAAACCATGGACCAAATTATACCCTCCCTACTACTATTTAGAGATATAAAAAGATTTGATATGGGGTTTAGTTAATGTTGGTATGATCCTTGTTTATAAGTAAGACGGAGAGTGTAATATTCATTTATACGCAGTATGTTATCTATTATGTTGCTAACTGCTGGTTTCTCTGAATAAACTATTTATACAAATAAATAACTACATAACATAGGCTTAATTGTGACTATTATATGGAATACAAAGAAAATAAATAAGGCAACATATTAGTGTTAGCTGTTGTGTGTACCTACTTGATAAGATAATATTACTGACTTAATGATATCTATTAATGGCATTAACCCCATCATGGTCGGATGACATAAGCAATGTTTTTTACAAACTCTGAGGTAACTTTAGCTAAACAGACTAATTTCAAATGATTAATTTAAAATCATTCCTCAGTCCTCAATAACAATTATTGTAGCTACTTAATAGATGCTCGTTATCCGATAATTTGTACTTAAGTTTTATATTATAGTAATGAATATAGTTAGTGAAGTGTAAAATTAATATGTTTTTTATTCAAAACAGGTTTCGTTCATATCTACTTATGTGTATAGACTGCGGTTGTTAAACTATTCAGTATGACAGGTAAATGTATGAAAGACCAACTTACCGATAAAGGTGATGTACAAGTATTTCGTGGATTAGCCTGGCTAACGTTTATATTAACATCGTAACATGGGTGATAGTAGTACGTACTCATTTCATATTGCGTTTCATTATCTTTATCCTGATACATTTTGGCTGAATAAAATGTAGATGAAACTGCAGGTGTCAGGTCAATTCCGGTGCCATTCGGAAATACACAAACGCATGAAGACCTTACCACACAAGTGTCTTTAGCACTTACAAAAGATGTACAAGTCAAATACACAACAATGAAACCAAAAATATTAAGGGCACCCATTTTAGGGAACGATCACTCTCTTTTGCGCGTAATATTAACGTGTTAGTTATTTTACTTTTTGTGTACGGCTTACGAGTCTTACGACGTAGGTATATTTATTTAGTGCCCAATCACAAATCAGTAATCACAAATTCACAATCATCAACCAAATGTGAAGGTAATAAAAGACCACAGATTCACAATATGCCACAGGATATAAATAACAGCTGGCTCAAGATTTGCTGAAATGTTTCGTCTATCCATAAACAAGCTTGTTTTTTTTATTTATGGCCAATGTTATTGTACTCTGTGGCCAAACTAAATAAAAAGTCAACTGTCAAATTTCGAAGATGACAGAAGCTGAACTGTCAGATGTAAAGCTGAAAGATTGTTTTTGAGCATTGGAACTGGAAATTAAATTCTATGAATAATTCGCGTTATTTTTATAAATTTGCTGATAAATAGCAGTATTTTATAAAAACGATAGTGACAATAGTAAACATGGCAGATAAAAAAAAGAAAATATTTGCTCCCAAAGTAAGTTACCTTATCATCATCAGGCGGAACATGTCCACTGTTGAACAAAAGCCTTCCCTTTATAACTCCACAATGAACGACTATCAATAAGTAACTAAAAATGTACCTGAAATGAACTGGTTTCCTGAAATAAACATAATATTGGTAATATGTTTATTTCATATTTAATTCAGGAAATAGTAATATATATATTATATACTAATGTTTACATGTTATAAGCCTTACTAACACTATTTATAATTTGTTAAAGTAGTTCTGAATGTAGTTGCATTGATGAAAATTATTAAGTTCATATGTACTTAATTAGATAATCTTGTTATTATACTGTAATACTATATTACCATTGCAGGAATCAACCACTCCTAGGAGGCCAATGATTTTGAAATCAGATCGTGAAACAACAAAAGATCAAACTAAGGAAAAACAGGAGAAAGAGAAACAGCCAACTATAATATTGAAGACTAGAGAACAGAGTGCTCCGAAAGAGGACAGACCACAGAGTCCGAAAAGTATCAAAACTTCAACATCAGAAGCAGATGGCCCTCATCCTTGTAAAATAGCACAAAATGAGAGTAAAGAAAAGAAAAATACAGGTAATTTATTTTTTGATTACTTTAATTTTGGCAGTTTACTTTTCATGATGAAGCATTTGTAAGTTATACTATAGTCTACCAGTATTGTGTCTACTATGCCGACAGTCAATGAGTTAAATTTTAATCCTACTTTAATAAGAAGAGAAATAGTTTTTAGTAACTTACTAAATCAGTTTTCAACTAAGAAGGGTTACTAAAATGTTAAACAAAATTGAAAACTTTGTGAAATTATCTTTGATTTATTACAGAGCAAAAACCAAGCCCACCTCTGAAGTATATGACAGAACCCATAAAGCTACTAGATGAAAATTTGGAGCTGAATGCCAGTGCTTTAGAATTCCTGCATGACTCCAGTACTAATTACTTAGTAGTTGGGATAATAGGTAAGTTATCAATGTTAACTCAAATTGTGTAGCTTATATTGCTCACATACATATATACATAGAGTCACACTTATTTCCCGTATAGATATACATGGACCACAGATGACCATTTGCTGACATACTTTTTTTGTCTCACATTGACTCAATAGAAAGAAGTTATAGCATTTGACTGTTGCCTTTGCACAGAAGCAGTTGCAAACAAGAGTATCCACAACATTAGGCTGTGTGATCTCTATGTCTAATGTTACCTACTTTGTATGTAAATAAAGTATTATTACTATTAAACTAGCTAGAGTGTAGGCAACCCATTTACTAGCAGTAAGAAAAGAAATTAATAATATGAGTAGCTACAGTAAAAAAATTTCATGCAAGTAATTAAGATTTCATTTGTGAATTAATAAATTCCAATATTAATTTTCAGGAACTCAAGGTGTTGGAAAATCAATGATTATGAACCTTATTGCCAATAATGTACATGACCAGAATCTCTGCAACCAAATATTAAATTCTCATGAGATACCAGCTGATAACACATTTGACAGTAATGATATTGCTCCATTAGAAAAACAAATTGAAGTCCTCGATTTTGCTGATGCAGAAGCCAAGGCACCAGAACAAAATGACAACATATTCAAGTTCAAAATGCAAGACATTGAACAGATTGAAAAAGGTGTTCATTGTACTAAAGGTAAGCCTTACAGCAATAGACAAGCTTATTTATTTTATGCATTCCTACATGAGTTAATTGCATAATTAGTCAGTAACTTATAAGGGAATACATTTACTTTGGTACAAATTTTAAAAAAGCACTTCCTCATTGGTCTAGTGATTCCTGGGTCCGGCAAAGAGTTACTGGGATTTTCTATTAGGTAATTCTCAGTAGCAGCACTTAGTCTGGATTTGTGCCTGGTTGA
This sequence comes from Abrostola triplasia, assembly GCA_946251915.1. Lineage (NCBI taxonomy): Eukaryota > Metazoa > Arthropoda > Insecta > Lepidoptera > Noctuidae > Abrostola > Abrostola triplasia. The sequence goes on along the minus strand of OX276434.1, from coordinate 7,558,772 downwards.
TGGCAATTGGCTTGCCCCCTATTACATTGGGTCCTACACTGGTGAAATGTGGGTGTACTTTCTAATCACCTCTGCCTACCTCTTCGAGGAATACAGGCATGATGTCATGTTTAAAAAATAATGATATACTGTTGTCTAAGTATGAATAATATTCAATTTAAAAGGCCTTTATCCTGCATTAAGTCAGCCTCCTTACCATGAACTCTAAAACCGCATTAAACTGGATGAAGCGGCGTCTCGCTTCCACAATATAAACTACCCCGCTGTATGAGTTCGTGGTAAGGGGGCAGTAGCAGAGTTTTCCTACCATGTCTACTTAGTAAATCTTCCTATATTTAATAGAATATTTGTTTCAGGTATTGACATGTACATTACAAACGATCGTGTAATCCTCCTTGATTGTCAATCGTTGTGGTCGCCATCCCTTATAGAGGAGTCCAACACGACGATAACAGCCCGGAGTGCTAATGTAGTGACGGTAGACTGTCTTCAGATAGCTTCCTACCTCATGGCTATATGCCATGTACTCATCGCTGTGCAGGACTGGTTCACAGATTATAATTTTCTCAGGTACCTATACTATTATATTTCGAAATACCAATATAAATAAAAACTAAAACTCTTAAAGTACGACAGTTTAAGATTTGGAAGCGAGACGCCACTCCGCGCAGTGTAATGCAGTGTCTTGCTTCCACCAGCTTGTTAATTAAATAAAACTGTCGTAAATTTCATCTTGGATTTGGTATAAAAACCCAGAATTTTATAGGATTCTATTATACTTTCCTAATGGTAATAATACTTATTGGCGAAATGTGAAGTACTAACATCCCACACTAATACAGGCGGGGCATTATTATATCGATACCAGTCTTTACTTTGACTCGCGACTCCGTCGTTTACGAGCTCCATTCAAGAAACTAGTCTGGCATTCCCGAATATATACTTCTGTAAAACCAGCCCAAAATGTAATACTCGACAAAACACTTACATAAATTATAATAAAATAGTAATATACAACCCAAATTGTTTTCAAATATTGACTACAGATACATCCAGGCGGCTGAGATGCTAAAGCCGTCGTTATCAGCATCGAACTCCGTGTCAACCAGCCAGGAAGGTTCGGAGTCGACCGGGGGCGGTGAATGTCACCCCCACTTACTCCTGCTACATAACCGCTGTCAACTCGAAGACTTCACTCCAGAAACCTTGAAGGTCATTCAAGATCTTTATAGGTAGGTGGTTAATTAATGGTATTTCCCCTTACTGATTGTTTTTTTTCCCTAGCCTGTTTTGTTTCCCACTGCTGGGCAACGACTTCCCCTTTCTTCTTCCAAACCACTCTATCTTTCGCAGTATCTAACCACGTGCGGAATATTAGGAATATTATTCCCCTGGCAGACCTCCAGCAAGGTGGACTGATGATGTTGTTGCTGTACAGGGAAAGACCTGAATGCAAGAGGCCCAAAACGAATCAGTGGCGTTTAGGGGAGGAGGCTTATGCCCAGCAGTGGGTCATTAAAAAGCTAATGATGATGATGAACCCGTCTATGTGGCCACATCATCACACCACCTTCGCCGTGATTGACCTTATTAATAACAAAGTAAAAAGAAATAGAGGTATCAATAGACTTAAAAAGGTGTTTAAGGTTTATGGTGTAAAGTGGAGTTTGACGACCTGATTGGCGCAGTGGCTAAACGAAGTTTTTTTTTATAAATAATTTAATTTGTATAGATTTTAGTACCTTAATAATAAAGTTATAGTTACTTTTGGGTAGCCCTAACCACCGGTAGCTTGGATCCTGGTTCCGCTACTCGTAGGGCAGTATTTTTTAATATTGTATTTGTGTATAGATATTTAAAAATGAAATTTATATGAAATATGTTTAAATAAAAAAGTTAATACCAAGTTACCGAAATATTTATGCAATAAATATAAATATTATTAGCCTATTTACAATAATGTGCACAGTCATGCTTACAATCAGCGATTTTCTAATGACGAATATCTTTAGAACGCAAGTAATAAAAATAAGCCTTTAGTGTCCTGATACCGGGATAGTACTTATGCTTTTTAATAAATATATCTGCCTCGTTAGTGTAGTGGTTGCTAAGCGCGACTGCTGAGCGTGAAATCTTGTAAATTTCCGAGTTAGGCAAAGTGTTATTGGGTTTTTATATTAGGTTATTATTATACTTCACAATGGCCGCATAGAACGGTTGAAAGCATAAGGCTCGCCTTTTATTAAGACCTGTAAAATAACTCACACACCTCTGCCTACCCCGTTTATGAATACCTGGAGTCGTGACGACTTTTTTTTATTATTAGTATTAATGACTAAAATAAAGCATGTACCTATTCTATTCTATTTTCAGAAAAGCATTCCTCAAATCGAATCTCCAACTCAATTCTGGAATGTACATGTATAGTGACACCAACAAGAATAGTTTGAACGTAGACAGCGTGTGTAAAGGGTACAGCATAGAGACCTGTGGAACGCCCATTAATCTATTCCTACTGCCGGAAATCTACAGCGACTTTGGTAAGTTCAAGGACGTATTGTCAAGGTGATTTAATTCAGTAACCCCAGCTCATTTGTCTTGGAGACCTTAGTTATAAATCAAGTCGTACCAACCCAATTTGCCTTTTAAATGTAAAACAATTACAGAGTTTATGTTTAGAAATTATGACTGTTTCGCAATCGCAGTGCATGTCGCCACAAAATTATACAACTTCTTTTATTTTAATGGTTGGAGTCTCATTAATCTATTGAAATACTAGCTAATATTGTCACGTGTGAAGTGGAACCTATACCATGTATAAAATAGCTGGGTGTTAGCTTATATTAAAAATGTTATCGTAACACCTGCCGTACGTCCCTCTGATTCATTCTGAGTCAACATTAATCGTTAATCGTACGTTCACAGATAATCGAGACATATACCGCGGACATCCGGCATTCGAGCAACTAGCCAAACGACTCCGTTGGATGATCCTTGGTGTCAACAGACATCAAATCACAAACGTACCCAACCTCTCAGAGAAGGGATGGTTCCATTTCTGCAGCAAGGCCTGGGAAACAATAAGAAAATGCACTTTCTTCATGGAATATGAAAGGTTTCTACCATGACCTCACTTAGGAACGCATGAAGATTATTCTATATCAGAGTAGATAACGCGCAGGTGTGCGCCGCAGCTGTAATGATAAAGAATTAAAAGTCGATTAGGCATTAAGTAAATATTTTAATTCTAAACAGCTGGATAATATAATTTATTGTACATGTTGTTATTGGTTATTGGACCCAATAAACTGATACTCGTAAGATGCATTTTATTATCATTGATATACACTGTCTATGAGTGGCTTACGCCTTTGCTCGGGAGGTTTATATGCATGTTGGTACACGCTCGCTAATCTCCAGTGTTCGGGGTAGCCGGTCGCGTTTGCGTCCCGCCAAATACTAAACGGGGGTGCTAACGTCGGAATGGTATACGACTTCTTAGTGTACGGATGACGCATCTTAGGCATTTTTACTCCTTTAGAATCAGTAGAGCCAGTCACGCTCTGTACTGAATTAGGATTACCAGCTTTAAAAGCAAACTTATAGTCTTCCTTATGTTTCGTGTCATGGGATAATTTTGCGCCATTACAAGACACGCAATTCTTATGTTTAGTGTTCGTTGAATCGCATGAATCTTTTGTTGAACGTCGCGAAAATTGTTGCGTCTCATTTGGCGAACTGTGGAGCAACTTTCCTTGAGCTAATGGAGTTTTCTCATACGACTCCAAACTGTGACGATTGCGATTGGCGTCAAAGTGACCGTTGTTGTTCTTGCTTTTGGTATTCCATGCATCTTTTATAGGCTGCAATTTATCTGGCCTGACATCGTCGCGACTAGGTTTACGGCTCATCTCACTCGGAGTGCCGCATCCGTGAATTCCATCGCATTCCGGCTTCTTTCCCGACTGCCCCGAACTCTTTCTGCTAGATGATGCAGACCTGGAACCTTTCTCGTTAGCGCCAACATGTTGTGGACAATATTGAACATCACAAGAATCTCTTCGCCTGTCTTTTGTCATGTCCTTTTCAAAATACGGAACAGGATGATGGCCAATGTCTCCTACTAAACGATTTTGATTGAAAATAGGATTTGTATGGCCGATCGTAATACCCTCCGACTCTTCTTTTGGGGTATGCACCATAGTGAATACGGCAGGAGCCTTCGAACCGTTCGAACCATCAATGTGCTTAGGTGGTCTTGGTTCCCTCTTGGGATCGTCAGGTCTGAAGTCCCAACAGATTGCTAGGTCCATAAGTGACATAGGCTTTTTATACTGTCCGCCTAAATCCGGGCCAGATGTTGCAGGTCTCTGACTTGAATCTCCTTTATCACTGTCAGTTTTCTTCGCGTCGCAAGTCTTGGGCCTATGAACGCGCATTTTAGTGCAACACGTAGGCCCAGATGCGCCATAACCTTTCCATCCGATGGCGTAAGGTTTAACGATGATATCTGAATCTCGATGTTCAGCTATTTTTGTCAAATTTCGGTATCCTAAAGTATCAGGTAACGGCTGATGCTCCAGATTTCCGACGTGCATTTTCTTTGCGAATTGAAAGTTTTGTGCAACGTTAACTTGAGGTAATTTAGGAGTCCCGCTTGTTTTAATTTCTCTCATATTCTGTTCTCTGGCCCGATCATCTTTCTTTGCTTTCTCAGCTACTTTTCTCCAAAACTTATCGGTGTCTCCCTCTTGAGGTCCGTGTATCTGCTCAACAGCGTCTTTCACCAAGATATCGTGACTGTCGTGCCTCTTCTCTGGATCGGTCAACGAACCAGGAATGTAGGGTGTGCGCCCGTCAGAGTCGATAGGTTCTTTCTTGTTATTTAACTCTAGCGGATCGTCCGCTCGATTATTACATTCGTCTACAAACTTATTTTCCTCACCTTGATTCCCCTTCGTGTGCTTCTGAGCCTTCCTAGATTCAGATTCCTTATTTGCAAAGACATGTAAAAATTTAGAAAACACAATTTATATCATTGTACAATACCCATTAAAAATGTCCAAAATGTGTAAATATATATTCAACTATACTCTAATTGTCAGTGCCTCAATTAATGATTCTTATAATTTTTTTCTTTTTGTGCTTGTGGAACGGGCATTCATGTGCCTGAAATAAAAATTAACAAAAGAAAATTAAGCATATTAAATAATAATATTACCTAAATAAATAGTCTAATAAAGAATACTTGCATTAAGTACAAAATATCATCGCACTATATCGCGCAAATTGCCTTGAATAAAATAATATCAGAGCTGGGCAAAAGCTTTACATTGCAGAGAAATAGGTACCTACTGATAAATTATTAGAAGTAAACAAAAGATACCTCAATACATTAAGAGCCATTTCACAAAATTTTGACGTTCGAATTTCGGTAGAATTGTCATGTGTGCGTGACACACCCACACAAAAATAATGCTAACAGTGTAGCGCAAAAAACGAGACGGACAAAAAAATCTTGATCGTTATTACAATATACCTATATTCGAGATTTATGAAAATATTTTGAATTCATTAGTAATTTGATTATATTATTTATTTGTTCCTATTTTTTAAGGCGGTTTTTATATTTTTTATTTCACAATTTTTAGTGATGCCTAGGATTCATCCGCCGTAGACATTTTGATATTTGAAATTATTGGATTAGTATTTGAAATCCTTACAAAATGCTCCCTCAAACGATATCTCACACGATATATACTATTAAAGTGGTAGAAGGGGGGACAAGGCACCACCTCCCCCTCTTTCTTTCTAGTTTGTGGCGACAATTACTTAGGCTATATTACTTGTAACGACAGTTCTGCTATGATTTTATAAGGAGTTCAGTTCCATATCTCCAAAGATCATCATCAGATCTACATGAAATTTCAATGGGACTATTTCGAAATAAACTACTTTCCAACAAAAAAAGAATTTTGCAAATCCGTCTTTAGATGACGGAGTTATGCCCGAACATACATAAAAAATATATTTAAACATCCGAATTGATATCCTCCTCCATTTTAAAGTTTTCAAAATAAATATACAAAGGCGAACTTAATACCTTAGGCATTTATTACCAGTCGACTTTAGAGCGATATGGAGACAAATATTAGGTAGATGCACATATCGATGCATGCGATGTGATAACGTATGGCTCTGAGACGTGGTCGCTAACGGTTGGCCTTTTGGAAAGGCTCAGAGTCACTCAACGAGCTATGGAAAGAACTATGCTCGGGGTTTCTTTGCGCGACAGGATCCGAAATACGGAAATTCGCCAAAGAACTAGAGTCACCGGCATAGCTCGAAGAATATGCAAGTTGAAGTGGCAATAGGCATGCCATATCACTCGATGGACCGATAACCGCTGGGGAAGAAAGGTTCTCGAGTGGCGACAACGAACCGGAAGACAGCGTTGGCAGGCCTCCCACCAGGTGGACCGACGATATCGTCAGAATTGCGGCCCAAGCGGTAGATGCAATTGGCAAGCTGTCATTTATTGTGGCGTTCTAAGGGCGAGGCCTTTTAACAGTGGACGTCTACCGGCTGATGATGATGATGATGACGTATATCGATACGCAAAATAATAAACATACATATAATACGTTACATACATACATGAAACAAAACAATACATATAATAATATATACAACTATTTACAATATTATATTATATAAGTTGTAAATAGTTATATAAATAACTATTTACAACTTAAATCTAATACAAGATAAAAACAATATATAAAAAAATAACAAGTTAAAAAGCATCAAAAAATTCATCCCCATCGATGTCAACCGGTAACGTGCCCAAAAGACTGGCAGCATTGCCACGTGTAGTTTGCGCAAACTCCTAGACCTACCAGGTATGATTGCTTGGCACTTATTCGGAATTGCCGCCATGCCAAATCTCTCGGACCAGTCCATTGTAGCTTAAAGATCGCAGTTGGTTGCACTCATTGTCTAGTACACATCATCAATCCCAGAAGCAGAGTAAGGCTACAAGTTATCGGCATATGGAATACGCACACCGAAGTGATTGGATTATAAGGTTAATAAAGATAGAAAACAGCAATGGGCGGAGAATACCGCTTTGTGGAAGGCCAGATTTTAGCTCACACCAGGAAGAAGAGGACTCTTCCACATGGACCGACCACTGGCGTTCCCAAAAGTAAGGGATCTATTCCAGCGCTTTAGGAGACGCCAAGAGATGGGATAGGATGTAGACGAGGATATCGCGATTGACTATATTGAAGGTATTGGAAAAATCAACTAGGGCTGTAACTTTAGTATCTTCTATGCCTGCCTTAATGTCGCCAATCGCCTGGCCTGCAAACGGACTGCAAGGGAGACAAGAGGTTATTTTGGTTGACTCTTCGTATATTCTCATGGACATAGGCCTCGAGCACTTTAGATAGGAAAGAAAGGATAGAGATTGGTCGGAAGTGACTGGGTAGAGAAGAGCTCGATATTTTAAATAAAAGGTGAACGAAAGCTTTGCGGTGCAAAGAGGGGAAGTATCCGGTATCCAAGGAGCACGATATTATGTGTGTGATTGCTGGAAGAAGGTGGTCAACTATTGTGACGATCATTCCGCGATAGACGTTATCACAGTCTAACGCTATGGATTTGATGGAGGATGATCTTTTTTATTTCTCCCTTAGTGACTGGAGATATGTGCAAGGGATGAATCCCTTGGGATGTTGGGACGCGGGAGACCATCGACGTAAGCAAGTGTCTGAGGTTTGGTCTTTTGTCTAAAGTTGGGCTAGTGAAGAAATGCGAATTGGGATCGTCCAAATCAATGGAATTCAACCGGTCAAATAGTTGTGATTTGCCAATACTGAGAGTTTCAAGGAACTTCCAGAGATCGGCAAAAGTGGAACATAAATAAATGTAATTTAGAATATGGCGGCGTTTGGTATTGGATATTACTTAATTATACCGATTTCGTGCAGCTTTGAAAGATTCCAGTCCTCATCACGATCTTTCTTGAATTTTCAAAAAGCGCGATCCCTACGCTTTATGGCCAACTTTACACCATTCAAAATCCATGGCGCAGGTGGACGCTTCAGCTTTACCTTTTCAACCTGTGCTACACGCACCGGTCATAAAGCTCGATGATTTCCCGGTTAAAACCGCTAACCTTTTCGTCGATCGCGGGAGCCTCCATCATAGGTTTCCAGTCGATTAGAGAAGCATCTGAACTCAGTTTGCTTACATTGATTCGCGCGAAGCTGTGCATGTACATTGTACAGTACCTTGCTTGAGCTTAGGTTTATGAGTTTTGAGGATATACGATAAAAGTATAAGGTCGTGGTGAGAGTAATCCAGCGGTGACGAGTCGGCCATGAGAGGAAACCAGGGAAGGATTGGGGGTATTAATGAAATCGAGCCGAGTGTGCTCAGCTACATCGTTGTGGTGAGTGGCTTGAAGCTGTACGACGAGTAGGCTGGCAGAATCGACTATGTGCAGGAGTTTGGAGGATTAGGAGGTATGCGGAGTAAGGAAGTGTTGAAATCTCCCATAATGATGTGGTGTGCATAATATGAACCTATCGATTATAATACAGTTTCGAATGCAGTGGAATCGTTACGGAGGTAAATAGCGGCGCCACCCCTTCCCTTACCGACCTTATAATTGCAAATAAGGACGAACTCGAGCAGGGGGTAGAAAGTAGATAAGATGTGAGGTTTGTGCAAAATTTCCGAAATCAGGTTAGCATGAACGTTGGCTGGGACTACTTTGCGCATTGAGACAACATTTTTGGCAACATTTTTCGCGCAACTTATAATTCAGTGTGCTGCTACAGAACAGAAACTTACGTCATCAGATATAATATCTGATGGATGGTTGCTGAATATTAATCAAATAAAATATTTTAAAAGAATTTAATAACATTTTATAATAAACAAAACCGGATGAAAATAATTCGTAGAAAATGAAAACGTTGTGGTCGTAGTATAAAAATGGGTTTTTAATACGAATTTTCGTAATTCAAAATTTGAAAAAAGTGACACAGGTCCTGCCTCTAAGGGCGCTCGGGCCCGACTGATCGTTCTACGTTTGTGCATTGTAATTTATTGTGATTTTGAGTGATATTGAAAATGGTATTATATCTAATTAAATAAAGGAATATTAAACAACATTGTATTAATAGATTTCCCAGAGAGCATAGTTCATTATGGCATAATTTTAAAAGTAATAAATACCTTTATTTAAACCAAAAAGTCGCGATAAAATTACCATATAAAACCGTGAGAACCGGTTTAAGTATTTATTTTTTTATCAATTAAAAGTGTTATTAATCGAAAATTTTCCACCGTATGTTACAACAAAAGTATATGTCCTATGCCTACTGTATTTTTTCCATTTAAATTTGTTGATGTAAATGGTAGAATTTGAAGCCCGAAAATGGCTCTGCGATGTATTTTCAGAAAACGTGTTGCGGGAAATAGCTCACGACACAGCAGTCAAGTTATATTTTGAAAATCTAATTATATTTGTAACAATGGGAAAGATTGGTCTACATTCTACATGTATTTAGAAATTCCTTAGTACTACCTAAGATGGTAAATTTCGCATCCGAAAATTCAGAAAACTGTCAAAAAATGTGAAATGGCTCTTAAATAACAATTGAAACAATACAATTAAATGCTAGTGTGTCACTAAAACTAATATTATATACCTATAAGTGGAAGTGTTTGTAAGTACGTACAAAAAGGTTAAGAGACTTAGAATCATCGTAAGTAGAACTGAGCCACTAGGGTAGTTAGGTACATAGAAAAGAAAGCAATTATGAATTCACTTCTTCATACATTGCCTCATTATTGCAATGTTGTTTTATTTTCGAACATTAAATTTATTAGACTTTTAGTTATTAATGTAGTGCAGGTCCAATGACCAGCATAATTTTAATGCTTGAGTCTCTAATTCATGTATAGTAAAACTGAATTTACAGACTGAATATAAATATCTACGATATTTCGCTGATGGATTTAATTTATTTTAGAAGTGCAAAGCTTTTTAGCGATCAAGAATCTTTCTAAGTTTAACTTGGATACGAATTCGATGTAGTTTCAAAGTTTTCGTAACTCTTATAGAAACTAGGTAAACCGATGGAGGTATGCATCACAATTTTTCCCAGGTACACTATAATTGCAGTCAGGTCCAAAAACCAAAAAGAAACAAAAAAAGAGTCTAAGTTAGTTCCGCACGTTTGCCCTAAATTCCATCAACGAAATACCTACCTACAATTTCATATGACTAGATAATAATTGTTTCACTGACTGGAGCACAATCCTCACAAAGACTTCCAACGTGTTTAATAAAGTGATAAAAGAAAATACTTTAACTACAAGCTTGCTACCAACACTGACCTACTTTGGACTTATAAAGTTTCAAGGAGACGTATGTAGCAGTGACGTCGGGTCACAATATCACGCTACCACAAACAAACAAGACCACGTTTCGCGCGTAACGGTCTACTACCGTCTTATGGTACTCGCGTGTAACCTTATTCACTCACTTCGAACGTCTGTGTCTCCGATTCAGTCTTAGGCTCCTCGTCATGTTTAGCTTTGGCGCGTTTATCGGCGCGCAGGCGCGCTGCCGCTGCCGCCTTTGGCCTTTGGACTCGCAGATTCAACCAGTCTGGAAATCTGCCGTTTGGCGGCTCTTTAGCCAACTCCTCCGCTGTAAAAAGACAAGCAAACTTTCACATATTATTGTATAGAACGAGTAGCCCAGGTTTCTATGAAATTGTATGAAGCCGTATCGGGTTTACCTATATTATTTGATCGGTCTGAGACATGTTCTTATACCGACTACGCACATAACAAGATTTGCGTGCAGACATTAATAGGTCATCGATTTTAACAAAATCTATATTTATGCAGTCATTGAGCAAATCGTAAGTAGTGAATATTCGGAACAGAACTTAACTACTGCGTAACACGATATTTTTAGGAATCAGGAAGTGTTTTGCGTGTATGTTGACAAATAAATGACGGAGCTTTATGTCTTCTATCAAGGTCGAACAGTAATGATACAATTATGTTTCAAAGTCGTCAGCAAAATTGTATTTCTTTGCAACACTGATATTGTAAGGAAATTCTTACCGACTTTTCGTGTGATTTTTCTTGGAAGCTCCCACGTGCCAGTATAATGCCCGAAACATCGCGACGAGCCTCTCGGGGCACCTGGCAGAAAGTGTCCGTTGATATCACATATTGGTTTGGGATCCGGCCGCATTTCCAAAGGCCTTGCTCTTGTTGGCGCCCATCTTGGGACCTGCCAGTTGCCCAACCGCCGCGGCGTTGTTTCCTTGTTGAACTGTGAATATAAACCTTGTTGTATAGCTATACTTGGAAATCACATCAAATCCTTTATTTTAATGATAGAGAGCATCACATAAAATAGTAGGTATAATATAGTAGAATGAGAAAGTGCCTGGTCAAATACTAGTTAACTAGGTACCTACCTAATAATATAGGTACTAAAATAGGTTAGGAAAACACAAAACGTTTTGATACTCTTATCCCCCATAATTTATGTAATTTAATAATAATAACTTGATCGATAATATTTTTTGAATGGCTATAGAATTACATAAGTAATAATTATATTATTTTCCCTATTTCTAATCACTGGTTAAGGAAAAACAATATTTCAGCAAACACTATCATCATAATCACGCGACGACGGCTGCCACGTGTCTGTGGCATGCCAGCACGTGGCTTGCACATTTTTAAATTAAATAATAAACATGTTCGTAGTTGCTATTCCCTGAAGATCACTTCCCATTTTCAACTTTTTGGCTCAACTATGGAGTACACCTTACAGTGTTGAGTTCAAATTTCAGAATATAATGAATGAACAAATATTACGTATATATAGTCTTCGTTTAGATATTTACCCAATATTTTAGTCAATAGATACCTATTTAATGTAATTAGACATTTATTGGCTGAATTGTAAGTAGACACTTAATGATGTAATATAAGAAGGTACTTAACTGAAAAAGTTATCAAACATCCAAATAATTTCAAATCTGGCTACTCCTTTAAAAACCAAATAATTTCATTGAAATCCCCTTAACACTTACTTTCGCCACCAATACACTTGATAGCAACATTGTCAAAAAATGATTATCTTTTGTTACTATGATGAGAGGTCTTCAAATTTTCAACAAATAATCCTTTAGAATTCAACAATGCGCCACACACCCGTCACACATTGATCAGGTGTCAAATCACCCCCCGCGGCGCCGGGCGTTATAATAATCAACCCCTCAACAAAGGGTTGCAAATTGTTATTTACCCCATACATCACGCGCCTATTTGCCTAAATTATAAATGCCCGCAATAATTTAGAATTATCATGTCAAATAATATTTCTCGACCAAATATACTAAAATTATAATTATTATTATCTACATATGTATATAATCATTATTCTTTTTTATGTAAAGCCAAAAAGCGTTTATACAAATTCTACTTCGGCTTAGCAGTCGATGAAAGAGGGTCAACCTCTCGTTTTACGACCTCTATGACCTGCGTTCATATCATACACGCATGCATGCTTGAAATGAGTTTTCCGAAAACAATAGCACTGATATAAACGCAACCGTCTCGCTTATCTATAGCTGTTTCACAAATTAGTAAGCCGTGGCATACAGTAGGTACACCAACAGTTTGTTGTTTATAACTTAAGTTCCTACATGAGTTTTGGTCAAAATAAACGTGTGCCCCTATTCGTGAAACCCTTAGGAACCAACATACGAGTGGCGACGTGCGACTCTACATCATTGCTTACCAGGCTACGTTACCACATCCTCGGGTGACCGTAGCCGCGGCAACTTTGGTGACTGTTTTCAGTCAGACCTAACATTAAGGTATCTTTTTAGTCGTCCGAGAATAGGTACCTATCACGATAGTGTGATTCATCATCAGATGCAGCTATAATACTATAGACCTTTTAGTATGTCTAGTTGTATGACTGTTGGGCTTTTAACTACCAGTGACGACAGTCTGTTATAGAAGAAATAATATGTAGAAAAATAGGTGACGTATAACAAATGAATTGTAAAAGTCTTGGTTAACAAAAAAATCTTCTAAGTAGTGATAGCATCGCGTGGTAAAGTAAATACTCGTGTAGATAGGCAAAATAGCATTGTAAGTGAAAAGTCCTGACAAAAATAGAATCAACATAACATTATGGAAGTTTTGCATGTCTGTTGCAAGTTGCAACTCAACTGAATTTATGACATACTTGTGCCGGTGCAATATTAACATTAAAAAGAATATTTATTTTTATAGTCTGGACTTTTTATTACGTAAACAGTCGAATTAATAATAAAACAATTTCCTTACGTTTATATTGTATTTTATGAAGATGCCTAATACCAAAGAATCCCTACTAAATAGGATTTTTTTGTATACAGGCTTCGTATTCTTCTATCAACAATGATGTTGATAGAAAAATAGAGGCGTGATAATATCAATGAGTGCGTATACCTAAAACTTACTAAAATCCGGCCAAAAAGTAGAGCTCCTGTAAATGCCGACTCCCATCACATAGCGCTTAGACACGTCCATTTACACACTGCATAAACACAGCCACAGTATCTAAGCGTAATAAGTAACTACATCCAATTGTAACTGATTGACGTAGCGTGTTGAGTAATGACATCAATTTGCTGAAACGTCCCTGAACTTGATCATTTGTCGCGGTCCAAAGTCACTACCATTTAAATAGCTATTCACCTCAGACCTCGAGTTACGTAAGGGCTGCGCTATTAGGTTTTGCATCGTCATAGTCTTGAGCTAAATATAGAAAACTATTGACGAAGTTAAATTTGATTTGCGTAAGTTATTTCTGCATACACGCAAAAACCAAGCCCTTCACGTTTTTCACGGTTACCTTACAAGTCGTAGGTATATTTAGTAGGTATGGAAAGCGAACATATCTAACTTTGTGACATCTCAATGAATTTTAATTAATACGTCGTAATAGAAAAGGTTGGCCCACATCCAATTGGTGATACCGGGCTGATACGCCTACACTGCGTGACGTGATAATGACTTGTGGGTACACTACAATGGAATGTTTATTTGTATGCCTTATTGATTGTATACGAATTACGTTGTACTTTCTACCCAGACTGGCGGAAAGAACCAAAAAAGTATACTATGACAAGGCCAGCGCGTCCGTATCGAATACAACGTCTGATCCATTTGAACTTTAATTTAAAGAAAGTTTCAGTAGGAGACTCACTACTGTGAACTATGAACTTATAACTATTCGTAATTTTATTACGCCAAAGATTTCACCTACTTCCTCAGATTTCATGATATAAATGAAAATGTCATTTAGGATTGACGGCAAGATATGGATCTTTCCTCGATCAATTTTGGGTTGTCTTCATGGCCAAACAGAAATCACGAAAATTCAAAATTGCTTTCAGATCCCAAGTAGTTTGACCTCGATCGTGCTCTAAATTGTTCATTTAATTTATACAGTTTTTACCATTTCTTTACCTCCGCCCGCTTCGTTGCATGTAGTTTTATAGCACAATTGTAAAACCATTTTTGCGATAGGCATTTTTTCCTACGTAAACGTACCTACCAACGTCCGTCAGTTATTCCGTTCGCGAAAACTTCATGACTTTGATAAATGTCTTGTACGGAAATAGCAGACTATTTTAAGTTGTAAAACTTAAGGTCGATTGTTAAACATCTTCGGTTCCCGAGGTTTGAGTCACGACACGAAGCTCCCCCAGCCGCGTTTCCGGTGAGAATCACGCACTCGTTAAGTCTTGTCAAGCGAGCGTGTACGATGCACAATATAGCTTCAATATAGGTAATTGCTATGGCTGATTAACTCTCTTCATCGTCATCACCATCCGCTGCCTGACACCCACTGCTGGGTATAAGCTCCTCTTTTTGTGTGCCAGTCTCCACGCCTCTGTGCCCGCCTCATCCAGGTTCGTTCCTACCTACTACTATTAAGCCTCTTACCGGCCTATAATCTGAACAAATTTAACAGAAGGCTGAGTCATGAATGTCGTACCGGGAAAATGTTACATGTAATATGATAGACTTCCTCTTTCATATTGCTTATCTGTTCAGATACAGTTAACTTTATGCTACGAGCAGTGTAACATAGAAGCTACATTTTCAGTACACATTTGCACAATCACTGCACGGCTCATGGTTTGACTGTGACTCCTCCAACTAGCATTATAGCAAGTGTGCTACATTCTATTGTTACTCCTAGGGGAATATTGACAAAAAAACTATTGTATTATTTGTCTTTATAGGTAATCCCTGAATTAACTAATAGTTTTTTCTATCAAAACAACAATACAGAAAACAATTTATCGCGATACACAAGAGCTATTAACTAAAGCCTACCAGTTCGATGTGTCAAACACGGATTAACATTACACACAATGCCGTAAAAAATTGTCATTTGCTTGCAAATAAAAAAATCACCCCTCGTTCCAATGACCCACACAACAGCAGCAGATAAACAATTCTGGACCTTACTCTATCAATATTACAGTTGATTTTCAAATACATTATGTATCCATAAGGATGTTTACGACGTAATTGGATGTATCTAACTTGGATTAAAGGAATTACAATTTGTAAGTAAGTAAAAAACGTCCCGTATTACACTAGTAGGGGATGGTAATGGGAGTTGCAGGTGCAGTGGTGTCGGGATATATGGGATTAAAATCGTCGGATCAACTGGACATAATGATTTGTGGCACACATATATCTCTAAAACACAGTTCTTTCCAAAATCAGTCTTCTAATTTGACAACTTTTTTATATGAGCTCGATAGGTGGAATTCTCAAGATCAGAATATGATGCTGAGTAGAAAGGTGTCTGTAATATTATCAGTGATTTTCGTAAGAACTGTATTTACAATTCTCACAATCTGTCTCTTATAATCATATTTTATTCTAATATTTTTGTAAATATCAAACATCCAAGGAACTAGTAAAATAATTTAAACAGTGTTCAAAGATATCTACGCATTACATGCAGCAACTTCAATAAATAAATACTCAGTACGGATGGACGTTTTGTGGATTTACTAGCAGCGCCCTTAAGAATTATATTTACTATCAAGAAAATTATTTAGTTTATTAATATAGAAGTGATTATTTCTTATTTAGTCACGTGGTTCTACGACTCATACGGTCATACTACTGGTTCTAGATGTCTTGGTGGTTCTACGTACTATTTAGGGACTGTAACAGAGAAAGGCAGTGCAAATACTCCAAAATACGTATCAGGCAAGAGCATGATTTATTGGAACATTTTAAAGCGACATAGCAACAAAATTTATCAATGAACGGTCTGCTAATGATAGGCATAGATATATTAAGATTAATGAACCGGACGTATGATTAAATATACTAAAATTTACCCAATAAATCGTAAGCGATTCAAACTTTAAGAAATAAAAAGTTTCTATATAATATTTGTAACAACAAAACCACTTACTTGACCACTATCGAAGTTAAAGGCCATTCTTCAAGAACTAAAGCACTTTACAATTACAAATGATTTAAAAACGTTGAGAAAAATATCACAGATATCTTGAGCACGTTCGATATGTCAAAAAACTAATTTATTTGTCAAAACTCTTTCAAAATAGCAGGAAGGCATTCAGTTGTTTGCCGGAAAATGGGAAAAGTCTATTGGCCTAACTGCGTGGTCGTTATGGCGACGGATACATTTTCCACGTGTGTCCATCTACTGCGTAGGTTTACTTCAAAGGTTCAATGCCTTCCCTGAATTCTTGCATGCGCTCTGAACAAAATTATACGCAGTGAACTCAACCAAAACTATGCTATGAAAATATTTACGGTACTTTAAAAATAATCGTTTCTACAAATTGCCGAAGCTAAAGCTTTTACTTTACTTTGGAAAGCTAAATTTCTATTGTCTAGTTTAGTTGCCTGAAAAACTTGTTTGACTGATGACTATCTGACGTGCATTACCATAATTGGAGATACCGTTATGGCTTAATGGGTGAATTTGTATACACGCGTCGATTACTATCTTTCACGATCATTTAAAAAAGAAATTGTAAACTGAATAAATACGTGAGTAATGAATTGTTTTTTCTTCGAATCGCACTGTATCTCAACTGGGTGATAATAATGAAGTACTTACAGACTTATAATTGCAAGTTCATAATAACGGAAAACAATATTATTGCTTTATTTACATCGCGTGTTCCGTTGCGACATCGCAATAAAGAAAATCAGCGTTTACCGTGACCTTCGTGAAATATGTTGTCAGTGTATTGTATTTGTTATGTATAACTGTTTATTATAGTATTAATACAGAATTGCGAATTGACATTAGACCGAGGACATCGCGGCCCGGTACATGTTTCTTTGCATAAATTATCTGACTTTGTGACCGAGTAAATCAATTTCTGGGCGGTAAAATGGAAATGAGTAGCCGTTTAAATTCAGATAACAGACGTTTCGGATTTCGAATTTATTATTCTACAACTACTACCTTGCTCGAAACGGTTGTAAAATGATTGTAAAATCTTGGAGAATGAATTGATGCTCGACTTAGATTTTATATGATTAGAATCTGCTTACTTAATTTATTTAGTTATTTACCTATATCTCAAAAACATTTCTATAATTAACGAATGGTGTGGCTAGAGGTGTTCTCCCTGATCAATAGTCTACATCAACAGTTTCCAGCACATTGAAACAGTAGGTAGGTATAGTTGAATGGATAAGGAGTTCTGTCCATCTATTGGTGATTTAGAAATAGAATAATAAATATGGTATCGTCCTTTTTAATTTGTTGTTGTACCTACTTCAACATTTCTGTACGTTGGTTGACTGGTAGAGAATATCTCAGGCATTAAGTCCGCCTATGTCTACTTTTTGTAACATGAAGTTGAAATAAATAAATAAAATATGCACAATGGTCCAAACAAGTGGCTAAGTGCAGAAAATGCCCCGAAATACTATTCATAATCATTATGATGTCAAAAAGCATTAGAATTTAGAACTGATACCAACATGTTTACGTTGGTTGGGGTGCAGATAGAGATCCTCCACGGCTTTCATGCCTAAGTAAGTTGGCCTGCTAACCTTACTACCATCCTAGTTGACTGGCCAACCTCTATATCACTCCATAACCAATTTCCATATGACAATAAACTAATGCAGATAATAATATTGTTGGTGAACAAAATCAAGCCTACCTTCGTATCACAGGGTTGATTGTCAAGTTGAAAACGATTGATGACAGTTTAAGCCTATTTGAATGACGCACGATCAATCCAACGTATAAGCAGCGACACCCGATATAAAAATGCAACGATATTCATTAATTAGCAATAGGTATACCTACATGATAATCATTCACGTGCTCTTAGATTAAATTAAATGCGGGCTTTATATATGACGCTGATAATATAATTAATTAATATTTTGACAAACCGATTTACTTTATAATAATTGTTTAATAGATTTACTCGTTATACAAAATGGAAAAAGAGAGAAAAAATAAAGTTTTCCTGACAACCCTTATAATATAAACATCACGCCTGTATTCTCCGAAGGGGTAGGCAGAGGTGCACATAATTATAGTACACCCACATTTCGCCAGTTATGTTTTAGGTCCCAATGTAATAGGGGGCGAGCCTATTGCCATCAACCGGGCACAAATCCAGACTCCGTGCTGTTACTGAGAATGACCTAATGGAAAAACCCAGTAACACTTTGCCCGACCCGGGATTCGAACCCAGGACCTCGTGCTCAGCAGTCGCGCTTAGCAGCCACTAGACCAACGAGACAGTCTATAGTATATAATATAGTAATGCCTTAAAATTTGATTATTAGGTAATATCTACCTAGACCACTTGAATACGGAGAAAGTGAAGAGGCCTGAAGAGGACCAGAAAGTGTGTAACCAGGAGCAGTGTTGAATTTCGCTGTAGCCCTAGCCAACGCCTCTTCTTCTGTGTATATAAGAATTTGTTGGTTCCCTTAATGTAAAAATATTTATTGAACACGGCGGCTTCGAACTTAGAGACCAAGTGATCAATGCCGCAGTACTCATAAAACTTCGATCTTTTTGAATTTTAGGTTAGAACTGTAAGCACCATTTAACTGCTAATTTAATTCTTTAACGATGGTTCCGGAATACACTTAAAGCCAGGTGTCACTCACCAAAAAAAGGATCAATTGTCATTACGATGCTTGTTTCTGTGCCAAATAAGATTCAAACATGAGAATGGCCTAACTTGAATATTGGAAAGACATATCGAGCTGTTTCGAGTAGAACCCATTTTCGTCGTCAATTACCCTGGAACACCTGTGTCCCGGGACGAACGGGATCGATAGGCGGAGTCGACCGCGATTGGTGCGTCCCACCACTGGGCGGGGATTGAGACTCGGATGCTGCGGAAACAATAGAAACTGATGGACATGATATCCTATTTAGTTTTTCAGAAAATAAATCCAAACATGAAGTGAAGAGAAAACTCTGCAAGGGTACGATTTGGCATCGTTCAATTCGTATGGAGAAATGCAGAAAGCTGAGACGTATCTATGTATGTTTAACAAACAAATTACATTACGGTCATTTGAACCTTGACGACTAGTATGGACTAAAGATTATATCATTTTGTAGTTTTTTTGTAGAGCTACTCTATCGATATACTTATCTTCTATTTAGTTGAGAATATTCCAGGGATACACAAGAAATAAATCTTAAAGACACCTCGTTTAAGGCAATCTTGACTATAGCTTCAAGATGCTGTTACGTCATTACAGAATACATTATGAAATTGTAAGCCTATTGGTCCAAATTCATTAATATCAAATAATTAGATTTATTTCACAGTAGATATGCCAATTATCAAATTATTTTAACCTTGGACTATCCCGATTACAGTACTTAATCGGTCATTGTGATTTATATATTACCTACTTAAAGTCACGCATGCCAATATATTTGAAATGATATCGAATTAAATAAACCTTTTTTTATAAAGCTACTGCCCCTTTACCATGAACTCTTAAAGCCGGACAGTTTACGTGGTGGAAGCAAGATGTGCAAGTGCAGTGCACAGGCCCCGCGTTCAACCATTTTTCCTTTGCGTACACTGTGTCCATCAACATGGCGTACGCTCCTCCCTCCCGCCACTTCACACCCGCTTAATGTTGCTAGGCTAGAAGTGGAATACCGCTTCTGGGGTAAATGGCGATGTTTTGGTTGTGATTATTAAAGATTTGTATAAAAAGATTTTTAATTAACAAATGTTATATTATAATGTAATAGTTTTTAATTCTAATACTATTGCCATTGACTGAATAAGTACAAATAATTATAGACTCCGTTTTACTACCTAATTATACTGCCCAGACCGGTAATCAAACTCCACACCTTACGCATATAAAACATAATTCTTCCTCCTTTTAGCATTTTTACAAATAAAAATATTAACAAATCACGGGGTAATATTTCACCTAAATACTTGCAACACTGACAAAATGGACGCTTAGTTTCATTGTTAAATAATTACGATAAAAAATATTCGACATTTAAATAAAGAGACGTATTTATGTGAAACGTACATATGAAATGTAATCCTATTATATTTTTATATATTTCCGACTGCAGTTTTCGTCATTAGCATTACGCAGGTCGGCATAATTGAATTAAATGCGCAGCGTATAAAACGTTGTAGCGATGCGCGCGCTTTTTAAAAATGAAATGTCAAAATTTTCAACTACTCCATTTTGGAGTAGTTGGCATACTTACACTATTTTGCGCGGTCACGCCTTCTGGTTTGTTCTATATTCTAAGGTGCAGTGTAATGCGGTGTCTTGCTCGCACAACGAAATCTTTTCTACTTATAAAAGAAACCGGCTTAAATCAAATTCCGTTAATAAACATGGAATTATTAACAAAAAAATAAGTACACAATCTTTTCACATTAAATATACGCTGTGTTAAAAGGCTTATCCTATTTTTTACTTAGGTTTAAATAAGGAACAATATCTGACTGGAATAATAATTTTCTTACCTAAAATATTGAGCTTTACAATCATGTTTGTATTACCTACCAAGCTTATATTTTTCATAAATCTTCATTTAAGTTTAAATAAAGAAAACAATATCTGACTGGAATAATAAAATTTGAATCTAAAATATTGAGTATTCTGTCTTGTTTGTATTACTTTTTAAATATCATCTGGCTACGCCCTCTCTGTAAGAGGGTTGGTCCATACCATCCCCTTTTAGTCGGGATAAAAGCTTAGGGATGCTGTGCTCCTCACCAGTGTGAATCAGTAGTTACAGTGCTGTGGTATAACAAGATACATTGTCCAGTATTCGGTTGACATTACAATATGTTGATTTGGTGAACAATTGTGAATATTCTCCCATTTATTGAACTCATCTAGAATGTGTTAGAGGATTATTTTTGACCAGTTATTTTACTCACGTAAGTTGTTTTTCTTTGTAACTACTAAACCTGTGATTTTACGTCTATTTTTATTGACGTTTATACAGTATGTTATTGTTGCAAAATACTCATTTTAATTTTCTGATTATAGCACAGAATTAAAATTTTCATATCTACTAGGTACAGTCGACCAAAAATATAGTGTATTACCCTACGGTTGAGGTTGATGTGAACGTCATGAACATCAAGGTCGATTTTACCCAAAATAACAATAAAACCATGACTTCATATGTCAGATATCTCGGATAATGCGTCATTTTGTGCATCTTTTATACTCCGTTAAAGTCAACCTTAGTGACAATTAGATTTCGCAAAAACTTAAATGTGCCTTTCAGGCTCGTGCAGATGTTATGTCAGTAGTAGTTAGTAGTGAAAACCTAAGAGCCTGATAACCAGCTCTAACTAAGAGGTGTCGTTTTATCCAATAACTGGGTTATGGAGGTCAGATAGGCAATGGTATCACGCAGAATACTGATGTCTGGCTACATCTGGTTACACTGGAAGCTGACAAAAGGACAGGACGGTGATGACGATATGGGCAATAAACAATTGTCACTCAAATAAATTGGCAATATCATTTGAGGAGAAGCCATCTGGAAAATAACCATCTCCAATACATGTATTTTTATAAAATATTAGATACAGTTAAATGCCCGACACAATAAATGTACAATCCATACAAATAATATAGTATAGTATAATATATAGTTAGTACTGTCTGAGTACTAAGGTTTTTTTTACGACTTGGACTGAATTAGCTGAAAGAGGGAGAATTAGTATCTATATTTAAAATTATCATTTTGATATCTGTCCTAATATTGAGCTAGTTTAAACAAATACGCGTACTTCACGGTGCCGCAATATTAATATCATCATCAGCCGCAAGACGTCCACAGTTGAACAAAGGCCTCCCTCTTATAACAATACAAACAATGTCAAGTTTAACATGTAACGTACTTATCTATACTTACAAAAAGACGCCCTTAGAGTAACCCTTATACACGTATGTTTTGATTCCTGATCAAATAGAATTGACTGGCCACAAAGATAGAGACACAGAATAAAAACTTGCAGTAGTCCAATTGAGGTTGCAAAAGTTTAGTTAAAAGGTATTCTGTAACTTATTCGCGTTGTTCTTTTGTTTAATTATTAAACATTCAAGAAGTTGGTAGTAAGGCTATCTTCCAAACTTAATCTAGAAGTGTAGAGCCGCCGATCAGCGCGCCGATGTCGCATTCGATTACCGAGTAGATAACTAGACGCATGACTAATAGTTGACGCATCAACTTAATCACCATTTATAGCCCTTAGGCAACGCCGTAAATTAATAGGTGCTGTACATTTTATTGTTATTGATATTATTAATGCTTATCAGGAAGTACTAAATATAAACTAGGAAGAGTTATTTGATTAAGATCTGTGTCAGCACAGAAAGTACAGACAGAGAAACTGGATTTGTTTTGGGAGCTAAATTATCTTTTCGGTTATATGCCTATTGCATGACATTCTAGTGCATTTCTTTAATTTACTGGTACAGCATTCAATTACCTATATTTTTATCAATACAATCACATAGTTCGACATATTATAAATATTATATTGATGTGGAACGCAACTCACATCAATATAATGTTTGATTCCATGGCATTACTTCAACAATATCATTTATTTGTTCAATTTATAAAAAAGCACTCATCGTGTACCATTACCTTTTCAGTTTTCCTTTAATGTTACAATGGAAGTTGACTTGCTGGATTCACTACTCTGTGGTGCGGTGCTTGAGATTAATAATACAACACGCGTTCACACCTAGCACTAAGCGAGCTCTTTAGGGGATAATAAATCCGTATTTATTCTTTTTATATTGCCCCCAACCCTTCTGGTAATCGAATCAAGCCCGCTAACCGTATCGAATCGATTCGTTTGAGGCGTCCTTCCACCACTGGTTTTAGTAGTTTTTTTATAGACTCTCGATGCCATCTTTTAGATTTAGGCACCTAATCATAGATATTTATTATTTATTAGAAATTTATATTAAATTTGTAAGATACACTATAAACATTTGGAGAATCAAATTTTTTTAAAAATCAAAGGATAAATTATTTTGTATTTCTTTATTTTTCTTACATTATTATTGAGTTCTCATACTCGCTTTAGGTACTATTATTTTGTATTTTCATAAACAATGTCCTTGTTAATTTCTCTTTGATAATTCATTTTTCAATGGTGGATGCAATTAGCAAGCTGTCGTTCATTTTGGTGTTCTAAGGGGGAGGCCCTTGTTCAACAGTGGACGTCTTTCGGCTGATAATGATGATGAATTATTTTTTGATAACGTATGCAGTAGTCGCCTTTTAGGACTACCAAATACTTCTTATACTCTATAAAGCACTACGCAGATTGTTGTTCCACACTTGTATACTCAGAATTGTTAATCTGCACGGTAGTGTCCCCGCCAAGAGTAGCTAAAAAAGCACATTTTACCTACCTTTTCTTGAAGTTTTCTCATACACAAAACGTTGAAAATCTGTTACTTTTATCTGTAGAGTCATCATGAAGAGCTGGCTGGAGACGGCGAGCAGTATGGAGGATGGGTCCCTGTCCTGTATGCTAGCCGAGCCCAGAGAAGCTTTGTTACCGATCACGGGCAGGGAGAACTTGGCTCCAAGGAAGAGGTACAAAATGTTATGTTATTATAGGTAAGACGGGTATGACGTCATAGAATTCCTAGTTGGTCCAATCGTCACCACGTGCAACTGCTAAGCTCATGTACAGCAGTTGCGCTTGGTGGATCTGTAGAGCTCCTGGGTTCGAATCCCGGGTCTGGCAAAGTGTTATTGGGTTTTTAAGTAAATTCTCCGTAGCAGGAGTCTAGATTTCTACCCAGTTGATGGCAATAAGCCCTCCATGGCATATGATGGCATAATCCCTATATAATATTGGAACCTATAACATAACTGATGAAATGTGGGTGAACCCACTCTACACCTCTGCCTATCCATTTGGAGGAAATAGTCGTGATGCTACGTTATGTTTTATGCCTTAGTAGGACATTATACATAAGAGAGGTAAGTTATGTGATTTGTGAACCAAAAACATGCACTGTACGTTACTACTAGAGGTCTATACTACAGAGGAAATGAAATTATTTCGTATTCGTAATTACCATTTAACTGGAGTGAAGAAGAGATCAGATGAGTTCAGCCCCCTTACCTTTACCTTAGATATTTTCCGATGTGGCAGCGAGACACCGCTACGTGCAGTGCAATGCGTCTCGCTTCCACAACGTAAATAGTTTGCTAATGACCCGTTTTTTGGGCCTTACTATAAATAATAATTGCTAATGACCCGTTTTTTGGGCCTTACTATATAATAAAAGTATACTTATACATTTTTGTAGATTAGTCAGAACTGAGGTTTTATTATTCCGTAAAATGACAAATTATATATTATCTGGCCACTTATCAATACAATGTGCAATGTAGACCAAATATATTATGGTATCAAATATTAATTATCATTTTTTATCACTGTACGTGACGTCATCGACAAAATGATGTATTGGTGGCTAATTGTTTGAATTTCAAAAAATCTTTTTATAGAAGGAACCTACCTAAGCGCGTTTGATAAATACAGCTTTGCTTTTTTACATTATCACCTTGTTGCAAAATTATTACCTAAATATAATAAAGACGAAAGTTTGTGGGTGTGTTTGTTACCTCTTCATGCTCAAACGGCTAGATCTATTTTGATGAAATTTCATATGGAGGTAGCTGACACCCTGGGTTAACACATAGGCTACTTTCCTGAAAAAATGGGTAACACCGCGGGGCGCAGCTAGTTATTACCTAAAAGTACGTAAAGTGGTTAATAAAACCTGCTACTCAAATTAAATCATGACAGCCAGGTTAGCCCAGAGAGCCTGGTGTCATAGAGGCTCCTTATAATATATGGCCTTAGGCCTAAAAAGCTGAAGTTAATAGGTACACCATGTTCGCATTGTATTATCCTTATTATTGTATTTTTTGCCAAGTGGTATCCAGCCTAGAATTGACCACCCCCTTTCCTCCTGTGGGTGTAGTAAGAGGTGACTAAGGGAAAATCCAGAAGATGGGCTGCAGCGTCTTCTATATCTTCACCACCAATACTGCGATCCCCAAGCGTGGGGATTACGGCAACCCCACCTCTACTAAAGGGGGGGCTTTGTTTAGCTCTGGACGTCTTCCGGCTGATGATGATGATGAGGCAAGAAAAACCGTAAACAGTATGGCTAGGAAGTACTTATATCTATAAAACAACTTCATTGACAATACTGCGTGCTGTGCAAACACATTAAAAGTAGAGATAATGCAACAATTTATCAAATTATTTTGCTGATAATACTGATAAAAAATATTTATAGTTTATTTTAGCTCTTTTACATAAGCAAGTGATTATATTACACCTATTTAGTAATATTACATTAGCAAGGCAACTTAATAAATATAAGTCTCCTCGTGAGGCCGTCGCGGTGATAGACTGATCGCTTACAAACAACTTGAGCGATTCATGAAATGACTAATTGAAGGGTTTAAGGCTGGTCGCACTGCTGTCGTGTCGTATAGACATGAGGGGCTAGAATATTGTTTCACAGGTTTGTTCACGCGGTTTGGTCCCATACAACGGACCCGCTACCATACAACGCTGCCCGACGGCCCGTTCGGGTCTCCCGGACTGCTGTGAACATAACATAACATCACGCCTGTATTCCCCGAGGGGGTAGGCAGAGGTGCACATACAGTACACCCACATTTCGCCAGTTATGTTTTTAGGTCTCAATGTACTAGTGGGCGAGCCTATTGCCATCAACCGGTCACAAATCCAGACTCCGTGCTGCTACTGAGAATTGCCTAATGGAAAAATCCAGTAACACTTTACCCAACCCGGGATTCAAACCCAGGACCTCGTGCACTGCTGTGAAACCAGCCTATAGTTAAGTTACTTAAGTACTGCTTTATTACTTTTAGTACATCTTTTGTTTTTGTTATAGAGATAGAACCCTGGAGCCATGCGCACTATCCGAAGACGCATACTTATCTAGCGGCGCCGGCTCCCCATGCGCCGGCCTCTCCCGCGAAGAACGACGCAGAAGGCGACGAGCTACCCTCAAATACAGAACAGCCCACGCTACTCGCGAAAGGATCCGCGTCGAAGCATTCAACGCAGCTTTCGCAGCTCTCCGAAGGTTGCTCCCCACACTACCCCCAGACAAAAAACTATCCAAAATCGAAATCCTCCGATTGGCCATTTGTTACATCGCTTATCTGAATCACGTGTTAGATGCGTAAGATCTCCAATATCTCAGATATGGTATCTATTAATTAGGTGTACTTAATAATTTTATCGTTCCTATTTTCTCTACAAATGAACTTATCATGCAATCAATCAAATTTAAAGAGCAATTATTAAAATATCTTCTTATAAATTACTATACTGTAACCCCCTCACGTGCTGTGGTATGTGTACGTGTGGTACATAATATAACGTACCAAATAATGTATGTACTCTATTTAATTGATTATTTATTTACGAGTAACTTATCTAGTCGTTGTCTTCCTATTATTTAAAAAAAAAATTATTAGCCTGTAAATATAGAAAATAAAAAGCCAAATAGTATTAACATTATGTATTTATTTACAACTTACAATTCTAGTCTTATATTTAAGGTGATAATATCTATGCCATATCAAGGACTAAATTACACAATCTATAAGTTAAATCAGAGGTATTATTTTATTTAATCGATATTATCCTATAAGAAGTAACAATAATAATGTCAAGATCTGTAAAAGTTATTAACCAAGTAAGTAAAATTAAGTATCATTACATATAAGTAAATTATTTTTTAAATAAACTATCTAAATAGCATAAGAAAACTGGGAAGAATATCATGCCATGTAAGAATCCAAGAATCACTAAACTAAAGAACATCCTAAAGAAAAATACTTCGATCAATTCCGTGTAGGAAAACGCTAGAACTATGATTGGGATATTAGTCAACGTGATACCAGTGATTATTGTTGCTCCCACGGATTGAATGGCGTCGGCTACTCTATCACTTCCTCTTTGCTTACTCGTGGTGTACGCATATGCAATATGACTGCAGAACTCTACAGATATACCAATAGACACAATCAAATTAACACAAGACACAGCGTTAAGAGGAATATTCCAAATGTACATGACACCCATCATATTCAGAACTACCATTATTGCATTAATCATTACAGCAAATGTTGTCAGTACGTTAAACCCAGATGCTAAAAGATTGAACACCATAGCCCCTATAAGACAGTACCCTATGGATGCAAACGTATCCTTCCACATCGTTAAATATTGCTCATAAAACACATAGAACACTGAATAAGGGAACACTTCCACATCGGTGCCTGTATTCTCTTGAATTGCAGCAGTAATGCTGGCGCTGATCTCATACCCATATTGAACAGCAGTTATATAGTCTTTAGAGGTACCTAGCGGAACATGATAAGCCATAAAATTTGTATCGTGCACGGTCGCTCGCCCGTCAGCATCGAGCACGTAATTGACTGCAGCTGCATAACTAGCTAAACCACCTTTGTTACAACTATCAGTTGGAGTATCTTGCAAAAAGAATGGAATGTACCTTTCAAAGGCTTCTCTGTGTGGCCTTAAAAGACCATTAGCATAGTCTGACCTCTGGATGACACAATAAGCACACTCCGGAGAGTTATCTGTACTCTGACAGAATCCACCGTCTGTGGTGTTATATTTACAACATCCGCCATATAAACCAGACCAATCTACGAAATCATCTATCCAAGAGTTTGAACTTTTAGCAATATGTGTAATCTCACTATGTTGAGCTGCTAAAAATATTTGAGTGGTTAGTGAGTCATCATTGCACAGTTGCCCGCCACATATTACATTTTGGTGATACGGGTCAGTGAAATTTAGACCGCCCTTAAGTACGAAATATACTGGTGGTCCCATGCGCATTAAATTATTTACAGATTGCAAATATTCATATACATAGGAATCAGCAGGTAATGCTAACTCTTGGTCTAAGCCTATTTCAAGTTGGGGAATTAACACAATGCTTACAGATAGCATTGCCATAAATATAATTGCCACCACAACCTTAGTACGCCAATTAAGAAGTAATTTTGAGTATGGCTCCATCAATCTTTGAGTAATTCCTTTGTAGGAAGTTGCAGAGTGAAGGGGGTTTTCATCATCCAAAATCTTTTTCTGCACACAACATAATATATCAAACCTGTTTTGAGATGATCGTTTGTAATCAATGGACAGAATAGCCACGACTGTTGTTACTTGAAAAACGAAAAGGAAGCCTAAAGAAATTGATGCAAATATGGCAAATGTCACAACAGCTGGGAATTTAGCTAAACTACCAATGGCAAAACAAGTTATTTGTGTTACGGACGATACAAACATCGATGGGCCGACTTTGCGCAACATATTTTCAAAGACAAGTTTCCTCTTCTTATCAAAACTTAAATTCTCGTTATAACCATCTAAAGATTTTACATTATTTTGAATATCATAAAGAGCGTTAACCATAAGAAAAACATTATCAATGCCAACAGATAAAATGAAAAATGGTATAACATTTATGGCAAGTAATGTTAAGGTGATATTAGCATAACCCATTGTACCCATCGCGCAGAAGATAGCAACTACTACCACCACAATACTGCTCACAGCAACAGCAATTTTACTATCAATAAACCAAGTTTTACAAGACCTTACGTTTCCTAATGAAAGCGTAACATAGATGATCATAAGAATGTAACTTAAAGCTATAGGCACAGCTTCAGCAACAGAAACGCGTTGAATCTCATCTTCAATAGACCTTTCAGTGCCAAAAGTTACAGCGACATAGTCTGGTTTTAAATTGTCTCTGTAGTCATGTAGTAATTCAATAAACTTTGATTCCCACTCTAATACAGGTCGTAGGTCCTCTTCTAGAAGGAAATTTGTTATTGGAAAATTAATGAGTAGAGTATTAGCACTCAAAATGTTAGTACCTTCGTAACCTCCAAATGCTATCTCAGGTTCGGCACCTCCACCCCAAGACGCCAGACAATTCATAGCATAATGATTATTGATACAGTTTTGAATGGTACCAAGGTAAGTTTCATTATTTATTTCATATCTATTTGTACCTAAATAAACGGAGGCAGACATGGTAACACACTGATCAAGCGTTGCTTGTCCTCCACGGCTTCGCAAAGGAGCATAGCAAACATCTTCTAACCGCACGCCTCCATTATCTCGACCAATATCTATTATAGCATCTTCTAGTTTAACTAATTCTTCTAAAGCCTCTATCCGAAATGCTGGACCATATGTAACGTTATTAGCTTCAAATGAATCTAAATCAAACTTTAAAAAAACCTGCGCAGCGCGGTAAAATGGGCCGAATCTAGAATTAAAATAATCTAGGTCTGCACGACTTCGAGAATCTGGCGCAGACCAAAGTTCAATAGGATTGGCAGTCAAATTAAGATTTGCTACACCAAATAACATTGCAAAAGCAATCCAAGTTGTTACCATAATAATTAAAACGGGGTGACTAGCAGATAACCCTCCCAGTTTACCAAATATCGTTTGAAACATTAAAGTCAGTTTATTTACATCTGATTTACCTTCTTTTGATTCCGAATTACTTTTTGATATTGATCTACGTCTATCGTAAAATGCCAGAAATATAAAAAGTGTAACACTGATTACAAAAAATACTAATCCAATAGAAAATCCGACACAATTAACCGATATAACAGTACAAATATCTTGAACAACTGGTTCTGTTCCTATCGGACACGTTTGCATACAGTCCACACAACTACACGGTAAGTCACCTTCAAAAGTTTGATTACACGGTAAGGCGCGCTTATTCATGGTATCTTCTTCAGTAGTACGCCTCAAAAAGTTTACTTGAACCGGCGCTAACGGATTAATTGAAGTGTCACCAGTAAATCCAAACCAAGCGTCAGCGTCACAAACGACTGCATTACCACACATCAAATTAATGGCTGGCAAACCAGTCTGCGGGACGAGGACACCGGAACAAGATTCATGAGCCATTAACATGAAATCACTGTGAACTCTATAGTCTATTTCATTGACGTATTCGGTATCATCTGTGCCTGTTTCTATGTAAACATCTATAAACCGTGACTGGTCGGCAGCACAGTTCATCTCACAGATTTGCCGCGCGAAGTTCCTGAAACATGTCGGACATCGTCCAAGCACACCCTCAGCTAGAGTCAAACTATTTGACATCTTGATTAACTGGTCGTATGTGCAACACGTCAGAATTTGGTCATCCGGTAATCTATTCCCTTCATCGTCAACAACAAAAGTAGGACATCTGTTGGCTAAAATTCTAATAGCTTCACTCGCCTCTTGATCAGTTAAATTCTGGATCACTGGCACTGCGTCTATGTTTACAGGACACGGCTTATCAAATCCGTTCACATTGTAGCATTCACCACGCATGCGGCATTTCCCGCTTGCACTACACCATAGAGTCAAAAATAATACAACGGCAATGAAGTACTTCATTTTGTCAGTCTCACTTGCTAAACACTTATTTTTATAAATAACTCATTATTACAATTACCAGACCGTGTATACGTCTACTACGGCCCGTTATAAATGAAGAATTATAACGCTATCCGAGCATTAGTAACTACTTAGTAATTCGATAACTTATCCGTATCTGTATTAAAATTAACGCAGGTGTGAGATAAAGTGTTACAATGTTGTGATTACGATGTAGGAGTTTCAGAAACTTTATCTTGGTGGCAATAAAATGAAACAAGTAGGTACACAGGTGCGGACGACGCTCAGTCCCTTTCCCCGGGGGAGCGCCGGGTCTCAATGCGTCCCCCGGCCGACACCGCAGCTGGTCCCGACGCCCGACGTGTTTTCCGACATTCCCATGCATTTATTATAAGCCAATAAATATGCGGAAGCCGAAGATATAATACCTACACGATAAGTCCGCACAGTGTATTCTGCACAGATTTGTGACATGTCTTAGGTTTGTCGGTTTAGGAAATAAGTGTAGGTGTAGGTTTCAAAGAATTATATTTAGGCAAAGATAACGATGATTCTACTGTTTTACTTTAATTTATTCTCAAAAACAGTTTGTAAAATTGTTCATGAACCCCACAATAGTTTTTTTTACATACCTTACTAAATATGCTAACATTTTTCGGTACCATCAAGTTTTTTTTCAACCCAAGTGCAATACTTTCCTTAGTTGCCTTTAACAGCCACAAAGGGAACAATCTACATCTAATCAAATGTAACTAACAGTGTAATGCAATCTAAAGTGAATTTTCCGCCAATCTCCGGACACATGTTAAACGGGCATTACTCGGGGGTGAACGGCAGATACCAATCTTCTCTCAAATTGGAACATCAATGATACTATAACATGTCCTTTTAACTATCAGCCCCCTTACCATGAACTTTTAAAACTGGACAGTTTACGTTGTTCGCTTCCTTAACTGTCCTGCTTTAAGAGTACGTGGTAAGGGGGCAGTTAAACTGTGTGTTTGAATGATTTTGTTAATCAGTTACATCTAAGTTTGAGTTCGGGCTACAGGTTAAACGCTTTAGCAAAAAACGTAACTTCTTAACTATCATTTTTGGCCCATGCTGGCATCCAACCTGCAGTCCTTAGCGCAGCAGTCCAACCGCTCAGCTACTGCGCTAATTAATATCTCAATAAAACCTAGTAAAATTCAACGCACGGGAAAAGTCAAAGGCGGAAGCTAGTGTGTCATGCATGAGCTTAAGCGAAAACAATTCCATGCTCAACAAAACAGTAAGTTTCTGTTGACAGGCCGCGTGTTGATGAGATCGATGGTCATCTAATTGACGTCTGGGGAAATCACACGCATAAGCTAGACGCATAGCGCCTGTAATTGTAATGCTAAGTAATGTAATTGATACCAGCGGTAGGGGAGGAGACCTCGTTAGTTGTCGTATATAAAATTCTCACACTTAAATGTCAATTTAATTTAGATGATAGGTACTGATTAGAATTTGATTGGTGAAATGCACAGAATTATACTAAAGTAGTTAGTTAGTCAATTACGTTTTTTTTTTATTATTGTTCATTCTGTGCCTATAATTTTAGTAAGCTGAATTAATATTATGATTTACGTAATTATTTTTGGCTGATTTAAATTTTTGTGCATGAGACCATAAATTACAACAGTTCATTTTTAAAGTGACTTAGCAATAAAATCGTAATTATTATGTAACTGCTGTAGTCAAGATTCACCGTAAGATCTTGAACCATGGATTTTCTATAATAAAGTCCTGGGTTGCAGATCTAAGATTGAAACAACATCTAAACTGCTCCATTGTCAATAAATGATCAGCAGATACAGAAAGAAAAAAAACTAAATCATCACGTACTCAAGGAACGGCTTCATGTGAAGGTAATATTTATGAATAATTTCCTCTATTCGGAGTTCCTAAATTTGATTAAAATAAAAATGAAACGATAATGAAATTAATTAAGACCAACACTAAACAAGTGGTCACACAGCCATCTAGCGAAATTTATTCACACTAAGCAGCCAACCGGGTTGAGTAGCACGATAGAATTTATTAAAGCTAATCAGTGTCGGTGCTGCCCTCTATAATCGAGTAGATATAACATTATCATCTGTCTGTGTTTCTATAAACATACTACTCCACACTAGATGGCGCTCATTACACACTATTGTTATGCTCGTTTTTGTAGAGTTGTAAATTAGCTGTAAATATATCCATATTTACATTAAATATTGAGAGTGATGCCACAATAAAACGTCCAAATATTTTAGAATTTATGAAAATTACAAGTTTCTATAAATGTAATAATATGTATTATGCACTTTTCTGATCTCGTAAATAATTCGCTAAAATTACCTGTCCTTTCGCAGATTAGTATTTCTATATTTCATAAACGATAATTTACTCGGTATTTGAATGCATGAATATAATTATTTAGTGTTAAGTGAAATCGGCAGAGTAAATTATATATCATTTCAGTATCAGTAATTTAGTAACGACCCTCAACAAGTACCTAAATGAATTAAATTCTTGTCATATTTCTCGAGTTAATTAAGATAGCATTTTATATTAGCTAAAAATAATTATATATTTTTTTATACATTTTTTCAACCAACTTATGAAATGAAACTATTAATGGCATGGTAGAGTTTATGTAGAGCCGCCTGAAAAACCAAGAATAATAAATGTTCCAGGAAATTGACATTAGATATTCTAAATATTGCCTATTATAGATATATTAACGTAGTTGAATGTCTAGCAATGAACTCTAGCAACCTACGTAATATATTTACAGGCGGGACTCGGGATAAACACATTCGGTGCCAAACTATGAAGTTACCGCATATATGAGTACTTTCGTCACGCGGTGTAGGTATTTATGTGCTCAAACTACTCAAAGATTACAATTCCAAACA
Source organism: Abrostola triplasia (assembly GCA_946251915.1). Lineage (NCBI taxonomy): Eukaryota > Metazoa > Arthropoda > Insecta > Lepidoptera > Noctuidae > Abrostola > Abrostola triplasia. The sequence continues at coordinate 7,524,667 of OX276434.1, read as the reverse complement.
CGAAATGAAATCTAAACATAGTTAAAATATGTTTCTTTACTTTTCAAAATAAGAATGCTTACGTGAGCACTCCGTTTCCCCAAATTCATCGATATTTCAGTCGACTGAACAATGTCGGGAGAGCATTTGGCCAGTGTTTATTTATAATAACATACGTTACCTATATTTTCTCACCGTAGCGTCACTTATTACGGATACGTGTACATTTGATGTCAGATTCCGGGGCAAGTAATTTTAAAACGCCTCGTCTCAACGACGCCTGTGACGTAGCCAATGTCACGAGTATTTTGGCAATACGCAATAACAATGATACATTGAATTAGAAATTACTTAACTAATACAGTACGTAGATAAAATATTTCTCCAATCGCTCAAAAGAAGCATGGAAAATTCCACTACGTATGTGATTCGCACAAGTCGTGGCGCAAGCGTTGTAACTTTTACTTTTTTATTTTCTGTTTCAATCAAATGCATTTTAAAATTGGAAATAAAATACCTATGCGCGTAGTTAATATTTTTACAGAAAAATGTGTTTTATTTGCATGTACAGTGAGAATTATCATGAGGCTACACGAACGGCCATTAAGGACGTTCAGTTTATAAACATTTCAGAAAATATTTATACAAATATTTCATGAACGTCCGACCGTGCGCACCAAAGTTCTGAGTTTCTGTCTTAAATCGTATTTATGACTATCTCCTTCGATTTAATTTTGCAATACCTTATAATTGGTCCGCAGCTGTATCTACGTTTTCAGAAGTAGGTAAAGAGAGCATTACTTAAGTAGAAAATATAAATGAAGGCTATAAATTAATTTAATTGAGTAATATGTAGGATTTTCACATTGTTTCGTGACAACACTAATAACTAACTTAATATTTTTTGTAATTCATTTGAATCACAATTAAAATATGAATTTTATATAATACGTACAATGAAATTAAATTTGAATGTATTTGAGTGTAAACTTTGTAAGCAATATGATCAATAAGAGCACTTATTTCACGATAGGTACCTGTATAGTTGCCAATTAATTACAAGCGATAACCACCCGTAGCAATATAACCCTGCAACACCCATGACAACATTACAGTCGTTCGTGAAATTAGTTTCTTAAACTCCTAAAGTACCGCAATTTTATTGCTCCCATTAATAATTATGCGACTCAATAATTGTTTATTTATTTTCAATGTTATCTATTGTATCAGTCGTTAACCCCCCGAGCACGTGGCCGTAGTAACTATAGTATTTTGTTGGATTTGAAGCTGTAGCTCTGCATCAAGAAAACAAATTTTGCTTCATTCAAGCTCTAGAGAAAGACAGGTAACAAAAATCAAGTGGCCGACGACCGAGAAGTATACATAGCACAGAGCTATTCGTAAAATAGAACGATAAGTTGCCCGAAGTAAAAGAGAAAGATTTATAAGCCTGGCTGTGTGTTGGAGCAGTCTAGACAGCTCAAGTCAGAGCGCCTGCGTTGATTTCGTGCGAGAGAGATGCGAATATACTAAGTGAACCGTGTTAGAGCAGTGCAATCGAAGGTTACATGTTTTAACGTGGAAATTTCCACTGCAGACAATTGAAACTTGAACGTATGGGAGAGTTAGTGATGGCTTATTTTTCTAATATCGATACCGATTTTATTACTTTAATAGATTTTAGAGATTTTGTTGATCTTTTTTCAATATTAATCGTTGAATTTTGTTGAAAGCGTCTGGGTTACGTAACATATTAAACAATCAAAAAATATTATTAATTTATTTTATAACTTTTAAATGTTGTAGTTACGACACAACACTACCATAAGACTAATGACTAAGGTATTTAAAATGCGTAACTTAATTCAATTAGTCATTGCCGTAGACATCAGAAGGGTTGACAGCTATATAAACAAAACTACGTCGATTGGCTCGCGACCAACAGAGAGTATCTTATCTTAAAAGCTCTCTGATACCATTATAAGTAGGAATGTATTGTTGACATAAATTAATCGCAACACGTACTGCATTATGTATTAATACTTTTTTCTTGGCATTGGTCACTTGTTTTGCTTAAACTTAGGCCTTTGATAAAGAACTTAGAATGATATACGGCTACATAGAGCGATGAAGACCGTAAAATACATACAAATTCAAAATCTTCAGTCTTATGTATTATTAAATAATATAATAAAATTATACTCCTTTAAATTGTACACAAAAACACACTTTATATCGATATTGTTATGGACCACCCGATCAGTATTAGAAAATTATTATATTTCCATCGATATCGAAAACCGAATGACCTCGAAGCGCACATCCCTAGCGGCGGAGCCCTCGTTCGCGGCTGCTTGGTCGTCTATTCACCGCCGACTTGCAACTCACAGGCTTGCTTGCATAATTATTTTAACGGTCATGCAGCACGTCTGCTTAACGCTCTTTGACTACATGTACGCTATACACAATTTTTTTACAGGTGGCATAATGCCAACTCAACGCCAGCTAAAGAAAACATTAAATAAAAAAAACTAATAAATGCTTTAGGACGTCATTAAAATTGACGTCTTAAAGATTCTTGCCAATTTTTTAAAACAATTGAATGTAGGTATTTTTAAACAAAGCCTATTTGTAATATAAATACTATAAATAGATATCAATGTATAATAATAACTTATGAACAATATCTCCACTCATGTGAATGAATGACTCTACTTATTGGTTTTATTACTTATATGCCTTAGGACCTTACCTAACTAGTATCTACATAATACATAAGGAAAACATAGGTATTGCAATCTACATACAATTCTATTACGTGTCAGATAAAGATAGGTCAGTACGTTTCCGTCATCACAATGAATAATATGTACTTAAAATAGCAATTTATCTCGCTCATCCCATAATACACAATTAGGTATGAACACAGATAGATATCATTGCGATTAGGTACGCAGTGTGCTATGAAAATAATGAGAACTGACTCTACATTTAAATCTAGAACACGTGTAGTATGATGCAATTTTTTTTAATTTACAGTAATCATAGAGCCTAAATACAACCTTTTTATATTCAAGGTAGAGCATACCTCGGCTGATGCAACATAGAAACATTGATACCATTACCATGTAACGTTTGTAACTTCATATCTTCAACTACACGTACATGGCTTACTTACAGTATATTTTCGTTATTAATTATCTAACATTAATAATAAAAACATAACATAACATCACGCCTGTATTCCCCGAAGGGGTAGGCAGAGGTGCACATACAGTACACCCACATTTCGCCAGTTATGTTTTTAGGTCCCAATGTAATAGGGGGCGAGCCTATTGCCATCAACCGGGCACAGATCCAGACTCCGTGCTGCTACTGAGAATTACCCAATGGAAAAACCCAGTAACACTTTGCCCGACCCGGGATTCGAACCCAGGACCTCGTGCTCAGCAGTCGCGCTTAGCAACCACTAGACCAACGAGGCAGTCAACAAACATTAATAATAATTTGTATTTAATAAGTTCGTAATACTTATTATCAAATTGTGCAGCAATTAGAATATGCCAAGTTCAACATTTATTGTTTACGGGATGATATTGTGATGAACATGTTTTCAATAAAGTTATTAATACTAATTGGCATACATCCAATTTAACAACTGTATTGGTCTCCGTTGATTTTGGTAATCAATGCTCGTTACTTATTTTTATATACCTTTGCATTCTTTCATTTAGAGAGTACAGGCTGGCAATTTTCATGACTTGAGCGACTCTACATTCGTGTAAAGTTACAATCACCATTATATTCTGAAAAAAGTTTGTATGTATCAATGATTGCTATTAAAATTTGCGTATACTAAAAATAGCTTACGCTAAAAGCTAATAATAAGTTTTTTTCGTAACGCAAAATCATCCAGATAGTAATATTTATAAATACATGTGGTAGGTATAAAATAAGTAAAAGGAAACTGGAAAAAAATACCTGAACCAATATACTGCATAAACACAGTAACAAACAGATGGAGATGCAATTAAAATACACATATAATTGTATATTTTAATGTAAACAAACTATCATACACAAGGAAAATCAATATTTATGTTACGGTACCATCAAATGGTAGTTCTAACGAATCTTCATAATTCACTATGAATCGCCAATAAAATACATGTGGGTTTCTTGGAAGAGTTAAGGCCACAAACATCATGTAGTTAGTAGACTCAGTAATAAGTATAATGAAGAGACTCACAGAGAAATTAAATTGCTACCATAAAAATTAAAATCAGAACAAAATTTACGTGGAAATCGTTAAATATACATAAAAACAAATTCATATAGACAATAGAACATAGAACCTCCTTTTTGAAGTCTGTTAAAAACAAAAAGGATTTACACGTTAAGCATGGTATGAAAAAATATGTTATTTCTCCAATGCAATGTAAATATACATATAATTGTACAGATCCTTTACCATGAACTCTTAGAGCAGGATATTTTCCGCTGCGGAAGCGAGACGCCGCATTTCTACACGAAGCAGCATGTAGCTTCTACAACGGAAAGCCTGCACTAAGAGTTCCTGGTAAGGGAGCTGGAGACGTGAAAAATTTACCTTTTTTTAATACTTTCCACACATTATTACACATAGATCATAACGAACGAATAACTTGCCATTTATATCCACCAGTTGCCCGCAACTCTGACAATAAATACATACATCCCTAAAAATAAATGGTTTTATTATTATTATACCTAGTACCTGCTCTACCTATCTCTCTTATGCTTCGTAGCTCCGAGCGTCTCGTCGTAGGAGTCAAGATCACAGTCGAGTTAGAATCGCCCGGCCTTGTGACTTTCTATTTTGTTTGATTCACTAACAACACGATTTTAACTGAACAATGTAAATTATTGTGTGTTTAAAGATGATGCGATCACTGCACTTTATTTGCATTATATAGACTGAGACAAATGTATTTTTTCAGCTTATTTCTAAGATTATACAGAGTAATAATAAAAATATGTAGTTACTTATAAATCAGTAACAAAGGAAAATCAGCAAATTTTAAAAATAAATCGATATTTTTACTCTTTGGCTCTGTTTTATTTATAACATAGACAAAATCCACGGACAGTTGTCTTAATAACTACAACGCACTCTACAACGAACAAAATCTAGGGAGATGGCGAATACCGAACGGTCACGGGGTTCATTGACCCCCTAGTGTTGCTTTCTATTTCGTGTGATCATGCGCACCTCGACTCTTGCGATGCTCATTCGCGAATCTGACACATTTATGTAACGTTCGCTAGTCACATTTTTTAAAAATCGAACGCCTAGTTTGGTACACGTGCCACTTTTAAGTTCTAATTCCAAAATATATTAACGACAACATAATACTAATAATTATTAAATAATAATACTGGTAGGTATCGTTCTTCATCTAAAATAAAAAAAAGCGTCAAAAGAACTTTTGTATGATGAGGAAAACGTTAACATGTTTTTTATTGAGGTTTATAAGTTTATATCATCCTATTATATATGTATACTTATTCCCATACATTTTAAACTACGCACACAATAAAACTATTACGGTCAAGGTTATCTATAGATCTTAGCCACAAAAGATCTCAAATATAAAGGAGTAGGGGTCCATTTTAAAAAACTCTACAATCTACATAATGGTCTTCTCTTTTAAGAGTTCTCGAAGTTTCTTTAGCCATTTATAAGGAGGTCCCATTAGTTTCTCATAAGGCCCTTTTTTAATTAAAAACTGAATTCGATAGTAAATAATTTGGTGCTTCGATATAATTTTTCTACTACTATATGTTAAGCGTCTTATTTTAAAATACTGATAACCTTTCTCGTTTACGTATCACCTTTAAAAGTTATCTGAAAATGAAACATTAATAATAATTGTATGACTACTAATGAGGTAAGGTACCTACTTATAATTTTGTTGACAATTGCAAACACTAATATTATTAACTTGTTTAAGTTTTAGCAAAAACTAAATGGTTTTCAGCCAGATAAGAAACAATGTATATTTTAATTTCAAGAACTTGTTTCGTTCAAATATAAAACTACACGTGTCGAACAAGCTCGACTTAATGACGTCATAACAAATATATTAAATTAAAATTCGAAATGTATAGCGTCTTATGAACTTTTTTTTATACTTACGACATTTTTTAATAATTATTTTACAAAATCCCTATTTACAACTTAATTCTAATACAAAATAAAAACAATATACCTATACAAAAATAAAAAGTTAAAAAGCATAAAAAAAAATATCCCCATCGATGTCAACCGGTAACGTGCCCAAAAGACTGGCAGCATTGCCACGTTGGATGGCAATGCTGATTCTTTGGCCAAAAAATGAACCAGCCCTTTGGTCACATGTGGAGTCGACTAAGCGCTTTGCTAACTCGTTAAACAACGCATATAGTGTCTTATAAGTAGTATTATAAAATATGATAGCTCATCACTATGACTAAAAGTTCTGCAGTAAGCTAAATCCATGGAAATGTTTTAGGTTTTATAATTAAACTGATGTACGCTATGGGAGTTCAGTTTTTCCCAATGCAAAGCACGTGCTTATGGTACACACGCGGCCCCCACATGACTGCAAGAATTTTTAACGAATTTAGCCCTTATGTAAACCCAACTAAGATCCAAATCCAATAAACAAAATTGTTTGTTTATTTTATTTTTCTACTTATGATTTTTATTTGCTAATATGTGCATACATGTGTAAGCTGCTGACTGTACATAGATAGTTGTAGTAGGTTAATATTGTCCATCAGTTTTATTAAATAATGTTTGGTTTATCATCGGCATTATCACACTAATATTATAAAGGCGAAAGTTCGTGAGTGTGTTTGTATGTTTGTTAACTATTCACGCTCAAACGGCTAGACCGATTTTAATTAAATTTGATATGGAGATAGCTGACACTCTGGGTTAACACATAGGCTACTTTTTATCCCGAAAAAATGTAGCGGGTTACACCGCGGGGCGCAGCTAGTAAATGATAATTTGATAACTCTATTTTTTTGACATTCGACACCGATTGTCTGATTTATTGACACGTTATCATTATACGTGTGCCCAGTTATCGTATTGTTATGTTATTGTAAAAAAGTTACGGTTACAAACTATATCAGGAGCTTATCTATAGTCAAGTCATCTGAGAGGAAGAGGTTACAGATATGTTATAACAGTAATCGGTAATAAACAACCGGATTTATAAGAAACAACTCATATTGATAATTGTGGTGTAGTTTAATAGTATACCTATATGTTACACTAATTTATAACGAAGAACTAATATCAATCTATATAGTAACTAAAAATAAGTACACTGACATATTTTCATTAGAGAAGATATGCTCTGTGGAACAAAGGCTGGCAGGTTTTTCTTTTATATTATGAAGAGTCCATTCCTATATAGATCTTTGTATACCATTTCTCTATCTACACCTATACCTTTATGGCGTATATAACAAAGATATAACTCTCGTATCATATCATAAAGCAACTTATGAACAACGAGTCCCTCAACTCCGAGTATGTTATTTCAGACTTCGTTATTAGAACATCCTTGACCTAATCCTTCCACGAAGCCAGTTGGAGCCGCCTTACATAACGTTGCTTATAACTAGCTCCAGCTTCCTACTGGCCCCAGGGACAAGTCCTTATCTACATAAAATCGCTCTATACCGAGTTGTTGATCTCAACAAAAAAAGCCAACGTATGAAGATGAAAACCGCAACTCAAATCTCATATGAATCCCAACGATTATTCCCAACTTTTTATATCGGATATAACTGGTTAAGCATTCGCGAATAAATTATAGTTGTACAATAAATTATTCATTTTCAAGTGCAAAGACACGCAGTAAGCACGTGGTCGGCAAGGTCGAGTCGATATAATGTCCCGAGACTTGCCCCACTTCTTCGTTACCTGTGCACAGCACAAGTAAAGGAAATTGAACCTTATGTTATACGTTTAACATATGCTTCGTAGTGAGAATGAAATGCTGCTGTCGGTGCTTTGGCAATTTGAACACGCTTTTCTAGTTATGTAAATCGTCTGCGTATCGTCTGAAGAGACTTGTAAAATTTTCGGATCTTTGATATTCACCCTTACGGCTAGACTATCGAATACTATCTGTCGTGTACCTATGGTATGGTGTATTATGTACGAATTAATATATATTAATATATAATGTAGTCCTTTGTTCAACAGTGGACGTCTTCCAGTTGATGATGATGATGAATATATAATACTTTATTTATTTGATTTGTAGACTTTTAAGCTAGCAGACACAAAACACCATATTAGGATTAGGAATATTATATCAACTGTAATAAATGCCGATTATATCCAAAAATACAATATATTAAATCGTAATACATTTAAAATCCATTACCAATCTACAACAGTGTAATTACGTAGAAGATCTTGAGCTTGGCTTGAGCCTGAAAAGTGTGTCTGACACTCACAGACTACGGAAACAAGTTTGAGTAAAATACATGATTACAAGTTATGCGGAACTGAGAAGAAAACAAATTACGAATGTTGATCTCATCCTTTGTTATCTAATTACACAAATTAGTCTGCAACGGAAATGCATTCATTATTGTATTCTGCGATCTTGCACGTGTAACCAAAAATGATTTTTATTTAACCAAATATAATATGGTTATCAAACTATGTCGCTACCCAGGATGCCTACGTAGGCGCGACTGCCGACCATGAGGTCTTGGGTTCCACTCCGGGTCGGGCAACGTGTTATTGGGTTTTTCCCATTAGGCTTTTCTCAGTACCAGCACAGAGACTAGAATTGTGCCCGAGTGTGCTAGAATAAGGTTCTGCATTATTTTATATCATCAACTTTTGTGGATTACTTGCATTCGGTGCAAATAAATAATTTGATTTGAAAAGAAAATGGCATTTGACTCTCCCCCTATTAAATCGGGACCCATAAACATAACTTTGACGACCTGATTAGCGCAGTGGTTAAGCGATTGGACTGCTGCGCTAAGGGTTGCGGGTTCGACTCCCGCACGGGGAAAACTTTGTGCGTACCACAGATGTTTGTCCCGAGTCTGGGTGTTTGTGTTTGTGATATTTCATGTTTGTGAAACGCACCCACGATACAGGAGAAATTCCTAGTGTGGGGCGACGTTTTTTTTTAAAAAAAAAAAAAAAAAAAACTGGCGAAATGTGGGTGTACTATACCTTTGTCTACCTTTGGAAAATACAGGCGGAGTGTTATTTGGTTACCTTCATATTATGTTTTAAATGTTGCAATGTTATGTTCCAAATAGCTTGAGTAAGATGCGTAGAAGTTTTATATCTACATTGTATATCTTTACGCTCTATATGTATGTCCCGTTTCTTTTGAGTTAATATTTATTTGATCAGAATATAAACGCTCCTCGGCAGGTAAGTTTTAAAATATCACAAAATATTGCAATAATTAATTGTAAATATTTACGCTATTTTTGATAGCTTCTAAAATCATATATACGTATAGGTGACATACATTATATATTTAATGAAATCTTGAGGAGGTAAATATGTATTTTCACTGTGCAAAGTATAAAAACACTACGAATGCACGTTGACGTCGGAATCCAATTTTATCTTAATGTAACTTGTGGAGCTGCAGACAGAAATAAAATATCATCTCTTCAACAAATCAAATGGAAATGGAACCGATATCTGGGCCTCCACGAGTGACAACAGAAAAGGTCGATCGAGATTTTTTTGGCACAAGATCCATTCGAAAAGCAACCCTTTCTCGGCAGTCGCGTTATTTAGCCTTTTTTCGTCCGAATCTTACCAACTTCAGCACTTGAAGCTGATAGAAAACATAAAACATCGTTACACGAGCTCTCTCACCACAAAATCATAAAACGCAATGGTGCACAAACATCAATCGTTCGTCAAACACTTGATTCAATGCCAACAATCTAAGAAATTGTCTGCAATGGATTTTTATACATACTTATAATTTTTTTTTGTGTTTGCGCATTTGCGTTAAATGGATCGAAACACGCAAATTCGGCTGGATATAAATACACCGCGGAGTGGTAATCGAAGTAATGTTAATATATCGTATAAAACACGTGATTGTATACAGCTTACGTCGAAACAGTAGGTATGGTTCAAGTGTTTACATTGCATATCGGGAAGGTTACAAATTACTTTGCAATTTGCAGTTTTGAGTGAAAAGCCTATTATTTGATTGATTATATTATGAGATTATAGTATCATTTTTTAAAGAAAACATATAAAGGTCAGTCGGTAAGAGTTGTGTCACAGACCGCCAAAGGTAGCAGGTTCAAGGGGCAGGAAGGGGAGGAGCGGATATTCTTGTTTATCTGTTTTCGCCGTTAGGCGTAAGTAAGTGAGTTCTTCTTTCATCTCCCGTGTATGGATTATAGGAACATTGTCAACAAATAGAATAAATGTGGGTAGCACGTGATGATGATAAAAGACATGTCACAGATTATGCAAAATTTAAAGCCATACAATGGGAACCAGAGCTATTAATAATGTATAAGGGTCATATTTGCATTCATTATTTTATACACTCATACATATTCTTTATACGAGCTGTGAGTACTGGAATTCCTGTGGAAAATAATATTACATGTATGTTAGAAGAAAATCATTGTTATAAAAATGATTAAAATTCTATTTGCAGTCGTGGATTGTGAACAACCTGGTGCCGAACTTTAAACCGCCTGCAGGCCTCTGACAGGGCTTTACACACAGCTGAAAAATCTCTCAGTTGTGACGGTTTCCTCAAGATGTTTTCCTTCACCGTTTTTAGCAACTGATAACTAATTTATACATAATACGCACATGAATTCGAAAAGATATTGGTGTGTGCCGGGATTTGAATTTGCAACCTTAGTCTTGGCAGCCCAACGGTCATACCACTTGACAATAACTGCAATAAACGTTATTAAATTGGGGCTTTAAGAGAAATTTAAAGATATTGGGAAACTGTTCCGGATATATTATATCTATATGTAGAATACATTCTTGCCAATAAACTACAAGCTAAACATTAGTAATATTATGTCCATGTGTACTTTATCACTTAAGGTAAAAGTCATGTTTACCATTTAGTGAGATCGTAACGACATGTAATGCACGTGCAAGATAATACACATCTTAGGAGGTACGTGACGTTTGGTTACGTTCCCATTGGACTGACAACGTGTCAGTGTGGCGCTCAATTAATTTGGTACAGCCAGCAACAGAAGCAGTTTGGAAAATTATTAAAATTAATGTCAAATAATTGAAAGCAAACATCATTTTAAATTGTAGTCTTAAATTATAAGAGTCGCAGTTATGATCTAAAAATATTTAAGACTTTTTACTACGTAACAAATTGTCCTTCAATTATTTGTATGTTTAAGATGTTTAATGTTCGTCTTTTACTTTTATTGTTGACTGTACAACACAATAAACACGCGTCAAACACCGATGCTGGTCAGTTCGTGCGGGAGCGAGCCAGTTTCAATGTCAAATCGTTATATACTTGTGCTTCCTCGCAATTAGGCCGGCTATCTACGAGAGCAAAGTAACAGCTGAAAAATATATTGTAGGCCACTGGACAGTCGTTGGCAAGGAAAACATCTTCCGGATGAAATACAGACAAAGAACAATTTAATGTTTTTAGTATATTTTATTAATTCATAAAAGCGTTTTTCATTTGAAAATGGAAATTCAAATCTCAATTATAAAGTTGTCACTACGCAAGACATCATCGGCTCTATTTTAATTTCTGTCACAAGTTGTCCTAAATTAACGATAGGTATATTGTAGAATTTTCTGCGCTAAAGGTCGCGGTTGTGCTTCCCGCACGGGACAAAAATTTGTGTGATCCGCAGAAATTTGTCGTGAGTCTGGGTGTTTGTTTGTGTGATATTTCATATTTATTAAACGCATCCGCGATACAGGAGAAACTCCTAGGGTGGGGCGACGATTATAAAAAAAACATAGGTTTCAAAAACTGTGCCCTGTAATTGAATCAATCATCAATGAAATGAAACAATCTGCCCAGCGTTTTGTTAAGATTCTTTCATGTTCAACTATATGTTCAACAGTTGCAAATCTTTAGGAGAAAATGAATGTTGTGTTTAAATAGGTCCGTTCGTTTGACCTAAATGTTAGAGCTACACAATACAGACTCGACTTTGAGAAAGCAATAATGCGAACTATGCGATAAAGAACATTGATTTCATTCTATTGTTTCAGCTACATTAATGAGGCAAGTTAAACACGTTTACTGTTAGAACAAAGGCATGATTTTACCAGTTGCATTCGAGAAACTGTTTTGGAAAATAATACATGTGATGTACCATACAATTACTATGGATTTAAAGCGATAAATTACGTTTTTCATTTACTTATGGTTGACGATTCCCATTGAAAATATGAGGGGAACTTTTTGAAATACAGTTAAGCGACACACAACAGCATCAAGTCTTCTGCAAGAATACAAAATAGATAATAAAGCAAGGTATTTTACTGCTAATCCTTCTGGGTGCCTTACTATGAGCTCACAAGCGGCATCGCAAGTTATTTTTCGTTGAAAAAGAGAGACGCCCACTACACAGCACGTAGCGGCGCGCAGCATCTATCTTCCTCAACAGAAAACGTCCTGCAATGCAAGCTCCTGGTACTGGTCCTGATGAAAACCGCCATAATTCAGAAACTCAAATTACGAATTGTTGTGACGACAATTATGTAACTAGCTTGTTTAGCTGTTTATTGCCTAGCTTAGTGTCTTACTTTGTAGTTACAAGCCCTTAACAAAATTGCTGTATCGTATATTTTTATGGACGATAGGCCGTTACCGTATTGTGGTAATATAAAATGTCCTTCCATTAATAAATGTGGCCGACATAAGCCTTAGTACTTTCCCCTTAGTACTTTTACAGCTAGCATTACACAATTTTATATATTTTTACTGCCAGAAATAAGATGAAATGGTCTTTAGTTTAACTAAAAGTAAGCTTTGGGCCTTGAGGAAGTAGAATCCTTTTAATCAGAATGATACGTAAGAAATCAATATCTTCAACAGCCTTCGTCTATTAAAGGTATACGACAAGTGTAAGTAGGTAAATGGGACAAGGATGCTTTCAGTGCATTGTGATCGATATTCGATATACGTAAATATTTTATAGAGAGTCCAACGTAGAATAGCAGCCAATAGTAACACGGAACGTGGAATATTAAATTGAGTTGAGAAATGAGATTACCTATTATTTTAATTGATAGGTATACTTTGAATCGTCGTTAGTTTACTACAAGTTAAGATAGGTAGAATTAAGTTTAGCTTTCGAGTAACAATGTTGCCTGGTAATAATTTAGTTGCTTACAATTAGTAATTTTTAGATGCCCATCGACATTGCTTAAGGTAAAGACTTTACCATTAAAAACAATGCACCTAAATGAAACCTTTTTACCTAAAACTAGTCGCATATTCTTTTATATCTTCATAAATAATTAACTGTTAAATCGCGTTGCATGATAATAATAAAATGAAATGTCAACACGGGAAATAACGCAAATACAAGTTGTTATTTTGGCTTGACGTTTCGACCGGGTTGCACCGGCCGTAGTCGCAAGCAGACTTTTCGTATTAATTCCCGTGTTTTAATTTAATTTTATTATCTTCAAGAATAAAATTAGAATTTACTACATTGCTATAAAAATAGCGATGCGTTGCCAAAATAAACTTTTACGATAGTCACTGACCACAGCACCTCGAAAATATGTTAAAAAAAATCACTGTGAATTGAACTTTGCACTTTTATTTTTAATCGATTGACGTTACATGATTGTGTTTCAAACAGACGAGTCAAACAGCTGATTTGTCTCACTATTGCTAAGAAAAAGATGTATAACAAAAATTAAAAATACTAAATGACAAACATGTAAATCACGATTCGTATTTTCATCTGTAAATACAGTGCTATTCTAGGTAATGTTGTACCCGACCTTGGCCGAGTGACCCGAATATGTTGACCGAGAGTCCGTCCGACCGAGCCAAAACTCCCCACGTACCAGGGGACTGTGGTAAGGCCAAGTTTGATACAAATGGAAATGAGGCGGATAACACAAGATAAGAAATCTTATCATAATATAACCCTGTACTTCTATTTTGTATGAGTATCCATTATCGATAAGTCATAAGTTGTTTAAAAATAGTGGCCAGGTTTGTAGGTTAATGCGATTTTACAGTCGGTTAAGGCTTTGAGTCCATATTGTTTGAGCTTATCTCAATGTTTTGGTCCGATATTGCCGTTCATTATAATAGCAGGTTGCAGTAGTATTTTGACTTCACTGAAAAAGAAAAGTTTAATCGGGCCTTATACATATGTGTTTTTGTGGGCTACGGAATAATTATTAACAAGTGAAGTAAATTCATCACTATTTCTAAAAATTAATTTGATATTGTAGGTAAGTAATATTAAACTTCGGTTTTCTAAGAAAAGCCCTAGCTGAAGCGTATGATTTGATTAAAGTGAAACTTAGCCCTAACTATCTTCTTCAAGATATAGCTTTCTAAAGTATTGATTTCTCAATAATAAATGACTAGTTGATACTAAAAGAATTTTTGTTTTAACGTTGCCATGGCAGTTGTTGCCCTTATATTGTTTACGTTTCAAAACAGCATTAGTAAATACATTTGTTTTGTACACCTACGTAGTGTTGTGGTCAAGCAGTTGTTTGTCAAGACGTATCAAGTAATTACCTTCACCGCAATGATTTGTCATAATAATAGGCTAAACCAACAGGGCAAGTTGATGCTTGATATGTTACATGGACTATACTATTTTTTGCATATACCTACATTACCTACAAAGTGTAACACTTTTTTTCCAATTAATTCTTCTATTCGTTGTCACAGTATTCCCTTCTTACCCTAATTATTCTTCACGCTGTCTCTCATTTGATATTCGGTTTTCTTTAAGTTAGTTAATCAAGTCAGTCAAATCAAATATTTAGTATCTATTTTAGACTCTCTTAATGTATTCAAAACCACGTCTTCATTAATTTAGAATAATTAAGGGTGGGATGACTAAGCAGTTTCGTTGATGAATAAACTTCTAAATTGTAAAACTAAACCATTTATTTATTTGCCTTAGTCTTATATACACTAATTCCAAAAACAGCATGGTTTACGCACATTCCCATATCGGCCCTACGAATTAATTTGTCATGTCATAATTATGGTAGCAAAGTTTTATTGCAATCGTTATATACCCAACCCTTTGTGGTCCATTACATGGCACCATCACCCTTTATTTCTAGAAAGTTCAAGGCAATAATTTTTGGTGTTGCAAATGCAAGAGCATACGTACCTTTTTAACAAGAGTAAAGAGCGAAGGTACTCGTATCTTATTATTATGTTTCAGCATGGATATGTCCACCTGTATTACCAGGCATGACGGTAAGTATTATTTTAATGAGGCTATTAATGTTTGTTGCCTTAATGACACATAAATGTACAAAGAGATTTAGTGCCGTGATTCATGGTAGGTTAAGAAGTGATTCATTAAGATAAGCAGATACCTAAGACACATTAATTACTATAGCACGTAACAGAACTAATAGTGATCTCACGTGACAGTAGGTCGAGCAAGTAAGAAAGATGTATACACGCAATTTCAGGCCTTCTGAAAAGAGCGATACAGGTTACAATAGCGCGCACGTTTATAGCAATAATAGACGCGTATCCTCATTCCCTAAATACATACAATAATACCTTAAGCTATCAAAACAAAGGCGTTTATTAACTTCACGCGTAAGATTGTTAGATAATTATTTTACTTGAATAATATTACATCTATGCTCTAACTTAGCGGGCGTTGTAAAACAATAGGTACATTGTCAATAATTTCAGTAACATTGAATACAAATACCACTCTATGGAACAGCATGCTCTACCAAAAAAGGCCTAACAAGAAAACTAAAATTTTCCAGTAGATTATAAATTAACACTAAATGGGCAAACAATAGGCAAGTTTCCGTCGGACTATGAATCATCTAGAATTCACTCTTGTATGCTTAGAATTCGACGTAACACCAAAAAGGGCGTTGACAACTTGGCGTTACTTCAAGTAATGTTTAGGAAGATTTTCAGGGTTCAAAGATTGCTATACAAACAACAACACATATGTGGCGCCAGATTGCCAGCTCAGTTGCAAATAATCAGGTTCAAGTTCCAAGTATTTTTACTGTATAATATAAACGTGGTACCGTGACGTATGACGTAAACTTGGTACCGTACATATGTAATGAATTGCGTGTTCACCTATTACTCCGCTTTTTCCAATAATGCATCTTTTTATACGCCTGGGCCCCCTTACCATGAACTTTCAAATTTTCCGTTGTGGAAGCGAGCCCCGGTACGTGCAGTGTATTGCGGCGTGTCGCTTCCACAACGTAAACTGTCCTGTTTTAAGAGTTCATGGTAAGGGAATTGTTTACCTAATAATTGGTACTGTGTTTATTTTCAGGCACTAAATTTCAAATGACCTGAAGGTCTTACCTTTCCAGCATCATTGAATTCTAATAAGGAAAACGCATGACTATGCCTTTTGATCCAGGAGCAGCAGCAGATATTTTAGATGTTGTTCGCAGCTAACGCGAAGAAGAAGTTTTGTCTGTTTAATTTTGTGAGGCCTAACAAAAAGCCATCTGCATTTTGCAAAATAGAAATTTGTAATGGATGATAGAAATGGAATGAAATTATAACCAGTAAAGAAGTAAATATACACATATACTACTGAGGAAAGGAGAGGAAACTAATGTAAAAGCTTATATTACCCCAAGAGAGTCCAAGAGACTTGCTTTACGGAACTTAAACTTCTTGCTGTTGAACTTTGGTACAGACGGCATCAGGCTCAGTTTCCTGCCCGGTTCTTAATTAATTAAACTTATGTTAGTGCAGTTGAATGACATTTAGTAAATACTAAAATGTATCTATGTTTTGACATTTATATCGTTAATCACAATATTTGTCAGTTTAAGAATGATTTTAACTTAATAGGGGCCTATAGGCGATATGCTAATAATGATGACGAAAGGCCAATTATTAAATTGTCTACTTACTTATATCCACTTGAAGAATAGCTTTGTCTTTGTATAGAAATCCAGTGGAAAGTATACCTACTTCTAGTCCAACAGAACGAACAAATATTTTAACTATTAAGAAATCTAAAACTCTATTTAATAGTACGTCAAAACTAATATCCGAAAGCGTTTATTTTCGCTCATAACGTTTTCCGCGTCATAACTCAAAGCTCCGTGGGAATGTGTTTGCCAACGAACACGATGTTTACCGAGTTCTATTCTTATTTCTATACACTATGTACAGTTGCCATGTTGACGTAGGAGTTAATAGAACAATGTACTTCTATCTCTGAAGCGACAAACAAATAAGAAGCTACTAAGTTCGGATGATATCTTACGATATTTATAGCCAAGCGCGATTAATATGATACAAACTATTTTCCTTATGTCGACTGCTTTTCAAGTATTGAATCTAGTTGGTAATACAGCTATTATCTGTTATCTAACACTTGTAATTGCTATGAATAATCATAGAAGGTTACGACTTACGATCAATTGGTCAATTACCATAATGATATAATTTTATTTTTCTATTAAGTGGGGAATAGACGGCGAGTGGATTACTTATAGCCTTCCTGACAGAAGAAGCTTGGTTTCTGCGAAAGAGAGTCGTATGAATGGTATAGGTTCGCCAATTACAACGTGGGATTTATAATGAGAGGAGAAATGTGGGTGTCTAGACTCCTTAAAAGGACAACACCTCTGCCTTGCCCTTCAGTGTCAATAGATGTTGTATAACAACGTGTTCTGAATAATAACATGTTTGCATAAATCTTTTATTAATCAGTCTACAAAGTAAGGCGGCTACCAAACAAGTCTAATTATAGATTGACTTATAACTATGCAAATATTTAGCAGGAAAACCCCTGTTATAATTCCATGGTGATTTATCAAGTGCTTTGCCTAGACAACTTATTGGAAATTCCTTTAAGGCTTCTAATTTATGCGTGACTTTACCCAAGGAATATTTTGAATCAATGAATTTAAACGACACTATACGTATATAGCAGTGGCGTTAAGGGCAGGAGGCTTATGCCCAGCAGTGGGTCGCTGATGATGATGATATGTTTTAAGAGGGTTAGTTTTAATATGTAGCATTTCATCATTAAGTAGATCATTTTTAATTTAGTCTAATGTCATTTAGGTTCAAATTTACCAGACGTGCTACAATAAATATAATATTGTAACGGACTGCAGTTTATCGATCATGACTCAAAAGTTAGGGAATAAAAATACTGTTACTCTTGTTGACAAATAAGTTACAATTCTGAACTTACTTAACCAGCTACTAACTAACTATTAACTACTCTAAGAATTTTTATGATAGCTAGAATTATTGTCAATAATGTCTGAGGTGTACGGTACAATGTTGACTCAACGTTGGAACCGTGGCAACCGACACTAATATCGATCCACATGTGTTACGAGACCTACCAGTCCCACCACCTACAATACTCGGTATTTTCCACGAACTGAAAGACCTTTACTTGCTATAAGCTTAGTATAATATTATTCCGTTCAAGGGTTATTTAATAATCGCAAGAACGGAACTACCATTTCCATATTCCTTGTCACATATCCATATTTCGGTCGTGTACCTCAATCAAAATGTATATGACATTGAAATGTACCCGATATAATCTAACGAATTTGTATGCAAAAACAATCGGTTTACGTATACGATGATACGTACCGCCGGGGTTTGTTTCATCGAACCGATTTGATTGGGTATAAGTTACTATTAAATATATTTTTTTAACACAAGCTTTTAAATAAAAAGTACTATAATATTGTATTGTCACCAAACTTAATTAAGTATGCTAAATTTCATTTCAATCAGTCACAAAGTGGTTGTAATTTAGATTGCAAAATTTGACCTAAACAAACTCATATACATATATCCATACATAAAAACATTACAAGTTAAACAAAAGCTTGTAAAAGGAAACCCCGCCTCACAATTGAACTGTTTAAAAGTTGCAAATTAAGCGGCTACCACTTTTAAAGGTCAGAAAGTAACTCAATGTTTAACTTATTTCGCTTTGTTGTGTAATTTATTGAGTTGTTAGCTACAAGCGCTACGAGTTACCTTTGACATATTGAAGTTGCTGGAACTCAACATTGAATTTGAGTAAAATGTCAAAGGTAACGCTACGAAGCGCTCGTAGCGAAAGAACTTGATACACACCTACACAATATTACGGTTATTACGATAGATATAAACAGAATAGGTATATATGAAAATGGTGCTGAGCGATTCACCTAAATATTGGTATGAAATGTGAAAACTTAGCTGTTCATATGACTACCTACTCTTTATACAGAATTCGTTTTCAAGTCCCATTCGAGCTTATGCTTCAAACTCGTAAGGGTGAAATTAATTACTCGAAAAATTCCCTACACCGCAATCGGCAAGGCTTGGTAAGGGGAAGTTGTAAAGTATTAGCATATCGCCTTTATATTCATACTCCTTTCATTTGTGGTGCGCTGTAGTACACACCTGACCCTTTTGAGCACCAGGAAGGTCAGTTTTATTTAAAGAACCCTCCTATCAAATTCACTGATTCAAATTAGCCGCACCTGGCCCTGTTTACGCTCCATACTTTATCAAATATAAATTATGAGTATTTTTGATAATCCTTCCGCTATAAACAGATCTTTTCATCCTCCATCATCATCCATTATCACACATTAAATTAGACACATAAAACAACTCTAAAGCCTAAAATATTCTTGAAGTGACCAAAACCAAGACAAGCTTTCATTAGCTAAAACCTCAAAATATCGCGAGTCGGTGGAAATTTTATGTCAAGAGGAAATTATGAAATCTCTTCCTTTGCGTGTCGAAACGAGCTCTATTATTATATAGGAATAGCCCATGGCGCGCCAGACATACAATTTTCCACGTCCACCCCAAATATGATAACTACATACATACAGGCATAAAGTCACGCCTGTTTCTCTGAGGGGTAGGCAGATATAGATAGATAGATTTCTCTTTATTGTACACCAAAAATAAACATAAGTACAGTATAAGGATAATGTACAATGGGCGGTCTTATCGCACTAGGCGATCTCTTACAGACAACCTTAGGATGGACAGAGTTGAATGCATACAAAAGGCAAGGGCAGTTTGCGGTGTATATAATATATATACGATATAGGTAGGTAGTAATATGATAAAGCTCCTAATTTACCACAAAGGGTGATTCTTACATAACAAAGTACAGTTCACACGACACCGGCTCTACCATAGATACAAATAAGAACAATTTGAAGTAGAGTATGTTCATTAGCAGTGGGTCAGAAATCTCTCGAGGTATGTTATGATAATATAAGCAACGCGTTTCATTGTGCTCTCTGAAAAGTACAGTTGTCAAAAGAATTGCGTATCTTGATATTCATAACATGTGTACATCTTGTTATGTCTGTATTCAAGTATTTAAACGTGTGACTTCTTTTGTAGAGCATTCAATACTTTTATGTCATCGATCACTGTCATACTTTTTTTATTTTTGTAATACTATAATAACTTAATACCTAGGTGGAGATACTAACGTGTTTGGCTTTTATAATCCGCTTATTAATGCTCTAATTATTCGTAAGTATCAATATAATATCAAATTGTTGAGTACACAATCTGATAAAGTAGGTTCGGTCGTTCGTTTAGCGTTATAACTTCTTCCATTTCTGAAATTTAGTTAATAATGAGACAGGATAGGCTAAAACCATGTTTCATTACAAAAATGTTCCTGCTCTTTTCAGCAAAATTTCTATATAATTTCCATATTTTTGATTGTGATTAAAATTCCATATTAATACAAAAGTTAGAGGTCAATAAACCTATTAACCCTTAAAGCTGCCTCCGTATAATAGTAATTTCCGAAACTCCTCTTAATCGAGTTTAATTAGTATAAAGTCATTAGGTTTTCATTAGTAATGGATTTGGGACGAACCCATTTATTTAATGGCTGGGTTTCAATCGACTCTCGTGAAGGAATTTCCACTGTTACTAAGCTAATTTTACAGAATGTTCAGACTTGTGTAAATGTTCAGTGTCAATTAACTTGCGCCCGTGATTATTGCTTTATAAAATGTAAATATTGACGGTTGAAAGGCTGAGTATAAGATATACATATACTTAAGTAATGTACCTAATATCAATGGTTATAATACTAGGGCCTAAATATGCTTAACCCTCCAATAGAAAATGTTACACTTCAGAATGATTGATGTGACACTTCGTGTATGTCAGACACGCTTAGACGTACCGGCCTATAAAAACTGGTTTCTACTCGTATATCATTCCGCGCCCCAGCCAGCTGGAAATTTTCCGTTGAATCTGTCAAATTGCGCAAGTCAGCCGCGGCCGTTGACCCCCGATCGAATCTTGACGTCACACGTTGTCCTAGGACGCGCATGGCTGTGAAGGCGATAACGTTAGGAAAAATTTGGTACTCGCCTAGCTTTGTAATCATCTACAACTTAAAATAGAGCTTATACCAATTTTAAGTATATTTCGCGCACGGAAGGGTGTGAGATTTGGCGTAGTAAAGTTTATATGTTATGGATGGACTTTAGAAACTGAAAAACTAGATAGCTATTGATAATGGTCGAATGTAGATCACAGGGCGACGATTTTTATGTATTAAATAACGTATAATCATAGGTAAGTTACTTAATAGTCATTTGAATTGTGTAGCGACGAAGAACAACGTTGCAAAAATGGCTAAATAAAAATGGTATATTAAGTACCCCATATAGGTAATCATGGCGTTCTAAGGGGGAGGCCTTTGTTCAACAGTGGACGTCTTCCGGCTGATGATGATGATGATGATAGGTAATCGATTTTACCAAAAATACATACTTATTCTTTTACATAAAGCACATTGTTTAAGTAAGTGTCAAGTACCTAGTACACAAAATGTCGATTGTTGAAATCACAACTCAACAATTGAATTGTCCACTTGAAAAGTATTTTAATCGGAGACGTTTGACAGTTTGTTATCGTGTTATCATTTATTTAGGTCACTTTATCACCTGGGGGAATCAGCAGCAAGACTGTCGAATAGTAGATATTACCTTCTGCCATAGATTTTAAAGATTACTTTATAATTCAATAACAACTTTAGTCGTTAGTTTATTTACATACTGTTAATGTATTTTGTAGTAATAAAAGATTTCCTTTTTATATAAAAAAAAATGTCGCCCTACACTAGAAATTTCTCGTGTATCGTGGTCGCGTTCCACAAACATGAAATATCACGTACACAAACACCCAGACTCGACACAAATCTTCGTCCCGTGCGGGAATCAAGCCCGCAACCCATAGCGCCGCAGTCCAATCGCTTAGCCACTGCGCCAATCAGGTCTTCAATGTAGGTCGTTATTTTAATAAGTACTTATTAAAGTCTACGTCAGAAAAGATTAATTTGCAGGATTACTAGTTTCAGAGGCCGGTAGTCATTTATTACGGTAGGTAGGTTCATTCGACACGTCATTCAATGACTTAGCATAATATTACGTGTCGCCAAACACACGCACGCAGCTAAGGTAAAATAAATAATACCTAGCCGTCACACCCACACCATGTAGGTTTTACTATGACGACAATAAAATGAATGCAACATAAGCATGGGCTGTCCCATTTTAATGAGATAATAATTCTATGAGATTGCATCAGGAAGTTGGTAATGCATGTAATTTGAAACCTCAGACCGGAACCACTTGGAACTATTTTGAATCTTTATTTGAATAAAATTTCGATTCAGTCTAATAACACATTTTGACAATAACATTGTGACGAGACCGCAAGGGTTATTACGAACAAAAATCCCTTTACTGTTGATCTACTGAAGGGTGTATAACGGGGAGAAAACCAGTATTGATCCAACCACGCTTGCTCATTGAATTACACGATTTTAAACCAAAAAGTCCCGTACGTTGAGGAAATTCTATTGGATTTTCTTTACCTTAAATGAGTTGTGTCTTTGGTTTACCTAAAATACTTCAACATTAGTTACAAAATGCTTAGTAACAAATTCGTATAGGTACCTGATTTGTACACTTACGAAACTGCAGCCTTAAAGACTAATATATCAAGATATCAACTACTCCTATCCTAACATTGTGAAAACCATTATAAAACAAAAGACCCACTCATACAACACAGTCTCAAACAGAATGTAATTTGACTAAGCACCATCCACTTTTGACCGGTGACATTTAGCTGTAGTAACAATTCATTCGCACCTGGTTTAAACCGACTGCCGCAGGTTACATGCTAAACAATTAAGAAGTACGAAGTGTGGCAGTAAAACATGTGACATGTAATCAATTTCAATTTAAGACGTTCATCCGTTTTGATGTTGAATTAAAAAAGTAAGACGGCAAAACGGCCAGTACCCATACTGATGTTGTCATGAAAATCTGAATAGTATTTTTTTATTTAGTAAAACTAAATATATCAAACACTAGTAGGTACTATAATTATGTTGATCGATCGATAGACATGTTTTTTTTAATAATTTAAGCTACCAAACGGAAACCCCACAAAAACTCTACCCGTAGGATGAGAATCCTTTGATGTCTTTCTCACCGCGTCCCCTGAAACATATTTATAAAAACCTTTCACAATAAAAGAGCCTGCCGTCTATAAATAGCATAGTTACATAATTTTCTCAAGGCACAGTGATATTTTTGCGACGCAGTTTCCATTATATAATTCCTTCCAAGAACGCAGAAACAAATTGGTTTTAAACGCATTTTTAAATTAGTTAACAAGTACCGTAAGCGTGACAGCCTAGACTTCAGCAATAATTTTATATAACCTACCTATAAGATATTTAACATATCAATTAAGATAAAGCTAGGAAGATATTAGCGCTTGTAACTAAACAATAATTACAAATTTTAAAGGCTAAACACAAGTGTAGTTTGCAACTGAGAAAGTGCTAAACTATGATACTTAACCCTTAACAAAGTATTTAAAAACTTCAAGTAACAATGGCCAAGGTTAATCTATAATTTAAAACGCAATGACGACGAACATGAAAGTAGTAAATTCTAATTGAACACCTCATCGAATTGCATTTTACGCATCAGATTTTAATCACCGTTTTTCCCAGAACTCTATAAAGATAGGATAATAACTGTTAGCGAAAACACTCTTCCTTTTAATCATAAAATAAACGTTAATCCCTAAACCTCACAACGTCACAAGTGACGTTTTAGTATGACGACTGTTGTATCTGCATGCCTGTATATAGGTAGTTTAGCAATTAATCATTGTATTGCGTCGTGAACGCAGCACGGAAAATTGTTACGCCCCTTACGGGAAACACCACAGGCAAATTAGTCGTGTAGTTTGTCACGTAGACACGTCACACTAGGAGCCATAACTGATACGTACCTAAACATGGGAATAAAAACAAACCTTGAAAGGGTCTTCCGTGTTTTATTCAATGATAAGATAACCTGTAGCCTAATTAATCGCCTCGATAAAAGTACCTTGTGTATATTTTAACGTACCATGATTAAGTGTGCGACGTAGGGCGTACTTTCTGAAGGATGATTCATTTGTTATGAAATGCTACGCAATATTTGTTCCCATTTTGCGTCTTTTCAATTCCTAGTAGGTTTTGCTAAATGGCAAAACTTCATGTCCTTCAAAGAAGCTCGAAAGAAAGTTAAAGGAATAATAATGCCTGATATAATTGTCAATAGCTCTTATCATATGGGCTAACTTAATACCGTCATTGGTGTAATATTGATGAGTAACAAAATTTATATCTGTGTCTACCGTTTTTATCATTGTGAGATAGTGGATCATGTACGTCATAGTAGATTAGCTTTTGACTTGACTTACACCAGACTTCGTTCGTACGATTCGGTTGTGGATCGGAGTCAAAAGTATTATCAGTTGGCCCCAAAAGTTTTACCCAAATATGTTATATTCATGAAATTTCGAATCCCGGGTCGGGCAAAGTGTTACTGGGTTTTCCATTCGGTGATTCTCAGTAGCAGCACGCAGTCTGGATTTGTGCCCGGTTGATGGCAATAGGCTCGCCCCCTATTACATTGGAACCTAAAAAACATAACTGGCGAAATGTGGATGTACTTTATGTGCAACTCTGCCTTCCCCTTCGGGTAATACAGGCGTGATGATGTTATGTTTAAATGTATATTTATCCAAAGAAACCTAGGCACCATAAAAATTACCATCTGAACATTCCATACATATAACACAAATAATTACTTCTATAAGAAATAGTGGCAACTGAACATGTAAACATGAAAATGTCACCTTTAAATGGTACAATAACATAATTTACTTTCGATAATATAAGCTAAATGTGATAATTGTAACCTATTAGCGTTAATTTGACAGTTGCTGTAAAAACTACGCATTCACCCAGCTAATGAGCACGGGACTGGCGGTGATATCGCAATGTTTTCCGTTACCCATCCATTAGAGATAGTGAGCCATTGACGTGAATCTCCTTTTACGGTTTGCTAATTCAATTATAAAGTTTAGTATGTTTTTTAACAATTACACTAGTGCAAATTTCTTTAAAATCGTGCGGAATCGTGACTGTTAATTCGACACTGACGCAGTTTTCTTTCTTTAAAGCGATGATGTGGCAAAAATCTTCTAAAATTATTGTAACTTGTAAGCTTAGCTACCAAAAGCTATTAATTTGCAGGGCAAAGTTTCGCCTGAGATAGAGAAATTTTAGTGAATACTAGTGGAGCGCAAAACAAGGGTTTCTTCAAAAAATATCTTGGATAACTGTGTAGAAATGGAAACATTTTGAAATGGTTTCAAATACAGAAATCCTAACATAGGTCGCCATAAAACAACGAATTGTACAGCGTACGGGGTGACATCGATGTATCTCCATAATGGTGATAATAGTATTTCCATGTTAAAAGTTATCAGATATCAATATTTTATAGCCCAGTATAGAATGTACGCTATTTTGATAAAAACATGGATTTGAGTGTCAGAGAGTGCCAGATACCGCTTGGAATACAAGGAAAAGCGTGCCTACAATCACCTACAATCCGCGCGATAACAAATATTCATACATTTTATCCCTCATTATTTCGTTGAATGCGAACCTGAAATTATCAATTTAATACGATTTTAATTCCACTACAAATAAGCAATACTTACGATATTGTAATCTAGTATAAACTTATTTATAAGATAACTTCCGAAAGTGATTCTAGAATTTTCCAAGAACCCCGAATCTGACAAGTACATTGTATAGTCATATCCAAACGATATTAACAACTTCAACAATGAATTATTTGTATTCTAGAACCGCTCTCGTCCTAAAATACTACGCTTAATATTTATAACAACACTTAATTCAATCATACGTAGATATTAGAGTCACATGATTCGATTAGGTATTTCGCATGGAAATTTCCTGCAGTAAAAAATATTACCTACATGACGCAAGAAACAATAGCAGCGTTCGTAAATAGTAGGTATTATCGGTTCGGTCGAGTTCGGTTAAATTGCATCAAGTTGTGTTTCAGTCTGAGCCGTTGTTCAGCGTTATTGTATATAGCGTTCAGCGTATTGTCCAGATAGAAGTCTTAAAGATATTCTTATTTCTTATATTACTACTTATCTGTAATGGTACCTATAACATGTTTTATGGCTGTACATAATGTTATTGTTACAGTCATTAATATTAAGGTAGGTACTTTAGAGAGGATGTGGGATATACATAATAATAGAGTTTTTTTGTGGCTCTATGAGTATATACTAAATCAGTAAAGCAATAGAAATGGCCAGAATGTTCTTCATCTATGATGCAATTTACAGTTCTTGAATGCGTTGCAGATGCTGTTTTCTCGGCTAAATTCTACCGGCCTCCTTCAGCAAAATCTCACCCATGCATTATAATTACATGTTTAAGTTCTCCTAAATTGTGTATATCTTACTTATCCTAACCCTTCAAAAACGTGCTTTTAATAGCTATGATGTCCTCAATTTGTATTTTGTATTTAGTATTTTGCACGAAAATACGTTTAGGAATTAATACCTAATATTATATCATTTGCTACAGTAGTGCGTTCACTAGGAAAACACAAATATTTATCTCCATTTTTCCAGTACACTCCAAAAAGTATCAATTAGGCTCAGGCAACATAACTCAAGGGCTTATCAAGCGTCTCAGTGCCAAGAATTTTGCGCGTATCCCGCCGTAATGATGTCTACGTGCCCCAAAATCTCTCATTACCGAGTTATTTCAGGCTATTTTTGTCGTATCAACATATGAAGGTCAGAACCGATGTTCACTCTTTACTTAGCAGCTTTGAAATATATTGTCATATTCAGTAAAGCTTTTGTTCATGTAAACTATATTATATAAGCTTATATATACTCGTAGAACTTAACTATATAGAAGCTTAAGAATACCCAAGACTGAAACCTATCCAAGCTTCTGTATAATATAGAAGCTAGACCATTAAGTAGATACGATAATATCGAGATAAAGAGCGGAAAGAAAGTGACAAAGGGAAGCCTTTTCATAGCAGTGGGCTCTTCACGGCTGACAATGATGATGTTCTTATAAATGACCAATAAGTCACTGGAGAATGGATATGTATTTCGAGCAATTTCACTAAAGATAATGTGATGATTATAACCTCCCAACTATCTAATTTATTATAATAACTAGCTGACCCGGGGTATGAAAAATAGATGTTGACCGATTCTCAGACCTACTTAATATGCTCAGAAAATTTCATGAGAATCGGTCAAGCCGTTTCGGAGGAGTACGGGAACGAACATTGTGACACGAGAATTTTATATCCTACTAATATATTATATATTATTATTATATTATATATTATATTATATTATATTATATTTTATATCCTACTAATATTATAAATGTGAAAGTTTGTGAGTATGGATGTGTGGATGTTTGTTACTCTTTCACGCATAAACGGCTGGACCGATTTGGTTGAAATTTGGTATGTAGATAGGTTATACCCTGGATTAACATATAGGCTACTTTTTATCCCGAAAAAATGTCGCGGGTAACACCGCGGGGCGCAGCTAGTATAAGATATATTACTACCTATGATATAGTCATAACGTTAACATAGTAAAATACTTACATTAAAAATTGTTCAAATACACTTCAATTTTGTTATGAACGTTAGGTATTATTGCAATAAAATGCCGTCGTTAAAGTAACACGAAATTGCTTGGCATTGAATTTTAACAGTTCAGAAAACACGCGTTAGAGATTATTTGCAACTCTAATTTAATTCATCTTCTACTTTTCGATCTGGAGTGCTCACAGTGCTCTCAACTTCAAAAAGACAAAATAATCAAATAAATATTATCAATTCTTCCTCTATAAAATCAAATATGCTTCCTACAACCATAGCCCAAGAAACCAAACATTAGGTTACAATTTTAACGCAGAAAACCCTCTACTATCTAGTTAGGCTCTTAGCAGCCTTGTAGTCCCTAAACGCCTAAAATAAATATAAAGTAGGTAAGACGCAAAACGAGAAAGTAGACTAACATCTCATGCAAGCTTTACTACATTAAATATTATTTATAAGCTTTCTTTCTGTCGCGTTATGAAGTTACCCAAAATTTCCCCTGGGACGGTTAGCCGGGGAACAAATTATGTGTACCTGAACTAGGCTTCAGGACTTAAATTAATTTTCCAAGACCTTTGAGAGGGACCTGGGAATAAAAGTAATTCAAACCAGATTATTATTTGTCGATTGATTGGCTACAGTTCTCGTTACTGGTAAAGGTCGCTGTAGGTTTCGATAAAATCAATGGACTAAGGTAAAGGTGAACTGAAACATTACTAATACTATAGGTAATAAAGCTTTATTTGGATTGGTTAGACATTCTTTGTTTACATCGTAAAACAAACTTCGACTTTCTTAGAAACAGTAGCAGACAAGGAGGTTATTCATTGGAACATGATTAAAATTTTAACTCTTTATTTAAATTTTCGGTTTATTTTTTATTGACCCTTGAAATGACCGTTGCGGATCAAAAGACTTCATTTCATCCATAAAGTAATGTTTGCATAATTTAGGTTTTATGATATTTATTACTATACCTTCTTTCAACAGCCATTATAAAGGTATAATGTTTATATTAATTTGTGGTCTCACGTCAGAGCGTCGCGCCCGTCGGCACCTTTATAATTTATATCTCATTCGTTAGTATCAGATAACTTTGTGTTAACAATACATAAAGCAAGTAGTACATGAGGTAATTATCATGGATTAATTTTAATCTGGGTAAATTTGCACAAGACTTATCAGTTGTAATAATATTGAGTTTGGCCTGAATGTTTGGTTTGTTTATTCCATGTTTATTAACTAAACATTCGATATAATTCATTTCATAAATTGTATGTCTGCCCAATCTTAGAATAACCTCTTAGAAAAGAAGTTCGGGAGTTCTAAAGGCTTTTAAGTTTTGCCTCGAGCAAACATTATCACACTGCAGGCAATGATACACAGGTCGTAGTGATGATACAACTGATCGTCCAGCGCACCCTGGACAATCAGCACTCCTACATACTAGCTGATAACTAATTGGCTAATCTCCATTATCCGGCTCGAAGAAGAATTAAATGGTCTCAGGTCTCTCTCTAAATTCCACTTCATCATCATCAACCGTAAGACTTCCACTATCGAACGAAGGCCTCCCCCTTAGCTAAAGGAGGGATTGCCATAAAAATACCAATTATCTCCATTTAAACCTACCCTTATACATAACCTGCATTGATTAATAAAAGAGTTAATCACATTATACTGCAGTCTATGAGTAATATACACTTTATAGCCTTCAATCAATAGCAGAATTCTTTTTAAACGTGACACTCTCTGATAAGCGATCGATTCATGCTCTCTGCGTGTTTAGACGTCATAGCAGTACAAATTGGTTGCGTCTAGTCTAAATCATGTCGATAGCTAATTAACACTCCACTTGAATTATATACGTCAGCAAGTGTCAGCTTTCAATTAACTATCATACGTTAATGAATCGCATGTTGATACTTGATATTACGTATGAACTTATTAAACCTTTTTTATGACAATACTAGCTTTTGCCCGCGGCTTTAACCGCGTTAAGTAGCCTATGTCCTTGCTCGGGTCTTAAAATTTTTACATGACAAATTACTTTAAAATCCGTCCCGCAGTTTAGTCGTTAAGGCAGATAGACAGACAGAGTTACTTTCACATAATATTATTGTGGATGTTTTAAAACGATTAAAAAAACGTTTTTTTGTGTAATTATTATTACCGCTACCATCAGCGCTTTAAACCTACCGCCCAAAACTTGGCCAGATCGAGAAAGAAAACGTTATTTTAAGCCCAAACTTTCATTGTCAGGACACGAATACTACTTATATAAACAAACAAGATGTTCCTTACACGTGGGCAGTATATACAAATAACACAAAGATCTAAAAATATCTCCGTATTCAGTTATATGCAATCCGATCCTTCTCAAGGTTGCGGTCAGAGGCGTGGTTGAGATGTCACATCTAGTCTACGTACTTCTTATTATTGGTTGGAACTGATACGTAACACGTTCCAGATTGCCAATAATAGAGATGAGTCTATTGTGCTCTAAGTGCGTCACATTTTTATAGACTTAAGGGTCCGGAAGAATCTAGAATTAAGTGGTATGTATTTCTTGTTCGTACAATGTATCGCAAGTGATTTAATCGGGTTTTTGTAAGCATATAATAATTAAAATACGCTTATGAATACTGACTTTAGCTGCTTATGTTGTCTTTTCGCAAGATGTATATGCTTAACACTGGTTTGCCAATCATCATTTATTTAAATTGACTTAAGTATACCATACGAATTCCTATAAATATTTCTGGAACCTGGTGTTTTCTATACATTAAATACCTACATATAAGTGTAAGAAGCCGAAAAAATGTGAAGACTTTCAAGGGCATTTTAAAACTATTAAAGGGAAATTGTACTAGTATTTAGTAGGTAGAAATAATTAATTATGAATTCCAAGTAGAGTAAAAAGATAATAACTAGCTTATTAATAGTTAATTGATACTAATTTCTTTTATTCAGTAAAACCTTCATAACTTACATACCTTTTTGGCTATCACTACTAACTATGACGTCAACGATATTGGAAAATAATAGTCGCATGTAGGTAAACAGTAGATACCTACCCACGTATCGATTGTTTACTTTTGTACGAGTTCGGAAACTGAGAGAAATGGGCTACATTGTTATATTATGAGTAGTCGGCGTAAAGGTAACAGCCTGTTATTTATTATAAATGTACCAAAATATCGGTACCCTGTTCTGAATTCTGCGAAACTGAAGGAGAAACAGGAAAATATTTGCAGATGGGTACGTTCACAATATTTTCTATTTATCTAGGTAGGTGCATTATTTGTCTTTAATATAAATTCATTAGTTATAAGTAAGAAAAATAAAATATTTTTGGATAATATTTTCGACAATAATATTCCTACTCCTGAATATGAAACCTCTGAAAGCTCTTATGAAGGAGTACTCGCAGTCTAAATTCTACATAGTAATTAGAATTGTTAACTGATCCTACACTAAAATACCCAAAAAATGTATTCAGTGATTATCATCTATCAAAATGCAGCAGTTGCTGACGGAAGCTTTTCCTAGTATCCATAAAGAGATAAGATATGAATGCCGAATTTTCCAATTACACAAAGATACAACCCGGTGTGACGGCATCAAACATTTCGTATTGGTCTTTGAATAGCCGACGTCGCACACATGTGCATTACGGCAAGCACTTCTACTGTACACCACAAACAATAACAATGGCTACGTTGACCACACCTTATGGCCTACTGGAATACATCTTGTCTGCCTATATTTATTCTACCATACAGGCTATTACTTTGTAGAGCAAATCGCGTAAGTGAACCAGAGTTTCGGTACGGTCTTGTGAGCTATATTATGTGTAATACAAACAAACATAATTCATCATCATCAGCCGGAAGACGTCCACTGTTGAACAAAGGCCTCCCACTTAAAACGACAACTTGCCATTTGCATCCACCGTGCACCGGTTGCTCGCAACTCTGACGTAATTAATGACCATAAATTATATTGAGACTAAAACGAATCTTTAATTTGTCTATTTTTTTTTACAGGTTTTATGTGGATCATGGATCTAACTTTATGAAACGCTACTAAGTGAAGACACATGCTTATAGAGATTATAGGACCATTATAAAGTTTATGGGCCTTTGTATTATTTTATTGTTGCACATGTCTATCTGTTTCGCTATTATTGTGTATAAATATTCTATTCTAGGAACCTACAGGACATGACTCATGTCAGATGGTCATAACTTGGCTCGCTCGAAATTATTTAATGTACATGGTACATTAAATAAAATACTTATTGTGCCTACTAAATCTTGCTAACTCTTCACATAATATGGTTAACTACTACCTTGACGAGATTTTAAGGTAGAGTTAGTCTTAAAAACATTCGCCTCAAAGGACCAAAACGGATTTTGATTGACGCTTATGGGGATTAATTGCAACTAAAAGCAATTGACAAATATGTTCAGACAAAGATAACCAAGTACACGCATATGAAATAGAAAACAATATCCTTACACTACAAAAGATCACAATACAATACTAAAGATGCAATAGTTTGAGAAATACGTCAACCAAATTCACAATACTAGAGGCGGAATAGTTTGGGTCTACAATACACATACAATACGTCATACTGCAGCCAGAAACAAAACATAGTTTACATTCTTACACGGTCACACCACGTGTAGTGTAACAAAAACACCGATTAGATTATCCTACAAACAGTTTGAGTATGGTAACTTCGCGGCCTGATAGAGTTAGCGAGTCCAACGGAATCAGTGACGGCGGCGTCCGCATGACCGGCTGAAACCAGTTACTGTTATCGAGACATGAGTATTGCTCACTGGATTCACTGAACACCGCCTCGCAAGTGCGCCGACGGACAATTGATCGGCCATTGTAATTGAGAAGGTGTGGCTTGGAAGATTTTGGACTGGATTTATGTTAAGACAACGTTTTCGGGGAATTTTGCCAATCGATGTTAGTAATCTCGAGTACACACCTTATTTTCAAGTAATACTGTTTATCCTTGCTATGTAGGGGGACACAAAATGATTTTGGGACGTATTATTTAATTCTGCCGTACTCAAGTCGCACCACTTACTCGTTGATTTTGTGTTCTCTCAGATTAAAACTTACCTGCCACCAAATCCAATAATAGATTTAACAAAAAACTCTGAGACAAATATAAAATAGTATTTTTCGTGACTTAGACTTAAAGGTAGTTTAACACATAATACAAAGTTAGGAATAAAAATAAGTGAATGAGTCATGTTTCAGCGGCCTTACAATGCAGGCTAATTCCAGGCGAACGGCCAAGCCTGAGTAAAAACTTTCCACAAAAAACTTTTCCATTTGTCGTCAAGACTTCGGCAACCTGTAAAGTGATTTGCAATTGCGGAATTATAATTCAGTGTAATATTTGGCAGTGTGCTCATCTTCTAGTAATAATAAATGCACTGTTGCGTAAGTACGAGAATCCAATAATAAAGTACCTACGTAGTAGAAATACATTTCAGCTACTAACTAGCGTCTACGCTAGCGTACTAAGCTAGCGTCACTAAAGGCAATGAAGTCTGAATCAGTTCAGCGCGTCGCCAATCTGAGTCAAAGGATATAACAGGCCCGAGTAAAACGTTAGGCCAAAAATTAATTAAACAAAAGTACCTATAACATAGTTTAGTTTATAACTTCAAATTTCAATTAGTATTGAAATTGCAATCTTGATTTTGATTTTATCAAAAAAATAAAGACTTTAAAAGATGGATTTGCCAATGTTAAATGATAATTTCATTTGCGATAACAAACGCTGCATTGAAATCACAATTTTTAAATCATTTGCATTATATTTGTACACAAAATTCATCTGCAGTAACTACTAACTAGGTGTTACCCTCTAAATTCTTGCAATACTTAAATGACCGTGT
Organism: Abrostola triplasia; assembly: GCA_946251915.1. Taxonomy (NCBI): domain Eukaryota; kingdom Metazoa; phylum Arthropoda; class Insecta; order Lepidoptera; family Noctuidae; genus Abrostola; species Abrostola triplasia. Next base: position 7,490,437 of record OX276434.1, on the reverse strand, counting down.
ATTCCATAAAATTAGAATACCATGTAATGTCTGTCTTTGACATAAACATACAGTAAGTCTAAAATAATTACCGGAAATACGAACAATTACGCTCAAGGTAGTCGTTCCCTTGACCACAATTGAATAAAGTAAATTGAAATGAGAAATTTGGCTCCAAAATAAAGCTTTAAGACGTATAAGAACAATGTGTGTTTATTCTTACAAAAACATCGACTTAAGTTGACTATTAAACTCTTACGTAATACTACTGAAGGACCAGGAATAGACTAATTGTACAAATTGTAATACGTACAATTATTATGATGCTTTGCGTCACACCATGTGTTAGATCATAACGTCAATAACAAATAAATTGAAGTGTTTGCGAGTCTGTCTCGACTGCAGATTGGTAGCTTTTACATCTCTACATTTATCTCTAAATAAACTAGTATAGCTATACTATATATAAAAAAACTAAAGTAAATTCAACCTACAAAGGTTGAATTTACTTTAGTTTTTTTTAGTTTTTTCAAAGGCCGCTACTAAATATTTCCGTAGCCAGCAATTTCTAATTTCAAACTAGAGATAATGAAGAATCTGTATTTTAAGTATTTAAGATTGATTTACACCAAGGCATGCATGAAAATAACAATTCAAATTGATTTGTTCTACTACTGAATTGTAAAGAGTTCGAAAGACAATTGTGTTAATACATTATTGTGTATTACTGGCTAAAATGACTGCATAATACAGTCTCATTCGGATTTAATTTAAATCATTATCTTAAAAATGGCTGGAACTAAAAGTTGACACATCAAAGAAAATAAAGCATATGTATTTTACACTAAATGAAAACTTAAGTAAACCCTAACAAAATAAAACTCCCGGTATAAGGCAATTAGACTATTTGTAACATGGCCTCTACTTTTAGGGCACCATCGGTAAAAAAAAATAAAGCATGTGTATTTTTCACTTAACAAAAATTCCCGGTATAAGACAATTAGAATATTTGTACCTCGACCTCTACTACTTTAGGGCACCTTCGGTAACTTAAAGGTCGCATAGAGGCGTAGCAAATTTAAGGTAGTTTTGTGTCAAGACAGGCAGTACAGTTATCAGCAATTTCCTATATTTTATATTAATAAGGATGTACAGCAGCTAAGTACAATTGTTCACTTATGCTTATGTTACTGAAGAGGACCAAGTTCCTGCCTACAATTTTTCAAAAAAATATATATTAATTGGTACCTGATTAATAATATGGATCTTTGTTGTCTAAATAAATATATTGTATTATTATAAACCTAAAGCTATTGAAAATGTTTTTGTCAGTTGTGCTAAAAGTTTACCTACTTCCTTATTCTACCGAAATTCATAAGCTTCGATGATTCTCCAATCACGGGAGCACGTCTTGTTCGCTTGAGTAATAAGCTAGAGAAATTATACCTGCGTACTGCTGCGAAACTGTCTCGTTTAACGTACCCAGACGATGGCCGATCGATACTTTATGACTGGAATTAATGTCCGCGGCATTCATAATGTAATACAGATGAAACACGAATACGAGGCATAAAACCAATAACTATTGTTTGTTTAATCGCTTTCTATTATTATAAATGGCATGTTATGAATGGAGTGTCTTGTAGAGTCTAATAATTGACTCTTTTGTTCGATTGAACAAAGATCGGTTCAAACCGCCTCAAGTTATAGACATGACCGGTTGTTGAGATAATACCTAATGTAAGCCATACCTACTGTATTTAGTCGTTCTGAAGATATATTGACTACTCAAATAGATATGTGTAATGTTGTAGTAATTTCTACATTTAGAGTAGGGTTTTGTAATGCGCTTTAAGTGTGAAACCTATTTATAACAGTAGACTAATGACAAGAGAGACCACGCAAATAATACTGAAGTAGAAATAGATGACACGTAATAAAGTTATTATTTCAGGAGATTGTGTAATTAGTATCTACAAACCAATTTTTAAGAAACACATAAAATCAACCCCTTTGTCAATAGCCATAAAAAATGAGGCACTTAGACATACTATTATCTCCAGTCTTGCACCCGATCAAAACATTTTTGCTCTGAAACTACTTTTTAAATTAATTTCGGTCCCATTTCGATCAGTAGGTGACTTGTATACCGTGTATGTTGAGTATATTCTTAGTCTTGCCTTATTCCAAAAAATCTCCAATGTGGTCACAATCTTTTTGCCGTGACAATCTCAACGTACCCTCAAGACTAATAATGTCAGTTATCCAATCAAAAGTTATCATAAAAACTATAAGTATCACACATGTCATATTGTTTCCAAACATCTTCTTACCTAGGCTGTCTGAGAAAATATTTAAAATTCTCACAATCGACATATCACTTTGAAAGTCAATAAAACTATTATGATTTCCATTGTATGTTTAGATCTAGCCATTGAATTCGCATATAAGCAATGCAATCTGGCTTAGTTTTCCAATCCGGTATCGACCAGTGAACACAGTGAATTGTTTTATAGACTTCATAATGGCACATGTAATAACTGGCCCGTACCTGCTGTGTTTGTTCAGATTGCTTTATCTGCAACAGAACTCAGGTCTAGTATTTTTTTTATTAGATCTAATAAATTCTCCTTTGAACTGAGACCTTTTTGTTATGTATTAGTTTTTTTCCTACAATAGCGCTTGGAATAAGGTTTATGGAAAGAGTTTTGCTAAACGACATGTTTACGGTTTTGTATTCCTGTTATATTTTGAGCTGAATAGGCCTTCAGTGAGTAGCTTTTACGCTGATTGGTTGACCTTTTCACAATTATGAACAAAATTTAAGGGCGGCAATCGCTATAAAAAATAATCTCAGTGCTGTAGATGTATCACTCTTTATAAAATACGTGACAATTGTTTTTTTGCTTACATCAATAAGAAGCCATGTTAGGCCTTGATGGCATAACTTTAACCTTTAAAATGCTTTCGTAAACCGACTAAAGAAAGTCTATAAGCACATTAATGTCGTCGTCGTCAAAAATATCTATAAGCACATAAATGTCGTACTTTAGGATAGATACGTACGACGTATAATTATTAATATCACTGTTTATACGAACATTCTCTCCACTAAAACACTGTGACCATCAACCGTTCCCACAATTTCATCGCGACTTTCGTCACCTTCAAGGTGAAAATTCGCCTATTTTTCGCCGAGAACCACGCAGACCTATACGCAGTTACGTCTCTTAATGAATTAGTTCTCGTGTATATTTAGTGCCTCGAGGAATTTAAAAATAGCAAACATCGAACAACTGGAATCGTTGACAAAGTAAGCAAAAATAATATAGGTCAAAACATAGGAACAGAAATAAACGTAAATTGCTTTAGCAATTTGTAGTGTAACATAGTAAAGAAATGCGCATACATTTTAGCGAACAATCGCATTTATTTGACCACTTTAAGATATCTCTAGATATAGCCACATCCTATTTTTTGAAAAGAAAAATACATGTTTCTAATTTTATATGAATTTATTTTCATTACATGTACCTTTAACCAGTTCCATAAATTGGGTTTTAAAATATATTTTTTTTAACTTTTAAGTGGCCACACAGGCTGTAAGTGTAGGTAGAATCTACAAATTTAATTAATTACTGCTTTTTTGTAAATGTAAAGAGATATTATTTTATAATAAAGCTTACTTTAATACTTAATGAACGTTAGCCATTACGTATTATATAAATACAATACTAATTACACGTCTGACCTTTTCGAAGGACAATTCAATAAGGTCTGGTACTTCAATTAGATGAGTAAATTAATCCTTAAGACGTCCCTTCCTACACAATCTCTTGTCTTTTATGTTACACATTTAGTACGATACAATCAAAGTAATTACTCGACTATTGAATTTCTTGTCTTCCTACTTCAGTATGCAATCTGTTACAATTACTACAGTCGCACACATACATAGTAATATACTTAGTCGGATAAATAATGTGTACACCATATTAATTCAATGATAACTACTAAGTAAGGAACCGTTTTACATATCAGATCATAGCTAATGAACTTCCTGTGTGTTTCTGTAGGATTATCCATAAATAGCAATATCCTTATTCACCGGCCTCACAAAGGTGAGCTATAAATAGGCAGAATCCGTAACATTACATTCCCCTGTTTCATATTATTATATTCATTAGAGACACGTAGTTGACACGTGTACTTGGGCTTTAAAGCTGCAGAATGTTATTTGTTCTTCGTTGGCCGTTTTGTATTATTCCCCTTATAGAGAGCAAGATAATATACCTTTTTGCGACATGTGGATATATTGTAGTAGGTACACTACAACATATCCACATGTCGCAAAAAGGTTCAAAGTGGTGACTCTATATTTTTCTACGCACCTAGATATTCTTATTTGTATTTTGCTAGGTATGTAGTATGTGGTTTCTCTACACAAGTGGGTACTATTTTACTTCAAATATTTGCCAAAGCTATTGGAAAAAAACTCCCAGACAAAAGTTGCTACAAGTGTGCGTCAATACACACGCTGGACATCGTGAAAGCTTTTTATATCAACTCTTTGGTACATGAGTGTACCGATCATCTGAAGCACTTGAAAACGACACTTAAAAAACTAGGTAGGTACTTATTTACATAAATTGTAGTGAAAAGGTAAACAATTAAATATATTTCTCTTTACTCTTCCTCGCGTTGTAAGAGAAGAAATATCGAACACTAAGTTTTCCTAAACTAAGTATACCGATATTGCCATATCTTAAAAAAATATTGAAAAGTCATTATATGTTGCTCTTTGTTCGGACCCAGCGAAAATCCCTTAAATGTAAAAGGTCTAAGGGTTGTCAGTCAGCCCATTCAAGGCAATGCCGGTAATATTTCTGTTCAACGTAATATTGTTCTAGGTACGAGTGTCGAGTAGTAACCATTTCTATATTGGATTACTTTAATTTTATTAGTAGCGGAAACCTTACTCAAGCACGCGTATGCAATAAATGATGGGCTAGCCTTGCTCGTACGTTGAGCTAGATTCTGTTCGATGCTGAACTGTCATGATCATATTGTAAGGCAGATCATTGACCTTTGTAAGTCGTTTGTCATTTATTTTCACGCTTCGTATCCTAAAACAAGAATAGAGGGACCAGCGTCACGACTATTTCACACAAAGAAAGGAAGGCTTATTTCTTAGTTGCATTTTACGAGATTCTTATATACAGCCGTTTCTTTATTAAATTACTTACAAGGTTGTAGAAGTCGCGCAGATCAAAGTAAAATAGTGTTTACATCACATGCACTAGTAAGTAGCTAATTTAAAAAGTTTTCTTCTTCTTATAGTGTGTTTGCAAATAAACGATTATGTCGTTTCTTACTAACATAAGGCGACATAAAATAAAGTAGCTTTCGCATAATTCTTAATGTCTGCTTACGTTTTCTATTTTCGGTATATAATACCAAAATACTCAAAATATACAATGTAAGGGCCACACAAACTCGTCAGACAAGCTCTTAAGTACTTGGAAGTCTGGGATTCTCACAAAGCCACAATATCAGACTTCATATTCTTATCGGACCTTTTTAGATGAGTTTCCCGACCCAAATCTTCACAAAACCACGGCTTTGAAGCTGATAAGCACTCTATTATCCCTATCATTAAGTTTCATAAGCTCGTTTGGATAACACTGGCTTGAAAGAATTAGGAGCACAAGGGCCTTTACAAAACATCTTTTATAGACCTGTTATGAAATGGCAAGGTCATTGAGGTACCTTGTAGGCTCATAATTAATTCTAACAGATTCTTTTATGAGGAACCGGGAGCTTACAAGCTTTATTATATTCATAATTTCCGCACTGCGATATATATTCATGATCAGCTGATATTTGTATTGGACCTTGGAATAAAAATCATGTTTAGCAAAGAAAAAGAAGATTCGTAAGATAACTGTTTAAGCCACCACATCAAACCATATCCACTGTTATAGGCAAAACAGTAACTACTTAGCTCTACAGCCTTTTTTTATTATATGGATCTATAGGTATATTATCTAATGGTTAAAATTCTAGAAACTGAAATAATTGCATATTTAACAAATTAACAACATTTTCAGCAAACTCGTAATAACGAATCATAAAATTGTTAATTGTTCGAAAATTAAAGTTCTAATCACGTTTTTGATAGTACAACCATAAACTGAGATTTTGAAATTACGTTTTAATTAAAAGGTAAATTTCCATTCAAATATTTATTTTTATCACGACCTTGCGTTAACAAATGAGTAGTTAGGTACTAGATATAATTTCCGATTAAAACCAATCTTCAATCCATTTCGAAATTAAAATATTTTTTCGGGTAACATAATATCATGGTACAAAATTAGAATATATATATATTTTTTTATATTAAAGGCTTCATTAAAATACACACACTCAAAACACACCAATACGCAGCAGACAAATACTGAGAAACCAAACTCAAACATGGAAACGTCACCAAACACAGAGAGTGTAAACTATTCACACTTTTTATACAAGGAAATAAATTAGGCCCTTAATTAAACCTTTAAAAAAGTAAGTGAAGGCGAAATCCTCATTAGACTGCTGTCCTTGGCAACTCAGGTATAAAGTTATCTCGGTTTTTCTATTAGGAAATAGGTACCTACATAGCTTAGAATTAGTAGTTATCTCTACCATTTCAGACAATAGACTCTATACATGAAACTTTTTTTCTTTTGTTTATTTCTGCTTTCCGTAAAAGTAAAATAACTAAAACAATGTTTACATAATCGTGTTTGTATCTATATATTAGAACTTACACGTCTGAAGAATGCCAAGCGCGCATATTCGCGCCCACCGTATTTCCAGATTGGCAAAAATAGAGCAGCTCTTGTAGTTTGTTTTTGTAAAGTTCGATCGGTAAATTTACCCTTTTCTAATGATTCGATTGAACTCCAATAAGTTAATTTAGGCACTTTGCTTTTCAGGTTTATTAATAGGAATTTTCCATTCTCATTCCGTTGCGCCATGTGGTATCTGGCCTAGAATTGACCACCCCCTTTCCTCCCTTGGGTCTCGTAAGAGGCGACTAAGGGAAAATCCAGAAGATGGGCAGCAGCGTCTTCTGTAACCTCACCATCAATTCTGCGATCCCCAAGCCGCTTGCCAAGCGTGGGGATTATGGCAACCCCTCCCTTTACTTAAGGGCGAGGCCTTTGTTCAACAGTGGACGTCTTCGGGCTGATGATAGGAATTTTCCATTGTAAAGTTATCGGTATATTCAGGTTTACGTCGGTACCTAATCGTTTATCAGTCCAGACGTACTAATGCGCTTTTGTTAAGATCTCTATCAGTATTTCTATGAAACAATAAATTGTTTTGAAGCGTTACTTTCCTGTACATACCGGTTTTTTTGTTTTACATATTTTTACAGCTACAGTTGAGCAAAACAATGAGTTTATTATAGGTAATATTTTATTCAATATCGCGACACATATCGTAATATTTATTAATAGTACCTAATTTCCCCTTTTGCCTAAATGACTCTACATCTAGATACATATTCGAAATTAATTTTAAACCCTCTAAATTTTCTGATCAGAGACCTCCAAGTAAATGTAATTTCAAATGTTTAATTTTAACTCCAATTATAGGACTCAGACTCTATCCTCAAACAATAACAATTCTGAAAGTTTTATATAAAAGCAAACGTCATTTTCGGTGTCATAATGACAATCAACACAATGATTGACATGAATCAACCTTTAACTGAGTGCGAAGTGTGCTAACGACTCTATTAAGCGGTAAACGTCCATTAGCTTCTGCCTTACACCAGCGGCACCGCTGTAGGTACTCGTGTCCGAACATTCTCGAACTGCCCGTAACCGATGCGCTATTAAGTTATCGATCGGGGCCCAGCCTTCCTATGTTTGCAGCGTTCACTGCACTTATTGTCTATTATGTGCGAAACTTATTGCTGTATTGAAAGGATGGAAAAGTTATTGAGGAGTCGGGTTATCTGACGCTCGGATTGATACTTAAAGATTATGATAACGGTAATACTAATGTACTCTGTCTGTTTGTCAATACCTATACCTTGCGATTATACTAAGTGCTTTTTAATTTGGGTACTACTGGTCAATTTGAAAACATGTTCGAAGTTCGTATTGGAGATTTTTGCGATTTCGCTGCGGTATGTTTCCAAACCAAAGTTCCAAAGCTGTATAGAACCTTCGAGAGAAATGCAACAGAAAGCGCCGACACGCGCGTTTATTGACCTTATTTTTTATGGTTATGTGTACATTTTTGTGTGTAATAGATCACCAGTAGATAACTAGGTCCTACCATTGTTAGCAAGACTCAATTCTGTCGTTAAGTTTAAAATAGAAAAGTAAGAAGTCGTCTTGTCAGATTCTACTCATGATCTTCATGAGCATGAAGACGGACATAAAGTATATAAGGAGGTAGGTGTAAGACATTAGTAATGAGTCTTGATTTATGCCATCCTGTGCTTCAATTGCCAGAATATGACCCTCAAATGCTGCGGACATCCATCGTTACGTTTTTAGCCGTCCATCGTTAAAAAGTTCTATTTTCGTTGACTTCGCACGTGGTCAATTATATGTACGACTTGTCTTGTTTTCTTCGGAGCGAGCCAAAACATTAAAGTGCCAATGAATTACAGACATTCCTTCCTCGTTAATCACTCCGTTTATGGTACGTGTTACACTCAAACCAGTAAATATGGTGTGAATTAAGATGATCAAGGGGTTATCACCTGCAGATGGGAAATTAAAAACATATGTTTGTTTAAGCTTTATATTTAAGTGTTTAATAGTTGAAAAATCGTCAGATCAGACATAGTTGACAATACATGCAATATTTGAAAATGTTTGCAAACAATTTCCAATGAAAATGTAACATTTAGAATTTTATATTGTATATAAGACTACGGCATCTATATAAAATTGAATAGGCCTACCTAACTACCAAATGGCAGTCCAATAGGTGTAAGGAACTTTAATAAGCGAACATAATAAACACATCAGGACATCACTCGCTGCCCTCATCAAAATCTCATCAAGACTTGCCTAAAAATTTGATATATATGATACATCTTACTTTTAAATCACTTTATCGTTTTCAGTTTTACTGATAGATAATAATTTTTACAAAGCTGGTCCAATGACAGTCAGAAGTTAACATTTTATAAAATCAAGCGAAAATCATAACAAAATTGTTTGTAAAACAGGGCCAAAGCCCGTTTGGTATATAAATAAACTATCATTGTATTATTACATCGATGACTACAATACAACACGGCTTACAATTATCAATATCGACAGTTTGCACTACGTGTACATATTCATTAATATAAAGGTACTCTTATTACATGCTAAGCTACAAATATTTATAACAAATGTCTCGTTCTCCATTCACTTCATTTCACCTGTTTTAGATTTCTTTCCTAGACTATGTTATTAAATGGAGAGCTGCTACAGAATTTTAAATTTCTCAAAAGACACCAAATTTCTTTTAAAATTTAGATTTAAAGAATGACTGTTGTTGGTAAACAATAAAGGTTATAAGGACTCTCACAAACAAACAAAATGAATGCAATTTCCCTTTCAGCTTACAATAAATAAAACCACATTACTTACAAATAACGAATCACAGATACCCTTCGCGAACTGCCACATACTATCCACTAGTGACCGCCGGGGTGATATTCAATTAATACTGATCGAACCCCAGGGTATGCTTAAACTAAACACAGTCTTGAAATCCATACAACGTACTTTCTTATTACAACCTATATCTGACAACCTGCTCATTATGATTAACGGTACGATGACAACTAACAAACATGCAACAGTTAAGGAAAGCGAATGTATGACAACTAAAACTATTGCATTGTGTCGGTGTAACTTCAATCGTTAGGTTCTCAGCGTCCGAAAAACCTTAGGCGGTTAGTTAGCACATTCATCAAATGTCTACTCATCTCTTCGTGTTCACTACCGGAAACATATCACAGATAGTGTGCCGGCGCTTGTGCGACGGGCGTCCGTCACAGGTAGGGCACGCACGCTCCGCAGCGCGAGTGTCGCTCCGGGGACTCGGCGCGCGCCCTGCACACAAGCACGCGTTAGCTCACGAACTCCTCTCCTCGCGCCGCGACTCCGAGCGGCCCAGCGCTCGCTTCAACTTCTCCACCAACCTGCTATGGAACTTTTCCTCGCGCGCGCCGCTTTTGGGGCTAGCCGAACCCTTGCTGGGGCTGTCGCTGGTGGTGCGCAGCGAGACGCGCGAAGGAGGCGCGCGGCAGTACGACAGCGAGCGCATGGCGGGCGCGCTGCGGTGCGGGCTCAGCGTGTGCGAGCGCGGCGACAGCGCCGGGCCCTCCGAGCGCGACTCCGACACCTTCCGGACGCGCCCGCCGCCCAGCCCCGCCTTCTCCGCGGATTCGGACGCGCGCCGCGAGCGCTGTGAGTTGTATATATCCCAATCGTTCTTCACAACAGGCATCATGAACGCCATCTCGGCGGTGGTGACGGTGACTCTTGTGTTTTAACGTTTTTGGAAAAATATCGTCTTCGACGCGACGAAAAACTGGAGTCAGATCGTAGAATACAGATTTCCAATCGATATTGTAAACAATGATTGGATTACACTCAAAACTTTAATTTCACTCAACTATGGGTTTTAAAAAAAAGATGAATCAATTCAAATTTTCCAGGAAAAACAATAGGTTGATAGCAGGAAACGTCGGCTTTCACTTCAATGTCACGAACACTGAACTGATTTAGGATAGGATGTTAACCCTAGGACGATTTGCAGTAGAATGAAGTATTCGTGAAAATACACCCTGATATAAGGAAAATATTGGCGCCACTGTCGCAACGATTACTATTGAAAACTTTCCTCTTTACACGACTTGTTATCAGTAAGTTGTAAATAGAATTTTAAGTAAACATTGTATAAAAAATATTTAATCGTGTTTTAATACACAATTTAATATAGTTCGTAATTGTGTGTATCAAATATAAATGTTAAAATAAACATGGGTAACAACAAACCGTTAACTCATCTACTTGCTACTAGATGGCGGAAAATTGTACCACCGCTATTCAACAAAAGATGGCGCAAAAGATGGCGATATGTTTAGCATCGCCATCTATCGGTTTAACGGATTCTTCCACGCTACGTAAATAATATGCCGTAAATTTTGTCATCCATGGGAATGTACTACGACACTATTTTATTAAATGCATTTTTATGCCAGAATATGGAGGTATTTTGCGGTTGAGGAAAGATGCATTTACTAATCATGATTTAATCAGAAAGTGTACGAGACCAGCTTTGACTCAATCGCCTTCTTATTCATAAACGAGGATGATACCTGTATTAACTTAAACCTGTCTTAACTCTATTGACATCTTAATCTCTGATATGCAAACGACAGTGACAGGTATAACTTAATCAATGGTATAAAATAATTGTCATTTTTTATGAATATGGGGGTAGAGGTTTAATAACGAGAATATATGGTATAGCATCGGCTTTTGCGCTGGTTCCGTCACTTTAGTCAAGGATGATAAACCTATTTGTTTTTTTCGGGATTTTAAGGACAGACTCCATAAGTCAATAAGCTGCCTTTTTTATGTCACACATAGCTAATTGCTGATTTGTTGACCTTCCTAGTACTATAAATAGGTCCCTAAAAATATGAAATTAAATGAGATTGCTACTATTTCAACCAAATACTTTTTTTAATAATCTTACATACTTAATAGAGGCAAGCGAATAATCCTACTAATCCTACTATCCTACTAATCCTACTTCCTACTAATATTATAAATGTGAAAGTTTGTGAGTATGGATGTATGGATGTGTGGATGTTTGTTACTCTTTCACGCATAAACGGCTGGACCGATTTAGTTGAAATTTGGTATGTAGATAGCTTATACCCTGAATTAACATATAGGCTACTTTCATCCCGAAAAAATGTAGCGGGTAACACCGCGGGGCACAGCTAGTATATCATAACCCCGCCGGGACCAAAACATTATTGAGTTGCCCTAAAAAAAAATGTGAGTAAAAAAAGCCATTATAATAAAAATAACCATACTTTATTAAAATATAACATAATGTTCATTGTAATCAATATTACTCTTTACATAACCCATGTTAACAGTTAGGTATTCAACATTCACTCACATTAACACACTGTGTTCATAACTATTTAACTTCAAGAATAAACATAAATAAATATCACATGATTAATAGGTGGGAGAATTAAACAGTATATAATATAACCTTTTAGTTGTCACTATCTTCAATAACCGACACTCCAGTGCTCACATAGCCTAATAATCAAGACTTGCTCACTAGACAAGTAAGTAGTGATAGCCGAGTGGTTTGACCGTTGGATTGCTAAGTCAAAGATTGCGAGTTCAAACGCACTAATGTCTTTTAGAGTTCATATATGCGTACTATAAATTAGTTAAAAGCGAATGAAAACATCGTGAGGAAAGCGGCACACCTCAGATATTTTCCAACGGTGTGTAAAGCCATGTTAGAAGCCTACATGCGGTTTTAACTCTGACACCAGGTTGTTCATCAACCATACAATAAGAAGACTAGATAAGTGATGTGCCGGTGATCCAATATGACGTCATATTTAAGTTTGAGTGCTGCTATTTCTAAAAATAGCATACAAAGCCACATCGTGGTTACCCACAAATGACGTCAGAAGTATTGCAAACTGTCAATCTGTGTCTGAATCGAGCATGCCAATATTATTAGGCTACGAGTGCTTTCAAAACTGTCAAAAACGATGTAGTGACCCAAAGATTAAATAATTATAATTACATAAACAATTACAATATAATGTCATGGATTGGTATAAATGGAATTAACAAACTTCTTTATATAATAAAGTGTAATACAAATTGTGCTTAATAACATTGCCACAGTCATGTAACTAATTTTAACTAAATTAACGCACAGACTACAACAACATCAACAGACAGACAGATCAACGATTGTCATAAGACTAATGTATGTTCATCAAGAATCAATTCTAATTAAGAAAAGTAGGCGATCAATAATTAAGTGGTAATAAAACATCGTTGTCGCTAACTTGCATCATAGATCGAAATAATAGCTTTTAATAGACTAAAGTACGATGTTATCACTGTATCATACATGTTTTTGGTATATTACAACGATATTTATATGATCGCAGCAAATTGAAATCTGTGGTCTCTGCCTGGGAAACAGGCGTGACCTTATTTATGTATGTATATATTTAAATTATTTGACGTTCCGTTTTGCAATCAGATTTAATTTTTGTACGACAATAAATAGCGTATTATGAACTTTAAGGTAACCTTTGATTAGTTACGCCTAGACCCGAAACAAATATGCAGATAAAGGTTGATGTAGTACTTGTCTAGTGCAGGAATCAAACCTAGCTTAAAAGGTAATAGACACAGGTTAACCGATTCTGAATATAGGTATGAACCTACATTTATTTTGGCATGTCTCATATCTTTAAAAACGCCACAACTTACTCGCCTGTTACCACTGGAGTGCACCACAGTGCAAGAAGGCAGTCATATATAATGAGATTCTCATAATTCTTACTCAAAACACTGAATTATTACATCTTACTCAGTTAATTTCAACTTTGCTTTTACATTTTTAACATTAGTTGTTACATTAAAAACTACAGTACTAAGAACGTGATAAGTATTAATTTTAGTTTATTATAATTATTTGTATTGGTAGGGGCTTATAAAATTACTATTGCTTTTTTAAGTCTTAGTAACCAAGCTATTGTACCTTGTTGCAAGAATTACTCGTAATCGGCCTGAGAATAAATGCGAATTCATTGAAAAGACATCACAATAAAATAATATGAGTGATAATTTTTTACGATACAATAAATAGCATATTTAAAGTACATCTACTTACAAAAGTCTTAAACTTCTGTTATTAACTGTCACGGAGACTGTATAGTCGTGGTAGGTTCTTCTTTCGACTTGTCCGGATCGTAGTACCCATTTAAGTTGACCATAGTAAGGAGCTCCACCAGATGTCGCTGGTAGCCACACTCCATGAGCTTCGTGACGACCTTATGTAGATACTTGGCAAGCTTTTCAAACAAATGGAAAAGTTCTTCTAATTGTACAAAGCTTGCATGTGTGAAACATCCGTTGGGTTCCTTTTGCTTCCATTCACTAAAATAAATTTGTAGAATAGAGATTTAGTACCCACAAAACAACACGAGCCTCTAACTGTTCTACTGCAAGGCAAGGTTAAATAAATGTTCGAACGATTTAATCCCTACTCATAACAATAAAACTTACCCAGCTTTTAAAACTCGACTGAATTTCAATATAACAGTGAAGATATCATTTAGTAACTTCATCACAGGGGTTGATCTGTTATTGAGCAGGCATCTAAACAACACCTTTTTAATGTATACCACGTGACATTCATAAAGGTCGTCAAGCGTTCGAGCTTTCTTCAAATCGTTCTCGAATTCGGTCCAGGAGGTTAGAATGCAGGTAGTCACTATGTAATTGTCGAGTGCCCGTATCATTGATGCCATCATGTGCCTATAAATTTGCACAGAAATGTACTGTGGCGATCTAAGGAGTTTTCTGGAATGTTGTCCTGATACTTTAGCTGATAATTTTAAAGACTGTAAAGAAAAAAAAATGTTCATTTTAAATATTTGCAACCTTGATGCAAAGGTCAATCGGCAGAAATTTCATAAATGAAGAAATTATCTAAATTGTTACTTACTTCAAAATCTTCACCCAACACCCAAAATATTCGTCTCATCTTGATCAGAAACTGGAAGACTTTAGCGTATCGCAACAATGCTTCTTGTGACAGTATAATGTTTAGTGGCCAGCTCACGGAATATGTCAAAGAAAGGCATTGTAACACGTCTGGTGAGCTGTGCTGGAAACTCAAAGGAGATTCTGTGATGGTGAACGATAGGTTCTCTGAGAACTTGTGTACATCTGTAAAATAAAGATAATTTAACGAAAATGTCGGTACTATAATGCTGAAGATTTACAAATATTTTCCAACATGTACTTACGTGATATAGACGACCCCAGAGCTTTATCCAGTATATTGTGTAAAGTAGCGAAGTTCAACAACTCTTGAGGATTCAAAGTTTTCACTAACTTGGCAAACAAATTATGACAAATACTGCGACAAAATTCTCCATCCATCAAAAAGAAATAATCTTTCAAACTTCTCAAATGTTCATACATATCAAGGTTGACGAGGAAGTAAGTGAGAATGGAGTTGTTGACTACTTCTAATTGATAAGTCAGGGGCAACATCACGGATCTTTGTAAGCAAGCTGTCAGTGTGGCAATATTATCACAAGTAATCTTCTTCTGTTCTTCCTCATCAGGGCCAAAATGAGAAGCAAATATATTATTGTAAGGCCGTTTCTTTACTTCTTCCATTATTACAGATGGATGAGTATAACACGACCCCGACATATCTAAATTCATTTTACTAGTAAAGTGATCTTTTGAGAATGATTTCAATTCTTTTATGCCGAATGGATCAAAATCATCGAGACTGTATGAACCATCTAATATGTTGAAAAATGAGTATTTTGATTTTAGGTTTTTGACCGGTATTGTTGAGCCTTTAGATGGTGACAGATCTGGAGTATCACCAGTTTGAATGTCGCTAGTGACTTCTGATTCAACATTTTCATCATCTACTATCATTGGGAAGTTAAAACCTTCCGAAGATAGAAATTCCTTGTCTTTTGGTTTCGCCGACTCCAAGTCCTTGCTAGCTTCGCTTCTGGGTGTGAAAATGTCAGCAGTCAAAGCGCTTTCAAGCGGTACATCGGCTGTTGTTGGTGTTTCAAGGTCCAGCTAAAACCAGGCGAAAAATCAAACAATTACTCAACACACTAAATAAATAAAAAAAAATTAAAATATATTACTTACCCTAGGAAAAAAAACGCCTGGAGTACCGGCACCTGTATTCGGAGTTATTTCAAGTCTATAAGTAGTTGTCGTAGATTGTCCAAACGGCTTTAAGTTTAACGTCAAACCCGTTCTTTTCGAGTTGTCTTTCTTTTGAGCGCTTGGTGTCGCATCTATCATGTCATAATCCATGCTCAATATCTTCTTTTTATTACGTACAGCCTCTTCCTGGGCCTCATTCAATGGTTCCTTTCTTACAACTATCTCTGCAGGAAGGTTATATTCTACTCCTAACACTTTTTGCTTGTTCAGCAATGCTTCTTTTTGTGCTTCCGTTCTTGGTTCAGACACTATAGGTTTCGTATCAGGCCTTGCCATTTCAAAATCAGTACCCAGCACTTTTAATTTATTACGTTTGGCTTCAACGAACGGTGACCATTCTTGTACATTGTTATCTTCATCAATGGACGCTATATTTATTAATGGAGGATCTTTCAACTGATTATTTTCTTTGTCTATTTGGCCAAATTCATGTGACATTACTTTTTGACGGTTTAACAAAGCTTCTTGTCTCATTTGATGGTATTGTAAATTATCGAATACGCCATCTAATTTACTGCCTATTTCGTTAGATGATTGAGTTAGCGGTGGATTAGAATTATCCTCCGTATCTGGTTTAACAACATTACCTTGAACATCCAGCTGTTTGTTATTATCACATATTTTAGCCTCCTCGGTACTCTTAGAAACTCCGAAAAAGCTTTTGGCAGCATTGCATATAGCATTAAATACTGCTGTAGAAGTTTGTGCTTTTACTTTGTTATTGTCGTACTCTGAGTTGCTGATCGATTCTTCTACTTGATGAGACACTGCATCCTGTAAAATGTTGCTATCAACGTCTGTCTCATCGATGCACTCTTCTTCATTTTCTTTAGTGTCCTGATAATCTTCTGATTTTATGTCGCTCTGTATAGACATAGCCATAACTTCTTCGTTTTTCTGATGTTCTAGTTCTAACTTTTCCCTTTTCAAATTCCTTTCTTCGGTTGACAATAGTTGCATTCTACTTTGATCTAACTGCAAACGTTTAATTTTCCATTCTGTGTGCAACTTACTCTTTTCTACCTCTATGTTCAATTTTGTATAGTATTCCATTATTTTGTTCCTATAAAGTGAGCATTGTTTAATGTAGTTATCAAATACAAGAAAGCGTAAGCTTTTTAACGGGTTCAGATTTTGTACCACACGTTTAATAATTGTATCTACTTCGCGGTCAGTGGACCTGATAAGTGAACATAACATCACGCCTGTATTCCCTGAAGAGGTAGGCAGAGGTGCACATATATTTAATTTGGTTTAAGTAAGGTTCTCATTACTGTATGTGTTGGTATAGATGTTTTGTTTTTTAACATATTACATTTATAAGCATTCCTATAGCTAATGTAGATTCGTATTGTTTTAATTACTGTAATGGGTATTAATCGTTGTATTTAAATAAATAAATAAAAGGCATCATAACATAGTCCACCCACATTACATGTTACATGTCCCCATGTAATAGAGGGCGAACCTATTACAATCAACTGGCCACAAATAAAGACTCCGTGCTGCTACGGACAATGCCCCCAAGGGCCAAAACCCAATAACACTTAGCAGGGGCGCTTAGTGACCACTAGACCAACGAGGTATTTAATCACTTAGAACGCGAACGTTTGTATTTCTAGAGCTATTCCCGCGCCGCCGGCTCGTGCCGTGCGAGAAAACTCGATCACGTCCCCAAAAACCCCAAATAATCCGATCCAGCAGCTCCCCCCAGTAGTGGTAGCTTCTCCTCCCCCAGCGACGCCCTGAGCCGAGGTCCGAACCCCTCGCGGGGGTGCCCTTAGGCGCTGTCGCTTAGTTTGTAATTTTTAATTTATAAGCCTGGCTGGAGGCCTTTTATTAGGTCTCGCCAATCGACCGGTTAAGCAGTAAGAGCTCCCTCAGAGCTAACTGCGAGAGACAAGTTCGAAAAAAAAAAAAAAAAAAAAACGTTTGTATTACAAAATATAATGAAATAACGTACTTTTCTTGATCCCTGAGTTTGGAGTCGACCTCTTCAGTAGCCTTTTCTGCAGCATGTTCCAACTCGTGTCGCAACTTTTCTCTTTGCTTAGCTTTACTTTTAGCCGCTTTGGCCTCCGCCATAGCAGCTTCAAGAACCCTTAGGGAGTGCTGCTTTTCAGCTATTATCAATTGAGCCAATCTTTTGCGGTCCGCTAAAATAAAATCAAAACATTGTGACATATCTATAAATGAACATATTTTCATATGCATTTGAGAGTCAGTTAATAAATGCCCCAAGATTCTGAGCTTCAGCTTGGATAGATCTTGCAATTTCTTGCAATCTTAGATAAAAGATCAACCTGCAGGTTCTAAAACATTTTTCATACTTAAAATAACAAATTTCCTACTACAACTTACCAACAATCTTCTCCATAGTTTCAGCTTGCTTTAGCGACGCCATCTCAGTAAATGCTTTCCTTTCAGCCTCCCTCTTCAGGAGAATCTGGTCGAATGTAACTAATTCACCGCTGACGAACAGACATCTTGTTCTATACACGTCTAGAACTTGCTGTTGAGTTTCTAGCTCTTGGAAACTGGCGCAACACTTTACTGATGGATGGTCGGACGATATTAGCACAACTAGAGGATCCTACAAAAATAAACTGATGTACATCCAGACCGATATAATTATCCCCTTACTTATAAAAAATGTTCATTGTGTCGTTCTAAGGGGGAGGCCTTAGTTCGACAGTGGACGTCTTCCGGCTGATGATGATGATGACTTATAGAAATTATTGATGTTAAACAATTGATTATTACAATAGAGTTGAGAAGTCGTCAACTTGGAACACATTTTAGCATCGTTTATAAGTAATAGGGTATATTGACGACCTGATTGGCGCAGAGCTAAAGGATTGGACAACTGCTATAATGCTTGCGGGTTCAATTCCAAATTCCTCACGGGCCAATAGTTTGTGTGACTCGCAGATTTTTATCCCAAGTCTGGGTATTTGTGTATGTGATATTGGATGTTTGTAATACACCCACGATACAGGGGAAATTCCTATTGTGGGGCGACATTATTAAAAATAAAAAATTGTATAATTTGAATTTTTCATTGCATTCTCATGTAAAGTACTATAAATATTAATGTAACAATTTTTACTAATAAAAAGTACTTACAGAAGGGTTGCAGAGTTTCAATAACCGCAACGACTTGCCACAAAGCAGTATGAATTTGGCAAGTGCCTTCAAGAAATCCGGTATAGCCACACTCTGTGTAATATGGAAACCTTTATCCCAATATCTCTTAGAGCGACAGTTCACATACTGGTTATCTTTCCGAATAAAGAACTCATTGTATCTGTCGTCCAATTCGCCTTCAAATATGAATCTTTCAATGAACCTAAAAATTATATGCAGGTATAGTGATGACTGGTGGATGCAAATGGCAAGTTGTCGTTCTTTGTGGCGTTCCAATGGGGAGGCTTTGTACAAAAGTGGACGTCTTCTGGTTGATGATGATGATGACTTAATTTTTTTAACGATATTGTCACTTAGAAATACATAGGCCACGCCCCTTTTTACTATATTTGTGTCAGAGACACGTGACACCTTCTTATATAGAGAAACAATGTCTTTCCTCAAATTTATACAAATGTATCCCTAGATATTATAGACTTCCGAATATTCAATATTACTATTGTTTGCATTATATTTTTGTGGTGATTTTGGCTACTGCGTGTAACGTGTCTAATGTCTATAAATGCTTCATGACTTAAAATACTTATAGTACGACAATTAGTTATGGGTTTTCTTACTTAAAGTAAACTTTGCAGATGGAGTACAGGGAATTAAACATTGTCAATGTAGTCGGCTTGTGTGTAATCAACGATATTTCGTTAAACAAGTACGACATGAGCTCTGCTCCGTGGGGAATTGTGGCTTTTGAGTCTGAAAACAACATACAGATTCAGTAAGAAATGGGTAAGTAAGCATAGTCATATTCGACAAATAAAACAAAAAAATACCGGTATCAATAACTTTGTAAATAGATGCAATAGTTTCTATTTCATATTTGAGTGGCTCCATATGATGAAGTATTAGCAATAGCGTTGGCATACAGTTCAAATCCTCGTCGCTGTTCTTGCAAGACTCCTCGTAAATGTCAGTGGCGTTTAGACGAAAATTCAATAAATACCGCCTTATTACTTCTCTTGCTGCCTATAATAAAGCAATCAATCAGACAAAAAATCATTTTAAGCTATTGTAAAACTATGTTACATCGTGGCTTAGTGGTCGATTCGTATTCTACTTATATATTCGGATTCGTATGCACAAAGTACCAAGTTAAAACTTAATGTTTTTTTTTATATTTAAGTACGTAGCGGTCGAAAGAAAAGAACATAGAACACCAATCTAGTGTGAACCCAGGACTTATTTACTTATTGCTGAAAATTAGTAAACTGGGCACATCTGTCCTCTCATTCAGAAACGAGGATCATACCGGAATTAACTAAACCTCGTTGTAAGCGTATTTGCGTCTCAATAGTGACAGTTATAATTTAATCCTTGGTTACAATTATTTTTTTTATGAACAAGGAGGTTATTGTACAAGTAAAATTTGGACAATCATCATAATAATATTTAGATTGTAAAACAGGACAGAGGTAGAGTTTTTATTAGAAACCAATGCTAGACTAGTTTTAAAATTGTATTTACCTCATAAACTAAACCATTAGTATGAAAGTTTTCTTCCAACATTTCATTGAAAGCAAATTTGTATAGACGTTTGTAATAAGTGCCAACTAATAACAACTCTGACACATAACCATTGATTTGCTCCTTTGATATACACTCCAGCACCAAATTCTCTTTCATATAGAAACTATTCGATTCCACACTGAATGGAAATGAATTTGTTTCAACACCAACTGAAAAAATGTATCTTTAAAGTTGATACAAAGTTATAGAAATCTTATAAATATTTATTAAGCTAGAAAAATCATTTGAATCTTGTGCAGACAATCAGTACAATGTAATGTTGGTAAATATATTTAGTACTTCAGTTTAATAATTTTATTTACTCACTTATTAAATACATGATATGTCTAATAAACTGCTTTTCTGATATGATATTTAGTTCAGAAAGCATGCCATCATATGTTTGTCGCCATAGACCCAGTTCTCTTGATGAAGATGCTAATAGCTGCCTTTCATTGATTGGAGGCAATTTACCTACATATAATAAAAAAAAATTACTTTTAATAATTATTATTAACAACATATTAAAAAGTATCAATAAAGCTAATTTATTCAAAATCTTAGCCATTGTGACAACAACATAGCACAGTAAGCCCAGAGAATCTCCACCTAAAGGGAATATAAATGTATATGACAAGGGTTTCTTAGAGAAGAATAATAAACTACACACTTACAAACAATTTCCCATATATCGTCAGGTACATCTTTATCAATTTGAGTTGCTAGCTCCCATATATCAACTGAGTCATCAATCGTTTTAGCTCTAAACACTTCCTTGACATCTGATTTTATACTAGTACTAGCCAGTGATATCTGAAATTGTTAGTATTTTACTTTAGATTCTAAATGTATTAATCACAAGCAGATTATCTCATATATCTTCCAAAAGATTCATAAAACAGTAGACATTGTGTCCACTTTATCAGGAGTATAAATGAAATAGAAAAGAACAAGAATTTATACTCCCACATTTCCCTGCTCTTCGTAATTCATCAAAATATATAGTCCAAAATACATCTTACCCTTATATTGGCATCATTAGACATTGAGCCCGGTATTTGCAAATCTCTGGGTGCTGTCAGTCTTGGGTAGTTCAACATAGTGCTCTCTGAGTATGGGGACAAGTGTGTGGAAGTTAATGAGGCTAGTGACATTGGACTGAGAAATGTTTTCAGTTCAACTTGACCAGGCATTTGAGAGTGTGTAGAATCAGGAAGAACTGTTAAAAATAAAAAATAAATAGTAAAATTATTATGGTTGTTTGTTCATTTATAGAAGTAAAAATTACAACAAGATGTTTATAGTTATTATGTCAGCTAGATAAGGCCTCCCTTTTAGCCTGCCATGCAAAATTATATTCTAAATTCTCAATAGTATTTATTATATTAATGCAAATACCACTCAACATTCAATGGTTCCCAAAAAGCAGGAAATAAGCCCATGGGATTGTGGCTCATGATAGGAATATGTAAAAAACAGGAAGAATTCTTCTATCTTATAACTGATATTATTTATTTTAATCCATAAATGGCATTCAACAGGGTTTTATAGAAGAATAATGGAGAGGTCTTTGCCCAGCAGAGGGACACTGGACAGGCTATTTAAATAAAAAGTGACAATTAAACTATACCATAAATTATAGTAGACTTACATGATCGAGAATCAAAACTCTCCACTGTGTACTCAGTGTATGTCTGTGATCTCTGACTATCCAACATAGCCCCCTGGCGTTTCAAAGAGAAAGGCAGTTCAAACACATGTGATGGATAATATGAATATGGCTGGGGAGAACCAAATGCTTCTCTTTTGGGCTTTGGTAGCATTTCATCAAGAAGACCAAATGTAAAGGGATTCTGAAAGGTTTCAATTTGTGAATTATATAATTACTAATATTCTTATTGCCCTTATAATATTTTTAGAGCTTTTTTACTACTTACTTGAAACATTTCTGATGATAAATCTTCCTTTACAGAATTGCTTAGTCCAACAAGAAATCTCAATATATTATAAATTACTTCTTTATTGTCGCCAAAATCTGTTTGCCGAATAGTGCTTATTATTTTTTTCAACTCAACGGTTCTTTTATATTCAGCAACATTTCTAGCATTTTGTTGATAAACAAAATAATATGAAAGCAAGTCAACAATAGGCTCTCCTTTCGGTGAAGAAAAGTCTTTGGTAGATTTTTTTAATATTATCTCGTAAGCATGCGATCTCATTTTAGACATGAGACGCTTTTGTGATATCCTATTTTGATTACAGTATTTGCTGGCTGCCTTGGTACATAACTCAGTAAGAAGATCGTATACTCCCGCATCTTCAACATTAGCTTTTGTTGAATTTGACATTATTTCAAGCTACTAACTTGAATAGCCGACTCGATTTAAGCCTAATAATTATATTTTCGTACAACCATTTAGTAATATCGTTTACAACTTATTTATAAAAACGTAAATAAATCAACATTATTAAACAAACACAAACGGTTGAGAAAGAGCCGCAGATTTTATTTTTGTCTAAATAGAGACGTCAAGAATGACAGTAATAAACTGACTTTGACGTTTTAAATGTAATTAAAAATAAAGGCTGTGGTTACATCTCGTTTACATATGAGTTTACATACAATACCACAGAGTATACACCTCATTGTGGCGTTCTAAGGGGGAGGCCTTTATTCAATAGTGGACGTCTTCCGGATGATGATGATGATACATCTCAGTAGAAAATGTGTACCTACACTACGCACAACACTAATTACCTACTACAGACAACCAAAAAGAACTATAAACTAATGTTCACTATGATACTGAACTAGTTTGTTGCTGTTATAGGTTGTCGTTGCATAAAATAAGACAACTTAAAAGTCCAAGTGACCAGGTCATAAAAATACGAAAAAAAACAAAAGTTGTTGTTGGATGAGTGATACGTGATGACAGTAATGACAGAACTCAATCAGTCTAACTTAACCTCAAATTTTCTCACTGTTATTGTAAGGTTATTTTGATAGTAAGAAAACATAAAATGAATCAAGCAGAGGTATCTAAATTAGTTTCCAAACTTCGCATAAAAGTTCCATTAGAACATCGAAATCTTAGAAATCCGAAAGGTCCAGAAGGCAGGTTAGATAAATTACGTAAAACTGTGACTGGTTTGATAAAATTTGAAAGAATTGAACTAAATCATGGCAGAGCCGATGAAGCGCGCCAATACGCTGAAAGAGTAAGTTAAATCATAGGTCTACCTATCAAAATCCCATAATTTTTAATTATTTACTTAAATTAGGTATATGTTTACTTTGTAGCTCATATCTGAAGCAATTCGCCATGGGGATTGCCACAAAGCAACGATGGATACAGCAGACTTCTGGCTACTAGAGAAGGAACTTGTGCATAAACTTTTCAAAGTTCTAGTGCCAAGATACGAAAATTCTAATTTATCATATACTAAAATGTATAATGCTCCAAAGCCACAATATGCTCGTGTAGTCGATAAAGTTGTTTTAGAACTCAGAGGAAATCCATACCCAGATTTGATAAACAAACAAACTAATAACAAGTTTTTGATACAGAATATTTTACTTGATGCTGCTAAGCATGATTATAGGCAGGCTAAATATGCAGAAGTGGCAAATAAAATGGGGCAAGCTGAAAATGTACCTTCTGAAGAAAAAACGAACAATACAAAAAATATCCAAGAAAAACCTACTGATAGTTGAAATGGAACTAGTTTAGTTTTATTTAATTTATAATTTACATTTATTTTAAGGCACAATAATGTAGAAATAGTAGCAATAAATACTTACCTATACTCACAAGTATTTTATTTTATTTATTCAAATTATATTATAATATGAAACTGGTGAATGCAACTGGCAAGTTGTTGTTCATGGTGGTATTCTAAGAGGGAGGCCTTGTTCAACAGTGGAAGTCTTCCGGCTGATGATAAAATAATACTTATGTAGAAAGACAAATCATAAAATATCTTATCTATTCACAATACCAAACCAAGATCCTGCAACTCCTTATCCATCAATGGAGACCTTTTGTTAGGTCTTTAGAGTTTGATGCAATAAGCAACATTTTATTTGTTGTTGTGTTGTGTTTCTTTTTTGTATGTCGCCCTACACCGAGAATCTTCTGAATCGTGGGTATTTCATAGCAGATACACGGTACACCTACTCATTTTTTTTTGTCTCATGCGGGTGTCGAACCCGCAATCTAATTGCTTAGCTACTAAGAGAATGAGGTTGATAATGGAATAGAATAAACTAGTTTATGCTTAGCATTTATTTATAATTATGCTGTTGCTGAAAACTATAGGTATATTTATGAAGGTTTGTACTTATGCCTCCAACATAATTTGATTCTGAGAAAAGCTATTACATAGTGTATGACATGTAAAAAAAATGCTTTCTTTAACATGGGACCCATCTAGGTAATTATTTTGTTCTGCATATATCATCATCATCAGCTTTTAAATTACCCACTGCTGGGCATACCTCCTCCCCTAAACGCCACTGATTCCCGTTTTGGGACTTTTGCATCCAGGTCAACAGCAACAACATCATCAGTCCAGCTTGCTGGAGGTCTGCATATATACATAGGGGTAAATTAAATAATCAAATACAATACGTTTTTACAAGACTGCCCAAAAAAAGGAGTGTAAGGTTTTAGGGTTCATGTAAGTATGTATTTATGTGAGTTTCTTTATTCCACTATATCTTCTGAATGCCTAAGCCGATTTTGGATTGTGGAGTGTTGTTAGAATCCTTATACCATCGTAATTTGTGAGTAACAACAGGCTATATATTTTTTTCATTTTTAAGTAGCCCGTTCACTGGTTCCCATCCCACGGCTGGGCAAAGGCCTCCCTATTGTTCTTCCACCAAACCCTGTCCAATGCCTTTTCGGGCAATGTCTTTTCCGCAAAGATGTCCTAAAAATAAATTAACAAAAAATATATTTAAAATATTAAAAAAACGGCTGCTATGGCAAAAAACTAACTAAAAAGTAAAACACAAGTTTCAGCGCACTCGGGGAGCCGTTCTGTGGAAAACTGTCTTAACTAAGAGGTACCACAACTACGATGAAGCTAGTTTTTTTATATTTTAGTTCGTAATTTTTAAATTTATCAACTAAATATAATTATATTGCTATTATTACCTATTAAAAATAGAATGGAAACAACTAAACGCCAGTCAGTGCCACAAGCAAAGACCGAAATATTGTAATTTACCTCGTTAGTCTAGTGATTGCTAAGCGCGACTGGTGACTACGAGATCCTGGGTTCGAATCTTGGGTCGAGCAGTGTTAATGAGTTTTACCACTATGTAATTATTAACAAATTTTAAAAAGGAGGAGGTTCAATGTTCCTCTGTATATTTTTTTATTAAAGGTAATCTAAATTCTCAATAGTATAGTATGGATTCTGGATTTGTGTAAGAATTTTTTAAAACCTCTGCCAACCTCATACAGCCGTGATGTTATGTTATTAATTGTATAATTTTGAATGTGGCTGATCCCTACTCACCCATAGTAGGAGTCAAATAGACGTTGAATGGGAGAAACGGGAACTTCGTTAGGTTTCTTAAGATAAATATCAAAAAATACCCTGACATAATGAGGAATCGGTAGGGTACTGCCCCTTTACTATGAACTTTTAAAGCAGAACAGTTTACGTTGTGGAAGCGAGACGCTACTACCTACGTCCAGTGAACTCCATTGTAATGCGGCACAACGTAGACTGCTTTAAAAGTTAATGGTAAAGGAACTGTACTATTCAACGTAATGTTATGTTTTTAAAGTTTGTAAATATGTTATCGATGTGTCTGTATAAATAAATACTCTACTTACCTCTAGAATAATATCATTAGCCGTTTAATCATCAACTAATAAAATGCCAATGGTCATGAGATAAAAATAATGCCTAAGCAAGCACATGCCTTTTTGTAAAAATACGAAACCAAACATTTAGCGCTTTATAATTTTTACTTAGGGGACTTATCTATACATAATTTGCAAGTGTTTTATTAGTATATTATTACTCTTTCAGGGGTTCCCCATGCGAGCCTTCAGAAATATGTCATTATTTTATCAATTTTAAAATATTTATAATACTAGGTATTTCACCACAAAATAAGTACCTAATGAAAAATGGCGTGTCCATTTCAATCAGTTCGAATTTCGTAAATGCGATAATACTTTAAGTGAAAATAATGTTTTCATAGAAAAAAAGCGCGGGAAACTTCGAGCGGACCGGTGCATTTTTTTCTTGTTAAAATTTACAATTTTCATTTTTCTCATTTTAAGGATCAGTTTTGTATTTTATTGTAAATAATATTCATATTTAGTATACATATATTAGCTTTAGTGTATAATTTGCCAGATTCGGTAAGTTTTTTAACATTTCTTAATGAACGAGCCGCCTGACTTGACGGACCCGGGGGTCTTTGTACCCCCGGCCGCAAATTTTATAACTGTTGCTTCAACAGTTATATCCTATGAATCGGGAATGGAGACGGATGGTTCCAGTGCTCAACGTGGGCACAAAAGAACAAGGCTACACAAAATATGCAAAGTGTGCAACAAAAAAAAAAGGAAGCACAGTCAGGCTATTGATGGTAGCATAGGTTGTTGTTGTGCAGATAGTGAAAATAGCGACTCTAAACCTACTTTAAATAATATTGAAAACAATACTAATTCGATTAAAACAGTTACGGCGAATAGTGGTTCGGGCCCCCAGGGTTCAGTGTCTGGAGTTGCTAGGACCAAGTATGGGGTCACTGATATCAGCCCGTTTATAGTACACGTCCAAAAAGAGTTTAAGTCGCCCAATGACAGTACCACCTTGCACCCGGTTACATTTGGCAGGTTTCTCAAAACCAATGCCATTCAAAACATCGTGGATGGATCCGTTAAGAGGATAGGCAGAAATCGAATTTCTTTAGTGTTCTCAGACTTTCGCGATGCTAATTCATTCATATCCAATAATGAGTTATTAAAAAGTAGTTTAAAAGCATTTATACCAACTTTCCAAATAACACGAATGGGTATTGTTCGTGGTGTTCCATCTGAATGGTCGCCTGAAGAAATAATTGAAAATGCGACAGTGCCTGACAATTGTGGTAAAATTCTCAAAGTAAGGAGGATTAATTATAAAACTATGTTAGAAGGGTCACCTGTTTGGAAAGCAACGCAGAGTATTGTCATTACGCTGGATGGTCAGATTCTTCCTTCACGTATATTCATGTGTTACAATTCATTACCTGTAGAGCTGTATGTGTATCCCACTATCCAATGCTACAATTGCTGTCGCTTCGGACATACAAAAATTCAGTGTAGGTCCAAACCTAAATGTTACAAGTGTGGCCAGGAACATCCTGGTGATACTTGTGATGTTGAGGAAGAAAATATATCTTGCTGTCATTGCTCTGGTAACCATTTTGCTACTTCTAAATTATGTCCTGAATTTTTACGTCAAAAAGAAATTAAGACTGTTATGGCGGAAAAATGTATTTCATATGGTGAAGTTGATAAATTAATTGCACCTGTTTCCAAGTCCTATGCCAATGTAGCTAGCACTCCGTTTACAACTTACGCTCACCCAAATCCTCAGTCTTCATATACACAAAATGCTCCTTCACATAGTTCACATAAAAAAACAGTGTATATAAATCGTCGTCCACCCCCCAAACCAGGTAAAGGTTACGACCGACAAAAACACCAACAGATACTTAATGAATACAGCTTACCGACGCCGACGCCACAAAATGGCTGTGCCATTCAAACAAAAAAAACAGATCCTGCAATGATGTCAACTTCAGATATTATTCAAATTCTCATCCAAACGCTATCTCAATCTAATATAGAAATACCGTCCAACGTAGCTCCTATACTCGATATGTACAAAAACCCTAAATATGTTAATAATGTTAGTACAAACTCAGAACATATTACAATGGAACTGTAGAAGTGCAGTTTCTAAAAAATGTGAAATTATTTACCTATTAAATAATTATAACGCTTCTTTGTTTGCAATTTCAGAAACCTGGTTAAAGCCAGGCTTCATCTTTAAAATCAATGGTTTTTCTTGTTTAAGAGATGATAGGTCTGATGGGTATGGCGGGACTGCTTTACTCATTAGAAACACAGTCTCTTACTGTCCCCTATCTCTTCCTGTATTTAATGATTTTTCTGTGGTAGCTGCACAAATAAATAATACTTGTATTGTTTCAATATACATTCCTTCTCCCACTTCATCAATTCTTAAACAATTTAACAATCTGGTATCTCTTCTTCCTCGTCCTTTCATAATTTTAGGTGACTTCAACTGTCACCATATTTCATGGGGTTGTACTCTTTCATCATATTGTGGGGACATATTATTAGACATATTTGATCAACATAATCTTTGTCTATTAAATTCTGGGTCCCCAACTCGACGTACAGGGCCAAATGAAAAGGTTAGTGCAATAGACCTTTCTATTTGTACCCCTAATTTAGCTTCATCTCTTGTATGGTGTACTTTACCATCTTCTTATGGAAGCGACCACTTTCCAATTTTTATAACGCCCACACATCCTTGCAGTTGCCCTAGTCCTGCGAAGCAGCCACGTTTAAAGTACAAGCTTAATAAGGATGTGTTATGGGATAAGTTTAAATCTCTCGTAGAATTTAAACTTTCTAATTTACAGAATAATTTATCTGACGATCTTACTGATTATAACAGTATTTTTACAAACCTGCTAATACGAGCTGCAGATGAAACCTTTCCTGTAAAAACTTTAGCCAATGGTCGTGTGCCTTCGCCTCCATGGTGGGACAGTGAATGCTCGCGAATGGTGAAAATGAGAAAGGAAGCTGAAAAAAGATACAAAAATAATATGTCGGTAGATAATTTCAAAATTGTATGTGATACTATAGCGAAAGCTCGTAATTTATTCAAAGAAAAGAAATTTGAAGGATGGAAAAAATTTTGCCTCTCCATTGCCCCTAATGTGAACGCTTCTATTGTCTGGCAAAATATAAGAAGGTTTAGAAATGGTGTTACTAACACCACTATTTCTGGCATTCCCCCAAATCTGAAGAACTCCTTTCTTAATCGTCTAGCTCCACCATCTGTGCCAGAGCAAGACCTTATTTATAATAACATTCCTCCCCCTATCTCTCACAACCAAAGTTTATTAAATTCTCCTTTCACAATGGAAGAGTTGCAGGGGGTTTTATCTTCAGTTAAAGACTCTGCTCCAGGTGAAGATGGTATTCCGTATTCATTCCTGGCTAATTTAAATAAATCGTCACTTGAATACTATTTGGACTTAACAAACAAAATTATGTTGTCGGGTAATATTCCTCCACCATGGAAGTCTCAAACTGTTGTTCCCATTCTTAAACAGGGGAAAACACCATCAGAACCTTCATCTTACCGACCAATAGCTTTATCTCCAGTAATTGCAAAAGTTGCTGAAAACTTAGTTAAAAATCGCCTTGAATGGATAGTCGAAAACCGCGGAATTTTACCTGAATCTCAGTTTGGATTTAGAAAAGGCAGGAGTACGCTGGATAGTGTGGCTACGTTGGTAACAGATATAAGAGTTGCTTTTTCACAAAACGAATCTGTACTTGCAGTTTTTTTAGATCTAGAATCAGCATATGACAATGTTCTTCTGAATGTCCTTAAAGAAAAATTAGAGATGCTTCACATTCCTGAAATGTTGTCTTGTTTTATCATTAACCTTCTTTCAGGCAGAACAATTAAATTAGATCAAACACAGGATGACAGTAGGCTAGTATGGAAAGGTCTCCCACAGGGTTCAGTTCTCAGCCCTATATTATTTAATTTGTATACATTTGATTTAGATTCTTCACTTCAAAATTCATCAAGCATCCTGCAATATGCAGATGACTTAGTTTTGTACGCTGCAGGCAATTCAACAAGTCATCTTTGTTCTAAGCTATCTATCTCTCTAGATTATTTAAAAGTCTGGATGGACAAAAATGGCCTGAGTATATCCACCAGTAAGAGTTCTTTAGTCTTATTTACTCGTCAACGTATTCCCCCTCCAATAGCTATAGAATTTGATAATAATGAAATACCAGTTAAAAAACAGGTCAAGTTTTTAGGTATTGTTTTGGACTCTAAACTTACAGGTGTTTCTCACTGTGATTATGTTGTAAATAAATGTCAAAAACTTCTCAATTTGATGAGGTGTCTCTCGGGTGTTTGGTGGGGTGCGCATCCGTTTTCCTTAAAACTTCTTTACAATGCTCTGGTTCGAAGTGTTCTTGATTATGGAATCTTCTTACTGGAGCCTTGTAACGTGGCTGTCATTGGGAAACTGGATTCCATCCAATCAAGGGCTTTGAGAATAATCACAGGTGCTATGAAATCTAGTCCTATTAATGCATTACAAACTGAGTGTAATGAACCTCCTCTTAGGCTGAGACGTCAATTTTTAGCTGACCGATTATTCTTTCGTGTTTTACAGTTTTCTAATAGCCCTTTAATTCAAAAACTTCAGATCCTTGCTGATCTCATTGACTCATCAAATTATTGGAATCACAAATCTCTTCCCTGTTTAGTTAAAAGTTATATTCGATTTAAATCATTTCATGCTCCGACACATCGATCTTCGAAACTTGAGTTGTTTAACAGTAAATTCGAAACCTTAATCCATGAGCCATCTGTTAAATACATTTTAGATATTGATAAAAACAACGCCAACCACCATTTTAATTATATTGTTGAAAAAAATTGGCCTGAGTGGCATCATATTTTCACTGATGCATCCAAGCATGAATCCGATGATTTTGTGGGAGTGGGAATATATCATGCACAGTATAATATTGTCCAGAAAGTAAAATGTCCACCTGAGGCAACAGTTTTTGCTGGTGAATGTCTTGGCATCCTTAAGGCTCTAGAATACATTTTACTTTTAAAACTTGGAAATAGTTTAATTTTAACTGACTCCATGAGTGCCCTTCAGGCGCTCTTGAGATATCCTTTTAAATCCAAACCACCATTTCCTCTTATAGCACATATTAGGAGTAAACTTTATGAGTGTGTTCTCAAGGGCTATTCTGTAGTTTTTGTCTGGATTCCGAGTCATTGTGGAATAAGTGGTAATGAAAAAGCTGACAGACTTGCCAATGAGGCTGTGATGTGTGGGGATACTGTACCATTTAAAAATTACACCCAGGACTTGGCTACTCTGCCTAGACGTTATCTTGGGCATTCCTGGGATGGAGTTTGGGCGGAAAGTGCTTGTTCAAAGGGGAAGCACTACTTTAGTATACAGTCGAAAATTCCTCGTAAACCTTGGTTCTCTGTCCTCAAACTTGGCAAGATAGCGACAACCATTCTAATAAGAATGAGGTTAGGTCACACTACATCACCGGCACATCTTGCACGTTTACATATTATAGATAGTCCTCGATGTGAATGCGGACATGACTTTGCGGATCTGAACCACATATTCTTTACCTGTCCGATTCATGATCGTACTTCCTTTTTGAATAGCTTGATATCCCTCCGTGTTCATTTCCCTACTTCTATAAAGACTCTTCTTTTTTCTTTTAACCCCGCCATATACATTGCCCTTTCGGATTATATTTATGATAATAATATTCGTCTTTAAAATATATAAATATTTGAATATAATATTAGTAGTATAATATTAATATTATGCTACTATATGCTGTACCTGTTATTTACCTAAAATATTTAATATGTACTATGTAAATATTATAATTTTTTACACATTCCTGATCCTGTTTCCTTTTATCCAAATTCCGTTATATTGCCTTTTCGCGCTAAATATTTCCTTACCTTTCACTTTATAACATTGAAACAATTAAAACTTGACGCTGGCGGATGCACAGAAGTGCAAGCCAAAATCTCCTGGTCCTGACTGGGAAAAAAAAAAAAAAAAAAAAAAAAAAAAAATGTTTTCATACTTATTTTTTTTCTTTTTTAAGCGCTTAGGTTTTTTTTTTACTTTTTAGTGATTTTTTTGACATGGCAGTTTATAGTGATTTTCGATATGTGGCTTTCTACTAAAATACTAATTTAGTCTTCAATTTCATTTGAAGTTCCTCTGCCCTAGTATCATCTATATAGTAATATACGATTATTAATTTATTACATATTACGTCGAGACATCATTTAATTTGTTTACATTTTAGATCCTACAAAATAAATAGGTTTACACCATTGTCACACACATTAATTTGCCATTAGGTATATACATAATATACAAGTCATACTGCATCATTTAGGTCATAAAACAATTAAATTATCACAGAAACATAAATTATACACATCTACGTTGAGCTGATAACGACTACATACGAGCCACTTTAAAGTACTTGTTCGTTTCTGTATGAACGCACGTTCTTGAAAAAGCAGAAAAGTGACAATATTTATTATTTGGATTTATCTAGACAAAAGATTTCATAGAAATCAAGAAGGATATAGAATAAACAACATGTCAAAAATCGTAGTAGTTGGATCTTGCAGTGTTGATTTCACGACGTATGTACTTATAACATTTTGTGTAGATAATGAGATTTAAGAACAATTTATTTCTGACTATGTATTATGCAATTAAATAGTACATAAAGAGTTCTTATAGGTATTTATTTTTCTTTTAAACTATATAATGTAAGTTTGGGGTTACATTTTAAAAACGTAGGTAAGTAAATGATACTTGACTCTGCTTGACTCAATGTTCTAACTAATAATGTAAAAAAAATTTTTCCAGTAGAAATAAAAAATAGAACTAGTTAACGATTATTAAACTTTGTTTTATAGTCATTTTCTGGTTTAAGATATGCACCAAGATTGCCTAAACCTGGAGAAACACTTCAAGGAACAAAATTTACAACAAGTTTTGGAGGAAAGGGAGCAAATCAATGTGTAGCAGCAGCAAAATTAGGGGGGAAAACCTCTATGGTTTGTAGGGTACGTACATCAGCTTCTTAAATACTATTAAAAAAAGAAACACTGGCATCTGACCTTATTATTAACATAATATTTACTTATCATGTATTTCAGCTGGGAGATGATCAATGGGGTAAAATATACAAAGAAAATTTGGAGCAAGTTGGTGTAGACACTACTCATGTAAAACTTATGCAGGATGTAACAACAGGTATTGCACAAATAACGGTTGCTGAATGTGGTGAAAATCAAATTGTAATAGTACCCGGTGCTAATGGGCATCTGAGTAAAGAAGATATTGAATGTGCGACACAATTAATAAAAAATGCTGAAGTACTCATTAGCCAGTTGGAGACACCATTTGAAACTACTTTAGAAGCTTTTAAATTAAACAATGGTGTAAGTGGTTTAAAGATTTCAA
Source organism: Abrostola triplasia (assembly GCA_946251915.1). NCBI lineage: Eukaryota > Metazoa > Arthropoda > Insecta > Lepidoptera > Noctuidae > Abrostola > Abrostola triplasia. Next base: position 7,456,315 of record OX276434.1, on the reverse strand, counting down.
TAGAATTATGATTTTTCTTTTATAATTTAGTGCATCTGATTCTTCCAGATTAAGCTATTAAATGCAGCACCAGCCAAAACAGGCATAGATGAGATATTACCCTACTGTACAATACTTTGTGTAAATGAACCAGAAGCATCAATGCTTACTAATATTGATGTTAATATAGAGTGAGTAAAATTGCAGAAAATTTTAGTCTATTATGTTTAATACCAAGAAATAATATTGTCATAATTTCTTTCAGGAACGCTGTGAGCGCTCTAAAGACATTACTGCAATTTGGGTGTGAATCAGTTATCATTACTCTAGGCCCCAAGGGTGCTGTTTATTTGTCCAAGCATAGCCAGCAACCAGTTCATGTTTTATGTGAACCAGTTACACCAGTCGACACTACTGTATGTGTATCATTACACTTTATTTAAATTTTAATACCATTATATTCTACATTATTTATATGATGTATTAATTTTATTCTACAGGGAGCAGGTGATGCTTTTGTTGGAGCTTTAGCAACATTTTTAGTTACACATAAGGAACAACCTATGCATCAAATCATTGGTGCTGCCTGTAGTGTTGCTACACTTTCAGTCACTAAGGAAGGCACTCAAACTAGCTACCCACACAATTTTAATGCATTTGAAAAGAAGTATAAATACATAAATCTGTAAATAAAAATAGTTTTTTCATATAGGTATTTATTTCTTGAACAACTATACTAAGTGGTCTATAAATGAATGTAGTTACCAATCTAAAACAAACAATATTTTTATGCTTTATCTATAATACATTATTAAACGAATTCCATGAAACAGTACATTCTTTTTATTTAAATCTCAACTTAGTGGGTATAATGACAAAGATTTCTTAACTAATTTAATAAACCTAAAGTTCTATGATTCTGTTAACAATTTTTTTTGTCTACAAGCATTAATATAGTACTTACACTATACAATAATAAAGTGATATACATTGAAAATTTAAAGTTATCTTTGAAATCTGTCAAAAACTTACATAGGTTAATAATTACAATAGTTACTAAAGGGCGCCATTTAGGGATGGATCGTAGTGATTGGTCGCAAATTCAGTCCATTCAATTCAAAAACAGTCTAAAAAACACGTAGTCTTGTTCCGTTTCATACAAGAATACACACATCGTAGGAACCAACCACCGACGAGTATGAGCACTGAGCGGCAACTGTGAAGCGATCGATCACTGCAGTCAGTCACCCATATAAGGCGCACTTTAGATAGAGACAACAGTAATTTTATTATAAACTAAACACTGTTGAAAAAAAAGTAAGCTTAGGTATACACATTTTATAACCCATTTTGTCACGACATTTTTTTAAGGATTCGCAAACATTTTTAATATCGTGCGTAGGACACGATATTAAAAATGTTTAGCCACTAAAATGGTAAATATAAATTTAGCCATTATTATTATTATCAATAACATTCATCCCATTATGACCCTGAGAAAATTGATATTTCGCAGCCTGCCTAAAGAAAACTTGTAGCGGACAACAAACTGTCATCACTTGCTAAGTTAAAAAAGACCTATTTATGAATGTTACATTGACAGGCAAATTATGATAATAAGGTAACATTATTGAGACAGGCAGGCAACATTGTGAAGTATCGCCAAATAGAGGGTACCTTGAAAATGTTAGGTCCAGCAGGGTGATCTTAACTTCATTTTACAGAAAATAAGCATCCGAGTAACTTCCTTCAGTACCTAGGTACGAATTTAGTTAGTATCTAGGTACGTATTTGATGCGAATTAATCAACTCATCGATTCGGTAGACCTGTGGGCTTACTCTCCAATTTAATTCTGACCAAATTGGATTGAAATTGTAAAGTTCGGACTCTTAACACTGGCGCCAAATGATTTCAATATTATGTGTCCACTGGGAGGAACTGAGATCAAAATATTGATGGCAGTTTTGTCAATAAAACTGAATCATGTTTCCGTTAAATCAATATCAATTTTGAAATTAATTTGGAGAGTAGGCCGTGTAGGCCAGGCTTTAAGAAAAGCAGGACATTTTCCGTTGACGAGAAGGCACAATACAACGCATGCAGCGGCGCGGCGTCTCGCTTCCTCCCCGGAAAATGTCCCGTTTTTGAGTCCCTGGTACCTTATAATGAACATGGATTGTAGGTCATTGTCGCGGAAACTAGATGCGGCCTACGTGCATTGTATGTAGTGTGGCTGGCTACCGCTTCCACAGCGGAAAATGGCCTGTAATGCAGTCTGGAGTCGCACGATAGTTATATACTCTATTAATTATATACTATTGTTCGTAGCATGTGCCACTACATTACTCTCTCGAACTAGTAAGCACTTACCTATATTCTAAATAATTTACGACCGGAAATTTTTAATCTGTCATATATTTGTTTTTTTTGTTTATTGGTTTAGATTATTAATTAATGTCCTCGAATACAACCAAACGTATTTAGTTAATGATTTTATAGGTTCAGCAAATTAATATTATTTGGTAATTATGATTATCAAGTTACTTTTTATACAAATAGTCCTTGATACATTTACACACATAAAATATATTTTTGGTTTTTTCGTACTTACGGGGTCACTTGGATAGTTAATTGCTACTGTTGGACTCGGTAAGTGACAATGGCATGACAACTGCCATTATCGCCCCCAAATAGTGAGGTAACACAAATTATTACCTGTTGCTACAGGAGCCATTAATATATTACGTAAGTCGATTTAGGGGGAGGGGGTCGACCATGTCTTATAAGGGTGTGGGTAGGAGTTATGATAGTTCTTACGTAAGACCACAAAAATGCACAATTAAACCAAAACCAAAGTTTATTACTACCAAAATGCAATAAACCAAACGTGTTTTCATTTTTGCCTTTAGATTTTTAAGTAATAAATATTAAACAAGGGGGAGAGGACGGGCCTATTCTTAATTTTTCTTATATAGGGGGCGGGGGTAAAAAACTAGTAAAAATAGTCTTACGTAAATAATGAATGGCCCCAAAGGCACGACACAATCCTGAAAATGCAACAATAACGATAGAAACCAAATTGTGTCAATAATAATTAGAATTTAAAATTGATCTCATTACTAACTCAAAAACATAGGAAGCGATCAAAAAACCACCAAATAAGCCACACAGAGGCCCACGATAGTGCAGCAGACCAAAACGACGGTTGGTTGAGAACTAATTAATCCTGCTGGAAGAAAATAGCTAAATAATGATAATAGTTCTTTTAAGATATTGAATTCATAAATAGTTATTACCTATTTAAATGCAAAATATATAAATTATTTAGGCGGCTATCACAATGGAGATTTACGAGCGAGCTAATCAGCGAATTTCATGCGTTATTTGTGCCCGCGACGTCACTGTGCCAACCACTGTGCAAACAAGCGGCGCTCTCGCCTGCCTTTGAACTCGCTCGCAAAACGCTTGTGACAGCAACCAAAAATATGTTATTACATCTACATCACTACTGTCACGTCTGTCATGCTTCGAGTAACCAAGAGATTGCCAGCCCCAATAAATGTCAGTAGGTTAGATCATATGACATTTAAATTTCAACAATCGAAAAATTAAGGCCCTTTTAGCATGTCATTGCGTTAACCAGATTAAATCATTTCGTTTCACCTTGGGGAAATATAAATGACTTGATCTGAATAGTCTCAGAGCGGTCAAAGCATACATATTTATAGTCAGGCGAATTTCTTTTGAATGCAGTATTCAGTTTACCTGATAGTGAAAATAATGTTGCCCTACATATAAGAAACTAAATCTAAAATTTCAGAAACCTAGGAATCCAAATACACATAAAAGCAAAAAGAATTTTATCAGTAGGTCAAGAATATAAAATTTAAAAAATAGCAGGATTCTCAACTTTTCATTACTAATGTGCTAAAAAGAGATTCTTGATACAATAATTCTTTAAAATTGTGATGTTTCATATTAAGTTTCTACAAACATGACATTGATGCTTCGTATTGTATTCCTTTTTTTAAAGAGATAGGAAAAGTACATTTATCATAGTACACAAACCAAAATAAATGTTACCCATAAGGTTTTATTATATTTCTAGACTTATTTAAAATAGTTATATTACTAAATTGCAATTATAATTTATATTTTCAAGAATACATAATGATACATATTTGAATATGTAACTTAATGTTCAATTTACATTAATATTTCAGTCGTTAACATAATGTTAATTTTAAATAGATTTACAGCCATGTTAAGACAAATGGGTGTAATTTCAAAGCCAATTATATGGCCAATTGTAGGAGATAGGAGTTCTTTAGGATATATAAAATTATAGAATTTGAAGGCATTCTATACCCTCACATAATTGTCCAGGCACTATGTTAATATTTTTAAAATGATTAACTACTTGATGTTGGGTAGTATTACAATATTTATACTTTTATGTATTCTGTAGAATACTTTAATGCAATACATGTAAACTATCTAGATCACTTTCATTTACAATTTGTAAAAGCACTTGCAAGTCTTCTAAACTTGATATAAATTTAGGCGCACCTAGAAATTCAACAGATTTATCATCCATTTCAATAGAGTACTTTAAATTCTTTGGACATGTTACAGATTTGGAACATGTACCTTCCTTAGTCTTTTTAAATACAACATGTGTAACTCCATCCTTTGAAGCTAAAAAGTTCCGTTCCTTACTTTTAATATTGTCATTAGCCTCACTATTCTCATTATCAACATTAGTGTCTGTTACCTTTATTTCTGTTTCCTTTATTTTCATATCAATATCAGTAGATATTATATTTTCTGAATTTATAGTAGTTGATATTTCTTCTTCTGGATTACCTTCTTGACTGGGCTCTATATGTTTAACTGGCAAATGTTCTTCAATACCTTTTTGCAGGGCTTCATCCAGTATGGATGGACTATGGGGGTTATCAGCTTCTTCAGTCACTACCGCTGCAGGTAATGTATCTTCGTTGGTGTTTACAGTTTCATCAACATTTGTAATTGTGTCTTGAATGACACTAAGTTGCGTAACATCTTCAATTAAATGACCCATATTGGTGTTATCAACATCCATGGATGTTGGTGCTATAATAATGTTTGTTGAATTAGACTTGCCGAGAAGCATTGCTTCAACATCACTAGATTCTAGGTTAGTTTTAAATTCTAGGGATCCACTTTGGTCATTTGGTTTGTTCTCACTACTGTTATCATTAAGAATGTCCATTATAGAAGGAAAGTCATCCACTTTATTTTCAACACTATCAGATTTTTCATCTAATTTAGCAATTGGTTTCTCATTGTACATTAGATCTTCCAATTCTGCTGCTATCCGGTCATAAACTTGGTCATCTTTAGGTTCATCTTTTTTTGGAAAATAGTCTATGCACCATTCCTCGGTAGGCAGGATACTATCATCAATTTGAGATAATAAATCAATTAATGATATTTTACAATAAGTTGTTTCATTATTATTATTATTTGCCAAGGGATCTTCAAACACAATACCATACTGTTTCAAGTTAGAGATGGATTTTTGCTTTTTGTCTTCATAGTTAGAGTTTTTGTCTTTGGTTATAGGTTTTTTCAACCTATTATTTTCTCTTAATATATTGGGTGCTACACGGGATGGGGAGTCATTGTTTGATATTTTTTTAGAATGTATTAGTTCTTTAACTGGGTGTTGACTATAAGCATTTCTATGAATAAGTACCATACCATTCTCATTGCTTTTTAATCTAGCATTAGAATTGGGCGAAGTCGACTCCGTGTTTTGCTTCGTTTTGGCCGTTGTGCTGCTTTCGTATTGGATTTTAACTTTGGTAAATTTCCCCAATATTTTGGCAAAGTCCATTCGAGTTACAACAACTGCACACTCACGACATTTTCCTTCTTTATATAATCGTTCGAGGTTTTTAGGTAGCTTTAAAGCCTTTACTCTTCGACTTTCACGTATTTTAGTGGGAATCATGGTGATCCTTATTTATTTATTGACTATTTTCTTACTTCTTCAGATAAGTCCTTACATCAAAATGATATTGGACGTAGTCACATTTCCCGCGCAGACAATATCACCACATATACTAAACTTATGATGTCACAGTTATGTTTCTTGAATATCATAACTTAAGAGCAGATACAATTAATACAAATTATCACAATAGGGTAATGAATTTGTTTGTAAATTCAAAATTCCCGAAACAGACGACACACCGTAGAATTAAACCCAACGCGAAAATGGCGTCGTACTAGTGATGTGCCATGCTTAATCGATTCCATGATTGTCACTTCAATTTTATCGATGTGACATGTACTAATAATATTTATATAAAAACAATAAGAAGAATAATAAAATTTGCCTTTTTATATTTTATCTTAAAATACTAAAAGGTATCTTTTATGTACCCATGCTTCACAAAAAAATGATTTGATAATTTAAAATGAACACTGCTCATATATATTTAATAAAACGTATTGCTTCAAAATAAAATACATGATGCGGACTGCTAGTTACGAACGGCGTTAAATCATGAAAGTTAAAAAGTTACTTTGGTGTAACTTATCTATAATCTTATATATATAAAATTCTCGTGTCATAATGTTCGTTCCCGTACTCCTCCGAAACGGCTTGACCGATTCTCATGAAATTTTGTGAGCATATTGAGTAGGTCTGAGAATCGGCCAACATCTATTTTTCATACCCCGGGTCAGCTATATGTATGTATGTTTATCAGTTGTCTGGTTGACATAATACAGACTCTGCCTAGATTGGGATCAGATGACCTTGTGTCCCAAAATATTATGTAATAATTATTTATTAATGAATAAATATAAGATGAATAACTGTTTCGTTGGTCTAGTGGTTGCTAAGCGCGACTGCTGAGCACGAGGGTTTGAATCCCGGGTCGGGCAAAGTGTGACTGGGTTTTTTATATTAGGTAATTCTTAGCAGCACGGAATCTGGATTTGTGCCCGGTTGTTGGCAATAGGCTCGCCCTCCATTACATTAGGACCTAAAAAAGCATAACTGGTGAAATGTGGGTGTACTGTATGTGCACCTCTGACCACCCCTTCGGGGAATACAAACGTGATGTCATGTTTTTTTTGTTTTGTTTTATAAGATGAATATATAATTTGAGTTAAGTTTTTTTTCTTTTAAGTCTTTATGATCCACTACACATGTTAGAACGTTTTGAATAAGTAACATCAGTTTGGTCTATTTAATCTTTTAAATAAAAATCCACTTTTTCATATTAATTCCATCTTGCTACGTCTGAGATCCATTATCAGAAACATTTTATAAGTTATCCCTGGCAATGTGGGGTGATGACTGTAACTGTGAACGCTTACAGATAGTACGTTTAATCCTATTGTACATGATTACAACATTTATGGGATGCCGATGATCTGGGTCATAGACGTTAGGGACTTAGCAGTTAGTAACACGGGGCTTTTTGTGATTATATAGTTAAGTGATATAAAAAGGCTTACTGAAATTTAGGGTTTATTATGCGTAATGTCCGTGATTTCTCAAATACTACGGCGATTTCGCTTTATTTTGAATGCCTGTGCCTGTTATAAGTAGGTATGTAATTTATGGAACGGACAAATATATTAATCATATTTTTTAATAGCTCAAAATTTTAAAGGTTTACATCCGCTCCATAAATTACTTACCTACATATAACAGGCACAGGCAAGTAAAATAAAAAAAAAAATTATTTAATTTGAACCTTGTATCTGCAGTAAGTAAAATATGATGTTATTGTATAAATGTTTCGCCAGAATCTGAACCTATTTAAGAAATCTTGAATAAACACAGTGTAAAACATAAAGAATAGAACGTAATTGGTCCGTCTATCTTCTTTTAGCCTTAAGTTTATTTTTGCCGTCGACTACCTATTTTATCTGATGCACATTGATATCATTATTATACGTAGAGCGTCTGCCTATCTATCCTCCACAAGCCGGTAAATGACTTTTAGTAAGACTGTCGGCCTTGCCAACCCGTAGCGACTGTAAAGATCTATGAAAGATACCCGGGGCTAACAACGGCTTTAGATGCTGTCCAAAACACGGAGAGGTGTAGTTGGCATATTATTAAACAGTTACAAATTCATGGAGTGAAAACAGCAAGCGCAGCTTACCGTAGATCGACTCGTGCGGCTGTTATTTGGCCCAAAAAAGCTCCTTTTTTGAACAGACTACCTTCTAAACATCGCAATGTCAATTTAATATAAGTCCTAATTAAATTATTGGGAAGAAATGTTTGAGTTAAGTACTTCCAACATCCTAAGACAATTAATGCAGTGAAGGTCCTAAAAAGTTTATCAATTAAGATTTTAAATAAAATGTTTTTGGTCCCATAGCAACACGTTACGATGAGGCTTATTTAAATGGTTAAAGTTATAACCTCTATTTAAATCCCCCTCAAAAAAATAATAACAATTTGTTTTCTAGAACTTAATTCATATAATGTTTATATAATAACATCATATTTTACCTACTGCAAGCACAAGGTTCAATTTAAATTAATAAAGTGAAAGATTTTTATTTTACTTGCCTGTGCCTGTTAAAAGTAGGTATGTAATTTATGAAGCGGATGTAAACCTTTAAAATTTGGAGCTATAAAAATATGTTATTAATCTATAACTAATATTTCTGAAGAATATTATTCTTCAGCAATATTAGTCAATTTTACTTAGATTGGTTGGGAATAACCAGCACACAATACAATACGCATAAGGTGACTTTTGTTTGTATACCATTATTGAAATATAAAATTTACTTACTCCTTACATTTAGCAATTCCTGCCTGCTGCCTGGCCTACCTGCCTGGTACGAACTATCTCATTGGTTTAGTGAACGTAAAGTGCGACTGCGTAATCTCAGACTCTGCGATATTGGATGTTTTCCAATAGTTAATTATTACTAGCAGCATGTAGCCTGGGTTTGTGTTCAGTTAATACCAATAGGCTCTCCTCCTATCACATGGGACCTATAATATGACTGGCGAAACGTAAGCGTCCAATACACTTCTGTCTAATCGTTTGTAGAATAAAGGTTTGTTTTTGTTACAATTACAATCTAGCATACAAGAATAAGAAGCGTCGTCATTATAGAAATAAAAATTATAATATCATGTCTTTCTCAGCGTAAGTATGATAACAGTATTAAAGAATAACTAATGTCAGGTAATAATATATTTTGAACGTATTTATATAAAAAAAGATTATTAATATTTGCAATAAAACATAAGTGGATAATTCTGCAATCGGAGATTTAAACTGAAACGACAAACAGAGCGTATGACGTCACGCCTAAGTAAATGAACTTGAGTCTTGAACTGTTGTTAACAGCTTACCAGCACAATGTGTCATTTACATTGTTATCATAGGCCAACATATTTTATTGCACAAATATAATGAAGTAGTTTTGGTTTTATGCATTTACCTCAGATCAGGGCTTTTACCTGATGTCAGTTACATTAGTTACGAAAACTGTGTCGCAACCGTTCAGCACAGCGCACACCTCCAAGATGGGGACTGTGTTCCAACATAAAATTTAAATCTGAAACGTAAATTAATTACTAACAATAATCAAGGAAATTACTAAATATTAAACGAAGAGGAGTCCAACTTAGTAGCAAATTTGCACTGAAGCAAACATTTTGATAAGGTTATACAATATATATATTATCTACTATATAATATAATGGTTATACTTACGTTGATATTCGGGAATGCCCGACTAGCAGCCCGATGAGCAGGTGACGCGGCGGGATCGCGAGCCTGCCGCGTCACCTGCTCATGAATAAAGGCTCCGTTAGAGTCCGAAACTAGTCGGGCATTCCCGAATATCGACTTAAGTATAACCGGTATATATAGTAGATAATATGGATAACACTCATCAAAGTTATTATATACAATATCTAGTTTGCGGGAATCTTATATTAAGGCTTATAAATCACCATATCTAGGTTTTAATCTATCTCTGTATTAAATTTCATTATTTGGTAACGGGAACCGAACAGGCTCTCCGAGAGCGCAGCGCCCGGTCCTGCCAACCACTCAACTCTTAGCTGCGGTCAACTGCGGGTATTTCTTCCGTTTATCCGATCACAATAATTGTGGCATTATATTCCATCTCAAAAACAGTTCACAGCTTTTCTATATAAATATCCCGATTCAGCTTAGTCAGAGTTATTTCCGTATTTATGTTAAATAGACTTTAGTTTACCTAGCTTTCACCAGTGGCTTCGTCTACGTAAAAAGACAGAATTGTCATCGCAGTAGCCAATGTATTCATATTATAATGTTACTATCTGCGCCCCGTGATGTTACCCGCTACATTTTGTCGGATATAAAAAGAAGCCTATGTGTTAATACAGGGTGTGAAATTTCATATGGAGGTACCATATGAAATTTAATCAAAATCGGTCTAGCCGTTTGAGTGTGAAGAAGTAACAATCATAGAAACACACTCACAAACTTTCACCTTTGTAATATTAGTGTAAGGTGTGATTCTGACCAGCCCCAGAATTAGCTTTATCAAGACTTTTTCCCAAATAGGGACGACAAAACAAACAGATAAATATAAGTAAGTTAGTAAAAATACCTACATATGTTTTTTTAACCTGTTCCATAACAGTCAGTTGACTATCGTAAACTATGATGCTTTACGTGACCACTAGAGGCGCTGTATAATTTTCCAAACTAAATATTTTACGTGGTAGCTTGCGAGTTTACGTGAAAAAACTCATGGTTTAGGTACAGCCTATCATTTATACTTATCGCTCTCTATACACAATAGTGTCTGTTGTTCTAGTAAATTGTTTAACAATTATCCAGTATTTATGCGTAGGAATTGTATAATAAATAATTATTAAGTGTAGTATTACGATGTGTGGTAAATAAGTACCTATGGTTCTACACAACAAGTATCTATCTATTGTAGTTCTAGTTAAAGAAGTTACGTATAAAAATTTAATAAAACTATTATCTTCTTACCATAAGTTATCGAATTGATAGGAATCGACAACGTACATCACTAGTGGAAGCTTATTGCGCCTTTACGACGCGCATGTCAACGTCAAGCGAGACCAACCAAAACTATACAAAATGGCTGCCGTGTTCTGTTAACACAACAGTATTGAGCGAATATAATGAGTAACAAATATATATGCATTATATCGCGTAATTGCGTTTTCGAATTATAAGGATTAAAACTAAGGTCATATAACTGAGTTTAAAGTTCATAACTATGGCCTGGCCACTACCAACTTCGGCTCAATGGAACCCTGGCATGGCTATGGCTCCTGATGTGAATATAGCAAATATGGGGTCATATACTCCTGAGCAATGGGCAGCATTACAGCACCAAAACTGGCAACAATGGGCCCAGTGGCAGCAGCAATATGCTCAATGGCAAAACCAGTACGGAGAAAAGGTTAGTTAGTCTGTGCCTCAAAGAACCAGAGAGAAATTATAATACCGATAATACATATATCGTATTGTTATCGTAATAATATTTATCGTAATTTTAGTATGCAGAACAAATGCAAGCAATCCAAAGTATGGGTAGCTTGCCACCACTACCGCCGGCAACTCCTGCACCACCGCCGGCTCCTCCTCCGCCTGACCAGCCACCTCCGCCACCGCATGAAAACAACCAGCCGCTCTTTGGACATGCCCCAACACAACCTGCCCCTGTACCTGCTCCAACCACAAATCAGAATCGGAATAACAACTCTGGCAATCACACTAATGTTAACACACATCCACAAGCAGGTAATAATCCTAATTGGTCCTATGTCCAAGATGCAGCTAAACCAACACAACCACCTCAAACAATTCCAAGTTCAGTAAATGCTGAGGCTTTGAAAAAACTAGCAGAAGAAGAGAGGCTTTTTGATATTCAATTTAAGAAATGGGAAGAAGAAATTGAGAAATGGAAAAGGGATAATGTTAATCACCCTGATAAACAGGCTTATAATGAGTATGAGCAGAAATTTGAATCATGTCGTGCACAGTTAATGGAACGCCGACAGCAAATGAAACTGAAGAGAGCTCGTCTTTTAGGTAATGCCCCCCCTCCTCAGTCAACAAACACAGCAGTATCACTTATTGTACAAACAACTGCTCCCCCTAATGTAATAAATACAAGTATAAATTCCTTTCCAATTCAACAACAACAACAACAGAATTATGTGACTAATTCTGCTCAAAATTACATGGATAATGGTAATTCTCAATATAATCAACAGCAATACAATATACCTAAAACTGTATACAATCAGAGCAATAATAAAAATATAGATCCACAAGATCGGTATGAGTCCTATCAGGGTATGAGTAGCAAAACTTATGCAGGAAAGGACAATTTTTCTACCCCTACTACTAATCCTACCTTTTTGCCTGCAAGTGGGTCCACTAAAGGCATACCTGGTTTGGATTTAGTACTGGAGGGAGAAAAATCATATGGGGCAAACACCCAACAGGATGTAATTGATATTACTCAAGAACAAGCTGTTAATCAAGCTCAACCTAAGGGACCTGACTATACAACAATTTCAAAAGGAATCAATAACATTCTTGGTGATGAAAAAATCATGAATATCCTCTCAATGGTTCGTGGGCAAACTTCTCAAGATACATCACACCAGCAAATTAGTGCTCAAAATATGAACACTCCAGGAGAACATCACAATGTCAAGAGTCACAATAATGCTCCTTATGGTCAGGGAAATAGAACTCAAGATTTTAATAATCAACAGTTCAACAGACAAGGTCCACATTATCAAGTGCAGCAGAATCATGAAATAAACCCAAAATATATGCCTCAAAATCAAAGAATGCCTGATGAGATGCCACAAGAGCCATTTAATTATGACAGAAATGGTCAATACAATGCAAATGATTTAGGACAATCCTATGATAATGGCCCTGCCAGGGTTGGTCCACCACCTCCAGTGAGACCAAACATGGCAGCTTCTAGGCCTCCAATAAGACCTCTTATGCAAGAACTGACTGGTCATCATAATATTAATGAGTATCCTCGAGGTCCTCATGAAAGAAAACCATTACTTGAAAATAACATTAACCCTGTTCCAAAACAACCAATTCGGCCACAGTGGATAGATGAACCAATGTTTACACCATCTTTAATTGTTGAATATGAACACAAGCCTCTAAGATTGAAAGGTAATAAAACATGCAATATGCTTGCTATGTTCATAATTAATCTCCCTTAGCATAATACAAATAATGTATTAAATTTCAGTATGTATGTATATTATGCATGTATATATATTATTATATATTATGTAATAATTATAAAATACATGAATTGTTTCTAAAGACAAAATACATTATAATTATCTTATCTGTAAATGCTAGTTTCTGTATTAAATCTATAAATCCATGTTTCTTATATCAGTGCCTTAATTTTATGTAATATGTTTGTTTTTATTTTTAGCTCGAGATTTTATAGAGCCTGTTCATATGTTTGATTATAATCACATATCGAAGGATGGTGAGGTAAAAAAAAATGACTTTGAAAAAGAAGCAGATGAATTGTTTTCAAGAAAGCCTCGAAGGCTTGAAAAAGAAATGGATTACAGTGGTGATAGGTATAGCCGTGACTATTATTCAAGAGATTATGAAAGAAGGGCACCCAGGGAAGACCTAAGAGACGATTTCCGTCCGAAAGTTTTACCCAGGGAAGAGTATGATGACAGGAGGAGACCTGACTTTAGATTTGACGAACGAAGAAGAGATGATCGTGACAAATATAGCCGACGTGACGATTCATATAGAGACCGCGATAGAGATTTTCACAGAGACCGCGAACGTGTTGTTCGACGTGAAGAAATAAGACACCGCAGTAGAAGTCGCGAAAGAGATACACGTAAAAGAGGATTAAGTAAAGATAGTGACATAAGCAATAATTCTTTATCAAAAAAATCTAGAGACAAAAATGATACTAGGTCAAATACTGCATCAGGACAACCAAATCACATTGTGATGATTGATGATTTATTAGAGTCTCCTGGGCGAACAATGAGACCGGACAAAATAGTAATAATTCTTAGAGGTTAGTGTTGTTTATTAATTATAACATTAACATAGGTGAAGAAATGTATATCATAAAATATCCACAAGCTCTTTGCTGAGTTTAGATTATATTGCTAGTCCCTAGTTATAGTGAATTATGTTTTTATAAATATTAATTTGCAGGTCATTTTATGGTATGGTATCCTTAAAAATTACAGATATAGTTTAATTTTTAAACACTACAAGTAACAGTGAGAGGGTTAATTGTAGAATTTCTGTTTTATTTTTGGGTACAAATTGTTTGACTTTGGTTAGTATTTCGGAATAAACCCTTTTCAATCAAAAGAAGAATTTTGCAAATCTGTCTATATATGATGTGGTTATGCCTGAACATATGTACATAAAAAAAATGTTCGAATTTATAACCTCCTCCTTTTTGAAGGTGGTTAATAATTTGAAATGAAATCAAGTATGTTTGAATAGGACTTAGTACTTCACTAAGTAATTTGTTATCAAGTTGTGCTTTTCTAATCAGGTGCACCAGGAAGTGGAAAGTCGTACTTAGCTAAATTGATTCGAGATAGAGAAGCAGAGTATGGTGGGACTGTCAGGATTATGTCTATTGATGACTATTTTATGCAAGAGGGTGAAGTTGAAGAAAGAGATCCTGCAACTGGAAAGATGGTATGTTAATTACTCCACTAATAGTCCTGTAATTTATATTTTATGTCATGTTTAGATCTTAGAATTCATCACTTCATGATGGCCGACTATATTTCATGATATGAAAAATACGCGCTGCCTACATCATGATGTGGACTGGCCAAATCAATAAATTATAATCAGCTTTTGACGATATGACAAGCGGAATGCACAGTTACTTCATGATATGTCATTAGTGATCATATGATAAAATAGTTACATAATCCACCGTTAGAGGCGCATGTGTGTAAGGGTGTTACTACACCAATCGTCGGTCGATACCATCGATCGATAGTAGAATGGATTAGTCGACGTCGATCGATAGTTCCTATCAGACCAATCGATCGATTGTCGATCGGTGGTAGAACGGATTAGTGGACGTCGATCGAGCTGACCAACATCGTACTGGCCAACAACAACGCGTCCTCTTGTGAATACAATTTCGAAAGAAACTGATGGAATATAGCAGGGGTTAATCGATCAATGTGGACCGATACCATTGATCGGCAATCGATCGATTGGTAAGTCGACCAGTATACGTCGATCAATTAAAGCTGGCATCGATCGATTGGTGTGGTAACACCCTAAATGACGAGAGCAGGGAAGGGGAATTGCCATTGAAATATTGAAACAATATTATTCATTTGTCATTATGTCCAGCAGTGGACTGAGATAGGCTGATGATGATGATGATTATTCATTTATGGTTTCAGTGGTAATTGTAGGTTTTCAAGGAAACCCTACATTCATGATACAGCCGAATGTTGATGGCCACATCATTAAACAATATAGTTAATTTTAGCTAGCCATATCTTGAAATACAACTATTTCATGAAATGGTCGCCCACATTATGCAGTGATCAATTCTAAGATATGGCCACGACATAATATATACACTATATTTGCTTTTACCACACAACCAGTCTTGATGCCTGTAATCCGTAAAAAAAAAAAAATGATGACGCCACAGACGGTATTAGGCCTGTAAAAGAGCTTTGCATAAACTGATCAAGCTCACATAAAACAAAAGTCTTGGCTGCTACTATGAATTTCCCAACAGAAAAACTTAATATTAAACTTAATTAGGTATAATATTGAAACAGTTCTAAAATCATCAACTCTAATATAACTTATTTGGATGATGCAATTGAATTTGAGATAAATATAATTATATGCATTGTACATTGAAATCTGTGGTTAGCACTAATTAATTATTTTCTTACAATTTCAGGTAAAAAAACCAACACTTAAATATGAGTATGATGAGAGCTATGAAGAAAGTTATATTCATTCTTTAAAGAGAGCATTCAAGAGAAGTTTGACTGATGGATATTTTACATTTTTAATTTATGATGCTGTAAATGATCAATTGAAAAGTTACGCAGATATATGGAATTACGCAAGACAACATGGTTTCCAAGTATGTGTCACTTATGAAATTTCAGCCAAATGAAATTCTTTATTCATGAGAATAATTAAATATTTTGCTATATTCTTGTAGGTATACATTTGTTCCATGGAGCTAGATCCGCAACTTTGTTTTAAAAGGAACATTCATAATAGGAAGTTGGAAGACATTGAAGTCATATGCTCTAAATTCTTTCCCACGCCGTCACATCACATTCAACTGGATGCTACAACATTGCTTCAGAGCGCAGCCATTACCGAAGTTCAGATGGAAGATGCAGATGATGAAGTTATTATGGAGGATGCACAAGAAACTGAGGTGAGGCCTCGTTATCAAGCTCCAACGAAGTACGCTGTTTAATTGTACCTCCTGATGCAAGTGACCTGTCAAGTTGACGACGCAACCTATCATTGTTTGTGTGTTATATTTTATTTCAAACTTTCAGAATCTATTTATACTTCCTTTTTCTAATAGAATGGAATGTCTTATGTTTTTTTTGGGTAGGATTAATAACTTTTATTACAGCATTGTAACTAAAGTCGTAAGGTGCTGCTCCACCACAGGTCGAAAGCGTTTTCTCATCCAAGTGGGAGAAAATGGACGACGCCGCGCAACTAGGTAGGTTATTGGTTAAAAATATTACATTATATTTTTGTTCTGTTGCATTTCAATTAATATAAGAAGTCTTTACTATCTCTAATGACTCTCATATAGTTTCGCCTGTAAGAGGACTACAAGATGTTACTGATTTTTAATTGAATATGGTGGTATGTTGTTTCAGCTCGCCTCGACGGCACCAGCAAGCCTCTCCGGCCCTCGCAGCTCTCCATGGAAGACTACCTACAACTAGATGATTGGAAGCCAAACAAAGCTAAACCAGGAAAAAAGTCTGTAAGTATACATTTACACGTCTTGTTTATTTTGTTATTTTGATGTTTTAACGTGATATGGTTGTGGAAATGTTTGAGCGTCCGAAATCTGATATCCGATAAAACACTATTTATATATTTAAACGACATTATTTTCGTTTTAAACCTGCTTCAAGAGATGCAGCATTTTTATTAATAAAAAAAAAAGCATTTTAACCTCGTTTTAAAACAATAACAATTTGATAATTATGTTTCATAATTAACTGTCTGTTATTGAATTACTTCTTCAATTTTATTGACTTGAACATTTGGTAATGTGTTATTACGTTTACCTGTGTCACTCGACTATTTTTATCAATTTTACAACCATATCTCAACAACAAAAATTCGGTCCAGTTACTCTCGTTTTTATTTTTCTACGGTGGTTCTGGTTTAGGTTTGCTACCATTTACGCAAGGTAAAATTTTACAATTTCAAAATCAAATTCAATTTATATGCGTTTACTACACAAAAACTTTATTGTAAACGATTTATTGTATTACTAACTAAAAATGCAACCAAATTTAAGAGTTTAAGAAAGGGGCAGGTGAGTTCCTTTCTAAGTGTATGTCCAACGTGTGACATTGAATTTTCATCAAATAATAATTAAAACAGGTACGGTGGGCAGACATTGAAGAAAGAAGACAGCAAGAGAAGATGCGGGCCATCGGTTTTGTCGTAGGCCAGACAGACTGGAATCGTATGACGGACCCGACAATGGGATCCAGTGCGCTCACTCAAACTAAATATATAGAGCGAGTGAGACACCACTAGCGTGTAAAGCTCTGCCCCTATTCGAGGTTTCAAGAATTCTATTTTAAAGAAAATGTTGTAATATGGTATAAAAACTCGAAAGTATTTTTATATACATCTTTTGTTTGTTTCGCTTTTCTGGTTCAAAATATTTAAACAATAATATACTATTCTCTACCGTTGTCTTAGGAATACGATCTGCATGTACACGTAATAACAGTAACTCCAAGTGAGATTTTAGCGTAACTATTTATGCTACAGTAGGTAGTTACACAATTGTAAACCCATCTGCCGTTTTTAGCCCTTAGTGACTGCATTGTATAAGAAATAACTTTACAATTATAAGTGATTTTTAATAATTTGACAAACATCCGGAGTTTATACCCAATAGTCAAAGTATACCTTTTGTAACATGAGAGAAAAGTGATTAGTAATTATAGGGCAGAAATAATAAGCTTTATAATTAATGCATTATTGGTTGAATAGTTTATTAGAATTCAATTGGTAATAAATATAAGTATTATTATAGGAGTTTTAAACGCAAAACCTGGATAATAAAACTATAATAAATAATATGAAACAGGGCTAGTCACACATAATATCACAGTTTGGCTAATGAGCTTCGTTGTTCATTCTTTTGGTGAAGCGTGTTTGCCGTGAATTTTCCATATATGCAGTTTGTTCCGAACGTGGTGTTGAAAATGTGGTGGGTATGTCATTTTCTGCTCATAAACGTCCAATAGCAGTGTCCTTCCCTGTCGTGTTGTTTTCTTAACCTACTGTGCATGCTCAGGAGTCAAATTGTGACGATGGTAACCGCCCCAAGTAAAGCAATAAATGGTCAGTTTTGTCATTACTTGCTCCCATAATAATACATGTTCATGTTCAAATGGTACTTTATAATAAATTTTAAGACAAACAAACTTGTGTATAATTTATTTCTCTATGAAAGTCTTCAGTTATTCTTCGCCCATTGCGCTAACAAAACCAGCAAAGTTTGAATTACGGTTTGCCAAATTTTTGAAAACATATTTAGGCTTTTCCTCGTCTAATTTAGTTGTATGTGCGGTTTTAATTTTTAATTGATTTTTATTTGAAGAGTCAACTTCATCGTATGATTTTTGTCCATCGTACTTTTCGGTTATTTTGTTTTGGTTATGCATATTTATTCGGTCTTTCTCAGATAAATCTTTGGAATCAAATTGTGTAACACCGGTTTTGTCGATTTTATTTTGAACTGCAGATTTTGATATAATGTCGTCACCTTCTTTACCAGCAGTCATAATCATGACTGGAGGCGTACTCATGTCTGTCATATGATCTTTTATACATTGCTGCAAAATGTGCAAAAAGAACAGGAATGCCAGCAATGTTAAAGCCGACATTGACGCGCTGCTTTTATGACCGCCACCGTAGTTGCTGAAACGGTTTAAGAAAAAAAAAATTAACAGTATAAAACAATTAAAACGGTTTTCGAGTGTACCAGGAAGAGCTATTGGCATCTGAAAATTCTCCTCTCGCGTCTGCAGTTTGAGATATTGTTTTATTTTTGTAAGAATGCATGCACTGTGAAAATGTTTTACATATGGTCTTGATTTAAAAAATAAGTTAAATCACCAGTTATTCAAATTTATTTCTTGCTTAGTATATTTTCTTTACTCTAGCTCAGTTATTCAAACATTCAGTCTGTTAGACTTCTGCATAATCGTGTTTACAAATTAATCCTAATAATCTCATTAAAATTAACACCAGTAACATTCAGTGTCCCAGTTCATGAAGATAATGGAAACTGCACTACATAATTCCAACTAGTACATAAGTTCAAGAAAAAGCAGAAAACGTAATGCTGGCACTTCACTTTGCGTATTTGCCCAAATATTTGCGCCATCTTAGTAATGCAAAATACACGTGCTTTATGCTCGTAAATATCGCAAAAAAAAATTGTACACATACGCCAAGTGTAGTGTCACCATAAGTATATATACCAATTCAATTAACTATTAACGACGACAAAGCAATTTCTCCGGGCATCATCATTTCATTTTGTAAGGTCTGGATACACCTGAATCCGCTGTACTAACTTGATACTGATGTCTACTGAGCGGAGCTTATGTAAACAATTAACAATAATAACAATTACTTACTGCTTAGATGTTGCAACATTGTGACCGTGTGAAGGGGCTGAAGGTTCATACGCATAATATACATGATGGTCGTGGACTGGAACATCCGAGTACCTGTCAAGATTGTTTTTTTTAAGTTTAAATGCTTAAGCACACTGGACGCGTGGCAGCAGCAGGGCACGGTATAAGGCAGCAGGTGAAGTACTCGCAGGCGGTTTCAGCGCGTTCAGTGGTTTTGGTACGGATGTGTAAAAATACAAGCATCTAGCTCGTATTTATGGCGGCCATAGTAATATCTACAAATGTGGGAGCGCGCGACTGTGACTTGCCGACTGCTTGGTTTGTAGCGGTTTATTACTGGCAACTATTATGTTATCGCTCAACATCGTCGTTATCGATTTTCATATCGTTAAGTCCCCTTACCATGAGTTCATGGTAATGGAGCTGTTTCAATTAGTGCGATCCCGCGGTTAACTCGCGGTGGTATTGACGCGCGCATCGTGTGCCTTAAAGCCTCTACTTAATTATAAGGTTGGCAATTTTAACCTTGTATGAGATAGGTATATCTACATATCTTGTGGCCACAACGCGTTATCGTTACGTTAAAAGTAGAGTAGAAAAGTTACATTTATTAAAAAAGTTATGATGTATGTCGAGGAACTTAAATCTCCTTATTGCCGCGGGTTGTCGCTGTCAAAGTTTAAGATTATTTATATATCTACGCAACGTATTTTAGACGGAGCACGAAAATATCATTTTTGAAAAATCTATAAAACTTCTTTCTTGTTAACTTTACCTTTTTGTCTTACCAATGGTTGTCGGGATGACCGGCCATTGTAAGTTTGTATTTCATATACCTATTTCTTATACATTGATATGTATAATTGTACATAGGTACATATTTACTAGTGTAAAATAAACCTATGCGTATTCTTTTATATTTTTATTTTATTCCATTGTCATCACCGGTGATGAAAGTGTCAAATTCACTCATTTGGGTGTTATGATACGGAAGATAAATAATATATTTTCATTATTAAAATTATTACTTCAGCGTCATGGTACTTACTAGTTTTGATGTTTATCAAAATTGTAAAACCACGTTAAAGATTTTGACTCGGAAGTGTAAGCACTGCCGTCAGTGTTTAATTTATTTAATTTTTCATAGTTAAATTAATTATAGGTATGTTAAATAAATTTTAACAACTATATCCAGTGACTTCTACACGTTTAATCGCTAGGTACAAGTTTATCGCAAATTAATAGGTACCTACTTTTTTAAAGGTATCATATTTTATCACTTAATCCAGAAAACAATGACTTACCTGTCAGTTAGTTGCTTCGTCCCCATTCCCATTTGCGAAAGCAGATTTTCTAACGTCATCTGATTGTCAACTGAGACACACAGTGTCAACGAATGTCAAGGTTTAACTGGCAGTGGGATGTGCAAGAACCCACCCATGAGTGCGCTTAATACGCTCTACTTAGCTTTGCGTTGTTTAATATGTCAAGTTATTATAACGGTATCTTTTATGACGTTTTTTAGAAATACACAATTTCATGTCTTGAGGGAAAATGTTGTATTGATACAAAGAAACAACAAATAAATTATTATTCTTTATTATTTTACAATCACAAGCACACAAGGACGTCCTCAATCACACAGTCACACAAAATATACATAAATACTAACTATTAAGTGATATAAATTTATTGATTTATATCACATATTAACTTTTTACATCAGTCGTCAATTATCGAGAAACTGGCGAAATATTCCATCGTTTATACAATAAACAATGTGCCAATTACACAACATTTCTAAGATTTTTATAGAATAGACCGTATAATATGTGGGACAAATTTTACCGTTTACTCATTTATTTCTAAAATAAGTTAAATAAATAAATAATTTAATAAATTATTTAACACTACTCGACGCTGATTAATTCAGTGCGATGGGATATGTTGTAAGCAGAATATGCTAACATAATTCATTGCGCCCGTGTAGTATAATAATACTCTTCTGTAAGTTGGTACACACTGAAATATTAACCGTATTCTTTCATGTTTCGTCATATTTCATACGTGGTACCTACTGTGAAAACGGATGATTAAAAAAAGGCCAAATGTAAATGGCGGATCTTTGGGACCAATACGTATTTTAAAAGATTTGTTACTAATTAATTTTGAAGTCGCACTAAAATATAATTTGGCGGAATTTTCTGTGGAAATTAAACTTCGTTACACTGCAGATACATCTGGCGACAGTCCACACCAGAGCGCCCTCGGCGACCAGCTTCGTAGAAGTCGTTGAAAGTGCCACTGGATTGTCTTTCTAAGACGAAACTAGCAGCGTATCTAAAAAAAACAAATATATTTGAAATTAATATACAGTCACGTCTGTTTCCTAGTAAGAGTCTAAGCTAAGTCCTGGTACCTTTTCGCCTCAAAATCAAACAATCTGTAAGTCCTTGTATTTAAATTGCTTTCATCGATAGAGTACGGCTAATGTTTGATAGTTGTTAGGACGCCGATTTGATCGCGAGTCCAGGTTTACGTTTTTGCCAGTTTTACGAACATTGCGTTATATTTAGAAAAAAAAAATTGATGGCTAAAGATCATGATATCCATTTTAAGAGTAGAGTCGAGTCCTATAGTGTAAGTACTAAAATATCTACAATTTGTAGACTAATCGCACAATTTGGAATTATTCGAAGACCTCAGAGTTATGTACTTACGTTCCAAACTGACAGAACACACTCTTGGGACCAATGTCGTCAGAACACTCGGTATTAGCATCGCAAACGTATTTCTGCAGGCACTTGTCGTCATCAGTGCCGAAGGATCTGACGTAGGTCTTGAACATGGCAATGCCTGCGAGCGCTGCGTCACTGACCGAGTCCTTGCGACCTATGGATCGTGCAGCCAGCGACCTATGAGAGAATGAGGTCTTCAAGGCGTCCAAGAGATTGACGACGAGGTTGATGAACTGCGAAAGTAAAAATAACATTAACACATGGACTGCCACGCAGCAAACACAATAAGAAAATTATTATTTACGATCATCGGTGTTATTTACTGTGGTGCTTAAATGGTTAATGGACTGATTGCATACAGACCTGGAAACATATGATGGACTGACAATGACAGAGAGAATGTAAAGTGGATTTTAAGTAATTGAAATATCCTTTGCATTTATTTTCATTAAAAGAATTGCAAATAGCTTATTGTATAAAAAGGGAGAAGGAAGGATGGGTGGCGTACCTCTCCAGTCTGCTTTGCCATGGAGGCGACCATGTCAGGATTATTTGCACCGAGCATTATCGTCGACATAACCGCAGCCATTATACCCTGAAGTAAGCCAGAAGCAACACCATTTCCAGGATTAGGAAAAACCTCAAGGAAAACAGTTGGAAAATCGTTATGATCAAATAACACAGTCATTCCCCATAGGTAATCCCCGGATGTGAAGGTACTAGTTAAGTTGCGTGAATTACGGCTTCTATGAACTACTTTTATCTACACTCATCATTCTAATGCAAAAATAGTACCATAATGAAGTTATTTCAATTTAATAGAGATGCAGGTGAATAAAGTAGGTATGTAGGTACCAGATGCACGTGCATCTAATAAATTGGAAAAGTGTCATTATGCTACAGTTTTCTGTACAAAATAATTATATAATAGTCGTTTATGAATATGTTGCATAATAGGTTTTTGAATAAGGACACACGTTTTAATATTAATAGTAAGTTACCTACTCTTACATGTTACAAATGTTTGACTACCCTCATATTATGCAACAGTTTCATACACTCCTAATGATGATACTACAGGTGAGAATCGTATAACATGGTGCTTTTTACAATGTTGTGATTCTAAATATCTACCTACATAAAAGACGTTGTTAGTTGATCAGTATGGATATAATATAATATATATAATAAATTATGTATGTGTTGTAGATTTTTTTTACATTCTGAATAGTTTTGCGGTGGATAGGTGTTTATAATTTTGGGTTGTTCCCAAAGTACTTGTAGAAAATGTCTAAATTCAATGTTGGGAAAAATTGCATTATGAAAATAATCGTTCTACTCCATGAGCATAAAAAGGTTCTTTTAATTTGTTTAGGAAAAATAATTAATACGTAAGAATTGTATAAAAAATTATATTAAAAATTGATATTTGACTGTCGGTAGTCGAGGAGCTAACACGTAAGAAGTTATTAAATCTATTTAATCGAGATTTTTTTTTATTGAATAGGTACGTTCTGTTTTACGGTGCTCATTCACCTGAAGCATGCTTCATAGGGAGCACCCTTATACGCAATAAAAATAGATTTTTTGTAATAAGCATTAACATACGGGGTTACTTAAACTTTCGAAAACAAAAAAATGTTAAGTACTTAGGGACCCACCCATTATTTTGTTTTTAAGATAGATATTAAAGAAGTAACAAGTACACATAACATATTAACTAAAAATGACGTCATTACCTGCATGGCAGATGAGTTGTTGTCTACTTTATCAATGCCGTCGCCCGATGCTCCTCCTCCAAGAATAACGGATAAGAATTTCAGACCCATTGTTAGTATGTTGGCCCATGGTGACGAGGCCATAGGATCGGTATCGAGGTTATCACTTTTGTTTGGTCCTGTTGCACCGGGGTTGAAAAACATTTGCATTAGCATACCTGAAATAAGCGTTTTTAAGTCTTATTTAAAAATATTTTGCAAAAACAGTACAAATTGTACACACATTTTATTACATTTTATGGCGGATTTTTTACTTACCCAGCATGTTTGACCATGAAAAGCCTCCCTCAGAAATGGAATTGGTCTGTATATCATCGATGTCATCTAGGGCGACTTTTTTCAAGGCGTTGGGTTTCTCCGCGAATTTACGCTCTTGAGCTTGTTCCGGTTGTGACAGCGGTAACGAGTTGCTGTAATATTGAGGATTGTGTGTTCTTACACTACTCGTCGCCTGAAAAGTAAATACAATTGTAAGTAAATAAAGCAAGCAGTAAAATAAGTTCATGTATCTCTACCTAGTTCGTTCTTTCGTACTTGTAACGGTCGTGAATCATTCCTATTTTAAAAAAACTAAAGTTCCTTATTGACCACGGGACTCTAAAAAATTACGTTCATTTTACGGAATCTACAGCATATTATTTTGCATGGAAAATTATTTCACTGATGCCAGAAAAAAAAATCTAAAAATGATCATATAAGAGCATCAGCCGTTTTGTTTATTTCTGCGCTGAGTCGTTTTACATTAACATTAAATAAAAATTCGATGGCCAACCTATTCATCATACGGTTATTATTATTGGTTGAAGTAATCCAGACGTGGGTGAGTATTTATTGTCTTGAAAACTTAATATAATAAGTTTAGGTACCTGTGATATGAGAGGGACATGTTGCTGAGGGTAGGCAAGTGTGTGGAGAATTGTCGATGAACTTATTAGCGCCAACAGCGCCCATCCCGCCACTTTGTGATGCATCTGTTAACAAAAACAATTTTGGTAAGTAATAATATCTACACTTTAAAATTAATATAAGTATCTAATGCGTAAGAAGGTAATTACTTTTGGTTTAATCTAAAGAATTAATTTAATTGTGCTCTCGCGCAATGGACGTCGATTAGAAAGTGTTCTGATGAGTGATTCGCGCGAATTGATTGCCTGCTTTTAGACTTGCTTAGAAAGTGGCCCCTTGCGTCGCCTTCTCTGTATTTTTACGAGGATGCCTGAGTCTCTAATTAGAGGACGTTTGTTAAGTGTCATTTTAAAGTGTTCCGCTTTCTGCTATTTAAATTAAACGGCCACTTATTTGTAATGTAGGTAAGTACCTATGAGTTATAATTGTATATCATAGCGTACAATAACTAAAAATATCAACCTGTGTGTTAAGCATTCATTTTGAATTAAATGTTTGTAAATTAGTTATTATACACAGTTCGTCACCGCGATCCCGCATAGAAGTGTGTTGCCTCATGTCCGACAACCCTTGAATGCAGGTGACCCGGTCATTTATAACTGTTCTTCGGATGTCACCGCTTATAAGGTGCTAGTTTTATAAATTGACGCAAATTTTAACTACCTACTTACAGCCACGATCGGATTACTTTCTTCAACTGACGAAAGCGTAGTGTCATTTACACTTGCTTCGTTTTCCGGTCCCATTTAACAAATATGTTACATCATTCGTCTATCTAGTTATGACAAGGAATCGCTTGAATGCATATCAAGATATTAAAATTAAAAGCGTTATTTGCCTTGTTGCATGATTAAGGTGTCTTCTTGTTCCATTTCTTTTTCTTTTAAATATGAGAGAAAAACGTTATATTTGCGTAAACATCTACTCGCATAGTCAGTCGAAAGAAACTAGTCTGGTACATACGTTTATAATGTAAGTATATTAAAGCGATGGAACAGCGCTGTGCGGGCGCACCGGTCGTTGGTGACAGCGCAGCGGGTCCGTCCGAGATTCTCTCTGGAGAAATTTGTTGTCGCAAGACTTGCGCCGTCATCACTTATGTTTTATGTATGCTTTGTTGCCGCCATTTACTGGTAAACCACTACATACATGATGCTATTTATGTAATGACGGTGGCCAGTTGACAGTTTACTGTATGCTGCAGTGGTACGTTAGTTACAACTTGTGACAAAGCACCATAATGCATCTTGCTTACGATGGCCATAAGTTATGTTTCGAAAGTTCATCATGATTAGAAATAAAGGGTCAAGTTGATAACTTTATCCAGTGCTTAGCTTATCGATTTGTTGTCGATATTAAGGCGGTTTATGAACAAGTATTAAAGCGGCACTGGTGACCCCCTGACCCAGTAACCCTGGGCTGGCAGGTGACTGAACTTGACGTTGCGATGCACAAGAAAGTAACCTTACTTTCGATCGACGCGGATCTTCACGTCCGACTTGGCCTATATTTGTATAAATAATATGACAGCTTTGATTCATATTTTGTCTGGTTTATGCACGGTCTGTTTGCACTTAGTAAGATTGTTTTTATAGTGCGCGGTTTTTACAATTTTCATAGTGCTACAAAATTCTCTTATCTTATTAGGACATAAGGAACTATATTACTCGTACGTACTTACTTAGGTACGATTATATATACCTACCTATCCTACCTTACTAAATCTTATTTCATATCTACCGAAAAATTATTAGTAGCAGAATGTGGCTATTGACACACTTAGCTATGGCTAAAATTAAGAATTTTGTCTAATTCACATATTTGTCATAAATGATTTAAATAATGCTTAATTTTAAGCGATATTGAATACTAATTTCGCGATTCTTTTCTATAGTAGGTTTGTTTCACGGTGGTTTTATCTACGTAATCAATGTATGATTTAATAAATATGGAAACAGAAATACATTTTACTTTTTTTTTTTTTTTTAAAAACGTCGCCCCACACTAGGAATTTCTCCTGTGTCGTGGGTGCGTTTCACAAACATGAAATATCACATACACTAACACCCAGACTCGAGACAAACATCTGTGGTTCGCACAAAGTTTTGCCCCGTGCGGGAATCGAACCCGCAACCCTCAGCGCAGCAGTCCAATCGCTTAGCCACTGCGCTAATCAGGTCGTATTTGTATTGTACAACTGAATTTTTCAGTATATTTTTACTGTCAAGTACTTATAGATAATTATATTGTCTAGTAACGCAGAACGGCGTAGCGCAAGGTGCGGCAAACATGGCGATGGGTGAAAGCAACGCGGTCCGGTCGCGTGTGTGCTACTGACGTGCAAGGTTAACGTTTTTCTAATTTCGGAGTGAGGACTCAGACCTGCTATTACGTTGTGACCACCTCGCTCCGAACTTTCATCGGAAATATACCGTGGAAAAATGAAAATCACTAATTTCACCGTTTATTTTGGCCTTTTTGCTCTAGCGCTTGATGTTCATTTTAAGATGTTGTTTATAAAACTTGAAAAATGAACGTACTTCCTATGCTTGACCTACCGCAATAAGTAATTGCAATCATGTTCAGTTACGTCAAATTACGAATATCATGAAAAAGCAAGATTGTAGGTATTGTTTCATCTTCTACGTTTTTTTTTTGGGTTTTTTCGCCTGCTCATTGACCGGTCCAGCGTGCAATCCGCTTTCTAAAACCATCCGTAAGTCGATGAGCGTGCGTGTTTGGTACGCGGATATGAGTGTGGACTAAAATTTATTCACTCGTAATAAACATACATCGTTGAAGAATACGTGACTAACTGTTTTTTGCGTATTATTAAGTTATGTTATAACAGCGGGAAAAATTTCAATGTTTTTAAAAGTTTTATGTAACAATGATTTTTTTATATGACCAATTTTTTATTTCTATTGGTTTGTTTTAAACGGACATCCAGACACTTTTAAATAAAATGCTTATAAGGTTCTTTATTTTTAACGTTTTTTAAAAGTGGACGGATAAAATATTCCGACTTACTTCAGTACCAAGACTCATTTGTGTTTTCTAAGAAAACACTTTATTTATGATGGAAGCGCGGAATTGTTCGAAGCTATTAATTAATCATTATTGATAGTGTTAGTAGCAACTAGGTACTAACTATGTTCTACAAACAGTGATCCGTAGTCGCGTTACATACACCGTTACCGTGTTCTCGATGCGGATCAATCGTACGGTATCATACACCTATTTCAAGATGCTCTTGTTCAATTTGGGTCGATATATACATTAATCATCTATCGTCTCATTTAATAAAGATACGTAATTAATAGTGTTTTTAATAAATAATAAATCTCATGCGCTCAATGCACTTAATTATCTTACTTCGTAATACGTTATGGTTTATGTATCAAAGTACCGATATTCAGAAATCCTTTGCCTGCAGATATCTGAACTCCTTTTTGAATGAAGTTATAAAGTTACTGTCCAGACTTTGTACGATTTATGTCATTTTAAACCTACTGTAATTAAAAAATACTTCCTTTATCGAGATCATACTTAAGCACTTTCTTTCCAAACAAGACCGGAATTTAAAAGAAACGAATTTCTCTGTTTATCGAAAAGGGCCGGTAGAGCCGCAAGCGAGGCGCCGGTATATAATTTTCGTTTAAATCCATTTCGATTACCCAACGTCGCAGTGAATGACGAGATTGCCTCTCACGTCCGTCGACAAAACTTTCACTTTAATTTTTTTGGACATGAGTAGGTAAAACATTTCGTTAGAGTTTGTATACCTACGTCGGCTGTAAAGAATCTTACGACTTAAGTCGTAACCGTGATACCTGCTTTCTACATTATGGAGTGATGTACCTACGGTTATCAACGTTGTATCCGAAGTTATGTACTTGATTTATTGAAATATTACTTACAGTGATAGACGATAGTGACATGTTAAAATTTATTTTAAGTAATTTGAAAAGTTATTTAAGAGAAATTGAAATCAATGGTGCTGTAGTAAATTAAACCAATCGTACTTATTGATATCAATGTTAAATCGATATTAGCATGATTACTTAACTTTCCTCAATTTCTGGGAATACCTGCGACCGTTATTACATTCTAGTAGGTATATGTTGGAGTTTGTGAGAAACGCGACGACGGGACCGGGTAGCCGGCACGCAAGCGGATTATTGGCCATTCCGATCGCAGCAGCTTTCCTCGCCACTTTCAACATGCGCCGGCGCACGTTTCAAGACTTTTAATTACTTAAAACCTGTCACAAGTACCATAACACACGTCAAGTCTTATGTTTTGTTTATTATTGCTTACTGAATATTGCCTCGATATTGTGTATATATTAAAGTGATGCACGTATTTGATTTGTACCTATATAAGCAAGTTTCCTACCTATGGTGGCTAATTATAGGCAATCACTAGAAATTCACTAAACGTTTATAAAAATAGATTTTTCATTTAAAAACATGAACACTAACATGGTTTAACAAACACCTACATAAAATCTAAATTTTTTTAATCTATCAAATCGATTGATTCGGTCTATTTGAGAAATGAAACAATTGCTACCGGATAAAAATGTAGGTAACATTGTTTTATTATTGTTTGCAACTAGACTATCGTCAATCTTTAAAAAAACTAAAGTAAAAGCGTGCCTACCAGCATCGTTTAAAAAATGAAATACTACAGTATTGTTACGTCAAAGTAGCGAGTCATGTTTTGTCTTACTATTCTTTAGATTCTCCGCGACGAATTCAGGGTTAAGGCGTATTATGTGAGCATTTTCACATTTTAGAAAGCGAAGGTTCATATTTACATGACTTAAGCGGACAGTGAAAATAATGTCATGTGGAAGTTCGTATTTACGTGTAGCTTTCGTGACCGATTGTTATGTACATACCGTTATGTTTTTTATTAAATTGTTATACAAATAGATACGTTTAATTTAATTTCAGTTTTTTTTAGAACGCACGACATAAACTTTTATAAAATAATAGTGTTTCTCTTTTTAATGTTCGTAGGCTTTGGAAAACTATGTTAATATTTATAAAAAATACCGAATACACGACCAGTGATAAATAAATAATGAAAACCTCCTGCTTTGTGCAATTCAATTGATCGATATTCAATCAATTATAATAAAGTGTGTAGGCTTTTGACAATATACTTAAAGGAATTATGAAGACCTATTAAGTTACATATTTTAGATAAAAATCTTATGTTTAATGAAAAAAACAATAAATCGTAGAGGCATGTTAGTTGCTTATAATTATATTAAATAATTCATTTATTTTACTTTTAACCAGTATCCGTTAAATTTAAAAAAATATAAAATGTTCACTGGCAGCAAGCAGTAGGCAAAAACTACTGAAAAAAAAAATGGAAGATTACCTACTCATTTCACAGCAATTTTGATGCAATACATTTGTTTATTCTATATTGATGGCATTATGACATAATTTTGTACAAATTTGACAATTAAAAAGTCAAACAAGAATATTCCAAATAAACAAACAATTTGTATTACCAAAATCACTTGTGAAACACTATATCACGAGGTATCACTGGAAATCGACAGCATCTATCCAACTTTCACACGATAGTTCCAAACACGTACACTTAAATAATATCCACTATGCATCGTAAGGGTTGACCCTTTAAAAACCTTACCTTATCTCGTTCTGAGGTATATCACTGTAACACTGAATCACGTTATCTTCACGAGGGAGCTATATCGTCACCGGTGAAAGTGCGTGTTGCCTGTGCGAGAGTTTAACTTGCAATGAGTGTTGCGCCTTGAACTTCACTATATATATATGATGACCCAGTTATGGTGGCAGCAGCTAACTGTGCTAGTTGGTCCGTCTGTCCGTGTGTCCAACCTGTTCCCATCCCGTTGCGCGGAGGGTCCCGACTGGACCTTGTCAAGGACATTCGGTTACCGAACCTAATATTTTTACTAACAACATTTTATATTGGAATGTTCCTCTGAATTAAGGAATATTAAATGCACCACACAGACAATTTGATCTGATGAGTATGTAGATGACAGGATAATTTATATAAATATATTTTTTTTGGTTTCAGGTAATCCAGGTGCTTCGTCGGTAAGGTATAACAAACTCAAAGGGTAAGTGGATCTTATAGGTCTTAGGAACCGGTTCGAATTTTATTTACAATCACAATGTAGGGAGGTGATTCACGCTTTAATAGCATGCTTAGGGTACCTAAGTATATTGCACTCTGCTGATAAACGACAAACAGGCAATAATTTGAAATTAACTATAAACGCCTTTGGTGCCTTCCTCTTCATAGAGATGATGTAGGGGAGAAAAATGAAAATTCACCAATTTATTTCACCAATATTTGAAATGAACCTTTAGGGCTAACACACCCGGAATATCTCGGAAAATGAAGGCGTATCAAATACTAATGCACCAGCTAGTCTAGGTAATGGGGTACAAAGCTCTTAGCTAAATTAAGTTTTGGCGTTATGACATATTTTTGGACAGCAACACTTTTGTAGTCTTATTGTTGACCATAACAGTCTTCCAAGAAGACATTGCACTTTGTTTTTCCAGTGTGAAGCTTTCCTAGAAAATTTCGAATCCCGCTTGGTTTGTTTTTAGTGCATCCTGATGCGTGTGATGTGTATAATTTCATTGTGATCCTACATATTAGGAAACAAGGTACTTAGTAGACTCAAAGAAACGCTTTCTTTATCTGTTGTCTAGGGTACAATGCGTACACTTATAAAATCCAAAGATTATAAATTATTAATTCAAAGACTTGATTAGATATCAATATATTTATTAGTGTTAAAAATAGTATTCAAGTACCAACCTAATAAGTAGACTCATGATCGATAAAACCTTCATCGAAGTATGTTGTATCTCCATCGATCGCTTCAAATTAGGTCCAATGTCAGGTAGTTCCCATCCAATGGCTTTGTCTTATCAGTTACTTTTCCCAGTAAAGTTAATGTGTCTCGTGGAAACTGAAGCGAATAACGCCTCGATTCAATGAACTACATTCCCGAGTTTCTCACGCATGTCTTAAGCACTTAATCACACAGCAATCACTCAATTGCCTGGGCTAGTAAAGTCTTAACTAATTTAATTTTCCTCCTGAGTCGTGTGTATATCACCCTCATTTCCTTTACAGTCATTTGCCAGCTTTTCCAACAACCGCATCACATTGCAGTGTACTTAAATAAACTTTTTTGTTGCCTGTTCTAAGTTGCGGTAACTGATAGCTTCCTTAGACTTGTTACTCAGGTCGTATGTATCTTAGTTTGTTAAAGCAATACTTCCAGCTAACATTATTTGATGACAAATATATAAAAAAATTACAATGGCAGCTAAATAACAACTATTTATTATTTTCCAGGGACCTAAGTAATGCTTTGGCCTTCATGCAGAATCTTCCAAATTTAACTTTGCTTGGAACAATAGATATAGGATACTATTCTAAAATTATGGTTGGAACTTATGGATATAGTTTTACCGATACATCTGGAGGTTGGATCTAAATTTTGTCACAAACTTCCTGAATTGTTAAAATTATTTCATTTTGTATAGTACTAATCCAGATTTATAGCACTAATATTTGATTATATTTTCAGATTGTTAATTATTTTTATACCTTCTGTTAAGATCACACACTCACACCGAGTATGCTTCACACACAGCTGGTGGTTACATAGGTACAATAGGATTTTTAATCGGAGATTCTGTAAGTAAGTTTTTCTGCAAAATATGACTATATAGTTAGTAATGCATAATACTTCATTACTCTTATATACAGTATATATATATTACAATTAGCGATGTGCTTATATTATAATTCGGTGAAAATTTTGCATGACTCGAAATATGATTGGTTCAGTTGCATGCTTCTTATTTTTTTTTAATTTGTCGTTTAATGTTCGGTATAATTTGTCTGGTATGTCTTTTTTGCGAAGCTTCTATATTTTCACAACTTACATTATTCTATATTGCTTGCACAATGCTCATACTATAGACATGTACCTATAATTGACACGTAATCAAACAGCTTATAATACATCTCTTCGTCTTACCATCTTATACAATTTCAAGTACATATGTGCCTTAAAGTTTTATTACTTATAATTATTATCTTAAGTGCTACATTAGTGTGATCACTCAGGTAAGTAACTATAGATTAACACGTTGTTTTACCTATGCATCCGCCACGGTTACGGTGTATTTGATCTGAATGTTTGTGCACTGCGTTTGTAGAATAGTGGGACAACACGCTGCGCTGGTCTGTATCATGTTTATTTTTACAAGAGAAATAAATGCGTGCACCAATCTAAGTTGTTTGAATTCATCTCTATCTACCACTTACCTACCCACTTATTAGTTACAGTACTTTCCTCAGTATATATAATGTCCTACAAGGCAAAATTACAAGATGATTTTGTTTATTTTTTTATTGTTTGTGCTTAGCATTACACGATGACATTAATCCAAGATTCAAAAAAAGTAATTTAGTATAATCAAAGGAGCCTATATCGTATCGGTAGAGGACTAGAGGTAGACTACCTACTTGGCTACCAACTCTTAAGTGTTGTGGTAAACTTAAAGGCTGAAATTGAATCAGCATCTGTAGATTCAATACCAAGATAATAATAATAAATCACATAAACATAACATCACGCCTGTATTCCCTGAAGGGGTAGGCAGAAGTGTACATAATATAGTACACCCTCATTTCGCCAGTTATGTTTTAAGTCCCAATGTAATAGGGGGCGAGCCTATTGCCATCAACCGGGCGCAAATCCAGACTCCTTGCTGGTACTGAGAATGATCTAATGGAAAAACCCAGTAACACTTTGCCCGACCCGGGATTCGAACCCAGGACCTCGTGCTCAGCAGTCGCGCTTAGCAACCACTAGACCAACGAGGCAGCCTAGGCAGCATAATAAATCATTTATTTTATAAAAGCCTTAATCCATGTTGAATTTGTCAGGGGACCCCAAACTAGGTAGTACCTGGTTGTTGGGGACCAGAGTTGCAGTACCGTTTTATGCAACGTAAGATCTAAGATTACAATATACAAAACTAATTAAATTATTTTTTAATAACATTCTGTCTATCTGACGTGGTAAGAAGGTAGAAACGTAGGAACTCGTCAGCATGTTTGCTATATAAAACTATATTGTAATAACTATTTGGGATAGGTCAGTATTATTAGGTATTAATTCTCGGATTGTTAACTTCGAATTGATTCTTCGCAGATAAACAGAGGTCGTACAGCTGACCGTAAAAAAACATATTGATGCTAATAAAATTAAGTGATTTCTTTATTTATTTTTCAATTTCGCGTAAATATAATCATGTTAAGAATGAAAGTTGGAATTTAAGAATTACTTTCGCTAGCTTCCTTAACTGACTCATCGTAAGGATGGTAGTATTGCTCATTATGATCTGAGGACTCAAAGTCCGATCAGTGAACCGCCGCTGACTCATTTGATTCATTTCACTTTCACTGGTAAATCCCTCTACAGTACACATTCTACTCAGTAATCCTAATCCCAGTCTTGGGATTAATCCTTAATTTAGATTTTTAATAATACAATCTCACGACTTAATCGTCGAAAGACTTTCTCAATGCCATAGAAAGTGACCTCGGAGTAAGTAGAGGGTTAAATATGAAATGTAAACAGTGTACAATTTGTATAAATACGATAATCGTCCGTAGTAATTTTTCTATAGTTCAGCTGTGAGATTTATATACGAGACACATTCTACTGACCTAGCGTGACCTATCCAAATATCTTGACTTTCCCCTACCATACGCAAATAGTAGGATGATTGTATGACTTGTCTTTTTGAAAATGGGACAGGCACTAAGCCTTTATAGAAGCTACCTAAGCAGTATTGTTAACATAGTTGTGTTAGTAGATAGCTGCGTGTCCAGTAATATTTGTCAATTTGCATGTAGCTGCGACCATTCGAGGGTAACTGTAAAGTTGGAATGCGAGCTCGACTCGCCTACCTACTTCTCTCCTCTACTGATCCAAATATGAGGAGTAGTTTCGATAATCATCGGACACTATCTTGATTAAGGTTTGTGTTAAGCAGGTTAAACACTGCCTACTTCACTGACATTAGACACAGATCTAGGTTTAGGTTAGATGACTACCTGCATCACAGAAGTTCTTTAATCTCTAATTAAATGAGTATAGGTTTGATCCCACTGAATATTTGTTAGAATTTGTTTGTTCTTGATTTAAGTGCTTCTGGAAAATCTCTGCGAAACAGGAGCAAATGCTTTTAGTACCTACTTATCTAAAATGAAACATTTATTAACAGTTAAGTTTTAAACTGGGTTTAACTGCTGTCCGTATTTTATCGGTTTGGGTCAGCTTGACTATTCAACATTGTATGTCTGTGGTCTTAATTAGCTCTAGTACGATGAAGACAGCATAAAGCATCTAGTATCCATACTACAGATTAAACATTATAATATGCCCATCGATCTTTATGTGGTACCTTGGATTCTTGAGAAAGCCAACACTACTCCAAAGGCAGCTTGAGTTATAGCTGATCACATTTAGTGTCCATTCACCGTAGACGGAACTTGGGAACTGGGACGAAATCATCAAGTTGTCCTCATAGTGGTTTTATATGAACCGCAGAGGGCGGGCCCGGTACTAGATTCAACTCATCACTGAGGTATGAGGTCAAATGCGCTGGTAAAACCATCTATTTTGGTAACATGCTAATCGTGGCTCGTTGAGATAATACCTGTTTGCATTCACTACTTAATAATTGGACAGTTACATTAAGATTGGCTAGAAGATTAGTAGGTGTACTATAGTTATGATCGTGGAGTAAATAGAAACAATAAAATTCTGTTACATATGCCACGGTGCACTATGTTATAATAGAATGATGAATCAATTAGCCGCAGTGCTCTGTACTTATAACAATTAACAAAGCTGTGAAACTTTTTTATATTCATTGTCAATATTTTTTGCTTTTAGATACAACAAAGTAAGTTTATGATGAGAGTAACTTCGCCTTTAGTCTTCTAATTCGATATCTAAAGTGAATGTCCGCTGAACGACTACTTAGGTATACCTACCTATCTAGACTTGTGTCAATCAACGTCACTTCCTGGTACCAACGCCTTATAATTTTAAAGTAATTGACTGTATAGAGAATCAAAATTGTTCGCCTTTCATTGTATAAGTAGTCATAATGAGACGTTTAATTTGTAGGCAACATTACTTACCACGATACAGTAGTGTCCGCAGTAAGTACCTATCTAACATCAGTTATTTTGTGATATGTCAATGTGCAGCTTAGGTAGGTACAATGGACCGGGTTACTGCTAATTTGACATTTGTCCCTATCCCTGACCAACTTTGCGATCGTCGAATCGTCGAAATCGAACATAATTTAAAGGGGTGGCATGGGGCAGTGTGAGCCACACTTATCTCAGTTCAGAACTGAACCATGGTACCATACGCGCCTGTGTTTCCAATTTAATGGGGTACCAGCCTATTGCCATTTCTGAATGGCGCAGTGGCTAAGCAATTGGACCGCTGTGCTAACAGTTGCGGGTTCGATTCCCACACGAGACAAAGAATTATGTGTTCCGCAGAGGTTTGTCTCGACTCTTG
The DNA here is from genome assembly GCA_946251915.1 of Abrostola triplasia. Lineage (NCBI taxonomy): Eukaryota > Metazoa > Arthropoda > Insecta > Lepidoptera > Noctuidae > Abrostola > Abrostola triplasia. The sequence continues at coordinate 7,419,255 of OX276434.1, read as the reverse complement.
GTGTTTGTTTACGTGATATTTCATGTATGTGGAACGCACCTACGATACAGGACAAAAGTCCAAGCGAGCGACGTTAATTAAAAAAAACATCTCCAGACTCCGAGCTGATGCTGAGAAATACCTAATGGAAAAATGCAGCCCGACCCTGGAATCGAACCCAGGATCTCATATCCGCAGGCAGTCTAGTATAACTGTAGGTAATACCTATAACTATATCAATAATTTACATTACACGTACCTCGACACGTAGTTAAAACATGTATTCGAGGTAAACAAATATAATACGATGTGTAAACAGCGTGGCGCGCAGTGGGCCAGTAGGGCATCAGCAAAATGTTAGCTTTCGTTCTTACTGTCAATGACAGCCTATTATCAAGGCAGCGTGACCTAGAAGGATGCGCCGCATTCTTGACGCGTGCGCGTGCGCGTCGCGATCGTTTTCGATAATCCTTTTGTTTATACTGCTTAAATTAACAGTAGAGGTACGTTTACTAAGTAGGTTCTAAACAAAAAATAGTTTAATTCAAATAACAATACTCATATACATCCAGCCCCTACCATGAACTCTTAAAGCTGGAAAGTTTACGATCTGGAAGCGAGATGCCGCATTACACTGCACGTAGCGGTGTCTCGCTTTCACATCGTAAACTGTCCTGCTTTTAAAGTTCATGGTAAAGGGGCTCATAGGTACCTGCATGAAAAGATACAGACAGGATAACAAGCATACTGTCACAACGTAACAATATGTCTGCTGCAGCATGGCCGGGTATAATGGGACTGATAGACAGACTTGAATACCACTGACTAAGGTATTAGGTTCAGAGCCGAGTGACGCTAGTCATGATAAAAAAAAATGCGACCAGAACGTAGTCTAGTTTGTACCTACAAACATAAAACATAACGTCACGCCTGTATTCCCCGAAGGGGTAGGCAGAGGTGCACATATAGTACACCCACATTTCGCCAGTTATGTTTTTAGGTCCCGATGTAATAGGGGGCGAGCCTATTGCCATCAACCGGGCACAAATCCAGACTCCGAGCTGCTACTGAGAATTACCTAATGGAAAATCCCATTTACACTTTGCCCGACCCGGGAATCGAACCCAGGACCTCGTGCTTAGCAGTCCCGCTTAGCGACCACTAGACCAACGAGGCAGTTTGTACCTATACCTACCTAATATCAAATACTGTGTTATATTTTCCATTCCCCAATAATACTCACAACATTGTCTTCTATAAATCGCACAGTTAGTAAACCAAACATAATAGTAGGTATTGTGTAGTAGATATCATAAGTATACTGAATAGAGACGTTGATATTTTCACTCACGGTATCAACAATAGCAAAGGCTTTGATATAAATAACAACTTGGCAATGTCACAGTCATAGAAAGTGAAGACTGCCCCAATGTGAAGCAGAACGGATCGTTTGTACGAAACAACAATGGGTTACGATTACGACTATGGACCGCCCCTAATTATTAAGTGGCATCACAAGTCTTTTGATTACTTTTTCTCACAGATGTTTTGTGATTCTCTGATCATTGATCATTCATTCATAAGTTGTTCTTAACATAATATGAGTACCTAAATGCTTTTAGGCCTGTTTGCGCACAGAACACTTTCTAGTTGACTCTTCTTCTTTTCATGTTAATGACTTTCGTTAGTTTTCATCACAATACATAGCCAAATGATTGCTCTTTGATTAACCTCCAGTATGTCTTCTGATGTGGCGCTCACTGGGCATCTAGGGCGGACCAGCAGGTGGTTCCAAGTTCTAGTCGACTGAATAAAAGGTAGTCTTGATATTAGACAAATATATACGTAGTTTTATGAGTGTAAAACACAAGCGATTTATTTAATAAACAAGGCTTCTATCTAAGGCAATATTGATACAGATACGGAACCTTATAAATATTCAAAAGTCAAGTGGGTGTGAGTTTTAATCACGTGTTGACCTGCTTAAATCCTGATCTTTTGGGTTAGATGATAAGGAGGTCACTGTACAAAAAATGTGCCTAAATAGCGCATATAAACTATGCATGTGTTTATGTGCATTTTTTGTGGCCTTGAAGAGAAAGTAGTTATCACATTTTAGGTAACTTTTTGTGTAGCATCACCTACAATTTTATTAAGGTAATTAATTTAGGATATAGATACTTAGAACTGTAAATAACTTTAATAGTAATCGGAATCTTAATTGGATTTTTATCTTGTTGTGTAAAGGGAAACCCAATTTCCTTTTACTCACAAGAAAGAAAGTAAAAAAATGTTTGTAAACCAACAACAAGTTCCATCGCTCGTGGGCTACATATTTGTTGTTAATCTCCAGTTTTTAACAATATTTTTTAAAACAACGTATTGTAGTTTTTAAGTCAGGGTCGTATTGGTTAACTGCAACTTGAGCAGGTTAAGTTAAACTAAATAAACCTACCTGCAATGGTTACAAATCTTTGCCATAGCAAGATAATAGGTATAAGGAGAAGAGATTCGGTAAAAACAAACAATATCTATTATTTGATGCGGTAGGCTCCATAACTAACCAATGTTTTAGTAGTTTTTATTTGTTTTTTTTTAGTTTTATAGGCGTATTAAATACCCCTACCAAGGGTGAGTATTTTTTTAACATAGATTTTAGATTATATCGGGATTTGGTCAGATGGTAGAGCTAGAGTTAACTAAATTATTGTCTTAAATAGGTAGGCATTTTTAGCTGTTCTTTAGAGAAATGTGAAGTTCATCCCAATAAATTTAAATTATAACCAATGTACCAGAATGGGCTAGGTCTTTGGTCTAGCTACGGTCTTGTAGTACGTTGTGTTCTACGCCTTCTTTCTGACCTAGTTACCCACTACCAGGATATTTAGATACTCTAAATAGAACGAGGTAAAGTCGGCAGATATGTGACTTATAGACATATTTGGTTATCTTGAACAAACATGTAAGCTGTAAAATTATGTTTGTCTTGATAAAAAGCTAAAATATTAAAATAATCGTTTAAAATACCCACAGAAATGTTACCAGATAAGAAAGTTACACAATTAATACTTATAACGTTTTACCAGTTACAAAAAAATATTTATTACCTATCAGATTTATACCATTAGGTACTTGCGTATACCTACCTAGTACTTATAATATAACAAAAAAGGTAATTAATTACGATATTAGAGAGGTAACTTAATAATCTGTGGAACAAAACAACTTCATTTAAACACAAGAAAATGATTATTTCTTTTAGCGTTTTCTCTTCATCAATCAAAGTTGAATGGATGCCGCGCATCCCATGGCCCACGAAAGATGTTAACTGCGATATGGAATTGCTCACTCATTCAAACAAATTAAATTGCAATAAGTTTGAAGTGCATGAGAAAGCTTGACACGATAACCTAAAGACGAAAAGTTGATATGGTTAGAACATAATGTTACTGTGTGTGTGTTGTGTCTTGAGTGAAGGTTCAAAGCCCAAAGGTTAACCAAGAGATTACCTCTACACGGATACCTCAATATAACTATAAATGTACAATACATCTAGTTGCCTCGTTGGTCTAGTGGTCGCTAAGCGCAACTGTTGTGCATGTTCCTGGTTTCGAAACCCGGCTAAGCAAGGATTGTTATTGTATTGTTACTGGGTTCTTCCATTAGGTAATTCTCAGTAGCACGGAGTTAGAACTTGTGCCCGGTTGATGGCAATAGGCCACCCCCTAAGATATTGGGACCTATGACATGACAAGTGAAATGTGGATGTACTATATAATGTGCAATTGTGCACCTCTGCCTACCCCTTCGGAGAATACAGGCAAAAAGCCACGCCTGTTTCCCAGAGGGGTACAAAGAGCCCACGGATTTCCATTAGCTAATTAGCTTCTAACCTGGCATACTATTTCGCCTCATTCACTCTCATCACATTCCTTAAACATAATATAAAGGTATATGTATGAGTAGTTGAGCACCTATATGTAGAATACCATTTCGTCCAATTTAAATTGAAACAATTACATCTGAAGTTTCCCTCCGTCGCAGGTGAACGTCTCTAGTCTCGCACTTTTTTCTTAAAAATAATTCGGGCGCTTTTTACCGACGCTCGGCCCCACCGCCTCACTTTCTCTGGCGACTCGGTTTGACAAACCATAAAATATATTTATACAAGTTACAACTAGTGAGAAATGATTGACCCCGATCGCTGCATCGGAACAAGTTTCATAGCCCTAATGCATCGGAAGCGAATTAATTCTATATTTCATTTACATATGTGAATCTATAATTATTGCTTAAATGGTTACCTGTTTTATATAAACTAGATTTTATACTAACAAATGTATAAGATAATACGCGGTTATCTTCAGCAGATATTTTAAGCACATTAATAGGTAAGTGCAAAAGAAAGTGCGTTGCAATTGAAAACGGTGCATAAAATGCTTTCAAACATCAATAAATATTTAAAGTCACTTAACAAGTATTTACTGAATTCAATGTAAGTACTTATGAATAAAATTAATACATTATGCGTGCGTTATTAAAGAAAAAGACACACGTTTTTTCCTCAACGCTTTCTACATCGTCAACATCGGAAAACAGGAAAACACACGGAAATACGCAGAGAGAATTGCTTTGTAACAATCCGAATAAATAGTATTAAGAATCTACAATTCTGCATTTATAACATTGCTATTTCAATACATAATCTGATTCATATAATCTTATGTATGGCTACAGTGTATGCGATATACAGCAGATATTACCTACTAATAAAAATCAAGTTAAAATGTGTGTCAAGATTTTTAATGAAGATATCAAAGTATGCTTATGGAGGGGCGAATAAAACCAGTCGTGTGAGAGTGTAGGCTAATTCAATACGCCTAAAAATAGAAATGGATGGTCGTTATTAACGATAGCTTCTATTTATATGATATTGAAGGTAAAAAGATAACTACAGACAAAGAAAGATACGGCGTTTGGTCTTTAAGTACGTTCTTAATTGTAGGATAAGGTCGTATGTAAGATACCTTATTATGTGTATTATCTTATTTTTTTTTGCGTATAGAAATAGATATACTATAAATATCGTGCAAAATACTTAGCAGATAATATGTCTGCAATGCTTTTCCAGCTATGAAGGTTGCGTCAAGAAGTATCTACATCTACATTACAATGCACAGAATTTCCATGACATTTGGTATTTTAATGCCGAAAAACATAATGGTGAAACTAATCAGTAAGGTAAGATGACAATAGAGTCAGTTTAGGTCTCAAAACCTCTCGTCACAACTTTCTTCATGTAAGTTACTAGTTACCACCCAAATACAGTTACGTAAGCCCGCTCACTGCGCCGGTCATCGATCTCCTAGATATTATCTAATTTTGACGTAATCATTTATTATGAAACGGCTAATTTAAATATTGACATTCGCCGATTGGTTCGCACGCCGGTTCAAACACGCATAATTTGGTAGTTTAGGCGTGTGAATTTTGTGAGTGTAATCAGTTGTAATTGAGATAAAAAACGGACAGGAAAAGACGTAGCGAGAGTTATTTGATGGTCAAGCAACAAAGTCGTATAAAGTAGAAGTCAGATATTTAATATTATTTATATATAATTTACTGGTAATATATATATAAAAGCATAGGTAGGTAAATTAATACCCAATTACCACCTAAGTAAGTTTCAGATTTAACACCTACGACGCGGCAACCACTATATAAATTACGTATCTCTTGAAAGTAGGTGGTGTTTAATTAAAATAATAATGGAACATAATTAATCTTACATTTAAATAATTAAACAATAAAACGTTTAATTATAATGATTATAAAAGCACACACTCCTCGTTGATGTCTTTTGTATGGAGATGTTGGTTTTGGTTAACGATGTTACGTGATTGAAAATGTATCTATTATTTTCTTTGGCAGTTATGAAAAACTTTTAGTTTGGACAATTTTTTGACTGTACAAAATATTTGTAATATTTTGACTGTATAAAAGAGATTTTTAATAAAAGAAAGTATGTTGTATGTTGCGTAGTACGTCTACGAAATTTTGCGATCTCAATATTGTTCCGGAAGTCTTTGCCATATGATGCAATGACAGTTCATATTTGCTTGGATAGTACTCACAGATAACTTAATACTGGCAAAGGCAAACATCGAATAGGATATGAAAATATCTATAGGAAGCTTAAATAATATTGAAAAAGTCCATTGATACTTGTCAGGATTAGAACCTGCAATTGTGTACATATGAGTCAGGTCCATCAACCACTCGACCACCACAACATTCATAGCAGGCATAAAACACCCCACCATTTAGAAAACGTAACCGAAACACGAATTAAAAACTAACCTATCACACGGAATTATCCAATTACTTCGATATTCAAAAACAATGCCGACAATAGACGATCGCACGTGTGTGTTACGTCACGCAGGTGTTCAAGGAGTTAATTACAAGACAGGCGGGTATCGTGTGAGTGCGGGAATTGGGCGTCGCGGGGTCAACGACCCGCGTTCACTTTCTCCCGATGACCACTGCGCCGTGAGCCTGAGTGCAGATGACATATACTTATATTATACTCACGGATTTGAAGCTTAAGCGTTATTCATTGGGTTCTTGATGTTGGATAATGTTTGGTCTGGCAAAGAATGCTCTAATAAGTACAAAGTTAGGTCTAAGGTAGGTCAGAGAAATTCCTTGTCGTAACATTATCGTGCTTTGACTGGGAATCTACACCTGCTAGTTATAGCCATGTTTTGTGTTAAATACATAGTTTCTGACTTTAATTTTTAAATCAGTAAATATATACTTAATCATACCTATTATTTCGCACGGAGTCTTCAACGCTGGAAGTCGCGAGTTTGTTTGTGGCGCTAGAGATGCGTTGTACCTATATGTATCGAATCTATTTTCATGTGACATATGAGTAACCTGCCCCTTTACCAAAAAGTCTTGAAACAAGACAGTTTACGAATTGGAAGCGAGTCTCCGCTACGTGCTTGTAATGCGGCGTCCTGCATCCATAAAGAACACTGTCCTGCTTTAAGAGTAAGGAGAATAGGCATATAGTCATATACCCACCTCACATCAGTACTCTCTCGAGCAGGTGAACGTTTGTCAAAGACAGTCCCGTGTTTGTTGTCAGTTCATTTAGCATTTCGCTAACAGCTTCAGCCTAAATGTATAGGTAGATGCGAGTAGCAGGTACAATGATCATAACCATCTATTGTTAGCATTGAGAGTTAGTACGAGAGTACCGCCGGGTGCTTTCTCCACGCTGCTATCTTTTTGTCGTTATTACTTGGTCTGATATAGGTTAGGTATTTCCAATCGCGTTGGCATTGTTCTTGGAGTTCCTGTGTATATTGAGAGCAAAATTTTGATGTCTAATAGGAGGAGCTATTTATTTATACTTCTACACTATTATCTATGTGTATAGGTCCTTCCTTGGATTTGTTAGGGGCAATTACCGTTTTACCCGTAAAAGTAAATGATCAATAACACGTGTCTAGAAATAATCGGTATTCATTTATTTAGTAATTGTAGTTCAGTATCATAGTTATTGATAAAAAACAAGTTCTTACGCCATAAGTAATGTAATAATTGTATCTAAAATAGCGTTTAAGTGTAAAACAATAATAAACTACCTAATTCAAACATGACAACTGAAAATAATTTCAACTAGTAAAATTGTTCGTTAATTTAGTGGTATGATAAGAATGTACTGTGTTGGACATTTACTTTTATAGTTAAAAATTTAATGTAACTTTCACATTTTCAATTAGTATGCCCTCTTAACGCACATCCTGTTGCCACTTGAAGTTAAACTAATATCTTAAAGAGAGAGTTACGTAACATTGAAAAACGTACTAACCACTGTACCTACTGCTTTACTGCTCATCACACTTACGTATTTAGGCATAGGGTCTATAACATCGATGGTGCCTAAGTATACTGAGTCAACTAAAGGTTTTTTTTTTTACTTTTAATATATTACATTAACGTTCTTTGTTTAACAGCGGACGTCTTCCGGCAGATGATAATGATATTAATAACATTTGAAAAGATATTAAAATTTTAGTATAAAAACACATTTTTTAAAAAAAAAAAACGTCGCCCCACACTTGGAATTTCTCCTGTGTCGTGGGTGCGTTTCACAAACATGAAATGTCACATACACAAACACCCAGACTTGGGACAAATATCTGTGGTTCGCACGAAATTTTGCCCCCGTGCGGGAATCGAACCCGCAACCCTTAGCGCAGCAGTCCAATCGCTTAGCCCCTGCGCTAATCAGGTCGTCATTGTTAACTGACTCGGTATACTTGGTGCCATGATATATTGAGCTAACTGCCTATATGATTAAGCGGTCGCGAGTGAGGGCCTGGGTTTGATTCTTGGGTCGTACCGTACAGGCGTACAGTATTATTGGTTTTCCATTAAGTCATTCTCAGTAGCAGCACGGAGTATTCATTTTCCGGTTATAATATAATGGCATTAGGCTAGCTCTTTATGACATGGAATTGGGTCCTCATAACTTGAGCAATACTATGGGTGTAGTGTACTAAATACAGCTGCCAAATCCTTAGTGCGACACATACGGGCCTGATATTATGTATCATAAGCTGCCAGAGTTAAACTAAAAAAAAAATTGGTAAAAGCGGCCTCTTCGCCGCGCAGTCTGATACTGCAGACATATGATGTAAGACATATATCGAAATAGAACATGTATGTGTGTATGCTAAATATGTTGTTTTACGATGGCCACTGACCTTCTGTTGTATAATGTTTGATCGAAAGTTCTACGGCGATTCGTCGTCAGCTAGTTGGTATGTAAGCAAATGATATAAGAAAGTCCATTCTATTTACTCTGGAACTATTTATGAATACTTATCAGGTACTAACGCGAGATGCGCTTCGTTTGACGTGATAGTGTCTAGTATAATTTACTTGAGTTGATGAAGAAAACGAAATAGTCCTACCTAGATAAAACATTTATAAGACACCTTAGAAACTAGCAACGAATGATTTGTTTTATTGTTTACCTTATCCTGTTTAATATAATTTGATAAAACAATGTGTGTAAAAGGATTGTCAGTTTCAAATTTAAACAGATGGTAATCGGAAAAATATATCTAATAAATCTACACAGTATTAAAAAAACAAAGTATAAATCATCATCAATATCATTAACCTCCAAAAATGCTATAAAATAATACGTAATTAACACCACAATTAGCAGTTTCATTCAACTAGATTACAATCTGTGTGTTGCTGCTCGCAAATGTCGTTTCTTGTTTTAATTTCTTCCGCTGTCGGCAGATGGCGGTACATGATCGCCGAACCGTGTAGCTCTTTAGAAAACCTCTCGTCTTTCCTGCTATCTTCATTGCCAAACACAGCTTTCTGCATTCTAGAAATAAATGGAGTAACTTTACATACTAATAGTCTAATACAACTCGTTTCTTCTTCTGTGCCCTGTTGTTGAATTAATTCGTCAATTGTGTCTGGCAGGGATTCGTTTTTAGCTGCAGCTATCAAGTCCTGAAGATTCCTTGAGTTTTTATTGAGGATCCACGTTGTGGGGTCCTCTGACCTGTATGGTTTGGTTGATTGTCGTGGTCCCGCCAAAAACGTAGAGATCTGAAAAATATAACAAACTTCATTAATTTTAACCAATATTGACATGACATCAGCGCATCAAGGGACCATCGTAGATTAGTTATATACTTCTTATACGGTGAAAGAAGAGAAATTATGTTAGGTATGATAGCTTCATCGAAGAATAAAATTTTATGGAACTAGAACGCCAAAATTAAGGAAGTACCTATGTTAATGCAAATTGAACCTACTTACCATTTGTGCAACGAAAACTAAAGCGTTAACAGCGACAGCGCTTATTTGGCTCGGTTGTAGTCCAAACAATCGGACTATCTGACGTAGAGGCGTCAAGGGACTCTGAGTTTCATTGATGTCGTAGTCTGGTCCTTTATGGGAATATTCGCTTTCACTGTATGAAGAAGTGTCCTCATTGTGAACATCATTTTGAGGCCACCTTCGGTTTGTGGTGGGAGACTTTTGACCCGTCTGAAAAGCTCTAACTACGAACTCTGCCACTTTTAATGCCACTGATTCGGATCCTGGAATTAAAGTATAATATACAGATTAGGTACTATTTCAGATCATCAATGAAAGTAAACATAATTTTGTGACAGGGAAATTGGCTGGTTTTGTGTTTAGTAGTTAGAAGAAGTATCTAGGCTTAGCATAACTAAATTGTAATTATTCGGTAATCATTAAATTGGTTAAGTCTATCAAAACAGCGAAACAATTAATATAAAATATAGGTACATATGTTTATGATAGACAATAATTATCCTTAATTTTGTGAACTATGTATATAAAGAAGTTTCTAATTATATAATATTCGATGCTGCCACTAATTAGCTTTTTAGCTGAAATTTCTACGTGTATTGACATACCTAGTAAATTCTGCGCAAATTTCATTCCACTGCTCAATCGGTCGATTAGACCGTCACCTCTGTATTGCTCACTGCCGCACACCACTTGGAAAGCGATAAGTAACACACAGAATACAGGTGCCGCCATCTTGAAGCCGCGACCGAAACTACGAGGAGTCGTGATGTGCGAGATTGTTCCATGCTTCGGTTCTTACTGTAATAGGTAAACGCAATGCTCGTACTAGAGCAGAAAATTATCAAATGATTGTCTCTGACTGGTACAGGGTGTTTTGATAAAGGGAATTAGTATGTTTTGTCGTTGATTTTAAATAGTATTGACTAAATGTTTTCAAGTCTCTGTGGATACTTTTATCAATATTTTACACAGATGGCGTTAGCAGTCTTTGAAGTTAAACGCACGCCTCACAGTTTTATATCATCACAAGTGTTGTATGTTAAACTAATGAAGGTAGTTTAGAATCTACTTTTTTTCAGATGGAATTTAGAATCTGTATGTATCTGATGTATGTGTCAATAATATAGTCATAGTTAGATCAGCAGACTTTAGTCAACGTAGTCATGCTTTATTCTATTTTAATAGAATACCAATCTTATATTTATTAATTATAATGAATACTACAATTTTTGCAAATTTATGAAAACAGTGTTGACAAACATTAAATATTAATTAATCTGTCTAGAATAGCAATTAGACTGGTTATTAGTTCTAGATTTATTCATGTTTTCTGGTGATGATGAGTTATTTATTTAGTTTTTACGTACATAGGCACGCGTCCATTGCTTGTTCTAACATAAAAATGAACACCTTTACAATTATTAAAATTAAATCGAATGATTTATTATTTTATTACAATATAATCATACCCAAACAACGGTACTACCTATAACGAGCTAGAAGCTCGGCCAAGGTGTTCCGATCGACACCTATAAACATGTTTTACATGCTAATAACTACCATGCTTGTTTGTGGCCATGTATCGTATATAAATGTGGGTGAATTATGTACAAATAAATAAATTATTAAATAGTCGATACTTTTAAAATTCATAAATTGTTTGAGCTGTATGTTGGAGAACCGCTTCTTTAGACTGCTATAAAATATAAAAGACATTTCTAACTAAAAATAAAAGTTACTAATAGTTGTAACCAAATAAACGCATGCTGTATATTTATTTTGCGACAGTTCTAACAGGGAACAATAGAAACGGAAACATATTATAAGCTATGGGAGTGCACACCGCTTTCATATTTCTTTCAAAATAAGAAATAAGAACATGTGGTTAATTATGAGAATTTAAATACCTACTAAAGTCAGTATCTTGATGGGTTAATAAAAACTAAAAAATAGGCTACGAATTTGGAACAAAGTTTAAAAAAGAATACCTATACATTCATTTGTTTTATAGAGCGCATGAACCTAATTGTTTTATTTTGGGTTATATAAGTATACTGCAGAAAAAATTCTTCGTGATGAGAAGGTTTACAATCTGCCATAATCTGCTGCCAAGATTCGTACAACCATTTAGATGCGCCTTGAGTCTGTCGACCTATAACAATTATCCTAGTTTAAGACGCACTGTTCTATATATTGTGACCGCTACACTTGTTGCGCTTGCTAGACCGTAATGAACGCGGTCGTGAACGTCATGCTCAACTTTATTTCAACACCTAACACCACAGAGTGACAGTCTCTTATCATGCTCGTATTATTCTTTATTATTTCTATTACCAAAATCTCCTGCGCTGACGTCACTCGAAATGACGTGGAGTTTCTTAATCAGCTACCGCTAGACAAACTTCTAAAACTAAAAACGTCATTGGAAGACCTCGTAACAGCCGGGTATGAGAACATCACCACACCATCAACACCACACGTCCAAAGATTCGGGGCTGAAGCCATGGCCATTCAAGCACCGCCCGTAAAACGAGGAGATTACGAAGACGGAATCTACAAGAAAGAAGGACACAGTAAGATCAGTAACATATTCTCGATGTCTGTCACAACCCTTGCGTTTTTAGCCTTCGGTGGATACTTGTTGTGTCTAATAGTGCAAGCAGTGAAAGCGAAACAAATGTATAGTAACGCGATCCCTACAACGCAGCCGACAACGTTTTTCGTGAGTGCGGGAATTAAGAAGCGGCCACAGACGCAGTTCGCATCATATGGGAGGAGGAAACGAGAGGATCGCCTCAGGAGAAGTCTGAGGATGGTGGACCTGCCTCCGGAGCAGTTGTTTGAAGCTTTATTACAAGTGTGCGAGGGGTACGCGAAATGGACTGAACGAAGTGAAGAATATTAAATGCTACTGAAGCATAGGTAATTAGGTGTATTTACTGATATTGCGTAATTGTTTTAATTTTTGCGTAATATTTTAATCATAAACTTTCAACGGCATTAGGTCTTGTTAAAAAAACCAATGTGGCTATAGCTTGTAAGTACAAATGTATGTAAAGTAGCTACATTTTAAAACGAATTCTCAAGTTTAAAATGTTATTTATGTATTCCATCTTAATAAGAATCAGCACATAAAGACTATGAAGATATTATTATTTTTCACTAAAAAGCCGGGAGCTACAAAACGCTGTTTACATTAAAAGCAGGAAGCCAGATTGCCCAGCAATATACCTACAATCTGTAAACGTTTTCAAACTGTCAAATAATCGCGCTAACACCTAATAATAGCTGCATCTTCGCTTTAAAGATTCTATTGTACATTCCACTCAAGTGAAGATTCGCTTTTAGTTTTCGGTAATCAAAAATCGACTTAAGCTACATCTCTTTAGAGCTTATTTTACAATAAGTGTTGGTGCATTTTTATGATATTTTAGCATGTAGCAAGCGTTGGGTTTTGTTTGTAAGAGCTGGTAATGAGGGGGCTGCGTTCGGTCTGTCATCGCTCTTGCTCTAGTGTTTACAGGCCGGTGCCCACATACACAGTTAGCACGATGCGAAATAGCCGTGTAACGTGTCTTATAAAAATAAAATTTTAATTTATTTGCCAGCTATAAAACTGTTGGTAATTTACAAGAAGTCTGTTTTATACTCATTAAGATACTTTGAAATTCTGACTTTAAAATATTGATTTTCCTTGTATGATGAGATAATGTTTATATTTAATTGATTGCGTTACTTACAAGAATATAAAAGTTATCAGTATCTATGTGAAGACTAAAGATTTATTGAACCTAACCTCAATTTAACGTATTACCTTAGGTAATTTTTACATTTACTAAAATTATATAAAGTAAAGTTTAGCAATTTCAAGAACGCTACCATACCCAAAATTAAAAACTTGTGTCCGTGTTAATTCTATTATCGCGATTACGAATCATGCAATGCCATAGTTCAAAAGTTAGTAAGATGAACAAGTTAGTTAATCTCACAAAAGTGGAACTTTTTTTTTAATCAGACTCAAGTATCAGTTAGATTTATGACTACCGACTATGTAAAAACTGCTTGCAATTCGTTTACACATACAAAAATCCACGAAAACGTATTATCTACCTAACACATATTATTTCAAAATGTAAGTACCTTTTTCTCATATTGGTTATCGCTTTCCAGTGTTGATTATCGCTTAAACTAAGATTAACTAAAACTGGTGCAACCGTCCCTTTGCTGGTAGGTCCGTGATAAAGACTTACGCACCACATGTCTACCAATGACGACGTGTAAATACAGGCCCGCTTTTGTATCTTAGATAATTATCTATTAAACATCGCTACTGTACCAACTCCATATATTTTATTGCTTGGTAATAAAAACTCGAATAAAATAAGTCAAGAGCTGGCTTTGTCATTGTAAAAATCGATCGATTTTTTGTCGAATGTAATATGATCTTAATATTAAAAACTCGTTTGATTATTAGAATAGGTGTTTCAATGGAAATTATATTCTTTGTTGTTTTTAATGGATTTAGAAAGGTTAAGATACAACTATACGTACCTACCAATTATTGAACTACCAGATCAGAAAAATATTCAGAATTAATAAGAAATGCAGGCAGAATTTAACTTGTTATAAGTTTTTATTTAATTGTCTCGATGAAGTCTAATAATAATTCAATGCGCAGTTTCAAAAAACAAACACCTACATGTAAAACTAAAGGATAGCATTTTTTTTAACTTTTAGTACGGTACGAATCCAGCGCCGGCGGCGTACGTTTATATTCTTATTCTGGCAATGATTCAGAACATACTGAAGAGATCCAGCAAAATCAAAAATTTATAAGCCAATAAGCTGTACCTCTGTAGTATCTACTGGGTTAAATGCAATTTCAGCCCTCAATATCTCTAAAAATATGAAAAAGAGGACGATTGATTTTTAAGAACTATTCAAGTAAGACACGTAATAACTTATTTATTTCAATACCAATATACGGAGATGTTTGGGATTGATATCTAACAAAGGTTTCTAAAAAGAAATAAGAAAGTGGTCACGAACAAATCCCTCCGTCGCGATCGCATAATAAATATTATTTTATTTAGATCATAAAATTAAATTGAAAAGAATATACACAATATCATGTTTACTAAAACGTCAGTGAATTGAATAATTTAACATTTTATTTTAATGGCTCGATTTATTCGTGCTAATATGACTCGAATAATCGAGTGTGTTTAGGTCAAAGGTTTACGATTGAGGACCCTCTAAACTAAATTGAATTTGACTCGGAATCGCATCGTAAAAGAACTCATCGTAAGACTTTACAATCGATTTGAATGTTATGGGACATTTGACAAAGAGTTGTAAAATAAAATATAAGAAGGCGACTGCTCCTCGCGCTTTGTGTTACCTACTTGTAACGTGCTCAATCACAATAGCACAGTAGGCCTACCGTATTTGGGATACCTGTTTCAGTAAAAAAAACGTTAGAAAAAAGATCACCTAAAAATACCACACTTTAAATAGCCTATTTTGTTAATTTGGTTTTTACAGAACCATGAACGGCACTACTGGCCTTAGCTGTTCTTTAGCCCCTTAGAACTGTAACAAAAAAGCATCACATTAGTTGGAAGATGCAGCAGTTAAAATCATCATTCAAGTTGGACTAAGTGTAGGTACCTACGTTTGTAAGCGACTCCTTCTGGTTAAACTAATAAAGGACATTATGAACGAGTTGTACGAGAAGCATAGAGGTTTACGAAGAAGAATTCTCACTCAAGTTTCTTCGGCAGGAGAACGAAATCAGCGACCTGCCCCCCTACCACGAACACTTAAAGCCAGATATATAATCGTGGTGGAAGTGAGAGGTCGCTACGTGCAGTGTAGTGTCGCATCTCGCTTACTTAACGGACAACGTCCTGTTTTAACAGTTCGTGGTAAGGGGGCTGATATTGCCTTGCACGCTCACCCTTGCACCTTCGCACTTTATAGCCTTAGCTTAATAAAAGCTACGTGATTGAAAAAAAGGAATCTTGATAATCGATGAAACTGTTATTTTTAATGATGACTACTTTACATGCAGATATTAATAGATAGGTGAAGCGTTGACTTCGGATACCTTTCAATGAATATTATACATAGGAGGAGTGTGAGATTTTGCGTAGTTAAAGATTATATGAGGAAGAAGCACAGACAGGTAAAACTGTAATTTTTTTTGCCGAAATTCGCCCACCTCATCATCACGTGGAAGACGTCCACTGTGAATAAATCCTACTTTTCGCCAAATCACACGGCTCTATCTGTCCATAGGAATGCAAACTTTAAGGACACATTTCGTAATCTATTGGCTATTACATAAAAGAGCAATTTAACGACAACGTTTATGTTATTGGCCGCCCACCTACGGTACAGGAATGTGTCACCAATCAATAATACTTAACTTGATGGCTGGCGGCACTTTTGATTTGCGTTTATTGTTAATTGTCAGCTAATCGTGTGGTATATAAAGCCTTAGAAATCAGCTTGCAATTTATTTACTACCTCCAGGTATCTTATCTCACTTATATGTAGGTAGGTACTGTACGTAGGTAGGTACGAAAAGTCAGCTAAGTAATGCTTCAATCAAATAAGATTAACCCAAGAATGACATAATACTTCATCATCATCATCAGCCGGAAGACGTCCACTGTTTAACAAAGGCCTCCTCCTTACAACGCCACATTGAACGACAGCTTGCTAATTGCATCCACCGGTTGCCTGCAATTCTGACGATATAGTCGGTCCACCTGGCTTTTTATAGTAAATGCAAAAAAGCATAAGTTTCAAGTAGTAATTGCTGGAATATGTATTTTAGGGGATATTCTTAACGCTACTAACACAAGATTTGTCTATTCGAGACATGTCTACCTATAGCTGTAAGGCTCCTGTGAAATTACTCTTTTGGTAAGATTCACTTATGTACCGATTCGAGTAAAAAATATTTGATTCGTCTTCATTTCTACAGTAACTTATTTATGGTGTACCAATATTATTTCGCCATTAGGTAAGGTGCCGTAGTAGATAAGATACACACACGGATCTATCGATACATAGAAATTACATGTAGCAATGTCCAGTTTAAAGATCATCAGCTACAACTATTAACTAGATAGTAGCATCTACATCATAATAAGAAACTATGAGGATTAGCAATTACTTTGTATTACAGAATATAATTCATCCACTCTAAAATCATTCATTACCACACATTTGAGTCACACTTGCTGATAACTATGATCTACTGAGGAGCCGTTCTTGGTAGGTAACTAGTTTTATATATACGACTAGTTCAGTAAATGGTGGTTGTAACATCGTGTCTAGGTGGAGTCGTAAGTAATCGATAACGATATTGCTTAGACGTCGTATAATCGCAATGAAATCTAGAAACGATATGTCTGACAAATACTTATGTTTATGGAAGTTGTACAAGATTCTTCCTTTATAGGGGAATTAAAAACATTAGTGAAGGTATTATTTTATTGACGCAACTATCTAACTATCGTTGAAGTGTCATTATCATTAGACGCGATATTATCGCGTTCTATTTTTGTCACCGTTCTAATGTAGGTACTACAAAAGCCTTAACGTTCATGTTAAATCTATTAAATTAAAAATATTATAATTATTTACTACATACATATAGATTGTAGTTAGGTATTATTCAGGACTTTTGTGTACGTTTGATAGTTGGAAATTTGTAGTTTGGAATTGTATTATGCCATCTATAATCTGGCAGCCTGTAGCTTGCGGCCTTTATTATTATGAAGATGTTTAAATGAAAATTGCCATTGCTATAATTATGATGACGAAAACGTCACATTAGTATTGCCTGGACAAACCTGGTGCATCTTTTAGTTTTCTTAACTTTAGGGTGAAGCCTTAAAATTTTACTACAAATACTATTACCTATATAATGGATATAAGTAAACAACATACAATTAAAAATCCCAAAAACAAGCATAAAATAATAGTCTGTTTATAGATATGCAAATGTATACCAGCAGAACGTCATATAATACGCCAATCGCGCTATGAATTATTATTATGAACGCAGGCCCAACAAATTACCATTCAAAATGGCACGATGCTTACAGTGAACACATACTGGCAGAGATAGTCGCTAGTTGCAACACTCATGTATGGCCGTATGCCCACTTAGGCATTACATTATGAAACTAACAATAAATATCTCAGGCAACAAAATACATCGCGCACTCTGTTGACAAATCCTGCAATAAAATATAAGCATTTACAATAAAATTAATTATTATTTACACGGTGCGGTGGGCGCGAGAATCGGAGACGGAATGTTGTGGATACGGCCGGGAATATTCTTGGATTATGAACAATCTTCACGAGTTTGTACGAGACGGAAAATTTCATAATACATTTACTAAACTTCGCGTAAAATTGGTAATATATGTAAGGAATTTCAATCGTTAGTCATGTGTTTGATGCACTCATAACAAATCAGTCCTTGACCTCATTTTAAACACAATGTACAACTCAAGTGTATGAATTGTACGCCACAAATGAATTTAGGTACAGTATAGTTACACCGTGGTGCTTGGCAACCACTGCAAGGGGCCTGAAACGACAACCATGGTACCAATTATTTATATGCCATGGAAAACGGGGCGAGCGTAGAGCCTTTGCAAGATATTATTCAGTAATGAATAAGAAAATCATTATAATCATATAATAATCGGAGTAAGTATATAATTATACCGTGATCATTATGATTATCATGTTCCAGGCTTAATATTTGCCTGGGTTTGAAGTTTTTAACAGACAATCTTGTTTAAAAATGCAAAAGAAAACAACGTGTGAGGTCTCAATATCAATATTAGTAGCAGTAAAAATAATTCTACAAGCTATAATTCTTTGTAGTAATCCACGAGGTCAGTCACTCGGTAATGTCCACATTACGATACCCGCCAGTTCCGCCATACTGGAGGTCTGGGGACCCCGCGGCGCCTTGCTTTATCGCACGCTGCGCCCGCGCCGGACACCTCACGTCCCCCTCTTTACCGTGTAGGGTCACCATCATACTCAACGTATATAATACTCGTGAACGCCTACGAATGGGATATTGAGGAAGTGCTCATCGTTTTCTGATGCCTTTTTTGGTGATTATACATTCATTAAGTGCACTATTAAACTATTAATACCTAAGTACATAGTTATTATCATGTGGGTAGTTCGATGATTTCAAAGATCTCTTGTCTAAAAGATTTTCTTATTTATTGTTATTTAGTTATTCGGAAGCTTCGATACGTGTAAGTTAGTTATACACCCGATAGTTAGATATATGATTGAGTAAATATCTTCAGTGGGTACTTACATACAGCTGTTTTACCTTTAAAGTACAACCCTGAAAACAACATATTCCAAAAACAACAGCCTATATTTTATAAAACACATTGAATAACAAATATTTAAAAAGTAATTCTTGTCCCAATAAGCTATTAAAATTCATAAATAGGTGCTACAAGGGTATCGATCATGTCCCATTGGTCCGTTACTAAATTATTTTTATGTTGGTTGCTTCCTGAGAAATTGTCAGGAGTACGCGGGAACACGAGCACCTATGCGCACGCAATTATACTCTGTACAAATTATGACACCGTCTGAACACCTTTAATTGTCAATTTAGTTTGCATTTCACTATACACTGTACTTGTTGGTAGCCACTAGACTGCATCAATGTGTGAGTGTGTTTCTAGAACGGAGTTCCTATATCCCAAGCTTTTAATTGCAGTAGAGGAAATTAAGAGGGGTTCAAATCGTTTCTTGTCAACTGCCACCAATTAAAACCTTCTTATGGAGTTTAGGTAGGTATCTAGCTTGATAGATATATATTGTTTGATCTTACACTAAAGAGGAGTTGAGCTAGAGAATAACACCACACTTATTGCATTAAAAATTGCTAAACTTCAATAAAGTTAACTACGAAATAGATGTTCACTTGTACCCTCCATTAACCGCTTCATGTAGGCGTACGTTCAACAGCAAACCTTTGTCTATAACAATAAATTCTCCAAATCTTCCATTATTCACAAGAAAATGACGTGTCTTGAAAGTAACCAAAAACACCAAGCATATGGCAGAGTAGTGTAAAAACGATCCAAATAAACCTACATAATTTCCTCTACTATTAATATCCGTAAAAGCTAAAAAAAGAAAATAATAAATCCCATCTAATTAAAGCATCCAACTATGAAACTATTCCATTAATTTTGTCTGAACAACATGGGAGCATTTACTCATTAATTAATTAAATACACAGTACGAAATTGAGTGCACCGTACAAACCGCTACCCGAGTGTTTTACGAGCTTCCCGCGGCAATCATAATTCGTCTCTGGGCCTCCGCCGGCCTCGCAGGCGTCTGTACGGACTTTTATTGTGATTTACACTCCAACAACCTTTGTTACTCCTTGTGCACCTTTTTTGCACCGTGCACGATCTGAATTTACGCGGGTAAACGGCGATTCCGTGGATTGTGATCGGCTATTGAGGAATTGGAAAATTGTTGTGAGCTGCTTAGTTTGGAGCTTTAGGAAGCCCTTGAATTCGAAGTAATGTCGCAGTTACTTGCATAAAAATATTTTTAGATTTCCGTGGTTTGTATATAATATCATACAATAAGCCAACAATAAATATAAAAATAGTAGGTATGTAATAATTACATATGCGTTTAAGTTCCGTTAGCTCTTATTGCGTAAAAATGTAATGCCATTAACTGTTTTACATAAAATGAAACATACCCAACGTTCATAATATAATTCATCTATTGTCTAAAAAACTTTAACATAGTAAGTACCTTAGACCCCACACTAGGATTCCCTGTGTCGTGTGATCTAGTCTCTTTTAGTCCATAGACAATAAGCACAATACTAAGACAGTGAATACATTAAAAGGCCTTTATAAAGTTATAATACGTTATATAAATTCCGAATTATAATTATATTTTTAATTATTTAACAAGAGTCTTAGTCTCTGCTTATAACATGACACTTTAACATTGTGTGTTGTAAGTTAATAGTGTTTTACACTTTCCACTAGACAGCCTTGCAATGTTCCGTAACTTAAATTTGTTTTTATATTTCATTAAAATATACCTACCATCGTAAAACCAATGGCCCTCGGAGTTGAGACAACTAAACCGCTTAAATATCATCAAAATTAATAAATAGGAATCGAAGACCTCAATTAAATTAAAAACTATAAAATTAAAAATAACAAAACATCCAAGATGGATGTTGAAATTTGAAATCTCTATTCGTATGGTATGCTAAGCAGAGCAATAAAAATTAAATTTCCTTTTCCCACTTAGTTAATGCGATATCTATACCCAACGTCTATTAATAATATTTTATTGATTAGAGTTAATGATTTTGTGCATTTATTATTATAAAAAATTCATTGAAAACATGTATATTGAGCTAATTTTCATTATTAATGGCCTATTAATATTGAATTTCTTATAGAATATTGTATTAAAATGCGATTATGCAAATATTATTAGTTCTTAATAAACAGTTTATACATTTGATGGGCGCGCCACACGAGAGCGGGCCGAGCGGCGTGCGCGCCGGTGCCCGCCCGCTCCTAATTACAATAAATACAACAACACATTAGAATCGATCACATCGGAAAGTTATTCGTGTTATTTATCGGAACTAATAAAAGTGATGTACGGTTATCTGCGTTTATATATTTTTAGGGTTCTACCGTTAACGTGTTTTAAAGAGACCCACAGCAACTATTCTGATAATATTAGTCCAATAACGTGCGTTTCACATTCTTTCGTCTGACGCGTGTTTTATAAAATTAAATATTCATTTTGCGAGCAATAAATTCTATTTAAAATATCACACATTTCCTTTTGTAATATCCTAAATCATTTGGACAACAACAGTATATGTTTAATTAACGTATCCAATTAATAAAACCTGCCACCTGTTTTTGTGCTAAATAGCTTATCTTCCTCGTAATTGTGAAACTAGTGTAAACTGCAGAACCCTGATAAGAACCTTGCATTGTTAATAAAACCTTCAGAGTTATCTAATTCCTAATAAGTGTTTTCATGCAAAATTCTACCGCGTTGATCTAGTGGTCGCTAAGTTCGACTGCTGACCATGAAGTCCTGAGATCGAGTCCCGGGTCAGGCAAAGTGTCATCAGGTTTTTCCATTAAGTAATTCTCGTAATTCGGTTGATCGCATAATAAATCACTGGCGAAATGTGGGTGTATTATACCTACCTTAAACGGCTCTGCCTACCCCTTCGGGGACTACAGGTGTGATTTTGTTCAAAAACAAACTAGTAGTCTAAACTCTAAAATTATGTTTGTCATGCATAATATAATCTCAATGTGTCCTGCCATTCCGGTGTACAGTTTTTCTAGGTTTACTGGATAAGAGCATAATAATTATGTGCAAAATAAACCAGTTATCCTTAACGGCATACCATTGTCGTAAAAACATCCATCGTTAATTTAATTTAAATTGGCTACATACCAAACATTCTGCAAATATGAGTGCATAATTCAAGACCAAAAAAAACATAATATATCCCCAAACAAATACCAATAAAACAAAACTGTTAATACAGAACCAATTAGCTCTAAACCTCATAATGTTTTGTCAGGTTGTTTTTTTAAGCAGGAAGATATTTAAGGCGGCTGTTATGGGATCCGTGGCGAGTCTCACACGAAGCGGTATTATTTATTGCATTTATTGGGCGCGAGCTTATGCATCGATATAAAGCATTTCCCCGGGCGACATCGACGTACGCCGGCGACTAACGCGGGGTGGTATTCTCAAAACGTAACAATTGTTATGTTTAGAACGCTAGTTTTACGAGACTAGTAGTATTCAACGATAAAAAATACTATACTTCAATCAATATTTTTGAAGAAAATAATAGATTTTAGCTGCTAGCTGTACATGCGATTGTACCTGCGTGATTTTTAGTATTTCCATTGAACAACCAACGAACTTTGCCTAATATTTAGCCAAATTGTGATGTGACAAGATTATGATGATTAATGAGACCTCACACATAAAAATAATGTGTAAGTAGTTGATTGATTGTCTCGCAAACCGAATAACATCATATTCACAAAAGAACAGTCAAATATAATCAATACAAATCAGCAGCTAATCCCACAATAAATGCCGAACCAGATTTTTCTTTACAAGGCAAATCTCTTCTTTATTTAGTTATCTCTAGTACAAAATGACTACATCTTTGTTCGAAATAGATGTATTAGCATATTGATTACGGTAAGATCCTGTTTAACCTAAGTTATGGGTTTCATAGTTATATTCGCAGCAGGCGTAACATCACTTTATTGATTTCTGATTACAGAAAATGGCATCACAGCTAGAAGTATAAAAATTGCTGTGAGCATAAAAAAATTAATCGTTTTACAATTTGGTCGTTTTAAAACTTGTTTTTATGGTATTCGAATTACATTTAGTATAGGACATTAAAATGATTAAACTGTAAATATGCTCTATCTTCCCGAAAATAATGTAGTTACGTACCTTTTTATCATAAATAAAAAGGTATAACAATAAATGTAAAAAAGGATTCAATTTTTTTGGCACCCACTTTTTTCAACCCGTTGTGATATGAAAATAGGCCCCCGCGATCGGAGTCTCGTTCAGCAGACTTATGAGGATAATTCAAGTCAACAATACACTTTATTAACGGTTAGTTATGCGTTCCGTGATGATATCGCGCCTACAATTAAATATTAATATGTGTTCGAAAGGTCGTGGGCGATCCAGCGAGATTTATCAGCTGTTTAATGTCCCCCCAACTGGTAACAATGTGTGTCATAGGTGAGGCAGGATTTATACGAACGTTTTGATGAACGGCTCATTAAATTGAAAACAGCGACAGGTTTTAGATCCTATGTTATGAGTACCACTAGGATATTTCGTTTGCAAAAAAGTACACCAAGCAAATTGATGACACAGTGTCATCACGCAAGAATCTTAGACAAAATATAAAATCGGTTTGGTATAACATTTAAGTTAGCTCAGTCGAATGCTTAAGGTATGAGACCAGCAGTAAAGGTAAACTTCGACTTGGTAAAGGTCAAAGAAAAGATATAGCAAGAATCAAAGAAACGTGCACAATACATGGGTGGACCAAATTATGTTGAACATAATAGAATATATTTTTACTATTCCCACAGTAACAATTTAACCATAATTTTGTAATCGGTGGTATATTAGATTGCAAATAATAAAGCCTACGTAGCGTCAAATACGGAGACAAACTTTCAATTTATATCTTCTCAAACAATACTGTTTGTGCTTTGAATTTATATTCTAACTTATAAACTACAGCTTAACTTGACAGGGTACTAAAGCTTAGCTGAATAGGGCGGAGATAAAACATATGAACGACATTAATATCCCAAATAAAAGAGAAGGATGAAACAAAAAGTCTCCAATAACTTTGTAGGATATTTTGATGCCAACGGTTTTGTTTGGAGGTTATTAAAATTCGCGAAACAAGCATCGTTTCTCATTTCAATTTAAGTAGGCACGCCAATCATAACAATATAGCATTCAGTGCTAAGAGAAAGCTCGCGTGCAAGGAAGGTGCCTATATCGTAAGGTCGAATGAAAAAATGGAATTGATAGCCTCCTCCCGTACGTAAACATGTCGACGAGCGCTCTCGTAAACTGTAAGAGGATATTTTTAACGGCGTCGATATTTAATATTTATTGCGACACAGACACCCAATATGAAACAGCGATTTGTATAAATAATTATCTCATATCGATGCTTTAGACAATCTTGGAATATTCTATCGGAGTGGAATGCTAATGTGTTTAATTTGGCTTTAGATAAACATTGTATAGGTACCTACTTAGGTGAGTCTTCATTTGTAGGACATGGGTCGCTTAAAAGTTTAAAAACTAGTTTCCTATAGTGATTAAGCAAAAAAACTAGGTAAGTATTTATTTCTCTCTTTGCCTTAATTAAACACAAAAAACATAACATAACATCACGCCTGTATTCCTCAAAAAGTTAGGCATAGGTAAAGTACACCCAAATTTCGTCAGTTATGTAACAGGGGCGAGCCTTTTGCCGTCGATCAGGCACAAATCCGGACGCCGTGCTGCTACTTGGAATTTTATTACCTAATGGATAAATCCTAATAACACTTTGCCCGATCCAGGATTCTAACCCAGGACCGCATGCTCAGCAGTCGCACTTAGCGGCCACTACACCCACGATACAGCCTAAAATAGTTAGTATAAATTGACGTTGTGACTCAGTAGTTCAGCTATCTGCTGGTTGCAAGGAGGTACATGCTCGCCACAAATACTAGTAGAATCTACAGTTCGAACATAATCGGACACGAATATCCGCATGTCTTTTGTGATATACAGTAACAATAACAGCCTATAACTGTCCCACTGCAGGGCAAAGGCCTCTTCTCTTGTGATATACGGAAGAAAAAAGGTACAGTAAACCTTTCATACTTATAGAAAAATAGTTATGCGTCAACCCTTTTCCATTATAATTTGTATATCCCTGAATATGTGATCAAGTGTGACTAAGAAATTAATCACACTAACTGGCAGCAACGAGTCCTTTGGAGGTCAAACTATACAACTATGCTAATAATAGGTACACCGAAAGTAGGGTTGTCAAGCAGGACAAACATATTTTTCTACATACCCGCATACGTGTAAAACATTAATCAGTTTTCTATCCGTAAATAAAGCCGGCACGCAATACAATGTTTTTAATTAGGAAAAACAGTGGTAATACGCGGTAGCTGTTTCTGTAAAGACATAAACTAGTCACACTACGGATCGTGAGTTTAACTTGCTAATTGGCTCACGATTTAATGCTAAACACATTATGATATACTACATATTAGTTTAATGAGCTGCAAGTGGAGAACCTCCAAGAGTGATGATACCTAAGTATGTTTGGCGCACCTTGGGCGGTCCACCTCGTTACCATCCTAGTTCAAAAATAAAGCCTACTAGGTAATAGTCAACCTCTACATTAAGGCATGACATATTTTCTTCACATAATTAGCTAATGTTATGAAAAAAAATATTTTAAACAGTAGATAAAAGGTCGAACAATGTCTAATTATTTTTGCAGGCAATAGCAACTTCAGGCAGACTCAAATACAGCGTGTAGTTCTAAACATACCTATCTTCTTGTTGTCTTATTGTACTTGATCGTTGAAAATTACGTTTAAAAAAAGGAGGACTCTTTTTAGACCGTTCTGAGGTGACATGGCTATCCGTACTAATATTATAAACGCGAAAGTTTGTATGTATGGATGGATGTTTGTTACTCTTTCATGTAGAAACTACTGAATGGATTTAAATGAAATTTCATATGGAGGTAGCTGACACCCTGGTTTACACATAGGCTACTTTTTATCCCGAAAAAATGTAGCACCAAAAATGTAACACCGCGGGATGCAGCTGGTAAAAAATAAAAGTATATCGTAAAGCTTAACCGAAACGTAAATTACACATTATTATTGTAAAGAGCTCATACTTAGATACATAAGCGTCATATCCAACGTATCGTAAACATGGATACTTGTATATTTATTCAGAAAAGGATCATAAAACTCATTATAACCATAATCAAACACGATAATACAACAATCACATCTATAAATAAGGATACAATGAACGGGCATCGCTCCCGAAAGGATGCTGTGTTTGTTGACTCACTTATTTCGATTCCGATGGCCTAATTGTACATCGGACACTCCGACGTAACTTGGTGAGCGGGTATAGACATTTACGGTGATTTTATTATTCGATAAACAAGAGCAGACTTAATAAATCTCCCCAAGATGTGATTTCCGGAAAGTGATTCGAATTAGAATGGCGATCGTATAAGGAAGTCATTCGGAACACCCGTCGCGGCTATTACCATTTGATTCCAGGACTATCATGTTTTTTAAATCGGCGCTAACGTAAATATCCGAAGCGCCACTGAGTTACACTGCAGTATTAAGTGTCTCCCACTTTATAGAGAACTTTTTTTTATACTTGCTTGAATTTAATGAAAACTATATGGTTTGCACATGGGTTAGTAAGTCCATTTATGGTTGAATCGAGTCAAACTCAATGCAGAAACTTTATCGATTTAAAATATGTGTTTTTTTTCATAGTTTCTTAAACAGGGTAATGACACAGCTGTGAAGAACAACGAATAAACATATGTTCCCAAATTGAAAATTCTTTTCCGCTTGCACCGTGAAATATTGGTGTAAACTGTTAAGATACTTTTGCCAGACCGCCAATACAATTCATTACTGAAATTGAGGCAATGTGTAAAATATAAACTTATATTAAAAACAAAGGCGTGTATCCTCGAAACCTTATTTCGGCAAAAATTATCGTTAAAGGATAAACAGGAATTTACAAATTATCGGATATCATAAAATATAATCGTGATTGGTAAATAAACCATAACTATGATTTAGAGTTCTCCGAGATACCCAGATAATTCACACGTGTACTAAGTAATACGGTCTTGGGCAAATCTTTTGATCCTATTGGCGTTGCGTTTGCCAACCGCGAGCGACTGGCACCAATGTTATTTAACTGTAAACTATATTCAATGATTTATGTTCAGCCGATATGGACCATAAAATCCGTGCATTACTAATGTAAAGTCCTCTATACCTTTTTATAGCGGATCTGGTTTCTATAAGTTTTAAAAGCAATTATAGGGACTCTCGTCTTGGAAGGCCATGGGATTTGACCACTACTTAAGTGCGATAATGAGCTATTTAGCAAACAGGATGCAGGAAAAGTCGGTACTTATAAAAATTCTAGTAAACTTGGTATTTTATACGCACTGTCCAAAATGTGGAAAAATGTTTGATCACTAAAATTCGTAATGGCTTCCACAAGGCAATATTTTAAATAAAACTGCCGATTACAACGTCCACATCTGGCGAACCGAGCTATAATTAGTAGTTAGGTATAGCTACTTACATGCATAATAATTTCGTTGGCCACAGATCATTGATACTTATCGAGTAAACAATGTGCGCTCGCGCAGCGTGCCGATGCTCTGTAATGATGGGATCTATATCTGTTGCCGCGGATGTAGCACAGGTGTGTACTGACAAGCAAAATAAACTCAACCGTAATCGATTTGAGAGTTTTAGAGCTCACAGTTGTTCTTATATCGATTGATTCTGTATTATGTTTAGGTAAGTGGATATAATCGAGTGTGGTCGAAATATTCAGTTTTATTCTTGGATCTGTTTTGTGTACTGCAACCCACATTCTTATATGTGTTCTGGTGGAAACGTTACAATTTATTGAAATACAAATTGGATCCGTGTAGAGTGTGGAGTTTTTGATATGCATTTAATTCCTACAATCTTTTACATTTCAGTAGGTATAAATGTAAGTCTATTTTTCGGGCATTCTATTATTTTTGTATTAATCCTTTTATTTGCCTTAGAAATTGATGTAAACTAAAAGAGGAATAGGAATTGTTAGTCAAACAAAAGGTAAGACATACCTAGTAACGATTTATTTTATATTTACATCTTTACCCAAAGTTACATCCCTATAAACGGGTTTTGAAAATCATCCCTATAAACCGATTGTTGAACACATGATAAGTACACATTCTGCACTTCGTATCAGCCACTGCTGGGTCCTCTCTTTTTCTGTACCTTCCTTCTCTGCTTCGAACAGATTATGATCAAGATCTTAGACAAAACGAATCCTTAGAATATAATAATTATAATTTAAATCAATGATCCCATATAGAACAAATAATGGGCTGAAGGTCGATTTTCAAAAAAGATACCATTTTTAAATTTTCTGACCAGACCCAAATGTCGCTTGACAGTTTTACCGCGGAATACGACCTAGCTTTTTATTTACTTTTAATGTCGCTAAAACTTTTGTGGACAAAGAGGGAAGATGGCATTTTAATTAATTCATTTAACGACAATAGTACAAAACCAAATAATTTACATGAAATCACAGACCAAACTAATTACATTAATTAACGATAAATAGCAGATATACCTACACTCGCATTCTTTATTTTACTGACCACCAGTCATACATTATACTTATAAGTATGTATTATACACACATGTTACTTATAAGAAATAGATTTTATTAGAAACTATGAGTAATATCTCCCTACCCGGTCCCTATCTATCTAGGACCTATATAGGACTATTCAATGACCTAGATTCTAGGTCATTGAATTATTGAATAGTCCTGAGTCAACATTTATTTTGGGGCCTTATTTTAGGCTACATTTGTAAAGAATGTATGAAGGTACAATACCTACATAATACCTCGCTTGTAACAGTCATATCAACTTATTTACGATACGTAAGTACCTAAAATATTTTTTAAACTTGAGCGATTGCTGAGATATAGGTAGGTACTGATATTTTTATTATCAAGGGACAACAAAGTCTTATGGTTTTTTAAGTACTTTGATATTCGCCTTGCCCTTTATATTATTGGTACGATGGTAAGACTAGATATTATATTAGGTACGCTTAATTTGTCTCAGACCTCCCCATACGCTCTCTTTACTTTAAGGTTTCAACAAAGTAGAGTCAACTTTAGTACCAGTGCTCTTACTTTGTGACCTACGAAGTACATTTTTGTGCCGATGTTAGGGGCTGTACTGAGCAGTAGGTTCAAGGCATTAGAAAAATAAATACTTAGAGTTTGTTAAAGTATCTAAATGTAGATACCTAAACTTGGATAAAAAAAAATTGAAAGGAAATTGCAAAGTTGATCTAGTGGTCGATAAGCTGAGCTACTGATCTCGAGGATAAGGGTTTGAATCCCCGTCGGGCAAAATGTTATTAGGTTTTTCCATTAGGTAATTCTCAGTTGCAGCACGGAGTCTGGATTTGTGCCCGGTTGATGGCAATAGGCTCGCCCTCTATTGCATTGGGACCTACAAGAAAACTGGTGAATTTCGGATGCCTACCCCTTCGGAGAATAGTTACGTATGTATGAAAGGAAATCGGACAAGAAAGTCTGGTAGGCCAATGTAAATGTGGCAGCACGAGATATGGCAGACAGCAAAATGGTGCTTTGTGGCTACTTAAAGAAGACGTAAAAGCAGAGACAGCTGAAAATATTGGAGATCTCAAGGGTTTTTTTTTGGATTTCCCTATGTAAAATGGGCATATAGGTACTTGCTAGGATATAACATTTTTATAGATATAGGTACCTAATTTGGTTTAAAGCGACTGCCTCGTTGGCGTAGTGGTCGCTAAGCGACTGCTGAGCATGAGGCCCTGGGTTCGAATCGGACAAATTGGTATTGACTTTTTACATTAGATAATTCTCCGTAGAAGCACAGCGTCTGGATTTCTACCTAGTTAGTGGCAATAAGGACGCCCTCTTACACACTGGGATTGGTACCTGTAACGACTGGCGAAATGCGGATGTACCTCTGCCTACCGTTTTGGGGAATACAGAGTGATGTATGCCTACAGACCTAGGTACATACTAGAAAAATGCACATGTAGAACAACTCTATTCACGTACTTGGTGCCTACTTAAATGTAAATAGACTTAGACACAAATATGTATATAGATACTTAGGAATTATGCGACTTATTATAAACAAGGATCTCCTTATTTAGTTAAACGTACATATACTATGATAATACTAAATCGTTTTACCTCATGTAATTTTAAGATACCCTGTAAACTGACGAATGACGTAAACTTCTTAGCGATAAAATTTAATCTAAAGTGGAAAGTCATATAAAATACATTAAAGAAGCAGTTTACTGTAAACAAGTGCAGTTGTTGGTACTATCACGATCAGTCAATGCTGGCTCACTCCATAACGCGGCCGCAACGCCCAACAGTCGGCGACCAATCGGAACGCTTCATTAGAAACGACACGCCCCTGCCTGCGCTTGCGCCGATAACAGAGGCGCGACGCTTGTCAGTTTTTCAGTTGCTTTCATAACAGAAGGTCTTCCTGATGGTTTGTTTGTGAGTTTAAGTGACAATGACTTCGTTGAATAGTGATGTTAATTCTGTTAGTAAACTGAAGTTTAGTGTGGATAGTATTTTGGGGAATAATGATTCGTCGCACCACGGTCGTGCGGTGGCGGAGGTGCGCAGCGAGGAGCCGCCGTGCGCGGGCTGCGTGGCGGCGCTGTACCGCTGCTGCCGGGACGAGCCTCCCCTGCTGCAGTTGCCGCTGCCTCTCCCCTACACACATTTACATCCAGCGTTGAGGCCTACTACTGGTGTGTTACTTTTTTTAAATATAAATTAATTCTATTTTATTTACCTTGTAAATAAATTAATTAATATTTTATATTATTTATTAATATTTTAAATAATAATTTACACTCCTTAAAAATAAATATATACAAAAGAAAAAATTGGAACAAAAAAATATGCATCTATATAAATTAACTAGATATTAGTTTAAACTACTTAATTGATACTTATTTTAATTTGGAAAGAGAGTAGGGAGACCTTTGCCCAGCAGTGGGACATTCCAGGCTAGTAAAAAAAAATTGATTCTTAAAAATGACAATGTTTGATATTGTTATCATATAATATTAATATGTAAATTAATTTATGAGATACCTTCAGTATTTGATTTTTTAGTATTCCGAGAGTAAATGAAAGGTAAACAACATATTAGGTATTATCAGTTGGTAATATAAATTACAAACTGATTTGACAATACTGGATGAGGTACGTACTGTGACATCTGTCTTACGTTTATTTAAAACTTGCTTGCGTTTAAATAACATAAATTAATATTATGAAAACAATATTTTTACAATAAACAAAAGTTAAAACATAATAGGCTTGTAAAAGGGCACTAAGAAAAAATGCTAGGCTCTGAAATGTCTCGGGAGGTATCTATTTCATGGTATATTTATTTCGTGACTTCATAGGCCGTAGCCAAACGACTTGAAAACGATCGCACGAATAGGCGAAATTGTTACAAACTCGGGTGGCGGTTACAAAACGCCGTTCTTTTTCCATTCAGCATTATAATAGATTTTATAAAAGTATTTTTTAATACAATCTACCTATTTTTACTTACTTTAGAGATCCCTAAACCTTAGAAAAAACCCGTCAAATATATCTGCTACGGAACCGTATTTTTCTTATTAGGGAACCAACCAAAAATATATGCTTAGGTAGAGACTATTTGTAAAACTATTTTCGCAGCTAGTATGATATAATTATATATTTATTTACATGCATATATAATGTATCAAAAACTATTTGCCACATTATCATGTTTCTTTTATAACTATTATAAAGTGTTTGGTAAATAAAAATGAATTACCTTTTTGTGTAAAAAGCTCCCTGAAAATTATTCAGTCGTTTCGTTGCAGCGTTGCGTCGCGTTGATGTCTTTTACTAGGCGAATGTCATATTATTGTATTTCTCGTATATTACTTTTTTTTTTAATCTATTCTAAATCTTTTACTCGTGTAAAAAGAAGAAATCGTTTACACTTACGCAATAAGTTTAATCCTGTAGGTTTAAAAACTTTTTGTATGCATACATTTTGAAGCAATGGGAAATACATGTACCTATAGTTTCTGTGAGGCATATAGGTAATATATAGAAAATTATTATCTTTCCAGAAATGTTAGCCAGCTAAAGACAGTTAAAGTTCTTACTTTTCTTATAAATAACAATCGTCTTTTTCAACGCAACTGTGCAAATAAATAAAACAACCCTAATATCTTTGAAATAGATAGAATATACTTTATTGCACACCAGAAAATCAGTAATACAGAAAAACCTTAAAACTAAAACAACAGTGCAAGTGGCGGTCTTATTGCTAATAGCAATTTCTTCCAGACAACCATTAATGGAAATCTAGATAGAAGAAATAACGGGCAGATGGCGGTGTACATAATACAATACATTAAATTAAACATTAAATATGAAGACAAGTAACTACATAATATACACACAAATACACATACAATATATTCAAACTAATTTAAATACATACCTATGTAAAAAGTAATATCTATCTTTATAATATCTTTAATACTAGAAGTGGGTTATCTTATGTCTTGTTTCCATTAATTAATACCCAACCCACACCCATAGCATTAGCCTACTAGCAATAATTAACCGATCACTTACAGTACAAACAAAACCGTATAATTTGTTTCTGGTATTATCAAATTTCTAATTGATGTAGGACAATAGCTAAGAATCTTTCACATAACGATAGTTTTATAGGTATAGTGATGATGATAAAAGTAAAATTAGGAAAATCTTTAAAATAAAATAATGAATATCGAATCCAAATATTCAAAGATCGAATCTTATATTACATCGAATTATTGTTGCTATTGGTTTTGTACAACGGCAATACGAGGGTTGTTTTTATAAATTGTCGTATTTGGTTTTTATATAAAAAAAAACAATTCAAAATGTGAACGTTAATAGGGATGTTGACACCGCATGACATGCTTTTTATGAGCTGTCAAAACGCTATACTCAATCGATTTTAAATGGCTATAGGAACCCGTGACGTCACTACTTCGCAAACCGATTGACTTAATATTTATAATAACAAAGTAACTAAAAATCGTGTTTACCAGTTAACTAAAAATGAATAGAGTTTTGAGGGCTAAATTAAAACATTTTTTTAGAGAAGTAATGTCTTGGAATTACTGGTCTAAGGTGACAACATCCCAATTTATCATCATCCGCAGCTCTACATCACCCACTGCTGGGTACATTGCCAGTATCCACACCTTATTATTAACGTGTGAAAAGTGCCTTATACATACCCCGCCGTTAGGAGCGAACTCCGGTGGGACTCCTCTCCGTGGATTGAAATGGCCGATCCACACGAGCATACCCACTAAAAACAACACATTGCCTGCTCTGCGCCTTAGGTAACGAGGAAGCTGAATCTCCACAACTCAGTGCCAGCCTCATCCAGATTCCACCTGCCACGGCTTTGATGTCATCTGCCAATCTCCCTAATGTTAATAAGATCTATTTTATTTCTAGTCTACCGGCTCCCTCTGCCCACCTCGTCCCCGCCACAGTCGTCTGCTCCCCGCTGTGACGTCACATCCAGCGGCAAGAGGAAACGTTCGTGGTCCCGCGCCGTCTTCAGCAACCTCCAACGTAAAGGCTTGGAGAGACGGTTCCAAATTCAAAAGTATATTACGAAACCAGACAGGCGGCAACTGGCGGCCACTTTAGGACTAACTGATGCTCAGGTAAGTTTAAATTTAATATTGATTATTTAATTTCGTCGAATCTTCGCGTGAGCAAAGGGTTGGTATATTTTTGTGCGCAAGAATCGGTATTGCCGGTGTCAATGCTACACGGCTTCGGAATACGTTACCGGTTGACAGCTATCGGAATGTTAATACCTAGGTATATAATAGGTGTACTTATTGTTTTTAATGGATATATATTGAAAATAGTTAAAAAAATTGTCACTAGTCGGTTAATAAAATAAAACAAAAGTGCCCTACCCACAAATCGCCTATATTTCCCGAAGATGTTCGCCAAACATTGTCATTTGTTAGAAGTCTATAGCTATCCCATGTTTCTCCTCCCAGACTAGCCTACACCAGTTAACTGAGCCTGTACCAAGTTTGTCGCCTCTTACAACTGGCTTTTTGGCGACGCCGACGGAAGGTACATACTTATTTGTATTCTTTGCCCGTTCCTTCACAGACACCCATTAAATTAGTCTTTATTTTAATTTTGCCTATGGTTTAGATAAGGCAGTCAAATTAATAACTTCACTGTCTCAAAGACTACAAGACGAAAATAACTAGTAGGTGTAAAATATATTATCGTTTCTTATAGTATGCGCCTACACAAGTCAATACGAGTAGGTACAGCTAAATGATAGCAGTTAAACTCGTGTGCGTGTTACTCCTGCATATTAGGAAATAGGTAGTGGTACCTTCTAAATAATGCAATATTAAATTGAAGCTGGTTTTATGAAACCGAAAATGCAAGAAAGTAAATGAACAGTCTAGAGTTCCTCTACAGATTAGAGCGACCACAAGATTAATTCTATGACGTATTTTCGAGAGTTCTCGACTCCTTTGAATTAAGTCGCCAACTTTTATTCAAAGGAGTCGAGAATTCTACTGTGACTAAGGAGTAGAGCTCCCGAAATTCCGCCATTTCGAGATCGGATGCTTACGGTATATAGGTACATCTAGGTAAATGCTTGCTTTACATCATACTCTCTGTGTGGGCTCATAGAAAGTCCAATTTTGTTATTAGTATGTTAATGATACTTATTACGAATGTCGAAGATAATCAGACAGTACTTAACACAGTGTGCGCGGCAGCTCTGCGGGGCTCTAGCGCGCTGTGGCCGCTCTGTGTCAAGCTGTCGCTATCGGAGGAAAACATCTGTATTCGTTAATGGTTCTCAATGACAGCGCCACAGGCGGTGTGGCGCCGACGTCGCCGCTGGATCGCCATGGTGTGAAGTCGTTCCTCAGCTATCTTTACTCTGGAGTTAATAGAAATACGGATTGAAACTTAAAAAAACATGTACACTTAACAACCTAATACCAATTTTACAAACATAAAAGCAAAACTTGTATGTTAACTATGTAGTTCGAAATTTAGGACACCTAGCACTACAGAGGTACGTCGTCCCTCGATACACAGATCATAACTAACTAATTTAGTTGTGTAAGAAAATTATATCATCCGTTTAAATCAGGCAGAATCATCTTAAAAATCAGGCTTTAATTTGAATTTTGCTTCAGGTCAAAGTGTGGTTTCAAAACCGCCGCATGAAATGGCGGCATACGAAGGAGGGGCGCGGCGGATTGACGGGCTCGACTGGCCTGCCGGGCAGAGACCCAGACTCCACCAATGACGACAACGAGGACATCGACGTCGACACGCTCAGTGATTAGTTGTGATATGGACTGGAATGTTTTATATTAAACAATTGTAACACTTTTAAGATGCACACTGTTCTGTCCTAACTGCGTGTATTCTGTAAGTAGTAGTTAAGGGTTAAGTGCACTGGTATTGATTCCACTGAGACTTACCTAAGCAGGTACCTTACAACCAAAACTATGTACCAGTTGTAGGAATGATGTATTTTGAATTGGAAGAGTTTTACTAGTTAGTTTTTGTAATAGGTAGGTATGTACCTAAAGAGTGTCGTTCTTAATGTGACAAAGTGAAATTGAATAATGATCTCTCACGCCGACTCGCTGGGAAGGACGAAGTACGAAACTTGGGACTGTATGTAGGTACCTACTCGGCGCAAGGTACAAGGTATTAGCATCAGTTCGCGTATCTGTAGCTAAAAGGCCTATAGGTACTCATAGCTGTATTTTTACTCCGTGGCTGGATGCTTCACTGTTTTTGGGGTAAAAGTCCCTGAACCCCGGTGCTAAAATATAATGAGCGTTTTAAAACAAAGCAATGTGTTGCTAGTGTGGAATTGTTTTATCATTAGGAATATTTATTGTCGTTGGTCACTATTGTTTTAAAAATGTATTAGGTAGACCAAAAATGCTAAAAGAAAATATATTGTAATTATTAAGTGTTTAGTTATTATGGAAAACTAATGATATAATATGAACGTCGTAATATAGCAAAGCTATCATAAAAAATCATAATTTAACTGTTTCTGTAAGCATAGGAAGGGGCAGCGTTACAAACCATTAGCCCTTACAGTCAGACAATACAGTTTGTGTCATAAGAAGGTTCGACTTCATATGAAAAAAAAAAATTAAAACCTTATTTATAAAATCCCTATGTGTAAACTGCAGGTATTATTTTAGGATTGTATTCGCAGGTTGTGTGCAAATTACATAGGTGCTTATTATTGGTTGGGTTGAGAGATAAGTATGTACTAAGCTACCTTTCTATCTTTACTATGTCTTGGATATTTATGTTATTAAAAGCAATAAAAATAAATTAATGTAAACACAAATAACGTCAACTATCCATGTATTTTTAAATATCAATAAATATTTTATTTTTATCTAAGTATGTCGAAATAAACATTCTAATATAAACCCCATAGGTATACTTGGTTGCGGGCTGGCAAGGGTGGTTTTTAGTGAGTATTTATTTAATCAAGCAACATTTTAACATAAAAAATTACTAACTAAAAAGCAACATTGCAAGCTTGCAATCTAAGTTTAATTACTGTGGTTTAGCCCAGTGACAATCCTAGACTTCCTCCATCCTGCAAACTGCTACCGGCTAAAACATTGGTGACCCTTTGACCAATGAGTGCTACTACCCCCTGATGGCCCTAAAAGCAATTGCCCGCCGTGAGAACTGCGGTGTTGCAGGCTATCGGGTCGTGGCTTTGTCTTACTTAGTACCGTATGATTCTCGTGTTCGGCGCTTTTCGTATCGAAGTTTTTAAGAAAAACTCGAACACGAAAACAACTAAAATAGTTTGTTTTATAGGTTTATAATAAACCATTGTATCAAGATCCTGCTTTGCTTTTGGGAATATAATAAAATGCATACATGCAGTACATCATTTTATTAAATTTTAATAATTGTACAAACAAAGAGCTGCTACACAAATAGGATAAGGTCGTAAAATATGCATAATAGGACATGGAGTTAAAGGAGAAAAAGTAAATTTATGATAAAATTCTAAAATCATAGAATAATTAAACGAAGGGAAAGTAATAAATATGTTTACAAAAGTGTATACTTATTAACATCAATATTTGACTAAACATTTTGGGTGGAACAAAACTCCACTAACTCAAAGGTAAGTTAAGTAAGGTAAGGTAATTCCTATAAACTTAAGTTCTAAGATATGTTTAACGTAAATATCTACATAAAACATTCTAAATACATAACATTTTGAATAGCTACATACAATTCACCTATTTTGGCATTAATATATTTTAAAATCTATCTAATAATCTACAAGTTTCACTTTACTTCTAGCGTAAGCATCGGCCGCGTCCTTGTCGTAGTCTTGTGACGGGCCGCTGGCGTGTCCGTGCTCCCCGTGCCTGAACCCGTAGCCTTTGTACCCTCTATGTCCATACGGCCTCCTTCTTCCCGGGATATAGCTTTCCTCTTTCCACCTGCCATCATAGCCCTGATTGTCATAACGATTGTAGCCTTCATAGCGGGGCCCTGGCCCTTGACCTTGTTCGCGTGGTGGGTACTTGTCATATCTGTTGAAGTAATGCTGGGGCCTATCTTCATCATTCCTCCTATCGTCTTTGGGCTCTGGCTCTTCATACCGCCTCCTAGAGTCAGCATAGTGGGAGGTTTCACCATATTCGCTTGGTCTTTGCCTCTGTGAAGTTGCTGTGAATTCTCTGTTGGTGTCCCACACGGGTACGCGCGGGGATGTGCTGCGCGATTTACTGTTGTCTTCTCTCTTCTTTTCATTTGACAGAGAATCTCTGCAATACATAATACGATGTAACAAAAAAATGTAATAGGTATATATATTTTTTAAATACTATTCTATCAAAGAGTAGGTACATTTTGCGTTTCTAATATATGTAAATTGTAAATACCGTGATGATGAACCACTACGGCTCCTATCCGAGTCTTCCTCGCTCGACCTCCTGTTCTGTTGATGCCGCATTTCACGCTGCCTGCAAAGGATAAAAGAATTTAACAAACTTTTTATTGACACTTAATGTTAAAAAGGTGTCTCACATGAAAATAGTTTTTTCTTTCAAACTTTAGAAAAACAAAATCTATGATACAGTTAATTTGTGTAATATGCTGTAAAATGTATTTGTGTCCGCTCAAGAAGCGCCGTAAAAGTAAGTCGTAAAAGGCGACAAATCCAAACGGGGTTACGTTGAATAATTTATAATGAGCAGCGACATGGCGAAAACAAAAAAAATCCCCATTCGTTCACGGACTGCAGGCATGATTGTATGTATGCATGTGTACAGACTTGCGTCTCAGTTTGATGGCCAATTCCCTCATCTCCTCGTCCCGACGCGCCTGCCTCCGACTCTCTCGTTCCTGGCGCTCCGCTTCAGCCCGCTTGTCTGCCCGAACTATATAACAGTATAATGTATTATATATTTTATTACTTCATCTATGAGCAACATATAGCTGACAATAATAATAAAGGGGGTCTTATCTCATGTAAATATAAAGTAATTGCAAATGGCGTATTACACTCAGAAACGTGTTTCAGACGACGTACTTGTAACTTCTAACAAGTACCCGCCAATGTACTTAATATTAGTTCATTTATATAATGTGTGTATCATTAGTAATATTATTAAAACATTTGCGCTATCTACGCTTATATAAAACTCACGTTGCCTTGATAACTGTGCCTGCATTTTCCTCTTGAGTTTTTCCTTCAATGACAGTGTTTCACGCGACGTACCCTGCAAAAGTTATCATATTAATCTGGCGAACATAATTGCTACGTAGTGTGAAAACCGACTCGCCTGAGTACAGCTCCGTCAAATATATACCTTTAAATGTTTTTATGTGTATTTTATATTGAAATAATCTTGGGTTCAATATCAGTTTTTAATTCAAGGCAATACTTTACCAAGGCCTTTGTCTTTGAATAGAAGGTGTTTCACATCTTCCTTACTTTAAGAATAATGTAGAATAAGCCATCGACTAATCTGGTTAATTTGTTCGTCCAGGCTAAGTGGCTGTTCAGTCTTTAAAATTTTGAAGTTTTAGGTAACATTTATTTTTCGTATGGTTAAGAATATTTCTTATGTACTTAATTTAGAAATATTTTAATACATGTGGTAATACATACATAGAAATACATATCATTAGTATGGTTTGGAAAAACAACAAAAATATTTAATAAATTATAGTTAAATAATAATTAAATAGTAAAAAATCTGCACAACCAAAGTAAAACATTTGTATGCAGTTAATTATTTTTTCATGGTTAAATTGCATTTAGACACGGCAAGTATGTATCCATTGAGGTTGGAAATCAAGCAATAATTGAAATTAATAAATGTAAATAATACAATCAGGGATTAGCAGGTTTCAATCATAGTTTGTCATGTTGTAGATTGTTTTCGCATTTTAGATGGGGAAGCGAAATAATCTGCTGTTGTAAAAACTACTGGCCAGTAATGTCGTAAGGTGCTAAAATGAAAGCAGAACAAATGTATAAATGCAAATGATTCTTACTGACTTTGGAGCTGGATCCAGACAATCGTAACTGATTCTGGTTTGTATTGGATTTATTGCCCACCGCCATTCTGAAATGTGGAAAAATTCCATGTCACCATTAATTAGGTCAGCTGTGACTACAAATAATTTGTTTACACATAAAAAGTAGGTATATGCACCTAAATGAATGATAGTAGCTTATTTCACTAATCATTAAAAAACCGAAACTTCAAATTCAATAAGAATTTAAGAAATGTGTAAGCTGTCTACATAAAGTGCTATAGGGTCAAAAATTACATCACGCATTTATTTGATCAATGCAGTATATGCTACAGTGTGTATTGTGAGTGTGTGACGACGTCAATCTCATACGACAAAGACAAGATTCGAATAAAACTCACTTTTTCGAGTCGTCAGATTCACTAGTGTCGGAGTCTACCGAGAGCTCACTCGACGACTGGTCCTCCTTACGACGGCCGTAGTACCGCGGTACAGTCGGCTTGCTTTGCGCAATCTTGTCATTACTGTAACATAATACCAATACATAACTTAGTAATTAACAACATTATGTTTTATGCATCTACAATACAATATTAAAATACCAAAAGCAGAAGTAATGCTTCCTTATGATTTGATCTGACTCACCTCACCATTCAAATATGCATTACTAACAACAAAACAAGCTTACCTTTCAAATGACATCGACCTGGAGTTATTATGCTTGGCATAGGCACTAGCATGACTGGAAAATACAAAGACAATTAGTTTCAAGCTAATGTTACAAACTGTCTATTTCATAAATAACGATAGAGATAAAATACAAACTTTGTCGGACTGCGAGAGTATCTGTTTCTAACAATACGTGACCTTGACCTCGACCTCGATCTCGTTTTTCTGTAAGGGCTGTAGGATCTTGAGCGAGATCGAGAGGAAAACGAACGGGATCTGGAAGAGCGCGACTTCGAACGCGATTTCCTCCGAGACCGGGACCTTGATCTTGAACGTGACCGGGACCGAGACCGCGAAAATGATCTTGACCTTGAATTGGGGCCCCGCGGACCAATTTGCCGCAAGCGTCTTTCATGAGGAGGTGATGACCTAAAATGCAAGAGATATTACAGTACAATGTATATAATGAACCTGATTAGCGCAGTGGCTAAGCGATTGGACTGTTGCGCTAAGGGTTGCGGGTTCGATTCCCGCACGGGGCAAAACTTTGTGCGAACCACAGATGTTTGTCCCGAGTCTGGGTGTTTGTGTATGTGATATTTCATGTTTGGGAAACGCACCCACGACACAGGAGAAATTCCTAATGTGGGGCGACGTTTTTTAAAAAAAAAAAAAATGATGTTTATTTTACTTTTGATATAATTACATGAACTTTATTAGAATATTACCTGCCACGAGGTTTGCGAGCGACATCCGCATACAACATCTTCAAGTTCTGCTTCACTTTGTCCGCATACAGGGGCTTGACTGTAGCTGCTGAGAAAAATAATAACAATACAAATACATACACCATAAGCACATCTCATTCCCGAATTTTCTCTTTGTAAAGCTAACTTATAAGTTAGATTTACTTTGAGCTCGACACAGTGTGGCTGTATACAGCCACACTGTGTCGAGCTCAAAGTAAATCAAGTTGCAGCATTAATGACTGACTGCATGATGCATGACTGAATAATGACTGGTCAAATATTTTATTTTTAATTGAAATACAATCTATACAGTAGCTCCGACCTGCGGTGTTGCCCGCTACATTTCTTCGAGATTAAAAGTAGTCTATGTATTAATCTAGGGTGGCAGCTATATTCATACCAAATTTTATCAAAATCAGTCCAGTTGAGAGTGAAGTGGTAACAAACACACTCACAAACTTTCACTT
Source organism: Abrostola triplasia (assembly GCA_946251915.1). Classification (NCBI taxonomy): domain Eukaryota; kingdom Metazoa; phylum Arthropoda; class Insecta; order Lepidoptera; family Noctuidae; genus Abrostola; species Abrostola triplasia. Next base: position 7,377,305 of record OX276434.1, on the reverse strand, counting down.
TCATACTATGAGAGTTATTAATACCTCTGCGTCCTAAAGGATCTAAGTAATTAAATCAGCTAGACCTAGTCTTACCACCGATCTCGGAGACATTTAATAATTACTTAAACTATTACTTAGTATAGGTTTTTTGTGAAATCTTTACTTAGTGTCAGTTTAAGTAATCTAAGTATTAATGACTCTGAATGCGGCGGTTAGCTACAGATCTTTAGTTTAATCACTTTTAGTTTTAAACAAATTAACAAGATGTAACTTACGCGGTTTCTCTTCTTCTTCGCCTCCAAAAGAAGTGATGAACTGTATATTTTCGCCAGCTTCAGGCGAAGGGCTTCTGCTGGGAGAGCGGCTGGGCGAGCGAGTGGGCATTGACGACGGCGCGGCGTAACTCGGCGGACTCACGACACGTGTTGCCAACTTCTTGTCGCTGTAAACAGTTGAATTGAACAATGATGTTCCAGCAGACTTATCAACGAAAAGGACAAGGCCATACTTGCGTGCCTCATTAGCAAACCTTCTTGTGCCAGCATGAAATTTGAAATTTCGTTTCTATAGAATTTATGTCATGGATATTTGAAATAAAATTAACTCAAATCAAATGCTAATAATTTGTATTGTGAGTAGTTCATTTTTATAAACTGGTATTAAAGTTGCGTTCATTGGTGTGTATCTCGGTTAAGTCGAATTTTGATAGATGAATTTGAACCACTTACTCTTATCTTGTTTGTTGTGTTGGAATTTTACAAGTTGGCTTAGTCAATGCATCATTATGGTTCATGACCTGATTCTACACCAAAGATAAGTATCAGATAAAGAAACTTTTAACTTGGCTTTTCCACTTACGTGTCAGCACACACACAATTTTATAAACATTATGATAGCCCATATATTATGCATAAATAAAAACAATAAAATGAGCTCATTATTTAACTAGATGCCTTTTCTTATGTTAGGAAAAAATCATCTAGATGTACAAATATAAAGAATTGATATTGTCTGGAGTAATATGACAAACAATCATACTTATACATACAGCAACACGGCAGGGAAAATGGAAATCTTCGAAAGTACTATAATATTGTGTACTAACCGATGCGCACGTCTTTCTCGCCTGCTTTTTCTTCCAGAAAACATAGCCTTCTCCTTTTCTTCCCGCAACAACTGTTTCTGGTGCTCTGCATCATCAGCGTCACCCGTCAGGAACGAAAAAAGATCGCAGCCCGCCATTCCGAACTGCGGCCCCACTGCATTCAACTCGTGTGCCTGTACTCCGGAAAACATACCATAAGCAAAAGAATACTGGAGTAGTAAGATATATCTTTATTAATGAAAGGTAACATGCAAGATTAAAAGGCATTGTTGTGACATATACTGAATATATACAATACAATATGAAAAATTAAGAAAAAGTTTATGCAAACATAAAGCTGGATGACAGATAAAGAGGAAATAAATAACATGCACCCAAATACATTCTGATTAATTTAAAACATTGATTCTGCTATTATTGATAGTTGTGATGCATGTATTAATATTAATTAAACATACTTCAGGGTCAGCCATGACAAACAGTTACATGACATAAAAATGTGAGTAGAATGTGAGATTGCAAAACAAATGGTTATCTCATTTTCTAATATTAGTCAAATAAAAAATCAATAACATTATTACACAATATAACTAAATGCTTATTGGTGCACACACAAGCTATAAATCTAACAGACTGACATTTAAAATGTTTAAATAAGTAAATTAACCCCTTGAAAGAGTACCCCTCTTAAATTAATTAAGCAATGTATAGACAACCTAAAATAATGTGTAACTCACCTGTGAAGCCTCCATCTTATTGACATCAATGCTCAGATCCACATCAATGATCTCTAGATCTGAATCATCATCCGAATCTTTCTGTTCCACTTTTTTATTCTCAGGGCCTGTAATTTAATACTGCATGCCATAAGAATACCCACAAAATACTGAAGAACATACTACCCCGTGACCAGACATAAGTAGCCGTCAAACATCACAGCAGATTGAGGTATAACAGTAAAGCTGAATCTACCGTTGGAACAAGAGGGCTGTGCTCCTGGATCATTATAATTGTATCCTATAGCAGCACCCATTCCTTTCTTTTCGTGAAGTTTCTCTTTTTGCATTTCTTTTTCTTCTATGGTGACTCCAAATTGCTCTTCAATAGCCAGTTGTTGAAGGAACTTGTCTTCACCTGTAAATAATTTTAGTAATAGTAATATTTATTTATGAATAATCAAGATCAAGATTTGAAATTATTCCATTATCTTATCACAGATATTTACACAATGTATAGCTTTAGAATATAATTAGAATTGTTACTTACTTAATCCCAGAAAGACATTCTGTGCCAGGATCCTGTATCTCTCATAGTTGCATTGTCTTTCTTCAGGACTGAGCTCATCAGGTGGTATATCAGGATTCCTTACTTCAGGAATGTAATCCAAATGAGCTCGGACATCGAATCTGTCAATTATGTTATTTGTGTCACCCTGCCATGGCATCCTGGAATATAAAAGATTTTTAATCTTTCTAATAATTGTTATCCGTACATGACACACACTACACAGCTGATAATCTAATTTAGATTGAACTGACAACTTTGAAAATGAATGTTAATTACTAACATGATAGCGGGGCCTTCTCCTGCTGCTGCAATAGCCGGATCCAAATGCACCTTGCATGGTCGGCCATGGAGTTGCAAAAACTGAGTCGGCTCCGCTTTCTGCAACAAAGTCAATAATTTAAAATGTCTCCTACCAGTATTTGTTTACTGAACTACATAATTATATTTAAGGTCATTATTACTATTAATAGGCGAATAATAAATACAAGTAGACAAACGATTGGCTCACAATCTTTTCGTAAAAGTCCTTGCGGCGCTCCGCCCTACGACGATAGTCAACAATCATGCCGCGGATCATACGCTCTTGTTTTCTTGCTTCGTGCCACATTGTAATATTTTAATGGTAAACGCATAAACAAGGTTTTTGATATTTTAAGTTCACAGTCACTGTGATACGTAGTAAAAGGAAGCACTGAACAGATTGCTCTTTTCTTATCCTGTCTTCACTATTCACTACTACGCCATTTTGAATTTTTGATATTGCGAAACTGATTAGTGCAGTGACAGTCGGGTAATACAGCTTGAAAAAGTAAAGTAGTAAGGTAGAGCTGTGAAGTAGAGCGAATCCTTAATAAACTTGGTACTGCAAAACATACTCCTTTTTTTTTAAGAGGGGGCATGGGTGCTGGCAGGGGTGTTTACGGGGGTGCACTTGCACCCCCCGGGCATGCAGGAAAATACATAGACTTTTTGATTCTTTATTAATACTGTTTGAAATGCACCTTTAATTCCCTTCTATCCATTTCAGTTTTTTCACGAAGCCAATGCGTCTATTCAATTTATTTTACATTTTGTTTTAGTTGTATAGCAGAATGTATGTAGTTATTAATGCAAATGCACTTTATGCACCCCCTTGTAAGAAATCCTGGTGGCGCCCTTGGTGGGGGATTCCTCTTTGACTCCGGCGCCCACTTGCGGTTGTAAGCCATTACACTACATTATTCATCATCCCTCAGGCATAGAAAAACTGACTTGTGTGATGGTGCCGATATAAACGATGGTGTAACAATACTTGCGGTACTTTTACCACAGAATTATTTTTGCAGATTGCCTCGTTGGTCTAGTCATCTAGTGCCACGGTTCCTAACCGGGGGTAATTACCCCTGCGGGGTTAGTAGTTAAATTGAATATCTTTGTATAAAAACTATATGTCTAATAGTCGATTTGTATTTAGGTAGGTTTATGTACTAAATTATTTGCTAACATTAAGGAGGGGGGGTAAATTAGATAATTGATAGATAACTACTGGTTTAGTGGTTGCTTAGTGTGACCAGAGTATATAATCACTAGTCCACTACGTGAGCATGACTACTGAGGATAAGATTAATAACAATAGGCTTGCCCTATATTACAGTGGGATCTACAACTATGATGTTTTATGTAGGTGATATTATATTTTTCTAGTACAACTCAACCTAGACACAACTCATATTAGGGCAAAATATAATATAATATTAATAGTAATATGACAATATGTCCACACCATAGCTCCAATTGCATTTATTTTCAATCATATGTACACTATACAAATACTGTAAAATACACAAGTTTGTAAAGTGCATGCTTCACCAAAAAACACCCCTACATAAGCAGGGCCAATCCTTTGGCACAGGCATTTAAGTATAAAACAAATGTTGTAAGTACGTACTTACTTACAAATTAGAATTAGTAGCAATAATACTCCTCTACTTTTAGTAGTAGTGGTTATTTGGTAGTAATAAATCTATGATACAAATAGAATACATTTATTATTTTAGTTTACAGTATACAAGTGTAATCCACTGTAATCATCAATATCAAACAATACTTCATTTTCTAATTGATTTGGACGACATATACTCAACCAGTCCATGAATTCTTCGAATATATCTAGATTTACTAATGTGTCAGTCATACTTCTGTTACAAATAAGATAGCTTCCTTTCTTTATATATTTTTTGAAAAAATACCACATTTCTTTATGTTTGTCATTGTCCACAAAAAACTCTAAAATATTGATGACTATAATGTCTGAGCTTGAAACAAGATCACTCCTTTCCATCACATCTGAATGAACTACTTTAATCCTGTTACTGTCCATTGTGTACTGATCAATCATCCGTCTTTGGACATCACAACATTCTTCATTAATTTCTATTCCTATGATAGTGGCAGCATTTGAGAAGTAATATGCCTGAAAGAAAAACAATCAATATTAGATAGGCCACACTTAGGTAGGCAATATTAAAAGATGAATAACATAATGCAAGTATGACACTTGCATTGTTGTATATTTTTAAAGTAACACAACTGACCCCATAAAGCACTGCCCCTAATCTAGAGCCAACATCCAATATCTGCTTATCTTCTAAATCGCTGGGTAGCTGCACTTTAAAAATATATTTAAGTGATTGTCGAGACATTGAGTGTGAGATGTATATTAATTCCTGAAAAAAATGAAATGGTAACAATTATAGGAAACACATTTGACTTACTAATTTAAGAAAATACATGAGAACAATCTAGCAAAAAGGAGAACGGAACATTTGTATAAAACTCTATTAACTAGCTTATTTCCTTAAATATAATTATAATAAAAATATAGAAAACTGTGACAATTTTTATAAAAATACATGTTTTTATTGACCTGTGTGTTGCGAGAGTTGCAATCTAGGCAGTAATGTCTCTTTAGTTTCCCTTTCTTGACTAGTTTTCCAACTTCATCTTCGTCATATAAAAACTCATCAACATGTAATGTGTTTACTTTATTACAATCAGCTTGGTCCCCAACTGTTGGTGGTGTTATTGTTTCAGATGTCATTTCTGCTTCAAAAGGCACTATCTTCTTTATCGAATTGCCAATTTTTATAAGCATTTTTTCTGAATTTTGTAGTCCTTTCATACGTTCTAAATCTAAAAGAATAACCATACAAAATTAAGTATTTAAAAAATGTTAGTTACTTATGTACTACAGCTGTATTTAATATAAGTATTAAGTTAAATACCTACAGTTATCTAGAGAAAAAAATAATTCATGCATATACACAATCGAGTTACGATACCTTTTCTATACGAAAGATTACAAATCCATTGCTCAATAGTATCCATTTGGCTTTCATCTAAATCAGAAAATATTTCCAGTATACTGTGCTTAGCGTTTACGACACTATCGTCAGACATGTTTACTATTTACTGTTCTCAGATATTGAAGTTATATTTGTTACGGATAACATTTATTTAATTAACCTAAAATAACAAATCGTGGTCGTGATAAAACCAAAATATTCGCAAATCGCAATGCATGCACAGGGCCAGGCCGGTGCTGCCGGTCTTGTCTTTCTTGTCAAATGTCAATGTCAAATCTCAGAGTAACGTCACAATATGTCACCCACATCACAAAATATTATTAAAAAAAAAATCATTGGTATTATCCTCAGAGTAATTACTAAAGCATAGAGAGAGCGAACAAATTAGACACAAATTACGATAAATCCAAGCTCCTCTCTCTTATGACGCAGATTATATATATAAAAGAGACAAACATATATGGACTCATATATGCTTAAAACTAAATGTACATTCCGAAATTGTCAAACGGTCATACTTGGTCTCTTACTACACGACCAGTTAAAAAAGGACATAGTTGCTTACTAGAACGGTTCTACACGGTTAACTGTACAAAGTATTTGATTTAGTCGTATTATACGTAGTGAATGTCAGTCCTTGTCCTGACATTGTTTATTTTAAAAATAATATATTTTTTTGGATAATATAAGCAACTTGATTGTGTACAAAAGGTGCAAAGGACAGATAAATAAGCGTTTAATATGGCTAGTTTTGTTTTATCGTGTAAATCACATTCATCACGGAAAGATAACAATGAATTTGTAAGATTTCATGGGTAAGTGTTTTTATGCAATTTTCTTATAAAATCACGCGTAATTTTTGTATATTATCACTTATACATACACATTAGATTGATGATGATCCCTTCAGACTATCTTTTTTACGAATTATATTGTGTTAACGAATTAATTTAACAATAAAGTAATTTGTTTATTTGTGAGGTTATGTCATGATAGTGAAGTAGATATTTTTCATCGATACTATTCGATACGATAATTTATTTTATGTCATTAAATTATAGCAAATATCGTTTTATTTTACAGTATGCCTCCAAATGAAAGGGAACTGGTGTTAAGTGCTTACAAGAGCTAGAAATAGATGGACTAAGCATAGCCGCTGTTTTTGCCATTTGGCTATAAAACCCTAATAATACAGAATAACTACAAAGACATCGGTAACGACACTTATTGACGCGGGTGGAACCGCGGGGCACAGCTAGATTATAAAAAAATATATATTGTTTCTATTTATTAAAAATGTACTAAATTTATATGTGTTTTTACTTTTGCTCCCAGTTTCTAAAGGCCGATCAACATAAAGATTAGCCATTAATTTATCAAATGTTTCATATCAAGTACAGTGATTGGTGGACCTGTGTTGCAATATAAATCTTTTAGTCAATGAATCACGTATTTGTTGTAATTTAAACCCTTACTAGATAATTCTTAAATTTGGGACTAAATTTATACTGATGCCTTGGTGATGTATGTTTTATACAACGTGAAAATAACGTACATTCTATAGAAGTACATTTTCTGTCAAGAACTAAATTTATTTCGATACTTCGACTTACCAAATACGGCACATCACTACCGAGGCAAAAAAAGTGTACAGTATTGCTGGAAGCAACGCTCCCTCTATGCTTTAGTCATTACTCTGAGGTATTATCATGGATCAAAGCATGGACAAAAAGGAAACACCGTTATTACTAAAACTAAAGTTTTTTTGTGTAGTACTTAGAGCATTTAAATGCTCTAAGGCTAGTACAGCAATAAAGCTAAGATAAACTATCTATAACGTTCATTGTGGCGTTCTAAGGGGGAGGCCTTTGTTCAACAGTGGACGTCTTCCGGCTGATGATGATGATGAAGCTATCAATGACTGCACCGCAAAAATTGTTTTTTTAATATTGTAATAAAATAGTTTTTAATTATATTATTATAAATACTTATTAATTTAGAAGTATGCCAGGATCGTAGCAAATGGAAATCCGTAGTCTATGCCTACCCCTCAGGGAAACAGGCGTGACTTTATGTATATATGTATATATAAATACATACATACATAAATTCACTGTTAACGACCGGTTAAGCAGTAAGAGCTCCCTCAGAGCTAACTGCGAGAGACAAGTTCGAAAAAAAAAAAAAAAAAAATTCACTGTCACTCTCTCGTTGGTCTAGTGGTCGCTAAGCGCGACTGCTGAGCACGAGGTACTGGGTTCGAATCCCGGGTCGGGCAGTGTTAATGGGTTTTTCCATTAGGTAATTCTCAGTGGCAACATGGAGTTTGGATTTGTGCCCGGTTGATGGCAATAGGCTCGTCCCCCATTACATTGGGACCTAAAAACATAACTGGCGAAATTTGTGTGTACTATATGTGCACCTCTGCCTTCCCCTTCGGGGAATACGGGCGTGATGTTATGATAATGATGATATAAATACTTCATAGGCCCATCTCATCACTATTTGATAAAATTGATAAGACAGACAGCCTGTGTCGTAGATTTTGTATCCGAGTAGTGAAGCGAGTGGCCGTGACTGCTACTTGTCACTTTGTCAGATGTCATACTCAACTCAAGTGCCGTCAGACAGTTGTCGCGCCGCGTTAGCCGAGTATTATTGTTTTGCAAATTCTGGGTTGTAGTTTCTAAGCAAATATTGAATTATTTCTTGTACTAAGGTAACGATTGAGTTTTACAATGTACGTTTAGAGTTTGGAGTATGTATATGGTTATTTAAGACGCAGTTTATTCAGTTCAAGTAGTAGCTTATTAGGTTCATTTTTAAACACTATATTTTAATTTATAAACGTTGAAATGGAATGCCTTTCTCATAAAAAAACCATTGGAATATGGATGTCCGGCAAGAAAAGTCAAAAGCTAAATTGGAAAGAGTTTATAAAGTCTTGTGCTTCTCATGGATACAATCTAGTTAAAGTAAGTACACTTATATATTTCACTATTAGTGCCCAAGATGTCTATCATATACAGAGATTTGTCGGCGTTTTTTAAAAATCATTTTCATTTAATTAGCAATATGTATTCATTCTGTCACTTTATTGAATCATAAATAAATAATGTTTCACTAGGCCATACACAACACAACAATATTATAATTAGTAAAAATACATTTTCGTTGAAAAACTTAATTGTTATAAAAGTTCCAACTTTTTTTAAGTTAGCAAGAAATATCAGATTCCAATGACCATATTAATTTAATAATGGCCAGTACATATTCAATTTTATTATCAAATAAATATATTGTATTACAGCTTGACTTAGACAGACCATTGGAGGAGCAGAGACCAATTAATGTGTTCCTTCACAAATTAACTGATGTCATTGCTGCAGCTGACCATGGTGATCCTAAGGTATGTTATAACAATAATAATTATCAAAAACATACTAATATTATAACAGTAACATTGAAAACATACCTAGTAGTTTAGGGAAGATGATATCATTACATTTTTCTGATTTATAGAAACATAAGCTGATCTTATACTTTAAGATTCATCAAAACAAGTTATATTATGACTCATGGTCATATCTGATGTTGATTTTGATTAGCACTGTATTGTTAACTGTTGGCTAAAAAGCATAAAAGTTGTGGTGTTTCCACACATTTACAAGTTACTACATGTTAGATATGCCCTTATTTTGTTAACCCTGGGCATGTAGTAATGTTGGCTGCATATTCTTAGCTGACAACTTACTTGTTTACTTATGTTTCATCACCTTTATTACTTGGATTTGTTTCATGGCCATTGTCATTTATTATTCAGTATTAGTCAGCAGTGTCCTTACTATAAAGTGACTATAAAAACAGCTATACCATTTGTTTCCCTTGAGTGACTAACTGACAATACATACAAAAAAATCAGCAAATAATTGTGTACAAAAACTTAATTTACTTTTCACAGTTTGTGATACCTATGGACTGAAGTGCAGTGATTGAAGTTTTAATTGCTTTTTGATGAGACTTACTATGATATCAAAGTATTCAAGTAGTATCTTAATGAATAAAGCTATAACATGGTCATAAAGAAAAATAATTATTTCCATTGCAAAGCTAGTGGAAATATTGGTATTTGATATCCCTGATTGCTATTGACAACCATTTACTAACAATATTATAATGGGTTCTATTTTATCAGAACTTACTTTATATCTTATATATACCTGATCAATATTAACATGATTGTTGCTAGATAGCATAATCATGATAATTTTGATGTGATGTGCATTAGTCATTAATTGCTTTGTCTATCTTATGTTATCAGGCATCAATAATCATTAGTAGAGTGGAGCAGTATCTATCTAACCATCCAAATATAACTGTTATTGATCCACTGGACAATGTGAGGATACTTTTAAATAGGTATGTATATGTTTTGTAAATCTGTAATTATTTTTATTGTACATCTGTATCATTTAAAATCTTCTTTTTTTTCTCATTTTAATTTACTAGACAGCAAAAACTGAAACTGGTTTTAACTTAACAATAATATTATTTTACGTTTCTCGAGAATCAAGTATGTAATTACATTTTAATATATTTTTGATAATACTGTTTTCAGGTATGGTTACTACACAATACTACAAAATGAGCCATCACTATACAAGCAGGGGATATTCACACCATCATTCGCAGAATTTACTACTAACAACATAGAGATGAACATTGAGATTATGAGGCAGAGAGGTGTTAAGTTTCCTGTTATATGCAAGCCAACAATCGCCCATGGGTCCAAGTCAGCACATGACATGATTGTTATATTTAATGAAAAGGGCTTGCATGTTTGCAAACCACCTTGTGTGGTACAAAACTTTGTTAATCATAATGCTGTTCTACACAAAGTTTTCCTAATAGGAGATAGGTTGGTATCTTTACAATTCTTTAAGTCATTTGTCAGCTTTTTGTTGAAAAGATTTAACCTTGGATATGTGATCTTTAAAATAGAATACAAATGTCGTATAATTATTTGCTTAATGACTACCTGTTATTCCTGTCAATTTATTAGTATATTACTGCATAATTTTATTTTTGATACAAGTCTAAACTGGTTTAAAGTTTTAGTTATAGGAACAAAATTTTATTGCTTTAGTTCTTAAATTACCTACATAATATACTTTATGACTTTTAATGCAACATTATCATTATAATATCTCCCAGGAATTATTTACTTTTAACATAATAAGCTTCTTACCTAAAAGTTTTACAAATATTACAGAATAAAATATAGTCATACATTTTTTAAATTACAGGTACCATATCTGTGAAAGACCGAGCCTCAAAAACTTCTATGCCTCCGAAGATTTAGAGCCGATATATTATAGTACAGGGGAAGTTTGTAAAGCAGATAGCCAGTCCACACTGTCCATCCTCGACCCGCATGATAAGGCTGATATCACAATGACGCTGAATGAGGACAAGATCAAAACTATACTCAAAATATTGAGGAAGAGGATAGGGCTACTCTTAGCTGGGTTTGATGTTGTCATAGACAACATGACAGGTAGACATGCAGTCATAGACATAAACGTCTATCCAAGTTATGACAACTTCCCTAACTTTTTTGAACATCTCTTAGATTCTATAGAGGAGGCAGAAAGTAGGAATGTGAATAATGTTTCATATAGTAATGGTGATTGTAATGGTGTTTATGGAGAAGAGTTTCTAGGTCATAAGATAAATGGTTTAATAAACGTTGGAATGGATCCAATAAAATTTGGTGTAACCGGTATGAATATCAACTGATAAAATTATCAATAGTGTTAAACACTAATATGTGTATTGATATTATTGATAATATATTATAAATGATCGCTTTTATGAGTCATATATGCGTAAGATATTGTTATCATTTGTTTTAGTTATATGAATAGTTGTTTCCGTATTATTGCACGCGCGTATATTATAAGTACGCCTATAGTAAATCATTAGATTTTGCTTTATTTTTAAATAATGTAAATAATTATATCATCTTGCGTAGTGTCGTACAGTATTCGTGATCTCAAACGATAGGTGTGGGCATTAGAAATATCGCTTTATTATATAATAAAAAAAAATCATATCACCATTGTTAGATTAGCTTCTTAGCTAAAATAATATATTAAAACATATTCATTAAAGTAAGAATAAAAAAGGAAACACAAAGGCACAGTAATTGTCACAAAAAACAAGTGGGAATTCTAGCTTTATTTGTTTTGTCTATGGCAAACATGAAATAAATTAGTGGTTTTATGTAAATGTGTTAAGCTTAAAAATAATTATGATTTTTAAGATAAAAAAGGTTAAACTTCACAGTATTTATACTCTAAGTGACAAATAAGTTAGTTGTTTGTTTACATTAAAACTCAAAGTGCCTGTAGTTTGTATAACCAATTAGACAGATCACCATTGCTTGAGGTCGCGCATATTCAAAGAAAACGTCTAATGTATAGTTTAATCTGTTCAAAGAGTAAAACTAGTTATTTATATATTTATGTTAAGATATCAGTTTTTGACTCTATTTATACTCAATTATCTATTAATCATACATTCTGTCGCTCAGCTTGTGGCTCACAAGTCTATTGTAAGTAAATTTCCGATTAAGTAATATAGGTTTACATTATGTATCGTACTTTAGTGCCTAAAAACACAGAAATATATAAATCTCACTTTAAACAATATTGATAATTTACTTTTAAAATATGTAAGGTTCGTATTTCATGATAGATTCCATTACAGATTAGCATTTTTTGCATTCCATCATCAATATTGATGCCTCACAAAATGCTAGCAGTTACGTTGGTGTAAGCTTAAACGTAAGGCCGTGTTTACATTGATAAACGTGCATAAAGTCATTTTATCGAGGTCTTGTTTAGTCTACAACACTTCTAGATTAGCAGAGAAATTAGAGTAATACTCCAGCGTTTCAAATGGTACAGTAAACTATGAGAAATTCACTTAGTTACTTAAGTAATGAGTGCACTAAGCAATGTAGCCTTTAGTCAAAAATTACATTGAATTTTATACGACAGTTTTTTGTGTCGACTATATATTTATTTATGATCTACATGTATTTGTAATGGGAATTATTGTTCGTATTTGCTTTATGATGAATGATATATGTACCAACTGTACGTCTTAAGACTGATATAGTCATTTAAATATTGTTATAAGTATTTTGTCGCACGGGCGCTTCAAATGTGGAATTGAGAAATTAAATGTTTAAGTTATAGAAGTGTACCTCCATGTTGTTAAAACTTTGTCCAAACTTTATGACTTGTACTTGTTAGAGCCAAACTCTTAGTATCGCGTGTTAGATATCCACGTAATGTTAGCTACCTATAATACTTTTAAGTATAAATATATTGTAATCTAAAGTGAATGGTACATGTCCACAACAGCAACTGCCTAATTTTCCTCTATTTTATATTTTTTAACAATTGCAGATCAAATATCACAATCATTAAATCAAAATAAGTATTTTAAAGCCTTACGCATTTTCATCAGAATTTACGTGTACTTCCTTTTTACGTAGGCTTTATTTGCAGGTGTTAGTGGACTTGTGTGTGATTCGAATATTAAGCTAATTATAATAAGCAAGTATATACATACAAGTTGTGATTGTTCTCTACTAAATGACAGTTCCTGATAGCGAAATGCTTAACTTTTATGAATACAGTACATGTATGTGTGTACAATTAAATTCGTTTTGCGCATTTTACAAATTTGTTATTTTCCTATAATAGCACTGATCTGTATAATTCATAGAATATTCATTTACGTATATTTTATATGAATTGTAAAAACTACATTTTAAATATTTTTTTAGTTACAATAAGGCCTATGAACAAAGTGTTTATCATACCTATAATGAATAATGGTTCTTCACTATATTTAATTAACAATATACTCTGTAATTAGAATGCTAGATGTACATGTTAGTAATTAACCTTTTAAACGCCAGAACGTAAACGCATCAGTTTTCCTTACACGCCAAGCCACAAATTTAATGTCGTCTTTAGCCGTCGGCGACTTGGCGGGCACGTTTGCAGTTGTCGGCTATATCAGACCATGGCGCTCAAAAGGTTAAACTTCACCAATTGTGTATCATTCCATAGTTCAGTAAATTAAAGTTTTGGTGTTATGGAGACCTTGTTATGGTTTGTAAAGTTTCAAAATTTAATGTTTTTTTGTGGATTGTGTGATTCATTTGCACGATTTAATCGTTGTTTAATCCACTGCAAGACTTGAATAACCATAGGTTATCATAAAAAAATATATTGACAGTATCACAAGTTTTGAACCTATGATTCTTATCTAAGGACTAAGTAACCCTATATCAACAACGCCTGACGCTATTCGATGAAATCCATAAACTAAAATCTAAATCATCGGTTCAATAGCTGTTAAAATACTTAGGGTTGTCAAATAAATTTCCATAAAATATCTTTCGATAATATATAATACCATATAGAACCCATTGGTATATTGCAAGAACAGTTCTTATAAAATATTAAGAATTAAACTCTTCAAATTGTTGTAGATCCTCATGAAAACCTATCCAAGATTTTCTTGGTTGTCAGTAGTCTCATAGACACTCCAAAACATCCATTATACAATTGGGTATTCCTTTTTGCTTTCCCTAGGCACACGAGATTCACGTTTACATACATATAATATATACGTACATATAATAGAATTCATCTTAGTCTCTGCCGAACTATTGTATAAAAAAATTCAATTTCAGTTAACTTACTTCCATAAAGTTAGTTGTTATGGTAGCAATAATTTGAGTATACAGCTATATCATATCTATTCGCAAAGATAAAATTTATTTATATTGTTTATTAGAACTTGAAAATGTTCTTGATACGTGTAATTCAGAAGCATTATATTTATACATACATTCTAATTAATAACTATGCTTGTTTGTGGAGATTGTAATAAGTATCTCTTTTATGTATGGAGTACCTACTGGCCTTATATTATGTCCTATATTACCAGCCTGTTATTATTTGGCATCAAACTGTAAGTTTCAAGCACAAGTACTAAATATGTAAAGCCTCTTAACTTTGGTATTTTTATATTTCATTATTAAAAAAAAAATATAATTTCATTATAATGTCTTTCAAGTTTGGTACCGAAGCCTAAAGATAGCTCTACGAACAAGTTAAATTGCCTTATGATTAACAATGGTGTTGCGTCGTGTGTATACGCATATAGTGCTTTACTAAGCCATGGTTTTTTAATCCGAATAATCGTCATTAATTAAAGTTGTGCAGATATTTTGTAAGGACACAAGAGTGGGTAGTTTTCAAATGTTCAGAACCAAAATATAATGATCTTATGCGCACGCGACGCCGTACCCATATAAGGTATTCAGGAACCACTTAAACCTGTGCAGTGTACGTAATAACTATTCTCTGTGCGCTTAGAGGGCAACGGGTCAGTGGCAAATACTTGTTTATATGTATCATTAAAAGGTGCAACCCGAGACCCAGCTCCTCTCCTACACAGTTTATGAAGTTGATTACTTAGTGAAAGTCGAAGTTCTCGATTATATGGAAGCAGCTAATGGGTACAATTAGGAGGGGAAAGTTTACTGTTCAGCCTATTCGCTTTTATGCGCAAAATAAAGAAACTAGTAATGATTAGTGAAATATAAATATATTTGGATACACTAGCTACAGCAGATAAGTATGAAAAGGAGAGCAAAGATTCTGCAAAGATTACAAGCATTGTTTATGTAAAATTATAGTAAGAATATGAAAGTATCAAATGTTAAGAGAGCTATTAAAATCCCAAGTTCTTCCACTGTATCAAACCATTAATATCATTGTAACAAGTATTCATAGTAATGTGAAATATAAACACCTGATGCCAATACTAAAGCGGTTTTAAATCAATTTGACGTAAAATATTGAACATAATAGCACCATTTCTTAGTTAAAATCACGTAAGAGCACAACAACGGTCGTGTTCGGTTAACGTTACCATAAAGGCGGTAATTGTTAATTCGACACAGTTCTGTGCATAAATCACATCTAGTTGCAGGTAGAGAGGCGAATCTGTACAATTTATTATACATTACCGTACGCAATTCGCAGTCCGTGTACACTTCGCTCTCGCATTCTAAACACAGGAAGCGATTCTAGATCGCAAATTCAATGTCATTAGCATCGCGCTACGAAACATTTCGATACTAAATCGACTAATATCCGATTTTTGTTATAAATCTTATAAACGTTGTGAAACAACTGCGCATTTGTGAAATTTTCAATATTTATTCGTGCTTAATATTCTGAAGTCCTATTTCCTATGGTTTATGTAAATAATGATCTTAGCTAAGTTAATGTCACAAATTTATCTTAGGAAATAAATTCCTACCGATTTATTTGTTGTCCCTGCTGGATTAAGCCTGACAAAAGTTGTTCAAGCTTCCTTTGGCCCTAAAAATAATTGCTTTCAATTTTAAAGAAAATCAAGTTTTAATGGGACTTTGTGATTTCTATGAAAGTAGGTTGTGATATGGCAAAAAGTATGTATTACAATCTTACGATTACCAGTAGGTAGTTGTTATTGGTTAGCGAAAAATTGGAGCCTTCAGCCTTGAAATTGCAGCGTTGTTTTGAATTGCGATTCAGTCAGCTGTCGGCACATGCGGACAAAGCACGCGCGTCGCGCGCGCAAGCCGCTTCGCCTCCGCAGCATTTTCGCGCGTTTCGAAATAATATCGACCGAGCGAATATAACGTCTTGTACGCATTTGCTTTTAAATATAAAAACACCATAAAAGTGTATGTGATAATTATTAAAATCTGTGTTTCCTAGTGTGATTTGGAAGTAAAGGTGAATAGTTAATTCTGTGTGTAACTCGCGCTTTGTGATCCGATCAACCACTTTATTGTCTGATATCTTATTGTGCTACTGACTATACGTCAATCTGTCAGTTAATCGACTTAAGTGATGCGTCTAATCGAAAGTATCTACTGATTAACAGTTTGTGTCAAAAGTGTTGAGTGGATGCGGAAGTGTCTGGTCGTTAAACTTGTTCTATTGGACCGGAGGTAAGTCCAGCATTGTAATTTAATACACATATTATTATGAATAAATTAAGTCCTTACATCAATGTTTGATCTTTCATAAAAAATGATGTTTAATGTTATTAAATTACAACATAACACCAGTGTTAAAAGTTTTACGAACAGGCATATTACGTGCGCAAATATTTTGAGCGATAAGGGAAAAACGGCACGAGTAAATAGATCAAAGAAAGTTGCCTCGGGTTGTAGAGTTACTGCGTACATGATTACTTTTTTTCTTTGGTCAGAACAGGCGTAAGTGAATTTGAAAGCCATAAACGATTTACCTACACACCATTTGAGAACAATAAAACACGTGAGAACTCGAGTAACTGTTGTAAGTTCCGATATGTAAATCGGGGAGTTAATAAAAAAGAGTATTTTCGTTAGTTGCATGTACAAGAAATATACTTTACGTGACTGTATGTTTAGTCTGAGTTCTTCGTAGCAGAAAATTAAATCATTAAGCTTGGATTATTGAACTGTACACTGAAAAATAAGTTAAAGAATAATTATATTTTTCTCACGTAACCGAGCACGTCTTGTTAAGATAAAAATATTTTTTTTAAACGTCTATAGTGGAGTTAATATAGGTACTGATGTCCTTTTTCGGGATGTACCCTGAACTGGCGGTGTATTTGGAGCAGTAAGTGTTGTTTATTTATAAAAATATTTATTTATTTATTACATTTTAAATATTATTATATTATATTATATTATTGGATTATTTCGACCGAAGAATACCCAACCGAAGTATTGCAGAGGTTGATGAACATTTGACTGCCTAAAGGGTCGCCGTTTGATCCTCGCACAGAATTTATTCGTAGTCTTCAAATATTTCTGGCAAAAGTATGATTGGAGTTTTCTAAAATTGTTGTAGTTCGGTTTATAAAAATAGAGCTATTGAGTCTCGTTCCGGAATAGTTTGTTGACGTCCTTGGGTCGACTGCGACGAATTATCGCGTCATCGAAATACACGATCAGTTAGTGCGGTGACATTGTCTGCGGAGTCCAGAGTCGCCGAGAACTTGCAGAACGAATTCCGAATTGGTCCCGCCCGAGTTCCCGCGACCTTCGACTACGTATCGTTGCAGAATCGAATCGTCTCGTGGTAACTGTAAAACTAGTTTGGCTGTCGGTTGCTTCTCTAATAGGATCGGACGCGTTCCGCACTGTTGGTACTTTTTCGAGCAATTGCGTATAGATGAGCAGTAGGTGGTCTAGCGTTGTCGAGAATCGATTCCTACCCACCTTTTGGTTTGTATTGCTATAATCTTATTTCTGCAGAGAAATGGGATAGTACCTACTTTTTCTTGCGAGTAACTATAATATTTCGGTAGTTCGGAAATGATGTCGGTTCCTATGTACAAAATCCAAAATGACAAAACAAGAGGTGCAAAAATGTTCTCAGTCAATTAGAAATCATTCTATAATCTATCGATAATTATATGCATCGTCCTAGCTCATAGTTTTAAATACGATTGTTTGTTTCTGTCTGAATTGTAGGTCCTGCAATGAATCCAAGAATCAACTTGCTGCCTACGTTCGAAATATAGAAATACGTGGGGTATTTATTCTTTTCCCATTCTAGGGTAAATATTGATACCACTCGGGTAGAGTATGTATTTATATAGAAAACACGCGAAAGATCAACGAACTGTGAAGTTATTTTGTAGGTGTACTTACTTGTGCGCATTATTCTGTCGCCGTTGCGGTGTCGACTGTCGGGTACGATGAACCAATATCATTTCGTATCGGCACCTACGTCTTATGAATCTGTCTCATTGCAAATGCAACGCATACGTCTTTTCTTTTAAGCGTTGTTATGTTTGTAACTTGAAGTTTCATGGTCAAGGCGCATATCTTCAAGGACTTCTTGGTTGTGTGACTTGTGTGTGTGTTTGTTCGGAAGTGATAGTACCTACATGTGCAGTTTCTGTATTGCTTTATGTTCGGTAGTAAATATTCGTATGAGTATTTATCAAAATAAAGCTCCATTCATGTTTAATATTAATCGTATTTGATTCATAGTCTGTAGGTAATAATTGTCGATGTTTGGCTACGAATAACCAACTTGCGACATAATTTTACGTTAATAATATAGAAATATGATAATTTATCCAAAGTATAGTAATGTCTCATATTAAAATAATTTTCGTTGGTAGTTACCTCAATATAAGATTGATAGTAAACAAGGTGTTGTGTGGGAGTTATAATGGTGTAGACTTCGTACTTTAGAGGCGCTTTCAGGTTGGTTCGTTGGCAAACTGTTGGGTGCGAGCAATGTGCTAAGAAGAGTGTAAATATTGACTGAAGTCATTGGTAGCTCGCGGATGACAAATCGTTCGGCAAAAATAAAGTATTTGCCGTTGTGTTGTGGAGGATATTAGGGTGTTTGTATGTGCGCGCATGTCTGCCCGATACACATCTGTATCGTGCGCTATACTCACGTCTTCTCTCTCACTTCCGCATCTTTTTAATTGGTAGTTATAAATCGGGTGTAGATTTTATGATCAAGGCCTATTGTAGTGAGGAGGTGAACGTACTTCCTTATGTGTTATTATTTAATTATAACATCGCAGATTGTGTATATTTAATTGCTCTACAAACATGTTCCTACGCTTTTCTGTACTGTTTCTTATGTAGACCTTTATGGTATTTGTAGAGTATGGTTCAAACGTACGTAAAGTCGAAAAGATAGACAGGTCAAGGCTACGCTGACCCACAAACTGTCCATCATTCTTTTGACACGAGATGGACTCGTCCGACATAAACTCGTACCCTTGAGAGACGTGCGTCAGTAAGAATACAACATTTATTATAAAACCTTGAGTAGGTAGTATACTTAGTAAAGTAATTTCTTTTTAAGTTGGTAAGATCATAATTTTATTACTAAGTTTAAAAAGTATTTTCTAGCATAAACTCTACGTAACTTTATGATTACTTTCTGATGTCTTTCTTGTTAAACTATTTTTTTTAAACTGTAATCCTCAGCTTACACTACGTTTATAATGGATGATGGAAAATATTGAAAACTGGGTTTAGGAGTTGGTCCTTTTAAAGAAGAGGAACGAGACCGAATTGCATGTCGCACATTTACATACATACATAAAGTCATGCGTGTTTCCCAGAGGGGCAGGCAGAGACCACGGATTTCCATTTACAGATTTACGTCAGTAAATAAAAGGGAGAGCACTGTTTAATAGCTCGGAACATAATATTATATAACTTTATTTATGTATATGAAAGGCTTCAGACCCTTTCAATGAACTGCCGAAACAACACAGGGTCTGACAGGCGGACACAAATGTAGCTATTATGTAGGTACATGTTGTACATTATTCATACAACAAACTCTTATTTGTTTCGGCACTGAGTTCACTGTATTTGACTCAATATCGTGCAGCTCTCAATATGGGATATAAAGTTCTGTTCCGATACCGAAGGCTGTTTTGAAACTTCGTCGTAAGTAGCATGAAAGTTATTATAGCGGTGAGCTTCTGTTTACGCTTTGAGTGTGAATTTCAAATTTTGCTCTATTATTATAGAACATTTTGTTTGGCACACACACCGGACACAGCGTAGGTGTATGGTTGGGTTGTATTCTCTTAGACATACAACAATGGACAATGTTTCTTGCCGGCTACATGTACCTAAATAGTTCTACCAAATTGTTAATGCACTTCGCACATGAATGTTTAAAACGAGGGATAGAGCGTTTACGATTTACTCTACCCATACAATACTAACATGTAAAAGCTTTACGATATTCAAATCGCATATCCAAACTTGTAATCCTACTGAGTTCAACGAATTATTATATTAAGTTCATGAAGATATAGATTGAATACGGTTACTTAATGATGATAGAGTCGCATCGCGTCTTTGTGTAACAAATACTTGATGTATGCATGTCTGTGTGTCTGTACATGTAAATCTACCGTTCACGAGGGCGCCATATCGGGTGTTTGCGCCTCCGCCGGCGGGCAATTGAGAAATGTTTGAACAATATGTAGGTTTTGCGCCCGTAATATTGTAGTTCTAATTTTAAAACTGGCGGTTATCATGTATGCTGTTATATTGAAAGGCAATGGTTACCATGACAACCAGATAAAAAATTAAATACATACTATTTTTATTGTATGGATACATTCTATCTAACATTCTTGAAAGACAAACATATTTTAACTGTAAAAATGTTTAGAAAGAAAAAAATATTATACCTTTTAATTTATCCAAGGGCTCTTTAGTCAAAATTTACTAAACATCGCGAAAAACAAAATATTTTTCATTAGGAGTATACCAAAAAATATATATCATAAATCGGTGAAGACCAAATGAAGACAAATTGATATTGATGTAGAGATAAATTTCAGAAAGTTTGTAATTAGTTTAAGATTTGTCGTGAGATAAGCTAAGAGTTCCCTGAAGAAAAAAGCGGTCCAACGAAGACCTATTTAAAACATTAGTGGATTATTATCCTACATTACTTACCTATATCAATATTTTTAATACAAAGTTCTGTAAAGTTTGTAATCATTAAAAACAGTCGTGAATGATGAAGCGAAAATAGTTATTTTGCACAACTGCTAGGTACTGAATTTTCTCTAATGTACGTAATTTATCAAAATGTGATGCAAGGATAAAAAGATCACGTTCAGTCCGATGATTACGCGGCTGTATGTAGCTAAGAATAATTTGCAATCGTTAACAATAATTTGAAAAGCCGACTCCGAATACTAATAATAATTATTACAAATTAAACTCGCTTTCGCGCCCTTCACTGTACAAGCTTACATTAAGTTAAATGATGGTAATGAATTCGATTCCTGACTTGGATATTCGATGTTCATTGATGTATTGTTTTGTATAAAGGGCTGTAAAACATTCGCCACGAGTGATGGTAGTTATTTGATCGTAAGGCGTGCCCTGGGCAGTCAGCAGTTACCAACCTGCTCAATGACAATAAGCTGTTGTTATTGTAAAGCTCATGTAGTTACGATAGATGGAGTTGGTTTAGTACCAATTAAATCGGTGCTTCGAGGTTGTATATTAAACGTCTTTATTTCAAAACAGTGTATTGCAATGTCTTCTGCTACTTTGGTGCTAAATATGTTCTTATCCTTTGTTGCATCATCTTCAGTAACATCATGGAACCAATCACTAACACCAACTCCATATTGCACTTCTTTCCTCAAGATTCTAGAAGTTTTCCTTTAGTCTCTAGAGAAAATGAATCACCTAGTTTTTTAAACCTTCTGTGAACACAGACAACTTTAATTGTATGGGATTTTAGTAGTCTCTACCTAGAGTCTAAAATCCAGATAGTTTGGATACACTGGTTATGAAAAAACGTTAAACATTATTTAAAGAAAAGTTACATAAATGTCCGGTCTTCCTCGGTTGTCATTTAAATAAAGTTTTATGAGTAACTATTAACCTATTACAAATTAATTATCATGCTCTATTGGCTAGTGTGTGTAAACTCCAGAACGGGTTTTTTATAAATGTATACAGAGCAAAAAGTTTACAAACAACAAAGATGATACATACCTACTATAATACTCGTAACAAGCCTTAAAAAACGTCTATAATAAACGAATTAAGAATAAAATGTTTACCAGAAATAAACTAACTGCTACATACTTCCAAAAAGATGCCAAACTGAAGTGTGAATATACATAGGTATATCTCATGTATGTATATTGTCGCATGTTAGACAAACTTTGATACAACATTAGCATCAAGTGGGTTCGACAAAACGTCAAGCGATATAGTGATATACCCAAGGGAAGATGGAGGAAGTTTGAGGCCCATAGGACAGACTAGCACTCACTATACGATACATATTCACAGTATACGAAATGTGTAGCCGTCTTCGATCGTAACATGTGTACAGTCAAGCACATTTAAAAGATTTTATTCTGCAAAAATTGTGTTTCAACTAATGAAATGTTTCAACTTTTGTTGCTGACTATGTGACTATATAGCAAATGCCTATCTTTTATATTCAGGATATTTAGTAATAACTTAAAGACTTGTTTATCTAAGATCTTTTTAGAAGACTGAAACGCGATAGGCATCGTGTCTACGTATACTCGTTATATTTCTAAAGTCATGATACTCAACATCGCGACGAGCAAGATTTCTGCCGACTAAGTAATCCTACGTAATTTATTCGAGACATCCCCCGGCAATTATGCTGTAATATTTAGATGTGCTTTAGGGTTCCGTAGCATCAAAGAGGGTGATACAATTTTGTAACAAAATCTGGTGTTCATATTTTATTTTCACTTAACTAGATATCACGATGTAGGTTTAGGACAGAGAGTATCAGTATAAGTGCATAAGTAATCTATGGAGCGCATCTTATAATAATAAAAGTCATTCATTTCAGGTAAATTACACCCATGTAACAATAACACATTTAAACACTGGCTTATTAAATTTACAAATACAATCAATTAGGATATCATTTTAAACACTTATACTGTCTCTGCGACAATTGGATACTACCTATGCACGATATACCGTGTTTAAAACCTGGCGAATTTCCAATGCCTTTTGTAGGTTTTTGTGCAATGTGAAAATAATCACAATATTCAAAACGCCTAGAATATGAAACTAGTGTTAAATTATAGTGCTCTGCTTCCAATTAGGTAGAATCCCGTATTGATGGCTATATCAGAAAAATGTTATATTTCTAGCCTCTCACGAAAATATCTAAATTAAAAGTAGGTAGCTATCGGGGAACGTGGGAGAGAAAATCGAGTCAAAATACACTTGAATTTAGAAGCATGAAAAAGCATTCAACTTCAAAACATAATAACGAGACAAATCTTGAGTTTATCACAAAAATGCAACTCTAAATATGAATTTACGCTTATTGATCGCACGAAATCGATTCGCGCTTACCCATTTTTTGTGCATAAAGATCGTCTCGCACTGTCGCGGTTGACCGACGTTGGCCGTTGATTGTTTTTTCTCTATTTACCCATCGATGGAAACAGCCGTACGTGCACAGAACCAGCCCGAGCACCTGCCGTGTCAGTCTGGGAATAATTTTACGCTTAATGAGTGGCCGATGATCGCAGCCAATTATATACCATTGCTACTGTGATGTAACTGATGCATGCTTCATTGTTGTATTACGTTTTTATTAAACACTGTGTTTTGCGTTTTATCTCAAATGCGCGTGCAATTCTGGTAAATGTGTGTTTGAGTTGGTTGGGTATTTTTAAATAATCCTTTACGTTTGGTTTTATTTAGCTTCGTTTTTAATCTGGAGTGGGACGTAGTTTTGTGAATTTAAAAATTATCTACATAATACTAATCCAGATTGCTTAGTAAGTTTTGATCTACTTTTATAGTAGTCCGAAACCTTTTGTTATCCTTTTATAACGGTAACTTTTAATACGTATTTAAACATGGGTTGGTTTTGTATGCTTTTACAATATTTTATAGTGCTGAAAACTAGAAGAAAGGATGTAGTAAATAGGTCTACGACCTGTTTAGTCTTTGTTGTGAGATCAGCCACCTTTCACCTAGTTATCTGACTATTTGTATTTCACATAGGTATTGTTATGTAGTATGCAAGCGCCAAAGCGAAACTTCCGACATAGATATACATACCTAAGTGTAACCAGCTAAATTACGTTTTACATTATTCTTCTTATAAGAAGCAAATCGTGATAATAACGTATATGTAACGGTATTTGATTTACTATGCGTAGATTGCCTGGCTTGGAAGCCCTTGCTTGAAGACCTTTGTAGCTTTTGTTTTTTAGTTATATAATAAAAAAAAGTAAAACGCTAGTTCTTACTAATTAGTCTACAAAATTTTGACAGTGATGTCATAAGTCTTACAAATTGTAACAAGGGAAGAGAAACATCATTGAAACCGGTAAGGCTCGAGAGACTAGCACGATATTAACTACTAATTAGTGAGGTATATCAACAACACGTCATAACCACGCACGACACGCAAAGCCTCCTTCACTCCGAGACGAGTCAGTGTCATGTCGACACTTGTGCCTTACCACACTGCTCTGAAATAATTTTCATGGGTACCATTATAAAACGTATTTTTTCACTATGAATGAATTTTATTCCTACTATGATAATTGTTTCTTTTATCAAACAGAATAATTTTTTTGTATGTATCCTAATATAAAACTGTTGAGACACTATCAATACTAATCTGATGGTAGAGCCAGAATACATCTAGAAAAAGTTCTACTTTTCCAATTTCTAAACTGTCTTTTGTCGCATTTAAACTGTCTCCATATATTTGCGAAGGTATAAGAAGATGATACCACAAAAAACACTAGGTGTTAACAGCCGCAATATCATGATCTCGATAGTCTCGTAAACAACAAAGCTCTCGGTTTAGCGCGTCAAGTTTACATTCATCGCTGCGAGTCAACGCTGCCCTTAAGAAGTGAAAGTATGCGGCCGCTACGGGTGGATGTGATACCATCAAGTCTCATTACCGTCCTCACGCTCGATCTAATGAGCATCGCGACACTTCGCCACGGAACGCCCATTGTTGCACTTTGACTCACTTGAGGGTTTAATTACGTGCCTCGATGACCCCACTCGGGGCAACACCGATGCTATTGTGATACGTGCTTAATGCTTTAAACCAATCACGCGGGTGACCGTTAAGTTAGCGATTTAAAGCCTTTACTGAAAAGGTAAAAGCTATGGAATAAATCTACTACCGGACTTCAGTACTTACGTTAAGTTCGTACATTTTAGTGAGGTACCTAACGAGTACTAGTTATGATCTTCCTTATCTAATAGGTTGTATCTTTGTCGATGTGTATCTTTATAAAAGCTCTAATGTTTATTCATATCTTCCGTGCATGTCTATGAATACCTATACGGACGTTTGACACTTCCTTCATAAAAAATCTATTTTCAGGCTGGTGTTGACCGGCAATGCATGCATGCTCATTACGACTGCGTTGTAATGCTTGTAATATTTATGTATGCTTGGCGCAGATGGTGTACTAGACGTGAAGCTAGTATATGGTTTACTGATTTCCCTGTTAGTGTGAGCTTCCGGCATCAAAGCACATCATTTGAGTATTATAAATGAGAACATCTGGATATTATTCGTATTTGTTACAATCAAGTCATAATAACAGTATGGATTTGTATAAAATAGTTGAGTCAGTATTTCTAGTTAAAGTTGAACTCATTCCAACACAATTATCATTTGACAAATCGTTAGTAGCAAATTTACTATTTTTTTAATACGGTTTTTACTTCCCATATTATTTGTACGGTCCTTTTCTAAAAACAGGGAATGACAATCCTGCAGTTTAGAGATGTTGTTGCTGATTATATAATTAAGATACGCAGTGAATAAAATAGTATAGATCTTAAGATTTTGAATCAGGATTGGACGTACGGAGTCTTATAGGAATGTAATAAAAGTAAATAGAAAATTGTATTATTAATACAAATAGGGAGAGTTTTATGTATATTTCGTATTACTTTTAGTTCTAACATCGCGTGCTTGCCTCTTTAATAGCTGTATACCGTTGTTTTATTAATTATTAACTGTAATTCGAGTAGTTTAGAGGTCATTGACTTGTGAGCTTGTGTACCTAGCCATTTTGCGTTTATGTGTAACCAATTGATTTAGCAAAGCTTCTATTACATTACATTGTTAGTTATAATAAGGCTGTGTGTTAGTTATTAGTTTTACTGCGTGTTTAAATTAAATGGTCAAGTTATTGGTACTAAGGTTTTATTGGAGATTTATATAGAAATAATTGACGTTAATTGATAACAAATATTTAAATTTACACATTCCTTTTTATTGTTGGCACGTGTACGCTAATTGCTGGTAATGCACCTCACACAGAGAGTTTCATAAGAGATAATTAAAATGTAAAAAATGCCTTCGAGACGCTGTGGGCGTCATTTACAAGCGAGAAACTCTTGACGGTCGAATGAGGCCAATTATTACGTACAATAAGTTTTTAAATTAGATATTTGATGCCTGTTAGCTTTTGCTCTCGGTTCCACTCTAGTGCGTAGAGTAAGCCGGCCTGTCAATCCCGGTGCCCATCCCTTTGATGTACCTATTTATGATTTTGGTGTAAAAGATGACCGTTATCTTAACAAACCATCACGCCTGTATTCCGCGAACAGGTAGGCTGGGGTGTATACTGTACAGTATGTACAATGTAATAGGGGACGAGCCTATTGCTACAAATCCAGACTGCGTGGTTCTGCTGCGAATTAATCGAAAAATTAGCCTTTTCCTAACCCAAGATTCGAACCCTCATGCTTAGCAGTCTAGCACTTAGCGACCACTAGACCAACACCAACTTCTTTACGCAATTAAAAATGTTTTTATGTGCAAAAATAATACAATCATCACGCATGTTGTTATTAGCTATTTATATTTGCTATCGCGCAGATCCAAAGACCTCACGCTCACTAGTCGCATTAACGAGCAAGAGACCAATAATTCTGATCGGTCCCCCTACTTTAGACTCGCAATCGATTTATTATGTGCAATAGTGCGTGAAAAAAAAACTGCCTACAGACATCATTTACGTAACTACACACAACTACATGCGTCAATTGTTTTTATAACCAAAGGGGAAAGTTTGTTGCAGTTAAGTAGGTTATAAAAATAAACCATATTAACGTATGCGATGTCGAATTGGACTTGAATGGGAATATAGATCGTATCTACTGTTTATAATGTTAAGTGGGGAACGGGTTGCATAGTAGACTACGTGATAAGCTGTGATATATAACGCGCGGAATTCTAGCCGTACATGGACAAAATAAAAAGGTAAATGACCAAAATATTTAAAACAACACTGGTCGAGATCATCGGTAAAGTAAACATACTTGATGATTTTTAATATTGTCATTTTGTTACTGGAAAATGAGATTGCCATTAGGGCTAAAGCCAAGGGTTACCGGTTACAAATGAAATACATGTCATTATAGAAAATTTAAATGTCTGAATACCTCTATCTACATCTCTTGTGCCATTTTAAATCAATAAGTAATTAGTAACTCATAACCTTTAATGGGTTAAAAACCTTCAAGTCAATATTTACCGTGATAGGTGTGTTTATATTCACATTAACTCGTGAATAAAAGGAACGTGAATTGTAAGTAGTTTGTATTGTCACGGTGGGAAATGGATTACTGTACTAGTACTCGTGGCCGTGTTAGATTGATGGGGTAGCGACTTGCACCTCGTACACTATTGCTATTTATTACATCTCAACAACTTAACAAGTACATTATGAAACACAAGAACAACGTTTAAATATATTGATTATTATTTCCTTTGAATAAAAGGGGAATCTAGGAATTTATAAACGATACTCAAACTGTGATTCACCTATGTCTAGTAATATTGTCATTTTGCTGATAATGTTGATTTTGAATTTTGTTATTATACCTAATAGGCGTTCTTATTGGATAATTCCATTATCTACATGCACGCTACAAAACAAAACGCAATCTACTTAAAACAGTCCATAATTTGGGACCAATTTCTAACGAAGTTTAATCAAGCCATGCTTTCTACTCCTGATAGTTTAAATATAAATCAAATGTACATATTACAACATCGGTAAACAATAGTGGTCTATTCTATTGTCACAGAACACGTGGGTTTGACTAATGAACTGTGTCAGGGGCTTAGCTATAAGCTGGATCTACGTAGCCATTTTTGTCATCTGTACATGTACAACATAGGCGTTGTCGTGAATTATGGCAATACAGATGTTGTTACCGAATTCCAGGATTCATTATTGTATTATTTTCCCGTTTTTGCCGAATACCTAATTTTCCTTTTCCTAGGTATGTTTGATACTAAAATTGCGTTATGGGAATTAACACGAACTCGTGCATTTGCCTTTATTGACTTGACGTTTCGACCATGTTACGCCAGCCGTGGTCTCAAGAAGACTGGACATGTAGTGTTATGGCTCCGTACACGAAGTAGATGATTTATATCTACCCCCAATTCTTCAACTACCCTACACACCACTCTGACCGTTTCCGTATTGTTCACCGACATTGCAGAAATGCACGAGTTCCTGTGAAGTATTTTTAATATAATCATGCAACGCGATAGTTTTAATGTAGGTATACTTTATTGTTTAAGAGTTGCAATATTACAGTCCATCTAACCTACTTCACTTTAGACATAATTATCAGACACGTTTAAAATCGTGATTCGTTTTTGTCGAATGCGATCGACAGCTCTGTTTTTTTTAACTTGTTAATGCTGTATTTTTCGATGTATGTAGTTTCAAAAATATTTTTAACTACGCAACCTACACTAAATTGCTTGTACAAAATACTAATAAGTAGATCGAAGAACGACGACGAGGCGCAGGCTTCTCATATCTCACAAAAGGTCTTTGTAGCAGCCGTTGTCATGGAAATTTTCAGTCATAGTGCAATAGTGAAACTTGCGAGAAAGGCTGCAATCTTGCACTGTTACTATGTACATTTTGAATGAACTCTAAAACTTTCAGGCTCGAACTTCAATAATTAAGTCTCGCATCTTATTGCGCATTAGAGCAAAATAGAGACAGACAACAGGGAAAATGTTCTTGTATCAAGTCTAGTCTAGTATACATCTAGTCTTACTAGCACCTATAAGTTACAAAAACTAGACTGTAGATACATTTTTTGTCCATTTATGACTAGAATTCGGGTCATGAAAATAGCTTGAGTAAACCTGCAGATCTATTCTCATGCTGCGCCGGTTTGGCGTCATCCTAAAGGAATCCCATTTCGTCCCTTATAGCGATGACGGATACACCGAGGTTATTTAAGTGGGTAGGGTCTGTTGTTTTACAACAGCCAGTCCCACACACTCCCGCTGCAATTCACCCATGGGTGGTAGGACGCTCATGAGATTTTCATTAAAAAAAGGTCTATCCTCATTTACGTTAAGGTTCTTCTACTAAATCCCGCCGATATTGATTTGCTTTTATGATTCCATGATCCTAAATTGCGACTGAATTTAATTTACGATCCAAAATGTATCACAATGAGAGTTAATGGTAGGCTCCACGGACTGAATGGTCAAACATCGCTAACACTCAGTGAGCAAGCATGATAAATCAATCCTCATTTCATGTGTAGAATATAGGGTTCGGATCTCGCTGATGTAAACAAATGAAGTATAGGTACATACGCAGATAATATTATGATTGGGTTTTTTAAACCCGTGATATTGACTTAAGTATTTCTAACTCTTCTGCAATGCAGAGGTTGTTCCAGACTTTCCACCTCACAAATCCAAAAAAGAAGGAAATTGTACATGATAAGCTTGTCATATTTCATACTGATCCAGAATAGGTCTTTGTTCTAATATTAGTTACAAACATCTATGAATACGGTTAAGGCATTTCATCTCAGAAAACAGTAAATATTTTACAACAGTAGCACGGACTATAGAACTGGTGCCATAATATTTTCCATAAACCGTGTGCTCGCCATTATTTCAGTTTACAAACGTTTATCGGTTGCTTTTAAACAAGTGAAGATTGAAAACTAAGGTTCGTTTGTCTTCATCTATTTATAGTTCTCACATAATGATGTTTTTATAATAGCTTGTTTACTATAGTAAAAACAAAGACTCGACTAAAGCCCTACAGAATCTATTGGTCCTTCTAAAGCCCTTCATATGGCAAGCCTATAAAAAAATAAATGACTTATTTCTGTAAATAGATTTTTATAAACACTTTTATACGTCAGATTTCGATAAACAATAAACTGGATGCCGTTGACAATCCCTAACTTTCTGAGAAGAAATGCCTATTAAGAGAATTTTGTTAGGCCGACAATTCGTGAGGAAAAGTTAAGAAATAAAAGATACAATATCAAAATGTTCCTACAGGAATTTCTATGGTGATAAGCGCCATGGTTAGCAAATAAACACATGTTGTTGAACTTAAAGTAAATAAAGGTAAGTACTTTGGCTTAGTTTAACTTATTACAGCATGCAATAAAACTTTACGACTTGGCCAAAGAACGACAGGTTATGATCAACTCCAGCGCGTGCATTGGCGTGTAACAATCACGAAGTAGTTAATCATAGTTGTAATGAAGCGTGCTGATTAGGGATGTAACGGCGGAAGTTTATGAGGCCTGGTTTCAAAGAGGTTGTATCATTCATGCAAAAATATTCGAAATTTGATTGAAAAACCTCTGAATGTAATGAGATACAATAAGAAGACGGTCGCTTTTATACTTATAGAACTTTATAGATAGAATCTCTGGACTTTTTCCTGGAACCCAAAACTTTATGCTGTTTAGAACAAGGCATACAAGTTCACAAACGATCTAGGAGGTTTCCTTACATCATTCCCTATTCATCATATTTTATAATCCAAAACAGTCGTTGATAGAGTAAACAAAGTCCCCGGCAATAAACCTAGTAATTATTAATAACGTGGAACAATTCTTCATAACGAATCTAAGATAAAAGTTGCTCGACCTCAATCTAGGCCTACATAACGCACGCGTTCACGTTTATGTGTCTACGGACTTGATATTCAAAGAACAATAACCTCCCACGGAAGTAGAGACGCGTAAGTCGTAGGCGGGTGATGGACTCTGAATGTTATATCGTGAGTTCATTCATAACAGAGATGTAAAGGGTACTAGATCAGTAGCAACTTTTTTTGGGCCTGTGGGAGGGTAAGAATACGATTTAACCCTTTAACTGCCCGGAAATCGGCTCGTAAGAAGCGATATACCTTTTTTTTATATTTTATTGCCAACGACCCCCATATTAGACGGAAGTGAAATGAAAACCATTGGCCCTAATAACTGCTTGTCACCTATATCAAATATTTTGTTCAAAATGTACTAAACAAAGACTGCTTGGTAAAGAAGAATGCTTCTATCTACTCCTTCGGGATCTAAGTATTATTATATGTGTCTATGTACTTACTTGAGTAATTCTTTGCTTAATTTAGTATTAAGCTTTTTAGGTTTATTTTTCACTGGCTGTGTCCCACGGTGTTACTCGCTTCATTTTTTCTGGATTAAAAGTAGCCTATATGTTAATCCAGGGTGTCAGCTACCTCCATATGAAATTTCATCAATATCGGTCTAGCCGTTTGAGCGTGAAGAGGTAACAAACATACAAACAAAAAATGGAATTAACTAACTAGATATAATTAATCATGCGAGCTTAGCAGCGCATGAAGAAACATGACACGGGTAGTTTATCTTCTAAACCATCACACGTAGTTCTTACGCCCTACATATATTTTTCATGTAGAAAGATGACTGCCTCGTTGGTCTAGTGGTTGCCAAGCGCGACTGCTAAGCACGAGGTTCTGGGTTCGAATGTGTTACTGGGTTTTTCCACTAGGTAATTCTCAGTAGCGGCACGGAGTCTGGATTTGTGCCCGGTTGATGGCAATAGGCTCCCCCCCTATTACATTGGGACCTAAAACATAACTGACGAAATGTGGATGTATAAGTGCACCTCTGCCGACCCCTACGAGGAATACAGGCGTGATATTATGTTATGTAGAAAGATAACTTCTTTTGCAAAGTTCATCGCAGAAAAGATTGAACTGGCAGTTATCAACAAGTAAAGATGACATTCTATTATCTCGGGGACGGCCCTCGAAGTTGTTTTAAAATAGAAAATGTTCGTTCGATGCTCAACTCTTTCCAATCCAATATTCAACGGAAACAGCTGTAGTTGCGCTGGATAGATGTGAAAATACATCTATGTGTTATTAGAATAGTGGGGAAAAGTTATGTTAGGTTATTTCGTCGGCGATGGAATAAGAATACTGTTGTATTGCGTTAGCAAGAAAAGTAAGAAGCCACGAAGGTCTGTTAAATGGCAAAAGGCTCTTCATCATAAGCCCCGTGTAATGTAAAAAACAGAAGATACAATATAATATATTGTATCTTCTGTTTCTAAAAATATCTATTTTAACAAACAATTGTAAAAGTAACTATAGCAGAAATGCCGGTCACTGTATAAAATGAGTGGGTCAGGTAGGCAGCAGATTTTTTTAAAAAAATCATTACCTCTATCACACGATAATTATTAGAGGTTTATGAAGCATCTTTCTGATAAATTGCTATATTTTTTTAATTTTTAATGAGGCCCTGAATACAGCAGTTTTTTGATAATAAAACACGCAAAGATGCTTACCACAACAAAAAGCAAACGAAAGTGCGACAGCCGACTCAGTAATATTGAACTTCACAATTATTTAGTGTTATGCAAATTCCAAAATAGCAACCACGAGTTATGCATGTGTACATACTTATTGTACGAACATAATGCAAACTCGACAAACTATGTTGAGTGTCGGAATAAATTACAATAAATATTTGACTTGACAATGAAACTTAACCGAGAGGCAGTTAACATTGCTATGGGAAACATTGCAGTATCTAGGAAACCATATATCAGTCGACATCGTAAACAATACTCATGGCGAGTAGTGAAATCGACTTTCAAAGTTGCCCATATAATTGGAATTTCCGAAAAAGGAATGTTTAAAGTCCGTTCGCATATAATTATCGGATGGCAGCTGTACTTTATTGATTTGTACACTTAAAGGTAATTTATTAGCTATAAACATCATAGCGCGGCGATGCCTTTAAATTAATACATGTTAGGACCGTTTGTGACTTCATTAGGCGGTGGAAGTATTTTAATTCATGTGTTGATGATAACTGTCTCATCTCTCTGTCGTGTCTAGTACGTATTTTGGGTGTGAGTCCTGAGTACTGTTTCCATCATCATATGGGTAAGTTGATGTATGGTATATAAAAGAAAATTGCAAATTGACTGGCTTTACGTAAGTTTTGAACTACCATCGGCAATTTTGGGCATCATTTTATTTACATCTATATAAAAACATGCCTGCTGTTATATGTTCGTACGAAACGTATAAAAACAACAATAAAAATGTGATAGCGTGACGAAATGTTTTCCAAAAACTTGATTTTATAAAACTATAAAAGTTAAATAGCCAACGCCTTAGCTTAGCGTTTGCTTAACCGAAGTGGACAACTATCAACATAACATCTGTATCCACATTCTTCACCTAAAAGTAGGTGAGTCGTCAGTTACAAGAATTCTTTTGTAATTGTTAGGCAAACAGACTTTGTCTGTAACTTATATGAAAAATGAGGACAAAATATGGGGTCTCCATAAGGTATACACCATTATACAATTAGCCTTGTATCTCATGTACTACGGATTTATGCAAAGCCGTTTGCGATGCAAATTAATCCCGGGTATCGTCGATCAGTGACAGATGTTGATTTGAGTGCGTTTGAATAATAGCCCGTGTGTCACGACACTACTCTCCCACTGTTTGTCAGTGGCGTATTGTCAAATATCCGTTTGATAGATACGCCCCTATTGCAATCGAATTTATCAGCATTACTGTTTACCAATTACATTCATGCGTTACCTTATAGAGAGCCGCTTGCAGTTCACCGAACGAAAGTCGTGAAGTAGATGCCCTTTCAGTTTTTGTAATGTTAACTGTGTTAGTAATCGTCATGACAACTAAATCAAGCAAAATTAATAAACACACAGGCGCGGAAACAACTATAAATCTAAGTTTACTAAAATAGTTTTTGCTTTATTTAAGCATCATCATCATTAATCTTATAGACAAATATAGCAATAAATCGACAACCCACGTCATTTTAAAGCTTTAATCCAAAAAATATCAAAATGTTTAGTTGCTGAACGTTAATTAAATTACGATGAGTCTAATGTGTGTTTTTCACGTTTATCACGACTTCTTAACGAATCTCATTGTGTGGTGTCTACACACGATAGAATTCGATTAACATTGAAGTTTACGTAACCGAGTCAATGACTCTGGTGAATAGAGTTTACGTGATGTAAGTTGTCCTTTTTGCTTTCAGCATTCAGCGCGCGCTAATAAGTCGCGCTGTTTGTACTGTTTGCACGACTAGACCGCAAACGATTACATGGAGATTTATACAAATAAGAGTGCACACACCAACCATAAAAAAATATCTGACATAACAAATAAAAAGATAAAAGATGCTGTGTTAAAGCACATCTTTAGAGACACTTACTTCCATATAAAGTAACGTAGTTAATACATATTATAGCATTACTTGACTATGATGAGCAATTTTTATAGCCATGTCGCGAGCTGAACTGCCATGTCGTACAGTTGTCTGTTAGAGGATGAAGTGCGCGCGTGCTTGTTGAAAGCATCATGACAGGCTAGCCTAACGACATTGCGCTACTTATTTGTTCAAAGTGCAGTTAAAGCAGACCCACTCACGTAGTAAATCGAACGTGTAAATGATTCTGAAGCACAAGAAATAACATGTCGTTTGAAGTTAAGTCAATAGCTGTGACGTGTAGCCATGTACTCTAGCCAGTATCTCAACAAACACTGGAACAACTCGTTTCCCTCAGTTGACTTTTACAACTTATGCGGGCAGATAACATACATACACACAGCGACAAAGGTAATATTTTTTCTTTCTGTTTTCCGCTACAATCTAGAGGGAGGTAATTTGAGAAACATACAGGAGCAAAGTTTGGTTTTATAGGAATTCGCGAACAATCATAAAAGTAAAGTTTGAGAGATTTTCTCTTTCAAGAGGAGGGTGAAGAATATAAAATAAACATCAATCTAAGGACGCAACCATACGCTGCTTTTCTTGCTTTTCAAGACTACGAGAGGTACAAGTTCCTGTTGCGGGCGTTACATTTCGTACGTAAATAGAAGTAAGAAAGCAGGGGGCTGAACTACTGCTATTGTTATTGAAGTAGTGTATACTTCAATAACTCAGTCTACTACTCAATTACATGGCCTCACTGATAAATCGAATTCGAACCCCCTTATTACCAATCGCATTACAGACCACAAGTCCAATAAAGTCTCCTAAATAAATATTCCGTATACACCAAACCGGTAAGGAAGTAGGTGTGACCCCTCCTCTACCCTAATATCAAACGTGTTAAGACATTATTATGTTTTCGTTCTGATGTCAGGGGCCAAGAGCGGCAGGGTTACAGACAGACAGATTATACGAGTGTACTTGAGAGGCTTCCAATAGGGCTTCGCTTACCATTTTACAGGCTACGATTTACTGAGTCATTTCATAATTATATTACTTATTATATTGACTTGGGCTACAGATAGCACAAGATTTTCTTTTTTTTTTTTTCCTTTTTTTTTTTAAAAAACGTCGCCCCACACTTGGAATTTCTCCTGTATCGTAGGTGCGTTTCACAAACATGAATTCACATACACAAACACCCAGACTCGGGACAAACATCTGTGGTTCGCACAAAGTTTTGCCCCGTGCGGGAATCGAACCCGCAACCCTTAGCGCAGCAGTCCAATCGCTTAGCCACTGCGCTAATCAGGTCGTCAGATTGTGCTCCCAAAACGTGTGATTTCAGATGAATTATGTATTTTCCTAGTGTCAAATTCAAATTTCTCTTAGCTTTACATTAAGTATACCTATCAATACTTTATGTGAAGGTAAAAAAAAAATTCAAGTTATTTTAGTAGGAAAGGTCTATAGGTATTATCAATGTCGTATATAACTGAGATTGTAGAGAAAATACTTTTTAATTATATGTTCCTATTCGGTTACAGTAAATAAGTCGTTACAACATTCCATTAAAGGCTTGTCACTATCTAAGTGGCATTTTATTACATTGCTACAGATTATTACAAAGTAAGTGACCAATAAAGATACATTTATACGGCTTTAAAGCTTAAAGTGAGCTTGCAATATCGTAAAAAGGGCAGATTCACTTTTACAGAATTCGTTTTGGTCAATAACTTTCGTATTATATTTGACAACCTATTTTTATCTTACATTAATTATTCAACGATGTAGAGCCCGAATGCCATCATCAAGAAATTAATCAATAGGAACTTTTGGAATGTGAATTATTTTTTTTGTTTCTTTTTTTAATATTTCTTAAACTTTATGTTATGACCTTGATAGGGACACATGGAAAGAGAGTAGAAAGGCCTTGGTCCTGCAGTGGGACATTACAGGCTCCTAAAAAATGTCGCTTTATCATTTATTAGGAAAATGTTTTTACTAGTATTTCACGAGTCAGTAAGGTCAGTTTCACTATAGGTAGTACAGATACGTATAGACTTTCCATAAAACCGCTGTCCTGCCCGGTGTTTTTATTTAACTTGTTTGTGTTGTGCATGTTTGTAACATGCCAATATGTCATGTGGCTTGGCATCGCTAAACTTTTTTGTCCTATTTCAAATTTTGTGTGATTGGAAGCATTGTGACCTTGTTCAATACACTTTACCATATCTGAATATGACTGCATGTTCTGCTAGGAGTTTTTCTGTTGCTTTTTCTTATGTGGTGTTGGAGCATTTTTATACTATGATAAATACGGCTTATTGAACGCTAGAAACTTTTTATTTTATCCAGATTGAAATACCAGGATGTGCCTGTATGCTGTAGGCAGGCATCCCTGGAGAAGGTTTTCGTGCACGACGGCGAGGCATTAATTTTGACAACATTCAAGTACTTAAATCTAGTTAACTTACAGCGCAATAACGCTTACGATTGGAACGTTCCTTGTACTGGTGTCTACGAATAACTTATACATTTATACGACTGACTGGCTATAAATTATGACAGCTAAGTAAATCCGTAGGCCACGCAAGCCAGCCATCGTTCACGTATAGAATAAAGAGGCAATGCAATAGCAATTTGTCAGGTACGTGAGAGCACGCACAATCAATTTCGCGGCACGCGCCTTTCAGCCGCTCATAATAAAATGCTCGAATGAGAACAACCACGTTTTCATCATATCGTAGATATAGTGTGCCTAATAGTTGGTACTGTTAGTTCGCTTTGGCGTTTGGTTAGATAATATGCAAAAATCGTGGCTGGATTGGCGCCGTATAATCTGGTAATGGATAGTGTTTATTGATAGCGATCAATTTGGCTTTGCGCTTCGACTAAGTGAGAATGTTTTGTGTTTTATTTTTAGGCATATTTGGTTACAATAATCTCTTGCACATTATTTGAACCAAATAACGATAATATTTTATTATTAGTGGGAAAATGCTTAGTCATATTCTCCTCTTAAGCCTCGCTGAGTGCCAACGTAGAGGTGATATAGATCTTCATAATCAATCTGAGCATTTAGTCTAGCAAAAAAAAAAAATACGTCAGTATAAATACTACACCAAAGAACGGTAGAAAACGTTGCCATAAAAATAAACAAATTCCTAAACATAATCGCTATCAAACTGAAAAAACCCCGCATATAATACAATATAACTTCCGTATCACAAGTACCTACCTACCTATGAGGAAAAGAGAAATGTACCATGATATATAGCAGTCGGATTGAACCGCGGCAGTATAGGATGTCGCATCTGAATAGATCAAAGTGAAATTGAGGGCACGCGGAGGCGTTTCCGCGCTGTCTTATATTTCCTGTGAGGAGATAAATTTCCATTCAAAGCCCAGTACCTCCGTGCTCATGCTGCATAAAATGCATTAAGTGAGCCGTGTATGGGTAATGTGTTACTAATGTTGCGTAATTGTCGCAAATATACATATATTACGTTGTAGTTACAATTTGTATACCAGACTCGTAAATATACTTTGTTTCTCACAGTTAATGCAGTAGAGATAAATTGTCAGTTCTCATTCTCTCAGGTATATCTTGCATTTGTTGTAATTTATTGTGACTTAAATTTAATTTGAAGACGACATAGGTTGTCATAGGTCATTGATCGGTTTCATACCCAACCTATTCATATCTTTAACTCGATAGTTTCTCACCCCATCAGCTGTTATTCTGAAACACTAACATCATCT
This sequence comes from Abrostola triplasia, assembly GCA_946251915.1. Classification (NCBI taxonomy): domain Eukaryota; kingdom Metazoa; phylum Arthropoda; class Insecta; order Lepidoptera; family Noctuidae; genus Abrostola; species Abrostola triplasia. Next base: position 7,338,595 of record OX276434.1, on the reverse strand, counting down.
CGAATGTCACCTCAAACGTCACCTTGCTTACTAGTGTCGAATCTCACCGCAGGTTTAGAAGTGAGTTCGTAAGACATGTCTTTAGAATAACACGCAAATAAGTTGAACTTACATATTTACATTGTATATTCAACATTAAATCACACTTAATATTTACGAAGTAGTCGCACACACATATCGTCGACAAAGTCAAGTTCATTACGTCAGTTCGACCAAGTTTAAATTAGGAGTTGCGAAGTCGTTATTAACATTGCGTTACACAGCCATATTGTTTGCAGAAGAATTGAAAACGTGAGGTGACAGCACAATGGCGTGGTTTACGAAAGATAGAACGACTTCTGGCTTCTGCCTCGATACGGTAGCATTGCAATAGGCGTAGCACTTTATGGCAATTTCTCTTTCGAAATGAAACTGCACGAAATCACCACGGGGAACTCAGTAGTAAGCACGTCATTAAGGTAAGAGCCTATGCACATATAATAGGGAATTTAAGTCATTTTTATGTAAAGTAAGCTACTATATCACTGTGAAATTTATAAATTCATCGAATACCAAACAAGAAAGGTATTGTTGCTAGTGTTGTATTACATACACTTTACATTTAACCTACAAATTCTCATAGTCTCTACTAGAAAAAGCTACATGTCTTCGATACAGCCAATGATACTGATAATTTAAATGTACAGCGACATAAAGTTTTGTAAACACGGACTCGGCGATCGTATCGGACAGACGGCAATAAAAGATTCGGTATTTCAACGGTATAATGTTACATTACACGCGTAATCTTACTACAACTTAAATTAAACGTGCTCTCCGTCCATTACCGACTATGTAAGTAGCATTTACTTAATGTAAGTGCCACTTTGATATCATAGTCTCCTTCATAATGTTCCCGCCTTATTGTAGTTATCAAAATGCAGTAAAATTAACGTTTAATGATCACTCTAGAACCAGTGTTGTCATTTAAATTGTCAGCTCATACGATTGTAATTATGATTGCCGTTAACATCAAATAAAATACATTAGAAGCAGTAACTATGTTGGAAATGGCCCGTGGAATGACAAGATCGAGGTAATAACTGTAGGTCTATTAGAAAATTATTATACTTAATTTATTATTATGAACTTAGCTTCCAGCTGTAATTTAAATTCCTCAACGTGTATACGTAATATGCGTCAATAAACAACATGGGTACCGATTTTTTTTTATTCTCGATCCAATTACTACCCTATTTCCAGTTACTTTGCATAAACAAGTTAATCTAAAATAGCCATTAAACGCATAGGCTTATAATTCCCACCGTGACTTGCTGCTCATGCTGCGGATGTTCAGTGTACACGGAGTTTATAAAACACAATTACGGGGCCCTAAAAATAATTGTGCACAGCACGTAAAATAGCCCCGTCGGACATTCACATCTCGCACAAAAGAGCTGTTAGAAATCGGCTTTTCATCAGAGGTCAACGGCCCGCGACTGTTCAGGATATGCACATAGACAAAACGTAGCGCGACAAAGGCCTGGCGTATCTCCGTGCCGCTAAATACTACGCACACTTTTTACAGTGTCGACTTACGTGTGTCGTATGACAAAACCGCAGTGTCGGAGTGATGCGACATGCGATGAGTACGGTGTCGATGTCGTGTCGGATCCGCAAAACGTCAAGTACCACATTACCTTTACGTTTCATTGGTTTCGTTGATATGAACACGTTTTTTGGCATTATTGATACTCTTAAGACCGCTCTGACACTTTAAAGTACCTGTGTTATTTGTCAAAAAGAATGTGAGTTGTTTTAACGTTTTACGTCTGGATGTGGTCCCATAAGATCTTGTGTCAGAGAGCTGTGATGTGGGTTCATTTTATGGGCAACTGAGGAACGACTATTTTTCTATTTCAACATAATATTCCTTCATAATTCCGTCAAACGTGAGGTAGATAGATGTGAATATATTTTTATTTAAAAATACTGATACTCTGATTGATTGATGAGTTGCTAGTTGCTGCTATATCTTTAGCTTTTTATCTTGAGTAAAGTAGTAAGTGTAACCTCTTTACGCTCAAAACGACTTGACAATTTTAATAAAATTTGCTTTGTACGTATCTCACACATAGGCTACTTTTTATCCCGAAAGCAGGTAACACCGCGGTTTACAGCTTGTACCTTTATAAAATACCGTTTCACCCTGACTTTCAACAGTTTCATATAACTTTAGGCCAAGTTTAAATGGGTAAGTGAAATCAAACAAGAACTATAAACAAAGTTTAATAGTGAGATTAACCACACATCACAACAATCCGTTCACGTAACAACTTCGCGGACCAACAACAACTACCTACTATGGTGTGTATTAAGATGTTTGTGACGACGCGAGTAAGGGATGCACTTACATTAAAGTTGTCAATCTGTGTCGAGTTAGCACGGAGCCAGGAATGTTATAAACTATGAAGGAATGTTCTGAAAATAATTTTATTCAAGTAAAGTGGGAGGGTTTTTTCTAGATACAATTTGTACTTCTTGTGTCGTTAAAGGTTGCGATTTGAATGCTAGTTAAGAGTAAAGTGAAGTCGACTACTTTTAATTTAGTTATTTTTACTATAGTCCTTAAATTAACAGGTGTTAAAGTGTTTCCAGACACACTTAAATAAAGAATGATGGAAGCAAATCATTTTGTTTGTTTTGTACCAGTTACAAGTCTTTGGTAAATGTAAGCGTGTTTGAATTACGGATGTTGATGTTGTACCGGAATACGTGCTTAGCTTAAAATACATACGAGGTAACTTCCTATATGCAATCATAAATTTTATTACCTAAATCCCAATTTTTTTGTTTAAAAAACAACGTGAAAATATTGTACGTTTGTTTCTAATAAATCTAGTATCTCAGTGCTCCACAATTTGATGTATATCGAGTTTATATTAATTGTTACGGTCGACCTCCGTCGTATTATTGAGGAAAACAAATAAATCCGGCTCAAACCGTGACCAATCGCGACAAAAAATATTACGTATAGGTGAGAAAGACACAATGAAATCAATCATTTTGATGATCGATTCGCTATTTGAGAGACAAATAGATACCATTTTTTTTCGTCGACCATTATACGTAATTATTACGTTTTATACGCTGCGATAAAAATAGCAGACGGGTTTGTGAATTGCGTTTAACATTTATAAAAAGGTGAGGCAATTTTAATGTATCGAAATCTGTAATGACCATTGTTGCTTAAGTTTTTCAGTAAACTCCCACGATTATATTTTTTGTGAGTACAGATTGTGCGTTGGACCAAGTGGTTTGCCTTGATGATTATACTTAAATCGTAATTATGTTGAGCGCAATGGCAGTTTTCAAGTGTCTTGGCTTGCAAACCGCAGCCAAAGGTAATCTGATCGGCAGCGGGTTCCATTGTAAGAGACACTGGCCATCGATCCAGTGGCCTCCTTGCCTACCTGCCGTTGCCAGTTTTACTTCATTTCAACAACTTTTTGTACTTATTGACAAATCATGTTTTACTCCGGTAAAAAAGGCGACCTATAATTTTGCAATGAAAGTAATTTAACACTGTAAGTAATTTAATTGACGCCAACTGTGTGGGTAATTTGAAACGCGGCTGTTTTTTGATTGCAAGTGTTCATAGATTAATGAACGATTGACATCGCTCTTATTTTTTGCTGTGTAAATGCTAGCAAATAATGATCTGATTTTTCCTGTTACGTGACTGTAGTTGAGGATAACAATGCCACATGCCTAGGTAATAAATAAATATTCATTACTAGCTGACCCGGCGAACCGCCGCCAGCCATACCGCCTTCTCACCGATTAGACCTTCCCTGGACTTGCACGAATATTTCAAGCCCAAAATCAACCAAATCGGTCAAGCCGTTCTCGAGTTTAAGCGAGACACAACGGCGATTCATTTCATATAAAAAGAACATAAGATTTATATAAAATCTATTTGTTTTCTGGACGTCTGGATTTGTAAATCCAAAGTAAGTTATATAATGTATCTGGTAACTAGTTGATTCATAATTAAAGTTGTTTTTCATCCTGCACCAACCTTTTTATTTCTAGTCCGTTCATGCGCCCTTTTAAGTTTCTGCAATAACATTAGGCGATGGTATCTAACCATTATTTATACGTTTGTAACGGAATTATCCGGGATAAATGGAAACAAAACGTGTGACGCGGATAAACTGAGGAGCCAGTCCATTGTTCTACGAGGGAGAGACAAGTGATACATTTGTGGACATATCTCGCCCATACTCAATGCACCTTAACACCTTCCGATCCGATCGAATATCCTTAATGTTACAGTAGATTATGATAATATATTATATGAATCATGGAATTCAGTTTAATTTCCTTGGAACAGGAAAAAATCGTGTCTAATTACAAGCATGATTGTATGAGTTCTTACAAGTCATAAATCGTATTGATATTACACTGAATATAGAAACACCTTAAGTAGATCCAAGAACGGTAAGCTTCATGCCCACTTTATCTAAACTCAATGCCAAAAAATTAAAATGTAATTTTCGATTTGATGTTGATAAAGTAAACATCACAAGAGATGATAACGTCGCTAAAGAACTAACTACTAACTAAACTATAGTCACGCTGGTTTGTTTATAAGCTTTATATTACCTATAGAAATGCCGTAACTCTGTTTAGATAGGCCAAATTTTCACAAATTTGTGTAATCTCTTATCGAATAGTGTAAACAGCTCAAGTGCGAAAGCATGGGGGTCTCGTTACGGCGGTGGTCAGCTAAACAGAATGATAGAGTGAGTAATGGGACCTGTCAGGGGGATGTGACGTCACTCATTTACAGCGGTCCACTCGTCAGTCAACCTACGTTAGTCATAGATAGCCGGCCTTGTTTGGTAAATGCATTTCCGATGTTGGAAACTATTTTCCTTCACCATGTATTTATTATTGGATTATTTTCAGTTCATTGTGGCATTCTAGGGAGGGCCTTTGTTCAACAGTGTTTCGGCTGATGATGATAAAATTCAGTTCAGGCTAGATTTGAGCGTACATTTAGAGCTTGTGTACTAGTAGCATTTTAGTAAGACTAAGTAGTAAGACTAAAGCTCTAAAATCTATAACATAGCTCTTGGTACATGTTAATTACGTCTTCATAGTTCCTGCGTTTTGTCAAAATGTTGTCTGTTTTCTCAATATTCTGGGCGCCCCACGCTGTGTTCAGTTGAATGGTCTCCACTCGGTCAAGGCTCAAAGGCTAAGTCGTATACTAGCATCAAATGTCATGTGTATGAACATTTGTCTTATAGACTAGACTAACTAGATTCTAAGTAGATGCACCTACAGTCCTAGATATTAGGTGTTGGTACTTAAACGTTCGTGGGATGTCGCACCCAAACCTTGACAAGCTTTAGGCTCTTTAAGATGTCTTTTCATTTTCAGAGAAATCACTTGCGACTATTTAATATCCACCCTTATTAAGGCAAGAATTTAAACATGATAACAATTCTAGAGGTACTTTGAATCGGAATTCGGAAAAATACTCAATTTAACATTGTATTCGATTAAGTATTTTAACAGTAGATAATTATGTTTTAATGAAGCCATTGTAAGACTTATTACTTAATTTGCATAACTGTGTGAAATAGTTACAGATCTCCCTTATTAATTTTTAATTAGCCGTTGTTAGTTATACAACTAAATTACTTTCACCGTTTTATAGTACCTACGTGTGAAATAAGAGTTATAAATTGTACTATTGTTACGTCACGACGGCCGTTAATGACGGGATTTTTCTATTTCATGCGACGGACTTTATGCCAGTTATATTAAATTCATTTTTCAGAAGTTATGATTTAAAAGTATTTTTTGCTAACAAACAACACAAGCAAAAATGTCTAACTTTGACATATACAGGTTGGTTTAACAATATTCAACCAACCTGTATATGTCAAAGTTTTACGAAGACGGAAATTTGGCATATATTAACTATAGTTAATGCAATTTGCAGCTAGCGTGTTAGTGTCAGACTCACGCTTACGTGTTGCAAAGTTCACAGAAATTCATTTACATTGCAAGCGTACTATGCCAAACTTTGAGAGAAGTGTACAACAAAATTGAACTAATAACACAGTAATAAGTATTAAATATGTTGTTGCAATTTAGAATATGTGCATCCGAGTTATAAACGTCCATCACGAATGTAGCACGCACACGACTATACAAAGGGATCTTCATGAAGTCTTCGCGTGGCTGTAATTTGGCTGTTGACAGATTTACAAGCTGCATCTCTCAAGTCGAAGTCGAACGTATCGAATGCGGTTGCCGTCACACGAATAGAGTTACTGGATGGGCTTCAGATTTTACGAGAAGCGTGACCGTCGCGTCGGGACTCGCAGCCATCGTCGACCGTGTTGATAACACACATAAATTATGAGATAATCAACGATTTAAATCAAAATATTAGGATAATCGAGACCAATGATATTCATCAGCCATTAAAGGTGTATAATTGAATAATTTATTTTGATATGAATATATTATCGTTTCCTGAATTTGATTTTTAAATGTATTTATATAATTTATTATGAGGTTTCGTTAATTATGAAATAGAATCTTATATATATGCATATACCCGTTTACGTTTTTACATAATGGTACATTTCAATGTCATTGTAAATTTACATAGTTTAAGCAATTTTATTGGAATGGGCTACTAACACTGTGGTATATCGGTATTGTAAGTATTTTCGCTAAAACAGCGATAATACTTACAATATTACCTGTATTACCTATCCATATTAGTTGTGAATAAACAAAAACCCCTAATTACTTTCTTATTTTAACGTTTTGTATGTGACAGTACAAAACTGATAATCAATTTAATTTGCATTGGGAACTGGTGTAAACCAGTTCCGTATTCATAAGGGTGAGGCCAAGTTGCTAACAATATTTAACGAGTTCAAATCGATATCGTTTCGAACTCGTCAATCGTCAGTCGACACTTATTACGAGGCGAGGCTTGCCTATCGCGCAGACAACGATCGATTGCCGCTTAATTATACGTCGATTGCACACCTACCGATTGATATCCATCGATCATCACTATCTATCTCGATTCATAGAATATGAAATCAATTCACGCCTGTACACCAATAATTTACCAGCGTCTTAAGACAATGTCTAACAGCCCTTTCTAGCGTGAATTAGGTTTCTGTATTTATGGTACATGACTGAAGCAATCACCGCGAATGGGAGAGATCACACGGCAGATAACTGCAGTAATGTGAAAATATTATCTAGTATACGCCGTAAAATCTCCTTTCGTAATCTCCGATGTTGCCTACTTCTTCACCAATCAGGTTTGGTTTTTATGGCGTCACCTAAGGGCATAATGTCACGATTTATAGACAGTAATTGGTGACTAAAATAATAAATTATATGCTTCAAAGTGAGTGAAATATAGGACATGTTTATGTAACGTAATTAAACAGTTATAGACATATTATGATGATAGAGCTAATTATTGGCGGTTGGTCATTAGCTACATACCTACATGTGTTTAATCAAAACATCCAGTGGCTGAAAATTATGTAGTGAAGCAAAATAAAAACAAAACACGAACGGTTTGAATTTACTTAAGAATACGCGAATGGTAATTTCACTTTTTAAAATTATATCTAGGGAAAGTAATAGGTACTGTATTAATAAAAAAAAAAACATTAATATATATTATGTCTGGTAATTTTATGTAGGTAGTTACAGATTCTGCATCAAACATAATTATCCAGTTACTGCAGGAGAGCATGGTGTCTCATGACGACCCGCCATCTGTCCCTGGCCGTTAATTATGCCATGGGCTGGGGACACAGCCTCACATGAATAATGGAAAATGGGATTTACGTGACCATATTTTTTATAAACGTATTAGGCGGTTTCACGCGTTATTGAATGACTTTATTAAAACAAATTTTCAACCTACAACCCTTTTATCTGTTACAATATTTTTACCATGTTTCAGGTTGAGATTTTTTTTAAATAAACTGAACACTATATTTTCTGAACATTGCTTTATTATTCATAAAAGCTTTTTTGTTTAAGTCGGTCCTAATTGACGGACGTTACTTAGGTCCGTTTCGATTTTAGCGTACCTACGTCACCACGAATACAATCAAATCTTTCGTTTCTATTTAAAATACTTATGTATATCTGATACTTACTTCGATACCGAAAATATACATAAACTTTTGTATCCATTTATAATATCTATATGTGTATAGTACACACATGTATTCGTGGTCGTTGAAGGGGACTACCTTAATCGGAAGCTTTTGTTTTATTGCGGATGTCTATAAGAGGTTACATGTATGTGTAACGTACGGTAATAAAATATTAAAGACAAAAGTACCTTTACGTCCAAATTGTAATGTTTGCCTCAAAACACGAGGCAATTTTGCTAAAATAAAGCCATAAAAGCCTTAATGTAACCATAAAACGTATTTTGATGAAACAATGCTGATAATATTCAGAGGAGAAAACCACATAAGTGTCGAGTCAGTGGTTTCCGATTGGATTCCAATAAATTGATGGACGTAACATTTTATAATGGGCACAGATATTGTACGCACATTTATATTACTTACTAGAGTTAATTCAATTGCAAATACCGTTGATATCAATCCGCTACTGCGCATTTTGTGGCAATCTCGCCGACAATTTTATTTTCTTCCGCAAGAAATCTAGCCAGCGCCCGCTACGTAATGAGAATTTGCTTGACACATTTATTACAAAATTACTTTGTAATGTACTTTAATTGTTCTTAACCGCAACAATTTCCAACTTAAGACCTAACCTAATAACTATATTTTTACGCAACGGTGCTTAATGTGGCGGAAACAGAAAGATCTGTATAGAACATACATAATTATGCATCCTCTTTGTCAGTTTGTGCAAAAGGAATTGTTTAATATTTGCCTCTCTGAGAATATTTGTCTTATTTATGAACTCGTTACCATATTTCCAACTTCTTTGGCAGTTACTGATGTCAGACAGTTGATGATGGACCACTAACCGAACTTTTTATACTGTCTACGAAAAGTATCTACATACTTAAACCAGTATTAAAATGCCGATCGCTATCATAGCTTTTTGTCTTCCGCATATCATCAATTAAAATGTTTACACGTGGCTAAATGACGCAAGGCGGATTCTTTGTAACCGGTTTCTACAATAGGTTTGTGGGAGAGTGAAGTTCGGGTAGCGCCACCAATTTAGTTTGACCTTTCTTGACTTCTTCTATATAAAGCATTTGGTAATCGAAGCGTTTTATTACCGCTTACGAGAGGTCAGCTCCCGGTGGTTATGGTGTGTGTAATGATCTTGTCTTCAAGGCGACATCTCGTTTCGAATACAATAAAATTAATAATGCGAGTTTTTGTGTTCCATTCAAGGATTCTGAACAATCATCGCTTTGTAGGTCTCGAGAGTGATCGATATGTACTGAGAATGGCTTGTCAGTTTTGCTATAGAGCGAATTCAACGATGCCGTTCGTTAAAGGAACTTGAGAAATTGCTTTTGCGATATAACTCGTCCAAACCATTGAGATAAAATCTTTTCTGTGTAATTTGTGGGTTGTTTCCCTGATTGATGTGGAACTCTGATTTTAAAATATTGTTCTTTGTTCTTGTTTTTTAGTCTCAAATTCTTAGTCATGCAGAGTGCCTTGACCTCCTAGTTTTTGCCTTCATTTGCCAGTGTAATGGCCTTGGGCGAGACTGGATATTTCCTCAATTAGCGATACGAGCTACCCTGTTGTTATACCTAATTTATTTGCACATTTGTAAAATACTTGACAATTTACATAAACACATTGATAGTTAGGTGATAAAGCATTGTATTCATAGGAATTTCCCTGTTTTATAAACAAGTACCTAAGATAAAAAAGTTATTACTTGCAAGCCTTAATTAAGTAACTTGGAAATACCAACATTTTCCCACGAAAACATTCAAAACCTTAACCTTTTTAAATCTTTAAGTTTCAAAAATGTTAATCGTTAATTGTATAAACATTTTCACAGATCAAGAACGTGATCATTATTTCGTTATAAAACCCGAGATTATGATTATAATGGTGGTAGCATCGCAGCGCTTAATGTCTTTACTCACGGCTCTATCTTACACCTAATGCTGTGTACATATTTGTATAGGGTATTAGTATTGCAATAGCGGAGCGAAGACACCATGTAATTTATATAAAATATCTTTAGAAAAATAATGTGAAGCAATATTATGAACCGTTTTGTTTTACTATTGATTGGACTGTCTCGTTGGTCTAGTCATAGTGGCTGCTGCGGGGCTGTTGAGCTCGAAGTCCTGGGTTCAACTCCTGGGTTGGGCAAAGTGTGACTGGGTTTTCCTATTAGTTAATTCTCAATAGTAGCACAGGGTCTGGATTTTGCCCGGTTGATGGCTTGCCCCCTATTACATTGGGACCTAAAAACATAACTGCCGAAATGTGGATGTACTATATGTGCACCTCTGCTAACCCCTTCGGGAAATATAGGCGTGATGTTAAGTATATTGTTATGTTTTACTATTTTTGATGAAGTATTTATTTTTCATCATTATTTTGAATGAAGAGCGTATATTTAATTTGTATCAATTGAAACATGTTTACCGCTGTATTATACAATTAGCGGTCGTGAGTATTATTACCATAACCACACCTGGCAAATTAATTGGCTAGTATAAATATAAATACATTGAGTATGGAGTTGTTCAATTAAAATTGTGTTTAAATAAAATTTACCAGTATTTGCCTGAGGAAGTATACCTACCTAGGAATGTTCCCGTAACAGACAATATACATTAATTTCATTAATTATAAATGTTACCGGCCAAACCCGATTTCAGGACAAACTAGTTTTGCCTAAGCTAAACTAGTTCTTCCCATACTCTAGGATAAACTGAGCGTATTTATGTCAGGATCAACTAGTTTGGCCTAGCCTAAACTGGTCTATCCTATCGGGCTCAGGACAAATTAGTTTGAACTAGGCTATACTAGTTAATCCTATCGCGTATGGGAAGAACTAGTTTAGCCTAGGCAAAACTAGTTTGTCCTGAAATCGGGTTTGGCCGGTAACATAAACATAGATTTATTCAGAGCACCAAGTAATAAGTACTAGAACTATCCATGAAAATGAAATCTGTTAAAAAAAAAGTCCAGTTGAACTGACTGAATTTATTTCTATGGCAACCCCTAACGGATTCCAAATATTAAATTTAATATTGTCGCGATTAAATACCTTGCATCTTTGCATATTATTATAATTAGTTTTTGTACACCTGTTAGATAACGCATTATATTTAATTACGATGGCAACTGGTTGTGGAAAAATATATCCTTGAGTCACTTACTGAAAAGTTAAGGCATTCATTCCAATTGTTTTAATTGTTCAATAACCTTAAAGTTCGCACGATAATAAACATTATGCACTGTGTTTGTACAAATTCAATGAGTACAAAAACCAAGTTGCCTTATCTACAACCTTGAACATAATAACTCAGTACATACGTGGCATTGAAAAAATATAAGACGAGTCTTTGTGTTTGAGAATATTTTCGGCACGAAACTCCGTACCTACAAGACATCGGGATTGTCGTAATTGTCTTTTGAATGTCACATGATTATATGCAGAGATATTTACGGGTGGGTAACAATGTAACAATCTATTTGTGTGTCGTCTGCTCGTCAAGGCTTTTGCTAATTGTTTTTGAAGAAAAGTGTTTGGTATTTTTATATTTATGAACTGTTGCGTAAAAAAGTAATGGTTTCTGACGCAAAAAGTCTACATATTTAATCCAAAATCCTCGCGGACGAAGTCACGGCCATCAGCTAGTATGCTCTGTTTTGACAGTTAAATCTCAATGCGTAGTCAAATATTTTGCCTTAAGCTCCGATTTCCGCATCTGACCGTTGCGGACGTATGTAGAAAATATTCATGAGCTGTCTTGTTACTAAAAATTATTTCTAAAATATGCAGTTACAAGACAAAATCGAGTAACGTAAGACACTTAATCAACTGCTGTCAGTCAATTAAAATGGTTATATAAGCTATTTGTCGCACAAGTGAACTAGTTCGCTTTTATTTGACAAGTGTTTATAACCATGTAGGTACTAGCGAACATTGATACGCTAAAGAAACTTTATTTAACGCTGGCAAAACCAAACATTAACACAATTGCACCCCACACAAAAGGTGCACATTGCAATTGAACGTACCCTTTAAACATTTGAAAACGAATACTATTATCCTGTTTATCGATTGGTGGTGTTCCCACGGGCGTCCCGGCAGACGGACGGATTGACAGAATGATTGGGCGTAAGTATCGGAGATCCCGCGCCTCTGCTGCACATGCTAAATGCCGTTTCCACCAATTACATTTGGCATTCACTCACGAACTCACCCCGGACAACCGATGAGCGTAAACTAGGGTTAAAAAAACTCGGTAGTTCAGTACGTCACTGTTGCGCAATATAAGCCTAAGGGGAGCTTAAAAAGCTTCCTGAAACTATGCTCGTTTTGACTTAAAGTTTCAACATGAAACGTGTTGTTTTTGATCCTGTTATGGCAATTGGTAGGCGAATGTGTTTTTTACTTAGAGCATAGAAAATGCTATTGATGCTGATAAGGTAGACGATGAAGGTGCGCCATGTGACATAAAGTTATACCAACTTTTTCACTTTTTACATCCCAATTGATAATAAGTGGGCCGTTACAAAATTTTGGTCTGCAAAAATAAATAAATTGTACAAGTATCTGTGTTAGGTTAGAAGTTAGCTGCAACAACACTCAAGTTCAACAGTACGGTAAACAAAACGTATTATCGTAAGAGGCGTGTAAAACAAAAACACCTATTACAAGGTCTGTTTACGACATGAGGTCGCTAAGAAACTGAATGCGAAGCCTCCAAATATACGCGCATAAAAAACGGCTTCATGGCCACAGTTTAAATTTGTCGTAGTAAAGCTGAGATCTTTAATGCGCGCTACCACTCGAATTTATCTAATAGAATAAATCGATATCTAATTAGGTGTATTATTTAATAGCCAATATCTATTCGTCTAAAATTGCACTCAGCATATGACTAAACATTGACGATAAGCCAGCCAAATAAATGTACATGACTAAAAATTGCTTATGCAAAGATTGAGTCTCAGATAAGTCTGAGTGCGCTGTACAGATCTTGGCCTCAGTATCTTATACACTTCTTGCCGTGAAGGGGATCTTCGGATCTCCGATGATAGTCATCCTGTGACGTTAATCCTTATTCGTACAACTTAAAATAATCTTGTTTACAGGGTGGTCTCCCGGTGAAGTGACGGTATTAACAACACCGGAAGAAAAGATATAAACCTTTTATCTCTTCACGATAACCAGATAAAATAACAATAAGCATTATGCTTCTAGGTTACTTTAAAAGTTTATTTATTCTGGTTGCCTTTTTATGCCATTTAAGTTCACAGTTGTGGGGTCTCAATAAAGTTTTATTACTGTCTGCAATATGGACTATTCAGAAATGAAATTCGGCACTCTACTATTCCGATGCAAACCTTTGATAATTTCAGTGGATCACGACCCAAATAACCGTAATAAAATATCGGATGCCACTAGAACGGTACTTCCGAAATGTTAGTAAGAAGGCTAAGCTTTCCAGTCGAGACCCACCCTCGATTGTGTCGGTTTATATCATTGTATGCAAATCGCTCCACCGCGCCCGTTCGCTACCAAATATTTCACGCTGACGGCGGTCTGCGAACGACGCGTGGGACGCCCAAATTACGCGACCCCACAACTATCGAACGGTCCCATAAGCATTCCAGAAACCGCGCGACCACCAATTTGTCCCTTCCGTGCCAGTGATTTTGTCATCCCCGTAGGCATCGCGCTAATAAAGAGCCGCCGGCCAGTGCGACCGGTTCTGTGGAAATAGATTTCCTCTATAAGGGATTGAATCTCAGTGTCCTACTGAATATTGGAGATATCTAATTAATTTTATCTATACCGCAGACCTACACCAGCTTTGGGTTCTGATTTTGCAATGTTGCTCCTTCGAAACTATTTACTGGGACTTATGGTTCCGTGTCTTAATCAAGCCGGCAAAGTTCTTCCTATCGAAGCCGGCGTTGAGTTCTAATTACAGTATGAATAACATAATCTTTTCGACTCTAACCGTAAATGTAAAGTTCCGTATATTAATGTTATTGTGCTGCATTCGCACCACGGCTCCGGTGAGGCAGAAGACAAATTGGCTGTCAGAAATTCCTAACGTCATTGCCATTCAGATGTTGAATGTAATTTGTATCGTCACCGTCACGTCGCCGCGCGCCGGCGCCCGCTAACCGGAGCGCCCGCTATACCTCACCCGCGCCTCGTTTCCACACAACTCACAACTATACCCACTTAACACCTCACACCTTTCCATTCAACGTTCTGACAATAAACAAATATGCGTGGCGTATGCGTCGCCGGTTGTTGTTTTGTCAGAATGTGTAATTACGACATGACGTGGAGGAGAGCCTCACAAATTGTTGGATACTTACGGCTAATAATAACTGCCATTTCAATGCAATATGACGGCACTAAAGAGGCGAGGACCTTTAGTGAAAAATTATTAGGTGCGGTCTCTGTGACTTGTATATGAATATGACTAAGGTAAGAGCGCGTTGTAATAAAAGTGCGACACCAAAGCATATACCCAAAGGTCATTTTGCAGCAAACTCGTACGCATTTGCAATGAGGGTGCATACTGTAACGTATCCACACTGTTGCTGTCATTACCACACTTTCGTTATGGTAACTATGGGTACTTTTCACCACGCCTACGTCACGGCGCTGCTCGCATGCTTCACTGTTATGCCGACTTGTCTTTAGAGTTGAAATCTTAATAACACGTTTTATGTCACACCCACACGATCGTACGCGGCGTTTGCGGTTTGAATGTATGAATATTTAGCACGCGAGATGTGTTCCTTGAATTCTTATGTGCACTGAAATGTCTTGAAGTAATACGAACTCTGAACTTTAAATGAGTTCGCGTGCACAATGTTTTGACTGTTAGCGGAATTACTTTGAAAATATATTAAATAGGGGAGTCCTTTCAATATTGTATTAACTACTTTACTTTATAAACAGCAATAATTGGAGTTTGTTTAAAGTTTTACTTCTTAATAATAAAAAGCTTTCATGAACAAAAACAGATTATGGAAATGAATGCGATTAGGAGAGATAAGAAAGGCAGAAGACAGGGCAGTGATGGTTGCTACTGCGACAAGGGCTGAACTCATATATTAAAGAAGAACATATTTAAACTACAAAGATCACAGATGAATCAATGTACGATAAACTAGTTGAGAATGTAATACGGTTATTATACAGGGGCTAGGTCGGGGACTAACAATGACTCGTGTCGACCCACGCCCGACTTCAAACTCAGCGAATATCGCACTAACAGAGTTGCTGTTGCTGCTACAATGGACGTTACATGTCTGAAATGTATTCTAGAATTTTTTCAAACGTTTTCATATTTGGAACGCAATGACACAAGCGGACACCTTAGCAGAATGGTTCTATCAGTAGAAGGTTATAGGCACGTAGATAAAAAAAGTATTTGAAATATTTGCGAACAAAATGTTGTGTTGGTAAGACAATTAACTCGAATCGTCGTAAAAATGCATTAGTATTTTCTACAGGAATTATTTAAGTGTTTTGTGATCAAGTTCAATAAAGGACAGAAAGGTTTCAAGAGATATTATCTCAACCGCGCGTATAGCCGCAGGCACCGTTTTCCAAATCAACGCATTGCTGCCAGAGTGCCAGTAAATAGTCAACATAAAGTAGGTATGTAGTATGTACATCGAAAGAAAGTAGTTCAACGGTAGCCACCCAGCTTCCTATCATTATAGATCAAGATCGGGCCACGAGTATGCAACCGGTTGTTTGCCACAGCCACGCCACACAACTTATAATTTGTTCAAACATTTGCTGTTACCTCGGCGGACGGAAATTTGCGAACTTGCATTTTCTTCAAACGTTGCTTAACCCCTCCACAGTCCAGAGCATGTTACACGGTGACTGTTTAACTATTGTGTCTGCGTTGCTGACTATAAGAGGGTTAGCTCGATAGGTTTTTCCGTATACATTTATAGTTTAGAATTTTATAATAAAGTTCATATGAATATTTATACTCAACAGATCTTTGGTTGTTTTGAACTTTTCGTAATTCTTTCGTAATTTAAGAAGATTCCATAATGTTGCTTTTCGTTGTTACAAGTTACTGATTCTACAAGCAAATATGTAAGAGTAGGTAGCTTTATAAATGATCGTAAACACATGTAGCTACAGTCAAGGCTGAATTCAAATGCGTTTTTTGCCGAATGTAACAATTATAATGTTGTACCATAATGCTATAATATGTTGACAGTTTACGTTTACGTAGTACAATTTGAATCGATATTTTTTACAGACGCTTTTTGAAATGAGCTGTATGTATCTAATGTTATGCTACAGACGAGAGAATTTTATACGTGATCACGTAACACAGTATTTCGCAACTTGTGTCAAGACTTGTCTTCAACACAATAATTCTTATGTAAGAACGAGGCTTTAGTTGAATTGAATTACAGATCTATCGAATAACAGATATAATCATCAACTTAGCCTATCGACTGTTGTGGTAAGCCACACAGCCTTGTAATAAATTCTAGATGTATTGAAAACCGTAAATTGAATCATTGTTATTGTTTCAGGCGTAGCGGTTACTAAAGGGGGAAACACATGTCCCCCCATTATGATTCCGGTGAGTACAAACTGCATAGTGTTTTGTTATTAATAAATAGCGGAGTTGGTAAAATAGATATTTGCCCTTTTCCAGTTAATTCAGCGTCGTTAATGGTGCTGTTTATGAACTTTACATAACACGCTTAGACTGTAATGAATATCTAAAGGTCGTACAAAAATTTTATTTGAACTTTGATCTCCATAGTGACATTAGCAATGGAACCAATTGGATCTTTGTTCATACTCTGATACTCGACGATAATGAAGTTACTTAAGACGAAGGTCATCACACTATTAAGTCATACAACAGCTATTATAGAATATACTGAGAAATTTGCTTAACGCCAGTCACCCTTAGAAATAATTACGCCAGCATCTGCCCGGGGCAGCTGGCAGACTTATTGCTAACGTAATAAAGGAAGCAAGCGCTTATTGAATACCGGTTGACTAGATTTTTTCCGTGCATTTAGTTGTTCGTTAGTAGTTATTTGCAGCATTTATTTGTGAGTATAATAATAGAGTACTACGTATTATGCATCAGATATCAAGAAAAATGTTTTCGTTACGCGTTATTTCATCTGGTGGTCAAAACTTGAAGTGTAGAGTCGGGTAGTCCACAATGTTACTGGTCAATGACGCAGTTGTTATCGAGGTATACTGTAAACGATGAAAACATTAAATTAAACTTTTCAATAATACTTACTCACGAGTTATTTTTTAATAATGTCAAATTAATTTAATAAGAAAAGAATGATCAAATATTACATTGTATAAATAAATGGCAAGTGGCATAGAGTTATGGACTTGTGAGGTTTGATTATAAGGCTTATAAACCATGATTTAACGCTTGCAACATTGTCTCGGGAGTAAATAAATATCATGTCATAAATGAATCGTGGATATTTAATTTTAATCTCTTGTATTTCATGTTTTACGAGCCGGTACTAGTTAGTCTGTCTACAATTGTAATTATACATGAAGTTATGACACTACCTATATTATTTTATTAAATGCTCAAGTCTTATTTTTAGGTCTTAGAAAGGTGAATGTTATGCAGAAAAATTAACTATTAAGGATTCGAGGAATCATGAATAGGTTTAATGGGGTTGGAGACCGAATCGAGTTAGTATGTAAAAAAAACAGTCGAATTGAGATCTTCCTCCTTTTTTTAAGTTGGTTGAAAATAGAGTTACCTAATATTGTCATACGCAGTGATATATTTCCTTCTGTTTGACATACCGACAGACAGATGTATGTGTGGAAGAAAATGGAGACAACATAAAAACGATAAAGTGTATTTTTTTTCTACGGGACAAGTCCACCACTCTTTCCCGTTATTATAAAACCTGTAAGCCAGAATCTACAATAACAATAATTAAAAACTATTAAGGCAATATAGATGAGGCGTCCTAGAGAACTGACTCTAACAATGAAGTGTGTCAAAAATGTGTACCGTAAAAATACTATTGTATCCGTAACCAAACACTATTTCGAAGAACCCCGTTTTTCAGTGACTAGTGTGTTTATTGAAGCCATTCACATTCTCAAGTCTAAAAAGGGCTTTCTATACCTATACATACGTTGGTTTCCACACACAACGCAATTTCGCTACAAGTATGAGTAGTTTATAGATATTTGATAGTCGTTTTACTACGTTTTAGTGGTTCTCGCTTGAAATGTTGGGAAGTATTCGGACAAAGCTGTTACCGTACCTTTGGTATTTTGGGATATTTGCTGCCCACATGCACCACCTACTTCGCCTAGCTGTTAACAGTTCCAGTAAATATTTACATCGTTAAATACGAAGTTGTCTTCTATTGTTTCGAACGATGCTAAGGTTTAGTGCACACTGTGACACCGATATAAAATATCTATGCATATCTTTAATTTGAACTGTAATTTAGAACGTCTTGCGTAAAATAGATATTATAAATAAACAAATGATATTCAATTTTAATTAAAAAAGCTTTGAACATGGCCTTTTTTACACATTCTTTAGAGTAGAATGTTTGAAAACTGCGTTGGTCTAGTGGACGCCAAGCTCGACAGCAATGCACGTGGTCCCTGGGTTCGAATCACGGCTCAGGTTAAGTGTTACTCGGTTATTCCATTAGGTAATTCTCAGTAGCAGCTCAAAGTCTGGATTTGTGCCCGATTGATAGTAATGAGTTCGCCCCTTTTAGGTGCAGGTACTATCTATACACCTCTGCTAACTACGGGGAATACAAGCGTAATGATATTAGTGTAGTAATTTCTCCTAGTCAAATACCATTTAACAGTCGAAATGGATACAGCATTTTTGAAAAATAAAAATGTTAATAAACATATTGTCGTGTGAAAATCTAATTCGACAAGTCAACGCCAATCTGGCGTCGCGCGTACATTTTTAATATTTTGTTAACGACTCATTAAACTATACCAACTTATGATACCAAAAGCCTTCATATAATTATGTATAATACGGAACCCTTCTCGCATCCAACTACACATGCAGTTGACAGGTTTCTTTGCAGACGCGCGGATTACAGTACCGTGTTTTTGTCGAGTTTGAAGCTTGTGACAAATCGTGTACATGCATTTAAAACACATTGTTAAGCCTAAGTTAGAATACGGGACATCTCGACACAAGTCGCGATCTTTTATTAAGGAAATAGTGTCTTAAACAGAGTTCAACACAACGGCTACATATCACTGTCTAATGTATACTTGCTTATATTAATACAAGCTATGTTTTGTTGTACTCGCAGAATATATCAGTTACATCATGCAAGTCTAGGACTTACCTACTATTTAGGTGTTCATTTAAATGTTTTTATTTATCAAGCTGCGCCCCGCGGTGTTACTCGCTACATTTTTTTGGGACAAAAAGTAGCCTATATGTTATTTCAGAGTGTCAGATACCTACATATGAAATTTCATTAAAATCCATTCAGTAGTTTTTACGTAAACGAGTAACAAACATCCATCCATACTTACAAACTTTCGCGTTTATAATATTAGTAGGGATAGAATAACAGGTGCTTTTAAAACGTTAATACTTTAGTTGCAACTTTGAACTGAAGATAATTGTATTTTCCTTCTATTTGCAATGCAAATGTGTTCAACCCTAAATTTGGTACAGCTTTGGTATTTCGGTCCATCATCATCAACTAATATTAAACGTAACGTAGTGTAAGTGTATAATCCAGATTGTCAATACATTTCGCTCCTTAAAATTCACTAGTTTCGCTCGAAACCTATTCGGAAAATAACCCGTACCTCATTCCTCAAATGCGTGTGTCCGACAAAATTCGCGATAAACACACACATCCAAACAGCTTACGCACATTCGCATGTGTACTTATAACAAAGCAGGATCATGAGGTCCAAAGTTAACTGAGCGCAGGATACGTTAATCTTTTACTTCCTGCTTTATTACATCAAAAATATATTTTAATTGTGCGCCACCGTCGTTATAATCTCACGGGCCTAAAGGATCCAGTGCTAATTTATTTGTAAAAAAACACAAAGGTTAAGCTTATTTTAAAGGGCACAGGAAGCTCGAGGCGATTGTTGCAGGGTATTTTTGTCGCTGTAACCCCTTTATGCGTGGTTTTCCTTTATAAACTGTACGACAAAAACGCTAAATGGTTTGTAGTTGATACTTAATTGCGCCTTTTGCGTATCGACTTCAGCGTATTAGGAATTTATTAATTAGGTGGAAGGTTTATAATGTAGGAATGTATCGCTTGCAATTACATACCTGGCTATACACAGTACATGTTTTATGTTGGTATCGTTTTAATGATGGACAAAATTATACAAATAAATGTGGTGTATAAAATAAGGAGTAATGCTAACTTCATATTGATGTGAGTTGGAGGTAGATGATATTATTTGATTTTGGTTTCTAAACGCATCGGTAGGTGAAACTCCAGGCGTGCGGCAACCTATAACCTTATTGTTACGTAAGTAATATATGTAAGTTAACACCTAGCTTGAGTAATTAAACAGCGTCACTGACTAACAGATAGGTGGATCATTACTCTATGCCTTTGTAATAGACTTCTGGCCACTCCTGATGTTGTTGGAGAGTATTCTACCTATTGTACTTTGTTGAATAACCCCAGTGAACAAAGGAAATCCTAGATTCGGAATAACGCAGCAGTACCGACTGCATTGCATTCTGTGAATGGGTTGCAAGAATTAACAGATACCAATGAATTTAATCATAAAGCTGAATTGAAAAGTAGAACGTTACATGTAAGTAGGTATTGTTGTTTTTAACCCTATATCTAGTTAACCATCTGCGCGATTTTTTTGGATGCTCATTATAACAAGGACCATGGATATGGTTTCTAAAGAAAGAGCTTAAGTTAAGTTGAAGAAAACTGTAGTATTTGGTATAAAAGTGAAATGCTGATGCTTAAAGTAATGATCAGTCAAATCTCTCCGTCTGTTCGAACTCAAAGAAACTTTCTATGATTCAAAAGCCTCAATAAAATTGTAAGTATGTAGGCACTAAATAATAATAATGTAAAACAAACTGAAAGAGAAGAGAAACAAGTCGTTACTATTCATAAACCAAGAACTTATGCTTTCAAATTTCGCGCAGGTAACGACGAGGTGTCGTGAGGAAATAATTAATCTCACCCCAGTAATAATGAAAAATCTCACAGACACAGTTGAAAGCTGTTTGTTCGTAAAAGGGAAACGTGTTGCGTGTTATGACTTTATTAAATTTGTATGAGATGATGATATCATTAAATTGGTTTAAAGTATTGTGTTGTATTATTACTGGTGATTGCAATCAGAAAGATAATGGGCTATTATACATGTATTGGCATAAGATGAAACATGTTATGATAGAAATAACCTTTATTATTCATATAAGCTAGGTAAATGTTATTTATTTAACAGTTAGAACGGCTGAAGATCAATAATATAGGCTAAACAATATAATACCAATTACAAAAATAAAACATATTATAAAATCAAAAGATAAAAATATGAAACTACAACAATCATAAATCACTCTTACAAAACTACAGATATGCCTTGTTATGTTTGAGCTGACATAGGAGCGGCTCATCAGCTAAACGAATATTACCTAGGTACACGATGTATAAACCTATGGGTGGCCTCTGATTTGGGCGGTTGTTTTAATTATCGGCATCACAGTATTGGCGAACTAGATTGCGGTAACGCAATTAACCTGAAGCGAGACATGCCAGAAATCATGGGTTTAGATCTAACGGTAATCGATTTGGTTTTGGTTTGTATCATACGTAATTTCTGATGCAAAAAAATATATTTTGGGTACTGCACCACCGATTCCAAAAAGATCGACGAGCTGAAATGTAGATATTGCAAGTTATTATACTTAATGCAACAGTTCCATATTTTTATGCTAGAAAAGTAGGTACACTTCGATGTTATATACTAAAATAACCCAGTTTATTCACGACAAACTAACTGTATTTTAATTGGATGAGTAGGATACGACTTGAGTTCTCCAGTTAAGTGCAAAAATATTTACTTTACAAATTACAGACCGCAAGTTTAGTGGATAAAGTTTCGGAAAACGCGCTGTCACTAAAATTACTGGTGATGTTGCACTAGCGAGTATGGTTAGGTGTTCCAATAATGCGATTTTCCGTTAGTTTACCTGCAGGTGGCGCTAGTGCGCGGTAGTTCGCAACTCGTTAGTGGGGCCTCCATATCGCGCGCTCCTTGTAAATTGCCTATCCTCTTTAGTTTTCTTCAATCGTTACGACGTATACAAAATTTCAGATTACAGAATTTGGTAAAATGTTTTGGTAAATGACTTATTTCTTGGAGTTTGAATGTAGTACCTACTTAGCTGTTCCATATCGCAATGGAATAATAAACGCACTACAATGGAAAGAGGAGCGCTATGTGTGTACATTGCAGGCCTCTTTCCATTGTAGTGCGGTTTGGTGGTCGGTGGAGCAGATGTGTAAGAAAGAGACCACGTTTTGGCTAACTATTAAAAATTGAACTATTAAAAGAGGACGATTGCCAGCGGATAATTTTGTGTTGCTTAGGACCGAGGTTTTTGCTTTATGGACAAGGCAAGTCTATTGTAGTAGACGACTAAGGCCTGGTATATGTTTAGCAGTAAATACACTCATTGTTTTTGGTAATAAGGAGAATTAAACTACTAGATATGGCTAGTTTAGATGTGGCTATTTTATATGTGACGTGCTGTTTAATAGGTAACATAATTTTCCAGCCATCTGCTCATTTAATAGTAGTAACTCCTATACCTGTGCTCGTATTCTCATAAAATGGAATTGTGTTCTAATCCTAACATTTGCTTAGTTACGACTGTAATTTACTAGCCCTTTCTCTCAATTAAAAAGATAAGATAACCAAGACAATTTGAAAATATACCTTTAGATATTGGCGTACTAGCTGGCTGATACATAAGTGGTTTACATGGCTTTATGGCTATGTGATAATTGTGCGGATTTATCAGTTTGCAATGTAAGAAGTTATTTATGGTTAAGCCATACACAGTCGGGGGTCGGTGCAATAACTATATTTACATCTATTCATCCCTTCTGGCCTGCATCAACTAATCCCTCTTTATCATCAAATGTCTGACAACGAGTTTAACTTATGAGTATTTGTCCTTAAAAGTGATGGTTGGTGTATTTTTCACTTTTGAAAACTAAACTTAGGTAATAAAGTATATTTAAAAATAAAACTTGTATTCTAACTTTGAATTAAGGCAAATTTACAGTGATAAAGAACTGTTCTGGCCTATGACGTAGCAACGAATCGAACTAATTCACTCTTTTGGCTACGCCGAAATTTCGTACACATTCAGTCGAATGGATAAACGATACCTAAAAACGAAAGTTACGCGTATGGGGGAAAGAAACAAAAATACGCAGCGTCGGCGTATTTTAATTTACTAGTTTCTATGTGAAGTTTCCGATGAATAAGCAACTCGAGTAGGCTTGATTAAATTTCTGAACTGGAGGCTAAAAAATTCGGACAGCATTGAAACGGTCTAATAGAGCTTTTGGAGAAACGTTTCGCTTTGAAATATTGAGATTTTATGTTTGGCCTTTTAGGCAGTTTATACGGTGCTACAGAAAAAGTAAATTCAATCAAGTAAGTAAAGTGACATTGCGAAATTTGCAACGTAGTCCTTAGAGTAAAAAAGTAAATGTAATAACAGTAATGACAGTAATTAGAAGAATTAAGTATTAAGCAAGCATCCATATTTTTCTCTAGATTTGTATGGCTTCACTCGTGAGAGCGGTCCCTTTCTACCTATATAATATCTTACATAATTATCTTGTTCTTAGTATCAATGCGTAAACTATAAGTCTCGTTGGGACTTCTCATTTCACGTATATGTTTTTTTTTTTACATATAAAATTATAGACTACGGAGAGCATCAAATTTACAGATACATACTTACATTTTCTTTGTTAAATCCTGAGAACGTATTGCATACTCTTTTCATAACGTTACACACACGAAGCCCATAATAAAATCAGCATGTATGTAAAACTAAATGAAAAGATTTTTACAGCTGCATTCTCAAAACAATCTGTTGATCAATAGCTTCCGAGCACAAAGCTCCCGTGTACCATGTAATCACGTCGCAACACGGAAAGTGAACGCAGTGCTAATTACAAAAAATCTCACAAATTATCGCTGGAATGTAAATGAGTCGCTTCCTCGTACTGTTGGGTCCTGGTATAGGGGCTACAGGGATAATGTGACGGTTGTTCAAATAGAAAACGTTTGTTTGCGCGTCAATAATAGCTTTATTTGAGCACTCATAATGATTTAACATCCACGTAGATGTTATGGTACTGCTTAATTTTTAGTTTAAAATACTCCATCTGTGAAATATTTAGAGGTTGAGCGAGAGGCAAGTTATGTTCATTTAGGCGTTTGCAACTAAACAAAATAGAAACAAAATTGAGTGTACAAGGTATGGCGTATAAAATAACAGAAATGTAATATAGTATTATTACGTTTATGAACAAAATAAATATGAAATATAAATTGCTTCTACTACACAAGTAGCATAGTTTATTACAGTTTCATTCGTTTATCTTGTGATTTCCATGACGACAATCTATCAACAGAGATTATTCCAGTCTATATATATGTATTTGATTTGCAAACAATTTGAGATGTTTTATTCGAGTCCTTTGTTTCCATGTCTTGTGTTATGTCATAGACAAGGTGCCAGCTGTACGGTATACTATTATTTCCTTTCTTAAAACGCCGCAAAAGTTCTACAAAATCCTATCTCAGCAAATAATTTTTGGCGACTATTAAAACTCGTTTAACGTTACGTTAAGTCGCAAGCTATTGTAATATTTCCACGGTTGGCCGCTAACTGAGATAAAAATTCAGTGCGAAGTGGGACAGAGGGATATATCAGAATTGCAAATTCGAATTCTAAGGAAACTTGAACAGTTTACTGCAGTGGCAAAGCGTGTAGAAAATTGTTAGCACTTTTATATCGCCATAATGCCTGAAAGTTTTGTTACAAAAGGGGTAAAATATATCTGGTACATTCTTAACGAGCATTCGCTTTATATTTAGTCGTACATTCAGTAAATACACGCTCGATAACTATTTCGCAAGAGTCGCTGCAGATTTAATTAAAACACACGAGCTGCACTTGCATTCAGATAATTCCAAAGGCGTTTTGGAGTGAATACGAGCAAATTAGCGAATGAATGGGCAACGGCCACTGGACAAATTGTGTTTGAAATAAGGTCGGGTTCCGTATTTGGTGATCTTGCAGCTGATAAAGGTTTATGGAGTATTAGAATGTGAATTATCACGCATATTACTAAAGTCTGGCTATTGTTGTGGGTGGCGGTAACGTGTTGAATTCCCCATTGTGTTGTTAATTTCGTTTGGTAAGTATACAGTTAGTTAAGCAATCGGTTAATACCTACTATTTATCATGAAGAATTTACATAAATGTTATGTATTTTTTTGTAGGAAAGGGAATGTAAATTTGCACCCGTGTTAATATGCTCTTTTTTTCGAAGATGCCAGTAATCTAAAACAAATTTCCGACTATTCGGCAAAACAGTTAGTGTAAACCGTATGTATCTAATAATTTTATCAGGATTCCAATTTACCATTCAGCACATTTAGAAACGTATGCATACCATATTAGGTGTATAAAACGGAATACACAAAGTGTATGTTCCAATTATTCCCGCGGTGGGATCTTGTTTGTCGAGTTTAATAGAAAGTCGATGATAGAGAAATTTCGCCCGCTACCGCCCTCGGTACACCCCCGCAACTTCTAACACGAGCTTTAACCAGTTGCATATTGTATCTCATTTTAAGTGGGTAGGTATACGTAATATGTTGGCCCTATAGGTGGTCCCTTAGGTATCCGTTTTACAAGAACAATACATATGCGTCATTACTAATGTGGCTGTTTCTATTTTGACTGTTTAGGAAGTTAGGACACACTTGACTTATATGGAACTGTCCTAGTGAAATGGCAATAGGGTCGCATCCCTATTTCGTGTGCATCCCTTCGCATAATACAGCAGTTGTGAAACCTACTGTAAAGGTACACACATAATCGAGCAACCAGCGTTGACTTTTCGAAGGTGCCATTATTGCATGTGAAGTAAAAGATTCCCAATTTGTTTTTATACATACAATACGTTCTATACGAAACTTGTAAAGGTGAATAAATATTCTGAAACACAAAGGGGATTTAAAGCAGCAGCAACTGTATATTTCAATTGTTAGCCATTTTACTTGCACTCGTAAGTTTCACGTGGAAGCCCCCGCATGGCTTTTATAGTGTTGTTAAACTGCGATTGAGTTCTACTTGTCAGTAATATTTTCTTATATCAGTGTTAGTGCAGGCTAATCTTGATCCTTGTTTTGTTACAAAGGCTGGGTTTTCTACACTATAGTTAAAGAGCATAAACTTAGTTTGACGTCTCTCAAAGAAATGTGTTACGTCGTCGCATTAATTTGAATAATGTGGTGAAAGTGGTTTCCGACACCTACCTAATCTATGGAAAATATCTGTCCACTTGGACCAAAGAAACAAAGGGAAATGATGGTTACTCTGAGATTCTATGACATTGAAAAAGTCACACTGATACTTGCTTGAGTTTGAAGTGAACTCCTTACTGTATTTCCGTGTTGATGCGGTCTTGAAAGTTTTGTATTCGGATGTTTATTGAGCACCATCCCTGTTACAATACTGCTGCCAGAGGATTACTACTTTATGGTCCTGTGTGCCGAATGATGAGACGAGAACTGAAAGCCCAATTCGTCTACCCAAATATGGGCGTCCCTTACCTTACATACATCACATACATTTTATGCCCCACCGACAACACTTTATCGACTTGTTTGTTGTATTCTCAGACCATGGGCGGTGGTGATAACTTACTATAAAAAATAATAATCCTTTTTTTAAAGTAAATTTTCGTTCTTTAAATGTTTTGGCAAATACTTGTTAGACCATTAGATGTTTAGAACTTGCTATTGAATCTGCTTCTCTCTAGATTATGTTCACCTATTCGACTGAGGTGTCTGTCAACAGTTTTGTTGCATATCTTCACACTTCATTCATGATCAGATTTAAATTAAATATAGGCAATTGACCATGCCAATGAACATTACCGGTTCGTTCACCAAAGCGTCAACCCAGAATTTATGCTACGTTCTGTTTTATATCCTAACGTGTGTAATGGGTATCTATGTAGCTTATCTATTGAACAAATTCCACAGACTGATCCATTCCATAATATGTAGTATCTTGCAGCTCCGTGACAAGGTTTTGTTTATTTCTAAGAGTAGTTTTATTAATATGTTGGTATGTGTTGTGCAGATGATAGTGCGAGTGTGGTGCGAGAGCGGCGCCGGCTGGGCCCCGACTCACGTGCCGGTGACGCCGCACACGACCTGCCGCGACGTGCTGGACTGCTGCCGGGAGCCCGGCGACGAGCCCTGCCTGCTGTTCAGTGTGCACCCGCACCATGGAGGTATATAAATTAAAAATATCCTTTCGCTTGTCACCTGATGTCACGTTTTGCAGACACAATAGTAAAAACAATGGCCACACGCCTTTAGAAGGCGTCTTGACAGATGAAGGAACATACATATTATGTCACTAGAAGTGGGCAAGCCGTCTTTAGCGTGTGCATTCTTAGCTGTGGGTCAATATGGTAACAAAGTCATAAGGAAGACATCGATAACTTGGAAACCTAAACAGTAATGGCGGAAAAATTGAATACTTAACACAAATACCAAACAACTTACGGATTAAGCATTTTTACATTATGAAAATTTCCTTTAAAACGTATGGATGTTGTACATCAATTGTTAGTATTTTGAATAGTTGCATGCTTAACAAAACAGCGAATTCTCTAAGATACTGCAATTCATATCCAGGACTTGTTTAGTTTACGCCACGGCAATGTTTTCTTTGTTTGTCTAGCTTTTATTGTGTTAGGCAATAAATCATTCTTCACGTCCGCTGCAGCTTCCTTTTACAATTCTTTTAAAAGTATTTTCTTGCTTTATCAAAAAGCACTTCATTTTGGTACATAAGTTCTTGTTTCGAATCTTTATGTTATTATGGTTCCTAGCAAGTAAAAATACAAGTAGCCTCCTGCCAAATATTTGTAGTTGGAATTGAAAAAAAAACATCCATTTCTGTCTCGGTCAGAGCGTGGTCGAGGCAAAAACCAGAAAAGATGACCGCACCACCATACGAGATTTATAGCTAGAAAAAGAGAGGAGCGACATTGACAAAAATGTCGTGAGTAATTTTCTATTCAACAATGATTTGTCCTTCCATATGGATAAGTCCTTATTGACTGATGGCAGCCATCGTTTCTTTTGATGCTCGTTAGCTAGATTGCTTGCAAACGACGTGCACTAAATCCTCTACTCGTGACAGAGATAATTGTGATGAGCAATCTTGTATTATGTACCCCTCATCAGTTATTATGATACGTGTAATTATGTGCTGAAGCGTACGAGCCACTTAGACAATATATTATATTGTGACCTTTCACCTAGTTAAAAATATAAGCTGAGTTTCATATTTGTACACATCAAATTAGAACAAAAAACGTTTTAAGCTGAATATTTTTTGTTCAGTTTCTCGTATTTTATTACTCTTTAACGGATAGGAAGATACCTAAATGAGGTTTTAAACAAATGAATATATTTTTTTAAGTTTCACCACATTCGAAGGCTGTATCTGTGTTCTATCTTTGAATATTCCACTAACAAGAAAAGTGTAAAGTACATAGCATGTCGATAGACAGTTAGAGCCAGTGTTAGACCATCTAATATACCTTGACCCGAGCGTTGTTCAAAGAAAAACACGTGTAAGTACATCCTGTTAACTTCGCGGTATCTGGAAATCGAACCACGAGCCTGCGATGTGGCCACGACAAAAACGTCCCGCTCCGTTACACAGAGATGTCACTTTAATTCGCCTTAACAGTACTTGATGGGCCTCTAACCCTGTCATGCCGACGTGGGATACCGGCTTAGGTGGCCCACTTGGTGGACGCACGCTGGCTTCTGCGTACCTCGTGTAAATTGTTTTAGGTATCTCGTAATTACAAGTCTACATCAGAAGACAAGTTATAATATTTGCAATGGGAGGCCGAAGGTTGTGTGTTCAAGCTACATGTGCGGATCCTATAACAACGGAATCTGTGCTTTTTGTTATTTATCATAAGCTTTATTTTTGATATTCTGATTCTGACATAGGCTTTGTTACGAAATTTTATAACAGAATTTGAATTTTAAATGAAATACCTACAAACGTTATTTTTGTTGCTCATCCACATATTTTATAGTAATTAATGATTGACAGATACGATAACAAGGCACGCTCGAATAAATTATCTCGAAAATCTAACGCCACTCTGAATTACGACGAAACATTTCTAGTTTTTGTACCAACCGCATTATTTCCGTGTTACAACATTTGCATATTATATCACCGTTAGTCTCTATGTCACCGCGTGGAGAATCGATGATCGGCCGCACATCTCGGAAGAAAAGATTTCTCGATTTACTTCGATGCAAAAACTCGAGACGGCAGTAATTGCATCCCGATCGGCCAGTCCGTGGGAAAGATATGCCCGAAATGTCATATTCACTCAGCAAGCGCGCCTTTTGAAATCGTTTTGACCTTACGATAAATGATACATACTTACGCAGGTATTTATTTTAGTCAGATTCTCGACGTGTGAATAGGAATATCAGCTGACAGTAAAGGGTTTAATGGGAAATGTTAATCCAATTAATTCTCAATCTTAACATTACTGCAGTACTTAATGACACAGGATTTTATATTAAACCTTTATTCCTCAATCCAAATAATTACGCGTTATAAAAATATTCAAGTTATTCATATCTCCAGCATTAAAATATTCAAACACCGCTCTAATTGCCAATTTATTTAGCACTAAAGATTCGGCGATACCTCAAAGGTTCGTATGTGAATTTGGACAGTGAAAGTGTACTTTAAACGTAATTATCCGTACAGATGTTATCATAAAACAGGCTCGGTACAATGGGCCTCATAAATATTTACTCGTCGTGTCCATGTACAGTGTAATGGTGCAAAGAGCCGCTTTATTATGCGACGCACTGTGTACCAAGTCCCGTGTCGCCACCTTCGTAACCTCGGTGAACTACTAACTGAATAGTTCTATATGGAAGCTCCAACGGATGTCTAAGAACTTTTATTGACATAGATAAAGGGTTACGCCCATGTTCAAATGGTAATAGGATTTCGTAAACGATACGGATGGATGGTTTCAGTTTAGTGTGTCGTTTATGGTACGGAGGCGCGTTTGTCACGTTCTGTTATCGTGGCTGGCCTTACGGGTTGTTTTTATAGTTACCAATAAATAAGCTGTAGACTGTAGGCCTACTAACCGCCAATTAAAGCTTTCACGTATATTAAATTAGAAACAAGAGTTCTATTAACAAACTTTGGTCTAATTTGGGTACCTATTGGCATTATATTGGTTTCAGGATTTCTATTGAAAGTTTGTGATATCACACATTTGACTAACTTTCCAGGAATACGGTTGTATTGCATTCCCATAAATTATGAGGAATTGTTGTTTTCGGCCTTGGTATACCCTACATTGAAGCATTTCATAACTGGCTGAGAAACAAAGTGCATGTTAATGTTGTTGCTCATCAGCGAAACATACGTTCGCAAATGGCAACATAACAACTATAATTTGATATAATGAACTCACATTCGAAGAATGGTCAAGATAAGGTTAGCACGCGACGGTATAAAGGGGTGGCAAAATACTGTGTGAACCACTTTATATTATATCCCGCTCGTTAGCTTTCTTTTGTTTTGACATTTGGCCTCATTCCATGGCTTAATTGCGATTTCCAGCGCAATGCTGGTTACAAAATATTTAATAGCACTGTAGGACATCTTCCCTGTAGTGTAGGCGTACGCAATCATTATACGTTGTGGTAATTATTGCGTTTAAAATTTGCGTAGGCGCTCTGACATGAAAATATTTTCATGAATCTGTTAATTACCATTGTTTTCCATCGAAATATTATTTAGGTAGTAGGTATAAAATATTTAAATATTTTTAATGTTGATATTAGACATTAATTAATATTCGTTAAATAATATGTTTGCAACAAATTTTATTAAACTAAGTTTAATAAGTTTGACGACCTGATTGGCGCAGTGGCTAAGAGATTGGACTGCTGCGCTAAGGGTTGCGGGTTCGATTCCCGCACGGGGCAAAACTTTGTGCGACCCACAGATGTTTGTCCCGAGTCTGGATGTTTGTGTATGTGATATTTCATGTTTGTGAAACGCACCCACGACACAGGAGAAATTCCTAGTGTGGGGCGACGTTTTTTAAAAAAAAAAAAAAAAAAAAAAAAAAAAGTGCGTTATTATTTTAAGGCACCTACAGTGTAGTGAATTTAGTGACACTTTGATTAGACAGACAATTTCGAAAAAAACCCTTTGTACTTATTCTTCAGACGGTAGGTACTAAATGTACCAACTATAACACTACATACATATTGTTCCGGGTATTTTATGATTTGTTTTAATACCTCTAGAAAAGGCGAAAATTTGGGAGCTGCGTGTGACCTCTCAGTACACGGTTCTGTAGAACGATTACTAGGTATTGATTGCTGCCAAAAATATTTAATAAATATTGATAATTCTAAAGTTCCTTAAACATCATTCGTCTTGATAAGTTGTACAGTACGACACGCATTTAGTCAAATAAAATCTTTAAAATGGTTCTTCTGTGTGCTGATATTTTAAGACTTCATAAATGTTTTATTGATTTCTATTGTTTACGAGTTGAGGTATGATAGATAGACAGTTGATCGTAAGGCTTTCTCGTTTACGGAACCTTGAAAATTCCCACCGTATACCCTTCGTTTATTGTTATTTAGTTAGGTACGCTTTTATTACGGAGTTATAAAATGTTTATGATGATGACAGAAATTACAGAAAATGAAAAATACTATCTATACTTGTACGAAATAATGGACTTAAAGGGGAGATCTTTAGTGAGGATATATGTTACTTTATTACATTATTGTTGCGGAATTATATAGCGGTTAACAAGGGTCGTTTATTATATGTTTATTTTTTTTAATAATTAATTGACTGACTTATTAAATTGTGCATAGGTATTCATAAAACGGGGAACGCTACATTTCCTGCGTAACATCTGCCAAGTGTATAGTCCTGGGTTCGATGTTCGGGCCAAACCAGCCAATCAATCCAAATGCAGTGGTTTTTTAATTTGAACGGACAGGGATATATAAGTTAAAATCAATTAAAACATACTTAGATGTTTTTAATCTTGGTTCAATATTTAATGAGGTAGGTAGTGTTGGTACATCAAGTGATGAATGGAATATTCAATATGGCGTAGCATGAAGCCTCCTCAGCTAAACCAGCTCCAATCTAACCACTTTGTACTAAGCGGTCTCTACCCAACATGGCGGTCTCACTAATATTTCATGGTTGTTCATAAATTATCTTATAACTCGCGGGCTCAAGCAATTGGTTTAGTCTGGGCCGTCTTTGCGCTTGTTCAAACAATCAAGAACTGCCGCAGCCGCCTTGTTTAATGGAGAGAACAATGACTAGTTACATCTCCAACAACTTCGTTATATAAATCAGTAAAATTGCCTCTTCGAATGAAGGGTTTGTTTACTTTGTAAAAGTCCAATTACAAGTATTTATGTTTGAAATATACTGAACAAGTTCCGCTTCCCGATAAACTGGCGTATTATGACATTTAACGTTCAATAACAGCTGTTCTACTCATTGCTTGGGGCTTGCGTCTTGTAGCCTAGTAGGTAACTAAAGTTTTAGTACGACGATCCTTTGGGGATTCCGTTCTCAAATGTTCGTTCTCTTAAAACTATTGGGTTAGACGTTACGTAAAGTTATTTCCTGTGATACATTATATATTCACATAAAACTACTGAAAGAACATGTAATTTTCAAACCTAATTAAAGTATATTAACTGTGTAAAATTATGAAGCTTACTTAAATGTAATGGGAAAAATATAATTCTTCTTCTGTCACATCGGCACGTGTTTCATTTCATCTAGTTAGGAAGCAAGGCTTTCTGGTTGAAAACAATCTCGCCGTGTATGAAATTCTAAAAGGTTAGATGGCTACTTAGTTAGTAGGCTGACTACTTTGGGTGCTTAGTGCAATGTATGTATAGAGTTGAGAGCAGCATAGTGACTCAAAAAGTCACAGGATCAAAATTATAACCAAGTAATAAAAAAAGAGTCTTTGGAAGTGTCTTCAAGTAGCCCGGTTTAGAATTTAGAATTTAGTTTATTACCTTTCTCTGGGTTTATCGTTTGATAAAAACGGTGCACTGATGTGTGTTCACTTTATTTCTATATAGGCTATCATTATAAGCGAGGACTTTTAATTGGCTTTCTGTTGGCTATGACTCTTTTATTATTGTTAGTTTTTATATAGCTGTAAGTCTTCCATAGTTTAATAAATAAATAAAATAAAAGTGTCTACGTTCTGAACGTCATAGAGATCTCCAATCTCCAATCTCCAAAATCTCTCACCCTTCACAGCTTCCTACTGTTGTTGCTGAGGAAAAGAAACGGCGCTACAAGCTCCATATCAAATAATGTAGACAGACCCTAATAATAAGTGCAACCCAAAGAATAATTCAAAATAGTAAACTTCGTGAAGTGGGTCGCTTAACTTCAGCGACTACAATACCTAATGACCATTAAAAACATTTTGTAACAATGCACAAAATTAACTAATCTAACAACAAATCGTTCAAAGGTACGAGAAGTTTAGACTTAAGTAAGTTAAATCAGAAGTCCCCTCCCAGAAAGTAAATTAAAGGAAAAAATGGGAACACCTGGTTTCTCAGAAAAAATGTTGGAAATATTCAATGAAGCTATGTCAGCTTGGTGCCCGTCAAAGTTAGAGAAACGTGCTAACAGATTGTTTCCGAACATTATTATTGGGGTCGGGTTACCTGAAGCTTTGTTGTTAATACTATCTAATAATTATTTTGTTGAAAGTGTGTTGAACTCTTACCCTTATGTATGAACATGAGTGTGTCAATAATGTGACCGGTTGATAGTGCGCTTAATAAGTATTGCCTATTATGAAACATGTTATAGGCGGCTTAGATAGGTACCTACTCAATTGCTAGTTATATAGTGGATTTTGTAATTCGTTTGTATCTGATAACCAGAATTTGAAAACAGAGCAACCTTGACTTCTAATCGGGAAAAATACCAAAGCCAGATAAATGTTAAGAGGAAGTGAAGGTCTTTGACCTGCAGGCAAATTCAAGGTTATTATATAATAATTAATTATAGTTGTTAGCAGAATTCTGTATTCTATGTATTGATATACCTATATGTAATTGGAATTCCAATATACTTGGATGTACCTGTATAACTCACACAACTATCTATGCGGTCCTTGTTAATTAGTGCCTAATTAGTTTTAATGAACCGCTTCACAACTTTACAGCATTGTTACTAAATATTTCGATAGAGCTAATATTGTGCTTACAATGAAATCTTGCGAAAAGTGTCTCCTTCGATGCAGGTACGATGGAAGTGATCGTTTTGTTAGCCTTCAGTCTTGCTATAGTACAGCTTACAGTTCGTAGGACAGGGCTTCAAAGTTCTACTAAGAGTTCCTAGGTCACGAAAACATTTTATGGAAACATGTATTTAGTTCTTCGTGTTCCATATAGTCAGACCTGTGTGATGAAGACTAAAAACTTCTAATGAATAGAAATAATTGTACACCTAGAAGTTAGTGACCTTCATCATCATCAGCTGAAAGATATCCACTGTTGAACAAAGCCCTCTCCATTAGAACGCCAACTTGTAACCTTACTAACAGAAATATAACATTGAAGTAATGTCGGGGCTGAAATTAAACTCGTTACCTTATAAGTGGCCAAGCAGCTTCTCTACTAGGCATCAAACTATCATCAGACTTTCAGAAGAAATAATAAAATTTTAAATTAAGAAAATTCTTACAGCATTCGCACTCATGGAGTTTTTGGGTTGACAAGTTAATCTCTCAAGGGTACCTAAATTATAAATAAGGTAGTTAATTACCATGCCTCAAGCCTCAAGCTTCATTATGTCTACATTATATCCGTATCATTCTATTTACCTAAGGACGGTTATTTTAATCAAACAATAAGACGGGAAATCTGTTTTGTGTGCCGACGTGGTTCCTCTTGAGACGTAATGAGTTCAATTCAAACGCTGAAAAAAAAACTTTACTTATTTTTCTTTTGCGATTTTAAAAGGCAGACAATCTTCGTTGACTTAATGAAAGCTACCTTCTCGTTTGAGTGACGTTCTCTTGAATTATCTACGTATCTTTGTCATTGAAACGTTGCCTCTTAATTATGGTGATATTGTTGTGTTACTATTTTGTTTATTTTATCTTTGTCTAAAAGAATATTATTCTTTCAGTCATATAATAGATGTTTTAAATCTGTTATTTCGAGGCCTACTTCTATAACAGAAAAACCTAGGTAACCTATCATTGAAGGGTTATTTATAAATATATGTCCCACTGCAGGGCAGAGGCCTCAATACTCTGTTTGTATTTGTACCTATTTATTTATGTTATATTAAATTATATGCGCTACAAACAGGAGCTAAAACGTATGTAATTGTTCACAGTGCACGTGTTGCGGGACACCGAGTTGCCGTTAGAGGTCGCCTCAGCCTTAGGACCAGATGTCCAGTTTGTACTCAAGTATATAGAAGGTAAGATTTATTATTATTTAAATTATAATATCCGTTCTAACTGTGGGACAATTGGCAAAGGATGGAAGTTGGTGTGTAATAAAATATCTGGCGGATGTTTATATATTCATATTAAATGATCATCCGTTCCAAACAATCGACCGAAATACAATGGTATTTAGTGAACCCTCCTTTATAATATCGTGACTCAGTAGTTGGATAATGAAGTGTAAATTATTAACAAAATCACAATCGGATACTATGTTTAATCATCAAAGTTAATCATGAATTCATGACCTCGCTGTTTCTGATTATTTTCGTTTTTTAAACAAACGTCGCCCACATTAGGAAATTCTCCCGTATCGTGGGTGCGTTTCACAAACATGAAATATAACACACAAACACCCTGACTCGGGACTATCATCTGCAGATCGCACAAAATATAAATATATAAATATACATTTTTGACCCGTGCGGGAATCGAACTCTTAGCGCAGCAGTCCAATCCCTTAGCCACTACGCCAATCAGGTCGTAGATTTGAAAGTAGAGCCAAAAATTAATACGTAACCATTAAAATAAAAGGGCAGACGTTACCAAATATTTGCAGCTCATTTCATTAAGCGACATTGTAAGCAACATTAGGTTGTAAACGTTTATTTATCGCGAGCTTGGCTGGTAATTACTTCGTTTATTTGTTCCTTACCTTATTGACGACACCATAAAACTGTCGGTGAGGAGTGCCAATCGAATTATCAGCTTCGTGCGCCAAACATTTCATTAGTGAATGTCGGAGGTGACCCGATAACTGTCGCCTTCGGTTCGTGTGCGCTCGATGTTACTTTTAAACTAAGTAGTTCGTACTCAGTAGTTTGAGTCAGCCATTTTATTTGTTTTGAAATAAATATGTACCTATTTAACGTTGGAAATACCACGTTTGTTTCTATTTGAGCTAGTCAGGTACTTTCCAATTTCTAATTATCGAAGAATCTTACAGGGTAGAGTGTCTTAAAGTCTAATCTTGATGTTCCGTCAGTACATATGTTTTTAATATAAAGTAATTTTTCATTTCACCGTGAAGAAACATTTTTAATTCTGAGACAATTTGAACCGATAAGTCTTCATATTGTGTTTTTGAAACACATACATTTGTGCATGCCTCAACTAATAAGAGACTTGAAGTTTGTTCATTTCATTTTTAACATTCTCTTCGCACTTAGGCTTATATTATCTGCTTATAAACATTGAAGCTCCATTAATATTTGGTAAAGGATACGTCAATTCTATCAAACAAAATGAGTATATAACAGTTTCGGTATGGCACCCTTTTTGCTAACCACATATAAAAGCAATCCATCTGTTAACAAGCCCACCGATATCTGCCGGATTATTGTCACTGGCCATCCGATATTTCTTTTAAGAGGTTTGAAACGAATTGCTTCCCTACTTTTGCTTGATTTCCTCTTGCCAGGATTCTTGATGGATGGCATGAGATTAATGGGGAAGAGCACTTTTTCCAAATTGGCCAGCCGACGTTCGAATAGATTATTAGTTTTTTCTCCCGTACCCGACCGTTCTACGAGCGCCTAATTACAATATTTATTCATGAGACGACAGTCTTATTAGAAAACAATGAATACAAAGTCAATTTATGTTCAGAAGTGAGGACGTGAATTGAAGACGGTCGGTCGTAACGCTCCTTGCATTCAGACAACGGTACAATGTTGATAGTATTCTGTATTCGGCTTTAGCGATTTGAATTGAAGTAGTTAGCTATTATAAGTTAATTTAAAGGTTTCAAGTTTTACTTTTAAACTACATACTAACGACTTTTTCTTAATACAAATTGTAACTATTGAAAATCATAAGGGTGACAATAAATGATGTAGAGTTTTTAGTTTTTATTTCTGCAATATTTTTATGCGCAAAACAAAAGGTTAACTAAAAAGGAGAGTTGTCTATAAGTCAGAGTAACATTGCATTTTTATATTAAATGAATAAACATATTTATTTGTCAAAGATCCTTTATGTGATTTGTAAACGACCTTATTAAAAACTAGAACAAACTTAATTCCAATAAATGAATCATGCCCTATTTTATCTGAAGGTTTGCTCTATCATTCTGTAGTTTCCACAAAACCAGTAGAATAATTTAAAACCTAATATGCATTAAACACAAGCGTAACTCTGTATAAAACATTTAAAAGTACAATGTTATTGAATGTCTATTTCAATCCAACTAATTAATTGTGTTGAGCTTAAAAGCATGTATTTACATAACATTAGCATTTTACAATGTATAGAATTTTTATTTGAACACATTTATATGCGAAAAAGATTGATTCGCCTACTCGGTTTAATTTGAATTCTTGGGCTGATGTTTAAAAACAAAATTAAAAAGAAATAACGTCAAACATTCGTAGGAATTCCTGTCCCTATATTTTGAAATGTAGATAGCTGTTAGATTAATACGCGGCTAACATAAATCTTAGAACACGTAAAACTTGTTTATTTCTTTAGCATTAGTACTATTAATGTCAGGCTAAACAGAAGAACGCTTCCCATTTTAGATTTAAATTTCGGTCACGCGTTGTTTATCGACCTAGAATTATTTAAATAGTGTTTAACCTTAATAAATAACACTAATTGCATACTCGTTGGATCATTACCGTAGCGGGGAACTGATAAAATAGCACCGAACAAAATACTACGTTATCATTAAACCACAATCAAGAAAGCACGCACACGCTGTTAGAACAACACACGCACACATGCGCACAATTCACCTGTTGCTATGGTTGTATTGAGAGGCTTTGCGCAGGCGCAGGTTGTAAGTTCTCCCACTACACTGCCATAGTAGTATCGCCGTCCTCGTCTCATTGGTCCGTTGAGAAAGAGACGGAGCGTTGAACTTTTCACTGTCGGTAAAGCGGCAGCGCGGCCTGCTGTACCGACCGCCGACTGGATCAACGGTCTTTCTCGCGTAGCGGACCTAACTTAGTTTTAACTTAACGTTGTAACGCAGCGTTTGTTTTATTCGATTTAACGGTCGGTTTTCAGCAATGTTGTGTTCAACACGTCACAATTTGAATTAGAGAACCGTTTGTGTGGTTTTTGTGACGGCAAATGTGCATTTTCTGTGTCGGCTGTGAAATTCTGCTGGTGATACAGCCTTCGTTCGGTGAATGCTTAAATCACGCCATGTACCCCAGTGCTATGTAGGTTCGTTAAAAGTGCCAGTGCAAAGTTAAAATTCGAATTTGTGGTGGAGATAAAAAAGGTTCTAACACGTTATACTCCGTGCGACTGTGTTTTGTGGATAAGTGCTACCGGTAAAGGATTGAGAGATTAACTTCAGACTAAAACAGGGTATGTACGCATGTACTTTAGTTCCAATACTTTCTACTATATCGATTTGTATCTGTCTACTAACGGTATCGGTAGTCGAAAACACCTTTATGTGGTAGGTGTTTGATATCACTTATGACGACTTCGAATATCTATGGTAACTACCTATTTTTTTAAACAAACACCTATATTTCTTTACCTAAATAGTCTACCTATATAAAAACGTAGTATATTAGATAATAAGAATCAATATGGTTATTAATAAAAGCGTTTAAAACGTGGTTTAGAGCGGCGCGGCAATTCGTGTGGTCAGGATTCGAACCTTGACACCGGTATTTACTATCGTGGTCAATCCAGTCTTGTTATTTATCATAAGAGGCCCGCCTCTTACCACAGGAAATTTTAATGAATTGTGGAACTAAACAGTGGATTTAAAGACATAAAATTCTTCTATTTATTACGAGAAATAATTGAAAATTTTGTTGTCATATAAAAGTAAAGGTACTTTATCAAATAACATTTGATAGGCATTAAATTCAGGTTTGTTTTGATATCGTGTTTTAAACATAAATTAACCCGCTTTGGAATATAAGATACGTCAAGCAGTTTGAGGGTAGTCCGACATCCATATTTTAAAGGAGGCAGTTATTATGGTCGTATAAAGATTCGTAAATAATTTCCGAAATTGGTAAGCAATAACCATTACAATATTTGTTTATTTATATACTTAAAGCTCGATATCTTCCTCCTAATCTTATGCTGACAGCGTTTACTCTATTTACCGATCTAGATAAATGCGTAGTTAATGTGGAAAAATGCTTCAGATCGTGCGCCGGGCGAATCTGCCTTTATAAAAACATCAACGCGCCGCATACGTAAAGAGAGGATAGGACGCCTCTCGCGATGAATTCTAAGTGGAGATTACCAATACATTAAAGT
The DNA here is from genome assembly GCA_946251915.1 of Abrostola triplasia. NCBI lineage: Eukaryota > Metazoa > Arthropoda > Insecta > Lepidoptera > Noctuidae > Abrostola > Abrostola triplasia. The sequence goes on along the minus strand of OX276434.1, from coordinate 7,298,177 downwards.
GTAATGTATAGAGAATCGTCGATGTAAATAGATTGTAGAGTGCGTACTGCCTACTAGATAATTATGGTTGAGATAGGTTCGCTCGTTTAAGAGGCTTTATGGCCTGCAGTTTATAGAGCTTCGATATTTAACTCGCCGTTGCCGTGTTCTCATTGGTCAATTGAATGGTTTCAGAGAGTTCAAGGAATATCGAGAAATGAAAACAAAAGAAGTGCATAATAACTCTGTCTGTTGTCTAATAAGTCTGCTTGCGATCAAGGTCGGTGTAATTCGATCGAAACGTTAAGCCAAAATGAAATACATGAGTATGTGTTAATTCCCGTAGTTTAATTGTATTATAATCATGCAACGCGATAGTTTAAAGTTAGTAAAATAAGTACATATTGTGAGACAGGTGATGTCAATAGTTCATAGAAACGGTGAAGGTGTATTTTTTGCTAGGCAAAAGGTTTCTTTTGTTTGTAAAGTTTCTGTATCTCTGACCATCACTACCAAGTCCAGAGTAACTCGCTGTCGGTATAATGTATTATATAGCACTGATAACCGAGTAGTATGAACGTTGGACTGGCAAATCAGAGGTCGCAAATTCGAACCCCAGCACGCACCAATGACTTCTCGAATTCATGTATCGTAAATTAGTTATCAGTAGCTAAAAACGGTGAAGGAAAACATCGTGAGGAAACCGGCACTCCTAAGAGATTTTTCAACGGTGTGTAAAGTCACATCAGAGGCATACAGGCAGTTTAAACTCTGACACCAGGTTGTTTATCAACCATACGATAAGAAGGAGAAGAATGGTGTAAGAACTTAGTACAGTGTTACCGCTTCCCTTATTACCCCTATCAACCTTTTTCCTATAGCAATAAATGACTATATCATTATGAATGTACTTCCTTATTCTTGTATATTACTTGGTTATATTTTATAACGCTAATTGGTTTTCTTATGGTAATTTCATTACTTTTTTATGACTTACTTATTATAATAATGTTGTAAGGACTTAACGTCATCTATACGTAATAGGTAAATAATTGTAAAGTGACTCCCATACGCAATTGACTTACGCAATTATTGTTGCATGCATTTATTTTGTAAATAATACATATTTTTTCAAAACGTTGCCCCACACTAGAATTTTACCTGTATCGTGGGTGCGTTTTACTAACATGAAATACCATCTACGCAAACACCCAGACTCGAGACAAACATGATTGCACAAATTTCTGTCCCGTACGCGAATCGAACCCGAACTTTAGCGCACCCGTCTAATTACTTAGCCACTGCGCCATTCAGGTCACCATAGAATATATTGAATAAGTTATTTTTTTCAGACGTACTTACGTGTAACTTACGTATGTAGGTAGGCTTACCTTGTACTTGTACCTATTTTATAAACACGTTACACACTGCTCACTCAATTTCCGATTTCCATCATAAACGATTATGAGGTTGATTTAAAATAGGTACCTACCTTAAGTACTCTTAATGCACCTATATTTGTTTGACATAACATCACACCTGAATTCCCCGAAGGGGTAGGCAGAGGTGCACATATAAATAAAGAAAAGTGAATAAAACAGTTGAAAAATATCATGTTCAGTTTTTAAATGACACGCATCTTAAATAACAATCAGAAAGTGTGAACCCGACGCGATCTGCGCGAGATGACCGCATTTATGTCACTATAAATATAATAATACCGCTACATGCTCGCCGTATCACTGTATCACTAATATTCGTCCTTTTAATCAAGCGACGCTGCTCCAACTCACGTGCAATTAAACACAAGCTCAGAGTACCTTATTCTTTGAGCTAAAATCTAAATTGTGTCAACATCGTAAAGATATTCGGCAAACTTCACCAATTTACTATTGTTCAAATTTCAATAATAAATCCGTTATTTACTATCAAACAAATAAGAGCTTTGTGTAAATGAGGTAAGGTGTATAATAGGTTGTTGTTAACGTTGAATTCGTAAAACATTTCGAGTGACAACACAGCACATTCCTGGGATGCCTTTAATTAGAGGCAGGTAAAGTCGGGCGCGCGCGTTGTATCGGCCGTGACATTTATGTCTCAACTTGTAGGGCTGCCTGTCAACTGTTTCTTTTAACAAGAATTAATGTATCGTTCAATTAAAGTGCCTAAAGCATCTAATTATAGTGTAAGGTTTCTTTTCTGACGAAATAGGTATATAATGTAGAGTTCTCTTTAGAAAAGTTTTTAATAGTTTATGAATTAATCCTCATTTTTAAAATTCACTTTTTTGTTAATAGTACCAAATGTTTTTACTTGCAATGTCTTACATATAATAGTAAAGTCTTAAAAATTCAGTTACAAAATAAATTATTTGCATAAATGCGAACTTCAATGTCGTTACTAAAACATACAAACACTAAACACTAACATATTACCTACTGCTCACACTTCCTTCTTTTAAATGATTCATAAAACAATATCAACATTAACATTGTAATAGAATTGCAGAGGAAGCAATTATTTATTCGGTTCATAGAAAACTGTATTTAAATTGTCTATTGTACTGTCTAGGAATATTTGTTTCTGAATACAAAACTTGTCCACGGATTTAAAACTATAATACCACGTGGAAAAGGATGCATAAATAACTTTGCGAACTTTTGCTAAGAATATTTAACTATCAGAATGTAAGTGGTAAGGTAAAGCTTCCCACGCAAATTACCTTCCTAAAGGTGCTTCGAATAATTATGAAGAGAAGTAAAAATTATACTTGTCAGTAAATTTAAAAACAGTTAGCTAAGTTTATTACCTCCTCTAAAAACTATCAAGAATGAGAAAATAATTACTTTACAACCATTGGCTCGACGATCACTTTAGTTAACCACCACGTTATGCTACCTACGGATGTTAATATTTTACTCATAATTTGTATTGAAATCAGTTACTTATCTTCCGACAAGAAACAATCAGAAACAAGGATTGTACAGTGGCTTTTATCTGGTCAAAGTTAATAAAGGCTGACATCGACATTAAATTTATAAGAAACGAAAGCTTTTCCGAAGTTTCAAAAGCAATTATGGTAAAGGGAAGGGAGTAAAGATTGAGGAAACAGGAAAAGGGCGACGCAGCGCTGGCACATCGACCGCGTAACCCTCCGAGCGTCGTCAGATGTTCACACGGCGCGGCGGCGGGCCCCAAGAGGAATCTCGTGAAAGTTGGCCAACACTCGCTCAAGATCAAGTGGATGGGTCGGCGGAACCAGTTTTTTAAATCGGCAAGTGTAGGCAACGATGAGTTAGGAATCTACGGCAAAACCGGCCTCCACCGACAACAGGTCCGAAGAAATAGATCATTAATAAATATAACAAACTAGAAAACTAGAGTTAAATGAACGAGCGCGATAAAATCGTAATTATATTGGAAACGAGCGGCAGCTATGGCGTACGTGAAACTGTAAAATGTCAACGTATTGTTGTGGGATATTAAAGTTGCGAGTTCATAATAACGGGCAAATGTCAGGTCCATTATAGTTTTCGGTGGAATGCGTTGGTGTACCGGGTGTCGTGATTCACGCGTGTGAGGCGTGCTGAACATTCAGTCTCCGCGCGGCCAACTCCATGTTACAATACTGTCTTGCGAATATTTAAATTCATTACAATAGCTCCCATAATATTATAACAATAACAAAGACGTAATGTCGTTCCGCTGTAGTTTCGCCTCGGCTTAATTACTGTTCAATAATTAGTTCTGGCACAAATGCCGCGTTAAACGCACCATATCCGTAGCCGTGAACAACTGAATACTTTATGTCGACCCATTCAAATGAATGGAGAAAAAATCTCCCATGCGATTCCTCTCACGTGCCATTGTGAATTGTTTCAGCTATCTAAATGCCAGCATTTAATTGTTGTGGTCTCATTGTCACTGCTATCGGCGATCTCACGGCAATGGTACCGTCGAGATATAGACAAAGTCCTTAGATTATTAAACAAATTTTGTTTTGCCTGCAAAAGCTGTCAAGGGAAGAAAAAACTTGACAGCCCTCACAGAGCTATTATTCCAAGGAAATAATAGAATGGTAGATATAGAAAAAGAAGGCCTTAAAACATATTAAGTAACATTGTTTTATATTTACAGAGAATATTGCATTATTCTGGGCCGAATAAAAAAAAAGTCTATAGATACATCCTCAACTTCTTGTGGAACTTTTAACAATAACGATGACTAAAGTGCCTGAAGTATAACAGAAATGTAATGTAGGTATGTTATTGTTTTAAATAGCCCTCAACTGCTTCTGATCTTTTTAAGGAGCCGTGCGAGATTGTCTTGATAAGCTAAATAATAGTGCCTATTACGTAATAGATTACAATGAGTAGGTTACTGCAGCCAGCAATAACATTAGCTATGTGTAACCTATATTCCATTTGGTCGAGCTTGCTCGTGGACTAGTGGCAGTTGGGTAAACAAAGGTGCAAATGGTTGCCTAGCTTATCTCACAAATATTTACATTTAAATAGCTATTGGTTACCGTTCTGTAGATCTTATCGTTGTGTCTAATTATATTGAGCAATGTGGGAGTACGAACTATTTCATTGATTAACGCTTAATGCCAAACTTTGGCGATTATTTCGTATAATGGCAATTGTTTGGTAAAATATTGGAGAGCATGACACTGATAAAAATTGTAAGGGGCCTATTTGTTACTTTACTTTGTGAATTCTAAACGGCTTATAATATTGGCTTTAGGACTTGTTCTGTATACATTTTCGATACAAAATGTTTGTACGTAGATAAGTTTAAACCGCGTTGTCAGCCCACATTCTACAGCCAGATTTTTACCTTCTAGAAGTTTATCCATTAACAATCCTGCACTTTTAGGTGTGCTCATTCTTCACGCACCCAATAAATTTGGATCTGTAGTACGCAGTAATACTAACCGATATATCATAAGCGGCTTATAAGTCCGAGTATCTAGTCTCGTCTCATCGCCGTCTTTAAACCAGTTTTCAAGTGGACCAAGTGGTCCCATAAAATTAATAAGGTCATACAGACACCATCATAAATTTTATACAACGCACTATTATGGGCTGTTGGGGGATTACCATGGAATACTCGTTTAGTGTCGAGCGCATCTAAGGAATTTTATCTTTGTACTTATTCGTAGATACCTATTTACTTTCAATGGATGTTTTCCATGTAAATAAATTATTTTATTTAATTCAGACCAATATCGTAAGCATAAAAACATCAAGGTTAGTCTGCTTGAAAGAAGAAAATTTGTAAAAAAAATAATAATTTTTGACTTGCAGTATATTAGTGGGTGTAGTGAATACCCACAAGTCAGGTCTATCTTTAAAGCTTCTCTAATTAGACCTAAATGAGAAGGATCCGTGGTAGTCGAAACGTTTTTAGAAATCAGATATTTCTTGAAAGCTAGTTCTTAAAAGTTCTAAGGATCAGTAGTGAAAGAATCACTCATACTTCAGAGTTTGAAAATTCTTCTAGTGAAGGCGATAAACAAAACCGATATCAGCTTCGAAAGAAACTTCGGTATCTCCGACATCGATAGTCATTTAAATGGGCTAAGCTTTCTTCAAGAGTTATTTATACACCTATTCTGTTATCGGAGTGTGACAGATACGGAGTATTTAATCGACGTGCCACTACGTAATCTCTGTTTACATTGATGGCCGGAGTCGTTAGTTTAGAGAAACATCAGGTAATGCGGCCGCATTCTTTCCTTATTGAGATTTCATTATAGACGAAATAACTGATGCTCTATCTTATTATTTTACTTATGTGCTCGATATGTGACTGACATCACGATTCAAATTATAGACCTACTCTAGTAAATTCTTAGAAATATAATTATTCAGAATACGTAAAATTAGAAGTAAAGATTCTAACTTGAGCTATATTCGAGAAATCCGCTGGGTGTGAGTTAATATCTCTTCATATAATACAAGGTTAACTTTATTTATTGGATACCTCCCTTATAAATAAAGTTCTCTAATATTTTAAGGAACTTTATGAGGTTCCCTCAAGTAATACTTTTCTAACATATTGACTTTGTTGATAAATGATTTTGCGTTCTTATTCTGTCATATGTAAAACTATTTTCGTTTGCAAATGTTGGCTTGTCGACAAGTTCCTAACGGGCTAGCTTGACTGTTCGCGTTACGTTCGTCGGTATTAGTATAGATGGGTCAGGTGTTTTTCATGCACTCTGTTTTCGTATTAGCCTTAATGGTTATGGGCTAGTCTATGGATTTATGACTGCCAGTTCGCAAGTTATGAATTTTGCTTCAAAGCTGCCACATTATAATGAATGTAACTCAATCCCTAAACGTGACTACTTAATTCAAAATTTAACCCAATTAAATGTCCTTAAGTGGACTATTTGTAGGCAAATTATATAAAGTTAGCTGCTTAATATTAATCGAGCCGTTTGTTGAAAGGTGTAATAGGCTTAAAATAACAATCAATTAAGTCCCCTCGTCAAAGTAGGACTCCGTTTAAGAGTCAGTCGAGCAAGTAACCTTTAGTCATTAAAGGTGGCACTGGCAGTTTGTCAAGACGCGTGCTAGTTTCTTACACCTGCATTTTTTATGGCAACAGCTGAGTACGGTGTAAACGGGGAACAGAGTGCACGTGCCAAATCAAGAAGGGAGAGGGTTGTTGCTTTGTGCAAGTGTTCGGGGCTTATACGAAATAAATTGAAGTTGATTTACGATTATGACGTATTTAGTGAATAAATAATGTGTATTAATTTCTAATACCTGTCAAATTAAACAACTCATTAAATTAAGTGCTTTTTTATGCAAATTTGGAATGTAGAATGTCATTGTCCTGTGTGCAGCTTATGCAGCAGTTTAATTTTTGTTCAGAACGAGTCGATTAGTACCAACTTGGATGTAAATTACTCTAAGACCAACTGCTGAAGGTACCTACTTCTGCGAACAAAACTAAAGGTATAAATCAGTATCGTGAGTAAACGTCTAACTCGCTCACTGACAACGAAAACCGTAAGCTAAAACCTGATATTTGGAAAATATGGACTACTTGTTTACGCCAAAATTTGCAAACTCTTCGAGTACGTTTAACTTTTAATCTTACGTTTATTAACAAATTTTTAAGGGTATTTTTAGACAACCTCCGATTAAAAAGGTTCGTTTTCTGCTGTATTTCAGTTTACGTGACTCACATTTAGGTTAAAGATTAAGGGAAAGGCCATTATTATGTTTAACGTTAAACGTCGCCACAAACAGGGAATGTAGTCGTTTCAATACTAGAGCTATTGGATGAAATTGAAAGCGATTAGCTGATAATAGAAATTGAAATGGCGTGATTGCGAATATCGATTTGATACGGCAGTTAATGTTCGCAAGAATAGTGTTGAAATCGAGTCGACTACGTTATTATATAAATTCAAAAATATTTATGGGCGATTATTGTTATAACTCTTGTTGCTGCTCTTCAAGATATTTGAAGATTTTCTTTAACATTAACAGTACTGACAGCATTTACTCGTTACTATTATTGTAGATAGTCTACTGGGTCTAGTATTGTCTCTTTGTTTGGTCCAATAAGGCCACAGACTAAAAGAATGTGGTACCTATTCACGGGTAAACCGGTACAAAGCAATATGGGTTTTCCCACGTTAAACCTATCCAAGAATTAAACCATGCATTGAAACCCTTACTCAGTCCATCAACTAGAGTCACCGCACCCCAATAATTGCCCTGTAACAACCGCAAGACAAACTATCAGTAGTACTGGCTGCGTCTGTTTGCACCTGCACGACCATAGAACATTGATATTTCGGTCGCGTGCGGGTCGTACGTGACTCACACAGTGCCGTGACGTCTGTCGTTACCCCTCGACACTGGCGCCGGCACACACTCGCTGCACGGTGAGTTGATTATTTTATACACATCTGCCTTAATTGTAGGCAGGTAGGCAGGACTACGCTTTTTATGTGGTGTTGTTATTCGCACGTATGAGACCGGCCGACGTCGACAATACTGTTATAATCAATACGTCTAACTTCATTGTGCCAGTGAATTTAGTTTGAGTGTGTATTAATAAGATAGTGAGCTAATGTTGTTATTGGACTGACAGCAGGAAGATTGAGTTTATAATACAGTGATCCGTGATCGCATCTCTTTGATACTGTTAAAGGTTTTCTGTAGGGATTTTTCCTTCGATTCTGGAATTCCTAATGACGCATGCAGGTTGACGATTATGCAGATTATGTGACTTGAATATATCGTATTCTTCCTTCAACTATTAGAGTGAAAATGACTACATGCAGGAAACATAAATAAAACTGAGTAAGTCTGCCAATCTTTTCTTATATATACGTAGAAGTAAACGCATATTTGTTTAATGTTATTTGTTCTTGAGAAGATGTGTGTATGAATCGTCTTTTTTACGTATATTTAAATCACGGACCAAATGCAATCTGTGTTTATCAAAACCCAAAGTACGAGAATATTCGTTGCTAATATTTCACTAACTTACGCTATACCTCTTTATGTTGTGTTCTCGGAGTAGGTTAGACTAAAGGTCAATGTAGGAGGTCAACACGACTTTTAGATAGCCAGAGCTAACCGGCTAATATCCTTTGGGGTTTTGTTACTGAGCATGTGAATTTGGAGGTGTTGTTAGAGGTCTTCATCACATCCATAAAGTCATACGAATTGCTCATAATATTAAATATTTTTTGCAACTGTACCAAGTACAATCCTATGTAGGTATAGGTACTAGGTACCCAGTTTTATGAATAGGCTTATCAAGCATAAACAGTCAAAGCGATTGCATTTTTCATTACATTATGTGCTCATTATAATAATAAGTATGCATGTCTTGTGTTCATTAGGCATGCATTCCTTTGCATGTATTTCAAATTGTTTATCTGGCGTGCATTTTCTATGATTATTTTTTATTACTATCATGATTTCAAGATCTGTAGATAGAATGTCATGCTGTCCGAGTTGCACCATCAAAGTTAACCAAATACCAAGGCAAATCGTTTAAGCTACGGTTTCCTATTAAACTGACGATTTGATCGAAGATTTGACACTAACCATGAATGGTGCAATTCGGTCTCAGTGAAGAATTATTTTTAGAAAGTAACAACTATTTGGTTGACACTCGATCACGCTGTGATAACTCGTCGCCTCTTACGACCTCTTTCGGCTAAGGAAAGGCCGGGACGATGGCAGGCTTTCCACCAGGTGGACCGACGATATCGTCAGAATTACGGCAACCGGTGGAAGCAATTTTCATGCTGTCATTCACTGTGGCGTTCTAGGGGGAGGCCTTTGTTCAACAGTGGACGTCTTCCAGCTGATGATGATACCCTACCGCTATGAAGAAACATTTTATAGGCATTTAGAATTCTTCTAGGACTATCCGATAAACATAGTCAAGATAATCACTTAAGCTCTATATTGCTATTAGTATGATCAATGCTCAATCGTTCCCTATACGAGAAGAGGCCTTTGCCCTGCAGTGGGATTGTTATAGGCTGTTATTATTTACATACTGATATTGCAAGCATTTTATTATTTATGTGGAACAATACATAAAGGCAGCTAGTGGAAGTAAAATCTATTTAGACAAACGCTAGAACATTTGTTTCGTGTAAATGAAAAAGAACGGTCTGTAAACATTAGCCAGGAGGTACGGCGAGCGTCGACGCTGCGTTTTACTTATTTTAATTAATGGTTCTTAATATTTATCGTCTTCGCATTTGTATTCTAGCAGATCTTTGAGTTTTTGAAACTAATTGTCTCATTTGTCTTTATTAGCGAGGTTTGCTGTTAGCATTAGATAGTATTTTGTTAGAAATTTGCTTAACTATCTATTAGTGTTTTTAATATTTTAAATTAATGCTTTAACTGTTCTTTGCAGCTTGTCTTTGCACTCGAAAGCTAACCTAACTAATCTCCTAGTCCTAATGTACCATTTATGAGATTACATTTATATATACTACATAATTCTAGCGAATTACGTAGAGTAAGTATGAGATATTATTACGAACCTTATATTCGTACAGAGCTCTATGTTGGATGAAAAAGAATACCTTTAACCTTAACAGGCGGTAATTAATACATAATTGGATTAAACGAAAGCTAATTCGTTACGTCTGGAATATAACCGTGTGTTAGATAAGTATGTAGGTGCTTTACCTATAATATTGAAAACATGTGTATTTCAGTTGAGGATTACAGTATCAGCTCGACTCAGTACGCAAGAGTGTGGAAGCCTTTATCAACAAAATATTAAAGACATAAATAGATTCGTAGAAAACTTATAAGAGCAAATATTGACCTGAACTCAAATATAGGCGTTTATAAGTAGCCGGTGAGTCAGGTCCACGTGTCGTAATAGTATGTAGGAGTATTTGAAATAGTAGCTTATCTCGAGATAAGAATTTATTACCTTATACGTATTGTATAGCGATTACATTAGAATTTTTATGCCACAGCGACGTCTGGGGAAGAAAAATGGTTTTCTCGAATATTAAATCAGGCGTTTTCTATGTGTATTTACTTTATACTAGAATTCCAAATGATGTAGGAACCTATTAATGTTATATTGTATTTTCTAGAACAGATTTTTACAGTGACACTGAAAAAAATCTTTAGGTAAAAGCAGTAATATCCGTGAACCGTGAAGTACCTGAGTATTGCGGTCATGATTTTGTAGTATTTTCGGTTGTAACTGGTTATACCAACATACTGTAAATTATTTATTTAGATACATCTACTTTTAGCTAAGCTTGTAACTCGACAGTTATTCATTTTGGTCGTTATTTCTATAAACACTCATGTTATAGGCGCGTATGCCAATAATCTGCATCCAGGTTTCCATTCCATATAGGAAGGTACCTATGTCTACGAGTAGTATCTAGGTTTATGTTTACTGTTAATATAATTCTATACTGAATGTATTATTCGTGTGGTATGACAACACAATCGATGCAAATACCAACAATTAGTATACACGACGGCGACGTGAGGCTTCGCTATTCGTGAAAGAAATTGCAAAATTTTCGAGGAAACAGCAGAAATACCACCCTCCGCGGATTGAGCAAGCGAAATTCCAACAAAAACGATTTTATGCAATTACGCTTAAGTTGTCCGGAGAGTTATTACTATACCGAGAGCTCGGTCACGCCGCCGTAATGTTCGCCGGGACCGCTCGTGCGAGTCACGAGCCTCTCACAGCCTTATTCAGCAACAGAATCCAGCCTTTTAGCGTCTTTTTGCCCTTTGTAAAGGTTATTTTTTTACGAACGTAAAAATACACAGTCGAGATACTCGCACGTCATACACACAAGTACTATGGCATATCCGATACTTTTTGTTCCCGTTTGTGGCTGACATGGAGAGACACTTACCGATACATTGAACGACTTCTATCCTTTTCATAATACATGTGGAACAATGTTACAGAATCTAAAATATAGCCATCCTGGAGGCTGTAAATATGGACGAAATCTCTTATAAAATGCAACGCTATGTATTAAACTTTGCAACCACAGTCAAGAATCAAATAAATTCAATACAAATATACACAGTAAGTTACAAAACAAATCTGGGCAGTGGCTCGTCCCAACGGCTGTCGCATACCGTCACGTTGCACTCGCTTTATAAGAGCAACCACACGCTCAGATACATTATTAAATAGGTAGCTCATGCACCTATGTGATGAAATGTTATTCTTGCTAGCCTCTTACACGACGAAAGCAAGAATTCAAAATGTAGCATACTGTGAATAAATGAGGTTACGCCTTTGATGCCTTTGTGCTATTACCGAATGTGATTTTACCTCCAGCGTGCTAGTTTATGAGCTGCATTATAACGTTGTTGCTTGAATATCGCCTAATTAAAATCAACCTTTTAGTGTTTTTTACTTTACAGGAAGGTTCACATCATTATCTTTTTAATAGGTAATTATCTTAAGTTTATTTTACTAAGCGTTATAAGTAACGTAATATGTTTAATTACAACTATAAATTACACTTATGACACCTAACTTATCTTAAAAATAAAACCATTTTTTTTGTAGAACATAGGTCCACATGGATAAATAGGTTGAGGTCGCTATATCTTGCCAATAATTAACAGAAATCTTTCTTACATTATGAAATCATGGTGTCTTAGGAACTACATTCAGGAAAAAAAGTACTATATAATATAACTGCAAATAAGATAAAGATATAACTACCAACTTACACCGTAAATATGTGTGAAGATATAAAGGTAATCTCTATCTAGTCAAACAACTCACTACTTGTAAAGTTATTTGAAGAGGTTTGCGTAAGTATGCGCGCGTAACCCTTTTGGATCATCTTAAGAAGGAAATGGCTCGCCCACGCAACGAAAAAGTATTTTTCGGAAAGATAAAGGGTACTATTACCATGGTAGGCGTTTTGTCGTAATCATGCAAAAGAGGTTATCACCTTGTTGATATCATTGTCGGAGAATCGGGTTACCCCACATGCTTTTGACAATGATTACATTATCATTATAAGATTCTTAGTTAAGAAAGTGATTTGATACTGGATTCTTTTTCTTTTTTTCATATTATGGACGGTGTAAAGGTTGTCTGAAATAAACAGTATTTAATTTATTTATTGTGTAGCACAAAAATAAAGCTTACATAAACAAGTGTTATTGTTTTAATAGGCCATTTCTCTTTCATTTAAAACATCGTTTCAACCTGTTTAAAATTACGAGTATTGCCAAGCTATGTTTTTATAACAAACTATATTAAATTATTTTCGTGAGCGATGTTTTTCAAAGTCTCGTCTTATTGACCTTGAATCTATATCATCAAAATAATAATATAAAAGGTATTATTTAATTATATTGAAACTAGTTTTTGCCCGCGACTTCGCGTGACGATTTCAGTGCGTCTATTCCGGGATAAAAAGTAGCTTATATGTAAAATTAAAGTACCTACCTATCTGTGTGTCAAGTTTCATCAAAATTCGTTCAGATGTTTTGCGTGATTGACTAACAAACACCTTACACTCACAACCTTTCACAATATGTAGGTATAATATTTGTAGGATAAGATAAGTAGGATTATATAGGAACAATGCCTAAGTAATGCACGTTTATCCTAGATATAAGCAACAGCTTAAGTACTGAGTCGTGGATCCGACGTGAGTCGTGTAACTTTGCTGACGCAGAATTCATCTTCATTACTCTATCAGGATGCTGACATTAAAATGAGATAAGTTCTAGTATTGTGTTCGCCGCGATGTTCCTTAATGCGAGTTAAATAGGCTTTCACTTTAGTTCCCTGTCGGCGAAAGTACAGATAAATCTCGTGGGATACAGCCAGATGATTAAGGAAATATTTCTTCGGTGATGGTATCTTGTGATGCTAACTGATTATTCACGTTAATAAGACTGTTGGAATTGATTTGTATCTACGATTGGTATTCGTTTCTCGTATAGCTTCATCGCTCTTGTACCTAAGCAAAAAAATAATGTTAAAATGATATTTTTTAGTAGGAATGTCCTTAGTCATTTTTTTCATACGTGTTTTGAATATCACTGTTTTTTGGTAATTCCTGCCCCCTTACCATGAACTTTTAACACAGTGCAGTTTACGTTGTCGAAGGGAAACGCCGCATTACACTGCACATAGGGGCCTATCGCTTCTACAATGTAAGTCCTTTAGGAGTTCATGGTGATTGGGCAGCTTTGGTTTCTAACTATGTGGTAAGTAGGTAAGGGTTTCACGTTGGCTACACTTCAGACTTATCTTAGTTCAAAGGTTCGCCTGTTATGTTAGCACTGGTTGTATGCGCTCGACAATACAAACTTATAGCAGGACTGCTAAGTTTCCTATAACTTTTCTTGTTAAAAGTGGACAAGTAACGGTAAAACGGTATTGCTTGCTTTCTCAACATCTCTCCAAACCACACTGCGGTGATATACTTGATCCCGTTGTTTTTTTATTCGATGCTGCAATGTATAAAGTTACTTTAAAACAATTGACTATTGCAGATGTACTGTTTACTGTGCAGTGACGTCAGTTAGAGAGATGGAGAGTGTTTGACAAAAAAATTTAGGTAGGTAGGTACTAATGTATGGTCATACAAATATGTAAATTGCGTGTTAGGCTCAAACCTGCAGCAATTCGCAGAAAGCCAAGCGCTTAATCACGTCGTCAAACTGGGCGTCATCAATCAATATCTTTATTTCCAAGTCTATAATTATTTGCAAGTTATGTACCTCCATCACCACGTGACAGGCTAACCAGTCGGTACCCGATATCCTAAGGGAAAAAGTCAGACTATAGAAAAAGAGGATGATGGATTTAGAGGCGACCATTACAAGATTAACTTATTTAACGAAAGGTCAGGGCTTCTAAATTGAAATAAGACAATTATTGCAAAATGAAATGGTAGAAGACACATGGAAGCTGCATTTATAATAATGCTAGTCTTCTGTAATGTGGAATGTAATTGTATGAGAGTTATTCAAGCCCTAAAATCTTTACTTATAGTATACAAAGGAGTTAAGGAGTTATTGTTTATCCATCTACATTGTACACAGTTCAGCAAACAAATATAATTCGGATCCTGTTGATTCCTAAATTTGATTTGTCGTAAGACGACAGAAATGATGACGTGTCTGCTTTCATTTATCATCCGCGTTTATCCGCGACTTGGGGGAGCGAAATTGAAAGTTTGCCGTTTTTAAGCTCAACCTTCGCAACCCCCACGTTTAGGCTCCTATGGAGTCTATAAAGTGGGGGATTGTATCACGCAGCGATTGCTTTTTATTATTTCAATTATAATAAAAATATCGCTGCGGGTTATGGATTGGATCGGAATTTGGATGTATGGGTTCGAAGTTGAGTGGATATGATTGCTTGTTGTTTGCATAACTTGGGAAGGTAATTAGCGTAGTTGTAGATAATTATTATTATTTGGCTCGTATAGGAATTGCACCACATATGCATACTCTTTGTGACAAGGCTTTTGCTGTACGGATAGTATTATAGGTACCGATTAAGCAAAAGTCTTTTCGTCTTTCCAATTAAAGTTATTACTTTATTCACTATTGTGATTAAATAATTACTACGCATTTAAACGATGGAGCTTGTTTGAGGGTTTTGCAATAAAACTTCACAATAATTGGAAACCAATTTAATAATGTAGATAAAATGCCATGATGTTGGGATTTTATCGAACGTTAATAAAACTCATAAAATATGGAATGTAGGTGTATTGTTCCAGTCCTCGTCCGGAAGTGCGGCTCGTGGCGTCGAGGGATTCAATGACGTCATATTAATATCCGTTATAGCGGCACCCGGTTTCCGGTTTCCGGTTTTGTTGCATTTCGCTGAACAGTGTAATTACCTACTAGAGATTTTAACGCTTTCGAATATTTTTACATGAATTTTATAATGTTTATGTAACGTTAGCGTTTTGGCATTTTATTATCATGCGGTTAGTGTAATGCACGAAAGTTGGAAATGAAAGTTTGCTTTCTAGCCTCGTTTGTAATTAAAACCTCTTTGTTGATTTATTTAGCGTTTGCGGCTGCTTGTGTGGTCCTTGATTTGATTAGGTAGTATAGTAGTTATTGGAGTTTTTGCGATGTCTGTTTGCTTGTTGGCAGGACTTAAAAACGCAATGTATAATGCTTTATAAATCGACCCTTATAACCGATTATGTAAATCTTTGTATTGTTTATACGACCTGATTAGTGCAGTGGCTAAGCCATTAGAATGCTGTGGTAAGAGTTGCGGGTTCGATTCTCGCACAGGACAAACATTTGTGTGATTCGCAGACGTTTGTCCGAAGTCTAAATGTGTTTCTGTATGTGATATTTCATGTTTGTAAAATGAACCCACAAAACAGGAGAAAATCCTAGTGTGGGGCAATGTTTAAATTAAAAAAAACATTCTAATGTACCGTTTACGACTGCGTAGATCGGTTCGCTCGGTTCATTATTTCAAACGGGACCATGAGTGAACAAATGAACATGTCACACATACCTACGTACTATTGTGTAAATATAGCGGCACTGTACTGGTAGTAGGTACACAGTACACACGTTTGAACTTGAATTATAAGTTACACACGAGGAAGCCTCCTAATGATTCTGCGCACAAACCATAGAAGTACAAAATGTCTTTGGGGAAAAGTTGGAAACGCGCAGTGAAGAAATCGCGGCAATTTTACGTAAGCATTTTTCGATCGAACTAACCTTTAGAGTTGTTTGAATTTCGTAGGTATACCGCAATACCTGAATTAAAAAAACATGGACAATAAATTTGAAATTCAATATTTTTATTTATATAGTAAACATGGACTTGATTGGTTTATAGGCCTGCGCAAAACATCAGAAAATTGAAACATTTTTATTTACGGCCTGTAGATAAATAAAATGTTCAATTTGCGACGCATCCCGGTACTGGCACGAATGAGCAATCGATGTGGCATTTTATTTAAAATAACAGTTGTTTGCATGCCAAATCGGACAGATACTCAATGCTTCGCATTGCTTGCACAATTGATTAAATCATTGTTATGTTTCTGGAATAACTTTAACTTAATCAAACATAACTTAAGCTCGGTGTATGTATTATGAAGTTGATGATTCAAGAAAGGGTGTAAAAACTCAGAATACTAGTCGATTTTATTTTGGACGCACTCCACTTTTCTACACACCACAAATGCCACTCAATGAAACTTAAAAAAACGGATATAAAGAGAACGGTATATAAAACGTACAGCATGCCTACGTCTACCTATAATCGCCTACGTGTCTATGTGACAGACGTCTGTCGGAAATGAATACGCTGATGACGCGACGCCCAGACCTCTGTCTGCCAATAGACAATCACGTACCATATACTTAGACAATAAGTAGGATTCGTTAGAAATATAAGCGTTGACAGGATTTTTTATAAACCATTGACGTTTAAAAAAAATGCTCAAGCTTATTTTCACTAGGAATTTTTCCTGTATCGTACTTAGGTGCGCTACACAAAGACGAAGACTTGGGGGACAACCGTCTGCGAATCACACAATTCTTTGTCCCTTGCGGCAATCGAACCCTTAGCGCAGCAGTTCAATCTCTCAGCCACTGCGCCAATCAAGTCGGTATTTATTTATTTATTACGCTATGTAGTTTTACTTAATAAAACGAGTAGGTTTTTGTAACAATGTATGTGTTCTTATTGGGTTATCCACCGTTATCACAGCGTAACTTCCGCATTGAGGTCAGCGGACATCAAAGTGCCTATGAGTTTCACAACCGTGCCATGTTTGCGTTTAAAACTGAACTTACTCCCGCCATTTGTTACAATTTCAGAGTTTAACGTGGAAATGTGTGGTTTTGACTTTTAAATGAATATTTTATAAGTATCCACGTATTATTTGCTTATATATTGAAATATAGGATTTATTTAAAAAAATATAGGTACCTACCATCTTAGCAGTACCAGAGTCTTCGATAGTTATGCAGTATTTTCTATCTAAGGCGAAGAATTTAGATTTAAGTGGACCCAGTTTCCTAAACATCTAAAGCTCTTGACCGCTAAATCTTTAAGGTCGGACACAACCCAATTTAAGTAGCTCGGTAAATAGTTCAATTGTAGCGGTTGTCTTGCTTGTCACTCAGGCTCTCGGCGACAATTGTGACAAGTTTGTGGGCGGAATGTAGAAAGTACGTCTAAATTTATGGATGAGCTACGCCCTTAACTACCCATTGTGTCTTCGGTTTGGAACAATAGTACACTTTAGTGTAACCTATGGTTATTTTAATTTCCTGCAATGGCCTTATTATTTTTGAGACTGACTTGAATATATCTAAGAAAATGTTTGTCGGTCAAGGAATATTTCAGACTATGTACTGTACCCCTCGTTACACATCTCACTATCTACAGTCACGAGATACACTCAGTAAAAGTAACTTCGCTTTACTCTTTTTATGAACACGCATGGCGTGTACAAAATCGATTATCATTTGGGGGAGTTGTTTTGTTTTTAAGCTTTACGTAATCACGCAATATTCTCATGATTTGGAATGTTCAATGTCATTTAGCTTTTCATTACGTATAAAATATCCATAATATTCAGTCAACCGCAGTACTATCGACTAAAATATTCCAGGTGGGGTTTATTTTTAATTACTGGAGTTAAAGCAACATAGGTTGCAGCTAGTGTCACAGGGTCTCGGCGGAGCTTTACTTGTCGCTTTCTGGGACATCTAAAGCCCCGTGTCACGAACCAGTCTAGTGTCTAGGGTATTACACGATGGAGTGCACTGCCGACGTCGTCCGTCGTGAATGTATTAAGTAACGAGAACATTAATGCACTGCCTTATTGCCACTTGAAGGTATGGAGGTGATTCATACTCTTTGGATGATGAATTGCTTTATTGGGCCAGGGGTAGACAGTTCACGTATTATAGTTGTACAATTAAAGTTATTGAATGCGGTAAGACTCCTGGAATAACAAACTAATAAGAACCTTAATTTATTTTGATCTCATTCTGTCACTCATGTCTGTCTCAATACAAAGAAGTCGATGCTATATCGTCGCTGACTCTCTCCACACCTTATAATGCAAATAAAGTGCAGCTTAGTTAATTTTATGCCATCATTATCGTGCAGCGTCAACGTTGTTGTCATGAATAGAAAGTAGGCGAGGTTGCGAGGTTGCGTGTAGCGGTCACAATTATCAGTTGCGTCATTATAGTTCGACGCTTATTGAAATTACCGTGGCTAATTGTATCGCATAACGTTACCATGTGTGTATTAGACACGTACCATATATTGTTTATTTATTTGTCAAGGTATCGAAATGAAAGTTGTAGTAGGTACTTGGTTACTTTATACGCCGTCTGAATATAATATCATAGAACACCTTAAGGGAGTGAGGTTTGGTTGTGCCAACCAACTGTTTGATTGCTATTATTCGATGTAGGATTTATGTCGTTCTGATTTAATAAATCAATGACTTCAAAGCCGAGTTTTAATGAGCCAAAGGTATTTGTATAGAAGTCACTACTTTCTTAATATAGCTCCAATACACTTGCCCCAAAATTGAGTAGGTATAAGGATCATAAAAAATTCATGGCTGAAGTTAACTCTACCTAAGACGTACACCTAAAAACTAGGTGTGAAGTCTATAAAAGCTAGCTTTTTATTACAATTGTAAAAGCCTAAGGTTAACTTCCAGTCAATATACGCATAGAATGCTGATAAAAAACTCGTCTCACGCGGCGTTCACATAACATCCTATGTTAAACTGATACTAAACACACAAGTATAACCTTGATAGTCGACGTGGGATAGGATTGCGTGCGTAGATTGACCTTTGTGGATTGCTAAATTGTAGGGAACAGGTTTTGTAGCGCTATCCGACGTTCAATAAAACGTAAACAAACGGAACATACGCACAAAATGGCCGCCCAGAGGCCCCGCATTGTGCGTTACATTCTTTGCGAGTTTAAAAAAGGTAGGCCTAGTTTAAGTTCGAATGTGTTCGACCCGCCAAACTATAGTGGCGAACCATATGTTACGGTAAGATAATATGGAGTGATACTAATGTAATTCAAGCTTTATTTGGTAAAACGATACTTTTAAATTGTTACAGATATTTTACGGTTTGCTCAGTATACTTGGGCATAAAGGTACTCGTAAAAAAATTAAAGCTTTCTTCTTGCTATATGACGATGTCTATACGTTTTTATACTGATCTTAATTCAACCAGCATTGACCAATTGAATCTAAATTAAATTAACAATTTTTTTTTATCGTTAGAATTTTTTTATCGTTTGTTTTATTGGAGCAAGAAAATCTTTATCAAAGCGATAATAACATAATAACAGCCCGTAAACGCTTACCGCTGCACATGTGCCTTACTGTGCACTGTTACAATAACGGCCATGGGGATAAAACGAATTAGTGCTCGCAGTATGTGGTTAAACGATTGTGCAATGACATAATCTCTCCATCGCGTTTTCCAGAAAAAAATTGAAAGACGATTTTTAATTTAACTACACTATATATGAATTCTGGAAACGTATACGATTCTTAAAAAAAAAACATTTAGAGAAAAAATAAATCGATCATCAACTTTTCTTACTACCTATATGTTAGAATTTCGATTTAAACTCGCATCAACACCATTATGACTGTTATTTTTCAATTTTCAATCCAATGGAGTTCATAAAATATAATTTGCAGGATAGTTGGAAAAAATTGTTTTCCCGTATTAAACAATTCAGCCATCGGACTTTTAGAGCTGCAAGGAGGAAAGTGCAGTATCTAATCCAATGTGTTAATGGATTGATAGCAATTTGTCTTCGGGAAACCAAGGCGATGGTAATGGACACAACACACGAACACATAATGTGTATTGAATCAAAGGTCTGTAATACAATGTGAAGTAGTTCCGGAAAATCAATGTTACATGAAACGATAACTACGCGGTTTCTAGAACGGTGAACAGGGAATTTACTGAAAACATTTTCGGAGAAAAGCATTAAACCAAATATTTAGTTTATACGCGAAAGTTTCTTAATATGGATGTTAGTTACTCTTTCACGTAAAAACTACTGAATGGATTTTAATGAAATTTCATATGGAGGTAGCTTACACCCGTGGTTAACATATAGGATACTTTTTATCCCGAAATGTTGCGGGTAACACCGCAGGGCGCAGCTAGTATAGTATATACCTTTATGATACATGTACGAGGTAACATTTTGAGTACAAACATAAATCAGCTAGTATATACAACAGAATTTCATAGAATATTGTGACTGGATTTTAATTAAGGAAAACAGGGTTCAGGTCATTTGTAAAATTTAATGACTTACTCGAAGGCCTTACACAGAAGCTATGTCTGTTAACAAAATATCATCGTTCCATTACCGGTGCTCAAAATGTTGTGCGCGGCTATTGAACTAAGGTAATTAACATAATTCTAGGAAAGATATTTGGAATATGCCCGGATCGGAACGGAGCCCGTAATGTTTTAATCAAGATCAAAGCCAAGGCCAAATAATAACGTCTTCTGTTGGATCCCAAAGTCTGTCAGCGACTAGAGAGAAACGTCATTATCTCGGAAGAATAAATTACTTATTAAATAATGATTTATCAGGAATTTTATGCTTTAAAAAAAAATTTGCTGCAACAAGAATTTTCGTGAGTTTTTGGTGCGTTGTGCTATATATAGGAGGTTAACTATTGACCCAGGTTTGAGCCTGTAACCCCTAGCGTCGACCTATTACGTAGGGAATGCATCAATCGCCAAATGTACTATGTTCCATAGCCAACAGTACTCTACTGTTCTAAATCGTTTACCAACATTCCCTTTCACACCGCATCCATGTTTGACCAGTCCGTTTCGGACATAGCTTGATCAGTACGTACGTGGTACAATGGGTGTACACAAACAGTTCACAGTGCCCAGGGATTGCAGTGCGCTTATTGTTCGTGAGCAGTAAACGTAACACTTAGAATGTTAATTGCACATCGCCGGGTCGGATTACACAGACGTCTTTGTTTGTCAAGCACGATCCGTAAACGACGAACGGGATCTGTTACATTTGTGTTTGTTCGGGATCAGGTAACTTATTACGAAGGTTGAAATGCCCTGTCTTGTATCATACACTCAGCGCTTTCCCCCTTTTAATAACCTTCAGTTGTCGTTTACGCGGGTCACGGGTATAAAGTTTAGGTTTTTACAGCTCAACATCTACCTAAGTCAGCTGTTTCTTGCAAAATTTCTCATTATCATTCCGGTTATATTTTGTGTTTGTTGGCATATAATTTAGGGAACTCTATAATAATGTCTGATGACGTTGATTGAGGATTTAGCGTACTTGAATAAAATTTGTCAAATCAAATGCGTTTATTAATAAGACTTGCAGTCTTATAGCTGGTGCTATTAGTGATTGTATTCTACAGTCACACGTCGTTGAGTGTGAATAATATACGACAGCGAGAATTTACATTGCGGCAAAACTTCTAGTAACGAAAGAAGCAACATCTTAAATTACATTTATTTATTAATAGATTCACGCTCGGTTGTCCCGAGACGCTGACTTTAAAAGTGAGACCAACGCTAATTGCATTGTCAAAACAAACTAACAGTACAGTCACGTTCGAATAAATGTATTCATTTAGAGAATTCAGTCTTTTTCTGTTCTAACTAACGGCAATTGTATTTTTAAATGCATACCATTAGGGTTGAATAATATTTCAACATTTAATTAAAACTTCAGAAGCAAATTGCTTTTGTGTGTCGTTAAGTGTCACACTTTTCATACGTGAACGAACGTACGTGAGAACTTAAAGATTAAAAAGGTCTTCAACTGACAGTTTGGTATTGCTTGCAACCAAATCATAATATCACTTCCAATATTTTTTTCATAGTCCCATAAGAAACAGCCTGCCTAGTAAATCAGTATTTTAAACATAGCAAAAGAAGTATGCCAGGATCGTAGCAAATGGAAATCCGTCTCTGCCTATCCCTCAGGGAAACGTGACTTTATGTATGTATGTATAATGTATATATACATAGTTAATATCTATTTGTAAATAAGGGTTAGCTTTTGGTCCCAGATTTTTATTTCCTACGATCCAGGCATAATATATTCCTTTTCATCATCATCTCAGCCTGGTATCACCCACCGGGTTTAGGCCTCCTTTTTTCTCTGCCAGTCCTTTTGCTCTTACTAAATTCTTTATAGCAATACATGCTTGTCGGTTTATTGTAGATAGGTACCTACTCATAACGCCTTTCTATAAACATCTCCGTATAAATGGTTAAACATAATGAGATAATATATTAATTCCGTAGAGCTAGTAGGTACGGATTAAAAACACAATGCTCTACACGGCGGCGCTTGAGCCTCATCTCAACGTGCTCGCCGCTGGAGGGCACTCGCGCGGGTCGAGTCGGGCCTGGAGTGTAATCGCGCCGTGTTTCACCCTGTTACCTTATTGCGTAAAACCGACTTTGTGTGATACACTCATACGTACCTTTATTCGAACAATACTGTAGTTATTTACGTTTTGTTAGTACTTACGAAAATCATTGTAAAAAATACTAATTTAATGAAAAGAAAAGTCACTATGGTCTAAGACGTTATGAATATTAGAAAAAGCGGTATGTTTTTAAGTGTTTTATTTCTTTTCTAGTGTTGTTTTTATCGCCAGTGCATTTGGCGCAGCTTCAACAATACTAACTGTAGTTTTCTCGCGAAAGCATACGAATAAAAATGTAGACACGTCGTAATGAAGGATAAAGGTAATATGAATTTAATAAAACTTCGCAGACGTGGCGGTATGCCTGTAAAGAACAGGTTATTTTACACTGCTGTTACGGCTAAGAACTTTAATGGTATGCAATGACGTGAAACACCTGGCTTACGCGTTGTTTTATACTTAGAACCCGCCTAGTACACATCCAGACATAAAAAAGTTCTATGTAAAAAGGCTTAACGAAATATGTATTTGAAGTAAAGCCGAGGTGACATTTTAGATATAAATGGGAAGTATTCTGAATTCTGATGTAATTTAATACCGTATCCAAGCTTTAATGGCAATAACAGATTCGGCGCCGCACTCAACGCGAAATCATTACTAATAGCTTTATTTCAACGTTTCAATTCTATTTATATGAATGATTATTAATTTATGTGCCATATTGTACCAATGAATGTTCCGAATCTGTGTTAGCTGCACTTTAATTGAGACTGCGCGAGTGCTAAGTCAGCCAATTCACACCGTTTCTAACTAAGTGATTGAACGAACGAGCTCTATCTATTTTATGTAGTCCTAGTACATGCAATTTTGTATCGTATGTTTTGGTATTAAAAAAATGTGTCAACTGGTCGCATCAAATTGAAAATTCCATTACTCGGATCATATCTACACGTAGGGTATAAAAATGTGACGAGTTTTTGTTTTGACGGTTATTACATGCCAGGGGAATGTCCTGTCACCCTGTGTGTTTGAATTTTAGCACGTGGATATCAATGACATTGAGGCAAATATTACAGGGTTCTAGTTAAATTTCATAGTCTAGACTTTATTTAAGCAACGAAAGCTAGCCTGATCAAAATTCTAGACGATAACTTCGTAGAAACATTTATTTTCTTTTATTACAAATTTTCTTTGATCGTCCTTGTAAATGTAAAAGCACGACCTATTTTCACAAACGATAAGTAGGAGTGTAAATAACTGCGACAAGCGAAGCACGTGTTATGAGTACGCTTGTTTAAGAAGATATTTGTTTGTCGGGACGCTGTGTGTGCTTTTCATTTTTCCCAATGAGTTTCTGAAAAGATACACAGGGTTATCTCTCTGTCTACAAATTAGAACCTTTACCGTTGTCTCTTGTATATCGTGGTTATGTAAGACATTTGGCATGCAGGTAATACATGCTCATGTTTACCAATACAGTCGGTTTATAGGTACATTTCTATTCGTCCGAACAATCCCATCTCGAACTATTCCATCAGGGATTGTTACAGATAGATAATGACAGCACAGATAGCTAACCAGTCTGTATACATCGGAATGACTTGTTTGCTCGTGACTAGACGATTTGGTTTCTATAGGAAAGTTATTACTGGCATATTTATTTGAATACGTGGGTGCTTGCACAACAGTCGCCATTATACACCAGTGTAGGGTGAAACTGCCAATAACTAGCTGTCTCTGTATCTGAGTATAATATCAGTGCCCAGTGGTCAAACAGTTTCCTAAGTTTAGATGCTTGCAATTAGTAGAGTTGTTCAACTAAAAGTTCTCAAGAGCAAGGCTTTCATTAGTTGATGTGTGATTTCAAGTGCTACATAATTGTTTCTTAACAAAGTTTTCGTTACTTGGACATACATGAACCTACAATCTGACAGTAATGTGTAATCAAATATTATACTATAAGAAAACCGTTAACAATCATTACGCGTCATTGTTTAAAGTCTAAGCCATTAAATGTCCACACATTAATTATGTCACAGTAATTACTATTTGCTTCGGTTGACAATTAGTTGCTTTACCCTATTGTGTCTACGTACGTATGCAGTTGAATAGTCATGATTCAGAGAGCAATAAACTTTAGATTATGATTCATCTAGGTGATACAGGAATGTTTTAGATTCGGTCTCAATGCGGATAGACTTGATAGAGACGACGTGGATCCGACAGGGAATTTAATCTCGGTTCGTTGTCGATTAGCTGCGCTTGAGGTTTCACCCGGCGTAATGTCTAGCTGTAGTTTGGTATTAGTCCAATTTTAATGACAGATGTAATTAAGTTTAGCAATAATTTTAAGTGGCTGGGACTGTTGCTTTAATTAAACTGCACCGAAAGAGGTCGGTATTACTTATAATTATTATCAAGTTCTACTAGTTGGTCCTAAATTTTTAAATAAATAAGAAATTTTTACTCGTGTCTAAAATATTTTTATAAACAAAACTTGCAAAATAGATACACTGAATCATAAGCGTACAAACATTCGGGATATATTATTTAATTTTTTAAGTTAACCAATTTTCAAGCCTCACGCTCTGAGGTGAATTTGTTTTACGTAGGTAGAACTTCTTAGAAGAAGCAGTATATAGGAGGCCGATTAATTATTGTATATTTTTTTTAACATTATTGAAACTGCATGTACTGTTAAACAGTTGGGGCCAACTCTAAGACTAAGACTGCCTCAAAACAAATGAAACTATTAAAAGATCTTATGTATTTGAAATCGCATATTACAATGAACACTTAAATATACACATGGTTATCGTTACAAGAGAAAGGCTTCCGGCGTTTCTGGAACTGGTTTGGGTACATTGTCTCGCTCTAGCATTCCTGGCGCAAAAGACAGGGCGGGGCGCAGGCGCATTGCAGTTTAGCCACCGAGTATATGGGCCCAGAAGGCTTGGTCGTGTCCTAACAGACGAATATGCGTTGCTAGAACACGAGTCTAACATCCACCCTATATTGACGTCACATTTCAAAATGTATAAATTTTTCATTTGTTTAGTTTCCTTTATACGGTTGTAGTTTCATATTGTTA
Source organism: Abrostola triplasia (assembly GCA_946251915.1). Taxonomy (NCBI): domain Eukaryota; kingdom Metazoa; phylum Arthropoda; class Insecta; order Lepidoptera; family Noctuidae; genus Abrostola; species Abrostola triplasia. The sequence goes on along the minus strand of OX276434.1, from coordinate 7,272,115 downwards.
TAATTAATGTTGAGAGAAAGTGTAGCTGTATAAAAATATAAACCAGTATCAGTTTAAATTAAGTGACCCTTCTGTTTCATTTACTTACTCTATGGCTGTTCAGTATATTCAATAAGGTGCAAGGTCGCCGCCAAGACTCGCTGAGGTAGAGTCAAGGCCAGTGGACCTTTACGACGGACCTATGGGGCATAACGGGGACTAGTGGAAAACTCTGGACAAGATAGAATATTATACTTTATATGTACTTTAAATCAATCATCATAATTAAATATACCTTTATCTTAAAAAACTGCTGAGGTCAAATTGTTTTTTAAGAAATTTGTGAGTGTCCTTTCAAACTGTAGTGGCGACCTGATTGGCGCAACGTTTCCCGCTCGGGATAAAACATTGTGTGATCCGCAAATGTTTGTCCCGAGTGTGGGTGTTTATATAAATAATGTTTATGTTTCAAGAGAAAAGCCTAATATAGGACGACGTTTTTATATAAAAAAAACGAACCATTGATTTTGTCTGTAAAACAATATAGATCCTACATTCAATTCATGGGACATAGATCTCTAGTTCTTATTTGTCGATTTAGGCTTACGTCATCTATCCAACCATGTTGTAGAATCAAATATTTACGTAGTCGGATATGTATGTAAAGTCAGTAACCGCCAGCGGTTCGTCCTCGCGCCAGTGAAATATATTGGATGTATTTTACATATCAAGGCAATGTTTCCTTTAAAATTGCAATGGATACCGTACATTGCCTAACAGAAGTCTTTTGTTTCACGATTACAGTTTATAGACATCATTTTCAAGTCCTCAAAACAAACACATATGTGAAAAGCATAAACATTATAGTCCATGATGGTTAAACTCTGTTACCTATGCATAACATTATCAAACAGTTACGTCCAAATTCTCGAATTACTTAACAAGAAATACTAAGTGACTATACATTTTATACAATCAAGTTTTCGACATAATAGCAAACTCAACTCTGTTACACGAATTCAAAAGAAAACGAAATAAGAGCTATCTTTCGTCATTTATTTAAGTTTGAATGGATATCTTTGTTCGTACCTTTTTCATTTCGTGACAATTGTCTGTCGTCTAAAAAGTGTAATAAATGCACCAGATCGGCATTGCTGATACATTTTCTTTATTCGTTATCACTTCATGCAGCCGGTAATAAAAGTAAAGTGTTTCCCTTTCCGTGTTCAATTGGAAACAACGGCCTTATGAAGTCCGCACGATTTTAGTATTTTTATTTTCGAACTTATTTAGACCTAATGCTATTGATATTGGGACTTTTGAAACATCTCCGTAGTACCTTCATACTTAATATATATTTTTTAAAGCAGACTGTAATTCAAATCTCTCCACATTATTGTTTCTGTAATAATAATATGTTAAATCTACAGCTATGCCAGCATTTTTTGAGATTCCACAAGTAAAAAGAGCTTAAATTAGTTGTGCACTGCTTCGAAAATTGTATCCGATGACACTTGATTCCAAACCGTGCGTAAATGTCGTGAACCGCTGAGCACAGTTTTAGTGGCACACTTCATACAACACCGTGCAGAATTAAAAAGGCCGTTGCTTTTAAAGGAAAATATGCAGATTTCTGTAGTAGGTTTATTTGTTTCCAAAGGGATGCTATTAAAATTTATTATTACTCGCATCACAAAATATTTTATGATGGTACGACTATGAAAGAATGTGTGGTTAGCTAGCATTAAAATTATGCGGGTAACTATTTCCCTATACAAACATGATTATCTTTACCCGAGTATTGAATCATATCCGTCTCCTGCATTGCAAATATTTATCCATACTGATATTATAAATGTGAAAGTAACTCTGTCTGTCTGTTACGCCTTCACGACTAAACCGCTAGATAGATTTTGATGAAATTTGGCATATAGGAAGTTTAACACCCGAGTAAGGAAGTAGGCTACTTAACGCGGGTGCAACACCCAAAAGCATATATTCAGCACTCGATTTAATAACGAGGAAGGGAGACTTGTTCTTTAGACAGACTTTCAACCACATTCGGAAAGCTAACAAGGATTCTGCTTGTAAGAAATGTAGTTTAAAGAAACTTCCGACTATTTCGCTGTAGTGTATCTCTTACAAAAGTTGTGCCAAATATGCATTTCTGAAGATAGTGCGGTAAACTACTTTGCATCATAGTCGAAAGGCAAAGCTCAATTTGCAAGCCACTTTTCTCTTTGCTTGATATAATTACTATTTGTCTCTCTTGACTCCCAGACGTGTTTTAATTAAGGAACCTTTTGATTACGGGCAGATTGTTAAGATTATATTTCTGGCGAATTTTCTGCAACAAGAATACGTCACTCACCAAGGTGTTTTTGGCATCATAAGATAATTTACAAGCAACAATGAAGAATTGTGACTTTTAATGGTGCTTTGATGTTCCCTTATTATATTTAAGAACGACAAAAGGGACGGAGGGAGGCCTTTGTCCAACATAGGGACTGTAGACTTCTTTACCTCTTTGTTAAAAAATATACGCGATTTTTCGTTGAGATTGTTCACTGTTACATATTTGGACAATTTGGTGAGATGTTCTGATAAGGTTATTTATAGGTTCCCAGTACTGTATTTCAACATCAAAACAATGGTGTCTGTATTCATGAATTCCCATGGCACAAAAGCAAGAACCAGTAGTTTTTACCTTGGTGAGCAGAGGATAGTGACGGCGCGTCAACCAATGCCCTCTGTAGGTTTCCTTATACGGCCCGTCTGGTCTAGCTCGCACGCTGATTGCATAGAATGGCTCCGAAGTACTCTTCCTTTACGCTCTGCACCAACCCCCTACCGTGAGACCTCTGCGGTTTACGACTTGAATTTAAAAGGATGCCCATTTAGCCCCTGAATATATTGACTATTTACTTTATGTAATTAAATTTTATTGCTGCCTAACAAGTTTGCATATTGAAATCGATGTTGAAAATAACTTAGAAAATTATACGGTTGCCGATACATATCTAATCTGGCTCCAAGTTTCATACTCAGCCTCTATATTTCAATAGATAACGCCTATCATAATTTGCTTTAAATGGTTTTATTATAAATGATTGAAAGTTGATCATAAATTATGGTCTATGTGGACAGGAAAACATTGAACGCTTAGTATAAGACAGAATAAAGCAGAGCGTTTATAGCCAAATAAATATAAGCTCACGAGAAATAAGAATGTGGGATACATTCAATCGAACTTTGCCAATCAGCAGCTGGTAACAAGACAGGGAATCGTTAAGCGCAGCTTCGTTTACACAAGTACAGGCGGGTTTAGATCGCTGTTTACTACCGATATTACTTTGTGCTAGTTTACTTGAATCCCACTTTTACATTAAAGGTTAGTGGTGAGGTTGCAGGCATGCTTAGTTACAAAGGCAAACAGTTATGGCATTTTTACCAAATTTTGTAGCTGATATTGGTTTTTTAGAAAAGTAGTTTAAATGAAAAATTGAGTACGACTTATACCCAAAAAAATTCGCGCCAGGTAAAAATGTTCTTAGACTTAGTTCATTAGCGATAATAAATACTGTACCAAAATTGATTGGTATCGTTTGCTTTCAAAAGAATAAATGTCTTCGTAAATGGTAACTGTAAAAATTGATTATGTAATCAAAACCTTTGAGGTTGTATAAATACAGGCGCGAATAAACAAATACTTCTGCCAAAAAACATTAACTGAAATACACTTTTATATTACTCAATCCTCTTTAAATATTTTCTGGCTGATTTCATTCGAATGATATTCATAGAGGATTACGTTCATTTGTTCTCGAATAAAATTGAATTTGGAATATTATTTTGACGGCCGAAATAGAGTGAAATATTATTCAAATAGAGTGCTTTCAACAGCGTTAGTTTTATATAAAACATTTCATCGATGATTTTAACACGATATAAATTGCTTTACGATCGTATTAACAATTTGTGGTTTTATTTTGAGAAATAAATATAAATATTGGCTATATTTTCCTGCAATATTCTGCATAGGTACTCAAAATTGTTAGTGGAAGGATGTATAAATACATTCTAAACGTTGTGAAACAGTTTATGATCGATTATGAGTGGAGGCATTACGAGGGTTGATTTGTACCTTCTCAATATGTGTAGATCATTGGTGGTTCAAACGAGGCATGGGTCCTCAGGTCTCGCAATAGATTGCTTCCCGGCCCGGGGCGCCTGTTCCGCGGTTTCAGCCTTTGCCAGGCGCCTTTAGGGAGCACTGCTGATGCGATCAATCGGAATGTTTCTTTTGATTCGACGCCAAACAGCTTGTGTAGGCAGCCACTTATCTGCTTCATAAAGAATGCGACGATTGTGGTGCATAAGCGAATATAATTGATAGTGAGCATTACACATATGAATTAACTAAGTTTAATAGATTTAGTAGGAAGGTGACAATCGTTAAGACAATTGTCTACGGCTCGCGACTCTGCCGCGTAACCAGCTCATGAATAAGGGCTCCGGTCGAATTCGAAACTAGTCGGGCATTCCCGAATACACCCGTGAGTATAACCGGAATATATAGTTAATAAATGTCTACGTTTAAAATATGTCCAACATCGGATTTTTTGGGTTGATTGATGATTCTCACCCTAAATTTCATGTATTTATGTAGATGTAAAATGACTTGGACTTACAATCATATCAAGACTTAAGCATTAAATAATAGGAAACTCAGTACAAAAGCGCGAAAACAGATTATTGTCAACAACTTAATAAATTGTATCAGCCGTAAGCGTTATTCAGTAACCGCACCACCTACTTAGTCTAAGCGGCTGCAAGCCATTGCTAGCACAGTTTAAATTGCGTCCTGTCGTACTAATGCCTATCTCATCTAGTATCAGCTTCCGACAACTTGCTGTTACACCCTAATGCCAACGCTCCGCCAATCCCACTGGAATAACTAAAACTTAATGCGCCTTACATTGTAATACAAAATAAGCTCCTTGTAAAAACATCGTTGAAGCTTGCAATCTAGCATTAAATACCACAATTCATCTACGGATCAGTTTCATTGGTGGTGATTAAGCTAACCACTAATGCCTGGTTGCAAACGTTTGTGCAATAATCCAGTAATTCCAGTATACATCTGCAAAATGTTGTGCGTTCATCGTGTGTTGGATCTTCACCGCGCGCGCACGCCTACTTATATCGCTCTAGGGACCTATGATTCAGTACTAAAGGGTGCCATTACGGGTTTGGTCTAATTGAAAGGAGTAGTGCGAGGAAACTTCCATACAAGGAAGCCTAGTTTCTTGAGAAAGGTTAATGAACATTATTTCAAGGATTCGCATAATTGTGTCTTGATAGAGAGTCACTTCAGAACTATTGTTAGCTTAGTTTAGTAATCAGATATGCTATCAGTAGGTCCCTAATAGTCGAAGATTTTTTCACGAGTTGTGGCACATGGTATATTAATGATGTAAGTACCCATAAATAAGAATGCCGCGTGTATTTTTTAAATTTCTTTCGTCTCTTGTTTTATTTATCAGTAATGAAGCGAATCAATGCAGCCAGAATCTCGATGTCGTTATTGTAATCAATACAGTCTGTTAAATACAAAACGGTTCATTACAACCTGTATTTATTTTAAACGCAAAGGAAATGATACGTCCACTGTATTCAGATACAGTAAAAAAAACTTATTTGCTCGTAACTCATGATTTAATCCAAGGTTTAACTGGTAGACAGCTAGGGAGGGGGTGTCGTACAAAAACTGAGAGAGTACGCCGTTTAATCACCAACTCCATATTTATGAAGCGGCGGAGCAAGATCGGCGGCATTCTTAGACCTAGCCTGGCCAAGCAACTGACTCTATGGGTGCCTGGAAAACTGAGATTACTAGTAACTTTTTATGTTATTATATTCAGTATGTGCACGCATGCTTTGTAATTATAAGGACATTTTTATGTTGTTTGTTAACCATTATATTCTAGTAAATAGAGATTTATAAAATAAAACTTACAAAGGTCTTTATGTTGAGGACATACTGTTTTATTATAAACGCAGATACATTCTTGAGAGTGGAAAGAATGTGTAGTCAATTCATAGAATTGATTTAATAAGCGTTAGGTAATACAATTTATAAAGCACAGTACATTTTAAGATTGAAATTCTGATATCTATATATATGTGACGGTCCAAAAATGCATATTCATTTTTTAACTTTTGATTGAATCGTACGCACATTATTTATTGCAAAAGAAAAGAATGCTTATAACCGTATTATTTGCATTATATAACCCTGTATACATAATACATATATATACATATGTAAATATCCTCCTTTCAAACGCATGTATATTTTATCTCCGATTAAATTATCAATAAATTATAGCAAACACTCATTAGATCCACTTCAAATTAACGTGTAGCATGAACCAGTTGATGTAATTACGATTAAAAAAAACCTGTAGAACAAGTAAGTAATTGTACAAAAAATCGGGGACACTTATCTAGTCATGGGAACTCACCAGTTGAACTAATCGATATAAATTATATCGTGATTGACTCATTAACGGACAACCGAACTAGTGATAGAAATATTTTGTGCCTATATTATTATGCCATCTTCGTCTTAAAATTAATATGATTTTAAGTTACACATTTTTTATTTGCGACCACTGAATGAGAAACGCATAATTTAAATTTAAAATATATATCAGTTACACAGAGTATGTACATTGTACAATATAAACTAAAATTATATATTAGGCTATCCTAATAATCTTTATGATCTCGGCGAACTCGATTTCCATACATTGAACTGCAACAAAGAAAGTATAAAGATGAGATATTGGAAAACGAGTTATTTAATAGTATTAAGTACTTGATATTATTTTCATGACAATCCAATCAAATTATAATTGTGAGTTAGTCTTATCCATAAGTTCTGTTTCGTACGTTCGTGTGTCTAGCGTAATCCCTTGGCTTAAAAAATATGGGTTTAATGAAGGCACGACGTTTCGCTATCGTATTACTATCTTATAAATTAATATCGGTTATAATACATTAGAGGCTATCGGTCTTGACGTCGCTTCGTTTCAAACAAATGTCATCGATTAAGCCTATTAGGCATGTAATCTGTGATTAAAGCTTAAAGCGTGGGTGGGCGGGATACCTGGACGACGCCGAATAGTTTATTTATGTGAGTATTATTATGATAAACTTATTTTGTTTTGATTGTGTGTTATATAATTTGATAATTGTGTTATGTAATAATATGAGATTATGTTAATGCTAAGAGAAAGTTGTCTACATAATTTTGCGGTTTATTTCAATTTCTGTCAAACGAACACTTTTCTTTTCGTATGTTAGGTAGAATATTAAACTGTTGGTGTCTGTATAATAACTTTGGTTTGCAAGTATGAATGAACCTCTACGACGCAACACCTGCTACTACGCCATACTACGTCAACGCACCGTCGGCGGTGAACCACGCTACCGTTCTTGTTAACTCGCGAATATCTACACCTCGTCATGGTCAGTTTCCACAAGACAACCAGCTCATCCCAAAGGGGAGGCTGCCTGAACATAGGCACTATAACTAAGTCAAACGAACTGTAATCAAATGGCTATCTATCTATCAAACGATACGGCCAAACTTTACTGTATCATGTATATTGCTGTTCAAAGGACACAATGATCAGTGAGGCGCGCTCACTATCCAACATAAAGGAATAATTAACCTGTGACCTATTGCTCCTACTTTACAACTGTACCCTTACGGCTAATAAAGGGACTACGGTTGTATACTAACCTCATTAATTGGGTAATGCGTAATATCTTACACGTGAATTATGTTTTGTTGGCGCTTAAGTGAGATTTGAGGTTAGGTACGTTGACCTGAAGCTATTTATAGGTTCGTCCGGTACCAAAACGAAAAGTTTCGGAAAAGGCAGTATGTGTTTTATTATAATTAATAGTATGTTGTGGTTGTGAGTAGCTAAGATTTGTGGAAAGTGAAAATTTGTGTACTCCGGTAACCTCACAAAATAGCTGCAGCCCAAATAAATTTAAATCAACAATACCTACTTCTTTGTAAATATTTTTTTTTTCAACAGAATATATGAACATTCAAAATTCCACAATAGTAAGTTTAATACCTACCACATTAAGCATCTGTGTCAGTTACGTCAAATATTTCAAAAAACCTCTTTCTTACGGCGAACTCATTGCATTTTTATCCAGCTACACAGATTAAACAAATGAAGGAGAGATTCTTAGAATTTTAAAACTCATTTGAATTTCTCTTCATATTCTAGTCTTGGAGAGCGCGGGCGGCGCCGGCGTGTAAAGATCTCGATTAATTAATTATTAAGCCTGAGGGTCGAGCGAACTGTTATTCTAATCTCCACTAGGTCAGATAGCCGCACCGAAGTAACATTTACATAGCCACATATGAATTCTCGTCTGGGGAGTATAGATACAACTTTACGACCGCAAATAAACCAACCTCTGCTATTTTAATTAAAACTTACGTCACTTGTAACAGTATTAGGACCAAGCCCTTCAAATTAAGTACCTGTAGACCTAGTACCTCTAAAGTGATGTAAGAAAGTTGAAAACTTAATTAAGACACCCTTTGGAGATACCTGACTGTCCAGCGGTCCTCACAAACAACGTTTTACGTTGTCCGCGTAGCTAACTACATAAAAATGCAAAGTCTTAGCGTTAGCCAGGTCTTATTGTTTCTTTTTGTTCATCTACCTTCGTAATCGTATTCAATGTATTTTATTATTACATTAATGCAGACGATTGTATTTTGATTTCGTTTTAGCTCACAGCTTATGTGTGTGAAGATATTTAGATATATATTTATTTTGTTCTTGATTTGTATTACTTTTCTGAAAAATTATCATATTATTTTCTGCTAATACAAACTCCGAGAATAATTTTCCGTCCATACGTTTAAGTAGGTACGTATTTATTCTTGACTAGGTCAAATATAATTATGCAATCACTATACAACCTGTTTCGCTGCAGTTTAGTATAGGGCACTCACACTACTAATAGCTAAGACTCTTCATATTTCCAACTTTGTTAAGGACCAGGCATCAGGGACTTGAAAAGTTACTGAAAATTTCATTATTGTAGTGACGTTCCTAATTTAACTAAATGGGGGAAAGTGCCTACCTCTATAACAGATTTTTTCTTATGGGCCTATTTACACTTATGCAGCTCAAAGAGGCATTTGTCTATAAAAAATACCGGTATTTGTACGGAATTCCGATCAGCTTTTGAAAAGAAACTGTCTCCATACAGCTAGCTAGCTCCGACTACACAAATGCTAAATCTCGCTACATAGGTGTAGTTAATCCATATTTCTTACGTTTTCTAAGGCTATTAATAACTATACTGAAGCTGTTACGGTTGTTTCGTAGATGTTTGTAAACATTCTTTAAGAAAAATGACTTATACAATAGGCCTTAGGTACAGCAGGCTTCATATTATAATAAGACAATAGAATAATGGCACTGGCATAATACGCGTTTACAATTTTTTTATTTTTCTTAGCGGTTGTTATTAGAATGGTGTACAATAAGGTATTCACATTTTTTCTTTTCCTTATGACTCATGATCTATCCTTGGTTAATTATGAACTAGCTGCACCCTGCGGTGTTACCCGCTGCATTTTTTCGGCATAAAAAGTAGCCTATGTGTTGATCCGGAGTGTCAGCTACCTCCATATGAAATTTAATTAAAATCCATTTATTAGTTTTTACGTGAAAGAGTAACAAACATCCATCCATACATACAAACTTTCGCGTTTATAATATTAGTAGGGATGAGCTTATAAACTATGTTAGTCGGTGCAGAACTTAAATATGTATATGTATAGGCAATTCAAATAATCTATTTTACCGTCCCAACCATTATATAATAATTTTGGATATCGCAGTCGTGTCTTCGTGTTACGTTGGAGTACTTCTTTTGAGAAGAAGGCCTGGAATTGACCCCCTTTCCTTCCGTGGGTGTCGTAAGAGGCGACTAATGGAAAGTCCAGAAGGTAGGCAGCAGCGTCTTCTGTAACTTTACCACCAAAACTGCGATCCCCAAGCCACTCGCCAAGCGTGGAGATTATGGCAATCCCCCCCACTCCAAGGCCTTTGTTAAACCGTGGATGTGTTCCGACTGATGATGATGATTGTGAGGTACCTAACTACATACAGAATGAGTGAAGCAACTTGCCAGTAGAAAATACGTTCTCCATAAACACAAATAAAGAGTATCGTAGTCGGTTCGGTGCCATTGCAGGTACACGCTATTTACCATAAGTCTTTGAACGCATGCGCACATACCGTGGGCTAGCGGTGTACGTAAGAAGCGAGCTCATTATTCTTGTCTAACTGTGGCATTTGAATGGGGTTTAAGGTGCTAATTGGAAAATAGTACTTTGTTGTTTGTTTACGTTTCAGCCGTGAGATGTTGGGAACTTCTTGAGTGTTGAATCGTGTTGGCTCACAGTTATTGGTTATAATTAAAATAATGGTTTGTCACCAAAATAACTAATTCTTATTACATTTTCTAGTTTATTTCTTCAGTACCTACCTACAAGTAATTATCATTATTATTATTAACTCTCACCAGTAAAAAACCCTAGTCGCTGTGGCCAAATTTGGTCGGGGTATATACATATACATACACAGGTAATAAATATGTATAATTTTGCCTCATTTCATGACGTATTAACTGAGTGTCGCAATGCTGCAAAGCTCGCAAGCACTCAGCGTTTTAAAAAATTAAGAAAAAATAAAAATTAAGTCGTCTTAACTTCCTTGTCAAATGTAGGTCACCTTACGAGAAGTTTTACTTGATATTTCAGTAAAACCAGCTTTTCCGCTCCAAATATTTATATGGACACTTACGAACATAAGAGTAGAAGCGACAAGACGAAATCTTGGCATCTTGTCGCCCGCCACCGTCTCACCTCTTTCGCATCGGCAAACATAAAACTCGTTGCGAAATTGTGATTAAAAACAGAATGTAAAAATGAAAAAAAAAATAGGGAACGTTCACTTCTGGGCCCAGTGTGCTACAGACATAATATAAATATTATAGGTAGTGTAGTCAGCAACATGAGTAGCTGAACATTTTTTGTAAACAAATTAATTGAGGAGCATCTTCTTAGGTTCGTTAGTAAGAAGTCTTAAATATTCTCAGATCACATTTTGGACGCTTCTATATTTGAAATAATTACTTGAATTGATATTTATTTCTTTATTTGACATAACGTTTATTAACACGTTAAGCTGACGTTTTACTTATGTTGCTAACTGTACCTACTGTAGTTATTTACTGAAATAATATCAAGCATTTATTTTATTATTGCTTTACGTGTCAAAAATATGCAAATTACAATTTACCGGCACATTGACGTCTCGAACGTCTTAATTAATTCACTTATTTTAACCAACGACTTGCGTAATAATTTGATAGCGTGAACGAAAATTTTCGCTAAAGGACTAATTGCTCGCGTCGTGACAGAACATGACGAATGGCACAGAATCGGTAATTACCGTCAATATTGACACGCCACTTACGCGGTCCGTTTAAATGGTATCTAATAACTTGTTTGTGTTTCGTAAAGTTAATGGGTTATGGTTTGCATGTAAAGCGCACGAATTGAGCAATTAAGCGTTTTCATAGTGTATATTCATGCAGTCTATAGAGTTTATAGAGCTTGAAAAGATAGGACAGACTGCCTCGTTGGTCTAGTGGTTGCTAAGCGCGACTGCTGAGCACGAGGTCCTGGGTTCGAATCCCGGGTCCGGGCAAAGTGTTATTGGGTTTTTCCATTCGGTAATTCTCAGTAGCAGTACGGAGTCTGGATTTGTGCCCGGTTGATGGCAATAGGCTCGCCCCCTATTACATTGGGACCTAAAACATAACTGGCGAAATGTGGGTGTACTATATGTGCACCTCTGCCTACCCCTTCGGGGAATACAGACGTGATGTTATGAAAAGATAGGTGCGTTCCTGTGAAATACATTGTTTGATTGTCACAATTTTTATACGTCACACGTCACGGTTTCTATATTTTATTTATTAATATGTTTTAGGTATTAGACAGTATTGTACGGTTTTATGTCATTCAGATACATTGTTCGTGTGGTAAAAAACATTTGATAACTAAAACTCTATTTATTGAATTGGTGCTGAAAAAAAAAACTAAGGATATATTAGTAGTCCAAACGTTTATCTAAGCATCTCAAGGTTTTAATAGTAGGCTTGTGCTTAAATTTATATAAGTACATGGAGATTAGCCAAGACTAGATTGCAGGCTTGGATTAAATCAGTTTCAATCAATATCACGAACTTAGAGGAAACTAAATCACTTCCACAGACAATGTTCAGTCCTATGATTAATTATACGATATGTCCAGTCACATTGATTGATGAGCGTGTTATGACACAATACCGCCCTATAATAGCCCAGCTTTGACAGATGCTATAAGTAGAAACAATAGTAGCTTACGTAACAGAAAGTCATCGGTCACGGCGTGAAACGTGACCGGGCGTCTCGCTAAAAGCGGTAGCCGCCTTTTAATTGACGGCGAAAGTTTTGAAAGCGGTTCCCATCGACAGTTGCATAAACTATACCCGTTTATACGCCGCGCCAGTTCGGGAGGACCGGCGAGACATCTTTGACCCCCGATTTGTTACGTTACTATCAACAGAAAGAATTGTGAAATGTTTCCGCTTAGTGATATAATGTTCCTGGGGCTCGGGACGGATTTACGATTCACTTTCTGCGGTTAACTGTTATAAAACTGCGACAACTGTATGTAGGTCATTCGAATGTAAATTAAACTTTAACAAAATTAAATAGAGAAGGAATTACATTGACAGATGGAGTGTCTGTTAATCTGATATAATTTGCGTGATCACACGTAACCGGGCGTTACTTTTGCGGCGAGACAGGCCACGAAGCGGCGAAATTAGTATCTGTGAAAGCTACGGACGTGAGACAAATAGAACTGCTATTATGGTCACACGGCTTAAATTTGCCGCTGTATATTATAACTTTACCTAAATGCCAATAGACAGGAATACTAATAGGAAAGCGGGAGGCGAGATGAAGTAAACATTCATTAAACTCTATAATAACTTGCTGCAAGTTGCGTACTAGTAGTGCCGCATGTACATAGGTATGTTAGATATTATGTAATAAGTCGACATGAGTAGTTTACAGCTTGTAACGCACTTAGGGCTAGATTTAGAACATTTGGATTCAAACTAGAAAACCATAAACTTAAAGTTATTGACGCTTCGTTGAATTCATTGCTATTGAAGTAGGTTCGTGGACAGAAAATGATTCTCAAACCTTTGGAAACGTTACCTACACCCGTGGGAAATATTCTCAAGTTTGCACGCTTTATTCTACCTAACATTCGAGTTAGATGTTCAAACTTAAACAACCATTTTATACAGCTTCGAATTGTTTTCAGAACAAAATAATGATGTATCTTAACCAATTCACGTACTCATATTCTCACAACATCGCTTGAGAAATAGCAGATATTTATCGAAATATTGCGATTGTTATTTGTTTTATCACAGATATTAACTAATCTTTGTCGTGATGCACGTCTGCGTGAAAAGTCCAACCTAAATAGGTCCTTATTCGAAGAACGATAGAGTTGCAACTACTCTACAGAAAAAACCACAATCGGGGACGGATCAGACCATATTGAATACAGTGATGGTATTATGCCTGCCGTGCCAATAAACAAGACAATCTTTACATGTAGACTTTGCACAATACGTGTACTCTAAACATGTACATATATTTATATATACATAGCCGGCGATCGTATCAGTATGCAGTGTACTGGTAGAGCAAACTAGATCAAACACTATTGTATTCTGTCCACTGTTAGTGATTAGGTAAATACACGCTTTTGATTACTAACTCTGATACACGTGGTTAATAAATGACTGCGGGGGTCGCATAGATTGAAACATCAAGTAAAACTGGCTAGTTACAATGAAATATTTGACGAAACCAATAACGATGTGCATATGAAACTAAATGAGTAGGTATTAAAGTTTGATGTTTAGTATATCTACTAATCCTTTAAAATTCCATTACATAATACATACCTAAAAGTATAATTATGTAGATGTAATCGAGTTCTAGAATAGAATATCGAGATATTAATAACTTCGAAAGCTTTTCAGATATTAAGTTTCCTCAAAGTGATAATATTTACTTAGATATCGCTATTCGCCGCCCTTAAGATACCGCTAGAGCTGCTACACTATTTATAGTGCAAAAAAATCGATTTGAATCGGATACGACCACATCGATACTAATCTTCGGTAAGGCAGGAAGCACTACATTGATAACATAACCTTAACGTATTATGGGCAACCATATACACATATATAACGTTATATATAGTCAAGTTTCACAGAGGCGTCCCTATTTCCTCCGTTGGATTGGCTAACACAGCTGACTGGCCAGCTTAGCTGTCCCGTCCGTTATCCGCTTAAGAATCGCACAAGGAAATCGTGTTATCGTAACTGTGGTGTGTGGCTGCTTAAAGCCTACCAATATCACAACATGTTTGTGACTTATGACAGCCATCTGTCTCAGCTGTACAATGTAGGGCTTTAGGCAACACTGCCAGTTATAAGGTCCTTTTAAAAGCAATATAAAGGTAATAAAAACATTCAGTTATTTTTACATACCTATAGGTATATACAAATGTATATGTTTGCAGTCTACGGTTTTGTATGTGTGCTTATTTGAGTCTGGCATACAAAAAGAGAGGCCTATAGGCACCCAGCAGTGGGTGATACCGGGCTGCCGATGATGATAATGATATTTACATATAAAAATATCTTGATAGGTAGTAGTATGTTCTTGATGATATTAACTAATAAAAAAATCCTACTAAAGCATCGTTGTCAGTCAATCAAGTTAATCTCACGTCGTTAAACCGATCAATCAAATCAATAGTTTTCTGTCTCCAGTCTTCGTTCGTCTTCCTGATGCAAATCGACTAAGACTACGATAATTCATAATGAATTCTAGTCACCATGTTTAAAAACCGGTATTGGCAACAATTTTGTCTCTGCTATGTTACACAAACAGTGTAATAAATCGTTATTAGCACAATTTTGTCAAAGTAGATGAGGATTTCCTGCCGTCTGCGTTCGTAAAATAATGCAATTCTGCTCTAATAATATAGCTAACATACATATGATAGTCACGTAACAAACTTAATTTAAGCGTGATTTATTTCTAAATTAATAAACATAATTTCTATTAGGTATTCATTTCTTAAAGCCATCTTTTAATGACATAGTTTTGATTACATAGTTGTCATCATCATCAGCCGTTAGACGTACTTTGTTGAAGAAAGGCCTCCCCTGAAGTAAAGGGGGGGGGGGGTGCTGCCATAATCCATATAATATAATATGCCATAAGTTAAAAAACGCTGGTGCCCATCTTCTTGAATTTCCCCTAGTCTAGGCCGGATACAACTCGGCATAACCGAAGTGGCCATACCTAAATAAAGATCATAAATCAATGGTAGTTATGCGATGTATGCTAAGATTGCTAGCATAAAGTTAGTAAGCATACGTGATTTAGCAAAGAAGCCTTTGTCCTGAAGAAGGACGAGTATAAACTTATATTAGACTATCTCTTAACTGTTTATAGCAGAATAGTTGCAATATTAAAATATCATCTTGTGAGACCAACCGCCTGCTCTTAGCTCTTTCCGTATTCAGGAAAACTGGTACAGCTAGGATAACAACCATAATATTTATTAATCAGTAGATACTATTTATTATGGTTAATAATTACAGCGCTGTCGGACACAATTTTATTATAGCTAATAATCACTATATTGCCGAACGCTAATTTGCATGTTAAAATTGGAACGACAGAAAACATGGAGTAGCGTTGATTTATTACCGTGCAAAAGTTTAATTTATTCGGATTATTATGTAAAGAATTGATGACAGATTGAACTCGAACATAACAAAAATCACACCTATTTTCCTCAGTTATACTATAGGTCCCAATTTTATAGGGTTTATTGCTGTCAACCTGGCACAAATCTAGACTCCGTGCTACTACTGAGGATAACCTATTAGAAACACGATTTAAGCACAGCGGTCGCGCTTTGCAACCACTATACCAACGAGGTAGCCGAGCATAGTCAGTGACATACACCGTCATTTAATATTACAGAAAATAGTTACGAAGGTTTTAGTATAAATAAATGAACTTAAAGTGGTTACAAAACACAAATAAACCATTACGGAGAGCCTTTAACAATAGTGACGCGACGTTTCTCAACCGCTAGGGTCTAGAGCGTTGACTGACTGCCAAGTGCATGTTTAATTCTTCAATGTATCATTCCATTGCACTCTCGCCTAGCGCATACTAAGCTTGTGATACAACGTATAGGACAATATTCTTCATTCAAAGCTGCCTATCATAGATGTGACAAAGATAATAGACAAATTAAATATTTATGACAATGTGTGTGTCTGGATCTAGTACAAGAAAATCTACATGAAGTCTTTTAAAATTAAATTAAATGACTCTATGTAAATCCTGT
The DNA here is from genome assembly GCA_946251915.1 of Abrostola triplasia. NCBI lineage: Eukaryota > Metazoa > Arthropoda > Insecta > Lepidoptera > Noctuidae > Abrostola > Abrostola triplasia. Next base: position 7,255,499 of record OX276434.1, on the reverse strand, counting down.
TATAATTTGTTAGTACACAAAAGGGCTGATTGAGTCTGTGTATGACGCAATCAATGTCGTTTCAGAGGCGATGAATCGAAACAAATTAACCTCTGCTTGTTGGTGACATTAACTTTAATTTACACAAAACTAATTTATTTTGATGAATATATACCTGTATTTCTTGATGCTACACTAAGAGTCATGATAACGAGACTAGGTACTGTATCATTTGTTTTATAAAAACATCACCCCACACCTGGTATTTCTCCTGTGTCGTGGATGCGTTTCACAAACATGAAATATCACATACACAATCACCCAGACTCGGGACAAACATCTGTGATTCGCACAAAGTTTTGCCCCGTGCGGGATTCAAATCCGCAGCCCTTAGCGCAGCAGCCAATCGCTTAGCCACTGCGATAATCAGGTCGTCATCATTATAATCAGTTCGACCCATGAGGTGAGGCAAAGTTCGCGTCGTTTAGTTGCTTCTCCTTCCATATTAAAGTTTATCTGCGCTGCGGCACGTTGAGCTTTCAGTCCCGGTTGTCATACCACGAAGTGACAGCCGCCACGGGCTAGAAAGTTCCAGAAGCTTTAATGTCCGAGCACCGGACGGACCTTTGTTGTTAAGTAGTACATCATAATTATTTTCAATGGAAGCGATTGGAGCCTCAAATCATATGGTGTATAAACAGGCATACAAAAATCTACAAATTAATCTTATATTCATTTGCTAACGTCGGCTAATTTAGTTTCATCGCTTACGTCAGGCTGATAATGAATGTGCTAGTATTTCTAACAACGTAAACGTTTTTACGAAGGTAATCAGGAATCTAATATTTTTCACGATCATTACCTAAATGAGAAACGCCGTATCTCCGACGCTCCCGAGCCGCCCGGCCTGAATTTCAGCAAATCATATCTTGTATGCTAGAGGTATTTAATTACATTACATTCCTAGCTAGCTTTATATTTTGTACGTTAATAAAAAGCCATTTTTTATTTTAATGTATGTATTACAGTACAAAACTCAACTTATCGCTAATAAAATAAGGAAAGAAACTCAGGAGTGCCTTTTTAAAAATAAATTCGAGTATATTAAACATTTAATGATCTTAACAGGTTTTATCATAACGTAGACACGATTAATAAACATGAAATTAATATAGATTACATCCTTAATGATCTGAAGACATTCAAAATCAATATTTAATTAACACATACTTAGTTTGATCGAAAATTAATTGCTCTACTTATTATGAACGCTTTATTGGCCTAAAGGTCATATTGTGGTTGCGCAATTTGAGTTCCCGGGCTCAGAGGGAAATGTAAAAGGGATTTGTTTTAATAGGTATATTTAATAACTAAAATGGTAAATAGCAATTAGCTTCCACTCTTATATTATAAAGGATTTATGTAGAATTTTGGAACGCTAAAGTAATAAAGAACAATTTGAACGAATATACACATAAGCCTTCATTTGGCCTTTGGGTGGAACAGGGCGGTAATGTAATGCCCAACAAATATACCGAAAGCCATATTTTCTTGCAGTTATTAATTCTAGTTAAGCGAGCTTATTATGTCCCGTAGTTTATCACGAACCTCGACCGTCATTGTTCTAGCAAATTGTATTACACTAATTTGTACGCTCCCTGCCTTATTGTGAGCTCTCACGAATTAATTAATGTACGATTTTTGACGTTTCAATTAAATGTTCTGCAACACGAACATTCGGATGATAAAATTGGATCAACAGTTTTCACGTTTCGCCGTTGTGTCAGCGTTTGTGAATTTGCTCGTTATGCAACGGGCATCGTTAATATTGTATTTAAATTGGAACGAAAATACTAAAGATTTGTAACAAAATTTAACGCAAAAGTTTTGCCTGTGTTGTCTTTCACATAATATGCTTATCAGGCCAGATATGGAATCATATTTAACAGAACATCGAGGTGGTATAATATAACTCTCACACTTTTGGCAGAATCTTAAATAAGAATCTCGATAATTTTCTTACCTAATTGTAAAGATAGCAATATAATTATATAATCCATTTCATATTTTTTCCGTTTGCGAGCATTTAGACTGCCTCGTTGGTCTAGTGGTTGCTAAGCGCGACTGCTGAGCACGAGGTCCTGGGTTCGAATCCCGGGTCGGGCGAAGTGTTACAGAGTTTTTCCATTAGGTAATTCTCAGTAGCAGCACGGAGTCTGGATGGTGCCCGGTTGATGGCAATAGGCTCGCCCCCTATTACATTATGACCTAAAACATAACTGGCGAAATGTGGGTGTACTATATGTGCACCTCTGCCTACGTTATGCGAGCATTTACGTGTTATAGTTCGTAATAAAAAGTTGTTGAGGAAGGTAATATGTATTGTAGTTACCCATGAGGGCCACCTAGCTTACTGTTACATACACACCGTGTATTGCATACCTGCACCAACTACGACAGTCTACAAGACATGCATTATAAATAAAATGAATATTAACAGACTTCGTAGCATACATTTTTAATAGGTTCGAAAACATTTACCGCGGAGCCGCGGTACCTATGTAATGCATTGTTTATGAGTACTCTGACGTTTTACTTAATGCTCGTAGGCGAGAGACTAAAATTTAATTAAATGTACTAAGTAGTGGCTTTTAATGATGACATGTAACAATTTCGCCGTGGGATAATCGGGGGCTTTGCCTGTAGACTGTGGTACTGCATGATATAAATTATTATATTAATACGTTTTGCAATACTGAATTCTCACTTAAATTGTAATAAGCGTTATTACTTAAAATATAAAGTTTGTGTGCAATGTAACTATTTTGATATGTAGTTATTTTATGATGGGTATATCCAATTTAAAGCATGTTTTTATATAAATGTGGATTATTTAGGAAATTGTAAAAAAATATGCTATGAAAAGGGTAGATACGTGTTACATACAAGTGAGGTATATCTTGTGAGATCTATCTCCCTATATTGTTTCGTATTAAAACTTTTATTTTCATTAGATACATTCCCCAGGGCAATTGAGGTTCATGTGGGTTCATGCAACACTTAGTTCGGTCAGCTAATTGCACATCGAGATTTGGTAACGGTCGGATACATATTCATCATTTCAGGATATCCAATGTGTTATTTAAATTTATAGGACATCTGTCGTAATTCACAAATTCAATTATTATCAGCGGAATAAATTTATGATAATTATAGTCTGCATAAGTTTTGACTGATTCAAAATAATGTATCGCAAATAGGTTAGTTAGATAGTCAATTAAACTAACTAAATACACGTTGTTTATTCAATTTGCAGTTGAAACCCTAAATAACCTTAATATTTGGAACTTACATAAAAGTATATTTGTTTGAAAAGGGGAAATTAAAAAGACAGGCAATATTAATTCATTTTTAATTGATGGTATTTACTTTTCAGTATGGTCGTTCAACAATAAGTGAAGTTTTGTTAGTGCCGAAGACATATTTTTATAAGAAATAAGATGTTTGAAAAGACAGAAAATGATCATAGTGTGAGATACATTTGCGTAATATTGGCTTAAAAATAATATTGTTTTGTATTTTGTTACAGAGACGGGGAGCACGGATAAGAGCAATGGTATGAAGGAACCGGGATCACCTGAGGAACTGGTAAGTTACAGATATTTATAACACGTTTCGTAATTCATTGTTTTTAAAAATAAGTAGATATGGTAAATACTTTTTGTATTTTGTATGCAGAATGTTACGCATCTGATTGATTTGTAAGTTCTTTTATTAATAAATGATGTAACCCAAGATTTTTTGGTATAATAGACATGCTTCCAAATCCTTACGATTTAGAAATCTGGGGCTCTCTCAAATAAACTTCTTTACTATATAGGACTAGGTGCTATACTATAAAGTATTACGAACTATATAGTATAGCATCGACGGTACTTGCCCTTGTTTAAAAATTGGTCCTTAGCCCTCCGTAGGGTTTAAGTGAAATAATAAATGGCTAGATTATGAAAGGGTCAGTGGTAGAATCAACTAATGATCGGCTAAAACACACAACAACAGCAGTTTTACACTAGTTTTATTAGAACTATTGAATAAAACTTAATGAGCTATATATATCGTATAAAATATAGGTATATATAGGTATCGTTTAAAATAGGATAGAGCTTTAAGGGTTTTTTGACTGTACCTACGGGGCAAATATTTGCGCGATCCGTAGTTATTTTTCCTGCCTGGCACCCTGAGTTATATTTTATGTTTAAATGCATACATAATACAAAACTTCACTGCAGGCTAAAAAAGGAATAAAAGGAATACAAAACTCAACCAGTAAAACATTACCTTTTACAAATGGCATAAAGAATAGCACATCGTTATGGCACAAAGTTCGCGCGAACTGAATGTAAAGTTCTGGCACCATGGAGGTACGCGACCAGTGTTCATACCCTCATTTAGTATTAAAAAAGTCGCGGGTCGCGGTAGTAACAAGTTTTTTTAATACACCGATAAAATACCAGCGGCATTTTATAATATTGTTCTAACTTTTAACTTGTGCCGTCTTTTATGCATAATTTTACGATGTGATGGGAATTTTATGATGGTTTCAGGAGGGATTTGTTTTGTGGAAATAAATCGGATTTAGATCAAAGAATAATTATTATTTTTAAGATATATCTACTTTGTTCTCCTTTATTTAAAGTCTATATGTGACCCTGACATTGAAACATACCTTTAGTAAATAAGGATTTTTTGTACATTAACGTAAACTTTTTTTCTGAGCTCAAAAGTACGCTGAATGCTTTTAAGCTTGTTATATTCATACCCTAAGGTCCCATCGTTATATGCGCCGGATGATCTCCGCAAAGAGATCCGAACGTATCCAAAATCAGGCGCTTTATGCGATTCGTTTGACGATCTTGTTTGAAGCGGTCCCATCGCCTTGAAGTTTTACTCCTTTTACGTATCAAAGTATTTCAAATCGCCTCAAGTTATCTGGGTCCTTACCCAAATAAGGCCATGTCACATACTTCAATACGCACATTATCGTTTGTGATATTATATTTAAATGTCTTTTATTGATTGTGTTATAATTTGATGTCTCCGAATAATGAAACGTGGGAGAAAATAAATGTAAATGTCAGAATTTTTATATCCTGTAAGAATAAGTGTCCGTCCTGGATACAGTTAAAGTTGTGTCAGCAATATTTTATCTAACTACAACCTCCTAATAGACCAATACAAACTACTCCCAAAACATCGTTAACGATGATGTCTAATTCAAAAAGGTCGGATGTGTAATACTCACAATTACCGCACTCGAAATCAAACTATATTCCGATTTCGCGCACGACGCTCCTTAGTTGAGTCTTACGGCTATTTCCTTCAGAAAAAGAGTGATGTTATGATATCGAATATCGTAACCACCTTTCATCGCTCAATAACCACTAGGTATAATAGCCCATTTCTCGAGTTTATCAGCCATTAGCGACTATCACATGTGCCAATCAAACCGGCGCGTTTCGATTACGATTCGGACGTTAGGGTCGTATTCAACAGATGACCTGTCAGGCAGTCGTCGATGATCGATTGCCCTTGGACCTTTGCTATTGTTTGCATGATATCCATGTTTAATTGGTCCTGCTAATTTTACGTGTTTAGGTGCGATAAGGAGATTAAGGTCGTAAGTACAAACTCTGTTGCCAGAAAACGTTGAATGCGTAATTTCAAATCAGGTTATTTATTTAATGTTTAGAGGAAATCAGTTTGTTCTTACATTAGACTTTGGTCGACAGACAATTTGCAGAATAAAAATAAATAATTAAGTACTAAACACTTAATCGAATTATGTTTTTCAAGCATCAGCCTGATTAATAGCACATACGCAAAAGTTATTGCCAATTATTCGTGGAATAAACGAATGCTCAAGCCAAAACGCATGAATTGAAATAAATTCCTCAAAAATGGGTCTTGGAGTGATGCCAAACCGTTGTGGCGTCGCGACGCAATTATAAATAGTAAACAAGACAGATACGATAGCAGTTTGTTATCAAGTTTAACTCTGTGGGTAATGTAGAGTGAAACTCTAGAAAATAGTATAAAATCGTAGCGCCTATGGCCCTGATTCTTTTGAACTTTACTAAGGGTTTCAAACTAGGGTAATGTCAATGTAAATATCGGGTACTATATTATGTATCTACCTATCTATTTTCTTTGTAATCACATCACTCAATCAATCAATCACACACTTCACACTAAAATTATAAAGGCGAAAGTTTGTCAGTGTGTATGTGTGTTTGTTACCTCTTCACGCTCGAACGGCTAGACCGATTTTGTAGAGATTTCATATGGAGATAGCTGACACTCTGGACTAACACATACTTTGTGGCCCGAAAAAATGTAGCGATTAACACTGCGGGGCGCAGCTAGTTATATATATACTTACAGTTCATCCCGATGATTGTATTGAATTTTGACGAATATACTCGTAGCGAGCACGAAAATTAATTATCGTATACAGCTAATTATATACCTACCACAAAGTAAATGTATGTATCGCAAGTTTAAACATTGCATTTTACTACATCTTACGTATACCTATATAAAACATCCAAAATTCAAGTTGCCCTTACTATAGAGCAACTCGTGTCAATTATTTCCGAATGATTGCGGTTTCCATGAATAATAGCTGAACGGTGGGCGTCGAGCAACAAATGTATTGTTTTCTCGGAGGTGGTAAGATAAGGAAACAACAACGATTCCCGTCAGTAATTTAGTTTAGTAGCTTGCTGAATTGAATTATTGCTTTCTCGTTGAATTGTTGGCCACTGCGACGACACAAGTGATTAGACCGCTACGCGCAGTAAGTGTTCGAACCCCGCGCGAGGCTAATGTGTGTGGAATCCGCACGGGTATTTTGTTAATTTTAGTTTTATACTACGACATAGAACATTTTTGTAGTATAGGGCTACGTTTAACTATTAATAAACCATGTAAATTAGGCGAAAGAAGTATGTCAGTATCGTAGCAAATGGAAATCCGTGGTCTCTGCCTACCCTCTGGGAAATAGGCGTGACTTTATGTGTAAATGTATACCATGCCCACATTTCCCTATAGGTGAAAAGGGATTAATTTTTACGAATCATTGGTGAAAAATTCTTTGTAATTGTTTTTGTGTGGGTCCTTTGTATAATCCAGTTGACCTTTTTAGCTCAGTGGCTGATCCGATTTGATGTGCCAAACGTAATCTGCTCTCCATCATTTATTGACACGGATTCACGGCTCATGCTCTTTGAAATCCAAAGCTAAGCCGTGCGCGAAATGTACAAATTAAATATTTTAAAACATGAATGTTTCCAAAGGGATTAATTAACAGCGTAACATTTTTAGGAAATGTAATAATTTGATTTTAGTGTAGTGTTGTAGTTCAAATAGCAGTTGTTCCGAGAACAGTACACACAACAATTTGTTGCAGACGATTCAAAAATGTTAGGGACGAGTCGAATGAAACATGATGAGTAAAAGAATAAAATCAACTTCTCTTTACTCCTAGCCGAACATTCACAGAACGTGTCAATTTTTATTTCGCTGTGACATTTTAAAATGTAATATCGTCTCGAAAAGTTCCCGGGAACGGTTGATCGGTCATGCATCAAATTCAGTTACCGAGCTTTATCTCTGTTTCTCTCTGTATTTTTACGATATTCTCGAAATATGAAACTGTAATCTAGAAAGGATTGTTTCTGACTGGCACGGTGATATTTCCCAGGGGATATTTTCCTCATGTTACTAGGCAACGTTAATTGGTGAAAAGAACATAATGCGGAATCAATAACATGTATAACATGACCTTGTAACGTGGGCACATGATTAATACTCGTAATGACTCGAGTAATTTACGACCGTATTTTGTTTATACCCAGAATAGATTAGACGATAGATAGATACTCAATTTTAGTTCTGGTCGAAATTTTTTTTTTTTTGTAAATACATTTATTATGCCTATAGTTTCACGACACGATAAGTTACTTAGATTAACAAAATATAGGTTATATTTCATGCCTAAAATTTAGACATAACAGTACGCTTAACTACTAAGACCCTTAGCTTTTTTATTTATAGGTACACTAACTTAGTGCTCAAGATTTAGGTCAGTTCCAGATGGTCAACAAGACGTTGCATTGAGGTTAACCCGTTTGCGGCGGGTTCCGGCCCGAGCGGCCCCGCAAATAGGCTCGCATCGTAACGGACTGGCCGACACCGTTGGCGTCACACGAGACGAAGCACTTAGATGTAACCTCGATAAGATAAACAACGCAGTACATTATTCTGTATAAAAAATATTCGTAAAGACGGCGGAAGAGAGCCTATACTTTCAATAAATTTGGGTCTTGAAATCCAGCAAACCAAACTAAATCTTATTTTGGATCTGAAATCCTATTACCTAGCCTGTCCACAGCTTTGGATTCAGATTGCTTTTCAATAGAATTTCCTCTTATAGGTATACAGAAGTAGGATGATTATATTATATTACGTACACTAATGGAAACTAGATTCCAAATTGATATAAAGTGCAGACAAGCGATATAAAAATCATATGTAATATAATTCAGGTTAATGATATTATCTCTATTTACACTCCTACGCTAGACAAAGATGCATGACAAGTCAATACACAAATGTTTCTCGCAAAACGCGAAGTAATTATTCGTTTAACACGGCCGTAACAGCTCCGATCGACTCCTACGCGGGCTCCCGACGTTGGTTCCACGGGTACATTTAAATACGCCAACATTTGATTGCGTTAACAGGATCGGCGTGTCGGCCCAACCGGATTACAGCTTTTACGTGGCTTTGACTACGTTTGTGTACAGACGCGGCACGCGACGGGTTATTATGTAATAGTTGTCACTTGTCAGTTGGGCGACTGATTGCGTCGATGATGAAGATAATCTCGTTGATGTATGGACTGATTTAATAACTGTTATGTTTCATAATCGAATGAACCGTTTTAAATTAAATTTCACCATAGAATACAAAAAAAAATCGTTGGTTCCGAAAAATAGAATAGTTGCCGCAAATTCTGATTGCAGTTGGAAGTTGTAGAATAGAAGGTTTATATATGCTAGTATTGATTAGAGTTCGACTGCCACGGAACCGCAGTCGTCCACACTAAAGGCTAAAAAAACCCTGTATTTCGATCCCAAACGAATGTCAATCCTATTCTGCAATAGAATAGGTACATAGTTCAGATTAAAATTGTTCAGTATACGTACGCAGAGCCGATCCGCTTTCACAGTATTATCTCAGTTATATAAATACTATTTTTTGTACTAACTCGGTTTGCTACACTTTGATAAACATTAGTCAGTGATGGACTGCATGGATTATTATTTAATCTTAACTTTCCGAATACCTACTGTCTTTAGTTTCTTTGGCAGGGTTCCCATAAATGTGAATTGGCTTTAAAGCTCCACTTAGCTCTGCCAAACTAAACGGCCAGATTTTGTTTGATCTTTAGGTATAATAGATACATATAGATATAATAAATATCTAATTCCAGCGCTAAACTAAACTTTGGTCTTTAATATCAATACTGCAATTTAATCGAAGATTTAATTAAGACGAGGTATTCATTTGTTCATAGTACACAATAGATTGTATTGGTAATTATAATAATCGATGAACAGTTATATCGTATTGAAATACAATGCTCAAAAATATTTAAACTGTTCAGATTTGAATCAATCATAACATTTACAACATAAACGTGATTAATAAAAATAACATAACATCCGTTAATTGTGACGGCGTAGGTTGGCGCGACAGTCATAACGGGTTGGCTGCACCGTTGCCAATCGGCCGCACCCCGCATGCATATGCAAGTGGCAATTTACGAGTCATGTCTCGGTGTCCATCAATAAAGCAGCTGGTATCAACTGCAATCACCGACAATTGCTCTCTACTGATTCATTGCTTTATTTATGACGCCCGCTTCGATTAATCAAGCCGCGAAGATGTTTGATGAAGTTCCTCCAATGTGGTCTGATTCTTACCACTCGTATGAGAAAATAGCTATGAAACTGATATTCATACAATATGTTACTAAATCCTAAAGTCAATGAACTCTACGAGAATTATTTACATTTTTTGTACATAAGGTTTGTTTTCGTCATACTTTATTTCACACGAATTGTTTAAGCCTCTACTCAAGGTTGCATATTTAATCCTCCCTAATATCATCTTCATCTACGCATTTCCGTCTAACAACGTCCGCCCACAAAAATCTTGTTACGAACAACTTTTTTTGTAAGTCGACGGCTTTTCTGACTGATGAATGGGACAGCCCATCAATAGCAGATCACTTGGATGCTTCATAAATATGTACACGACAGTGTGACGTCAGTTTTTATGAGCTCAAAAGGACCCGCTCGCGTATGATTGATGATAGGGAACCCGACGAGTGGTTTATTGATTCACTTGATTCAAGTATTATGTGTGTTGTTAACACGGTCATTAGGCGAGACCTCGTTACGGTCTAAATTGGCAATTGGTTTGCTTTTGTTTCAGTTTAGAAAAAAGAGCAACGTACCTATACCTACAGCTGCGGTGGTAAATAACATCTCGTGAGAAAGTCAAGAGTTTCGTGCGGCATCGTGTTGCGTGTCCAGACGGGACGTTTAAGTATTTGGCAAGCCAACCTAATTTCTAACAGCTACTGTCTGGAAGCTGATGGGCGAACATTCAAATTGGGTTCCTCAATTAGAAAATGCACGCGATTTTCGCATTTAGTAAACGATTCCTATTTAGTTCTTTGTTTTCGTAGCCAAAAATCGTTGTCTATAAAATTACCTTAATTTGTGATTACTGCTATCCGGATTTTGCAAAACTACCTTGCGCTCTATTATAATCTAATTATTCACGGACAATCAACAATTGCTCATTTGTAGCCTTCTCAAAGAGTTATAACATGGAAAACATTTAATATTATGACATTTTGCATTCTACACATCTTTCACTTCGACTGGACAACTTTCTAATTAATATTTATTCTATTATACAACTAAATATTACATAATATACCTAATACTTAAGTATTAGGTATATAATAATATTTTAATATTTTATTACTTTATTATAATAGTTGTATTTATATTATAATAATGAGACAGTTTCAATCTGAAAAATCGTTTCCTAAACAGGAATTTAAAAAAAATGCGAGTTGATAGAAAATACAACACGGGAATACAAAAAAAAAACTACCTATATGAATTTATATTGATCTATTTCTGAACGTGGTAGATAATTTACCTAGGTATTAGAATCTTTTAGAACAATAAAGTTCCAACCACGAATAATATTATTTTTATTATAGAACAACTATACGTAGAAGATAATATACTTTACTACTTTAATATTTTCCCGTATTGCAATAATATTTATATAGACTTTATTAGGTTATATATAATATTAGCAATTCTTGATAACGAATTATAGTTTCAAAGTCCCGTTATTTCGATTAAACTGTAACAGTCGTATAAAAGCTAGAAATAGTTAAGTCTGGAGTTAATCAAAGGCTAGTAAAACGAGCGGTTCGATAAAGATTATACCGTAACGACCAATAGAAATACATCACCATTCGAAGCCAATATGATTTCAATTTTGTAGCACAATATTAAATAATACATGCTTTAAATGGAAACGTGACGAATATATTATTCACATGTGCTGAAAGGGCAATTAAATTTTAAACAATTTTCAACAACGTTTTAAAAATGAAAACTATCGTTTTAAAGTCCGTTAAATAATTATGTTTTACAAAAAATGTATATAATAATTATGTTTTTCAAAAACACACGTTAACGAAGTAAAATAAGTTATTTTCTAACTTGTTATAATAGGTATTTCTAATGATACAATTAAAACGGATACAAAGTTTTCTCCAGGTGAAAATACGGATTTCATTAGACGGAAAACAGCTACGTCGCACGCTCACACTTCCAGTAATTATCTTGCTTCGCTATATGAGTTACGAGGTCGGTATTGGGTTCGTAGGGACGCAATTGTTACCGTGTGTTTCAGTTAATGGTCTTAGGACTCAATAAACTATGTTTTCTGGTTTCAATTTTCTTTGTACCTGTAAATATGGTCGCTAAGTTAACTAAAATCTTCACAAGGAAGGTTTTAGTTCAAGAAAATGTTCGTGATTTGATCTATTTTGTTAGTAGACCCACTTATCAATTCTATTCAACATCTATGTTACACTTTGCATGTAATATATCATGTAAATCCGGTATAAGCTTATTTATATATCTCCGCAACATGTGTGCGGGTTCGCCGCAACTGGGATTTCGTTAGCGTTGTCACCACAAACATTTGAACAGGCGGAGGGGAAACAAAAATCCCTCCCTTTGTGTATACCGTACAAAAAGAAACAATTACCTGCGAATACCCTCATTGGCCTAGTCACGTAATTCTAGAATCGATTGAAAATTGAACGCAATTGTTATTCGATTTTCCTGAAAGTATAATCTTGATAATAGCCGAAAGAAGATTTCGAGATTGGAATAATTTGGATTGGAAAAATAGCTTGTATTGTTCTTTGCAGCTAAGACCGTCAATATAAGCGTTATTAGTTAGGTACTCAGCCGGTACCGCATGGAATATAAGCTTTAAGGTAATAAACCTGCAGATGGTCGTACAGACTATTTAGATCAAGGTCCATTACCAACTTACTGGGCCTCTCCGCAAGTATGAAATTTTAATAATGGAGATCCCATTATCATTTATTTTCTGAACCATTTTATTTTATGGTAATGAATGCGACAGTAGTGAATATTTTACACAGTTAGCGGATGATTCTTTAGAAATATTGGGAGGATTTGGCTGTCACGAAGATAAATTATAAGTTATTAGTGGCCTCATTAATGAAACTGAAAATAAGAAAACATTCCGCTTATATTTCTAGAAATGAAATTATTACATGCAATGCTGGTATATTGTATGCCGATCAAAAACCCTTGTCATGTAACTAGACACGTAATACATCAGAAGAGAGCTGCTGAATACTTGATAATGTGTATGTTTTCGAAGTTTTTGCGTTCGTATTTACAATATTTTCGTTCGATGCGAACGTGGTCCTGGCACTGAATCAAGACGACGGACGCTGCAAGGTCGCGGTTACTCGCTAATAAAATTTCATAGTTTCAGTCTGTATCCTCTAGTGCGGTTCAATAAACAATAACAAAGTCAATACCCAAGGTTGTCTGCGTGTTTTATAGAGATGGTAATCACAGGAAGATGGTTATACATGAGAAATTCGGAGAATTTTGTTAATTATGATCTTTAGCCTGAAGACCTTGCATTGTGTGTATTAAAATATATATTTTGAGGATAAAACCATGAATATTAATTTTATCACAAAGTATTTTTTTATAGTATTGAAAAAGCGTTACTTTGCACTTGTTTTACTTTGACACTTTTATTTTTCACGAAGACCCCATTTATGTTGCGAATGTTAAAGACAGTAGTTGTCACGCCATAGTATCTATATTAGGTATAGGTCGAGTGACTGAGTCGTGTTAGTTTTTATTTTCAAATACACAATAATTAATACTATGTTTGAAACCAGTTTTTTGTTTGCTCATTATCTAGGCTAGTTTAGAAAAAAGCAATTATTATTTTCCTTCATTTTAACTTCGATGAAATCCTGTAAGTCATTGTTGACTTTGACGAATCTAATATTGTCTGGATTTCAATATGCGCCAAGAAAAATTGTTTTAATAATGTTGGACGCAAAACTCAAATTGGTGAGTCATCGCGGATGTCACCGGGAGAAAACGGGAAAATACGCAATGTTATTAAACCCACTTCATTTCAAAATTAGAACGTTCAGTCTCGATTCATCCCGCGCGGCGCGTGCGCCGACTCGCGTACCGTTGACGTTTGAATCGGAAACAATCATTCACGAAATAAATATTATAGTTAGGACACTTATGAAGCGAATGTGACAAGTTTCTCCATAGATCATAATCGTGTAAACTTTTTTCCATTAATTTAAATAATTGTGCGACAGAGATTTATGTTTGTGGGCCGATTTACAGGTGATTTGTTTTGGCTAAGAGAGTGTCTCCTAGAATCAACAAACTGATTTTATTTTAATTAATTATTATCAGTAGGTAAGGGAACTGCGGATTTAATCAATCTGCAGAAAAAAGTAACCTTTATTCCAAATATAATATTTATCTAATAGCTTTCACTTAATTCATTATATATGCTTTTTTGTATATTTTTCGGGATCACTTTTCGGCTTCTCTCTTAGGGGAGGTTTCATTACTAAAACTCGTCCTCCCTAGAGCCAAACAAAAGAAAATACACTGAAAATTTAAAAAGCATCTGTCTAAAAGTTACCACCGGGATATTCTTGGGAGACTTGGGGGTCGATTATATCTCTTTCCGTATAAAGTTTTTTAGTTGTTTTTGTCAATTCCGCAAGTCGTATGACGTTCATTATTTATGGCGACAATTTACCAGTTGCTTGTACGTTTAGGGGCGATGAGCCTTTGCCTTTAAAAATCCAAAATAATTGTGTACTGTATGTTGTTAAATAGTATTCTTTGGCAATACAAAGTAACTTCTTTTTAATTAACCTATTCTGTGTCCAACAGCGCAGCAAACTTTTTAAAGTGTTAATATGTATCTATGTTTACCCAGCCACATGTTGTGTGTAATGTACACAAGTATATTATTCATTGTACTAGACACTGTAATGTTTTCCAATAACAATGTCTAAAGCTTGTTGTCAGCCAAACATTGTTATTAGGAATATTTATTAAACAACATCACCAACAATTGGCTATTGTCATCAACTATTGTAACCATTCTGTGTGATAAAACACTTACAGATGTATCAAAAACAGATGACATAGTAACTAGTGTGAACTTTGATAACCTGTCTATATCAGCTGAAATGTAAGAATGATTCAAAGATTGGATTTTGCTAGTAGCTATACCTACGGCTTATTACGATTAGTCTTGTTGCTTTATCTAATTAATAGGTACACTTGAGTAGGTTAAGAGCACAACAATAATAACAATCGAGCAGTTTTTGTTAATTGATTACTTATTAGGATTGTAAGTCTTTATCACTTAAGCTTCATTAATTTGATCATAATTGAGAAGCTCGTTAATCGTACAGATTTCATTTTAAGACATTTAAATAGTAATTGCATTTAGGTATGCTTATTCTGTCAAAATTGAACTTCTAAATTAAGTTTGACATGTTAAAGAGATGGTAACTCCTAAAGTGAATTTTATAAAATTCTAAAGAATGGTACCAGGTGGCGCTCGCTGTATTTATACAGTGAAAGCAGCGAGGACCCAGCGCCAAGCATTCTGCGATCGCTGCACTAGCAGACATTCTATTAAATAGTTCCCTCGAAACAGACTACAAGTGATGATATCCCTCTTTTAGTACATGTAGCGTCTAAATAGATGGCCGGGAGTGCGATGACACCGTACCGAGCATAGTTTTGTTGCATGACATTTACGTTTTTGGTTGTCCCGTCTGGACTCAGTCTGATTTATTTCAGACGCCTTCATAAATGGCAATGACTACAAATACGTTCGTGTTACATGAGTTGGTTAGAAAATCTACGAGTAGTTTTGTTTTATGTCAGTTTCCAAGAACGTATTATATATATAACATTTCGAGATTTTGTGAATACTGTTATATCTTTATACTTATTAGAATTAGAAGCTAAAAATGTTATTTTAAAATATACAAACCAAATAAAATTATTCTATAAATGTAGGTAAAGAGAAAAAATAAATACAAACAAAGGCATGCATATGGAGTGAATGTAGCTAATTTCAGATGAGAGGCAGATACAAGCGTGGCTCCCTCGGTGACCCTTATCACCTACCTTTCAACACCTGCGGACAGCCTCAGTTACAATTTGATACACGTTTTAAAACGTCAAAACATTTTCATATCCTACCCCGATATACTTACCTACATATAATTCCACCGGGAAAAAGGAACATTGGACGACTTTAAATATAAATGCTTGCTCGTCACACTTATGGGCAAATTGCACCCTTTTAAAAGTATACCGTTATTTTAAAATGTTTACAATTTTTACATTCCTTACTTTATATGACTGCGGAATTTAAAAAATTACTTCTCTTTCTAACAATAAAAGGTAGATTGTTTATTGTCATTCGCGTGATTTGCAGCGGTCAAGAGATTGAAATCAGATACTCAAAACGCCCACTCGGTGACAGACGCAATTCATTATTCTACTTTTACAATCAAAATGAGAGTAGGTAGGTAACATACACATTAATCCGCGCATAACAATAAACAAACTTATTCAATCAGTGAAAACATAACTCTGGGAACAATGGAGTGTGGTCGTCTCGACAACGGGCTGAGGTGGAGTGCTTACTCTTCCGCGTCATCAGAGGCAAACATGCCGCCCGTCGTGATCGGAGACTTGTGCGGGGACGAGCAGTGCCCAGTGACCGACACTTATCTAATTACTTGCCCCGAGGACGGCGAACCAGAATCAGCTGGCGACATCAAAAAGCGGATTTCCGATGAAATAGATTTCTTTAACGAAGCTCCTAAACTTCTTAATCGTTGTTACGAAAACCCTCTTTTCATCCCGGCCAGCGAAGTTTTAAATGACGAGATAAGTGACGACGGGGACAGTGAGGAACTAATGAAGAGTGAGGCAAAAAAGTTTGAGGATTATAAGTTTTGTGAGGCAGTTAACGACTTCGACATCGAGTTGGAAGCGGGGGAGGCGGTGCCTATAGTGTACCTGTCTAACACGCGCGCCGCGCGCTTGCAGAGAGCGCTGCGACTCTCCGGATACAAGAAGGTTGGCTTTGTACTTTTTTAATATAGCTACTACTTTTATGAAAATATTTCAACGTTATTTCTCATTGTGTCAGACATTATTAGAGTCAAAGTTTATGACAGTTAATTAACATTTAATTTTCTTGTCGTTTTTGTCTCAACTTCCATTTTGAGGAGTTCACAAAAGATTATAATTATACTTGTTTATTTTGATGGAATGAAAATGTTATAATCCAAAAATAACGAGAGCGTCAGAAACTGTTTGAAATTAATACAAAAATGTCAGTTTGTATCCGGAGTACAGTACTGTCCTCTGTTAACTAGTTAATTATCTCTTGTTAATATTTCATAATATTTAGGTTAGAGTCGTTAGGTTGGATAGGTGTTACACTTTTATTCGTTGTTTTAGTGTTCACATAATATACTCGTAGTTTTCAATGTCTAGTTTAAAACTTTATAATAAATAGCATTCTCCGTTGTCATTGTTTACTTATCGCATATGGTTTAAATACAACTAGAGCAAGTATTGTATTTGTTAGAATACTCTTTATAAATGAAAAGTACTGAGTACCTAACTCGTATTGAATTGCTTGGGCGACGAGGAGTGGGAAACGTAGGTCAATTGCCGGGCAATAACTCAAAGCATTGTTAATATTCGCTGTCTGCATCGAGATAATACTTTTAATTGATGACCCGCCTTGTAAACAACGACGTATTGCTACTAGATACAATTTATTAAGAATCCAAACAAGAAGAATGTAAAATGTTTGTTGCGGTTTTAAGTTTGCATATATTATTACCCTGTCATTAAGACAAGCCTATCCCCTGACACAGTCCTTGTGTTGCCATTTACGACACGTGCGGCATGCAAAGGGTTTGCCTATCCTCCTGCTTCACCACTGTTATTATGTAGGTAAATACGTTTTGTTATTCGTGAGAGTAATTTGTAGCTACTTAAAAAATCAACAGTTTGCCAGTTAAAATATTCAAGTGTAATTTTATTATTCAATATTTTTTGGTACCAGAATTTTTTAGAATGGATGGAATTTAAAATTCTAGTTTCATATTAGGGAAATAAAACTCGAAAGCAATTCGCGCGAGAACACTCGATGCGGACGCACGCCTGAAATTCACGGTATGCTGTACGATTTTAATTAGCACTGTCAGCGAATTCTGCACTCACTGGGTACCTATTGCATTATTCGTGTAAAAATCCACGCTCATTTATACGAATCACAAGAAAACGAGAACAATGAAGACGAGGAGATTGGATCGGAATCAAATAAGCCTTTTATAGTATCAACCCTAGTCTTTAACATTCATTCGGTCCGTCCGTAAGGCTCGATTCCATCCAATATCGATAGCGTTCCTTAAATCCCTGTAAGCCTGTTTTAAAAGAAAGATGGTATAAAAACGTGAATGGGATGGGAAGGAGCTGAATGAGAACTAAAACGGTAATGACTAGAATAGGTCTCGTAGCGGCTAAGACGTGAATAAATCGCAATTTTAATATCGTAAGCAAATAGAAAAAGAAATATTTTAAGTGCGTCGTTTTTACACTTCCTTCCAACAGGCATTGTTACATAATAAAATTATGCCTTTGATCGAAAAAATGTAGTACATACCTCATATTGCAAGAAAGTAAAAACAAGCAAAGTAGGAGTATCAATAAAAAAAAAAAACATTCGTTAAACTCAGGTCTGGCTTTATCTAACCCTAACACCAGCAAGCAACTTAGCAACCTTCTTACCAAGAACTCTCAAAGCAGGATATTTTCCGTTGTAGAAACGAAACTCACATCCAGTGTAGTGTGGCGTCTCGCTTCCATACGAAAAATGTCCTGCTTTACGAGTGCATGGCCAGAGGGCTGTTCCTTAAAGAAGAGCGCTCTTCAACTTATTTCTCAACATTTTAAACGCGTCTTTTTATAAACGTCCTTTTTATCGCCTTCGGAAAATATAAATCATTTACCGAAGATTTTAATTAATTTGGAGGAGGCTTCAAAGGCAAGACTCGCTGGAAGGTGAAATTAATTTTCCAAACTATCGACGATGAATTGAATGGTTCTGAAACATAATTTCTGGCAAACAGTACCTAAACAACTAGTAGTAATTTGAAGCGACGAACTTAAGAATTGTTTATAGCAGAAAATACAGGAGATGAGATTGGATTTTTATCGCAAGATTCTTGAGTACATTTGTGTCCGAAGTATCATTGATTAGGTATCCGTTGAAGTAAGAGCTTCTCAGTTTCAGTGAGAAAGTGAGAATATAAAACGATAAATAAAATAAAAGATGCGAAAGAGTTATTTAACTAAATATACTTTGACCTACATTAATGAGATGGAAGTGATATAGTAGCTGATCCCTTTTACAAGTATAAACATCAAATTACATGCTCTCATCGTTACCAAAAACGCAAACTAGACACATGATTCTATACATAAGTCTTAACCAAAAGGTCTCAAGAAGTCTGTCAACAACTTTATTTGCAGACATGTCATCTAGATAATTTAAGATATTAATTCGAAAAACAAATTTAATTGAACCAAAGAAAATAAATATTGTTAAATGAATGAGTGTGAATATGAGTATTTACACGTTATTGCTTGAAAACGTTATTCAAATAATTATTTATTTCTGGTATTAGAAATACTAATTCAATGGTATTAGACAATACAGTTGTACAGATCCTCAAGCCGCTTGCCAAGCGTGGGCATTATGGCACCAGCCCTTCACTCCAAGGGGAAGGCTCAACAGTTCAACAGTGGAAGGCTGATGATGATGAGACAGTACAGTCTGCATCATAACTAGCTAACATATAAAAATGTAACATACTATTATTTAAAGAACAACTTCTTATGAAAAAAAAGTCTTAAATATTCTTAGATCATCCTTTGGACGTTTGTATAATTTGTAACAATAACTTGGATTGATGTTTGTTTCTTTCAATTATTTGATATAAGATTTCTTAACATGCTTCTCTATATGATGCTGTCTCTTCAATTGATCAGGTGAAAAATAACAGAAATACACAAATCCATCGTCATGCTATGACTAAACATTTTTAAAAGGAATTTAAAGGCCCACATCTCGTTTGCTGGCAGGAGAGCCGTACTACAGTTAATCCCCATTCATATTACCCGCGAAGCTCCTTTCAAAGACTTTAATATGGCGGCCGTGGAGTCGGCGGATGTTTTGATTAAACGAATATAAGATGCCTTGCAAGCGTAATGCACACCTTCAGCAAAGACTCGTAAATCTCGCCTCTTTGTATTTGAACCGCGTTCTTGTGAATGCTGATTTCTTTTAAAAGAGCGCGTTTAGAGTTTAACTTGAAGATAAATATGAATCAATAGAAGCCACTTCACATGTTACTAAATAGTTATACTTGATGATAGCCTATCCATTGATGAATGATGGACTGGATAAATGTGCGAAAACTACTATGTCGCTAAATGAATATTGTCACGGTTTAAAAGGGGAATTATTCATATAATCGAGGATGAGATTATAGAAGAAAACGTTTTAACCATCCCTTAGGCGGGGTTACACGTAATGCTAATATGTGATGATATGTAAAGATTATAGTAAATGTAATCGCAAATAATCCACGGTCGTCTTTCGGCTGATGATGATGATGAAGCTATATGGAAACCTAATACTAAAACTCGGGGGGATACCCCGGGTTCGTCAACTCAATATTTTTTTATCGAATTACAGAACAACATTACTACCTACTAGTGATCACAATCACTTAGTGTAACAATGTCTCATTACTTAATTCGCAAACCAAGTAAAACCTCAAACAAAGAAGTTTCTTTTCTATCAATCGGTGCCAATGACCCTTGGAACTTACTTCGTGAGTTAAAAAGACAACGTCTTTATCTTTCTTCAAATGTATAAGCGGAAAACGCTTCGTGTCCACGTCATGTCAAGCAGGAAGTTCGTATTAATTTACCTTTTTGAACACTGATAGGACTGTCAAAATACACGAGACGTTCTCAAAGCTCTTCTCAAATACAGAAATACAATTTGTTTTTGGGTTGATTAGAAATAAGAAATATAAAGAGCTAAATGTTGTATTGTAAGGGATGAGAAGCACAGTTCGTAAGAAAAAATATTGGAGTCTTGTGCATATTTAATCAGTAACTACTATCAGACGTACCCTGTATGAAAAGTTCTTATTTAGGTAATTCTCTTGTAGATACTCATAAATTACTGTAGGTAGGTACCTATACACTATTATTGGTATGTCTATGATTTATATTTCAGTTATTTTGAAGACGGAAAGCGATGACATTCTGGAAGATTTTCTTTTCGATACCTAGGTACTAAAAATATGCCATTAAAATAATTGTAAACTGCTGAATGAAGACTTACTTCTGCCGCATAGCTGCGATAACGCGTTAGTAGTGAATATATTATATTTCACTGTAAAAACAAAAGTTCGATTTCATTGTTTAAATAATATTCTTTACACCGTAACCGCGGTCAATGAACCTTGTTTAATGCTATCTACATAATGTCTGCCACTTACTTGACTGATGTTCTCAATACATTTTTTTCTATAGACTCGTAGGCCGTTGGCTCAGTTCCACAAGGGAAGTGTCTTCGCATTCCGGAGCAAGTCTTGCGAACACTGAGTTGCTAGAACATTCAGTTTTCCCACGAACATGGGAGATTAATGTGCGTGACTGCGTGAGTGCGTAGCTTCATCGAAAACAATTGGTTAATATATTTAATCGGACGGCATTCAAATAGGTTTGTCTACATTCCTTTAATACATTTAAAAATGTTTAATTATAATGATTTTAATTTTTTTATAATTTTGTGCGTATGTGTTGTAGAAATAATATACAATTTTATTCTACCTACTTCAAAAATATTTTCAGCAGTTACAAGGTAATTAAAATTGTCATAAAGACTCGTATTTACGAGTTATTCTTTTTTTAAACGTAAAATTACCGACGTCATTAGAACACGTCATTATGTCATCATCATCAGCCTGAAGACGTCCACTATTGAACAAAGGCCTCCCCCTTAGAACGCCACGTCATCATGTGTAACTATAAAATTCACATACAACATTTTTGTACCGAACGCACTGTAACTGCGAAGGTACGTAAATAGAATAAGGCCCGAGGTTTCTCAACTATTTGCAGATATGTAACGTGGTCGTTCTCAAAGTTCGCGACCTGGCAACTTTACAATATACCGCCCGCACTCGATCCCGTCCAATTTCCTTGCCATCGATGCCTGCGGTGCGGAGCAGAACGACACCCATTGGCGGAAAATCGAATTCAGTTGGCATTTCCTTCTCAAACACTTTAATTTAAAGTTACAAGCTCATGAAGATTACTGGCGTAAGCTTCCTGCTTAGCTCGTAACATCGTTTGTAAATTGATAGATTAGTCTGAATTAGGTACGCTTAAATTAAACGTGTGAATTTGTAAAGCGAAAAATGTTGTGATTTTCGCCTGTTTGATTTAAGCTTTTGGATTAACATGTTGAATAATTCGGTTGTGTAATAATTTATATATGTTAATACTTTTTAAATACTTGTATTTTTCACATTACTTTGCGGTACAGTGTCTTACATCTTATTTAAATAATCATGAAAGGACTGTAAATACAGTTATATTGTTTTTTTCATTATTGATATTCACGCTTGCTTGCTTGTGATGGGGTTTTCAGACTTTTCATCTAGTTTTCTACTACTTTTACTCTTAAAAAGTAAGTTTTAGTAGCCATCACTGTCTATTATCAGTAAGGGCTAAGATCAATATTTTATTTTTGGACCAAACAAGGTTAGCATAGCTTTAACACCTAATATCGTAGTCAGTAGTGATTCGTAGTACATTACAAAGTCAGTAGTACTTATTACTAAATCATAATGTATATTGAAGCACAATGCGAACGTTGGAAGCAGGAGCGAGTTCGCCACACAATAGTTCACCACAAACTGATTCGTCCTCACGATTTTCCGTTCAGTCGGCCCCACAGCTGTTGTCTATTCTCACCCATTATACTCCAGTTATAAATGAAGTTGCATTCAAGCGGTATGACGTCATCATCCTATATATTGCAATTGTTTTCCAGAGACAGTTCAAGATATTTGTATTAGAAAATGCTTCAACTGTGTACTAGAACGTTAAGATTCATTGTTTTGTTGAAATAGCAAAACTAGGATCTATTTCTTTTGTACAAAAATGTAGATCTTCTTATATGTATAATAAGATAAACACCATAACAAAAGATTATTATTTTAATAAACCGGACAGCCGAAAAGATCGGCTTAAACGTATTTTTGCGTATGGAAGGTTATATTTTAATTACAGTACCTTTATTAGAATAGTATTTATAAAGTAAGGAGTTTGGAATCTCGATATGGATTTTTCATACGCCTATCAATAGGTAATCTATTTTTTACAAATATTCTATAGCCTTTGCCAATATTCTATAGTCCGAACCATAAATAACTCGATAGCTTATCGAATAGTTACAAGGAACAACAATGGAATGATTTATGGTTCCTATCCACTCTAAGGCTCTAGCCATCAATAAAAAACAGCATTAAGAAGTGTTACGGAGATATATAGTTTTATAAAGACAAAAATCTCACGACAATCATGTAACTAAAACTTTTATGAAGACGACGTAATTTTGTGGGAGCTAAGTATCCGACTTTAATACTAATGGTCTGAAATGAAAATACACCGCCGCCGACCGGGGCGCCAAACTTTATATAGGTAAGTGAAGTATTTTAATCTGCGGCGTGCACGAGCCAAAGTTACTATTTACATAAAAGTGATATTTTGGCGTCAATTTATCCGTCGCCTCGTTTAATTTGTAAGCTTTAAGGGGGAAAGTGATAATGTTATTAAATATTACGATTATTAAATAGGAGCAACATTGCAGCGAATACTGAAAACGCAAGAATATACTTGACAGCAAATGCCGATTTGTAAACCAATCCTGTTATGAAACAAAGTATTTAGTAAAACTAATTTAAAACCGAACTAAATAATGAGAAGAACTCCGTTTAAATTGCTCTCCCGCTCACCACTGAAGCTAATGTTACTCCCATATTTCAAGTAATACAGTAAAGAACAAATTACAGAACAAAGGTACAAACAAGACGGCTAACAGACAGGCATTTTATTTTCAATTTCAAGCTGTCTAGGCACAAACATAACTAACAATGTGCATGTGTACAATGCAGCATTTTTGTCATAACAACGTGGCACTCGAGAAACAAAAGGGGAGCCCGCGTGGATCAGTGCCTAATTGGACTTCACGCGAGGTGAGATACACATGTTTTGTTTGTCTTTGTGTATACAATGTAGTGTACATTAATATTGTTTCGCGGGTGTAGTCCATGCAAGTAGCGCTGGTTGTATACAAGTGGCATACGTCAATTAGAAATGTTATTTAAGAAGAAATTAATATGGAAATGTTTACTTTACGCTGAACTATGGATCATTGGATAAATATAAAGGTTAGTTTTATTATTGAACATGTATAAATATCACTGTTTTTTTTTACTTTAATTTGATATAAATATTGCTAAGTAATTATTAAGTAAAGCAAATGTAATATAAACAAGTACCTACCTTTGACTAGATTTCAAAGTTTAATTAAGACTAGGCTCTCCTTTAGCAGAATGTTCACCAACTCCTAGAAGTAAATAAGAAATTGCTTTAGTACCTATAGTAATAATGCGTAAATGATGAAAAGATACCCACGCTCCGCTTACAAACCCGGTGACTCATCTCCTTGTGACTCTTAAAATTCGCGTGGGAATATAAGTCTTTAGACCTAAGCTACATTCTGAGATTAAGGCAGAATAATAAATACTTCAGAATACGAAGGTCCAGAGTGTTAACGAAGTAACTAAGGGCCTCAGGAATGTCCAACAACTCATAAGTATGAGTTATTGGACAAAACTGAGGTCTAGTACAAGACCTGTGTTCTGTGTGACCTACTAATATTGCTTTCAGTAGATAAAAATAAATTGGAGACAATTCCAAAACAAATTTTCGACTGATATATTATTTTCCCACTGGGTAGCTGGAAGCCATCTACTTTTACTTGTAAGTAAATATACCTACTTAGCGTACTGATAAGCAAATTGACTGTTCCTTACAAAATATCTTCAGGTAGGCATTTATTAACCCAAATAAAATATTGATGAACATCTACAAATTATGCAGGATACAATAATTTAATCTGACACCATAGAAACCGGATTCCTAAACTCTTTCATCTTTATGAATTGCCGCCGTTATGACATGACAATAGATGTGTCTATGCGAAGGACTAATGATAGTAAGTCATTATTAATCCGGATATTGCCAAGGTATCGGGCCGGTTCTATTGGTGCCGGAAGGCGGCGGCCTTTTATGGGGCATACCTACATGTTGATTAGATTTCGCATCAGTAATTTAAATGCCTTTCCAAAGACGAACAAAGTATGAAGAAAGCTGCGCAAAAGGCCAAAAAGCCGTCGCCGGTCTTGCGTAAGATGTTTTGAGTAGCCGATTTCAGATTTCTCTCCTCGAATTATTTAACTAAGATAATTTGTTTAATTGTTGATAATTGAACATTATAAAAACTTACCTTTATGAACAACATATTAAAGAGTACAGTCAGGTTCTCGTTTCTGACCGAGGCTAAATAAAAAAATACTCCCTGAAACAGAATTGGCAACAGTAAAGTATTTCATTCGTATTTTCCCTAAACCTTGTTTATAATTATTCATTGTTGGCAATATTCCCATTTATTACTCACAAAGTAATATTACTCCGATTGGCTACAATTTTCATAAGCACCTTTTTCAGTACAATTGAGTTTATTTTTCATTTGCCAGGACTGAGGGTCGATGTTCCACGAATTTCGTTTTTGGCTGAATTTCAAATTGTAGTGTTGGCAATATACCTGTTAGTTAACGTTATTTTATCTCGTTATTTAAAGTGTGATTGGCAAGAGTAATTGTTTTAAAAAAGATATTATTAACTTTTTCTTGAATATTGATTTTTTCTTGGCTCGTAACTAGGTCTACAATTTCTAGATACGATACTATGCTCATCGACTTCGATTCTCAGGAATTCGATAGTTTTAAATACCTTTTTCAGGGGACGGAATAATTTCTTCATTTCTTAGTGTCAATAGCAATTATTTGACGATATCGACCAAAATATTGTTTTAGTTGCTTGTGGCGGATGTCCACATCTGTCAGCAGATCTTATGAGATGAGCGCTGGACCACGGCGCTTTATTAATGGTAGACTCAAGTACGTAAGTGGGGATAGAAGCCAAGTACTGAAATAACTGTGTTTATTATAACAAATACATTCATTTACCTGAGACTGTTTTAAATTGAGTGTGTTATATTTTTAAATATACTGTGGGAGACAAATTTCCACTCGGAAAAAAATTGCGTGTGACAGTAACGACTTAGAATTAAGACATTATTTTCATGGCCGTACTAATTTTGCCTAACAGTCGAAAATTAACCTTGCGTTTGAGTGCGTTATACAAGTAATATAAACTTACAAATTGAGACTTAGTATTTAATTGGTTTTACAGTAAAATAAATCGTTATCTCGATATTTAAATTTTTGGCATTCCTGTGAAATTAATTAATTAGGTAATTCTATTTTTCATATAATAGAATACGTTCATTTGAGAACATGAGAGACTTCATTGGATACTACATCGTTATTCTAATATTATAAAGATGACGTCATAACTTCATCTATCTATGCTAATGTCATAACTAGCAAGGTATCCAGTCTAAGTTCTGACTTCTAAAATACGATAACGCGTCGATACCTTTGTGAAAGTTAGGAGTTATCTTAGTAACTGTGGTTGGGTCTTATCGAACTTAGTGCTATACTAATAAACTTATAACTGGTATCTCTCGGCACTTGGTAGCTAGACTAGTTTAGGCAGACGATCCGGCGTGAGGAAGACGGGAAGTCAGGATAAAGTTGTGATGTAGATATACCTACGTGCCTACAAACTACTGTAGATAATTCCATGTGAGTATTGTTGCCTTACGGGCCCAATCGTCCTCTATGATTGTGTTTTTTGTGAGACAAACATTGTCTTCATTTTACTATTACTTTCGTGAGTATAACCGGAATATATCCTTACTAAATAAAAACGCGAAAGTTTGTATGTATGGATGGATGTTTGTTACTCTTTCACGTAAAATCTACTGAATGGATTTTAATGAAATTTCATATGGAAGTAGCTGACACCCTGGATTAACACATAGGCTTTCCTATCCCGAAAAAAATTAGTAGGTAACACCGCGGGGCGTAGCTAGTAGTAAATAATATTGTCTTCATTCTTTAGTTAATTACTTATTACAGTAGTCTTCATAAATACATCTTGTGAGCTATGATAGGTCCATATCTTATTATTTTATTAATCTTGGTGTTCATCTTTTCTTTGGATCAGTTCCCTACACACCATCCATCACTGACAGTGGAAAAATTAGCGCCTTATAAAAGGACGACATTTGCTTTATATTGGAAAAGTAATATCGTCAGAAATATTTTTATGGAAATTGCTCAATTTTACTATGGAATTTCAATACTCTGTGAATATGTAGATTCATATAATTTATTTTTAGGAAGTAGATGAATTCATTTTAAGGTTCATTCTGTGTGTCGATGAGGCCAATAATAGACAAGTCTGTATCGAAGGTTTTTGGGATAAGCATTCGAAGCAAAGGGTATTCTGTAGTATCTATTGTACTAGTATCGTAACGTTATAAAAGTCATAGAGAAGTAACTGTTGATTTAACTAATATATGAGGGATGATATCGTTCTATTTCTAAATGTTACCCCAACAAATATATTTTTATATTCAATGAAATCCATCATAACACTAGGCGGATTTTTCACCTACAATACGCGCTCCATGATAAATTATGATAAGACATAAATACCCCTACAAAGACTTTTCAGCCGGTATTATAATTTTATTATCCTCGTAATCTTTGGCGTTAAACTCCTGCCGTCGATAGCTTCGGGGGATATGGTTAATTCTTATTTTCAAACGGATCTATCCCTAATTCAGTGGAATTTCCAAACGATAAGGCCTAATGTCTATAACGAGCGAAAAGTTTAACTTGGTAACTTTATATTTAAGTTTTTTTTAGATATTGTGTTTGAATCTAACACGCTATAGGCCTGGTTTCATGGCATCAGATTCGCTACCTATAATGTGGGAGTTTTATAATGAGCAGCGAAATGTGGGTGTAAAGTTTTTCGATGAAGAAGAACAAACAATATATAGAGACGTGTTTGGATGGTTTAAGTTTTAATAGCAGCTCATTTTTACACAATCAATACGACAAAAAAGAA
The DNA here is from genome assembly GCA_946251915.1 of Abrostola triplasia. Taxonomy (NCBI): domain Eukaryota; kingdom Metazoa; phylum Arthropoda; class Insecta; order Lepidoptera; family Noctuidae; genus Abrostola; species Abrostola triplasia. The sequence continues at coordinate 7,227,282 of OX276434.1, read as the reverse complement.
GAAACGTCATAATTTTTTAAACATTGGTATCAACAACTTTCTACGTGCCTCAGAAGTAAACGCTGTGCAAAACGAAATCTCTCAAAATTTAAATCAAACTCCCTAAGACCACCTGGGACTGTATATTAGTCACGGATGTGACAAGTTTAGAATTCACAGATGCCCCAGATAACACGTTTTCTTAATACCTACCCGAACGAAATTGACGTAGCAAATACATGCATACTACGCTGGTACATAGTTCGTATCGTTTTCTACAAAAATAAAATTCTTATAATGTAAGAAGCACGTGTTTTCTATTTGTGATCCTTATTTTACACCAGATGTAGTACAGAGTGGGCGTTTTGGGGGTTGTCCTAAATAATATATTACGTTATTTTTACTTTTAATAAAAAAAATGTCTAATTTTAGTATCTAAATGTTTTAATATCCGCTATTACAGGTACTTTACCAACTTCACCAAAGTTATTAGTCAAACCAAATTGCGCATGCCCAGTACAGCAATTAATAAATTTAATGATTGCAGCTAAGGTTACCTTCCTACTGGGCTCGAGCCAGACTAAGGTATCACAAGAGAGACCTGTATTTTATTTGTATTAAAGGCAAGTTTAATATCACTATGGCTACGAGGTAAAATCGAGAGGTTTCCCAATTCACTTTATCATTCTACACTTTATACTCTCAATTAGAGCGGCGAGTTGTCCCAAGAGACAGTAGAATACTTCAGCCATGAAACAAGGTACCTACGTGATCTTTCATATCACTGGTTTTACTGGACAACTTTAAAAATGTACAATTTAATCAAAATAGAATTGCTGAAGCTTCTCCAACGAGACGTAACTTACAACAAAATAGACTTTAGTGAAACTGCTTTCTTACTAGAATGAAGTCGTACTAGTTTATAAATTAAAGCTGTTTATACGAAATGAACACGGTTCTTTTGCTTGCTCTAATAATTACGAAATGTTAATAAAGTCATTAGGAATAGTTTTTTTATTCATATGTAATACTAATTTTAGAAAGAGCTGTACTATACATATGAATAAGTAAATTATTTTTATAAAACTTAAGCACACACTTAGCAGTTACTAGAACATTTTTTATATCACTTTCTACTATAATGAAAGTAAGTACGGTGACACTACTTAAATAGTAAGGAAAGTAAACATAAAAATAACGTTAACTTTTAAATGTGGGTTAATTGTTCATATAAAACTGCTAGACAGTTTAGGCATTATTATTAAAAACAACAATATTAATTAAAATATTTTCCAGATTTATTTCTAGACAATACCTGAAACACGAATTCTCATATTCATACAAACTGTGTTCATTGATAAGTACACGAAAGACAAATTCCTTAAAAAAGGACTTGAAGATAAATAAATATCTTAATTAACATAGATACGATTGTTCTTACCAATGAATTAATTTGTCATCAGGGAAAACAAAAAATACTCTCAAATAAGTTACTCTCGCAGTAAACGCGCGAAACAATTAAGTATCCACTAATGACTAACAACATCAATCTAATCTTTCCCGTTTTCTTTCCCTCCCAATTATCTTTTTCGTTTCTTTTGACGTCACCCAACGAACCGCGGCCGAGAACAAACTAATTAATTTTTACTCATTTACAAGTCGTTAAGTTTAAGCATTCCTTGAATGGCATTGAAAAATTATGCGACATTTTTACTTGGTTGTACGAGATAATTGTAATCCGTGATAATTGTTCTAATTGCTTTCTTTCTTTTGTTACAGGTACGTAGATAAAGGTACAACGATGACATTACCTTTAATTTGCAACAAGCCGAGTGTTTCGCACGTTGTTTTAAAGATAAGGTGACAAGGTAATTCATGGAATTTTTACAATAGTAAATAACAGCTGGAAATATATTAGAGTGCTAAAATTATAAATTGATAATTAAGTACGAATTATAAAGCGCTTAATTTATAACCTCAATTATTTTCTATGAACGACGTATTTCATTCACAAATGTGCTATTTGCGTACAAACTTAGCAATATCAATTAATGGTTAAATTATTGTTATCCATTACACATTTAGTTTGACTTTGTGAACTTGGGTAACAATATCTCAGTAACTCCATTAGGGCAACGTCTCGCTTGCAAGATGGAACCACTTGGCTAAGTTTCCTACTTTGACTCACTAACTTACGATCTATAGAAATAACAATTGGTCACAGTTAAACTTGTTCCAGCGTAATAGTTAATCTTTAAGTTTCTTAATCTCAGTTAAATGAAGAGTCGTATTATAGTTGTACGATGCTTCGAAGGTATCTAACTTAATATCGTTACTATATGTAGTAACTAGAGTTATGAGGTCGGTGATTCAATAAAATCCAGATGAGCGAGCGTTTAGTTAATTAGGTTTAAGTTCAGCGCCTTGGGAGGTAATGGTGCAGTCAGCTGAGTTCATTTTAGTTGCTCCAGTATACACATGTTGACAATCATACAGCTTTGATGTGGAGTGCAAGTTTCAATAAAATTATTAACCCAGATTGCATTCAACGTTTGTGCCAAAATTATTTTGATGATTTTAATGTTTAAATCTCGAGCTACTCATTCGCAACTATTAAATCAAATAAGTAGGTGAATGTTTTTTGTCTGTCATATGCCCGGTCTAATAATTTTCGCGCATTTTCCACAGAAATTTAATTTAGTTATAAAAAATCTCTTGTCTTATGTCTAATTGACTGCCTCGTTGGTCTTGTGGTCGCTAAGTGTGTCAGCTGAGCCCGAGGTCTGGGGTTCGAATCCCGGGTTGGGTAAAGTGTTATTGGGTTTTTCCATTAGGTAATTTTCAGTAGCAGCACGGAGTCTGGATTTGTGCCCGGTTGATGGCAATAGGCTCGCCCCCTATTACATTGGGACCTTAAAACATAACTGGCGAAATGTGGGTGTACTATATGTGCACCTCTGCCTACCCCTTCGGGGAATACAGGCGCGATGTTATGTTATGTCTTAAGTCTAATTGGTATAACGACGTGTCTATAAACTCACATCTGTGCGGTTTTAGTGTCGCAGAGAAACTTAAATGCGCTAATTAAAGTAACTAATGTATTAAATGAGGCGTCGCCATCTCGAAGTGCACGGTGACTGACTTTTAATTGTAATAAAGCGAGTGTCTCTCGCGAGTCGCTACTCGCAAAGTTTCAAGACTAGACGTTTAAAGTCATACATCTTGGCTCATACATATTGAAACTACTCAATTATGTATTAAACGGTGAAGTTGCATTACGTTGCAGGAACTTTATTGCTAGGTTTAAAACGATAAGTGCTTGTTAGTAGCTTAAAACATTGCACGATAGGTTAACAGTTTAATATTTGGTAAGCTTTGGTCAACAACAAGCATTCAACTACATTTTAAGACAAAATCTTATCCAGTTTCACCGTATCCATGGAGACACTGGCCATTACAACTATAATTCCTATAGTAAAAAGTTTGTATAGCCACATACATATCTAGTAAGATACTAAACAGTAAACAAAAAGTTCAATAAATGCACATAATCTCAGCATGTCTACTACAATTGTCTATTAAAATTACGGCAAGGTTTATTCAGTCAGGTTAATTTTTAAAATAACTCCCGACCTCAAATGTAGCCGAGCACAAGTGCGGGAACAATTTAACTAAAATTTCATTCTCCGGGTGACCGCTCCGGGATTCCGCGGCCTTCCCACACTTGAACACTCGACTGTCCAAGTGAAAATTCTATGTAATAATGTAAGTAGCAATTACAGCAGCTTCAATATTAACTCTTTCTGTAACAAAAGGTACCTACTTTTAAGATTATGATGATTAGTTTTATTTCAATTTATGGAAAAAAAATATTTCAAAATTCCTCAGAGGCGTGCGATAGTATAAGTCTCTATAGGCTAAGGACGAATTAAATAATCATGCGACCAAATTTACACCTACTAGATTTTTTTAGTTATCCCACGACATACCTCTAAAGTGTTACCAAAATGCTAGACCAAAAACCTACTAAAATATTAAAGAAGCTCAATTTTTTCACGAAGTAATCCTATTAAAAGTTCTTTGATTAAATAAAAAGTTTTCAGTGTATTAAAACTCATCGCGGTATGAAAGTCATTCGGCCGCCGCGTAAATACGGTCTACATCACAATGGGGCACATACTAAATATCTGGGAACCCTTCATCCCTCACTTATGTTAATCTATTCCTGCGTAGATATATTTAATCCTTTACAGCAGTGTCGCTTTGCAAGGGATTACTAGGGATTTTGTTAATTTCGTCGTTCATTACGCCGCGAAGACGTAAGTGCGTTGTGAACCTGCTGTGATAGCTACCGTTTCTATTCTTATCTCAAGAGGTTACATAAAATTTATTTGGAAAAGGTTGGACGAAACCACATATTCCTAAGTGTAACAAGACATAGACATACCATCACGCCTGTATTTCCGGAAGGGGTAGGCAGAGGTGCACATATATTACACCCACATTTCGCCAGTTATGTTTTAGCCTATTGCTATCAACCGGGCTCAGATCCAGATTTCGTGCTGCTACTGAAAATGACCTAATGGAAAAATCCGGTAGCACTTTGCCCGACCCGGGATTCGAACCCAGAACCTCGTGCTCAGCAGTCGTAACGAACCATAATATACCACCTAAGTGTAACAAACCATATAATAAAGACCTCATATTTTATAATCATGAGATATTGATACTATTGACCGTATTTGTTATAGGTACCTATAAGAAGTCTATAATTATATAAGGGGTCCAGATAAATAATTTCTGATGAGTGAAAACCACCAGATTTATCATGATCCCGATATAACCATAGTAGGAAATACATATTGCCCATATAATTATTGCCTTGATTACAAGGTACGAGAATTTACTCAGTTAGGATATCAGTGCGATCCTCCATTAATTGGGTTTCATACGTCAGTCGGTACCTATAGTCCTATAGCTACATCTAAGTACTGATAGGAACTGATATTAGTCGACCGTACCACAGTACACGGTTATGATATAAGGAAGTTATTGGTACAAAACTTCGTGCGTAATATTCAATACTTTTAATTAATTTATCGCCTTCACTTAATCTATAAAACAAGAATAAATTCAATCGTATGGACATTGTTCTACCAATTTCCGTTCATATTTATTTACGACTGCGGAAATACGTTTTGATGTATTGTAAATATTTTATAGCTATCAAGTGAATTGCATAAAAAAATTAACAACTCACCGAGCGATTAAACAGTCATCGATCAGAATCATTCGATATTCGGTTTTTCATAGAAATGGATCTACAGTGTAAAAACACTGAGTGTTTCAGCTGCTTAGCGTTATTTTAACCGCGATATTTTAAGTAAACCGTAGTCTAGACGCGATATTTCATTTTTTTTTATCTTAAACGATATCGAGGTTGGTTTATAAAGGCACCGTTCGATCACGTCAACCGCCATCTATCCAAACGAGAAGTGATTGTAGTCAAACACACCGCGATCAATCGCACTCATAGTTGTGCGACGGCTTTATGTGAAGCGTAAATCACGCAGATTACCTAACAATATTATGGATCTGTTTATGAGGGAAATTTTGTATTGCGGGATTAATAAGCTATTTCATACTAGCTGCGCCCTGTGGTGTTACCCGCTTCAATTTTTCGGTATAAAAATTAGCTATGTGTTAATCCAGGGTTTCAAGTACCCCCATATGAATTTTCATGAAAATCAGTCAAGCCGGTTGAGCGAGAAGAGGTAACAAACATACAAACACAGTCACAAACTTTCGCCTTTATAATATTAGTGTGAAATAATAATAATAATTTTAATAATTTTATTTATTTCTCTCAAAAAGTACATTATAGTTCAATAAATTAGCTTAGCGTAGACATAGCTAAAACATGACTTTTTGAGAGCTGTGACAACTACCCAAGTATTTATCATATCTATAGTCACATAAGTACCTACTCTAGTATAAACATGTAGTTTTTTCATTAGAAAAAGATATGCGTACCTACTTATTGATTGGCACAGGACCGCGGGAGATGGTATTATTTTAGAGACACTTATGCAGCAGTGGGGGGTATTAAAGGCTGTAGATGATGATGATAAACTACTTACAACAAATTATTGAGAAAAAAGTAAAATATTTATCGACGAGATATTAAATACCACTGCATTCCGTGAATAGAAAGAAAAAAAGAAGTTTTGGAGGTCCTCTACCTTCATATTGGTAATACAATGGCTCGGCCATTGAAATTGACAGTGAAGTGTCACTTGATTGAGAAGAGAACTCGATGCGCTCGTAGTACGACGTAACAAGTCTTGAGACTTCCACTTGTAGCTTATATTTTGATCCTTTGTGACTGCGATAATTTTATCATCGATATTCGTGCCGTATGCAGCAATAAGTAAAGATACGACTTGAATGTGGTTTAAACCGACCTCCTTATAAAATAATTTAATTCCACAAACTACATTGCGACTATATTATTCAAATTAAAATGTACTCAGCATCATCCACAAGAACTGCAACCCTACGTCACCTACTGCTGGGTCTATGCCTCTCTTTATGTGTGGCAGCCTTATTCAGGTTCCACCTACCACCTTTGAAATGTATTAGTATGTATACCACCTTAGATGGAATAACCTATAATCCTACTGCTACTAAGACATACCGACCGTTATGCACATTTATTAGATGGTTGACATAAATAAGCGGCAAATAATACAACTAGCTTCACATTGAGTGGCAACCATTCACTACGGTGACCGACTTACCAATATTTTGCTTCGCAAGAGACAAAACGTGATGATAAACCTGTAAGATAACGACAGTGGAACTAAATGTGTACTTTACCATAAATACATTCTTGTAGATATAATAATTATAACATAGTAAAATCGAATCCTAAGACTAGCTCTGAAAGTAAAGCTATCTATATCAATTTAACGTAAAAACTACATAAAAATCAACAAAGTCAATTGCAAAACGAAATTATGTAGTATAATACTCGTAAAACATCTGGTGACTAAGATATCGCATTTCAGTGCAGGGATGTGTGTATCTTTTCTTTTGACTTGCACAAATTCTTAAAATATTCAGAATTTGGTTGTTTACAAAGTTTGTTTTCAAGGATTCCAAACAATGCGCCAAGCAAAAGTTTAGGTTTTGGATGAATACGATATGTTGTGTCTTCACGTAGCTTTAATTTGTCGTGACTCGGAAGCACAACTTTATTTTGGAAGTAGCTCTAGTAATTCTGTTTATTGCCTGTTTCGTTATTTGAAATTGGAATTCTTCCAATTGATTATTAGCCTAAATGGTATCGGCTATTAGGGTAAACCTACCACTAAATACAGTGCGTATTTAGTAGTAGGTAAGTTATAGCTGACAAAATAGTTAGACGAGTATACCAACTTGAAATAAATGCAAGTGTTCATAAAATTCAAGATGCAACTCGACATAACCTCGCCCTGTTATGTGCGCTGCTCAGGTTCAAATGTTACTTAACCTAATTTATCGCTCAACACTACGGTACTAAACTAGTTTCTAGTGAAAATGACAACTTAGATTACGGCTGGCACTTACGTTATTTCCTTTGGGAATATGACAGAGGCTGCGATTCCAGACGTCTAAATTAGTAGGTCCCCGCTGCAGATAGCTTTATGGGTCTGACGGCCTTTGCTACGGCGAGCATTGCGAATCCTCGGAACATGTTTAAAATATGTGAGATTCAACCGTCCATTTAGGAGATGTGTTTGTTTATATATCTTTTGCAAGCGGATCGTGCCCACATTTATTGAAGTTATAATCCTTCCAATTAGGTTCAAAAGTGTGCATGTTTTATTTTTAAAGAATAAACGCTATGTGATGTAAAGTTTAGTTGCCTTTTGATACCGTGTAGCTATTTTTGAGACCTGCATGGACATTGAATAAGAAGAATACTGCGATATATTCGTCGTTATAATATCAATCCAGGAACCTAAACGTCTTACTTCTGAAGTTACTTGTAAACATCGGAAAAAGCAATAGATAAGTACTTGGACCTCCAGTTAGGACATCTGTTCGGACCGGATCAAGGCCACAACATTTCCCCGGCTTGTCACTACTAGTTCCATAAATTCCATTCGGTAGCCGAGCGTTGGGGAAAATGACAAACGAAATGTATTTTATATGTTTCTCTTTTTTAGATTTAAATTAGAATCGCAAATATAGGTTATATTCGCGTATGTTAATATGTGCAGTGTCTGTATACGAACAAACGCCATACGCTCACCCTATGAGAACAGGGGGTTTTAATGACGTCATTACGTCTGGGATTATGTCAAAAGGATGGGTAACATACTCGGTGTTTTGATATAAAATTATAAATCAACTTCTGGTTCCCTACGCGTCGGTTTATTAACCGACTTCAAAAAGGAAGAGGTTCTTTTCAATATAATGTTAGATTGCATTTGACGAAATCAATATAAACAAAATAATATTAACATCGAACTAATATTAGCAGATAATACAGGTATTTGCCTCGCTCGAGAGCTAATCCTATAATTTATCGAAACTATTCATGAATTAAACTCATGTCAATTTTGTACCGGTTCATTATCTATCTGTTTATCTGTTCATTGAACATTTACTATCTACCTGTCAAGAACAATATCGTCGTCAACAGAATGTTTACCTCTACCAACACTTCCAGGAAATATAGGTGTGATATAATTCAAAGCAAACAGGGCAGGCGAACCACGCTTTCCATTACGCATGGCGCACCCATTTGCAGCGTCCCTATCTATAAGTCACCTCATACATATTCCTTGCCTTAAATCATGTTCACGCAAATATTTGTTCTCGGTTCGCATACGGTTATATTTAGCACCGCTTTGGTTCATAATAAATATTTTGATATAGAGCTTCTCTATATAAAGAAGAATGCGCTATTATAAATAACGCTGGAAGAACGAGAAGCCATGATATAAATTTGTTTGAAAGCGCGACACGTTCGCATATTTTGTGAATCCTCGCGTGTGAAGTTTTCTCGGAGTTATTCATATTTATAGCCCGAATTTCGCTTCAAGCCTTTGATCGTACTCGCGTTAAGACTGCCATTTTTCAAGCTTTACTTCAAACAGCTGTTGATGTTTCTATTATTACTGTGTTCTAAATATAATCTGGTTCAGTGTTTATGGATTAATCCCGACTGAAATTCATTCACTTTAACGATGTATCTGTTGATGACGTTTATTGGGTAACTTTAAAACGTTTTTATTGCCTATTAATGTATCAGCGTGTATTAATTAATTGGATCGTATTTAAATTCAGGAGTAATTATTACGTAATTGCCATATCGCTCTGCATGCTGTAATGACAGCTTGATTAAGCAATACTCATTATTATTTATTTTTGTAATTTAATGTCCTGCATTTCAAAAAGATGACATCACGTTTTTTTTTACTTGAATTGATTGAAATAATGAACCTTAATGAACTCTAAAAGTAGGACAGTTTACGATGTGGAAGCGAGACACTGCTATGTGCAAGTAATGCGTCTCGCTACTATATCATAATCTGTCCAGTTTTAAGAGTTCATGGTAAAGGGGCTGTAGTCCTATATTACAAGACGCGATACCCGCTTGACCTTCGCTGCCTAATTACCAAGATAATCCGGTAATGGGGTTAGGAGTTAGGCCATCATAATGCCCGTAACGTCTGTCAAAGGTAAGGTTGCATGACAACCGGGGCTGTGACGTTAACACGTTTCTGGACACGAAAAGGGTCCGTATTGGAAAGTGAGACTTATCTTCGAATAGACCGACTACCTACCTGTGCTAATCGAACAATTAGTATTTTAGCAACATTAATGGTAGATATTTCGATTAAAAAAACATTAGGTTTTATTTCGAATTAGACGAAAGAAAATTCTTATAAGAATTTACGGTAAACTTCTAACTTCACGAACCGAACTGGAAAAGGCAGCGTTGGCAGGCTTCCCACCTAGTGGACCGACGATATCGTCAGAGTTGTGGGTAACCGGTGGATGCAAATAGCAAGTTGTCGTTAATTGTGATGTTCTAAGATGGAGGCTTTTGTTCAATAGTGGACGTTCTGGCTGATGATAATGATGATGATGTCTAACTACTGCTTTAATTGTCATGTCGGGTCCCTTTACCCACCCTTATACATGTTGAGGCTTGAAGATATGTTTTGTTTGAAGCACAGTATGAAGTGGGATAGGATAAGCAGAGTCTACGGATTTCACTTTGCTGCGACAGTTTTATAATATCATCTACATTTGAGGCGAGGTCTCCTATGCAGGAATTACAGCAGTAGGAAGATAATTCTAGTAATAAAATAGCATTTAATTGTGATAGACGCTTAGTTTAAAAACAGTTACAAGCACATCTTAATTAATGACTAATTAATTGTGTTACGCGACGTTGATATATGACTGTATGTGACTAGTACACTGAGATAAATAGTAAAGGGTGCTTAAGGAGGTCGTTATTTGAGCTATAAAATGTTTACTGCCCTACGGTAAAGTAATATATTAAAATGAAATTGTTCACCTTTAAGGATAGCATTAGATATTACCATTGATTTCATTATGTTCTTAGTTTACTATTTTTCTTAACTCAAAAGTTATCAAACGTATCTTAGAGTGAAGGTAGTGTAGACATTTTAGACACACCTTATGAAAATCATAATATATAACGAAACTGAGCCCTCGGATAAGTGGGAAAACGCTAGATGAATAGAAATCAAATGGAATGAAAGACACAGGAGATTGACATATTATTATGATGTCATAGATCACACAGTGGAAACATCTTCATTTATTTATCGTTTCCAGAATAAATACCCGATGTACATTATATACCCAAGACTTTTAACATTAATTACAAAATAAATTGTGATTGTAACGAAAATGGATGTCCAACAATACATTCGCTCGAAATAAAATATTTAAAAACTTGCAGATTTTATTTTTCCGTATAATTGTAAGACCTACTTTTCTCTTCGAATATAACAGTCAGAATTATATAACTCAAGAGAATAATAACATGTGTAAGCAAATAATAGTGAGCGGAATATAAGTATATTGTAAGTGGAGGAAATTTTATACGATACGATGAAGGGACTGCTCAAAGGCCCGATTGATAGAGAATCTCTTTGTAATGTGTTTGAACTTGCTTCTGCGATTGACTTTTTATGTACACTTTATATGATGTACAATTGTCTGTTTACTGACTTTCATGGAACTAAGTTAAGTGGAGTATATTCTTTGGTTCTTTTTACTGTACATATATTATTATTACGTTCTGAAATCTGAGTGCTTTGTATTATATTTCGTCAAAAAGCTCCATGATGTTAAGAAAAATAACTACAGGGTCTGACATCGAATAAACCAACACTCTAAAAAACGATTACCCAAAGGGATAAAACAAAATATGCCTTTAGAGTTAACGATGTTTCAATACCTACATGTACAATGTACATACAGTATTCAAGGCCTGTACAACCATTACACTAATGGTGCTACTAACTTCCTCCAATTCTATTATACTAAAAACGTGCTCAAAGTTTACGTTATGTACAAAAAACAGCCAGCAAAAAGCTGCCTTATCAAGAAATGGTCTTGTTCTCTTTTCTTCATGAGGATTTACTTGAAATCCTGAGCCTCGAGATGCGTGCGAGTTTGTTTTGGAAATAATACATCTCACTTAGCTAAGATTACTTTAAGCCCCGTATAAGAAGATATATTGAAGGCTTAATACAAGAGTTTACGGTTATTTATTCTTTATTGGGGGATGTGCAAAAATAATGTATATGTAATGGCTTCAATAATTTACTTTGTTAAGAAAGTATGTTAATGTTATATTGAGAGCTTAAAGAGGATCATAATAAACTTAAATGTTCTCTACATATTCAAAGTATTTTCCTTTTACGAGGCAAGGAAATAAGTATATAAGTCTTTAAGGGTCGCCTATGCTTAAATTTAATTCTTATAATACCACCTAAATAAAAATACGCTAAGTAATCATACAAATAACATTATGGTTGCCAGTGGTTTAAATAAAAACAAGTATGCCACCTCATGTCACAAGGCACTTTATGAAATTAGATTCTTAAAAAATAACACGCTAGTAAGCATAGCATACAACGCGCAAAGGAAAAACGTATACAGCCATAACATAGCATTGTATATCTGTACAATAGAGATGGGAAAAATACGTCGATATAGCTCTACAGATGAGAGCTTACTTCCATCAGGAAATGGTCATGCGACATCCTTTTGAGGTCGTGAGTTCATCGGCTTGTTGCGTAAAAAGGAACTTCAGTCTGCCGTATTCATATATGTTAATGTACCTTTAGCCTAATGTTGTGTGTTCGCAATCACGAATAGTGTGCTATGTTTTATTTTTTATGGGATGGAATATTCTTTGCGATTACTTTACATAACTTTTGAATTTCTTCCGGTGGTAAATATAAGGGACAAGGACGTAACATTCTTACGAATTCGTACTGATGTGTTTAAGAAAATAACGCTTAGTTTAGTTACTTTATAAACTAAATAGTTTATTTACTTCTAAAGAGATGTGCCTTAAAAAAACAAATAATTTTAAATATAGATACACGTATCTGTAAGCACTTTGTGTGTTTTTTCCAAATCTCATAATATAAGTAATTTTCTTACCCCGAAATACGGCTTTAATCACGGCAACACTTCAAGATTTCAAAATTAACCCGTTCTCTATAGTTCATAGGTATCACGAACAGCAATGGAAATAGATAGTATGCTCATTAATGATATTATCATCGTTCAAATAGGTAAATATACTTATTTGACGTATGTTCTCAAATTACGTAGCCTTCAACGTCAATTCAAACACGTTTAATTTACTCAGATCGCGTTGCATCTAATCAGTATTTAGTATCGTGTGCACATATTTCTGTTTGCAATTCAGATCTTGCATTAGTACTAAGTCGAAGTCAACTGCACGCTTCTAATAAGAGTACAAATTCATAAGGCTACGCTAGTTTCTCAAAGGAAAGACATGGGTCATCGGTTTCTATTTAGAAATATTTTAATTACCATTTTATGTCCCGCGACTACGATATAAATATTACCACTGTCAGAAGAGTTGCATAATGCAAATGAATTAATTAAAAGTACCTACTGGCCTGATAGAAAACCAGAATAAAAAGTAAATTACGATTTACTTATGTATTTTTCATAAAACAATTTGCATTTCATTTTGTTAAAGCCTAAACACTAATGACTTTTAGTGATTTGAAATTCAAATCTTTGGGAGTGCATTAATTAATTCATGTAAATTATTTTGCGTAGGTACGATTAACTTTATCGACTTTCGAAGAAAAATGTGTAGGGTTGTGCTTGTGCATTCAGCGAATAATTACCTACTTCCACACGTATGTATTATAATGTATTTCTTGTTGGCAACATTAAGCATGAGGGCGCTTCGATAACAACCAAAATGGCGTCCTAATGACATTTTAATAGTGGTTCAGGAAGCACTAATACCATGATAAACACTAGTTCGATACCCGTCTGCTGTGTCCCAGCAAACTCAAACAGATTTATGCCGGACCGCAAAACCATACATTTACGCACATTAATGATTCACTCACACGGAATAAACGACGATCGGATACAGCGTTTATTTCAAGGGAAAAATAAAAGAGATTTAAATGACGGACGAGTATTCATAAAAGATAGTATTAAATAAATATCTAAACATCCGACAGGAGTTTTGTTGGAGGGCCGCGTGTTTTATTATCTCTCACTTCATGCTCATAAAGCATACCGAAGTCAGAATAGCGACATTAAATTAACCGCAGCCGTACTGTTCATGCGAGTCCGGGCTTAATCCCGGGAGAATGCACGTTTAATCTAAAATTTATTTATCAGCGTTGTGTTTGAATTCTTTGGTATACGTGTTATGTATTGATTAGATTTTTGAGCTATAGGTACATACGAGCGGTTTAATTAGACGCATGGGAAAATACAAAATGTTAATTGTGATGTAACGCCCACGGACTTTGTATAATATCTGAAGTTTTCTATCATACAGAGCCTACTTGTATTTAGGAGAGTACTAAAAAGTTGTACAATTTACATGCTTCTTGCTTCTACTGATAATAATTCTGCTTTACTTAAAAAAATATGCTATAACTGCTGTAGATCATAGGTATTGTAATATTTTTCTTTTGAATAATAATTCAAAAGAAAAATGCGGACATTGCTAATCACTAATTACATTTTCCCGTCGATTGATTTGTTATACAGTTACCAATGTTAATGATGTAGGGTCGCAAGTTGAACAATCATAACTATTTATTAAAAACCGACTTAAACGTCATACCGCAACACTACAGCTGACACAAACATGTAATTATATACGTACTTTGCCGTATAGGGTTGTCCAAAGCATCAATTCTTTTGACCATAAAGAATGGTTGTATAAACAAAACCTGCTTAAACTGAATGGGCCGCCGGCGTCGGGCTAAGCAAAGCATTCAAAGTAGAAACGAGGAAGTATAAATTAGGAGGGGGCGTGAAATTCCCGGCTCGCTGTCAATCCTTACAAAGGCATGTATGACGGAATTAAAATTCCATCTAAATAGGCATTTAAAGAGGCGTGGTGAAGAGGCACTGTGTAAGTGTGTATGCTCCTATATATTTTACTTGTATGCTTGGGTTCACTTGTGGATATGCTAAAACTTGGAGTTTTTGTAACATACTATCTCCGATACTCATAGCCCACGAAGACCTGTTTTAGTTTAGCCGACTAACCGATTCGTACAATGTCTCAAACATGAAATTAAGGTACAAAAGCATTAAAAAAACTTAATACTTCAAATCATCTAAATATGTGTCCTTCTTTTGAATTAGACCAGCTACCCTTTCACGCAAAAGGCCAATTACTTAGTCACCTGTACCAATCGAGTCATCGACTCTACATAGAATATTCGAATATAAATATGCGCCCTCAAAATAGAAATACCAGTTTATGTATCAAACATTTTCTCCAACTGGCTGTAACGCGTTTGGGGAAGGCATTTACGTATTTACGGTCAGTCTACTTGAGATCCTTTTAAACCGGAGTGCAGCGTGTTATCGAGTCCTTTAAGTGGTCTCAAAAACGTCTGCTTACCATAAAACTGGTGATAAGGGATGTATGTCAAGGACTACGGATTCTTTACATTCCTGAGGTGGATTTTAAAAGTTCTCGAGTTGAGTACTGTTATGCATTACCTGTTTTATCAAGCTGTTTTGGTGGCGTCGTTTCGAGATTCCTTTATAATGTAACATATTTTATGTAAGGGTATACATTCCCTTTGAATTTTGTATTACAGTTATTATAGATATTAGAAGAATGTATATGGAATAACGATTTCCAAGTTTAAATTGTAAGCAGTAAATATAATCTGTGTTGATTAAAAGCATTTTCTTTTATCTCATTTGTATACGGCGAAGGCGTACACAAGAAACCTTTTATAAGTCAAAATGACAACTAGTCACGTAGCCTCGTACAAGGATTCTTCCCCAGTAAAAAGGAAACAAACTATAATATTATATGTAGACCTTTTCGTATCGAAAGACTGCATCTGTCAAATAACTCACAATCAGTGGCAAATCGTTTAAGCCGACCCCTTGACCTGCCAACTGTTCTGATAAAGGTATTTTTGGTAAATAGAACACGCTCCAAAGTGAGACTATTCAACAATATTTGATATTTATTTTTATTTAATAAATAAAGTATGTTCTCGTATGTTATGTTTTCTCAATATAAACGCAGTTTTTGCCTTGTTATTTGCTCCCTAAAATAACAAAACAATACGCAATTTGCGGTATTGTCAACTTTCTGTCTCGGTTTGTTTAAGTGGCCGCTTTGGGACGAAATTGTCTTAACAATAGAGCTCTATTGGCCGCTGGGTGCGGAACTCTAAAATGTTTTTTGTCCATTTGGAATACCATCTTATTAACTTTTTAAGCAAAAAATGGGCGAAGGCAACATTTGTGGGTCATCGGGGCGGGGCTACAGTAATGTGTGCGGTGGTGTGAGCTGTTTAGTCTTCGCCACCTAAAAATGTAGTTTACGTAATCATCGACAAGATTGATGGCTTAGAATAAATTTATATTTGAGTATTCATAGAATAAATTTAATTTGGAAAATCCATTCAAAGTATGGCTACTTACTTTCATTTTTTATTTTTATTTAAACTTATTATAACGTTTGGAATACAAGTGATAAAATACAAAAGTCACAGGCAGAAGCTAGTATACCTACTTAATATAAACAGATTTAGAGAATGTATACATTATCTCATCAGGGGTTATACAAGGGAACTGTAAAAGTCTATTATGGTGCGTGCTTGGCATTTTAGTGCGTGTTTCTCACCATTTTCTTATTGTTCCCATATTACCAAATATTCAAATTTTATTGCATTTTAAAGGGCCAATTTGTAACCAATTGTGTAAATTTACTTCATCTTTAATTCTATTAGTATTAAACGTTATAAGTAAAGAGTACTTTAAAAGCCCTAAAACCGAAAACGGATGGAAATAAAATGTAGAAACAGTTAGCGAGGGCAACATTTATACTTGAATTTAATTCTATAGATAAAACTTTAGTGTTGAGTTTACATAATATTGTCGTAGTCCAACAAATAGGTATGCTAGTTAATGTAAGCGGCCTAAATTACCTAATGACCTTAAATAAGGAATTGTCTGAGTTATAATGTAGATAGCTACTGAATATAACATAGAATCCTAAGTCTGACGTCACTTATACTAGCTATCGCATCTGAATTAACGCATTACACGCGCGGTCAAGCATGTAGTCTTCATTTCAGTCCTAACCTAAAATTCACGCAGGTCACCGTCACAAAAGCCACGTCAGCTGACTCCAGCTTTACAGGGACGCTTATCTACACATTTGTTATCAATTACGTACTACGTAGGGCAAAAGGTCCCTTCGTAAATCGCGTGTGATATCCCGATGTTTGCAGGTCATTAGAGGAGAGTCGGTGCCGGGCCTGATCTTTACATTTTCACGACATTGCTTCCTGTCGCCCTTTTGACGGCGACGAATTATCCCTTGAGCGTGTGAACATGTTACATAAATATCACACGATTTTTTGTTTAAAATGTTCGAATAAGGTTTCAATACGTTCCAAAATTGTTAAGAGATGCCTTTGCCTTCCTTTGGTTAGTTATACACTTATACAGGCTGGTATTAGTAAACGCAATTTAAAATGATCGGTGAATGTTTAAAATAAAAAAGTTAAGAGCATCTATTTTCGTAGTATCAACACCGCAGAAATTATTTATTCATTTTGAAACTGTATTTCGTATTTTCTTGTACCGCGAGCCAAGGTCTAATGATGAGAAATAAGACCGTTGCAATATAATTAAGTACTGCTGCAGTCTAGTTAGAATAGTTACAGCGAAGTCGAAGTTTGGTAGTGACTTGGAACTCCAGAAAAAGAAAAAAGAGTTTGTCGCTTAAAAATCGCGACCGTCAACTAAATCTGTAAATAAATAAAATAAACATAAAAACATAACATCACACCTGTATTCCCCGAAGGGGTAGGCAGAGGTGCACATATAGTACACCCACGCCAGTTATGTTTTTTAGGTCCCAATGTAATAGGGGGCGAGCCTATTGCCATCAACCGGGCACAAATCCAGACTCCGTGCTGCTACTGAGAATTACCTAATGGAAAATCCCAGTAACACTTTGCCCGACCCGGGATTCGAACCCAGGACCTCGTGCTTAGCAGTCCCGCTTAGCGACCACTAGACCAACGAGGCAGTATCTGTAAATAAATAAAATGAAAATAACATGTTTCAATGACAAGAAAGTTTTTTGAATAAGCCTTATTACTTAATAAGTATAAATCAAATCACAATGCACACTAACATGCTTACAGGAGACTAACACAGATTCCGATTGAGCTGTGGTGTGACATCCAAGCCGCAACACGGTCGTAGGCAATTCGAGGCTCGTATCATCAACAGTATATTATATACAGCGAATTACTGCATCCAACATTCTTGGCAGCGCGCCACCTAGTACATGTCGTGACATGAATAGCATACTTGACAAGCTCCTAAACTATGAAGTAATTATTAATTTAATTTCATAGGTAACATTTTGCCTTATAGAGAATTTTTGGTGAGCATTAATTTGGTTTCTATTAACACTGAACTTAGTTAATAAGTTAAGGCTTGTTGAACTTAGATTTCAGATTGTAGAATTAGCTTTTAATTAGGAAAATTGCTTGTGTAGGTTGGATAGTTAGTGATCGCAAACATAAGTAATAAGTATTACATTTTCGTTGTCTACCGAAGTTCTAGTATACACTATACCGACACTACATGTTTATGTAAGTAATCAGTTACTTTAGACTGCCTCGTTGGTCTAGTGGTTGCTAAGCGCGACTGCTGAGCACGAGGTCCTGGGTTCGAATCCCGGGTCGGGCAAAGTGTTACTGGGTTTTTCCATTAGGTAATTCTCAGTGGCAGCACGGAGTCTGGATTTGTGCCCGGTTGATGGCAATTCGCCCCCTATTACATTGGGACCTAAAAACATAACTGGCGAAATGTGGGTGTACCGTGTGTTCACCTCTGCCTACCCCTTCGGGGAATACAGGCGTGATGTTATGTTTTTTTTTTATGTTGTTTTCAGTTACTTTAATTTATTAAAAGGAAATTTATCTATATGAGGTAGGTGTATGTCAACACGTGAAGAAAAAGTTTCGGCACATTTTTACGAAAATTACGTAGACCTCCTCTACGTAATAAGATTTATATGGAGGAGGTCTGTAGAAAGTTAAAAAAATTGTTTATGCATTATACATAGAATCAATTAATCAAATACATAACACAGACTACAATGCGTTTGGCACACACACATATAAACGTACATATTTATATTAACGTATATGACACAATATTATATCATTGACGTAATCTTACTGTCATTTTAATATGTATTTTTTTTGCTAATGTAATGTCTATTGTACTATTCTCAGTAGCAGCACTGAGTCTGGATTTGCGCCCGGTTAATAGCAATACGCTAACCCTCTATTACTTTGGAATCTGTAACTGGAGAAATGTGGGTGCACTATATGTGCACCTTCACCTACCCCTTTGGGAAATAGAGGCGTGATGAATAACTGAGACTATAATCATCTTATTAAAATCTCATGAATTAAAAATGTTTTCGTTTCTTTCTGATATTTATGAATCCTGTTATCATACGTATATTGACTTATTCATGTTTTATGAAAATAATTTAAATGAAAACTGTAAAAAATTTCATGTACCTAAGAGTCTGTTGATGTAACCCACTCACGCGATCTGTCACATAAATACGTCGCGCGAAGGTCGCAAATTTACGACAGGTGCAAATAAAGAGATACCACAAATACCTCAATGAATAAAGGCTGCATACTTCTTTTTGGCCGGCGCGTCTTAGTGGCGGCCGACCAACTTCATAATAACATATTTTATGCATCGATAAAGCCCTTATCTGGGAGCGCCCTTTTCTCAATAGCACATTCTCGACCGCATGAAAGATACAAAGTCTAGAGTTATTTTAGTAATTTTAGACCCTTTCGTTGGGATGTTACGGTTGTTATTTGGCTCTACCTTTGTGGCCGACGTATCTGATTTACGGCCAGGTGTGGGTTCTCGTCGCTCACCACTCTTCCATTCAGAGCTTGCACAAAGTGGGACACCTTTAGATTGGCGGTCTCCGATGAATTCGCTCCATTTCAACGTCAACTCACAGAATCGTAATTCTTTTTGCGGACGACGGTCAGACGTACTGACACTCTGTAATTTAATTGCATGGTTTTATCTTCTGATTAAAGACAGTTCGTTACATAATATTTTTAATGGTTCATTCAGTATGTTACGGTTAGTTTAAAGTTAATGTCATAACACTGCTTTAACCAAACCTTGCGTTTGCGTAAAAATGACAAACAAATTCCAACAACTCCTTGACGTTCTGTATTATTCAAACAGATATCAAAACTTCCTTTCGTTTCTCGTATCTCGTCGATTCAGCGTCATATGAATTCAGTATTCAGTGCGAAGTTGAGCGAACGCCTACAGCAGTCGGCTGAACACCGGAGAATTTTATTGGAAATCGACGCTCAACGAAATGCATTTTTGGAGGTAATTTGAAAATAGTTTTGTTTAATAAAAATAGTTAATGCATTCCAGTAAAACAGCCTTTTAGTGATACAAGCTAGTGACAAACATTTTTATCCTTTATTCATGCGATTCACTATTGGATGCATTATTGCTTTTGCTATTTAACATAGCTATTTGATTTAAAATATTCGACACAGCGTCCCTCTTCTCGACCGAACTGTCAGCTGCAGCAACCACAACTATGAACATATACGTACACTTAGTCGCAACGTTGTATTCAATGTCGAGTAACTATCGGTTATTGTGAACAACATTTCATTATCTCAGTGCTTCTAACTTAAAATGCTAAGAACATGGAAGATAATTACTGGGGTGGCAGATAAATGAATTCCAACAAGTGCTACAGAACAATACAGGTAGCGCATTCCGGCTCGCGGCCCCGTTTTAAACCGTACATAAACAAAAGCCCAAATCTAAGGCACAAGTAATTATGGAACGTGCAACACTTTTAGCATTCTTTGCCTGCTTTTTTCGCTTTTAATGTGTGCATTTTTTGAAATGAGGTGTTGGGGAAGAGGGCTGGGGGGTGCACACTAGCTTCCATTCTGTCGTCGTCCTCCGGCGTGTCCGTCTGCGTCAGTTCAGTAGCTTCGAGCCCTTGGCAGGGGGTGGTTGTGCGCTCCACCGCGATGCCGCAGTACGGCCTCTTTCGATACATCCGTGTATTTTAGTGAAGTTTTTCAAAGACGTTATTATGTTATTTGGATTATGCGTTGCGTGAGTTTGAATTGGCTGGAAATCCTATTTGTTGTTTTGGACAGGAACTCCCTTGTCCTAGATTTTATTTTATTATTTTACTTTAACGAAGTTATTTATTGATAAGAGATGTTCGATAATCTTTTTAAATTAAATTTGTGAGGGTTTACTGGGCAGGGAGTATTAGATTTTTATAGATGATTTCACTTAATATTTTTGTTTTTAACTAGAGGCGAAACTTGTAAGTACAGTATATAAGTTAAGACGGAAGTAAGTTATGTTAATCTATAGTCACGTGTTTTTCTACTTAACTTGGGTTGTCTTCACTTGACGTTGCGGCAGGTCAATAAGCTTATTCATCTTCTAACCATATGTTACTACTTGAAATTTTGAAGAGTCAAGTATCCGGCTACGTTTTAATAGTAATATACTAATTAGGATCCTATGTATTATTCCGTTTGACTAGTACAGATTTTATGTACCAATATATGTATGTTTGTAACGTTAACATAATAATATTATGATGTTTATTTAGAACAATATTTTATCAGCTACATATTAAATTTGAGACAATTATAGGAGTAGCAATCCAACCAATATCTTCACTTGTATTTTAGATGAAAGAAGCACGTTTCTGGAAACGAGATTGGCAAACTTGTAGATAACAAATAGCTCAAACTTCTCTTCAAGTACCTAATATACACTTGAGACTTTTATATTCTTGACCGCAACTTATTGCTGTGGTTAATATAAGGATCGCATTACGTTATGTTTTATGTTATGTTTCTGATACCTGCTTGTATGGGTTTATTTTTGCAAATAGGTTTACATGAAACGCTTTTAAACGTCATTCTTTTTTAAAGACTAGATGCAGTCGGCATTTCCTAATTTGAGAAGAAATGACGAAATAAACTCAGGGTTCAAGGTCTCTTTTAATCTCTATACAAGTATAATAAATTTATATGATAAAAGTGTTTTACAATACGTTTATTCTTTTTATTTCCGTATAATTTTTGGGTACTTCCAACGTGTCAACGTTTTTTGACTTTATAACTGATTTATTTTTTCAATATATCTCGTAAGTAACTGCGTAAGTTGGTACAAAACAGAATAAAATGCATCTATTTATTAATTACTCAAAGGAGTAGCTCTCATGTTAAGGTAGTTATTGTTTTGTTTTTATCCGGGACAAACAACTGAAGCTCTGGTAAAAGCCCGTTTATTCTTTATGTTGGTTTAATAGATTACATTGAATTAAGTCCAACGCTGTTAGCACAAGTACGAGTTTATAAAAGAGGTACTAGTTTAATTTTCAGATTGTGAACTCGAAGCCATTTTTCTATGTATCCATAATTCAGGATGTCAGAACATTATACAAAGGTTTTTTCGCTAAATAGTGTAATATTAACATCAATATTTTCGACTCGCACATGGTATTAGATGCTTTATCAGCACTTAAACAAAAATGATAATGTAATATCCAGTAAAAGCGCTGCTATAAAATCTTCATTTGTTACAGACCTAAATGGTCTTGCACGTAAAGATTTTTTTAAACATTATCTTACATAATGAATTCTCTAGAATCGAATTTGTTTATAGACAAATACCAGTTACACGTACGCAGAGACTTGGTAATATTGGCGGAACACAGAAATATTTGTCACGTGCCGATCTTATCTGCATCACATAATACAATTGCTCTACATTACCTTCATAACACAGAAAAGAAGACAACAAATCGGTACCTGTATTTGTTACAAACGCGGTTTGATTATTTACACCGAGAAATGTATACTTCAATGATTTACGTGGGAAAAGAGACAGCTGATATCCACCATTTTTTTCTGATTTCATTTTGAAGACGGTGCAAAAAATGGTTTCGTTGTAAATGTTACTGCATAGCTAATACATTCCTAGCGTATTGTTATTGATAGTAATCACAATAATATTGTATGAAACTTTATGATATACTTAACATATTAGTGATTAAAATACAGGTAACTAGTTCCAAAACATTAGATAATGTATAATAATTCCAATTTATAAAAAATATCAGTAGAGCACGAAAAAGATTGATTGTAATATAAAATGACCTTAATTAAGTTTCCATACGATCTCTATCTTTCAATAAACACGCGCCTACGTACTTAATTAATCTAATAAAATTACGCGTCATTAATTGATATCGCGAATAAATCCGTAAAGTTTATCTCGGGTTAAACGGGTTAGCGAACTTCGAACGCGAACGCTAACCTGAGATAGGCGCTACACATTTCTTTTGAACGTCACTTGTTAAGAAACTGAGTTACGAATGGCCCATCCAAACATTCCTGGAAGTTTTTACCGGGATTGTCGAGTTTAGTGGACTTGGCGGGACTTTTGTAAAGGTTTTTGTGTCAAACCAGCGGGTATTGGGGCGCTCTCATCTTACATTGAGAGTCGGGTTAAGGCGCCTCTAACGACGGCATTTCTATTCAATATTTATAACGCATTCTGCACAGTTTTTGGTTGCGTTTGGATGGTACACTTATGGTAACTACATAAAGAGAAGGTTTATATATTTGCCGTGTAATTCTTCATATTATAAATAAATATAATCTCTTTTAATCGAATTTATTGTTGCCATGTGTGCTACTTACCTACTTAATAACCTATTTAAACTAATTAATCAGTTATTGTTATTCATTACTTAGACTATAATCCCAAAATACTGTTATTCCAAAGATTATTCAGTTCTCACCTCAGCATTATACACAAGAAGCCTTAATAACGTACCTACATCAAGCGCAGAGCTCATAACAATTAAAATTATATTACTTAATAAGTCTTAACCGCCGCAAGTCATGATTTAAAGTACTCCTTAACAGCGTGGCCTGATAAATGGCCCGTCTTAAACTTAATTAGCAAACAGAGTATATGAATGTCCCACCGTATCTTATTGGGACTTGTGATTGCAATTTATTACTTCGATCACCACTCAACTAGTTTCTAGTTCAGGTCTTGAACTAGCCGTAACTAACCAACACTTAATAGTTGTTTACACAGAGGGAGATAATCAACATCGATTATGTACATAGGTACCTATATTTTCTGTAGATACATTATATTGTATAAACACAGAAAATATATTTATTTAATGATGGTCGGCGACCATACTTAAAATCACGTATGTTTTGCAATGGGGTAGGTAGAGACCGCTAATTTTTCATTTGTTACAATTCGGGCATAGGTATGTACCACTTTCGCTTTCAATGTCAATGTAGGCATACAGGCTCATCAGCTCGCTTCCACAATAGAAAATGCCCTGCTTTAAAAATTCATGGTAAGAGGCCTGCTCTTCCTCCAGAACATCTCCCATCTCTTCATAACAATAAATTAATGAAGTACGATTTAATTACCTTCGTTTAATGTGTGCTAATTGTGCTGCTTGAGCCATAACTGCTTGTACCATGTAGTCCTTGCTAGCAATATCAACGAACAATTGGTTTATTGTTCAAGCAAGCCTATTTGTAAGACGTCGACTATGAGTACGTTCTTACTACAATATCCTGTTTCCCTTTGTATACAAGAGAAATAGAGGAAAGAGGATATTGTGGCCATCGCAAGATATAATATATTTACTATCGGTTGGTATATTTGCTTTTTATACAAATACATCTGATTGTGGCACAATTTCAAACGCATTTTTTTGGCTATGCATAATAGTACATATTTTCTACATCACGTAAGGGATAATATCAAACTATTCATTAGGAGACTTATTTCCATTAATCGGGTACCATTTTAAACATAGCAGGCAATAAATATAGCAGAAAAATTTACCGATATAAACGATTGTTCTACAAGTATCACGTGATTTCCTCCACGTAGCGATTGTTCTAAAACAATGCGTTTATTATTGTTATTGGCATAAATAGCGTTAAATAGTTTGTGTCACCGCACGCCGGTGATCTATGTATGTATTCTAGTTTCCTTCCTAACTAAAAATACACCAGTTGGTAAATCTAAACAAATAGTTTTGCTCGAAAACACATGGCAAACTCTAGATCTAATGTGCAGTAGATATTTATTTAGGATCCGATTTGCTAGCTGTAATGTATCGTCCTGGCCTGGCTTCACATGACTAGAAAAATGTCGATTGATTTGTCAATACAATATAAATTGAATTTTCTCGCCGGTCCTTCTTTTTTTTGGAATTACGTAACTTGGGCCTTGGCTACATAGGTGCGTGTATGTACTCGTACGTATGGACAGAAATAAGGTTTGTTTGATGATTTATTTAATGCGTTTACATAAAATGTAGGTAGGTAGTTGGTCTCGCTTACTCAGTACCTATATAAACATGTTTTGTGTCTATCTAGCATAAAAGAAAATGAAAATCCATCAATTGCATACAACATAAAAAAAAACAATCATAAATTTCAAGACGAACGCATTTCGAAAAAGGAATATAATATTCAAATTAACTATTTAAACCGATAAAACCGTTGCAAAATAAAACGGTTAGTTGATTTAAGCGCTTTATTGATTCGCTGGAATATTTTGGAGCTGAACAATTGAGTTCAAATAGGTTTGCAATGCTAATATGCTCCAAACAAAGTTTACATGCGCTTGTTGGCTTTACAAAAGTTTGTCCACAAAGGGCAGGGGTTGCGGCTATGTAATATGTCTGTTGGTCTATATTTCATTTAGGCATATGAATAATACATCTATGGAATAGTTGAACGAAACGATTTAGGTGATATAACTTAATATACATACATAAGGTTACACTGCTTTAAGCTTAGATTATAATGAAAAATCTACACCTTTTAGTAGCAATTAGTAGTATACCCTTAAACGGAATGAAATCTACGATTTTTCATGAGTTTACGTACTGCACTCTCTAGTCGTTTTCACGTCTTATCAAGGCGTCAATATAATAAACAAAAAAATAACATAAAAACATAACATCACGCCTGTATTCCCCGAAGGGGTAGGCAGAAGTGTACATAATATAGTACACCCTCATTTCGCCAGTTATGTTTTAAGTCCCAATGTAATACGGGGCGAGCCTATTGCCATCAACCGGGCACAAATCCAGACTCAGTGCTGCTACTGAGAATGACCTAATGGAAAAAACCAGTAACATTTTGCCCGACCCGGGATTCGAACCCAGGACCTCGTGCTCAGCAGTCGCGCTTAGCAACCACTAGACCAACGAGGCAGTCAAATAATAAACAATAGCAAGTAAGATAAATATGTAAGAAATACAAACGCAAACAAAATCTACACAAAACCAACCACGGATAAACATTTTGGTACACACTACACATGTAAAGTGAAGAATACATGCGTTATTCTCTTGTCACCTTGCGTTCAGACGGGTTGCTTATCAAAATATTGAAAATCGATACCCGACAAGCTTCAATAACCTCAAGTGTTACATAAAAGCGCGACGACATGCGATTCTTTTGCGTTTCCTTACATACCTTTGTTTGCAGTAAGCATAAATTCTCATTCCAGATTTTAATAAGCAGTAAACCTTTGAATATTTCTTTTTAGCTTTTTTCTTTCCTGTCAGTCTGCTGGGAGAGTTATAAAAGGCTGTACGGTGAGAGCTATGCAGGTTTAATGCGTAATGTTGTCGTCTAAACATTAAATGTCATCTTAGTTTTTGTATGTGACGATACAAGCCAGCAGTAGGGTTTAAAAATAAATATTTAAATACTTCCAATTTTAAAATGTGGAACATTCAAACGCGATTAGAATACAAAGTCGCATTTCCAAAATTAATTTGTTAATAGAACACGTACAGTTTGAATAGATTGTTCAAAATTATCGCGACTGTTTATCCCAAGTTCTCTCGTACCAACTATCCGACTGACAGCTGTAGGTGAATACAGTTGACGTTGTTAAGGAAATATTAGATAGAATATTTAGTACTTCACTTCCATTACAAGTACAGTCTCGCAGCATAAAGTAATTATACTTCAGAGTAGTGGTAACTACACTGAACAGCGTCTGAACATATTATTCAAACTTGGCTTTCACAGCATTAGGTTGAACGTATAATAAAATGTATAAACAGCTACCGTCAAAGTTAATATTTCCTTGACAGAATAATGACTTTCTGTGTAATTAAATTCAGAGACTTAAGAAAACAATAATTATTTCTCTAATTATAACGGCTGAATAGAGTCCAATGTTACTTAAAATTATTGCTGCTGGCTGTTTAACAAAGCTGTAATTCCATTTAACAATTTAAAAGAAAACGAGCGTGAAGGCTTTACTTTTTAATTACACAACATAAAACGACTAAGTCTCGTACTAAAGACGGGCATCGTCTATGTAACAGGATGGTAGCAGTTATATCTTCATTACTACTGACTAAATCCACCGTTCATCCTACACATATTTTATAACTCCCATATATCAAAATGCACGAAACTGACCTATTTATGCTAAATCTGTTAATAATTTTAGAAGGAATACTTATTTCAAATACTAGCAAATGCTTATCATACTATAATTATTTTTAATACTTAATATATTAACTTAGTTAATTTGTTAAGTAACATATTTAATGAAAACGATAGAGTGTCAATAATTACGGTTTCTTTCCTATTGCCTTCCGGCGATAATAAGTCATACTCCATCAGTTGAATTCTCCTCGATAAGAACACGATGTATTACGTGTACAATCCACTATTCAATAATAATCCGAAGTGGTCCTAAATTACAAATATAGACGGCTATATCTAGCTCATATTGATTTCCATTTTGTTTCACTTTTAGACTAAGATAGTGTTTAGTTACCGAAATACAGACGATTGCTGGCTGGAAATAAATCTTGATGGCTTGGATTGTATTTTTTTAATATTAAGTTTACAGGGTAGCAAGATGTAGTAGGTATTTTTATAGTTGTTTCATTGGTTTTAGCACGAATAATAGAGACTAAATATATAGACGAATCTATGTTTTTTTTGTATTATTTGAGAATATATTCCGACTTACTTTTTCGTAAACTATATCAGGCAAAAACTGTACTTCTATTCGAAATTTATCTACCTTCATCAGGGAGGGGAAACCACTGTAATTCTCTTTCTCGGTCACAAACTTTCATAAAACTTACGTAGTATTTACCCACAACGTAGGCTAAATGACTTTAGTTTTGGGTTTGTGAGACCTAAGATCAATAAAATTTTATTGGGCCGCATAAGGTTGGCGTGACAACCCTAAGAGCGCACGACAGAATAGTGTGGGCCTTATGTAATTTAGGGTTATGTAATAAATGTTTTGTCTGCTCTGCCCCTAGGTCTGGCCTTCAGTCGTAATTGACGTATTGCGAATAAATGGGAAAAGAAAACATATATACAGAGTGGTCTGTATTTATTGTTCATTATAAAACACAATGTTACATCAATAACAAAATGTATGCTAAAATTTTATTAAATGGGACGCATTTGTTAACCCTTTGTGGCGTGGTCCGACTTTGTGTCTGAAATGAAAATACGGATTGGCTAAATTATTATCAACAAATATAATTTAAATAAAAGGTCAAGGGAATCATTGTGCTAGCTAAATACCAGGGGCGTATAGCTTTATGCTTCCAAATAATAATGATACATTTGTGGACTGCCTCGTTATTTAAATGCTAAGCGCGACTGCTAAGCGAGTGCTGAGTCTTGGGCTCGAATCCCGAGTCAAGCAAAGTGTTACTGGGTTTTTCTATTAGGTGATTCTCAGTGGCAGCACGGAGTCTGGAATTGTGCCCGGTTGGTGGCAATAGGTTCGCCCCCTATTACAGTGGGACCGAAAAACATAGCAGCTCTTCTGCCTACCCCTTCAGAGAATATAGGCGTGAGTTATTTTTTTATGTTGGAGTGTATAATCTTTGTCGTTAAATAATATACAGTACGTTAGTACATTTCGTGCGTAGTTTCAAATAGATGATTAATCGGTTTCGCCAAACCCTACTTACAAAAAACAATTGAATTCATATTCGATATTCGGATTTAGAACTCTTCCACATAATTCTTAGCAGTGAATAAGATTCACTCACTATCACCACATGACCACAGTCTATTTTATCCGGTACCGCAAAACCGAATATTTTTGTTCTAAGTGATTTATAGGGTCGACACAATACGTCATCCCTTTTTTCTTACACCTTTTTGTCATAACCGACTTTACGGTTCCTAGAATTATATTATGTGCCAAATAGCCTGTTAAAATGCTACAAACGCTACGGGTGTGCTTAATTTTTAATGGCACGGTTGGTATATCAGTAAATTGGTTTAATACTGTTTTATAGGACAATAGCGTCTGTTGGTTTTAAGGTTCCTAGCGTTGCTTCGTTTTTAATAAAGACGAGATCTCAGGTTCGATACCTGTGATTAGTGTGATCATACGAGAAATGATGATAGATTGAATAGTTACGAATATTATGTCTGTACAACATTTTTAGTTATGGAATAATTAAACATGTTTTATAGTTGTCTTTTGTTGCGTTCCGCCAAGTCTTCATTATGTTTTGATTAAAGAAGAGCTTTCACCCAATTTAACTGGCTGTTTTCATTTTGACGGCGTCTCAGCGTAAATATATTTGAAATTTAAACAAAGAATACGGAGAGGTTTTTTTAAGTTTTATATAAAATAATTTTCTCTATTTATTTCTGAGCTAGTTTCCTTGCGGGAAAGGTAAAGAGATGAGCGCTAAGAGGTAGTCATATTCTCACTTAGCTTATTTTATCGCTCACTTTGTGCCACACTGGCCACTTTCTAAAATATATTTTCTAAAATATGACAATGTTTTTTTTATTTTTCATTGGTTCAAAACTGTAAAGAATTTGAGCCATAATTTGAGTAAAGTTCTTTGCCCCGACAGGGAGACAGTAAACTATGAACGATGATAGGTATAATTACGCAAAGAAGTATAATCATAATGCTTAATAAAAACGTATGTATATTACAAACAATAATTGTTTACCACAAGGCTGAAATTAATAAATTAATTAACGTTTAAATTGGACGGTTTCCGGGTGTACCTGTAAGCGATATGAACGTTCCGCGCTCGATACTGATTGCGAGATTTGGTCAGCTTCGGAAAACGGTGCGACATTACGGCGAACGTAAACTGTAGGTACTTATCTAGATATATATAGGTACCTTTAATGGTATATTGTGTGTATTTACCAGATTTATAATTAAAACTACGCTGTGACAGTTAAACTAAAAAAAATATTTATACAAGACTACGTCCAAAGGGTTTTAACACTTAAACTTTACTTGTGACCAGTAACAACCATAACAACGTCATCCTATCGTTATGTTTTTAGGTTTTTAATGCTTTATTCTTTCTCGGCAGCAAAAGGGACTTTAACCAACCCATAAATACTGGCAACTTTAAAAAATATTGGTATCTTACGAGCGTTTTCCCGCGGCTTTGCCCGCTTTAAGTAGCCTATGTCCTTTCTCGGGTCTTAAACTTTCTACATGTGAAATTTCATCAAAATCCGTCCAGCGATTTAGCCGTGAAGGCTCAACAGATAGAAACAGTTATTTTAACATTTATAATATTAGTATGGATGTCTGATAGGTCAATGATTTCACCCAAACTACAGAATAACAAAATAAATTGTAACTCGATCTCTATACATATCTGGCTATTCAAGCACAATTTATTTGTATAGCCGAACGCATCCGTCAGTGTACACATAAATGTCAGGATCCGAGACATTATTCCATAATGCTGACAGTTGCGACGTTTTCTGTTCAGACGCGGTAGCAGTTTCCTTTTACGTACTAACTGACGTAGACCCGAGACATACACCGATCTATTGGATTTACTTAAAAGGTTCAATGAATTCGATACAGGCTCATATTTGCGTTGCTGTAGTAGTTTTTTGCTTATTATTGACATATAGATAATATTCTTGGACTAGCGTAACTATTTGGCTTAGCGCGAAGAAGGATTCAATATCAATTGTTTGGTGTGGTGTGTAAAGAATACTAGTAGAATGATGCATAAAACGTGCGTGCGTAATATCTTAATAACAAAAGATTGCATTATTCATTCTTATTTTTCGAACAATCCAAATATCTAATATATTTTATAAACAATCTATGAAAATATTCACTGAATTTACATACCTAACTAAATTTTTAAGTGCGGTTTACTCTTGAGTACTAAAGGTGTTAATTCAATATATTTACCTGTATATACCTATTTAACCTAACTAAAAGGGCGTAATACTAAACACGAACTCATAGTTTAATTTTAAAAGTTAATTGTTTTAACACGTGATGGGATATTATCCGAAACTGCTATTAACGTGGCTTAATTGAGCTGTGTGGCCGTATCCAAGCGACTCAGTAGGTTTGGTGATGGAAGGAAATTTAATTTTGGCTCCTACCTATTTTCAGGAGACTGTTGCTATAGTGAAAATATTCCTGATTATATTCTGTTGGCCTGATAGACCGTGCTTTTTAATGAATTTAATTCACTACGAAAGAATTTGTTTTGTTTCATTTATTAAAAGAACTTTTGCCTCATTTCGAGTTGCGTCCAAAAATTGTAAAATTCTTAGCTTCCATTGCTATTCGCACTACTTACTGTAAATGTCGGTGTCTATAACCGCATCCCTGCCCTTTAGGGAATACTCTGATGTTACTGGTGACATGTAGCGTTCCAAAAACACACGCGTCCTTTGAAGAATACACATAATATGATGTTAAGCAAAAATACAACGTAAAACTGTTGTAACTAGGCAAAATTCATTTGACATGAAGTTGCTACCGTCGCGCCACAATAAACCGTTTTGCTTACAAGTACCACCCAGCGACCTCTCGGGAAGTAGGCAGCATTGTTTACCTTTAATTCCAAAACCATAACAGAAAGCAATATGTTGTTACTTCCTGTTGTTGTATCACCCTCATTTGCCCAGTACAAGGGGGTGACGAACTTCTGTTGGAACCGGGAGATACTCCCCTTGATTAGGAATAATATTTCTCTGTAAGTGTTCTGTCTCATGATTTTGTTTATGTTCAAATCAAGTATTAATGCAGTTTCATACGCTCACTACTCAATTATTATCTCTTTGGTCTCGTCTTCATTAAATTTAGTGTCAAATTGCAATTGATTTTAATAGTAAATAATTACTTTAAGAATTGTAGGTGTCGCAAATATAAATTGTTTAACCTAATTTAAAAAACAATGGTAAAGCATCGATTAAAGGTATTACGAGATAAAACCTCTTGTATCGCCTGTAAAGGGCCACTTAATACCAGATCTTCTTCCTTTCTTATGGCACTTCGAATCCTTTTCACCCGTCTTCAGACAAGATAATAAATCTCCTGAATAAAGGAGAAAAGGCAAGGAACAAAAATACGTCATGTAAACAACTAAACACTTTCAGGGTCCCGGCGTAAGCTAAGTGAAAGGGGGCATTCACTTAATGATCCCACCACATCCAACAGGTAGAATAATCCGGCCACACCACAGACTAAATACTTGAGAGTTCTTTCAGAATCTTCACGTGAATCCTTTATTATTATGGTCTTAGATACTTATAATAAGTACTGCCTTTATTCTCCTAATTTCATTAACAACAGGTACAAAAACACTTTTATCTAGTTACCGGTTCTCTGATTCAGGAATCCGTATTTCATGGTATCTTAGTCATGCTTGTCCTCATATAACAGTAACATACAACGTACATTAACGTACGTCTCATTTCATTGCTTTGCCAAGTTCCGATATTATCTTCCAGAGTTTAGGCACGCAATACGATGCTCAGTAACTTAAGCTGCTATAACAACAAAATGTATAACAGATGTCGCGTAAAGTAACTATATTCACATTTAAACTTCGCTACAATGCTTTTGCAATCGCAGCTCAGCTCAGCTGCGACTTGAAGTTGCAAATATGCGGGATGCCTTACTGGCATTTAGGTCAGGATCAGACAATTCCATTGTCGTCAGATGATCGCGTCAATGGATAGAACATGTATAGCTGTTTTTATATTATCTTGGATGAATGAATGCCCTTGCTCTTAGTCGTAAACGGAGGGTGAAGTTGTACAAACATTCGCTCTACTTTTATAAAATGATTTATTCTGAATGGTAATAGCGTATTGTTAAGCCTCGTGTTTCATTCATGCCTTGCACATTTACATTTTGAAGTCTCTTTGCGAACAGGTATGAGGTACGTAAGTGAAAATTGTTACGAACTTCACGCTGTATGAGTTATCTTGGCTATGTCTTTGTGTAAAATGCGGAGTGAAGACGGATCATGGAAGCTTTTATATTATGCTCAAAGGCATTTATAAATACGTAACAAATTATGTACGCCATACTTATTTCAGAACAGTTGAAATGTAATCTAAAATTAGCTCTGAAGCATAAAAATATAGGTTCCTGTATTTTCAAAAACGCGTAAGTTCTTTCTAAATGTTTAAAACACAACCAAAATACAGTGAACAAGCATCTTCATAGATCAAAACGTTAAATAAATCAACTTTGCAAGTGGATAATTTGATTTTAAACAAACCGGTAAGCCATGAGCTGTGCCCCAAAGGTAACAAATGAAAGATACTGACAGCGCCATTTTATCAGTATCTGTGTCGTGGAGCAAGTAAAATCGTGCTCACAAGACCCGCAGGAGGCTCTGTAAAAGTTTACTCTACTCTTTGAGAAATGGTAGGGTTGTGCCTAATAATTTATACATTTTTTTAACTCAGACGATATTGGCTTCTGCATTCTCGAAGCTTCCTTCAATAGAATTAAGTAGGCCGATTATAGATATGACTATTATAAAAAAATCTTGACAAAGAATATGACGAACAAAAGGAATTATATATTGAATGTAATTTGATAGAATTAACGGGTCTTATGTAACGTCCCGAAAAATATCGTTTTTTAATAGTATATAAATTAAGACTTAGATTTTTTAATCACAACGTCTTAAGAGATTGTTCTGAAATTAACTCAAATGCTGAATATAAAATTTTATAGTAGGTGAGTACCAATCAAATCCAGACGCTAAGAAAAGGGAGCTATAAATTCAATATCTTTCTTCAAAATACAAAAATTCTATTCTCTAATAAAAACGCGGGGCTTTAAT
This sequence comes from Abrostola triplasia, assembly GCA_946251915.1. NCBI lineage: Eukaryota > Metazoa > Arthropoda > Insecta > Lepidoptera > Noctuidae > Abrostola > Abrostola triplasia. The sequence goes on along the minus strand of OX276434.1, from coordinate 7,193,234 downwards.
ATTGGCCTCATATCATTTTACGCCGCAACCTTTAAGTCTTCATAAAAGCCAGTGAAGCGGAACATTGAAGTAAGACCGTGGAGCTAATTCCTAGCTAAAGATGATATGAGTCGAAACTTCCTCTAAGGAATACTTCACATTGTTGCCTAAACTGTTACACTTCTGCCTACTTAGAAATTTGTTTGATCTTGCGATGTGTTCTTGGTTTGTTTTAAGCCTTAAGTAATATACATTTTGTTTAAACACATTCAAATATGATAGAGATAACTACAAATGTTGAATACAATACAAAGTCTTCTGAAGCTTTTATTTTGTGCATTATTTAATAGCTAAGTTCAATTAGACGCGAGTCCTGTATGTAGCAAAAAATTCAATTAAAATTCAAGGGAAAATTACCTTTAACGGATATCTTCCATCTGAATTGTTCGCTTAACTCGATTAGAGGTTTGAGCCGAAATTGATTTACGGCTGTTTAAAACTAAGCCCGTTTTCTATTAGATTATTTGGGTTTAATAGTCGTCAGATTATCCATTGCCCCGCCCGCACACTACACGGAGCGAATTATTTATTGAGCCTATTAGAGGGACGTTAAGATATCTTTAGGAGTGTGTGCTTTGTAGAATTGTTTAACGACTTCTCAGGATACGTAATTTATTATGAACTCCTGCGAAATGACAATTGAAGTGAATCGTTGAATGGCGCACAATTGGTTGAAATTGAGAGTTATTGTATTACTAGCGAAATGTACGAGCATTGTGTAGTTTATATTTATAAAACCAAAGAATCATCCATTCCTAAATCTTCTATTATAATTGTTTCAACAAAGCGCTCGAGCCGCTTTTTGTTTTGATAATTCTCATTGCCCAACCTTTGAGTCGTATTTAAAAATCCAACTTAGGAAACCAGGATTGTTTTCCAATTCATCACATTAAATCCTCGAACCGTAATTAAAAATACCAGCTTAACACGAGCCAATAAACTATCATTACAATCCAATAACGCTTGATATCCACACTTAATTTCATTTACACGTTGCCATAAGTAATAAACCAATTATGGCGATGAGTGAGAACTTGGTGTGGATTTATCTCGTTACGGTGGAAGTGGCTTGCGGGATTAGAGTTTAATAATAAATTGCTATTGTGCGGCACATCATATGTTCCGCTCAAACAATGTGGTTTCATTACCTGTTATACTGTAGGGTTGGTGAGATTATACGGAAACGTATGCAGGGTACGTGCAGGTATTCTACTGCATTGTAATTAAAATTTAGATCGTATATTATTTTTCTTCTTTTCGGCTTGAGATTAATGTCACATGAAGAGGTTATAGAGATTGGCCAGTGGACAATGATGGTTTTATAAGTGATTGACTGGTTGGGTCTTGCTTTGATATTATCACTCGTAAATGGTCGTTAGGTATGAAACCCAGCAGGTTCAAACCAGTTAATATTTTGAAACCCAGTAGGTAAATGTTATGTGCAAAAAAACGGCCGTCAGGATTTCTGAATTTGGTTTGTCAAAATTCGGAACACCTACGACAATATTAAATGTACCGCAATATATCCCTATAAGAGCAGAAACTATGAGTATTGTATAATTAGTTAAATTAATAGAAGTGCCGTCAAAAGACAACCTCGGTTCTCTATTATTAATTCAGGGAACCCACGAAATGGCGCACAGACTGAAAATCAATGAAAATTCAAATCCTTACGGAACCAACTTGTTGAAATTTACTAGAGTCGGCAACGGAATTTATTAACTTGAAAAGTTTTTCAATCTGATTAATTTATGAAATATTCCAATTACATTCACTCTTTGTAGCAAACTGTGTTAAATGTTAAATTTGTTAAAATAAGTATATGTTTGTATGAGAACGGTGTTTTATAAAGAGCTTTTTGGATTTACGATTCAGCTTTGCAGTTACATACTACGTTAGCAACGTACCTAAATTGCTACTATATTGAACGAAGAAACAAAATGGCTGAAGTTTCCTCGCACTCAACATGAAACACAACCAGATTGCTACGTGTCTCCAGAGACACCCGACTTCGTAAACCACTTTATAACTCGCTAAAGTAACATAAAATCGACAAGTTCCCATTAATATGACGCGTAGTGGCAATGTAATGAAAATTAATAAATTACACGTCGCGACCCTTCATAAAGGCAGATTCGCACGGCGACTACTCACTGCGGGCGTGATAATTAAATCTCACTCTAATTGAGCAGGGATCGATGGATGTACCTACGCATCCATATTTCATGAAGACACTTTGGTGACATTCGCACATGAGGTCATGCCTTGTCTTTGATTATTTAATATACGTGGATGTATTAAATAAAAACTGTAAAGAGGTTTTGCTTTAACTCGTGTAATTTTTACTACTATTTCGGTTTAGTCTTAATGTTTATTATCACAAGGTCCATTTTTGACATTCAATCATTAAAATATCGCCAAGTCTGTATTTAAAAGTACGAGATAATTTACACTTTGATAATTACGTCACCAGTAATGTTAATATACAAGAGTCACAGACATTTCTTTTAATTAACCACGAAACCGGCAATACAATATTTTAAGGTGAACACTTAACTTGTTATTATAAAAATACCTTTTTAATTAAACCTTATTGCTAAATCAATTAAGATTGTATCATTCCACTTAATTAGAATTTTATCTAACGTAAATAAAGTTTAATTAAGATTATAAACAATTTTCACGGCTCCAAAAAAATCTTTACCAGTTTGTCAAGGACTGGGGGAACATAAATTCCAGTTTGAATTTATAAAGTGCGGAGGGTGCTAGGATTAAAATTTGTACAGCTTCGCACCGTCTCATCTTACCTCCATATTACAAAATGCGTTTTGCGCAGTGATTACTTAATGCGAAGAAAATAAGAATACAGCTCGTTCGCACCTTACACCGCAGTTCCTCGTTCGCTTATACGATGTTTTTTTTAAATTGCATTTACGAGACGCTTATCGCATTTTTTACAAAGATAAAAGATTCCTTGATAATATAAAATGAAGAATCACGCTTGAACTAAGTAGGTATATACTACGTACTATTTATTTCTTAGTTTTAACTTTTACACAAAACATTGTTAGAATATTCATCTTTCAGCAATAACTTTCAATTAACAAGCGTTGCGCCGCGGACCTAACGCTTTCGTGATTCATGTCATAGTAAAAAACGGGTCTGTGAAGTTACAAGCAATTTCACTAACCATTGTGTGGGAATTTCTTCTTAATTTTCCGCTAGAGCGTTGGGTTGAATAATAACGCTGTTTTAATGGGCTTTTCCTGGTCCTTTCTTTCGAAAGTGAAGTGTTTCTGCGAGTGAATCAATGGGATTTTTGCGAATGGACTTTTAAATTTTTCGCATGGATTACATACTAGAGTAGGTACAAACTGAGCAGAGAATTTCATAACAATAATTCCATTATTTCACCATTTACTTTGAATATTAACTTGAATAAAATTAAACATTTTCCTTATGAAAATGCAGTGTCGTCGCTTCGTGTCGCTACGACAAAGTAACAAAGTATGTAATTTCCTATTTCCAAAATATCTCAAAGTTGTCTAGGTCTGAACTAGTTGGCGCTGTATGAAGGTGATAGGGGAGGATAGGAAGCTGTGGGTGGAGGCGGGCGAGTCGGTTCACTCTGGCATCCGAGCCTACTTCCGATGTGCCAGTGTCGCGTGCCCTAAATGTGCGCACTTACTCTCAACAATATCTAACGTCAACGCCGACTTTGGAAGAGGTTATCACTTTGTGTTTATGTTGCTAGATCATGATTGCGTTTTTAAACTTAGTTCTTAAAGATTTTAGAAATTTAAAAACGTAAAAAACCCCTGAATCTCCAGCTAGGAATTTTTAAGTGAATATTAAAAAAAAAAGTACACTTTTATCTGCTACATGTGCTCAACGAGTAAAATAACATAACAAAGCCAACGGTGCTTACATTGCAATTCCCTTTGCGACATATTTTCGATCCGTCGCCGCCTTTCAATATTAACATTGAAATATACAAAATTAAAATGGCAATAAAATGTCCCTAGACGACGCCACTGCAATATGAATGCTTTATGACGTTTTCAGCAGCTTTCGGATAAAATTTTAAACTTTGTGTATCCTGATATTACATTTCTTGGTGATGTATAAAAGTTTATGTATGTATTTAAGTCATACTTATATGTTTTAAAACATATTTTTTTAAAATTTATTATTCGGTACGTAATAAACAGTGATCATATAAAAGTGTTTTAAATCTTAAAAAAAATATTATTTCATTCAAGTAGGTACGCCGCGCGCCGTTCTTACTATAAGTAGTACGATCTATGGAAAACAAACTACTTATCATCGTTAAAAATCGTTCATAGAGTAAAAACAAAGGACATTGTAAAGACAACGGAGTTCTTAATTATTTATTGCACACACAAAACATACAGATACTTATACATAAATTATACATTTATACGTCTAGAGCAAGCGCGTTCCGGTACACTTCTAGCTAGATCTAATAAGGAAAAAAGACCTGAATACCTGCATAGCGGACGGTCTCGGTAGACTCAATATTAAGCATTCCACTACACCTGACCATACCTAGATATTTCGGTGAGGACAGCATTGCCCCACGTGCAAATTTTGCATAGCTCTCACAACACTCATGCTTTACGTCGCTGGTTTTATATTTTAGTTTTTTACCACTCAAGTAACTAAGAGGATAAGCTTCCCCTTGTTTAGCTCATTTAACTTGAAGTGGACAGAGTAAGAGTAAAGTTTGACGTACTTTCAACCTGTAACGTGTAAATGCACTCTCTAAATTAGCGAGTATTTTTAGGTGGTAATAAGTTATTTGTGCTCGGAAATGAGGAGTGTTTTCGTGAAGTTTTACATATTAAGTTCATAAGCTATACGCCCCAAGGTGTATAGGTACTACGAAAGGCCTAACAATGATTTAAAATTATTGTTATGGTATTGGCGACGTAATGTATTCTGGTTGTAAATCTTTTGATATAGTTTTGTTTCCTTTGTCGTCGTATTACGTACCTATACCTATATGACAAATTGTCGAAAATTCTAATATAGGAAGCCACATTATTTTTCACTTGATAAGGCTGTGTTGATTGTTGCAAATATAAAACTGAACGTTTAGATTTTAAATGAATTACTTGTTTTTTCTTCTTCTTAATTGATGATAGGAACGTGATATGTTCCTACTTTACCATTTTGGGTTAACATGAATAATTATCTATAGTAAACTTAGAATCCTATTTAAGTTCAGTCTGCCTAATTTCCGCTTAAACTTAAGCTACTTAGTTTCATATTAAACCCACAAAATCACATGTCATTTCTTTATACAACAAAGCTTTTAGAAAAATCTGCATATAACTATGTTGCAAACAAACTGTTTATTTAAACTTAGAAAGAGGGCAACCTTTACAAGAAAGTAGCTCTTTAGAACCGCAGTAGATCTATGGCATGATAAAAACAAACCTCAGTGAGACATTGCGTAACATGGCCGAACAGAAAAGCCGATAACGTCAACTTTTCACTCATGACGTAAGTAAGTATGTATACGGAATAAAGCAGTAACTGGCTTTTCAACTTTTTCCACCGCCGGGAAAGGATTCGGGACCAAAGTGTCGTGGTGCGCTTTCGGCTTATTTTGTTTCGTTAACCCTATAAATGACTTTGAATATTTTTTGGTGCTCGCACTTTTTCGTGCGGGAATTGGAGCTTCTAAAGCTTTTTGTTTCTTTTGTCTGGATACACATGCCTATGTGAATGATCGAAATTATACAACTTACTCTTAAATCGACATTAACCCTCTTACTTATAAACGATGCTAATGGTTTAAGTTAACCATTTCTATATACTAACTTTTAAACTAACGCGTTGCATGATGATAATAAAAAATAACAACACGGGAATTAACACGAATACTACTTTTTTTTTGTCAAGCCAAAAATTAATAAATTTGTGTTCGCGTTAATCTCCGTGTAGTTATTTTCTATTATAACCATTTCTAAAGTCTATTGACATCACGACATAAAGGTAAAATTTATGTTAATCAATTGTTCAACAATGACAATTTTTGTAAGTAAGGGGTCTTAAATAACTAGCTGCTGCCTAATAAAAGTAAGGTACACACAAAGAACATGTTGGATTCTGTGGAATTCTAAAAATAAACACTAAAGCTACTATAGATAGTACTGATTTCATTACGTTACATTCATCTTGCCAAATCAATGTAACCTATTCAATTTAATCATGACGAAAATTTAAAGAGATTTAGTCTATTGCTTCCAGGTCTCAAAATACTACCATAATACCGAGTGTGCTTCACGAATACAATAAATTAAATCCCTAATTCTATGTTATTCGCACTATATACTTATACCTACCCACATTCGTAGCTATACATTATGTTCATAAACAAGAAGCCAGTTCTAAGTTAAGGACGCCTCAATCATCAAAATGATGGTGATGATTACCCTATTCAGATGGAAATAACACGTCGTCCCGTCGGCGGGAAGTTTAATATGAGCGTCATACATGTGTAATGCATTATGAGATGTAGGTACGAATATGTGTTGCTTATCTTGTTCGTATTTACGTAAACACCACACGTGTTGACGCCGTAGTAATATTCTTTTCCCTGCAATTTTCTTACTTGTAAATTAGTTAGGATTTCCAGCCAGTTTCCGCTTATAATTAAGTTTGTCGTAGTTGTTTTCGTGTAGTTAACTAATAATACACCAAATATGTGAGTGATAATAGTGATAAGTAAATTAAATGACCATTGAAAATGTTAGCTTGTGTGTGTCAACCAACGGAAACGGCGTTATTGTTTAAAGGAGGTCCACCTGTTGCTATGGGCCCACTTGGTACTCATAAAATACGCCATAATCCAGCTGAAGCCATGAAAGCCATAAAACTGCTACCAGCTTCCATTCGCCGTACTAGTGACGAGACTAAAGATAGTTCTCCATCCCACAATTCATCGCCTACTCTCATAAACTCATCCGGAAGCTTACTGAATTTAAGGAAAATTGAACGAAAAGCTAAATCAACGAAAATCCTAGTTAACCCCGTCTGTTCCGACAGCGTTGGTACAAGCGATGATAGTAATCGATCTAAAAATGTCAACTCCAAGTGGAATGGAAAGAAAAAACGCCTTAAGTCAGAAAGCACCGCGAAAAGCCACAAGAAAGACGAACGTAAACGTGATAAAAATGATCCAATTAGTAGAAACGATGTAAAAGAAGATAAGAAATCGATATCTTGTTTCAAAATAAAAAGTTCCGAAGATAAATCACGTTCAGCCGAAGACCGAAAATCTGGAAAAGAGAACTGTACAAATGAAAACGCAAGTAATCTGATGAGTACCGAGAAACCCGATATTATTAACCATTCCAGGAAAAATAGTAAAGAAATTTTAGTAGACGAAAGTACTATGACCGATCAAACGATGTTACAAAATGACCAAATGGATACGGGAAAGACTGATAGTACTATAGCAGTTAAGGAAATGAAGGTTAGTATTACTACTTTACATATTTATAGCAATATTAAAATAAACTGTTTATACCTACAAAAAGTAGCGGAAAACTAATCAAATTGCATTCCCGATACTTCAAAAGCACGGAAGTAGAACTTGAAACACAATCATTCAGTTGTATATATTGAATTGAGTTCATTACCAGCATTTCGGTCGTCTCTGGCGTGTGGATCAATCTGTATGCTAATGACAAACTGGAACATTCTCGGATTGCACTCATCTCTTCGCCCTTTCATTACCATTCCCCTCAATGGACTGATAATATTATTCATTATCAGAATCAGGTTATTCTACTGTCAACAGTGCTTTTCATTGTGTAGTTTTGTTAGTGATATAGTTCTTCCGTTCTTCGTGATTAATTCCAGTGGTAAATGTTCTGCTTAGTTTATAATATTCCATAAACATGATAGTTGTAATTACTAAAAGTCACCTTATTAGGGACTTATTGATGTAATTTGTTTATCATCAAGAATTATTCCAATAAGTCTTTCAAAGCTTCGTAAATCCACACAATCATTATTTTAATTGATTAAACTGTTGAACCATGCTTTTAGTACGGTGCATTAATAAAATTATTTGCCATATGATTGTCTCTCCCTGCCCATCTGTGTTTAATATCCGATACCCAAAGCCCGGATAATTTCATTGTGGCTTCGCTAAAATCCCATTGCAAATCGATTCTGTGTCGATTGCGTATCGAAAAAGGGCCCTTTCAGCATTTGGCGCTTCATTGATATTCTGGCCTATGCTGCGAATGATATCGACATTTGCATAAATATTAATATTAGGCGCTATAAAGGTGCTGAAGTTGTTTTTTTTACGTTAAGTAAGTTTGACAAAATTCAGGAGGTACGTAATATTTTAATTTGATGCTATAAGCGGTTACAAAAGAACATTCAAATTAGCATTACTTTTGTTGTTGTTATATCTAAGTACTTACGTACTAAAACCTTTTTCCTGTCTCGGTAATGAACGGTAATATCCCCTCGGTGCATCATTTACGAATAGTATAGGAGCAACAGATGTTCGAGTCATTGCAAATGTTCCGCTAGAAGCTGGATTTATGGAAGGCTCGGAAATGATAAAGCCTCTTGTGTGTATCCGACTGTGGAGTTAGAGCCAACGGGAACAGCGCCACTGAACACTGAAGCACTATTACTGTAGATTCCCTTGCATAATATACAAATAGTAATACTTAGCTCTACTGTTGGATACATATATTTGGGTGAAGTTACTAATGTGGTTTCAGTACAGTAGCATAGTTGAAATGAGTTGTGGAAATTAAGTAAATTAGGTTCAAAGTTAATATTTTAGTGCTTGGAAAACAATATTTATCCGTTTCTGTAAGATCATACAGTGTTTACCTAAATATATACGTACTAGAAGTATATCGTAGATGCGTGTTTGCATACTATGTCTATGTAAGTGTATATTATGTATGTGTTTATCACTGATGTTTCTCTCATGAATATTTATATGAACATCTTTTTTACAGATACACCTGAATATAAGCAAACAAGGGTCCACTGATAAATGTTATGAAAAAATATATGATTACCTACTTCTAAAAATTCTAGGTACGCTAACAATAAATACGCTGATTCTTGAACTTAAAAATAAATTAAATGTTTCCGTTTATTTGTTTCAGGTAAGCGTTTAAATAATGGCACCCAAGTGTACGAGCCGTGTAAAAGGTATTTAATTAAGTAAAGTTTCCTTCTCGCTGGATTATAACTGAGAATGAGAACACGTCGTATTTTTATTCGGATATTTTAGTTTACCTATTTGTGTGAAATATTGGTGCTACGTAAGCATTCTAATATTGTTAATGAAGGAATATTCCAAATTGTTTAGGAAACAACTTTATGACGTATCAATTTAAAAACTTATGAACGATCGATGAGACAGCCAACAAGTTGTTTGTTGAAGGTTTTTATTAAATTATTTTTTCCTTCAGTCTTCAAATATTTATTGCCTAATTTGCTAGAGCAATAATTATATATTATGTAAAAGTAAAAAAATAGCGTATAAAAGAAAAAGTTTCAGGTATTCCCATTTAAAAATAGAATGTTGTTTTCGAAGAAGTAATCAGGCCACTAAAGTTCTCCAGGCTAATTATTTTGGTACAAGAGCTAAATAAAGAAGGGTTTATTTGATGAATAAACGTTTCAAAAATTCCTAGCGGTTGCTGTAGGTGCGATAATGGAGTTAGCGTGCGGCGGGTTTCATAAACTAAGTTTTCACCGTGAAATGGCCACTGGAACTGTTTACGCCTCTCTGCTGTGGCTAAAATCGTTACCAGCTAAATTATAACTTGAACGCTTACACCTAGCCAGCTAATCTCTTTACTTTTGTTTCTGAGTTGGTTTTGGAAAGTGTGTTTTAAGGAGAGAAATGTCTACTCTTGCATTCTACTTAATTTATACTTCTTAGGCCTTATTACCTACTAGCTTTTGCCCGCGGCTTCGCCCGCGTTAAGTAGCCTTTGTCCTTTCTCGGATCTTAAACATTAAACATGCCAAACTTCATCAAAATCCGCCCGTTTAGTCGTGAAAGCATAACCGACAGACAGACAAACAGAGTTACTTTCATATCTATAATATTAGTATGGATATCGATTATACCGACAGTAATAATTTATCACTTCATATTTCTCCGTTCAGTTCTTTAACAGATTGTTTGCCTTGTACCTTTAAAGCGTTGTTACTAAGTTCCATTTACTCAAAGCTGTAAAGACCCGAACGGTACAAATTATGAACACAGCCAAAGTATTACATTATCCTTGCTTGTTCATTGTTTACGTTTAACTTCAAACATTTTATGGTGCGTTAACGCTTTATGTAGGTTCTATAGAAATAGGGCGACATTGAGAACCAGTTTCAATGAGCGACATGTTGGGCGGTAGAGAATACTAGTGAGAGTGTTTATTTTTTTTAACACGGGCTGGTAAAGGGGCGTCTTTTTAAGGAAAACGCGCAGTCACCTCTTTTTTAATGTGAAAAGAAAATGGGCCGAGTGATGAGTGGCAGTGTTGTTCAAGTTGTTTGTGGGTCGTGGCCTTGTCTATTTACAGTTGGTCAAAGGTTGCGTTGTGAACTTTTAGAGGCGAAATGAATGGTCTATGAGTAAGACGGATGCTCTATAGAGACCAAGTTTCAGTTGTCGCGGTTTTAAGTGCCTTCTCGCTTTGATACTTTCAAAACTGTTTTGGCCATATTTTTAGATGAGATTTTTAACGCGGTCCCTGAGTACTTGAGTAGTCTGTCTTTAAGTAAAAAAATAATTTTACACGTCAACTTACTCGACGTTACTTATGTTTCGTACTTACAATGGTTTTGATGTAAAAACATTTACAAATAAATATCTTAAGTAGGTATTTTTGTGAACTTATATTGAAGAACATTAATTTGAACTTATATTGAAAAACATGCCAGGATCGTAGCAAATGGAAACCTGTGGGCTCTACCTACCCCTCTGTGAAACAGACGTGACTTTATGTATGTATGTACAATTTGTACATCGCTTAATTAGACCTCGACATCGCCGTTTCATTCAAAAAAACCTGGAAAATGAAGCCTTTCTTTTGAGAATTTTGTTTTTCAATTAAAACTTTCCATTTGTTTGGCAAATAAAGTTTTTTTTCTTTCAAAGTTTTCCGCGATTCTTTCGTAAGTTGAGTAACCAGTGAGGCGGTGATTTTTATACGGTTTCCGAGTAAAACAGCCCTGTCCGATAACAAACAACTCTTAATGGAAATTTTTCTTTCAAGAGCTGATTTCATAGTAACTTTTAACAAATAATGAAAGCACATTTCGTATTCATATTTATTAAAGATTAATAAGTTATTAAACATTATTGATTAGTATAAATATTATTGCTGAGGGGAATGTCTACTAAAGAAACTCAAATCGCGGTCTACTGTAGTTCATAATTAATATGTAGGTCATCATCATTATCAGCCGGAAGACGAACTCCACTCCTCTATTGAACAAAAGCCTCCCCCATAGGTAAGGGGGGGGGGGGGGTGCCAAAATCCCCACGCGTGGCAAGCGGCTTGGGGATCGCAGTATTGATGGTAAAGTTACAGAAGACGCTGCTGCCCATCTTCTGTCCATCAGTCGCCTTTTACGACACCTACGGGAGGAAAGCGGGTGGTCAGTTCTAGGCCGAATACTACTCGGCATAATATATAGGTATTGTTTGTTAAATGTTATATTTGCTCTCTATCAACAAACTAATTGGCGTAGCGGTACCGTGACCCTTTCGGTTGATTTTATAGAAACAAAGCAAAATTGTATGGCGAACTACTGTAGGTAAGTTTTAAGCCAAAATATCCATTAGGTAATAGTTAGATGAACCTTTTAAACAATGTTCTATCTATAGGTACGTAATAATTATATTAACATATTGAAAGACGGTTTTGTTTTTTTGGCTAAAACAATACAGGTTCTTCAGTCTTTAGTGTCATAGTTTAAACCGCCTGTGGGCTTCTGACATGTCTTTTAATAATCACTCTTCCAATAAAACCTAAATCTACACAAAGTAACATTTCTACAGAAAATAATTTGCACAAACAATCAACATTTTACTTCATGAATAATTCTGTTTTTTCTGTCCCAAATAAGTTGTTATTTGCGGTTCATTCAATTTATTAATTTAGTCAGGCTACGAAACGTTAATCTACAAACATTAATATTAGCCAGTGCATCGCAGTTTAAGTTCGTTCGGCTTACTGCCCTGGTAGAAGCCCGAAGTTCACTCGGCCACCCAGCAACTACGATGTTGGGTTCTGTAAAACACAACTTCGTTTGCTAGAAATCCAGTGAAATATTATTGCTCCTGCTTAATAACATTTCGCAAAAACATAACGGTTTAACTTTGAAATAATTTTGTAAACTTCGACTTTAAATACGATTACAACTATGATACTTTGAACATCATATTATATAAATCTTAAACCCGAATATTTTTTTGTAAATTTAACTTGAACTGTTCCTACTGCAATCGGTTGTTAGATACTCAGATATCACTATAAAATAAACCTGATTATAAGTAAGTGGGTAATTCCATAATCGACCACTATTACGATTATCAGGTGGCTTTTAACAGATCATTTAGAATCAGATACTTCTTTGGATTTTAATTGCTGCACATGTAGCTATCGTGTCGGGCACTGCTTAGATAATAGAGTAGTGATAGCTAGCAACTGTATCCATCAACTAGCCGAGTGGATACCGCATCTCGATCTAACGAGTTACGGATAAGGTAAACATGAATTAATTTACATGATAATCTGCATAAACAGAATCCTTATAAAGCATTAGTTACTTATTACTTCGCCAACTTCATTTCGGATTGTCGCCCACGGGAAGAGATTAGATTTGAGATATATTGACGACTCGATTGGCGCAAACGTTTGTAATGTGTTCACGGCTTCGTGTACCCTACCGGCTACGACTACCTATTGCACAAGATAAATAATTCTTTGGATTTCGATTATTATTTACTTCTAAACACCTATAAGTGTTACGTGTGTATAATTTACATAGAAGATATTTTCAATATCAGTAATCTATAAAAGTAAGTTAATATTATTAAATATGCAAATGTAATAAAATTGTAACACACAACTAGAAGGTCTTAAGACACAGTGATTGTAGATTGAATTAAGATCCATTACACGACTACACAACTAAATACAAGTTGTAGTCAGAATAGTAATTCTAGCCTTTATCAGACTTAATTACAGAAACCTTATATTTTAAATAACATCGCAACTAAGGTGCAAAAAACCAAGCTTACCAGCGAACATCGAAATTAAATCCAAAAACCGCTGCAAAGACGAAAACAAATCCGGCCGAGAATCCAAAACAAAATCACTATTTACGCTTATGTAGATAAGTGTTTATCTCGTGCCGTAAAGGCGTATCCTGTACCGCAATTCCGTGGGTACCGACATTAACAGGATCGCCCAGTCTACTTACTTATTCACGGCATTAGGCCGCTTTCAGATAGTCAGTACAATGTTACCGAAAACGATTGTCCAATCCTTATATACCTACATCTACAGGCCTAAACAAACTTGACGTGAATGTTAATAGAAAAACTCTAAATTTGAACCCTGTGAGGTGTGGATGTGGAAATGTCCTAAAGCTCTGGTCGTAAGTAATTTTGTTCACGTATCCTTGTTAGGTTAAGGGAGTGTATTTGCTTGGAAGCTATATTGCGGTGCACTAGCCAAGCTCGCTGCGAAGTTTACACTGCCACATTAATCTAATTCTTACAAAATGTGTTATTAATGTTAGAATAGAGAGCAGGGACTTCTCAAGACTAGTATTAAATGGTAACATTTAGTTATTTTTCATATTAAAAAATAATATTGACAGCATGCGCTGTTACTTGTCTCATATAAGTATAATATGGACATGGTAACGGTTAAAGGTACAGTGTGCCACCATTTGTGATTATTTATAGTCACACAAATTTTATGTCCCGTGCGGGAATCAAACCCGCAACCCCTAGTGCAGCAGTTCAATCGCTTAGCCACTGCGCCAACCAGGTCGTCTATTTAAGTGATGATGTCTTTATTATGTTTAAAAACTATTTAATAAATCAACACCATTTACATAATCAGCTGTCAAAAATAGTCAAGATACATAAATTATTATTTGGATTAACACGCACAGCCCGTTTGTATAATACGGGGGTTGGCGCGCCCTTGCCACGTCCCTTACAAATAGGATTACGTGATGTGAGAATTCGTATTATTCATTTCGTCGCTCAATGAAATGGAGTGGGAGTGGTCATAAAGATTTATTATTATAAGCAATAATAATTTTCTTTGTCGTAGCTTTTTCTTATCAGATAATTTTTGAAATATATGCACGGTATAAGGTCTTTGTTCTGAATACCTGAGTTTCGTTCTTTAATAGCTACTCGAATATTTTAAGCTGTCTTAAAATCTTGCTGCATTTTTTCCAAATTTCAAAAGACGCGGTTCCAGTTGTCCATAGAACAAATCCATTTTTAATTAAATAATTCTTAGAATATTCAGCATTTTACTACCAAACAGATCCGTATATTCTATCGTGGTCAATTTACATTCAGTGTATCCCGCCAAACGGATTACACCCAAACTAACAGGCGAACGGAGGATTAACTCCCTAGGACCGTCCGTTCTGACGCTCTACCGAGTACCGATGTTTCGTAATAGAGGTTTATCGACTACTCGCGTATTTCCATTAACAATAACCACCTACTTATCCTTCTCTTTCGTATCCAGATAAATACAGACATATTTCCTTAAATAACAACGACTTATTACTACATTTTCTGGTGGCCCCTAAATTATGACGTCATGGCCCATTTATATGAGACAAATTTGCAAGTTAGACTTAGAGCAGAAAGCAAGCCCTTGACATCAGTAATACTGGCACGTCATCCTACATTCAGTATTCGGAAGATAAACTTGGGTAATTTAAAATTCAATTACTAAGTTGACTGCCACCATCCATCACAGTTTGTAAAAGAAAATATTGTAGTTGCATCATGTGTTCCTAATCTCTCTTCGGTCGCGTCGGTTTGCAGTCCCTTCGGATTGAGAGTCAGGGAACAGAGAATTCACCTATCTTTGTGCACACACCGGTGACCTGTATTTTCTGAGTAGTGGTCTTGTCGCAGTATACGTTGGCTATGACGGAAATTCAGTCAGGAAAATTATATTACTTGCATTCTCTGAATGGATAAACTGTGGTGTTTACTTGCTTCCAAATTATTTGTACAAATACCATGTAATGTGATGCAGGTATATTATTGTTATCGCTTAGTAAAGAGCTCATATCCCAAATACATTTATTACTATGTTTACGTATTTTCCATTTACTGAATAAAATATCTTGAGGGCATAACGCTTTTTGAACAAACTCAACTAACGTCTTCGCCTACAAAACTATGGAGGTGGTATAGCACTTCATTATTCTGTATCGCGCATTAGCAAAGTTCGCATTAAACGTTTGTCATCAAACTTACTGCTTAAAGCGCTTTTGCGCTGTATTTAATATTGTTCTTGTTCACACAAAGCGCTTTTAATCTAGCAGACTACAAATGGCTTCGATGACCAGCTGTAACCAGTAATATATCAAAGACTAAGTTCCCGCTTGTTTTCCGCTTAGACGGAGCTAGCTCGCTGTTTTAGATAATTCTATTGAACTGCAAGCGCTGAAGTTAATCTAAACTTTGGAGAGGCTAAATAAACGGGACGGCATGGAATTGGATTAGTATATTATTTGTTAAATAGTAGTTAAATAACATACAGTGTGTTAACTCCGTGGAGGGACTAATAAAAGATTCCTTAGTAAAATGAGTCGTAAGAAGCGATGAACTCGGTATGGGTATGATAATCGGCAATAGCCTTGCTAACTATTACCTATAGCAGTGTGGGCACCGACTTAATAATATGAGTGTGTACGTAGACTCGTGACAAAGGTGTTCTACTTCAGCCTACCTATTCAGAGGTTACAAGCACACCTATAAATCTTATGGCAGGTGCACATGAGTTCGATACAAATTTATATACGAGCCAATTGTGATAAAATTATAAATATTCAAATCTCTTTCGGGTATTTCATACCGCATAATATTTACCTTACCAAAGCAGTCCGCCTAATTAGGCAATCTTCCTTAATTTTTTACCTAAATATTAAAACCTAGGACGGAATAAAGTTTGGTTGGAAGATGAATTATCGGACACGGCCATAAATATTGGACGAATAACTATTTTCGGCAGTATAATTTTGTGGGCTCAGCTACTGGGTGACCTCGAGCTTAATAATTCATTAGTTACCCAGAGCCAAGGCTTGGATGGTAAAAATTGTTACACGAGTAATCGTTGCCTTCCATATTTTCTTTGTTCTTCATTTTGAAGAATATTACGTTAGATAGTATGTACCTACCAATGATTTGAAGATTATGTGCTGGGTGTATTGACTTTTCTATTGTCATATTGTACTAGGTATTTTATTTGTTATAAGACACGTAATCAAGTGATCAGTGTTCATGAATTGTGTTATTCGACATAGGTGAAATATGAATGGATATAGCTCATTGTTTGTTTACCATTTCGGGGCATATTAGGTTAGAGTTTATAAAAAACATGAAAGGTTTTCATTTTTCTATTAACATTTCGTTTAAACCTAATGTGGGTAAAACATATTCTAATATTAATGTTGAGCTTCAAAGCTTAAATTCAATAGGCAAAGTTCTGATCCATTTACAAATAAACCTCGCTAAAACATCAGTAAGTTTTTGACATACTCGTAAAACGTACCTAAACGGTAAGTAAAGATAAGTACATAAGCCACGTATTACTTCCTTACCTTATTCCTTCTACTTTCAACCTTTACGGCTTTGCCTACCGCAAATTACAAAGCGGCACTTGAACTGGCAGTAAATCCTGAGATTGTAATGTGCACTGCTGAGCTACGCCGGCTAAGGTGGGCTAATCCCTAGTTCTCATAAAAATAGTCGTATTATGAGCTTGTTACACATTGTCGTTTTGTATGTAGCTTGTATAGTATTTTCTGTTTCAAGCCCGGCTTATTAAGATATTTTTTTATTGCCGAACATATAAGAATCCTGGCTGCTGCTGAATAGGTAAAGACGAATATAGTTATTAGTGTGGATGTCAATTATAATTCTACATAATTATATGAGGAGAAAAAATAACTCAGACGCAAGATTTTTTAAATTTTGGCCCACAACGTCCTACGTCTGTTGCCAAAATGTGGCATGAAAATAGAGATTTGGCACTTAGAGCCTTAACCAAGAGTGTTTTAAACACATTAAGATAATAAACCATTCGATATGAAAAAAACTTTCATGTAAATATTCTGTTATATAAAATCGTCTCAATCATTGGGGTATGAAATCTGTTGAAAGCTTAGTAGCCGCTCCAGTACAAAATTAAAATAGACTTAAATTACCTATATATATTAATCGGCCAATAACAGTAAAGCTAATAATAATAAGATTATTGTTAAATATTAAGCTTTTATCGTCTCGAACTCATTTTAGCCAACTTACCTGTTCATGTTCGTTTCGAGATAGTTAACTGGGAATCCATTAAAATTTTAATTAAACCCCCGCTTTTATGTGTAATGTTTACTTAACATCACTCGTTATCCTTTACCAATTTTTGTTTTAAACCCAATGACAGAAGCATATTAATATTTATGCGTAATAATCACTATGTTTATAGCATGTAACTCTGTAATTACAAGGTGTAAAATTTTATGTGAGTGCTATCGTCTGAAAGGGACGGCATTCATTTGGAAGAGTGGGACAGTAAATGGTGATGTCCTCTTGAATATATAAACACTTCATTGGGCTTTAACGGTTTGTTTTTTTAATGTAAGTAAGGTTTTAATGGCTAGGTAATCAGTTTTCACTGGGTTGAGCCGTATAGAATAAAGAATATAGGCGTATTTAGATTCTTTGCTGTGGGACGGCCCTGGTGACCTGTAATTACAAGTTTTTATAAACCCTCAGGCACCAGTCTCTCACAAAGGTACCTAGTTTATTGGAGCATTATTGTTATTCAAGCTTTAAACTATTGCGAGAGAGAATAAATGTAATTATAATAATTATTAAAGAAACATTAGTGCCATGTATAACAGCAGATGAGCAATTTAAGGCAACAAAAATACCCATCAATATCTAACCAGGTACAGAGATTACTCTTAAATTGTTTCAAAAATTCTCCGTACATCATTAACATATCGTAAGTTCAATGACCGGAATCAAATAAATAATCCAGTTATTCCAGAAAAAAATATTTACGATCCAAATTTCGTTGTGAAATCAAACAAAATTGAATGTAACACGTATTTGCCAAATCGTTAATACAAATCGGCAGCTAAAATTAATATGAGGGTTCTACCGACGTTATTGAGGAGTGTCTCGTATAATTTTATTGGCTCACTTGGCACACGAATGGGCACATATTTGCTAATTACTCTCAAAGGTGATTGAAATGTTAAAGGGAGTTCTATATTTTGATTGAGCGTAAGGCTGCGGTAATTGTACGAGAAAATTGCTTTGAATTAAAAATGTCTGAGGATACATTTGTGTGATTTAATTAAGTTAAAATTCCTACCACACAGCCTATAAGTGTCTTACTGCAAGACAAAGGACTTCTTGAAGGTACTTGTGACAAGATGTTGGGGATACGCGTTCATCTCTTCTTTAATTTTTATTATTTATTCAAAAAAAATGGAAAGATTCTCATGACATTGAACGTTTGTGACATTCTTGAGTGTTGGATTACAAATCATTCGTATAATATTTGGGCCACCAATAAGGTAGATTTATTGAACACTTGAATAAAATGAACCAAAAACCTTAAATATACCAAGTGAACTCAGATCTGTATGGTTAAGTAACGAGCTTCTTATCTACATAAATTTAATGAAATCAAAACCATTATTTCATCGAGTTATTTTTGGTTGAAATCTGATAGTGGGACCTAAACTTTTCTAATTCTGTTTTGTATCAAACCATTATTTATATCTTAATAATTAATCTACTAAATTCTCTATCCAATATTAATCTTCTCATTTTAATTAATAGCCACTGTAAATATAAATTCGACCAATGTCATGTTACCGAAAATAAATGGATGCTTTCAAAAATTAATGCTAACGAGAAACTGAATACATTTTTCGTGTATCGCTATAAACATCGGGCAAACAGTGGTTTCATTTGGTTTTGATAAATTTTACGGAACAACAAGTGGGAAAACTTTTCATATTTTGGACCTATATGTGACTGCCTCAATTTGGATTACGGAAAAAACTTTTTTGAATAAGTATATTCAGTTATTACTTTGCTCGTAATCATTGAACAATTTCTCATAATTATTGTTCACAGTGATTTCGTCAATTGATGATTGAGCAATTATTTCCTTCACTTTCCGTTTCCATAAACTTCTATTTCTTTTTATGATCATCGCCGACTTTTCACTTTTAATCAATAACGTGTCATATTATTGCGATTAATACGTCAAGCTTTCTTCTATAGAATTGTTAATACTGTCTCTCTATTCTGTCTCCTAACGTTAATCTAAGTTTATGTTAAGATTTGCTATCAGTTTAAGTCTTTTTTACTTCGTTTGATATTGAAGCAACCACGGCATCCGGATTATTAGCTTCGATATTAGGTTTCACAATACAAAGCCGCAATGCAAAATCAGTTTACTTAGCTTAGTCACGCTAAACTCTAACTCCTAGAATATCGTATTTCGTCTAAAGTTTCTGTTGTTGTACACTTGGAAGTTACGAGTTTTCCGAATTTGTGACTTGCTAATACTACCGACGTCTTTGCTTTGGCTCTCTGGGACGCTCAAGGGACTACTGGACGTGACTTATCAAATAGTTAGCTTACTACGTTTTTCGTTTATTTGCCCCTATCTATAGAAAAGTTGTAACTGTATTATAAAAACCGAGGACAAAGTTTATCTTCGTTTCCCTTCCGAAAATGACTACGAAAATTCCTTATTTAACTATAATAGACTTACTAAAATTACTTACGAAAAAAAAAACAAAAACAACTGCTCAAAGTTCTCATTATGTCACGTGACAAAATATGCAATTACTTTTATCTAGAACATCGCAAATAAGATGATCATAATAGATATCCAAATCAAATATCTCGGAGCTCGTTTAGAATAATGATGAACCATAGTAATCAGATTTATTATTACAAACATTGTTACAGAAATTGATTTATATAGATAATCATATTCTTGTCTATTCTAGTCTGTTTGAGGAAAATATGACTGGAAAGACGGAACCTCTATATAACTTTGGTAGGTAAGCTATTTAGGTAGGTACAACTTTGTTTGATCTGATAGGCTGCTCCAGGACATGGGATGTAGTAAACTAAAAATTTTAGGTGTGAGAATGATCGATTGACATAATATAAACTAATTATGATGTAGTTTAAGACAAGTATTTTATAAATACAGGTTTATATCAAATTGCCAACGTCTTCGTCATCTGATTTAGCATCGAAGCAAATAGCCGCTCATTAAACTCCGGATGTAAACCCATGGAGAGTGCTTCAAGCAGAATGATTTGCTAACCAAAGCTTAGTCGATTAGCTGTTCGCGCAGCAAGCCATGTGGGGTTCCGTGGACCAGTCAATAAATTAAACTCGCACACCTTTCCCATATATCTATAAGCACTTACCTATTGGTTTTGTATACCTTTCCCGGCCCTTGTCTGATACTCCGAGTGTCTATGATATATTAAGTAGAACTACGGGTTAGGTCTATCATTTAAATCCGTATTTTGTTTACCTGGGTGTGATTTCGTTCCTGTTTTTTATGCCACTACTCTTTGGAAGTTAGCCACTTATTCAATTGTTTGAATTGTTAATAATACTTGTTTCTTTAACGTATCTCAGTATCCCTATACATTGTACAACTGTAAAAAGTACTAAACTAAACACCACCAACGGCGAAGTACCAACATTGTTGGGTATTTTTATGTAGCTTATTTAGATTTCACGATTGAGGTGGTTACGGCAATCCATCAAATACATTATTTGTCGAAACGGAACAAGGGTCGACAAAGAATTCATAAAATATTCATGCCTACTATCCTGGTTTCAATATTAAAATTTTCTTTTAATATACATTCATTTTATATTTACGTTGGACTGAAAAAATAATATGAAGAGACAAGTAAGACACTGTTTATTAGTTTCAAACTAAGTATCTTCTGATATCAGAAATCTTGGAAGAATAAAGTTAAACAAGGACATTTTATGTAGAACAATTACTTACTGGTAAGATAGTACCTAGATCACCATAACGAAGATAACAGAAGGTAGAAGAAGTTTCAAACTTGCATCACTCCGACAACTTAATTTATTAAAACCACTGCTAGAGCTCGGCGGCTGAGATAACTGAGTTACATAACCTTGTTTAGTCTCAGAAAAACTAGTGTAGCATTCATTTGTGTTCGCAAGGAAATATTTATTGCATCGTTACCACATAAAATCGTCGTTTCATTACCGCAGGAAATCTTATTCTAAACGGGAAGGGGGACTAATGAATTGCGAAAAAAACAAGACGCCCATAAATTCGTTTGCAGTCCTCCGGCGTATTAAGGTTTCCGTAATTGTAACCAACAAGGGCTTCGCAAGCTTTGTTTCGTCTGCCGCAAACTGCTAGACGCGAGACGCGCTTTTATCGCAATTTATTTTCTTGACAATAAAAGCGTTCTCATTTTTCCAGCTACGAATTGCGGTCACATAGTGGCCCGCCATACTGAGATGTATGTATCCAGCAGGGTTAAGTGCAGAAAAGTGTCGGGATGCCTCGGCTGCTCGCGGCCCAAGAATGTCCGCAATAGGGCTTTTAGATGTCGCTTTTTATTGAACGCTACTTGGCTTTTGCGATGGACCTTGTAAACTTTAGTAGTCTTAAAACTATACACTTAAGGCGACGTTAGATTGTAAAGAAAATGACATTCACTCGCTTCGGAATTTAATGGAAGGCAGGCGTTTTGTAGCCTTTGGTTGTCTTAGATGGGGAGGGTCTCGCGATATATTCTTGAAGCATACAATGCCTTATTTTTCACATGTTGCTAAAGCCGTGAAAGACAATAGAGGAAGTAATAACGTCAACCAGAAGAATGAGGGTAGAACAAAACAGGCTGAAGTGGCGTGCCAGGGTCGCTCCATTGTTGCTCGAGATATTGCAAGCACGGGCCACACACCTATGCTTATACTATGTGTGGAAAACACTTCGTTTTTAATTATTTAGGTAGGGACTGAAGTTGTTATTTTCTTTTTTCTATTGATTTAGCTGTCATGGAATGATTACTCAAATATGAATTCTTAGAAGTAGGTGATCTATATAACGTTTGTACTTAGTAATTTAATATGCCTTGTATCGAAAAGTTAGTGTTAAGTATAATAAGATCTTATATTTAGCCTTTTAATATCTAGATCGATTTTTAATATGGTATAAAAAGATTGCTCAACCAAAATTGAACTTTGATAAAACTTTGGAACTTTATAAATAGAACAAAAATAAAATTTCCACAATGTTGAGTCTATTTGCACACTTTTACAGGCACATCAAAGAACCATAAATCCCGATTTCCATCCCAAACCTTCCACCAAAGACATTACACGAGTTCATTCACCTTAGAACATATTTCTTGAGGTAGTAAGCTCAGTTCGAGGGCAGTGGTGCGTACAAAGTTATGGGCCCAGCAAATGGCCCGGGACATGCTTGAGGGGACTACAGATGCGGAATATTGGCCTTCACATTCATATTTGATACCGTCTACCACTGTTAATGACGAATTCTAAAACTTCGTTCTAACTTCCTCTAGCCGTTTGATATTTGATAATATGAATGGATATCAGATATCGCTGTGCGACAACATGGTACAAACATAAAGTATTTCTGGCTGCGTAAACAAACACGAGCAAACCGTTTTATTTTAGGTACCCCTGCATACCATTTGTGTGTCATCACATTCCTTCCTTTATCACGAGCAGTGCTCCAAATGTTATGGATTTGTGAAAATAAAAATTAAATTCTTTTGTTGTACCTACCGTTCGTGAAATAAAATACCATCACCGTCGTACTAAAATACCAATCCCTGAAGGTGGAAAAAACACATCCGAATTTCATCAGCTAATATAAGGCCTATAATTTTGGCATTGCAAAAGTCACTACTACATTAGCCCGGGTACGAATCTGAAATTCATGGACTATTTTCGAAGGGCCCAGGTAACCACAACAGTTGGTATCGTAACTGGCCACTAAATGTTTATTGCGCTATGATTGGGATGTGGGCTGCAAACGTACGTGAAATAATTATTTGCGAGAAGACAAATTGGTTTTTCTGATAAGCTACGGTCGTTGTATGGCTTTTGCTTTGCGAACTTGGCTGACACACTACTGTGTCGCCGGCAAGTTGGAATAATACAGCAACGTCCCTTGGCTCTGCTCTCCGCGTTCACTACAGGGATTTAAGTTCAATATGACGGTGTGCTGCTGACATACATTCTTGATTCTCCTGGGATAACATGGCATGTAAGTCTATTACAGGCCTACTGAATCGTGTTCTCCTCTATAAATAGGACCTATATTTCTAATTTGATGTGAAAAGGAAAACGTCGACTTCATTTTATGCTTACAGCTTCGATAACGGACTTCGAGGAACTCCTTTATTTTTAAATAGTAATAAAGGTTGCTCCTACGACTGTGCTTAGTTACCAACATTTGGCAATTTTTAAACAACATAATACTGTTATACAAGGTGATTTTTTATCACTGTCAAGATTTTTCTCATCGTTGCGGAAGTCACATAAAATATATGTAGCTAATTACCTAATCTTTATTTTTATATGAAATATCAAAAATAATTAACCGTTTATATACCATACACAGGAAAAGAAGACGAAGACATGAAATATCATTCTGCCTACACATGAGATTATTTTGTGATGCTTAACAATATTTAAGTAGATTCCTACACATAAATCCAATTTTTTCCCATTCACGAAACGTATTTTAATTGTGAGGCAATGACTAAAAAGGCAATCGGCAACATTTTTCATATTCCAAAACATTTACCATACCGTGTAAACGTAACTCGTATTGATTTTTTTGTGGATATAAAACAAATTTATTATGCACGACATGGATACAGGTGCGGTCGCCACAGTAAATCAATGTCTGCTACATTTAACCGGTATAAAACAATACCAATTCAATTACACGTTGTATTTTGTGCGTATGTTGGTTCTGATACAATTCAACATAGATATACTGACACCTATAGCTCACAAAACACGAGGAAACGTGGCCCAAAACTTTTCGGACTGAATTAGACCTCTTTATTGAACCACCGTCAGCTAATTTGTATACAAATTAAATGGCCAAAGAGTAAGTGTGTGGGTATAATACATACACTACCCACCTTTTTTGCGAATGGTCTAAACCTACAGCCAGCGTGAAACCGAAGATTCCCTGAATTCGGATTACTGAGAAATTCTAAAAATATCTGTGACTAGGACGAAAGCTTTACATTTTGTGAAGGGTGAAGGCAGGGTTAAGGTCAAACGTGTATTAAGTCAAGGCAACAATAAGATGGGGAAGACCAAGTCCCCAGTTTAAATAGTAGTGGTACAGCGTATTAATTTCTCAATCATTTCAGATTTTTTTTAGCTATCACGAATCTTTTTTATATTATTGGTAAATCGTATTTAACACGAGCCTGGACTTAAGACTTTTGCGAACCCGCTACGCTTTGTCGATAGCGTCTGAACACTCAGTGCAACTGATAGTCCCTACATCTACATATGTCGATGCATACATAAACACGTTCTCATCTTTGCATACTTCTCGGCATGTTTCATATTCATGCATGTTTTCATAAAAGCGTTCAGCTGGCAAGTACTTCGCCTTAATGCTCGATAATCATAATATACAGTAGATACAATTGTCAGATAATAAAACTGCAATGTGCCGTGGTTTCCAATTACATTGAATATAAATTCATATCCGTAATTAAACACCACATTCGGTTTTATCATTAGCTACCATGTATTTATCAAAATTCATTTTATGAATGGACTAATTAATCCGTGGCTGGAAAAGTGAATTTTGTGAATGCACGTTAATTACTTAAATAGAAATATACTGGCCTGCAAAACAAAGTAATACACTTATAAAATTGTAATTTATTTACAGACAAGTTAGAGATTTTAAATAAGGAACGTTTTATAGAAAATTTTATCAACTTTCTTTGAAACTATAGTAAACTTTTTCGAGTCCTTTTTATTTTAGTCTTTTTTATTGACTTAAAAGTTATTGCAATTTTAAAATTATGATAGTTAGTTTTACAGACTAGTGTAGATACGAATTTAATCGTATTTTTGAGCTATATAAAATGCCTGCAGAAAAGTTTGTTTCATATGGAAATCACCGCAGCCCGAGGACCGAGCCACAAATGCCCGTATAAATTTCTCATATTATTGCGTACAAAAAATGGAAAGTAATAATGTAAGCTAGTTTACCGCACGCTATGAGCCGACCTTTCATGTTATAAGTTATAGCCCCTATAAATGTCACCTTGACCGACTTTTTTAAGCTTTGTGGTATACCAGTTTAATTTTCTATGTACGTTTCGCTACCAAAGCTGTTTCACGATTTTCTTTATCGTACAATCGGTATTGTGTAGAAAACTGAACCTTCAATCCATGGTTTGACGCTAACGCTTACTCGTACCAGCCTTGGTAACTGAACGACTGACAGAAAAATCGATATTGTCAGTAACATTATATATTAACTCCTACTCCTCCTATATATTCTTTATGATTAATTTCGTTGCGGGTTTCAAGACAGTCGAGTCATTTCTCTGGGACGCCTCGAGCTTCATTGCCTCGATGGTTGTCAATGGTTATCATGGTAGATCCTGTCTTACAGGAGTCGCAATGATTTAATTTGGTCGTAAGTACTGTAAACTTATATTATAATTTTAATAAATAAATGGGCATGACTGGTGGGCTTGTCCCAATAACAAAAAAAACATTAAATATTTTATCACACCTACTTAACAATGATTAACTTAATAAAGAAGTTCGACTGTAATGAAAAAAAACAATAGAGTTCTGTTTAAATTACATTAACTCCAGTAATTTCTTATTAGTTTAGGTAACAGTTTGCAAACTAGTAGCACTAAGTTATTATAGTTAGACACTGCCTAATTGATTAAAATATAACACTACATCAACAAACTGTGGATGACGTAAATCAAGTTAGCTCGATGTCACGTGGCGTATGATTAATGATGATGATGAGAATCCTATGTCGATCACAGTTTGTATCTATAACAATGGCCGACCTTAATACACATTTTGTTTGCCCTAGCTTGCGGTTTCCATCACACACTGGAAATACCCTACCTACCACTTTTCACATGTCTTGCCTTACGTCTACAATCCTCGAAAGTATAGACAGAGTTTGATCTCCATTAACAGGAATCTTTCCGCTTAAGTCCTTCGAACGTCTTGCCATTTCGGGAAATCGGGCCCATACATTAGCCTCTGCAAAAAGTGAATAGGTACAAGGAATAGAGTGATGATAATAATAAAACTAGCCAAACTTAAGCTCGAAAGGTTGGCTTTTTATCAAGTCAGTAGAAATGGAAAGGGTAGGTCGATGCGGTAGAAAGGTTACAATCCCTTAATCCAGGACAAAAGACAAATTATAAGACATTTCTCTCCTCGCGCTCTCGAAGTGGTCCTGATTTTAAGTTCTTCATAAAATACTGCGTTGATATTAGTCAGAATTTATGGTCTAAGATCGTCTCAATGGAAGCTTATCATTGTTTTGTCCATTTATTTTAGTCATTTATTTCAGGCAGCCAGGCCCGTATATATGTAGATATATTTAATTTTAAAACTTGGACCAACTTCTAAATTTAAAATTCATTATAACATTATCATTAGCCATTACCAGAGCGCTAAAAGTAGTAAGGACAAATACCATTAGTAACATTAAAGCAGTATTTTATGTTACTTGCAGCTTGGAAACACTCAAAGTTAACATAATAATGCTCAAAAGAATATTGCATCACCCCACTCTTTGTGCTTCGTATTCAGACAACTAATTACTTAATTTTATAGTCTTAAAACTGTCTTTGTGAATATTTAGGTGCGTCAAAACTTTGGTCATTTAGCTTATTTGGATTTAACTGGTAAATAAGTAATGGACAAAAATTACTTAATCTGTGGTATCAATCACTTGTAATGGTAGCTGCCTTTTAAGTTACTAATTGCTTGGATACTATATCGATATGTTGATGGGTATAATGTTAGTAATTTCTCGTTAATTCTCACGGTTAAGTGAGTCTATTTGTATGGCAAATGTTTGCTGGCATTCGAAATGCGTGTTTGAATTAATAGTATTGCTAAACATTATGGATAACGCTAATACATAGTATCGTCTTAAAAACTAGAAATACTCCATGTTCTGTTTGCCTACAAAGAGTTCATTACATATCTATAAGTATTTCAATTTATTATTACCTACGATACTTAGCAAACAACCATACATACATAGTTTAAAGTCACGCCTGTTTCCCTGAGGGGTAGGCAGACACCACGGATTTCCATATCCTACGATCCTGGCATACTTCTTTGCTTCATTCAGACAATAATATGTAAATACCTAGTAGATCTAGATAGCTGTAACAAATGTCTTTGTCTATAAAAAGTTTATACAAGTAATTACTTGAATACCATAAAAACTCACTCTTGCTATGAAACTTGTTTGTAATCGTATGTAAATAATTAAAGTAAACTAAGAGTTTTTGCATATTTGTAAGGGGTGGTGAGGAAATTAATTGATAAAGTTTCCGTCTACACGTACACGCCGCCATAAATATTAATCAGAATTTAATGTAACCCACTGGAACATACAGCTATTTTGTAAAGTGCGTAAGTTGTGGGATCTCGTCCTGTAACCTTGTTTTTGTTTTGACACTAGTTTTGCCCGCAGTTTTACATGCAATTATAACCTTACTAGTTTATAATGTGTATAATTATGTGGGTAAGTGGAGTTTGGATAAAGTCAACATAAAACTCACACTCGTTTTAGCGTGATCGTGTTACACAGTTATGCATAAAAGGTTCTTGTAATGCTATAAAATTAATAAAAAAATAAAAAATAGATTTTGTTGTAAAGGTAATAGCTAGTAGATAATTGTTTCATTTCATAATAAAAAAACACTGTAGGCAGTTTAATGTCTTACAATTGTTTATTTCGTTTAAGTACAAAATTACTTAGCAACTCATTACACACAGAGAATTTATTTTAAGTTGAAATCAGTGTGTAGGTGTTATATAATTATCCAGCAGTACGCAGTCTGTAGACGTGAAAAACATGCTCAAAGTTCATATATTTGTTTTTATTAATAAACTTCGTAAAAACAAATGAACGTTCTACTCAGTCGACATTACAAGCAATGTTAGGGTCGTTCTAGGAATCCTTTACATGCTTGAGCAACCTAATGTGATTGTAATGGGAATTCATATCACACTTTTTGCATATAAAACGTTTGAACATTTAAGTGAGGACTTATTCAGTATTTTATGTGTATTATTTACTTCTATATTTGTGGTAGATAAAGTTGCGATGAGTAGTGTAATTATCGTATCTTTAAGTCAATGTTTTCTTTTGTACCTAGTCCTAATGTCCAGAATGATACTGATATTTTGTATGGAGGGAAATAAGAAAAAATACGCAAACCCTAGGTTACAGAATACTAGCTTGTGCCCACCGATTCGCCCATTTTAAGGAGCCTATGTTCTTTCTGGGTCTTAAACTTTCTACATTCCAAATTTCATCAAAATCCGTGTAGCGGTTTAGTCGTGAAGGCGGAACAGACAGGCAGAGTTACTTCCACATTTACAATATTTGTATGTATTAGTCTTATTATATAGGTACATGAAAACGATTATGAGTTAGCCCATTGCGTAGAGCAGTAGGTACTTACCCTAAAATAAACACATAAATTGTTTAGCACATTAGAAGTAGGATGACGACAACAATAACTCTTGTTAATGACCACGTTTTTTATTTTAAGCGTCTATTTATTTTTGTGTGACGTTTTTTGCCGTATAATAACACTTCAAGAAGTTATTTATTAGGCTCTAAAGCGTAACGGTATAAGATTCATTTTAAAATGGACCAAACTTTTCCCTAGTGCTCATACCAAAAATAATCTTAACTATTTCGATTGGATCTAAGTTCGTAGTTTGCACCACACATTTTCGTCTAAAGGTATGCTCACACGGTTCCATGTATTATTCATTGGCTGATAGAACGGTTCTTTACCTCTTCACTTACACGATCGTCCACTCAATCGGTTTAATTACCTTCCGAACAAGGGTTTTTGTCCGGTATAAGCTTTGAAGTCAAGTTGAGTTAAATTAGTAGTAATACGTAAAGGAAAAACATTTACCTGTTCACAAAGTTATAGGTTCCCTCTTTAGGGGAGGCTTACATTCATCCGTAGCCTGTGATTGGTCAGCTTATATTTGATAGCGTTCATAATGATTACCTTTTTTTTCTAAAGTGGGACGGTAACTAATAAACCTACTAGATTTCAATTATTATAAGTAAATATAACATTTTTGACGTTGTATGTTTGTTACTCATTCACGTGAAAACGACTCAACGGATTTGGATGAAATTTGGCGCAAAAATTGTTTGCCTTTACAGTTAACAGGCTACTACATATAGGCTGTGGGCTTATCCAGACTGGATAAACACTCAGGCTACTTCACTTTTCATTATGCCAGAAAGATTGTCGCAGGCGAAAATTAATACATTTATTAATAAACATCTCGATGTATTTCTTTATAAGAATTCCTACTTAACATTTAATGGTTACCGCAATGAATTTTTAAAAAAATTGAACTTGACTATATTTAGCCAGCCATTTAAAAATCATAAAATTATTTTTGAATTAGGAATCAGTTTTATGATGGATGTAAGTACAGAATAAGTTAGTTACGACATGGCTACCTACCTTAATGAGTCATTGTAATCTTTAATCTAACTTTAACGTAACCCCAAGATTCAATCTTCTTGTTAATAATACCTTAGGATGTGGTAATAATATCTGGAGACTAACCTTTAGATAGTGTGAGGTTAGGAGGTGAAGCCATATCAGTCTGAATCGCTGTTTTTGTGCACATTCTTGGCCTTTAATTTCCATCTCTAAAAAGTCTTTCCGTTTCATGTAACTGATAGAAAGTGTTCATAAAATTTAGTCATCCGCAGCACCGTGTTGATGCATGGCCAATTTAAATTAGTCAAATAAATACGTAAAGTATTTGTAGTAAGTCACCAACATAATTACATAGTAAATCACTAACATAATACCATGAATCACCGACATAAGATACACATAAAACACACACACATAACATCACGCCTGTATTCCCCGAAGGAGTAGGCAGACACATATAGTACGCCCACATTTCGCCAGTTATGTTTTTTAGGTCCCAATATAATAGTTTGCTGTTACTGAGAATTAGAAAAAACCCAGTAACCTTATTTTCGTTACTTACCATCCAAATGAAACTACACAACAACAGTTCTACTTCCTAGCAATATTTAAGCTCCCACAAAATTCCCATTCACATATAATTACTTTTTAAAATTAAAACACGTGTTAACCATTAACTAAGTTTTAGTTGAACGCAGCTGGAAGTCACCGCCGAGGGTCATTCCCGACTGAATTAGACTGTAAAGCAGTTTTGCTCTAAGCGAGTAATTAATTTGTGAGAGCCAGCACTGCCTTTGAAACGGCACTCGTGACGCTAGGAAAGCTGTTAACAATTTCTGAACTATAACGGAAAACCCATTAAGATTACTCATACAAGTCATACATTATAATACGTACAGTCGAACAATATCATTATTCCTCTGACCTATTCCCTATTACTTGGAGGGTCTTGGGTTCGTCAGTTACAGACTAACTCTCATATCAATAATAGCTACAAAAAAAACTCAGGTTTTTGTCAAAGGAATCAGCAGAAAAAACAAACGCTACTCCCTCGATTCTCACATAGTCAATAGCTGCTTATAATTTGATGCGTGTTTGTTTTACGCATCATTGCAATTGCGGGGATTACTGTAACCTAACTTGACCTTTAGAAGCACTAATAAGGTGACGATGTATGTTCATTGTTCATTCACACGCGTCGAGTGAAGTAGGTACTTTACATTTAACCTTTTTGAAGGACCTTAGGTATAAGGTGACTGTCTAGGTATTTGGCAACATAACTCTATTCTATATGCTTAAAGCTAAGACAAAGTTTAAATAGCATTGCTGTTAGTTTTGGCACAAGCCTTCTATCATGTTGTCATGTAATAATTTTATGGCAAACGTGTAATTAGAGAAGTTTAATGGAATACAAATAAGAGTTTGTGCCTCTTATTGGGTTTCAATGACTTACCTTATATCAACAGATGTACACGATCTTTTGAAAGATACACGAGACATAAGGCAGAAGGTATTGAATAAGATGAACAAGGTTCGTAAATCGAAAATGTACCTGACTTCCTTTTCATAATAAACAAAACAAAGAATAACAATAGGTACTAAAGAATATTTAATATTCCATAACATCCATATTTAATATTCCTTTATAATAGCTTCCCAATCCAAACGTTTATGTTATACGTCAGTTTGTTTACATACATTCGAGTTCGGCGCAGTGACGGCCGGATTATCTCTCACAGTCCAACGTGGGATTACGGCCGTGACTTTATACTTATTCTCGTGTTTAATTTTAACTTTAAAGCCAGAATTAACAGCTGAAGTTCAACAAATTAGATGGAAGTTGGAATTGGTAATTAATTTGCAATCATACATTTCCTGGAGCTATTAATACTTACATTTGTATGTGGTTTTAGCGTTGTGTTATTGAAATTGTGAAAAATGTAATAGCGTTACTACGAATGAAAACTTAAATAAATAATTTTTTTTATGTATACCTATGTACATGCTTAACATAAAAAAAAACTTGTTGCTAAACAAAAATCAGTGCGAAGTCAAATCACAGGAACAGCGAAACATTTTTTTTCAAAGTTCCGTGACTCGATAAAAAGGGGATACAAATTGTTTGAAGTTGATCGTTATTTCATGCACGTGAACACACCGATGTTAATACGGCACATTGCGTACGTTTCCATTTAGAAGCTTTGACTATCCACAAGTCTGCACATACCACAGAAAGCATCGATTCAAAGGAACAACGTTAACTGGCCATTTGAAAAATCTCAACCGATTTATACACGGCGCAAAGTGAAAAGTTCCGCGAAAGATTGCGCTTTCTGGGACTTTATAGAAGGATATATTTTCGTCTTAATCCGCGTCCAAGATAATTCTGTCGTCGAGAAAAATCGCACGGATTTATGGAAGCTTTATAAAGTCTGGTGTAGCCTTGCATCTGCTTGTAAAGCTGAGAATATCTCGGGTATACTTCAGGAGTAACTGACTGTTATCCTGAGGTCACGTCACAAGCCAGGAAAAGCCGGCTATGTTAAACATTTTAGGAGAATCGACTGAGAGTTATATTAACCTCATATTTTGAAGCCGGATTATTTCTTATCTTCTGTTAACCTGTTGAATGTTCTTCTTCTTTTGGAATACATAAGTACTAATTACTAATTCTCATGCTTTTTATCTATAGTTGGCTTTTCATTAAGTACCGCAAAGACTGTTTCTTCTATCAACATTATAATTGATCATTTTCGTGAGTGTTATTAATGGTACTCTCAGCGTGAAGAGCTCATGAATAAGGGATCTAAGTATTAAACTAGACGCGCTGCTGAAATATTATTACTTAAGTAGTGAACCAGCTACACTTATACTTGAATTATTTAATTGGTTGAAAGCAAATAATTGAAATACACATAAATGATAGCCAAAAATTTTCTTAATCTGTTTAATTACACAAAAAACTGAATTGTTTTTATGTTCGAGACACCTTTGTTACCCCACACAATTGAGAAATAATCGTCATTCAAAACCAACAAGTGACAGATAGTAAAAACAAAGCGATTGGTGGCAACCATTAGTGATTCGGTGAGTTAATACATTATTCATGGCTATGGGAGCGCGGAGGTTGTATCCACATTTTTACAATGGACCGACACAGAAATTCACTTACGTTTATATACTACTAAACTATTTACGTAGTTATAACATGGAAACAACGAATTTGGGCGTGTTTTATTATGTCTATTTGTGTTACCTTTACCTTATAGCGAGTGTACGCCAGTTATGTTTCTTGGTCCCAATGTAATAGGGGACGAGCCTATTGCCATCAACCGGGCACAAATCCAGACTCCGCGCTGCTACTGAGAATTACCTAATGAAAAAACCTAGTAACACTTGCCCGACCCGGGATTCGAACCCAGGACCTCGTGCACAGCAGTCGCGCTTAGCAACCACTAGACCAACAAGGCAGTCAAGACAGACAATTTCACCAAGATTTTTACCAAATTGATCCCCAAATAAAGATCTTTTAAGGGAAACAAAAGCATGTTTACTATCTACTATAAGGTACTAAGTAAAGATATTTCAGCACTACAAAAATAACAGTTCTCATTTACTTTTTGTACAACGAAAACATTTTTATTATTCTTTCTCCACGTATAAACTAATACGGAAGGGAGAATATTGTCGCATATAAAAGTGCAATTAAATTAAAAGGCAGCAGCAGACTGAGTTTTTATTACTGCTGTCGGATATTTATGTATACGTTGTGTTGAGTATGAGGGGTCCCATTTAATTGCAAGTTATGTAACGATATAAAAATGGAGAATCTCGGAATAATTGCGTTAAAAAGAACATTTATATTTTTTTATTGCAGAAGTTATTTACGAATTTCTTAATCTCACGTACAGACCTTGGTGTTATTGAAATGTGTTGGAGACTTATCCAAATTTGCTGCTTAGTTAGTCAACTCAACAAAAAATATAGCTAATCTGTAAATATAATGGCTTACTCGGCAGTCACGAATGTAAAAACAAATTCATGAAGCAACAATATAAAAATACTTTTTCAAAAGAAACAAACATTAATTTATCACGACAACCGGACGATATATATTTTCACGTAATCAATATTATCAATATTTACATCAGCCCTCGTTTTCATTTGACTCATTCGCGTCTGTAAATGAATGGAAGATTTATATTTTTATCGGGTAATCCTTATCCATTCATTTCAATTTCAATACGAGGTGAGGTCACAGTCGTTATACTTTTTCACGGCTCGACAGTAATACAATTTATCTTTCCGCCGATACATCAGAGCTCAAACAGGGCCGGCATCAACAAGTGTCAAGATATAAATAAATTGTGCCCACAGTGCCCTTAATTCCGACGATATGCCGAGAAGGATCAAATTCAAGATGTTTTTAGACCTCGACCGTAAGATGTCTTGTATGAAAACTTACAATAGGATTTATTTAGGATATCTCGTGTTGTGATAGGAAATCGGAAAATATTTTGAATTGGTTTTTTTATACGAACCCAAACACTTTATATTATACGTTTTAGTAAAATATATAGAACATAGAATGTACAATTATCATAATATTATAATAACAAATAGTTGATGGAATGAAAATTGAAAATCAATATTCGCTAGGTATGTTATTTAGGAGATCAAACCAAACTCATCGCCTATTTTATATACCCTACCTACTGTTCACATTTCAATAGGTAGGTATATTAACTACAGTATTTAGAGTAGGCGTTGATTAAATCTATGCGTTATTATACCCTACGTCTTGTATCTGAACCGAACTAATTGTCTAGATTTAATGATTTAGTAGGTAATATCGCTAAAGATTTATAATACTCTGATCGTAATCTCAAACTGAATTTGAACTGGCTTGAGACTTAAATCTCACAAAAAGTTATCTCTATCTAAACTAAACATGAGCTGTAATAATATTTGCGCAGTAATACATAAACCAGTTTGTCTAATTCTATATTATTGTAACCACCCATTAGGTAATTCTCAGAAGCAGCACGGAGTCTGGATTTGTACCTATTTGACCTAAAACATAACTAGCGAAATGTGCGTGTACTATATGTGTACTTCTGTCTACTCCTTCGGGGAATACAGGCGTGATGTTATGTTCATATTATTGTAACCCACATCTATTACCAAATAAAAAGGTTTGAATTTAACGACTTCAGATAAAAAAAGCAAATGCCAGAAATTCCCTCTCCCTACGATAGATTACCACAGAGTTATGGAAAAGGCCTACCCAACTGAATTATGAAGACAATTTCAAACAATCGCAGCCACTAATGTCGTATTAAAAGTCCCATATAACGGCTAAAGCTCTTCATCCGTTGACCTACAGCTATCTGTGACACTTACATTTCGAGGCCGTACGCGCTAAGCCCGCTCCACGGATGCGAATGTCTGGTATACACAAAAATTCAATTACTGGGCGCGACTGGAGTGGTCTCACACCCCATTGTAAACCATTCGAATTATGACGCTGCATGTTGTTTTGTTGGGTAGGCGTATAAGCTATCTATACTGTACCTATATACAGGCTTTACTAATTGCGTGTTTTCAATCAATAAGAAATATTCCACTATTTTAGGGAGAAACGATGCTTTATTATTTAATTTTGATATGAATTTCTTGGAAATAAGAACTGGTTTTAATCATCATCGTCGTCAGTCAGAAGGCGTCTACTGTTTAACAAAGGCCTTCCCCTTAGAACGCTAATATGAACGACAACTTGCCAATTGTATCCACCGGTTGCCCGCAACTCTGACGATATCGTCGGTCCATGGTTTCAATCTTAAACATACTAATTCATGTATATAATTAGCAAAAGTTTGCAAAGAACTAGGTATATTGTTGAACTTTCGTAGGTACTTCACAGTATCACGTTCATACATTGTAATTCGGGTTGCGGATGTCTAGATGGCGCTTCTTTACGCCGTGACGTCACGCACGTATAAACTCGCGCGTAATATGTTTATGTGTGAGTTACGTAGATGGTAGGTATTAGCTCTTATGACGGTACGTGCGTGAGGCTTCTAATGGTGGGTTCTCACGGTGCGTTACAACACAAGCAGAGCCATACTACGCGCCATGCGAAGGGAGCTCGGGCTCGTTCGTTGTACTTGCTGGCCCGTAAGAATCGATTCCGTGTGGTGCGGCTCGTGTTATACCGCGTCGTGAGAAGCCACCATTAGAAAACCTTTTGCAATGTTCAAAATTCACACATTTTTATGAGAAACTCATGCTTGACATATACTTTATTTTGATTTGATTTGAAAAAAGTAACATGCATACATTGCAAATAAATGCATTCGATATTTCTTCACTTTCTCTTGCAATACTTACTTTTTCGTCGTCTCTCCAAGTCGGTACTTCTCGATAGTGTCTAGTCGTCGAGAGCCACTTTGCTCCAATTCTGCACCTGTACCAATCTACTACGTATCGTTAGAAGCTGTTCTTTTATTCTCCGGTAACAGAGCTACAAACTGAACTAAAGCAATGTGTTATTGTATCATTTTTATGCCTACCATTACACTGAGTAATATGATTAAAATTTCATAACCTTCTTTTGTTTTGACAATGCGTCTCGTGTAATACAGTCATGATTTAGTATTAAAGCAAATTCTCTAGGGGTTTGCAGCAATTTTAATATGATATTGTGTACGATATACAGTATACTACCGTAAATACACAATGTCATTTCAAGCATTTAAGCATCCGTTTCTGCATTTAAGTAATCGTAATATTGGGAACGAGTGGTATACGGCCTAGGATTGTCCACCCCCTTTCCTCCCTTGGGTGTCGTAAGAGGCGACTAAGGGAAAAAACCCAGGGAATGGGCAGTAACGTCTTCTATCCCTTCTTCACCAATACTGCGATCCCCAAACTGCTTTTCAAACGTGGGGAGTATAGCAACACACCCCTTAAGGGGGAGGCCTTTGTTCAACAGTGGACGTCTTCCGGTTGATGATGCTGGTTAATATAGGGAACAGCTGTTTTCCTTGAAATTATAACATGTATGTTCATTGTTCATATTTATTTAATGTTTGCGGCCAGCGTTTTGATACAATTGTATAACGTAGATAATACTTGAATATTTATCTAGCCGAGTAGCGCTGTGGTTGTTACCAACGAATGCAAGTACCTATATAAACACTTGCTTGGTCTGAATGTTCTAGGGAACATAGGTTCAAATATCGAACACAGATAATAATGTATTTTCTGGAACAAATTCATCGAAAGGTATAAAGAAAAAGTTTATCTTTACAGGCACAAAAAACAATAAAAGAAAAATATGAATGTGAATGAAATCCTTGTCACAATTTCAGTTTCAATAAATTTCTGTTAACTTTTATTAGCCTCGGTACAGTTAGATGCCTATTATTTTCTGTTTAAGAGTCTTCTATACGAAATATGTCGCTTTGATAATAATTCTTATTATCGTATGGTTAATATATAACCTGGTGCCAGAGTTTAAACCGCCTATAGGCCTCTGTCATGGCTTTTTACACCGTTGAAAAATCTCTCAGGTGTACCGGTTTCCTCGCGATGTTTTCCTTCATCGTTTTTAGGAACTGATAATTTTCATTACACACATGAATTCGAAAAGACGTTGGTGAGTGCCGGGGTCTGAACTTGCGACCATTGACTGTGCAGTCCAACGGTCAAACTACTTGGTTATCTGTGTCCAACCATCCTATGAATAATATTGAAAATATTACCATGCAGAATATGTATTACATTTATAATTCACTTACATTATCGCACGTAATATCGTAACACAAAATATATTTGAACAAGGTTTACATAAGTAACGCTACTTGGCGCCCACGTTTCTAAGAGCATAAAATACATCCTTGGCTTCCAAAATCAAGGCCGCAGTGTTCACGAGATCTTGTACATTATACAATCTAATAACAAGTTCCTTATGTCTCAAACAGAATACATAATACTCATACTGAACACGCAATGTCATTGCTGCACATCACTTTGAGACGTGACAACGCAATAAGGGTCTTTGTCGCTTAAAGGACATTGTAGGAAAATCAAACAAAGCGTAGCCTTCCTCTATCCAATCACTTGAATAGCTACACTCGAAATGAACTTTTGTAGGCTATATACACTTTTGTCCCAATGCGGTCCCTAGCTGCTGTGGAGAACTCATCCATAGTATCACCCATCGGACTGCTATAATTAAGATCTCCTTTGAGAACTATCGACAACTTATTACTTCCTTTAATTCGAACACCACAAAAAGTAAGTTTAACTATCCTACTTTTTTTTTATTATTTTGGATTCAAAATAACCGACCAGATTTAGGTATTACCAATAAAAAGTAGTCACAAAAGCACAATGCTTACTGGTATGAGAACACAGCAATTTTAGGTATAACATTCAAATAAGAAGAATAATTAAATAGGTCATGAGTGGTGCCTTTAAACAACTAAAACCCACATTAGAAAACATCGTTAACCTATAATCTATGCAAGACATGTATTGTATAAGTTAAGTTTTAGTGACGAAGATGTTAATAGGTCCTCTCTTTTGTTTATAGTTGGGGGAAGGGGTGGAGCTGACTTTGGGCGAGCTGCGCGCGATGGCGCTGCGCCAACAGCAGCAGATCGACACACAGCACCAGCTGCTCTGCGCCAAGGAGCAGCGGCTGCGGTACCTCAAACAGCAGGAGGCTAGGCAACACCAGGTCAGTGATAACCAAGACGCCAATTTTCCGTATTAAAAACGTCACTGTCATGTCTTAAATGTCAATTTTTTTCGATACTTTGACATTTAAGGAGATATAAATGGATGATGGAATAGAAATCAGAACTGTAACTAGAACACATCTATTTACAAGAAGAGCCTCTATGAGCAGAAGACGATGTCTGGTTGTCTTTTATAATACTTATGAGAAGAATATGTTTTTTTATCAAGAGCATCGGTTATCTCATTTGGGTTGAAACCTACCAAAAGGTGATGGAAATTAATAGAGGTGTCGCTTCGCTCAGAAATACCAGTACGCCTAAAGCCAACGGTCTAATAGAACATTAATGGAACTTTGTCTATAAAATCTCACTGGTAATATCTACTTTTACGAATTAACGTAACAGACATTAGGTTCCAGCTAAGATATAGACGTTAAGAATCGGTCCCAAAGTAACAATAGTGGTGATTTCGATAAAGTGTGTTATAAATCTAATGCATAGGGTTGAGCAGTAACTTTTAGTTGTCCCCTCGCGGGACTAAGTGTACTTAGTACCTACTTACGAGTGCGGCTTTTACGATGTGATTCCCTGTAGTAATGATGTCGTTACACATACGTTACCCTACAGGCACATACGTACATACGTATGACGTCACCGCTACTTAAATTAAGGTACAACTTGCAAATAAACTGTAATAAAATTTCCACTGAAAGTGCTGTTCATTTATGGATAGCATTTACCTCGTTTTGGTTACCGTGGAAAAGCCCTGGCGCGGATTATTAATAGCAGCGGGTAAAAGGAAAATCTTATAAACTATGCGAGGTCATGTTACTAGGTACTGTACAACTACGTGCCGGTAACGTTAACATCAGCGAAAGAGATTTAATGTCTCATAAAACATACCTTCTTCATTTACAATAATGTTTCATCTACAGACGGTAATCCCTTAGCCACATCGCTTTTAGTATCGATAATCGTTATATGACTCACGATAAATATCGTTATGTTATTTACTCGATATAAATATTTAAAATCCAACTTGAATCAAATCGATAAAACTTGCTACAAATGCCTCATAATACAGATAAACCATTTCAGTTGCCAAACGAACTTTGGTCTTCATAAAGGAATATCTATTACAGTTGGGATACAGTGATGGATTCAATTTGTAAGAGTAAGTCTCGGTTCCACGGAAACTTAATAGTCTCAACGGGCATCGTTACTAGATCGCTGAGATGACAGCGACGGGTCGTAAGGTTATTGAATAAATTACGGAATTGTGTTACTGCAATGGCTTCCCTTGTTTCAAGTCATTGCTTACGTTTAAGTTTAAAATATGTTATAAATAGAACGTAATCGTTATTTCCCTCTTTAGGTTAATTGCTAGCCTATTATTGCCTAATACATTGTTGATAATTTCAAACCGTTAGCATTCAGGCAACAGACATTATTGAAGAGTGCGTATTTGAACTTTTTGGACACAATAAAATAACACAGTACGATTAATAGCCATAGAGGCAATGTACCTTAATGAGCGTGAGAAAACATAACTTAAATAATAATGTATTGCCATTAAATTCAACGTAATTTTCGAGTGACGTCGTGCCTAATTAAAGTGCCTTACAAAAGAAAGAAACTGTATGGCTGAAAACCTTCTCGGAATTTCGTTCCGTCGGGTTCAAATGCTGCTTAGGCACTAGAATAGGTTATAGATATGATACACAGTATGTGTAGATAGCTGTAATTGTTTTTTATGAAATGCCTAGACATAACCATAGCGAATTAATGGCCTTCAACCCTTCAAAATTACGCGTATCGCTTTTCAAGTAACTCTCCATATGTTTATTCAATAAGATTTATTTTCTTTTCACTTCGTTTAACAGTCTTTTGTCTTGAGAAGTATCAGCTTATTTTTAGAAATAACAGAAAGATGAGCACGGCCTGCGATTAATCAACCTCGGTGGATCAAAAGCTGTTTTTTCTTTGTGCAAACAAAGAATGTCTAGTTTATTACGACTTGCTACCATTTGTTTTAGGTGTCTTCTATTATTCACTTCTGCGTTGACTTTGGAAATCATAAATCGCTTACTGTCTTTTTTTTTCCCTTTCGTTTCGTTCACGACATCGGGAATTCATGTTTCTCTTGTAATATTGTTAAACATGTGCGTGTGATTTATTTTGCTTTCAGAACTTTTTGTTCGCTAATATTGTTCTACGAGTTCTGAATGGGGAGAGGGTAATACTTTTATTGCATTTTATATTGCGGTTTACGTTTTGTTGTCGTAATATACTCAGGAACAAAATAGACATGTAATGTGGCAATCTCAAGTAATTGTATTGATGTAACAATATTTTTGGTATTTTAATAAATAGTTTTTTTCTGAAGGTAAGCTGAGATTAGTTTCTTTGATGTACAATTAAAGCAAAATTTAGATTTTATTTGTATTACAAACATCTCATTTATAAAGTATCTTGTTTATTTAAAAGTTTCTTCTTATCATTCCTAAGGCTATGACCGAAAGTTCAAATCTCGGCCATAAATTACGATTTCGCATTAAACCCCAGCTTAGGAAGCTAATTTATAATTCATGCCAAAAATAAATTGGTCTTTGCGGTATTTTCTATACTCTCGTGTACTCATCGCGGCTCGTTCGATTTCTCTCTTTTCGTCCTCAGTTAATTGATATACAAAAGAAGAAGACAAAGCATTTGTCAACTTTACAACTGTTGCCTCCTACACAAGTGGCAAACCGCTTGTCGTATTGTAATAGAATAGAATGAAAAATATATGGGTAACAAAGAAGAAAGATAACATTATGTCATCCCAATACATTTAACATTCTATTTGATTTCTATTCATTTTGCCACTTATCTAGGAGTGCTGTACAGCAATCATCAGTTAGGTGGTTAGTAGGTACCACAATACAATTTGTATATATTATGTAGATATGAATATTATAGTGGTGTATAGTAGGTATTAGCCAAGCTTCAACAAGGCACAGCTGCGTATC
Source organism: Abrostola triplasia (assembly GCA_946251915.1). Lineage (NCBI taxonomy): Eukaryota > Metazoa > Arthropoda > Insecta > Lepidoptera > Noctuidae > Abrostola > Abrostola triplasia. Next base: position 7,151,302 of record OX276434.1, on the reverse strand, counting down.
GACAGGGTTTGCAAATAATCCACTCAGAGCCGAGTCCTCGACCCAGTGGCGACCTCCGCGGAGAATCTAATAAGTGGATCTATTATCTGCTTCAAAAATGTATTTATATCGCCCAAATATCCAGTACCACTGGATATCGTTGCGTAATTCCTACTTTCGTATTAAGAATTCGGTAGTTTACCGTGGCTAGTAAAATATCGATGAGATTCACGTAATCATTATCATCATAAAAAATATGTCATCATTTTTAAACTGTCGTTTCCATGACAAAGAAAGACTTAAGCGGATTAAATGCTAAGATATTTAACTATGGTAAGGAATACGTTTTATAGATTAAAAATATAGGTGTATTTATTTTTTATTATGCTAGGTTAATTTAACATAAACTTACAAAATTAAGTACCTAGTATTCTTAGTCGCTCTCTCCAATGACAGCGACTTGAACGCTCAGTTACTATAGAAGAGACAATTAAAGTCCCAGTAGAAGAACACTTTACAAGATACCCAATTTCAGAGAAATTCATTAGGTTCACGTCATTCTTGTGGCTTCTCAAAGTTTCGAGCTATATTAAATGTACGCGTGTTTTAACTAACACATACTATCTATTGCAAATTTGAAGTTTAAATAGTTCTCTTAGTTACATTACAAAATGTATCGCGCGCATAATCACCGCGCTTCGCAAGCGGCTTGGGGACCGCAAGGGTGGTGAAGTTACAGAAGACGCTGCTGCCCATTTTCTGGATTTTCCCTTAGTCTCCTCTTAAGACACCCACGGGAGGAAAGGGGGTGGTTAATTTTAGGCCGGATACCACTCGGCATTACCAAACATTTTTATCTAGAAGTAATTTTAATGCAATCATAAACATTTCAGGCGTTGGAAAAATGTATATTGAATAGTTTGGTTTATAATTCTTGTATGTTTTATATTTCAAGCTTTTATTTTATATTTATAAAAACGGTAGGTACTTTATATATGCAAATTTAAAATTCCTCTCATTGTTATAATTATGAAGCAACAACAAAATAGGCTCAGATTTTATTTATAACTGGACGCGACAATGGACACGTATGAAAAGGGGAAGGTGTGAATATTTAAAAGGGTTTCAGAAGTCCTTAATTCTTTGTCTTTTATAAAGAATTTTTAATGAAGTACGGGAACGCGAATAGTACATGGAACAAAAAATCTTTATTCTCAGTAAAAACTTCCTATCCAATTTGCTAAAAATGTTAACAATCTTTTTGAGTGCCTGTACCTTAAACATTTGTACCATGTTTTTAAAAATTGCATTTTAGTATTTTCCCATTAAAACTCATGACAACATTCTAAATAAAATTATTTTGTAAATAAGCCATAAAAATATTGTTTACGTTTACTGCAAATATTTTTATACAGCATACCTACCAAAAAGTTTTTGATTGCTTTCGTATAATCATAACCGTGTTATTTATAATTCAAGTTTGGATTGTTTTCGCTTTGTAATTGACTCCGTCAGTTTATCTTTGAAGATTTAGAATTCAATATCACTATGTTTGAGTTGTTTACTTTACAGTTGAGATCTGCGATCTTGATGAATTAATTAAGAGGCTTCTCATGATAGAGCGAGATTAGATTTAGATTGTTACTGTTGTGGGAAGTTCTGACAAAATAAATGCTATTAAGCATACAGCTATTGGATAATAAGCAGGGATATACAACGTTAGATATAACGCACTTGCACACGTCATAAAGGACGAGAAGGTACCGTCCTCACAGGCGACATAAAAAACGAAAGAATTCATTTTTATGAGTTCACCCGCACTTAAATTCAAAAATTTTGAAGGATTTTAGAATATTAAATCCTATTTGCATATATATTACATCGTTAAAGACCAACTGAGTTATCACGAGTAAAAATATGTCCCGGAATCTTTTGGAGAAATTGTGAACAGATAAGGAGAAAAAAATATTCCTTGTTCTTAATAAATCTTCGGGTTGGGCCGGACGCGCGTTAGCCTAATGCGATATTTATCGCTGCCTTAAAAATAAACTCTTCTCAAGCAATAAGTATGCCTATTAAATAAACAAAATTGCCAGACGGTGAGCCTTATAGACATTTAATTTTATCCTACTAATATTATAAATGTGAAAGTTTGTGAGTATGGATGTATGGATGTGTGGATGTTTGTTACTCTTTCACGCATAAACGGCTGGACCGATTTGGTTGAAATTTGGTATGTAGATAGGTTATACCCTGGATTAACATATAGGCTACTTTTTATCCCGAAAAAATGTCGCGGGTAACACCGCGGGGCGCAGCTAGTACTCATCATAATTCTCCCTTTGAATTTTACAAGCTCTCGTCTTTGTCGATTTAGTAAATGATATAAGAGAAATTACATTTTCTTAGTTATTTTAAATAAGAACTAGCTTGATATAAATTATGTAACGTAATATGTAGATTGTAGAAGTATCATGATAAATTTCATTACTTATCAAGAATCCGCCCACTCTCACGATTCTTGTATAATTTTGTTCAAGGGTGGCAAGTCATAAATATTGTGAAGAATTCCACTTCTACGCTTTCTACATTTTACACGTAATCTAGATGTAGTACCAAATGATAATAAATTAATTCATTGCTTGATAGGTGGCGGTAGAAGGCGAGCGGCTACGACGGCTACGCGAGCGCGTAGAGGCGCAAGAGTTGAAGTTGCGTCGGCTACGAGCGCTACGGGGACAGCTCGACAGAAACAAGCAAGCGAATATCGCACTTAGTAAGTACTCTAATATAGTTTGTTTTACATTGCATTGGAACTTATGTTGGTAACATTTTCTAAAACAGATATTTCTTTAAAATAACAAATGAGTCGAGTTAAAATAGGGGTGTCAGTATTAGAGAAAAGGGTTGCTCTATCCAGTTACAGTTTCCACTTATTATGATTACACATAATGTTTACTTTTATCATTTGATATTCTCTTTAAAATACTCTTATTATTATGAGTTATGATATAACAACTACATGTAGGTAAGTAGCTATTGCTAATTAACACCGTCTACTAGTTATCTAGGTACAGATATCTCAAATGTATGCTAATATGTATCATTCGGGATTAATACTGTGAGATTGCGTCAACAATCGCGCCCTATTCAATTACCGGTACCATTTGAACGCTAGTATTGAACAATATTGACATATTAACGGGTGTTTAAGCCCAATTAATAGTTACATCAGAACTTCATACTGATTTACATTATTGATGTCTGCTTAACATTAATATGGTATGTGGCTCAGACTGTCGGCACAAAATGGCAGGTAGCTAGAAATAAACGATTACTTATAAGAGAAATTATTTGACTAGACTAGACAGCACAACATCATTAAGATCGTTTGACTGTGTCGTTGTTCTAGTTGTAAGAGATCTTGGGTTCTACCCGGGTCGATGCTCGCCCACTACAGTTAAGTTAATGACTGGAAACGAATCGATGAAAATTACCGTTCATAATTCCGTCAACACTTAATCTTTAAGCTTATGGCTATCTACAATCTTTACACTTCCTACTTCCTTAGGAAGCGCTCTTGTCTTAGCGGTTAAATATATCTGGATTTGTGCCCGGTTGATGGCAATAGGCTCGCCCCCTATTACATTGGGACTTAAAACATAACTGGCGAAATGAGGGTGTACTATATTATGTACGCCTCTGCCTACCTCTTCGGGGAATACAGGCGTGATGTTATGTTATGTTATGTTTTTTGTGTTGTAATACTAAGCTTTATTAGAACACACCTGCATGTGTTGTTGTTTATCAATTTTTGTTACGTTCAGTTAGTGGAATCGTTTCAATTACTTAAAACATTTTTATGTTCCGAGAAATTTATCGCCTTTGCGCGTGTTAGCTCACTCTGGGTATTCTAACAATGACATGTTTCATAGAAACGGTCAATAAATTGTTTGTTTGTGAGGTTTAAGTTAGTTTTTATTTATTTGATACATCATTTATTGAAATTCAGGTATTGACCTATTTATATAACAATGTCGTATTGCTAGGACCATATAACTAATTACTAGCAGGTTACATAGAAACCTCGTTGACTGCCTCTTTGTTCTAGTGGTTGGTAATCGCGACTGCTGAGCGTGAGGGCCTGAGTTCAAATCCAGGATCGGGCAAAGTGTTACTGGATGTTTGCCTTAGGTAATTCTCAGTAGCAGCACGGAGTCTGAGTCGGATTTGTGCCCGTTAATGGCAATAGACTCACCCTATTACATTGAAACCTATGACATTACTTGTGAAATGTGTGTGTACTATAGGTATTTGGGGAATATAGGCGTGATGTTATAAAAAAATAACTGAAAACTTGTTATTAATTAGTAATTTTTCAACGGCTTATCCAGCTTACTTATTGAGACTTTAGAGAGTCGAATTAAATGTACCTAAATGTAGCTTACATTCTACAATTCTACATTAACAGAAATTCCACTATGAGTCGGACCAACGCGATCGATGATCTGCCAAAGAGTTATTTAACCCCACCGTTGACTGGAAAACTTCTATACAAACTGTTTAACAATGTTCTATTAAAGGGTGGATTGTTGCTGAAAGAAATAAGAAAGGAATTAAAAGCAACGTGATTAAGGAAGGAGTTGAGAGCCGGAGTTTAAATGAGAGAAGTGAATTTGGATTAGTTGGAAAGTTTTTTAGAACGGTTTCAGGTTTCGTCATTTGAATTCTTCATGTTTTTGCGGTGTTGCAGTTTATGGGCGTTTGTCTGATTCACCGTGACGAATTGATAGACATAAAAGTTTTAGAATTACTGTTTTTTTATTTTTTTAAACGTCGCCCCATACTAGGAATTTGTCCTGTGTCGTGGGTGCGTTTCACAAACATGAAATATCACATACACTGACACCCAGACTCGGGACAAACATCTGTGGTTCGCACAAAGTTTTGCCTTTGCGGGAATCGAACCCGCAACCCTTAGCGCATCAGTCCAGTCGCTTAGCCACTGCGCTAATTTGGTCGTCAATTAGGTACACAATACCTATCTACACACAATACCTAGTATCTGTCCTTTTTAAGTCAAAAATTACGTTCATACTTACCCTCCAATACGATGTAAACGAAAAAGTATATAACTGGATTATACGTTTCTTACCGACGTCGTAACGGTAGAAGGAATTTAGGTAAACTATACAAAAGTAAAGTTGCTTCGGTAGAATAAATACGAACCTTCGTACGCCACCTACTTTTATCACGGAAAACTACACCAACAACAATCACAAGTCGTAAAAAGCTATTTACGACTATTAAATAATTGGGTATTTACGAAAATAACGGTTAATTTTGAACAAAATTAAATTGTTTTCAACGTTGAATCCCGTAATTTCATTGAACGGTGGAACAAAAAGGGAATAATGTGCCACTTGAAACAGAAATAAGTGAAATGAAGCATGTTTTAATTCTCATTGAATATGCATGTGTGCACTGCAATTTACATTCGTAATACGCTAGCCGGGAAAGGGTTGACTTTTTTCCATATTTAAATAATATTTGCCTTTTTGATTAGTCGTAAATAAAGACTGTAGAGGGTTAAGTATGTTCTTCCAAAGATATCGACTTGCACATTACACAAACAGATTGTAATAAGGTTTATACCTAAGAGAGGACTATTTTAAACCTGAGGCCTAAGCTGCCAGTTAGAATTTCATCCCATAACCCACCATGTCATGTCACCTAGAAATTTAAACCCTGAGCTTACACGCGACAGCCGCACCGACCTCATGACCAACGGAGGTCGTAAATGGAAACAAATATAGATTTATATTTAGAATAATTACAAATTCACGTCCAACTAGCCGGACCGGTGTAAATGGGTCACATTATTGGATCAAGAGCAGACTATTTACAGTGCAGACGAATACACTGACATTGGACTTGCAGTGTTGAATGAAATCATACGCTATGCTATTTTCACTAATGTTTTGATGATTTTCAGGGTTGTCGTAGAATCTAAATAGAGTGGCGCTTGTTCATTGCATCTATAGAGGCAAAAAACATCTGTTTATATTGTAAACTCGTTCATAAATTAGGTATTTTTAACCCTTTCTTTAACCGACTTCTTTTATTTTAACATGAAAGTTAATTTCAAATACAGAACAAAAAATGAAAGGCTGCCTAATAAAACATGCAATAAGTTAATATTGGAGGATGTTAAATGTAAATTAAACTCCCGAAAAACTGGGAGTTACGAATATTGAAATAATAATCTTACCGTGCCCCTGGGAAGTGGAATAATTTAATGTTCCAAAATCCTATAATTCCTCATCTCAAAGAGGGTTATCGGATAAAATGGCATATTTTATTGATCATTTTCTGCTATTCATTGCAGACCGGTATCCTTATAGCGTCCATAGCGTTTCAAAAACTTTGCAAAAGTTTTATATACAGTAAATCGATTTTTATTAATTTGAAACATGATCTACTAAACAAAAAGTATACTATATCTTCTTCGTTAGTCTAAAAACACGGTAGATATACCTAACTATATTTTGTATAGCATACCTACATATCGTGCGAGGAAGCCAAACACGACAAAGGCGACCAGTGCTGTAAGCCTAGCTCTTAATCACTGCACTAGTCGGGTCGCCACTCGCCATTTCGTGTCATATTTCTACAGCTTTTTCTCTCTACTTACATTTTATTTTTTGTTGGCTTTAGTAAATTCTGAGGATACATTTTAATCTTTAATTTAAATAATATAGAATGTATGTCTCACAATTTAAAATAACTTAATTAGACCGTTTGGCTTTCTATAAGATTATCTATTTTAGATTCTTCTTGAAAAATTGTAGAAAATGCCTATGAAAAGTGACCTTTATGAACCACGCCTCAATTAAACAATGGTATCTAGTTGTTGTTAGGCGTGGCTTAATTGAATTTACTGCTGGACTCATGTCGTAACAACCGTTGTTTGATTTCTTGTAATCGTAGAACTACCCTAAAATGTTTAATGGATATCAATTTGACTCAAAAAAGCCATAGATCTATTATATACATATATTCGTTGTTTGAACATTAAGCCTGAAAAAAGTCGTTATGATTATAATAATAAAAGTATTAGGTGTTTTTTATGTATGTAGTAATGTAGTTTGTAAATATTACATTTTTAAATGCATTTCCAGTTTCTCCGAACAAATATTTGTCTATACAGCCAAATTTTCCAATACTAATGTTTACATCGCAGTATTAGGTAAACCAATTCACTAAACATAAAAACCTCCCAGTTAACCCTCTTCCCACCACAGTACGCCATCACTAAAACAAACAAATCCAATCACCGCAGTAACAAGACGTCCCAGCGTACTTTTTGTTTTCAAAAATCATAACCGTTAATAGAACTGTCAATCCGGGCGTATCGCGGCTTCACAGTCCAAGTGGGACTAGTCGTTTTATCGCGTAGTGGCCAGGCGATGGGCCGATTGTGCCCGTCTGAATCAACAGGGTTAACTCAACGGCATTGTATTACGTAATGCGGTCTTTAGCAGAACTTGCTTATCTGTTGAATAAGCACTAAGTTTAATACTGGAATTAAAGGTTTTGTTGTTTGAACTTCAAAGGCAGGTATATAAAAATAAATCCTAAAACTATTTTTAGTTATATTTACAATTCTTGATGAAGACTAATCCACTTAAAACAAAGAAGGTAAAGAACTTCATGGCGCTTCAGATTTATTTAAGATTAATGCACATTTGTACAAAGGCAGACTTAATGCCATTAGGTATTCACAAAATTATAAAGATCTTAAAGCGTATGCAAATCAAGAGACCGACAACATGCCATAGGAACCTAAACAAGGGAATCATATAAGCATAATATCCATTCACAAAAGAAGAGACCTACCGTATTACTACGAGTTCGCAAAAGTAAAACGTTTAGAAGAAATCTCTTTAGACAAGTTACAGTAGTGCGAACCCCTTAGGGACTCGGTGAACATATGGCATTTTATAACTTTCAAGATCTTTCACACTCATAACCGCTGTATAAGCGACTTTGAACTAAAATGGCTCTAAACATTCCATCTCTTCTTATTTGCATGAATAGAACAAGGGTAGGCATATCTTACATAAATTGTTATGAATGTATAAAAAGATTAATATTTGAATTTCTTTTATAGCTGTTCTGATTATAAAAGTGTGTTCTGAGATTTTCACACGGCATTTATATGCACAAAGTAGCAGAATAAAATCCAGGTTAATACCAAGCTGACGTTTTGAATGCCATAAGACCTCACAGTAAAATAAAGTTCTATTCAGACACACTAACAAAGTTACCAAAAAAGCGGTCAATGGACAATCCTATCTGTAAGATATAAGAAAAAATCTGTAGAGTCGCGAAAACTAGGTTCCCGAAGGGTTATCTGAACATGTATACGAAAACGAGCTACAAACCAGAATTCGCCACAACAAAGACTTTGCCAATCTAGTTCCTGTATTCTGCGCATAAATAGATAATATCGGAGAATATTTCATAAACGTGCCATACCGCAAAATGTCACGGCCCGATAAATATCAATACACATGTACCTACTTATTGGGTCGCCGTTTATAAGGTCTAAATGGATTTCCTTTGCCTCCTAATACTATTTGTAATGTCAGTTGAACAACCTTATGTAAAGGTAGGTAGGTAAAATATTGAACGAAATTGTGTGAAATGTCGCGTCTATTTGTGTTTTGATTGGAATAGGTACGATATAATCTCATGAAATCTTATCTCACGCAATTTATATTTATATATGTAACTCTTCCTAAGCATATTGCGCGCACGTAGGGCTTATATTTGGCTTAGTTAAAGTTTATATGAAGAAGGAATGCTATACGCTAAAATTTCAGAATAATTCACCGAATTTCAACCATTGGGTAAACACTAGTAATTACAATTACAGCTACATATCTCTCCAACAACATCTATTCAACCCATCCATTGAATTCGCAGAATTCTCTCTACAGCTTGCCATAACACGAATAATACAGATACTCAAGCGACGTTCTGCCACTCGTAGAATGTTCTAGACGCATCTAGAATTTCGTCGTCGTTAATTAAAAGCAGTCTTAGTCAAATCCAGTTCGGTTCACTAAGTAATCATAACCGCACTGCAATGCGGGCTTGCATTTGGATGCCAATTAATGTTTCAATAATTGGAATCAATCGCGATCGGTTGAGTCTACAGATAGAAAGTTTTATTGTGTAATGTTAGAGCTTGATTAGTTGCAAGACGTTTAGCTTTGTCACGCTATTCCCTTTAAATAGACGATGTAGTACATCGCCCAATGTGTACAGTTGTACATCGGATGACGGTACATTGGGCAAGTACTCACTCGTGATATAAATAAAAATAGTATCTATGTTTTTTAGACTCCTTGGTATTTTTGTTTGGGGCCCAATGAATGCTAATAGACTGGGGATCTATTTACATCGCATTTATAATGATCGGCAAAATGTGGGTTTTCAGGCTTCTGATATCAAAGAATAGGGCGATACTTCTGCCTTCTTGCTGGGCGTAACTGTCTTAATAACTACCTGTCGCAACTTACTTATTAATTATTATCATTAATTCGTATTATTATTTTGTACTACCCTTAATTTTGTATTTAATTAACATTTCCCTTTTCTTAATAACTTAGTTTTACTACGATGCTCATTTCTTACAAATTTGGTTTTCTCTCAAAATTGTTTTATGACGGCCAAGTTTAATTAAGTTTCCTATTTTGCCCGCTGGGATCGGTCCCATTGCGTAAAAAGACGGCCTAATGTCCACCCTGATTTGTCAGGGCACACTATACCGGCCCAGGTGTGTTTTACAACCGGGCCTAAATCACCCTTTGAATTTTTAAACCAGTTACCAACTTCAGTATTCTGAAATTCAATAATTTTATAAATAACTTTCGGATAATATACAACTTAAAAATGACAATAAATGGCAATATAATATAACTCAAAAAACGAATCCTATCTTTTTATTGGTTGTAAATATTTTATCGTTCACAAATTCGGGCACCCTTGGTGACAGTTGTAAATTTTATTAGTGTTTTATTGCTTAATTAAAATTCTAATATTAATATTGTTTTGGACAGTTATATTTTTAGAATGGTAAAATATGGACTTGCTCAAAATGGAGTGGAAATTAAATAACTGGTTTGCCTAGTAAATTTATCGTGACACTTTTATATCTATGTTCCTTCGTTTATCAATACGCCTTCACTTAGAAACGTTTAACGACTTTATTATTAGAGATGTTAAAATCCGGATGATTTGTGAAATAAATTCCATATCCAATCTCATAGTTACAATTTTCTCCTCGTTTGAATATTTACGACACAAAATAACAATATTATGATTAAACACTTTGAATTCTAATCAAATTCTTAACGAAGGTAAAGTGTAAGGTCTCAGCGCTTTTTCTCAGAAAATGTTCTTTCAAGATAAAGGTTGTACGACAAGCTTATTATGAGACCTATCGCTTACCTCTAATTAATTCGTTAATGGAATATTTCATAATCCCTTTAAGAAAAATAAATCTCTTCAGTGTACCTAAAGCCATAAAATAGGATTGAAAGTGCGAGCTTCTAAATAAATAACGTGAACATTTTATGGGCCGTTTGGTTCGGCGATGGAGCGCGAAATTTGTGTTGTAACCACAATTTGTGTTGTCCTCGAGATAGATAAAGTTCATATTAAGATTATTTACGTAAGGGCAAGTTGAGGGGCGTCTGAATTTTGTCGGGTTATAAATGTCTATTGAGGCAATTTTCTTTACTCCTACGTACCTTTAGTGACGTGATAGAGATAGATTGCGTTTTACGAGCGAAAATCAAGTGATTGAGTAGAGTCCCAGGGTTTGTTCAGCGAAAGGCGCCTTTATTTTGTTTATGTATAAACTATCGGTGGCTACCATAAACTAGCGAAAAATATTGAATGAGGGTACAATAACTTTGCGGAATAGCCGAAACGTAATGTGTGAGTATTATAATAATAGTATATTGGTCAGAATCATGTTATTGTATAGCACAAAATTTAATATAACTCAGTTGATCATGCAGTCACACTTATAAATAAAATAGGTTATTTATAATTCCATTGTAACTGATTAAATAAATAGGTACCTATACTGTCGAAAGAGGAGCTGTGTATTGTTGTATTCAGCATGAAAACTGACTAACTGTACTCTCACAAGTTACAAGAGTGCAGTTGAATATAAGTTACAGTAGTAGTCTGCAAGCAGCAAGGGTATGGCAATTTATTTACAACGATCTAGTGTACCTGCTGGGTACTCAATCTTACATAATATCCGTTGAGAATTGGACATCAATTTCAAATTACTTTACTGTTATGTTACCTCAGATTTCTATGCAAGTCTAATTCATTTCCAGCATCATTACGAAACCGTATAGCATCGAGCTAATCGATTAGTTCTAATCGCACCATACATGCTCGACGGCTAGCGATTACGCTCTACGCATACTAAGCAATAGAACAGCAGACACATACGCACAATAAACACAATAATTACGTCTGACCCACTTATCGATAAAAAGAACAAAAGCCTTATCGAGTATTGGACTATTTCTTTTCGATTGCTAGGTAAGGTTGCTATCCGCACAGATTGTTCGATTTAGAGGGTTTATTTCGAATAGGCATTCGATTTTATCTCACATCCAAGCAAATATCCAATTACTTAAGAGGCGAGCTTTTTGTTAGAAGAAGATCGTCGTTAGGATGATAATAAAATGTTATTCAACGATGAATACTATTAGGAAGTGTTGATTCCCTGTCGTTAATCGCGAGGTAATGTATTGCATCTATCAAATAATCGATAAATAAGTAGGTAATGATTATGCGTGGGGCGTGTATTAGTGCATTTCTCAATATGGAATTTATAGACAATTTTATGATCAGACCTAACAGGTCAAATGAGTAACATAAATTGTGCTATGTTAGTTAATTACAGTTCTAAATTTCTCAGAATAGAATCATCAACACCATATTACTCATTAGCCATAGGTATCATAACCACAATTATTTATTCTATAATATTTACTTACATGTATGTAGGTACTCTACTACCTACATATACGCGCGATTGTAATTACAGTAATTTTGTTACTAATTCTCGTGCAGGCTTCGATACAAATTCATTTGGATGTAATGTAAACGTAGTATTGTATACAAAAATGGAAAAAATATTCTCTGTACGACAGGGTTTATATAAATAAAAATATAACACACTTAGCTACGTAAGCCTTATCCTCGTAATGAAAACAAAGGTAATGTAACTAAGTATTCAGGAGGGCTCAAAGTAAACGGCCAACTAACAAGGTAGACCAAGCTGAATATAATTAAGGACCACACGCTAATTTTGTAGTTATGTGTTTAATATTTTGTTGTTCTGAAAAGGGATTGCTATCTCATAAAGGCTTGTCATAAACAGCTTTCTATGATCATTTTTGTTGCGTATTAGACGATATTTTTTGGTCTTCATATTGTACTTAATGTCTTTTAAAAAATTAACCATATACTTACATATGGGAATCTGCTTCGCGCACAGTCAAAGTGTTCAAATCGTTTATTACCAGAATCAAACCATATTCTCACATTCACGTGTACCGAACACACATCGGTCGCTATGTGTATGAAGTCTCAGCCAGTATTTATTCGGTATCAACCCAGTAAGAAAGAAAAGAGTGAAAGCATTATCTAAAATCCCATTAGTGTATATTTCGATAAAAAATTTAACACAAAACTGGCACACATCAACAATTCATAAAGCACCCAAGTAAAAGCGTTTCAGTTTTTTATTTATTGACAATCATTCCTCATCTTATCGTTCTTGCGATGAACGTACAATAAAATATCGTTGGGCGAGGTTACATAAAACATCGTTGCTATAATCGCCTATAGTACCAGTCTTCAAATGACACCGTCGTTGGTGACGCATCGACTAAACTTAGGAAAATCAATACCGACCATGTTACTGCTCATAATAGAACACTTTTGTGTTACATACGGACATTAATCAAATTGTATTGAAAATGTTTAATCTATAATGAATTTGATTGTAGTTTTTCTTTTCTGTCCTCGATTTTATCAGCCACTAGCTGCGCCCCGTAGTTTTACCCGCTACATTTTTCGGGATAAAAAGTAGCTTGTATTATTCTGATGTATAGGCTATATTATTGAAAAGTTTCATTAAAATCCATTCGGTAGTTTTTACGTGAAAGAGTAACAGACATCCATCCATACAAACGTTCGCGTTTATAATATTAGTAGGGATTTATGTATGTACCTACCAGTGTCTAAAGAATGTTTGTTATTGATTAGTAAAATATAAGCCTTGGTTTTCGTGTATAATAAAGAGTATTTAACTATTTGTGTGTTAATGTATTATATAAAAGTTATGAAACAAACTAAAGGCGATGTAAAATGATCATCAAAAATTTTAAACCGTAGTGCGTTGTTGCTACAATTTACATACGAAAGCGACATACAAGTTGAAGCCAAATATTTGTCTTTAAAAAAGGGAATAGTAAAGCTATTTTTAACTGAATGCATGAAAAGTCTACATTTTTATTGAATCGCTTTATAAATACAGAACGAAATATACTTTATAATTTAGAATCCATTTGACGAGTGTATTTTATTCATTCCAAAGTCAAACATGCCTCACGGGTCTAACCTTTAAAAATTTTACAGAACAAATATCTAGTAACAGTTAAACGAATCGCAATTAGCATTTAAAATATACGTAAGTATACCTTTTTTCAAATGTGAAAACTCTGACAGGGAATGAATGTGAACAAAAAATACCCCATATTAACATGTTGCTATTTTTCATTTGACCTAATCGTTGTTAAAGTTGAAAGTTCCATTTGTTCTCGTCCCTAGACATCAGTCTGCGTCAGCAAGGAGGTTTTTGTGGTCGCACCTACATTAGCTCCGCGCCTACAAATGTGGGGTTTAGTGTAGCGGTCCAACACTCTGTTGCGGCTAATCACTTTACAAGTTTTGCCTCATTAAGCTGATTGTGATCCGTTCTAGTTCATAGTTCTGTATTTAGGTAATCGAGCCACTTTGTTACGATCTTTGTTAAATCGATTTCAATCATACTCGAATGAATATTGTTCTATCGCGTGTTACGGACTCGATTATTTTTAAAACGTATTACCTAAGTTTTCATTTTCAACACATTGTGCAAGTTTTTACCAAGTAAATGCTACATACGTTTTTCAAGAAACGCCTTTGAATGCATCGTATTACTCTCTTGTTTCACAAATCGTATCATTAGGTATGAGGTAAAGCTTTGATGCTTGTAGGTGTGAAAGGGCGTGAACTGCCATGAAAAGAGTCCTAAAACATAAATTATAAGGAAAGTCTTGGTTAAAAATGAATGTGAATTAGTGAAAAGGTCACTGCCTCTTTTACGTGAACACGGAAGTCCTTCGTTCACAAATAGCGGAAGAACTGTTTCCTAAAGCTAAGCACATTATATTTGATGCGAGATAACGAGTGAATAACCCTTTGCGCGTAAATTGTTACTGAAGAAAAAAGGGGGAAAAAGGTTCTCTCCATCCGTACATTAGATGCTAAAAGTAGAATACGTTCTCTAAGAGACGCAGTTAAATCAATTTGGGCGGGTCTCGCAGATCGCGATACATTTGCTCGGAAAATATTCCCTTCGTTGCCCTCAAATCTTTTGTTTTTGATAGCTTTTCCTTTAGTAATCCCGTTTAAATATATAAAGACAGATTATATTCGTTTTTACAAAACGATTACCAACACTATTCACAACTAGGGCAATTAAGAAAAAAATTATTCCACGAAGACTGAATTTTATAGAAGACTGTGTAATTACTTTAACAGTCGACTGATTTTTTCTGCCTATTTCAACGAAAAAAGGCATAGTTTTCCTTTAAATTTAGGAGCTGCCTTAAACAGGTATATTTACCTAACTTTAATAACCCGTTTATGTACTAAACTGTATCAATTTCACAGCTCGCTACACGATAATACATTCTTGTACTTTAGACTAAAATAATATTTGAACAGCAAATTCAATTTTCCACGTAGCTTCATGAAAATCCCGAAACATCCTTTTGTGTCCCGAATGCCTGGTGTGTTCACTGATAACATTATTTACACTCTTTATTTCATGGCTCGATACGGCCTTTTGTCGCGGCAAGTCAACCATTGATGTGAAGTGACGTGTTAAGCAAATCACTGATGGGACTGACCGTTATGAGTCGCCATTCTGGAACCCTATTGGATATTTCAAACAGAATGGACTAGTTTGATTGGTTGGTTGAAAAGAAAACATGTAACGAATATTTTAGCCCTATTTTTTTTATAAAAGCGCAAGCAGTAACTTGTTCACATTCCATCACCAAACAAGTAAATGTAAAGATTTTATACTTTTCTGAAAGCGATAATGGGGTTTCCAATTCATTGGTGGCTTCAAAAAACATTTGTGCGCCGGAAACGGCAAAATATTACGGATCGGAATTTATGTAACACCTTAATTGTACCATATTCTTTCAAATAAATTTATTATTATTATTCATTAGCGTATATTCAACTTCACGTTTCCATTTTCTATTTAACGAGTCAACAAAACTCGTACATAAAAGGGTTACCCAGCCATCGTTTGAGGCGTATATTATATTTCCAGTATTCAAAGCGTTTACCAAAAAATATGTGGCTCCATCGAGACGTCGTGTACCAACGGGAGGTCCTCATACAGATAAAGCCCTCTTTATTGTCTTCTGTAATTGAAAGGTCGGAGGTATTTCCCTCTCGGAGCTTTTAAATGTGCCTCAGCTGGGCCTGCGTAACGTACAATAGCATTTTTGTCCCTCAATACATTAGAATTTCTCAATTGTTAACTTTATTCCGTTCCAAATTAGTTTTATTGTTGTTCTAATGGCGGCTTTTAGTGCGAAATCAATGTTTATTTGCCTATAAAGTAGGGTAGACCATTTGTTAAGTTGGACACTAAAATCACAGTAATGACTATAGCATTTTCTGTAGTGACGTTTTGTTTTTCTACATAAAACTAATGGGCTAGAATGTATTTGAAGTCTTCCTAAATTATTTAAGTATATAATGTGCGCTACTGCTGCGTTTCAGACAGGAGTTATCAAAATACATCATTATAAATGTATCCTTGTAGAATTTTGGCATTGCCAACTTTATAATTACATATGAGGCGATTGATGCTATCCATAACGACATAAAACGAAACGCGATAACGATGAAACCCAAAAATCAAGTCAATATCAAAGGATTGCTGTAACAATCCCTCCTAATTGTTAGCGATCTCGTTTGTACTACGGAAGGTAATATTCCCAAACATTTTCCCAAAGCAGACTTACCGGCCTGGAAATGTCAACAGTCACCGGTTTATGTAAAACGTTTAACATCCGTAGAAGCCACGTTATTGTATTTTTTATTGTTTTAACGTGACAGGTGATAACCGTACCGCACCGTGGCCCTTCAGTTACATTTTTATACGTGCCTCAAAATGTTCTCGTTCCATTCGGCATATTTTTATAGATGTTACGGTAAGTCATGAAACGTACGTTTTGTTGGTTTTAGTACTTCTCAACGTATAGTTTTATTTAAGTAGGTACTTACCTACATGTATTTATAAGGATTTGTTTGAAGGATACCAACTGAAAGATTAACTTTGTGTGCACGAGTTTCTAGATTCAAAACCCTTTCAGAATCTGATGCAACTTATAAAATGGCTCGGATTTATTTTTTTGTATTGCGAAAGCGTCGCTACTTTGAAAGAAGTCCAATCACTTAGTCACTGCGACAAACTGGTCCAACCGATTCAACTCATAAAATTAAAGTAATGACTCAATTAGATCAAACACAATTATATTTTAGGGTAACTTAAATTGAAATAATGTCTGAGCAAAGCAGTCATTTTTAAATTAAGTGAAGAAAATTCCTGGAATATTACTCGACAAAGTAAACATGCCTAGGTAGGTCTAAACAGGCGAATACTTTTCTACAAATAACTTTGAACAATTTACATGGAAAAGATTCGGAGCTATTCTGAATAATAAAGGAAAGCAATTTCAGAAAAATAGAACAATACTATCACTATAAAATGTATACAAAAAATGTCCGTCTCGAAATAAACTTTCATTGAAACTTTACAAAGAAAAATTAATTAATTATTTTCGTTCTGACATTTAAGTTTGTATTTTTCTTTTGAACTGGAATCAACAATATTCCTTGTTATTTGTAACACAATTAAATGAGACGAATACTTATATTTATGACAAGATGGATGAAATTATAAATGTAGGTACCTACCTAAAAGATTTCATGACGTAAGAAGAACTAACTATAAAATTGTTTTGTTAACCATCTATTCTTAGGTAGATTGTTCCCTTTTAGATAGACTGGATAAATTGTTTTAATTTCCCTTGGGCATAAGTTATATTAATAGCAATAGCAAAATATCTTAGAATAAGTATACCTACATTTTTTTTTTCTATTACCAGAACCGACAATGAATATTTATTTAGTAAGGTATTTTTGTAATATCGTTAATAGGTACTTAGTAGAATCGGTACCTACACATTCAGTACCTATAGTAGGATTTTCTTCTACAAATCCCGCTTGAATGCAGATTTCTCTCATTCCTTTTAGGTTTTACAAGGTATTACGTATTGTCTAGAACTCTAGCCCCATCGTCCATAAAAAAAACTGTCAATTTAAACCACGGACTAAATTATACACGTCACTGTCGTTTGCATGTCAAAGAATAGAGATGAGAGAGATCAATAAACTTAATACGGGGTTTAGTTAATGCCGGTATGATCCCCGTTTATGAACAAGAGGGTAGACGTATAGATAAACTTAACATTTTCCTCGTCTTTATATTCTTACATTTTCTTCTGTTGTCCCCAGCGAGTGACCTAGAGTCAATACGAGCGCTCTTCAATGAAAAGGAGAAAGAGCTATCAGTGGCTGTGGCCAAGGTGGAGGAGCTGACGAGGCAGCTTGAGGAGTTGAGGAGGGGGAGGGTGCAGCCAGCGCCCCCCTCTGCCCATGAGCTCGATAAGCTGCGCCGCGAGCTAATGGTGAGTTCTGAAGTAAGCTGGCATCGATTCCTATTAAAAATTAAAAACTGCTTTAAAAGCTTGGTGATTGAAATAGAAAACTAATTAGAGAATGCAGCCTATAGTTAGTGAATGGGTGAGGCTGTAATTCACTTATAATAACGTCAATCAGCCCTCTTACCATGATCTCTTAAAGCTGGACAGTTTACGTTGTAGAAGCAAGACGCCACATTGAACTGCACGTAGCGGCGTCTCGCTTTCACACCCTTACTCATTAGCTTTATGAGTTCATGGTAAAGGCTGTCTACAGAAAAACTGACAAAAAACAACACAGTTTAATCTACTTTGAAAAATACTATGTTTAGATACCCTGTATATAATATTTCACAATAATTAAAGAAAGATTTACCTATCTAGTGATGCAAAGATCTAAGTGTAACAAAAACCGCGAAATCTTCAAATAGCTAACAGTATCTCTCATAATAATTTTATATTAAGCAGGTGTAAGGTACACCGCGTTCCTGGTAAACTTCATTCGGTTCATTCAACTTTGTAACAACTTCAAACAATTTACTCTCAAAATAATTTAGATAACAATGACCTATTTATAAGGTGCCTTACAGACTTGACTTATTGCTTCCCCATCGTCTTCGAGGGGGAAGCACCGAAACTTCCGACAGCGGTTTATTTTATCTTAATTAATTAAATTAAGATAATAACCGCACATCTTAATTTTGGATTAAGTGAGCTTGTATCGAATACTCTATCTTGATTTAACGACGAACCTTTAGTTCCTTATTATTCTTGTAAATGTATTAACATTAAGTAGGCTAGCCACGGCTTGTCTTCTATTATCACTATCAGCCTGCTTCTTCCCTAATTATCTAAGGTTTGCTTTCAGTGTAATTAGATACAGCTGAATATATTAGTATCTTACGATACTAAGACGATTACTCCCAGAGGTATTAGGTAGGTACAGATATATTGTTCTAAAATCTCACCTCTGGCTTCCAATTGCTTAACTATTATCAGGAATTTGTATGACAACTGAAACTAGCAGCATATCGTGTTCTCTGAGTCACTAAATGGGTATGATAGGTATAAAAACCGTCAACTTTAGACATGGTTAGATATGAACACAGATTTATTGAGCTACTAACGCGATAGTTAGACACTAACATGTCATCTGTCTTTAGACTAATGATAAATTAAAATATAAATGCAATTCTCTTCGTATAAACCTAGACAGCCAACATTAATGACACAGGTCATTTAACACTAAGGCTTCAGTGAATCTGATTGCAGAATAGTTAAAATTAAAGCTGTAGGTGACCCCTCGTCACGAGTCAAGCCCCTGTCCATCTCGGAAACCGACGCGACATCGATAATTGTAATTAGAACAATGTTGAAATCGATAAATGGAGCTATGTTTCAGTACAACCCACTGCATGCATATGCTTTGTAATATGCGGTTGTGTTTGTGGAGGAAGGGATGTGGAGTTCCTCCAACGAAAAGGGAAGATCTTCCAACCAGGCGGTGGTGTGCCTGGTGGGCCGCGGCGCCTCGTTTGTCAACTCGGGGCGGCTGTGTATACAGGGTGCAGTTTTGAAGATGCAAAACATTTCGGGAGGTTGTAATAAAAGTCACAAATAATCATATAAAAATACGATACTTGGTCAATAATCAATAGTACATTTTATTTTAATTTTTTAAGTTTAGCTGTTATTCAGAATAACGCTCTACGCAAACATCTTGAAACAGAATCGCGCGTTGCGAACTGTCAAGCGCATCATGCCACTCACGCACACAGCTGCGAGAGTGCATCGACCTGTACGAGGCTCCGCCCACTTATTCTACGTAATAACGAAATGTAAGCGCAATAGTTGCTTTGGGGTGGATGTCACAAATAAAGTTCGGGCTTCACATTCAATATACCACTTTTAAGCGACAATCGGGTACAAAAAAGACACGGGATACATGTAACGTAGAAGCGCGAAGGATATACGTGTTCGTACCATCGGACGGTCGGTAGGCCTCTGGGGCTCTGGCTCGGTCGTCGGGCGCGGGTCGCGGTGCGCAACGCACACGCAGGGCCTCTCTCGGCAGCGGGCTATTCTCCGGTGTAGCAACAACGCGGACAACGTAAGTAGGTAAGCAGTACCGCGCATGCGCGCGTTTTGCGCGCGTGCTAGTCATTTTTATAAAAGAAAAGTTCATGTTGCCTCGTTAGTTACCTATCAGCTGATGAGTAAAATGTTAGGTCGAGATAAATAAACCTTACATAGCACGTAAGCAATATTCGTATCCCTGCTACACAATTGTGAATAGTTTCACATTAAATTGATTGCAAGTTAAAGACGAAACATAGCTAACCTAAAGTAATGTTTATTTATCTTGACCTTAGTTTTGCTTTATGACTGAGACCGTGACTGACACGCACAAATGTTGTTGTAGGTATGTAAGTTGTAGGACGTCGTTCGTAATCCGTTGCTGCATAGTGGACGCGCGCGCGGGTATTAGGTACTTAATAATAAAGCGGCGGCATGCGACTGTAGGTAGTTGGCGGCGGCGGGCGGCGCAGTCGGCGCGCTGTAGGTAAAGTTTAAGTGATTTATCTTGCCTGAGATGTAGGTATGTTTGGCGTAGATTGATTCGGCTAACAACGTATTTACAAATTATTGTCTATGTACAAATAAAATAAATAAATTACCTACTTACGTTAATTGGAGGTATTGTTTAAAGTGTTAACACTCCAGGCTCAGTCTAGCACGACGTCGCTGATGATCTTTTAGCTTACGTAGCACAAACACATTCGTTTTTAAAGTGTGGAAAGCACTGATCACTTTTTCACGCAATTGTGTAACACTGGTGCTTAGTCACTCGTGGGTTATGCTCGCGGCGAGTCCACTGGTGTTCGTTATGAACATTTAGACGCCAACTTGAGTAAATAAACACTCGTCCGTCCATAGGATGTTGGCGTCTTGGTGTTCCAGCAACCAGCGACAAAACGTAACTCGCGCGGCGTTATCAGCTGTGTAGAGGTCCTGTACCTTGCGGTAATGCAATGGATGTTGCAGTTATTTCTTCAGTAGCCGCCACACTGTAGAGTGATGCACTCCAAACAGTCATTTTTATTACCACTAGCTATTACTGTACGTAACCGAAAACGCAACGGCGGGCGGATATTGCACGCGCATGCACACGCCGGCGACATGAATTACACTAAATCGATAGATCGATGGCCGCCTGGGCGGGGCTAGCGAGGTGCGCGCGGGGAGGGCGCTGCCGATCAATGAACTGTTTGTGTGCGTTGTTATAGGGCGAGTAGCGACTAGCCGCTTTTAAATAAAGGTGGTTTACACATATCGATTTCGGCAAATAAGAAAAAAAATACCTACTGATTTTATTGTTGATTCGGGTCGAGGATCACTAACATAATTACCTCCCGAAATATTTTTCATCTTCAAAACTGCACCCTGTATACTAGCGAATGTGATTACTTCGCTAGCGCGATGCAGGATTGGTTACGTCACTCGTCCTTCGTCGTGTAGACGTCGCTACACCACTCCCCTCCAAGACTGGAAGTCGATTGAGCCAATGCCAGTGGTTGGTTCCAGTGAGTCGGAACGGGTGCTGCGTATCCCAGTGAGTCGGGAGGAGTGCAGAATATCCCAGTGAGTCGGGATGAATGTGGGCGACTGCGTTGTACCGGTGAGCAGAGTGCGCTTCTTACAGGAACCGGCGGTGCTGCAGTGTAATTCCCAAGTTGCGTGCCAGGGGGTAGACCAGTCTGCGGCGTCCGCTGCAGGGTGTGGTTTTCCCGTTAGGGCTGAGGATGCTGGATGGCTCGTGACTCTGGTTGCTGCTACAGTAGTGGAGAGGAGTGGGACGAAGGAGCTGATGCTGCTCGAAGGTTGCTTCCAATCACGTCGGGGTCACCAGTGTGGAGGAAGGGATGTGGAGTTCCTCCAACGAAAAGGGAAGATCATCCAACCAGGCGGTGGTGTGCCTGGTGGGCCGCGGCGCCCCGTTTGTCAACTCGGGGCGGCTGTGTATATACTAGCGAATGTAATTACTTCGCTAGCGCGATGCAGGATTGGTTACGTCACTCGTCCTTCGTCGTGTAGACGTCGCTACATGTTTTAAACTAATAAACTTATTATTATATCATATTCACGTAAAAATATTACGTCGTCGCTAAAAAAGAAACGTCAAGATAATAAAGCTGATAAAAATCAAAACTTTTACTTGTTTATGTCAGTGTAGTCACAGTATCATCGTCTTTACTTTGTTTTTTTCATATGTAACGAAGATTATTACTACAGTGCGGTCTTGTAAAAGATATTATTTAATTATAGGTGACCAGGAATCATTAATAAAAAAAACTACTGTTCTTCTAACTCTAATTAGGCACACAGTTATAACTCGCCTATTAATACCGTTATCGGCAAAATATATGAAACACACGATTAATATTATCTTAATATACGGCTTTACGCGAATTAGGAAATGTTATAAAAAGGACTCATTACAGAGCATATACAAGGCCATATCATTAACAAGCTCCTAACTTACTGATTAAGCATTAACCTCATCAATTAAGCGGTCAAGGAAGAAACTTTTAATAACAGATGTAATCGCGTTATTATAGTTATTGTCATAATGAACACTAACTTTTTACCGCATATAACACACTTCTGGACCAGCTTTATATTATTTAATCTGTGGTATTCTTATTTTAAACATAAAGTAACATGACATACTTTTAAATATTCATAGCACAAACAAAAAGTTATTGACAGTCAATAGCGGCATCCTAACAATATAATAAAGGCGATGATCCCATTCACCTGGGAGATGCCTCGGATTGCTAACGAGATCGCTAACACACGGAGCATACAGTAATATTTGTAGAGAGAGTGGCCCGCCAACTAGGTTGCGGGCATTCGGCCGCTTGAACCCGCATCTTGGACTTGATAGTCGGGGGACTATTCTGATCGCTGTGTCTTTATAAATAAACATTTTTTTTTCGTGTCGGATCACGTGGTTCGATAATAGATTCTTGCGTATTTTTTAATTGTTTATCAGCTGATATCTCGTATGTTAATGTAGGTTAAGTTATTTTGTTTAATTAACTATAAATTAATGTTGTGTCAAATGAGAAGTTTTATTCGTATGACATTTTTACTAAAAATCCTGAGTTTGTATTAGAACCTATAAAAAAATGAAATTAATTAAACGAAAACACGTAACTTAAGTTAATTTAATAAAAACCGTTATGTTACGTAATTTCGTTCAATTGATTATTATTTATTTATGCGTTTTAATTCAGGCTCTTGAGAAAATATAAGGCGTACTCTGTCTAGGTTACTTACGTCTTATATTTTCTATTACAAAACAAATCACGTCACTCATGACTGAATCCAAACTAACAATAGGTACCTATCTAATTTCATTATACTGGCTGACTTCATATATGAGAACACAAATAATTTAATGTATTATTTATAAAAAAATGGGTATCGGAATAGTATAGTATACGAGAGTTTTGCTTTAAGAATAGTCCCTGCGTATGAGAAGACATAAAACTCGCGCGACTGGCTGGGATGTATTGCCAAAGAAACAATATTGAATTCGTCGAACTGGAATAATGAGACATGCGTCTAACAAGACTCTTGGTCTCAGTATTTTTCCTACAGAAGACCTTATATAAAAACATCCGACGCCTAGTATATTACACAGAAAAATAATAAAGTAACTCTGGCTGTAGGAAAACAAAAGGTAATATTGGTGAAAATATCTTCTTGTCCCGCCAGTTAATCTCGTAAACGGGTTGAATTAATATTCGCTGCGGTATGGCAGCTTAGAAGATAACGTAAACAAACTAAGAGCAATGGAAATTATAAGATTTCATTCACCGTGACGTTGCATATAGGCGCAACTTGTCTGATTTATGGAACAGATAGTAGGTGAAACACTGAACAATAATTTATACTAATAGATTGACAATTAATTCAAATTATTACGAGTTAGAGAAATCGGCAATAAATCGTGTCAAATGAATGCAAAGCAGAAACAGTCAGAGCTGCAATTACAAATGCACTTTGCAGTCTATCAACAACCATGATATGGTAGTTTTCTAATAAATTAATTGTAATGGACATCTGAATACCGAGCAATGAGATTTTGACCGTGATACGGATTTATGAGATAGGATAGTGTGAACGTGTATACAATACGTAATTAGGTAGAGACGTGCTAGGGTTGTAGAAGTTAAGATGCGATGTCTTAAGGGGTTGCGCTAAATTCGTGTACACAAGCTATAAGGAAAAAGAGTAGTAGATAAGTACTAACTATTTTAGTACCTACAAATACAGGTACAAATCTCTAAGGGCCTGTAAGATACGGTCCTAACTAACCGAAACTTTTTCAATTACTGTAGTTCTTTTATACCTTGTTTTACTGTTTTGTTTTAGGCTTAGGCTGTACCTTTACGTTGTAGATTAACAACCTACATTTATGTGTCTTCATTCTACGGATTAAACATTTTTTTTGTAGATATAATACGCTTAGTTATTGCCTGATTTTTTAACTAAATGGACTTTGATAAATAAAGTATAACTATTGATTGTTAATCACTTTATCTGCCAGTGTTGCGAGATTATTTAACAGCAATATTTAATTACGGCTTTTATAAGCTATTTATTGAACTATACATAGGTGTATTATTATGTATCTGCATAGGTATTTGGATACATATAGAGCAATATAATTTCCACCGAATATAGGGGGACCTCTTGTAATGTTCTGTGATCCTTAGTACTGTTGTTAAAAGAAAGTTTATATAATAATAGTATGTTTATTTTTTCTTATGTAACATGACAAATACTGAGACTTACCAACCCTACAGGTACAACTAAACCCACGTCACCGGACTAATTTCGCGAGTGCGACTAATGCCAACATTTTGATTCAGTCCAATTTGACAATTTAGTTACCGACGCGGCATTCAAGCGGTCTAGTGTTCATCCATTGACCTTAGACAAACTGTATTCAATCATTAACCAGTGAAAGTTTATCTCAAATAGTGTTGTGAAGTGAAATAAATAAGTACCTACCTATAGGTATTACAAGTGGGTCGAGGACGAAAGGTCGGTATTAGAGTAAATCAAGTTATTCTGCCTGTACCCATTTCAATTTGTGTCGTTTATTTCGTAAACTGAACCTTTTTGTGTCCGTTTTTCGAGTTCGAGGTTATTTATGCAAGGCGGATCGGATTTCAATCAGTTGTTTTTTGATAATCATACTTGTTGATGTGTGATCCAGGTTCCATGCTTTTGGTGTTACTAAAATACGTTTTTTTTCTTAGTTAGAACTACTGCAATATTGTGTGTTAACTCAAATACTTGGTCACTTGGTTTTATTGAATATTAGGGGTTAGTAGAGATAGCTATATATATTATCTTAATTAAGAAACTGTTTGTTAAGGTAAAAACACACTCATCACATAGTGTGATTTACTACTTTCAATCTATATTATGATTGTTCAAAATTAGATGTAGCGAATTAAAAATGTACCTAATCCATTACAATGTACGTAAGTAAATTTTTTAGAATAACTATAGGAATACATTCTTTACATACGTACCTATGTATACATAAAGTTATTTCTAGCAGGTTTTTAAACCCGATTTGCTAAACGCATTCTCTGTAGTTGCTTAACTTTGGTCACGTTAAAATCAGAAACGCATGCTCTGGATTTGAGTTATAGGGGTGGGAAAGCCGCAAAAAGCTTCCAGTAAATAATGCTGGGTAATATTTTTCCGAACACTGTCAAACACCGTTCGAGATAAGTTTAACCAACAAAAGTCGTTACCTTAAAATTTTAAAAGTTAAGAAGGAAGAAATTATCGCACTGTTTAATATTAAAACCATCTGTATGATGGAGATAGTTTTGTTTTACTAAAAGAAAAAAATAAAGTAAAGAAGTTGTGAGTGTTTCTCATAATAATAACAAAACCTTTGACAAACGGTCAGAAGATAGCATAATATGATAGAATTAGAGTCAATTGCAAATCATTAAGGATATACTTCATTTAGTTTCTAGTTATGAAATAACTATTTCTTGTTATACAGCATGACCGATTTCAAACCTTAGATGAAACTAAACATAAAACTAGAAGTACTAAGATAACATAAAATGGAAGTAGAGTCAATTGTGATAAAACACAATAGTGGATGTAACTACAACGTCCATTCAAACCGTCTGCCAACATTACAGGTAGTCATCAAGCCTACAATTCCCGATATCCCTTTATATTAATTACCAACGGACTCCCCGAAGACGATATCCTTACATCAGATTAATAACATCAGTTAGCTGTTTAATTCGCTCGTTGTCTTAATTTACGGTGTCAATCTCCAGAATTGCCTTCGTGATGAGACTTGTAGCGTACCTATCTAATATTAACAGTATAAAGTTTGAATTAAAGGAATAAAGGTCTTGCATACCTGAAAGGAATAGAAAAAGATAATTTGTTAAAGGAATCGAGCCCGCATTTTTTCGTTTAAGTAAATTGACGTCTTTTAGAAAAGGAATATCTCTGAATTGAATGTTCATGCATACAATTTTATATACCATTGCTCTTTCTATGCAACTAGAATTTACTGTCTCGTTAGTCTAGTGGTTGCTAAGCGCAACTGCTGAACACGAGCTCCTGGGTTCGAATCCTGGGTTGGGCAAAGTGATACTAGGTTTTTCCATTAGGTAATTCTTAGTAGCAGCACGGAGTCTGGATTTCTGACCGGTTGATGGCAATAGGCTCGCCACATTGGGAATAAAAAACATCATTGACGAAATGGGGTACTGTAAGTGCACCTCTGCCTCCTCCTTCGGGGAATAAAGGCGTGATGTTATATGTGTGTAGAATTTATAAATGTAGCTTTGCGTATTATTAGTATACAAATAATGTTCTTTATACAAAAATACAATTTGTTTCGCATAGAGGTTAATATTTCGTCAAGTTTAAATTACGCTAAATTACAGTCAGTTTTCCAGTAAGCATCTTATCTTCAACGTAATGTAGGTCTCAGATGAATATTAAGTCTCTGGGCACGCAGATACCCTTAACTGAAGCCTTAATTTTCATAAGTCATTCTATTTAAAGAAGACGAGGGTTCTTTCGCAATCATTGTGACAGAATTTTTACTTGTTTGCGGTATACGAAGCTAAATTAATTCATGTCCAATATTAGCTTATCATTTGGTATGAAAATTAAGGCTTATTTTTCTAAAGAGTTCTGTTTGCCAAAACTTTCTGAAACTCTGATATAATGTGCCAAACTAAATAAAACAAAGTTATTTACCTAAATATATATTTTCGGAGGACCAACCTTTATGTATTTTTGATGTAGGAAGAAATAGCTGCAATTATTGAATATTTAAACATATGAAACGTATGGCGGTAAAAGCGACCTCATAAAATAGTAAAGCGTTGTACATCAGCTGTTTATTTTCCCACGCGAATTGTAATTGTCGCGTCGTATTGATTGAAAAAGAGTTACGATATAGCGGTAACCAAGCAACCAAACGAGGAAAATAAGCAAACATTTATAGAATAGGTAACCGTTGAATACGTATGTATGTAGATTGCACATCTGGACAATAGGACTGTTCCTTCCCAAAACAAAACATTCCTCGAAAAATAACAGGCCTATTAAAAACTAAAAATCTTATTAGAAGTATAAGTTTCCGTAGTCGTTCAGGCAATACCTAATAATTATATCACATACCCCGTTGGTCTTTAGACGACTAAGATGTGACAAGAAAATACAGCAGCATCTTCGGGTGATCATTCTAATCCATGTGTCAAGAGTAGTTATTAAGGTAATATCACATACGACCCTTGTCATTATTAAAGAATATTACTCGCTCATAATCATTACGTATTAAACATTTGGCAAAGCTTTTTTTCTAATATCAATCGAGTCATTTCAATTTTCTAAGAATAGTCAAGCTTACTACTTAGTCCAAAATTCCTCATTTTTATTGTAGAAATAAAATAACTGGACATGTGTGCTTACCGAACTAACATAAAGTTTAATGAACAAAGCGAAACCCACAAAAAATAATAAAGCTCCATCGTTTGAACTTTTACAAGTAGTTTATTTTTTTCCTTTCGCTAAACCGTATATGAAACGAAAAATACAAATTGCGCTTAATGTTGACCAGAAAATCCATTTACATGGAAAAAGTCATTCGTATGGAATTGATTTAGCTCAAGAATGGATTCGTGGTTCAGATAAATCAGGGATATAATGATTTGGATTGATCTCGTGTGTGTAAAAGATTATGGACCCTATTCAGACTTTTTACATTTGTTTCGGTACTTCTTTGTGTGTTCAGTCGGACATTAACATCTAAGTGCCTGCATGAAATGACTAACAAGCTAGGATATTTTGTCTCTGCCAATTACGATGAAGTTGAACAAGCAACGTAAAATATTACTACCTACTTTTAAATTGATTAAAGAAGCAGCAGAAAATGCGGCAAAATAAAGGTATTTTTAGTATGCTAAAGTTTAACCGGCTTCCTATAAGTTTGTAGGCTGTATGGATATCTACTTAAGCCTCCTGCCAGTTTTCCCAAGAGAGTGTCGACTGCAGTGCATTTTACCCGCATTTAAAATGAGCGTGGATTTCTTTGAAATAAGTAGCTTGTATTGAGGTTAAATATATGCATAGCTCAACGTTCTTGGTTTTTATTAAATTTTCATTTACAGAAGTAGCTCCAACAATGCTTCGCGTTAAACCCAGAACCTAATCAAAACCTTATTTATGTGTACCTACCGTTTTTAACTCAGATTTATATTTTCCTAAGTACATAAGTACCTACGTACATACGTACGATTATGTAGGTATAGGTATAGATTTTTGAAGAATGTAAGCAAAAGCTCTTCTGTCATGATCTCCTTATACAGAATGTTTTTATTTCTACGTGGTTTCAATCATTTAATCAATGATCTTACCGAAAGAGAAACTGAACTCTAGAAAAATCTCTTACAACAGAAAATATTGTTAATAAGACCATGACTGATGACAGTGCACACAATAATGATGGGTTGCCCCACCATAGTCAAAGACATAACAGTAATTCGCGCAAGTCGACTGTGGGAAATAGTCAGTGTGCGCTATTACCATTTAGGTACAGTTATTACTATATAACTACTCCATTTAGGAGTTTAATATTTTTATGTTGTTTCTAAAAACAATACCGCACACTATATTTTCTCAATGTTATTTTAGGTCAACATTTTAATATAAACTCCTATTGATTTAGTGCTCGATCTCAATGTGCGCAATTTGATGATTGCTTGTAGGAACTTCTTTTAAGACTAGTCTTCATCAGTTAAACGATGCTGAAAATTGACCATTTTCAAGAAATTAAAAAAGAACTAAGCGATTTGACCCTCATAATTATGGCTCTAATGAGTCTAGTCTAGTTAGATGTCGGTACTTAAACCAAAAAATTATTTGTTTCAGTACCGAAACAAGCTGAACGAGCAACAGAACGGCAGGCTGTCGGCTCAGCGGGCGGCGCTGGGCGCGCGGCAGGAGGAGATGCGGAGCATCGACCGCCGCGTCTCCGAGCTGCAAGCGCGACTGCTGAGGAAGAGGGCCTTGAACAGGCAGCTGGCAGCAGCGCATCGGCAACCGCAGCAACAGAGGTTGGTTATCATTTGTCTTTTTGATTCTGCCTACATGAAGAAGTGTGATGTTGATATATAAACTGTTTTTTAAATAATATAGTTGCCGCAGATACAGTCATTGCTTTCCCAAGAAGTGTTGTCGAGCTGTGATGAGCAAAAAACAATAATACTGCTTACTTCAATGTATAACGTCACAGGTTCATAAAACTGTCTCTCCTCGGTGAATGTGGTACCGCCGCTGTCTGTGCGGAACTATGCGGAACAATAAAGTCTGTAGACTGAGAGAACAATACATACTCTAGGAACATTCGAATTTTTAGATTTTGAATGTTGCATCCGTTATTTATTCATCACGAGTAAATTGGTCCTCGTGTTAGCTTTATTAACATTGTACTAGCTAGATTTTAACAGATTATCAAGGAAATAAAATTGATACGCATAAAATTATCTATTATATTTTTCCTATTTCAGAACAACAAATCCGACGCCCATGCAACAGTTACCTAGTTATTCTGCTGGTAACACTGGGGTGAACAGTCAACCAAAGAACCAACAAGCCCGAGGCAATGTTGCTGCTGTTGAACCTTATAATCATGTGCCGCATGCTCAGAGCGTCAACCATAATGCCAATTTTCAGGTAAATATATTTAAAATAACATTACTATAGCTTGGATAAATATATCTTTCAGCCAGGTTAGTATTATATTACATAATAAATCAAATTTATTTTTGCCTGGATTTTCTATTACTGAACTAAACGCAGCTGTCACTATGTTTGATGATTACATGGAGGGGCCCTATTCTTCTATAGAAATAATACCTTATACTTATATGCACCAAATCGACATATAAACATTAAATAGCATGTTGTCTCTGTTTAACTAGGCCATTACTGCATAAGTTGAAAGAGATAAATAATAGTTTGACTCTTCGAATCTTGGCAACATTCTTCTGTGACGTCAATCATTTCCGTTTGCGTGGCTACTGAATAGGTATTGCCCCATGTTTAGTACCAGATCTGTGGTAGTTCTGCTGTCAGTTGGTGTTTAGCTTGTGATGTTTATATTGTATTTGTGAAAAGTACGCGTTTGTTTAAGTTTTTATTGTATTCAAGGTTTTGCCAGATACCTAACAATCATGCCCTCGTGCTGTATAAAACAATGTAGAACAAGGAAAAGCCAAAATCAACCTATATTGACTTTTTATAGGTTAGTAACCGTATTTCTCTGTTATTGTTAAATATTGTGAGGTTTTTGTGATAAATTTTAATACAAAATGATAATTGTAGACTAAACAATAAATCTGTTAGTCGTTCATAACTGTAAATACCTTATTTTCTATATCGAACTTACACATTGTTTGTAAACAAGTTTGCTAGTGATGTGTCATGCGATGATAGAATCGATGTTGGTATTTCTGTAAGTTACGACGAGGTATAATTTTGTGTATTTAATTCTTTAAAATTGTATAAATTTGGGCAACAGATTTTCTACGTATACTGTAGATTTGTTGAAACTAGATTTAGTTTATTCGAGTCCTTGGGTAGTTTGGGAAAATGAGTCAATAGGTTAGAATATAGACAATGATGACATGGTAATGGTGTTGTGAGTTTGTGACGACATATATTTTTAGACAGGTTTAGATTTTAGAAAAATAATAAGTACGTATTATCTACTATATATACCGGTTATACTCACGTTGATATTCGGGAATGCCCGACTAGTTTCGGACTCTAACGGAGCCCTTATTCATGAGCAGGTGACGCGGCGGGGTCGCGAGCCGGCTCATGAATAAGGGCTCCGTTAGAGTCCGAAACTAGTCGGGCATTCCCGAATATCAACGTGAGTATAACCGGTATATATAGTAGATAATATGGATAACACTCACAAAAGTTATTATAGTAAATAAGTACGTAGGTTCAGTATTTTGAAATATTTTGCAATTTACTTTAAAATAGCAAATATAACAGACTTATTTCTTCACAAAATCACTTTTAATAAATAGATAATTAGAAAATAATTCTGCAAATACATAAAAATTTTAACATTCACCATACACAGTTAAAGTGCTTAATAATCTCGGTAAATGATGAATATAGTAATGCTTGTAATTAAGTTCCAATCGATTACAGTTTAACATAGCTTATTGTTAATAATTGGATCCCAACGAGGTCAACATATCAACAATCGATATAATCAAAAAATACCAGACAGTACATCACTAGGAAAGGCCGCCATTTTGGGCAACCTAAGTTTTGTAGGTATACACGCAAATTTTGTAGGTAGGGCCCCTCCATGTGTATATCTCAATGCAAATGTCACAGTCAAGTGCTGTCAAAAGTCACAGACGCGGGAAAAAAGTTAATTTAATTTTTACGTAGCAAGTTAAAGGATAAACAAGCTTGTTGCTTTGCGCTAATATTTAATGCCAATGTTTTCTTTATTATAACTTACAGGCGCTGAAGCAGAATGTAATACAAAATAATGTGCCATTAAAACAACATACACAGAGCGATAATATTCAAAGCCATTTGACGCAAGAGGCACATTATTTACAACAGAAACAAATGATAAATCCTTTATTCAATGGCTACCCTCATACGCAGGGGCTACAAGAAAATCAATATCAGGGGCAATATCAAAACAAACATGAGAACTTTAGTCACGTGCAGCAAGGGATCGGTAATACCTACGACCAGAAATCCATGCTCGATCAAAACAAATACATGGACTACTTAAAACCACCGCAATACAGTCCAAACAGTACGAGCAGTTCTAACAGCAATCAAACTGGCAAAGATCTAAAAATAAACGAACAAGAATTTCTCCCAGAATTTGCGGCAAGTAAATCAGATCCTAAGTATCAAACGTTGCCTTACAACACCAAATTCCCTCAAAGCACGAATGGGAAATTAAAGCCCGAAGTCAACGGCAAAAACAACGAGAACCAAGACGCGAAAAATGCGATTAACGTAAATCACATGACTGTACATTCTACACCGCTTTCGGTTGTGAATAAGAGTCTTGCGACACCTCTAAGTCAAACGGAATCTACATATCAGCAAGATAATACATATCAGTTGCAAAAATCCGACTCTTCTAGTAGATGTAATCAGGAAGGGAAGGAGAACCATGCATATCCACAGAGTAGGCTAAGTCAGAATAATAGTCAGAGCAATGATGCTTCAAAAGGCAATGGGAAGGTCCAGCAGGTGTTAAAGGGGAGCTCACCAAGTTTGGGTTCAAGTACTTCAGCTAGCAGTTCTATTGGATTTGGGGTGAGTTTATAACTTGTAAACTACAATGTAAGCGTTTTTGATAGAATTAGGATACTCATCAATATTCTCTAGAAATTGTTCATTATACTTAAAAATAAACTGTTCTAAATACAAATTATAAAATTATATTTGTTTATTATGAATGTTATGACAACCTCTATAGTAAGTATAATATGTATTGAGAACAGTATTAACACTGATAGATTATATAAAATAAATCAATAACTGCATATTGCACTGCATTCATTGAATCCCATTTTTATGTTTCAAAAGTATGCTTGTAACTATGAGTTGCTGCACTTCACTCGCACATCACCTGTAAATATCATCATCATTCATTCCAGAAACCTGTATCGAGTGTAGCACCCACATCAGTTCAGGTCTCAAGCGGAAAACCATCACCCATATACCAGACATCCTCCACAAAGATCCAACCGGTCCAACCGCAGACCGTTCAGACTCAAAGCATTACTGTATCATCATCAAATCATGTAGCTAGTAATGTGGTGACCTCCCAACCCCAGATCGTTAGGAACACGGCGTCTGGACTGTCCACAAGTACGGGGAGTTTCGCCGGGCAGAATGCATCCTCACAGAGTATCCTGTTGTCACCGCCTCAGAGTGCCAGCACGCCACTGTCCACGCCTGACGTTAGCGGTACCGATAAGTCTCCTAAACCAGCCCTACCTCCAAAGCCAACAATTAAGGTATGTTATCACTGCACTTATTACTAAATAATTTCATTGTTCATACCTTTGTTACTAACATAAGAACCACCTCCCACCATTTAAAGGCTACTGAATAGAGTGCTAAAATGATTCGATAATTATATAGATAAATACATAAATTCAACAAATTCACAGTACTTGTAATTTCTTTTTCCAGACACCACCGAGACAGTCAGTAAACAATGATGTTGGCTTCAACCAGTCTGCTGACATAACTCCTATGCCCACCATCCCCTTGCCCACGGACTTGTCAAATGACAGTGAGCAACTACAGATGCAAAAAGAATCCGTCAGTAGTACTAGTAGCAACGAAATGATCATCAAAGCTCGCCCACTAACTATAAGAAAACCACCGATGAGCGAACAGCCTAAACTTAGAAATGTTAGTAACGCCAAAAATGGGATAAGTGTCAGCATAAACAGGCGCATAGAGATGCCGCCAGCATTTTTATTCCCCGAAATGGATCACCTCGTTGATTCTATGCCTAATGAAAACGGCCTAAAAGATAAGAAGCAGAAGGACGAAGTTGATAGAGCATTAAATAATAATAACATATCAATAGGACAGGATGATAGTAAGGATATTGTAGTGTCAGATATAACGGAGCAGATAAGCTCAGTAGATTTAAACGGTCAGGATTCTCAGGGCACTGAGAATGTACTGAGGCGAACTAAGAAGGGCAATTTGAAGCAAGGTGGTAAAGCCCCTCTGGCCAGGAGGGTAAGCTTCGATCCCCTCGCGCTGCTGTTGGATGCTAGTTTAGAAGGAGAGTTGGAACTTGTTAAGAAAACGGCAACACAGGTGCGTAATTTTATTCAGCATTATATGTATATTATTATATTGATAAAAAAATATAAATACTTTTGATTCTAATTTTTGGTATTGATAAAGTTAAGTAGTCTACAATCTAATCCTCTTTCATTAATTCTAGGTGCAGAATGCAAGCGCTGCAAATGACGAAGGGATCACTGCTCTACACAACGCAATTTGCGCGGGACACTTTGAAATCGTTAAGTAAGTACATATACTTAAATCGAGTAGCAAAACATGACAGTAAACATAATTCATTAATAAGAGCTCACACCTAAAACTGGTGACTTGAATATTATCAACTAGGATAGTTAACATAATATATTTTTAATGGAACTAATTGAATTGTTGTATTTCCAGATTCCTGGTGGAGTTAGGTTGCGACGTGAACGCGCAGGACTCAGACGGCTGGACGCCTCTGCACTGCGCCGCTTCCTGTAACAACCTAGCCATGGTGCGCTTTCTCGTTGACAATGGTACGCATCATTACTATATTCACCAGTTATTTTGTTGATAATGGCTTTTGAGTTCTTCCTTCTTAAGAGGTTCCATTGTACGCACTGGTGCCGAAAGAATATGAAAACATATAAATAAAATAGAACTAAAAGCCAGGGTGCATCATTCGTTTAAAATTTGCTCGACTTTACCCTGGTCACCTTTGTAGAAAAAATAATTAATTGAGAGATTATTATTAATTCGCTAGTTATATAATCATCATTAATAATAAAAAGGTTAAAAGTATTTTTATTAACCGTATTCCCTTTTTCCCTGCTTATTTAATTTGAATGTATTAATTTATGAATGTCACGATAACAGCGCCATCTGACGTTAAACTGAATAACTCCGTTTTCAGGCGCATGTATATTCGCAACCACGCTGTCTGACCATGAGACGGCGGCCGAGAAGTGCGAAGAGGACGAGGAGGGGTTCGACGGGTGCTCGGAATATCTTTACAGTAAGTATCTGATAGCTCTAACGTTGAGTAAGGTAGGTACGTAGTTCCGGTACTTCTCAATAGATGGCGTTTACCATAATTTCTTTAGTTTGAGTAGTTTTTTAGGTAATTCGTTAGATTTATACCCTAACTAAAGAGTGGAATGGAGAGTAAATGTAATATAAGCTTCAGTTATTCTTGTAAAAATAAAAACAGGATGTCCGTTTAGAGGATAAAAGAGTGTTCCATTTTATCCGATAAGGGAAGGAAAGGCAATAAAAAAAGTGGAAAAGTAAACACTCTTTAGTCGTCTCTTTAAAACATTAATTCCACTATCACAATTATTTACTTGGAGATTTTTGTAAAGATAGATCTTAATTTTACATGTAGTTCAACAACTGAAATAAATATTTACTACTTAGACGGTTTTTTTTATTAATTACTTTGCACATCATTTTAACATAAAAATATATTTCCAGGTGTACAAGAAAAGCTAGGCATCATGAACAACGGCCTAGTGTACGCCGTGTTCTCGTACAGCGCGGCTCGCTCCGACGAGCTGTCGTTCGAGACGGGCGCGCGCCTGCAAGTGCTGCGCAAGGGGGACGACAGCGAGCGCGAGTGGTGGTGGTGCCGAGACGACCTCGCCGCCGAGGGCTACGTGCCCAGGAACTTGCTCGGGGTGAGGACAATAAACTTCATTTATATACTAGCTGTGCTCGGTTGATGTCTAAGCTTCGCCCCCTATTACATTGGGACCTAAAACATGACTGCCATTTAGCCATCAATCGAAAAGTATTGCCTATTAAAAAAATTCAATAACACTGCCCAATCCGAGATGCTCAGTAATCATGCTGAGCGACCACAAGACCAACGATGTATTCCTAAATATATTATAAAGAAAACAATGAAAGTATATAATTATAATAATCCATGGAATAAGGAAAATAACTAACAATGTGTTCTTTTTTGTTTCAGTTATACCCACGAGTAACCACACAGCAAGATTAAAGTCTTGAATTATGACCTGATTAATTTGTAAATATCTATTAGTTACTTTTATTTTTTATGTATTTATATCACTGTAATCTAAAAGTAACGACGCTGTATACAATTTTATCAAATCTAATATTTTGTAAATATTTAACTGTGTAAGTCAAATGAATGAGATTATATTGTACATTTTATAAATATTTTGAGTCATCACTGATATTATTGGTCATAAAATTTGTATATCTTAGTTCTGCAAATGTTGTGAACACATAAACTGACAATACAAATAATTATGAAGAATTATGTGTGGCGTTTTATTCAGCGTATTCTTGTATAATTGCGCTGACCCATTTAGGCACGTGCTCCTGATCGGCGCGCGGCGGTAGCTGCAGAGACATGAATGTGATTTATATCAAAAGGGAAGAGTTCTCGTACACGCATTATCGTACTGTAAGTACCGGGAAATGTACTGCCAACTGCCAGCTTTGGTAACACTCCTGGCCTATTATCGTTTAGGTAATAAGTAAGACTAGTCTAATTAAGGAGAGTTTCATCCTTGTTAATTTTTGAATAATACTATTCAAATGAGTTCAATTCCAATATACCTAAGTAATAATAATTCAATACAGTGGTCGAGAAATACTTATAAGACATTAGAAACAGACGTAACTTTATGTAAAATTTTAACCAGTTGTTTATAGCCATGGAGCAAACACTTATGGTCTACGATATGACTACGGCGTAAGCCCTTATCTATCAAGTATAAACACCTTAAAAAAAATTATGACCTTTTATAACAGAAAAGTCAATTTGTAAATGTACCTTGGTAAGCGCCGGTAGTCACGCAAGCCTTTTCCGATGAGGCACAGTGAGTAAGTATAGCGAAGCGTCTTGTTTTGATAAGTATATACCTATTCTTCATAATTATACATGCACATCACCGAAGCTCTCATGAGTAAAAATCCCAAGTCGCTGTGGCCGAATACGGTCTGGATATAATATAAGATATATTCTTCATATCATATGGTTAATGAAAACCTGTCAGACTTCAAATTGCTCATAGGCCTCTGAAATGGCTATGTCTACACACCGTTGAAAGATCTCTCAGGTGTGCCGGTTTCGTCACGATGTTTTCCTTCGCCGGTATTACTAATTCCTAATTAATTTACTTGAATACATGAATAATATACCTAAATATAAAATACATGAATTCAAAAGATATTGGTGCGAGGTTTAAATTTGGGACCTTTGATTTCGCATCGAAATTCCAACGGTCATACAACCCGACTAACAGTTCTTATAGATAAGCTTCGGATAAGTAGGTAAAACCTTCGTTACGAATCGGAACGGCTTAGGGTTCTTACACACGAGCAGTTTGTTGCCAACGGCAGAGGTAACTGCAACCGTCGACACGTGTCGGCGACACTACTACGCTATATAAAAATGTATTCTGTGGACACTACCACGTTGACTGCGGCCGAACAACAAACAGGGTAAGTGTGCCGCCACTGGTGGCACGTATGTTCATGACTACAATGCAGATTTACGCACTTTGAGTTTCAAGGAATTACGTTTATTTGCAATATCGTATTAGCAAAGAAGTCATAGTTGAATGCACAGTTAGTCAAGACTTTATTGCTGTTTCTTTTTATCTTCTAAAAACGGATGTATAAAAGGATTAAAATACGTTAGCGTTTCGATTTTTATGATATTAGCATTAATTTACTAACTTTTGGTAATGCATTGTAATTCCTACCTTTCAAATATGGCTAAATAAAACAAAATCTTAAACATAGATTAAATAGACGCCTTAGCGATAAATATGCAATGAAATAAGCCAAAACAAAGGCGGCGCATATTTAATTTTGCACATTGTAAGTAATAATACCTACATAAAAATAATAATATTATTTTCCTGCAGTCAACGTGTTAATGTCCATGCCGAGTAAGGCAGTCGACTCATGCATGGGCGCCGCCAGGATTATTTGCAGAGGGGTGCATAGTGCATTTGCATTAGTAATACATACACACTGCTACACAACTAACAATAAATTGACTAGACGCATTGGCTTCATTAAACACA
This sequence comes from Abrostola triplasia, assembly GCA_946251915.1. NCBI lineage: Eukaryota > Metazoa > Arthropoda > Insecta > Lepidoptera > Noctuidae > Abrostola > Abrostola triplasia. Next base: position 7,112,661 of record OX276434.1, on the reverse strand, counting down.
TCTGAAAAGATCATGGATAGAAAGGTGCATTTCAAACAAAATTAATAAAGAATAAAAAGTCTTATTTACTATATATTCCGGTTATACTCACGGGTGTATTCGGGAATGCCCGACTAGTTTCGGACTCGATCGGAGCCCTTATTCATGAGCTGGTTACGCGGCAGAGTCGCGAGCCGAACTGTCAGTTCGGCTCGCGACGAGTATAACCGGAATATATAGTAAATAATATGGATAACACTCACGAAAGTTATTATAGTAAAATAAAAAGTCTATGTATTTTCCTGCATGCCGGCGCCCATGGACTCATGCATGTGGTATTGAGTAAGACTTCAATGTTTCAATGGTGTCTCTGTGGTATAATAAGCCATATAGTTGCCTGCCGATCAATTTGTTTTATGACAAACTAGGCAGACAATTACTAAGTAATTTGAGAAAAGGATAGTTCAACTTTTTCAGAAAATAATAAAACAAGTCTAATATTATAAAACTTTATTATCTAAACATTACATGTCACCCTCATCAGAATCTTCAATATCAGCCAGGGCCTGCTTAGCCATGTTTTCAGCTTCGCTGGCGAGTTCCTTAGGAACCAGCTGGTGAAGGCCTTTTGTGTCCTTAGATACCCATGAGAGCTCCAACTCAAACTGCTTGTCTTTCAACTCGTCGTGAACGAGGTAGATACTGTAATAAAGAAAATTGATGTATTACCACTATTAAAAACAAAATTTCAAGTAGTTTTGAATGCTTCAAAAATTTAATCATTCTGTGTCTTGTTAATTTTTACAAGAAAATTAAATATGTGTTGTAAGTTTTCATGCATTTCCGAATACACCCGTGAGTATAACCGGAATATACAGTAAATAATAGGGATAACACTCACGAAAGTTATTATAGTAAAATAGGTATCAAAAATATGCATAAAACAGTTCACTTACATCCTAGCTGCCTCCTTCACAAGCTCTTTAACAGAGAGGTCTGCAAGCTTCAGCTTTTCAATTTCAGTCTTGGCAGCCTGCTTCGCTTTACCAACCGCACACCCAAAGTATGACTGGAATTAATAAAAATATTCCTATGTAGAGTTTGTGGATTATGATGAATAATTAAGTTAAACTAGTATAGAAAAAAAGGTTATTGAGACATTCGGACGTATAACTAGAGAAATGTGGGTACTGCACACTCCTGCCTACCCTTTCAGAGAATAGATGTGTGTTGTTATGTTAAGTTCAATGAGCCTAAAATAAAATAATTCATTCATATTTTTCTTTTGAGTTCTTCTTATTGTATGGTTGACGAACAACCTGGTTTCAGAGTTTAAACTGCTTGTAGGCCACTGACATGGCTTTATACACCGTTATAAAAATTGAGTGTGAGGTGTGCTGGTTTGTTTCATCACAATATTTGAGTTACAAGTGGAATTTCTTAAGTTTCCTGTATAAATAAATAAATACAAGAACAAAGTATGCAAATATTTGCATTAGAATTGTTTCAATATTTAGCAAGTCATGGTAACGTTCAACTACACTTATAGCTACTTTAGTATGCAGTATGGAGAAAATTATATGATATAAGCTTTAGAAACTAAGAACTGAATTATATTCATGTTGGTTAACATGAAATAATTTGACTGTTTTGGAAACTGCACTAAAATTAGTTAGAAAGGGATAGAAAAAATAATTTTCTAGTTTCCTCAAAGTCAAAATCAAGATGATGTAAAATGGTTTACATTATTTTCTCATGAAAACTCGCTAATAACCACATTAAATATTTGTACCATGCCAAAAACCAAACCCTCCCCTTTTAAGGGGGAGGCCTTTGTTCAACAGTGGATGTCTTCCATCTGATGATGATGAAACCACACAACAAGCAGATTTATAGTTTACCATGTAGTCACTGCAGTATTTGTGTCAGAAAACTCATGCTTAAAGTAATAATTCCTGAATAAATACTTACAAAGGTCACTCCACTGGGATCAAGCATGTACATCTGAGCTCCTTCATAGTCATTCCATGTTCCCATGACAACGGAACATCCATAAGGCCGGACAGCACTGTACAGTGTGTATGCATGCATGTACATGGAAACACGCTCATTGAGGTACTTCAGTGGTACTTGGGCGCCATATTGAGATCTGTAGTTGGATGCTTCTGAGCGGGCTGTTTCTACAATCTGTCTTGCATCAGAAATGAGGCCAGCTACTGCCTGGAATTAAGATAATGTTTGGTTAGTTTCTGGAAATTTTATAAACAAAAATATGATCATTTTGTAATTTGACAGATTACAGTAGTAAGGAATCAATTGATATCTTGTTAGTATGTATATTTGTAGCAGTACCGAAATAACAATTTATCCACTGACTGAATAGCAACAAAATGTCGAGTATTATGGATGTCAATGGAAAGTCTAAGGAAACATTTGTATTGTAAAGTATTAGGTTAGTAACAACAGCCAAAAACATTTTGGACACAGCATCTGACTGTTCAGCATTTAATTTTCAATGAGAATATAATTATGTAAGTACATATTACATATTTATAGCAGTACATAAAGTATAGGAGAGATACTCACCATGCCAACATGTTCATCAACATGGAATATCCTCTTGTTAGCTCCAGGCTCATACAGCTTTGATGTTACAAGTTTCTCAACTGCAAATACCACACCATCCCTTCCTCTTAGGCCAATCACTGTTCCAGAGTTCTCCACAGCCTTTGCAGCATATTCCACTTGAAATACCCGGCCATCAGGGGAAAATTGAGATGCCGATAGATCGTACTGTAAAAAGAACAAAATAAAGAAAATTTGATTTCATTTCATCTATAGCAAATGGCTCATTTTTTACATTGTTTGTTATGAAATTATTATACAATAAAACATAATTTCTGATCTAAAAAGACTTCATAAAAGTTTTAGAAGGAACGAAAAACATAAATTATAACCTAGTAATTTCTGCAATACTAAGATAAATACTTACACCCGTTCCAATAGAACTCATGTTTGTGATTAATTATAAACGCAAATGCTTGATAAAATCTTGATTTAGTACTTTAACATCTAATTTGTTACAATATTTTTAGTTTGCGGCGGCGATGACAAGCAATTCAATCGGTTTACTTTGTCATTGATGTGTTCTCTATGACTGCGTCCTAAAAAAGTAAAACTAAAACATGCGTAATACGGAACGTTTTAATAAAATAATAATGTAATGTTTTAAAATCGTTGTTACATTTTTTCTTATGTTTTCTTTATATATTTATAATGCCATATTGTACTTTGAGCAGACTTTTAAATATTAGCTGTTTAATATTAGAATATTAATTAAACATTTAATGGCATTTTGTCGAATACTTCATTGCGTGTGAAGGAACGTGTATATCTATTATTGACCAATTAATAAATAGTATTGAGAGCAGTGAGAACGAACTTACATAATAAATGACAGCCGTTAGTTTTTTTGTTGTTTACGTTATTTAATATAGGGGGCGCATAATACGATTAAGCCATATATAACAACATAAATTATAATAGTGTAATGTTCTGATTTACCCAATCTATGTAATTACTATTAATTCTGAGTTCCTATAAGTAGTAAAGTAAACTTATATACCCATTCATGTTTACATAAAGACACCATATTGCCTCAATTAAGAGTTCAAGTTCTGTCATAATTATTATAACAATATAATTAATTGGCCATACCCGTTTCTCTTGTACACACATAGGATACAAAGTAAGTTTACTTCCCACATTTTAGTAAGTACAACCAGAGTCTAGTAGATGGCGCTGTAACTAAACTTAACAGTGAGATTAGGTAAATATTCCTAAACGTGGTCTAGCTATTAAGTATACATTCTATTCTCTTTCTATTAAGTACCGTAAAATATTGTTTAATAAGGTATTACCTCTATAATAGTAATAGTTCCTACTGGCCAGCAACCTATGGAAGTGTCTGCGTGCTTCCCAATTTCCAGTTCCCACTTCCATTCACTCACTTTCAGCTAGCTTATTTCGTATAGCGAGGTTAGGTATGTATTACCTTAGGCTGAGTTTCTTACTTAACTTAACATGCACATCATTTACTAAATTCTGATTGCCCTCGAGATACTTATAGGTATTTTATAGATTCTGTGGTGTAGTGTTAGGTATATGAATTTTTTTTTTTGTAAATACCTATGTTGAGATACTTAATCTAGGCAGGTTTAGGAAGAGATAATATACTCACTTATACCAATAGGCAATGCTTCCAGTATGAAGGTGTACGATTTGATAAGAAGAAATGACCTTATATATACGTATACTGTACCAACGTACAATGCGTATGTACACTTGTACAGGACCTACATGGTGCGTATTGTCAGCTTTTTATGTCTCTCCATATTTTTGCGATAAAGCTGAACAAACTAAAGAACATAAAAACACAGTGTCATAGTGCAGACGTACCTACAATACTGTTTTCCGTTACTAGGGCAGTAATATTGTCGTACCATATAGAAATGCATGAACATTGCCCGTAGGTACATATGAAAAACACTGCCGTTTCGCGGAGCAAGTACCAGATTACCATGTCAAAAGAATTTACGAGCGAAGCCCTGTTTACACGTTTTTGCCTGTCGTGTCATAACACCGAAAAATCTACGAGAACTTTATTACACCGAAATCCTTACGACGCTCAAGTAGAACGAAGACTGTCGAGCCGATATCGACATGAGAATTTCCGAAGTGTATAGCAGTTGGGAACTTAGTTCTTTTGAACATCAGCCAGGCTGTGATATTGGTTTTATATGTGTGGGCGTTTTGGATATTCACATATTATATAATTATATATGTTACTAGGGAATTAGGTATGAACTACTCCATCTAGAGTTAGGTCGGAGGTGACTGTATAATTACGTCAATTATTATCAGACGATTTGCGCCATCAAGATAAGTGGGATAGTTCATTCCCAAATTTACAGAAAGTTACATTTCAGACTGAATTTAATATAAACAATGATTAAGAAAAAGATTATCTAGTCAATCGCCATGAGAAAAATTCTAAACAAGTAATTAAGCAAGCTTTCTATAATATTTACTGCAGACAACTAATAAATAAGACTCAAAGTACCAGCTGTAGAAAAGGGCAAAGGGGGTGAAGTTTAAATAGTCGCCACCCTCTTATTAGGTGCGAATCTTTAGATCGTCAAACACCAAATAGATACTTCACCAAAATCTATTCTGCGCAAACCACTTCGATTGTTTGTTTCAACCAGGATAATTGCCTACGTTCTCGCATCTTCACTCCCACTATCTAAAACAGTGGTTCTCAAAATTTATTACTTCGCAGAAATGTGAAGAAGTAATATAATTAAATGTTTAAAATAAATTAGTTTTGTGTAATCTAAAAAAGTTTTAGATACTTGGAAACCTAAAACATGTTAGTGTTTAAAAGGAAAATTAAAATGATTATAAAGTTAATTAGCATTATGAAAAGACTAGACCTTAAAAAGTATACTTATTATTTTGGGCTTTGAAAGGTCAACGTTTCGAAACAACAAAAAGATAGTAAAGCGTAGAAAAGCGATAGTAAAAAATTGAGAACAGCTGCCCTATAGCGAAATGTAAGTAAACACAGCACCCTTGAAAGGGTTCGGGCGTTCCCTTAGAGTGGTGGAATAAAACAAAATGAGCTTTTCTATTGATCCGCAAGGAGCGTGCAGTTTATGTTACTGAACCTGGGAATATGAATGAGCTACCACGTAATGCAAAAACAGAATATCTATTCTATTACTTCATTATTTGTTTAGGTTCGACCAATGCATGAGGAAGAGAGGCGTGCTCTCGAATTTCCAATGTCTCATGTTGGCTGAATGTTTAAACAGGGTCAGAATTTCTCACATCATAGATACCTAGTATAGATTTTATGTTTAGGGTTAGAACGAATACCTATTCAAATTCAACGGCCGGCTTAATTGTAAAGTCTCTTTTGTCACTGGTAAATATTGAAGTAAAAGCGAGTATTTACAACGGCAGAAATTATGCCATGTAAATACTTGTCACTAAGTACTGAATAAAGGCAAAGTACTAACTTATATTAAAATCGTTCATAATCGGAAACGACTGCTTTATGAATTTTATGAATAGTTTAAATTTTGAAGCTAGGGGTGGATTGGAACTAGATTCACAAATTGAAATTTTGGACCGAAAAAAGATAAATTGCTAGAATTAGAAGTTTTTCTCTTAAGTACCGCCTACGAAGACGTTACTTAACGAAAATGATTACATTTATCACACCACCCTATTACAGTCCACTGCTGGACGTAGGGTCTCCCAGGGAACGCCTCATGGCCCGCTCTCTTGTTTTGGTCTAGTTACTACCCGTTACCTGGAAAAGTAGGGCGGCTGGGAACTAGGGGGCCTTATACTTTGGCTACTCTTCATGGGGGGTTTTGCCCATAGCCACCACGCTAGGCTGACTGGATGACAACCACAGCGTGGTGAACAACACAGCATGAATAGATTTCACACACTAAATAGTTTTCATGAGTTTTTCAGTAGTCATTGCTTTTTCCAAACATTAAAGCATGTCAACAAAGTAAAGGTCTACTAATAAAACCCTACACATTTCACCGTAGAGGATGTATTTATTGCTTCAGTAATGTCGACCTGGGCATTACGACGCAGAATTAAAAATTAATCCTGTCGTACATGTTTTCCGTCAGTCCGTGGGCCCACATTAAGTAAATACTCCTGTAATTGCGTTGTCTAAAAAATGCGAAGATACATTTTTTGGCCGCGAGCCGGGGCTGCATACTAAATGAGCCACACTGGGATTATTATTTGCGTAGCTGACATCCTAATTAACGTGACTTTTTTTCTTTGTCCGCCTAGCGGAATTCTCTTCGTCCGGATAATGGACTAACAGAATGACGTAGGTAAAGAATAAATAACAAAAGAGGTCCTGTTTCTCTTCATATTTAACGTTAATTGCACTTTTAGTACTTTTAAGTTCTTGGGTTCGAATTTCAAAGAGGTGGAAGTGATAATTTTGAAACAAATTCAGAGCTCGTGGAACAATTAAACCGCTTGAATGTCAAATGGAAACGCTGGACAAAGTTTGAGAGCAAAAGTCTTAGAATTTAAAGACAGACTTTCACTGGCTTCATTTACGTAGAACGGTGTAGTTCGTTGAACTTTGTACGTAGGATTATGAACACTAGGTAATATTATTGCAGAGCTACCTTTATCTACTTACGTAAGACTTATACAGCTTTGCAATAAACGTTTGAAGTTTATGAACAAAGGCAGAGTACCTTGAATAAATGAAATACTTTACTTTATTAGAAAAAGTACAATAGACACTCATGATAACAATGAAATGTATTTATATTTACACTGTAGGTACTAAACTACAACCATTACCAGGAACTCCAACTTCTAAGTTTTAAAAATGTAATACAACCGCCCCAATAATACTGTCAACTACTCCAAATAGTTTTAATTAATCAAGATCCTTCGAGTACACTAAAAAGTTTTCCCTCAAAAAGTATCGGCCGTCCAATTTGCGGTGCCGTCAACACGAATTGTCGTAAAAGGAACTAAGCAAACGGAGAGGCAGCTATTGCTATTATTATATTTCTGTGGCAATATTTTGTCGGCATCACGACGTATATTAACGAGTTCGTGTAACGCCCCGCCGAGTAAACAGATTGCTAATATATCTGCGGACAATCCACCGATGTATTGTTGGTGCGAGCTTGTTTCGAAAGGAATTAAAGGTCCCTAAGGATACTAAGGTCTCTGGGAATGATAATTAATTCTCGAGGAATGAAGCGGGTTTTAAGTCTTTGCTCTGCAAGAGCAATTATAATAGTAAGGGATTTTTGGAAACATAAAGAAAATAAAGTTTAATTTGGAAAAAGTGAGCAGTACATTTTTTGTACAGTATAAATTGTTCATGTTTTTGGTAAGCCTCGTGCCAAAATATTTGTCACCTATATCCGAAAGATACCGTATCCAGTCTGTACGGATAACTGGGGAAAATATATTACTGTATTCCCAAAGGGGAAGTGCGGCAATAAATTACCAATCAGGTGGTGTTACAATGGCGTGCACTCGTAGTCAGCCTAAACTTGGTTGAGTATGAGCCAAGTTGTACCAACTATGAAATATTCTGTTGGTTCCATTTATCCGCTCTTATGTAAAGTGCACTTACTTGCACAAATTTGAACCAGGGAAACCATTACAGAGATGCGCGGACGATTTCGTCCCGTTCAGCTGGAAAAGTGCTATGAAATCGTAATGGTGTTGCGAATAATGGCATTTGAATTTTGGTTGAGTAAACATGAAGTGGAGGAGATTTAATTTTGTTTGGACGATTTAGCTGAGAAATGCGCTGACGATGAGACGGATTGAGGATGAACGCTCACTGTATATTTTGATTTTCATCCACGTCTATGTAGAAAGAAAATTGTAAATTCATGTAAATCTCGATTTTTCTAAATTCTTCTTACCTGGTTTGTTTTGATTTGGTAGTCGCATTTTAAAGCCTCGTAACTATTACACCATTGAGTGACTTCCTAAGTAGTAATACCAATAAAAGCGGTATAATTTTTAATTAAAATAATTCCGATATTTTACAGTTTGGCTGGTAAAGGTAAGATAACAGTAGCTTTGTGGAAAATACTACTTAAGTGCATTTGGTTAAACTAGAAGCCAATTCCAAACGGATATTACTTAGCTCGATGGTTTAGCTAGTGATGCTGTTAAAATTCATGTTGTTCCTATCATCCTATTTAGTTTTTCATGAGCAATTGAATTTTAGGTCATTTTAGTGCTTAATCTGCATAAAATAAGGTACCTATTACGGTTATTTCAATAATATTGTTTTTATACACTAGTAGTTATGTGGAACTTGAAATTGAAATCGGACCTCCCTTCAAATCTACGTTCATAAAATTTTATATGAAAACTTCACATACATTGTGGACAAAAGAGGGCATTAAGAATAATCTATGTGTCATGAAGACCTAAGTTTTCTTTTCATTACCTCTTTATACTGAAATGAAATGGGGCAATTTTGGTCCCACTGATTTTAAGTTTTATTTCTGTAATAAAAATATTTTAATGTGATTTTAAATGTGATAGGTATAATTAACATTATTGGGCATTATTAACGTTTTATAGATTCTGAAAAACGGTGTATTTTAGCACTTAGGTATACTATATAATATAATTTTCATGTTTTATACAAAAGTGATATAAGTTGGTAATATAATTGTATTGTTAATACGGATCGTAATACGAACTTTAGAAGCGTTTCAAATGTACCGTAAAACATAACGTCAGAACCAATTTAGTCTTGAGTAATACCTACGTTCGAAAATCCTTTAGCAAATGCTTAGCTTATTGAATCCATACGACGCGATCGCTACACCTTTTATTTTATTATATAGCTTACGTCGACAAATGGACACGTAACCACACGATATAAAAGGTTTTCGGAATATATATTTGAAGGATTTTACTCATTCACGCATAATTTAACTTGTAACGCAATAAAATATCCATTAATTTTGAAGATGGCCATTTTCCGGAGGGCTGAGCACCAAGACGTTAGATTCTGAGGGCAACTTTTCACTTGGAAAGGTAAATTTGGCGTCTTCATCTTACTTTCGTTTAAGTTATTTTACCTTAAGAAAAATTTGTTTGAGCCAACTTCTGCGTAAAGTCTCCTTGTTATGTTACGTCAATATTTGTATCATGACATAGAGGAGTTGCCAGAGTTCCGGCTTTCATAGTCACAGTTTTTATTTGTGTTAAGACATGTCATATCTGTATAGCGGAACTGAAATATTATGACTATAATAACTATAGCGAAACACATATAAAAACAAACAATAAAAGCTTTTTCCTTAATCAAAAAGGGTGTCGAGAATATTAAGTTCACACTCATTCTAGGACACAACTTTTCTTCCACATACATTATGGGAGAAATAACGACCAGAATGTAAATAATACGCTATAAGTTATAACAATGTTATGTTCTAAATGATATATAGAAGGAAACACTTAAGAAGAGTACTTTTGCAGAAAACTAATATCAGTGTTTGCCAAGCAGTTCGCATTTCGAGAATTGGGGTGACAGCATAGACAATTTAACTAATAGACCAGACAGAAAATAATATTTGGAATAGGATTAGCTGACATCCAAATATTGCTGCGGTGATAAAACAAAGTGACGAGCCTTATGACAAAAAGAAATAGGGTCACATCACATGCCTTCCTATTAGTAAAATATATGTCACTTCTATGTATATAAATATATAACTAGGTCACATACTAGAGCGTAAATGTTGTGCTGGTAAAAGTTATATAGGTCTCTTAGGACGAGTAATAAGTACATTTTATGAACTACTGAAGGATATAGATACAGAAAAATATAATACAATACATTTGGCCAAATAATGCGAACCCAAAACATAGCTAAAAGACCAAAAAAAATTAATTCTCCAAACATAATACGTCATGACTTAAAATGATAGCGCGTCTAACATCAGCAAGTCCATACAAGATTCACACAATACGGCGCTTATCGAGACGGCGCAACGTTATTAAATAAACAGGCAACTCGTACGAGACTGTATCGCTATCTGCGGACGAAGCAGACAGAAGCGCTTCGGTAAATTATTGAAATCCAAATTTGTCGATAGCTGCAGATGTTGCAAGCTGGATTTTGGCGCTTTGTCGTCAGGTAGAACATAATTGGAGTAGTTGCCATTGTATTTTGTTGTGATTGTGTGTATTGATTGGCAGTTAGCTGATGGCAGGGAATAATGAATTATGACAGTTGGTGTTGTGGCATCTGTCACTTCTTTTGCACGTTCGATATTTGATTATTGGGCGGCATTTGAGCAGCTTTGATTTGCACCTTGCGTTATTCACAGATTGAGTTACGATATTAGAATTATTATACTTTGATTTCACTTCTAACCTGACATTAAAATAATGCAATATTATGTGGTAGGACCTACATGATTATTTTGAATTCGGTTTTAGTTTTAAGTTAATTAATTGTACCATCTTCAAGAATTTGTTATACTTTCACTTGTGTCGTTGAACTAAATAATAATGAGCTGACTCAGGTCCTGAAATAGAAAATTCGCCTGACGTAGCCAGATTGAGGATTCGCAAGTTATGTGAAATGCATAGTCGACGAGAAGGAAGCCGAGTTTTTCAAAGAGACGAATCCGGAACGATTCAATCTTTAGCTTCATTTAAACGGAAGGCAGTGCATTGAACTATGAGGAAACGCCTCAATAGTGGCAAATGAGGCACGCTCACCGCTTGCAGTTTTAAGAAAATTTCTTTAAAGAAGCCTTAATTCAACGTCTTTAGAAAATGCACCCGGATTTACTTTTAATGAGTTTCGAGAGTGCAACTTGGGGTTTACTTACAAAATGAATGGCGGATCTAGCCCCTAGAGGATCTATTGCAAATCTTTATTTATTAATTCTGTATCATATCTTTTTTAGGTTTCATGTTTAATTTATATTTTGAATAGCATAAAAATATTTATATTCTTAGAAAACGAATTTATATTAATATTAGGGGCTTTAATTTTTTGTGTATGCTTGTTTCTATAAGTTTTGTAGTTAAAAAACTTAGAAAACAAAATTGCTATTCCACGATGTACTTATTATATTACCTATTATACTCTTTTAAAATAAGATTTTAACAAAAATACAATTTCCACATGCATTTAGGATAGAATCACGTGAATGCCAGGAGATGTTCTTGTGAACGACAATTTCTAGATTGATTGACAGGAGTCATCACGCTTGACGTACGAATACATAGAAGTAGAATGCTCTCATAAATCTTAGTTTAAGCTGAGCTTACATGGCGTGGTATCGAGTCTTTGAGTGCTACATTACTTTTACGACGCAGGTGAACGTAAGAAAATAAACTGTATTTATGAATGTGATAAAAGTAATCTTATTTATTTGACTCTTTGTTGTATTCTTTGACTAAACTTCGACATTTACAGCTACAATGCTTTAATATTTTTTTGGTATAGATAAATATTCCTTTTTTGACTGTGCAATTGACAACATGGGCACCAGTGTCTTTTGTAACCACACAACCAATACTGCGATCCTTAAGCCGCTTGCCAACTGGAGGATTACGGCAGAGCCCTCTTTAAGAGGAGGCCTTTATCAACAGTGGACCTCTTCCGCCTGATGATGATGATGAAATGGACAGATAATAGGTAAAATACCTACATGGTTATTCTGTCTAGAACATTTACTTTTATATTTTATCTATGCTATTACTTCCTATGCCCATCTAAATGATGCATTAAATAGCTCCTGAAAAAGTATCGAGAGACCTTTCAATATTGACGCACTGTCTTGACAGATAATACGTCAATATTATAAGAAACTTACATCCATGTGAGACAAGTTTAAGCAGCTAGGGGTTAAACGTTGACGTCGATGTCAATTGAGCAGCAGCAGTGATGGATGTAAGCCTTGGGGTTCACTTCAACCCTTCAAATTACTTAATACCCTCGTGACGGGCGCTTTTTAACTTATTTTTCGCATGTAAGCTATTAGAAAATAATGTTTTATAAATTGCAATTCATGGTAGATTAAAAATATTATGTGAGCAACATAAATAAACATAACCTTTAAAAACTATTAAATAAAATAATTTATTCGCAATTACGGGTAGTAAAAAGTTATTTAAATGTTGTTTAAATGTTGCTTAAATTAATTTAATTTAGTCTACGTCTAATTTGAATATACGTTTGTAATCACTTTTTATATCTTTGAAAAGCTTCAAAGATTTATTTTTGAAGATACGTCATGCATGTATTTAGTTCTGTTGTTTTATGCCATAAGTTTCATACTTTATATTTCTCGAAAGTTTTACTCTTTGTCAATACAGTATTGTTACTTATTACTTGTTTCTAATCAAGATGCCAGCGAACCTGCGACTCCATTAGATAGTTATCTCGTTACCTGTCACAACTCAATCTTCGTGTGTACACATTGTGATAATTGAGTTAGTAGAATTAACCCTACGCGGCTGCACTGTGACTTGTAGGAACCGCGTTAACACGTGAATACAGTTATGTTGCTTAGGGATGTGTGTTAGTAACTTAAGTGTTAATAGTAATGTGGGTTTAGGTATTATAAATAAAATATTTGATAATTTACCTCCCGCTTGCTTGATAACCGACAAAGTAGGCGTGGCTAAAAAGCCAGTACCAGTTCACCCGGTACAGAGTACAGCGCTGATTGTCAGCCCAGTCCGGTAACAAAAAAAATCGCATAAATACGTGGCGTTTGACTGAATAGAAAAAATAACCTGAGAGTCACAAAAATATTAAATTTGTCCAGTGCGAGCATCGAACCCTTTTCCCAGAAGATCAAACAGTACCCCCAGTCGGGTCGTCAAATTCAATATAGCTCGGTACGTACTTCACCTCGGTCGGTAGCTGTGAGAACGAAGTGATTACTCAAACCAGTGAGACCATTTTCAACTTGTGTCAAGTTCTAGCTTCAACCTAGGCACCACGCAAAACTTTTGTCTTCCTCTTTGAGATTTAAAATAGGTATAACTAACTCCACTTATGATTTTTATAATTTCTAGTAACGTTTATGTATTGGGATAACATACAGCAAGTCACGCCTATTTCCTGGAGGGGTAGGCAGATACCACGGATTTCCATTAGCTACGATCCTGACACTTCTTTCGCCTCATTCACTCGCATCACTAGAATAACTACGTAAAAAACTAAGAATCCGTACAATTTTCTTCAAGAAAAAGAGAACTGACTGACTCAGATTTTTACGTGACAAACAGTATTTTGCGAAGACAAAACAGAAGGGACTATAAAAACAATAAGCACACCACAAGCATATAAATACGTCGTGTTAACTAACAGCTTGTTGTTATTTCAGACAATGTTCACAAACGTGCCATCTGATCCCAAGTCTGCTATCGACCTTGTACTACTAGCATTTTAGTGTTGGGTACAAACGTATTACTATATATTGTACCATTCTACTTTTATATTCTGTTATATTTATGAGGGAAAATCGAGGCTACATACGATATATTTTTTTTATAAATCGTTACTCATCAAGCATCTACGTTAAATTTGGTGCCTGTCTTCGATTATTAAGCAAGACGTTGAATACCAATATTTTAATCATACACAATTAGGTAAGTCTAATTAATGGTGATTGGTATTGATAGGTAAATACAATTCTGGTAGCGCGGTGCGACCGCAATATTACTAATTACATGCCTACGCCAAATATTTGCACGTCAAGCCAGGAATTTCTAGAGAACATTTATATAACAACATGTAGATTGTAGATATTGTATAATTATGTTACAGCGAGAAATTATGAATTCAGACCTAGTAACAACTTCTAATGCCTATCTTAAGACAGAAGAGCAAAAGGCACACCTCTAAAGGGAATATCTATAATCTATAATTCTAAAGCATACTAATATTATAAAAAGGTTAAGTTTGTGAGTCTGGATGTTCGCGGTAATTTCCAGTAATGCTGAGGCGATTTTGAAAATCCTCTTTGTGTTGGATAGTCTATTTATCGAGGAAGGCTTATTAGGCTATATAACATCACGCTACGACGAGTGGAGCGGAATATCAATGAAAAATGTTAAAAAACGGGATAAAATAATCCTTCGAAACCCACGGCGGACAAAGTCGCGGGCGGTAGCTAGTCAGCGATAATACCCAAACAAAAGCTTCATTTGTAACCATTACAAACGAATAGGCAATAAAACCTTCTTTGAAACAGAAAACGACTTCACCAATCGCAATTTCGAATACAGCTGAACCATGTTACCCGAAGTTAGAAAATTAATGCACTCCGCCACACACGGCACTGAATTGTAAGTCGGAGAACCCAACACTATGCGATTCTTATTCCTCCATCGTCCTCAAACTAGCGTCGGCAAGTTAATATTGGCTGAACCTTGTCTCGTATCTACCCTACCACCCCTCAGACGATGCGAGGATCTTACGTTTGTTGTATCTGAGATACGGTAGCAGAATGTTTTAAATCATTGATACGCGTGGAATAGTATAGTACGTACCTACCTAGTTGTTTCTTTTTATAGAATATCTAGGTAATAATTGTTTTAATAAATAAGCGATCTGCAAAATTCGTCTTTATTAATTAAAAACTTGACACAGCGTTCCATCGGAAATTTCAATTATTTTCATTTCAATAAAAAATAATTTGAAATTCATTACATTAAAAATATATTTTACAAGAAGTTCGTAATTCATTTATTTAATCACAGTATTTTATTTTAAGTTTTGTAAGCCCTAGTGTTAAATCCAAAGTCACAAGTTCATAATTATTTTGAACAAATAAAAAGTTCGAAGCAAGGATAAGACTGGTCTTTAGCAATATTCAGTGAAAGAAAACTTTTTATGCCAGCGTCTCGGCTAAAAGTTTGTAAGACCATTCGCCATTAGTGGCTAGCCAACCATGTGCGTTACAGGAAAAACTTGCACGCTAATGCCTAAGTTTCAGAAAAGCTTCAAATACAATTTCGGGTCGCTCTTTAATGCTCGCTTAGTATGGCATTATCTTTACAATTTTAGTTCTCTGCCAGGCCGAAGTAAAACCCTCTTTATGTCCGTCTTGTTCTGAGAGTCTCGTTAAAAATTTAGAGAGGATTCTCATTTGACAAATGTTGTCATAAAAAAGTTGAGTAGTCTAGACTTTATTACTTGTTACTGAACTGTGGAATTGATACCCTTCAGTGCGTCTCAGTTAGAATGGCGGAGATACCTAAACGTGCACTAAAAATTATGAGCTCGTATTAAAACAATAATTATTAAAACATTATTATAACGAAATAGACTTTGTGTTAATACAGACAACGGGACAAGTGGAACTAAATAAAAGCTTGTAAAAAGTGGGTTCTTGAAAAGACTAACAGTATAATCTCAATCATATTGTTTGACCTGTTCACTTCTATGTGGCATGGTAGGTAGATTTTAATACGTGAAAGAACCTAAAAGAAAAATAAATAAAATAAGAGAACGTGAGACCTTCTGAAATAAAAAAAAGCATTGGAAGATAACTACTTTAAAATAATGAAAATCAATACCTAATTTTGTTGATAACCTCTTAAGTCAATTTTATAAGAAACATGTATCTTCTAACAGTCTTGATACTTATTGTTACTTTCTTTATTTAAAACTAGCTGCCCCGCGGCGTTACCCGCTACATTTTTTCGGAATAAAAAGTAGCCTATGTGTTAATCCATGGTGTCAGCTACCCCCATATGATATTTCATTAAAATCCATTCTCTTTCCACATCTCCCTGTTGCCAACGACCTGCCAACGACCAGTCTTGATACTTACCTATATAATTATAATCTTAAAAAGTGCGTCTCCATGCAATGACATCGGTAAACATGTATCTAAACTTTCCAAAGAGTATTTGAAGTAACTTGTCTTTGATTTCGTTGTCCAGCCCCAGGGCTTGATTGGAACTGAGGGTAACTTTATTTCACAATATTAAAAGGATAAATATTTACAATTGATACCTTCTGGCGTTATTTTTGTGGAATCGAATAGGTGAAAAGTAATTCAGACTAAGTTACATTATGAATTTCAAAATAATAGCATTCCGAGTAGACTTTACCTTGATATCGGTTCTATAGTATAATGGAAGTGAAAGATATACTCTTTTAAATAAATAGTGATACAAACATATCATTGGCGTATTCCTTACGAATCTACTAGCACGTCAAATAATATCTTATAGACCTGTATTCAAGCGGCCATTTTAAGCGGTCTTTATTTCAACCTGTGGTAAAGGACCCAGTAATGTACCCATTCCTATCTCATTTAAATAAGTATAGGGAAAAACGTAATCGAACCCTTAAACTGGATTTATGAAGCAAATATATAAAATGGGGTAGCACAATTTAATACGGGAAGTTTACCTAAATCGTCGTTGTTGAGTAAATCGAAATTGCTTCTCTTGCCGAATGTAATTGCTTTCCTTCAATGTAGCAATCCAATTATTTTTCTAAACCCTGAAAAGATTTACCCGAGTAATATCGACTAAAGTTTCCCTTCTTATCGGAAAACGATATTGGATGTATGTAGCCCGGCTAATCATTGGTCTGCAGCTGTATGGGTTAACAACCGTTATACAATAAAAAAAATATTCTCGCTTATTAAATAGGCACGTAAAATCTTTCGTCGAGGAGCGAACGAACACTTCTGGAAAATATTGGCTATTGTCACGTGAAATGTTCTTGCTAACATTTTGGTTGCAGCTGTGAGAAATGGAAAACGCTGGCGTGAAAATATTTTCCGCAGTAGCCATAAAATATCATTGCCGCCCCTAGTACTCCGAGTTATAATTACATTTTTTTACGGTCCAACTCTTTGCATTGTACGCGATATGATCGTTAGAAATGTCGCCAGCAAGCTTGACCTACTTGACGCTTGTTAGCATGTCCAGGTAAATTAAAAAGTTATTGGTTTTCATTGCCGGAATAATTTAGCGAAATGTAATCAGTATTTTAAGCGGACGCGTGTTGGAACTTTGACCACAAACTCCTGTAGATTCAGAACATTTGTTTCCTAAATTCGGCGTGGCTAATTTGAATAGGACCCGTGGCCTGCGTCAAAGTTTAATCTTTCTACTAATATTGATCTACAAGGAGAGAAGTTTTTACATTTCTAACGAACCATGAAAGCGTTTGGGGAGCAATGAATCCTCTCGCTCTGAGCAATGACTTAGTTACTGAGAAATGATAAAGCAATCTGTCCTAAAACTAATCAAAATCTCCATTCAAATGTAATTAATGTTATATTGGCTATCTAACTTACTAGCAACGACGTATTTCTAAATGTATAAAGGTTTTATCAGCCGGTTTGATATTACTCAGGATCTCAAATGTTCCTTCACTTTTAATTACATAATTCAGACATCAAGAGTACAATGGTAGGTATAGGTATGTCGATCATAACTTCTCAGTAAGCTAATGAAGTCATCGCAATAAATCCTCTGGGTACATAAAGTAGCAAAAAGTATATTTACGGAGCTCACTACGTCGCGTTTATCGCTAGGTATCTAGAAGTTTTGGCGACAAAACGAGAAAATGTCACGGTTAGAAGAAAAATGTGTTTGAACAATTCGGTGTTGCTACACTATGTACATAGTGGATGAAATTCAGGGAACTTGGGAAATAAAGGGGCTGCTTGGCGAGACAAAGGTGGAGCTTATTGCAAATTCCTACGCTCACCTTGCGTTGCTATTAAACCTCCTTTGCGATACTGCAATATAATGTTTGTAAATCTCTCTCGTTCAGACAGTATGGAGCACGTACGTCTTGTCTAATCAATCTTCTTTGGCGCATTAAGTTCTTGTTTCACGTATTACGCAGACAAATATTGTTTGTCAAAGACGATTGTTATACAGTTATGTTTATGAAGAAAGAACACTTTTTCTCTTAACCAATTTCCTGACGCTTAAAAAGATCACCTCAAATTCCTATAAAATACTACTAATTCATGTTTTTACTAAAGCAGGAAATGGGTGACTATTAAGACGCTTGATCTATACAATAGTCAAGAAGTATTATAGCTCCGCATTACACCGTTATAATTGAACAGAACCACTAAATGTACGTCCCAGATTATTAGGTTAAAACTAAATTACGATATCTTCCTAAATGATGACATGTATCGTAGGTACATACGATATGTCTATGTGTGCGTAATGTAAAATTATTTAACACTAATGAAGAAATGTTGTTACCGACATTTAGCATAATTAGGGCTGGCAGTAATAGGCAAGCAAATGGCTAAATATCTCACGTACATATTAATTAATTAGGCCTTGATTAATAATAGTGCTTAACGCAAAATACTAAATCATACGCCTCGATTACGCACATATTAATTTTACAGTTAAAGCGCGAGTAATATTCATGAAAAGCTTTTCACATACGGTTTAAATATGAAAAACAAACTGCCTCTAAACCTTTTCATCACGGGCCAGTCAAAGTTAACGTCACTGGGCCCAAGCGAAGCGCCGTTTCGTGCCATAAAAATATTCATACGAAGTATGGAAAAATTTCTACAATCAGTGAAAGCGGCCCCCTGGGGCATATTGTGGTACAGAGTTTTCATTAAACACAGAGCTCGGTTTTTGTCCAAAAAAATGCCTACACAGCCCGAGGCGTCTCCCCCGCACATAAGGAATGTTGTCTCTGGGAAATTAGTTCATAAAATTTCGCCCAACTCACACAATGTAGGAAAGTAAGCTACTATTTTCTACAATCTATGATTATGTTTTCCCTTGTTTTGTTTATCTTAACGTAAAAAATAAATTACAAAGATTTTGTCTTATTAGCGTGTCATTTGTGCTCTTGGTTGAAGATGACGAATTTTATGCAAGAAAACAAACCATTGCGAGTTGGTGTGTCACGCAGTTTTATCTCGCTGATGAAAAACTTTTTTTAATAAGTCAATGCTCAGAATATGTACAGAATACGCACAATTTAGAAACAACGCCAACTACTCCAAAATAGTGTAGTTGCCTGATTGAACGATTTGACATTTCGTTTACGTAGATCGAGCACATCGCACGTTTTAGACGCTGCGCATTAAATTCGAGTATCCTTCTGCTTAATGCCAAAGTGCAAAAGAGCTGTCGGATTTTTATAAAAATATATTAGGATTACTATATTTCATTTGTACACATGTGCACAGAATGGAAAAATCGCTGAACATCAGGCCTATGCGTAAATGTTTTCAATCAACTAATTAATATGTATGCCATTACCAGCCGCCATACACCTATACCTAGATACTGACATAGGGTAACCTAACAACAAAAATGATAAATTACCGCAACGTCGCCTTTTTATAACATTTCAATAATAGTGTAACACCGTAATATGTTATTTGAACAGGGCCAATAAAGGGCGGTATTACGTACAAATAACAGGGGACACTTACGAAAATTGCTTATACAGAAAACTAATATCAGTGTTTGCCAGCCGACCGTATTCTGTTACGATATGAGTTAAAAGTAAATGGGTGGAATTGGTTAAAATTGGACCCATGCTAACCCGTTACAGTGTTTTGGAACAGACCACGCTGGTTTTACAGGTTACAAAATTTCAATGTAGGTAAATTTTGCTTCTAATTTTCAAGTACACATAACGCTATAAAATTTATAATAATAGGTACAACTATAACGTATTTACCGGTTATTCCAAAGCTTTAATTTTATAAATCGAATCACGAAACGATCGATTGTAGGTACTATGGACCTATTCATAAAAATGTAAGCAATCTATTAGAACAAAAACAAAAACGGATTTTGTTCAAAATGGAGTATGTATTTGAAAATACCCCGGTTTCTATCTGTTTTCAATGGAGTATATCCACTGCCTGATGGAACCACCAGATCGGTCGCTCGTAATTCTTTTATGAAAGCGTTTCACAACTTTGTAACTCCATTGCTTTTTTCTGTTTGTAAATTTCAATTTTATCTGTCAGTATCAAGTAAAACCTTTATTTAGTTTACCTATCTATACCTTACAAAGAACAATATTTTTTTAAACTTATAATTTTTGATTCGAAATTTTAAATGTGTTCGGCTTACATCGTTTAGTTTACAATTTGATTGACGCTTGTTTTTAAAATCAAACATTCTAAACATAATTTTATCCATTTTCAAACTTAGAACCGCTTTCATGCGTCGCTTCTTAATTTAAACCGTAAATGTAAAGAGGATGCAACTTCAAAAGGAATTATGAAAGAAGTTTGTAACTTAAAGTTCATCAGTTTGTTGTTAAAGTTGGCCAGATACGCCAGTGTCCGCTGTTCCACTGATATTACCTACAGGATTATGACGATATTAATTTAGTTCTCTTTAATTATTTGCTCGCTCTTTGACTATGTTCAAACACTATGTTAAATATCAAACGTTGTAACATTGGAACAACTTAAACTTCAATTCTAGAATTATTGTTATGATTGTTAACGTTTTGGCATGAGATATTTACTCAGTCTGTTTATACTCATAGGTTTATACCAACTGTACTATTTTACTTTGGAAGTAAAGTGTATAGAGATTATAATTCAAACTATTATGTACCTACTGTAATTGCGAAAATATCTTTGCCTGTCTACATATGTGAACTCAACACGTCTGAAGTCAAAACTAGGCACTGAAATAGCAGTACTTAGTGGAATTTCTTCACGGAAACTCTCATCTTTCTTGAGTGATGACAATGTTCTTCGAAATCTCGCTTCTGAAGCCTTTAATATTTTCCATCACATTGTTGAATTTTCGGCAATATCAAATCATATTAGCGAACTGCTTGGCACATGTCGACATGGCATTCAATAAAATCTATTCCAATAAAGCCTTTTTGCGTACGGGTGTTACAACAGACTGATAAATTGGAGCAGTGTCTTTTCACATATTAGATTGTTTTTATGCGGGGTCAGTGTCCATAAGTTTTGCAAATATCTGGAGTAGAAACTTAAAAGTAATGCGCATTGAAGCTCATCCTTCCCTTTCTAATATTGAAAGAATGCATCAAACTAGCTTCAATCGTTAATACTCGTATATGAGTAGTGAATTTTATTCCAACGGTTCCTTTATATGATGCCGAATTGAGAGAATTAAGTATTTAAATTCAAAGTAACCTTATCTTCTGAACTTTTTGAAAGAAACAAACTTATTTATCAAATCGATACAACTAAGTGAGTCCAACTCCATTCTCTAGTGATTACTTGTACAGTCAATCACAAAAGTAGCTCAACATTTACATTTTAAAACAACACTAAGATTTTTTTTCAATTCCTTTCTTTGTGGTTTACACCTTTTTGATACTAACTTGAACTGATGTATGTATATTTCCTTGAACATGGAGTTTCTTCTCTTGTTAAGCGACTTCTGTTGCTGACCATACTATCCTTTCGAGGAATTTGGGTAAAGGTATAATATTATTATAATTTCTTATTTAATATCATAACAGCGATTGTTTTGCTTACAGAACCTCGGGCTAAATGAAATTGATGGAAGTTTTTTGGTATGAAATAGAAATAATGTTATTACAGTAAATTGTTTCAAATTCGTTACTAGAGAAATAATGGACGGTCAGTCTGTGTTATTATGTACTTGTATTATTTTAGTAGGGAGATACCTAATATGATTTTGTTTTCAAATTCTTGTAATGTTTCTAGAGACTTGGACTTACGGGTTTGTAGAAGGTTTTTGAGAGCTATGTAGAACTATGGAGCACGTCTATAAACGGATACCTTCATCATCATTCAGAGCTGTTGATACAATAATAAACTAAATGACTATAGATTTTAAAGAAAGGTACACAATTATTTTATGAGATTAAGTGAATCTTGGAGCTATGGGTGCTTGGAGCAACCATGCAGTGTGTCCCAAACAGCAGCAAACGACTTCGTGGCAGGCCGAAGATAGGATGGCGTGACGAACTAGACTCCTACCTTAAGGACTACCTCACCTACCTCAAGTAGTGGCAGATAGGGGCAAGTGGAAGGAGGGAAGGGAGGCCTTTGCCCTGCAGTGTAGTGGGACGATACGGGCTTGCAAAAATAATAAGTGAATTTTAAATCAATTTTCCTTATTTTTTATAAAATCCTTGACCTACCAACCACAATTAAAAACTAAATCTGAACAAGAATGTTATAAGAACGGAACACATTACTAATTTAATTCCGCAACGTCGTATAAATATGTAGGAACAAACAAGTAATGTAATTTCAAAGATTCCGTAAGCTAGTATTTACGAACTTTAACTGAATTAACGTGTACTGTACAGAACTATGTAGAAGTCAACACGAAGCAAATGTTCCAAATGTGTTCACCGTCCTTGTCGCACCAGACGTTTGACTTTATGCTAAACAAGGATAGAATACAACAATCTTAAACTTGGAAGTTGACTTTAGTAAAATATTCAGGGTGCTTCACACTGCCTCTATTATTATAAAACAGAGAGGTGGTTTAATCCGGCAAAATGGAGATTTGTTGCCCACGGCACTCCTCGGTTACTTTTTTCTTTATGTTAGTTACCTCTAGGAAATTTATTCAGTTGCCTCTTAATAATATCGGAGTGAATTTTCTTTTAAAATACAACATCGAAGTTATTGTACTCATCTTCATTATCCAGCCAAACGTCTGGGAAGATGTCATCAACTAACTAAGTTAGACTAACTTTTTGAAACAAATAAGTTAATTAATATCGAGTCTTAATTAAAGTTTATATTACTCTTTCCTACGAAATAACATTTTGTGATGACGAAACATTACGTAAATAAGAATAATGTTTTAAACATTCTTTGACGACCTGATTAGCGCAGTGGCTAAGCGATTGGACTGCTGCGCTGAGGGTTGCGGGTTCGATTCCCGCACGGGGCAAAACTTTGTGCGAACCACAGATGTTTGTCTCGAGTCTGGGTGTTAGTGTATGTGATATTTCATGTTTGTGAAACGCACCCACGACACAGGAGAAATTCCTAGTGTGGGGCGACGTTTTTAAAAAAAAAAAAAAAAATCTCTTCTTACAAATACTTAATATGCTGGAAAAAATAAAAAATCTTTCACTCGTTTTAGTATCGATCACGTTTTCTATGAAATTTATGACCGTATTTAAATAAAAGACAATTGCCTAGATCACTCATGGAGTATTTCATGCACTCTTCGTGAAGACAAATACAAGAGAAGCACATAAAATACGTGATAAATCTTCAGGTTAAGGCCAGTGCCAAAGCATTACATAAAACACAGCCTGGCACAGATACGGTAGGTTTATTGATGGAAATCTCACCAAGTTATGACATGTTGACAACAGAATTTCACTCTAGCTGCAATATGTTCCACCAACTCAATATACTTTTTTGTTCACGTACATGTTATCATACTATTTGAATATTCTGTTCGACTCATGTGAATCAAAGATACATTTCTAATATTTTATACAGATTGCATCTCTTCAAGACTTGTATGCATGCTAACCTTGTATTGTATCAAATCAAGTTGCATGCTCGCCTGTAAAGTACCATCTACAAGAATACGAAAATACAATTCCCTCGTGCATCAGTCTTCTACCAACGGTAATACTGTATTTTCACATGTTTTATTCCCATTCGCGTACCAAGTTTTATTACAGAGTGTATTTGAGTGAATGGATTGTTGAAAAACGTTGAAGGAAAGTTTAATCTTGGACAGAAGGCAATAAAATAAGGGTGGGAATTTTGTGAGAAGTCGGCGCCAAGCCTGCCAGTTGCAGACAGCTATCGATAGGGTTCCGAGTGTTATACCACCTCCATAGAGCTGGGAGCACCATCTGTAGAAAATGTAAATGTAATAAGTACCTATATAATTGTTTCCTAATTTTTATCCGTCTTTCTTTTAAAACCATAAACACGAGGTTGTCTTTACCCGAAGTAGTGAATCAAACGTTACATTCAGATAGCTTAAAATCCATAACATGATAATAATTATAGGATCTCTTTTAATTAATATTTTTATATTAGGTAAAAATAAGTCTTATAATACAAACAATGACTCATTACAGTCAAAAAATATTTTTTTATAAAACCTTCAACCCGGTATTATCGACTCCAAATCGATATAACACAAACCGTTTCTCTCTGTCATAAATTTGAATAGAATCGATTGGTGTCTGCGCCTCCGGGAAAGTTAGATTTCCCCGAGGACTTCCACGACACCTGACCGAACGTAATATATATTCTCGATTTTTTCCGGCTTCCGAAATGATCGATTAGGACCATATACGCGATGTTTCGCGCTTTGCATTGACAGGTTAATGTCGGAATATTTATGATAATATTGTCGAGTGTGGTGAACGACTAGGAGTAGATGTCGAAATATGAACAATAAATATTTTTGTATGGATGGTAACGTGATTATACGACCCAGAAAAAAGGACCATTGAGAGCAATGCGCAGCGTTTGATATGCATTGTTCGGTGACAATGAAGGCGACTGACACTCAGTCGATAAATATGAACTAGGGAAAGTATTGATCTTGGTCAATATGCTTTCGAACATCGTATTTACCATCAATTAAACTGATCATGCGTAATTAAGCAATCCCTATTTTTGAAAAGGGAATACAATTATACCAACATACTTGCTTGCTTGCTTTTTATTACTTTAATACCTTCAGCATGGCTCTGGTATTAAAGTTCTAAGGTAAACTACAAAAAACTTTTCTTTATAAATTCTTCATAAATCTTGTGCATTCAATAATAAAACATGTTAAAAACTTTCTTTTTATATAAAACAAATATTGTTACAAGAACAAACCTCTTATAACGTTATTTTTATACCCTAAGTTAAAGTTTACTGCCTTAAAGCTAGAATCTTTGTTCAACCCCGGTATGATGAGGAAAAATTCCTTAAGAACCCATTTTCTTAAGAAATGTAATGTTGCTTGTAGCCAACTTTGCCAATGGAAAAAAATGTTATAGCTTTATAATATTCATGCAGTTTTTTAAAGCGGTAACATTATTTAAGATGTTTTTTTACACTTAATTTGAAACTTAATACATCTGACATTTATAGACAAAATTGTTAAGTGAATATTAAAAATATCAATTTTTATATACTCATTAAATAATAGGTTCTTTGATTATAATAATTATGATGGATAATATTTGTATTGTACTCATACAATATCAAGCAATACCGCTAAGGTGGGTAAAAATATGTCGAGCAATGTATTTTTTCACAAACAATTACGAACCGCCAACATAACCTTTGTTCCCGCACCCAAGATTAGACTTCTGTTTACCTAATTTTCTTTGCGTTACACAAACATGGGACCTTTCTTTTGGTTCCTCCGCATTTTTGTTAGAGGAAAATATTAATAATGTCACTAAAATAAAAATACATAGTTCAGCTTGTTCCTACAGCTGAACATACGGAATCCCTAATAAGGGAGGCTTATGGCGAATAACATCTGGGCCCCGAGGACGGCAAACACTTGGCAGTAAACACGAGGTTACAGTAAGAAAAATGTTTTTGTTTTCCAAAGCCTTCCTCATACATTGATATAACTTTGTACCACTAGGTAGGCACTAGGTATAATTCATACAGAGACAACAGTGTTTTGTTTCGCGGCACTACTTTTTATTGTTACATACTGAATGAAGTTTTTCCTTCGCAACCGCTACCTCAAAGCTCGTTTTCGTCAAAGAGAGCTTTAAATTTTTTTGCGCATAATGTAAGAAAAATATGCCTCTCGGATTTTTCCGTCACTACAGTTATGTAAGCTAACAAAGTTTTGGTTTTATGTGGGCTTATCTAACTTGAATTTTCTTGGCAGCGTGACGATATTCAGAGTGACTCAAAAGCTTGTAAGATAAGCATTCGTAAAATAAAATTACCCCCGGTCCCCGGAGATCTTTGGTTACCAGCATTCCTTGTTAGAAGTTACGCAGTTGTAAAGTCTCGGACTTATGTGTTAGGCTTAATCTAAATCTTAGTTAAAATAGAGCTGCGTAATTCTAAGTTCGCAAGAACAAGTATTTTAGTAGGCATTGTAATATGTACCGAATGGTTCGCCGCTTTTTATCCGCATAGTGCCGACTTGGTTTAATCACCGGCGACGTGTATATTGCGGCAACCTCATATTAAGTTTCTTTACAATCACTGCATTGAATATTTCATGCACGCAAGAAGTAAATATCAGGTCAGTCTGAATTTGTAGTGTTGAAATTTTATTTAACTTCGAACGTTAGACCACACATCGAAAGAATAAAGTATTCGTTCATGGTAACTACGTCAGTTGAACGTAATTTCTCCTTTTCTTCCTTTGGGTTTTCGGAAGCCTTCGATAACATAGAAAAGAGGCCATAAATACCATCCAATATAGAAACCCGCCTCCCTCGAATAGTCCATTGTGCGTACAAAAGTAATTCAATACATTGTTATTCCTTTTACGTACCCGCAAAACTCTATAAAGTTTCATAATAGCACCTCTGTCACCTTTATTAATGGTGCCTACAGCGTTTATCTACAGAGACTAAATTAAGAAATACCTTTCGCCGCATAAATCAATAGACGTGTGATATATTGTTATCGTGGAAGGGGTGGCATATTTTATCCTCTTGTTCTGCACCCCGATGCATCACGATTCGAGGCACGCCTCACGTCGGGGGAGCCTAATTCTTCTCCTAATTTCACACCTTATTGTTGGCGGGTGGTGCGAAAATGGGTATTTTTTCATATAATTCAACACCACGGTTACAGGTCTATGAACTTTTATTACCCCTATATTTTGTTCCCTTAGATAGGTAATATTATTATGTTACAATAAGCTGTAACTAGCTTCGTAGGTTTAGCGTTATCAGCAAAAAATATCTTCGTTCATTTTTGTAGGAAAAATGTTATAAGTGGATCTATTTATGTACTTGTTTGTTTTTTAACATTATCTTTTTGGATCGAGCGAATATGCTTAAATTCTTATCTTAAAACCTTGGTATGTGTTTTAAATAAAAGCATACAGAGGAATATAATTTTTTTAAAAATTCGCCCCTTACTCTCTAAGAGAACTGATAGTCGAGGAGAAATTTTAAAAACTTATTCAACCAATATCAAAATATAAAAAAAAATAAAGTACTATTTTCAATTTCAATTTAAGGGAAATGTGTAAGATGGTTCCCTGTATGCCGTTCGCCCATCACAATTTCAAGCATCCACAAAATGAAGTTGGTAAAATATCTAAGACATTTGTCAGTCGATTACCTGTGAGGGTGCCGCCCCGATAATACTCCGAATTTCCAACCCCCGAAACATCTTACTATACTTATGAATATAAATTTACTTACCTTTCTTGCATTTTATTTTCGGGATAAAAGTATATCCCGTTTATGGATGGATAGGTACAATTCTGCTCCATAATAATTCAGATTTGAAATTACAGTTTTGGTCGAATATATTTGGATTGATTTTTTTTTAATTGTTAGTTTCGTAGCTGATTTTTATCAACGATTTTTCATCAATCTATTGTAACTGAAAATTATGTTTATAAAGTTAATATTTCATTTGTTCGTCACTGTGTGTGTACAAAAACTGTCCATTGAAGCAATTTGATGAATAAATATCATTAAATATTATCTAAAAGTGATGTTGCCAAACCAAACCCGAGCAAAACACCGTATGACAAGCGTAAACCTATAACAAAATATGATTACTATAATAATATTTAAATGCTAATATTTTTGTTTCTTAAAATGTATTCTAAATCTAACATGCGAGTCAAAATTGTTATCACTAACGTTCACTTTATAACTACTGAAAGAATCTTCAAACGTTTTCCTTTCATAAAAATGCAAGTTCACACGCCGAAAATGTTCAGAATTCGTTTAATTATAAGCAACGGAGCACTTTCCCGTTATTTTCGTATTTAGATGGGCCTGTTATATTTCGAGATAAAGTTTTCCCGAGTTGGGGGAAAGAATTTTAATAGGAAAGGAATTGTTAAGAGGCCGGTGGTGGGTCAAAGCGTTCCAGACGAGGTACGCTAACAATACTCGTTATAGTGTAAGCTTGTCTTTAAGTTCTTCTATCGAATACGCCGGGGATTTCATGTTCGAGTGGTTCCCTTTGCTATTTAAATAACGCAGATATTTTCTTTAGAACCCCACTGCACCTGAACGGAGATTCTTGTATAAATTCGATGTTTTAAATTCAAAAGGTTCTGTTCAATGTTTGTTTAACTAACGTAACGTCTGTGTATTTATGAAATGGAGTTTTAGACAGATTTTTAAAACTGCCAGCATGTTGGAATTATCTTTTGTTGAAGAACCGTAGAATATTGAGTAGCAATTTTAAAGGTTTTATGTTGGCTTCATTGTTAGAGCTACATAGCTAATGTGCAGATCAGTCAGCTACGATGTTAAGCTGCGTTTTCTCCGGTCAGTTTCATGGATGGGTGACTGCTCGTCGCACATCGATATCTCTTCCTCAGACCTCAGAGTAAATTGAGGCAGCGGCCTTGCTCTTTATCTCTCTCTGAAATCAAACTATGAGTGAAGAGACGTAGATAATATTGCACCTATGTGCAGCTGTGTTTTCAGCGGTCATTATTAATGTGGTCAATTGATAATAATTCAATTCATCATCAGAGATCACCAAATGCAAAGTCAAGGCATATTCCCTATTCTCCCGATAAAACATATAAATATTTGAATAAAGTTCATGACCCTAAAAGTCAGTGACCTTACAGCCTCTTTGAGGACTTCCCTCAAAATAGCTATTAGTACAATCTCTATGGATGAAAACTATGCCGCTATAGTTGGTGGTTTGAGCATCCGGCCGACGACACCGCTTTGAACGCGAACAGCCAAAATTTTCAACTCACAAAGGATGTGGGTAGCCCCAACGGAAGACACCCGCCGTTGAGAGTATCAGAAACTGCGAGAAACTAAAATTTTCATAAATAAGTAAAAGTGTTTATAGTTAGTACACTCTGAGCTTTGAATATATATAAAAAAAATATAGCTGAAAGTAATTGTAAATATTTTTATACTCTTTACTAAATAATAAAGTTGAAAAAATTAAAGTTTAATATGGAAATCAATCCAAGAATGATATACCACTCGGATGGTTTGCATCATACATTTTACCTTTTCTATTGTAAGGAGAAGAAAGATCTGAACGGGATACCGGCAACCGCATTTTGGTAAAAATAGATCAAGGCACAAAAGATGGAAGGATTTATAGTGCGCTTACGAAAAGGATTTATCGCACGAATGTAAGTGGAAATGCCAACAGAACCCTAGAAAGTAAGCGTGGACCATAATGCTGATGTTCTTTAAAAATATTCACTGCGAAATATTTTCAATCGGATCGCAATGCAGCTCCTTGAGAGTTATATGACTTATACCAAAACCTAACAAAAACATCAATTAAAATGCAATATTAAGGACCACTGAGATTTTCTTGTCCTATTACCCGAATTTATAGAAAGAAACAAAAGATTGTTTGTCGTTTGTTTTAATCAGATCGTTGGTGGAATGCGATTTCCATAAATATCCTACTTTTATATGAATTTGAAAAAAAAACTTTCGTTTGCACTAAGTAATTTCCATGTCAAAAATGTGTTAAGCCGTAAAAATAAAATTTTATAAATTTGACAAAGCAGTGTCTAATACTGATGACATAATCTTCATTTTTTTCATTTTAAAATAAACAGCTGAAACTCCATCATTGAAAGCAATTTGCGTTGAATGTTTTCAATCCTAAAAGCAATTTGTTCGTTAAATAAAAGAACAGTGAAGTACCCCATTAGTGATTTAAAATGATTAAAGCGCTGTGTTTGAGGTATCGAGTGTGTGTCTCCTGCTAAAAATAGGTCACCTTTCTCATCGGAGCGTTGTAAAAAGAAACTGAATTTATCAGCTCCTGGTGCAGGATCTACCTGGGACACCAGTGTGAGGTAACCTAAATAAACTACCGCGTTTGCGTTTCCCTTTCGTTGGTAAGAAAAACGAAACATCACACTCAACATTCTAATCGCAGATCGAAGTATCGGCTTAGAAATTTCTTAATTCTACTACCTTATATTTCAATAAGTTAGATACACAGAAAGAAGTGTTTATTCTAGTAAACAAAATTCAAGATAAATGTAAAGCATCTTATGTAAGATTAATAAATTGCTTAACAAATTGAGCTAAATTTGGATACGATAAATAAAGAAATCAACAACAAATTATAAGATGACACTAATGAGTAATTCGTTATGATATATGGCTTCTTTGAAGTAAAAAACAAGTTTCATACAAAAATATCGTGAAGCTATAAATAATGACCAAATTCGAAATTCCAGTTACCTACAATCATCATAATAAATACCTAGGCATTTAGTAAACCGTATTTTTGGATCTATATGCATATTAGTGTGGGTAATGGTAATCATAGGAAATTACAAAAAAGGCTTACATAGGCATTACACTAGTAGGTTCATAATCATAATCATTTATTATTTGTAAAACATAGGTAAACAGAAATACAGATCTTATAGTTAGCTTAAATTAATAGGCTATAGTTGTTATGATTTTTTCATGTCTATTTGGTTTACATATTATACCATATTCAATCCCAATATTTAGGTAGTTTAGGCACTCAATGGATTAAGAATACGATGAGTCAGTATGAACAGCATTATGTTAACTCTGACCTATATAAATAATCGTTTCTGCTTGTTTAGATATTCGTTGGTTATTTTCATAACGTAACGTTTAATCATTAGATCATTTCCAGGCAATCAGTCTTCGTTTGTCAGCCTAAAACCTTTTTAAGTTATAGCCGGATTATTAACATTATAGAGATTGATAAATATGTTATTGATAGTACCTACTGGGGGTAGTATAAAAGGTATAGGTAAAGGTTTCAGTTGGAAATTGTAGTAAGCAATAAGTATTTAGAGCGGTGCCTACGCGCCCACGTGCTCTAGACATGTTACCTACTTAAAAACCATTAATAGAATATAGCAATATTTTTTGGAGTAAGTTGATAGCCATTGACAATTATTATTAAGTCTGAAGAAGTTTATAACTAAAAACTCTGTTTGACAGCCACTTTTACTAAGCTAATAAGTGAACCCAATTTTAAAAACCGTTTTGTATGTACCACGCTTTGAACAGACGAATTGTCTTTCAGGTAAATATCTCGTGCGACACATTGCCTAAGTTTTACGATGACATCAAACTGCGCAAACTTTTCGAAAGGAAACTTTGCTACGTGACGTGTAAGTAAAAGGGGAAAAAGATGTGCGTAACAAAATTACATGGAAAACCGTAATATTCCTTAGAATTTTCTGAACGCAATAAAACTGCTCGCGCCTCACGCCTTTTGAGCCAAATGTTTTACCAAATTGACGTTCGACATGAGATCATGCATTCTTTTGATATGGTAATCCGTTTCAACCCTCGGGCTATAATCGATTATTAAATAGGTAGAAATCGGCAGATCGGTCCCTTATTCACTGTAAGATTCTTCAGAGGATTCCTTTATGACATGAAAGGTCAACTGTGGCGAACCCTGTCGAACAAGAAATTTGTTTTTTGATAAATCACTTTTGTTATTGAGGTGTCTGATATTCAGAAGCCAATCTTAGGTGTATTTGGATAAACTAAAGGTGGATCAAAACATTTGTGTCATAACTATTTTATTACAAAAACTTAATCCTCTGATTTTTTATTTTGTAATCAATGGTTATTTATTTGCCGATCTCTAGCGAAACAAGAAAACATCGACATAGCAAACGAGTCGATATTGAACATTTCTGATTTGAGCCACCAGTCACCTGTCAGGTTGTCTGATCACCTGGTTATAGCTAGTGTATCAGTGTTAGTGGTGGGCAGAGTGAGAGAATCGATCTTATACGATCGACTGTATTTAGAAGACCCAAATAGCATGACTATAAACTTCTTTTGGCAGCCAATAGAAGAATAACATTTAAATTACTTTACTTTAATTGCGGAGAAAACAATACACGCATAATCTCGTAATTAGAGATAAAAGGATTTTCATAACTCAATTTCAATACGGAAGTTGAAAAGTTTAGAAAATCTTCTAAAGCTCCCGATAACGTTTAAAATGAGTTCCCGTTTTAACGTCTTAAATAAGTTTCTAGTGGAGTTATAATATTGTATTTTCTTAAGAAATAAATAAAGTTCCATTGTCGAAGTCAGGAAGTCTCTAGTGTTAGTTAATAACTTTGTTTTTAAACAATTTTTATATAGGTTTTTTATATCACTTGATAATGCATTTGTTAGTTTTTCAACGGTGTATAAAGCCGCGTCAGAGGCCTAACAGATCATGTGCATCAAACATACGGTAAGAAGAAGAAGAGTCGACGAGGCAAACATTTTTACCTACTTCGTTAAATAAAAATAATCAATAAATAAATAATTTTATTAATACACTATCAGTATTATTTTATATTATTTACTTCTTACAAGCTAATTCAAATACTAGTTCGATTTTTAATCCGTAATTTATCAAAAGAATAACGTAAACACATAACCTTTCATCAAAATCACTCCAAACACCCTATTGACAAGGCTACGCAACTAATATTCTGACACTTATATTAACAAGACTGGCTAAATTAAGATGTTATTATGTTGACTCATTCACTGACAGTCTAAACAAATGCCACTTAAAAAGCTCGTCCTTGAAGGACAAAATGGCGAGGATTTACTCATTAAAATGTATATACAGAAAACGTAAAAACAAAAATGTTTACCCAAATGTCGTTAGTCAAAGCGTCCGTCATAAGCGTCGTTAGATAAGATGAAGTCTGCTCAATAAGGCTTAGAATAAATACTTTAAGTGCCGCCTTAGGAAACAAACAGGCGTTTAATTTCCTTCAACAAATTGAAAAAGTAAATGTTAAAAACGTCTTTAGTTCTTTATGAACGTTTGTACAGATGAAAAGATTAATTATATCAGTTACAAATGGTAAGAAAGGCGGTGATTACATGATAATAAAATAATAATTAATGAAATTAAGTTAGTAGTAGTATCTTGTTCACAATGCGCTGTAAGTATACACAGTTTGTGAATCTTGTAACTACCATACCATACCATAACATCACGCCTGTTTTCCCCGAAGGGGTAGGCAGAGGTGCACATATAGTACACCCACGTTTCGCCAGTTATGTTTTAGGTCCCAATGTAGTAGGGCGCGAGCCTATTGCCATCAACCGGGCACAAATCTAGACTCCGTGCTGCTACTGAGAGTCATCTAATAGAAAAAACCCAGTAACACTTCGCCCGACCCGGGATTCAAACCCAGGAACTCGTGCTCAGCAGTCGCGCTTAGCAACCACTAGACCAACGAGGCAGTCAAGTAGTTAGTCTTGTAACTAAATACTATTTTATTGATTTTTTGTTCCATAGTTGTTGGAAATGCTACTGCTTCTTAATTAACCAAAGGCAAAAAAGAAGTGACAGGTTGTTACTTGATCGACATACGAACCGTAATGGTATTTACCGATGCGTCAAAGCAAAAACAATGAGAAAAAAATACCTATTTAATTCCAGTATGATAGTATTTATTGCGTGTTCTTAATTCAATTAATTTCCCGTCGGCCATGTTTAACATTCTGCTACTTATTAAGATAAAACATTAAACGATCAAATACATTTAAAATTAACTTCATTACAGAGTGTTTCGATATTCTTTTTAATATCGTATCGTAAATCGACGTTATCGATCAATGTTAATTACTTTTTACAAAGTAACCGATATGCATGCAGGCGACAGGTCACTGGCCACTCGAGACGTGCCGTCAGATCGTATCTGAAGCCTGCGCAAGGAGGATATGACGACTTTACTTTTTGCGAAAAAAAGAAAACTACTCCGAAAGATGTCTGAAGAGCGACGCCGCTTGGAGGCGCGCCGAAAAAAATGCATAACGATGCTTTGACACCAGCACTTTGATGGTGGGAGTCAAAATAGATTTTTTGCTAAGAATAATTACTCATACTTTTAATTACAGGAAAGAAAGGCCAGTAATTGGACGAGCAAAAACTGTAGCTGTGGCAGTATAAATATATGTAACATGCTATTTAATATGTATTGCTTTTAATTAAAAATATGTACGAACTCATCAGGAATAATGTACTAAACTTTAAGTACAATCGGTTTCCTTCTGCTGCTCTATTCAAGGCTTAAAGTATTCCTAAAAATAAAAATTAATATACTCAATTTCTATCAGATGTAATATAAAATCCTACCAAAACAACGTGAAGATCAGACAACCAAATAAAACACAAACGACACCTATACTGTTATGCTGCACTGCATTTCTAAGCTGCACCACGTGTTTGTATCCTTTGAAATAAAAATCCACTTACTGGGTTTGAATACAATAGAAAATATATTCGATTATTTGAAGAAGCTAAAAGTAGAGGTATAATGTATGTTTCTCAAAATATATCACTAGGATTTAGTTCTTGTGAGTCTGAGAATCATCCAACAAACTATGGAATTGGTTTTGTCATTAAGACCTTCAACGCTATTCCAAATGATACAATATTCGCAAACGATATATTTACTCCAACATCCTCCTCCATCTATTCCTTTGACGTAGTTGTTCAAAAAAGCACGTAGACCACGACGTTCAAACACATACTTTTATCTACAACTTGAAAATAAATTCGTGCCTTGTGGAATACATAAAACAAAATAAACAAACAGTGACGAAGCGTCGGAAGAAGCGTCCTGTCTGATCGGAAATTCCGTTATTCGCAGAGGGAATCGACTAGTACTGGCGCATTCGGTCGGTTTGAACTCCAAGAGTTTGCTGTACGGAACGCCACAGCCGAACTGCATGTGATTGGATTTCAAACGTATAAAAGTTTACGTTTAAAGAGCATAGTTTACATGCACGAGATAGGTGCGCCAAGGGGAACGCGGGTTGTGTTACAAAGTTCTGAAAACTAAATGTCTTTGGGAGTTTGTATGCAAGATTAAAATGGTAAATTTTAAGTTATAGTTGCCTGGTACACGAATTATATTTAAATGGTCTATAAAAATACAGTGGGACATGTCAGTCACATAGCAACTTCCAAAATAACATCCTTCATGAAAAATCCTATTTGAATTATATACTATATGACAGATCCCATTATTCTCACCTAACGATCCTAATAAAATGCTTACTAATACTTATTGCTAGATTGTAATTATTAGATACCAAGTAGAAGCAGTGTCGAAGTAATTTTTTTTAACCCTGACCTGAGAAAGATGTATTTACCTAATTTCATTGTTTTTTTTTTAAATTAAAGAATATCTTTTTATAGCTAACAAGTAGATACAAAGAAAAACCTTAATATTCATAACTCGAGGTATGAAATGGCTTCCTATTCTGAACAAAACATAATTATAATGTCAACTCCATTCTCAGTTTTAATAACAACAACGTATAGTTTTACCTCTTCAGATATTAATAAGCAGCTTTTAGACATTCCTCTAACTTATGTATTTTAAGTATCCATATGCGAGGCTTGTAGTTAATATTATTGGATATTTTATTGGTTAGCTATGAAGGATGAATTTCAAAGTTGTCTTTAAATGAACCTGCCCCCTTACCATGTACTCTTAAAACAGGATAGTTTATGATGTGGAAGTGAGATGCCGCTCGTGCAGCGTATGCAGCATCTCGCTTCCACAACGTAAACTGTCTTGCTTTAAGAGTTCATGGTAAGAGGCTGTGGTTTTACTATCCTTTCTTTGAGCATAATTTTAAAATGAACGTATGGTTTAGAAATTATCAGTTGTACCGGGTGTACGTTTAATACATATCTTTGTGATGAATGTACCAGCATTCTAAAGGTTTCTTTGACGTCATGATCAGGTTTAGTTCGTCCAACAATGTTAGGATTTTGATGAGTCTCAGTATTCTAACCAACTACTGCATCTCGCTTTTTAAAATGATTCATTTAGTAGTTAGTTTAGTATTTCTCTTAACTGATATAAATTGTAAAGTTCTGTTTCATTATTTAGACATTCTAAAGGAAATAGAAAACGCTTTTCATGTAACAGGTTACGTGCTTATAACAAGGCACAAATTACTATCATTACTATAAGCTTTTCTTAAAAAGAAACGTGTATTCGATAAAAAATGCTGTATTACGGGTAGGTAAACGAACGCTATAATACTCCACTTCAAGTAAACCACTGATTAATTCCTGCAAAAATAATTACAAATAATAACGTCGTTTTATGTAGAGCAACGTGTTAATCATACTGGTATCGTGTGGGTTTGCTGTCGAAGAAAATTGCTCAATCAAAGGCTGTGGCCAGGTCAAGCGTGACTTAACTCATAACAATGTAATAACCAACCAACGAACAGCTTATTGACCTATTAGCTTTTCACTACTTGAATATTTATAGGCCTTGATAACAGTAAAAACTGCTCGCCTGTAATTATACAGGTAGTTCGATGTTATTTTTGGCCGATTTTGTTTGACAATGTTGTACAAAATATTTTACAGGAAAGAAGAAAATATTATAACGTAGATGTTAAAGTTAATTTGATTTGTAGATAAAATAAAACGTTAAGTGGCATTAACCACGCTTGTCGATGTCGCGTGGGTTGAAAGTACAAAGCTAAATTAAGGGTAGGTTAGGTTTAAGTTGAGTTATTTTAGATAGATAAAAGTCGAGAATTATAAACATTAGTGCCAAGAAAAGATGGTAAGTATATTTATAATGTGGTAACCCAACAAAGAAAATGTTCATAATTTAAAATTTCTACAAACTTCACGCGGTTAGATGCTTAAGATTAGGGGTAGACGCCCTAAAATCCTTAGCCATCAGACATCTGACATGTCTGTCTTATCAAATTCTTTATTAACGTTGCGAAGGGTTAACCCAGCAGCTTAGGGTTTAAAGAGTTCATAATATTCAATACTGAGCCATTCAAACTAATTCACTTACGTAGTAATCCCAAGACTGCACATTGTAAGATATAGCATAATATTAGAGTATTATTCCAGCTGGTTTCTTCTGTACGTAATGAATAGAGCAAAGTTTACTTAGTCTCAACGCCCGCAGGGTACGCTAGCGGTTACAACAATGCTTATATGAAAGAACACCTGACTATGTATTAAGTGCGCCTGTTTTGTGACTATTCTTTAAGACGGAAAGTTTTCTCTTGATTCTTGAAAGAAGTAGAATACAAAGCCATAAATGCACGTATACATAGCTGTTTGGGATAATTTGAATACAAACAGGGACGCGAATTATATTAGAAGTTATATTATGATATACAAAGTTATGTGCTTGAGTGAATTAAGGGTCATAATAATCATCATTATCATCATCAATCATCTGTGTAATGTAATATTAATAACATTACTAAACTAACTAAAAAAGTCACCGAAAAGTGCGCTCGGGGATCGATCGCTATTAGAGCATTCATATTGAAGACCCACTAGGTAGCAAAAGCAATCCCTCATTTAGTTAAAATCTCCCCGAATCTGAAGATCATTATACATCTAATTCTTTATCGAGATCTAAACGTGTTGCCATTCCGCTCCATTCAGCTATCAATATAAATGTTAATGGTACTGAAGCAATTGAGATTATCAGTGACTAGAATAACAATTGTAATGACGAGGAGCTGTTACCGAACAAACTGTTGATTGCGCCAAAGGAGAAACCCAAACTCCATAGAAACTTGGGCCCAGCGTTACAGGGCTGGAATTTTGCTATAAATAAGAGCACTTAGGAAGATTTCACGAGCCCAATTTTCACGTTTCCCAGCAATGGCCAAATTGGTAAAATCGATGTTTAAATGTTAGGTTATTTTATTTTTGTAACTGCCCTACAGTTACATTTGATCATCCAAATATTTGTTCCGTGCGGGAATCGAACCCGCTACATGCTGCACAGCAGTCAATGGCTCTGCCACCGCGATATTTAAATAAAAAAAGTATTTTTTAGGTTATTTTCTACGTAAATATGGAACGCACTTGCGTCGACCTGTAGCACAGAACACTTATACCAGGAGCTGTGGCGCCTGCAACCTATAATGATGAGGTTTAGGTATTTACATAAAAAGCGGTGAATACAGATCAATTTTACTTTTCAGTAAATT
This sequence comes from Abrostola triplasia, assembly GCA_946251915.1. Taxonomy (NCBI): domain Eukaryota; kingdom Metazoa; phylum Arthropoda; class Insecta; order Lepidoptera; family Noctuidae; genus Abrostola; species Abrostola triplasia. Next base: position 7,073,963 of record OX276434.1, on the reverse strand, counting down.
GCTGAAAACTATATTTGTTAGATAAGGTCCACTTACATCACTAATTGCTTGCATTTTTAACATTCTATTTACTACTAGGGAATTTGTATGTAATAGGTGGCGAGCCTATTGCCATCAACCGGGCACAAATTCAGACTCCGTGCTACCACTGAGAATTACCTAATGGAAAAACCCAGTAACACTTTGCCCAACCCGGGATTGAACTCAGGACCGCGTTCTCAGCAGTCGCGCTTAGCGACCACTAGACCAACGAGGCAGTCAACTAAAATAATGGAGCATTTTTTAATTATATAAGTGCTGTAACGGTTTACAAAAGTTGTTTAATTTTTACACTTGGCCCTTTTTTTTCTACACTTGGCCATTGTAATTGAGGCTAAGATTTAAATGGGTTAATTAAGCGAAATAGTAGATTTTTTTGGTACATATCTGATTCGTGTAACGGCTGGGCCCAAAACTGGGTATCTCCTTTTATCGCACAATTGTTCGTCCCAACATATTCTTATAATACTAATCGGATTAATCTTCCATTTGGAAAGATTGGGACATGGGACCATAACAACAAATAATATAGCTGTTTTATCTGTATTTATATCCCTTATGGTATTAATAAAAACACTCATTATTTTTCTATCGCTCGTAGCTACATTGATACCGCGCAGATCAGTCAATCTGCCAGGTTAAGCTGCACTTGCAACTGTCATGGATAGGTGACCGTTATTTTATTTTATTTGGGAAAGCCAACAATCGTACATTACATCGTAGTCTTACGTGTAATTACACCTTATCTCCACATTGAGATCCGTCACGTCTCGAAAAGCAGGCCTAGCTGGTTCTGTACTAGATCTCTTTTCAATCGATATGAATGAAGGAATACAGACTGACTGTTTGCCAACATACTTGCGCATTAAAGTATCTCTACTTGGCCAGTATTAGTTAAACTTGCTGTGTCTGGAATTTGGTAAAATATTATACAAATTAAAAATATTCCATAACAGAAATTTTGTTTGGCTAGTATGATGGATTGAAAGGTCGTGTAATATCTATCCTTTGAACTCAAAGGTTCGCTTCGGAAAAAAAACCTAAAAACCTGTTGCTTGCACATATTTGTTTTGAAATATTTGTTTAAATAATTTAATTAGTATTAGCCTGTATTTACTCGTAGGTGATGACTACTGCTTGACGAGATCGTTATACGTTTTGAAGGTAGGTCCAGGATCAGATGTTGTTGGCCGAATTCTCTCAAATATTGGCCGAGATTACCATGAAACCGAAGTCAAGATATGACGGGAAAAACAACAACAATCAACTAGTGCGGCAACATCCACGCTCGTTACTATCTTAGGACAAAGTTGAGTAATAAGGGAAACCGGTTCTCCATAACAATTACGCCACTCGGAAGTAATAAAAGTTCTCTTTCTGTGTACGTGACGTTGAAATCAGCCGACTCTTATGGACGTGTTCGGCATAGATTACTTACGGTTTTTCCTTTTATTTTTTCTCTCTTCTCCTTTACCTCTTTGCTCTCCATTAAGGTATGAACTCTATAAAGTTAACATCACATAAATATCAAGCGGAGTTATTTTAGCGTTGCTGTTAATTAATTTCACTTGATTTTTGTTTTTTGTTTTTACGGATTACTTGAATAGATGATTGATTTTATGAATACTTAGGAGATATTTAATAGATTTACCATTAAAATATCTAATGAAATCGTGGAAATAGACGAAGTGTATTAATAATTTTATAGCTTTCTTTACGAAGGAGGTGCCGTAGTGAATTTTATCTTGCAGGCGAGTATCAAAGCCTGCATTCAGCGTGGTGTTACCAACATTTTATTTGTACCAACCAATACCAGTAACTTGTAGTGATTGTAAATGAAACTTCTAAGTAACGTAGTGGGTTTCTCTGTCACTTCGTATAACCTGCAGAACGAAATGTGAACTGTATTCATTCAAACACATTAGTATCGTTCGAGATGGATTGCACTTACATTTGCTTCTTTGAACAGCATTTGATTTAACATAAACATTTTCCTCACTGTTCATGCTGTTTGAGTGTATTCACTTATTTATTTTTAGCTTTTCCTTACGCTGCTTGGAGAATTCATACTGTGTAATTTTCTATTCTAGTAAGAAGTTTTAAAGATGAAGGTTGCATAACCCATACCTATCTTTGCGTAAATAAATATGTATCAAACAAGTTTGGAATGCAGATTAAGAGACGCTTAATTTCTCAATCTCAAAACGAGCAATATAAATCTAAGAATTTAATACGATTCATTCAAACTCGAAAACTTTGCAAGTCTTTAATATTCCAACGAAAAACTCTTTAATATCCAAACGAAAAACAATTACAAAACAATTTATTCATAAACAAAATTTTAGCGAATACTTTCTCATAATTTCTCCATCTCAGGGAATCTGTATTATGTTTACGCCGTCTTTTGTCATCAAATAAACAGTGTGATCACCAGGACTGAGTGAACGAGTTTCGTTTCCTTTCGCACGTGAAAATCGGATTTGTTTAATTTATTGCTCTGTCCCGAAACAGTGAGAGATGCCACGGTTACTTAGCTCTCGACACCTCACTGTAATAATAGGATCTCTTGGAGGATTTAAATTGAATCCTGTTGCAGGGACCCGCTCAAATGTATTTAAGTCTCCGTTCCCGAAAATCGTGATAGAGCATTTCCTAGCGTTTGTGAACAGAATTTTACGTGCTAAGTAGGTGTTTTGGCGGAAAATGAAAGGTGTTAAAGCTTATTGGAAGTAGAAGTTACTAGAGCTTTAATAATAGCTCTTTATCTTTATTGAAGCTCTGACGGGAGAGCTCTGTGAGTATGAACATAAAATAAATGAATGTTTTTGCAATATTCATTTTAGCTTCTTCATTACTTTTGATATTAACAATATCTCCGTAGAGGTTCATTGTAGACTTGTGAGATGACTAGACGTAGAACTTTTGTAACTTGCGCGTGTTCTAAAAATAAAATTTTGATTTATAAAGTATCTCGCCCCACACTAAAAATTTCTCGCGTATCTTGGGTGCGTTTTACAAGTCTAACATGAAATACACACAAACAGCCAAACAATTACAGCTAATCACACGAATTTTTGTCACGTTCAGGAATCAAACCTGCAACCCTCAGTGCAGCAGTCCAATCTCATAGCCACTGCGCCAATCAGATAGTCAGATTTGGATTTTAAATTGAAATCTGCGTCCTTTGCATTCACATAATATTTAAGTTGGTCTTGTTTTATGACTTCGTTTACCATTAGTAACAAAAATGTTTAATACGCAATAACGTACGTACAGTTGGCATCATAAGTAGCTTAATATGCTAGGAAACCTTATGTTAATTAATTTAAAAAAAATAAAAATCAATTCAAGTAATTGTTTCAGATTATAGAAACGATGAAATGATGATCTGAGAATATTTAAGACTGTTTACTATATAAGAAGTTATTCTTTAATTAATGGTATGTTAAGAGAATTAAGTGTTTAGTTACTTATGATGCTGACTGTACAACAGACAAATCTTCTTAATATCCTTTATGTTATTATCCCTTGTAATTCGGTGCATGTCCATGACTAAACAGTTCCATTATGTCATAGATTAATTAAAATTATGTATTGCATTGCTAATGCAATAAAATTTGTATTTGAGACGGCAAAACAAGAACTACAGGTTCAAAATGTATGCGTAACGCAAATAACTTTCAAAGGCGCAAAAAGAACTTTATTATTGTCCATGCTCGTTCATGTCTTCTTTGGTGCAAGAATATTGCTATTGTTTTGGTACAGTTACGAGTATAAGTCAGCAGAGTGTTACAAAAAGTACATACACTCCTTTTTTTAGGTGTTGGCAGTGCTTTGTATTCAGATACAAATATTACATTGAAAACGTCTCATTGGTCAAGACTTGAGTCCATATCACTATATTAACTGCGAAAGTTTGTGATTGAGTTTGTATATTTGTGGACCGATTTTGATGATATTGGGATGTAGCTGACCCTGGATTAACACATAGGCTACTTTTTATCCCGATAAAATGTAGCGGGTAACACCGCGAGGCGCACCTAGTGGTTACAAAATCTTAGTATGAAAATACCTTTACAACAGTTCAGTATTGATTTTTCCATTCAGTACAAACTTTTCTCATATAGGCATCCCACCTCAATATACCATCCACTACGTCAGCTGTAGTTTTTAATAAAAAGCAAAGTAGAATGTATTTCATTTAGCCCTCACCAATGTATCAAGGGAAGACAAGGGTGCAAAAGGGCTGACTCCGGAACGAAAATAAACGGTGAACGATCGCTTAGACCCTTCACTTTGAACTGACGGCCGAAACAAAGGAACTCGTGTGAAATACCTATATAATTACGTACACGGACTAAACACTAAATCTATCTCGTAAAAAGGAATATCCTCTGCTCTAGTTTCACTGGAATGCCGTCAAGGTTTCGCGAAATTAATGGGACTTTCCATTACTTGGGCGAGATTATTGCCATTACTAACAGACTTAGAAAAAATATATTGTGTTATATTTTGCGTGTATGTAACGCGGTATTTTCGGTGTTTGTGAACTGATTTTTTAGATTAATTTTTACTGGAAGCATATACTTCGGAAAACCCTATCCTAATTTCATTGAAATCGTATTGAAATATTGAGAAAAAAATAATACTATAAAAAGAAAAAAAGTGTGTAATTTCTTTGTTAGTTCTAAAGTTCATGCTTCGTTTAAAAACATGATTATTTTTACTTTTATTACAGTCATAATTTTTGTGGTTTGACTGTACGTGTACCTTTCAACACTGATATGACTACGTTGACGAATGAGCAGAAAAGAATAAAATTAATCTTGTTACAAGAAATCAGATTAAATATTCATTATTTAAAAAGATTAAACTTTTTTAATAAAAACGGGAGACAGAAGAACAAAGGAACTTAATTACATCTCCAATAATAACACTCATTTAGAGATAATAATTATGTTCTACCTAATTAAAATGAAAGTAGATATTAACCTTACTTGCTTCGAAAATAATATAAAGATTTTCATAAATTGCTTTATTAGAGGTATTTTACTTTAATCAAAATGGCGTTGTTATAATCTAATTGGGTAGTCTATACTTTGTTTGAAACTGAAACTTGACGTCTTTATTGGCTAAGGGCTGTATCGACTTGAAAGTAAATATGTACATTGTACTTGTATACTGCGCTTAACTTTAGAGGTAGACCATTATGGTAAAAAAGCTCATAGAGTACTTTCTACTAATGGAATTCAATAGTCTAGATGCTTATATGCTTAACACGTTCAGCGCCAAGGCACCTCTGAGGCAAACTAGTGTGTATATTGACTTATACACGTGGCGCTGAATGTGTTAATACTATATTTATGAAAATAAATTCTTATAATCGATTAGAACACATCATGTCTATTTGCCATACGTAGTTTACCATTATTGATGAACACTCCATTCCATCGATGAGTTTAACACGCATACATAGACAACATACATCCAATTTTAAAAGAAAATGTGTGCATAGTCTGTTTACTTACAAGTGGCATAATAACATGTTGCAGCTTGATTTAAAGCAACCAAGTCCTGTTATTTTTGTTGTAAATAAAATCGTGTTGCGCCACTATAACTACACGTTGCATGTTCACAAAACATAGAACTTTAACCGTCAGGTGTTTGCGGTTATAATTTTTCCCCTTTCAAACCATACCGTTATCGCGCTTCCCTGACCTTTCATTGGACTGTAACAGTGGGCAATTTCTGTGCAAATGTCTCAATTAACACAGAAAATGGTGATAAAGGCGACAGGGAATAAATTGGCGCCGATTTTGTACCTAACGACAATTCAGTGGCTGAATCCGAATCATGCTATCCAGACAGACTTTTACTACATCCCATTAAGGTTATAATTGTTGGAGAAACAGTTCACTAATGGGTAATGAAAAGTAAGTAATATCATTTTTGGAACTTACTCTCTGGGTAGTAACGGTTAAAGAATCGATTACGTTTCAGTAGGGTACACAATTTTTTTTAAACTAGCGATGTTTATACACGCTCGAATCACGATCAACCATATTGTTTGCAGACACATATTGTAATGGACCACAAGAGTGAATTATATAGTTTTCCAAAAACAAATAAAATAGCATTTTGACTAGAATTTTTGTACTAAATTACAGCAGTTTGTTTTTCCAGATAACAAAATACTACCGAGTTTTAAAGCTGAAATAATGTGTAAACCGGTCCGACAAAGCAATTATTTTAATTTAAAGGACTTGACGGCAACTTTTGGAGACAATAATGTGCTGAAAGTGGATTTTATGTTCGCTGTACCTGCTCACTGTTTAGTTCTCAGCCAAATGTTTATGTTCTATAAATCTTTGAACAATTGCCTTTAAGGTGCTTGCACACTTACACACTAATGAAGAGTTTTATGCATATGTATTATGTATAATTATGTTATGTATAAAGTACGAAACGGACGGTCACCAGTAATATCAGAAAAAAAAATCTTTATATTCATTTATATTCATGCATACAGCTGTTATACACCCATATTTTGCTGGTAAATATAACTACTTCCATAGTATAGGTGACAAGCATATTGCCAATCAATATTATGCCTACAATGTATTGAGTTTTAATAAATAACTAGTCTTAGTCTCTTCGCTTCGTAGTATGCCTTGTAAGCCATAACCTGCTATTCTGAGTACTGAATAGTTCTTCACAACTAGCTTAATAGTTTGTATCAATTATTTGGTGGATGGATTGCAAACTTGCTGTGTAGTGTTAGTGCTACTGGATTCCAAAGCCTGAATTCCTGTTATAATAGTTTAGACATCTAGTTTCGTAACATTGTTGGATCTGTTATAGTTGCTAAGACCACACAGTCAATTTATCTATAGAACCTAGTCTTTCTAAGTAAATTATGTTTAAAGGAACATACAATTTGTAAGTACTGTACAAATATTGAATAAGAATATTGTAATTATACACGAGCACATTTAGTTGGAAAATCAATTAGGAAAACGAGCAAACACCAGTAAAACCAAGCGTATGACATACTTCATTACAAGTTGTTTGTTTAAGTTTCCAAGTAACAGCCATGAAATGTGTGCAATATGAACAAGAATACTCAAAGCTCAACAATTTTAGTAACGCTTTTCACGTGTGTCTAATTGTACGCGCTTTCGAGTAGCCGTTGTGCAGTCACATTAAAACTGTTTGTTTGTTCGCCTCAAATGTATCACAGCTACAACAATTGGGATCGCCAGGAACTGCAGTTTATCCGCACCGAACGCGTCGCACACAATCTCAAGTGCCCATTCTATACGTCGTCAAGCCTTAATGGGTAACAACAAATGGTGCTATTTATCGTAAAATCGACACTAAAAACAGACTAACACATCGTTTCGGCAAAACACGCAGTAAATTTTATACGCCCTCTTGTATATGGGACTTGAAAGGTTAGGTCCATTTTGTGGCAGATCTAAGGATTTCAATATTGAATTGTTGCTTCTGTGTAGATTGTAGAAACAGATTGAAATGGATACAATAATATGCCGTGTACCGGACACGAGCATAAGGTCATTTATTTGAACCCTAGGTCGGGCAAAGTGTTACTGGGTTATTCTATTAGGTAATCCCCAGTAGCAGCACAGCAGGATTTGTGCCCGGTTTATGGTAATAGGCTCGCCCTCTATTACCTATATACTTATAACATAATTGCCAAAATGTGGTGTACTATACACCTCTGCCGACCCCTTCGGTGAATACAGGCGTTAAATGTTAAATTAGGTTCAAGCTGAGAGCTTCTATGAAAATTAGCACCAAAGTACGAGTACGTTACCGTCTTTATTTACTGGCCCTTACACCACGTGACAACATGCTGATACCATAGCTGATACGAAGAAGAATAAGCCCCTGCTTGTTGTCCAAATCGTATAGACTACTGTATTACAAGAGCGAAAATCAAAATAAAAAATACACGTAATCATTTACAAAACACACGAACCGTTGTACATAACAGTATAAATAAATAAAACTCATCTCTACAATCTCACAAATTTGGAAACTTTTACAGGCATTTTCGTACGTTATTGGTATTTTACGACAATCTCGAGAGTACGGCGCTGTCATTAAACACACGGGTTGATCGCAGAGGAAATTGCTCAACAAAACGCCACAAAAATGGGATAAAAGCCCTAAAATTTATGTTCGGGGCTCATCGTGAACCATTAACACGTAGTAGCGTTCTGCATAAAACATTAAAATGTCCTGACACAGCGCCTGCAGTATTATTTACGTTCGTATTAGCAATTTTCAATTATTTTATCGTTGTCGGGGGCAGGTGGCGTTTGCTGTGTCAATGTTGCGGCGATACAGAATTTTAATACATCTATTTATATTTTGTTGACTCCGAAATAAGTTTGTTAATTTTAATACATTGTAAATTTGACTTTGTGTTAAGCATTACGTACGGGTGAATTTATATATTACCTATCTGTATTATGTATGAGTGTTAGTTAAGGCTCTGCTTTCAGCGTTATCGTAAAATCTGTTTTAATTTAAGAAATGTTTATAGAGTCATAATAAACACCGATCAAAGCTTGGTTTGACGACAAATGAACACTGCAGTTCTGCAATGCAATGCAATATTAGAAGTTTTGAGTTCAAAATCGTACGACTATTAAGCAAAAAGGAATATCTGTTAGGATCTTGAAAAATCTCGCTCTACCAAATATTTCTACCAAAAAATACAAATCCTCTCAGACGTCATAATTTCGTTTTCCAATAAATTTAAATACTGCAATCTGAACTTCAGTAGCACGTGGCTCGTAAACTCAAATAATAAGTGTTGGTTTGGATTGGCGTCGTGCTAGCGGTGTTCGGGTGGTCCAGCTAAGGCTGCCGACACACCCGCAGTATGCGCGACAGACGACGCGACACGACTTTGAATAATTAGCTAATAATCTCATTGTTGTCTATTCAAGCGTTCACAACTTTCTTACATAGTCATTATGCGGGTTCGGACCGACTTAAAAGAATCCTTTGTAAGGCGACATTAAAAGAAATGTTATGAGATTTGTCCACTTGTTTCTAAAGAATATGCTAAGTTTTATTTTTGCAATTTGTGGAACATAGTAACTGAGCTGCATGTTTTATAAATGCGGGCTGGTTTGAGGTCTTTATTGTTGAGTTTTTATGTTAAATTGGTGTTTAAAAAGTATATGACAAAGTAAAATGAATAGATTTTATATAGAAGTTGGTAAATACTAACGAATGTTGTTACTATTATTATTATTTCCTCAAGCAGTTCCATTATCAGCATTCCCTACTTCAGTTTTGTTTATAACAGCAAGTATGGTAATAAGCTTCATGTTAAAAGCCTTTCTGATATCGAGACGATGTACAAAAGATAAACTAACGTAAGTTGATAGTTCGTACAGAGCTGAGACAAAAAGTAAGTCCTGTGATCGGTCTTCGTTTTGGAGATGTCTTTAGTTGCACCTGGCAAGCAGGTCACGACCCGGCCCCGGCCCTCGGGTCTCAAGATCGAGAACAGAGCTAAGATTCATTGATATCGGAATACCGACCGAACATTCTCTCAGTTTCAAAGGTTTTGCTATAAATTGGAGATGGTATAAATTGGGAAACTATTTTGTAGGTAATGGACCTAGGTAAAGTATGTGTGCTCATTATTGTGAAGCCAAGACATTTTCTATATGTATGAAACCTTTATCGGTAGCACCTGTAAGGGAGGTTACTTATGTAAGTGCTGTTATAAACATCTTTGATAAAAGTATACAAGTGTATGCACTGCTGACGAGCTTGTTTTTCCATGGAGGAGTGTGGATGGTTTGTATCTGCTTTGTTCTTTATGAAAGCATTATTTGGTCTCGACTGTAATAGTATCTTGATGACCTACTAGACCAAATGTACCCGAGATTTTTATTAAAGTTATCATTTTGCAATACCGATTTATTGGCAGACTTATTAAAATATATGAAAACGCAATATCGCTCGCGGGTTATCTTGCCAAACGGAACGGAATAAATATTTTTATGTTCTTTAAAATTTGCATATATCTTCCTAGCTTGGATGGTTGCGCACATGAATTTTGTACTCACATGATACAGGGGAAATCCTAGTGTACAGCGAATAAATTTAATCATGCCTGTATTATTGAAGGGGTAGGCAGAGACCTAGGTGTATAAATCCTGTATAGGTGAAGGGCCTATTGCCATGTATCGGGATTCCGTTTTATTCAAAAAACACATTGTACCTATTGCCTTATTAAACATATAAGATAAGTAATCTTTATTTATAATCACCAAAACACCCCTGAAATAGTACTAAAGATAACGCGTACCATTAATTACAACTTACCCGTATAATTAGTACCGAAACAATTCTATTGAAATGTCCCCAAGATAGTGAGGACTTTTATCAATCCGGTCACGCCTCATTCTAATGAAGTGAGGAGTTTGTCACGTAACTGGGATAGCATTCGGAATCGCGATAAAAGGAAAATTTACTGCCGCCCTAAATACTTGTAAGTACCTATACATTATTCTGGCGTTAAGGAATTAAGCGTATTTATAAGTTGTTTACTTGCGCTTATCGTGCATCTTCGGTTAATAGAAAGAGATAGATGATTACGTCGTGATAATCGTACGTGGGAAAAGGGTTCGTGTACTTAGGACGTTTGTGGAGTTGTAGTTTCAGTGCGCCTGAACTTGTGTTTTCACGGTCGTACGATTTGCGCTGATATACTATGCATTTCACAAACGATCGATCTTGCACGCGTCTTCTAAACCATATTTGTGTGAACTACGAGTAATATGAAACCTTACGATGACAATAGAACTATTTTTGTCATTCAGCCATTGTTTGCCGAGAAAAATGCTGACATTTATTTTACATGGATGTGATTTGTATGTGACTCGGGACCCAAAACCAACATATAGACTACTGCAGATAGTATCAACTGCGTTCAATAAACAAATTGCACACTTTAAAATATTAGCTCCTTTTTCAGCGCACAAACGAAATGCATAGGAAAAATGGAAAATCCAACAAAATCTTCTATCGCAAATTGTATTTGATATAACCAAAGCGTGAGATGGAAGCGGCCCGGTCGAATCTAGATAATGCAAATACAGGGCGGCAACGTCCGATGTACGGAACTCTTTTGACCACGAGCCCCGAATAACATTTCGTTTGTATAGGGTCGCCATACTGTTTGGTTTTCTCGGATTTGTTATTTTGTGGCTCTTGGTTTGTGTATTTAGTGTTGTAAGAACGACTTATAGACATAAGGACCAGATATTTTTTGGGACTCAGTTAATTGTATTATTATCATCATAATCCACAGCCTTCAATATCCCACTGCTGAGTATAAGCCTTAATAAAGGTATAATTGTATTATATCAAAAAAAAATAAACATTTGCTAAAAGGAAACGATAGAATAGAGTATCTAGACCTCAGTCGAACTTTATGTCTTACGCGAGCAGGTGATGTTGAATGAAGCTTAATTACAAGCCCTTTTATATCTTAAAATCTGAAACTAAATGAACTAATAACTCCTGACCTTAGATAACTAATCAATAGATTCACCAGATAGGTAACAAATAAATTAAAAAGGGAAAACTCATACGATTGTCCTCGGGTAGAAAACATAAGGGTTACCGTACTTTTATCAAATACCGGGCCAAAAAGCGGCGACCGGGCGGTCATGCTGAATGTTGTTTTAATAAAAATGACACTGATTTAATCCGTGCTCGCTGGGAAATTAGATTTTTTCAAAAAGACTTTTTGGGACGCATATGAAATTGAGGTACGTCATACCAATCAGTACGGGTGCTGTTGTAATATGAATTTATGAACTTTTCTTTTTTTCAAGTAATATTACAAACGCAAATCGTTAATGTTTGACTTAAAGCCGCTAGTTTAAAGTGGAACTGGGCTAGCCACATCTGCGGCATGTCAGACGGCATGGCATGTGGGCAAAAACCACTACGCCACACAACGTCAAAAGGCGTCGCGGTAGGCCGAGAAGAAGATGGCGGGACGAGCTTGACGCCTTTAAAGAGAAATGGTCCATCGCAGCGCACAACCAAGAGGAATGGACGAAGGAAAGGGAGGCCTTTGCCCTGCAGTGGGACGATCATGGCTGAAATAATAATAATTAATTATGAAGACTGGAAACGAGACAAAGTATACAGTATTATACAATATACAATTGTGGTGGTTTATTGTTTCGGAATAAAAAACAGTTTAAAAAAGTAATCGCAACAGTTGGCTTTTGGTTAAGATTTAGTGATGAATAATGATAAAATTGAGTCTGTTTCAGACAGGATTGACACAAATAAAATCTATATGTCCAGAATAATATCTAGACGTAGGAATTCAACCAAAAACCTCTAGGATTGCAGTCTAGTTTTTAAAGAAGTTGTTTTCCCATTCGATTTATCGAATATTATTAAATTTAAAAGCATATTGCTGTTAGCTATAAAATACTGATTCCATAAATTCGCTGTTTCTGGCACTTTAATGCTTTATTCACGTAATACGAGTAGCTACGTGTTAACTGGTCGATGAAACTTTGGTATCAATTCGTTGGCTCAGTGTGAAATAAAATTTGAAATCTAAGACAGCAGGCGAAGAAAAGTCTGAGTGGTTTTCGGGAGTTCCGAAATTCAATTATAAATATTTCTAAGTGCTAAGTTATGCTCTTGTTCCTACGCGCTTTTATATTTTTGACGGCTTGCGGTTATTTTGTTTTCATTGTGAGGAGTCTATGTCTTCTCTGTCAACTCCTCAAAAATATATCTGATCGTTCCTTAAATGTTTACCGTACCTGTTACATCCATCTCTTTTATCCAGTTGTTTATAGTATACTTCCTACACGGTGTTAAAATTATCTTAAATTAGCTACCACTTATCGTGAGACTTCGATTAAATAGCACTTTTCAGCAAGTATTAAATGAAATCAATTATAAAATATGAAAAGCAATCATCCTCACCAGAACGAAAACACAATGTCGATTCATATTAGCAACATGCACTTTCGAAATTAATACAATTGCTTTATATCTGGCACCGTGATGAAGTATCGTAGTATTGCGTTTAATCCCAATACAATAAGAGTAATCCATTCGTGTCAGTGAACAAAAGCAATAACGCCAATGAAAACTAGTATTCGTTAAGCATCCTTTGTAAGAGAAACGAAAATATTTAATAATATTTCATGAATCTCTTTATGCCTGCAATTTCGGCACAACGTAAATTACATTGAACCATCACGTTGGAAAGATAAAATTCGAATTTTAAAGAGTAACAGTATTTTTTTGGCAGTTTTTCTTCGTGGAATAACTAATCAAACTGGCTCGTACGAATATATTATGTTTGTCTCAGAGCAGAATAAATTTAAAGTTTTGGGCACCCAGTTTGAAGCTATGGAGGTCACTTCAAAAATATTTTGAAACCAAGAGAAAATTATACTCAATTTATGGGCGAAATAATATTTGTATTGCAGACAATTTAGTTTTTGTATGCAATGCAAATATTAGTGTTACAGTTTTATCATTATTGGTTCCCGCAACATGATCCTAAAGCTTTTTGAACAGCCATTTATAGAGACATTGCAGGAAGCTTTAAATCAACTTCCACTAAAGAACAGCACTAATGCCCTCATAATCTTTATTCCAACACCATTAAAACTGTTATACTTGTGGACAATGTTGGCTTATATTACGTCCAAAATCTGCAGACATTGTTCATCATAAAATGCAAATTCGTGTAAGTAGGGTATGAGAGCTCACGAGTGGCCAATAAATAACAAATCAGTCACAGGCATAATGGGACCATTCCTCAGCGCCAAGAAGTTGGAGTTGGCTGTAGTTCAAGTAAAGTTCTTGGTCCTGCGTTGTTGGAAGCCTGGATGTAAGTAGACGTTAGACAGACAAGATTAACAATGTATGGATTATATTTTTTATCTCTTGCGTGGTGGTTTAGTGTGGTCTGGTTTTGTCTTATTCTTTCTGACATGAAAAGGGTTGAAATAAAGTTACGTAGTTTATATAGTTGCAATTTCTATTATTGTTGCGACCTATTATTGCCTATGTCCAGCAGTAGACTGAAATAGGCTGATGATAATGGTGATGATGATGTTTATACCGTTAAAAAAATATTAAGTGCTAGTATTTCGGTTACATAATAAGGTATTTTTGATAGATATACACACCTAAAACACACATTAAAGAAAATAATGTTTTAAAATTTTTCATAAAAATAAATTGAATGCTGTGGCTGACAAAAAATGTATTAAACTCAAGACCTCAAGACTGTTTCAATCTGAGTAACAGTTACTTACCTCAAAGCTTCCTGTACACTCGTATATGAAATATTCAAGCAAATACATCGCTATCGCAGCCCGTTGCCGAATGTTCCACTCGAAGCTGGACCACGGCTGAAATTGTTTCACAAAACGAAGAGGCCTCGGAAAAAAGAAATTTAAATGAAATACAGGAACGTTACATACAGTATTCGTTTGGGCTTTTTATGGAATCAGTTAAAGATTAAATTTGGAAAATACCTAGTTACTGTTTTTATCTGTGTATATCTGGGTGTACTAGGTTTTAAGAATCTTGGACTAATTATATGGTATTATTTATTTATTTATTATGTTAGAGAGTTGTTCATGATTGACTGTCGTGAAGAGTCTGAAGTAAATGAACACTGGACGTTATATTATAACTACTGTAATGTAAATAATAAGGAATAAATTTATTTTGTCTTAAAGTAACATGAATATTTATGAGCTTTGGTCTGGCCTTTGAAAGTTCTAGAACTTAATATTAGAATAACATATTTTAATGATATTTTATTCTGAGGGAAAAAAACCAGAATACGTTCAATATTAAATTCCACGCAAAGCGTAAAATTGAGCATATTTCCCAATGACCTACGTTTTCGCATTCTAGTAATCCGATGTAATGAAATGGATTTTTCTTCATAAGAACTTATATATAAGAATTAGCTTTGGCAGACGACCCAGCTAGCGCCGTGGCGTTGTCTGGCTCTCTACAAATGTTCGCGTTGATCCTTTGAAATTGAAATTTAAGACCTTATGAAACCTTATCTGGGTAAAAGTTTTACCGCGAGTCTAGAACATGTCCGTACGTACACAATATGAAATAGTGTACTATTTTTTACTCGACGTCAACTTTACTGTTAGTTGAAGCCTAATTCCAACTTGAACCGATAGACTAAGTAATGAGACTGCTTTTTAGGTCTTGGGTTCCCCAAACGAAACAAACTTTCGTGTGATCTGTAGAAAGCCCTGGGTCTTGGCGTTTTCAATGTGTTATTACAAGACTATAAAAGGTACCTAAAATATAATTATTTAGTGAAATCCGTAAAGTACGCAGAGAAGTACTGGTTGCACGACAACATTTCACCAGATCGTACAAGTAACAGTCATGTAATATGGGCAAACGCAAACCCATTGCAATTCATCTGGCAAATCTCCAAATAAGTTAGTAGTGCCTTAGAACAACAATAAAATAACAACGACATTGAATAACACACTGAAGCTTGCTACTATTTGAACCTCTAACTTGAGCATATGAACACAATGTGTAAACTTATAAGTTACTACCCGCTACATTTTTTCGGGATAAAAAGTAGCTTATAGTGTTAATCCAGGGTGTCAGCTACCCCATATGAAATTGCATCAAAACCAGCCTAGCAGCTACACACACAAACTTTCGCCTGTATAATATTAGTGTGATACTTTTAACTAACTATTGGAATTCCTTCACGACTAATCCATTCAACAGTCTATAAAGAGAGCCTTAATTTGTGTAGTTCCACTGTGTGCATTAACAGGCATTAATGTGATACTTTTCTTATCTACAAGATCTCCTTAATCCTTAAAGCTTATGATTATTTATCTCTAATTTTCCTGAGGGAATTTGCTGTCTGACCTTTGCAGGGTTGCCGAACTCGGGGCAATGAAGGTTTTAAACCTGAGTTACGCAGAATTAGCCGTGTTAGTGGATATTAAAAGGTATACGAGTATCGTAATATGACGTTCTTATTACTTTCTTCTAGGGAGTATCAAATGATCTTACAGTTGAAATCATTTTATTTTACTCATATTAATATCAATATAAAGATCTAACTGAATTTATAATTTTAGTAGACACGACTTTCTTGCTAAAATAATTAAAGTTATCACTTACAATGACAGTTCCCTAGATGTTACCAGTTTTATCAAATTACTAGCTGCACCCGCGGTGTTACCCGATACATTTTTTCGGGATAATAAGTAGCCTATGTGTTAATCCAGAGTGTCAGCTACCTCTATATGAAAATTCATTAATAGCGGCCAAGCCGTTTGATCGTGAAAAGGTAACAAACACACTTACAAACTTTCGCCATTATAATATTAGTGTGATTAGTGTGATATTTTAATCGCCAAAATCAAACAGCATTTATTTATAGATGACATCATTATACAAAAAGTAATGAATACCAATTGGACTTATATATTTATAATTATAAATAGTATGTAGGTTTGTAAAACCTTTAAGAAGTAGCCAAGAAATATCATCAGGTAAATCTTGATAAAATCCTTTGGTTACTCCTTCCCATTTCCACCAGAAAAGGCAAGTAGTTAATATACTTGGCGGTGTGAACTGTCTTCGCGTTTTATCCACTGATAAAATCATTTGCAACGTGTTCTGCTGAGTTTCTCATTCATAATGTTTGGTGGAATTTATGTGTGAAGCGTGTAGTTTTATGTGTAGTCTCTTTTGATAATCGGAGACTTCTGTAGTGCCGATGCAGTCACAGTCAAGAGAGTTGTATCTGAAAGCATGATCATTTCATTATAATATGTAAGCAGCCTTCTAGTCACAAACACTTCTTTTGAGAGCTATTTGTATGAATTTAGGATCCTTTTACCTGTTTATTTTACCGTCATCAGTTTTAATGGATCTAAAAAGTCGTTCTAGGTCAGTCACAGTGTTCAGCAGGTAGTTTCGCTAAATATTAAACGAGTAATAATGTTGATCGATATAGATAAAAAGCTTTTCTCAAGCAATAAAGATCAGTGCTATAATAATTATTAAAGTACTGTTCATCATTCATCATCATTCCGTTAGAGTCCACTGTTGGACATAGGCCTCTCCCAAGGTACGCCACAGGATTCAGACTGCTGCTTTATGGTTCCAGTTACTGCTGGCTCTCTCATGCAAGTCGTTATGTCCATCATTGCTTGCGAATTAATATTCTAATAAACCAGAATTGTGTATGATGCGGTGTTGAGTTTTAATTATTTCCACAATGATCTTCATTAGTAGGTACCTACTGAGGATAGCTACGAATTCTCAGAATTGGTAATTTCTCGCAAACAATATTGTACATTATATAGGCTATAGTTATCCCATGATTAATATAGGCAACATAATGTTAGGTAGATACGTAACTGATAGATAATGGAATTGATTGTATTTAGTTAAGTCCCCTCAACAAATACAGTCAACTGCGAGATGCGAAAGCCTCAACCTATGTAATGTTGAGGCTTTCGCATCTAAAAAGAAAATTTTCAAGTAATCAATATTAATTGTTAGGCTTTAGTTATCACAATAATACGGTCTATTCTTGATTCGTGAGTAAGTTAAACCATGCGAAGCCACGAACTAACTAATCCAAAGCTAATTTTAATCAGTTTCAGTAAAATTCAAAGTACAAACGCCTTCACTCCTCGAATCTTGTGCAAACTTCCCAGGCAAATTTACAATTTAAATGGCTAAACAACAATCATGTCATAAACTCAGCATAAATACTGCGTAAGATATTAAACAGGAAAGTTATACAGCAGAATTTTAATTACGAACAAGTAAACAGGGAACGAAAGAGCGAAGGTCACGATAAAACGTAATGAATTTTTGTTGTCGTTAATACACAGTAGCTTTTAGTGGGCATTCGTATTCACACTCACGACTGTCATGTTTGCGAATCGCACGTGTATGTAAAAACACGGTATGAGGGTGCAGTATGACGTCATTGGTCCAACGCGCACCCCTCCACTCGGTTCGAGTCGAGTACCTATATGAGTAGTGCTGACGGTTGAACGCTTTGTTTATACATAGCGTTTGTTAAAGGAGTATTTACGGAGTTGAGTATGTTTAAAACTAGTCTTAAGAGTATGATGGCAGTACGTTTTAGTTTCCCGTTTTGACTTATCAGCGTCAGCTTTTCGCCAGAATGTAAGATACCATTGCTGTAAAATCAAAATGTACATTATTTGAGAATGAATAGTCTGATTGGGCTTGTCCTGTACTCGTTGGTAGAGTTGGTTTTTTATTTGTAAGAACGATATAATAAATATGTAACATAACATAATAACATGCCTGAATTCCTCGAAGGGGTAGGCAGAGGTGAACATAATATAGGGCCCTCACATTTCGCTAGCCATGTTTTTAGGTCCCAATGTAAAAGGGGGCGAGCCTATTACCATCAGCCGGGTACCAGTCCAGACACCGTGCTGCTACTGAGAACTACCTGATGAGAAAACCCAGTAACATTTTGCCCGACCTGGGGTTCGAACCCAGGACCTCGTGTTTAGCAGTCGCGCTTAGCAAGCACTAGACCAACGAGGCAGTCAAAAATATTGATTAATCAGTTGTTTAGTCGAGTACTTCTTTAAGAAGATTGGTTTCACAAGCCATATGCGAGCGCATGAACGCCGCCAACTCCAGAACTGAAGCAGTCGCCGTGGCCGAAATCGGCTAGGATGTCATCAGTTCAGTCGAGTACCTGACATACGAATATCTTGTTTAATACCCTCTAGTAGTTAGTCATATTAAGTACAGTGCTACATCTAGTAAGCTATCACAAAGAAGGAAACGTGGAGGATAAAATATGATCGGTAATCGTATACCTTTGTTGGTTACAAATTGATTCGGTATAGCAAAAGCTAATGATAATCTACGTACATTCACGTACCTACACCACAAGGGAACATAAATAAGAAAACACAAAAAGAAAATAAATAATAAACAACGCCTACTGATTTTATCCCTAATAACAAATGAGCGGTAATCAAGTCCGTCTACAATATTTGTATCTCAAAGAATATCGTTGTAAGCGTAAAAGAAGCTAGATAACAAAATCTTATTTATTCATAGCAAACTCGTGGCCTGTGTGTACAATATTGTGTATTACGTAAGTACCTAATACTGGTCTAGGAACGCCAGCCTTAAAAAACTAATATAAGCAATATTGTTCGGAAGTACCCTATATAATAAATCTGATGTATTTTCATTTTGTTATTTCTATGCATGTGTTTCTGTGTCAGACCAAAGGTTGTCTTTTACGTAAGGTTTAAATTAATTTCGTAAGGCTGAAAAAAGGAGGTTGTTTGTAAGATGGAAGAAAGCTTTGTATTGCCACATTGGTAAACACAGACAGGTTCTATGTAGTTGAAGATGCCATATATTTTGTTTTCTGTAATACTTCGTAGTGCAATCACACTTATGTAATATTATGAAGACAAAAAGTTTGTGAGTGTTTACATTATGTTTGTTACTTCTTCACGCTCAAACGGCTGGATCAATTTTGAGGAAATTTGTTTTTTTTGTATGGAGGCAGCTGACACCCTGGATTAACACATAGGTACCTACATCTCCCGAAAATATTTTGGGGTAACACCGCGGGGCGCAACTAGTAAATAGATATACAAAAGTAATTAAGATTTTTTTATAAAGATGCAGAAGGACTTAAACGTTCATCGTCGATCTGGGTTTTTCTTTCGTTGGGGTCCGCTTTGAGTCTTACTGAGTGCAGCTGATATGTAGTATATTATACATGATCTGACTGCCTGCATACTGCATTGCCATGTCAGTGAGTAATGCGATAACCTCTAATAAGTGTAATTATAATCGGGGAATATGGTAAATAAGGGTTTTAACATATGTTGTTATTGTTGAAAAGACGGTGTTCTTTTAGCAGTACAAATATTAGGTCTTTACCTATGAAATTGGAGATTTGTATGATAATTTTAAAATATAAAAATTTTGGTAATTTATTTATTTCAGCTAATCAAAGTACTGGCCCAAATTATCTATACAATTTTGCCATTTTGATGGCAGTTTGTTTATCCCTTTACTGTAGAAGTCTGCCGGACGGGAGGCGATGAAGTCAGCGAAAGCGTTTTGTACTGCATCACGGGTGTTGAATTTTTTCCCACTTAAAAAATTGTCTAAATTTTGAAAAAAGTAGAAATCTGTTGGGGCAAGGTCCGGTGAGTACGGTGGGTGACGGAGAGCGTCCAGCTGTAACTCTTGTAGCTTTGCGATGGTCTGTCGTGAAGTGTGAGCTCGCGCGTTGTCGTGGAGAAGCAATGGGGAAGAGCGATTGACTAGTCTTGGTTGTTGAATTGCGAGCTTCTCCATCATTGTTTGCAATTCTTGGCAATAGACATCTGCCGTCACTGTTGTGCCATTCGGTAAGAAGCTGTGATGTACAAGTCCGGCACTGGTCCACCAGACAGTCACCATCATCTTCCTATGAGTAATCTTTTTTTTAGCGCACTGATTAGGTGCTGTACCCGGGTCCACCCACTGAGACGAACGCTTACGGTTGTCGTACAGGATCCACTTTTCATCGCAGGTAACAATTCGATTAAGAATTCCCTCGTTTCTATGCCGATTCAGTAGTGCTATGCATGCTTCGACACGTAAATCTCGCTGTCGGTCGCTTAGTTCGTGTGGCACCCACTTATCTAGCTTTTTTATCTTTCCGATTTGACGCAAGTGCTTCAATGTTGTTTTGACACTAACTCCAAGGCCCGCAGCAAGCTCAGCCGTAGATTGAGATGGATCCGCTTCCACTATCGCCTTCAATTCGTCGTTGTCGACAATAGTTACCGGCCGACCGCGAGGCTCGTTCTTCAACTCAAAATTTCCAGATTTAAAACGATTGAACCAATAATGGACTGTGTTTATGCAAGCAGTGTTATGCCCGTACACGTCGTTAATGTTTCGTGTTGTTTGCGCAGCGGTATTTCCACGTAGGAACTCATATTCGAAAATTGTACGAATTTTCAGTTTATCCATAGCGCCAAAAACTACCACAATGTCACAAAAACAAAAAACTATCTAAAAACAAATGACTGAAATTGAAATTAAATTAACACGTCTTTCGAATAAAATTTATTTGAATTTCGTATTGCGCGCCAATCCACAGATAATTAATTCTGAAAATGCTGGTTATAGAATCTCCAATTACATAGGTAAAGACCTATTATATGATAGGTGTTCGACTTCGGCTTAAAAATGTTGCTACCTTTAGTAACTATGATTATGTACCGTAAATGATTGATAAAGTACTAGAATAGTTTTTAATTCACAACGACAATGACGACAACAAACTATTCTGTTAACTCATATAGTGAATCTCGCGGGTAATTTCAAGCGGCCTCTGTATTTTGTATGCGCGGGACAATTTATTACAATTCAAACAATTATTCGATGCGTGAGAATTTTAAATTGGGCAAGAGCTACCCAGTTTAAATCGGTGGTATGGAAGGTAGTATAAAATCGGTAGAGTGGGTATTTGAGCCTACCTACTACTTGTGCATATGAGATTTTAAACAGGTCAACGTGGGAAAAGACAAAGACTTAGTCAAAGACTACAATATTGTATGAATTTAGTGGTAGGAAATGCTTTCTCAAAATTACATTTAGAATATGGACCTTAAGTAAATAAATATTTTTTAATAACATTTATGGTGTAAAAAGAATATAGAATCGGAGTACGGTATCGTGAGTTTTAATAACGTGCGGCTGTTATAACGCAAGTACCCAACGTTATTATATTTTAACATAACATTATATTATATGAACCGGCGAGGCAGTTGTATCCCTCCATCGATTTTATTTTATAGCCCGCACAGGAGACCTAACCAAACACTGGCCCCAAATGACCTTTACGAGTAAATTGGAAGTTAGTACATGAATAAATGTTGCCCTGAACATTTATGCTCACCCAAGTTTTCAATACCCCTAAATAACCATCACCAGTTGAAATTACGGTGTAAATAATGATTTCCAAACTCAAAGTCCGTTAGTTATCGACAAGTTGTCGGGAATGTAACGTGTTTATGTATTCCGTTGATGGCGATACTTACGTAAATACTTTAAAGGGATTCAACTCAGTTTGGTATTAGTTGACTGAATTCCTTTGATGTAGTATTATAGAAGGAAGTTGGCTCTAGGATTGCGAATTACCTTCTCAATTCTAAGTTGTAGTACGTAACAATAACAGTACTTACCAATAGGTTATCCGTGACCTATTGGAAAGTACTGAAGTAACTACTTTTATTCAACTAATTAGATCAATTAATTCTTGGCAACGATAAAATATTCACAGGTAAATTCCCGTTCCACAGAAAAATAATTGTTTTGATTTCCTATAGGTAGACAGATAAAACGAATCAGAATCAACTAATTAAATCGCTTAACAATCTAGACATACTAGGTTCTTCACCCCAAAATACTTCACAAACACAAAAACAAGCTAAAATCTCAACATCAGCAGACGCGAAACAAAAGGTTTTACAGCCGCCATAACATGGATCTACAGCACAAATTACAGCCTATGTACAGGAGACGCGACACAAAGAATAAGCGATAAAAAACAAGTCACTTGAAGCTGTAGACAGGCACCCTTCAGACAATGGGGCGTACTTAATGCCCGTATCATGTACCAGCGTGTGATACAGATGTTCTTGTAATTAGCAAAGCTGGCGACTGAGTTAAGACCTAGTTAATGAGGGACAGTTTGGAAATTTTATATTTCATTTGAAGTTACCTTGTTTTGAGTTGGAGGTCACGTGTCAACGGTGTTTAATGAAGAGAAGTAGGTATAATTATGTGGATAGTTGTTCTTGTTGGAGCTGTTAAGCTTGTTTACAGTTTTGGTCAAAGTAACAATGATTAATTATTGCGTTAGCAGCATTTTAATAGCTCGCCTTTGAACTTTATTGTGGTTATATCAAACGCAGGTTTTGGATGGTTTAGGATTCACTTAATTTCTTTAAATTAACATAAACAGAAATTAGAGATTTTTCTTTTGTACTAAGCAGGAATGTAGCTCCAAATTTGATTGATACCATAATCTACTCTGATGTACTCAATATAAAACTTGTACTAGCAAAATTTTATGTTAGACATTTGGGCACGAACGTAAAAACATAAATATTTCTACGCAATCTCACAACAATCTTAACGCAGGTCAAACTAATAAAGAAAATAACATAACGTTATCCTTTAATCCTCAAGGAGCCTATAGAAATGTTTCTTCAGTATTTATTTATGAAATAAAATATAGAATTATTTATGTTGGCAACTTTAGCTCACACTCCGCTACAATAGCGTGTTTGTTTATGATTTCCCTTGAGAACCTCTACACCTATTTGTAGCAGCCTTCAAGGGCGATAGAACATTTTCATTACCCATGTTATGAGTTGTTGTTGGTAAATTATGTCACAACATCGACAGTTGTGGCGGTCGCGGAACTATAAACGACTTATATCCGCGATGTCTGAAGGCGTTCGCAAAATGGATGACACAGTTTATTATCAGATTAATGTATCACATAGCGTTTTCTATGAGATCATCGTGATTTTTACCCTTGAATTAATTTATAGAATTCACTTCGAAAGTTTACCAAATGGACGCAGTTCTTAAACACCTAACTTAACTGTTTTTATAACTTATTTTTGCCATCGACACACTAAGAGTAATCGAATGATTCGATATGTTAATTACTACTCTAATATACCAAATAATGGTATACAATTTAGAATTCATCCAGCAGTAGTATTTATTTTAACAGACAAAAATGTCTTCCTCTTAATAACTCCGTTGTTAATTGTTAAGGGTAAGGAGCTCTTTTGAAGCTGGCTGCTTTCGTTCTGAGAGCCAACAAAAATAAAATACAGTTGACTTCCACCCTTGATATTTCAGCTACTTTGATTCTCATGTTACTCTTCACGAATGAGTACTGTTTCAAATTGTACGAAGCCACTTTGGAGGGTATCATCAGCATACGCTGCTTGACAAGGTATATTCTATATAAGTAGGTACCTACCTATATAGAATATCTTTTATTTAATTCATTTGTTAAAATATGTTCAAATAGATTGAATTATAGGCCTCCATTCTCTTGTTTTTGAGACAACATACTTACACTACATAAATAATGGCCAGAAATTAGTATGCTTAACATTTGGACCACACAACTGTCCAGTATATTACCTAATGACATTACCACTAAATTACAATACTAATTAATAGAAGATTACATAATTATAGGTTTATTAGGCAAGGTTAGCATGCAAGCCGTAGTTTGCAGTACAAACATAATTACCTAAAACTGTTATTGTTGTGATCCCCGCATTAATTGAATTTACTCTGAAGTTTATACAGACGGGGTTACTAAAGGCAATCGCTGGCTCTTTGATTAAACTAAACAATGTTTGTTGCCTTACAATTATTCATGATACGGTCCCTCTGGTTAATTTAGTGTTACATACTTTGAGTTTGAGCAAGTTTCTGTCGTCCTTGACGGAGCTGATTGGGAATACAATTTATTTTAGGAAAGTTAGTAAGAGGTGACGAACATGATAGACGTATGAATTAGTCACCTATTGCATGCATCTTATGTTGAGCGAAGTGTGGGTGTATTGTTTTGACTCCTGAAAAGCAGAACATCACAGTCAATCATTTCAAGGAAAACCAGGCGTAATTACTAATGTATATATGAATGTATACTCCAAGTTAAACCCGATAGTTGTGGCCAGTTTCAACCGTAACTTATACCCAATAAAATATTTAGACAGGCATTTGTAATAAATAGGCCTCGTTTTAATTTCAGGATCGGAGTAAGCCGGGAAGTTATTACGAGGCCTTGTATCATTTTGCGGATTCTGGGCGCAGCGCAGGTAACATTCTTATTAGGGAAATATATTTCAGCAACGTGATGTTGATATAGGGTAGGGCGCAGTAGGGCTGGAAACAGAACGTAGATTAGTTGTATTGTTAAGTTAGATAGGTCTACAAGGAATATATTGAAATTATATAAAATGTGGGCCCAAAGAATGGTAATAAGCTAGCCGTCTATTACATGGAACATCAGGACGAAGTGTGAGTGTAAAGACTCTTGAGAAAAACCTATGCCTACCTTTTTCGGGGTTTACGCCTCTATGTCATCATAATCTTCATTTAGAATAATCAAGCTTGCTCTTAGTCACTTTTTTATGTAAGACTTACAATTTTCATTGAACTCTCTCATTTAGAAAAGTACACAAAGGACTTCCCCTTAGGTAAGGGGGGGGGATAATTCCCACGCTCGGGGATCGCAGTATTGATGGTGAAGTTATAGAAGATGCTGTTGCCCATCTTATGAATTTCTCCTTGGTCTTACGACACCCACGAGAGGAAAGGTGATGGATATGTCGTATACCAAATGAACGAGAAAACTTTTTGGAATTCTAAGTTCGAACTGCACTAGTACCTATACTATGTCAAATCGTACAACAATTGAGTCTTGGAAATGAGAGCGCTAGTAACATATTTGTACTTTTTTTAATATTATTGGTGTAATGTAATATGTTCCTCTTATTGTATGGTGTAACAATTTACAAAAGCCTTAGATCGATAAAACCTGTTCATATTGTAAAAGGTCTTTGGAGAAAGGTTTTAACGTATTGAAACAACGGCCAGACCTCTACACCCAAATAAAAGAGAATTCACATTTATAAAAGCCTAATTTAAATAAAATAATGCTAACCTTTTACCTTTGTTTAAATAAAATTTAAATATTTGCACTTGTAAGTACGTGTTTTATAAATCATAACTGCTTACGCAAATTAAATTCTCGAAAATTTATTCGTTAACATACCATGTAACCTAGGCACGTTGTTAATTTACGAAATAAGGTTAAACGAGTATGTAGTAGGTATCTCTCGAAATATTTATACATAATGGAAAAGATGAAACGTGGGCTCATTGCCTTTGTTGAATAATTTATGTTTTATTTCTCATACAATCCCGTTCTGACGTCGTTAATATGAGAGTCTATGAGCCCCGGGCACTATTCATTTTTTAGACGTAAGAGTCCCAAACGAGTAATGAACAAAGAAAATCGAGGAAAATTTGTAATGCTTTGTTGATTACAGATTCGCAATTATTATTTTGACGTTTGTCTATTGTTTAGACTCGCTATTATATTAAGGTTACTAAAATATTCTATTTACAATTTCTATAAGTATTTTTTAAGGTACATAATTATATTGTGAATACATAGTAATAGTAGATTGTAGGTACCCTACCTACTATTTGAAAATAGAAAATAACATTAAAGAATATATATGTTGATATAATATCTCAAATTTATACATAATCTACGTATATAAAAACTAGCTGGACGTGTGTACCAAAAAGCTCAACTTAATCGAGAAGACGCGATCACAATTCAGCACCTACAAATTCCAATTTATCTTTACGTCATGAATTCACCAAACAAAGAGGTTTTCCAAAAACCCCTATCTAGCCTGCAAGCCTTCTTCCATTGTCTAAGAATACATACATACGTAACAAATAAATAAATAATTATCGAAACAACGTAAAACAAAAACTGCAGTGTCACTAAACCACAATAATACCAGGATCACAGCAAACAAAAGAGCATTTCTTAAATTTTCTATTTGGAGTCTGAACAAGGGTTGAGCATAGCAGACGCTCATAATGCCGCACTCGACACGAGGGCCTGACCGCGGCTACTTCGACAGCTTCACATTTTAAGTGTGTGGTGTAAGTTACAAACTTTACGATGACCTGAATTTGGTAGACTCGATTGACACTGTTATAATTATGCGCTAAAGGTTCGATGTCTACCCGTGTACCGGAGTGTTGTCCAAGGTATTGTACAGCAAAATTTACACCATAGTGTTCAAACGTTTACTGTCCCGCAAAGCGTATGAGAAAGGTTTTGAATTAATCGTATCTCATTGTTACTGTTTTCTGATTATAATGTTAATGTACACTCACTATTTATGCACATTCTGCATTATCGTTCTCTTAATATTAACCTGTTGCATAAAATATTCGCTGATCCAAATATTTTATGAATCCCTTTAATGTATTTCACTACAAAACTACTTTGAGTGCAAAGTAATCCTCTCCGCGAGCACTGTGATGTTACTGACGTATGAGTATAAAGGGACATGCACTACGTAGTACTTTGTTAGTCTGTATTAGTGTGATTCGTACTTTTTAAATATATTTAAAAATACAATGTAACTTCAACTAGCCACAATTATAAATACCATAAAAGAGAAGGTAAGCTTCATAAGACTTGTATCTCGTAACTTGCACCACACTTCAGGTTTTACTCATTCAACCTCTTACAACTGGCCACTGAATGAAACGTCAATTTTAAGCCTCAAAATAGCCTTTTAAAAATGTCTAGTATGTTTGAGAGTATGCTCATTTTATTCCTACTTGACTGTAACGAGAAAAGTTAAGGAGAGCGCACATATCCCACTGAACATTCGGCCTATAGTTTGGCTATTTTGTATGTGTGAAGAAAAATTTAAAAGTAGATACTAAAATATTATATTAAAATCGAGCAGAAGTATTTAACTTATAAGTTTGATGATAATAAAAAGTATTTACTTAATTCGATAGCCAGAAATCAGTCTAGTATGTATTCAGACAAAAGGCAAGAAGAATAAAGTTTCTTCAATTTATAATCTTCTATCGAACTAACAAAACAGCACTTGACACAAAAGCTCAGCTTTACAAGCAACAGATTGGCCAAAATTTAAAGGGATCTCTAACCTTAGTTTCAGGTCTTATTCACTATCTCAATAGTCAGTATTCGGGGACCTCGTTAAATTGGGAAACCGTACGCTTACCTCCATTGTATCGGCGTAGACGGCATTCTTCACACCCCTAGCTCGTAAAAGGGAATGTCGAGATATAGCCGACTCTGTGAAGGATCATCGCCGCCCTTATTAGGAACGTCTTTAGTGTCGTATTTCTTAAGGGTAAGGTCAGGTTGGCTCGCAGTATAAATTATTCGGAGCATATGGAGTGGCTGCGGTTTGAGAGGGCAGAGATCAGAGCCCAGATACATATATAGAACATATCTCACGCTATATTAAGTTTTGTTTGCTAAGATTGTAGATATACTTTATCTTTCTATCTGTACATCTATTTTGTTAATGGAATCCCAGTAATATTATTGAAAGGAAAGTTTCGCTTGTTTATATGTTGAGTGAAAACAAAAACAAATAATGTGATTGTTATGAAAGGATCACTCTCTCAATAACATTGAATATAACAGGAACAAAGCCTTCTAAACATTGTCATGAGAATATTATGTGAGGTTGCCAATGCTAAGCTACTATTTATCTAAGCTCATTTGTAATCTTATTCATAGTCGTTCTCCTGAGCATATGGATACTGTACTACGTTTATTGATAATATTATTCTAGGTGTAACATTATTTTTCAGGATGAAGTTCGTTCACAAATGAATATTATGTGGGCTTTCTTTGGCCTAAAGGCCTAAAGCATACAAATACTGAAGATGAGGATTACTAAGATGGAAATTATAAGAAAAATACATAATGAAATCAAAGAGGACATAGATATTTAATTGCTTAGAATATAAGAAGATTCATTTGTTTCTTCTATATAAAACAAAGCAGAGTAGCAAAATTCTTGCTTCTAATATTGCTCCATAAACAAGTAAGATGTTTACTTTTTCATAAAATTTATAGAGCAGCTTCAAAACGTGATTTCACCTTGTTCTACAGTCATATTAACCCTTGGATTTTCCTCACATGGATTACGTAACGTAAAAGTTACGTTTTCATCTTGTATAAACCACAACACCCAATATTCATATCTCCACGTTCTTGCATCGTAAAAATATACGACAATGTTGTATGTTAAAAGAATCATAACTTTGCCAGCAGCGTTGATGTTTCAATATTTCTGTGTGAATTTACAAGCCTCGCTTTGTACTTTTCGATGGAAAGATATGAGCATTATTATTAAATTAGCCTATGTATTTACGGCTTTAACATTTCAACGTGTTATTTCATGCAAATAATTCATTTTTATTGATGTAAAAGCAAAAGTAACTTAGTAGTTTGGTTACCTTATGCTAAACCACTGCATGAAGATAGCTTGTGAGAGATGCTTATTTCATGCCACACTAATTTTGGAAACAATAGCTTTTTGCCTAGTTTTTAATTAATTTAACAAATTCAATGTCATTTTTTGATCTTATGGGTAGGTATTAATTTGTATGTAATTGTAAGCCTCTCTTATAAAATAAATGGTCAAAAGCTTTTATCCTGAAAAAAAGTAATTTTCTATCGAGCCTTAGCAATAACCTTGAAAAATCTTTGTAGAGTTACAAATTGATTGCAAAAGAGATAAAAATAAATGGAATTGTTATTTGGGAAAAGCGTGCTTAGCTTTAACTTGGTCAGTGTTTCCACTTCATGCCCAGTCGTTGAATAAGTAAGTTGATTGCCAGCCTGGAGATGTTTAGGACGTCATTAGATCGGTTTCAAGATTGCTGCAGAGCCCACCGCTGGGCAAAGGCCTCTTTTATCGAACTTTTCTTCGTAATAAAAGATAATTGGATTAGTTTTTCGTACACTTTGATTTTATTTTACAATCAAGATTCCAATCTCGTTTTGAATGCTAATATTAAGGTTGAATCTGAAAGTAATAGAAAAGGTTTCTTATGTAAACATAGTTTAAAAAGAATTCAGTATTATAAAATCGGTAACATTTAGGGGAATAGATAAAGTAATAATATTTTAAATAGAATTGTCATTGTGTGCAGTGCGCATAATGTACAGACGTGGTTCAAACTTGCCAAGTAAATACTTTCTACATTACATTATTATGATATTATATATTCAACAAATTGTTATTACTTAGCTCGTATAACCGTCTCTAGGTGGTGAAGCACTAAGTCGAATTGGAATATTTAGTTAGAAAGCAGTCCTTGATTAAAGTTGAACTTCACACAAAGAAGAATATTTTAAAGGAGACAAAATGATCTTTATTATAACTTGCATTCTGTACTAATTTTTAAACTATCGCTTTGCATGATTATAGTAGAATTACAACACGGGTATTAGCGCGAACTCAATTTTTTTTTTGGAAACGTCATGCCGATAATTTCAAAAGTGGTGTTCGTACTAATTCCCGTGTTCAAGACAATATTTTAAAATTTACCTAACGTTTTTTTACAAGTTTTGTTGTAGGATTTTCACTATTTAACCTACCTAACCTATCCACGTCTCCCTTTTAGAGTACATGCTCACATGTACACAAGGCTACATGGACATTCTTATTTTTTTTAATATCTATCGTTCGCGTTTACGCAAGACTGGTCGTGGGCAGCTGGTAACATGAACGAGGGAGACAGGGAAAGAGAGGAGGCAATGGGGCACTTCAGGGTAATAATAATAATCGTTCGCGTAAGTTTCGGGATATCCTGACAAATAATTGCAAATATTGTAATGATTCCTGAATCAACAGAACATTTTCAATTATTCGTTGCTACGCGGCTCCGTGCTAGTCACGTGGACACTACCGCGTGTTGCCTCTGTTCGTGATTTCCGAGCGTTCGTTACAATGATTGACATTCGATTATGGGTTTCTGATTACCCACAGGATATGTTAGTGGAACTGGTACCTAGGTCATTACAGACGGCAGAACAAAACGATATACGTAATAACTACTACTGATTGAATTATGGTGTGCTAGGTACGTACATGATGTAATACGTACCCATATAGGTTTTATACATACCATTAGTTATATTTATTATAGGTATTTGGTAATCGGTATTTGCTATCGTGGCGCTGGTCATGTAGAAGGGTCTCAGTTTGACGTGAATGGAGATTCTATCAAGCATGATCTGATTAATTATCCATGAAATATGTTTGATCTCTGTTAAACTGGTGTATTTTGACAGCTCATATACAGATATAATTTGCGTCTCAACTTATGTTTAAACTTACTTAAGGATAAGCAATGATTTTAAAGCAAGATATCCTATATACAAAACATTTAGATTCAACCGTACTAAATTGGAAAGTAACTGTCTGTCTCTCTGTTACGCCTTCACGATTAAACCGCTGGACGGATTTTGATGAAATTAGGTTCGGCGCTTCTTAACGCGGGCGAAGCCCCGGGCAAAAGCTAGTATAAAATATATTACTATGCAAAGCCTCGATTCTCAAATAGAAAGCCACCTACAGCTATCAAATCATCTTCAAATCCTACCTAATATTTTCTATTCTTCAAACAACGTGCGCAATATTCTTTCCAATTAACTCCATTATAAGACAATCTTAGCGTCTTCTCTGAAACATGGCTGAAACCCTAAGTTAAATTAACCAGACGTGACCCCAACATAATAAAACTAGTTATCATCAAGGTTCGTTGACTTTCACTGTCTCTCCGTCGATATTAGAATTCTTTCTTCGTCTTCCAGCGGATAAATGACGTGGAATTAAAGTGAATATTCTGGATTTTTAAAGAACAATGTTGCGTGACTTCAGGCGACATTGGAGTACAAGACTGGAATCGTGTATTTTTTAATAAGTCTGTCTATTTTATGTTCTAGTTTGAATAAAACATTACTATTACTTAGAAATAGAGCTTTTGTTTAATTTGCCTACGGTTTAGAGCTTTTATATATTTTCTTAATGGAAATACCTAGATTTTCTCAGATTATAACATTACAGTATCTTTTCCATCATGCCTGCGATTTTTAAAGATTTTGCCAGAGGTGTGATGTTTCTCACATTTACTTTGCCATACAGTAATAAGTTCAATGTCATACTCTAGAAAACCGTTGTATACAAGGCAGGATTTTTGACCATTGACTGTACCAAGAAAAAAGCACCACGAAATAAAAAAAGCGTCATCGTTTACATTACCAATTTGAATGTTTTTAAGTCAATATAACAAAGCCCTTTTGAATCTGAGGTCACAAAACACGCATGATCGTTCAATACCAGTGCGTTGTTAACTAAGCCAACATTCTCCATACATGTTTACCGCACCGGTAATATGTCGTAACTTCAAATCCAGCCATCAGAGCACAATTAGAACGTGCCCGGAGACCGTTTTGTCCCTCAGCCATGTCTTGAATAATATCCATTACCGACACATAAGCTTAACCCTTCATAAGATATTAACATCTAAGGCATTATTAACACGTAATCCTTCAGAGGAGAGGTGACCCAAGCTTTCATATGTTAATTCTGACCTATTAAAACGCCGCATAATCTTGACTGAGATGATATTATGAATGGATATGAATGTACGACGAAATTGCTTTATAAGTACGCCGCATTGAGGTATAGTGCTGTGGGATTTGACGGGTTTGGGAATGATTTTTCATTGTTATAGATTGTGGATAGGATAGCAGATGTATAAGGTACTTACATACCTCAATCTGGCCGCATTAGCCTCGGTTGGACAGTGAAATTAGGCTGGACTGTTAGGAAATTAGGATTGGAATTGTGCCCGGAGTATAGCGATATTTCATAGAATCGTCGACGAAATATGGTGGCACTATTTACGGTTACTTATGGCTATTTGTGTTCAGAAATGGTGTATTTCATTATTAGGTGATACATTATAGTGAATAACACCGATTCTTAGTAGTTACTTGTGAAGGTGACGTAACTGTCAAACATAATAAGGTTTACTTGTTAGATTTTATGTAAGACAATGTTGGTTTTACTGTTCGGCAGTTCCATAGAAATACGAATATGTCTTTGGGGAGCTGTATGTCTATTGTTTAGGGCTTTATTATGATAGAAAACAACTGTCAATTGTTTGATAGCGCTTAGTATCTACAGTCGCACTATAAGTAGTTTAACAATTGGATAATATTTATGGTCAAAAACTTAAGTATTTAATTAAAAGAGAGCCCCAATACAAATTTGTGACTATCACAAAGTTTTATCATGCAAATAATTTTTCAAGAAATGTTACATTTAAAAACTAAAATATCAACTATTTTTACTGCTGACTGTACTTTCTAACCTTCAAGACCAGAATACAGATTTCTCTGGTCAGATGATTTAATGAAACACAAATTACAAACATAGAATTCCATATGAACAACTTACCGCAGCCCACAAGCACAAATTGGCTTCTAGAATGTAAGTGAACGATAAATAATGGCTAGCCACCTTCAATTAGCAACTAGGTATTGAATATCATACTACTTAGTAGTTCAGAGTAAGGGTTGTTGATTTATTAATCACTACAACTGCTTTGCTAGCTATCTGTCAAATCTGTGTATAGTTCGATGTTAATTTTATTCATTTAAACTGATTGGTGCAGTGGCTAAGAGATTGGACTAGCACAGCAGTCCAATCTCTTAGCACACAATTTTTGCCCCATGTGGGTAAGATTCCCACATGGGGCAAAAATTTGTATGATCCGCAGATGTTTGTCTCGAGCCTGGGTGTTAAGTGTATGTGATATTTCATGTTTGTGAAACGCACCCACAACTCAGGAAAAAGTCCTAAGGTGAGGCGACGTTTTCGTTTGAAAAAACTAATAGAAAATAAATTATATTTTATTTTTTTTAACACCATTTTTTCTAAAAATGATTTTGATTAAAAAAGCGATGAAACATTTTTCAACCATGATCAAACTTTTATGTTAATGCCACCAAGAACGATTGATGATTAACATAAAAGTTAATGTTAAAAACTAGTTAAGAAAATAGGTTTACATTGTAAGCAAATCTTTGACCTATTCAGAATAATAGTTTCCTAACTTCTTACTATTTGCTTGTTTCACCTGTTACTATATACATACGTATAAAAATAACAAAACTAAATAAACACATCATTGTTTTCAAGTCTCTCGTAGTATTATTTTCCTATTTTTTTATACCTACAAGTAACAGGTAAAACACGCTAAAAGTAAGAAGTTAGGAAACTATAATTCTGGATATGACAAAGTGATGAATACAATGCGACCCTATGTACCAAGAAGTTTCGTAGTAAGGAAAATAATTCTAAGAATGTAATGACAAATCCAAATAAGTTAGTTTACTGATAGACCGAAGTTTCTAATAGAGTAACTATGTTCTGAGACGTTGAATCATTTCCCTAGGGACCTGGGTAGTGTGATTTTCGCGCTTGACCTTTGTATGAACTAGCCCGATAATTTCAACTTTAAATATTCCCATGAAACCAGAAACTAATTCAGCGTCACTTTCCTAGCATAAATTGCCTAAACCTTGTATAGGATTTCTCTGTAAAAAACGTAATAAAAGTTCTTAAAAATTATACTTGGTGGCCAGCTTGATAGGAGCAGTTATAAATATGCATTAGGTTTAATTATGATAATCACAGGCACTATCTTCAGGCTAGTGATACCTTGGCGGTTTTTTAATAGTTGTCTCTTAAATTAAAGGCACGCAAAGTTTTTTCTGTAGTTCAGTTTGGTGCTTATGTAAGTTTTTAAATAGCATTTTAGAAACATATTGGGATCAATCAAATGCAGTGGGCTTGCCTCTGTGACTGAGATTAAAACTGTCTAGCAAAGTTGGCTACGACAACATTACGATGCCATTCTATCAATAAAAACCAGTGTGATAAATACATTCCACAATAATAGCTAAAAGTGTACCCAAAATATGTGTTTACAAGTATACACCTTGAATATTTATATTTTTGCACGACTGTACCACTGCACGTACATATATTTTAACAGCAGTTGCGTTCTCTTGACCGCTGTAGTACGACAGGTGGCATTGCCCTTTGCTAACAGGTCGTGTTAACCCAATTTCGTTAATTAATTATACGAGTTAAAGACTGCGCTAGTTAACTTACTGTAGGCACAAAGCAAGGAGTTGCAGACCGCTACTGCTCCAATTGCTCTGCGTGTTTACAAGAATACTGTAACACCACCTGTAGGCTCAATGGGTTTGTGGTAGCGACTGTTGCGCCTGAAACCTAAAATTACATTGCAAGGTCAGTAAAGTCTTGTTTTACAGAATGAAGTACCCACACTATATCTGCATTATAGGAAGAAAATGACAACGTTCATAAGGCAAAGACTAGGTACTTGTTTCCAAATTCATTTTTGAAAAGTTTAAGCTCGGCACGTTTGGTCGGTTTCTACAGTTATGTAAATGAAAGTCTAAGCTATGGGGACTCGTTTCAGGCTCTCATTATTGGTCAAATGAGATACTTTTTATTTTCTACACCATAAAAAATGAGAACTATTTGAAAAACTTCTACCATCAAAATATTGTAGACCATTAAAAGGCTCTACAAATTTTATGCCTAACAACATTGTCCGTTTATTTAAAGTACATTTTGTGAGCAGTCCATGTAATTTATAATGCATAATCAAGCTAAAAGCATGCAGCTGGGTCACAAACTAGTGGACATACGTTCACGAAGCTAAAAGCTAGTTGCTAAGCAATTTAGACGGCAGTTTCCGATGTAACAGTAGCTACTTAGTACAGGAGAACGATTAATATGATTAGTACGGTCTTGCTGCTTAGTTGTTGAGCATTCTCTTTGTGAAACTTGTCTGAATAATGCATATAGCTGTCCTTAGTTAAGGAGTTTGAACTGTAGAGGTGTGAATGTCTATTTAAGACTTCATGTGAGCGGAGTTGTGGTAAAGTATCGTTTGAAGTCTTGTCTAACTTTAGTTTGTGTATTCTGTTTATTTTCAGCTGAATAATTACATACTTGCACATTGGCTAGTTACCAAACACAAACACATGTAGAAGTGTGGGTATCCACCCACCTTTCTGTTAAATGTTTAGAGGATAACCTTGTTATGCTATCCTGTCTTGTTTACGTTGAAGTTATATTTTTCTACTAGCTTCCGCCCGCGACTCTGTTCGCATGGATTTCAAATGTTTTATAGCCTATAGCCTTCCTCGTTAAATGGGTTATCTAACACTAAAATAAGTTTTCAAATCGGACCAGTAGTTTCTGAGATTAGCGCGTTCAAGCAAACAAACTCTTCTGCTTTATAGATGTAGAATTGTATACTGTACAGTCAAGTCAGATTAGCTCCCAATATACAAGTTTGTAGATCCATCCAGTGGTAATAAATCGTGGTGATACATGTTTATTCCTTCTCTGCATGTCTGGAGGCCTTTATTCAATGGGACATTTATAGGCCCAATAAACAAATGACAAGGTCATCCTGCTATCTCCTTTGAGGCTTGTCGCGATGCCGTCTACTATTGTTAAGGGAGCACTTTGTTCCAAACAGGCCCAAAGCTCGTTTGGTATGCGGCAGACATGTCCAGCTCAGCCCGAATTCAGGGTACCTTTTTAGGTCACGTCAATAGCTTTAGTTTGGGAGCGCATCTTTTTGTTTTTGGTTTTATGTTTTAATATTAATTTACTTTCCAATAGTACTAGTTTAGTACCTAGCAATAAATTATCGGCGCTAACAGTTAAATCTCGTTTTGCATGATGAGCGACGTTTTAAAACTAATTATTATTAGTTCTAATCTATTTAATCGTCGGACAATAATACCATCATTAAACTTAAAACACTTTTCTGACCCACACCCAAAAACTCATTACCTATGGAACCACGAGGCAAAAAAGATTTTACAATTCTTGAAATTCTAAGCTAGTAAAATATATATATTTATATAAACAGATCAAAACATGGTGCATTAATTTTACATCGTTTATCGTGATGATTTTATTTGAGAACAATGTAGAACAAGCGGTTAAATAATAAGCCGACTGTCACGATTGTCAAAACTTTTTAAGAGCACGATCGAGACCTTGTCGTTATCGCTCTGCTATAGGTACCTACAAAACTTTATTTGATTATTTGAATACTAATACTGAACTAAGAAACGTAGTGAAGATGAATGGCAGGTAATTGAAAGACGGAGAACCTGGTATTGTGGCCTGAATTGAGAGAAGTCAGTTGTAGACTACTGAATTGATTGATTGACGGAATATCTTTACCAAACATTACAATGCTACTATGCTTTACTAAATCTATCGCAGTTACTAAACGAATCAGTCACTCCATATGAGCTATTTTTGGGGATAAAACGTCTGATCTAATTCAAATTTATGCATTGACGCTACCAACTCTATTAATACCTAAATACCCGCTCTTAGGTGTAGTATAATTTATACATATTACATTAAACCTCAGTGTCCCAATCTCCCAATCAGGATAAACGACCATAAGCTATTAAGTAAATGAATATTAATTATCACATTATGATTTTGGCACACACCGCCCATAATCTGCCACAACAACGCGACATAAAATATTGGCATTTCGTCAATACGTGAGTAGCCATTGGACATTTTAACCGTTTAATCCTGCTTACAAACATCGACTCATTCCCGCAAACGCATTGCGGGGCTTACGTTGTACGAAAAGCACATCGGGAGCGCGTCATCACAATTGATGAAACAGTACCGAGAGCTACGAATACTCGATTGTATTTTGAGAAGGCACCTAACTAAATATTCAAATAAAAAAGGTAACAAATGTTATTTTTTGCCTAATACATAGTTACTAATATACTAACTCCACTAATATACTTGGAATCGGTGGTCTCTGCTACTTTATTCCATGTATTATATACTGTTTAACGAAATTTAGATTCATAATCATCATCAGCCGGATGACGTCTGCTGAATAAAGACCTCCCCCTTAGAACGCCACAATGAGCGAAAATTTGCCAATTGCATCCACTGGTGGAAACATAGATTGGCTTTCAAAAAATACCTATTCCTTCAAAAACTAACTGCAGCTTGCTTGTTATGTAGACGTGCAACGCTTCACTTGCGTTCCTAGTAGGTTAAGTGATTTCCATGTCGGTTTGAAGAGGTCGTATCTCGCAGGAAGTTTCGCGAGGTTGATGTTCTTTGGCAAAAAGAAAATGTAACGTTTTGGAAACTGTTGCTGATAACCATCAGTGATAGTATATCGGAGTTATGGTCTAGAATGTGTGGGTGTTAGAGTAGGTAAATGCAATACGCGTAGGTTGCATGAATAAGTTAGAAAATATATAATCTTATCACAATTAAATCTTTCTTGTAGTTTACATTATCTTATCGTTAATAAACTTAAAAACCGTTCACGAGGACGATAACAAGAAGTTGATTTGATATGGTACCAGTAGTTAAATAACAATTCCAGTATTTTTATTTACCACTTTGAAAACGATCGTGCAATTCCATTATTACTGCAAATATATAATCTGCCATGTTGCACGCTTATTCAAACTAAAGATATTATTTAGAACATCTCGGTAAATTTCAATTGATAAGGTAAAACGAGTGGTATGCCCATTTGCGAATAGTATAATCCGACTTTAAAAAGAGGGATAGTATTTTCATATTCCGTAGACGCTTAATTGGCCAGTGTTTATAACCTGTATTCAGAACGTCATATAATTAAGAAATAAGTTAAACTGCCTCTATAGAATTACTGCGTCCATTTCTTAGCGGTTCACTTTAAACTTTTATTTCCAAAATTACCATTGTATAAAAACGAGGGCAATACGCAATTACAGTTAATCGCTTTACAGAAGCACTCGGGATATCTAATTCTTGATTACCAGAATACGACGTTATAAAAATAGGTATTTTCATTGGTCCTATTCGATTAGTCATTCGTACATCCGCGTTCATGTCCATTATACAAAATGGAAGCGCAGGATTTCAAGTTCATTAGACTTCGCATCTCGTTAGCGCATAGTCGAGTGCTTTTCCAATATTGGTCTTCTGGACAATACGAAGGTAAGTTCATGATTTACATTCATGCATTAGCTATTTATGTGGGCTTTATAACAAGTATAAATCAACTGGTTGGACGACTAAATAAACGTTGCTACTGGATGTAAGAATGAAACTTGGCACGCTCATGCTGGAAGGATAAGTTAGTTTGGAGTTGTAAAACTACTCGTTAGGGTCGTAATTAAATTGTGCAGATATACATGAAACAACCTTTTAGCAAACTTAGCTGTAATACTCAGATAATAATTATGTTACTACATGGACACCAAGGAGTAAACGTATGTGTGCAATTGTGCAAATATGTCTAAGGTACATTTCACGATTTCACTTCTATTAAATTAAGAACATGTAGATAATTAGTAGACTCGACGGGCGTGGTTCTGCCCAAAAAAACAGCGCCACCTAGGTCCTTTACACCGGACCTATTGAGGTATACACACAAAATTTCAGCCAAATCAGTGACTCACACACGTACCTACAGAAGAATAATATACCTATATTAAGATATATTCAGAAAAAAATATTTTCATAATTAATAAGTGTAGTTATTCTTAGAACCTACATAATTAAATTACTTATAGATGATTTAACCAGAACTTGCTTAATTTTTCGCGAAACAGCTACCAGCAAAGCTCTTTTTTAAACCGCAAACAAAGTTCTGGGAACATTTCATTAGGCTTTTGTCATTTTGAAATATATACACTTCGCTTTAATTCTCTCCGTTTGTGTGTTACGTAGAATTTGTATACTGTAGGTATATTCATTATATTGTTCGAGCGTCGATAAAAACTTATTGTTTTTGGTCAAAATTGTTTTTAGTGTCGTGTGTGTATTTAGGGGTGCAAATGCGACTACTAAGTTTGAGGGATTGAAGCCATGGTTAGGAAAGAAAAAAAGAAATAAAGAGAGAAAGAAAAGAAAATACTAGGGATTTATTGCGAAATACTGAACCATAGATTCAAGGTTTTGGTGCTGTACTTGATTGAGCTTGTATAGCTTTTTGCACCATTTGTGGTCCGCACGAACGTCGAACGTATATTCCTATTTTGCTTTAAATTATAATTATGATAGTTTATTTCTCAACACAATACACATAAATGCATGACATTAAAAGATAATACAGTTAAATATTCAGTAGGTATATTGTGGGTGCCTGATGCCTAAACTAGGCTATAAGGGCCTGTACTTCGGTCACCATTACTACAAAATACTCGTAAAAACAGACTTAAAGAGTAAGAGTCATAAAGAATAATTTACAATGATTTTCGTCTAAATTAATAACATCGTTGACTGATACCGGAGCCGTACTTGTAGAAACAGGTTCGATATTTTTTATGTGTATATAAAGCACGTTCATGTTCATTTTCTAATCAACATTTAGGCAAACCAATAAGTCAGTATCATGTCACGGTCAAATGGTCCTCTTGTAAATTTAAGCGATTTCTGTGGTCAAAGCAATTTGCGTGGACAATGATTTAACAGCTATTGTAATTAGTGTGCCGTGGAATTAATGCAATTATAATGGAACGGCATGGAATTCCGGACCGGCCATGTTTGTGCAAATGTGTAGCTTGCGTAATAGGTATGTGTATTGGTAATTATTATAATTTGATTGAGCTTTTGTTTGAAGAGCTGTACGCGGCTGAAGAAAAATAACCTACATATAATTTAGTGTGCTTTGTAAACATTTCAATCACAATCATGAAATTTAAAATCATTTAAAGTATTGAATACGTGTAAGATGCGATGTGCACCTATAATTTTCTTAATAATTAAATAGCCTTCTACTTCAAAATTTGACTAAAATGTTGATAAAGTGACTGAGTTTTTTTTTTCATATTTTAAAAAGGTTTTATAATTCTGCTATAAAATAAAAAAAAAGATTAAAGCAACACTGCTTTTTAAAGTATTTTGCTAAATAATTAATTTCTACATTACTAACAAAAAAACGCCACCGCTGGCGAACAACAAACAAAAACCTCAAATGGCTCCAAAACGTTTTTAATCTGAACCATTTAAATATTCACTTGTCGTTTTTATTTCTTTGAAATTGTCTTTTAAACAAAACTGTATTCTTTTGTGGACGCCTAATGAGAATCTTGGCGATGTTCACGGGCCAAGGGTCAAAGTGGCCTCAACTTAGAATCTTGAAACAATCTCAGCAACGTTCGTTATCTCACAAGAAAATTGAACTCGCCGACATTGTCATCGTAATGAAATTCCTCGTGGATAAACGCCACATTGCTGCTCGCAGTTTGCATTTTGTTTCGTTAAAAATCTAGTTGTTTATTTGTTAGACTTATTTCTTTCTCTTAAGAAGTAGGTGCCAAACCTAAGAAATTCATTTGGTTTTGGGAAATTTTAAAGCCGTACTTACACAATTTTACAAACACCCACAGTCGTGACCTACAATCAAGCCTGCTACTTCTAGCAAAGTAGTGCTTATATTGTACTTGGCTATTGCGCCTTCGAGGTTAACAAAAGAGTCACTATGTAAGGGCTAAAAACGCTTTCAAAAGATTTACGCAAAAATGCACTCAAACCAAATCTCACTAAGACTCAAAAACAACAGCGGTATTTGAAATAATAATCTATAATCTCATATTTGTCTACTCTTAGATACAAATTCATTCATAGTGGTTTTATGTTCTAATTAGTAGTCCTTTGTAGGACTCAGTCAGTATTTATTACTATAATCTTTCATTGTCACAATTTACATGGAGTACTGTAAATCCTCTCAATATTACGTAAAAATGCATTTTTCGCCCTCAATATTGCGTGCAGTTAATCGCTTTGTGAAGAGGGGTTTGTTTACTGGCTACCAATTCGAGCGAACTGTGTCATAACGCTTACAAACTTAACCAAGGTATGTATGGCGATAACACAACGAAAAACTACTTACCGTGAAAAATTACGATCACGCAGCGCGACAACAATTGCGTATGGATATTCACTACTCTGTGACTTTTACTTGCCCAAGAATGGCCATAGTACGTCAAGCCACTCGGTAATAGGCTATGATTGATGATCGAACCAACTGGCGAGGGAGCGCTAAATTCATTTGCGAATCGATTCGTCATTTATTATTTGTGAGCATTGAAATGTTAATCAAATACGAACAAAATGACAATCGGAATTATTGTAATTGACACGTGTGGGTGGATTATACTAAAGCGGTGAAGTTAATCCGGTATCTTTATTGCTTCGGCTGATACTTTACACTGGAAAAAAATAAATTATTATAATTATACTGTATTAAGAAGCTTATATCGTAATTGTATGTAATATATGTTTTTCAAAGATCTGAATATTAACCCCAGTTATTAGGGGCCAAAGCCTCGTGGAAGATACGGCGGGTAGACGCGGATTAAAATTAAAATAAATTGCTTTACACTTTAATTGTATTTGAGGATAATTTTCCGTGCTCCTGAATTCTAGAGTTGCTAGCTGATGGTATGAAGATGTGAAGATACTAAAATGCATGGAGATGACTGACGGTAAAAATTAATACGACAACATACATTTTGTATTTGAAAATTAAATTTTTTTACAAACAGGTAGTGTCGTATTAGTCATACATTTTTGTTTAGAGTTCTAGACTTGTGATTCTACATGTGT
Organism: Abrostola triplasia; assembly: GCA_946251915.1. Lineage (NCBI taxonomy): Eukaryota > Metazoa > Arthropoda > Insecta > Lepidoptera > Noctuidae > Abrostola > Abrostola triplasia. Next base: position 7,031,409 of record OX276434.1, on the reverse strand, counting down.
AGCTACAGAAAATATAGAAAATGATCATAATGCCCTTCATGACTGTAAATTTTAAAGGTTACTGAAATAGAAAATATTTATTTAAAATAAAAGACATCATTTACATAAGAAAAATATAAGTTAAATTATTTCGAGTCTAACTTGAATTGTAATACTAAAATCTCTACAGCTTAAGTCGTCTCTACGGTTGTCAGTTTCCATTCGGCATACTCTAAATTTCATTAGGCGTTTAAGTCGAGCCACCGCCGTCGTGTAATTGCTCATTTTCCTCGTCATCTCCTGGAAAAAACCTCACGGGGTAATAGTATTTTGGTTCTTAATTGTACCAATGAAATAATAGTTGTGCTTGCTTTAGTAATGATTTGAGATGACTCTGGTTTGATATTGGCTAGTTATTAGGGTTATTTTAGAAGTTTTACATTTCGCATGTAATATACTATGTAAATTGTTGGGTAATAATATTGTAATTGTGATTTGATTTACCTTATCATTAGATAATTATTACTAAATGGTGACAATAATCTAACAAATATGTAATCAAATGAAAAGACTTTATAAATTGGACTATACATAGGTTATATTCAGCCAGTACCAATTTATTAGACCGTCGGACTTTGGTAGCTTCCTTGCTTTTTATTCTTGGTTTACTGTTTTATAAACCAGTACATCGACGTTTTTAAGTTCATTTATGAGTAATTTATTCCAACTTAATCCGCGCGCATATCGAGTTTAATTAAAAAGCAACTGCAAAAGCTTTGCTAAAAGCAGATTACGATCCTAAACCATTCAATTTTAATGCGTTCCCATAAAAATTCGGTAATCCTCTCCGGACGCGGTACACAAACGCGAAAATCGAACACATTTTGTCCCAAACAAACAAAAGGAAACCGAATTATGGAAAAAAACTCATTACTTTAAAGCGATATCAATGAAGTGCATTCCAGCTTTACCATAGCCGACAGGAATTAAATTAAAAAAAAGTGCACTTGCAATTACGCCATTCAAATGCCCCTCTCGCGTTTCAATCTTTTATAGCGGCCTCTATGAATCCGAATGGAGTGCAATATGAGATGAGAGGGCCAATAATGAAATATAAAAACAGAAATAAGCACTCCTTTCCCCGGCTATGGGCTGTCGAGTATTCTCCATTATTCCCATTCAGTAGCTTTGCTTTGATGAGTGTCCTTACCGAGCGTTTAAATTATTTCACTTATTTTTGGTGAAGGTACCGCTGAGAACACAACGCACAATACGCAGAAGTCAAAACAAAGGGAAAAACATTTTTTCAACGTTCACATAAATAAAAGCAACTTATAGATTTTTTCGTCTAAAAATTTAAAAATGCTCAACCGATCAAATCCAACATTTCTTGTTTCTTAAATAAACACCAAATAACTGAGGTGTTGCATTGTGACAAAATACATTTCGGCTGTTACTAATTGCACTATTTATAATGTGAATTTTTATATCTAAAATTTATTTTCTTAGACTTGACCTTTTTATATACCAGCGCATAACTTTGCCCAGTTACAAAAGTAATTATTTGTTAGCACTGGAGATCCAGAACACGGCAGTGTCTCCGTCAAGTTTGCAAAGTAAAAAGGTGACTTACATAGGTTATATAGGACTGGTGGGAACGAACTACTGTATTTTTCCTATGATTACCGGTTCCCGTGTGGTGCGTATGTTTACATAAGATATTTTACAAGCATTGTCCGTATTTTTAGCACCTAGTGAGTTATAAAGTATTTCTTTTTGAATATATAATAGGTACTTGTATCTCGTACCCCTTGAGTAGGCACTCAGTAAAAGAGACAGGCCTTTCATAGTAGAAACACGGCAAATAAGATATCACTACTATTATTCAGAAATCACGTCGTCCTTCGTGGAACCGCAAACATATTTCACTCCAACATCTCCCAGCCATTGTACTTTGGCTAGATACATTAATCTAAGCTGTACTAAAATGAACTAAAAGGCGTATTCATTCAATGTCGCCAACAAAACACGCAACGCACGCGAAACGCACAAAATAGAAAAGAAAAATGTCACCGCATCGCTAGATGGAGCAAATAAAATTGTTTCCTGTACTCAGAACATCTACAGTGGTAGCAAAAGGTGTCTGGATTAATTCTTATTATAATTTATTATTGTAGGAAGATTTTACAAATTCAACTTTCATTTAGCAATAATTGTTTTAGCTTAATAAGGAAGATATGAACACTTTTCAAACTCAAAATCATGTAGAAAATCCAACGATAACAGCTTTATATTATTCTTGTTTGTATTCTATTTGGGTAAATTCAGCTAAGTAAGTTATCCTGAACATACAGGGTGTTTGGAAGGTCGATGCAAAGCCGTAAAGCGGAACTAGTATAGACTATTTAGAACCATTTGAACCCAACTTGTCTTAGACGAAGTGCGACTGTTCTTTTTTTATCAAGCTTTAATGATTTTTGATGACAAAACCCAAAATTTTGGAGTTAGTTGTAAGTTGTGGCCAGTTTGGAAGACAAATCATTTACTTTTTATTTTACTTTATTAAAGTAATGTGTAAAAAGTCTAATGTAACATGATTCAGGCATCTGTGTCATGAGATAAGTTTTTTACAGATATTTGAAGTCAATGATTTATTTAAAGATTAAGGAAAGCTGTTATTTAACGGCATTAAAAAAAAATACGGATGGTGTTGTTTTCGTTCAAACATTTTTAAAAACATGCCTGGTTATTGTTCTTTCTTTTGAGGTATCAACTACGCGGATAGCTCACAAATTAATGAAATTAGGGCCTACAAACCAAATAGAGGGAGAAAATTATAATTTATTGGCAAAATAATCAAAACAACATTTTGTTTAAAATCATTTATTATTCGTGTTCAAAATGTTCGCCGCGGTTCCTAACACAAGCACGGGCCCGTCTTCTTACTTCTGTTGTTGTTGTTTTTAACTTAATCTCCAGTTTCATCGTTGATGCATGGTTCCTGAAATCAATCTTGTGGACAGATGAAAGTAAATTTTCCAGGGAAGGCATTACTAACTTCCATAACCTTCATCAATGGGCTGAGAAATCTAATAATCCACATTGGAAAAAGTGGAAGTCTTTTCAAAGGAAATTCTCGGTCAACGTGTGGGCTGGAAATAATTGGCAGAACACTGATTGGGCCCCATATCTTACCGGATAATTTGGATGGCAACAATTATTTGGAATTCCTACAAAATGATCTTCCAGAGCTTGTAGAAAACTCCGAAGCCCCGATATTTGCTACAGACCGAGAAATCATCTTTCAACAAGATGGTTGTCCAGCGCATTGGACATTAAATGTAAGAGAGCACTTAAATAATTGCTTCCCTCAGCTGGATAGGCAGAGATGGGCCTATACCTTGGCCCGCTCGGTCACCCGACCTGACTCCACTTGATTTTTTTGTGTGGGGTCGGGCCAAAGAACTAGTCTATACGAATGTGGAAATAAACACAAAAGAAGAATTGATTGAGAGAATTAATTTAGCGTTTGAAACGATGAAACTGGAGATTAAGTTAAAAACAACAACAACAGAAGTAAGAAGACGGGCCCGTGCTTGTGTTAGGAACCGCGGCAAAAATTTTGAACACGAATAATAAATGATTTTAAACAAAATGTTGTTTTGATTATTTTGCCAATAAATTATAATTTTCTCCCTCTATTTGGTTTGTAGGCCCTAATTTCATTAATTTGTGAGCTATCCGCGTAGTTGATACCTCAAAAGAAAGAACAATAACCAGGCATGTTTTTAAAAATGTTTGAACGAAAACAACACCATCCGTATTTTTTTTTAATGCCGTTAAATAACAGCTTTCCTTAATCTTTAAATAAATCATTGACTTCAAATATCTGTAAAAAACTTATCTCATGACACAGATGCCTGAATCATGTTACATTAGACTGTTTACACATTACTTTAATAAAGTAAAATAAAAAGTAAATGATTTGTCTTCCAAACTGGCCACAACTTACAACTAACTCCAAAATTTTGGGTTTTGTCATCAAAAATCATTAAAGCTTGATAAAAAAAGAACAGTCGCACTTCGTCTAAGACAAGTTGGGTTCAAATGGTTCTAAATAGTCTATACTAGCTCCGCTTTACGGCTTTGCATCGACCTTCCAAACACCCTGTATAGTTACAAGTAGGTACATTACGTAGGTATCTCGGAAACCAATTAGTAAAGTAGTTAAGTTGTGTTAGCACTGCATCTGTTTATATTTGTTTCAATTTCTATATTAAATTTCATTTCATTAGTAATATCAGGCTGTAATTGAAGTTTTCTCTGTAGAGCCAAATTACACATAGAGAAGAAACGAGAATAGATTACCATGTTTGCTGTCTGATTTAAGACCATTAATCAGTCAATAGCATCTTAGTTAAACTTAGATAAACTGACAATAAAGGACCTTTCTAAGAAATCCAAAGTTCATGTTGTATGTGCCCACTGAAGAGGCTACAAATCACGGAGCGACCTAGCTGCAAGTGATTGTTAGGCGCACATTAAACGACGCGTGCGAAATAGAACAAAACGCGATGTCTGAAACCGGCTGTCAGTGCGCGCCATTGAGATTCTAAGCCATAAGGCCTATTGCAGACGATGGAGGGCAATCAATAAATAATAAAAGGGATACAAGAATATTTTTCATAAAATAATTTGAATATTATTTTGTACTAAATCAACGTCAAGTGTAGAGTTATTCTGATAAAAATCGAAGATGCTGATCAACTCTTGTTCAGCACAAGTTAAAGAATAGGACTAAGTAGTTACATAAACGACTACTTTTTGTTATTCTTGGACTTTATTTTACCCTCGTCTTTTTCATGCTATGCTGTCCACCCTAAACTAGTCAGTTAGATATCGCTGACTTCAACAGGACCGCCTATTTGCATCAATGTTTATCTTCTGTTGTACAATTATGGGTGGTAGAACAGCAGTTTTGAATGTGTTTCAATCCACGATGAGTGTGGTGCGACGGGTGCGATGAGTCGGTAAAAGATCTGACACCGCCCGTCGCCGCCGCATTAGTCGGTAGTTGTCGAACACAAATCAACGATCGATAAAATCGGTCGTCTGCGTGTGGCCTAACGCAGACAGTTTCCAATTTAGACTACAATTTCTTTTCACTTTAAAATTTAATCTATCCTATGTAGTTCTGCAACATAAAATGACATTAACGTTTAACGAGACATTTTAATGTGAAGAACAAAGCATTTAATTGAATATCTGTTCTCTATTTTGTGTTCAATGTCGTTCTAGTCCTATTTTCTGTCTTTTATTTGCGACAAATTAGATTTTTTCCGAGAAAACGTAATTCTTGTAAAATTAGAAGGAGCGTGTACAAGTTCTATGTTTCCGTCGAGGTATTAGGCCCGCCAGAGTAACATGACCCAAGAATGGTCCTTCAACATTTAATATGAACGTCGAGTTGAGTGGTAGATAAGATGCGCTTCGTCACTGGTCTCTAATTATTTTGGTCACATGATAATATATTTGGAGGTTATCCCAGAATAGACCAATTACATGAAACAAAACTTAGTTGAAATTGTAGGATAAAAATACGATATCTTAATGTTAAATGAAAAAAAATGGTTTACTAAGTATATTAAATTAATGCGTAAGATACAACAAAATCCAGTCACAAAAATTTTGCCTACATTAAGTCGTAATGCAGTTATAATTAGGTCTTAATCAAAAATAATTTACAGGTAAGTAAGACATTCAATACACACAGCTGTAATCCTCACAGGCATCGTCAGAAGTAATTTGTTGACCATCTACATTTCGCTAAAGTCACTAACAAGCTGGAACTTGTGACGTCTTCAGCGAACAGTGCAGTTATTCCAATTTCAAATCCCAGAATTATTACCAAGAATTTTCCCAAAAACCAAAAACTATTTTAAAAGTTTAAATTGCTCTTAAGTGCCTTTTTATTTAGGGTAATAAGTCTCAACATATTATGAGCTCTTAGCGTCGTTAATAATGTGGTTAAAAACTATACGACGTTTGCCAAGTTATAAATAGATATGATTTTAAAAAGAAGGGAAAGTGAATTAGGTGAAGATGCTGTTTTATGAACTGTACTCAAGTCATCAAAACAACGTAATAAAACTTGGATTGAAAGGTCTTGATGATTTGAAGTTGCGGGCAACCGGTGGATGCAATTGGCAAGTTGTCGTTCATTGTGGCGTTCTAAGGAGAGGCCTTTGTTCAACAGTGGACGTTTTCCGGCTGATGATGATGATTAATTGGCTAAATGTGACGAGCTAATGGCAAACAAGACTGGCGTGATTATCACTCACAATTAACTAAAAAAAGATTTAGACTTTAATATGAAAGTGTTAATAATAAAATCTAGTACAACATAATTAAACTTAACGTTACAGCAGTTTTAAGTTTAAACATTCACTTCAGTAGGCCTCGAGAAACTTGAGCATATAGTTGTGGTTCTACAAGAAGGGTTTGAATTAATTGTGAAATTAGTCAAGTTACATAATGCCGACGATGGGGGCTCAACCTCCTTTACTTAGGGTTTAGTACTTAATAACCTGTTCTTAACCAGTGGGGATTAAACGTTTCATGTCAACAAAGCCTAAATTGATGAATTACGGGGATTTTAGAACGTAGTGTTGGTATTATAAAGTTTGTTTTTGATTAACTTTGCGCACAAATAAGTACAGAGTTTTATCAAGCTCTTTTTAGAACGGTGGAATTTTTTAAAAGTTGTTATTTTGTTAGATCACTGATTAACTGTAATTGGCAATATATCCTTGTACTATTAGGTAGAGTCAAAGGCAAGGAGGTAATACGTTTCAGTTAAATTATTTATTTATTTAAACTCAAATGCACAACATTATAGTCAGTAACCATGGCGTTGCACAGTTCAGGTTAAAACTATAGGTAGGTTTAAGACAGGGTAAAATAGATTAAAAAACAATAGACCTTACAACTAAAACACAAATAGAAAATACAAAATACCAATAAAAATGAGGACAATAAAAATAAACAATATCAATTTTTTTCACTAAAAAGTAAACATTGACGACACAAATCATTCCATTCGGACGTAAACAAATCAATTAATGTTATCACGAGAACTGTAAACTGTGTCAAACACAGTATTATTGAGTTGTGAAATCAGAAAAGTACAGGAGCAGTACTCAGGCTTCGGAGTAAAGAATTGTACGTCATTACATTGCTCTTAGCCTAATTAATATTCTAGTAAGATAAAGGCGTTTAATAGTAGGTACTACATAATTACCTATTTTATAAAACCTCAGTATATAATACACAATTTGCTTACACATACGCAACATTTCATTAAATTACTTTAAACCCATGATAAAACACTACGCCGTCTCGCTTTTGCGTTATGCTTTGCTCACGCCTGTACGGGGACTGTTATCAACAAAATGCACCACCACATGCACAACCACTGCTATCACCGTGCCTATCCTGAGGGGAATGAAGCTTGACAGTTATTATTAACAACATTACTGATTTACCTTTAGCTCAACAGCCCAACGGTTAAAGTAATGCTAAACTTATGAAAAGAGAGGCCTAGGCCTAGAGTAGGGAGGCCTTTGCTGTACGGAGGCTATTATTATCATGAGCCTTTACTGTCCCACTGCATTATAATCATAGGCAGATCTTCACTTCCAAACCCAACTGAGTGATGTCACCCAACCATCCGCAGTCTACTGCAAAACGCCAAAAATGTTCCCTAATGCCATTTGCCATCATCGCGCTATCGTTGTAAAAAGCCTCAATAAATAAAGCCGTGCCTAATAATTGTAAATGCAACTAGATACTAATGTCATTGTTTTAAATGCAAATTACGCGACCACAATACAATGTGGTATGTACAAAATATCGCAAAACCAATATTGCGTTGTGGTTCTATTGATAAATCAACCACAACGCTGGCTGGCAATGAATAAGTGGTGTGACCGTTATATTTACCATCAATTTGGCCGTAAGCAATAGCCTAGTTAGGTTCCTGCTGGCTGCTTGTATATTCAGCTAGAACAGACCTGCTATCTTGAACTTTATGGATTTCTCACCTGAATCCCTTAAATTGAAGTCTGTTGACCGAATTAAATGTGGAACTTAGCTATAGGCTCGCCGCCACATTGGGACCTAAAACAAAACTGCTAAAATGTGGGTGCCTATCATATTATCATATGCGCACCTCTGCTTACCCCTTAGGCAAATCCAGGTGTGATGTTATGTTATGTGGAACTTAGTCTGTACGTACTGGCCAAATTTCACATTTGTTTCGCAACTAACCAACTTGTGTCAAGAAATGTTTATATGAAGTCAAGATTGTAATAGAACTATTTATAGCCGTAGAGTTAGATGAATAGTATATATCATACTTTCAGTTAATAAGGCTGTAATTGTGTTAGTTAAACCCAATAAATAAGGCCAGAGTCAACAACTGTTCGACAATTAGAATCATAGGGCGAAACCCACATGTGGTTAGAAGAAATAAATGACTTAATTAATGTCATTTGACCATGTTTGCTTTGTTCATATGAGCGTGTTCTTCATTGCGATTGAAAAAAAAATTGATGGAGATGTCTGTAAGCATTAAAATAGACAGTACTAGCTGCTGCTTCCAACCTGAACTGAACTTTTTCTGATAAAAACAGTATTTCGGAAAATTACGTCGATAAATTTAACGGTTTATAGTATCTGGTAATTTTCATTGAGCATTAAAGGCGCTCCGACACCCAAGCACCTCTTGGCCAGAATTAGTTTGATTGTAATTAATACATAGTGGCATTTTCCTTTGACAGGGTCCGTTGTGATTATCTATTCATTACAACAAAGCTACGACGCACTTTCCATTTTCTGCCTATTCTTATAGTCTTTTTACGTAATAACCAGCCCCAAATTAAGTTGGAGGTTTGACAAAAGAACCCTGGTAATTTACATTCCTAAATAAGTTTCTTAAAGTCAAAGAAAGGCATTAATTAATCTGAGATATAGATGCTATTCAAACTGCGCTAGACCTTAATATTAAATCAGAATTTCTACGTCCTTTGTCTTCAAATGTTCAAAGCGGTTCCTATCGACATACCAATCATTCATCTAGGATATAAATCTTTTGCTAGCGTTTGCCGACAGAAGGTCGATTCGGGATTCCTGTTTTTGCTCAAGGGTCGAGTGAAATGTTACAAAAAAGACGTTCTGTCATCAGGATGGTATCGGACAGACAACGCTGAGGAATAGTTAGGCGATTTGGGAATTGTTTTCTTAATTACCATCCATGTTGATTATAGTATAAACGATAACATATATGCAATGTTCTGTACATAATTAAACAAGTTATAGACTGATTAAAAACTTAGGCTACAATAAATCAAAAGGTTGTTTAGAAACATATTAAATTAACAATGTAACGTGTTCGTACAACAATAGCCTTGACATTAATGGTAGGGAGATTCCGTGAGAGGAACAAATTTGTAACTCAATCACCTAATTAGACTTTGTTTGGAACAACTCCAGTCTGTAGCGGGTAATTAATAGGCTCTGTAATCTAAAATGTATAAGAATAACAAAAGAGACGATGTAAAATGTTGGACACATTTTATACAATTCTCATTTGAAGCATTCCCTTGTTTATTGGTTATAAAGGGTTTGTGTGTTAAATAATATGATACCTAGAACTAAATATGGATAGAAAGATTATGATAGAAAGTTAAATGATATAATGTACTTACTATTTAAATCATTTTAGATGTTTTTTTTTTGAAATTGTTGAGTTTTGTTGTTTCATCAGAGTTCTGTTGAGTTGAGAAAACACAATGTTGAAAAATAATTTGGAAATCAAAATGGTTACCTATTTTTGTGATGGTAGACTGTTTAAATATTTTACGCCTTAGCAATACAGGTGAAATATTGTTAGGAAAGAATTAAATAATTCATAGTCTCTTACAAAAATAATGACTGATATTTTTCTAAAAGACGAAAGAGAAAATCTGCTACGCCAAAACCGCACGAGCACTTATTAAGTTCCCTCGATACGTTGCTTTTCTGTTGTCTAGTCAATTTATCGTCGGCAAGTTATAGCGAGGGGACGGCATGGTGGAACGTTCACTCAATTAGTTAATTTTGTTAAATATCCTTGATTGAGCAACGGACGGCAATCAGCCATGCAAATTCTCCCCGTCATTTCCGAGACTGCCGAAATAGGATTTCGCTAAACGCAGTGTATTTAGTTCTACGTTGTAATAAATTGTCCGTGCAGAACGAGCGGTATAATGAATGAGGAGAATAATTTTGTAATATTTGAATAGAGCCGCTTTTACATTTTTGACAGCCGAATGAATTTTTCGGCTGCTAGACTTACGCTTTTTAATTTTTCCTGCTCGCTGTGTTAAACTAATTAGGTCTTTATATTGATTTAATGGCTGGGTGCAAAGCGTTACTTTTCTGTGCCTGCTTTAATTTACAATGAAACAAAAAAAGGCTGGATTTAAAAAAATAGTCCCTCTATATAAAGCGAAAGATTTTTTCCTGTATCGTGACTGGTGAGTACGTTTCACAAACATGAAATATCTCTTAAACAAACATGCAAGCTCGTGATAAACATCTACGAATCGCACAAATTTCTATCCAGCAGCAGTCTAATCACTTAGCTATTGCTCTACTCAGGTTAGCTGTAGGTCCTATCAATAGGCTACCAAGTACAATTTTTAAAATTAGTCTAGCATTTTGGAAACAGCTAAATTTGTGTTAATTCACAGTACAAAGGCGCAAACTAGATTCCGTTCTCGTAGTTTTTTGTAAACAATGAACTTGTTTATAGTACCTAACTATAGTAAAACTTTAGCGGTTGCCATAACTATCTAATTACTTAAATATCGCACAAACACATGCCAGCTTCACACTAATCACATGTCATAACAAACGCTATGATACACCGCAATGTTGTCACATCACTGAATTTTAAATTCAGCCACTGTTAGGGACTATTCAGACGTAAAACTAATAGAAGGAATGATCAATAAGGTATATTATACTTTTTTCTCACTAATAATAATATATTCTATATTCTGCAAAAAAAAATAGTGTCTTTTATGGGATTAAAGTAGCCTATCCAACCCTGAAGCTACCTACCTACATTCTAAATATTAGTGAAATATTTTCTTAAAATCGGATCCATATCGAGGGCATCATTCCATAGGGGCGTATCCAATTTTGGCTACTTTTCAGGAGGAACAAAAAACTGTCTAACTTTTTAATGGGATGTTAAATCGAAATGATTTTTTTAGGAAAATTATATATTATTGTGACACACATCATGGTATAAACTTTGTGAAAGTAGCTTATGTCTTTATGGTATTTTTGGTCCTTACGCCTATATGGCGTAACGAATATTAGACAAGTATCTGCTCAAACTCACCATACATTTTGGGGCGTATAATTTTTTTCTTACTTGTATCTTAAATAATGTGACGGTAAATTAATCGATATTCATTAAACTAAATTAATAACCGTCTGGATTATTTTTAGGTGGCCTATATCTCGAAATAATTAATTTATACGCCCATATGGTTTGACAAAACAAATGAAAACACCAATAATTCTATAGAGGCGTAAAACGTAGAGCCCCTTTTATACGGTATTCTTCCACTTCGATTCGACTTACGTTCTCTACTATGCTTTCTTGTTGTTTACTGAAGTCACCAATATTCCAAAAAACATTAATTCCAAGACTATTTTTTGACTATTCTTCTATAAGTTGATGTTCTTGAAAAGCGGTATTTACGGGAAATTAAACAATGGTTAGCCAGCATTCGCTTGGATGGATGCTTAGATATCTGCGTACAGTATGTACCACTATATAGGATGCTGTCAGGTACCATTGAGATACCAGTTACTACTCAACAAGGCCCCATATAGAACTCTAGAACTTTCTAGAGTTCTGGATAGTAAAAGGGGCATATTGTGAACCGTCTTCTTAATACGTATTAAGAAGACGGTTCACAATATTCTTAGGTAATGTAACCGTTTCTTTGAAGTATGAAATCAAAGTGTTATCTATCAAAAAATCAGTTGAATGTTTAGCGTAGAGAGATTAAGACCCATTTCAATCGGCTGGAATACTACAACTGCCCGCAGTGCACAAAAGTGTGAAACTGCCTAATAACAAATTTAAATTGGTCTTAACACAATGCTGGAAAAAAACAATTGCTGCGATAGGTCTTGATGTATGTCAGGGAGCGTATAGACGTAGTAAGAAAGGTTTGTTAAATATTTTAAGGTAGAATTACTGGACTTTTAGAATCACACATGGTTCCATTTATGCTATAGGCCATAATTACATTTTAATTTACGATAAGGCTAGTGAATACCCCGCGAGACGACGTCAATATTCAACGAAAAGATTAAATGAACAGCTCGTAGTCCTAACCAGAACCCAATTTAAATCGACCTGGATAATCGCATAAGATGAGGTAAATATTAAATCATAGACCAGCTCTTACGAACATAAGAGTACACAAAAGCTGTATTTTACACTTGACTAAGGTTTCTTTTCTTTTTGTAATGGTTAACTTAACTTAGTCTTGTAAAAGCACCAAGAAATTCTTAAGAAAAGTGATAATTATTTACTGTACGCCTATATGGCTCGACAAAAATAACGTATTTTTCATTATTTTTGTCATTTTAAGTTTTACGCCCTTTATATTTTATTAAATATAAATAAAACTATAAGACTTAAAAATATGGGTGTCAAGCCAGATTGTGTATTCGCACTTCTAGATTTCAAAAATGCAATAAAAAAAAATGGCATTTTTGGGTATACGCCCCTATGGAATGATGCCCTCGAATTATGAGATTACCTCTCAAATACAGACTATGAAAAATAAATTATTAACTTTCGTTCTATCACCTCCATAATTATTCTATTAGTTTACAAAGGGCTTTATTCAGCCTACACAATTACCTATTAAGTTAAATTACAATAATGTTGTATATGTTAAGCAACAGCAACTGCCCTGGAGCTTTGGGGATCGGATGTTGGCTTATAGTTTCTGAGAACAGAGCTTAAGAACTGGAGCTAGTTATTATTATTTAGACGCAAGTTTAAAGCCATTGCGTTCGGTTTATAATGCTTACATGAGAATTGGTTTGGTTAAGTAAAGGTAGACTTGTCTGTAATTACGTAATCTACACAAGTTTTATGCTCAATGCTCCCTGGTGTAGTAAAGGGAAGGTGTATCGGACCCACGGCATGTAAAAGAGCGTTTATATCTAAATGGGCCTTTACATGGTAGGGTTGCAACATACGTAGTTTTGGCACATAACCTGAAATGGTGCGGTGTGTTAATGACTCAGTGGTGTGTTGTAGGGTTAATTTCGTTGGGCCCGTAGGTAAGCAACCGGCATTCTTCAAAACCAGACGACTGTACGCTGCGGGTTTAGCTTTCTTTGAAGTTTGTTTTTGTGCGTCCATGTGTGTGTGTTTGTGTGGATGCATGTCGGTTATGTACGAATAAATTTATATTTACTATAGAGCTCGGTTGTTCTCAGTGGGTACCTAGTGTGAGTATTATGTTTTAATTAATATAGAGCTGGTATTCGAAGTAATATGTTTTTGGCTCGTTCATTAATAGTACAATAGCACTGTAAACATTTGCGAAACGAAATGGAAACTAATTAAACATTTTAATAAAGTTTCATAATATTAACTTAAAATTACATTGTAAACCGCTATTTTTAGAACAAGTGTGTGGTGAATTTTATTACTCTTGTATATTCTACATACTATGATTTGGTGCTGTGTTGTCTTAACCTACATACCAGGTACTCGTTGGTACTACAATCATGTGTCTACGCTACACGACGAAGGAATAATTTTCAAATATGTTTTAAAATGATGTCTCTACTACCATTTTCTGCCATTCATCATACATAAGGTTGCGTGCGTAGCAAAGCTTGCACGCGTGCAGGCGTGATGTTATGTTTTCTCTATAGCTACATTTAATGTCTATAAAGCTACAGGTACAGTTGGTACATCCCAGTAAATATTTTTCTATACAAAACACTCGGACACGAAATAATTTTTCAGAGCAAATACAATAATTTGTAAATTATGCGGCATACATAGTAGCCTCTTATAGGACACAAGCACATGTAACAAAAAAATACCAACCTAACCAACCGACCTAAGAATATAGTTGCCTCTACTCTAGTCCTAAAAAAGGTGAAAATAAAATCCTAGCAGGAATTTAAAATAACATTAGTAAGAATCCTTGTTAGACCAACTACTATCTCTTGTTAATGTTGTTGGACAAAACCGACCCCATATAGAGGGTTGTTTACATGCGGTCGCTGACTGCGGCACGGGTCCAGTTAAGAGAGGACGGTAGCTAGTAAATGCACTCTGTATTATAATTTTAGGAGACAATGCTGCTGGCTAATACTGGCGTGTTGTTAATAGAACCTGATAATTATGGTAATTATTTTTGGTAGAGCATATGGCCACTGGATGCATTAGTGCTAATTTTACAGCTAAAAGATGACTGGAATTCGGATGTTTTTACTGAGGGGTTACCCGACGAATTTTTTATGAAGTGAGTTGCTTTTTGAGTATAAAATTTCGTGTTTTATGTGCATTATTAGTGCTTATTTTTAGCATTTTAGTTTTTGGAGGGTGAAGAGTTGGCAGTATTTTAGCAGGGCTGACTTACCCACTTGATTGTGGCATTGTGCGTGATGTGTTTTCCTCATTTCAAAAAGCGAGCAGCCTCTCCAGGCTTCTGCAGACTTTCTGCAATAATGTTGAATATTGAAAAATTCCTGCCCATTGTTTGGCAACGCTCCCGCACTCCGTAAGCACGTGCTGTGGCTTTTTTTTTCGCCTCCATGCAGCCTCTGCATAGAGGGCAGCAGGGTTATTAACAGGCTACCTAGGGAGACTCCGGACGTTACATACCATTTTGAACTATCGCTTCGAGAGGCTCTACAAATAGATTAATAAAAAAAAACATTATTTTAATAGCACTGACTTTAACGACACAGGTTACGCCAGAAAAAAAGATTTACTGTATTCATTTATCAACATTGATAGTAGTAAGTAATTATTTTAATCAACTAAACCCAAATTGGGTTGATTTATTTATAACACTGTTGCGAAAGCGGTTTTATTAATAGGTACACTAATATAACGTAGGTCTACCCACATCATTCAGAATGGATATCTCTATTTCATTTAATTGAGTTCGCCTACACCGAGTTTATAAAACACACTGGAGTAATGAATTTGACAGTCCAAAATATTTTTAAGTAAATTAGTTAACAAAATTGGTTTATATAAACTATTCGTACATAAATATTATAAACACGACATAGACAGAGGTGTTCTCCTTTGACAGGAATCTATAGACGTTCATTGTATTTCGTTACTCATTAATGTTAACTCAATTATGTGCAACGGATCCTATATAATTGACAAAACGTCGGGCCTACAACAGGCTCGTAGCCTCCTCCGATCTTTCCAGCCAAGGACGTCATCATTATAAATATAAAGCATTTGACAGCTAAATCGATAACAATTGTATTACTAATATGACAAGTCTAATTGTTTCATAAATAAAACAATCCCTTACTCATTTTGATGACTCAACCTCATACTTATCTAAATCATTATTTACATAACATATAATTTAAAAATTTTGATAGGTAAGTCAAATGTTTTTGATTTTTTTTTTGCACCAGGTTTATTGGTAGAGAATACCTCATTTCATTTCATTCACATTAAGTCTGCATGTGTAATTAGATGTTACATGACGTTAAAAAAAAATAGAATACTAGATATGCCATGTTCAAAGAACTGGACAAACTGATACGTACCTAGCGATGCCTTGTTCAATCTGATGGTTCGTATTCACGCTTTATTAGCTCAGGGTTCTCGGAATCGAAATGTGGACTCTGGAATCGATTCCCGCACGGGGCAAAACTGCGAACCGCAGATGTTTGTCCCGAGTCTGGGTATTTGTGTATGTGATATTTCATGTTTGTGAAACGCACCCACGACACACGAGAAATTCCTAGTTTGGGGCGACGATTTTAAAATAGAAAAAAAAATAGAATATTATTTTTAGCTACAAAAAAACACTGTTTAGCAGTATGTACACGATAGGTATACAGCATTGGATGCGCTTCATAAGATAGAACATACCATATGAGTTTCGCGGTTTAGACAGCAAACCAGAATAACAAAGTATCATGAATGAACAAACTGGTCGTGCCATTACTAATGAGCTCCGACCAGTTCCTTTGACAACAAAACAGCTTTTCCATTATCATTCATTCTTCATCTCATCAATCCGTTTCGTAGTTCACTCAATAGAAATAGTTCATTCTTTTATCCAAACTAATTAAGAACTGTATGTTTTTATAAAGCGTCTTTAACATTGATGCACGGAATTCAGCAATTTACTCAGTAAATAGTAATATTATTAGTCTAATACCGAGAAAGTCGGTTCTCATTAATTAGAAAGTTCACAGTGAATACGCAGAATTTTCATAAAGCAACATAATACAGTACTATAAATTGGTTTATCTGCATCGTATCAAAGACATTTTACTGACAAAGTTGGGGTATAACGATGCTACAGTTTATTTGCTTTGTTTGAATAAAAAGTTTGGTAATTAAAGCGTCGCTAGCTATTTTGTTTACTAACTTATGCTTAACATCTTTGTTGGTAGTACCTTATTGTGTATTAACAAAATTAACTTTATGATTATTTTGTAATACACGGACCTTAAAACATAACTGGCGAAATGTGGGTGTACTAGGTATATGTACACCTCTGCCTACCTGTTTGGGGAATACAGGCGTGATGTTATGTTATGTTATTATTATTGGGTAATTCTTAGCAGCTGCACGGAGTCTGGATTTGGGCCCGGTTGATGTCAATAGGCTCGCCTCCTATTACATTGGGACCTAAAAACATAACTGGCGAAATGTGGGTGTACTGAATGCGCACCTCTGCCTACCTCTTCGGGGAATACAGGCGTGATGTTATGTTATTTGCAACTTTATGATTGTGAAGTAATTTTCTTTTCAGGAATGCGCTTTTTACTTACCCTTGCGAATAGGTTTTAAGACCGCTTAAGATCACCATCACCATCATCATCAGCTGGAAGCCGTCCACTGTTGTACAAAGGCCTCCTTGGAATGAATAATACTAATAATAGCTTAAGATGATTACGGTAAATTAGAGTAGTGATCTAAATTTACTTTTTAAATGAATGAAGATAATCATATTATGCCGCCTCGTTGGTCTCTTGGTAGGAAACACCAGCCTGTTGATTCTCAGGTCGGGGCTGTTATGAAGTCCAAAAGGGCTTTACTATTGGGAATTTCTTCAGAGGCTGCGGCTAAGAATTTTGTACCAATTTTTAGGCATAAATTGGTTATCCATTAGATAGATATTTATAGAGCTTTTTGTAACTCTAAATATTATTGATTAAACAGAAGTAATTTTATTGATGATGAAATATTTACAATAGAAAACTACATATTTTACAACTAATTCTAACAAATCAGAACTACAAAAATAAAGAGTTTAAAAGCATAAACAGAATAAATTGAATGCTAACACAATTACACGACCAGAATAACTCAGGATGATTCAATATCTATCAACACTTTATCTGCTGACAACCAAATTATTTATTCCCATAACGGCGGGATGAATTACAATGCCGTAAAACCGCACCGAGACAATCGTCCCAGAACATAACTGAAACCTTCGGACGTTCACAAAGCTCAGCTAGTTATAACTCGCTCGTTATCGTCTCGGTGTTTCCGCAATTAATCCTATCTCTACGATAAGGCTGTTTCAAGTTAAGGGCCAGTCACTAGGGATCTAAGCAATCTTTACGGGTGACTTGTCAAAGTGAGAAAAGGGTCGGAAGCTCGAGAGACTTTCAACAATGCTTGTTATCTTAGAAGTAAGCCAAGAACGCACCTAATGATACCAATTTTAAAATAAATACAAGGTTCCGGTGATGGTATTCAGCTCTTGGGAAAAGATTTCTTCTTTGTCATGACAAAAGAACGCTCGGATCAATTTGATAAGGAACAGAAAATATTAATCTGTTATATTACCCACTGGGAGAGATACAAAATGTGAAATGAAAAATAAATGTTCAAAGCTCAACGTATTTGGAAACCGCGTTTATAAACTCGGAAAGTCGCAACCGAAATGTTTATTTAACGAGATTAAAACTTTCTCATTCCGGTACATAGGTGTGGAACAGAGGAATCGTTTGAGGCAAATAAACACAGCGTAACCAAAAGTTAATATGGTCGTAGTGGAGTTCAATAAAACGATTCGTGTTCGTGACGGATGTCGACAGGGGTTGCGAACATTTGCTTTTATTTCGTCGTGCAACTCGTTTAGCACATGCCGACTGACAATCAATCTCAGTCAATATATGGGACAAAGGATCGTTGTTTCTGTGTTGTCGCGGCCTAATGAAATTTTTCTGGTGCGCTTTTTTGCAACTGAATTCGATAGCAAAGTGGACATAAAAGCCTGCTTAACACGGCCATTATTGCGAGAATTTTTCATTATTTTCCAAAAAGGAATTCCAGACATAATGTGGTTCTGGTTTTAAAATATGGGGTAAAAGAAGCGAACGTAATTTTATTGTTTAATCAAAATACCAGCAAAATTGTGTTACCCATGTTTGGAACCATATTAGGTGTAACATTTCGCAGAGTTCAAATCACGTGTATGTTTACGGAAGTGCATTTGAAACATGCATAAATTCTGTTCTTTCATCAAATTTAGGAATTGTGTTATGATTGACCATAACAACTGACAAATTATTCATTTGCTGGCATAACTACCTTGAGTGGCTAAAGTACCTTAGGTACCCTGTAAAATACTAATTTAAAAAATCTTCATTTCATTCATATTTTTATGAACATTTGAACAAGCCTGGGCTAGGACTGGGTATTAAACGAGGGGAGCCAGTTTTATCTCATAAACTGACAAATTAAAATAACCTTTTTACGAGGATTTTTTGTACGATAACGCCAATGACACACATTGCTGACTCACTGCAACTACTTACTTAATTATAATGTCCAAAGATAGTATTCAATATCAACCTACCCTTATCACTGTGATATAAAGCAGCACCCTATTAATGTATGCTCGCTGTTAGCTAATAAAGAAAAACGAGTGAAGCGCGGTTCCCCTAGGAACTACATTGAAAATCACCTCTGTCTGGCCGACAAATTAAATTTCCTACACATTGATTTTCACCGAGCGCAGTAATTACTTAATTTACCGATTAGTTTACAGAGTCGTGAGCGCAGGCAATGAGGGGAAGATTTATAGACTAATTTTATAAGGGAGCTCTTCAGGTATCGAGATATTCAATTACGGAAATTTTGCTATCAAAAAATTCTCTAGCGAGATAATTTGCGGAAGGAATTTTTTTATCGTTGTCATTATTATGATAGAAGTTCGCTTCTGTGGTTTAAGATCCAGCCAGATCTTTGGATACTTAAGGATATTAACTTAATTTTTTAATGACTACTGCTTTATGGTCAAAAGTATAGTATGAAATTAGTAAAATTGCATTTAGGTATTAACTGCCTCGTTGGTCTAGTGATTGCTAAGCGCGACTGCTGAGCACGAGGTCCTGGGTTCGAATCCCGGGTCGGGCAAAGTGTAACTGGGTTTTTCCATTAGGTCATTCTCAGTAGCAGCACGGAGTCTGGATTTGTGCCCGGTTGATGGCAATAGGCCCGCCCCCTATTACATTGGGACTTAAAACATAACTGGCGAAATGAGGGTGTACTATATTATGTACACCTCTGCCTACCCCTTCGGGGAATACAGGCGTGATGTTATGTTATGTTAGGTATTAAATTATTATTAAATAAGGACTACATTAGACAAAATATCTTTGGTATGTATTATTTTTTGCTGGAAGCAAGTCGCCGCTTTACACTGCACGTAGCGGCGTCTCGCTTCCACAACAGTTCTCCTGCTATAAAAGTTCATGGTAAGGGGGCTCTCCTTTCACGCATAACACAGGTCTGTAGCTTACACACCTAAATTTTATGTACAAGGCCTCTTAATTTCGCAAAATCCGAAGTGGACATGTAGCAATTCCTTGGATATAATTATTCTCATTTTTTTAGTAAATAATGACACCAAGGAAGTGAACATCGAACATCAAGCCCTCCAAGGAGGTCTGATCATATATAAAAAAGCATATAACATATCGCTTTAATACAAGTTTATTTTATTAAAAAGGTACGCCGGCTACATCAGTGGTGTTAGCGAGTCGTCAATGCTACATATCTGTCAAATTTGTCATCGCTGAGTTATTAATTGCAGATTATTTTGATCGGATAAAAACTCTATATTTAGTTTATAATACTTTAATACGGGGATTCGTAAGCAATAAATATACCTTTTTAAAGTCGCCCATAACTTAATATTTCATACTTAGTGCGAAATGTCGTATAAAAGATAATTGCTGAAAGCAATAAAGACAGACTTAAACATTTGACTGTAGTATATATACCTAATTATTATTTCATAAAGTCAGAATATGCCTGCCTTGTGGTATCCGGCCTAGAATTGACCACCCTCTTTCCGAGGTGACTAAGGGAAAATCCGGAAGATAGGCAGCAGCGTCTTCTGCAACTTTACCGCCAATACTGTGATCCCCAAGCCGCTTGCCAAGCATGGGAATTATGGCACCACCCCTTATTTTAAGGGGTGGCCTTAGTTCAACAGTGGATGTCTTCCGGCTGATAGACTAGCTGACAGAGTGGTAGACGGAGACTGGATATCATGCTAGTAGCTACGTTTCTGGCATACCTACACTTTTCGCCTCATTTTAATCTTCTCTTTAATACCATATAAATGTTTTAATTTTATTAGTGTTTATTATTTAATTATGTAAGGCCTATATCGCATTAGGACATGACTGTAATGATAGTGGTTAAGGATGTTTATTTTTTAAATTTATCATTTTCCAATTAAACCTTAATTTTAACCCTGAATATAATTAAAGGTTATCCCAAAATATTATAGTTCACGTTGTCTAACATGTCTGATTACGTAAACAATAGATAGTTGTCGTGTAGTTTGACTATCATAATGTAAGATACGCTGTTTAAGAAATCACATCACATCAGACTATTGCGATCCACTGCTGGACGTAGGCCTCCCCCAGGGTACCTAAGCCACAAGGACCCGCCCCCGTTTAAAAAATAAAATAAAATAGCTAAGTAATTAACTGAACCATCTGATGTGAACCTTACAGTAGTTTTAATTAAATTCTTAGATCGTCTTAAACAGCTCAAGAGTTATCATAAGTTAATTAATTACAGCCAACCTTATTTGTTCAAAGAAGCGTTTACGGAAACTTAATTCTACTTAAGTTATAATGAATCTTACACACATAAAACTAAACAAAACTTACCATTGCACTCAACAGTTAAAAGCTTTTAAAAGCATGGTAAAAACCTTAAAAGTGAGAAATAAATTAAGTGTTAAAGTATGTGTTTCTCGGTCTAATTCATTTAACGCCTACGCTACTACATTTAATTAAACTAAGAAGTTTATGAGTTGAGTACATAGAACATGCACTGACCAAATAGCATAAAATATAAAAGTCGAGTTGTATACTAAATTTAACTTTTTTTTATGAAGTTCAGTTTACAAATTTTATTAATGTTGGCAGTGTTTTATAGTTGTGTATTGTATTGTCAAGGTAAATGGTATGGATTCGAATAAACCCTACTTAGAGTACATAGCAGTACCCACAAAGTAGGGTAAAACATTAGCCACTCAGCTAAATAAAACATGTATGTAACTACGAGTAGGCACACGCGCGGTCACTAGTTAAGTACTAAGTGCTCAACAAAGAGGTGGGTTGGACGCAGGCTTAGTGCCACTTAGTTCTAATTATACATTCATGCTGATCAAAAGAATGGGTGCTTTTAAAAGCCTACAAATGGAAGCCGATTTTTATTTTATGAATTACTACATTAAAAGGAACCACTCGACTCGGTACAGAACGGTCAACAGTGCTTTTGACGACCAAATGACCGGCCCTCTGGTCGAGAGCTCCCGGAACGACCCCTGTGATCAATATTAATAATACACGCGATTCTATGCAGGCATATTAGCCCATCCGGATTTACTCACGGACGACCCGGATTTAGCATTCGGCCTGGCTACCGGACAAAGGCATACATAACCGTTATGATGATTAATCGGATGTGTCCCTAATCATCACAGCGCTTGTTAAACGGATTTTCGATTATAGGAAACTGTGTGATGGCCATCCTCCTAAAATATACCTATAATCACTGCAAAAAGTCCTTATTTGCCGTGGTTATAGGTATATATTTGCGCTCTTAAAGTAAGAAGAGCCTCAGATTCGAACATCCATAGACGTATCTAATGTTATTAGCACGCTTCATTCTAAATCACATTAGATAATTATAACTATATTACTACAGTAACAAGCTTTTGAAATATAGATTAAGATCCATATTATGTACCAAGACGCATAAAGATAGTTAAGTTAGTTAGTCAAAATTACCTAGGTAATAATTTAATTTTGGACAAATGATAATCTAAAAGCTTATTAAGATTTCATTCATTGTAAATATACATCTATTATAAAAAAATAATATAGCTAATGTATGTTCTGGTGCTTATTATATAAAACCAGTAGCTAATGGCCAGTGCTTTTGTTAAAAACCACGCAAGAAGAAGAATAATAGAGTATCAGAAAGACTAATAAGCAAATGATCCGTCACAATTTAAGTCACCTTTTCTAAAAAAAAACTGTATTCACATTTAAAGCGTTAAAATCATTTGTAAGCAAAATAGTAGCAACACATTAAACATAAATACAAACAAGATTACAGCAATGAGCGCCTACAACAATCTCTTTGACTATATCTACTAATAGAGGAGGAAGTTTATCAGTCCCCGGCACGTTTTGCCTGTTACTGGGAACTTTATTAACGCACACTATTCAACCGGGAATTTATGCTTAGCGACATATAATGACGTTAACTAGTGAATTATTACGTGACTGTATTACTGTATCTAACCCGTGGCTGACGGCTTAAGCGCTCTGATTGATATTAGTGCTACTTTGTTATTTATGGGTATTAAAACTGATATGTGAGTTGTTTGAAGAGTTTTTGTGGTTTTGGAATTTTAAACCATTCATCATGAAATTAAAACAAAAATCAATAAAATTTTGGGTGTCTTTTTAGGCCTATTAAAATTTTTGGTCAATAGATGAAACCAATTTGGCCAGGTTGGAGAAATAGAAAATAATTATAATTATACGATAGGCCCGAGGTTTTTGGCCCAAAGTCTAAGTGCATCTAAACCTTACTCTTTTAAATTAAACTAGCCAAGTTTTCCACCGCAGTGTGAACAAATTTTAATAGCTGCAGTCACTACGGAAGGTTTTTCTTGAAACTCTTAGTTTTGGTGTAGCGAATATTTAGTTGTTTAAAAGTTGTATTAAGTACCTCTTGTACTCTACAGTAAGTGCTAGCTCTACTTGGTGTTCAGATTTAGATTTCCATTACGTACTCAACATTCTAACGTAAGTAGGATATTTACTGTCTTCGTACTAAAACTTCTTGTATGTAGGTATTCATTTTGCATTCCACATTTTCGTAACCAAGAAACTATTGTGTTATGAAGTGAGGTATATACCCAGCAGTAAATGATTTCAGAGTGATAACAAACAAAATACTTGAATGGGTTTTGTTTACGTTTTCACAAACTATTTACTTCCATGGATTCTATGGATTGGCAATTCGGTATTTTCGAAACAATAAAACTTAATAATATGCACTAATCTAGTGACCATCATTTTTAATTCAGTTCTTTCTGAAGGTATGAATTACGTGTCTTATACGAGTAAAGAGTGATGGAAATGTGAAAGTCAAATAGTTATTGCTGACGTTTGAACAAAACAGTTCCCAAAAATATAGTTCGTACCTAAACTAAGGAATATTTCTAATATTAAAATAGCCATAATAAACACCCAAGCAAGTAAATCAAACACTAAACTGCAGGCCTTTAGAGCGCCCACGTTCGGAGTTAAAAAATTCAAAATTACCGCGGATAATATTTCACGACCTATTATAAGAAACGCGCTAACATTGAACGGGGAATAGCGTGTTTTAAAGCTAAAATGCAGTCGACCTAAATCCAACACAATGGCTCGATGTTTTCGGGCACACAATGCGTTCCCATCGTTCACTCCAGTCGCAGTTTGTACAGGTGCTTGCGATTTTTGCTCACAACGGTATTTTTGTTTAAAATTCTTGTTTGAAAATAGAGATATAATTTTTCTTTATCGCTTTGTATTGTAATTTTGTTTTGGAAATTTAAAAATTAACTTTTGCGTGTTCTCTTAAAGAATCTTGTTGTCCAGGTGATCTCTTGTTTGTGTTGTTGTTTAGTTTTAACGTTTTCTACAAATTAGTGTCCTTCTTAATTTACTTAATTCCTAAATGTCTTCAAACTGTTTTGTTTTACTTTCTTTTAAAATGTTATAAATTCTGTAAGGACTTGGACACTTCTAATCTTTTTTGCAAACATTACACACACATTAACGTCAAGCTTACGTATACCCCAGGTGAAAATCAATGTCTAATTCATCTTTGCAAGTGTCCATTATACAATCGTAGAAATAGAAAATGTTAGATAACTAGTACAAAGAAATTGATCATTATTTTATTATCAAAAAGAAAAGAGTCTTTCTACAGGAACCTTGAAAACATCTTCCTGATTAAACTGCTTAAAACATAAAGATGGAGTTTGTTACTTTCCATCATATAACCATTATATAACGTATTCTATCTTCGCAAAAGAAAGTACAGTTCGTATCGGAAATTCTCAGAGGGAACTTGAACAATAAGAACAGTGCATCTTGAACATTCGACCAATCTTAAGTGCATAGCGTCGTCATGTTCTGCATTTAGACACTCGCATTCAGTCTCCTCACTATTGTTGAAACATTCGATAAGAGAATTTAACTGAATTTTGAGAAGTGTATTGTAATGAGATGGATCTATTCTACATCGCAATCTCCTTTAACTAAAGTAGTTCTACTTTGACAAAGACGATGCTTAGCATTAAAAGTAAAACTGAAAGAAAGACGGTGGACTTTTATCAAGGCGTTGTATAACTATTACGTACATTTATAATGTATATTTCTTCTTATCTGACGACCTGATTGGCGCAGTGGCTAAGCAATTGGACTGCTGCGCTAAGGGTTGCGGGTTCGATTCCTGCACGGGGCAAAACTTTGTGCGAACCACAGATATTTGTCCCGAGTCTGGGTGTTTGTGTATGTGATATTTCGTGTTTGTGAAACCACCCACGACACAGGAGAAATTCCTAGTGTGGGGCGACGTTTTTTAAAAAAATATATATTTCTTCTGTATTCTGGAAGATACGTATCAAAACGTAGCCAAACGTTTCACATTCCTATGGACTATTTGTTTCTTGGAAAAATAATAATTGCGGTGTCTACATTGACAAAACTGTAACTGTCTTTCTTTTCTTACACAGAGAAGTAACGATAATATTGATGTTATGCTTGTTTTTCACGCATCGGTGACTTGGACTGTCAGGACCAGGTTTTATTCAGCTGTTTTCTGTCACTGTTAGTTAGAGATAGTAGAACCCGCAGTAAGCAAGCGTGGAGATCAATGCTCAATCCTTCTCTATAAGAAAAGAGGTCTTTGCCCTGCAGTGGGGCAGTTATAGGCTGTTATTATTATAGTTAGAGGTTATTTAAGAAAAACCATCATCATCATTAGCCTATCTCCGCCGTTGTACATAGGTTACTTCTATGGCACGCCACTGGCCTCAATCTTCGGCCTTCCGCTTCAAACCGCTTCCAGCTATTTTAGGTACATCGTCGCTCCATCTAGCTGGCATAGGAAAGATATGATTTGATATACCTACATTGAGTATTCAAAAATATTTTTAGAATGTGGCAAATGAATACCTTTTAATTCTAAAGTCTTCATCAACCGCACCAAATACATTATTATTTAATTTTTTTTACGACTGTATTCAAGCATTAAACATGTAATAAAATAACAGACAAATGCAATAAAGTTAAATCACTTCAAATGAAATACGCAAAGCTTACTTTAATTTAAATGGTTTAACCGTTGGGATTATAAACTAAGAGTTTTCCACCTACACTCGCTACTAAAATACAGCGAGTCGTTAGTCGTTTTGTGTGAGAACAGACTTATCCCCGGGGCAGGCACTATCGTCTAGATCTATGTTTTTAATCTAGTAATTAGCTTCTCAGGACAGAGGAATTATATTACCATGTTGTGTGGGTTTTACTACTAGCAATCTATTCGCAGAGAGATTAGGTAGGGACCCTGGTTTGTAAACAACGAAGGGTTAATAACTTTTCTTCTTGCAGCAAACAATTTGTCTTTACGAAAAGATATTGTAATTTAGCAAATTGACCACTTACTTCTCCAAAAGTAAATTGAATTTGAAACTATAATAGATTAGTTCACAGATACGTATGATTCTTAGAATATCATTTGAGATAGCAATATCATTAAAAATAATATTATAATTTTTATAAAATTTTACATCAGTTATAGTTATTATACTTCAGTTTTAGTGTTTTATTGTAATTCGAAATTGTCTTACTCGTAGCACAAGCATTACATTTTTAATCAACCAGTGTTATCTGTAGAAACGGCCAGCAGCAAACTAGTTTAAAAAATCAACGTCTATTTTACAATCTGTTGGGTTCTGTAGCTAATAAAGGCAGTGCGTACTTGTAGTTTTGGTGTCTAATTGGCTGCCTGTTCAGCTCGCTAGTAGATAATTGGATTATCTTGCGAGTGTTCCCGACGCCCGTATCCCCGTTTGGTGGTTAACTGATTGTCGGGCCCTCGGTCTGACGCCATCTTTGCGAGAATTTTGTCACAAATATGTAATTGGGCATGTAATTTGCTTGCTCTGTGGATTTGGGACGCCAATACCTAATTTTGGTGGTGTAATTATAACCTATCAAACAAATTAATAAGCGGTTCTTTTTGACACTGAGTTAACTTGCTTACAGCGATTTCTTCCGTTATATGTTATTATATTGGTCGGAGTTATTGCAATTATGTATACATTTGACGATTTGCATTAAAAAGGTTAAGCCAAATGACTTTCAACAGTGATATTTAAACCTCAAAGCATTCATAGATACAAAGCTAAACTTAAATTATGTAACAAGCAAGCCATCCACGCCAAGCGCAAGATGTTCTCAGACCCACAAAGTTACAGATTGTTTACTCAAGTAAATTGCTTTGTAAGGCTCGGGGCGGTTAAAAAATGTTTCTATATCTGTCATGAGAACTCCAAGCATAATCATCTTACGTCTGCAGCGTTATTTATTCGGGCCTCTTGTACCGTTGTACGCGGTATTAAATGTCAACGGGGAAATTTATTTTCTGATAGCAAGCTAATTTTCCCGCGGTGATGCTTGCTCAAATATTATTATAACCTTGGCAAGTTTGGGAGTTCACCTTGGGCGGGATTTTGAGAAGGTGAATGGAGTTATGTAATATCAATGGTGGAATGAAAACGAAGTAGGAATACCTACCTGATTAATTCACGAATTTTAGTAATAATAATATCAATAGGAGGCCATATAGAGATCTGTCCACAGGAGAGGCCTATGTCCAGCAGCGGACTGAGATAGGATGATGATGAATATGAATATACCCTTTTTATAAGCTACCATTTAAAAGTGTTTATTGACACGTTAAAAGTGACTAACTACCACAAGTTGTTAATTCGAATAGTAAATGATATCAAAAACATAAAATCCTAATTCATTAATTCAAATTAGGACGATACAGACCATGAATAACCCTAATACCCAATAATAAAAGCTATTATTTTCCTTTGCATATAAAATGTTCAATGATGCTAACATTACGCAGCAATTACCAACAAAATGTGGGCAGTCATTATAATTCAGAATCAATATTGAAATGGATGTTGCAAATTATAATTAAGTATTTAAATACAATTAACGAAACATATCGATCAAATTATTGTTATGCATTGCGTGGCTTGTTTACTGTGATGTTAAATTGGTTAAACTATAATATCGTCATGATTTAATTATAGATTGACATCAATTCTGTTATTAAAGATAGACTTTTTGGTAAATGTCACCAAATATACGGAAAATATTGAAATAAAAACTTTTATTTAACACAATGAATTCTTTGTCTTTAGCTCGAAATAAAGCTCGCTTAAAACAAATCTAAATCTCACTTAGAAATGCTTGTCTATAAAATCACTTTTATTTCGGCTTAAATGTTAGCAATGTTTATAGTAGCTCGGAATCAATATCCGGAAACAATTATACTAACGTCGACATAGATACGTCAAGTGTCAATCATTAATGTCATGTATACGGCTATCTGTGCAACAACCCGATGTCTATTAAGGCCCACACAAACAACTTACCTAACTGTTCTTAAGAGTTAGTAGCGTGAACGTAATTTGTTTGGTTTTGCGTGGTAAGGTGTATAATAGTTGACTACAGACCCCGTACTATGAACGGTTTAAGCTGGGTGGTTTACGGCGTGGAAGCAAGACGCTGCTACGTGCAGTGCAATATGGCGTCTCGCTTCTACAACGTAAACTGTCCAGCTTTAAGAGTTCATGGTGAAGGGGCTGGTCTTAAATAGGGACATAAAGTATGAGTGGGCAAATGACAATATTAGAAGCCTGCTTGAAGACTCCGCTGACTTACAGTTGTGCTCGACAAAAATGTCAAAAAATATGCCTTATTGCATAAAATGAAATAAATGCCAGTGTCAAGCAAAATTTAATTTAGTAGAAGAAGACTGCACGTCCTTTCTCGTGAAATATAGTATGATTAGTGCAGGAAGCACAATATTATTTGTATAACCTACTAAAGTAGGTCTATATAAAGTATATATATATAATTTAAAAACAAATACGTAAGTAGACCTACAGCATATAGATGTGGTATTCTACTGACGTAGTATAGAAGAGCTCTGTAATAAACCCGTTATTTAAATATGTACTCATTACAACAACACCGATAAAGTATCATCTAAAACGTCAATGTATCGGAAAAAGCACTTATTTCGATACCGGCAGCATGATCTAAGTTCGTGATTGTTCTCACAACTTGTTCATTCAGTTTATAATTAAACTTGGGTCAAGTCCTAGTTGACTTCGCTGTAGTTGCCGGGCTCCGGAGAACTTTCTTCGTTTGTTTACAACTACTGCTTTGATTATCCTTTAAGTGCCTCCCGGATTGATAAATATTCAATTAGTAGATAACTCTATATTAGCGGTTGACGTTTAGAGTTTTCTGCCTTCGAGCCTTCTGTAAGATACTAAGGATTGTTGTAATTGAACCCTTTTAAGCTATGGAAGGTTGAATAATAAAGGCTCAATGGTTTGATTGCTTCCTTTAATAGAATATCTAAACCATTAAAGTAAGGATACGTTTACAAAGGGGATTGAATAACTGGAACTTAAAATGAAAAGTTAATAAAATAAGGATGAAAAGTTCCGTATAGGTACATATTACAAAAATTACAGACTTAAAGGTTTTATTGAAGCTATTTATTCTGAGCCTGGCTAAAATTATAATTCGTCAATTGTAGTGAATGAAAAATACAATATTTTTATTATAAAAAAATATAAATTTGTCGGTGCCTACTAAAAGCGCCTTTGAAATAGGGTAGTGAAATAGATTTTAATTTTAGATTCAGTTCATATGTCGTATGAAATAAACAAACACTTTTTATTTTGGCAGTAGCTTAAAAGCAGTTTTCATTTGTTATGGGCAAAATTGATAAACTGGAATCGAACTGTTCCTTATACAACAGCAATAAAATTCTGCGTAGCAACACATGGAACAGTTATATTGTGGAGTTAGTGGCATGTCAGACAACAGGCCGATAACCTAGGGAGCCCGCCGTACTATAAAGTGGGCTCGAACTTCCCCCAAGGGGATACAACGTCGAGCTGCTCCATGTACAGTCGAAGCCCTCGTTGTGTGTACAATTGTCAGAAAAAGTACTTAGACTGAATATAATGATCACAATAAATGTGTTAACATAAGGCCTATCAGCTGTCTTTAGATTTGCTTTTCGACTCTAAGTATGAATGTTGTTTTTACTACCTACAAGTGACCCAATTGGGAAATTAATGCCAGGTTGTCAGTAGTTTTCAGAATCTCTTCCTTCAAAGCACAATACTCGTATCCGAATTGATTATATTGATTTACTTGGGTACTTATTAATTAATATGCTGATAAATAAAATGAAAAAAAAAGTGTGAATTATGTAGTTTATAATCCTTTGATCCACAATGAACAATGGACTAAACAACACGCTGTATAAAATAGCAAAGTCGACTTTCCAAAATGGAAGTGCATGAGACTGTCATAAAAAAGGAACATGACATTCAGAATACGAACAAAAAAGGTAACAACGAAATGGAACGTACAGAATCGCAACCACAAAGAAAAAAGCCGCCATGTAAGCTACGCACAAACTGAACCCCCTCAGACAGGATGTATTAAAATTTCCAGAGTTTAACTTTGGGGTGCGCGAGGCGATGCGTTTTGGTATTCACGTATAACCCACCAAGTTATACATCCTTACATCGGATTTTCATCATAGGCCTACAACAATTCCGAATGAACCTTATGCCTGGAACACAAAGTCCAAATTACAACAACGTATTTAAGAATGTTGATCGCCCGGAAATTGTTGAAATATTAATAGGTACCCGTTATGCTCAATTTCCTGGCTTTCAACGAGTAGCTATCGGTAACTTTGTCCTCTAAAATGTTAATAGGAATACTTGGTTGAATTAGTTGATAGATAATTAGCAGTTTAAATAAGGCGCGTCATTGTTCTAGTTTATCGGGAAGGGTATTAATTAGTGGTTTGTGTCACCGTGAAACTTCGCTTCATGTTACATTGAACGTGTAAACTTCTGAATGAGGTGAGATTAATGTAATTAATACTATATTTAAAGTTCGACAAACATGACGTGATCTTCCTTGTATCACCATGATCTTGTATTTTAGTCTAGATGAGCCTGTCAACAAGTATTATGCGTTCAACCATGCTATTTTATTTATTCCGGAATAAAAAAAATACTTATTCTTCTATACCTCTGTCTTTGTGCTGGTAGTTATATTTTCTTCTGCTTTTTCTTTGTATTCATAGCCTTATTGTCTGGAAATAGGTGACATCCATGTAGACGAAAAAAAATTTGGCGTCATGTCTCTGATAAATATCAGAGACATGACGCAAAATGGATTTATCAATTACAAAAACTCTTCATGTATGTGTGTTATATTTTCTATGTTGTTATTAAAAGGAAATATCTAAACTGCCAGCATCTCCTAACTTCCACTTTTATCAGTCAGAATACATTTTAATAATAAAATATAATTTCAAAATGGGCTGTAACATCAAACAAAGCGCTGGCGAATTTGGAGCCGCGGTTTCGTTATTTTTAACGCGTTAGTCGGTCAGCAGCTTTGTAGGCTCGCAGCCGTCAAACATAGGAGATCCGGAGATTGACGCTTTGTAAAATTACATTTATTAAATTTGTGAGCGTTATTCACACGGCATCCGTTGATTATTCCAATTTTTCGCATCGGTCGGCCCTGTTAATTGTTTTCCCAGTCGATCCAATTCACTCTTCAGTTAGCTTTACAATTTCAAAGTGTCATTTGATTCGTGATGGATTTCGGAAGTTTTTTGGCAATTTCACGGTTCACGGCTATCCCCCGATGGATTCTGTTTTGTTTCAACATACATCTGAATCGGGGGATCAACGCCGATAACGTAGTTCCACGCAATTGTCCCGAAAACTATGTGGAGTGAATGTAGCACTAAATTCTTTTTTGTAAAAACTTTTTTCAGAGCTAAATGTTATTGTTAAAATTCTTTTGTTTTCCTTATTGAATAGAGCCACTGTCAGTTTTTATTAAATTGTGTATATCTTTTTATGCTAAGTTCTATACGGTAAGAAATACTCTGACGTATGTATGCAAAGGTATGTCTGGTCAGTGCCTCCTGTACGTACAATTCGTTTTCTCTGTTATTGGCTCTAGTAGTCAATTCTTCAGATGGGACCATATCTATCAAATAATACCATAGAACCAGTTATAGATTAACGGGAATTTATTATTACAATAGAGCTTACATTTCCTTACATTCCCCAACACAAATTCTACGAAACAATCTCCAATAATTCAATCTTGTGTAAACAGTGTTCCTTTTCTAAAATAAATATTGTGTCACAACATAATTCAGTCTGAACCTTGTTTATAAATCCTTATCACGTAAAAACATCAACAGCTAATGATAACAAAACAAACATTACATTAAAAACAGTAATGACCGTTAAAATGTCACAATAAATAATAAAGTTTAATTTAAAACATCGCACATAACGTGGCGAAATGTCTCAATTTATTTAACGTAAGCGTGACAAAAGCTGTAAATGTGGAATGGTCACTTAAATCACAACAATGCCACGCCTATGTCGACCGAAATTGTGTTTTCATGTAAAATTGCGATTTTAATGTTATTCATACCATAAGCATTACCAATTACGATAAGAGTCCTCTTATGACTTACTTTGTTTACACTTTCGTTTTTATTAAACTGATTTAGTATTCGATTTAGGTGACATGAAAGATAAATGTTATTATCTGAACAGATTGAATCTTTTGAAAAAATAAACTTTATTATAGTCAATTTGTTTACTAAACGCATGGTTAGAAAACATTCTTGAAATATGTTTATTTACTTAAATGTGTTATTCATGATAATAAATTTGAACACGCCTTATCTTAACCTGATTTCTATTGAGATTCCATCTTAATGTTATAGTTGAGAACAATGTCAGAGTTTCCTATCGATAGCTGCAATAGTATCGATTCCTCATTCGGCATTAGTATCGATGTCCCCGTTTCCCTAACTAAATGTCACAGTTTGCATGCGAATGAGTTATCAATAAACATAGAATATAATTTATGGTTTGTCTATGACAACAGACTGATTTGGTAATCGAACGTTGTTGGAGTTGAAAATTTAAATTCGGAACGTCAATATTAGCATGAATTTATAACTTGTTTTAGTTCAGGGTTCAGCCAGTACTGTAACAAAAGTACTGATCGGACATTATACCGAATAATATGATAGTGAAATAATAATTCGGTGTTTTAGAATTCATCGTATTTTTGGAAATAAAATGAAAGGATAAATTTTAGGGTGCATATGGCCTGTGTTGCAGATTTTTGTCTGTAATCAAAGTAAGACAGAATCTGTGGTAATATCACACATTTTCATGTATAGCATGGCATTAGATCAGTAATCAGGTATCCGTCCAAAATCGATTTCCATATGTAATACGTACGTACCTTCATCATTTCATTGTGTTTAATTCTATACTAATAAGTTCCGATACTGTAAACCACATCAAAGGTCCGAATTAGCATGAACGGGCACGTTTGAGGGATAATAAAGCGGTAGTGGTAGTCAGCTAGAGCACCTTAGGGGCTAATTTCGCTTGGCAAGTAATGATTATGAGTCTGGCGCGAGGCCTGCAAAGGACCGCAATATGCAAATGATTTTCGCCTTTAGCGTTATACTGTCCAGCGCTCCTGTAAAATAATTATATAAAAAATATCTCAAGCATTACTTTCCTATAATTTAAAGCCTTCAAGTAATTCCAAAATGGTTGTTGTTATTACTGACCATAACACGTTAATTATCAGGTATGGCCGTTCAATTTGAACATATTATATATTTTTATGTCATATTTTATTGAATTTAGAGAACCTGCCTGACATATCCAGGATTAATTAAACAAAAACTACAACAGGGTTAAGCAAATACGCATGAATCTGACTATAATTATTATATATACCAACCTTCTTCATCAGTTAAGTCAGTGTCAACTGTCAAGTAAACGTCATCCAGAAACATCATAATCTGTTCATAAATCTTCTATAACTGTTCCTAAGAATTCTAAACAAAAGAATAGATTTATACTCTTCGTAAATACACCTCTTACCAAGATTAACTACAACGAGAATGCTCCATTTAGGCGATTAAGCTTTTGTTAATAAGCGCTTCACAGTAACAACAAAGGGGTGACAAATAATTCGTTTATATTTCCTCTGAAGATAGGATAATCATTCAAGAAGACGGTAATCGGGCAGACCTTAAATTATTTGACACTTTTGTTGGCTTGATTACGTGATAATACGGAAATATCACTCAATCTTGATCAATGATACGCATTTATGGTTCCCATTCAAGACAGATTTAAAACAAAATTGACTTTTACTAGTACAATATAGATCTTATGGGACAAATATTGCAGGCTATGCAATGTTATTAGGACTGAGCTGTTGTTGGCTGATGATGATGAAAGTTATTTAACTGATACAATTCTTGTTTTTGCTTATACAGGCAAAGTTTTGATGTGGAAAGTCAGGGATAGAAATATTTTAACGATAACAATTGCTACAAGTAACATGTTTATAAGCAAGCAGTGTGAAAACCTCAAAATACAGAAATCTTAAAAGAAGATATTTCACACAGAAATAACTATTTATAAGAGCCAACACAGTATATTAGCGACGCGTCGAGACGTGCAGCAAGCAACTATAGATACATAGAAGTTTTAAACTTTAAAATGCACCATTTGCTCTGAGCTCTCGTCGACTTTTTAATCTGTTGATCAAACAGGCGGTCGGCCGGCGACAAATTTATTCTTGTACACAAAGATCTTAATCGCGATGTTTGCAGGTTTGCTTTTAAAGTTCAGTTCTTTTAACTGAAGATATAATATTAAAGTAAAAGAATGAAAATATAAAAGTGTGAACTTGTGAAATCTTATTCCATCTTACTAGCTAAAATATAATACAGATTTGTTGGATAATGGTGTTGTATTATAAACTACGTCATAACAATATGATTGACATACCTATTAAACATTAAATCCAAAACACTATCATTATTTTATTTATGCTCTCCTGGTACTCTACCATCTTTACTCGAAATGTTTATATTTTGATCAATAGATAGATACATTCCGCAGCATTGCTGATTTACAAAACTGAAAAGACACATGGTCTTGTATTTCGTATGAACGTGTTGTTAATTTGTATTATGTATCGTTTTATAAGTTGTCTATATCGTAATGCAATCACTGTTAATTTTTTTCCGGTCATGATGATTCTTTCAAAATAGACATTTGAGGGGGAATAACTAGTGCACCCATGGTAGCGAACACACACAAAACAAATAATTTTGGAAATTTTAGTTTGGTCGTGACCGAAATGAAGCCAGGAGTACCTTACAAATACAAAAGAACAAAGATATGTAAAACGATCTACATGACATATTCCAAAATATCCAGATTTTTATTAGATAGTTAAATAGACGTTTGTTTCAAGCATAAACTGCTGGCAAAGTATCGTTAAAAATATATTATATTGTTATTAGGGAACCCTAAAAAGAAACAATAGGTGCCAAAAATTATCAATTACTGGTATATTTTCGTTACACCGTCTGTCAGGTGTCATGTATTTTTGTCTTGGCGTCCAGCTGTCACGCTGGTTAAAAAATGTTTAAACCGCAACAATAGGAACCAATATTTTTACACTCGTTCAAAAATACCCGTTTTATAATTTACCTTCCTTCGAAGGTATTGGAATTTTCCTCTTTTTAAAACTGTTGATCTTGTTTTGTCCAGTTGTATCTTAGTTAACACGCTAAATAAACACGAAAGTAGATCGAAAACGTATGAGAGCTACTCATTAATGACAATTCAATAAGGTACATTGTTTCTGGTAAAATATTTGGCACGTTTGTGGAGTTCTCAAAATTATGTACGCGTGTATATCATTAGACTTGTATTGTCTAAATTGGTAGGTAGATGCATGCAATATCACGCCTACATTTCGCAAGACAGCATCAGTTTAAAATGACTGCCAACAACGTCGGATCTTCCGAAACCCCGTAGGTTCTGAGACTGCAACTGGTTGCTAAATTATTATAATAAGCGGCGGGGTCAGCGTAAATTGCTGGGCATTAACCAAATTCGGTCAAATTAGCGCCGGTACGGCCAATAATAACTACAAAGTGCTCCCAGCGTTCTGGCAACAGTTGCACAACTAATACAACGTTATTTACATTATTTTGCATCTTAAAGATAAGTTTCTCAGCGGTTCTTCACTCGGTGATTGGTTGGCTACAACAGCTGTGGATTTTGAAAGAACGTTGCTTTTACGATTTTAAAACTAAGACTATTCCAGGAATAACTAAAGTTTGAAGAAATGTTCATGCACAATAATTGAAGCAGACTTTAAAAAGCGTATTCCGATAATTAATCCAAAAATACTTGATGGACAATTGTTACACTCAGAACTATTTTGTACATTTTAGGCAAAACTTAATTACTTATTTTTTATGTTAATAATTATTTCTTGGAGTACCTAATATCGAAATATGCTCATGAAATTGAACCGAAGCTGTTTTAAATCATGGCAACTGCCTACCGGCTGAAAATATTGATGCATAACACGGTAATGCATTAGCTAATTAAGTACAAAGATTTCGTTAGTGGAAATAATTAGCAAATAATTTTGAGGTTCACCTTATTATACGTGACTATATTCAAAATATGGTATTTTTGGGCATACGTAAAAATGCCTTTATATACCTACCACGCTAGCAGTATTATTCTATTGAATAATTTTAGCAGTTGAACTTATTACCAATGCAAAAAGAAAACTCCTTTGTAGTAATTTTTGTCCATTGCTATGATGTGTGCTTACCTATTGTGCAAAAAAAGTTTTTTATTTTATATGAAATGACCACTTTTATTTTTTTCCGAATATATCTGATATTGCTGGAATATTTTTTACGAAATTATTTTCGAATATAAATCTGCATTGAACCATAATGTTTCTTAAGCTAATTTTGGGAATCAACTTCATCATAGTATCTACCTATTCCATTTTTATGTGATTTTGGCGATAGACTTTTAAAGTACACCATGGTCATTTTAAATATTTTTATCGTCATGACTCAAACAACATTTCCTATATTTTTATTACTTACTCTTCGTTTTAAGCAGTACTAAGGATTTTTTGTCTTTAGATCGAAAATGACAAAATGATTTATATTATAGGTTTTGTCATTGCCAGAGGCAAAGGTGAAATGACAAAACGAATAATAACCAAATTATTTTATCCAATTTTCACACATATTTTTGACACATATTTAACAGGTACTAATTAAAGCCACAAAAGAACAAATGTTGCAACACTTGCAACGTAAATAAAATGTGTCATGCCGCATATAATTTATGCGGTTCACATTTTGTGGCGAATTCGTAAAAGGGGCCAGCACGCGTTAAATGAAACGAAACAACTGTTGTTAGTCTCTTGTGTTGTAGTGACGTGTTGGCAATTTTAACTAATGACGTCTAACATTTGACGTCTGACGCCAGATGGGACGCACCGGCTGATGGGATGTATTTATTGATTTTCACGATTCGGCGGACAGGGTATCAGCTGTCTTTCATTAGTTGTCGTCAAGTGTCAGTTCGGAGAACTCACTGAAATAGATATGTTTTTGTTATTTATGTAGGTGATGACGTAGTTGTAATGATTAAGTATTTTGTTGATATAATTTTGATGCAAGAATCTGGGGAGGAACTGATGTTGATAGCTAAAATTAGCTTTTTTTCATCTGCAATTGATTCTTGAAGGAGATGTTTTATATAACGCTCATAAATCACTGTTTATCTAGCTAGATTAAATAAAATGTGCCTAAAAGATTCAGTTTCTTATCCAAGAGCCGAGCTTGGGACATTTTCTATTACCATCTCTACTCTAAAATAAGTAATATACTATCGTTTATTTTTTGTTGTATAGCCTCAACTTTGAATGGTGCTGTGGTAGGTAGCTCTGCCGACAAAACGTACCACATTGTAGAGATAAGTAACTGTTTATCTAACAGAGATTAGGAGGTACTTAAATACAAACCAGGCAGATGTTCGGTAGTAATGATATTTGATAAAAAGGGCACAAATGATGTAGACCAAAAGAACACTGAAAGGTGTCTTTTTGTAATTAAGTCTTAATTAAATAAAAAAAACAAAGTCCTCAAATTGATTCTTTACTACAGTGATTAGGATCTGCATCAAGTATAATTTATCGGTTACAATAAAAAACAAAAATAGTTAGTCTACATATAGGTATAATTTTCATTTACAACGAAAAAGACAAAATTTGTCAAACTGACATGTCAAAGAAGAATGGCATTTCTAAGTTTTAATTTCAGTGAATAAGTAAATACCTAAGTAAGTTGTAAATGTATCAAGATTGTTCGGTCCTTTCTTTAGGTTACTAAACCGTTGTACCTACTTCGTCTAGCTTTTCATTTATGTATCATCCAAAGCCGACATCTTTTGTTTGCTTTTTAGCCATGACGTTTTACACGGAAAATAAAGAACTCTTCCTGGAATAGAAATATTTTTTTTTAATGGAATTGCTGTTAAAACAGTTTGCTAGAATTTTGACTTATGCGTTTGTAAATTAATTTTAAGTGACCAATCTCTACCCTACGGATGACCTATTTCCATGTCAGCCAATTGCTCCTACCCATCATCATCGTCATCATCAGCCGGAAGACATCCACTGTTCAAAAAAGTGAAAACTCTTTGCAAGCGGCTTGGGGATCACAGTATCGGTGGCGAAGTTACAGAAGACGCTGCTGCCCATTTTCTGAATTCCCTTAGTCACTAAGACACCAACGGGAGGTAGGGGTGGTAAATTCTAGTCTAGATACCATTCGGCAAATTGCTTATACCCATTACTAAAAATAACAATCGAATTACTTATGGCTTCAAGAATTAGATCCTAGGCCTATCTCTTTACTTGCAGCTGATATAATATAAGATCTATTTAATTCTCTCATAACTGACGTATTAACAGGGAAATTTAAAATTACGGCTTGATGGCAACCAACGTTTTATAAAGGGCTAAATCCCTTAAAATCCTCATGCGGTTTCAGCAAAGCCTTGTACCTCGTCAGTTTTGTTCGTACATGCTAACATAATCCGTAGATTAAGCGAATAAAAAATAAAACAGAGGCACGTATTAATTTATTTGCTTTGTGTACAATATGTAACGTGTTTTGCGGTAGATAGTGTTTAAATGTTATTATTTATGTTAAAGCTTTCGTTTTATTGTGCTATTACAACAAAGATATGGTAAAAACCGACTAATTTATTCGTTTTGTTCGTTGCAATGTTGTTCTAGACATTTGCGTTTTGCTTTATTTTGTTAATTCGTTTGTAGTGTTACTGACGGAACTATTATCCAAAAGTTATTTAATTCATGGAATTTTATAGTAACAAGATACTCGGATCTTGTTAAACACTGAGATTCAAGAAGTATAAGTATACCAATGTAGATTTGGATAGGCTATGTAGGTAACAAAACAAATTTGTTTATGGTACACCAACTTTTAAATAAAAAGAAACTATTGTTAAAGCATATAATTCAACCCTCTACATAAAAACATTACATACGAGTATAAAAGTTTCCTACATTTCAATATGGCGTCACGGCTCACGATGGCTCCCCCACAGACATGCAGGAAGCATTGTTTAGAGCGTACTTAAAAACTAATCCAGCCTAGTGCTATTAAAACAAAGTACACTCTGGGCCGTGACAGCCTCTGATTGGTTGTCCACCGTCCCTTTACAGACATTGCTCATTGTTCTACAAGTCTAGTTTCCCCCCACTCTACGTTTGTTTCCCCCTTTATGTTAAAACAACTATTCTTTTATTCAAACTAGACTGACGTTTCTGTTTAGTTGTGCTTTGAATAGGCACGTTAATGAATGTATGCTATAAATCCCATGCGTATTTGTTTTTTTTTAATGACCATTTAATAACAGAAATGATCATAATTTAATTTTAATTGTACTACTAAGAAGTGCCAAGTTTGGATCACAATTAATTGTCGCATGATTTATGTCGTACTGACTGTAGTAGTCGTTAATTTAAGGTTAAGGGATTTGTTTTTTACCATTTATAATTAAGTATATCGGTCATTGTAGGTATAATATAGGTACTTAAGACCATCAGTTGTGTCTATAAAAAGAACGTAACTACATGTACTTAGGTGTACTGTATAACAATGTGAAGCGCTCCGATTGGTTGAAAATTCAAGAATAGCTGCATTCAACCCCTCCGTTGCAGTATCAAATTGCGGTCATGGAGCCTGAGTATCAATTAACCAAAATGGCCGCCGATGTAAACTAAGGAAGAATAACCAACAGATG
This sequence comes from Abrostola triplasia, assembly GCA_946251915.1. Classification (NCBI taxonomy): domain Eukaryota; kingdom Metazoa; phylum Arthropoda; class Insecta; order Lepidoptera; family Noctuidae; genus Abrostola; species Abrostola triplasia. Next base: position 6,990,907 of record OX276434.1, on the reverse strand, counting down.
AACTCACAAAAAAAGTTTTGGATCGAAATTTAAACATCATTATTTCAGTCCACATCATCATTGGTCATCATCACCTTTCCCTAACATTTGGACCGTCTGCCACTGAATTACACGATAGCCATTAGTAAGATTGGGTGCCAGACTGTAGGCTCCTGACAGTCATGGCTGATGGATGTTTAAGGCACATTGGGGATAGAAGTTTGGCATGATATGGGTTACCAATCAACGAGCCGACCGCGGTAAGTATGATTTCATCATCATCAGTCGGAAGACATCCACTGTTGTACAAAGGCCTCCCTTTTGTATGACTTAACCTCGACTAATTTGTACTAGCGACTGCTACTCCATCGCGAACTCCTCTTTTTATTTCAGTACCTACCATAAACGGCCATAATATCGAATAATAATTAATATATTTACGTGTGAACGCGCATTCAGTAAAATGTGAACAAATAAATCATGTCTGACGTTATCAGCTTATTGAATATTATAAATATTGATAAACGACAACTGAGTGTTGTAAACAATAGGTTTATTGCTTCCCGTTTCGGATCATTTAACTTGCACGTGACTGACTTCGATAGGGTTGCCAAATGTTTGTTATTATTTTATTTATTGATTCCGATGTTCCGATATAAACAGGGGTGGTGAGTGCGGGATCTTTTATTGGCGATAATAACATAATTTATTGTTTTTAACATGATCTGCTAATCAATATTATACATGAGTTTCGGTTTGTACGGTGTAGTATGGGTAAATACGTGTGTGTGTCTCATTATTTTGCTCTAAGCAACCGTATATTTGAAAGCATGACGAATCCTGTAGTTTCGAAATGAACTGTTTGTCTTGTAGACGAAACGTAAAATCAGATAGCCGCCGACAGTTTGTAGTACCCGACCATACAAATAAAGTTCTGGCTAACGTCAACAAGCCGCCGCTGCTGTCATTTGAAATTTAAATTTGATAAACCCACAAACATCTAATATGACTTCCCGTAGCGAAAGCATAAAAATGTTTACATAACGATACAGACAAAGACAAATAACTCCTTACAATGCAATTCCTTATCACATAGCTCCAGCGTTGTAAGCGTTTGCCGAATCATGCCGAAAGCAGATTACGCAACCCACAACGACCGCTTATAACATCGTAATGTTACTGAAATTATTGCCGGCTCATCGAATATTTTGTTTATTTAGTTTGTGGCTAGTTTACAACAAGCCCGTTTGCTATACCGCGCACTGAATAAATAATTGTTGGCCCCTTGTTAAATATTAAAATGGGGCTAGATGCTGCACACGGGCGATTTATTACCGACAATATTTGGATATTTGTAGGGGTGATAATTGATGTAATTCCATGTAACTGTTTATTGGTAGATGAATCTGTCATAAATCAATTGTACACTAAGTTGTCATAATTAATATCTACCTAGGGGATATTTGATACTAGAATAAATTATAGGTTATTAAAACAAAATTAAATAGTTGTAGGTATATATTCCCAGAATATAATGTTACATCATTTTTATAACTCTAAATTAATATGTATGTACGTTTTTCATCTATTGAACTCGTAAATTATTCAATAAGAAAATAAAATCAATTTCATGTAAGAATTGAATTACCTTTAGAGCTTCAAACATAGGTAATGCAAATGTGAATAAAAAAGTTCATAAAGATTGGAGATTTGTGTTCAACGTCTCGTCTGCACTGTTAGGTACTGATTAAACTTCTAATAAAGTGGTACAACTGAACTTTATTATAGATTCCCTTGGCTCTTTAATATTGGAACGGCTACAAGCCTTTGTAGAATTAATCATTTAGAAAACAATATCTAATACCATTAGTTGGTTTTCTTAAGTATTTAGAAAATAAGCATATTTCATTAAGACTTGTTCACCAAAATCTTTTAATAACAAGCACTTCAGACCCATTACCATGAACTCTTAAAGCAGGGTAGTTTAAGTGGTGGAGCGAAAGGCCGTATTACACTGCACGTAGCGGTGTCTCGCTTTCACGTCTGAATTTTCTTTTCTTTAAAAGTTCATGATAACAGGGCAGTACACAGCATACTCTCTCCATAATATTAATTCTTGTAAATAAGTTAATTGTGTCTTTTAAGACAACATTTTTGTAGTCGTAAATTACGACAAACGAACATTAAATAAATCATCTCTTAAATAAAACAAAGAGCCAAGTTAACAATTAAGATAAAATCTTCGAACAATACTCAATAAGTACAATTCCAAACTCATCTACCAGCATCCAGCAAGCGCGGAGTTGATCCTAATAAATGTTTATAAGTTTTTATACATTCGTAGGTACATCGTCATCATTATCAGACGGAAGACGTCCACTGTTAAACAAAGGCCTCCCCGTAGGTAATGGTGGTTTGCGTTAATCCCTATGCTTGGCAAGCGGCTTCGGGATCGCAGGTGGTGAAGTTACAAAAGACGAGGCTGCCCATTTTCTGGATTTCCTCTTAGTCGCCGCTTACGACACCCACGGGGCGAATGGTCATTCTAGGTCAGATACTATTCGGCATTCATTGGTACACGTTTTGTATTTTGTAGTTAATTCACAAAACTAAAGCGTTTCCCTTAACGTGTCTACTATTTTTCGCAAGTCGGTGGTAGGCCGCATGCACACCAAATTTCGGCCGTGATCCTCCCCTATTTACATATGCGAATGTGTGCGGTTTTGTTTCTATTTGCGCTAGTAGGGTGTGTACTCGTAATTACGGCATTGGGACAAGTCCCGAGGCGAGGCGGCCGCAGTCACGGAATAAATGTTTTGCGACTAGAAGTGAAACAGTTTTAAATTTTATATTTAGAGTGTTTTTGACTCCGTTGTCATGGTAACGTTTTAGCTACTTTTATGTTAACATACCTAATTTTAATTTTGGATTTAAGGTTCAAAATGACACCAAAAGTCATAGGTATACCTTAATCATTGTGCTTGTAGATACTCCAACTTACCACCTTATATTAGTTTTGGACTTTTCTAATCGCACTTGTTACTTTTGATCATCTTCTCACACGTTCTAATAAATACCATAATCAAAACGCTTACCATGAATTCTTAGAGCAGGACATTTTACGTTGTTAAAGAAAGACGCTGCATTACAACGCACGTAGCGGCGTCTCGCTTCCTCTTCGGAAAATATCTTTCTTTGAGAGGTCATGGGCCCATGAGCTTTAAGGGGGCGGGTCCTCACCATTCTAGTCGTCGATACAATCAAAAACTCCTGGCTTACTTTACCTAACAAAATAAATTTATTTTAAATTAGGTTTGAATTACAAATAAATATGCTTACAACAGCTTTAGGTACCACATAATTGTGAGTGTAATATTTTGCACCGACAAGAATCTATGTCTTACTTTCGTTTGTTGCCATTTCCAGTAACTCTTTACGGCGACGCCCACCGCTGTCTTCTCTAAATGAACTGGGCCCGTATTCATGGTAATTCTGGGCCTCACCTGAATGTCGATGCGCCTCTAAAGGGAATAGAGGTTATACATATTGTATTTTATATACTTATAATATTCCTGTATCTTTTTGCTCCTGTTATTAATTGTGAGTCACTTGCAAAGGTATTGCCTTTACATACAGCCATTGTTTGTAAATAAAGATGCAATAATGTTATTAAACATTTTCTAATGAAGTCGTTTCGAGTCGCCGTCATCCCAATTAACTATGAATTGCAGTCATTAAAAAAAATGTGTGTTTGAAATTCAACGAATAATACTAAACCTCATTTTCTTAAATGTATTCTGGAAAAGCTTTAAATGAACCGTTATTACCTATACCAAGACACATTTTGCTATGACACGTCAAAAAATTCAAAATGTTTTTATTTCATATAAACAGCGAATAGTTATACAAACTTTCTACAGTTTCTGCTTACTTCTATCGAAATAGGCGGTATTCAACAATCGTTGAGTACCTAACCTGTAATGTTAGAAACAAAATAGATGTCCGAGAAAAACTATTACACGTGGAGCGCACAAAACGCTGAATCCTAAATTTATTAAGACATGAATTTCCAATTTCTCTGGAGTGTTCATTATAAATACATTGAGCGAAGTAAATAAAACGAAGGCAGATAATATTATGATAATTCAATTAGGTAAGCACAACAAAAACATTTTGTAAAAATAATCTAAAATAAAAACGTAAGCAGAGAAAATCCTTAATCTTATTTCTGTCAAATCCCTGTAAATAGAATTTCATCCTCTTGTTTCTTTGTATCGAATATTGGACGATTTATTAAAGCTTTTTCTTACTTAAGTCTACTTAAAAGTCGATACAGTCCCATAGCAGTCGTTTCAATCAATCAAAGTCCGATTGAATATTCAATCGCAATAAGAGATGACTGGAGAAGGATTACGTGACTACATTACAGGATATCGATACAATATTTTCAGATTCATTCCTTTTGAAGTCCGGCTCTTAAGTTTATTCGCAAACCTGCCAATTCTTTAATATTACTTAATGTAATTTTCGCTTAAAAGATTTTAATAACTGGCTGAAAATACGCTTATAAACTTTAAGAATGCCTAATTTAATAGCTCTACTTTTAATCATTTTAGACGCATAACTATGGCGCTGATAAGCTGTTCTACGAGGTAAAACGGTGCTTGCCGCGGCCAGTAAGTGGATCAGTTACTCTTCCAAAATTGTACCTGAATAAGTACTTTAAACCATTGGTCGCACAAGTTCTCAAATATACCGATCTGTGCGGCAGTGTGTGGTTATATCAGTGCGGCTACGAACCTAGAAATAATAACCTATTGAGTCAACTATTGTCTATTTATAAGAAGCGTCGGGCACATACTCGTACAAGTGTTAAGATCCTTATTTACTTTAAAGGTGAACAATTTCACACAGTTGTGGGAATATAAATCTGTTAAACATATATCGCTGAAAGCATCTAATAAAACTTTTCTACGTATTAAAATAATGGTAAAGATGAAATCAATATTTTTTGAGTGTAATTGCTAAGACAAAAGAATTATGTGCGCGCACAGTTCAAAACATGTATGTTTCCATTTGACTGTTATTAACGTTATAGTTCCTAAGCAGTTTCAAATGGCATTTCATTATTGTTTATATCTGAAACATATTTTACAATATCCAATTTTTTTCTTTATATTTTTTATCATAAGGTAATTGAACAACGTCGATAAAAAAAAATATGTTAATTGTAAGTTGGTCGTATTGTTATCTAAAATAGGTCATGTGAAGCAATATTTCAAATACGAACTATTACATCTTTGAAGGATGCGAATAATAATAATTTAACGTGTGTTATTATTGACAAGGGAGAACTGTTACGGTGGCTATAACAGAACTAGCATGCCATGCCGATGGTTTCTGCATCTATGCACCTTATAAAAACGAAGCTACCTCTAGTACCTACTATTTATTGCTATCAATTATAACTCGTGCTGATACGCATAAGAAGTTACAACAAGAAGTTCACTGAGCATTATACACGTGGCTGAACTTTTTGCTCCTCGTAGAAAAGTTTCAGTTTAACACGCGTGGATTCTTAGGTAGGTACCAACTTGCTGAATACTTCAACTTCAACTTCAAATAGACACAAACTAAACTCAACAAAGACTCCATAATTGAAATATTACTATGCAGCACGTGCTATATGTGGCCCCTCAGAGATTATTGAGCATTTGCGGGTACTAATAAGGTGCAGGATTGCTGGCCGCTACTATACATTTTTTAGACTAGCGCTAGGAATTTCTCCTGCATCGTGGGTGCGTTTCACAAACATGAAATATCATATACACAAACACCCAGACTTGACACAAATATCTATGGAACGCGGATTTTTTTTGTCGAACCTGCAAGTAGGTTAAATTTCTCTAAATGCACTTGCCGAAATACAATGTAATAAATTGTTGTTCTATAATCTACACTCGCAACTAACGTAAGTACGTATTTGTTTCTTTAGAATGTTTTTTAATTAATTTATATTGCACTCCATCAATATTATTCTTTATCATATATAAAATTTAAAAAAAAATGTGACACATTACCTACGATGTCGTCCCGCATAAAACAAGGCAACCAAACCCCGCGATCCATATCTCTCTCTCAGTCGAAAGCGCGTGCGCCTCGGCCGGGCGTGTAGTGCACACGATAGTCATCTACGCCTGATATGCAGTTAATAATGTAACGCGATAAATAATGCAGGTGGATGCTTCTCAACTCCTGCGTCCCTGTTCGCCGCCATTCAATGCAATGCACTTCCTACCGATAAGCCATGTCTTGTATTAGAAATTGATTTCAGATAATTTATTGTACGCCCGGGGTTGTGTTCTTAAGGGTGCAATACGTTTCAATAACATCGGCTATTGAATATGTTTATTATTTTAAAGCTGAACGTTGGCTTCTATTTTGTGAAATAATGGATGCCTTGTAACAAGTTCATAGAAAAGAAAATATACTATTGTTTTGTTAGCCGTGCACCTCATTCCGTAAATGGGAGAGCAAAAGGCAATAGCGCTGTCAGTATTTATCTGCCATGTTAAAGCGAAACGCAAAGTGCATCTGCGAATTCTGTTTTTCCTCCGGCTATGGACTTTTTAGGTAGGAACATTTTTAAAATCATGAAATATTTTAGGTAGGAATATTGAGCCAAATTTTTGATTCTTCTGTGCCTAACTCATTAACTAACACGAAGAGAATACCAAGAACCTACATGCTTGCTTGGTTTAATGTTGTTCTTACAAAAATGTCGAGCTTCATGCTGGTCTAAATGATCTAGAACTTGATATTAATATGTAGAAAATAAAGCATTTATATAGGTGAATACGATCAGATATTTGAGGGATTTATGTAGCGTAGATGTATGTGAAACTGACCACACTTCCATATGCAGTAAACAATACAGTATTAAACCGTAGCGTTGCATTCAAATCATAGTAAGCTATTTACGACTTGCACATTATCATGAATTTTTAAGTGTCCTCGTTCCAAGCGAGCGCATCCCACCGTCGAGATGAAGCAGTAAATTATTTGTTTATTCCCGCCACCCGTATTTAAAAATGTATAATTTAATATTTGTCGAGTGCCAGACGTAATTTTTCTCTTACTGTATGGGCCCCATTATAGGTGATTCACGTTTATGCATCATAATAAAAATGCCATAAAATCGCCTTTATTGGCCATCCTCCATGCACGAGTGGTAACACTAAATTAAATTATTCAGTGTTTATTAAATTTTAGTTGGCTCTGAGAGCATATTTTAAAACTGTTACAAGAGCAAATTAAATTCATATGCGCCAAATGATCTAGTTTGTAGGCAAACTTCGTTTATTGGATTTTTACTGCATGTTTTTATAGTATTATAATTATATTTAATAAAAGATAATTGGAACATTATTGGCAAGCTTTTATGTATTTAACTCAATGATGCATTCAAATAAACCAACGTAATTGAATACAGCAGATTGTTTTTTCAACGAAATCTGTGTCTTTTTCAAACGTGAAACTACATTTAGTAGGGTATCCATTTTTATATAATCCTGTATTTATATAAATGTCACATGGTACATTCATATTATAATATTTATGATGGCCTAATATTTATTCGGATAGGCAGAGTTCACTTTTTTCCATTTGCTACGATCCTGACCTTGTCTTTAAAGTAAACAAGGCGTTATTTATTGTTATCACATTCTTCAAACATGTTCGACAATCGCAATATATACTATACAATACATGCTATGAACAGCAATTATTCCTAATATCTCATCACAGAATTAATAACAGTTAGCGCATGTGGAATGTATTTAGCTTACTCTAATAACTTTAATGGACTTTGAAGATACTCGAAAAAGTAAAAAGCCAAATCACATTTTTTAAGATAATTGAATTCGTGTGTATTGGCTTAGCATGTTTTTTGAGTCAGTACTTTTCCTAATGAAGAAGTAGGTCGGTATTAAAGCCTAACACATTAGGAATGCACAGTCCCCCGTCAAATTAAGGTAAAACAACGTTCTTGCCTGTCCGTGAATTTAGGTTAATGAACAAATATTTGGATTTTAGTTCCGTTGCTGCTCTTGCTATGTTGTCAGGGAGGGTTCCTAAAACAATTCTGGCACTAAAGTACTGAAATTATTTAGTAATTATTATTAATATATATTTATTGGAAGTAACATTGACTCATAGTGTTAGTAACAATTTTTCTTACTAGCTATGTTAAAACAAACAACAATTCAATAATTAATAAAAAAATACAAAAAAATATAGATAAGAAATTATATTGATATATTTGTTTTAACACAACATTTTCATTGTGATGCGTCATCAAAAAACGTAATCGTAAACAAGATTAAAAAAGCGGCTTTGTAAGTTAGTGCTAAAAAAGCTTTAGCTTACAAAATAGTATCTGTAGACCGAGTAATAAAACGCTCAACAGTAAAAAGATGAGGGATTTACCATGAGTCAGGCTTGCTCGACGGAATCAGGAGTTTTACGACAGATTTTGCAATAAATGGTTACCCTAGCTAGTAGGGTTCGAACACGCTTCATTTAATTCCTATTGATTTTCGTGGTTCGTTACGAATGCAAAAACTTCTATTAGACATTCCTTCGCAGGCTTTGGTATGTAAATTCGGCTCTTAAGTGAAACAATAGATTTCGGTTTACCCCTGTATTGTCTCACGATAAAACTTTACAGAATTAATCATAAATTAGACACTCCACTGAATTTGTGATTCTGTGGAACCAGTCTTCCTTCCGTCTTAGAAACTTGTGCGGCAGTTCACTTTAGATACAATGGCTGTCTCTGAAATACTTAAAAGCTAATACAGTTTTGTATTTTCTTTTCTACAAAAGAGATTTGAATCACAACGTATCTAGTCAGTGTATTTTTTCGGTTGATCGTCATAATTAATTACTTTAATATTAATTTAACATGACATTGAAATTCATAGTCTATTTCCTATAAAAATAATACGAGCATCCTACACAAGCTTTAATATTACCGACAAACAAACAGTCGGTTATACAAAGTGTACATAAATTAACCAATTTTGGTCCTTCTGTCCGGGAAAGTAAGAACTATAATTGTGGCTTAATTACGTTTTTACGACTGTTATATTTTTATTAGGTACTTATAAAGAACGCGTGGCATTAGAACAAAGGTAAATGTTTCCTGTGTTTGAGTAACGCGTACAAATATTTCTACTTAGTGACTCGGCCGCCATTTAAGTCCGTTAGGCTGCAACTTTACACCACGAACGCGTGACTTGATATTATTGCTTTTAAAACGAAATACAAACATGATTCGCTGTGATCTAGAGTCAACAGAAAATATCAATGAGTATTGCGTTTCTATAACAATGGGAATTGCTAAGAATATAATTATACATAATTAAATACATATGGCCACGCCTGTTTCCCTGAGGGGTAGGCAGAGACCACGCATTTCCATTTGCTACGAATATAATTATGATGTAATGTTATCCTAATCTTTGAGCGGATTGAACGAAAAAATACTATCGATAACTCTTATTTAGTGCTGAATAGCTAGAGAATGTAATTAAGGCATAAAAAGATCGACTACGGTGGACTTGGTGGTGTCAGGTTACATAATATTATTTATTGCAATCATCGCAAGGAACGATTATTGACTATTAATTGTCGCATTTGTTTATTAGCCTATAATAGTCATTATTAGACATCCTATGTTTAAGTTATGTTAATTTACTAATCTTAAAGTACAAGGTTATTCTTACTTAATAATTTCAATAAAAGCCAACCAACAAGAAGATATTTTAACGCTGCCAATTTATAAATGTGCTCTATAATCATACCGCTTCCACAAACAGTAAGGAAACCATCCATACTAATACAGCAAAGCAAATAGATATCAAAAAGTAACAAGCAATAAATATAATGTTCAAAATCACGTTTCGATATAAACCTGGACCACACGCGATCAAAGCGACTCAATGCTATAAAAGTTCTTTTTTCGGAAATAGCCACATTCGATTTCCCTGTGTTTTCAACCGTAGTGATAATAAACATATCAACAGTCAACAATTCACTACGTTTAACGTTACACAGAATTTTTAAATTTGTTCCGAATTGCCTTCTTTTTATTTTTAAAACAAAATATATTGCACCGTTTCTATTATTTATGTTGTTTTGGAATATTTGTAATGGGTGACAAATGTTGAAATATTTTTTGGAAATGGCGTAATGTGAGAAATATTTACAAAATTTTGTAATCTGTTTTTTCTGCTCTTCGAGTCATCTTTGACTCGTCAAACTTTTTCTTGACTATACTTTTCATATGAATATTTATAAGCCAAACTGCATAATCCGACAAATTCAATTTAATTTAAAACCCATAAAAATTATCATTATAAACGTTTCGGATATCCTTAAACATAGAGCATTTAAAAAACCTTTATCACCACATCTGCCCGTATCTGTGGCATTCTGTGGTGAGTACAAAGGGATGTTGTTCTGCCCATCCATTTTATATTATCCATTAGTTACCTCTTACGACACTCATGGGAGGAGAGGGGACGGACTAACATTAGCTGGGAACCACATACTGATCTCTAAGTCTAATTTATAAGCAAGGTGAAACTGACCTTTGCTTCCCTTTACAGAATATCGCACGTAACCGAGGGTGTTTTGCAGGGTTACTTGCACTATCTGAAAAACATCAGAGGGCATATAGACTTGGGGATCGGTACATGAAACATTGCTATTGAGAAAATAATGAACTCGAAAGTACTGTCATATTATGTTACACCTAAATAATATTATGATTAGCAAATTACAAACTTGTCTAGATGAGTTATACTTAGGTACATACAAATAAGGCGGTATTGTATTAGTACAGTACTAACTATACCTAGTAATAACTATGTATATTAAGTTTCGATTAAAATACAATTCAAGGCGAACTTTTGAATGTCGCTATGAGTATATATTATATTTTCAACCTACTTCTCATGATTCTGTCCAATTAGCCGTCATTGATTCGTACTTCACTTACTTTCAGACTTATGCGATACTTTTATACTACTTCGATTAAGGCGCTAAATACTAACAGTCACAGCAAAAGACGCGCCATAGTTTTATGTCTGTGATTGATTACTCTCATATAATGACCCTACGAAGTTTAATCTTAATGGGTTCTCTAGTAAGACATACAAGGATCTTTAGTGCAGTATTGAAACTGCAATAAACTGATTCTAAAAGTAGAAAAGTAGAAAGATAGTGTAACTGAGACAAACAGCTTAACGAGTGCTCTTTGAGACACATAATGGGTTCGACGTATAAAAAATAGACACCTATTCAGGACGTGATTGCGACAAGACCTTCGGATATCTAAATCTTGCTTCAGATTGAGATCAATGGAGGAGAGACTAGGTATAGGCTAACTTGCATTGAGTTAACTCAATCTAGGATGAATTGACTACACAGTACTTAGGTACTGTTAAGCTCAATTTAATCAATGTAAAAGCATGGTATGTTGGGATGTAGTCGAGCTTACAGTCGTCTAAGATTCAATGTGTAAGTAGGCCTTAGATGAATCTTATACAACCATACATATTGTAATACATGCTGGTTTTATCTTATGGGCAGGCAGGTTATTTTTTACACTAACGTTATGCCACGTAGGTATAGATGTATGGCATAAAAGCCAGTCTATTGCCAGCGACAAAGAACCAATACCACACACTGACGACCTGATTAGCGCAGTGGCTAAGCGATTGGACTGCTGCGCTAAGGGTTGCGGGTTCGATTCCCGCACGGGGCAAAACTTTGTGCGAACCACAGATGTTTGTCCCGAGTCTGGGTGTTTGTGTTTGTGATATTTCATGTTTGTGAAACGCACCCACAATACAGGAGAAATTCCGAGTGTGGGGCGACATTTAAAAAAAAAACTGTCTTCCAATAATTTTGTCACACTTTCTTCATCACATCACACAACTTGACAGTGATCGTATTAGATGACGAAGTATAAGTTATCGTTAAACTAATATGAATTAACTGAAATATTCCCCTCATTATTACGTATATACCTCAGACATTGTCTTTACTGCTCTCTATTTACTTGCTCTATGAAATACACGCCAATTTCTACCCACTTATTTCGTACAAAGTTAAAAATGGAGTGCGGCGTGAATAAAGAATGGAATTCCAATCCGCTAAGCCCACGCAATCCTGTTACTTCTATTTTGCTTTTTAACGTTCTGAAGCTAAATGCAATCATTGAGAACGAAATAACTTACCATGGAATTAGAACTCGTCATAATTAAAGTATAAATTATACAGTTTATATAATAGAGTGAGTTTAAGACGCCGTCGTCGGCTTAGAACAGAATACGTAATCTCTTTAGTGCTGTACTTAAATAAGGGATTATAAACTTACAGAATAGGCTCATAGATGTAGGTATGTATCTCTCGAAATATGTAGAGTTGAGCCTGCTCGCCTGGTGCGTGATCTACATTACGTCAAACATTTCTGACGTATCTTTCTATTTAAATTGTACTTAACTCATCAAAAGTCGTAGTGCCATTTTGTTTCATCTCCATTCTAATGGCGTGGTAGAACCGAGGAGTCAAAATTGACTTTGTAAGTACCTTTTATTAGCTACTAGCATTCGCTCGCGGCTCCTCTTGCGTGTACAATTTTCCAGATTTTAGTAACCTTTGACTTTCTTTAGTGTTTAAACTATTTTGCAGTCAGATATCGAAAAAAAAGTGTACCTATCTTCTAAATCTGTTATATTAAGCCAAAGGGTATATAATATATAAAGGGTAATTCACTACGTGTAAATCGGATTCTGAAGTTGCAAAATCTGTGTGTTTAAATGACGCGAGCTGTGTAAGTTGAGGTAGTTACAGAAGGGAGCGATCCTCTCGTTGGCGGACGCTGTTTAACTTGACTTGTTGATATGAAAGTCAGTTATATAACAGTCAGTGCGCTAGATAAAACATTGGAGTTCTAACCATAAATAATGTTATTTGAATTTTGCAAGTAACCTTAAGATAATAAACTGCACCAGAACATTCCAAGTAAAACCATAACAGTGTTTTGTTGCCAGTAGCCATAGCATTATACCCATGGCGCTCCAAACTTTCAGGATTTATTATAACATAACTGCGGTAAATGAGTAACGTACTTTGTGTAAGATTATTTATTATTTATCCAGTGATCTTTTGATGCAATGGGTGTTAGTTATAAACTGAAAAAGGCTTCTTAAATAACGCCAAACGCACAGTTAAGGAAAAAATATGTTTAAATAACATAAAGCTTAGGGACTCAGTGGACCAGTGCGATACTTGGTGCAACGATAAATCCTTCTTGTCAAGAGACACCGACTTCAGTTTTATCACTGTATGCAGTCGAGAAACCGTGGTATCGCTCCGAGGCGACAGGAAATAAGGGCCAATGTCCCCACCCCCGGGCACGGCGAGATTAATTCACTGAATAAATAAAAGTCAGCGGATTAGGCCAAAGTCGTTTCCTCCCTCTTAAGCTGACCTCGCGTGCTTTTGTGGAAAAATGCCCACCACATAAATAAAACGTAGGCGACACCGAATCAAAGTGAAACACACGGATTTGTTGTTTCGACGAATAATTACGGACGATAAATTACCCTCAGAAAATATATAGAGAAAATGCTGAAACATAATCAGGGCAAGTGTTATTTTTCTCTCTCCAAATTAACAGTGAGAATGACGTGTGAAGACTCTCAATGGAAAAATAGAAAAACTAATTGTTCAGCCATATTGGAGATATGTTCTGTTAAAAAGTTATTTGCGAATTTTCAACCATACTACATACGCAAATCTCGGACAATATTTGCAAAGAGCAAATGTTTAATGTGGCGAGGTTAAACAAAGATATGCGTATGATGGTACCCAGTAACGGGGGAATGAAAGGATGAATCACGAAAATTTGAAAACCTTTTTAAAAATTTCCCACGTAGCCAGACGTAGGGAGTCATAAAAATTTCAGCTTACAGCTTTCGCGCTTACAAAATGAAATAGTGGTTTGTTTTCAACGGGAAAGAATATTGCATTATTAACTTAATGTATTTTCATTTATTAAGCGAATGGATATTTGGGTTGCATTCGGAGTGGATTGTGAAGATGTCGCATCATATTTGGGCATTCATATTTTATTATGTTGGCAACAACGTATTTCTGAGAGAAGTCCAACAATAGTTAAGAGTGAATACAAAAATAAAAGGCCTGTCTTAATGTTGAGATTTTTTCTTGGAAGCAGATAAAATGACCGAATTGGGTAATGAAGTAAAAGCTTATCTCTAAATTCTTTACGTAGGTACCTATCTAGTCTAAGTGGGGATCCTTATTCCCAAGGACTTTGATCAAGCCTCTAAATTACCTTTAGTTACAGCGTATCAATGTGATCTTCCGTCTGTCTACACGATTAGATAAGCGTGACTGTAATCCAGTATCCTTGCTATTTTAGTAAAGCAGTGACGTATAAGTCGGTACCTTCGGAATCGTACTGCGCTCGGCGACGGTCCGTGCGCGGCTCCGATGTTACATTACCGCAAATTGCATTAAGGCTTGTGTGGATATTCCATAGTACACCGAAAATGTGTACAAAGTTTCATTGTTGTAAGTTTTCTTGGAGACTTTCGAGAAAAGTAAATGTATTCAAATACAAAGGATTGCGTTGCTGATCGGGGAATGGGAGAATAGCATACTCCAGAAGCTAGTAAATAATTTAAAATTGGCATGTAGGAACGTGTTATTCCGTAAGAAGTCGGCTGCTACTTATGCAGTTGTGCAATTTTCACGTGTATGTTATTGTTCTCTCGCGGTACTAACAAAAACACTTTACTTTTTGAACAAACAGAAACGTACAGTAGAAGTTCAGTAGGTATAAAATATACATTAGAGGGAAAACAGTTTTGAATACTCACATAATGATTAAAAATTATAAATAAAACTCCTATGTTTAGTAAGGAAAATCCTAGTTTATCCGATAAAACAGTATACAAAAGTTGGCTTCCAGTAGCTAAGAAACTTCCAGGATTTGCAGCTAAACTTAGTTTTTATCTTGAAAAAGCAAATGTAGCATCTCATTTTACCGTTTACTACATAAAGAAACTGATCGAAGAAGTAGAACGGATCATAAAATGCACGTCGCTCGAAGAGAAGTTGGTTCAATCAATCACAGACTAATCGAAAATTCCAACTCAATAAGCGAAGAGGCGATCGAGGACGGATTATGTGTCTCATCATTAGATATTACTCAGATCACTCTAAAGAAACTCTCATTGAAGTCCTTTCAATTCATCCACGTTTATTTCTTTATGATCAAAGCCAGAAACGAATAAATTTAATCCGAAATGCAAGTTTACTGAAGTTTGAAATGGTAATTGGAAAGTTTCTTAAGATATTCTCTAAATCAGGAGTATTTCTGCCTGTTTAGATTTACATAATATTAACGGAAAGGTAACAGATTTTGAAGCAGAATTATCATTCGTAATTAACCTCTATTTTGAAGTATATCTATGTTTGCCTCTTAATCATGGCATTAAGATTGATCACGTAGCGGTTTGTCTAAATATATTTTTGTATGTTCGGCAGTTTATCAAAATTTAAAAGTGCTATTTCATTAACCGTATTTTATGCATGTCCTACATAGTACAAGCATATCTTTGTAAGAACTTTCATTAAAACCTTTGTTAAACTTCTCCAAAAATGATTTTTATCACAAATCAGTAAATTATTTTCTCAACATCATAATCAATAAGCTTACATAACTATAAACATGTCACACGTTACAATTAATTGAAGTAAGTGTGCAATGAGAAAGACAACATTAACATTAGCAATGCTTTTAATAATCATATTAATTAAATTTATCTCGTTTTGTGGGAACAGACAGTTTCGGGGAGACTTAGCGCGCAAGTTGAGTGCCACGATGAAGTTTTGCACTATTGGAATAGGAGTGGAGTGGGATATTAATATAACTACCTTAAATATTTATTACTTCCCTCTTAGTGGAATGGAAATGAATTGAGTTAGAAGTGAATTCTCTAATGAGGATCTCAGTTTGAGCGTTTATGGTATTGACAAGAAAATTTTGACAATAAATTAGATACTTTTGAAGAGAGTTTATTTTTAAGATTAAATCGCCAGTAATGTATTGAAGAAAACTAATTTTATCTAAGTAACATATTTAAGTGTACAATGATCCGTCTGAGAACCAAGGTGACCGACATAGCTCTGAAAGTTAGTAGTGGTAGTTAGTCTGAAAGTCTGAAGTGGCAATGGGCTGGCCTCATATTGTCGCAAAGCCGGTAACCGCTGGTGTAAGCTTGTTCTGGAGTGGAGACCGCGTCTTGACAAACGTAATATGAGAAGCCCTCTGGTCAGATGGCGAGATGCCTTGCAGAAGAGGGCCAGCAGGGACTCGATGCATTAAACAGCAGTCCGGGCTCTATGCCGTACCTTGGGAGAGGCCTATGTCGCGCAGTGAACATGGGAATATGAACTAAAAATAAAAAAAAGACATAAGAGAAGCAATTTGTTTATTTCCAGAATCAGATATTGAACAAGGAAGCAAACAAAACACCAACGACTCCAGAAATAAATTCTGTTTACAGCCAAAACCTAAATAAGATCTTTGTTTATGAAGGGCATTCGAATAGATTGCGGAGCTGGTGTCAATAATAACTCCACAGTTTTTTGTCCTATTGGTAGTGAAAGATATTGCGACTAATGCTCAAAAGGGCGAGTACTACTGTGACGTTTTATTGAATAACGACCGCTGACGCCGTGCCGAGGTAGATAAGCGAGCCAGGATATTGTGACCCCTGCTTTACTTACTTTTATGACTGGCTGGGAATATTTTCCCTATTCAATTACTTATTAGGCTTTGAGTCGAGTTTTCAATGACATCGTAATATTGAGTTTTAATTAATGTTATTGGATCTAGAATTTGAAGAAGAAAGTATGTGTTTATTTTTTAAAATTATTTGATTGTTGAATTGCATAATGAATTAGTGTCGTCGTGTACATAAACTACGAGGAAATAAATATAATGTTTGTAAAACCCACCTATTTAAAGTACAAATATTTTTTTATTGTTAGTAGGTACCTATTTGTTAAAGTAAAGTTTTCGTCGAGACCTCAACAAAAACCATGGAATTAAAAAACTTGTTAAACTCAAAACAAGAATTTTCAATGTATAGTTCTATCAATAGTGTCCTCTTTCCATTATATTCTTCCTCTCTGTCATTCAGTTTATGCTGATGCACAAACTGCCAGGCTCAAAGAATATTGGACGTTTGTGAAAGTCAAAAGCAGTTTGACTCGCACCTGACCCTCGTTCGCAATATCAACACACGTGTACGGTTCGCTGCTGTCACTTTAATTAAAGGGACATCACTTTTTACTGTAACAGGGGAAGTAAGGATAACAGAAAAATTACGACTTGTAGCTGACAAGGGACTGATAAAAATAAGTTCGTCGGCAACTTTCTTTTGTTTGACAAATGCTACGAACCGTAAAAGTTAATTCATTTTTGGTCCAAATAAATATTAACATAAAAATATCGGTTTCTCAGAAAACGGAATACATTTTAGTTTTTATGCTAGTCTTTATCTTAACAAAACATTTTTTAGGCAAAATAATTTTTGGTCCAATCCAAAGAAGAAAATGAGCGCAAAAAGAAAAACACCAATATAAAATAAAACATTGAGTGACGTTATTGTTTCGTGCCCCACTTTTCTCTTATTTTGAACGGCTGTTCGCGAACAAGGAAAACGATAGCGTACTCTCGTCTTGAAAAAGATTTACTAAAAGATCCATTAAGCACCCATCCAACTGGATGACTTCAATAACAAAGCAAGGTGCTTTTTAACAATTTCCTAATAATTATAATCTTCCGCTCTGACGGGCCGGGACAAAGATAGAAATTAACATATTTCTTTAATTTTCAAGTCGACTATTGTCCCAGAAAATTAGACATCGGGTGAACTTAATCGTTAGTCCAGCAATTTGCTGTAAAAATTATGTGGCGTGGGAGCCAATTAGAAGGAATAAAGGTTACAGCGGAGGGCTAGCTCGAAACGTGGCTTTGTGATCGTTAATTCATCTTAATTACCTTTTTTGATGTACTTTTCGAAGGTCGAAATCCTTCGTGACGGATTCAAAGGGATGGAATTAGTTAATATTCCGACAACGTATAAAAGCGTCAAGGGGACAATATATTTTGAGTACAGAATTTGTAGTATGTCATCGAGTGTTGATAAATTGAGGAGATGAAAACTTATACCGTGGTTCTTAGATATGTAGTTTAATTTGTTTTATTATATTGTTTACATTTCAAACATGTGGAATTATGGAACAGGGTGTCTCATTTGATAATTATTTAAATCGTATGTATTCAAAGTTCTAGGTTTATCGTAATTTTGTTTGTATTTATTATTATTATTATTTCAGCCATGATCGTCCCACTGCAGGGATTATTATTGTATTTAATTGGATAAATATTTGGCTCAATATAGGTACATGAATTATCACGCCTGTATACCCACGATGGGTAGGTAGTGGTGTACTGTTGCATCTGTTTTTACAACAATGCAAGTTTCTTCGGAGTCGTGATCACCATTTTTATTGAACTAACACAATTACTAGCAAAAATAATTAAGAATTTTGACTGTATTTAACTTACACGACTCGGTCCCTAATAAACTTGTTTCGTAATACAAAACGGTAATAAGGCTAAATTACGTTCTTAGAATGCTTTATAATAGGCACCTTAATAGTAATACATGTTCTAAAACCTGAAAGCATTAATATTCCTCTCCTAATTAACCTTAATAAAATTAGGCGATACTCATTTTAGAACAATACAACATTTGCGCACACCACAAATTACAACGCGTTGGCTACGCCTTGCGGTCCTACAACACATTTACCGGTATAATGAGTAATAAATCTCAAAAGACTAGAGCAAAACAACGACGACAAGGATATTAAAAGTTTTACAGGACGCGTAGTCTCTTTAAAATAATGGGCTTGTACTACAAACGCGTAAACGAGAGCGTAAAACCCAGGGTGTTATTATAAAATCTGAATTTCATTAACCATAAATAAGTGGACCAATTTGTCGGGGGAGAACGTAATTGCGTCCATGTCCACTCTCCGGGCATCGACATCAATATTATTCTTTTTTTTTTACTCGGATCTGGACGGTGGAACTACTCCAATTTAAACATAATTCGAGTCGAAATTATTGCTTAATTATTTTCTCTTTGTGATAAGTATTATTATAATCGTTTTCGATAATGACGGGAAACATGAAAACAGACTTATAGGTTGATTATGAAGGGTTTTTTTTCTAATGTGTTGGAGTTATAAAATAAGCATGAACATAAAATTAATTTGAGTCAAGAACTAATTTGTGGCCGCAAACATGAAACGTGTCTTGTACATTCCGCAATGCTAAACTGCAGTCGTAAACTTATAAATGCGGGCCACTTTCAACCGAGTCAAATTTTATTTATCCTTGGGGACAATTTCCTCTTGTCAAGCGACGGCCACCCGGGCATTCGCTATAATGAGAAAACGACGAAATCAACTTGGCCCAAATTAGACGCACACCGGCGCGGCTCACATGGGGCTCATATAAATTATTAATATTATAATAACTACATTTATTACCCGGTGTGGTCGCGGTTACAAATACGTAGAGAAGCTATACCGCTATTTGGGAATTGTTTGACTTTCCAATAGCGGGAAGTAACTTAGTGATTAAGGTAAAGCCACAGCGGAGGTCAGGATTTATTGAGAGCTTAATGACCACTTCTCCGATCATCCGATTTATAAGGTCAAGATTCATGCTATTCTTAACGTGTTCGATTGTGGTAAAAAGCGAAATTAAATCGTGTAGGTACGTAAACTTCAAATTCTTACAGTTATCTATTACCTATAGTAAACGCAGTAATTTGATTTGAATTAAAAAAATATACATTTCTCGTACTTACTAAGTACGTAAATCGATTTTCATTCCAGTAAACTCCAAACTTTGACGCGCAATGCCCCGACTAGTTTTAATAAAACTTCACACTTTCTTTAAGTCGAACTTTCCTTTAATATTTTAATAAGTTATATGGGAAAACGTGTAAGCTAACAAATTATTTTTACTGATTGCTTAATTTATTACTTTAAAGCTTCACGCTGTGCCTGACGTTAGCTGTTTTACAATTAATAATTCAAATTAAATATTATTAATCAAATTAAACAGGTTTAAAATATGTGGTTGTTTGTTATTACACACACCTTATTCGTATTTCAAAATTAAGTAAATCAATAAGGCCTATTTTGTAAAATTGGTAATAACGGTTAGGTAGAATACTCTGTGCATCTGATAAACAAACACTTACGTACGTTCTACACTCGATACGTCTTTAATCTACGAAACTACTGACATACGTTGTGGACAAATATTGCAAGGAAACCTGGATTTATGGTTTGAAATCACTAACAAGCATTGAGCAAGCGCTGTGATCGATGAACGTTTGTACTGTGCAAGCTTCTATCGATGGTTTATGGTGGTGGCAAATATAAGGCTGAATAATTACTCAAAATTCAGAATTGGGTAAACATCAAACGCGTAAAGGTTTCCCTTAGAAAGTATAGAAACAGAGCGTTTTAAATTCTAGGGCAACTTTAGATTTACTGGTTTGGATTTTCACCAAGGAGTAGTAAGGCTCTTCCAACATATCAATAAAGTAATTGAAAAAATATTATACATTCCTTATTATCCCATTGCTTACCGTCCCTTATTCCCTAATATCGACGACATACCAGATACTTTAGACTGGCACTTCAAAACACATGTTATACTTGATATACTTCCATCGATAGTATAATTCGATAACGATGTGAAAGGGCGAGCCCTTCCAGATTTCTTCGACTGTTAAATCATCCGTGACTTCGGGCAGTAAAACTGTTGTTATGTACATTTAGGGTTATTTCCCTTCATTAATAAATAGCAGTAAATTACACGAGGGCTTTAGTATCCGCTAATAGAGGCATCTATTACTTTATTGTTGGACAACGATGTATGCATGAAATTTATATGGGATTCGAAATACGAGAAATATGTGACTGTAAGTTTTACGGCTTTTATATGGCTACTTATAGTTAATTTGTAAGGTTTTAGGAGTTTATTGTTACTTTTATCGGACAAATTGAATCTTACATTTTAACTTTAATATCGATAATAAACTATTCACATTGATACTCCCACACAATAATGTCCAATTTAGTAGCGACAACAGAAATTCAAGAAGGTGAAAAAAAAAACTGATTTAAATAAAAATTATATGATTTACAAATTACGCAAATTACGCACATACGCAAATTCATTATTCATTTATTGTACTAAACCTGTTCACTCTCAACTAAAATTATTACTGTGTACTTCGTAATTGGCGTATTGTTTTTATTTATAAGTAAAGTCTATAATATTGTCAGCTGTGAAAGACCTATATGAAATAAAAAAAAAAAAAAATTAAGAATGCATTTCGTTTCTCTCACTTAGAAAGTAAGTTTAAGGAGATATGGTGGAAAGATTCTTCACGGACACCCTCAATACCTAAATGTATTTAAACCTTAATGTACCTATACTACTATTTTTGGTGTACAATAAAGATAAATCTATCTATCTATGTTTTTGAAGAAACTAGAGATCATCATACATTTTTGTCCTGAATAAATAAAATGCGCAGCATGTAAGCCGCTGCTGGCGTCACTTGTAGCTGAAACGTTACGTTAGCGCCACGTACAATTAAAGTCATGATCAGTATCTGTTCGCTGAACAGTTCACCCCTAACTTCGGTAATGTCATCAGACGAAAATAATTGTAGACTAAACTGCAGACGGGAGATGTCAGGACATGTGCGCTTAAACGGTAACGACAGGCGACAATGTGAGTGTGTGGCGTAGAGTAAACAGAAGTTCAGGTTTTTTACGTATTTCTTAATTTTATTTATATTAAATATTAATAAAATTATTTGAATGTCAAATAATATTCACCCTTTTATGCTTTTTAGACCTATTTTCATTTTTGATTTGTAATATTTGACCTAAAAATTCAGGTCTAACATATCTAGTCATCCTGAAATATAACTTTATTACCAAAATAACTTCATTTAACCTTGGCAACAAAATTTTGAGATTTTTACTGAATTATAAAGAAGTTGGTACAGTAAGAGTTTTATGAGTAGGTATAGCAAATAAATAGAAAAGTATATAATTATTTCAAAGACTGCGCAAAACTATTTTTCCGTTTAGTACTGTAGAACGCCAAACAACGTCGACTTTCAAGATAACATTTTAAGTATGCTTAAACTTTTATGGCGAAATATTTTATGCTTTGGTGCCATAACTGGCCGCGCGGTAGCGACGATCTTTGATAAAATAAATGATGCGAATTATGCAACTTAGCGCGAAGTGCTTTCATATGTGCGTCCGACTCGCAAGTACTTTTACGACTCTCAAGTTGCCTTTGGGTGGGTATTTTAAAACTGCACGACGGGGTTATCAGTTCTATCGCAATTTATGACTCTGTCTTAAACCACGGAAAATTTATATCGAGTTTGCTATCCGATTGGCATTCCAATTCAGAATGGTTAATAGGTGTATTGGCTTTAAACAATAGATCAGATTAGCAATTTGGTGAACGTAATTTGTCAGACAATTATTTGCTCTGTCATGTGTGTTTGAGTTGGTACTTGATGTATTTTCGCGTGAAAAT
Organism: Abrostola triplasia; assembly: GCA_946251915.1. NCBI lineage: Eukaryota > Metazoa > Arthropoda > Insecta > Lepidoptera > Noctuidae > Abrostola > Abrostola triplasia. The sequence continues at coordinate 6,968,094 of OX276434.1, read as the reverse complement.
TTTCCTAATATTAGAACAAAGACAACCCTCCACCACTAGAGGCATGCATTATGCTGAACTTTTAATGATAAATAATTATATTGTACAAATCATTAAAACATGGCCTGAAAGAATTAAATCGAATATCCAATTAAAATGTTACCTGGATAAAAGACAGTTGTACCATATTTTTTCTATAAACCAAGAGGAAATTTATTCAGAACGGCAAAGCATCAAGCCGGCACTAAACTGATTAATATGCATTTAATATCCTTCTGTGTTCGCGAACTCCCCAGAGTAATTTCACTCAAATTACCAATGCATTATTTATATGTAAATGAAAATGTATGAATTCCTTTGAGATGTATCTACTGTTTTAATGATTGGGTGAGGGAAATGTTTTCATAACTTTATTTTTCTCTTATTATATAGAGACGTTGTTGAGGGTGTGGAGGATGACTATCATGATGTCGGCGACGGCGGGGCGTACCGAAAGCCAACGTCGCAGCACGCAGCGAGAGCATCCCGTCAGGCAGTGAGTTGGCCAGCGCCGAGCACATGCCCAAACTGGACGTCGTCACCAAGCGCGAGTCCAAGCTGTCTGACTGCTACGAGCGGTCCTCGGTTCCTGACCTATGTGCCATCAAAATTGTGTCGCTACTCATAAGTAGTGATACAATTTCCACTTAGGGTCGACTTTTTGTCGTTCCTAAGACTTTTATCTGCAAAATAATTGCATTTCGCACAATTATATTATAGAACAAAATTTTAAGATGTGTATGTCTTGATTATTTCACTTACAATATCAAAATCTCACTATTAGTATGTAATTTTAAAAAAAATAGCTTCAAGAAGAAAAAAATTGCCAATTAGGATAAAGATATAAGTAATATAATAAAGCAAGTATAAAACCAAAGACGGTTCACAAGGAAAGTGCCTAAATTAGGTCTAAAATAATTTAAAAAAAATATACGCAGAAGCGTTGCCAAGGGGTGCTTGATCTTTATTATTTATGCAACCTAAAAGCAGAAGCTAACTTTTTGTAGTTGCATTTTCAACTTTAAAATTTTCACAAGTTGATGTCAAAGGATAGTAATAAAATAAAAAAACTAAGGTCTCACATCCTCGGGCGAGAAAACTTCAGCGAAAAATGTTTTGAACTAATTCTGTGAAAGCTTAGGTACAGTAACATTGTATCTAAGTTATTTTACTTAAAACCGCAAAGGAAAGACACTACCTGACTGTACTTTAAATATTTAAAAAATAATGAATATAAAATTACAAACGTTGAATGATTTCAAATTAATCATATTTGTCATAATATACCTAAATTTTTTCATTTTGGTTTAGGTAATTACACTAATTACTAAGTGGATGTAATTCTAAAAAAAAATCTAATACGAATGTTGATATTCAATAAAAAAAAATCTAAATTAAAGAGCCCTTAAGCACAAGTTATCAATCATTTACTTCTATCGTATTAGACTAAAATACTTACACATCAATCCATAAAACCAGATAACCAAATTAAAACAAAACAATAACTGGAATTCGAGGGTTATTGATTAAACTACCTCGGTGACTGCGTGTTATCTTTTGTTGACTTGGTCCGATTTGTCACTAGCATTGCCGTCAGTGAGCAATTAGTGGGACCACCCAGGACTCGTCAAAACCGCCGGTGACGCCCGTCAGCTATGACCGGGCGAAACAATTTGTTACCACACATAAAGGTTAGAAAGCTGATAATTGTGAACAGTGGGCGTATTGCTTTTGTTTCGTCCCAAATAGTGGTGTTATTCTTAGTATTGTGTTGATGGCATGGCATAATACTTAAGACACATTAGTCGTAAATGCTCCTACTGTATCGTGCAGATTTTTAATACATTTTTAGTATTATGGCACGAATGAATTACTTTTACGGATATAGAATATTTTATAGTGGTAATAAAGTGAATTTTGTTAAAACACAAATGAAAAAGCAATAAAACATTACTGAATAAATTACACTTTAATCGAACAAAGATTATTCGATGCTTAATAGATATATTTTATTAAAGATAAATTTTGCCCCAGCAGATGGCTGCAGGTAGCTGACTATTACTGCAAATTGAAACGATGTAATTGTTTATTTATATGATACTCAAAATCTAGATAAAGGTTAATTTAATCTAGACGATTAAACAAAGTAATCAAGATCTTAATAGATTCATATTAATTGCTATCTTTGAAAGGCCATAAAGTTTTATAGGGTCGTCAACTCGAAGCTCGCAAAATGTATACCTACCTCTTTGAAATTTAATTATATTTTCTGTAAGTATATCGCTGTTAGATACAGTCTATTGCTGTACTATAACTTTATACAGTCGACATGCGTGATTTTGACTTAGGTTTTTTTTGGTTGTTTTGGGACATATATTTTCGTGCCAAACCTTTTCCCATTGGCAGAGATTCATCAACAGATAAGAGCACATCATCAAGAAAAAGTTGGGAAAACTTCCGAAAAATCACGTGAAAGTACGGCGCAAATCTTCTACATCCAGAGCAGATGGTATCTCTGACGCTGAGAATAATATCCCCATGAGCGATTTCCTTAATTTCGTGAGCGAATCAAGGGGATCGATCCGCCCAGATCGCTAGTTAGTGATAACGTTTATGGGCGAACGCCGGCTCGCAAATAACGAGTATCTTTCTTTCATTCGATCACGACCAAAAGCGGTATTCGTGTCTGGATGTCAATTGGCAATAAGGTTGCGAACCTTGCCGAAGATACTGCGAGGTCGTCTGTTCTTGTTTTTGGTTTTTGTTAAGTGGTTATGAAAGTGTTGCTGTCGCGTCATCTGTGTTTCCGCTGTATGAGTGAGTTCATTTGTGTTTTTTCTATCGTTTCTGTATCATAGGCTGCCTTCTTATGGCATAACAGTTTAATTTGGTAGTTGACAGGAGCTTTTATTTTCTACTTGTTAGAAGCTTTTGGTAACTGTTTAACGACATTCATATAAAATACATTTAATTATTAAAATGTAGGTATATTAAGTGCCTCGTCAATTCGAAGCACGCGACGAAGCGTAACCAAAATCAGATTAACAAATACTTCACACCTACGCGTCACCTTAGAAGCCACCACAAAAAAATCCCTTTTATAAACAGCTTAAAACTTTTATCGAAGTGACGTGGCATTACCAGTGTGATCCATGTGATGCTGAAACCCTATACAGTACGTAAGCCATGGTTCGACGACCAATCGCCTGCGAGTCGGCCGGCTTACCGCGGCGGGGCGAGGCTTTGTGAACGCTGTGTTCGGTTACATACCACATATTTATTGGACTCCATGGTTTTAGTGGTACTCCTGTAATGTCATTCGGGTATACCTACTGAAGACGTTTGAAGTCATTCTCAAATATACATTGGAATGTACAGATAATTTTCCAATAGTTCCTATGGGATTAAAGTATAATAAATCTAAGATTCTTATAAGAGATAAAACATGTATTATACGATACTAGCTTTTGCCCAAGGCTTCGCCCGCGTTAAGTAGCCTATGTCCTTTGTCGGATCTTAAACTTTCTATATGCCAAATTTCATCAAAATTCGTCTAGCGGTTTAGTCGTGAGGGCGTAACAGACAGACATACAGACAGAGTTCCTTTTACATTTATAATATTAGTATGGATCATGAATAGTTAAAGCAAATTTATATAGTATTTACCTATCGAAGCTCAACAAAAATATGTTTCATTAAAAACCGCAAATAAACTTGACATCCAATTACACATTTGCATAAAACAATTGCTCCTAAATAACACACAAGAAACCATTTACACTTGACTGAACATATTCCACGAACTCAAAATTACTCATACACATTGTTTCAAGCGACAACGCGGGAGCAATTAAAGGCCCTTAAACGTCATCCGTGGATGACAGTCACAGGCTGTCGACGTCGAACCGTAATTGTCGATAATTCTGTCCTCATTGGGCCCAGAACGGCCCACCCAGGCCCACATTGCGTGTAATAAGGCTATAGAGTCGAGCGTCTGAAATGGAATAGACTAGACCTATTGCGATATTTTATAACCGTGCATTATTTTTAAGAACATTTTTAAATTGAAATATTCTTAAGGTGAAGATTTTGTTTGTGTGATTAAATGTTATCTAATCCATTCGCAAAAATTAAGTTTTTGTAAGTAGCATGTAATAGGTCTAAGTTTCAATTGAGAAAAAATAATCAAAAACCCAACATCACGACTGTATTCCCCTGCCTACAGGGGTGCACATATAGTACATCGACATTTTGCCAGTTATATGCACCTGAACCCAATGAAATGAACCCAGTAACACTTTGCCCGACCCCGGATTGGAACCCAGGACCTCATGCTCGGCAGGTTCGCTTAGCAACTACTAGACTAACGAGGCAGTCCCAGTATTAATTGAGATAGGTTAGATTGGGATTACATTTTTCACAACGTATTCGAGAGTTCTAAAATCACCAGTGAATTTCACTTGCAGCTTAGATCAAAGTGAAAGTCTAATAACGAATTTTCTAGAAACCTATTTGTAATTTCTTCAATGAAAAGTGTAGGTTTACGAGTAGAAAATTACTTTCTTTTCTGAATCTTAGAAATCTAATCTTAATAATTTCACTTGCTTATAACCTATAGGTAACCTATAAGACGTCTGAACAAAAGTATATGTCGCTAAACTTTTTGCCAATGTTACTTTATGGGTGTAATTAGGACTCTTTTCTTAGGTGTCATAGAAACTAGTAATGATTGCAACATCACGAAGTTTGCTCTTAATATGGCGTATCAACTGGTCGTAAAATTTTGTAGCTTTCTCTACGATGAGCGCGTTACAACGAAGTAGGGATTTTGCTCATAAAATGTTTTAGAAACTCTTTGCTTCTAGAGCCGTAAAACCGATTCTATAATGTATATTAACAATTTTAATAAGTAACAATCACAATGATTAGGAAATATCGTAATGTAAAAATATTTTGTATAAAGAATAACTCTACACCAAAATGAAATATGGCTCGATCCAAGATGGAGGAAGGAATTAACAATAAAACCTGCTTTATGCTTGTTAGTCGTTAAAACTAAATCATACAGAGCATTATCTAAGAACAGATGAGTTGAGATAATCAGTATGAGTATGTAATCAACATCTAATATAGAATTTCTAAGATTACGTTAGTCTTAATTCAAACTATCCATACGTGTGTACCAACAAATAGAATTTAACATACTATTGATGTTTCCGGATCGTTTATTTCAGCTTTAATCACACCATTCGGATGAAAGACGATTTTGAAAATAGAATGTAACTCATCAATGAAGTTTGTGTAAGATTCGAATCAGCTTTGTGAGAACTTTTATTTTTATGTTTTAATGGCATCTTAAACTGTCTTTACAACCTTCTCTGTGCTACTGGTTGTAAAAAGTCTGAAAGGTTAAAACCTTTAAGATTATAGAATTTAGCAGTGCTTTGTTTCTTCCTCAACTTTAATCTCATTTATGTGTTTTGTTTAAGGAAAATGATACATTTCCGATCTGTCGATAAAAAAATTAAATAAAAATTTGAACTGACACCTAGTTTATGCGTAGAAGCAATTTATTAGTTAGTTTATTTTTATGTTAATTCGTGCATCAGCGCTCCATGTTATAACATAAGTATAATGACTAAGAAGTAGATTAATATTTTTGATTTAACGATAATAAACACATTATTTAACTCTACATTGCTAAGGAGAAGGAAGATCTTTAATGTCTTATACCAAAATGTTGTGGGACAAGTATATTGTATTGATTACGGAGGTATGTATGAATATTTATGCTACTCTAAAATAAAGTATTGACTAACTTTTATGAAAAAAACAAACTATATCTCAAATAGCATTTTAATTTAAAAACACGTTCTCGATTAAATGCCAGTTCCAGAACCTTAAAACATATTATGACTTAAAATAGTTCCTTCAATAATAGAACCTCCTTACTCAAAACAATTGTTTCTCCTCGGTCAGCGAGGAAGCATTCCCGATACATCATTCTTTTAATCATCGTTATCTCAGGAACAAAGCGTAAAACTGGTCTACACAGCCTGCGGACACATCGTTTCGCATAGACGGTTTTGCATTCATCAAAAAGATATTCATACGAGCGGCCATAGTTCGTACGATACAACAGAAGATGAATGGTACAAACAATTCTATGTTTTCATGTATCAATGCACTGATAGGCTAGGAGCGCCTGTCGCAACCAGTCAAAGGTTTCTGCTTGAATGTCTATAGAACTGACATGGTTTTTCGTTGCAAACGATCCTAGCGTACATCTGTAAGCCCCAAAGCCCACATGGATATGAGTAGATTTTGTGAAACTGTTGGTTTTTATATTTTCGGGCTTCAAAAGTGGTTTATTCTTTTTATGCTTCTGTCATAAAAACCTACCTGCTACTGTATACACCACATGCAATAGTAGGTACGTGTATCTACTAAGGAATGGCCTGTAATGTACCTCAATAAGCTTGCTCTAAGCAGGTTCTTGTTAAAAATATAATTCAGAACTAAGGAAACACCCAAAACACAGGTATCCTTTTCATACAGTGTTACGGCAGATCCACAACGCCTGAAAGAAAAATAAAAAGTGACTTAATCAATATAATACCAATCCAATAAATTTGTGACCAAGGTATTCCGTTGTCAGTTTACACTCGTATTTTGTTATCCAAACAAAATAAAAGGGTATTGTCGAATCATTGTTAAAATACGCAACGTAAAGCGAAACAAAATTTAAATCGCTATCGGGTTTGCCTCGGTATTTCTACCGCTACATGCCGATAATGTATGCAGAAGTAAGACACCAATAAAATTGAACGTTTCAAATATTAAGTTCTGTTCGACAACCGATAAACACGTGTTTGGATACGGTCTGTGGTATACGCACTAAATAAAAGAACACGATGTAAGTAATGATAATTGTTCTCTTCACCCCATATAGAATGCGCCGACGCAAACGCGTTCGACTTTCAAACACACATTTTATTGAATCAAGGTAATTTCATGGATCCGACTCATTGCCTTTTACTCTACTTATTTTGAATCTTATGATGATTAAATTGGATAATGTAAGAATTAGTCCTAAATATAGATTATTACTGTGCTACGTTAGGTGTGAAATTAACTTTTGGTATTAACACGTAGGTATAAGATGGGATTATCATATAATGTATATTAATGAAACTGACTCTTCCAAGGCAGATATCGTTAATAATATTTAACTTGAGAACCTTATAAAAGAGCGTTGAAAAATGATGCCAATTTATTGCAACAAAAGTAAAGTAAGTTCTCAATTACTATATAATATTTTCGCATCATAAATAATAAAATGCCAAGGCACTTGCTGTTACAGGGTCTTCAGAACACTTTTACACTTAATTTAAATTAGATGTCGCAAACATTTCCTACTAACCACAGTGTAAAAGAAGCAAACTCTGTGGTTCAACTATTGATTGGTACAGCTGTTGATGTTCAAACAAGGAACAATATTAATGTAATAATAATAAAATATTGTCTCAGATAGTCTTTTGAAGGTAGATGAACTCAAACTTGGTTCTTTAGCATCCTTGAGTCAACCTATCCTGACGGACGTTCCATGTCATACTATTACCAAGATGGTTGAAAATCCAAGATCAGCTCATAATAACCTTGTTATTATAGGAAACATTTTATTTGTAATACAACAAACAAATGCTGTTTAAAGCAGTTTAGTTGTCTACGTTCTCATTTATTTTTACAATATTCCAATTTCACGCGACGGGTCTGCATTCGACTGAACTGTTCTGGGAAACTGGTCGCGTTGTCTGTCACATCCAATTGTACGCGGCCACCGTTTCGCAACCCCAACACATAAATTTCGATGCTATCTCTACAACGCTACAAAGTTATTTAAATGTACAACATCACAAAAGATTATTAACGTAAAGTGTCCGATGCGAACAATGACAATGACAACCCTACAGAGTTTAATTTAGATTTCAACCAAAATACCTATAGGCCGACGACTGTAATACAGACTTGTAAGTCTTTCAGTCAAGTTAGAGTCTAATGTTTTTCGATAGATTGGATTTGGATAGCGCTCGCGTACCAAATTCGAATCGGCGTTTGAACGCTCTGGTAATACGCGTGCTCCGAGTTGAGACGTCGGCTTATATAGGTGTACAGAGTGGAATAGATTTCGAGCTGAGCCCTGCTTCACGCGTTGTCAGCCTGAATAAACTTCCAAATCGATTCCACAGCTGAGAGTGACACCCTTGGATAAGGTTGGCCCGCGTCTCGGCGTTTCTACATTTGCATAAAGAATAGAAAGACGAATATTGGATATGGGAGTATCTACGACAGAGGTTTGCAATTTACCGTTTGCTTTTGAAATATTTTTATTTAAAGTCATAACATTGCATGTAGTGCAATTTCGTAGATTGTTCACACACCATTTGTGCATTTACATATTTCATTTATTCATAGCTTGCATTTACGTAACAAAAAATTGTAGATTCCAGGAAAACATTCGCTTGACAGTCCGTTTAGCAATATGGCTTGGGACGTGGCTGCCGGCGGTTTTGCTTAACGGTTGCAGGTTTGATTTCCACAACAAATAATCAAATACAGAGAGAAAAACAAAATAGGCCACTCTCGAATAGCCTTCTGTAGTTGCTTTATGAAATACGGGTATAACTTACAAATATTTATTCTGAATCTGGGTGTTTGTGCACATGAGATTTATATCTGTTAACGCCTTCGCGAAACTCGACAAAATCCTAAAGCAAAATAACACGATACAAATGCTCTCATACAAAAATCGAGTTTACGCAGCACAATAGTATAAATAAGTCATAATATACGTGTAGAAGGAAGCAACAGACTTATATTCGCGAGAAATGAACATAAAAATGTCAAATGTTAACATTATGCCGCCCGCAACAGTTTTATTGCAACCGGTTCGAGTCATTTAACACATCAACCTATTGGGGCTTGAACATTATTTCATTGAAGAGATTTGAAGCATCATAATCGTTAAGTGAGGATATGTAATCTTGTGTAGCCTTTTTCTCTTAAATGTTGGTAAAATACTAACTATGGCGAGGAACATATACCATTTTATACTAAAAGGAAAGTTTCAAGAAACTTTTAACATTTTTAGTTAGTTTTAACATTTTTTATAGTAATAAAATTCAACAAATGACCTTCGCATTAATTGTAATATTTAGTTTAAAGCGAATTTTTTTTCAAAGTTGATTCGTAGGCTTCCTTTAGTAGGTACCTATTTTCTTTTCTGAAAAACCTCTGTCTTAATCTGAATCTTCCTAGAATAGAAAGGAAAAATATAAAGGGTAAGGTTTACATTCTTCAGTAGGCAAACTAGCATTTGCTTCAAGAAAGACAAGACCAAAGCCAATCTCACAAACATTTCCTTGAAACTTTACCTTTGAGTTACATCCTTGGAACCTAACATGTCATGTCCTGGGGCAGTGCCGGCACTACTAATGTTGTTGAGTTCAGCCATGCCTGATAACTGTGCACAAATGAATAGGTCTGTGTTAGACAAGACGCAGCCAGCTCAGTGAAGATGTCCAATACCGTTCGCATAATTTCCCATCTGATATGCCATGTTACATCGGAATAGAATTTAGAACTCCGTAAAAGTTAATAATATTATGAAGTCGGTATACAAGTAGCAAAACAATTAAAGTATTATAACGCTATAGATGGACAATGAGAGTATACACACTACAAATTGGGGAGAATCGGGGCAGCCTTACTGTGTTAGTTGGTACCGATTTGATCACCATATATGGCTCTGAGATGTTGAGATACACTATTAGTAATACGTAATAAGAGTTATTTTCGCCATGAAACAAAAACGTGACGGTATGTAATGCTCTCTTAAAACGGTAAGCTGAGTCTAAACAATAACTTGTACGATCCATGTATGGCGTACAGATAAATTCATACCACACAATTTCCCCGAGATAATTATTTGAGTCAATATAGTGCTTTTAGCAAGGCGGCAGACAATCGATCAAGCAGCTGGTCGCGGGGCCGCGTAATTTGATACACATCGGAATGTGGACACAAATAAAATCACTTAGCTGAGGAGTGGCGTCCTGTGGAGCACATCTACCGCTCACTGCGGTGTACAAGGAAACAAAATGCTGCTAGAAGGGTTGGCCAATACGTTAAAGCAAATTTCCCATTTCAAAATATAAGTCACGTATTTTACACCGACGTATAAAGACATAACTGTACTATTATTTGAATATGTTCGTCATTACAATTTGGTATTCATTTTATTTCAGCCCCCACTGTTTTGAATTAAGCCTCAAAAATACAAACAATACGAAGTAAAATATTGCAAATATTTCGATGTCGGTTCGATAAGCGTTTAACGCTGCGAATTCATACATGTTCTCTTAAAAAGTGTTATAAAATACACACAAAACTGCTTTTAGCTTTATTGCCTACACTATCGTATTATTTTTAAACGTATAAAATAATTACCTCGCAAAAAATAACCCATTACATATAAATAAAATGTAGAATAAGTCTACCATTTCCAACGTTTCAAGATATCCTTTACATCTTGTGTTTCAAAACTAAATAAAACTGGATCGCATAACAACTTACGAGCAAAAATTAAGTCTTCGAAGGAACATCAAGTCTCACAATTTAGTTTTGCCATATCTGTTCGATTTAGACGTCAGAGCTAGTATATTAGTATCGATATTGACGTGGGAAGGGATCAAGAATTGAAACACGAGTAGCCATGGAAAAACAAACACAAGAACCTCTTTCTGGACAAGACCACCTTCTTTACACCGTAGGAGTTATAGAATGCGTTTGTCAAAAGGTAGCTTATCATGTGGCAGTTTGGTTATATAGGTTAATATTAACATAGTACGATTTCTTATATTATATTATGTTATACTTTTTTATGATAGTTTGTCATTTTCCTCAATGCAAGAGAGTTGCGAAATCGTTGATGCGGCATTACTGGATTTTATTGCTAAAAGAATCGCTTTTTGTTTACGTAACATCATGTTTTACTTTAATGTTGTTGTTTTGTCTTTTTCTTCGTATAAGGTACATTTTACATTCGTATTTTTATGCATTTAGTTATTAAAGCTTTTCATTCTGTACATAATAATACTTTAATATTTACAGAATTCTCAGTACAACAATTATAAAAAGCCGGTCAAGGTATAGAAAATCCTTTCAATAAACTATTTACGGTAATCATCTGCTCTTGGCTACAGGATAAACAATATCAGCATTCTCTTCAGAATTTTTATTCATAATATCATTTCAGCACGTAAAACAAACAGACCAACTTATTTTTTCGATTTATTTTGATTGAAAATTCAATTTTCGTTTTCCGTATTCTGTCGAACCCAACTACTTCTCAAAATAACGTATGCCGTAGCGTAACTTTGAAGAAGAATAAATTGAGTTTTTCAAACTATCCTATTTTATTGTAGATGGATTAAGCATTTACTCATAGAGATGTGAGAAAAATAGCTATAGTTCAGTCCCCTAACTATGAACTCTTGAAGCAGGACGTTTTCCGTAGAGAAAGCTAGATGCTGCTACGTAATGTGGCATTACGCTTCCACAACGGAAACTGTCCTGCTTTAAAAGTTCATGGTAAGGGGGCAGGTTTAGGACTAATTAGGTACTATCTTTTAATGTTCTGGAAACGAAAGCTTGATAAATATAAATATTGTAGACTATAATTTAAGTTATAACAGTACGTTGTCGGTAAAAAAGAGCTTTACAAGCAATAGTGAAATTGAATAGGTTTTCAAAATCGATATATTAATAACAACACGGACATAAAATAGATACCTACGATATTAGTATATATGATACCTACTTGTATAAAATGCAAGGTTTAATTATTAATTCGTAATGTAAATAATAATTCCACACTTAACAAACAATCTCATTTCCCCCGTTCGATGTAATTTATCAAGTCATAAATCTTTAATTTTGTTATCATAAAGCACATTAACAAACCACACAGACTAATTGCTTTCGAATCTTCATTATTTACAATAGCCACAGCAAGTAATTGTGTATCATAGCATTCCAAATATAAAAGTAATTTATACAAACATTGTGAGCTACCAGCAAAATTAAATTGAATAAAGAATGGAGGTCATTTATTCACAGAAACTAAAATGGTATGTAATAAAAACTTCACATACAAAGGCCTTGATCTCGACGTGAAATTTCAGCTGGACTAGAAAATTCGCAGGGGTAAAATAGGGCGTGAAATTGTTCTGTGAATAGGTGGTATTTGTTTATGGGAGAGCTCTACGGGTCTGAAATTTAGATGTAATGCCTCTGATGTGTTTCGTGTGGCAGTGATGGTGTCGCGTTTGTCACACGGCGATGTACTTGACATGTGTAGGACTAAGAATTTATTTATTTTGTTGAATTTTTAGACATGCGGCATCTCGAGACATTTTAAAGTGAAAATTGTGAACAGAGTATTGTACTCATGTTATTCTCTTTAGGTAAGCTTTAAGCTAAACGTATTGTTAAGTTGTTTTTTTTATTTAAAGCTGTGAAATACTAGCTAAATAGTATTCATATTTGACGACCTGATTGGCGCAGTAGCTAAGCGATTGGACTGCTGCGCTAAGGGTTACGGGTTCGATTCCCGCACGGGGCAAAACTTTGTGCGAACCACAGATGTTTGTCCCGAGTCTGGGTGTTAGTGTATGTGAATATTTCATGTTTGTGAAACGCACCTGCGATACAGGAGAAATTCCTAGTGTGGGGCGACGTTTTATAAAAAAACAAAAAACAAATTTATTTAATATATTTTACTAGACGAATACATCTACAAAAGTTAATGGTTTATAGTTTTGCTATATATACTCAATTACTCATATTTAATCGTACTTGGGTCAACCTGTAGTTTAGATGCGAGAATCAGGGGACTTTTGTTAGGAAAAAAACTGTCATGGTCACATCTGGTTAAACTAGTGACCGGCTACAACACAGTTGGAGAGAGGCCAGGCTGTAGGCCAATGACGTTTCAAATCTAATTAGGAAAGTTTCCCTAGTTCACCGCTTTTTTACCCATTGGCTTGTAGTAGGTATACATAGCTATACATAAGAGTATTGTTTTGCAAAGCAAAAGATATTTAGAAGGTAAACGGATAGAACCGTCAACAAACATGTTTGATGAAAAATGATTACGAATGTATCCAAACTGAAAATCAAGCCGTATCTAATTATACTTGGGTCTACCACCATATCACCGACTAATATCTTTAACTAGAACCTGCCAGCTTCGTCGACGTGGATTTTTTGTTCGTAGGTATCTTCTTCGGTATATAAAACTTCTGCTCATTGCCTATTCTGTAAATGCATTCTAATTATTGGTGAATTAATTTTGAAAATCGGATGGATGGTTTTGAAGATAAACTATACAAACTGACAAGTTCTACCACTTTATATGTATAGGTATACCTAGTTTAAATGCCCAACGATACTCAAAAGGCACATCACATAAAACTAATTCCAATAATAAACGACACAAGTAAGTAAATTCAACCTGAATTCCCAGAATACGGATGCACATTGACAAATAGCTGTAGTTTCTTCAGAACAAAGTGGGTTATATTTCGTTCCCACACTGTAAACGTTTATTGAATAAGTAAGCAGTGGTTTTCAGAAAGGTAATCTTTGTACGAACGATGCTGCGTTTTTATCATGGCGGATAACAATTTGTTAGTTTTTGTTTGAGAAAGAAATGCGAGGTTGTTTAGATGTCTAAATTATTTTATAAGTCAAAGAAAGTAATGGCCATTGGCACTGTGGCTAAATTAGTGTTTGGCGTTAAGGGTTGTCAAATGCTAATGTTAACGTAGATGCCAGTTTAAGATATTTTTGTGAATTCTAGATCTTAAGGGTAAGAATAAAATAGCTATGTTTTAAAGCAATTCGACAAAATCATTTTCCGTGTTAAGAAATTATTTCTGGCCTCTTTTTGTTACATAATGGTTTCAGAAAATGATCAGTGAATGTAAATAGGAGCATACGTTATGCATTCGTCCATTTAAAAAAACTTTGATAGGTACTGTCTATGGTAATTAAGTATGTTAAACAGTATTTCCCCGCCTACCCCATCGGGCTTCGGGGAATACAAGCATGGTGGCCACTGAACAAACCAGTTTCATGTAAAAAAACAAGAGCTTTAATTAGATACCTAATTTGCATTTAGTTACACGTTCCATACTTTAAATTCAAATATAAAGCTTGTACTTTGAATAATTTCTACATAATTAGGCCATTACGCTGGCAAATGACATCATCACAATGTTCTCAGTCACACATAACGGCATTTGAAATGTATTCCCTTCGTGTCCCAACTTAGCTCTAACATGTTGCGACAGTTTTTATCAACATAATAACCGAATATGTATTCAAGTGTAGTGCTTAGTTTTACTCCGCCATACAACAATGTTCATACATATTACGACTAATATTCAACCTTACTACGTTACAATAGGGTCTTTAAATAGAGTAAAAATAATATTGTCTTAGCGATAGATGGTCTCACGGACTAGCGGCGCCGCGTGGTGGCGCTTAGGTGTAACTATAAGTTCCTTGCCCTTATTAGAAACTATGGCTCATAATCTCATAAATGATGCATGTATGAAACATTCGTAGGCAGATATTTTTTACCGCTACGCAGTACTTTCAATGTACTGCAAAAATTATCGTCGACAAAAAAATTATAAAGAAGAAGTACAAATATTAATTATGACCCTGTTATGTATGATGTTCCCTCGCATTCGAATCGACAAGCATTAAATGAGTCGTCGCTCCGGGTTCGGTCATTCCGATTATCAGTTGGCATATCTTCGTCCGCCAACAATGAGAGACAACCCGCTAAATGCGCGCTGCACTCGAACATCTTAATAATCCGTTGAAGGGCCGTGTCGGCCCAGCATGACGCGAACCCAACACAACCGTAATTATTTTTCAACGGAGTGACATTTTACGCAGAAATAAATAATTCCAATGCGCCCAGAAATTACGACTACATTAATTCGAATGTGCGAATAAATAATTTAGTGCCAACACGAAATTTAATTATTTCGACACAAAATGAACCGATCCAATTTAACATCAATTTTTGTCGCTCGAATTGGTTTAATGCGTATTCGATTTCGAATAACGTGATCATAATACGACTAGTTTTCGATACAACATGGAGTTTACTGTTCACAGCCTCGTAGCGGGCCAACAGTGCTTCGACGTGACATTTGACAAGCGTCTCCTTTAAAGTTTAAAGTAATTCAACCGGCGGGGACGTCACGTCGATGCGCGTAGAAAGTCAACCTTTACGATGGTCGAGTGAACAAAACAAAACAAGTTGGACATGTCAATGCCCACGCCTTTGGTACGGTAACCTGATACAAGCAGGCGGATACATTTAACACCACCGAGAGGTTCGCAAGCGGTCGCGTCGCGTGCGAGCAGAGCATTAAGCGGAGCGATGAGCGATGCGGCGAGCGTAGGTCGAAGGACGCCGTCGATAGTTCAGCGCTGCTAAGTTATTCTACAACGACTGTAATCTTGCTGGAGACTACTTGATGTCACGCACGTTGGTACGTGCTTTGTACTAGTTTAGCACAGCTTTTAAGTTACCACGACAAGGTGAATTAGTTTTAGATAACAATCTAAAGGCTGTTTTAGGTATCTAATAAATCGAAACATGCAAGACAAATGGCAGGCGTATAATTAAATATTAATAATGTCAAGTCAAAGATTTGAGGTTCCCATATCCAACACGCAATGGATATTAATAAACATGTATGAAAATTTGGTGCCTTATATCACTGTGTCCGCAGCCTTACCTGCCCATCCGCTCGCCCGTGTCATGAAAGAGGATACTTTAATATCCGATTCATTGTTCTGTTACAAATTTGTCAGTGATCTTTACATTAAACTTTTTCTCTTTTAAAATTTGAGATGGGTCCATAATCCTCGTGCGGCCGGCACGTTGTAAGTAAATCTTCGTCACGTATTGACGTTTAGACCACACAAATAAAAATAATAGATATCGTATTAAAGGGCTAAGCATCTAACGTGAGCATTATATGAGTGTCGGTATTGATTACACTTTATTCGATTTCTTTGTAAGTTTCCTGTTTCAATGCCGTTTCGGTTTCTAGATATAATTTTTCTGTGAATGTGCATTCCGAATATTATACAAGTATTGTTATAGTTCAACGAATGTAATAAAACCTATACGTGTGTTGTGGATACTAATACCGTATTGCGCTGATGCATTTAATAAAACGTAGGTTTGTTACGTGTTGTGTAACTTGCCATGTTGTAATAAATGCTTTTATTGCCAATTTAATTAAATCCACGGTCATAAGGCCAAAATTACCAACATTGATCTTCATGCTTGCTCACGTGTTGGTAATTTCTGAAAAATAAAGCCAAACATTTTATTCCTGGATTTACGCGGAGAAACGGAAAAAAATGTGGTGTCTTATATCATTCTAATTAGAAAGTATACAACTTCTAATAAGTTTGGCATACAATACATTGTCAGAGGCATTACTACGTCATTTTTTAATATTGGCTTTTAACTAGAAATGTATTTTATACATAATAAATTCTTTTATCAAATCACGCATCCCTAATAACATATCACAGTCAAAAAATATTTTTTTGTGTTAGTATTTTTTTAGGAATGTACTGATGCCAATACAGGATACGTTTACTTAACCACTTAAGAAAGCCTAGTCTAAATTATAGCTTTCTTTTACAAAACTTTGGATATAAACTTTGCATAATTTAAAACCGCTTAAAACATCCGGAATTTACAAAGACTTTAGTTTTGGCAAATTAAAGTTTATTTGCATAAAATAAGAATCGTGCGGGCGTAAGGTTCTGATCGACCGTAATCACTTATCATAATTATTAATATTTCGCTGCTGTCACGCAACGGGTTGCCTCAAGGCAGGCCTTAATGCTCTCCACTGATGATGGGTAGCATCCACAGTAACCGACTCAAACGATAATTTGAGATAATTTACGTAATTCGGCACAAATTTCATTCGAAGAGCATGTTGTGCTCAGCTGAACATCATTATGTAGAAGTGAGTTTTAAAATCGTTCACGACCTAATTCTAACCGCCTTCGAGCGGTTTAAGCGAATTAGATTTTGCCATACCCTTATTATTGAAACGCAAATACTCAGAAAAAGGGTAAAGCTACTATTATTAATATTATTTTATTCAGATGAACAGACCATTTCGCTTCTACGGACAATATACAGATTTTACGTAAACGAAAACGTTTTCATACTTAATTATTCTCACGGAACTCATCGAAAGCTTAACACGCTTTTTTCGCAACATCGCTTGTAAAAATAAACGTCGTTATTGCAGTGGTAATTAACTTTGATTGCGCAACACAATCTCCCGTTGTGCATTAATGATATCAGTGGGAGAGCCAATACACAGCATCGAAGCTCCCATACACAGCGATGTCGATCGGGATCGAACCGCGACGACACGCAGGGGACACAGACCAACAATGGCCAGAGGTGAACAACAATTTACGAGCGTTATGTATGGGTGGGATTTTTGTTGCATCGTTTATTGACTTTGTTGTTGGGAACTTTGTTTATGTGGGAGTTATTGTGGGTCCTTGTGTGTAGATTGATCTATCTGTTTATAAAAAAATGGCTTTGAAAAGATGTTATCTGGGTAGTTAGTTTTATTTATCGACTTATTATAGACATCATTACAAATATATTATTACCCAGGTTCATCACATATTGTCTGACATATTTTATAATTATGCAGAACATAAATCTAATACAAAAACAATATACTATAGTATTCGATCGATCCCAAAAGACTGGCAGACTGATTATTTGGCCAAAAATTTTTACCAGCCTTTTGGTCACGTGTAGAGCCGTTTCGGTAAAACTCTAAATAGCGCGCTCGGACCCCTAGTTTCAAATTGTTTGACCCCTACGGCTCAAAAATACAATTACCAATCAGATTTTTGTATTTTCGCCGCATTTTGCAATGGGGCTGGTAATGTTGCTCTAATTAGGCAATCAAATATTTCCAATATGTTTTGGAACAGGCACTTGATCCTTGAGCCAGCAGAAACATTATTATTGTACACGTATAGCCGTCGCCTAGCCAAAGCTAGATAACCTTAACTTAAATGAGCCCCCATAGACGAATTGGCATCATCCTATCACCAAGAAGAGAGATGTCAATAAAATGTCTCAAGTTAATGACATTTACGGGTCTCTAGACCATTTACCAGTTGCTAGCACGTATGCACACATTAACTTAACAGTGTTTGTCTCTGGAGACCGTAGATGGTAATTATGTGAACGAGCCAGAATTCATAATTACAGATAGCAAAACCAATATCTAATTGACATTATTATATTCTATGTCGTACATAGAACACACGAAATTTTCATGATGTCTTAAGTGGAAAAATATTCGTACCAACGTCATCAGTTGTTGGAAGTGCATCGATACGCAAAATAAAACTACATAAGCGTTTATCAGTAAGCAAATTAAGGATAATATTAATTTTCATGTCTGCATTATTAACTAGTCTACGCGTTGGTCGCGCCGCTTCGCAAAGTTCATCAGATAATGAGCACATTTGTTGCGTGTGAAACTAGAATTCCATTTTGCACGAAGCTACATTTCGCGTAAGCATCAAAGCGAATGCTTGCTCTTAAACTGCGGGCCGACTCGATAAATCATGTTTCGTTTTAAACATTCTAACGCTTCATTTTGCTGATCCAAACAGCCGATGCCGTCTTCAGTGTAAAACACTCTTAACAGCTCTTTTGTAATAAATCCAGGAGAATGTTGCGTTACGACTGCAATAATACGAATCAGATTAAGTGCGGAGTGTATTACCTTTTGTTTAACGTTTGTGGTCTGGCCTGCCTTCGTAATTAATGTGTAGAATGTCAGTGGTGCCCTGCCTGGACATAACATCCCGGGCACGACTTCGACTGCGCTTCTTTTTTCACTTTCTGCTGTCTTTGTTGTTGTTTTTTTAAAATAACGTATTGCTAAAAAAAGAGCCTCGACTAAAGCCGTAAAAGCTCAATACCTTTGATATTGAAATATATTAAAAATATCAGAGACTTTATCTTGAAATATAGTTTTCAGTCATAAGTACAGAAAATACACTAATACATTCTTTGTTTTCATTTCTCTTTTCTATCATGTTGAGTTGTTTGAGGGAATAATTCAATTCTGTTCATATGTACCGTACTGCTGCTGAAATGCTATGGAAACAATACACTAGCTCTTTGAATATGAAAGTACTTTGAAGAATGTAATCAAGTTTAAGTAATATCTTTAGGGATCATTCTTTATATGTCGTTGAACTTTTATTCTGTCTGTCTGCAAAAACTCCTAAGATTTCACAGTAAAACTTAATTAAAACAATATTTCATATGGTGCAATGTGCATATCTTTAAACTGAGCTTAATCAAAATTCTTAGATAGATGTGTCTTTGTGTCCTCAGTGGCTTTTTGATCTCCCACTGCTTAGTAAAAGCCTCCTCCTTATTTTTCCACAAATCTCTATTCGTATGATACAATATTAAAAGTATCTACATCCTCACTTCCACAGACATCTGTCTGTATTAAGTCTTTCAAAAAGAAACAACAATATTTTACACTCGTAGAATAACAATAAGAATTCCTGATGAGATTCTCCGCTTTGTGAACTAGAAGACATTACCATTCAATCGCATTCAATATGTCCAAAGCATTTGGTGGTTAAGTGTCTACAAATAGCCACCATATTAAAATGCTTGCTTCAAATCATCAAAATTAATATGTGTAATAAATAACTTCGGCCATTTGCGTTCCATCGGATATAATGTAAACATACACCAAGGAATCACGTAACGTTAAAAATTTATATTCGTCTAATAACTGTCGAATTCTTGTAGCAACAAATTACTGTGACGCGTTGACTTACTGAATGGACGATGGTAACAAATAGTTTAGTAATTCCAAAGAGTTTTGAATAGAGTCCAACACTATTTTGGTCGGCGAACGGTGATCTTTAAGCTTTTATTTCGTTTTGCTCCGAGATCGCTTGCCGATAGAATGACGTTCCACTATTGCGAGATAAAGAGATGTTTCGGATATTATAAGTCTATATTTAAATGTTTATTTTTGTAGAAATTATTGGAGTTCATTGATGTTTACGATTATACCATTTAAGTTCTGGTATTTATTCATTTGAATATAAAAATAGAATCGTAGAGTATTTGAGTAACACCGTATCGGGAAATATGTAGTCCTCTACTTAAGTAATGTGAATGTAGTGCATGGCAACGTAAACAGAATAAACTGTAGATTATGATTACTACTAGCTTAATTACATCATCACCCGGAAGAGGTCCAGTGTTGAACAAAAGCCTCCCCCTTAAGTAAGTAGGGGGAGGTGCCCACGCTTGGAAAGCGGCTCGGGGATCGCAGTATTCGTGGTGAAGTTACAGAAGATGCTGCTGCCCGCCCACCTTCTGGATTTTAGCCTCGGATCTTACGACACCCACAGGAGAAAAGGGGATGGCACCACTTGGCCTTAGTTCAACAATTTGGTATAATAACTACAATAATTAGGTACAATACTGGCATTACTGCAATAAAACGTAATATAACAGTAAATATATCTACGCAAAATAAGCAACGCATGCACAATAACAGAAATTTTAACCTTAAAATTCTAGCCCTATTATTTTTAGTATACCATCGCGTTGGCATTACCTTCATATTACTATTAACTGACTATAAAAAACAAAAAGAATATTTTAAAACACAGCCAACTTTAGAAAACATACGAAATTTACAGCAAATACATTACACAAACAAAAACACGAAAACTTACATAAAATGAACTTTAGGTTTGTTACATAAATAACTGTATGATATCTAGCTTTTTGAGCGCGTTCATAGTAGCGACTAGTACTGCAGCTGTGCTCGCTCGCATCTCAATAATGAATGTATTGTCCGCCGGTACGTACCCGATCACAGTCCAGACTATTTTTGCTCAAACCTGTCGGCGTCTGTCATGGAAAAAAATGTCGTGGAGTTGTTACAATGACTGGAAACTTTAGAAGTGAGACGACGCTATGTATTTTTCATGACTCGAAAAGATTGATGCTTTAGATACACGGACAAGAAGTTGAAGTTAGTTTTTTGAGGTCGGCGAATACATGACTTAATTTTGTAGTTTGTTTTTCTTTTAGAAGACAATCTTGTTTGTTAGTTTTCTGAGTAACCATAAGTTTTAGTTTAAGTATAGCACCACAAATGTTTTTGCACATACATATACTACTTTGAAGCCTTTACGAAGTTTGGAAAAATATAAATGATTTTTTTATTCACTTCATAATGAAACTCGTCGCCACGTGTTTCATCTCCATGCCATTCTAATACCTCGTTCCACCGTCATGAATGAAGACACATTTGCCAACGACAGCAAATCCAACGGAGTTATTTGATTTATTCCAAGCCGGGACTATTGAAAACTTCCATCAGAAGTCATTATTTAGACGCTGTAATGAAGCTGTGGCCAGGAATCTTGAACAGTAGACAAGTGCAAGCATCAGAAGTGGATCTTTTTGTTATTTATTGCTGATACTGTATTTGTGTAGCGAATGTTTGAGATTATTTTGAGAGTACCGGCTTTGCTTGGACAATACTAATTGTGTAACGTGTTTTTGTTGGACGCTTTGTTGTTCGAATCAGTTGATTGTTATGACATAATTATTAACCCCGCAGATTTTATAACCTTACTTTTAGGATGTGATGTTCAGATAATTAATTGTAACAACACCTAAACCTACACAAGCACTAGACCAAACAAACGTTTATTTTGTTTGACTTAATATTTTTTGTACATTGTGTTTCGACGAAACATAAAGTTTGGCTTTAATTAACTTACCCATAAACTACAAAAACAGCACTATTAATTTAAAAGTTTTTGTACACGTGCCTCTAATGAAATGTTTGAACAATTTTCAAGGAAAATCATTAATTATGTTCTAAGAACGTCAAGACAAGACAACTTTAACATTGGAATTAGTAATTTAATTTTCGACCAAGTCTGTTGTTGTCATATAAAAACGTGACTCTGGTCTCTGTCATCTGAACATTTACTAAGAATATTAACTATACTCATTTGAAGGGCAATCTGGTAGGATGGTCCCATTAAGCAGATTTATTACAAAAAAGGAAAGAAACTTTATCTTTTTGCTACGAAAGTCTCAGTTTATAAAAGACTGCAGTTTTAAGAAAATGCAAAAGCTCATCGTTTTATTAAACGATCGATCTTTGACATTTCCGTGGTTCGTTGTATCGCGTCGTGACATCGTGGCGCTACGGACAATCTTGCAATTTGTCAAATATTTGGAATAGTCCCGTCGGCGGCCACCAACGAATACAGCTGAAGATCACTGGATGTGCGGCCCGCGAGCATTAGATGTTTCGAATTGGTTTTTAACTAATTGTTAGCAGAATTCGCAGACCACCGACTAGACTGATCGAGGACACACAAGGCGGACCTCACAGCACAATGATTGAAGATGACATATCCATTTAGATGTCATGATTTCTTCTAAAGATTAGGATCATAAAACTTGTCAATATATTATGCACAAAAATAATTACTTAGCTATTTTACAAAATATAACTTTATCATTTAACTTTCATGTAGGTTTTCCATATTATTCGAGCACTATACTTTACACCTACTTAAGTATAATAAAAATAATATACTTTTTTATTATTGATAGTAATAATTGTTGCTCGAGGAAATTTATTTTAAAGTACTTTATTCCATTTTCGTGAGTAGGTATAGAAACAAAGAATTTCGTCCTAGAGGCTAAGAACATTTTCCGCCACATCTGGCGAAGCTAGACTAATCGAGCGTTCAGTAATATTATCTTCAAAACAGACGCACTTAACCTATTTCTATCGATACTGTCGCAATTTTTTTCGCAAAACCCCCTTGTCATCTTAGGGTTAACACACAAGTGCTCCCAAGTGCACGGCCGTGTGTCCCATGCGGGTGGTCGCTACGTAGACGATTCAATAATGATGCCCCCTGACGTAATGTGGCAACTTCAGACGGGCCACGCAAAAACCGACTTGCCGGAATCATGGACAATACAATAAAATGCACAGACCTTAGTACTGCGCCGCGGTATATTTTACTTCCTTGAATTTTATGACGTCATCCTATTCAAACAACCCGAAGAAACATAAACTATTGTTGTAGTAGTCCAATAAAATTGCCGATACCTTGTGTTGCCGTAATAAAATTGGTTTCATTATTATGTGTATAAATAGTTGGTAGTAAAGATTTTTTTCTGTGAACTACGTGTGTAAAGTTATAGATTTGCCGACAAGATAGGTACCCATTAGAAAAAAATCTGCTCCAAATCGTTGTTAACTGCCAAACCATTTTTTTTTTGCTTTCTTGGCTATCATATCAGCCACTACCTACATTTAGAAAGTTATTTAACTAAAATTATATTTTTTATTAAATGCACCTTGCAATGACCAACTGTAATTAGTTAAAAGTAATTATTAGTACTACCGAGGTACTAAATAATTATCAAAAATTATAATTTAGTAGTGTTTATTAATATTAAGAAATTATTTACCAAAAATAGTAACAAATAGGAAAAAATATCAAATAAGATTAAAAAAGTTTAATAGCAGAGCGTGGTTTCGATCCACGGACCTCTGGGTTATGGGCCCAGCACGCTTCCACTGCGCCACTCTGCTTATGTCAGTGCGCCTCGAAATAGTGTTTCTCTATTTGCAGATAATGAAACCGTCATAAAATAGGAAAAAATTGCATATAAAGCAGGTCTAACTAAACTTTGTGAATACCTCATTTAATTTTTAATAAACGCGTAGCGAAAGGGCCCTTATAATTTAGTTCTGTACTTCCTTCTAAATAAAAGATTGATTTTATGACATTCGTGTTAATACTTCTCTATTATAAGGCATAGTTACCATTTCTCAATTTTCAGCATAAATATTTGGAAATAATTAGTTTTATTATAATTAATGCATTCATATTATAACTATTTTGTATATTTACTAGGTTTGACGTTTGAACTGCAGAGTGACACTTATAAGGTAATCTTAAAAGTGATTATTTTTCCTTACGTGCATACCGAACAGTCTAAATATTTAAAATAAATAAATAGAGCCTACATTAATACTTTGTTAGTAATTCCTTATTTGATCTAAACAACTCCTGTAGTAGGCTAAACTTATTTTAATATCCTTTCTTTCTTATTGGAAATAACTGGATCTTGATTTGACTTTTACCCATTTATCATAGACAGAAAATATGTCAACGCCATCTAGTGTCAAATCAAGAAAACCTGCTAGTGGCAGGCTAAATTTCGTGTCTGGTGGAATAACGTCAATATTTAAGTAAAAAAGGTACTTTAGCTGGGAGTAGTTATAGTGTGTGTGGTCATAGTAAAAGATGATGCTATAATAGCAGTTTATTAAAAAAACAAATGTTAAAATACATGTTAGCAGAGCGTGGTTTCGATCCACGGACCTCTGGGTTATGGGCCCAGCACGCTTCCACTGCGCCACTCTGCTTACAGGATACTATAGTGAATTGTGTGTCTCATAGTAGTAGCTGATGCAAAAACAGCAGTTTATTATGAAACAAACGTTAAAATAGATGTTAGCAGAGCGTGGTTTCGATCCCCGGTCCTCTGGGTTATGGGCCCAGCACGCTTCCACTGCGCCACTCTGCTTACAGGATACTAACTTGAAATGTGTGTCTCATAGTAATAGTTGGTGCAAAAATTGCAGTTTAAAAAACAAATGTAATGAGGTCGGCTAAAAGTACTTAGACATTAGACAATATCAAAGCGTTGTTTTCCATCCCAATACATAGGTCTTGGAATAGAAAATAATTAATTGAAATCACTAGGATATACTTTAACTAATTCCCCAAGTAAGAAATCTTGATTGTCCAAAGTTTAATGCTGCGTGACTAAATCAAAAAATACAGTTTCTCATGATAGTGGAAGCAGACTTAATAAAAGTCAGATTCGGAATAGTCTGATTGATAAATAAGTTTATTTTTCAAAAACTGGTAAAAAGAAAAACTTTGTTAAACATTTGACTTACACTATGTCCAACATATCTCAGCATGAACATTACCGAAACCGCTAAATAGAAGTTTTAAAATCTTGGAACAACTAGTTATTTGGACCATTGCCATATTTCGGCATTAAGCAAGAAAGCTCATCTTATTCCACTGTTTTAAATACTTCATTTGGGAAAAAAAAGGTTAGCCTAAAATAGGCGCATTTACCTTAAAATGAAAATGTATACGATCTTTTTGGTTAGATGACATTGGTATACTACCTGTGCCGTCTTCCTCTAAGCCAATTCCACGAAGATGTTTAAAGACAGCTATTTAGCCAATTAGGTACCTAGCAACCTCTTAACTCTAACTAACATTTATAGGTAACGTTTATTGCTAATCAGTGTCTTAGCAACTGGTGAACAGTGAAGATAATATATTTATAGGTAAGACCGTTAGTGTAGTCTATCATGGTTCCCATTAGTTCTAACAAGTAAGCTTTTTATTTAATTGTATTCTTCATTGTTAAAAATGGCTTAGTTTTATAAAAATAGGTATGCGATGAATATTATATGTTTTCGGTAAAGTTAGTAAATGAAATCGATTTCATAAAACACTCATAGAAAGCATATTTCACACTAAGCGTACATGAGCAGAGTGGCGCAGTGGAAGCGTGCTGGGCCCATAACCCAGAGGTCCGTGGATCGAAACCACGCTCTGCTAACATCTATTTTAACGTTTGTTTTTAATAAATTGCTATTTTCGCATCAGCTACTACTATGATACACACATTTCACGTTAGTATCCTGTAAGCAGAGTGGCGCAGTGGAAGAGTGCTGGGCCCATAACCCAGAGGTCCGTGGATCGAAACCACGCTCTGCTAACAATTTTTTTTGTTATTTCTACATTAGGTAAAAATATTGAGAATCTTCTAAAGGATATAGGGTACTAGAACTATGTTATGAAAGACAATATTTTTATGGCTGCTCTTGTTTTGCGGATAGTATCTGTAAGACAGCTGGAGTATCATTGCCAATGTATGCTGTATAATTCAATTATTTTCCAATCACCGAATTTCTATGCTCAATATTTAAAAATGTTGTTCGTTGATTTTTGTTATTTCAAAATTGATTTGAGGCCATTGCCAACCCAATTACGTTCATCCGTACCCGTTGGACTGTAACTTTCTGTTATTATTTTGAACATCTGTCAATTTCACGGGACAACGCTTCGGGTCGAAGAAACAGTACCTACCTTGTCAGATTGTCTTTGTTCATCGCTAGTTAAGCGGAAGAAAATAATTATATAGACGAATCGAAGGCGACAGCGGCCGAATTGAATGTTAAATAATTATCGTTTCTACAATTTATCTGAATCTATTATCGAGTATACAAGAGTAATGACTTGATAGGCCCTTGAGTTTTGGCTTTGTTTGGTGGTAATGGTTTCTAACACAGCATTTAGTAAAGGTATTTGAATAAGTAATTGATTTTACTTTGTTTCTAGAATTGAAGGCTTTCGTGTTTTTCTAATAACATAGATATTACTATCATCGATTTTCAGTTAGGTGGTTGTAAGATACATGAAGTTAATTTGTACGAAGTCGATTTTAATATGATGGTTTAGTTTCTTTAGATAATATGTATAAAAATGACAACGATCTAACAATACATTATGCTTTCGTTATTTTTAGAATAAACACAAGTTATGAGAACAATAAAAACCGACAAATATGCAGGTACCTTAACACAATTTCCAGTGTTCAACTTTTTTACTCGTAATTTAGGATCATAAGCGGCCTTTTTGTCGACGGCAAGAGTAAATTGCTCTACATAAAATAATTACAACATTCTGTTTGTTCAGCACTGCTATGTAAGGAGGTTTTACTCATGTAATTTTCTTGTTAACCTCTGGACATCGGTTCTTATTAAGTCATCAAAATTATACCACACCGGTACTCCAGCGCGTGTTTTGTTTTTAAGCAAAAAGCTAAAGGCGTACTTTTGAAAATTAAATTGTTCGGTCGGTGATCAGAGTCAATTTTGTAAAGCTATATTTATATTTGAGTACGCCAAATTGTTTATTATATTTCTGGACGTGTGTTCCGACGTTTATATTGTGAGCAGTTATGCACTGTTACTTAAAATGCTATCATCATCAGCTTCACCATAACTCAGTAGAAATCTGGACTTCATTATTTTTCCATTTTATTTTTATACAATTTAAGAATGTGAATGAAGGGAAGAATCTCGAATGTGAACGAAGCAAATGGAAATCCGTGGTTTCTGCCTACCCCTCTGAGAAACAGGCATGACTTTATATAAGAATGAATTTATGTGTAATTTAAGACTATTTGAATTACAATCATGAATTACAAAATTAGATGGAAATATCAATTTTCTACTGAAAGGGTAATTGGTAAAATATTACGCCACTTTAGACAAATAAACTAGTACAAAGCTTAGTCCTAATTCGTGTTTTCTAACAGTGAAACTTTAAATCATAAAGAGATTAAAGTGGAATTATTTAAGTACAATAACTAATCAGTTAGGCTTAACAGTGTTAGGTAAGGTTGACAAGTAAAATTTTGAAGTCTTACTATCTTGAAAGGATGAACATTGTCACTAGTAACTTATAAGAGAGAGAAGTGTTGTCATATAATAAAGTCCTGTCCTTTTACCATCAACTCTAAAAGCATGATAGTGTACATATAGGAAGCGAGACGCCACATTACACAACGTAAACTGTCCTGGTTTAAGAGTCCATTGTAAGGAGGCTAATTAACAGCCTTTTTAGACAGTTGTGTGTAGACTGTGTAGTACACCAATTTTCGCAAGTTATGTACAAACATAATAGGGCGAGCCTATTGCCATCTCAAATACAGAGTCCATGCTGCTACTCTGGATTACCTATGTAAAAACCCAGTATTAATACTTTGCCCGACCCTTGATCTTAAACCTGGACTACTAGATCAAATGCAATTTTTACACAAACAGTTGGTATGGGTGATAAATCCCTGTATGAATATTATATTAATAAAATATCTAACTGAACAAGCACTGAATGCAATCCTTTAATTCCACCAAACTGATAAAAGCACGCTCCAATTCTTCTAATCCTTCGCAAGCACATGGCAAACATTTCAAAAAGCGTAATTTTCGCGCGCTATTGATCTGCTATTCGTCTATTGTCTTTGTTTTTTATACACCCACATGCGCTTTTATTACGCCCTGCAAAGCTGCACCACTGTAAATAAAACTGGAACTGGAATTTCAAATATACATCGCTTTGAAATACAGTAATGCACACACGTGTGTGTGATGGAACTTTATATATATTAGAAATATTTTAGTTTTAAGGCGAAGGGTGTGAGATAATTTTATGGGTTTCTAGTTTTTATTATATTGTCATTGTGGCAAATAAAGGAGTTAAAAGGAATCTATATGAATACGATTCACATATTTCGAACAATATTTTAAATAAGCAATCATTCTTTCTCAAAGAATGTGTACACGTAAAAATGTTGGGAATGAAATTAGGAGTACAAAGATTCGGAACAATCCCTCTTTCATAAAACAAACCTGTACCCTGAAACACTAATTCGTGTTTTTAAACGCTAACAGTAATGTTTGGAAAAAAGTTTTTAATACACGCCTAGACCTTATTATTAAAATTGATAAACTATAAGAGCTGTAGTAGAAAATGTTGTTGTTTTAGTATTATTTGAGCTTAATATATAATATAATGTATACATATAATACCAATAATTCAAAACACATACTTTCCTAACAACTGCCAAGTTATAAAAAAATATTTGATCATCAGAACCTAAATCACACACCACAAACAAAATGGATGCTAAACATAGTATCTGTTAAAACAAACAGTTACCATCTTGTGTTTATTGTCCTTATTATTGATTTCTCAAGAAATCCTGTAGAATTAACAGACAAGTTAACATTTAAAGAAATAAAATCAGAAGTGTGGATAATCTTTATAGCCACTTTGTGCCGCAAAAAATGTATGGTACCATTATAAAATGTATGTTTATATCTGAGTTATTTATAGTTTTATTCGTCAAGGTAGCAGGTACCGGCTATTATAAGTCGTTATTGACGACCTGATTAGCGCAGTGGCTAAGCGATTGGACTGTTGCGCTAAGGGTTGCGGATTCGATTCCCGCACGGGGCAAAACTTTGTGCGAACCACAGATGTTTGTTCCGAGTCTGGGTGTTTGTGTATGTGATATTTCATGTTTGTGAAACGCACCCACGACACAGGAGAAATTCCTAGTGTGGGGCGACGTTTTTTAAAAGAAAAAGAAAAAAAAATAATAATAATGAACGACTGAAATCGACAGCCTGGTTGGCGCAGTTGGTAAGCCCTTGGTGTCTTGTTTGAGTTCGATCTGTATTAGAACAATTTGGTACTTAAAAGATCAAGTCCTTAATGTTTGTTGATTTATTATGCGGATAGGTACTTACTACCATAATATATAGTTATGTTACATTGACAATTTGATGATGCTATTATAACTGACCCATTGCAGAACAGAAGCTTCTTTTCATATATAATAACAGCCTATAACTGTCCCACTGCAGGGCAAAGGCCTCTTCTCGTATAGAGAAGGATTGTGCATCGAGCACCACACTAGCTCACTGCGGATTGGCAATTTCATATAATTAAATCCAGGTTTCCTCACTATGTTTTCCGTCACCGTTAGTCAGTGGTATCTTAGAATAACTAAGAAAGTATTTATAATATTGAAAAAGTCACATTGATACTTGCCCGGGTTCGAACCTGCAACCTTGTGCGTACAAATCCGATATGTTAACCACTAGGCCACTACGACTTGTCTTACAGATAATGATTTATTTAATAGAAATAAAATACCTGTATTTAAAAAAATACAAACTTAAATAGTAGCGATTTGACTACAGAATATAATATCAAACAGCTGTCTCAAACATTACTCAAATAAAGCTAAACCTCAAGAAAAATCACAAAGCAAATTTTTGCGAAATAAATCCGAGTTGGTTTTTCACAGTAAACGGATTAAAGTGTGGTAGCAGGACCCATAAATCTGTGGATTAAACCAACCTATCTGGAGATTGCAATCTTACGGCCGCCAGTGCCCGCCGTCGATAATTGTACCGATAACCGATATTCTCGAAAAACGTTTCAAAAAGGTCTAGGAGTTTAGATAGAGTCTATTGTTGAAGCTCGAACTTTGAGTTTGGAATGTTTATTGAATTATAAAGTTGTAGAAAGCCTTAAAGACGCGACAACTTCTGACCTTTACATCAAAGTATAGAGAGGTCATAGAAAGAGCGCTTTATATTTATAAAGCAAAATAAATAATATTATTTAACCAAAATGATTATATTTAAGTACTAACTTGATTGAAGTGATAAAATATTGTTTTCTATTGTGTTCAAATTAAACAATAGAAAATAATGATTTTCAAATATTCTCAATTAATTGGCCCCAGATCGGCTTGACCTTTAAATATACCATTTGCTGAAACAATCCAATAATTTGCTTCAATAACCGCGATTGTTAATAATTTATAATACAAAGTCAATATAAGATGATTTCGACATGCTGTAAGTTTTCTTGTTATTTATTTTATTGTCAATGCGAAGGTAATCTTGCAGCATGGAGTGATTAAATTCATGAATAACATATTCTAATTATAAAAAGGAAGGGTCTGTAAATAAAACAAAAGTTAGTCGACTATAAAATGGTCTCCTTAAACAATCCGAGTGCGTTCGTAAATTCGATTGCCATATTGAAATAAATTGCTTGTAATCTTATACCCAAACAGCCAGAAAACAACTGAATGAGCAATATCAGGTTACCCAAGAGGAAAGAATGGTCTCACTTTTGGTCGTTTTGTGTATTTTGTCATACGATTTACCTAAAGAAATATGAACAAAGCGAATCGATAACATTACTAACACAAACCAAATATTATGTTGATTGTTTATTCCCAATAACATATTTTTTCTTCAAAACATCAAAACAATTATATTTTATGAAAGCATTTAAAGGCTTTACGATGGAAAAAAGTTTATGATTGTAATTTTCATATGGAAGTCGATTACCACCATTAGTTTCACTAATTACAACATTTTACAACCACAATTTAGTTTTATGACTATTGGAACATTTTCTATTGGAGGACTGAAGTCCACAGTACCGATGGACCATAAAGAAGTTATTACGGCATCCTACAATTTTACGTAATAAAACGCTCTTAGCAAAATTTTGGAAACATTTAAAGAAAAGTAAAACGAACAAAGCAGTTCGTCAAAATAATACGTAAGCTCCTTCGAATTTTCAACGTTTTGGTAGAGAAAACATTCGGCCAGTTTATACGAAGTTAAATAGAAATAAAATATTCGGGAACCAACAAAGCCCCGAGATTTAGTACTGAAATATAAAAATTTACGCAAAATACTGCAAATAAAACACTTATTACCGAGTATTACCAACTGACTCCCAGTAAATATTTCAAGAAAAAAAAAAACCTGCAAACTTTGAATAAGGTAAACCGTGGGCGTTCCGACAATGAGCACGTCACTGACTGGCCTTTGAGCTGTCAGCCTCTTGAAGAAACCGGGGCAATTACATTGAAAACTCCCGCAATGCTATCTTTAAGAAAAATAATACTAACTTTGAGTCAACTGACGTAAGGGGCTTATTAGCACGCCAGCTGTGACGGCCAGTAGGCTCCGCTTTGTCTTAGACTCCGCTACATTATATAAATGACTTGTTTCCATGCTAAAAAATAATAAAATATTCCAGTAATAGCCGACATTTGTAACTGACAAGACTAATGCCATTTGCTGTGAAAACAAAACCATTTCTGCCCAGCAAACTTTTAGATCAAAGCAGCTATCTAATGAAGGGGGAATTCTACATTAAATTACTGACATCAGCTTTATGGGCTATGATGAGTGATTATTAGAGGTGTCATGAGACTTTGATTGAACATCAAATAGCATGGCAAACGTAAGTAAATTAACACAGAATACCACCAAGTGTTAATCACATGATGAATCAGTGAAGCCGTCGAAGCACCGAAAGCTTGGCGCTCGTGATTGGCCAGTGTGGAGCAGGAGGTATGACCAAAGCCGCAGTAAACCCATTAAGATCTCAAATTACCTAGTACGCCCAAACCACGGATCGTGTGACTAATCGGTATTAAAGGTGCTGTTATGTCTTAATTAAATTATTCTCATAATTTCGTGGTAATTCTGTTGCGGTCGAAGAATTTTACTACGTTACAAATTTTGTACAATGGAGCAGTTTCTGAGGCGAATGGGAGATCGACTGCGTTAATTAGAGAGTTACACACGGAGTTACATTTTAATGGAGCATTTGGGATTACTTTTGCTGTTAGCAGAGCTAAAAAATGGATGTTGTTAATAAAATAATAGCTGCAGAAAACACGAGCGCTTTTAAAACGGTTTAAATATACGCTGAACGTTATGCGAAATGGAATTATGCGGTACCGGTGGCGGTTAATATTTTAGTGGTAACAGGCTTTTTCTATTACTCATAAAGGAGATAGTTTTGCTAGCTCAACCACGTGAATAGCCGAGGGAAATAAGGATTCCTTCGACCGTTAAATTTACGACTTGTCCCAAGAAAAGCCTTGTCTCCTACCCGAGATCTCTTTTTATAATTTATTTGGTTTGTTACGACCGCACTTCCCAAGCTACTCTCATGAAAATGTATGTCCCGGTGGATGCACATTGAAAATTTGCCATTCATGAAAAATGTTTTAAATTATTTAGTTCAAAATTTTCATTTCGTGAGTTGGTTTTCTGGAAACTATAATGTCTTTTGAATGGGCCAAAATTATATACATAGTTATAAATCTGCAGAGCACAGCAGTAAAGGTCTCTGTGATACCTATCACGTGGTCACGTCCAATCTTTTCGGATGGGGACTCTGCTCACTGTGTGTAAAATTTATGGAAATTGCATTTCCGCATTATGTCCGATATGAGGGTGAAATGTAAGTTCGCAGAAGAATTTTCTTTAGGGGCAAACTATGACATATTATTAACCGCTTTTTGCTTGCTAAGAATTGGTACTTGATAGTGTCATCTTAAAATATATGCTTATTAATTTTACCTAAACTAAATAACCGTTTACAATGGTATAAGTAATTTAAAAGCAATATCAGTAAATAATTAAGATTTAAATACATTTTCTAGCAACTTATACTATTTTACTACTTATGTAAAGTACGAAAAAATACTTTTATCTCATTAAGGATGTAAATAAAAAATAACCCTTACAACGCTATTGCAATCTCTTTAAAGTTATAACAGGATCATAAACACGAAGATCGTCGGGGTTAAGACTCCGTCGTAATAAAAGGGAAACTTCATTAAAGTTGGCCAAAGATACTGGCCAAGTAATTCTGGACTTGGTACAAGCTACTGACGCACAACGCCGACTTATAATCTTAATACGAATTTCCAAGAGCAAACTATGTATGAACTAGTTTACAATAGCTGTAGAGATCTACATAATACGTATATAATGGTCAGGTTTTAAGGTTTGTACATAATAACATGTAACAACTATGTAGGTACCTATACTAAAAATAGTGACTTTTTCAGTGATAGTCTGATTTCATTAATGAAAACCTGGAAACGCATACTAATCCTTTAAAAACACACGTTTCTAGTTATAAATATTTCAAACATAACATCACGCCTGTATTCCACGAAGGTCTGGCAGAGGTGCACATATAGTACATCCACATTTCACCAGTTACGTTTTAGGTCCCAATGTAATAGGGGGCGAGCCTATTGCCATTAACCGGGCACAAATCCAGACTCCGTGCTGCTACTGAGAATAACCTGATGGAAAAACCCAGTAACACTTTGCCCGACCCAGAATTCGGACCCAGGACCTCGTGCTCAGCAGTCACGCTTAGCAACCACTAGACCAACGAGGCAGAAATATTTCATAATGATGTAACTTGTTTTTACTATAAATAATAACAAAGAAACAATAACAACATAGTCATGAATGCCTCGATTCTGCCCACCTCATTCCACAACAGTAAAGTTCTAATCAAAGTAACGACGCGAGCTCATCTTCCTCCTTTGAGACCGAAAACTCTTTTATATCTTCAAAGAATATAACATTGGAACAACTCTAACTTTTGAAATACGAGTTTTTTCTAGGGTTAGTTATTGTAGTACTTGCGATACAATTTTTTTCGGCAAGCTTGTAAACTACTGAAATCTATTTATTGACTGCATGATAGATAAATTAAAAAATAATCATTTACTTAGATTATTTTTTAAATTTTAATGATATTGCCTCGTTGATCAAGGCTCGTAGCATGATCAAAAACAATTGAAATGCAAAGACCTTTTGACATTGCCATAAATACGAGGAATACAAAACTCATTTCATTTTAAAAATAATGTCATAAAAATAGTTAAATAAGGAGAGATGGCTGTGTTCTTCCTTTGGTGTAGCAGTCCCATCTTCACAACTGTACATTTCTGTGCATAGAGTACTGAATTGATTCAGAGACTTACAGAAAATACATATTTTATACATAACTAAAAATGATTTTATATGAGTAGGAGTACATTTATGTTTTAAATCTGTATAAGTTCTTAATATAAAAATAGAGCTTCCTTAGTATAGTAAATTTCAGTTATGGTATTGTTACAAAAAACTTTACTAACGTATTTTTTTTCACTTGGCAATTAGTTTAAATAGCACCAATTATACTTACAACAGTATAATTTTGTCAAATCGATCTTTGTCGTGTAAAGAGAAACAATTTGAGCTTTTATTCTAAAATTACAGTCAATGTATTCCCATATGGCGAAACCGCAGTATGGGTTCCAAAATTATAGGGTTTAGTTTAAAGATAAAGATGAGAAACAAAACCATAATTGTCACAGTAATCTCTGGCGTTTTAAGAGCTGTAGTTGCATAGCAGACGGAACGAGTGAAATAAAAATACTGAGACTGAAGAAATAAACGAAAGTATGCATTATTATGATGACGATTCTGAACAGGAATGTATGGAGATTCCTTAGCTGTACTATAATTTTGGTTAAAAATGAAAGCATCTCATTTCTTGTTATCTTTTACTTAGGTTGGACAATCTAAATTGGAATTTTATAAATAACTCACTTTGTGCAGTAGACACCGAATTGAAATAATAGAATACACATATTCTAAATGTTGTGTAACATAAATTCATAATAAAGAATGTCGTTGCCATGATTATTAATCTGATATGACATAATTTGTAAAGAATATGTCGTTACCTATTATGCCTTAACAATTATACTGTCATAAATAAAAATATGAGATTCCAGAATACCATAAATATTACTTTTTACCTTATTTCAATATCTCCCAAAAGTTTCGTTCGAAATTCGGTCAAGCTAATTTCAAATTTCCAAAAACAATGTCAAAGATCTTAAGTATCGTGTCAATGTCGACTCATTGCTTTCCGTAGTACCTGTAAAATCAATGAAGGAGTAGCGGATTGCGGTCCCCAGCCTCCCTCGTTGCAGGTTTTATGCATACTAGATGATATGACGGAAAAACATACACAACAGTAGTTATTTTTTATATTTGTTTCTGTAAGCGTGAAAATTTACGATCGGCTTTGGGGAACTCATATTGGTTTTCCGCAAATATACGAATGAAAATTATTGACGATTGCTTTTTATGTTCCTGTGTTTTGGCCGCACGAAAAACGCGAGGAGTTACTTTTAATTTGGATAAAAGTTCTCTAGGGTTTATAGTGCGCTGTTGAAAATGTCGGATTCGGAAACACCGTAAGTGTAGTACCTACCTGTGAAGTTAAATATGCTATAACAATGTTTGTAAATGCACATAATATTTATTATATTACTGGAGAGAATATTAAAATTATCCTGTATGACTTCAGCCGATAACCACAAACACAACATGACATATGTGGTTACCAGTTGGCGTATAAAATAAATATACACCGTGGTTTAAAATTGCAACAGTATGGTTGCAATAATAAATAACCCTTTTCTTGCAAGCAAAATCTTACTGTTCCTCGATATTAATAAGTATGATAGTTCATTCAGAACCATCAGCTAAAATTACCTAGCTCCATACTTCACTCGCTGGCTTGTTCAATGGGTGCTTAATTAAAAAGGTACGTAAAAGTTAACATTTTGACTGCCATGCCGCAGACACAATTTATTTATATTGTTCGCGGGTCAAATCTGAGCTACGTGGCATTCAAAGACTTCAGTTGTGTAATTATCGTCCAAAACTTTGGCTATTGTTTCCTATTTTATATATTTTACTATAATAACTAAAATTATATTTAGTGATACGTTAAGACATAAACATAATTTTGATATATCTCTTTTATAACGTGAGTCATCTGTCTTCCCTCTATTTTCTTCTTCCGACTTTAGTTCAGAAAAAATCCAATGTCATTGTCCAATGTAAGAAATTACACCTTTATTTCAGCAATCTTATTACCATAAACTTACATAATCCCAACAATTTACTAGGGATGTTTTAATCCAGCCGGCTTTTTCGGGCACAAATCGTGGCTACAATGTGAAGGTACGTTGGCTGCGCAGTACATACGTATCTCACATAGATTGTTATGTAACAGTACCGTACATACTGTCGCGCTAATGCCACAAGTTGTTCCTAAGCCCTCAGTGTTAGTTACTCCGACCATCTTACAAGTTCTAATTAGCCCCCTTGTTTCACGAAACAGCTACCTACAACGGTGTCTGGTTATTTCTATTACATTCGCTTTGGCATTAATGGGAAATCTAATAATTAAATTTGTTGTTTAATATCAGTATAATGTAAATTATGTATAGAAAAACTGATTATATCAAAAATCTGTAAGTTGAAACTTTCATTTGCTGCCATATCAATATTTTGAATAATAAAAATAACTGCATAGAGTGAGCTTTTAGAAGATACTGAGTTTCTAGATAGTTGAAATACGATTCAGAACTCAACTGATGTTAAACAATTATTTTTTTCAGGTGTTAGTATATTAATCTACGCATTTAAAGCTCCGAAAACACGCTACATGAGGTGTTTTGTTACCAAACCCTATTATTGAAATATCCCAAAAATTAGGAAAAATAAAAGCCAATCATTTTATTGACGTCATTATCTATTTTTACATAAATTGATGACGTAAATACGCAGTAACTGATCAGTCACAAACAGATCCAATTAATTACAGCAGTAATAATAGGAACAAATATAACTGTCCGCATCACCAATTTGCGTTATTAATGTTAATTTAGCTCTATTGATAGTAGGTAAGATTGATTTAGGCTCCGAACAATTTCGCTAGACTAGATTATTTGTTATTAGGATAACCCTCGCTAAATTGACCTCGATTTTCTCGATGAAATCGATCGTCTATCGAGCTGTCCCCGTCGCCAAACAATTGGGCCACCTTTGACCTCCCAAAAGCGAACACTTGTTTTTATGAGGCCGTAGTAAACCTTTCAACGTTGTCGACAATGCGTCGGCTGTCATGGCGAGCAATAAACTGCCGACGTGGCGGACTGATCGCATTTGTCAACAATATAAACTTGAGACCGTCCTGGCAAAAAGACCCAGCACGGCGAATAAGGGTTCATTCATCTATTCTGTTTTCTACCCAGAGGGATTTGTGCTCATTATGTTTTTTATTCATTTAGAAGTAGGTATAAAAGTAGTAATATGAAAGAAGGATCATTTTATATAAAAAAAAAGAATAGCATCTAGAATTCTAGATGAACTTCAATATTTTTTTTATCTAGCCTGTTCGGTGTCCCACTGCTAGGCAAAGGCATCCCCATTATTCCTCCACAAAACCCTGTCCAATGCCATAATTTTTTATCAATCAAAAATCTATTTCTCTAGATCATAATGTTGGTTTACGTCGTTGTCCAATTTGTTTGATGAATAGTCTAAAAATCTTAGCTATTGATATTGCAATGACTTAAGTGCTGTCTCTGCAAAATGTAGATGTTAATACACCTCTAAATCTACATGCTTAATAAATAATTGATAATGATGATCATCTTTCCAGAACTTGCACCAATTTCACAATATAATGCTGAAATCTATGGCATCCAATTATATTTCACGTCTCGTCATTGTAGACGTCTGCAAAAATCAAGTTAATTGGAGTTTTATGGCATGCAACAAAACAACGCGAAAACCCACACGCCAATTAAAAAATATAAGTAATGGTTTTAGCGCCGACTGAAATGCAACAGATGATATCACGTTAGTATTGGAAGTTAAACTTGCATTTACCACTTTAATCGACATTCAACTGTCTATTCAAAATATAAATAACCATTTGGCTTGTTTGTGCAGTACAAGGTAGATACCGCTGATGGTATTAAGCCTTGTGCGATTATTTTGCTAGAATATCGGCCTATCCTTTTCCCAACCATGTTGGCAGCGGCTTATACTGTTTCCAAGATGCCGCTGAACATAAATTTTATATCTAAGACCTATTTGACCTTTGCAACTCCATTAACTGGTGGAAACCGTTATTTTTTAGTCGCCAAGAGGATGTACAGCAGTATTTGGCTTGTTAGCTAAGATATATTAATAGGAGAGGAGGACCACCAAAATGTTGAGAGACCTAAGCATAAGATGACATCGTTATACTTCCATGACCACTTATAAGAATATCTAACATCTATCTTTTTGACTGCCTCGTTGGTCTAGTGGTCGCTAAGCGCGGCTGCTGAGGACGAGGTCCTGGGTTCGAATCCCGGGTCGGGTAAAGTGTTATTGGGTTTTTCCATTAGGTAATTCTCAGTAGCAGCACGGAGTCTGGATTTGTGCCCGGTTGATGGCAATAGGCTCGCCACCTATTACATTGGGACCTAAAACATAACCGGCGAAATGTGGGTGTACTACTATATTATGTGCACCTCTGCCTACCCCTTCGGGGAATACAGGCGTGATGTTATGTATGTTTATGTAACATCTATTTTTAAATATGTCTTAAATTCATTTTACACCTAAAACTTAACTTGCTTTACGTTGGATAGAGAAAACTGTTAATAAATGATGTGTGTATTTAGGTGGTTATGGTGTCTAAATCATGACGCCTGCAGGAAATTTTGGATTTCGCTCTAGCTACAGTAATAGTTTATCGTTTGCATTGAATTCCATAATCTTATAAAGTTCTTCATAATAATAAAAAAATATCCAAAAATATTTGAAAAAAAAAAATTAACTATGTTGAATGAGTATCAATGATACAAGTCATACTTCAAACATTGGCTAAAAGTTTTTTAAGAAAACGACAAAGTGAACACTACATACCTATATTTCGTTCCATTTTAACCTTGAAACTCGGCTGCGACTAAATCTTGTGACTTAAATAGTACCAACCAAATAAATCTACCTAAGCTCTTACCCCCGGTAAGTGCGAAATAACAGTAAAGCTTGTACATAGCTGTAGCTTTTCACACTAAGTACGAAACTAATAACTTAGGTCCGACAGAAACATTCGTCCTGGTTCGACCGTATCGAAATTGTGCGCAGTTACCTCAGAACGGCCTCGTCTAGACAAAGTCTGCCAAGAGGCTGGAAGATTAAAGACAGCGAGATGAATAGAACGAGCCTAGATTCCGGAGAAAGAAAACGAAAAATGCCTTTACGTAAAGGCTTGTGCGCTGTCACGAACACTGTATTCTTATTTAATCTTTTTTTGCTGAAGGGGTTTTGTGCCAGAGCTACCCCTCTTCTACGTATTCCTACTTCTGTCAGGTTTGGACGGTGGTTGATATATACTTTATTTCTGTATACATACAAGTTGTTGCTTTAATTTGCATTCAAATGATATCTTTAAGGTTTTATAACTTAATATTTGTTTGAAGAAAACTGCTTCAGCTGCCCTTCATAAAACCTTAGGGCCAAATAAACTACTATAAAATTAAGAATTCATAAACACTATCATAAAAAAAGTTGTATTAATAGCTGATGCGGCAACCATTAATATTATTAATATGGCTTCACGATGTGAGGACCATAAAGTTGAACAAACGAGAGAGGCGGGATACTTTTTACCGCGTCGGCTCCCATAAAAACGCAAGCCCTGAATTAGCTCGATTCTTTGTCACCCCTTTTGAGCAACCCTAAAATTTTTACTACCACCGTCTTTGTCTAACAATAACCACTACATTCCCATCCGTTAAACTGCATCAAGGAAAAACAACGTGAAACCGCCCGAGATGAAACGAGATAGAATAATGTATATGCACTAGTACAGAGGACAGAGAGAGCGGCACACGTAGTAGTACGAACGTAGCCATGGATGGGTGCTTTGTGCCGGGAGGGAAAGAGACGAGGGAAAGCTCCTGCGTGCGAGCGAGATAGACATTAAAATTAACCAAGAGGGGAGAGGAACTGAGCTTCTTCAAGCGGGGTGGTTAGTCCGCATTCGACCGCGTCGGCGGTAACGTCGCCTCTCGGAGAATATTCCGCCGGAAACGATCCGAACTGTGAAAAATATTTTCCAAGTGCGATTTCATACTGTTAACGTTTTGTGTTTATTTTAAGTTTTTTTATTGATATGCTGCGCCCTCCTCTGAATTTTGGATTACGGATTTCAACATTGCAGCTACAGACTTTCGTATTTGTGTAAAATACGATGTTATTGTGACGAAAAACTTGTCAAGGTTGGAATTGTAAACATAGAAGAAAAATCAAGAAAACGTTATGAGCGATATTTCGTCGCTTAGATTAATGTGCCGGTTATGATAAGCTCGGAGTTTTAACCAAACTTGGATTTGTCAAAAGA
Organism: Abrostola triplasia; assembly: GCA_946251915.1. Lineage (NCBI taxonomy): Eukaryota > Metazoa > Arthropoda > Insecta > Lepidoptera > Noctuidae > Abrostola > Abrostola triplasia. The sequence goes on along the minus strand of OX276434.1, from coordinate 6,927,042 downwards.
GGGATACCAAAGAAAATGTGTGCCAAAATGTTATTTTATTGTTTCTCCTTGTTTACCCTTATAATGTCTTGGATTGGAGTGTCGGCTGAAGAGGAAGTGTCATCTCCGTTGCGGGTAGCACAGTGCAGAGCAACGTGTTTACAGAAGGTAAGGAAACTATACATTTTGATTCTAATGTGGATTGGTTTTAGCCTGACGTTGACTGTAGTTTGCTTTGATATATTATATACAATTCCTATACACAATACCCATAGGGTTTGACATTAGTTAGGAAGTGTTAAGAAAATGTGAGCGCTTATATGAACTTGAATCTTAAGCTCCCTGGGCATCCTTTCCCCTACATCTTACGTAGAAGGGCGCTTTTTCCGTCGTTTTTTGCGACGTCGGTGCATTATTCTGACCGAATCACAACCACCAACGATTTCATGCCTAATATTTGATTAACAAAAAACAAAATAAAATTTGGCCTGTTGACTACACCATATTATACATACAAAAAAGTAAGTGCACTGTTTAATAAATAACAGGTACCGATTTTGTCTACAACCATAAAACGCACTTGAATACACGTGTTATGGTTTCAACTGTCAAAAAGATTTTTAGAAAATAGAGATTCTCAAAGATGAAAACACAATTACAGGCTACTCTCATTGTTCAACAACTGTAATAATTGAAAGCATTTGAAAGAAAACAAGAGCACAAGGCCGTAATCCAATTTGATTGTATTGACTTTTTTAAATTACTTATCGTTGAACCAGATCTTGAATGAACTTGTAATCAAAATCGAATCTTGTACGGAATTAGAATACATAATAGAATGGAAGTCTTTTTTGTTTATTTCTCCGTCGCGAAGTTACTAACATGAACAACTGCAATTTTCATTGATATGAAAGTTTGACAGCTCGATAAAATTGTCTCGACATGAGGAGTTTGGAGTCGAATTAAATGATCTTAAAATTGATAAACAGTTCTACATTCTAAAAACCCAAGTTCATATACTAAAAACCAAGTTCGTTTTAAATATTAAAAGTATACGAATCGTAAAATCCTCACTTGGGATTAGGTTGATGTTAGAGGTTATGTTAGATGTATTACTTGGTGTTTTAAGTATTTGGGTTTTGCTTTGACGATTTTCAAGAAATCGGCAACACGTTATAATGTAAAACCTCTTCCTTTTTGAAGTCGGTATAAAATATAGTAGTTATCATAGATTTGTTATGCTAGGTTTTTGCACGTAAGTTTTAGTATTTATTTAAGTTTAAACAAGTTTTTGCATGGTATTGGTTTTTGTGCAGTAAAGTAGGTGTGAAAAGTCAAAATATGTGGGTATAGTGCTTGATACTGTTGGAATGTTAGATTTATCTATGTGGCATGAGTTTCAATGTTTAAAAGTATTTCGATATTCTTCTCTATATGAGAAGAGGTCTTTGCCCTACAGTGGGACACTTATAGGTTTGTTATTATAATGATTTATATTACCTTAAATTCTCAAGTATAGGTATTAAACTTTTGCTGTTACCAATATAAGAATATCACTACAACTTTTTGAATTACCTGTAGCTAAATACCTAAGAAGTAGGCCTACTTAGAGGTATACTATATATATACTACCTACCTATCAATGATTTTTAATCATGAATGACGCATGATAACTGAAATTGTTTTGAAATTTTGATTTTGATTAGTAGTAGTTATTGTCTTTATTAAAAAAAAATATTCGCCGTATTAATCTTGCCTGTGTGATCCGTGGTTAGGCAGACAGGTACTCCTTCATTAATAGTCTTAACCCATATTTGGTTTTTCAAAAAATCCTTTAAGTAACAAAAGTGATGATGATAGTTCTGATTATAAGCATCCATATTAAAAAACCGTTAAGTTATGAATAAAAAAAGAATATCAATATTAGAAAAAAAACAATCAGAATTTCAATGAAATATTTGAGATCGTACAAATAGTACACGCAGTTGTTTTTGAGATACTCATCTATATTAAAAAAACATACTTATAATATAATATCGATCAGTATTTACAGATAGGATTTATCTAAACTGGTCGCATTATTTATTCGAATCAATCGGAACAGGTTGCCTGCTGGTTATCGCTGCGCCGACCATGCGTCCATAAACGTAATTTGTATCGGCTATCCCCTTTAAATTGGAATAAACTTATTTGTTTCAGCTCTCCACTGAGAGATTATACCATAAATTATTTTGTTGGTTAATCAATTTCTTAGTTTGGAATACTTTAATTAAGTTATTTTAGTTTTTTTATGCATCGTATTATTTATTTCCAATGAATATGAAATGATAATTTTTTCAAAAGTAGATCTATTAACAAGGGTATACTTAGTTCTCAAATTATTTTCTTTTTAAACTAATTTTGCTTTATCTAACAAAAACTGAGATAGAATTGTATGCTTAGCCGTATCAGGGAATGTTTAGATAGTGAAGCCATAAAGAATGTATCTAAAGAATAACTTAGTAGCTACCAATAAATAGCTTCGGAGTCCATTAACTTTATCAATCGAGGACCACGTTTTAAATCAGATTTCAATAGAATCATAAATTAGTAGTGTCAGCCATGTTAACTATTAAGTACCGACAAATACGTGAATCAAATTACTTAAATCGAAAATGCCTTCTTAATCGAAACTTTTGTTAGAGAAAATTGATCGTATAGAGGTAGATTTTATGCTATAAACTTCGTTAAACACTCCCTGGTGTCAAATGGTCTCTTTTTGCTTCACTTATTATACTTGTGATTAAAAAATATAATTATTAAGATCAGTCAGTACATTGGTACAAGTAAAACTCATTATCTTTATTTGCGTCGCGCAGTTGAGTAAATAGTTAATAATCTATTGAAGATTAAGCTAAACAAAATAATATAATAGTTTACCAAATACGGACATGAGAGCTAAGAAATAATGATAATCCTTTATTCCCAATTTGTCATGGGACACGCATGAAAAAGTTAGATCCCTACAGTATTGTATATTTGGTTGGAATTTAGCAATATAATATTTATGATTTCAGGTAAGCTCGTTACAAAAACCCGGTCCCATATCATGCACATCATCTACATTTCAAATATCGACATCTGCAGCTAATCCCGACGTATTTAGTGCGATCACGCTTTCATTTTTTGCAGGACTAATGCTTTGCTTTTAGTAGACGTTTTTTATCGAATTCTACCTGCGACAAGGGCACAATGATCTCTTTTTGTATTTTTTTTTTTGTAAAGGGATGTGCGTGACGTTGCCGGAGGCGGAAGGATAGGTAGTTTCTTTTTAAAATTATTATGGGACGTGAGGAAATACGCAAATTACTTAACTATAGCCTTAGAAATCGATCGTCTACCTGCCTTTAAACTAAATTGTAGGCAGGAGCGATTTTATAAAATTACATTTATATTGGTTGATGTGTAAAGTGGTCTGCGTTATTACTTTCGATAAAAAATAATGGATTCCATATTGGGTTAACTGCTAAATACAAAGGACTGCCTAAAACAATTGAAGCTGGTTTTTAAAGAATCAGGACAGTTACTGTCCCCGTAAAAAATGCAGACATTGACGGGCCACGCTGTCGCCAGAAACTATTTTCTCCTATTGTGTGTCATTGAAACATGGTCCTTTTAAAATATATTGGCTTGTGTTTTTTTTCGGTCCTCCTTTTTTTGGGTAGCCTTTTTGTTAGAAGCGTGCCTCCCTCGATGGCAAGTTGGACTTTGGGTACACGTGATGAATTCTAAAAAGTACTTTAAGTGCCAAGATATAGATATGGTTATGACTACATTATGGGATGTAAGTTGACTTGTCATGTAAATTTTATGTGTCGTACCTTTATAAAAAATCGTTTTGAATACTTTCATGTTTGGAAAATTGTTATGGGATGTGTATGCTTAGAATCAGAATGAGGTCTTTTATTATTTATGTTACAGTCGTAGTATTTTCTTCAATATTATTTTTTATTCGGCGATGCGGTATTTCTCACTATTTGGAATAAATATTATATTACATGAACCCAACTTTGAAATATCACAAGTACCTACAGGACAAAACATAGACTAACTTTAATAACTTTGCAAGTCTGTGTTTTCATATATACGCAATTTGAAATCAGGTCATACCATTTTCGGTAACAATTTTGTCGAAACCATTAGCTGATTGTTGGCACAGTTTCAACGTTTTTGAATCAACTTTTATTACTCCATTTTGTAAATTTTATTGCACAAATTTTAAGTTACCCAAATATTTATGCCCGTCGTACAGTACTTAAAAAAAGAATAATACCGGTTTCACCTTGAGACCTAAAACATTGCAAAAAGCCCACAAAGAACGGGCCGGGTGATCGTGAAATAAAATCTCGATTAGAAATTTAGGAACGTTCCGGCCTTCCCTTACGGTCCCTTTTTGAAGCAGTCACTCTGACTTCGAGCATTATTATTTTATCGTTGTTCAGCCATGCACAAGAGGTAGAATAAAAATTTTGTTTAAGTAAAAAAGTAAAAAGTCTTCTAAGACCAAGTTTGACTCGCATTGAGAGGGTTCCTCATGCTTTAATATAGGTATCTACAAAAAAATCCTTTGATAGGTTGGTTAGTTAATTTCCTAGACCGACAGCGTATTTAGGGGAAGGCCTTTGTTCAAGAGTGGATGTCTTACGGCTGATGATGACGTTACATTATTAGTAGTTATTATTAAAAAACAAATGACTTCGATAAGACACATAGAGGACATTATGGAGGCACTGGTAGTAAAAAATATAAATCTTATGAAAACTTTCGAATAATTTAGCATAACAAAAGTACATACATACGACAAATAAGTTAATTGTCAGACGAAAGAATAGACGAATTATGAATAAGGGATCCGACAATTATATTTGAAGTACGGAACCTTAAAAACGATCTCAAGGTTTCGGATGCACGTCCTCGGGCCACGCAGCGTTTAGAAAAAAATAAACGAGAAAGTCCACACCGAAATGACCTGCGTTTTTGTCCACGATTTGTTTTCGTTTTTGTTACGTTTGAGTTCATTTGGAAGTAGCCATGTCTGCTGCTTACTGAATTAACTTAATTGCCTTTGCTTTTTTGTGTTTCAGAAAATTGCTTTAAGTTCCTTTTGTGGTTTTTGGTAGTGGTTGGCACAATAAACATGTGGTTCTCGTAGATAATGGTTCTAATTCTAGTTTATGTATGGCGATACCCAAATAAGCGAACTAAATACGACTATAATAAGGTTAGGCTGAAAAACGGATGAAATAATATATTATATACTAGAATGATCGAATCGAAATATAAATCACTGCCTGTTTGTTTGTTAATAATTTAATGGATATGAAAACTGGGACACTCAGTTAGAACTCCGCATGCATCGGCTGGAGTCGGGATAAGGGTTGAACGTGCTGATTGAAATTTATGAGTGTGGAGCATCTTAATAAGTTAACAATCGTTTAGGCATAGTAATGGATTCAAAGACCAGAATATTTTTTATCATTTGATTTTTTTAATGCAAACACTTAGTTAATATATTATACGTTTGGTACATCTTCCAAATTGATACTTACATTCGTAATAAACGCAGTTCTTAATAGAAAATAATTAAAGGAAATAGTAGAAAATAATTATACATAACGGTTTATGTTTAATTATTTTCTACTATTTCGTCAGTAGCAAAGACTGGTAACACTAATCTCCTCTTTTATTAGGATCGTGACTTCGCTACACTCACACGTTTACGACCTTCACCGATCTCGATTGCTCAATCGGGTCCCTACGAGTCAAAACAGTATGGCATCGCTTTACAGTTGATTGCAAAATTTAACTACTTACGTTGATGTTAACAATGAAATAAGATATATTAATCTATCGTATAGGTATAAAAAAATGTATTGGGTATGTTAAAACATAATCATTAAGTTAATGTCAATATGAAATAGAATTTTTATATTCCCAAGAAAGTGTTGAAGACGTGCTTGGTGCGTAACTCATGACTCATTGTAATACAAAATTTATATTATATAGTAACTTTCCAACAGGGTTCAAAAACACTCTGTGGTAAGGTCATTAGCCAGCCCAAAATCAAGGAAAACGGTTGAACTTCAGATAATTTGAAAAAGGCAAGCGTTGCTCGCGGCGCGGCTCGCGCTCATACGGCCTCACCTCGTGAAGGGTGGCTTATCCGGGAAGGCAGTCGTAATAGAGCCGTATACCAGAGCAGACGATTAATGATTCATGACCCCTCGTAGCGCAGTGTCATCAATATTATTCTGTTTGTATCCTGCGCGTTTGGCCCACCCTCGCCAGCGCCCCGTTCATACATAAATAAGCGCGACACGTCGTCTTCTCTGATTACATCGCACCGATGTAGTGAGAAATAGTGTACTCGGATGCTGAGCCCGTCTTTTGTTCAATATATTCCCTAGAGACACCAAATGAATAGTTAACACTGTATGCTCAACGTGCATGTTTACGGTTTCGGGTTTCTCTTAAAGATTTTAGATAAGGAAGGTGAAGGAATTTATTCGTTTGGTGGCAATAAGCTGATGTTACAATCGGCTTTAGTGTGAAGTTATAGGTTTCAAGTGACTTTGATACGTATCGGTTCGACCGTCGTCCTCTCGCTCGCTGTCGAAGATAGGGATTTCACGGAAAGGTACATAAATATTCAAACATATAAAAATAACCTCAAAATAATAAATCTATTTTCTCCGCCATAAAGATGGTTGTAGCGTTTGCGGAACCATAAAATATTTTACGTGTTCTTTTTAGTTTCCCATAATGATATGATCTCTTGGTAAAGACAAAGACTAGACATAAATATGGCTATAAACTTTACTACGACACCATGATTGGTTATTGGCTGTACATAAGTCAATATTTTAATATTCCGGTGCTATGTGACAATAAAAGAAACACGTCGTTACTGGAAATTACATGACGTTCCGTTAGTCCTAAAGTTGACGTAGAGGCTCTTGTCACGCGATTCGACGATAAAGCACGCCTCGGGCTAAACTAAGCACAACGTGGACTCAGACTGAATTCCAACACAAACACCGATTGATATTGCCTTTGTGGACATAGCAAACGTTATTGACATTAATAATACCTGATTTGATATTTGAGTGAAAATATTAACTTTCTAATTATATTTTCCACTTTTGGTTCTTTTAGTAGTATTGCACCTTAAAATGCAGGCCTGTAAAAAGCGTACCTATCGTATTTATTTGCCAAAAAAAGTTTCTCTAATAGAATAATTTAGTTTAAAGTAGAAGTAAGATGGTGGAATTAGTATCTATATTATTCCCCGGGTCGTATCCTTCGGTGCTAAAGCTCGGCGCGGTCGCCTCGACTTGTTCTGATAAATGATGCGTCCGCTACTGCTACACCGCTTCGCTTTTAATCCTCGCGCCACCATTGTGTCGCCGTCCAATTTTTGACGTTAACCGTTTTCTTCCACAAACGACACACACGTTGTTTAGGTTAGAGAATAAGAAATTAATGGTTCCTTCTCATTTATCTCTGCGTACAATCAATCAACAATGTGGGTACCAACGCTATCTAATGGGCTCTATTTGCTTATCGGTTTGAACAACAAAGGACTTTAACTGTCAAATACTTTTTTTATACATAACTCATAATATTCTTTTTAAATCTCCTTCGGTTACAAATTACGATGGTCCATAAACAAAGAAGTAAGATAAACATTACATCAGAGATGTGAAGATTAAAAACTATGAAACAGTTAATCAGTTTTAATGGTGTAGTGAGTCGAAGCGGCAGTTTTGATTACATATTTAATGTTTCAGTAAACTATTTTACAACGTTCCATAGTTGATTGGGATTCGATTAAAAGCAGCTGCCCTCACTAAAGGCGTAGACTAAGCCCTACAGGCTGCGATGAAATGGAGATAGTTTTAATGCTCGTAAATTTCATTCCGAGACTCCGACGTCCGATCAACTAATCACTTTCGTGCGGGTATTGGCGCAAGTTTCAAAACTAAAATTTGCACTCAAAATATGTTGCTATTCGTTGAGAACTACAAGTTTATAGTGTATAACGTGCCTGAATGTTGCAGAAACTTAAAACTAAACTTAATTGAAACATTCTTTACTTTTCTTTGTTAATGGTCTGCTGTGTTCGGAACTTCTGCATTGTTTCGTAAAAAATATTGTCCGTTTTTACTAAAAACAATAAATTACATACAATTCAAAGTATAACAATGCAGTTATACCTAATTTGGATATAAAATGACGTCATTTAAAATGATAAATAAAACATAAACTCTTCACGGTTCAGAAAATTCGTTATTAAAACAAAGCACAGTAGGATGTCCACGATGGGCGGAGCTCTGCGTACGCGCAAGCAAAAACGTTTTTCGTAGGGTGGGGAAAGAACGAAAGTGGGGGGAGCTATTATTTCTACCCTAATTAAAACGTTTAAAGTATTTTATCGGGAACATAAAAACTAAGTAGGGATAATTCCGATCCATTTGTTTCCTTCAAGAGTAAAGGTGTCAGAATTTATCGTGTTCCGAAAATTCCAGTTCTTCAGTACCGCCCCAAATCTCTTTATCTCCACATTAATCTTTTAAAACCCATAAAACGAATCTTTGGATCTTACCAAATATTTTGTACGAAATTGATGGGGGACCGTCTTTTATCTAGAGCTCAAATCTATAATACGACGATCAAAATTCCTAGAGGTGTCGATACAAGCCAAGTGTATGTCACAGATGTAAAAGATTGTAGTTTATTATGGCTTATTTTTTAACTTTAAGGGCCGTAGTTAATATATTTAAAAAGATTGTAAAATAAACGTTACTATGTCCAGTTATTAATTTTACTGTCGTTTTTATTACTTAGAAAGACATTTATTTTAGTGAGTCCCTAATTAATTTTATTGCTCATCTTAAAAGAGCAGTTACAAAATATTTGCATACTTATAAAAAAATATGGCTGCTTGTCAGTTTGCCAAGACATTAAAGTTTTCTAAAATAATAATAAGAATAGGTAATGGTTTGCAGATGTGGTAGAGTGCTTGATTACAAACCCACGTACAAAGTTTCAACGTCTTCTAGTTGTTTTAAAAATAGTTGGAGCATGTATATATCACTACTGTACTGCCACTTAAAGTGTGAAACGATCATCGGGGGCTCGCGTGGGCCGCGACACAGTTGGTATTCTTCATACAAAAACACGAGGCACCCCGTTGTTTTAGAGCCAAAAAAATAATGAAATATGCCTTTTTGTAGAGTTTTGTATGTAAAACGTTGAGAGTTTTAAACGCTTAGCTTTTTAAAAGTACAACCCGCGGCGAACCTATTTGTATTCGGAATCGGATTTGGATTGAGATTTTTTCAAACCGAATGTTTGCTTTGGAAAATTAACATTCAATAATATAAGTATAACTGAATTTTATTTTCATTAAATCTTTATAATATTTAATTTGTATTCATACTTGATAGAGAAATAACACATTTAAATAAATTCGTTTGCGTATAAAAAGTTAGGTAGCATTTTAAATTAAATAAACATGAATAATTATAATAGATACTCGTAGTTTGCTTTTCAAAATGGGTTGCCTTAATTTGGACAGATGGTTTTGTGTGGAAATTAAATCTATTCATATGAATGAACAGGAAAGGACCATAGAATTGAGCCAGGATACATCAGACCTTCCTCTATTTGAGCTCAATTATCTATGTATGCTCATGAATAGCATTTGTTAGAATGTCAGCACAACTAACGAATTTACGCACATTTATAAATAGTTAAAGAAAGCAAATTAATTTTTCGATTATTATTAGTCCAGTCTAGTATTATGTTTTATTTCTTTTAAGTAGATTGTTAATTTCTCTACTGTGCTTTTACGACCAGCTGTCCGGTTGTATCAAGACCTAACACAGCTTACACTTTAACAAGGCATACAGCAAAATGTAGCTAATTTAGCGGCTCTATAGATTTGCGGCTCAAACAGTTATCTGTCAGACGGACTGTTACAGTTCAGAATTCAGTTAAAGTACGAAGTATCGAGTATGTAGTACCCGCGTACCTTCTTAAAATTAAAATTTCTCTCCGTCACATACTTATCTGCATCACATCAATATCCCTTAAGACGATCACAACAGGTGCGTGGGCATGTGAAACGTGTCAGCGTTTCCCCAAATTTCTTTAAAAATAAATCATTCGTCAAACCATCCCAAATTTCTTCCCTATAATCCACTAAATCACATCCTAATTTTAAATTTCCGACTCATCTGAGTAAACACAAACCATACGAACTATTGGAACAACGGTTAGACTAAAATACCAGTGGGGTTCAAAGCCATTCGTCTTAGAGTTGCCTGTCATGGCCAATAGCGGCCATCAATGTTCAGCACGTAACACACTTATTTTAGAATCTTAAAATAATATTGTTCTTTTTGTGCCTCTTCAACCATTGTCGTATTAGCATCTGGAAGGTGACACGTTGCGACACTGACGAATAGTAACTATTAAATCGGTTTATTTTTCTGAGAAGTTTACTTATGCGTGGTTGTAAGTTTTTTTTCTTTTCAGAACTGTTAAGTTTGTTGTATAATTTATCTTGAATGTATGCCTAATATAAAATCGTTTTGTAAAACTTATTTTTAAGGTTTATACAAGTCAAGTTATTTATGAAGTACATAATATAAATTTTCTTTATTAGGTAGGTACTATAAAAAATTAATTAGTTAAGTTAAAAAAACTTTTTTATTTGATTTTGTAGGAAACCGTTAATTAGGTACTATAATATATAATAAAAAGCTATATAAGTTTCACACAAAATATATAAAAATGTTGCTCATTAATTTGTGATCAAAATAGTCTATAAAAACGCATAAATAAATAAAAGCGTCTTTATTACTCCATGAATACGAATTAATATGCGTGAAAACTATATTCTCAAAAAGAAACGTAACGAGTCTATAAAATCCCAAAAGTATGTTCAAACTCACCGATTGAGAACCGAATTAGCTAGCTATTTTATCCGAATAATATCGATTTCAATGGTGTATTTATTAGTGGTACAGTACACAGACAGTTTTATTATCACGGCCAAGATATTTTAACGAACCGAATGTACGTCTAAAATAAAAGAGGAACATGTCGGAACATTTTTTGTTCATCGGACACGCCATTTAAGTCACAATCGTAAATTTTATTGAAATGTCGCAACAGCGATCGCCGCACGAGATGTCTTGTCTCCGGGGACGAATTTATGCGTAATTCGTAAACAAATTGACGTGTTCGGGACGTACTTTGAGGGGACCAGGGCTTGACGACTTGACGCGTCTTTTGAGTCTTTTTGAATATTTACGAGATGACATGAAATACATTCTGCTAACTTTACTGTTCGATGTTTTATAACCCAATGCAATCGGGATTTATTAATCGTATCTCATTATTATTGTGAGTTCTTCCGTTCTTTAAACCCGATTTAACGTATAGCTTGCGCTTTAAGAAATGACACCTCAATGCTTCTTCAGTCTGGTTCGTATGGCTTCTTAAGTCGTAAAATGGTATCACCTTACACAATAGATGCTATTGTCTTTTTATATGGAATACTGTATTTTCATTTCACGATTAATTTGATCATTGTGTTTTGCTTAGTTACCTACGATGTTAGAAGTTGAAACACTTAAATGAACTACATTCGTTTTTTTATCTCACTATTTATCTCTTCTGTTAAGCGCTTTATCGCTAAGGGTCTGTTTTCTAATAAAGTATACAGTATACGAGTGTTTTTGAAACATTATGCTACAGCAGTGTCTGAGAGCCCTTAACTTATATTTACGTGTTTTAAAACTCCGAAGGCGGCCGTATTGTAAAGTTTATTAACGAACGCAAAAAAACTTCGAGCGAACTTTACAGAATGGGGCAATAAACTTTTTAATTTGTGGCGAATTCAATCAATAAGAACAGGAGAAGTGTCGTAAACACGGCTGTGGCCGGCGGCGCCCGCGGCGCAAGTGCCACAGGTTTTCTCAACATGGCTTCCTGCTGTTCAGTGTTGCCATCTAAACGGCTATTAGTTACGTTTTACGCGAGACACGCCGGGCGTTCCAACGTGTTTATTCTTAATTGACTCCTAAATATTGCTGTTTTTGGCCATGAATCGTGTTAATCGGACATATTTATTTGAAGGCATGGAAGCGCACATCTAAGTGAGCCATTCGTACTGAGTTTTATAGTAGAGGACGTGTGAGCGCTCGATACAGTTCCGTTGCTTGTTAATTAAGGATTCGTGGCCACGCTTTATGGTAGGCAATAGTCGCAACAATAATACATGTCGAGCGGTCGCGTTTCCTTTCTCAGTCGCTCGGGAACGCTTTCTTGGCTTATCTGATGTCGTAAGGAGTATCGCTGGAGGCTATCGGGCCGCGTCAGACGTCCGTTGTCCTGTTCGTACTTATCTGCACACTAAATAAAAAGCTTTTCCGCCAGTCGTGGCCGCTCACCACGGACACCAAGTCATTCTTCCCGCTGTCCTGGCTCTCGTTTATCGCACGTGACGTGACAATTCTTTTATCCCCGACACTTTGTTTCCACATAAATTACTCGACTGTTCGGTGCTACCGAGGAGTGCTTCGGCTAATGTCACAACTCGTGGATTTCTCCCTTTATTCAGTTTCGTTTTGCATTCCGCCAGCTGTGTTTGCTCATTGTCTCTTCGCTTTAAATTAAAAAAAGATTTTGTTTTTATTCGCGCTGTCTTCCTCGCCCACGACTTTATGTGACGTCAAGTTTGGAATGAAGTATTCTTATTGTTGCGGCCGTGGAGTCTTTACGCAACGTTGGATTGCATAAATTATTTAAAAGGTTTTATTTAAATTAATCTGGTAAGGGGTATTTAATCTGAGTATTTCTTGTTTGCGTATATAATTTGCATAATATGGTGTATAAAGCTGCAACGTTGTAAGGCGGGTGATCAGAAAGTCATTGACTCGATATTACTATGGCGGTGGTTCAATAGCTGGTTTTGTATAATTGTCATACAATCTGCTCATATTCATGATCATGCGCAGGTGGCGCTAGGCTCGGACACGCGCCATGCTATTTGAGCTATAAGTTGTTCGCACATATGTTTTACCTACCTAGTAGGTACTTTACCTAACATTATTCAAAACAACTTAAGGTATTTAGTACATCACGAACAATGCTTTAAGTGGTATCTAATATAAGTTGTGAAATGTGTATTGTAACGAAGGCATTCAGGAAACAACACAGAGGATCTTCGATCAAAGGTATTCCAATATCGTTCAACGTGAAAGCTCTGATGACCACTAATTCCGCATTCAAAGACCCTTCACCCAACACATTATTAAGGGAATCTGTCCAAGGACGGCGAAGTAACAAGTGCCTAATCTCCTTAGTGGTCGCGTCACGGTTCGATGTCTCATGAAAATTAGATCCTTTACTTAGTTAAAGTTTGCAGGCCCTTTCGAAGGTATGTTGGTATGGTGGCCTACTATTGAAACTATGGCAATACACTATGCATTAGTAAATAACTTAAACAGCTTTTCTTTGCCAATGTAAGTTGAAATATTAATATGATTGTAGGTTTTTTCTTTCATCGACAAACTAGGGAATTTAAATGGCATTATTACATTTTTTGCCAAAGCCTAAGACTTGCCGTGTCATGCTTGAAATAACTAGTTTTAAACTCACTCGTATGCACGAGCAGTTTCTTTAATCAATGAGCATAAAGAATTCCAAATTTGATCCTACGAGTAATGATAAATGATCACGTCAAATAGGTCCGGCAACTGGCCTGATCACTGGACCATTGTGAATTTTTTCGAATAAAAAACTAGATCTCACTGTGTGTCCGGAATATTTTATTTATTCATTAATCTCCTTACAAGGATCTTTGTGGTTAGGCCGAGAGCGAGCACAGAATATTAATTTACATCGTCTATAAGAAGACCATGAAATAGGTCAACATTTTTATTTTGTTTACCAGTTGGCTTAGTAAGGTTTTTAGTCGCCACACAATTTTTATTCCAAAGTATTAATAAAATTGTTACTTATTCACATGGAAGTTCTGCCAAACCCGTCACATTCTTGTTATGATACATTTAATTCTGGGGATTTCATATTTATAATCGGCAGTTAAAATAATTCTCGTCAAATCTTTCCTTCTGTCAAAATAATTACGCATTCCGTAGTACGGTTTGTTATGTTTAAGTAAAACAGACAAAACAAAGACAACTAAAGTAATAAGTAGCGAGTCATACATCATGCTGTCAAATTTCCTTGCAGCTAAATATTTGTTCAGTAGGTGTATCGGAACCATTAGATATGTATTATTAGAATCATCAATCATTTTAACAAAGCGATGTTCTTTATACTTCAGATAATAATAATTAGAAGTGATTTGGCCTGCCTGGCCTGCCTTTTATGTACTCTCATCATATTTGAAAGGGAAAGCCGACAAGAAACCGTCTTGACCTTTGAAACTGATTGTTATTGTATTTTTATCGACAGAAAAGCTCCAAAGTAGCTTATATTCATTTTTCTGTTAAACGAAGTCTGTTTAGTGTCACTAAACGTCATAATAATTAATTACATCTGAGGTAGGGTCGACAAAAAACGAGAATTTATTTTAGTCTTTCATTGTAGAGCACAACACTACGTATTACAAAAGCGAACCAAGCTGACACTATTTCATATCTATTCAATAATCCTAATCCATAAACCAGTGTTAGAATGGGGTTCTAAGATAACGGTAGAATCAGTGCGTTGACCTGCACTGGCTTAGTTCACGCTGTAAATGAGTACTAATAGTTGTTTCATGTATATTAAGCAAGTCTCATACCAACTTATAGTAACTGCTTCCTAAGTAGCGATTGAGCGTACATACTTATTACGTGTCCCACATGCTATGTAGGCTGCTTTTAATAATAAGTGTGATTGTAGAATGACGTTTGCTAACTGGCTGAATACAATTATTTCTTTTTTTGTTCCCCTTTCTATATTTTTTTAAACGATACATCTGGCTCATTCTTTATTGCCTTGCGGAATGCTTTAAAAGCCCTCCGACGATTATTTATTTTGTTTTTTTTGCTCCTATACCATAATCATGTCTATTTAAGTATTTAAGTTTATGAAAAGGTTTTGATTGTAGGCTGTAAAATGAATTACAAAACTGTTTTTTTTTTATTGTCCAGATATGTGTGCTGAACTGAAATTGGCTAGTGTCGCAGAGACGACTCCCTCTACTAATATGCTCTATTTTTTATACTTATACCTACCTAAATGAGTCCAAAACATAAAGTTTATTCTATTAGCTATCAACCTGGCCTGTGCATTAAAGTCCCTAATATCCAACGTAATTTTAATTAAAGGAAATGCGTTAGCTTACACCCATAAAGGATGTGCTTGTAACCGCCTACCGCTAGCGCAGTATTTAAACAAGATGTGTTCCTTTACATGTGGCTTCAATAATGACAATGAAGTGTGCTTGAAGTTCGTGCGCATATTACGCTCTGATGTGTATTCCTAAATAGGTACCTGAATGTTATACTCCTTTCATCATCAACCTGTTGGTACCTATAAGAATTATTTGGTTAGATACTTACCTACTTTTCATCTCAATTTAAATGCATCGTTTATCTACGTATATTCCATTGTAAATACGAACATGTTACTTTATAATGAATGCTTGAAGAATTTGATTACAGGAATTGAGGAGAAAGGGGTATGCAAGGGTCTTAAGAAATAACATCTGTGGTCTCTCTGCCTACCCCTTTGGAATACGGCGAAAAGTCATTAAAGTAGCCTCAGGCAAAGCAAACCTTGAAATGATAGTATAAGACGCGCTTTAATTAAATCGAAATAATAAATCAATTACACGTAATTGGGAAATCGACGTTCATTCAATTTACGTTATTTAAAACGTCAGCCTTATAACTCACAGCGTTAGAATAGATTCTTGCTCCACTTCTAGTATTAAGATGTATTTTATTCTTGTACTATTTGTTTGATTTTTGATAGACCGGATTCAATCAATCAATGAAAAACAGTTATGATATAAATGTGTTATCAATCTGATCTCATCTGTCTGCCAGAGTTCAATCTACTAAATGGATTGCAATATGTATGGCAGCACTAGTTTTTATACGGCGCGTATCTGCTTCTTGGCTTCATTTCAAGTGAAATGTATAGTGAATAAGCATTCATCTGAAGACTCAACCTCTCTCCAAACGTATGCAAGTTCTTTCGATTCTAAAAAGTGATACTTGTCTTAAATTACGACTTTTATCAGAAAACCTTTGTGTGTAGAGGAGCAAAGGGTTTGAAAAAGCATCTCGAGCCATTTTATCCTTTGATGCTTACCTTTTACCTGGAAACATTATCTGTAGGAAACGGAAGCATGTTTTGAGAAGTTTAAGATTGTAGAGTTTTTGGATACACGTGTACAAGCCGATACATATCTACTAAGGATCTTGGGACATGCTCTTAGTCCGATGTAACATAAAATTGTTTCAAAATTTTGAAGTTCCGCATAATATTATACATTCATGTTATAACTTATTAGTATCTTCCTGTGTTTTCATGGCTGCCGTCATTATTTTTGTATTTTCAAATATCTATTTGTCTCATATCCCATTAATTTGATGTCTAACTATGATAAAATGTCTAACAAACATATTTTTGTTACAGGTAATTTCAGAAGCAACTTCCTTAGAAACCATTAAACGTAATTTATTGTAAGTAACCGCAACGATCAATGGACATTTCGTAACTGACTTATGTCAGAATTGCTTTGTAGTGAAGATATTTCATGTATATGTAGGAACCTTGTACATCCGAACCTTTTGTAGGGCGGAAATCGTACGTCTAGATCGCTACACAATCGAACCCACAAAATAAATCGCGGCCATTCAAAGTTGGCAAAAGACACGTTCTAGCGTCATTTCAATAAAAGTTATTGTATTGAAAACTGACAATAGGTACAGGAAGTGATGTGTCCTGTATAGAGGCAAGTGGACTGTTTATAATTTGTCCATTGTGAGCATGTAATGGAACGTGTCCAGTGACCAAAGCTATTGTTCGCGAACTGGCGACCGATGCACTTCCTTTCTAATTGGCTTTCACACTACGCACAAATATCCCGATAAATAACGTAATTGATGGAAAAATGGTGAATGGATAGCGGTTATATTGATACCTTTTTTGTAATGGGACCGACTAAGCTATTGTTGACGAATAAAAGAGTTGGCAGTTTTATACGAAGTCAACCGAACATCCGGGCGGATGGAACATTTTATTTTCTATAGGCTTTTAAAATTATCTAACTAAATGTACCATGTTCATTGGTGACTATTTTAGACTATCTAGATTTTATAAACCCACATTGGACGCCACGTGGCCCGCCGATGAGCCCCGAACAATTTTTTATTGTGTCTACCGCGTGGCAGACATTGATTTAAAAATATTGTTTAGATAAGAATGTACCTATCTTAGATAAATTATTATTTATTCTTTAGAAAATAATACCAATATGATAAAAGTAAAACACAATAAACGGTTGATATTTTTCGCTATTTTGTATAACAGAGTAAGAATATACAACCAAAATATCATTTCGTATAAACATTTTTCAAAATAAATACATTTGTGCGCAAAATAATGTCAGAATATTTTCTCGTACAATATTTTCTCATAATTCCCTCTCAGTAGTCAGATTACAATGGCTACCGCGCGACTGCACGATAGCTAATCGCATTACGTCTGTTAATAATTAATTCTCAGATATTTCATACGCCGTGATAGACGTTATCTCCGCTCCCATCTATATCTGATACTAAGATACCCCGAGAGCCATACTCCCACCACTTAACGAAGAACCTTCATTTACAAACGACAATGTACTCCACACAATATGATTCAGAAGGGTCTAAATATACTGGTTAGTTTTTACTATCGGCTGGCGACTCGGGACCTCCTAGTGGGTCAATCGTTAACTGTTTATGTGATTTTTATTGCCGTTTGTGAACTATATTAAAATGCTCTATTAAAATTCTAAGCACGATACATGTAAGTTTACGATCTGTATAGAACGTTGCTAAATGTGTGTAATGGCTTCATTTTGAATTGAATCGGTTTATACAGTGTTTTATACATTATAAAAAATCTCATCTTTTCATTCAAAAGCTAAACAAGTGAATGGCATCATTGTGACTCGCTCGGGTTCAATCAATTTGTTGCGTTTGTTCTTTTCATTTGTGATTAAGATATATAGAAACAAGCTCATGTCGTATCGAAGATGGATTTAAAAACTTAAGCTCGTTCAAATAAAAGTCTAGAATCCTCTAATTCCATTCCAAAATGCACATCAAAGCGTCCAATATCGCCGTCTCCCGTAGCGAGACGTACTCATGACGTCACAGTACCATTTGTCAAGCTGAGCTGGCGTTGCATTGAGCCCGACTTATCTAAGAAAGCTGGCTTTACTTCCATATCACACTGAATATCCTGACTCGATACGGCATCGAGGCGCTACACAGATTTATTAGTCTGTAATTTATGAGAACCTACTTTATGGCCGTTTGACGTTTATTCGAAGATAATATGGCCTATGTCCAGCAGTGGACTGAGATTGACCGTTTATTAACCGCAAATATATTGTAATGCAAGACAAAATTGCGAGTTAAGATTGTGTTTAAATAACATCAATAAATTGTAGGTACTGATGCGTTCACTTACGTTTATCTCATCCTTAAGTAAAGAGATTAAATTAAACGGTTTTTTAACATTGCCTTAAACTCTTTGATTTGCCTTCACTTCCAAACCAAATTATATGTAGTTCGTGTTTCACTTGCTTGACTGCCTCATAATTATGGCCGAAGCATTTTAGGTTTCTGTTACATAGCAAGGCATGAAGGCAAAAAACTGTTTTTGTTTTATCAATAAAAAGCCTTAATAATATACCTTTCACTTAGCAGTAAATTATTCAATTTAAATGTTGATTTCGGATTTAAATACTATAAATTGGAGTATTTATACGCCATAAACTATTACGCTAAAAGCTAAAATGCAATTGTTAGCAATTATGGAGCGTAAAAAAAGTTTAAAATTTTACTGGATAGTGGCAGAATGCCAATTTACCACCCAACTGCTTCCAACATTTATTGGACTGACTTTTACAACCTGTAAGTTGGTCTGAAAGCTAATCGATATGTTTAACGGATGTCACCACTGCGACACTGAATTTCCCTAGTGCATAGTTTCAATTTGAAGTAGAATTGACTTATGTGTGTGTAGCAAGACCTTTAAGATTCAAGGCTATAAATTCAAAAAAAGAAAATTAGATAGCGAACTTCCCATATTATGCACTGACGGTAGTTGGATGATTCACTATTACCAATGTGGCACTACTCTTATGTCATTCGATGATTCAAAATGCTATGTTCTGTCAATGAAACGCCAATCATCATTGTTTTATCGTTGCTAAGTGACTGCATCGAATCAATTGAATTTCTCATGGGTGACTGCACGTTGTTGTCATACGAATTCCTACGAGTGCAAATAGATTGCGGACTCTATTGTGTTGAATATTATTGTGCTGGAGCATAATATTTTCACCTATATATTAGTGTTCAACTAAAACTGTCTTCTCAATTCTAATAGCTCCGACACAGGAAAACTTTTTCTATTCAGGTAAAACTGATAAAATTTTAATAATGATTTAGTATACATATTAACAAACATACATACATAATATCACGCCTGTATTCCCCTAAGGTAGGCAGAGGTGGACATATAGTACATCTACATTTCGTCTGTTATGTTTTTTAAGTCCCAATGTCATAGGGGGCGAGCCTATTGTCATTAACCGGGCACCTATTACCTAATGGAAAAGCCCAGTAACACTTTCCCCGACCCGGGATTCGAACCCATTATTTCGTACTCAGCAGTCACGCTTAGCAACCACTAGACCAACGACAGTCATATTAACATTATTAGACTATAATATTGGTACACAAAGTAACCACTATTCGATAAAGTTAAATTTAGGCATTATTGAATCAATAAACATATTCACATATTCCCCGAATCTATCAACTCCGTTCGGCAATTTACAAACAAGTCTTGCGTGTTTCAAAATTCCAACTCATCTGTTTAATTTAAGCACTAAAGAGCAATTATCATGCGTTATTAGATACAGGAAACATGTCTAGACAAAAAACTTGACGTGTAACGGAAACTCAACCGTACATTTTAAACAGCCATGAACACGATTAGGATACAAGTTAAACAATAAAGCCTTTTCATGTTTGTATTAGAAGCTTCACTTATTTTTATGTTCGACATTTAACGGTGACTGGTAATGGGACAGTTGTGGTTAGAACAGGAACGCTCTTGTCTCGAGTAAAGTTAAACTGTCTACAGTTTTTCGAACATATGCCCAGCAATTAAAATTTTATTACCAACTTCGAGTGGCGGAGAATATTGTCATGAGATAACCTTATATTAGTAGTAAATTAAGTTTCTAACTAAATAAATCTATAACTTCGCCTATAAAGCTACTTGGAGGCGTGTAATCGTAAATATGTTTTTGTTTAAAAACGTTTAGACTGGCTCTCATAATTGATTTTACTATTGTTAAAGTATAGTCTGGAGAGACAGATGAAGCTGCAGTGTTTCAATAAATAATCTTTCAAACAAGATTTAGATGTAAAAAATGAATTCTATAATTTTACAGTACCTAATCCCTTATTGATAAAAGTTATATAGATACATACAGTTTTCTACTTAATAATGACACATTTCTATATAAATAAAAGAGAGGAATAAGTTATAATATATCGATAGATATTATCTACGCATTGCTGTCTTCTTCTTTTGAATGACAAGTTTCCGATAAATAAAAGAGAGGAATCGAAATATGTAGGTGCTCGTTGATGAGGCCGTAAGCCAACACGAAATATTTCCAGTTCATAAAGTTGTACAATCAACAGCAACAGGCAAGTAAATTAGTTAATTTTCATTACAAAACCACCAAGATGGATTAGTCTAACGTAAATGTGTTGCCACATCTAATGAGCCAGCCGTTTGAGGTGTGACGTTGTTCCCAGTGGTCCACAGTTTGCATACGACGTGCCATGCATAGTGATGTCTGTTATCGTAGAGACGACGCGTCTTCGAAAAGCTGATTAAACTTTTAAATGAAACTAGGAATCGAATAAATTATTTTAACATGTAAGTGATGTGTGACGTGCAAGACGTTTAGATATTTGTATGTGAGTTTCATATTTTATGTGATGTATTTGATGAATGCTTGTTCCTGCAATGTAGGAAAGGCGGGTTCTCAGTAGTGGGACTGGCTAGGATAATAATATTGGTTTCATGTTAGTAACCAGCCAATACTGGTTTCTATTTTAACACTAAAAAGGTCGCCTTTGAGTATATAATGCAATTTATTCAACAAATAAAGTCAGTTCAGTCAGTCATTAGTTTAACACTCTTCTGAGTTGCACAATACTAGGTGCCTCCCTTTCACATCCAAGTTTTCTCAATTACTATAAATCTCCTTTAAACACATATAATAGGTCGTTGGTTCACGTGGCCTTATGTAAGTAATGATCTTGCATTTGACTGCGGAGCTAAAAGGTTAGTTCCCTGTTAAGGCATTGTTGAAAGTCCTAAATGCACAAAGCAATACAATTCTGAAGCAACTTATGATTGTAATACATTTTATTATGAAAGACAAGCTGCACCCCGCGGTTTTACCCGCTACATTTTTTCGGGATGAAATGTAGCCTATGTGTAAATCCAGAGTGTTAGCTACCTCCATATGAAATTTCACTAAAATCCATTCAGTAGTTTTTACGAGAAAGAGTAACAAACATGCACATACTTACAAACTTTCGCGTTTATAATATTAGTAGAGGTTTACGAAAATCCTCTCATATGGGTAGGCACCTAAATTCATTCCGCATTACTCAGATAAAGTTGGCTAGACATAGATAAGCATAAGATACATAAGTACAAAGAGCTGGCACTAGGCAACAGCATTTACTTAGTCGGCTTTTGTTTTTGCTGATTTAAGTACCGTTTATGCTCTAAGTGGCTGGTCAGACGGGGTAAGTAGATAATCTTTTTTCCCTTTTGTTTCCCTTAATGTTCTCAAGGAAATTCTCTCAAAAGCCTTTGTTCGGTATTTATGAAAATTCTTCGAAAAGAAATTGTATTGTTTCGCTAATTATATGCGCAGTTATTATTTCGATGTTATTCAAACCTCAAGTTGTTTTTATTTGCTTTAGAAACAAAGGATAAGTATCTCAATTTGTTACCAATATTCACAGAATAATTTGTGGGGAGTGTTTGAGGTATTGCTAAAAATAAAAGGTCTATTTTGAGAGCTTCACTCAGAATTCTTTTTTGAGTATTGGTTTATTTTATCTGCGTAAGCAAATGAGTATCTTAATATCATTATAATTCAAACTTACATGTTATAAATCATTTTTGGTATATTTTATGTAAAGTAGAACAACCTAATAATTACTTTAATTACGTAATACACTAAGCAAAATGGGCCAGTATTAGGAGTTTCATTGGTTATATAAGAGTTCTTCTACTTAAAGTCTAGCCTTTGTAAGCGTAGGTACACCTCTGCCTAAGCTTTATATAAGAAGCAACATATCCATGACGCAATTCATTTGACATTTAACTCTTGCACGCTTACATGCCTCACCTGCATTTCTATTAAGTTCAACCGTCCAGTCTTGAAGGCAATCCAATTTATTCTCATCAAAGTCATCTTACAGTAGTTTTTTGTCGAGCACGATATCGTCTCTCGAATATTTTAATTTGAAAGTACCAGCATAAATAAGAAGCTATTACGTTTACAAACGGTTTGGGGCCTGGGCTGGCGTGACCACGCGACAAAGAGTCAGGTAGCATCGGACGGCCGCCTCTCCTAAGTAAATTGGATACCAATCGAAGCGTGACGATTTTATCTTATAAAAAAATTCTTACCCTTTCTTTGGTACCTTTACGTAATACTGTGCACACAATGGACAGGTCTCGGCAGTTCTTTCTTCTTCAAAAGAATAATATTATGATATCATGAATAAATGTTACGATATCGCCGAAAGTCGGTGGCTGTTATTCGCTTTCTTATAACACCGTTACGTAGCTCCAGATTCATAATAACAGAAAAACTATTAGCCGTCGCAAGTTCATTACTTATCAAATCAAATGAGGTAGTGGACAACATTTTCACACGAAAGTGTACCTACAACTAGAATTTAAATGGCTATAGGAACACTTAAGAAATCGGAAATTGTTGACCTACTCGTCCTATCTTCGGCAACGAGTTTGTGGGCCGCCGCTCCGTGTTCTATTACAATAATGATTAGCACTTCCATAAAGTCAAGCTACAAAGCGTGCTGGCCTAAGATTTATAGCGTTGCAAGTAGAGCGAGTATACCATCACCGTAAATATCCGCCTTACGCTTCCACTTCCTCTGAACTCCTTTCTATTGATTTATAGCGAGGGTTTTAAAAGCTAACTTTTTATAAAGCAACTCCGGCCAGTTGTTTCCAACTGTCTGCAGCATCTGGCTTCTTTAGTTCAGTTTTTACTCGCCATTTTGAGAACTTTGTCATTTTAAACTTGGTACGTAAAATGATTTTAAGGGGTGCTGGAAAACTTCGGCGCTCGATATACCTGATGTTTGCAATCCGCTGCGCAAAATAAATCGCAATATTCAATAGATTGAAGAACAAATGCGGGCCCGGACAGATGAATAGTAAATGAACTATATTTAATCGACTTAGCAATGGAAAGTTTCATTCTGTTTCTGCGTCCATAAATCGTTATTAATCCTCATTTGGAAGCCGATTCAATAAGCAATAATGAAAGACAAGACCTATAGCAGTAATACCAAGGGGCACTTTCTAGCTCAGTGGTTAATATTATAAATCAAATAGTCGTGTTCTTGTCATCAGTGCCGCAATATCAAAGCTCGTTGTAAGATAAACCAGGTTATTTAAAATGTTCGTTTGTCGACAAGCATTTAGAATTAATCGCGGGCCTACACAAACTTGTCGGTTGTGCTAAGCGACTGGGGGCGAGTATTTTGTATTACGGTTACTTGTGCTATCTTCATGTCAGTTTATTTAGCTTAACACTAACTTAATTGGCTATAAATTAAGCGCCTGCAAGTTAGCTAGTTACCGAGTATACGGTACGCTTTCTCGTCTTGTTAGATCTGCCTATAGTAACTGGGTAAATGTGGAAAATTTATGTATGTATTGTAACTCCCGCGTTCAGCTATAATAAATACTGTTAGGTAAGCGATCGGTAAGGTCTGCTTCGAGTAAAAAGAGTTTAATGTGACTGTTACGCGTAGGTATGTATGTTTAGTGTAACTACGTAAAATTTCTTAGATAAGCGTCAAAATAAATTATACAGTACAAAACATGTTACTTGTAAATCCGTATATTACTTGCATTATGAAGAGTGCAGCTTACATATTTATCGTTCGATACATATCTACTATAAAGCTGACTACTAAAACTCTAGGCTGATTAACTTTCATGTCGTCAAACATTATTACAGCTACCAGCTACAACTCTGTAATTGGCATTCTGAATACGAATTGATCAGATACCATTTTGCAAATCATTCCAAAGCTCAATGGAACTCTACATTCACACGCACGGGGGCCAATGCTGGAATACATTGTATAAATGATTCATAAGGACATGTACACACGTGCATACCGAAGCTTCCCCTACCCACTTGCTCTAACACAAGACTGTTCCTAGTCGCTGGGGCTTAAAACAGGTGGAGTCACAATTAGCGGCAAAACTAGAGTACCTAAGTGTCTGATGTACGCCCACCTTTAAGCGATGCACGGGATGTTAGTTTGTTAAGGGTGAGTGACGTCACCATCTGATTTATTATAGTGCGAACTTTAGCTTTCTGCATTTAACATCCCAAACCTACATATATCAAGCAAGTAATTGTTAGGTTCTATATAAGGACAAAAATTTGCGTCTTCGTGTATGTATGAACATGTAAGTGTTAAAACGTTACATTATAAATACACGTTTTTATTGTATCCCAATGACAATGTGTATAAAATTACCATACACATGCAGATTGCAGTTTAATCCTCCAGAGAATTTCTAAGTAAGCCATTTACATTTTGAATGGAGGTACTCGGCCTTAATAGGTCTACATAGCTTCGGCTACACCTAGGAGAGATTACCTCACTTCACGCACTCTCCTGTTTACGCTACGGGAAGAGAGGACTTTATGGTGTTTGTGTCCCTTTCGAGTAATTCTTTCAGCTTGTTTGTCTTGGATTAAACGCATGTCTTTGCTTTCAAAGCTACTGTTTGCTCGGCCGCCTACATAAATATTTGTTATAGTATGCGGCCATTTACTCGCCCGGTTATGACCCCTTTAATTGCTCTTCATATTTTATGCTTTTGAAATATGGTCTTTGATAATTTTAAGCTCAGCCGCCGCTCGTAAACGCACTCGTAAAAACTCGTCCCAGTTTGGTTAAAAAAAGTGTAGCGCTAATCTCATTAGAGATCATATTCGATTTGATATGGGTTACCGTTCTCATCGGTGGCTTAGATCAAAGGAAGTGCCCTTTAGATTGTGAGATCGGCCTAAGTGTTTCGTGCAACTGTACATTCGGACTAATGATATCTCTATGGTTCACGTTTCTGATCGATAAGTACGCTCGTGAGCAGTATACGATGATGTAATAGACAACCATATTTAAAAATAAAGTATCATAAACTTCAAGTCAGCCAGTTCGCCTTCAAAATAATTTCCCGAATTGTTTTTAACGATGCGGTGTAAATAATGTAATCGTGATTGGAATTCACAAACACTCGTTTTAGTATGTACAGAATGGCGTCGATTTAATTAGTCTCTCACATTTCTTTAATTGCTACATTATTTATTTTGCACTAAAGAAAAAACATGTTTCATGAATAAAATGCCGGACTCCTGTTTACCATTGCGCTGTCGGTAATGCGGGAAATGTAAATAAAATAACGTCGTAAGCGCTAAAATACTGGAGTTTCCTGGCATTATTTCAGTTATATTTGACGTAGAATAACCATAAAATAGGAATAAACTGATCGCATCTAACTCAATGTAAGCAGTATAAACGACACGTCACAACTTAAATCAGATACATAGCAAAACATAACCATTTCTGAGACCTCTTTACGCCTCCACTGTACTCTACGGTTGCGGATAATTTTCGCATTGCGGCAATCGGATTCGGTACCGATATCGCTTCGTAACGGTCCTTGCATCGAGACTGCATTCTACACGATTTCCTTCTAACTTGAATCTTGATTATACTCCGCTTTATCTGAAATGAGTTCTAAGAATGCATTATGTCAGTAAAACTACAAATCAGGCTAGATGTATTGATATATTTCGTTCTTGTCCAATAAGGACAACCCATTTAGGAACAAGGTAGCGCGTAATTATCAGCTCTTTTATTAAAAAACCGTTATCAGGAATGATTTCATCGATCAAATGACAAAAACCTACGCTGCGGTCAAACAATCAAACATATTATATTTAATAATATAGATTATTCCGATTGAATCATGGTTCGTTAGCTGCCGCAACCATGCGCACATTTGTCGCATGGTCCACAGAACTTCTGAGACTTACAAAAACCGACAGCCTCCAACCGAAAAGGATAACTACATGTGATACTCCCAATAGTAAGAAAAGGACAGCAGTGAATCATATTCTCTACAACGGATACAAAAATGTCCTTCGAATTCGATGAATTTCAAAGAAAAATGTTTGGTTTAACAAAAATTGCATTAATCCGAATTCATAAGCTGTCATAGGCGATGTTGTCAGCGCATTTTTTGTTGGCTCCTGGTTTAGCTCTGTTATAAGTTATTTTTATAACACACCCACACGTTGTTTATTGCGTGCGCGTATTGTTTTATGATCTTCCAAATGTTCTAAATTTAGTTTTTAGTCCGAACATCTAAACCAAAGGGTTCTCCCAAACTAAACACAGTTGTATAGTTTTCGGTTAATCCTTTACACGTCTTTATTTTAGGGGGAGTGATTTGTTAGTGGGATTTGATACGAAATAGATTCGGTATTAGTTCGTAATTGTTGGTATGAGACAAGGTTCGTTGATCCCGAAATAATTTCCCTACGCTTGGCCTTTGTGTACATTTGAAACGTCAAGTGCATTTAAAGCCTCTATTGATGAGCGGAGTTATTGTTAAGTCACGTCACCCGTTTATAACCGTTGGAGAAAGGCTGACTAAATAAATTTAGCATTTTATAATACCTACTAACGAAATATTGTTTTTGAACGATCTTAATTTAAAAACGTTTTACTATGCCATAAAAGTGGCTTTTATATTATATAGTCTTAAAATTTATCGCCGTTGTTTCAACTGTCACATAGAACGACATTGTCTATAAAACTCAGTATTTTTATGATAAGAAATCAAATAACAAAGCGTTTTTAGATAATACCACTCCATCATTAGACGTTCCTTGAAGACATAAATCATTGATCACTATCTGATTCGGAATATTTAATAACATAATCGTCCGAGAGAGCAATACCGGTAGATCGAAGCGAATATTGAAATGCGGGCCTACGACCACTTAACGTACGAAGCCAGTTTTCTTGTTGGAAATGTATGCTATTGTCTCCGGTGAGATATAAAATACCGATATGACCCTACGACGTCTTCGTTGCAAGAAATATTCAAGGGATACGGCCCACACTTTTAATAGCGGTTACATCATTTCCACACAATGAGAGCGCCGTCCACACCCATTCTCTGTCCGTATGATTTGAAATTATAGCACCGTTTTATTTGCTCTCAGCGCATTTATATGCGGTCGCGGAGCGGCACAATGTGCCACGATATTATATGTTAAGGCGGCTACATACATAACACGCATCGGTCGGCTGCAAGCGATGTGTCGCACATGTGTCGCAACGCCCGCTCGTGTGGGAGGCAGAATGAAGCAGTAATTTAATCCTTGATTGTGTTCCCATTTAATTTATTCGCCGCATGATCAAATTTGGTACGTGTTTGTGACCATTTATATCATTGTTAGGTTGACAGTGGCAGCTTGATTTAATTCTGCTTTCTACGGAGACTTGTGGACCACAGAGGCGACATTGTCCCTATTTAAATACACGACTGGATGAACTGTTAAAGTGTTCACTTCTCTGCAATCATCGCAAAATTACAGAGTGGATGCAAATAAAGATGGCATGACATTGTATTCACAAAGACGTTTTGTTAACATACAATTTAATTTCCATACGTGATTACTGTAAGGGTATCCTTAATAGCTAGGTCATTTTCATATTTCAAAAACCAATTGTTTTAAAAGCCTTGAATTTAGAGGTGGGGGCCTATCAAGATATCGACATAATACACATGATCCTTATAATACTGGGGCAAATTTTAGATCGCCTTCGAGTAATTTAAAAATAGTTTAAGGACTGCGGCCTCATATCATCATAATTATAGGCGGCCCGTCTGAGAGGCAATGGGTATAAAAACTTAATGATGCTATAATATAACATCAATAAAGTAAATTGCCAGGATGTATTCATAATAAGTAAATGGATCAACACTTTGTTTGGTGTATATTTTTCTTTTGTACTATTTTGTATAGTTTTGTAAAAGAAAGCTGTTTCATAAGTGCTTTGTTTCAAAAGTAATGTATTCCATCTCACGTTTACCAACGACTTTGAAATACATTTTATGGTCTTGTTCTAAAGGCAAGATAAAATTGTTGTGGTCTGTCAGACGATCACAAAAAGTTGTACAACTGATGAAAATAATAATGTTGATACCTCGGTCCATTCTACTCGACGTACGAGAACACTGCGAGTCCATATTTCATGAAAAATTCATATCTTCGTTGGGACCTAATGATGTCGATGCCATCTTTTATTGCCGCTGGGGACATATTTTTCATTAATCGTATATTATGATACTACATGCCCGCGATGCTTCGAGCTAGTGGTCGTTTATAGGAGTTAAATAAACTATGAGTGTAACTAATTAGATAGCATGTAAGTTTATTTTAGCCATGTAGCTCTTTCAGTTTATCATTTTTGATTCTATGCAGAATTTATTTTTTATTACCATCATTCTTTTTGAGAATAAAATTTTATTTTATGCAATCGAAATGAGGAAATACTTAGAATACTACATCTAAAGCAAAAAACAAAAGTTTAATCAAATATTTTATTTATTTTACCCCTCTATTTCGACTAACCTACTTTCCAATAAGAACCTAAAACCGAACGGAACTGAAATTGAATTTCTACTTGTAAAAACGGACCGGTAATAGAGTTTACCTACTGCAGATCAAATAAAATACCAACTAGTGTACGGAAAGACGGTACACAGCTGCCTTGGACTTACACACAATTTGTTCCAAGGTTTTATAGTTTCGACCGACTTTATCGAGATCCGTAATTAAACTGAAATGAAAATTGCATTACGGATTGATGATCGACCGTACTTATGAGAAGAAGCGTATTTTCTCATGTTTGCATTTAATTTAAGTAAAGGGTAATTCAACAGCAACTCAATACCAAAGTGTGTCTGTATCTATAGGTATGTAAACAATATAGTATAGAGCTGTCCGTAATACATCGCTTTCTGAGAAGTAATTGTAGTGTCAACCGCAGACCACATGAGAGTTATGTTCTGTGGCGACAACAAACGAAATCCACTCATGTTAAATTATATTCGAATCTGAATAACAAAATATAGCCTGTCTCCACTGGAGCGTATTCAATAAATTCTTTTGCTCCATCAGTTTAATCGTAATCCGCATCAGACTCTAGGTCTCTACCCTTATTTCTTGTTACGGTCCTCAACTCCTACAATCTGTTCTGCGGAGAAAATTTGATTTTTTCTTCGCCATTTGGCGCGCTAGCTTAGATTGTATTTTATCTTTATGCGAAATCATAATTCATGCTGTTTTTGCTTCTTTCTCCAACTGTGGCTGATAAGTGTTTAATGTTTTTCCTTCTATCTAAGTTACATGCAAATGTCGCACTCACCATTGTTTCTTGCCGTTGATAAGATCGTGATTTGTGATAGCGTAATTTAACTAATGATACCTTTATTATAATAAACCTCTTTTCTCGATCTGATAATAGCTATAAAGTTTTCTCTAATAGAAAGAGTATATAGTTATAAATCATAAGTTAATCAACTCTATGCTATCGATTGCACAAGTGATTAATCTCGAAGATGTGTCTTTAGATTAAAGGAAAAAAAGTTGTTTACATATCATATTTCGTAAGTCGCTGGCATTTATTTTGTACGGACCTCTGGTTTGACCCCCAAGAGCGCGCGCTCGCTACCCACAAAACAAAATGATAAATGAAGATCATCGGTAGTTGCGCGTTACATAAACGCTGATGGATTGATTGTAAACGACCGTGTGTGCCCATCGATCGATTAGTTCCTGCTCGGCCACAGCCTCGGGCCTGACTTATTGACGATTATCTTTAATGGATTTCGTAAACTCTTAAGTGTTAGTATGCAACGTCCTGCCTTTAAAATGTAATGAATCCTTAAACCCTAATTTTCTATCGAGATTAACGTTCGACTCAAAAACTATTAAGATACGTGCACTAATGTTTATCGTCATCTTTTGTTTCTCGATTAAATTTATTTGTCAGTTCAATACTTAAAATATTTCCGTGGTTATCTAGCATTCAATAGCTAAGTGATCCGTTTTTCTTTAGACGTTATCCGAAGTCAAATACGAAAGATTAATTAAATAATATTCAATAAACGTTGTTTGATTAACAAAAGGGTAATCTGCGGCGGCATCTAACACAAATACGAGGCCACTCCACGGGCTGTGTTTTCAATCACCGTCATTCGTTATTCACTCACTTCCCTTTGCAGTTGCCGAAGTGTATTCACGTCGTCTTGTTTTGTTTAACTTTCATATTTCAAACTCTCAAACGCGAAGTCGTGCGATACAATACTTGTAATAATTGAAACGCTTAGAATTTCGTTGTTTACATATTTGGAGAGGCGAAAGTTGATCATCTGATGTTCAATAAAAGCTAGTTTAAAAATAAAGCAAAACTAATAGTAGATCAGTGGTGCCTTCAGCGTCGTATCTTTTTAATTCGCTTGATTTATGAGGTCTGTTTTTAAGGCCAACTGGAATAAGAATGTAGTAAATATAGCGAGTGTTTTTATTGTGGGCGCATTGCGCACTGAATCTCGAGTGTATTTTTTGTCGTCATTAGTTGACGTGAAATAACACTCCTGAGCTGTAGTATCGCGGTAGAAAAAAATAAATTGTGTGAAAAATTACGATGATTACATCTAATAACGGGTGGATGGACGGAGTCGTTTGATGGCCTCTGCCACAGATTGGCATCATTAGCCGCAATGATAGTGACCTAAAAGAGTAATTTTATTTTCCTTTGCTACTCTTTGTTCGCTACTAGCTTTCTAAAGCAATTGTTTTATGAGTTATTTGGTATTGATATACGTAGATACCTCCAATTACTGATGTTGTGACATTTCAAATTTAATATTTCTGGTGAAATTTTATCTGAATGTCAATAAAAACATCCGGGCTCCGAAAAAGATTTATTTAATGCTGGTAATTAAGATAAAGCATGCGTCATCAAAACGTTCATATAAATAATTATATTGATCAGATAATGTTAAAATTTTACAGAAATATTTTACTGTTTAAATAACAGAAACTAAATGTTTTGAATCTGTAAATACTGTTAAATAAAATAAAATAATCTTCGAAATAAAAGCTGATTCCTTTTAACGATCCTACTGTAGACAGCTACATTTGGCACTGGACACGCTATTATACTTAATTCACGACGCATCGGGAGCCAATCGTCAAACAAAATATTAAAAGCTTACAAATCGTCACAATCACCATAAACTCTTCACCACGACATTAAACCATTTGACATTTAGGCCACTGCACTGTGTTTCAACAGTGCCCCATTGGCATATCAGGCAATTAAAGCGACCGTCCACCCGACGGTAAGCAGATGCCCGTCACTTTTATCAAATACATTAAACTGGTTGCTCGATTCGAACATTTATTTTCTTTTTTTTTGTCCCGTACATAAAACCCTCTCGGAACACTGTTCAGATAACGAGTAATGTATTGGTCCTCCGTCCAATAATTAAATGTTCCTTTTATATTGAGTTTTTCCGAAACTAAAGTGCGATGTCAAAATACTAATTAAGTGTTATTCGTTTCCCGTAAAAGTTTGATTGTTTGTCTTAGTGACAGCCCTATTTAATAACAGACGGCATAATTAATATTACCTAAGACTATGAAAAAAATATATTAAAGGAATAGTATATTTAATAACTAAGAGTTGTTAAACTTATTACACTATTTATCTTTACTTGGCATAGAAAATTACTTTCCTTTTTAAGGCCGAACACATTAACAAACTGCATATTGGCAACCATAACATAAGTCTTCTGTTACTGAGCCAGCAAATATATTTCGTGTCTTTAAATGTCTAGAGTTAATAAACTATGATTTTAACTATCCGTTGTTCATTTTCTACAGATAAAATAGAAGGTAATAAATGAACGTTGTAGATTTCCTGTTTCTACGATTGGAGATCGATAGGGTTCGTTTTCAAGTATGCAATAAACATTGTAAGGCGATATTTTATAGTCTTTGATAGTAACTGGAACAAATAAGATTGGGAATATAATACCTATTGGAAGAACGTATTTAAAAGGTGGTTTTATATACAAACAGAGTAAAAAAAAAACTATGAGATCATCAAAAATTCTCATGATTATTAAAAAAGTCGTATCTGTCATGTTAGTTTTCGTAGTCTATTTGTGTGTTTAAAAAAAAGATTGTTGGAGTGACATATTGGATGTTTGTTCACAGTTCGCGGCGCCGCGACCTAGCGGGGAGTCATCGTGTTTGCAAGGCCCCGACTGTTTTATGGTAAGTGTTCATCAGATATACCTAGCTAGTCAGCATCTACAACCAGACACATTAATACGCACCTATATTTAGGTAGATTTATAAGACTCCGCTAGAATTTCAAATAATTAAAATTGAACGATAGGTAATTGGAAATTACTGTCTGTATAGGCAATTAAACATTAGTAATCGCTACTTAAACTCAAATAAATCCTGCTCTTAAAAGGAGAAGTAAAATGGAAGTTCACTTTCGTACTTTTGTATCAAATCGTTGGAAACGGAATACTAGCCTGAAAACCAGTATTTTCTCATCTTAGAATTACAACCGATGAAGGATTTAAAAATTATTTAAGAATGAGTTTCACATGATTGCCAATATGACAGTAGGCAATGTCCTAAATCGGTAGAAATTAAAAAATGTAATAAAAACAGCTTTCATTATAGTCAATAAATATTCATAACAATATTTACACCTTATAATAATTATTAAAATTAGCTGTTTGTACAATAAATATTGCTTTTCAATTAGCAAAGCTCCATGCAAACATAAGTCTCGACGCCAATCAAGCTTGAAGGCAGCAATTTACATAATTTTACTGCCAGTTTCTCGCAAAAATACTAATCTTGAATATTAGAATCCGCAGTTATGCACAATCAACCCTGTATTGAGGAAGCTCATAAAGCTTTTTCTAATTGGTTTTGCTTTAACATTTAATGATGGTGTCTTCCGCCACTTGATTATAGATGTAGCTGCCTCACTATTATATTATGCTCTGGCTCGCTCTCTCACTCATGATAGACCAGTAAAAGTGACTGCAGTAAGCCACCGACGAATACTTACTGACATTAGCTTCCTTATTAACTCGCTTTGCTTCAGGCACATTACTTCTCACTTTATGACAAAAGCTGTAAAGTTCACTACATCCATATTTGAAAACCATTTTAGTAGTTAGGTCTTATGTTTTTTAATCAGTATTTATCTCGTCATAATTTTGTTATGCTTTTTTGTTCTTAGATTTTCTATGAGGACAAAAAAGGACTCTTCTATAGAGCATAATATGCGGGCTTAGAACTAAAACCAATAAATTCCCACTTGGAACATGAATTCTGTGCAACGGTACCTTTTGTCAATACCAGTAATTAATAATCGCGGTTCGCCCGTTCTTATAATTATTAAAGCTTGCCGAGGCGAGAGCGGCGTCAAGTTAACGTCAACTCCAACTAATGAGCATTTCCAATGACAAATGCTGCATTCGAAGCGACGGAGTAGTCAAATTTGGCTGGATATGGTGTTGTCCTGGAGATTAACGAAATTAATGTATTGCTTACGAAGCAACAAACAAATTAGTGTAGCTTAAATCAATACAATCATCAATCAATACAAAAATAACATGTCATGTTATTTTTGAATAAAATACGTCCTGCATTTATTTAGGTTTGATACATAGTCTGTGTTTTTACTCTTCAGCTGTATAGTAGAACGCGAGTAGCAGTTTGATTACATGCATAAATCAAACAGTTCAAGTTTCAGAAATGAACGATGTTTTCATAATATCATACCCGTGCGTAATACCACGTCTAGCATTATATAATATCTGGTCATTATTATGCTCTATTTTCATAACTCAATGTCCATGTATATATTATGTGAGTAAAAAGCTCATTCTTTTTCTAAAAGTTATGACAGACTACAGTACTGTCTCGACACTAGTCGACGACCACCCGATAACATACACTAATTTGACAAAAAGATTCCGTTTGAACACACTGCCCGTCTCTCGGATGAGCATTAAGTTCAAAATTTGTCTGTGTCAGTACACACTACTCATTTGTCGTAATGACCGACATGATAATAAATCAAAGGAGTTCAAAAGACTAGTTTAATTGTGACGAATTTGTGATGTGATGGTTTTGTACAACATGCGTTTGTTGTTGCAGTGTTGGGAAAATTGTGAACTGCTGCAGTCCAACTACCAGGTTTGGGGGGCGATCTGCGACGAGAAAGATATTTGTGTAAGTTGACATTTTTATCAATAAATACAAACTTATCTAAGTATTGTGAAGAAATGAAATCTAATTTTACCTTTTCTTGTAGTTCCCTGGCTGCAAGATCGCATGTGAATTCCATGCGGAAGCGGCGCGCGCGTCTCAAACGCAGCCTGTCATCCACACAAAGGGCGAAGGGGTGATGCGTGTGAGTGGAGCGCTTGCCCGCTGGCCACCTCCCGCCCCTCGCGCCGCGTCCCGCCCCGCACCTTTCGTCTACGTCGTCATGCGTCGAGCCGCCGAGGGCCCCTGGCGTCAGATAATACAAACTCAAGCGCTAGCCACGCGAGTTCCATCAAATAATGAGGGCGCCCTTCTTCGTGTACTTGTGGTGGATCCACTAGGACTTGTCACCATCTATAGCCCAGATGAAACTTGGGTGGCTCATGATACAAACACTTCCAATCACGATGAACACAAATGGACTTTAAAAGAAATATCCCTCATTCACCAAAAGGTCTTAGTTATTGGTGAAATTGCATGGGAACCTAGAATAGCACGAGGAGTATATTTAGTTACTTGGGAAGTGGACGGTGGAGGCCTGAAAGGCAATTTGTTTACGGACTCCACAAGGGTTACTTTATCATTATGGCCAGATACAATCTATCACATTCAAGTGGAACTTGTATCTCGCACGCCGGGTGTCGACAATGAAAGGTCAGAAACTATGACCATTGACACCAGCAGAGCTCAACGCGTTTCCACCGAAAGCGTTCAGGATGTTCAAGTGAGTGAAGGTGATCGCTTGATGTCGGTTTTGGTGAGCTCCATGAGAGGAGAAAGAGTTCCAGAGCGTTCTCCTGACTCTGAGTTGGTACTTGGCTGCTTGTCAGCTATGATTGCCTTTGGATTAGCTGTGCTAGCCGCCGTTTTATGGAGGCGGAGACGACGAGGAACATTCCCGGGCACAAACGTGTACATTGGCTCGTCTTCTGTATTAAAACGAAAGTTGGTTGAAGATTTTGCTCCAGCATCGCACTGTTTCCAGCCGGTGCTTGTGCCAGAGACGCCGACCAACGATTCCGTGCCGCGCGACGTAGTCGTGTGACGTCACAGTTTCGATATGCTGTCGGTGGAAGACCGCGTCTTCAGTTCCTAAGCATTTGGACGAATTCTCAATAGACATGTAGTTCAAGTGTAAAGAAGTGCTGTTTGTGATACTTTAAAACTCTACATGAGAATTAAGTGAAAGTTAAATTGCATTTATTGTGGAATGTCGTGTAACTTGTTACGTTGTAAATTGTAATGGACTTTGGAACATTATATGTAAATGCTGCTGTAATAAAAATTACCTGTGTAATTTTGTTTGTACGTAGATTTAGGCGATTGTAAATTAAAAAGTTACTACTTATAAATGTATTTATGAAACACAGTAAGATTAACACCAGAAAAAATAGTTATGTACATATGTTAAGAAGAAAATAGTACCTAAACGATAATTTTCTAAAATATAACTTGATTTATACTGCTTGTAAATAAATAACTGTAATACGTGTACCGGATTTCGATGTTCAATTTCAATTCGTTTTGTATTTCTAAGAAAAATCTCTGGACTACAAATGTACGGAATGGTAAGATTTGTATTTTGTTTTAGGTTCCATTGAATTGGTATCTTTTGTTTTTCATGGAACATAAATCGAAATACCAGATTGTTTCGTAATATTGTAGACGACTATGATACGGAATCAAGATTATTAGAGTAATCGGTATGAATATCTAGAACTATTTTTACAACTAGTCCTTATTATCGTTTATTTAAAACATAGTTATTAGATATATTTTACGATAATAGTTTTGATGAGGTTCTTACTCATTCTAGTGAACTTTACGATGTCTTCTTCAGCAATAAACATAAATATGTATGTATTTGTAAATAATGGAAACATTTATTGTAAAAAACATAACAGAGAAATTATATTTTTCTTGGCCTATGACAGATATTTGTAGAAGTTACGGGTGGATGTATCGATTTAAGATTTTTTTCCACTGAATATGTTTTCAAAGCAATGTGTCCATTCCTTAACAACTTGTGTCCTTCAGAATCTCTTAGCCATTCAAGTAATAATACGTTACTATATCACAGTGTAGTGTCATAATTATTTGTTTAAAGTTGATGTTAGGCTTTAAACAGTTGTACTTAATAACTTAAGTTTGTTTCGTAGTGCAAAAGTGTAAAAGAGACCAAAATTATTTTTTATTTGAAACAAATTTTGGTTCTGTGACAACCAAAATCCGAGTAGGACGTAAGTTAGAAGCTTAATTAAATTTATTTATTTTTTTGTGATTAATTAGTACCTTCACTCGATTTTGTAAATAAATGAATTGCTATAAAATGACGACGCTGATCTTTAACGTGTATAAATAAATATGTCTGCCAAATTAGAACCGTGTTTCAATTTATCGACATTGTTACCATCGACGAGAAAAGAAATAGATGTGCTATTGTTCTCAGTGTCTTTTGTCTCAAAATACTGCACAAAGAATCTTTTCAGTGTTGCCAGAACGACGGCTGTATAAAAACTAAATACTTTGGTAATTTATATAATTTAGAGTGGACGGAAAGAATGACGGCTAACGAACGGTTCTGACACCTTAAGCGAGATTACCGAACTTTTTCATTACATTCTCGAACTTTCTTGACGATTTATAAACGAGTGTTGGGCAATTACGTTTTTATACGATGATACTTTAAAGGCATCGAAGACTTTAGCATTAGTACATATTTCGGTAAATACCGACGACTAGTTTTAGCTCACTGTTTAATTTTTTTGTTTTTTGATTGTAAAGGGGACACAACAAATTTAGCTCGAAGACAATCATACATGTATACTTGTACAGTGCTGGAATACTTGTCTTTTTTAAACAATATCATTTGATCGAATGTTTTCTTACGTTGCTTAGCAACGCATTTATCAATAAGTGTAGTTGTATTTTATTATTCACTCATACCTCTTAACAATGTACGTATACCTCCATACATATAATGGGCGTTAGCAATAAATGTCATAACTTGTAACCATTCAATATCGATATATTAATTTTTAATACTTTGTGCGTTTAGCAGGGATTTACCGCTTGAATAAACATCAATCACTTGAAAAAAAATCCTTTAA
Organism: Abrostola triplasia; assembly: GCA_946251915.1. Classification (NCBI taxonomy): domain Eukaryota; kingdom Metazoa; phylum Arthropoda; class Insecta; order Lepidoptera; family Noctuidae; genus Abrostola; species Abrostola triplasia. Next base: position 6,888,879 of record OX276434.1, on the reverse strand, counting down.
ACAAACATTGATATTTAACTTTGGTTAAAGGATACCGTTGGGGCCGTCTGGGCCCGGATAAAACGGTACTATTGTCTAGGGATTAACGTCAACGAATTTGTTGTCAACAAACGCCTGATCAAACAAAAAGATTTGTGCTTCACAGAACCAAGGTACCCCCCTGTCCTCACTATTGTTACCCTGTCCGTGCCAGCTTAAATTCTTAACCACTTTTTCAAATAACGGGGCACAACAGCTACGAATTCTTTTTTCGAACGCGTTACTCCAACAAAATCAGTAGGCCGGCAACGAAGAAAAAAAGCTGAAACAAGTAATCGTAAATTCCGTCCTATCTTTTAAAAAGCCAATTACGAAGTTTGAGTTTCATTAAATTGAGAAATCCATTAAGCTAATCGCTAAGTTGGGAGCCACCGAGCGACGTGACGATTATGAAAAGGTTATTCCGACATGCAAATGCGAAGGCATCTTAATGTAAATTACGTGTAAATGGAAGACAGAACCGACATTCTGAACTATAATAGACGACTGCATTCACGGATTCCCATAATTCACGTCTTAAGATTAGATATAGGCTTTTTGTTTTCACATCGTTAAACTTGAATCACGATACTTTTTTTATATAAAAAGCCAGTTAAGATAGTCGCCCTTTAGTATCGGCTTCTAGTTTTTCCCATTCGTTTTCATTAAGAAAAAAGTTATTCTGTTCGGTTTGGAAATCTATGATTATGGTAACGCTGGCCCATTTATTTTAGTTACCCATTTTATTCTTGGCCCGCGGGTCTAGTATAAAGCATAGGCACATAAATAACAGGGAAAATAGAAGGTGAACGCTTCCACGAGTATCCTTTTGGGAGCGGGCAAAGCATTCTTTTAAGATTTATTACAGAACTTGAGCACATTACTTATTCCTTATGTGCCTTTGGATACAATATCCTTGAATGTAAGAATTTTTGGTTGCGTTTTGGTTTTAATTTATGCTGATTGGTATTAATTGTGTAACTTGCACAAACACACTATATTATTTGATTTATACCTACTATTTATAGACCAACCATCAAATTTATAATTTAGACTAGCTGCGACCCGCGGTGTTACACGCTGCATTTTTTTGGAATAAAAAGAGCCATATGTTTTCATCCAGGGTGTCAGTAACCTTTATACCTAATTAAACAAAATTGGTTCAGCCGTTTCAGCACACTTACAAAATTCGCTTTTATAATATTAGTGTAAAGCGTGACAATACACTCCATATATCCTCTCACTCCACTATAAGTTCGAATATTATTATTTTACTAAAATAATATCCCCTAGATAGAAGTATATCTTCTAAAATAGAACCATAAAACCCCAATAACTTACAAGAAAAGTTGCAAAATATAAGGTAGAGCCCCAATCCCCAATATCACAACAAGTTATGCGCCGTGATCTGGATTATCCTGCGATTACAAATCCTTATTCCACGTCGATAGATAACCTAACTTATAGCTTGAGATATTGCAATCGGGATATTTTAAGTTGATCCTATCTAAACTGCCGATGCAAAGCGAATGTGTGGGACTGTCTTTCTTGTTAACGACCTGCAGTACAACTATCTTTTATGTAACTGAAATGTAGTCTGATAGCGTTGGTTTGTTATTTAAAAGCTGGATATGTTACTTGAACTTATATCTGTAACATTCACAATGAATAACGTAGTGTTACTAACTCTTCGTCGAGCAGATAAGTTTGAACGAAAAATATACTTAGTTCGAATAATTGGAAAAGTTTTTATTACCTCACACTGTGATAGGCATTTCAATTGAGTATTGAAATTCTATTCTTGACTTGCCTAAACGAATTTTCTCATAAATAACGAGTAGGCAACAGGCTTTGGTAATCGATTTATAACAAACAAAAAAGTGATACTCAAAAAACAGATTGATGTAAATAAGGTAGATCGTAAACTGCCAATCATTTTGGTAGCCTTTTATAAATCGATTATAATCATAAGATATTCCGAGTACAGCGGGAAGTACGCAGATCTTACGACAACATCAGTAAAATTCCAGCAACATTATCTACATACGGAAATATCAAATGGATTATTTAGAAAATAACAGGGTCACTTCGTTCATTATTTATTGAGTTTTTTTCCAAATGCTATCTCACTTATTTAAAGTAAGAACTAGCAAATAATTGAAGGTTGATTCATAGGCAGGTACATTTTAATATTGACAAAATCCCTTTAGCTTGAAGCTGGTATAAAGTCTACAAGATCAATGAATACCTACATTACCTTAACACTTTAATTACACAATATTCTGCAGTCATACGGAACCTTAATATGTTAATCCGTCCATTCGATTCAAGTCATCTAGTGCAGATTGCACGTCGGAAACTCACGTTATGCGATTACCACCACTCTTAATGACTGTCAGATGGACAGTTCAAGAGCCTGAAGCGCAGCTGCTTATCTTAACTGCAGTTTGAATCTAAATACTAGAAGCCGTTACATTAAATATACATTATAGTTTATACGAATATATTTACCAGTAAGCGCATTTTATATTATCAATTTATATTAGAGTTATTAGTAGTACCGTAGTGGTTTTAAAATAACATTTTCAATAGATAATTTAATATAAGTATCGCAAAAAAACCCTTATTTATGTGAATTATGCCGGCAAGATCAATGATTTCAGGTCTAAATTAGAAAAATTACAACAAACAAGATATCCTACTATCCTACTAATATTATAAATGTGAAAGTTTGTGAGTATGGATGTGTGGATGTATGTTACTCTTTCACGCATAAACGGCTGGACCGATTTGGTTGAAATTTGGTATGTAGATAGGTTATACCCTGGATTAACATCCTACTAATATTATAAATGTGAAAGTTTGTGAGTATGGATGTGTGGATGTTTGTTACTCTTTCACGCATAAACGGCTGGACCGATTTGGTTGAAATTTGGTATGTAGATAGGTTATACCCTGGATTAACATATAGGCTATTTATCCTGAAAAAATGTAGCGGGTAACACCGCGGGGCGCAGCTAGTAACAATTATAAAATTACTTTATTTCATAGAGGTAAAATTACCGCCTTGGAATAATACTCTTTTAGCAAAAAACAAAATCAGATCTACTATTAGCACGAGCACAGAATCGTTGGAATTGCAAACCATCCTTCCTTTTTTAAGTATTAAAATAAGAAACAGTTAATACTGGCCAGCATGATACCAAATATTATTAAATTAATAAGTAAATAAGTAAAATTCAGTTGTTCCAATTCGTGATAATTCTAAGAGTGACTACTATCCCGAAATGTCTTTAAAAAGGAATTCCTCCTCTCTCCTAACTGTATTTTTTTCCTAGCTGGGATAATTAGATCTTGCCTCTAGTCGGGTTAATCAGTCGTAGCTCTTTTCGATCCTTTTAGAGTTGCTAAAGAATGAGTCGAAAAAGTATAGTAAGCTTTTCAAAATACTCTATAATGAAGACATTTTAGATAAATCAAAGTCTTTAAGGATAATATTACAAAACATAATCTTTAAGTTTTGCCTTAAATTATGAAATAGATTTAATAAAAATGATGTTGAAAAAATATGCGTCATAACGTTTCTTTTTTCTTAGACTCGAAGTAGAAATAAAATAATCATATTATTAATCATAATTTTAGACACAGTGTTGTAAGTTTTGTTCCTAAGATCAGCTCCAAAATCAGTAATATTTATATTATTTAAGCGTCAAACATCTCCAGTCTAGCCAGATAGATCCAGGCTATACTAGGGTCATAAAAACCTAAGTATTGAATGTTAATTGACCACAAACGCTTGTGAAGCAATTACCACAAGTCTCAGCGTCTGTCAGACGGACATATCAAGAGCCTGCAGTAAGTCTGCTTATCTCTACTCGCGGTAGTACATTTATCAAATAAAGGAGGCCGTTTCACACTGCTCTATTTAACTCCTAAGATTTCTGAAAAAATAATTTCCTCTTTGAAAACTTTCCTTTTCAATAGGTTATAAATAGTGTAAAGAAACTATATACCTTGGTATTGATTTCAATTAATGAATAATAACTTTATGTGCTTATGGCTATCATAGGCTCAAACAGGGCAATTAATAATGGTATGTCCCTCATTAACTGTTTAACGTTTTTGGCAGACGCGTGTTGAGCATTTAAACTGATGTGTATACTTGTACAAGTAACTACTATATAATATTACGTTATGTCTTTATTTTAAATGGAAATAAAACTTGAACATTGAGATGAACAATTTAAATTCAAACACTCGAATCGATGTTCATTTTATATGTTTCCATGAATCTCAAAGTCGCAAATTCTCGTCCGTATAAAACAAAACATGTCCTTATTTTTATGAAATAATAAAAAGGTTGTTTACATTTTTATTACATATTTATGTTGTGTTTTATTATTTCTCAACTGTCGATCTCACCCAGGGGAAATACCCGCCAATTGGAACACTATGAAGATTCTGTTGAAATGGCCGAACAAAATTTAATTAAATAAAACATTCTATAACATACGTTCAATTTGTACGAGTCTGCCTGCAAACTATTGTTTGTACCACCTTGTCTTGTTCAATACCTTTTATACAGACATACCTACTGACTTAAATAAATTGAACAACATTTTTCGTGTTGCACAACATTTTTTTGCGATTTGTTTTAAACATTTAGATAGACTGGTTTGTGTTTGTGTATTTATTAATGTTTAAGCAAGCCTTTTAGTTAGAATTCTCGTTTAACTATTAGAATTTGCTTTATAACATCACAAACGCAACTCAAAATTTTGCCATTATTAGCTCCGAAAGTACCTATTTGAACATAGCTGTAATGTCGAAAATTGTATTGGCTTGTTCGAAAATGCTTCTATGAATTTTCCATATAATATTCTCTCGATTTCAGCCAACTGCTCCGAATTTCTGACAGTTTGATTCAAACAAGCTAGCTAATGTGAAGGGGCTTAAGCCTGAGGGTGCGCCGACGCAGTAATGGGCGGCTGTCAACGCGTGGGCGATCGACTAAACATCAGTTGTAAATACACGGTAAATATTTGTCTTCGATATAATTACTGTAATTGTTTGAGAGACGTTGGCGGTGTAGACGTTCATTAAATTAATTGAAGTATACATTACTGGCATTCTGAGGTGCTAATGGGCTGATATTCTGTTAATACGTCAACTGATACAACCGCCTGAAAAAATGACGATCGAAGCTTCTTAGGCAATTATTTTCATCAAATCATTACTTTAATGCCTGTATTTCATTTCATACGACTTACATTGTAGGTACTGGTATATTTTATAGGTAAGTACTTAACGATCTGTATGTATTTGTATGGATATATTTGCGATATGTGTTAGACACTACTTGAGCAGTCGAACTTTCTATAAACCTAAGAGGTTTGTATTTATTGTGACGTCAAAAAGTATTGATTTGACAAGCAAATGGACGAATGAGGAAAACAGTCGAATGCATGACTGTGGCCGACTCGAACAATAACTGCTATGTAAAGATATGAAAACATGTAACGTTATCTCCGAAGGTGTAAGCAGGGCCTTTAGTTACTTTTCCATTCATCATATTAAGTCCCATGTCATCATATTCAATGGTAGCGAGACTAAGTATAATCTAGCCTTTATTTCTTCAAACAATAATGTACTTTACCTTCAAATCATTGCTGCGATGAAATACCATGCCTCATCTGGTTTTCTTTTAATCCACTACAGGCTAGAACACCCAAACGACCACTGAAGTTAAGCCACCTACGAGTAAGACCTAAAGCCGGTATTTTGTAAGACTTAAAATATATAGTAGCCAGTAGTTACCCCGTCAACGGCCGAGTAGAGTTTCTTAGTGATTATATCAAAGTAACCTGCAGTACTCACCATAACTATTACGCTTCTAGATACCGATATCTATGGTACTTATGAATAAACACTTAGCGATATTGAATGCAGCCTGTTTACGCCTATCGTTGGGGTTACAAGCTGCAGAGTAAATTTTCCCTACCATTTTCGTAAGCTTTCAAGATAGTACAAATTGTGATTCTAATATCGTCGATTAGAAAGTGAAAAACATTACTTTTTGGTTTGATACAAGTTAACCATGAACCTATTATATTATGTCTTCTTAAATTTTAAGTATAAGAGAAATCATTGGCTTAAGATATGCGTGGTTTTCGACATTTCTTAGTTTGTAAGGAATTTTGTAGTACAATTACCTATATAGGTATACGCAGAAAAGTACCTATTCTAATTTCAAAAAGTATATAATATTAATATGAACTTGAATCTTTTAAAATAACATTTATTTATCCATTAAAAATATTAATAAAGCTGTTGTTCATAGATTAAGAGTGCGGTTTCCATCTGATATAGATTATAATATATAGGTATATGAGATAGGATCGCAAAAAACGGTTTTTTTAATATGGGGTAACTTTTCAAGATATGGCAACACAACAATACACTGCCTCGTGTAGCCGGCAATCAATCAATAATTCGCGGAAGCGGGGAATTATATGAAAATAACTGTTTACAAACATTTATAAATAACACACTCGTTGCTAGATCAAATACGGAGGATATTCGATGAGGTTAATTAGTGTACTTTGATTATATTCGCGTGTGCCGCGCATTATTTTGTGAATTTTCTAATTGGTAATCAGTGTGGTTTATTTGAAGATTTCTTTAAGTCCTTTTATAGTCTTCTTTGCTTGTCTAGTCTTTGAAAAACTTTCTTGATAAACACTTAGGTCTTCATAACAAGCTTAGCTTGTTTACTATGATTGTTTTATTAATTCTTACCTGTATTATGGGTTAATTAACAAAACCCAGAAGTCCAGGTAACACTTTGCCTTACTTAAACACTCAGCACTACATTAAAGCATCGATAAGAACCCGGAAATCGTCGAAATAATTTTTAATGGGAAATACAAATTGGATAAATCTTTGAGTGTAAAAATAAAAATCTTGACCTCTCTCAAGAGTGCCTTTTATTAAATACCTTTTAAATTACTTTCACATAAATTCGTTCGTCTGAATTTGTACATTTCCTCAAAGATTACCATCCACAAATAAACAGTATAATATATTTTTTTAAGTCAAATCTCATAGGTTTAATTTCTCTCACGACGCAACGTTTACACATACTTTCAGTCTTATTTCCCAACAGATGTATTATTCAATTACTTTGTTGCCGATGACATAGATACGAAGGTATTGAATCTTTTTAGCATCCAAATGATGGACCTTGCTGCCTTCGCGACGACAACTTCTTAAAGATTTTTCACAACTCTGTGAACACACTGTTCTTGAACAGCTATATCTTCTTTAGCTACATCTACGACTTTATGAACACATCTTAGTGTTACCATATCACATAGACTAACTTAGTTGCTTAAGATACACGCGCAGAAAACCCATGTTAGGTTAAAATATCGTGCTTGGACGAGACAAATCGCTAGCCCATCGCCCGCGATCACGATAGTGACTTGTTTTCCCCAGCCACTTGGACAAGTCAAATAACTTGCACAGAATTATAAGCAGCTACATTTTTTGTTTCTTTAAAAACGAACCACTCTATGTCATTCTAATTTTAAATGTATCCTAAGTTAAGCAAAATCGTATAGCGTCAGAATAATTTATAACATCATGAATCAAAAGGAATAGATTAACATTTTGAAGAAAACATTTAAAACTACTCTGGGATATTTTTTATTGTACCTATTCTTCAGACAACTTGACTAAATTAGAGCCCTATAAAAATATTTATGTATCTAATTTAATTGCAAATGAAATAACTAGCTGTCGTTAATAGTGACTGATTTCTACTGGAGGACATCAACTTGCCATTGGTATGTTATATTATATTTATTCATATATGTCAAGTCATTCCTAAAGTATGTATGCTTTTTCCATAAGTATATTTAACATACTTGAAACCCAAAGTTTCATGTTAAACCAAACAATGAAAACATCATGCAACCCATTAAAGAAACTTTTCGTATTCCAATTAACAAGTTCTGCACTACCAAATTTCTAACAGAAATTAGTATTGAACTTCAATATCCGATAGCTGAGCTGTTGCTTCAGAAGTTGCAGTAACGAATAGCTCGTATGATGTTGAATGAGAACAACAGGTGGCGTTACCGGTTAATTACGATAAACAAAACCGGTTATAATAATTAGTAGGGGGCGGCAGTGGGAGGGGCACGACGCTGTCCGTAAAGGCGTGGTCGCTTTTCGGCGACTCGAACTCATGTATAATTTAACACGCGACTATGTCGTAATTGTGAGCTTATTTGGTGATATCCGATTTTATTCGGAGCTGAGTAAGCGCGGCGCTTCTTCGTTGTTTCTCGAAGGTATCATTCATTTGTTTTTCTTTTAACTGGACTTGGTTATGGCATTGACAGTAACACAGTCACATGATGGAAGTAAGTTGCTACAAAGGCAATAATCATCAAAGAGGTAGACAGAAGTGATTTCTTTATCAAGAGTATAAACACCCACATCTCAGTTCACACACACATTAGGTCTCAAGGCTTTATCGAGAACATGATGACTCCATTAGCGTAGATTACTTTGAGACAAAAAAGACTTGACTCCGCACTACCGCTTCTAGTAGTGTGTGTATGTGATATAGTGTAAAAATTTTAGCGCAAACTCAATTATTGTTCTGCATTGATTTTAAGAACCTACGTTTACCAACATTGTCTTGATACGTCCTAGAACTTCTAGTTGTAATGTCCTTATAACCTTGGGCTAGCTAGCAGTAGTAACTTCATGTTAAACCACATTACTTTCCGGTAAAAAACAAAATAATAACTCCATATCACGTAGCAATCAGCGCACAATTTACTAAACTCTACTTAGCTTTCGTTGCGCGTGCGATGATCGTGCGTACTGCGCGTGACTCAATGGATGCATCGTGAACCAACGTTGGAGCCAATGTTTGGGAATACTTTTATTGTGGATGTTTAAATATTTTGAAGTTTTGTTAAAACAAACTATTATGTGTTCAATATCGAAAGATGATAATATAGTGTACTACTCAAAAGTATATCTATGTTATTTTAAGTTTTAAATAATTAAATAGAAATTTTAGTAGGATAGTTCAGAATCTAAAATAATAGAATGTTACATTATTCTTTTCATTATCTTCACACAGGCAGAACTAGTTTTAAAACTTTCATTAAAAGGAGGTTTTGTAAGCTGATATTTTATGGCTTGCCCAACATTATCACCAACATTGGCGCCAATCTTACGTCGGCTTACTACGGCTTTAATAGTCTAATTCACTTGCAGGCCGACGGCGGAGTTTTTATGACAAAGTAACGTTCGTGGTGAAGTTGTGAGTTTTATTGTATACGTGACGAACCATCTGATAGACGGCGTGCATCCTGCATACATACTTAATGTAGGTAAATGGAATTGTTGGAGGTCATGTTCGTACAATGTATTTGAATAAACAAATGAAGTTACGTAATAAAATAAGGTATTTTAAAAAGAACAGACTGTTGAAGTTTGTTGATTTAAAATTCGAAACGCAATATCGACCTTATACATAATAATGATAAGGCATACAATTGGCTATTGATCAGATCATGCAGCAAAATATCTCGCAAAGGTAGATACATAAATAGTGCTCGTCACTCACTTTACAAAACAAAGTAACACTATGTAGTCACTTCACACCAGTTTCATGACCTACAAAGTTGATCTATGTTTCACGTATGATTTGCCACGTGTAATGAGAATCTGAACCGATGACTGTAACACAAGCTTTTCCAAAATCCAGTGAAATGAAAGTAAAGTAACATCAAATGATATATTTAGTTTTAGTTTAATATTACAAAAGTAGCCTTAAGACATAACAATCTACACAATTAAAAATACTCCACGTGAAACATGCCACAGTGTATCAACTACCAATAATTGTCGAAATTAAGATCGATAGCTCTACAAAAGAATCGGCAAACGTGCGTAATCTATTGTGAAGTCATACGGGAACCAATTAAGTGGTAATAGAAAATCAATCACCCTATTCTCATACAACCATTGACATTGAGACTTTCCTTATAAACGACAAACTCGCACGTCCATCTGTTACCATATTAGTTTACGAAACTCTAATGCCAAATGGAAACACTAAACTTTAGCTTTTATTGCTAGCGAGTTATTCAATAACACAGCGGTATATTTTTCACCTCATTAAAACATTCATATCGGACAAACACATTTCTCACTCCGTTGCTAGAAACATAAAATCAATTACTATTAGCTTTAAAACCGAGACGGTTAACAGATAACACGTAAGTAAATTGCAACATGCAGAGAAACGGCCTACACATTTTTCAGGGCTTGCCTTTAGATGGTATCAATAATTGGCATATCTGTGAACCGGCACACGGTAGATCATTTAATTTTCTTAATAATTTTCTATCGGAGAGCGCCCGAGGCGCGGTGCGCCGGTCTAGCCTGCTTCTCGTTTTATACTTTTTAGTAATACAGTATAATCAATCTCACTGTACGGATGTTTAGGCCTAGATGTAGTACATGCGATAATGTGAGATAAATTGTGTCTATAGCAGTCTTGGCATAATATATTGCTTTTTTATTCTGTCTTTACTAATGATGATAACGTGAATGTTAATATTTGAATTCATATACGAAATAATTCAAATTTCGGTTATAAACAGAAGTAAAACTGGAGACAGAAACTTTGCACAGAAAACAGTTATTTAAATATTCACCTCAAAACTACATTGTGAACTTCGGTAGGTTCCAGAACATTAAAAGTGGTATTTTAAGCTTCGTGTTCCATACTTACTCTAACAATAATGTGTCTATAGGGACAAGTATCGGATCGAGTGCCAACTACACAGCCAGAATTCCCAACAATTCCCTAACATATGCTTGCCCGTAACAGCAAAACATCACACATTGCAGCCAAAGCCTTGCATCTCACCTCACAGTTTACTGCAGCGGTAATCTGAATCAGTTGCGTCGACTAGTGATTTATAGGAACCGCCCGACGTCCCAACATTCCGCTTTGTCTCAAGCCCGCAATAAAGGTAATTTCGTTACAAACTACGGACGAACCTGCGTGCCCAATACCTATAGGACCATCGACCATTTCTATTATCCACCAACGGAAAGGTATTATGATAGTTCAATTATCGTGATGTTGTTTGGGTTTTGTAGCAGCTTCTGTTAGAAGAACTTGTTCTTTTTGTTTATGAAGTGCACCTGTTGGGGAAAATATTGTGGTAAGAACAAGTCTTTGTTATGATTAAGTGTTATTAATCTCTGTTTTGTTATCATTAATTGCCTTTACGTCCACTTCTGTTTATTTAAAATTTAAATCTGGTAAAAATATAATAGCAGTATCAATAGCATTTGCGTCGGCACTATTCAAGTTTGTAGCAATAAGTATTCGCTTCTAGATGCAGAAGCAGTGACAGGTTAGTAATCCATCGCTTGCGAGCATCACACAAACTGGTTTCTGCAATTGACTCTTGCAACTTGTGTGGGTTAACTACCATCTGAGACACATGTTGTTCTTTAAGTTCAGATCAATGTTATACAAAGTGTGTACAGAAAACTGCTTCTTTGATTTTTTTTTGGTATCATTGTTTCCTAAACAAGAAAGTTCAATGGGGCTATTATAAGCTTTCAAAAATATACTAAACTTTCAGAATTTATTAGAAATAAAGTTTGGTTTAAAGTGTCAAACACAGAAGATTGCATGGGAATATTGCCAAAATTATTATGCTTTGGCAACTGTGTATGTTGTTAATTGTCACGCCACGTCTCCTCGGCATCATCTCCAAGAAACTATTTACGACATCAGGAAGAATGAATATTTCTATCTCCATCATTGAAAGGCATAATGACAATAGCCCTAATTCAACCAGTTCTCCAGGCTATGTAGGTGGATATTATGAAATATTATCTTCATTCAATCTATTACAGGTGCTGCAATCGACTGAATGACAGCATTGGTAAATCGCATTAATGTCAACTGTTGCAACAAATTGGCATTTATAGTTGATAGCTTGATACAATTACTAAACAAATTGTGTCTATGACAAATCACGACTTACCAGACTTTTGTTTATTGTGTTTATCTGTATAACGTGTTTTATAATTTCACGGTTCTTGAATTATTATGAAACTACAAAAACAAATGTATTAATACTTGTAGGTAGCTTTTCTTTATTTAAATTCATCAACTATTTGATTACCTTTAACATTAGGTATCTTAATACCTAATACGCTACTGTTCCATTAGTAGAAATTCTATTTTTCAATGCTGATGTATTTAAATTAAAATAGGTACGGTTTAATTTATTGCGAAAATCCATTAAGATATTATAACAATTAAGACAGCAGACTGGAATCTCTAAACCAAAGCAACAACCAAACAATATAATATGAGAATAGTCTTAATTACGCCTACAGTTTCATATTGGCATAATTCATGAAATGTAATAATAAACCCTAAGTCTTAGAGCGTAAAGACTAGAATACAATAGTATAATACTACTAATACTCTTAAATACAGGATGGATCATTTAAATAAAGCAAAGGCGTTGATTATTGAATGGAATTTAAAATGGCGTATGGAAATTTCAACGTTTTAGAACATGTCGATGGAGTTTGAAGAACGATCTTTTGGAGAAATCCATGCAGTGTTTTCTATATTGACAGCTGACGAATAATGTGATAAGTAAACATTCAAGCATCAAAGGCCCGTACAAGATAATATTAAGACATACTAAAAAGAAAAAACTTCATTCAGAAGAAAAAGTAGAGTGTAGCCATTTCTAAGAAGCTAGATTAAGGTGTCCCTTTTATAGTTTGGGATTCCGAATCAAATATACAATTGGCTCGTTTAAACCTGCTCGTTTAAATGTGCGTCCTGTATATATCAGAGGAGAATGTTTTATTCAATGTATTGAATCACTACAACCTAATCTTAATTGGTATGGCAAATCCCGGCATAATTGACATTAAACGATTTATGGACGCCGCAATCATTTACCACATTATAATGAACAACGAATAAATATCTGTTATGTTAATTACCAAATTGAATATGATTAATTCTAAAATCAAAGAAGAATTTCCAACATAATTGACTTATTTGTTGGATAATCTAATGCTAATTAGTCCAACTGTATTTTATGACGTGACAAACCAGAATTATGTGATACAGGAAAAAATAAGAATGTTATAAATAAAAGCAGACATATTTACAATATTAAATTTGATTCGTCTAATGACAGACGTAGACAATGTGAAGTTTTATGAGGTACTTATTTAGAATCTGTTTTAATTTGCAATAAATAATTTTAATCATAAATAAATTTAGTTGCCAGTGACGAAGTATTTGAAATTAGAACGGCAAAGTCACTGGAATCGAGGTTGAAAGGAGTTTAAACTTAATTCTTACCGTGGTTATTGCACTGAAGTCCGGTGCAATGAAATACGTACCGAGAAGTACCTATAAGTTGATTGTGTAATTGAAACAATTTATGATTAGTAGAACTTAAAGTGGTTGAAACAAACTAAGGGTAAACTATACCTACGTCTATTTTGTTTCGTATCTTGTAAAAACACGCGACATAAAATTAAAAAGAGAAACTTAACATAATTCCCTCAAGAACATCGAAACACGTGTAATAAAGCTATAATCGTAGTCGAGTCATTTACGTAATGTTGAAAAAAACTGAATTATTTCGTGGCAATAAACGGAAAATGGTGGCACTTTAATTAACCTATATGGTGGGTAGTAATTACACCCATGCACCAATTTCACTGGATTAACCAAATTTGAATTGCTTATTAAGGTGATTGACATGTGCTTTAATCCCTTACAGTATAAGTTTAATCGAATTAACCGGTGACCGTGGGCCACTAAGGAAATTTAAATTCATATATTTTAATCGTGTCATAATCAGTGCTATGATCTAATCTTGATAAGAGTGGGATTGACGCTTTTATGCGTATATGACGCTTTAATTTATTCCAGTGATCCTGTTTCATTTGGGAACGTGAGTGTTATACTCGTTTGTCCAGATTGGTACATTTGGTACCGCATGGGATTGAAGGATGCGTTTTAAAGCCTCCAGTAAGCCATGGTTGGTGTTTAGTTCCTTCTTTTTCATATCGGGAATAACTAAATATGTTAGTGTGCCTATGCACAGTTATCATCATAAGTATCTGAACATTTAACTTCTTATTATAGCAAAAAGTCTTAAATATTCACATTATTTGGACCTTTCTATAATTTTAAACAATAACTTGAATTGACTTCTCCATCAAATATTTAACCTGATCGGCGTAGTGGCTAAGCTAGATATTTAGACTACTGCTCTAAGAATTGAGGGTTTGGTTTCCGTGCGGGATAAAAAATTGTATGGTCCACAGATATTTGTCCCGAGTCTGGGTGTTTGTGTATGTGCTACTTTATGATTGTGAAACACACCCTCGATACAGGAGAAAATAGATACTACTGTTAGGCGATGTTTAAAAAAATCAGCATGATGAAATTTTGATTCATTATTGGCTTTATGTCTAATTGTAACACAAACTGTTTTCTCAAATATTTTATTAGTAGCTATGACTATTAACGTTCAAAGAATATTTATCGTCTGAAAATACAAGATATTGTTAACCCTAAGTACACTTCCTGAACCTAGCTGTAATTACTTTTCAATACTTCGAGCTATAGTTACTAGAGATTGGTGAACTTCATCCTTCATTCAAACATTCACTCAACTTTTCAAATATTTATATTCCTAACTTAAACATTTTATTGATATTAAAATCTGGGATATCCTTATTAATATTTTACTTGATATTCATATTATTGGATTTCAACAGACGGCGCAAATATTTGTGTAATAACAAATTATTAGTATTACCGTGTTCCAAATAACAATAATCTTAATTTCCTACAAACAGCCAAAATCAATTTAAAATTTTGTTTTACCGAAAACATTCTTTACTTAGATAAACAACGGAAAAAAAATGTTGTTAATTTTGAACAAAACCAGCTACAAAATATTTCGTTTACGAATATCAAAAACTATTGTCGTAAAAACTGGTAGCAAGCTATGAGAAATCCAATTTTTTGCGGGCGGGCCGCGAGCCGCGAGGCGCGAATAGTAATTTTATCTGGAATCCAAACCGACACAACCAACACGTTGTTACGTAGGCGTATAGGTCCTTGGCTTTAGTTAGTTTTGCATAGTTACATACAAAATTTGTTTTCACGATTCACACGAGTTTTTGATATTGAAAAAATTGTGCCGAACGTCCAACATACGGGTGAAATGCAACCAAAAGGTTTTATTTTAAAATACGTAGCACACACAATTGGACTCGGGGAATGGCGAGAGAGGGAGAATTTTTTGTGTATTTAAGGTATCATTTGCTTATTTTGTAACAATAAATAAAAAGTATTTAGGATTCCGAGAGACCAGGTTAGGTATAACCTTTAAGTCCTCTGGTATCTAGAACCATATTAAACTGATTTTGTAATCAAAAGGAAAATTGAATATGTTGAGAGTGAATTCGGCAAAAGTTTTATGTAACGAATGAAAATCCGTGGTCTCTGCCTACTCCTCTATCAAACAAGCGTGACTTCGCGAATCAATAAATAGTTAAATTCTCTCAATCACCTAACAGCCGCACCCATACAATTAATACATTCCGATTCGCCTTTTGTTTGTTTGTTATGATCAACTAACAATGAGACGTAAATAAAACAGAAACAGTATCGCTAAATAAGCTCTACACAACAATGTAGTTTTGTTGACATAAGAAAGAGCACGTTTTTCATTGGATTCGCTGGAAAATAAAGGCCGGGAGGTAGCCCGAGGCACGTGACAAGGCGACAAAAGATCGTCCGACAGGTATTCGGCGGACTCAAAATTGGATAGTAATCGATGCGTGAAACTATACTTATGTCATGCGACATAGCGCCCTAAAATATCGATAACATAAGGATTTGTAGCTGTTAAAGGTTTTTATACATATCAGATAGACCAGGAGCCAACGAACCCCATTTTCTGTATAGGTAATAGCTATACTATAGCGAACATGTGTAAGCTTACTTTGAGTATCGATTCATCCAAGAGTTATTCAGCGGTGATGCAGTTAAGCCGTGGTCGAAAACATTTCATACAACTGCAGGTCTTAGATTGATATTTTACGACTAATGAGAATTATTTTTTATGATGGCATTAAAATTATCTACGAGTCGTAAGGGTAATGAATACCATATCTTGGTATAAAACATTAATGCCAAGCCACATCCAGTTAACCCCAACGTGCCTGTGAAAGGTTACGATGATGGATATAGAAAACATATTCCTGTACACGAACATAAAGTTTGTTAGGGTAATTTTCAATCATTCGCTCATTATATTGACTTCGACAAACAATAGCTAATTGTTTGCTATTGCAAGAGTTAACTGAGAAACGGGTAAATAACAATGGCCTAGCGATCACTACTTATGCGCAATTGAAATGTTTAAGCTTAAAACGATGTAACTGTTCGTAGTATAAACCTTAGCGAAATTACCGCTTTTGGAATGTTGGTCGTATCATAAAGAAAAAGAGAGCGGCTGAACCATTGTGAGTAAGAAAATGTAGAATATAATGACAATTATAGTGTTAAAGAGTATTTTAATGACGACTATAATACTGATGAACGTTATGAAGAGGTTATGGAATTTTAAGGTAACCCTGGACACGCAGCGTCGCCGTGATTCACCTCGTAACTGGACGATTGTTTTACGACATGAAATTTCCATACGACGAAGCAATCCAGTTTACTGACCAGATAAAATATGGCTCACGCTAGCATGACACGAAGTATCAAACCAATATTCTCTTAAGGATCAGACGATAGTATTGCATGCCCTCGATGATAATCCAGGAAACATAGGACGAGAATACAGCTATTTAAACGATACCAAACGAACTTCTTATAATAGGTAATTGACTAACAGAAAATCTCTTCGCCAGACCCGGATTTCAAAATTTAGACCTCACGCTCAGTAGTCTTTTTTTACACGAATCATTAATTTATCTTCGTGCCTCTGCGATTTTTATACTTATAATAAACATGCAATATTTTTAGGTAGTTATTTGATATGATTATGCGCGCTAATATCTATGTTTAACACATTTAAAAAATATCCATTTTATAACACATAATTATTATCCGCAAAAAACACAACTCGTTTCTTCTATTAAGTCGTTAATTAAGAATGTTCCGTCATCATCTTTCTCATTTGCCTGGTGTTTGCAAACCAATTCGCTTCGCAAACTTTTTTGTTTCGTCCTCGAAATGGAAACTTTCGATTAAAATGATAATTTATTCAAAGTAATTAGGGTTTTATAAGCGGGACGGCCGTGTGTCCCGAGTAAGGGTAATAAGAAGTTGGACGGCATCCGCCTTCGGACTCGCCTTTATGCACAAACGAAGGTCATTATGATCGGATATTCAATTTACCATTGCGCTGACTCAGCAATAATTTACTTTTAAATCGAATTGTGGCGTTTGAATCGAATTTTATAGCTTAATACCTGCTGCTTGTTTTATGTGTTTTCACTCATAACTTAAGGACCCAGTATAATTCTAATAATGCTTAGACACAATGTGATTTAGTTCCGTTTGCTTACTAGCTTTCTGAATAACTTTATTAGTTTATTGCAATATGAAAGGAAAGCTTTATCAAACAATCTCACACTATTTTTTAAGTTAAACGGCCAATAAAAGTTACTGGCGTTAAATTAAAGTAGATCTCAGCGATAAGGAAAATCTGATACTTTTTATAAATAGAAACAAAAGTCACGTCGAACCCAAACACACGCGTAATTCGATCGTGTCATTAATTCTTCTAGCAATTTGAATCTTTGTTTTCTACAACATACGAGTGCGTGGGTGTATCTGCGTCTCAAATTAAATCTGGAACATTTTATGCAAAACTTAATATTCATGGCTGTAGGCTTAATAAAATTGCCATTTTTCTCGTGTTAGCGACTTTATAATTTTCTCTATTTGTTGGCAACTTAGAAACCTGATTAGGTGTCAGGTTTTTGAGCAAAATGACATCAACATAGCCGAGCTCCGTCCGCCGATTCGTCTCTTAACATAAATTGAATGATTTTATGACTCTAGCAGCCTATAAAGATCTCCAGTTTTGCCGTTTGACTCATTTTAATTGCTTTCCGGTTTTTACACCCTACGCTTGATCGGGGTACTGTATTTCACGTACATTTTATCGTTTTAAAACTCAGCCGGTAATAATTTACAATACAGCGAGGCTTCGATGTGGGTCGTAAATAAACAAAGATTTAATGCACAAGCCACTTTACAGTCTGTTTGAATTCGCTTTATTTGATGTGACGCGCTGTGACTAAGCACTTATTTGCATGAAACTATAGTACACTTACCGAAATATCACCGTAAACAGTATCTGAGAATGCTTTTATTCAAAGTATAAATAAACACTCTGTCTTTGATAGCATTATTCCTGTTTATTTTCCTAAGGATATTGAAAGAATTGGTTTTACATTAATGTTTTAACGATGAGCAATTTCAGTTTTAAGAGTATGACTAATCGAAATTTACTCATTAACCTTCCACCGCTCACTATCATAAACTTTGGCTGTGAAGTTTCAATGACCTTATAATGCGAAAGATATTTAGGCAGTATGTAAAATGCCATTAAATATAAAAAGTTTTTCACTGCAAACCAAAATCATGAAATCAAAACATTACAAAATACTGCGACACAGTTGGCAACGAAACTCTTAAATGGTTAATTTCAATTTGTTACCAATCAGACACTCACTCGATACAAATTATGCGCATATATTTCACTTGTCATAACGAGTAAAATCTCTTGCAGTTTGTATGGTGGGCGGGGCTTATCCGAGCGGTATCGACTGCTATCGTTTTGATATGACAAATTCAAAGAGGCGATTCATATTTTATGCATTAGGCGTGTTGGCTATGCGTTTGTACTGCCACGACAGTATTCTTAAGATTTGAATGTTGTCAGCGTATGTGCCAGATTTTCGTAATGGTAAATGTGTGTAACATCTCATAGTCATGGTATTTTACGAATACATAATGAACTCTTTGAAATTATTTAGTTTACATGAGATTTTGTTAGCGATAGTATTAGCTGGCAATGAACCTTATTATAGAGATGCACTTAAAGATAATTTCAAATGCCTAACTTTTAATTGAAACAGTTTGAACGAGTAGAAATTTAGGAGTCAAAATTAAGAACAAGCAAATATTTAGATTTTAACCCTAATCTCGAACTGTGACACAGTAAAAGATGGAATCTAAGAATAACTCCCCAACAAAAACACAAGTAGGCACGTACGGGCTTAAGATGGAGACCGGATCTCTGTTTTGATTCGAGACTTTTATAAATCGTTGTTTTACCGTGATATATTGTTTCTAAAAACGACGACCTGATTAGCGCAGTGGCTAAGAGATTGGACTGCTGCGCTAAGGGTCGCGGGTTCGATTCCCGCACGGGGCAAAACTTTGTGCGAACCACAGATGTTTGTCCCGCGTCTGGGTGGTTGTGTATGTGATATTTCATGTTTGTGAAACGCACCCACGACACAGGAGAAATTCCTAGTGTGGGGCGACGTTTTTTAAAAAAAAAAAAAAAAAAAAAAAAAAAAAAACTGGATGTTTTCTATATCATATTGTATTTTATAAGCAGATGGTTTGTGAGATAAAATACAGATAAATGTGATTCGCCACCGCCATGACAGTGAACTTTAAATAAATATGTGCGGCGGATAACAATGGTCACGACTATCTTTCATTGTCATGCTCGTGTCGTTAGGATCAGTAAATTCAATTATAAGACTTCAGGACTATACATCGTCGTACGAATCAGAATATGCAGGTTTGAATATACTTCTATAATAAAGTGAGCCTGCCTGAGTGTGAGATCAATGCTCTATACGATAAATTGAAGACTAGCAATGCAGTGAATATTTGTATAGATGATAATGTACACAACAACAAATTATACACACATGACAATTTTCGTAGCAATCATTTTATAGGTGGAATAAGGTAAGGTAAAGTAAGGGCTTGTTGCATTTTGTCGTTGATTTTACTGCTATTAAGGGCAAAATCGAATATCTGTCTGTTGATCTGAGTCGAGTCGAACATAATATTGTAATTAATGACCTAAATACATACCTACTTATAACACAGTTTAATTCATTAAAAATTCTACTTTAGACGATTTTATCTCATAATCGTACCTACCTGCGCCAAAGTTGAACGGATCTTGCGGTTAACTTAATAATTATAATTACATTTTATAACAACGGGCATTTAGAGGTTACAAGTATGAGTAATCTCAGATTTTAAAACGAAACGCTCATTTTTAAGCTATCAAATTCATAAATCAGATTTACCGCTTCAAAAATGATTGATGAATCGTTCTTGGGTGTAAAGATAGTATAATTTAATGTTATATCACACGACTTAATCACACTTAATAAAGTTCTTAGAAATGACACATGAAAATTAGATTTAAATTATGATTTAGAAAGTCGTCCAGTTTATCAAGGCTTCATCATTGTTTGCGTCAAGACTCAGTCAATGTTAGTTGCAATTTACTTTATTTTAAATGAATTGCAATTGACTACGACAATTTTAAAAAGAGCGATTTAAAGTACTTAGGTACCGATTCTAGGCTTCGAAACTCGTTTAAAAGTGTTGCATCTAACGTACCAAAATATCGTAAGACGTAGATCGACGCACTGATAGCTAGACCTAACTACCTCCAGTTGCATGTCGTGTTCATCATTTATCATAGATATATCATAAGATCGACGGGACGGATAGACGAGTCAATCTTATTCCTCGGAGTATGACGTGACGTCATACAATTTACGAACACCAATATCGACGCACAGAAGCGGAAAATTGTACCTTTTTTATCCACCAACATTATTTTTGTTTAAGCTCCATTTTGATTATGTATCTAAATCGTATTATTTCATAGACTTCCGTTGTAATAATGTCTGGTGAACTGATTCGGGTAATTGATGATAGAAAATAATAAAGTATAGGTTTCTCTTGAGCTTTGTAGATTGAAAATGGTGCTGTACATTCGGTGTTAGCCTTTGGCGAATAACTCGTTAGAACTAATATACTGGTGCAATACCAGTTTTACGCGATACTTTTATATTCACAACAAAAAAAATCGCATTATTAATTTATATTGTCCATGTATAAATTTACTGGAGCTATTCACGATTACAATGAACACGTTACAATTGGCAACAAATAATAAATGGTAGTTTGTTTTCCGTAGGTATATCAGAAAAAAATAAAATATATAATAGTCACATCGAACCTAAATTATACATATATTGTATCTCCGTCTTAATAAAGCGAAAATACATATTGCGACCGAAAATTGTGTTATAATGAACATAAAAAATCCCAACCGAACATAATCTTAACCACCGCAATCTAATAACCACCAGAAATGACGTGAAACGTATCTAATTAGGGCGGCAATTGTTTATTGTGGAACTCATTTCACACAATAGAAGCCGAACCGGCAAAAGTTCGTCCAATCAGAGCAAAATGTTACCACATTAAGATTATAATTTCGCTTCATTCAAGAGCAATAAGTAGCTATAAGGTCCCACTCACGTACTGCTGAGACTGCTGAAGGCACGTATTTTTCGCATTATCGGCTAAATTATTATAAAGGGAACAGACGTGTGGTATAGTCTTAGGGAAACGGTGTTTCGAGTGAAACAATTGCAGCAGAAACAGCACGTTCGACATTTTAAAATGAAGGCGAAATGAGCCGCAAGTTCGCAACTATAATGTTAAACGGTTGCTGTTGCGACTATTGCAACTATTTTACGATTGTAACACAGTTCTGATTATTTTGTGGTGTTACAACGCGGGATAAATATAGTAGGTACATTTTCATGTTACTCAATTAAACTAGAAACAAGTTCAGTTGGTACGGCTGTATCAAATGTTAATCGGATAACCTAATTAACATGCTGTCCAATTTTCAGAAAGTACATAGTAGGTAATTTGTATGGAAACTCTGTTTAAAGAAATAGATTTTACATTAATAAAATTTTCCTTCTAACATCCATAAACTATGACCACAAATTTCGTTAACGTTTACAAAATATTTAGTTAACCCAAATTATTGGTTGGTACATTTAATTCAAATCTTTTTATTGTAACATAGCTTACAATTTTATTTGAATTTCACCTAACAGTTATTTTACAATAACGAATTCGACCAAAAAGTACAAACATTTTATTTAAAACAACATATCATTCAAACATGAAATATTATGTTCAAATATTAAACAATGGATAGGTTAACCCATTTCCATAGTATAACATCATAGTGACAAGAATGAATTAATACAAATTTCTTGTCCGCCATCACTCGCTGACGTGGACACGTCAAATTCTTGTAAGATCATTGGGGAACAATGATTGTCAGAATAAAAAATATGTTTTGATTGTGTAATGCTATTGTCGAAATAGAAATTACAAATACGAAAGCTAGAATAATATTATTTTGGTTAACTGTTATACCTATTAGTCTCCATCATATATCATCATAAGTGTAACAAAAAATATTCCGTTTATTCTTACAAGTTTAAATACATAAACAGGCATCATTTGTATTCATCAAAGCGCTCATAAACTTCAGTTTGTCGTCCTAAAATTTGGGATTTTCAAAAAAGTGCATCTTGGAAATTTTCACCTCTCCGTGTTCCAAGTTAATATTTATGACCGCGACACAAACAAAACATGGCCGCATTAGTATTCGATCGTGCTTTAAATTTTAGATTCGTAAACCGCTTTATCAAAAGCAATATCGTCTATGTATTAAACATTAGGTACCTAAGTTTTAAATGCGGTCGAAGTAGGGGCGTTTTACATCGAAAAGTTTGTAAGAAACTCGGAATTTTTGAGACTAATAAGTGTCGTAGCAAAGCCCGCATACTAAAGAGACATCCCGTGCATGGTAATAAGAACTCCGATGGAATATAAAATGCCAGTATCTACCTACCTATCATTTTAGAGGGTGCCGCTGTCAGAGTGTTTAAGATAACCCAGGACGTGACACCTATATCAAAGCGTTCAAATGTACCTAACGTGTCAAAATTCTTAACGAAGCTTAGACGGCGCGAAAAGTCGTCTTGTAAACTTTAACCCCATGTTTCCTCTAAAAATTATTACTGAGAAACATGACAAGAATTTTTGTAATAAAATTATAAAGTTTTAGGAGAATTACATAATTCAAATATTATATAATTATAAGAGAAATGAAGTATGCTATGTACATTTTATAATGATTACATGATACCTCAAAAGGTTTTGTTATTTACAAAATGGTAATCATCATTGTTCTATAAATCTGTTCGGTGACAATAGAATCTAGTTTCGATTCCTATTAGGATTTCAAAAAGGATGTTATTATACAAATCTATTCAGTAAAAAAGGTAATATAATAGCGACACCATTAGTTTCTTATAACTAGCACTACGTTTGTAATTTCAATACACGTCATTACTGCTGAACTGGATCATGTTCTGAGAAATGGTCAATTTGTATTGCGACAAAAAACATCATCCTGCCATAATGGGGTCTTATCTTTTGCGCTGATTACACGTTCTCTCCGGTAACAGAAGGCGATGCTATTAAATTGTCATTAAAGTCACCTCGGTGTCATCTGCGACGTCCGTTTTCGTGGGACCACCTTTTTGTTGCAGTTTTTAGTTTTACATCGCTCCCAAATTAACTTGGAGCACAACCGAGTTCCCTTATTGGATTTTAATCGTTATCTCTGAGAAGCAAAGCCTATTTTGAAGATACTTGGTGGTAAACAAAAGTTTGTTTTGTTTCGTTAATGACACTCGATGTAATTTGATGTAAATTGACCGCCTCGTCCATCAGGAGCGGCCACGCAACATGTCAACTATGAAATTGTTACCTGACTAATGTTTAATTTTGGTGTGATTGATGTATTAGACCTTTATTTAGGACTCGATTAAAACAGATATATATGTATGTACCTTTAGATCGTGTAATCATTTAAATATTCGAAGCAAAAAGTTGAAAATTTTCTTTAAAAAAGGGCATCGAATAAATTATCTCCTTCCAAATCAGATTAAGAAAATCGATGATCTCCTTGTTCGCAAAACTTGGAAGAACGGTAAAATTTTATTGATGAGTGTCATGGTAATTCCGCGGGCTGGTATTACGGGGTAAAGAAATTGCCTCGCCAACCTCCTCCATTGCGTAATGGTCGATGTGACCGCGATATCTTAATAAGTGGTTCTTGATCAAGTACCTTCGAAGAAGCCTCGGGGTTTGCATAATTGTTAAACGTCTGAGCATCGTTTCAGATACGCAAAGACGGCAACCATTTACCCTATTATCGGCTCTTTGAAGAATATCATGATCCGATTTTAAGAATAAAATTGTTATGTTAAACTTACCAGACTCTTTGTGTTATCAAAAACATTTTCGTTGATGCTCAATAAATTGTAATGTTTAGATACGCCTAAGAAGGTTTTATCGTAATATTAACATTCTAGTATTGTGTTATGTAGCTTTATCTTGAAGATATCCGAATAAATTAAAAAAAGGTCTTTTGTATACAAAGTATCTACTGTTCCACTAAAACGCGATTGTGTTCTAAAGTTGGTCCCGAAGTCATTTGAATTTCAGAATATCAAGTAGGGGTCTTCTGTTTAAAACTGTAGGAGTTAATATTAATTTTAGATACGTAGATACTTACAAATAATTCCCATTCTCAGTAATGCCTAGGATGTGTTGCTACTAGAAGAAAATTTTGATAACATTAAGTATGGACTCAAATTTGTAAAGATTAGATTTTGGGTAAGGTTGAGGCTTTATGGTCAGTACCTCATTGTTTTCTGTGTTGAATAACAAGACGAGGTTTCTTACGTTCGTAATGAAGCTTAAATTAGATGAGAAAATATCTACCTATATATATCTAGGTATGTTATATTATCATGTTTTATTTCTTGTCAACGGAAGATATCTATTTTATAGCAGTTGGTATGAAAGTAAACTTTGTAAGAACAATGTTTTTATCTGAGACTAAATATATAATAAGACGTTTCTTAAACATTCCTCTTCAAGCAAATTCTATAGTGCCTGCAAAAACCTTTCATAAATAACATTCATTTTCATAGATTTATGCTACGCTATCCTTGCCGTCAATCCATCGAAGTATATTTGCTTTAAATTGTCTACCAATAAAATTTGCAACGGTTTTGTTAACGAACGATCACAAATCTCACGATGCCTTCTCAGCTCCCCATAAACCATAAATAAAGTTACCGCTCGTGCATGACCGACTTTTTGCTCATTACCTCGCGAAACTGAATAAGCTTCATGGTTGCGGATAGACATACAAAAAAGTAAATAGATCGCATGAAATATGTACATTATTATAATATCACGAACAAAGAGGCTGGGCCGGTACATCATTACTGTCAGTTCTAAAAAGCGTGATTACCTACTTCAAGCGAATCATATGTTGTAGTTTTCTTTGCTATTTTATTACGGTTGATTACAGAAATACTCTAGTAGTCAATTAGGTATAGTCGATTTCAATACGACTTGCAAAACAGGTATACCAACTTTAGGCCCTTTATCAAAAATAATATTTTAAAATAGGCTTGTTCATTATATAAAAAAATCTGTATTTTTTTAATCAAAGTTTTTGTAAAATGAAAAGTTTGTTTACTGTTAGTGCACATCCTATTGAAACGGAGTATACCTACGGGTAGTTTCGTCTCGATACCGCGTTCTTAATAACAAGTGAACTTGCATTTTTTGTCATTATGATTGATAACTGCAAGTCGGACCAGTTCTGCAGTTTCGTTAAAAACAGTGGCTGTCATTACCGCGCTAATTAATGTAATATTAATAACTTTTGACTTTTATGGAATCTGTTTTATTTAGGTTAAGTGAGCAAGGCAAGTAAAAGATTAATTATTTATTGAAATAAAAATGTTAAAACATTAATTTATTGTGCTCTCCTTGAATTTTATTTGTGTATTGGATTGTAAGGTTGAAAGCTGTGTTAAATGATTTAATGAAACTCGAGCATATTTCATTGTTTTATCATCGATAGGCCGGAAGTAATACATTATCGTCTGATGACTCGTCGCGAGATGCGATGACTAAAGCCTTTTTTGTTTTGGATAATAACTGACATTAGCACGAAAATTTCACAACAAAAAATAATGATCCATCCAAAATTTCTTAAAACTATTTATGATTCACGTAAAACCAGGATAAGTTTGAACTATAATTATATTATTTATTAAAACCTGTGGCTTCTTCTTCTTATCCTGTGGTTGATGAACAACCTGGTGTCAGAGTTTATACTGCTTGGGGCTTATTCTTAGCTTAAAATATAATAGTACTAGCTTATGCCTGCGTTAAGTAGTCTATGTCCTTTCTCGATTCATAAACTTTTTACCTGACAAACTTCATCAAAATCCGTCCAGCGGTTTAGTCGTAAAGGGGTAACAGACAGACCGAGTTACTTTCACATTTATAATATTATGGATCAGCAGTATTATTTCACTATGTTTAAATAAAACAAGCAGCAAGAAATGCCATTTCTCTGAACAAGTGTCAGATTGTATGCACAAAAACCTATTCACACATAGAATAATGAAGAACACAAACAAAATAACGGCTCAAATATTCCATTCAATCATACAACTGATTTGTTTATACAAAATATCCGTTATCGTTCGAATAACCCGCTCCCGTCTGTCAGTAATAACAGCAATTGTATGACGCCCCAAGACTTCCAGCAAACGAGGCAGTGTTTGTTATTACCGGTAGACTAACTGTTTATCTCTGTTTTATTATTCTAAGAAGTCGATCATGAATTTATGGCCAGCATTTAAGGGTTGTTGAGCGGTTACGTAGTCCCCAGAGGCTTCGTTAGTATCAAATGTTACCTTATTGGCGAAGTTCTGTCGTAAATGCCACAGAATGGGATGTTAAAATTATAATTGTGTAAAGTATGAAGGAGAATAAATTGTTATGTTAATTACAGCTGTTTCACGGAACTTGTAATTTTATCTGGGAATGATATAATAATATTTGAGCCAACGAGTTATAATCATTGGTTTTTACTTGCTCGTGTTCTGAAACGATAATGATTTTGTATGAAGAAAGTTATATGTAAAAAGGCCAAATTTTTATAGTAGATACTTTACAAGTAACTAATCCAATTCAAATGTAACCCACTTGCAATTGCCAGTAGATTTATCTAAAATAATTCATAAACGAATATAAAAGGGTGACACTGATACACCCTGCTGTTTCTTTATGTTTAATGTTATTAGGCCGAAATGGGTTTCCTTTGAATCGGATCAGGACAAGCCCTTTTCATTGTAAAGCAAATGATAATGGTAATGGTCGGACACCATGTTGCGCTTTATTGTGAATCATGGATATTAGAACACACGGAAAGGGCGTCGCGGAACAAATAAACGCCTTGGTAGAGGCCATATGAATTAATTTCAAACCAAAGCTATTCACATAGTCGTTTTAGTCGCATCTTTAGTAGGCAACTCAAGACCGGAGCCATATAAAATTTTATGTTGATATTATTTCCAACGAGAATTGATGAATGGCCGATAAACTTTGCCTTTTGTGTACAAAGATAATCGTGTTGTTAATAAATTTACACATAATACAACTACTGACAAGACCACAAAAAATTAATACTTCTTACACATGTATTAATGGTAAATTGATGTTGATTGACATATCATAGTATGAAAAACTGTATAGATTAATCTTTTAAGAACCGGTAACATAGCATGCCCTTACTGGCAGGAGGCTAGGTAGCCAATGTCCTTGGTAACAAGTTGTCAGTGCTCACTATATAATTGGATTAAAATAAATGTGCCTTTTTAATTGCTCAATTGTTTACAGAGTGAATAGTTTTTACGGTCGGTGTCGACGTAAATGTTACTTAGACTTCATTGTAAGTGACATTGCATTGACTATTAATACCGATACCCAGAATTATTTTTTGTGAAGAACCTATAACTTATTAAAATGATTATGAGATGAGAATATTACTGAGGATGCTTTAAAGTAGATACCCTTTACGTGCGTTGTAATTATATAAAATTTTATGAGTTTCATCTTTTTAATTTTGAATTTAAATTATACTGTGTTTTTTACTTATTTTTTGCAACGATCACTATGAGACAGATGCAATAATTGCCAGGGTATTTCTAGAAAATTGCGAAGTTTTATAATATAATATTTTGTTTTCGTTGTCTCTTCTAGAAACAAAACATCACATTCCATATGACAGTCCATAGAGCTCTAACAGTTGAGATAGGGACGGTCGTTATGTCGATAATTTACAGTGGAAATGACTAAATAAACACAGATATGAATGACAGAGCCTCCTGTCGCAGAGGGTAAGCCCGAGAGTTGATTGAGTGGGAATGTTTGATACTAGACATGTAAATGTAGACACAAGGAACATTAATGATAGAGTAAAGGAAATTATTCATTGCTGATTTTGTACATGGGATTTTTTTTCTTGGGTTTAATCTATTTTTATTAACCGACTTCAAAAAAGTAGGAGGTTCTCAATTCGACTGTATTTTTTTTTTAAATTACATTGAAAGCTGTTCTGTAGTTTAATTAACATTTAAACAGAAAGATAACCCCTATTGCATTCATTTTAGTAGAAGTTTTAAACATTTTGCAACCATAAAGTAATAAATAAAATTGGGAAAAACAGCAATATTCGATAAATAAATAAAATTATGTATTTCACATACAGGAGGACAGTGAATTGTGATATGAAACAGATGACAGTCTACCAGATACTCATCATCGTCATTATCAGCCGAAAGACGTTCACTGTTGAACTAAGGCCTCCCCCTTAGAACGACACAAAGAACGACAGCTTGCCATTCGCATCCACCGGTGGCCCGCAACCCTGACGATACCGTCAGTCCACCTGGTGACCTGCCTACACTACTTCTTTCTATTAAATACTAAACTACCTATATTGAAAATGCGTCTATTTAAGTTATAATTAAGGCGGTAAGACTAAAAACAAGGCACAATCGCTAACATAACATGCATCATTATTATGCAAGACCATGAATGATATTGATTACTTCATGGTACTGGGGCTGGTCACAGCCACTCACAGGGTAGGCCGACACCATACACAAATGTATAGCCAAGCCATAACATTGTTATTGGCCGAATTGTGAAGCTGACCGGCGTGTCTCCTGCAGTACAGTTGCGGTTAACCGATGCGGGTAGATGGAATTCTGAATTCTGACATTTGACCGTTCATAACATCACGAAATCCGATTATATGTATTCGTGATGGAGGCGTGTTATTCCGTTGTTATTCAGCTTTTGGTACAAAGTAGTTGGAATACAGGCATCTATTCCGGATTACAGAAGTTTCATTTATTAGCTTAATACCTATTATAGAAGTGTAGTGGAGATAGTTGTATACCTTAATTTTACTTATTAAATACTCCCAAAAACTTAACATACACCACGGAATTAGAACTTCATACTTCAGCAATAAGAGCTCTAATATAAAATGAAACAAGCAATATTCAATATTTCACTCCCTTTTTTGAGAAAATAAAACTTCAAGTAAAGACTGGAATTATGAATACAAATTCCATCAAAATGACATGTACAACAAACAGACGATAAATAATGACGAATTGAAAGATATCATTTGGTACAAAAAAAAACAGCAGAACTACACACTCGAAACCACGTCGTATAATTTAAATGCTCGAGTTTTTTTTTTATTATTTGACAAAATGAAACATTCGATTTATCATGTCACGACTTGAACCTAATTGAATGTTAAAACTGTCGGGTCAGGGACCTTAGTAACAGCACTAAAAAAACATATTCCAGACACGACATCATCTAGATAAAATTTAGAATACTGGGAACGATTAGCTTATGAAGTGTCTTTTAAATAGTTTAAATAGGAAGTTGAGGTGACAGTTTAATACAAATTTTATTATAATTCCAGAAAATATGTAATGTACGTAGTAGTCTATAGGCTCACGGTCTTCTAGGTACATAGAACTTATAATCAAATACGTATCAAAATGTGGGTGTAGGTTTACTTGTCAAGACTTTAAATTCCTAACCCTATAGAAATTAACGGTGAAATCATAATTTGATTCCAATTTTGAATCGTCAGATAAATTATTATATTTGAAGGAGAAAATTGGCATTTTGACTGACAATGTATGGAAAATATGTACGACGTTTTGACGTCGAATCTATTCTACTGATATCTGGTGTTTGAAAAATCGCTTAGTCTTCAAAAAGTTATTTTAAAAGATTTGTTCTGAA
This sequence comes from Abrostola triplasia, assembly GCA_946251915.1. Lineage (NCBI taxonomy): Eukaryota > Metazoa > Arthropoda > Insecta > Lepidoptera > Noctuidae > Abrostola > Abrostola triplasia. The sequence continues at coordinate 6,858,359 of OX276434.1, read as the reverse complement.
AAACTGTGCTGCCAATACTCCAATTTCTAATCGTGTTTATTTTTTGATAATCCATGTCACGTCTTATGTATCGCCTACCATTGGAACAAATTCGTTCTGTGGTTGTATTTAAACTAACTTGACAAAGAAACTTGTACTTAATATTGGGAACACAGATGCTATCAGATTTTAAGCGTAGGCTTGTACAAGCTTAAAGCCTATCCGAGTGGTAAGAGTAGCAACAACAATTTATTTCTCTTCAGCTTGTAACATTACGTACTGTAATACCATTAGCTGAAGTGAAATAAATTAATGTTCATTATTGGGAAATGCAAGAACGCTGACAGATCTCCCACCAATGTCAGTTGACTATAATGAAATCCGTGATTACTTGAACTTAGTATAAGAATACGTTTACAAAGCATTATTAATATAATGCACTTTATGCACTGCGCATAAGGTTTATTATTATTTGTCTGTTTACAAATTAGCAATCCTACGAAACGATAAATCCGACAGATAAGAACTATTAGCCGTACCCGTGACATTTCCAGTATTATGAAACTGCAGAAAATAGTGGAAACTTAACGAAATTCCCGTCCGCGATGTTGTGACGTTAAAAATTTATAGCTACTAGGTCTGCAGGTGCTTAAATTATTCTGGAGATTATTAGACGGTGGAGCGACGCCCACACTTTTATAAGTAAACGGAAATTGTTTGTCTAAGTTGAAAATCACTTTAATCCTGCCTTCTGACCTTTTCGGAGCATTAAGGCAAATTTTCGAAGACACAGTTGTTGTTCTGTATTATATTATGCTAATAGAGTTTGAAAAGGTTTACGGGTTCCGCGTTACTTTGAAAGAAACCAGATGTATTTGATGGCTTTCTGTCAAATTAGTGTCGCCCACTAATAAATGCTTCGACTGTAAGTTGAGAACAGTATCCACGAATGCACATAAAAATTAAATTATCTGAATTAGGTACAATTTGTTACCGCAGCCATTACATTCAATCTCGACGCCCACTGAAGCACGTAAAACCAGATACTGCAACCACTGTGGCTCTAGATATTACACTAATAAAATATACAAAAGGAATAATAACTAAACTCTGTTCGACCTTTCATAGTTAGGCATTTAGGTTAAAACGTGAACCATAAAGTAAGCTTCGAACCAGTAATGAGTCCCTCACCCAATATACTATTAAACGTGTGACATTTATATTACAAACAGTTATTTATATATTTCAATTTGCGGGATATAAGTAACAAAGTAGCAGCGATTTATTGCACTTGATATGAATTATAAGTATGACCTATTTGGTGCAGTCGTTTTATAAGGCTAGTCTTTCTGGTATAATGTGACATTATATTATAATAATATAAAGCATAACTGTACCATGTGTACCTATACAATATAGACGTATGTCTACAAAGAATTGTCAGTAAAGTAACTTTATTTTTAGTTATAGTTATTCTCATCTTACAAATAACTTTATAGGTATCTACTTCATATAATGTCTTTTTCATATTACGTGAAAACATGATATAGTTATCCAAGATCCTTTTTATCAAATCTATAGCCAAAGCCATTAATACTGTTTTCAGAGAGTTTTTATTAACCTAAGCTACAAACAAACATTTACAACAACATCAAATCTGCCTAGATTTGATGCTGGTGTAAGTGTTCTTTGCACCTGCAAAGTCGTTTCTATGGAGCCAGATAAGCTCCCAAAATGGCATTCAATTACGAATTACCACAGTCTTACATTTTTATATTCATCTCAAATCAGTAGTTATGTAAATGCCGGTAAATACGTATTGCGGATATAGCTCCAAATAATCGAATATGTCGGCCGGACGTCAGTTGAGGCGCGGCCGACGTACTGCCAACGTGACGTCACGTTCAGCCTACCCGCCGATCTCCTGCAGTTGGCAGATGGTAAAATTGTACTTAATATAATAATACCGTCTGTCTGTTGCCTCGTTTCAAACGCTATTTTAGTAGCAACTGTATCAGGATTATGTTCGTCGATATTATGAGAGCTTTAAAGTTCAAATTGATCACAACAACAACACTGAATTTGAAAACCTGTTTTATTTTATAATCTGTGTACAAAATGTTTCTTAATCAACCAGTAGGTAGACTATTATGATTGATGGCTCTTAAAGTTAAAATAGGAAGCTTAATAAAAAAGCTTAAAGATGCCAATTCGAACACGTAGCTTTAAATTTTTAAAACTGGTTGTTCGAAATAGGATCTAAATTCAAAAACGGGTGTGTTCTCATACACATCTCTATTTAGAACAGTAGAAGAATGCTGGTGTAATAATTATTAAAAGCCATATTAATTATTCATGTATAAGATAAGATTAACGCAGTGTTGGCGGTTATTATAATATATATTATAATGTTACTCTCTACATCCAACCATTGCATGTTAGTATGACGTTATTGGCTCCCGAATGATTACGTTAATGGACACCACGTTTTAACGATCTTTTAGCTTTTGAATTGACTATTAAGGAGATACGACTTAATTTATGACCATTGAGACGTTACCTTTAATCAGCTACTAGTCCCATGCGAATTCTAATGTATATTTTGTATCACAGTTCGTTCTAAAGATCAAAGATTATCAAATACATTTTAATGGGTATTTCCTAAAAGTTACACCAACTTCTTAGAATTTATAGGAATATAAGGAACATTGAACATTAAATTTAATTAAAGGCATTTAGGCAGTCACAGTATACTATTGTATTATTAAATTGGTATTTGAAATCTAAATAATACTTTGACTGTTGAATACGTACTTCTTAGTGTATAATGTTTAATAGAAAAATAGGTTGGTAACCATAAAATATTAGTGCAAGAATTAAATAATGCAAACTTTTCTAGTTCACGATTTACAAACAGCTATGCAACATGACAGGTAGTCAGTCCAGTCGATAATAAAATACTATTCCTTCAGGGACACGAAGCTCGTAAAACCAAGTGATTTATAAAAATACAATTTTAAAATGACAAAAGTGAAATCTGTATTCCTATTTTTCATCATCAACAAACTTTATGTTGCCGTTCTAAGCTCCAGTTAAATAAATAACCGCAAAATTCAATTCTACAAACCGTTATAAAATAAGCTGCAGGCAACAAACTCAAATCGTTTTGCGCGGTTAACCACAGCGCTTTCTGTCAGGTAAACCATGGATTTGAAAGTTTACGTTTAGAGTTCTCTGTTAACCTTCAATATTTTAAATAGCGCATCAAAGTTTTTAACCAACTATTTGCATACCTGTTGAACTTCGGTTAAACCTCACACCATCGGTTTGCGGGGCCTGAAACAATTTTGTTTTACATTATTTCTTGTGTGCGCTGTCGATACGTCACCGCATTCGCATAGTATAAATATTATTCAAAGCTATTTCGAAACTTCAATTTTCATTTTCAAATATTATGGAACCGTTAAGCTTTGCAATCATATTTCTATTTAAATAAATACTGTGTTGGGGTTATTTTATTGCTTGATGCAAAAATATTTCTGAGGAGTTTTCACTGATTGTTGGTATTTCAAGTTTCAATACTAAAGCTGCTTGTGATTGCTATTCAGCCCTATCACAACAATTGCATACATTTGAGGTCGTTTTTTCTTTGTATTTTGTTTTCATTGAATCACTCCTGTCGGTTTTATCTGACGCGGTCTGTCGCCCTCTGACAAAAAACTTACTTTAAATTATTGCCCGCTATATGTTGCTCAGCTCGTCTTGAAACGTCCCCCGGCTATCCCTAATACCCGACGAAACCAATTTGAATTCAATTTAGCTTTTTTTCGAGCAAGCTTTTGTTGCCTCCGAGTTGTGTTTACCTTATTCGATTTCTGTAATTTCATTCATAACAAACTGGATTTGGGGTTCGAAAAGCCCATCGGGGTTGACAGGGGCGTTTGAAATAATATTCTCTTTGATAAGAACCGGTTTGCAGCGGGATAAGTGGTGGGGTCCGTGCTATCGGCCCATAGACTCGAATGGGATTTGTCAATGTGAAGTGACAAAAACTAATTATACCCCACAATGAGCTGGTTGGGGCCAAGGGATACGATGGATCGAAGAGATATCGATTCCAAAAAATGATTGCATTTCATTCATAACGCAGTAATCACACTTCCCAGGTTTTATTTAAATGAAGGTTGCATTGAAAAAGGTGAAACAAAAGCTGGAAAATAAATGAATATCGATCGATGTTGATAACGTGGGGATGTTTTCATAGTTTATTAAAACGAACTTATTTATTTTGAAAAGAAAATTCGTTGCAAAATAACAATGATATTTAATTAAAACTACAGTAAAATTTTGTTATAGAATTAATATTGATCTTTACTTAGTAGTGAGGACTGCTTTTAAATAAAGATCTTTTTTTTAATGATTATCAAAAAGATGGTATGTACTTTTATTAGTACATGAAAAAGTGTACCTTCATAAAACATATTTCATGTTTAGAATTATGTTCATATTAAGTATAGTATTGAATATCAAAACAAACTTGGTGTAATGCTCATACGGAGTCAATATTGGGATCAACAAGGTTAATACTTGAAGAATTCAAATCATTCAATTTACAACGCAAATGGAATAACAGAATACAGCAATAAATATAGTTTTATGTGAATAAATATATTTAGTGAATTTGAATTGAATTATAATAGGAAAAGTGACTAGATTTACACCATTAACAAATCTAACGCAGCAGGAGCAAAATTTAAGAAAAAAATCAACATAAAACTCGAACAAACATTTAAAATTTGAATGTAAAAGTACATATTTCTCGATAAAAAGCTCCGAATGGCGTTTGATAGAACGTTATAATATAATCATTGGCGGTCAAACATCAGCATTTGCATTTTATAACACCATCAAATATTTATATGTATAAATCTTCACGTGTACACCGTTACTATATTTTTGTCAATTTGTTCGTAGTGAGGTGTCCCGCTGGGAGTTTGAGACAAGACAAACAATAACATGGCGCCCTACGGATACTTATTGTCTCGCTAGAGTACTGATTATATCTCATCTTGGTGCTAATAGACCATTGACAGGCGGCTCTTCAGTATTAATTGGAAATAACCACTATTGTCTCCAGTTTATTTGTGTTTATATGCTGCTGACAGGTTTTGATTTGATAAAAGAAGTTCGTTGCATTTGAAAGTTGCGTGAATTTATTAGTCGATGACTTAAAAAGCTATACCCAATTTATGTTATCAAAGTGAATTTTAACGTTAATATTTCTTCGAACCACAATAACAATTCTAAATCAATGGTCCGCAGAAATGATGTGACCTTAAATATAAGGAGCAGAATTATTTGCCAACTCAGTCGAACGTTAACGAACAATGTCGTACAGTATAAAAATAATATCAGAATAAAACAACGTAATACAAATATAGAATCATTTATTTCTGCTTGCGGCGTCTTTTCTGTACGTGTATTTCGCAAATTGGTTTTTTAATTATGTCTCTTTTATTCGTCTAATTTAGGGTTAATCCGGTCTTTTGTACCCCGTTGCCTCGAGCACCATATTGCCCTTCTATTGTGCTCTTTATTAAAGGAACCCCATGATAATTTTCGTTTCCCGTCTTACGTAAAACGAAGGGTTACACAAGATGTTATTCTGTATTAGAATCTTAATTTAGTTACTAAACAAGGTGTCTAATGCACAGGATATTAAGAAGGGTTGGCTTGAAAAGCTCGATCCGGCCGCTTGGTATAGCCGTTTACTTCTTATTGCCTGTAAGCTACTTAAGGCACTATTGAAATCTTTACACTCAATATGTTTTTATTGACTCGACGGGGTCTTGCTATGTCTTTACGACTTAGTATCAGTTTATATGAAATAGAATAAATACAAATTCCGTCGCGTAATGATATTATCATTAAATCTTTGTTCTTGGAAAGAAACGAACGAAATAAAATGCAACATAAAGTAAGTACCTATTAAACTGATTAGGTTAGTTCTCATTACATTTCGGGTGTATAATATCATACTGAAACACGCTTACAGACGTCTAGTCATAACAACGCTTACAAAACCATCTTGATGAAACATCTAGTCTGGAATTCAGCCCAACCGAGCTTACCATTACAATAGTTCCCAGTCTCCTCGCCAATTTCCGCGAGACAGTTCATTTAAAGCAAATGTAAATTCCTCCGTACTCCCAAACCGTAAATGGATAATCTACGTATAAAAGCCGACTGAGAAAACCGGTTCATAATATACCTGAGTAATATAAATAAACGATTACGCTTCACAGCTATTAAAAACAAACATTATAAATCAAATGGGGAATAATTGTGCTTTGTTTCGCCCGGGGTCAGTGTAATCAGCCGTTTGCTCTTTATTTTGTATCAGAACCTCCAACTTATTACAGATTCATTTTTATATGTATACAAACGCTATAAATAACTTTATGTGGATATTTGGCTGCGTTAAATAACAGAATTGTGCTGTATTAATGATTAATAATTATAGACTTTATTATTGATAGCTTTTTTGGAGATGTTTTAATGAAGTTTTGGAACAGTATTTACTTGTTTAGATAGCCACTGGGTGCAAATTATGTTATATTTATGACTGGTGTGTTTATAGCATAGGTAGCATTGCGGATGCTTTATAACTTTACAACGTAAAATAATAAATTAATATTTTGCTACTCATAAAAATGTTTTATACGTTTTTTTAACTACAGTGTTCTAGTAGATTAATAATAGTATTTTATAACGAGTTATATCAAGAATTTGGTTTAAGAAATATCTGGTCGTTTATAATTTGCTTCTTTTGTCTCCAAGTCCCCGAAAATTGAATCAATTATTTCTACGTACATACATGAAATTCACCGCAAATATTTCGAATAGCGCTTTCGTTAATTAGCTTTACACATACCTACATCTGTGCGTCGATATAGCACTGTTCACAGTTACCTCTACCTCAAAAGTCGTCGGCCAAGTGTATAACAAGCCATAACTTTCGCAAATTCATTATTCACCGTACCCTTCACCATCGTAAGATAATTATCGTGAACAATGCACCTCTAACAAGACAACTTTCTAATAGATCTGATGGTGTTATAGTTTCACGGGAATAGTTAATTAATTCCCAAGTAATTCATAGCGTTGATGGACATTATCCCATCGGTTATCTGTTACCGTATCTAGATTCGATATTGAGATTGTTAACTGAATGTAACAAGTACAACAGGCGTGTAACGTGAAATGTCACTGTGACGTTTATAGTTCTTGATGGCTTATATTATAAAGTACAAGTGTAGAATATTGAGTATAGATACATTTAATCTGGATATTATTGAGGGAGTGATATAGAGGAAATGGTGACATATCTTGACCTCACTACGAACTAATAAAAGTGACTATTTAGATGGCATGGCATACTTTTTATAAGAAGTGACTTAATATAAACATTCGTTAGAATGTGTTGGATCTATTTTAAAACTATTACATACCTACCATTTGCAGTTTTCTTAGAAGTAAACATTTCCAAAGAATATATACATTTCACAATCTTTCTCATTAAAACAAATCACCAGCTACCAAAATGGTGGGTCTTAATTTCCGAGTCAAATCAGACTATCAACTTTTAAATAAGTCGCCACAAAATTCCGTATTTTAGATTCACAGTGACACTACGTTAAGCCGAAGCTATCTAAATGTCACCTTATTTAACTTTAACACCAGGTTAATTGACCATAAATTAAGTGCTGACTTAAAGGTTCGCCAACTCGCTTGTTCCTCCTTCCCTTATATTTAGCTACCTTTAATTTAACACAACACTTTGTGCTCTAATTACGACCATGTTCGTTTTTGTTCTGTTTTGAAACCATTTTCGTTTTCATATTCTTTTTATTGCTCTCTTGACTTATTCTTTCGGGGACTCGTTCTGTAACGCTTTGTTTTATGAGTACTGCTTTATCTTGATGTTTAATTTCTAGCTTTATCATTATTATTTTCTTCCACATGTCATATTATATAGAGTAGAAGTATACCACGTGTATTCTACACTCATGTATTCTAACGGTATATACGTGTAAACTGTGTTAAATCAACCCCCCCGATGCGTAATCATCTTTATAAATGATCACATTTAAACGACTAGCGCCCTTTATCATGCTAACTTAGTTGGCCTTTCTAACTTCTAACTTTAATTTAAAAAGTTAGTTTCTAAACCTTTTGGATTTTACTTTTGTAGTTATGTAAATTCAAAACGCCTGTCGTAAGTGAATACTTTATAGTTTTATGGATTGTTTTTTGAGAATTTTCAAAGTGTTTCGTGTCACATAAATAATTCAAATTAATGCGACGTGTTATTCGTGTGCGATTGAAAACATTAATCACATCAGTCGGCATAAAAAATAAGTCAATGCGTCCAGCATTGCCATTTTTAAATGATTTCTTGGAACCGTTTCATTCTTATAATAACGTTTGAGTGTTTGTTACTGACTTGAGGGTCTTCTCACAGATTTGCTTGCAATATGTAGGTTTTATTAAGTAAATGGATTAAGTCTACTTTTAATCAAGTATATACCAATTTATTCCAAGTAAATGAGATGTATTGTTTTGAAATAGTCTGGTTTTTATTTATCACAGAGATCGATCTTAAAAGCAAGCGACTTTAGGGTCAATACTTTGACACTTTTTTCTGTTAACTAATTAAGGTAAAAATACAGGTAAAATCATTAATGTGAAATTCACTAAGAGCTCTTTTGTGGCAGGAAACATTAAAATAAAATCAACTGGAGACTATAAATAAGTCCAATAGACGTCTAGATGCTTAGATTTATCCACTCACTAATGCTTCTTTCCTGTTATCTACTAAAGCCACCTGTCTCCAAGCTTTGACTTTGTTTGTGTCCCGACCCGTCCCATTCTAATTAGCTTCTGTAACGAGCAGAGACAGTCCATTAATTATAACACAAAATGCGGTTTGATCCGTACAAACGATGTTGGAAAAAAGTTACAAAAGTTTAACCTTACAACTGGAAATTGGGAACTTTTGCGAACATCTGCCACCGACTTACAAGAGCGGTTGTTTCAACTTTTTAGCGTTGCGCCTAGTTTTGGTTTTCGAAGCAACTTGAAAAATACATTTCATCTTTAAATGAAAAAAAAATGCAAATGTAGATTCACTATGTTGGCATTACACCATAATGTTTTTAACAGACGCACCTTTTTAAATAGACCAATACCGAGAATCAAAACATTACTTTCCTTAAAAATCGCAATACTTTTATGTCCTCGTAAATAATGTTTGCTTTCAAACTGTCCGTATTCTGCTTTTATTAACAACGCAATAAAACACTTAACTGCTACCTGGAAGAGCTGGGACAGTAAAATCAAAAAGGTATCATATCGTAATTAAAACTGACACGTGAATAAAAAACACTTTATTAGGCAGCTCCAGTACGAATATGGAGATTCACGATGACTCAAGAATAACTTGGTAACGGTTAGTACGCAACAAAATTAAGTTAATCGTTTTCCTTGTCATCGAGAAGAAAGTCAAAACGCCTAATTAATTGCCGTCCAAAGTGTATTCATCGCATTTGTCAAAAGTTTTACGATACTTTTTTTAGGTGATCTTCCTTATTTTGGTATGAGCTAATTGTCTGATGGAAACAGGGTGTACCATGGGTAGATGCTGTAAAGATTGACCAGTCGGCAAGAATGGTAGCTATGTTGAGCGCCCATAATGTTCCGAACGTGTGGGTAATTCGTAGAAGCTTTTGCTTATCAAAGTCGTTCGATTTTTTAAATGAAAATGAAACTTTGTTAGGCATAGTTATATTTTTGGCTGTCGTAGGTACCACTTTGAGAGCAAATCCGAATTAATTACGTTCAAAATGGTAAATCATTTCTAATTTAATTGCAGTGTCTATATGGATTGACCCTTTTCTAGACCCTTCAAGTAGGTGAAGGTTCTGGAAACGGGTCAAGAAGCAAGTCTAAAACACACATTACAAATTATTATAAGCTCAAAGGTTTTTTTGCAAAGTCCACTAAATAAGTCCAGTCTTCAGCTATTGGTGTAGATAAAAAGCCTACAATACCAAGCTTCATTTCAACAGTGAAGTACAAAATCCAATGCGCAGTTGTTTTCAAGTTATTCAATATCACGAATGTTTAACCCAATTAATTTCTAGTCCCGAAAAAACAGTAACAATTTATTCGTGCATTTCCACAATTTATTGTAACACCCGTTACGCTACTGTTCCCTAAAAAAATATCACCGTATATAAAATTGTGACAGCTGGTGATTTACGCCCGAAACAAAATCTCTCATGAATTATGTTCTTTTAAGCGCGACACTTTCTAACAATGCAGCTTTCTCTTTGTCTCTACGTAGGCGTCTAGATTGTTTAGTGCCTTATGATTGTATGACGTACGTATGCAAGCACTGATGACTGAATTTTATATTAAAACGCGGAGATTGGATATGGTTCTTGCTTCAGCATATTTGATCTTGAGTGCTATGTCATTCAAATTGTCGTCATAACTTGCCTGTATTCCTCGAAGGGATAAGCAGGTTGATGGCAATAGGCTCGCCCCCTATTACATTGGGACCTAAAACATAACTGGCGAAATGTGGGTGTACTATATGTGCACCTCTGCCTACCCCTTCGGGGAATACAGGCGTGATGTTATGTTATGTGAAAAACAGTAACACTTTGCTATGTCAAATTGTATTTTTTACCAATTAAGACCTGACTTGTGTCATTTAAAAAAGGTAGAATCTAACTTTAACTTTTTACTTACATCTAAACTTTTAGGTTCCTGAAGAATTACAATTATGATTTCAGACGATATTTGAAGAAAATTGAAGATGACATTAATGGTATTAGTGTAAGATGCTTGTACTTAGCAACGTGTAAACAGGCTGTGATGTGATATTATTTCATACTATCATCATATCGTATGAAAAAAATTATACAATGAACAATACTAACTATTTCGTCAGATTAAAAGGTTCTTTACACGTTGTCAGTTTTTTGTTTAGTTAATAAGAACTAGAATAATTTACTGACATTTTTTTACAATTTCCAAATAACAAAAATACCTTTATAATCAGTACTTAGGTACAATATGGTGCTATGCTATAAACACACTATGGTGCTACATGTGCAAACTTTGACCATGGCAGCATACCTGTCCAAAGACATTCAGTGGGTAGCTGCCGCCGCGCAAATATGATTAAGCATGTATTTTTTGTGACAAAGTAAGAAGTTTATAAATGGCCGGTCTACATACAATACGGGTAACAAAAAAGAGTAATTTAAACGAACTGTCACATCAGTTACCTTGGACGCGACATTTACACTCGTAATCATTTTATTTTCTGAGCGCAGACACAATCGCATCTACGATCAACGACATATCGCGCTTGACGTTCGAAATTCAAAACAATAATAAGTTGGAGTTCCTTTATTTTTTACTGATAAATTATTCATATCATAATCCGAGTGATGGGAGCGATCGCGGGACCGCGTTCCGTCGACTCATCCGACAGGTCTAATTTAATGCGTGCATTTATTATTGGTAATGGAATTAACCGAGCCCGATTATCATATGATTTGATGGACGCACTATCTCCCGATCGCGAGATCGTGCCGCCCACTGCACTTAAAAAAACCGACCGGGGCCCACAGACGACGTGGTCATTACGGCTAATTATTGTTATCTTTATGGTAGCAATCGGTCTGCCGTGTTCGTTTAGTGCCCGTCTTTCGATAAAACGCTACTTTATAACGCGAATTCGTTGTCATTTCGTGTCCCCAAAAAGGTTGAAAGGTTTTTTTGGGGCTAACTATCATTTGCGTCGAATTTAGTTTTTATTTTATAATGACAGAGCGGTGCAGTGCTCGGCTCGGCCGTACGTTGCCTTCATTATTTGCGATGATACGGATATTCCTGCTTTTTTCATTAAAATTATGTAGGGTATTATTTTCAATTATAATTGAATTAGTCGTTTTTGGAAGCACCTTTCTATTGTGTGTGTCCGGAAGTGTAATAATCCGTGTTCTCATACTTGGTTGGCTTTGACATGTAAAACCAACAAAGTGTTCGTTTAAAACATTTAAATGTTTGAGCATTCCAGTCACATAAAGTAATCCGTTCCAGCAAATCCATTGTTCATATTAGTGAGCGGAGCGTATTTAGTCACGTAGCTGTGCTCTAAAACGTTTACATTATGTACGCGGATGGCGGAAAATGCGCATAATCTGTTACACCTGCTTCGGGAAGATAATCCTTTCCACCATGTATTTTTTTCACGCGAAGAAACAATTGAAGATATCGGGGGCATCGTGACAAAGAGGATAGCAAAACATTCAATTATTAATGTTTACTCTCTTGAGGAAAAAGAAAACATCGTCCTACATAAATTTTAATAACAGTCATTCTTCACGCAGTAGCAAAAGCGTCTTACTTTTTACGGGCTAGTGGATTTCCAAATAACGTCAAAATAAATCTGGCTTTTTATAACATATTTTAAGATAAGAATAAAAAATAAATAGATGCCAAATAAAAGCGGGTACAATCGTCGTCTTTAGCCGAATGTAAATAAACGGAACAATGCTCAATTTGGCTGGCGGAGCTAAGCCGAGCACCTGCGTTAGACGTGACCGCTGGCTGCGAGCGTACCAAGGGGCGCAGGCTGAATGAAATTAAAAAGAAAGTCTGTTTAAAGAAGTTATCCTCTATTATCTTGAAACAGCTTTTGTAGTCACGTACCTACTGGAAATACGTCTAAAATGTAGGTAGGCACAGCCAAGCACAGATGATACATCGAAAACATTTTAGCTGTTAGTTCACCTAGGAAGTAAATTAGATACGTATGGTATGACGTGTGATAAAAATGTTGTTTAGAAAAATAACGTAAGGAAAACGTTTATTTTTTGTGAAACATATATTATTGTAGATATACATATAGTTGTTGTTGATGACGAAGTTTTGATGTTTAATCAAAAAAAATATCTTAGGTGCCGTTCATCCAACTCCTATGTTTATATTGTCTATACCTATTCTATTCCGTGAAATCATTCTAAGCACTTAGCCAAAGAAAAAATCGATTCTCGCAGTAACGTGATCCACTCTACAGCAACGATAAGCAGCTAACACATAACCCAAATCAGCATTCCTAAAGCGATAGACCCAAAAAATAGACCCTAAGCATTGGTAGTTGGGCGCAAGTGTGAAGTGATTAATCGATGTCGGCGCGCTCACATGCGACGGGTGTTATTTCGAAAAGAATGTCAGGAACGTGCTTCCTCGCTGACCCCCCGCGACTAACAAATACGCGATGCGACCATGTTGGCCATCCGTTATTGCGATCCCTCATTTGAATGGTATAGTGTCTCAATTCCGTTTTGTTTTTGTTTCGACAGTTTTGGTCGTCTTATTGTTGGCGCTTTTTGGCTGTCGTTCTTCTGAAAGCGGGTCAGTGGTAGAACGTTTGTGTGTATTTACGTTGATGTTTGATAAGTTTTTTTGCGCTCTCTGTGTTATATCGGTAAGACACATTAAAACATTAGTCCATTGTCTCCTCTCATTTATTACAATTGCGATTGTAAAGTAAATTACCATTGTAACCATGGCTATAAAAACCGAAGTGTTATGAAATCATTCCAAATCAAACATCCTGAACAAGTCATAATTTTCGCGTCTACTGCTAAACAAAGACGCTGCGTACCAAAATCACTCGCTTGGTCGAGAACCAAATAATCAACAAAGTAGGCGACAAATTTTACCAATACTCAGGCTACCAGAGTAACGATTGAATTGAGAACCCACCAGTTATCCTAATGAATCACGAATTTTAATAACAGTAAACAACTATAGCATTACATTAATTCCTCCGTCGTTTTCTCCAACATTTTTCCCATTCATAATTACATTCTTATCTAGTCACATTATTTTTATGTTACTATCAGACCTATCAGTAGGGCAGGCTACCCAGTTATCTTAACCTTTCGCTTTCTTGTTCGTCTAAAGGTTGTCTGTAAAAGACTGCTATTAACGATAAGATCACCCATTGTATATTTGCTTTTATTCTTTTGTTTCTTACGTCTATTATCCCAATGATGCTTAATATAATGTATCATAGTCTCATTGGGTATACTGTCGCAAACGCTTCTGTTGAAAGCAGCTGTCTGAATTTTTATATTCCTAATTTGTCTAATCTATTTTATTTAACTACTATATTTACAGTGTGAACTGTAACTTTACTTTTAGGTTGACTGTGATATGAATATCACCGCTGCAGTAAATGTACGCTTTTAAATCACACACACAATATCATCTTTCACAAAAGTGTATATTATTCCATCCAAAAATGGCGAATTTCACCTCGGAATATTTATAATTTTAGTCCGTACGCACCATTGTGCATGGTTCGAGGAAACAGGAAACCATTACGGCGCCATGTGCTCGGTGTCATACCAGTTTCGGTGATACCTTACGTCATTTAAATCTCTTTTGTGTGACACTTTTTTAATATTCGCGGAATATAGTCGGAGGGGCAGGATCCCTGTGATTTGTGAAGGTTTGCTATAATTTATATTGCAGAGATGTATGAGATTGTAGATTAAGCATAAGGACGTATTTTATCAACTTTATGACGCATAAATATTGTCTAGACTGTTTTTATCTCTGCATTATTTTTTAATAGCTCACATCGACTGTTATTTCTAGGCAAAGGCCACCCTTTTCGCCTTGCTTGGACCCAGTGTCGGTAGTACCTTTGCTGCGATAATTCTTCACGGCTAAACATTCTTCGTATGTCAACAATATAAAAGCAAGTTGTTGTTGTTGTTATGTAACAGAATTATGATCAAATAATTATTACAATTTATTTATTCGACAATAAATTAATCAAGACAATTCTTAAGAATGTCTCAGCAAAATCGTGTAATTTGGTCTAAAAGAATCAAGAGCAAGCAAAAAACAAGTTAATCATATACTTGGACGTATTCTAATCATTTGTAATCTTAATTTGAGACTACTATCCGTCATGAAGACTTTTTATGGCTTCTTTTATAATTTTTTACAGCTCTGCACGTGAGATGTGGTTCTCCGGTGTCTAATGAATTTGTACCAGACATTTTAAAATAAACCCTGTCATCGAGTCAGATGTTTTATATAAATCGTAGTCTTAACGACGTCGGCACATAATAAAATTTATTTTTTAATGTCTTTATGGCCCTAGATTTGTAACATTTCAACATATTTAGGGCTCATTTCAATACATACGTGTGATAATGTCATAAACTTGGGTTTATTGTGTGGTTATAGATTGATAATTAGTTTATGTAAAATAATTATTGTATTTGAAATCGATTGGTTTAATGATCATAAATAACTTGAATAAGTAGTTTAAAATTCTCACTGTAATTTAGTAACTTGTTCACTTAATACAATTATTCAAAGTTTATTTTTACTTTAAGCTTATTTAAGTAGAGTAAGAGTTGCTTTCAAATGCTTGCATGACGATTTTGCGAATAATATTAGACTATTTGCAAGTATTCTACTTACAAAGTAAATTTCAAGGCAGCAAGAATTTTTTTTTTAACAAGACAGAGTTTTTGTTAGTTTCTCTAATCAAACGCTTTATTCTCACATAATCATCAGACATTTTTTGTGAACACCTTATCCAACCCTTTTAAGGAATACAACCGTGATAATTATAATATACGGAATGACATGCAAACAAGACCCACATAAAACTACAGTTTGTTCCGTTAATCAAGCTTCACACAATGGTAATATTGGAGCGTACATCCGGACACAAAATAGTGAAATATAATGTGTCATTATAACCCCCTTCACACACCTTTTGTGACGTTATAAAGGTGCTGATACATTTGTGGTAATAACGAGACGTAATTTATTATTCGTAGTATGATCTCGTTTGAAAATGTTTCAAATATTTTGTTACTGTGTGCAGTAGATATTTATTTTATGTAGGTCAGTGTGTGGTATTATGTTAGTTTAAAGCAATTATTAAAAGCTTTTGTGCAGCTCCCAATTTAATATGACATACTGCATTGATATTGGGTAGTATTATTTACATGAGATTTTTTTATAAGAGCTAACAATTTACGCCTAAAAGTATGTAAGTACTCGTATTTAAGGGTGAGATTCCAAAAGCAATTTACAAGTAACTTAATAGTAGCGTTACAAATGCCCCATACGAATGACTTATATCGTAATTTAGGACCCAGCGGGCCACAAAAACGAATTGACTTCCATATAGGTAGATTATACAGTGTAAAAAACAAGTGTGAGTGCGTCCTAACGCTGGCTTATTCCCGTAGTCCCGACCAGACTTCCGTGACCAATTGTGACGGATAAGGCTAATTTATCAAAGCGTACTTCAATTTTATAATAACTTGCAGGTTGCGTGTGTGACTGAATATTCTATTACTACGCCTGGACGATTAATCTTCGGAGCTGCGTTATTAGTGTCTAAGCTCGATTAATGACTGTTTGTTAAGTGATCGAGCGCTTTTTTAAAGTTCAAAATGTTTGTTTCAGTTACACTGTTACGTTCCGTTGGTTTATTGGAAACTTGACTGGAAAATGGTATATGAACTAATAGCGGAACTGCTCTACTATTTGTGTAGGGATATTACTTACTACCCTATAGCAAAGAGCATCAAAATCTGTTCTGGCATACTATAAAAAGTTAAGGTTTTGGAACATTTAGTTTTTGCAAACATTTTTGTATAAATATCACTATGTTTTATTATCAAAAGAGGTTTCACACATCCATACATTACATGTTTACAAAAGCTAACATTACATTTAAAGATAACTTTTTACCTTATACAGTTACACGTCCAACGAGGAGACTGAATACAAAATTTAAAAAAGATTATCGTCCTACCAAATTGGACTTTCTCATTTTATTGCACTTATATTATAATTATAGTGATGTCATAATCCGTCGTGAAGGTAGCGATGTAGTATTCCACTCATCTATTAGCTACACGTTCTTATTATAACGACGAACAACCTATATTGTAACAGAGTAAAAACCAACCCCAGATTCAGTTGTCATACTGGGAGTTTGAAATATTAAATTTTATGGTTTTATTTTAGCTGTGGTCATAAGTGTCGTGCGGTGTAAGCCGTCGGATGGTAGCTGCATTGAGATTGTGGGTAATGGAATTAACTCAGACCGATTATCATATAATTTGATGGACGTGCTATCTCCGGCAAGCTGCAATTGAAGAAAAAACCCTCCGGCTACGTCTGGACCGGCTATTAGATCTAATTACTGTTATCTCCCGCTCTGCAATTCTCATTTGTTTTCATTTTCCTCCAAAGATAAGTTTAGTTGGTCTTGGTAGACGGCGCGGCAAACTCAATAATAACTTAATTAACAAAATTATGTAACTTAGGTTTTCTAACGTAATTGGTATGTTAAGTATAGTGTGTCAAGCTTGTTGAGTTGCGTTGTGACATGTTGTTAGTTACAAGCAACTACGAATTACTTTGAACTTCTAATCTTTTGTGTAAGTCGATATGTTTTCAGTATTTTAATTTTGGCATGACAGTATTTCTAATATGGAGCAGAAAAAAATAATTTTATGACTTTGATTTATTCTATACCTACCATTTCATAACAACTAGGTATATAAGGATCCTACTTTGACTCTGAAAGTTTAATAAAGAACATCGAATTAATTAAAATATATATTTTTTATAGAGAAACTTATATTCATATAATATTTTACAACATACTGAAGTTTAACTTATTTACACACTACAACCTACGTTAAAAAATAAATATAGACAAAAGAAAAAATAAAATAATATGGTGTAGGTACATAAGTATTTTATATATTTTTATTTTTAAGAGGGCCTGTTAAAAATATTACAACAGAACTCGACGAATTTCAAAATACGTTTACCACAATCAATGTCATTTGTCTACTGGTTGGAACCATTTCTTAAGCCCAACTTAATTACAAAACGAAGTAAACAGAAATATAAGTTTTTGTGTCGGTTCCAAATGAATGTCTTTTCTTGTATATTTTAAATGAGTTTCATATTTTTATGAGTCAGAAATCGTTTAGTATTTAATACTTTCGTAGTAATTTATGGCATGCTAACGAATATGTCAATAAATAACATTACTAAGCCCCGTTACGCTTTCAATCTGTTATTGTATGGAGTTTGTTAAACCGTTAATAGATGAATACGGATCTAGCCTTCGTTCGTGTCATGGATTATATTAGGGATCTAATTCTACGGTGAGTAACGATCTCATTATGGTATTAAAATGGCACTACGTAGATATTCTTTTTGTTTCAAAAAGCTGACTATTGTGGCGCAAATTAAGAGAGGCCTGTATTAGTAGAGGACTGCTACACGCTGAGTTAAATTTGAAACGAAAACGATTTTAGTCAACTAACCTAGCCATAGTTTCTTGCAATAAAACATACTCAACTCATACAAGTCATAACTCAAATTTTAATGTCAACATGTGTATATAACATTGCAAATACACTGGCCACCAAGTCTAAAATAAAAATGACTCGAAAGTAGTAGTTTTAAAGAAATTAATAAAATTTATAAAAATATTTTGTATTTTAACTCTCTAACTTCTATAGTTTACAATAAAAAAATTGAAACGTGAACGATATTTTTCCTACCACGTAGGCCAGTTTAATACACAATACAAACTTCATTCTGATACGAAACAGAATTCAAAACTCATTAAACATCGATTCAAAGAAGTCACCGCAATCTTAATACGACAGAAATAAAAACGTATTATGATTGTTTGTTCGTTAACCGGCTTTCTTGGTAATTAAAACGACCCGATATTTGCTCATGCATAAAATGAACATAAATATCTCTCATTATGTAACATCTAACTCGTTAGATGTGAAGCCGATAACACATTTAGGCTATGCTTTGTTAGATGACCACTGGTTTTATCTGTGGGATAGATTGTAAAATACGCTTTCAACCTTGGTAAGATTTATTGGCCTTAAATTTAAATATATAATACCAGTATTATTAAAATTACTGTAAAATTTTACCGCTTAAAATCAAAACTTATGTCTTGATTATTTTCTTTTTACCATGTCTCTCTAGCAAGTGAATTTTATTATTAGCACAGCAAAAGACAATCTCATAGGATTACTCAAATTAATCTCACATTAGAATTACGTAACGTAGCCTAAATAGGTTTTTGGTCAAGATATTTTTTGTTTAAACTCATAAATTGTTGAAACTTGTTTGTTCGTTGCATCGCCTCTTTCCAGACCGTTTATGACTTTATGACAATAATTATTATTGTACAGTAACCGGTTTGTAATTGTGTTGTGTATGTTTCGAGAAAATTTAATTAAGGCAACAATTTCACTAATTAAAAAGATTGCTTGTTCGAAATGTCAATCACGTTCCGTTCTTTATTGAAATAAAAGTTGATTAAAGGTTCATATCAAGTACACTCCAGCACTTGCAAAAGTCAGATCGACGCGCGACGGTCTGATGAAGAATGAAAACGACAGTTCTTAGTGCAAGTTCCAAACTGCCGATAAGGAAAACGATGTCAAAATTATTATTTATTTAATATTTCGAAGAGATCAATATTTGCTGCCTCGTTGGTCTAGTGGTCGCTAAGCGCGACTGCTGAGCACGAGGTCCTGGGTTCGAATCCCGGGTCGGGCAAAGTGTTACTGGGTTTTTCCATTAGGTAATTCTCAGTAGCAGCACGAAGTCTAGATTTGTGCCCGGTTGATGGCAATAGGCCCGCCTCCTATTACATTGGGACCTAAAAACATAACTGGCGAAATGTGGGTGTACTATATGTGCACCTCTGCCTACCCCTTCGGGGAATA
Organism: Abrostola triplasia; assembly: GCA_946251915.1. Classification (NCBI taxonomy): domain Eukaryota; kingdom Metazoa; phylum Arthropoda; class Insecta; order Lepidoptera; family Noctuidae; genus Abrostola; species Abrostola triplasia. The sequence goes on along the minus strand of OX276434.1, from coordinate 6,838,464 downwards.
CAGGCGTGATGTTATGTTATGTTATGTTTTCAATATTTGAAATGTACATAATTTTGTAATTCTACACAATTGTAATCAAAAATCATGGCGGTCAAAAGCTTATATTATACGCAGAACCAAAATCGTAAGCTTAAGAGCAGAACTCGTTAAAATCTCTGCGAGTTATATCATAAACTTTTAACAAGAAGTAAAATGGACTTATTTAATAATGATAATGGCACATAAATGTAATGTAATTCAATGATACAATTCTTATTAAAACCAGCATACAAACCAACAAAACCAGCACTAAAAATTATGAATATTGGACTGTTGTAAATTGATTTTAATTTTATCTGCTGTACTTACAATTATATTATCAGGACTTAATGCAACATTGTTGACTAATTTAAAACACCAACTGCTTTACGACTCACAATACTATGGAACTGGACCCTTTTAATGTTCTTGAGATCCGTAGACAAATCGAAATGTCTTTGCACGTCGTGGAGAAGTTTTGGGTTAGGCACCTTAGGCGGTATTGCTTTATATTAATAGACTAGTGGTTGCCCAGTCTTCCAAATTTCAAAATTCATGTGTTATTATAGATACCTACATAATTTGCTGTTCTTTTTAAATACAGGATCCTCCTTTCTTCCGCGTCGTCTTTCGGGCACAGAATATCATTATAAAGGACTAAAAGGATTTGTTTATCTAATCATATATTTGTTACTAAACGGTACTTTACTTATATAATTAACTAGCTTCCGCCCGCGACTCCGTCCGCGTGAATTTCGAATGTTTTATAGCCCCCCTCGATAAATGGGCTATCTAACACTAAACGAATTTTTCGAATCTGCCAGTAGTTCCTGAGATTAGCGCGTTCAAGCAAACAAACAAACTCTTCAGCTTTATAATATTAATATATTATATAAGTAATAGATTTCCCGACAGGCAACAGCTTCTCCAAACGCATTGAGTGAGAATTCGTTATTTACTTAAACAATATTTAAAATCCTGCGAATCTCCCTCTTCGCGGTTGACTCGCGCTTGACAAGTTTTACACGTTTTTTTCGTATCCGTTTAGCACCTCTCTGCCGTATATCTCGTATCAACAACAAACCTTAATCTGTACCATTTAAACACAATATTTTATCTTGATACTCACCGCGCGGAGGTAAATGTCATGCTTTAGTAAAGAACCCACAGAACGATGCAAGGAATTTTATATCACTATAAAGATAAAATTTATATTAATAAGGCTCATTTTCCGTTAAATACCAATTTAGAGCATCACATTAGCATTTTCAGATTAACAGCCGCGGGATTAAAGCAGATTATCATTTGCAAATTTATAATAATGGTTACAAATGGATCGAATGTATAGATAAGACCGACACATATTGCTGAAAGGATATACATAATTATAAATTCTATTAATTTAGAACTTTATTATAATTAGCTACTTAGTAACAGTCAACTTCTTTCCATTATTAATTCGATTTAAGTTTAGCTTTTGTAGTTTTTTAAATGTAATTAATTCAACGTGTATCTACTTGAGTATTAGTCTTCAAAAAAAGTCTTAAGACTTCGGGCATTTTTATGGTTATTAAGTTCATCTAGATAATATCGTTCCTTTCTGAATAAATAAAATAAATATCACTTTAACACGTACGTGAGAGTTATTTTGTTTTTAGTGCTGTTATTTTATTTCGTACATACACACTATAAACGGCTGATTATATGGACTTTATGCAGTATCACTTGACAAAACCTTTTAACTAAAGAACTAGACATTCAAATAAATCTACTATTAATTTGCATTAAATCCGGACAAGTGTTAACAAAATCCTGAAATCAAAACAATATTCAACCCTATAGAACCGAAAACAAAGAAAAATTGGAAAACATATCCCTATACAACATGGACCGTCTATCCGCCGGTCTCGTGGGAGAAGGAACTTCGACTGTATATTTCCAGTCTAGCCCTGGTCTCGCCGGGCATAAATTGGTTCATACACTTGCAACTCTGTTTGTTTGAAAGATAACCAATCTATTTTGCAATATTGTACAATAGTTTTCTATGTAACCACATGCACATTCCTTCATTTTCATAATTAATATAAATCACGGCGATAGTGTAATGTAAGTCAATTTATCTACTATTGTATTGCCCACGTGCATTGAAATATATTGTCAGAAAGACAATTGACAATAAACATACTTGCGGACGATGAAGTAAGAATCATGTTTAATGTTACACTGGGAGTGCCAGTGTTCTATACATACAATTTAATTAATCAACACTCCGGATTATATTCTTGTTTCATGACATAAAATAAACAAAACTTCCGTTATCTACAGTGGAATTTAAAAAATATTTTCAGCAGAAATAAAATTGTAGGCTCACTTTCAAAACAAAAGTCTGCTGTCTGTTTTAGTAAGCGTTACTCGATAAAACAAAAAGACAAGGCAATATAACCCTACAGCGGTCGCGTGAATACCTTTTGTTGTGACACCAATAAATCGGATTTAAATTTTGCGTGTCACAGTCGCACGCGCGTTGACAGCGTGACATTGCCGTGACAAGGTATCGCCCAGTGACTGCGCGGGGGTTGAAACATTGTAAAGCTATCGGTTGTTTTTCGCGTGCATCGCGTGCTAACTAAGAACCTTTTTACAGACTTAGTGCTCTGTCTCATTATCTACGATTATCTGAATACGACAGTCTGGTTGCAGTCGGTAGCCATTGTAGTTAATACCGATTTATGTAATAAATGATCGCGTTTGACGTCGTAAATAAGACAGCATAATTAGAATATATTGCTTTGTACGATAAATAATTCATAACTCGTTTGTTGCAATGAGATGCATGCTACGAGTACGAGTTATCTTTACGATAATAGACATCATGGACTTGATGCTGATTGTATTTCTACGGTTTGCTTAAAACGAGAGAAGCTCTACAGGCAGTTTATGACAGGAACATATGTTTCTCGTATTTAATAGCGATACTCTTTTTGATTATTTGGCAGGATTGGCTACTCGAACTATTAATATTATTTTTAATTGAAGGTTTTATTAATGATGATGATCTAAAAGCGGTTCAGATTGGCTCACCAAATAGTTTTTATGCGAATAAGGTAATATTGTTTGAATTAGTGTTTAGAATTGTATGCACGTAAAAAACAACAGTTAGCTTGTATGTCCAGCAGTCAGTAACAGTTCGTGACTCATGTGGAGCCAACCATGACGTCGTAATGTGCGTGTTTAGGGTGACAACCCACGGCTGTGTGCAACGTTGATTGATTGACATGTAGAATGAAACAAGCCCCTTACCATGAATTCTTAAAGCAGAACTGTTTACGATGTTAAAGCGAGACGCTGCTACGTGCAGTGTAATACGGTGTCTCGCTTCCACATCGTAAACGGTCCTGCTTTAGGAGTTCATAGTATTAGGACCGACGATACTATTGGAGCAGTAGTTTTCTGCGACAAGTGGAGGGTTAGATCTTTAGAATATTAGTGCATTCGCTTCATAAAAGTGTATATTATACCACAGCTGAATTTGCAATACCCACTAAATCGTTTTGACTAGAGATCATCCGTTGTCAAGATTAGTACCTTAATTTTGTTAAAGAGAGTCGTTTCAACTAGGTACTTACTACTCATATGGCACTTTATTCTTCTTTTTTCTTACAAACTTAGCAGATTCATTACAAACTCGAAATCAATTCGTTTTCAATAATAAACGCACAGGAAAGCTTGACACTATGCACGAGGTTTGTTTATACAATTACAAATCAAGCAAATAAATTGCGTGTTATAAAGGCATATTGAAGGCATGTACTACAGACAACACTTATCATTTTGTATAAAATTATGTTTGCAACGCAAAAATCCACAGTTCGTGAGTCATGTGAACCAACCGTGACGTCGACTTCGTTCAAAACGTGCGTGTTTAGCGTGACAACCCGCTACTACGTAGATTGATTGACAATGCTCGCTAACTTCACAGAGTGTAGTGTTACTTTGTTAAATTGCTAATGTACCCACGATTTTGCAAATGCTATGTTTCCTGTCATTGTTAGTGGTATAGATCGTGTGTGTTTTAAATAATTGAGAAGTCATTGAAATAAACGAGAGAGACGTAGCTATACAGCTGCATAACGCTATCCCTTTCTTTCCAAATAGTGACAACTCGAAAACGGTCAAAATAATTAATTTAAATTCATTTGCGATTTGGTGACATTTACATAATTATTTTACGCATGGCGAATTTATTTAAAGGGTTTATCTGTGACTGTAGCTCCTGCATACTAAAGAGACCACCTCATCGAGTCCCGTGAGTATCATTAGGAATGGCAAAGAGAATACAAGGAAGATGGGCAGTAGAAACTACCGCGAACTGCTAATTCCTATTACCACCCGTCTTCACAATATGGCGATTATTGCACCATCATTGCATGATTTGGATGTCAGTTTATGTATGATACTATTCTATTTATAATGCACTTTTAATCGTTTATTACATGTGAATACAGTTATCATATCATACGACTCCAGTTTTACTTCTGAATAAAACAAGATTTAAAGAAAAATCTACATAAAAATATGTCGTAGACAAACAAAACATTCGACAAAAATATGCAAGTTACATCTTAATAAAAACTATAACATTACACTATTTTATTTGAGCCAATATCCATATTACAAGCACTTTACACGGAAACAAAGTGTGTCCTATAATTTCGTTCTCCCACGCAGGATCTTGACGCCAACGTAAGAATACTTCGGTTACAAGTATTGCGTTTAAATGGACAATATACGAACTTCAATCACAATTTAGCTCGTTTTGCAACAAAGCAGTATTACTGCCGACTCGATAAGTCGATACTATTAAGGATATCCTTAAGCTTATTAGGCTGAAGGTGTTGTTTACTACTTATGAGATAGTAACTGGAACAATCTATTAGAGTTGGTTTACTAAGCTAAACTATACTATTATTCTATCTACCAGTCATATTCTAACAGTGAAAAGCCGAATACAAAATAAAAAAGAAATGTTCAAGCATATTGTATATGTTTAAGAAATATTTAACCTATAAAAAACATCTGAACCCAAAACTACCCCACCTATTTTCGTATCTTGTAATAATCATCATTATTAACCTAGACGTGATCCATTTCTATTATTTCACTCAGCAAAAACAGAAGAAATCAACGGAGATGAAACTCATAAACGAACCACATATTTCTGTATAAGAAGACCATCTAGCGGCATTGAAGGCTATCTGCTCTGAATAATGTTATTACTGAGGGTCACACTCAATGATGTAGAAAATCTTTACGAACGACTTATACAATCGGGAATGGGAAATGGAAAACAAAATATAAGATATTACTTGACCTTACTAAGAAATATGGTAGGGACTGACAAGAAATTCTGAGCTGAAATCATATCCTTCATTTGTTTTTGATACGAGTATGAGACGAGCTTGGAGAACGTTGATATTCTTATGACTTTTGGGTAGAAATTAGACTAATGAACATTGAAGGAAAATGCACTCAATGGACTTACCTTTTAACAGATTTTATAAGTCGTAACTGTCATGATTTCTGGAAATATTTTAAGTTTTGATAGACGAAAACGATACGTATCGAAATCCCGCGAAAATGGAACTATACAGAAAGTTTACCCATCGTATCACAGTGAAGTAAAATGTCCCGTAAAATCGTTGAGTTATTCAGATCAATATAAAATTCCAAACTTTAATAAACTCAAACACACTCGAACACACATGAAGAATTTGAAATACGCAATGAGTGCGCGACTCCATGTTTTATATCCGAACCTATAAAAATATCCTCGTTAACATTACCCCTACATTTATATGACTTAACAAACACCAATTAACATAATAAATTAACCCATTCGTTTCATGTATAAAAATAATGTAAAAGTCGTGGTCGCGGTGAATAAATTAGCCACGGCAATGATAAATCATGAGGCTGCTACTTGTACGTGTGACAAGGGCTTAGGCACTTGTTATCGTGACCACAATATTAAAATTATTTTTACATATCTTTATTAAGGACGTTGAAATATGAATGAATATGTTCCTCAATATGGCAGCTAAGTGCTACTGCTGTTTTTTTTATCATGCAGGATAATGACTGCCGTCGTACTCATGGAAGCTTAAAGTAAATATAATTATAATAAAGCTAGAAAACCAGTACCCCTATAATGCCTTGTCCAAAAAGACACCTATTCTAATTAATGAATGTATCTATCGTACTAACTACTACTTTTATTCTTATTCAGATTTTATAATTATGATATAATTCTATAATAAAAAATATGTATTAAAAAGTCCTTTCATCAAATAGGTACAGCCCCCTTACTATGTACTCTTAAAGCAGGACACTTTACGTTCTGGGAGCGAGACGCCGAAATTCACTGCACGCAGCAGCGTCTCGTTTTCACAACGTAAACTGTCATGCTTTAAGAGTTCATGGTAAGAGGCAGGGCGAATTTAACGACACAATTTTCATCTAGACTACGATCAAATTAGCTATAAAATTCGACCTACAAACGACGAGAATATTTTAGGAATCGCGTTAAACTTGAAATTAAATCCAGAATACTTCAAGGACGGTCAGGTTATATCGAGAATAGTAGTAAATTCGATACGAGTCAAACTAAACACAAGTACCCACGTAAGTAGCAAAGTACAAAGAAAGAAACAGAATGGATAAAACACCCGGCGTTGGTAACGAGCCAGTCTTCGTGTAGCATTGCGAATGTACCTACACTACTTGCCCGTTTGTTATTTTATTTGCTCTCTACTCAGTAAACTCTATTACCCAGTCGATGGTTTTGATTCCGAGAAGTCGATGTTTACATTGAATGTTAAACTTATGTCACTGTTGTCACAATATTTTACTTTCAAGCGTTTCGTCCGTTGTGAGAAAGTTTATGAACGCCGAATACGATGTTTGTTTAAGCTTGTCGATAGCGTACATCAGTTTCGTTCTATCGATGTAACCTTGCGGCACTGCGGCCCGAATACGAAACGAGTCTATTGTTTTTATCCCTGATTTGAAGTTCGAATCGATTATCGATACTTAGCGGCGTTCGCAGCACTAACGCGGCATGGACTCCTTGGTCGAAACAACTAATGGACTACGTTATTACTGGCCACCTCAACGAAAAAGTGCATTAGCGTACCGTAAGTGGGATAAAAGTATTTGAATATAGAACTTAAGTAAAGTGTGCTGTGAGTGCTCATGCCACTTAACAAACAACGATTTGCCTCATTTACCGTAATCGCTACAGTTTTATTTCATTTCGGTTTCGGTAGCCGACGTTTCATGTAAAATAACGACTCATGTTTATAGCATTCGATATTCAATTTGGATATCCAACATTGTTTTTTAATTTTCGTTTGTAACAAGACATGGCGTAAAAATGTTGGGTGTATTTAATAATTCTGTGTTTCGAAATACGCGTAAATATTTGTGGTACTGACCAATGTTACCAGAACCGTGAAAGTTTAAACAAAATGAATATTTTGAATTGGCTACAAGAATCTTTCAGGAGGGAAATGTAGATCTACCTAAACTGGGCGGTGATTTAGTTTGTGAAGTTTTTGAGTCCCCTTCTTTGACTCTCATCACGGTTAGTTAGGTGCGCCCCGGGAGTACCTTTGGGAGTATGAAAAGAGAGTGCCCTTTCTTTGAATATTGCATTTGGCATCTCAGAGTACAACTTATCAGTTTCTACGTAAGGCGGGGGTGATTGGACTGTTTCCTAAACAATACTTGGTATAAGAATGGATTGTGCTATCTAAAAATGCAAAATATCTTGCGATATTTTTATGAATTCATTAACCCTAGAATACTAATATAATTTATATATTGCTTAATACTAATGATCGCTTGGGAGGCTACCTTAAGAAAAACAGGAAAGTTTGTTTTACACTTTTTATTAAAATTAAAAAAAAATATCACCATAACAAGGTTAACCTCTGCCTTTCTTAAACATATTATTAAATTCTTGAAAATAGATCAATCAGTCTTTTAAATTGAGCCTTAAACTTAACAGTAATCTCACTTACTTTGGCGACATAGACATTTAGTATTTAATAACGAATGTACTAAAAATTAAATAATATTAGGAACAAAAATTAACAAACACGTTCTTTGAGAACCATTCTTTGAAACTATAACAAAAATAAACATTCTAACAATCACATTTTTATGGCACATAAGTTTAAAATCAGTCTTATAATTTTTAAGCACAGTCAATACAATGTGGAGATTATTTACTTTTAAACGGTGTACACCAATAACATAATTAAAGAACACAAAAATAGTTGAAAACAATAAAATAAAATAAAATATAATAATGACATAATAACATAAATAATAGCATTCATGCCTTCTTCTCACATTATTCAGACATACTGACAAAATCTTCATCAAATTATCCTCGGTTTCACTCTCGGAGTCCACATCCAACAAAATATTTCTAATATCTTTGTCGTCCATGTTTATCTGCAAATAAAGTATTTATTAAAATCATTTTGTTATATAAACATTTCGTAATAAAACACAAAAACTGAAAACCAGTATACAAAAATAAGTTACCTTTAATACTAATGATCGCCTGTCAGGCGATCTAGAGGTCAATATCTCGCCAACGGTAAGATCCCGCGGGATGCGCGTCTGCCATCCAACGCAGCGCGAGGGGTGCTGAGTTGGCACCAGCGCACACGCCGCTATCGCCGTGCAATTTTGATTTACAACGAAAAATGTTACGAGTGGCGGCCTCGCAGGCGATGGTTAGTATTCTAGGGTTAAGCCACAGAGGTATAACTATAAAGTCATGAACAAAAGAATTCATCACATTGCGCAAAACGTGTTCGCATGCAATAAATTGAGTCATTAAACTGCAAAAATTATAGGTCTCAAGACTTTGAAGTTAAATAAGCGCTTAGTTTGTATTTATTCAAATTCAAATTCAAATTCATTTAATTCAGATAACATAATCCATACAATTAAAATAAATTAAATTGAAATAAAATAAAATACATCCAATTAAAATACATACAAATAACAAATTAAATACATTTAAATTACCCGCTTAATAAGGGCTATCCATAACGGGGACGTGAGCCTATCAGCTACAGTTTTCAGAATTCCGTTGGAGCTGCCACGAATTCTGCAGATCAAGGATACAGTTTTCTTGCGGATGACAGCATGAAAACCAGCTGTATGATATTGCGTAAACATACCCGATGCACTACAGAAGCGAGGCAGCCCCAACATCATCCTAAAGATGTTGTTATACTGGACTCGCAGGACATCCAGCGATCTTTTGGTATGCCTGACCCACAGATTTCCCGTATAAAAGCTCTGACAATATGCTTGGAACAGTGTTATCTTTACTTGTTCAGAGCATCGGGAAAACCTACGGGCCAGCATGTTACCTCTGACCGCTAAAGCCCTGCGCTCCCTCTCAATGTCCAGATCGTCTTCAAGACCTTCGGTGATAAGGTGCCCCAGGTATTTAAATTTCGAAACACGGTTTATGCACAAGCCATTTAGGGTAATATTTTGTGAATACCTAGGGCATCCACCACTGGCCCCAAAGACCATATACTCTATGAGTCGTATATTTATATATATTTATGAGTATAGTCATATATACGTATAGTCATATATTTATGAGTCGTATCTGCAGATTTACAATTTCTCACTTAGTTTCAATACAGCTTTACAGTCAGTCGGTTAGGCAGACAAAGACGATGGACATAATGAATTTTCGTTCGTGAATTGGCAAATAAATAATTCATTGTGAACGAGACGCGGGTTCCTAGTAATGTAAGAAAGCATATTTTAGCTCATATCGTAAAGTGCAGCGAATGACAACAGTCGTTAAATTTTATGTTCTGTACCATGTCGTCCCGTCTCAATTACAATTACAAATTATTACAAATTTTCAACAGAGCAAGCCAAATGTCATATGTAATATGTGAAAACCGATGCTTACAATGTTAAACGTTATATTTTATTAATATTAATTATATTGAAGAAAACAATTTAGCTGTGTTTTATTATATGGTAAGGGTGCAAAAGAAATAGCCATGCTTAGCAAGGAGATTCTATACTCAAATCTTTTTTTTTTTGTGGCCACTCTGGCTTTAATAATAAATAATGAGAGTTACAGTTACAGCTATTGCCAATAATTTGTAACATACATTTTATTCGTTCTAAAGCAGTTATTTTATTAGCGTAAACATAATATATAGAACATAGCAGCACAAAATGTTACACCACTAGCTAATTTTGAACATTGCTTACTAATGCGTTAGCAGGTCAATAGACAAAAGTACAAGAATGTTAAATAATATCGAGGATGCACTTATAATTATTTCGAAAGGCGAAAAAGCTTTCGGAAATATGCGTGCGTCAGAAATTCTCCGAAATTCACTTGAACAACAAAAACGAGTTTAAATATAAGGAAATTTTGGTACATTTTCCCAAATTGTCCTAATAACATCATAGTGCTCACCAATTCTAACATCTGGTGTTACAAATACGCCTCTGGCCATCCAATAACAAACTAACCCAATACAATAATACCAAACAGTACTCAATACCCGGTCGACCTCTTTCTTAATACCCAGGCCACACATAAGCTACAAGACGCGTCTCCATTAGGCACAGAAAGCAATCTAGAAAGGCGCACTGCAGCCGGCGGCTAAATCTAGGTACACCCTGACCTAGTATTAAGGATTGTCTCACAGCACTTTGCCCACATGCGTCTCTCGAACTCTGTAATTTGTGTAATCTGTGACAGCGTGTATTGCGATTTTGTGATTTATTTACATAAACAATAGTCCAAAGTGCTGTGGAGCGGCTATTACAGATTTCAGTCAGTGTTCCGACGGAATCGGTCTCGCTTTAATTGCGATACCACTAAATTATGGTGGGCATTGTCTAGATTTTAGTAATTGCGAAGTAACTGCGGGGTATAATAATGAGTAATAAACTCTTGGTGCAGAATTATTAATTAACTTCGCAATGGATTGTGGAATGGACGTTTAATTCCACACATTTTCGACAATTACTGGTACTTTGTTGGTATCCATACGTGTGCATCAAGTTTACTTGCATAATTAGGTACGTTTCAAAGTTACTGGTATTCCTGCGAAGCACATGTTTGGTAAGTCTTTATCAAGATGCGTAATTAGATACGACAGTTCAAAAATGTCAATAAATTTTTGTTATATAATTTTCATAGCGTCATTTGATTCGAGAATATTGACACTTAATTATATTGCTATATAAAAAAATCTATTATAACACTTTTGTTGTTAGTAAATATAAAAACTGAATCATATTAACATAAAAATTATAACATGACTGTAACATTTATTGGAATATAAAAATCTTGTCATATAATAAATATATGAATTGCAAAGTTCACTCTGCAACATCATACAGAGAAATAAATTTAACGACTCAACACTTATGTAGCATTACTTTAATATTCAAGTATATTTTATTGAAATCTATTTTATTTTCATATAAAACATGACATTTAGTGATTTCGTGCTATAGCGGTTGCTATTATTATCCTGCTGCGCTATGCTTGTCGCAATTACAATGCTGTTAAATGTAAGTTGTGTAATCGAGGTATTATAAAAACCTGTATTCCTATTCCTTGGAAAGTAGGTTTTAAACGCGATACATGCTAATAACGAAATATTTTTTATTTATGTAAAAAATCTAAAGTTTTAAGAGCCTTTGTTCAACAGTGGGCGTCTTCCGACTGATGATGATGTAAGAAATCTATGAATAGGTACAGCTTTGATTTTGGGAATCATAAGGGTAGGTAACCCATTTTGGAATAAATTGTTATATTACCTATATTTAATTTCATACTTTGAATTTAAAGTGTTTTATATCTGAAACAAAGTTAAAATATGTGTGTGTACCTATTGTTAACCTGACAAGCAAATTTCGTCACAGCAAGAGGCAATATGGAAATAGTTTCAAAAATAATTATGTAACTGATACTTTAATACTAATGAAAAAGCTCATTACTTGCTATCAAAGTAAAAATGATAAAATAAATTAACGTTTCACTCATTTCCTTCTGCGAGCTAAGTAATAAGTAATGCGGTTAATAAATATCTGTATATTTAATCGAGTGTAAGGCATCATGATCGATGCCCGCTACTCGGCATTTCCGCACAAAACTGATAAAAATATAAACATAAATAATTTTCTGCTTCTATTTATAATATCCAGATTAGATCTAATCTCATAAATCAGAAAAGTTGGTACTTGTATCAGTGTTAATGGGGGCAACTAATGTGTTCGCAATTACTTGCCAACGCACACAGGTACAGGTACTTGCTTATACAGCTGCATAAAAAATAGTAATTTAAACTAAAATAATTAAATTATACCTGTCACTCGTTTGCATATCAAAGAATAAAGAGGTCAATAGACTTAATACAGGGTTTAGTTAATTCCGGTATGATCCTCGTTTATTGAGGGTGTCCAGGTGATGGTAGGTGGACAGTTGGGACGAACACACTTTAATTTTTAAATCATAAGTACATAACTTTTCTTTTGTTTTTTTTTATACATTAGGCTTTGATATTTGACTTATTGCGGCAATTTTTCATATCGTAATGAAAACTATGATTAATAGTTGCGATAGTTATCATACAAATGGTAAAAGTCGTTTTTCATAATTTGTTCTGTAAATTTGTGTTGGTATTCAATGATTTTACTAAGCAAATGCTTATCAGTATGAGTTAACTTCGATCAGTATATTGTAGATCGAAGGGAGTTAAGCTAGTTTACCATGAGACCACAAATTATATTATAGTACAGGTGATACTGAGGTAAAATACGTACATGGACTATCAAGTATCGACCAAGATGGTTGACACTAAACCGAGCGTGTGTGCTCAACCCTTGAGGACGGTCGTGAAAATGATACTCGCCATAATTTCCATCATAATATCAACGTCAAATAGCGCAAAACTCAACCTAGAGAGCGAACCTGCAAAAGTATTTTATAATAATCCTTTTTTCAAGACAATGTATCGATTCCATTGAATCGAATCACGGCATATGATACGAAAAGGATTTTATTGCCCGGAATAAACTGATACGATCGACTCTCATTACTTTGTGGTAAAAACTTTGCGAGTTAATGCGATGTTTTAAATTAATCGTTATTCCGGTCACAAAATTTTAAATTATTCCAAGGTGGTTTCGATAGGATTATTTTAATCTCATGGGAATCTTTAGTTTGCGGCAGTCTTTAATTAAAGGGCTCACCTTTTTATTTGGTCATTATTGCACTTAACAGATTTACAACATAAAATATTCATCATCATCATCAGCCGGAAGACGTCCACTGTTGAACAAAGGCCTCCCACAAAAGCTAAAAAATATTATTAGATATTATTCTTTTTTCGCCCCTAATACATTAGGACCTAAAAACATAACTGGCGAAATGTGGGTGTAGGTACTCTATGTGCACCTTTGCCTAACCCTTTTTGGAATACAGGCGTGATGTTATGTTTAGATATTATTTCAATTTAATATTGCCATAAGTTTTATTTGAGTGAATGATTATTTTTTAACAATTTTTTTACATTACAATATATAAATAAATTAATCTACGTTAAAAACATTATATATATATTTGATATTATATTTTTTTGCAAAAGTCTACACAACTAATAATACAACATTATATAGGTAGATATGTTGTTAATACTCGTGATAAACAAAACCAACCAAAAACTCGATTGTTTTCCGGTTAAACTTTTATTTTACCAAAGGATAAATAAGTTGGCTTTCAGAACAAAGCTTTGTGAGACCGCAACTGAAACTATGTTGTGCAAATAAATAAGGAATCGGACACACAATCGATTTTACGAAAAGCAACAGTTGTGCCATAATGAAATTCTTACGTTGTACCTAAAACAGGGAATATTTAAATCCATTTCAGTTTTAATAATAAGGTTTTGCGGTAAGTTTAATTGACCAAAGATTAATCAAGCAATGGATTAACCAAATTTGTGATTGAGTGTAAACAGTTTAAATGAAATAGTCGATCGTCTGCCTGCGCCCTAAGTGACCAAAACAAAGGTACACATACATACACATAAAATTTATTTATTACTGCAAGCGAACCCCGCACGCACGTCTATTTCGTGAGCAAATTTATAGTATGCCGATTTTGCATTATAGTGTACAGTCTGCAACAACGAGTAGCTTTTAAGGTTCAGTTTTGCAAATCATTTTGGTAGCAAACCTTATGTATCATTGTGGTATTTGTATCTGATTTTAAGGGGATTTTTCCTTATATACCTAATTAATTACCTACATAGGTACTTAAATGTGTTCCAAATTTGTAATTTATTTATATATTTTTTTAGAAATTATATTTTTTGAAATATTTTTAATTCACTCAGCACCTAAATGTAACCAGTTCTTGACTTTTCATATTTTTTTTCTTTTAGCTAATTACATGAAATACCGAGTTGTTTTTACCTGACTACGCAACGCTAAAGACGCACTATCTTTTCTATAGTAATATTTTATCAGCCAGAACTTCGTATTCAGATATACACGTACCGTTTTGTTATTTTAGTATCAATAGAGTTCTTTGTTGCTCGCGTCTACTGTCTTCCTGTATTTTACCAGGTCAGGTCACGAGTACGTCCCACGCGGGACGTTACAGACAGTGGTAGCTGCTATACAACCTTTGTTCACCGAGATAGGTATGTAGCTTGCCTATAAGTTATTTCCATGTCAACTAATTTTGTTGGTCTTTAAATTGAAATAGTTGGAAAGTGAAAAATAATGGCCAACTGTTGGGATACTGTACAATTGTTAAATGCCTCTAAATACAATACATAATGTATAAAAATAAGATACTAAATACATGTATTGGTAGATCATCCCACATACTTATTTCCTATTCTGTAACACCTTAATCACAAAATCGATGGTTTCCTAATTTGACCTTTGACTTTCATAATCTTTGATTATAATATTACTAGTATCGAATAGATTTATCCAATTAACTATTATTGATCAACTTACTAATAAAGTTAGCGATCAAATATCAAATGGTTTGACAAATCCGGAGTTATGATTAGTTGCCTACAACTGAATTAATTACACTGAATTAGCATTTAATACCTTCGAAGCAATTACAGAAATACATATTTATTTTGTTACCTTATTCGATTTGAAATGGGTGTGACCAAATAGGTGTTAATAATAGCTGTTAAATAAGTACAAGTAAGTAGTAAGTATTTCAAAATTTCACTCGATCTAAGTCTCAGAATGGATAAGCATTGTCTGATGTTCTGGTGCTAGCCATCAATCCTGTCTCCAAAGATCAACCGGTACGTACGTAACTTTTTTTTCATAAAAAACATCACGCTTGTATTCCTCAAAGGGGTAAGCAGAGGTGCACATATAGCACACCCAAAATTCGCCTGTTATATTTTAGGTCCCAATGTAATAGGGAGCGAGCCTATTGCCATCAACCGGGACATCATCAATTTTTTTTTTACTGGGGAAATCTATAAAGACTACCACCGGCTAAAATCCCAGGGTCTCTTCCAAGCTACCTTAAGTCGAGGTACGTACGTACCTACGAGAATAATGCTACTACCACTGTTGGCAATCGACAGGAGTACTACGACGAGAAAATGAAAACTTTATGAGCTTTTTAAACTTTTACAGACATTTTTGAAGCGAATCCACTTCAGCTATAAAGCAATTTACACCAAGTTTTATACAACAACATGGCAGTAGTATGCTTACTTCAAAAAAACTTCTACGTGTGACGATACGCACACAGCCTCTAAATGGAGCAAATAGGTCAGTTAAATCCGCTATAAACCCACTGGCTGACCTTTTCCTATAAATTCTAATAGAATAATAAAAAAGAAAATCATCATCATCAGCCGGAAGACGTCCACTGTTGAACAAGGCCTCCCCCCTAGAACGAAAATATTACAATAAAATTAAATTGAAGATTCCGATTGCAGTAACATTGAAATTTGAATTGCGTTAGGTAACCACAAAATAATACTATATAACCGTAACTGTTACAGGAATTCTTGGAAAATCACACGATGTACTTTTCACATGCACAGAGCAGCTGAGTTATTATTTCAGAGATTGAATGAAGCTATTTATCACCTCCTTAGTATAATGCGCGAGTTGTAAGGTCAACTGAGGTAAACTGGCAACTGTGATGGTGTTACAAGATATAATGGCAGCGAGTCATTATTCACTCCGCAATCTTTATAGTTTTAAACACAACTATTTGTTATAAACGTAGCTTCAAGATAATAACCTTGGTTGTAGTGTTCAAGATGTTGGTTTAGGTGTAAAGTATGATGTGAGAAAGAAGTTTTAGGCATTTTCAATATTTGTGTAATAATATACAACTACAACTCCACCCTCTTACTTAAAAAGGGCACTACTAACATTTTTTTATTTACGAAATTAAGTTATATACTTATTCGGAATCAGGAAAAAAGGCCTATCTGCCTGATTTTTTTGGATATTTTAGCAACGAAATAAACAGAGAAAGCATAAGCTTAAAGGGCACTCCGGCAACTTAAAAAAAACTTCTTATTTCTCAATATTTACAATAATATTAGTTGTGCCCTTTTTAACAAAGACGGCAGAACTGATGAGCCTAAATGAGGTTATATCATAAGTAGGTCATAATTGTCGTGTGTTATTAGCACACCTCATAATCTATTTATATAAATATCAATACCTATTTCCCTTGGTCAAGGAATCACGCGTGAGCAGCTGGAACAATTTCCCTTATTATTTCTTTGTTGTTGTGTTTTGTTTCGTATCGTCAGGAAAAGGTTCTTATGGAAGATCAAATAAAGAAAGTTGCGTGGAACATTAGAATATTTAAAAATACCTATCGACTAATTCAATTTTTCTATATTTCCCTAATGGCGTTTGACATAACTGGCAGTCAAATCCAATATATTTTTTTTTATAAAAAATATTATGTACTTATAGTTACGATAGGATAACGTGTGGTCAGGTAGTGTATTATAAAACTAGAGTTTTATCTGTGATACAATTTTGTTAATCTTACAATCTAAATGAAAGAATTAAGACTTTATTTATAGGTACTTACAAAGCAAACAAATTGGTCTACACAGTTATTTCTTGAAATAAGTAGGTCCTTAAATTTATTAGGAGATACATCTATTTTTCTGGAAAGTACTTAATGACGCCCACGAGCCTCGAAATAAAAACCGTTCTTAATCTTCAAGATAAATAAATATTATCTAATCGAGATACCTTTGTCTTGCTACCTGCCTGAAACTTTATCGTGAATGTTCTAAGTATAAGTTTATTGAACAGTGACTTCATCAATGCGGGATGCCTGGATAGATAGATAATATTCTTTATTGCACACCAAGATAGTCATTTTAGAAATAATATCCATACTAATTACTAATATCATAAATGTGAAAGTAACTCTGTCTGTCCGTTACGCCTTCACGACTAAACCGCTGGACGGATTAAGATAAAATTTGGCACAGAAAGTTTTAGACACTAGAAAGGACATAGGCTACATAACGCGGGAGAAGGCGCGGGTAAAAGCTAGTAGGTAATAAATAGAAGTTTGATATTATAATTTACCTCACAGCAAGAAAAACAAACCTAGAAATTATAACTAGTACAGCACATAAAATATCGTTCAGAGTAGTTTTTACAAAGCCGTAGCTTTGTTCTAAACAGCAAGAGAATTTATTACAATAAAATGCAAGCCTGCACTCGGAAATAAAGAGGGTTGTGCATCGTAAACCTCAATGATACACGGAGGCATCTGCCAATAAAATAAAACCTATGTGTTGGGAACTTTCAGAACGTCTCTATTTCCCATCGCAACTTGCTCGACTAAAACAGACAAATTCTCAGATGTCATTTTTATCGGCCTACTACGAAATAGAGGTCATATTAGCATGTCTATCTTCGTAAACTTTGTACCACTATCTTTTGTAACATGATGATTTTAATGCTGTTATAATGAGTATGGGTAAAAAACTCTTTTGATAATTAAAAAGCAATAAAAGTTATTATTAATATTGTCTCAGTTATCAAGCGTTCTTATTACAATCACCATATTTTTACGAGCAGCGAATTCCAATGTTATTTTTGTTAATATTATAAGGGCTCTTCTACACGTATGGACCTGCCTTTCATATTGATATTATTATTAGAAGCAAAAAGTATATGTTTCACTTTCAATTCTCCAGTAGGTGCTTGGTTGTACAATGTACAGGTTGTGCAAACTTTACAGACGAATCCAAATCAATACTTAGTTGGATATTTATTTTTGCCTAATCCGTGCTTTGCTATTGACATTTTAATGAAAATAGATTTAAAATCAATTTTAGTTG
The DNA here is from genome assembly GCA_946251915.1 of Abrostola triplasia. Lineage (NCBI taxonomy): Eukaryota > Metazoa > Arthropoda > Insecta > Lepidoptera > Noctuidae > Abrostola > Abrostola triplasia. The sequence goes on along the minus strand of OX276434.1, from coordinate 6,819,979 downwards.
TGACGTGTTCGTCTAACTTTTATGAATAAGAGCAATGGGCTCCACTCTTAGTAAATTATGATTTACATAATGTTGTTTTAAATTTTAGTAAATCATCAGCTGAATGAATAATAAGTCTAAATGAACCTTACAACGCTAAATTAATTCGAGGAAGGAAGTCGGTAATAATTAGCTACCATGAAAAAAGATATCGGTAATAAAAGTGCTTCAATATAAATAATCTAGTTGGCTTTACGAGGTAATAAAGTATCTTGAAAATTTCCTACTCATCTGTTAGACATTTCTCTCACAACTCGGGTCGAGTTTGAGTGTAGGCGAGGAACCTTTTGTAATAAAATATAATGTCGATGTATTATTGTTTGTGTATATTTGATATTGTATTTTATTGAAATATTTTCTGACGACAGGAAGGCCTTCGTTGGAGCGTGCATTCGTGCTGAGTCTTGCAGGTTCCATTAAAGCTATGGAGAGCACTGATATTAATTCGTTTTCTTTTTTGTTTGTGTTCTAATTTTGAATACCTACTAGCTGCAGTATTCAATTGTTTTTGTGCCAGTTCATACAAATACAAGTTGAGATTTATTTTTGCTCTCATTATGATGACCTAATTATTTTTCGATAATGGAAACCAAAAAGTTTTTATAAATAAGTACCTACCTAATTTTATATCAGATCGCTATCAAGGCACCCATCTCTAACGTCTGTATTGGACTTTGTTATCGGCCACTGTACGTGCTTAGATAACTAAACTTAGTTATGGATAACATAAAATAAGAGCAGACTATGGAGACTTAAAATACGATGAAAAATGACTTTTATGTTTACCTACTTTTAGTTCACAACCGGAACAATTATGTCGTATTATAGGCACCTACTATTAAATATTAATAATAGTATTTCATTAAAACGTAGATACCAATTATTTGGTTTATGTGCATGTTTAAATTATTTCCTGTCTAGAGAAAATGCATACTAAGGTTTTCCTAAATAGTGAAATGTGTCGATTTAATTTCCAGTTGGAATTTTTTATTGCAACCTTGTTAAAAACTGAAAAAAAGGACTTTGGTATTTTAAACTATTTCACATTACGAACATTAAACAGCTATTTACTGTAAAATACATTTTAAAGGAAAATTATACAGTTTTTGAACGTAATAACCATCTTTAGGGATCCCCAGACGTACAGGCGTTTTCTGATGTTCCGTACATACGGGGAATATTAATGCGCCTTCTGCTATTCTACGAGGATGCTTCAAAGCGTTCAGGCCAAAATGTCTGCCAAAGACGACGTCCGTTATGATAATATGTCACGTTTGTGAAAAACTACTTACCTTGTAGGTTATTGTAGATTTAGTCGGGAACATGAGGTTTAATACACTGGATAGAAATCCCTACTAATATTGTAAACGCGAAACTTTGTAAGTATGGATGGATGTTTGTTAATCTTTCACGTAAAAACTACTGGATGGATTTTAATAAAATTTCATATAGAGGTAGCTGACACCCTGGATTAACATGGGCTACTTTTTATCCCGAAAAAATGTAGCAAGTAACACCACGGGGCGCAGCTGGTAATAAATATGAGTCATTCAGTGTTCAGTTTAGGTATGACAACTTATGTGTAACTATAACAACGTAATATAACATTGCTGTGATAAAGAGAAGTTTTTTAACGTATTTTTTCATTTTGGAACGAAACATAATATCTTTTCCTTGCTAAGACTTAGTAGGAATGCAAATCAATTTATTATTTGTGCAGGTATCTATAAATTAGCAAATCATAAATCTTCATTCACTACACACACAGTGTCCTCGCATATATCAATACCAAACTGTAAACTTAACAACTATTTGCAATTCAATTCATGCAAAATTTATCGTTGAACGTCGAAATGCTTCATTGCGCGGCAGCTATACCAAATGTAAATACGTAGTACCTCACTAATGCTTTAGAAGACAAGCTCAGGAACTCACTTAGTCCGCATTTAGCAGACCTTAGGCCACCGAGCCTCTGAGGTTACGTTCTTAATTAGCCATCGCTCGCAGCTGACCGCTCGGAAGTGCGATCTGGGTGCTCTTATGCAAATACCATTATATTCATCGAAAGCGAAAATAAACCTTACTACATTAGTATAAGAGCCATTATAGGTGTATGTCCAGATTTGTGTAATCCTTGCGGTGAGGCGATGGGTGACATTCACATAGAGCATGTAGTTGGGTAGCAATGAGCTATCGATAGGAAATTGGTGCGATATTGTCAATTTCGGTTTACGGAACATACATTATTTGATCTTGGAAATTTAGTATTAAGCCCCGATTACTTACAATGCATAGACAATAGACTGGTCTTGGTGTTGAGCTGGTAAATGTAGGTATAAAAAAACGGTTAGATTAATTAATTAATCTAAATATTTTAACTTTTGGTTACTTGAGACATTTTTATAGTCCTAATTTAGTGTAAGAACTTCATTTCTTCTCGATATTTTAGTTCTTTTATGATAATTGATTTCTCTGAAAAAAAACAAAATAAATTGTACTTCTAATTAAAACAATCATATCATTAACAAAAATCAAAAATATCATAACAATGAAAACCAAATCTACATACTACACAACCGTCAAAGAGCTAAATACAAGATTAGCTCACATGATTTACGATACACAACTAACGTGAAAATAAGTCCAAATAGAGTGTGAAATATCAAAATGTATTTCTAAGCATAATTACTGAACAATGTGAGCAAAATTTATGCTCGAACGAAATCTCTATGAAATACGGTATGTCTGCTACGTCAGACTGTAACAATGAAATGTTTATTATCTTTTTACTTGTGATTTATAGGACATATATTTCCCCTCTAGTACTTTAGTGGACAACTGAATTCAATTTTCATAATATCTCTATTCCTGGTTGATGTTAATTAGAGTAGAAATTGTTAATTTTATATTGTGCATGCTGTTTCCATTTGATTAATATTGGCACTAATTATTATTGTACCGGACAGTCAAAAACAATTAGGCGATTTGTATTTGATGGTAATTTCCTATTACAAATGACTATTGAGTACTACCATTTATGGTGTTTGAAAAAACTTTGGCCAAGTCCGAAACTTAAAAGACGTGGCAAGATTTTTTCCAAGCAAATTCATTTAACAAAACTTATATACTGTACAATTTTATACTAATAAAAAATTGACATAATTATTGTAAAAAAACAATTATCCTACACTTTTTAACGTACTTAATTTCTAAAAGTCAAAAATGTTTGACTTAAGCTTCTAATACAACAAATTGCGTCAGTTTTAAAAAAGAAACCTCCACCACCGAGAAGCGTTGACATCGCAAAGTTTAAACCGGTTGTCAGACTTACATGCTGACGACTGCTATTAGTAATAAGTGTAACAACCAGTTTCTATCGTAAAATAAATATAATTTAATATGTGTCTTAGTTTACCCTTTAAAGTGCTCTACAATGGAACTGGAAGAAAGTATGAATTAAGAATGAGCCATTCTTTGGATATACAAAACCAGCGATGCTTTTCTAACAGCATTATATTTATTACTCTTATGACATTTCAACAGTCGTGGTGGCCTAGTGGTTGATACCGAATTTGTATGCACAAGATTGCATGTTCAAACCCGGGCAAGTATCAATGTGACTTTTTATTCTTAGACACTACTGACTGACGGTGACGGAAAACATCGTGAGGATTTAATTATCCGAAATCGCCAATCCACAGTGAGCTAGCAAAATTTAATGATTAATGCTCAATCCTTCTCTATACGAGAAGAGGCCTTTGGCCTGCAGTGGGACAGTTATAGGCTGTTAATATTACTATTTTATTATTATTATGACATTTCACCCAATCTTCTGCGACAGTAAAGAAAAAATCTATAAAATAAAAATATGTTCAGTTTTTTAATTACAATCGGTGAACCCTATTATATGATTAAAAACTACCGCGTCTACTGATTAATTCGACTCTTATAGTATAAGCTTTAATACTATTAGAAGATTAAATAATGGGTAGGTATTGCCAAACAAACGCTTTAATTTATATTTTTTGCCGTTATATGTCAGCCAAGATTATTAAGATGCTAATGTATTTTTTATCCTCCATACATTATTACATTTTTTATATGCCCTCAATATGAGACAAGCTCGATTATTGATTTTTTTGCTGGAACTTTATTTAATGACTACAGAAAATATGTCGCAATTTTTGAGAAAAAACATACTCGAGTAGCATCAATCATTTTTTTCTGATGCAAGACGATGGAAATGAATTACGGCCTAAGTGTGTTTGATGTTGCGTGGTAAAAAAATGTGTGAAAAATTACTACGATTACGTCTAATGACGGAACGATGTTACATGTTTCGGTAGTAACAACAAACATTAGCCTGAGCGTATCGCTCCGAGCTTTGTTACTATTTCTCACGGTATTATCGCTTCTTCTTCATTACATCATTAGACAATTATCTTTCCACAGGAACAAAAGAAGGTAAATAAGATTTACGATCAAAATATCTCCTAATCTTCCAATGCGGGACTAATTGCTCAGCTATACAAAGACTTCATATTAAAATTGTAATAATCACTTTGTACCTACTTGAAATTTTAAAGCCAAATGGAGCATACGTAATTAGCATTGAGTAAGCCAGATTGGGAGCAGGGGCAATACTAATAAACAACAAGATAAAAGGGCGGCCTATAAAGCCGCTCGAATAAATATTGGATCGTACTAATTATCATAAAAGTACATCCTTGCTTCAGTCGTGAGCCCATTACCGAATAGCTGTCATTAAGAGCGTGCTTCGATAAGCGCAGACTGAGTAAACGCCACCCACGGCGCATGCGTCGTACAAGCTTGTAAACTGGAATTATACTACTGTTAAACATCCTAGGAACGCTAAAGTAATCTTATCTGATCAATGAATACATATTGGCACTAAGTGGCCATATCGTTAATATATATTGCACTATAAAACTTGCAAACATAAAATGATAACGGCGGTAAACTCTAAAGACATTTCTGAATTTTCTTTTAAGTGCATTTGAGTAATTTACGATAGCCAACTTAACTTCGCGAGCAATTTGTTCTCTTTTTATTCGTCCGTGATATTAAGCAGTGGAAACAGTAGCTGTGGTACAAATCGTGAAATAAATTAGTACCATTAGCTTTAAATCTTTAAGATATACAAAATCGAAAAAGCTGACTTTATGGACACGGCCTATTAAAATTCACGGATGTTTGATTCAAATAAGAGGATTTAACGGTTCGATACGCCACTAAAGAGCGCAGATTACTGGCTCAAACAAAGTTGGAGATAAGAAAAAGTGATGTGCAAAAGTTAACGCATAAATTTCTGTGTGGAACGTCTGGTCTCGTCTGCCACCGATCCACCAGATTATCCTACTTCGACAGTTCGACACAAGTTTTTCGGTTGAACTTTGGATTATGCAAGAACCTTACTACTTGCAGATAGAGATGTCGAGACCGTTGAAGACGTAAAATGGTTTCATCAAAACTTACTTGTTTTGTTATCAGGAATGTTCTTTTTGTTACGCGTCACGATCCTGGTGAATAAGGGAGCAACGACTTACAACATATAAAATGTGTTCTTAAACTCAATATACTTGCAGCAAAGCATTTGCTATTTGCATTAAAGAGCACATTCAAATTCTAAAGAGCAATACGTAATCGTATCTATATAGTACGCGTCAAATTCAAAGTAGGTATTAGGTATGCATGATCTCCATTATGATATTTTATCTGCTATCGTGTCAGATCAAACAAAAAACCAAGGTCTTAACGTTTCACGGCTATCTCAAAAACTCGTAATCGACTAAAAACAAACTATTCGTTGGACCAACAAAGGAATTCGTTCAAGCCAGAACGATTTGCTTGTAAATATTAGTTTTGTCTCTAGATAATAGATTTTTTGTTCATAAATAAATAAATAATTATAGACTGTGAGAGTTTGGTTTTTATCAAGTAAGTTTAGTAATAATGTCGTCACGATAAAAATCAATTGCAGAAGTCGCTTACCTCGGGAGCTGGTTGTAATAACAGTGCCGAGCGGCCGCGGGCGGCGCCCGGGCTCCGCGCTTACATCCGTGGACTATTCTAAAAGTATTTGGATATTATCCTATATATAAGAATCAATTTCTATACATGACACTTAGAAGTAGATGCATCAACTGGGAACACTAACGAATAACAAGGGTTTGAATAGCCAAGAAAAATTTCGTATCATTTGTAAAGAGACGTTAAAGCAAATTACACGGTTTTCTAAGTAGCAAATAAGTTATCGTTATTAAGGCAGCCTTTTTAAAGCTTATTAGAAATTCTTACTAAGTTACATCGAAAAATAATAAAAAGCTAAACTCAGGTCAGATTTCTGATATCGCTATTAAATTCAAGAAAAAGGAAAAATAAGGTATCTTGCAGAATAACGCGTCCGATCCGAGATTAAATCGCTACGACTTTACCCATCGATCGGACAACAATTAAGATGGTGTAGGTAAAAATTTTAGCTGCGACGCCTTTTTATAAACCCATTCGCCCGAACGCTTTCGGTGTTTCCAAATTACCGGGTACGGTTTTTTAGGATCAATTTTATTTATGAGTTTAATCAATATTTTGGAGCTTACGACATTTAAAACTGTTCTTGTTGTGAAGATTCCTTTGATTAACGATTTATTGTTGAGATCTTAGACGTTATCTGTTGACTGTTCCTCTGTCTTAAACCTACAGTTCTACACCGTTTTCATTCGTTTATCAATCTTTCGACTAACGTTTATCTATCAATTTCAAAGCTTTTAAGTCCATATTATTTATCTTCTATAAAAAGTTCTTCTGCGGTGGTCGCTCTTATATCCATAGTTTCATGAACATGATCTCCTTTTTATTACTTCATATTAAAAGCAACTGCAGTAATATTATGCTCATCTAAATATACCAATTATATTCAATTAAAAATATGAAGACCATAATTTTGTATTTATGATTCAATGTATATAGTTACGGACTTTAATAATCGTACCGGTTTAAATGCTTATTTACATTTTTAATATTTTTGCGCCAATTATTTTAATATCTGCTTCAATGAACTTGTTCAACGGGCACACGCTCTGGGTAAACGGTTGACTGTATTAGCATATAATTCTGTAGCAAAAAAGACCCAACCGGCTACCTTAAACAGAAATGGAACATTAAATTAAAATTATAGTGATACGTGGAAAGCGTTACAATTTGTTTTTGTTGAAACTGGCCTGCACAGAGATTAGTTCTTACGCAATTACTGATGATATTTCCCATGTTTCAGAATTCAATATCATAATGCTGCAAAAAATGCTTGCTGTGAGAATCTTAACCATGACGAATAGCTCGAAAGAGATTAGATAAAAAACAACTAATAATCGAACCAAACTGTAGTGAAAAAAATTGTTACACAATTTTCTTTAACTTTAATATTACTATTTATAGCAGCATCTGCAATACGATGCTTTGGTTAAAATTGTATTTGTATGTATGTATGTATACATGATTACAATATTTTGTTGTGATAAAAAAATATATAACAATACAAAGTTTTTCAAAGTAGGGTTAAGATTGTGAAGTAAGTGCACTCATATTGCATTTGCTAACCACGTAGGACACGTCAACATCCATCGAAATAAATAAGTAGAGAGGCGTGAGTGAATAATTTTCTCTGATTTATGTATATCGTCTCTACGGAACCGAGTTCTGCCTCATTACAGCTTGACGTTGAATGATGATCAACGCTCGAAGAAAAATGCCGTGTTTAACCATCCGACGTTTATGATTTAATTCCTATTGGCAAAAAACTGCGACGAATTCAAGTTGAATGACCTTTGGGTGCTTGCACATTGCCGATTTAGCGATTAAGATGCGATTGAGGGCGCGATAATCGCATGGAGATATATGTAAGTCCTAAGCACTGTACATGTTAGCCAGTTAGATTGTGTGCACAGCTGAGGGGCCCCACATCCAGTGATTAACTGCGTATATACATAGCTTTATTTACCTACACACGTAAGTCTAAAACGTATTGATTCTGTTTTGGTTTAATATGTGTCGGTGATCAACACGGTGTTTTTACTTAATTCCAATTAGCCGGCGGCAAATTGCCAGGATCCGTATAAACTAATTAATAAACTAGGTCGCTTGTGTAGATTGTGATGTGTGTAGGTAGTGTATTTATTATCTATGAATATTTACGTACGATATATTGTGATTCGTATTAGTTTTATTTGTAGTAAGTGTATATAGTGATGTTTTACAATTCCGTGTTATTATGGAAAATTAAAAAGAGATATTAAAGTTTGCGTGACAAGTTGACATATCAGTTACTGGGTTACCGCCTGTTTCACATTCCACGCTTGTCAAACGACCTCTTTGTATCTACACATCTCACTTTTTTTTCACTGTCTTATTAAAGTTTGATATAAATCATAGCTGAAATTAAAGGCTAAAAAGTGACGATTTTCAAGACGGTAATATGTACAATTATGCTCATTTTGCCTGAAGCAAAAGCATATACCGATGCATACCTACCCGCTTTTGCCAAATACTGGTATAGGTGAGCTCCGTGAATAGAATATATTTGAATGAAATCCAATATTACATGCTAAAAGGTCAGCAGGTTAGGTAAAGGTCCCACTAGGGCCAAATTACGATTGCCAGCGTGCGAGTAACCATTTATCAACTTATAACTTAGCTCAACTTATCTTATACGGTTGGCCTCAAGGTCGAGCGAGAGTTGAGCTTCTGGGTATTTTCATTTATGATCACTTTGGCCACACTATACATGATGTTACTTTTGTGATTTCGCCTGTGGACAATTTTTAATTAAAATCATCATTAAAGTATTTGGATATAGTTGAAACATTATAATAATTTTAGGTTTTTTGCCAAGATACCTACATAATAATGTACACTGCATGTTACTTGCTTTGTGCAACAGATGATTTGTCTTCGCATGCTTGAGCTAGCTAGAATTTTTTACAGTCATGATTATTTTTTTTAAATCTTCAAATTGAATCAACTCTGCAACTGTGAGCAGAAATACACAAACTAGGCGAGCCTTTTGCAATTAACGGAACACAAAGCCAGACTCCGTGCTGCTACTGAGAAGCACCTAATGAAAAACCCAATAACACTGCCCGACCCGGGATTCGAACCCAGGACTTCGTGCTCAGCAGCCACACTAAGCGACCACTAGACCAACAAGCCAATATAGATTGATATATAATATAATATTATAATACATATACCTACACGACAATCGCATTACAAAATCGCGCGTCTAAGTCGTCACGTGTGCGCGCTCCCACACATCCTAGGGTCGGCTTCGGGCATGGGTGATAGTGTTTTGTTTCAATTTAATGCGCTGTTTGCGTTAACAGTTTGAAATTGAGTCTATTCTAAAACTAATTTGTTAGCAAATTTATTTCTTAATTTGCTTTAGGTTGAGCTGGTTAATTTTCTATTATGTTTCATTGTTTGGATTTTGTAGTATCTGTTTACATAATTATGTTGTATGATGATTCACGAAATTTTAGGAGTAGCGGTGAATATACCGCTTATTGATATTGACTTGACGTATGGCTCTTATATCTAGGCACCTATCTACTTGATTAAATCTATATAGAGAAATAATCTGAAATTGATTAACAATAACAATAGACTGAAAGAAGTTTCAGAGGCTTCATGATTAGAACAACTATAGCTTAATCTAATATTTATAATATCGATGTTGATCAATGACGACTATACTAATAGAGAGTAACGTAGGTACCTAATATAAAGTTAGGTAGCAATATCCGTATCTCCGTAGGTAGGTTTACATAAACACTACAAAACACAAGCCATTTTAAGCGCAATCCATTCACTCAACATTTTGTTTTATGCGAGAAATATATTGAATTTAGGTACCTACTGCATCGAAATAATAAGTAGAATTGTTTGCAAGCCGATTACATTGCTTCAAAATAATGTAGGTACCTATCTGTTAAGCGTATTAGGATTTCGCAGTACAATATTTCATGATGAGTTTTGGCAAAAACTACACCCTCTTACTTAAAAACGATGCTTAACCACTTTTTAAGTTGATTGACATCTCTATTTTTGACATAAAAATGACAGTGACAGGTACCTATGGCTTAATCAATTAGTTCAACACTGTCAATTTTTATAAGTAAGGGAGATATTGTTTAGAAAAAACTGGTCACGCAGGTAAAAGTTGCAAATTAAAAAGCAATTGGTTTATCATGCATCTGATTGGTTTTGGTAAAGTATTTTCATACATCAATACTTTAGTATTTATCTACGATAAATCTACTAGGTATTAACGGGTATATTATTAGTTGTATAATAAACATTATACGTAGATAATGTCTTGAAGTATACCTTAAAATGCTCGCACGCTCTCCGGCCTCAGGTACGAATTCCAAGTAGAGCCTAATTAGCTTTTTATTTGCTATTGACTTCTTAGAACCGTGTTCGAGGAATTAATTAAACGTTTTCCACGTTTATCATTATGAAATGTTTTGTTGGGCAAAGGTCTACGGTTAGTAATTAGTATTAGAGTATTTCTGATTCGAAGGTTTGTACGAAGTACGCACGAGATATAATTTTAGATGTAGGTGAATTGGGTTGGTTGGGCTTGGGTAACCCTGAAACGTAATAATATATGACTAGTTTTAACTTAAAATATTAAATTAATCATAATACATATACAACTAACTGTTTCAATATGCTTTTTTAAATCATGACGTTTTTGGGCGAACAAAGCTCACGCAAATCCTTTATATTTACCATTAGCTAAGTGCTCCAATCTTAAACCGATTTTCAAAATAAAAGCTACTTAATCCGAAAACATTGAGAAAACAAAATCTTTTTCTTAATCACTCGCCTTGGACCTTTTTTGTGCGACGAAAACAATAAAAGTGAACCGTTTGCACTGTCTGCCATTTTCAGGAAACGGATGTTAGCCGGCGCGTCCGGTATCGTTCGAGGCACTATGCCAACAGCACCCGTGACGAACGTATTGGCCACAGCAAAGAACGAACGTGTAATTAATGTGGGATATTATTCGGTTATTTTGTTGATTGGATAGCCAATTTATTAGTTGATTATGGTCAGAAAATACTTTGACGACTTGATGCGAATGGACCGAGGGATAGAGGTAACGTCAGTAGATTATTAAATAGTTGTTAGGATATGCTCAAAGAGTTGGAACGGTAATAATAGGTATTTTTGGGATAAGTAATTTGTATTATTGTAAATCAACCGAGCGTGTATGAGGAATGTGTCGCATGTGAATGAAGTTAAAGATGTATGCCAGGATCGTAGCGAATGGAAATCCGTGGTCTCTGCCTACCCCTCAGGGAAACAGGCGTGACTTTATGTATATATGTATTATTGTAAATGTGTGAACGTGATTTAGAGACCAGAGAAATAACATCTGAGGATGTCAAGGTTGTTAACCCTAAGGAGAAACATCTTCTTTTTCATAACATTTCGTCCTCCACTTGCTGAAGCTCGCAGCAGTAAAGTGCACAATAATAAACTTTGCAAGTGAAGACACCTGCAAACGAGTACGTCTGCTGCATATTACGTAGTACGCTCCATTCCGAACTTGCTGATTGCAATTTTATTGTTCATCTTTGATATCTTTGCAGACAGAATTTATCATTTTGTCAAAACATAAGTAAAGTGTGATCTCACTACTAAAAGGGAATCTCCAGAGAATAGAGCGTGAACTAAAACTGTTCGGTAATTCGGCAACACTGTTCAATAAGATGCTGACATCACACAATAGATGTACCATCAATTTTGTTCAGTAAATCGTTCAATCTTGTATAAAATTCATGGGGTGTAGCAGTGAGGAGAATGATAAATAAGGCGGAGGCTCGGCCGAATATTCTCATTTAATACGTGACTTGTTTTGTGAAAACATCCCTCAGATATGAGTATCGCGATGGATGGTAATACCGGAATGTTATCTATCACACGTTTTTATCAGTTGGTGTTTTGAGCGCGTTTTAAATGGCGGTAACGGGAAAGCGGTTCACTTTCTGAAAAGTGGATCAGATTTTATCCAAGTTTTTGTTGTTCGGTATTAAGAGGTGTATACTGTATAGTCCCTTTTTTAAGGTATTCAGACGACCCATTCACTAGTTCTGGCATTATTTTATTTTGAGATTGAGTGAGCTCGTAAATAAATTGACCCTGGGAAGCACAATGAACGAGTTTCGCTTTGGACGGTGACGTGTTCAACGAGGTATACAACAAAACGTTTCCTTAATTCAATTTGTGTCGTCTGAAATAGTTTTTGAGGTTCGTATTAAAGAATATTGTCTCTATTATTGTTCAGAACATACGGAAGAACGGGTAAACTAAGGAAAGTATACAACATTGAAGTAAATACTTTAAAGAAGATTTTCGATATGATGCATGTTCAGTAGTCAACAAAACACAATAGTAGATATCGTGCACGGTTCATTGATTCGACAACAATGATGTTGAAATGCCATACAGTTAGGTGTAGGTGTATTTGAAGAATCCAGTACCGAGAATTTTGTCTGTTGCTACGTAGAAGGATTGCGGAAAAAGAGATTTATTTATTTAGGTAACATTGATCGTAGAGCTAAAACATTTAATGTATCCTCAGACCAAGAAATTGGTTTTTATTGAGGACTCGACAATCTTTCACATAAATATTTATACAGGTTACTTTTTTTGTATTAACCATTGTATTCTTTACCTAGTTATTATGTTAGTATGTTCTCTTTACAAAACTTACGTGTCGGGTAACTTTCATGGATGGAGATGAAGACCTATGACATACCGGAACGCAGGTATCGATCTTCACGTAGAATCCGTGTTACTTCACTCGGACTAAGAAATAGGTCAGTATGCAAGTCTGCAAAATTTGGTTCATTGCGAGAATATATTAATATTGTAGTAAAAAATATAATCAACTTAACTTAAGCTCAATGTTACTGCCACCTAACCAGACTTTTTGAAATCTTTAAACACGTTATAAGCTCTTCACTCACTCGTAACTCATAAATAGAAACACAGTAAAAAATATAGTTGCCCTAAATTCCAAAAAACATTTTCGCTGATAGGCCGCAGCTATTAGTATCTATCCAGGTTAATCCTTGGAACCTCTCAAGTCCTATTTATGTGAGCGGGGACAACGGATGCCTCTCAACTGCCATGGGCTGATAAAACGCTAGTCCGAAGGGACCCGATCAATCCCGACCTATTGTGTACGATACAAAGTCTTTTCATACTTATGTGGGCAACATATTCTTTGTGAAAGATTTTCATCCTACATTCAGGTATAAAGTATATTATATACTTCGGCGAATACACGTCCGTAGGTATACAGCTTAGTGGAGATTTCTTCTTAAAATGATTACTTGTTCTTTTTTGTTTGCCAGTTCGAATCTATTGTGCCTCAATAAAACCTATCTCTTGTTTAAAATCCAGTGTCAATTCATGTTGATACATCATTGCAGCATCTATGAAGGCGATGTATCATACAATTTTATTACATCCTTACTTTGAAATAATGGCATTGTTTTACAAACACGTTATAATGATTCCTACTCATTTTATACAATAAAAACAATACAGTCACTATGTTTATTTCAGCACTGACTTTAAAATATTATCAACAAAGGGGTAATCTGTTCAAATCCATTTGGTTTTCATTTCACACGAAAAATGTTTTCAAATCAGAATATCTCTTCAAAAGTAGGACAATATCCAATGAAATATGGCGCAGTTTAAATCCAGTAGGGTAATAAATGAAGCCAATGCATTTAATTTTAATGGTTAAAGGTCACAATAGTTTTCAAACACGACCGGAATAAGATTATAGAACGCGGTTACCGTTCTTCACGCCACAAATACAATTAATCGATATACTATTTCTGTACTGGAAAGTTCCTTGAAAATCTGCTTTGCCGAGTGGTATCCGGCCTAGATATGACCATAATATAATATATGGAGGAAAGGGGGTTCCTCCCGTGGGTGTCGCAAGAGGCGACCAAGGGAAAATCCAGAAGATGGGCAGCAGCGTCTTCTGTCTCAACCACCAATACTGCGATCCCCAAGCCGCTTGCCAAGCGTAGGGTTTATGGCAGCCCCCCCCCCCCCCCCTACTGATGATGTGATTGCAAACGCGACAGTCGTGTGAAAGGTTTATCTTCGTTCTGGGTCGGATAAAATTGTAAATATAGGTAGTGTTCTATTAATTTGTCATTAAGCGTAGGTAAATATGACTCGACGTATTTTAGATTAATTTCTTTGAGTCCTTTAATTAACTGAATTTTGGACTTGAAATGATACGACAATAATAACAAAGTAATGTTGTTTTCCTCCATGATTACTACAAAACATTTTTAATTTTTATGTATCTAAGTAGATATGTAATAGAATGTGAGCTTTATGCTCCTTATTATAGAGTCTATTCTTAACTTGGTTTCAATAACTTGTGCTATTCTAGTTTTTAATATGTTTATGTTCCTTTCTCTTCAGGACAAGTCATAACACAGTAGCAAACAGGTAAGCTGAAAGGAGGTTTCATCTTTATCACTTGTCTGCAGACAACTTGTTTCTCAAAGTTGTGTGCTACTACTTGTGTCATTAGTAATAAGTTATTACCTACATTTTACCTTAAAATTGGCCATAAAGTACATATAATGTACTAAGGCTTCAATACAATTTCAAATTTTAAATAAAATTCCGCCGAAATGCCATATTTGGCGACCTGATTGGTGCAGTAGCTAAGCAATTGGACTGCTCTGCTAAGCTTTGTGGGTTCGATTCCCGCACTAGATAAAAATTGTGTGATCCGCAGATGTTTGTCCCGAGTGTGGGTGATATTATAGGTTTGTGGGACGCACCCAGGATACTACAGTAATTGCAAGTGTATGCACGGCGTATTAATTTTTTTTTTTTTTCAAAATAATAATTTCGCAAACTACATAAAAATCTTTGAAAATAAGTTGCATAGGTTTACCATAACAACGCACTACGATATAATACGATGTAATATAGATAATATATTACATTATTACTTATACACCTATAACATGAATGTATCAATATTACTCCGTTATAAAAACTTCAACCTTTTTTCTACGTAGAAATTTCAGATTAGAATTGTAATTTATTTCAGGTCATCACGCAGGTACCCAATATCGTTATGTATCGGCATACAAATTGCTTGTGCCAAACTGGCTGTACAATGTTTTTTAAACAATCAATAATCGTGTACGAAGCGGTTTGTGATTTACGGTACACATTTATAGTTAGGCAAATATTTTTCTGACTATTTCGTGGAGGTCACAAAGGAACATATAGGAGGATAATTAAAATTATGAGCAAACATTTACAACAAAAATGGCAGCAAAATAAACATTGGGAACCACGCTTGTTTGTCGTATAACGCGACGAGTTAATACTGAGCGCTTCGAAGATCGCCGCAATGAATTTAAAAATTATACTTTCGCAAGTTGTCGAAGTACTTATGTTATTATTTTGATATTATCCCAAAAAGAAACAAAATATTGAATATACAGCCTCGGGCTGCCGATATACCGAGCCAACGTCTCTTTAATGTCGTTTACATGCCTTTGCCAAAGTAAGATAAATTCGCCCAAGTTTCACGCGAGTTCGATAAGTAGCTAACTTACGGAGTTATCTCCATACATTTGCTGAATATCCCAGCGATTAACCAATCACAGTTACGTCAAGATATTATATACTGTCTAATACGAGTATTTATGACTTTGACAAGTTTCACAACACTTTACGCGTTCGCTGATACAATATGAGCTATTTACATACTGTGCCATACTTTTCCTGTATTTACTGAGTGTATTCTTGCGTATTAAGGGCGTGAGACGGTGTTGGAAATCGCGGAACATGATTTCTGAGAATGTTATTAGATATTTTGTTACAAATATTTATTTAAAAAAATGACACGGCCATGATAACCTGGACTTTCTTTAGCTAGGTAAATCAATTCTAAATAAGTCAGAACAATAAATAACTTATGAGATTTTGTTTAGCCTTCGAAGGTTGAGCTCTAAGCACGAAACCAATATTTGCATAATCTACAAAAAATGATTTAAATCTAGGTTTTTGTGTAGGTAAGCGATAATGCTAAAGGTATTATAGCGATAAGCTTCTTAATGCGCGGAAAACAAGGCTTAAGAAGTTTAATATAGTTACCAAGACTATATTCTCATAACTAAATTTGTTTACAAACCTAGCTTCCAGCCTCGACTTCGTCCGCGTGGACCATTTTATAGCGACCTGTGCCCGTCCAAATAGGACCAAATCATTTCAAAAATTTCAATTTAGTCAGCCATTATTCGCTCAACCACAAAGGCGACGCAAATAAAGTGGACGAGTATTAGAAAAAGATGAGCATCGTTCCTCACCTGTCAAGTGGATTCGCATAAATATAAAAGTGAATGATGTTCACCGTGAACCTGTCAGTGCTCTGAGCAAAGCAATTAATTACAATTTTAATTGAACCCGTCGAGGAGTCGCTTATGCAAAATCATTATTGCAGTATCCTGCCCTTTTACTGGCTTGTAATTTAAAAGAAATACAGTGACATCTGAAGCATAGAACTCGGCGCTGTGGCAATAATTTTTATTTACTTAGCAGATTATTGTATTTTACTATTATGGATATTGTAGTTTATTTGCTATGTTGATGCTGGGATTGCCATTCTACGATTATGTCTTGTAATATTTGAAATTATTTGTATTATACTGAGTGATATTTTAGTTTGATTTGCCATGGAGTCCTTTAATAAATTGGATAATCATGTTTCTCAGTAGTTACTAGCGCTCTATCTATGTAACTACATAATCTTATTGTTGAACGATTATTGTATATCTTCGTTTGATAATGGTATTTGATTGTTTGGAATTTTACCTATGACAAAATTTACCCTTTTTGCGATACAGGTGATTTTAATCACTAGAATGTTAAGGTATCTGATATTTGAGTCAGTAAAACAAACTAAGGGAGATACAGTGAGATCAATAGGTACTAGTAAAATATTAAACATCACGCCTGTATTTCCCGAAGGGGTAGGCAGAGGTGCACAAATAGTACACTCACATTTCGCCAATTATACATATAAACATAAGTAGGTATTTTTTCAAGTTTTGAGTCAATAAATCAGTGATGTACTAATAAATAGTATTGAACTCACATTTCTACTAACACAGTCATAGCAAAAAGTCAGTCAAATTGTCAATTTACTTACCTACGCCTACACAACGATACTCGAATTAGTCGCTGTGCCGCCAGTATTCTGTCAATTATTTCGAACTACAAATAAAGCAAATAATTCACAGCCGAATTTCAAACCTCTATTTTTATAGGAATTTGACAAAAAATAGAGGTGTACAGGATTGCACACGCCGAACAACGGGCACGAGTTTAACAATTTTTTTGCTTTGTTCAATACAAGTCGAGTGCAGCCACTAACTTCTATGAACCAAGTCCCTACTGCCCTACAGTGAAGCAATTTCGATTTCAATTGGCGTACCATTTATCGATTGAAGCACTTACCTAGTCACCACGATTCAGAGTTGCTAGACTGTACATTTCGTGAAATGCGACTACTTACAACCATCAGTTGCTTAGACACGGTAAATTAATTAAGATCAGTACCAGTTTTGTATTGGTTAGATATTAATTCTTTTTGTTTTCTTTTTAAAAAAAACTGTCGCTCCACACTCGAAATTTCTCCTCTGTCCTGGGTGGGTGTCACAAACATGAAATATCACATAGACAAATACCCAGACTCGGGACAAACATCTGCGGTTCGCAAAATTTTTTGTCCCGTGCAGGAATCGAACCGACAACCCTTAGCGCAGCAGTCCAAGCGCCTAGCCATTGCGCCAATTAGGTCGTCCGCCGATTATTCAAGTTGAAATGTTAATCGAAGTTTAGTATTAAAATAGCCAGGATCAGAATCGTTATGGGTATGATAAACAGCAATAATCCCGCTATTTATCAAGTTGGGACCTAAATCTGTCGTTACCAATAACACAGTATAACAAGTAGACCTTCCTTTTTGTCAGCCTCTTTGGCAAATACTCACGATATACTTAGTTAGTATACACATGTGATAAGTGTATTAAAACAGTTATTTATAAGTTTGTCACTTGTACAACTGGCAATCATTCGTAAAACGTTTCTCCACAGATCATTATTCAAGTCTTATCTTTATTATCCTCTATGTAAAAGAACTTTAATTGGTGCCACATGTTCCTAACGAATGTTCTGTTGATGGCTGCGCCGGCGCACATTTGGGGACCGAATGACTTTGTCAACAAGGTATAGGAATTAATTTCTCCAACTATTTTTAATGAACGTGTTATATTTTTTATCGCAACCAAATAACTTTTATTAACAGATCTGTTAGTTTGTATTAATTTTATAAGCGAACCGGTGGCGACCATTTTATTCTCAGAATACATTAGCTTTAACTGCTCTTAAGATTTTTATAGCTTTACATAGCTATCGTTTTGTAGTAATGTAATTTATTTTAGAAATGTTATTTTGTATTCACTGTAATTGAAATTGATTTATCCCCGTGTCACCCGATATCAATTTGGATTAAGTTTCGTCTTTAAATCTGAAATATTTTTATCAATATTAAAAGAGGTATCTTCTTTATCAAATTATCTTGAAAATATAAGCGAAGTGGTTATTTATTACTTGCACTATTTCTTTTCTGTGGATATTTGTATAACCATAATCAAATTATTTTATAAAATGCCTGCGACTACTCACACTAATTTTAGAACTTTGCCTTATTTTTCTGTATGGGCAAATAAAATATTTTTAATAACAAACAGTTCCAAAATAGATTTTCCTACCTATGTAGAAAAAAACTGCAGGTACGATAAACTGCAATGATATACAATAACACTTGATACACACTTATACATTAAATCCCTAGATACTACATTTAAATACTCCTGAATTAGGAAAATATCTACCGTGTATTATATACAGTATACCTACACCGTCTTATTACCGTTAATCAGTAGAACCATAAAAGAAATTGCGAGCTGTACTAAGTAACTGCACGTTACTGTTACCAAAAATCATAGTGCACTGTGGTGCGCCAACGGCACGTGCTGGCCGTGCTGCGCTGGCAGCGAAACGATGACGACCAGCCCCCGTAGACAAGAGGCAAAAAGAAAAATATATGTGTTTGATATATGTCATCGATAACATAGTCGAAACATTATGTGATCCCCATACATTCATAATTTTCGATTTCTATTCATCAAACGTTTTGCCACTTCGCTACGGGTGAAATGGAGGTGGTCAATTCTAGGCCGAATACCACACTAGGTACTTAATATCATTAGTACATCAAATTACACGTCGATTTAAAGGACACAGCTAAAATGCACTGCGTAACTACTCACACAAGTCTACGTAACACACAATTAACATACGTAGTCTGAGGAATACATTAAAGTTATTTTCGAATCAAACGTCAACTGAAAAATAAAAGAGTTGTTAATTTTTTATCACCGATACATAGCGGTAACGGAAGTTCGGTAAGTAAAGGAAATTGAAATCCACCACAGATGCTACAAGTCATTCACAGGCTATAAAAAGTACAGAGAGAGTAATAAAAAATGTACTCAATGTGCACACAAATAGAACTGTTTGTAAATATTGCACTCAATTTTATGTTTCGAAAGAGTTTTTTATACTACACACACGTTAATTGGTGAGTATTATGGAAAATTGTTATGAAAATATTTTTTCAAAATAATTATAAGTACCTACTTTTCCTAAAATCATATGATACAACTTTAGAATCAATCATTTTCTTGGTAATGTTTCATAATTTACCTACGTACAAGATCGCTACCGTTACTTGTATTACCAATTTATTATTAATAAATTATTTATGTTTCTTTTTAGTTGACTATGTGAAATTGTAAATACAAAGCTATGGTGACTATTTGATCCACTATCTCCTTTATACGACAATTTAATCAGATTCAGTTTCATTTAAAATGATGAGTGGAATAATTCAACGTAGCACTCTATCCTGTAATCTGAACACCTTCATGATTTATTTAATTGTAGAATGTTAAATGATAATACTATGTAAAGTAGGCGTATCAGAATACGCTTATTTAACATATTATAGTTACTCTTCCTTTCCATAAAGTAAGTTAGAGGGCTTAAACGAATGAATAATTACGAACACTTCGAATAAACCTTAGAGGCAATTTACGCATTGGAACTAAATTCAATTAATGACGCTATGTATCTTAATAAACAGCATGTTGCCATTAAAAGGTAAAACATAGCAAATATAATATTAATAATATTTGTATATAACTAATATACAAAATAATATTCCGGCCGCCAATTAATTCAAAATCATACGCGACCTAATTATTAAAATTTTGAGCACTTATTGACACAAAAATAACACTTAATCAAAAAATTTACAGCCAACTATTATCAAACAGGAATAATGTAAACGAATTATGCCTACTTGGTCGTTCTGCGTCAATTTCATTCTAATTTTACTTACGCCTTGGGTTTACGAGATATTTGCATTATAAAGCGATGTGACATATCGTGTGTCCGACTTGTAATTTAGGTGTGTAATGGTGCGTTCATTGCAATATGAGGTACGTTCCTCGACGAAATGGGATCACCGGAGCGATTTAGGAGACAGCTTTATTAGTGAGAGGATCGTTTTGTGCTTGTACGGCTTAAATTTTCAGTATTTTTATGATATTCAATTTTAGATTGACAGGATACGTTTATAATGGGTTCTTCGTAATAAATAAAACTACTCTTCGACAAAATAACGCATTAATAGAAATGTAGAAATGTCAGTACACAGCCTTAAAACCTTTAATATTAAGTTTCATATTGGGTAATTATTATCATTATTATATAATTGTTAAACTTGTATAACATTATTAACACTGTTAAATGTATACCATGTGTACATATATATATATATATATATATTCGATGAGCTCAAACAATCTAGTCGAGAATTTCGAAAAAATATTAAAAGCAATACCAAACTCAATAACTAACATAGGTGCACACCAAATAGACAATATGTATCATTATATTCCAAGTCACCGTTACGTAATTTTTTAAATGTAATTACAACTCATCACCACCTTCCTAGTCTTCTTCCCCAACCATTGGTCATACCTAAAATAATCTAGTGGAGAAATAAATAACGCGTTTAATTTACCGGCTTCTAGTCATTACGCAGAACTCCTAATCATACAAACTAATAGTAACACAATGATTTAACAAATAACGTTTTCGACACGAACATTTGCCATGAGCCCAGGATACGTATACGAATGTGACATATTTGTTACCGTGTGGATTCATTAATCACCGGGGGTTGCCTTGTGGCTGCTATATCCTCCTATTTTACTGTTTTCCTCCCTGTCTGACCTAGACAATATTTGTGCCAGAAGCGCTTGTAATCTACTGAGTGATTCCGGATCATTTTATTTATTTTTCTTACGTCGTCTGTTGGTTTTCGTCGTTTGGCATTGTGTTTACTTTTTGGTGTGACAATAATAACTTTAATGGTTTTATTTAATTTTGTTTTGATTTCTATATTACCTACTACCTAGATGTTTCGTTTATTTTCAAGACTTCCTTAGAATCTAATAACAGAATCAACTCCTTACCTAAAGACTAAAAGAAAACAATATCTTCTGTAAAACAAAGGTCAGTTAACTTCAAGATAAACTTGTTTAAGCTTACAAAGTAAAGTAATAATATGTGGTAAATAATAAATCGACACGCAATTAAACATAATGACTACACATTAACACAACTGATCACATGGCGAAACTAAAACCGACCTATTTTTACATCGTCATCAATTTTGGGGAGAATGAACAATATTCTAAAGCAAAAATTTGTCGGCTTTCATCAATAAATCCGCACGTTGATTTATTGACATGCCCGTCCTATTCTTAACAGATTCGATATAATTTGTTAGCCAAATAATCCGGGATTTAGATGCGAACCCCACAATGCTATAAATAAAAGCGTTCCCAATAAAAGAACGGAGACAATTATTGCACGCTGTACGAAACGAGCAAAATTTCACCCACATTATAGCAAATAATGGCTAAACAGTAGGTGAATCGCGCGTCACCCTCCGTCGCTTTGCATCGATATGTTACGCCCCAATCTCCTTCACATCTAAATGCACAACAGGAGATCGAGAAAAAAATCGCACAGCGTTAGGGCAACGCAATAATGTGAATATTTATGTCGGAGGCACGTGCTGATTTGCCATAATGGTAACATGAAATCCGCATATTGGTAATTACGTTCCGAGAGACTTTCATTTACGTTTATTATTATTTTGTACCGGGCTTTGGTTTTAACGCATTTGAGCATAAAATTAGCGTTTGGGATGTTGTGCAACTAGCTCGAAGTTTTGTTCGTAAACTAGGTAAATTGAAGTTGTGCCATTACAACAAACGTTATTTCCAGTTTTCCACTGTTTATGACTCCAGCTACGTCGTTAGCATATTGTTTATGAATCCTAAAACGGTACACTACTCACTATTTAATGCAACAAAGTCGAAAAATATAAAAACAAGGAAACATTTTAGCATTAAAAAGAGATTCGTTTAAGCTCCGGAATTACACAAAATGTCTCCAGATAAACGAGTGGAAGCTTCACAAAAGAAGCTAATCTCATTTTTTTATGGTATGGCATAGGGTGGTATGGGGATACGTTAGCCCCAAGGGATGCAGTCTCCGGTACGTCTCTAAGTCTATTAAGACGACTTACTTCGTCCCCGAGGGAGGTCGGACCGCTTCAGGGCAACACGATAGAAAAACATTTTATACTGGGAAACGACACCTGCTCTTATAAATAGAGAAATCCTGGTCAATCTTAGAAAACCACCCTCCATTGTGACGACTACTGAATACAGATATCTCGTCGAAGAAAACAATTAGCTACGATATTAAAACAAGGTGCCCCATTGAAATAAAGACGGATAAAACAATAGCATCCAAGAAAATGAGGCTGCAATTTTTCAACTGCAATCGGTTGGAATCCTTTAGGAACGGGCTTAACCACCACAGAACAAAGAGACCGAATGAAAGTCTTACTCATCATGATTTATTGTGCAATATCTATAAAATGGAATTGCGGATTGTAAACTACGCTACAGTTTTATAGTTGGACTTGTGGAACAGATGTAGGGACATTCAGCGCCTCGAGGGACGCAGGGGACGGTGTAACAATGTTACCGAAGTTCAAGCAAGGCCGAGGGGCATCGCCGGGCCAAATTGTGACCGTAGGGTCACCGCTCGTCTATTTGCCCGACCAAATTACTTCAGCCGAAGCAAATACAGCGAACATTATTTAATAACACTAACAAAATTGTATCGGGTTTTGTTTTAAAAACAGAAAACGCCAGGAGTTATGTGTCATAACAGTGGTGTATGCGCCATTAAGAGTCAAAGTTATTGCGTCGCGCGGGACACTGTGCTGTGTACGTTAATCCATTTTATTATAGAAATGTGCTGTAAATCGAGTGTTGCGGCCGGACAGAATTGATTTAGACTGGCCGCAACAATAATTAGAATCATATGATGTATGATGCACGCTACGTAACTGTTTCACGAACTTGCATTATTAGTTATTTCCGACCGCTACAAAACCACATACCTGTCGTTTGCCAAGTTACATTATTATAGACTAAATAACTTTGTAATGACATCGGAATTATTTACGGCTATTGTTGCAAATTATTAGCAAAATTATACCTAGTTATGAGAATACTTTATTAACGTGAATTTTTAATGTTTATTAATTGGCAAAAGCTTTGTGCACAGCTAATAATATTTAATGTTATTTATTAACGTCACATTATTTTTTTATGAGAACGCTAACATGTTTCATGTATTGTGGTATATTGACCTTAGACATAACCCTCCATCCACTACTCGTATTAAAAGGTTATGTCAAACGCTATAGACTAGTATATATGGACTAATTCATTAAGACAAGAGCGGTTGCCATCATATCTATCGAATACAATCGGACAGACCGCGGCATATTATGGTAACATTCATACACATAACTATACACACCAGCCATTGCTTGCACAGAATCGCGTTCAAAGGGTTTGTATGTGTGCATCTGTGTGTGTGTGTGTGCGCGCAGTGAAGATGCTGCTTCTGTTTTAAGATCATAAATCACTGACTTTTACTGCCAATATACAAATGATTTTGCGATATAGTACCTACATACGTACCGACCGTTTTTTTCGTGAACCAGGTCAGCGTTCAACGATTTGCAAAGGGTTTCTATCTGTTTCAAGTAAAAACTAAAACTCGTTAATCATTCCAAACACCCTTTCGAAAATACACAACTCTAAAATTAATTTGGACTGACAACAAAATAAATGGCATTTAGTTCTTTAATATGTTTTTACAGTTAATTAAACATAGCAGGCCTAAGAAAGGCTTTTTTCCAACACATGGCCTGAGTAACAGTATTAGTTTTAAGAATACAGAATATTTAAACTTTCAAACGTAAAGAAATTAACTTTTACAAATCCAAATTATCATCAAAGCTTTTATTTGAATTGCCCGAGAACTTAATAAATTACTAGAAGTTAAAATTAAACGACCTTTATATTGTGGAGATATTTTTAATATAATTTAAATAATAATTATTAAGATAACAGTCCATTTAATTTAAATATAAATGAAGCTAGACTTATTTATTAAGAGCAACTGTTACCTACTGACCATTTGTTAAAATAAGAAAAAAACCATTTACAAACTTTCTACAACAGAAGACAGCACGGCGCCTAATTTATAACACCAATTTATTTCAGATGAAACATAGTTGTCTAGTAAAAAGTATTACCCATAAGTTGTTATTATGATTAGTTCTCAAAATAAACCCTACAATACGACGGCTAGTCACGCACTCTACCAATTTTTCTGATAACGATTTATATAGATACAACAATGTATAAAGATATCTTGTTCAAATTCTCTCTGAAGCTTATAACCATCTTCCAAAGAGAAACCAGTTAAATTAAAAGTATAATAGTGTCTGATACTAACCTTTTCCGAAGTGAAATGGATCAATTCCAATTTCAATTTCTGCTGCAAAATATTTGGTCCAAATACGGCCAAGCGGGAGCGATATTGGCACGGGACGCGTCGTCAATACTGCTTCTTTTATTTTGGTTTTTTCTATTTGCTTGACCTCAGTAATTTGACTCACAGACCCGAAATGCTTATCTGAATAAATAGTATGATCTGAAGGGCTTCTACCCAGGCTTAAAACTAATTTGTTATGCAACAGCAGCTTAAGATGTCCGAGGCTTAGAAATGCTGGGGTCACAGCAAAGGATCTGGTACTGATTACATAGTTTATCAAATAGATTATTATGTAGGTAGGTTTATACAGCTTTCGACGTTGTACGGTAAGGCCTGAGGGATCAAAAGTAAAAGCATGGAGTAATTAATAAAGGCTCAATCAAAAAGTTAACTTGACGTATTTTGGCACTTATCGAGACTAAAAATCCCACGCAGTGTTCGTTCAATTTCGCCAAGTTATTCATAAAGGTTTGATATACCTAAGTATACGGTAATTATCGTGATATTTCAATGATTACTATAACTTACCTAAATACTTCATTACCAACTTTTTCCATCACTTCCCTTTAGTATAGGAGGTAATAAAGTTCACGTATTGCCTTTCCCATCCGATACATTCGACATGGCAAGAACAATACTCTTTTGTGCCATCGCAATGGTCCACTGGTTGTGCATTGTACTCCTTTCCAACCCCCGATCATGTTCTATTTTCCATTTATAAAGCAAAAGGCTGATTTATTTTTTCTTATTGTCATTCGCTCTGTTTATCTGCAGTCTGATACTAACTACTTGTGGGTTTCGATCGATATGTGACCAATGTATGTTGCATTAGGAAACTACTAAAAGTTCGTACCTATTAATTATGTGATGCATGATCTGTTAAACCTGCTGTTCATATTTGAGCAAATATTTTATATAATATTTAATATTATCATAGAATCTTATTTGGTTCATAAAAATAAAATGGTTCAGCGAAATTTCAGCTGCACCGCAGGTGTATTGACTGACACAAATCCAATGCACACAAACCCGGTTGGAGCAATAACGGTCACTTATCGCATCAATTGGGTCGGGTATTTCAAGGCCGTCACTTTTACTGAGGTCTATTTAATGTTATTCAACGATTAATAATATTTCATTGTTACGTATTATATTTATACTTCTACAATGTTATGTAAACCATTGTCAGTGTTTCATCAAACAATAATCGCAACTGTCATAGGACCGTTAAGACATACATGTCATGTGAGGCCTGCAACAATATCTGAGCATTTGCTTTGAATACAAACTGCAATGTATTCTCTGCCAGAAACAATCGTTACGGAATTGGAGTTACATAACAGGCGAGTGCGACGCGTTTGTCCTAAATTAAATTTTGGACATCAAGTGAGAATAGAGAATTTTCCTAACAAAGCGTTTTCATAAGACAATTAATTAAAGTAGAAACTTCACGGCAAACATTGTTTAATGCTTTATAGTTAGAGCTTAGTGACGACGGTGTAATCCTGATAACGGCACGACATAAATCAGCTAAAACTGTTCGCGTCAGCAAGCCCGCCGAGCCACTGGCACTGCGTCGAAACACCCTAATTTACTATCGTATTAGGTGGCCGTAGCAACGATTATTTTATACAAATGCGAGGCTTAATATTAACGAAGCGACCATTTTAATTCACAACCAACGTCCAATTAATTCCATTAACTTTTCGATATCTCTATTTATTGAGGCAGAAGATTTAATTATAAAACGCATGGTACACCTCTGAAATTATATCCGCGAATTTCGAACGCGTAACTCACGTTGAAAATCGGTGCAGTATCACTTAGTGGGTACTTATTGTGTATGAACAAAGAAAGACGGCGTATTTGAGTGCATGGCAGGACTCGGGCAACAGGCGAGGCCCACACAGTTAGGCTCAATTTTAAACAATTACTGTTGAGCGAAGGGTAAATGTTTGCCTTCGACTTAGAGCGGGCCGGTGGATCGCCCACACGCGCGCTTGACAGGTATTCATTACATTCACGATGCACACGATGCAGCCTTCGCGGCGAACTGGCCGCAGAGATGCCCGTTTTTTTACTTTTGAATTTCGAATTCTTTCACGGCGAAAAGTAGTTTTATTGTTCGTGTTACGTATATCGATTTTCAATCATACCAATTTGTCTATGATTTTATTTCTTCTTAAATTACAAAATGCTTGGTAGTAAAGTAACG
The DNA here is from genome assembly GCA_946251915.1 of Abrostola triplasia. NCBI lineage: Eukaryota > Metazoa > Arthropoda > Insecta > Lepidoptera > Noctuidae > Abrostola > Abrostola triplasia. Next base: position 6,792,504 of record OX276434.1, on the reverse strand, counting down.
TTTCTTACTTACTACCATCGTACTTACTTAGATGCTTACTCATACGTATATTGGAATTGGGACTCCCTAAATATTGACGAAACTACAGTAAATAATAATAATGAATACTGTTTTTTTGTCATCTTACGAAGGTTTCTATCATAACAGGTATAGATTAATTTGATTGACAAATCTTTAGGTTTTGGATCGATTGAATTTGCCTAGTGAAATCTAAGTTTAAAAGCGCTTCTAACCCAGAATAAATTTAGTTATTGTTATGTACCCAGATATTACACATTTCATATGATAAATAACGACACATAAATAATAATTACTGGTATTCTATAAAAATCAGAACAGAGCAGAAAATAAATAAATGTCGTAACATTACACCAGTATTATAAAGTTTCACTTACGCAATTGATAAAGAACGAGACTCTACGTTGGTCGACTCTCTTAAATTATATAAAGTAAACATTAGAATGAAGAACAAGCAACCAATTATGACAGGCTTACAAATAAACAAGAGAACTGCAATCACATTAGGTCACGTACGAGAAGTTATTTTTGTCTTTTATAATTCGTTTCGTAGAAGTACACAACGAAACGGCTAAAAGATCCTGCAAATACAAACTAATTTCATACAGTTAATATATACGCTAATAACGCATACGTTGTGTATGTAAGCTTCTAAAGACTAATAAGCCCATAACACACGCCACAAAGCACTCTCAAGAAACAAATTACATTTTCTCATGGTGCAAATCACGTCTGTCTACCACGTAACATCATAGTAAAATATTTACCAACACGACATCTTACAGAATAATCTATAGAGCAAAACAAATGTTTAACATTGCTTTGTTATGTTAGCGCTCGCCCACGGTCACTATCGTTTATCAATCTCCTTACACTCAGACGCAAACGTGTTTACAAATTACAACATTGTCTTAACGCTTCGAAGTTCCCTACATACATAATCGATAATCGTTTCAACTAATAGGATTACTCGATCACAAAACATTCGATACGCTCGAGACACGTGATTAAAAATGAGCTTTAAAGATTAACATTCCTTCTAACCCTTGGACGCCCCGACAAAAAGAAATAACAGAAGGGGACTTTACTTTAGAAATTCGACACGCATTTGTGATTTATTGAAATATCTCAAACATCTTGGTGTTATATAAATCGCACTTGAGGGGGAGATAAAACCTTCGTTTGCTAGCTCGTCTTACTGACAATAAATCATGACGTCATCCGGTAGAAAAACGATATTTAGGTGTTAAGTTGTGACTAGAAGATAACTGAGACACCCTAAAAAAAGAAGGGTAAAATTTTTACTTACCTAAATCTTAGACAAGTAAAATCAATATTTAATTTGTGACGTAATATGGACTTAGTTAGTAGTAGATAATTACAATGGATTTGAAATAATTCCGTGAAAAAGCTCGTGTAAGATGCACCATGTTTGTTAGGCAAACAACGAGCCCGTCAATATTTACAGTCCACATTCATGAAGTTAGCTAGCGGCCAAGAAACAAATTCTTTTATTAGCTTTTTTATTGAACGTGGGTATTTGATTAACAATGGCCGCAACCACAATTTTAACAGCCTTATGAACGCGTTGAATTCAAATCGCCTACGAAGTATGTAGCTAATTATAATTGATAATTTGCCACATTTTTTTTCATGTTTATTAGCCATCTCGAATGTAGGACGACGGTCGGACACAGCACGCCGTGCTCCCACATAATTAGCGAGGCCCGTATCTCGCTCGCCCGCATCTGCTTTGCATATTTTGTTTGCGCAAACATCGCCACTGTTTGACTGTTAAAATCAAGAATCTCTTCCCAACTTCAGGGGACAAACACCCAAAGCCATGGGTCATCCCGCTACGCTGAGTAATTAAACATGTGTTACTTAAATGCTTAACGGTTGCGTAGGCTTTGACTGTGGAGGGCGCATGACTGTGTATATATACCTAGATAATTTACCCTCTTGCACGTCGACCGCATCATTTTATACGCCTGGCAAACATGAAATTTAAAAGAAAATGTTGAATTTAGTTTTTATTGCATAAAATGCACATAAATTCAAGTTAAAACCTTATTTTTCAAATAAAACGCATCCTTAACCCCAAATAAGTCTAGCCATCCTTTCGTTACGAAACTTATTTTCATTTTGTAGGAAGTTTAATGGTCATCAACTTTAACATCTATTCATGTTGTACCGTATTAAGACGAACCAGCGATAAGAGATGAGGTAATATTAAAATGGCAAGGAAAAAATGTAATTTCAAGAAAATTACCTAAGAAAATGGTATTTTATTTCGCGTTGTAAGGCGACAACAAAGAAGCTTTTAGTGAGGTTTTCATTGAGCGAGTGGGAAATAAGACGACTCTCATTGGAATTAGACGTTCACAGATATTGGGCAATCCGTCCCTTTCAATGCTTTAATACGTGGCCCTTTAGACACGGAGGGATTGTGTCAGTACTGGTTAGAAAGGATTTACGTACTATTACGCGACAGAGCTTGTGATCGCGCAAAGGTTTCAGGAATACACACTTCAGCCACCTTACATCTCAAAAGGTAAGATTTGCAAATACATGTTTATAGCAAAAGAATCCTCAAGAGATCGACGTATGTATTTAGGCTTCTTTTATCCCTCACATTATTTGCGTAGGTCGCCTTTGTATTTCAATATCTAGGAATTGTTTTCGTTATCTCGCATCTCGTTTTCTAGCGAGTCCGTCTGAAAATATTTCGGCTGTGATATTTATACAAGGATAATACGAAAAATGTGCTTTCATTTTATTTCCATATCTACGAATAATGTTATCAGAGAACTGAAAGTTACTCCGACGATTTTATTGCGCAGGTTGTAACGAAAGCACTAAGTTTGGTTTGCCCTTTTCTGTGACCTAATAAACGTAGGGATAGACATCTAAAGAATTCAATGTATCTTTCTCCGTCAATGTCACAAAGTCCTTTGCTCTGGCCTGAATTCGTGAATTGGAATGTCAGTATATGGGCTGGATTCGTAGGGTTCTTTTTAATCATTATATTGCCTTGTCGTCATGGTGACTAATGTGAAATTGTGGGTCTACGCATGCAAATCTACTTTAAGTAGTTAGGTCCTGGGATATAGAAAATGTAGTTACCTTTTTAGGTGTTACAACCAATTTAAATTAAAATAAATTTGTATTGCTGGATTAAAACAACTTATTCCAAGTTAGCGTAAAATAGTCTCCTGTCGACTGATATGAATACTAAGTAGATCTAAATTCATGCCCATGATATTAAGGAAATTAATAGTATGTAAATTTAAAATATGACACTTGTGGGCAGACTCACCTTTTCACCATGACATTAGCAAATGACCTTTGAAAAATATCCCGAAAAAATCACAACTACCAATCGATTAAAACTTATCGATAAAGTCGCAACACTACACGCGATATATCTAATGCCCAGTGATTTATCGAGTTCAGTACTTACTTTTTCAAAGGGAGGCCAAACGAGGGTAGATAAGACACAACATAAGACAGAACACGTTACCGTTAAAACTTGAGCCGTGCCTATCGGAAACTCTCACTAGAACTCCAAGTCGAACTGTGATATGAAAATATTTATAGGACCATTATGGTTTCAAAGATATTACAACTAATGATCTGATTTCAGATAATGTTTTGGTTTTAAAGCGCGTAATTATTTTTAAAGATGTGATAAAACTTAAGGACTCTTAACATTACTTAAGTGTTCTAGTAACATCAAAGTAGACTATAGAAATACATTTGTGTAGGCGTGGTTTGAATAGAAAGAAATAATGTTATTACTAACATTGGATTATATTACATCCATGTAACTTTATTTTAATGGAGCAGTTAAGAATGTAATTATAAATAGGTGTTTAAAGGAACACAAACGAGATTGTATTTGTTTAAAAAAATGAATAATTATGTAATTTAATACAGTTATCATCATGTTTGATAAATGTTTTGAAAAAAGAAACTCAAGATAGCAATGAATATGTAAAAAAAATAATGATATGAAAACATACAAAAGACGAACGCAATAGACACTCAATTGTTATTCAAAAAGGTCCAGTGTATCAACAAAAAGTCCATTAACTATCTCTGAATATTTAAATTCAAAATTATCTGTTCTTAGGAATCAACTATTATCGCTATTGTTGCAACATAAAATTACTGTTCACATTATCAAGAGCGCATTTCCCTGGGGTAAGGCCGCCCATTAACGCCAACTGTTCACATTGGTGCTCCTTACTATCGTAGGTAATATATTGCACACGCGGTACCACTGTGTGGATATGCTGAGTTATGATTAATAGTATTCCGCTTGCGGCCTCAAATGTGTTGAAATTGGTCACAGCTTTGATAGCTGTTGCGTTGTCTTCTCGTGATTTAGTACTTAATGATTATTACCTGTGTATAAGATGATGAGGCAGAGCGTATTACATTTCTACGTTGCTGCAATTTGATGGGACGGTGTGCACATTTGTTATGTTTGTTCGGCTTTTATCAAATGTTTTTTTACGCGGCCTGCGTTCTCGGTGTCAAAAGTTTGAAAATCATTGATTTGTGACTAATAAGTAACTAAATGCCAAATACTAGTCGAGTGTCTATATTTCATTTGCATGTAGATGTTCCAATCCTAACTATAGCTTTAATGTTTGCAATTGTTAAGTTAATGTATTGGCATACCATAGGTGAGGCGCATGTCCAGCTGTGGACCCTTGGACAGAGATAAGCTGATGATGATGATCTTCTTTTACTTCGTATCGGTATGGGCCATAGTAACATGGATATTAGTCATGCCGTGGTATAGAAATTGCTCAGTCAACGAGGATGGTAGCGAGGTTGACCGTCTTTTTGCCACAGGTCGGCAAGCGATATACCTACCTATTTACTTACCTACGCGTGAAATACATAATATCTTCCATAAATGTAAGTTTTCAATATAGCTCCTGCGGTAGGTATCTATCACCCACGGCCTCGCTCACCACAATTTTTTTACCGTGTGTTTTTCGTAGCGAAAGTCCTTCCCAAGTTGTCAAGCAAAATACTCCTCCAAACTCATCACCATCGGCGTAGCAGTTGAGTATTGAAAAGGTAACAAACAGATAAAAGGAAGCATACAATGACAAGCTTTGTTTACTTCTGTAATTTTCCAGGTTTTGATAGACAGATTATTCTGCTGGGTAGTTTGTTACGCCGTTTCTTTTACCCAGCTATAGCAATAGGAAGCGGTGGCTGGTGGGCGTTTTTGGGAGATGTCTCGATGTAATTTGACTTTCAAAAAGTACTTAAGCTTATGTATATTTTGAATATAATATATCTATACTACATAATAATATGATCTTTTATCTGAAATTTGATCATACACTTTTTACATTACAAATCAATTTCTGCTGCCCAATAATTAATAAATATAAAAAGTTAAGCATGTTTTTAATTAAACCGTTGAAGACAAAGCCAGTTACTTTTTATAGGCAATTCTGACGTAACCTAGAGTCCACTAGCGGCATGCAAATATTCACTTAGGCTTGAACGGGAAATAAAGTGACCTGAATACGGTAAACTGATAACGTAATTTAGATAAGCAAACCTAGATAGTTAATGTAATCATAATGGATTCCGTGATTAATGCTTCGAACGCCAACGCTTTTATATACGTACCTACATCGAAATAGGCTATTATGTTCCCTTGTGGCGTTTTACCTATATTACATACACTTTTGCCTACCCCTTCGGGAATTAAAGGCGTGATGTTATTGATATTAAGTATGTACCCATATAAAAATAGTTTGTAATTCAATCAATACTCGAGTACACCTTTCTAATTGTCTGTTTATTTGCGTGTTTTGTTTTTGCATGATTGCGTTTCAAATTAACAGACTATTAAAATTAAAAATATATTTTAATCATTTAAGTATGTAATAATAGTACCTAAGGTAAATTACATTAATTTGTTATGCTCATTTAAAAGCTTTGCAGTACCGAGCATCTATAAAATATCTTTGCCATAGCATCAATTAATCAAGCACCCATACTTTTGTCAAAGCTACGTGCTCAGTGTAAAAAAGTTGTAGTATTGTACTTCGGAAGCAAAATAAGTTGATACCCTTAATACCAACATTATTTGTTATTCCGTACACACAGACCGACTAACATACTCTCAAGGTAACATAGGACAGATTTAGGACGCGATAGGGACGTCATCACACGTTGAGCATGAGTGCTCTATTAAACGCCCTATTTTCACACCAACACCCTTTGAAATTGGTTTTTATAGGTGTTTTCCGTTTCTAGCATATGAATTTTAAACTCTCCTTTGACCTCTTTCACATTCTATTATCGTAAAAGTTTTACCGTCGATTCACTATACTTTACATTTTGTGACACCAGTGTTTCCTCAGTTTTCATAGATTCAGTTTTGAAAAATATCATTAATCATAACATGAATTCCTTGCATGTAAAATAAGACAATAAATCTGTACAAAGTCAAAAACACATTGCGTTATAAATATTCGTTACTTCCCGACAGAAATGTTCAAGGGAAAAAATCTGCTAAAGTAAAACATTATCTTATAAAACGACAAGGGAATCGCGACCTTTGAAACACAAAAATAAAACACGGCCCGTATTGTCCGACCTCTACTGAATTGCCTTCTTTAACAATAAAAAAAGGAAAGCTTCCAGTATAAACTCCTCAAAAATTATTACGGCTGGATTCTCTCGATAAAATTGAGACTTATCCACAAAACACAAGTTGATGCCTGCCCCGGGGCAGTGTTAAAGACCGCTGTCAATCTCCCTTTATCCTTTAACCTCCACTCAATTTATTATGATTTGGGCCTCGGATGTATTGAACGATTCCTAAAGTTATTGCGTGTAAACATTTTTAGTATTTGTTTTATAACTACTTACGCTTTTTCATCGGCATCAAAATAATGATTCCTTAAAGATTGTGTTTCAACGCGTTTATAATACATTTTGTTTCTCTTTTCCTTATCGTCTTTTATTTCAAATATCTTTTATATTTCTGTTCACATTTCTTAATAATTCGCTCTGTTGATAAACATTAATATAAGACACTGATGTTTTGAAATCTTCCGTTTAATTTCGTTTAGTATTCTTGGTCCCGTATAATGCAAAAACCGTAATTAGTTACCAGCGACATCCCGTGCATGTGTTACCAATAATGAAGTGTACTTTCCTGAGCTTAGCACAGGTAGAGGCTGGCTTAGTAGAAGTTTTACCTACTGGAAACGTCGGAGGAAAACTAATTCTGAAAATACTTACGATTAATGCTAAGAGAAGAAAACAAAAAGAGTCCTTATAGAAATGGTAACAATTATAAAATGCAAGAACCTCATTCCACTGCTCAAATCTGCAGTCGCATGCTATAAAACACGATATAACCGATGGTTGCATTGCATGCTACAGCTGCAATTAATATCGCAAAGTAAACCAACTTTATAAACCAGGGAATGATAAAGTAGAAAATTTTATAATGTTTTAACATTGGCGGCAAAAACAAGTAGGTTACGGTAACAGCTGTGGATAACGACAGCACGCGAGAAAGCAATATATTGGCACTGAAGACGCCATTTTCTATGTTCCATCGTGGCTTGTTACTCCGATATACAGCAATTTTTGTACGCAAAACTTTTTGTTGTGATTTAATGTTACATGTTGGACGTGTCGGATACCTCCTTCTAAGTATTGGTTGTCACAGGTGCTGGTAAGATGCTTTGCGCTCAAATGATATCGAATATCTTCGTGACTCTGACCATTATAGAAGATAAAGATGTTACTTTACTCTACTGTAAGCTCTAATAAGGTAAAGAAAGAAAATAATTTAATTTAGGGTAGACAAAGGTATTCTACTATACTAGAAGCCTAAACACCCACATTTTGCTTATTAAAAGTCCTACGCAAACTAAGTACATTTTGCGTCAGGGTTAGATTCAATTTAATTAACACGATTCAGTTATGAAGTTCTAAGTAGTCGAGAGAGAATACTAATCACTAATCTTTATTTAAACTAATATATTGCATATTACGTTGCGTAAGGAAAGCTTTGGAGCTTGATTTCTAGATCCTTACTATTAAGGTAAATGTTTTTCATTTATAATGCACTAGCTTTTTCCCGCGGTTTCGCCCGCGTTAAGTAGCCTATATCCTTTCTTTGGTCTTAAACTTTCTACATGCCAAATTTCATCAAAATCTGTCCAGCGGTTTGGACTTACTTTCATGTTTATAATATTAGTATGTATATGGCTTAGACTTTATAGAAAATTGTGATCGAATCCAATCACTAATACCCTGGGAAAGTGTAAGAATAATTAAGAAAGATTAGCTTATTCGAAAAAGATAGCAAACTAACGTTCTATAATCACACTACATAAGTCTTGCAGTCTACTGCAGGACTTATGTGAGTAACTTACTATATCCAATACAAACATAGTTTCGTACGTAAGGCTAGGTTCATATGACCGAGCGGTACAAGATCAAGCTAAATAGTGTTTATCGTCTATATGAACGCGCAGTAGGTACCGCGCGGTCATGAAAACGATTTTACGTAATTCGTTTGATCATGAACCGCGCGGTTGGTAAATCTGCACAGTACCGCGCGTTCATGTGAACTTAGCCTTAGTGTCACGTAGGTGTACCACTGACGACCATGTTACTCACCCATTGACACACATCAATGCCAGTCTGCCATTGTTTATAGACGTCATAACGGAACTTATAGAAACATCTGCAACGGACAGAAATGGGTACCTCGATATACCTATGTATTGTCGTCGTGATTATTATGCATCAATCATTCATTTCATTGCCAGTATGCAATGGAAATGTTAACAATAAATCAGCGCAAGTTGTAAAGGTAGTTGTCGCTGCTATTAAGTTTGCATATAATCTATGAATAATGTATGAAATGCAGACGTAGTGCCTACCAAACTAGCAACGTCACAAAAACAAAAACTTACCTCACAACATTATTCTCGTTCGACTTTATGTTTGTACCTACTCAATTTAAGAGAATTAAACATAAGATTTAAAAAAATATAATAATACCTACTTCTCTTCTTTCTGCATTAGAAGAAAGTACAAAAAACTAACATGGAGTGCTAAATACCAACAAAAAAATTGAGGTTGCTAATTTGAAACTATTTTACAGCAAAATTCTAATGAAAAAGACCATAATAACAGAAAAAACATGGTAGAAACGGCTAAGGTACATAGTAAACAGGCTTACCTTGCCTTTTCTTTACAATAATATCTTATTTGTAGTAATTAAATAACATAAAGTTTATAATATTTACAAAAGGGAGGAAAAGTATATTAGCTTCTATAGGAAACCCGACAAGTTATGTCTGTAATTTAATAAAGCTTGTGAACGATAACTTAGCGACCTCCACATGTACTTCTAAGAACTTGACGAAACTATGTTACAACTTACCCAAAAGATACATCATTACAGTTTGAGTTTCTTGTAGGATGGGAAAAAACTGCTTAACTACGCTCGTTACTTACGAAAAATGTTTTGAAGCTGAAAATATTATACGTACAAAATACCTATATGTACCTATATAATATTATATTTATACGCAGTTACAAAAGCTCTGTAAACATAAGTGACGCACGAGGGCCTGATTGGCGCAGTGGATAAGCGATTGGACTGCTGCTCTAGACCAAAACTAGTTTGCTCCGCAAATGTTTGTCCCGAGTCTCGGTGTGTGTATGGGGTTTCATGTTTTTCAACACCCAAATACATAAAAAAACAACATACATGTTATATAATATGACCTCCTTGTGTACCCATGTATAACATATGCCTTTTTTCCGAAACAATCATCATCATCAGTCGGAAAACGTCCACTGTTGAACAAACCCCTACACCTGAAACAGTCATATAATGTTTGTAATTGCTACCACTCATAGACCCACAAAAGTAATAGAAATTATTCTTATCACGTCTTTAGTTTAGATTACAAGAAATAAGACATTTATTACACTAATTTCAGAACACTTCCAGTAATAGTTTCCTGAATTAATCTTTAAAGTAACATGAAGCCATAGAGGGAAAACTGCCTAGCTTATATTAGTTTACATTAAATACCGGTACACGTGACATTTAACCGTATATAACACTCAAAATCCATTAAAATGAATACGCGTGTGGCGCAATATAATTATTCTAACGTACAATTAGCGAAACCGACGCCATTACGTAGAAGTACCAGTTAAATTAATGTTGGGTTACAGACACTCGAAAGTTCCATTATCGTTAGAAACACGATAATGCTTAGGTGATAAGTCTACTGTAGGCATATATTAAACAGAACATACAAATGTATAGGAATGTATGGGTGTTGTGGAGTAACTTGAAATACGTTTCCTAGTTTCAAGTACCTAATGATAGGAGTAGGGTTACCATACTTTGGGTTTTATAGGATACAAGTATGTGTGTGTTTTTAACAAAACGTCGTAAAGTAATAGTATATCAATTACATTATATTAGTAATTTTAAACAAAATAGTAATAGTGTTTGTTACTTCTTCACGATCAAACAGCTAAACCGATTTTGATAAAACTTGGTATTGAGGTACCGACACCCGGGATTAATACATAGGCTTTTTATGCCGAAAAATGTAGCAAGCAACACCGCAGGGCGCAGCTAGTCCATAATAAAAATGGCTACTTAGTTATGTTATTTGGTGAAAAAGGTTTTAATAATATTATTCCATTTTATTTGCACACTAAAAAGCTTGGTTGCAGAATGGAACTGCGAACAAGCTCATAAAAATATATTTATTTACATAACTAGTGTTTAAGTCAAGAATACTCTCGGTAGGTTCCCATACAAACATTATTATGTGGAAAAACTGTTACTCGTTAAGTGCATGTAAATTTACTCAAGTTCTAAGAAGGAAAGAAGCGATTTTAAGATACTTATAGTAACAGTAACGGAAAATATTAATAGGCTTTTGATTTTTAGTGTAAATAAATTAGTGTTAAAATTGTATAGTACATACATATATACATAACATCACGCCTGTATTCCCCGAAGGGGTAGGCAGAGGTGCATAAATAGTACACCTACTTTTCGCCAGTTATATTTTTAGGTCTCAATGTAATAGGGGGCGAGCCTATTGCCATCAACCGGGCACAAATCCAGACTCCGTGCTACAACTGAGAATTACCTAATGGAAAAACCCAGTAACACTTTGCCCGACCCGGGATTCGAACCCAGGACCTCGTGCAGCAGTCAGCAGTCGTGCTTAGCAACCACTAGACCAACGAGGCAGACAGACCAACGAGGCAGTCGTTATATATATATATATATATATAGTGATAAATACTATATTTTATTTACACTAATATATCAAGCCTATCTCTACGAGAGGGTAGGCAGGCGCTAAAAGCACGCTTTTCCAGGCAGTGGTGTTATTATCAAGCACGATTACAAAACAGCTTTTGATAATAAAAAGAGCGAAGAAATTAATTTAAAGTACGTGCTTAAGTTTGAACAGCAACAGCATATAAACCAGGTTTGGGAAACTCAGTAAAACCAATCATCATATTATTTACCATAATATTTATCGACTGTTCGATAAAAAGCGGGGTCTGGTGATACTCTGGAATGTCGATCGGACGTACGCGTTGAAGGGACGTATCGATTTCAAAGACACCCGCACTATATTTGACCGCACTAAATGTGCATATTTGGTTGCGTACCAATTCTTATATCTTTTTTTATAGCGGACAATATTATGCAATTTTTTTAATCTTTTTCAAGTCATATTTCGGATGTTTTGCAAAAGACACAATTCCTTAATTACCTTTTACAGAGAATCGCGTAAAAAGCAAGATACTTATACCTACTTGTAATAATAATATTATGACAACAACAATCATATCGCTCAGTTTTTACTAAAGTAAAAACTCACTTAAATGGCTACATGTAATGAGCACTTTCAGTACAATTCATTTAACGTTTTGAGCGAAAGGGAATAATTTTATCACCATGGATACGGAATGTGCAACTATAACAAAGGGATTAATGGTTTCGGATATTTATACCAAATCGGTTCATTGAAATAAAACTTCATTATCTCGCGTTTGTTTACGCGAGTATTTTATGAGTATGACGTTAAATGGATAGGTTATTTTAAGCGCATTTAAATAATTTTAAGTAATAATACCTACATTACTGAATTTGTTTCTATATGTCTTATGAGGATCGATAAAAACGTACAAGTAAATGTTTCATGTTTTCAAAGAATGTGTAAAATAATACAAGCTTGAAAGTATTATGCCTAAGATATTGGTAACACACATAACTGTTTCCCAGAATGCAGATTTGCAATTTTTTTATTCATTCATTTTCAGCTCATTTATTCTACCTACCTACCTACTAATGTATGCTTGACAATTCTGCAGAAGTTCTCTCAATTAGTTTCAGAATCACCAAGGTCTTATACCACATCCAAAAAGTCCTATTATAACGTGTAATTGTCTACAGGGTAGTATTAACGTGGTGACCCTACAATAACGTACGTAAACAAAATAACGTTACACTATAGGTGCCATTTTGGATGCAAACATGGTAAGCTGTCTGCTAGGGTTGTCCCAGTCACTGTGTTACGAAATTCAACTTAATCTGGCATTAAGTTACTCACAGTTCATCCGTATTTAAGTTTTACTTGTGGAAAACATTAAGCGCATGTTGCGTCGTCGTAGTTTATTATGATTCTGGTCATGTTCAACATAGTTTGTGTGTCACTGGGATTGTTAAGGTGTAACAACGGTATACACGGTTACTGTACTCAGTAATTTGATTATGAATACTACTTCAGTATGGTTTAAGCAATGTTACTATTATAAAAGCTTACCTTTAAAAGAAAGAAATTTCTTAATGTGGATGGAGAATTTTGATCACCAGATGAGTTTCCACTGTTATAAAAATATAGGCAATTAAAAATGGATGTAATATTGGAAATAACCGCCTTTTGTTTAATTCTTCAAGCATCGTTATAACAAGATTGAATAATGATGAATTTAATCAAACCGAACAATTGCTTAATTACTATTGTCTCTGCGTAAACAATCTTACTCGATTATTCAGTTATTTCAGTTTATTTTACTCTTTTTTATTCCGATTGAAAACAATTAATATTCATCGATACGGTCTTCGGTTCATGGCGCTCCCGATTTGAATAATTGGCTGATTTTTATGCAGTTGAATTAATGCAATTGGTACAACAATTTTGTTTCGTTTTTCGGTTCTTGAAATAATATTCATCGTCTATAATAACTTAATTACCTAGTCGGTTTGTGTTCTAGTTTCATAATGGTGTAAGTATAAATGTTAACCTTTCTTGGCAGTGGGGTAAAAAGTAGAGTCGATGTGATCACTGCGATCAGTAAAATGTTAGATGTACCTATAGACTTTTGGTGAAGATTACTCTGCCTAAAAACACATTCAACTTTCTGATTGCCTATTTCAAAAACATTAATAATACATTTTTGACTGCCTCGTTGGTCTAGTGGTTGCTAAGCGCGACTGCTGAGTACGAAATCCTGGGTTCAAATCCCGGGTCGAGCAGTGTTACTGCGTTTTTCCATTAGGTTATTCCCGGTAACAGCACGAAGTCTGGACTTGTGCCCGGTTGATGGCAATAGGCTCGCTCCCTATTACATTGGGACCTAAAAAACATCACTGGCGAAATTTGGGTGTGCTATATGTGTACCTCTGCCTATCCCTTCGGGGAATACAGGCGTGATGTTATGTTATGTATTTTTTATGTTTAATAATACATTAATATAAAACGGAGTACAGAAATGTCTTAAGACAGTTTCGTAAGTACATTTTGCCAATGGTTATCAATAAATTTACTTACTATTGAAGGAGCATGTACCATAACGTGTGTATTAGTGATTTATCAATACGTCAATGTTTTGAAATAATCACACGCTGTTTGTAAAGCCACCCAATTGTCCTCGTATAAAGTGTACTTAAACAATTACCCTGTATAAATGTTTTAATGTAACGATAATGGTTAACTACATTAACGGAAACGGTGATTCGTATGCAATTGCAATATAACTGGCGAACTTTTAACCACATGCCCGTTAATTCTACTTAATGTTAAACAAAATTGAAATATTTTTACTATATTGAAATGTTATTTCACATCGGTTGCCTCATTAAACGGCATTCACTTGTATTATACGTTTTTAATTTTATTATAACAGTGCCAAATTAAATTAATTGTGATAATTTTGTTGGATTCGCACGTAATGTTTGGGCTCCGTGAATTAATTTGCGTTTTGTTTGAAACCGGCAATTCACTTAGCATAACGAGTTATTATGGGTTACAATTTTAATTGCTACGTTATTTTTTAATTTCGTTTATGTTTTCTGTGTTTTCAGCATCTATTGGTGGGGAAGGAAAGCACTCTGTCCGTTTCTCTCCTTGTCTGTTTAATTTGTTGCAAGACAGTCGAATCGTTTTTCTCGGTCATGCAAACTTCAATGCCTCAGCGGTTCATAATAGTCATCATTATGTATATTAGCTCATGGGAGTCACAGTGATGGGCACGAAAGGTGGACTAGTCACAAAAAAAAACATAGAAACAAGAAACCAGAGAATCAGTTTTTGTTTCAAGGCGTATCTTTAGGGTATGGTCCCATAAACCCAATAGCTAAAGTACCAACAGTAGGTACTTATTTAATAAAAATAGTAACTTATTTCTTGAGTCAGGCTTGGAGATCAAGAGTCGTATATCTAACACTATATAAAAAAACATTGATTCATACACCTACACAGATATCTCACAACAATACGAGAGAGTAGATGGAACGGAAGGGTGCATATCAAATCGGTCAGCGCGTCACAACAGCTGCTGCCGGTTGCATCCCCAGATTGCTGGATGCAAAATTAATTCGGTGTTGTTCGGCGCGTCATGTACCTACATGAAGTGATTAAATTCCTCTCATTATGTACTTGACGGGTAACAGTGAGAATGGGTACGATAATGTATTTTTATAATGATAGTAAATAATTTTTAAAAGGTAATACGAGTAGATTTTTTTAGTCGTCGTAGAAGTGTGAAATTGAATCAAAATTTCTGAAATAAACGGGTCTTTACTCTTTTGTCACTCAACCAATAAGTCAATAAAGTCTTAAAATAAAAAAGGAAAAATCCAATGACATTGATTCAGTCACATTGGTACTCGAATTGAATACTGAAATCGCTTTACAAAGCTCAGGGGCCATGACACTTTACAAAGAAAGATCCTTTAAAAAGATAGTGGCTGTATAGTTTTTATAAAACTGTTTAAAAATACAGAAAAGATACATTTTTAAAGGACAACACTAAATCTCCTGCTTTTGAATTCAGTATTAATGGAATATCTTTTTACCTATTTGCATATACATTTTCATATTTTCATAAACTCTAAAATACACAGCATTTTATATAAAATACACATCACATTTTGGCTGAATATTTTTAAAACCACATAATATATTTGAATAGAAATACAATTTTTGAATTATAGTCATATCCAAAAATAATAGAATACAAATATTTTATTTAAATTTATACAAATCATTCTTTAAATTTAGATTTGTGGGGATTACCAGAAAAAAACCCCTAATAATATATTATTATTTGTAACCCTCTCAAGGCGCAGTGTCGTGAAGTTATTTGATTTTATTGCAGTTATGTGTAGACCAGAATAGTAGATCGGTAATTGAATTGCAAGCTAGCGCGCGCGGGCGTCACGTGCTCGGGGGCCCTAGGGACCGAGCTCCGACAGTATTTTGTTTTATCTATTTTTAATGGCGACTTCAGGGTTAATCATCGGTGCAGATTTGATAGCTTGCGGTTCATTTTCACTATCGAAAATTGTAGGGCGTGGCTTTATGATGCACTTCAGTAATGCGATTAAGACCCTTTTTTTAAACGCCGATTTTTAGCAATTGGGGCGGTGATTATGTTTTGTTATTATTTTTTTATAATTTGAGATACAGTGTGTGGGTGAAGGTTGTAGTTTTTCGATATAATTTATTTATATACGTTAGTATACGTTTTACATGCGTAGCTCATTGTTTTGATTTAAAAGCCCTATCGAATATCGGAATGCTCAATTCCAAAACAAGAAATTCTCTGCCCGCCTACGAAACAAAATATGGGCCGATCAAACAAAAGACTAGCACACAAAAAATAGCAAAACGAAATCATAAACGTGTATTTGAAAACATCGCCGTGACAAAAAGATGTCATGTCGACATAAAAAAGTGGAATTTATTGTTTGCTTAGAACATTCAGGGTTACGGTATAGTGTTTTGATAAGGAGAGATCAGTGGCCGGGAGCAAGTTTTCTTACGACGTCGTCGACCAGGCAATATAGGCGTAAAGTAGTGTACTTAGCCCGCCTCACTTGCCAATAAAAGAGCTACTTGCTATAAGAAATATAGGGGAGCCGCCGCAAAATCACTACAAACCTTTTAAGCGGGCGTTCTAGATAAAGTTGGAAACTTTAAAAATTGTATTTTATCGTAATTCGATCGGAGCACGTACAACAAAGTTCAGTGCGGTTTTTAATTGTGCTTTCATTTAATGAGGTCGTTGAACTTGGATATTTAGCTGGGCTTGGGAAGGTCGCCCTTTATATTTAACATCCAGATTATTAGTACCTTCTACTACATACACGTGGTACCTCGTGCCGTTGGGTACATAGCCATTTATTACACTCTCTATGTCTACACAACGTGTAATAAATTGTTAAATCCGTCTACATAAAGTTTTGTGACCTTATACAAGGGTACTTTAATTAGTATTACCATAGTAACCTGAACTACCTTTATTACTTTCGTAATCGAAGAGATCAATTTGAGGTCCGTGATTTGATCCTCAAGACACTCAAAAATGTTGTTGACCTTTTTTGGTTGACACGGGAGCTAAACACAAAAAGCTCAACTTATATACACATGTGGACATAAAAACTTCCTTCTCCTTAAAAGAAAATACAGTATTAATAGAACAAGAAAAGAATATAATTCAATTCAGGAGAAACAGGTTTTCTTCGTATTGTCCACAAACAAGTAAGACGTATCACAAAAACATAATAACATAAATATGTACAAGGAAAGGTCCAACAATATTTGATATCAACCGTCAGCAGTTGAGGTCCAGACGAGGTAGCTGTCAAACCTTTTGTACAGATAACGTTACAAATTGGATGAGCCCTGTCATTACCAATACACCACTGGCCCGATGCCAGGGACAAGCCGCTCGCTATAATTTAGATTGTTTCGTGTATCATTTCAGCATCGAAAGCGATAAAATTTTACGGTTATAGCGAACCATATGCTCGTATACCTCCTACCGTATAAAATACTGTGTCTAAGCGCGGTGCCGCTCGCGTGGGTTACATAATGTGCCTTGTTTGTCATCTGTCATTAGACTACAAGGTTTCTGCGAGGTTGCTGCAGTGGACGGGTTATGATTACTCGCAATCGCAATTGTTTTTTTTTATTCGCTTTTATGGCTTTCGCGCACAATGACCGCTGTCGGCCAGCCTTCGTTGTTCGTTAATGGATTACTAACTACTAGATATTAATGGACTACATGGAACTATGGTGCAGTAGACCTCGAAGTGAAATCATTAGCAATGAATTTGCAAATTAAAAACTAAATTGCTTTCAGTAGTTATTGAAGGTTTACAACATTTGAAAATCTAAGCATGACATAAGCTAATTTACGTGGCAAAAATAAAATTAACCTACCGACACTTTATAAAGGTTTATGAGTAGGTACCTATGCAACGCGAATAAAATCAACAGCATCTACTCTACTAGTAACATAGGAAGATAAAAAATAAACAAAATGACGTATGGGAATTGGGAAGTAGGACATTACGTAACGAAACAAAAGCTTACAGTGAACAAAACTAACTGTGAAATTAAAAGCAATTACAATTAGAATCAAGAACAAAAACCAGAACAATAGAACAGATATAAAACAACAAATCCAATTCATTTCCTGCGTTACAAAACTTGTAGATACTCAAAAAACCAAAAACATCTATCCACACATATTACTTTCACATTCAAGCTGACCAAATAAACTCGAACACAATAATATTTGTACAAAACTAACAGAAACTCGTCCAGAAGGGTATAAGTTATGCATTATTAGTGAGCTAACTTAAATCAATATTATTATAACAAGCACAACTTTCTTGGGATAGGTATGAACAGGTAATAATTGTTCGTCTATGTGTAACTTCAACTCGGTAGGGGAAGACAAATATTGAGTGAAACTTAGTTTCTTGGTAGAGACGGTACCAATGTTAATTAATTATTTAACTCTCACTTTAAATTTTATTTACTTTTTGATTTCAATCTGTTTGGATGTATTTGCTTTGACTTGATGAAATTATGGAGTTGTAAATTAAGCGTTGTGGAATGTTGTATTTCTTAAGTTTATGTTATCGCTACATTTTCGTTATTTGAATAGGAGCTACTTACAATAATGTGAGACTAACTGCGCATCGCGGTGTTACCCGCTACATATTTTCGGGATAAAAAGTAACCAGGATGTCAGCTACATTCACACCAAATTTTATTAAAATTGGTTCAGCCGTTTGAACATGAAGAAGTAACAAACACAAATTATAATATTCGTGTGAAAAATATTTAATTCAGGTTTAATTATTTGTACTAGTTTAAAGCAATTCATTTTAAAGATGCAGTTTCAATGCCCATGATCAAAGCTCAAATTAAAATTTTGGAATAGTACTTCTGTGTATACAACCATTTTTTTTATTCACAGGTAGCGTTACTTTACCTTATGACTAAACAATAGTAATTATTAAATCGCCAGCCTTCCAGCCAGCCAGCCAACTAGCGAATCAAATCTATAAACACGACATCAATCGCTACGGAGACGGTCCTTTGTTATAAACCCGCTAAACGCTACTCGTAAGTGGAACCTAGTTATTGGCGTCAAAATTGCCGTATGAAAAATTATTTATAATCTTTATTTAATTTTACACGTATTTAACGATCTTGTACGGTTGTAAAAACGAATAAAAATAATTCTGTAAATAATGAGTTGTATAAAAGTATTCGTCTAACAAGATGGGCACAGGACCGCGGCGGATGGCATTGTTTAAGGGAGGCTTATACCCAGCAGTGGGATATTGTAGGCTGTGGATGATGCCTAACAAGTAGTTCGTTGTTTTAAACTATATCCTGTTGATACTAAGAGTTTTATGTGAGTGAGTTGGTATGTATAACGTTTCAAATATTTGGCTGTCGGATTCTTCGAATTCATTATTAAAATATTGGAACAGAACAGATGGACAGACATAGTGTTTAACGATCTCGTTAAGTTTTTCCTAAAATTATTGGCAGATAATTCAACTTAATATATTTTTGTGTATTTTTGTCTATTCTATTGACATAAAAGCTACCTAGTACAAAATATAACGTTATGCAACCTTATTCGTTTTAGATTCCGCTTCCCTCCATTCCTCCTCGCCCTACAAGAACTTAAAAACAAAACTAATTAAAATTCTAACTTCAACGCTCGTCGGAAAGTGTTGTAAAATAACGAAATAATGTTTTCATTAAATTGAAACGAGAGTAGTTAATAAAAACGCAGCGTAGCTTCGAAACGCCGCTCCGCGCGCCGCTCCGGCGCGGCGGCGTAGTGTAGGAATGCGCGTTTGTTGAAAGTGTTAACTAAAATTTGCATAGTTTGACGAAAGTTTGGCGTTGAAGTTGTACATCAGTATCCCGCATTGCGCGACCGTCTCTACCGTCCGAGAATTTTAATAATTTGGAACGCTTGTATGAGGGCTTTTATTAATGTATATGGGAATTTTAGGAGGACTGTTGCCTTTTCTGACGTCATGACATTAGCATTTTATCTTTTGCCTTTTACGCTAACTGCGTGTGACACAAAGTGTATTTGCTACAGTGCTAGTGTTGAGCTAATATTATTATTTATTAAAAGTAAAAAAATATATTTTATATTTTGCAAGCCTAGATATAGGTATATAATATAAAAGCCTATATAAAAACATAACCAATAATCCAATACCTCTAGATACATACTTAAGCTATGAACCACAAGTTCAAAATACAGCTAATAGCTTCCTTGATTAATAATATCTAGTTTCTATAACAAAGCACCCAAGTCGTTATTAAAGCAAAAAAAGTAAAGTGCAAGTAAAGTATACTCACAGAACAATTACAAGGAAGTTCTGGGGTTTTTGGGGAAGCGTCTGAAAGCCCCAATTTTGGCCCCGGTAACAACAGACTACAGTTTGTCTAAAGTGAATGAGCAATAAAGCAAATCCCGAGTAAGCCTTAAGGACAATGCGAGCGGTGCTGCGCGAAAAATATAGTACTCATCGCTATTTATATTGCCCTGGTATGCTTAACTTAAGTAAAAGAAAAATGTTGAGAATATCTTTTTATGTTCCGTAACTTTTGGGTTAAACCGAATATATTGGTTTATATTTCATACGAGTATTTACCACTTTTCCTGTACCTACCATTGTAGTTTCAAAAAAACAAAAAGATTTGTTAGAGAAAGCCTTTTTAAGGAAATCTAGTTCGACCGTTTTATACATAGAAACAAAACACAACCATATTCACAAAGTGTTAATTCCTCCAGCCAAGTAGAATAAACCTACATGTATAGTTGATTTAAATACAATTATTATATGTCGACAACAGGGACTGATATAATACACCACATTGCCTAATCTGTGAAACAAAATCAATTTAGTAATATATTTACATAAATTATAGCAGTACCATCACTTCTCAACACAGTAGTACACGCGTAGGTACATTTTCACTGGTATTTTGCGAGTCAAACAATTCACACACAAAATTATATTGTTTTAATTCCGCAAGAGTAATCCTAACAGTCGTTCTGTCAAAGGGTATGTAGGCACTAATACGACATTGTAACATCAACTTTAATTAAAGCCCATAAAACGAGCCATGCAAACTCCCATCCGCACGCCCTAACTTTGTCGTGCGGTCAAATGTATTTATTCTTTAACACACGCGTACTTCTACCCTTTAAAGATTATGCGATGGCTTAACTCAAAACTATGTCGTCTACGTTTGATAGGATACTAAAACATGGTAGGTCGCTTCTCTCAACTCCGCACTCATATATAAAGCAAGTTAAATGAACGTCAAGTCGAAACGTAACCTTCGTTTTAACGACAGTTATAAAATTTCAAATTTCGCTACTCAGCGTTGTTAAAATCTGCTGCACCTTTGTTTTCTGTCGATAGCGTGTTTAATTTTTATTAATCCACTTAATTTACGATCTTAAACATACACGACTCTTATACTTTATGTTCCAGTTTCGTGTTTCCATTCAAAAAGATTTAATGACAACCGTGCAACAGCTTTCAGAATAGGTATTTAAATGTCCAATAAAACATTTTGCGTGTAAGTTTGTTTACTTCTCGTATCGTGGTTGCTCTACTGAGCTTGAACTAACTAATTGATTAACTATTCTAAGCGAAATGTATTAGTGCATTGGATTTTAGGTTAAAATGGTAACGTAAGTTTATTGCAAAATAATGTCTAATCCTCTGGACACTAACACGTCGGCCACGTAATAGAATGAATTATGTCGAAATTCAAGCCATCTTACATCCAAATAGAGATATAGTACATTACGTATCACGACTGACAATTTACACAATAGCTGTAAAGGAATAAGTTCTAAATACAGGCTTGCCAAGTTTAATAATCACTTAATTATTTAAAAATTATGTAGTCATAAATTAGTTTTTTTTATTTACCTAAGATGGTAAAGTAGACACAGAACTTTAGATATACCTATATAGATAGGCTTGTCAGGAATTGATAACAAAAAATAAACAATTACAGTTCTTACAGATTTTGGAGAATGTAAATTACCTTTTGACAACATCTATAAAATATAAGTTACAAATACGACACAAAATTAAAACGAAACTTGAAAAGCTTTTCTTTAACGAGTTGGTTTCTTTGAAATTGTTGATGAAGGTTTGACGTCACTACAAGAACACCTATTTTAGGAAATAAACCGTAAAGTTACTAATTACTCGAACACCTTACAAGAAATCAAAGTTGCCGTATTTATTTGAAAGGCACCTTCCGAAATCACTTCAATGGTTTCTCTTAATGGCAAGGTTGATTAAGTATAACTCGATGAACATTACTGTACCGAGTACCTAGTTAAAATATTACAACAACTCAATTTACTGAATATTCAATCTAATAAGCCTGTATTCTACAAAGGAATTTATACTCAGAATAATAACTAGGTCTTTCAAAAACTAGACGCTATTATATTAGGTATTCCATTTTAATGGTTTCAATGCCACCTAACCTAGACAAGGGCTCAATATAATTTACGCTCATTTGTATTATCTGCTCCATAAAATAGAAGGTAAAAGGACATAAGTTGATAACAACTCAATACTATCATTTGTAATTTTTGCTAGAAACATCACTTTGTGACAATGTTGATCAAAATACGACAATAATTCATAGCAGACACGATAACGGCATAAACTAATAATGTTTGTACGCCAACATTTGAGCCATAAAAAACTTAACAATGTATCTTGAGTTATTGGCTGTAGGGCTACCACGATACGAGAATATCAGGATATTATTTACCTTGGTTAGCTTAACAACTGCAGATCATCGAGGGAAAAGATCCTAATCACCTTTTTGGATGACAACCTTCGTCAATTTTTCTATATTATATTATAATATGAAAGTAAATCTATTTATTTGTTACTTCATAACGACTGAACTGATTGTAATAACATGTAATATAGAAAAAGCGTAACCTTAAGGAAACTAATTCTTTACCGAAAAAGACCCGGTAATTTTCATGCGGTTGAAGTCTAGCCAAAAGTTTAATTTTGATGATATCTACGTACTGAAGTGCAAAACATTTCAATTATTTTTATTTCTAGTAGTATAATTCTAGTAGTATTAGTAGTATTTTTATTTTTAGTACTACTATTTACGTATAACACGATCCTTTACCATCTAAGCAGAATGGCTGGATGCCCTTCCTACTACATGGTTGTAAAATCATTTATCTTCAACAACGCTAAACAAAATTACAGAGTTTGTCCTGAAACTAAGCCTGGAGACCCTGTATGGCGGACAGAGTAAAAAAGTTCGCCATCACGAACGAATAAGGCCGGAACAAGTTTTGTTACTGTTGTAAACGTATAAGGATGATTTAGGCGACTTGTAAAAAGTTGATAATATGTAATGCCGAGACGCTCTGGATTCAAGAGATTTATGATTAATTCCCTTGCCGCGATACTTTCTATCTGAATCGTCTGCTCTGACAGTTAGGATGACAACAAAAATAAGTAAAAGTGTCGGTCTGCATATTTAGTAGAGCCATTGTAGATTACAGATTTATGTTTCGTCTGCCTCGACTGAGTTAGTTTCACCAAAAAAAATAATACGTTAATATTTTACTCATAAAAACTATCATCATTTTGTGTAAAATTGGGTAAAAAATACTTAATTATTAAACGTAACGACGTAATTCTATCGTACCCTTTCCGTTCTTCTAACAAATGCTAGAGCTTAAAATCTCTATATCAAATCTCACACAGCCAGTCGCGTTGATAAACGCCCTCGTCCGTCAAAACTGAGAGTTAAATGGGAAGTTACCCGTCGCGCCATCTATTGAAAGAAGAAAGAACTAGCCATTGTTTCCTTATGATTGACTGATCTGACTTTAATAATGGTTTAAATACTTCTACTTAGTTAATTACGTATCGGATTTTATTAATAGATTTATTTCGGTTTGTTAAATTTATTTCGTCGTTTTTAGACGTATTTTAGAAATTAATTCTGTAATTTAAGGTTGTTTTTTTTTGTTTTCTTTCCGTGAAGTTACCTTTAACAGACTACGGGAAATAAAAAACAATGAAATATTATAAGGTAGGTATCTATAACCAAATATTCATGAAAATTGGTTAACATTTTTTGTTAACACTCGAAGAGTTATTTTGCCTACGTTAAAATAAATGTGAAAATTGTGTTGAGTTTTCATATAGGTCAACATAATACTGGTGAGGAAGTCGTTTGTTTTATTTGACTGGCCATACTTTTTTCAACGCGTTGTAAATTTTTGCCGCAGATATATTTATAGATATATGAAAAAATCAAACTATGGAGTATCTTACATTCTTTAAAATAAAGTAATATTGTGTAGAGCTAGTTAAAACTGAATTAACATTTATTATTTAATAATATTTTACCTAATATCAAAATATCTTAACGGAACTTTTCACGACATCTAGGAAAACACCCAAACTTGTTGCAACAAGCGTAATAATTGTTTTGGTTTAATGGAAAAGTATGAATTTTGTACGAATCTTCTCTCAGTAGATGAACTTTTATCGCTACAAGCTTATGTATGTATGGATGGATGTATGTATGTACCTATGTGAGTTTGTTTAGGTCAAATCTTGCAATCTAAATTAGAACCACTTCTTGACATCCAATTGAAACAAAATGTTGCATACTTAAATAGGTTTGGTGACAATACAATATTGCTTTTGATTAAGCTTGTGTTAAAAAATATTTTTAATATTTACTTATTTTACCACAATAGATAGAATCGTCGTAGTAATTGAGTTGAGTTCATTAATATGTCAACGATAATGTATTGGTATAGGTTGCTTACCGTTTTTCGGAAGGCACGTTAAACCGTTGGTCCTGCGCCTGATCTCTCTTCGGTCATATCGGTCTACCGCCCAATAGAACTATGAGAGTAAGGGAAAAAGGAGTGAACCTGTGTATGGGCGCATACTTGTGCACTATAATATCTCCTGCATAGTTGGCTAGTCTCAGCTAAGCCAGGCCGCAGTGACAGAAATTCGGTCAGGAGAATATTATAACATTTATAGTGTATAATAAAGCATAACATTATTATTATTCTATCAGTCTACATAAGGGTCGTAATACATCGGTGACATTACCACACATGACACACAATTGCATATAACATCGCGATCCCCAGCTGGCTGGTCGCGAAGGGAGCTTGGTAACGCTACATCAGCGTTGTGGTTACCCGGCACACGACATCTACGTCATTGTCCAGTCTGATTGATGACATTGAGCGGGCTATGACGTCATAACACTTGGATTTTGACGTGACATCTTTTAGCCTCTGTCTGAGGTCTTTTTTGTGAACTTTTAGTGTTACTTCCTTGATAGATCTTATTCATACCTGTCTATTTTCTGGAGTTATAATTTTATCTTAAAATAACTACTTATAGTTTAAGAATATTCAAGCTTCGAGATAATTTTTAACTTCATGATTAATTTAGACACAAATTACAAATGATTACTGAAATTCTTCAACTTATTAGTATACCTAATAGGTGTATTTGTCTATGTATAAGTAGGTAGGTATGTGTAGGTAACTACATAAAAAATTGTAAACTATCAATTTTAAATTGAATTTCATATAGAACCGTAGCAGACAAAACTAAACATTGAACATCGCACTTACCGACATCGCATCTGAAGACGGTTAAAACGACGGCTATAATAATTAACTAAAACATTGGTCATATTAGCCCACACGATTGCATATTATACAGCAATGCGATCCCCAGCAGGGTTGCAGGCAAGGGTAGCATGCTACATCAGCGTTGCGGTTAACCGGCGCGCGACGCCTACGTCACTGTTCAGTCTGATTGATGGCGACCAGCGGACTATGACGTCAGGATATTAATAATTAAGCTTGACCTCTAGGTGGGCCTAAACTGTACTCGAAGACTTCAAAGTTTAAGTTACAGTTTAGAATTCATTACTACGTAATTGTGCCTGAAAACATGCTGAAGTTAGTTCAAAACCTACTTTATTATGCAGCATTGCTGAAATAATAATTGGTGGGGACTAAAAATTGCCTTTGATGTGTGTATTTTGGTATACATTCATTATATTTTTATAAGATATACTTTAGGTACAATATTTACGTAATATTAAATTAAATACTTTAGGTTCAGGACAGCTTCATTATAAGTATTTTAAAGGCACACAAATATACCTATTGCGTCTTAAAAGAGACTTAATATTTGTAAATATTGTTTAGACGTTACACCGCTTATGCTTGACCCTTACCCCAAACGCAGTCTAAATGTGAGGGCGTAAGCGTACAATACAATGTATCACCAGATTAATGTGTGCGCCAGTGATGTGTGAGAGGCGATGTGTACCCAAATTCGAACAGTTCGCCTTTCCATTGCCGGCCACTTACACAATCATGGGCCAACGGTCCACTCAGTCAAAATTCGACTAACCAGACCGAGCAAAAACTTTAGACGAAATCCTACCGTAACAACCTCTATCGAATTGTAAGTCGCATTTTGAATTTTAAAAACGCAATTCGTTTTCTATCTGACTGACTCGATAATTGCTTGTATAATTGGATTTCCGGTTATAAAAATGTAAAAACTGTTCGGCATCTAAACCGCCCTTAGCTGTCGGGCTTTCAGGGGGTGTCGCTTATTTATATGCTAATGCAGCGCTGTAGAAATGCCACGCACGACTTAGGTGTTGCACCTGTCCAATTATAAGAACAACATTTTCCCCTATGTGCATTTTCATGGAATTTTCTGCATGGAAATTGAGCTAAATTTCGCCACGTCTGAACGGCGCGCCACCTTACCGGGAAATATTTCGCTTTTGCGGAGGCAGCCGTTTGTGTAAATTATTACTCTGGAGGTAGATTACTACACATATGTCCACATAGCTTCTAGTTTATTCTAGGTTACTTTACATACTTTATTTTGGCGGAGTTCGGTACAAATCTCTTTTATATTTTAGAAAATCTCTAAACGAGCTACATTTTGTGCTAGTCGTATTGAATTCAAAGTAGATAAATAGAATTTCCTCCGGCACTTACTTATCACCTTCACGCTATTATCTACGACGCCATTTGTATTGGTGATGTTTCACCCATTCCCCTGAACATTAGTATTCATGGAAGTCAGTCGATCGAGAAAAGAATTTTCGCGGCTCCGTCCAATCTTGACGAGGGCTGGACTGCTGAGTGGTTGCCATTTCCTCTCTCCCTTTATTTTTTCTCCAACAACTTAATGGAGTCGTAAAGAATGGGCTGGTATTTCATTATAATGTTTTAACTTCAGCCGACGCCGAGGGTAATTGCATGACATTTTAATATTTTTATGGCGAAAGTGTAATTGCTCTTTTGGGTTACAAATACTTAGGATAGAGAATTTAACTTACGCAAGTATATTTTTCGTACCTCTTTTATGTTAGGTAGTCATGTTTAAAATAAAATCCAGACGTCATTTTTGTACGTCTAATATGAAGACATTAAAGACTATAAAACAGAAGCTATTCTTTGAACTAGTTAAGAAAATAAAGTAGTTTCTCGCTTGCAGCATGTAACAGATGTGGGTACACAGAATAACAAAACAAGGCATCCATTCAGCTCTCGCGTTCCCAACGCAAGAATTTATCTAAAGCAAATCTCATTGTTCAGTGGATCCGCGGAGACGTGAGCTGAACTCGCAAGTAAGACAAATTCCCATCGAGTTGATTAAAGTTGTCAGCCAGGAACGCGAGAGATGCAATTTATCCGCAACCGGCAAATATTACGCGTCCCGCCATCAAAGCCGTACTATGAACCGGATTGTTCCCTTGGCTCTTGTAGATTGCGTATTTGTTAACGTGAATAGGCATTCCCTTGATAAGCGGGTGCCGCAAAATTCGTTGGCGACCGCAGTCAAATCCGCCCACGAAATGAAGTGCAGCCTTATCTTAAGTGCCGTATCACGATGCTTACCCTAGCAAGCCTTTTTCTGGAAATTATTTTGCGTAGTAGAAATATTGTTGGCTTGAGTTAAAATTTTGCTAAATAGTTTTGGACGCGCTGGTGACTAGTTTGAAGATGTGGGTGCGCTTTTTTAACTGAGCGTTCAGGCTTTTTTGCAGTTTTATTTAATTTACCAACCCAGGCATAAAATTGTGCGTATTAAATAACAACAGATAGCTTTTTTGAGCGTTCTGAAAGGACATCTGCGAACTTATCATAATACAGCAAGGTGGAAATAATAACAGCTGAATGGTTTGTTAATATTAATAGGATATTTTTTTAGTATCAGATCAACAATGCGTTAATTAGTAGGGTAAATGCAATGATCAAAGAAGAAACTGTAGGTAATGTATAATGTATGTCTCACTTAAGAAGTAAATTCAAACTAATATTTATTCAAACTATACTATCAAATAAAAGATATATTATAGCTCCTTAAGATATTAGAACTCTGTAATCGAAAGTCTCAAGACAGTAAATAATACCTGACGTCGTTTCAAGCTGACGCTGAAATTATGCAGCAATAATTTCATAGTTCACAAAGCACAAAGTAAAGCGTAGTGAATGTAAGTTATACGCTCATCGTAAAGTGGCCTTAAGAGAGCTTAT
Source organism: Abrostola triplasia (assembly GCA_946251915.1). Lineage (NCBI taxonomy): Eukaryota > Metazoa > Arthropoda > Insecta > Lepidoptera > Noctuidae > Abrostola > Abrostola triplasia. The sequence continues at coordinate 6,763,944 of OX276434.1, read as the reverse complement.
AACACGACTGAACACATTGTGAAGAACCTTTCAGAGAATGAGACTGTGTAAAATAACGGATAGCTTCAAGACTGGTGAAGCTTTGTGCCCCACGTCGGAATAACCTGTTGTATTTGTTATAAAGTCGCTTCTGCGAAATTGCACGTAATATTTATGACTGCAGAAACTTCTGAAAGGAAAAGTGCTAATATTTGATAATAATTGGCTCTTTCTTAACTAACGCCGGCGAAATATTGTATGGTATAATGTTCTCCTGGCCGAATTTCGGTAACGGCGGCTGTCTCAGCTCAGACTAGCCAACTACGCAGGAGATATTTTAGTGCACAAGTATGCGCGCAAACACAAGAGCACTCCCTATTCCCTCACTCTCGACTATGAGAGTTGCGATGGGACGGTAGACCAACACGACCGGAGAGGAATCCGGTGCAGGATCAACGTCTTAACGTGCCTTTTGAAGCATGGAGATTGTATTGTAGTTGTTAACATTATAAGCTTAAGGATAAGGAATATGAAGAGCTTTTTGGTATAAAAACATGAATTTAGGGCACTTAAGTGGGCCAAATGATGAAAGTCAAAAAATGAAAATGCTGTAGTTTAAATTTTTTAGTGAAATAAAAGTTTTCAAAAACCATTGCACAGAACAAAGCTCAACCAACTAGTAAACATAAAGAAGAAACAACATTAAAAAAATTAATGTTCCCCAGAAACTTTTGTGGATCCACAAAATGCCTGCACATTCTGCAACCACAAACTGCTTAAAGTAGCTCGAAATGCTGGCAAACTCTCACAGCTATTAAACAGAATAATCAAACAACACTGCGTTGCAAATGCGGCCCAAACAGCTCCTAAGCTCAACAAGGCAAGGTTGCTCAAGTGAAAAAGCACGTAGGTTCGTATAGTAACGGTTATTGCGAAATATTTCTGAACGTAATACCGCTGATATTTCTAATCCACAAAATCCTTGGCACGCGAGAGAATAGGGATTACACATTCAAATAACGCATGGTAGCCCGTATATACGGGGCGTTTTCCATTACGGGCACGGAGAACTACGCAGCACTATGACTCTTGTCACTTTGTATGTAGTAGACTCAGTTTTGAGTCGGGTTTAACACTGTGTTCGTTGTGTTTGGAGTTGGAATAGCACTTAAGTAAACTGGGATTTAGCCCAATTTCGTAGCTTATGCTTCTAACGGTTTACTTGCACCGGAGTTGCATTGTTATTTAGGCACATAAACGTAAAGTCAGTATATGTGAGCGCTGAGCTTTCTCCTGTGAATACAAATTAAATTGAAGAAATATATTTAGTAACATACAAACACATCTGGCTTAAGAGCATAAGTTAAGCTATAGTAACATTCAACTATTGGTATTTACAAGAACGAAACTTTTTTGAAATAATACAACTGTATTTTTATTTTATTTTATTTTATTTTATTCAGGAAACAAACAATTATACACTATGTAATACACAGGAATTTGTTTGTACTTATTATGTTAAGTGTACAATCCATAACATTTCCACAGATTACTATCAGCTATCGTTACGGTATGGAAGCTGGACTAAAAATAACAGTAATTTATTAAAAAGAAAGATACTAAAAATTAAAACAATAAAATGTAAAAGACCAAAAAAAAAAGTAAATAAACAAGTAAAAAAGTATATAACATAAATGTGAAAAGTGATTGATATTAACATGGATTACAATTTAAAACTAAGTGCTCAATGATTTTATTTCTAAAGGCATTTTTATTTAATGCAAATATATCTATATGATTAAAGTTATTATTAAATGTCTTAACAAGTTTTTGAAGAGGCGCTCTCTCACCGGCGTTGGTGCGACAAGAAGTTGTAGCAAAAACCGGGTATCGGCGCGCGTATTAAGTCGGATCTTATTACAGATTAGATCGGGTCTTACGACGAAGTTAAGTGTTAACAAAACTCTGTCTTTCATTATAATCCTCAGCCTATCTCAGTCCACATAGGTCTCTCCTATGGCGCGCCATCGCCACAGAACTTGATCTTTGGTCTTCCACTTCCAACCGCTAATAACCATTTTGTGTATATCGCCGCCCCACCTAACTGGGGACGATTTAAACTCCGTCTCTAATAATATATGACATAATAAAAGAAACCTACAATATTGTGGTGAGAAGAATAACGCATGGGTTGCATACTGACATGTCATCCTCACCACTGACATACTACTTCCAAGTTGTTAATAGTAGTCGGGTTGCACTCGGCTTTAAGTTTATTCAGAACAACGTAAACAAATATCTCGCAGTAATAACGATCTGGGTACAAAAACAAGGTGTTAGCTGCTTATCGCAAATTAATAATGGCCAAGAAACTTGTTACCGACTACTGATTGTAGGCGAGTATCGCTGCAAGCCAAATAGAACAAACACTGCTTAAGATTAAAGACGGCAATTACTTATATTGAGGTCCCGATGAAAAATAGGTTGTCGCCACTCTTGTAGTTAAATTGATATAGACAGAAGATTAGCTTACTTAATTGGTATTCATTAGATAAATTACAGATGAAATATGAACTTAATGTTGTACAAAAATTGCTAGTGTTGACTCGTGGCTAAAACCACACCACATTCGTCAATTGTGGTTGCCGTATAGTAAGTTCTATAATGAATATCTTGAACCACACTATTCGAATATAACATTCTATTCTGTAAAATTTCAATGCGTCTGGATTTGAATTGCATGATTTAAAAGCTAGAACGTGTAGGTAAAGCAAAATCTACTCGACATGACCCGAGAATCGATTTAAAATTTATAAAACAGTACACCACTTCGAACAAAAACAACGCGAATAACGTAAATATATCACATATTTTTCGAACGCTGTAATTTAAAACTTTTAATACCAACCCACCTAAACTGTAGAAGAAAAATATTGCACGAATACAAGTTCTGCAATTGGAACGTTGAAGTTAAACCAATACTTTATATCTTTATATAAAGTCTAATTCGAGCTGAGCACGCCAGTGAAAAAGGTACAAAGTTCATTATTGATTGTTGTTCTGCGTTATAGAATGCGGGGAAACTATCCAACTATGATATATGCTTGTATGCGTCGAGCATGATTAAAAGTTATTAATTGGTTTACTTACAGCACATTCTCTGTAAGTCCCAGTAGATTTACTGTTAGGCAATTTTCTTTTAACTGAGCCATACTTAATGTTTGTTAATTTTAATTTAAAGCCATTTAAAAAAATAATGTGGAATCCTTGTATGCTCCGAATAAATAAAAAAATATAGTAGGTATATCCTAGTGTTTTAGATGAAAACAATCTGGAGTCTGGGCGAAACAATTTTTTGGGAATGTGTTCGTTATTTTACTATGTTATTCGTGTGTGCAAATATGCACATTACAGAAGATAGACGTCTCATTTAAAAATTAACGTTTATTACTTCCAAAAAGCCATAGTAAATCAACAATACTTAAACATTAATTTAATTTTTCTTGTCTGATTTCCAATACAAAGTCATGTCGGAATATTCGACAACACTGAAAGGTATACTAATTTAAATTTTCAATATTGTAGCTAACAGTACCTGCTAGAGTAGTTTCTCCAAGTACTTTGTATTAAACATAAAATTGCAGACTTGAACCAACTCGTTGATGGATAACCAGAGGTGATCTAAAAATCAATACTTTGATAACAAAGTTTGCGTTGCACGAATTGCCTCGCGTCCGTATTCTGATTGCAGGCACGTAGCAATAACGTGGCGATTGAGTGACGTACCCCTCGCAGACGAATAAATGTCGCCCCTAGTAAATATTGTTAAAGTGGTTAAACCACCAATAGGGACGCCTCGGAATATGTTGATTTTAGTTTTCTAATAAGTAGTGAAGTGTTGTGGTACGTTGGTATTGACGACAATCAGCTTCGATGCACACGATCTTATTTGCATAGCGAAAATATCGATGCGAGTTCGTGTGAGACTTACAGAGGGGCTTAATTCGGTTAATTGGAAATTTCACGAATGAAATCGCATATCGTTTGCGTCCCAACTCCTAACCTAATGGCCAAAACAGCATGCAAGACATTAAATTTTACGAGAAAATAATGGGTGCTAGTACCTATCTTCAGAAGCCAAACACGATCGCCACTGTTAAAACAGTGCTTTTAATTATTACAATAATACATTCTAATAATCTTATCAATCAGATCTCTTAATATTTTACGTCTTGTACCGTTTTCTTTTTCGTCTTGCATTCTAGAAAAAAGTTGTATATTCGTTGCTGGCAACCACACGGCAACCCTTAAACAGTTCCCCTCAGCCGTAGTTTCGTAGACTGTAATGACGATCACGCAACCTTCCTGAGTGACAGCCAGACAAGTCTCGAACCATTGCATTTCCATTACCGAATAAATTTATAAGGTTTTGTGTGGAGCGCTACATAACAGTTAATGTATATAGTTTCATACACAAATTTCATTGTTCTCTTATACAATTATCCTATTCAGACGGTATTAAGAACTTTAATAATTTTGATGTACTTTTTCTTTAGTTTTTGTCGACACAAAAGTGGTCGTTCTTACCTCTCGAGCATTACATTCCATGAAAAAGAACGGATGAATTAAAATAAAAGTAAGAGAATTTTAGTACATTTTTGTTGGAAGATATTTATAAACTAGGAAGTAGTCTACTAAATTTAATGAACTTAGCTAGGCACTTTCCTTTTAGGAGGTCTCTCTGGACTTATAATTTAGAGGGATATGACTTTCCATTGAATAAAGAAATCTAATTGGATGAGCCTTGCTTTTTATAAGAAAATTGTTAGTTATCTTCTTTTAGAAAGTAGATAGTAGTAGAACCAGTATTCTTACCGTGTCGAATGAACATGGTACTCTAACCAATGTTCCATCTTGGCTTGGGAAATGGATGAGGCTCGAACGTAAGGCTCTGAAATGAATTCAATAAATGGCTAAAGCCCGTCACTTTACCTATGACCAATTACAAAACGACATGGACAATATGGACATCCAACGTACATAATCAATAGCAGCATAAACATTTTCACCTTACCTACAAGTATTTTGCTCATATGCAAAATACCTCACAATAACAAATCAAGCACTTTAATAGCCCGTATATGGAGCATAATACTCAAAATCTTAACGAAGCACTATACCGTTTTAAAATCCTGACGAATATCCCATTTTACGAGGAGAATAATAAAAGCGGATCACATTAATTAACCGTGTATCTGCCGGCTGATTAAGAGTGCAGTAGCGGAACGCCATAGGGTCAACTTTAATTGGCTCGCTGTTGTATTTTAGATGTGCGATACAGCAGCCGGGGGGTTAATGAATAGAACAACATGTGGACAGTTGTTGTTGTTGGCGATATGTCGTTTTGTTTTGTAATTGCGTGTTAGAGTTGTTTTGGGATGTTTGGACTATATTAGAGCAGCCAAAGTTTTGGTGCAATTAGCTCCGCGTAATGAGCTTTTGGGTGGTTTGACAAAGAAACTCATTTTATTCTATTACAGCTGCGGAGTACGAACATGGCTTCTTATAAAGATACATAATTATACTAAAATATTGTATGTACAAATGCGTATTATATTTTTTAATAAGCTATGTATGTGTTTAGTCAGTTGAATATAAACAGAAATATCTAGCTCACAGGTAAAATGATTTTTTAAATTTAAATCTAAAAAATCATTTGAGAAGTTTTGTCTCCTTCACGGATAGGATCTGTATTCAATCAAAGTGACCTACGCTCAGACGTGGGCAAATATATTTGGCCCAGACTATATTTTTAGGTGTGTGACTTTATTTTATTGTTAGCATTAGTTTTTGTGATTCATTATAGGTATACAAGTTTTATTTTTTGCTCGGATTTTAACTTTACTCTTAACTTTCATTTAGGTTTCTTTGTAAGTTTAGAGAGAGAGAGCTTTGTAAGATTTAGATCCGTGTGATTAATACGTTCTAACCGCGAATTTATATTATAATATATAAAAAGTGTATGTAGGTATTCGTTCGACACACATTACATTAATTTTGCATTAAAACTGTTATAACCTTAAACAGTCACACTCACTACAACATGAACTGTTGAAAAGTCTATAGGTATCACAAAAATTTAATTAAACTGAGAGAAATTGCCAGCCTCCGAATTTCTCTAATAGAATTAACGCCGGAAAGCCGAGATTACTATCGGTATCACTTAGTTTCGGATAGGGCATGATACTGTTCGTTAATGCATGGGTGCGAGTGGTGCGACCCCACCGGGGGAGTTCAACTATGTTATTCACAGCACTTCTTCGTAAAATCCACTTTTCCGAAGCCGGGATTAGTATACTTTCTCCATCCCAGTACGAATAATTAATTAACAAAAGTAATATCCATAAATTTGTATGTTTTATCTACGCATCGCCGAGCTGAAATCTTTGATTAATATTTAATAACAATTCTCAATTAAACATGTTTCAGCGTATGAATTAATGATCAGGCTACGAGCTAATTTCGTCATTAGAAATTCAGAAAGTGAATGAACAAAAAGACAGTAATTTGGGCGAGAAATTAAATTTTAACAGAAAACACTTGAAACGAGAAAGTGCGCGTTTCGTCGGGTTGTGTATTTAACGCGGATGTGAATTTCGCCGCATCCGCCCAAAAATAAATGAGCTTTCTTCCGCTTACTTAATTTACTGCCGCGGCCGAAGCGGGCTTACAGTCTGAATATATTAAAATTAATATTTCGCACTCGCTTAATGTCGCCCGTACCTTGGTGTTATTTGTTAACACCAAGCTTTTATTGTATTAGGGTTTTACACGGTATTTGTAATTAACAAAATATTACTATTGCGACCGGAGTCAAAGCCAATTAAAATTGATTAAAATTAAATGTTTCACCTGCATAACTTTCTGTTCTGGGTCTTATTTTCTCTGAAATTATACCTTGCCTATAACAGATGCGTTTTATTTAATGTTTTAATAAATGCAATGAAAATGCTAACTCGTTTTTATAATTAAATATTTTAGGATCAGGATTTATGAAAAATAAATTAACTCAATCATAAAAAATAATAAATTACTTTTAAATAAAATTTTGCTGAACCTTAACATTGCTCTTCAATTAAAACCAACTGTAATCCAACAAACCATAAAAAGACAAACATAATCTAGGTTCAGAACTGATAGCTGCAGTCGCAGTCCGCAACATTTCGGCTTTAGCAGAAAAAGGCGGGCGCCATTAATCCACCGCGTGGCATCACGGAGTCGCCAATGCTTACACACCCGTCGAACGAGTGAAATATTAGCGAAACAAAAGAAATCTACGCACACAGAGCTTCGTTTCAGTCGATATTAATTGAAATCGTGCTGTAGTTGGCTTGCAGTGATGTATATATTACGCTTCTCCCCTAATTCTTAAGGGATTAGCTTAAGATTAAGGGGAGAGGTGCATTGTTAAATATTTCTATGAAAATGGCAATATTAGATTCAATATTTTTTATTAATCTGACGTTATTGTGTGAATTTGCTGAGGGATAAATACGTAGGTAGTTTCTCTGATAGAAAATTATTTTCTAGTTTTCTGGTGCGGTCCCAATCAGCTTCATGTATCATCTAGATACTCTACTTCTCCTTAGTTTATATTTGTAAATAAGTGTATCTAGTCAAGTTAGGCTACTATATTCTTTAAAACGTAGGTATACCTAATTTTAGCACTTGATATCATCAGCCGATCTTTAAATTGCTTACTGACCAAATTACTCTAACTCATAAACATAATATATACCTAATAAATCGTAAAATTATCGTCAACATCACCTGTTTTTACGTCACGTCCATAGGAAAAAAAACATTTATCAGCAAAAGGTATATTTCTCAATCCGGAAAGCGCACGTCACCCTCACGTTCCGGTCCCGTCCTGCAACCGTGTCCACGTCGGACCATCGTGTACATCAATAAATTCCGTCCAGCCCGGACTCCGGACAAATGCGTGTTTTATTTGGACAAGAAACCTATTTAATGGTGCATTTGTTATTTATTGTCGATGATACTTGGGCTAACATAAGCACGAAGCGGAAACCTATCGGGTAAATTACTGTTAAAACTGATTGGCTTAGACGTAAATGAAAATTGACCAATGAGAATATACTAACGGATTAACTAGATTTCCTTAAGTTGGTAGCGAGTTAAAAAACTGATGGTTGTCATTTGGGACTTAAAGAGAATTTTACTGTGCCATCCACTTCAAGTTTTAGAGATCCATTAAAACCAAAACCAAATCTTTTATAACTTTAGTTATTACTTATTTAACTGCAAATCCTTAACTTTGCTGTTTTCGTCCAAAAAAACAAGCCAGCATGTGATTTGGATTGAGTGTTAGAAATTCCTAATCGATTGTCATTTATCAGTATAATGGCCATTAACCGTACCATTTTCCTCTAGCTAGCCAATTGGCTCGTGTTTCACTACTAAATACTGGCACATTATGGTATTCAAGAAACAAAAACATTTTAGTGATCCAGTTACAAATGTAGGTTAGATCATAATATAGATAAATATTTTTTTTGATACAACACACTTAAAGTAAAGTCTAGTAAACAAGTCAATAATATGAGAGCATCTGTACCCGAACTAAAATAGCGTTGCTTTACGGCCTACGTCACGAAAGTCCTCAACAATGAAACAGTGTACCTGATATACATAGAACGAAGCCCCAACCTTACTTATATACTAAACACATTATTGTACAAGTTACATAAGCACGAAAATCTCATACCTACATCCACAAATTATCCCATTATTATAAAGCAATTCAAGCTGAACCCTTGTGAGATGACGAGCTATTACGCAATGAACATTGCGCCAATTAACGGGCTGAGAAGCACCGATTCGATATTGCTCGTAACTTAATGAGTTCCGTTGTAAGACAAACTGTTCGGCTACTGGACACGAGCGCGCTAACCGAGGTTTACTGGCTAACTGGATGAGACTATCTCAGTATTGAAATACTTGATTGGGAGCTTTTTGGGCCAAAATGGATTATACATTATTTTAACCCAAAGCTCTGTGTGTTTTGTCCGAAAAACATTGAAATGATCTGCACAACTTGTGCAACTGCAACATATATTTGCCTCGTTCAAGCACACTGGGGCAATTTGTGCCTTAACACTAGTGATAAAAACTTGGAGCTGCCTCTGTGCCTCCCCCACTGCATCCGTATTCCACGATGTTGCTTCTTCAGTTTTAATGGTAATATCTTCTTTGTTCTTCTCACCACTTTTAATAGGTCATCTGCGACCTCGGCAGAGATTTGTCTTATCTAGTACTAGTTACTCTTTGTTTCACCGGACTGGGACAAGTTTTAATTAAGGCAAATATCTCGCACGGGGCTGCGATGTGGACATACCATTACAGCGTTCAGCCAGAGATAATGAAAATCATGGTGTGACTTATCGGATATTTGAGTTTCAAGTTCACCCTTGTTTTTGGTTTATGATGCATTTATACAATATTTAGGTCAATTATGTATAAAAATTTATTCTCGACAAAACATAGTGTAGTCGGGCATAGTTTATCACAATTTTTCGCCATGGCTAGTCTTGTCTACTGAGAGTTAAGTTTGACGTTCGCGCATAATATGAATGGCTTAGCATCAGTGTAATGCAGCATTTCGCAAGATCGATAAAACTCAGTATAATTGTATATCCATACATAACGAATGTAGGTAATACCCCAAATTATTGAAAAAGATGTCCTTTTTGTACGGTGCTTATATTCCCATATTTCACTTCTCATCATACCTATTTGTCACAAAAGAATAACTTTCTTTTTGGATCATAGACCAATTGTTGCGCAAAATTCGTAGGCAATGCTAGGCACTTACTCCTAACTGAACTGCATGTTTGTATGTACTAATGTATCAAAAAGTACCTACTTTAGTTTCACCCACAATACATTGTGTACTGTAGGAGAAACAAAATGTCGAAGCTTCGTTATGTCGCAAAAGAAGGACAAACAAAGTCACTCAGTATGGAATAATAAACTCCATCGCCTCATTTGCAAAGTGTAGTGGCGCAGCGGCGGAGAGGCTTTTGTGTAGAATTGGATAACGTTAGACTGAGTTTATTAATTTAGCCACTGCATTGGTCTAGTGCCTGAAAGTGGTGCTACAGACGACATGAACTGTCTTTGATTATACTTGAACAAGGCTAAGCAAAATGTTTGTTATTTTTGAGAGGTAAAACTAAGCCTACAGAACTACGGTAGAGGAGAAACTATATCAGAAAACAAAATGAAATGAAGCTAATACTCAGTGCGCCAAAGGAGGTTTAACATAAGACTAGCTGTTACTCCATGTCGACTGATAAATCTCTACTCTTATCCCATACAAGGAAAGCAGTTGGGTACCAAAGGATCGCAATAATTCACAAGCTATTCGCCTACCCGGGCAAGAGCAACCCATTTTTCTCAATAAGTTCCTGCGCGAAATGACAACACTTCCTACTTTATATTTTGTTTTACTTATGAGGGTAAACCTCTTTCGATTGGTGACGCCGGTTCCAAAATGACCAGTAGCATGATTCTTAAAAAAATTACACACTCGTCTGTAGAATAATCATCATTTTATGAAAAAGCAACTGATTGCTAACACATCACTACCGATATTAATACAATCTGATCCGAGATAAGAATATGCCCCTATCTCGTCCTTTACAAGAGCTTACAATTATTAAAACTTTAGTATTTAGAGAAACGTCGTAAAAAATAATGTTTATACTCTTTGACTAGGTGTTCAATTGGTCTTGTATTTGTAAAAAGTTCGTAGATTTTCAAAAATAGAAAGTAAGTACTTTTTTATAATTTATAAAGTCATTGGAAAAGGGTAAATACGTTACTAAAAGTGATTTTCTATACGGTTTTTTAGATTACTACTTTATGAAAAAAAAACTTGCTAAAGTAGAATGAAATCAGACCCTCTCTCATTACTATTTATTTATTTATCTGCCAGATAGGGTTTTGATTGTTTCTCATGAATCTCTAACAAAGAAGTCATAGTTGCTCTAATACAAAAATTATATTATAAATTTGCGTTAAGCTGAAAGCTTTGTAAAGCCATGTAGCTAAACGCAATTCTATAGTTTTCTAATTTTAAACTTCTGCTAACTAACCCAAATTAATTTAAACATGTTTTTTTAAATAAACATCTAAGGATCTATCTTCCTTAAACATTTTACAATTACTCGTTTTTTTAACCGTATTACCCTTTTCACATTACGATTAGCATCCGAAAAAGAATAATTAAACAAAAAAATGTTTAAGACGAAGAAAATCTAAATTGCCTCGCTCCGAGAGGGTGCGTTGCTCCCTGGTTCCCTCGCAACCCAGTAGGTAGAGATAAGTACAGAAGTTTAACAGCTCATACAGTGCGTAAGCTATGAAGCGCGTTTATAGATTCATATGTTTAATCAATTTATTTTAAATTATTAAGTCATGTGAATTAACTGACTAGGTTAAGGACTTGCGAAACTACATCGAATGAATATCATATGAATCGACAGGTTCGTCACTAAACTTTCGATTTCAATATCTACATATTTTACAACTACATACACACCAAAAGCATTTCGTCAAACCGATACAACCATGAAAACTGAAAGTTAAACATATTAACGATCATCTGGTAAATAACTTTTATAAATACTAGTACCCTACGTCTTTTCGACTATGCACATACATAGTCGAAAGTCGTCTAGAAAGGCAAAAAATACCTATTTTGTGCGTTATTAGAAGTTGATCTTCTGGATTCCCTGCTTCGTTTACGTAGCTCCCGCTCGTTATTAGGAGTGGGCACGCAAAGGGAAATTATCCTCACTTAACCCTCCTGAAGGCGTTAACTGGCACCTCAGAGGAGAGCTCTCGCCCACGATTACTTTATTATACAGATTGGAACAATTTTTCTCTAGCTGAAAAATATTTTCCTATGTTTCCATAGTTTCGAGAATGGTTCGCCTTAGAGTATGTATACGGGGCGCTCTAAAGTGTAATGTTGTGTGTTCGTGTTATGTATCTGCACTACCCAAAGGTTTGACTGGCAGAAAATGCCTAAAACGCCTTGTATACTTTTGTCTGAAAACTTATTTAAGTACTTGTTTTAGTCGATTTTGTAGATTTTAACTTCTACATGGAATAAAAAACTTGTCCATAAAAAAATAAGTAACCGTTTTCGATTCAAGCACCAAAAAGCTCTTATAGTTTGGTTAATTATTCAAATTCTTCCCGTGGGTGTCGTAAGAGGCGATTCAGGGAAAATCCAAAAGCTGGGCAGCTTCACCACCAATACTGCGATCCAAGCCGCATACCAAGCGTGGGGATAATGGCACCCCCACTTTGAGGCCTTTATTCAACAGTGGACGTCTTCCGGCTGATGATGATGATAAATTATTCAAAAGATCAATAAAAATATGTGGATACTAAAAACTTTTTGGTTCATTTTAATTTACCTGGTTAGGTATAAAAGTATATTTTCCAAATTCATCTACACATACTATTTGGACTGACCCTTCGGTCTTGTATTGTGCTTGAATTATAAATGCCGTGGCTGATTAGGTCTTTTAGCGCTAGGATTATACTTGAAGATTGTTGAGAATTAACTACAAGTTTGCATAAACAATTTTAAGCATGTTATGATTTTCGAATACTGTATATACTCCAACTAAGATGAAAGATGGTAACATTCCCACGAAAGTTAATGTATTTTGTAAAAACATTTTCCTTCGTTCATTAGCCAATAATATTTACAAATATTATTCTACAAAGAAAGTTAAATCAAAATACTACTGCTACGTTGTTTTTATAGTTCGTAGAAAATTAAAGTCTACATTCGTTCTGTTAGTATAAGAAAAATGAAAATATTTTCCCCGAATGGAAGCCAAATCACCGTTAACCTTAACAAATCTTTAATTCTGTCCCTCAATTCACGAGCCCCGATTGTTTTTCCGAATGAATGCATCAAAATAACAATTCGTTAAGGATCCAGTGGCCAACCCTCTTCAACCCTCGTTCATTGTGCCCATCTTTTGTATTGGACTTGTTACTGCACATTGGAAAGTATAAAATCAAACAGGACAATAGAAATAAATAATTACCTACGGGTTTTGGTGTTTTATTTTTTACGACGAAATGGATTGGAATTCTGGTGAACTTTTAGAATGTTCTTTTACTTTGCATAATAAATAACAAAAATGTTAAATATATGTATTACTAACATGAAATGCTTCTTTTCGTGGTGGTGGGGCGTGGGTTCATTGAGATTTACTGGTAAAAAAATACCTAATGTAATTTTATGGTAAGTAAATATTCGATTTAGAATAAACTATTGGTTCCAGGCTTATGATTCCTATGTTTCCCAATACAGAGCCACAACCCATAACATATCCCTACTAATATTATAAACGTGAAAGTTTGTGCGTGTAGATGGATGTTTGTTACTCTTTCACGTAAAATCTACTGAGTGGATTTTAATGAAATTTCATATGGAGGTAGCTGAGACCCTGGATTAACACATAGACAATTTTTATCGCGAAAAAATGTAGCGGGTATTACCACGGGGCGCAGCTAGTATAACATAATTATAGTAAAAATTGAGCAAACTTAATTATTTCTACTGCCCTACAAGGAAAACTATGATGAAATGCGTGTCTGACCCGTAAAAATCAATGAAAATCAAAATAAATACGGCAAAAATATTGACTTCGAAATTATGTCGCAATATTTCTACCGTAAACAGATTGATGTAGGAGTCAAACAAAGAAAGAGGTAGGCGGAATAAAATTATGATTTATTTATAGGACAAACCTAACGTAAGGGAATATGACATGTTGCTCATTTTATACGGTAATATTATTATGATTGAATCTTACATTTGTAAAAGAGTATTTGGTTACAAACTTCAACTTAGGTGTACTATTTATATTTTTTCGGAAATGGTCAAAATTGCACACTGCACTATTACAAGCTTCAAAATGACGGAAGGAGAAACTTTTTAAACGATCGTTTCTTTTATATAGGGGGAAGTAGATAACTAACATAACATAACTTCACGCCTGTATTCCCGGAAGGGGTTGGCAAAGGTACACATATAGTACACCCACATTTCGCCAGTTATGTTTTAGGTCCCAATGTAATAGAGGGAGCTTATTGCCATAAACCGGGCACAACTCCGGACTCCGTACTGCTACTGAAAATGACCTAATGGAAAAACTCAGTAACACTTTGCCCGATCCAGGATTCGAACCCAGGACCTCATGCTCAGCAGTCGCGGTTAGCAATCACTAGACTAACAAGACAGGAGATAACTACGAGAATCAATATCTTAATGTCTATCAAGAAACCATTCAACAAAGTATTTTTGTTTACAAAATACTGTATTGTGTAGCATAACTGTATACATTCTGGGTATACACTGAAATCGGACCGCAAGCCTGACAATCCCATTGACTCTGCGGTTTTGTCATTATGTCAATGCTAATATTTGCCCATTGACGATCGCCAATCGATGTATATGTACACATGCTACGACCTACGAGTATTTCAAGAAATAAACTAATGTTGTATTTCGCGCAATTATAACCATCTCTACAAAAAAGGCTTTTAGAGGTAAATTATTATTAGAGGCACTATCATTAAGAACAGTTCGGCGAATGTTTGAATTATCTGGATTAGGTCTTTATAAAACTAACTTTAATAGAATTATGTTAGACAACGTTAGACTATCGTTATATTTGAAATTAAGATATGTACCTTTTCTCTAAATTTCTCTAATAACAGATTTTCGTTAATGAATTTCAACATTCAGGGACCTAAAACATAACTGGCGAAATGTGGGTGTACTAAATGAGCACCTTTGCCTATCCCTTCGGGGAATACAGGCGTGATGTTATGTGTATGTGTGTATTTTCACCATAGAATTAATGGATTCACATAAAACTCTTTCAGCGATCCAATTTATTATATATACTTATATTTAAAGCATCGTCATTTGATCTGTTAGCAGACTCGAAGCTAGACTAAAATGTTCTGATTAAATTCTCAACAGAATTTATTTATACGTTTTTGTTAGGTATCCATGGATAATCCTCAATTTTCTGAAGAAAAAGCCGATAAATAAGCCTTATCTACATGAACATACAGTTTACTCAACTTTGTTCACGTCAGAACACATTCTATTGAATATCGGAGACGTATCAAGTAAAAAACGCTCAAATGGCTTCATTTCCCAAACTGATACAACATCTTCAATCCACTTTTATGTTAGAAAACACGTGCCTTTATTGGAAGAGTTTCGGGGCTACCAGGTGTCTATACGAAAAATGACAAATCTTTTAAAATATACCTTTTTCGGGGAAACGCGTCACGTAAATTTCCTTTGACATGCACTTTAAAGTATATTGCCATTTTTTGTAGAGCTTAAATATATCTTACTTACAAGTTCCGTACGTACGTCATTTTGAAATTAAATTAAAAAATGTTCGTTCGTCCATTACAAATATTTTGTGGTAATTTTTAATAATGTTAAATTTTTCAGTGGACCTCAAACTAGAAGGTGCATCTTGAGAGCAATTGAGTGCAAATTTAATAAAATAGCTTGCAATGTTATAGCAGTTACTCGTGAATCCAAATATATGCGTAATCCCTGCAATATTAACTTCATTGAATAATATCAGCAACGATGTTACGTTTAGATTTTATCTTTTCTTTTTAATTTATATAAAACTGATTCTTAAAACACACAATCTTTAGTAAACTTATGTTGTGAATGCTGTGTGTACCTATAATAGGCATGCATATAAGAAATGTTGTCATTACTGTTTTAATTTTGTACACAATATATGTAATGCTGTTGGTATACCTAATAAATAAATAAATAGATGTTTGATCACACATAATGTACAACAATGAGTATTTACACATAAGTGTTTAGATTATATTATAAGCAGCTCATTGCTTAAAGCACTAAGCATGTAATAACCTCATTGTGTTGTCGTAACAAAAGTTTAACTATAACTTGTTATAATTATTGCACTTCGTTGATTGATAAAATTCAAGTAAATTCCTAGCTTCAATCATTAGTACCCGATTGATTCTTAAAGATATGTCACTAATTAACATTACAATACTATAATTATAATCTACTTATAATAAACACTTCTATACTTAAAAGGGACAACCATCCTTCATACTTAAAGAAAAGGCAACTTAAATTTACTTCCATCAAAACAGTCCTAAAATACTCCCTGAAAACTGAAACTCATCTAAACCTGGTATCACCATCGGCTGGGTGTTGTCCATTCGTCACACGTAACGTCTACGTATCGTGGTCACGTAGCGTCCCGTAGAAAACTTTTATTGCTTGCCGTAATTGTGACATCGAAATACAAACTAGTTGCGTTAAGGCACAAGTTTGTACGGCAATTTGGAACCGCAAAGTTGTAGTGTACTTTTAAATTATTGTATTTTTAGATATATTTGCTTTAGGTGTTCTAGCAAAAAAGTAAAATTATCATCGGTTCAATTTTTAGTACATGACTTCAGTGAGATGTATACATAAAGGCTATTCTGCGGTCTCAGTTCCAGCTTTGCCATTTTTGTTTTAGGAGTCTGTAATGTCCCACTGCAGGGCAAAGCTTTATCATGATCGCACAGAAATACCTATGAATTTACGCTTCTTAAACCTAAATCTATAAACCTGAAATATTCATTTTCAGATAATCATTTACGTTTGTGTTAAAAGCTATGGTTTTTATTACTACCCAAAAATAAAGTACCTAAGAAACCAAAATTGAAAACTCCAGCCTCAGATCTAAGTTTTGTAATAAGAAAACATGACACACTTAAAAGTTAAGCACAAGATGATGCCACGAATAAAAACAAAGGTTACTTTCATTGACATTGGTCCATCTCTTTAATGCGGCCACAAAATAGAACCCTAATTCGAAACTTACTTCGAAAACGTGGCTAGATTTTACTATCACTACGCTGCGAAGTGGCAGTTCTTTAATTCATGAATTTAAAAGAGTCTTCCAATTTCCCTAATCAAATCAGAACATTTTTGTTAAGAAATGATTTTCCGCCGCAACCCGGCCTATATTTCGCGTGCTCAATGTCCTTCAAATTGTAAGAAAATCGTTTTCACGGGGAAATGGTTTTGAGTGGCTGTCATTCATCGGGTATTGGGCAATATTGAAACTTGGTTCTTATTTTAATTAAAGAATGACGAATGGTAAATGTCAATCACGCGATTCGTTATGAGCACTCCGGTGAATATCTGTCTGCTTTCAGGTGATTTGTTTAATTAACTTTGATTTATCTTGTCAGTTATCGGTGTAATCAAATATTAAATTCAGGCTTATAGTGGAACGTAGTTGCAACTACAAGATTGACGAAGTCGAAAAAGTTTGTTCAAGGATAAAATTTATTTACGATGATTCGTTCATGGATTTGTATGAAGTTTGTGTTTCTTTAGTGTTGGGTTAATTTGCTGATATAGCATTAAAAACCTTTGTTGTTTTAGGTGTGATAACGTATCTTATTAGTCGTTGTTGAAACCTAATATAATTTAGTTGTAGTATTTGGAGATTAAGACAATGTATTGCATGTACCTACTATATACCTACCTATATATTAACTCAAAGCCTCATCTCACGAGTCCATTAAAGCGGTCTTTGTAAGAGATTGCTATATGCGATAAGACTATCGCAATATTCTAGTGTACATAATATTATGTTGCCATAATAATGAGTATGTCAGTTAGGTTATCCAACAACCAACTATAATACAGACACCATCAGTTGATTCAACTTTAAGTGGCAGTTAATATTATAAAAAAAGGAAATAAATAAATGCTTTCTAGTAGGTATATTATGATCTTCATTCTTCTTATAGTTAATATAGGTAGATTCTACTCATTAGATTTTTCTGTGACGGAAATTTCAGTAACAACACGGAGTCCGGTTTGTGGCCGATTAATGGCAAGAGCATTGCCCCTTATTATAACTTGCGAAATGTGGATGTACTAAGGTACACTCTGCCTACCCCTTCGGGAATACAGGGGTGATGTTACGTTACAAGTAAGTATCTTCCAAGAAGTATTCTGAACTACTATTTCCTGTAGATAACGTTTAAGCTTGGAGGAGCTAGTAACTCATTTTCATGTTGTGGGTAATTTTCCTTGTTTATGTGGGAAATTTAACAGTTGCGGCTAGTTAGCAAGCAGCCGAGTTCGTACTTCGATTTAGTATACCTAAGGTGAATTTAATAAACTTGGCCTTTACAGCTAATATTTATAGGGCAGAGAAATATTTTAAAGAGGGCTTAAATGATGATGGCTTTTTCCTATTGGTTTTTCTGTGCTGTGTGATTCCTGGTTCGGGCTGATCTTAGGGGTTTTTGAAGATCGTCATCATCATCCGCAGCCTAGCTTCAACTACCGCTGGGTATAGTCCTCTCTTTATGTGTGTCAGGCGCCATGCCTCTGTGGATCCCCAAGGATCTGAAGCTGAAACTGTCACTAGTTAACCCTATTGTAATTTGTATCTTACTCCAGCAAGTTCATTGTGGCGTACGGAAGGGAAGGCTTCTGTTCAACATTACACGTCTTTCGGCTGATGATGATGATGATCCTGCAGATATCACATCTAACTTTGGTAGTTCATTAAATACTATTCACATATTAAAATAATAACCAAAACTTATCAACTGCGTCAATCTAATCCCCTTCCACCCGGACCGCGATAGCGAATAGACGTGTGCACTTAAAAAATCTCGTAATATTTAATAAAAATAGTTATTTAAAATCAAGTAAAGTACCAGGCGCGCATAACTTGTCAAGAAATCTTGTACCGAGCTGTGAAAGAGATAGTACAATTGAAACGGAGATATTCGGTGAGCTATCCTGCCCTGTCATCTGTCACAGAGAAACATCTTATGTCTCGGCATGTCAGATCTACTGTCATGATTTGACGTTAATTGCGGAGTTGCCAGACTATAAAAATTAAAACGAAGTTGCCATCCTGGAAAAATACAAACGGAGCTGCCAACCTTGAAAAATCCAAAGTATAGTTGGGAGAATCTACCGAAAGTGGATATCCGGCACAGCAATCTGTAAGTAAGTCATACAGTATCGTAATTTCGACTTATTCTCTCACCCGAAGCTTATTTACAAGTCATAAATGTCACTCCAACGGTCACCTCCTAATACATCTACACCTGCTAAAATTATACCAGCCAACACAAATAGTCCTAACATACCATCTAATATAACCCAAAGACCTCAAAAACGAAAGCAAGGGGATGACCTTGATTTTTTTATGTCAAGAATGGAATCAATGTTTAATGATTGGGCCGAAAAGCAAGAAATAAAATACCAACAATTGTTAGAATCCGTCGAAGCAATTAAAGTTCAAAACACTGAAATGAAAGCTAGCATGGACTTAATTTCTAATAAATATGATGAAATCAAATTGAAACTTGAGAAATTGGAGAAAGATAAAAAGTCTGACCAGTCTTACATTAAAACCCTTGAACATAGGATTGAATACCTGGATAGAATCACTAAAAGCTCCAGTATTGAATTGAGAAACATTCCGCTATCTAAAAACGAAAATATGGATAATCTGCAGACCCTAGTGTCCAACTTATGCAAGACTCTGAATGTCCCTATAGGGCCTGCAGACATTAGAAACATCTATAGGGGCTACTCAAAGAATGTATCGAAAAAACCAATAATCATTGACTTCGCCTCAGTCATGATAAAGAATAAAGTAATATCCTCCTTCAAGGTGTATAATAAGGAACACAGCACTGAGAGGCTTAACAATACTCATATTCAACTGGATGGACCACCTGCAGTAATATACGTGTCCGACTACCTCTCACCCAAAATGAAGCGATTACATTTCCTTGCAAGAGATTTTGCCTCTACATACGCATTTAAATATTGCTGGTCGACGCCCGGGACAATATTTCTTAAAAAAACCGATGGTGATCAATCAATTAAACTTAAAAATGAACAAGATTTACTTAGTTTAAAAAGCCAAATGTGACTATGTATAGTCTGTTATCTGATAATATTTTTAAAAATAGTCAATATCATTATTCTTGTTAAATGTATATTTAAAAATATTTTTTGCATGTTATTAAATGTAAGTACTGCCGCACACACATATACAACACCCACTCAGCTACATATTATCACAAACACTTCAACTACAACCACAAAACCACTACTAGATTGTCAGTCGGTACGACTATGGAATAGTCTTGCAATTGCCTTCTCGTTTCCCTTTAACCATACTTGCGATTTATCTCAATACCCATCAATAATCTCAGTTATGCTATTATACTACTTTTACGTGTTCTTTAATTGGTCAAATAACAAAATTCTCAGATATTAACAATCTATTAAACAAACGTATTAGAAAGTTGATATATGTAATGAAGCAGTTACGTAACTCAGCCAATAAAAAAACCCTACACCTCGTTTATGTTTCGTTGTGTGAATCAGTTATATGTTATTGTATAACTGTATGGGGCGGAGTAGGCACCACAAATATGTTACAAATCGAACGTGCCCAGCGATCGGTACTGAAAGTAATGTACAAAAAACCTTTTAGATATCCCACAGTTAGTCTCTACAGTGAAGCTTCCGTACTTAACGTCCGCCAACTCTACATTCTTAAAATAGTTACCAAACAACATAAAATAATACTTCAAACAACAGAATACTCCCAATTAACTAAACGCCGAAACTTCATTTGTCCTACAATTGCAATAAAAACTACTTTCGCTCAACACATGCAAGAATTCATGCTTGGATTTATATATAATAAAATAACAAAATTCTGCGAGATAAAACATTGCAGAATTCATAAGGTTAAGGAGCTCGTTAAAAAATGGTTGCTTACCCAAACCTACATAGATTCAGAATCATTTATACGAGTTATGACATAATTTTACTCACACACACACGCACACATACACACACGCAAACACACACACACACGCATACACACACACACACGCACACATACACACACACGCACACATACACACACACGCACACATACACACACACGCAAACAAGCAAGAGCACCTAAAATTAAGTTTATAGTTCATAGTTATAAAAAAGAGATCTAATCTCTCATATAAATGTTACCATTTACTTTAATTTTTGTTATCTATGTTTAACTTTACCATTTTTATTTTTATCTAGATTTTAATTACCTACTATTTTCAATTATTACACTTTTAATTAATGATTTTTCTCTCTGACGATACAATACGTATCAAACTTGGAAATTCAAATTACAAAGATCCAAGGTCTCCACGAGACAGGCTCGACCTAGTGTGGAGATCACCGGTTAAACATTTCCTTCTGTTGTTATTTAGATATAAGATTGTTAGTTTTTAAGGAAATTCGATATGTACTTTTTACTGGAAAATAAAGATTATTATTATTTATTTATTTAAAATTAATCAACTAGACAGATACAACGTTAGTGAATCATTCATCTGTGATCCCGAGCACTGTGAACATGTTATTACCAATCCACAGACTTATCTCAAAATCCTGCACCAGAACATTCGTAGCATAAACAAAAATTATAACAACTTCTGTATTATGTTACAACAGTTAAAGATAGTATGTGATGTTTTAATATTGACGGAATGCTGGCTGTCCCATGTCTCAAACTTGCCTGCCCTGAACGGCTACTACTCATACAGCAGTTCTGCTCACTACAATCAAAATGACGGAGTAGTGTTATTCATCAATAAATCTTTGACACATAAGGTAGAAGAGCCCGCATTTCACGATGCAAATTGTCTTCTTATAAAGAGCGGTATTGACACGGTAATTATTTCAATCTATAGACCCCCTAGCTTCAATAATATTGATGTCTTTCTGAATTCATTGAGTAACATTCTAAATGACTTATCCTCCTTTAGAAATATTTTTATAATTGGCGATATTAATCTCAATATTCTCGACTCGAACTCTCACACATTACGGTACTTAGAATTGTTATCATTTCATGGCCTTATTCCAGCGTACAACTTTGCTACTAGGGGAAAAAGTTGTATTGATCACGTAATTTTAAAAACAAGTCAGCCATCGTTGTCATTTGTGCTTAACACAACTATAACAGATCACGCATCGACATTATTTTGCCTTAAAAATAAAAGAGTTAACATGACTAACAAAATAAACGTGGATAAAATCAATTTTGAAAATATTGTTTTGCAGTGTAAAAATAATAACTTTTATGAACTTTTATGCAACCGAGATCCTAACTCAGCAACCAATATTCTTGTGAATTATCTACAAAATTTAGTAATTAGTAACACGTTAAAAATAAAAATTCCGCGAAATAAATTAACACTTAAACCCTGGATTACGGTAGGCTTATTAAGATGTATAAGAAATAGGGATCGAATGCATCAAAAACTTAAAAATGATCCAAATAATACCATCCTTATCTCAACCTATAAGAGATACAGAAATTTTTGTAACGGCATAATTAAAAAGTGTAAAATAAAATACGAACGAACAGAATTAGAAAAGGCTAAAAATAATAGTAAGATGCTTTGGCATAGTATTAAAAATATTACTAACTCACACAAAACTAAACGTAATAGTTGTGAATTGCTGTCTATTGAGGAAACACCGGCTGACGCAGTTAATGTAGTCAATGAGTTTTTTGCTAGTGTTGGTGCAAACCTGGCTAGTAAAATAACTCCTATTTCGATAACATCAGATAGAAACTATGTTTCTACCTCTGTGGCGACCTTTGTTTTGCTTGAAACAGATTGTGATGAGGTTAGGAGTGTCATTGCCAACTTAAAGTTAAATAGTAGTACTGGAATTGACGGTATCTCTAGCCAACTAATAAAATTGTTACAAGAGTACATTGTACCCCCTCTAACCTGTATCTTCAACAGCTGTTTTGACCTTGGCGTTTTTCCCGATGCTTTCAAGCAATCGATTGTTATACCCATTCATAAGAGTGGCGAGAGAGACTGTGTCAACAATTACCGTCCTATATCTTTACTACCCTCGCTATCAAAGGTATTAGAGACAATCATAAACAAGAGGCTCGTTAAATTTTTAGAATCAAAAAATTTACTTTCGGATGCACAATACGGCTTTAGACAGGGTAGATCAACTGATGATGCGGTACACACATTTACCGATTTTGTCACGAGAAAGCTTGACGACAAAAACAAATGCCTCACTATATTTTTAGACCTTGCTAAGGCCTTTGACACGGTCTCTCTCTCCAAGCTTCTGGTGAAACTTGAAGGCCTCGGTATCAGAGACAAACAACTTTTGCTACTTAGAAGCTACTTGTCGGGTCGCACGCAGCGGGTAAAGATAGGCGATACACTGAGCGCGGTATGTCCTGTTGACTTTGGAGTGCCACAGGGCAGTATTTTGGGCCCTACCCTATTTCTATGTTACATCAACGAACTGTGTAAACTCGATCTTACTAATTGTCAAATAATTTCATACGCCGATGACACAACTCTCACCTTTTTTGGGGAGTCTTGGACAACAGTATTTAAGTATGCTCAGGATGGCCTTGATAGAGTATGTCACTGGTTAACTAACAACTCACTTACATTAAATGCAACGAAAACCAATTATATAACTTTTTCCTTAAGAAAATCCGTTTCTACATCACACCAAATCACAGCACATTCTTGTAATTTATCTGCCAACCCTAAATGTAGCTGTCCAAATATCCAGAAAGTGCAATCTGCAAAATACTTGGGGGTAACCATTGACGAAACCCTGAGTTTTTCTGAGCACATAAGTAATGTTGCTCAGAGAGTTCGAAAACTGACATACATATTTAAACAGCTTAGACATGTGGCAGATTCCAAGGTTATGAAAATGGTCTATTCGGCCCTATGTCAATCTGTCCTTGCCTACTGTATTTCTTCTTGGGGTGGAGCACCTAAGAGCCGCCTTATAGAATTGGAGAGAGCTCAAAGATTGATTCTCAAAGTGAGCCTATTCAAACCAAGACTATTCTCCACGTCGGAACTATATCAATTATCTGAGGTACTAACTGTAAGGCAACTTTACATTCTCGCTGTAGTACTTAGGCAACATAAGCTTCTAAAATTCAATCCAAATAACCCAACTTTAGCTCGGCGTCGTAATTTTCAAATTTGCCCTACAGAACCAGCCAGAACAGCTTTTAGCGACAAATTTTTCTTTTCACTAGGTCCGCATCTTTATAACCTTATTAATAAAAAACTTTCTGTTTACCATATTCCAAAACAAGATTGCAAGAAAAAGGTCATACAATGGCTTCTGACACTTAAATACGAGGAGACAGAGAAACTTCTTTGTAGTCACCGAATCGTCTAACACATACACCCGTGCGCGCGCGAGTGTACACACCCACACACACACGTGCACAATCACCCGTAAACACATGCACAAACACTCATAAATACAAGCACAAACACTCATAAACACACTCACAAACTCTCATTAATACACACACACTCTCATAAACACACTCACAAACTCTCATAAACACACACACCTATACACATGCATGATTACTTTTTATTATGCATGCATATTCTAATTTCTCTCCGCAACAAACTACTCACTTGGCTCATGCAAGTTTTACTGTCCGGGTAAGGAGGCCAGGAGACCCATGACACAAGTTTCTTACTTAGTTTGGGCTCCTGTCTCCCTTCCATATTATAAGCATTGTTTTAAATGAGTGTATGTACATATCTTGGGAGAAAATAAATAAAAATTTATTATTATTATTATTATAATCGCGTTTTATTTGTTTTTACATCAATCATTAAAAACATCAATAAACTGATATCAGTTCTACCCAAACATTTCATTTTATCGTCGAATATTCAACACACCAATCACACTACACTCAATCAAACTAAAATACCATCAACAAATTAACTCAAATTGCTACGGCATTCTACAGCAGCCTTCTACACTAGAAACTAATAGGGTTGTCAACCGTACTACAATAATAATAATATAAAGTACCGCATTATATCTGTTAAGTAAATCGAACTTCATTAGAAAATAACATACATACATAAAGTCACGCCTGTTTCCCTGAGAAGTAGGCAGAGACCACGGATTTCCATTTGCTACGATCCTGGCATACTTCTTTTGCTTCATTCACACGCATCAGATTCCTCATACACGCTCTTCGGTTAAAATAAACTAAATGTAGAAAATAGCTTCGTCTAGTATTTTTTTTTTTTTTTTATAAACCATATTTTTGGAGTGTACTACACTTTTACCAGACTGCCAATAATTTTAGCATTTGGCAACCCTAGGTAATTGGTACACATACCTACTCCACTCCTACATGCAATGGGAATAGAACAGCTGGTATTGATAATATGAGTTCCTTGTATTACACAATGCCTTTACAGTTGAACGCTCACAGAGGGACACAACAAACTAAATGCATATTAACTCAAATCCCTGCTCATGTTATTGTCAACATACAATTCTATGAACGAATTTTAGCCTCGTTGGTCTAGTGGTCACCTAGCGCGACTGCTGAGCACGAGGTCCTGGGTTCGAATCCCGGGTCGGGCAAAGTGTTATTGAGTTTTTCCATTAGGTAATTCTCAGTAGCAGCACGGAGTCTGGATTGTGCCCGGTTGATGGCAATAGGTTCGCCCCCTATTACATTGGGATCTAAAACATAACTGGCGAAATGTGGGTGTAATATATGTGCACCTCTGCCTACCCCTTCGGGGAATACAGGCGTGATGTTATGTTATGTTATGAATTTTAAGTATGATTTCAATGCAAATAAATTGTTCCTGTCTTTTCATTGTCATAAGTGATTCATCGTGTTACATAAAACAAACAAAAAACAACTCTATTAGTAAGTAGGTCAATTAATTGTCAACATCCAAATATACACGTACTATACATAACGTAATATACAAACATCATCATAGGCGAATCGTTCATTGTAATTCATCTCGCATAATCGTTAAATAACATAATCATATTCCTACAACTCAGACGTATAATCTTCGAGACTACTCTTATACCATATTCCGCACAGAACAATATAAATATAAAAAGACCTACGTACTTACAGCATTAACAGTCGATTCAGCAAACGTCGGCACACTCTTTCAAATGAGATGGCAAGTAATTTCGTGAAAACCCAGTTCTGAAATAAATTATTCATCGGCGACGAAACGCCTCAAGCCCGTATTCATTTCATTTCTGAATCTGAATTCTACTTTTCTTTCGCTTTTTTATACCAAACCTTACCTTTAATAAATTTTATATAAGCCCTAAGATTAAACAGCGAAGTGCTACAAGGCTGGTTTCCGATATTATTGAGGATTGGTTACATAATTGTTACTACTACTTTATTACCTTCAATGAATTGGTGAGTTGGGGAGTCTTATTTAATTTATATTTTTATTGGTTGGCAAGGTATAACTAAGTCGTCTTTTTATTGACACGATCTTTACCTCTTTTGGCTAAATGGCGATGGCGATATCAATATAAATATATGGATAGCGATGGCGAATGGTTTGATTTCTAGTTAGCGTGGATCGTTTTCCAAATTCACCGATTCTGCTAGTCAAAAGGGTTGAACGGGTTTAACATAGATAGGGGTCACTTCTCAACAACGCGTTTTATTCTGACTATATATTATAACCTTTTTTGCTTCTCAAAAATGTAGAAAAGATAACTCCGCTCTTTAAATCGCCAGCGTAAGTATAAAAAATGGAGTCTAGTGTTAGTTTTTGAACATGAAAGTATCGAGTTAAAAACAGCCTATTCGTGAAGCGACTGTCAAATCTTGTTACGAACAAGAAAAACCGATAAATTATCCGACTAAACTATAAAATTTCACACAAATGCAAACTAAAACTGAACAAGTAACTCCAAAGCACGGGTCCGTTTCATATCAAACTGAAACTTTCAATCGTTATCGGGGTTCGTAATAGCGGGCGATTGGTTCACGCTCCCAAACTAAAGTCATTGGCAGGGCTCTCAAAATATAACATAACGATAGTATGAGATAACTCGGATACGTAATTGGTGTTTAGATCGCTTTACGCCGACGGCAATCTTAAGGATACAACACTTTATGTTCGGCTTTTGTTGATTTTATAAATGGAAGTTGTATTTGATAATCATTTGAATTTAGTCTGGAAGGTTGTGTAATGTCGGTTTGAGATAATACAAGGATTGGTAAACTGGTAACAATAACTGGTAAGTACTCGTTATAATAATAATATTTGATAAGATAGCAGTGATCACCGAGTGGTATGAGTGTATTAGACTGCCAAGTCAAATATCGCAAGTTCAAGCCCCGATACCGTATGGTACCGTTGGTATCAATTCCTAACCATACGGTAGGAAGAAGAAGAATCGATTAGGAATTGATTTCTGAACGGAAAATATTTTTTAAGCGTATGTTGTATAATTATGTTCTGTGTGACAATTAAACTATTCAATACTCAACATTAATACAAGTTATAGAATAATTCATTGTTTTTTAACCAAATATTTTATTAAAAGAAAATTCATCAAGTTTCTAACAGTGCCTTACATAATTTACACTTCATATATTAACACTTACAATTCTGAATTAATTTAAAATGTCAGAACACACGACAGTAATAACAACTGTTATTTTTTCTCCCTTCCTTTGTAATTCCTCGGTCCTTAACTTAGTGTACCCCTCGGCACTCATTTTCCAACATAAATCAACTTGCAACAGCTGCAGCGTTGCAAAACGACTAAAATATGAAATAATACGCTCCTTTAAATATACCTAGCGGTAGGAATAACGATTGTTTACAGTGGAAGCAATTTATCTATTTTATTCCTACTTTAAACGTTATCCTATTTTCTCTATAGGTTATAACTTAACAAGTTTTGTATCGTGGCTGTTTCCGATGTTTATTTTTGGCACAGCTATTGATAAATCCTAAAGGAATATTACCTAACCTAGTAAGATGAGTGTAAATTATATGTTTACTCCTTCAAGAAATACAAACGATACTCCAGTAAATGCTGGATAGAATGTTTTAGTACTTTTGAAAAGTAATTGCATTATTACTAGTTTTTTAACTGACTGACTGACAAAAAAGAAGGAGGTTCTCAATTCGTCTGAATATATTTTTGTTAAATCTGATACTTTCTTAAATCAAGGAAGAACCCTTTGCAATAGTTTGAGGTGTTTCTCAAAGCAACAATACTAAACCAAAAATACTGAAAAATGTCTAAACCACTGCGAATAAGCACTACGACAATAATTTCAAACTCAATAATTCTATAACGACTTTAACTGGACCGTACCAGCTATAACTAATTACGTAACGTGCACCAACAATTTAAATCTGATCG
This sequence comes from Abrostola triplasia, assembly GCA_946251915.1. NCBI lineage: Eukaryota > Metazoa > Arthropoda > Insecta > Lepidoptera > Noctuidae > Abrostola > Abrostola triplasia. The sequence goes on along the minus strand of OX276434.1, from coordinate 6,735,500 downwards.
GAAATTGGGTCTATAATTTTATTAAGCTGTTGTGAGTGGCATATTGGTGCGGTTTAATTAACAATTCACCCCAAAATACGGGCGGACCGGACTATAACTCAGTACTGACATGGATTCCTGTGACACACTCGATATATGGCTGCACCTATGCGACTAAATGTTGGCTTATCTTGACCGTTTTGTTTAGTTTTGGTTTGTTAGCCTATGTTTCTGTTTGTTGGGTTTCTGAAAGATGGGTGGGAGATTTGAAATGTTTAATCTCAGGGGAAATGTGAGTGGGTAATATCATATTCTGCTTACTGGAACATACGAAGGAGCTTGTACAATTCCGAGTTTTCTCGTCATACTTATGAGTGAAGAGTTGACATTGCCCCGAGTTTTCTCGTCATAGTTATGAGTGAAGAGTTGACATTGCCCCGAGTTTTCTCGTCATAGTTATGAGTGAAGAGTTGACATTGCCCCGAGTTTTCTCGTCATACTTATGAGTGAAGAGTTGACATTGCCCCGAGTTTTCCCGTCATACTTATGAGTGAAGAGTTGACATTGCCCCGAGTTTTCCCATCATACTTATGAGTAAAGAGTTGACGTTGCCCCGAGTTTTCTCGTCATAGTTATGAGTGAAGAGTTGACATTGCCCCGAGTTTTCTCGTCATAGTTATGAGTGAAGAGTTGACATTGCCCCGAGTTTTCTCGTCATACTTATGAGTGAAGAGTTGACATTGCCCCGAGTTTTCTCGTCATACTTATGAGTGAAGAGTTGACATTGCCCCGAGTTTTCCCGTCATACTTATGAGTGAAGAGTTGCCATTGCCCCGAGTTTTCCTGTCATACTTATGAGTAAAGAGTTGACGTTGCCTCGAGTTTTCTCGTCATACTTATGAGTGAAGAGTTGACATGACCGCCATCAATACAGTTAATGTACGACACAAGTGCCTAATAAGAATTTCAACTATTAAAACCGAGCTACTAACATTTTTCAAACTGAGCAAAATTATTCTTGAAATTACAAGGTGTACGAAAAGTTGGGTCAAAGCTCAAAACTTTATAATTACATACCTACCTACCTACCTTTTCGCTTTGAAAATTGAAACTTTCTTAATTTACCTAGTCTAGATAGAAAATAACTGCCGTCTCTAAATGAATGTTATAAGATCTTCTCGAGTTTGCCCTAAAGAAGTGAATATGAATGCATTAGCAAGAAACTTAACGACTCATGTTTGAACTGTGTTTTAATTAACCATTTCGCTTACTGCACTTGATACAAACTTAATGACTGAACGTCATACACTAGTCAATCAAAAGTGTAAATATTCTATAGATGATTGATGATCTTTTTTCCTTTTTTATACTAAACCTTGGTTTTTAAAGTGTTATGTTACTTTACGCCTAAAAATATTTTTTCTCGCTGTCAACGTTAAGCTGATACTGAACTCTCGGAAAAACAGTACACAAAGAAACTTTGACATCCTTTTTAAAACGACCACTGCTTTATTATCTCTATTTTTAAGTTTAGATGATACCTGGAAAAATAGATCGATACCAGACTAGAAACACAAAAGAAGCAAGCCTCTTTTATTACAAAGCTTGCCCTAAAGCAATAATTTACTGTTAATATAGAAACAAAGCTTAGTAAACAAGACAAAAAACAAAAGTAAGACAGCTAAACAACAAAATTATAACAGTAAAGTAGCATTATAAAGATGAAGACAAATGGCTTACACACATAGACCTACTTAACTGTTGCCTAAAAATATTTTCCTCAATAAACGCTTTTCACAAATCCTATCTACACAAAATGTTTAAGCTGGGTTAAGTACGGACCTCATTTGGGGTTCTACCACCAACATTTAAGGTAGTAAAAAAAAGTTACTCATAATAATAAATACCAATTTATCCGGCGGTAAACGTCGAGTCTGGCCGTAAGCAAGCTTTTTGAAAACCTGCCCAGAGCACGTCCGAACAATCTAGCCTTATATTAATCCGGTAAATTGAAGAATGGAAAATCTATAATAATACGTCGCCCATAAAATTGTATAATAAGTCATAAGAAATCTTATTTGATGATATTGTTATTTTTTACGTACCTACTGAAACACTATTGTTAGAGCTGCGGTTTGTTCAACGTGTGCTTAGAAAAAGGAAGGTTGAGGAAATTGAAAATACGAAACTATTTACCTTACCTCAATAGCTCACGTAGTCTCGCTGGAAGCTGAAATAAATTACATGTCTAATACATTTAGTTCATAAAACAAATTAGTTTTAAATGTGTTAAAGCTTTTTCGTATTCCCAATTAATTACTCACTCGTTTAGGTCAACACACTTCATTAAGCTCTCAACACACTAAATATACCGCTAGCACGCCGCTCACACAATTTTAATCAAAAATTTATTAATATTTGCCGTAACCGGTAGAAACATTTTACGTTATGGCATCGGTATAACAAAACAACGAACGTGATTCCACCCTACGCGATAACTTCGTTAACGCAAAATGAGCCTTCAATAGCTAAAGTTAAATTGGGTTAAAACAAAATAGCGGGGTAAGAAAATAACTGTTTACTTTTCTACGTACTTTCGCTAAACAAATGAGGTTAATACGTAATCAAGATTTGCGTGATTACGAACGCAATTGAAAGGAAAGTTTGCGATGCTCGCTCGAGTATTTCTGTTTAAGGTAGGGTCGTGTCGTGTCTGTCGTCTTGTCTCGTAGATAGCAAATTGGCTAGGCAATGGAATTGTAACAGGATTTCAGCTGTGTATGTGCTGGGTATACATAAGTATCGCCACTCAAGGGACGTGCACATTTTAGATCTCAATTACGGAACTTATTTGAGCTACTGTATATTTATACTTTATACTTTTGATTAACATACATTGTTCAAGATTGTATTAAGGAATAAGCCAAAATAGCTTTAGGAGTATTGAAAACTGGTAGACCAAGATCGACAAAATGGCATAAAAAATGTCATTCATTTTTTATGTAAGTTTGCTGTAGTTGGATACCAGGAATACATAGATACGTGGTTTTGTTAAACAAAGCTAAATTTAAGTGATAGGTGAAAGAAACACGTAGCCTTTAATTACACCATCTCATTTAAGCCTATTTGTATTTGCACGTTATACCTTAAGTTTGGTTTTGAACTAACATATTGTATACGTGTTTGCTTGTTATGTCTTAAACCCGAATTAATTAGTTGAGGTTTTGTGTTGGAGTTTAATGTGTTTCTTGTCATTGCGGCGCGCCTAGGTAATATTCTAAGAGCGCCTCAAACATTAAACACTTTCCTACATATGGTGAGAATTTAAATATTGATCTCCGTGGTTAGCATCATGTTTTTGGTTTGTTTTCAGTTGCATTAGCGTTAGGCATATAGCAGGTAAGTGCTGGACTGCTTCTATGGCATACCTGTAAGCTCGAACCTTAGCTTTTCTTTGTGATAATTGCATCGCCTGCTTCGTCACAATACTCATATAATATTATTGAAGTGAGCACTAATTCACACACATCACATAACATCACGCTTGGATTTCCCGTAGGTGTTGGCAGAGATTCACATAGTACACCCACATTTCGCCATTTAGGTTTTTAGGTCCCAATGTCATAGGGGGCGAGCCTATTGCCATCATCCGGACACAAAGCCGAAGTCAGTGCAGCTACTGAGAATTACTTAAAAAAAACCTAGTAACACTTTGCCCGACCCGTGATGCGAACTCAGGACCTTGTGCCCAGCAGTTAGCAACCACTAGTCCAACGAGGAACACAAATGTTCATAATAATATAATAAAGTATATAGAGGGTAGGTTGAGTAGGTAATAGTTCTGCGCGTAAACAATTTTGAACCATTTACGAAATAGGTAGGTACCTGGTACGTATTATTTATTGATAAAATATGGCTCAACTGTTCCCTTGGGTCCTTCGTGGATAGCATACTTAATATTATTATCTACTACGATGGTATAAAAATGTGAATAGGCACTCATCTGTTTAGTTTAGTCATTTAGTTCCGTTAAAAAATTATACTATAAAAGAAAATTGTACAGTTAAATACAATAAATTATATATATAACAATAAATTGTAACAACAAGATCGTACATCAATCACCACCTCATTTCACTTCCCTTTGTAACACAAACAAATTGTCAAATTACTACAAAGCCTACAAGAGCCAGTTATTTTCACATTCAGAAACCATTTATCATGGCAACCTCAAAATTAACAATTCGCAAGGCCACTCGCCTACTTCGCACCTTAGGTACAGTCGGCGACATTTTTTGCTACCTCTTTAATATTTTTCACAGCGGCTAATGTAGTAAGTGCTAACATCGATCAATCATGGTATTATGTAGGGATCAACGATATTCGGTTGCGTGTTTGCCGTGCGTGACATGCTCGTACTTGCCGACAACAGTTCATATTAGTGGAGTCGACCCACCACTGCTAAACTAGACAGATAGCTGAAACGATCGCGTTTATCGAATTATGTTACCTGTTTATTTATTGGGGTATTGAAATATGAATAGTGTGGTTACTAAGGGTTAGTTATGTTGATACCATTGTGTACATTTTCTTTTTTGTTGGTTCCTTACCAGAAGGTATTAGGATAGCTGTTTGATGTGGCATGAATGACTATTATGCTTATTTCACATAGATTTTTTAAGGCAATTTAATCTTACATATTGTATTATTACTTACGCACAACATGTATTCGTAAGGAACTGTCAATTACGTCAATTGTATTTTTCAAGTTCAAATAATTATTATTTTTCGTTATCATTTTAAATGAGCAAACAGTCATAAATCATAACAAACGTCACTTCTAAAAATACAATTAAACGCCTTCCATGATGTTTAATTAAAAATGACCATCTCAAGTGGTGAAGCACTTTCCACACATCGTTTCAGACGTAGCCTAACATAACATAGGATCCACATCATTTATATTTTAGGTGAGATGTCTAGACTTTGCTAAAGACGTTGAACCCTAAGTTAGTTAAGGCGTTATTATGCAGTAATCAGCTAAAGGAAGCAAATTCTGTCAGAAACTTTGTGTTAATATACTAGAATCTTGTAGTGTTTAATACAGTAACTACCAAACATCAAACCAATGTGTATGACTATTAATTTGTTAGTCAGCATGTCTATAGAAGCTAAATCGAGACAAATACCCTATAAAGAACTATACTAGGATCAACACATCTTGATACACGGCAGCACGCCTATGAACGCGGCGCCAAATAAAGAGAACACCGCTAAGAAGGGCATTAATCGTAATCACTTAGCCGAACGGCCACTACATCTATCACATAAAGAAGTCAAGTCACGAAGTGTGTGCGAGGTTAAAGTGTCCGAAGCTCACTTGTTTGAGAAAACCGCAAATAAATATTCTCGAGTGCGACTAATTGGTTCCCGTTGGATTCGACAGGCGTCCGGATCCCGGTGCTGTGGTCCGCCGCATAATTTATTGGGCTGACTGTACCCGCTATACCGTGGACGGGACGCCCGCTTATTTACGAACCTCTATTCAGAATCATGCACCTGGATCTAATAGTTACGTATTCTGCGGCTGTTATTAATATCAAGATGGGTACCAATTGTGGCTGAATAAGAAATGAATACGCGGGGTGTTTGTGGAGGATGAACCGGTTACGTTCGTGTGCGAATTATACACACTGTTACGTCATCGTGTTTATTATTTTCTCTAGAAGGTAATCATATTTGTCGAGTAATAAAGGAGCACTGTATTAAAATCGTCTATAACACATAGAAAGATAGTCATAATTAAACACGACTTGCAAGTATAACTTGGTCATAGAATTCCTAATGAGGATCTCATTATAAAGCTAATTTATTATGTTACGTAAGAGCCATGGAGGTAATAAACACAATCGCAATGAAACAACAAAGGTGGATTTTATTTTATTCCTTCCACGTTACGCAATCATTAAAAGCTACGATCCGTAATAAATGTTGAGTAGGTGACCACTCCAAACCTCACTTCCGGCAGAATGTTGGTGGCATTGTTAATGTAATATCCACACTGAAGCCGGTCCGCTTTTATTCTTTACAAAATCCCACTGTGAAAAGCTAACTCGTAAAACATTAAATTGATCTTGAATAATTCCGCTCGTGGAAAATTGTAGATCCGTTTTTCACTTCTTTAGCTCAACGTTTTTGCCCATTTGGATTCCGGAGCGTGTCCAACTGAGCCTGTTATCCTCTAACTTTGCCTTCTCGTTGAAAAACTCATGCTATTACCGTAAATATCAATTTGTATGAAACTAGAGGGAGGAGACGTTGCCCCCGGGCCTGCACAACTTTGTCTGCCACTCAGTTACAAATTGAAGTGGCTACTTACAAGGATTTAGGATTTTAAATGTCACATCGGCTTACGATAGAACTTTAAATTGGGGAACATTTCAGGTCATAAAAGTCGAACGCTTTATTATAGTTTGCGAGCAGTTCCGCTGGCGTCCGCGATATGTAAAGTCCAAGTTTTTACCCGTGATTAGGCAATTATTTATGACTCTTCCAAGAGTAATAATTTTAAGAAAGTTTTGGTAGACTCAATGAAGTCTGTTTGTTTTATTATAGTTTTTAACAGCAATCTTCTATACTACCTACATAATTATATTCTATGTATAACTACTCTGAGCTAATAAATCTTTACTTTTACTAAATAGGTTTGTATGTTCACCTACTTTATAGAACTTCATTTTTCGATCAATCAATCATTATAAAAAGGCCTGTTTTATTCGCCAATGCCAGAAAACAAAGTACCGCTTTCAATAATAAACAAATACCAAACCCAAATAAATTGTACTTAAAGTTACTTTCCTTTGAAACCGTACTTAATCTTTAAAACTAATCTACGACCAGAAACACTAGAATAGTATAGTAGTCCCCAATGGTACTTGTAAATAGTATTTTATTTTTACAAGTAACATAGTAGTTCCGAAGTACTTGTACAGAACAATTACATTTATTAATTCCGGTTGTACTCACTAGTTTATTTGTGAATGGCCGACTAGTTCCGAATTCAAACGGAGGCCTTATTCATGAATTGGTGACGCGGCGGGGTCGTGAGCTCAGCTGAGCTGAACTGCCTCCTTACCATGAACTCTTAAAGCACGGTATTTTCCGTTGTGAAAGCGAGACGCCGTTACATGCTGTGAATAATGGCATCTCGCTTTCTCAATGGAAACTGTCCTGCTTTAAGAGTTTATGGTAAGGGGACTGAATGGTTAACACTCACGAGTTATTATAATAAATTAAATAGTTATGTAGCAAAAGTAAAACTTAAGCTGAGCCACCAAGCTTTGTTGGCAACTCAGGCTGATGTTATAAAATATTATTATTTTGTATACATTTTTATATTATATAATTATGTTATGTTTAAACAACGACCTGTGAATATGCATTAACTATCTACATTTAAAAATGAAATATTGCTGTGCTAACTCCAATGCTGTAATTAGTCATAGTTATTAATACATGTATCATGCAATGTAAATAGGTTTAGCCAATTACTAAGTGCTTTTAGTTTTATTGAAGTTATATTATTTGTTGTAGTTTTATTATATTTGTTTTTAGCAAATTGCGTTAATTGTGTTCAATAGCGGATATTATATTTATATGTACCTTGGACATCAGTCACGAACGTAACTTATTGAATAATGTAGGTGTTTAATGCAGTGTTCAAGCTAGTAACTTAGGGCTAATTAACTTAACTACTTCTATAACTTAAATGGTCTAGTGGTTGCTAAGACTGCTGAGCACGAGGTCCTGGGTTCGAATCCCGGGTTGGGCAAATCGTTACTGGGTTTTTCCATAAGGTAACACTCAGTAGCAGTTTGGAGTCTGAATGTGCGCGCGGTTGATGGCGATAGTCTCGCCCACTATAACATTGGGGCCTAAAACATAACTGGCAAAATGTGGGTGTACTATATGTGTATCTCTGCCTACCCCTTCGGGGAATACAGGCGTTATATTATGCAATGTTTTATGGTATGTTATAACTTTAATTACAGTTATTTCTATGAATTTTGGACTACCAAACCACAAAAATTAGCTGATTCTTTTCAATTCCATATAGAACTTTCTATTTCAATTATTTTTTGTTGGCTAGGCACGGTGGGTGCTAAATATTTTCAACAAAGGTACGATCTGAATAGCTGGAATAGTTTTTGCGTACGTTGAAGCCACGCGGGGGTGTGTCGCCCCGGTATAAATTGTTCGTAAAGTTTGATTCCAATTTGTATATACCGTAAAATGGGAAAATACACTCGCAGTGGGAATCACTTTCTGTATTCTTTTGTTCCTGCGTTTTAAAATAAACATTATATACCTTATTTTATTGTGACCTATAAATACACATCGCCTAAGGCATTAAGTTCGCCTTTGTACATACATTTTTTATTTGTATGCATAGTTATAAAATTTTACTACGATGATTAGCGCAGTGGGTAAACTATTGGATTGCTGTGCCACAGGTTGCGGGTTCGATTCCCGCACGGGGAAAACTTTGTGCGAACCGCAGATGTTTTCTGAGTGCTTGTGTATGTGATATTTCATGTTTGTGAAACGCACTTACAACACAGGAGAAATTCCTAGTGTGGGGCAAAGTTTTTAAAAAGAAAAAAATCGCTGAAAGTAGGAAAAAATCATTTTTAATCAATTCTGATACCAAGTTTGCCGCTGCAATTGGATCTTCTGCAGATATAATGTTTAAACTTAAACTGGTTGTTTTGTATATAAATAAACTTGTGATGTGCAAACAATTTTTTTCGGCGTGTAGCAACCGAATCAGAATATTTGTTTTCCCACAAACAACAACTGTCCCTAATTCCAGTCCCAAAAACACACTCAATCAAATAAGTTTCAGTTTCCAATTAACATTGTTGTTTTCACGTATTAACTGAGCAGTAATTAACACAAGCTTACATATGGAAGCGTACTTTGTATAAGCGACACTAATATAAGTACAATCTCAAACTTAAACTCGTATGCTAATGAAGCGGTTTTCGTTGCCCTGCACATAGGACCCTTGTCAACAAAGTTTGTGTATTAAGTAAGTATCGTACTGCAGGCTTTCATATGACCTACTTTGGTCTAACAATTAGCAGACGGGTGTAATGACCTTTGACATAACTATTACATCGGATAGTACTTACATAAACGTTGTTTAATTGGATGTGTTGGCTGGCACGCTATCACTCTATTTGTAGCATTCTTGTAATAGGAAATACAAGTGACTAGTACGTTTTAGTTTATAAGCAAACAGTGTGAATTAAGTTTTATTATCCATACTAGTAATAAATGTGAAAATAACTCTGTCTGTCTGTTACGCCTTCACGACTAAACCGCCCGACGGATTTTGATGAAATTTGGCATGTAGAAAGTTTAAGATCCAAAAAATGACATAGGCTACTTAACGCGGGCGAAGCCTCGGGCAAAAGCTAATTTCCTATAATATTTATAGCTTGTAACGTAAGGCCAAGGGCATTATTAAAACGCCTTCGGGTGTCATAATTAAGTGTTCATCATGATACTAAAAGTGCCATCTTTGTACTAATGTTTCGCAGAATCGTATCTCGTTTATTGCTCCAATTCAAAGTGCTTAAAGTGGTTACAAATATCTTCATAGAATTGGTACAAAACATTGATATTTGGAGATGAATAGTCAATCGAGTTCATCTAGGATTACTTCATAACATTAAACCCGTTTTACCAGAAGGGGTAGGCAGAGATGTAGGTACCTATAGTACATCCACATATCGCCAGTTCTGTATAGGTCTCAATGTAATAGGGATTTTTGATTGCCAGCCTTTCTATAACTCTCTACTTACTGAAGTAGGTAGGTACCAATTTTTTAAGGGTAAACTTAAAAAATCTCAAAACTAAGCAAGCTAAGTATCAGTAATATCTGCCCAGTATTTTTGGTCTCTATAGTACGATGCTCTTTGAAAACAAAGTACCGATGAACAAAAACTTTCAACCGTATAATTTTTTTTTTATCTCTCACACAGCAGATGAGATGGACTTGCCCTACGGTGATCTTTTCCGGTCAACTTTTCCACTTCATTTAAGTTCTATACTTAAATTGTACTTAATGGCGAAAAGTTGGGGCCTTCAAAAAGATTTAACAATGCTTATTTTGAAGGCCTCACCCTCCACGTTTTCTATTTATCTGAAACGACGCTTTTGTTACAAAAACGTTTATTGAAGGAATGACATTTCGTTGTTTAATTATAAATTTAACGCATTACGCATTAATTACTTATAAAACTATTATTGTTAATGAGAAAATGTGAGATTAAACTGAGAACGTAATTCGATTTGGTACTGAAACGAAATAATATATTGGACTTGATCAAAGCGCAAATGAGGGAAGTCTCGATAGATGAATAAACTCCACAAGATTGCCAAGTTTAATTATGAAGTTAATTAGGTTGGTTTGATGAAAAATTTAAATCCTTACTCAAGTTAATTTCCTCGGGATCTCGGGATCCATTTTCTTATTCACATCGCTCCGGACAATTTTAATCCAGATTAAAGTAGCATCTTACAAATCATTATTACTAGACTTAAAAAGACAGGCATGCAAAAATGATCATGCTTTCAATGCGCTGTTTGTAATTGAGTTTCATTTTGCTAACTTGTTCAGACATTTTAATTTGACAGACATTGTGTAAAATAAAGTGATTAAAAAGAGAATAAATTAACAATGAATACTATTGAACTGCAATTTTCGATACAAATTATGTTTATAGTCGCTATATTATAACCTGTCTAAGAACAGGAGGGAGGCCTTTGTTCGACAGTGGACGTCTTCCGGCTAATGATGATGATAATAACCTACCTACAACTTCACTAAATAATTTTCCTTATTATGTTGTCTGAGCCTATACTATGAGGTTAAAAACTCACCATGTAGTACTAGGAACAATGCCGTTAATTGCACAACAATTAATGACAACAGCTGGTAAATTTGCTCACGCAGCAATTCCCTGTAATTACTTATTTAAGTTACCCAGTTGTTGTCGTACTACCAGTAACTATTGGTTAAAGTAGTCGAGAATCGAACGGTAGACTAGGCTATGGGATGATTGCTTCGTGTGCCTTGCAAGTCTAAAAACGTTAATCAGCTAAAATAGTCTTAGGTCTAACTGGAATATTGTTGTTATTAATGATTACTTGTGGATCTAAAAATAAAATAAAATTGAACAGTAAATTGATTTTAATCTACACTTACAGTTCTTACATTTTGAGATTTCAGGGAATCAATAATAATGTCATTATTATCATTTCCAAAATATTTCTATGCCATTGTATAGGGCAAACATGATGAATCTATATGTACTTACCTACATTATTTTACATCTTGCATGCTGATTGTATACCTACTCATGTTTGAACAAATAAAATTATCTTATCTTAAAAATAATAGAAAAACATTTAAAATGTATCGGTAATCATAATGGCGATTTCAGATCATCATTAATACAAAGAAATGGTCAAATTCGTACACACCTGCATTCTAATCCAATTGAAATTATAACTAACCAAACGCATCTTCAACCAAAGAAATGAAAGAACCAAACTTTCGGCCACGGCCCTTTTTATTTTCGAACGACATTATTAGTATAAACTAATTCAACGTGCGGCCATATTAATTCAATGTAACGACATCTTTATGAGCTGTGACACAAAGTAGGACGTGTATACGAAGAATAAATCTGTCAGTAAAGTTAACGCCCGGTCACAAATTGTAATTTACCGTCACATGTGCCGAACGAATAGTTATATTTCTATGTTACTCATGTCTCGCGTGAATGCCGTGCAACTTAACGAGCCGTTAAAGTTAGGCTTAGCGATAATATCAATAAAATGTTTTACTGACAATAGCCGGTAAGCTTGTTAGATATGTTTTTATTTTCACTTGAGTGCTGCGTTTACGACTTATCTCATAATTATCCAATTTGCTTTGGTGAACGGTAAGTTAAATCTTGCTCAATGCAATTTAAATCTTTCTATTCAAAGTAATAGTTGTTGTGACATCAGTCTATTGTCCAACAAGTTGGCAGAACGTACGCTCTCTAATGAAACTGTTCATGTGTCACAGCTAATAATTCTAATGCGCTTATTACCGCTGCCCTTGTAATATTGTAAATTATGTCCCAAGTCACATCATGTGACAATAAATCTATGTCTAAATCAAAACCATTAGACGCGCTTATTCATAAAACCAGTTCTTCTGTTAATTCTATTAAAACATACATGGTGTGAGTCAAAGCTAACCTCAAATTGGATCCAGCGTCGAACAGACTTGGGCTTTAGTTTGTCAACTTCAATATTTAACTTGTTCCCTGTAGTTTCCAAGTTCTATCTGTCAAGAACACAATGGTTGAGAACAGTAGACATACTTCAGTGTGTTTTGCGATCTATTGCTTGCTATTATGTGCTTCCAAAGTTTTAAGTGTTACAGATGCTTGAAAAAACTTTGGGTCAAAAGAAATTTCACTATTACTACACACCTTTGCAACTACACGAGAAGCTGAAACTTTTAATGGAGACGAAACGAATTTATTGAAACGTTTACGTTCTAGCTTATTCACTCTCACAAGGATTTCATAAAATTAAGAAAACATAATATTTACTTGATCGTTATCGTATTGACGCGAAACTGACATTGACATCACATTTATGTATTTACAGAACACGGAAAAAAATTATCAAGCTTTTATAAGCTTAATATTATATGACGGTATATATAAAGAAATATTTATATTTTATGAAAATATACTAATAGAAGGTAGGCGAACGCAGAATATTATGACGGTATAAAAATTACAGCGGATTGGCAGTGATATGAATGCTAGAAATTGAGGATCACATTTATAGTACCAATATGATTAATATTATATGATTTACTGTTTTTATTGGTACTAACTCTTGATACATACGATTATATATAGTGATTTAAAACGATGTATGTACCTATTTATATTAAGACCACAACATAGAAAACAAATCGATATGCCACAAATAAAAAGCCACATCCAAAAAAATTTTTTTTCCTATTAATTTAAAATGTTTTATACAATATTTACACCACTAGTAGCACAAAAAATAAGAAGAATATAATAAACTTGAAATACTAATAAATAACACGAACATTTGTCAATACCCTGTATTTTTACACGGTTCGTTTTGAAATCGAAGCGGTGAATCGGTTATCCGGCAGTCGAGTCCCCTGCGACCATCGCGCGACAATCTAATGAGCTCCCTGGGGATAGACGGTGCCTTCCATTTTCAACAGATATCGTTCGTACGCTTATATTTCTGATAAATATATTCACGTAAAACCTGAATATTCTATCAGGGTAACGTCGGGGATTGGAATCAATTGTCTTATGTTTCAATATCTCTTGGTATTATTTTCTGGATATGATATACTATAGATGTAGATATTTCAGTGAATTGATGTGAGTAATACTTGTTTATACAGGTGAATGTGTACTGACTGAATTGATTTTTACCTTTAAAAAAAAGCACTTTATACACTACTTTTACCATTTTGTAATTTGTTATAGAAGAGCGGGGCCTCCTAATACAGGTACTTTTACTTAAAAGGAGGTCCCTATGTGAGATTTACATTAATAGTTGTATAAGATTCTGCAATAAACCTTTTTTTAGATTTATACAATCACAGCTAATTTTCTTGAAGGTTTTAAACACGAACACGAACTTACAATACATGAAAAAGTTGATGATGTATCGTAGGTACTTTCTAGATCTACATGCCGCATGCAAGAACACCAAGACTCAGGCAATATATCTGCTAACCACAAAAATACTTGCCGCGTATTACAAAGTATCAATAAAAAGTTAAGTAAGTAGATAAATAAGTTTGAATCCGAAAAAAATCCAAGAGTATCAACCTATCATCCCACCACAGTCGTAAAAATCTATTGAGGAAACTGAAACCCGTAATATAATAGGTACTCGTAGACAATGTGTTGGAAAATTTCCTCCTAGTATCAGAAGTAATCATACTCATTGCTACCTCAACAAAACATGAAATATTAAGATAGTGTATACGTAAACTGTGCACTCAGGAGTATTTTATTAAAAGAACTATCAGCTGTTATGTGAACCAATTTGGTATTATGAGGGCAGAATGGGGTTTATAAACCCCATTGCTATAGCAATTTAAATATTACGTCTTACAAAGGCACTAAGTTAACTTATCTTAGATTAAAGATCTTTGTAAAGCTAGCAAGTAAACGATTAGATCCGACTTACTAACAAAAACAAAATTCCAACTAAAGTGGTCAAATTGTCAAGTTTTAAATTATTATTTTTATTAAGAATATGAAACATTTATTAATGGTGTTTACAATGGAAATAATGTGTGAAATATTTCGCCTAATTTTTTTCGGCATGCCAAAACAAAGTACACCATAAAACTATAACTTAATTATTACAATAGTCATAAATATTATAAAGATTAATAGCATATCATTATTAGTCCTCAGCTTGTATGCATCAGGATATTACCGCCTGTAACAGAACACATTGTAGGTATAATTATAAACAAGCACCGACTAGTCTTTACCAACTTACACCGGCCATCAATAATGACCTAACGAACAGAGCTCAAACCTTACAAATAGTTCACAACCTGAAACCAAGGCACGTGAGTCATGCGAGGCCGTTAAAGATTGGCAATTACTTGTAGTAATATCACCAGGTTAATTGGCACGTTTATGTATGTAACGGTAACAGCAATCAAACAGAACATAATAATAATTTATTTCCGTAACCATAGTAATCTTAGCTGTCTTCTAGCAAACTTATTAGCTTTTATCTACGAAGCTATTAAAGGCGTATTCAATTTACTATTAGTATCTAATAAAGGGTATTAGTCGTATTTATCATTGCTGCGTTAGACTATTCTGATTTATAAAGGTGTGTAACTAGGACATATTTTAGCGTTAATTGAAAATAAATTAAGCTTGCCTTGCCTACTCATCTATGTACACTTGTGCAGTCCATACAACACTTACTGTTAGGAAATATACTTGAGAGCGTTATTGAATATTTAGCGGGTCGCAAGTCATTTATTTAATCTTGAAGGTGCTGTTTTGGGTAGATGGCCCAGATTCCAAGAAAATTCAATGACACTTTTCATTCATCATCCTCATCAGCTGGGCGACGACCACTGTTGAAAAAAGGCCACACTTTTCATTATTAACTTAAAAATAGTAAGTTGTATACTTATTGGCCTTTACTAATTTAGAATGATGCCCAAATACATGAAAACAGACTGGCCTAGCCTTACATAGGACCTGTATGTCTAAAGTGCACCGGGATTGTACCAGCATACCAATGCTAACCCCGTCGGGAAATACAAGCGTGCTAATACATACGTAATGAAATAAGCCTTCAATTGAGAATGGTTTACAATATTTGTATTGAATATATCGTTTAAACTATCACATTTAATATGTGGCTGCATATAAAGAGCCCCCACTAGTTACCTAATACTTCATTGATCGTGGCTATAATCGGTGCATCCTAATTCCCAGTGTCACAGCCAACCTGCTGACTAATTCATGTCTTGTCTATGGCATGAGGTTTTCATTAGGTCATATCGAAACTATTCCTTCATCTGTCAAGACGCCACGTAAAGGCGCGTGGCCATTTATTTTACTATGTATTTGCAAAAGAGGAGGGGTATAAATAAGCCTTAATGCGTTTGTCTGTAAAATATTCTAAACATCTGTATTTTTTTAAATTTTCCTTTCAATTCGATATATTATTTCAACCATACGTCTACATAAAAATCGCGTATTATGGAACCAACCAAGGATATAGGACAGAACCCAAAGACTTCCAAGTTCGCCACAGTGACGTATCTACATATAACTAGGAGAGATAGATGTGGCGACTAACTCGCTTAACTTCACTCTCAAACTGCAAACAAGATCTTATTGTGGTCGTGCGCAGTAGATTGTTGTTTGCAAGTGCACACGACCGTTGATGATTTAATTTTGCCACTTCAGTCTTCATCGAAGTCTCTAAGAGAAGCGGAAAGTTGTTTGTCTTGACTTTATTTTTCTTGTTCAGTAGTTAAGTCTGGTGTTTTAATCAGAGTTATAGCTTTGACAGATATACTCGTGCACGTAAAAGATTCATCTTGTTAATTGAAAATACCTACTTTCATACTACCGACTTTTATCGTCAAGTTCTCGAACTTTTATTGGAAGCTTGATGGTGGCTTTAAAAATGTCCGAAAAGTTAAAATATGACAACACTAACTAATAAAACTAGTTAATAAAAGTAGCGTTCTTGAGTAGCATGTTAGAACATTAAAAATGTATGTTTTTAACGCAAATGTGCTTGCATATATATAGATGAATTCCACACATAAATCAATTCGCTGCATAACCAAGAGTGAAGAGAATGAACTGCGCTTCGTAGTTTCATTTCCCAGGAGGGTTCGTTTCCTACCGCGGAAACGTTCGACCTCCTTCGGCTTTTTAATCATAAATGAATATTGCACAGTAACGCCGTAACTGCAGGTGGGTAATCATGAATGTTGGGAGTTGTTACAACCGCGTAGAGCATTGTGCTCGGTGCCTGTAAGATTTTGTTGAGGTATATTTTTGCCCTTAATTTATGGACGAAACTCTAGTGTTGACAACTACTGTGGTCCAAAAAAATGTTTTTGAATATGCACCTATTCTGTTTATATACTTAGTAATGCATGTGATATAACTTTGACATCATAGAATGACTTATAAATGATTCAAGGTTCTTAACAAGCTTTTAGAACGTACTATTCTATTCACACACAAAGTTAGTGAAACTTGAAGAAACGTTTGTCTACTTATCTTAGAAAAATGTGTGAGGATTCTGAACCTTATCTTATTTCCTTCTCTTTTCGCAAACTTCTCTAATGTAGTGGTTCCCAAGCAACCGTTCGACCATCAAACCTAACGCGCCTCACCAAAAGGCAGAATTCAAAAAATGGTCCCATTACATAAATAAAACAAAATGTAACGTACCAACCTACCTATAGTGTACTAAAACAACTATCTAAGGAGCCGGTCTATCCATTCTTTATCTTTAACTACCCAATTCCGTCAGCATAAAAAGCGCTTTCTTGCCATTTAGCGCTGTTTTCGTCCTTTTTTACCTCAAAACCGAGGCTATAACACCTCTCCCGGGTGCGGTAATATTTGCATTTAGAGCGAACGACTGATATTCTGACCTTATCAGAGGGAGATTGTGTTTGAGGGACGAATTCTGATGACGCGAGTGGCGCGAATCACTTAGATCGGATGCAAGGAGACTTCTTTCCGGCTTACGCGATAAAAATATATCAAAATGGAAATTTAAAGTACGTGATAGTCTGTAGTATATGACGATGATGTAGCGCGAGAATATGCAATAAACTTATAAAATATTTTACATAATGTAGATAAGTTAATTTTGTTTTCATGTGCGCGTCTCGTCAAAGACAATGCTTCTGCTGCTGCCAAAGACGGTAATGTAACAGACCTGTGTTGATGATAAGTAATGGCATTATAGATACATAATTTTCTTCAGTTCAATAAGTTCAATTAAGATATTGGAAAATATAATCTGTGTGCCAGAGATACAATTTCCCAAATCTTTTTTGGAACAAGAAAGCCCTACCTTCCTATTTCTGAAAGAAATTAATACTTCACTTACTGAACATCACACGCGATTAACTCCATTTATGTTATGACAAGGTCCGGGTAAGCGACCAAGTACCGTCTGAACCACACATCCTTAAGGAAAACCATTATTTACAGAATGATCCCTTTCGATGGAAATGCCGGCAGTTGTTGAACCTAATCTCAACTTACGACTGCGTCGAAAAATATGGTGCTTTCTTCATCAACCAATACTGCTATAGTATCTCATAGGTTATCATTTTTTTTTATTCTTCATCAGCCGGAAGACTTCCACTGTAGAACAAAGGCCTCCCTCCTAAAACGCCACAATAAACAAAATGAAGGTTATCATAGGTAGACTTTAATTTCAAAAGGTATTTAAATAACATTTTTATTAGTTAAATAATAAGAAAAACTACATGGAACCTGTCCATTAGCATAAATCTAGGGAAAGAAAGAAAAAAAAATCTGAACGAATTTATATTTTCCTAGTTAATAAATCTTATAACTTTAATCCCATTGAGAGTGGAAGAGAAAAAAACTAATTTGCTCGACAAAAAACACGCGAAAACGGTAAACCTATTATCACAAAATTAATTAGTGAACTCGTTTGTAGGTGGGGATCTAATTCTAATTTAGGTGTTTTCAGGATAAAACGTTTGAAGCTGCCATTCCCTCTCGTTTTGTTCAAAGGCTCGGCTTAGCTCGCGAAGTTTGTGTAACTTTACTGTATTCTTATTTCTGTAATTTAATTTGCAAGCTTTCGGTACTTTCGTTAAAAAGGGCCAGGCCCTTATCGATTGTGAAACTCGAAGGTTACTTAGGTACTGATAAAATGTTACTTTACGAATATTAAATTCATCGGTGTGTATCTACATTTATTTTGTGAATCGGCTTTTGATTCATATTTAATTAAAACCACTTTAAACGTGATGATGCATCAGGTTTTAACTTTGAAAACCTTGCAACTCTTTAATTACTTACGCTGGCAGCCAAGGCTTTATAAAACAATTTTTTTCCTCATTTGAACAAGTGTTTATACCGTTTAAAGCGGCATGTTAGTCTAATATGGGTCAGGTAGTGCTTAGCAGTGCTTCGTCCATTATTCAGTAGGATTCCATTCCGCGAGCAAAGCGGTTCTCACCACTTGTTATGTTAGGCGGCCGTACATACCATAATTCTTATAAAAAAAATACATTCCGTACATTACCACTCGACTTCGGGATCTACACAAATAACAATCCCCTCCTCTAAAATAACACACGCATGAAAATAAAAGTGACAAAAATCCAAAGGCAAATTTCTAGCAACAAAACACGCATTCAAATTAACCACGAAACAGGATGCTCGTTACGCAGAAGAACAAAAAACAAAAACATCACGAAACAGGTGAGGGGAATACGGGACCGGAATATGATAATCATATTTCAGAGAGTTTCAGTCCACTTGTTGCCATTCAAAATGTTCCCATGCAATTTGTCCTAGTTATATTTCACTGTATTGTTACCATTGTCCGTGAACGACTGGGCTCTTCGTTGACCCCATTCGCCTTTATTTAAACTTAAACCTTTTTCATTGCTTGCAGCTCAGTTTTTATAGCTGGGACATAATTGGTGGTGTCGCATTACTTAATACCCCCAATTACAGCACTACTGAATGGAAAGTAAAAATAGTTGTAAGAAGGAGTCGGTCGAATATAGGTTGCGAAATGGGTGTTTGAAATGTTGGTTAAACGTAGCAATTACGTTGCCAAAAACATGATTTCATGGGACGTTATGAGAAACTCTCAAAAAACAAGGATTTTTTTGATTGCTTATTAAAACAATACAATAGTTCACTAACCTTAGACGGCGAGTTACAGTGCCTTAGGTCCTTAGACTGTTAGTTGCCTAATGTTTAGTGGTCCTGTTTTTGAACTAGTTTACTCTTTAATGTTTGTCGTTAATACTTACTATAATATTTGTGATGATAACCTTTTTTATTAAAGTTCCAAATATTTTTTGCAGAACTACACTACCTCTAGAATCTTTAGCGTACCGTAAAAAAGCGTAACATATTATTGAAAAATAAAAAGGTAGCCAAAAATTTATTACCTCATTTATTATTTTAGTAAAAAGTAATCTCTACATTGTATTCATAAAAACCTTTTTCTTTACCTAAGTTGTACATACATAAAATCTATAATCTACGAGAATAGGTATAGGTACAGTTTACACGCAAAATATGAAATAAAATGTAGTGCGTAATAATATTTTTTACGCCGCCCTACTATATTTTAGGTCCTAGGCGCATATATCCTATATTTTAAGTCCAACGAAATAATATTACAGCCACATAGAACGTTCTAGTTTATTCGGTAACCATTCAAAACGAATCCAATTTTCATTCTTCACAGTAAACATGGCCCGTTAGTTTCGCATTTTAGTGCTGGTTTTCCGTGAAAAAATGCGCCGAGAGCCTTGGTCCGGCGAATCCAATAAAAGGGATTTATAAATAAATAAATTTGTGCCGTTCCTGCATAAAACCGTGGCATAAAGTGGCATAAACTGTCCGCCTAAGTACACTTAACCCAAATCTAGATTTTTATTATAATTGTTTCCGTCCTTTTCTCGCACGGGTGAACGTTGAAGCTGCCGGAAGATTAATAGCAACATTTATCAGACTTTCGTTTGTTTTGAGTGTCGTCGGGGATAACCGGAATTAGGTTGTTCGCGAAATATGCTGTGAAAGTAAAATAATCCAATTTAAATTATTGCACGAACAACAATTGTTAAGCTGGTTCAGCGTTCCGATTTTGTGACAAAAATTGTTTTGCGATTTTCATCTTGACTGTTATTGTTTTTAGGTCGATTACTTTCTTAAAATTATTATAAGTATGTATAAGCTGGAATACACAATAAATATTATTCTACTATAAACGAATGAAAATACAGTGTGGAAAATTAGTTTATCCATTAATTTTGAGCCCAGACTCCCGGGATGTTGGGTCGGGCTAAGTATTTCAGGGTTTTCCAATTATGTTATGTGAGCATCTGCCTATCCTTTCGGGGCATAGAGGCGTGATGTTAATTTTTAGGACAATTGCCATCCTCAATTATTTTTAAGATATATTTACTTGAAGAAAGGACATAATTATAAATTATTGTTGTATTTATTGGTTTAATCTTGTATGAATCTCACCTAAAAGATGGCATCGTTATATTCTGATTCATTATCATTACATGGCACATACATTCGCGAACCATAGGGACGTGCTTTTTCAATACCAGTGTGTTCCGGCGAAGTTCCGAAGTATTTCCGCACGGATTGATGCCAGCCACTGCGGGCCACTCCGTACATGCGAATGCCGTCTACCGTAGAGTTCTCATTGGTATGAGAGTCACGTAATGTCTTGCCAAAATTCAGGAGCAATCTGTCACCATAACCTACTGCAGGCCGCTCCTGTTTTAATAATATAATTCTACCTGCTGTAGCACAGGCCAAGTTGATTTCAGTTTTGTTAATACAATATATTAAAATCTTAAACTTCTTCTATATATTTTCCAGATTGTGCACCAATCCTTTTCATATCCCATTATAATTTGTAACTTTTAAACATATGATAAAATTTGTAAGCTCCTTTCCTGAATGCACTTAATTCATATTGGAAATCTACAAAGCAAGCAGTATGAGGGACCGAGAAACAGATGATAAATAAAAACAAACACACTGTTTATAAAAACATATAAAATAGAATAGCAAATAACGTTTTTAACGCGCCATTTACTGGTCTTTTTGCCGTCGCTTAATTTGATTGCTGTCGACCGAGTCCCACGCAAATAATCTGCATACATTTGCAATCGGAACACCTACTGTCTAAATTAAAATAAAATTGTCATTGGAGGGACAGCGTACATAATGTTTTTTACTATTTATAAATGTACCGTCAGTATGTAGGTTAGCGCTAATAAATGTGTTGTTGCTCTTACGGCTAAGTAATGTGTCCATTTACAGCCGTCAGTAAGTGTTTGATAAAAGTGGACTATACAATTCATCATACGATATTTCTTTCATATTCAAAAGTTAAAGAGGTTTCTTATGTTGAAAGTTTTGAAGACCTAGATACATTGAAATATATTTTACGGACAAAGTGATACTACAGACGTCTTCTACTCATTTATTGTGACTTTTTATCGTTAAGGAATACGTTGCTTCAAACTAGGAGGTCCTGTGCAAAGACGAGACCGTCTTGATACTTGTAGCAATGTAACTAACCTAACCTTGATTAGATAAGTATAGAGATTTAATTATATGGAATCGCCAACTTGCAGTGAGCTAGCGTGGTGATCAATGCTCAATCCTTCTCTATACGAGAAGAGGCCTTTGCCCTGCAGTGGGTCAGTTATAGCCTGTTTTTATTATTATTATTAAGTACACAGATTGGATATGTGACTTCGTCGCTGCTCCAATCCTGATGTCAAAAGATAAGTCACACGGCTCTAGTTAGATTCAGTGTAACACCTACACTATTCAACTAGACAGACTAGATATCCTTGAGACTCTCTTTAGACAAACTAGATCGTGCGGTGCAAATTCTGAAGCCTTAATCTTATCCTAGGACCGTCGACGTCGGGTTACGTCTTGATGTCAACAGCGTCTTACGTTAGTCACAAATGGTTACCGTACCGTATAGTTACGTTCCTGAATTGCAAGAACATTTGAAGCTATGACAAAATTTTCTTCTGCTAGACTGATAATATTTCGGTATATTTTATCGTCAACGACTCCGGAAGGAGTCTTTTTGGGCGTCACCGGACAAAAAGGCGAGACTGCTTGAGCCTCCAGCCAGACTGAAAGTTAGGTTACATATTATTATACTATGACTTCCGTGTTTCGGAAGGCACGTTAAGCCGTTAGTCCTGCGCCTGATCTCTTTTTGGTCGTGTCGGTCTACCGTCCCATCGGACTATGGGAGTGAGGGAAAAGTAGTAAGTAAGTAAATAAATAAATATCTCGTGCGTAGTTGGGTAGTCTCAGCTGAGACAGGCCGCTGTGACCGAAATTCGATCAGGAGAACTTTATACTATGACTTAGGTACTTCTTTAAACAACTGTCCCTGTAAGTTTTCAGTATGGTTACCGTGACTTATCTAACGCGGATAGTAGTGAAGGCATTCGGCCCCGTCTGTCAGCTCACACTATGGATGGTTAGGAGCCCAAAAGTTTCATAGTAGCCTGGGTATGGTATTACACAATAATACATTGGGAAACCATAATGAAAATGCAGCACTACATGTGTATTATACAGATTACTTGAACAAAAACCTGGCTGTACCCACTTGTGCCGGACAAGGGGGCGACGTTTTTGTGTGAGCCCCATCAAACGAGACCCTTATCTTCATAGTGTTGTCCTTGAGCCAGTTGCACCCTTTTACTTTGCTCAGTGACCTGTAAACACACGTGTGCGACCGACTTTTATTACAAAAGAATGTCTTGGGTATTACGGATTCTTACCTTTTTGATATTTTCGTAATTTGGAGTCCTTGTTTATATCATCTAGGTATTTATATAGGCAGTCATTAAGTCAAACGATTTTGTATTTACGCTGTTTGGTTACATGTTTTATATTATTATGAGTTTGTTCGTACATATTGCCTGAAGTATGTAGTTTATGTAGACACTGAACATTACCATTAATCGGAGAGTACCGATTCCTATAACTGTGAACACCTGATTGGCTTAGCGATTAGCTGCTGCGCTAAAGGTTGCGGGTTCGATTTCCGCATGAGATAAAAATTTGTGCGAACCGCAGATGATTGTTCCGAATCTGGGTGTTCGTGTATGTCATATTTAAAATTTGTGAAACGCACCCACGACACAGGGGAGGTTCCTAGTGTGGGGCGACGTTATTATTAAAAACCAATGTGTAATATCTAAAGAATTAACTGTTGTTGGCCGTTGCGTTGACGACCTTAACCTATAATAGTATCCGCAAGTTTACTCTTGCTAATTATGAAGAAGAGATACAACTTTCCCCATTCCTACATTGTTGACTGGACTCCGAACTAGCCAACGAAGCACGTCTGATGTCGCGTCACCAAGTACGTTCACATCAATCTTCGTCCTTTTAATTTCTGTCGCCACTCAAACGGATGCCATTCTTTAAACCACAGCATAATTTCACTATGAAAGTTTATTGAAGGCGATCGTAAAAAATTTACGATCTCCTTATTACCATAGAAAGGAGAAGCCATACCAAGTGCCATAACATTAGAATGTTATATTTTATACCCCAGCATTGTTCCTAGTTTCAATGCGTCGTTTTATATCGATATTCAAACTTATCGATTTTATGACGTATTTTATATCGACCACTTTTCATATTTATTTATTATTTAAATACCGGATAGCCGACCAATAAAGTCAACTAGTCACAGACTATTAAAAGTATTTATTTACAAAGGTTATTGAAGTTTGTTTGAGAGCTTATCAATATGATTTTTCTATTTAATTTTGATCTGATCACGAATTTAAGCAGCTCAAAATCATGAAAGGATCATAATTTATGTTACCAGAGCTCCTCAGATTTTCTAATTAAGTACAACATAATTTAAATTATGTATCTGCCAGGTGACCATTATCCAATTAATCATAAAAAAGGCCATGCACAGCGGTGGATATACTAGGAATTCATTACTTGCTATTATAACTAACGGTATTAGGTGACGAACGTTATAATGTGACGTAACGATTATCCTATACAACTTTAGTACCTACAGTACTCAATTTAATATACTAAACTTAAACAAATATTAAACCTTTATTAATTAAAGGCAACAAAGTAGCTGGCACGCGTAAGTTTCTGACACAAGTTAAAAATAATAAAAAAAAATACAGAACAATATTTCATAATTCCTAAAAAGTTTACAAAACGCGCTCCGTATAAGTAAGCAAATAAACCTCGCGGTGGCTACACAAACAAATGAATAACACAAACATGATAACTTTAAATCTGATGAAGTTAAAACTCTCGTAGCATGAAATTTTAGGTTCACACACTCCAAATACATACATGAAGTCACGCCAGTTACCCTGAGGGGTGGGCAGAGACCACGGATTTCCATTTCCACTTCAAACACTGTCTTCTTTAATTTGATATTTTTAAAGTAGAGACCTAGTTATTATTTAGTATTCGTACTTAGTATTCATTTTATTTTATATAGCAGCAATCACCATGTAAGGAAATTAGTGGGCAAGTAGATTTTGGAATTTTCATTTCACATAGTTCATTAGCCTTAGTGTGTAGCATCTTTATCATAATTATAAGTAATAGCGATTTTTGCAAGTAGAAGGTCTCTACAGGTGATAATACTTAAGTACATCTGGCCCCTGGCACCCTAGGTGCTTTACCTCATTACTATCCTCGTTGACTACACCAATCTCTACACCACAGCATGATCTAGTCTGTATTGGCTTTTGACTCATGCCAATAAAAAGAAGAAGAAGAAAACCAATAGTGCAAACAATTTAGCATTTATCAAAGACGTCTGTTTCCATTTCCTAATGTGGTACCTATGCAAAAATACAATAACAATTACTTCATTTAAATTATTGACTGCCTACATTCTCAAGCGGTTGATATGTTTCATAAATAATTCATAAAATTCAGTATCTGTTTTATCTGTAGGTATTTTTAGAATAACCGGGTAAGTATTTCTAAGTACAATTATCTATATATTATATAGCCTACTATCTTCTTTTTAACAAATAACGCTACCGGGATTGACCACATAACTCCCATTATAAACGAAGCCTTAGTTCGGTTGTCCGTGACTAACACTGTCTGGAAACACGCCAAAGCAAACTCCGCTCAACTCTAATATGATTTCAGTTTAGTTTCGAAACAAATCTCGCATTGGCAGAACGCTGCGATTAAAACAGTCTAGATAAATGGTACTGAAAACTGTGTTGCTTTAAATTTTGGTTTCATAATTATATTTGGGTTTTTTCACAGATCTCCCATACACATTGTTATGACTTACGATAAAAGGTACAGTCTTGCACTACAATCATCACAGTACATGCTTAAAAGGAGATATAAGAATAATAATGTTCTCCTGACCGAATTTCGGTCACGGTTGAGAGTAACCAACAACACAGGAAATGTTATAGTGCACAAGTATGCGCGCAAACTCAGGTGCACTCCCTATTCCTTCGCTCTCATAGTCCGATGGGACGGTAGACCGACACGACCAGAGAGAGATTAGGCCTTCTGAAGCACGGAGGGGTCTCGACATGTGAAAATGGTCACCTATCACAAGACTGACCGCAGCGAACACGGCTTGACCTCACAGATCGACTGATCTTCGCGGTAGCCATGTAGCTACGACCCCTCAAAGATATAGGCGATATAGAATAATGCTAAGTATAGAAGTAAGTAAAACCATCTTAATCTTAGCATTGTCTCGCAAGCTATCGAAAGTAACCAAGATCGATATACATAGCGCTGCATACACGTATATAAGTAGGTATAGGTATACATACACAAATGCAATCCTTGCAGTCTTCTCTCGTATAACAACCTAAGTTATTCATCTAAATGTGAGTAGCTACGATATTCAGTAAGAAAATGTTCTTTGTAAGGGTAGCTTAGAGACCGAAGAGCAACGTTCCACCTGAACACATAACTATATTGTTATGTCAAGCATTTACTTGGTGAGGTCAGGGTACGACTTTGAACTCATGTCGTAGGTACTTAATTTACATTTTGATCACAACTACTCACTACTCAGTGCTATTTTTCTTTAAAAAATGTATAGAGGTTGTATATACTTTTTGACGACATCATATTAAAGAGCTTGGATTTAAGAAGATCCATCTTTTAATTTAAATTAAGTATATTATCCAAAGAAACGACTCAGACCCTAATCATCGGATATTTTTTATATTTTATATAATCAGTTTTTACATAATTATAGGAGTAGCGGGGTATAGATAGGTACCTGTACTTATTATTGTTAGTACGATTCGTTTTAGTGTTTCTATAGGCCCTAGTTGGTCATATAAAAAGGAACGTGAATCGTCGAGCCAGTAATTAGTAAAAGAAGTGAATGTTACTTCTCTCGTTTCCATAATGATGATGAACTAGCTTAACCCTCGGATTCATTTGCGCAGTTTTGATAATACAGTGAAATATGGCATCTGTAATTAAAACTTTTTTATTGCCAGCTCCCTCACTTTAAGAGACGAGGAAACTTTTCGGGAAAGTCCCATCAAAATTTGACTTTGTACTAAATTTTGGGTTGTTATGGGACAATTTTGAAAATTGCGGCCGACTTGCTGATAGCGTTGCTCAAACAATGTCGGTATCAATTTAGTTTCGTGTATATTATGTTACCGATCTTACTATACCAAGAAAAATCTTAATTAAAGCCTCATAAAATTAACGTGTTTCGAAAAACATATTCCAGAAAGAGTACTTAGTGAGAACGGTTAGGTAGGTAAGTAAAGTGGCGATTGCAAATATGGCATACAATAAATAGGAAATATGAGTGTATAAACTCACAATAAATACTTGTTAACTATGTTTAAAAAAAAAGTCTCCTCAGTCTATAAACTTCTGTTGTATTGGATTCGAACCAGCAAGTCGACACGCTTAGCCACTGTGCCAATCATGTCGTCAAATAACAACAGCTGCTCACCCCCAAGAGGATTACAGTCGAAATTGTAGCTACTACATACTAATTTCCAGTAAGAGCCCATCCACAGTTATAACTGAACGAACGACAATGCACTACAACGCCAAACAACCCAGTAAATATATAATACGCCAGGAAGTCAGAGTCCTAGAAAGCCAGTGAGTACTGAAATAAGTCACAAAATCGTCCGCGTATTTTCTTAAATCCAAGTTAGACGCTCAAACCAACAGACATGAAGTTAGACGCAACATTCCTAGAATCACGTCGACCTACTCTTTCTATTTTCGTAATGAACGAAAACATTTTCTCAGCCAACGCGAGTTTTCATTCAGAAGTAGTTTTTTTTGTGTTTTGTTAAATTTACGAAGCTTGCTGCACCGGCCACACAAAAGACCGCCATATTTCATGGGATAAGTACCCCGCTCATAATGCACATTTTCTTTCACTTATTTGAAAAATGGCACTGTCATAATTTAGGTCAAGAATATATACATTTACGCTTTTAAACACATCCTGTATTTTTGAACGTGCATGTTTACCATCTTAGGCATAATAAATCCTTACTCCTTATTCCCATAAGCGTAGTCTGAGAGGTAATATACGTAGTAGTTGCAAAATTTATATTGGGGGTTTAACAACAACATTATAATATAATATAGAAATTCTTAAAGGAAAGAGTTTAAAATATTATGCTCTACAAAATTGTCAGACGAAGTATTGATGTGCAGAACTGGAGATGCATATAATATACTTTAATCTTTCTGTCAGGAAATAAAAACGTAATTATAATACAAAGTATAAATGGTAACTTACATGTGACAATTTGGGTAATTTCCATCAAACCACCTCTTGAAAATTGAACGTGTGAAGTCAACAGCTGATGCAATATTTTTTTTTCATTACAAAACCGTTATGAACGTAATGATTTCATAGAACAATATAAAAATATACGTAACGTTAATGAAATGGATGGAACAGTTGACCCGTGATACAGACGGTTAAATTAAACTCTCCAGCTATCTTTCCCTTCGGCGGTAGATTACTGAATTGCAAATTTGTATCTAGATATAAAATTCTAGATATGACATGGTGCGTTTTGAGAACTTAATTATCATATTTAATCAGACGTGTAGTTTACACGAAGAAAACAATGTTTTCACAATCTATTAAATCTAAAGTCCCCATATTAATAGGCAGAGGTGTTTTTCCGCACTGAAAAGGTCCCAGTAGCGAGCCTATTGGGATTCATTTAAAGAGAATTTGTCGCGTTTATTGAGAGTTTGTCGCCTTTTACGAATACCTTTTCTGGTGAACGATGGTTAATATATTATTAAAACAAAAATCGGATACGCCATCAGCCACCTGAGAGCACATCATCGAAGCTCTCACCAGTAAAAATTCCAAGTCGCTGTGGCCGAGTACGGCCGGGATATATATAATTATATATTTTATTTTGTGCTTTGTGTTTTCCGGCCTAGAATACACCACCCCTTTGCTCCCGCGGGTGTCGTAAAAGACAACTAAGGGATATTTCCGGGGAGATGGGCAGCAGCGTTTTCCTATGTAGGTATTGTTTACCACACTGCAGTTGTCAACCCGCCTGTCCAGCGTGGTGACTATAGGCAAAACCCCCCATGAAGAGCAACCAAAGAAAACAGCTCCCAGTTCCCAGCCGCCCTACTATTCCAGGTAACTGGTAGTGAAAACAGAAGAGCGGACCTTGTGACACACCTTGAGGGACACCTACTTCAAGCAGTGGACTGATAATAAGGCTGATGTGATGATATTTAATCAATAACAATTAATAATTTAAGGCGTGGCATATCCAGTGAGCCAGCGCAGCAGTCGTGACCCATCAGGGCTGGCTCGTGACGGTCGCTTGTCTCAATTCAATACGGCTCACATGCAAATTTGTGTTGATTGTCGTCTGTATCGGCAAATAATCGACCGGGGGCCTGCCCAGTCCCTCTGATCGGGACAGGCCTTTGGTGAACATTCTATTGGGTAATAATATATTCCATGGCTGATTCGGATTCTGTTTGCAATTTAATTGTATTAATTTATATTTAAATTGGACAGGGGAGTTATTTTTTGTGTGACAGAAAGGTTAGTAATTTATTCTGTGAGTGGCTTTATAATTGATTAACTTTGATTTGTTTTACGCATTTAAACATGTACCAATTTATTTACTTTCCGCTAGAAATATTTTTCACGAAGTATTTGATGATATTTGATCACCACAGACGTACTTACTTACTGTCTATTTACGAGTTATGTTTTTGCCTTGAAATCTGTACATCCAAAAAAATGGCCGATTACTTTAGTATATAGTATGACGACCTCACAAGATGACGATCAGATATTTCCCAACAATCACGAGCCCGCAATATCGCAGTGATTAGGGGTACTGGACAGAAACGCGTCATTAGTTCGAACCAACAACGATAGCAAGCATTCATCACGTTGACTGACACAGGATTAAGTATCCCTGAACTTTAAAGGACATACCTATATAATATTCAAGTAATCATACTATATTTATGCGTGCACACGTGATTTTTTTCTTACCACATTGAAAATTGACTATGTAGGTATATGGTATATCTGACCACTTACCATGAACTCTTAAAGCAGGACAGTATACGACGTGGAAGCGAAACGCCTCTATGTGCAGTGTAATGCGGTGTCTCACTTCCACAACGTTAACTGCCCTGCTCTAAGAGTTCACGGTAAGAGGGCTGATATTTAAAGAGTCACTACAAATGAGGAATAATAAATAATTGGGGAAATAACAGAGATCTGATTCTGTGCTCATTATTAACGTAATAAACATCACAGGTTATACTCATTACATTATAAAAACTGCGTGGAATCTATATTTGTAGCTCTTGTAACTCCTGAATCCTCCTGTAAACTTGAATCGTTTCCAAGTCCCAATACATGGTACAGGTAATCAAATACTAGCCTTCAGTTCTCGATCAGTTCCACAGCCCAGTTCTGTACCAAAACACTTAAGCCCGTTATACCTACAGGAGAATTACTATTTTAACTAAGCCTTGTAATCAAAATAGGGTGTGTATATAAAGTGGGTGGTTATTATGCACAACAACTTAATCCTCGACACGTGCTTGTTTGCGACACGTATCTCTTGCGAAGAGGATCGCATTCTCGTCAATGTGGTACAAATTTATGAGCGCAGCGGGAATCTGTTACTACAATTTCTATCAATATCTATGTTTTTAAACGTCGCCTCACACTAGCAATCACACCCAGACTCGGGACCAGATGCGGGAATCGAACCCGCAACAGCAGTCCAATCGCTTAGCCACTGCGCCAATCAGGTCGATAATTCAAACAGATAAAGGTATCCTTAGGTAACAAGTTTATATGAAGGGCCTTGATAAACTTTTGATTTCACTACTCAAATCTTCATCTACTTAGATGCAAAATTATGATCATCAGCGGTGTAACGTTCTTTATATTGTGTTGTTTTGTTTGGTCACTCTCCTCTACAAACCGAAGTGTATTGTCATGACGTTTTCTAAGCTGCGAGTGTTGTAATTCTCGGTCAACCGCGACTGTGCAGTAATTTTTACCGACCTAGAGTTCAACATCCGAGTGAATAATTGAAGCGATTCCATTTCCAACAGCAATCATTATTATATTGGTATATATGTTACGGTAAGTGAGAATGATTAAGAATTATCATTATTAATGATTACCTCATGACTTTTATACTGACAGTCTCATTCATTTGTTATATAATGTATAAGGCTGTCAGTCGACTGGGTTCCATAAAATATACGGCGCGGCATACCCAGACGACGGTGGCATGACGAGCTGCTTGCATTCAGGAGAGACTGGTCCACCTTAGCACACGACTGAATAAAGTGGAAGAATGAAAGGAAGGCCTTTGCCCTGCAGTGGGACAACACAGGCTGTTAAAAAAAAAGGCTGCTAGTATGAAAGTAAATTCTGATTCAACTTGTACCAAACGCTAAAGAATATCCAGCTTAAAACGAGCTTAACTAACGTGCATTGTACTGAACTCATCACAGTTAATAGAATTCATAAAAGCTTTGAATTTTGAGTAAATAGTCAAATTTATATGAAGCTATATGCATTATCATTAGAAATATCTTTTACAATGTAGAAACGGATAAATCCCGGAAAAAGGGTATTAAATAGATTTAGAAATAAGATGATTATCCAGAGACTAAACTTCATCATTCAAATTCATAGCATCAATAGAAGCAACGTTGAAGAATTATACTTGTAGCTATGACGTAAGGTAACATATAAATACAAATGTGAGTGTATTCCTCAAGATGCATAGGTATGCCGCCGAACCATTTGCTTATATGTACCTGCGTTGAAAAATACTACCACTAGTACAAGGCATTTCCTCAACTGTCCAGTCCATACGACAGGTAACATTCTGCCTGAAAACCTTTTCAATCTTCTCCAAAGTTTAACCATCAATCACTCACCAGTTCACCACTAACAATCAACTGTCCAGAAACAGTCCGGCCTTAAAATAGAAGGTACTGTCGAAATGGACATGCTAGGATTTGCAGTTTTTTTTAAGTAAAGTTTGATATGTCGTAATCTAAGATAAACTATATATTTATTTTTAAGGAGTGTAAATAACCTTGTAAATAAATTAATATAAATTTAAAAAAAAAAAGATAAACTTAGGCTGAAAAATTACTAAAGGTAAAAAACCTGAAAAAAAAATTGTCAATATACTGTAATTCACTACATTATCCATTGATGATTAGGTGATCAATAAGGCTTTCAGTTCTACTTCGTATTTTGATTCAAAATAAGACTGAATTGAGCAAAATATAAAAAAGTACAAAAAGTAATTGATATGTTTGTGATACCTTTTATCTAAAACATGAAACCTATTACACAGAACGAACCAAAAAAACTCCTGAAACACTCGAGCTTTTTTGGACAGCTTTTGCAAAAACAAACAAAATGTTAACTCACGTTAGAATATACCTGCATATCTATAGTATAAAAACAAAGCGATGCGGTCGGGTCCGGTCGCGACCTTAGCAGTTAGGTACGACTAGTTAGGCTAGTAACAAGCTACAGTCCTAGTTCACCGCAAGCTTGTTAGACAAACGAGGCCAAACATGTGTTTGTTTTGCATTTTTTAGACGCTTGCCAACCCTCCGAAGCAGAAGTACAAAGGCGGTCACATTTCACAGACCTAAAAATCTACGGAATTTGTAGTCCATGTTTTTTTAATTAATTATAGGGCTTTTTCTGGTATCAGTAGCTATTTAGTTTGTAGCCAATGAATAAATCCTTAACCCTCACTAAGAGTTATCAAGGATTGAGGGCAAAAACAGCCAGACAAAGAATATAAACTCCAGAAGCGCAGATTAAATTACAAGTATAGAAAAAACACACAGCAGAAACTGGTCAATGTGACTTTAACAACGTTCATAATAACTAAGCTAGTCTGTCCATCCTTCATACAACTAAACAGATACGGCCAACCACAGCAAACCTCAGAGCACAGCTAAACAAAAACAGCACCAACAACAAGCAGTTAAACAATCCAACTAACAAAAGGCTTACATCATTTCACTCGTGACAAATTCCCGTACAGATTTAATTGATGGCCGACGTCATCTGAACTTGGTTCATAATTGGGCGATGGTAAAGTGGCGCGCTAACGAGGCCCCGATTCCCGTGCACGTGCCAAAACACGTAGAATAGACTTCCTATATCTTGTATTGGGATTAAAAGTTTAATTACCCGTTTTGTAATGAAGAAGTAGATTATTTAGGATAATACCTACTTGAATATCACCACGGATAATTTGGTGCGTGACATACTTGAAAAATGCCATTTATGGACCAGTTATGCAGCTGTTATTCACTAGATACGAACCTAATCGATATTTATTTTCCTAACTGCTCTAAATTGCTCTAGTTATTAATCCTGCTTTACTTCACTTCAGAAACTACTGCCATAAAGCAAGCCAGAACTCTCGGGGGGTGGAGCTAAGACTTTGAATTCAAACAGGATTAAATGAACTAACTTTTCTATGCACCCTAGTTACGCATTGGCCATTTTACTTTACTTTTACTCATCATGAGGTACACCAGATCCATTGCTTTATTATCTAACATCATACATAACATCTAACAGAAGGGCCATCTTCCACGTACAAGGATTAAGCTGTAAAAATGATCAAAATGGAAATAAGTAGCTTTCCAGGAAATTTAACAAAACAGAAATGTACTAAGCTCTGAAAGTTAAGTTACAACTATACTTATCTTCATTAACAACTGCTAATAGGCTTAGTATTTTAACTAACTCGAGCTCGGAAAGGACAAATGGAAAGTAAAAAAAAACATGACTGAATTAATCCCTAGTGCTAACTTAGTCTAGTTGGCTCTCAATAGTTTAACTTTAATCTAGTTCCAGTCGAGATCAACCTAAAAAAAAAAAAAAAATTAAAAGCCTGCTCTGCGCTTTGGATGACGGGGAGGCGGGATCGCTGCAGCATTCTACCGCCAACCCCGCCAGCGCTGTCCGCCCTGTAAAGAGGGGCGGACACTCCTTGGTGCCCCCTTGTATAGGAGGGGGCTGCAGGACTTCAGCGGAGGCCTTTTTGAGTGCGGAGTTGGGTCTCCCAACCCAAGCTCCGCAGGCCTCCTATGGCAGGGGACTGTGGATGTCCCCTGCACCTCTTCAGTGTGCGCATAGTGCGCACACACGACCCGGGCCTCTGTTGGGCGGGCGGCAGTTCTGCCCTTGTCTGCCGCCCTGAGACCGGGTCTTATGGCGGCTGGAAGAGGGCGTTATCGGCCCTCCCCCGCCGCCGGGGTCTTCGGGCGCGGATCGGGAGCACGGAGTTGAGTTCCCGCTCCCTTTCCGCGGCCTCTTTGAGCGCCATCACTTCTTCGCAGAAGTCTGCGATGGCGCTCCAGGACCCCTCACTCCCTACCATCTCTTCGATGATAACTGGGAGCGAGAGGTCCGACCCCACTTCCGCAACGAGTGTCCGGCGCTGCGCAGCCCAAGCAGGACAATGCTCGAGCGTGTGCTGCGCCGTGTCCTCGTTGCCCCCACAGTGGTGGCAGGAGGTAGACTCCTCCCTGCCAGCCACTCGACACAGGTAACTGCCGAAGCAACCATGCCCCGACAGTACCTGCGTCAGCCGAAACGTGAGTGTCCCGTGACGTCTGCCCAACCACCTCAGAATCTGGGAGCGGACGGCCTGGATCGTACGATGTCCCGCCGTCGGGCGGGACAACCTGGCCGCCCACTCCAGCTCGAGGGCTCTACGGAGCTCCCTGAGGTGCCGTACAACGGCTCTGGGCGGAGGCCCATCGCCGCGACTCGCCTGCTCCTTGCGCCAGTAATAGGCGTCCGCAAGGGCTCTGGCCTCCAGGTCCCACGGCATGGATCCGGCTAGCAGACACGCTGCTTCGCCGGATACCGTGCGGTAGCCGCGGATGACCCGGATGGCCATTACGCGCTGCGGCCGCCGCAAGAAAGCGGCGCCGCGCGGCGTCAGACACTCCGCCCAGACCGGTGCTCCGTAGAGCGCCATCGACCGGGCTACGCCCATGTACAGACGTCGGACACTCTGTTTCGGCCCACCCAAGTCGAGATCAACCTAGATCAACTTTATTTTTCATTTCCCCGTAATAGGTGCCTTATTTAAAGTAACTGCTGAAGCTTTTTGCACTATAATTAACTGTCGACGTTAATTTACGGAATGTTCTTGGTGTTCAATTTGAGTTATGATTTCATTCGGACTTACTGTAAGGAATAATTTTCTCATGATATTTGTAGATAGATGTTTCTCTCTAGAGATTAATTTACGTTGGAGTTAGTTTTTTTGTTAATGACCTTTTTTATACTACATAATAGGTTAATTTGATTCTTCGTTCGCAGATTCGCGAACTAGGTACAAGCTATGCTGAAAAAAAGTCAACCAGCATGTACTTAACTCACACTAGGATCACCCAGATAGCTCAATATGTTTTCTGTGTTGGATACTAAATCTATAAAGCTTGTTTATTTACGTAAGTTCCTTGTCTGCAATCTTAATTTACTTGGCCATTTATTTTTCCTTGAAATATAAGTCTGGTGTAAGACCAATTATTTCTGAGACGCTCGTCTGCAGAATGTTTTAAATTCTTTTTTCATAAAGACAATACAATTTTGATGTTAAAATATCCCCGGGCTTTAAACCTCGTTATCTAATACTACCCTTGTAAACGACGAAAGATAATTTAAAAACTAATTACTTTCTTTGGAGGCAGAATGTAATTGTGTAAGTTAGTTTTTATAAAGACGTTAAACGGAGTTGAGACTCGGGAAAGGAAATTGAGCAATTTTGGTATTTTGTAGCGTGCACCGTGCGTTTGTTGATTGCAACTCCGTATATACTTAAATGGATAGTAAGAGTAAGTAGTAGTCAATACATCGATCAAAACCTGTTGAAACTTCTAACAATTTACGTAACTACATACAATAGAAATAAGTCCCGTAGTAGTGTCAGGTGTTAAACCTAGAATGGACAAAATTGGTATTGAATTTTTCTCAAAAGAAATTGCCGATAACACTAGGTCTATTATTGGACCTGTTACCAGTCAGTAATCTGGGATATTGGACTCTGAATGGACCTTAGCATTCCTTTTCAAGAAATTCATGACGATTATTATGCTTAACATTTCAAATATCATATTCGAAAAATAAAAAAATCCATTGTAGATGATGGATGTGACAACTTAGTGAGTAAAAAGTTATGACGTAATCACGTAGCAATGTGTGTAGTAAGTCTCAATAATTTCTAACTAACAAATACACAGAACTGAAATAAACGCTTCGTCAGAAATTAAACGCACTCGAGACCATTCGATCAACCCTCATCACCAAAGTTCGCGATACCCGAATCAAACGGTTTTTGTGAAACAACCATAACACTAAGTTTAAATTAATATAATCAACAATTTAACACCATTGGTCAATATTGAAGCTCATATTTTACTTGTTCTGTAACTTTGAGTTGCGGAGTTATTTTGCAATTCATTATTATGTTATTGTTTTAATTTAAGCAATCAAGGATGTTTATATTACAAACATATTTTTGATTTTAATAAAGAATAATATTTTCTATTCATAATTAAGATGTTTGGCTCGGAAAAACCAACTGACTTTACAGGATTACATCTTAAGAAACAAAGACCGAAAAACATCAAAACAATTACGTTTGAATTATTCAATTTTTTCAAACTCATCGGTTGGTAATTTCATTCATGAGCCGGTACAAATGAACACCACAAAAATGGCCGTCATAATAAACAAAATAGCGCAGTAGGATAATTTATTAGCATACTCCCATTACGACATAAATGAGGGGACAGATAGCGGAGGAACGGCGTTGAACAAAATTTCAATTATATCTGCGGAGGAGTGTAAACGGGCCGCGCTTCCTCCGCCCCTGACGCCTTCAGGAACTTTCTGTTTACATTTTGTTAACGGAATGAGAATTTAAAGCGAAATTTCTTAGCAACAAACGTACGTTAAAAGTCGACGTGGGAGAGGAATAGTTGTACCGTGAAATCGTCGACTTGCACGGAGGTCGTGCTTCGAGACGCGTATGCAGTTTAAATTTGCTTGCGAATTTGGATGTGGCTGTAATTTAATTTGGCTATCGTATACCATTACGGCTGTTTTCCTAAAGAAGCAAGCATAAATGTAAGGACATTACTTATTTGTAGGCATAATATAAATGTAATATTTAACTTATATATAGCCCATGATTGTGTACATTCACAGATTTTTATGAAGCGTGTTTTAGAGCACCATACTTTACTTTTTACCAAACACACAAGCGTAACGCTTTTTGTTTTCTTTTTAAGGAAAAAAGGTAAATTTATCCTAGACCTAGCAACGTCAACATGACTAGTTTACTTTCTATCGTGTAGGCTCAGTGGGCCGGGGTTGTCGTTAAAACTTTTCACAGATAGACGGACAGATACCACGGTTACTTTTTTTGCCGAAACACTTTACCCAATAGTTATCGTGTTTGTTTGTACACGACTTGTTTCTGAGGAATCCCCTAACTTTGTATGTACTTGCTTGTGTACTTTTATTTCGCTTTTCATTAATATTGTAACGTTTTTGTTACGCTTAAAGTATTTAACAAGCACAAAAAACAACTTATATCAATTTCAATTTATCTTACAGTATAAGAAGTCTTTTCAACATGTCTGTCTCCTACAAAGACAACGTAATAAGTAATAACTTTAAGCATTTAACGAAAGTACTTTCGTTTGAGATTAACTTTATGTGACGATTCCAGCCCGCGGTTTCACTCGCTCTCTACAAGTTTTAGATATAATATATATAATAATATCCGAAGAAAATTATACGCTAAGTTACAAATAGGGGTCGCAAAAATACCGAAAATTCCGATAATCGACCTATATTTTGGTGATTTTTATTCGATATTCCGGTATCGTTTTCGGCCCCTGGTCTCAAATAACTTCTGAATGTACTTAATACGTAGTACTGAATCAATCATCAAAATACTCATGTAGGTACGAATTGACTTTAAAATCTTACACAACATTTTACTACTTACCAAAGACCAAGTCTAATGAATAACCAAGTATTTCACAAAACACCATCACAAACTAATAGTCAAGAGCAACCATCTAAAAACTCTCCGAGAGAAAATCTTTCATACATTATTCAAGCAGTTAAAGGATTTATTTGGAATGGGAAAAGTTACGGGTCCAGATACTACCAATTACTTAAACTAATTAATTGGTTGTTTTCCTGGATCGTAACATCAGCATACTTTTTGCTTAATGAAGCGAGCAATAAAGTACTTCAAGATCCTAGGGTTGTCTTGGGTGTAAACAGTAAGAATCAAAAATTCTTCCCAAATATAAAAGAAAGCAGCAAATACAAAAAATTAACTATAATAGAAAGTGAAAATTTTTCAACATAATCTTTGTAATCTTATCTATGAAATATTTTACAGCTATTTACAACTTAATTCTAATACAAAATAAAAACAATAGGTATATACAAAAATAAACAGTTAAAAAGCATCAAAGTTCATAGTAAGTTGAAATGTTAAAGTAACTTCATCATATGTTTGTTACCTCAACTAATGTTTTTTAACATGAAGCTATTTTACAAAAAATGGTAAAATGTTTACGCTAACGAAGTTACGGGTTAAATTGTGTAAAACTATTCCTATTACAGTTACGACGAACGCCAGTTTGCTCCAAAAACCGACATAATTTACATGTGAAAATTTGCCGTGTTTTTGGAAGTAAAATAGAAAAACTTTCGTTACAATAATGTATAAACAAAATTATAGAATCGCGATTAAGAGGTAGTTAGGCACCTACTTTATATTATTATTACTATAGCTACTCTGTGGTTTCTTAAAAATAACTTAAATCTATGTGATCTAAATTGCATGAGTACATAACAAAAACAAATATTATGTTATATTTTATCGTATATAATAAAATATTGTAGTTTATCGTTTGAAACTTAAACTATAGCTCGAAACATACAATCTATAAAAACTTTGCAGACTGAAATTATGATTAAACGGATGACGCGACAACCCTAGCCTGAAAGAGAATTGCAATCTTGAGATGAGTCCGGCTCTTGTGAGTTTCCATACAGTTTCTGCCATTTTAAATGAAAAATTCGGATAAATTGTTCAATTTTCCAATAACTGACTTCTTTTCTCTAATAAATGTGTCTAACTGTATGGTACTGCTTTCTTCGAGTGCCAAATGGACTCAATTGAGAGTAATTTAGTTATCTACAGAGATTTATATTAGATTTCACAAACGAATGCTACCGATAGTATCTAGAACTTTTCAAAATTTTTAATATTCTGAAGTCATGAGAAATTTTGTACTTTTTAGTGAAATAGCCTGACTTTATTATAATGCGCACATAGCTCTTGTAGTTGTAACGTAATAACACACAAATAATAGTAAGCCCAGTGAACTTTACACTGACAGTGGGTCGGGACATCCCTCGGTAGACCGAAGTCATACATAGATGAACACTCATCAAACCTTAACAATCAATTAACACTAAACTTCGTAACAGCCTCACCTCAAAAACGCCAACAAATTGTCCAGCAATTAGACACGTTAGTTACAACGTAATTTATCCTGCAGCTGTAAAATAAATTTGTTAGAGTGTCTCGCCCAAGGACGTATTCAGAACGGCATGAAATTAACAAAGCTACACGGGAACGGTCGACGTTTAACGGTTGATGACAGCCCGCGGGCGTCGCCTCCAAACAAAGGACTGCTGTAAACTGGACCACAAGGGACTAGGTATGTGAGTGGTGTAAGTAAAGGGGAGTGGGACTTTCATACGACAGCCTCGGCAACGTTTGAACTTCATTTCAGCTCACAATAGTCGCTGTTGGCTTCATGCACTGTCCAATTATGGATCACTTTGATACGAGGACTGCTATAATTGGAGCGACGAACATCAGAATGTATCGTGTAACAAAGAGAGATAATAAGATTATATTCTTCAATGAGTTGATTGCATTCCTGATCGCGTATTGAATATGACAGTGAATAAAGGTGATCCATCTTATTACAATAAATAGAGGTAAGTGATTCTGATCTCTCTGACATTCTGACAATGCAGCTACAAGTGACGTTCTAATCAAAGCCAAATAAATTGTTAAACCAACTAAAAGAAAACTTACTTTAACAGATTTTATCGCGGTTTTAATTTGTTTTTTAGTCTTGACGTTTCTAATTCTAAACAGCATTCATGGAAAATTGTTAACCTATTTTTTGTTTAAGAACTAGGTACATGAGCTTGTGTAGATTCATCTCCATAATGTTATAACTGTGATCCTAACTCACTATCCGGCAAATACTAAGCCCGTTTTACATGTTTTAAGTCGCTGTAAGCTCCTCCCTTGACAACACGTCTACGGTCTAAACCTGAAGGTTACGCAGCGAACGCTAAGTTTTAAGGATGCACACAATGTAATAATAATGTCCTATTATGTGTTCATAAATACAACAACACTAGAGATGATGATGAAGATATCATCTTATAGTCACTGCTATCTATGTTGGTATTATTAGACTTACCAAGATACACTTAGCCTTACCCCTTTGAGCATTACGAGCATAAAGTTTTACTACGCAAAACATTTGCTAAACCTAAACTGGTCCCCATTCAGATATGAATTTCAACATTTTACTGTGAATTCTCGCTACCATTTTGTCCAATTTAAGTCGTTAAAAACAAAAACATGAACGTTCCGAGATAACGATATCAACTTGCCCTAAACACATAAACATTTAGTGGTTCTAGTCTACTAAATAGCTTCCTATGCGAATGAATACCTCACAATGATCCGGTCATAAACGCTTTTACAGTTTAGGCCCGGTGCACACAAGAGCTCCAATCGCAGAGACATTTTAAAGAAAACACTTTTAGTACGATACTATGATTATAATTATAATACTACTTTGACGAAAATGCTCAGGAATAATAATACAATTTGTAGAGTCCGTGGCTCAGTGTTTAAACTGTAATGAAACCTCGACGTAGTCGCAGATGCTGAAAGCTTGTTGTGTGCGCCCAGCCTTAAAGCGAACCACGCCAAAAAGTTATTATACCACAATATTCACAGAACAAAGTATAAACATAACGACAAACATCATGACTGGCGTGTATATAAACATTTTATGGTTTATCGATGAACCATTTATGGAACGAAGTCAACTATGTGTATTTTTGAATACATGAAATGCTTATTTTATCATTTCATGGGATCGTAAATTATAGAGTAATATCGCAGAAAATTATTGGTAGGGGTTCGCAAAACACGAGTTATCGAGTTGATACGGTATCGAGAGAGATATGAAGAACGTTTATTTGCATGAAATGAGTTACATCACGGTTTTACATGGTTACCACGGGAAGCGTTCCGCGGCTCCCAAATACATAATAAAAAGGTCAACGCAGCTACAAAACTGTAGTACGGTACTTCAATTTGTGGAATTGACATGCAAATACATACATACACACCGACATTGCGCTTAAACAGGTAAATATTAATACCTATATTAGGCAAAATAGAAGTGCTTATGTAAAGTGTTGTTGGAGTTTTTGAAAACACTGACAAGTATGGAACTCTTCAAGCAATTTTTGATGTCAAAAAATTACAAATTTCTAAAAACAGCTTACATTTTGGTTATCAAAAATCATTATGTGAAAGATAGGTGCGCCCCGAACCCGCTACATTGTTTCGGAATAAAAAGTATGTATGCCTATGTGTTAATCCAGGGTGTCGGCTACCACCATATGTAATTTCATCAAAATCGGTATAGCCGTTTTAGCGTGAAGAGGTAACAAAAATACAAAGACGCTCATAAACTGTCGCCTTTATAATATTAGTGTGATGTTTTGAAATTTACAACAACGACATACGAGTATCTTGTTTCATAATTTTCAAAACATAAGGGAGATAAAAGTTATTAATTACAAAGTCAGCATCATAATGCCGATTAAATTACGCGGATGAGACAACACGTCGGGCCGGGTGCGTCGTAAATACATCAGCGGTACACCGCACCGCACGTATCCGTACCTAGCTGAGCTAAGCTGCCTACTAATGTTGCGAAACTTTATGCGCTTATTGTAACTACATTCATGTGTATGGGATCACAGCTAAGAGAAGTTAAGATCAGCAGTTTTAGCAGACAAAAGGGTGAAATCCGGTCTGAAATTGAGTTAAATATTAATGACTTGGACAGAGATGTACTGTACCTATAATAATAATTTTTGAAGTAGGTTTAATATAAGAATTTACAGCATAGTGTTCTTATAACGTCACTA
Source organism: Abrostola triplasia (assembly GCA_946251915.1). NCBI lineage: Eukaryota > Metazoa > Arthropoda > Insecta > Lepidoptera > Noctuidae > Abrostola > Abrostola triplasia. The sequence continues at coordinate 6,693,209 of OX276434.1, read as the reverse complement.
GAATCACTTTGAAATCCACAAAACACCAAGTTGATGACCTGATTAGCGCAGCGGCTAAGCGATTGGACTGCTGCGCTAAGGGTCGCGGGTTCGATTCCCGCACGGGGCAAAAATTTGTGCGAAAAACAGATGTTTGTCCCGAGTCGGGGTGTTAGTGGTTGTGATATTTCATGTTTGTGAAACGCACCCACGACACAGGAGAAAATCCTTGTGTGGGGCGACGTTTTTTTTTTTAAGAGTCTAAATTTTTGTACTAATGTCGTATTCCTAGAAAAAAATACCGTTATGATAATTCTGTAAGTATTCCTCGTATTGCCTGCAAAGCTATTGTATACTTACTAATAAATAATACTAAACATAAAATAAACAATACTTCAAATGATCATGTAGTAAACCGTTAATGGTCGTCAGCGAAAATGTAGGTCTTTAGAAACATGTAGATAGCGATCAGGGAGCTCACCCTACTAAACATCTCTATGGCTAGGGGACACTTTATGACCTAAAATGCTTTCAGTTTTATAGACATAGACTAGGGAATTTCGGATCATAAAGTCGTGGCACATAAAGGTCACATATAAAACTTTATTCGTGACAAAAGAGACTCATTAAACTCATATAATTTTAAGTAAATTGGATCTTATCATCATCAGCCTATCTCAGTCTACTGCGGGGCATAGGCATCTCCTATAGCACACCTCTGAGCTCGATCAACGGCTTTCCAACTGCTGCCAGCCATTTTAAACTTATGTGACATGGTTATCGGTTAATGACTTGAACTTTGATAGGTAAACAAACAATTTTTTATGTAAGAGTGGAAAGGTATACCTTAATGATATGTCGGTGTACAATATGACCACCTAATTTTTTATCCTGAATAGAAGTCGAACATCCCAGGTATAAGGTCCTGAAATAAGCTAGTGCGCTAATACGGTCGTCACCTGCAATAAGAAACCTAATTCAATAACGTAATAATTGCTATTCATCACATAGAATATACTTCAATATTTTGTGAGAGAATAAAAAGACGAGCATTCTTAAATATAACTATGGACTACATAATAATAGGTAGGTATCAACCACCCGCGACGCTACTGATCTTGACATTTTTTTTCCAATACAAGAACTGTTTGCTCCAACAATAATAGCAAATAGCCCACGTACAAGGCAATATTAGTAATAAATTCGACACCTCATCTCGTTCTAAATGTATCTCGATTACCCATAATGGTACAATAGGGCCATATTGAATGGAACTCGCGTTGGCACCTGCTTTGCCGGTAACACCGCCTTGCATTCGTACCTCCGCTAACAATGGGTTTGTTTAAGGGATTTTAGGCGTGTTGTTACCAGTTTTGTGTGACATAGAAATTCCTATCATTGGACCCACTGTTAGCTGTTGAGAATGCTTATTATTAGGTCTATGAACAGCAAATTGGTTAATCTTGGATGGAACTTTACACATGTCTGGGTACGCGGACAAAATGTGTTATTCTTTTGTAAATCAACATTAGATTACAAGTATGCAGATTTCGTAACAGGTAACTAAAATTGTTATATCTCTACAAAAGCAGCACTACGTACAATAAGCTGAGTTCTTTAGAAAGGCTTTTTAAATAGTGAATTTTAAACGATGTAATTGAAAAATGAAAGGTTGATATTCTACAAAATGTGCAATAAAATTATGTGCCAACACGCAACATCACTTAACACCAGAGTGTAAGTAAAGAATATGTAATATAAGAAGTTCAAAGAAGGAATTCCGATAACAATTTTACTCGCGTCTGTACGCTTGTGCTATGGTTCCCATTCTATGGTCCGCGTAGAAATGTTTGTGCTTTTATGCTGTCACTGACTTATTTGCTTTTAATGCTTACATAAATATATTTTAGTTGCAACTATTCCAAACCACCACCCAAGTATTCCGATAGTATTTCACAATATAGAAACACCACTAAACATTTTGTAAACACAAGCCAGCAGAATGACACATGCTCGTTTTAAAATAACCATTTATCATGATTCAATTTCAAGTTATTTCAGTTTATAACTAAGCTGGGACACACAGTCGTTATTCACAAAGTAATCTTTAAATTAATAAAACAAATCGATCCGGCTCCCGTTCAACTGGTTACGTTTGTTAAGACATGTCAAAACGTAATCTAGCCGCGGACACTTGCAAATGAGTGTGCATCACTCCTTACGCACGAACAAAAATAATGTTACTGTCGACCAACACAGGAATCCTAGTTGTGTGCCAAATAAAAGGTCCTCTGTCACTGCAATAAGAATTCCCGAGCGGTAAATGAAATGTTGTCGAGTGTTGCGAAACTCGTTTTTTACCGACTGAAGTACGGACAGCATAAAAGGATGTTAATTGGTGTTCCTTACTTTCTGAAGATAATTGAGTCGTAACTAGGATGCTAGACAATGCGAATAGCTGGCAACATAGTCGCACATTGCGCACCTAACATTTGCATACAGAGCCCTTTTAACTCACAAACGGCGGGTAGATTCCTTGGTAATTACGTGTTCTACAGACCCATTAAAATAGCGACAAGTTAAACACATGTTCACCGGTCGATTGTGAATTACTAATGCTCGTGGCGTAATAGCTATTAAATCTCTGTTTTGATTAGCCTACTTTGATTTATCTATTTCTAATCAGGCGTGATTGTCTGTTACCTTTGCAGACAATCGAGAATGTTAATTGTGCCTTTATCTTTTGGTCTCCGTAGAGTACAAGACAGTTTCGCAGATACGTATTGTAACTGAATGAATTACAAAATGTCCTTTGTATCATGTAAAGATCTCGCCATCGTTGATGATTGTTAAACTAGTATAATGACTCACACCTAGATTTAGTAACAAATAATATTGGAAAATACATGCGTCAAAGCCCTTTATTCTCGAAAATTTGGGCATTTAACGTCACAGCTTTAAGGGCCATGTTATAAGGACTAGCCTTCGAAGTAGGTGAAACAATGGAATGAAACCTTCTCCTTACGCTCTAATAAGACCAATAACAACTTGTCCAAAGTGAAAACTACTGCAAGCTATGTAAAAATAGCGGACATAATGTAACGATTGCGTAATAACAAATGAATGACTTTAATTTGTTTATTGTTAATTGTATTGCTCATTTCAAATCCCTGCCACAAACCTAATATGAAATATCGGTATTGGCTAATTTATATTACTAGCACGTAGGTTGCACGTAAACGCAACTAGAATACCGGACAGGTTTCCTTGATTTTGTTCACGTTTAACCAACAAAAATAGTAATTTATTTATTGTGTTGTATATTTATAAATGTACCAGGAATTTTTATTTCAATAATAATTACAAATTGTGTACTCTGAAAACGTTTTATTTAGCTACGAGGAATTTGTTTGTTTAGAGGAATATAAAATGCAATCGTTTAAATTGTGATGCATGTAACATAGCGGATAGCACCACTCTCGATTTATTATCGTCGGATAGTTTGGTTTTATTGGCAATAGATAAAAAAGAATGTATGGCTGTGCGAACATTTACCGATTAAAAACAGGCCTTCAACAGCATAGAGCTTTAGCCTGATTGCTAAAAATGTTGGCTGAAACCTCACAATGTGCGATCGCCCCTATTGAAATAATGATCGGGGCATTTGGTACAAGCCTTTATTTCTGGAAATACTAACAAATACTACTTAAGTATATAAACGCAAGGATTAACAACAATTTGCTATTTAAAAGATAAAAAAAAATGATTTACGAGTATAATAAAAATGAAAACAAAAGCATAATCTTTATAAAGAATATTTTTTGGCAACGCATAGGCTGTCTCTTAACCCTATCTTACAGTTTACACTTACCTTAACAATGCTAGTAATTTTTAACTGTCAAATTTCAGGCGTACATGCGTTTTTCCGATTATTACAAGATTATTTGGCTCAAAACTAATAATAATTAAGTGGTTTTGTCAGCACGAATTTTATATTTTGTTAAGTAGGCTGCCATTTTTCTGTTATATTGTTAACAACAAGATAATATATTGTTTACAAAATTAAGCTCTATCTCAGGTCGGGCTTATAAGTAGTGTGAAAAAATTTAAATTAATCAATATTCTGACCCTTCCATCTCTATACATACTAGAAAATATCATGTACGTGCGTAGGAACTTGCAAAATTTTAGTATAAATAGCGATTATCATTGTTTAAACACTAGAAACAAACATAAATTAGTAGTGCCTAAATATAGGTTAGCAAGAACTAACTCCAAATCATTTCTCGGTAATTGTATACGTTTTTATAACAAACTGCCAAAAACGATAACTGATCTTACCGGTAAGAAATTTAAAACATGCGTGAAAGCAATTTTAATCAAGAAAGCTTATTATAAAACTAAAGATTATGTTGATGATAGAACAGCTTGGAGTTAATGTCTTCTGCACATGTGGCTTCCCTGGCAAATGTAACACCATTATCCCTTTCTTATTAAGGCTTAATGTTTTGAAGACCCTTTACTTTCGTAGGTCCTCTACCTCTGCCCAGTTTTCGGGCAATTTATTTTATATAATTGATTCCAGGTCTTCATCAATATTGTAAATGTGACCACAATGTAATGAATAGTGATAGCTAGTAGTTTTAATTGCACCGTGGGTTTTTGGCCCAATTTGTTTTTTTTTTCCCTTCTATCACTATTAGTTTGCTTTGTTGTCGCATAATGAAACTACATATGTAAATATACAAATTTGTACCATCTTTCTTTTTTAAACGACACAACCTCTGGAGTTTCTTGCCGGTTCTTCTCCATTGGAATGACATTTTGAAACCGTGCAACTAGCATCCTAACGTTTCATAAGCGCCTGTAATAGGTTTATATGAAATAAAAACATTTTGAATTTGTGTTGAAGACAATTGAAGAACAAATTGAAGTTTTAGTTCATCGGCCACGCGTCTCCATGCACCATATTGAAGTGATAGCCGACTTAGCTTAACTTAAACTCCGCTTAACCTTTTTACAAACCCCAAGAGACAAGTGCGTCCCACAAGTATGTCTTCTAGATAAACAACTCGATTTTGTTGGCCAGTTTAGTTGTAAACGAGTAGAGAGACGCAAAATATACCACAAAGCGTTCTTGCGGTCGCTTTGTATCGCTTTCAATCTACGTTATGAAAGCACGTTGTAACCGCTGGGCTTTCACAAAGCAATATTGCTGAAAGCTTAATATGTATTAACTGCGTCCACAGTTTCATACGCTAATATCGATATTGTTTTTGTGATTGGTTGAAAGTTTTTATCTGATTTGTTTTACTTTTTTGTTTTATTTATAGGTACTTCATTTGTTTTTGTCATGTGATTTTTTTACTAGAGGGCTATGAGCTTAACCAAAGTTCAGAACCGAAAAAAACATCATTGAAACTTTCTCAGTATCAATATTCCAATTAAATAATTTAGAATATTTCCAATATGTTCTCCTTTTAGCAAACCCAGTTAGGTATTGTTTATTTGCGAAGTTTTACAAAGTTTGCAATATGATAACATTCTCGAAAAAACACAATGCGGAGTTTAAAATAATACAAGTGTGATAAAAACACAGCGAGAAGCCAATTCAGTAATTTCGGACTTCCAAATAAAAAGATATTCAAACTTCAAAGTGATGTTTCTAACTTTGCTTTTTCAAATTAATAAAAAAATGGTTGAATATTTTTTTGTTTTTTTTTTGAACGGGCGCTTGAAAATTTTCTATTCACAGAAGTTTCCTAACAATTTCTCGTTTGAAAAAATATTAGAAATTTGTTACGAGCGTTTAATAATATTTCACATCGCGCTGAGTTTAAAGTTTTAAGGCGCATTTTCTCGTTACCGGTTAGGGGATGGGTGGAGGCGTGCGAGGGGCGCGAGGGGTGACATCAAAGTGAATTAGCGAATGTTGTCTAGGGGCGTCCGTTTGTAAGCCGCTTTGAAGTTAGGACTACCTGCAGGGAACTCCGTTGAAATGTGCCAAAGCGTAAGGCGTTTTATTTTGATACCACTCACGAAGGGCCGACGAACGCAACGCGCGAGAAAAATGTTACACGCTAATTTTGCCATGAGCATGCTTATTACAAGGTCGTTTGATGTAAGCTGAAACATCAAAAGATTATTTGCGTTGTCGGAATAGGTAACTGAATTTTTTTTCAAACAATTTCATACGACTTTTAACTTTTGGATAGCTTCACACGATACAAGAGAGCTTGTATTACAACTACTACTACTACCTACTTCAGAATTACTGACATCCTTAAGGTTCACTAGGACTAGAAAAAGTATAAGCCAATCGTCTCTTACCTTAAGTAAAATTCATACGGCATGCCGAAAAGCAGAACAATAACACCACATTTTACTGTAAATCTTGAAACACAGTATGACCTACATCTTGAAACTAACAGGTACACTTATTTCAACGACGACGGAAGAGACGGTGGCGCACAAAGGCAGCGTAGATCAATCTTTCTTTTTTAATAGAGCGTCTAAAAGGGTTGCATCTCAGCTTTCCAAAAAAATGTTTTCGCCCATTTTTCTATGAGACCTTTTTGTTTGGCGAGACATTGAGCCAGGCCCGTGGACCCGTGGACTTGCGATAACGTTCTTGCAGAAGACTTGTTTAAAATGCAAATCTCTTCTCAAACCAATTCAGAATGGAGACTAGGCCCTATGACGATAATATGATTCTAAATCAACTAACAATTTGTATAAGTAAATAAATAAAGTTTGTAAATAAATAAATAAGTGATTAATCCTCTATTCAGAGGTGCAGGTTAACCAGGTCCATATTCCCTAACTTTACAGCCACCATTAGATATAACAATGAGTAAAGACTATCAGTATAATAATGTCCGTATCATTGAAGGTATATAAATAATAATAAAAGTATCTATGTTATCGATGGCACTTATAATTAATGTGTCCCTAACAGGTCACTAAAAATAATGAATATGGCAAAAAAACTTATTAAGACAGCTGACAAATAAATATATGTAGAAATCTAAAAATCCAACTTTCAAAACCCAAAACAGCACAGTTTATGGAGCAAACATACACCAAATTTCCCCCGAAACCCCTTCTTTATCCCAGTAATTTTTATAATCCAGCTACTCAGTTGGAAGAGTTCCCTCTGCCAAATACTATTAAGTAAATTTTTGTAGATACAGAACACTGGCCTTTGTTAGTTTCTTGGCTAGAGATCCGGTAAACAGACGATTTTTCACCATATTGTAAGTAGAACACGTCCCGTAGCAAAACAACAAATATGTCCGGGGAACAATGTGGATCTTGTAGAGACTAATAATAACACATGATACTGTGTTGCAATAGAAATTGTAGCATCTATTGAACTGGACGATGTCAATAGACTTCCATCTAAATTTGTTGTCACGTAACATTGGAATATATGTACTTACTATTCTTAGGTCAAATCATCTGTTTTAGAATGTTTAGGTTGGTCAACAATTAACTGACGAATTCGCTCCAAGCGAATTTTATTGTGCTTCTTCTTCTTCTTCGTATCGTCATGATATAAATCTAAGGAAACAGGTCATGCTCATCATGTAGAGATTGGCCAGTCAACAAAGATGGCAAAGTTGACCACCCAAGGTGCTCCGGACGTAATTAGGTACTATCACACGTGGAGGCACTCTACTTGCACCTCAAATTGTGCTTATTATGACGATGATGACTATTGATGAAGATAGCAATAGAATCGATAATTCGCCACCTATGCAATTTATTATGAAAGCTGGAATGTGGATGTACCTCCGAAATTTTAAGGTCAGGTAAGGTAGAACATCCTTAGAGAAAAACAAGCGTCATTGTATTCATGTAAGAAACAATACATGAAACTGAAAAATCCCACGTTAAGCAGCTCACGTAAATTAGAAACAATTATGTGAGCATACATCTTACGTGGCAGAGTTTGGCTACTTAGAAATACGAACCTATTCAGATAGTGTCCCGTCGAGAGAGTTTCCCGTGATAGTCCCGCCCAGAATGCAAATTTAAAAATAGTGTTTAAAGCATAAGCGAAAATGTCAGGTACTAGTAAGTTTAAAGATAAATTTTAATTTGACGCAATAGGATCACTTTTGTTAGAATATGGTATTCATCATTATCATCATTTAGCACTAATTTTATAGCTATCGCCAAATGATTTCAAAATAAAAATTCTGAATATTAACAAAGAGATAATCATAATATTTTAGGTTACTTTTATTCAACATTGCGTAGTGAAATGTTATTTATTTAGATTTTCTTCAAGTCTTCCTAATTGAGCCGTAGGCATGTAGGACGAGTTGACGAATTACTCGAATAAATTAATTAATTATCGAAAATGATAAAAACATCTCTCGTCCACAGTGAAAAAAACTCGTTCTAGATGAGTAAAAAGTAAATCTTGCTAAAATGATACTGGCAGCCATAGTAAACAACCAACTGCCTAAATAAATAATAAAATCTTCGAATAAAACAAAATGGTTCTATTCTTGAATAAAAAAGAAAAACTCGAATAATACTGGCATCATGATTGTCATCAGCACCCCTATCTTATCACTTGTCCCACACAACAACCGCGGGCAAGCCAACGTACGCTTGGGCTCCACCAGTCTTCATTTCTCTTCTTTATGCTTTGTAAACAATATCTTTGGCCGGTCCCCGACATAAAATTGTGTTTGAATAAAAATCGGATCAAACTGACCCCACAGATGGTGCACTTTATGTACATACGTGTCGTTTTATAGGAAAATCGGGTCGCAACACGTGAAAAAGATTTACTGCGAGACTAATACTTTACTGTTTTTAAGAAAATTTTGACAAGTCTCATACCTCTATATTTTTTTAAGGTAACGTTTTGCCACGTCTATTAATTTCAAGTATTTAGTAACCTATCTATATTTTTTCATAATTATCAGATATAAAATTATACAATAGAAACTGTGTTCAATACATTATTATCATCCATGTTTTTACACATAGACATAAATGTTATGCCCGAAAGAATTGAACGAAAATTTCACCTTCTATTGAAAACCCCATTATGATCGTGGTGTCGATACAGTCATTATTTGGCAATAGTGCCAAATAGTCAGGCTCAAAAAATGTTTAATACCTGTACCTGTATTTACCAGTTTTAACACAAAACTCTATTAAGAATGTTTCTCAAGACGCCTTAGTATCTCCATACCTAGTCTTAAAGTTAATACACTAAGTTAACAATACAGAACAACTAAAGAAAAATCAGTAAACTGCAAGTGGATATTTCTTCGTGAAATATAACTAAGCAGTATTGGAAGTGGTCACGTGGAAAGTTTGTTCAATAACAAGCTCTAGACGACGTGCACGTGAGATGTCTGTGCCTCACACCGTTACGTATTCAATCATAATAATATCAACATTTATTTTTATAACCATTTGAAAAAAGTTGAGGTAAGTTTAATGTTTGATGTTATAAATATGCTTTTAAAGCAATCCTTGGTGACCTTTTCAGGAAAGTAAATGTCGAAATAAGTTTGGACCAAAGTTCTAAGCTTTGAAGTTTTAAAATAGAATTATTTTACCTAAAAATGTACTACAATTTCATGACCCATAAATACCTATCTAAGTAATTATTTATTGATTAAATTTCTATTAACCCTAAATTACTATATTCGTAAATTTGTAGCTGGGTATTAAACTTATACAAGATGCTATGCTACTTATAGTATGGAACTATAAGTTTACACAATAGGTCCTGGAAATCACCGCATTATTAAAAAAATGTCATGAATACATCAACATGTATTGTTATCGAGTCCTTTACAAGAATACAAACAAAAGAATACGGCTTTTTAAATGTCAACTTAAACTATAAACTTCCTTCAGACTAAAGACTAACTTGATACTCGTGTGTTGCAAATGTGCTTTATACCAAGGATATCAAGTAAATAACTCAAGGAATTTCATCCCACTATATATTTTCTCTGCCTTGCTGACACTGCTTTAGATCGAAACGTCTCCCATTCTAGATTTCAGGACTTGACCACGTAAATCAAATATATTTTGAGCTGTGTCCGCTTGTGTCGTTTTTCCAAAAAACAAAATGCTGAGTTTTACGAGGGAACATTCGTTCGATCGTGTTTTACTCCACGTTCTGATAGGGACCTCCTTTAGAGTCCCGCAGACAGATTGCTGACGAGTCGCACCATTAAAAGTTTCTGATTCACTGATACGTATCTGCCTACGTAAGGGTAAGGAATTCATTCTCTTTGAATCAAAATACTTGTAAACTTGAATTATTTAAGAGTTTTGATTAGGTACAGACCTACTTAAAGTAAGTCTATCGGTAAACATAAATTCTTTCATTATTTTTAAAGACTGTAATTCTTATTCTTAAGTAGCAGAAAATTTCTCCAAATGTCATTGCTACCTTTCGTTTAGCGTAAAATATCAATCAAGAAATTCTCCTTAAAACGAAACCGATACGTTCAATCATGATCACTTAATTATTCACTCAGTAACTCACTCCAAGGTCGAATTGAATTAAACATCAGGGACGCGTTTGATCGCCATTAAATCACCCCATAACTAATTAGCACGGTTAAACATAATTACACCATTAATTACTCGTTCATTACAACCGCCGATGGTCCGACGATAAACATAGATTTTCATGCAAAAAGTCCGATATTTGCATTTAACTTAACGAGTGTAATAGAATAAATAAATAAAGCAACAAATTTAAAGGGATTTTTAATTGAAGAGTTCGATAATTAAGCATGAATGTTTAAATTAATTAATGAATTTCGTGGAATCGAACGAGCGGTGCGCTCCCCATCGACTGTAGTGTTCACAAAACGAACATTCTTAATTAATGTGAACAAGAACAAACGTTTCGCTATTGTAGATAATAATGTAAGCCAATTTTAAAACGTTCCATTTAAGCCGTTGTTCGTTTAAATAGATTAAGTGGGAAATGTCGTGTTTAAATAAATGTTAAGGGAAGACTTGTAGGCTGCTATCAAATTGATGTAGTCTTATTAAATAATTTCTAAAACTGTGACAGTAATTGTTCAATTGTAGGCATTGTGTTAACGTTTGAGATGTTTGGTGGAGTTAATATTGCCAATGTAAGATACAATATTTTTGTACCCCAAAGTTATTGTATCGAAATGGTCCCCAAGCAGTAAAATCATGGAAACACAACGACAGTGTTTAGCAATCCGTATAAATTTCGCAAGCAAGCGAAAAAGAGAAAGTAAGTATGTCGGATACGCGTCAGCTGGGCAGCATTAGTCAGGCGATGCGAGAAAATTTAATAAAAGCACTCCTTATCGCCTTGTCCGCCACCGAGAGCAGTTTTTGCAGCAGGGACTCGCTCGAAAATTTCAAAATGGACAATTTGTTGAACAACTAACAGCCACTGATGTACTTTTTACTCTTCTGATATTTTAGTGGGGCTCGGAAGTTGAATACAATTGCCTTAAAGTTGGTTAAGTGGCTTACTGGATCCCCAGTTCCCTGATTTGTTGAGTCTACCTGTTGTATAGTTAGATCCTGTGTTTACATAAAAATGTTCCAACAGTTTTCATTTACATTAACATTTTAGTGATTGCTACTTATTTTATTGTCTAACGTAGCAGAAAATGTTCTCTTAGACAAGCAACATTTTAATCAATAATTACATTTAGTACAATTTTCTTATTATTCTATAGTGTTCACGGCGTTGTCGCCGTTGTGAGTGCTCCCCGTCATTAGTATTCAAAATGCAAATTGCTGGCAGCACTCAGGGCATTGCACCCGTCTCAGATCTTACTTTCCCAGAAATAATTTCATTAACATCTGCATACTTGCATGTTCCTTGCAGAAATTCCTTTTAACTCGTCTAGAACCTACTTGGTTCGTCTAGGTGTAAACACATTGAAAACTTAGTTTGTTTAACTCGATTATTATGTTAATAGGATTTTGTTTGCGTCGCTCGTCTTAACCGTTTTTATTCCTACGGATCGTTTATGCTGACCGTAAGACTCGACGTTTGGATAAAATCTTCTTTGAGCGAACGAACATTTTGTACAGATCTGGAAACGCCTGACCGATTTCTTTACTCGCTGACCTACATTTCTAGAATCGTCTGTATCAGCTAATTCTGTTTGTTTTTTATTTGCAGTAACAAGTAAATCACTGCAAGTATAAGTCTTGTTCTTCCTCCTCGCCTTTATCTCTTTATTTTAGGTCAGTCGGCTTCGTATTTGGGCGCCAAGTTTTCCTGTTAAAATAAAACATTCTAAGCTTGATTGTTTTTGTTGAAACAAAAGCAGCTAGTTAATATGCTTTGTATAACATTGCTATAATGTATTTAAAAATCAATCAATGTGGTTATCTGTAAACACAAATACAGGACAGTTATGCATAGGCACTACTTCCCCGGCTGTGGGAACTGAACCAGTGATCGCAGTACCGATTGCAAAGGTTCGATCATAGCATCTAGATCCAGCAATAGAAATGATTGCTTACCGTTGCAAATATAAAATAAGTAAAATAGATTAAGAATGCTCTTTTTATTTCAGTTCTAGTTCCCGTACCTTAGTAGAATAAAGTTTGTCTAGTCAGTTTAAAACAATTCTGAAATAAATAAAAAAGACATGCCCTAGCCCAATCTTGAAAATACTATTATTCACCCCCGCGAGAATTTTTAACAAACAGACAAAGTCGGAAGCAGCTGCTAGTCAACGAAAATGGGAAAAGTTGAATAATTTAATATTTAAATTATGACCGAAAAGATTCGTCTGAGCTGACGTGTTTGCATGACAGGCACGTTGTGATTGTTAAATATTTATATCGTATTACGTTGCCTGGTTGATTGCAATTAACTTCTGTTATGGAACGTGACGTATTATCAATCTTTACGCACACAGATAAGTAATACAGCCAAGCGATTTATTAATATGTTATAAGTTGGCTTATTGGCCCGGTCGTAAGCCAATGTTGGTGCAAACTTTGAGGTCTGGCTTTAATTATGAGCACACAAGAGGCCCGAATAGTTTAACGTACATTCTTCTACAAACTACCATCACTAAAGTCCGTACCTATTTCGATATGTAATTTCCTGGAATGCTCAAACATACTTGGTGCTATCGTATTAATGATGACGGACACTTTCAAACAAATCAAACACAATTCTAAGAATTTAATATTTCAATCATGTACTGAGTATTCATAGTAGACTAGAGAGAAACCCATTGAAATTGATACGTTATGTGTGTGGTATATTCAGATTATTCAGGTTGCAATGTAACGCAAATGCGTCTGTTAGAGCAATTACTAATCGAAATCGAGTGCTTTACACAAGTATAATTAATATTCCCTTGTAAGTGTGTCACTGCAACTATAAATATATCATAGTTTTGTTTGGTCTAGTATATGTATAACTATTCTCAGCACTAAAAAAAAATCACTTATGTTCTTAGTCTTTATTTTAAGGTAACTTATAAAGGATTTGTCTTCATCACAAGTTGTTAGACGACGCGCGACGTAAGATTTCATCATCAATAGTGCGACATATTTTTCTCAAAATTATTCAAACGTTTTTTGTATTTACATCGCTATATTGTAGCAACCAACTTACACAACGATAATTAGGTTAGGAGAAAGTCTGACAGAAAGAACGAGAAAGCTATCCAATTAGTTTGTAAATTCGACCTAATTAGTGGCTTTAAGCCTATATTCTTCTTTAGGATTCAGCATTTTCATATAAAATTATACGCCTCAGTCGGCGTTAGTAATAAATATATTTTGATAATATCTTACTGCGCGATTAACCCTTTGTCTGCCATGGTCATATATAAGACAATATGTCATCGTAGCATTTATTATGATCATTATTTGTTACTACATTATACAAATATTACAATTAGGTATTGTCTTCTATAGTCGTGATGGCCTTGTGGTTAACATACCGGATTTGTATGCACCAGGTTGCAGGTTCAAACCCGGGCAAGTATCAATGTGACTTTTTCAATGTTATAAATACTTTCTTAGTTATTCTAAGACACCACTAACGGTGACAAAAAAACATCGTGAGGTAACCTGGATTTCATTATCTGAAATCGCCAACCCGCAGTGAGCTAGCGTGGTGATCAATGCTCAATCCTTCTCTATATGAGAAGAGGCCCTGCAGTGGGACAGTTATAAGCTGTTATTATTATATATTATTATTGTCGCGTATTAAAAGTTATAGCATGAAGAGCACGGAAACGTTTGTCATCTATACATGACCGTGGCGGTCAAAGGGCCGTTGTACGTATGTCTGTATAAAGTAATCAAATTGAGTCTAAAAACGATTGCCAGTCCCAAGGGTGCAGACATCATTAGTCATCTTAATACTTACAGTCAAATACTTAAGCTATCTCACAATTGTGACTAAGTGCTAGCTTCATTCGACTTTGATTTAATTAACTTAAGTGCATTTGCATTAATTTTAATCTTGTCAGATGTTAATTTGTCGCCAAGCTAAAGCGACTAGACTCTTGATCTACGCATTAATTATCATTAATTTCGTTTAAACATTCATATTTCATGTTTTTGACAACACGTTTTATGTGCAGGGATTACAAATTATAATTTTAGTTTAAGGTACTTAATTAAATTGGCTGTATTTAATTATGTTTCAGCTGCTTTGGCAAACGGTTTTATTTACATTTATAATGGCGAATGCTTTGTATAAATGTTTCAGACCGGTGGCGTTATTAAAGAAAGATGATTATGATTGGGAATCAAACTATCTCTAAAGTACGGATTAAGAATTACGTTCCGTTGCCGAGAAAGCGTGTCGTAAAAGGTGGCGATTTCAATGTGGACTCGATAAATGGGAATTGCCTCTCCACCAAGCCAGGAATATGCATGGAACTTATGATGGGCGGCGTTATAAGGTGTGTATGACCTTCTGCAAATAAAAGCAAACACCTCGACCGAGGATTAAAGACGTATTTTTTCTGTTTGATTGCACATTACACAAGTCAAGTGCAAAGATAATCTATATCTCACTGAACCAAAACGAAGAGTTCATAATAATATGGAACTATATGAAACATTAACATTCTCGAATAGAATATAGGTAATATTCAACAAATTCTTGATCCATAAATATCTTAAACGTATTACCACATGATAACGAACTCGACGTAACGTAATGTACTTGTTACTACGTCGAAAATAACATTCTTGACAGGAATCCGATCAGCTTTAATCTGAGACGTTCGGAAATCAGAAATCCAATTTACCCTTATAATAAGCGCGTCGCGTATCCAATAGAATGATACCTACTCATGATAGTAATAGACTTGAAATAAGTAGGTAATATGATTAAAAATGTGCCTAGTATAGTAAATTCTGATAAGTGAATCGCTATGTAAGTTGTAAATATAGAGTAGGTGTATGTAGTTGATGTAACATACTGTATATCAAATACGAGGGTCAAACTGAAAGTTCTTAGAACTGGCCACTTATAAACAATATAATAAAAAAATAATTCTAAAATTTGAAAATATAACTCTTTGCCAATATTACTGAGTATATATTTCATTAATTTGTCATTTGTTTTACGATTTGGCGGCAAATTGAAAATTGTCTGTGTCACGTCAACATGAATTTAACACGAGAAAATTTTCGTGCAATGATTTTTTATGACTTTCGATGTCATTTAAGTCAACAAGAAAGTTATGATAGACTACGATTGGCCTTTCACGATAAAGCCCCATCTCGTGCGACAGTTTACAACTGGTTTAATGAGTTTAAACGTGGTCGCACTAATCTCACTGATGATTTACGTAAGGGACGGCCTTCTACGGCGACGACTGAAGATAACATCTGTGTTGTGCGGCGTATGATAGAGACTGACAAAAGAGTGACCTATCAGCAGATTCGGACAAGCTTAGGCATCGGTATGAGTCAAGTGCACAAAATCCTCCACGAACATTTAGCAGTCAGGAAGCTTTGCGCCCGGTGGATACCTCATAATTTGACTGAGGCTCAAAAACTCCATCGTGTGGATTGGTGCCGTAAAATGATTGAAAGATTTAACGGAGGTGACTCAAATGCTGTGTTCGACATACTAACAGGTGACGAAAGCTGGATTTACTGTTATGATCCTGAAACCAAAAGACAATCTGCTCAGTGGGTGTTTCCTTTCGAGAGGTTGCCAACTAAAGTGAAGAGAGATCGAAGTGCGGGAAAAAAATGGTGGCCTCGTTCTTTGGAAGGATAGGTCATTTCGCAACAATTGTGTTAGAGGATCAAAAAACAGTTTCTGCAGAATGGTACACTACCAATTGTTTGCCACTTGTCTTGGAAAAAGTTCGAGAGAAACGACCTCGCAGTAGGATCCTCCTTCACCACGACAACGCCTCGTCGCACACCGCTAAGCGAACGATCGACTATTTGGCGACATCAAACGTTGAATTACTGGGTCACCCGCCGTATAGCCCCGACCTCGCCCCTTGTGATTTTTATTTATTTCCAAAAATTAAAGAAAAACTTAAAGGAAAGCGGTTTATGAATGCTGAAGAAGCGGTGGCTGCGTATCGCGATGCCATTGAAGAGAACCCTAAAGACGAGTGGGCAAAGTGCTTTTCCCAGTGGTTCCATCGCATGCAGCGGTGTATTGACGTGAATGGACAATATTTTGAAAAGATATAATAAAACTAATAACTGGCTAATGTAATCAGTTTTTGATTTTCTAAGAACTTTCAGTTTGACCCTCGTAGTATAAATAAAATTGACAGAGTTTAGTAAGAATCCGTTCGAAGAAAACTTTTTTTTTAAAGTGGACACACTAGAAACGTCTCCTGTACCGTGGGTGCGTTTCACAAATCTGTGAAACGAAATCACACTTACAAACACCCAGAACCGGGACAAACATCTGCGGATCACACCAATTTTTGTACCGCGTGGAAATCGAACCCACAACCCTTAGCGCAGCAGTCGAATTACTTATCCACTGTGGCAATGCGATCGTCGTAGCGGAAGAAACTCTTTAGATCTGTTTGTTACCTTATGTAATTAGATAGAGAAATTGCTTATATCATCCGTAAGAATAGGTTTCTTTTTGCACAGAAATAGACGCGGTATCACTTTTCCAGTGGACAAAGTCATGTGCGAGAGCTAGTTCTCAATAAAAGCATCTACAAGACAGTGCGTCGTGTACCTATCTCGGTCTAATACGGTTTTACTACTCGTAGAACTTAAACCTTACTTACCTACTTCACAGTAGGCCTAACTTATTTACATGCAAGTTATTAGCAGTAGAACCCGACCATTTACATAGTAATCCTTCCTATAGCTCAGCCTCGCGTTTGAAACTTTACGATCTAAGTACTTAAGCGACAATGCCAATTACCTTGGTACACTTTCATCAAGTTTTATTTTTTCATATATGGCATTCGTAAAAAAGGCGGTTAACAAATACTATTATTCACGTCCAGCTAAACAAAATACAAATTTTATTATGAAATTAAACATTTTTTTTAAAATTTTAGTTTCCTGCACACCTGAGTACAAGTGTACAATGTATATTGTGCAATAGCTAATAGGTAATAACAATTGCTTACCTCTACTTCAAGATTAATATTTTAACTGTATGCAATGATATTGTTTAGGTCCGCGTGAGTGTAAAGCGGATGCCATAAGTAGTGATTCTGGTATTACATTCTTGACTATGCGATGCACCGAACATCTATGAGGTTGTGTTGACTCCCAATGTTGAATCCAATTTCCCCAAAAACAAAAGAGCTGAAAGAAGTTCCCCAACAATGTATAGTGTAGGTATACATTATCCGCGGGGATAGCATCGTTTTCGTTACACTGAACAATTCATGTGAATGTTGTTTGAGGCCACTCATAATATTTGTTGAGGGAAAGTCGCTTGTGTGGAATTAATGCCCTTTCGTCCATATTTCTGTTTCCCTATTATTCGTTAAACCTGAGGCTTTTTAGATATTACGACGGCTTTTATGAAATATGAGTAGGTGGTTCTAAAAGTATAGAGATTTTTAGCGTATCTAAGGATAATTTGATTCTTTTGTAATACATGACAGGCATCGTAAACTAACTTAAATATACTTTATATTGTTAAAAGATATTTATAGACGACCTTTCGCTTTGTAACTTTCTAAATAAAGAGTATAAAATATTTTTACTTTAACGTTCTCAGGTAAATCCAATTAGGTACGTAAAATAAAATGTTGGCTGCCTCGTTGGTCTAGTGGTTGCTAAGCGCGACTGCTGAGCACGAGGTCCTGGGTTCAAATCCCAGGTCGGGCAAAGTGTTACTGGGTTTTTCATTAGGTAATTCTTAGTAGCAGCACGGAGTCTGGATTTGTGCCCGGTTGATGGCTTGCCCCCTATAAAATTGGGACCTAAAAACATAACTAGTAAAATTTTTATGTTTATGTTTAATAAAATGTTCTATTTCATTTTCAAACTAACTAATCATTTATATGCAAATACTTGCACGTAGATTAAACGGCAACAGAATTTGATATCATCGTTATACACGCACAATTTATATCACAATTTGAATCATCAAATAGAATACTGATGAAGTATCAATCAACAACTACCCACGCTGCGAGAGCCTTCAAATCTATATTAGATTCATATCTCAGCAACGGGTAGTCTGCTAAAAGAAATATGAAAGGGATTAAGGCCGCGACTGTATGTCCAGACACGCGAGATCGAAACGTGCGTGCAGCGACAACGTAAATCGTGACGTGTAATGTAATGAGGTGACGCAAAGACGCATTGCCCGGTGAGTAGTGTTGTGCGTTCACGCCCTAAGTAATTTTTATGTGGTGTAATTTGCAATTGATGTGGATACAATTACTTGTGGTTAATAGCTAAAATAACTTTCAACGATAATGCCGGTCATAGGTTTATTCGGTTTTTGTATTTTCATTTGATTTTTGTCATGGATTAGGTTAAAGTTTAATAAAAACCTATTAAAGTAAGCGTTTTTAAATCTGACATTTTTATTTAAACTAGTTTTAAAAAAAACTTTTTTCTTAGGTGTCGATTAGAAAAGGTCTCGACTTTGAAACATCCTTCAGAATAACACGAAAAAGATTATAAAAGACGATTCTAAATTTAAAATAAAACACTGGCCGCTAATGATAAATGAGAAGACTGTTACTAAACAACTCAAATGGTAATCACGATATTATGCCCTTCGGTAAATAATTAACAATACTTTATTGAAATCCATTTGATTATAATGCGCCTACGGGTTGGTGTACACGTGCGTCTTAATGAGGCTAGTTGGAACGCATGAGTTGCTAGTGTGCACGCAGCCGGACCGCTGACTCCCAAGACTGTAGCGTAAACTTCACGTATATATGACGGGGTAACCACCGTAACTATGCAAGCATGCACGCTGCAACATTCAAGATTGTTCGCCAGTAAATTAATTCGGATTGTAGAAATATGAATTGTTCATTATATACCTACATACTAGCTGCGCCCCGCGGTGTTACCCGCTACATTTTTTCGGGAAAAAAGTAGCCTATGTGTTAGTCTATGGTGTCAGCTACCTCCATATGAAATTTCATCAAAATCGATCAAGCCGTTTAAGCGTGAAGAGGTAACAAACATACAAACACATGCGTAAACTTTCACTTTTATAATTAAGTGCGATTTGTATCATTTGGTTGTATAGGCCAGTTCGTAATCTGAAAAGAATTAAGAAACATTATGTAACTGTAAAATATAATACAACGAACATTAAAGTATTCTAAAAATATGTTTAAAGTCCTATTTTACGTAACATAGGACTCTCAGAAAGCGTATTGTAATTAAGAAAAAAATATTGGCATAAATAGAAGACGCTCTCAGCGATCCCTTCAAGCCGCATTAGGATACTTACATCAAATTAAACTGAACGCAAAACACTAGATAAACCTTGAATATATCAATGTAATTCGCTAAATGCCTTACCTTAATGTTCTCCTTGTTTAGAAGAAAATTCTGCGGATATCTGCGTGGGCATTATGGCACCCTCTCTTTAAGGGGGAGGCCTTGGTTCAAAAGTGGACGTATTCCAGCAGATGATGGAAGAAATCTTTCGAAATTTAAATTACGTGCAAATTTTATCATCCATGTAGAACGAAAAAAAACAATTGAAATCACTACCATCGTGTCGTTATAAATTCTATACGCGTGTGATAAATCTTCAAAGCGGGAATTGATAAACAAATGGATAATAAGGCGACATGTCTATCCAGGAACCTGCCGGCACAACCGGTAGATTCTTCAAGTGTTAGGCATTCATCATGGTGACTGACACGAACTAAGTGCGGTTATATCCTGCAATCATACATTTTACGTATAAATGTTTCAATTTCAATGCTAATCTGGAGATAAACTGGTGACGTTGTTTGTGACAGACAGGAATAGAAATGTACCTATTTTAATAAAGTTCAGATCTTGGTAAAGTACTAGAATATACATATGTATGGACTATATGTAGACACACTTAATACTTTTTTACTATAATAACTTTCGTGAGTGTTATCCATATTATTTACTATATATTCCGGTTATACTCACGGGTGTATTCGGGAATGCCCGACTAGTTTCGGACTCGATCGGAGCCCTTATTCATGAGCTGGTTACGCGGCAGAGTCGCGAGCCGAACTGCGTGCGCAACGCTCCGCATACCGATGCGCCCGCGATGATGGTGGTGGTAGCGCTGGGTGTTGTCGTGCGTCTTCGTCGCTGCTCGTATCTCCGTCGCAAGGCTGCGCGTTGGTACATACCGTGCTGACTGTGTCGCACTCGAGACTTGTGACACTGTTGTATGAAGTCTTACTGAGGGCCGGTTTCCAGGCCGGTGGCAGGGTCCAGCCTTTCTCTCTATTAAAGTTCGGACGACGGCTGATTTCAATGGCTTCACGTACTTTTCGCGGCACGAAGTATTTCTCCCTCGCTAGTACGGACGCCTTATCGAAGCGAATAAAGTGAGCCGCGCCCGACACCGAGTGTTCAGCAACTGCCGACCTGTTACTGTCCAGGCTCTTCATACAACGTACGTGTTCCTGTAGTCGAGTCGAGATGTTACGGCGCGTTTCTCCTACATAGTTGAGACCACAGTCGCACGGTATCATGTATACGCCTGGTGCGCCTAGCGGAATTCTATCTTTCGGCGAACGTAGATATTGCCTTAACTGTTCTGGTGGGCGGTAGATTGTCCTGATGCTGTATCTTCGGCGTAACAGGTGACCTATCTTGTCCGTTACCCCACGTATGTACGGCAGGAATGCGGGCGTACGTTCCGCCCCCGATGACCGCCTACGTTCAGCCTCCACAGTATCAAGGGTGCGCATACATTGCCGCCATTCATAGCCATTGCGCTCTAGCGTATCTCGTAGGTGACCCAACTCCGCATCGATGTATTGCGGGTCACACAAAGCGAGCGCTCGGCTAATCAATGTCCTTGGCACAGAAGACAGTTGTGATGGATGGTGATGAGAGTCTGCTTTTAGATATCGGTCGGTGTGTGTCGGTTTTCTGTACACGGTATGGGACAGGCGACCGCTATCGTCACGGATGACGAGAACGTCTAAAAATGGCAGAGCTCCCCGGTCTTCCTCCTCTACTGTGACCTGTATCTTGGCGTGCACCCCATTTATGTGTTCCGTGAATTCCTCCAGCGCATCCCGGTCGATAATGGCGAAAATATCGTCGACATAACGCCACCAGTGTCGCGGCTTCTTGGTTGCAGACTGTAGGGCCCTACCTTCAAACCACTCCATGAAAATATTGGCCACCACTGGCGCGAGTGGTGAACCCATAGACACCCCATCTACTTGCAGATAGTACGGGCGCATCGGTATGCGGAGCGTTGCGCACGCAGTTCGGCTCGCGACTCTGCCGCGTAACCAGCTCATGAATAAGGGCTCCGATCGAGTCCGAAACTAGTCGGGCATTCCCGAATACACCCGTGAGTATAACCGGAATATATAGTAAATAACACTTAATACTTACAAATTATGTACTAGACTTACGTATATCGTGTGCGATACGAATATGAGCTACACTTCAAATCCTTATTTTTATTACTCGTAAGGATTAGTAGACCATAAACCACATCATTTGGGGAAGACCTAGGCGAACATATCTAGACCCAATTGGATATGTTCTGCACCTGCAAGTGAGGAGTACCCTCAACCGACGAGCGTGTATGAGGAATGTGATGCGTGTGAATGAAGCGAAAGAAGTATGCCAGGATCGTACCGAATAGAAATCCGTGGTCTCTGCCTACCCCTCAGGTAAACAGGCATGACTTTATGTATGTAAACCGCTTGGTGTCCTAAAAGAAGACTTTATAATTTACAAAAAATATGTTAGAATTGACTTACCACATTATTTAGGTCATCTTTTAAATTTCTTCTCAGCTGAGTAGACAATTATCACGTTTTTATAAGCGCCTTGGGTGTGCATTTACTACTATTCATTCCCTAAGTGATGATATTAAATACTTCTTTCACCGGTCAACGGTATAGTGAAGCCCAGGTTTAATACTGAACTTTTAGTACTGATACCTTATTTATAATTAAGTCTAAGTCATAATCCTGGCTTTACTTAATACGAACGTAATGTATCGGTCCATACAGGCAGATTATAATCAACAATTCATTCCATCGCATCCAGTCTCAGGCGACTGCTCTATACTGGTGATCCCGGCATAAATCCACCAAGTAAAGACAAATTACTCGACCTTTTTTTTCTCTTTGGATTCCCCGTAGGATAACGGGCACCAACAAATCCTTACGAACGTGCCTTTTAATGGAATGATTACGCATTCCTACTCATCTGTGAGTATTTATGTGAGTGGGCCCTTGTTTGATGGACATAACTCTCAGAGGAGACTCAAACTGTTTCAAAAGTGAAATGTTGTTAGGTGTAAAGCTTGTAGATTGCGTAGGTACTGGCGTGTAATTTATATAAAGACATCTTTCATATCTGTTGTTTAATTACATCTTTAATCCATAAATATCTATAGTAATCAGACTCCAAATCCATCCAATTTATCAAAAATAACTGGACATGTAATTTATAACTGATGACCTGATTGCACACTGTTGCGCTAGGGGTTGCGCGTTCGATTCTCGCACGGGAAAAAAATGTGTAATCCGCAGTTGTTTGTTTTAAGTCTAAATGTTTGTGTTGTGTTATATTTGTGATAGAAATACAGGAGAAATTCCTAGAGAGGGGCGATGTGTAAAAAAATATCTTTGAAAAGAAAACCACACTATCAAGTCTTTGTAAGATAAGATCTACGTGACCGAGGTGGCTAAGTAACGTTAACAATCTCTAAAGTTGTTTACATTCTTTAAAGTAAAAGTATTTCTTTACTTCTAATTTCTAGATTAAATGGATTCAAGTAGGCTGGCTAGCTATGCGGGTCCATGTAAGCTTGTCACAACATTCTCGTTTACGAAAATCAAGACAAAAGCTTTTAAGTCTATTGGAGATGTTAAGTACAAATATAGAGTAAAGGAAAGGTCATCGCCGGAGAGAAGACAACATAGACACAAAGGAAATTTACGGGGCTGGCACGTAGGCACGTGTTTACCCCGAAGGCACAGGGGTAGTTGAATAAATAGACAACACAAAGAAAAGAATTACCTACTTGCCTTATTATTACCAGAATTACTGGGTACTGATTCCCCAAAACAATAAATGTAAGAAAATGAAAACAGTAACTAATGATTGTACCGATTTCTGATTGTGATTTTCTTTGCAAATGTTTTTTGTTGTCATCTACAAGACTCACACAAATACAAAAATCTGCGGGTTTCGCTGCTATTTTCACTGTTGAATACTGTCATGACACGGTAGGTCAGATAGCAATCAGTAGGATTTAGTATGAAATCGACTTATTAGTAAGTAAATGCTCAAAAAAACTCAAAAAAATATCAGCTGCAGATCACACATTTGCTAAATAGGTACCTATGCCAGTATAGTCGGCAATATACAATACACAACACAGCCGTTCATTGTAAATGTATTCTAATCTAGTTACTGAATACCTCTACTATCATTTTTAACGCAAAATTTTCATAAGTTTTGTCAGCAACCTATTTACAAGCCTAGAATACTAACGTCAAATTAAGTGCAGTAGTTACTGCAGTACCATTAACAAAGCGTAACTAGATATTCTTTATAGCAATATTCATGTCTTCCCGTTTTGGAGAACATTCATTACAATGGAACTAAATACGCATAATGAACGTCGCCTGGCGTTCTATTTTAGCAGTTTTACAAGTAGATAGGATCACGCGATTTATGAATCCATTGTCTGAAACAACTATTCTCATTTACGTCTACAAGTTGGCCAATGCACCTGAATATATGGATGATTTTTGTACGTCTTTTTGGTTTCTATTGTAAACTGTTTGCATTTCTTTGTTTACAGCTCCGCAAAGTTCTGCGTAATTGAATGCAATTAAGATGCTTATCAGCACGTATAACTCTACGCGTTGGAAAATAAATACGAGGGAAGGTGGAGGCGTAATATCCACTAAAACCCTCCGTATTTCATAGAGCTTTTAAGTAAATGACAGCCGCAACTGCCTGCCAA
This sequence comes from Abrostola triplasia, assembly GCA_946251915.1. Lineage (NCBI taxonomy): Eukaryota > Metazoa > Arthropoda > Insecta > Lepidoptera > Noctuidae > Abrostola > Abrostola triplasia. The sequence goes on along the minus strand of OX276434.1, from coordinate 6,668,590 downwards.
ATAAACTATAGAATAAAATAATAACGCACATTTGGACCACGTGTAGCTCCATCCATCGCGGTAATTGCTGACAGGCGGAAGATAGCTCGAGAGTTATGACGTCACATAACGTGCTAATGACGTCATAACTGCATTGCCCCGGGCGCTCGCTGACTTACGCCTCTCTCTGGATGCAATGGATGCGATGCAATTTACTTAGCAAATCCTGCGCGCGACACCTTAACTGGTTTTACACCTTGCCATTAAAGGCACGTAATGACATTACGTGATAAGTGCCTCTGGTAGCTGATACTGGTGTCATTTTTTTGTCCCTCAGTGCAAATAAAGTGGTCATAGTCATGCGTGCTGACTGTTAAATATACTTTATGGAGCAGATGCATTCAAGACATTCGTGTAACATTAAAAATAAATATTTCTGCACTCACTTGTTTTAAGTGATACCGACGATATACTTATCATGCTCTACTAAACTAGAGTTATTTATTGATAAGCGAATATTGTTCACGATTGTAAATGTAGTTGTGTTGATAAAGATGTACAATGTACTCAGCAATTATGTACTATGTTTAGTATTGGAATTTTAAAGGTTTAATTTCAGTGGCGTTGACGATAGTTTCTGCTAAATGTTAAATCATCCCTACTAATTTTATAAACGCGAAAGTTTGTAAGTATGGATAGATGTTTGTTACTCTTTCACGTTAAACTACTAAATGGATTTTAATGAAATTACAGATGGAGGCAGCTGACACCCTGGATTAACGCAGGCTACTTTTTATCCCGAAAAAATGTAGCGGGTAACACCGCGAGGCGCAGCTAGTTGTTCTTATAAATAATAGTTTCAATCTGTCCTTTAAATTATACCTTTCGTCAATAGGACAGCGTTTTATACATTGTATAAGTATGAACACATTATATTTTCTACTAAGCAGAACTCGCAAACTACAATTAAAAGCTACGTACTAACCCCCAACTGCTAACACCAAAAGTGCATAACATATTGTGACAAATAACACATTCAGTACATAACTCGAGCAAAATTGTTGCTCTGCGGATCGAGGGGCTATTCTGTGCAATAAACGTCACACGTCACGTGGAGGCACCATAAATCTACCTCGTCGGCGGTTCCCTTCATGAATCACCCGACGAAATGCCAACTTTTCTACTACTTCCATTTGGTAAGGAAGAGTTGACATTTTTCGTGTTTAAAAGTAAAGTAGATGCGAGCGAGAGTTCATGTATTTCATGAAAGCGTCTTGTCTTGTCTGGAGTTTGTATGGAGGATACTGTTTCGCGACACCTGGACTATTCGTTCCTTGTTTAATGTATGTGATGGCATACAAAGCTCTTACATACAAGAGCACGCGTTATTTGAAACTATGTACTTTTTTGTTAATATTTAGCATCACTTCTGGATACAAACCTTCGCTCTACCTTGACATAAACCTTGCATGTACAACAAACTTCTTCTTATCATATGGGTGATGAACCTGGTGTCAGAGTGTAGATCGCCGAAGGGGCCTTTGACATGGCTTTATACGCCGTTGAACATCTGTATGCTGGTTTCCTCACGATGTTTGCCTTCACCGTTTTTAGTAGCTGATAACTAATATATGTATAGTACGCACATGAGTTCGAAAAGACATTAGTGCGTGCTGGGGTTTAAACTTGCGACCTTTGACTTGGCAATCCAACGGTCATTCCACTCGGCTAACACTGCTATAACATATCACTCAATCTATAGGTAACGTTTACTTTTAATTGCCATTCGGTGGATAAATCTTTTCTAAAGGCGACGAGTTCTGCTAGGGTCACATCTATCACATAATTCTGGCATTCATGTAGCAACGAGTTTTGTTAATATGTTTCCACGCGCGCCACTCCCCAGTGAGTTGGCGCGCTGTTTAAATCATTTCTGCATGTTTGTACTAATGGTTTTCAGCAGTAATTAGTGAGTTTACTACAATCATCATAATAAAGCGGAATTAAATTACTTTTACATCCGGAGCGACGCGGAACATGGAAAGTGGAAAATCCGCTACAATAATTCAAATTTATATGGAAGTATAATAACAGGCACGTCATGCTCTTTTACAACTCACATAAACTATAATATTTCTAGCTTAATGCATAAAGTAAGCATACAATACGAATTCACGCAATGCAATTAAAACCGCCCACAAGTAGGGTGGAGACACGAGTTTTTCTCCTTGGTATTTTTGTTTATATTGATTATACATGGCTGAATGACTTAATGTACAGGTAAGCATGTTTTTTCGGAACTAAGTAGATCGTTACCTTTAAAAAGGTAGCTATTAATTCAGTTTGACTGAAAAATATAAGCTAGCAATATTACCAAAGGTCTGCAAATAAACTATTATTTTTATATTTTGCGGTAAAAAATATAAAATTGAAACACTGCTTTTCTAACTAGTTTCTGTAGAATTATCCGCTACGAAGCTACGATGGAATAAACCTGGTGCAATAATATTTTATTAGCATTATAAAAATATATTAAAATGCTGCCAGTAACACTGATAAGATCATTGCACGCTAAAATACAATTAAATATTTTCAAAGCCTTCACTTAAAAACTCATTACTGTTGCCAATAATTAGTTGTTCCACCCTACAAGGCGCTACGGAAAAAAGATTACGAGCTGCCGGCATTCGGGATATGTGCTATTAACATACTGACGTTGAATATCTGATAAAGGGTGTTTGTGAAAATTTAGTGTACGCTGGGTAATTACTGGATTGTCGATACGATCGCGAGGACACGCCCCACCGCGCGCCTTTATGCATGCGTATGCAAGAAGGCCTAAAATAAAATACAAAAGGTCCAAATAATGTGCTTCAAAAAACATTAGTCCAAATCGCTGATCTCAATCCTTTTTTCGAAATGACCGCCGCGGTATTTAGTGACCATTGGAAGTGCGAACTTCGGACGTAGTGTTTGTACTGCTATGTAAAGGATGATCACTATTTTGACTAGAAAATAACATTTATAAGGCGTAGGTAATTACATGGTACCTTTGCCTAAGACTACAATACAGTCTATTAAGCAGCTCAACATACTCCACATAAAATCAACTTGCGTCCATAATGTACGTAAAATCAAAACGTGATTGGACATTGTTAATGCACATTCCAGCGGAACTCTTTACAACACCTAACCCTTTAAATGCTTAAGATAAATATCTAGCATATGTATGTGGTATGTGCACGAAGGTCATTTATACATCGGCCTCATTTAATTCCGCGAATGCAATGTGCTTGTAATGAGTTATTTTTACAGAAGCTATCTTGAAGTATAAAATATAAATAAAATATTTTTTTTGAAAATTTATGTTTAACACCGAGTTTTACTATTGTAAGCTTGAAGAAATAAATTATTCGATTTACCGAAAGTATTTTTTTAATGCCCATCTTTTCTGCAAATGGGACACAAAATGGTATACATATATTTTCAGATAGGTATCTTCTGAAGTAAATACAAGTATCAACGGTAGGGTAAGTATTATAAATATCCAACATACTTACTTAATTTAAAATCAAAGATTATTATGCCATAACTAGAAACACTTTGAATTAATAGATTGTTGTGTGCTCTATGTTAATATCATCCTTTCTTTCCTTCTTAATAAATTTACGTTTGAGTTTATAAAGCTGCACATACCACAGCTCTTAACATTGAACACAACCTCTTTGGGTTTTATTATTGTTTTGCAATGCCCAGATGTCATCATGATTCCACGAATTCTTGTACCGCCTCTTAATGTTTTAATTAACCCGTGGTTAATCTCGACTGCCAAAAAGACCCAGAAGCCTATTTTTTCGTTTCGGAACCAACGTCTCGCCCACTTGTTGCCACTTCCCACGCAAGCGATCTGCATACATTTGCAGGCTCTTTCATCCTCGTACTTAGCATAAAACAAGCCCGACACCAAGTCATTATGCAGTCTCGGATTTCGAAGTACGGCTGCATAAATTTACGCCATTATCAAAATATCGTGAATGAAACAAACCGAGCATGAAACGGATTTAACCAGTTTAGGGGTCATTAACTCACGCAATGCGTATTGTTCTGTGCTTATTTGCACGTACGCGTTTGTAGGGTTAATACAAGTGGAAATTGACGCATTATGATGAATGTTCTAAATTAATTGATGTGTAATTATAACTAAAGTGGGTAGTTTACTAATTATTTTAATTGAACTTTTAATTAGGTTCGTAATAACGTCACCATTAGTGTTGACCTTTATTTTGCCTAGCGTGACGTCATCACAGTTTATGCTAAACAAGCGATTATGTAGAAATTATGAAAATACTTTCTTGTTAACCAGTGTAGAGGGCTTCAGTTGTGAAGACGTCGACACCCGCACCAAAGTCCTTTGCTCGCTTGACCCAAGGGTTCCGTGATTCCACCTCAAATATTTGGCACATTTCTCCACGAACGTTTAGATCAAAGAGCATTGAGCAATGACCGTCAAAAACACTTATTGTTAACTCCCTTTGATGATCAGTACTCAACGTACCTACTCCATTATTATGAAGGCCGCTCGAGGCGCCGGCGTCCCTAACAATTCACTCAAATACTTAGCTTGAGATAAACAGACGAAAATTCGGCTCAGATATGGCCGGCCCTATTCTCCAAATCCAATGTTTACGAAAGAGGTTGATTTTATACCGTTACTATTATTCGCTTTAACATTATGTCTACGTAGATGTACCTATATTTATTAGATAGATATGGCGGCATTGTATTCGTAATCTTGCAGACTCTTGCTTGCCTTTTTACATTTATTGAATAAGAAATAGATATCTGGAATATTCTTTTTGATTTACTTATATGTATTTTGTTATAAATCATAACGGACGCTATTTTCAAGTACAATATTAACGTAGTTTTTCTTAAAGTACATTTAAAAGAGTGTATAGCTTAGGTACCTACTTTTTAATAACTAAAATTTGAAAATAACTACGACACTTTGAAAGATAATTAAATCTCTAATAACTTTGCCAGCTATATTGTAGCTGCGTACATAACACTATTATACTCTGATATCCTTTTAAGCAGTGATCGGATTTCACTAAATCCCTATAAGACGATGAATATTCATACATGTTTAGTGGCGCCATTAGTTAGCTGAAAGCGTTGCGCCGCTCATATCTGCTGATCGCGCAATTTGCGCCGTCTCAGGAATTATGTTGGTCGAACGCAATACACAATAAAATTAATATTCCCGATAAAATAATACGATACAATATGTAACCAAACAGTAATTACGCTTTAAATCCCTCAACGATAGTTTACTTTGGATCATATTATCAAGTTGTTAGTTTCGCTACGGCTCTATTGAAACGCTGTTATCTTTGCCAATTTAATGGTAGCGACATTTGAGCGTGGTAATTTTCTAAGCTATTTATAGGGGTTTGTAGATAAGTGGGTACTGCTGGTATTGATCGGGCTGCTGCGCTAAGCTGTCCTTGCTGGGGTCAGGGCTTTGATAGGGGACCACACACTTTCGGACTTAATAAGTGCTCTGCGTCAGTGATTATGCTATATGCGGACCAAACTTCAAAGACTACTTACATTTTAATACCATCTAATGCGTAATCAGTAAGCATTATTCATGAATCACGTTCAAAGAACAATGCTAACTACTAAATAGCAACAAATATTAAAACAGGATTTGTTATACACACGCAAAGGTTTGAGAGGACGAATTAATATTCTACGTGTTAATAATAAATAAAACATAAAATAATTTCTGAGTGAAGACATCTCAACGCTTTGTGCTTGCTTTGTTTCGTATCACGATTGCCAGGTGGCGACAATTCCAAACTTTTCAATAGGGGCCGTCCTCTAATTAATTCTTGGTTGTAATTCTCGGAGACTCTATTCATTTTAAGTCTTGAGCCCCGAATATACAGCCATAACTCATTAAAAATTTCAACCAGGGAAGTATTCTGCGAATGTTATTATAAATTCCGTTCCGTACGAAACGCCACGCCACAGCTTAATTTCACCACAGTTTACGTATAACGAAATTTGCGTCATTTTATAAAATTTTGGCTGATTAAAAACTCTTGTGGTTTGATAACGAACGCTGGCTGGAAATTTGTTTGGCTGGAACCATAACAAACATTTCAGTTAATATTTTAACATGTTTCGTCAACTTTGATTTAGGGCTTAGAAAACCAAATTACTAAACAACGTCAACATACATACCTGAACTGCTAGTAAATTAACCTTCACAAACCTAAATAAATGGAATCTGAAACCTGTATAGGCTTAGGTCTAGTTTACTTAGGCTTCAAACTAAAGTTCCACACAAAACGTACCGCAGAGTAGCCGTGGAACCGAACTGTCAACAAATTAATGGTTACAGTCGATACCCACTAATTCGATAAACTAGTCTTATTATCACAAGTAAGGCCCCAAAAAATAGAGCAATGTTTTCAGGGTATTTAACCGACTTTAAAATTTAAAAAACAAATTCGTCACATAGAATTTCTCTGATCAAATTGTAAACATCGGAGATGTTCTACTGTAAATTGAATAACAATGCCATTGCAAAGTAACAAGTAGGTAACATGTAGGTAGGTTGAGAGAAGAGCCACAGTGAGAAAAAAATATTTTATAGCAGTAGGATGTTAATGCTAAAATTTACAATTGGTGTGTCAGTCATCGCTTGACACAGTCCTTAATTTAGGGGACCGACTTAGGTAACCCCTCCTCTATCTCCTTGAAACTGACGTGACGTTAATCATGATTAATATACAAATAATATTAATCAAAACTTACGAATCAAGATATAATATATACACCTACCCACCCTGTTATCATCATAGGCAACATCATACCCCAAGGCAGACAATTAAACCGTTTGAAACTTTAATTACCCATAAGACTTAAATGGCACAAGACGAGCAAGCAGTTAATAACCCGTAGCATTGTAGCTCAGAGGCATAACACAAATAACTACAAGGATATATGGAACAGAAATAGCTTTTGACGCGGCAGCAATATGTACCAGTATATAATCGAAGCCGCACGCAGCAAACTTCTTAAGAAATCTAATCAACTCACTAGGTTTCACAGCAAACAGGTCGGTGTGCACGTATAACCTAGATTCTTTAGAAATTAACCGAGAGCCGTTGAACGAACTAATAAAGACATAAGACAGGTCGGATTGAAGTGTGTTCACGACGTCATAAAGTGTTTTTAAAGCCAATCTGCGTCGTTTTATCGCGCGTCCCACACTGAGACGCGAGCGTACAGCCTAAAATATTATGTGAAATCTCAGCTGAATTGCGCATTTAATATTAGACGTCTAATATATCACCCGAGCTGATTCTAGCCAAAAATAGGCCACCTTACTGGTTTGGGTGTCGTAAAAGGTTACTAAGGACGTTTGGAGGCCGGAATGCGACTGCTACTTGAGAGGTAATAATGTCCTTTTGACTGAATTACTGCGGCCAGTTTCCACTCAGACTAGCTATCTATTTTGTGCGCTAACTTAGGGGCAATCTACATACCTATATTCCTTTACATTATTAGTCAGATGGGACAGTAAACTGACACGACTGGGGAGAGATCGGACGCAGAACCTAAGGCTCATCACTCCCTAACCTGGCAGATCGATGGGTCTGCATCATCTGTCATTTGCAAACTTTTGTGATTATAGACGCGTTCGCTATAACCGTTAGTGTCTAAGTCTACGTGTAGGCGTTTACGAATGATAATTACGATGCAAAGACGTAAATTATGCGATAAATGTCATTTTATGTGAACATATTAAATAGTTAATTTATTTGCCCAAGTCAAGATTACGGTACATATAATTATTTTTAAAATAAGCACATCCCATGCTATTATATCCCCTCCCCTTTTAAGGGGGAGGTCTTTGTTCACCGGTGGACGTCTACCGACTAAGCTTCCGACTGATGATGATGTTGACATCCTATTCATACGGTAGTCATGTTTCTATTCGGAAAACTGTAAATTATACGTAAACGTACGTTGGTGATAATTATACGTAAATTCAAAGGATAGTAGATAATTAAAATATTTCCTTTCCTTACTTACTACCTATATCATCACGTCGAAAAATGACAAGACACCCACATATGCTTTGATACCTTTTCTTTCATTGCATATCTAGCACCCACGCTCATGACTGACTTTTATTTTATGTTCAGATTAGATTAGAAAGAGCCTTAGACCAACTGTTAAGTTCATTTCACATTACTAAAGTGCTCGCGTTTTCTTTCTGTCAATATATAGAAAAAGCTGTAAGGTTTCTTAAGAAAACATGTGAGAATATGTTGAAACTTTTTTAGGATTATAATTTTAAAGAATCTTGTTATCAAACTTAAGGATCAATTTACCCTTATGTTAGCTCAAAGCATTTGTTATCCTAAAACCTTTTTAGAAGGTCACAACCTGAAATGAACTTATGCTCATTAGGAATAAGGACCAAGACCATTTTAAGGTGCCTAGTACTACCAAAAATATTCAACATTTTCGCTAGTCATTAACACTTAATAAACACGATCAAGCATAATTGCTCGTTAGGGCTACACTTTCATTTAGTAACAATTAAAAAGTAGTGGAAACGTAAATCACTAGACATGCAATACACGAATTATGACATTGGCGGGAGTTAGCTCGCAGGGTTGAAATCACATAGGTAGCTCGGTATAGGGTTGTCACTAACATCGATTTACTTACAATAACTTATTTCAGAACACGTGTGCTACAATGCAAAATAAAAGAACAAAGAAGAAAAAATGGGTAGTATTTATGTGTAACTTATTATTCCTGATCATTTTGTTGCGTTAATTACTTATTAATACACAAATATTCGGGAAATCGGTGCTGAGAGTTTCGAGGTTAGACATATTTGCATATGATTTTTCACATATACACAAAAGTTATTTAAAATAAATGTAAAACTCAATTAACCTATACTTTCTTAATTCAGGTAGGGTTACAATTAGTAGTAAGTGACAATTGCTATAGATAAACTTTTTATCCTCCATAAAGCATACCCCACTTGCGCCTTGCACATTCCTGCTCATGAATATTGCACAATATTATCGGCTGTTAGTGGCAGCCCTGACAATCACGAGAACCCTCCGGTGCGGTGTAATGACGGCGATTACAGGCCACCCGACTGTGGGACCGACTCAACTATTTGTCTAAAATCACTTTAAAAACGGTTGCATGCTACTTATAGTGCGTGTGTTTGTATTAGCTCTAATGATCTGTTACTTTGTAATGCTCGGAAAGCCTGTTATAATGTTGTTTCAGGAAAGCACTATTGTATAATTATGAAATAAAAAATAATAAAGACATACATCTGCTCCGATATGTGTAAAAACAATTATTTAACACGCTCGTAATTGCAAATAAGATTTAATGAGATAGTTTTTAAAATTAAATAACTGTTCCAGTTTTATTTTGCTGCTCTACATCTTTTGTACCAACTTAATTGTCTGAATAAACAAATTAGATATTTTTGCTACTGCTTTTTGCACATTACGCTTATAAATCGTTCGATTTTTTTAAGACTTGATTTCATTAGCATTTGATATGATGTACCAATTTTTAGAGATTTTAAGGGCTTTCTATAAAAACGTCTTTGGCCTCATTTTACTTGCCCGGTTCAAGTCAGGACGTACAATATACAAATCGTTCGTCAATGTTGTTCTACAATAATGATGTATTGAGTGATTTGCTTCCCGCGCCTCTCTCACAGACTTGTACAAGGAAGTACTGTTACAGCATACTATTAACACTTGTTCAGTGCAGTAGTTATACGTCAGCTCGTAATTTCCAAAGAGATTAATGTCTGTAAACGTATTTACGGCGCTGAAACGGGAAAATGTATTTAGAAAAAGTAATAGTTATGCAATTTCCTATCATCATTGCAATCCAGGTGTAATCAACGCGCCTGCGGGCTAGGAAGCTACGTAATGTCGTGTTTATTTTCAATAACAGTGTGTAGATCGAAAAATATTTTATCTGATTGCATACCGTCAACGATTAGACGACGCCTAGAGTAAACGTATCGTTGTTTTTATCAAATCTGATATAACGTGCAATATTAGCAAATATTTCAGCATATTTATAAGATTGTAATTAACGACAATTGATATCGCATGAATTTTTTTCGAATGCAATTGTATGACAAATGAAACACCAGATTATTTCTGTCTAGATAGTCATAGTTCTTTCTGAAATTCCAAACTGTTGTATTGCAACAAACGACATATAAGTACTTGATGTATACGGCAAATTTGGCAAGGTCCTCTAGCGTCGATAAAACCTGTTCTATATAACCAACAACTAAATGTATGTTAGACAGTGAGTACAACACTAAAAATAAAAATTATATAACACAATGCTCTCCTTATTAGCTACAATCATACAATCATTTTATCTGGTAAAGATGATCCGTTAGCAAGGGCATCATCTACGTGAGACAGTTTAAGATCGTCGACTGTAATCCGATAATCGGTAAATAGACAGACAAGTTTAAACGTATGCTAAGTGGATGATAAGAATAGTTCAAGTAAAAGGAATGACGCACGAATTTTCCAAGTGTCTCCTTCCAATATAATATAATAGTAATAATAATCATTTATTGGAACAAAAACAAGTTTACAATATTAATTGTGCGTTAATAGTTACATTAGTTAGGAAAACTATGTCGCAACTGTTAACCTCCAAGATTGGGACAGTGTTCCAACATAATATTTAAATCTTGGAAGTAAATATCTATCTATACACAGTAATTGAGTTTGCAAGAGATGTGCTACAATAAATAAACTGTTGTTTTAGCAGTTTTTGGAAATGCATAATTCCAAACAAAACCCGTACAGCCTTTTGAGCAACTAGAGTATTAAAGTTGTTCAATAAACACCTGAAAATTTGCTAAATTATGAAGTCATTTAGCTGCTAGGTAATTGTGCCAAAGCTGTTACAAATTCACTTCGCACGAATTCAAACAACATGATTGCATTTGCAGATAAATGTAATATGATTTCATTAAGATGATACCTAATCTATAAGATTGTGAATCACGCAATTGGGTTTACACATAATTTATTAGTAACACCAAATTATAAGATATGCCAAATAGTATTCGCTTCACGAGTACCTACTAAAACTCATTTTATCGTGACTACAAAAAAGTACAATTCCTCTTGAGTAATTCGATTGTAATAAAAATAAGATATTAAATAAATAATAGTTTAAAAAAACTAAAAAACACGCTTTTTATCGAAAACCGAACTAAAAAATAGAAAATAAGTTTTAATCAATTTAAATTAAGAATAGTGTTAAAAATTTCAATAAATATAAATTAATAATAGTGTGAATAAAAACAAAAAATATTTTATTTAAAAAAAGCGTGGGGTGCTTTTTAAGATATTATCAAAGTGATAATCACTCTACTCGTATCTGTCAATAAAATATTTATAACTATTGACACCATGCACCCCACGCTTTTTTTAAATAAAATATTTTTTGTTTTTATTCACACTATTATTAATTTATATTTATTGAAATTTTTAACACTATTCTTAATTTAAATTGATTAAAACTTATTTTCTATTTTTTAGTTCGGTTTTCGATAAAAAGCGTGTTTTTTAGTTTTTTTAAACTATTATTTATTTTCTATTTTTTATTAAGATGGTTAGCTACCACGGAGCTTTACCTTAACGCGAGCCGGTCTCGGCGCCCGCGACGGTTAGCTACCACGGAACTTTACCGTAGCGACTAGCGGCTTAGCAGAGGGCGTTGGAGTCGGGACACGCGCGCGACGCTTAGCTACCACGGAACTTTACCGTAGCGACTAGCGGCTTAGCAGAGGGCGTTGGAGTCGGGACACGCGCGCGACGCTTAGCTACCACGGAACTTTACCGTAGCGACTAGCGGCTTAGCAGAGGGCGTTGGAGTCGGGACACGCGCGCGACGCTTAGCTACCACGGAACTTTACCGTAGCGACTAGCGGCTTAGCAGAGGGCGTTGGAGTCGGGACACGCGCGCGACGCTTAGCTACCACGGAACTTTACCGTAGCGACTAGCGGCTTAGCAGAGGGCGTTGGAGTCGGGACACGCGCGCGACGCTTAGCTACCACGGAACTTTACCGTAGCGACTAGCGGCTTAGCAGAGGGCGTTTGTGTTGCGGGCTGTAATTATGCTATTTTTATTAATTAATACTTTTTATTAATTATATTATTAAATAATTTTATCAAATTAGTGTATTGTCATCGGTCCTCGATAAATCTACAAAGTTTGAACGAAATCTAGCCGTTTAAAGTGGGTCAAAATCGCGCCCAAAGAAGTCGGTTACAAACATACAAACAAACATACATACATACAAGTGAAGCTAATATAAAGCGTGTAAAAATAGGACTGTTCTAAGGTGGTTACTCATTTCAATTATTATTGTCTATAGAAAGCAATGAATGCTTGTGTTAAAAGCCTTTTTAACACGGGCACAGATGTAACTGTACTAGTATTTGAAACTAGTATTCTGAAAATATTTTCTGCAGTAGCATAATAGTAACATCGTAAGTAAATAAATACATGGTAATGAAACAGTACATTTCTACCGGCTTCTACGGGAAATACATGCCTCGTTGGTCTAGTGGTTGCTAGGCGTGGCTGCTGAGCATGAGGTCCTGGGTTCGAATCTCGGGCAGTGTTATTGAGTTGTTACATAAGGCAAGTCTTAGTAGCAGCATGGAGTTTGGATTTGTGCCCGGTTAATGGCAATCGGCTCGCCTATTGCATTGGGATTTGGAACCTACAACATAATGGATGAAATGTGGGTCAACTACATATTATGCACCTCTGCCTAGCCCTTATAGGAATACAGGTGTGATGTTATATTCAGTAAACCTTTAAAAACACTACAGAATCGACGAGAAAGTTAATTAACGTTCGCATTTAATTTCAATATTTATCTGCAGTTGGGAAATCGACTTTTCTTTAATTTCCTAGAATCGAGTTAAAATGAACGATGTTATTTCGTTATTTCACTATCGGGTTGCATTACTGCGTTGATGACGACCACCCGAGTGTGGGAATATTACTGAAACTGTTACCGTTACTGCAACACGCATTTATACCTTTTATGTTTGCGCCGCAATCGATTAACTTGAGCAAATCGAATAGTGAATTACTCGATGATACTCTGTGGGGTTGAGTGCATTATTTTAAGTAGCGATCAGCGCATTGATTTTTTTACATTTATTTTATGGTGCCATTAAAGAGGCCTATGACCAGCAATGGACGGAGATAGGCTGATGATGATGATATGGTTTGTTCCAGACAGATGTCATAAGAATATTTCGTTTGCGATGTCGCTATTTTCAATACTCAGCAACCGGCGATGGGAAGGCATTTGATGAAGACGACAATTGGCCACTATTAATCACTTGGATGGGTTTACTTGTTCTAGACCAACTCTTGTGTTACTTGAGATATAATTTGATTAGTAAAATAATAAAAAAACGACACTTACAAACATATATTACTTATGACAAAACATTCCACAATCAAAGGACAAAATAGTATGTATGTAAATAAATCACAACAGCCTTTATAAAGTTTGTCGTGTCCCTTAGAGACCTTGTTATAATTTGTTTATTGTTTGCTTAAGCCCAATTTGAATGTTTGCTAAACTCTCACCGAAATAGCTGTGGACACACACTAGCGACCTCTGTGTGTTTGCAATTTAAATTCTTTAAGCGTTTCTTACAACACACAAAGGAATGCAAGATGCAAGAGAATTTTTGTTTGAATTCACATCTGTCTAGTACATTTGTTTGACAGTCTGTAAGTTTTATCTTTGCGCACTTTACGATGTTTGTAATCAAAGTTTTTAAAGAAGCCAGCTATACAATCTTTGTTTATATTAATTTTACTTTAAGCTATCCACTTAAGTTTACGGCTGTTTATAATCTGTAATCACTTTGCTCGGCATACTAATGTTCTAACCAAGACGAGTACTCAGAATAATTATTCTGTAGAGATAGGTCTAACATCAAAATCTTAACAAATAAGTAGGTTATAAAAATGAAGGTACTACGTCTTATCCGACTATTCCGACTCATTACTAACTTATATCCGACTAATTAATAATAAAAAGTTCTTGCGCACTTTACAAATTAATGATCGCGGCCTTCTAACACAGGTATTATTTACTTAAAAAGAGGGACCTATGTAAGATTTACTGTAAAAGTTACACTAGCTTTCTGCAATAAACTACTTTTTTAATGAAACCTCTATCTAACACAATAATGAATTGTAAAACACATTTAATACTAAGACCTCACAAACCGTATTTAACTCCCTACTAAACACCTCACTTGTTGCTTTCTAGGTTCTATTAACCATCCAAAAAACGCCATTGAAGCTCTGAAAGCGGCGTCAGTGTGAATCTATTCATTAAGCCAAGAGTATGGCCACCGGAGCTGTCGACTGGCTATTAGTCCATCATCAATCTTTGGACTACAATGATCCCCTAACTAAGAGCCGACGACACAGAATCAGTCAGGTACACACAACATCCATCTACGGTCACAAGTTCGGTTACCTTTCACTTCGCATTAATCTACGATGTTTATGTAAATAGTGAGTGCGTGTGGGTAATCCGTGTGAATTTGGTTTTTGGTATATCGTGAGAATGTTTGTTAATTAAACTCTTGATGGTGGGTGTAACAATTGGATAATACTAACTGTGCAAGTAATTGTAAGATCTAACTTTTGTTTCCTACTGTAAAACACTTTCCAACTTATTCATAAAAAATATTATTTTAATTCAATTATACTTGTCACTAGACTAAATACGGGGTCTAGTTAATGCCGGTATGATCCTCGTTTATGAATAAGAGGGTTTATGTTTGAAGACTCAATTCACTGAATGTTAAGGATCATATCACCAGAGTGGGTACCTACTCTAGTATGGGTGTCGATGATATCTAAAATGTCAAAACATTGCATTATGAACCTGAATATGATGACACGTGACCGCTACAAAGGTTTAACCCAAAATTTAAAGCGAGCAGTGTTTTCATACAAAGTTTAAGCCCCCATTTTTGTTTAGAATATTAAAACCAGCACAGTAACCAATCACCGTCATTATGATACGCCAGTAATAACAAACAATCTTGTTTGGCGCTTGACCTACGAAACTGATCATACAATAGATCATCATTAAGGCTGCCTGTTCACTAAGCGATTTTTGTTGCGCAACAGTCACTTGCTACGGTACCCTATCTTAAATGCTACCAGGCGGCTATGCGACTGGAAAACATTGCGAAAGACTCGATATCTCAAGACTTTATAGACAAGACCTAATTTGTATCGAAGTAGTTTTATATTAGCATGCAATTATCATTTGCAATTAACATCGGAATATCGTACTTGTTCTATAAATACAAGAATTTATATGGATACTTAGCTTCGATGGTAATACTTAGCAGCTTAACTGGATTTAGCGACACCTAATATTTCTCTAACGAAGGAAATTGATTTACAATTTGTCTGACGTCACAAACGACATCATTTAGTCGATAAAAATTGATGTCTGAGCATACTCTGACAAACAGGTATGACTTCAAGTATATATAATTATATATGTTATAATCTACTGCAAGTAACTACCTAAAATCTTTGTATCTTTGGAGGGATAGGCTGCTAGGTGCAGTACAACCAGTTAAAAACAAAAGCGCAAACGTGTTAAAAAGTTAACGAGTTTGCTAACATTAGTCGCTAGTGTATAGGTACACAACGTAAAGTCACAGCCTCAGTGTAGCTTCAACACCATCATTCATTACTCTTCTTCGTCGGTCATACATTCACTGTTTATTGACTTAAAGTTCACAAAGACCGAGATACTTTCACTTAGACGTTCATAAAGAGAGGTTATCGCTATTAAATATATTACAAAGATGTTATATCAATTATTTTTTTAAACATCGTCCTAGACTAAGAATTTCTCCTGTATCGTGGGGACCAAACACTCAGACTCGGGAAAAACATCTGCGATTCGCAAAAAAATTGTGCCGTGCGGTAATCGAATCCTTAAACAGCAGTCCAATTGCTTAGCCGCTGCGCCAATCTTCAAAGAAAATTTGACGATTGACCCAAAAATTTGGACAAAAATTTTGGAAGACAAAGCATATTATGTCAATAATAGTTATTATTGTCACGAAATATGCGTTGTCTTCTAAAATGTTGTGTCACCTTTATTTATTTACTGAAGGCTAAGGTGTACTGACGCTGAAACACGAGTACTACAATGAGACAACAAGATGAACTTCCCGGAATTCTTGATAATTGGCTGCTTCTGAGAATTTCTTGACTGAAAATCTGAGTCACAGTCCTGCCAGAGACGCGTTCATGCAATATTTTTTAATTGTGTCTTCTGTTACAGATACCTTTTTTTATTGATACCGGATCCACTTAAAAGAATATTCTGGAAATATAACTTACTAGCTTCCGCCCGCGACTCCGTTCGCGTGAATTTCGAATGTTTTATAGCCTCCCTCGATAAATGTGCTATGTAACACTAAAATAATTTTTCAAGTCGGACCAGTAGTTCATGAGATTAACGCGTTCAAGCAAACAAACTTTTCAGCTTTATAATATATAATAATAATAATAAAATAATAAGTATAGATTACTACTTAAATAGTCTTCGTGTGACTCATTTATTTACTTGTTAATTCATACGTAATAATACAGTTTACTTTACGATTAACATCACTGAATATAAGTAAACAAGCGGCATTTTTTTTTTTTTTTTTTTTTTCTAGCCTGGAATGTCCCAATGCTGGGCAAAGGCCTCCCTACTCTCTTTCCAAAGCGGCATTTAACCTGTTTAATCTAACCTACTACAGTTTTATATTTTTTGTCGCTTCCTCTTTTGGAGCAAAAACACGTAAATGTGGACTGACGTCACGCAATTAAAAATAAGCTGGCAAGACAATACTAGGCGCCTATTATAACGCTTACATTGTCCAACAGGAGTCTCACAAAAGGAATAATAAACACTAATCCTAAGCCATTCCCTTTCATTGCAAATCCAACGCACTATAAACTATTATATATACATGCGATGAAAGCTTGAGAATTACCGTTTGACTGAACGATGAACTATAAAACAACAATAGCTAAAGAAACATAACACGTACGGAATAGGTATTGAAAATCATTACTCATATGTGACGTGTACATTTATAAAAATCGAGATCGTGGCATACACAGTGGCTACATCGATACAGCGTATCGATTGAGTGTGTGTAATCGTTGCCCGCATGAATATTTATTGTTAATTTGTAAGCCCGATGCCCCGATAGTCCCAAGGCGCACTGAAAGCAATATTTTATAATTTCGACATTATTATATCAGTGTTTAATGGTCCCCGGTTAACCGTTCGAGTTATGTTCGACTTTCAAATTCACATTAATGGTCACGAATTGCCTTTGCATCGGTATTCACTATACGCGGTTTATTTATGAGTCTCGTGATTCGGGCGTGGAATCAGTACGATATTTGTGTTAATTAAGTACGTTTGGGCCACAACTTACAGCATTTGTTATTCTTTATTTCACTGATATTATCCGCGACTTAGCCTTTTGGCAGGTACGCTTTAAGTTTAAGTCGCGCACGTTTTCAGTTTATTCAAAGAGGACTTTGTCAAACCAATAACATCCTACTTTTGCAAGCTTTCTACTACGTAGGTAGTCGATTCCGAGATTTTGGTTTTAATGCACGTTGCTAGTCAGTGTCACAATGCCTGTATACAATTTATAGACATAGTAACGCATAATAATTTACGAAATAGTAGCCTTTGAGGCTGACTGTGCATTAGGAAACTGCAAGGATTGAATAGAACCGTATTGTTAGTGTTGCCATAAATAACTTTAAATAAATGTACAAATCGTGCGTACATTTAGTAAATTCACCGCAGTCAGATCTTGCTTTATGTGTCAATTTGATAAATGTCCAGTTTAAGGACCTCTACTTTGTAAACAAACAATAAAAACGACGTAACGTGGGCGCTTCATAAACAACTTTAATCACAATCCTTCGTTAATAGAATAAGACAGGCAGTGCGTGGGTAGAATCGTTTTCGATTTGACTCGATTGTCGAACATCGATATATCGATACCAATTGATTAGGGCCGAGATCAAAGATGTGCTTCCGCATGACGGCAACTGATCGTATTCCTACGATTAACGAGTAGGCTCTCGGATGTGAAGCACCTTATATACGCACAGCGTCTACTTATGTAGTATGTATGAACTTTATAATCTCGTATGCAGCCAGGCTGGTGGAACTACTGCTCCAACTTTACATAATGTGTTTAACTGTTTGTTTGTCTATTCTAATTCTGCATGGAAGTTAAACCACTGCTAAGAGGATTTTAAAGGTAAACAAAGTATCAGAAAATACAATCCTTTTCACAAACGTGAGCTAAGTTTTGTTTCTTGTGAATCTCGGACTTTTAATTATAAGTCCTTGTGGCTAAAAGCAAATGTTCTTGTTTAAAATTCAATCCAGCACACATCGATGCTTACGTTGGCTTGCGTGTCACTATCTTCTCTGTTGGTACCTCTAAATATCGGAAAGAATTCCTTGGAGCCATTCCGACTCTTGCAAAGATATCACGGCGCGAGCATCTCGAGAGCCTCGGTTAAACCGGTTGTAAACTCGTATCTATATGTCACAGTCGTACTCTCTGATCTGACTTAGTCCAATACGCTCGTTAATGTAATGAACTTACATAAACATTAGCAATTTTTGTTTGATATCCAACATAAACAGATTAAACTTTATAGTCTAACAAAAACAAAAGTACTCGTTCGTAATTTTAGGTTTGACTTACTACTATGTAAATCGAACCACAATAAAGGCAAACCAAAATACAATGTTGACATGAGATTTCCATCACACACGTGTATCCGCAAACGTCGGCTTTGTGGCAATTTACCAAACGCTCGTATTTACAATTTGATAGCAACAATACAAGCTTTGAGCGGACGGTACTACCAATTAAATATCTTAGTTTTATTTATGTGCACCGTGTTAAGTAACCGTGTTTGCTTTTATACGCTTTTCGCTCGCGATAACTTCAGCTAGTTTATTCTATTTAGACAGGGGATAATAATCTACTTTTATAAAAGCTACCGAACGAAAGTTTGCTTTAACGAGCAATTAATTAATTTGCATTAATTACTTTTGGAATAGTTAAGCTTCCGGTAATATGTAAGATAGAATCGCATAGTTTTTAATTTGCAGCGAAAAATGAAAAGCTACTCGTAAATTCAGTAGCATAAATCATTAGCTAAATTACCTTGATTGAAACAAACATATCCTTTGTAAGTTCCGTATCTTAATCTCGATCTGATGTTTTACACGGTGTGATAAACAAACACCGCCGCGGCTAACAAGTTTACTTACAACTTGTAATTGAACTGCACCTTACAATAGAGTAGATTTGTATCTCGAAGGGTTAATTGATAGAGTATTACTTGGTATTTGTTTTGGCGTCCCAAACACTGTAGACATAACAGTAATGGGCTAAGTGGCGCAAAACACTTATCATCATCATCACATCGTGACCCAATAGTTTTAATGAAAGCCAGCCGGGGACCAGTAAATCGATTAGTTCCATCTAATCCGATAGCATCGGTAGGTAGTTAGCTATCATTGTCCGCGGTACGGCCCGTTACCGGTAGTCCGGAGATTAATGATACGAGCCTCATTGTTTGAAATGTTAGAAAAATCATCTATTAAATCTACACCGTCCATCAATGACATAGCTCGAGTCGGGCTGAGTGGGTATTGTTGGTTTATATTCCGATGACGTGTATCTTTACGTATTTTTGACGGTGAACTTATGAACTTTGATGGAAATGACAATGAACAGAATATGGCAATATGTCTTTAAAATGGCTTAAGATTTTTATCAATGATAAGACTTCTTTCTGTGTGGTTACCAAACAACAAATGAATTATTATCACCATTTTGCTGTAAGGTTAATTCTTGTGCATACAGAGCATGACGAAGTTTTAGATTTTAATAAAAATTGTCGTCTCAAAAGCTTTATCAAAGTTAGGTATTATAGGTAAGTACGTGTTGACAAAGTATGATTCTATGTAGGTAAGTTTCCGTTAACACATAAAACAAAACCTTATAAGCAAAGTTTAAAACATAACTCCGGCTGAGCCCCGTTTCACCAGTACCCACCAGCGCTCAGCGCGCCGAGTCACTTTGACGATAGAGCAAAACATTTTTCGATCAAACTTCGAAATTAATTTTGAAGTTTCCGTCTGACCAACGTTCAGCTAGATCCAAGAGCCAGTCCCAACTGTCGACCCGTCTGCAAGTTATAATTTTATAGCCAAGTTGAATGTTACGAAAATACAAAGACTAACTTTCAGTGCGACAAAACTTACACAGTTTTATACCTACTATAGTTCTGACACGGACAATTATATATTTCTGAAATTGTTTCACAAAGACAAGGTGTATTTGTGTATGACTAATTTTTTTTTTCGTTAATACAGTCAGCTGTCGGATAGGTAAATACGTGTGTACCTACTTGTGTAGTGTCCATTGCACGGGCACCAGACTGACTGAGATTAACAATAAGACACAAGTATATTCAGATACGGCACGGCATGTGAGATCAGTTACTTGGTGCACGATTGCATAATGCACAAAATCATATTTCCGCAAACAAATGCAAAAGACACCGAAATATGATAACTACACGCAATATTACAGCGCAATCCCATAGCGTAGCAACTCGTTGTCAAAGAATTTGTAAGACATAACCTTAGCGACAGAAAACACTGCGTTTCATGAAATTACTCAAACACAGTGCATACCGGTAGTAAAACCCAACAAAACAGTGAAACATTCAAACCACGACAGAAGCAAATCCCCACAAACCAATATGGTGACTTTCTGGTCAAATAAAATGGAGCTCGCGTCGACAGTAAAGAAGAACCATATATTTTTTTAATATACTGAATTCAATGTTTCAGCGGTCCTATTTGCAATTCAAATTCCCCGCTTGGGAGACGCGTGTCTCCAATATTGACTCAACGGATAGAAGTACGTCCTCCCTATGAATACATTGCACTTACTTTCCGTATGTGCTCGATAAACTATTAAAAACTGGCGATGTTTGAACGAAAGAACCTAAGAGGGCGTATCCTATTATCATACAAGATTAAAAATAGATTTGATGTCCGCGTACCTACCAGAAGGTTCTGGTTATTTAAAATATTTGACGATATATATACATATGTATAGGTACAATGTACATGCATAGAAAAGTCACGCCTGTTTCCCAAAATTCATCATGGATGTAGGAATACAGCACTTTACATAAAATAGTAGTGAAATTGCCATATGTTCGACCTTCGATTAAAACGATTAAATATGAGAACTTATTGATTATCCTTTTAATAAATTGATAATGAATATACAAGTTATGCCTGAAACCGCATTTTCTATTTTAATTTTTCCACTAAAAAAATACGGCTTTATATTGTCCAAGCTAATCTTTTTAAATATGGCAATACACCTAAATAATGTTGCCAGTTCGTAAAATGTCCCATGGCTGATACATGTCAGCTATTGATGATGATGCAATGGTTTTAAATGGCTGCTCCAACGCTTAACGCAAAAAATAGATTTTTATCATAGAACTTGCTACTTTAAAGTAATTACTTACAACCTTTATGCATTTATCTTCACTGATACACATCTAGAATATCCTTTAACGTATTGCAAGCAAATGAACTGAATATATAAATTCTTAGACTGATAGCCCATCGCTCATGGACTATCTACCATTAAATAATGCCGTCACATTGAACATAAACTACTTTTCTAATAATGATAGTTGATTAGGTTCATCAGTTGATAGGATAAACTTCAATATCATGTCAACATTGCACGCTTGGAAATGATTAGCCAAAACAGTCAACCAATTCATTTAAATACCAATGTTCTAAATTCGATATGGCCAGCTCTCAACCGAATGATCTTAAGAAAAAAAACTTATCCATCGAAACTCTTCTTTATTCAAATCGCTACCGCACAGCATTAGGAAAATGTCGTCATTCAAACACAATGGGGCCAAAAAGTTAAGAATTCCGAGTTCCTTTTTAAATAATTTGAATGCGCCGTTCATTAGCATTCATAGCTTCACGTACACTATCCCTGCAACAGACGGCCCGGAAATACTTTTCGGATGTCCGCCGGCAATGCATCTCGCTTTTCTAGTAATAGATCGTATTTTACTGATACAGACGTTATACATTGCTGCTTTGATAAGCGGCATTAGTTATTGCTTAGCTTTGAGCGGGATATGGAGATCGTAGTTAGCGATAAGTTTGATTTTGCTTGGATTATTACGGTTGGTGCACTTAGATTTATTTGTATTGCTGAACTTCTGTAGCTGATAGACAATACTTTGATTTACAATGGTCTGTTTTTGTATTTGTTTACGATAACATGAAACGATGGTGACAGAAAACTGAGCGTACCTAAGCACAAAATTGTGCACATATTAATTTTAAGCAGTTGAAGTACGTTAGGCTACAGCTAGTACTGGAATGGGATTTTAAAGAATATTTGTCTTTGCATGCTGTAATCTACCCTGGAATGAAAGGCTACGAGAGCAGTCACCAGTACGTACCTAAATTTCTAATTATAAAACGTCCTTAATACTTAACATAAATACTAAAAACAAATCAATTTAAAACTACAACTAAAATCAAATTTAAACACAAAAATCCGCCATTAAATCCAAAACACAAAGAATAAACACTTAAAATTATAACCTCTTTACTTTGTCACAAAATTAACGATAAGCTAATACAGAACACCTCTAAGTCAAAGCAATTACAAGCTAACTAATTAATGGTAAATTCCTTACTAAATTAAATTGACGATAGGAAATTGTCGGAGCTCGATAAAACCCGTTTATTTTCCACTGGCAATAAATTTCATAATATCCGCCTCTGGTTACCGTGGACCTCATCCGGTAGCTTCACTTAGCTCGACTTAATCATTTAAAAGCCGTTAAAGAATACAGTCGATCGAGTTCCATTTATAAACCAAATATTGTGTTGAATTCAATTGTTTTTGTTTTGTTGGACTTTGAAAATTAGATATTGTTTTTTTTCGTTACTTTATAAGCTGGCCTGACACATGTTAGGAGATAATTAGTAACTCACTAATTTACTTCTTTTTGCCATTAGTCACTTGACGAACGAAAGAAGGAGATAATATTTAGTTTTACTTGAAAGTATTCATACAATGTTCACAAGTAAGGCTAGCAAATATCTAAATCAGATTAATACGACATATTAGTAGCTTTTGGTTATGTTGTATAATAGAATTGTGATTTAAAAGTGCCGGCTAAATTATTAATTAATTATGTAATTAAAAGAAACTCAAAAAGTTTTTTCCGAATTAATATTTATTTTATGATTAAATCTCCTCTACAGACCATAGAGACCATTGTCATTCAGTATTTATCGATGAGACTTACGGCGCCCATCTCTTTCGTAACTTCCTGGAATAAATGTTCATTTATCCTTTATTATTTATTCAGACGCCAGGATACCAATATTAATTTTAAATTCGGAGCCTGCTTTAAAATCAGACAGGCTTCCTGAAACATCAGCTCTTAAAAATTTAATAAAAATAGATCATTTATAACAGGATTTCAGTATCCTATCAAATGAAACATAATATAGCGCAGAGGTATTGCATTAAAAAACTCATAACACACGACTAGACACTTGGATCTCTTTACAAACGTAATAAGTGTCACCATGTCAGTAATGTATGCCCATTGAATATGAAAACTGGTATTATATGTAGATTTTTCTAATTCTCCTTCTTTCCGAGGCCAAAATGAGAGATGAAAATGTATTTTATTTTAACGCCATCATAAATCTTCTCGCACATGCTATAAAATGAATGAATCTCATTCAAAAGTATGTTCAGGGGAATATAAATTCAACGTTCTCTGTGTACGCATCATTATTAAATAATTTCTAAGCCTTATAACGTATAATTTTCGTCTACATAACATAGAAACTATATACTCTAATTAAAATATAGAAACAAAATTACACGCGGCATTTAACTTGAGTGCTGTCTACGTCTCGCAATCTTGTTGTTAAAATAATTATGTTTCAAAATATATTCTAAGAATTCGTAATGAACGTTGGTTTAAATATGAAAACCTGGAGGGTAATTAGTACATACTTACTCAGCCATCTGAATGTCTACCTAAGGTTCTCTCAATAATTGTAACTTCTCGTTTCACGACCTAGATACATGACATCTTGAAATTATTAAGCGTAAAGTAGAGCCCCTTAAATTGAAGACACATCTAAAGCTCACATACGAAGGTGGATTGAAAATAATCCAAGTAGAAAATTAATCCTTGATTACGTCCCACTCCTGTTCAGATCTGAGGGGTGAATCAAAGATGTTAGACGAAAATGGATGAGATTTAATAATAGTAAAGCGTTGTATCTCGTCTCAGAAATGGTATTTTGAGTATAATATTAGATATATTGGATAATAATTGGATTCGATGTAACTGGTATAATATTGGATCTTACCTACTTATGTGTATAAAAACCTATTCATAAATGTAGATATTTCTGAATAACATAATTATTACGTATTTCTCAAAGGTTTTTAAAAAGAAGGCTATTGAGTCCAAAAGAATAGTAAATCTAATCTTCCAAACAAAAATCCAATTCTACAAAGCAAACCACACCATTTTATTGACCCACGGACAGCAGACTACCAAATAAATTTACATATTTCACTTTAGCAACATAAATTTCAAAAATAAAAGGTTCAATGACCTACGGAAAATTTTCAATACTTTTAGAATTGGTCTTAAGCAGCACCAACTCACATTTTTATGGATCAAGAAGTTCTACTCACACTATACTGACCCTAATAATTCACACCTTTGTAAGTTTCTCTTGAGCTACGTTCTTGCTCGAGAAAATAAGTAAGATGTGTTCCGCGTAAACTATTTCTGGCCATAATATAAGAATTCCCGACTAGTTTCGAACTCAAACGGAGCCCTTATTCATGAGCTGGCAACACAGCAGAGTCGCGAGCCGAATTGCTCGGGCTTCGGCTAGCTCTACCGCATAACCAGCTCATGAATAAGGGCTCCGTTCGAGTTCGAAACTAGTCGGGCATTGCAAATACACACGTGAGTATAACCGGGATATATAGTCAATAATATGGATCACGAAAGTTATTATAGTAAAATAAAAAATCTTCAATTTGATATCATCATGACGTCTATTGAATATGACGAACGTGGAATACATTAAAACAAATCTATGTAGTACCCCGTTTAGGTACCCTACTCCAGTTGGGTTTCATGTGGAATAAATTCATGATAAGCTAAATAAAGTGTACTATGAAACTCTTCCATTAATTATGTATCATCGGCGCGCCCAAAGCCCGGTACCTGCATATATTTAAGGAAATCGAAATATTTCACCTCTTACCCTACTTCACCCTATCAGAGATTTACTTTAAAATTTTCAAGCGTAATCCTACCTTGGATATTTTATGTCCCTACTATTTATATCGATGTAGATTTTTAATTAAAAACCTCATTATTCTGCGGCTTACCTGCCATACGTGTGTTTACGTTTGCTATTAATTATGTACCTAGATATCGTTAGGTTCCTACAATATAGGTTGAGAATTACTAGCTGCATGTGCGCCCCTTGCCCTCTATTATGGCCTGTAACTATTGATTCGAAATGTCTTGTGTTTATTTCTTTTACATTGCAAGTGTAGGTTTATACTCACATTGTACATTGACAGTATATAAATTAATCTGTCGCATTCATTTGAAATTATGACCGAAATAGGTATAGATTATGAAAGCCGAACACATACCTGACTAATTACAAAACAAGGACAAGTCAAGTAAAGATAAGTAAGCAAACACGAGCGGCAAAGTAATAGCTTCTACAAAGTATTTACGCACTTACGCGTAAATATTGAACAATAGAGAATTAACTCCTTTATTATAAAAGCTCTTTATAAAGCTACTTACAAATTGTACAATTAAATTCGAAATATTGAAAGTTATTTAACTTTGATTATAAAACCAGAAATGGACGGTTTAAAGATGCTTTGATTGGCTTGCTCGAATAAGGATGCGGAACTACTATTTTTGCTGTTCCTTGTGGAACAATAACTTTACCAATATTTTTGTAAACCGGTTATTATTGTCCTCCCATACACCTAGAACAATGGTTAAGCGAAAAGCAAATACTTTCACGTCCAAAATTCGACATTGGAACGTAATATCAATAGCATCGCGTGGCAATTTATATTTTCGTTGAGAGATCCCCTCACTAAAAGATCAATTTCGCGCTTGGACAAGTTTAATGTAAACTTAAGTGCCTAGGGGAGATACCGCCAAATGAAAGCCGGCCCGGTTGCGTTAACAAATGTCTCTATGTTATTGAATTTTTCGCCTTGGATCAGGGGAATTCTGGTCGTAAATTACTTGGTGCGTTTAGAACTGTTTGCCCACGTGTAATGACCGGCAGTCGAAGGCAAACACCAGGGTTATTGCTGCAACTGTGGCTAATTACGAAGGGTAGCCAACGCACAATCTATGGTGCAAAGAGTCTACGGAACCATAAAATGTTTTACGTCTTTTAGGCAGGTAGCATAGAACATCATTTTCTTGAGCTCAGCCAAAATGAGACCGCAGAAATTAAGTACTCCCTAAAGAAATCACCTCGAGAATGACTGAATTTGTTTTTACGACGTTCATATTATTCAGAACCTTAATCTTACTTTTCAAGAGTATATACACGCTTATAAATTACAAGGTAAATAATTTGTTGTAATATCTGGTTGTAATTTGCGCGTTTGATAGTTGTAAGTCATTAATGTTAAATATGTAAAATAAAGAATAAGAATTTGATTTACGGCAAAGCTGCAATTAGCCGGTTAGTTTTGATTGAGTGCAAAAAAGCTATTGAACTTTTTTTATTTAATATTTGTACATAGAAATTCAACAAAACAATGGTAAATTGTATTCGAACACTGGAATACAATGTTATACCTAAACACCGGAACAAAATTTAACATAAAAATGTCTGTAAATCACAAATTGTCGTATTTCCAGACATGGCATTTTGCAAGGAGATGCCTACGCTCGTAAACTCCCACTTGTCTGCAGACGATGAAACGGAAAACTTTGATCGAAAACCGCACGTAGCAAGAAACGTTGTAGCAAGAGAAAATGTTCTTGCTGGAGGAACTTTCATGGATTTTATCGAATATGCTGCAACCAGCACGCTCTAAGCCAAACAAGTTCGGAACACTTCGCGTGTTTGATCTCAGATACTCGTGAGATGGATTCTGATTGATTTTATCCAGTCATGTTTGTGTTAAGAAAAAGTTGAGAGCGTCATGAGGATGTCTTAGCGATGTTCGCGAACTACGTAACGATATGTCTACAACTCTACACTCGTCAGCGACACGTCTAACAACTTATTATGGAGAGCAAACAGTTCGTATGTGTAACACGTACGTTCTGCATTTGTATATCTAGTCTCCATTCGGACCACTGTTAACAGGGGAATACTAAGAACTTGGTAAACTAGACTGAAACTCTTCGTAAAGTTGCGAATTCAGTGGATAAGTCTTAATGCTTTTTATAAACTTCCAAAATCGATAGACTTAGTAACAATCGAGATGTTGGATACCTTTATCTAAATACAGAGTTAATAAAACATGTGTTTTTAGTTATAAATTCTAATTATAATATAAGCTAGCTGTTTATATAAATGACACATTAAGAAACCTACATACAAAATCATTACATCAAATACCAGCACGATTTAAGGCATTCGAAAAACGCAATTATAAATTTAAATTAAATTTATAAATGTTCACCCAATAAGTATTTGGACAAGCAGCAATTAAGATAAAACTAATTAATGGCAAAAACGTCAAACCGTAAACGAGTAGCAACATTTATCCATGGACAAATAGCCCAAACAGCAGGTGTAGACCTTAATAGAAAGCCATTTGTTTACCGTCGGCAAACTTCACCTCGTAACCCTAAAATCTAATTGGATTTAATTCCATTAGCAAAGGTCCAAATGGGACCTCTTAATTGTGCTGACCGATGCCGTTTTATTATACAACCCTGGACTTGAACGTGGACGTGCGTCATTTCATTACGGAGAACATTTGCAAACATGCTAATATTGCCCAGTATCATAACATAACATCACGCCTCTATTCCCCGAAGGGGTAGGCAGAGGTGCACATATAGTACACCCACATTTCGCCAGTTATGTTTTTAGGTCCCAATGTAACAGGGGGCGAGCCTATTGCCATCAACCGGGCACAAATCCAGACTCCGTGCTGCCACTGAGAATTACCTAATGGAAAAACCCAGTAACACTTTGCCCGACCCGGGATTCGAACCCAGGAACTCGTGCTCAGCAGTCGCGCTTAGCGACCACTAGACCAACGAGGCAGTCAGCCCAGTATCATGTTATTAGGTATGTAGCACCTTAATATTTGCACGTGAATCTGTATTAAGTATCTTCATCTAAACCAATGGTCAGTGGTACACATGCCTTTGTCATAAATATAAAATATAATTCCATAACATCTCGTTGTCTTTTCCATGTAACGTTTGAGCTCATAAAAATTGATAAATGTATGTAATTATGTGAATAAACTTGAACCTACAGCTAACAAAGCAGCGTAAGAAACCCAGTTACTACTCCAACAGTCTTTAGAATGAATATTACGAAAATTAGTAAACTTAATTATAACACCATAATAATACGGATAATACTTAGATAGTTAAATATCTAACATAATTCTCAAGTTATTTGACCAAGAGGTTCCTAAAATTGTATGGAATTTAATTAAAGTTCTGACAAAGAATTCCTAGAGTGTACCTACGCCTAAAATAGACATAGTTCCAACATTAATTTATGTAATGCCAATAGTATCTGTGACTATACATATTCCCCTAATGACTATCTCAGTTTCAAATACGAAATAGGTTTAAACTATAAGCGATGACGAGAAGAATGAAGCTGGATCAATAATTATAAATAAAGCTATTACTAATACATATCTATAAATAAAAACATTTTTGAACCATGGATTAAATTATACCTGTCAATGTATCGGGCATGCAGACTGCCTCGTTGGTCTAGTGGTTGCTAAGCGCGACTGCTGGCAGGTCGAGCAAAGTGTTACTGGGTTTTTCCATTAGGAGTTTTTCCATTTTCCATTAGTAGTTCTCAGTAGCAGTACGGAGTCTGGATTTGTGCCCGGTTGATGGCAATAGGCTCGCCCCCTATTACATTGGAACCAAAAACATAACTGGCGAAATGTAGGTGTAGTTATAATATGTGCACCTCTGCCTTCCCCTTCGGGGAATACAGGCGCGATGTTATGTATGTATGTATCGTGCATGTCGAAGAATAGAGATGTCAATATGTATAATTAAGTAGGGTATAAGTTTATGAATAAAAGGGTTCATAATTATGTAAGATTGTTAGACAATGTTAGTTTAAATATTTTACAAAGTATTTTAACAAATATTTATGTTGGAATATTAGTAAAACTTCGCCCTATCCTATAAATCACGCCATCCTCATATTCTAAGAGGCTTAACTCCATTAGTTGGAACCAAAACAGTTAGCGTTAAATATGCAAACCACACTTGACCTGCATTTCAATGGGCCTTTCAAACCTTACTCAACGTGAATGGTATTAATAGTGAATTATGTACAATTTGATCGATCTCCATTGAGCTCTACATACGTCTTAACGATCTATGTTAATTGGATTAGAGGGAACTCTAAGAAGCGATCACTGCAGAAGTTTATGAACAGCTGTGAAAACTGAAATATGATAAATGCCTTTCGTTAAATCATTTTCCAATTACAAACGTCGAACAATCATCCAATAAACAGTAAATCAAATAAACGCAACGAGCGAAAATGAATTTGTTTTAATAAAGGCTTGTACCGCGCAAATACTATCATAACCTTAATTTAATCAGGATGCCCTGATAAAGCGTAATCTTTCATTAATATTTCCATGCTTGTTATAAATAACTTTATTGGCACTTCAGCATGGCCGGTTGAAACGTACGCTCAAACGAAATACGATATCGTATAACAAAAACTTCTTTTTAATTTACCAACCTCCGGTCTGTGATAAAATCTGTGATATATTGAATAGTTTTCGTGATCTTGTCAATAGTTATTTAACGTCAAAATGTTCAGTGTTGAAGATAATGCCGTAGTAAAAACTGCGTTGTCCTCATACAATGTGTTGGTGCACATGCTTATGGGAGTGACGGTAGCTGTGCCCCTTCTCTTCGCTGTTGTCAAGGATTTCAACGCCAGTTCCGCTCCGGAGGATATAATTATGTTACACATTCTACTATGTGTGCCGGGGGTAAGGCAAATGCGTATACCAGTATTATGTTACGTGTAAACTGTAGTACATGAACCTGATATTATCCGTCCAAATGACATACCAGACAAATTTTAACTATATGACTGCCTCGTTGGTCTAGTGGCTGCTAAGCGCGACTGCTGAGCACGAGGTCCTGGGTTCGAATCCCGGGTCGGGCAAAGTGTTACTGGGTTTTTCCATTAGGTAATTCTCAGTAACAGCACGGAGTCTGGATTTGTGCCCGGTTGATGGCAATAGGCTCGCCCCCTATTACATTGGGACCTAAAACATAACTGGCGAAATGTGGGTGTACTATATGTGCACCTCTGCCTACCCCTTCGGGGAATACAGGCGTGATGTTATGTGTGTGTCTGTGTGTGTGAAATTTAACAGGCTACTATAATGACTATAGCATCTTTTGAAATTAAAGTTGAAAACACTCATATACCTGAGTAAAGTACTTAGTTATCAATAACACACGCATTATTGATGATGATCCTAAAAATTACAGTTTTAAGCAGAAACATAAAAATAGTGTTAATTCTTGTGTAGTTGCGATAGCACACCGAATTTTTCTAATCATTTGTAACGATAAGTTTTCCTGCAATTTACTAGATAATCTCTATTTTATCGCATGCACGGCGCTAATTTATCGTTATTCACTTCCTTTTGGCAAAAGGTCTTAAATGACATCAGCCTAACTAATCACCATGATTTAATGCCTAAATATATACATGATGATCTAAGATGCATTACCCAAATATATCAGCCATTATGTCATAAATTAAAAATAACTTAATACGTGGATTATGGATGATAACGGATAAGTATTAAAAAGTAAATTAGGAGTACTCACCTTATTATGATTTACTTGTACCATTCAAGATTACATATTATCATATAATTTGTAAACTTATGTGCTTATGTGGTGGGATAAGATCTGACTGCCTCGTTGGTCTAGTGGTCGCTAAGCGCGACTGCTGAGCACGAGGTCCTGGGTTCGAATCCCGGGTCGGGCAAAGTGTTATTGAGTTTTTCCATTAGGTAATTCTCAGTAGCAGCACGGAGTCTGGATTGTGCCCGGTTGATGGCAATAGGCTCGCCCCCTATTACATTGGGACCTAAAGCATAACTGGCGAAATGTGGGTGTACTATATGTGTACCTCTGCCTACCCCTTCGGGGAATACAGGCGTGATGTTATGTTTTATAAGATCAAAGGCCGAAATCCAAAAAATCTCTGAATGCATGCATGATGCAATGAATTTCTTCGTGGCATCTGACGCATATTCAGGGAAGTCAGTTTCAGTAAACTGACGACAGACATTTCAGACTAGACATCAAGCTTTCGACTTTTCTATAAAAAATTTAAAAATTAGATAGAATCTTATTTTTAGATAAATTGTCCTATATATTTTTTTTAATAAAACGTCGCCCCACACTATGAATTTCTCATGTATTCTAGGTGAGTTTCACAAACATGAAATATCACAAACAGCCAAACTCGAGACAAATATCTGCGGATCACGCAGCAGTCCAATGGATTAACCACGCCAATTAGGTCTTCCGATATAAGACATAATTTATTTTATTATAAGTTTCCTACATTGTTGTTCTTATATATATATAATTTAATAACAAATCCTTATTTCTCGTTTCAGTATCAGCTTTTGATGTCTCAATCGCTTCTCAGTCTCTGTCCCTACAATACGTGGTCTTCTGCTCTCCATGACAGTAACAAGCGACGAGCACATTGGATCTTGGAGTTACTTGGCTCAGGACTGGCCATCACGGGCAGTATTATTATTATGATCTACAAGGACGTCAATTTTAATACAGTGCATGGACAACTTGGTACGTTAATGTTTCTTCTTTACAAGCCTTAATATTTCCATATTGTAGAATAACCGTTAAACAAATTTTCCATAAATGGAACCTAATGACAAAATAAAGAGTATTGAAGCTTCGAAGAGTAGTAGGTATATATTTTAAAGCAATACTTTAATGTAAACATAAAGTTAACCTGGCCTAATCAATCTATAACCTGCAAGTGAGAGTGCCAGTTCAACAATTGATTCACTGTCAATGCCAGCATCGCAGCAGCAATCAAAAACATTTTTAAAACCATATGAAATCTATGTCCCAGATACAAACTAACCAGATTTGATGTCTTTCTGTCAGATTTTATGATGACGAACCACCCCACCCCCACCCCCCATTGATTGATTTAACAAAAATTCTAATAAAAACTTCTCCAATTCCAGGACTGGTCGCCTTCATTTTCACAATTATTAACCTGTTAACCGGTGTCGCTGCTCTTTTCGCTCAACCATTAAGCAAGTACGTCCCAAGCTACGTGTCCAAGATCACTCACATCGTCTTAGGGATCGTTGCCTTCTCCACCGCCTCCGCCAGCCTCTGCTACGGTTTCAATAAGACTTCCTTCAGAACCTGGACCAACGACAGAGTCACCAGTGGAGTTATTGCTCTCACTGGCATCTTCACTTTAATTATACTCGTCAATCCCTTAACCACTTTGTGTAAAAAAGTTATTCATGTTATAAAGATGTTTAGAAATAATTAATTAATAATTTTCCAGTGAAATTAACAGACAAATGTCAAGTTTAATTATTTGTGCTACGGCGTGATTAATGATTAAGTAGAAAATGTGTTTAATTTATTGTGTATTTATTGGTTTGTAAATGTCAGCTGATCTCGATTCATGAATGATACAATTATTTGGTTCACACATGTAAAAGTTTTGTTTTTACCTTTGTATGAATGATCGAGTTTAATTTAATAGATCGCTAGACTTTTATTTTATAATAGCAAATGGTTATATTTTTTTTTTAAGTTAAGGTAGAACTTTTTTCACAGTAGAGATATTATGACTTTTGAAAACACGTGAAATTGTAGCTAATAAAAATCAACGGACACTTCATATTCCATTGTTGTAATTAAAGAACTTATTTTAATGCTCATTAATAAAACAGGATAATTAATCTAATAAAAAAAATCTACACTATTCACTGAATGCAGTTCATTATCCGATTACCAACTGTTAATTAATAACTACCAACATATAAGGTGTTAATGGCCTAGTTGTAGGTAATATAATAAGCACTTAAGATGTATTGTCTCAAGTGAATGTAGGTCAACCTCTAGTTGCAAACGATGAGAACGAAATTAAGAATATCAATTATATGGATGTATTTGTAAATAAAGTTGCTCCCTTACTTGGAGTATTCGCGTGTAACGTTACAAAGTCGAACATTACACTAGGGAGGAAGAGAACCGTGCATGACGTGAGCAACTTGATACAATGTGTAATATTTTGATCCAACTTATAACCTGAAATGTAACATTACAAAAATGCTCGCCAAGTCAGGGAGGTAGTATTGTAATATAATGTTCATACTCTAATCTGAAATGTTACATTACACGCGCATGCTCTAGGTGAGAAAGCACCATATGGATAAAAATGTATGGAACATTTCGTAGGAAAAATTTTATTGCGACAAATATAAATATAGTATTTTACTAATCTTATCCGTAGTACATAGGTGCTCCCACTATACAAGTATCTAATATCTACTTACTTTCGGTCAAAAGAGAAAACACAAACAAAGTTAAGTATAAATCTAGAAACCAACTTCTTATGTGGATTATTCATAGCCCTGATAGCCGAGTGGTATGACCATTGTACTGCCAAGTCAAAGATCGCTAGCTCAAATCCCGGCACGCACCAATGACTTTTGGTATTCATCTGCGTAATATAAATTAGTTATCAGTTGCTAAGAACGGTAAAGGAAAACGTCGCGTCGTGAGGAAACCGGCACACCTGAAAGATTTTACAACGGTGTGTAAAGCCATGTCAGAGGCCTACTGGCGGTTTAAACTCTGACACCAGGTTGTTAATGAACATTACAATAAGAAGAAGAACTGGATTATTATAAAGAAATAGAGAACATAGCTGATGTAATGCCACCTTAGCTTCAAGACAAAATCGTAGGCTACCACATCTGATCCGGAATTAATTAATTATAACGTCAATCAATACTGCTTAACGCAGCTGTTAATTGAGATTCAAGCTTTGGTAACCTCGCTGCGGCTTTAGTGTTAAGTTACTACACATTGTAGCTTGCATTTCGCTAACATTTAGATATACCTATATAGGTACTAAACTAAACTGTCATAATGGGAATCACGACTACGATTTTTTTTATATATTCAGAAATATGGTATAGAATTAATATGAATACTGAAAAAAACAAATTGATTACAGAAAAAAAAACAGTTATAGTTAAGCATAAATTTATTGTTAGACGGAGCGTCTGCTTAGAAATGACGTCACGCCTAAGTAATTGCATTTTCAGATCGCCCCGAACAAAACAGGGAACTTTAGGATGAACTTTTGCACTAGATTCGTAAGCACAAAGCCAGGTTTTTACTCTTTTTTAAATTCAGCGTGACTATAATTACACACAAAAAATGTAAATTAGCTTTATTCGGGATTAGTACCGACTCTTGTGTCGACTAAGACATGCAGGAGTGGGTGATGATAACATCCTAGCAGATTTCGTCCCAGTGTAATAGGGGGCGAGCCTATTCCCATCAACCAGATACAAACCCGGACTCCGAGCTGCTACTGAGAATTACCTAATGGAAAAACCCAGTAACACTTTGCCCGACCTGGGATTCGAACCCAGGGCCTCATGCTCAGCAGTCGAACTTAGCAACCACTAGACCAACGAGGCAGTCAAGATTATGTAATAATAGTAAAAAATATTATCTACCTAGCAATACGACTAGTGATTTAGATATTTTGCAAAATAAGGAGGTTAATCTATTATTCCATAGTTATAGGTGTATTAAGATTATTTTCTACAAATTATGATGACGTTGAAACGATATTTAATCTTTGAAATCTTTAAAGGCGGTTGATAAACAATAACTTACATAACTATTACGCTTTTTTTAAGTGTAAAAAAATAAAAAGAGGTTCTAATTTCGATTGCAAGATTTGACCTAAACAAACTTAAAGACAAATTCATCTATACATTGCTAGTTAAATAAAAAATCAAACCCTTATGTCGGGATTAAACCCAGTCAAGTCTTAATTAAGCAATATTTTTACACAGTAAGTTTAACTTATTGATCGCTGGATCCAAACAGGTTGTTACCACAGCATACTGTTCCAGGGTTAAGTGTCGGTTACCCTAATGCGTACATCACGACATCGACACGTTAATTGATAATTGTGTGCGCATGAGCACAGCATGCGGCAATTTGTTCTGACGTTCAATACAAAAGGCTGTAGCAAGTTTTATTTACCTGGTGTAGCTGGACACACAGACATAGTACAGTCTCATAATAATAAAAAATATAATAATACATTTTATTTTGTTTTGAATATTAATTCGGGCGAGTGGTATTCGGCTTCCCATAGACCACCCCCTTTCCTCCTGTGGGTGTCGTAAGAGGCAACTAAGGGAAAACCCAGAGGATGGGCATTACCGTCATCAGTAACTTGACCATCAACACTGAGATCCCCAAGCCGCTTGCCAAGCGTGGGGATGATGGCAAAATTTAAAGAAGAGGCCTTTGTTCAAAAGTGGACGTCTTCCAGCTGATGATGATAAATTGGAAATAAAACTATGAGTCACAAGATTGTAATATAGGGATTCATGTCTGCGATGAGTCAATAAAGATTAGTTAGACTGAATTTAGACATTAAACTAGTATCTAAATGACGTAAACTTATTAATAAGGAAGTCTTGTTTAATTTCTATAACTCAAATATCGAATAGATAACTTTTATTAGTTTTTATGATTCACACTATCTATCTATACTTGGTATTTCAAATCTATGTTGTCCAACAAAATCTTAAATAAAAAATGCCGCGCTTTTGCAGCGCGTCAGGAATGTTCGCAGACAGAGGTGTGCCGGATTTTTATGGAGTCATGAGATCGCGAATAGCATCCCTGATGCGGCGAGTGCGCGACAGCTCTAACAGCCTGGTAGCTATCGTAGCGGGTAGAATGGACAGTCCTATTATGTGTCATTGGATGACGACTCATAAGTCGTCGTTTCAATACATAAAATAAATAATTTATATAAATTTTTCTATTACATATTTTAAAATTGTTACTGTTGTATATCTATAGTACCTATAACATACTAAATATGATCTCATTTTAGCTGTGCCTTACCTTTATTGTACTTAATATTAATAGGATTAAGCATAATTTCTAGTGTTGTTTTTAAAATAATTGTATGGACCATGGTCTGAAAATAAAGTTTTTATTATTATTATTATATTATTATAAAAAAAACTTACAAGCCTGGCAATATTATTCAACATAGCTCCCTCACCATGAACTCTTAAAGCACGACAGTTTACGTTGTGGAAGCAAGACGCCGCATTATTACGAATAAAAAACTCACGTATAAATACTGGTACACACTAACCTGACAATATCTCAGTTGCATAAAATATAAAAATATTAACAGAGAGAAAAGTTTCGCCTTGAATACTATATTTAATTTTAATCATCGCATGCTATAGCCGTGTAATCGTGACGTATTGAATATTATCTATACAAATTATACAATCGAAGTATTATCGAATCTCGTTAATTGTATAGAATCTGCTCGAGTCGCAAATCTTATCTACTAATCTACTTTTTTATGCCGCGTTATCATCTATACGCAAAAATGGATTTAGTGCCGTCAATATCTTACCAAAGATAACCGGTATTCCCACGTCATCTATACGAGAAACAAATACGCTTTTCTTACGTCTGTCTGTAAGAAAAACAACGCAACAATAATGAGGATGTCAAATAATTTTTAGATTAATACTTTAAGATTTGAAAGTATTTATCAAAATTACAACATTTCAACAAAACAACTCAGTCAAAACCAATCTTATTATAATAAAATAAATTCGCAAGAAATCACAAGTCATATCGCTAGTCTCTGATAATTTTATCAACCGTTATTTCATGTAGTGTGAATTGTCTTACACCTTCATTCACGATCTGAAAGCCCAAAGTAGAAGTAGGTCTTATATTATTTTAATAGTGAATCAAATATTTCTGTAACATCATGAACGGTGACGCTGAAAACGGTACCATTGCTGCGGCCAAAGCTCCGCTGGCTGCTGGCAGTAGTGAATACCATTTGAAAACGTTTCAGTCCACACTGAATTTGTTGGCCCATGTATTTATAGGCATAGTGGTTGGAATCGCTATAGTCTTCGCGTTTAGGAACGGATTACCAATCGGAGCAACACCTATACATTTAGTTCTATGTGTGATTGGGGTAAGTTTCTTTTTTTATTGTTTTACTCTAAGATTATTCTCGATTCATTCTTAACCCAGAGCTGTTATAATTATGTGCCCCTAAGATGACCCACTGACCGAATAAAAGTAACATTTAAATCCAGGTTCTTAGGAGTATGGTTCTCAGGAAAAATATCTATTAATAATTAACAAACAAAAAGCAAATCTCAAATCATTATAAAAGACAAACAATATATCAAGTTTACTTACGAGTAGTTCCACGGTTCTACAGTAGGTACAGTTTCTTTGTTCCACACATTAACTATAACAAAGAACGATTTAATTAAATGTTATTTCCTTTTCTATATTTCTTTCAACTTTTTATGTGTCATGTGATTCTTTCTAAAAAATACTGAATACAAAATACTACTAATGGATACTGGATCAACTAAGTATTTAACATATAAGTCATTAATTATAATTATATATTATTTATCTAATAATTTTTTTAAATTTTGATAACGGGCGACAGCTAAGACATGTCTTCATTAATTTTTTTAAAGGGAAAAATATAATTTTGGTAACTTTACCATTTCAAAAAAATATGTCACAGAGTACATTGATATAGGTAATATAAATCTGAGACCAACGGCCGAACGCACTCTTCAAGGTTTAGCAAATATGTTGAGACAATAGTACTCATCACCTACCTATCTTAACTATTATATTATTATGTCAATGACCCTTAGAATACAAAAGATAATTAATAAGTCTGCTAATTCACCCACACGTTTAAAATCCAAAATTCAAACCAAAATCAAGTACCTACTTACAAATAGGTTTAGTGTGTTTACTCACACATTATGGGCCAAATGTTACGCTACGGATCGGCGAAAGTCGCGGATTCGAGTCTCGCTTGTGTGCTTCAGTTTTTAATTAATTTGAATGAAATATAAGTTAACATACATACATAAAGTCATGCCTATTCCCCAGACGGGTAGGCAGAGACCACGGATTTCCATTAAAAGTGTAATGTGTGTTTAATTGTTTAATATCACTTGTTTCAGTATCAACTGCTAATGGCACAGGCCATTTTAAGTCTGTCTCCTCATAACGGCTGGTCCGTTCATCTGAAGCTGGTTGACAAAAAACGAGCGCATTGGATCCTCCAAATCGTTGGATCAGTATTAGCAATTGTTGGCAGCTTCATTAAGATCCTCGACAAATCCGTACATTGGAATACTTTACACGGACAATTTGGTAAGTGTTCATTTTCGTTTAACACATTTTTTTTCTTTTTTTTTACTTAACTTGCAATGTTTGTATGTATGGATGTGTGCATGTGAGGTTTTAGGTCAAATCTTACAATCTAAATTAGAACCATTTTTTGACATCCGATTGAAATGTGCATTAAATAGGTTTGGAGACAAAACAATACTATGGTACTTTTGATTTAAAAGCTTGTGTTAAAAATATATTTTAAATAATAACTTATTTTCTGTATTCTCATCATTCTAACTTTCTCTAAGAAGAAGACCAAAGTAAGAAACATAAACAAGAAAGAAAATATAAAATGCTAATAAGTAATTATAATAATATAACTACTTATCAGGATAGGTATTAGGTATATACTTATAAATTGTTAGATGAATCGCTGTATAAATTTTATTTTATTTTATTGTCTAACTTATTAATTTATCAGTATGTTACTATTTTTATTAATCATTCATGTAATATTAGTTGTAATTACTTATTTTATTTACTCATCCATTGTTGTTAAGATTTACTAACGATTGGACCTATGTAGTCAATTCAAATGAATAAATTATAATTATTATTAATCAAAAGCTAAAATAAATAATCTAAAAACACCTTTAAAATGCTGTTTCAACAAAGGTTTTAGGCTCTCTTCTCTCTTTGATACCCACGTACATCATACAACTCAAATAAACATGATTGATGTTTCCATCAGCTGACCGCTTGAAAACTGGTTTTCCCTGTATACAGTTATTAGTGTGATCGTGGATGATCCAATCGATAACCTTCTGTTATCTCACAACACGTACGAGGAACATCTAGGTCTACTCTTATCTATGAAATATACAGCTAAATCTAAACGGGTAATCCCGTGTAACAACGACAGGGACTTGATAAATGATAATAAAGGTTAAAATAAATAATCTTGACAATAAGAAACAGTAAAGCGCTACTGATGAGCGTAAGGCCCTGGGTTTGATTCCCGTGTCAGGAAGTGTTGTTGGGTTTTACCATTAGGTAATTCTCAGCAAAAGTGTATTTAATTTTCTGTCCCTTTAACTTTACTTATCCTTTCGAGAAATCAAGCGTGATGTTATGATGATTTCTTGTAACATGTTGTATTAGGTTACAAAACTTAAATAAATACTAGTTTTTAAGAAATTAAAATGGGACTGCCTACCCCTTCAAAGATGACGTGCGTGATTTTTGGAAACATGCCTTTCTTCGTAAATTGTAAGTGGTAATAGTAGAGTCAGTAAGCAACAACCAGAAAACAAAGCGTAAGAACACATATTCATAAAAAATCTATATAATGTAATTATTATTTTTTTCAGCGCTCGTGGCACTTGTCTTCACAGTGGTCAGCTTAGTCAACGGCCTTACTTCACTTTGGGCTTACGAGATCAGAAAATTCATCCCCGGCAAACTATCCAAACTTACCCACATTTGCTTTGGGATCGTCGCTTTTGCGGCCGCCAGCATCAGCCTTTGCTATGGATTCGAGAAAGGTTTCTTCAGGTCCTGGATTGGTGAAGCAAATGCATACACCGTCATTGGATTTACTGCGGCCTTCACCTTTATCATTATAATCAACCCTCTGATCACATTCTTCGCAAAAATCAGGGGTTAAAGTATTGAGATATGGTGGGTCTATTATTCTATGAACAGGTAGACACCATATTGCCGCCTTTTAATATACTAACAACTAGTGTTAAGCCAGTGGTCAAACTTTCGTTGTGGATACATTATTATGTTTGGAAAAGTGTCTGCTAAGATAAAGCAAACAAAAGTGTATATTTTTTACTATTTATACAAAAAATACGAGATATTCTTAGTATTAAGACTGATTGAAAATAAACGATTATAATTTATTATTTTCTCTGTGTATATTCTAAAGGCTACCTTCCTATTATCTAACCTCTCAATCCAGATTCTACACACGCAAAGCTAACACAAGACACTTTAAAAATAATTAAATAAAACAAAGATATCATAAATAAAGCTGAGGACACAATAAAAACTAAAAGCGATATCGTTAAATTCGATTGAGAACAGGTAGGTAAGCGATCACAACGGATAACTAGTCGGTGCGCTACCACCTATCTTTATGGCATCTAAACATATAAAGGAAACTCGGGGAAGAGTAATGGCCCTCGATACGCACATTCTGGAATAGAGTATTGTTGCCATTGCTAATGTTCGAGATGTACGACCATATCTTTTGATAAATGCGACACTACGTGCAGGAGTGTGTAGACCTTTGACCGGGAGCCCACTGCGACATTATTCGTATTCTATCGGCGGATTCCAGATCCACAAACGGTGGGACATGACGTATGTAGATATTACATTATCAAGTGCCTCAGATGACACTTGCAAGATAAAGTGCTGGACCACTCTATAAAGTAAATTTATCGTTGGCCTCTGATAACAGGCCCAGCAAGCAATGCATCACTATGATATTTTTTTGTTCGAAACTAGATACTTTAGTGTTCGTTATATTAAAAAAATGTTATGACAAATAATTATAAAGAATATTATTTTACGTTATCTTACTTCAAAAGGATTTGCGACGCAATTAAAACATTTTATATGTAAAAGATAATCATGTAACAAAAATAACGTCGATATCCTATCTGTTTAACATAATAAGACATGTCCATATTTTATAATTATACATCTGCGAAGTTAAGATTGTATTCAAAGAAAATAATGAAACTATTTTGCAAAACAGAAACGAGTTTTCTATTGTATGTGAATATTCGTTAAATGCCACCGCAAAGGCGATTGTAAATTATGATTTAGAAGACTGCCTCGTATTCTATGAATATATAAGGTATATAATATGATATAGATGAATATATAAAAATGCAATACTAACAATTAACTAATTTCGACGCAGATGTTTGTCCCGTGTCTCAGTGTTTGTGTATGTGATATTTCTTGTTTATGAAACGCACCCACGACACAGGAGAAATTCCTAGCATGGGGCGACTATAAAAAACAAACCTACTTATCAATAAGTTGTACTAGAACTGTCGTGAGGTTATACACAAACTAATACCACGACAACACATACGAGTAGCACCTATACATAACACAAAACAAATAGTAACCATGCTATTCAATCATTAAGTCATTTCAGTGCACAATATATGAATTATATCGACGGTATCTTTTTATTACGTAACCTAAATCCTTATCTATCTCTTGATGACCTTGAGCGATAAAAAAAACCAAGCTTGATAAAGTTCGCCCATGTTTTTGACATTCCTACGAAATATATCATCAAAGTATATTGAAAATGCATTGCCAATAAAATGCTTTAATTCGGCAAAAAGTACTTCTAAACAATTCCATATAAAATTCAAAGAAACATTTTTGTCTTTCTAGAGTTGACATCTTAATTTAGACAAATCAAAACCACAAAGTTCGAAGCTAAATTAAGTGTATTTCAAACTAACTTGTTGCAGACAGTTGGAATTCTGACAAATTAAATAATTATAAATCAACATGTTTACTAAATGATTGACACATTCCTATCGATCTCTTTTACTACTTATTTCTATAAACACCTAAATAACAAACATATTATTCACTATTTTAAATGGAATTAAAACTTTTTCTTACTGGCTCTAGCGATACGTGTGGTCACTGCACAAAGCCAAGCAGCAGAACTTCGGGTTTGTAATGTTTGTTCCTAAGTTTCGCCATATGGGACAGA
Source organism: Abrostola triplasia (assembly GCA_946251915.1). Lineage (NCBI taxonomy): Eukaryota > Metazoa > Arthropoda > Insecta > Lepidoptera > Noctuidae > Abrostola > Abrostola triplasia. The sequence continues at coordinate 6,625,745 of OX276434.1, read as the reverse complement.
AAACTAACCTAGCAATCCATAATAATAGTTGCATTTTCTATCAATTCGCTAGCTTCCTCATGCCTTTGCATTGAATTGTTAATACGACAAGACGCTCCTGACTAATGAGGGGGAGGGGCAGTTTGCCTTTGTCCCCCTGCAAGTCGCTTGGGTATTACAACATTGGTGGTAAAGTCTCAGAAGAAGCTGCTGCCCATCTTCTGGATTTTTCCCTATTGGCGAATATAATCTTATGACACCCACGGGACGAAAAGGGGGTGGTCAATTATAGGCCGGAAATCACTCGGCATGCCTAAAGAGTGGTAAGAATAGCAGGCGAACTCTCGTACGTAATGAACAGTGTACTTATCTCTTCGAAAATGACATTTAGAATATGGAAATGTCATGATCATGTCATCAGTATAAGACATTTAATACAGGAGTCTGCACCGAAACTTAAAAAATGATATGAACTATTATATATCTATCGCACAATATCTTTAACATGTGTAATAAAATAAAACAACTGAATATAGCAGTAAATTATAATTTTCTTAACAAAATATAAAGTAAAGTTTTTACAAAAAATCAAGCTTACATCTTCTTTACACATTTCATTAAAGTTGCAGTAACAATAAGTGCCGTATAAAACATTATAAATCCTAATAAGAGTGAGACTATATGGACTCCAGCCCATTGTTTGAACCCTGGCGTGAACAACCCGCTGATAATGCAGGCACTAGACATAAAGAACGTTGGTATACCAAACCACATATGAACTAAGTGAGCTTTATGCACGCCCTTTAGAGCAGCAGGACCGGCAAGCGTGCTCAATAGTGTAAGGAACACCAGAACGACACCTGTGAATTAAAAACAAATTTTGGTCGTGAAGGTTTCTTCCGATTTATTAATTTTTTAATGGGACTAGCTGCGCCCCGCGGTGTTACCCGATACATTTTTTCGGGATAAAAAGTAGTATTAGTAGTAGCCTATGTATTAATCCAGGGTGTCAGCTACCTCCATATGAAATTTCATTAAAATCCATTCAGTACCTTTTACGTGACAAACTTCCGCGTTTATTACATTAGTAGGGATTCAAATATATAGTCATCACCATGATCTAAGTAAATATCGATATTCAATAACGTTTTTCTTCCAATATTGTCTTTATTCTACAGTTACACATTTTAATTATTTATACACAATCTGCATATTATGACAAAGGTGATGAAACTATAAAATGATATAATTTGAGGGAAAAGTATATTTTTTAAATGATATCGATGCAATTAAACTTGTAGAATGCTAGCCAGCATTCTCACTACAATTCCATTGCTACCTCTTATCAACTACACAACATTAATGGACAAAGCCTTCACTAAAGCTACGCAATTTTGACAATCGCAGTGCCGGCCATAGAATGCAAATATATCGCATGAATGATACATCGTCGTAGACGTAGGAGCCGTAAAGCGACCATGATATAGTGACCTGAATACGATCACTGCACAATCTTAATAGTATGAATTGTCACCTGTTACCCCGTGAATGCTTTTCGTTAATCCTTTGCTGGATATAACTATTGCTGTTCCCACTACAGCACACAATAGTCCACATAATTGAAGTACTACATGCGTAAATTTTCGATGCTTGTACCGCATAGGCGTTGACCAACCATTAATATAACTGAGACTCAGTATAGCTTCCGCCATAAAGAAATGGTACTGAAACGTAGGTATACAGAAAGTTATATAAGGTACATTAAACAAATTGTTTATCATAAGGTAGGTATATCAATTATTAGACAATTTCTATCAGGCAGATCATCAAAATTATCATGATTAGTTAGTGTCAATTTATTTGTTGGCATCCTCACTTGTCTCTAAAATATATAATAGATAGTTGGGATAAGAACAGGTGAAAGGAAGTCCCCTAAATAAATTAGGACAACACAACAGTTAAAAGATATTTGCATGAAAATCATAACTTACTGCCAAACTACAAAGAATCGCGTGACCGTCTCCATAGCAAAAAGAATACATAGCAAAAGACATAATAGTAGCACCAATAAATACAGTTGTTAATCCATTCCCAATGGCACACCACACGGTACGTTTGTATAGGGCCATATGACCTTCGATCATACGAACACTAATAGGAGAGCTAAATTTCAAGGATGATCTTCGACGACTACTTGTATTTTTTTCTGTTTGACTGCTAGTGCCATTCTTATCGGTCATCACAAGAAATGGTTTCGTATATCGTATCGCTTATCGCAAGCTTTCATAATTTTCTAACCTTGCTTCATTATTGACACTTTCCGATGACATTTGATTCTATGCAGTGTTGGTAAAAAGGCTAAACATTTATTTATGAATGTTGATTGACGAATGAAATTTACATATAAGAATAATCCTGCTTTACGTAAGTTACTATTCTACTAATACCACAAAATAAGAAAATGGGTAGCGGATAATAAGTCTTAGAAACAAACCAAGCAGATGCCCAGTTGTTTTACCTTTTAAGTAGAAATACAGGTCTAGAGAAGGTCATTCTCTGCTATCCTTGGCAAAACTTCTTCGTTCTTCTTTGCACGTCCCTACTAGTTTTATCCTCAGCCTAACTCTAGTGAGTCTTACTACTTTCCATATAGCACTTCCAGCAAGATAGCAGTAGTAACTCCGACACTAGATTTCCTCTCACATGAATAACAGTTACTGACTAGCAAGTGTTTTGTAAATCTCTATGTTTTGACGGAACCACTAGGAACATCAATGCTTTGATGAGTATAACTTAATAAAGAAATACTTATTGAAAATCCATACTTACTGCTATGGTACAAATCGCTGCGTGAGCGTCTCCTGTGTAAGAAGAATATTTGACTATACACATAACCGTTGCACCAATCAATACATGAGATAAACCATTGCATGCAGCACACCACACTGTTCTACAGTATAAGTGTCCGCGGGTTTCAAATTCGAATACCTTACTTATTGCACCAGTACGACCTTCGGTTGACCATCGTTTTATATAATTTTTACTATCAATATTCATTACAAAATGTACTCATGAATATTACTCGAAAGACATAACCACAGAGGGCATAATTTTGTAGCTTGCAATACGTCGATTTGTGACATTATTACCTCGTTGGTTCATGGTTGATCTATTCGTTTCTTTAGCCTCCTTTATTTGAACTTTTTGGTAATTGATATTTTTTTGCAAACAGTTCTTATTGTATTTTAGGTCATATAGCTTTCGCTCGCGACTTCATCCGCGTGGATTCCAAATGATTTATGATTTCATTTTTATGTTTATACCCAGGAGTAGGTCATATGAATATATGCTGCTGATAATGATTAAAATAAACAAGACAAAATACTTTTTTCTTTTTATTGACTGATATTATCTCTCATATACATGGCGTAAAAAATACATAAAGTGTATATAACAGTAAATCCAATTAATAAGAAATGCAAATCTTTAACCGGAGACCATAATACAAAACTTGGTTTCAACAATCCAAGCACAAAACAACTCATTGACAAGAATAACGAGGGCAATGCGAAGCAAACGTGTAAAAATCTATTGCATTTTCCACATGACTTAGTCCGGTTTGTACAATATACTATTGGGCCAATAAGACCGGTAACAACCATTAGACCGCAAGCCGATAAACCTGAAACGAGACAAAAATAAGTTAAAGAATCATGTTGTAAAAGAAAAAATGTCACAGAGAGTTAACAAAGACTTTTACTAGGTACTCAAATCATGCCCACTCCTGGATGTTTGTGCATGTGATATGCCATGTCTAATATATGTATTATGGTACATGAGAAATTCGTAGTGTGGCCCTGCCTTCTAAATATATTTATTTATTTATATCTGTTCTTATTACTAGCAAAACAAAACATTTTTGACGCCATCTCAATTTTAAAACTTAGTGCGTACTTATTTAGTACGTATTTTATGTTCATTTATCAATAATATTTCGGAGATAAAAAGAACGCGTCGTATACCTACTATACATGACCATAGACCAGACCCAGAGACCATAGGCAGAGATCACGGATGTCCATCTGTAACGATTCATACTTCTTTCGCCTCATTCACTCGCATTACTCACTATATCATAATAAAATAAATAACAGACCTGTAATTGAATGGATTGTAAATGTCAGTCCCGTTTTTCCTAATAAAAACACTATGCCAGAGCCAGAAATACCACAAGCGACTGCAAATACTTGCAATAAGAAATGCTGATTTTTTCTATCAGTCCTATTTAGTTGGGCCGCTCCACCGAATAAACTGTTTATCATCATAATTCCCGCGGGCATAAACAGTTGGAACTGTAAAAACACTATATTAGTAATGATAAATATTAAAAAAATATCTGGTAAAAATAAAATATTTTGAGTAGATTAGTAGTAGAGTTTTTGAGTGCTAGGCCGTAAATCTTTGATCACATAACTGATATTTCACTTTTTAAGAAAAGATCTGTAAATATCATTTTAGTATTGCACTACTTCTGAGGAAAATTCCGCTTCACCAGTCTTTTAAATTATATTATAAGGCCTCCACCTAAGATAACGACACACAAGGTAGGGACTTATCAGATTTATACAGTATGGTCTCGGACACAACACACATGGTCACAACCATTGAATTTACTAGGTTGTTCATAATAATAACTTAACTAAGCTTCAAGGAAGTTATTATTCATGGTGTCCATCACCATAAAGCTTCGAATTACTTTAATTTTAGGTGATGAAAATACTTACTCCCATTGTACACAGAAATATGTGTACGTTTTCCGCAAAGGGTAACTTGAAATTCAAGGTAAAGAAAAATACAGTAAAAACTGTAGCTCCCATAAAGAACGTTGCCAATGATAGTAACGCTGAGCCCCATGCTTTCCGTCTATAGTCAGCAGGGAGGGGATCCACTAGGATTATTTTTACAGGACCCACGAATTCATGTCTTGGCGGAGCATTCCTTACGCATTCAAGATCACATACCCTATCAGCAACAGCCATTGTCACACTTTGAAATTTTATTAAAGTCCAATCTCATATCATACATTAATATTACTATTAATAATATAAAAATGTGTGTAACACATTATAAATAACCGTCAACAAGATGTCAACATTGAGTCATACAGATAAAGCAAAATTTTTGTTTTGTTGGCTAAGGCATTAAAAGATTAAATCAAGCTTAAAATCAAAACATAGTTACATGAAAAAGGTTTTAACACGTAAAATTAATAGTTATGAATACGTATCTAGAATCTTATAAGCGCACACTGGACAATTAATATTTGAAGAGAATCCAATGTTTTGCGCACTGCCGGCCGGACGGCCTCACGGGACGTTTGAGAGTTTCCCGGTGCGTCACATACTTTAATAGGGAGTTGTTATAAACAATTTTAAGCTTTATCCCAAAGGATTAAGGGTTTGTGAACATACCTAGAGAAGATTGTGTATCAGTAATTCAGTTATGGGAGCGTGAAAAAGCGGATCGCAAGCGTACATATGGCGCAATCCCTTGTCGACGATGTCACGCGGAAAGGCAAACTTCATTCGAAAATAAAAAATGACAAATTTTCAGTATACCATTCAAAAAGCCTCTATGCTCAACTTTCAAATCTTTGTGAAACGCATCAGTAAACAATGCACAAATTGACGTTGGTAACAGATATCATCGATTACAAAAAAATAATGATACATACTACACTTTGATAACCACTGCTACTCGTACACCGGAACCGCTTATAAATTTAAATACCAGGAGTATGTTTATGAAGTCACATACCCATTTATCTATACAGCGGATTACTTTTACGCTAACAACCTAGATATGGTCAGTCTCATACACAAACGTAATAAAATACATATTGGTTGGACAGTCAGCATCATAAGTACTCGTAGCTTAACTTTATGTCAAAAAGTTGAAAGACATGACACGATGGCTCAGTTGGCAGAGCGGCGCCATGGTACGGCGAAAGTCGCGGGTGAGTACCGCTCTTTTCCATCATATTTCATGTTTCCTTTATCAATTCAAGTTAGTGTTTCAAATTATCGAAACTTCCAAATGATGATTTGCGAATAAGACTTTTTGGTACATTAGAAGTTGTGTTTTAATTAATGGTGGATTCAAAAATAATGTGCTGCTACTTATGAAGCTGACTGTACCTTTATAAGAAGATTAAGTAATTGGTCCAATAATACTAAATCTACGAATTAATTTCAAAATCACTTATCTCTATTATAGTAGTTTCAGCCTTTTTATAATTGCGTGATCATTTAATTTGTTTGTTAACACAGAACACGGAAACATTCCCATATTTCATCATACTTACATCATATTAGGGTGATATGACGTCCTTATATAGTAACAAAGCCGAAGCATTTTCCTGTGTGTGCACCATTCTGTACATACTTTCGATAAACTAGTATGTTTTACTATTGTTATTGAGAGCAGGGGTTCGCGCGAATCCGGTAGTTATCATAAAAAGTAATGACGCTAACCGTCATATCAATATCTACAAATTGTTTTATTTTATGATAAAATCGCCATCAGTGTCAAATAGTGTGTGTATTACAAATGATACAATAGATGTTAGTTCCAGATATGTGGCGATATTCTTCGGAAATGTATTGACGACTAATGAGAGTAATTTACTGCCTCGTTGGTCTAGTGGTTGCTAAGCGCGACTGCTGAGCACGAGATCCTGAGTTCAAATCCCGGGTCGGGCAGAGTTATTGAGTTTTTCCATTAGGTAATTCTCAGTAGCAACATGAAGTCCGGTTGATGGCAATAGGCTCGCCCCTTTTACATTGGGACCTAAAACATAACTGGCGAAATGTGGGCCATATACGTACGCCTCTGCCTACCCCTTCGGGGAATACAGGCGTGATGTTATGTTCTGCAAACCTGAATTTTTTTGGAGCATTCAATTCTGTTAAGTCCAAGCTGGTTTGCATTTATTTAACTTCAAATTCCTGACCCTTTTCTGGCACCTAGCTTCATTACCTGACCTATTAACCAATTTCCGTAATGGACCTGCAATATGCAGTTCACAGAAACTAGTGACCTATATCAATGCAGGGTAAAACCTAATGAACACGAAAAATACGTACTGGGATTTGTCGTAGTTCATTTAAGCTTAGTACCTAACGTAGTAATTAATTAGCAGTCTAGTTACGTGGTGTGACGACAGCCTTAGTTTAATAACATGTAGGTAATCACATAGCCGACAAAGTCCGAACAATGGCCAGCTGCGTGTTTTTGGTGTTCATTCGGGGATGAAGCCGTAATCCTCGGCGAAATTACTCTACCTCGGAGATTCTGGCATCCACTGACAAAACGATACTACGCCTTGCCTACCACCATTACCTTTTATTACTGCAAAGGTACACGAGTTTGCTTTTTTGACGTATAAATATAAGAAATTGTTGTAATAAAAGTGAATATCTCGGGTCGCCCTAATACAAAGAATAATTCGCTGGTACCTAAAGAGCGTCGCAAAAATATTTTGGAGTAACCAGCGGTTGTAAAAATTTTATGTTTGCTGGATGAGGTGGCGGGATGGTTTTTAAAATAAGTATTTTTTTCTACTATGAGAGGCAGTAATAAGTTTCACTCTTTGTGCTCAGTTGGAAAATTCTTTTTTATTATGGAATTGTGCTTATTTAGGTAATATCAACACCGGATTTTGCGACTATTACCTATTTATGTACCATTAGGTATACTTCTTTTGTTGGTCATCACATCACACTAATATTATAAAGGCGAAAGTTTGTGTGTTTGTATGTTGGTTACCTCTTTACGCTCAAACGGCAAGACCGATTTTGATGAAATTTCATACGGTAGATGATTTTATCCTGAAAAAATTTAGCGAGTAACACCACGGGACGCAGCTAGTAGTTTATATTTGTACTTGGGGTAGGTAGATACTTGTACCTAAGTTTTTAGTTTGCGGTTGCGCTTATTACATATAAACTATAAATAGAAAATATATAAATTTAAATAATATATTTTTTTCCAATCCTTAACTAATTCCGCTCTATCCTCTGCCACTACCAATAACTACGTCAAATATTTCCCTACATCTCTACCAAAGTTATAAAAACTCCATCAGTTTAATGCGTCACATTAGTTTCCCAAAACTTTACCCCTTCGACAAATTGAATCCAGCATCATTTACGTAAATTGGATCAAATATATTTCAGCTCAGAACAATGAGTCGAAATTGGATTTCAAGTAAATTTATAATGCCGGTCACTAATCCAACGGCACTTCATTTGTCTAAATCACTTCAACCATGCCGTGCATGCATGATAAATTATACTCATAGATCATCACAAATTGCACACACAAACGACATTCATACAAGCTGTACATGTGAAATGTAAGAAAGAACATATATAGGATATAATGTACCCGACCTCCTTATACTATACACTCTTTGACTGGAGGAAGTCGAGTAAAAACGATAAGACTCTGTAAAATACTGACTCAACCACCAATAAACATAGAAACGTTTATCAAACTGCAATAAACTCCTTACACACAGATACAACACTAGTAATATCGAGACCCTTATAAATTCAAGACAACATTACATAACACGGGCTGTTCAATAAACATTCAAAAATATGGCCACTATAAACACATTTTAAACTTATCGATAACCCAGTGGAATCAATTACAAAAACTCTACCATAAAATACTAAGCGAAGGAATTAATTCGATTGGCAAAGCAATTACGGGCAGTCACGATGGCCAGTGATTCATGATCTTCATTACGGCGTAAATCATTTATGGGGGACGTGTGAATTTACATAGCGCCTACAAGAATTTCTATAAACATGCAAATTGATAAGGTGAAAAATTTTATGTCCAAGCAGGACTTCATCGCAATTTTATGAATTCATCATGCGCCAGAGTTAATTGTTATATGCTTGACGTCGTTGCTTATACGTACTGGTTAACCTTTATAGCTTCTTTATAATGCGCATAATCTCTGTTAATCATCGTCGACGTAGGTAGGGGCGGAAATAAATGAAACGCTCGTAGCTGGGTATTCTTGTGTTCTAGCTTTTGTAAGCTTACATAGTTTATTTTTCATGTTTCATAAATTCATTAGCCAAAAAACGGTTCACAGTTATATTAAATTCTTGTATTGATCTGAGAATAATTTACCATTAGAACCTTATTAACCAGATCAATCCTATCCCGTCTTAATACATAAGTAAACGGTATATAATTATGTTAAGCTCATAAACTTCCAAATATTGTTATAATATAAGCATAATATAATTTTTTTAACAGCCTGTATTATCCCACTGCAGGGCTAAGGCCTCCCTTCATTCTTCCACTTTAGTCTGTCGTGTGCTAAAGTGGACCAGTCTCTCCTGTATGCTAGCAGCTCGTCATGCCACCGTCGTCTGGGTCTACCGCGATGACGTCGGAACACAACGCTACTCTCCAAACACGAATCGCCGATGTCACCCATAAAGTTGCTATCCAATGGGACTGGGCCGAACATGTCTGCAACATGTCCAATAACTTAGGGGCTAAAATTTGCACCGACTGGGTCCCACAATTTTTTTATTAATAACATTAATGAAATGAGGTAACAATTTACAGGTAAAAGCTGTTCTTTGAAACTTCCAGTTGTAGCAACATTACAGTTGCAATAACAATATTAAACAATGCATTTATGTTATTAGGTCACACAACTTTATCAAAGTGACTCGTCTAAATGATTTCAATATCAATAAAATTATATTGTAATCATGTGATAAGGCAAGAATTAATCATTTTTATCCATAACAATATATTCAAACTAACATAAAACGAAACCAATTGCGTTGCATACGAAGTTATTTTCCTTGGGGTGCATATTTATGAATTTTCCGCTGAACTTTGGAAAAACTCTTCACGGAAAATGTAAATATATGAAGTGTAGACCCCTCTTACATTAGAATCGCTTAAAAGCATTGTCTTGTTTTCCCGTGAAATGAGATGTTAGGGTCTTAGCGGCTTTCAAGATTCCTTGAAGTTGCTGAACTTTCTCCCACATATAATGTTTTCCGTTTAAACGATGTATGGCCGGATTTTGAACATTCGGTTACATTAATGTATTATGTTCGTAAAGTATTTTTATGTCTGTATTCATGAAAATAAAACCTACACAACAAACGACGAACTACTCTAGCTTGAACAGATACTTGACCAATACAAAACATAAATGAATACCAACAATATTCCATTTTTAAACTCAACATGTAAAATTAAAAATCGAACATAAACTTCGGTAACGAACCTCCATGTATAAATAGTACAAGTTTGGCGATATTTTAATGATGATCAAACAATCTGGGCGCAACACTATCCAAGCGTCACCGTGATTGTTGCTATAAATCTCACAACGTGTTTCAACAATAATTGCGTCCATAAACTTCACGGTTGACATGCAAAAAGTAATAAAAATCCGTCGGAGCACAGCTTTAGTGCACTATAGTTGTATGGAACTACGTATAAACCAGGATTGCGCGTCGATAGTTACATTGTCAGCTGATTTGTGCATTGTTAGCTTTTATTGTGGCTGTGATCAATATCAGTAGCCGTTTGAAAGAATAAAAATAAAAGCTGGAACATTGCTGCGGCGCTTCATGATTACACATTAGCATTCTACTGTACGCTGTGGGGGTGGAGGTACCATACTCTTTGTTATGGAACTTATATCTGAATAATTTGTATAAACACAAATTGTATCTACTTTACTGTTCTTCATATTGAAATGTAAGCTTAAAACATAGTTAAATGTTGCATACAAGATCAAGTCAAACGCATAAACACTCCGTCAAAAAAACACTTATTTATGTAGAAGAACTTTCTTATTCAGTCTATAAAAAACTTAAAGCCTTACTGGAGGTATGCTTTCGATATTGTTAAGAAGATACAAATTGCCTACTAAAAGGTCGACCTTTAGTTTTAATTCAGCATTGATACCGCACATAATAAGTTGTACTTTATAATAATTAGGTTCAACTGAAACAGTATTCTTATTACAATATCAGAAAAACATCATTCTAAACTTTCTGAAAAACTATTTAAAATTACAGGGATCTTTGATTAAGCCGCAGATCCTTCCTGGTAGCCATCCGTTCTATACATCAGGAACAAAACCCGCGCACGTCTACATCTGACAAAGAACGTTACATTAACTTTTCCAAGCCCAATAACAAAGTCGTTCGGCTTCAATTTGCGTACACCCTCCGTTCAACTTCCAAAGCGGTTTTTGTTTCATTAATTTCGCTAGTCTAGGCTCGAGAATATAGGTCCTAGCCTATTGTTGTTTCATCTCATTGTGATATTCAGGCTAGTGGCAGCCAACGAGCAATTTTCTCATTCGCCATTATGCACTGTTATTATTCTCATTGTTTGCGACACATACATACATATTGTCTTATTAACGCACGCTCTAATGCGTCTGAATAGCGACGTTGAATAGAAAACTAGGTGTTTGTTTTAGAACTATAGTGCAATTCAGGTGGCTGTTATTGCTAAAATGTTGACGTAATTAAATTAATGGTTTGTACGCTAGAGAACATAGTTTTATGTGCTCTAATAGTGCTTCAATGTATTCAAATTGTTATTAAGTATGTTTCAGTGCGTACATACATAAATAAAGTCATGCCTATTTCCCAGAGATGTAGGCAGACACCAAGGATTTCCATTTGAAACGATACCGACATACTTCCTATTTCTTACTTCTACTATTATTTCATTGTGAATTTCTTTTTTCTAGTTTCAGTTAAGGTAAGTTTAAGAGCAATAATTCACCATCATACATAATAAGTGATAGACATAAGTCTCCAATTTCCGAACGCCATTTCGCAGTCTATAAACACGTTGCCTTTGTATAGCTAAGTATCTATAAGGAGAATTTTTCCGCTTATTATTTTTAACAGTTATTTCCCCTCTGACCCGGTCTATCGTTAGTGGGGCGGCGACCCCCAGGTGCCATCCTTCATTAATCTTATTCCCTTGTGCGGAACTCGAAGAATCTTAATTTGAAGTTTCGACGCTCCTCTTTATCAGAACTATGCGAAAAGAATCCTTCGTAGGTATTCATTATAACGAGATAAGGGTAGAGAGAAATTTTTCATTGTTTAAAATGTTCATTTGAGTTTGTAGCATTGTGAACCGTTTCTGTTATGTTCAAACTAAGTTTAGTCAAGTATTGTATTGGCTGCACACTTTTTTTCTTTATAGATATACATACAGTAAGGACTACAATTCCCACAGGTCTAGGCAGATGTATTTAATGTTTATATTTCAATATGTATCTTATCATCTGAAGCATGAAGTCCCATGTAATAAATAAATCCCATACATAGAATTATCTATCTTTAACTATACAAAAATACAGTTCCTCGTACTATGATTTAGTAATAAACATAGCTACAAATATGGCGTAACATAAAACTAACTCCGGCACCAAAGTGCACGGATACTTAACAACTGCCGTGAAAGCGTAACTTGCGGTTGTAACTCACTAAGCTTTTCGGAGATAAAATAACGAAAGTGCTTTAGGATAGGTACATCTTTAGTTAGCAACATTAAGACGGTATCCAAAGGTGCTCGAGCATGGCTGAGAGCCCAACTTTGACCGGTGCAGGCAAACCGTAGCGTCTTAATGAAGTTCTGAACTTTCCACCGAGAACCATCGCGATATACAATGATACTTAACCCTTAAGTAATAAGTTTGAAACTTGTTTGGCTAGTCCTGAGCGATGTTAAATTTTGTGGTCAGTACAGAGTTTTAGTTTAGGTAACATTGGCTTAAAATTAAACTGAGATGTACATTGTTTCTGATGTAGAACGGATATATGTATATTATTATACATACAAGGGTTATTAAGGTTCAAGACTACTTGTGCTGATGCCTTCATCAAACTAGAACTAATTGGGTGTAGTAATAGCTGTTCCTAGTAGGTAACATCCAAAACATTATTGGAAATTTGTGTGCGCCCCATTCCGAAATAGTATCTACCTCCATAGCATATTTGAGAAAACAAATAGTAATAGGTATGCTATCAACCAATGACCACAACAGATTAACTTACCATTATCACACTAATATTATGAAGGCGAATGTTTGTGAGTGTGTTTGTATGTTTGTTACCTCTTCACGCTCAAACGGTTAGACCGATTTTGATGAAATTTCATATAGAGGTAGCTGACACCTTGGATTAAAACATACGCTACTCTTTTTCTCGCTTTTTATCCCAAAAAAATGTAGCGGGTTACACCATGGGGCGCAGCTAGTGAATAATAAAAATGTTAAGTTAGATTATATCATAGGTTGCATAAAGCCTCGTAAATATTTTTACAGGCGTGAAATAACTCATGCAACTTCCTGACAAATATCTTATGGTGCACCCCGACCCTCCACCAGTTCAATTACAGTCAAATGCAGCTGGGCCAGTACGGCCACCTTCCACATCCTCAAATTAATTCTAAGGCCAAACTAGTAACCGGGTTAGAAGAAAACGAAAATTGAGCTCCTTTATAGTTCAATCAGTTAAATGCTATAGGACAATAGGGTACAATCAGTATTATGTTGCAAGCGGCAGAGCCTCAGACCCAGCAATTGTGCCAACTACCCCACTCCTTGCCCCTCACTTTCATTACATGAGTGCTTTCAGAAAGATAACACTAAAAGACTCAAAGGCTTTACTAAAAAGAACAATATCTTCGAATTGTATTGATATTGTCCTACTTATCAAAATGAAGTGCAGAACTAAAATTTTATTAAGGTTGTATAGACAAGATGCGTCTACTAGCTATTGTTAGATTTATTCATTTGATTACATAGTTAATTGTTATGGTGTATTTTATGGTCGCTTATGCATTAAAGTCCCTACAAATGAACTGAATGAAAAATAAACTAAGCTAGATAAATAAGACAATACTAAGAGAACCAGTGACTTATAATGTTCGCGTTACTGTTACTCTGAAAGAAAGGTACATACTTCGACTATATGTCAACCGAATAACACTGTTTTTGTTTACGAGGCAACAATACACACACGTTAATACACAACCCCACTTTACTCAACGTAGTCGCGCAAATATAATGACCGTAATACAAACAAGCCTCCTTGTCAAATCCCTGACATTATACGGTAATATCGTTAAATTTTATTATTCTCACTTATAGTAATGCGATATTTATGACATAGGAGAAAAGGCCTCCAAGTTTATTGTTTCATGCTTGAAGAGAGACGATGAATAAACTTGGCAATTTATGCCAGCTGTAAAGTTAACAGTAACAGTAAACTCGAATAACAATCACGCAAATCTTCTGTGCTATTCACTGAGTTCTAATTGTCAGCCTGTTAGTTGTTTGGTGGAAACGCGAATTTTACATTGGTACTAAGTTTTCATAATAATCTTATTCACGAAATATTTTCAGGGATGATGTATTTTCTGGCACAATAATTTATCCGGTGTGTATCGCTCAGCATTCGGAGTGTAAAACTATTTAGTGGTTGACTAACACTGAAAGAAATGTGATAAATTATCAGCCGGAAGACGTCCACTGTTGAACGCCATAATGAACGGCAACTTGCCATTTGCATCCACCGGTTGCCCGCAACTCTGATGATATCTGGTGGGAGGCCAGTCAACGATGCGTCTTCGGGTTCCTTTCCCTAAATTTCCATATTCCTTCCATTATCTTTTCGTTTTGATTTCTATAACGGTTATATTATTTTTCTGAACCATTCTAAGCATGAAGGATGTATTGACATCCACCATTGGGTTACCATAACCATACATAACCATAACCATTGGATTATCATTGTAAATACTGATTTACAAGAGTCACAATGAAAGGCATACATGGTGAGACATCCCAGTAAATACTTAAATCGAGAAATAACACACCAACAACTTTCTAGGTACTCATGTTCTAAGAATTAAGCAGTGACACGACACAACGCCTTTATCAAATAATTACGTTCTACGTAATAACTAGATTAATTAATCTTAGATTTAGACGCAATCTAAGATTATTTAATCTAATTCCGCTATCACATTCCTATGCCTTAAAACCTATCTACTTTTATCAAAGCTGTCATTATAATAGATTTAATAACACTGACATATTAAGTCATTAGGTATATATCCCATCCCATCTTTAGATTATATAGAATAAGTTGCAAAAATATTTGAAACGTTATCAGCTAGACTCGTTCCGATAACACTTTGACTGATTATTATGATAAGGGTTTACCGGATTCAGTGTGGATGATAAGATGTGTCTAGACATTTTCACGTGGTTTAAGCGTGTTCTAGAAAAATCTATGTGAATTTAATCGTTTTTCGTATACTCGATTATATGATTTTCTATTGTTTTCCGTACGGCTATTATTTCTAACCGAGTTGTGAACCTGGTGACGTGATGGATGTTGTTGCAGAACAGGGCCCTATTCTTGTCAATAATAAAAAGGGGTATACAAAATAATATTAAATTAAGATCGTAATAAGTACTCGATAAATTACATCAAAACTAAGTTGCCTTTATTATTAAGTTGCCTTGATTTTTTTATTTTGCTATTAACTACTCGGTTACTTAAAAAAGAGTTTTAAAACCGAATATATTAGGTATATATTACGTTAACATATAAATGCAAAAACAAACCTAACAGTATTCAATACTAATAACACAATAAATTAATTTGCTTAATATCAAGTAATAAATGATTAGCAGAATAAAGAAAGTCGTACAAATTCAGTAGAGACCGGTAATCGATTCGGGTCAATGTCAAGCTCATCCATCATTGGCCGGAGGCGCCGTAAAAACTAAACGTATGGATCGCTTCGTATCCTCACTCATATATCACTCGGCCACTCGTCACTTTTATGGCCCTGGCGTAAGTAACGGTCTGTAGCGAGCTTGTGCAAAACACTCGCATAAATATCACGCAGTTTTTCTTGTGGATTGACAAAGTCTAGTGAACTATATACAGCTTAAATATTACACACATACATACATACACGCCTGAAAATCCCAAAGGATTAGCCTGCAGTATTCTCTCTTATCTACATACATTTTGCAGCTCATCATAAGTCATACGTATAGGTGGTAATGATATATCTTATCATCAAGTGGCAGCTAAGTGAAGTTATAGTAATCAAGAATCGCATACATATTTGATAGAAGTGATGTAGAATCCTTAATCTAAAAAAAACTGGTTATTTTTCGATAAATTAATCGGAGCTGTAGCAGAAGACTGCCACTCAAAATTTCCACCAATCCTGTGAACTTGATTTTGCGATCATTACTTCTCAAACAAGGTTAAATGGGTGAGATGACACAAAGAATTGAGAAAAGAGTAAACACGTGCCGTTCCGACGTTACTATCAACCCCTATGCAAAAAGCGTAATTACCATTGTTACGATGGTATCGCGTGATTATCATTGCAAATGCTCACGCACTGTCGTGCGGGTGTCAGCAGTATAAACGGACGTAAATGAGATTAGCGTCCTAATTCCTTGATTGATGCTAAACCACCCTCCTACGTAGCCGCACCGTATGCATAGTAAAGTCGTAATTTGAGATCACGGATGTAATTATAAAAAGTGCTAGAAATGATTTTGGTATTTTTCCTAACACTTTTTATTACAACTAATCTTCGCTAGGAAATGAATTCAAAGGGCTCACCTTTCTTGTTCAAAACCACTATATCCTTCGAAACAAAATAGACATAGAAAAATATAACAAATTCTATAAACAATTATTACATAGCTGGTCGAGTACTTACTTGCCTGTGCAGCCTATGCTAATTACTGATCCGGGTTCTATTTTCAAAAAACCAAACAAAAACAAATGACTTACAAAATATTATAATGACAATTGACGTCATTTGTTAATTTCTAGATTTGCAAGATTACTAACCACTGATGCTATACGACCTACTGACAGTCATTTAATTATTTCTTTTAAATATAAAGAAATGCCGCGATTAGATCGTTAATGATATTAATCTTTGTTATCATATCATACCACGTACCTACTGCATAATCGCTAATGTACCAGTTACGCTACTGTCTAATCATTAAAATCATCTAAAACTGGATTGAACTAGAAAGTTTAACCGGGATCGGTCAAGTTAGGTAATAGTCGTAATAAATGATGCCCCGTCTGCGTTTTGCTTACTAGAATATTGCGTTTGCGATACCTTCGTTAAATGACGGATGAACAAAAGAAACACGTGGTTAAATTACATATCTACAAACTCACACCAGAAACCTACTCCTGAATAACGTCTAAGCTGAACACTTGTTAATTACTCTTTACATTTATCTAATGAGGATGGTACTGCACCCTGTAGATGTCTGACTCTATAGAATTTTTGTCACCAAATGGCAGAGAACTGAGTAGCCATCTTTGTACATCGTGACAACTTCGACAATCTTTATCATCAAAATAACAATGTCTTCTCTATTTTTATTGAACTCCGATAACCACGATTACATAAATTCAATATCAAATATATTATATGCTGGTCATTAAGGTGTACAGGCCCTACATTTCTCTAACTAATTGTTTATAAGTTAAGCGTAGATGCGATCGATCGCGGCGAATACCCACAGAGATAAAATTAATGTGCATCGATACAAAAACAATAAGTTTCTTAATCAACGTGCGAGCGTATAAAAATATTTACAGGCTCTTCCAGCGATGTATTATTATTTATTTAGTGTAGTGTGCGCGGGGCGTCAAAACGGGCGTGCGGTTAATATTTCACAGTGCCGACGTTAAGTCGACGGAGATTTATGGAGCGGCAATAGCCTGTGTTCTACAATTAACTAGCCTCGAAACCTGGAATCGCCTGTTCGGCCTATTGGCTGCAACGCGCACCAATAATTAGGGACAAGCTCAACTGCTGCCAATTTAAGAGCAACTATTGCAAATGCAAACGGGAAATCAATAGATAGTGCGTGCCCAGTATCAGTTAAATAAACATTAGTTCTATCGTTATCGGAAATGTAGAATTTAGATGTGAAATACAGTTCTGAATTTGTTGTCCGTGTATTAGAGTGGATAGTGTGGTAAAGATGGCAACCTTCTATCAACCTACAGACTGCTGGACAAGATTTTATAGAAATGTCTACCAAAGCAATTACAATTTTTAATTAGGTTACATGGTATAGTAACTTCTCATTACCACGTATTTTGTTTGAAATAGCCACTATTTAATACTTTGTAGATTACAGTTTATTGTTGATACTTATTAACTCAAAAAAAATACTTTTCAAAAGGAACCCTTACCTTAAAATAAAAAAAGCGAAAAAAATTTTTTTATCCACATTTTATTTCAGTTTTAGAACACCAGCATTATAATCTAGAACTTAATTACTATCAGTGCTTTTAGTCATGTAAAACCTTATGATTTAGATTATATCTACAATTTAATGTAGGGTGAACGTCACAATAGCCGTCTAATGCGGCTCCGTAGATTACTGCGAGTAGCCCGTCTCGTGCTATCAACCGCAATGGACATGCCACCACGTTCAAATGACAATGCATTATTATCGTCGTCGCTTCGTTGTAAATCCGAGTACAGCGACCTCTACCCTGATAAAATGTTGCTCCGTTCTTAGTAATTAGGATTACTTCACAAAATCACGGATAAATTCCATCACGCTGTATTCCCAGAAGGGAGAAGTAGAAGTGTAGTGATGACCGCACACAGCAACTGAATTTAGGTGGCCAGTGTTAGTAGTAATTATGTGCGTATGTTAAGTGCACCCTAATTAGGTTTTTTCGGAACTGAATGCTGTACAAACCAACACATTTCCAAAACATACGATGGTACTAGTGGCTTGACCATTTAAGAGTTTTTTGCTTTGCTAAGGTACATGAATAAAATCTTTACCTTTGACTTCTCAAAAAGTTCTAAATTTTTGGATCTGGCAACTATAATTTCATGCATACAAAGCAATGATTATATATAATAGTATGTAGGTAAATGCATAAACCTAAAATAATATTCGCGTAGGTAGCTCCTATCTAAGTAATCAAATGTCAATGTTACCACTTACTGCACCCACGAGAATACAAGTAATAATTATACACCAGTAAAGCTCGTATAAAATCAATATAGGTCACCCTTTAGTAACATAAACAGTAATTAAATACCTCTGCTAACCCCACAGTAACATACCCGAGATAATGCATTACTTTTTACGTCCACAGCTGTAATTAGCAGCTGTTTAATAATCCTTTTAGCGTTTTATCGCAAAGAGTTTACGACCGCGCGGAAATGGATACCCATATTAACTTTTACATAGAATGTACCTACATTAATACTAAATGTATGAGGGAGTCGTAGTAACATAGCTACCTTCGGATCAGTCGCTGTAAAATAAACATCTTATATATAAAATTCTCGTGTCACAATGTTCGTTCCCGTACTACCGAAACGGCTTGACCGATTCTCATGAAATTTTGTGAGCATATTGAGTAGGTCTGAGAATCGGCCAACATCTATTTTTCATACCCCGGGTCAGCTAGTAACATATATAATTATGCCGAGTGCCTGCCAAGTGGTATCCGGCCTAGAATTGACCACTCCGTTTCCACTCGTGGGTGTCTTAAGAAGCGACTAAGCGAAAATCCAGAGGATGGGCAGCAGTGCCTTCTGTAACTACATCACCAATACTGCGATCCTCAAGCCACTTGCCAAAATGCCAAGCGTGGGGATTATGGCACCCCCCCCCCCCCACCTAAGGGGGAGGCAATTGGTCTACCGGCTGATGATGATGATGATATATAATTCAATGTAAAGTAGTGTACTGGTTACATAAATTTGACCCTTAGTTTTTCCAGTGCGACCATAAAAGTGTGGATCTAACTTGAAAACTTAATTTTAACTTCGAATCCCATTCACGAACAGTCAATAGGAAACTATCCGTTGACATCAGAGATTTAGTGGGTTCCCCTGGGATATTACCGGGATGACCAAGCCGGGAAGTATTTTTGTATATCCAGAGAAACTTTTAACTTCACCTATAACTCTGTAGACGTCTATTACTTTCTCCTATTGAGCCGCGGCGATAACTTTTTAACCCCAGTTGACGTAGGGTGAATAACTCGCGTTGACAGTTGTAAGGGGTTCGCGGAAACTTTCCTCCCCTAACGCTTATTGACCTCTTACCCTACGAGAAAATGCATTCTCCAACTCCCGAACGAATAAAGCCATATCTTTGACAGGGAGATGGAAATTCCAATGGAAATCGACAAAATAGCATTTGCGTTATAATGTTTTGGTTAGGGGAATAGAATGGCATAAATCATTTTATCCATTTTATGATATCGTGCATTTCAATTTTTTTATTCTAATGTATGCTATTTGTATTCAAATATTGTTGACGTAAGATATAAAAGCTCGTTTTAAAGCCTCTGCTTGAAGATTCTTCTGGCGAAATGCCAAATAATACCCCCAAAACTTTAACGTACCTTTACTTGCCGTAAAACCATATTTTATTTCGAACGTCCGTATTTTTATACTCTACTCCCTGCGTATTCAGTTTAAAAATATTTTGAATGAACCGTGAAATAAAAAAGCAGTAGATTAGCAGATAGCGCCTTTATGTCACGCTGCATGTTCGCATTAAAATGTATGCCAGCCGTTTGTACGGTCGGAAGTAGAATAGCGAGGTGTACAAATTACTGTGGTGCAACAGTCAGTGAATGTGGCCTCTTGACCTATTTTGGTGTCACATCTCCAGTCGCCGAGAGTTCCACCCAGCACTAGTTTCTAGCTAAGCGAAACTAAATGGGTGAAACTTTGGAAATTTCGGCGCTAATTTGTCATGAATCCGGGTTCAGTTTCTTTAGAGGCTTTGTGTGCGAATATGTTGGTTTACGACTGAGCCAACGTTTGGAAGTAAACGTTATTTCATTATGGTGTAGTATGAAAAGCTGTATTCTGCCGAAAGAAAATACGAATCTTTTTGAACGGCTTGAATTTGTTTACGCACAAAATTCCTTTTAAGCGCTTCTAGATTCATTTATCTACAGTTTTCTATAACATAAAAAGTCGTTAATCTATCTCTACCACTTATGTTTCCCTTGCAAGGGGCCCATGCCCTATCCATTAACAACTCTACATAACTCTATACAGTCAAGTAACTACAGGACTTATGTATTTTAAAAGTCAGACCCAATTTATACATGTACGATACTGCACTACATAGGTACTTAAAATAAAATGCTCGCGTATCTAAAATGCCACACGACACATGTTTTATTTATGTAGGGAATTTTTATTTTGTTAATCTAATAACGTACTCGTGCATAATATGCGGTATTGCGCGGTTCCGCCCGCGCCCCTACGTGCGCTGCAACTTGTTATTTCTAATATCGGGCGCAAAACTGATGCCGCTACCTCATATCATTTGTATTCTACTATGTGGGTCACATTTCGTGCAAACATTGGTAACCTCTGAATTGAATTCGTTTCCGTGAAACGTTTCCTTGGTTTTATAGCGTTATGGCGTAGAGTCTTATAAACAGGAGTACGGGAGTAAAAGGAGCATTCGAGGAATATTTTTGGTGAATAACAATTGTTAAGAAAACGTACCGACAATGAGTACTTAACCCATATTTTTGCTTCAGGACTCCAAGTTCTGTGCTAGCGTCCATCGAATTCCAAACTGACCGCATGTCGGCAGTCAGCCTATTGAATCCCGAGCTGGCGTACCGTCGCAAACCAATTAGTGGGGAATCCTGACATTCACAGATAAAACCTTAAGACCGAGTTTCGGATACTGAACAGTTTGTTACTTATATGGCAATTCTATGTGAAACGTGTATAACGGCTGGACAATGCACAAATGCTGCTAAGTCCAAAAGTCTCCTGCTACTTTTCTTCATAGTTCTGTCGATTTGTAAAATAGTGCCACAATGAGCTCTCAACATAACAGTATATAGATATTAAATATTTATTAAGCCAATTACTACGTAAGAGTTAGTACATTAAGGCGCACATCAGTAAGATACAAGCTCAACATTAGTAAAACGCATATCTTAGATTTAATGTCCACAAGATCGCTATAACTCAATGCAAACCAACACGGAACTAACTTGTTCATCTAATCTCGTACCAACTATATATCTAAACGTTACACCGAAGTGTTTTGTTGGAACACAGTGGCTTCGCATTCTGTGCTCGTTACCTCGACGTGACACATGTCAGCTGACTCCAGTTTATACGGACTCGCTATTACCGCCCCGCAAACTAGTTGGACTGTCTCAGAAGATGGTCTGTGAACTCTAATAATACGAACTGAGTGAGTCTTTAAAGATTTATGCGACGTCAACTCATCGATACAGCTTTCATGTAACTAACAAAGGCATGTGAAGTTTGCTGTTTGTATTCAACTGATAGTAATGTTAAGGGCTTGTTTATGATACAATCGTAAAGCTGAATGATTATTTAATATTTTATGCTCTTTATGGAATACTAGTTTTTGGTAGTGTGTGGTCTCTGGCCAGGAATTACGAATCATTATTTTGCAGCATATTTCTAATTCGCAGTAAAAGCGACAATGTGCTAACGCGACAACGTGATAACTGTCAACAATTCTCAGCCACAAATTCAACCAGACACGAGATTGTAAATCATCTTATCAAAGCCGAACGAGGCGTTAGATATTCTAATCATAATCTAAGAGATGAGTATATTTTAAATATAGCGATTAGGAAAGTGATAATGCTTTTATTTTATAAGAATCTCCTCTAAATATAATTTGCCATTCAAAACTTTCTAAAAATAATTTCATTGTACACATGTCGAAGCATAACAAAGGTTCACACAATAATTGTTCCACCTGCAATCAGCAAATCTCGTCATCCACGCAAATAAGGCGAGGACATGTTGACACAACGCCGTGTTAACTGTCAACACGGCTCACCTCCACAGTAAATAGGACAACTAGTTTAGGCACTCGATGACAACAAGACGCTGAACCTCAATGCTGACGACTTACTCAAGCCTGTTACTGACGTTTATGAGTTAGACATTCTACGTGGGTAATGGGTTTATAGAGGGCTTAATGTGTCTTGATATTTGAGATACATCAGCAGTGTATTGTTTATTTTTTATTGATATGCCAAATTGTAGATTGTAACCGTTCGATTTTGAACTTCAGCAAAAACTATTCATGCGTTTTTCAGCTACAAAAAAATTTACATGGTTTGGAAAAACGGACAGTTAACGGGAAAATTTCTTTATTAATGTAATTATCTACGTTTTTGGCAAAAAATATTATTCACCAGCACACACCTGCCTGCCAATCTATAGAACTTAATATTGTTCACGCGGTAATTCGCTGCACCGAACTATTATAGGTACATAACGATAATTACCACCCATAGCTAGCTGATTGGAAACCGCAGCACAACACACACGTCCATCCACATTACACAAACAACATACCAATAAATGGGACGAT
The DNA here is from genome assembly GCA_946251915.1 of Abrostola triplasia. Lineage (NCBI taxonomy): Eukaryota > Metazoa > Arthropoda > Insecta > Lepidoptera > Noctuidae > Abrostola > Abrostola triplasia. The sequence goes on along the minus strand of OX276434.1, from coordinate 6,602,215 downwards.
CTAGCCAATAGCAAACTGCATATAAATTAACTTTAAAATAAAATGTACCGATTTAACTTACTAAGGATTTTACAATTTACAATTTCAGAGCTTAAAAACACATTCGACTTCCCTTAGTTGACTTTATTTATTGACTATTTGTACTTATTTGCTTACCTACGCTAAAAATGGTTATATTATTATCATTAGGTTGAAAATAATTCAAAACAATTCACCTTTTAGTACTCATACATACAGGTATTTGGAGAAATAACAAACATTTTTCAATGTCATAAATACTTGCTTAGATATTCTAAGACACCATTGACTATCGGTGACGAAAATCATCGTGAGGAAACCTGGATTTAATTATCTGAAATCACCAGCCCGTAGTAAGCTAGCGTGGTGCCCGATGGTCAAGCTTTCTCTTAACAAGAAGAGGCCTTTACCCTGCAGTAGGCAGTCATAGGCTGTTTGTATTATATCAATATTTAAGTACCTACGTCTTATGTACAAAAACACTGTTTGTGCCAGATTCCTAAGTATCGACTCAACACCATAAAGAAACCAAAGGCAATAACATTTCACTTTATTTATATTTGCAACACTTGCGTTTGTTAGTGAAAGTCATAAAAATTTTAGTTTACGGCGTCTAACTAGCTGGTCTCGGTTCCACTTGTACGTACTAAAATGAAAACCTACGATGCTTAAAAGCACCTAAGTCAGAAACAAAGAAGTAACATAACTTTTGCGTCGCCTCCCCCTACCAGGAACTAAATGTTAGTAAAAGTTAAAAATTATAGCGGCTACTTAGTCTAATATAAACTCTGCTACAAACTCCCAAGACTTTGCTGAACTCCGTGTTCTTAGAATATACATTATAATTTTAATGTTTTTGGGTTTATGAGTACGTTTTTAAGATGTTACATAATGTTTTCAAAATGTACCAATGACATTGTATTTATTGGTACATGTGAATGGATGATGTCTTATTAAATAAATCACACTATCACGGCGAAAGTGTGGTAGTGTGTTATGTTTGTTACTTCTACACGATTAAACGGCTAGACCGATTTTTATGAAATTTCATATGGAGGTAACTGACACCCTGGATTAACACATAGGCTACTTTTTATCCCGAAAAAATTTTGCGGGTAACACCGCGGAGCACAGCTAGTGATTAGTAATGTACACGTAAGATTACAGAAAAGGGCTGGTATGCAAGGACTAACGAAAGGTGAGGAAAATTATTAGTTTTAATGAAGTTACTGTTTGGAGTAAAAGTGATTAAACTTCCGTGCAACATAGTGCACACACCTCACCTTTATCTTTGTAAGTAAATATTTATACACCATAAACTATTTTTTAACGTTTTAATAAAAGTTGCCAGTAGTTGTAACTACTTATTGAATAATGCTATCAAAACATGGTGTTACGGTCGTAAACCTCTAAATGGAATCCAAATCGAATGTACATTCTACTAGAACGAGAGAACGAGTCTTTTGAAAATCTAATCTGTGGGAGTAGAGGCTGTAACTTCTAGTGCATCTAGCCACAATGCCTATATGGTCGTGTGGTTAATGTGGCCATCATTCCTTGTGATAATTCTCACTACGTCAATGTGTATAACAAAATCCCCGTGATACTCCAAATAATCCAGGGATTTTAGATACTGTACAGTACTTTAGTACTGCACACGAATATTATATTATTTTTCATTTGCATAACGTTTCATGTGTCTTAAATTCCTTCCACTCCAAATCCCTAATTCTATGCTATTGCGAGTGGCAACAGTGGGTGTGACCAGCGGACCGTCTCAAACTAACGCATCCTAGCTGCAGAGTTTATGCCACTGAGGTACTGTTTATTTGCGTGTGTTGCCATGGATATACACTGTAGTATTGCCATGTATAGCTTCAGTAAATTCAATTGTTTGTATTTGTTTGTGACAGTAATATTTATATTGCAAAACAGTTTTCTTTTTTCTAGAAAAAAAACATGGTTTGGAAGTATTGTATTACAGTCTTGCACTCTGTATGAGAAGAGGCTTGCTTTGGCTTCTTTGCAAAAAGAAAATATAAAGATGTATCCACAATCAAGTATTGGTAAATTAATTTCAAAAGTACTCAGAACTACAGTATGATAACATAATATCGGACTTGTCAAATCTTTCAAATAAATGTCAGATGATTGTTAAAGGAATAAACATTTGACAGTTAGGATGATATAACAATATAGTATTTGTTCGTAATCCAAAATAACAACTTGGAACAAATGAAAATGTCAATTTATCAATGTGAAGGAAAACAATAGAGAGTCGTTATTTTGGAGAAACGCCAAACAAATTGACAGCCCTTGTCGACATTAGGTAATCAGATATCATTTGTGATATTAAAAAAGTTATTTTGTTTCTTTGTAAAATTTTCTTTGTGGCAGTGGAAACAGTGGTAAAACAAGATAAGCATATTTATCTAGTGTTTACATTAACTAGTAATCTTAGATCGAGTAAAGTGTTACAGAGCTTGACTGTAAGAAATTTCTCAGTAGCGCCCTGTAATTTTAATTTGTGCGCAATGAAGCTATAGGCTTAACGCCCACTTCTTTGAGCTTCCCTAGGATTTAGTAAAATGCTTGACTACAATATCACTTCAATAACGATATTTTTCTAACTTTGATTTTATCTGGGGAAGTAAACAATCGTGACGTCACACACATCAAGTCCTTAACTAACCACCACTAAATTAGGAGCTTAGTTGAAAAGACTTTCAAAGAAATTACCTTCAGTGGTTAATACGAAAGCACTTCAGTAAATAACAAGTTAGTGCTCGCCTTGGACGTGGTGCACTGAATAGAACCCACAAATGCCACACTTTTTAATTTTAAAAAGCTCTCCGACTGATTGGTCCGTAACAACTGTTACTTTGCAAAGTAAACTTGGGTTTTATCTTTAGAGATAAATCTTTGGGTCATTCGCTTTAGCGCTGAAAGACCAAATACACAACAACAACTTTATGTGTTCATGAAAATACATAAGCAATATAAGCACCTATCCGGTCTAAACATTGGCTGGAATACGTTTAAGTACTAAACTATATATGCAATTTGAATATACCAAAATACCGAGGAAAATTATAAATTTCAGATAATAAAATAAAGATACTTAAACAGCTAATAAACTACGGAATCCTCGCACAAAAATAACAAACAATTCGCAGATTTTTACCTTCAAAACAAACAATTCAAGCGAAAGCAAAATTCATAACAACCCTATTTGTAAAATTCACACACGATATTAAAAATATACAGTGCCTACCTTCATAACTGAAACGCGTTGTCAGTTATAAAGACCACCCGTTGACGGGTCGTCGGCGTCGTTAATATTTATATTGAGAAAATTTTAATAAATATGCTCATGTCCACTCATTTCGTCAGTGAGCCTGCGAGGTATATCCGTAAACATTATATTTTGGTCGTAAAACATAACAAGCTTATAAAACCGCTACATAATCGCAAAGGGTCCCCGATGAGAGTCCCGAAGGAACCATTCTGTGTGGCTCGCCCCGAAAATTACTCGGCCAACATAATTTTGAGCTTTTTCCTTTTGTTATTCTTTAAAGCCTCCCGAGATTTGCGACGTTATGATCTCATTTTGAGTTATGAGAAAAAACTCTTAGTTGGTCCCGCTTCGCGAAATCATTGTCCATAGGATTAGGTGCTTACTGGGAATTGAGGGTGTTTTATTGTGAGGCATTCTTCTTTCTCGAGCTGCCATTTCTTGTTTGGATTTATTTATTTTTTACAAATTGAATTAAATTTGTGTAACGGTGAGAAATTTATGATCGGTTAAAGTGATTATAATTTATAGTCTTGCGGTATTGTCACGTCTTATACTAATATAACTCTATGCGTCAAAATTCAAACCAGCGGTCAGCCATCGCGATATTTGAACCGAGACGTTCAATGTCTCTTCGCGCGGATCTCATTGTTTATAGACTTACAAGTTTGCGAGTTCAAATAGCTCAATACATATTTATTCATCTTCTATCATACTTTATCGGTTTCATTAAATGTTTTGACCGTCCCCCTCAAACTTCCTTGTCACAACTTGAAACTATCCTCCAAGAATCGTAAATGATTATTTCCCCCTTTATGACTAACATGTCCCCAAGTTAGTGGAGTTTGACTGGTTTTCTTATTACAAACGAATATAAAACCCTGAGTAAGAACGGAAGTTTCACCAGTTACTCTAGCACCGCATCCTTGAACGACACCTCTGGGTCACATTTTGTCCAGGTTTTATTTGTCTTATTTACTTTATGTAGCTGCGGGTGCATTTGTTACTTTCACTCTGTATTTACAAGAATTATTTTACAAGCAATATACTTTACTATTGCATTATTTTGAAAGCCATGAAGGTAATCCTAAAAGCACACTCACAAACAGCATAAACAAAAAACACACTTTGTAGAGACATTAAGTTGAAATTAGAATGATGTTAATTTAACAAAAGAGGTTTACGTTGTTTTGTTTTTTCCTGCCAGGGATTGGTCACCATTTAAAAGGCGTGCTTAGCTTTAATTACGCCATGAAACTTAATCCAAGTCCAACGTTTTAATTGACATTAAAAAAGAAGGAAGTTTGGCTGTCAATTCACAAGTTTGAAGATGTAATTAATATTTACCTAGAGATTTATTCGAAACTTACTTCGAAACTATAAGGTATTATATAATATATTATAAGGACTTTACTTTAAAAAAATATTAAGTATACTTTTACCATTCCCATTTTTTATCATATCGGGTATATGATCGAATAGGGTCACCTAAAATTAGCGAGAAATACATGATACCAAAAATATATTTAGTAAATACTAACCCATTTCATTTATGTTTTGTTCAATGTAAACAAACTGCAAACGATAAATAAAAATAATAGGTATTGAAAAATATTGTATTGTTTTCATTCTGGTATTGTACTCGACCATTTTAGCAAGTGTACCGTAACCTAGTAGTTAAAATAAAAATATTTTAGGTAAAAATAACATCTAGTTAACTTTGATTCAATCCACTCCACTTTCCACGAGCAGTAGGCTGCCCGGCCCACCCCTTTGTTGAGACCGTACTTTATTGAAGGCGTCACAACATGTTTTGCAGCAGTTGCTGGAAATTGACGCATTTTATCGATACTTTCACAAAACGCTTCGTTCCACCGTTTATTTATTATGTCAGAAATATTAAACTAGTTAATAGCTAAAACAAACTCGTTCAACGATCAACAATCAAAATAGATTTGCTGATATGTGACGTCAAATATTCTGGGAAAAGCTGCGATTCGTTGAAAATACCCTACGCTGCGTGTTTGAGTGGTGAATCGGGTCACAGTAGTTTTTAAATTCGTAGATTTAACAGGAGAATCCGGTTCGATTCACACATTTGTTATCACACCAATTCGGTAGGACGTTTCGCTGCACCCGCGTGTACACTGTCCCCCCGCATCCGTGCGCTGGATGAAAGCGGCAAATCTGTTGTAACATCGGCTTACCAGCTTGAACTTGACGCATGGCGCAAGTTACGATCGAGCTTCTAGTGTATGTTTTAAAGTAACTACCTCACTTGCTGGTTCCTTTTACGTTCAAGCTTTTATGGTTTATTAAGAATAGTGTTTAGAACTTCGTATATTAAAGTAGCCGCACTGGAACAGATATAGGCTGTTATTATTAAATAATATGTAGGTGCCTTGCAATGAGTACATTTTCAAAGTTTATGTCAGAACACTACTGTGTTCATTATTAAACATTTACTTTGAAAAACGTATTTCTATTACAAGTAAAACGTAATTGAAGTCTACATTTTTATCCTGGAGATAGATACTTGGTGGCTTTGAAGTCTTTATGGAGCCGAAGCGTAGTAACTGTGGATAAGTAGTAATAACGATTTAGGTACAGTAAGATTTATTTTACTGCGCGGCGTGTGATAAAAAAGGGGCAATATGTTTAAATAGTGACTATGGAACGATTTTAGTCTCGATTTCAGATATTCTGTTTGTAAATAGTGCTGCAGGATCTATTTTTGATACAATTAATTTAAGGATTCTTGTTTTTTAGAAGATACATACACACATAAAGTCACCCCTATTTCCCAGAAGGATAGGCAGAGACCACTGATTTCCATTTGCTACGATCCTGACATACTTCTTTTGCCTCATTCACTCGCATCACATTCCTCGTTCCTTTTTAGAAGAGTATTGATTACTACGCTAGCTCTTAAGTTGACAATTTTAGATGGTAAAAGCCAAAAGTATTAATTCCAATACTAAGCCGCATCTGCGATAAACTTACAAACACGGGACGATAACACTGTCACGCGTTGACTTACCCGCTGTCAGCATCGATTTGGCCCACACAACGGTTGGATAAAAGCACTCAGCACTCGCAAGCGACCCCCGTCCACTAAAATTGCACTGCGCACCAACAACAAAACTTTGCCAGCATCTCAGTGACAACTAAACTGTATCTTAATCTGAAACGACATAAAATATAACTTGACATACATTGCCGCTAATATTGCGATATGGTAACCGCATTATTGTGCAGCGGTGCAAGCTATTTCATGTAAATTACAGTTCCCGTCACTTTTGGTCTTGCCTGTTTGGTTCACACACACCTACAAGAGAAAACACCCCTGGATTACTACTATCCACATTTCCCCCGTTATTCTCGTGGTCGCAAACATAACTGGCTTTTTCTGATTGATAGATTTCCAGGTTTGGCAACGTATTATTCAGGTTTTCTAGGATTTTAGACATCCCTTGATTTTGGACGTGTGCACGAATGACCACACCTGTCAGCTTATACTGCCTCGCCTTAATTACATTGGGTTTAATCTGGATGAAATGGCATACCCCTTCCGACTTTTACGGAGAAGGCAGGTATAACTTTTCATCCTAATAAACTTACTGTAAAGGTTATACGCATAATAAATATCTAAATAAAACTAATTTTAGCCTCCTTTCTGACAAGGGAATGGTCCAAGTTCTTATCTCGCTGTACAGGTTCCTAGAGACAAAGAGACAAATGAAGGTAACTCAAGTTATTTACACCATTAAATAACCAGTTACCATTCAGTTGTTTCTTGTTCTAGATACCAACAATCTATGAGGCTCAGGCTGTCCATTCATTTGCTAACAACAGTTTCGGCAATAATTGGAACTGTATAATAGTTCGGTCACGGTAGACTTGACTACGCCATCAACAAAATTATCTGGTTAGCTGCATTATTCATTTGATTGCTGAAATGCTTAGTCGACAAGTACACTCCAGAAAAGCCTCCAGAAAACTCCTCAACGACGATACTAGTTAGGTTAACGCTGAAAAATTAAAAAAGTTCTAGTTTAATTATCTTGTATTTAACACCTAAAAAACTTATTGCAACGTATCTACGATAGATAAGATAGGTGTAATATATTAGAAGAAGGTATTGTAACTGGTTATACACTGGGATTCGAGGCATATTAAACAATAGATAGAGCCTCAGTTACTGGCATTCTCATCTCAAATAATATACACCCTGTTGGACATAATTGGTACCTCGAAATTTTGTTTTTATCATACCTTCAATGTCCTTGAATAACCTCGTTTTCAACTCGTATATAATTTAAAGAAATTCACAAACTTTTGATGGAAGAGGAGGTAATTCGAAATGATTGGGATCTATACAATTTCACAGTGAGTGAACGCAAATTTCTTTTAAAATTTCTTTGTAACCGTACCTCGGTCCAGACTTTTATAGTCGTCTAGTGTCGCTGGGGCTGCCAACACGGGCCCGTTATCTTCGGATTTGTGAGGAAACGAGACATAAAGCCCGCCTGAACGGAGCTCGAAATAAGGATTTTGGTGACACACGGAGATTCCTTGTATAGATTGCGTATCAATGGAAACGTCTGCATTTTAAGAGAATAAAGTTTTCGTATAAAACGTCGTGGAGTGGTCAATTTTATTAAGATTCGCTCGGTTCTGCAGATTATGGAATAAAGTCTTATATTTTTTATTCTCAACGTTTTTCAAGTATATATCTTCGGTAGGAATTTATAAATGATTAAAAATCGAATATGATTGAGTCCAAAAACTCAAGTTTAAATTATGTCTAATAACTAAAAGCCCTTGGAAGGTGAACGACCGTACCGTACCGTATACCTAAGTATAAAAAAAATAAATACACAGATATATTTCGCAACTGCTATTGTATCCAACAGCAATACAGTATTCAAGCCAAAGGCATTACGCAGTACTTAACAACCTTTTGCACGCAACATCAAAACTATGCCTAACAGCGGTCGTACAAAAAGCAAATAAAAAGAGACGTAACATTTTATTTCTGATCATACATTTTATAGGCTCCAGAAATCTTAACGATTGGCCCCTAAAGGAGTTTCATGAATAACAAGGCATGGTCGATAAAGATTTGATATGAATTTTAGATGAACTTAGCATTGTTGAACAAAGGAATTAAATATTAATGAAGCTCTCACATGTGTACCTTATGATCGAGGAAAAAATATTACCCGAAGGTGTCAGACAGTTTATACTGATTTATGAGCATAATTTGTGGCCGATACAATATTATTCGTGACTGGTATTTTTATTAGGTACATTCTTTCAAAGTTATAGCCGTTTTAATGTGTAGCATTTCATGAACAGTAATTTACTGAATTTGTTACATTAATTCTATTGAAATTGAGCCTTGTTGCTACACTATTAATATCTACAATATGCGTCTCAGTATTTCCTTCTCACAAGAGGGGAACTGTCACTTGGTGACACAAGCACATTTAAACGGAGAAAGGCATTACAGATTCCTTTAATTTCGCTATTAAAGACAATAATTACGCCACAAATTCTCCATTCAGCGGCGCTTCCTCACAATTCTCGCATGAATATGGAATAACATCGGCGCTAAGTTAATATGTATGAATGTAACTTGTTAACTCGAACCAGCCCCGCCAGATGGCATCGAGTTCCCCCAAATGTCCCACCTCACTCCACTTTATAATTCAAAGACGCGACGAATAAAGAGGCGTCTTTGCTAAATTATTCATGCTTAGGCACTCTGCATGCAGTCAGCAAGTGTCTTAATGTTTCTCAGAAACATTTTGTAAGGAGAGAGGGACTAGATAGTAGGGAGTACATTCAGACTTTTGCGTTAGAAGTAGTCGTGTCCTGCGCAGGAAAAATATTTGAATGTATTATAAAACCACCTATGATAAGGAAAAATTCTTAGTACAGGACAACGTTTTTCAAAGGAAGGATAATATTGAACCAATACATTGTATAGTGAATGAACTTTCAACTAGCTGTGTATATTGGGTGTATAGTTATCATTATTAGTTTATTTAAAACAGATGTGACGAGACAAGATAAGTCTAACTAAACAAAAGTAAGCCACCTCAGATTGATAATTATACTGCAAGATATGGCAAGTTATAAAAGCAGCTATTAAGACAATGCTCTTCGTTTATGCGTAATAAAGCCAATGCAGTAAAACAGTATTAACTACTTAAACTTTATTCATTCCATAACTTCCTTTTCCACATTATCTGGGAACATAGCAATACCTTGCTTAGTCGGATAAGCATGGCCACACACGTTAGAGCACTTTTTAAATTAATATACCTTGTGAGATATTTTGGAATTACGACAACAATTGGTGGATTACCATTGCTTCCCACCAGTCTTTGAACATTTAACTAGTACCTTAAGGCACTCCAGAAACAACATTATATGGGAAAAAATCCTTAAATTTTTATAATTACACAAATGAAAAATTAAGATCATCTTTACAAAAACCATAAAATCAACAGCGCATTTTAGCGTTTGCATATTTTATACTGCGTTAGAACGAAATCGCACAGCTATAAATAACCAGAAACAAAAAGAACACTCGTAGTCAAATGACAATTCTATTCTTTTCCCTAAAAAGTGGGATGTGAACACAAAGCTCATACATATTCACGAACACAATCAAGCACTCGTATAATTTATTGACAACAATACTTTCCTTCAGTAGCGTGACAATATGTTGCCGTTCAATATCGAATCGGTCCCGTGTAGGCGTCGTTTTCCTAAAAAGGAGCGATGTTACATCCACGAGCGATAAATCAGTTGCCTATTGTTGGAGGAAAGTCACAAATCGTAAGCAAAGCCGCGTCTGAATATTGTAAGACCGCTCTTTTGGAGTCGCCCCTCAATAAAATCTCACAAATAAAACGTATTTAGGGATCTCCTTGAAAGAAACAAACTTTCATTATTCGACGATTGGATTATGATCGGGCATACGTTTGCAATATCTGTTTCTATTACGGTCGCATACCGAGACACGCTAACTTAAATGACATCATCCGTCGTGCTCTTGTCACCGCCGGCGTACCAGCCGTACTAGAACCAAATGGCTTGGTACGTGACGATGGAAAGAGACCAGATGGTATGTCGTTGTTACCCTGGAAATTGGGAAGGCCTTTGGTGTGGGACGCAACGTGCGTCGATACCCTTGCACCTTCTCATGTTTCTGGCTCGGCAATTTGCGCTGGCACTGCTGCTGCTGCTGCGGAGACCCTCAAACGGCGGAAATACAATAACCTGATAGGTAATTGTATTTTTGAGCCGTTTGGGGTTGAAACATTTGGGCCATGGGGTCCGAGCGCTCGTGCTTTGTTTAAAGAGTTAGCAAAGCGCCTAGTCGACTCCACACGTGACCAAAGGGCTGGTTCATTTTTTGGCCAAAGAATTAGCATTGCCATTCAACGTGGCAATGCTGCCAGTCTTTTGGGCACGTTACCGGTTGACATCGATGGGGATGAATTCTTTGATGCTTTTTAACTTTTTATTTTTGTATATATTGTTTTTATTTTGTATTAGAATTAAGTTGTATATATTTGTAAAATAGTATGTTTCCAGTCTAATTTTAAGTTACACATTTTACAACAAAAATTACGGTATTCAAAGAAAAATAAGAAAATATTTTCGAGAGATTTCTATTATTTTCTCTTACTGGCCGAGATGATCTATATTGCGAACTATTGCGTCTATATCATTGAGATAAAAAATTTGCTCAACACATATTCTGATACAATTATCGTTTGAAAACTATCCTAAGTCATTACCAACAGTAATATCTTAATAGTTTAAAAGTAAATAGGTTGCAGTAAAATGTCCAATAGACCTTATTATTGAAATGCTGTTGAGTTCGAAAAACTTTTTCAGGGAGTCCGACAATCGTTAACATATGAACTTTCCAATTTTCCATTATTTGCTTTGGGCATAATGCGGGCAAGCGGAATGGGAATGAAAGAAAACTTTCCGGCTAACTTTATGTTAATCATGTCCTCGACGTATAATCTCTGCGTTGAAGCTCCGTGCACATTTCGCCGCCTGTGATGAGGATAGTGAGGGGGAACTTTCCTTCAACCGAGCCTCGCTGAACAAACTCAAACAATGATAAGTCCTATATGAAGGGATATTATTTTAATTTTCTTCTTACTTTAAATAGTTGGTTTAGCTGTTTGGCAGTGTAGTATTCTGGTCAAACTATACATAGGCGTTTTTTATGCGAAACAAAAATGATTTAGAATTGATATTTTATGATAGACAATTTGGCTACTTTACAAAATCTTGTCTGTGAAATCACGACGGTGTGTCCTATGATTATTCTATCCTTGTCCTATTGTAATACAAGAAGCTTTTGAATTAACAGTTGCAATGGTGAGTCAAAGAAAATTTCAGAAATATAAAATGTTATTAAAAAAACTGAACCTCAGGTTGATTTTACCTGACACCAAACTTTAATTAAACCGTTCGCCAGCATGTAAACAAACAGACGACAACAACGCAACATTTATTACGTAAATCCTATGAGCCTGAACACATACTCTTTATTGCGCAGTCGTGTATAAAAAGCACGTCACTAGTTAGGCTAGATCTATCGGAGCCCGGTGGTGTGCGGGTAGCGCTGCAATGTCGCATCACTGATGTCATTTGCAGGCGTGGACACTCAAATTGTTACGGTTTTATTTATTTGATGGGTTTCAGAACGTTTCTGTGTATTGTTAGGCGATTAGAAAATTTAACTTTCGAACATTTTATTTACATGCGTCCAAACCTCGCTATGTTGTGTAACTACTATCTCATCTGAACCGATGTAATGCTGTATTGTCTAAATAGGAGACTTGATATCGCCGTCAATGTTAGCCCAAGCAGTAGAAACTTTTTAGGATTTATCAAACCCAATGTCTGATGGTACTTTTAAATAATTAAATAAAATCTCTTTGAATTCCAGGAATTTCTAGATACTTGTATATCAACAGGTATGTTCGAAATTGATCACTTTTATATCAGAAAACTAGAATTTTCCTCTGACCCAAGCTGCTGGCATACCGGGTTAATAAATGCTATACAACGGTTAATTTTCCTTTTAATTGAACTTTTTTACTATTTGTTCTCAAGTAACGTAGACCTATACCTCTAGGATAATATTAGTTCTGCACAGGTGTGTAGACGTAAAACTATAGAATCTCTTATTGTCACTTTGATAACATTTCTTCATTACCGTGATGACTTGATTCATGATTGACTATCACGTGCTCTTTATTATTACTGCTTTCATTAACATAAACCACTTTTATAATACATAAAATACGTTTTTAGTAAGTTCCTCAGCTTCTTATATCAAATTCCATCTTGCGCAAACGAAAATATCGTACGCACAACTCAATGTACCATCCATAATGATATTTGTACCAATGTTGACTAAAATTGTTACAAATTGCAATAAATTGCTTATTTATTACATTTACTTACGAAACGTTCGGAATTGAAGGGTTCTCATATGTTGATAGATATCAGTAGCAGGAGATATTCTTGTGTAGCTCAATAATAGGAATGATTTTGTAATTTAATTCTTGTTTAAAAACAAGGCAAAATTAATAACGTTATTAGCTATTTGAAATCCGAATCCCACATTTCAAGAATGGATCAACAAGTTATTCGGCAGATATTTAATTTAGGAATACCAACCTTAAAATTTAAAATTATTCCTCAGCTAAACCTCCGTGTGACGTGACGTCATCTCATAAAGGTCAGTTCACACTCGCACTCGGAACACACCGCTCCGCGCGCAAGTTCGTGAATAAATTCGAGCAATTCCAGACCTGCCTTTTACGAGCTGAATGAAGTATGAACTCTGTACGTGCAGAGCTCCGTTTTACTACGCAGAAAATAAAAAAAAATCTAATGAACCCAACTTTATTGCTGTTAATAAAACGTAACGAAAGTAGTTCACGCCAACGCCACTAAAGGTTACACCTCATAGTTGCTCGATTTGTTACAAAATTGGCCTTATATACCGTGACGTTGGTAACGAGCTTCTTTATTATTGTCTATGCTACTTTCTTTTAGTGTTGCCATGAAATAATAAACATTAAGGTTATATAGTTTACTACTAAGGATTAAGGACTTAATGGACTTGACGTCTTAATGGTAATGGACAAGCGTGAAAAGTATGGTTTAATTCTCTGGTTGGTCAGAGGGTTAGTTTTGATTGATTGAATTTCCTGTGAGTTTTGTGGCCTTCAGCGACTATCGGTCATCACACACTGCGGTTATCCTCCTTATGGGTATTATTGCAATAATAAAAAATGTACTACATTAAATATTTAACAGACACGCGTATCTTCTTACTGCTTGAACGTAGTACTACCATAAAATATAGATAGGTTCTAAAATAATACATAGAGGTGATAAAATCCTTACTCGCATCAAAGATTCACTTGCAAAAAGATCCGTCCGCCTGCTTCTGTGTTTTGGTATATTTTCTGAAAGACTATACCAAATATATTTGTACCACGCAAATCTTTACGTCTTAAGACTTTTGGCAAATGTCAATCTCACACTACGTATTTTTACTGAATCGTTGAGCGTTTTACAGTCATGGTATTTTATATACACAAACGCCTAATCAGTAGATCACATTGTCCTAGGCCTGTATAGAAAACCTGCAACTCCTAGGAGTTACTATCATCAGTTTACATAATTAGATACTATTATCATCAGCCGGAAGACGTCCACTGTTGAACAAAGGCCTCCCCCTTAGAACGCCACAATGAATGACAGCTTGCCAATTGCCACCAAGATTATCTTATTTTTATTATTGCACAAGACATAAGATTGACAAAGAAGATTTAAAAAAAAGGTTAAATTCATAACATTGACGTTATACGCCTTAGAGCATTTAAAGATTTAACCAATATACGCAGTCTAAACCTAGAAAAAACGGAAACGTCAGGGTAAAAAAAAATCAAACAGCTCATACATAACGGTCGAGAAATGTCCATATACACTTTTAAGGCAGACAAAAATGTTCCTCATATAAAAGTGAAAATGAAAGCCAGACGAACCCACAGATATCTCTACCCTCAGATACACAAACACACACTCCCGACTTCGCCTTATTAATTCCCCTCACGTTCTCACTACGGTTTATATTTACTCATTAACTAAATCGTTCGACTGATCGTTTTAATTTTTGTCTCCGCGTTTAATTTTGTCGTTTTTTGCTATCTAAATAAACAGTTTTAATCTGGCTCCGGGTCGTTTAATTTATTATAAGGTGAGCTGGAGTATTGACGTAAAGTAGCAAAGATAAAAGTGCAATTAATTTGCCTTTTAGTATCTTTTCCAAGATTAACTACTTATATGCAGGGTTAAACTGACTGGTTGGTTAATAGCCAGCGATTTTAGTACGCTTTGGAGATATTATGCAGTTATTTCTGAAATGTTGATTGGAGTACATTAATGCGTTTTATCTTCAGCTACCTATATTTTTAAGACATACATATTTAGTTATACTCAGGTCGACTGCGCCATTTGCACACAACAGTTTAAATGCTCTTTTGAGTATGTACTACAGTTCTTTATATTTCTTTGATAATTTGCGAAACTACATAAACATAACATCACGCCTGTATTCCCCGAAGGGGTAGGCAGAGGTGTACATAATATAGTACACCCTCATTTCGCCAGTTATGTTTTAAGTCCCAATGTAATAGGGGGCGAGCCTATTGCCATCAACCGGGCACAAATCAAGACTCCATGCTGCTACTGAGAATGACCTAATGGAAAAACCCAGTAACACTGCTCGACCCGGGATTCGAACCCAGGACCTCGTGCTCAGCAGTCGCGCTTAGCAACCACTAGACCAACGAGGCAGTCTGCAGTCGTCAGTATGCGACACTACTTTGAAATAAATATCTTTAATTTGTACCACAATGATGCTGCCTAGAGCAAGTTATTTCTTTCACAGAAACAAAGCTTGTTGCGCAATATTGTCGCATGAAATCAGTACATCCTTCATAAAAAGAAAATAAAAGGCTTTTCGTTGATTGCATTACTTGGTTACAGATGCTTTATACATTCCTTACACATTCCGTTGATTAAGGCCCGGGGTCCAGTAAATATGACGGAACTTGCCAGACCTCCGACAATCTTGTTTTTTGTCCATTTCCATAAATCGCTGAACTAGTACAAGTGGAAGAAAGTTATTCGTTGTCAACACGAGGTACAATCACGTACATAAATCAGACACAACATTAACATCCTGTATCGTTGTTTGTTTTGTGGAAACACGCCATTTATTTTGCTTTACCTTGCCAAAGTCTATTTTTAAAGCAACGTTGTTCAAAACGATCCTTTGAAAAACAATTTCCGTTGGCCCGGTTGGGTCTGGGTTCGCTGTACAAGGAACAAGATAGATAGCCATATAAATCTCCCATGTGTCTAATTGACGGCTACGAAGTCCCGGCCACCCCGTCCCGGGCAGACTTGTAGAACTGATTCACTTACCTCATTTGGAAAAAGTGTTGTAAGTAATGTTACAGTCTTTGTTTCCACCTTAACTATCTAGTTCAGACAGGGAAAGCTTTCCACGTTTCTCTGTGAAATTGTAAGATTAGAGCAGCCAGCTTGTAGGGCGAGGCCAACTGATTGAAGACGCGATCTGCAATTTACTCATACTTATATACCTTATATTACGTAGCATAACTTACATATTTAATTTATGAAATTATATACTTAACGCCTCTTAAATATGTATACTTCATAATCCAACATGATCCATTACATTTTCAAAATACAAGTTTCATTTTGCGTTACAAAATATTTTCTCTTAAAGTTTTTACATGCGAAAAAGTAACAAAGGATCAAGCGAGACATGATTAATAAGATTTTACTTGAAGGTTGAAAAAGCAGCATGTATGTGGAAGCTCTTATCCTGGGAGCACATTAAATATTCTCGGCGAACTTTATGTGGCTACTCCCAAAAATCCTTAGTAAGAAAGTTATTTATTTCTACGTTCACCTCACTTAACCTTGTTGCTTAAATCACCACGCTAGCTAATGAGATGGTTCTTATTTAGTGCGTCCTCACTAAGAAATATCGTGCTATACAACTTTACTTAATTGTATTGCTGTTTCCAAGTACAATGAGATAGCGGACGCCATAATCTTAGCCGAGAAATAATAAAGGTCCATATGAACTCGGAACACTTAAACGGCCATACGTAGAATTAATTACAGTTGATTGCAAATCTCATCATTAATGTTTCTGAGGCAATGTATTACGTTGAGAGCTTAAATAAGAGAGTTCGCCATTTAATCATCGTAAAAGGGACATAAATCCCAATTACATGGCTTATTATTTCGAAAAAGGCTCAGAAAGTCGCGATGTGACGGAGTCCGAGGCAGGACAATACGGTACCGCTGAGATATTAGCTCGGGGACCAATGCGATGCCGAACGAAGATCTAGACAGCCTTAGCTACAATTTAGTATACTAAGACTGTAGTTTTATTTCAGACAATACCCATCTTTCATTGAAGAGTCTTTAGCAACGTCTTTTCTATTCTCCTATACAAATTTTGTTATTCATTAGTAACATTTTATAACGTTTTTAGCGTTGGCTTTATTTAAAGCTTCACTAAGGAAAGTAGGTACACGAGGAAATTGCAGAAAAATATCTTCTATTCCTACACTAACTAAACGTTAGAGAAAGTCAAGAAAGAAATATAACTATCTAAAAAAATGGGGTGTTTGAGGTCCAAGAAACCGCACTGATTGCACAAAGGGGTCTCGCGGGACTGAATTATCGTCACGTACACCGCCACCCCACTTCGTTAGTTCGCCTGATGAAGTGTGCCACCGAAACATCCCCATACATTTAGAATTCCATTCACAAACTGTTATGATCATCATACATTTATTTGTGAAAGCGTTTTAGCTGTTAGTCACGAAAGACGACGTCAGCAAATGTCAGATCCTTTCAGTAATTACGTTGTGTGAGTCTGCAGTGATTCACAATTATCGAAACTAATTTTGAAACTTTTGTTTGTTTCTTTTTTTTTTGTCTTTTAAATTAAACGTCGCCCCACACTAGGAATTTCTCCTGTGTCGTAGGTGCGTTTCACAAAAACCCAGACTCGGGACAAACATCTGTGGTTCGCACAAAGTTTTGCCCCGTGCGGGATTCGAACCCGCGACCCTTCCCGCGTTTTAAAACATTTCTGTGAACGATTGGAAATATCATACAACGTTTATTTTTTAATTCTGAAACCCTTTGAACTGGGCTATTTAGGAACGACTACTTTATTTTTGTGTTGTGAATTGTTACTTTCTACATTATGTTTAATAGGTGCATTGAATGAACCAGCAATAAATACATCACAGAAGACATACCTTAACTTTTATCCTGAAATTAGAAAAACCACACGGCTCCTAACAAATAAAAATGTTTTCTCTACCAAACACAAACATGGTGTCTCAGATAATTGAGTGATGTCGACGTAATGAAGGCTGTATTGAATCAGTATACGAGATCGTGGCGCCCACGCTGCCGCCAGTTACATTAGCTATCACTGAAAAGCTACTGACTTTCGTCCTTTTTTTAGACATAGTTATTATACGTACTGCCTCATTGGTCTAGTGGTCGGAGTCTGGATTTGTGCTCGGTTGATGGCAATAGGCTCGCCCCCTATTACATTGGGACTTAAAAACATAACTGGCGAAATGTGGGTTTACTATATGTGCACCTCTGCCTACCCCTTCGGGGAATACAGGCGTGATGTTATGTTATGTTATGTTTTTATTATACGTAACATACATATGTAAACCTATTAACTCAATTGTTTTACGTAACTTCGACATACTGGAACTGGACTGGACGACATAAAGTAGAATACTGGGCTCTATGGCGTACCTTGGGAAAGGCTTATGTTCAGGTGTGGACTGCAACTGGCTAATGAAAATGAGACTTCTGGCAACTTCTTAATGGCATGTGGATGTACTACCATAGGTACACCTCTACCTTTCCCTTCAAAAAGACTTACGTCTACTCTAGAATTACGTAGGTCTAACAAAAGCAGATACACAGAAGATTTATGAAACGTTATTTCTAAGGAAGACTTTGTGTGTCATTCACGATTAGATATGAAATACCATTGTAATATATCATTTGATAAAACTGCGGTCCTTATAACAAACTCTCCGGAAATAACCAGGAAATGACTTTTATTCTGGTTCCTTTTTTACGTCAACCATCCTTTAATATAAGGACGTACACTGTATGAGTTGACTATTCTATTTCCTTTTATCTTTTTATTATACCACCTTTATCTTTTGAGTCATTTGTTTGTCTACACATGAGTCTTAACTTGTCCAAATTGTTTTGATTAAAACCATCGAAGTTTATTACTTAAAACGACGGTTAATTTAACATAGCAACGTAGATGATAATTAATTAATCAATATCACACGAAACCCCAAAATTCCATTCTATATTTTCAAATGGCTATAATGACTTCTTTTAATTAACTCTCGCTATGCATGAACGTTGCTAATTAAAACACAGCTATATTAATTAGAAACCCTTTTGCAAAATATAATTACTTATTTCAACAGCGTCGGCTGCCTAAATGTAATACAGGAAACGCGTCTAAAGAAAATTCACGGTAATTTTAAATAAAAATGCGCGGTTTACGTATAATATAAAGTGGATATTATTCCCCTAATTAGGGAGGTTTTCTTTTTAAAATGCGTTGTGGAGCTTTGTGGTCGAGGACAATGCGCTGGAATTGCATTTGATCGTTTCTGTGTTCTGTTATTAAGAAATGTATACAGAAGAGGACAATTGCAACGATAACGAATGAGAGGGGAAAGGAAGGAGCTTTGTGCAATCAGCGCGTTTTATTCGACGTCGACGTGCCGGGGACTCTCCGTCGAGGGTAATTGTGATAACACGATGGCGCGCGGAGACTCCGAAATCGTGTCTGCAATCGCGACCATCATTTGTACGAAAAATCGAAAAATCTACATAGCAAAACAGTTTTAGGGGTACTTGCACCTCACAACCAGTTCAAAGCGTACCTTGGGAGAGGCCTATGTCCAGCAGAGGTATGCAACGGGCTGATGATGATGATGAATCAGACCATATAGACTAGTATAGGGATATTTTATTTCGAGCATTACTATGTTGGGATCATCTAGGTAGGTACTCATTTCAACTGTTGTATACCAATGTAGTAGTGTAACTAAACAGATTATAACGAAAACTGTTTATAGGTCAAACTATTTGATAACATTTAATATGTAATCGCAGTTTTGCTAACATAAAATCAGTGGGTAACGATTCTGAATGTGCATTTCGTGTGTTTTCGGTGCCAAAGATAACATCAGGAACAGCCTCGATACCAAACAAATACTTGCTTCGCGCATACTAATGTTTCCCAAGCGGCTATTGGCCAGTTCAAATGTTGTATGGTATATTGACTCGATAAGTTTAACTGTAGTATCGATACTCAATCGGAAAATACTCGATTGGCTTGTGCAACTTTATGGGTCGATAAAGAAGTTGTCAGCGAACGGTTTTGCATAGTTACCGTGTTAAAAGTAGCCAAAGTAATTAGATAAGTTGTAGTTGCTCTATTATAGGATTTAAATTTTAGAGTATGTATACCACTAAATAAAGCTACTGCGGTGTTTATTAATTTAAGTGTTTGTTAAGTAAGTAAGAGGTTTCCGAATGTATTAATTTGCTGCTGGAAGCTGTTCAAACTCAGCAGAACGACAGACAAATAATGAATTTAACCTGCAATAGTCGAGGAATTGAGTGAAGTAGTTAAAAACATCGTTAAGCACATTGTCGAAGGCGTTTAAGTCGGCTGAAGTGAAAGTTTTCACGTTAGGAATACTTGAAAAGTCCATTACACGGTTGACGGCGTCGACGTCGACCTTACGACGGCAAGTTGTTTGTAATTACACAGACATAGCCCCGAGATTTCATTTAAACTTCGTGACAGCGCCCGCCGTTGACAGCTCTTTCTGCAATTGTTAACTTCTTAGAAAAATATTATCATAGTCCGAATGTAATAACGAGCTACGAGCGCGGAACACCTGAGCTGACGCGGCCACTTTATAACTGCTATTTATGGTAACTGGGAGTTCTGAAACCAGCCCTTTTGTTGATTTTGGAGATAGCACTTTATAGTTTCCTCGTATAAAAGTCATAATAAATAATAGTCATAGTAATCCTTATAATAGCGTTCGTGAGCGTGAGTGTTATCCATATTATTTACTATATACGCCAGTTTTACTCTGAACTGATTATCGGCTCGCGACTTTGCCACGTAACCAGGTCATGAATAAGGGCTCCGTTCGAGTTCGAAACTAGTCGGGCATTCCTGAATTCACACGTGAGTAAAACCAGCGTATATAGTAAATAACATTCTTCCCTATTATGTTATTACATTTTGTCAATAGTGACAATATCAATTAGGCGGCTAAGCGTATTTCTCTTTCCGTGTTCAACTGGCGACATCGGTCTCGCGAAATCCACACGCTTTTGTTTTACTACGAAATCCTACGAGTCCGTGTTCAATTCGCGTCAACTGAGCACGCCTTTGTGATCAAGTGGCGCTGGGTAAGGTTTAACAAAATCTTGTGCAGTTGAACACTTTTTTGACTTAACTCTTAGAATGTTTGAGTCTTCAAAAGCGTGTTGAATCAGCGACGGTATTATTATATAGTAGATAGTAGGTTGTATTATTAACTCAATATGATTTCAATGAAATACTACAATACAATTAATGAAACATTAATTATCAGCACAAAAATAACAAAAAAAAAGACCGACATAACAACTATTTTGCGGAACGTTCGTTTTGGCCTATGTTCATAGCGATATTGTGTGCACGTTTCTTCTTAACAGAACGGCCGGACTGAATTCTACCACTGCTGGGTAATTGGTGTTGATGCCGTCTCGAAATAGATGTAGGTTGGACCTTTATTTTTCGCGAACGTCGTATTTTCTTATCATGCATGTATGAAACAATAGAGGAAGGAGTCTGCAATCGAGATAGTTCAGATGAATATTTTTTCAGTATTTGTATTCGCTAAATCAGTACGGATTTGTTTCGAATAGACAGGTTAAAAAACCGTGTTCAATTCAATTGCACACTATTTTGTAAAACTTCTTTTAACTTTGCTTGATCGCAAAAGCGTGCTCAGTTGACGCGAATTGAACACGGGCTCGTAGAATTCCGTAGTAAAACAAAAGCGTGTGGATTTCGCGAGACCGATGTCGCCAGTTGAACACGGAAAGGGAAATACGCGGCGGCTAAGCCTTTTCATATTCATGTAGATAAGTTATACCTGACATGTGACGAAGTTATTACGATAGGTAGATCAGTATCTCGAATAGTTCTAATAAACAACAAACAAATTACTAATCCCTATTTGTGCTTCCCAAAGGAGCAGGCAAAGGTGGCCTATCTACCCCTTCGAGGTCATACGCCTAGATCAGGAATTATACTCCAACATTCCGACACTCTCAGTTGGATGAAAAAGGAGGCAAGCCTATTGCCATCCATTGGCATGGCACAAACCAGATTAGTCTTTTCTGCAACAAAAGAAAATGACCTTAAGACTCTCCCTTCCTGCAACAAAAGGAAATGCCAAGAAAACGAACAACAAACAATACACGACACATTTACTAGTCTACACATCATTGACGTCATCAGAGGCACGCGGCACGGTAAGCGGATTCCCGTGCCTACGACATAGTTGTGTAGTGAATTAATAAGTTAGCAGTTCATGCATATTTAGGGTGGTACCGGCAACCGCAGCTCTCCATATTCATACACATACAGTTTCAGACTCGAACTAAACACCTTGAGAACGTAGAGCTGAAAATTAAACCGAGTGGGTTGATTGATGTTTTAGGGATCGTAATGAACTTTGTGGAAATATTTGAAGTGAATTACGGAACGTACGTAACTTACTCCATATATTTTAGTATTATAACATTTGTGAGTGCTATCCATTTTATTTGCTACTTATTCTGCTATGTGCTTTTTCCTCAGCCCTTATTTATGAGCTGGTGACGGAAAGCGGTAGCAACCCCAACGCGTCATTAGTAGTGTAAACTTATTCTTGTTTTCAAACTGAAACCGCCGATTGTAGCATAACTTCATTGTACTTTGAGACAGCGAAATTGGTAAAACCCCTAACTAATAGGTACTTGAATATTATCGAATCATAATAAAATGAATAGTTATACTTTGTCTCAGCCAGATAGGCGCAGGAGCTACATATTCGACTGTACACTGACAGAATATAGGAAGAATAAATCCACATAACGTGCAAGAAACTAACTCTCCTGTCATTCACTACCTACGAGTGAAAACGGTAACATGAAATGTTCCATAAAAAAAATATTCACGAATCCTAAACATCCTATCGCAAACAGAACCATGGCCACAGCAGCCGGTACATAAAGCCGTACTATGTTTAGGAAAACCCCAAATCTAACCGAAAATCTCTTTACATATTTTTACCTGCAACGTAGAATCACTCAAAAATTGGTTCCAATTAAAATTCGTACGGTTTGAGTGGCGTACCCGCTTCGACGGGCGGCGAAAACATCGCCATAACAACCAGCCTGGCTAGGACTACATTATCGGGTGAATATTCGCTTCGTATTTCACGATGGAACTTAGCTTTAGTATTTGTCCAGGAGTTGAACAAATGCCTCGGCTACATATAAAAATATATTCAGGATCGTTCCTTGTCATTGCCTATACAGTAAATTAGTAAAAAATACTACAGTAGGTATAGCATTGTGTTTCTTTGTTTTATTCTTACAAAATTAACTGATGTTTGTCATTACTCGGGAAATAAAATAACTGGCGGTACATTACTTTATTCTTTTATTTCTCTTGTCCATGTATGTATTAGGCAAAAAAAACAAAACTTCTCCCCCCCTATTTATAAAATAATGAAAAATGGATTAATTATACCCGTCACTGTGGTTTGGATGTCAAAGAATAGTCATGACAATAGACTTAATACGGGGTTTAGTAAATGCCGGTATGATCCACGTTTATGACAAGAACAAAACACTAAAATAATTCGACAAACAATATTAACATTGTTTATAAGATACGTATTGTTTGTCCCGACGTCCACAGACATACCTACTTCCATAACAATCAAATAAAACAAGAGAAAATTATAATCGCTACGTACCTACTTTAAGAATATTTAATCGATCCTTTTTGATAATAAAGTGCGTCCCTACCTTAATTCTTTAAGGCTTCAAATTCAAATAGCCGTCATTATAATGATTTATGAACTGGCCTCCTAATTAGGACAGTCGCCGTCACTCAAGTGAACTGAACTCTACCGGGAGTTGGGAAATGGACGGTCGGAGGATAGGGTCATCCATCCGATGTCCCGACTTAATCTGAATCTGCGGAAACATTTTAGATTGGAAGCGATTGATGCCTGGTTACAGTATGCCTCTGTGAGGACTAATGGCTTTTATTAAGAAATGTTGAAACATAATTTTGCGGTATATTGTATTACAAAATTTCCTATAACACTTCTACTAACTAACCTACTTTCAAAATATAAAACATACAGTAGGACAAAGAAGTTCCACCTTTTTCGAAGTCTGTTAAAAGATATCAAATTCGATGAGTACTTTAAATGTCTTTGCTGCTTTTATTTTATTTGGTAACTAGAATCTACTTCTACTAAGAACTAATGCCTTTATTACCCTATCGGAGCGCGCGAAAGCTCTACCCAGTGAAGAGCTTCTCGTCTGCTCGTAGCTTTACCTCTATCATACGAAATACCAACCAATTATTTATGAAAAAAATAGGTATGTAATTGTATTTCATCTTGTTAATCTTCGTACCAGCATTTTGGTATTTTCTTTTAATATTAACAAAAATAGCGTAGCATATTTTTTGCCAAGTTTTAATAAAACTCATTACCACTGCAACCATAAAAATTAGAATAAAGATTTTTTGTTAAATATTTTTCAACCTGTAACAAACATAACATTATTTATTATAAAGATTCACAAACACAAATTGCACTCAACTTTTAAATGAAACGCTTGTAGTTCCGACTCTACCACTCTCCTTCCGCCTCCTATTACATTATCTTACCATAATCAAAGCTCAGAGCGTACAAACGGTAATTGCATTCATTAAGCCCTGAAATATTCATACACCTTCAGTGTAAGGATGGGTAATCGATCTCAATCCGAGGCATTGTGGGCAATAACAGTATTACGAACACTAAGCCACCTGCATACGTAGTACTACCCACTATTAATATTGCTCGAGACCAATAAGGCTGTTTACAAACGCGCTTTGTACTTTGTGGCTGGCTTGCAAACAAGCCTGTCCCATTATTGCACTATTGTGTGCCATCCAGTGTCTGGAAATTTTGCAATTAATACAGGCGTGTATGCTTGTAACTACGGTTCACTACAGCTGATTAAATTCACGTGACGCCCAGTATCCGGTATATTGTGCCGGTCAGTGTTGAGATTGATAAGTTAATCAATATTGTTTTACTAGTAAATGGCAAACCGTACCGTTAAATGGCACGAATATTTTGAACATCCCCTGTGGTTTAATATGGTATTCTAAACGTGATAAAGCGTGTTATCAAATGTATAGAGCCAGGTATTGAATAATGTAGGTCTATGTCTGTTGGTATGCGGTGTTGCTCAATGCTGCTATAAAACAGATAAATAAATGTCCAGTAAAGTGATAAACAAACAATCACTACAGTTCTTACGAATTCATTGAAAGCAAATACATGTCGAATTAAAAGACAATGCTTTTAATTGTCCATAATAGGGCACCAATATTTATTTTAATGGTAATTAAGCTCAATAATATTTACGCGCAGTAGTGGAGAAATGATTGGTGGAGTGAGAGTGCGGAGTGCGGGCCGGCCGAAGTTTCTTAATTAACTCGTTATTGTGCACTACACGAAACACGCCACACCACTATATAACACAAACGTCTACACAAAGTAAATAGTTGAAAACTATTATTTATTGTATTTCGCTCGCTATTGTTAATGAAAATTATGTTGAAGCAAACTTGTTTTGCTATCATGCATACAAAATTATGTTACGAAATACTGACTTATTTTGACAATTCAAGGTTTCATTTAAACGTAATCTGTCATTGGTTTACGATGTGCCATTGGTGAAGGTGCAGATTAAACGCCAAATAAAGTCAACAAAATCCTCTAGAGAAAAACATTGTGTCACGGAATCAAACTTGAAACAATAAACAGATGTTATGCTATCAGAAATAATCAATGTTTTAGGCATATAATTACATAGGTACCTACTTAAGAAAAACCATTAACGAAACATGCGATAATTTCCTTGGAGCATCCGTTCTGTCTTATCGAAATATAATCCGAACATTATTCAGATTTTCTTATTAAATCTGATAAGCTTGAACATAAGATTATCCTAAGTACTTATGTACTTAAACTAAAGTAATAATACATAAGAATATTGTTCGTACAAACGTACCTACCTATAGTATACTTGGAACACTAAACCTAAGTCCTTTACTTCATTAGCCGTATTAAGAAAACCTTTCGCACTGGGAAAAGGTCGAATTAATTATGTAGACAGACCTATCATAAGGATGGAGCGAGGCGGAATCAATGTCAGACTTTTTCAGACGAGCCCATATTTGTCTGTATCACATCACAATGCTCTTTAATCTTACCATTAATGACAAAACTCGCACCAGCTTCACCCTACCCTATTAAGGCCGCACTTTTATTTTTATAGTTCTCTGGCAAAAAAACCTCTTCATGCAAGTCAATGGAAGTGACAAAGTTTTAAATCCTCATTAATTTAATGTCATTCGTTATTCCAAAGCCGTAAAGTCGAATTTGATCGATTTTGTTTATGTGTCCGGTGTGTCTGCATTAAAGTCAGTCTAGGAGATCTCACTGCCTCATGAGTATATACTATATACCTTACTAGTTACCTGGGATTTCATTGAACAATATGTTAAAGGTTTATTTTTTAATTTTAATAACTGTACGATTTCCTAAATCAGCCGTCGTTTGAGATACTTTATCTTCATAAACTAAATAATAGATCCAAAAGTACTATGTATACCTATATCTTTAACAGTCAGTTCCGAATACTAGGTCCTGCTAACTTTCTTACTAATGGTGGCGTTAAGCGGTTGAACGTCGGGTAATGACTGAATTTCGGTCAGGGCGGCCGATATCTCTACTGAGACTAGTCATCTACCTTCTGAGAGTCAGCTAGTTTTAATACGAATTAGCCCTCATAACCGAAATTATATCAGGAGGAAATTATGCAAAAGGCAATGTTTTTATAAATGCAAAAGGGTGCAAACCAATTGACCCTGCCAATTATTGTTTAACCTCGAAGATTGACTGATTTGCACAGTAGCTATGCAGCTTTGCTACGAGCCCCTTTATCACATATTTATTTAGGTTTATTTACCTTCTTATAAGATGTAACTAAGGCGGGATAAATAAGGCATTTGTACACTCCAACGCCAAGCTGCAGACAAAAACAAGCCAAGCTTACCGACGAACACTGCCGATAACCAGAATATAAAACCCTTATTTCGCGCCATACCTCTATATAGGGTCGTTACACAGCCTTTCACATCACCGCAACAAAAGTTAATCAGTAGGCAAAGCACTACTTCGCAACTACTCGAGCCGCAATAGTCTACAAAAAAGCTCCATTAAAACGATAAGTTTTTCAATGAGGGATTTAGCAGAAGCTTTTTTCATCCATTTCGTCCGCCCATAAACGAACGCTGTCAGCCATCGCCATTGAAATCGGTCTCCTTTAATTTTGAAGCCAATAAATTTCGTAATCCGCCAACTGAATTTATATCGGCCATTTAATGTCAATAAAAGAGAAGACGCCAGCTCGCGCTTTTTGCCGGGCCCGCCAAATGTCACTGAGCTCATTTTACATACAAAGGTGATGTGTCAATGATTATATAGTTAGGCAAGACGGGCCGAGTGCCTTGCATTCCATTACTTACAAGGCTAATTCAAGGATGTATTTAAAAAGGCACGTCACACTACACTGCATACCTTCTTATACATTACTAAAGCCGTACCTGCCAACCTCTACATATACTCACTTAATCGAAATTGGGAACTAGCTAAGAGATATACCTACTTGTGACAACAACCACATCACCCAGACTATTCGTCAATATTTACACATTAATACAAAGCGCATTGTAATTACATGCGAAACAACAAACCTATGTGATGTGCCTTCAAGTTTAATTACGTCTAAGTACAAACATACTCAGATCTCCATTCATATGAGGTACGTATAGATAAGGCTCCATTTAACCGTCGATGCCGGATTGAGACCTCGGTTGCATATGACAGTATACTTGTTCAAGTCTAATCGCTTGACGAGGGAGTCCTGTCGACACGCACGCAAATTGCACCGCTTGTTAACGACACTGTACGTAGCTAACTCGATTTGCGTATTGTAGTGAACACTACCTACTTAATCGCGTCGCTAGGGAGGGTGATATCGTGCTGGGTTAGCTTTTGTGTTGGTGCTTGCAGTAATCGATTGTAAGGTAAATTTGAACGTCAATATCCATTATCCTATGGATTGAAAAACAACAAATCAACCTTATATAGGTATTCTGAAACACGTTTAGCAGTATTAGACTTAACAGTAAATGAGTAACATGTTCCTACACATTGTATCCTTCACAGATACGATGGGCCGCTGGGAAAATTTAACAGACATTGGAAGTATCTTGAGAATAATAATCTTTTCTGAATTGAAACGCCAAATGGCATTTCCATTGAGCAAATGGTAGAGCCGTGCCGCTTTGTCGTCAGCCATTCGCTTCGGATTGAAAGGGCTGGATTCGATATCGTATGGAGCAGCTAACTGCCGATCGCAGCGCCGAATGAATACCTACACCCGGTACAAAGAACTGATCGGAATATTGAAGCTTACTCGAGTAGCGAGTCAATAGTGACGGTACAAAATACAAAATTCTCATTTCGATCTTGCGCAAAGCTTTTAAAAAGCTCTCCGAGAATAATGACATTTGGAGCAAGATAACGTCTAACTCACATCTAACTATCACCTCAACAGACAAATTATTTGGAATACAGGTAGGTAGATACAATGATAGAATAAGATAGGTACAATAAGTCTCTGGTTTACTCGAAGGAACAAAAACGAAGCGCACCTTATTGGTGGATTATTGTTTAAACCTTAAACCTCAAGATGTTCTCAGCCATGCCACACATTGACATTTTTGACATGACATACAAGGGCATATTAGAAAGATAATCATCGAACAAATGGTATAAAATTAAGAAGTATAATTTTTTTATATATATTTACTTTACCACCAACACAAATCATGTTCGTGAAGCCGCGTTTGAATTGCGAGGGCTGTATAAGACCGGCCGCACGACGCCTTGCCCTGTTCCAAGCAAAGGACGAGTATGAATGTTACGCCGAGAGTTACGTCAAATGTTTTTGGGGACTGTGTGACCTACACAAGAGTGCCGAAAATTTAGTTCCCATGACAGAAACTAAGGGTGAGGCAATTCGTTATTATTTCAGTTGGTGGGTTCTTTCAGGCCATCGATTTCAATTTACATATCTACCTCTAGATGGGTACATACTGATAGGTTGTTTGTAGATTGGTATTGTAACACAGGTATTTTGTGAGAGTCGAGGTACCCAATTGAGTCTTATTCCGGCGATCTTATCATTGATGGCTTTGTAGCCTGGTTAGTAATAATGTGTAGTGTATAACGTGCAGTTTGTCCTCATATTTTTTAACTACTTTTTCCTGCATCGTGAGTCTTCAGATATGTAATATCACACTTACAAACATCTAACTCAGAACAAATATTAAATTTTGTACCTTGCGGGTATTAAACCCTTAATTCTTGACGCAGCAGACAAATTTGTTTCGCCTTTACACCAATCAATCATCAAATAAGTTATGCACGTAGACTAGGAGACTGGACAAATACCCTTAGCCCTTACGAGGTGAGACCGCTAAAACCGGTAAATCACGACTAAACCGAACAACAGGCAATAAACGCAACAAAATACGCTGGTGTGTAATATTGGTTATTTGTTTCAGTAGTAACAGACCAGCCAAGACCGCAAGAGATGCCATTTAAAAATCCCATGGTCATTCATGATATTATAGTCAAGAATTAAAACGACTGGCACATAAAACTCGTACAAATTAGACAACAATCATCAGTATAAAAATTGCATATATTATACAATGTCAATAAACAACTGTTCTTATAAACTACTTTGGCTTTTATTAAGGACTTGTCGTACATTCATATTGATTCTAGACTCTTCAATATAATTTTGAAATCTATGCCATTTCTCACTGTCTGTATTTTCATTAAATCTTGATAAAATCTCTTCTGGTTTGGTTATGTATTTGAAATTAGGGATCGAACCAGAAATATGTGAAATTACTTCTTCATCCCAAGGTGAATCTGAGGATGATAGTATTTTTGGAACTGCATGGTAGCATAGACGGGCCTCCTCTGACATAACCACCACATCTCCACTGCTAATAAGGATAGCTGATGGTTCTACTGATTTGTCTGTTCCTCCAATCATAAATATTGCTGACTGACCAAAACTGAAAAAAAAACAACAACAATCATTTAGATGATTTCACAGGTGGTATTGTATGAAGTGAACTTTAGTAATTTCTTAGCTATAGTGCCCAGCTAAGTAGAAGCTTGTATAGAAGTAACTGCATGCACCCAACCCAAAGGGCTTGCAAAAATCTAGATATTCAAAAATTTATTTTCTTCATATTACAAATAAAAGGGGAGGCATAATCCCAATGCAAGCAGCTTGGGGATAGCAGTATTGGTGGTCAACTGACACAAGACACTGCGGCCCATCTTCTGGATTTTTCTTTAGATGCCTCTTACAACACCCACTGAAGGAAAGTGGGTGGCCAATACTAGGCTAGTTATCACTCTGCAGATTCAAATGAGGTATTATCTATTTAACATACCTTAATGAGAATAATGGTGCTTCCAAATTCATTTCAGAATGATCGGTATGTGCAGATAGAGTTGAGTTCATGTGGTAATAGTTGACAATAGCAGCTTCAGCTCTGAACTCATTGTAGCCGAGGTATTCAGCCAACACATCTGATAGTTCTGCTAGATCCTCAGGAAATGTAGACTTGTTTTCTTCTGTATAAATCTGGAATATTATTAGAGTAGATAAGTATGCTGCTTTATTTTTAAAACAACTTAGTTAAGAATGTATGATCAAAGTTTAGTATCTTTTTTTTAAATTGAAGTGTTTAATCTCTTTACTAATTATCAGTAGAATAATTATTGTAGTTGTTAATACTTTTGTCAAACTTAGTTAAAAACAATTAATATCAAGTTAATATTAACATTTTACTTTTGTGTCCCAGTTGTGATGATATCCTAGAGTACTCCATCGTAGTTTTTTTTGCAATTTTCTATCACATTCTCCAAATTTAAAACATTCTGACCACCAGTCTTGCAAATCAACTTCAATATCAATATTAAGTTTATTTGGCTTCCTTGAATATTCTTGTAGGCATTTTCGTATCCAATATCTTTGTCCTAAAGCTGTGAATGGATTTCTGATGAACAATAACCCAGGATGCCTGGTAATCTTTTTTATTTGCCATTCTTTACTACTTCTTAATCCCAGTAATTCCAATCTTGGATCTTCTGTTACTGTAGCTGGAGTGAAACTGTTCACCTATAAAATAATTTTATAACGCTTAACTCAGCTTATCATAGACGTGTAAATTCCAAATTCCCAGCTGAAAATAGTACCTAACCTTATCAGTAGTAGATTTGTCAGCAAAAATAACATCTTGTAAGGACGGCTTAGGATTATTAGATTTGTAATATTTAAAACTCTTCATAAACTGGTCTTGTTTTGATGTAAACATCAGCTCTTCCATTATCTTCTATCCATAAAACTTATTTACCTAATAAATATAAAGACCATCTGGTCAGTTTTTTGACATTAGGTACCTGTTATCTGCTGTTATCACAACAAATACTTGTGCTTGGTCTGACAGTTTTTTTTTTTTCATTTCATACTGTATACGTTTCGTTTAGTAATTGTTAAGAATCATATATTTCAAATAACTCGCGAAATATTAAGACCAACTTAAACCTTTAAGGCATATTTATAAAATTGTAATACCTATGTATTTTTTTGATGTGTGTCCTTAAGAAATAAAAAACCAGTGACTTAATGTCAATTGTCAACTTCAGACTCGACTGAGAATGAGATCAAAACAGTAGCGCTATTAACCTCATCAATATCTTCAAAAACTTAATATATCGCCACTAAGTAATTTATATCAATTACTTACTGACTAATATCTTTTGGTAACAAAAACCAACATGAGTACACACACAGTTTCTGAAAATCTTGTAGACGTGGACATGGTAAATACAAAGTTATGTCTATTAGTGATTCTTGACTCTTGTCAGTAGTATTTATAATGCACATTTGGTTTGAGATAGCAGTTGAACACACAATTTAATCAAAGTACCTATAAAAGCAGCGAAGCTGTGGTGAAAATTATTAGCTTTGTACCTATCAATTATATTGTGCTTACATTAATTATACATTATTTATATCCATACCACTACTACTGCTTACAACTAGGCAGTAAGCTTACTTAGTAGTAGTATGTGTTTGCCCTTACAAAATAATCAGTGCACAAACACAGATATCAAAGTGCCTAATACATCAATTTAAAATTAATGTTATATTTCAGATTGATGATGGAAAAACCAAACTAAAGAAATGGCTCAACATGAACTTTAGAATTGAGATGACAGATGGCCGAGTACTTATTGGAGTGTTTTTATGCACAGATAGAGATGCTAATGTAATATTAGGTGAGTAATACTAATATTACTTTGTATAGACTTACCAGACCAATATAATTGTTTTAACAACAGCAAAGCAAGGTGCCGTGATGTGAATTATTGATGGACCGAATTTATATGTACATTGTTTGTGTTTTGAATAATCAAAATACAGCACAGTACAGTGTGGGTTTCAATGTACTTTGTTTATTTTAAAACACCTCTGAGGCTATAAAATTATTTCATGATTAGTCCAAACTACCAAATTGTTAATTTATATGAATTCTAAATTAATAAAATCTTGATGATTTTATGTGACCTTATGTGATTTAAATAGGCTGGTATTACTTTTAAATTAACTACCTACACAAATGTAAATAACATTTACCATTCTCTCACTTCATATTCACCCAAACTCATGTATATTCCAGGTGCTTGTTCAGAGTACCTCAAAAGCATCGATGGTGAGACAGAAGAACCCAGAGTACTAGGCCTGGTTATGGTGCCAGGCCGCCACATTGTGTCCATCCAATTAGATGACACTACACCTCCACAAATGTACTGTTATGATGAGTGATTCCTCAGTGCTGTCCTTGGTTTTGTAATTAAATATCCTTTCTTATCAATAAGTCTTATTAGTTTAACATTGTATATGATATTTATTCTTAATAGTGATTAGTTTATACACTAATAAATAAAACAAAATATTAAGTATAGTCATAAATATTTAATTAGTTATTAAACAGTTAAGTTTCTAATGAGTTGTCTAAGTATATTTGGTTCAAGATAAATATTTTTAGAATCATTTGCAAATGGATTGTATTCATCTATGCTGTGGGTTGATTGTAATATTTCTGATAATTCTTTGACAAGATCTTGTATTGAAGACTGAGATTCAGTAAATATGGTGTACAAAAATTGTCTATTTAAAATATTATTCATGCAAATATATGGTTGTACAACAGCACTTTGTTTACTTAATCTACTATAAAAATTAACATTTAAGTTCCTAACTTCCTCATCTTCATCTTGCAGAAGGATAACTGCACATTTGATAGAAGTAACTTTAATTGAATCAGGCAGGATTTGAAAATGATAAGCTAACTCATTGTTGGCAAGAGCTGCAATGTATCTCATATCAACATCTGAGGTTTCAAAATCACTTAATTTATTGATAACTTTTATTAAACTTAATTTGTTACAGTTGGTTGCATTCACAATGTTTCTTGCTATCAATGGAATAATATATCTCAATATGTATAATGCTTCGCTGTCACCCTCAATTTTTTTCAGAAGGTTTGTTATATCTAATTTACCAGATAAGTTTGTTTTTAAGGATATTTCAAACATTGTTCTCCATATAATACTGCTACAACACTTGAGCTCAAATGATAACAGAATGTCAACCATTTTTATTAACACTTCATTAGGTATAAGATCATGTGCTTTAATTTTACAGCAAATCAAATCACAATACTTTTCATGATCACTTTGTTCTAAAATTATATTTAGGAGATCAGGTATTTCTTCCCATAGACATGTGTTTATTATTATTTTTAATCGTGCCTCTGCCCATAGGTGCACACCTGGAAGGTGCACATTTTTGTTAATTTCAAATATTGTTTGTTTTATATCTTGTAATTCAATATCATTTACATACACTTGTTCAAATAGTCCTCTGCACAAATAAGAGTGATTTTGACTGCCCAATATTTTAGTAAATTTACAACCCAATTTAACAAAATCTTCCTTATAAATATCATTTGAAGAATAGTATTTATAGCATAAACTTAACAAAATTAATGATCCATGAAGAAAATTTTCTGAACTGGAATGTTGATTAGACAAAACATCATAGATTATCTTAAAATTATAAATGTTAAATATGCATTTAGCAGTCAAGCGTCTGACTGTATGTATTGGACTACTTAGGAGTAACACTAGGTGATTTAATAAACTATTATCAGCTGTTTTCTGTACTTCCAAGTCATAAGAAAAGTTGTATCTCTTGGCACTGTTTGCCAACAAATTCAAAATAGGTACCAAGTTAGAGTGAGCCTGCACTTTATCAGTACCATTGCATTGCTCTAACTGTTCCATGATGTATTTCCATAGGTTTGGTGAATGTGTTCGCAGCTCATCGCACGCAACCGTCGCAGTTGTTTCTTCATCATCTCCTGAAGCCTTTTTCTCACCAATTTGTTTTGGAATGAGTGCACCATATAATTGAAGAGCTGCATTTCTGGAATAATGGAATGCACCTTAAAGTAAGTCTCCATACATTATTATAAGTGGGTGCAAAACATGCAGTCTATTAACTCATTACCTGATTTGCCAATGTGCACTTGTGAGATTACCAAATGCAAGTTCGGCCAAGTTTGCAAAATAAAACATCATGTCCGAAGCTAAGCTGCTGTCTGTGACTATTCTTGTCATAAAGTGGATATAGATAGCTTTTGGCAAGTCTACTTGGTTCGCCACATTTTCATCATTGGAATTCGGGGTGTTTGCATTATTACATATTTGCAGCAGAGTATTGATGAAGTAATGGAACAAAGGCTGAAAAACGAAGGCAATTTAAATTAATTAATTATATCGAGTTAACTTTAAAAAGCATTAGTATTTTAAAATGATCATACTTTTCCTTTCTGCATGTCATTGGACACTATCCTGTGCACCATGATAGAAAGGCCTGCTCCCCTGCGCGTAATGGAAGCCATTTTATTTGTTTCCGATATCAATTCATTCAGTTTACACTTAAGCAAAGTGAAAGGAACTCCTGAAACTTTGTTTTCCATTGGCAGTAATGTCAGAAATTGAATACCCCTACCTAAAATACAAAAAGAAAATGAGTAAATTACAAATCATCATACCAATTTAAAATGAGAACTAGGAAAAATTACCAAGTGCGGCTCCTGCTGACTCTATCGCTCCTTTATGTCGCGAAGTCTCCAAAACGTGTGTAATTATATTCAGGCACCTTTCACACATGACAACATCATCCACATTATATTGTACTAATAATGATGCTAGATCACATGTTGTCTGCAAACAAAACATTAATTATTGTAATAACTATGTCAAGAATACAATCCTTATAAATAATAAAATATTATAAAAAGGAAAATTACCTTCACATTCAACCATAAGCAATTCAACACTATTTGGTGTAAACCCGATATTTTCGAGTAATCTCTTTGGTCAGAGAGACTTATTCCATAATTAACAATGATGTTTTCCACCATATCATTCATTTTGGAGAAATCTGAACTTGTTGAACTTTCTTCCTCCCAACTAAACTGGTTTGATACACTGTCCAAAATATCCATCAATTCTGGCATGATACTGTGAATATTCATTTTATAGGAATTTGATATACAAGTCTCCAAAACCACAAGTAAAATGCTTATAATAGAATGTAACTGCTTTCCAGTGTCAATAGATTTCATTATGTTTGTTTTCGCTTTATGTTCATAAATTAATTCATTGTATGTAAAATTGAATATGTCTTCTACACTTTTGTATTCTGATATAAACAGTTTATCTTTAATTATTAAATTAGTTAATAGTTTAAACATGCTCTGGCTGCAACTGATTTCATAAAAGAACTTGCTCTTCATACTTTTTAAAGCCTCATTTACCAAATGCTTCATAATATTTAATTCCCTCATTTCTGCACAGTAGTGGTTTAGTAAAAGTTTAATAACATTTTCTCTTAAATCATCAGTTGGGTCTTTTAGTAGACTCACCAGCTTTAGAACAAATTCATCAGTGGCCAGTATCCAACATTCCTTTTCCTTTACATATTTAATGAGTGTTTTGGGATTATGTTTCAACTTGTCATTTTTCTTTTTAAATATTTCAGTAAAACAGCTTATAATGGTATTGCATAGTTTTACAGATGTAATCTTTCTTTGATAATTACCATCCAAATTAATTGATTGGACAATAAAATTCTGAAATTTTGTACCAAACTCCAGTAAATGTTGCAAGTCTTCAGTATTATCATCTTTTATCATGACATTTATGAAAGTGGAATGAAACTGTGTTAAGAACTTGTTCAAACTATTCAACATACTCAATCTCAATACAGTGCAATCTGAATTTACATTATTGTATAAGAAATCCAATATTAGTTCATAATCCAGTTCACTTGGAACTAACTTCCTCTGAGAAACACAGACAATATCAAATGCCATAATCCTTATATTCGTATTGCAATGGCTTATTCCATTGACTACAGCAGTGTCTACTTGATTAAGTTCAGCAGTTGAAGAAAGTTGTTTTTCTATGATGCCAATTTTATTAGCTTGTTTTATAATGCACAATTTACTGAACAGGTTTAGTTCACTCTCATCAGATTTTTCTAACTCATCAAGTAATACTTTGGATATTGTTGAAAACTTCTTCAGGGTTGGTAAACACCAGAAGTTATTAAAATTTTCGATTGTTTTACTCCTTGGGCCATTCAGAACTCTAATGAGTGGACATAAAAATATTTTGCACCAATCATGTTCAAAGTTAATATATTTTAGCACTGCATAGTACATGTCAGCACCTGCAGAGACCAGTCCTGGTTTATGCAAACTATGTATAAGACCATCCACCCATTTATTTTCAAGTACCAGAGATAATACCTTACCATTACGATTCTCAATTATTTCTGAGAGCATCAAATATTTTGCTTTATTCCAATAAAAGCCATTGATTTCTTTTAAAATTTCCTCATACATATCATTGTCTAGTGTTGAAATTAGTGTCTGGAACAGTGATCTGTTCAGATCCCTTATTCCTGTGACAGGATTTTCCCAGTTATGATTGATGAAGTTAAGTAATTTGATTTGGTTATCTTTGTTGAAAATGCAATCATTCAATTGAGTGCCACATACCTTTTTAAATAGTTTCATTGTCTTAAATGATATAAATGTATACTGGGAGTACTCATATCCCATGACTAGAAGTAAATCAAAGACGGATTCTAAAACAGGTGCGATTTTTGATACATCTGTCTGGTCAAGAGTTTTCTGTGTTAGAAAAGTAGATTGAAACATTCCATACATTAGAGATGCTACATGAAAAGCTTCAGTAGATGTCTCTGTGTTATTTTCCTTTATGAATATTTCCTTGTCTATGATCCTTAATAAGTCAGTCAAATGAGTGTCTTTTTTGTCTGTATATGTAATCACTGTATAAAAACATGTTGCACATAGCAATTGATCATCAAACAGATTAAAACCTGTTTTCAAATGAGCCCATAACAAGTCAGCTACTTGATTCCAAAATTCTTTGTTTGTATTAGAATTTTTCTTTACTAATAATAATAGATCCTGAAAAGTAAAATATATTACAAAAATTTTATTAAATCTGAACAGCTTATTAATATTTGAAGTAATGAAGTATAAATTTACCTGTATACTCTTTATTTTCAGGTCATGTGTAGGAACATTAATCTCAACTAAAATTTTATCATATCTATCCATTGTTATCTGGAATGAAAGATTTATTTAATTTTTAAGTTTTAAAATACTACAATATAAATAATTTTAAATATTATGTTACCTACTTCTTATGTATCATTGTCTTATTTGTACAAAACAAACAATATGTAATAAATACACTAATAAAACAAAAAAACAACAATATAACTGTTAAACATAATTTACTACATAATCTATATTTACAAAATTGAAACAATAATAACTCTATTGATCTTTAATAGGCTCATATCCTTCTTTCTGGATTTTCTCTTTATAAACATTAAAGTCTCGTTTCCTATCGAAATGCGAGACCCACTGCGTAGGGCATGATTTTTCAAACAGTTTTCTCAAATCCATGCAGGCTTTGGGTTTCTCTGAATTGTCTTTGATATTTTCCTTATCTAGACATTCCCAGTAACGATCTCTGGAGTCCCAACATGTTTTCCGCTGTTGTTTATCGGGAAACGACATATTTCACACCGTTTTTGAACACCTATAATGCAAATTTTGACTTCTTAAAATCTGTGCAGCTAATAGTAACCTGCTAAGTTACAAGCTGTAAAAGGAAATAAGAAAACTCACGTACGAGCACTCCAGAAATTATTACTTGAAATAATAAGTGTAGTAATAGCTATTTACCACAATTTTTATTTGATGATATCTATTAATTATCTTATTTCAGCATAACCTAAAATACTCGGCTTTACGGCTGACGGCTGTATTGCTGACAGTTGACACTTGCGATTGCGAGCAATATGTTGTCAAAGTGACAACTGATAAAATGCGTTCCTTTACTAAATAACTAGGTAGCATAGCAAAACATATATAAGAATGATTAAAATTATTCCTGCAAGTTGCATGGAAGGATGAAGATGCAAGTCAATTAGTTTTTAAACGTGTCAGACATACACAGATACTGTGGTTATAGTACAGATTTGGCCCATGATGCAGAATAAGTTCCCAAAGTATTAACTTCGGTAACTAGGTATATAAAAATATAACAGCATGTTATTGTAGTTATGCCAATTAAATAGCCCCCGTAGGTACAGTAAGATCAATTGATTGCGGCGCTTAGTATTATTGTGTTGTATTTTCTTAGTACATATTTATATCAATGCGCCTGTATTCTTCAAAAATGTTGTCGTAAGCTATCGCTAAGAAATTGGTCAGTATGCCAGTCAATAAAGTATGCTAGCAAAAATAACTACACAGGGTGCGCCGCACCTATGAAGCAGCAAGGCAGGCAGCAATGATGTCATAGTTTTACGGTAGGTATAAGTCGTGGAAGCTTTCTGCTTGCATGGTGCACTCTACAGTCCCCACACCCAACTGATGTAGGTTTTAACAAGGTTACGTCGGTTTAGCCTCTTGTTACAATCCACTAATAATTATATTATGTATTATACTAAGTTATATAGGATAGGTAAATTAATTAAATCAATTGTATGTACGACTGAGGTTTACTTTATTTGTTGAAGAAAATTGTGAACATTTTCCAATTTATTTAGTGTAAAAAAATGAAAATGGTTTACTTGACATTTTGAATTAAGCTCTTGCAATAAAAGTTTGATAATTTCGGAACACGGCTTATTAATTTTTTCTTTGTTGCTTACCGCTTCCAACAAATCGTCAGATACTTTTATTTTACACATATTAATAAAACCATTTAGCTGTTTGAGTGATTCAAAGGGGAATATTCCAGGTATGATTGGTACTTTGATGTCCATTTCATGACACCGATCTAATAAACTTTTGAGTCCATCAGCGTCAAATAATGCCTGCGTCAATATAAAATCGGCTCCAATTTTTATCTTTTCTTTAATTTGTAGTAGTTTCTCG
Organism: Abrostola triplasia; assembly: GCA_946251915.1. Lineage (NCBI taxonomy): Eukaryota > Metazoa > Arthropoda > Insecta > Lepidoptera > Noctuidae > Abrostola > Abrostola triplasia. The sequence goes on along the minus strand of OX276434.1, from coordinate 6,562,577 downwards.
TCCGAGCAGCCAGGGAAACCAGGAATACCGATACAGAAATAATCTCCTGTTTTGTCTTTTATATACCTGATCATATCTGAAGGACTTTTGAAATCGGATGAGGATGGGTCGTATCCCTCTGAAAAAAGTATTGGAATGATACAAAAAATATTGCAGTAAATACCTACCTATAGAAAGATTTGTAGTTTTATACAAACAGATTGTGGGTTCAGCCCCTTTATAGCAGTAGCGTAGCGGCGTCACGCTTCAACAACGTAAACTGTCCTGCTTTAAGGGGTTATGGTACGGGGGCTGTAGTAAGTTTCGTCTAGGGATTTATAGATACATAGACAATACAAGGAACAGGACAATGAAACAACATACCAGTTTTTGGAATCGTAATCTACTCACCTCCTAAAACCAGAAATAAATTGCAAATATTCTTTTCTTGTAGTAGAATTAGCAGTTGATCTAGATAATCAGCCTTCATCATATCGCACGATAAGTGCAATAATACATGTTTTTGTTGGCTCCTTAAAATGCTTGCAATTTTTAAAGGACCTATGTTCATGTCTTTACATTGATGTGATTTCGCGTGCCATGTCACAGAAAAAAACACAGGATCCGCCTTTAAGTTAAATATCTCTTCCTCAGGTACATCAGGAGTCACTTCGAATGAGTAACTAAAGTGTTCTTTATTTTTTATTAATTCGGTAACTTTTATTGCTTCCGACATCTTGTATGAATATAAACTGACACTAGCTGTTTCTTCACCAATTATTTATTGAAAACGTCACTTAATTTTATTAATCACACAACATTAACCAAAGAGGTTGGCCAAGTGAATGACCGTAGTCACCTACTGCGATAATTACCTAAGTACGTTGCATACGATAAGAGGAAGTTGTAAACATTTTTTACTTGTAGGTTCGAAGATATAGATTATTATTATATCTACTTGCATTGTTCTTGGGTTTCTAGACTATTGATAATATGTGCCTACCTGATATTATTATAATATCAGGTAGGCACATATTATCTGTAGTGTAATCACTGTAGTGATTACACTAGTTTTTATTTCTTTTAGGGGACGATCTACCTACATACTTTTACTTTTCTTTTCTTTTGGCATTGTTCTGACAGAGTGTACATATTTGTTCCACAGTACTTTTATACTAAACAAGCTCTATACGTGAAGACTTGTAATTGGCTGTCAGATAATCATACTGATATTTATTACCTAATAAAGTCTTCCATAGTCTTTAAATAAATAAATAATAATGAAACCCGGAAGTAACACTCAATGCATTTCTTGGTATCCACTGCACTTCGGCCAGACACTTGTGCCAGTAGAGAAATTCAATTCAAGGTGATTTGCGACTAAGGAATGTAGTAATTGGAACCATCGCAACAGGAACGGCCAGTAGAAAACCATTCTTAATAAATTAATAGTCTTAAATAAACTGCTAGTAGACTGCCTCGTTGGTCTAGTGGTCGCTAAGTTCGACTGCAGAGTATGACGTCCTAGGTTCGAATACCGGGTCGGGCAAAGTGTTACTGGGTTTTTCCATTAGGTAATTCTCAGAAGCAGCACGGAGTCTGAATTTGTGCCCAGTTGCTGGTAACAGGCTCGCCCCCTATTACATTGGGGCCTAGAACAAGTGGCGAAATGTGGGTGTACAATATGTGCAACTCTGCCTACCCCTTCGGGGAATACAGGCGTGATATTATATTTTTTTAAACAGTTCATATATTATATTGTTAAGTAAACAAATTATCCTTGTCTGTATTAGGACCGGCAACTTAGTGCTTATAAATCCGGTCAATAAAGATTTGACTCGGAACATCACGAGTCAATACTTACCGTAAGGGGTATTTAAGGTATAATTAATAACCTGGCCTTATCCCAACTAAGTTAGGGGTAAGCTTTAATTTTTGGCAAATTAACATTGTAAGTAATGTTTATACCGTCAGCGTTCTCCTGGACATAATTTTTTCCATTGTCTGGGTGAGGGATGGGAAGTTAAAATAAAACACGATTCTTATTCATTATTGTGTTATGACTGCTCTATACATTGATTAACAATCAGCCATAATCATTATCACAACCCAAAAGGTACAATTAACAAAAAACCTGTATATAGGTAACGTCTCTACAAAAATCTTCAAATGAAGCCGTTAAGCCGTAACATGTCGTGGAATACAATCAATGCATTACTGTTACCTACTTTTATCCTTCTACATCCTTCAATATATAAAATTGTCTACTTATCTAATTACCTAAAATTAATTATTTGATTGCGAATAACATGAAGTCTGCTCGGTAATGTCAGTATAAGTATAATACAGTGGCAATATTTCTAATTGTGTAAAAGCCTCCAAACACCTAGTCTACTGTTCTCTACTTTAGTAATGTCTTACAATATCAACTAGTTCCAATGTAATAAGATAATTCTTACGTATGTAAGTTATTGTTACGGTTCGGTAAAGCTTCATAATGCTCAGTGTAGCACTGATCATAAATGGTATTTGATGACGATTTTTATTACTTTTTTGTATCTACTTAGTAGATAATAAATGGACAATGATATCGATGATAATGCGACGATGGAGGCGCCATTAAAATGCATTTATAATTATTATGTAAGGACTCACGTAACTATAACCTTTATAAAACTATCGACGTCCTTCACTCTTTGCTATTAATAATGATAATGTAAGTTAAGTGATGACAACTTTTGGCTATAAACCTAATAATTTTCGTGTTAATTAATCATTTAGAATAATATCTACTTTTTAAAAACGACTTGTCTTGTAACCAGTCAAAATGTTTAATCTAATCACTAGATTTAACGTGATGTAACGATATCTAACCATAACAATATATGCTGTGATATGTTCTAACTTTATAATTTAGACACACAAACTCCTTTCTAATACAAATGAAATATGCGCTTAAAAACACCTTACGTTTAAAACAAAAATAATCTTCGGACTTCGGATGGTAGTGACAATACATCGTTCTGAATTGACACCGAATTCAGTCTTGTATTCGAAGTTAGAGGTAGTTTATTTACAAGGAATGTTGTTATCTATCTGATCGTCATTCGGAATAAATTATAAACAAACGGATATCAAACTACTTAATATTATCAATAAATTACGTCAAATGCAAAGTTTGTGTAAATACTCTAACGACACTATGTTTAGTGTTTTCTAATTATTGACTCCTTTATTTACGCTTATATAAATCTACTGTAAAATAGGTACTAAAAATCATACACATTGCTCTTAGTTAATACGTTGAACCTTTATAGTGCACAGGTGCCGCAAGAAAATAACAAGGATAGTAGAGTAGAGTTTGAGTACAATACTAGTCCCAACGCGCTCGATGCATCACAGAGAGCGAACGGTTTGGCTGTAGGTATGTAAAAATCGTAAAACCTATGTAAGACTCAATTCGATATTGAGTCAGAGGTATAAACTAGTGCCAAAATATAAATCTGCCTTTAATTTGAGGTGCCTACAGTTCTATTACTTGCCAGTATTAGATAAAAATATTGCTTACATGTATACAGGGTGTTTGAAAATACGAAACATTCCTAGCAAAGGACTTAGTATCATAGGACAAAATTAGCTGCAAATGTACTCTACTATAGCCCCATGCAAGAAATCTAAAGTTGCCAAACATCCTGTGAAGCAATTTTAATCACTAGTCGCCAGTTGTCAGTTAAGATGGAAATAATAATAATGAATTTAGTAAGGTGGCCATAAATCTATGGACATCTTTTGTTAGCGTGCTGACTTACATTTGACAGTTGAATTTAATTGTGATGCATTCAATGCACCTAGCATCTATAAAAGTAAATTCTTTATAAAATAGTTCATAGATATTACCTACACGCATTTTGAGTATTATTGTCCAAGCAATTATAGCGTAGTCGGTACGAGTTTCGAAAGATATTTTTGCTTAGAAAATTGAAACGCATCCATTTAACAACTTAACCTATGGATATTGTCGCGTTATTTATCACTAAATTAATGTAATATTATAAGGGATTATCGCCAATTTGTTGACTAATATAGTGCATAGTTATGTATAAGTACTAACAATTAAAAACGTTTACATGTACAGTCTACAACAAACGAGTTACATTACATATAAATATAAGTAGATACTAAATAATCGTAGTGTTGTCAAGCGTATCGACCGATTTAAAGTCGCATTGTGTCGTGAGGATAAACCCAGACTTTTTGTCGGATCATTGTATTGTATGTTGGGAGTTCCACGCTGCGGTTTACCGTTTGTCATTTAGATTAACGTTACGTGGTGGGAACTTATCTCATAATTAAGCAGCCCGAAATTCTGTGCTAAAACATTTTGCGATCTCGTTGCCGGTTCGACTCGATAGCGAGTCGAGGTGTTTTCCATTAATTCGATTAGCCGCAAATCGTCGCAGAGCCTTGGGTAAAACTAGTTGTCGCAACGTAAACCCCGTCGTAAAAACTTATCATTACCATAGATCCTTAGTTAATTTCCTCAAATCCACGCCACAATATGACCATCAATGGCATCAATATAATTATTAACGAGGTTTAGGTAACAATCGTTAACACAAGGTACATTAACACGTTGACTGTCCGCTAAGTAGACACAATAGTTAAACAATCGATGTGTACCATATGTAGTGCACTGGACAGTCGAAGGGTTAAATGGACTCCATCTGTTCAGTAAGTTCCAGAATAGGGCTCTCGCTGAGGGGCAACATGCCCGCTGTAGGTGGTAGACTGTGGCCCTGCCAGTTTGACTGGAAACAAGTATGGAAGGAATAAGTTAAAGGTTTAATAAGAGTCTAAACAAATAATAAATAATGGCTGTCGTGTGTTGAATTACTTTTGTAGGTACTTTAGCGCTATAAATATTTGGCGGTAAAAAATAAATCATCTTAGGTACTGATTAATTCGAATATCGAATCTAAATATCAATCTACATAATAATATAAGTAGGCTAAGAGGCGTTGAGAACATTCTATTTGAGCTCAATGTTTGGTGACTCGATTTCAGATTTGAGCAATGGTTGTGACGATTGCAATATAGTTGTGAGTCAAATTAAGTTCGTAGTTAAGAAGGGTGGAATTAAATCATCCAGATTTTTTTAATGTTAAATATTTTCAAACTGCAGAACTCGAATCGAACTCAATTTAAATTTTAATCTGGTGGAAAATTATCAGCTAACATACTTTCTTGACGTCTTTTATTTGCCAAAAATTACTCAATACTTACCACAAGGAGTACTTACTACTTTTAAAATTTGCGATTTTAGCTGATAGCCTCTTGATAGCATGCACCTACACACGCGATAGTGCAAGCCTAATACGCTGATAACTCTACTATAGCCAGCATGCGCTTCGGACATGCCTTGTTCATATGAATAGAAAATTATCTTCTAATACTCTAAGTAATTGCTTATTTTGAAGGTAGTTTAGGTACCATTTTGAACATCATTTAAATACTTACCTTATTTTAACGAAACTAGCAGTATATGTACCACTATAACAGTAAACATGTGCAAACGTGCATCTAGGAATTGTGTCAACTACGATAAAGCCTCTCGCATAAATAATAAGGTGTAAAAATAAAACTATTATTATAAATTTACAATAACTTGTATTTAAATAAAACTTGCCTCTAAGTAAAGCTATCACATCTTACATAAATTACTTTATAATTAGCAAATAATAACAAAAACTATACAGACTTTCACAAAGAAAAAGTACAGACTCATAATGTTTAACTTATAATATCTATAATAAATAGATACTTATATCTAATAAAAAATAATGTACCATTAAGAAAAACAAATAAGTAGGAACATTCTCATGTGATGTCGTAGCACAAGTAGGCAAAATGCATAACATTACCATACAATTTCTATTAATTAATAAAATACTTGGCAAGTAAAAATAAAAAATGGAATAGCTAGGTTACAGTACTTATATATTACTATTTAGTGATGATATTTGCTCTATAATAATTATGTAATGAACAACAGGAATGAATACTTTGTAACAAGGTCTTGTATATCTTGAGTAAAATTTATTTGGTATATTAAATATTGAGTGCATCTTTTCTATATACGATACAATGCATATCACTAATAATATAATAATATGACTAAGTACATATGTTATTGGTGTTTACATTTAAGGTACTTAACGGCAGTTTGGATTATATTGCAGTAAACACTGATCCATTGTGTAGTATATAATTTTAAGCTCTAGTTATTGTCATGCACTCTAAATACACGCGATATATCTGTGAAACTTAAATTGTCTACGCACATACATTCGCTCAGTATACGACGAATATATACCATAATGAGACCATTCGTTCATCTAGCGTACAGCGGACGTGGCAACAGAGTACTTTACACACAGCAATTTGTCACCACGTCTGTATACGTATTCCACACTACGAAATCTACGAGTCTACGCTTTACGTGGTGTTCTACTTAATTGATCTGTTGGAATACCTGGAAGCAAGGCTGCGGCTGGAATAAGGCCGCGTTCCACTGTCCGGGCCACAGCGGCGCGTCCACGGCGGCGTGCGGGCCCGCGTCCCCCTCCCCGTCGCGCGCCTCGCGGGCGTCGCGCCGCCCCGCCAGCTCCGATATCTGGCAAGCATTCTGGAGGCTCGATGGCAAGTTTGACCAATTCTCATTTCCCAATCTTTCTTTATTCATTATACTAATCTCCATTGACCCTTGATATGCGTATTTCGCCTCTTCTTGGGTTTCATCTGGCTTATGCTTGGGAGTTCTGTTCGGGCCTTCTACGATTGCCTGAAAAGCGAGCAAGTCTCTGTTTTCTGTCTCTGTGAGCGGCAAAGGAGGCAAAATTTGTTGCTGCTGAGCTATTTTGTAACTTTGCTGTCTCAGCATTTGTCGCCTGCTTAGGCCTACTTGCAGAGTGTGAAGGCCCATATCGTGAGCTGGTATGTTTGGCGGCGTCATTTGTTTTTGTAACAACTGCCGTTTCTGTTGGAACAGTCTGTGTTGCATTAGTTGCTGTTGCAACGGAGGCTTGCTGACTTGTGAGCCTCCATGCTGCAGTTCCGACTGTTCTTGCAGTTGAGCCACCATTTTAGGGCTCGCGGGCATTGGTGGCGAAGTACTAGAATAGTTATATGATTCCGGAAGACTGATACGTTTCGGAGTAGGATTTTTAGTATCTAAATAATGCGGAGTAAATGTTGCCGCAAACTGATTATGTTGTATCTGTCTCTGCGTCATTTCCTCCGCTGGTATTGTCGCTTGGTATTGTGTTTTTAACTTCTGAGCCTCCTTTTGCACAAGGTGTAGTTCTAAAACCCCTTTCGCCTTACAATTTTCATTTAACCGTTGGCTATTGAATGCCAGGCTGTTCTTTTGTGATTCATTCGACTGTGCAGCTTGTTGTGCCACGAGGCCGTCGCTCGCCCGACGACCTTCCCGAAAGTCAACCGGACTCCGCGTAATTGCCCGAGTACAATTCTTATTGACCGATTGATAGTTTAATGGATTGTGTCTGGCAATGAATCCCACGCCCGGAGTTTTATTGTTGTAGGAAGATATGTAAACGCATGGATGCATTGGGCTTGTATTTACAAGTGAATTGTTCTCGTAAGCCAATTTATCTTCATTGGACGTGCAACTAGGTAGGCTACTAGCTAACTCACTGGAACAGTCAGACAACTGGTAGTCCAAGCTTTCGAAAGTAGAGAAATTACTTTGTGACGAATCGCAGCTCAGGTTTTGGCTGAGGCTTTTGTTGTTAAAAAATGTGACAACACCACTACTGGAACTGGAACTCGCGTACGAACTCAACCGATTCTGTACTCCACTTGTGGCATTTGCGACGTCCTCCATGTCTGTCTCGCAACCTTCATCAGTCGACGACGAATACTGTTGTTGAAATTTTGTTGCTTCAGTTGGATTGCTGTTCCCTTGTATATTTTGCGAAAACGTTTGATTCGTCGTATATCTATTTAAGGAAAATTTACTATCCGGTCTATACAGGGTATTTGGAAATAAATCACCGGTAGCTGTGGCAGTCATAGAAAAATTTGCGTCAGCTGTGCTCGACATCGGGGGCAAGACAGAATTCTGTAAATATGAATAAGCAGGAAGGTGATGGTTCATATAATCTTTAAATGGTGGCGTACTAGTCTGAAGTCTGTTGAGATCTTGTTGTTGTGCTTGGGATACAAGTCTAGTAGATTCAAGCGGTTTCGGTTGTTCTAAAACACTGCTCAGTTTAGATTCTCCAAGCTGTGTCGGAATCGGACTGGTACTCAAGTTGACAGTCCCTTTCAAAGGTAACGGTGACTGCTGTAGAGTATTCATAAGTTTAGCTGCTTCAGAACACATGGTGAATGTTGTTGAATTAGGTAGTTTCATAGTATCAACATTAAAATTAGTCGCTGAAGCAGAATTTTGAAGAAAATTTGCTATAGCGTTATGGTCAGTCGCTGAGGAACTTCGTCCACCGTCAATTGCACATTTTGAATCGAAGCTTGAGGAGGTTAGCAGCCTGGTACCGTCGATGGTACCCTTGCTGGTTTCAGGTCCCACGGTCGTCGACTGTTGCAGCAGCCGTCGGCAGTCTTCGCTGGATTGTTTCAATATATTTTGTTGCTGTTCATAAGTAGAGGCAAGTAGTCTGTGGGTAGGTAGAGAAGGCTCATTTACTTTAGCACCTAACCTCTGGTTTGACTGAGTTACATCAATGTTTCTCATGGAGAGCAGCCTAGTGGACTCTGATTCATGACTCCTGGAGATAGCGTCAATGTTGCCGACGAGAAAGCTCCGGTGCGTATCCGAGGGGTCGGAGTTTCGCTGGAGCAATCGTTGTTCGGTCATGTTGACGGCCGCAAGGGACAGTAGTCGCTGCGTTTCGGCAGACGAGGAGTCCGCCGGTGCAGTGGATATTGTCGGTGTGGCTCTGTTGTACTCCCGGGATTGAGGATCGCCAGCATGAAGTAATCTGGAATAAAGGTACGTAACATTATAGCTATTTAAGGCTTCTAACAACTGATAAATTGATGATCTTGATTTAAGTTTTTTTTATGTATTTTTTATTACCTTCCGATTTTGAAAATAGAAAATGTATTGAAAAGATTTTATACTTTTGTGATGGTATATAATTGTAACTCTGTAACCAACCTATTATGATGTTCTCGTCTGGCATCATGAGCTTCCTTGGCCAGCGCCTGGTCGGCCACGGACGACGGGCGGCGGGAGGGGCGGGAGCGGGCGTCTGCGCTGCCCACGGACACGCCGCTCGCAGCCCGCGCGCGCAGCCTCTCCAGCAGAAGGAGGTATATCGCTGCGTGATGGTCGTAGCTATTCGACCTTAGGCTCTGTGGAGCACAAAAGGAAGACATTTTAAATAGACTTAAAAAAAGAGGTTTTTAACTATTTATACAGGCGTAGTGGGCAAGTTGTCGTTCATTGTGACGTTTTAAAGCTTGACAGAAAAGACATAATATCTACTTAGCAGTAATTTAAACAATGTAGGTTAACTAAGCAGACCATGCTTTGGAACTCATCGATGAAACATCAAAATAAAAATAATAGATCCCTCTAAAACAAACACCTAGAAGATAATGACTAATAAAATAATAATACCTAATTACATCACGCACACAAACCACAACGAATAAACAATAGCCTGTTAATTAGTTGCATTATAATGTTGCCTAATTTCTGACCTCATTACTTAACTATGCAATGAATGAGTACTTAACATTTTCTTCAGATAATAACGTAATTATTCATTGTTATAATATAAGCGTACTACCTACAACCAAATTAGAAACGACCAGATCATGGTCAAAGACTAAAACTACTGCCGACTAAGGCCGAGATCTATAGAGCGTACACAGACTTATCTTCGTCTTAACTTATGCAGGGAAAGGTAAAAAGTCAGATAACTTGTATTTGTTTTGTTTGTCGTCGAAGTTTTTCGTAAATCCTCGATTCTGTGGACTTACGCTTTTTCCGAGTGCAATCTTTGAAGAGTTACTAAAACTAAAGTTTTGGAGTCTGTCTTTACGTAATTTCTCATTCAAAAAGTACTAGTCTTTATATTTATTTATATATTTATTGTCGTATCATATCTACGTACCTCTTTAGTTTTAATAGGGTCGATCCCCAAGCTCTGCATGAGCCTCAGCACTTGTTCATTAGGTTCATTATGCGTAGGCGCATGCGCGGGGCTTCGGGCTGGGTCGGCGGTCACCGTCGGCACCGCGTAAGGCTCCGCTGCCATCCATCTGTGCTTCTTGATTTGTTCTATTGTGTACCTCTTCATTGGCTCCAACACGAGCATCTTACGGATCAAAGATTCGCAATCTGAAACGAAATAATAATTTGTTAAAATGCTAATATGTATTAACTAACCTGCCGTATTTTATAAAAGACAGGAAAATAATAATAGACATATTAGGACTGCAAATATTACAAATATCGGAGGTTATATTATATGAAAAGTCAGCTTGCATTAAAAGACCCGCTATGAATGTCGATTAATCGTAACTTCCCAAGTAATCTACTTTTTTTGGCATGAGCTACTTTATTGTATTTCAGCTTGTACATAAACAAACGGGAAACGCAGTTCAGAGCCTACATCATCCCCAAATACGATTATTAAAAGCCGTCGACGCTGATAAGCCATACCTACGCGACACACGTGATTATTTACGATTTATTGACGTTATAAGATAATGCAGTAATAACCTTTGACGTTATAGCAGTGTTGGTCATTGTTTTATGTTACGCAGACACCAACATCCATTATTGTAAAATGATTGTCACATTCACATAACAATTGACGTTCGATACAAGCATGCATATTCAGCAAGCGTACATTATCTCAAGTAAATCAAGTGACGTAAAACATAATTTGTTAATTTGACGTTAATAGGTAACAAAGCGCTCAGAATGTTTGGCTGTCTTTCAACTACGTAGGTATGTACTACAGAGTTCAAGTTTTTATCTGCAACGGTCATTAACCTGAATAACACCCAATCAGAATACGGTGAGACGTAATGGGACGCGTGATTATAACAAAATCCGTACGATTAACACGATTTCAATGTAAACAGGTAAGTATTAAGTTACTAATTATGTTTACTAACTTGTCTTCTATAAACGCATGTCTGTATAATACAGTACCTATACTTAATTATAGATTATTTACTTAGTGTGCAAAGAACTACAATTTTTCTCAATATGTCTTTCCTCAACACACTTGTATAAAAACCTTAAATAAAAACTTTAATTAAATAACTGTCCAAGTGTCTACATAAGTCTTATTTAAGTACCATACAACGACTAACCACACTCTTCAGTTAATCCTCTCCACTGACGTCATAAACGTTGTATTAAGCATGGCAAGGTGTTCGGAAAACACCGAAAGGTCACAGGCCGAGTGCCTTGGTAACATACATGACGTCATACCCCTGTACCCGAGCGTATACGGTCGTTGCGCCAAATGACGGTCACATCCGTTGCAAAATGTACGAACCTCACACCTATGTATTTCGTACTGTACTTATTAGTACCAAGCTATCAGGCACAGAGGTAATTTTCAACGAAGCAGCAGACGCAAGATAACATTATTATGTTCTATATCCTTAGTAACGCGTGGTCGACGAGTATGTGTCTGACTTATGAACATCGTTTAAACTTAGACCTATAAACGCTCTCGGGGAAATAACATAGAGTCAGGATTATTGCCAGGTACTTAGCTACGTAATTCACACTTAAGCTTTTTTAAAATAGCGTTGCGTCATTACATCAACTACAGAACCGTAGTAAGCTTGTTAACGATGACTTTGCACTACAATTTTAATACGGCTTTGCTACGCTTTTGTTAGGTCTACGACACTTTAACTTTGAAAAAACATGATTAAGATGTTCTATACATGACTTAAAATTGAAACGTAACGTGTACTTATTGTTTTTTGGGTATAATTTGATGTTAACACTTCTCAAATGCATTTAATCTTAAGGTAATGTAACAAAACAAAATGTGTCTACATGATGTTTGTTAGTAGATATAATCGCAAGGATTATGAGTAGGTGCTCTTGTTGTTAAGATTCCATAAAATTAAAGTGCTACGAGGAGGGATTAAGAAAATCCCTTCTGTTGCCGGGAACGCGAAACGTAAGAAACAACGATCGTCTACCCTTCTGGTTCTACTGGCGTGTTTGAATGTAATTTGTGTGTCAAAAAGAGGTTCCCTTGTCCTCTGTCCACTTCTAGAAGTATTCTCTATCAGCACAGACAACTGTCGTATAGACGTATGCGCGTCACGATGTCATCTACCGTCTGGGTATGCTGCGCTATCTTTGTCTTAGTCAGGCATCTGGCCTCGCACCCAAGTACTAGACCACGTCGAAATTCTGTAAAGTATAGGTCATATTCTTCTATGATTTTCCTTGTTCATTGAACATTCAATTATCTATAAATTAAAAGAAGCGGGTTGAATAAGATTGTTACACGTCAGTATTCATTCTGGTTTTCTGAAGATTTGAGCTGCAGTTATTCACAATTTGTGACATTGATTTAATATTAAGACCTCATTACCTAAATTATTGAAATGAACCTGAGATATTTAGCTTTCGAAACAAATCAAATTACAAACGACTCGACCTAGATAAATACAAAAGCCTTTGATCCTACGATTCACATGCCCATGGTCATGATAATTATATTCATGCCGAATAAACAATCGTGTGGGATAAGTCTCAACATTATTAGCAACTAATAAGTAGGTGTGGTACAATCTCTTTAATTCTTAATTACAGATATAACTTGAGATATACATATATGTTATTAGCTATAATTCTTCATTTTCATTATCGTCTTCCTATCCTATTCCTAACTCAATTTGGCATAACTTCCAGTCCAACCGGATCCGTAAAAAAATCTTAATATTCATCGTAAAGGTCGCTGGTAGATACTATAAAATATTTTAGGCACCAAGTACCTATTTAGAAATTGTCGTCCTTTCACAAACATTCAGGTCATGCGTCATATTAACGAAAATACAAATAATTGCTTTCATATGCCGAAAGAGAATGACGCCCGATGAGAAATAAATAAATCCAATGCCGAAAATATCTTATGTAAATATATCATTCGCAGTACTCCCTCTTTACTTAGCATTAACAAAACATAGATTCGATTCGAGTGACGAATACGATTATAAATATTCGTTTAACCGCACTTGTCGGCTGAAAATAGCCTTCGCGCGTCCAAAATCGCACTAACAAAACACCACGCTAAGAGTAACTCCGAAGATACTATTTTATTTACCTTCCTTCACTGCTTTCTAAAATAAAGTCGATGAGTGGTCGACTTTTTGCCAGGCGATTCTATTAATAATCGCTCGGACGCAAATATCGCGTGCTTGGCTTGACCATTGACGCAATCGGGTGAAAAATGTGTTATTTAATGAAACGGTGGAAAGTCGGGTGGGCGCCCGGCACTCGGCAGCGGGCGCGCTGGTGCTCCATGAACTTGTGCGGTTTTACGATCTGCCGCCGTCACCCGCGTCACCGCGCGGCCGCGCGTCTCAGCTGCGTCGCTGGCATTGGCCCGCCGCTAATGCCGCCAATTATTTTACAAGCCATAAAGCATAATGTAAACATAACCATAAGTCACTTGACGTACATCCAATGAAGTTGCTCACTACAATAACATTAAATAATGTCGCGCTTTGCCATTCAGTTCAGACATCTTTGCGCCAAACAATCGCATTTCACACCGCGTCTGTTTTCTATATATTTTGTAAACTTCAGATTATTTTTCTGATGGAATTGGACTGATAGTCAAAACAACATTATGCAGGATATGTACTTTGTTTTTTACCTAGTTAGGGAAAAGCAGAAAATTTCAGGCAAGCGAGCAAGAAACCTGTCTACGACAATCTATCAACCATGTTGACGAAACGGAATTCACAATTTTATGATTGTCATCGTCTTGGGGAAAATACTTATTCAAATCTTTATGAATTTTCTGTTTCTGTTGATGTAGGTACACGATTATTTAATTTAAAGCAAAATATGTCTCGTTATTTTTGCATGATACGTTGTTATTTTGAGTGTCCGCGACATGACGTCAGAGCGGGTCATGCGCTCGCCTCGAAAAGAAAATTCATTTTTCACAATGTCCTTAATAACAACGATGTGACGTGCCGACAGAAACGCGTTTAATTTAAGCCGCGTATTTCAGTAACGCCACATTTTTGGTTTACCCTTTTAAGTTTTACATGTCTTATATGAACTTCGCGTGCTAAACGAAAATTTAAATGAACATTTTTGTTCACCGTGTACTAATTTATTTAAATTTAAACACGTGATATGAAATATTTGTCTAAAGCCTTCATTTATTACGTTGAATTATATTTTACAGATACAGCAAAAATGAAATCCTTACGGAGTAACAAGGTTGTCTAACTGCTTTTAAAATCTATAAGGATTTGCTTGTTTTATTAATAATTTGTTCAAATATCTACTTTTACTTCTCTACCACGGCTGCTCTACGTCAAAAACTACACTTCATAGCAAATCCTACGAGGCGGTGCCGCGGTGCATAATGCACGGTCTGTCCTAGTTGATTGTGTAGCAGTCTAGCTCTACAGTCTAGATATTTCAATTTTTGTAAACGGAGCTATTTTATTTTTAATAGTTTAGCTTTGTGACTTTTACTTAATTCACAAAACAAAATCAGCCAGCCATTTTAATAGATAGGTAAAATGATTATTTTAAATGCATAAACCTTTTTATTTTCTTGAGTACCTAATTGGCTATCATATACGTTGTTGATTACACGTTTCATAATTTCTATCAGCAATCTTAGTGTGCACAACACAATGCACACAGTAGGTTAATATGAAACATTACAAACATGCGAAGTTAGCAATTAATTTCGCAATAGAGAGGAAATCGTCAACGTGTATGAGCATGTAGGGAAAAAGTAAATTATACGCACCTCAAATATATACCTCCATAGTTTGAGGCGTTAATACCAACACGCAAAGCCTTTTGTTTATAAAAAGTGAGACATTACTGCTTACTGCCAGTTAGTTGCGTGTGAAACGCTAGCCAAATGCGCTTGTGATATCCGGAATGTGATATTAAATGTCTTTTATTACTTTATCGTAATACTGAAACCACTTTTAATAATGTATTTAGGTGGGTTGAGTGACGTAGACTTTACACGGCATTCAAACTTATATTTTCTTTTATCCCAAGTAAGTTGAGTGCAATTTGAAATATTGTACATCGTTCGTATTTGTGGTTCGAAATCAGACGCCGAGCTCTCGTGTTTATGTCTCGCAGTTGATGTTTTGGGAAATGAGACGTTTGGTTGAAAATAATGATAATTGACGTTAATCACTACTGTTTGCTGCAGTTTTGTAGATTTCGGTATGTACGTAACTCGTATTTTTACGTTCGTCGTAATCAGCACAGGATGTCGCCTTTTATTATGTTTGATCGTCAAAAGAAAACCAAACAAAGAAAAATCCCGAAGGTTCCTAACACTACGCTCTTATCTTTTATTAGCATTCCGTTCGCGTATATGTTTAGTCCAAAACAACGAGTTTTATACAGCTTTTATAACATTTGCGACATCTGCCATCTCTAATAAACAAGTTTAGAATTAAGTTGACGAAACTTGTACTAGTTTTCTACTTAATTCAGGAAGGGTTTTCTCAAATTATTGAAACTCGTAAACTTCCGAAGACAAGACCAAATTTTCCACGACACGGACTTCCTATTACGAATCTGAATAATTCATACAATAGCCTTCCTCGTTAACCAAAAATATAAAACGTTCTTGTTTTTTTGGATGAAAAGTTTTAAAATTAAGGTTGTTAAATATGAGAATCCATATTTTATTTTAGTTTTGTAGGTTCATTGTATAAATAGCGAAAGTTCAACATCCTTCACAAGTCAGACGACCTCAATCTTTGTAGTTCGAAAAAGGAAACAATTCGTTCGTTAGTGCTACTTGTGTAGCGTGGAAGCGAATGGGCGGTATTTTTAATTTGTTGCAACGGGCACGTTCGTCCCGCAGGCGAAGTTACAAGCACTGCTTATGATGAGGACGCAGACAAGGTGCTTCGTGAGCGAGGGGCATGAAACGCCCGTAATAAGGGACACAGCCGACCGAATACAACAGTCTAGAGGACGTTTGCAACGGTGGGCTCTGAAGGCACTTTGTAAACTGATTAAAAATTTATGGATGACTAAAACTTTACGCGTAGTCCAATTACTTTACTATTTGAATGTAGAACGACGTGAATACGTGTTATTTATCTTGATATTTCCACTATAAGTAGAAATAAAATTAATGTTACGAACGCCGCACGCTATAAACAATACGTAACCTACATATTTTTGCATTTGCCCTCCGCTATAGAAGGCGTAATGTTTCTATCAACAATGGTACCCAGGTCACGTAACATCTTCTACCTTGTAGTACCTGAACAAGACAGAATCCCCGGAGGTCGGTAATCTCTTTAATAAAATAGCAGTAGTTACAGGCGAAACGTGGCACACTATTAGGGTAAAGTAGTCCTATATTTTTATAAAGAAAAATCGAAAGAATTATATAACCCCTAGGTATTTTTAGGACATCGTAACACTAATCACACAAATCATCGTATTCTCAAATCGATAACCTTTACAATTAAAAGGATACAGGCAATAAGATCCTGAATAATAGTGCGTAAACTACAAGAGAATTTTAACATCTTTTTATATATGTAATGTGTATACAAAGTCATTAACATTTCTTGCGTCAAACCTTCAGTGAGAAATGTATCGACGTACCTTAGCTAACGTCAGAGCAGCCATTATTTCTGGATCACAACCGTCATAGGCGTCAAGGTGCTCATTGAATTAACAAAAAAGTACGAGAATATTGTAAGAGCCGTTGCCCTTTTTAAGTACACTATTAGGGGTGACTTTGATTCGCCATCTAGACAATCAGAGGTTATAAAATAACATTTAATAGTTCTGTGAGTTCTTGGCTGTCCTACGCTTGCACAGCGAACATTATACAATTTAAGTTGAATTAAAATGTACAGACAGATTATTATTTACTTTTTTAATCCGATTATCTTATCTAATTTACGTCAAAGTAGTTTATCACCCTTTGTTAGTTTATCATTAGCAACAGTTATAAAATATAGGTATACCTGAATACGTAACGAATGACCTAGTCTTATTGTGATAAGATATTTACACGACAAGGGTATTATCGTCGATACTGTTAATTTACCTAATTGACACAATACAATACTGGAATTGACATTTTCCATTTCGCCTTTACACCTTTCGTTCAAGAGTACTTGTAAAAAGCAAGAACCGTACCATACATTAAGGTACAAAGAACGAAGCATACGTGATTTGCCTTACAGTAGTTTTAACTTTCTTATCAGTATAATTGATACGGTAGATTCAGATACCATAATAGAAATCTAACTCGGTTGGTTCTAAGTCGGTCGGTAAATCGAATCTTAATTAAATTACTCAGAAGGAGATTTATTTTAGAAATTGTAATCTTAGTTTCCCTGAAAGGTACGAGAATCCTTTCAAAGTAAGTTTTCCGACTTCGAAAGTTCCTAGAAATCTATATAATAGGTACTTGCACAATGATTTCATTTGAATCGTAGTTTCAAAACTGGGTTGGCACTAATATTGCTTCAACAAATCTGTAAATAAAGATAAGCTGGACCAATTCAAGTTATTTCCACGAGAATACGTGTGTGAAGCAGTCATAATTTATTGGTCCGTATTCGCGGTCGGTCCACGGGATGCATGATTGAACGTGCCGATGACGCAAGTGGACGGACGCTTATCGATTTCATTATTTTTTATCTTCCACGCTCACAATAGTTAGCAATAGTTCCCGGACTACTAAATGATCTATATAAAATTACTAATTACAAAACATTTACAACGTCAGCGTATAAAACTATGCCGCATAAAGTATTTTCCCGGCTGTTCGCTGTGGTGTTTCTCTCGGTGGCATTGGGGCTTTAGGGAAAATGATAAACTAAACCGGTGCAGTACTATTTTCGGTTTGGGAATCCGTTTTGTGTGAATCCGTTTGGATTGTGTTATTTATCGGAAAGTTGGGTGTCGTAAAGGTAACGCCTGTAAGGCTTCCTTCGTAAAACTCTTGTTACTATTTAAGGAAAATTTATTTCTCTCGATTCGTTTTGTAATTCAATTCTAATTTCAGACGCTATTATTATAACCATATTTTTATAACAATTCATTTTATTTTTAGCTTGATCGCTTGCTTTTAGAATTAAAATCACGTTTCTACGTTAAGTAACATGCTATGTATATGATTCGCCAGTGAACATCGGCTTTCCTTTTTTTTACTAAAGAACGTTCAAGGTTAAAAATACTACGTCAGAGCATTGTCAGACTATCGTACCGAAACTGTAATCTAAATTACTCTTGACTCTTCATGGATGACGCATGTACTTAGCGTTGTAATTGCTAATCATTATGACTCTACCTAAATGTTGTTCGTGCGAGATTTTGCCTACATTTTAGTTACATGGCACGTAGGCACCCATTTAGAATACCTTCGCAGACAAGCAATTTCGCTTTACTATTAAAGGGTGTAGGCAAAAACTCATTTGCTCGAAAAGGTATACATGCAACTAACAATGTCACTTTCCTCGCTTCGAGTTTGAAAAGAAAACTGTTACTGTTTGAGCAAGTTTGTTTGTTACCCAGAGATTAAGTAGGACTCAGACTGACTGACACATTTCGAGTAACTTCACCAATTTTATTTCCAATTAAGAAGGTTCTTAGTAGCCGCGTTGGGTGTCTTAATGGCTTTGAGAGATATTACGCTGTTTTCGATAAGAAATTGAGCAGCTTTATTTTCGTTCAATTAAAACTTACGTTTTAGTATGAATCAGCTTTGAGTTTGCTTATTCAAGTGGGTTTATTTATAGCGCAATGTTACACAACAATAACAAGATAGCGTTAAGTCAAAATTATTTAAATATAATATACTTCATTTTTCGTTAGCTGCCATTAATGCTGTATAAATGTTACAAATATGAAAATGTAAAGTAAAAGAAGTAGGTAGTATATGTATTTTACTTCTATTGCTTAACATAACTATGTGATGTGTTTAACTAAATAATTCATGCGAAGAAATTCTACGAATCAAGAGCACCTAAAATCTATCAAACATTTATGCGTAATATGTAACATTCACTGAAAATTCTCCATCGGCTCTCTTATATCATTTTACGAGTATAAGCTCTACATTTTGATAAGTTTAAAATTGAGATTTAATGAGGTTGTGATCGCTTACCTTCGCTCATAAAATACGGTATCCTAAACCTGCCGGAGAGCACTCTGTCCCTTAATGACTGAAGAGTAGAGCCGTCGAATGGCAGCGCGCCACACACGAGGACGTATAACACCACGCCGAGACTCTGCAAATTACATTATCATTAGCAAGGAAACTCGCTACGAAACTTATATAAGAAAAAAGGAAAAGAATTTTACTACATTATTTACAGCTGAATGCTGCGCTACGTAATGTCTCCTTGAAAAACTGTTGATATTTTTATGCTAACTAGATATTATTAACGGCTAACCACAAATTTAAGTAGAAAAATATTCACATTTAAATTTTACGATGAAAATCTATTATATTTTTATTATGATTCTTGTCGTAAATAATAAAATTGGATTAGATCTATGACGTTATTAGCTTGTGATATATATTATTTCTAGATTTCGAAGTGCGTCGGCTATGACGAAAGAAGACAGTGAAATACGTATGCGCAGAAAAAAAAACAAATAGTTTTGAAATGTAATTTAGTAGTCAATTGATGCGTTTACTGGTCTCCTACAAGTGATAGGTAGAGACGTACTTTTTCCAAGCCTATACTGTTATTCAAAGGATAAAGGTCGCTAGGTGAGCCTTTTGCCGTCTCTAGAGTTCATACCCGGCTAATCACCTTTACGGCCACAGGTGAGATTGTTTTCTACATTTGTCTCTACAGATACTGACTTACCCATATATCAATTTCTGGGCCCGTATATCTCTTGCCCTCGAAGACTTCAGGCGCTGCGTAGGGCGGTGACCCGCACCACGTCGCCAGCAGCTCGCCTGTCGCGTAGTAGTTGCTGAACCCGAAGTCTGCTATCTTGATGTTCATGTTCGCATCCAGTAGTAAGTTTTCCGCCTGTGCATATACAAAACGATTATTGAATATCGGTCACCGTAGGCCTAAAACCTATTTTGTAACTTAAGGTACCTAAATGGCTTGTATGATCTTTTTCATAAATAGCCTTAAATGATATAGTAGGTACTGCTTAGTACATAGATACGTCACACGCCACACCACATGCTAGAGCCGTGAATAGCGAAGCCATATGAAGGTGCTAACGATGAGAATCGTTTTAGACGAATATTATGAACAAACTAAATGAAATCAAATGTAAAATGCCACTATTCCTAGATTATATTTACCGAATCTATTTAATTAAAAAACCTTTATACAAATGATAAGCGTTAAACAATAACATTCTATTTTACGCGTTCTGTTTTTGTCTAAAATCGGCCTAAACTTTGACAAAAGAAAAGTTATTTTCTCTTTCAACGTTGGTAGGTAGTAGGTACCTAAATAAAAAAACACATTTAAACTTTTCTCTTGAAAAGAAACTCCGAATTAATTTTATACAACCGCGACAAAAAGAGTTGGATTAACTTAGCAGCTTTATTTAAAACGTTGCCCTACTTTGCTTACTTTATTCCTCTTATTGTGGGCGCTATCACAGACCTGAACTACTACTTACTATTAAAAATGTAAAACCGTCCACCTGTTTATCATATTGTACCCTAGGATTATACCTCACCACAACTAAACCGATCGTAATGAAATTAAATATGGAGACATCTTGAACTTATGGAAGGGGTAAAAAAATATTCATATTCAATATATTATTCTTCTTGTGTACTTTATATTATAACCACAATCAGCATCTAAATCAGAACAGCCAAGACGTAATATTTACATCCTTGAAATAATTTCGATTGCAGGAATTCAAATCAAGTCTAAGACTGTACTAAGAAGAGCAGGGAAGCTTATCCAATCGATTAGAAGCTGAAGTCGCGGACTCAGCCTAATAGATCTGTTTGTTAAGTGACGTTGAAAGGACACTGATATGCTCTTATAACTCCATTTTAACACTCTAAACTACTCGGCCAAATGAACTTTGCAATTTATTCACCTAAGCGAAATGTTTTACCAAACTATTGTTTGAGTTGAGCTCAAACTTCATTCAGTTTTATGTTTTATCTTCAGGTAAAATTTACTTCTGGGCCTCGGAAATGTATTTCTTTCACAAAATCCTTTCCTGTTATGAGAATTATTCTATGAATCTTATGTTACCCGTCATTATTTAAAGTCTCTTGTACCTACGTAATTCTAATTAATGATCATCCCAGCTTAATGTGTATATAAATAATATGTACTTATACTAATGTAATTATATTTTTTTATAACCTTTTCCTTGCCCGTCGCCGTAATAAATACTGGGTGTAACTAAATGGGTTAGTGTTTCAAGGCTTTGCACTTAACTTGCCCCGCAATAAATTACTTTGTGTAATTTATAGATGTTAATGAAAGTAACACCTATACTTTCGTTTGAGTGAACACTCCCCTACGGATAAATATAGCAGGGAGAAATATAGGTAGGCGGCATAAATAATTTTGCCATATTTAGAATACATAATAAGATCACGCCTGTAATCCCCAAAGGGGATAGCAGGGTTGTTTGCCACAATCAGGAGTTTATACACTCACATTTCGCTTTTAGAATACAAATTTGTTTTTAATTTGACTCATTGCCGTTTGCTTTGGGAGCTTCTTCTGCCGATGCATCCGTTGATAGAGATGCCTAGTATGGCTCTAGCTTTAAGTACTCTAGTTATTGCTTGAATTTACTGACTGCTACAGACAATTTCGAAGATAGAATTTATGAGCAGTTCAAAATCAGCGTGAAGCTAAATCGTTTAAATACTGAAACTTTTTATTTGAAGGCGATATATTGACTGATAGTCGCTGTCCTTACATAGAGTGACATATGGCTTCATCTAAGTTATAAAAATATTATACTTCTATATTCTAAACTTTACGTACCTTGAGATCTCTATGAACAATGCGCCTCTCATGACAGTACTCCACGGCGGAGAGGATCTGCCAGAATTTGCGCCTTGCCGCTTGCTCCGCCATACGACCGTACCTAGCGATGTAATCTGCGGAAACAATACTCAAATGAAACCAACAACAATCAGAAGAAATTCAATAAAAAATAAAAGTGATTCAAGAGGTACCAAATGCTAATGTTTAAGGCCCTACCAATAACACACAAGAACCTCATAAAAGCGATTCAATAGGTAATGTTAACGCTAAAAATCTTTCCTCAATTTGAACCTGAATATATTAATACATCTTACTAAATCAGTTACTAAGATCAGCCTGATAGTATGTTCGAAGAAATCTCATTAAATGAGTACTGATTTATAGCTACTAGGAAACCAAACGAGGATACTGACAGCAAGTGAATCCATACAGCAAAATTTAAGAAGACTTTTTTTTATTTGTGAAGATTTTAATGTCCAATTCTGATTTAATTAATCTAAATTCAGAGACTGTAAGATTTAGAATTCTCAATCAGTTTCTTAGTGATTCATTTTGTGTAGGTTCTATATTATAAACCGTTTAGGTAAACCATTACGCAGCATGGCTCACAGTTGCCGCTCCAACGTGTTTCGATACCCACGCAGCCGCAGCTCTAGGTGGTCCCTAATCAAAGACCACACAACCACGTAATGGTTAGTTACCTAATAAAGTACTTTGATACGATGTTTGTGGTATATAAATGTATCCACATATATTTATCTATACGATAAGTACATTTAATATTAGTTTTGTGATGATTGTGGTATGATATTTCGTAGTACCAATGCTCTGTCGTTATGTTAAGGATTTTCCAGTAAAATGATGGTGTATTATACATGAGCATCGAGCTAAAGCATTATTCAACACACTTAAATGTAAATACAATAAAAACATAACAACATGAATAATATGGAAGTATGTAACGTTAATATTATGAGAATGTACGTGTTCTTTTGTTTTCGCTTAATGTATACGTCACAAACTGATTGTGCTGATTAAACCTACTAAGAATGTTATAACATTTATAAATAATAAAGAAAACAATAATAAAATCATGGTTGCTTATCTGAAGCATATTGAATACTACGTAGTTATTTCAATACGCAGATCGTTGTGTATAATTATGTAAGTATGTTTTTAATAAGACTATTATACCTACACCTACGTAACTATCTACTCCAGAAACTAGAATAAATCCAAGCGTCTGCTCTATATCACATACTCTACGACATATGAATACAGGATTTTACAATTGTTACGAATACTTTACTATAACCTTAGTAGGTATGTCATTTATAATATCGAACTACGTCTACGCATTGTCTAACCACGCAATCTATTTAAGCATTTATGTAATAAAATTCTAACATTCTATACATCTTCGAAAAGGTATGTGATGAATAAGCTTAGGTAATATGAATAGACTTCCAAGAATGATGTGTGTATTTAATTATAATTTTCCCAAAGATAACTTCAGCAGCAAATATGTATTCTAAAAGTAATAACAGGCCTACAAACAAAATATTTACGTAACAATGATAAGTATAGTAGGTATTTGTTTGACACAATAACGTGGGCTCCGTCCTCGACGATCCAGAGGCAACAGGGAACCCGGTTGACTTTATTATTAAAGTGGGTCAGAGTTTATCACCCACTCAAACGGCTCGTCCAGTAACAAGACCATCTGTGGACCTCGAACCCTGAATTCGATTCCCTGGCCAATAAGTAAAATAGAGTTCTTTACTTACAGAATATTCGAATATTCCTAAACGAAAATTATTAGTGAATTCTCCAAGTCTAAACGATGGCACCCTAGGCCCTAATAGAGGCTTACTTGTGTAACAAACCGGGTAGCGGTACCTACATGTTTATTATGTAACCCTTAGGGATCACAGGCCGACGCAGGTGACATTGCTCTGATGGTATATCAAACTGGAATGGACATTTAATAATAAAAGCTGTACGAAACAGGAATTGTAAATTCATCCGCTTCAAAATGAAACCACCTGACGCAGGTGTTGAAGTTAAACAACGTGCTCTACCTACATTGTTACTGTATTGTCATTGCTTCGAATTTTCATAATAACATTATGGTACAAAGGATAAAGGTAAAATACTTTATAGGAATGAGTATCTGGCATTGTGAGCGAACCGCAATAAATCTAATAGAGACAGCTATACAATCGTGTCCTGTATGCGCTAATGCAGCTTTATAAATATTAATTAAGAAATATTCACATTATGCACCACTGGCATGCTTTGTTGCCTTATAATAATGGGAGCTAAATTAATATATTTTCAAGAATACTTCAGCGTTGACCTACACTTGTTAATAAGGTAGATAAAATAGTCAATGTTATCGACACTGGATACATCAGAATAGTGAAACAAAAGACAGTAGTACAAGTATTCGAAGACCAAATTATTAGATGTAACGGAAAAGGATCCATTCAATAATTAGATAGAAATAGAGATATGAAAATACTCCTATTATGGTAAAAAAATATCAGCAGCATAACCTTACTATGACAGTTATTGGGATCGTTATAAATAGCAGACATTAGGACAAAATTACAGACCGGCTTTTAAAAGACAGATGGTTTCTTTTATTTATCTTTACTAAGTAAGCAAAGCATTTCACATAATGTTTTTATGGATTCACTCGAAAAGTTTCCTGTCTAAGTTATGTTGATTAAAGGGAATTATTAAATGTAATTACATTTACAATTAACGATAAAATGATTAATTGCACTAATTCGACACTGGGTGAGTTAACCTCCATATAAGTACCAACATATTATAAAAGGATATTTATGGCAGTAAATATAATTCCACTACATATTTAGTCATTTCCAAATGAAGAACACTATTTTAACATAAAACTCGTTTGTTATGAATCATAATTTCCAATGAGTTTCATATATAATGAAATTCATGCAAAAGAATCGAGATTCGGAGAGGCTCTGGGATCGGAGTCGGATTTTGGGGGACGTAGTCAGCTGTGCGCGAAATTGCTTCCCTCGTCCACCCACTACCCCTACCGCCGTCAGCGACACCCTGCCGAGTGACGTCACACCAGGCCTGCTTACGTCATAGACAAAGCGGCCACGAACTTACGACGAACGAACGCCCTTAATCGATTTAGAGGTTATTTACTACGTTATACTTTTTGCTGCGCCTACACAACAATAATAAGATTATTTTACATAGGTTAATTAAAGTAATGGAAAAACCTGTGAACCTAATCACTTTAAATTAATGTTCTTACAGTTGCTGGAGAAAATTAATAAAATTTCCCGAAAACCAAAGCCATAACAAATGGACGAAGTGTATGGCAATTAAAAATCACACCAATGTCTTAATCATAGTAATTTGTGAAACTATATGCTCGAAAATTATTTGTATGTATGTGATATTTTCATTATAATACAATTCTTACCAAATATTTCTCCTTTACTTGCATATTCAGAAACTATGTAAATCATGTTTTTCGTCTCCATGACCTGAAACAATATTGTTATATTTATTATACAATTCAAGGGCAATGTTAGCTTTATCAGATAAAGTATGACTAGACTATATTTAATCAGGCGGCAGGCCGCTCCCAAAATAAGTCGCAAATCTCAATGTTTGACTACTCTTTTTCCAATTACTGTAAGCACGTTTGCCGTAGAAAACCCACGGATTTACCTAATAACAAGATCAAGATCTTCCACAACTGTATTCCTGGAACTACCTGCTACTAACTGCTATTATAACGAAGCTAAACCACACATAGATACTTCCACTTGTCCCGACTGTCATTGATACGACGGGAGCTACGGGGTAACCTCGTTTTGAAGCCGCAAGAGAATAATGTGCAAATAGCGGTCACCCAGCCTGCTACAGACCACTACAAGCTCGGTTTTAACCTGTACTTCAAATAGTACAATATTTAATGCTCCAAAGCATTTAATCTTCTTTACAGAGACTATTAATGTGGTCATTTTTATGTACCCCAACCGAATAATGGAAATAGCTTATCACTTATTCATATGTCCAAAAACACACTAACTTTGCTTTAACCTTCGTACATTCATTTCTTCGTGCACTATGTTTTAAGTACCTACTTGCAATTACAGTGCCGTTCAACATCTACACCGTGAAGTCATTAAAATTACGAAGTGTTTGCTAATTAAAAGTGGACGGGATTATTTAATTAAATGTGCAGCAATTTAACACTGTTGGCACAGCCGTTTCCAGTGGGCGCATATTTACAAAATCAATACATCATTTGCCTTCTCAAACTTTATTTATTAATTCTTTAGTGTGTCCAGTTATGGGATCCATAGCAATTTGCTAATGTAACCTTAAGCCACGTAGGTTACAAATGACCTATGTGTATCCTATTAAGTTTGATAGTATCTTTTTTAGAGATCATAGTTTTCATAATCGTTGAACTTTGTTTGCACTCAAGGACGTGAAGAAATGTTTCAGGTCGATTAATTGATTCTAATAATATAACTGAACTAACAGAAAAAGGCCATCCTTATAAAAAAGATCAACTTTCTGTAAAATATCCAACCAACACTAATTTGTAGAATCGTACTTAAAGCAAAGTTGATTGGCTTGCGAGTTTCGTCCCAGTGTCAATTACAAATCTTAATAGAAATTTTCCCATCTCGACATTTGACGAAAGTCGTTTATTGAATCCACTTAAATTCGCCAAATGAAGTTTTTTCAGAATATTCGTCGCAAAAAGATCGTCCTCAAAATGGTTTTTTCGCCAAATTCTGCACAAAGTGTTTAGTTATTAAATACCATTATGGATATAAACAAACTTCCTTTTTAGTTTTTTCCTCTTATACCAAGATAGCATTTTGATTTTGAGAAATGTGTTTAATTGAGAAAAATTTAGTGAACAATGTTATTAGCAATTAGTTTTCATACACATTATTTTCCATTAAAACGTCAATCTACACCAACTTTATATACTCAGCTTATCTATCGGTAAATGGAATCTATTAAGGAAACACCGCTTAATGCCCGAAACACTTTAATCCACTATTAAAATAGAGGTTTTCGAGATTAGTCGGATTAACTGCGCCCGTGACCTCGGCCTTTAAATTCATAGTTATCACTATAAATACGCCGTTTGGTAGGTATTGTTCTGTCTTTCTTAAACAGCTTACAGCTGTTGTAGTCATCACTAAGCCAAGGAAATGAATGGAAAGCGTGTTCACAGTTGTCTATAAATAAACATTCTGGGGTTACATGATTGTTTTGTTACTGAAAACAACGGATATGGGTGTTTGATTGTATAATGATAACATCTCAATAAGCGGAAACGTTCTCTTCCCGTGGTTTGAGGACAAAGCATAAACACTAAGTGCTATTCAAGATGACAATGTTTGTACACAAGGAACCTCTTGGTACCCCATTCAAGCTTTTAATAGTATCAAATCCATTCATACTTTGGCACGTGTTACGAAACCAGATTACGTAACATTCGTGCATTGTTCCAATTACAAGAATTGGTATTGTGCTATAACCCATTTGCCTGGTTAGTGCATCTGTAAGGACTGCTACAATGTTGAGATTAGTATGCACGGGTTACTTTGTACATAACATATTAACAACTCATTTTAGCGCGAATTCCATACAAATTCTGTACATAAACAGTGTTCTCTTTATTACTTTTAACGACGTAGGTTTAAGTATACTTAAATATAGCTTTGTCTGTTGATAAATACCATCACAACACCAAGCATATATTAGTAAATATCACTAGAAAGCAATGTGTGGGTACAATTATACCATCGTATGAGATCATCTACCTCATCCCACATAAACTCTTATGACGCATACCTAATATTATAATGTTTATTTCCTGTATTGTACAATGTACAATAACGGCAATGTGCTTATTCTTGTTTACAATATAATATAAGTACAATGGCAAAGTTATGTTTAACATTGTGACGGCAGTGGATAAAATATAACACATTTGACACCTTCTGTATTTTACGAAATACAAGACTTAAGTTAAGCGAAGGTTAGGATTAAGTTTCGATAACAATACAAGTTTTTATCCATGTTATGCTTTAATAATCTTACTTTCAGTTCAATTATAATGCATCACGTAGCAATGAAGATGTGTTTTATATACTTACTTATACCATTTCTTTTTTAGTTATATCCAATCTAATCTACGTATTTCGATGGAGACGAACTGAAACTTCAGTAGGTACTATTCCTAAAACTTGCGTCAATGTTACAAATAAATGGTGTATATTACAGAAGATAAAGTCTCACTCCTGTCTGACGTTACCCATCATAAGAAATGTACATTGTACGTATTAGTCTATTTATATCCACTCAATCATAAAGGTAAACGTGTAAGTAACCAAATTTCACCATGAAATACGAGAACAAAACATGCAACTGCTGACGTAAATCGCCACATACGTAAAAGCAATTCACATTGACTAATTTTCTGACGCAAAGAACATTTGAAAGACAAAGTGTACTGTGGTAGACCGCGGCAAGTTTTTATATAGTTACATGAGTAGCGAACCGACATTTCTTATCATAAATGGCGCAGAACGATGTATGTGAGTCGTTCTTGTTACCACGTCGTCTGAGTAAGCAAAACATGACCTTAGTGGCAATAATATGACTACAGAGCCAGTTCCACTGGCGTGTTCGTTCCCAACATAGTAATGTCACGCGTCAGAAGTGCTAACGGCATGTCGTCCGACTGCCTCATTCTTTCGGGCTAATGGCATTATTGTCGTATTATTCGGAGCGAGTCATGTGCAGAACGTAATAGGCATATAGTCGTCGCTCCATCAAGCCGGTAAATCTACTAATTCATACACATTTGTTCCGCCGCTTAACGGTGACCGCAGAAGTATCTCTTTTGCGACCGCTAACTTTGCTCCAAATAACCGTAAGTTCGTTTTTGCACCTTACTCTATATGCGTGCTGCAAAGAGTAGTTTAATTTAATTGGACCTATCGATAAATGTTAGTCTTTAGACTCTTCGAAGTCAAGTAGCTCATTATCTCACATTTCATTAAGTTCTTAGGCCTTTCTCTCGCTAAAGGACAAAAATGTAACAAATTATTGCAATAACTTACACATAACTTTTAAGGGACTCTACCAAAGCATTCGTTAAATTAAACTCACCTGATAAAGCTTAATTATATGAGGATGATCCAGCCTCTTCATGATGTCCACCTCTCTGTAGACTTTTTGAAGATTACTGGCGTCTAATTGCGATTTATCTATTATCTTAATTGCTACCTGTAACAAAAACAAACATGGCTTTAGAAACATGTTCACGTGCATATAATTACTTCTTAACATGTGAATGAGACGTGCTTATATGGAATTTTTTGGTACCAAATCTTGATAATACATATCACAACTATAATCTCCAAAATGATTGTTAATGATATTACTAAGACTATCGCGTCTGTGAATATACGTCCGTCTGAATATTTTATCAAAACATGCACATAAGAAGTGGTCAGTTGCGGGTTTATTGTAATATTAATCCAAGCAACACCAATTTTCTAAAAAACATGTAGATTTTTTCAAATTTTTGTAGTAATCTCAAATTAATCGTGACTGTTTACAGTATGGTCGCGTGTTTTGCCAAGCAATATTAGCGCCCATGTTTGACTGCCTAGACGCCTTAATAAAGTTTTTTCAGCGGTCGTAACGGAACAATACCGTTAGTGCCTGGTGTGTTTCCAGACGTACAAAGGGGCGGTGACGTCAAGACGGGCGTCATTTCTGAACGATTGAACCAATTGACGTGATTGCGCCAACGGTTCCGTCCACCGCACCGCAGCGAGGTTAAATTATTAGCCAACAGAAAGACCACAGGAAAAGAAAGCTTTGCAATACTGTTACATATGAATCATTATTACAGACAAAGCAATTTGTTCGGCCATTGAAAAACTTCATTCACAAGTATCATATAAATAATTTAACTAGCGATTGCAATTCTTTTAATTCACGGCAAAGAGGTATTCTTACTTATATGTAGAGGTAACGAAAATTATAGATCATCAACTCTTGCTATGTATTTAATTGGCGATTACAAACCATTAAGTTACATGTTTCCTTACGATGTTTAACTTCAACGTAAGTCAGTGGCTCGGAAAGTACACACAACAAAAACTTCAACGCCCCAGACTTATGATGAAGGTGATATGATTAAGGATATACGGATGCCAATTATTATGACTTATAGCATTACCTGTCTTTTGTCCCGATCTATACTTATAGCATGGCTTCGCGGCACGTAGAGTCCGAGTTGATGAATAAATTAGGCGATAAGGTAAACTATAGGTAGTAGACCTGTGTTCTATATATATATATTCTACACTAACACTTTGTTTCTAGTCTTTACTTATAAGAGAGTAACAGTGTGTTAAAAGCATCTTTATATCTTCGATTTTCACGCAGAATTAGATGTTTTAAAGAGTCGAAGGACTCTATAAAACGTTATAAGTGTTACATATACAACTAAGTATTGTATGTTGGTAAATTACCCAGGCAAAAGATAGTCAAGTGTATTGCATAATATCCAGATATCTCCACAGTGACGTTTAGTATAACTTGGAAAACGGTGTCAATTAAACACGCACTGAGAATGTCATCAAAGTACCAGTACTTTTTCACATAATCTTAATCTTTAAATGAGTATTTTTCTGTGTAATTTTACACAATTACTTTATAAGACTGCAGTGTAACTACTTGAAAAATAGTGTCAATTACACAAGCAGTGATATTGTCAACTGCGGATTTATTCTTTTAAATGTCAACTTAATATTTAGTTGTTTACTGTTTATTCTAAGACACTTGGGTGCATTATTAAGGTCGTCGATTGCTATCAGATTACTTAAGCGACCTTTAACCAACAAGTAAATGGTCAATGAATGGAATATCCACTGCATTAAAAATAATATCGATGTCGCAATCGTATTGCAATTGCAGTATTTACTTCCATTTAAATATACCACCTTATTGCTTAAAACGCGACTGACAAGCGTGAAGTCTTTTGTTTAATTCCTAGGCTAGACAAAGAGTTATTTGGTGATTATGTATGTAAATTCTGAGCAAAATGAGGTTTTGAATATTACGTCTTTACGTATCCAAAAGTAACAATAGACTGGTTCCCTGTTACGAAGGAATGAAATTGTATATAATATCGAAAACTTTTCTATCGACTTTTTCATACAAGGTGAAAAAAAACTACGTAAATACACATTTGGCTATCATAAACGTAATTAGAACGAGTCACAGGGGCAGTCGCGATTGTAATTGCAGTAATAGAAGCTGAACTACCGGGCAGTTGCTCTGACATTGACCCTATATTGCAGATAGCGGCATTCTGCACACGACTCCCTTACGTCACTCGCCTGGAAACACCCCCTACGATATATTCAGATAATTTATATGTTACGCAACATATCAAGGAAAGCCTGACTACTCATACACAAATACGTTATTGTACGTAACTAATATTATTTTTTACTTAAGTACCTACCTGTTATTTTTTAATTACGATTATTGTGAATAATTAATATAGGTAACGTTTAAAAATGAAACTATTTTTTTTAATAAATTTTATTTGGTCACGTCTACTATTTTTCTATCAGATATAAACATAAGCAAAAAATGTGTTGGTAGAATCGGTACTCGGTACATACATTGCCTGCACTCCCCTCAGAGGTATACAAGCGTGAAGTATATGTATATTAATCCGATGCCACTTAGAAAGTGAAGCGACGTGACAAATGAAAGAGAAAATGTAATGGTCCAATTAAGTACCAATCTATTAATTATTGTATAATACCGACATTACTCACTGTCCGTGTGACAGATTACAAGCTACTCGGTCTAATGTGCCATTGTTTGACCATTCAAGAAAAAGTAAATTCATTAAGTAACTAAATTAAGTTGTTAAAGTTTTTACTGAAAGTTTAAAAATGTACATATAAAAACATTTCATTTAAATTGTCGTTGTGTATTTTTAAAACGCAATAGTTTTACATTATCTAGATTCAAAACAAAACACTACCTTATCAGTTCAAAATACAATTGATTGTGACAAGCAAATGGACAAACGGATGACCTCGTTTATGTATGCATCACGTGTACAGAGTATTTTGTTAGGATTTACAAAAGTATGGAATGATTTCATCGTTGCCATACAAATTATCTATATCTATAGATAAAATAATTCAGTAATATACCTACCTTTGCAAATTATTATGTGAACATTAATTTCTTTTTTTAACCTAAGCAGTGCCATCTATTTACGCCAATTAATTTATCAACAAGATCAATTATGTTCTAACGGTATGACTAACTTATAATATCCAAATTTATTTAAAATTCATCTTTATCATGTAGAAAGACTTGAATCTGAATGGCACAGTCATCATGATTTCAATTGAGAGGTGATTTTTAAAATTCTGTTTAGGCAAGATATCATCAAACCGTATAATCTCTATACTTTGCCACTAAGTTTACTTCAGTGAGATAGAAATCAAATGTAGAGTCCTTTACCGAGATGTTTCTGTGATTTACTCGTATAGAAAATCGAGTGAACAATTTCTCTCGAGAATTCAATACGATCAGTGTTCCTACAACGGCAGCTTGTGGGTAGAAGCGATATTCTGTGGTTAAGGTAACTGGCCGGTACGGAATTCCGATTGCACAACGCGGGAAAACTTTTCTAACTAAAACCGAGGACGCAGCCTATCCGGATATGACGTAGGAATAACGGATGCACCTCAAAACTCCGGTTATCGGTGCAACGTTTAACTTTATCGATAAACGGAGGTTTGACCTTATGGTTGGGAAACCCAAGGGTCATTGGACGCTGACCCTATTGTTAGAGCGAAGTTCTTAGTACTGAATTTTGAACTTGTAGACATAGAACAGTGAATAGAAGTATAAGAGATTTTTTTCCTGTTTATTATTTTTAATAATACGGTATGTTTTTATAGTTTAAGTAATTTAGTCTAGCCGTTTGAGCGTGAAGAGGTAAGAAACACACAAATACACTCACAAACTTTCGCCTTTATAATATTAGTGTGAAGTGTGATGCCTAATTGTGGCAAAAGATTGTATCGATTACAGATTTTCGTTTGTATACACATGTGTCTGAACTTAAGTCCTATTGAATAAAATGCTCAGGTGATCAGAGTAAAACGACAATCAAAATGTACAAATAATATTTATTACCTAAGTTTTTTATCGATGGATTAATATTTATTTAATTTCTTAGATGAATGGACAAAACGATAACTAATGTGTCATGGAAAAGAAATAGGATTAGAAGGTCACCTTAACCTGAATTTGAAATAGGT
Source organism: Abrostola triplasia (assembly GCA_946251915.1). NCBI lineage: Eukaryota > Metazoa > Arthropoda > Insecta > Lepidoptera > Noctuidae > Abrostola > Abrostola triplasia. The sequence goes on along the minus strand of OX276434.1, from coordinate 6,528,933 downwards.
CAATGAACTTCTAGGTAAGTATTTGTTACACATTCGACATTTACATTTCTATATGTGGTGCAGATTATAATTATATTGTGTTGTAGGTATCCCTTTATAAAAGATTCGGAAATATGTTTAGCTTAAAATACTGTATAGATTATAGAACTTACTCGTATCTTTTCAGTTACTTGCATAGATATTATATTAAACAAGCATAAAAAGCAAGTCAGCGCTTCAAAACTCTCGAAATAACTTACACATAAAGTATTTAATACGTACGTAAAAAAAATTAATGCCTTCGAACAAAATACTTGGTTAAACACGACAGCAGTTTTGTATACAAGCTATAACAAGAATGTATGATATTAATATCCACAATTATACTTCAATATCGTGTCTAGTAATTGTAATGAACCTGGTTGATTTACACCTGATACTTTCAATGAACGACTGAGCTGTTAATTTAATCAAGTAATTAAATAACAGCTATCAATAACAGTATCGCCCACAACACTAAACTGACAACGGCATTCACGCAATATTTAACATTTCTGTTAAATCTTATACCAATCGATGTGAATGTCTTACTAAATATGTTACTAGCAAACATATTGGATTTGGTTGTTAGCTAAATGATTTGCTATTAATAACAGTGTCACCGCTCACACAATACGTATGACGCACATTCCCCAAACACTAATAACTATAATTAGGAGGCCAATGATAAATTAGCACTAGTCTCCTAACGCAATTAGGTACTACAGAACGCAAATAATTTGCACCTTGATGCTAACTATCCACGATCTTGGATATGACGACTTGTACAAAGATAAACGAAACGCTCGAGTTATTTTACAATACATTTTAAAGGAGGTTCCACATATCAAATTAGGTTATTTTTAAAATACGAATCAATTCACACTAATTTAGTATTACCAAATACAGAAAGAGTCAATACTTCTAAAATTGAACATGGATATTGCTGCTACACAGTCGCTATGTGCACAGATTTGACTTCAATAAACTGTCCGATACACCTTTGGATACAGACATAAAGCAATATGTGCACCTTCTGGAATGAAATCAAACCCGACATTATTGTTCATAGAAGTCGCTGATATTCCGACTTCTTCCAGAATACTACAGCAGGTAGAACCAATATAGGTATAATAGATTGACGTAATCTTAAAGACTTGTAAAAACACTTAACAAATGCAATTGTTAATTTTCTTCATAAAAGATTAAGCGCTTTTTTCCCCATTATAAAATAATGAGTCTTCTTATTACTAAGACTTTTGTACGGGCTTAAGTGGTTTCTAGGAAGATAAATCGACTAAAACTTGGTCGTTTTTAAAACCTTTTGTAGGTAAAACCGGAGCAGAAAGCGAATACAAAAACTTTATTATAACACAATGCAAAGACTTGCCATATTTTCCTTTCAATCTCTGCATAATCTATGCATTTATTATTCATCTAATCATGCGTGTAACGATTTATCATAATTATAAACGAATTTTTATCGCGTCATTATGATAATATTCACATTGATAAAGTTTTGATCAGTTCGATGATGTTATTGACGCCTTTTATGAAGTAAGCGAACATTGAAGCTGGATTGGTAATGGTGACGAACTATTCACCAAGGATTACCATGGCATCAACTTTTCGAATGCATTTGTAAGCATCAAATAAGCTCTGAGATGACGTAAGATTTAAAAAACCTAATATTATGTTCTATTAAAAGCTTTGTTCCCATGATGCTGAACTTTTGGCTTTCCAAATATGCAGTATAACATCACGCCTGTATTATCTGAATGTTAACTATGTGCCTGTCAACGTAAACGTCACTAAATGTATGACTACTACAAAAATGTATTGTCCTTCTAGGAAAATATGATCGGCACAAAGTGGAGCTAAGCAGTTAAGAATTATACAAATCATCGCAAATAAATCACGTTGTTATAGTATCCCATGGCTCTACTTAGTCCAAGCTTCGACCGAATTCAGGGACGTTAAGCCCTTTAGCGGCAGCCACAATCAACAAGTCTAGACGACGATCAATATACTCGCCAAAGCGAGACAGCACACACGAGAAGAAGACAGATACACTCGTCTTTCTCCTCTACTCTACAATCCTCGACAGGGGTAAAATCCACAACGTGCAGTGTATGTATATTAAATCAAGAGTCCTTTGATGGCTGATAAAAAAATATTTTCAGATTTTATTAGGTTTCCAGGGCTCAGTCGTGTAGTGCCGTACAATAAATATTGATAACCTATATCCAATGTAAGGAATGCAATATGGTTCTAATAATAGCGGCATTATGATACTGAAAGGTCTATTGTTGTACCCGTGTACACACCATCCACATGAGTATTGCTGTTTTAACACGCTTTATTTGGCACATGTAACTAACATACATGTTGCATCACGTTTTAAGGGCAAAGTTGTTCCATTACAGTTTTCTAAAACAATGCATTTGAAAACAATAGACTCACAAGAGCAGGGAACTTCTAGTAAATGTAGTACGAAGCGACGTCGGAGAAGCGTAGTACGGAGTACCCTCCATTCTAGTGCCCCCCTTCCATCATGGCTCGTCCGGACCACTACAGACGACTTTTTCAAGGATAAAAACGGGAGACATCACACGAAGTATTCAATTTGTCAACACGCTTGTATCCTTCAGAGTTACTTCCCTATATCACTGTTTATTGAATTTCGCCCTGAGCAACAGAAAGACATACTAAACATGACGGCTTTTAATGTATAATTGCATACACTTTTAGCTAAGTTGAGGCTGTACTGTACTCATATGAAATTGAGTAACAATTTAAAACACTTGAGCAATACCTCACCGTACATTAATACAGCAATTAAGGAGATTTGTAAGTAACATATAATTTTATTACAAACATTTTCAATTCCAAATGAACAATTGACGTCATGACAGGAGATAACTACTTATCGAGAGCAAACAAACACGCGTGTCTCGACGTTATCGCGTTGAATTATCTCGTGATAAACGCATTCTAGTTGGTATAGTTTCAACAATATCATCTACAGCTAATATGAATAGTCATGTTAGAAAAAATGTAAACAAAGAGAAAGTTTCGCTGCTAAGACGGAGAAGACGTTAAGGGTGACCGCCAGACAGCAAATGTAGATAACAACCAGCCACTGACGCAGAGCTCCAAAATAGATAACGCATTTGCGTCAAGCGCACATTTTTCAAGCAGTGTAAACGGAGCGCGTGCCATACTGTATGATTTCCTGGCAAAATATTCGCCAGACTAGTACGGATCACGCATCTCCTGGCTGATCACGCTTTCTTTATTTTACCAAGCGCAACGTAATGATTCAAACTGTCTAGGCTCACATCGTTTATCAATTTTACACCACGATGGATTGTTTGTCTGGCATTTGTATAACTGCATGTCATATGGACGTCAAAGGTATTCATAACACAGAATATGCAGTAACTCTTGATTATCATGGCAAAGGAGATTACATTATATCGAATTATATAAAATAGACCACTAATGCAAGAATATATGAATGAAATGGTTCTGTAAATAAACAACAAAAAGTAGTGACGACTACATTTTTGGAGCACCGAACGTCTGGCCGTCACCTTGGTGTTAACAGCTCGCACTGAAAAAAGGAAAATAATAAAAACAACACGATGCGTGCACCGGAGGCAAGGTCGATGCCGTGGTATTTCTGGACGCGGCAGCCCGCCGCGCCGGCGATCGTTTCGACCTCATCCAACCGACTACGTTGAATCACTGATTGATAGCTACGTTCCACGAAACGAAATATTTCGCCAAGTTTTTTGGTAACTTTTGTGGCATTGTGTTTACATTGACGCCACTTTGCACTGCTTTGATACAAAACAAAAGGGAACTGTTAGAAAACTAACAACTTCTCAATATTGATGTAATTCAGAGAAACGTTGGATCATGCAAGATTTACTTCCCAGTACTAACGAGGTAAGAACATCAAAATCAGAATCATCAAAAATTCGACGCCAAAAACCTTAGTTACACAATGTGTGTAAACACCGGATCTACGGTATCTAGGTTCGATAAAAGGTGGCAGTCTACATATTATATGAAACACGCATAGTGGCGAAGGCCGAGGGCGTCCGTTCTGTTATTTTGGTGCATTCATTCAACGTCGCGTCCTCGTAAGTCACTCTGTGATGCGTCATCTTCATCGTCGATTCTAAACAAAAGTCTATATATTCTCACGGAACCAAAAACCCTGAAACCGATGTAATCGCCAGTTTAAAAGTCATTCATACAAACGCAGGTCGTGTGCCGTGAGTCATTCACGGCGATGTACAGTATTCGGCCAATGACCCACTTCGTTGCTATCGACTCGTCGCACTATGTTTTATTACTGTAGCAGTGTAGCCTATGATACCTAATGCGATAGCTGTATAATGTCATTAATTATTTCAGGGAAAATACTGAAGCCTATCAAGACTAACTTCTTGCAATTTGTTACACATCATCGTATAAAAAGGAGGATTGGTTCAGCAGGCTGACGATTGTTTTTTCCTCATTTTGCCTTCAATTTGAATTAGAAGAGATAAGATGAAATAAAACAGTTTAACAGGAAGATTTTAACACCTTAAAGTATAACCTTCATTAGGCTTTAATATAAAATAAACAACAAAAACATATTGAATTACTTTTGTATAGGTACTTATTTTAATCTTATACGTCAGCAAACATGATTGTGTCACGTACAAGAAGTAATTTCTCATTAAGTATCAGATAAAAACCAAGTTCGTATAATACAATCTATGTCCATCTACCGTATCTGCTATAAACATACTTCAGGCTGAAGTGTACAAATAGAAAATGACCTTTGCAGCGACATTTTGCTACTCACATACCTCTTGCGTAAAATATATCTTCAGAGTTACAATACTCTTTAAAAATGTAATTTACCTAGATAAACTACTGTCGAGTGTCGACCAGACTTACGACTATACAGATACCTACGTATGGTATTATAAGCTCATCGATATAAAATATCTTATCGTGACAATACCCGTAGGTACAAAGGATTAAATTGTCTTTTTATAACAATGCCTTGGTGACTAGGATGAACGGTCGCTAACACAAGTCTCAATCGGCCATTCTATATCCCGTCTGGTTGCTATGTACCCACTTGCAACTGAGATGGGACGTTGGCATACATTCGCTGCTCTAGTCAATTTAAAAGGAATGTCGATGTCACGATGTTTATTTCTCAATCGATACTTCAAAATAAAAGTTCCGTAAGTGAGGACCTGTAAGGGACAAGAACAAAATTGTGTTATAAAATCCGTTACTCTTCAACACTCCTCTGACTGATAAGGAAAATTTTCAGTTTTGTCAATTTTTGATAGGATAATGCATACTTCGTTTCCTTGCCTGTGATATTTAAACTATATCCTAAATGGTTATTAAGAGGTCCTCCGGAGCTTTTGCCATGATACACTTGTAAGAGAGTGCCACTTAAAAAGACTTGTTTTGTATGCCGAATTAATGATTGAGATATAATATCCTACTAATGTCTTAATGTTATTGCGAAAGCGTGTTTGTCCTTTTTTCTCGGTTTAAAAGAGAGACGTAATTTTCGGGACAAATACTAATATAATATAGGCTTTTCAAAATCAATTACGGTCACAGTCCTGTGAGAACACGGGAGTGGAGCCGCGGGCAATATTTTTTTACAATATCTCTATAATATACCTCTTGTCGATTATATCATTCAACTATGTTTCTAGGTTGGTCCTTTGTTTGTGATATAGCTAATTAAGCTAAATTTAAGCTATACCAGAAGAAGCAGGTAACTATGCTAATTTGTGTTATCTTTTGCCTTGCTGATGTCCTTCATGGCATAGGTGATCAGGCACGAGAAGTGTGCATGTTAGGAACCTTTCCGGACAACATAAAAAATGATACAAGATAGAGAACATTCTGTGCGAATCTTAAGCAAGTGCCTTATTATTTCAATTTCGAAAATCTTTTAAAACACGTTACGGAGAAACCTATTGTTTGGTATTCAAAATAATATACAAGTAAAGTTTTGAATTGCTTTAAAAAATATACAGGACCATTTTTAGACGGGTAGGCGGAAACCTCGGATTTACATTTTGCTACGATCGTGGCATTGCATTTACACCCTTTCGCCTTTTTACTATCGTCACATTCTTCATATGACCTAATAAAACTACACCATACGTTTATCGCTAAATAATTTACTCCGATCCTTCGTCATTACGTATCTTAAGTACTTTTTGTGATTACATTAATTAACTATGCATACGTAGAAGTTTCTACTTTCGCTAGTTAAAAAGTTACATAAGGTTAATTAGAACCAGTGATCGAGCGTGATATATTTATAGCTTATTGTTTTCTGGATGACTACAAATCGAAGACTTTCATAGTTCAGGTATTATTTATTGAGCGCGTTATTAAGCTGTGTAAGTATATCCAAAACTGTGTTTTTCTCAATATCAATAATAACTTATCATATTCCGTAGGTATGGTTTGTTTACGAGAATTTGTGTCTGTATTCATTGTTAGAGGGTATGGTATGTAGTTTTTCGAAGGTACACAAGTAACTAATACTTAAAAAAATCAGGAAAATCATCAATATGTAGATACATATATAAGTAATTAACTAATCACTTACATGTTGATGTTTATACCTACTTACGTATTTTTTAGGAACCGAAATAAAGGTATTGCCAGAAACAATACCTATCGTTCCAAATATAAAAATAATAACAATGATGAATAAATAAGTAGTATAACGAGATAAATATCTTTAATTCTATCTAGTACCTAGTTTATGTTAATTAATGACCTTTAGAATATTTTAAAGACTGGTAAAACCTGTCGTTCTAAGTGCAATGACATCTCAACCGATAATATCTAGGTATTTTTAATAAATCGTTTATTCTTAATTTAGTTCTTTTTGCTTGTTTTATGGAATCTTAATTTTTCTTTTTCGCACTAACTCTGGTAAGGTATTAAGTAAGGAATCTATTGTTTGAACATTATAAAATCACGCCGCCTGTAGCGATTTATTAATTGTGTAGACCGAGGTGATTACAAATAATGTTCGTGATGCAGACGTCCATAAGTCATTCCTGGGGTGTGAACTAAAGAGGCTAGGTATTGCTATCTAGTAGGGTCGACTAACTAAGCCTTGGGCCACAACTAATAATAAATAGGTAGGTAGTTTTACATAATGAATCAATATCCTGCAACGACCAAACCCACGTTCTAAGGTTTTATGCAAGTTGATCGCAGCCACTAAACAATAAACGATATCACAAAAAAAATGTATAATAATAATCGGACTTCACAGGTTTATCCATTCAGCTAGGTTGTGTGTACTTTCCTCATTAATGATAAACTTAAAAATTATTACGCACAGGCTACTTATACTTTTATGTACTGGGCCTATTGAGCGTTCAGAGTTATTAAACATTAGAAATGTAACGAGAGCCCTTAGGCTTCTCATGTGCATCAAGTGACGACGGTATCGATTGTACCCCTTACCTCAGTCTTCGTTATTCGATGTCGTGCTAACTTAACGACGGCAAAATTTCCCTTGCCGATGGTCCTCTCGATGTCATAAAAACCCACCCTAATGGGGGTCTTCGCAGGACGTTCACGGTCCGCCATTGTTATATTAAAATCAAATTCCAAATGGATTTTCTAACACTTCGGAGGATTTATACAAAACCATCCGTAACACTTTGTTTATATTCATCAAAGGCAGTCATTAACGCACACCAAAATTAGAGCGAGTTAACGCACACAAATCGACGCATGTAGGTATAATCCCATACGTCATTTAATAAATAAATGACATGTTTTAATTGTGAATTACGCGATTTGTAGATTTGTACTCCCTGGAGTAAATCCTATCAAAGACACTCATTACGTGTTCCGTATAAATAAACAACACAATATTAGATTGTTTTAAAAAACATCTTTACACACACTGTAAGTTCATGTTCTTCATTAGCACGTTAGCTATTTTGTATACAAAATTTATTTACAATAGAAAATCGCGCAGAGGCGGCGTGCGCGTAATATTCGCTTGAAGCACCACGTCACGCCGCCGCCTCACCGGCTGTCAACCGGGTACTGAACTCGAGTCGATCGAGTCGAGTACTCATAGAGCCAAGCACACCACCTACCGCCGCGGTACACGCGCGCGCTTTCAGTCGCCTGCCAGCCATGTTGATTCTCTTCATGACGTCAACAAGGCGTTCGGTGCTTAGTCGTACTACATTGAACATTCGTATGTATGGATGAAGTATGTACTACTTCTTTAACGTAGGCTATACATGCCGTATATAATCCTATTGGAAACCAATTCGAATACATATTACGTTACATATATTATTATATTAATATCATTGTAGATGTAAATGTCACGATATAAAGACGGTGTATGGATCTAATCTATCGAATTATATTCGAAAATGTGTGATTTTATATTTTTCCAAATACCTTTGCGCATTTAATCATATCTAGGTATATATGAATGCTAAAATCTCAGCTAAAATCATGTTAAACTATTAGCATGGATGAAAGAGTACCGTAGGCTGTAGCGTAAAAGGATAATCAGTATCAGATATGTCACGAAGGATTGTCGAAAATTTGAAATTGCCGCTGCTTATTTTATTATTAATGCTTAGCAGGCCAGTCGACGAAAGTATATTACCAGCGTCTTGGAATATTTGGAACTTAGTTTAAAATGTTACTAAACAAAATATTTCTTAATGTAAACCAAAATACCTATCTACTCAGTACATGGTATTTGTAAGGAATTTTAATTTAACCAAAACAATTTTTTGGCTATTATTCATTGAGTAAGATAGAATTTGCTCGGAATTTTAAATCTATCAAGTTGGGAATTTTTCGAAATGGTAGGGTAGCTGTAAAAGACAAAAAATAATCACTGCCAAGACACGGTGTGGAATCGAAAAACAAGGCCAATCGTAATTATTTATAAAAGTCTCAGGCCTAATTATTTATTATCCACAAACGCAAATTAATCTTTATTATTATAATGCAACAGTGGAACACGTAGCCTTCGGGCTGTAAAAATCATTCAGTCAGTTATCCATACGCTACAGTGTCACCACAGTGCATTTTTGAAAAAGGTAGGAGTGTCCATACTTTATTATTTTTACAAGCTTTTATTATATTTTACGAGACAGGTAATGTGCATTATTTTTCTATCTATTTACTTAGAATATAATACCTTAGTACGAATACGGAAGAATACAATTTATTTTAATGAGTAAGTAGTGGTAGTGTGGAATTTTTGTCTAGTGATGAAACTTATTTTGCATCCTATTTCCAGCATTCGCTAGTGTAATTCGGTAAACTTTCAGATAAAAATAGAATAATGGATGCCAAATTGGCTTTGTCATGGGCCACTGTGTACAGTTGCTATAGAGAAAATCACATATATTTTTTATCCTAGAAATATTTTTTTAATATTGTGGTAACATTGATAAACACTTCATACTAACCAAAATTATCACAAAACTTGAGCATCAGCATATATCTTTCTTTGTCTACCTGCGTGCATTTTCCAATAAGAAAAAATGAAAAGCAATAACGACGCCTAACTGACTACGATTGTGTAGTACTGTAATGCGACTGGTATTTTTTTTTGCAATGTGATTGTGGAAGGCATTGGAGGGACATACTATAAATTTCATATATTTTGAAGAAGTATTTTCAGAATTCTTATTTACTGTCTCATAGTTTTACTAAACATATATTATTTTATTTTATGAACGCACATTGATACTGTCAGATCAAGTTTTTATGGAAACTGTTGCTTTTATACTTACCAAGATGTCGGTGATACTCTTCTACAATTTTGACAAGAAAAAGATGTATGTATCGTCTTAAAAGCTTACCGTATGTGAAATTTATATGAACTTATAATCATTTGAATGTGTAAATAATTATAGCTAGGATATCGTCAATATGAATCAACTTACCGAAGATAATGTTCAGAATATGAAGTGCAGTCAAATAGGCACGAATATGAGAAACAAAAGTAAAAAGGCCAAAGATCCTTCTGAAAGTCCGGACGAAATAAGTTTATCTAATCGAGAGAATTTAAGCGCGACGTTAGCGAATACTCTTCATATTAATAATATCAATAGTAACCTAACTAATGGGACTAGCGATCATCCAAACGGAGGTCCCGAAGGTCTGACGGAAGCACAATGTGACACTAACAGCGAGATGATGAAAGATGTAAATAGTGTACAGTGTAGTGAAGGAATGTGTAAACGAGGTAAAGACCTGCTTGCCCAAAACTCTAGCATGTGTATTTTCGATGATGCTCTAGAAAACCTCGAAGATACTATCTCTAATGAGGAGCAGGAACCGCAAGATGAAATTGAAATTATTTCGTACGAATCTGAGCAACAAATGCCAGAAATCATGAGACTTATACAAAAAGATTTGTCAGAACCCTACTCCATCTATACCTATCGGTATTTTATACACAACTGGCCTAAGCTTTGTTTCCTAGCTACACACGAAGGAAAGTGCATTGGTGCCATTGTTTGTAAGTTAGATATGCATCGCAATGTTGTAAAAAGAGGTTACATTGCAATGTTAGCAGTTGATGAAAAATACAGAAAGAGAAAGATTGGTTCAAGGCTGGTTCGGAAAGCAATACAGGTATATATGACCTATTATTAAGAGTAAAACTAATAAAAGACTGAATTGTAATTTGTATAGTATTGAATCATTGTATAAAAGTGTCGATAGATAAAGAACTTCTTATTGGAAATCAGATGTATGAATTGTAATTTTGATTCAGATTAAGATCTATTTTTTTATGTTCAGGTTCTGTGTATAAGATTAAGTGTTACAACTATTTTTATTATGACATTATTGTGTGAAACATTTAGGTACAATTTACTTTCCATCAGAATAGCTCTATAATCCATAAAACCACTGGTGAACTTTGGGTGTACTATAATTAAGTGCACTTCTGCTTACCCTTTGGGCATGATGTTAATTTTATAACTGATAAACCCTCAAAGAAGCTGCTTATTTAATTCTAAAAAAAATATATGTAGGTAATTAAAAGTTGTATCAAGATTGTTATTGCCTATAATTTCAAAATAAAATTTGTAACATGCTTATTTTTAACATAATATATGAGTGTTAACATTATTTTGGTTATTTGGTTTCAGGCAATGATAAATGACAAACAAAAATAAGAGACGTAATTTTCGGGACAAATACTAATATAATATAGGCTTTTCAAAATCAATTACGGTCACAGTCCTGTGAGAACACGGGAGTGGAGCCGCGGGCAATATTTTTTTACAATATCTCTATAATATACCTCTTGTCGATTATATCATTCAACTATGTTTCTAGGTTGGTCCTTTGTTTGTGATATAGCTAATTAAGCTAAATTTAAGCTATACCAGAAGAAGCAGGTAACTATGCTAATTTGTGTTATCTTTTGCCTTGCTGATGTCCTTCATGGCATAGGTGATCAGGCACGAGAAGTGTGCATGTTAGGAACCTTTCCGGACAACATAAAAAATGATACAAGATAGAGAACATTCTGTGCGAATCTTAAGCAAGTGCCTTATTATTTCAATTTCGAAAATCTTTTAAAACACGTTACGGAGAAACCTATTGTTTGGTATTCAAAATAATATACAAGTAAAGTTTTGAATTGCTTTAAAAAATATACAGGACCATTTTTAGACGGGTAGGCGGAAACCTCGGATTTACATTTTGCTACGATCGTGGCATTGCATTTACACCCTTTCGCCTTTTTACTATCGTCACATTCTTCATATGACCTAATAAAACTACACCATACGTTTATCGCTAAATAATTTACTCCGATCCTTCGTCATTACGTATCTTAAGTACTTTTTGTGATTACATTAATTAACTATGCATACGTAGAAGTTTCTACTTTCGCTAGTTAAAAAGTTACATAAGGTTAATTAGAACCAGTGATCGAGCGTGATATATTTATAGCTTATTGTTTTCTGGATGACTACAAATCGAAGACTTTCATAGTTCAGGTATTATTTATTGAGCGCGTTATTAAGCTGTGTAAGTATATCCAAAACTGTGTTTTTCTCAATATCAATAATAACTTATCATATTCCGTAGGTATGGTTTGTTTACGAGAATTTGTGTCTGTATTCATTGTTAGAGGGTATGGTATGTAGTTTTTCGAAGGTACACAAGTAACTAATACTTAAAAAAATCAGGAAAATCATCAATATGTAGATACATATATAAGTAATTAACTAATCACTTACATGTTGATGTTTATACCTACTTACGTATTTTTTAGGAACCGAAATAAAGGTATTGCCAGAAACAATACCTATCGTTCCAAATATAAAAATAATAACAATGATGAATAAATAAGTAGTATAACGAGATAAATATCTTTAATTCTATCTAGTACCTAGTTTATGTTAATTAATGACCTTTAGAATATTTTAAAGACTGGTAAAACCTGTCGTTCTAAGTGCAATGACATCTCAACCGATAATATCTAGGTATTTTTAATAAATCGTTTATTCTTAATTTAGTTCTTTTTGCTTGTTTTATGGAATCTTAATTTTTCTTTTTCGCACTAACTCTGGTAAGGTATTAAGTAAGGAATCTATTGTTTGAACATTATAAAATCACGCCGCCTGTAGCGATTTATTAATTGTGTAGACCGAGGTGATTACAAATAATGTTCGTGATGCAGACGTCCATAAGTCATTCCTGGGGTGTGAACTAAAGAGGCTAGGTATTGCTATCTAGTAGGGTCGACTAACTAAGCCTTGGGCCACAACTAATAATAAATAGGTAGGTAGTTTTACATAATGAATCAATATCCTGCAACGACCAAACCCACGTTCTAAGGTTTTATGCAAGTTGATCGCAGCCACTAAACAATAAACGATATCACAAAAAAAATGTATAATAATAATCGGACTTCACAGGTTTATCCATTCAGCTAGGTTGTGTGTACTTTCCTCATTAATGATAAACTTAAAAATTATTACGCACAGGCTACTTATACTTTTATGTACTGGGCCTATTGAGCGTTCAGAGTTATTAAACATTAGAAATGTAACGAGAGCCCTTAGGCTTCTCATGTGCATCAAGTGACGACGGTATCGATTGTACCCCTTACCTCAGTCTTCGTTATTCGATGTCGTGCTAACTTAACGACGGCAAAATTTCCCTTGCCGATGGTCCTCTCGATGTCATAAAAACCCACCCTAATGGGGGTCTTCGCAGGACGTTCACGGTCCGCCATTGTTATATTAAAATCAAATTCCAAATGGATTTTCTAACACTTCGGAGGATTTATACAAAACCATCCGTAACACTTTGTTTATATTCATCAAAGGCAGTCATTAACGCACACCAAAATTAGAGCGAGTTAACGCACACAAATCGACGCATGTAGGTATAATCCCATACGTCATTTAATAAATAAATGACATGTTTTAATTGTGAATTACGCGATTTGTAGATTTGTACTCCCTGGAGTAAATCCTATCAAAGACACTCATTACGTGTTCCGTATAAATAAACAACACAATATTAGATTGTTTTAAAAAACATCTTTACACACACTGTAAGTTCATGTTCTTCATTAGCACGTTAGCTATTTTGTATACAAAATTTATTTACAATAGAAAATCGCGCAGAGGCGGCGTGCGCGTAATATTCGCTTGAAGCACCACGTCACGCCGCCGCCTCACCGGCTGTCAACCGGGTACTGAACTCGAGTCGATCGAGTCGAGTACTCATAGAGCCAAGCACACCACCTACCGCCGCGGTACACGCGCGCGCTTTCAGTCGCCTGCCAGCCATGTTGATTCTCTTCATGACGTCAACAAGGCGTTCGGTGCTTAGTCGTACTACATTGAACATTCGTATGTATGGATGAAGTATGTACTACTTCTTTAACGTAGGCTATACATGCCGTATATAATCCTATTGGAAACCAATTCGAATACATATTACGTTACATATATTATTATATTAATATCATTGTAGATGTAAATGTCACGATATAAAGACGGTGTATGGATCTAATCTATCGAATTATATTCGAAAATGTGTGATTTTATATTTTTCCAAATACCTTTGCGCATTTAATCATATCTAGGTATATATGAATGCTAAAATCTCAGCTAAAATCATGTTAAACTATTAGCATGGATGAAAGAGTACCGTAGGCTGTAGCGTAAAAGGATAATCAGTATCAGATATGTCACGAAGGATTGTCGAAAATTTGAAATTGCCGCTGCTTATTTTATTATTAATGCTTAGCAGGCCAGTCGACGAAAGTATATTACCAGCGTCTTGGAATATTTGGAACTTAGTTTAAAATGTTACTAAACAAAATATTTCTTAATGTAAACCAAAATACCTATCTACTCAGTACATGGTATTTGTAAGGAATTTTAATTTAACCAAAACAATTTTTTGGCTATTATTCATTGAGTAAGATAGAATTTGCTCGGAATTTTAAATCTATCAAGTTGGGAATTTTTCGAAATGGTAGGGTAGCTGTAAAAGACAAAAAATAATCACTGCCAAGACACGGTGTGGAATCGAAAAACAAGGCCAATCGTAATTATTTATAAAAGTCTCAGGCCTAATTATTTATTATCCACAAACGCAAATTAATCTTTATTATTATAATGCAACAGTGGAACACGTAGCCTTCGGGCTGTAAAAATCATTCAGTCAGTTATCCATACGCTACAGTGTCACCACAGTGCATTTTTGAAAAAGGTAGGAGTGTCCATACTTTATTATTTTTACAAGCTTTTATTATATTTTACGAGACAGGTAATGTGCATTATTTTTCTATCTATTTACTTAGAATATAATACCTTAGTACGAATACGGAAGAATACAATTTATTTTAATGAGTAAGTAGTGGTAGTGTGGAATTTTTGTCTAGTGATGAAACTTATTTTGCATCCTATTTCCAGCATTCGCTAGTGTAATTCGGTAAACTTTCAGATAAAAATAGAATAATGGATGCCAAATTGGCTTTGTCATGGGCCACTGTGTACAGTTGCTATAGAGAAAATCACATATATTTTTTATCCTAGAAATATTTTTTTAATATTGTGGTAACATTGATAAACACTTCATACTAACCAAAATTATCACAAAACTTGAGCATCAGCATATATCTTTCTTTGTCTACCTGCGTGCATTTTCCAATAAGAAAAAATGAAAAGCAATAACGACGCCTAACTGACTACGATTGTGTAGTACTGTAATGCGACTGGTATTTTTTTTTGCAATGTGATTGTGGAAGGCATTGGAGGGACATACTATAAATTTCATATATTTTGAAGAAGTATTTTCAGAATTCTTATTTACTGTCTCATAGTTTTACTAAACATATATTATTTTATTTTATGAACGCACATTGATACTGTCAGATCAAGTTTTTATGGAAACTGTTGCTTTTATACTTACCAAGATGTCGGTGATACTCTTCTACAATTTTGACAAGAAAAAGATGTATGTATCGTCTTAAAAGCTTACCGTATGTGAAATTTATATGAACTTATAATCATTTGAATGTGTAAATAATTATAGCTAGGATATCGTCAATATGAATCAACTTACCGAAGATAATGTTCAGAATATGAAGTGCAGTCAAATAGGCACGAATATGAGAAACAAAAGTAAAAAGGCCAAAGATCCTTCTGAAAGTCCGGACGAAATAAGTTTATCTAATCGAGAGAATTTAAGCGCGACGTTAGCGAATACTCTTCATATTAATAATATCAATAGTAACCTAACTAATGGGACTAGCGATCATCCAAACGGAGGTCCCGAAGGTCTGACGGAAGCACAATGTGACACTAACAGCGAGATGATGAAAGATGTAAATAGTGTACAGTGTAGTGAAGGAATGTGTAAACGAGGTAAAGACCTGCTTGCCCAAAACTCTAGCATGTGTATTTTCGATGATGCTCTAGAAAACCTCGAAGATACTATCTCTAATGAGGAGCAGGAACCGCAAGATGAAATTGAAATTATTTCGTACGAATCTGAGCAACAAATGCCAGAAATCATGAGACTTATACAAAAAGATTTGTCAGAACCCTACTCCATCTATACCTATCGGTATTTTATACACAACTGGCCTAAGCTTTGTTTCCTAGCTACACACGAAGGAAAGTGCATTGGTGCCATTGTTTGTAAGTTAGATATGCATCGCAATGTTGTAAAAAGAGGTTACATTGCAATGTTAGCAGTTGATGAAAAATACAGAAAGAGAAAGATTGGTTCAAGGCTGGTTCGGAAAGCAATACAGGTATATATGACCTATTATTAAGAGTAAAACTAATAAAAGACTGAATTGTAATTTGTATAGTATTGAATCATTGTATAAAAGTGTCGATAGATAAAGAACTTCTTATTGGAAATCAGATGTATGAATTGTAATTTTGATTCAGATTAAGATCTATTTTTTTATGTTCAGGTTCTGTGTATAAGATTAAGTGTTACAACTATTTTTATTATGACATTATTGTGTGAAACATTTAGGTACAATTTACTTTCCATCAGAATAGCTCTATAATCCATAAAACCACTGGTGAACTTTGGGTGTACTATAATTAAGTGCACTTCTGCTTACCCTTTGGGCATGATGTTAATTTTATAACTGATAAACCCTCAAAGAAGCTGCTTATTTAATTCTAAAAAAAATATATGTAGGTAATTAAAAGTTGTATCAAGATTGTTATTGCCTATAATTTCAAAATAAAATTTGTAACATGCTTATTTTTAACATAATATATGAGTGTTAACATTATTTTGGTTATTTGGTTTCAGGCAATGATAAATGACAATGCAGATGAAGTAGTGTTAGAAACAGAAATTACAAATAAACCAGCACTGAAGCTTTATGAGAATCTCGGCTTTGTGCGAGACAAGCGCTTATTTAGATATTACCTTAATGGTGTAGATGCATTGCGATTAAAGTTATGGCTTAGGTGAAATAAGTAGGTATCTAAAGAGAAATTCTCAACGTTGTGTTACATACTTTTGGAGGCCATGCTGTCTAAGGCATATGTATAAAATGGATAACTGTTGGTAAAATGGTGTATCCTTCTATTGCCATCCATGAGGATTTAGCCAAATGTATAGTTTGTTTCAATTATATTTTAGTCATGTGATAATATGTTTATCTAATTTATGTGTTAAAAATTGTTAATGAAAATATTTTCACCAATTCTTTTATATTTTGACTGTAAGATTTTAAGTGGTATATTCAAACTAAATACACAACTTTGAAGAATTATATTGTAGTCACTGTTTATTTATATTTGTCACCTGTGCAATGTTGATTTTTATCACATAAATAAATAACGTTTTTCATACTAACTTGACAAAGTAGACATTTGTATCTACTGGATTTTTATGTACTGTTAAATAAATAAATAAATATATGAAATCCTTGAATTCATAGTAAAGTATTTGAACAATAGTATTAATTAGATTTTATTTTTTACCCTGATTTATAACAGTTAACATAAATGAAATCCCATAATATTTTCTATTAATTTATTATCATTTAATTATATAAATTAAAATGTGAAAGTAGCAGTATTAGTTGAAGCAGCATCATATATAAATGTGTTATTCACTGGTTTATATTGTTTAGTAACAATTTTGATTGCTTCATGTGCCACACATCCACCCAAAAAGGCAGACACACTGTGGATTTCTGCTCCTCCGTACCTACACATTTCATGAACATGATCATCCTTAGGGAAAGGAGAACATGACACATCACTAAGGAGTTTAGTTACACAGGTCTTTAGCTTAACAATATCTCCTTCAGGCTCCCAATCACCAGGTGCTCTGCAATGTTCTGATTGAAATATTTCAGAGGCCCTCATTAGAATATAATGGACCATCATGACATCAGGCTCTTCTAGATGTCTAGCTATGTATGAGGCTACAGAACTAGTCAGTTGGTACTCAGAAGCTATACTTGATCCAGTAATTAAGTGCAGGTCATGAGCATGTCTACAAAACAATTTGACATCAGCTTCACTGATGTTCTCACAATGTAATTGAACAACTATCTGTTGCACTTTCCTATATACTACTTCTGCATCCATAGAAGCTTGTGTTCTGTATAGATTTTGTAATTTGATATAGTGATCTGTAGATGCAGTCATATCTGGCAGTACACCTTTGACTGGTAGTTTGCCTTTTCCTTCACACTCAACAAATCCTCTCAGTGCAGAGCACATGATCCAAAATGGTGTGCTCTCTTTTGTTAAATTTGTAGCTGTACTGCAGTACAAGAGTTCCTGACTCTTTACTGGTAAAAATGTAGGCATTAAAGCAGTATTAACTGCTCTAATTGCTTCTTCAAAGTTTTCCTCACTTATAGGAATATCATTTTCATCTTTTCTTATGAAGTCCTGAATAATACTTTTGATCTCACTCTTTTCTTTTCTGCTCATTGGCCAGTGATTTTGATTAGTTGCTTGCCATTTTTGCACAGCCTTATAAATAATTACAATCCATGGGATATGACCATGGTCTTTTAAATCAACAGCATCAATATCAAAGCTATCTAAATAGTCAGACAAAGCTTGAAATGGAACATCTAAACGTAAATCTGTTTGTTCATTATCAGGGTGAGTTTCTATTACTACATGCTCCCTCATTTGTATTCTAAAAGATCCTAAAAATCCAACTGATCTGCACAAAATCAGAGGCACATTAACATACCACAAATGTTGGGCTAAATCTTGAATGGTTTTTTCTGTAAGTGCAGTAGCTATAACTACACTGAAAGACTTGAAGAAATCTGGATTTTCTTGAAGAATTTGATCTGGTGGTTCCTGAACAGCATGTCCTTGTACAGCTGGATTTAACTCAAGTAATAATCGTAGTGCTTCAGACCCTCTATTCAAGCCTTTGCTAGAACACTCTAAGAAAAAGTTACTTCCAATATCTTCATCGGTTACGATTTTATCATCAACTATAGTGATTGCTCCAACCCCTGGAAGAACAATAGATTTTAATATTTCAGTACCTAAAACAGTAGCGTTTATCAAACAAATGTGTCCATTTTCGAGTGCAGATTGGCCGTGATCTCCCCATAAACGAAGTTGCCGGTCATATTGCTTCGTCTTTTCACTTTGTTCTGGAGATTTAGGCGATGGCGAAGCCATATTGTTATATCAACCTCAAGATACTAAGTTGTATTTTTGTGAATATTGATTATTTACGTATAAACTTCACAATTGGTAACTGTTTAAATGATTTCTTTTTTCTTAGAAGTATTCCAGTGCAATCTAAAAGCCTACTGTCAAGTGTCAGTTAAATTTGCATGCCGTTTGACAATTAAATTGACATTAATGACAATGACTTTTCCAATGATACATTGCCATTGCTAATAAAACAATTCTTTCGAACCATAAACAACCAAAAAGTAACTTAATACCTGCAGAATATTGAACAAAACAATAGTCAAGTAATGAGAAAATATATTTTTGGGTTTTATTAACTCCTTTAGAATTCAACCGAAGTCTTTTTTTAAATGCTACATGCATTTAAAAAACTGATCAATACACTAAACTGTAGCATTTTGAGTTGACATTCACAATAACACGCGTTAGTCTGTGGTTTTAGCTCTAGCTCTACCTGCAGCTGATAGAGTGAAGTGGCATAGAAGTTGTGATTTGCGAAAATATCAACAATATTACCTAATAAAAAAGTCTTAAAGACCCGATTGTTTTAAAGTGAGATGTTAATAACATTCTACAACACGAATGTGTATGGAAATGAATTTACAAACTTTATTTCAGGATTTTAATCCTAGGTAATTTGTCAATATTTTTTTTGTGTTATTGAATCCACTTGCAGGTGATCAGATAATATAACTTGTTTTTGTTTTTCACAGCAAATTCGTGGTTCACAGTTGTTTACTAATATTTACGGCATTATTGGCTTTGAAGTTAGATAACTCTATTTCTTGGTCGTACTGGGCTGTTTTTACGCCAATATGGGTGTGGAAATTCCTGGTAGTTCTTGGTGCCACAGTGGGCACATATGTTTGGTGGCAATACCCCCATTTCAGGTGAGTGATTTAGCCTAAAACATACATTATAAAGCATCTAATACTGTGATTTACAGTTACTGAGTGTCACTATTTTAAACACCATGAAAAAATTGTAAAAATATAATCATAAATGAAAGGTGGCCTTACAATTTAATTTCCGAATATAAATGTTCACCTTGAATTATACATTATGTTATGCAAAATTTCAGAGTTGGATCATTTGTATTCTTAAAACATTGTTACAATTTGTAAACATAAGTTCAATCAAGTTTAAAAGGAAGCAACATTCTTTCATGCTGTAACCTAATAAATAGTGAATGTTTATTGGCAAAAACAATAATATTAACTATAGTTAAATACAATGTTATGAAAACTAGGTGTACATACCCTGTATTTTGTTTTATGGTTATAAAACTATTCAATGCTCATTTACTTTATTTGCAAAAATTCTGACATTCTAACAAAAAAACCCCTGTGTGCCCTTGGGCAGAGGCCTCCCCCAACACTTTCCATTCCCCTCTCTTTTGCGCTAGTCTCCTCTAGGTTTTTCCAGCTTTCTTCTTATTATGCCTTCTAAAATAATTGAACAGTGGAACTACTATTTTAATAAAAAAAATATTCCAAAATTTCCTAAAAAAACAAATTTTATGGATAATTGTATTTTATTAATTTTACTATACATGTATAATGTTTTATTGCAGGTTGGAGGGCGAAGCTTACATTCACTACAAAGCAATGCTGATAAGCCTTGCCATTCATCTCATTCTGCTAATGTTTGAGTTGTTAGTCTGTGACCAGTTGACCACCGGCCGCCATGTGTGGATACTTGTTTTCATTCCACTCATATTTATTAGTATAGTTTCCATTGCCATCTGTATATGGTCTGTGAAACATGATCGTAGCTATGAGGTATGTATAAATTAATTAAATTATATTCTATTTAAAGAATAATACTTAGTTACAAATGCTTTATCTAAGTCTTGTGCAAGTTTGTGATTATGAGTTATTGGTTTTGCTGCAACACTTATATAATTAGTAGAATTTGACCTTATGGCCTATATCATAGATTTGTTGATAAGTAATGAGTAAAGTCCATTTCTATTTGAACAATAACATAAGGCTGAAAACAAGATAAGGAAACAAATCAGTGATCAGAATAAGACTTGCAAATGATTAAGTTTAGCTTTAAATAACTTGTGTAAAATACTTCTGAGATATCTGTCAATTATTGTATGGACTGTACCCCAATACTTAGCTGTTATTTCATATTTGTATACATCAGGCATTTCTCAACACTTACAAGTATTGTGCAATTCCTGGCTTATTGCTTGAAAAATAAAAACAAACATTATTGACATTCATTAATCATTATCATAACATTCTCTGGCAAAATTCTTTGATCTCAAGTCTCAAACGTGGACAGAATAAAGACAAAAGAGGTTCTAAACCAGGAATATGGACCTTAGCAGAACTGCAATAAGAGTGACTTTGTTTATTTCAGTTAGAACTCTTTTGTGCTGTGAATATACTCCAGTTTATTTTTCTGGCACTGAAGTTGGATGATTTTATCAGCTGGTCATGGGAGGTTGTGTTTGTGCCGCTGTGGATATTGATGTGCCTCAGTCTAGTAGGTGAGTGTATGTACCCCTTTATGTTATTGTTTCAGACTAGATTAATTTTTACTTTATTCTTAGTAAAAATATTTATATAAAGTATAATGTAGATACTTGTTTATTACTGATCGTAAATATTTTGCTCTATTCTGAACTTAAAAGTAAAGTAAAAGGGTAACAGACTATGGTAGAGTCAACTATTAATCAACTTCAGTTATAATCATTTGTTTCTCGTACTAAGACCAATAGATAGAATAGAATAGATATCTTTATTTGCATTGTAGGTACAATAATGCTTTGTAGACTAGTTTACATGTATTAATGAGTTTAATCCTGAAGTAGTTCTGGATAATAAAGAATACCACTCTGGAGTAGCGAATCAACATAACATATAAACAAAATATACAATTTTGTCTACTTGTATTTACCTTACAACTATGTACACCCACAGTAATTATTTTGGCCTGGATTAACAATTCCTTAGCAGCAGGTAAAAAGGAAGAGGCTCAGGAAAGGCTCCTAAAAGAATAAGCTAAAAGTCCAATAAGAATAAAAGCTATTTATAGGATGTAAAAGTCGGGACTCTATAAGCATTTATTACAATCTGTGTGTACTAGGGGTCCTATACAGCATAATCTTTGCGGGGATCCTACTTCGCACGCCAGAGGTCAACGTACAGCAGCGGCGCACAAGCTTTAACTCGGCTCTAGCTTACACATTCACGGTTATACCGACTTTGGTTTTTCAGGTGAGTAAATGAATATAAATAAAATTTTAGAGCCTTAGTAAATATTATTGACTTATTTCTTGACACAGTTATTTGAATTAATAGTCGCAAAAATCTGAGAACGACCATTATGTCTATGTACAGATACTTGGGATTAATGGTATCTAATGTTACACTATAAAACTCTTCTCACTTTCTTCTTCTTTTTTTGGAACTTGAAAATGGGAAGTAGTTTTATTAAATAAAAAACCCCTGGCTTCATACCCGGAAGCTCCTGTACTAATATCGCTTTTAACAGGCATGATATATAGCACACGCACATAAATATGAGCAGTTTACACAAATATTGTTCCATGTGGGACTCTCACACATCTCACATTCTCCAAAACCATTTATAATCCTACTAGTTTTGCACATTTGACTGCCTCGTTGGTCTAGAGGTTGCTGAGCGCGACTGATGAGCACGAGGTCCTGGGTTCTAATCCCGGGTCGGGCAAAGTGTTACTAGGTTTTTCCATTAGGTAATTCTTAGTAGCAGTACAGAGTCTGATTTGTGCCAGTTTCATGGCAATAGGCTCGCCCTTATTAAATTGGGACCTAAAAACATAACTGGCGAAATGTGGGTGTACTGTATGTGCAACCTACCCCTTCGGGGGATACACGCGTGATGTTATATGTATGTTATGTAGTTTTGCACGGAAATCGTGTACTTAATATCCTATGTTCTGCAGGTGCTATTAACGAACAAGTTAGACGATGGCCTCCCACTTTCCTACACAGTGGTGGTCAGCCCGCTGTTTGTCAGCTATGCGACACTCATACTCATGTCATTCAGCTCCAAAGGCGGGAATAAATGTAAGTACTAAGTATATTGTTTCTTCCTTTAGAGTTTTAAAATGCGGTATTGCTCGGGTGTAATTGGCAGTCAATAATTTCGTCAGGAGACTAACGGGCCAAAAATACGGATTGTTGTTCAATGTGTCTCTGGAATAACTAAAAGCTTGGGATTTTGTATGTAAAAATAACTGGCTGTGATAAGGTTATTATCTATCTTCGTCCGAGTAGTAGTCAATAATAGTGTTGCAATTTATTATGAGGACCTTGTTGCGACCAGATCAAATTTCCGTGCTTTCAGACGTTTTTGCCATACCTACTATTGGAATCAAAATAACAATTAGGACCCAGTAGTTTTTAACTTTTATACCCGTGGTGCTTAGCGACTGGGCTTATCTCAGTTGTGGATCCCATATTTATTATGCTTTTGGCATATTAATCTTTGTGTCTCCCGCTTGCTATGGAGGGAAGTCGGACTAAATTTATATTCCTACTCCTCCTATATATTCTTTTATGATTAATTTCGTTGCGGGTTCCAAGACAGTCGAGTCATTTCTCTGGGACGCCTCGAGCTTCATTGCCTCGATGGTTCTCAACGGTTATCATTGTAGATCCTGGCTTACAGGAGTTGCAATGATGGGCATGAGTGGTGGGCTTGTCCCAATAAAAGAAATAGTGTTGCAGCAGTATTAGCAGCACCGTCATTTCTGAAAACAACTTACGGCAATGACCAGTTTGTTTGCCAAAAATCGAGAATTTGGCAGAATTTCTGGCTGTTTATCACGATCACCTCTTTTTCAGCTGTGAACGATAGTTATATAGGTTAAATAAGAATGATAGCCGTCTTTATTACATCTTCGATGACTTTCAAATAGACGAGAAATAAATTACGAGCATAAAATTATTTTATTACGGTGAAAGCTTGAATTCTAAGGCACCCATCTACTATTGATTTTGTGGATTATTTTATGGACTAAATTATACGTAACTTGGCAAAACCTTGACCGATACGTTACCCTTTTGTTTGGTTTATTGATTTTACTAAGGTAGCTTCAGTCCCCGATAGGATTAGTCTAAAAAGCATAGGTACACAAGGCACAGCAGTTTTTTTTTTAATTTCCCATCGGTCGTTACTTTACGATAATGTCTTTTGTACCGTAGAGTCTTTATAAAAATGTAATATCACACGCACATCCGTTGTTTGTCGGGATAATATACCTAAGAGGTATTTAAAAATAGTATTCTAGTTAGCTTGTCAACTTGGTTTAAATTTGTATACTGCTACAATTTTGACCAAGGTTTGTTCAATAAAATAGAGAATTAACGTTACTAATAGATGAATCAAGTTAATATAAAGATTAAAGATGGTATAAGAAATATTAAATAACCACACTTATAAACAATTAATACTGTCCCAAAATTAGCCAACAAAATGCTGCATTACATATTTATTGGACGCTATCCTGATATCCGTTCTCTTTTCAGGGTGGTTCGGCATTAGAAAAGACTTTTGCCAATTCCTTTTATCAGTATTTCCACTATTACAAGAATACGCTAACATCGCGTACAATAATAACGTGAACAGGGGCTCCAACGTGATACCAAGCGAGCCTCCTGTCAACCAGGAGCCCTACAGAGACGAGGAAACACACAAGAAGATCAAAGAGAGCAAGAAGTCCCAGAAGAATCAGAAGAAGAACGAAACTTTAAAACCAGTTGTGCCTATCACGTCTATAGACATGCCAGATTGATGTAGGTATAGCTTTATGGTTTAAGTGCTGAAATGTGTGTTCACTCGTTAGATCTGTAAATGTCGGGCTTCTTAAATATTATGAAGCAATATTAAACATTGTTAAGTTTGATATTAGGGCTAAGCTACACGTTCCGTGATTAGGTTAAATTAGAAAAAAGATATTACATTGTGTACATTTTTTTTTGTTATTTCTATGTAGGCTAATTCATTGATGTTTATCATAGTACAGTTTATTTGTTGCAATTTCAACCGGCCTTATTAAGTTTTGTATCGTCCAATAACCCACGTCTGAGTTTTTAATACCAAATAGCCATTATTTAGTTTTTTATCACTTCTTAATTGCTGTGAGAATTATGGCTTTAACGTCAGAGGTGCAGCCGTACATGAATATTTGACAAATATTTTTCCTTTGTTATTTTCAAGGTTCATATAAATGTTGTTAGTATTCATGAAAAATATATGCAATTTACGGTGCTATGGCGGTGAAGAGCGATGTAAAGAATTAAACTTAGGATATGTAAAGTACGCAGGAGTAAAAGAGGCTTTAATTGAATGGTGAATAAAATAAACACAAAATCAATTTATTATCAAGCATTAATATGCTTACTTTTTATTGGTAAATGAGTTGTAGTAGGTATTGTATTGTGTTTTCATGCACTGCGAATACCACGAACTATAGTATCCTACTTCGTTTTAGGGAAGCTTCCCTCCTAATTTATAACCCCTAAAATGTATTAATGAATTTATGATTTACACAAGAGTAATCATGAAATTGAAAGTGATAAAATTTAAAAGTATTTTTATAGGAAGTACCTGTGAATTGATGTCTTATTTAATGAAGTGGCTTTAGTATTATACTTGACAGGTAAAGGTGATAATCATTAGTCATATCAAACGAAGCAATCTTGCTGTGTATTGTGTAGTATTGTTGGTCATTGACCCATTCTCTTAGTAATCCAAGTTGTAATCAATATTATGCCATTATTTTTAGATACTTAAATATTGGGTCTCAAATTATAGGCGTACAAATGAATATTTATTTTGCAAATCATGATGTTAATGCTTAGGTGAAATTTTCGTAGATTTTATTATACGAATGGGCATATATGTAGTTATTAAGCTAAGCAAACGTGTTCGATTTACAAACTTCCCAAACACGTTTGAGTAGACGTAATGTCTCATTGACAATATATATATTAAGGATTGTATGTGGAACTTGCCCTGAAAATTTGTGGAAATGTTTTAAAATTATTAGTATTATTATTATACGTACCTACTAGTTATACGTATTTAAAAATGTGTACAGGTTTTTTAAGACCCTATCCGATCCATAAAGTGTATTATTTTTACAAAATGCTTCAGTTACTCTTTAAAGATCAAGACAGAGCAGCGGGAGCCCTGTGGTGTTTTTCGACGGAAAATTGCACCGTAAAAAATGTCGAATGGTTAATAAAAATATTAAACTTATTTATTTTTACTCATTTGTGTATGTCAAAGAATAAGCTTTATTGGATCAGAGAGAGTTTTAGAACCATGTTATGTTACATATCTATAAAAAGAAAGCGATACACAAATGTTATTGAGTAAAAAAGTTTGAAATCATAAACCATGGTTGTCGTAATATTATCTATGGTTCATAACTTTGACCCAGTAGCGTTTTTCTGGTAGCGAATTGCAAAAAGTATTTAGGTATTTTCAAAGTTATATAAAAAAGTATTAGTAAAGTTTTTGGGCTTCTATAAATAGGTTTATAATAAGTGAGAATAGTCACTTAAAAAAATTTTGCCTGCTATTGTATAAGAAAAGTTTGTGTTGGGATTTAATTAGAGGTATATAAATTATTATATAAAAGAACAATTTAGACCGAATAATTGTATGAATTCGGCATTCTGGTAAAAGTTTTGTTTACTTACATTTTTAACACAATGTGCCTATCGATAGGTTTCTCTTAATCTTTTTTGGACTAAGTCGAAATTCGAAGTCAAAAAATAACTGTATACGTTGAATTAAGCTCATTTAATAATAAATATACTGTCAACGCCTGAATCTTACCCAAAATTCAATATATTATGTTGTGGCTTAAAAACAATTTTCTTATAGTCTTGCTAGGCTTAATCATTATACTAACCCAAAACCGAGCATAAAACCTCGATCAACCTTATTTTTTGTGAAGAAAAGTTTTAATAATTTTATAGAGAAATTGCTATTTTGGTGCCAATTTAATTTGTTAAGTAATAGGAAAAATAATTACTACATTTTTATGATTTAATTTGTTTTACCATTTTAACAAATTGGGGTGACACGAACTCCTTTATAGTTAGTTACCTTCGTGACAAACCGTCATCCATGTGCCACTAAAATGCTGTAATATTTCTCATGCGTGGCTACTGACACCCAACATGGGACCGCGCACGCACTTCGCTGTTATTTATTGCCGCGACACTGTTTGTTATAACTATTACTTTCCACCAAGGCTACATTAATTTATAGCTTATTTAACGCTTCTGTAGTTATAGCATCAGTTGAACAGTGTCAGACTTTATGAAGTACTTCTTCAGACTTATGAAAATAGGCCATAAATAAAAAGTAACAACCTAGCTGACTATCTTGGGTCTAAGGGTTTAAAAGCGTACAATTAGCTTCTTAGGCAATAAATACAATAATATAAATAGGTGGGGTCTAAAAATACTAATTAACTGACTAAATAACCGTACTGAATTCTATATAACTTTTTGAAGTACAGGTAAGTGTCTATATTGTGTTTTTAACCATAGTCTCAGGAAACCTTCGGCAATGCATGTATACTTAATAACGTTTACTGCGTAAGGGTAGAAATATTCCGTAGACCGCTATAAATTAAAAAGTCTTAGTCTTATGATGTATCCTATTTTCTTCCTTATGAGATTTTACGTTTTGGATTGTAAGTTCCATATATGAATTTTAATCATAGAGAAATATATCAAATTTTTTCTTGCCGTGTCGTGTTATAGCCGAAATATTTTGTAATACAATACTTTTAATATACTAACGTAGTAATGAATTAAATGAAATAAAATTTAAATGTACAGGGCTATCTTAAATTATGTTACTGTGATACTCTCTTCCTATGATGTCGCAATAAGCAATGTCGTTCGAACAATTACCTGAATATTTTGTTGATAATAATGTTTGTTTATATTGTTTCGCAAATAATAAAAATACTTATCAACTGTATGTAGGCTTTTATTCCATTTTCCAGTATCGTTTATCAAAAATTTTTATACAGTAATATTTTTCTAAGAAGTACGCATATTGTGGGCAACAATCTTTCCGGTACAATTTTTAATCCTTTTAGAATTTTCAATATACCTAATTATTATTGAATCCGCAACTATAAGAAGCGTAAGTATCCAATCCATGAAAATCAGAGTCAACACAGCAAGAACTGAATCCTTATTCAATTCTTCTTATATTCCAAATCAAGGTAATTCTGTAAAAATAAGTAGGTTATCTACTAGGTCACTTAGTTCACAATTTGGGTTAATGGTAAAATGGCCAAGGACAAATTCTTTAGCGCCACATTTTCCTTGACCCACCAAGCAAAATTCAATTTTGAGCTGGCGGGAAAATACATGACTATAGTATATATTTCATAGAACCAACAAATTACTAATGGAAAACAGGGTAAGTACCAGCTAATCTGCAATAAAAGTAAAAATTACTCAAAAAGTCAAATCAACCCTCTGCATACTACCTTTAGATACCTTTACCTGAGGCAGTGGGGAAAAGGTCATAGAAACCTGTACAAAGAGCATGAAATAAAACATAGCTCTCAGTAGATATTGTTTTGTTCATATATGCAGTCCTTGTATGAAAACACTCTGTATATAAGTAGTAATATCGCCTTGAATGGTTGCGCTGGTGCGTTTGACGTTGTCAGTTTTCCAAACTGAAACTCGATATGTGAACATGTGTTTAGGTCATATTTCGGGTATTTACCCCGTAGGGAAACGGAACACGCGACCAGTAGACGGTCGATCGGTGTCGAATGTGAATCGTAAAAATGCACGCCACTACTAAGGTATACTCATATTCAATGAGTCAACAAACCTTTAAGTATTCGTCGCACATAAAATTTGTCGCAGTATCGATTAGTCTGCTACACACTGCACATTCACTAAGACCAACATTAAAAAGTTAAGTAGACCTAAATAAAAAAAAAAGGTTGATTCGTGTTACGTAGGCAACAATACTCAAACGAATACAAAAATTATTTGCCCACTCGTAAATTTCTTACATCAATAGTCTGTTTAAAACTTAAATAAACGTCTTTACAAATTTAGCCAGTCATAAATTCAAGGTTGAACACTAATAAAAAGTTTAACGATCGCAATTCGCAAGTTGTCCAGCAAGGGTTTAGACGCTTAGTCGGAAGCACCTCGATGGCAGGCACCTGGCACCGATATCTCTACACATTGATTTTATACACAATACTATGCAGTCGAGCAGTGATCCAGTCGCCACAATGATTCCCACCAGCTAGTACGAGCCAGACAATAGCCTTTTTTGTTTTTGTTTATAGCCGTAAAATATTTTTTGCAAACATGATTTCAACTAAAGTGTCCAGTAAGAAGTGGATAAGCGAGGAGACGGCAGATGAAGAAGAGCTTTTCGCTCATTGTCGAGAGATGGAAATGGTTTGTTTTGCAGTAACAAAAGTGATTTTAGACTCTGATAACAAATGGATGGGCGGACTTGGCAAGAATAACGTACACTCGTTGTCCAATCGCAATTATATCATGGAATTAGTGAATATACAGGTAAATTAACTGTGTTTACCTTTTAGTGTTCAAGTTACTTTTAATTTGTATTCGTACAAATAGACAAAATTAATAAATAGTAAAAAAAAAAGTGAAATACATAAAGTAGTGACATGTAGCAAGTTAGTAAGTAAGTATTCAATGTCTATTATGCATTACAACAAATTTCTCCTACATCATTTAGTTTTTTTTTATTTAAGCACCTACAATATCGATGGTTTTTTAATGTTGTTCATTGTATTTTAGGTATTAGATCAAATAATAGAATATTTAACGAAATTAGTAAAATCATTTTACAAATTGAATCCGAAATTAGCCCGATTGAAAAAGGACAACGGATTGCTTCAGAGCAAACACGATCATATTTTTGATAAATTATGTAGCATTCGATTTGTGATGCTACAGACTATACACGGACTTATAACAACTATATTAAATACTTGTTTGCATAGAGAAGACTCGAGGAAGATGATAGAATCCTGTTTGAGGTAAGATGAAGACGTCTAATAATTATAAAAAGTAGATACCTAGGTGGCCAGATTGTCACAGTGGCTAAGTGATCTGATGTGGTTAGAGAGTTGTGCGTCTGATATGACGTGAATGCTATAGATATATATGTTTTTTCAGTCAAAATAAAATGAAATTCCAAATTCTTCAAAATTGGTACTTATAGTAAAAGAAACACCCCGTGTAAGAACGGACATTATTAACTGTTTATACAGGTAGTATAGAAATAACCAAAAATAAGTTAATAGATATTTTTAAAAGCATGTGTTTTCAGTTTGGTTGGAATATACAACAACCTAATCGGCCTCAGTTACAAGAAGTTCGCATCAAAATTCAACATCGGTAGCAACTCTTACCCCAATGTAATAAGCGAAACAAAAAATATCACTCTAACCAAGATTGTACAAGTAAGTATGCATACAATTATAGTTTGAGTGTTACAGTTGAGTATTATTAATTATAATTTATAGTACAAGTCTACATTATGTAATGAGCAATTTAACTATATTGCTCGATACATAATGTAGACCTAGACATGTGAAGGTAAGCCCTTTGCAAAGTCGTAGCGGGTCGACTATAGTGACATAGTTTGCGGCCTACGATAGGCTTAATGTGGTAGGTTACCTACTATTACTCACTCAGGTGACACTATTTGCACTCCACTTCTAATAGGGACTACAATTGTTTGCTCTGTGCAGGATTTTAGATATGTACCACATTTCATACTTATTTTAAAGAAGGCTTATGAAAAATAGTCTAACTAAAGAATAATAAACCTGTAGCCTGTATTCTCAGCCAGTAGTAAAAGTACCTACAGTCCTATACCTATTTTCCAGTCTGCTTCGATTGCTTAAATATTACAGAATACTGAAAAATTACCTTCCTTACTTTTATAGGTATCTACTTCGATATTTGTAAATCTTTCCTGAATATAAATGGGTGTCGTTACTTAAAATGTACATACGTTTACCCTTGAAAGAAAATTTATTAAAATGATACCCTGAATATCGTTCACCGATCGTATAGATAACTGACTAATGCGGAAACAATGTATCATGGTGGTCATAAAGTATCAGATTTATGGATCAATGTGTAGGTAACTGTTAGAGCTCATTGAATCAATTATACTTAGGTACTGCACTATACTATTTATGTACCTATACTAAGGTTGAATTTATTTCCATCTAATACAATGGCTTCTACTCATACATAATGATTTTATTGCAATATCTGGATTTGAGCCTAAAATTTATTTAGAATACTTAATGTAGACAACGTAACGAACATATTTTTACAGGTTCTTTCTAAAAGTCGGGCCGAAATAAATTGTCAGCGTCTAATTAATTGCTTGGTGAAGGTATATGAGCCTAATGATAACTCCGATAACGATTCTAGTTCCAGTACAGCAGAAAGTTTAGAGATCTATCAGTAAGTAGCCATTAGACTATTTGTTTAAATAAATATTTTGATTGAATCAAAAGTTGTGTAGACATCTTTAAATCGCCAGGCAAATGTGTTCTGAATATTGAAAGTCGTAGCTTTTGAAGTTGCAATGCAACCCATTAGGTAGCCAGTATTGTGACCTACTAAATGTTCAATCTTTTCAGCACACTCACAAAACACATAACGCCCCCAACTTCAACTATATCTCGGAATATGACCGTTGAGAAACGTCGGGACGCCTTCACAGTGAATAAAAAGCTGAAAATGAAGCAAGCGCAAAGCTTGATTGAGATGAAAAACGAACAGAACAAGAAGTTTAACGAGTTGGTGACTGCGCAGAACTCAGACGCTGAAGTGCCGTACTTGTCCCTCTTGACTAACGAGTACGCTCTGGAGCATATTTTTAATACCGAAGGTATATTTTATGTCTGCAGAAAGTATTTAGTTAAGGCTAGTTTCACCATCTTTAATCAACAAAGGTTGATTCATGGACAATGATGAAACTTTTCTTTGATTTATTAAACGATCGTCTTATTTACTTAGCTTGTGTACTGTTCGGGTTGTAATTAACATATATCTAGGATATTTGTTTAAAATTAATTTTGCATGTAAGAACCATGCCCCACAACGCCTGCACTGAACCTAAAAATATTCATATTATGGAAAATAACAAAAAAATGAGGCTTCTATATTATCTTCCAAATTTGTCTACTGAGAGTCGAAACCGAAAAATTCCTAAAGCTCCTAGATGCTTTTTAAAATTGTCATTTATCATAGTAGGTAATAATATGATTATTTTTTCAGAAAATATAAACGGCATTCTCCAAAGTGAAGAAATGTACATAGAAATTCTTTTGGACACCGTAGCCAACATGTCACCCAATTTACTAGGATCAAATGGTGTAAAAAAGTTAAAAAACGGTAAGAGAATACTTTTAAAATGGCCATCTGCACACGCGTTTAGAGCTCCGGAACCCTAATAGTTTGTATCTGTGTGTAGGTCGAGTGCAAGCCAGCAAAAAAGCAGCTCATAAAGTGACTGAATACTACCAAAACATACTTTGGGGCGATGTCGGGAGCTGCCTAGAGCATATCGTACTGTGGTGGTCTCACTATCCTTTGGCTATGAGGTATGTAATTTTACAACGTTCTAAGGAGTCGTACTATGTCCAAAATTGTGTGAAAAGCTTGGTCGTATAAAAGTAATTATTAAAAAATCTAAACTATGTTTCTCTATCTTTTAATAGGTCACCAAACACCAGCCAAAATCTACGAGAGTGGTTATTCGTTACGTTTAATGTTAATAGTAAGTAGATAAGTACATAATATTTCGTGTTAATGTAACACTATTAGTACCATATCGGGAGATAATAATTTGTACATTTTGTTGCAGATACCCCAGACTTAATATTATCCGCTTTAAGGATATTAGCGGATGCTTTGGGATGTCACGTGACTTCGACGTCCTGGGACAAATATTTCGGGTATTTTAAAATTATTTTTTAATTACGGTCCTACATTTTTAAGCCCCTCTTGACGCTGTAATAAACCAAGTGCACTCAAAATTTAAAATTCATGTAGTTGAGAAGTTTTAGTTCGTTTGGCCCAAGTCCTTTGCTTTGTTCTAGTTAGGTATTTTGTGAAGTGAAAAGTTGGTGGCGTTGCTAAAAAAAATATTTATACTTTTTAGTGCAACCTTAACCACTAACTTGAAGCCAACGACGTTAAAGATCAATCCTGAGATATCACTGTATATTACTGAGGTAAGTATCATACTAAAAATTTGATTGAGTAATCCTTTCAAAATATGATAGACATGACCTCTCTTGTTATTTTCAGAGCACAGAATCCGGAGCAAGTTTCGCAATGATGCTGCAAGCGTTAGTCACGCTCAATAACCAGTGTGAAGTAACATGGGATTACATATTAGGCGCGCCATTAGACGACTTACCAATAGTTGAGCAAATTCCAATATTACACAGACTTGGTAAGAATTTTACACATTTTCCTTTATAAAATATCAAATTGCTTCATTCTATCGCTTCAATTTTCTTGTTCCAGACCACTCTATCCACACATACAGACTGTGGTGCCTAGCGGAGACGCGGCGTCTTGCAAACCTGTGGGAGATGAACGACTTTTTCCGAATAGCGCATAATGACATGCAAGCTTGTATGGAACAACTGATTAACTTAAGATTTGCTGACCATACGATTACTATAGAATCAGGTAAGTTCTAGATATAATGCAATTTTATACCTACTGCTCTCACTAATTGAAAAAAATCGCTTAATATGATTCAATTTGAAATCTTTGGATGTTTTTGGCAGGAAAAATTGGAGTTCACGAAAACGTGTGCGCTAAGATGAGGGAGAAGTTAGTATCAGAAGTGAAAGTCAACATACAAAAACTAAAGGTAAAACCTAGCAATATGTAGATAAGTTTCTTAGCATCCAGTTCAGTAGTATTTGCTTAGGATATAAGATATCTAAGTAGATCCCCATTCCGTCTAAACGAAAACTTAGTACCTTAAGACTCAGGACAAAGTTATTGTGACCCCCCATTTTCGATACTTTGTCTACACCATGAATCACATAGTGAGTTCAAGATAAATGTTTAGCCTGGAGACAAGTATCTACTGTACAATTTTTAACATTATTTTGTCAGCTACCAGGCCTACCAGCGCAAGAATTAAATCCTTTACTGAGCAAATCAGGTCACTGATGCTTGAGCATTATTCCAGGAAGCAACAGAGGAGATAACCCAGGTGTTATCATCGGTGTGTGCTACCACCAGTTTGGCGTACTTGACCATGATATTCCCGAGCAACGCGGAGTGGCGGCAAGTTACAAGACCACCGCAGACAGTGCGTTCGATTTACGTGCATGAATTTTTAAGTACGTACTTCTTTGATACACTTACCCATAATTTTGTAACCAGCCAATCATTTTCAAAAATATATTAAGCAATTCTCATTTTTAACATAATGTAGAACTTCGAGCAATGTGCCGTTAGAAACATTTGGGGTTGAGGGTTGACTGTACCAACTGTATTTTTACGAGTAAGATTTACATAATTTAATTCTTTTAGATAAATTGCTGCTACCGGTAATAAAAGCTACGCAAGATATAGCGACATTAAATATGGTGCTAAAAATCATGTGTGAATCATGGTTGCATCACATATACGTGGCTAAAGTCAAATTCACGTAAGTACTTATAACATTTATGGAAATCTTAGGAGAAAAAGTTATTTAGGACTTATTAAATGTTAGTGATTTGTGAATTGATACAATTTTAATATAAGTAGGTATGTTTGGTATGTTATTAACAGCAAGGATGCAGCAATGCAACTGTTGGCGGATTTCAATGAGGTGAGAATATGGCTGACGGAATGCAAGTCACTAGCTGCTGCGTCAAGAAAACAGATGCTGCAGAATGAAGTGTTGAGGTAATTCTGTAATTTAACCCGACTACGGCGTAAAGTGGCGTTCTAAGTGGCCAGTCCTTTGTACAACAATGAACGTTTTCCGGCTGATGATGATGGCATAAACACTATTGAAGTATAGTTTTTGCATCAGTAACTGTTAAACAAAAACTATAAGTACTAACTATAGAAAGATAATATATTGGAGAGATTTGGAGGCGGCATTTTCTTGGTTGCGGGTAGTGGAAAAATTACAATACTACTTTAACTTCATACTACTACCTACATGTTAAAGGACAAGCTCTTGTATTGCTTGAAATACGAAAATAAACTATGAATGATCGTCTTTTGTACAGGAGGTGTGAAGGCGTCGGTAGATTGCTCCTACACGCTCCCGGGGACCTCATTTCCATGCAAGAGTCTACAATGCAGTCGGCGCAGCAAGTTCGCAAGGATGGTAACTATTACCCCTAAAATATATAAGAAGGGTAATTTACCCTATTTTGTGTGTTCATTTTACAGCTTCAATATAGCCTCAAAGTAACAAATGCTATTTTTAAATAATTTAACAGTTTCTGCAAATTTTAACACATAACATTGCAGTGTACTTTTATCTATAACAAAGTTACTTTCTCATTTTTCAGTAACCGAACACGATACTCCCGAACAACTGATGCCTGCCGAAATGTACGTCCCCAATCAAAAGCAGTGGCTCACGTTACGAGCGAAGAAAATGAAAGGACCAATCGCTTTTACGTTATGCTGTATAGTCCTGACGTAGGGAGAAATAAAACATATATATATTGCAACATTCAATGCCTTTTATTGTATCCTTACAGTCATATTAAATGATTAGCCCTT
Source organism: Abrostola triplasia (assembly GCA_946251915.1). Lineage (NCBI taxonomy): Eukaryota > Metazoa > Arthropoda > Insecta > Lepidoptera > Noctuidae > Abrostola > Abrostola triplasia. Next base: position 6,492,812 of record OX276434.1, on the reverse strand, counting down.
ATAACTAGCCAGTATCTCGATGCCCGATTGTTGAAAAATAATAAAATTCTGATTATACGTTTTAAAAATATGTGCATCGGGTATCGAGTCAACTAAAATAATGATTGTACGATACATATATTCGTAAAACTTAAGATACATTTGACAACTGATTCATAGGCGACGATAAATCGGCTCGTAGTAAAAAAATACTTATAATTGCTTGAATTCATTACAGAGACCACTTCAAGCATCAAAACTATCAAATGACTATATAAATATTAATTAGGTACTATATATTGCCGGTTTTACTCACGTCAATATTCGGGAATGCCCGACTAGTTACTTACTATATATCAATAATTTGGAAAACACGAAAGTTATTATATAATCACACACTATACTAATTGTTATTAGCATTAATACCATGCAGTTTTCACATCACTCATATTGATAATGGTTACAATTTTAAATTATTTATAAAGAAAAGCCATCGAATAGTAGGAACCTGTAGCGTTATACTAAAGGTGAAATCAGAGTAAGCCTACATGCCAAATTTATTGTTAGTAAAGTGAGATTCTAATTAAGAATAGGGATCTACACAGTTTGGCTTATTACATCCAGTATTCAATAGTGATTTAACTAAGCTGGTTCACATCGATTATGGAACACTACTAAATACAACAATTGTTCATTGGATCTAATACAAATTGACACTTAAAACTAATAACATGAAATATCAGTCATGAACTCAACCAGTCAATTAGCATTAAATGCTTCACCAATACAAAAACTTCCGATCACACAATTAAAATGACTTTATTTAATTGAATTATTATCTATACTACCCGCCATGAGAAGCTATAAATTTTGCAAACACACATTCACCTTTGGATCAAATAAAAAAACACAGCTATGTAATGATTTTTACGTTTATTTCCCGTGGTCCGATCGCGGAGATCTACTGGTCGATCTATGGGTATTATTTTTTGGCCATGGTTCTATCAATCGAATCACGGGTAAATAAAATTGCCCATGGTTCGATGGCGGAGTTCTACTGGTCCATCCATGGACATTTTTTTGCCCATGGTCCTATAAATCGAACCACGGGTAAATCAAACTACCCGTAGTTCTATCGATAGTACTAAGTGCAAGTTTGTTTACCGGTGGTTCTATAAAAGCTTATGAGCTTATTTCACAAAATGTTGAAGTTCGAATTAGGTGACAGATAGGTTAGGTTATTGTTATCTGTTTTTCCCGAGCGGAGCAAAGGGAAACGCAGAACGACTGTATGAGTACCTAAACTATGGTAGTACCATGGGTAATAATATTTATTTTGGTCCTCATCTACGGTAGTCCGATTGATAGGACCATGTGCAAAAAATAATGCCCGTGGATCGACCAGCAGAACTCCGCCATCGGACCAAGGGCAACAAACGGCTTTTAGTTTCATAAAGAGATATAATTATGTTTACACACACATATAATTATTGTCGTCAGATGATTCAGAGTATTCTGTTGACGCATTAAAAACTCGAATTACAGCATTGACAGAATCAGTGTGAATTTGAGCCAGGATCTACATTAAGAACCATAGAGGCAATGAAGCTCGAGGCATCCCAGAGAAATGACTCGACTGTCTTGGAACCCGCAACAAAATTAATCATAAAAGAATATATAGGAGAATTAGGAATATGAATGTGGTTCCGACTTCCGTCCATAGTAAGCGGGAACAAAGTGATGTGAGTTGTTGATTGAATTGTTGATTGGAACCCAGTTGCAGTTGCCGAGTGGTATCCGGCCTAGAATTGACCACCCCCTTACCTCTCGTGGTCCCATTTGTCCAATCAATTGTACACCTTTATGTTTTTAGGCAAAGACAGTCTCAATTACAGCATCGTAACGAACGCACGTTGTTTTTATTCAAAATATACACCGATCCGTTTATCATTACAAAATAAGCTTTAAACCATAACCATATGGTCGAAATCGAGCCGGATTTAATTAATGGATCGCCCAGCGAACTCGGCGCGCGAATACAATAGGAGACCGCATTCCTTAGATAAGGAATATATAAAAAAGGTTGTTTACGAGTAATTAGTGTGAGCGCGGTACAAAGTTATAGATTATTAACCAAAAAACTAAAGAAATAGACATTGCAGTGAACGTGTTTGTGTTACATTTTGGACTATTTAATTCTGGAAAATGACGTCACCTACTTCGGAACAGTCGAAATATTTATCTACTTTAGAAGATGTGGCCAGTATGTTACGGAAAGCGCAAGTTAATATGAAAAAGTGTCCGAAACAACGATTAACAGAAGGTTATATTAAGGCGAGAATAAAATGCATTGAGGAGTATTGGGATACATTTAAGCAAATAAATAGCAACCTTATGAAGTGTACCCCACGTGAACAGCGAGGTGTTTTGCCATACTTCCTTAACGAAGAATACTACACATACGAAGACATGTATCTCTGTTTACATGCGGATTTATCTGATCATTTGTTGATCATGCAGTCACAACAGAAATTAGCAGAAACCTCTACTATGTCTACGATGTCGTCACACAATGGGCAAGCGCCATTTGCTAAGCTACCACGAATTCAGTTACCTACCTTTTCGGGGTCATATAATGAATGGCCTACCTATGAAGATTTATTCACAGCTCTTGTTCACAATACATCTATAAGTAGCGTGCAGAAGCTACACTACCTAAAAACGAGCGTTTCCGGAGAAGCGGAAATGTTATTGCGCCACATCCAAGTAACAGAAAATAACTACCAACAAGCATGGGAACTGCTAAGAGGACGTTACGGGAACAAAAAAATGATTGTGTCTTCAATTCTAAAAAGATTGTTTAGTCAGAAAAGGATCAGCAACCAATCAGCTAGTCAAATAAAAGCTTTGCTAGATACTACAGTTGAATGTATTAACAGCCTGAATAACATAAAAATACCTACTGACTCTTGGGATCCTATTATTGTTTTTCTGGTAGGACAGAAACTGGACTCAGAGACTTTAAAGAGTTGGGAAGAGCAAGCTTACAAGGAGAATAGCGATGAGTTGTCTACGTGGGAGGAGTTTAAAAGGTTTCTCGAAGCTAAGTTTCGTACGCTAGAGTTAATTGCTCCCATGGCTTCTACAGTTTCAAGAGAGAAGACACAAGGTCACAAAACATGTCATGCCACGACTAGGGATACTATGAACGATATCTTACAATCTGCACACACCAACATCAGTTCACCACCCTCTTGTATATACTGCAAGGGTGAACACTACATGTTTAATTGTAAAGATTTTGCGAAACAATCTGTGCAGCAGCGACGTGAGTTTGTGAAGAACCAAAGTCTTTGTTACAATTGCTTAGTACCGAATCACAGTGTCTATAACTGTAAACAAAAAAGAACGTGCCGAGTCTGCGGAAGAAAACATCATTCTCTTTTACACCAGGTCAAAGAACCAACACAGAAGGATGAGAAACAAGAAAAACAACAAGAACAACTAGAAGAAAGGGTTACAAGCGCACACATCTCTAAAGAACAACCTGGTCGTCAAGTGTTATTGGCTACAGCACAAGTAAATGTCACATCATGCGACGGAAAAACACATCTACTTCGTGCATTGATTGACCAAGGCTCAGAGGCTTCATTCGTATCGTCAAGAGTAGTTGAACTCTTAGGATTAAAGAGAACTTGCATGAAGGGTGTAGTCTCAGGGATTGGAGATGGAAACCTGATACCTATCAAACATGTAGTTGACCTAAAGGTTGCATCAAGACATAATTTAGAAGAAATTATTTTAGTGAAGGCCTTTGTTTTAAAATCAGTGTCTACAACATTACCTTCAAAATACATCTCGATGAACTGGCCTGTACTACAAACTTTACTGTTGGCTGACCCTATGTTTAACACACCGGGTAAAATTGATGTATTACTCGGTGCCGACGTATATTGTAAAATAATAGAAGTTGGTTTGCTAAGATTACCTGACAGCATAGTGGCTCAGAACACGCGTTTAGGCTGGATACTTTCTGGTCAAAGGGAAAACAAATCGATTGGCGACACACACGAAATAACAACACTACACGTCACAAGCGTGGTATCAGAAGACGACAATATGTTGAAAAAATTCTGGGAAATAGAAACAGACTTATACAAGAAAAGGAAACTACTTACAAAAGAAGAACAAAGGTGTGAAGATATTTACAAAAATACGACTAAAAGAGTTAATGGAAGATATGTAGTACACTTACCTTTAAAACACGAAATAGAAAAAACAGTAAATTTATGCGGAGATACAAAACAACAAGCTATAATTAGATTCAAACAATTAGAAAGAAAGTTTCAAAGATCAGAAAGGTTAAAATCGGAATATTCTAAAGTAATACACGAGTACATGGAGTTAGGACATTTAAAAAAATCTGATCCAGTTGATGACCACCTATCAACTTACCTTCCTCACCACGCTGTGATACGCGAAGACAAGGATACAACGAAGGTTCGAGTGGTCTATGACGCATCTGCCAAGGGTTCTAATGGTCATTCCTTAAACGACACCATGATGATTGGACCTGTCTTACAACCTGATATGCGAAGCTTAATTATCACATGGCGAACGCATAAGATTTGTATAGTAGGGGATATAATTAAAATGTACCGCATGATCAATATGACGACAGAACACACAAATTTACAACGCATTGTCTGGCGTGACAACCCTGACGAAAAACTAGAAAGTTACAACTTAACTACTGTAACTTTTGGTGTAGCTGCGGCACCGTACTTAGCTGTACGAACCTTAAATCACTATCCATGCTATCCAATAGAGAGAAGATATCCAGAAAAGAAAGAGCACAGAAAAGAAGAAAAAACATCGACGATGTCGCTAAACAAAAAATAGCAAAAACCCATGAAGAGCAAACAGTACATGATGAGCCAATGGCAGGATGCAGTACGGCTAGTACGGCTGGTACTTTGGGTTCACTGTCTACAGCCAGTACTTCAACTACAGAAGATGACATTAACATGGAAGACACAATGTTAGAAGTAAAAGAAGGGTACAGATTTAAGATGCTCAACCATATGCCATTGAAAGATGTGACATTAAAAGAGGTTTGCAGCGAATGGGGTATCCCAGAAGTCTCATATCAATGGGATCTTATTGATATTGAACAAAAGAAATTTATTAGAGTCAGATACTCATATAACTTGGGCAGTGATGTTCACAAATACTTAAGAGCAAAAGCAGAAATACCTAATAATTCAGACATGTACATCATTGAGGCCGGGAAGAACAAAGGAAAATGGATGCACTACAACAAAAAAGCTATAGGAGAAGAAAAAGTGACTAAATTCCTGCTAGAGAGGTCAATTATACTTCAACAGCATGGTATAAATGACAATCTCTACTTAGCACCAGTTTCTATTGACACCATTTTCCCTAGTGATTGGTTGAGGGAAGAACTATTAAAATGGGAAAAAGACCTACTGGCAACACAGAACGAGAAATACACAGAAAAAGAGCTCTATAAAAATGAAAAAGCACCCAGAACAATAACACCCTCAGATTTTTTGCAAAATTTAGTGAAAATCCCTGAGAGCACGATACCTTCAGAATGCATAAAATGGAAAGGAAAATTGCTTCCAGAAGGGTTTGTCTACAATGTCCAAACAAGGGAGTTCTCAGACAGGAATATAATAACTGTTCTCATAACAACAATAAAAACAGCATTAAGTAAATTGACGAAAGTTCACAAGCTAAACATGAAAGAGTCAAGTAGCCTTACTGAGAACTTGCTCACTGATATTATAGACATTTGGGAAAGCTCTGACCACAACACTTTTTCTTTTATGGAACATATCACTGTTTCTAAGGGGGTATCAATAAAAGAGGCATTAGGTATTAAGAGAAAAGGTATAACACACTCTGTATATTGCCCAGACATGAAGCAACCAGAATACAAGGAAAACATGCAGTTGAAGTACAGTCCTTGGATAGAGGAGGTCGTTGTAAGAATGGGTGAGAATAGTCAAGTTCCCATTGGTTATACTCCTTGTCCTGAATTGTTGACAGCAAGTCAAACTGATGGACATCCACTACCATTTTTGTGTGAGCCAGTCACTACCGAAATGTTTTCGAAAATCTTAGAACTAGATACTGGATTATAGGTCTCTATAAAAATGAAAAAGCACCCAGAACAATAACACCCTCAGATTTTTTGCAAAATTTAGTGAAAATCCCTGAGAGCACGATACCTTCAGAATGCATAAAATGGAAAGGAAAATTGCTTCCAGAAGGGTTTGTCTACAATGTCCAAACAAGGGAGTTCTCAGACAGGAATATAATAACTGTTCTCATAACAACAATAAAAACAGCATTAAGTAAATTGACGAAAGTTCACAAGCTAAACATGAAAGAGTCAAGTAGCCTTACTGAGAACTTGCTCACTGATATTATAGACATTTGGGAAAGCTCTGACCACAACACTTTTTCTTTTATGGAACATATCACTGTTTCTAAGGGGGTATCAATAAAAGAGGCATTAGGTATTAAGAGAAAAGGTATAACACACTCTGTATATTGCCCAGACATGAAGCAACCAGAATACAAGGAAAACATGCAGTTGAAGTACAGTCCTTGGATAGAGGAGGTCGTTGTAAGAATGGGTGAGAATAGTCAAGTTCCCATTGGTTATACTCCTTGTCCTGAATTGTTGACAGCAAGTCAAACTGATGGACATCCACTACCATTTTTGTGTGAGCCAGTCACTACCGAAATGTTTTCGAAAATCTTAGAACTAGATACTGGATTATAGGTCTCTATAAAAATGAAAAAGCACCCAGAACAATAACACCCTCAGATTTTTTGCAAAATTTAGTGAAAATCCCTGAGAGCACGATACCTTCAGAATGCATAAAATGGAAAGGAAAATTGCTTCCAGAAGGGTTTGTCTACAATGTCCAAACAAGGGAGTTCTCAGACAGGAATATAATAACTGTTCTCATAACAACAATAAAAACAGCATTAAGTAAATTGACGAAAGTTCACAAGCTAAACATGAAAGAGTCAAGTAGCCTTACTGAGAACTTGCTCACTGATATTATAGACATTTGGGAAAGCTCTGACCACAACACTTTTTCTTTTATGGAACATATCACTGTTTCTAAGGGGGTATCAATAAAAGAGGCATTAGGTATTAAGAGAAAAGGTATAACACACTCTGTATATTGCCCAGACATGAAGCAACCAGAATACAAGGAAAACATGCAGTTGAAGTACAGTCCTTGGATAGAGGAGGTCGTTGTAAGAATGGGTGAGAATAGTCAAGTTCCCATTGGTTATACTCCTTGTCCTGAATTGTTGACAGCAAGTCAAACTGATGGACATCCACTACCATTTTTGTGTGAGCCAGTCACTACCGAAATGTTTTCGAAAATCTTAGAACTAGATACTGGATTATAGGTCTGAAGTCGGCTGTACGAAAATGCATACATAACTGCAAGATCTGTATAGTAGATAAAGCTAAGGTAAAAACGCAGTTCATGGGCCAGTTGCCAGCCGTTCGAGTCAATCAAAACCGTCCATTTATGAATAGTGGAGTTGATTACGCTGGTCCTATATTCATTAGAACCTCGAAGGGTCGAGGTCACCACGCAATAAAGGGCTACATTTGTTTATTTATTTGCATGGCCACTCGCGCTATCCACCTAGAAGCAGTCACAGATCTTACTACACAAGCCTTTATGGCCGCATTTCGGAGGTTTGTAGCACGACGAGGCCATTGTTCTAACGTGTGGAGCGATAACGGCACTAATTTCGTCGGTGCAGCTAAGGAATTAAAGGAAATGTTCCAGGAGGGCAAGGACAACATTGCAAGAGAAGCAGCTGAACTTCTGGCTAACGATGGTACAAGATGGCACTTTATACCCCCCAAAATGCCAACATGTGGAGGCCTATGGGAAGCTGGCGTTCAATCTGCCAAAAGACACCTTTACAGGATAAATAAGGACACAAGATTGACTTACGAAGAAATGGCTACTCTTTTGGCTCAAATCGAGGCGTGCCTTAATTCACGCCCTCTTTGTCAAATGGACAATAATACAATAATGCCTCTCACTCCAGGGCATTTTTTAGTTGGTGAGCCACTGATCGGTGTTCCTGATACATGTTACGAACATCAGCCAATCAGTCTTCTAACTAGGTGGCAATTAATACAAAAAATGACCCAAGATTTTTGGCATCGATGGCGGACAGAGTATCTTAACACGCTCCAACAAAGATATAAATGGCAAGTTAAGGTGCCAGAGCCTGTGATTGGAGATGTAGTTATTATTAAAGAGGATAATCTACCACCTACGAAATGGTTATTAGGAAGAATAAAACATCTTCATCCTGGTAAGGACAATCTTGTTAGAGTGGTGACAGTCCAGACTATGGGAAACCATGAGCTTAAGAGACCTCTGTACAAATTAATATTGCTGCCCAAGGACACAATGAATGTGTAATCTACGGTGGGCGGTTGTTATTGCATGGTATTGTGATTAGAAGCGTTGTGCTAAAATCAGTAACTATAATTATAATTTATATGTAAAATTAAATACATGTGAGTGATTACAATTATTTACAGTCCACTATTGGCATCATTATAGTTTCTATATTTACTTAATTATTTAAAAACAAATGTTTTTGGTGGGCGGTATGTCCAATCAATTGTACACCTTTATGTTTTTAGGCAAAGACAGTCTCAATTACAGCATCGTAACGAACGCACGTTGTTTTTATTCAAAATATACACCGATCCGTTTATCATTACAAAATAAGCTTTAAACCATAACCATATGGTTGGTGTTGTAAGAGGCGACTGAAAGCAAATCTAGAAGATGGGCAGAAGCGTCTTCTGTAACCTCACCACCAGTACAGCGATCCTCAACCCGCTTGCTAAGCGTGGGGTATTACCCGTATGTAACTTTGTATTAATTAGATATAGGAGAAATTGTTGTTGATTGAATTGTCAATTGGAACCCAGTTGCAGTTGCTGAGTGGTATCCGGCCTAGAATTGACAACTCCTTTTCCTCCCGTGGTCCCGTGAGTGTCGTAAGAGGCGACTGAGGGAAAATCCAGAAGGTTGCTGCCCAAGCAACGTCTTCTATAACCTCACCACCAGTACTGCGATCCCCAAGCCGCTTGCGAAGCGTGTGGTTTATGGCAACCTCCACCACTTACCTTGGGGGAGGTCTTTGTTCAACCGTCGATGTCTTCCGGCTGACGATGAACTCAATCGAAGTTCTTTACTCGCAAAATTTACAGCTTCTCATGACGGGCAGTAAATTTTTACTAGTCGTCGTCTGAATCAGATTTATTACACTTTTCTTTAAGTTTCTCATATTCATTTCGTTTAATAAAGTCGTCTTTGATTTTCTGCATATCACTAAGAAGGCTGCTGACTTGGACGTGTTCTAGCTGGTCCTGAGGGACGGAAGTATCGCTGTCTAGCCCAGAGTCATCGGTAGACTTGTCTGCTTGACTCTGTGTGTCATCGTCGGTTATGGCGAGGTTGCTGCTGTCGTCTGAGCTCGCTAGTGGGTTGTCAAGTCTGTACGCTTTCGGTACTTGGTCGTCACGTTTGTCTTTAAGGATCACACCTTCCGGTAACATATGTTTATGCCCTTCTCCGGCCCTTTTCTTTCTCTTGATACTCTTTGCTATCACGCTCTTTTGGTGGTCGAGTTGTGGGAATAACTCTGGATGCGAAATATTGGCATATTTTATTATAAATAACATATACATAGCTATCTGTATTAAGATAGATATTTATATACGGTGGACTCCGTAGTATATATAATATAGTAAACAGTAGCATACCGTGTGCGCTGGTGAGCGCTTGCTCCGCCGCGTTCATCTCGGCCTCCTGTATGGAGTGCCCGCGGGCGTCGGCCAGGCGCTGCCCGCGGAAGTACACGCCCACCGTGTACACGCGCGTGTTGGTGGGGCCCAGGCACTCGATCACCCTGCGCGAGGTAGGCGGGCTTATGTTATGCTGGCACTTCACTTGGCGTATTTGCCCAAATATTCGTGGCATCTTAGTAATGCAAATTGCACCGTAAATTTATAGCAATAAGGTTCATATTTGTCTCGTAAATATTTATACAAATGCGCCAAGTGCAGTGCCATCATTACATGCTTGTCTTATATCTATGTGCCATACTGCTAAATATACACGAGATCAACAGCAGCAGCAGTTTTAAACTAATCTGATGTGTAAAAGTGTTTGTAAAAATCTATTAACAGATACTTCAACTATGTACAGATTAAAATAAAGTAAGAAGTTAAACACATACTTGTAGACCGGTATGTCAGGCTCGCCTCCTTCCATGGAGCGCAGCGTGAGGCAGCACTGCTGCAACTTGGACTTGGGGTCGTTCCAGTCCTGGTTCATGATGAACTCCTGCAGGCGCGGGAACAGACACGCGTTGCAGAACGCTTGGCAGTATTCTAGGCTCTGTTGAATTGCGAAAAGGTAGTTTTGATATTATCTACTGAATTATTGTATATTTATATGACAATTTGGAAAATAATAAATTAAATTGCATTAGGTTATATTACCTGTGATGATAGTTGTAAGTGGATGATAAAAAAAAAAAAATATCTCTGTCCTAAAAGATAGAAATAACGTCGTGTCAAGTCACCCGTCAAAGGTCGAACCAAAGAATCATGTACTTAAGAGCCATTTCACATTTTTTGACAGTTTTCTGAATTTTCGGACTCAAAATTTACCATCTTAGGTAGTACTAAGGAATTTCTAAATATATGTAGAATGTAGACCAATCTTTCCCATTGTTACAAATAGAATTAGATTTTCAAAATATAACTTGATTGCTGTGTGGTGAGCTATTTCCCGCAACACGTTTTCAGAAAATCCATCGCAGAGCAATTTTCGGGCTTCAAATTCTACCATTTACATCAACAAATTTAAATGGAAAAAATACAGTAGGCATAGGACATATACTTTTGTTGTAACATACGGTAGAAAACTTTCGATTAATAACACTTTTAATTCATAAAAAAATAAATACTTAAACCGGTTTTCACGGTTTTATATGGTAATTTTATCGCGATTTTTTGGTTTAAATAAAGGTATTTATTACTTTTAAAATTATGCCATAATGAACTATGCTCTCTGGGAAATCTATTAATACAATGTTTTTTAATATTCCTTTATTTAATTAGATATAATACCATTTTCAATATGACTCAAAATCACAATAAATTACAATGCATAAACGTAGAACGATCAGTCGGGCCCGAGCGCCCTTAGAGGCAGGACCTGTGTCACTTTTTTCAAATTTTGAATTACGAAAATTCGTATTAAAAACCCATTTTTATACTACGACCACAACGTTTTCATTTTCTACGAATTATTTTCATCCGGTTTTGTTTATTATAAAATGTTGTTAAATTCTTTTAAAATATTTTATTTGATTAATATTCAGCAACCATCCAATCAGATATTATATCTGATGACGTAAGTTTCTGTTCTGTAGCAGCACACTGAATTATAAGTTGCGCGAAAAATGTTGCCAAAAATGTTGTCCCCTCAATGCGCAAAGTAGTCCCAGCCAACGTTCATGCTAACCTGATTTCGGAAATTTTGCACAAACCTCACATCTTATCTACTTTCTACCCCCTGCTCGAGTTCGTCCTTATTTGCAATTATAAGGTCGGTAAGGGAAGGGGTGGCGCCGCTATTTACCTCCGTAACGATTCCACTGCATTCGAAACTGTATTATAATCGATAGGTTCATATTATGCACACCACATCATCATGGGAGATTTCAACACTTCCTTACTCCGCATACCTCCCAATCCTCCAAACTCCTGCACATAGTCGATTCTGCCAGCCTACTCGTCGTACTGCTTCAAGCCACTCACCACAACGATGTAGCTGAGCAGTTGAGCACACTCGGCTCGATTTCATTAATACCCCCAATCCTTCCCTGGTTTCCTCTCATGGCCGACTCGTCACCGCTGGATTCTCTCACCACGACCTTATACTTTTATCGTATATCCTCAAACCTCATAAACCTAAGCTCAAGGTACTGTACAATGTACATGCACAGCTTCGCGCGAATCAATGTAAGCAAACTGAGTTCAGATGCTTCTCTAATCGACTGGAAACCTATGATGGAGGCTCCCGCGGTCGACGAAAAGGTTAGCGGTTTTAACCGGGAAATCATCGAGCTTTATGATATACACGCACCGGTTGAAAAGGTAAAGCTGAAGCGTCCACCGGCGCCATGGATTTTGAATGGTGTAAAGTTGGCCATAAAGCGTTGGGATCGCGCTTTTTGAAAATTCAAGAAAGATCGTGATGAGGACTGGAATCTTTTCAAAGCTGCACGAAATCGGTATAATTAAGTAATATTCAATACCAAACGCCGCCCTATTCTAAATTACATTTATTTATGTTCCACTTTTGCCGATCTCTGGAAGTTCCTTGAAACTCTCAGTATTGGCAAATCACCACTATTTGACCGGTTGAATTCCATTGATTTGGACGATCTCAATTCGCATTTCTTACTAGCCCAACTTTAGACAAAAGACCAAACCTCAGACACTTGCTTACGTCGATGGTCTCCCGCGTCCCAACATGAATCCCTTGCACATATCTCCAGTCACTGAGGGAGAAATCAAAAAGATCATCCTCCATCAAATCCATAGCGTTAGACTGTGATAACGTCTATCGCGGAATGATCGTCACAATAGTTGACCATCTTCTTCCAGCAGTCACACACATAATATCGTGCTCCTTGGATACCTGATACTTCCCCTCCTTGTACCGCAAAGCTTTCGTTCACCTTTTACCTAAAATATCGAGCTCTTCTCTACCCAGTCACTTCCGACCAATCTCTATCCTTTCTTTCCTATCTAAAGTGCTCGAGGCCTATGTCCATGAGAATATACGAAGAGTCAACCAAATTAACCTCTTGTCTCCCGTGCAGTCCGGTTGCAGGCCAGGCGATTGGCAACATTAAGGCAGGCATAGAAGATACTAAAGTTACAGCCCTAGTTGATTTTTCCAATACCTTCAATATAGTCAATCGCGATATCCTCGTCTACATCCTATCCCATCTCTTGGCGTCTCCTAAAGCGCTGGAATAGATCCCTTACTTTTGGGAACGCCAGTGGTCGGTCCATGTGGAAGAGTCCTCTTCTTCCTGGTGTGAGCTAAAATCTGGCCTTCCACAAAGCGGTATTCTCCGCCCATTGCTGGTTTCTATCTTTATTAACCTTATAATCCAATCACTTCGGTGTGCGTATTCCATATGCCGATAACTTGTAGCCTTACTCTGCTTCTGGGATTGATGATGTGTACTAGACAATGAGTGCAACCAACTGCGATCTTTAAGCTACAATGGACTGGTCCGAGAAATTTGGCATGGCGGCAATTCCGAATAAGTGCCAAGCAATCATACCTGGTAGGTCTAGGAGTTTGCGCAAACTACACGTGGCAATGCTGCTAGTCTTTTGGGCACGTTACCGGTTGACATCGATGGTTTTTAACTTGTTATTTTTGTATATATTGTTTTTATCTTGTATTAGATTTAAGTTGTAAATAGTTATAATAGTTGAGATAATTAATTAATTATTGCTTTATGTATATATATGTATTGTTTTGTTTCATGTATGTATGTAACGTATTATATGTATGTTTATTATTTTGCGTATCGATAAACGTCATCATCATCATCATCAGCCGGTAGACGTCCACTGTTAAAAGGCCTCTCCCTTAGAACGCCACAATAAACGACAGCTTGCCAATTGCATCTACCGCTTGGGCCGCAATTCTGACGATATCGTCGGTCCACCTGGTGGGAGGCCTGCCAACGCTGTCTTCCGGTTCGTTGTCGCCACTCGAGAACCTTTCTTCCCCAGCGGTTATCGGTCCTTCGAGCGATATAATGGCATGCCCATTGCCATTTCAACTTGCATATTCTTCGAGCTATGCCGGTGACTCTAGTTCTTTGGCGAATTTCCGTATTCCGGATCCTGTCGCGCAAAGAAACCCCGAGCATAGTTCTTTCCATAGCTCGTTGAGTGACTCTGAGCCTTTCCAAAAGGCCAACCGTTAGCGACCACGTCTCAGAGCCATACGTAATCACATGGCATGCATCGATATGTGCATCTACCTAATATTTGTCTCCATATCGCTCTAAAGTCGACTGGTAATAAATGCCTAAGGTATTAAGTTCGCCTTTGTATATTTATTTTGAAAACTTTAAAATGGAGGAGGATATCAATTCGGATGTTTAAATATATTTTTTATGTATGTTCGGGCATAACTCCGTCATCTAAAGACGGATTTGCAAAATTCTTTTTTTGTTGGAAAGTAGTTTATTTCGAAATAATCCCATTAAAATTTCATGGAGATCTGATGATAATCTTTGGAGATATGGAACTGAACTCCTTATAAAATCATAGCAGAACTGTCGTTACAAGTAATATAGCCTAATTAATTGTCGCCACAAACTAGAAAGAAAGAGGGGGAGGTGGTGCCTTGTCCCCCCTTCTACCACTTTAATAGTATATATCGTGTGAGATATCGTTTGAGGGAGCATTTTGTAAGGATTTCAAATACTAATCCTCAAAATGTCTACGGCGGATGAATCCTAGGCATCACTAAAAATTGTGAAATAAAAAATATAAAAACCGCCTTAAAAAATAGGAACAAATAAATAATATGATCAAATTACAAATGAATTCAAAATATTTTCATAAATCTCGAATATAGGTATATTGTAATAACGATCAAGATTTTTTTGTCCGTCTCGTTTTTTGCGCTACACTGTTAGCATTATTTTTGTGTGGGTGTGTCACGCACACATGACATTTCTACCGAAATTCGAACGTCAAAATTTTGTGAAATGGCTCTTAACATGACAGATCTGCAAAGATTGCTTAAATTGTTTAATACCTTGACTTCTGAAACTTGGTATTAAAATTTGTTTAAGAGACGAAGAGATTACTATATTAATTTTGTAGTTGCACCCGTAATATCATAACATAGCTCATAGTCACGAGAAAACTGTCAAACATCTAAGTTACTTCATACAATATTGTGATTTTGATAAAATTATCAACCAAAACCATGTCCATATTATTCTTACCTTATCAATAAACAGTGCTCCTAAGAAAGCTTCGAGTAGATCAGCCTTGTGTTTCTTGGTCGTAGGCTTAGCTTTAGGGTTGTTGTATATCGCGTACTCCGACATGTCAAGGTCGTCACACACCATCGCCTGGGTGCGGTTGTTAACTAAAGACGATCGCAGTAACTGAAATTATAAGAAAGTATTTGTTACTATTAGTTGTATGCCTGGCTATATCTTCTAATAGGAATAATACACGTTCAGATGTAGATTAACTAATGTATTGGAGACTAAACCTAAACATCTACCGGTTGCCCGCAACTCTAACGATATCGTCGGTCCACCAGGTGAGAGGCCTGCTAATGCTGCGTCTTCCGGCTGATGATAATGATGATGAATAGTATATTTGTTATTGATACGAATCTTAAGATCTGCATCCGAACATAAACATCGTCCAATCCTATTATAAATTTAATGTTAAATGAAAGTTTGGAATTTGTAAACACTAAAGTTAGTGAAGATGGTTGGATGTTTGTCCTTCTTTCACGCAAAAACAACCGGGCGGATTGTGATAAAACTTTTCAATTTTATAGCTTATACAAATATACATACATAGCACAAACCTATAAATTTACAGAGATACATGAAGAAATTCCTGTACTGACCGAGAGATGGCCCTCATGATGGTCGGGGAAGTGCCGGTACAGCCGGTCGGACACCACGAGCTGCAGCACGGTGTCCCCGAGGAACTCCAGCCGCTGGTTGGAGCCCAGCGTCAGGTGCGTGAAGCCCACCGAGCGGTCGGTGAACGCGCGCGCTAGGAGACGGATGTGCTTGAACTGGACTCCTGCGAATATGGGACATATATTCAGACGTATATAAAGAAAATAATGTATTTGTGGTTCACAAAATATATAAATATATCCTATTATTTAGGGAAATGTAAGCCTAAACTCAAACGCATAAAGCCTAACATAAATCACGACCAAATTCTTTGAAATTTTACACAGACATAAACATAATCTATTTTATGAAAAATTCAAATTGTTTATTAGCGAATAAGGTTACAAAGCTTTATATTCTACTATGTGGCATGCAAAATAATAAAATTAGTAGGTTTGGTTAACTAAATTATATTATAGCCATTATTTTAATGTTATAATTTAATAAACTAAAATTGTTATTTAATTACCACTCTCCGCCCTATATGTAATGGAGGATACACATCAATATCATCATATTTCATGGTTTATCACATAAACATAAATTATTATACCTATAGACATCTCAAATACAGTCAGCCGCTGCAGAAACTCGAAGTTCCTGATATACTTTCTGTCGCCGAGCGGTTCCTGTTCTTGTAATGGATGCGTTCGCTCTTTAGTCCACACCTCGAGCAACTGCGGCTCGTTGTACCATAGTGCTAGACCGAATACACGGTCTGCGACCTAAAGAAAATAATGAGTAGATAAATAATTTCATGCCGTCTTTCGACTTCAACTTTTCGGATCAGTGTGGTTACACTATGATGAGAATTAAAAGAAAGAGTAACACCAATCAGATTTTTTTTAAAACAGCACCTGGTAAAGTTGCCAGTTTATAAAACAAAACTTTTAGAATTTCAAGCGTCATATATTCACGGGTAGGAAAATATTAAAGCAAAATATATTCAATAATTTGTAAGTATCGCTATTTTTTAAATATGCGGATCCATAATTATTTTTCCCGTACTATTTTATGTCATCTACGTCAGCTGGAAGACGTCCACTGTAGAACAGAAGCCATAATCCGCATGCTTGGCAAGCGGCTTGGAGATCGCAGTATCAGTGGTGAAGTTACAAAAGACGCTGCTGCCCATCATCTGGATTTTCCCCTAGTCGCCTCCTACGACACCGACGGGACGAAATGGCGAGGTGCTATTCTGGCCGGCACTCCACGGGAGCTATTATATGTAAAAGATTTAAATTTTAAAAGAGAAATAGGTCACAAAGTCCACTTAAGGTCCACTTACCTCAATTCCAGCATCTAAGAACAATGCGCCCATGAGCGCTTCGAAGCAGTTGGCCATCGCGTGTCGCATCACAACCTCGCGGCACAAGTCTGAGCCGTGAGCGTACAACATAAACTGCTCCAACTCGATGTTCTAAGATAATACCAGTGTTTTTATTATAATTGATAAGCCTTTAACGGAAACTTGTAGTATTATAAAGTTCGAAATGTTTTGCTTTAATGTTTGGTCTAATAAGGTTACTAATCTGATTTGACTTAATATGACTTAAGTACAGGGAGAGGTTGGCTTGGCAAGCGGCTTGGGTATAGCAGTATTGGTAACTTCACGTTACAGGAAACGCTGCTGCCCATCTTCTAGATTTCCCCTTAGTCGCTTCTTACGACACCCACGAGAGGAAAGGGGGTGGTCAATTCTAGGCCGGATACTACACGGCACCGAATTAATTTGCATTCGAGAAAATAATCTCTACTGCTTAAAAACATAATTATACCCACTGTCTAATAACCTTACTTTGACGACCTAATTCGCTTGAAGATTCTGCGCTAAGTCAGCTGTCTCAAAGTACAAATAATTACTGTGTGAACTTTTTTTTGTATTCATAGTGTTAGGCAGCATTTTTTTCCACTTAAAATCACATTTTACCTTAGCTAGTTGCGCCAAATGCTGGTTCTGTACAATAGAAGCCCTATATGTGGCCAACCCTCCTTCAGCGAGACCAGGGAACATTCTGAACAGGTGTATGGATGAGAGGAACTCAACCACGGCGTCACCTAGGAACTCTAGACGCTCGTTGTGTTTGATGTCCGACTCTGTCTCACTGTTCTTGCCGAAGCGGGACATTATGTTTATTAGGGTCACGATGCCTGGAAAACCAAATGAATTAGTAGCGGTATGAAAAAAAAATCTGCTAGATAAATAACAGCTTCTAACATCAATAAATATTCAAGAGATTATACTCGCACCTCGTCCTCGAGATAAGTATCCTGGAATAAATATATTATTATACACAACATGTAGTAACGCATATTAGTTACCGTTCTTGCACTATAGTTGAGAGAAAATATTAAAATAAAATAAAAGTTCGTGTTATGATCACCCCTACTTAACCGGTCAGCCATCTTGAATCGTCATTCGCATTTTAGTGCTCGACCGTTCTACACGTTCTCCATATTTTAATTATTATTTTTTTTACGAATCTCATTAAAATGCCGAAACGTAAACATAGTAAAGACCTGGATTACATAAGTGATCAAATCAAAAAGTTAAAAAAGAAATTAAAACGTGCACGTAAACAGTTCTCGACAGACAGTGATAGCTCAGATGGTAAGTACCCACCTATTACTATACGTCTATTATAAGTTTAAAACACTGATTACATTGTCATGCTAATCTACAAGGAAAAAATGCAATCGAGCGGATCACCGGACCGCCTCACTGCACAAAAATAGTTTTCTACCTACCCACAATATATACAATAGAATACCCACATATACAAAGTAAACACGACTAAGTTTAAATGCATTCGAGCTGATCATCGGACTGTCTCACCGCATTGTAACATGTCGTAACTACCCACAACAAAGAAATCATTATTTCTTTTTTATAATAAGCGTAATGCAACTCGAGCTGATCTATGGACTGTCTCATCGCATTTAAGCTTTAAATATAACAAAAGAATGTTACCGCACTGCTCTTTGGACTGTTCCACTACATTCGACAAACAAATAAATATAATACCCACCAAGAAAACTTGGTACAATTAAAAATTCATTTTTACAACATGGTCTGGCCTTTAAGTTACAATTACAATTTACACCTATGTGTAAAGAACATTTTCAGATACTGGGCTTCTTGAAGAACCTATCTCTGATGTCGAAATTAACGATTATGGCCTAGAATCTGAACAAAGTTTACCGGAAATAGCTAATACGATTCCAATCGTGCCAAATTCAGAAACAAACCCTGAAGGTGACCTGACTAGTCCAGAACAAATCTCAAGTGAGAATATAATTAAAGAGTGCGAGAACATACAACTAGATAAAGACATCCTGGAGCTTCTTGGGGATGACCCTTCTAGTTCTGTTCAATATGGCGAAGAAATTCACAAAGAATTGGCGACTTACAAAAGACACAGAAACTTCTAACTGCTGCTATCTCTTGCATAGCATCAGCCACGTCACACTTATTAGAGCCACAAAATCAAAACAAAGAGTTGCTAAAGCAACTAATGGACGCGAACAAACTTCTATGTGACATTCAACACTCTGACTCGGTAACTAGAAGAATGTTCAGCACGTCAGTACTTAAAAAAGATGTGAAATCCCAAATCCATAATTCTAAAATCGACAAATATCTTTTTGGCGAGAATCTAGCAGATATCCTTAAAGCAGCTAAAGCGGTGTCTAAATCTAGCGCCGAAATAAAAAGTGCTCCTATCAGAAAGGACAAACGACTTCAACCATCAACATTTAAAGCGGGCCATTTAAACGTGAAAGGGCAGGTGGCTCCAACCCGGAGGCCACCTGCGACAACGAGGAGGACCCATCATCCTGCCTCCAACCAGAATCGGCACGCCGGATCATCCAAGACATCATCGCAACCACAGAAGACGATCAACCATCGACGTTAGAAGAGGTAAATTACGCAGGACGCTTATCCAAACTTTATAACCAATGGTCACGTATCACGAATGATAAGACCATCTTGTCCTGGATTCGTGGGTACAGAATTACATTTAGTAGTACTGTACAACAGCGCTCTATCCCTAAGCCTCCTGCTCTTTCATCCAAAGAATTTACTCAATTTGACGAAGCTATTTCAGTACTTCGTAATAACGGAGCCATTTCTACATGTGAACCTTGTCAAGGTCAATTCGTGTCCAGTATATTTTTAAGACCAAAGCCAAATGGCAAGGCGCGTTTAATATTAAACTTAAAAACCCTAAACAAACATATTGAAACCTGCCATTTTAAATTAGAAGACATACGCACAGTCCTTAAAATAATTTCGAAGAATTCATTAATAGCAACTTTAGATCTAAAGGATGCTTACTTTTTGATAAAAATAGATGAAAATTCCAGAAAATTCTTGCGATTTACCTTTAATAATACCCTGTACGAATTTAACGCCTTACCATTTGGCCTTAATACGGCACCGTACATTTTTACTAAAATAATGAAACCCATAGTAAAATTACTGCGTTCAGCGGGTTACCTATCATCAATATATTTGGATGATTTATGTTTAGTATCTAACACCTATGAAGGCTGCCGGGATAATGTAGAAACAACTAAAAACCTCCTTAGCAGTTTAGGTTTTATGATAAATCTGGACAAAAGCGTCTTGTCTCCTTCAACAAGATGTAAATATCTTGGCTATGTTATTGACACTAAAGAATTTAATATCAACTTCCCTCGGATAAAAGAAACCGAATAATTAGTGAAACCAAAAAGATCATGAAACTTCACAAATGTAAAATTAGGTATTTTGCACAATTTGTTGGCCTTCTGGTGTCTGCTTGTCCCGCTGTAGAATACGGCTGGCTATACACGAAACAATTAGAGCGATGTAAATACTTAAATCTACAGGGTGATAACGACTACGACAAAGTCATGACAATCCCCTCCTCATTACACGAGGATTTAAAATGGTGGTTACACGCCATCCCTTACTCCGTAAAACATATAAGAGACGACAGTCATGTGCTAGAAATTTTTTCTGACGCCTCAACAACGGGGTGGGGGGCTGCCTGCGGTGCAGACACTGCTAGTGGTCCATGGTCTAATGAGGAACGTAAATGTCACATTAATCAGTTAGAACTTCTAGCCGCGTTTTTAGCACTCAAGATATTTGCTAAAGAATATACAGACTGCAAAATATTGATGCGCATAGACAATTCCACAGCGATTAGCTACATTAATCGCATGGGAGGCATTCAATTCCCTCATTTAACGGAAATAACGAGATGTATCTGGCAGTGGTGTGAGAAACGAAGAATTTTCATAGTTGCGTCCTATATCGAGTGGGAACTAAAAGACTCAGCTTTTATAATATTAACAGAAAAATTTGGTTTACCCCAAATTGATTTATTTTCAAGTCGCATAAACAAAAAATGCGACATATATGTATCATGGAAAAAGGACCCGGACGCATTAACTATTGACGCTTTTACCATGCATTGGACAACTTTTTTCTTCTACGCATTCCCTCCATTTTCTATTATCTTAAAAACACTCCGTAAAATAATAACGGACAGAGCTAAAGGTATTATTGTAGTCCCCATGTGACCAACACAGCCCTGGTACCCAGTCTTCAGACGCCTCTTAATATCAGAATTAGTCATATTCCAACCTAACGAAAATGTGATAATCTCTCATTCCAGCAAAGGGTCGATTCACAAGAACCTTACTCTGGCTGCTGGAGTTTTGTGCGGAAGGCATTGCTGAGGCGAAGTGTGCCGCCATCGTCAATAGAAATTATATTGGCATCACTCAGTAACAACTCCATCAAGCAATACGACGTTTGTCTAAAACGTTGGCACAACTTTTGTCTTCAAAAAGTGTGACATTTTTGAGACCTCCATTCCAACAATCATATATTTCCTAACACAACTTTTTAACTCTGGTGCTCAATTCGGCACCTTAAACACTTACAGGGGTGCTCTGTCTCTCATAATGGGTTTACATATCTCCACAGATGACAGAATCAAAAGATTCTTCAAGGGAGTTTTTAGGCTTAGACCACCCACACCAAAATACGATGTTACGTGGGACACGTCCAAAGTATTAGATGTCCTAAGTGAATGGTATCCTAACGATGAACTGGCTTTACAGAATCTTACCAAAAAGTGTGTTACATTGCTAGCTCAGGCAACATCGCAGAGAGTCCAAACCCTCCAGAAAATTCTTATTAGCAACATACAAGTTCAAACATCACAAATTTACATTAAAATTCCAGATTTAATTAAGACTTCCAAAGCCGGCAATAGTCAACCTATACTTTCCATACCATTCTTTAGTGATAAACCAAACATATGCCCTGCTACCACCTTGTTATGCTATATTAGGCAAACCACCTCACTTCGCCAAGAAGAAAACCTATTTATAGCCTTTAAAAAGCCTTATAAAACAGTTACCACTCAAACTATCAGTCGCTGGATCAAAAACACCCTAAAAGATTGTGGAATAGATGTTTCCATGTTCTCAGCACACAGCACCCGGCATGCCTCCACATCTAGGGCTTACCAAAAGGGGGTCAATATTGACACCATTCGAAAGACCGCGGGATGGACTGGTACCTCCACGACTTTTGGCAAATTCTATCATAGAATAATAAGAAACGCTGACGATCAAACACATACATTCGCCAGAGCAGTATTTAATTTAAATTAATTAATATCTAACTATGCTAAATTAATTCATTAATAAGTAACATTGCTTTGTTACGTACTCAATCGAGTACGTATAATGTGATTTTCTACTGATTATATATCAAATTATAATTAAGAGAGAAGACCATTGTGGTGTTAATGCTAATTCCCCAAATAAAAATTCATTTGATTATAAAAAAAAAAAAAATGCATATATTTTTTATTACAATAGACAGTTTCAGTGAAATTCCTGAAACATACTCTCAACCTCTACATGTTGTGTATAATAATATATTTATTCCAGGATACTTATCTCGAGGACGAGGTGCGAGTATAATTAGTGATTAAACGAACTTACCAAGTGAAGTTCTATCATAATTATACGAAGCACCTCGTCCGAAGAGATAAGTATCACCCTCCCAAATCCCACCCCTATCGAAGGTCAGGAATATCACTTCAACCTACATAAACTCTAAACTAAATGACGATTCAAGATGGCTGACCGGTTAAGTAGGGGTGATCATAACACGAACTTTTATTTTATTTTAATATTTTCTCTCAACTATAGTGCAAGAACGGTAACTAATATGCGTTACTACATGTTGTGTATAATAATATATTTATTCCAGGATACTTATCTCGAGGACGAGGTGCTTCGTATAATTATGATAGAACTTCACTTGGTAAGTTCGTTTAATCACTAACAAGATTACACATGCCTCTCATTCCAGAAGTGGTAGGCAAAGGCGTTTTTTTTTGTTATAAAACTACGCTACTTATTATAAGACTAGTAGACGGCAATTCTGTTTAAAATCATGAAGCCTGGCTTTGGGCTAATGTGACGAAATATGGGACATACGACGAAAAAGTTATCTACAAAATTTTCGGGAATTAAAGGCGAGATATTATTATATATTTATGTACAGTTTAACATACCTTTCTTCCTAGTATGATGAATTCTCCTGTCTCCATACTCAGGCTGTCTTATCCCGCAATTAGTGAGACTGTTTCTAGCATGATCAGGGTTCGTCCCAAAGTTCTCTCTATAAGATGGGTGGGTTAAAGCAGTTTGGAGCAGAGCCCTTTGTTTGAACACGTAACCTATCTTCCTTTCGAGGCTGTCCAACGATTTGTGGAAGCGAAGATGTCTGACCAAGACAGGTATTAACATGGCATGCTGAAAATATAAAAGCAATTAATATTACTTAAAATTGCCTCAAGAAAAAGCTTGTAGTAAACAAGATATATATTAGAACTTATGAATTTCCACATATTCGCAGTATATCATTATGTTGTTAAATTCACATAACCCTTTGAACGCCACGTCTTGTATAGAAAACACACGTTTCCGTCCTCTCCAGGCCATAACTTTATTATAAGATATCTAATCGTAATATTTGTGTAATGTAATAACAAAAAAATAATGTCTTTTAATAAAATCGTAGCGTGAAGTGCACGAAATCGTTTGTTTTTTATATAAGGCCTTGGTGCTCAATAGGATGATAAAAAAAACAGAGGAGACTTGGCTCAGCAGTGGGTTTAGGCGTCTTTATTATCCCACTCCCACTTCACTACAAAGGTACCATCGTATTAATTCATCTTACGTTGTTCAGAACCGATTTAGTCTACTTATTCATTCATACGTGACTTTAGCTCACCTGTACTACATCACACATGAGTCCAGTAGTATGGAATCCTTCAGACGATATAGCCACAGTCACATCCCTCTTCATCTTGCTTTGAGTCCTCATTTCTTGCAACTTAGCCTCCTTGGCAGCTAGCTTCTGGCGTTCCTTGAACAACGGCTTGGCCATATTGGCAATCAAATGCCTATACTTTACGTAGTAGCGCCAGGCCTTTTGATACCTATAAAATGTTGTCGGTATAAATATAATAACAGTTTTAGTTTTTACGCTTTTCGTTAAATTATAGATGATTGCTTGTATTCTAAGGTGGAGCGGCTGGAAGTGCCTTTCTACTACTGCTAACATTAGGCTGAAAAAAACTTAAGAATCTCTAATTTATTTAGTTAGTGTAGCAGGATATCCTTGGTTGATACACATATAAGTTATCAAAAACCTGGCCTCTACCGATTGAAAAAATAGGACTACCATATAATTACGACATTTTAAATTGACTAAAAACAAAAACATTGGTGACTCACTCAGGATTTCCAGCGTAACTGAGTTGCGGGGGCCGAATGCCGAAGTGTACGATCTCAGGATAATATGCTTTAGATTCTAAACCCTCTTTAAAATCGTCGGCGTGCACTGGAGGACTGCGGTCTAATTGATCCACCCGGACCGAACACGGCTTTTTACCAGGATATGTTACTATCATGCCTAGAACGGGATAAATTCAAGTATATAATCACACTAATATTATAAAGGCGAAAGTTTGTGAGTGTGTTTTTATGTTTGTTACCTCTTCACGCTCAAACGACTAGACCGATTTTGATGAAATTTCAAATGGAGGTAGCTGGCACCCTGGATTAACACATAGAATATTTTTTATATATTATATTTTAAAAAATGTAGCGGGTCACACCGACGGGCGCAGCTAGTTCAATTATAATTTAAACTATAGTGTTTTTATGGAGTTTGGCAGACCATGGTGGTCACAGCACTGACTGTGCCCAAAGCCATAATAATAAAATGTAGTCAGTCAGCCAGTTGGGAAGCAAGTATAGATAAATAACAACCAAAATTACCTTTAATCCTATCAACAAATTTCTGCCATGTGTAATGGTCCATTTCATGTACATTTTTCAATGTTTCTGGTGCTATCAGTAATCCACTCTCGTCCAATAAGTATTTTAGAACTTCACACATAGACAAAACCTGAAATAAACATGTCTCTTTAAATGTATACAATATAACATGCATATTCAGTGGAGACAATGCAGGGTTATATAATGCCTACTAATATTATAAATGCGAAAGTTTGTAAGTATGGATGGATGTTTGTTACTCTTTCACGTAAAAACTACTGATTGGATTTTAATGAAGTTTCATATGGAGGTAGCTGACACCCTAGATTAAAACAGGCTACGTTTTATCTCAAAAAAATGAAGCGGGTAAAACCGCGGGGCGCAGCTAGTATATGATATACGCAAAATGGCTGGCAAGGGTGAGAAACAGGAGGCAAAGATCGAGCTCAGTGACCTATGTCCAGCAGTGGACTGAGAGAGGCTGATGATGATGCAGGGTTAGGCCCGAGTAGATATATAGCTAAATGGTCATGGTAGGTAGGCATACCTCACATCCTTCCTCTGGTAGGTAGCGAACAAACCGCGGCATGAAGTGGAACTGCGAGCAAGTCGTGCTCGTCCCTTTGCCCAAGTCTAGATCTACTAACTCCAGTAGCTCATGAAACAGGAACTCATCTGAGAACACATATTTCTTATTACTTAAATACTGTCTAATTTTGCTAACAAATATTCTTTGTTTACCTGCATTCTCCGATGGAGTACATAATAAAATCTAATATCGTCGGATTAAAAAGTGATTTCGAAATTTCGGTTACAATAAACCAGTCGTGAGTTTTTAATTTAGATGTTTTAATTAAGATAAACATTCATAGAATCACTCAGTGTACTGTGAGGGGCAGGATTGCTTCTACAATAGTATAGAACCGACCCCTTCAAAGAATACAGACGTGATACATCTTACCAAAAAGATCCAATTCTTGGACAGTAAAGTTCTGAGGAGCCGGCTCTTCAACATACAATATAGTATACTCAATGTTAAACCGTATCACTTTGCATGTTGGCAATTTTGCCAGTTTATAGTGAGAGAACATGGAAAAGCCGGAAAATAGAAACTCGTGTTCGTCGTGAGATATTACTGTTGGCGCCTTTATCAAGAAGTTTGTTGGTGGCGACACTGTGATTCTGGAAAAATACAAATATGTGTGCATTGTATATGTAGTTTCAATTAAACTTGATATTTAAATTTAAAACGGTTTTGAGCGCTAAAACTGTGAAAAAAATCTGTAATTATTATTTTGAACATAATACCTATATCAATTTCAATTACCGCGTGTTACACATTTCAATACAATTACTAATGTGTAGAACACAATACACGTACACATAGAACTACTAATACATAGAATAATAAATTATTTACTTTTACTTACCGATAATGATAGAGCTTATCGATATTGCTCTGAGTTGGTATGCACTTGGGGAATGTTTCCTCGCCAGCGTACACCCCGTGCCGCATACCAAACCGGCGGGCACGCGCGCTGCACCGACACAGTGGCCCGCCATTCATTTCCCCTGGGTTGTTGAACCTAAGTAAAAATATCATATATATGAAATAATAGCATAGAAGAAGAGAGGCCTATACCCAGGAGTGGGTGATACCAGGCTGAAATGATGTATATCTCTTCTGTTTTAGATAAATAACAATATGGAATAATACACATTGCAACTGCAGTTCCCCTTCCCCAGATAGATG
This sequence comes from Abrostola triplasia, assembly GCA_946251915.1. NCBI lineage: Eukaryota > Metazoa > Arthropoda > Insecta > Lepidoptera > Noctuidae > Abrostola > Abrostola triplasia. Next base: position 6,465,844 of record OX276434.1, on the reverse strand, counting down.
TATTGAACTGATACAGACCTACTGCAAAGTGTTTGTCTAACATATGAATATTAAAGTATGTATGCCCAGAACAGCACACGTTTTGATACAAGAGTAAAATAATGATTTTAATGGGACACTGTGGGGTGTCACAAATAAAGTTCACTTTATTGATTAGAATGATATACTTTAATATTTAAACAGATTTGTACATGACACGGATACGAAATGGCGTAAAATGCGCGGAGGATATATGCGCTCCGTACCGTCGCTCGGTCGGGAGGCCTCTGGCTCGCCTGTCCGGCGCGGCGCGCGGTGTTCCGCGCGCACGCGGCGCCTCTATCGGCAGAGGGGTGTACAGTGGGGGGCGGTGTGACAACGACGCGGGGTACCTAACTAATGCGCATGCGCGCGTCTCGCGCGCGCTTCCATTTCCCGCGTTACATTCTCCCCCTCTAGTCCAACTACTCGTCCTCGAAGTTGGGCTAGTCTAAATACCTACGCGGCCTACCTCGTTTACGTTCCCTGATGGGAGGTTCTACTCGACCTGTAAAGGGCGTGAGGCGCGAAGCGTGGTTCAACGTACGGTCCAAGCCGAAATGACCGGCTGTGGGCGCGTCGTGTAAGTCGGCTAAGACTCGCCTGCACTCGTGCTCTGGCACGACTATGCAGCAGTCCTCTCCGTCACCTGAGTCTAGACTGTACCTATGCAGGATACCATCTGACATGGCATATCCGCGGTCATACCGTGGCCTCCCCCTAAATGGTTCGTCGGTCTCCATATCTTCAACGATCTTGCGCACCTCGGGGTGTAACAGCTGATTCGCGCGGATATCACCGCAGTTCCTTCTAGGCATATGAATACCAGTCATGCATAACTCAGTAGCTGGTCCCTGGCGTGCAAACTGCGGCGTGCGAGTGTTGATTACAATATCAAGCGCCCGCCGCTGTTCGGGGGTTAACCTAGTACCTTCGTCCGGTCGCAGGGTTAACTCGGGGACCTCCGCCTGTTGCAGGGTTATTCCGGTGGATGCGGCAGATAAATCTGCGTCCGCGGTTGGGTTGAAAGTGTACGTATTAACGAAGTCGTAGTCGCGCACAGCACTGTCCGAGAATCCCCAAGTACGTCGGGCGACGTCAATCACCATGCCGGCCCGGGTTAGGAAATCTACACCTAACAGTGTTTTAGTGTCACTATCGGGCAACACCAACATTGTACATACAATACTACGACCCTTAATACTAATATCCACCTCGGCCGACAACAGGTTTCTCCACTGTCGTGTACCATCGGCCAGGCGTACGAAACGTCTTGTTTTCTTAAACAACACTCCGGAGTCCACTAAGACTCGGTATAATGATGGACTCGCGATACTATGTGTGGCTCCGGTGTCCACGATCGCCACACCATTACGACCCATAACACGAATATTCACCATCGGGTAAGGTTCGCGGGTGGTTATATGACTTACCCGTATACACGAAATTTTACCCGTACGCGTGTTATTACTACGCGTCCTATAACTACAATGATTATTGTTTACACTGAAATTATTGAACGACGTCTTTTCGTCTGACACTGACGAAGCTTTTTTACATACATCGCATTTCGACCTCACAACACCTAGTTTTCCACAACCATAACATCGCAAACCCTTATGCGTACTGTCGGCACTAGAACCTCTACGACTGCGACACTCGTCGCTAGCGTGACCAAACCGCCTGCACATCCCACAACGCGGCCTATTCCTATTCTTATTAGTACTACGCGTTGTTGTCACACTCGTGTTAGTAGGCGAACTCGATCGCGTGAGATTAGGGTTGGTGGTAGGGATAACCAATGTTTTATGCGACATCGCGTCACTATTATTATTAGTAACGGAATTTTTTAACTTATATGTATCCTCCGCGATTCTTACTTTATACAATAATTCCTCTATATTACGTATACAATCGCGGGGCACTCGCTTAACTACGCGGCGGTGTAATAAACCGTAACAAATGTCCACTCGGATCACTTCTTCGAGGTTATAAGGTAGCTTTGCTAATAACGCACACACTTTACACAAAAAGGCTTCTGCGCGTTCATCCTCGCGCTGCTCGGCAGCGTAGATTTCTCGTAGGATGCGGTGCGCAGGCTGCGCCACACCGTAGGTAGCGCGGAGGCGGGCAAGCGCGTCCGACCACGTGGTCACTGACGCCTTGACACCGCGCCACCAGACTGCCGCTTCTCCCTCGAGCAGCATCGGCAACCCTCGGAGCGCGTGCTCGTCGCTGACGATCGCGCATTCCTTGTATATTTCGACGGCATCCAAGAAGGCCTCCAGGACCTCGGCGTCCTGTGATAATCCGCTAAACCGCGCCGTGCATTTTGTAAAATTCGCGTCGGCGTTCGCGGCGACGGCGCCATTTTTGGTACTCGTCGTTTGAGAGTCTCCGACCGGGGTAGAAGCCCTGATTACACTGTTCGACATCAACAGCGAATTAATCAAGCTTCTGTTTGCTTCCACTTGAGCACGGGTAATCGTCTCGATCAACGTAGACAGAAACTGCTCCGTGGGCTGATACTCTCGGTGCTGAGCCGGCCTCGCGCCGGCACTCGCGAGTTCTTCAGCGTGGTCGCGTTCAACGTCGCTGGCATCTACTTCTGTGGGCGTGACGTCGTCCTCTCCCCCTCGTTGACGGAGCGCTTCTGCTCTCCGCGTCATCGGCATCTTCACGTATGTGATGATGACGCGTATAGTAGACTGTCCGTGTTAGCAACCGTGGTAGGTAGGTAGTCACGTAAACTTCGCAGTAGGTAGGTATGCGGTACGCACTTCTCAGATCGCCACGTGTCACGGGTGTGGTTCGGGCCACTAGTATGGGCGCCAGTTTAATGGGACACTGTGGGGTGTCACAAATAAAGTTCACTTTATTGATTAGAATGATATACTTTAATATTTAAACAGATTTGTACATGACACGGATACGAAATGGCGTAAAATGCGCGGAGGATATATGCGCTCCGTACCGTCGCTCGGTCGGGAGGCCTCTGGCTCGCCTGTCCGGCGCGGCGCGCGGTGTTCCGCGCGCACGCGGCGCCTCTATCGGCAGAGGGGTGTACAGTGGGGGGCGGTGTGACAACGACGCGGGGTACCTAACTAATGCGCATGCGCGCGTCTCGCGCGCGCTTCCATTTCCCGCGTTACATGATTTAATTTTCATTTTACATAATTATTATTGTTATTGCAAGCTGATATGTCGTAACTCACGTACGACATGTAAGACTTACCACATCTCAGGATGTAGTCTTCTAGGGTGACTCTGCTTCCTCTGCAACTCCAGCATTATTCTATCAGTGTAACCCTGTAAACCATCTTCATCCAGACAATCTTCTTCACTCTCTGATGAGGACGAACTTCCTTCTTCCACTTAAAAATAATAAAATTATAAATGTAAAAAAAAACATAAAATTCGTATAAATCATTATTTATTACTAGCTTCTACCCGCGAATTACCTTGTAGAATTCAATCACGGTAATAGCTTTAGCAGCGTGCTTATATGTATATACAATTCATACATAAAGATATCAAAACAGTAACCCCAAAGGTAAGTCACATTAAACCATCTCTGAGCCAGACCGGGTTATTTGTCGAGATTTATTTATTCAAGAAACTTGCAAGTATTACTCACGTCTATGTTTGCACATCTTTGCTTTAGGCGGCTTCAAAGGCGGAAGCTCGTCAATATAAGGTCTAGCGTTACGTCCCCGCTCAATCAGCGTCGAGAAGAATGTTTCGCAGATTTTCTCTAGTTTATTAGTTTGTTGGACCCCTGATCCCTCATCTGCTGGCTTATAATATAATTCAGCTGGAGAGCTCCGGTACCACATTTTTGATACCTAAAACATTTTGAGCAGTATAATGGCAAATTGTAGGTACAGTCAATATATTATATACAGCACATCAAGAAAGCAATATACTAAAACAATGTTATGTGCACCATATACCATTTTTAATTTTTTTACAGGTGATTCAATGAAATCTGTTTACCTCTCTAATTTGCATATTCACTATACTAAGTAATTTATTCATGAGGTAGTTTGTCAGGCTAATCTGCAAATACTATCCATATATTTTTTAATTTTGCTGTCATAAAATCTAAAAAATATAAAATCTTTCTACTGTTAAATTTACATACTTGGAATAAAAAAAATATTTTATTCCTTATCTGGAATGTTCAATTAGTATGCCAGAAACATTGTTTTTCTTATTTTTTGATAACATTTATCTACCTATATATATAGATAACTTTTGCATGCTGGAAAGGGTTAAAATGGGGATGAAACCACTAACCATGCAAATGAAGTCAGGTGTGAAAGCTAGTGGTATCAATATGATTATATTTTCAAAATATCATGTTGACTTTGGTTTTGGACTGTTAGTGATAATTACCTCATCTTCATATAAGTTGTGTTCTTTTGACCACTGTTCCATCTTTTCTATTAAGTCCTCTGAAGTTTTGCAATAGTTCCTCCTGTAAATATACAATTTTGACATTACCTTTAGTCTTTAGTTCTTGGACTCGGCACTAATTAGGCAAAGCTTGTCTAGTACTGAGTTGAACTCAATACTGTCACAAGATTTAGTTTCAAATTACAATATTCCATCCAACTCTAAAACTAAAGCATAACCTCATTCTAGGACCAATTCAGTTTCTGAACTATATACAGAGAAACAAAAAACATTGTTCAACACACAGCATTAAAGTAGCTATATAACAAGTTACAAGATAAACAAACCTATATTCTTCCATAATTTTTTCACGGTCTGTCATTGGCTTTGAGACAGGCTCTAGTTTAGGATGCTGAGACTTCTCCCGTGTCCTACTTCTACTGTGAGACTCCCTGGAGTGTGATCCATGACTGCGCCTACTGGGAGACCTGCGGTATCTTCTATCATCATGATAGTCATAACTTCGATTGTGATGTCTATGGTCCCTGTGACGAGAAGGGCTATAATGCCTTTCATATTCACATCTTCTTCTTTCATACTCCCGACGCTCATCAAACCTCTCCCTATAATATCTCTCCTTATCTCTGTGACTCGAATGTGACGGACTTCTGCTGCGCCTATGACGACTTGGACTCCGACTGTACCTGTAGTCACGGTATCTCATTTCTCTTTCCCGTTCTCTATCATAACTCTGCTCACTACTTGGAGAATAAGATCTCTTTGAAGAAGAACTACAGAAATGTCTATCCATGGAATCTCTGGAAATTCTGATATCTCTTTCACTGTGAGATGTGGATGCTTTGTTTTTTCCAACACTAAGACTTATTGTGAGTGGGTCTGGCCAATTCTTAGAATACCCAGCAGAGTTTCTTTCTACACTTGCACTATTAACAGTATAGTTTGGGGACATATAGTAAGGTTTTTGATTATAAGCGTACGGTGGTGGCGCAGAACGTATATCAATCGGTACTGGGTACGGAACAAGCGGTGGGGGAACGTTCATCGGAGGAAAGGTTGCCATGGGAACGTAGGGAGGCGGCTGTTCGGCCAATGGCGGTATATACGGGGGAGGCTGGTTATACATTTGTGGAGGTGGAACTCCTGACCCCGACGACATTTGCGTCAAGGGAACCGGCGGTGGCATAACTAAATGAGGCGGAGGAACACTGTAGTCCACCGGAGGTATCGACATTTGAGTTATCACTATTCAGTTATTGATTTGTTTATCACTTTGTCACAAGGTCTAGAGTATTTTGTCCTTTTGCATTTATTTGTATTGTAAGCAAATTCAGTCGTTTACATTGTCTAAAATATAGATTATTAACAGTATTACTGCTTCTAATTTTTTGACGGTAAAACAAGATAGCGGATATGATTTTTTCTGAGAAGGAACAAGACAACAATACTTTATGCTTACAATTTATTATAATTTTGACAGCACAATGTACATGAGCACTGTCAGAGTAGATAGTTTATGGTTAATTGGCTATCAAGAATTGCCCAGAAACTCGAACTTATTCTAGAAATAAAATGGGTTGATTATGAAAAGGTAGATGGTACTGAGATGGCCTTTTCATTATTTTTCCATAACCGTCATATTTTCATATCGATATCAAAAACCATTTTCAGATAATTATGGATGTAACAAACCCTTTTTATATTTATAATCTGTGATCGAAACCGTAGCTTGCGAGATGGTATTGGAGTTTGAACTACTCTCAGAGTGGACTACCTATTGGTTTGGTTACTTCAAAATGAACGACCAAAAACTATACCATATCGCAAAACTGAGAACATACCTTTACCACATGGAAAATAGAGTTCATTTTGCTAGGCATCAGACGCAAAGAGAATTCGACAATCGCTGGTCGTTTATGTGATATTATAATGTACCTATATATAATTCATGCTTCATCTTTTTCTACACCAGTAAATGATATTATATATAACATAACATCACGCCTGTATTCCCCGAAGGGGAAGACAGGGGTGCACATATAATACACCCACATTTCGCCAGATATGTTTTTTTGGTCTCAATGTAATAGTAAATAGTGGGCGAGCCTATTGCCATCAACCGGGCACAAATCCATACTCCGTGCTGCCACTAGTAACAGTAATACTTTGCCCGACCCGGGATTCGAACCCATGACCTCGTGCTCAGCAATCGCGCTTAGCCACCTAGACCAACGAGGCAGTCCAGTAAAACATATCCCTACAAACATTATAAACGCGAAAGTTTGTAAGTATGGATGGATATTATTTACTGTATATTCCGGAAAGTTCGGCTCGCGACTCTACCGCGTAACCAGCTCATGTATAAGGGCTCCGGTCGAGTTCGAAACTAGTCGAGCATTCCCAAATACACCTGTGAGTATACAATAAAAAATAATATGGATAACACTCACGAAAGTTATTATAGTAAAATAGTATGGATGGATATTTGTTACTCTTTCACGCCCAAACGGCTAGGCCGATTTTGATGAAATTTCATATGGAGATAGCTGACACCCTGGATTAACACATAGGCTACTTTGTATCTCGTAAAAGTTGTGCGGGTAACACCGCGGGGCGCAGCTACTAGGTACTATATTTAGAAATAAAGTTAGCTAATATGGCTCTTATAGTTTGTGAAGTTAGCGTTTTGTTACTTTTGATTCGCTATGCATTAAGGTATTATCTATGGAGACGCCATAATTAATATAATCATTTATTTAGGGAATCGATATTGGTAACATCAAATTAAGGTTTGTCTCTTTCTAACTAGGAAGTTGCACGTAAGGCAAGCGAAATGTCATGTAATTTGTTTTTGCAAATTCTGGCAATATATGAGCGGTGAAATCTTTAGTAATAATAAAAAAATTCTAACATCGTGATGAAATGTTAACTAATGTTTGTGAATATCTTTAACAGTAAATTTTACCTGCTATTATTTAGGTATAAAAACATAAATAAAATAAGGAATAAAATTGGAAACATTAACAAGTTTAATAACCATTTTAAATTATTATTATAATTGTGGAGTAATCTATTTTGCCGAGTGGTATCCGGGATAGAATTGACCGCCCACTTTTCTCCCGTGGGTGTCGTATGAGGCGAAGCTGCTTGCTAAGTGTGGGGATTATTGCAAATCCCCCCTCCACTCTCAGGGGGAGGCCTTTGTTCTAGAGTGGACGTGTTCCTGCTGATGATGATGACAAAGAATCTATCCAGCGGATTCACTAATTATGACAAATATCTCTGATTTTAGCACTTCCAAGGCATTCACCATCTTTATAAAGAACTCCAAATTGTCCTTCCGTGATGGCCCTCAACTTATTCTTCAGTATTATGGTTAGTCCATGAGGATTATTAACAATTCTACAAGGTGTTAAAGGCTTGGTATGCTGAAATCTGAAGTAACAGTTTAATACACTGCCGCTGGCAAGTTCCAATGGTTCACTGTGTATCCAATGTGGTGGCTCCGTAAAGCAAATGTTATTCCACAATGCAGGATGTTTGGTGCCAGAAACCTACAAAATAAAGAGTGTGTTTATATGTGCATATACACATAGTAAAATAGAGAAGTGAGAAAGATAAATCAAACTAATTAAAAAACAACATGATTTTGATTTTTAATCATAAATCAGTTTTAATTTGTCTTACCACATAAATATTATTGGTCCCCAAATCTTTTTTAAATACAAAGTATGCATCCTTCTTGCTAGGCACACAACACCTTTGGCCTACAGTCCATTTGTGTAACCCTCCATGTTCCCCTGCAACTTGGCCTGTGTCTATGTCAATGAAAAGACCTGTTTTCGTTTGAATGTACTGTAAAGTAGAAATATAAAATTCTTGTAGTCTTAGATAATATAGAATATTAATCAATAAAATAAAAAGTACAAAGATTCTTTAAGAGGGAACTTCTAGCATATTACTACCTTACATATAACTGATAATTACCTCTTCTATGAAGTGTTGAAACTTATTTTTTCCAATAAAACATATTCCAGTACTATCCTTTTTATTAGCTACATTTAAAAGCCCTTCAGACTTAGCAATTTCCCTTACTTCACTCTTTAGTAAATTAGCTAATGGAAACATACATTTCCTCAAAGAAAATTGTTTTACTTGTGATAAGAAAAATGTTTGATCTTTATGTTTGTCAATGGGCTGTAGCAATCGGACACCTGAAATCAGTAATAATCTTTAATTATAATTGAATCAATGACTGCTGCATAGTAATCACGCATCTAAATAAACAATACCTTCGGTTTCATTATATTTTTCTAGAAACGGGCCGAAAGATGTATTCGCATAGTGACCAGTAGCAATAGCATCAATTCCTAAATTGTTCCTGCAATGTTGGAAAAAGCTATCAAATTTAATGTATCTATTGCATAATATGTCAGGGTTTGGCGTCAGGCCCGTCTCATACTCCTTAAGTAATACACTAAATACTTCGTTCCAATATTCTTTTATAAAGTAAACTCTATGCAAGGGAATATCGAGCTTACGACACACGTATGTTGCGTCTTCAAAATCTCTCTCATCAGAGCAAAATCCAGCTTCATAATTATTGTCCCAATTTCTCATAAATACACCTTCCACTTGGAACGCTGCAAGTGGTAGCATTATGTTATAATAAAAGATAAAGTAGACTGTAAATAATAAGTGTAGAATAAGAATCACCAGCTCGTTTGAGAAGAAGTGCCGCAACGGCACTATCCACACCTCCTGAAATACCTAACGCAACTTTCTTGAACATTGTTTGGTGTCATAAAATATACATTTACATATTTAATATTTCAAAATGTATTTCATAACCTAAAATTATACCAATCTAAAAAACAAAGTTTCAGACCGTAGTGACAGAACTAACAGATGACACTTTGTCACTGCCTCAATATTTATGCTGCCTAGTGCCTGCTCATTGCTCATTTCCTTCAGCCTTTTCAATATGCGTAGCATATTTTTTACAGTAAGCACCAGTTAGTTAAATAGATATTTTATAGAGTAGGTTTAACACGCTTTTTATATTTTCTTGCGATTTTTCTGTGAACATAGCGGGCCAAGCCAGTATTTTTTAATCATCTTTCTATGTCTGAAACCATAGACAACTCAACAGTATTTATTATCTGCGACACTTGAGTGATTCGTCGATTCGGTGATTTGACAATCTTGTTTGTTGAAGTTTGCTTGTTTGCGCTCGGTAACGTAGGTTAATCTTGCGGATTTAAAGAATTTTGAGGAATACATCAAATAAAATGTCGAACATTAACCTTCAATGTCTATTAGGTTTAAGATGTAATGATTTCGTTATGATAGCAGCCGATCAGTGCACTAGCCACAGTATTATGGTTATGAAAGACGGTGAGTTAGCGGTTTTTGATTAAAGAACTTTATTAATATTGTCCTGTTTTCTGTAAGTTTCTTATTATAGTATTTGTTCTTATTTTCAGATGAGGATAAAATCTACAAGATATCCGATAAACTGGTCATGGGTGTCATCGGCGATTTAGGAGACACAACTCAGTTTGCCGAATATATTGCTAAGAACCTTCAGTTGTATAAAATGCGCAATGGATACGAACTAGGACCAACAGCAGCGGCAAATTTCACACGCAGGAATCTCGCCGAATACTTGAGAAGCAGTGTATGTACTCATTTAAAATCTAAGCTATCTACTAGAGAACCCTCCCAAATGAGGATACTTATGTATATGGTGCAAGCAGATCGGTCAACCTTGTTACCATTCCTGTTCCCTGGCCAATCTCTATACCACTACATAGCACAAATGCACAATGCCCTCACAATGAATAAAATCAAAAAGTACTTTACTTGTACTACTAGCAAATCTGTTATAAATTTACATTGTTTAAATTACTATATTTTCTACTTTCAGACACCTTATTTTGTTAATGTGCTTATGGGTGGTTACGACAAGGAGAATGGCCCAGAGCTATACTTTATGGACTACCTTGCATCTAGTGTGAAGGTTCCTTTTGCTTGTCATGGATTTGGAGGCTACCTCAGTTTGAGCATTATGGACCGTTACCACAAAGAAGGTAATAAATACTTTTTGATTTTAAATAATGATATCATGCCAGATGTATACATGAATATAATTTTCTAGATACCAACACCTTACTTTAGTTTGTCATTTATGAGTATTCCTTACAAATTATGATTGATGAGATGGTTGAGCTATTTTAAAAGTAATAATAAATTTATTTTATAACCCTATTTTAAAAATACTCAAACCTTTTTACAATCCTTAAACTTCTTAATTACAGTTTTTTTTTATAGTTACGAGATTTGGCTCATCATGCATACTGAAAAAAAAAACCCTGTATAGTTGATAAAAGTTCAAGGTGTGGAGGTGGATGTAAAGGTGTTGATGTAATTTACATGATGCATAATTACACTGGGTTTAATGTGCTATTTCTGTGTATAGTGTTTACAATTTATGTTTGTTTCAGATGCCACTGAGCAGGAAGCTTATGATTTGCTGAAGTTATGTGTGAAGGAGGTCCACAGGAGATTGTTTGTGAGCCTTCCTAACTTCCAAGTGACTGTTGTCAATAGAGATGGCATTAAAGTACTGCCTACTATTAACCCAGCATCTATCTAGTAATTTTTATAATAAAGTGATGTTTTCTTCTACAAATTGTTTTTGATTTCCAACAAGTAATTTCTAAATAGAATATAGTTTGGGCCCTATGGAACGGCAGTAGCAATGCTACTATAGGACATGTGGGTGTATAGAAACCTGATTTAATTATGAGTTAATCACCTACCTGAAAGTCCAGAGGTTAAAATAATGTCTATACAATTGTTTTTATTACTTTTACATAATATCACAACTGGATACCCCAATAGGAGGACAAGCCTCAAACTATACCCATGAAACCAGTTATGTAATGAGGGCAGTTCCTGGCAAGGCTGTCTTCATGCTGCTAATAATAATAACAGCCTATAACTGTCCCCACTGCAGGACAATGACCTCTTCTTGTGTAGAGAATGATTGAGCATTGATCACCATGCTAGCTCACTGCGGGTTGGCGATTTCAGGGTAAATTAAATCCAGGTTTCCTTACAAGTGATTTGACTTAGTAGTGTCTTAGAATAACTTAGAAAGTATCTATAACATTGAAGAAGTCACATTGATAATTACCCGGGTTTGAACCTGCAATCTCATGCATATAAATCCGGTATGTTAACCACCAGGCCACCATGACTTTCTTCATGCTGCTACTGAGATTTAATTTAAAATGATTTTCTATTCCGATTTTTATTGCTTCATGTTAGGAACCCACTCTTCAGTAAATTATTTTTATGTACCCAGATTTAGCTTTAGGGAGTAACTAACTGCACTTATTGAACCTGATTCTGCTGTTGTCTATAGAAAATACCAGTTTTATATAGAGTTGGGCACGCGTCAATTTAGTTTTGGAAGCTGAATCATTTTCATACGAAGCAGCTGTTTTCAAAGGACAAAAGTTAAATATGTGTAATTTAACCCTAAACATGGAAAAGTTTTTTTCAAATTAAAATAACAATAGTTATTTTGCTTAAATAATTAAATTTTATTTAGTACTAATGTTTTGAACCTTATACTATAATTTTATTCACTTAAATTATCCACCAGCTTTACTTCTGTCTGGGCTAGATGCCATACTCGTGTCCTGGTTATCCATTTGCGAACTATTCGGGTTTTCGTTGTCACCAATATTATCGCCTTCATTGTCTGATTGTTCTGTAATAAAATATTTAAATTAATGTAAATGATTGAAAATACTATTAATACCGTATGGTTAAATTACTGATGAAATAATTGAGTACATTATGCAGAATGACATAATACGTGTTTAATATAAATGGCGATCAAATATCACATAAAATTTTATTTATATTTGTGGCGTACTTCAGAATATAGGTGAGAAATCTTATTGGTATGTTATGGGACAAGCATAAGTCTGGTACAAGTCTATAATGTATGGGAATAAAGAAGCACACAAAATAACTACCTTTCTTGTCTGCTGGCATATCTTCAGTTCTATTTGCCACTTGGAAATGATATTCTAATTCGTCAAAATCAAATACTTGATCTGTAGGTAAAAGACACGGTAGATATGCTGGGAATGTGGGTTTGCAGGCGATTACTGAAACGACATTGGATATTCGTAAGCATGTATCAACACTAATGCGGGGTTACTTTGAACTGGCATTGCAGGTCATTTCCTCTGTGGAAGCAAGCACTACACTGCACTTAGTTGTGTCTCACTTTCACAGTAGAAAATGATCTGCAATGCCAGAACATAGTAAGGTACCCTTTATAAATACATCAACTGCACTGCAGCAGACAATAAACAAAACTACTGTTTGCGGTCACCAGTGACTATGGTGGCATCAAAGACTTAATTATTTCAACCAACAATAAGCCTATACACTTACATGGAAATACTTGATTATCTTCTGTGTTGAAAAGATTGTGTGTTTCGCTTGTTTTTGCTAGAAATTTTGTTAAAGCTCTTTCAATATCTCTTTTCTGTGTAGCAGCTTTTTCCCTGATAGCTTCATATTCAGTAACTGGTTGTTTGTGAGTCTAAAAAAATGGTTAATTATAAGAATTTAAAGTTATATTTGTAACCTGTTCAAAAACATAGAAAAAATTTGGGATAAGTTAATTTACAACAGTAAAAAAAATACATGATACTCCAGAATGCATCACTATTGTGGATATTGACTATTGATCAGTAAGGAAACTAATTAAAAGAAACAATTAAAAGACTAATGTCCAGTGTTTATCAAAACCACTTCTTTTTCAAACGGAATTGATTTATTATTATTATTACTTACAGGTGTTCTAATGTATGCATGTGGATCAGGTAGAGGAGGCAGGTGGAATGGTATATGAGGGGCAGGCTTGGCTTTGGATCCTGCTGAAAGCATAGCTGGTGTTCGTGGCGCTGGAGCCTGTTGTGGTGTTTGAATCACATGTCTGTTTGGCCGCGCTGCATACTGTTCTAAGCCTTGTAGACTGATACCTGAAATAAATTTAAGTTTTCTATAATTAGTGGAGGAGGCGGGTGTCCTGATATGTTTGTTATTGCAGTTGAAGAAAAAATATAGTGAAAAAAGAAAACTTTATATTCTTAAAGACATTTAAGTTTAAAATTATGGGGAGAGATATAAGATTACCAAGATATATGACAGAATAAAGGAGGCTATACCAAGTGGGAAATGGTTGTGTGTTGACAGAAACAAATACATACCCATATTGATGAGAGCCATGACAACATCTCCAAGCACTGGTTCTACTCTTCCTGATAATTCACAGTAACCTTTGGCTGAGTTACCAACTTCTGACAAAACTGAAACACAAAATCTCCAATAGAGTGCACAGTATAACATAATTAAAGTACCTAATGTTGGTTCGCCTAGTGTTTTGGTGTCTAGTGTCACTAACGTATTATATATTCTATATATATTTATTGTAGTTCTTGTTTAATTAATTAAAGCTGGATTTTATGGCATTTACTTACAACACTGCAGCATTTCTGTAAGAGTTTCTAGTGACATCTTGTCGGCAGCGTCGAAACCAGTTTCAAGTAGCACCGTGGACACGGCTATATTTAGTATTCGTCTTCGTGCATCAGGACCATTTTCTATTTTTTCCGTATTCTCTGCCATATTTTAAAATAATATATCAATAAACACGAAAGTTGATTGTTCTTCGTTCTGACTGACAGTTTATATTTTCATAGAGTAGCTTTAGGTTGACAACATATTTTTTTCATTTATTGTATAACTCTTTGAAGCTAAGTCTTTTAAAAAATACAAAAGTAAACGCTTACTTTCTAAGTTCTTTTAATAATATGTGTCAGACTGTCAGTGTCAGTGTCATGACATAACTAATTATAGAATATATTTAAAAACAACTCAGAGTAATTACTAATCTCAGAGTAATGACTAAAGCATAGAGAGAGCGAACAAATTAGACACAAATTACGATAAATCCAAGCTCCTCTCTCTTATGACGCAGATTATATATATAAAAGAGACAAACATATGTGGACTCATATATGCAAACTAAATGTACATTCCGAAATTGTCAAACGGTCATACTTGGTCTCTTACTACACTACCAATTAAAAAAGGACATAGTTGCTTACTAGAACGGTTCTACACGGTTAACTGTACAAACTATTTGATTTAGTCGTATTATACGTAGTGAATGTCAGTCCTTGTCCTGACATTGTTTATTTTAAAAATAATATAATTTTTTAGATAATATAAGCAACTTGATTGTGTACAAAAGGTGCAAAGGACAGATAAATAAGCGTTTAATATGGCTAGTTTTGTTTTATCGTGTAAATCACATTCATCACGGAAAGATAACAATGAATTTGTAAGATTTCATGGGTAAGTGTTTTTATGCAATTTTCTTATAAAATCACGCGTAATTTTTGTATATTATCACTTATACATACACATTAGATTAATGATGATCCCTTCAGACTATCTTTTTTACGAATTATATTGTGGTAACGAATTAATTTAACAATAAAGTAATTTGTTTATTTGTGAGGTTATGTCATGCTAGTGAAGTAGATATTTTTCATCGATACTATTCGATACGATAATTAATTTTATGTCATTAAATTATAGCAAATATCGTTTTATTTTACAGTATGCCTCCAAATGAAAGAGAACTGGTGTAAAGTGCTTACAAGAGCTAGAAATAGATGGACTAAGCATAGCCGCTGTTTTTGCCATTTGGCTATAAAACCCTAATAATACAGAATAACTACAAAGACATCGGTAACGACACTTATTGACGCGGGTGAAACCGCGAGGCACAGCTAGATTATAAAAAAATATAAAATATATATAATTATAAAATATATTGTTTCTATTTATTAAAAATTTACTAAATTTATATGTGTTTTTACTTTTGCTCCCAGTTTCTAAAGGCCGATCAACATAAAGATTAGCCATTAATTTATCAAATGTTTCATATCAAGTACAGTGATTGGTGGACCTGTGTTGCAATATAAATCTTTTAGTCGACGAATCACGTATTTGTTGTAATTTAAACTCTTACTAGATAATTCTTAAATTTGGGACTAAATTTATATTGATGCCTTGGTGATGTATGTTTTATACAACGTGAAAATAACGTACATTCAATAGAAGTACATTTTCTGTCAAGAACTAAATTTATTTCGATACTTCGACTTACCAAATACGGCACATCACTACCGATGCAAAAAAAGTGTACAGTATTGCTGGAAGCAACGCTCCCTCTATGCTTTAGTCATTACTCTGAGAAAAACAATAAGAGAACTGCTATTTCTTTATCCATTATCCATGTTTATAAAAAAAAAAGATAAGATTTAGGGCAGTTTTTTAATTTCTTGATTTGATCTTGACCTAGGCAACTATAAATACCATTTACTTTTCCGTGTAATTTCGTTGTACTGGTGCAGTCTATTGACTGCAGATTATCCTCAGAGTAATGACTAAAGCAATTATGCTTTAGTAATTACTCTGAGTGATTATCACTTTGTTACTAAAATCGATGGTTGCATTTGATTGACACTAATGGCATTTGCGAATTTGACGTTAGCTTGACACATAGTTAATATTTTTGACGTATGTGCGTAGGCACTACTCATTGATTTCGTCGCAATTATTGCAGATTTAATTGGGTTTTTGGTCCTTGGCTTCGTTTAATATGTACCTATTTCTACTATAAACCAACTTTGGAGGATTGTTTTCAAGTTTTTATGAGCAGTTTACTCCAAATTGACTTATGTGTCACCCACCAATAGGAGAAGTAAATTGGGTAAGTGCCTTGCCTAATCAAAAATTACATTTGATCAAGTCCTATAAACTTATTAAAACATGATACCAAAGAGATTCTTTCCAATTACCTTATTGGTGGATTATTTTATTAACTATTTTACGAATTAATTTCTTATTCTTCTTGCAAGTATAAAGAAAGAAAGTTTGAAAAGACTTCATGTTTTTATAAGTAGAAAATTAGTATTGTATATTAATTGCACCTTAATGAAGACATTTATATCAAGATTTCTACCGTATAAACTACTATTACTACATTCAAAATTAATACTTAGGCCTTTTAATTTCAGTTAATTTGGAGAACCTGAAATATCTAAGAGTGCTTTCAAGATGGTGAAAATATACGCACTGGGTGTACTTTACAAAGGTGTGAACAATGCTACACTCCTTAAAGCAGCATACAATCTGCAGAGCTTCAGTATATTCCAACGTGGCTCTGTCCAGGAGTTTATGGTGTTTGTTAGTAAGACAATAGTGGAAAGAACTCAGCCAGCATCCCGACAGTCTGTCAAGGAGGGAGAGTATATGCTGCAAGTGTATGTGAGGGCAGATAACTTAGCAGGCGTCCTGATTTCAGACCATGAATATCCCAACAGAGTGGCTCACACTTTGATCACCAAGATACTGGATGAGTTTACAGCATCAGTGCCGGCCAGCCAGTGGGCCTCAGGTACTGAAGATAGGACAGATTTCCATATTTTACCAGAATACTTAACAAAATACCAAAATCCAAGAGAAGCCGATGCTCTTACCAAAATACAGAATGACTTGGATGAAACAAAGATTATTCTTCATGATACCATCAAAGCAGTGTTAGAAAGAGGTGAGAAACTGGACGACGTAGTTGCTAAGACTGAGAGTCTATCAATGCAGAGTAAATTGTTTTACAAGACTGCCAGAAAGACTAACAGCTGCTGTAATTTCTAAGGGTTCCGATGTTATCTGACTTGGCCATAGTTCAATTAATTATGTTTTATTGAGTAGAATGAAGTTTCTAATCTTCATTTTTTATAATGTGGCAATAAATATTATTCACTGTAAAAATCTTAGGTAAAACGTTTAGTATTATTTTCGTGACATTCTCAATGTAATTTGAATTAGGTATAACATTTTGTTTTGGTGTCAAATTGTATATGGTAATAAGACAAGGCTTATCACAATTAAATTTAAACTTGAAGTCATGAAATATCTTGTCCTGAATTATACAAGTTACTATGATGCCAAACCAGTGTTGTAAATACAATGGTGATGATGATAATCCCTCTTTGTTGAGTAGCAGTAATTATTAATACTGTGGCCTAAGTGTTAAAATTATTATATTACTATCCATCAATATACAAAAAATAACAGTGATCTGACATTTTAATAACCATGTTAAAAACTGACAGTACACTGGTTTTTTTAAATGATGGATAGAACTTTAACATGCAACACACATCTATCACAATTGATTAGTTGGGACTATGTTTGTTATGCGAATAAATATAATCTCACTATGCTGTTGAACAAATAGTAATATACAATTAGGTAATAAAAATACTATCTGTTATGAACTGAGTGTAATTCATTAGTAAGGATGTATACAGTTTCACCTAGACTCAAATGTATACCTTATACATGGAATGAGGTATATTACACTGGATCTCTTATTTATAACCCATTCGAGTGACGAAATGCAATCTAGTAAGTTTTTAACTATATACATCTATAAACAAGTATTTTTTTAAGGTCTGCTTGCTTGATAAGAAATTAAATGAATACCAATAGTTAATTAAAACATAGGATGTGTGTTAGCAATCGTATTTATACATAACTATTATGTGTCCATATTGTAGTCACAGTTAAAAAGCTAATGTAGTCTCCGAGTGTCATGATATATTGTAAAAAGGACACTAAAATTTATATGAAGTAAAGATAATGGTGTATTATATTGTAAAAGTTTGTTTATGGAACATGTACTCAGCGCACAGTATGACAGACAATATAATAGACGCAAATCTTTATGACCTGTCGGAAGTTAGCCACGAGAGGTCGCGCAGTACGCGTTTTGTAGGTTTTATAGGAAGGCGATACAGAGAATTTGTATGACATATTTGCGCGATATTGTATTTGGGCCTAACTTCAGAAAGTTCATAAAGTTTTGCTACTAACACTAATAAATATCTTAAGTACCTATTCCATTAAAGATGAAACCTTAAAACAACTGTTATGGTTATACAACTCTATAGATGTTGGGACTGACTGACAGAAATGTAAATATGCTGAAGTTACTTAGATTTGCTACTTAATCTGATTGAAACTGATCATTAGGTGTCGCAATGCGGCTGGGTACTAACGATTATTATTATAATTGATTTATGTAAATGTCTATATTAATAAATATATAGAATAGACAGGTACAGTATGATTTATTGTTTTGGTGTGAGGTCGCAACACTAGCTTCACAGTGTCAGGTTTATTTAGTTATGGCAACTTTTACTTTCTTTTGCGGACCTAAGTATTCGTATTACTTTAGAAAGGAAAACTAGATAAAAAATAAGAAATTATAATGGCACGTCTTACTTTGTACTTTGGATACACCTGCTAGGTGACTTTTCATTTTGACTGCGGCGTTTAATCGACTATGACTATCATATAAAATTTACCAATACATTCCTACATGTTGGTAGTTTAGATCTGTATCCAAATATAGTCGGGCTCATGAAGATATGTTGTTAATAATGTGACTGAGAATATTTGTCTAGATAGCCGTATATTATACTAAAAGAAAATATTTCATGAAGGCTAAGTATCGAACGTTATTAAATGATATGTCAGTATGATGATACCCTATTTTTTACTTTCTGCCATGAATACTACCACCTAAAACAGACATTACTTTGGCCCGTTAAAACATCACTTAAGTGGCAATATTGATAAACAATATAATGTCCATGATTGTAATCACCATAGTTATAGCAATATTGTGAAAAGAGAATTATATTGTAAGTGCAGAGAGATGTTTATGGAAGATTCAGCCTAACGTCACTGTCTGTTAAATGTACTAATTGTTAAGACATTATATTCTTGTGGATTTGGATGTGAATTGTAAATTTAAACGTATGTGTAATAAGACAGACATTGTATATCTCAATATCTGTGTAATATCTACTGTAACATGTAATGGAAGTTGGATGTTATTTATTGTATACTTGCTTCATGGCGTGTTAGTCTACAAATAAATCGATATTTACAATCATTTCAAGTTTTATTATTTCTCTTTAAAAATTAGTACTATATGTGCACCTCTGCCTACCCCTTCGGGGAATACAGGCGTGATGTTATGTTTTTTTTTTGTTTTTTCTTTAAAAAAACCTTGAGTTATTTGGTTTCTTTATACCTACATATATCTATGTAAAGGTACCTACTGTGTTCAAAAAGACATAATGTACAACTGTAATACACTACGTGTTATACAATTTTCAGGGTTGGTATTTGTAACAGAACGTACCAACTGCCACGCCAATGCAATAACACGCCATTATTCCAATTTAAGCTTCTTTATAAAATAAAAATACATAGCAATCCAATTCTATAGAGCACGATAATTTGAGTGAATTCCGTTAGAATAAATGATTTTTTTGGGCACTTTAAAGACGGCCCTAAAATGCTGCCTTGAGGGGCTTCAGATTTTTTTTAGTGTCTAATTGGCTGCTTCGTGAATCCTCTACTAAATATCTCTACTTCCTACAATGCAACGGTACCATTGGTACCCGAGAAATCATAAAGTCGAATTAATTAGGTACTGTCATGTAATGTATTAGACTAAATGCCTAACTTTGTCGAATCCATATGATAGGTTTTTTTTTGCAATAGCGTTTACCAAACTTAAAAGTTACCTTGTGCACAAAAAAATATAATTATGATGCAGCTAAGAAACTTAGATATATAATTATTTTGTTTTTGTAAGCAGTACTGTCCAAGTGTCCATAGTTTATTTAAGTCTATTCAGTTCTGTTGAAGTGAAGACTTCTAATTTGCAGTCACTTTTTTTCACTTATCATTAATCTGTTAGTTTCGCTATAAGTTATCGAAAGATATTAAATAAGTAAATATTTCCTTCTTTAATTGGCCGTTTTTACCTGTTTTGATTGACCGCCGTGATCAAGGATCAAAATGTCTCTAATAACAAGTCTATAGCTTCTTACCTACAACTTATTTACAGAGACCCCATACTAGGAATTTCTTCAGTATCGTAGATGCGTTTGACTTGCAGGCACATTTGCATAAACACAAATATCTGCATGCACACCGAGAAATTTAGGTATAGGATTCGAACCCGTAACCAGTAGTCCTATTAATTAGGTATTACTTAGATACATTTTATTAGGTATCTAGTTAGTAGTTAGACGCAGCTTGGCAAGCCTCCCACCAGGTGGACCGACGATAATTATCATCAGAGTTGCTGGCAATCGGTGGATGCAAATGGAAAGTAGTCGTTCATCGTGGCGTTCTAAGAGGAGGCCTTTGTTCAACAGTGGATGTCTTCCGGCTGATGATGATGGTGATCTAGTTAGTTAGTTACTTGTTTTTTTTCTATCTGATGTTATTTAAGATTGGTGAACAAATAGGACTAACATGTTATGTAGGTATTTAGTTAGGTAGGTACCGTTTTGTACAGCTTCTTATCGAGAAATAAAACACGAAGTTGAAATAAAAATACATATATTAATTACATCAATATTAAATGACAGCCAACATAACTAAGTATGTAGGGCACAATAATAAAATATACCTATATAATTTTCATTGAAACAAAATAAATAATAAAAACAAGGTATTTCCTTATTAGTAGGTCTAAAACTAAAATCATTGACTATAGAAGGTTGCAACTGCTCGTAGTCCAGGTAACATTCTTTAAAACAATCCTCCTACAAGCAAGGGAGAGCTCACTTATAGTAATAGTATTATTATGGAATTTACTCATTAACTCTATGATTAATTAATAATGAGTATTGATGTCGGGTGAATCAGCACTTGACAAACTCGTATAGGGGTACCTATTGTAGGTATTTGTGCTCTAAAATCTATCACCTACATAGACTACGATAAATATAGTTGTAAGCATGCTAAAGAGTTTAGTGACTGCTGTCAATGAAAATCTGGACTTCGCGTTTCACCTAGATACTAGGTATGGACTATTTTATTCGTAGCTGTAAACAATCACGCGCCGACTCCCCCGTCATCCTTTAACCTAAATAGAAGGAGATTGGTATTACATCATTACTGAATAATAGAATTTTTGCAGCTAAATTTTTGGCATCAAGCAATGAAAAGAAATAAGAACATAGAAAACTTAAGCTTTGGAATAGACAACCAGTGAGATTGTGACATACATTTATTAGATTAATAAAAGCATAAATATCAAAATATTAATTTCATCTAACAAATCTTTACAGAAGTGTATTAAATACGTTTTTGTAAATTCATTTTAATTGATTTCCAATTCATGTTTACCTAACAATTGTATGTTACATTCTGCATGAAATAAATAAATAGGTTAGACCAAATAACTAACATCGAGGCTAGAAGAAAGAAAATACTGTAAGGCCTATTTGGTGTGAACACGATTAGATCGTATGATTCAAGTCAACTATCGTTATACGGAATGCTCAGTTTAACACGAATCGTAGAGAATAATACCTCCATTAGTTCGGAATTATCAATAGTGTTAGTGGTGACAAATCTCACTGGAAAGATAATAACAAATAAAATAGCGAATACTAAAACGAAATTATAGTATGTACAAAAATAATGATAGTCAACACAATCCAGAGATACATTGTAGGAAATAGTGAAGACGGGAAATTAGGGTGCACAAATTGAAACGTATAAATGCCCTTTACTTTAACTTTCCACGCAGGAAATATAACGTTAAATATATATTCTTTATTTCGATCGCACTACTTAAAATTATGTTTCTAATGATAAAGAGATTTCACTATTATAGTCTTACAATATATCTCTTTAACACTCAAGTGTTTTTTAGTTTACATCTATGCACTAATATTACATTTAAAATATGTTACAATGTTCCCATTTGTTATTTTTAATAAATTGTTTATTATTGGTTGAACAACGAAATGAAATAAAAATTTACTTTGATTTTTCATGTAAGTAGGTACATAATGCTGTTAAATAAATTAAATTAATAGGCAATATGCTCAATTTTCGCAAAATCAGTCTTCCTGTAACTACTCTGGACCAGTCCTAACATAACAATAACTCACTACTTGATGTCAGAAGGCCGAAATTCAAAATTTAAAATCAATTCCTTTTGAAGGCAGGGCACACATTATACTTCCGTTCTATCGTTAACTTGATATATTAAAAGTTTAAAAATCTACTGCAGATACATGGAACGCGCCTACGGGTATGGAGTAACAGCTTGTAGGCAGGGGCTACACGATACGGAACTTAAACGAGGCAACCTTCACCCCGTTATCCGATTAAAATTACGTTCTTATGTCATAAAATTATAAAAGTTGCAAAATTTGTGATGTATCAATAACTACCTAATTTAATTGTTGAATCTTTAAAGAATCACATATATTTTAGAAACTTAAACAGTTTGGTGAAAACGTTACGAGATAACGACCACATAACGCACCGATAAACTGTGATGTAACTATCAAACCGCGTACACAATATACAGAAGAGATCCAATCGCTACGATTCTGACATTGCTCACGCGCAACTGTGTGCACTTAAATAATAAAAGAATAATTTAATATAGACTCTACCTTGACAACAATACACAGACAGTATAGCAATATTGCCTGTGCAACAATATAACAAATAGGTACATAATTAAACATAATATTGTAATAATTATAAATGCCTTTTTATTTTCCAAGTAGCCAAATAAAAACTTAAATGTCATACAAAATTGTATCAGTTATACAAAATAGCTATCATTTCAGTACTTTGAGTTTCTCATTGCTATAACAGGAGTGAGAAAAAATAGGACATTCGCTCATTTTACCTCGAAGCAGAAAGAAAAATATATTGCTATACATAATTATGCATCTTCCTCCAACACGATTTACTTACAACTACTTACACATTATAAAAGGCATCCTTTGATACAAATTATTATTCATCGAAATCATCTGAATACCGCAAATCACTGTAAATCTAAATACGAAAGAAACCTCTACGACAAATCACGACACAAGCAACAAAACTGACCGATCGGCGATTACTAAACACAACGATTACGTAGTTTTTTTTTTTTACATAAAATGGCCACAGGTCACACATTCTACGATTTGCACCCGGGAACGCGTTTTTGTACTAATTTAAAGGTTTGCGATGAGACGACACTACAATATAAGAAATGATCGAGTCTGTAGAGGACCGCCACTTCGGGGTGCAGGGGAGTGTCCCGCACCGTATCCACCGATATCTTGAAGTACCGCCGACAAACAAGTGTTAAAACTTCGTAACGTAACTTTGGTGTTCACTTCCTTTAGATAAAGTACATTATAAAAATTTGTTGTGACGCGTCCGCAACGCATCGACGCCTCATCGCCTCGGTGCCCAGATCGACACAGATCTTACAAACGATATCCAAAGAGTATCGTTTGGGAGTTCATTTGTTAGGTACGTGTATCTTCTTGGATCTGAAATCGTATATTTTGCGACAGAAGAGCACGAGTTCTGGTGACACAGAGGGCGGTAACTTGGAGTCGTTGGGTGCCACAGCCGGGCTCACTTCACTGGCCGGCAACTGTGGCACGATAGACGGCGGGATGATCACGCCTTCTTCGGCCGCTTTTAGCCGTTTGCGGTACCTGGAATATAAACATATATCATAAGTACTCAAGTTTTATTGATATCATCGAATATGATTCGAGTGTAAGTATTAAGTTGGTCTTAATTATAATTAGTTCTGGTCATTCAATTTCGCAAAATCTTAAGTTGCAAATTGAAGCAATAATCCTCGGTCCCAGATTAGTACTAGAGATGGTTGATATTGTTGTTGATGGTTGTTATGGTAGCAATATAAATCAATACTAACCGGCAGTACTCGTTGAACGTGAGTACGAAGCACTTGTCCTCGATGCAGGCGACGGAGTTGGCATCGCGGTGTCGTGACGCGAACACTTCGTCGGGCGCGTCGCTGGCTTGCCGCCCGCGCTCTGTGTGCTCCGGACGGTAGTACCACACCAGTGATACCATCATCTCGCCTATAGGGAATTTATACGATTACTTGTTGAATTTCATCACTAAATACTCGTAATATAACACTAAATATATAAATATGAATGGTTCTTACGGCTCTTACCATCATCAGGGTTCTCCCATAGGCTGGCAACCCTGGCGACGTAGGGCTGTGCTCTCGCGAGGGATGCGCGTAATAACACGCAGTCCCCACGCGCAACACTGTCTCCACTCGCGTGCGACATGCGCGTCCAACAGCGCGCTGTGCGGTCCAGGCGGGAGTCGTTCTAAAAGGTTTTTTAGAAATTAGCTTTACTTTACCCGAATGTCTAATTTAAAGTTTTGAAATTATTACATCTTATGTATTATTCGTTGCAGCTAGATCACCTTTAAAGGATCAGACAAACACTTAAGTCGTAACTAAGTAAGTGGAAAATGATGTGTAAAGAGTTACTTACATTGAGGTAGACTTTCGATAGGTAAGGTTCGCCGTCCCAGTTCCAGCCGTTGCTCCAGCGCGGCGGCGCATGCGAGTCGAGCGTGGGCGGCGCGGGCGGGGGCAGCAGGCGGCGGCCGCGCCGCGCGTGGCCCGCCCCGCGCCTCCGAGCTCGCCGCATGGCCGGGCCCGTCGGCGCTGGGGACGCGCAAGCCTCTTCGACCACTAACGTAGCTTCATCGGTCTTTATCGCGGGCCTCTTCGACACTAACAATTTCACCACTTTCTCTACATTCTTTGCCTTCATTTCTCCGTTTGTTAATTTGCATCGCTTCACCGATGTTCTGTCCAATTTGACTGGCTCCACTATCTCTTTTTCAGTCTCGTGCGCCTTTTTAGCATCGTCTTCAGTTTTCTCAGTGGGCTCTACGACTCCCGGAATTTCCTCGTTCTGTGGTGTAGATTCGATATCAGTTACCTTTGAAGCTTTAAGGGTTTTAGCTGGTTTAGGTGTTGTATCTAACGCAATAGCATTAACGCAATTTTGATTGTCTTTTAATATTTCTGGCACATCTTTTTCGGTTTGAGGTATGATGACTTCATTTTCTGTAGTAGCGCATATCTTGGACATGTCATCACTGGTGTCAGGCTTGCATGAAATTTTACGCTCCTCCTTAGGAGCGGCTTTTACGGTGGGAGATTTTAATACTGATTTTACTCCATGTACTTTGGAGTCAACTTTTTCAACCTTACAGGCAAGTTTCTTTTCTATTAATTGAGTTACTGCAGCGAGCGTGTTGGCATGGACACTATTAACACTGCCTGTGCTTTCGACAATATTATTGTTTATATTTAAAGTCTTCTTAGAACTGTTCTGAGAAATATTTTCATTTGGGGAGAGGAATAACTCTGCTGGGTTCAGCTCAGCATCTAAGCCTTTAGTATCAGGCCTGTCAATACTATTCTTCCGTATCAGATTATCGAGAAGTAGCGCACTTTTATTTTTTGGTTTTAATGCTACAGGATCCTCAATTACTGTAGCGACCACTTTAAGCCTTACGTCATCCTCAGTAGGATTTTCGCTGAGGATCTTTTTTGGTTTCGAGCCACCGGACGCACTTTCTGATTTCCTTTTCACACCTTTTTTATCGCCAGGTGGTGTTTTAGGTGGCCTTTTTGTTTGCGTCTGTTTTTTCTTAGGTTCCTTAGTAATGGTTTCCGTCTTTTGAATATCTGTTTGGTCTCCCGATACTTTTCTCCGTTTTTGAAGTTTTACATGTTCACCAATACCATTCGTTTTGCACGCATCTTCAAGCTGAGTATCTTTCATGTCGATCTCTAGTTTAGGTCTCGAGTATCTCCGCTTTACAGCAGCTTTAGCCGCATCGGTTACCACGCTAGAATCTAAAACTGTTGTGCTATTATGTTCACGGAGCGCCTGCGCATCTGGTTTTCTAGCTGTTGCATATGTTGGTCCTTCATTTTCTTTTTTAACATCGACAAGAGGGGTCGATCTTTCGTCTGACGAAGATAAATCAATTGGAGTGCAAGTTGGAGGTGAAATAGCAAGCACATCATCATCAACGTCGCTGTGGTGTGTCAGCGGAGGTTGAGGTGTAGACAAAAGTAAGCCAGTGTCGTCGCCTGCAAGCGATCGCCTTGCCATGGCTTTTCCGAGACGAGCACGGCGCGGCGCTACAGGTGGAGGCTGCGGCGCGCATGCTCCAGCTGAGCCACGTGCTGGAGATGGTGGGCCTAAGGCTTCAGTGGGGCCGGGAATGTCACCGGCGATCCGCAATTTGTCCCGGACATCGTAGTGCTCACGTTTAGGTGAAACACCACCGATGGCGGGCATGGCACAAGGATGCGAAGCACCTGTTGCAGCAGGTGGTTCTGGTTCTAGCGGTGGATCCTAAAACAATGGACGGAAAACATAAACCAAATGTCCAAATATGTAATTTACATACTTCTTTATCAATGAATTAAAAAAAAAATATATATTTATTTATTCTTTATCAATGAAAGTAAAAGAGTTAAATAATTTCTGTCGGGGATTGGTCCCTGCTGTATTTACCTTGCCGCTGCCGTGAGTGTCTGCGGCAGCGTCGATTGCGCACGCCCGCACCTTCGATCGGAAGGCGCCCCCGGGCGGCGCGAGAGCAGGGGGAACGTCAGCGGGGCCACCACCGGCTGGGGCTTTACCAGTAGCGGGCCCAATAAGGACGTTTTTTGGACACGCGTTAAGTGGGCACGGGCATCCGCGATATTCTGAAACAATACGCATTTACATGAAACAACTATAAATAACCTTATAACAGTACTAGGAATCGTTTAATCATCATCAGCCGAAAAATGTCCACTAATGAACAAAGGCTATTAGATTTGTTTGTTGTTTTAATAAGGTTCGAATTCCGGGTCGGGGGAAGTAATATCACAGTTTATCAGTAGCACGGAGTCTGGATTTATGCCCGGTTGACGGCAATAGGATCGCCGTAAAATATTGGAACTAAAACATAAATAGCGAAATAAAGGTGTTCTATACATCTCTGCCTACTCCTTCAGGGGAATACAGGCGTATGTTATGATTAAATGAGGTTCAAAAAATCAAAAGACACTTACCTACGTATGGTATCCTTTGTGGAGAATGTTGGTAACATGGTGGCGTACCATAGTACTGTGGTGGTGGGTACGGCTCATTTCCGACGCCTACCATCTGCAACATAGACGATAAAATACTAAGTAAATTTAAAAACCATGAGGACTTCGTCGGAATGTTTTTTTTTAAACTTCGCCCCACAGTAGGAATTACTCCTGTATCGTTGGTGCGTTCCACAAACATGAAACATCACCCTTAGCACAGCAGTCATCACTTAGCCACTGCGCCAATCAGGTCGTCATGTTTCTTTGGTACAGGATCAGAAATGATTTAATTGTATGGCGATAGAGTAAAGTTTTACCTGAGCGTCGGGTTGTGGTGGAGGCATGTGGTAAGATCCCGGTGGCCTGTAGTAGCGGCCGTAACATAGGTCCGGGTAATATGGGGGCCCATACTGTTGCAGTACCTGCGAAACAATAGACAGAGATTTCAGAAAACACCTATATAACTAACATCTTAGGGGATAGATAGCCCTATATATGATTAAATTACAGAATTCTTAGTATATTTATCGGGGGACTAAAATAAAAAATGGTGACGAAATTCAAGGAATGCCTTTATATTTTCGTGATTACAGT
Organism: Abrostola triplasia; assembly: GCA_946251915.1. Taxonomy (NCBI): domain Eukaryota; kingdom Metazoa; phylum Arthropoda; class Insecta; order Lepidoptera; family Noctuidae; genus Abrostola; species Abrostola triplasia. Next base: position 6,437,640 of record OX276434.1, on the reverse strand, counting down.
TAGGACTATACTTGATTGTAGTGCAATGTTAAGCTTGCATCTCTGAATGGTCGGAATACCACGATCTGCTATTAGTGTGTACTATTAGAATAAGATGGTATTCCGTCCATAAATTGCGTGTAGGAATTTGTCATCAATGGTTGTGTTGGGTAGGTATGTGAAATAATCAGTAGGATTATAAGTGTTTCCTAGGCCTTAAGTGCAGAGCACAGGAGTTTAAGATTAACATCAGTAACATCATTATGCTAAATAAATAGCTGTGCAGATCAAAAGTCGTAAATACAAATGCCTAGATAGAAGACCGTTCGATTGCCAAAATAAATGTTTTGGGAATTATTCTAGTGCGAAATTCTCGGTAACGTTTTGGAGTTTAGAAAGGTGGGCGATAATAGCAATAGGCTTGCCTCTATTACACGGGACGCTTCACCTTGCAATCTAGTTATGAATTGACTGCATATATCTCGCTTACCAGTTCGGAGAAGATATTTGCCAAATATAGGTAACTGGGCCGTATGGCCCATATGTGCGCTTGCTGGTTAACTATTTTCGTATTCGAATTTAGAACAATTCGGGAAAGTTTATGATCTGTTTTTGTTTTTATTTACTGCTGCTTACTACGAGCTTTTGAAGCAGGACGTTCGGCGATTGCTCTACACTGTACATAGCAGTGTCTCGATTCCACAAAGGGAGATGTCCTGCTTCAAGCGTTTATAGTAAGGGCCCTAATATTTATTTAACAGTTTGGTTTGTGGGGTACTCACCGGTGGATGCGGCGTGTGATAGTGAGGTGCATGGTACCTGGCGAGCGCGCGCTCTGCGTCTGCGCTCGACTCTTTGATCAGCGGCCCTGCCGGCTGATAATATCCTGAAACAAGGAGATGTGACGTTAATAATTTGTTTACAATAAGGATATACGGCACGTGTTAATGTGGTTTCATGACATGTCAAGGTAGCCGCATGGCTGTACTATCAACCTTCGTAATTAGAACGTTTGTATCAAAAACATACAAAGGAATAAAAAAAAAAACAGATTATGTAAAAGTCTTACCATCAAGAATTATATGAAAAGGTAAAGAATGGATTTCAGATCACTAGACCTGCACCCTTAATTATAATTAGTACCACTATATTATGTTAATTTAACATGTGCATCTACCATGCTAGAACAGACCAAACATGTTTAAAATTACAAGAATCAAACTGAGCCCACTTAACTTTCAACATACGTATTAAGTACTAGGTACCCGCAAAAAAAAACAAATGACAAACGACAGTCCTTTAATACCTACTTTAAAAATAAACATAAAAAATGGAAACAAACCGCGAAAGGTTTTATCGCTGCTGTGCATCGCGCATCTGTCGGATGTGGTCAGCTAGTGACGTGTTAACTCCTAGGGTCGTGCGCACACCGTGCGACTTTAATCATAGATAAGTGTTGGCCAACACTGTCGATTGTAAGACGTGTAACTTTTTTTTAAAGGAGGAAAATGCTTTACGCATCCCCTATCATCAAGAGCCGATAGGGGTATGTAGGACTCTCCCCCATGAACTTAATAAGATCCACAGGAGCCTACCCACTAAATACTTCCTAGCCTCACAAGGCCTGCACTGCGCTTTTTATGGCAGGGAGACGGGATAGCAATAGCATGTTATCGCCAACTCCGCCAGGTACAAAGTGAAACCTACAGTTTTTAGGCTGAAAACGATATACACCAGTTCATATCAATTGATTGAGCTTCAGTTTGATTATTGTAGCGTTTTTCTGATAAGAAGAGATTTATGGATACAAGGAAGCTAAAGGTCAAGGTAATTTAAAATAGTACTCATTTTGTCTGTCTGACGCAAAAAAAATATCAGAAAGATTTGCTACACAGCTAGTACTCAAGATCGTTTTAAAAATGTTTACTTATAAAGGTTATCTTTTGTCCGTAATATCTATTAGATCCTAATTACTTTCTTATCTTTGAAGGAACCTAACTATTGGTGCATATCGGATTATACCGCAAAAGTAGACAACGCGCTAGACTACAAAAAAAATGATATTCTCAATTCTATTAAACGACAGATTAAATACGCAGATCTATACAAAATCGCTGATTACATTAATTTGAAACAACTCTGAGCGTTAATATGCATTTAATATAACTAATGCAGTGCATAAAATAATAAAATGCATTGCATCAGTCAAGTGTCGACATGTAGTTCCGGCAAATTCCGCGCGGCGCTAGTTTGCACACTCGTACCGTTATTGCGAACTTCGTGGTCGGCTGATACGAGGGCGGGAAGGCGGGCTTAACTTGGAGTACGGCACTCTAATCGTACCGCCTCTCAAACTATAGCGGGCTTTCAACGATCTTTTTTACATAAGCAATTTGTTTTACAAGATGATTTTATTGTTGTGAGTTTATTAGATAACGGTTATTTATAATATTTCTTTTTCTTGAATGTAACTTGATTATTTAACTCTTTTTATACTCTATAAGAATCGGTCATACAATAGAGAGAATTTTATTTATTTCAAGAACCAACTTATGTTATAAGACAATGATCGAGATTCATGGGCTCCATAGGTCATTAAATTGTTTTTAACGATAGATAGTTTCGTCAAAATACACACTTTTCGTAGCATGTAAAGAGGCCGCGTGGGCCCGATAAATGACAATAGGCTAGCTCTAAAGATATACCTACTTCTTTATAAGTCTGAGTAGGCTCGCTACCTTTATTACACAGGACTTATAATGAGGCCAAATGTGGGTGTATCGACAGTATAAAAGGAGCTTTGTCTAGTGTCTACCTACGTAATTAATAAGCCTTTTTTCATGAACCCAGACCATAAGAATAAGTACTAAAACCTACGTTCAAACATTTTTTTCTAACTGTTAGCGTGGATTGAAACAACACTCCTTAAGACTCTAAAGTATTGAATACGTGTATTGTATTCCGCGCGTTTAGGACCCCATTAAAGTTTACTGTGCGAACCAACAACAAGTCAAATAGAATGCTCTTTTTACTACCCTGAGGAGCAAAACTATGTTCAAATATAAATATGAATATTTGGTATAACTTGGTATGACCCGAAGTTTTACTATGTAAAAGTGTATCAATACGTTTTATTTAATAAGACCAGCCCCCTTACCATGAACACTTAAAGCAAGGCAGTTTACGTTGTGGAAGCGTGACGTCGCATTATATGCACGTAGCGGCGTCTCGCTTTCACATTGTAAACTGTCCTGCTATGAGTTCATAGTAAAGGGGCTGGAATGTGCGCTGCTTTTTTATTCCATCGCACAATCACACTAATATTATAAAGGCGAAAGTTTGTGAGTGTTTATATGTTTGTTACCTTTTCACGCTTAAACGGCTAGACCGATTTTAATGAAATTCCATATGGAAATAGCTGACACCCTGGATTAACACATAGGCTACTTTTTATCCCGAAAAAATGTAGTAGGTAACACCGCGGGGCGCAGCTAGTAAAATATAATATTTACGTCAGAGACTAAATTAATCTCTAAGAGAATTATTAAACATTACCTCTACCTGATTGTAAACAATAAAAACCATAATTGTAAAGCAATAAATCTGCTAAAGATAAAAGAATTAATAACGCGCGATATTTTCTGTTACAATTGAATAAAGCTCTGTTATCTGTGTCAGCATTACGATCTAACCAACGTTCTCATAAAAAAATACAATATCGTAAAACATCATCGGAGTGTTCATTAATTCATTCAGATCACAATCACGCCAGTAATAATGGCGATAAAAACAAACATGTGATATTATAGACAGAGAAAGCATTATGTTGGTAATGATTCTGTGGATAAGGAGTAATAGGGACGGGGATAGCCAGTCGTGGGCAGGTGCATTCAAAGGGAATAAAACCAGACAGAAAAATGAGGATAAGTGGACATATTTTAACTTAATTCAGTCGGACTAGTACCGACTGATCTACAATCGGAATAAAGGATCCAAATACAAGTGTCAGCTCTTAAGTGCTTTGTTTTATTGTATCTTTTGTAAATTACATATTTTGCATTCGATTATGAATTAAGAAAAATCACACTAATATTATAAAGGCGAAAGTTTGTAAGTAATATGAAGGTAGCTGATACCCTGGATTAACACAAAGGCTACTTTTTATCCCGAGAAAATGTAGCGTGTAACACCGGGGCGAAGCTAGGAAATTATAAAACATTAGGTACACCAAATATTGATAATTAAAGCAAAATAATTACCCTAAAATCGTTTTAATTAAACCTATTTAAAGCACAAAGCAGATGTTCAGTGAAATCTCTTCAAAATACGAACACTTATTTAAAATTTAAATATTAACTCCTCCTTATATAGCGATAACACCATTTTCGTCATCGGCATGCGTTTATAAATTAATTAACTACCGAGCGACTTCCATTACAGTCAATAAACTAAGAAGGCATTTAAGACTTACCCGAGCCCATTGTAAGTTCTAGTCAGTTTAAAAAGAAAAAAAAATCTCAATTTACTTTGCAAAACGGGGCCTAAAAGAAGCGGGCGGTTTGCCTTGAGCCGGTATGAGGGCAGCTGCAATGCTATAAGGGGCTCTCTATTTCTGAAACTACTTTTTGCACTTATTTTATTTATCTACCGGTTTCATTGTAATGTTACAGGAGTGAACAGAATCTCATGCGGTATTGTTTGTGGGACACGTATTGTGATCTTTTTATAACGCTCCCTTCTATTACAAGTTCTAACTGGAGGTCTTATATTGCTTTTATAATGCAGCGTTGCTTCAATTTTTTGTTGTATGTGCCTAGGGTTATTATCAAACGTGTTAAAATTAATTAAATTAACACATAAAAAATGATGTTTTAATAGGTAATAAGCGATGCTGTAAGTAGTTAAACGCCGTTTGATTTAAAACACAACATATCCTATAAATAAATTGGGAGTCTCAACACACCAATCACAAAATACTTTCCAATAAAGTAGTTACGTTAAACTACTTAGAAGAAGAAAACTATTCGAAGCACCATTTGATGAACATCCTCACATCAAGCAAAGGAAACCAATCAAAGAGCCTATCTAAAAAAGCTCTAAATCCGCAAATCACATTTAATAAGCCGCTTAATCGTTTAACAAACACAGCGCGGACCGGTACCGGCTAACCGTTCAATTAGTGACAGAGCGGCCAATTAGACCCGCCGCACACTGCACCACAAAAAGCGGCAAGCAACGGCTGTCCGACACTTGCCAGCTATTAGCAGCCTAGGCTACTGTCTAGTACATAAATATATTATTATTACAATTTTAAGATGAGTCTTGTAACTTGTGAGACCTTAGTTTAAATGTAACCTTGTGAAATGTAATTATGACTTTTGGGGTTCCATGCTGGTTCTTCTCTATATGAATGGCATTTTTAAAATCGTGCAACTGGCATCTCGACGTTTTAAGCGCCGGTTATTGGTTTTTAAGAACTAAACACATTTTGAATTTGGAATGTTTTTGTATATTTTGTAGACTAGGGCTTTTTGAGGTTGTTCACTTCATTTCGTTTTCTAAAAGGAACAATATCAATGTTAAAATACTTAACTTAGTTGCATCGCATTTAATATGTAGGACCTCAGGATAACAATTACACCAAAGGTAGTAAATAACCGCACTGTACGTAGGTAGGGTACAAAAAAAAAAAATAAAAAAATCCAGAAAATTTTGCAATAATAACGGATTTCCCTTGAGAACTTACTTAATCAACAAGTTATTTTTACGAGCAAGTAATTGTTTATTTTTCATTCGTATTTCTATTTATATAACTTTGTCTACGCTTTTAGACGACTTCTTATTGAAGAAGCCTGTTAGAAATAAACTTTCGCGACCCGGGATGTTTGGTCGTAATTAGAACTTATAAAAAATAAAAGTACTTGGTTACCTAAGTATTTTTTTTAGTCTCGATTTGGAAATGGAAGCTATCGTTAATATAAAACCAGCCAATTTTAACTTTGCTTTATTTAAACTAAAGTTGTCGATATTTTAAATACATTTCATAAATCTAACATTATACGCTTATGTTATAAATAGCCTGTTATTCATAAGTTGATTGATAGTTTTATTTATGGAATAAGTATTGCATTGAAACGTAAACAGCCTGTACAATGATTGACAGTGTGTTTACTTACAATTATTTTTCTTTTTTTGTCTATGGACACACATACATGTCTGTTTGTGTAGGTCAGGACACGTTCAGGGTAATCAGCCTTATGTTCCAAGTAAACATGTCATAATAATATCACAAGTAAGCTGTAAACGAACGTACCTAATGCGTCATATTATATAATAATCTACACGATATTACATCATGAATTTTCAAATTCGATCGGCAATGTTTTTTCTTGGAGTTAGTGATCGGGCGATAAAATGGATTGCTCTCATTTTATTGTTTTCGGCTTGTAGGCTGGGTTCGGCTGGAGGCGGTATGCATAGGCGTTCCTTTGAGTAGGTAAATATATGGCATCAAGTGTTGAAAAACTTAAATGTAATGTTTTTATCTTTAATTGGCTTAAATTCTGTTTCATCCCACTAGACAAAGGCCTCGTCTATCTTCTTCAAAACCTTTATCCTTGGCGGTTTCTGGCCACATGTCTTATTATGCTACTCATTCAACGCGTAATTGCTGGTAATAGTATATTTTAATTGTGTAAACTTGATTTAAATCTTCACACGTTTACGCCAAACGAAACAATAACAGCTTACGCGTTCATTATAAAACAGTGTAATTATGAATGGACTAAATATTTATTTTTCTCCGTGTTACTATGTTCGGATTCCAGTTGCGTGTGCTTTGTAAAAGATCGCCTGAGTTAAGGCCTTATAAATGTATATAGTTATTCCAACAAATTGTTATCTAAGCTGCCAAGAACTTGATCTTGTTCTGAAACAGCGTTAAATTTCACGTCTTCAAACATTCGTATCACCTAATTATTTCGTTAACTTCCTGAAGATTCTCCAAATTGTTGCTCTATCCTTGAAACGCTAAACAAAGTTTTAACGTTCGGCACAACAACTACAACATCTGAAGTATTTCACAGTTGATGATCAAAGAACTACTGAACACATGCAAAATACTTGCATAGTTTTCAATCTATTTAACATACCAGCTATTTTATAAGCGCGGTCAAATGGCGAGAAAAGTAGACTCTACTTTTGAATCACGGCAACAGTCGGTAGAGTGATAAGTTTTTACATTAATCTATGTTATTGAGGCCAGTATTAGGTCCCAAAAAATAAGTTCCGAAAGAAATAATATCCTGCAGAATTCCCGCCTCGTAAATAAAGTCTTCGAAACTTCTGATTCCGACTTTCAGACAGATTAATAAGCCAGACGTACGATGTAATCTACGAGCGATTGAATGAACGAGATTAACCAAACGGTAGCGGTGGTAGCGGTATGATCGCAACCTCACAACCGACGTTTTAGAAAATGATCCCGGCTGGTTGGATCGAGGGATAATTTTTTAAATGCGAATTTGTAACGGTCGCGCGGTAGCGTAATGTGCGGACCACCGAGGTTGATGGATGATGCCACCGTGGCCAATGCTACGATCTATTGTATAATTGAAGCTAGCGTGGAACGCACACTTTAAATAAACGTAATAGACGCAAATTATGCAAGTTGTATTTTAGACTCGATGACTCGCCAGCTTGTTGCGCTTTGTGTACACACAAGAAAATTTTTGAACTGTGGCGTGGCGTGGGCTGTATAATTTTTACTATTATGGTTAATATTTTCAAGTATTCCCTTTGAACTCTTTGAACATCGAGTCGTAGGTTTTTATTTAGCTTATCAAATAGCAAAAGTGCTGTTATAAATATACGTTAACTTTTTCATAGATAGATAATAAAAGTTTTAGCGATAAATGTCGTTAATTTTATACGTAGATAGAGACAGCCCTGCGTGTTCAAACTGATACATAACTTTATGATAGCCTAATATAAATAATAGCACTCTAAATAACCACAAACTCTCAAATCGACACTAATAAATTTTTAAACTGGTCCACAGAAAATGCCGAACGCTATTCGAATTTTGAATTGGTCATTCGATATGATTTGAATTTAGAACCGTGCCGCCGAGTTTATTCACACTATTCAGATCGACCGTGAAATGAAAACAATCTAGGTATATCGCCAACATTTCGTTCCGGTGCAGTGGATATGTAAAAAAAATCCAATGCTGACTGTAATAAATGGCAAGCGGGTTTTGGATAAGTTAAACCAGTTGAATTTAAATTACGAATATTTGTGTAATAGCCGAAAAAATCCAACATTCAATAAAAAAATATAATTTAGACCAAAAAGCGTCTTGCCATCGCTTGTTGTATGAATGATATAATAATGTTGTACAAATAAAGGATACAGAATTAAATAAATTCCATTAAGGATTTTGGTTAATTACTGCCAACGTTAGATAGTTTCGGTTGACGGCTCGTGGGAATAACGTTTCTATAGAGCGGGGGCAGCCGTTAGAAAAAACCAATTACTTCGTACAAAAGTCTACATAATAACGTTGTCGAACGATTGCCCACTCACTAGAAATCAATCTTGCTAACCATTAATGAAACCAGTTAGGGAAAAGTATCGATAAATTATATAAAACACTTAATTTTGAATGATTGTTGTGTGTTTGACCAATAAAAATTAATTTGATTAGGTATTGATATAAAACGCAATACTATAATATAAAATCAATTTAGAGACAACTCTAAATTTAAAAACTTGAGTATTAGATTATAAGGAATTTTGAATTGTAGAGGTATTTTTATTGTTTTTATGTTCAAGGAAAATAATATCAATTGTAGCGAAATTATGTTTTTTTTCTATTTAATTTAATCTGTCAGCAATCTTAATTTATTTAAAGTTTTTGTCGCGTCATGTTAACCAACTTCGAACACAAAAACACGTCAACTTTATAAGCATGAAATTATGTATTTAGACCAATGATAGAGCCAAATATCACCTTTTCCGTAAGGATTAAACTATTTTAAGTTCAATGCTCTTTAAAAAGTAGGTTTTCGTACAGAAATAATAGACAAGAGGTTCCTAAAACTTTTTTTGGAACTTAGATGTTTGAAATTTGAATTTTGTTCGCTAAGAAAACTTATAAAGTTCAGATAGAGCATACTTTTTTTTTTCTTTACTCTGCCATTTTTGGTACTGTCGTATTGTCATTCGAGGCTTTAGCTTGAGTCTGTTGAAAGCTTACATAGTTGGAGGTGTTTGCATTTCGCCTTTGTTAAATGAAAAGAGAAAAACTTATACGTGGATGTTGGGTTTAATTAATTTTACGTATAGGGTATATAATTTTTTATGACTTAGTTAACATTTACATATTATTTAACAACATTTTATACCGTCCTTGAATTTAAATATTAGTTTACGCTAAAAAGGAAATAATTAGTAACACGTTCTCTGAGTCACAGTAGCGATAAATAGAATTGTGACTATCTTATCATGTCCGCATTGTAATATTATTTGTTAGTCATAAGTATAATGGCCTATTAAAAAGAATTGAAGGCACCAAGCACAATCACGGTTATTTCAATGGGATTTCAGATTGTTGGGGTCAAGCCGCAATGTGAACGACCGCAGGCAATTGTGTGGCAATCGGTATAATGATTCAGAATAATGAATATATGTTTAGTGAAAAACAACGATTATAAACAAAATATTGCAGATAATCATTACTGTTAATCCGATTAATCCGTTTTTTGTAACACCGGTGCACTGAAGTTTTAATAGCGCTATATGTTATTCAAATTATTTACATAAATATTTTACATCCGTCTAAATTTATACGCCATGAATAACAAGCATAGTACTCGTAGGCAAATAAATATATTCCTGAAACATTTCTTCTCACTCAACTGATTCTTGTTGAGTTTGTAGTTTTACGACATGAAAATTAGAATATTTTCTTCAACCGTTTTGCAAACAAGACGTTTTGTTTGTTGTGAACCAATTGAATAATCTATTGTGTTAGTTAGGAGTCGAGAATTGGTTCTATTTATAGGATAAAGCGCATATAGAGTTCATTGTAAAAAGTTACACGGTTGACGCACGAGTGTGTATCCAAACGTGGAATAGCAAAAACTCTGTAGGTACGCGGATTCGCGAGGTCAGCGCCCTCGGATTGGTTAGACACGACTACACGCTGCCTTGTTTTTTTATCGCGACTTTTTGTCGCTCTCGCGTGCGTTACCCTCTCATCACTGTTTGTAATAGGTCTTTCCTGTACTTTCCGATTGAAGAGTCACGCGTCTCTGTGATTGTATTAAATAATCTTCGTAGGCAGCACTATTAATACATTATTTGACTCTCAGCCAGATTAGAACACGTGTAGGAGCGTGTCAATGAAAAAAGTCTGAATAAAATAAAATAACACAATTACCTAGATAGAACTCAAGCTGGTTTAACTATAATTTTCTAAGAAAACTAATTACTATGCAAATGTACGTGCAGTTTAGTGCATCTTTATGTCTCTCCAAGAATGGGTGGACATGTCGAGTTTCTATAAAGTCAGTGAAATAATAAACTTGCAACACAAGTTTTCTGAACGTAGAGTTATAATAATGTCACCTTAAATATAGATAAACAAAAGGATAATGTTATTTCTATCAAAATAACAACAATAAACTAACACTCTAAATTCATAGTAAAGTAAATCTGGACTACAATTAGTAATGCCATCAACGTCGCATGCAAGTGTTAAAAACTGAATAAAATAATGCGTCGTGATAAAAAAGGTAATCCCCGCGTGGTCGTATCGCATCCAGATGTCATATTTACAAATCGGCGCTGCAGTAAAAACAATTCCGCTGATCGCTTTTCGCGGAAAAGGTTAATAAAAGTCGTTCTGTGAAGCGAAACGTTCCTAGTGTAGGCCCGGTACCTATTTCGATTTGCCTCGTTCACTATAATCGACAGAGGCGGCACTAACTTGGACTGTACGTTTTTACTTTATAACTAAGATATAAATCGTTTTTCTTTATCAAAACAGGATAGTAGTGTTATTTTCAAAATGTAGAGTAGTTCTTAATTAGTGCGTCGATTCAAAATCAAACAAAACAATAACGTTTAGTCAAAATAAAAATTTTAGAGACTGCCCCGGTGTTCCCTGCGATAAAAACTATTTAGCAGCATATATTATCTTATAACGAACTATCAATACTTTATAAATATAAATTGAATAACATAGCGCTTAGCTAAGCTTTTTATATTCTTGTAAGCTTCTTTGTCTATGTAAAAAATAGCCTAATATTACAATAGATAAATCCCAACAAAAGTGACGCAATTTACTGAAAATTTAACTAATAATTGTGTTGTAACAATGTCAGTGAAACGTTTATTTATTCAGAAAGGTACAAATATAAGGGCAGCGCATCGTAAAGTGTGGTGTAGTGTGCCTACATAAATAAAACAAATCGTACGCTGGGCTCACCCCTGCGACCTTGGACGGGTAGGGTTGGCCCCCTCCGATGCACGAACCGATTCATCGAGTGTTATTATCGTGCAGTAAACACTGTGCATAGTTAATGGTTTTATAACTGTAGACACCTACATCACTATCAACCGCGGATTGCGTCGAACAAAAAGATTGTTCTACGAAACACGTCAACGACAGACTGTAAACACTAGAGTACTGTTTATGCAGGATTTTAAATTTAAAAGTATCGTCTATAAATTATCGACGATAGCGAGTTGATTTCAGATTAGGTATACTAAATACATATTTAAGATAAGATTATTTTAATTTAAAGATTAACTTTGGCGCACTACACAAGTTCTCGAAGTAGGTAAAGCTTTATTAAAATGAGATTAATATAGGATTTTTTTTCTATCGAAAGCGTAGTTGACATAATAACACGCCTGTATTCCTCGACGGGATAGGCAGAGGTCAACAAATACACCCACATTTTGCCAGTTCTGTTATAGGTCGTTATGTTGTAAGAGGCGATCCGAACCGGGAACAAATCAAGACTTCGTGGTACTACTGATGGGAAAACCCAGTAACACTTTGCCCGACCCGGGATTCGTACCTAGAATCCAGTTTCGCTTAGCAACCACTAGGCCAAAGAGATAGAGCCAAATTGTTTTTTTTTTATATACCTATAGTGACATACATTTGAAGTAATCGGAAAATATAATCAAAACATGTAAGACTCTACCAACATGATAATATTGTTCAATTATGGAATCAGTATTAAATATCCGGATCTAATCTGACAATTAGTCAGGCATATAGAGACGTGGACCACGATCACGAAACGCTTTTATCGACGTGGGCAGAGCGACAGTTGACATAATTACTGCTAAGTAACTTCTGACATCAGCTCGTAATACCGCCTATATCAATCCGTCAATTGAGCATTGACAGCAATTAACGTAAACTTGAAAACTATAGGGGCTGCCATATAATTATAGGAAGCCATTGATGCTTCACACTCCATAAACTGTGACACGTGTTTTATACTTCATAATAATTATGATTCAAATGTGCATTAAATATTTTTTGTACACAGAATCAGCATTTCACACCAACAAGTGGTTTCTCGTGGGAATTTTAGCATGCTTCAATAAATCAAAATGCAACTGTGATATTACGGAGTGAAAAGCGAAAAGCGCTGTACTTTATTTTGCTTCAAACAGAGATGGTTCAACATTGTTTAACTAATACAATTGAGAATTCTATTTAACAAATCTTGTAACAAAAATGTTAGTACAACGTCTAACAAAGAAAGACTGAGCAACGCATTTACATATAACCTAGAATAAAGCGTGTCGTCTGGTGCTCTAAATATAATCGCCTAAAAAGGGAAGCGTGTCGATGTCCTAAATGGAAGTGGGTAGGCAGAGAGTATTGACAATGGGCTTGTCAACAGCGACGGGCAGTCGCGACTGTGCGCAAAATGAGCACCCCGGGGCGCCGCCGGTCCGCTCTACATCCTATACTTAGGGTCACCAGGACGATGTCCGTGACTCATATTATTTGTGTGAATAAACCAAGTAACTACCTAAATGAATGTCTCGTCAATCTCTTGTTATGTTAAGTACTATCGTCATGTTTACCTATTACATCTTTCGTATCATACGTAGGATAATACATTTTGAGAAAGAGATCTCGCTTTTGTGTCGTTTAATATCGTACATATTAAGAATAGCTAAGAAACAGAGTTTATACAGCAAAGGTTGCGAGTACCACAAGAATATAATTTAAATAACAATAATGTACCTACCGATAATAAAAAGGCCAAAAAGGGTTATTTCATTGCGGTTTCAGCAAGCATTTTCCTTCCTGTCCATATCGGCAAAACCGTTTACACTAAAACTATTAGCTGTTGAGAGACTTCGATACGGTTTATAGGATCGGGTGAATTTACCGAATGGATATTTTCGGATATTCACCGACCATTCACCTCGTCGCACTAAAAACTAGGACGATGTTCGTACTATGGCATGGATGGCAACCCTAATTACGCCCAGACATTTGAGTGATCAAACCAAAAGAGGCCGTCTGTGTCTACACATTGAAAACGATTCCTACCTACTGCGAACAATAAGAACAACATACAACTCTTTACAGAAAAGCTGATTTGTTATGTAAGCTAATTAAAATCTTGTTTTTACGTAGGTAGACCTAATTATATTAAATGCTTCTCTATAAAATTGTTCGCGAAATCTCACATAAAAACATGAAAGTGCCTAATTGCACGTCTAATGTATAAAAGTTATAATGAATACATGGCTTTTATCATAAATAACTCTTTTTATATATTACATGATAAATAAAGTAGTCAATTAGCATCTCGGTTTTGTGTTGTATATAAAATTAGGTGTTTCAAGGCCAGCCGGTATTATGTGAGCACTTGAGTAAACATAAGTCTGTCGGGATATAATTATTACCTTTTATGCGCAAGTGTAAAATTTTTATTGATGTTTCGCTAAATGTTACATTATCATCAGCCGGAACACGTCCACTGTTGAACAAAGGCCTCCCCTTTAGGGGGGGGGGGAGGTTGCCATAATCCCTACGCTTCGCAGGCGGCTTGGGGATCGCAGTATTGGTAGTGAAGTTACAGAAGACGCTGCTGCCCATCTTCTGGATTTTCCCTTAGTCTCTACACGACACCCACGGGAAGAAAGGGGGTGGTCAATTCTAGGCCGGATACCACTTGGTTATGTTACTTATTTGCTTTTAAAATAATGTATCACTTGTTAAGTTATAGACTTGTTTGTTGTATTGACAGCCGGAGTTTTTATAAGCTATGCTCGTAGCTGGCGAGTTGACTTGTAGAGTCCGATCGGAAATTATGAAAACATTAAATTATGTTATGTTACATACTCACAAACTATTGTGATACAAAATATAAGTGTTGTTAACTTATTTATACTAAAAGATATGTTAGTAAAATTACTTAATCTTTGTTTACGTGTTGAATAAATCAAAGCGAGAGTAGTGTAAAATAGAGTAAGTAGTGTATCTACTGTAGTAGTGTAAGTAATATTGTTCATAATTAATTCTCTATCACATTTACCTACCCCGTACTATAACTGAAGAAATGTAGAAACTTTAATATATTAAATATTCATACACACCTGTTTGTAATACCCATTAAATATCTTCCTGTAAAGAACTAAACGCAAGCATTTTGTATTTTTTATTACAGTTATCATTAATATTGAGATCCATCGTTTAGCAATACATAATATAATCTGCTTTAAAATATTGTCATACACGAATGTTTACACATAGCGGTGAGTGATTTGCATGAACAAACCATTGACCTTGGTTTTAGAAGAAACATCATCGTTCCGATAATACCTACACGTTGATACTGATATGAAACTAAACTTGTTATTTTATGTTTATATTAGACGTATTTTAGTTGTATTGACGTATATTTCTAGCGATACAAAGCTCTGAATCGAATAATGAGGTAGGTTTTAACTAGCTTATTAGTTTTATGAGCAATATGATTTTTGAAATATCTAATCCTGCAAATTGGAGATGTTTTTACTTTAGATTGTTTAACTTCATCGTTTTGTTAAGTTCTTCTTCTATCGAATGGTTGATAAATAATTTGGTGTCAGTTTAACCGCCTACTGTAAGCTTCTAACATGGCTTTACACACCGTTTAAAAATCTTTCTGGTGTGCAGGTTTCATGCGGTGTGTTCGTTAGAAACCAGCAATATTTTTAAAAATCGTTCCTACATTCTGTATTAAATGCATAAAAATATTGAGGTAATTGTAACAAATTATGTACAGGCTTATATAATAAAATTATATATTTCAACTTCTAAGACAGCGGTGCTCGCTCGCATCCGCTGTCGCAATTTAAAACTTTAGAAGCCCGTCCAGAGATGTAAGATAAAAGTGTATGTCATTGGCACATCGTACAGATTAACACACCTCAAGACGATTGAGATAACATCTAATGTTTTACAAGTTCTGGTCTACCATTACGCCGTTATTTGCCATAGAGACAGGTAAAGTGATAAGAGGTATGAACGCACATGAATTCAAAAAGAGAAGAGGGGTTGAACGTGCGACCTTTGACAGGCAGTCCAGCGGTTATACCACCCGGCTATCAGTGCCTATAAATAACAAGTAAGCTTTTACTCAAGCAAACTGTCGTTCATTGGTTCATTCTAAGGGGGAGGCTTTTGTTCAACAGTTGACGTCTTACGGCTGATGATGAAGCTTTTACTCATATGAGCTGTACCTCCACGATTTTTCTAAACTTTGGAAGTCTACTACATTACAGTAAGAAAAATGTTCCTTATACTTGCATCACCTTATATTTGAAATATTATTACAAACAACTTTAATATAAAGTAATAAAGTTTCTGATTCCTCCGGTCGATTTCCTTCCGTCCTCTCCCACCCGTAATTCCCTTATAGAACCCGATTAAGTTTAATTTCCTTGCTAATCTAAGTTTAAAAAGGAAAAACTGCTGCAAAAATACTAACCGTGTTGCCTTTTCCGTCGGCACCGCAGCGCTAACCTCGGGAAATGGGTTACTAAGGTTTTCTAAGGCGACATTTAGTAGCGCAAATAAACTGTAACTACTTATTACAATACCCCCGCACTCTATTCTTAGGGCTTTAGCTTTAGTTTAGTTGTTTAGAACGGTGGTTTAACAGATTTTGAAAAGCACTTTGGTTTCAAACAGCCTGTTTACCTTTTAGGGGTGAAAGCGTCACTCGTGTTACGTAAAGAAGCTTCATACGCGACTGAAGCGAGCCCAAAGAGAAAGGATGCTGTTTTAATGAATGCGTTCCCTCCTATCTATGTGAGTGGATTTCACCGGTTTTAAAAGCTTTGATTTTGATATTAATATTGCCTTTTATTGTCAAGAGCCTAATCTCTGCTTGCAGTAAATTATAAGCTTAGTTTTATGTTCTTCGTTTAGTTTTCTTTCATTATTAGTTAAAGGTGTTTTACGTTAAGCTAGGTACTCGCAATTGTGGCGTTCAAAGGGGGAGGCCTTTGTTCAACAGTAGACGTCTAGTTGATAATGAAGATGGTTAGGTACTAGGAAAAAACAACACTCTGTAAAGTCAAAAGACTCAAAATTTACATCTTGGATCATTCCGCAGCCTCAAAAAGTCGGTCAGAAAACTCGCAAAAAACAACAACTACCTTTTATGTCGTAGGTACGTTTCTCGTTATTGTATCTAACAAAATTTTAATTATTTACATTACGCTGGGCCTAGACTGTCCAGTCAATCCGCTAGAGAGCTAATGACAGCGATGCTAGCGGACTACTGTCTAAATTAAATCCGCCCCGACGGCGAGCCGCGCTGAAATGTACGGATTACATCTAAATGTTCGCGAGAATTGAATTAAAATACCCAATTTTCAGTTTTTATCATCCGTTTCTAATTTTTCACTCTGTCTACTCGAGGTTCGGAGAGTTTTACTTGTTTTTTTTAATGTGTGGTGCATGTCGTTGAGTCTATTTTAAAATCGAATGCTTTTTTATTTTATTATTAATTGCATACGAAAAGCTAAACTAGGCCACAGGTAATAGATATGTATGACTGCAGATATTGGTTTAGAGACGTTTTGGGTTAATGCTTATAAAGTATGAATGAAAATACCTTCATATAAATTACATTGGGTAAAATATTCCATATAGACTCAGTAATGATTAAGCGCATCATAGATTGCTGTTGTTGTCTTAGGCAAATATAATATGCGCTAGAATTCACACTAACAAACAACAAGAAAGAGTACAAACAAGTTAGCTAACTGTCTGTCCCTTACTTCTATCCTAGAATACAGGGGTATTTATTTTTTAGTTGCTTCTTTTTAACCGAAGACGGACGGACTGAATCTCCCATTTTTTAGAAATTTCTAAAGCTTATATCGGTCCATCTTTTGATGTAATTCGGTTATGAAGACATTCAATGTTTGTTTTTATTCTGAACCTCCTATATTGATACTAAACTGTCTAAAAATGTGTGTTACAATTATATAGAATACCAACACATCGAATTCATTCAAATCAAGATGGTGGCTATAAAAAGTATTATGAATTCGAAACTCGCGCCCAAGTGCCAAATCCCTGACGGGCGACGAATTTTAAACAACACAGAGTTATTGATAGTTGGATTCGTGTCGTGTTTTATTTGCCATTCTGGTAAATGTGCCCGAGGCGAATTTATTGAGAATTATCGTTTTGAATTTATGGTAGATCGCGACGAAAAACTTTATTACTGTCGTAAATGTTACAGTCTAGATTGTAACTTGGAATCTACGCATCAATGTTACTGCACCAGCTCCAATAAGTACTTTAAATGTCAATAGAATAACTACATTTAATGATGGGATACAAGGTTTTTAGAATTAAACGCATGTCTTCAGTTTGGACAAACCAAATACAGTATAAACGAAGGTTAAGTAATTAGATACAAATTCATGAACAAATCTTATTTAAATGTTATGTAGTATCTAATTCATCTAAATTGGATTGCAGACAATGCCCATGTGACATCATATTTTTATTGTTGGTGTAAAATAATTTGCGTGTTCAAGTTCAAATTTGGCAAGTTAATTTACTTTGCGAATAGCCTTGTGTCGGTGGCATTTACAAAACAAGCAAACCGCAGTGAAACATCGCAGTGAATACTCTTGAGAACTCCATGACATGGTTGCCAAAATTATGGATGCATAGTTTAATACTTGTACGGCAAAAATAACAAACATTAACAGATTCTAAGACAGCATGAATGTAAAATATGAAAACATAGTTGGTTGTTTAATTCTAAAAATAAACTTTTGTACAGTTAGATATACGTCAAAATCTAACAAAAATATTGTGTTCGGTTAACAAGAAAAGCAAATCGACATGTTTTGCGTAAAAATTTGCTCTGTTCCCTAAATAACCCTTTCGGAATTCCGTTCCAGTTGAGTGCGGTGTTCGGGCCGCGGGTGAATACCACATTGAAAATGACAACCCTATTTACAAGGTATGACGGTTAACACGTTGCTCGCCGCCCTTTGATTCATAAGAATTATTAATATTATTTAATAGTCAGAACATACGGACACCGCACTTAATATGATAATTTTATGGCGTACGGTTGAAAATAATTATCACGTAACGATAGATTGATCACGCGGTCGTTAATTTATGTTTTATAAGGTACATTGCTGTTAATGTTCCGGACATTTGTGTAATCAGCGGTTGGACAATGAAGGATTATTGGCTGTTACGAAACTTTGCTATTAGTTGGTACGGTTGAATTAAGTAATCGTTTCAACTGGCCAATAAAAAGATGCACAACTAATGCACTTTTGTAAGTCAATGTAGACTCTATTTAAAGTTAATCTTACAGTTCAGCGCACAGTTCAAATGTAGGGTACGCGGGAGTTGGTGTTTCCTTCGCATTTAACACTATATTGTTCAATGTTCAGCTACGGGAATATAAAGTTCTTACAAACTTATAAACCGCTTTGTAATAAAAGAACTCGTAGTCACAACAAACGTCCATTTATAACACAAATTAAATGCATTTAACGTAATGTTTTTTTGATGGAGACTTCAATTTGCGCTAAATAAAAAACAAGACTGAAATAGTGCGGACTATTTTCAGACCTAAATATAAAGCAATATATTAATATAGAAAGCTAGATTAGTTTTTAATGTGATTGCATAGAATATTGCATTTGATTGCACGTCATTTAGATATAACGGCAATTGAATGAAGCGGCGCTTTGGCCACTCTCGTCGATTGTTTTTATTGAACTTTTCAATTGTTTCCTATCGCGGGTCACACAGTCGCACTCTATTATATATAGGTACAATGATAAATGAAGTGCTCTAATTACATGTAGCTTTATAAAACAATTGTATATTTTAATTATTGTTAAAAGTTTAAAAACAATTTTGAATTATGAATGGGTTACAAATATTATCTATAAATCAAGCAGATTATCCTGATGAAATTAAAAATAATAATAAATACGAAATAGTTCATGTTATGAAGGAAGATAATTAAAATACATTTTCCTGTAAGTAATGAGGTTTTATAACTAGTTATTATTTAAATACCTAATGACATGCGTGAATCATTTTGTAATCAATAAATGGCTATATATATATGATCGGGATTGTCTGAATAGATTTTGATTTACTATTGCAGTCCCATTACTAGGGTAAGTAAATTTAGGTCTAAACTACTTAGGCCACCTGAATTAACGAGCATAGAGATCCTTCTTTTTCACGGTTTTTAAAGAGACTCTAATGTTGTCGGATACCCTCAAAAAGTAAATAGCTCAAGCCTAGCTTCAACTATAAATAATAATTAAAAAAAAAAGTAATTATTATACAACATCTTACTAAGTAATAGCTTATATTTTGAATTTAATTCCGGGTGGTTTCTGAAAATCAGCGAACTCTTCTCGCCCGAGGGTATAATTAAGAGACTAAACAAAGGGACGCTGTTGCAATTGTTTTTAAACAACAAACTACGATTAGTCGATTGTCAATCTGTCTGCCAAACCGCAATTTTCTCATTTACCACTAATTGGGAGGCCAAAATTCAGCAGTGGATATTAACAGACTGACATAAATACAATAATATTAGTTGTAAATATATTCTCATATTATTTAGTTGTTTGTTTTCAATAATGGAACATTGGGCAACGGGTGGCAATGAAATGAACAGATGAAGCTTGAATCATAATTCTATTATTATATTCCAACAGGAAAGCGTTTATTTATTCGAAACAAATAAGTATACAGTTAGCACTATCGCTGTTTGAATAACGAACTAGGAAAAACATAGCACAGTAGAAAGTATGACAAAAACATTAAAGACCAAAACACCTATTAAATCAACAACACATTTGGCACTTCCCGATTTGCGATTTGACAACTCGCGTGACGAAGTTGATCAGTCATTCAAGGTTGAACGATACAATGAACGAATGAATGAACGGATACCAAATGAATGAACAAACACAATACAGTGTTCCCTTTACGAAAAAATATCAATAAATTGGACTTACTGGCATACATTTTTTTCCACATGTTTTAATATTAAACAAAACAGTACTAGGAGTAAAGTATATATAATGTACGTCTAACCAGGGCAGTAGGAAGCCACAAAAGTAAAAAAAGGCTATCAAAAGGCAGTTAGTGCGCATATCAAGATATCACGACAATGATAAACGCGAGGTCGAATCTGCTTTTTGCGAGGTCTCGACGCGGCCTTCGCAAAAATTAGCGCGATTTACATAACGCATAGGTACATTATTTACATTATCTAGACGAGTGCGGATATTGATAAAATAAATGAAGATAACGATGATGAGATCACATCTGACAAAATACAAGGAAAAGCCAATGTGCGTGAATATCTGTCCGCTCTAGTTCATGGGTTATTAATATTCAAATAACTAGGAACCTACTTTAAAGAATTAAAACAATCACAAACATAATTTCATAATTGATTCATTTCCTAGAAGTATCTGCCTTTTAAGAAACGTAAAGAAACCGTGTATAAATAAAGTACAGGCGAGATTACAGTAAATTATAAAACAACTAATTAAAAATCATGAAACACAGTAGAGAACATGTGTGCCTTTTAATTAATTTAAAGAATCAAATACTAGTCCCTATATTATAGTTTTTTCCACAAAAATAGTATCAAAATCGGAGCATTTAGGAAATAAATTTGTTTAGCAAAAATGTACTTTTATATCATTAACCTAATTAGATTATTTCCAATAATAAAATGACCATTACTGATGTTTTAAGAGGTGCCACATTTTTGTTTAGATTAATTGACGATAACAGACGCGACGTCGACTATTATTACCACCAATATTTAAACACGACCTAAAATAGATATTTTATATCGCCAGATGAACGATAAACGTTCCGAAAAGAGAGTGAGCACGATTTTATTTAAATCGTAAAAAGGTACCGTGGGTGGCGATACTGTGATTGCCTCGTCAAAGTATACAGATGAGATTCCCTACGGCTAATTATATCGACAATCAATCGAGAATGTGCCGCGCGCGACGCGAATAGAATCACTATAATTATAGTAGTTGAAATGAAATAATACATCGGGTGAAGGAGTGTGTAGCCAAGCTTGTGTGACGCGCCGCGGCCGTCCCGACCACTCCTTTTCAAATTATTTATGTACACCATGCGGGCCAACAACCAATAAATATTACTTATTAATCATCTGATAGAACTAAATGATATTCAACCCAAAGACGCAGCTCAAGTTTACCGAGGGAAGCAACCGGTGCGTACTTCCTCTCAACGAGCCGAGGGTTGCGCCAACGAGTCTCGCCGAATGACGAAATTAAATTGCCGTCAACATTTAACCGAGCAATTAGCGAGCGGGTTTATTGGGCCGGTATTAAATGACGTTAAATACAGAGCACTGTATGATTAAGATACGTATGGGGTAACATGATACGTGGCGATTCTGAAGGCCAACCAAACGCAATCAGTTATGGTTTGCATTGAAATGTGAAAGGATACGATCGATTTAATTGTAATAATGACAGCGATTGTCAAATTCAAAAGCATACAAATAATAGAGGTCACTGCATAATCAGTATGAAACTTCACAAACAACACTCGGACTAAAGATTCCATGACTTATTCAACGTCGCTCTATGATAATCTTATGTGCAAACAAATAAGGAAACGGGAAATAAATGAATTTCAAACACTGATCGTATTCATAATTTAAATTTTAGTATTGTTTGCTGCCAGTAGAACTTCATACCGTTCGGTTTAACAAAAGAGTTTAGTGTTTACGTGGTGCGTAACATAGGGGTGAGATATTTATTGGCCGTTTTTATAGCCAGTTATATTTGTGAATAATGTAACATGGGAACGCGGTGGGACGATGCGGGCGGGCGCGCCGGGACGGAACGACCCGCTGACCCACTCTCGTACCCACTTGATTACTGCAGCGAGGATTCAATTGGACAAAGGCTGAAAACACGGTTAATGCGATTATATTCATAATGTTCCCT
The DNA here is from genome assembly GCA_946251915.1 of Abrostola triplasia. Lineage (NCBI taxonomy): Eukaryota > Metazoa > Arthropoda > Insecta > Lepidoptera > Noctuidae > Abrostola > Abrostola triplasia. Next base: position 6,415,092 of record OX276434.1, on the reverse strand, counting down.
TACTGAGCCGGTGATGTTAAATATGTAAATTGCGCTCCGTAATTTGCAATCGCTGTCCAAAGTGGTTGAAACGAAGGTCAAGGTTGTTTTTTTTTTATTGTGAAACTCACCGTATGTCGAGGTACGAGGCATACTGCCACATAAACTGCATGTGCAGATCGGCTTACCTGAAACAAAATGTCGACTCGTTAAACAACTGTATAAAGCTAAACACAAATTGAACAAATTCGTAATCAAATGTCTCGTGTCATATGCAGTTAATAAAATTAGGAGCACGTATTCAATTTCACGTGACGGCAGAAATTACAGCGTAGTAGCTGGCAGGATTACAGACTGTCTGAGCCTATGGTCTGGCAACTTTCTGTATAGAAATTCAATTTCCATTGTGAAGCCATCACATACATATTATATACCTGTACCTACGTCAGAATGCTTTCTAACTGCTGGAAGAATATTATAACGAAATCAAAATAAATGTGGAAGTAAATGAGAGAGCCTGGGGATACCGAAGTCTGTTTAAAAAGGTATGTTTGTGGTTAAGCATATCTTGTTTAAATATTTCTTGATAACAAGTATTAATACTTAAAGATAATTCTTTGTGTAGTAAGTTTCGAAGCTTACATCCTTTGAGCATTTGATTAAGCATAGGTACTTACTATAGCATATTACTATATCGTGAGGAAACCAGCACACCTAAGAGATTTTCCAAGTGTGTGTAAAGCCATATTAGAGGCCTATAGCAGGCGGCTTAAACTCTGACACCAGGTTGTTCATCAACCATACGATAAAAAGAAGAATCATATTATTTTATGTTAGGAAAGTAATATAAGCTCCTATATAGTAGATGATAAAATACAATTGAACAGAAATAGTTTTTTCCTATAAATTAAAGACGACAAACCGCAAAAAATAATAATTACACACACATACACAAACTGTTCTGTCGATTCAATAAATGTTCACAATATAAGTTTTTACAAGCAACATAAAGTATTTGACACGTCTATTTGCGCGAGGTTATTAAGATTCTAATGGATTCCCAATAGAACACCGTCTGTCTGTATGCATACGTAATATGTAATGATCGGGTATGAAGCGGTTGGCTTGCAACCACGACCAACACGCGCCCGTAAATGATAGCCTTTCATTTTCCCTATTATCTCTTTAAATATTTCTTCAATTAATCGAGTAACTAGTTTCATTGCATTTTTATATTGAATTAATGTTGGTTGTACGTTGGAATTCACATGAATTGCCCGTTTACATTTAATGTCATCAGGTGGTAAGATTCGCAAGCATTGTCGTTTATGGTGTAATTTCTTTAGCAATTATGTGATCGATTATGGAACTGTAATCAGCCACTATTATATAGACTTAGTTCTTGTTAACAACGAGTCCCTACATCAACGAGGTAGACAAAGGATTTTTTAACCGACTTCAAAAAAGGAGATGGTAATGTATTCGACGCGTATTTTTTTCATGTGTCTGTAAACCAATAGTATGCGACTATAAGTTCCATGCGCGTGAGCCTATATCCTATTGCCATATTTTATTGGACACAAAAATAAAACGAGTATTATAAAACATCTTACTTAACTCGATTACATGACATAGCAATTAATAATTAATATCCGACTGTTACTTAAGTTAATTTGTCATAGACGTGTATTGTTGCTCAATTCTCCGACACACCTGTAAGAATATATCGCGTAACGCAACGAACGGACAAATGATTAAATGTCGTTCAACATCAAACTGCTATTAGCTACGAGTGGTAATGTTTTATGATATCGATAATTCAATGCGTGGCATTGCAAAAGCCGCCGCAGTCAATACAGTAAATAAATAATTCATCAACGTGCCCTTATAAATGCCACAGATAACTACGAACAAAAATACGTTTTTAATAAGTCTATCATTGGCTATGGTTCTGTTGATTCATTTATTATAGTTAGTGTTATTATGTCCTGTGTAACCATGCAACTTAGTAATCATAATAGTTATGTAATTAGTTTTTCCATTACAATAATTTACTAAAAAGGTTTTAAAGTAGAAGTAGGTACCTATAATGAAAACCCTTTCCTTTTTATGTTTAGAACATTTTTTTTTAGTGCAACAATATAAATATTAATGTAGTCTTTATTGAAACTATAAAAAGCTTTTGCCATGCATTGCGAGTGTTTAATGTTTACGGTTGGTGTGTGAGGGTGAAGGGCTAAAGGGTCCCGCTCGACTGATTATTGTTTTACTTAACTTTTTATAGCCCATCACGCGGCCACCCGACGCCCTGTTTCATAGGGTTGTAGTCGTTACGTAGTGTTGGGAATGTTCGAGTGTTACTACGTTGTTTTAATACAAACAGATTATACATTATTTCCGTTTAGTTTGTGGGAAATGGATTTGACATAAACGGTACTGATATCGTTAATTACCGTTAACGAAACTGGTATATTTTTATTATTTAATTCCGTTAAAGTGTAGTTTTTATGTTTTTCTAACTAATAAAGTCGCAGTGCATTGCACTTTTCAACGGTATAAGTAATTTAGTGTTTTTTATTTGCTACTTTTATAGTTACTTACGACTGAAAAACATTTTTAGTTTATTCTTTAAATACAAAGGTCTCAACAATCTTTCCATGTTTTGAACTAAATAAAAAATATGTATAGGAAATAATAAGAAACGTACAAAAATATTCAGAGAATATTCGGGAAGTCAAGTGAAGGGTCTAGTTATTTCTATTCCCACAAACTCGAACATTCGTGAACCGCCGTATTGGAGCGCGCCGAGGGGCGGCACTAACTTGGAGTGGCGGTATAAAGCCCGCCATGCATTGAATACAGTTGCTGATACTTTTTCCGATTGAATTGATTCGCTCACTGAATCTTGTATTTCGAGAATAATAAACGTTTTTATTTTAATTATATCTTTGATACATTAGATATTTTTTAACATATTTTTTCATAACACTCACGATACTACGATGATTAAACACACAATATTTCGATGACTAATGAGGTAGTAGAAATAATCGCGTCAAAGTTTATTTTACAAATGACAGTCTAAAATACTCACAATTGTAATAATATTCTTCCATCTTCATAAATCCTATTCACAGAAAATGGTATTACAATAAAACAACTTTGTTTGAAAAACGTATGAATGAATAAAATGCAAAGAGGGACAATCCACTTTCCGGATGATTCTAGAATCGTGTGAATTAATTCAATGAGTTGATTATTCCCCGACCGTTTCCTGGAGCAATAAGAACGATAATGCCGTTCGCCGTCTCTTTTACACTTTAAACTTAATAAGAGGAGTGAGCGAGAAAAAAATACGGGAAAGATTATATCCTGTTAGAGAGATTTTTGTGAGTCACCGCGCTGGGGGAGTACCCGTGACGTCACCTTTCAATGTAAACATTGAAGCCCAATTTGACTGCCTTATCGATTACAGCAGTAAGTGGTTTAACGATCGTAACAATGAATGCTTTGTATCTGCCATGGACTGGATAGTGCTTGATGACAGTTTAACAATGTAAAAGACGAGCCAAGATTTGTGATCGGATGAGTTATCTCTTGTTATTTAGCTTATTACAAGTGGAAAGCCCCACTACCTGAGCTTCGGAGATATCCTATTCTTTAATACCTATGTAGTAAAAGATGTAAGTCGTTACTGTAATACAGATTTAAGACCCGGGTATACAGACTTTGTAGAACATCAACAAGTGATACAATGTTGATAATGCCCAGCCTTTTAAGCCACGCTTTATGGTTTGAACTTTTGACTCTACCGTCAGTTTTACTCGATGCTAAATGACGCGCGCTGACATGAATATTGTTTGTCATTGAATCGCTGTACCGTATCATGATACGAATAAATCTAGAAGTGACAAGAGACATTCAAATAGATCCGGATTCGCTCACGGATCTGCGCGAGGTCGGTTAACATCGTGCCGACGTATAATTCGCGATAACATTGGAATAAACTAGATAAATGCATCTAGTACTCACTAGTGCTTTGAGCTTATCGTTTGGATTTACAAATTCTAATCGTTAAATATTTCAGAGAACGCAATTAAACCTAATGAACGTTCTTTACTGAGTACGGCAAGTTCTCGCTTTCATAAAAACATGACTGCAGAGGAAACAGACGTGAAAATCGGATTACATCTGACGTCATTTGCATAATTCTTTGTTTTTATCAAAGCTTTTGCGATGCATTAATCCTTTGATGCAATGTTAGTTGAGCGTACATTATAAATTGTTGAAGAGATTATATGTTAGAAATAAATTTAGTTAGGATGCATACATTAGTGGTTTGTATCAAGTTTCTCTACAGAGTATCATTTATAGTGGTAATTTATAACCTTGTAATGCGCGCAAATCTGTGGAACGAGTTGTTCGAACCGTCGCATAAAAATCATATAATCGACATTTATCGATAACGAATGAAATTGATCAAACGTTTAAATGTCTAGATTTGCTATAAACGTTATCCTAAAAATGGTTGGATATGAATGGAGCCGAAGCCGGATATTAAACGCCAGCTTGTCGATAGTTACATTTAAACTTGTCCAGAGCCGTAAAGTTTTTAATAAAACTTAGTTTCCGCAAATTTGATTTATACTTTATCTGCAACGTAATATCGCGACATTTGCAAAATAACCTACGTTTCGGTCGACGCAAAAATACTACATATATTGTTACTATTATAGAACTTTGTTTTACTGAAATAATTCATATTAAAATATTAATCAGCTTCCATTTAAAATATTTATTTTTGATACCTACAATTGGGTTCCGGACATGTTGATACATAAAATACGAGATGAATTTATTGCAAATGCATTTGGAGGGTTACAAATCACGAGCCCACTGACTGAAGCAAGCAAAGTCCTTCCAGAAATACTGAATGAATGGACCATTACTAATATTGCTTGCGTTTGATATGCCTTACAACAAAAATAAGTCTATAGCAAAAGCTGACTGCCCTTTGTATGGCAATTGACATAACAACATGATTCCTCTTGCGAATCCTGTTGTTATTTCAAATTGTATCCACCAGTTCTATTTTCATCGCAGTGTTATACGTATTTAAAGCGCCTCCTGTAAATGATTTCAGCATTTAAAAAATAAGAGTCGTCAATCATCAACCTTTTTTGTAAATGATATGTCGGCATTCCTTTGACTGGTTATGGTTCTGCACTTTGATTGTACAGATACACGTTAATCAAAGTACAGAACTTACGTTGTATTTTTTCTGTAATTATTGCACAGTAGTCCCCTTATAACAAAGCGAACATACAGACAATAGTTATTTCTGAGTTATGAACAAAGCATCACTGACGCAAATTATTGTACCTATTTATGCATAATATAGGACACATAAGTACGTAGGTAAGTAATGTTATATCTACGACTCTAAGAGCTAGTAAAATGGTAATCATTGTAAACTATTAGTTATATGATAATTCGGTAGGTCGGAAAATAATATTGATAAATAAATAATAAAAACATTATTACGTAGTGTATTTTAGCTTGATTAACTCAAAGATAAACAGGACTTAGCAAATACACATTTAAGGTATTTTTTTGGGAAGGAACAACACTGAAGAATGGACCTCAGGAGGTCCTTTGGACTTCATGAAGTCCAAATATTCGACAGCACTTATGTTGAAGGTTAACACAGTGTCCTTTAGGGATGCCTCGTTAGGAGTCGTTAATTTTTTGGCATTAACTTTTAATGCAATAAAATTATATGGCACTTTTAAGAAGCCGTAAGTAGGACTTTAAAACGGCATTTTAGAGACACTAAATAAAGATCGATTGCAGAAAAATGCATTGCCTTTTTTGTTGTTTTATTAGGGTTTAACTTTAAACAAATAAAATACATTTGTGTTTATATTTCCAGTGGCTCAAAGTTCCAGAACAAGTTCCAGAATAAACGATGCACGATGAGTTGTTAGTGACAGTGAGTGGTGACATATATCTTACTTGTTACTCTTGTTAGTAATACATGTGTAGTTAGTATATCCGAACAACGTGTATGGTGCACGATACTCACCGCTGGTGGCGTAGTAATCGTGAAGCGTATACAATGGATAGTCACCTAGTTTGAACAGGTACGCGGAGAGAAGGACCGCGTCATGCCTCGGGTCCTGCCCGGCGTGACCCGCTGCCGGCCTCATCAGCGACGATATAGAAAAGTCTGTCATCCCCTGTGCAGCACCACCCCATCCATTTACACTACACAACTTACACTCCTCCTTCATTGTTTCAATAACACTAATAAATATACTATACAATATCCGTTTTTTTTGTACTCGGTTTGTACTGGGCACTAGTAAATCACATATAAAAATATCCGTGGGCTGGCTCGCACATCACAGAAGATATCACAGCAGCGTTCAGCGCTTGTAATCCGGTCCTATTAAAGAAAAATACACGTTTATCTCTCCTTTCAAAATAGATATACGTCTTGTACACAACACTATATCTATTGAAGCAGGGTTTAGGTTTGATCTAACTTCGCTTTCCTAGAAACGAAATTAGTCCAAACTCAATGTTTACCAAGACATACAAATCGCTTGTCGCACGTCCGCCAGCTGCTTAATCGATGTATATTTTATTATGTGACAAACAACTAATAGTGTTGGCGACTGTACCGTTTATTTGAATATTCATAGTTTATTGAAGACAACTTCAGTATAAAATTAAATTTGTTGCCTTTCATCTCTATCTATACGCAACTGTAGATGACCTATAACATTGAAATGTCATCTCGCAAATTGAACTGAATTTGGTAACCGATAGCTTTATTTGCGTCATCGACACTTACATAAGCTAGTATAGGGATGACTCTTCAAACGCAATTAATTATGATGTAATAAATCTTGCTTTATGGTGTTAATAGCGACCAATGCGATTAATACAATTTATAATGTTGGAGATGTTCGCGAAGTTTATCAGATAAGCAGCGATTGTGCATGTGATGGTAAACAAACATAAAACGTAGTTCGGTGTGGTGTAGGCAAGCGCTGCATTGCGGCTTTACCGGGTCAAAGGTGCAATGCCGTCAGACGATTTCAGTCGCGAGCGATGCGCTATTGTTGTTGTTGTCCCATCCCTGACTCTACCAGTAATGCCTAATCAACATAATCGTGTTACGAACTGTTATTGTGTAATTTAAACTGCGTCGTTCGTGTGTTCAACGCATTGATCGTTGTTCTCAGACAGCCTTGACGTCATCTTGACCCAACTGTTCTCAATGCAAATCCGAAATAGAACGATGCTTGGTAATAAATGGTTCAAAATGTCAATCTTTTTATTATTATGATAAAACGTTTGTGGCGTAAGTTCAGAGATTATTTGTTCATAAAGATGGGCCATAATCTGCATCATCCATCAATTTAATCCGCCAACCAAACCGCTTTAAACAGTTAGCTCGTTTCGCATCATGGAACAGAATTCCTGCGAATTCCACAAACTGAGTCCATCGATGATTCATTTTTGTTTGTTTACATCACCACTTGTGGTGTATCATGTAATAGTCAAATATTTTCATGTGATCTATTTATAATAAAATACAGCGTCAATCGGTAGTGGTATAAATACGAATAAATAGAATATTATGATGTTCGACTGGAGCTCGTTTTTCAGTTGGTAGTTTTTTTATTTAGCGTTATCCGCCGCTTACGTGCACGGAATAGCGTCGCAATAATGCATGCGGCCTTGAGTCCGCCGGTAAACAAACGTCACGTGTGCGCCTGTGGAAACACATATTAAAAATCGGTGCTTGCGATCTTTTCCTACCGTTTTGTTAGTCTTCTGCGTATTTAAGTCACGTGCGATGTATACATAAGTGCAAAGGATTACTTATCGTTTGCTGTTAAAAATATTGCACGTTGATAAGTTTTTGTGTACGTGATTACCTAAACTATCATATTTAATCATACATTTTTATCTAACATCCTTATATGCGATGAAATTGTGATAACACTTTTTTAATACCGGCTATTGAAACTCAAATAGGAACAGGCCACATGTTAGATCTTCCGTAACACTTCCAAAGTTTTCGAGAAAAAACATCCTTAATAATAGGTGTAGTCGCACGTGCGATCGCGGGGTAGGCAGCTGCCGTGACAGATGTTGTCGACGGAAGGTCCCCGCCGCCCTCGCCGCGGGCGCTTACCCCACCCCCGCTACCTGCCCCACCTGACTTAATACCACACTTAATTTAAAATTACTAAGCACACATCAGCAGCCAACAACCATAACATAAACACGGTTCGCCCTAATTAATCAAATCCATAATTAAGACAATTACTGCTCATAATGTTAAATCTAATTATGATAACATTGTGAACGAAAATACTTTGGACAGATGTTATTGTTTCAAACTACTCTATTCCTTATTTCCGATTCTCAGAATCAATTGTTATTTCGCTCGATTATGATCGAATCGATAAAATTCCTCGTATTCAGTTCAATTTAAACTCAAGCCTCAATCCTAACTTCTAGCATTAGCAAATGGTGACAACGCTGTAAATATTTTGGCAATGTTTTCTGGCGGCGGCCCAATAGGACAAGCATTCAATAAGGTCTAATAGCAAGTACCCAACTTGATAGCACAGCTTAAACGATGAACTTTGGTTGACATGCGCACTTGTCAAGCGCATGTGCTGCTATACGAACTGCTAGTTTTTCAAATCTAGTTGACAATAACTCTTGTAGTTAAATTCTTTTGGCACAGTTCCTTGGCGGCTTCCCAGGGCCATCATCACTAATTTCCGATGCAGTTTTATTGTTTCGTTCCGGTGCAACAGAGACATTTGCGATGGCGATTGTTTGCTTCCCAATATGTACACGTTTTTAGGTTAAAATGATTCGAATGATAAAATCAATCGCTATAAAGGGTTCACCCTTCGATTTAGTTGGCAGCCAACGTTGGCGTGAACCCAATTTGTGCCAACTACGGCTCTACTCTTGTATCCATTCGTACTAAGATAGTGTTATGATATGTTATTTACCAACTCCTACTCGTTTGTTAATAATAATTCATTTTTACCGTATCTATGTAGATGATTCATTTTGCTATCTAACTTTATAATTTTGTTGAGTGACCATGTGCTGGTAACACATTTAAAAAATCGTTTTATGTAAGTGATACAATGTTTAAGAAACAACTCAGTGAGAGTTGCCTTATCGCGAGTGAATTATCAGTATCGATTACCGCTATCGTGACAGCGCGATAACTCAATACAATGAATAATAAATAATCTAACACTTTCCTTTATGTATTTACGGCCTTTGATTTGTATTGTAAGTAAGTATGTTAATTTAAGAAGTAAATATTTGATAAAATTCCTTGGTTAACAAGTTTGTGGGAAGATTTTTTTATCAAAATAAAACCTGGTTATTCCAAAGGAGAGTGAAGCTCTCGTTAATCATTGTTAGCAATTTGTTGACGGGCGGTTTTATGTAACACGAGTAACGAAAGCACATTGGCAGGTTTCACAAGAATCACTGCTTACATAAGGCATAAAGCGTCTTGCGTAAACTCTGCATAGGTGCACAGCTCTAACGTAAGTTAGCTTTAAGTTCACGTACGGCGCGGCGGGCCGTGCGAAATAACAGATCGATTATATCGGCCCTCTTTATTGCCCAATCGACTCAATAAATATTAGAACTCGATGAAGGTTGTTTTATTTTGTTGAAGCTTATTTGATACTTTAGTAAGTAGGAGTTACATTCATGGTCTTTTAAATCATTTAGATTTTTTTCGGCCGTATTTGACTTAATAATGTTGAGAATAAAATAGTAGTTTTTAATATGATGAGAGGTTTCGTAATATTGATATAACAATATGCTGTGCATAGAATCTAGTCACGGTAATTGTCAGGAAATTAAATAGAAACAAAATGGGGGAGTAACAAAGCGATTCGTGACGACCCACATACGTGATGTAGAAAGGAGTAATGAAAACTCTCTCGATGTCGGACGAGCATCGGACCGTGACACACAGGCTTATTTGTGATCATAAAGCTATTTTTTCTATCTGTATGTTTACATGGCGTTTGGCGTTATTTTTGACGGAAAATTGAGAATTGGAAGAGTTCATTTATTCACTTGAAAAATAACGGACAAATCCTGAATATCTATAATCTTAAGTCTTAATTAATTAGGGCTTATCAACTCCTTATTACAAGGCAAAGGAAAGCGTGGAGATAAGATTTCTAAAGCGATTTATCAATGTAATTGATAGCTATCGGTGTTAGGAGAGTGTGAAATTTTGCAATAGAGCCACATCGTTTAAGAGGGCCGGAGGGCTGGAGAAAGTGAGCCTTTCACTTGGGCCTACTACGCTCTGCGGGACTAATTTAAACAATCATACGCAATCATGCCTATTGTTAGAACTACCTATTCATTTCAAGATCATTGGCGGATAATGCCTCAAAAAAGCACTAACATGGTACAATATCAATTTCATTGAAATAACCTCTATTTATCCTCGATATAAAGTGAATACAAAAGTAGACTTATCACATGATCTAATCGATAAAATCCCTGACGTAAATTGGAGCGGATTTTATGAAAACAATCAATGTTTACCGGCAATATCACTGACAGCGGCTGTTATTCAATGTATTACGATCTTTGATCCAGTTATGCAAATTATAGGTAATGGATTTTTGTATATTTATTTTGGAATTATGTCATTTAACGTAAACGATGAAAATTTCACTCAACAGGCTGTGGTTAGTACTATTAATACAGGCTAAGGAGTAGATTAACTTGAAAGCTGAGAATGGCTATGTGAGGTAAAGTTTAAGGACCGCAGAGGTTGAAGTTTGAGTGCAACCTGCAGCAACAGACCGCAAACTCAGTAGTGAACACACAAAGCCTTAATGAATTACATTATGGATGTACTACTCAGTTATGAACTAAACTTATGTTAAAAGAAAATCAAGGGACAAAGCGTCCGCTAACTTTTCAGAAAGCAATTTGCTTTAAATTAGAGAACAAGCGGTAGACATTCTTGATAATATTATTATATTTGATGAAATCTTTCTTAGTTATCTGGCGTCGACTCCTGCTTTAAGATTTAAATGTATTAAGAGTTTAAAACCGTCTTTAGTACTTAAGTGCTTTTGTAACCGTGGCAATAAATAGGTTATTTACGAGCAATTGGAGAAGTGCGGGTAACTGATCTGTTATAGTCAATAAACAAATTAGAAATGCCTGGCGTAGAACAATTAATTTAAAACTTTAATATCCTCAAAGCTGATCAAGATATAGAATTTATCAGGGATTCTAGACAGATCTTGCCTCTGTGGATTGTCTTTCATTAATTTTTCATATTTATAAATTAAAATCAATTTGCTTAATGCTGCACTTGTTCCGAAACTGTTAAGGTCTTCATTCGGAAGGTCATTACTTAATTTAGCTATTGAACTGTGTGTAAATTCCCTTACTATATCAGCTAAACAGAAAAAGAAAACACTTCATATTTATAAATGAAATTTTCAAGTATGTATGTTCCTTGATGTTAAATTTTTTGTCTTCATATCCTTATTGATATTATTAATGTAGGTATTTACAGTTAGACAACGCTAACAAATAAGAATATTTATAACATTTATCAAAACAGAGCTTGAAGTTATTGCTGCTAATAGCAGTGCCTTAATCTCCATAATCCTAAACAAATTGATTATCATGGCGTATTCCGTATTGGTATTTAGTGGAGAACCAATAACAGCGTTCCAAATCGCCCCTCTATGCCAACGTAATAGCTTGTTTGCCGCCTTTTGTCTAACTAGGGCACTACCTCGATGGCATTAATTGATAGCATTGACAAGCTCGGCTTACAGCACAGATTCCACGGAGGTTTACTCTGGATAGAGCCAAGAATTTCAGGTGAATTCAAGATTCTCGTTACATTTAATGTGAATGCTTTTGTCAACGCATGGTTTACAGGAAATCCGGGACAACAGTCGGTTTATTAAGATCCCGAATTAATTAACTATTAGAAAACTATTTCTTTGTGCTGCTTGTGTTGTTTCTAATATTGACAGCAAATTAAGAATCGTTTAAAGAGGGAGGATTTCATTTGTTTGACCTTATTCTAATCTTCTTATTGTTCATAAAATATGATATCATTTCTCTATTACCTAAAAGTATTTACTAAGCGTTTTGGCAACGGAAAAATTACATGAGCAAGTATAAAGTTCCGTTGTTTTTATTTAGCAGGACTGGAATGAAAGAGTCTGCTTTTTATGTGTTTCGCTGAGCAGACTAAATAATTAGTAGTCTGTTGACATTCCGTGAATATCGTAATGTGACACCGCTTGAGTTGATTTAAGTCGCACAGCTTATTTGATGATGCCGGCGCGATAGCGATCATAGGCGCGATGAAAGCCGGCCAGCGACACCCAGTAGCCGTATGTAGATTCGGTAGCTTTTGCGACCTCGTCCTGCAGACAGAACCCGTTTCGCACAATACCACAATGCCCACAATTTCTTTGCACGATCAGATCAACGGCATTCGCCGGCCGACACCACACCGCTACATACGCGACACTAGTGACATTTACATGTATTGGAAGTTTGGTTACGTTTCACGATCCATAAGAGTATCAAAACATTCACTGGTTTGGCACAACACGACACTAGATGTGAAATGTTTCGCTGAATTCAGGTTAAGTCGCGAACGGAAGCACTGCTCAGATAGTGCGTCGTGTTTACAGTTGGCGCGGCGTTTTGCGAATTGAGCGTGTACGAGGCGACCGCTCGCTTCCGTGGTTGACAGTCGACTGGCGGCGGTCGCGAACGAAAGAAAGCTGTGTCGTGCGCTGCGGGGCGACGGGAGGCGGCGGGGGCTGGCGCGGGGCGGGGGGCGCGGGCACACCTGCGGGCGGCGGGAGCGCCTCTTGCCTCTGGCGACGCGGCGAAGCTTCCCGCTGCTACGCAATAAACGCTCGATAAACTTTCTCATTAGGCGCGCCTAACCGTGTGACTGTAAGCTCGTTTCTGCTTGCACATTAAATGCAATGCAATACGACAACATTCATGTAGGCAATTCACACTCGAGCATGCACTAAGCTTTCGCCTCGTGCGCGAGCTTCCCCACCGGAATCGATGCGTGTGCGCACTCCACCATTGAAATTCAGTCTTATGTTAAACAAATGGCACATAACTCGTTGAATAAAGCAGGTGACCAATAGATTATTGAATACTAGTTTAACAGAGGTACAACTTGGTAAATATTTACACATTACATGCTATATCACTTTATAAGTCGTGTTTAACTAGTTTTTTTATTATAAGCATTAGAACTCTGCTCTAATAGGCAGTGATCAATGATGATTGTCATTGCTACTGTTATTTCCTTCTGTTTTGGTAAGAGCTTTAATTAAGCCTTTGCAATGCAGATGAGAGGGTTATAGTTTGACAGGTATTATGACAAATAAAGCTAACAAAACAAACACTCTTCTTATAATATTGTTTAAAAAACAAACCTGTTAATTAAAAATTATTTGGTCCAACGCAGAGATGGAAACACAGAGGTTAGTAAAGACAAAATTTATGACCTACCCCCTCACTTATAAAAAATGTATACTGTGGAATACTTTATTAACTTATACCTGTCACTGTCGTTTGCATGCCAAAAAAAAGAGAATATGTTAATAGACTTAATAAGTGGTTAAGTGACAAGTTTTAGCTAGTTTATAAGTAAGAGAGTTAAAGTCTTATTCCCCGAATACGGCAAAGGGTTAAGGATTTTTTGTCAATCTTTTTGGCTGATGTATAACAACAACCTTTTCTTATGTAGTTTTAAAACAAAAATAAAATTATATAATAATGTTCTCCTGACCGAATTTCGGTCACGGCGGCCGTTCTCAGCTGAGACTAGCCAACTACGCAGGAGATATAGTGCACAAGTATGTACCCAAACTTAACTACACTCCCTATTCCCTCACTCTCATAGTTCGATGGGGCGGAAGAACGACGCGACCGGAGAGAGATCAGGCGCAGGACGAATAGCTTAACGTGCCTTCCGAAGCACGGAGTGGTCTCGCCATGTGAAAACGGTCACCCATCATCAACGGCTTAACCTCGTAGATCGTCTGATTCGCGCGGTAACCACATAGCTACGAGCTCTCTTCATTACTTAATACTCAGGTAAAATAAAAAGAAAACCTATTGTTGTTTGATATAAGCACGAGCTTTAGTCATAACATGTATTTCTCTATATCAATTTCATACCAATTAGTGTCAAGTTTCAATATTAATAGAATATAGAATAAACATACATTATGAGAGGTGATATTTATCGTGAGTAGGTAGTGCTTCTATTCGAAGTAAAAATATATAGATGCCTAATCAGATGATACCTATCTGAGGTACTTAGTACTTTATTGGATTCTTTGAATTTCAATCATTCCTAAGGTCAAAAAAGGCGGAGGTGATTAATTAGTTGGGAAAACTTTAATACCTACCTAAGGCATCGTTACCAAATAGAAATAAAAGGAGTTCTACTATGATGGAGGATAAAAAACGAGTGCTCTACCCACACAAGCGCAAAAATTGTCTTGAAATCAAAATACTTAGGTATCTTTTTATGAAAGTAATAATTCTTAAATATTATACCTATCCTGTAGGTGTGATTGATACAAAAGTAAGATACGAATATAATGTGCATCACTTGGTTAGAACGTCGGTATATTATCACGCCATTGTCCACGTGGGCACGGCACGTGGACACCGCACGTGGCCGGCTGACGTACATACGGGTCGCTAGTATGCGAGAACCGAGAACTCCGACACTGTAACACAGACTTTATTGTGCTATTCAGTTACACTGTTTGCCTGGTCCCCTAAGGTACAAACAGAATTCGTTTACCAGAACTGGCCTTTTGCTCTATAATGAATAACAACAACTGTAAATAAATCAAGTATCTTTCCAGGAACTGTTGGACTTTCCGCAGCTCGGAAATAGCCCTGACGTCACGCATTTCGCTTTACATTTTACTACTCTGCGTTAACTAAACCCACTGAGATCGATAAAACACCTAAGGCTTGACAGGAATTGTCCTAAATGAATTACTTTTCCGTCTCGGAAAGACGATTAACCAGAGGGGTTGAAATTTTAACGCTATTTAGTTACATAAATCTGTAATTAAGGCTGAAAATATGATCAAATTTAATAAAAAGTTTCAAATAAAAACGATAGGTATCACATCCAAGTAATGCCCCTCGTTGAAACTTAAGACATTGAAGAGGCTTTTATCTCCTTTAACATAAGAAAGACAGTACATTAAAAGTTAAGTGGGTCTTACTTGACGAAAGATTTTATGATGTCAGGAGAAATATATGCGAAATAGTAGGTACCTAATCTTAAGATAAGAACAATATTCAGCCAGCTATATTCATTCTATAATCATGATAAATAGGATATTAGTGAAAACGTTTTAAAGATTGGCTTGATAAGATATTATTATCATCTTATGTCGGCCGACTGAATAAATAATATAAAGTACTGACACGACAAGATAATAAATACTGACAGCCAATTTGATCTAAACAGTGGCTGGATTAAAAGTCCAAGGTGCCCTAGGCAAGCACCTCGTTGGTGCCCCTTTTATGATGAAGTCAGAAATGGTGAAGACTTAACTGTCAACCCAAATGGTAAGAAAAACAGGGAACAGTTGAGTTATAGAACAGAAATAGTACTTTGTAAATAAAAAATATAGTTCTTACTAATAATTAAGTCAACATTTACTAGCCTTTTTGGGTTCAGTATTTTAGTATGGAGCGACCTAAAAAATATAATTTGCTTTGAAGACCAATTTCTTGGAAATACCACGGGCCGCCAACGGCCTAGGTCTAATGCTGCATCAAAAAATGACTGGTTGACATTTAATTAATTTTAATAACTTATTCCTAAAAGGAAATAAAGTTCTTGCAAACATTTTATTACAAGCGTCGAGGACATATTAAACAAATGCTTGGGTTGTAAGCGGGAAACAATACTCAAAAGCAAACAGTGTTTGTTGAGGAACTATGAAGGAAAATTGAAAAAAAAAATAAGGTGCATTTGTAAGACATGTTGTCATCATCACTAGGTGACTGTGAAGGTGTATCATATCTTATGAATTTATCTTTAAACCACAATGTGGACACTCCTACACCGCTGGGATTACCTATACTTACGATATTATTTTGTTTTTAACAGCTCTAAATATAGACAATTTACATAGGTCCACAAAAATAATCATGGCCGTAATCCGCGCAAAGGTACTGGACGTCTTCTTTACCAAAGGTCAAGTTAACCCCTTTAAGAATCGTAGGAACTCTTAAATTAGTGAGTAACATTTTTATTTTAGAAAAAATCGTCGGGTCGCTAGTAAAAGTAAAGTTTCTACGTTAATGTTAAATATCGATTATATAAGGTTCTTGTCTAGCATAAGCACAGCACTATACCAAACTACTTAAATGGATTAATGACGCAGTACTGACGTCGGTTTTCTTTTCAACGTGATTAGGCCATACTGTTGACCGCAATAGCTATATCTGCGTCACCCGGTACTGCTATATCCAGGGATGGTTTAGTAGGGTTGTATTAAGTCAATATGGAATAACATATTTCTAAGAGATAAAAGCCCGGGAATAAGAAAGCAATTCTCTTTTATCATCAAGGAAGCGAGTAGTTAGAGGCTAAAGAACTCGGTGTGGTTCCGATAAATGGCAATACGTTTGTCGCCTTTATGGAAAGTATGATGCGCGGCAAAATTTCAGTATAAGTATAGATCAATCCTCCTAGTAAAGAATAGCACCTTACGGCACTTATAGGTGGAAAGGTAATTGTATATATATCTATGAAAAGATTAAATTGTGATTGCCAGAGGAACCGATAGCGAGAGCGGAACGCGAGAGCTTTCTTTTTCTGTTCACCAGTTGTTAGACCTTAGAATATCTCCAAAAAATTTCATTGCCACATCCTTTCTAAGTTTTTTAGCAACTTTAAAGGAACGTAAAACATCGTATTAAAACCAGGTTCTGCAAAGTAGCGGTACTGGTCTTAGGTTAGAGTACGACTGGAATTTAGCAAACAATTTCACACATACATTAAATAATACAACTCTACTTAGCGTACTTATTATAACGTCAAGTAATAACTAAAATATGCTAATGTAATTTCAAAAAGAACTATCAATACCTTAAGTTCTACGTGTAGCGAGTCAAAGTGTATAATAAATCTCAGGCATTTGTTATTTCCTCAAATTGTTTAGCTTCATCTTATTTGAGAAGCAGATTTGTCTTTATTTCAAGGCTTGTCGTAAGGTTGTCTTTGACTGGCTTTCTAATTAAATGGACGAGTTTAAGGGCCGAGTTTCTAATCATCAGAATTCACTTTTCACTGAAGATATGTATTTGACATTTTGACAGATTTCCTATACAATCATTATCTGGTTTGTCCTTTATCCATAAAACAGTACGCAGTAACAGTAATAAAGGTACCTGTGACAATTGAAAAACAACTCTATAGTTATTCAATTTATTCTAATTTTAAACCTGAATACTTATTTACGTATTATTTTTAGTTTTATTATGAAGGTAAAAATAAAGTGTGCAATCTAAATATTGGATTTCCTTTATCTAAATTGATAATGATAAGTACGAGAGCCGGTGTTGTAGTCACGTGCTTTTTTATGTGTCGCTCACACAGCTGATAGTCTCGAAAGATTATAATGAGACTTCATTTAATTGTAAATATTATGTAAAAAATTTATCTTGAAGACTACTATGTATTAAAAAAATGTTCATGTTTACATTGTTCCGATAAATGGGTTCGTCATTATTATATTCATCCTACGTACTAAAGAAAATGTTATTATTATTTTTACCCACGACGGAACGCAGAAGGTATATATATATGCGTTTAGGGTGAGAGGTTGTTTGCTTGTTGTATGTATGTTTGTTTGTATGTGTCTGCACAGAATGATTGTTGCCAATTTTCTGAAAAATGGGTAGACCGATTTTCATGCGGTTATCGGTAACGGTAAATTATGGGTCATTAGAGATGGCTCTTAGCTATCATTTATGTAAAATTTTTTCTACTCTAAGGTTTATAACCGTCGTAATAATTTTAAAGTTTTAGTTTTGTTTATAAGTTAGAGAAAATATAAACAATGTCAAGAAACAAATGAAGTACAATGATAAAACGGAATTGAAGATCAAAAACTTATTGGTAGTGACCCTGGGCTGCAGTAATAGCATTTACATGAATAAAAATGTTCAAAGCCGTAGCATATCAAACAACAAATACTTAAGCAATCCGTTTCGATATCTCGGTAAGTTCTCCGACTACCGTCGCTGTATGCAAACGAATACATATTTTAAGTTCAACCAAGTTGAATAGCAAGCTACAACGTCTACAGATCTGGGTCAACACGTTTGCCATCAGATACAATCACTAGACGTCTTAACTTTTACACCACAGACGAAAAATTGTTTGACTTATTATTGACCTTAGAACTTATTATAAGTTTTCTAACAATATTTTGATGTTGTAGACTTTGTTTGCGATTTGTGTACTTACCCAACTATAAATGTTCGACTTTTAAAAGAATGAAACAAACAGGTATATATAAACAATTAATTAGCTTTCAAAACCAAGACCATGTAGATACAATGTAGGTTCTTACGAATAATGAATAAATAATGTGTGAAAAAAACATTAATAGTCATTAATGAGACTCATGTCGCTGTAGAATAGCAGCGGTTTTCCACGTAGCATCAGATTTCCCCGTAGCATTAATTTTTGTTCGATCAATTAACAGTCACATCTCGGTAAATTTAATTATTATGCCCCTATTAGGTAACGCGAGCTCGTTAAATATCGATTCGTGTTCATATATTTTTTGCCACATAACTAACACATTGGCATTAAACGCATTAAATTCTCCATCGTTAATGTTTTCATTATTTACCATCTGTTAATGGCAGGAGGAGACACGAGGGGTAGTCACGCCTGATTGATTTTAATTGGTTTTATGAATAACCTTGTAAAACCATTTCAACGCGGGGATGTGGCCTCAAGGGCCTTATTCAGTAATTGTGAGGATTTACTTTAATAGTTACTTACTCCTCGTATGAATTGGCCTTATTTATGCAAAGTTAATTTCAAAATTGATATTTAAGCTAATTAATTGACAGTATTCAAACGATTATTTCCACAAATTGCCGGTCTTCGATGGCAGTAGCATATAATTTAACACGCACTCTACTAAGGCGTATGCTTCATTAACATTTTCCGTTCCCATTACGGAAACAGGCGCGGGCTGTTCGAAGCTAAACCGCGCGAAACGATCCTCTTTTTGTCTGTGGAAAAAGAAAAAGAACAAAAACACAAAAGTTCCAGCCAGCTGCGCCCGAGCATCCTGTCGACGTCACTACACCTTTTTGCATCCATTGATCACGACGACATGTAGCTATCCTTTGCTGTCGAACCCGGTCGTCCCGTGGGGAAGTGAGATGACAGTAATGAGTGGTTTCTCCATCGAGATAATAACGGCAGTCTTCCGCAAAGCGCCGTGTTCTTTGATAATGCGTTTTGTTGCAGAGCTTGTTGATTTTTATTTGGGTGTAAAAGGGTCCCGGGGCGCCGGGGACAAAGGGTGGTCGCTTGTCAATAAATTGTTATTGTTATGACACAATCTCTTAACGCTTGGGGTTCTGTCAAGCTCATTATTTAATTTGCAACAGTTGCTAATTGCGGAACATTGCCTCCTAAAAGCTTCGAGAACGATCGAGATAACGTCATTTAACCGAGACATCCATGAAGGATAGCACTCTGGAACCCGTTTAATTACTTAAATAGACAACTATGTTATCGATTTGGTCCGTTATTGAACTCCGCGTGTGGGTCTTTAAATGGCACATAGCCATTCATTAATAATGACATATAACCGCGTAACACTATTAATTGTTATCTGTAACTTGTCACTCGTACTGATATTGAACATGAATGGTGCCCAGTTTGGCTTAGTAGTGTTTAATAGAAGGATGCTTGCTATTTAAAATATTCATGCAGAATATATTACAATAAGACAATTCTAGTGCTTTAAAAGCATAATAAAACGATATACAAGTTATTTATGGCAGACCTGTACATTGTACATATCAATCAAGGAGTATACTAAAAATGGTTTTTCTAAAAACATGCTATAAGATCCATGTTTACAAGAGAATAGAACCCTCTATTGATTTCATACAAAACTATAGTCCGATGTACCTTTATTGTAATACGAGTACAGATAGCGCCAGCCCTGTCTTAGTATTACTTAATATTTTGTCGTTGACTGATAACAAGATATGTGGAGCGGTTAAGGTCAATGCTTATCTGACTATGTCACCATTATAGCGGTTTGAATCCAGCTGGAATGTAGTAGCCGGCCGAGGAAGAGGAAGTGTACTGAGATACTTCAAGGCTCCGAGTGACGAAGATCAACTATTAAATTATACTTTAGCCTTCCGGTGTATTGCTATCAATAGGAAGGCGTTAACGGTCAGTTTCCTCTTGTGAGACGATTGAAATTAGCCCGATGTTTGTAACATGTGTATTATTCGGATATAATCTAGCTCAGTAGGTGGCAGCAGTTTAAAAAGTTAAAGAAAAAAAATGGGGCCCCACGGAGTAAGACACCAGTTGGCTTACATCTGTCTCATTGATTGAATTTACATCTATACTTATAAATGTATACTATATTTATTTATATTTTTTTATACAACAAAGCTGTAGAGTTTGTTTGTTTAGTGGAACGCGCAAATCTCAGGAACTACTACTGGTTCGAATTGAAAAAAATATTTTTGTGTTTGATACTCCATTTATCAAGGAAGGCTACAGGGTATAAAGTATTCGAAATCCATGCGGACGAGTCGCGGGCGGAAGCTAGTAGTCTGATACGGTACTTAAATTGTGATTATGGCGAAAAATAATTACAACTACATATTATGGAGACTTATAAATAGACAGAAACCAACAGTCGGTTATAACAGCATTCCTACAATTATGTAAACAATTTTTTCAATATTATTTTATTGTAAGTATACGTTTATTCCTAACATAGTAAGCAGTAGCCAACTCGCTTGCGTGCGCCATTAACTAACTCGTTTCTCTCAATAGACTTACAACTTTAGTTGGATGACAGGCGGCCGATAAATCTTGTTTTTCTTTCATTACTAAGTCGGCATGGAAATTGTTTATTGCACTAACGTATGGGCAAATATTTTTATTGCTGTTTTGGTACTAATTTAGTTAAAGAACACATGTTTCGAACCTCATGATTGCTTTACAAAATAAACAATACTAAAGCCAACAACTTAATTAGAACACGGACGTATTAATTAATTGAATTATTATTAATGTTTGAATCAGGAATTCTGATAAGGAGCTCCTTATCGAACCGCTACGATAAGATGGAATAGTTTTTTAGAAATATTGATTTGTATGTCGAGATATATGAGAATGCCAAACTATACAGGCTGTTATTTCCATTACTAGCCAACGAACACTCCATTTGCAATTAGTCAAGATAAATAGCTCCTTGATAACATTGACTTACACTATAGGATAGAAGTTCTAAGTGAATGGAACGAGCACAGTTATAATTAGCATTATCCACTAAATTGACTATCTAATATGAGCGTTGGTATAAATGACTTTAAGAGGCTTGGCTGAGTTCGCTCCTATCTTAATTGATGCGAATAATTGTGGCGTAGAGTAGATTTAATTGTTATATATGTTCTACTGGTGTGATACAGATATTGATTATAATTATAAGGCCTAGTTGCAAGTTACGTTACTTTTGATCGCCTGTTAAATTCGCAGTTTTGTTTGGCAAATCTAGTTGCTTATCTTGGCAACTGTAACTTAGACATACTGTAGTGTGTACTTAAATTTATATAAAATTGTTGTCAATACTCATACGCACTTTATTATAAGGAAATAAGGCATTTGTTGAGAATTTCAGTTCTCCCTACTAATAATATAAACGCGAAAGTTTGTAAATATGGATGGATGTTTGCACCCTGGATAACGCATAGGATACTTTTTATCCCGAAAAAATGTAGCGGGTAAGACCGCGGGGCGCAGCTAGTAAAGAATAAAGGGGGGGCAGTTTTTTGATGAGAAATAGAGTATCACCGAGTGGGTTTATAATGTTAGTGCGCTATAATATTAAACGGTACCAGATATTTAACTAAATGCAATTATTAACAGGGCAAAAATAGCAGCTCTAACAGCTATCTACCAACAATCGTTTGCTAACGGTAAATTATAATACAATTGAAACAATAACCAAACACACAGTTATAATAATAGCAATAATAAGGGCACATCCCACCTCATCGGTCATTAAGGTTAGTAAACCCGAAACCTCCGAGGTACCGTTAAGTGGTTGATGACGTAGGCTAGTATTATGTGAAGGCCGAGATGTTTTTGTTATTGTATGTTTGTTATTTACACTGATATTACAGATTAGATTAAATTGTATTGATTAATAGAGTGTATCCTAGAATATCTACTTGTTAAATACAAGTTCATAATATTAATTCCAATAAAATTCACTTGTAAAGAACGACGATACCCATTATGGGGAGATAAGTTGTGAAAAGTGTTGCAAATTAGAAAAAAGATGAGATTACGTAGTGGGTGAAGGAAAACCTTTTTCAGTTTACTTAGGTTTAATAACTACTTAACTATCTCATCCACGCTGCATTGTATGCAGCTTGTAGTTAGAAAATAATCTATCACTATTTATTGAAACCTTGACACATACACATCTGAAAACCTAGAAAGTATAATCCAAGAAAAACTTCACGCTTCATCAGCGACCACTCACGCAAAGCCGTACGCCAATCTATTTTTTGAGAATTATGAACTTTTCGCGCAGGCGCACCTGCGGCATCAACTAGAGTGCCTAATAGTACGGTTATTGTGGCCTACCGTGTACGGAAGCTCTGACAAACAGTTCTCCCCTAAGGGGTTTATATCTCGGCAGGTACAAATGGTACTGTGCGGAGTACGGAACCAGTTTAACGGTCAGACACCGGACCGTTAACTGCGAAATCACTCGTCGCTGTATCACAACGTATTCAATTCTGTGAATAGTTAGCGCCACAGATTATGTAGGTTGTTAGTTTTTTGTGTTGATCTATTTTTGTTTAAGCTCTTTGTGTTCGTAGGTAATGGAGTTGTTGAAAGTGACAGGTTCCGACGATAGATCATTGTGTGTGTACTCCGTGGTAATACGCGATTGGTTGTACTGGAAGTATTTATTGTAAAGCTTTTGTTAGGGTTGTGTCAAACAAATAGACTAACATTTCCGAGATACTATACCCGATTTTCAGAAATAAAAAACTATCGATTGTTGCTTGTATATTTGTGAAATATTATGTTTTTATTCAACCGTTGCAATTTGAAAAGGATTTAATTTAAATTCAGTTTTAGCGCAGAGTTTTCTGGATAAAGATGAGCCAGATAGCAACGCAGGTCTACCATAGTAAATGAACATAGCATTCTATAGGCAGCGAATTGTAGGTATTAGTATTTGTCTTTATTGTACCTACATAGTAGGTAATAAGATAAATACCAACGTAAACAACAGACTGTAATACATAACGCTTTATTTCATTAAAATTATTTTAATACCAATTAATCCCAGTTCCGTCTACAATAGGTATATAAAATAGTATCAGAGCGTGTTTAATAAATTAATTACACAAGTAAGTATTTATTGGCTTATATTTAAACCTAATAGGCATTTGTATTCCTGTCACAGAATATATAATAGTACTGACGTATTCCTGTTGACAGAACTTAGGTAGAGAATGTAGAGATTTTTGCCTACGTACAAAAAAAACTAGGTATGTGTTTAGCGGTTTAAGATTTCGTAAATACATTCAAAAGGATAACAATAAATAATTTTAATTTATTTATGAAAGCTAATACACCTTTACTAGCTATTCTATTATTTAAAAATGCGTATGACATAAACATTTCCCGTACGTGGTCGATTCTGCAACTCTTTGCTACGAACACTAAATCGGTAGCTAATACATCGTTAGACAAAGGGCACAATTCGTATATAAATGACTCGTTCCAACAAAATAACAAAGACAGGTGAACGTCGAGTAGTAGATAACTGTTGGGTAACACACATAAGTAGAAAATAACATAACAAGTTAAACTAGCACTAATAACTAAAGCTTGTTACGACATGTCCCATCTGCGTAAGCCTGTTGATCCCTGCTCGCGATCCATTTGCCTCGTTAGTTCCGCCCTACACTTCGCGCCTTACGATTTAGGTACCGGATAATTTCAGGCGCACCTTCCTAATTACAATGAGGAACAATATAATTGCTGTGAATTAATTACACGTATGGCTTGTTAATAATAAGTAATTATTTATTTCCCGTAACAAACAGGTAGTGGAATGGACAATTGGACGTCTATCTTTGTGTCGAGTTCCAAGCGGTTTGGTATAATTTAATAATAATGGGATTAAATTGTGTTTCATTTTAGACGTCAATCGATTGTGTTATAATACTAATAATAATTCGTTATTCGGTTAACAATAATTGATCCATCAGATAAAATTGTTAGTTAACTTATAAAACTTCATTGTTAATTAATGGCGAAAAGTGATTTGGTCCTCTAGGTGAGGCTCCATACCAATGGGCTATCAAACCTATAGACAGTTTTAAGAATACTGTTGCCACTGCCATGCAACCTAGTTACCAGTCAGGCTGTCTGCTCGTGCCAAGTGGCATCGAAACCATAGTTATACATTGATGTTTCGTATTTTTAATCGTTAATCTACGGTCGATTAAAAATATACAATTACAGTTTTGCATTGCTATAAATTCGAAGCCAAACAATAGGAACATGTCGTGCAAGCTTTGTGTTCTACACACAAAGTCTGCAAACAATTAAAAAAATAAAAGTATGTATAACTTTTGCGTTAATTGATTTTTATACATATATCAATAAATCTATGTATGCATGTTGCATTTACATACGTAAAATGTTGGAAAAATGAATCCTCCACAAGTAATTAAATAATCTAGTTAGGTAAACGACCGAACGAACTCCAATTAATATTTTGCATAAGTCATTGACTCTTCGATTTTTAGTCGTGATGGAACAATCATTGGTCGTTTTGGAAATAGCAAATTATAATCTATTTACGTCTCGTCTAATATACCTACGTCTATACGATAGGTATTCGATTTGGATACTAAGTATTTCAATTTAGATAAAACATAGACACAAAGGAAGTGATTTTTCTCAAATCTGTTAAGAATTTTTTATCAGTCTATGATGCTAATGGTACGAACATGGTGGTAGACTCGATGGGTTTCCGAAGATTTTGCTAACGTACTACAATGAATACTACAACGCGCAAAGCACATTATGGTCAATACAAGACAGCGTGGAATTTTGCTAAAGGTAATTTACAACTTTTACGTTATCATGCTGGAAAACTGGAACCTTAATAATACAAACAGCGAAATACGCTTTTCAAGCACTATCCTGTAACACAAACAATGAAGGACGTTAATCGCGTGCTTACGAAAATTTCAAAACCAAACACACGCTTAGCAAAGTTGGTGTTCCGAAATAAGTTTCAGAAGCGCCACCATTACTGCAGTTTGTATAACGTGAAATAATTATAATTAGTTAACTTTGTTTAATGTAAATTGCGCATTATTAGGACACGACCAACTCTGAAGGTTTATTTCATAAGAACATTTATGTAATGTGGACAAAAATGGTTGGTTAAATCAAGCTAGCATGTATTTGTCGTGTATTACGTAACCCCTTTGAGAGTTTCTTTTCTATTTGCTTTCTGTGAACCCAAATAAGTTGTATTAAACCTTACTTGGTTTCTGGGTCATCATGCTGAGGTTATACGTAAGGCGGAAAAAGTTATTGCTTGTGCCTGAACTCGAAAGCCATACGGTAAATAATAAGACGGAGGAACAAAACAAACAAAAATCAGATGTTATTTTTTTAAACATGCATATTAACGAGCTTTTAACTTACTATAGAACTAAATTCGTAAAGTATTAATTCAATGGTAAGAGTCAGTGGAATTTAAACAATACAGTAGGTACCGAACTAGCTCAACTAAAGGACATGGCATTGAAAAGTTTGTCGGTACAAAAAGCTACGGTTTCTCAGAATTACTATTACAAACAAGTACACTTTAACAGTCTCACGATATCAGTCACAGTACCCACATTATACGCTGAGTGTTTACATATCCAAACACGTATAAAACTCTAGGGAGTGAGTGGATTGGTGCGTCCGTCGCCCGGCAATAGCCCGGGGACAAAGAGGGATGTGTTTTTATTCCTGATTGTGCCCCACAAAGAGGTCCAGTAGTGGAGCATTCACTCACCGGCCTAGGGTTGTCATAACTATAAACAAAATTGTTTTATCCTTTCCTAAGCGGTCTGTTTGTGAGCTATTCGTTTAAGGGTCACCATAAACACGAGGATTTGCTATAAACGAAGAGTATAAAAATCGACACTGGGTGCTTTATCTGTATCATATTTTTATGGGGTTTAAGTTCTTGATGACGTATTCATACAGATATATCAGACTGAACATAACAAGAGTCTCAATACCTAATTGGGTAGAAAGGTACGGTAAAAAAGCTCTGTGAATTGTACAAACGCTTTACAAAGCAACTACAAACTAAACAGTTAAGAAAAGGTACCTGATACCATTTCTCCCTTTAACCGCGACACTATTGGCTTCAATAAAATTTGACTGAATGTGATCATTGAAAGCACAGCCCTATGTGGTCCATATTTCTACGGGTGGGTTCCGCCAAACGTCACGCCGACAGCATTATAAAGCCGAACGGATTTCCGAATACTTCTCAAAGCTTCACACTGAAGATAACATTTTTGCGTATTACCGGATCAAAGTGCTTGCGTTTTGGATGTCAATGCATTTTTTGTGCATTTAATATTCGCCACGTGTTCAGAAAACTGCGCAGAATATGATATTATCAAAAGATTACATTGATTGTTTAAGAATTATGATAGTATAGTTTTATGTCAGTTCATCGGTATTTCGCTTTGTTACTAAAGATAATTATAATGTATAAGATATTCATCTTTATTATAATCACGTTGCTAATATAGGGATTATTAAATTGATAGCAACCTTTCGCATTTTTTTACAATATCACTTGAAGATATTTATGCAAGATAAGGCTGTTTTACATGATTTCAATTGAATCAAGGTGTTTATTAATTAAGGGGAAGTTTATTTTCTTAATAACCTAAAATAGGAAAACACGAATTACTTCGATGACATAAGATTTGAACACAATTGGGTTTAAATTCTGACGCGACTAGTAGACACGCGGTTAGATATTTATTGAAGCTGATGTAATTAAGAGAAATGATTGTTATTGTTCCAAGAATAATTGCACAATATTATTTTAAAAGACACATTAGTAATAATCTACTTACGTAGGTACTTATCGTTCAAAATTTAAAACGCAAAACATTTCTGAAGAAATATGCGGCTAATTAAATGTTTATCAAATATTATAGTAATAAAACATGAAGAATACCTATAACTGCTGAGTTTGGTTTAGGAGAAACCGACTGCGGCTTTCATTTCATGATTCTGGGAAATCTACAATTCTCTTTAGCAATACAATGAAAACTGAAATTTTCCGCTAGTTCGTTTAAAGTTAAGAACTTTGAATAGGTTCGAACTTAGAAAACTCTAGGGTTATCTGTAAAGTTTTACTTTTAAAATAAATAAAGACCTGATAAAGTGTTTAAATAAATATACTTTAGGCTAGGGGTTTCCATGGAGATTTCCTTACGGCAAAATGAAGTATTTAAAGTGACCTAAATATATGGCTAAGAGGAAATGTAGAGTAGGTACCTATTGATAAATAGTAAGTACACAACAATTGTAAAAAGAATCTGATAAGTATATTTAACATGTTTTATTCAATACACGTGTCGCGATTATTAGCAAGTTAAATATTTTGTTTACATATAGACATTAATTTTTATGAGTAGACGACAGTCTTACACAGGGGTGGTATTATAGCATATTCATGAGATTTTAATGTGTTACTTGATTTGTCTAATTGTTAAATTAACATATTAAATAAAATATATTACTATAATTATTAAAAATAATTTTAAAAAGTTGGTCGAAAGGAAACTGAGGAATCCTTACTAATATTATAAACGCAAAAGTTTGTAAGTATGGATGGATGTTTGTTACTCTTTCACGTAAAACCTACTAAATCAATTTTATTAAATTTAATATGGAGGTAGCTGACACCCTGAATTAACACATAGGCTACTTTTTATCCTGAAATGTAGCGGGTAACACCGCGGGCGCAGCTAGTCAAAAATAAAAGTTCTTGCAGTCTTCTTCTTCACTAAAAGGATTGCTATACAAACAATGTTCCTGTAATAACATACTTACTGTCGTGAGGGTACAAACGGCACTAGTTCTCAAGGTATCTTACCTGAAACAAAAAGGTTGAGATTCATTTACTGGGACTTGTAACAGAAATAGGTTCGCGTGGGACAGGCCGCCCACGCGCCTCCACGACAACTTTCATGAAAGTATTTCTATCAACGTAACGTATCTGTTAGTTGGTTCTACAGTTAATATTCACAGTTCCGAGTTAATACTTGTTGAGTATTATCAATTGCGGCACGTGTTCAAGAATTACGATAAATTACAATCAGAGTAATGTAACAGTTCGTTTTGTTGTCAGAATGTTTACATCCTTACTTTTATAGGTAAATTAAGAGTAAATGATTCTTTTGGTTACTTAATATGATAATATTAGTAGCTGTTAAAATTTAAAGTCATCATCATCATCTTCAGCAGCCGGAAGACGTCCACTGTTAAACAAAGGCCTCCCCCTTAGAATGCCACAATTGACGACTACTTGCCATTTAAATCAGATTAGCAGTTCAGTTTTGAAGTATTGTGGGATATTGTTAAATGTTTTGTCTCCTTGCATCGATGAAATTGACGATACTTTCAATCGTTTAGCAGTTATAATATCGATTGATAAATTCATAATGATAAAAACTTGAAACATTCAAAACGCGAAGTAAATGAATCAATGTTTACAAATGCGGGCAATTTCCATTTTCAGTCTAGACAACTGTGTTCGAATTTTCAGTAAATTCAGTGGAAATAAACGTTATGTAAGTGCAAGCAAAACATAAACACATACAATAAACACATCATGGAAACCAACACGCTTATAAATAGTGACGGGCGCACACTAGAAAATAACATGTTTTATAACACAAAGATTATGTTAAACTCTTCACGATTTCGACCATATTACGCACTTTTTATAGAAACGAGAACATAAAATGGCGAACAGGCAATATTATGTCCGCCTGGGTGTTTTATGTGTTGAGTATGTATCGGTAATGTGTAGGACGAGGCAGACGGTGACTCACCGCACTATTTTTGTAATTTTCCGAAGACATTGATGTTCGAGTTCGGACAGCAATGAAACTACTGATTATGTAAGATAGTTTTTTCTAGAAAAATAAACGTTATTGAGTCTATCAATTATATCTTCTATTACCTATACATATCCTTTCTGATAAATTTATATATTTTCTAAATAATATGTCCCGATGTTGTTTTTTGTATTACGCTGGTACATAATATATTTCCTTCTACGGTAACTTTATATAATGTAGTGAGCACAAGCAGTGACACAGTAAGTCCGTTTTTGAAAATAGAATGCTAATCATTATTGTTAAAATTACAACGATGTATAATTGGCGAAGTGGCCAAATGTAAATGATGAAGTCAAATATTCGTGTGACCAATAAATTATTTATATTTTTACTGTTTGCCATGAAAATTCATGTCTATTAAGCATGATATACTGTAGGAGAAAATTCATTAGTTAGCGAGGCAACGTCAGCAAACTATTTTTTTATCGTTGCACCATTCTGGACGTTACTTTTATACCCTTTACACAAACGCTAGATTGATACTATTTATACTATGATTAATTGTTTGCACAGTCATAGATAATCAACTAGTGACAAATAATAATGAACTGTATGTTTAACCAATGAGCTATATCCAATAAATCTAAGGTGCATTTACTTATCTGACTAAGCGGATGATTCAGTGAGGGGAGTGTTAATATTTTACGCAGCATTATTCGTCCATTCAAAACATGCTGGTGCAAAGGGTCTTTTTCAAAAGCATAAATCACATTTAATTATGTGAGAACGAGTTTTTAAATTTGTCGAACAAGCGACCGACAAAATAACAATGAACGACGCCAAGACAACTAAAAAACGTTCATTATTCAATGGAGGAGACTCAGGCGCCTACTAAGCCATTCATCTACAAAAAAATATTAGTTGTAGGAAGTTCCCGGCGCGCGGGCGACGTCTCGGGAATCCCGCCGGCATGTTCCGGGCTACCTGTCCCGGGTGCCGCAAGTCGCAACACAGATCTATCGATAACCGACAAACACGCCGTCTCCCGCTAACACCGTAATACGAACATTGTAAATCCACAGTCGACAGTCACTGTTCCCGCTGAACAACTGCTTACTTACTGTATGCATGTTAAGCTAAGCGCAACCGATTTGCTTTGCTTCGGGATAAAACTATTCATGGAATCCCGCGAGACGGTATCTTCGTCTAACTTAAATATGTAAAACCCGCACTTCTTTTTATTCGCATCGTAATATTACATTTATTGAGCAACACTTTTCTCTACCAAGAAAGTACATTTTCATAATGCACATTATTTTTCATGTTACGCTTATTTAAACACAAAACCTGGCATTTCCCCGTTACATAGGAGACAAATTACCGTTTTGCACGCAAAAGGTGCAGTTCAATTTAAATCACGGCAGGACTCCCCACAACGAGCACAGGGGAATACAAAAAAGGAAAAATGTAGGTGCCACTTTTTCAGCCACCCCTTTTTGAAAAGCCTCACGTATCACGAACAAAGACGTGCAGTGCTAATAAAAACACCGGATCATTTCGAACACAACAAAGCCACGGAACAACGAATGGAAATCAATCACTCACCATACAGAACCAGTTTACGATTGCACGTCGTAACACCGACTATGAGAACTTCACGCTTGTAAACGTGAACTTTAATTGGCCTGATGTTTTGTTTGTGTTTTGGTTTAATGTGTTTCACTAGGCTCTCGGCGAGCTCGGGTCGTCACACATCTACACTAATAAAATAAGCCGTAGTGGAACGTAATAGAAACGTGAAACGCGTCCGGACTTTGAAACGACAAATCGGATAATGTTCGAGTTTTTGGGATTCCCGAGAAAATGTATGCGCACTCGATTCATATGAACTCACAGTAGTCACAATATTTTATCGGTTGAAAAAGTAGCAAGTTTATTTTAAAACTGTGATATAAATGTAGTGTCATTTATCCGCTTTGTAAAGTCGGCGAGAGTTTACGGTCAGTGGTCCGCTAGTGACAAATACCATGTCCAACTGACGCATGTACTCTGATTCATGCGAAATTGTAACCGCATTAACGTATTGTGATATAAATAGGGATACAAAAGGGTTGCAACAAGTGAGAGGATGTATTTATACGAAAGAGGAACTGTTTTTATTGCGGAGAATAATATATTGTTATCGAGGCGCTTTTGATACGTTATCTTATCGAAGAGCGTTAGAAGGTCACAGTAATGTTTAAATTGGTCGAACATACCTATCCACTAGTTAATAGGTTATTTTACTCGTTAAATAATAGTGTTGGGTTTTTGTAGAATACAAAAATAATTATATATGTTGTTTAGCTGTGTTAATTAATGGAGTGTTAACTTATCAATATTGCTCTATGTTGTGTATGGCATAGTAATTAAACTGCAAATGGAAACTTATTTACTACGTATTCATAAAATGCATGACTGCCTCTTTGGTCTAGTGGTTGCTTAGCGCGACTACTGAGCTCGAGGTCCTGGGCTCGAATCCCGGATTGGACAAAGTGTTACTGGGTTTTTCCATTAGGTAATTCTCAATAGCAGCCGGAGTCTGGATTTGTGCCCGGTTGATGGCAATAGGCTCGCCCCTATTACATTGGGACCTAAAACATAACCGGCAAAATGTGGGTGTACCTACTATATGTGAACCTCTGCCTACCCCTACCGGGAATACAGGCGTGATGTTATGTATGTCATAAAATGCAGTTAAAAGTGTATATAAATCTTTAAGTTGTCATAGAACTAAAAAATGTCACAACAATAATACGAATGAAGTAGTAACGGTTCACTTGTCAAGGAACTAGACATTAAAAATTCTTCCCTCGTAGCTATTCACAGATGAAGGATAATAAAACTTGTGTAAACATGAATAAGCAATACACCTAGGCCCCGATATGATCTGTGTACAGTAGTTTTGATCTGAATCATTGCACGTCCACAATATATAATTACGTTAGAAGCAGTACAATCGTGATGTAATATTGTGAAATGTGTACACAATGGGTAAATTCTAACCAATGCTCTTATAGGTTAAATATTTTTTTCCAACTGCGAAGCCAAAAGGAAGGGTTTGATTTTATTTATGCCTGTGATGAACAGGATTGTTAAACACACAATAAATTCTAAGTAATTATAATTATAAAGTACAAGGCCCGTACCACGAACTCTAAAAGCAAGACAGTTTCCGTTGTGGCTGCGAGATGCTACACTATACAGCACGTAACGACGTCTTACTTCCAAGGCGGAAAAATTCCTGCTTTAAGAGTTCATGGTGTGGGGGCTGGTCCAGCTTGCAATGTATTAAGGTACTAATATATTTTTTCTTAATTTTTAAATATACTCAAATAGGTAAAATAAGCACTAAACAGTGGAGAGTTTGAGTGGAAAGAGAGTATAAAGAGAAATATAAGTTCGGATTAATGGCAAATACCCGATGTAAACCATCATTTCAAGCATTACATTAGCAGAATAGTTCTTAAACAAAAACTGCTGGGAAATATTCATGAGACTGTTTCACAGCAGGCCCTACAAAGCCCCGTACTATATTTATTTATCCACCGTACATTTTAACTGGAACCAATCATAAATTATAGCATAAGCATGGTATCAATTAGCACCATAATGTGAGCTTTGTCCATGGATAAATGCGGTCAATGAGTCACTTCGCACCACTAAATGCCCATTGTTGCATTACGGCGGTGTTTAAATAACTGGGTTTTAGCCTAAGTTTAGTTATGTCATACCAATTATACCATAAGCTTAATTTATAGTAAGGTGTGTTGTAGTTTTCAAAGCTAGCAAGATATAGTAGGGTATCTGATTGGGTTTTGCAACGTTATCACACCTAATTAAAAACTTGGTTAATAAAAATCAACATCATCATCAGCTGGAAGACGTCCAAGGTTGAACAAAGGCATCCCCCTTAGGCAATGGTGGGGTTCCATTAATTTGGAATGGTGCCCAACACATATGATTTAAATACACTCATACCGTATTAGATTCTAAGTATACTTATGTAGTGGCTAGTATCCTGTAACTGCCTCTAGGCCACCACGACACAAAGGCCGCGATCTATACAACGTACTTAGACTTTTCTTCGTCTCAATCTTTACACGGTAACTCTTGTTCGGTTGCCTTATCGTCTAAGGTTTTCGTAAGTCATCACTAATGAACTTACGCTTTGCTTAGCGCGATCTCAGATGAATATGAGGATTGGTTTATAAATAATTTCATACCGAATTTGAATAAACTCGTAAGGTAATTGTAAAGTAAGTGTAATTGGTATATATAGATGTAAGCCTAAGGAGCAAATTGCTGGAATATATTACGGTGCGCCGTACAACACGTGCCTTGACCCAGTTGTGTCGAGACCCCGCGGGACTACTTGCAATCCGCGCTATGACGCTCAACGTAAAACTTTATAACAACTTGCTACTCCACGCTTGTAGACTTAAAGTGACCGTGGAATCACAGGAGCTAACGTAGTTAGTTTTATATTAGGTAGTCTGGTGCAGTGATATACAACTATAATTATCCGTTTTTAGGTTACATAATTAAAATAATCTTTGACGACCTGATTAACGCAGTAGCTGAGTATTGGACTGCTGCGCTTAGGGTTGCGGGTTTGATTCCCGCACGGGACAAAAAATTGTGTGACTCACAGATGTTTGTCCCTAGTCTGGGTGTTTGTGTATGTGGTCGAGCTCAGTAGCGTGCCATAGGAGAGGTATCTCTATCCAGCAGTGGATAGAGATAGGCTGACTCTGGCGGCCGATCTCAAAAGAGACAAGTCAACTACACCAGAAAAATAGTGAACAAGTAGGCACTCGCTTTCATGGTCCGAGGGGACGGCAGACCGACACGACTGGATAGAGATTAAAAAACATCCGTTTCATGATCTTCGGGTGATGGACAAAGTCACGCTGGTTACGATCAGATTTAGGATTATCAATGTTCTTTAGATTTACATAGGTATAGGTTCAGTCTCAAGAAATCTGTGGTCTCTGCCTACCCCTCAGGGAAACAGGCGTGACTTTATGTATGTATGTAGTCTCAAGATTTTATCAATTTATTTTAAATAATACTTTTCAAAACATCTTTTAAATCTTAATAAATCGAAACTATATGCTATGCTAAATTATCTTCAAAAATGATGACGTTTATTAATTTTAAATGGAATTTTGCTATTTCTGTAATGCCTGGAGCGTAGACTAATTGCTGTTGCTTGATTAGTAATCAGAAATAACGATATTATGAAGCCGTTATATCTGGAATAATCAAATGCATTCTAAGACAGACAGACTTGAGACTTAATCTAAATGCCATTACAATTAAATGCGGTTAGCGTGGTTAGTCTGTTGGTCGTTTAAATAATTGACTGGGGCTCACCGAAAACACTTCCCTAAATTCGGTAATAAGTCTGAATAGGTGGCCATTTGCAATTTATTGGCAACTTCCAAAGCTTAGGAATTCAGGATACTCAAATGTTACTCTTCAGTCTCGTATGCATTAACAAAAAGTACAACACGAAAAAGAAAGAATCGATCGAAAATCATTTATTAAAAATAGACTGAATAAAAGGATCGTTTTTACGTCAAATTATATCAAGACAGCCCCCAAAATGTCCGCTAGTCACCGCTTCCTAGTGGTGGGTAGAAGAAACGGCGCCACATACTAACAAGCAAGTAGCAAAATCAAACTGTGATATATCCTTGAGAAATCAAGGTACAATAACCATAATATTTTGCGCATATTAACTAAACGAACTTATTTCGCTTACTACACCGTTCACGCGGAAACCTTTACCATAACTTATCCTGGATAAAAATAAGCCATCTATAATCTGTAAATATCATCCATCAATAGATATCTACTTTAAGGTTCAAGCTAACTTCAGTTCAGCAGTTTCCGCATTATAAGGTCATAAACAGACAGACAGAGTTATAGTACCTATCGAAAAATAACAATAGACACCTTGTCGTACTCTACCTGTCTAAATAGAGTGATACAACTCAACGTGAACAATAGTATTCCAATTAGAGATCATGATACCAGACGAGCGATAAAAAATTTGCATACGATTTACTCGCTCACACATGCGCTGTAATTTTGAAGTCCTTGAAACTAGTTCACAGCCGGCTGCGATAATTGAACGTCGCTACGTCAGATATGACGTCACCCATTTTTATGACCGTTGCATTTGAGTTCGCGCCTATAAAATCCTTTGAATAGATTTCAAAGTGCCTGAAAATAGCATTTTCAGTGTATATCGTTTATCTTCCTATGTTAAAGTGTTTTAGACGTGTTGAATGAGATGCAATGTTAGGATCTTTGTCCTACTTATCGTCATGTAACTGGAACTTCGTTATGATAGAGTAAAGTCATAAATGTTTACAGTCAAAGTCTAGTCTTAATCCTACAGAATAGGCACTGATTAAATTCCGATATGAGACTGAGTTATTATTACTTCTAATGTACGACTTTGATAATAAATTAATCAACATTTCAACAACTATTCTTATCAAACAAGAATCATCATATCTATAATTTACTAGATCCATGTAATCATACTTCAAGCTCTTTATTACAGTATTCACAGAATATAAAACAAAATCAAAGTAGTTCAACGACCTCTACACAGCGAAGAGGCAAGGAATCGCAGCGCATGCATTATTTTAAAAATTGTACCTCTAAAATTGCAGAAACCGTGAAAAAGGCGAGTGGCTAGTGGGCGTTGGATGGGACGCGTGCCCTATCGCGCAGACGACACCGACTCACCGCTGTTAGTATTACTCATTGCTTGTATGTGTGTACTTGGCTTTAACTGCCATCAGATTTTGGAATTTATCTTGAGGTTTATTCGGCTTTGAGGCGGCTACACAATTTGTAGCTACAACTTTACTCAAGTATTCTTGGAAACTAAACAGCGGCTGTTATTCAAGGTATTTGTAAAACATAATATACTTGTATTTTAGCTTTCTGCTCTTCTTCTCCATGACAGTAAGATGTGTCAAATATCACATTCCTTCTCTTCATATATTTTTAAAGATGTCACAAATTCTCACAATATACATAAAAAGAAGTAAAAAAATCTCTCCACGTCACCTAATCCTTTGCCCTTGTATCCTTCGTATTATTATATTTGGTACATATACACTCTTATTTTGGGCTTAGTCTGAAGATTTAAAAGAACATTGAAACAACACGGCTAAAAATAGAGTAGACGTCGGCAAGATGGTACAAAAAACATGTACACTGCACTGAATCAGTTCTGTTTCCGTTCTATGGCCGGCTTTATATACTTCTATTATAGAGGTAATACATTGCTTTGGCTTTATTGCAAATGAGTTTTTATTAAACATTTATTGAGCCACATGACTATAAGATTCATGATGTGACTGTGATGATTACCAGCCTATTAAGACTGAAGAAAAGACAGATTGTGTAAAGGTAATAGCCAGGGAAATAACAGGCTAATGAAAATTTGCTGACTATGTAAGAGGTTGTGAAAATGTAAATGTGGATTGACGTGTGTACATAAAATTACCTACTCTAAAAACATATCTTACAGAACTTATATTCTCTAAGTGGCAATGAAAGCTCCACTCATAACTGTCAAGCAATTTACAAGATTTCTGTGTAAATATAAGCATGAATATGATACTCCAATAGGTAAGTTGTTTGTCTACTATCTTATCTTAAAACCAATCCAAAAAAATCAATATTCAAAGAGAGAAACATAAAAAAAATACGGGACTTAATACATAACCAAATATTTATTTCGTACTTCAAATCATTATTTCATTTAAACTAGATTTTGCCGTTTAAATTAGGCTAACGATACAAAGATGTCCATAAAATCCTTGAGAGTTGAAAGAGCGTCGCGTATTCAATAACTGGCATTGAAACCTATTCAATACAGGTTATTGAAAACACCACGATTTCTTTGACAAAAGACTGCTCTATTCTTAAAAAGGAAGATTTTAAAGTTCGAAAACAGCAGCAGTTAGGCGGAGCAAAAGTTGCACGGGGGAAAATTGATAAAAATTTCAAGGGGTTTAAATCAAAAGCCTGTTGTGGCAAAGTGCTCTCTGTTATTCGTAACCGTTTTGTTTTGTTTAACCCTTTCGCCTAAACGTGTGTGTTGTGGAGTTGTTGTTAGTATGTAAATTAAGTGAAAGCATTGATACGAGCTCGTCTAATTTGTTTGAGAAATAAGATAATGTTGTGTTGAATGGATCGTGTTATAACGCTCCGGGATGGCTTTGTGTATGTTGTAATTTCGTTGGAAGTTATTGTACTCGTAATGTTTCGTTGAAATAATTAACAAAAGTAAAATAGAATAATTAAAACAACTGGCGTATTCATTTAGGAGCTACCTTTGGCAACAATCGTCGCCAATTTAAGGATAAAATGTTTAGTATTCACGTCGGCTCGATCGAAATCGTGATTTTGTAATTACGTAACTTACACTGATTTTAGAACCTTAACGGAAACTTAATGGTGTCTTTAAAAGCGCTTTGAACAAATAAGCCATACATATTGGTTAATTAAGCAGTGTAATAGATTAATTACAGAATTAATGACAGAAATGTCCCTGCTTATTGTCCAGCATATCTTGATAGATTCGTCCTGTAAGAATATTGTGAACTATTTGAGTCTAATGCAGTAGATGAGTGGATAGTGGATAGATAAAGGATTTTTATTGGTATAATAATAACTGTTAGGTTGTGTTATTCTTAAATACGGCGAACAAACAATAAGTCTTCAAACCTGTTGAAAATTATTGCTGCGTACCTACGTACATTGTTTGAGTTTTCATCCAAACTACAAGTAGCTACGACAAAGTTGTTAATCACATTTAAAGTCAAATAACACAACAGCGTGTTCAGAATCGCAATAATAAATTAATCTCGAAATATATTTAACAAATAAGTTCGGTGTTAATCCGCGAGCCGCCCGCGGCAGATAACTGCTTAGGAAGGCTTTCCGCTGAATGAAAAGTCAGTGGTCGCTGGATATGGCCCGCGCTTTTCTCTACCCCTGTATTTCACCGGCGTACGCGCTCGGTTGCATTTCAAATCAAACGCGAGACACATCGCTAATGCTTAGTGACCAATACCTTTCAACTAGCTCTACTTTGATGTCTAAAGAGTTTTAAGTTGTACCACCTACGTCTTTTTTTTGGATTCCAAACTAGGAGTTTAAGCGCCATTTAATGCATGCAATAAAAGTTCTGGTTTTAAACTATTGTTCTGTACAAAGTTGAGACAGAACGCAAGCCAACGATAAAGCCGACTGTCCTTTTTCGGTACCAAGTTATTTCGACACGACCAATTAAAACAGTCGTATGTAATTTTTTTTATTAGTATGAACTTTGACTAATAGAGACAATGATTAGCACCTCACCAAGGTTACGCGGAAACATTTAGCTATTAATCGTGTACATAATGTGGGAAAGGTGTAAATTTTCCTCAATGGGCTCTTGTAATTGGTGGGGAATAATTTCCAACACGCCAAACTTCAATAAATTCCAATATCAACATGAAAGATGAAACACATATAAATATGTTCGTTCTGTTTAAACACAAAAGTAATAACAAGTTGATATTAAAGTAAATTCATGATGTAAATAAAACATTAAAACAGCGTAATTATCTTAGTATGGAGAATATATTGTTTTCTTTCCTCATTAAGGTGACAGACTGTCAGAGGCAAGTCGTATAATTTATACTTTTGATTAAACACTTTACATTTATTTTACTGCCGCCCGTTTTTGTGTTAACTTAATCAATTGGTTTTTTATCGACTACAAATTGAGACAGCAATTAATCTAGGCATCCAATACGAATAATCTCGGGTTATAAATTGAATAAAACTCAATCATTTCAATTTTCTGTTATTGTGGGTGTGCTCTGGCCTTATCTCTAAGGTTATAAATTGTTTTTGTTTCTTATCTATTGGTTATTTTGCTATATTTTACAATGACGTGTTGAAGAGCGTCACAGTCAACTGCCCACCCACTTTTCATGGTCTTTGTTATCTCGCCTATGACGTAAATTCATGATAAACGGCACACGATGACATAAGCAGATGGTGATTATCTATTTTTAGATGCGATTCAAACTTGATATTCAACTTCATAATATTATTTCCGAAAAGTGATTAATGTTTAATGAGAGTTTCGTAATTGTAGATTTCATTTTCGTAAGATTTTAAACGCTTACTCTTAACGTTGACATTATTTTAAGATTAATTATAGAAGTACTTAGTTCGTTTTCTTAATTTCCACATAAACGTAAATCTATTATATGTGCTAAAAAGTTTTTAAATTTATTAATAACCACTATATCCGTTTCTTCGGAATAAAATATATCAAAAATCGAGAAATATATAAATTAGAAAGCTGTCTTACCGGATTCATAAATGCAGTTTTAAACGAGGTACTTAATTGGTAGCTACAGTCGATACAATATTTATTAATCGAGCATAATAATTACCTTTTTCAATACACGTTGACTTTTATGGCCTATCAATTAAATTATTACGGCTGTCAATCTTTCAAGATGATGTTATATTTACCATATATGGCTTTATGAAGTGGTTAGCTTGTGAATATACTTTACAGCGATACTTAGAAATAGATGGGAGTCGATGTCAATTATTATTAGTTATCAACATTATCAAGTATTTGCTATGTATAACTTAGTCTTAGTTAACTTGTAATAGATAAAATTTAGCTAAGTTTAAGTTGGTGCTAAGGTTTTTTTTTTAAATGTTGTAACCTATAATTGGCATCTATATTAGTTCCCTACGTGTTAAATATTTGTAAGTTACAGAGTGTGATATAGATGCTGTTGCAATCTTCTTCTTATTGTATGGTTGATGAACAACCTGGTGTCAGAGTTTAAACCGCTTGTAAGGCGTCTGACAAGACTTTACACACTGTTGAAAAATCCCTCACGTATGCCGGTTTCCTCAACGATTGATGAATTACATAATGATGCAAAATCATTCCGGAGTTTTTTTTAAATTACGTTATCCCTAATAAATAGAAATAAATACGATCTTAATATTTCGACTTAAAATCTATACTTTTTTACTTCACTGCCACTAATTTCAGGACTGAATCTTATTTTTTTTTATATAAGGCATAATAAAGTTTGGAACACACAAAAAGAAAATAAATCTGTAGGTTTCGATCACAGTTAGTAAGAGACTTCGCAAATAACAATTTATCAAAGCTATCCAAACAGATCTACAAGTGTAAGTTCTATTTATTTGTGGTAACTTCACACAGTACAGTTCAGTAAATGGCTACAATATTTATTGTTCTAAGCGATAGGGAAGCCGGTAATTGGTGCAGCTAAACAAATTTAACACTGTATAAAACCTGTTCGAAATGAAGACATTCAATAAAACAACTAGTTACAACTTCTTGTGAAATGGGTCAACTTTGATGTTTTGTAACATGGTATGGTATGGTATTTTGGGGCATTTTCCGCACTGAGCCACTTGACTGGGCTATCGTGCGTGGGTTTTGTAACATTCTCAGTGTTTGGGCTTTTATATATTATAATATTTGTTAGGCGAATTAATTGTCACATGGAAATACATTATGTCTTGATGTAGAGATTGGTTAGTAAATAAAAGGTAAGGCCCAGTATGTGACGGACGTATCATCATTCGCGAAGACTTAGTGCCTCTCTACTCTACTTGCTACCACCAGGAAGGTGTTATAATTGACTAATCAAAATACTTTAGGCATATTTGTAACAATGTTTCATTCCTTATCACAAAGCGACACATAAATCAACTTACATCAACAAAGTAATTTAACATAAACAAATTTATAGTTTGGTAAAAGTTTATTTCGATTCGTTTTTACGCCAATTTAGATTTCCAGCAGCGATAGGAGCCGTAGAAATGTGACGCTGTAATCAAAGGGGACGGTTGTCAACAAATTAGTGATAATGTAGCTTTATTCATTTTCCATAAAAATGCTGTTTCCTTATAGTATAACATACATATTATTTTAGGTTTCATGTGTTAAGGATTATATTCTAACTTAAAATATATTCTAAACGGTTTTAGGAGAAACCAATAGAAAATATGAATGTAAATGATATCTCTCGATAGGTGCTGCGATAGGATTAACTAAAGTAAACCCATGATAATAATTAATAAAATGTATGTGCAGTAAGCTAGCGTGGTGATCAATGTTCAATCCTTCTGTATAAGAGGGGAAAAACCTCTTCGCTTTTGCTCTCTAGTGGGACAGTTATAGGCTGTTATTATTATTTATTGTTCAACATAGTTTCCATGTCGAGAAGAGCATGTTAAATTGTTGGCCTAGCGTGATTTCTCCGATCGCATCGCACTATGAGTTTGATACAGAGTGCACCTGTGCTTGCGCCCACCCTTGTGCTTTTTATTATCTCCAGTATAGTATGTCTCCGTTGAGAGTGACCACGTGACTACATTGTTGTAAGACACTAAATAGGTTTACAGTTTTGTCTCTACTATTCCGGTTCTCCATACTAGAACACCAAACTGGACCAAATCCAAACACTTCATCCGATAATCGTGCCACAAATTCTCATGGCGCTCGGAGCTAACACAACGAGCCGTCTCAAGTGGAACTAGATAATTAATAGTGGGTTTATGGCAAGGGAAAGTCAGGCGGACAAACATGGCGTTTCGTTATTCCACCATTGTGACGAACAATGGCTGAGCCGCGAGCTGTCAACCCGTCTTTAATACAATAAGGACACGCCTAGCAGTGAAAGTGTTGATCGTGTTATTGAGAAAAAGAACATCGTTG
Source organism: Abrostola triplasia (assembly GCA_946251915.1). Taxonomy (NCBI): domain Eukaryota; kingdom Metazoa; phylum Arthropoda; class Insecta; order Lepidoptera; family Noctuidae; genus Abrostola; species Abrostola triplasia. The sequence goes on along the minus strand of OX276434.1, from coordinate 6,372,686 downwards.
TAGTAATGACACGTGTCGTGCTCACTTTGCTTTTAAACAATGACTAAGTAAGTCCTGAGTCAGTTTCGATTTCTGCTTTCATAAAAGCTGCTGCTATCTTAAACATGTTTATTATGTGTTGTATAACATCTTTGCTAAGGCGACAAAATTCACGTTGATGACAAGTAAACTAAATTGACAGGACTAAATATCTTGTTTCCTTTTCCCACGTACTTTTACTAAATTACTTTCGCCAATATATAACAGAATGAGCACATTTCCACTAAATTACGGAGAGCTTTACCGGATTTGTATTACAGTTGATATAGAGCCAAAATGTGTTCAGGGTTTGCACTTAAAACTACTTTTATCTCGTAAAGTAAGAACTTCTCACCGTGGGCTGAACGTGAGAGTGTATTCTAGAGTGGAGTAGTTCTATTTTTGCGGTGCTTTTTCGCTAGATTGAAAGTGTTGACGGTAAGGTGATAGATGTATAAGGTTATCGGAATCTCATAAAATAAGTTATGTATACGATATGCAATACCATTTCTGCTTGAGATCTTGATGCGATGAAGTTTGTTTGTGATACAAAATATTTGAATTTTTGGATAAAGTACAAAGAAATGTATTTCAATAATTCCGAGTTTATTGGCTTTTCCATGATATTTATTTTTAGCTAAATCGTAGGCAGAGGTGTACTTCAAAGTAGTAGGAGATTCTGCAGTCTGTAGTCTCTTAAAATATTAACTATAAAGGCACGGTATACAGGCCTATATTTAGCTTCTGTCTCGGGATACGGGGCCCGAGATAAAATAGACAAAGGAGATAGGTCGCCTGCTATATAAGGAGTACCTATATAAAGTATAGACAGGTATAGCTATCTTAAGACAGCTGGACAAAAATAGTTTAGAAGTAAATGCCGAAAAACATTACGCAACTCAAAAATAAAGCTCTAACAAATAAAAATGTTAACCTAAAACGCCCTGACCAACATAGGTCTTCATATTATAATATTATATGAATGTAAACAATTTTTTTGAATGTAATTGGAGTTTTTAAGAAAGTTGGATCGGTGTTGAAATTTGTGTGGCTTTTCGCTAAAGAAATTCTGGAATAAAGGTCACGTGGCCTGAGAGTTGTTTATTTGTGATTACGCGGGTACCAGCCGGTATCAAAATATTAACATTGGAAGCATTAAAAGAACTTGCTGAGGTCTGTATAAAGATACAATAGAAACGGCATTTATTCAACTTTTAAACATAAGCACAAACAAGGCTAATAAATCGTGTCAACATGAGCTTAACAATAAGAAAAGCTTCATTATGAAATGCGGTTTGTTTAAATGTGTTATTTGAAACAAGAAATTTAAGAGATTTTAAACGATCTTCGTTGGAATTGTGAAACATTGGGTTAATTAAGCCATACTTGCTTCTATTTCGTATGTTTTGATACCTAATACACGGTATGGTTTTATACAAGCCCAGCGTAAAATATAGTGAGACGCTGGAAGTACGCACGCATTTGGAGAAGAAGATAAAGATCTTCTTAAACTTATATTTCAAATATCTTGTTCAACAAACAAATAAAAAGTACATCCAAAGGTAAAAGAAAATGATATTAAAAACACAATTTCATTACATTGATTTGCAGTTGATGCTCTCAAGCTTGAATTACTTGAGACTTATTTTTTGCAAAAAAATCCATTGTTGGTTCTCGAAAACTGGCAGAAAGCTACCGCAGGTTTTAATTATACAGAGGAAGGTAAATTAAAAAGCAGCCGTCCGTACCGATCGGCGTAGTAAAAGAGGCTCTAAACTCCGGACTCATCTCACTTAATGTTCGCTTTTTGCTAACGGGCGAGCCTTTGTACAAACAATTGAACGTCATGGCAAACAAAAGATTGCATGTGTAACTGCTGTCACTGTTTGGTCAACGTATAGCTTGGACCGTTATGTAACAGCAATAACGGCTTTATAAAACTATTTGTTGTTTAGTGTGGGGTACTGTTAGTTTGTTAAATAATGCCTGAAACTGTTTGTTAACTCTCGTTGCTCTCGAATGCATTTGATCGGTGTTTTATTAGCGGCAAATGTTAGACGGCAGGTTGAGTTTATGGACTGCATGTTAGGTTTTTTACCGGACTGCCAAGGTAGGCTTATAATTTTTTCATCATCATCATTTCAGCCTGGTATCACCCACTGCTTGGTATAGGCTGGTTTTTTTCAGCCATTATTCTCTGCTTTGAGTGTCTCTCATCCAGGTGTTTTTTTACTCACTGTAAATATCTATATTATATGTAACATAGAGCCCGTTAGTTATAAATGGGTCTATCTATCATTATTGACATTTTCGTGAAATTTCGGAGTGCAACAATACTTCTCAGCATACCCGTTCAGGAAAAACATTGGTATACAATAATAAATAAACAAACCTATCTTACCGAAGGAATGCATGTTGTAAACACCATTAATTGTTACTATTATTGTTCCCGGTTGGGTTTTTGCTTTTAGACTTTGAACCGCATTGTAGTGAAAACCACACAAAATACCGCAAGTACGTATTTATATCAATTGGTAGGTATGAATTGCTTCCAAACATCCCTAACTATTATGTTAATACAGAAATGTTATAATATACATTTTTATAAATGGAAATCCGTGGTCTCTGCCTACCCCTCAGGGAAACAGGCGTGACTTTATGTATGTATGTATGTACATTTTTATAAACTGAGGTTATTATTCAACATTTTGTTATAGATTCCGACATATTTAATCCTATAGATGTAAACATAACAATTTTGGCGAAGTGCAGCTAGTACTAGTTTTGGTAAAAACAGTTTTTACCAGCACCGGAAAGCTAGCAGTAACATTTTTTATGCCGCCGAAATTGCTGGCAACATAGCCTTATATAAAATGACAGTTAATTCATACTGAATATCTTTTAAACGCACGCAAACAAGGCTGCTGTGTTTCAAGGGCCAATCTGCAAACGCACCCTTGCGGGATACACGAAAGAATTGGGGTATAATTTATTGCCCAATTAGTAGCCCCTCACCGCAAAGAAAAAATATGAAAATCAGACCTTGACTAAGCCGATAATTGCTTATTTACGGGACCCCACGCGTTACCGCGACGTGACGGACTCAACGAATTTTCATCGGAATTTTAGAGCAATCTTAATTAAAAGTACGCCATTTGCACGCCGCTTTATGCGATTCTGATATAAGCTTTTTAATTATTTAAACACCAATAACTTCGAAGCTGTTAAATGAATTATGATTTTGTCAAATGGGAAATTAATTTGCTGATTAACTACGTTGACAAATTAATGTCGAATGAAATTCCGACTCATTGTTTTCAAGTAATTGCGGGATCATGTTGTGTTGAGTAATTTATAATGTTTTGTTTAGTACCATCGCATTCGGTTAGAGATTTATAATCAATGGAAGCCTTTTGCATAGTATTTACTAAGCCGGCTTGTTACGCTGGTTTGAAATTTAACGATTTATGAATTTTGAAACGATGAAGCTTAACCAATGTTGCCGCTATTGGTACCAAGATTGGAGAATTAATGAGGGTTAGTCACTCATAATCTAAGACATACAACAATGTAATATTACTTGAAGGAATACAGTTCGAAAATCAATCGGTTTTAAAAAACTTGCAAGGATTAAATCTAATGTTTTTTGGATAGGCGGCCAGATAGTAAGGTGCTTAAATGATAAGTTAAAGTATCAGAACGGCTAACTTTAATATTCCAAAAGCTTTCAGCCTCATACTTAAGGGCCTATATTCTGCTAACGAACTCTGTTTACGTAGGATGGATAACGAGATACTAGACAATGTTTACATAATACAATATGTCATCGATAACGCGACGTTCGTTCATTATGTGCCAAAGAAAAAGGTTTCTGATGTCGAAAATTCCTCAAACAGGTTTTATCTGTATCCGCTTATTTATCTCTTGAATACAAAGCTATTCTGAACTAAAAGCGTTTTGTTTTTGTATCGATACAGAAGTTGTGAGATAAGATTAAGCCGACTAGGCCTACGATATTTCATGGGCATCTCGTTTACAGCGGAGATTTTTAAAAGTTAGGTAATTTACCCTGGCTTATAAGGGACACTTCATTCGCTTCGAATGGCCGTGATAAAAGGTTTGATCAATAAGTTATAATAATATTCGTATTATTTACGTATCGAAAATTCGAACCTCAGTTTGTTTTTAAAAATAGAGTTTCTAGAAATCTAAAAGGACTCTCTTCTTTATATAACACGTATCATAATTTTGCTGTTAATACAAAAATCCTTTTATATAAAAATACAATGGTTCGCAAGCCTTTTAAAAGCTTGTAAAACTGCGCTACTACTAAAACTTTAGAAAAACACGAAGAGAAAGTGTTGAGTTTGAATACTTTCATATTTATCCAATTAACGAACTTCAGATCATTCTGTTTTAGTGCGGACAGTTGGTTTAATTGCTGATAAATTATTGCACGAGAGTGTGCCAGTTACTACAGTTTGAAGCGGTGTAATAGTCTGTTTGACATAGATAAGTTCATGAGCTCTAATTAAATATTATTGTTATATAAATGATCGCGTTTATTATGTTCGCTGATCTGTAATTTCATTAAGTCAAGCTGGTATAATCCTTAATCTGAATAATTAACCGTCACTAAGTAGTTTAATGTTTGCATATGGATGCTGTCATGATGCGAATATTGGTTCGGGATAAACACTCAGTTCTTCTTAATTGTTTTGAATTGTGTTTTCACACAAACACGACTCTATAACCTTTTTATTCATCGCGGAAATCGGACTTTCAGTTCAAAACCTTTTTATTTAGTTACGATTTCCTTCATTCCTTATTTCATTCATTCGTTCCCCGCAGCGCCGCTTCACAAGATACTAAGCCCTTCTCATAACGGCCATCCGTCATCCCTTTAAGCGATCCGGGATCCTCATTCCCTTTACGTGATCTTCACCCGGGAACATTGTTATCAGATTTAACTAACCGACTATCACAGCATCCGCAATCATTCATGTCGTCGCCTCGACTTGAGATTTTATTATTTCACTTAGAGAATGAATATTACAAATAATGTAGATAGTATTCGCTTCTATGGATAAATGAAAACAAAAGTAAAATGTTGCTACATTTGATCAATAACCGATGAATTAAGTCTATCGTCTCAAAAGAAAGATAAGTATGTAAATATATTTGAGAACCCATAAAAGTCATAAGCTCGCTCGTATATTACTTAGTTTATCAGATAAAGGAAACACTTATAAAGTAGTAACATTATTGGATAAACGTTTTAAGATAAATATCGCACCATTAATCGATCTATAGAATGCATTGGACGGTTGTGAGGTCAAATGCTTACGATTAATACATTATGCATACAAATACGTCTAAATCCTCGAAGGGGTAGGCAACGGTCTTTTTTACTCCAATGATCACGGAGGAGTTAGAGAAGAGTATTTTCTTATGGTATGGTCTTTATTGAAACATCGGAGTTACAAACAAATGCACTACAACCCCGTATGAACAGTTTGACTGTAGAAACTTATTTCTCGGCTAGCGATGAATATTATTATATATACTTACCTATAATTATCGAATTTCCCAGCCATTTTTGAAACTAGGTGCTGGTATTTAAAATCTTTACTGTCTAGTAAATGGAATTGTCACTCAGGTTTGAAGAATGCTCGTAATCAATAATGAAATGGCCGGTTCACACGTAAACATTCCTGGCGATCAGTCCGTCGGCCTCCCGCTGTGTTTTTCTCCTGCCACAACTGGGTCAAGGCATGCCGTACTGGAGACAATATTTTTTTATTACCGGTATGCAAGGCTCGCTTTAGTCAACAGTTTGAAGGTTTACCAACGAATGGATTACAATCATTCCTTTTTAAATTCCTGGCATGTAATGTCAATTATCACTGTAATTACCAATGGTATTTTCAATATCGATCTGTTGAGAATTCAGTGTGAGATAACTTTTAATTGTATTTAATTTTAAAAACGCAATAAGGCTTTGCTTCGATTGTAGCACTTGGATCGTGTTTTTATTTATAGAATATAAAGAAATACACTGAATATATTTACTATTAACTTATTAATCGATGATCTGTTTTAAAAATAGTTCCTAAATTGACCAATCCATTATTGGATATGTCAACCAATTTGTTGATGACGGTGTCGCGTCTACGATATAGATCAACTTCAAGATAACAGAATAAACAATAATGCGTTTATGTATTCTTTTTACTACTGGCAATATTGCAATTACTCATATGTTAAGTTTAAAAAAAACTGTTTATCATTGGCTAGAATTTGTAATGAAAGCTTATTAAAAAAAAAGTATGTTATTAGGTACTATTTAAACAATTTTATTACACTGAAGACTTAAACAAAACCTTCAATTTAGAACGATTATGGGAATACGGTATACAAATTTTCCTTTAACGGATTGTTTCAAACAATAATAATTTTATTACCTCGTTTAAATATCAGTTCTTTCTTCATTAGAATTAAACACGGCTCCAAGTTAAATAAGTTGGTTATTAAGCGCGATGAGGAAACGAAGAAAGTTATGTTAGCATCTGAAAATTCGGCAGAAATCCAAGAAAGTTGAATGTGATTCGCCAACTTCGGGCCTCTAAACTTATCAAAGTGATTTGGCAAACTTGTGCGTGAATTCTTTGAAGATGTTTTTGGAATATGTAGTTATTTGTAAATTTTTTCAATGAAATTACATATCAAAACGTACTGCGCCTAACTTGGCGACTTTACCTTTCAAAGGTTGAACTTCTTAAAACGCAAATTCTTAAAGTTTTTAAGAGATTTAAAAAACTTGTTTGATAAGTTTAAGCATAGGATAATGATTAAGAGATTCGTACTATTAAATTATTCGTTGCCTTGACACTGTTTTGATATAACAGTAGTGCCGGAGTTCACATCTAAACTTGTATCAACACTTGGTGGAAATTTGAACAATCGAAGCAGTTTCAAAAGTTTTTCGTATATCTACTGACTTGTTGCTGGCTCTGTGCCTACACTCTGTTATTTAGAAGTGATACCAACAAACTGTGAGTTGACATTTAGTCTATACGCGTCGTTTACAAAATAAATCCCCATTCAATACGATTACTTGAACAGATTTAAAAACATTGCCTTTACCAAAGTTAATATCAATTTTTCACATCGAGTTAGCTTTCAAATTTTTCAATTTATATTGTGGCAGCAGTTTACGGTCCAATTGTTTCTGCGAACATTCGATATTATTTGTGTACTCGCCCACACTGTGAGCAATCAGATCTAAAATATTTGTATCGAACACTGTCGGATCCAAAGCTTATCTCTTCTGATCCCTACATCACAATGTTTGAATAGAGATCGCTGTGTTGACGCGTATATTGTCAATTTTTGTGAATAACTGATAAAGTTGATTGATGTTGGAAACATTGAGTATAAACGTAGCTATAATAAAAATACGGTTCACTAAAAGATGTTTAGTACGCTTGTATTATTTAGGTACGTAAGGCGATATTCTGAGCTTACAATGCTTTGATACGTGAACATTTGTGTAGTATGTATGTAGGTTCACTTACATTATCGAAAGAGAATTTCCGGAATACGGAGAAAAGGCTTGTTCGGATATTTGTGTTTTGTAATACTTTGATGTTGGTACTAGATTCAAATGCAAGTTTATGTATTGATTTCAACCGTGTATGTTACGTCTAAAAGCAAAATGATATGTATTACGCGCCCGAGGATTGTGTAAGGAATGAGGTATAGGTACTAGGTTTTTTTATTAGTCTTAAATATTATCTAGAAAGTATGTTTTACATTGTTCTTTAAGCTGAAATGTCGGTAGTCCTTTTGCTTATTCAATTCTTTATAAAGCGAATCCTAGCAACTAGCCGAAATCTTTCTATTCGTAATAGAAGTTTACAAAATTTCATCTTATTTACCTTCAAGCATAAACATAACAAATGGCAAGTTATCGTTTATCGTGACGTTCTAAGGGGGAGGCTTCGTTCAACAGTGGGCGTCTTCCAGCCGATGATGATCAACATAACTTTATTTACGTCTGCAAACAGCACATTAACAGGCAGCTAATATAAACAAAAGCATCACGAATCGATATTTCTACTCCATATCAATTTGCAAAACTGTTACGGTCGTTGGTTCAGCAAATTTAGCGGATTCGACGATAGATGACAGCACTCGTAAATATTTTGACAGCGCCCGTTGCCGTTTGAATGGAAATGGTCGATAATGCGATTAGCAGCGGTTACAAATCACACGATAGGTCCGTGCTCATCAGTACGTAAGGAAGCTGGAATTAACTAAAATTACATAACGTTTAGCTAGAATAGAACTTACGTTTGACAGAATCAGTAAACTCGCCGTCGGGCCCTCGCTCACTATTAAATGGAACCTAATTATGAAGTTGCTTGAATGCGCAGTTTGTATTCTGAGAATTCATTTTGCTTTAGATATGCTATTTGCTGTGAATCCTTGTAACATCCCCTAGCAGGAAGACTTGGATTTTATTGATTAAAGGTGATATGTAGTGGATTTTTTTGTTTTTGGACTTCATTATCGCGTAACAACAATGGTAGAATCTGTTGCTTATCGGCCGCTTTCTATCAGAATTTATTAAAAAAGCATTCTCAGATTCTTGTTTCTTAAAGAACCAATGCTAAAGCATTCTTGTTTACTTAAAGTGACGCAAAGACTAACTCAAGACAAGAGTCTCCAATACAATAGCTCGGCTCCTTTAGCAACTTCGTATCTCTAGCGCTTATGCGAAACTTTGGCGACTAGGTGCGTTACATTTAGGTATCCTTGTTAGAATTTGTAGCTTTCTACATTGAGATACTGCTTGTATTTAATGATCGCGTACTTATGTGTGAGATGGATTTTGTGTAGGAGATGTACATTATTGGTAAAGTTTGGTTAAATGGTATTACAGATATCGTTTTCTAAGTACCTAATATTAATGGTATGAACTTAAACTGGATGTACTGACCGACAAGCTTGAGACCTAAATGTCTAGGTGAGCTCTGAAACAGTATCGTATTGCTAAATACCATTAATGGATTGATGGGAAGTGAAATTGTTAACTTATACTGACGTTAAATAGATTTTCATAAACGAGGACTCCAAGACAAGGGTAAGGAATACACAAATCTAAAATATAAATATGTTTGCAATTCATAGACGGTTGTATAGTCGACCAAAACATTTCGAGTCCATTTATCATTTAATAAGTCACAGTGATTACAGCTCAAACCAAAGTTCAGTTGAAAGCCAGTTATGATCATTTTTCTTAATAAGTCTCGCGAAGTTGGACTGTAAAGTTTCGTTGAAGATTTTTCCATCTTGCGGTAATTCCAGCAAAGTGAGCTTCGAACAAATATGCTTTAGATATAAAAGTGTACCTGCCATGAGAAGAATAACCGCTTACGTCATCGGCGATCCTGTGACGTCCTCAATCGTTCCAAGTTTAAACTCTTGACAAAATGACGTCAATTGATAACTTTTTATAGAGTACCAACGAGGTTTTATATCGTCTACGTTCTTATAAAGCTTTCTCATCGTTTCAAGTCGTGACAGATTTCCATAAGCAATTGAGCGGACGGCAACATACCTAGACGAACGAATGTCTCGATTAAAACACATAAATAAGTAGGCTAATGATCGTGATAAATGTAGATATGTGTTTAATTCTGTTCTAAACGTTTAGGGCTGTGATTTAAATTCAATGAGTTGCGTTGATATCATAGTTAGGGTTTTAATTTTATGTATTTATTCGTATTTTATATGTTAATGCGGACGTGGTGTGGTTAAATTCAACGTTAATAAGCTGTGTTAAGAGTATATTGAACAATAGACGAATAGTACGTAGCCAAAGGAGAACAATATTACTCGTGCACGGATGTGACCAATTTTCCTTGTAATGGTATTCTCGTAAACTACCAGGGGCACAAAGATCATAGGAAACTGTAATAAGCGTAAACTATATTCATTTGGTATTAATTGAGACGTGACAAGACAACCACTGTGAACACAACTACTATCTTCAACCTTATTTCCTACCATATAAGGTTAATTTCTCCTATTGTGTTCGTCGCTAGGGCTGTGCGAGTGTGATGCTATCGTTCCGTAGAACAACAACGGTTAACTTGTTCTCTCGCCCTATTTGTAGCTTTCAAAGCTCTGCTGTTTGCTAATATACATTCAATAAATGCTTTAACTATCTTTGACAGATACAAATCTCGCAGGATTTTTTTGTATTCGTATGTTACCGTTATTAACGTCTTTATCTCTTCTAGTACTTATAAAAATGATAAATGTGAATGGACTACATGCTATATTTGAGTGTAATTTACAAGCATACTGAATTATTATATTAACTTAGGTAGGTAGGCCCCAACTATTTAGACGTTATTAATTGCATTATAATTGAGCGTAAATAATCTTTAATGAGTTTGGAAAAGCAACTAGTCTACTAAATATACGGCTAGTTAGGATTTAGAATTTATAAGTGCTGAGCAGATCTATTGATTCTCTCAATTTAAGTTAAGATTTGCCGGAGAATCAAGCCGAGTCTAATGGTCTCCAGTTAGAACGGTGCACAAATAGTGGCGGATTGTCAGCCCGACGCCCGGTACTTTATGTTAGTGAATAACCCATTTCCCTCAGCTGATTTTAAACGACATTTCCCGAGAAAAGGCGGATAACTTACACTGTTTTTCTTTCCTGTTAAATCTTCGTTTAAGAGTGTTGTTCGTATTTGTTACATACAGTTCTTTAAAGGCTACCAGATACCACGTTTCACTAAGTTTTATTATACTACAGTTTTATTATAAGACATGCATGCTTTTTCCAAGCGTTAAAAATAAACATAATAAAATTTAAGCGTCATGTTTACCAATAATAAATTTGCCTTCTGTCCTAAATTATTGCCTCTAAATGTGTAGCTTTATATACCTATTACCAAGTTAAATATAAAGATGAAATGAGCCTGAAAATAACCCCATCTAAATAAAAGTCCTAATATAATAATGCACATCAATTTCCAGCTGTGTGTAGTTTCACAACCCTCGCTAGACGGGTATAATTGAGGCGCAAGGATGACTGTTATCAGTTAGGCACCGACAGGCACCCCATTCAGCCTCCTAAAGTCCTAACCTGTCGCAATATATTATACTTAGTTGAATAAGTTCGTATTTAAGCAGACTATTATTCCGAAGGCTAGATGATAGTATTTTCTGATGAATTACGTGAGTACAGAAATATATCAAAATGAATGTCTCTTACGACAACATTTTTAAACTTTTGAACGCTACGCCACTTTTTGTGCTTTATGGCAGTCACTGACTTAAAAAAAGTGAACTTATGGATATTTAGTCTTAACAGCCCAAAGCAAAAGCTACGGTCCTTTGGAACGTAGAAGATTTTTGTTTACGGTCGAAAGGTCCTTTTGCTTTGGGCCGTTTTGACTAAATACTAGGGGTATTTAGTCAAAATTAACTAGGAAATAAAATACTAATACTTTTGGTCAGAGATATACAATTAAATAACCTAATAAATGCCTGCAGCATCTGCATGAGTGTCTTATAAATAGGTAACACAAAAACAATGTGTCAGATACATGTAACTCTATAATTATTATTACTGGGAATTCCCCACCAGTGGTGAAGTATACCGGAATCGTCATCTTTCAGTCAAGCGTGAAAATTACGCGAGGATCATTAGTTGTAATCGTCTTAGGGGGAGCCCCTATTTACTAATAGACATTTAGGGGCTTAATAGTAATTATGTGCTTGATTATAATGGTACAATGGCTAGGATTTGAATGATATCTATTCCATTTGATAATATCGCTTAAATCTAATCATCAAGGAATGCACTGTAATAATTGTAAGTAAAAAGTCTATTGACTATGTATATCCCTTACTTATTAAATAAAACGCGGTAATAGTGCATAGGAAAAGAAAACAAGGAAGCATAATTTTGATAATCTTATGTATTTATTTTACATGATAAATTTGTTTAAAAAAAAAGCTGTTAAATACAGTAATAGGTATAACATTCTAAAAGGGTTATGCTTGTAAAAAAAGCTTTCATAAACTTTATAGACGCACAAGAAGACCGTCAACGTCTGTAGAAGTTGTTTTACTTTAAACCAAATATAGGCAGGTATTGAGACACGAAGTAAAGACGTAATATAAAAGTTCGCAACAGTAATTGCACGGTTTCTTTACCTTTTATTTTATGGAAGTTTATGATTTGCTCCAGGCTTACAAGTGAATAACGTAGAAACGAGTCGTGAGGACTATTCAAATAAATTAGACGTTTCGCCCTACAAGTCATCCATATTTACATACGCAATTGTACACGTACTAAATGTAATTCAGCAGGAACGACAAATTCCCAAAAACGCAAAACCACCCCCATCCAAACAATATGAAACGACAAAAACAGGAAACAGAACGTTTACAGGATTGTCGGTGTATAAAAAGCGATTTTGTACATAGTCGGGTTGGCGGCGTAATGGGCCGCGCAAAGAGTGTCGTCCGTATTTCGCAGTATCGAGTTCACGCTCGCTCTCTCCAAATAAATTACCACCCAGATTGACCTAGAAAGCTTCTGGCTGTGCGGAACAATGATCTGCACTACGTTCGATAAAATCTGTTGATTTATTTATGGTTCCCTATGAAAATACTGCGATGGAGTTGTTGTTGGCGATTATCATTCGTTTCACCGAGTCTTGTGGTACTTCGTGATACCGGCTTTGACACAAATCTTTTAAGTATTTTGAGTTCTCAGTATTCGCTTGTAGGTGGAAACAAAGATAATAATAATGTTCGTATTGTTGCTGAAGTTAATAATAAATAAATAATTTGTATATCTAAATACGAAGTTTAAATTACAATTTTCACAAATGTAAGACGGCCAAAGTTTATGATTAATTGCGAGCTATAAACTAATATTGTTGTCATATAAAAGTTACCAAATTCTGGCACACGTTCAACTACGTTTTTCAAACTTTTTCACAGAATAAACTGCGAGTCCAATAAATTCCAGTTAAAAATCGGATATAACCATTTAGTATTTTTATTCGGATATTTTAAGTAATTTGCTTATATTACTTTAGTTATTTGAAGCGTTAAATTTGATTTCAAATAAATTGCGTGTAAAAAATCTAGAGTACCTATTTATGGGCGACGTGAGATATCTAGAAGTTTTGTCGTCTATATGGAAATAACGTCTAAGATATTTCTTACTTTCTCAATGAAGTGTCATTGAGAGCTTTCAAAGACATTGTTATTCATAAAAACATACCTACTACAGTTCTGATATACGCAACCATATCTGTGTAAGGGTTACCCCAAACACTGGAGTGATGTTGTTAAGCAAGCACGAGAAAAATGTATTTTCCCTTTTAGCCGTGACTTACAGCTGGCTCGGAAAAATGAACGAATCAACTGAGCAAAATGGATTACTACGTTATTCGTCGCGCAGTTAAACCATGCGTCAAATTTAACACTACAACTTTACATTCTGGTGCAATACTCTCATAAGGCGTGGATCGTGGAGTTTAAATCGAAAAACAAAAACTGTCTAATGAAAAGATATAGTAACATAAGTAAGTCTGCTTTTGAAATAACAAGAAAATGTGATTATGCAACATACGCTCGGAATTCTACGAAACAACAGGGTTGGTTAGGACACGGACGTAAACAAGAAGAAACTGTATACACTCAATTACGGTTCTGAGAACGAAATACTCGCTTTGTACTTACCTACAATACGCATGTTGAAGTAGTGGTGCTTTTATCATTCACATATTTTGAGTCGATTTCACCAGATTTATTGGTAAATGTAGGTAGATATTTAAGAAGGTAGATACGGGGGGTCTCCGATATTCAAGAGCTGGCAAAGTCCTGGTGTTGTTACAATTAATGCATGGAACCAATCAAAAAGGTCCTGGCATGGCCTGACCTTGTCGATAGGTTCCAACGATCCATTTGCAAATAGAACAAATATATTTGTTTCCAATAATGTAGGTATGTTACATTTATATATATATTAATGGTGTTTAAGCCATGGCTGAAACTCATCGTCAGGTCTTGCCGGAATTCGGTAAAAAGGTCAAATTCTACAACATTTTTAGCTGAAAGGAAGTCGAACCATAAGTTTTTTAAATGACTCACGATAAATTATCACAAGCCGGTCTGGCGTCAAAAATTATATATTTATTTAAGTATACTTAATACGACATGAATCAATATACTGGGACTAATCAAGAACAACTTGTGGGTTCAAAGATAGCTAAAGAAACACTTCTGCGAACTACAGCAACGAGTCTTGCATTCACAATCTAACAAAAAGTTAACTCAAATCGTATTTACTAAGAAATATATGAGCGCAAGAACAAATATAATTCGTTAAAGGTGTATAAAACCGCACGTTACTGCGGGGTTTGAGCGAATGAAATGTATGAATTATGTATGGCTAGGTTCGGGCCGACAGCGATACACGATAATAATATTACGATGCTCTCCGTACCGTTTACGTCATACATCGTACTACGAGTTTGTCGAGTATTTGGTAATGTTTCTTAATGCCAAGGATTTTACTGCGTTAATGTTATTTAATTGGATTTCACGCGAAGATATTTGCAAAATCAATTAAGCATTTCGATGACGATACTTTTGCATTTTTTCTTTTTTGAGCGTTTAATTAAACAATTAAAAATGATACATTTAAAAATGTTATGTGTGTGTGTGAATTAGATTTTATAGGCATGTAATCTTTGATTATTACTTAAAATAATTCATCTTACACCATCCTATAAAAAATTACCTAAGTTAAGTTAATCTTAGTATGCAAGCATGGGTACAACGGTCCACATCTGCTTGCTCCAGTGTAAGAGGAACATTTACCCGTATCTTCGATAAATAAATATAAAGACGTTGATTTGTGTTAGAGGAGTTTGTTCACGTAGTAACGTTTCCTTACTATAATTTAAATGGAATGGGTATGTATTATACATGGCTGTTTCCGTAATTTTCTGGCGCCGGTCCACGATGCTCGGTTTATTATCCGTTTTTGAAGAATCTCTATTTTCTCAGCAGCATATTTTATTTAAAACAGACTCGGTGTAACACCAAGGAGTTATTTGCATTATCTTCATTGTACCTACCTATATGTTCTTATCTTATTCGTAATAATGTTTTGGCTACGCTACTTTAGAGATTGTTCCAGTGTGTTTTGTATTTATTATAACATGCTTATAATTGGTAGTTTTTTATCATTAGTGAGTGTTACAGACGTAATATCACATGCTCGTAAAGAATTTCTGCGAATCACACGAATAATTGTTCCGTGCAGTGATCATACACGTGGCTACAGGACAAACACTTAGTCATTGAGCTAATGTGCTCGTTGAGTTTGTACTAAAATAATTTCCTAGAACAAAATACATACAGAGGAATAAATAACAGCATCTATTTGTGTTGATAATTACACTAATTTATTCTGCGATCTATCTGTTGTTTAAGGACGATGATTTTACATTTTCTTTTACTCTCATTTCACCGGTGTCCAGGTTTATAGGCAGCTCCATTTTCAGCAGCGGCCGATTACGGGCTGATATGAAACCAATTTAACGTGTCCATCGACAAAATGAGCGAGCCGCGTGTAAACTGAATACCTAGCTATTAATGTCGCTTCGGTGTTACTGTGCCAGAAATTAAGGGTAAGCGCCCATTACACTCGATTTTGGATAGTCATGGTGTCCTGGATATGGCTTGTACAATATTTGTAGACCGCATTTTGCTTGATTGGGCTGTCACTGTATCTAATATTTGTTAGAACGAGACATAGAATGTCTACATTGGAATTGAATGTATAAAAAAGGGATTCCAAAAACTCCGGAATTCGACAAGTTATTTGTATTTTGTACTTAAGCACTTCAAAAAGTTAATTTTTTCAAGTAGATGGCGCATTTCGTAGCTATAATATACAGAAATAGTCATAAGGGCTGAGGTTGCTTTTAAAGTACGGATAGCAGTATTGAATGTGCCAAAGGTGTAAATAATGCAACATCATCATTAGCCTATCTCAGTCCACCGCTGGACATAGGCCTCTCCCATGGCACGCCACTGAGCTCGATCTTCGGCCCTCCGCCTCCAACCACTGCCAGCCATTTTTTTGCGTATATCGTCGCCCCACCTAGCTGGAGGACGTCCTACACTACGTTTACGTAAATAATGCATAATCCATTTAAATGTATCACTATTTTAAGACGATTATTTATGGACCCTACAGTTATATCGACCTTATCGATAAAGTATGTATCAATTCGGCATTGTCTATAGCGGCTGTCGTCTACGTTCGGATTTCGCATCATTTATGTATATCCGTTCGAGTCTTGGCACGTGTGCAGAGTCGCGCATAATGAATGATAAGAGTGACGTCATCATTATGCATTGCGTTGCATTCTGTCTTCCTTGCCGACATCCGATACGCAGTTTCGAATAAGTGCACGCACTTTCATATTATTATGAATGGAGTAGGACAGTGGTTGTCAACCTATCGCGGTTTATAGGTTGTGGGGAAAGGGAAGATCGTTATGATAAAAGTTAAAAAAATACATGGCCCTCGATAAAGGAGGATTCCTCTGATTATCTCTTCGGGGGTTGGAAGAATATGTATACCAACACACAGAAGTACAGCTAAAAATGTACCTATGTCGTCGTAAAAATTGATTGATTAGTTTGTCTCATCTTAACCCCTAAAGCTATAATACCTACTGTTTATAATTAATTAAAGAAAATTGGGTATTGGTGTGTGTTGGCAGCCGCTGGTGTTGTATGCGATAACAGGAATTGAACCAGCCGTCAGTAATGCATATTAATAGATTAAATAATGTTCGTAAAAACGACGTGCGAAAATGCCGAAATATCAAAGAACAGTAAAGAAAACTTGGACTTGTTACTACGGTCGAAATAAAGATGGTGGAATATTTTGCAATTATTATTTAATACTTATATTACTATATTATTATTTACTTTACAATTTGGATAAACCTTAAAGGTATTTGTTACTAAAAAAGTTACGTAACCAGCGTAGAAGTGGATGCGAACCTTTACAATGTCTGCGGTATCACCATGTATTGCGGAGGGCGGGCGGGCGCGGGCGGCGGCGTGGGCAGTGACGTCACGTCACCCACCGCTACTTGCAGCTAGTCGCTAGATTACTTTTCAACATTTTTTAACGTTCTTTTTAACTCTTTGTTAATTTAGTCGGCGAGAACTTGCGGGTTGTATATTGAATAACAAATTTAGTTAAGTTAGATTTACTGTGAGCTTTGTATGCGGTTCTTTTGATGTTTGAGTGAATGATTTAATCCTTCTATGTACTAGTTCGTATTAACGTATTCGTATTATTTAGTCTTGAAAGAATACCAATTTAATATATTGTTATTATGCGCATGCGCATGTTAAGCGCAGTGATACATATTTTATTTATTTATTTATTGGGACATATAACAGTTATACATTACATTACATTATAAACTTAAAGTATATCTATATAAGTCAATGTATAACCCACACCTATGTCCGCGGAGTAATATTAAAGTTCTTTAAGAAAGAAAAAAAAAATTTTTTTGAGACATGCGCCAAAATGAAACTATGTAATTGTTTCCTGTAAAATAATCCGCAAAAAATAAGGAACAGCAGTGGAAGGCCTAAAGCTACTGTTTTAAGACTTCAACTGCCGCGAGTTTGAATTTAAAATGTGTAAGTGCAAAGATATCGATATCAACAAAGTGTGTGTTATATGTTTCTAAGAGACAGCGGAGAGGTGCTCGTGCACCAGCATTAGTTCTACACTTTCCAGTGTAGAACAGCCGAGGCACACGCACCTCTCGCTGTAATACAGTTCTGGGCACCACGTAACATAGCTGGTTCGTAATACCGCTACAGTCAAATTTATTGTTACAAATGCCATGCAACATCATGGACATGAGTAGTTTCCGTCTAGACTCCAAGCTTAATAAACTATAGTTTTCAAGTAAGTATTGGTATGAGCGTTTAGAGCGATGAAATTTAAAGTGTATAAAAACTTCTTTTGGATCATCTCGATTCTTTTTACATACTTGCAATAAAATGGATTCCAAATCGGGACTGCGAATTCTAACTGCGATCTAATAAGAGTTTTATATAAAAGTAATAAGGTGGATGGACGGTTAAAGTCTTTTTAGTTATGCTTAGGTACGTTAGCTTCAAATCATGATAAAAATCAGTGTTTAATTTTCTTAAATGAATAAAATCTAATGATTACAGCATACTCGGCACTTCAGATAACGACCCACTCCGACCACTCTTCATAACTTACATTGGAGGGCCCGTTAGTCTAAAAATTTGCAAACCGAATAAAAATCCCAGTTGTAAACTTAAATGTCAATCAATTAACTTGCAATATAAACAAATTGTTGAAACAATATTTCGTTATGATAACACAAAACAATATGAACTCAAAAGTCAATGTGAAATCAAAAAGCATTCAGCGAATAATAATACCTACACAATATTGAACCCCGTAGGCGTTACACGGTTGTTGACATATTTCGACGCGTGGGCAGATAATTAGACAATATCACAAACAAATCCGTTACAATAAAAGTGGGCAATTGTTTACCTGTCCGTCAGCTTAAATAAAATTCCAACTAGCGGATGCCCGCGACTTCGTCCGCGTAGAATTTTGGATAAAGTATAGGTATAGATTTTTTGCGACAGAAACCCTCTCGGGCGTCCTCAGAAGACTCAACCGAAATTTTATCACAGTCTGACCAATGGTTCAGGAGCGCATAGGGGATACACACACAAACGTTCATTATTGTTTATATAGGTAGAAGAAAATTGGTTACACCATGTGTATTGGTAACCCTGTGTAGCCACAAAGGTGTGCTCGCCTACATTTCCGTTCTATATAATAAAGCAAATAGGCACATAGTTTATGGCATTGTAACTCAATAGAAACGAATTTAGCTAAGTAAGAAAGTATGCCATCTCAAAGTGGCTTGGATCTGATCACGTAAAATAATCATATAGAGGTATACCGTACAAGTCTGTGTTGCTTATAGTACACACTATTAAAGCATTTACGACAGCTATTAAAGCATCTACATGCATTATATACAATATGTTTACGTTCACCCTGTTTCAGCTAAACTTTAGGCAAATCTTGGCAGAAAATACATACCTGGATCGAATTTACGACTTTGAAAACCTGAACTTAAAAACCAGTCTATAAAACAATATTAATCACTGCTTACATAAGACAAAAAGAAAACCACAACCAATAGGTTATTAATTAAAACAGATTCAGCAGCTCTGAGCTGTATATTCTGCGATATACGAGGGTAATATGATTAACAACACAGCGATTGAAAACGTGGGCGTTCGAAGAGGCTGACATTTTCCGGCACGTGGGTTGATGCACACGTAATATGTGAGCGTAATAGCTACGTATACGTATTTAGACGGAGTTGGATGAATAGCCATAGCAATGATTACAATGTGTCTCTATTACGTAACGGGATCGTGGGGGGTATTCGACTGTTAATTGGATAAAAGGGTTACTTGTTTGACCCACATATATTGTATTATGTTTAATGAGCCTTTTAAGGATAAAATGTCTGATGAACCGAGTATAAATAGGGATGGCAGTAAAGTTAATGATATAAAAAATATATAGGGGTTTTAGCCTTCTCTTAAAATATACAGATAACTGCGTCAGTCGTGAGTGGTGATAATTTCACACAGTCCTCAACTAGTCTCAAAAAATATAATAGAGGTGCCACAGAATTAATTCAGAAAGTATACTTGGTGCCATTGAAATGCTTCACAGACGCTGCAAAAAGTTATAACAAACTATAATATAAACTTGTGGGTGTCGTAGCATAATAAGTCTGTATTATATAAGTGGGCTATCTCACCAGGAAGACATCTGAGAGGGGATTAAACTGACCTTGTTGGTAACGTCCTTCAAAAAGTCAAGTGCGCGGTTGTTACTGGGTACTTGAAACCGGCTTGCGCGTATAAAAATGCGTAAAAAGGTTCGCTTTTTCGATTTGGCGCGACTCGGACTTTTTTGAGACGTAGTAAAATGTCTTTATAACAGATTAAAACTGATATCGAAGTGAAAGCACTAAGTATGGTATATGTAATAGTAAATAAAGCTGTTAGGAATCCTGGAGTTGATTATTCAGGAAAGTGAAAAATGAAAATAAGTATGTTAGTCCTAGCTGCTAGCGTTCTGGTTTTTAAGAAGCGTAAGAAGGGGTATTTAATCGTTTTAATATCATGTTTACGTTACAAAATACTACGCAATGTACGTAATAACTTAATCCGACTGTATAAAGATGGGCGTTGGTTAGTGTTTGATTAACCAATAAATATCGACAAAAATGAGATGACCCGTGCACAGCAATGTAATCTTAATTTATACAAATTCTTCTACAACATGAATTTCATTTTGATAATAATATGCTAATTGCCGGTTGTAAAGTCGATATCATTGCATGATCCGAATATTCGATACAAGGAAGTAGCACAATACCAATCAAGATACCAGAACGATAAGGTACGATTTTCATTAAACTGGTTCTGTTGATATAATAAATGGAATAAATTATAATAAAACCCGTGAATCTCAAGTTCCATGAGATATCGTGTGAATCGTTGCGTCTTGTAATAACCGTAAATAAAATAGACGTAAAATCAAGCAATAACATTAAGTATGAGCTTACACGAGTCCCGATCAGCTACCCGCTAGCTAGTCCGAAGAGAGCAGCGAGCGAAAGCAGTGATTTTTACTATAGATTACAGTTAGTGTTGGCATAAGCTTTTTTCAATCAATCTAGACTCGACTCTGAGTTGAATTGCTCAGCTTCAGTCGAAATGTAAGTTCGCTCTGGTTTTAAAATATTACAAGTAATATGGGTTCTTACAAACTCTTCTACATATAATTCTTTGCGTTTTGCAAGTTGCAAAAACTAGCTCTACGTAGGAGGTAATATTAGTTTAGTATTGTAATTTGTTTTTGTATATTTCTGTATATTTATTACTCAATGCGCCGTAGCCTTGTAAGTTTAGAGGTGTATCATATAAGAACACTTATAATTATTTTAAATTAAAAAAATATAACGAATGGGTGGTTAACTACTTAGCTCATCAAGTTACGCCTGTTTACCAGAGGGGTAGGCACTATACCACGGATTTTAATTTGCTACGATCGGGCATACTTCTTCCGCTTCATTCACACGCATCACATCCCTCATACACGCTCGTCGGTTAAGTGTACTCCTCACTTGTCCTTTTTGCAAAACATCTCCGAATTGGTCTTATATTTTTTATATCCTGTAAAACGGCTAGAAAATAAATTGATTAGCGATCCGTGTCCGATTACAGCACGTGACAAGTACAAACTATTAACTAATCTTGGCGACAACTCAATTGTTTTTTTATGCCAACAGCTTGTCAACTTAATGTTTTTTTAATCGAACAAAAACTAGCCATAAAGTTCCGAATACAGTCGTTCTGAGATTAAATCATGATAAATTATCTACACACAATAATCTAATTTAGTAAATAATATATTCATCGGGCCAATGTTTAGATAAGTTCCCGATTATTTGATCAGCAATTTAAAGATGATCTCACTGAATTAAATAAGTTGCTATGTAATTTGATTTACTGTTGTGTTTGTTGAATTTTAATACCTAGGCTAGGTGAGATAAGATCGTGCAATAAAAGGAAAATATTAATTAAAGACAAAAACCAGACTGACTCAAAAAGCGAGTTTTTTGCGTAAAAAATACCGCCACAAGAAACTACATAGGTAGGTTTTAGGTACGCAATAGGTTTATTACATGCTGAACTAAAAAAAAACTTTATAGCAGAAACTTGTAAAACTTTTACAGTAGGTAAATCTTAAATAAGTATTATTTTGAAAGCTAAGAGTCACAGCTCTGACTCTATAACTTAACTGTAAAAAGAAATATGTTAATATTCCCAGATCCCGTGCTTTAAGAGACCCCGTGCGACCTACTGCGTTTAGTAAAACGAGGCCCCGCTCTTCAACATCAAATTGAACTTAAAAACTAACCAACTATCGATAACCTTTTATCTATATTCTAGAAAAGTGTACCCTAATTAAAATGTAAATTTTGTAATATTCCTTGCTTGTCTATTCACAACTTTGTCTGGGTCGGCTGAAACTTTGTCGGTAAGTATTTTGTTAAGAATCTGATGTACAGTTCTGTAGCGTAATGACGAGAAAATACCTTAGGACATACGTAGAAAGCTTTACCAGCAGAAGAGTCTTCCATCGAGTGACGAGTAAGTTACCTAAACCTTTGTGTAGGTAGACACAATAAGCCGTTGGAAAAGTCACATCTATATCTGTAATTAATCATGTTAACTAGTGCTAATTAACACGAAGGATATCTACCTACGCCGAGCCGGATACGTCAATGGAGAAATACTGTACAGTTATTTTTATATAATGTCTCAGTTCAAATGATCACCGAACGAAATATAAATAACTGAAGCCAGCCAAGTTTTTCATGACCTTTCTGTTGCTCCGTGATCTTTGACCTTTTCATCGCAATACATGTGGGTGTTTCAGGGAACTGCGATAATCCTATCCGTGGGCGACATCGTATACATGTTTATAATATTGGTATATACATACATGTCGGGGATAGCGAAACTTATAATCAGAAGGTCACTAAGGTAACCTACACCTGTGATGTTATTGTTTGTATTCATTAACCTTGAGTCCTGCTAGATATTTTTCTGAAGCAATTAAGTGTATCTTTACTCTCCTTGTATTTAATATGATACGTGTTATTGTTATTTGACATCCTTGTATCCTTATCAATACTCTGTGATATTGCTATCTCAATAACAATTAAGGTTAAATATTTTGCAGGATACGAATGACAAATTGCAGTGATTACAAAGACTTTTGATAAGTACCTAATCAAGAAAGTATTCGTTTGTTTCACAGTTAGGTATGTACTTATAAAGTTCTAATACATAAAAGTTGACCACTTATAATGGTAGTATAATTATACACCTACCACCTCTCATAATCCATGTATGTGCCTATATTAGGTACATGTATCTGTACCTACATATCACAAAGGTGCGTGTGCGCCGGTTGTTGCAACACTTCCGCTGATCACATGTGTGATCGCCATACTTGGACGTGGTTATGCGTCACGAATTCACGACATTCATTTTAGATTTTTCTGCTTGTTAATTGACTGGTGGTGTTGGTTTTTATTCTATTCTGTTAATAAAGTATATATTACCGTAACATGTACCTTTATGTAGGTTCAAATAAGGCCACGGCCGCACTTTGGTTCAGCCGCGGTTTTTAACCGCAAGATATTATGACTCAAGGAAATTAATACAAGCGCTTGCGGTTTTTTCCCGCGCGGCCGTTTGCATTATACCTTGTCACCCGTTTAAAAATCGCGCCGGTTTAACCGTAGTGCGGCCTCAGTCTTAGATTCCTTGATACGCGGTTAAAAACCACAGCGGTTTAACCGACGAGAAAAAGCAAATAGCCAAAGTGAATATTTGTTTACCGAAAGCAGAGCGAAAACCACATAACTGAACAATTTGAACAAGCCAAACAACCGATAATAAAATACTGGCGAAAATATAGTGGCGGCTGAATAAAGTGGAAAAGACTTTAAAAATGTATTAGGTAAAGATGTAGGTACCAGCTATAAAAATCCTATTCGCGAGCTTGGAAAATTTGGCCTTACCTCGTAGTGCGGCCGTAAGGTATTTTACGACATCCAGTAAATTAGGTCAGGGGAGACGAGTACGTTTAATTTACTATATAAAAAGTTAAACGGGTATTTGATTATAAAGTTCTAACGGGAATCGTGTTTGACTAACTTCTTCGACACTTCATTATGTTTATTTTACAGCGGTTTGACACAACACAAGTTTTTGGCTAAATAATTCTAGCCTTGTTTTTAAACCGCGCCGTACCACCGTATCTTTTTCTTAATTTCTAAGGCATAATAGTAAACAGTAATAAAGTCTCTGTCAAAGTTTAAAAAATATTTTCCGCAAGTTATAACTAAGAATTTTAGGTACTTACTTAGATATTTAAAATACAGTTAATATCACTAATATTAATTGAACCTCCTTTTCGTAGATAAAGTATTCTTTCATTACTCTGAACGTTTTTGACGTGGACTTGTAAAATAAAAATATGTAAGAGCTACAAATTAAAAGAGGTTTATGTCTATGATTGAAGTCTATACTGACTGCTGAATAAGAATCCCTATGCATGTTTTGTATCTTGACTTCAAACGTTTAGAATAATTTACCAATACCGTACTTAATCAATTAAGAAATAATCGAACATCAAAGCAAATTAATTAATTAATTAAAGAAAAAACGTTTATCTCTTTTCAAATGAGAATATTAATAAAACATTATTACGAGAAATTATAAGTCCCTTAGTAATAAGACAAATATCTATTTTAAATAAAGATTTCACGATTCTTATAAGGACATAGAAAGTCTCAACTACGCGCCCAGAATTATGTAAAAATTGGAGCTTAACAAAGAAATAAAATGGAATATAGACTGTCTCCTTCCCAAGGTTACTTCGCAGTTACTTGCCGTCTGGATTCAAGACATACGTAGATACGGCGACATCAGATACAAATTCTTGAATAAATTTAATTAGATTTTGTGGTCAAACGAATCAAACCATTATTGTTTTACTTGTTATCTTTTCCACTATATAATAAAACAATCATCATCAAAATTTTACTTCTAGTTATTATACAATTGTATATAATTAATGGGTCTAAGAAACTTCTCTTTTGAATTAAGATGTTCATCTTTCAAATTCAAGGAATCCATCTTTCGAATTAAGATGTTTTGTCTTAATTGTATTTCATTATTATTTATTTATAACACCTAAAAGTTTAGTTTAGAGAAATATTTTGTTAATGTCCGATCCACATATTGATTATGATTTATAAATTGATAAGAATGATTTGAATCACACTCTGACATTATAAAGCGACGTAGTTCGTTTCAGGCAGTTTCAGGTATTACGCAGTTGTGTAGGAAAACCTCGGTCTGGAGGTCGCGCGCGTGTCCTGTCTGACCTCTCTGTCCTTAACATTCTGCATTAAACACTTTATAAAACGGTTCTAGATCACTTTTACATATTTTGTATGGAACGACGATTATCATTAGGTATTCTTTTTGTTTTGAAAAGTTTTACTGTAATCTCGGCAGTAGGTATCGTAAATGTGTTTTAACATTATACTTAGTAGGAGTTAATAATGATTTCTTAATATATCAGGAAGTAGGTAGGTCGAAATAAAAAGCCTAACTACTGTATGACGTGAATTGTTTGTCATATTATGTAATATGAATAATAATAATAGAAGAACCCTTAAGTTATCGAAATCGAAGACTATAGACATCGAACTCGCCCTATCACTCGTCCCTAGTTCTTAGTTATGAGGTTTTCGGGAGTTACGCTTTGAGTCAAGTTCATATAAAACTCCTATTTTATTCTCTCCACTTTCTAACTTGCGTCTGTTTTCCTACCTTGAGAACTTTTCTGATTTAACCTTGGTATTAGATAGATCAAATTGTCTGTACATGTTAAGTCTTGTTGTCGCTTCCTATTATGCTTAAATGCATGAATTCTTACTTAGCTTTAAAAGTTTATTGTGAAGGGCAATGAAAATACAGTTCATTTTTAAGATGCTAAGTTTACGTGCTTATTAAAATTGTTATATCCAATATTGGTTTTTAAACAAAATCTTATAGCAATTTCTTGTTTAAATGTACCTATATTCTATAATATTAAAATACATATATAAGTAGGGCATTGCAATAAAATAATATTTTATTACTGCAGTTAAAAACCAACAGACTCTCAGCTCAACATAACACCATAGAGGTTATAAAACTGATTCATTTTAAACACTTTCTAGTATTACGACTTATATTTCATAAATATACTTACATATATAAAACTTTATACTTAGATATAAATATGTACATCATTTGCTGTTTCCCACGAACAGTACCAACTACCAACACAACGACACATCATTGAGTAATTACTGACGAATAAATTGACTGACGATTTATCGATGCGCCGACATTTCAACCTCTTTTTATTTCATACATTATCAATTTAATTTATGAGTACAAGTAGCGGTAAAGCAAATGATATGTGTCGCTCTATCACATGCCACTTGTCGCCATAATGCCGCTATGCCTGCTCACGAGCCATAACCAAACGGCTCTAATTATAGCAATGAGTGTGAAGAAAATGGCAGGTGTACGACGGCGCGAGCTTCATTCACTCGTTCGATTACCTGTCAGGGAGCTATCATTAGTGCCTCTTTAAGAGAACGATTGACTCCACCCAGAAGTCAAGGAAAATGCATCGCATCGAGGTATCGTTCTTATCTCGCTTTTTTATCGAAATAGCTGCCCGTCAGATAGTAAAGTAGTGCATATTTTATAATCAATTTAATTTAATTGCATATAAGTAGTTTACGGTCGGAATTATATTCTTATTCTTATCGTATGGTTAATGAACAACCTGGTGTCAGAGTTTAAACCGCCTGGAGGCCTCTGACGTGGCTTCACACACCGTTGAAAAATCTCTCAGATGAACCGGTTTTCTCACGATGTTTTCCTTCACCGTTTAAATAAATATTATCATTATTAATAATCAAGTGTATTACAGATTGCTTACAAATAAACAATTATAGCAATCTCATAAAATCTAACGTATAACATGTAAGTACGTTAAACAATTTGTCGTTTCACGAAAATGTTTCGTGGCTTATCGTTAATACAACACCAAGAAGAAAGCAGCAAACAACTTCTACTTAAGCTTAAAACTTATGAAGCAACATAAAACTTCGCAATAACTCCCACAGAACTGTCTGCTTATCTACTTAATGCGTGTGGTATAAAGAAAACAAAATGAATGAAAACAAGACGACTTCATATCAATTAGCGCGGAGCAAACAATTGCTTGCCGTCACTTGCGAGACGCTCAACAGACTTTGTTTTGTGGTTTACGTAACAGACGTAATATAATCATGTTATTTGCGTAATCTGTTGCGACTCATTCATACGTGTATACTCGTTATTTCTCTCGTCGTAAATCGACACCAAAATAGGGAAACCACATTGTAAACAACGAGCAGCGAGAGCAACAAGTCGGGCGCGGGTGAGCTCCTGCGATGTCTCCCGCACGACCTCTTTCGGCCTTTTACGACATTTACGATACCATCTATCCTCATCCACGAACCACGAGATATACGTCATATGATGCGTAATACCCCAATGTTCATATAAATCACAGGAAGACAATATTTTAGAAGTTGTTGACGAAACTCTTTATGAAGCGAATGCTGCAAGCATGTAATTGTGTATTCACTGATTTCTATTGAATACTCGACAGATAAAATCTACACAAAGTCACCACATAAATGCAAAGAATGTATTCTGTGCGCTTACTACGCCGTACCCGTAAGCTTTGCACAAACAAGAACAAATTGTATTGTACCATTCGTGTGCTGCATGGCGCGACGCCGCGTGGGAGAGTCGTCAGTGCGTTGGTAGCGATGTTCCGACGCTTGCAACGGCGGCAAGTCAGCGAGCATCGTACCAAAGGATTTGTTTTGATGTCGAGCTCGAGCCCCGTGTCGCGTGTCCACGCGGCGCAGCGCGCTATACAGACTGGCGCGCAATTCGCCAGAAAGGGATGGGATGCCCACCACGCATGCGCGAACACAAACGCGGGAAGCGTTTTCTAGAAACGACTTCCGCAAACATGCGCGTCATAGCAAAAAGGCGAGACTTGGCCGCCATTCGTTTTTTGTGGTCTAAGGATGCTTAATTTAATCTAAGTTACAGGGAAATCTTCCATGAAACTTAATCTACCCTTATACTCAAAGGATAATAAATTTTGTTAGAACGATGTTCGGGTGTCAACTAATTTGTATGCCGGAAATCTGATAATAGTTAAAGCGAGCGCACTTATTTCGCAGAATATAATAATTGAGAAAACGGGTTTGTTAGAATCGGGAATTCACGTTTATACCTAAATAAAAGATAGGTATTATGTTAAGTATTTATAGTGCCATTATGCCACTAACTTTGGTGTAAATGTCATCCAGTATGCTCCACTATTTGCAGGCAGCGGTGTGCCTCTAGTCAAGTAAAAATAAACATGTACCTAAATAAGAGGTACCTAACTTCTGAGAACTTCTAGTCTCAAGCAGAGCGACTACAAAATTAGTCATAGGGAATATAATAATAAAATAGGTACAGACAATTTTAAACATGAATTTCAGTACAATTCCAACAGATGGCAAGGCAAACGCTGGACCTTTATGATCAACAGATCAATCGTTTAGTACCAGCAGTCGACTGAAGTTGAAAGCCATAGACAACTACTCGAAACCTTTCAGGTGTGAAATGGATTCTAGGAAACAGTATTTACTGTCCGTTTTGCTGCATAGACGGTTAGGAATAAACTCGTTCGAATTCCGAAGGCGTCGGCACCTCGGCACCTCAGACTGTCTGATCCCGACATCGACAGTGCTAACCACTTTTGTACCGAATGGGCCCCAATGCCAAATTGACAATTGGACTATTTTGGCAAAATGGGACTACTAATCGATACTAGGTATATTTGTATTAAGCGCGTTAGTACTGTATTAATATTTTTATTATTATTTTTTATATCAACGGATTGAAAAACATTCCACAATAAGTTTAACACAATAATATAACATACGTGTTTGGTTACATTTAGCTTTGGGCGACAGACGGTCAATCATAAAGGATAAGGTTTCGTATGGAACCTCGAATAAAAAAATACGAGTAAATATCTTAGAGGTAAATATACTTATTTACTTGTATTTTTTCTTAATTTTTTGTAACGACCTTTATGATTGACCGTCTGTCGCCCGAAGCTAACTGTAACCAAACACGTCTGTTATGTCTTCATGGTTAAGCTATTGAAACTAACTAATATATAGGATTTGGTGCCCAAACCTAGTATGGACAGTTGGACATAGGCTACTAATGCCACGTAATTGGCGTAGTGGGCAGAAAATATCAAATGATTAAATAATATTAATTTATAAACAGTGTGGATCCGAATGACGTGTGTTGAAAGTTGGTCAGTAATATTTTGTATGAAACAGAAAAGTTGCGTCATTCCAATTATAATGGAGCCCATAATGTGGTTTTAATTCGTATTCTGATAAATAGTAATTAAACGGTGGCAGCTGCTACACGTTTTAATGGTTTTAATGTCTTCATTGTGATAGATTATTGGCTTCTACTTTAATTGCAGCGAATAATTTGCACCAAGCAACTGCGGCGTGTACGAGTATAGTGACGCGTACTTTCTTATTTACTTTACAAGAATTTTAAATGAGCACTTTTTGTAATCGGTAATTGAAAATATACGCCGTTAGCCATTCTTGTTGTCAAACATCAACTTACACTAATGAGAGTAATACAATTTCAAAACAATAAAATGGTATAAGTAGCTTTACATACACAGAATAAGGGAAGGGAACTAATTGGATGCATGCGAACTTTTTGTTCGCGTTTTCTGTTATAAATTCCACGAAGTTACCTATACGTTATTACTTAGGCACAAAGATCTTGAACATTTTCATAGAAGCCTACATAAGTAGGACATTAGGTCAAGGATGGTAGCGCGTCCCCGGGGCCGATTCCTTGACTAACTCAGCTTCATTATTAACTAGTTTCCATGTTAAAATGTTGTTTGTTATGGCCGCAATTTATTGCGTAACTTAGTAATTGGGATTAATAAAACAAACATAGGTTAAGATGAAGTTGCGTCGTAGTCGGCCACATGGGAATTTCAGACAGATAATTGCGATCATAAATTAACCACTTGGAAACCAGGATTTTCTTTATTTATTGTAGGCTCGCAATCGTATACAATGTTTCGTAAACAAGCATTAGGCTGCTAATATATTACCAGCCAGACCGTAAAGTAAAATGAGCGGAGTGTCTAATTATTTTAATTACAACAAGAACCGCACTCAAATACAATTACATGTTAGTTAAAAGTACAAGTCAATACACGCCGTAGGTGTGAGTTACAAGGCGTGTGCTAGCCGATCCGTGATAAATACCAACGATGTGAAAATATAAAATAACGGTCTGATGGACGTCGCCGGCCGCCGTGCTCGCTCGGAGCGGATGTGATTCCTGCGATAACATCTATATTAAGAAGGATCAGCAGGAGCAATTTTTCACAATCCCCTTAAGATGATGTCTTGATCTTGAAGGTCGTTTTGCATGACCGAGATCACTGATATTACCCTAATATAAGTGTAGTGGATGTTTTACGAGGCATTCAGCCACGTCCACGAGATATTTGCGTAGACGTGTGATAAAATCGCCGGGTCCTTATTTAAGGCCCGTTGCGGACGAGCGGGCCCATTGTGCTGTTTAAGCGACGGTTAAGTGGTGATTAGGACGAGTACACATCTGTGATACGACGCGAGATAAATATCAGTTGGTAAACATGGGTTACTGTATATTTTCGTCGTGACGATAATGCAGCAGAATTAATGCTTTTCTTTTACTTGTTGCAGTAAGAATTACAATTAGTCATGGATCCAAAGACAATTTTTTAATTTTTTTCTTTTTATTTTTAAGCCATGTAGCGGGGAATCTAGTGACTATTTTTAAAATTGACCACATTAGGTTAAAAGATGGAAAAAAACATTTTAAATTAAAGCCTTTTTCTGATAAAATCATCGTTACAAGCGTAAATAACAATGATTAGGTAATTTAGCTAAATAGTTTCGTACTTACCTTTAAATTGTCAAATACAGGAAACTGGTACAAAACTCGCTTACCTGTAAAACAAAATAAACAATGCTTTCAAAATAAATCTTCAACAAATCCGACTTAACGAACTGTAAGTGAGAATTTCCATAAAATAAATGGTGGTATAATAAAGAGCATCGCTTTTACTATCGGATTGAGTCATGGACACCGCTGGGTACGGAAATATTTGGTTTTATTTCCGACTGGCAAAACGAGCCGTGCCGTTCCAAGCAAAACGCTTAATTGAAAAATGCCTGTAGTTTTCAATCTATTTTTGTTTCCGTTGTTATCTATGAACATTGTGTAAATCCTTTTTTTATTGTCGAACGATAAACGGTGAACGGAAACAAATATGTTCGTGCCTATGATATAGAGCTGTTTTAGTTCGTTTGTTTTGCATCCAACTCCTTGTGAATCTTTCGTTTAGACAGTTTATGTAAAAGAAAGGATATTTTAAAGATTTACTAAAATTAATACATAACTTATAGCCTTTATTCTTGGTTTTATCTCTTATATACTATTTAACTTGACCCTTATTCATGAACTGACGCAGCAGTGTCGTCAAATCACTCTTGTAGAGCCATGTTTAACGCTAGTTAACTAACTTTAGAATATAATTGAATTATTAAACTGCAAGTATGCTTTCGCTGTCGTTTTCAGGGGACTATAAGTCTAAACACTTTTAAGGTTTAGTACCTACGAAGGGACTCGGGAACATAAAAATACTTAACCTTTTGAGCACCCGTCTTGTATGGAAGACAAACGTCTTCGTGTCCTCTACGTCACGATTTTATTAAAAGACAATATCTAATCGTAACATTTATTACTATTATTGTTTGTTATTGCACTACAAAAATGTTGCGATTTGATATTGTCTCCTGATAGAGTTCTGGCGGGGAGGGTGCGGAAACGTTGTCTTCTATGCAAGACCGTGGCGCTAACAGGGTTAATTTCTAAAATTATAGGGACATTTATTTAAAAAAGAACGGCTTTTGCATAATAATTGTTTATCAAAGTTTGCTCGATATCATACGTTATTGAGACGAATAGTAAACTTGACCTTTATAACAACACTTCTTATAACCAACTTAATTGTATTTGTAGGACAAAGGTCGACTCGTCCGTGAAGGTACATAAAGCTGAAAGTATGGCCCAAATATCGATGTTTGTTTAGGGCGAGCCTGTCTTGTGAAACTTCAACCATTATTCAGGATTTTATCGACTAATGATATATTAGAGGCTTTTTATATCGGAATCAGACCCCATACCAAGAAATCTTAAAACAGGACGTTTTCCATTGAGTAGTGCCACACTACACTGCACGTTGCGTTACAGTGTTTGGCTTCCACGATAAATGTCTTACTTTAAAAGTTCATAGTAAGGGGGCAGTTATTTAATACAAGCACGCCTGATAGACTGCGTTTATCAAGATTATACGTTTACATTTTGCCGCTCATAATAGTTCTATTCTGTGGGTTTGTCGTTAAAGGCAGTAGGATCACCATTACTATCCTTGGGTCCCGCACTAAGTATATCACCTTTTACCACTATCTTCCCCGTAACGAAATGGAGTTATACATATTCTTAATCCATTACCCCACAGAACAAAGATATTTAATATACGTATAAATCGTAGACATGACACTGTTTACTGGCGTAATATTAACGGTATTAATCAAATGGCTATTGATAAATGTGTGCGTAACGTCGCCTTATTTTAGCCGTATGTCTATATGTGGATATTAATTTGCCGTCTTTCTGGCATAATGCCCGGGACATTATCACAATTCACTCGACATAGCTGTGTTCAACAAAAAATGGTTCGGGCTTTTTTAAGATAGAGAATAAATTGTTAAGGGGAATGCTTGAGCTAATTATTATATAGAGGCGAAATCGGGCTTGTGGCCTATATTTGTTACCAATTAATTAATTTGAACTTCATCGCAATGCGAGGCATTTTAAACAATCTAAAATTCCTATCGCATAGTTGTGTATGAAATGTAATGGGGTTAGGTACTGTTAAATTCGTATGGCTGACCAGTACTGAACTATTTTTAGGTTCTTTTTTCAAAATACATAGTGTTGTCTGCTTGTAATAGGTACAATTAACGGCTTGTGTTAGGGATTTCTCTTAGTGTACGGTAGTTGTTAGAGAAATATAAAACAAAATGTTCCAAACGTTCTGTCCTTATCCTTTACCAATATTTAAAACTACAAATTACAGAACTATTTGCCCCGAGTGGAAACGAAACGATTCTACGAACAAGGCCGAACTATACGTATCAGGGTAACACCATTAATAACACCAAAACCCGACCAAAGATAGGCCGACTGAAAGCCATTCAGGTTTTTGACACGAATCAAAATATAAAAACAATACGCCGCAGCAAAATCCATGTTAAAACAATCAAACCGGAGTGAAAGCCGCCACTCGCTGTATTAAAATTTGGCTGTGCAGCATCGCTATGTCGGTACACATTTTTGGCGATCCCATGTAATGGGCCACGTAAATACGACTGCAAACGACAGCCCACCAATTACATAATCATTAATAAACACCCCGAAATATGAAGTGGTGAAATAATAAAGTTGGAACGGTCGACTCGACGGCGCAAATTGTTGGTTCCCAGCCGTTGCTTGCGATTTATTCATAAAAGTAAATTGGCCACGTGTACCCAATGTTGGTTTACTGTATAGCCACGTTAAAGGGTGTATTTATTAAAATATCGATCCT
This sequence comes from Abrostola triplasia, assembly GCA_946251915.1. Lineage (NCBI taxonomy): Eukaryota > Metazoa > Arthropoda > Insecta > Lepidoptera > Noctuidae > Abrostola > Abrostola triplasia. The sequence continues at coordinate 6,338,963 of OX276434.1, read as the reverse complement.
TCACTGAAATTATTATTTACAGAGCAACGGGAATGTTAGATGGTTTTAACGATAACCATTTTGTATGATGCTATCGTTTTGTAGTTCAGTAGGTACACGATGACAAGTCTGCTGCTTGAATATTGTTTGTGTGCGGTATTAACTTAAAGTGACACGTTTTACATATAGCTATTTACGTATTGTACATATTCTATTATTAGTGATGTCAGAAATATTGGAGGGTAAACTGATGATTTTGTTTTACTAAATATTTCATCATGTTTTATACATACAAAGTGCTCATTACGCAAATGTTCAAGCTTTAATTCGTGTTTGATATTAATATATGATTAAAAATGGCATTTTCAGTTAATTACTTAGCAGTTAAAGTTGTAATTTATAATAGTTACGAGAACCTACATCATTTGAAGTGAGATGAAAAAGTTGAATCTAACTGCTGACTTCGATATTATGTATACCCAATACAAGCAACTCAAAGCCCTAATCTTATCCACTCAGCAACCAATCGAGTAAGTTAATTATCATGAAACATAATATTAAGTAAAGTTGCTCAGTAATATTGAATAGTTTAACCAGCTGCTCAATCACACGGCTACATTAATCTTAAGATCGTATGATAACGTAATGGGATGATGGTATGCAAATATAAGCAATTTAACTTCTTCATTAGATGGTTGGTACTGATATTGGATATAATGATGCCCGGATTTAATATGTTTTAGTACCTATAATAAAATACTAATATTGTAAACGAATGGCGTGCTATAGGAGAGGCCTATGCCAAGCAGTGGACGGAGATAGTACCGAATGATGATGATTGTAATCGAGAAGGAGATGTATTGAATTTTGAAGTTTGTTTTATTACACCTTTACAGAATGGATTTGGATGGAATATGGCAGACAGCCATTTTAATAGGTCAAGGACCTACATTGGGACATTTAAAAAATAGTGGACCTATGAGAAAATTTAAAACAAACGCAGAGCTCGTAGTATCTTTAAAATTTTAGATTTAGGGTCAAGTTAAATCTATATCCAAGTTTTATGGCAAAATCCCCTAAGGCCAGCGCCATTTGAAGGATTCCGTCGAAAACAAAAAAGGTCACTAGCCCGTCAATCTAGAAAAGATTCAACATTTAAATCAGATTTTATTAGTAAGTAACTTCACGAATCTATTATTGATTTTATTTAAGGGTAGGTACTTAAAAGCTCTGGATCTTAGTGAAATAAAACGTCGAATTTCGTGTACCGCAAATAAACGTCAATTTATCATTAAGCACCGGGAATTAAGTTTATATATTTTTAATCTGTATAAAACAAGAAGCAATTAAACAATTACGGGAAGGGGCGTGACGTATACTACTTCTACTGACAACGACGTGGCTTGTGTGACTTTTTTAATTAATAAACGTCGCTTTTACAAGCTTTTTTTATACTGGCCAGTGCTCGTAGCCCCAAGTGAACTGAGCATTAAAAAGTAATAAAACATAATAAATGAGGGCAGGATGATACGAGCATGTATTTAGCCTAGCAATGAAATCCGTTAACGGCGACATTTTTTAATTAGTCCATTTTGAGGTTTATTACCTTCGTCTATGGGCTGTTAGAAAGCCATAAAGTTGACCTATAATAGATGTTGTAGAAGATTGAAGTAATGGCAGCCTTATAGCTAAATTTACGTTTATGTTCTGAAAAGTGTTTAAATTGAATCATAATATCATATCAGGCAAGGTGTTGTAAATAACATAAGTACATTTAAAAAATGCTGGAATAGAGTAGAAGCAGTATGTTCTTTTTCGGAAGAGTTATATTAGCTAACTACTTTACTGGAGATCAATTTTCCGTTTCCCTACAACCTGGTGTGCTCTCAAGTAATGAATATTAGTGTATAAAATATCCGCATTTAAATCACAATTCGGTTTTAAATTTCTCAGACGCGGCAGCTGAACAATGAGCCTCGGGAAATTGTTTGTTGAAGAAACCAGAAACTTAAATCTTTAAGATATCTCTTTATACTCTAGACTTGCATTTAGCGTAGCTCTATTTGAAGAGTGAAATTGTCGTACTGCCAAAAAATATTATATTAAGAGACCACATCAGTAACGTTAAAAACTCGTGACACAATTGGGCGGACCAACATTTTTCATTTATTGAAATTCTTTTCTCCTTTCAATTCTTTTATATATTTTACACGTTTTATTAATAGCTTGTTTTCACTATATTGATATAAAAACTTTCCATAACAGTAATCCGTAGTGAATGTGTGCCCAATTGTAAGTTTATTTTTGTATTTTTAATGTTTTATATTTGAATTGCCACAATATTTGTTTTATCATTGTAAATACTTCCTGTAAAGTTAAATTAAATTTCCATTGTGTTAACTGACCGAAAAAAGGAGGTTCTAAATTCAGTTTTATGTTAATGTTAGCGAGTAGTTATTCTAGCTTAAATCAGAATACTACAAAAACAACACAATCAATTTTAGTATCTTTTATAATATACATAAGCGTAGTCTATATTTAAGTATATGAACACCCATACAGATATATCACAGACTAGACAACAAAATATAAACATGTATTGAATTGTTTTCAGTATTCATCAACGCGCCTCCACGCCACGAAGAACTCAAATAGTGTAAACTAAATCATAAATAGTGTTGTCTTTCCACCGCAGTGTTGTCATTACATAGTTTTACTGCTACAGCTACAAAATCAATTCCCTTCGCAGACATCGCTGCCAATTTATGGTAACAAGTTTCAGTTTTACGATACACAAAAATAACTGTAAAACATAATGTTATTTTCCCTTGACTCTGTTCGGGAGGCCACGTGTCAAATAAATTTGCAAATACTCGTGAATATTGCTATTCGGTTTCCATCGAAATATGATTGTTATGCCGTTCTGTGTAATTAATTTAACTTGGTTTAGACGATATTAGATTGAGCTGCAAAATTGAGTGGAGTGACGATGGTATAGGGAGGTATAAAATGAGCAGGTCATGATTAAAAGCATTTTAGGATAGGTAATGTAATGATGATACGAGGGTCAAACTGAAAGTTCTTAGAAAATCAAAAACTGATTACATTAGCCAGTTATTAGTTTTATTATATCTTTTCAAAATATTGTCCATTCACGTCAATACACCGCTGCATGCGATGGAACCACTGGGAAAAGCACTTTGCCCACTCGTCTTTAGGGTTCTCTTCAATGGCATCGCGATACGCAGCCACCGCTTCTTCAGCATTCATAAACCGCTTTCCTTTAAGTTTTTCTTTAATTTTTGGAAATAAATAAAAATCACAAGGGGCGAGGTCGGGGCTATACGGCGGGTGACCCAGTAATTCAACGTTTGATGTCGCCAAATAGTCGATCGTTCGCTTAGCGGTGTGCGACGAGGCGTTGTCGTGGTGAAGGAGGATCCTACTGCGAGGTCGTTTCTCTCGAACTTTTTCCAAGACAAGTGGCAAACAATTGGTAGTGTACCATTCTGCAGAAACTGTTTTTTGATCCTCTAACACAATTGTTGCGAAATGACCTATCCTTCCAAAGAACGAGGCCACCATTTTTTTTCCCGCACTTCGATCTCTCTTCACTTTAGTTGGCAACCTCTCGAAAGGAAACACCCACTGAGCAGATTGTCTTTTGGTTTCAGGATCATAACAGTAAATCCAGCTTTCGTCACCTGTTAGTATGTCGAACACAGCATTTGAGTCACCTCCGTTAAATCTTTCAATCATTTTACGGCACCAATCCACACGATGGAGTTTTTGAGCCTCAGTCAAATTATGAGGTATCCACCGGGCGCAAAGCTTCCTGACTGCTAAATGTTCGTGGAGGATTTTGTGCACTTGACTCATACCGATGCCTAAGCTTGTCCGAATCTGCTGATAGGTCACTCTTTTGTCAGTCTCTATCATACGCCGCACAACACAGATGTTATCTTCAGTCGTCGCCGTAGAAGGCCGTCCCTCACGTAAATCATCAGTGAGATTAGTGCGACCACGTTTAAACTCATTAAACCAGTTGTAAACTGTCGCACGAGATGGAGCTTCATCGTGAAAGGCCAATCGTAGTCTATCATAACTTTCTTGTTGACTTAAATGACATCGAAAGTCATAAAAAATCATTGCACGAAAATTTTCTCGTGTTAAATTCATGTTGACGTGACACAGACAATTTTCAATTTGCCGCCAAATCGTAAAACAAATGACAAATTAATGAAATATATACTCAGTAATATTGGCAAAGAGTTCTATTTTCAAATTTTAGAATTATTTTTTTATTATATTGTTTATAAGTGGCCAGTTCTAAGAACTTTCAGTTTGACCCTCGTATTATGGTTTAAAGTATTTTAGGATAAAATAGGCAAGTTGTCGTTCATTGTGGAGTTCTAAAGGGGTGGTCTTTATTCATCAGTGGTCGTCCTCCGGCTGATGATGATGATAATGAAATTAATGAATACGTGTACATGATGTGGCCAACCATAGTTAAGTAAATTCTTTAAAGATTCTTGTATATAGGTATTTATTGATTGATTATAGACAACCTGCTCTTGTAGGATTCTAGATTCGAGCAAAATTGTATTTAATATCTATGCGTGAAAAATGTAAAAAAATAAAAAGTAAAAAAATGAAAGCGCATAAAAGAAAGGAGGTAAACAGCTTGTGGTCTGTAAAATTATCTGCTTAGGAAGTTTAAAATAACACTTTCTGCATAGCCATAGTCTTGTCGCAGCTTTCCCGGAAAACTCGCCGTGATAACTGAATTAACTTACTGCAGGAGCTGCTTTGTACCAACAAGATAACATTTAAATACAATTTGTTCAGAAGATATTTATTTAAACCGGTTGCAAACGAGTGGTCATCAAAGATACACAATGATCACGATTACTTACCAGTGGCTGCGTACGAAAGGATTTGTAAAGCTCAGTTCACGGTTGGTTTTCAATTACGTGCCGACTTTGCTCCTAGTTTCCTTTCACAATGCCAAGCTTTTGAAATTATATTTCAAAGATAGTTTTCATTTGGTTCATAAATGCGTTCTCAGAGATTTTATCCGCGCATACCGTATTCATTGCTACTCACATTTCCGTCGCAAATTTTCCACGTTTGCTGAAAATAATTAATAAAGTGTACGTTGCCTTTCCAAGTTCTACTTTATTTGTGGACCGGCCAACCAGTTAATTACAGTTATATGTTTAAAATTTTATACCCAATGAAATGTTCTTACTTTTATTTTCTCATGAATTTTCTACAACATTTGGCATTGTTATTTATAAACTTTTGAACTTTTGTGGGCTTAAAGTTATAGCTACAAACAGAACAAATTTAAGACGTATGCGCTTCTTGCATTATGAAAGTTTGGCAAGACGTCGAAACACAGGGAAAACTTATAATAACAATAAGTTTGCTGTAGAAAAATGTGATAGAGATTGTTAGAAGCTTCAGAAATAATCTGGAATTATTCCCAGCAGCAGGCAGCGACTGGATGCCTAAAGCAGTAGATCGGGTTCTGTACCTTGGGAGAGGCCTATATCCAGCAGTGGACTGCAACGGACTGATGATGAATGGGCTTGCTCTCTATCTCAAGGCGCTTTACCCTATTACCGGCGTACAATGTGAGTGTAAAATAGTAGATACCTATTCCACCTGTCTCACTTTGACTCTACTTGAAACACAGACACTAAACTGTGAAGAACACTAAATGATAATAATTCTCGGAAAGCTAGGCTTATTTAAAATACAATGATGAGGACAAACTCCATTGTTTTTTACTTAAACACATTATACGAGGTGCAGAATGGTAACACTCACTAACAATGAAATAAAGGACCCCAAAAAAGCATTTCATTCTGTCGTTTACAGTGAAGAGACGAAAACAAGACAGGCAAAATAAATAATGGAGCCCAATTAACTAAGAAAAGAGCGTCAACGGAGGATAAATAATCCTAGATGAGTTAAGTGGAAATAAGTGCCCTCTCGGTACAATACCGAACGTATTTGCCTACAAATTATAATGATTGATGTCTACATCATACTATTGATATTTTTTTAAACGGGCAGGCAGGAATCAGGAGTCACTTTACATATACCGTTTACTTAAAATAGGTTTTATGTTATTAGATGGAAACCCATACGTATCATTATCAGCTTATTTTGTATACCAAAAAATATGCTTATAAATAGAATAAGCGAAAATAGGCGATTTATAATGAGTATAGATCTACATAGCTTTGCGTTTCATATTCCATTTTAAATCAAATTAATTAAACAGGTATATTTAATTATATGACTTAGTTATCGGTAACCTGAGTTTACGTTTTAGATTAAAGGTAGAGATGTCAGGCTAACCTAAATTCTAATGATAAAATCATTAACTCTCGTAAAAATATATTTATTTCAGTCATTACTACCTTACTTCCCTCGTTAATTAAGCATTGTACAGTTAGAAGTAAAACCTCAAAGTAATAAAAGGAAAACCTATGTATTTCTAAGTTACACAACCGTTTACAAAAACATGCTGAAACTTTCAAATCATCAAACAATTCCAAATAAAGTTAAGAAAGTATATTGCGCAAACGTAACAAAAAAGTGGCCTGTTTCTTTCGCAATTTGATTTATAAATATAGACTTGGGAAACTGATTCAAATGTTTTATAAGTTGAAATTATGTTTTTCCTTGTAAGTAAACATTATAAATTTAATAAAAGAAATATATTTCTTAATACGTAAGCAAAAGAAGTGGTTATGCTACCTTCTAAAAAACTAAATGATTGGAAGTTTTGTAAATAAATAAATACCTGTGTATTCAGATACCATAATATATTGTAAGAAGAAAACAAGATATTTTACACCTTGGATCAAAATACTTGTAAAGGAGTCAGACATCTCCTAATTAGATCTTCACGACTCGGTCTAAGGGAAGGATGTAGAAGCTCAAGCTATTTATAGATAAAACGTCAAGAACTTTTCGCTGCTAGCTCCCCGTAGCAGGAAATTGTAGAAACTCATTTATGTTGTGGCTACCTTTTTATAACTCTATCGATATCTAAGATGGAGACCTAAATAAACATTTAACTTAAGTTCGTAAACAGAAGTTTCTATCATTAGAGTTAAAGTGTATTGCTACGATCGTAGCAAGTTGAAACATTTCCTTTATATTTTACAATATTGTTATACAAAGTGTACAATTTACTTATCATCATCATTAGCCTATCTCAGTCCACAGCTGGACATAGGCCTCTCCTATGGCACGCCATAGTTTTGCCCCAACGGTTGTCAGTTCTGCGACAAATGTAACCTGGTCACTGACACTTCATCTTGCTAATCTTGTGGGCTATGTCGATGACTTTGGCTCTCTATCATTGGTTCTGTGCCATATATTTATAAACAAAAAAAAGAAATCTCTTCCTTATAAATTAATGGTACACTTAAGTTAAGCATAAATTATATTATTACGTACATAACTATTTCTGTATTCGGTCTTAACACTACCCTGCCTCTACATATTTGAAATTTGCAAATTTGTGAGAAAGTATCCACAATTCTACAGCAAAAGAAAAGACATTCAAACAAAAATCAAACTTAGACATGGAAATAGACTCAATTTACCAACTTCACGATTAAAAATGCACTCCTCTAGTGCGTTTGTTACGTCTATTAAAATCTATAATAAACTACCAGAATACATAAAAAACACAGAAACAAATAATATATTTACCAATAAATTAAAACGATTTCTCTTAGATAAAAGTTACTACACAATTGACGAATACTTCGAAGATAAATTCCAACTAGGGTAATAGGGACAATAAGAATAAACACGTAGTACTAAATACATTTGATTACCTCACTTACCGTGCAATATCTTTAATTACATAATATTTACTAAATTACATAATATCTAAACTACAGCTAATATATAAAGAAAATAAATAATAACAATAATTACATAATTTAAAATACAACTATTAATAATGTATAAATATATGAATATTAATAAATAAAATAAATATAAATCTACACACAAATAATACCTACTTAAATATCTATATATATTATTATGTTTCTAAAAAGCGCTCTTCATCCTCTCCTCTAAAACTAACTTGCTGTGCCCGACAGGGTCCATAATTGTTTCTTTTTAATATTACCTACCAGCCATTGTATACATTATGGGATGCAATAAAGTTATTGAGTATTGAGTATAAAGGTTGTCTACGCTTTATTCCCCTTCCAGTAGGGATTTGTCGTGCGACATCCGTGGCCGTCCCCATAGTTTCTGTCCGGGATATTTTGTTGATGTTACCCGGAATGCCTGTCTTTGTGCCTAATTTGTAGTTGCACAGAATTATGCTTTAAATAATGAAACTTTATCACTTTGTACCTTATATTCAGAACCACTCTATTATTAATTTTCATTATGGAAGATTAATATTATATTTTATGTGAACAAAAAATCGGAACCAATTAAATCTAAATCCTACTATTTTAATAATTTCTTTACCGGTAGGTCATAACTGTAATTAAGTCAGGAGATAATTTTATTCTAGTTCTTAAAAACGACATAATTATTCTGAACCTATCAAAATTAAATGTCTCTGTCAAAATGTTATTTCGCTCGTTCGTTCATTAACAAAGATGTCATTACAGTTGAATGTAAATGTCAGATTAAGTGACGCTGTAGAATGTAGATGTTAATTATCCCTTGATACAGCCACTACAACAATATAACGTGCGGGTTACCTAGAACTAATTAAGGCAAAGTGGCCGCTGTCCATAGAATTACTGGTCAATTGACTAATGAAATTGTAATTGGATATGTATTGCATTCTGCATATTGATACCGGCTCTAAAGGATTACTCTGTCTGCATATCAAATGATATAATTATGTACTATATTTAATTAAATCCATATATATGGATCATCTGAATTATTTTTTTAAACAAAAACTCACTAACCCTACCCCTACCTACGAATTTTTTCATGTTGGATTTGTATTCTCCGATTTTTGTTTACGTTGATACAAATTTCAGAACGACTATCGTAGAAAATAAATGTTGATTTGTTGCGATAATTGACTACCATTACGTACAACCCGATTTATTGTATTCAAAGTAATCAGATAATTTAATTATCCTAACAACAATAAAAACAGTCACTAGAAGCTTTCCGTAATAAACAAAAGATAGAGCCATAAGTCTCTCATCTAGTTAGCTGTCCAATCCTTTCCGAGTGCCATGTCTGACTCGGTGCTAATAAACCCGACAACACTCGGATAACAGTATATCGAGTTAAGAACAAACAAAGCTTTTCTATTATCTAAGAGGTAATCATGAGAGGACGGCCCACAACATAATTCCGACCAATAATCCTTCACGATGAAGAGTTGAGGCTGACGTGTTATGGCATATTCCTGAACGTCGTTTCCTCAATAATTTGTCTCCGGGTTAAGGCGGACATGGTATAACTGTTGGTTCTCGATTTTAGTAAGTGGAATTTACTAAGAAGTCGCTTAGTCGTAGGTAACAAACTAGTTTTGAGTACCCTCGTGTTATGTAGTGTAAAGTATTATAGTATGGAGTATAACATTCATATTCAGATATTTACCCATTCTCAAACTGTAGAGTCTGTTTAAGCGTCGCGTGTTTATGATTAGAGTAGGAACTAAGTTTAATTCGAGTTTTTTGGCATGAAAACAACAAGTTTAGCCTTGTATTAAGTTTTTTATTATGAGTAATTGTGACTAATAAAACTATTAATTGTTACAGATGAATGAAGAAGCGTTTGGGGTTCTCGAAGAAAGCCCGTCATCATTCTGGCAGGATAGATTTGGGAAAAGGGAAAGCGAACAAAGAGGCTAGATTATTTTCTAAATTCACTTTCTATATACTAGCACTGGAAGGTTTTTTATTAAAGATATTAATTTAATGTAGAACATTTTTAGAATTCTTTTTTTCGTGTTTAGTAGGTAGGTATATATGAAAATTTTTACTCATAAAGGTCATCTAGCATGTAGTAAGCATTAAGTACAGTGTACCATTGACCTCATGTATTTCGCGTAGCCTATCTTGTAATCTTGTTTTGATTACTACCTAGTTTGAGTTAGCAGGATTTTTTATTGTAATGTCAGTTCGTTTTTGTACAGCAGTCACTTATGAGTTTTTGTTATATTTTTTTCCTTATTATGGTTGTACGATTCGGTGAATTTTAATGAATAAGATAGTGACTTAACGATGTGAATATCTAGTTTTATGGCTTTAGCGTAGAAACATGAATATGTAATATTTCAATTACTTAGAATTTTCCTTCATTATGAGGCGTGCTTTTAATGATTCTCGTCGTTTAGGAGAAAGAAATCACTTAAAATATCGTAATGATGCCATATTATTATACTAACAAAAGTTTCATTAGAATTCATTTTGAAAAACTTAATGTAGAGTGAAATATGGTATTATTATTAGATTATTTATTAGATTAGATAGGTAGGCGTATTATATAGAATAGGTGACGGAAAAGCGATACGGCTGATTTAAGAAAGGAATGGTGTGGATGTAGGAGAAACGGCCACCCATCCAATGACTGACCGTAGCCGTAAGCGCATAATTTATCACAATTTAGTCCTTTACTATAAGTAGGTACAAATTGTAAAGGAGAATTAATAATGTCTTACGTACCTCTGAGCTTTTGAACCGCAAGCTTATGAAACCTTATAAAATAACCTTTTTAAACGTAGACTCAAGCGTTTCTTTTGAAGTTTAATTTGCTGTTATTTTGTTTCCATAGTTACCTAGCTGTATAACAGAGACACTTAATTAAGCTCATTAACTCTACACTGTAATTGCGTTAGTAAAGTATCCTATGAAATGAATAACCGAGATTTAATGATGAACAGTAGTTGGGGTATCGGGCGTGAAAAAGGCCGGGGTTAGGAGAAGGGTGGTACCCGTGCGGACTGGGTCAAGGGTCACTGAGTCCTCTGCACGGAGCGAGCCCCCCTCAATGTATATAGGATAACGATAATAGCCTATTGCGGCCTCATTACACCACTATATTGGACCACTTATCACGTGTACGTTCCGTCAATTATTGTGATTATACCATTTTCATACATTACTTATCGTGTGTCATTCATGCGACGTAATAAAGTTTGTAAACAAGTAATCGTCAGTTGGAAATAGAGCAACAAACGCGCGGTATGTGATAAAGTAATATTGTGGTTTGCGCCTGCTTGATATCAAATATTTATGTGCGAGCGTGGAAAGCCGCGGGCAGCAAACGCCTCGCAATGGCGCGGAAACTGTACCTATAAACCGTGTAATCCGACTACAAATAATATTTTTTCGCAGAAAATACCATTGGGAGCTGACAATGTTTGCTTTAAAGTGGCCTTGAAAATGAATTGACTTTTCAACATTGCCGGCGCCCTCAAACGAGTGTAAAACGCAATTTCCCACATTTTGCATTTCCTCGCTCACCTCCTACATTTTTAAATTGCTTCACAGATACATCTTTACAATATTGCGCGCGACAAGATAAAAGCTTCTAGAACCTTATGATTATGCGAAAATAGATAAAAATCCTTTAGCCGATATAATGCCCACCTAAATCCGGCTTATAATAAAATCCGTTTGGTATTTGCTCGGTTCTCAGAATTATTGATGGAATAAATTGTTTATATCAATAAAGTGGATGAGTTTTACCGAGAATTTTCCCTAAGTCGTTAAAGCGTAACGTGAACCGCTTTCAGTTTTAATTAATTCCTGTTTATTTTGTTGATATAATTAGTCGATAGAGGAATGTTAAGTAGTTTACGACGGCCCTAATTTACGTGACATAGAATTACAGGGAGCTGGTGTTTAGCGGTTAAATATAAATTCTGTCTGCGTAACGGAATATTGCCTTCATAATAAGCCTCTGGACGCCCCAGTCATTTTTATTCGAGTCCCGTTCGCACTTCACTTTATTTTTAGACAAAACACCGCTATGCATATCCGAGTGTTTCGGTTGTTTAACTACTGAAATCATTGCTTAGACGGCGAATGAATTTTCAGTGCAGTTTTATAGCACAAGTATAAATTTATTTGCAATTTTATTTACAAGGTTATTTACAATTCTTAAAAATAAATATATACAAAATAAAAAATTTAACTAAAAATTATGTATCAAAGTATTCGTCCTCATCGCTGTCGACTGGTAGGGTGCCCAAAAGGCTGGCGGCATTGCCACGTTGAATGGCAATGCTAATTCTTTGGCCGAAAAACAGTTTACCTCGCCTGATGACTAAAGCTTCATTTGCAAATTAATACTTCTATTAAATTGAGTTATTGTTTTACCGTAAAAGATTGTAGTAAACCATAAGAAAAAACAAGTAGGTATGCAATTTCATTAAGTAGTAAACAAGAATAGATGTAAGTTATTCTAGAAATTTACATAGAGACGTGTTTGAGTTCAAAATAACTTCGCAAGTTACAGCTAAACAAATTTCTATATTCTCCAACATTTTATACCCAGTCCGGTTTCTTCAGTAGTTGAGTGTGTACTTGCTCATGTAGTTTTAACTAGGAAAACCCATTTCTTAAAGATCTCAACCGTAGCTAATTCAGAGTTCACGAGAGACTAAAGAAATTCAAGCCGTTTACGAACTAAAGTCCCAGTTTTAACATTTCCAAGTGCAAACAAGTCTGTGAAACTTGTTCCTAGTTGTGGGACCACACGGGACGTGTTTATTGCAAATAGGAGCTCAGTACGGTAGTGGAACTAAACTAAGCGGGGATTTCGTGTAGTGTGCGCCGACCTGCCGCCCGCCGCGACCCGTCTGTTATTATTTTATTTGCTTGATGGATATTGCTTGTATCTCTTAAAGTGTACTCAAAATCTGAGAGACTCCAGCCTTTGTGCCGTGTTTTATTGTTTCTACGTCTTACGTCTGAGATATTCGATCGTACCTACCATTTACCTACTTTATAGGGACGAAATGTTTCGGAGCTATGAGAAATATTTAGATTGTAGAATTGTAAAAATAATTATTTTTGGAACCTTGCTACATGTGGCCGTATTTTAACCCCAGAGAAGAGTAAACCACTTTGCCTAATCTAGGAATAAACTTATAGAGTAAGGTACCGATGTCATTGTGTCCATTAAACGAAGGCAGAATGTACGGGAGAAAAGCTCATCAGTTGCAGACTGCTGGTCGCTTTCCATTTTAGAACACGAATACAATGTCCGGTCGTTCGTCTAGTTCAAAATAAGTGGAAAGTGTACGCGGTTAAAACAAACGTAAAGAATTCTAACAAAGAACAAGAACAAGCTTGCTACTTTGAAACAAACACCCATCAAATCTTATCATTATATCGACAAACTTTCAAATATATTTTAAAAGTTCACTTTCGAATCGCTAAAGTCGGCCATAACCTCCAAGTTGACTACCAAGTGATTTATTCAAACAGAGCGGTAAAAGAATTAATTACTTTACCGAGTGTCGGTAGTGAAAGAACTTCCCGCGCGGAATTATGGCGGACTGCGAGGTAGCGTCGAGTCTGCTACTTTACCTTTTGACGTCACTTGCGTGCATTTTAATGGTAGCTAGTCCATTTAATTAGGTGAACAGCTGTTACGTTGCTTACTTGCGGGATTATTGCGTTTTGTTTGACTTACGGCGTAAACGATTGCGCTGTTTGCAGCTCTAGCGCGTTACGTCATTATTCCGCTTTTGTTTTAGATTTGGAACGCGGAATATTTTTAGTTAGGATAATTGCTTTTTATTGTTCTGGCTTACGTACGTGTTAGTGAAATGAGCGTGTGTTCATTATTATGAATATGGTTTAAATGAACGTTCAGCTTAGGAGGTTATGATAAAAGCTTTTTTGCTGAATATGTATGTCAATTGCTCGTTTGTTTATTTAGCTGCTTGCAGCTTAATGGCGTTATAAACTTTGGAATGCAAATAAATATATATAAGACTTACCACAATGGTTTTCTAGACGAACTAGTAACAAATAAAAAACTTTATTATTTATCACTATTGCACATAATTGGCCCGCAATAAATATCAGTTACGACTGCTATTCAAGTGCGCATCATTAAAAGTGCTGAGTGCTTCAATAGCGAGTTCTCTTTAAGATATTTCTATCAGAATGATGTCGTTAAACTTCATAGTTATAGTATAAGAGGCTCCTTGATCTGGCCTTTATCTAGGACTTACTGTAATACTTAGGAAGTCTTAGAACAGGTCGGAGGAGATTAAACCATTTTCTTCAAACCGCTTTGAAAACGATGAGAGCTATCCGATGGTACAATAAATTAACTTTGTAGACAAATATGAATAAGAACTTAGGTGGTTAATCGTTAAATTTGTCATACCGCATATTTATTGAACGTTTACCTCAAGAATTTGAGTAATGTTAACACTTAATTAATACTGTAATTGTCAACAAAATGTATCTACCGGCGCGGGTACAACATTATTTGTAGCATTTACAAGAATTTGTAGGCGTCTCAACCGTAGATAGATATCTTAATAATCTTATTGACATATCTAACGGTTTTGATTGGGAACATATTAGGCACCAAAAAGGTTTGCTAATAAAGCGAAAATACTTATTCGTGTCTTAAAATAGCCTGTAGCTGGCCGGTGGCCCGCTAGTGGCCCATTAAATTTTCGATTAAAACTCTCTAAAGGGCTACTGCTTTTAAATCGAGTCCTCGTGTAAGCTTTTCAAGCGCCTGAATAGTAGTTTAGTAATACAGGGCAGGCTTAAATAACGGCACGGCTGGCCAGTCACTCCTCTAGCTTTAAGACTACAGTAAGGAATTATGTAGCTTCCTGCCCCCTTAACATGAACTCTTAAAGCAGGACGGTTTACGTTTTGGAAGCGAGACGCCACATTACACTACGCCATGTCTTTAGCTGTCCTGCTTCGAGGGTCCATGGTAGGGGGGCTGTATCCTCAGGGGTTCTACTGACCTGGTTCGTGATGAGAAGCCGTCGACGGCGCGGAGAAGGCACTGGAACAGCCTGGGCGGCGCGCCAGCCCTCCCAGCTCGGGCACTGCACACATAACACATTATATAAGTATGTATTACAATATCAATCAACACAATAACCCACTAGAAAGTAAACCGTATTGTTAAATATTTACAGAAAGAATAAAGAAGTGACAGCTTTCATTATGCCTTTACCTTTACTAAATAAGACTGAAGTACTTCTAAATGTTGATGAATTAAAGGTAAACAGGTTTAGAGTTGAACTGGATAGAGCTAAAAATTCAATTTCAAGAATTCTAGAAATGTGGATTTTCATACCAACGAAACAAAGCATTTCAATCCCTAGAATTCGAGAAGCACTTACTCCCAATTTTATTTAGATACGGAACACATTTTCTTTGTTCGTACAAATTCTAAACTTTCTTTCATGGAGATATGGAATTCTTTTTGAAACACGAGGACAACACAAGGATCCCCGCGTTAAACAAAGAAACATAGATAATATACTTCAAACATATCTCGCAGTGTCATACATTTATCCCGACGGCAAACAAGACAAAAAAGTGAAGCCGGGCGGCGAATGCGAAGCGATTAGCGTTCGGCTTTCATGATTAACTCACACAACTTCTCTCTTTTCCCCCTCGTCCTTCGCTATTTTGTTGTTCGCCTGTACCGAGAAATGTTCAAATGGTTTTTCTCAGCAAGATAACAAATAGGCCACGGCCGCTTAGACACTAATCGGGTTTCACTGAAATGGGATTTCGCTAAGCTATGAAAATTAAATGCTCTGCTCTCAAATTCGAATTATCTCGAGATGAAAATTAAATAAATCCAACGTGGCCTGTAATTTAAACCTCAATCTGTGCGAACTTTTCTCTATTCGACTGAACATTAAAGTGCGACTTTGAATTGTTAATATGTAGGTGGATTTCGTCTATGGGTTGGTTTTTATAGAAACATGAATCGTCGGGCCCCAAACGGGTCATTATTTGAACAAAAAACAGGATGTAATTTTTTGCGGTGACGTTCTTAAATTCGTAGACATACCTAAATCGGTTAAAATACAAAGCGTTCGTGTTAAAGTGCTGTAAAATTTCACACACGTATAGCGCTATTCAATTTAGAATTATCTCGGAACGAAATTAAATTGAATATCAAACAGTTCAGATAGTGCTGATTTTGAGTCTGGGCAGTGAGCGGGCGCTTAGATAAGTGGCTGCTATTTAATATCTGCAAGATATGAGAGCTGGCGCCGTGCCACTGGACCACGACGAATTACAAATAGGCACAACTCATAACTCGAAAAAGCGAAAACTTTACTTTATTACTTGCGAAGCAACTCATTACATTCTGTTTATGATACTCGAGACGCTTTAATAATGGCAATAAAGTACGTAATATATTTCGTATTACCTGACAGAAATCGCTTAACAGCCCTTGTTTTTGAAGTATAAAATGAAAGCTTTAAATCTTTTGTTTACTGTGTTGTCACAAATTACGTCGTTAATGGAAAACACGTATGAACAGATTTCTGCATTAAGGTGTGTTAAATTTATGTAAAACGGAAAACAATAAGTATTTACTAAGAAATGAGTTTAGTATATTTAGTAAGAAAGCAGCAGCGTAGTATATGAAATATTATTGGCTAAAATATAGATAGAAGCTGATAAAAGTGCCCATGTTCCTGAAAAGTATACTTATTGAGCTTACGTAGCTTAAGCAACTTTATAATACATTATTCAAGCCAAACAATCTTGACGACGCACCGTAATATCGGATCGCCGAATCAAGGTCTTACCTGGAATGAGGTTATTCGTGGGGCCTGCGAGAGATCGCGGTGGAGAGGAATTGTGTCTGCCCTCTGCCCCGACTAGGGGAAATAGGACAAAAATACAACAGACATACATTATTTATTTATTCCAGATCACCGTAGATTTATTTGCTGCGTACATGGAAAAATCTTATGTAATGCAGATTATATACAGTCCAGACGCTATGATTTAAACATAGGGTGTTATTCATTGCTAGGTAAAACGTTATTGGAGGCATAAATAGGTTACATTCATGTACTTGCAAAGCTAAAGGATTATTTTAGTTAGAATACACTTAAGGTGGAGTTTTCGAAAGCTTCTATTTTAAGGGTGAGTTATTCATTGCATAGCTAAGCATGTATTGTTAAACCCGTGGAACTTATGACGCACCGTAGCATCGGAAGCGTGAACACAACTCTTACCTGGAGCGAGGGTAGGCGTGCAGCCTGCGAGAGAACGTGGTGGAGAGGTATTGTGACTGCCCTCTGCCCCGACTAGGGGAAACAGGACAAAAAGGTACATTCATTATTTATATCTTGTACCTAATATCTTAGTAAATCAACCCCACGTACAGCACTACGCTACGATCTGCTGTGGGTGCTATTTTTACCACAAATAAATGATATACTATGTACTTATTAACAAATATTTGTTCAGTATAGGTATCGAATCCCACCCTAGGCCGATATAAATTAACCATAATTTTGGAGTTAACTTAATGATTTTTTTATCTTAAACTATATCTTAAGTCTTTATGAGAATCGTAATGAAATGTTCTTAGAATAAACTACAATAATATAAGTAAAAGTAATAAGTTTTTCATTTCATTTCACAAATATTGAAACCGGCGGAACTAAGAGACTTTTCAAAATGTTTTTTATTTACTAATTTCAGAAAACAAGTCTCCAAATCCCTACCAATTACCTAATCGATAAGCGGGTTAATTACATGTTAGGTTCACTATCATTATCCTGTCATTAAACTATTTTTGTTTGTCTGTCGAAGTGTCAACTACAGTAGAGTTGTGTACTCGCAGCGGTTTTAATGTTTGAGCACAGTTTCAACTGAAGGGATTAAAAGTTTATTTTGCAGCGACAAACACGACTCCTCTCGCAAAATGTTTGGAAAGGTCAGTTGGAAACGGATCTTATTAAAGCCTTTTTTGCTAATTGTACTTTCATATAACAATAACCTGTCAATAGTTTAAAGTTTATTAGATGAAAAGGGTTAATTTTAAAATGTCCAGTATTTTTTTCTAGCAAAAATCTTTAGTAATTTTTGATGGAGTGAGGGAGCTTGTTTATTTTCGACGACATCACGCGTTCTTCGAAATAATTAATGCACGTGATATCTGATGTTTCGTGACCCCCCCCCCCCCCTTCAAGTGACGTGATTAATGGACGATCCCTTTTCGGTTATCGGAGTTGAAGTGCAATAAACTGAAGTTAAAAAAACTTGTACATCAACTTCAAAATAGCTTATCTTTTAAGTACCGAAATATGAAGTTAACAAAATAACATTCCAATTGAAAATGTTTTTGTTTCTTTTTATGTGCAGCCAATATAAAATACGCTTCGCAATTGATGGTAGCATATTTTATTTAGAATCACTACGACTACGACTAATTAAGCTTTTCCCTGAATTTATAAAACATTTTTTTCCATACAAATATTTATAGGAATTTGTACCGTAACTACGTATAGGTAAAACGTATATTTGTTTACTCGAAAAAACATTTATTTTCCCTGAATTGATAGTGAGTTGTTATTCGATCTCAAAAATCCCCAATTATATTTTCCTAGAACCAATCCTTAACAACAAGGTTGAATGGTTCCTAGAGTTGTGTTATTGCAAATAATTTGAGTAGATTACAACAAAATGATTGTCTATGTTTATCGGAAAGTGTAAATGTCTCTTCTCTCTAAAGAGTCCTGTTGAAAACAAACGGTACTCTACAATAGGCACTTCGTCTGTACCGTACATACAAAATCGTATCTAAAATCCAAAAATATCTACGGAACATACAATTGTTTATCCCGTATAATCAATCCTTCAATGTTTAGAGTAATAGTCCAATACCTTATAGGCCATAGGTATCGAGTTGTTTGCCAAATACTGTACCTATATGTCAGTTACATTAGGTATCTGTTTCAGCCATAATTACTTTAATGACGATATATGAATTATATAAAAACTTCATGTCAACTAAATGTAGAATCTGACTTGTCTAGGGATCACGGAGGAAATTTGTTAGTAAATGAGCCTAAAACATAGGCGATTATGTTAATAGGTGTTATAATATTCTCCGGGAAGAGCTCGGGAGGCCAAGATTCAGCTTCGACATCTGCAAGCTTGGCCCAACGCCAAACTAGTTGTATTATACCTACTACAGTGTCTACTTAACTTACTCTCTGTTTATAAAATGTTTAGAAAGAAGGCAACACAAGAGTATTTCTGCTTTCGTTATTCTGAAGGGTAATTACGACCAACTGTTGTTGAAGTTATCTTTCCAGTATCTTATCTTTTAATGGTGCAATTAAGTTCCGAAAGTATCAATTAGAGTGATTACAAAAGTGTGATTGTGAATGGTTATGATGTAAAACATAATAACAACATGTTTACGCCCGTCCAGTTTAAAGCATCATGTTAATTCATTCATGCTTTATTACAAGGGCAATGTATAGGGAACGTAAAACGAATATAAAACACAATGATATGTTATTTAAGACTAATTCATCGGAGTGCATTTGTATTAAACAATAAACATCCATTATAAAAACATATCAATAAAAAAGAACGTAACAAGCCGACAAGATATAAAAATTAATAACCAAAACGTGAACAGTGCTGACACAACACAACGAATGAACGAAGCGAAACAAGAACAAAAAACGTTCAACGTTGTGTGTAAAACGCGACACGTCGGCTGCGCTCGCGCCGCGTCGCGAGGTCGGCGCTTGTCGAAAAACATTGACCTATTAACGTGCGATATGAGGCAACCGGTCACGATGATAGATACACTGGAATTCAGATATTTGCTTTTTCAGCTCCGCTGACGTGAAACCCAGAATTTGAAATATGACAGGCACGAAACAATTTTTCGTTTTACAAGATCGTAAAGTATTGAAGTAGTTCAAGCATATAAAGTTCATAATAAACATGTTTGTGGTGATCTACAGACTTTGATATAATAAAAGTACAGAATAAATGTGTCCACATCACGTAGTAATACTGGATATATAGTGAATGTTATGGTTTAATAAATAACATAAAAGACACATTAAAAGGGATCACTTCGTTGTTTGTGAGTGTCGGCCGGGGTGTCATATTTTTGGATTCAAGTTTATTTATTAGGAATACCATATTATATTATTATTATACGACTGTAAGCATTATTACGTATATTATGTACTATGAATAATTGAAAATATCGTTTAAACAGCCATCTGTTAGCTTTAATCCATTAATAAACAATTCGAGTTTGACAGTTTATTAAATTGCATAAATATTTGCGTCTGCAACGTATTTGGACGTGATCATATTTATTGATACGTTTCTTGTGTCCTATAAAATACGAGGTAAGAATTATCACACTACAATGTAAAAGAGATGAGCGACGGCAAAAAGCCAGACCGGTCGAGTTTGTCAAAGCGAACGGAGCCGATGGTATGAGCTAGATTACAATCTGTATAATAACTTACTACCAAAGAGAGAAAGATCAAGAGTCTCTGCCGGTGTTGAAAAATACCTTTAGGTATTTTGTAGTAAGTTGACTAAAGTCAGCCGAAATCAACACATGAAACTTCGAGTGATTCAAGTGGAGTGGAACCAACCCACTACGGTAGTTGAATTGTTACAATAGTTAATTTGAAAACAATACCGGTAAATGGGGTGAATCGATATTCAAGGGTGAATAGAGATAGCTTTCGAATTGATTTAAACAGTAAAGTTTTATAGTTAGCTGTCAAAAATAACTCAAGATTTTTGTCTATTATACAATTTCATGTATAAGGTCCAAAATGGTAACATATACTTCTTTTTGCTATAAAATCTGTACCAAAGTTTTGTTTTTTTTTTCACCCTGAGATTCGATTCAGCCCGTTTTACGGTAATTCCACGCCATGTAAATGCCGGGATTCGGGACAGTTATCATATCATCCAAAAATTTGTGGCGTGCAGAAATCAAATATGACAACCCTTAGTGCTTAATTCTAAACATATATTTCATGTAAGATAATGTACATATATAATATTGTATAGTCGTGCATCAACCAGATTAAAGAGAGCTGTGGTCAAAGTTGTGTCTGAAGGCTAAAAGAATATTGGCAGACAAAATAAGTAAATGGTTTTGATTCGTCAGTCAATTGGGTCATATTAGTCGCCTCTACGTCCATATTCAATGCATCGCTTAAGTACCGACGGTCGATAACTCGGTACGGGCCAATAGACGCGTACCACTTCTTAGCGGGGTGCTAAACACAGTAATTGATTTCTTAGCGATACCCAGGGTTGACCGACCTGCGCCGGCCGTGAGCGCTGTACTAAATATGGTGTAACATTCGTACCAGCTCATTTACCAAGGAGTACCTACGTGAAAACTGATATAAAACATCGTAGGTGACTTGGTTTTACGTCTCAAAGGAGCTCCAGAAACTACTACTAGCAGCTTAACAAATTGAGAAACTTAATGACTAACGAATAAATAATAGTCTTTATACTACTTCAGGGAAACACAGTTACTGATACCTATACATAACACTCTCCCTTAACAAGTTTAGTTGCAGTCTTTCTTTGTAAACCTGTTTAACGAGAGACAGTTATTCTATTCAAACAATTTTGGAACTCAGGCGCTTGTTACCGCAAATTTTAAACTGTAACTAATCAACTGAGAGTGATGGATCTATTAACGACATACTGCACAAGTGCTGTCATTACTATTCTTATGCCGCGCCCCCTTTTGTTTAAAGTGTTAACGTACCTACGGCATGAGGCGTAAGTTTAAAATTCTTGAAATTCGAACAATGTTCCAGACACGGGCCAGATATCGAAAGCCAACATCAGGCATAATACAATACTCTATTTGTATGCAACATGCTCGCCATCGTAGTAAATGAAGTAGCAATGAATGTATTATTTTACTGGTCGCCAACTGTTAGCTAATTAAAAATACACGGCTCAATGCTCATGTTAACGTTGTTAAAAGCTTAGCTAATCTTTAAAGTGAAAAAAGAGCTAAATAAGTTCACAAGACTTAAAAGGTGATTAATGTATAACAAGAAATAAAGCTCATAAGCCTTTAATGTGTTTCAAAGCAGATGGAATAACAACAGTGACGTGAATATATTCCCTCTAATGTTGATACATTTTTATTTATTATGTTTGGCTTACGTCAAAACATGTGAGTACCTTAACAATGTAGCCACCTACTAAAATATTATAACCCCCAAAACGTTATCTCGGATATAAAATTCCGTATATTTTCCTGAAATATGGTAAATGTTTTATATTCATAGAGTGATTTCTTCGCGATTCGTACGTAATCTTAGTAAATCACTGCTGTGTACGCTCGGTATTTTTCTGAGATCAGTTGTATTATGTTATAGATTACCCTTTTTATGCCCAATCGACGCTCACAATATCATCTGATTAGTATGGGAGACTTTTGTTAACTTAAGTTTGTTTGAAGCGAACGTGCCTAATATCTTTAAAATAGACTTCTATTTCAATCGTTCCAGTATTCGTAGAAGAGGTGATTAAGTTTACACAAAGTTCGCCAATAGCGGTATAACTATCCAATTATAATTTACCGGAAATTCTATCTAAGTCTTCGATTGAGAATCTCAACAAAGAAATACTATTACACCATCCCAGCCTGAATTTTAACTTAGGATCTCATGCTCGTCCGTTGGTCTTGTAACAACTACATTAATACAGTATTACGATTGTTAAAACAATGTTTTCATAACAATAAGGATTGAATGAAGCCTCTTAAGTCTGCGGTCTATTCCAAACATTCGTCAAAAACTATTGTTTTCACTGCTTACTCAAGAACAATATACCGGATTTTCGCAGTTTTCTCTTTTCATAAACGAGACGAAACACGATAGTCTAGTGAAAGCCAGTAAATAATATCATAAAAGAAAGGTCTGTCCGTTTTTCGTTTTCACGCAAAAATGGATCATTGGATTGACATGAAACTTTCATCAAGGCAATGAACTGATGGATAGGTAGCGGATAAAAAACATTGGAATATGAATGAATATCTTCTGTCCACAAAATATTACCTTTTATTCCGTGGAATAAAAAGTTATGTTTTGGTGTTTATGCTTTTCATTCATATTTTATTTTAAATTCTATGCTGCCGTTTTGATTTTGGGAAGTCAGGATTTTCATCATAAATACTTTGATGTAAATGTTTGTATTGGCGTCGTATGATATAAGAAAGAGTTCGTAACACAGCTACCTAGTAAGTTCATAACTACGATCATAAGTAAATGTATCGTTTAGTCGTTTACCTATACCCGTTACTCACAGACTAACAATTCGGATCTAACTGCAGATAGCAACGACGCTCGTGATTTGAAAAATATGAAAGAGACTTTATCTTGCCGTTGCCTTTTGGTACAATAAGCATTTGATATATCTCTGTTTGCATTTCCTTCTTAAATAGAAGTTATCGAAGCAATACTGTTTTTAAAAACTTTAATATTGAAACATAAATTTGGGCAAGGTAGGGCAAGATAGTAAGGTATTAATTTGAATGGCCAATATTAATATCAGATTCAAAACGAAGCAGTAATAATTATACCTGAATTTATTGAAGAACTAATTACTAAAATACATCGTTCAAGAGAAACGAGTTTTGTAGATTACTATCATCGTTGAGTGGCTTCCAACTTTATAGGTAGCGTATTATTATTTATATTACTTTTCATAAAGCTCGTATACTTTGCAATCTACCGCCATGATATCGTTAGATAGATCGCAAAAAGAAATCTCACGGCCGTAATTGAAATATCGCCAGCAATGTGCATATCGTGTAGTAATTTATCTGTCGATATTGATATCTTTGGAATATCGTGATGTTAGGCTGCAAGGTGTATTGCGGGCTTTTGGGGTACCTTAGGACTTAAAATGCTCACAAGTAAGTATTGTAAATATAATCTATTAAGTTTAGTAGTTGGTTGAGTTGATTATACTAATTAAGTTTATGTTTTACATAATTTTAATGACTGATTGGAATAAGTATGGTTTAACGCGTTCCTGTATCGTTTACACATAATTTTGAATTTTACTCTGGAAAATATCGTAACCGTACTAACTTGGTTTTGTTGTTATCAGTGAGAGCATAATATCTGTAGTTATTTACCTGGATGAGGATGCACATGAGCGTGTTCAGCGGGTGGCTGCATAGATGACAAGGCGGAGAGCGGAGTGTAGCGGGCTCCGTCGTCACGGGAACATCCCTCCTATGAAAACATTTCATTATTTTACCGTATTTCAATATAAAACATGTATTTAGATAATCTTAAGGGTTATGAATTTTATAAGCTTTACGATTAAATCAAATGATGTTGTCACGATATGGATAAAGGTAAAGTCTACAAAGAAACATATGACATAGATAGGAGTATTGTTTGACGCCTTGCAAAAAAGGCCTTAGGCAAAATATAGTATGTATATAAGTAAGCTTGATACATTCTGCATATACTTTGAGGACTCTTGACACTTCTCAGAGTTTAATACAACATTTGTAAGATTAACACGTCAGACGATAATATAATCTGTATCAAGAGTAACGTTATGGTTACTCCTTTTATGCGCAAATCTTTCACGCCTCGATTGAGAACAAGCAATCGAAAAACACCGTTCATAACGAATACAAAGGGTTATTTTTCTGTGTTACCTCTTGTGTGGTAAAGCGATGAAGGATAACGTGATCCTGGGGCGTGTTTATATAGAACTTACTTCATTATGGTACTGTGCATTAATGAAAACCAAAACGCCCGAGGTGTGTGACGTATGGGTAATACGCGCCTCGATTTACTAACTTTCCCGATGGCAAGGGGTCATCTTAGTGAGTCAGATCAAGGACTATGAGGGATATAATCAAATGTCAGATTAACGATTGTTTGTAAAATTTTGTATATTATCTTACCTTTTCACAGTTGGCCGTGGCTGTAGTCTGCGTATGGCTTGTTGATGAAATGCGATACTGCATTCCGGACACCGTACAAAACCCCTCATGATGGTGAGTAGAATAAACACCGGTAATAGTAACGTCAGTATCTTGATTAACTATAACCTCAACTTTTTGTTTTCTGTCAGACATTGCAGATTCATCACTTTCTGTTTTAGGTTCAAATTCAATTTTAGATTCCGACTTAACGCCGGAACTTACCCCGTTTTTTGGCTTCTGAGAATAGGATTCGTCGCTGCATGAGTCCGACGTAGTATCATCTTTGTTAGATTTCGGCGAACGTTTTTCGTAACTAGCTGCTAGAATCGCAGTAGCGTTTAAACTAGCCATGCGTTTTTGTACAACCATGTCTTTAAGGTCCATGACTACTTCATTTCTGTTACGTTTTTTCTTCACAGGGACACCAGCAGTCTTTTTCATTTTAGCCGGTGGTTTGTCAGAGTCTGATTTGGCTGAAGATGTTTTAGTAGCTATTTTCTTTTTCTCGGGAATAGGGACCTTCTTTTTCGTATCTAATTCACTATCCTCACTAGAAGAGGTTGAAGATTTTGGGTCCCAGTACTTACCCGCACTTCTTATTCCACGAACTTCTCGCATAGATCTCGGCGGAGGATTATCGTCAGAACTATCAGAACTACCATCTTTCTTCTCTTTTTTGGCTTCATATTCAGATTCAGAAGTACTCTCCTGTTTCTCAATTTCCTTAGCTTTATTATCTTTCTTTTTAGGTGTTACAGCTTTAGATGTGCTAGGTAATACTTGTCTGTCGACTGTTTTCATCAAACCTAATTCCATATGAGTTCTACTTTCATTTTCGTACAAACAATGTACTTTTGCTATTGCGTTAAGAGAAGCCATTCTATGTTTTTTTGGTCCAGACCACATAGATAATAGCTTAAGACGCCTCTTACTGGGTTTTTCATTGCCCAACAAAGCTGAACTTTCTTTGAGATCAATAAGAGAATCCTTCGATAGTTCTTTTAACTCTTTCGACGGAGCTTTATTCTTTGCACTATCGGTGATTCTATTTTTCTTAAACTTTTTGTTTTTTGTTTTCTTAGTTTTAGGATTATCAGATTCAGAGGACTCTTTGGTGTCATTATCATCATTAGACTCACTCACGCTTTCCTCAGATGAGGTGTAATGAAAAGACTTAGTATTTAGAGCAAACTTGGAATTATCTATATCTTCATCAGACAGACTTCCTTTCTTTGCTTGTTTTTTGGATTTAACCACAGATTTCTTAGGAGGAGGATTAGGCTTGGGGGATTTTTCAGGCTTCTCGTTTTTACCAGATGTATTTTCTTGTTCAAGAAATTTTATGGGACTAAAAGGTTTACCTGTGATACTTGACTTCCGAGCAACCATTTTATACGACTTACTTACGATAGGTTTTGGTTTTTCTTCTGTTTCATTATTAACCACACTTGTTTCTACGTTAGCTGCAGTGCAAACGTTCTGATTTTGGTTTGCATTTAATTCTTCTGATCGCTTGCTTTTCAATTGTTTTACAACTTCTTCGATAGGTCTGTGTGGTGAGTATTTTTTCTTTTCGGATTCTGTTTTCTTATCTATAACTGTTCCTTTGACTCTTGCTATGGGTCGAACTCTACCAACATTCTTGTTAACAGGACTTCGGAAATCAGAAAGTATGCTTTTTGGAGAGTCTACTTTTTCCGTGAAAGTATAAACATCAATATCTGGACCTTGGGACACTAACGTATTTGAGGAATGTTTATCCTTGATGTTATCTTCTGCTTTAGTCTCAACTTTCATAGATAAGAATCTTTCCGAAACGCTTAAGTTTCCTTTAGAATTTTTGCAACATTTGACATCTATATCAACAGTACGTGGTGATCTACTTGATGTAAAAAACTTAGGGGGCCTTTCGGTTTCAGTTTTTGGTGTTTCTGATTGATTTGCTGAAGTAGCTTTTGTTGGAGTTTTAGAAACAGACGGGTCAGTTGTAGTTTTAGCGTCAACTGAATCTTCCAGTTTTTCCTCGTCAACTTTGTTACTTTTAGGATCATCTTTATTATCCACAGCAGATTTTTCTTCATTTGTATTGTCTTTACAGGTTTTGTTCTCGTCATCTTTTTGTTTCTTTTCTGCATTTTCTTGTTTAAGCTGCGTGGCAGCTTTCTTTTTTTCATTATTTGCAGTATTCCCTCTTTTTATTATTGTTTTAGCTTTAGTAAATTTAGGTCTAGCCTTTTTTATTACATCTTTATTAATTTTGTACTTTACATCATCTTTTTTTCCATTCTTTTTTACATTTGCTTTTACTGGTTTAGGTTTTTTCTCTGCCTTGACAACTTTTTTAGAAATAACTTTTTTTATATTTTCACCTGCACTTTTAACCGTGTCTTTCCTTTCCTTGGTCTCCTTTTTGGGCTTTTTTGTAGCCAAATCGGTTCGCGAAGTAGAAACCTTAGAGGGTCCAGGCCTATTTGTTTCGGATAATGTTTCACTCTTGTCACTGGACGCAGAATCGTCCTCGGTTTTAGAACTAGATGAGTCATCTTTCAAAGTATTTTTCCTAGAACCTTTAATCAAAGACTTTTTTACTAAATTTTTCACTTTTTTAGGCGATACGGCTTTCTTTGCAGCTTGTTTTATAGTTGAGTTTTTGAATGATGTTTTACTCAAGTCCCCTTTCTTAGGTAAGGGTTTTGAAGCTTGTGACCGCATTGTCTGCTTAAGTCAATTGAATTTTACCGTCATTGATGAAGATATCCTTGGGATCACATTCTGAAACAAACAAAAACCTATGTTAATTTTATCAAATTTACTAAGGAATATGTACTAAATTATAACGAAGAATTATATAATTGATGGCATGCCGGCTGCAACCTTTTTAACTATCAAATCTTGCAGCCGTCTTGAATCGAACAAAAAACCTTTTGTTGTATGATTTGCCCCACGACAGATGGCCGTTACTGTTACGCTTCATTTTCTTTAAAGTAACGGAATTGCAGGTATTAGTGAATACAATTAGAAGTAAACAAATTGGTTTATGATAAATACGTTGGGCAAAAGCTCTATCAATAGGTATAAGAAAAAGTTTACTAAGAACATACATATTTTTAAAGTAATTTTTAGTCAAATGTATTGACCCTATATTCTTTAATTATGTTTACTTTATTCAAATACATTAAAACACTTTTACAGATTAAATAAAATCAATAAGGAATCGTTTATGGATAAACACGTGCTAAAGGTAAAATATAAAAGCCCGCCAGAGCAAACATCTGCTTTGATAGCATGCGCTCACGCATCCACATAAATAACCCTGAGTCTACACGGTTTTTTGTCGAAAAAGGACCAAAACCGAATTTTGTACCTGAGCGCACGTGCCGTCATTAGTGCCGCCTTGTGCTAACAGAAAAATAAAAGATAATTAGATTATGTTGTTTGCTGTCGGCGGTAATAATGTGAAAGTTTATAGCTGTTTACATAACAATCTCATAGAAAAACTTAGGTAAATGAATAGTGAAACTGATTGAGTTGTCCATCAACATTGTTTGAAAAACTCTATTGTTAAACATAACGTGGACTGATGACCTTAGGAGGGTTGCTAATAGCTCTCGCTGGCGAAAACGGGAGAACGGGCCTTGTAGCTTACCCTGGGGGAAGCCTACATCTAGAAGTAGACTGCAATAGGCTCATGTGACAAACATAACGTGAGCTTTTAGAGCTATGTAGCTCACAAACCGAAAAATGGAACTCACATCCTTTTTATATTTAAACATAAATAAAATCTTATATTATTTTACGACGTTGAAATGAGAACGTTCATAAGTGATATTTTCAAGACACACATTGCTTGAACCGAAACAGAGTCGTAAAAAGACTAATGCTCATTGAGGTCAAACATTTTGAGCGAAAGTGCTAGACCGAACTATTTCAATAAAAGTTTTTGAGCGGCCTTCACCGCTGTTTGTGAATATTTAGCGGTGAAGCTGTACAGAGTTATGATATTAAATATTTTGGAATAATGTGTGTCGCTTTTAGTGGAGACAGTGGGTACTAACACTCAATATAAATTGGGTAGTATATGATTATTGTTTAAGAATAGTTGTTGTTGTAAATATTCAAAGTAGATTAATAAATTAAAATTCTGTTTTACAACCACTGCCTTAGGTGCCTTTTAAATTAGTTCTAAATTCAAAAATTCGTCTTCCAATAAAAAAACATATCATTTGAATTTGCATGTAACTTTATAAAATGACGTCAGTTTTTGTTATAAAACCAACATCCACCAATTATACAGAACGTGAGACGTATTTTCCTAATGAAACGAAAACTATAGTAAACAAAAACAAACTATGAATAAACACGAATGTTTATAAAACATTATTGGCTAAGCTGTCATAATAACTGTTTGTGCTGAAGCAAAAAATAAGTATCCGAACGCTAAAGAGGCAATCTCTATTGCAGTATAATTGCTCTCTTTTCCAAATGGATATTGTATTTTTTTATTAATTAATCGCTACCGACTTAACGGCCAGTCGTTGCATTAAAATGAAATTCATTTAAACTTTCATGCACTCATATAGGTACTACTTGAATATAGTTTGGTAGTAACTAAAAAGGTTTTAAATAAGTGAATATGTGTTCATTTAAGTATATGAAATTCGTATGGTCTATTTCGTTGGCTGAATACCGTGCGTGTACGTAAGCCCTTAATCCGACGCGCAACGCCATCATTATTTTAAATTACTTCCTTTCCTAATTACACTTTAACAGTTTCACGTTACGCTCTCATTTGAAAGGTCGAAGATATCACATGGCAACTGTAGTCCGCAGTAACGCAAGATCAATCTTATTATGCAACGAACTTCTCTCTTAGGCCTGCGTGACCTTTGACATTGGAAAAAATACACCAAATAGGCCGAAAGCTTATTTCGCCGCGGCCCCAGGAGATTCATTGTGAGTATTTTATTATCTGCTTACTTAAGAGGCGCGTAGACATTTGTTACATTATATTTGTTTCTAGATCGCTTTATAAAATCTTTGATTCGTTATGATAAACTCGGTAAGATGAACTTAACAGACGTTTATAGCTTTCTCATAGTATTCATCTATGGGATGTATGTTAATGATTATGTTCACTTGGGTTGAACTACAGCTTGATTGGAACTGATCTATTTATCACCGCTCTAAGGGCACCTCCATTCGTAGCTAATTCACTTAACTGTAGCAGTGGCGCCTAATCTTTACCCGCTCAAAAGGTAAACTCGTTAAAGTGGTTTGTAACCCTGTATCAATCTATGTGTGTGTATATCTATGAAAATTTGATTACATTGGCAATGAACTGACCGCGAAATACAGTAAAGGCCGATAATTGATACGACATATTGAGAAAGTGGGCAATCATAACATCATAAAACGATATCACTCAATAATTTCATTCAATTTGAAAAATAAACGAGAAATGAGTAGAAAGAGAACTTACAACGCGTCAAATCTGAACATAAACAACGATTAGTCATAAAGTAATGTTACATTTGAAACAAAAACAGAAGCAGAACGCTCGCCGTTGTTTAGAATTAGACGACCAACAAAAAAACAAAGCGTACGACAATGAATGAAATAAAACAGTCAGAAATGAGACTGAAACTGCAACCCATTTCATAATAAATTAACAATAAACATGAAATTACGAATGATAAAATAATGTTTAAACTAACCGCCAAACGTAAATCATTTTGAAACTTTAAATTAGAGAAGATATCAGACAGTCGTAGAAATAACTGTCCTATGCAGGAATTATTTGCGACCCTGAGTGTAAATAGCCAAGCATTTAGCAGTGGCTAAATGCCAATAGAGTAAATAAGAGATACAAATACATTCAAAACTTAAAATAAGAAACGACATAGAGAAGCAGAATAAGTAGGGTCAATGCTGGGATAAGTAGCTAACAAAGAGAAAAACAAAACACTTCCACGAAATATAATTCAAAGTGCAACCCGTACAATAATTAAGCGTCAAGTCTTTTGTCAAGTTAACCCAATAGAAGCCACAGACGGCTCGAGTACTTGTTATTGTTTCAAGTGCTCTATTTTATTTTTATCGTCGGCCAAGGAACTATGAGTAGACCTCGGCTCGAGTTGTTTGTCAATGGAATGACAATAGGTAAAACGATATTGTGGAAATTGTTTGGCTAATATTCCTTGCTTTAAGAGTGTGTTGCTGGTTTTAGTTACGGCTTAATAGGTTTGTTTTTTTAAAGGTTTAATTGGTAAGTATAAGAATAGTAAGAATTTAGGTTTGTTGCTTTTTTGTTTTGTATTCTTACTTCCTTATTAGTATTATAAATGCGAGTAAGTAAGTTTGTTTGCGACCTTTTCACGCCTAAACTACTGTGCCGATCATCATAAAATTTTGCATACCTACACGTTGCCACATAAAAAGGATATAGGGCACTTTTCAATTCAAAATTATATACAACTAAATTATTGTACAATATTTTAACAAATAAATTATTTTTTTCTTTCTTTCTTGCTTCTTTCCCCCAGAAAAAGTTACTACTCGACGGAAGGGACGATGTCATTCGGCGATGTCAAATTTTTAGGCGCTAGAAGGCGCTACGTGTCTTTCGATTTTTTTTATAATTTAACGCGGGTTATACTGCGTGGCTCCCCTAGTATATTGTATATTTTCCATTAACATTTTTTACACAATAGGAATAATTGTAGGAATCTTTAACTACAATATTATGTCCATGCCCATTTTATGCCCTGAGGAAGTGGGTTGGGTGATGTTCATAAGCCATGCCATGCGTGGCCAGTAAGCCCGGCCGTCAGTATTTTTTTTATATTTTACTATTTGTTAAAAAACACACATGTAAAGGTCTGTAATTTGCCATTATTTGCAGCCATTAAATGTGGGTGGCCAAGTGGCAAATTACAGGACGAAACCCCTGTCCGATTCTTGCGTACGACTGAAGACGGAAATCGCTCTTTATAAGCCATAGATTGCCATAAATAATGAAAACGTAATTTACGACCAATTATTCTTTTAAATTAATGATTTATTAATTATCATGCATACTAAAAAGTGATCAATTAACGCAGAAGAAACGTTGTCCACAATGAAATAATAATATATCATTAACTTCGCCTGAACGAATTTATTGCGGACGCTATCACAGACGTCCTGTTAGACGCGGATCGGTGTAATCAATCACAAGAATAATAGCGATAGACAAAGGTGAGCTCAAATAAAGAGTCACATATCATAAGGATAATGTCTTTTCCGCACGAAACCTACATTTGCTAGACTATGACAAATGACTATAACTTGTAGGAAACTTTTTCTATGACTTATTAGAGTTTAAAGAGTTTAATGGAGGATAGCTGTCACAGGTGGCTAGGCTTCTCCAATAGGCATTAAGGCTCAATTTACCATCATTATTAAATTTTTGAGACAAATCTCAAAAAATTCTAGTTCGAAAACTCCATCATAACCTACTGCTAGTATCATCATCATCAGCCTGTCTCAGTCCATAGCTGGTGGTCTCTCCGGCACGTCACTGAGCTCAAACACTGCTAGTATATAAAGTAATATTAACTACTACGTATTTTGAATTCTTTTCTTTTCAGTCCTCTTGCCAAAGTGTTGGTTTCTTATTTCTATAGTCTGGCGCCCGACTTCCGATTAATCCACTTTATTCTATCTCGATTCAGCGAGCTAGTAACAATGGTACGTAGTCGATATTCCATGTGACTTAGATATTATGTGCAGCGGAGACGAGTTGAATTCAAGATTGATTTTCTCGGTGTCTAAACTGGGTTACTTAATTGCAAGACGCTATACAAATAAAGAATTTGAAATAAGTTATTTATATTATTACCAAATTTCAGATTGCTGACTGACTGTGGCGTATTTTGGGACAGGCCTAGGTATGTCCAGCAGTGGACAACAACGGGCTGATGATGGTGATGATACATATTAATTAAATACATCATTCTTCTATACTATACATCTATTACTCGAGCGTAAAAGTTTGAAACTTTAAAAACCCACCCGTGTCTATCATTATTCAAAGGTTCTTCATATTTTTGCACAGATTGTTGTTACCCTAACCGAAGTACTGTGATTTCGAGAAAGCTTAGTCGTTCTATCCAGAGGGGGGACACGCTCGAGACGGAGGAGGGACAGAGAAGGAGGAATCGATCTGGCCCGCGAGCCAGCGTCCAAACATTGGAGACGCCTCAGATTCACTTTTACGCCACTTGCCTGTCAATCTCAATAAGTCCGTTCTCGACAAATGTTAGCAGTCACCAAAACTGACCTCTTATTGGTCGTTTACATAAGAGGTCCTCGGTTTATTTCCTGGAGAAGTAAGTCAAGTACCTATTACCGTTGATAAATTCTTGGTAACATTCTCGGAGTAGGAATTGGACCCAGTAAACTGGCAGGCTCGGTCTATAGCAATTACAACCGTATTTAATAATTTTACCGTTACTAGTCATTAACTAAAGCTAGATGTGGGGCTCTTAGACATCTTGTAGGTATTAGGAGACAGAAATTATCGTAAATTATTATAAAAACGAATTGTTCTGGTCGTGTTTTGTTGGTTTCTTATTAACCAATTGGAATTACAGATAGAATATTTATTATCTAATAGGATATAACTACAGGGGGAATTATAGAGTCAGAAAATAAAATTAAGTTTGTTGCATGGATAAAACAATATTTGTAATTAAATAAAAAACTTAATATTTGCTTTAATAGCGTCCTTTTGCATGTAAATTTTCCTTACCTTTTAAACAGTTTTAGCATATATTGTAAAAAAATCCGTAGTTAAAATACAAAAAATGATACAACAAAAAACTAATTAAAGAATGCTAACAACAGTTATAAACAGTAAGCAGTAAGATTTTTTCATAAACACTAAAACTTGAAGGAAATGAGCCACTCTACTTAATACGAACCGGAACACTCAGTAAGTGGTTACAGAAACTGGCAGTTATTTAATTAGCGCAAATGACTGTACCGATCAAAGAGAGAACGGTAATGAAATCGTCCATTGCGCCCCCAACCCTCATCTCAAAGGTTTTGTTTGCCAACTAAACGGAATTGTACAAAAAACATTACGATATTTTTAATGCTTTGTCAACCTGTTTATTATGATTAAGTCAATCGGATTAGGCTGCCGTTTTGTAAGGAGAAATAAAGCTAAGTTGATATAAAGCTTTGTGAATTTTATGATACTGGCGTAAACATAGATGGTTGCTAAGGTTTTTTTTTATGTGTTGTGTATACCAATAATTGGCATCAATATTAGTTCCCTACGTGTTAAATATTTGTAAGTTACAAAGTGTGATATGCTGTTGGTGTACCTGTTGAAAATAAATAAATAAATAATAAACATAGAGTATAACATACCTACAATGTTCTTAAAGAAACGTAATTAATTAATTTGCAAGAAGGATTATGTGTTCGTTTTGCAACTTAACTTGCACAAGATTTATAGATATTTTTCAATTCCCGAGAACGCGCAATTAGCTCTTGATAAAATCGATAAGAAATTATTATACGTTCTTGCTTCCCTCTGACAAGCAAAAGCATGATTATATCAATTCATACATTTTGTTTTTATATTTTTTATGGTATACAAAGAAAATAAAAACATTTTAAGACTAACATCGCGAGGTTTCTTATCAGATCCCTGTTGGAGTTTCATTTACAAGTTACCGTTGTAATTACCTTCAATTAAATAACAATTGTTACATTGTAACTTGTAGTCATTACACATACCCTGCTATTACCTAATATTACGACACGTTACAGAACTACCAACTAATATTCAATTACCCACACCAATTACTACGGCTATTGTAATTGCTATAATTTACACATGTTTACCTTTGTAAATTATATTACATAAGTTATTTTAATTATTATATTGAGCGCATTGTGTAGGTGAACATATAATGTGTGGACAATTGAACATCCACACATTATATTGGAGTTAATTTTACGCGAAGCTTTATGACCGCCCATGTGAAAGGATTTGTCGAATTACCGTTGTAGCGTGCGCTTTAATTTGTGAATTTTAATCAGAAAGCAGCGGGGCACCGTCAACACTAAGATTTACGAGCTCTGAATAAAGAAATCAAGTGTCAAAATTACACGACGCAAGCGCACGCACGACGAGTCTATTATCACGGTATATTATACGGCCACCATTCATTTTCTCTTTGAACTCGCAGCTCGTCTCTTGACAATTTTTCTCCCTTTTGTTAGCCTAAGGAGGCGTGGAGGGCCCACTAGATATGAATACAAGTCCTCAGGGAAGGACTCACTCAATCCACATTCATGTTAGGAGCGTGAATGAAATGCTATTCTCACGTAGGTTACACGCTGTGAATGATGTGCATATTTTAATTAAGAAATTTAATTCGATTATATATTAAGCAAATAAGCAATAAAAACCATTGGTTATTTTACACTTTAAATGCTTCGAGGTGGAGTTCGGAATGGCATTAACAGAACCGGTCTTAAATTGTATATTGAAACACGTGGTTACGTATAAAAGATCGACGAATATTGGTAGAATTAAACTGTCGGTAATAATTCGATGACTTGGTTGAGACCACAAATCTGTAAACTCATTATTTTAAAACGAAATATTACTTGAAATACTACCTAAAGCTTGAGTACCTACTTCACTTTAACAAGACGGAATAGCTATTACTTAACAGCACGGTAGGTGGGTAGGCACCGGTCTTTTCTTATCAATAACATTACATTGAATGCAATGAAAATATTGTCAAATGTGGAAATAAAATAAAAAAACATTGATTGCTACTTAAAAAAACGAAAAACGTACAAAACAAACAGTTACATTGTAGCAAAAGGAAGAAATATAATACACAGGCTAAGTACCTATATAGCTACTGCGCTAATTGGATTTGTATATTTAATATTATAAGCTCATTTACTTTTTACTAATAATAATGAAATTGCTAGATTTGCTTTTTATTTAAGTACATTTTTAAAACTTTACGTAAGCAGTTTATTGAATTTTTCTTTTGAGATCCCAAGCTTTTTCTTCTTCACTTTTATAATTTTTTACACGCACTACTCGAATAAACGAGAATATTGAAGTCCTAAATGGGTCACTCGATTCTGGGTATACGGTATAGTGTTCTGTGCCAGGCTTTATACCGACACTCATTGGTTTTAGGGATGATTGATGGTCATAAAAAATGATAGCTCTTGTTTTCAAGCTTTTAGCGCTCCGCTCTGGGTTTGGGTAACGTAATAATACAAAAAGCTCGGCCTGTCAATCCTGCTAGGTTTAGTGTTCTATTTCTATTACAAACGGATAACAAACTAAATTTATTATGCGTATAAAACTGTAGAATAATATTATTTTAAAGTTGATGGTAGAGAGCTTAAGGAATTACAGGCTGATTTATTTCAAGAAATTGTAGGAGTTTAATTGGAAGAACATTGGATACAGTGAGAAGCGAAGCGAATAACCTACGAGTTTAAAAAAAAATTGTTATGACACACGAATACCTACCTAGTTTATTCTTTAAAAAAATCTCTAAAGATTGTTCGTTTGATGTCAATGTCAATTAGCATATTCAACTACACATACTGTCGGTACGTGGTAATACAATTTCCAACGGAGAATAACTGCGGAACCACGGCAGGCAATTATCCGGTGAAACGCCTGTTACCCGCCATTATCCGATTAACTTAATATACAATTAGTCGGTAGGAAATTTTAATTAAGGTGTGTACTGTTAGCTTTTATATGCTATCGAGTTAGGATGTCGCGTTTAGGATACTGTGCTGGTTTCGGACACAACATCATGAATATTCTCACAGGGGTAGGCAGAGGTGTACTACTCGTACATCTACATTTCGTCAGTTAATGTTACAGGTCCCATTGTCGGTATCAGTACGAGCTATATTTTTTAATAGACGCCGCCCAACACTATGAAAGTTTTCTGTATCGTACTGCGTTTTACATACATGAAATATCATACGCACAAATACCCAGACTCCGGTCGAACATCTGCGGATCACACAAATATTCGTCCAGTGCGGGAATTTAACCCGCGATCCTTAGCGCAGTCTAATTGCTTAGCCACTGCGCCAATCAGGTCGTCAATTGCCGTAAACCAGGCACACATCTAGACTCCATGCTACTACAGAGAACTACCTGAAAGAAAAACCAAATAACACTGCCCGACCCGGGAACTGAACACAGGACCTCATGCTCAACAGTCGCGCTTTAACCATCAACAAGGCAGTCAGCCTCGATCAGCCTGTTCCGAGATCCAATTTAATACGCTTGACGTGTTTATTCAGTGGACGAAGCTCGCGCATCGACTGCAAAGGTACCAAGGTACTGTGTTAAGTCTATTTTAATTAACATGAGCGTACAAATGTAAGTGCAGTATACCTATGTTAATGGATTTACTTCGGGCGTGTTATTAAGCTCGGTACTGAAACTATCGAATACCGTAACCGAGTTTGGAGTAATTTTCGGTATACGACAATGAGGCTTCAAATAAGTTTGGGGAAGTTGTCTCCTTGATTTACATCTTGATGTGAAGTTAGAAACTTTGTGGGAGTTAAATAGAAACATGCTATTATTGGAGATCTAAATTAATGAAATCATGTAAATTGCAATTATATGCTCTTTTCTGAAACCGCTTGTCAAGAATTGGGAACTTTGTATATTTTAGCGTTATAATGCATTTAACTTAATAATCGTAAGTCGGTACAATTTGATTATTTCGTTGAGACGGATATCATACCACACTTTCACACGGGTAAACCGGATACATGTATATTGCATGTTTGAAGTTGCTTTGTTGAGACAAACGTACCAATTTTGAAGTTACGTTTTAATGTAAAATTATAACATGCGAGATTAAATGTTAATTTGTAAGTAAGAGGTGATTTTTGAAACTATCCGTCCAATATTTAGAATGGATCATCAGGTTGGACGGGGCTTGATGGACATGTAGGAAAAAACTCGAAATCGCGTCGAATACGTGTAGAAGTTGCGAATTAAACCTAGCTTTAACTCTACCTTCTTAATAAAGTTGTTCCAAAGTTCATTGTCGCTAAGTTAAATTACCGTCGCATGTCATTGACTTACGTGACAAACAGTTTAAAATGTCAAGTTAATGATTACGGAGTAATTGATATAGCGGGTAATAGAATCTATTATAATTTACGACACACCGGTAAGCAAACGATTATTAACTTAATACGTAAGTAATTGGAACTAAACGATGTGTTTGAACTGTTGTATTGTTGTTGTTTGAGCTTTATTTTAATATTGACAAAGGAATGTTACGATGGTACATGTCGCGTAGAAAAAAGTATCTCAAGAAAGGTAGAGACAATTTTTGCATCAATCAAGAAGTTACTGAAAAAGTAATGAAATTGAACTATAGAACTATTGCAATGGTATCGATATACCTACGTCGTTGATTGAAATGAAAAGAAATAACCTTCCATCCCTGCGTCCCCCACTAACGTGCACTATTTGAAAAGGGACGGGCAGTTTAATTCCAGCACAAAATAAAGAAATCTAACCCTGTCACAATTTACTTGTAACCCCATTCTCCCCCATTCTTCCCCATGTTTGTCATCAAACGTACGTCACTACAAATAGTCGGTCGACACTCGGTGTGACGTGCGTCCCTCGAGCGAGGCGGCGCGGGGCGTATGTCTAATGACGTCACATCCGCCCTTCGTCCGTCCCAGCGACCGCCTTAAACGAGTCAACTGGGTAACCTCTAACACACAATGGACACTATATTTTATATCAATCGGTCGGTTATTAGATTTATGAGCTGTGTGTAGATACTGTTAGTAGTCCGGGCTGAGATGAAAGGGAAATATTGTGAGTGCCTTCTATTGATGTTTATACAGCGGCTATAGAGAGCCCTAATAAGAAACCGAATTGAGTATTAGTATTATTATTGACTGTATAAATATTCTTACATTGTAAGTAGTTCTTCAGTAAAATGAAGTAGCCATTAAGCCACTGATCTAACGTTGAAACTTCTTCCGAAACAAGACAGTATTTTAAGGGTGTCTCTACGATGTCGAACATTATAACAATCTCTTATTTTAATCCTTAAGATAAGAGCATAGTCAAGCAAATTATGTGTTATATCTAGTTCAAAGCAGTCACCTTAGAATTTTTTCCCGTAGAAAACAATACTTACTTCAGGTATGTGTTGTACAATAGTAGGTCTTTATTTTATACGTATGTTCCATCTTAATCCTACTAATATTATAAATGTGAAAGTTTGTGAGTATGGATGTATGGATGTGTGGATGTTTGTTACTCTTTCACGCATAAACGGCTGGACCGATTTGGTTGAAATTTGGTATGTAGATAGATTATACCCTGGATTAACATATAGGCTACTTTTTATCCCGAAAAAATGTCGCGGGTAACACCGCGGGGCGCAGCTAGTAAACTATAACCGGAACATGTGGTATCGTTCAGTAATAAACAAAATTACCTCGCGTTAATAAGGCTGATTAATTTACTCCATAAAGCTTATCTTGTTAATGCGAACAGTCAATTAAAAATTATCTCCAATAAAAAGAGGGGAGTATGAATGCAGTTACTTCAGCCGACATCATACAAGCTTCCAAGTTATTTCTTTCAATTTAACACTGATATGTTTAAGAGAGGATTATACAGTAGGTAATTAATATCAGTGACTTGAAACATTACTCAAAATATCGTTGTCTTTGATCGAATAACGTTATGTAGTAATGAAGTTCTCCTAACCAAATTTCGGTCACGGCGGCCTGTCTCACCTGAGACTAGCCAACTATGCAGGATATATTATAGTGCACAAGTATGCGCGCAAACACAGGTGCATTCCCTATTCCCTCACTTTCATAGTCCGATGGGACGGCAGACCAACACGACCGGACATACCATCAGGCGCAGGACCACCGGCTTAACGTGCCTTCCGAAGCACGGAGGGGTCTCGAACTCGTGACATGAGAAAATGGTCGCCCATCACAAGACAGACCGCAGCGAGCACGGCTTAACCTCGCCGATCGACTGATCTGCACGGTAGCCACGTAACTAGGACCCCTCCAGTTCGTAATCACACAGTGTTGCATTTGTAGGGTGCCTTCCTATTCAATCGAGGGGCTCCCCGTAGTCCGTCGCTTGTTATTGCAAATTACCGGCTTACGTTGTGTTGCGTGTGATGCGACATGTTTGACACTCACTAATTGACGTACGTTTAGTTCTATACCCATCCATTAAAGGACTGGAATACAATGAAAATGAATAAGAAATGTGTTTATGTGTGACCATAAAAAGACTAGAAGTAACTTTGATTTTGTAAGACAGCTTCGTTATCAACTAGTTGTTTCTAGGTAGTTGAAAGTTAACACTATGAGTGAATAAACTGCACGGGTATCCTACTTAATATTATAAATGTGAAAGTTTGTGAGTATGGATGTGTGGATGTTTGTTACTCTTTCACGCATAAACGGCTGAACCGATTTGGTTGAAATTTGGTATATAGATAGGTTATACCCTGGATTAACATATAGGCTACTTTTTATCCCGAAAAAATGTAGCGGGTAACACCGCGGGGCGCAGCTAGTTTAAAATAAAATGACGACCTGATTGGGCAGTGGCTAAGGGTTGCCCCTTAGCTCAGCAGTCCAATCACTTATTTACTAATATTATAATCGCGAAAGTGTGTAAGTATGGATGGATGTTTGTTACTCTTTCACGCTCAAACGGCTGGACAGATTTTGATGAAATTTCATATGGAGGTAGCTGATACCCTGGATTAACACATAGGCTACTTTTTATCCCGAAAAGATGTAGCGGGTAACACCGTGGGGCGCAGCTAGTAAATAATATAGATGACTATACTGTTTATATTTTCCGTTAGTCTTTAAGTCGTCTCTGAGCGGCCAAATAGATATGACTTGTATGAGTTTCTGACAGACTGTTGTCTATTTAAAACAATAAGCTTTTGTTGTATTCTCCTCATTGTGTGGTAGAAACTTAAGCGCTATTGTTGCCACAGTTTTTTATTCCACCAAGCAAGCAACACGAGTAAAATTTGGATACTTCTGATTTCATTCTAAGTCCTCATTTTATTTCTAGTAAAGCGGGTTTAGTCTCTTAGCTGGACAAAGTTTCGTCGCCACAGTTGGATAATATAGTTGCAGTTGGTGAACTGTTTATCTGTGCAGTCTACGTTACTGCACCT
Source organism: Abrostola triplasia (assembly GCA_946251915.1). Lineage (NCBI taxonomy): Eukaryota > Metazoa > Arthropoda > Insecta > Lepidoptera > Noctuidae > Abrostola > Abrostola triplasia. The sequence continues at coordinate 6,297,714 of OX276434.1, read as the reverse complement.
AAGGCTTCTATGACAATTAAGTCGAACAAACAGGGCTGCTTCTAAACATTTCTAAGCAGAAAATGATGATCGTCTGCTACCCAAATTCAACCTGTTCTTTTACAAATCTTTAAACAAATAAAATACGTTATTTAAGGCGGTCACAAAAAGAGAAATACATACTTAAAAGATTCGCAATATGTCGGACAACTTATAATAGATTTATTATAAGTCGTATTCTGCGCACCCTTCGTTACTGCTCAAACGTCCCCTTTGTCAGACAAAGCTCCTAAACTTGACTCACAAAAAGGCAGTGAAGTGTAAGGGCATCCCTTCGTACTGTTTTAGATTCCGAATCAGATATTCAGTCAAATCGTTCAAGCTTGCTTTGTTCAATTATCCTGCTCGCTGGTATTTAACGTTACAGATTCTAACTCCTTTTTCAGATGTTTTTTATGAAACATTTATCCTTTTGTTGTAAAGGATATAAGAAAGACATCTGAAAGAATTGTATATTGTGGGTACGTACTTATAATAATATAGTACCTACATACCGCTACAAGTGCATTGGCACCGTCATTACTCATTGTCATGTAAGCGATAAGACGCACGAACGATACCTACACATTTGCACTCGAGAACGAAAGGAAAACACACTTATTTTCCTGTAGAAAACATGTGGTTAGCAAAGTAAATTAATGAACAATAAGGAAAAAAGCCCGCGCCGGGTATAAACAACCGCACATTTTACGGATCCGTATGATTTGTTAAAGCGTTTTGAGATTAGGGCACACAGCCGGTGTCGGGGTAAATTTCGTTTTCCGTCTATTGTAAAGGTCTGCGAAAATTGTTAGGTTCGCCGAAACAGAATCACTTTTACGCCAATTCGGTTCTGCTCAGCCAATATATCCGTACTCCGTAGTCAGTTCAAATGGCGATTTTACCGCCATTCCCCCGCGATTTATTCATGACGCCGCGATATTATACGAACGTGTATTTTTTCAGTGCTCTTTTATTTATTCGACTGCGGTTGAAGTATGATACCTTATTGCTAGACGTTTACTAGAAAATAACGTTTTTATGAGGACGGAGGAAAGAAATAGTGCTGCGTGTCGTTGGCAAGTTAGTACTTGGCTGAGGAGTATTGCTTGTTGTGATAAAAAAGGTTACAAGTTACTAGTTATATTTTCTTAGAATGTATTGCTTATACTTAGAAGTATAGCTTCTACCAAAACTATTTATTATTGTAATTTAGATAAGAGAATTTTTACTTGATATGTAATTATTAAAAAAGTTAAGAAAGCACCTAAAACATTATTTTCGCCTAAAATATGTTTATATATAATATATCTTTTACCTATGAGAATATTACGCAAGTTCTAAACAATTTAAATTACAAGTCAGACTTATGTTTGTACTAGCATCTCTTTGAGGGTAACTTTTTAATTCTGGAGCAACGAAAATTGAGAAGAAAGACAAGAAGTATATTACTAAAGTTTATCTTATTCGGCGTGGCTTACCGAATTGGTTATCAAATAAAACTTTGGTAAGAAAACAAATGTGCTTGGGGCCTCGGCTATTCCTATACGCTTTGGGTTGTGTATTATTTATTTATACCTCAGTGTTAAGGTTTTGATACGCCTAGTTATTTAGGGAAGGTTTCCAAGCTGAGTTACTAACAAGAAAGTAGTATTTCCCGTAAAGATGTCAAAATTATCTCGCCATCGCCTTCTCAGGCTGCCAGATCATTGTGAGAAAGACATTACCCGAAATGGCATTGGACAGAGTTCTGTGGGAGAATAAAGAGGAGGTCTTTGCCCAGCAGAGGGACCTTGAAAGAGCTGCTTAAAACAAAAGTAGGTAGTATTTCGTCCGATCTGTGGAATAGAGAAAAAAACTTTGATGATATTTATACATGTTTATGTTTAGTGAGTTCAGTTTATTCATCGAATAGTAGTAGATCTTATCAATACATGTATGTATGATGTCTATAAAACCACGTTAACTTCATCAATTATATTTTTAAATTAGCTGCAATCAAGGCAGTTAATAAATCATCCTCAATGCAACTCACAAGCTGCCTGACTTGATACTAGTTAAGGAAACCTTATGACACAACGTAGTTGAGAACCTTGAGATCCTGTTTATAATTAGATAGAAAATTATAAAAATCCTGTATCGGCAACACCTACAGCACGCCCCTTGCCCCGCCTTCTGCCAGACCCGTTCGGCAAGTCAATACCAGAACCCCACGCTACTGCAAACTTGATGCAAGACCTTCAAGTTTAAGATTGTCACTCGATATTCAAACAGTGCGTTATTCACGTAATATTTCATTAAAATATACCTACTTTGATAATATTGATAAAAGGTATCATTTTATTTTTCTACTACATAAGTATCGGCGGCACGAACGTTTACCGATCGAATTCTATTGAGGTGCGGATTCAATTTTAAGCATTTTCGCAGTCAATGTAATTTTTCATAATTTACTAACTTGCGAGTTTGTATCTAGCTTGTCCTTTAATATATTTTATAAGTGACTACCATATGCAGTAAACTTATAAAAGAATTTAGGAGAAAACAAAAAAGCAATCAGCCTCACCTACTTGAACGTATACTCGTTATACTGAGGTAATAATTAAGGCATTTAAGTAAACTGTATAGTTTTATATTAACGTTGTACAAATTAGCCTATCTCTCACCTGGAATCTTAATTTCTACTTCGCGCGGGACTTTATCTTGATCGAGCACGAATCGCGAACAAGTCGTCGTGCTCTGAAGTGTACCGATATACATTTATGTATACAGGAACGTCAAAAAACAATGCGGTAAGTTCCCGAACACATCAAAACTTTCCCTCTTTAGAAGCGAGAACCGAACACATGTTGACGCACTCATTTAAAATTCGCCGTTGTAAATCGTCTGTTGAGTTGGCATCATGTCAAAATGGCGGAACAATTACGTTGTCAAGTCCATAAGGATTACACGTCGTCACGCCACGTTTCATGTCGGCCAGACAACTTGGCTCGTCATTTTACGTCAGATCCGGGACCGGCAATCTCTTTACCACTTTTATACCTCGTTTTATGGAAGATTGTCAAAGTTACGCGGGAAAACAATGGGAGAGCACGCCAGAGCACGCCGACAATCGCTGAATAAAAAAGAATTGCTAATAAAATGATGATGCCGGATGTTGTTTGTGGGTGAACGTCAATTTTTTGCTAATAAAAGCTCGTGGCTGTTTATTTTATTATTAAATTGTTCTTCTGTTAAGAATGTTTGGATAACAAATTGTTTCAACATCTTGTTATTTATTTTGTACGGAATTTTCAGGATATTATATCTACTTTGAGATTTCAAATTATGCTATCAAACGTTGTAAATTATCTTAATATCGTGGCTTTTACTTTTGTACTATGTATAAATATTTAAATTTATAAAATCATTATACTTCTGTCGTACCTATAAGATGACTAAAAACTTAAGAGCCAATTATGGCTAAAATCTTGAGACGAGCTTTGGCGGCCAATAGTTTTGAGACTTTTTTAATAAAATATTTAGCTACGTTAAAGGTAGTTTTACTACCACATATATCAAATAAATATTCGTTAATAGGTAGATACTGAATCTACATAATGAATTGCTGCACAACATCAAGAAAATACTTGCCACTTAATCATTAACCGACTTCAAAAAAGAGGAGGTTTATAATTCGTCGGAATCTTTTTTAGAGTATTAGAGCATTCTTAAATAGGTTCGCTTTTGTCTGAATTAGTTGTTGGATTTGGCACCGACTTTAACTTGGTGTATGTAAAGTGAAGTAAATAAAATATTATTTAACATCACTAACCACAACTAAATTACTAAACAAACATCACTTATGTTTGCTAAAATTATCTATTATTTTCATTTTAAATGTAACTTTTTTTTGTTCGAATACATAGACTGTTTTACTATGTGTTGGCATGATTTCTGTTGTAATTCGTTAACTATTTCACGCCCGCGTATTTTTTACAATAGCAAAAAAACAACTGACAGTCTTGTATAAATACTGACGTATTATTGCGTAGGACTTAAGAGGTCATTAAACCGTATTCGAAGTGGGTGCCTAATTAGGTAGGTACCTTTCGTTACGTCATGCGAACGTTTTTTGCTGTCGCCATGTCGACATCGAATAAAGCTAATGGTGTTTATTAATGTAGCGCAAATAACGATTTTATTTGCTGATTTTGGTCAACATGACCGTATCAATTTATGCATGTGAATAATATTGGATCGTTATCAAACAATATAGGTACTGCTGCGATTTTATGAGAACCTCTGATCATTCCTATTAATTGCTGTAAGTATCATGCCGCTTAGCGCTTTTCTAATACGTAGATATCTATTGAATAACCCAATACCTGCCTATTTAAAAAAAAGGTCGCCTCACACGAGGAACTTCTCCAGTATCGTAGGTGCCTTTCACAAACATAGAATATCACATACACAAACACCCAGACTCGGGACAAACATCTGCGGATCGCACAAATTTTTGTCCCGTATGGGAATCGAACCCACAACTTACTTGATCAATATTAAATCTCTATCGCTTTCCACTTCTGGAGGCTTCTCCCAAGCTGCGCTATAATAAACACCCGGTCCTTAACCTTCGACACCCAATCCGTTATTATGTCTTCATTTGGCAGGTGCCTGACTAAAATAGCCTGCTAACAGTGATGGATCAGGTCACTGAGTTATCTACATTAAGGTTCTAATAAAGAAAGGTTAAGGAATTTACTATCTATACATATAATAAAATCGTAACGAAGTCAAAACTGTACATTGAAGATATTTGAAAAAAAATAAGTGCAATGGGATGTCTGAACGCTTCTGAAGCCAAAAATATAATTTTTAGAATTTTTGTCTGTTTGTCTGTATGTATGTGTTAGATTAACGTAAAAACTACTGAATAGAATCCGCTGAAAGTTTGCAAATATATTCTTTAGGGGCCGGCGCGTCGGTATGCTTAATATCATCACGGCATTTGCAAAGAGGGCTGAGCAATATTGCATTATGTCTTTGTTTTGTCTAATGTTTGCCGTAGAATGATAAAAAGACGAAACCAATAGTTGCATTATGCAGATTACTTACAGATGAACTTCTGAAGTAGAAATCATCACGCTATATCCACAAGGAACTGAGCAGTGAATCATGACATGTATAGAAACGTCTATTTTAAACATATTGCTATGTGTCATCGTAGCGTGGCGGTTTAACGATCGCCCTACGAGTTATGCATAGTGAGATCGATTCTTGCCGAAGGATTTTCTTTTTGCGTTAGCTTTAATTTCTTTTTGCATGTTTTTTGACTTAAATATCAATAAAAAGACAATTATAATATATATTTTAACATAATATTATTACCAACAATTTCCAGTAAATTATAGTTCTAAATTTTTATTTTTTTTCTACATTAGTAAGTTTGTAAATTCACCATTTCAAATAAGTGATGTCCAAACAATTCTGAAGCCAAAAGCAGTCGCTTCACGTTGACAACAGATAGGTTGTTCCATACTCACCTGTGCTTTCTAGGACGTTTGAAACACACATCAATGTTGAATCGTGTTCCAGCGTCGATTCAATTAAATACATTTGCAAATACGTAAACAAGGGTAGTGACCAGGCAACGTTCGCTTTGCAAAGCACTGATCGGGATGAAGTGACCAAGTACCAGTCTGGTCGCTACATTAGTACTTCAGAAGCAGTATGGCGAATGCTGGCGTTCTCTATACAAGATCGGCATCCAGAGGTCATGAATTCATGGACGTCCATTTTGAGAATGGCCAGCGCATTTTTTTTCGACCCCGCCAATGTATTAGAGCGATTGGAAAATCCCCGCCAAACAACACTCTTGGCATTTTTAAATTGATTAATCATCAAATTTCAAGTTCCCTTTTAGTATTTACGTCTTGAGGGTGACGTTAGGTATTATCTGTTGGAATCTACGATTACCAATTCAGTGTTGTACCTTTACAGCTACAAACCACTAAACCGATAATACCAACCCAAATTTATATGACTTTTGGTATTTTTTATGCATGTTGCCATGCTAGGCTTAAATTTTAAATTGATTAAGGGAAACTTGAAAAATGATGGACACGAGCGGGACTCGAACCCGCGACAGTCGCCATACCGTGGTGCCGCTCTGCCAACTGAGCCACCGTGTCACTGCTCGCATCCATCAAATTTCAAGTTCCCTTTTAGTATTTACGTCTTAAGGGTGACGTCAGGTATTATGTACGATTCCAACAGACGACTCTTGGCATTTTTACGTCTCTGTGAAGTTGATTTTTTTGCAAAGTCACTTACGTATGATGAGGTGCCGTCGTACTATACATACTACAAGCAAAGAGGTGTATTTAATCGACATCGACGTGGTCGTATTGTCAAAGGGTTTCCGGGAATCTTTATGGACACTGCATTGGGAAGGATTTACACTGTGCATCCAAATAATGCCGAGTGCTATTATTTGCGGCTATTGCTTCACATCGTATAGGGGCCAACGTCATTTGCATTCTTAAGGACAGTTGATGGTATGGAGTATCCGACATTTCGTGCAGCCTGCGTAGCACGAAATCTTCTTGACGGTGACCAACACTGGGACAACACTCTCCTGGAGGCTAGCGTTAGTGATAGCCCAAGTCGCCTATGACATTTGTTTGCCGTCATGTTGGTATTCTGCGGTATTGCAAACCCGGTTTTGTTGCGGGAAAAATATTGGCGTCATCTCTCTGAGGATATTTCATGGGCTTTAAGACATACTATTGAAGGAGACATCGGAGAAACTGATGAATGCATTTTGAACCACTGTCTCAGTTCTCATCAAGACGTAGTCATTGCCATCGGAGGCAATCCACTGTTGGAATACGGTTTACCGGCTCCGCAACCATTAAATAATCAAGAACGTGGAAACAGGAAGTTGGTCGCCGAAACAAATTATGACCAAGACGCAATGACCACCATCGTGAATGACTACGTCACTAAATTTACCTCAGAGCAAGCACAGATTTACAATATTGTCCTTGAAAGCGTTGGGCTTGGCCAGGGTAAAATGTTTTTCTTGGATGCTCCTGGTGGAACAGGGAAAACATTTATTACCACTGGCATTCTTGCAGAGGTTAGGAAACAAATAACGGTGGCAAAATTGTCTTCCGGAATTACTACCTTTCTCTCCCTTAGATGACAAAATATAAGCGCTCGCCATACTCTAGATACACATCAATTCGAAGCAATAAAACGTCTGTTCTTGGAGAGTTACGCAATAGTTTTAAGAGAAATTTGCCGAAATGTAGTCATAATTATAGTAAAAATGTACAATACCACATAGTGAAAGTTTTAGACAGAACTAAGCAGGAACAACAATCATGTGATGGATCGGCACATTCCTGTTCGTCGGTGATTTTAGAGAAATATTTTCTGACTTAAATACTCTGTAAAAACTTTCATTATATATTTCACTTTATACACTGGATATACATAAATATCAATAAATAGTAATATTTAGACGGGGTATATAGAATTCTGCTCATTATTTCACGTTCTTGGATAAGTTGGTAAAGATATGATTTAATAGTGTGATTCCCGCGTTCGCCAAGATATTTGCTTATTCAAACAACATAATATTTTTAATTTTATTGGTTTATATGTTTTAACTCTCTAGCAGAAAGTGGACTGTAGGCAACCATCGTCAAGTTAAAGGTCTGTGATCCACAAATTTAAAGTCGGTACTGCCACCGAGAATTAGTGGAAAAACCAATCACTCTTTCCGATCTGGTAAACAAACACACGGAACTCCCGCTCAGCAGTCGCATTTTACGAACACTAGACCAATAAGGCAGTCAAATTCTAAGTTCCACACAATTATCAAAGTATTTTTGTTGCTGGGGAAATCCTCATGGACTTCCTCCACCATGAGCGGACGGAGGGTTATGCCGGTCTCTTATACTAACTAAAACCTCAGGGTATCCGCCTAACAACCTTAGGTTGAGGGACTCGCGATCCGCGTATGCTAAACCATCTCTTTAAACAAATTCTGACTCGCCTCTTCGCGATTGGTCGCGCTCACCACGTAGGTACGGCCTACGTGCCTTATGTCCCTTAAAACCGCCTTTTCTGTTTGAGCATCGAACTGCCCAAGTTCGTCGCCCACAGGCCCAACCTATGGGTGACGGACATGAGCAGTTCGTTTAAATTTTGGCTACAATAAATTTCAATACAAGCGCTTGGCGCATTTTGGCATACAAACTATCACCATTAGCACACGCAGAGGTAGACTTAATTAAGGCCTAGAAACCAGCTGATTTTTACACGGATTACTGTATGACGGTCGCTTCTGAGTTACCAGTCCACACTCTCTGTAAATGTTGTCTGCTGAAGACAAAACTACAACCGTAGTTCAGAGAAATGCATGCTGTCAATGTAGTACATAGATACAGTAAAATAAAGATACATTTAAAATTGAAACTCCTTATAAGCCAACAAATCGTGTCAATAACTTTCCTGTTAGTCACTCAATATTTACCGATCATACAAAATCGGTATAAAAAGTAAACTAGCCCCATCTTAATTTGAAATATACCTTTATCATTAAAATACTATGTATATTCCATTCGGTAAGTAATTTGTAGTGTTTTCCACTTACTTACAAAATCTGATTATAGTCTACTGGTGTTTTTACCTGAAATTCACGCGGACGAAGTCGCGGGCAACAGCTAGTTTAGAATATATTTGTACTGAAGAGAATGTAAACTTTTCCGTTAAACTATTTATTGTATGCCAAGCTTTTAAAGAAATTGTGGTCTTAGTGTTATTTTAATTCTTGTTAACAATGGGAGTGAAGGAAATATATATATATCCTATGTATTTCCCTCGCCGAGAAAAAGGAAAGCCTATATCCAGTAGTAGGTGATACAGTATACTGAGCCAAAATGGTGATTATGACGATTTGAGTAGTAAAATTAATATTTTGGATTGGAGATAAATTAATATTTTACTCGTATTAAAATGTATATTTCAGCGATGAATATTTAATAACTAATGGTGCATCGTAATTAGAACTTTTCAAACGCTGCGATCAGAAATTGAAACAAACAACGCAATGTGTAAAATGTTATACACATAACATCACGCCTGTATTCCCTGAAGGGGTAGGCAGAGGTGCACATATAGTACACCCACATTTCGCCAATTATGTTTTAGGTCCCAATGTTATAGCGGCGAGCCTATTGCCATCAACTGGGCACAAATCCAGACGCCGTGCTGCTACTACTACCCAATAACACTTTGCCCGACCCGGGATTCGAACCCAGGACCTCTAGACTAGACCAAAGAGGCAGTCAAAAAGTAAAATGTTATATTTATGTTATGTACATAGAAATAAACTCTTTATTTGCCAAAACAGGGCCACATGTTGCGAATGCTTTTAAAAGCGACAACATCGTCGGAGTTCATTGTTGATGCTTAAAGTATCGTATATACTTTGCTATTTACTTTACGGGTATGAACAACAAACAGCATCCTGTTTAATTATGTTAATACAATAACCTTTTAATAATGAAACAGGGAGGACAGTTTATTTCATTAATTACTCCGGCTGTGACGGTCAGTAATTGACTGAATAGCTACTTAATATCACTTGAGCTACGCTACTTGGATTGCTTTACTCAAGAGACTCATAGCATTCAATTGCATAGCAAGATAACGTTAAAATATCATACTGTTAAAATATCATTCTTCTTATGAACAACCTGTGTCAGAATTTAAACCGCCTGCTGCAGACCTCTAACATGGCTTTACACACCGTTGGAAAATCTCTCAGGTGTGCCGGTTTCCTCACGATGTTTTCCTTCACCGTTTTTAGCAACTGATTACTAATTAATATTACGCAAATACATTCCAAAAGCCTACTACATCATACTATGAAAATATAGGTTTGGATCAAATACAAATTTTGTTATTGCACGTTCTAAAATAATTTAATAGGTGGCAATTCGATTTGTGGCCCATTTGCACGTACGCCGCGGGATTTAATAAATATTTTAGTTTCCTGCCCATTTGTGGCAGGTGATAGGTCAATCGTATTAAAAAATCAGATACATTCTAACACGACTTTGAATATGCCTTTGCAAACAACCATTAGGTAGGTAAATATACCTCAGATACCAGAAGTTCTTTAAAAATGTTGTCTAAAATAAATAAGATGTATTTGGTACGAAAAATTTGTTATAAATGTTAAAGGATACAATATTATAGATAGGTATTACACTACACTACACACTTTCAAACTGAAATTACACAATATGCAAATCAACTACAGAAATAGCTTTCGTAAAACAGACACAAACAAACTTTAATTCAAGATGAGTGTTCATAAGGGCTTTCACGTAAAATAATAAAATATAATAATATTTTCCATACAAAAGTACGAAACAATATTGTAATAACCAAATTTTTTGGAGGTAGCTCAATGCTCATACTTCATAACCAAACAGCTTCGTCCAAAATAATCCGAAAAGCCCGTTACATAATTTAACCTTTGTTTAATGTAGCGTTTAACTCCAGTAAATCTAATTTGCGGCTTCATTGCTCAATTAGTATCTAATGAAATTGTGCATGTAATTACAAGTTATGAATTCAGTTATATCGATAGCGATTAAATGGAAATCTGTAACAAAACAGCTATTTGACGTGTGGTTTCACCGTTTCAGTAGCTCTTACTCAAATAATGTTTGCACAATGTTGTGATAATGAACCTAATCTCTCGTTTGGTCCCGTTTGTCGTGCGGTTGTTTTATGAATGCTATGTTTATTAGATACCAAGTGGGGTTGTAAAGTGAATTTGCGTAGAGGAATAATCTTCAATTTGTGAACAAACAAAAAGGGTCGGTTGGGATGTTAAGCTATACTATACGTGTGTAAAGATGTTCCGTGAAGGGATGAGGCATCGTTTTAGGGTCCGGAAACCACCGGCTTTGTATCTTAAACGATCAAAAGTAAGTACTTTCAATATGAACACGACGTATTTGACGAGAGGATTTCAATTTCATTTTTTGGGTTAAGGATAAGTTACATTTAAATAACTCTTTTTATACAAAACAGAGGTGCTTTTTATTCAACGTCGGAACAAGACAAAAAGGAGCTTCTGAAGTAAGCGGGTTACTAGGTGCATGTCGACGTCGCTTCGCTTCGGTCTACAAACCTGTTACTACTTACGCACAATCGCGACCTTTAAGCTCAATAATTTGCACGGATGCTGGTTTGGTTTCTCACACTATGTCATTCTCTTCTCGATTCTTTATGGGAATATAGTGCGTATTCATGGTGTTCTTAATGTACGCTAAGTGCTCCGTGTGGTCTCAGACCACCCTGTCAGTGAAAGCCTCAAATGTAACATTAATTGTAACGCGAGGTCGGTTTGCTAAGTACCGCCTGTATCCTATTACCATCTTTCGAACGTCGAAAAGGCACTAAGTGTACGCTTTAAGTTATTAAGGTCACTAATCTGTTTACTGAATTTGGCAGTGGTAAGGCGTGAATTTTTAAATGCTTCTCAAAATAAATATCACAAGCAATTCTCATGTTTGAGAGGAAAGCTGGTACAAATGGTATAAAATATATACTCTTTTATTTGTTAGTCAGTTTATAACCACTATATATTATTAAAGATATTTTATTATTTCAGATAGTATGCTCTGCAGATTTGAATTCTTTTTTTAGTCATAGTAAGATTAGATATTGTAACAACTTTTTAAGGGATAATTATTTAGTACCTACCTAATACCAATAATTCGATCCATACGTCTAGCCATTTCAGTACTGCATCTAAATAACTATATCTTTAAAAGCGAACCTACACGACCCATTTCTTTAGACATAAATCAACGGAGGGCGAACCAACTATGTATTACAGCCGCGATGAAAAGGAAGACGTTAGCCGTGAACGTAATAGACTTAAATGATATTGTAGGTGGATATTATCCAACAGCTTTGCATACATACCGTGCATCCATTTTCTATAGCGCACGCTATCCTGTTTGTATTACGAGCATTGATCAATAATTCCATTCATTCATTGTTTGTTTATGGCCAGCACGCCTGTACATTATTTATACATCTTATGCAACATTTAATAAACGACAATACGTGCCTAGTGAAATATTACATTGTATAGAGTTTTACAATCGATATTTAAAGGACACCGGTCAATGTGACTGTATGCGAACTTGAGAAGGTCGGTAAAGCAATACAGACGATGTGCGACGATTTCTTTAGATGGGACGACTTAAATGTAAATCGGATTGTAGTGAATATTACGTTTGAGCTTTAAGCTTTTTATACAGAATATATCAGAATTATCCAAGTATGATCAAAAAAATTGAAGAGAAATGGATTATCAATAAATAAAGAAAGCTTTATTCTTTTATTTAGTAACGTATTTATAAATGAATTGTTGTTTGTTAGTCTCGCTAAAACTCGAGAACGGCTGGACAGATTTGGTTAATTTTGGAAAATATTTAAAAGTCCAGGGAAGGTTTAAATGGTTAGAAGGCGGTTCGAAGTTCGCCGACTCAGTTAATATATCTATAAATATGATATTACAGTTTACTTTGGAATAAAAATATGAATTAAAGTTATTCCATCATCATACAAGAGAATTTTAAATATAAGCAGATGAAACAATGGCGAGTGCTCGACCGATAAGTTCGTGCTCTAAAATCAATAAGTACCTTCCTGTTATCGAGGCCTTTAGGTTTATAGTGACACCCTGATACCCACGTGTAAGTGAAACTAGAGTAAAACACCCTTTTCCAAAGGCCACCGACCAGTTTATGTTACGTCAACGTTTAAAGGGTAATGTATTCCAAAGCGTTTATCTTAATTAAATACAGATATACGAACCTTGTTGTTGACGTTCAGACCTATTCAGTATTAGCATTTGAAATCATTCGATAAAATAGGAGTGATCTACGGCTGTCTCCGCCGATGCGTTATAATGGATTTAATGTCAATCATGAATCTTATATTAGTAAAGCTATTGACAATGTAGATAGATAAGGTTTATAAGAGGGTAATAAGGTCCTTTTGTGGTTAAAAATGGTCAGGTCTTGAACAGTGGGACTGTATGGCAATGGGCCAACTGTATCATTGAAATCTTATTTTATTATTAATGAATTATTATTTTTATTTAGCTTTTTAACAAAAAGATTAACCATCTTTTGAAAAGCTGGACGCCAAACTCTATTTATACAAAAATGATCGCTTTTTTTGTTCACAAATAAATGCGCAACTTAAAATCCGTTCCAATCAAAATCTACAGCGCCTTTATTGACGTACAATATCGTACTATGTAAATTCTCATATCCAAAGAACGTCTACTGACAGACATGATATGTATTTGCATTTCTCATAGTCCAGTAAATCCCATCTCATCCCGCCTTAGATCATGCACGCATATTTGCACCTGTACAGTAACGTCAACGGAGCCCTCGTTTACATGTAGTGAAACAAAGAGACGAGATTCACCTACTAACCCATTTCGCTATAGTTATCTTTGTATAGCCACGAATTGACTGGCTCCCGCCGGGCTATTACGTGTCCACTTATTCAGCCGTGCAATTGCAATCGCAGTTGCTATTGCCAAAATGTTTCATCGTGCATTAATATTCATTTGTTTTATGCTAGTCTTGTGTGTGATATGTCTTGTTATATTTTCTTATTAAAATACAATTATCATTAATCCTTTAAGCGCCAGCGCGGTCGACAGGTGTTCCCAAATAATAGGTTTTCTATTGTGTCTAGGCAGTAAAAGAAAAAAACCTAAGGTAATGTTCAAATAAAAAGGAGAATAATGTTTTAATCATGTAAACAATAAACTTAACTTTTATTTAATTGTCTACATCAGACTTAGGTACCTACTCCTAAAAACCTCTTTGCAATGTTGCATTACAAAGTAACTGAAAAAATCTTCACGATAAAAAAGGGACTCAAGTCTCAAACGGACGCAGACGGTGCGTCAGTGTGAATAAGGATACACGAGTTGACTGATAAACGTCGAATTCGTTATCTAGCGACGTATCAAAGTTTGCGCAATTAGTCGCGGTCGCAAGATACGTAATCGGGAGGCGGGCATGCTCTGCCTCTGCGAACTATACAGTTAATTACTCTTGTTCAACCGCCGTTCAACAATATTGGCTCGTGTTATCCCCACAATACATGTACGTAGCGATAGTTTTAGTCAACATGACCGTTTTTGTGTGAGAATTAATTCAAGTGGATTGGAATTCCCGTTGCGTAACCGCGTTTGTTGTAGATAAGACTAATATAGAGCTTTGTGGTATCGGGTGGGTTATGATGATGAAGTTCTGCCTTGACTGCCTCGTTGGTCTAGTGGTTGCTAAGCGCGACTGCTGAGCACGAGGTCCTGGGTTCAAATCCCGGGTCGGGCAAAGTGTTATTGGGTTTTTCCATTAGGTAATTCTCAGTAGCAGCACGGAGTCTGGATTTGTGCCCGGTTGATGGCAATAGGCTCGCCCCCTATTACATTGGGACCTAAAACATAACTGGCGAAATGTGGGTGTACTATATGTGCACCCCTGCCTACCCCTTCGGGGGATACAGGCGTGATGTTATGTTATGTAGTTCTGCCTTAATCTGTTGACTTTCATCCACTATAATCACGCCAGTAATCCCGATAGGTTGTCACCTTTATCAGGAGTCTATGCATCCATATTTTGCCGCACATTACCAAGAAGAGAATCGTGGTCCCATTGACAGTAGAAGACCAGATAACGCTTTCCCACATACAGTACATAACTCGTATTTTAAACTTGATAGTATTAGAATTTAACTTCATTCTTGTAACAAAAGAAAGCACACGTCATTCGCGCAATAGGAGGGTTTTATCAACTTATGATTTTTCAATCGCCTGTCTAGTTCAGCACCTCACTGCGTCAGTTTCCCGCCGAGAGGATTGAATACAATGAATTTCGATCGACCCTCTTTATCTCCTTGGAACATAAATATCTCCATGTATGTAAAATACGTAGTACATTTATGGAATGTTCAGTATGTTTGTGTTATTACTAAAAGCATCTAAATGTAAATGTTGGCGTTTCTGTTGATAAAACCAATTAATTAGTTATAGCTGTTAAAAGGTGACTGGAAAAACGAATAAATGGCCACTTTTAGTATAATATGACGTAATGTGTAAGTTAAATCACGCCTGTAGGTACTGCTCTGAAGAAGTAAAAAATTGATCGATGTGTTTATTTGTTAGGACACTACATACATACCCATAATTCGCTCTTCATTTGTCTTATGTGGTAGTCTATTTCCATTTATCACAGATGTATATGTCACAGTATCTATTACCAAACAAAACGATAAAAAAGACGATCGCCGGCATTATAACGATCGAACAGCAGATGTTAAGTCAGGAGATCCCCCGAGGCCTCCCCTTCTAATAAAACACTATTAGTTTCAACTAATATCGGTCGCTATCTGCCAACTTGTGGTTACGGTATTAGCTACAGTTTAACAGTAGATTTATTTGTTCTCATTATAATAGGCAATTCGTAGTCCACGAAATATGTACGTAATAATATTGTAGCATTTGGGTTTGTTGCTAATTGGTAAATACGGTAACTAATACGCTCGTGTCTGTTGGTTTAATAACATTATAGCGGCTTTATTGTACGTTAACTAACCTCGACGTTTCGATCTAGTTTCAGAACGTAATTTCGAGAATAACCCACAGGGAGCTAGCGTGGTGACTGGTGATCAATGCTCGATGTTTTCTATACGAAAAGCGGCTTTTGCCTTGCAGTGGGACAGTTGGAGGTTTTTTTTATATAACCCTTTATTGCAAAACAGAAATTTAGTATGCGACCAAATAACATATTAGAATCTGTAACTTAAATATTTATTTTATCCCATTTAAAACTTACTTTATTTTTACTCAATAAAAAAATCACGAAAATATATTATGAAGACTTCGTTTTCATTTCAATTCACCCAACCAATCATAACAATCTTGCTTTCATATCGCTCAACCACACGAATTATACCTACTCATAATTTATCCTTACCCCTCATAATACCCTTTTTGCTACCGTAATATCTTTGGAATGGGCCACTCTTCTTCACAAAATGCTAATGCATTGATTTACTATGTAGGCATTAAAAACAATAACGGCCCACCAACGTTATGCTCGCACGCTAAGAAATATAAAAACACGCAAAAAAACTTATTCAACATCGTTAAAGCCGAACGAAATTCGCCCAGTAGTTATGAGACCGGCCTAAATATACAGTCAGGCACCGCCGAGAACGGTTTTAAAATATGTTATTATTTATAATGGTCTAACAACGAGAGTAGGATGTCGTCACCTTGTGTAGAGTCAATAGTTTCCTTATATGGAGTCACAGGTGTCATATTGCCGGATACATTAATCAAACGGCGGCTAGTATGAATTATGGCTCGACCACCAATGAGACTTCAGCGATTTATTGTGCAAACAAACAAAAAATATTAGTCGCAGAACATAGGGGACAGTGAAGAGGCGTCTTTATGAGCGCAAGAAACAGAGAGAATGACATATTATTTCATGTTTTAATGAGTACCTAAGGAAAAAAAGCATTTATCTTTAGTTTATAACTAAGTTAATATTTATGAAGGTAAGTTATGTGACTTAACAAGTTACCAGCTGTTGATTTGTATAGTTTTAAATAGAGAGACTTCAATTCCTGGTACCCTTAGATTAATGTATCAAGAGGCTTAAATAATGTGCCATCAATGAAAGACTTTAAAAAAACATTAACTATAACACAGAAAGGATTTTAATTCCATGTCATGAATAAATATAAAATCAAAGCAAAATAGTCGGTATTCACGTAAAAAAACGTAAAACGTAATCTAACTCTATTTATAGTCAACAAAAATCAGCAGTATTCAAAAATACAACCACACTTGCGCCCGCAGCTAATGTGACGTAAACAATTTTAAAGTTTACTCATCTATGTCCAAATTACATTTAGTGGAAATTTTGTTAAAAACGCTTGATACGGCAACTTTGTTAAACTAATTTATTCAAATAGAGTTTAAAAGCAACAACAATTTGTGATCATACTCATAATGTGAATACTAAGCGAGAAGGTGAGTTAAATAGTTTTTGCAAGTTGGCAGTTCTGTACAATGAGCACACACAATTTGACATTGAATGCTAATATTTACAGTACACAGGACTCGTTTGACACCCATTAATTACGTAGCAAAACTCCGACTAAGTTATAAACGGTCGCGGATTACACTTTGCTAGATAAACCCAACTTTGTCAGAAAGACATCTAGCAGATAACTAACTCTTTCATAATTTAAAACTTGATAAACAGCACTTCTCGCTGAAGTCTTAGTATCACAGTAGCGGTTTTTCTTATCTCATTCAACCACAAAGGCAACGGAAAACTTCCCCTTTGTATATCGTACTTTCGTGTAATCCTGAGAACGATCAAAGTCAACTTAGTTGAAAACAAATTCAAACTTGTGCGGGGTTGGCCAGTGATGCTGAGACTGGTATTTTACAGCACTTTGACAAACTATCATATTGCTAACACTATGTGTGCGCACGATCCCGGTGGCATCCAATTGATATTGGCTTGGGTTACTGCCCAGTAATCTTGAACTTATGAGATCACTGGGCTGTAAACCCGTTGTGTTAGAGTATCGTATGCACCTACCTAAACCTAATCGTTATGACACCAAATCATTGTTTCAGGTTGTAATATAGGTAGGTACTTCATTTTTGTGAATCACGGAATGTATACTTCGGATAGTTACATTTACATTCAAATTCCTTTTACCAAAATGCAGGAAAAAGTCGACAATATTAATATTATATTTAACAGTTCTTACTTTTATGTGCCTATTTAATTCTAATAGCTTATCCTGTACCTAAATATGTGGGAAATAACCCCAGGCAACCAGTACATAATACACCGACCCTACACGAAGGCCTGATTCAGCAACAATATTAAGTAAACAGTCAATACAACACATGCCACAGTGAACTTCCCCTAACACGACACACTCGGTGTCACGCGCCGTATAATTTACCAGCCTGCTAAGCTGCGCTAACCGCAACGATGATCTACGCAACAACTACAGAGCTGCATGGAGCCCCGAGCTAAGGAACTAAACCTACCTAATCTATGTTAAGGGGAAACCCTTAAGTTTGCTACGTCAGAGAGAAATTCTAAATAACTTTGACGTTAAAGAGAATGTGAAACATAAAGTGAGTGGGATTATAGATATAGTAGAATGTTGGCTTGTAAAGTTATTGAGTTTGAAATGAACAACAAATCTAGTGTAGTCTCTGTTATGTTAGGAACCGATGCTACTGTGTTTATTGTTTACAGTCGGTAGTAACCTGTTGTTCCGCCTGAAAAGTCCCAAGTTTTCCGGAATGTATGTTATGTGGTGTCGATGAAGGTAACAGAATATAACCACATCTATAACTTCCTGAATTTCTTGTACTACGGAGAAAACATGGCTAGACACTACGTAATAAAACTGCGTTACTGCTCTGGGTTTGCCAAACGAAGAGGTAGATGCTATGTCACTTGAACATTCTTCTTATCTTTTAGAGAACTTACTGTTTGAGTTTTTTGGTTTTGGTGGAATTTATAAATCAAAACAGACAGAGCACTATTTAAAAATGTATCTTGACATTCTACCAATGTAGAAACAAATTAGAATTTAGCTTTGAATAGAAGCTTTATTCTCGCCATTTAGCTTAGTGAAATAGTACACATTTCGCTAGGAACAAACCACAACCACGAATGAGAAAGAAGTCACATTATTTTTGATTAAACCATAATTCTTTTTTCAATTCTCGACCGAAGCTGGTCACGCTGGTATAATTTAAATCGTTAAAATTAATAACGGACTCATAAAGCAAGCTCTCCGTGATAAGTTCAAATCTGTCAATTGTCGTGATTGCGGGTGTGACCGCCCGTTAGCACTCCGTTAACTTGTTTTAATAGCGCCACGCGATCTAGTGTTGTAGGCCAAAAATATGGGTTTTAAATTAATCGCGGCATTATATATCGGATTTTTTTACTTATAAAATTATATACTATTACAGCTACTTTTGTATTACTTCAGTCTTTGTTGTCTTGAGGTCAGGCTGTAGCTTCTTCCCATTGCGAAAGTATTTATTTAGATTCATATATTTGTTATTTAGTTTTTGTCGATTTATATAACTATTAGTTTCTATAATATTTTTCGTGAAAACTACACTATGGGATACGCAGAGGTTCAAAATTCACGTTTTAAATTACTTACGAAATTACCACTGCTTCAAAGTTGCGATTGAATGTTGCAATAAATCTTTCATTGTGAGAATACTAACCCAATACACATTAAAGCACACATTGAAGGCCTCTAATAGAGCGACAAATTGGGTGTGGACCACCGATCAGAAGGTCACCATTAGGAATCTGACCTCATTGAATCAACAAGGAATCTATTTATAGATCAAATTCTATGTATATGCAAGAACTTATAGGGATTTTAGTTGTAAGGTTAGTGTTTCACCAAGTTAACTGTTCTGACAACTCTCAAAATTGATTTTAACAGACTGTGATACTACCTACATGTTTATATAATTTAAACTTAACTTCAATGTCGCTTTAAAAGCGAAACGAAGTGATTATATGTACGTTTTTATAATGCCGTCCTTTTTTTTGCAGTGCCTCTTTTTTAGGTTACTTGTTGAAAGCAAAAATAGTAGACATCAAAAATATTATTTAAGTGACACGCAGCTTCTATTTTAATCTCTTGACATCGCGTCTGTGACGTTTAAACATCGAATACAAACGTAACACATTCAGATTAGTTTAAAAAAAGAGTCTTTCTTATTTCAATTTCACTGTACATAGACTAGTTTTTAAGAACTTTAATACCTATTAAGTTGGTTATAAAAACCAACAACCGCTACAATATTTAGGTAAGTAGGTACCTATTACTTATCTGCAAGTTTTACTTTGTTATTTAATGCACCATTATAATATATTATCGTCGATGTAGACTGACGTCAATGAAAACTTTAAGTATTTTAGAATACACAATACCACATTACAATTTAAAGCAGTTTCGTATGACATAAACTGCGTCGTTGAACGCTGAACGTCTCTCGACGAGACAATATAGTGTTATACAATGTTTTGTGTGACGTCATAGGATCAATGATGCATAATATTTTGCTAGAGAACAAGTCTTTCAGAGGTGATGTAAGTTTAAAACAAGCGGTGGCCTTCTTAAAATGTAAAGGAGGACGTTCGCAAGGTTGTAACGTTCAGATGTACATACATGTACGTGCGTACTGTCTGTATTTTATTGTTTTACTCTGTGGACCTGTCAGTTGGTCACGTGTTTACTTTTTTCATTTTGCTTTTGTTCATTCATGTCATTTGTTTTCGTTTATCACTGGCGCTCTTAAGTGGTTGGAAGGAGGTCATGATTTTTTGTAGCTTTCATTTTTGTTAGAGTTCCTTTCAATACCAAAAAAAATAATACAAAAAGAAACGCAAATGTTAATGGTTTGAACAAATAAACAATTAGTGTTAGCGCAAATCACGATGCCATTTATATATTTGAATAGAACGGTATACATACCACAAATACTATGCATCATTCCATGCCTGTATCACAATATATTAATGGTTTACAAAATACATAAAGTAATAAGTACAAATACTCAGTTGCTAGAAACTATTCGTTTGCTTTTCAACTAAAGGTTGAATGTAAAAATTATGGCCAGGGAACGTTGCACAATGGTTACTTAACTTACAAATGGATGCGTAAACTGAGAAAGCTCGGACGGATCACAAATTACATTGTTTAAAGTCACAAGAGTTGTTTTATGGGTATAATAACACATTTAAATCATGATTGCTGTCCATTACACATTTATCTAATGCACAAAACTGTTTTAGTACAAAAAGACGACCTCCCAAGACCGTTTATAGGGATTAAGTTGAAGTTATTTTCTGTATCGTGTTACGAATCCAACAATTTTCTTTCTATCCCGAAATTATTATGTAAGACTGGCTTTTTAACTTACATAATTTCAGACTACGAAGAGCTTTGAATAAACTATTCCAAAGGACTACTAAAACAGCCATACTGCTGAATACCTATTTAATATAGAAACGTAACTACAGGTTACGTAAGTACATAATAATTATATTCGACCGTATTCCACGAAAGCTACGCTTCCATTAAATCATCTGTGATATTGATACGTCTATGTCAACAGCGCTGTATTCACGTCGGTGTACAACGCTAGTGTGTGGAAGCGGAGAGATTATAATGACGAATAGCCGTCAGATTATAATCCACAAATTGTCTATTAATATATAGTGACAAATGATCTGTTGTCCCCAGTTAACAATGTCGATACACATTAATTGTTCATATCAAATGCTATGAGTGTTTCAAATGTTTGAAATGTTGATGATTATCTGCTTTAATAACACTAAATTGGCTAATCTGATTTAAATGATTAAGCTGTGTGTTTATTTTTATCTCACGGCGCATTCTTGGCAGTTATCCCTGCCACTAACCTGACAACTGGCTAATCTTTTAAAAGGCCGAGTTCCTTATTTTATTAGCACTTGTCAACAAGATGGAAGACGGATCTCATGGAGTATTTTAAAACAGTTGAAACAAGATATTATGGGAAGGAGAAAATGTTCTCGAAATGAAAGTGTACATTACAGGATGTCTGGAATAATTAGCGGCGACATAGGACAGAAAAAGTCGTTCACGGCCGACTCTTCGGTTTTGTTAAGCACTTATTTTGTCTACGGCCCTAATTAGTCCAAAGTTCTGCGTTTTAATTCGCCGGTCTTACGCGTTCTTTCTCTATCAAAACTTTTGTATTGTCTTCTCGCTTAGTAACTTTTTACAGATTGTTTGAAGTGGGTACGATATCATTATTTAATGGGGAATTTCGGATAAGTACAAAACAGAACTAAAAGAAAGCAAAATAAACGGATGTTAAAAACGATATCTGGTTAAAACAGGTGTCTCACACTCGTGCAAAGATACCAAGCAAATTATAAAGATAAACCATAATTTTGACGAAACCCAGACGATTCGAATACCCTAAAAACATAGACAAACAAGAAATACGGTAGGTAAACATTAAGAATATGCGTCACTGTTGACATTAAAAATATCTTTGCTATCAGTGCGAAACCAATGGACAATCTATACGGTCTACTTAACGTAACAAACTTAAACACGGTATTGGAATAAGCAACGTTTAAAGGCACTAGTTGTGCTTGCGGTTTGGCTCGTGTATGTTTACGGGATTTAAAAATACAATAGGTACTAAAAAAGAATTGAAAATTAAAGGAATGTGAAACAAAGACTTCGTGTCCGTTGTTTGTTGTACGGTGAAAGGGTAGAAGATATATTAATATACAAAAAACACACAGTTCTTAATACTAGATCATGATATATTAGTTTTTGTTTGTGGATCAAGGGAGCATAAGATAGAAGCGATTTTTTGCATAGAAATAAGTATACCAATAGTTTAAGGTACAGAGAATGTCACAAGCTTTTTATCCATACTAATATTATAAATGTGGAAGTAACTCTGCCTGGCAGTTACGCCTTCACGACTAAACCACTGCACGGACTTTGATAAAATTTGGCGTATAGAAAGGCTACCGAACGCAGGCGAAGCCGCGGGCAAACGCTAGTTCCTAATGCACAGACCCAGTAAGTTAAAGTCATTAGGGCAAGACTCAAGCTGAAGCTAGTAATATAAATGAGAAAGTGTATTTAATTACTCAAACACAAACCCTAAACTGTCACAATTCAAAATGTATCAACTAACGTGAACATAAAAAATTTTTCATTAGCAAAGACAGGAGATTATTTTTATCCACAAATAGGGCGATATACATGTGTTCGGTGTCGGGAACACCGCGTGGCTTCACTAAAAATACCAGTATCGCGCTAACCGACAGATCGCTCTTGGTCACAACTCTCACGACGTATCAACACCGGATTAATCTTTGGAGTATAAATAGAATGCTGTCGCTGTCATTATGAAATAAATAAGTGACAGTTTGGTTTTTTTTCGGGTTGGACAAGACAATCTCGTGTCAAAATGTTGATTTAATTTTTAAGATCTGCCTTATAGGCATAAAGCTAGAATAGTACCAAGTAATAGTCGTGCAACAGTTTAATATTTATGCTTACGCCTAATGGTGTTATTTCTGTCCTCCTGTGAGTTTATAGGGGGTGGGAATTGGGATGTATTACAATGTTTATTTTAAAACCATTTGTATGGGTTTTAACTCAGTCGCGGTACGATCACTCTACCATAAACAAGAACGATGCTCTTTAAAATTGATTTATGTGTTCCTTTACTAAAGTAAAGAAGTGACAAATTACTCCAAATTGGTGCCTCTGAACGACTTTTTTCTTCCAATAATTGGCAACGATAAAAACGATTAAGTCAAATAACACGAATTATAAATTAATAATCATGTAGAGTTACAAGAATTTAAAATGTCAGTTATAATTATTCAACACAGAATATTGTATGTGCTGGTCGATAATAATCCAGCAATTGAAATATTATTTAACTCCTCTGACATTTAATAATGATATGTTAACTGTCCGTGTTATTTGATTTGTGGTCTCTGTTACCATTATACCCTTTGCGTGTAGTAATTATGACAAGGGATTATAAGGGTAACAGTGCAGCTGATAATTACGATACGTCTTACGATAAACTGAGTCTTTAGTCTTTGCAACATTATTCTTTTGGTATAAAAAATTCCCTTCTACTCTGATCCAGTACAATAATTATTTTAGTGGATAACGATTGAGTGTTCATTTAAATAAATAGTTGACCGAGTCTCGCGTTCGCGCGGTCAAACGGTAATTGGATTGAACAGGGGGTGAAGTTGTGTTAGAGCTGCGACCACATGCGTTAGTTAAACAACCAAAACAAATGACCCGCGGCGATCGCTGCACTACCTTTATTCAATATTTTGAGATGAATTTGTGAATCGTAGGTAAGACTAGTAGTCGTTTTTTAGGTTCCAGACAAGTACTAAGTAGCTTCGCACTAATTACTTAAGAAGTTAATGATGTGAGTAATAGACAATGAAAGCCAACAAACCAAAAATATCGTACCTATTCGAGCTTATGATCTCATTTAAATTGTCTACGTTTTACGAACATATGCATGAAGTCTTGTTTTGCTGTTATTGAAAATGTCCAACTTGTTTTACTCATATAGGTATTCGGCTCTGAATTCGTAAATAGGGTCATGAGGAAACATTACATGATACATTAACAATAATGCGACGCAAAAATTTAGAAAACAATGTTGATACACACTGAGGCCCGTCCCAAACAATCGTCATATGTTTATCTTTATTTTTTGTTACATTTTGTTGGAATTTTACCCTCTTATGTCGTCATGGCGGAACGAGCGAACGTTTTTTGTGTGGCCGTTGAAGTAGCCATAAAACACAGCAATTATCAAAAGTGCAGCGGACGTCTGTCGGAAAAACAAATGAAAAAAGTTTTAGGACATTCAGGGACATATTATACATGGTATAATATTGTATGAAGTATCCAACTGTGCTTAATGTTTATACTCCGGCTTGTATATGCGAATGAGAGAATCATTAACGTTTTTATTTCTTGATTTATGTTGCTGGTCTACACACGCGCGTGCTAAGTGCTTATTATGATGATTGAAACGCTGTAAGTATCTAAGTTTGTCTCACAAGAAATAATCATAATATAATCCCTATAAAAACATAGATTATTTTTTAAATGAGGCTTTTTTGACAGTAATATCTCTGATTTGTGCTGAATTGCTTAGCACATAAATATATTGTAAGAGCCTTTCGTCATGTGCTGGTGTTCCCACGTAGACAGTTTCCCTCGCGCCGTCACCGTGACAGTTAATTAATAACAAGTTGGAATCTCCGCTGAGCAGACGCAATTCGCGGCGTAACACTCTCATTCCTAATGTAAAGTCCCCTTACTGTTGCAGACTTTTGATTGGGACTCGGGGGACACTCGCCGGAATTCGTCGAGGAGGAAACTCGACTATTTGTCGACTGTTTAACGAACGAAATAATTTACTTATGCCTTAATGATAGCCCGAGCGATCTGTCAGCGTGTTGAGTTATTGAGACATTTATTATGCTCGGTTGACATTTCAACGTGGCGGGAGAGAATGATATTAACGATGTGTGTGCCATTGGACGCTTGTACCGTTTTCTAAACAATAAAACGTGGCCGTCGTCAGCTAATCGATCTCCACAGAGCGCATGAATTGACTGGAACTGACTCAGCGCTGTATAAAGTGGCGATAAATTTACTCAGAGTAACGAGTCTAGCCAGCGGTTCCGAAGTGACAAACGAGAGATTTGCCGGTGGTTTACTACACTAGCTTTAGAAGATTAGTTTCCTATGGGCTACCGGACTGATACCAGCAGGATTTAAAATCAATTGCGCGAAATGTGTATAATACTTACAATGAATTTATTGCTGCGTACCAAATAAATAATTTTTACATTTGAACCTAAACGTTGCTAATAATGTTTTCTCAGACTTAGAAAATATTTACTTACGGTAAATGATCTCGCATTCAAATGCTTAAATAAACTGACAATAATTAATTGAGTACACCTAAACAAAATATACGCAAGGAAACAAAAGACAATGTTTGTAGTGCAAAGAGAAAGGGTTCATTTATCATTATCCAAGTTTAGTAGGTAGTTGGCACGTCCAACAATACACTCTGTATTTACTTACGCAAATTAAGCGGTTGCTGATTAATATCTAGTGAGATAATCTTGAAACAGGGCGGCGCAAGTTTGATCAACGACTTAACTTTCCCAATGACACCTCGTAAATTTCCTGGAAACCTTGTGAATTAAAGTTAAAAGGCTTTATGGTCATGAATAAAACGTGTCGAGGGTACTATTAAGTTTTCCAGTTAACTTCTCATTATGCACAAGTGGGCCAGCATGAATTTTATATGCACCGTTCTTCATAATGTAATCCCTCAATATTTTCCAGAGCAAATTTTTAGCTTTATTCAGATTTATCCCTTGAATAGAATTTACTACAGTCACGGTGTCTTATTACCTACATTATTTTTATATGGCAACTAGTAGAAGTATTTTATTTACAAGGTCAGATTTCACTTACTAGATGACTTTTCTTATTGTAAAAACGTATTGGACATAGTTTATTTGCCAACATGAAGCTCTAACGTTACGTTAAAAGTTAACCCTCTCGTTACGTTCCAGTGAAATCAGACTCAGCTCCACTCATTTTGAAGGAACGGTTATCATATAAGATCCTAACTCAATTTCTTGATGACACATATATGCCAAAGCGTACAATTCCAATTTGCAGGCTTCTGAAAGCCACTAACGACTGACGTAACAACCGATATTCGTATGAGAACTAGAACAGATGGCTTAACGACCATTCTAAGGCATGTAACTTGTAATAACCTACATTAGTTGACTGCACTTTGTTAGAAACGAGTTAATATAATAGTCATGCAAAGCTCGAGTGTAAGTTACACTGCCGTATCAATTGAGTGCGCCGGCCGACACTTACAAATGGCGTTGACAACAAATATGGTCAAATTTTAAACACTCGTATTCAGCTTCATATGTTCTGTTGTCTATCCAAAATAGGATCACAGAGCACATGGTTGAGTTTGTTGACAAATAGATTTTTTTCGAAATACTTTTATGTCGACGACCCCAAGGGGGGCCTTATTGAACGTAACCGGACAAAGGCGAGACTGCAAGAGTCTCCAGCCAGAATTGTCACATAGCAATCAAAAGAACTCCTATCTTTGCAGGTTAATTTAAGAGAGGGATCTTCAGTGATCAAAAGGTTGTGAATAATGTGGATACTTATGCGTTAGATCATTATTTTATTTACTGTTAAGATTGTGGTAGAGTAAAATGTAACTATTAAATGTATATCATGTGTATTACGGGAAATGTAGACACAAGAGCCGCTTTCGCGAAGCCTAATGACCAGTGCAAGAGGCAATGTTGTAAGCTACTGTTTGTTGTCAACAAAAACTACTTCTTTTGGCACGGAATTCTTAATGTTTAGGTATATATAATTTTATCGAAGTTATCGGAAAATCTGCAATATGTTGAGACTAAAATAAAAAAGTTCAGTGGATATGTCGTCAATCGTCGAACGTTCGACTGTTAATGGAATAAGAAAAGTCCATGCACCATTAGCGTCATCACATGAGTATGCCACACACGTAGTCAGTGCACCAACCAATATCAAATAGAAAGTTAAAGTATCAAAACAATAAAATAGCAGACTTGCTTTATTGTTTGGCGCGTGAATGTACTGAGTAAGCGCTTTCAACTTTTCTAATACTCCGTTCGAGGCGGAATCGAAAACTGAAACTTGACGGAGACAAAGTTTTTAACATCGCATACATCAATCGCAGACTCCACAAATGTTGCCGCACGCTTCGGATTACACTACAAACAAAAAGAAATACAAATAGATCGAGGGGCATTCCAAATATTCATCCGATACCGGCGAAGCAACGAGCTGAATTGATCCTTAATAGTAATATTTAAAATGAAATAGCCAAATTTTTGCTCGACTATGTAAGTTTTGACGTAATCCTCGGCTACCATTCGGTGACTTCCTAACAAAACTATTTGAGCGGTGAAGCCACTATCGGTTAAACTACTAACGGAATGGGAGGCGAAATATTAAAGGCATGAGCGTCGAGTACATTTAACTGCTGTTTGCGGCTGATTTCACCAAGCTTTGTTTAGGAAAGCGACGCTTTAGAACATCTCAAAATCCGTACAAGTTGAGGTCGACCGAGTTGAGCTAGAATCATGAGTAACCGGTATTAAGAACAGTTTGAAACGCAATTAATGGCTGTAGAAGAGTAGAACTTTAAGGCAAATATATTGTTATACAATTTATAACTTAATATTTTACCCGTGCTTCGGTAGACATGTTAAGCCGCTGGTCCTGCGCCTGATCTCTTTCTGGCCGTGTCGGTCTACCGTCCCATCAGACTGTGCGAGTGAGGTAAAAGGAAATGCACCTGCGTTTGCAAGCATACTTGTGCTCTATAATATCTCCTTTAAAGTTGGCTCGTCTGAGCTGAGATAGGCCGAAATTTGGTCAGGAGAACATTATTATTCTTATACTCAATTATTATGATTTTGGACTTAACACGAAGCAGGTAATAATAGATGCCGTGGGTGTTATTACCTTTTCCACAGATATCGTGGATGCTCTGTTCGGGTACCAGAACCACAAAGGAAATGGGTGTCGCGTGACTCGAGCCGGCTGAACGATAACACTACTTTAAACTACAAACGTGCCAGTACATTTACCAACACTTCAAGTATTTGGGGGAACGAAATAAAAGTGTTCCGACGCTTATCTTCCAGTAAGTTCTTAGTCATTTGGAGGAATGGATTGTTTTATTGCTTGGGGCGACGGGTCGCCAACCTAACACGATTTGTACTGTTAAAATGTTGTTGTGTCTACGGAATCGGTCGCAATGGCGCATTTTGATGTACATTTAAATGCATTACCGTATACTTTATAGCATATTTTGTTGACGATTTTATGGATGAAAAACTTTGATAAATACATGGAGCAATTATATTTTTCCGCGTAACATAAGCTTTGTAAGTAGTAAGCCTAGATCCGTGGTTTAAGTTCAACAATCTCAATTGGTTACGATACGGCTAAATTACTTATAATTTAGAGATTTAGAAAGATAATACAATCATTTCAAGTACTTAGTTGTTATTAAATATCAAAGGAATCATTAGAGATCATCTTAATGCTAATAAATGTACCTAAAAAGATGTTATCTTAACAACGATTCTTTGAAGCAAATGAAGTGAGAAAATGTCGGAACTTTAGGTTTGAGATAAGATTCTAAAGAAAACGTTAAGTAAACGTTTTTATTGAATTAATTTCTAGCAAATGGTTTATAGTATTTTAAAAATCTTTCAATAGGAACCTATTGTTTATGACATTGCTACGAAGTGTCATATTTGGAGTTATGTTCCTATGCATCACATTTCACAATAATATTATACAGGCGAAAGTTTGTGAGTGTGTCTGTATGTTTGTTACCTCTTCACGCTCAAACGGCTAAACCGATTTTGATGAAATTTCATATGGAGGTAGCTGACACACTGGATTAACACATAGGCTTATAGACTTTTTAACCCGAAAATATTGCGGGTAACACAGCGGGGCGCAGCTAGTTGTTCATAAATAATAGTAGGTACCTACTTTATAAGGTAGGTAACCTAGCTAATATTTACACTTGAGAAAAAGCCTAGGGAGGTTGTTTGTTCAAACTCAATAGTCTCTTCTGTATTCCGTTCCGTAGATACCTTTGAACAGAATTCTTACGATGGACTATAATCAGAGTCGATTTAACAATATATGTTTTTACGACAAAGCATGCATTTTGAACTTTACCACATTTAAATCTGGTGTACCTACCTATTGTTTCACATTATGTACAAAACATAAAGTAAGAACATGTTTTTCATCTTTTTATACATATAACACTGCTTCAACCTAAGGCTAACTATGTACTAAGTAGCCAATGCTTAGTGGCATTAAGTCTGAATAAAGAAATAAGAAGTGATATTTACACTAAGCATGGAGGTAGTTACATTCTAACTTTGAAACTAACGTGCAATATGAATAACAATTTTTCTTTAAAGTTAAAAGCTATGTGTGTATCTATGTTTCATCACATAGTGTTCAGTTACATGAAAATAAATAATTACACGTGTCTTTTGTGTCCGGCTATTAGCATAAACAGACGGGAACAACACTCAATAGTGGTCAGTGAACATAAATAACAAGATTCGCACCGCAAATGTGTAGGGTTGTCATTTAGGGTTGTTGTATGTGTAATTTACTCACAAATTATTTTGATTTAGGTTGTTACAGTTTATCGGTCAATTACATCTTTTTGTACTCGTGATTATCTTCATGCTGTCCCACCTTAAAACTGAAATAATTGTTATCCATAATTTGTTTACGGTGTAAATTTGTCGAAACGTCAAGGCCAAAAATTTATAAAGTTGTGTTCGCGTTAATTCCCGTGTTGTTATTTTCTATTACAATCATGCAACGCGATAGTTTAAAAAAAACTGGGTTTTTAAACGAAGTTAGCAGAGTAATAAAGAATTTAATTTTGGCAGTCCATAAGGAAGAACAGTGAATGGCAATACTAACTTTTAAAGAATTAAAGTACAACACAGGAATTAACACGAACACAAGTTTTTCATTTTTGGCTTGACCTTGCGACCGAGTTGCAACGGCCGTAGTCAGTAGCAGACTCTGTTCTTGTGTTCGTATTAATTCGCGTGTAGTAATTTAATTCTATTAAGAAAAGTAAAAACAAAATGTAGCTCCTAATCCTTATCCCAGCCATTGAAGACTGTACGCTTTTAATAATAATAGCATTAAATAATTACTAAAGGATAAAATTGTATTTAAATAGCACGCGTGCCAGCCCTACTCCTTATTGCCTTTTGTTTCCAACACGTGCGCGCTTTGTCTATTTTCTATACTTGGAGTCTTGTTCTTAGTCGGATATTGTAAGATATGTTCGAAGATAATATTCTATTTCGTACTTATTCAATAAAGTTATACAACAACAGTGTTTCTACATACTTCGACTGACTAATAGACAATAATGTAGGTTTTTATTATTTTAATAATAAATACCCTATAAAACATGAAACTGGATAAATATTTTCAAATTCATGTGGGCACTGAATTTATACTATTATCATAGGTACCTACATGAAGTATTAAAATACTGATATACTGATATTTTTAAATGTTATTTAAGCTTTGAAGTCATGTCTTTTTTTTCAAGCGATAGTACATTCCTATCCCAATATTTCGGGATATTTTCAATTCCACGAATATTCCCTCGTAAAGCGAAATGGACTTTCAAAATAATCAAACATCGGAACTAACGCAACTGTAGGAAATCGAATGTTAACTAACTATTGACGGGTATGTCTACCAGTTTAATAAATCATTTGCTAAATAGACACGGCATCGCATACAAATTGATCAGAACCCACCTACTATTACCTAATAGGTTACATATAATATCATTTCCTATAATGCTCATGAATATTACATTTAAACTGCAGCTGCGGCGACTCGTATGGTGAAAACTATAATAATATTCTCCTGACCGAATTTCGGTTACGGCGGCGTATCTCATTTGAGAATTTATAGTGCACAAGTATGCGCGCAAACACAAGTTCACTCCCTATTCTCTCACTCTTATAGTCCGATGGGACGGTGGACCGACGACATACGACCGGAGAGAGATCGGGCGCAGGACCAACGGCTTAACGCGCCTTCCAAAGCACGGAGGGATCTTGACATGTAAAAACGGCCACCCATCACGAAACTGACTGCAATGAGCACGGCTTAACCTTGCAGACTCACTTATCTGCGCGGTAGCTACAGCTACAAGCCCCTGTCGGTGAGAACTGTATCATTTGATGGAAAAATTTAGTTTTTGAACTGCGTGGATTCGGTCACAAGGGATCCAACCAGCAGTCTTCAAGTAAAATACTTGGCTAAGAGGGTTTAAAGATTCTTCGCGTAAACAAAGGACTGGCTTGGTCTTTGTTTTAAAAATAAATTGAAGTTAACAAAAAACTCGTTAAACGAAAATTCTGTTAGCGTAATACAAAATAATAACTATGCTAATATGAATCGTTTTTTAAATTATTCAATGTAAATTATTTAAAACCTTGTAACTGCTTGGACATAAAAAATATTCTCAATAAAACATTCAATTTTATTGGTTTTAACATCGCCATTGTTAGACTTACAGGATAATAGTCCAGTGAAACTAATCGTTGGAGCTCACGCGACTGTAAGAGTAATAACGGTCCAAACAAATTGGATGTCAGTGTCTATTCTTCTTTTTTTAAAGCCAATACAGTAGTATTAAGGGGTGTAAGTAGAGAGCCTCCATGAGTGGTGATACTAGAGCACCTTTGTCTGGCGCAGCCTGGACGGTGAACTTCGCTACCATCCTTGTTGAGTGACCAATCTCTACACCACGGCATGATCCATTCCATGTGGCTATTGGCTCATGCTGATATGAAAAAGAAGTATTGGTTATGAGGATCATTTGTTAAGCTTCAGTGCCTCTGAAACGTTATACCAAGGACAAATCGATATGCTTCTCATACTGCCTTTATTATGCCATTTACGATGGCGAGTGGTCAAATCGGCCGATTAAGAATATAATATTTACATTTGAATGGAAATACCATTTATAAACGTATTTAACCAAAGAATCTACAACGGTAGGTAAATATCCGGTTAGCAATTACGAAATACCTTACAAAGCTCGTTTTAAAAAGTATTAAATAATACATTAGTTTTCCTAATAAATTAATTAAATATACCTGTTTTCGTAGAGCCTCTAATGAATATTAATGATGAAATATTTTCTTATTCAGTTACGCGTAAACGAAATACTAATATAGAAGAAAAATCAACATTTGAAATTATATTTTGTCTGTGTGCTGGGATAAAGCTAAACGAATAATGTTGCGAGGTGACAAATCAAAATTAAGATTATTTACGATTCGCCCTATTCTGTTCGTTCTCGTCGTCCCTAAAATATAACGCTTAATAGCATTGAACCTTCCTTAATAAACGACGAAAACCTCATGGAATCGGATTTGTGGTTTCAGAGAATAATACTGACAGACCCTTTCGAGTGTAGTGATAAAAGACCTTAAGTACACCGAAATTATTTGATTTTGTAGCTGTTTGGAGTACTAAATGAAACCTTAATTTACAGTTAATATTCTGCTACAGAAACTGTAAATATTTCGTTTGGTAGGATTAGCAACAAGACAAAATTATCTGCGTATTGTTGTAGACAATGCAAACAGGTGCCACTTCTGTTACATTACTTGTCATGAACCGCAACATTGTAAAACGTTACGTACCTGCGCCAGTAGTCTCCAGCCTAACAGCTATGTTAATTTAACTGCATACTAGCCAACTCGATGCCTTCATAACAGATAAAATTAGCTTTAATGACGTTAATTTCAATCAAGGGCGTAATAAAATGCTGTGCATCGCATCCAATAAATTTACGATCGTTCGCATGTGCACGTTTAAAAAACATATTAATGACGCTTTTATAGACAGAAGCCGTTGTTAAGGTCTGAAGCAATTATCAAGGTAATACGAATACATTTGCGCGTACGGGAACATGGCTGATAAGTCCATGCTCTTGTAAAGTCAAACTTTCAGAATGAACTCCGAAAACATCCAAACCTGTTCACAAATGAGATTGTATTAATTAATGAAATGTCTTTCAGGATTATTTTAATAACTTTCAACATTATAATGCAGTTAAAAGTTAATCCCTTTCAATGATAGAAACATGAACCATAATCATTTGTTCGCTTTAACAAGTAAATAAACCCCGAGGGAGATACGGTAGATCTGAGAGGATAATCTTTTTAAAAATAACACTTTTCAACTCGCATTACCGAGTTGGAATTGTTGAAAATAAGTCCTAGGAAGACTTGACTATGAATATTAATTACTTTAACGATGACTTTCGTCTTTATTTAATTAGACTTTCAAGCCAGAAAGTTGAATTAAAAAGACATTCTGCTCCCTAATTGTGGTTGTCTCTTATCCACTTTAGGTTTAATTTATTTTGATCCAAAATTATTTATGTTGTCACGAAAACAAATTTTGGTATTGCCCAAGCCGAATTCATAAAAGTTTCTCAAATTAAAATTTTGCGGGAGTAGAAACCGCCAGATGGAGTGATCCGAGTAAATTGGATCGTTCAGTTATTTTCTCAATGCACCAATTTTATGTTCGGCTTAAATCTTGTTTGTCTTTTATGTAAGAAGCCATGTCGGTCTAAATTCATTTCGTACCTACCTATGTACCAGGTTGACCTGATTATGCAGCCGCATTGCAGTGGATCTCAGTGGATTTGGACAACCTCTTATAATATCAGTGTTGGTACATAAACCGCCAACTGTAGTGATTGTACATTTTTAATTCTTCGAAGTTTACCGCTTCCCGCAGTTTCATTTTGTTCTGTATTTAACGCGAGTACAGTTTAAAACATTACTTTTAGTATTGTTCGCAATAAACTGAAATTCTTCGTCTGGCAGAACTAAATTAAAATATTACGTTGGGACACTGTATTAACTTCTACATGGGAGTAATTACGTAGACTTTGGATAAACAATTCTTGTAATCTCATCACGTAGGTGCGTAAATTTAACGTCAAATCTTACATAGAATGGGTTTAAGTAATTGCAGTAATCAGCATTGCGACAGACCTCTATGTCAAAGGATAAATGAGATTTAGTGCTCTCCCGAGTAGATTAAGGGTCCCGTTCTATGGGAATCTTCATTACTTCTAATTCATTTGAATAGCAAATATTTTATCTATAAGTCGTTTGGTAAAGTTTACTAAATTTGAATAAGTATTGAATTCTTGGCGGCAAATCTATCAAATAAACCAAGCCTTGTGTAAGCGATTTCTAAATTTCATATCCATCTAATGTCGAGCCAATGAAGATAAGAAATGAGATAATAATTCTAGGCTCTTTCGAGCATTTTAGACGTAAAAATATGAAATCAGTTTTTATCTGAGCAATTTATTTTCGTAACTTGCTTTGAATTTTAATCGAATATATTTTTTCGATTATAAAGACAGATCGATTTATTTTAAAGTAGAACTGCAAAACTGTTTGAACTGCAATGCAATATTTCGTCTAGCAAGGATGAGCGCACAAAAAGAAAGGCAAGTTTAGGTACTCACTCACCGCATCTAGCCAAACTGAATCAGCATTTAAATGCTTCGAGGATTATGGATCCCTAATATTAGTTTATTCTTTTGCCAGAATCACGGGTTTTTCATCTTCTAGTACATTCTATCAATCCTATTTGTGATACATTTTTCCCAGCATTCAAATGATATATTTCGTTTGTTTCAAATAACTTAGAAGATGCAGTCAAACTTTCTATTTTATAATCTGACTTAAAGTATTTCTTATCTTCTCAAAATACTTTACAACTCTATTGCTGTCTTGCCCCCTTACCATGAACTCTTAAAGCAGGACAGTCTACGATGTGGAATCGAGACGTCGCTACATGTAGTTTAATCCGGCGTCTCGCTTTAACAACGTAAATTAACTAGTTTTTAGAGTTCATGGTGAGGGGCTGTTTTATTAAGAACAAAATACCGAAGACTGGTGAGATTTATAGGCGGTTTATGGATGTCAGGTTTTTATGATTAGAGATACATTTTTGGGTATACTCTGAGCTGTACCGTGGGTTAATTAAAGACACTTTTCGGACGAGATAGTACAACTACTAAACTGTCTTTTTGAACCAATTGACGGAATAGTCGTTTTTTTGCTTTTTGTGGTGGGAATCGTATAAGAAGTTAAACAAAAAATCAAACTGCCTGATTAAAATGTGAAAGTATATTGGATAGTTAGTACCTTATTCAGAGTAAACAATGGAATTCCAGAAAGAGATGTATATTATAATATTATCGAACAGAACTACAACTAACCTGAGAAGTATCTGAGAATTAGTTTATACAATTCGGTATAATACTTTGAATAGTACTGAGTTTGAAACCGTTTCCGTCATTCATGCATTTAAATGGCTATCCATGCCAATGATGAATAAGCTATTTAAGGCAGTAATATCTACTGTATCAGTATCTCTATCACACACTCCCACGCTGCGATAGATAAATCGCCAATATCAAAACTTGAACAATGAATGTTAGGGGTTGTATTGAAACAGCTCAACAATATTCCACATATTGGGTAAATCACGAGTATTCAAAGTCGAGCCTCGATTCCACAGGGTTGAATGCACATACAATAACAAAATAAATATGGAGAGCAGTCGACATTCTGTAGCAGTTACCATACAAATTCACCGTCATACTTTTGGTTAGTAATATCATTCACGTTTTATGAATGAATTAACATTGTTATACATTAATTGACCAAAGCTATGTATTAATTAATGTCGGCGATTAATATTCATTATTTATTGCTTCATTTCGTGAATTACGGCACGATAAATATGATAGAAGATAATTTAATGAAAAATAATGTTAGTTGGGCCGTCTTTTTATGAGATTGATGTTATGATTCTTACTTAAGTTTTTTATTATGAAAGTGGGCTTGTGTATTTTATCTTAATTTTAATAATAGGTACCTGACACTATCTTTATTGTTATATTTATTTTAGTACTTACATGCTATACATTACAATGTTCAGTCGTTAAAGTATACTATTGATGTAACAGTTGAATAAAATATATTAATTACTAGTAGGTAAATATGACTTAGTCTCGGCTTCAGCTCTAGCTTAGTAATAAGAAGGAGTGACAATATATAAATACCTACTACATGTCTAAATGTAATATACGGCCAACATAATATTACATTTTATTATTTTTTAAGTAAACTCATCGCATGTCTATTTTTCTTAGCATCTCTCAGCCTATCGCCTTCCACAGCTGGGCAAAGGCCTCTCCCAATTTCCTTAGCCTGATATCTGATTAGCTTTGCGAAAAGGATTTTTTTTATTTATTTTGGTTTACGTTTATTAGCTTGGGATATAAATATTCAGTTAAAAATATTTATATAATTTTATAAAGCATGATTGATTTTATATAAAGCTTGCAAAACTTATTCGCTACTGAATTCGGACTTCGTATAAAGTAATCTTCGGAAAAGAAACTACAAAGCTGGTAACACGAAAAGAAATGTAAATAATGTAAAAAGAACATAATACCCAGTTTCCAAGATAAAATGCTTTGTCATAATATTACTCGCGTATCTTAGACTCCGCTTGGAAATACCTGGAGTGCTTTAGTGTCGTAAAGAACAAAGGGTACGTAATATGTTACCGGGTACGTGTATAATACGGAATATACATTACCGAGGTAATATTTAAACCGGTGAACTGCTGACTCGTCGACCTTAAGATTTAGAGGTTGTGGCCATTGTGGGGTAACCCTTACGATGTTTGTAACGGGTATACATCAATGGAATTTGTATAACGGGGTTAGTTTAGGGTTGTCATGAAAAATGTCACCCACAGTGCATAGTCGTCGCACATAGACTACATACTTACATTGACTTAGTTGTGAAAATTGCACGTGATGCCTAATAGATCAGGCCTTGGGCCCAGCCACGAAATACGATATGAGACCGTAAGTCGATCATAATAGAGGTCAAAATAGCCCCCAATGATTTTAAATTCTATGATTGATACTAGATTTAAATAATACAATTATTCTATATCGTATCTATTGTTTGCAACTAATTAACAGCTGTAGTCTGTGACTTGCACATTTTTTGCAATAAGTTTGAAAATAGTAATTTTTCGAAATCGTTTGAAATATATTAAGCTCTGAATATAACAATTTGAGTACGTATACCTAAATTATTGAGCTCAGAAATCTTGCTCCAGAAACCATCCATTGTAACTGTGGACTTACTTACAATTGATGATATCTTGAGCAAGATTTCTGATTAATTCTAAAAGAACTTAGAACGACTCTTTGTAGATAATATTCTATACCCGCAAAACTAAATTACCTACCTGACACGTTATGTTTAGGTAAAAAAAGAATATAATGATGCATCATAGTATTTATCCTCATCGCTGTCGACTAGAGTTTTACACATGCTCAAATTCGTTTTGCTATTCCAACATACGTTCAATCAATAATTGTGCAAGTCATTTTGAATAGGTTGACATTTATCACGATGATTTACTGATGCCCGAAAACAAGACATCGTAACACTACGTAACTATTTAGGGGCCACTGGTAAAGAAAGTATAATACTTCAACTCCCTAATATCGCTGCATGTTGTTCTTCTAGCCGATTATCAATTAGCCTGCACTTAAACAATTTTTATTAAAGAAAGATGGTCCAAATTGCACTTAAAAGCTTTTGGTAACTCCTTTGATGAATGTTTACTCTTACATTAAGGATTACATTTGTTTTAAGATACAATGATCGTAGCAAAGGCGTAGCATAATAACGTTGCTTCGTTTGTAGAACATGGAGTTACTGGATTATTCCATTAGGTAATTCTCAGTGACAGCACGGAGTCTGGATTTGTGCCCGGTTGATGGCAATAGGCTCGCCCCCTATTACATTGGGACCTAAAAACATAACTGGCGAAATGTGGGTGTACTATCTGTGCACCTCTGCCTACCCCTTCGGGGAATGCAGGCGTGATGTTATGGAGAACTTTATAAGCCACTCGCCTTAATCAAACTTTAAAAGGGTTTGCATGCCTTAGATTTACATTACGAAAAGCCCATGATTTGCCGAGACTTCATTGATGGCTATGAGTTATAAGTTATCTTGAGAATGATAATATAATATTGCAACAAAATTGTATGTACACCAGACCACGGACAGTGTTACAATGGACAGAATGGACATACACAATACTGAATATACAGATACAGTAGGTAATACTATATTTTTTATATTCAGTCCTCATGTTAAATAGAAAATTTTGTTATAACTAGGGCATCGTGTGTCACTTGTATATCGCTTTTAATCTGATTAAAATGAATTGTTATAGCTTGTTAGAAACAAAATAAAAATTAGTCCAGATGGGCATGGACCAAAAACATTTCAATTTTAGTGTCCAAATCAAGCTTTCGGAAACCACAAACTAACTTAACATTTTAATGAAATGTATTTTTTTAAAAACAGCTCATGAAATATTATAACTAATTACATATTTACATTGCGTATAATTAGTCGGTTCTTTAAGATTTAATTAGACATCATAAACAAGGACGCGGCGTCGCAAATTAGAGGAGTATTTCCTCTAAGTTATAAAAAAATGTTGTTTCTGCTTATTACATTTAGTAAATTAATTTCAACTAATTATACCATAAGTATTTTTTTTTGTGTTTCTAGTTGTTTTACGTGATTTTAAATAATGCTTGGACCATTGAGTTTTATGTGGTGAACACTAGAAATTTTGGCACTCCAACAGGTTTTTTGGCGAGGCACAATAAAGAAGGCCAGTCTTTCAGTTCCTAACTAAAACAAAGAACAGAGCATCAAACGGCACTCTTTAGTGGGGATAGGACCTCAGTATAGGGCATTGCTGGAGAGGAACTGTTACAGAATTAGATCTTGTTGAGGTCATTTGGCGTATTTCAGGTTAATGGATCGACGCGGTATTCAGTTAATTGGGAGTGTAGACCACATAACTATAGTCTCCATCAGGCAGTGCTTCTCGGATTCCATATTTGGAAAGGAAAAAAACGGGCCCTTATTTTACTTAGGAATATTTTGTAGCGAACTCAGTTATTCTTATAGAACATTTCGAAACCAACACAACATCTAACAGATCATATAAGAAGAAGATCATACACCTACAGGATCTCCCGGCTTTCGGCCTTCGACATAAGGCTGGGTAGCTTACTGTTTTATTCATATATACGTTTTCAATCAAAAAAGAAATGGACTAGAAGCTGCTAAAGAGATAGAACGTCAATATTTTAAATCAAAACACGCTCAGTATTTTTACCAAGATGATTAATTAACCAAATATGAAGGCGATTCAGTCGATGAACCGAAGTAAAATCAATTGACCGTCAAAATGGATTCTAACAATTACAAAAGAATATCAATGCAGAGTTTTATTTTATGGAATGTTTTGCAATGTTGCCTCTAAACTCATTTCGGTTTTTATGAAACCTAAAAAATAGTTTCGAACGATAACGCTTTTAGTTTAGTGTTCTGGCCTAGAAATCGTTTTGTTCTCTTTGTTGTTGTATAA
Source organism: Abrostola triplasia (assembly GCA_946251915.1). Classification (NCBI taxonomy): domain Eukaryota; kingdom Metazoa; phylum Arthropoda; class Insecta; order Lepidoptera; family Noctuidae; genus Abrostola; species Abrostola triplasia. Next base: position 6,257,694 of record OX276434.1, on the reverse strand, counting down.
AATAATACCGACATTGAGCCGTGGGCGAAGCAGACGACCTGCCACGTCGAGAAAAATTATGACTTATCATAATTATATTTCTTATGTAGAATCTTTGGATTATCACAAACGAAAGAACTCCGTACATTTTGAGTTCTTAAAAAAGTTGTGTCTCAAATAGTGTCAATATAAATTACGTTTATACCTTTGAGATATTGAATTCTTGACTTACTAAATAAACGCTAAAAATAATAAATTTTAATTTCTATTGCAAACCGCAAACTAAAAATGGCTAAAGAAACACGCTAAAAGTGTTACGATTTTAGCAACCCCAAAACTTCGAGCATGAAATAACACAAATCTCTGTGCTCAGCGTTCGTAGTCCTTATGAGGAAAAGAGCAAGAGCATAATGTAAACGTACGTTTATATTGACAGATTAACTTAATAGGCAGTCAAGTACTTTAAACAGCGTTGCCACTTTCGAATAAGTTGAAGATGGAGGGAAACGTACTTTCTTTAGTAATCGCTCGGGCCGTTACAGAGACGTGACTTTACTATACGATGAATTAGCTACGTAAATTATGATTCATAGGTATTTAGGTATCATAATATATGCACACACATAGGGTTTTGTGGAAGAATAATGGGGAGGCCTTTGCCCAGCAGGGAGACACTGAACAGGCTACTTAAAAAAAATATAATTATATATTTGTACAAACTTGTACTCAATTCTTTATTGCACTTTGCGTATGTGCGCAAGATAGTATTATTTTATGTAGAAAAACTTTATTAAATATTGCAGCTATCATAGTTCGAACTGCGATGATTTTCAAGCACGACTCCAGTTTATATTGGAATTCTGGAAATAAGCGAACAAAATGTAACCATTCGATAAACAAAGCTTTTAAAAATACAGGAGAACCAGAGCTTTCAACCAGTTCCATGAAAGTTAAACGTGAAAAATATTTTACCAATTAAATACAAAATTGGAATTCAAGTCAATTTGTTTCGATGGTTTTTTTTTTCATAAAACTTACTGAAATGTAGTTTTATAAATAAAGATAAATAATTTCCAGATATGATTTCATAATATTAAAATTTCCGCTTGGTTGGATAGGGTTTCAAATAGGCTTCACTGGAACGATGATTGGTGTTATTCATTCTGTTTTCTTTGTTTCCGTAATTTAATCTTAAAAATCGATATAAAATTAAACTCCTCACCTGTTTAAAAACAGTCCTGTAACGTCATTATGACTTATACAGGGTTTAAACAACCATCACGACTAGAGAAGAGAGTCTTAACAATATTAAAAGGAAAGTTAAAATATTCCTCGGAAAACAAGACAATTGAAATGTTGAGAGTCTATAAAGTAAAGCTGTTTCAATGAAAATGTGTTGTTAATATTTTAAAATGTTGAGTAAGCCCTTTGAGAGTCGAGAGAAAAATATTCCATTGAAAGTTAGAAATTGAAAATTCATACGATTTGTTCGGGAGTCTCGAATACAGCGTCGAAATAAATTGGATATCTGATTTCACGTATATGTGCAATTGATTTAAAGATTCTGTGGAACATACCAGATATTTACAGCCCACGTGAAGACGAAGAAAATGTAATATGAGAATATGATGAATGCCGATAAACCGAAAACCTTTGTTTTTCTCGAAAGGATACGTAGCGTAGGTGTTTACATTTGTGATTTATTACTGACAGTATCTGTCCAGATATCCAAGAGTAAATAAATTCCGCCCTTTCACAGTATTTGCGAAGCAATTTGGTTTATTTAGCGCGCACCCAAGGGTCAAACGCGTTGAGCTCTATGAAAATTAAGTTTTGTTTGCGGATATATTACTTATTAATTTATATTTTGAAGGGATTTTTATGTTGGTAAGGCCTTTGATTTTATATAGCGTTTTGGTACATTTCAATCTTTTGTGGCAATATTGCTTCATGCCTCAAATTATTTTACCTTACAAAAGTCTGTTTGCTGTTGCTTCTGTAAAATATTGAACTGACGGCCACATCTGGTTCAATTGAGAGCCAACCGAAAGCAGTTAAAATAGCTCTGCCCGATAGCGATTGTTCAGTGTAATCAATCTATTAAATGTATTCCAGCGAAGTATCCATAAAGATCTCTCTGTACTAACATGTAGAGGAGACATTACTAAAAGACGTAATAAAATTTAAGCGGGCATTATTGTTATTATTTGCATAATTCGGCATTTCGCTTTGCATAACGAGTCGAGACCCATGAATAACGTAGTCATACTCGTACATTCGCGCTGGCGCACTCACCCTAACTTCACTGGGAACATAATTATATTCTGTATAAGAGTTTATTTATTTAGCTTAACATTGCAGATTTTTATTTAAATTTACAATCTCTGGCGATGGGTTTGATTTAATTTTTGACATTCTCTCGTCGTCGGGCCCGGGATCATTTAAGAGGATTACGGAAAAACTTTAACAACTTACAGAATTTTTGCGAATCTGTCTGAAACTAGGCTTCAGAAGAGATATCGTCAGGTGGTCCATACATAATAAAATCCCATTTTCCACAGTATTAGCCACTGAACAGGACAAAAGATTCGCGGTAAATTGTCCACACGAAACCACGTGCGGCGCGGCCGGGTATCCAACGTCTAACTGCGCGCTCTGGCTGCGCGGTTACCCTTAACGTAGGTACCCTCTTATTAATAACCTACCCGACCTCCTAAACAAAGGAACTCAAATCAATTAGGGTCAAACCGGCAGCCTTACAATTAGGACCGAATCTAACCGTCGCATACAAAATGCACTCGTTCATCGACTACACTTTAGAAAACAATCCAAAGTACGCTTATGCTTCGACACTGGCATATGACGCGGCAAAAGAAGAAAAACGCGCAATATGCGTTGAAAAGAGACAGAACTATACGTATTAGCTGTTCGTCAGAGTAAGACAGCATCAGACATTTTGTAAGCTGATAACCAGAGGCAGCGAACAGAGCGAGGGGAACCATATTCTCGCGCGACTCTGCATGAATGTAATGAATTAAAATTCAATGGTAGGTATACAAGCAAGACTTTGTGCGTGAGTGTGAATCGCTTTTAACATAAAAGCTTACTGTATTCGTAATATGTGTGTGATTTTACATTCCTTGTGAAATGGCGGGTTTTGTACATTCAATCGGAAGCCAATTAGAACGTAAGATGTTAAGTTTTGATTAAGGTATTATAATTATTGTTATCTTAAATTTAAGCAATTATCAATTTAGTATCTAGATCTTAAATCTTAACTGCACATTACACAATGAACCACGGAGGAAAACATTTTGTAAGACCAAGTGTTACTCAAGGTCTAACCAACCTCATTTATTGAGATAAGGAAACTAGAAACCCGGAAAGCTCATAGTTTTATTTACGCTCTAAACTCACGTTATCCCTATCGATTCAAGGATATATTCTTACTCTGAAATAGTCGCTTTAAATCATAAAGACTTACAATCGAAATTTAAAACAAAGCAAACGATAAAAAATATTTAGTTCATGGTTCATTGCACAGTAGTACATCACCTAAGTAAACTGACAAAAAAATTGCGGGTGATTTACCTATACATCCATGGAAATGCAATCCATCATTGGATCCTCGTGTATCCACAGCCGCTACACGCACACAAGCGCTCACGCGCACACTCGCGCACAGCACCTCCTCACGCGAAGGGAAAATCTTCACACACGACACAGATAAACATGTCAACTGCTAGACATTGTTACCCTAAAGTCCTTTCACGTTTTTCACCACAAAATCACCATTTTGCACTTATGATAACACAAACAGCATAAATTAACACAGAAACACAGGATTATTTTGCAATATCACCCGCGTTCGAGTCACGAAGCCGATGGTTTCGACAAAAATACGCGTAGATATTGTAGTGTCGATTCGGCGACTGTTCTCCCCGCCCTGTTCCAGAGGCGAATGGCGCCGCCATATTGAATCTCGTTACATCGGTGCACAGTGGAGCATCTAGCGGTGCGGCTTGGAACAAAAGTGAGAACTCATGTACGAAACAGAGCTCAAAACTTTTTGATTGTATCTTATATAGGAAAAATCGAGGCTATTTGACTATTGAAGACGATAGAAAAACAGATACAAGTATGGTCTTTATAAAAACCATTGCCAAAATGTTAACTGAAGCTCTACATTCAGTATATCTACAGTCCAATGCCGCATAGTTTGGTATCCGCCGTTATGGTATCACGATAAACCGCTAGATAGCGCTGACAAGGTCAGCATAATATCCAATCACGTTTATAATAATATCAATTTTCATGTTTATGTATCAAGTTGGAACATTATATGGCACGCGCTTTGTTGCCGAAGGGTTTTATGTAATCGAAGCGCTGTGAGAGTAGATTATTTGTGTCAACATTTTGTCGATCGAATTAATGTAATCTACGGCGTTTAACGGCGGTTAAAATTGGAGTTTCGGAATTATTTTGGTAACATTTGTAAATATTTCAGGTATTATTGAACCAACAAGTCTTTGTAGTTTTCGATAATTCGATTGATCTAATATATAGCTTACCTAATCCTTATTGTCAAGATGGAATAATCTTTGGATGTAAGTTGTTATAGCATCGATTGGGGTCGACCCATATGGTCGGCCGAGTTACACTCAGGACGTGTTTTATGTTTCTGTAGTGATAAACGCCTCGATATCGGCCTCCTTACCCCACAATTTTGCCGTGAAATTAGACGTAAGCTTGTTACCATGATATATGGTTATAGTATTCTTTAAAGCGTTACGGTTTACAAATGAACCGTGATTTGATTAAATGGTGCTTTTTGTGGCGCAGAATTTGTCAAAATACTTTTTTGATCTATTCTTTTTATGCATTTTACAGTTTAGTTAGCAAGATCTCTAACAAAGCAGATAGCGCCCTGGCTTCGCCAAAGATTTTTTCAGCCGTACAGATTATAATAGTGATATAAACCTTCGATAAACTATATCACTAGCATTTTTAAAATCAAATTGGAGTTGTTGGTATACTGTTCATCTTATCCTAAATAAGCGACCGAAAAATTTCTTCAGATACATATTCGCATACCAAGTGGAATTTAATTCATATTAAATTGCGCTTAATGGAATTAAAGTCAAACTTTCTCCAAATTGCCAAAATAGTTTTGCATTGCCACAAAAGTCTTCATTGGCAATAAGCCAGTGCTAATATAGAAGTGATTGTGAGTTTAGTCATTAAGGACGATGAGGTCGTTCCACTGTGCAGACCTTTTGCGGGCTATGACTAAAACTTGCGGCTTTCAACACTGGGCTACGGTTGGCGGAGGATCATTACAGCTAATAAACTATTTTTGATTACTTTCCCTATATCATTTTGTTTCTTTGTTTGAAGATTTTGGAATAGATTTAACCAAAAAAATTAAGAATGTTAAGGCCTTTTTCCTTTATTACAGATGAAGACAATATTGATTCTAGATGTTACTAAAATTATGTTTAATAAATATATAGTAAGCACTACAAAGATTCCGAAAGAAAGAATATTTCCCATAATTTTGAATTGATTCAAGGTAATTTGATTAAAGAATATTTAAAACCTGCTAATATGAAAAAGCATTCTCAAAATATGTCAACAAAATCATTTAAAAACATACCTTCTGGCGCAGTCGGGTAAAAAGAACATAATATATGTTTCACCGTGCCACACACAAAATATCCCACCGGTCATGCTTCAACAAAATGCTTTCAAAATATCTCTTTTCACCGCAATGTTTACGTATCGTTCACTACGCACTACATTGCTTGTCTCACTCCACATATTCCTTAGACGACAAACGGCACTTAATCAAACCAACCAAGTACGCAGTAGGTTATTTGAAGTGGTATTAGATCATATTTTGCACAGAATTGTAATTCTACTGAGGCCTATAAAAATGATTATTTACGAAGCTGGAAGCTCACTTTATCTACAAAACTCAATAAGAATCAACTACATAAAAATATAACAAATAAATCCGGTCTTTTTATGAGCAGCGAATATAGACCTTAATAAAAAAAACGTATCTGTCAAGTGTCAACCTTTCCAGGCATTACAGGTGTGATAGAGTTTAAAACAAATTGGCTAAGAATATTACTGTGAAGTTTTTTAGAAATAAAAACGCTGCATTGTTCAAAACAAAACTTTTTGATGTCGTCCACCGAGATCTCGCCCCATCCCTCAGGCAATCTTAAGTTTTAGGTCAAGTTTATAAACTATGCATTTCTTCATTTAAACAACGAGTTTATTCTAGACTTACAAATGTTATATCTATGAATATTTCTAAAATTATTAAATTGCTTGGATTTTTCTCGCCACCGATATGAGACTGATGATGAGAGGCAAAATGTGGGTGCAAATAAGCACCTTTGCCTACTGATTCAGGGCGTACAGGCTATTTTATGTATGCTAATAAATATTCAATTTGCAAACACGGCCTTGTACTTCATTACATGCATAGATTGCTTATCTTTCATCGCCTTGACTTGAATGCAGATTAAACTAACCCCAAGTAAGTTCCCAAGTATTTTATATCTTATCTCTGTAGGTTTATTTGGCGTAAAATTTAAGAGGACCTAGAAAAAGCAATTTTATTGTGGCACCGACATTCTGAATGTAGATGGAATTTGGATGAGCTACTTCATCATGTATGCATATAGATTACAGTGGAACAAAAACATGGATTTCTACTTAGAGTTTGTTTTGTACTTGAGTCTTGAAAACATTGTTTCAATATTTAATGTTCCTCAATCACATTTAGCTTTGTCTCGTTAATTCTTGTCATTGTACGCTATTTTGTTTTCAACCCTGAGTTGTCTAGAAGTCAAAATGTAGCCCACATTATTACATTATTCACACTCAACTCAACCCCAACTGTGAATAGTCACAACTTTAGTTTAGCGGTTCTACAATCTGTCCCGACGTAAGATAGCTGCTAACAGCTTTGTTGTAAGTTGTTGCGTAATGCAGCTTATTCTAAATTCCAACTACGTCAGAATAACTATGTTACTTGCGTGTATTTTGTAACTGCTTTATTACATTGTATTACTTAACTAGATAATTATCTCTTTGTATGTTCAGCATACGTAAATTGTAGTGTAAGATATTAACATATAGCTGCGCCCCGCGGTGTTATCCGCTACATTTTTTCGGGGTAAAAATCCGATGTGTTAATCAAGAGTATCAGCTACCTCCATATGAAATTTCATCAAAATCGGTCAAACCGTTTCAGCGTGAAGAGGTAAAAAAGATACAAGCACACAAACTTTCGCTTTCATAATACAGTAAAAAAATACTTGTCATATTTTTAAACAGTCTATAGGATTTCTAGCATTCTTTCATGATTATAGATTTTCATGATCTAGAAGTTCTTTGCGTCGATTACACATTTGCCGGCTCTCAATTTCATCGCAAACAAAAATCCATTACAGGTACTACAAAGTTGTACGTTTTATTCTTTTGAGCCTCAATCTAAGCGTAACACAGAAAAATAAACTTGCTTTACTATTTCAGTACTGCAACATGCGGCTATTACCTGATTGGTTACGGACGGGCGTCCGATTGGCTGCAGTTGCGCCTCTCGTAATATTATCATAATTAGGAACGAATTTTATGTTTTATGTATTTTCACCACGTTGAAAGGTTTCTTCATTTTTTTAATTTCTATCTGTTACAGTGTGTATTGGTATTGACGTAAAATGCGAACACAACCGTCCAACGTAGACCGTTCGTTTTATTTCAAGGCTTAATTATGTCTTCTGAATTTTTGGGTCCTCATCAACTTAAGAAACTTTTTCTATCTAACTAACTTTAAGATATTTTTTAATATAATGCCAAATTGTTTAATTTTTCTCTTAGGTAAGCCGAATTTTAAGATCTCTTCTGTTATACGACAACGGATACTTTTCTATCGTTTCTTCCAGGCCTGCTTTCTTTCGTATACCAGCCCCTTACTATTACCATACTTAAAGCAGGACAGTTCATGGTAAGGGGGCAGGGCCGAATAATTAAAAAACTGTACTCAGCCCACCTCCGTTCCAACTTCAATTAGTACTAAAAGTAGAAGAAACATATGACATGAAAACACGTGAACACAATGAACATTTTCGATAAGCATTCCAAAGTAAGTAGTGTTTGCGGTGCCCGCTTTGGTTATGCTCTATTTTATGTGCTGTTATGTTATTGAAGCTATTAGTTATGCACTATTGCCTGTTTCAAACCGTATGCTTCACTAATCTAGTAAATCCATACTCAGGAATCGTGCTTACTGGTGTAGTGAGTAGCCATCGTAGCGGTCGACACTCACTAAGCAGAAATGTATTTTGGGTCTTATTTGCAATTTCTATATAATATCTTATTAATGTATTTCCAAACGAAATCAAGATTAATAAAAATGTTGCAATATTTATAAAAAAGCATCCGAAAATAAAACAATTATTTTTATAGGTCAGGATATTGAAGTTCGCGTAGGAAAATCCGATTCATTATGTTTACATCCTAAATTGGAAGCTGCGCCAGTTTTGCGCGTTTCGCGAGTTTTACATTTTGTCATAAGTTCGTAAAGAAAGGCATGAAAACGAAATCGTAAATAAAACCTGGACAATTCTTATACGATTATATTATAACCCATCGTGCAAATGTACCCACAATAAACCTCCCTATATTGTCTTCTAATGACGTAGTTACTATCGATACATTATTTACTATTCTGTATTTAAAAGTTCACGTTACATCCACTGCGTATTCAACCCGTAAAAATCAATATTTCTCTAACAAGTAACATCTAAATGTAATACCAAAGCAAAAAAGTCGTAGTCCTAGTTTTATTGAAAACGGGCAACAATGCTGTTAGTAAAACTGATTGCCCTATAAACCGGGGTTAGCATTGTTAGGCTTTCAAAGCACTAAGTGTAGTTTGCCTTGTGACGCCAGACCGATATCAATTAGCCCGAAGCCTATGGGACGGCGACATTTGACGTTACGAAACTCATCGTTGGCTTCAATGTATACGTCCACTTAAATGAAGGGTTAGGGTTTTGTCAGGATCAATTTGCTCGTGATTTATTGGTTAGCATGGGTGTTATACTTTATTGGATACTGTTCCCTGTTCTCTCATCGCCTGTCGCTTTTCTACATGTTTTTTATCACACTATCACACTAATATTATAAAGGCGAAAGTTTGTGAGTGTGTTTGTATGTTTGTTACCTCTTCACGCTCAAACGGCTAGACAGATTTTAATGACATTTTATATGGAGGTATTTAACACCCTGGATTAACACATAGGCTACTTTTTATCCCGAAAAAATGTAGCGGTAGCGGGTAACACCGCGTGGCGCAGCTAGTACTACATAAAGAAAAAGAGATGCAGCCATTTTCAGAGCGATGACATTAACGTGTATTGTAAAAAACGCTAAAAACGAACACTAAAACTATTTCAATGTTAAGTCAAGTAAAATGGAATTTAAAAAAACACATTAAGTTCTCAAAACAAAAAGATGTAATTGGCTCCTTTATACTAATATAATTTTCTAAACAAAATGTAAAGATCTCTTGAAGATTGTACTGATTATTAATTAGAGTTATCAAATTGTTTGTGAACCTTTAACGACATCCCATTATATCTTAGATTAATATTCCTATATTATAAAGTGCGAGATTAAAACCGCTGAGATGAAAGCCAGCCCACTTTGCTCGACGTTACTTGAGCTTATAATAACTCATTGTCATAACACATTACGGAGATTAAATTTTACTTTAAACTTACAAGTGAAGTATGAGACGTTGAAATATGGCATGCAGAAATTCTTACAAAATGTTTGAAGCCTGGAAGCTTGGAAGTTTATACATTTTGTTATTTATGGTAGTGAATGTTTAGATGTTTGGATGATGAATATTGGCTTTTTCTGAGTTTTAAGGTGAAGTTGAATATGTTTTGTAACAATAGCAATACATAAAATAATTTAGTGGGAGTGTAACTGAACCTTTAGCTTAACTGTGTAGAAGTAGAAGAAGAGTAAAACATGGAAAGGCAAAATTCACGAGGTAAAGTTAATTCTCAATATAAAAAAGCAACATCACGTCCAAAATAGTCTAGTCCATTACAAACGTAAAGAAAACATTGCAGTTTCAAAAAGCTTTTAGTACGGCATTCTATAAAATGCATGAAATTAACAAGCATGTCAAATTTTGGCAACACTTTATGGCTAGTATAGTAGAAAAAAGTTAAAGAATAGCCTTTCGCTAGTTTCGTAGCAAAATAAAAAAAAATAGGAAGATTGGTTTGGAAAGCCACTGCGCCCGCGCATACCCACGCTTTGTTGTTGTTGGTATTGCGGAATATACAATGCATAGACGCGAGCGAGTTCTTATCAATAATAAGAATATAAAGATTAATAGATTATATTTATGAATATACACTTATAATAATTTTAGGTACAAAAAACATTTAGGATTGCTGTTGATTCAACGTACAAAATGGTTGTGTCAGCATTTTTAGGTTTACAGTTTACAACGACGAAAAATACCATGTATTTGAAATTCATAGTTTCTTTTAAAATCCAGTGTATGATGTTGAAACCAGCACTCACCAGTACTCACCACAACAATTTTCCAATACGTTTCGTACTTAAGATTTTTAAAATTTTAATTCAATTAATGATAAAATTGTAATTTAACTTTATTTACATTTCAAGCGTGCAGGTAACAAATAAAGCTAATATAACATTTATCGATATACTTTATGGAAAAGTCTTTTGTGCCTTGAACCAAACATCATGATTCATGCTTCATTGGGTACATTATCGGCGGGCAATTTGCATGCTCACCCGACCCACCGAATAACGGGAGCTAAATTGGAATAACGCACGTCATATTTCATATCATTCACTGGATCACTGGCTAATCTACCTGCTATCATGTATTTTGGTAATTGATATAAATCGTTTATTTATTTTTGTTGGTTTGCGGTTAATATTTGATGCGAACATTTTTTGCGTAGCGATTTGGTACGCAATATTTTAGTTAGGTTTTATGATAGTAACTTTGTTTTACGTTTTTTTACTTGCTGTGTATTTGTTTTGTTTTTAAAACATTGTGTTGTTACGTAACAAAATTAAAAAAAATATATTACCTAAATAAGAATTAAATTTCACACTTTCACGGCTTGAAGTTAATAATTTATCATAATTATTTTTTTTAAGTCACGATATACTTTCAAACCGACGCATATCGTACATTTCAAGTTAACAGGCAACTTGCAAGTGCGATTATAATCGAGGTATTATCGCTTGACATATTAATGATATCGTGTTAGTTTGGCCGATGCCTGACGTAATTGAAACTACGATACATTTTTTGTGAGTAGTGTTATTTATGTGATTAATCGCAGCTACCATGTGTACGTATAAGTGTATCGTAAGTAAGAATGTGGCTATCATAAATAAAAGTTATTTCGTGCAGTTTTATTACACAACACAGTAATGATAATAAATCATTTCAAACACGATAACCGAATACACTCTTAGTCTTCAAGTAACAATTTTGCGTGATTCAAAATTAATTAAAAATCACACCGCCGTATCACACGCGTTGATAATTATAATTTTTCAAATCAAGCTTAATTTGATGATATACTGACATTTGCCATCTTTTTGCTTTTGTAACTACATGAGGTTAAAGCTGCCGTCAGCAGTTGAATACTGATGCTTCGTTCACTACCGTCTACCATTTTGCATGCTAGTTTCATGAATATCGCTTGTGAGATGAATCTAATATTCTCATTCTCGTTGCACGTAATTATAAAAGAGTAAAGTTAATTAGAATGTTTAATTGTTTATTTAACTTTGATCTTGTTCGTATAATTCTATCATCATCATCTGGAAGACGTCCACTGTTTAACAAAGGCCTCTCCCATGGGTACAGGGAGGGTTTACCATGATCCCCACGCTTGGCAAGCGACTTGGGATTCTATACAAGGTACAAATATGTTAAAACACAATTGTAATTAATTTATATTAGATTACACAATTTTATGTAATAAAACGTTCGTGTGAAAATCGATCGTATGTATGTATGTATATAATCTTCTATTTACCGGTAAATAAAGCATATAAATCCTCATAATACATGCTAACGTCGGAACGTAACAATATAACAAGCTTGTTTGATTATGAGTAAGACACTATATTGTTTTATTGATTCCATGTTAGCAATACATTAACATTTCATATGCAACACAATAAATCATATGCTTAGCATATCTATTGAGACAATAAGATAAATTACCTATTTAAAGTGAATGACTCATAGCAATTAAATGGGTATTAAGCGTTACTAATTGGCTCGAGATTATTCAAGTGCCTCGACATTGATCACTTATACCGATCGCTTGTCTTGAGAATATTTTAAGATGATAATAGGAGCTTTCATCTTTGAAGTGCCTACACCGTAATTATTATATTCTTAAACAAATTTTTTTTTTTAAATATACATAACAAATACATTATATTTGTTGGAAAATAAAATAAAATGTTCCACGGTTGACGCCATTGCCATTATTTGTTGGTTTTACGTGCCCTTGCATGTAAAGCTATAAAACTACCTTAAATTATTAAACGAGATAAGTATCTAACTGATGCACTAAACAAATCTTTAATTTGTCAATCTAATTAGAATTGTAAATCACAACCAATAAGGGTCATTTTTCTTCAAATGCGGATCAAATAATCTATCGATCATCACAAATCGTGTATCTCTTTATAATTACGACATACGAATTTGATTGGCGTAACACAGATACTTCGTACTTTATATATACTTGCAGTTCGTTACGTTGGTTAGTAAATACCTACGTAACACGATGAATACGCACGATACCGCCTGTAATCCCCTGAAGACAAGAACGTACTTTCGTTTAGTTATCGGGCCGCCTTAAGCAAACCTTACGCATTTCAAACACAGTTAACTTAGATTAACATCATCATAACTGTAGCCGAGTAACTGGTTTGCGTTGTCAGCATCGTTAGTACAAGAATGTTTAGTTTTTGTCAAACACTATCAATCTTCTTCGTATCGGCAGATGTCCAAGGACACAATCATGACATGCCGTACTGTAGAGATTGGCGAAATAACTATGATGGTAGTGCGGTGAACCGCCTTCGGTGAGCCGAACGTACTTAGGTGCTATTAACCGTGGATGCTCTTTATAAACATAACATCGCGCCTATATTTCCCGAAGGAAAAGGCAGAGGTGCACATATAGTACACCCACATTTCGCCAGTTAGTCCCAGTGTAATAGGGGGCGAGCCTATCGCCATCAACCGGGCACAAATCCAGAATCTATGCATCTGTGTCTGATACTCTGTCACGTGCTACTATTGACAATTACCAAATGGTAGAACCCAGTAACGTTGCCCGACCCGTGATTCGACCCCAGGACCTCATGCTCAGCAGTCACCCTTTGCGACCACTAGACGAACTATCATAATTATAATGATATAAGCTATAATATAAGGTAATCAATCAAAATGACGATCCTCTTTTCAGTAGATTTTGACAATGCTGTATTGATGAGAATCGGTGCTATTATTCTATTCAAAATCAAAATAATACGGCCATTTACTATACTGGTATTGTATGCAAATCCATGAATCATCAAATAAATCTTCGCTGGCTTGGTTTACTATCATACAATCGATGCCACCGATCTGTTACTATCAGTTATCAATTACAGGCTTCTTCAGATTCTAAAGCATGATTATAATAGGTACGCCTAAGATGAAATCAGTAATTGAATGTCGCTGATTATATCGCTACGAAATTTAATTCAGCCCATTCCGAGATGGATATTGTTTTAAACCGAATTTATTAACGTAGTTATAAAACGTTTACGAATAAAGAGCCTATCATTGCTATTGTTGTTCCTCTAGTAAGAAAATAATTAAATTAAATGCATGAGTTATTAAGAAGAAATAATTATACATTTTTAAAATGATAAATGTCGTTTTGAATGTCCAATTTTTCAGAACACCACACACATGTTGTCAGTTATTCAAGAGCGACAAATCTCATGACTCACCCATCAAAACGCATATGCAGAGCGCACGTCGGGAATTGCCGAATATTCGCCTAGAGGGATTAGCGAGTGACATCGTTGAGTGAAGGGTTGCGATTGACGACTCCGGCTTAACCTAACGAGTTCGTATACAACGATATCCACAAAAAAAACCGAGAGTACTGGCATTTCTATCTGTTACCGACAGACTAAACCGAGTTGCATTTGTTTGTCACATGATTGCCCACAAAAGGTGTGTTATAAAGTTTTCAGGGAACGTATAAGTATGTGTGTGAGTTTGTTTATTCCACCATAACTGTTGCATACCTGAACGTGTTCTTAGAATCCTTGCATCATCCTGAATAATTTATGCTTTAAAAAATAAAACAAATACCTACCTAATAAAAAAACGATTCATAATCATCATCATCAGCCGGAAGACTTCCACACACAAATAACGATTGTCATGTCAAAAAAGCACCAAAAAATAAATAAAAAGTATAAAAACACGTATGAAAATTATGTAGATAGTTATGTATACAACTCGTATTTTACCTTTTATTTCATTTTCTTGGCTATGTGATTAAGAGTGGGTGTCAACTTGGTTGCTGTAAATAGTAATGCTTGTTACCTTCTCGTTACACATGGTTTTTGACCTACTTAATTACACACGTTATTATGTGACATTGAATAAAGCGGTTCTGTTCTAACCGAGGCCGAGCAATTATTTTCTCTTATGAAATATTGTTTTAATGTCTAGTCTGTGGTTCTGTTCATACTTTTTTGCGTGTTCAAATCTTATTATTGTTATTACTATCTAGGTATCTTTTTATTAAAAAAGTATATCGATAACTTGTACTAGCAGCTTATAATAACTTCACAATACTCTATAAAGGGACCCCCTTCATTCATCATTAGCCGGAAGACGTCCACAGTTGTCCATATTATAAAAATCGGTTCACCCGTTTACGAGCTACGGTGCCACAGACAGACACACATAGCGGTTAAACTTATAACCCCCTCTTTTTGCGTCTGGGGTTAAAAACTAGCAATATTTAACTATTGATTAAATTATACCTGTCACTATCGCTTCCATGCCAAAAAAATTATATCAATAGACTTAAGAGAATTTTAAGAAGAGACGATCATCGTTTATAATAATAATAATAATAACCCCAGAGAGCCGGTCAGGGACTCATCTCCGGTTTGCCCGATATGGGTAGCTGGAGTGGAAACCGAAGAGCGCCCGCAGGAGTCTCAGCTCTTTCTTGCCTTAGTTGGCTGGTCAGAGAGGGGTCGCCAGAGCTATATGCTCGGGGGTGGAAGTGTCTAATGGCGTAATAGCGGGGAAACCCGCTCCGAGTCTTCGAGACGCGCGATGGTGAAACCGGGGCCGCACCGCTCTACACCCCTAGCCACTCACATCGGTGTTGCTCCCTGTTGCCTATAGTGGCGACTGTTTAGGGGGCCCATCTAGTGAGTGGCGAGTCACCGTCTGCTAATATACTGCATATTATATGGTTAAAGGCAGACGCCGTTGTTATTCAGAATAAACTAAAAATAACCATTACACGAAACATCCCAACACAATAGACCAAATCATTTTAGTATCCATTTTTCTCAATAGTCCCGCACCTTTTGAGGACTTTTCATGGCTGTTCTGTTATAGAGCAGTTGTGTGGTGTCCCTAGCTGGTGTCCCATCCCCTTTTAGATTAAAGTTCTCAACGGGCCTCTGCGTGTTGGACCTGTGTCCCCACGTAAGCCTTTTAAAAGTCCGGGTATCTTCCGCATGGTTGATAGCCCGAGTAAATAAGATGAGATACAAATAATAATAATAAATATGTTTAATTCAAGCAACATGACTCATAGTGTTAGTAACAATATACTTATAGGTAAGAATTTTAATATGTAGCAAAGTAAGATATATTTACTCATGCAATCTGATTTTATTTTTTAAATTCTTCATAAATATTTTCGTACGCTATCTACGCTGTAAATATTCAAGCTCCTGATTGGTTCGTTTGTTTTTTTTACGTTCGTTCGCGTATCGTTATTGGTTAAAGTGGCATGTTTATTGAATTCGTTCGTGCATTCCCCTCACGTCCCTTTTCATTTAAATTTATATGGCTGGTGGTTACAAGCTTGCTTTTATAAAACAAGTTACTTTTTTAAATTGCTTTTCTGATCTACGTCAAAATAAAGAACAAATGGTGGTGGCGCGACTGCTGAGTACGAGGTCCGAAATTCGAATCCTGGGACGGGTAAATGTTATTGAGTTTTTCCATTAGGTAATTGTAAATAAGATCACCGAGTCTGGGACCTATAACATAACTGATAAAACATGGCTGCTCTGCCTACCCCTTCGGGGAATACAGGAATAGTGTATTGTTTAGATTATACAAACAATATTTGTATTAGGTTAAATAACGAATGAAGGTGTACGAACAAAATCAAGTATAATAATTAATTAATTAGTCAAAGTTATATCAGTTATACCACCTAATTAATAAAACGTAAGTAGCGTAATTAATAATGTATCAATAACCGTTAACTTCAATTACCTAACGCTTAATTACGAATGCATAAAAACCCGCTTGAATATATAATTACCGAGCTTAACACCTTTAAAACTATAAAAATGTAATTACCGCTCTTCACTGAAACGGAATCGGGATTTTTCATTGATTTCGTAATCGGTTTTAACGCGAAATTTTAATTTCAGTCGACCAGAAAATTCGTTCATTAACTGCCGCGTACTCAACAGTATCATGTTTATCTTTCATGAATTTTAAGCATTCAATGTACATTTTATCGCATAAAAAATGTTGATATTAAAAATATTATAAAAACGTCAGATGTAGGTACAATTTTCAGTGCTAATTTATTGTACGCCCCCTTTTACATTAGGACCTATAACATAAAGAGCAAAATATAGCTAGTTGTTGGTACTACTACTACTACACAGTTCCGCCTACGCCTTCGGGGGTTGCAGACGTGATGTTATATTACGTTATTGTACGTCTACAATTATTCCTTCTTTTTATTTTTGTTTACGTACGCGGTAGCGAGGTTCACTACCCAATGTGCAACGGTCTAAACCTCTAAGTTATCTTTTACTTTTGACTCTACTAGCACCGCAACCAAACTTCTTAAACATTTTTTTTAACTGCCAAAAAAAGCGAAATTTATATCCATATATAACCTGTGAACTGTCTCGTCTTCAAAAATGAAAAGAGATTCACTTAGGTACTCAAATAATAACAAAGTTACACCAATCCTTTTTTTTAATGTAGCCTGTTCGGTGTCCCACTGCTGGGCGAAGGCCTCCTCATTGTTCCTCCACAAAACCCTGCCCAATGCAGGCCATGTCTTTCGCGCAACGATATCCAAATTATCTCGCCATCGCCTTCCCGGTCTGCCTGGTCGTCGACGGCCGGCGGTGGGTATACATTTTGTGGTAATATTGGCCCACCTTTACGGGTCCCACTTCAGCTTGGCAGTTTTTCTGCCCACGTCCGATATATCTGTCATGGAACGTATAACCAATACTTACCGAACAATATTACTGTACAGCACATTATGTAACTTTAAAGTGAAATTGGGGAACCTTTCAATATGAGGATACGTTCTATTACGTTGCTAAGGTTAATGCATCTGTTATCTAATGCCAAGTAAAAGTTTGAAAGCTAGTGTCAGTTCTGTTCAGCCATACTTGTTTCAAGATAATATTATTTTTATAAAGAAACGTTCGAATGTACAGGTGTTTGGAACTTTGGATACGTATTACATGATTCGGTGCTTGGTAGCACGAAAAGATTAAGTTTTATTAAATATCTGCATTTTTATACGCTGTATTCGATACCGAAGCTATTTAGGTTATTTAATTTTTTCTGGACTAATAGCCTTAAAAAAACTTACATAAAAGACCTTCATACTTTAAAAGGATTTAATTTTAATTGCTTTCGTTTTCATAATTATTATAATAAGGTAAGCCTTTCAAGTCGACTTAAAGATTTCAGCAATATTCATGTTTGCGTTGTTACCAGACTTGCCCGAGTAGTAACGTAGGTACAACTACGTAACAATTGTAATTAAGTCAAAGTACCGATAAATAAACTCTACATTAATGGCTACAAAAAATCCTATTATGTAGCTTGTTTGGCTTTCAATCTAAAAATCAAGGAGCTAGATGCACCTAGTTACCTTGGAGCGAGCAAGTAGTACTACCGCATGCCAGAGCCCGCCAATCCAGCCAATCCTGTAGAGACAGGAAAAAATCCCGCTATCTCTCCCTTATTTAGACGCACTACACGCGCCCGACGCATTACACACCACTTTAAAAATTTACTTGAAATCAATAGTGGTGTAGCATGTTGGTATAACGTTCGCTTAAAGTTGCGGCTCAAATAAGAAACTTATTTGTTTGATATCAATATTATCATGCCTAAAAATGTGATATAATGAATTATAATATACAGACATTTTAAAGTTAATTATTGAAAATATAATATAATTTAATAAAAAGAAAGTAAATTACATTATTAATAATCGTATTAATAAACTTGCATTTCACCGCAATGTCCTTCACCCGCGTGTAATTTTGCTTATTTAATAAAATTTATTATGATCGGTCCAGAAGTTTTGTTTTGATGAGGTATCAAACGGACAAATACTTAGTTACTTTCGCATTCATAAAAACGCATTTTTTCTATAACTATTGGCAGAATCCGCTTACTGTTATTCATTATTATTTTATAAATTACAATAAGTATCTACATCATAATTTTAATTAATTTAATGAATTATATCAATACAATTTTATATATAAAAACTTAAAAAGTATAATTACAAACAACTAATATGTAGGTAGGTACATAAATAAAAATATGGGTGGATATTGTTATTATCCATGGCTCTTTATTGCGTAATTAATTACTTCAAAATAACGGTAGTTCCAAATATTGAACCCAAAAGAGGTCTATGCAATCAAGCTATAATTACACCTTTACAATTCGTTTGTCCATACAACATTCTTAAACCTGCTTCGCAAAGTCATTAATAAGGTCGTCGTGTTCATTGTAGGTAGATATAATGTTATGGCTGGAGGCAAATCAGTGTTTTATTTTGCCATCAAGTTTTATCTACCATGTAAAGAAAAATAGCCGAGTTGCAGTACGGCATTCCTCGGCAGGCAACTGCCGTAGTGTCAGCCCGCGGCCGCAGTACGGACGTTCTCAGTTCGAAAGTAGACTCACGGTTGTGTAGACGCCCTCGTGTTAAACACGCGCACGCGCGCACTCGAAACAAGGTGGAATTCTAAATTGAAATCTGACATACCGTAGTTTTAACTTTTTATATTCATAAAAGTGACCAGTGCTGTGTTTTGAATTTTACTAATTGGATTTAAATCGGCCTGTACATCGGACACCCGAATTGGATACCGATTAGTGTATCGATACTTCGATATCTATTGGATTGTTTATTGTGTAAGTACCAGTATATCATTATTGTACGTTAATTGCCTTAATTGCACTGCTAAATTTAATAACCGGTGTTTCAGATTTCCAAACAATTTGTAGGTAATTCTGTTTCGAGGATATTTAGCTCGCACGCATCCGCAATTTGCTCTCATCCATATTTTAGAAACTAAGGTACTAATTTATTGAATTTAGAGCAGGTAATATATCTGGTTGAATCGAATTATTAATATCCATACTTAATACTTTTATTATAAGGAGGTTTTTTGGGTTTTACATTAAGAAGTTATTATTGACACTATTTATCCGATTGCAATAATTTTTCACCAATATTTAAGTTATAACTTCAAGGTAGACATACTTGTAAAGACACCTATCCTGGTAACGACACGACAATATATTCTTATCGACGCAGACGAAGTCGCGGACTGAATATAGTATTGTATAAGATTATAAAAACTAACAAAAATAACCAACGGTTTCTGTCACGTCTCCAACCTGTTGAAAATGCTAATCGAACTTCGAAAAAGTTGTTATTTAATCATTCGTTTTTTAAATGTTTGGTTTAATCATGTAACGATCGAATACCATTTACTTAAAAAGAACCTAAATGGTTAATTTTTATGAAATAATGGAATTTTCAATTAATTTTTTATCGGACATTTACCAATATAAATATTTACCTTAGCTGCCTACTTATTATTAATTAAAAAATCATACTAACGCTTTAAAAAATGACATTGACCAATTCTTAAAAACCCTCTTCACACACGACTTAAAGACAATTAAACATTATTTTTTAGGCATATTGATCTAATACACAGTAATAAAGTCGTTATTACAAAATAAATTCTGCTACCAATCTCAATAAATCGATTAGTGACACTCGTATTATTACCGATTCAAGCTTATAACACGCCCAATTTCGCATTTGTTTCGGGTGGCGGAGATTCACTGCAGTTGCTCCGTGTAAATCTTAAACTAGCCAGATCATAAAGCAATGAATCAGTCATGCATTTATCGGCATATAATGACTGCTTCCTAATCGGAAAATGGAAAATAGTTATAATACTAATAAGCCCTTCAAATGAAAAACATCGACATTAAACCGCGTGAGGACTAAATAGGTGGAAACTTAGCAGGGTCCACATCAGAGGTTAAGAGCTGTTCTTAGTTCTTTTAGTAAATTCCTCAGATAGTACTGACGTTCACAAACTAATATGTACTTGTATGAATGATGAATGGGCTTTTGCTCCTTAGTTAACACTTTTAATCATCATCTTTATTACAAACCTATCTAAATTTACTGCTGGAGATAGGTCCCTCAATGAATTCAGTAAATTCCTATTAACCCATGTTTTTAAAACTATTTAACATTGTGATTACGTAGTATATTATTTCAAGCTCGTTTTATTTAACGTTCAGTAGCCATTCAATCAGCAGCCATCATCTTGTTTATAGCCTTCGTATTAATAGCAGATGATTTCGCCTGTAGTTTTAAGATCGTAAAGATTAATTCAAACACCGCTTCTAGACATTTTCACTCGCATACTCTTAGTCGATTTGCATCGGAATCGAATATATTTGCGGAGTCGATTTCACGCGTAGACGGCGTAGACTCCGGATACCGACGGCCTAGATGTGGTTTACATACACAATTACGAAAATTCAAATGACATACGAAACACGAGTTTTACCGTTTTCATTGTACTCAGAAATATTGTTAATACAACCACGTGAACATTAAACTAAAAGGAATTCTATGGTATTGGAATAGATTATGGCTCAAGAGTTTAAAACCCTTTTGACCAACACTTGATGTGTTTATTTATGGTATGTTTTAATCATTTGCCAAATTGATTGGTACATAGGTTGCTAGTCATTTTGCCCTCCAACTATTAGCCAATCACAAAGCAATATGCAATATGTGGTCAAATACAGCCGAGATCTCTAACCATAATGTTATAATTAAATGCATTAGCATAGTTACGAGAAATATGAGGTAAAGTTGCAACAACTACAACAACAACAATGGCAATCCTGTTTTTTATGGCGAGATAAACTGGTGCGTACTAACTTGTTGGGTATTACTACATTATCAACCTTTTTAATATTGACGTAAGATTCCTTTTATCTTCCTAAAAGTGCCCTAATAAGGTCGATCAATTAAGACACACCTAAAAAGCCATTGGATCCAAATTGAATTGGGTGTATCTAGCATTGACTAGAGTCAAATACTATTTACGATCCTTTGTAATTAAAGTATGTGTTTAAGTGAAATTGTAGTATAATTATGACATTCTTGGACTACTTAGATCGGCAAGACGACATTTGCATGCCCCAAATCTAAACGTCACCATAATGAAACCGTCGACACGGTTCCTATTGTTTTGTTAATAATAGCCGTTAGGATTACAATGTGTTAGGTAATAACTATCACAATCAACTAATTTCTAAACATAACTGAGCTTATAACACGAAAAGACCAAGATAAAAAAGTTAAATAGGAAAAACAATACAACATTGTAAGAAAAGATCCAATAAATTAAAAATACAGCCTTCAGATTTCTGCGTTATCTTCTAAAATATCTGAGACGCGTTCTTGCTTTTTTGTAAATAAAATTCTTAGCTGAGACAATGTCTTAGAGAATACTTAGGTGTCAAGACTTCCGGACAAATAACTAACTTGGTCTGATGTTCATTTTGTTCTCGACATTTATTTTATGCGTTAGAATTTCCACATTAAAGAAAGATGTATTTTAGACGCAGGATTTTATTATCCTCGTGCTGAACGTCTTTGATACGCGACAATCCTTTTAAGCGATTAAAAATAACTCTGTTTTTCAATGTAAAAAGCTCAAGAGTAACTCGCAAACCCAACGGTGATTAAAGAACTTCATAAACATGCAAGACGTACTTAAAACATTCCATAAAGCGCTGGCCCTGGACGTTTAACACCTACATTTTATTCTTTGACACGACAGGCTGTTTATGTCGTGTATAAAACATTACAACGACACAAAGATTTACAGACCTCATCTATAAAAATAGTACTGTGAATAACTCCTTGAAATCATCATTGATATTGCTGATTTTATTGATCATAATATATTAATACTGCCTCGTTGGTCTAGTGGTTGCTAAGCGCGACTGCTGAGCACGAGGTCCTGGGTTCGAATCCCGGGTCGGGCAAAGTGTTACTGGGTTTTTCCATTAGGTAATTCTCAGTAGCAGCACGGAGTCTGGATTTGTGCCCGGTTGATGGCAATAGGCTCGCCCCCTATTACGTTGGGACCTAAAACATAACTGGCGGAATGTGGGTGTACTATATGTGCACCTCTGCCTACCCCTTCGGGGAATACAGGCGTGATGTTATGTTATGTTTTTTTTTTACAATATATTTTTAGATGTTATGAATGATAGTAATGATGGCAGGCATTGTATTAGTGTTCTAAGGGTTATATTAAAAATAATAGTTTATTTTCTCACCACAATACACATTCGATTACATTAAAGCATCACAAAAGATACAGTAAGTATATTGTGGAAGACTGGTGCCTAAGCTAGGCTTTAAGGGCATGTATTTCAGGTCACCAGGTCTCCATCCTTTAGCCATTATTGGTATTAGCCGCTAGATAATGTATTCCTTCTCAAAATTACCTAAATGGCTAAATTAATGTCACAGCACAAATTAATGTTAGGAGATAATTCCGTTACGTCATTACGCGCCTAATGGCATTTTCAAGCATGATTTGGCATTTTCTTGTAATGTCATTTCGAGACGCAATTTCTTGAATGTTTGTGGTAAAAGTGATTTTTGATTTGGTAAGGTGTCTTACATTGCTAAGCAAGCTGTAAAATGTGACAATCAAAAAAAGGTCATATTAAAAATGATGGTTACAAAAGTATCAAAAATATTTCCTTCTGCATTCTTCTCCTGTTTTTTTTATATGAGGTATTTTTTATGTGGTGTTATATTGCAATATTGTCATCACTGAACTATTTATTGTGCAACAATCTGTAATATCAATAAATCATAAGGCTTCAAACGACAGTTTATAATGGATTACTATAAATAACTATTTGCATATTATTTGCATTACTCGGATTAATATTCTAAATTTATATGCGGTTAAAATAAATCTAACAATAATGTGACAAGGACGTCATTTTCTTGACGTTGTAACACGATTACACTTGAAGATCCAATAGAGTCCCCTTGCATAATCTCCTTCAACCTTGTTATTTTTTCCATAATTAAGTTGTACCTGTAAAAATTCAGCTGCATTTAAAATGACTGATACTTCATCACACGTCATTCTAATCTTACTATAAATCAAATTATACAGGGTCGCCCTCAAGACGCGGCCTGCGGTAGTGTTGGTTTCAGAAGCAGATACAGTGCCTGTGTGCATGCTTTCCTTGTAAATATACTAAGACTAAGGGCTGCCCCGTAGGCCGCGGCTGTGTGTGAGACACTTAAAGCCTAATTGCCCTGAGCGATCTTGATCATCTTTCTAGTACCTATCCAACCACATATAGTTCATCAGCATCAGAGTAAAGTCTACTATAATGGTCAGCATTACATACTGGTATAATCGTAGCAAACGGTTCTACATACCTTATATGTCCGGATGATTTCACAGAAACACCATGAGCTCGTCTAAGCAAAGCATCTGACGTAGGCATAATGAGCCGGCTAATCTGCTGTCCTACATTTTAATACAAGTCGTTAAAGTTACCGTTCCGCTCAATAATCGCTGGCCGTTGCTTTTTATTGTTCGTGACTTTTTTAGCTGACATGCTTCATCACGAGTAGATTGTTTTAAATTCTTATCTTATGTTGCATTATCTAGAGCTTAATCATCGTCGTCGTTTTATACTTACTGTTATGTATAGACTTCTGTTTTAGTTAGGTGTGTTTGTGTTGGTAGTATAGAACTTTTTTTAACATCTTTTTCATCATCATCAGTCGAGACGGTCATCAAGCCGTCAATAAACAAAATACTTTTTTCTTAGTATTTAATAATAATATAACCATTTCGATATCAATACTAGAATGCGTGCACTAATGTGCTGATTAAAAACTGAACCGTTTGTTTCCACTTAGTTATCATTGTCGGACAGATTTTCATTTCCTAGCAACGTTAAAATGAATTAATATTAACGTTTAGTATTAAACGCATAAACATCCGCAATACTGTAGCCTAATTAGTTTGTCAATTATCTGTACGAAGCAAACTTTAGTGGTATGCCGTATGCTAGGAGCAATTTCTAATTAAGTTATGCGGAACGCCGACTCGTGAATGTATGCGATATATCATGAAAACTGGAAGATTGTACATTCTACCGTTCATAACACGAATATCGTTTTCTTTAACGTGTTAATAGATAAAAGACCTGGAATAACACGACTTAGTAACACGAATATTTGCGATTTTGTGGAGCGGTTATTTGGTATTGACTGTCGATTTCTGTCAAGGAATTTTTGCGGAAGCAATACAGTTTACCTTCACTAAAAATCGTGTGTGGAATTGAAATGACTGTAATTGCCTATTGCATTGAAAAACAAAATATGTATTATTTTGTTTTCTGCTATTAACGTTTCTTCTTTTTTATGATCTTTTGATTATTGACTGCTTTAAAATTGCATTTGGCATGCCCATTAACGATGTTTTAAACTCTTTATAGTTATAATATGTCGGCATTTTCACGTTAAATGTTAACTCAAACTTTCGTAATTAGCCACGTTAGGA
Source organism: Abrostola triplasia (assembly GCA_946251915.1). Lineage (NCBI taxonomy): Eukaryota > Metazoa > Arthropoda > Insecta > Lepidoptera > Noctuidae > Abrostola > Abrostola triplasia. The sequence continues at coordinate 6,232,389 of OX276434.1, read as the reverse complement.
GCTTAGGATGGACTAACGACTATTATGGAATGTTAATGATATTGCGGTCTAACAAAAAGGCCTTATAAATGCAGTTTTATTGCACATACAAGTTTGATAAATCCAAAAAACTATGTGCAAGACGTATAGAATGGCCAATAAAATCTCTTCAACATGTAAGGTCTCTGAGCATTGGCTTTTGCTTCAATACCAAGTTTTGATCCCGCTGTACATCACGGAACCCATCTAAAACTGCAATTGGCAAAGCCTATCCCTAAATCGACAAGAATTCTCAAAAGCCTTTTTAAACTGCGCACTTGATAATATTGGTTCTGCTACGTGTACCAACATTAAAAAGCTCTTTCAGTCGATTATTACCGCTATTACATTAACAATAGAAGTCATAATCGCCTGTTTGGTTAACTAATCCGTATCGTGTCACAGTTTCGACTGCCCGATATACAGCGCTTTTTGTTCGAACTTTACGACTGTTGTATTATGTTAAGAGCGTTACATTTAGCGTTCATTAACTTGCCATGTGGCTGAAACTATGATGTCATTGAGCCAACGGAGCATTCAGTATACAGTCGATGAGTAAAGAATAAGTTTATTCTTGGTTTTGTATTCTAATAAACTAAAGAAAGAGAGAAGATCCGTAATTGGTCTTAATCTAGATCTATCATGGTTTTTGGATCTATTGGACCAGGATGCAGATTATTCGTAAATCCTCATAGTCAATTGTTTTCACGTAATATTTATATCAAAGGCATCTAAAAGTTTTTGTTTTATCATCGTAAAATTATTATTTTACGACTCAATATACTTAAAAGCCATCGTACCTACTAATGTAAATCCTAAGCATCGAATTTCCATTAACTCCGGGACAAAGTTAATTAAATGCCCAGAACCTTTTAGCAGTGCCTGCAAACAGATTTAGCCTTATTGAAATAAAAGAAACATAGGTACAAACAACACACTCGAAAAAACATTATTATGAATAAATTGACGCAGCAGGTATAAAATAATGAAGGTAAAACACAGGAAGGTGTGAGCGGCAACAGATGTCGGATAAGACGGTTTCTTATATTTGCGTTGGATAGATTGCGTAAGTTAAAACTGCATCCTACACGGTACAACGTACCATTAAACGCAGCTCAAGTGCATTTATATGGATGTAATTGAGAATCACCAGAATACGTGCGCATTTATCCGACTTTTCCCGATGTTTCAAACACGAACGAAGATAGAAATTAGAAAATTTAACGTGGTTTTAAACGTATTTAGTCAAATTTATCCTCTTCTTATCGTGTGGTTGATGAACAACCTAGTGTCAGAGTTTATACCGCCTGTAGGCTAACATGGCTTTACACACCGTTGTAAAACCTCTCAGGTGTGTGCCGGTTTCCTCACGATGATTTCCTTCGCCGTTTTTAGCAACTAATAACTAATTTATAGTACGCACATGAATTCCAAAAGACATTGGTGCGTGCCAGGGTTTGGACCGACCTTTAACTTAGCAACGGTCATACCACTCGGTTATCAATGCTCCAGTAAATTGAATAACATAGCTACATATAACTATTGTTTCATTTTTCGCTGTTATTAATTAAATAATGTCCTATATCATAATAACTTCTGTAAATGATACTTATGTTTTTATAAGTTGGTCTCAAATATTTGGGGTACGCAAAGATCAATATCTGGATGACAATGTCTGTGAGTCATATCTAATAAGAGTCATGTCATTGACCCTATAAAGATCAGTATGTTTTGATGCTTACCGTCCTAAGGTAAGGCCGATAACAATTGTAGTACGGTTGAGTTCAGATCATTATAAATGGTTACGATTGACATACCTATTAGTTCATACAATCACGCCCATAATCCTTAAAAGTGATGTTTCTAAAACAAGGATCTGTTTAGCTGAAGCGAGCATCGAACTGATCGTGGCTGGAGACACGCAAAATATTCAGTTGCGGCGGGTTATAGTATAAGTTGTATTTCAGTCTTTTCTCTTGGAAATGAGAAAACTTTTGCTCGACTATAGACTCCCATAATTTGTCAACCTTATTTTGCCACTTATCACTTAGTTCCATATGAAAGGTGGTGAGTCTATTCCCATTTCTGCTACTTCTGCAAGAGCTGATTTCCATTTAAACATTTTCATTGAAACAAAACCGTCTTTTGTTAGAAATTGGAACGCTTTCAAACTTGTCTTCTTTCTTTATTGAAAAACAAACGGCCTACTATTCACAACGTTTACAATAAAAGTTAGTACAACTGGCCTCCTTGGACCGAGTCACGACTTGTGAGTTCTGGCACCTGTGCAAGTTTTATACATAAGCTGTTAGAGACGGGCTGTTTTGTTTTTAAGTTCTTTTGACTATAATTTGTTCAAAAAACCGTTTTAAGAAACATACTAAGGACATTATTTATACATGGATTGTAAAAAAAAAAAATCTTATGCCTTTGGACAATTTGAGGACAAAAATCATCATTACTTCTACATATAGAACTTTATAAAAATAATCTGATAAGGCCGTCTTCTTCCATAATTTGAGGTTACGTATACGTTATTAAGAGTGTAGTGAACCACACAATATACAACCTTAGATCGCCAATCTATATGCAAGCTTCAAACATTGCTATCTGCATTACTTCCACACTGTAACGTGGCCTGGCAATTCAATGGACAATGTGCTTGGCTCGTTTTCGCCTCATTATACAATAGAAACGAACTGGGCGTTCACTTGTCTTGACACAATTCTGACACCGTTAAGGCATTAGTGTCAGGAAGTGCTAAAACGAACAAGTTGTTAACTGAAGCGACGCGAAATTGAATACATTAGCACTCATTTTCTAATAGGATCTGAATATATTCTAAAGCTACGTCTAAATATTTTTCAGTTTGAAAATATAGCTATAGTAGGCTCCTAAGCCTTTATTCATACACTTCATACTATGAACCAAATAATTGAAAGTATGAATGTAGTAATTAAGAATGATTCTCAAATACCAATCAATGACAACATATTACTGATTTGACATAAACAAAAAATGAGGTTAACAAAACTTTGACTACAGTAGGTACCTAAGTATAATTTCGGTAATATTTACAACAATTATATTAATAACAGCAGGTGTTTATTGCCCAAGTCTTCCTGAGAATTCAGGTTGTTTTACGATCGCTACTTTTATCTTACCGACGACCGAGTGAGGCCTCAGGGCATTTTTTGTTTGTACGATATTCATTACAAGGTTTTTTGTGTCTTTAATCGCTTTTTAATGGATGTGTCTCTCGCTGTACTCTGTTGCTTTGTATCAGCCGTCCTAATTTACAAATACGGTAATTTCATACTTAACCCTACATTTTGTGCTGACATGGCCCTATGTCAAGTAGAGCATGTCAACGTTATAAACGGAACTCGATCCATTTTTAATGGATCCAGTTGTTTGAGATAACCGTTTCTAATACTCGTCATTGCTTTTACAACCAAAGTAATCAATTTGTACTACCTAACCGAACATTATTGCAGGTAATTCGAAAAAAAAATACTACCAATTGCTCAATCATCTCTGACCTTTCTTAATGTAGTAGTCAGAATTAGTACAAGCAAAAACCCAATAACTCCACCTTTAAAAATATACAACAAAGAAACTAACAAACGAGTAACTATAACACGATTTAAATAAAGCATAACAGTTATCAATAAAACTGTTGCATAACCGATCCGCCTATAACTTGCGCCGATCCGGTAAACCGCGTGTCGAATGTTACTGTCCGGCTATTTGTCGTGCATCGCTTGTCAATAAGCACACGTTAGTCGCTGCGTAAGTACTTGTGGGGGAGACACTTCGATTTCACGTCGCAAACGTTTAAATCCCTTAATTGTAGTTTGTGGTGTTTCGTTACGGTGTCATTCGCCTCCTGCTTCGCATTCATTACGATTAGTTGACTTTAGAGCGGGTTTATAGATTATATTTGCTTTGTTAGCTTTGTTCTTATCCTTTAATCTGCTATCTTAAACTGGTCTGCCTTTAGTTTGGGAATTTGTTCTTGTTAGATTAATTAAAATCTTAACTGAATTTGAGATGTTTTCTCATAAATTATTTTGAGCTGGTTACTTGGTCCCATTCTAGCAGCGTGCTAATAATGATAGTAACAATTAGTATTATATAATACTTCAACATCTTCCTACGTTGGATTCCCTCATCGCGGTAATCTTACCACTAACAAAAAATATGATAATAATAGGAAGTTGTTCATTATACTCCAACTATCTTTCAACAAATAATTTAGCATCACCGACACACATTATTTAACGATCAAAAACGTTATAAGATATAACTTCCTCTAAACAGCACCTAGTCTGAATTACCGTAATTATAAAATTTAATTAATATATCAGAATCATTGAATAACCTTGGGGAAATGTAACAATGGGTAATAAACTAAATGGTCATATTTTTTGTCTCGTAGGTCAAAAGTTCAACTTACTCGTAAGCGTTCATGAAAATGTGAATGAACTAAGACACGATGCGCCTGCGCCGGCAGCGTGCGAAAGAGATCACTCGCGCGATAACAAAACCAAGGCCAGATTGTTTTTATAATACAGCCTCGCCTGAGTTTCCGAAAAACATTAACATTACTTGCGTATCTTTATTCAAAATGGTGTAAATTAATTTCTAGTATGTGGATTCCCATTTTCCAAATACCTTTTAGGATATGCTTGCTGTAAATTTTTTCCCATTTATATAAATGACGAGCTTTAGACTATGCTTTTCAATGATGTTTTATACTTTTCTCCTCAAAAATGGTTGGACTACCACCAACGTCGTACAGGTGTGCGGAAACAAATATCTTTGGCCTACTTATGTATAAGACGATTAAGGCAAAACACATACCTAATACATTTAATCGAAGCCATACTTACGGCAATATGACTAAAGCTGCGGCCTCTATCTGTAAAGGAGTGAGAGGACTTGTATACTACATTCACTCCTTTCCTGGGTTAGTTTATTATTCGAGTCGAGTGATAGCAACCTAACATATTTCTTCATTCATAAATATACAAAAGGAAACAAGTCTATTTGTTTGTTCGTTTCCTTTAAGTCAAATCAAAATTTCGGAATTTGCAAGCAACGTCTTGTTTCCTAAATATAATTTGAAGTACACGTAAAGGAAGCCATGTAATTAAAAATGAATTAATATTACTAACATGGGGAAAATGAGAGGAAAAAAGGTAAAAAGAATTATGGGTGATTCCATGAAGAAACGTAAAGAGTTAAGGAAAGTTCGTTAGGTTATAATAAGATATAACCTAACTATTTAAACATAGAACAATTAAAAATAATAAAACATCAAGAAGAAGATAGTTTAAAGATCGAACGACAACATGAGCACGATTTTGTTTCTAGAGAACGAAACGGTTAAATGCAATACATCTTAGTTCAAGTACAAACGTTTTTAAAATCTGCTTATGACTGTTCCAAGACCTCCTTTAAATGTACACGTGTTCTGTAAACAACAGACAACATCAGCTACTCAAAATGAAACAGAACAATTTAAAAAGCGACGAGTGTCCGTTCAGAAAGCGGAAAGGTTTACTATTTGCGAGTAGGTGTTGAACGTGAGGTTATTGCGATCTACGTACGTGACAGCATGCGCTTGCGTCGGTACTTATTACGATACCACAGACTAAACTCCCGGGAGAACTGCTATTTAGGTAAGGAGGCCATTATTTGTTTACAATGTTTAATATATTATGTGTAACAGATTACGTGTTCATGTGAGCATAAATGTATGTAGCAATGAAGTAGGTACACTTTTCTATTTTCCGGGTATAATGGTATATCATCATACATACTGCTGCACGTAAACTTTAGTAATGCAGGCAAGATCCGTAGTGAAAAGCAGTTGAAGTTACCAAACCTTGCTGCAGATAAACACCTCGTAAAAAACGTGTATATTAAAAAAAAATCAGGTACCTAGGTGCAACTAACTTTTGAATGCTCTACAATTGTAGGAAGACTGGCTGAACGTCTTCTGGTGGAGCACAGAACTTTTAGAGAGTCATTCCTTACTGGATTGCGAAAATTCATTTCAAGAGTAAATTAAAAAAAATAACACGTAACTGTTTATACAGAAACCGTAATTGTTAGTCGACAACTACGTAACAAGAATATCTATTTGTGTCTTAACACTCAAACTTAAGCTATTCTCTACAAATGTAAAGTCACTTGCGAAGCCGTTGTCGCATACCGCAAAATATATCTTACTTAAAACCGGAGACAAGAAATATTTCGTTATAATAACTATAATCCATGAATAAGCTTAACTTTATTAATTGGTTTATTTTAAAATGTTAGTAACGTGTGATAATCATATTCTGTTTATACAAGAAAATTTATGTGTGAAATATCATTTATCCTAGATTAGTAAATAAGGTGTCAAGCCTTTATGACCTCTTTTTGATAAGAACCAATAATCAAATTCTTATAATTTTATCGTTCTTTCATCAAACTTTAAAACACGTTCGGTATGAGTCATGTTATTTTGTGCGCTAGTCTAATGAAGTTCGATGACCAGATCAGACGTGATTATGTTTCAATCGCCAACACGAGCACCAATTACCGGTAATGATGAGCTATCTTAATAACACAGTACATCCCTCACTCACGACAGACTTTGTGGAGCAAAAGATTATTTAAAGTCACAACACGCAATGAAATCGTTAACGGTATACCGTATATTGGTTTGTGTATGGGAAACATAAAAAAAACATTGCTTGCTTCCTACTGTGTTTAAAGCAGAATACATTAAAAAAAAAGCAAAGATAATACTTGTACAGCAGCAAGATGGGCAGCAGCGTCGTCTATAACTTCACCACCAATACTGCGATCCTCACCTCTTCTTATTCACCTCACTCATAGTCCTAAAGGAAGACAGACACGGCCGAGGAGAACCAACAAGACACTGCAAAAATCTATAAAATCATCGGTAAAACCCTCACGACCCTACTAAGAATTAAACCTAAAAAGCCGTGTTTGCCTGCTTCATGGAATATTAGAAGTTTTCCCCCTTTTCATCTACATAACAAGGTAATCTATTAGTAACGCTAATAGTATGCGTGGTGTATGTTTGTTTATAATCATTCGGTAACACGAAAGTTTGCGTTACTTTGCAATAAACGTCATACTTAGATCTTTATCTTTTGTTTTCCGTAAGCGTCTACAATTTTAAACCTTTATTATTCCAGAGCACCTCGAAGACAAATTGTTGCTAGGAATTATCATTTTGGCACTGCACTATACATATAACAGCAAAATTGATGTTATTTAACTACTAAATTAATATTATATAACTAAACAAAAGAAGGTCACCTATTGCAATCTAAAATTAAGCTAACCGCAATCAAATCATCGCGGTTTAATAAACATATTAAACAGAAGGTAACACACGAAGTTAAAAATATGCAACAATCATTATATTTTAGATTTTGTATTTTTGGACGGTTTATAAGGGTCATGCGTATAGTATGAAGCGCGATACTAAATTCTTTCAGTCGCCAATTTGAAATATTAGGAAAGCTACTTAATTTATTTCGTTCAACTACACATCTCGGACAAAGTGTCGGAATTTAATACATAGTCTTCTAGCTTATCTACAACGTATCCGGCTTACGCTACGTTCTTCAAGCTATGTTTTGGTTGCACTGAGCATCGTTCTATTCGCATCGTCAAAACACAGACGTAATCGTTCAATTTTAAAATCTGCGAACCGTTAAATAAATTCTGTACAACCAAACTAACATTCACTTTTTAATTATCCACAAAAAAGGCCGTCAAATCTATCAACGGCCAATGAATTACGTTTGACACTTGTTGAACACATTTAAAATTGCAATGTTGAGGAAATAAGCGAGCAATAGAGCTTATAATATTCATATCAAGTGTTGATACGTGTTCGCTAGCGTGTCACGTGAATTTCCTTACGAATTCGCTATCGATCGCGTTTTACTGTCAAGGCTGTGTAACCTTGCAACTATTTTAATTGTTGTTGTTCAATTAAAACGCAAGTATAGTAAACATTCTGAATGCTGAATGGAAATTAAAATACAATGTTAGTTGGTATGCGTTTCAATTATAAATTAGAATTGCTCTTTACATGTTACGTCTTTTGATTTACGATCTATCGTTTTGTGCTAACAGATCTATGATTGTTCGTCATTGAGAGAGCTTTTACTTCATGGGTTGGAATCATAGATCTGTGCTTATACTTTTTTTATTTTATTGCCAAGAGGACTTAGCGCGACGACTATTCAAAAAATATTTTGCCATCGACACCAGGTATATAAAGAAGTGAATATTATTTATATCCCTCATATAAAAATCGATTCAAAACCTTTGTATTTATTGAATGATTTCCGTTGACCATATACCATACGCTATTACTTACCAAATAAGGTTGGCAGTGCGCATGCCAACCAAACAAAGACATGCGCTATGTTTCCGATAGCCGCCCGATAAACTATTTGCTACAAACTTTAAGTGAGTTTCCGAGATCATCCCGTAGTGGCGTTAGTGGTTGCCAGCGTACTTACGAGTATAATACGCTGGCTGCCATGGGATTAAAAATATAATAAGACGATCATATACATTATACAGACATGGGAGTATGGCACCCCCCCCCCCCTCCCCCTTAACTAAGAGACCGTTGTTCAAGAGTGGACGTCTTCCGGCTGATGATGATGCAGACATATTTTCAAAAAGCATGCTCAAATGAGGCAACGGCTTATAGATTACATTGTATTGTATCCAATGTATATTATTTACAGCCCACAGATTTGTTACAATCTCGATGTTTTCGTAACAGATTATTGACGATAAGACCTGCTCACACACTAAGGAAAGTGATAACAAAGCTATGTTCCCGAAATCCAATCACAAATTCGATCCTTGCGAACCCTTCAATCCCCGACAAGATTTAATATGCTTGTACCGACACTCTGTTTACGTCAATAGAGCAAAGAGTGGGGAACGCCCTCACGACATTTTCTCATCACGGCCAATTCGGTCAGTCTTTACCGGTGAGTTAAATTGCTGTTACAATAAAATTACGGGCCAGTTCGTTTACACAATGAGTAAATCAGCTATTACTTTTTACTGAGGTTGCAGTGAGTTGAGTGACATAATAATTTGGTAACATCGCAGTGATAGTTGGTGGCTGAAACAATATGTAGTTGCGTAAACGAATCGCTGTAGGTGTATGAGTCTATACCGAGTGTTGGGTGGCTTGATTAATTAATTTATAGCTTTGCTAGCTGCGCCCCGCGGTTTTACCCGCTAAATTTTTTCGGGATAAAAAGTAGCCTATGTGTTAATCCAGGGTGACAGCTACATCCATATGAAATGTCATTGAAATCCATTCAGTAGTTTTTACGTAAAAGAGTAACAAACATCCATCCATACTCACAAACTTTCGCGTTTATAATATTATAATAGGGATAAAATATCATACGATATTGTTGTAGGTAGAATGAGAGAATAAAAACTTCTCATTTGTCAGATATATTGATGAAAACTGGTGTTTCTTTGAAAACTCTTATGAAAATGTTATAATTCGGACTCGTGTGCTGATACCAATCTGCACACACACCCACACTTTCAACAACAAACATATATCCAGTCTGGAAGATAATATTTATAAGTTTAATGGCCGTTTTAAAAGTAACCTGACTTTTTTATCGTAAAACCTTCTTTATAAAAATTTTACTTTTACGAACACATTTCAAATGCGCACCGTTCTTTTTCTTCTTTTTTTCTTTTAAAAAAAAAAACGTCGCCCCACACTAGGAATTTCTCCTGTATCGTGGGTGCGTTTCACAAACATGAAATATCACATACACAAACACCCAGACTCGGGACAAACATCTGTGGTTCGCACAAAGTTTTGCCCCGTGCGGGAATCGAACCCGCAACCCTTAGCGCAACAGTCCAATCGCTTAGCCACTGCGCTAATCAGGTCGTCGGAAAATAACATTAATTATAAAAAAAAATATATAGGTTATGTAATTTACTAGACTACTTATCTTAAGCAGTGTTAGCTATGCCCATATAAATACGTATATGAGGCAATATTATGCATTATCACGTCTCGGTCGAGACTTTTTCGCCGTACAAAAAGGCCTTGATACACTGAACAAAAACCAGTGGCCACTTATGATACGTGACTGTAATGAATAGAAGTCCACAGTCTACTGAGTGAAGCGAAGCGTTGAATGTTAATACTAAGTTATTTATATAGGTAGGTGCGTTAACTTGGAAGCTTCCTCTTTCCCTTTCCGAGGCTGCGCCAGCGGGCATTGCTTACTTAATCAGTTATGAACGTAATCATAATTTATATCAGAGCTACTTGGTGTACAAGTGTGTGAGTAATGTAGCTAAACGATGATTGGGGCGCCGCGCGTGGCATTAATGAAGTGTTCTTTCATTATACTATTTTCAATAATACTGCCTTTTTACCTCTATTTATGTAAATATATTTATGTTTATTGGAACATACTCATATAGACTTGAATATACGAAAAACAAAGATTTTGAAGAATTAAAATTGTCTATAGTTCGATATCCATAAGTACTTCTATTCTAATATTATAAATGTGAAAGTAAATCTGACTGTTTGTCTGTTACGCCTACGCGACTAAACCGCTGGACGGATTTTGATGAAATTGAGCATGTAGAAAGATTAACGAGAAAGAACATAGGCTACGTAACGCAGGCGAAGCCGAGGGCAAAAGCTATTATAATATAAAAATGAGTCAATACAGTGTGTCTAATCGGGCAATTCCGTGCTCGTGCTCGTTGGTGCCCGATTATCGATGCCCAGGTAACTGATAAATATCATCACAAGCTACTGTGGCCAAGCCTCGGGCGGTCCTATCTAGCAATAGACGCCACAGTGCCAATTGACACCTTTCAAACCCACCGATTGCAGAACAACAAATATCTTATAACAATCAACCAACCAATATTTGGAGTCTCGAACATTAGTAAAGTTAATAGTTTCGTAAATGATAAATGATAAATGACAGACATGTACAGGCGACTTTAAATCTATCTGTTGAATGTAGATGCTTGTAAATATCAGCCCCCTTACCATGAACTTTAAATGCAGGACAGTTTTCCACGTGGAAGTGAGATACCGCTAAGTGAAGTGGAATACAGCGTCTCGCTTCCAAGTTCCACTACGTAAACTGTACAGCTTTAAGAGATCATGGTAAGGGGGCAGGTGTCTACGCTGCGTACAGCTACGAAGGTATGTGGCCTCGGTGTGAGAAGAACTCATGTTGTCATTGATCATGTATGTCAGGTCGGAACCTTTAAGGGACCAGTTTGATTGCGAAACTAATGAGGTATCAATTAAGCAGTTTGGTTTGGTAAATCCGTATAACAAGTTTAACATAATTAAAGCAATGCATACTTACGGAATAAATATGTAAATATTTCAACAAAACTTTCGTTCTCAGAATATTAATTATGAGATTAGTGAAAGTGTTATAAATAATTAGGCATGGTTACTTAATAAATAAGTACATTAAACGCAGCAAGATACGTTTCGGAGCAAAATATAGAGGTAAACAACTAACAAGTACTAAGTAACTACGATTAATTTAGCTCGTCAGTAGCAATACTGGGTAGAATAAGTGCGAAAGGTGCAAGTGTTAAATATATCGACTAAAATTGATTAAGTCGAACACTAATGATGATAATATAAAAGCCTAATAGTAAAATTGTCATCATATTTTCAGTACTTCATAACAGTAACAATAATAAAATATAATAGTAATATACTTAATTGTGCATTTCTTAATTACATACACGCACACATTTACGCTTCTAGTAAGAGCATATCGTACCCAGTCCAGCGTTTAAAATTGTACAAATGTCAAATATATTTTTTTATACTTATCAGCTTTCGAATAAGGAATGTACTCAAAATCAACGCGTACTTTGTTATGTTTTTGCGCAGACTCAATCATCATGATAGACTGTTTTGCAGCAGTTTCAACGACCGATGTGAAATATCGATAAACACTATCGAATATATTCGCCGGTACCGTAATCGATTTACGAGATGTCTGGCCGACGTGATCTCATCAGGTGTGAGTAGCCTTGACTGAGTAGTTACGTTCAGAAGGTTACAGGAGTGATTTGTAGACATTATGCTTGATACTGTTAGCGTCAACGTTTTCATTTAAGTTAATCTGTTCGTTATTGTACTGCCACCTTCCTTGTTTGAAGTGCCTACTTAGATAGTTTTTACTCCTACTGTTTTTCTAGTTATTTCTGATCGGGACTTGCTCTCTGATTCGCCGATTAGGTCTTTACCAACGTACTTGGTAGTTATCCTATCGTTTTATACGATTCGTTTACTTACGTATCTTTTGCACTTTAGAATTTTACAGTCTTGCTATACCTAGAAAAAAGGTCCATCTAGTCAACAGGTTGGTAGGGGGGCTAACTGCCCAGTGTGCGCTGAGCGATCAATTGAATATCGGAGCAACTGTGGTGGCACTTTTAAAGGACCTCAGTACACACAAACGTTATTAAGTACCTAACTTTATACTTGCTTTTTTATTGCTGATTCCGTACAAAGACAACGCCATATTCCCATAGTAATAAATATCTCTAACTTTTTGTAATGTGTGGATAAACAAATATGGAAGACAATGGAGATACAAGTGGCAATTAATATTACTAAGAAATGTCCGCCTAAATTGTCTCGGTACTTATTTAATGTGTTGTTCAGTTGATGATTCATCCATTTGTTACTATACAGGCCTACGCTACACAATAAGTTAGCTTTGGCAATCATACCGAGGAATTCCTCTGTCTACTTAGCATTCATAATCAAATGATTCGCTGCATAAATAATTTAACTTATACCTAGTACAAATGGCATGAACTCTTTGTCTTTCTGCTATTATTAATTCGTTGACTAGTAAATCCCTACTAATATTATACACGCGAAAGTTTGTAGGTATGGATGGATGTTTGTTACTCTTTCCCGTAAAAACTACTGAATGGATTTGAATGAAACTTTACAATAATATAGCTTATACATCAGAATAACACATAGGCTACTTTTTATCCCGAAAAAATGTAGCATGTAACACCGCGGGGCGCAGCTAGTATTTTATAATTTTAATCCATTCGAATGTTCCTATTATATAAAAGCGCTCGTTATTTCCACTAAAAGGAAACAATTACTTAAAAACTCATAAACCAAATTCCAAGCAATCATAAAACTTTCCTCAACAGTAACGTTTCCTACTAAATCATTCCAGCTATTTCCCTTGTAATTAATGCCTACAATTACCTGCGTATCTGTAGAATAAATAATTTATATTAGTTTATTAATTAGGTGCTCAACGGATGCGATTCAAATCTAATTGCCGGTGCGATGAGCTGTTTACGTAATGTAGTACACATGCAGACAGAAAACATGAAATAATGTGTAACTGTTGTTTCGTAATAGGTCGAAAATCCACGTGTTAAATTACTAGCTTCAGTAGTAAATGAATCAATATGTTGAAACATTTCCCAGGTTTTTATTACTGCAGTAGTCGTCTTTATCTTCACTGACTACTCAAAATTGGGGGGGCTATTGGCGCACCTATATTGCACAAATAAATTAAGGAAACTTGTTGCATTTTTGCGAACTGATAACAAGTTTAATGTTATATCTACCAAGTGATTTATTTACCGCAGCAAGCATCTCTTTATCCGTTTTTTTTAATGTTATCCGTATCACGCACTGGCCTAAAAACTATGGAACTTCGTTACCAATAGCATTACCTTTATGGAATAAATCACTTAGGTATATATATTAGGATATATACGTATTATATTAGGATATATACCTATTGAAAACGATGAAACCTTTTACACTTTTTGCAAAATATTTTTGTATAGCTATTAGAAAGTTGTATAATATATATGTTTTATTGTTTGTTTCTTTACTTAACACGTTCGGCCGACTTTTCCGAGTCGCTCCGTCAATGCAGGTGGTCCATTCGTCACAGCTACAAAGTCCGCTGTTCTCAACGTCAGCGGTTTCGTACAACAATACGTTATAACAATCTTGTGGTTTGTATACAGAAAGTAAAAGTAGATAAATATCTCATTGTTTGGTTGTATAACAATATTTGAAAAATAATGAGTACTTAATATATATTCGACCACTACTTAATATATATAGACCATAACACGCGCACATTTTGCACACCTTAAAATTAGATCCTATAGGTATATCTTTTAGGTAGAAATTGGATCATAGTAATGAATTGTAGGTCTCTGAAACAAATTATAGGCTAGACTATATTAATGGGCCGTCCATCAAATCGGTTTCCCCTTGCACTTATGAATTTATAAGTAACGACCTTCTTGATACGATGGCATGAAGTCGGCCTCGAGCACATTGAATAGTAATGCGTTTCGTATAGTTTCCATTCCAATAGCCGACACGTCAATAAATTTTGTTGCTTTCTAGATTTTGCATTGGTAATTTTATGTTAGTTTTTGCATAATTATCTTCATCACAAGAATGTTTAGTTTTGAGATTGGATAGCGGTGAGAGCATCTTAGCATTAAATGGATTGATTTTTCTTTACTTTACATACAAGGCGAGTTAAACATTGGACAAGTAGAAGTGGATTGCTTAAGTGGCTTCAACTCTTTACAAATGAATTATTCTGGGGCGCGTCTAGCTTACAAACTTTTGGCAAAGGTCTAATAAAATATCAATTATTATTTTATTATTTCAGCCATGATCAACCCACCGCAGGGCAAAGGCCTCCCTTTCCATCCTCCGTTCCTCTCGGTTGTGAGCTGCGATAGACCATTTCTCTTTTAAGGAGTCTAGCTCGTCCCGCCACTTTCCTTTGGGCATACCGCGACGCCTTTTGACGTTGTGTGGCATCTACTCTGTAGAGGTTTAAAACAAAATATCAATGATGGTCTAAAATTTAATTTTAGGCCGAAAGATTTTTAAAATGGTAATTAGAATAATTATAAGGGATTTTTCCGTGCATCCTGCACAAATCGTAAGTAAGAGTACCACGTAAGTAAACGAAATACATACATACATAGTGGGTATTGGTGAGACCAAAATGATGATGTTGCACGACTTCTAAGTTAAGACTTGCGAGACATTATTATAGGACAGATTTGCCAAAGGAGAGCTTCTAATTATCAAGTACTACGTGATAATGGTATCAAAAGCTTCTCTACAAATTAAATCAGATGTAGCCGGTTGTGAGGGCAATGGAGTTGCGTAAACGGTTTGTTTGTAAACATTGAGCGTCCGTCAAAGACAATTGACCCACTTCAATCGAGCCTACTTCTTCAATTCACTTTGCCCGATTCAATGACAAACGATTGTGTGCTTTATACTTTTAAGATAAGGAAGCTTAACGCATAGCAAAGTTCCTTGTTGATAAAGTCGGAGAAAGTCTTACAAAAACAATCATTTGTGGAGAGTACGATTTGAAGGTTCTGAGATTATAAAACAAAAATGTGCGTGTAATGTGTATTGATGGTAACTCAATCATCTTGAAGTTTATTATGATTTATTTTATAGAGCTAAGAAACTTTGACTGGATTGTATGTGTATCATTGACCAGGTAATGTCTCAAGAGCAGTGTTTGTATAAATTATGAGAATAGGAAGTCCCAGGTTAATTTTAAAGGTAAGTTTTGACTGCAAAGAGGAGAAAAAAGGCGTCTTCGTATATTTTTTAAAAGAAAGTCAACATGTTATTTGACATAAAAATAATGCATAATTTCATATATAAAGAGCTACTGTTTTTGTTTAAACAAAGAACAGCTCACATACCAACCAGTCACATAGTCACAATCAATGTTAGCCAAGTATTATTTTACCAAGTTCAATTCAGTGCTAAAAGACAAAATATGCTGACAAAAAATGTACGCCACATTTTAGTGGTCGCAAGCAACGTGTATGATATGAATATTAAACTTTTTGCTTGGCCGTCAATGTAATTACTTAAATACATGTTTCATGCTACCTGTCTGCTTGTTGATCGTAGCACCAATTAGCCGAGCCCTCGGCGTGTGTGGCGTAATACTGGTGCCAGGAATGTGATTATAATTATCGAGTGTGTGTCGTGGCATTTGTTTTATGATCATTGCAGTCATTGCCAAACAACTGGTTCGGATAGATATTACTTATATTAACATTGCACAGTTCTGTTCAACTCTTTTGAACTATATTGACTCCATTCATAATTCAATGTCCAGTGTTCGACAAACTTTACTTAATTACTTTGTTTTTTTTGACGACCTGATTGGTGCTGTGGCTAAGCGATTAGACTGTTGCGCTAAAGGGTCGATTTCCGCACGGGACAAAAAAATGTGTGATCCGCAAATTTTTGTCCCGCATCTGGGTGTGGGATGTGTTTTTGGTGCGACTAGGTGTCGGGTGGTGAGCTATGTTTAAAGTTATTCAGCTACTGAGCTAAGACTTGGTGCCCTAAGGACAACGGTGTAAACAAGATCTAGCACATTACTCAAAACCAAAATAAGTCGGTTAAAGTGATATTTATACAGCCTTGTCGTAAACAAGTATCTAGAAACTTTGCTTAACACTTCGCTATTACTTAAGTACCCAAGTAATTTGTCAACAATATCACACATTCATAAGTACATAAAAATATGTATAAAGCCGTTTAAAGTGAATTTTCTACATTAGCTGTGTCAATACATAAATATTGTTGAAATAAAGTGTGTTTGTATTTCGTTATACACAAACTTACTCAACAATAAATCTCCTTAATCGGTAACGCATAATAAGTAACAGTTTTCTTAATAATAAGCAGTATAACAGGAAGCAACGGCTGGTAATATAGCACGCTATCGCAACGAGTAAAGTTACAGTAAACCAACTCCTACAAACGACACTTTAAGTCGAAACTTTGTGAATGAAATAAATTCCAACTTAGGAGCGCGTTCAATTTAGATATCTATTCAATGAGAATTTTGTGAAAACTGAATCTGGCCTTTTCAACATTCACATCCCCAATCCAATTTTGCAAAACTCTTAAATATATACGAAATTTTAAATTGTAGTCCAGTGCACTATGATGAAAAAATTGCCTTCACCACTGAATGTTGAAGCTTTTAACCGAGCCTATCTTAGCGCAAATAGTTTAATTTCTAGACCAGATTATCGAATACTTAATCAAAACTTAATAAGTCGAAAATTACTGGAGATACGAAGGCCTTGTAAGTATGTTAAAACTTTAACCAAAAAGATCAACAACGAGGGCACAAATTAGTCGTCCATTTCAAATTACTGCCAAAACTATGGTAGATGCTTGATTGAAAACAACGTGATCCAATTATATTTATGTAACTTCACTAACTAGCATGATAGTCTTGACTCATGTGGAATATTATGGTCTTAAGGCAATCGTCTGGAACCAGTTTATTGTAACCTAACTATAGTGAGCCTTCTTGTTCACTATTGACTGACGCCGGTAACAATTTCCTAGCAAATTGAATGGTGACGTGAAACAGGCGTCGCGTGACGACTGCGTAACTATGTTGACAACAAATGCTGTTCAACAACAATCATTGAATAGAGAAATTTATGGACAAATTGCTGCCCATCGAATGTATATTGTATTGCGAATGTAAGTGAGGACTTGTACGTAAGTTGTAGCTTACTTATAATATCAAATACAAAACGTTAACTTTTAAAGTCTATGATTATTATTTTAATGCTAAAATTATAACTAGCCGTAAAGGTAATGATGAATGAAATCCCAATCTTACTATACTTATAAGTAATTATAAGATAAAAAGTGTTTACTTAAGATTTTATAAGTTTTTAGCATAAGAGAGTTGCTCCCAATCTAACTTGAGAATTATTTTCTAATTTCATTTATTCGAAAGTATTTGACTTCTTGGTTTCAAATATCATCTTAATAACTAGTACGATGAAATCAATCAATCCAGATGTGAGACAAAAACATTCTTGACTGCCAATCACCACAGCAATGTTCTCACCTGCACAAAGCCAATGATTGTCAAACTTTACAACATATAATTATATCATAAAAAAGCCAATGCAATGAAACAATAAGGTAGCCAAAAAAGAAGGCATTGTGCTCATTCGAAGCCTTGTTTGCAATCTGTATATTCAAGTGCCATGTTGGTCTTCAGCTTGAAAGAAACAAAGAGGAAATATAATACAAAATTCTACGTATCTTTGCATCGTTAAAACGTATAGGAGAAAGTTCACGCAGAAGAAATTCTCGAGTGATGATGCGTAATAAGCGCTTACGGATATATGAATATACCTACCGTATTGAAAGTTTTGATAAGCAAATTTTTGGAAATATACTAGGATAACTAACTGTAGGAAAGCAATTCATAAGAAGCGAACTTGCCTTACTATTTTGAGTGGCAAAATGAGAGTTGTGTTTGTATAATATCGAAAAAGAAATTATCACATTTTATATCAAACCGTGTGCTAAAGACCCAAGAACTTATTTAATGCTGAATATAAAATACTTAAGTGAGGCATGTGAGGCAAGGCGATGGCATCGCTGCCGACCTTGGCTCCATATTTATAACTGCACGTAACGATGTCCCACGAGCTGCTCATTGCTACGCCGATGGCATCGGTGATCATTGATAACGTTTACACCCATAACACCTTGATTGTGTGCCTGTTTGCGATAAAATATTGTTAGATCAAGATACTATGGAGTTTTTATGCGGTTTAATGAACTTACTGTGTTAGAATGTCTTGTTTTTGAACTGACTTATTAGCAGTTTCTAGTGTGAATTCGTTAACAGTTACTTAACTGCGAATTTTTTGTTTGATGGCGGACGAAGTAAAAAGTTATTCGTGGAGTAAAGAATTAACAAACACTGCAGTGGTTTTGATTGCAATGAAATCAAACGTTTTTTGTCCAGTTATATATGACATTAAGCACAGAACTACTGGGTACTAAATATCAGTAGATAATAGTCAACATAAAAGTGTGTCGTGTAACCTCGTTAGACAACAATTAATTATTGGACAGAAGGTACTTATCGTCTTCCGTATATCTCCTTCTCTTATATATAAAATGGATTGCTGTCCGTTTGTCTTGCTAAAACTCGTGAACGGCTGGACCGATTTGGCTGATTTTGGTCTTTAAATATTCATGAAAGTTCTAATAAGGTTTAAATAGCGGTACGAAGTTCGCCGGATCGGCTAGTTACTTATAATTATGTGTGTATACTAGATTATACTTGTTGTTTTAGAACTGTCTCGAACTTTTACGTAACACCGATAGGAAGACTTTGTTCAAGAACAACCACTTATCTAATAGCTGTACGTAATACGTATGCAACTTAACCTTAACCTCGACAAATTAAAAATATATTTTAAATTACTATAATATATTATACAAAAAACTAGACCGTTAAATAATTTAACATAATGCAAACGTTATTTAATAAAGCAGTTATAACACTTAGTTTATATTGCCAAAACGAGTAACCAAGATCTTCCATAACCTATTCATGTGATGTCAAAAGGTCATACCAACCGAACGGTATTTTCTTTACATCCCGTTATTATTTCCTTCGTAACACTGCCTGATTATATAGAACCTCTCGATTGCTGTATCGTGTTACAACTGCCTGTCACTTGTTTTTGTGTAAATCTAATAAGTAACCTATTCCGCCAGTAATGTCTCTAATAGTTTTATAGCGTGGGAAATAAAATTGTTCTTACGATTATTTTAATTTTGCCGATAAAGTTACCTACTAATACCAGCTTATCACGACGACAAATCTGAAACATATTTACGTAGAAGGCGTAGCCTGAATACTTTAATCGTAGGGTGACTTGGTTTTAGGTAGACAAACATGACGAATACAAAATATGAGATTAACACAATACCTACCCATTAAAATTCCTCCAAGCAAGAATCCTTGACCTTTAAATACCATGCATACCTACTTATAGAGGTGAACTTGTAAGGTGAATTGAAGAATACCAACTAAGGCAGATCCTAAAAGCACTAAAGGTCATATCTTCAACTTATTCCGTCCCGCACTTCTCTGGATTTTTATAAAAATGTTCACTCCTGAAGAATTGTGGCTAGTTCCTACTTTTACCAAAAGTTAATAGGTGATCATTTTATGACCAACAATTGCTGCATTATCATGAAGCCTGACAAAGTAGGGCATAATAAGTAGGTTGGGTCGATGCCTCCACACGCAGGGATTTGTCCGATCGATTACTCAATTAATCATTCTCAGTCAGATTAGGCGTGAAATTTAGTGGCCGGGTGACACCTTTTAGGTTACCGAAGTGTGAAAAACCCAGTATTCATTTTGATTTAATATATTTTAACTTCTAACAGTTCAATGGTCCATAAGACGTAATCGAAAAGATTTTCCAACCCATTTATAAAATTCGATCCAAATGAAATTGATACTGTATTTTTATACCTAAATTATAACCACCGGTAAAGCTATGTGCCTAAATTTCTACTAGCTAGTAATACTTAACTTTATCGCAACTTAGAATGTGGCATTTATCTTTGTTTTATGTTATCTATTGAGTTTTATTGCGACATCGATAGAATCTATGATTACAGATAAGTATGTGCTATTTATGCAAATACCAAAGGATTTCAATCTAAAGATAGAGATTTCGTAATGACTGATGTAGTTCGCAACGTAACATAAATATACATTACGTAAAACTTGCCTACCAACTGGTTTGCTTATTTTAAATTGTTTTATTTTTATGAGAATTGAGAACAGAAATCTTAGACATCTTAAAAAAGATCGCAGCACGCTAAACAAAAATAATTTAACACGCAATAATATTTACAGATATCTCTCTCAGTTTATTCAGAATTGCCATCAAATTAAACCATTTCTAGATTTTTACAAACCTATTTGCAGTAAGATAAAAAAAATGTATGAGTCGGTTTTCGTAACAAATTCATCTTACAACGTAGCCTAGTCTACTAATACTAACCAACAAGTAAATAGGTTACATATACGTACCTTTGAGTCAATAATAGACTATTATTAGTTATCTGTACGGTACTAAAACATTTACCTATTATTCAATCATCTATCGTCAAATAAACACACAAACACGCAACTAAATATCTTTCCATATGGAGTTCAAGAACATACTTGTCTGTCTGAGAGTGACGCTGGTCCTACATATTTAACCGACATACGTTCCGTAGCTTCTAAGGACATGGACATATTAAATCAGGCGAAGGCGACACTTAAAACTAATTACCGCTTCATTTAGCAGTAAATTGTCGTAGATTTGTACATGTTGGGTGTGATCTAATGCAGTGATAACTTTAAGACCGATTATTTTAAAATTGGGCTATTTCACAGCAACTGTTCAAAGTCCATGGTAGACTGGTATGGTAGCACGTATTGCTAGTAGTAATTTATCATAAGATAAATCAAAAAGATTTTTTTTCATGTGAGTAAGATTCAAGACTGTTAAGGCTGCCAAGAGAGTCCAAAACTCATTCCAATAGGAAGAGACGGGATAATTATTTTGTTGCTAACTACTTTCTGCCTACTTACGCCATCAATAAAAGAATTTTGGTAGTAAGAACTATAAATAGATTCAGCGATTTTGTAGCGATCCCTTCTCAGTTTTCATACATGATGTCTCAAATGTACCAGGCGCCCAATAGTTGACAATAGGTGCACATTCTTAGTCTCTCGTTCCCATATTTCAATCACGCTCAGTATGTGTGTCGGCTGTCGGAATGTATGGGAGTGGCGCGTACAGTCAGGGGCAAACAAACGTTTACATGTAGCGAATTGTTTACATTGTTTGGGTCTTCCTTCTACTCGCGGCTTTGTCGAGAATCGATTTTGAAACTGACACCGCACCGAACAATTGGAAGTTCTTGTACCTTAAATTCCTGTCATATTTCATCTTTACTTTGACATCTGTCACAAAAAGAATAAAAACTGTACATAAATAGGCATTTTTGTGTCGTTGTATTTTACAATATATATATAGGTATATATTTTGTTGTTGTTGTTTTAAGTGTTGTTTGTTATATTTAAAAAAATTAAAAGAAAAACCAAACCTTCTTTTATAAGAGCCACAATTTTCTTCAAAACTATTGAACAGAATCAAATTAATACTGTTTATTAAGCACACAATATCGTCTTGTCTACGAGTGTACTAGTTGAAGGCAGCTAACAACAGCGCTAAGTGTTTACTCACGAACGAATACATCATCTGCGTTCTACACGCGAATTATATGTGGACTTATTTCAAGCTTAACGGGAAAAATAAAGTAATATATATAGAATTGTTACGGGTTCGTAGCAACATTTTATTTAATACTACTTAAATAAATATTACATTTGAATATGCTTTACAAAGAACTAGCTGGTGTCCTCTTTTTGCGAAAATGAATTAAGACATGAGCTATACAAAGTTTACTAGAAAGAAGAGGTCTGTATTTGGTAACTCTTTTAATTTCAAAGGAATGCATTTATATGTAATAGAAAGCATACCATAAATGCTTGGGAAGCCCTCAGGCCAGATGGCGGGACGGCTTAGGAGGGCCGGCAGCGCCTGGATGCATAAAGCAGCAAACCGGGCTGTGTGGCGTACCTTGGAAGAGGCTTATGTCCAGCTGCAAAGGGCTGATAATGATGATAATGAATTGATGATTATATTTGATTATTAAATCTTCAAGCATTATTATTCTCAACTCCCAAACTCGATAATACTCGAGTAGTGTAACTTAAGTTGCCGACAGTCACGCGTTCTAGTCACATACCAGTATTTTAAATGTCAAATTGATTGCAACGATCGAAGATTCCACAGGCTTAGAAATTAATGTTTATAATACAAGGGAAACCAGTTTGTAAACCGAGCGTGATGAATTTATACATGTAATATTAGCTACTAATGACGAGTACTTCTCTGATATCTTGGCAATGACGGAATAGTATTTTAGTGTGATTTATTTTCAATCTGCCATTAAAGCTAAAGGTATTTTCGAAAAGCGACACGATGGCTCAGTTGGCTCAGCGGCGCCACGGTACGGCAAAGGTCGTGGACTCGAGTGCCGCTCGTGTCAATCAATTTTCAAATTTCCTTTGTCAATTTAAAAGTATTTGTCAATTTGTAGCATCAAAGTAAAAATAAACCTTAATCTGCAAATACTAATTGCTAATGCCTTACTAACTACTAGCTAACTCTATTTTCCAAACTCTACAAGCCAGTTTATCATTCACGCTTTCGACCTACCAGCACATCAATTACTAAGTGGAATAACAAGAATATCCCGTATCAAATAATTATTAGATTTTAAAATAAAGTTTACTGTAATGAGTAGCTTGCACGCTAGAATTATCTGTGAAGTAGCGGATAATCTATTACAAGTAACTGAATATGTGCTTGTTTACGAGAGCGTAACGTAAGCAAAGAACGCTATCCTTTTTCCACTGATGGTATTAAGGAAACTTTAGGATGCCTATAGTATGGTCTAGAGCTTATTCATCAACCAATTACCACAACCTGCAATCCTCACACTGTCTACCAATCATGTTGTATTATCATTATCGCTCTCTACATTCTGTCTTGATCTGCCGCTAGACAGTCTGCTTGGGACCACGGCCGGTGTTACCCGGTCGAAACGTCAAGTCAAAATTAAAAACTTATGGGTCATGTTAATTCCCGTACTGTAACTTAATTTTATTATATCTTGCAACGCGATAGTTCAAAAGTTAGTTAATTTCGGAGTAACATCCCTTCTACTCTTAGAATTATAATTGCAAAAACAAAGTATGTTTGTAATTAAGTATACCACTCACCGAAGGCATATCGAAGATCATGCAATATTCTAGTTAGGTCGAATCCTATAGAAGGCTATTAATTCTGGAATGATCGCGGTACAATTTCCACGCAGTTATCGTAGCCGGCAAAAGCTAGTATCTAAGTAAAGAAATATCTTTACGCTATACCTACCTATATATTATACTAAAAAAACTAATTAGTCGAGTAGTAAAGCGGGAATGAACTCGACTATTAGTAGTTAGTGGTTAATGTGCGGTCAGTTGAGTCGTCATTACAGTGTGTGGGCTCACAACCGTCGATTACACGCTCTTTAAAGATGATAAGCGGCGTATGCGCAGGTTTTCTTTTTCACGTTAAATGCGTGGGTTTAGTAGTAGTATTAAATAGTAACATTTGTTTTTTTATTAAAGTAAACGTAGTTAATGTTTTACTATTTGCACGGAACTGTTTGCCGATATTATTTTTACTCACAATTCTAAAAACATAGTTTTGTTGCAATTACATATTTATGTTAATAAAAACTCAAGGAGTTTTATAAGCAGGTGATTAAACAAAAAATATGTTCTAAATGAATAAAGGAAATTTGAAAAATGATGGACACCAGCGGGATTTGAACCCATAACCTTCACCGTATCGTAGCGCAGCTCTAACCAACTGAGCTATCGTGTCTTTGCTCGCACATGGTATGGTGGGTTTGAGCAGGGACACAATAGATCAGCTCTAAAGATCACGGGTTCAAATCGTGCTCTCGTCCATCATCCTTCAAATTTCCATTATCTGTTTAGATATAAGCTTAGCATAGGCAACATGCCTATATGACACCAATAGTCATATTAAAATAAGTGTGTTTCAAGGTCATTATGTAACTCAACTCCAAAAGCAAAGTCGGAATAATACGATCACAACTGGAGCGTATCCATTCCATCGCATTCATGGGTTACATCGACCTAAAGTAAGACTACACATGAATCTCCATTAGACGTTATATCATTTATTTGATGATTCTATCGCGGCACGTGGGTCTAATTATATTCAGTAGAAGTTTCCGCTCCGGTGCTGACGACTGTCACTCATCAAAATGATGCTATTGTATGTATATGCTGGTGCGCTGGCGACATAACATAGGTGCTCCTACTTTTTTGGGTTCCGTGCCCAAGGGGTAAAACGGACCCTATTACTACGACTCCGCTGTCCGTCCGTCTGTCTGTCACCAGGCTGCATTGAACAGTTGACATTTTCACAGAGGATGTATTTCATATTGTATTTTGTATAGTAAAATAAATATTAAGGGGGTTCCATACAACCAACGTGATTTTTTTGCCGTGTTTATAAATAATACGGAACCCTTCGTGTGCGAGTCCGACTCGCACTTGGCCGGTATTTTATGTAACTTTGACACACACCTTGTCTCTCAGGGCTTTTGTAGTTATTTTTAAATTTAATTTTATATCATTTTTTTTATCTGAATTTTATTGACACCGTTTTAAAACTTTAAAGCGATTTGATGTTTATTACGATAAAAATTCTCCTTTGAAGTACGCTTTAAGACTTTTTATTGCTTACGTATTTAAAGATCAATAGAATAGTTATTTGTTTTACAAATAAAACACATGGTTTAGACGTAATTATTATGTAGATTCTATATACATACCTACATAATAATAATGTAAATTGTAATTAACTATATGTTAAGTTACAAAACCATTTTATTTTAAACATAATTAAGAAACGCACTTAGAAATAACGAAACTATTTTAAAACCCGTTATTTTTGCGGTTATTTTCTACTATCGTGTATGAACGAACAATATTTCATTGGAACTAAAAGCAACATTACACAAACCATCTAGCCCGGGGCTTATTGGCTTTTAAACAGCTTGTTAAAACACACGTTCGCTGTAACATTTTTAGTTTAAAGCTGAAGCAATATTTTTCATTTGAAAACTGGTTTTAGCTTCCATTCGTGTATGGGTTGATTCTAGAGCAAACTTTATGGATGTTTAAAGGTAGATACTATTCTGTCAGTACAAAGATCTTTGCGTGAACCTTTCACATGATCATCTTCTGGTGTCAATGATCTAAACACCTTTCAACCAAAAAGTCGTCACCTGGATGGCCGGTCGTTGGCCTCGATCGAGTCCCAGAGGGTGCAGGTGGTGCTGCAAACATAAAAAATAAAATAAACATAAAAAATAATAATCATTAGTTAGTTTAGTAATATTACTCAAACATAAATTGCAAGATAGCGCGTAAGGCATCAGAAACTGTCGACTTAGTATACAGACTATTTACACATAGCTGCAAGGCTTACAATATCACATACAACGGTTAATAGAAATAACGGCATTGCCAAACCAAAATAATCGGATTGATGGCTAAATTTGTGATTCAATATTTATGCGGTAATTAGGGGTATGTAAACTGCACCTACATATTAATTTCTAGTTTAGTAGGCTTGGTAAAATACTGAATAGATTTAATATGAAGGTGATAAGGCCAAGCAAACTGTGCCAGAACATCATCATTCATCATCATCAGACGGAAGACGTCTACTATAGCAAACGCTAGGGCTAAGTAAGGGGGGGGGGAGGTGCCATAATACCGCTTGGTGATGATGACAATCCTAGAGAATTTCTTATGTTACTACGTATGTTGCAAATTCACAAAGTTGATTTCCAACAAGTAGCATCAATTTTTCCCGCGATATACGATTCATGGGAAAAAATATATTGGAATCTTTATTTATTATTGTACTTAATCCGCAGACCATATCCGTTCATTGTATTTATAATATCTATGTTATTTACTTACAGTACATGGTTCATTTCCTCCGATTCTTCCTAGCTCCACCCACTCTCGGACGGTTACCTCTAGCTAAAGGTCGTTGATCTTGACTCTCTACGAGAAAGGACGGATACAGGCATCTACTTAATGCCTATTTACACGGTAATCTGTCCGGTTATTTTTCACTACTGGTTGCATGATGCGAGTATTTTCCGGATGATTACAAACTGATAAGGAGAGCTGTTAGTGGAAAATATGTAGAAAGTTATGAATTAAGTTCGAATGCATGTTGATGTAAGCTGATATTTCTAACTAACCTTTACTTGATCAACGAGTAAACAAAATATTGGTTTAGGAATTGCTTCCATGATGGCCCTTCTGTAGGAAAGATATTTCTCTGTAGGAAAGATATTTAAGATTATTTTCGAACCGTCCAAATATAATATTTTTATTTCCTTCCCTCCAAGACATCGAATAGAATAAAAATATATGGGTTTGACATGTCATCGATAACATAGCTGAAACATTATGTCAACCCCATACATTTATCATTCTATTTGATTTATAATCGTCAAATATTGATGAACTTGTCTAGGGTTGCTGTAATATAATAGTCAATGTGAAATAAAAATATACTTCATTTGAGTTCGATTCATATTGAACCTTTAACCGGACCAAAAAAATATGTTAAGAAATCCGAAATAAACTGTGTGAAGTATCTTTTACAGTTAGGCGCGTGACGGTGAGTGAGGTGACTATTTACTTTTTTTTTACTAGACTTTTTTGCAGTTATGAATTCAATTATTTTTAATAGCATAGAAAAAGTCGCGTATAACTTCATTATGCACAATCATTGTGTTGTTATTGAAAAGTTTCATGATGTAACGAATTTGTAATTTATTTTATGAGCTTAGTTCATTTTCTGGGCGCCTTATAAAATACTAGCGGGTGAAAACATGTTGTCTACCTTGACGCTTTCCTGCATTTCCCTTTATCATTAATGTGGGATTCTCCTGTTAGTAAATCGGTATTGTTATCGAAGGGATACTATAATATCTTATTTCTAACCGACTTCAAAAAAAGAGGTTCTCAATTCAACTGTATTTTTTTTAATGTTTGTAACACGAATATTATTACACATTATAATAATAAGCAATCTGCAATACTAATAATATGCATAATTTAAGTTTATATAATATTGATCTCACAGTCAAACAGTGGGACTGTTTTGTGAGATACTGTTTTCATTTAATTAGTTTACAATGTACCTTTTTAATAATAAATAAAATAATATTATTGTTTTGCTCTCTGACATATATTCTTGTATAGATTATAATCTTATCTTATATGTAAGAAACATACAATATTTTATAAGATCTATCTCAGCTTGAACTCCCTACTAATTTGCTGATTGCATGTGGTCATCAAAAATATAAAATTCTCTACACAAATATTGTCATGGATACTCCATTGTTGACGTGCATTATGCATTTTCGTATAACTTTCTAATGAATCGTGTGTCATCAATTCCATTTTAAGACTTTAGTGAAAGCAGATTCGTTGCGTCACTTGTAAATAAATATCGAGTGACTTGATCGAGTTCTGTTGACTTATCTGTTTCATCATCAGCCTATTAACATCAGGTGCTGACCATTGACCCTTCTTGAATGTTTTGATCGACATAAATAAATAATGCACTGTTCACAACGCTGGTATTTCTGATAGGTGATAGTCATTTGTTTTATTAGTGCACCAATTTAATATCCCTTAAAAGAACTATATTAGTTCTTGAAACAAAATGTTCTTTATCGAACTGTTACTTTATTTTTGCGATCCACGATGTTACCAATATTAGGTATACAAATACTAATATACATATCTATCATTCTTCCAATCCGTGACGTTCACACGTCTCGATAAAAACGCGACACCGCGGCACAGTCCAGTAGAAAAGCCGCGGGTCCTTCACTTTCAACTTTCACTGATGCGTCGCGGGCTCGCGGCCACTCCTATCGACGTCCATGAATAGGCACAAACAATGTACTACGTCTTTTACAAAATCACGTTCGTTACGTGTAAAAGTCGGCTTTAACATTTGGCCAAAATAAATGTTATCTCGGTTGATATAAGACGATTGAGAAACCTGTTCTGTTTCGGTAGATAGCACCGCTTTTTTAAAGCATGCCGGTAGTCACACTGGTGAGTTAGCGCTTGTTCAGATGAGGCGATTTACGCGCGAATTAATCTAAAACTCCCGCGTTGTATGTTGACGCACAGATGTAAATTGTTCCCTTCTTTTTCGTCGAATTCAAACAATCCATCTTAGGGTACTGAAAAACAAACAAATCTAATAATACAAAATGTTTTACATTAAATTTACCGAATATACGACTTGCCTCGGTAAAGATAATGCGCTCTTCAACGTAATTTTATTCGAGTTTTAATCGACTTTCGTATAAATTCGCGTCGTATGAACAAGATCTTATGACGATTTATGTTAATTAAAACCTTACATAACGCGAGATAACTGATTTATTTTTCCAACTGACCCTAATAGTCGTACCAGTCATTTTATCATGGACGTAACCACAGAAATAAATCTAAAGCACACTTGTTCGTAATCCTTAAATGGAATCCGTATGCTATGGTTGCGTTATTCATGAAGCCGTTACACACATAAATTACAATCAAGCAGGCCATAAAACTACGATTTACAAATCATCAATCCTTCACAAGCCTCATATTTCACTATCAAAAAAATTCTAAAACATCTGCATGTCGTGTATAATTAAAAATAAATTATACAGCAGATATTAGACAATAATGAGACGATATCTTAGCACATGATTATGAAAACAATGGATTTTTGAAATTGTTTGTAGGTAATTGAAATATATTGTGCGATATGCATCAACATATTTCTATTAAAGTAGGTAGTATGCAATAATTTGTGGTAACTGAGGATGTTGGTATATTTGGACCAAGGTTTAAGACAAACATCTAAGTAATAAAACTGATTGGTGTAGATGCTAAGTGTAATATTAATTAGTACGGCAATATATAAATTCCTTCACAATACAAGTATTTGTGTGACCTGCCCCCTTACCATGAACTCTTAAAGCAGGACAGTTTACGTTATGGTAGCCAGACGCCACATTACACTGCACTTAGCGGTCTCGCTTTTACATCATAAACCTTCTTTAAGAGTTCCCGGTAAGGGTGCAGGTCAGTGCAGGATAGCGATGCTAAGGGGAGACCCCTTTACAGTCTCCCCAGGGATGTGCCACATAGGCGTTGCATGGGGAGGTTCTGGAGTTGTTCTTTTTAGAGGTCCCGGGACTTCCCTTGTTCGTGCAGATGGTGACCACCGGGGTGGTTTTAGTAAGGTAGAGATCCCACACTCCCCGGTCCCTACCCCACAGGGAACGGGTGCCTTTTGAAAGTTTCCCCCCGTAAACAAAAAAAAAGGTCAGGGCAGGATGAAGATATTAATTACCTATAAGTGTTTGCGCTCCAATGACTCCAGAGAAGACACTGGCATATGAATTCTTACTTTACCGTTTCTTTAATTACATATGCGCACGTGCGTCTTGGTTTTAGTTTATTTGTGTTAGAATGTAGCATATTGAATGTGTTTTTCTCTTTATTGAAAGTTGCATATCCGATATCATTAGACAGTAGACTACATAATATTGAGATCATCTCACTTTGAGCATCTCAATATTTTGCTTCTAAGACTGCCTTGTATTATAGAATGAGCTTTTAAATTATATATTTAATTAAGGCTTTTTATTTTGTAATAACGTCACGTAAGACAATTTTATCTAGGTGGCTGTACTAAATATTACCTCATTACATGTTCCTTATATAGAACACTCAAGGCGTGTGCCAACACTGCCGACCACTCAACGCAAGTAATTAAAGCGATAATTGAGTAACACCTACTTACCAAACAGATTTTTATGCTTTCGCCGGAATTTCACTTTTTCTATGCATTTTTACATAGAGATTAATTAGTCGGGGTAAGGTAATTAATTTCAGTGTACACACAGACACGGTCAGTAAGCGTTTGTTTGCTCACACATTAGGTAATTGAATAATTGCACACGCGGTTAATCTCGTGAGTAAAATGACGCTTCAACGTTTAAAAAACGGCTCGACGTAATATTATGACGTTTTACTGAAACACACCTCTGTTTCGCAATTAAATACACGTAATTGTAATCGACGCGTAAGTACAAATGGATTTCGCTAATTAAAAATATTAAATTCTTATTTATAATTTCACATTTTTGGGGTTATTATAACTTTGTCATAAAGATATGAAGCATACATAATGTCTTTATTGACCCAAAAGGAAAAATGCATGTGGTAATGTACGGTCCAAGTAGTACCTACGTAAGTTGTTATTACCAACAACCTATGATTACCTGTCAATCGGTTTTATTATACCATGAAGATAGCTTATTATGCGAAGTAGAGTCGCATTCATTACCATGGTGAAACTTTATGCATAATACGGCCTAAGAAACAGGACTTAATTATAAATTAGTTGACAGAACATAAAAAGCTCTCATTTATTCTAAGTATGAAAGCTCTTATTTTTCTTTCGTAGTAGCTTAAAAAGCGTGAACAATAAAATAAACACACTTATTGCCTTTATATGACAAGCGACGACAACGGCAAACTTTCCCACGCAAAATAAATAAACCAACAGCAACATTTTAAACCCTCGTTAGTTACCCAACTGTGTTTGGATGCGCTCGGACTCTTCCAATGTTTGTGTGTTTTGTGGCCGAAAGTGAAACTGAACAATCGCTTGCAGTAAGTTATGCACGTGACAAAAAAACGTATTATGTTTGACGTATTAGATAAGTTATGGACCTGTTATCTGTTTTGACGATAGTCGTTACAAGCAAGTGTTACAATGTTTACTTACCTGTTACGTGACGTTAACTTTCGATTAGTTAGGGTTAAACCACAGATGGTAAACGGGTATGGAATCATCCTTAACTCTATTAAATAGACATATGGAACACTGCTTACAGAATAATGATATTGACATCCTGTCCCTTATGGTCTTTGCTTATCCTAAAATGTTTTATATCTACGTGATATAATTTATACAATACAAGTGTTTAGAAAACTATGTATGTTTAATGACGATTTTAAATAGTGTAGCTAAAATATGCACAAGTTTTGATTATTTACTTAGTGCGTTACCTTGTAACAATCAATATTTTAAATAAGGAGCTCGGAGAATTAATGTATCTAAGGTTTTCTTTTTCTCTAGAGGTAGGTACGGAACCCTAGACTTAATCTCCACAATCTCTTTTATATTTTTCATACATGTCTGCTGTAAAAGTGCATGTTAGTGTACATTCAAGTCGAAAAATAAATTCTGAACTTAACGATCCTAAGAAGAGAGCTTGTACAGTCGCTTATACAAGACTTGATTCATTTAGATTTACATTTTACATTCAGTTATTAGCGAACGAGATTATTTCATATTTATAGAACTGAACTCTAGTTGCGGACTCTGGATAAACTGGTTTAATTAACTGCGACCAGTGTGAAATTAATTTACATAATATGTATAAAACTAATGCAATAATTTAAATAAAAATGTATATATATTTTTTATCTAATAGTGTATTGGTTCTTGATTTATATTATGCATGATAAAATACCTTTAAAATACAATATAAAGCCACGTCTCGTCTCGGCTGCGATGAGAGAGAAAAACCACGAATTACTAATTTTCTAATTCATCACCAATTCTACTTACCAAAATAACCCAGCGCTATATATTATGTAGACTTGTAAGTTACCAAGAATTCAGAAACTATTTCAATATTATTTACCAACAGCTCTACATAATATCAGTTGCCTAAAGCTATACCAGAAAGTAACCTCTGGGGCATAATAATCGATAGAGTTGTGAAACTGAGCCACTTCAATAGTGCAAGGGTATCATACGCCGATGTGTGGGCTTCTAAATGACGCGTACTGAATATCAATAACTGTCAAGGGTGCTTATACGGGCGACGGAGTGTGGTCTAAGTTACAGGCTGGTAATAGTATGCGGACTATTTTTTTCTAAAATACATGTCCGATTGCCAAGAATTTTTATCTGAGGTTTTATTAAAATTAAATGTATCTAAAATCAGTTATGTAAATTAATTGATTGAGAGACTGGAGACTAATTGGGAACAAAAATAACATTTTGTAATAGCGAAAATATTGTTTGCTAAGAAGACGACGACCTAATTAGCGCAGTGGCTAAGTGATTAGACTGCTGCGCTAAGGGTTGCGGGTTCGATTCAGGCACGGGACAAAAATTTGTGCGTACTGCAGATGTTTGTCCTGAGTCTATGGTGTATGTAATATTTCAAGTTCGTGAAACGCACCCACGACACAGGAGAAATTGCTAGTGTGGGGCGACGTTTTTCTAACAGACAAACCAAGAAACTGTTTATCAAAGCTATTAGATCTGTGTTATCATCAGGTTTCCTTGTTAGTTTGATAATCATTGAAATGCTGTCGACTATATATGTATTCTTACTTTCTGTGATTGTTTTTGATTTTTCTGTTTCTATGTTAATTATTGTAATTGGTGTTGCACCGTTTTAATTAACTATAATAAATAAATAAATAAAATAAATAAATCATCGACCACTCGCTTCATCCCACTACTTGTAGTACATCAACTCTCAGAGCGTTAGGCAACTGTAACGTGTCTATAACGAAACGGTCCGCAACGCTTGCCTGCGCGCATTACATATCGCGCGGACGTGTAATAACTAATTTACTGTACTTAACCATCATTTGCATCCTAACTTCTAGAGTCTGCATGTCGTACTCGCTTAATAGATGTAGGTATGTTGCGAAAGCTAGTTATCAAGGCTTTAGCTCATGAATATTATTTTACTGTAGCGAAGAAATACATAATTAACAAGCTACGCGCAGCGGTGTTACGCTTTACTATTTTTTGGGATAAAAAGAAACCAATGTATTAATCCCGTGTATCAGCTACCTCCATATGAAATTTCATCAAAATCGGTCTAGCCGTTTAAGCGTAAAGAGGTAACAATCATACAAACACATTCACAAACTGTCGCGTTTATAATATTATTATGATAGTCTGTATGCGTTAAAACTATAAATATAACTTTAGGCAGTGTAGGTAGTCGATATTTTTGTTCAAGATTTATTTAACAAAGGTCAAGATTACATGCTTTATAATAACTCAATTAAATTGGGATGATTTTAAACAAATATATCCATCTTATTCTTTTAGACTGATGATTGTTAAAGCTATTATTATAAACATCACACCCAATGCATAAACATTTGATCACAATACTGGACTTACAATAATAAACACAAAGAATCATTGTCTCATTCACTCCATTGGTTGTGTGAGGCCGCTTGCTTATTATTATGAGTAGTATCGAGATAGTAATTTCAAACAGACCAGTTGTAAATCAGTTTCAAATAAAGTTCAGGTCAAATTACGTCCCGATGAATTGATTTCCTCAGCATGCACATCTGTTTTCTCAATTCCTATAGGTAGGTAGTGACATGCAGAAATGACATCATTTGAAATGACTGTTCATCCCATTTGACATAATGAATCATTTAGAATACTAAGAGGCGACATAAGAAAATCATTTCATCAATCATAGAAAGAACAGATAAATAATATTGAACCAATGATACTGACTGAATGACTGCCTCGTTGGTCTAGTGGTCGCTAAGCACGACTGCTGAGCACGAGGTCCTGGGTTCGAATCCCGGGTCGGGCAATGTTATTGGGTTTTTCCATTAGGTAATTCTCAGTAGCAGCACAGAGTCTGGATTTGTGCCCGGTTGATGGCAATAGGCTCGCCCCCTATTACATTGGGACCTAAGGGACATTCGGGGAATACAGGCGTGATGATGTTATGAACCAATGATAATAAATGTTCTAAACATTTGAAATCAGAATATCAATTTAGAATTCATAAGAAAATAACATAATATATGGACTTGTACTGTCCTATTATAAATTCAATTTCTTGTAATTCCGATGTCATTTATGAAGGCAAATAATTTCCTATATACATACGGAAATGGAGTGTTATATTATGATCAGACTTTCACGATAATCCTGCAGTCGCAATAAAATCACTGGCAAAGTTCAAAGTGTTTTTATTGCATAAGTCATCACCGACACTTATAAAACCATTTACACCATAAAAAGAGGTATACTATTTGCAGAGTTCGCTTCAGGAGTAAACAACATTTACGTTCAGTTGGTAACACTGATACCATCAGAATCGGGGTCGCTGACACTGATTTCAAATCAGGGATCAGAAGCGGAATTTCGTGCATCTACTTCTACTGCTTTATATAACCTAACATTACGCCAGTTCTAATAACAACGTAAATCTAATCGGGTACGAGTTCCACGAACACATGTAAATGTTCTCGTACTAGTATTTTATTGCGAAATTAACAGCGCGGGATGAATATCGCGCGACAGACTCACAGGATATGCTAATTTTAGCACGCCATCCATTTCAAGATCTTGCTTTGCGCTTTATTGTCGGGACCGATTTAAGAGCCGGTTTGTCGTACTCGTGTATTCTCTTAACATTTATAAAGTCTTCGTTCAGATTGTTTTAGATGATACCTTTATTAAAAAGCGACGGCTGACTTTAATAGACCGGTATCTACTAGGTATTGTCTACGTCCAAAGATCATCAGTTCTTCATGTTTCTTTAAGACTTGCTAATGATTTTTGTTGTACAAAAGTAACATAGCTAGATACCTGTTGTCGATTTGGGGATCCCTTTTTTGAAGCCATATATTTTTTTGTATATATTACAGGTATAATTTTATAACTATTTACAACTTAATTCTAACAATAAAAACAATATATATAAAAATAAACAGTTAAAAAACTACAAAAAAAAATTCTTCATCGTCGTCAAAAGGTAACGTATCTAGAAGACTGGCAGCAATGCCACGTTGAAATGAATGAATAGTTATAAATGAAGTTAAAATCCTTGTATAAACCGCAAAAGTTTCGCGTACTGGCTACTCATTTTACATTTAGATTGGGATTAATTTGCGAGATAATTAATGATACCTAATGACTTTAGATGTCATCGCAATATCATCCGCTGTAATAAATTTTATCTTGGTTACTAATTGTTATTTTGGACAATGGCAATTGTATTGAAAAAGATTATATGCTTTGATTATTCCTAATGACGGGCAAAGACCTGCTGGAGGCGAAGCAACAAAGTGAACCTGGAGTACGAAATATAACTTTACTTTATTCTATCTATCTAATCTAGACTTTATTGCTCCGGTTTGCCCGATAGGGGTAGCTGGAGTGGAAACCGAAGAGCGCCCGCAGGACTCTCAGCTCTTTCTTGCCTTAGTTGGCTGGTCAGAGAGGGGTCGCCAGAGCTATATGCTCGGGGGTGGAAGTGTCTAATGGCGTAATAGCGGGGAAACCCGCTCCGAGTCTTCGAGACGCGCGATGGTGAAACCGGGGCCGCACCGCTCTACATCCCTAGCCATTCACATCGGTGTTGCTCCCTGTTGCCTATAGTGGCGACTGTTTAGGGGGCCCATCTAGTGAGTGGCGAGTCACCGTCTGCTAATATACTGCATATTTTATGGTTAAAGGCAGACGCCGTTTTTATTCAGTAACTAAAAGTAACCATTACACGAAACATCCCAACACAATAGACCAAATCATTTTAGTATCCATCTTTCTCAATAGTCCCGCACCTTCTGGGGACTTTTCATGGCTGTTCTGTTATAGAGCAGTTGTGTGGTGTCCCTAGCTGGTGTCCCATCCCCTTTTAGATTAAAGTTCTCAACAGGCCTCTGCGTGTTGGACCTGTGTCCCCACGTAAGCCTTTTAAAAGTCCGGGTATCTTCCGCATGGTTGATAGCCCGAGTAAATATAATGAGTCCTAATATACAAATTTAATCCGGTAGAAATCCAGCATACCCCATCGTCTGCCTTTAATGGGAGGATATCATTTTATCCATTATAAAAGAAGTAAAAAATACGATGAGAATACCTACAAGTATATTCGGACAGGCTTGCTTTAGCCTAGGCTTGATAAATTAGGTCTTTATACTAACCATAAGGAAATTTATGTCTTTTCAATCGAAAATTTGTAGTTTTAATGACATTTTCAAGTAACATTGAACTTACCCTTAAGCGTGCTCCCCCGGTTGGCCCTCCATCTGCGGTCAGTTAGCCGTAAACCACAGTAACACTCGTACTTGCCTTATTTCGGCTACCCGAGAGAATGCAACTGTTATGCATTGACTGTAATGGCCACGTTATTTACGCAATGCCATATAATTTCAAAGAGACAAATAAAGATCTAAATTTATTGCGTTTTTCAACTAAAATAAGATTTTAGTGCCAGCCTAGTATGGACGTTATTAGACACGACCACGATATATGGATACAAGAACAGTATGTTTTATGAGCAACTTTTATTTCTAATTAATATGTATAGGGAATATTAATTTAGACTTTGAATTTAATCTGTCCTCAGATACTGTCGTAAATGAGACTGGAAACTTTCAATCATTTGTTGATCATTGTGTAAAGCAAATTCTTCAAATTAATATCGTCATGATCCTATGTAACTAGCGACTTTTTTCATGAAGAACCATATATTTCTGTCTCAGCGATTAAATATCAATATGAGGACAAATTAATGTCATCACAATGAGGTGTCAGTGACAGCTCAAAGTCTTGAAGAACGTATCAATCACGTACAACATTCTGACCTTGATCTTGGCGTAAATGATATAAAACAAAAACAATACACAATGCTTCTCCCACGTTTTTGTTAGTCTGTGTTGTTGGATCATATCGCGTAATGATAAACATCGGCTCCATGTAACTAAGTACTCAGACACCATCACATTGATAGCGTTTTGTTTATAAGTTTATAACTACAGTACTTAGTTCATGTAGTGTCTTCGCAGCCTATTATTGTATAGTTGTTATTGATAATAATAAGGCACTAGACATCGCGTCCTATGCACATCTGCCGCTTAGTATTTTCATCCTGTTATGTATTCATTGCTCCAGAAAAAAAAACCGCTCCAGGTCATCCTGAGATACTTTTAACCTTTCACAAATAATTTAGGTACTACCTTTAATTTAGCTTCGAAGCAGTTAATATGTCTTCTTATAAGAGTACTCTAAAGACAAAAAACCGTGCTTAAAAATAAATGTTTCATGAAAGTTCCAATCACATTCGCACCCCAATATTCATAATGTTTTTATTAGATAATTCTCCAGCTCTCATGCGGAACCGACAACGGTCGAGTAGAAAAGGACTTTCATCTAATAATAGCCCCCATTACGAGAGAAACCGCACGGGCCAATCGATAATAATGGCTACATCGATATCGTTTATTTTATTCGAGTAGACGTTAAATTTAAAAACGAATGGTTTCGATCTCTGGTCATTACATCTAATGCTAGCTACTTAGTTATTGCTTAAACATAACAACTTTATGTGGTAATAAGAAACATTAATTTTAGCCAAGCAATTGAAATAGTTATCTACGGTATAACATTCTGAGTACCGGCCATTCCATATTATTACTTCGTATACGAGTTATAAAATATTAATTTTAGCAAAAAACGTAACAATGAAATTGCTCAATTACTACATTACACTGAGATACAAACACATTGAAGTATTAATGCTAATAATGTTAAGAGAATGTGGTAACTCGATACCTGCCATTGTGTTAAGTTAGAACGTTATTGAACTATTAGAGACGTATACACAATGATGGAAAATCATATGTGATGGTGTTTAGTAAGAAAAAACCGTTTCCTTTGTAAGTTGAAGATGTGAGTCAAGGTTTTCACAGGTATAAAGAGTTGTAAGCGATCATTACAGACGCAGAACTTCCTGCCAACTGAGGTGATAAAGTATTTATATATATTACTAGCTGTTGCCCGCGACTTCGTCCGTGTGAATTTCAGGTACAAACACTGAATAAAATAGATGTTGGCCGATTCTCAAACCTACTCAATACGCTCACAAAATTTCATGAGAATCGGTCTAGCCGTTTCGGAGGAGTATGGGAACGAAAACTGTGACACGAAAATTTTATATATATAGATGTAAAAATAACATAACATCACGCCTGTATTCCCTGAAGGGGTAGGCAGAGGTGCACATATAGTACGCCCACATTTCGCCAGTTGTTTTAGGTCCCAATGTAAAAGGGGGCGAGCCTATTGCCATCAACCGGGCACAAATCCAGACTCCGATACAGACAGATATATTATGTGTAATACTATTAGTTATTAATACCGTCATCGATGTTGCCTCACTCTTAACATTTTGGAATAGTCTCACTGTAGTACCTATTACAGTCTAGTATTTCAAAATTCAGCTTCTATTCCTTCAAATTCAAATTCAAAAATTGATTCGCAAAAATATGGTGTACAGTGGTGTTCCAGGCGTTACAGTTAGTTTCACATATTTTATCATTATTAAATGACATGCAAATATTCTAACATGTTATTCGTGAATGATAGCCTGATGAACTACATCGTGGACTCGACCAGACCACTAATGAAGAGGAATGCACCTGACGTGGCGCTAAAGTATGGGAAATACATTGTCTTACTACTGAACGGCCTGAGTGTCCACAATAATGATCAGTGTTTACCAAACGTCGGCCACATTTCTTACTAACGATAAACAAACTAATACTCACTCAATGGACTATTCAACGTATTTACGTTTGTTTTGAACGCGTGTGTTGCTAGTTTGTTGCGGTAGAGCCGGCTAACTGACATAAATATGGTGTTTCATTACGTCCTGAAGACAGTCAACCATAATATGGCCAAATCAGACGCCCTTAAAACGCATTCACAGCATTGCAAGCAACGTCGGATCTTAGTTATGTTTGTTGTGCTGCTTGTAACTTGTGGACATAATGTTACGAATATAAATTATAAACAAACTATGATAATGTCTTCTCGTAGCTTAATAAGAAGACGTCGCGCTGGCGCCATTGAGGTCGCTAATAAAGACGTAGGAAAGTTTGCAACAAATTAACTGGAGATAAATCATTAACAAAGTCCTCAAGATTGTCAGACAAGACTTCAGTGGTGGCTTTACCGAGCGCACAAATTATTTAAGTGCCTACGCTCTCTGTAAATGGTTTGAGCACCTCTCTAATCCAACTTGCTTTATGGCACTTCGGAAAACATGAGAACTGTATAGGTAGATGGTGTAAAACCCTAAGAGAGCTCAGCGTTCGTACATATATAATATTTAATATTTAAATGACTATCATATCGCGGGGGGTGGGTTAAAAATACAATTTCCACCTATCAAAGGAAATGCTAGTAGCTATGCTAGTCCAAAGAAGCGACAGTTCTGTCATGGGTCTTAAGAGAAAATTAC
The DNA here is from genome assembly GCA_946251915.1 of Abrostola triplasia. Lineage (NCBI taxonomy): Eukaryota > Metazoa > Arthropoda > Insecta > Lepidoptera > Noctuidae > Abrostola > Abrostola triplasia. The sequence goes on along the minus strand of OX276434.1, from coordinate 6,192,257 downwards.
TAAGAAGTACATTTCATAGATTTTCATACCGTCAGAATTTCCTCTATGATAAATTAATACCTAATCTGTTGTGAATAGTTGCATAATAATTTCGTACTTTACTTACCTACTTGTCACAGAATCAAATTTTTCGCCCAAATCAATTATTTATAACCCAAATATACGATAATTTAACAACTTACCAATTGATCAAGTAGTTACGCGATCTAACTTTATGATCCATTACTTAGTTTAGTTGGTTATTTAAGCTCTTCATCATGCCTCAGAACGGAGGAAGTCATTAGGATTTCATCAGTGCAAAAAAAGGATTCTATTATTTGAAGTTGACTTACTACCACGCCTGCTACTCTAGGCTAAAGGTGATGCAATCAGCTATAATTAAAAGAACTACAAGATGACGCAACATTAAATATGTTTTTTAACATTCCGAGATAACTTGATAAAATGATCACACTAATAATAATTTGAAAAGTAATTAAATAGAAGCATAGCATAAAGATAAACATTTTAAAAGGAAAGATAACACTGGAAGACGCTTAAATTTTTAAAGAGAGTTGTCAAAATTAAATCTTTTTGTAGGAGGCCAAAAACCTACTTTAGAATAATCGTAATCTATCTCTTGTTACAGATCAAGTAAAGTATAATGGTCGCCAACTGAACCAGCAATGGATGCGCTTACATGGTTGTCTCTCGGCCTCCAATTCGCGGCGCTGTGCTCTATCGTAGGCGCGCTGCTGCTGTACCTGCTACGGAAGGTCAGGGTGGCAGAGGTGCTGCCCCTTGACAGCGCCAAGACCGTGCTCGTCACCTCTGTGGACACGGCACTCGGATTACAAGTAAGTTACGAAATACTTTGAGCCCAACATTTAAAGTTTACTTTCAGCCTAAACTTTTAGAAGCTAAGCTACGCTTTGAGGTCGTAAGTGTCAAGATGCTGCCATATACTCTTACTTTTTTTAAAGAAGGCTATCTGAACTACGTCACCCTAAACGACAATCCCGTGGTCAGAGTTTTAAGAACGGCTATATCTTATCTCTATCCTGTGACTTTATTTTAACGATTCTAGCGTAAAGATAAATCAGGTTGACGAGATCTTCAGAAAAACTGTAAGATAAGGAAACCATAAGGTATATACGTAGGATAAGGTAGGTAGGTCTAGTTACTTTGATATTCCATTATAATACCTGTTGCTACCAACTTTTATATCGTCACATCAGTCGGTGAAGCAGAATAGATCTCCTTGAAACTTGCTGCGTGATCGTAAGCCAGTAAATCTAGTTTTAGAGTTTTTTCTTCTATCCATTATGTCTCGGTTAGGTTTCAAGCCGAATACAATGCTACTAAACAACTCCTGCTTCAGTAGAACAATCGTGGGAGGATATTACCAAAACAACCATGCTTTGAAGGCGGATTTGTGACCGCAGTAAAATGTTACTGCCAGTTTGCACAACAGTTTATGTTGTTCAACTATGGTGCCCACCCAGGTAAAGCCAACGACCCTAACTTCATGAACGTCTGAAGGAACAGTATTGTTTTCGGTGCGGGTAATCGATAGCATAAATTACCGACATATTTATTTTACACAACGTTCTTAGGAATGTGCTATGTTTACTGTGATAACTGGAAAAACAAAAAAATAAAATGCACTAAAGTATGTACCGCCAACCCGCAGTGAGCTAGCGTGGTGATCAATGCTCAACCCTTCTCTATACGAGAAGAGGCCTTTGCCCTGCAGTGGGACAGTTCTCGGCTGTTATTATTGTATGTTATAAAGTATGTACCACCAAGTGTGAACATTTTGGTAAGACGATATTTGTAAGAATTTTTGTACTGAGTGTGATGTTTATCCTCAGATCGCAACATACCTGAGCAGTCGCGGGTGGCGGGTCATCGCGGGCTGCAGGACGGGCGGCCTTGGGGCCAGGCTCGCAGACTCCTGGCTCCAGGCCCACATCGTCTCCACGCCTGAAGACCAGCCTAAGCCGAGGCTCGTGACCCTCGAACTAGACGTGGCAAGGGAGGACTTGCTAGAGGAAGCCGCTAGGGCTACCGCGCAGCACTTGCCCGCCGGAGAACATGGTATGTGGAATTTAATTGTGGCAACCAAATTAATTTGTCCTTTGATAATTTTTAGGTCTTGAATTAATTATCAATACGTTGATATGTTGTGATGTCTTTGGTACGTAATTTAAATAATACAGCTGACAATACATTAAGGAGGTGCTTAAGTTAGGAGATGTATAATCATTATTTATAAGAAAAATACTGACTCGACATGTCCCTTAACGCTTGGCATCCGGTATGATCAATGCTAAGTACTACTTATGAGAATTATTTATAAGACAATAAAGAATTTTAAATAGTTGAAACCATCCCTACCTGTTAAATAAACAGTAGCTTACTTCCATTAGATAAATATACAAGTAAATGTTATGCAAAATTCATGCATATTTATAACTCAACGGATTATTCATAAGTGCAGAGTATAAAACGAATTAAATGCATAACTGGCAGCAATGCTAAATGTACTGAACTACAGAACGAGATATTTGCATACAGATGGCCCGATCATGAAAATAAAAGTCACTTATGACGTTGCTAGTACCTGCTCGGGTAACACTATGCAAAAATTTGTTTGAATAAAATTATGCACGTTGTACAAAGGGCGTCGTAATGGTAATGAAATCCCATTACTAGGCATTATTAACATAATTTTATGAATACCCTGATAACTCCGTAATAATTGCCACTACAATCCTTTTTTGGTACATGAATGAAGAAATTTCTGTAACTTCTAAATACTAACGAAATTTTATGAAAAAATTGTGTAATAAAAGGAAAAAGAGAATAAAAATATATCAAAAGAGTGCACTGCCCGGGAATCGAACCCGGGTCGCAAGAATGGGAATCTTGCATGATACCACTACACCAGCAGTGCCTGCTAATAGAAGTTGAAATAGTCGTTCTATATCTAATTTAATTTTTAAAATTTTACTTATATTGTTAACTGTAAAAAGAAACGCAAAATAATAAAAATTGATACGTGTATAGTCCTTATAAGTATCAAACAATATCAAAGGTTATTGTAACGACAGAGTACTAAAGCGCCATCTATTGTATTGTTCAGCATCTACTCGCATTTCCCGCTCAACAGTGTCGCTGACAAACGATGTAATGTGATACGCGGAAGGCGGATAATAATCACGAATCACAACATAGGTGGCGCTAAATACGCTAACTTGACTCACATATTATTTCATCAAATGAAATTAATACAATACCAAGTTAGGAATACACATAACTACATTTAAGTTGTAATAGCTAAGTATCAATGTTTACTATTATGATCATAGATTTCCTCAGGATGTTTCGATAATCGTATGAACCCGGTGTTCGTTTCAAATGATTGAGTGCATGTTGAACAAAATATTAGCATTACTTAACCTATTAGTAAACAATACCTTAGTACCTACCTACAATGTATTTGGTATTTTTATAATACGAATATTTTATTTTTTGTATTAAATTAATGCTTTTTATTAAAGTAAGTAATTTCAAAATACTTTAGAAGGCAGGTACTAATACAGTATATTATACTGTATTGGTACCTGCCTTCTGCTATTAAAGGTCAATAAAAAGTTCTAACCTCTCAGTCACTTTGTTGAGACCTACATGACTTAGGAACCAAAATTTTCAACTTTCGCTTAAGTTATTTTTTATAACATTCTAATAATTTACCCACCCACGTCCTAATGTCGTGATCATCTCAGGCAATCTAGATATATCTAGGTTCCTAGAGACTGCGAATCTAGATTAATGATTCGGTTATTCTTCATTGTTGTCGTAGGAATCTGGGCAGTGATCAACACAGCGGGAAGCAGCGGGCGCGGTGGCGCAACCTGTTGGGAGGGGGCGTTGAGAGGCAACGTGCTGGGGGCCTTGCGGGTCGCGCGCACCTTCTCCCCCATGCTGGCCGCCGCTGCCGCCGACCACCCCCACGCGGGCAGGCTGTTTTATATTGGTAAATATTATTCAACGTCATTGACATGACCAACCTAGACCTAATTCATACATCTTTCTAATTCTTCTCTCATCAATGTCATTAGTTTTGGACATATAGACACTGAATCTTATGCGCTTCTTACGCTTTTTATCTTTAAGAGGGAAGTGACAATTCTAGTCATCTCAACATTCTTAATTTAAAATTTTAGGATTAACATCAGACACAGCATGCGAGAGTCTGTCACGCTTGGAAGCTGGTGACACGGGCGAGAACAGTGCTGGAGCTGCAGCAGCCCGCTGGGGAGTGTGGGGCGCTGCGCGTGCCTTGCGTGCTGGCCTGCGCTCGCGCCGGCTACACGTCGTGTTACTGCACGCGCCTGACCTCGCAGCTCAAGAAATTTATGCACCGCCGGCGCTGTTACAACCGCCTAGCCAGCCAGCAAGGTAATCACTTAATTTACTTCACCAACTAGTTGTTAGCCTGTACTTAGCACGTTTTTTATGCATTATGCACTAGTAAGTCCGCGCGTAAATTGCTCGTCGTGTTGCTACAAGACTTGCCTAACTACCCTATTATCTGTAAAGTAATCGAGCTAACTAGATAAGTATAGGTAGTCTATTGCAATACAATTCTCGATAAATGCTTTCTGATGTAAACCTTGATGTTCACCATGTCATAAAACGAGTCGGTGACTGGGAACATTAGTTAAATTGGGTATAATCTACAAAAAGGGAGTCACTACTCAAGATGTTATTAATTTTTTTGGTAAGTGCGTATTACATAACCTGTATTCATCTTTACAGTCGCCCTGAAACCCCAAGTTCAGAGGTGAGCGCGGGCACCGCCAGCTGCGCAGTCACAATGCCAGGGGAGGCGGCCGAATACAGCGCGAAGATCTTACCGACCAGCGCACTCAAAGTTCTAGAAGACGCCCTCACAACCCCCTCACCAAAAGACGCCTACTATTTGAAAGTCAAACAAGACTCCTGGTTCACCAGAATGCCCTCGTTAAGGGTCGCGCACTGAAGAGACAGTGTGCTCTTTATTTTGTACACTGCCTATACAAATCGCATGTCACAACCAAGTAATATTCTGATATTATCCGCACAGAATGTTAGAACGTTAGCTTAACTTAATAAGAGTTAATTTCATGATTGGAAATGTTGGAAAGGTGCTTATGAGTGGTGTGTCTTTATCGAAGCTGTAGTTAAGCCTTCGTTATTTTGTTTAGGATTCAATCGAAGTATTGATGTTAGTGAATATTTCTTGTTTTGATTTTACACACTATCACCACGCGGTGAAGGGTCCAAATCTTCGTCACATCGAAAACTAACTCCTAATCATTATATTGTTATTTTTTAATATGCTTTAATTGAGTCAGTTTATAAATTGATATTATATGATGTTAATTATTCGGCAGATATTGAAATTTATATCTCTGGTCTGTCTATCTTTTATTTAAGTATATAATCGTATCTTGTAAGTATAAGCGACCCGTGAATCCCTATTATATCGAAGGTAAGGGAGGACGGAGGATCAGCGCTTTTGTGGTGCTTCATTTTAATAACGATATTTCTAAGAGTAATATTCCATGTTATAGTTTGGAATAAAGCCTTATCTTACACGGAGACTGAGAGTCTTTGCTCAGCGAGACAATCTTATTTCATAGATTGTTAAAATTTCTGGGATTTGTACATAAGTATTTTCAAGCTCAGATGGTGCCAATTTGAAAACTTTTGTGTCAATGGTATGTGAAAACTGTATATTATACACTAATTGCATAGGTCCAGTGAAGCCAGTATATAATATAGAAATGGTTTCATATAATTATTACTGTGTAGTGTTTGTACGATTTTCTGAGTCGTTTGTTTTTATGTCGTCACTTACACGTTAAAGCGATATGAATCATAATCATGTAAATAATGTTTGTGTTGTATAATAAACATTTTGTCTATAAAAATGCATTTTTAATATAGCCAGCCTACAAGGTCGAATTTTGAAAATAAAGATACCTAGCTTTTTACCTGCGCATTTGATAACCTTAGCAACACTTTCCTTAACCAACTCCAGAAGTTACAACATAATGTCTAGATATATATTATTAGAAAAGCACTAAAGGAACTTTACAAAAATGTAATATAGCATCCACTTAAATATCTAACATTATTGATAATAAAATTAAAGACTGCAGGATCAATAGTGTAATAAATGCGATTTTTTTACTGAAAATCTATTTACAATCAGGCTCCTTAACTTTTAAATTATCGAACGTTAGCCACACATTGTAATGAGTTACGCAAGCAATAATTCCTCCTTTCGCACCGAGTGGTTGATTTTCAATGTTGCCAGTACACGTCCAATATTGGTGCTTGGCGTGGCCCGATCTCTGCCACTTAGCTGCAGTACTCACTGCAAAACCCATGCTGTCCGTCTTATTGTTTATGTAGTACACTTGTTCCGGGTATTTCAATGATATGGAGTTGATATGACGTAAGCTAGAAATTAGAAGCAGTTTTAGGACACTGTGATTTGCATAGAGAAAAAAGCGGAGTAGATTATACGAATCCTCCAATAGATTTAGGTGAATTGGATATCGTCAAAATGTAGGGTTTATTACATCAACCGGGCACAAATGCAGTCACGGTGCTACTGCCAAGAATTACCAAATGATAAACCTAGTATCACTTTGCCCGACACGGGATTCGAACCCAGGACAGCTCAGCAGTCGACCACAGACCACAAAAACAGCGAGACAGTTAAAAAAACAAAGTGACAATGACCTGAATCTCTTATCACACATAACATTTTTATGTTCTGTATGGCCGTACACGTCCATCACAATTCCTTTAGTTTTAGCGAAGCTCTTATACAGGCAGCGCGAGTCTCCGGGGCTTCGAGCTATCATTAAACCTCGCAAAGTTTTATCTCGAGTCACGAAGTGCAGAATTTTGGTTTTCTTACTGCAAAAACATAAAACATGAATATTTTATAGGTCCTACTGAAATATCAATCAATAATAATAAGAATGTAAGTATATTATGATGCCTGTATTCTTCATCGGCAAAGGTGTTTGGCACTGTTGAGCATGCATGGCGACGAGTTGGAATGAAAAATTAAGTACTGCGAGCTCGTGGCAGAAAGAAATCCAGTCATTGCAAACGCCAATGCCTCAACACTTACACTGAAGTAGCTGACTTCTTTTCTGGGGCATTCTCCGGTACTATTAGGTTGACCCAGTCTGGGAGATAAGCCTTCATTTTATTTGGTAAAAACATTTTCTGGATATGTGGCTCCGTTTGCTTGATGGCCACAGCCATTGAATTCAGGGTCGGTAGGTCCATTGTTAGGCACGATATGATGTGGCCGTTCTTTAGTTCCATCGGAGGGAAGGTTGGGCCATCCTCTGAAAAAATAGCACACATACACGTGATACACGAACACTGCGGGACTGTTCCAATAGAAGTGTAATATGACAGCGGTTATCTTGAGGTGGAAACTTAAACTACGAAATTCATTAATAATGGACAGTTTTGGATTGACTTTATATAGGTAGATATCGTAGCAAACGAAAACTAGTGGTCTCTGCCCACCCCCTTGGGAACCAGGCGTGACCTTATGTAGGTATGTATGGCTTTGACATGCATGCAGTTGAATGTTATTATGTACTTATAGCACAACAGGATAAACTGAATGAACACCGATCTCTCTTATCACTTAGGTATATAAGGTTGTTTATATTGAGCAATGCCACACAGGACTCGTATCCAGTAGGTATAGTACGATTATTAAACAAAACTACAAACTGGTTAGATCCGGGAAGCCTGGCACGGTGTGTCCGATCCACACGCCGCCCATCTCATTGGCCATCATGGCGCCGAGTGAGGCGGACCCCTTGAAATTATTCGTGGCACTTTGTTCTCCGTAAACTAATACAGCCATGTATTCTGCATACTCTGCCTGCAAAACGGTTTAAAGAACATTCAGTTCTAAATTACTAGAATACATCAACTTTTGTTTTATTACCTAAACAACAACTAGGTAGAAACCAATTGACCGAAACTATTAAGTCTTGGCCCCTCACCATGAACTCTTCAAGCAGGACAGTTTGCGTTGTGGAAGCGAGACGCCACATTACAGTGCACGTATAGACGTCCGCTTTCACATCATAAGCAGTCCTGCTGTAAGAGTTCATGGTAAGGGGGCTCCCTGTAGGTATATATTCAGGTAGAATGAACCTTCAACTTGGACAATTTTTTTCACGCAGAGGATGTCGTGGGTTAGAAAAATTAAAAAAGAATTGACGACCTGATTGGCGCAGTGGCTAAATGATTAGACTGCTGCGCTTTGGGATCCTCCACGCGGCAAAAAAATTGTGATGCGCAGCTGTTTGTCCCGGGTCTGGGTGTTTGTGTATGTGATATTTCTTGTTTGTGAAACGCACCCACGATACAGGAGAAATTCCTAGTTTGGGGCGACGTTTTAATCTACGTACTATGTTGTAATAAATAATTATCAAGGATAGATCTTACGTTATACATTGGTGAGAGTGTGTGTCGTAGCATAGAGTTTGAGAAGATGTGTTTGCGCGACGGCGTCCATCGTCCGACGAGGTCCGGCGTTATGTAGGAGAAGTTGATGCCTGACTCCAGGTACGGACCCACGTTGCTCGGCGGCTTGTATAGGTACCACCTTAGCATGCAAATTAATATCACCATAAAGACAGGGTGGTTGGATATACGTTAGTCGATACATTCGTTGCAAGATATCAAAGTTAGGGCACGTTTGCAGATTTACTTATGTCGTAGGTAAGTATACTATGTAGTTTTTCCAATCACTCTGTACATATGGATGTTTGTACATAGTAATGACCCATTAATGAGGGCCCTAATGAGGTTGTGTACAGCTGTTGACAGCTGGTAGCTAGAAGGTGTTGAATAAGAGTGGGGAGGCCTTTGCCCAGTAGTGGGACATTCCAGGCTAAATAATAATATACTCTATAGGACAAGTAAACTATGCTATATAGATAAAAATAATTAGGTCACCAGTCCACAGGGTCATTATTGTTATCTCTGCAATGTAGATTTAGGTATTCCCAGCCTTCTGCCAGCTGCATACAATGACAGCAGTCTTGTAGAAACAGTAAGAACAGGTACAATAAATATATGTAAAGCATTATTTCACTTTAAAACACAACTCAAGGAACTGTTACTCATTTTTATCGATTGCTTAACAATTGTGTTTTTATTGTGATGTAAATTGGAATTTTACTTTAGGTACGTAAATACATCGTAAGCATGCCTATAACTGAAGTTAAAATAAATGAAAATGCATCGTTTCCACAAGTTTCTTTTATTACAAAATATGCCTACAAACTTATTGTAAAACTATAAAATTTAAACACGGTGTTGTTGAAAACTGTTTACAAAACAAAGTCGGAATAGAAGACTTAAACAAAAATTAAACAAAAGTTTAACAAACGTACGAAATAATTAGAAGTATTTAAATTAAGTACATAAAATAAAATCATCTCGTCCTCTTCTACAATTAAAATTAAAATACAATGGTCACACTGCCACACGTCACAATTAAATAGACAATCTATATCTCTTCGACTAATAATAATAACACATTCGTATCCTATGATCACAGATCATAACACACACATCTTGTACTAAAACTATATTTTATTAGCTGTTTTTATTAGACAGACTTTATAGTGCAGGCGCCAAAGGTAGGTAAGTACTTAAGGAAACAAAATATAAGGATGGCATTAAGTAAATTGCTTAGAAAATAATATTAGCTTAGAAAAACTTGCAGATATTCTGATTGTTGGTTTAGTTTTTGAAAAATGGTAAATAAATAGTTGTTATGTGTACATTAAAGAATTAATTGATTAAGTATACCGATTGAACAAATGCTTTGGAGCCTTTGATGTATGTTGAAAGTATTATTACTTTCTTATGATTACTGTCATTTGTACCTAACCAACAAAAATAATAATTTTGCCGGGGGTAGATCCGGGACAAAAATACTGTAATTTATAAACTTCAGCTGGAATTTGGTAATCGTCAAATGCAACAGAGTTTAAACAAATCCCATCCCTCTTATTCATAAACGAATAATCCTCGTTAACTAAACCCCGTATTAAGACTATTGACATGTCTATTCTTTGACTTGCATGCGACAGGGACGGGTATAATTTAGTCCATGGTTTAAATTGATACTTTATATGAATAATACTGTAAATTAAAACTAAACTAAGGGTCGTCCTGTGTCCAAAATGGTCAACAAAGTCAGTGCTGGTCAACAAATTGCCCAAAAATAAATGTTTATTTCCTAAAACTGTCATCGTGCAATATTACATTCAAACTAACTTGACTAATTGGCAACATTCTTACTATTTACATATAAATCATTGAAAATCTAGATACTAAATTTAACAGTTACGACAGGCACTCAATATTTATCCCAAAAGTAACAAATTTTGGAAGAATGATATCCTTTCAAAGTAGTTATTTAAACACAAAAGTAAGATACATGCAAAAGATATCATTATAGACACTGTAGCTATCAAAAGCTGGTTATAAAACTTTTTAAGAAGAAAAACCAACATTTTTAGTTTATTTGAGTTGCGAGCTGGCAACGTCGATTTTTGGAAGTATTTGAATAAAACAATCAAAACCTTTTAAATTGTCAAAATAGTACATAAACATAGAATTGTTTATACGGTTAAGTTTCTCACTAACATAGACCACTTAAAAAAATATAATTCAAAAATATTAATTTATTATTTCAATGGTATCGTATCTAGCTCGCAACCGGATAATCTCTTCTAAATATCAGTTTTTTTTCGCATGGAACACAATTTTTAAAAATAATTCTATATATTTTTTTTAGGTTTATGGCATTTCTCGAAGTTATAATATTCGATTTATAAATTGGACTATCCTAGGTCATAGGTTAATTAATCTTCTGTTTTTCATCTCAAGTTCTATTTGATGCTGACATTCTGAAAAAATGCTGGCATAAACTGAATTTTGGTCTTCATCGAAAACAGTGATGTAATGACATTATAAGTCCTGCCCAAGCCTGCAGTCGAACAATACATTATAGTAGTACGAGGCAGCTAATTACACGTCTGTACTGATTCTATGAGATGTGCGAAGTTCCCCCAAAGAATTGGACCCGAAGTGCATACCGTGCCACCTCCACGCGACTCTTGCGGTAACTGAAACAAATGGACTAATTAGTATCACAGTTATTACTGTGGTCTAAGAATAAGTATTATTTCATAAAAATAGACTAAATTAAATAGTAGTTACTTCTTTCTGAAATACAAGAACTGATACACAAGACAGCTTCCAAAACCGCCCACACTTGTCCACTTTATAGTGATATAGCTGGGAAGGAGAAATGGTGCAATAAACTGCCCATCAGTCTGCCTCTGTAACTTCTAAACTAGCCAATATGGAAGAAAAACTGTTGGCATACAGGTATACATTTCGACTTTTCCAAAAAGAATAAGAACTTTGCTAGCGATTAGCGATATCTTGGACCAGATCTAAGAGGTTTTTCGCTAATCATGCTGCTACCTAAATTGGATCTACTGATCAGACTAAGGGTCATACTTATGGCTATGTGTGTAGATGTACCTACATTAACAGAGAAATGTATTTTGGTCTTAACTTACCGCTCTATTAATATCTCCGACGCAAACCCAGTAGTCTGCGACCTTCGTATCCTGACTGTTATGCATCTTATGAGCGACCGCTACCGCCCACTTGGAATGGTCGTTGTGAGACGTGAAAGACATCTTCGCTATCGGGAATTTGAGTCGCTCGATATTTCTTACTCTGAAACAAAATTCACCATTGGTTATAACGTGGTTTGTTTATACTTGGTTTAAATAAACTCTGCATATATTCCAAGGATTATTCCTTGAAATGATGTCATGCGCAGATCTAAGGAGACGACCTAGTTTACACAATGCACACTTACACAGAAGCAGGAGCTGATTCATGAAAATCAAAATGTAGAGGAAATTGAACAAGGAATGAACTTAACACAAAAGTTATGTATTATTAAAAGTACGTTCTAGCTGTAAATAAAGTTTCAGATTCGACGAAAAAAAACAATTGTACGGCGGAAACAAGTTTGTTTTCCTATCATAACAAAAATCTTATAGGTATGATGCTGTCTGATATACTTTTCTGAAAAACAATATTAATTACCAAGGTCCTAAAGGATCCTTGGATTTGGACCAAGAATGCTTTTCAAGACATAAACTACGAGGACGAACTAACTATTATAACTAGAACTAAAAATTAGCTTTCTGGCCTAAAATACTCAAAAAAGATTCCAAGCTTCCTATGTCCGTAATGCCTAAAGAACTCACTGAAAGTTTCGACTGCATTCAGAGTCAAGTGTTCCAGGTCCATTAGTCCAAGACTCGACGAGAAGGTCCGACTGTAGCACCTCGGCCACAAGTCCACTGTACAGATCATCGTTGAACATGGCACTCTTCGCGAAAGATAGGAACTTCCGACCCACTAGTGTTTCAAAACTCTCTATGTGGTACCTGAAAAAATAAACAATAAGCCCTTAGCCATCATCAGGACGATAGAACTCTTCCTAGTTAATTACAATTCGTATCAAGCTGGAGACTAATGCAGTAAACGTGGACGCATACGTATACTTAAAAAACTAATGTTTTAATAGTTTTTAGAAAATTTCTAAAACGTATCGAGAATTAATAAAATAATGACAATCCTTGTAGTTTCCTCCGTTATGTCATGATTTATTGTTGTCTAGTATTTTATAAACAAATCAATTCGGTTTTAAACACTGCTTCGTAGCTATTCATAATACGGTTATGAAGTCATTATGCAAAAGGCTTTGTTTATGATTGTTCTTAAATAAGAATTGCGTGACTAACACATGAGGTGATTTGTTTGTAAATCAACCCATTTATTGCGTAGTAATATAATATAATGCGGTAACTGTAACGTAACCGACATCCAGTCTTTATTATTGTTTTCAATTCAATGGCCGAATTTTTAAATATCATCTCGTATGAAATCCAGATTATACTTAAATATTTTTACGTAAGCCTCATGTTACATCCAAAACAGTTGTACGCGTTATTATCATTGAAATCAGATAGCTTATGCATTCATTCATACAAATAAAACATTTTCGGTATGAAATGTCAGAATTTTCGGTATGAAATTTGATCACCCTTTCTTTCTGACATAACACAGGTAGGTACTTTTTCCATGCTACGAGCTGTTGTCAGTAATTTTGAGCTTTAATGTTTGGCTAGGATGGCTTATAATCATTATAAGATTTATAATTATGTGTATTTTATTTTATTTTATTTTATTTGGGAAAATAAACGGTTACACATTACAATATGGTTAAGTACTTAAAAGCTAAAATGGTAGTATAAATGTATAACCAACAACATTTTCCACATAATACAAAAAAAAAAAAGTTAAACTAAAATGAACATCGTGCGATTAAAGTACCTAGATTATAGATTGTGAATAAATGTTAAAAAAGACTAAACTGTAAGTTATACACGCAAAAAAAGAAATTATAAAAAGAGAAAGAATATAACTATGATTTGTACTTTATTCTGCTATGGCTTTAAGAGCGATACTTCTAAATTTCCCAGCCGAAACAGCAAAGAACTCAATACCCTGGAAAATTTTATTGAACTGAGCAGTGAGACGTCGTAGGGGTGCTCGCGAGCCCGCGTTTGTTCGACAAGAGGTTACAGCAAACAGCGGTCGCGCGCGCACTCCTCGACATATAGTTGTTCTAGGTACTACATAACTTATTCTATTGCTTATATCTATACAATCGAATTTATTGTTACATACATCGAACAGAAACATCGATTCCAGCATTATACGTCTAGATTTAAGATTTTGAAGTTTGAATTCATTTAGTAAGTCGCTGTAAGATGCATACGTACGAAAACAACGGTAATGCATGGCCTTTAAAAATTTGCGTTGTACTTTTTCTATCATATTAGAATATTTATCATACAAGGGATTCCACACCGGGACTCCGTACTCTAATTGAGACCTAACCAGAGTTTTAAACAGATATAAATAAGTACTAGGACGTTTAAATTCCTGAGTCGATCTCATTACAAACCCGTACATACGAAAAGCATTGTTCACAATTTTAGTGACATGAGCATCTAGATGGAGTTTGTCATCTAGCAAAATACCAAGATCACGAACTACCGTTTCTCTTGCCAGATCTATATTGTGCAAGGAATATGCATGGTTTATTACGTTTTTATTTTTGGTAAAACTAATGCAATGGCATTTGGATATGCTCAATTTAAGTTTATTTTTAACACAATATGCAGAGAATCTATTTAAATCTTCCTGCAGCAGAAAACAGTCGCGTAGATTAATAACCGGTCTAAAAATTTTTAAGTCATCTGCGTACAGCAAAAATTTAGAATTTTGAAAACACGTACTTATATCATTAATGAACATAACAAACAAAAGAGGACCCAGAATAGAGCCCTGAGGAACACCGGAAGTGACATTTAGGGTCGCAGAATTAAAACCGTTTATAACAACTCTCTGAGACCTGTAAAAAACGTAAGAAGAGAACCATCTTAGTAGATCGCCACGTATGCCATTAAAGGCAATTTTACTCAAGAGCAGTTGATGGTCCACTTTGTCAAATGCCTTTTGGAAATCCGTGTATATAGTGTCAACTTGAATGCGAGAATCCATACTGTTAAATAAATAGTCAACAAAAGTTATTAGATTAGTGGTGGTTGACCTTTTTTTGACGAATCCATGTTGTTGTGGGGTAATGTTATCATGCAGCAGAGGATAAACTTTATCATGGACAAGTCTCTCAAATAACTTTGAAAATACTGATAATATCGATATAGGACGATAATTTTCGATATCCTGTTTTGGTCCCGACTTATGAATAGGAGTTACATTCGCGAGTTTCCAAGCTTGGGGAAAGACTCCTTTTGAAATTGAAAGATTAAAAATAATTTGTAATGGCACACACAGATTAACGGCGGTATTTTTAATGAATACGACTGGTAGGCCATCTGGTCCCGGGCCTTTTGACGGATCTAAAGCTTTTAGCGCACTTAATATTTCATCGGCAGTAAACTGAATGCTACTAAGGAGAGAGCAGGTTTCAGAGCAATCTCCGTACTGCGGTAAAACACTGTGACCCAAAGTGGATGGCTCATATACCGAATTGAAAAAGCATGAGAACAAATTACAGATGTCTTCAGGGTTGTTGGCTGAATGATTGCTATAGTGCATGATAGAAGGGAAGCTTGCAGAGGATTTACGGGAGGAAATGAATGTCCAAAAATGCTTAACATTAGTCCGGATGCCGTCTTCTACAGAGGTAATGTACTTTCTGTAACAGTTTTTGCATTCAACCTGGAATCTAGATCGGTAAATGGAAAACTGTTCATAGTCCGAGATGTTTTGAAACATCTTCCATTTTACCCAAGCTTTAACTTTATTTTTGTAAATATGGATTAGCGATTTTGTGAACCAAACCGGAAATTTCAGAGATCTACAGTTATTCATTGGAACGTGTTTCTTAATAATACTGAAAATAATATCATAAAAGCTGTTCAAGGTATCGTCAACTGTTTGGTTTGATAAGAATTCCTCCCAATTAATCCCTTTTAAATCCGCATTTATGTCATCATAATTTGCCTTGTAATAATTATATTTTTTAATTATCTTGCGTGTATGGTAAGGTTTATAAATTATATCAGAGTGCGTTGCTACGTATTTTTCGTTGTTTTTACCAAGTTTGACAACATTTACAATAGCCTATTGCTGTGTGTGGACCTACATACTACAATTGTATCTGTAAAACTTATAAAAAAACTTAGATCATCGGGCCCAATTTCACGCACAGACTCATTTGTATAATTAAAAATTACAATTATTTCATAATTTAAACTCACCAGGGCGACGCATCGATCGTCTTATTCCTAACCACATCGATTAAATTCGGCAGCTCATTTTCAAACTCCGGCGGGATATGAGTGTACACCATCAGAGGTTCATTGTACTTCAACTGTGTCGCTATCTGGTTGAGTGTTGACGTCTGGACGGAGACGCAGAGGAAGGACTGACCATACTTCATGCCAGTAGTCGGGTAGTCGTACCCAGTGACGTTTAGACCGTTTATCACTGAAACAGAAGAACAATCATGTCTAATGTCTTTGTAGAACTAAAAGTTAAAAACTGTGGCTTCCTGCTGACTTTGTTTAGCTCGCAACTTTGTTCCACGTGGAACGCCAAAAATACAAACTAGCTCGAAGAGCTAAAGTGTGGCTGTGGAGCCCATAAATTATGCATTGCTAAAGATTGTCATTGCATATTGAAGCTACTGCTATTGCTAAAGATGAAGCTAAGTTCTGGTCGAAGATTATATATATATATATATATACTTAATGACATCATCAAGAGAAAATGTCAAGAGAAAAAGTACTGTAAGGATTTTCTTTGCCGCTATCCCATAACTAAAGACACTGGAATAAAGGTATCTGTTATTATTCACAGGGTGTCTATTATTTTCTAACAGAAGTTCCCACAATACCTTGACTGGCCTTGGACTATTGTTTAACTAAGTACGCGTCCTCCAAAACAATGAGACGGGAAGTTCCGTGTAATTGAAAAATGTTTTCAACTATTGTTTAGTGTTTGCCTCAGCTATTCAGGAAAGAAAAGGCAATACTTCCACTTTATATGAGAGACGAAAGTATTACCTACGTCTGGCAAAACAGAAATGATGTTGCTGTTTGTCTATTAGATAAAACGCATTACACTGCACAACATAACGATAATGTCAACATTTGATTGATTACATAATCCTATTAGCATAATAGTTCTGACAACTGCAGTACTGCAGTGGACCTTGATAGACGTATGCTCAACAAGGAATTAGTAATAGGTGAAACGAGCCGTAGGTAATTATCAGACGGGGTTTATTTATTACCTATGCAGAAGAAGCAGAGAGTTGTCTTTTTTCCGCCATTCTAGAATACCTTAATTACACATGCAAACAAGTGACATACATTAAAACCTTCGCTACTATAATAATAGTATTATTTTTTTGGGTTTATCAGGGGGTATCGACCGCAAACCGGAAGACGCAGCGTTGGCAGGCCTGCCACCAGGTGGACCGACGATATCGTCAGAATTGCGGGCAACCGGTGGATGCAAGAGGCATGTTGTCGTTCATTGTGGCGATCTAAGGGGGAGGCGTTTGTTGAGTGTACGTCTTCCGGCTGATGATGATAATAATGATGATTTTTTGGGTTCATGTACTACTTTCTCAGTAACTACTCACACCCTTAAAACAACAACAAACAGTGAAATTACTTACAATCTGGAAGTGGCGGGAACCGTGGCACAGAATGCACCAACCACAGCGAGGTGAACTTGTCCCCTAGTATAACGCCTTTCGTGTGGCCACTCTCCACTCTCGTCTTCATGAACTTGGAGTGCATCTTACACATCTCAGCCAAATCGTAGTCGTCATAGTACTTGTCTCCAAGTTTGAATTTTTTGTATTTCTTTATTCCTGCTTGCTTCATTTGACCTACAAAGTTAGAATTATATGGAATATAAAAATTTCTTCAAAAATGACTGTTATAAGGATCTAATCAAGCAACGTTTCTGTTGATAAACTCGTGTAGACATGACTTTATTTAAAAAAATGTGTAGTGTTTTTGGTAATATTCTCTTGACCGAATTTCGGTCACGGCAGCCTATCTCCGAGTAGAAAATTTCTAACTATGCAGGAGATATTATTATAGTGCACAAGAATGCGCGCGAACACAGGCCCTCCTTATTCCCTTACTTTCATAGTCTAATTTGACGGTAAACCGACACGGCCAGAACGAGGTCATGTGCAAGACCAACGGCTTAACGTGCCTTCTTCGTGGTGTTCTGCGCGGTAACCAACGTAGCTACGAGCTTCTCATTGCACAGCATTTTTAGTTAAACACATGACAGACGAATCTCGACTTTCACAAGCTTACACGGCATTATTTGGTTTAGGTAATTCTTTCCAGTAAGTTATAGAAAATACATTAAGTACACTAGGTAATAACATTAGTACCCTACCTCTTTTACTTTTGGAGTACATATCAGCAACGGATTGCAAGATATCAGGCTGATGTTCTGCCGCCGGTGGTTGATCATTGTAGATCAAAGAAATTATGTTTCTTTCCTGAAAAGTCACAATGTGCGGTAAAAACTTGCAGAAAAATACGTTTTCACGCTACTTTATACTAGAGAGAGTAGGTAAAAAAAATACTGACTGATAAATAGAGTGCGTGAATGAGTGCAATACGGGCGTAGAAGACCGGAAAAGATGTACAGATTATGTAAAAAGTAGTGAATAATAAGATGACGGAATGGGATGAATGCAATTAAAATATACATGGCCAAATGACTAGGGCAAGATTATGAGGTTTTTACATGTTTTCTTACCTGATACAACGGCGCAAGCGTCTTCCCCACCATTGACCGCGGATCGCTGATAGCCATGTCCGACATGATCCAGCCTCCCCTTAGCTTGGAGGGCGTTAAATGCATGTACGCGACCCCCCGCCGAACCAACGGATTTAGATGATTCTTCTCTCTTGGTAATTTGTATACATAAAACCTGTAATTTTGGAGACATTGCTTGAAATAAATACTTTCTTTTAAAAACATTGCTTGGAATAACGCCTTCCTTTTCGTGTTATAGAAATGTTTTACATTCTTCTTTATTTCTGAGAGAGGAGGGTCGGAATTCTTGTTCTAAAAACTTTGTGCAAGTGATTACTCTACATTTTTCATATAATTCATATGTTATACGGCTTTAAATTTTACTAGTGAACCCGCTAGCGTGGTTCTCGATACTA
This sequence comes from Abrostola triplasia, assembly GCA_946251915.1. NCBI lineage: Eukaryota > Metazoa > Arthropoda > Insecta > Lepidoptera > Noctuidae > Abrostola > Abrostola triplasia. Next base: position 6,173,313 of record OX276434.1, on the reverse strand, counting down.
TAAATGTGAACAATGTGGGTCCCTGGCACGAAATGTGTTAAGCATAGCCCGCTGGACTGATATAATAATAAAAAAATATTGATAAATTAAAAAACACGACTGTAGTGTCAATAAACCTACTAAAGAGTAACAAGAAACTCACATACGTGAATCCGGAAAATATGAATCCCTTTTTTGGACAGTCATGTAAAAATAGCTGTGTTTTACCTTTATCAGAAGTTCGTGTTCTAACACGATTCTTAACAACAGCCCTCTTTATTTATTTATTTATTTATTATGCTAAAACGGTTCTCAAACCAATTACATTAACATATAATAAGGAAAAAAATAAATAAATAAAGATAACCATGAACTCATAAATTAGGACAGTTTACGTTGTGAAAGCGAGACGCCGCTGCGTGCAGAGCGTCTTGTTTCCATGCTTCATGGTAAGGAGGCAGGTCTTAAACTTAAAATTATTCGACCCTTAGGACAGCAATACTAGTGCAGGCTATTGATTATTACGTAGCTTACATTAAACTAAACAACCTACAATCCAATTCGGTTTTATGAATGACCAAAATATCACTTCACATGTTACTGAAAATCGCCAATGCCTTTTTTACGAATATTTGACTAAACTACATAGTTAGGTACTACATATTTATTTACTGTTAAATATTACAGTTTGGGTACAGTAGGTACCTACGCCAGATAAGATATACGTATGTGTTTTGTTACTTTTTGTTCTATTTAGTATAGCTACATATAGTTGTTAAGTTATACTAAATAAGTATTTTATTCTTGTTAGCATTGTTATAATATAACTTTCGCTCCTTAGCTTAAAATCGTAGCAACTCTTTGCAGCTGGTAGACAATATTTATTATTAACACAAAGAGCTATGACTAAAGAACTACTTATCGTGAATGAATGCGATCGATCTAGTCATAGATCACTAACATAACAATATAAGTATCAGTAATGATTAGTTATGCAGTTGCCTAATGTAACAATACCACTGTCTTAAAGGAATTTTGTTAGTAGATAAAATAAATAGGTATATATTAATAACTAGCTTTTGCCTGCGGCTTAGCCTGCGGCTTAGCCTGCGTTAAGTAGCCTGTCCTTTCTCAGGTCTTAAACTTTCTACATGCCAAATTTTATCAAAATCCGTCCAGCGGGTTGGTCGTGAAGGCGTAACAAACAGGCAAACTTTCATATTTATTATATTAGTAGGCATGTTCTCCTGACCTAATTTCGGTCAAGGCGGCTTTTCGCTGAAACTAGCCAACTACGCAGGAGATATTATAGTGCACAATTAAGTATGCGCGCAAACACAAGTGAACCCGTTATTCCCCGACTCTCACATTTCGATGGGACGGTAAACCGACACATTCGGAGAAATCAGGCGAAGGACCAACGGCTTATCGTGCCTTCCGAAGCACGGACACCGGTAGTAGGTATATATGTAATGTATAATAAATACTTCGACTACAACATTGACATAAATTATACCTATAATTGTCGCAAGGTTATTTTGTTAGGTACAAAGTAACTTTTCCTAGCTTTGGTGTATTTAACGTTCTCTAGTTTGTTCTAAGCTAGAGGTGGGAATAGAATTTAGGTGCATCCGATTGGCGCTGTAGTTAAAAGATTGAGTTGTTAATGGAGTAGGATTATAATAGCTAAGTAAGTTGGACTATTGCTTATAATAACGAATAGGATCAAAACTTTATTGTTTCGTCTAGATGGTCACGCCTATAGTAATTTATGTGATCACGAAAGATCAAAGAGAAATTCTTATTGTGAGCTATGATTTAATTACTCATTATACCTATAATACTCGTAATGAATGCGTTAAAATTATATTCCTGTATAAGCTGTACTTCTGATTCATTGTTTACTCAGTTATTATATAGAAGACTATTAATTAGAGGGAAAATTTAAACCTCAAACAAAGAACCGCAAGATAATAAAATTATTATCAAAAATACTAACCAGTCCACCGGCTCGCCCTTTTCATTCCTGCATTGCGGAGTCAAGCCCGTACAGTCAGTCACAAAAATGGAAAACACCACAAAAATAATATAACAACACATCGCGACGCGTGTTTGTATCACGGGAACCGCAATCAAAGTAATAAGAGACCCAGGAAGTTCGCGTTGCTGGTGTGTTTATGATGTCATTCAATACGATAGCATCACTACCGGTAATGTATCAAACAATAGTTTTATTTACACAACATTCCAATTTAGTTCCCTTCGAATATTACGCACGGCTGCCGAAACACGAATGATTTCATACAGTTACGCGCAGCTGTCAAACCCTTAAGCCTGACAAAGGAATGATGGCACAAGTTACAAATATTATCTGTATTATGCAGTATGCGCTTATTGCGTTACATTTAAGAGCTATATTTACGAGAACGAGCGGCATAATAATTTAACCAATGAGATGATCTCACAGACTATTGGTTGTGCGGTACTAGATAATATGCGCACGCGCATGATTCACAACGCGGGTTATTTGAAACTTAAAGTTAACGGAATAAAAGTTGCAAGTATTTAGAAAAATTATATTTAATGTGATTTTGATAACAGTACAAAATAAATATTATGCTTAAATATATGGAAGACATATTGACAATAAAAATGGCATAAATTTGACGTAAAAAATAAATGCTTTAACAATTGCTTAAATCTATAAATGTATAAAAATAAAGATATTTATTATTATACCAATTACTGTTGAGTAGGCATGGACACAGCGGCCTTTGTGTGGGATACGTCACTCTGTCTCCAGAAAGACACAACAGTTTTCAGTTCAGTGAAGAAATCGATTCCTTGTTTGCCGCAGAAGTGGTTCGTTCCCAAGAAGCTGCCTCGAGAACCAGTGAAGGAGAACATAGATAAAGGAACAGGGATGGGTACGTTGACACCAACTTGACCGACATCGATTTCGTTGGCGAACTTCCTAGCTGTAGCTCCGTTGGTTGTGAAGATAGCTGTTCCATTACCGTAGGGGTTGGCGTTGATCATTTTGATAGCATCGTCTAGCGTGTCGACGAAGAGGCACACTAGTACGGGTCCGAAGATTTCCTCCTTGTAGCACTCCATGTTAGTGGTGACGTCAGTGAGGATGGTGGGGCCGACGAAGTTGCCCTTTTCAAAGCCAGAGACTTTCACGCCACGCCCGTCGAGAACCAACTTAGCGCCTTCCTTAACACCTACAAAATAACAGGTTATTAACTCATTTCGATAAGGTATAATTTCTGTCTGAATGTCATGTATTTATTCGAAGATCTTAACAGTATTGTTAGTGATATTGGCGTGTGCTCTTTCATATTGTTCAATTTTTCACAGGTTACCTGTTATTTGTTTGGACCAATTTATTGTTATTGTATTCACCAATATTTGTATAGTGTTTGGGCGCCAATGCGCATGATAATTATGTCTGTAAATCAGTGTACATGGTCCATTCCGATTTTCAAAATTCTTTCACTAATTTAGGATAGACCTCCAAGGTGGACAATGGACATGGGCTGCTTTAGACGCTGCGCAAACGTAGACACTTTTGTACCTTCTGTCGGATACAAGGTACCAATGAATATTTGATTTCAATATAAGCTGTATGACATCAGCCACTCCCTGCGCTGACGTGAATCACCGCTACAAGACACAGCTACTACAGTTTCCTGTGATGGTGTGCCGTATCGGTAACAAAAAGTGCCTATGTTTGCGCAGCCCCTTAACCTTGGAAGTGACACGAAAATCATTCCAGCCAAACGAAATTGCGGGAGGATATTCTTAATTAATAAGTCGGCCTATTGGAGATACTTAAATACTTGTGTTTATTACCTGATTCGACCAGTTTGAGGATCCTCTCCTTCGCTTTGATGGAGATGACGGGTCCGACGTCAGTGGCGGGCACGTGGCCGGCGTTCACCTTCAGCGCCTGCGCGCGAGCCACCAGGTCCGGGATCCAGTCCTTGGCCTCGCCTGTTGGACGGAAAGACATGTACTTTTTTATTATTTCGGACTTCTCACAGCAAGATCAAGGGTTTTTGGATTGAAAACTAACTAACAACGACAGATGATCGTTCTGTCTACGGAAATTTAATGGACTAAGCATTTATTGGTAAGATAATTATTTTTTACATATAAAAAACGCAGTTTAACACAAGTATATCCAAATGAAAAATCTTTGATTTTTGTAAAAAATCCTTATTATATTAAAAAATATCTAGTTGGTGAAATCAAGTAAAAATAAGTACTAAAATCAACGACTTTAAATTAAAAGGTACAATTTTATTGCGAAATAAAAGGTCTTCTGTCAATTGTCTTGAGGCAACCTATCTCGACGCACGCCTTCCGACGCGTATTCAGGATTTGTGCCCGAAGATGGCAATAAGCTCGACCTCTATTAAAAAATTATCTATAACATTACTGGTGAACATGGGTGTACTATAATACACCTTTGACCGTTACGTTAAAATTTTATTACATATTGAACTGACCAACAAAGACGGCAGTGCTGAGAGCCATGCAGCGCTGTCCGGCCGCGCCGAAGGCTGCCCCGGCCAGCTGGTTGAGTGTGTGCTCCTTGTTGGCGTCCGGCATTATCACGCCGTGGTTCTTAGCGCCCATGTTGCTCTGGACGCGCTTGCCTGTACGGTGAAGGGATTTGTTAAGTAATGAAAGGAACATAATGGTAAGCAACAACATTACTAGTTCCTAAAATAGTTGTTAGTTCGTTTTTTTTAGATTTTGGCCCCACAGATAGTTATTGTTATTAAGAACCCATAATATCCCGCTGCAGGGCAAAGGCCTGCCTACTCTCTATCCATTTGTCCCTGTCAAGGGCTGTTTCTGACAAGTCCTTTATAAAAGGAGTCCATCTCGCCTCGGTTTGGATAGTATTCATGTGAAATCGTATGACATTGTAAGATAATAATAACCAATCATGATTCATCGACTGAGCAGATTTGGCTAGAATGTAGCAGACGTATACAAAAAAACCTAGATGAATAAATCTAGGTATATTTAGTCGATTCTGTAGAATACGAGTGAAACCGTAGGCAACAGCTAGTTAAAAGTACTACTGCACTACTATTGTAAACCCTCTCGTACCAGCAGCAGAAGCCCTGGTGTAGATGTGTTTGCCGGCCGCGTCGCCGCCAACAAACGACACCGCCTTGATGTCGGGCTCGTCGCAGATAAAGTTCACCGCGTCGTGCGTGCCGTGGATTACCTGGAACAATACACAGTCACTTAATTGTCACCCCATTACATGCTATTACAGGTACACAGCCAAATGGTATGACCGCTGCACTGGACTGTCAAGTCAAAGATCGCAAGTCCAAACTTGCATGCAGCAATGTCTTTTCTACTTCATATGCGTACTAGTTATCAGTTGCTAAAAACGGTAAAAGAAAACATCGTAAGGAAACCGGCACACCTGAGAGAATTTTTAACGGTGTGTAAAGACTATTAATTTACGTCTCTACAGATTCCAGAATCATTTGAACTATGACATTAGTTTTTACCATACACAGTTTGTACAATGTCGTACGAGTCATCTTGTGGTAAAAATTAAGAACAACTACAAGAATTACAAAGTATGCAAACATTTTTATAAAAAATCATAATAAATGTATAGTCGACTTTTGCATGTAAGCAATGCAATAAATATTGTTAGAATACTGAAGATGTCTTATCCCGTCTATCTTTATAGTACTGATTTGAAACTAACATTATCTTCATCATTATTTCTTCTTAGGTAGCTTAATTAATTGTGATTTTCGACATCTTGAGTTCCACTACTATAAACCACAAATTCATTATCGACTCACATTAACAACGCCGGGCGGTGCCCCCGCCTCGTTGAGCAGCTCCATCATCATGACGGTCGCCCCGGGGTCCTGCTCCGAGGGCTTGATGATGCACGTGTTGCCCGTGGCCAGCGCCGGCGGGAACATCCACAGGGGGATCATCACCGGGAAGTTGAAGGCGGCCACGCCTGGTCAAATGGTAAAGCATAGGTATATTATATTATTATTCATAGTTATATATATTACTAGCTGCGCCCCGCGGTGTTACCCGCTACATTTTTTTGGTATAAAAAGGAGCCTATGTGGTAATCCAGGGTGTCAGCTACCTCCATATTAAATTTCATTAAAATCCATTCAGTAGTTATTACGTGAAAGAGTTACAAACTTCCATCCATATTTACAAACTGTCGCGTTTATAATATTAGTAGGGATACAGCCTCGTTGGTCTTGTAGTCGCAAAACGCGATTGCTGAATGTTAAGTCCTGAGTGCGATTGCTAGATCAGACAACATAATACATAAAGTCACGACTGTTTCCCTGAGGGGAAAGTGTTATGGGGTTTTTCTATTAGGTATTCTGAATAGCACGTAATCTGTATTTAATGCCTTATTATGGCAGAAGACTTCATTTATATTACGTGGGACCAACCTTACTGGTTAATTGTGAAATTATACCCTTTGGGAAATACAGACCTGATGTTATGATATGAGTATGTTATATTGTAATTTTTTTAAAAGCCGGGTCTTAACCTACTTTAAAGCTGGCGACCTCTCTTTATGGTGCGACTACGAGCTTGCCACTTAACCACTACTATAAATCTCCTAACAAAAAACTTAGCAATACGCTGTTTCATGATTTTTGCAATAATATTTATTTAATTTTACCTATAGCTACTACGTGTACTATTATTATTTTAGTAGGGTATAACTGTTACACAATAATATTATAACATGTTATAAGCCATCATTCGATATCTAATCAAGTATGACAACATTGACGATTATTTGTCGGCAAGCGCGGGATGTAGCGGTGCGTGAGTGTGAAGATGATTACTATAACGAGCTTGGCTGCGCATCTATACGTAGGTACATAAACATGATAATTTTACTCTCTTTATACATCTTACAGGCTCTAGTAGTCATAATTCTTGATTGAAGAAATGCTTACAGTTGTTGTTTATGAAAATTTGCTTTATACTGATAAAACTTCATGTATGTCTAATAAAACTAAATCAATAAGTTAATTACGTAAATGTTTATGTGGTGTGTTACTTTAATTATGTTGTTATTGCCATAAATATCTCGTACTTTAATCTTCAATTATAATATACAATAACTGAACTGGTTTTGTGGGATATTGTATAATATAACAACTATGTAATGTTTTAAAAATAAATAAATATAATATAATAAACAAGGAATATGTTTTTGTTACTTTCACTACATTTTGAGACTTTTATTTATACTCTTTTTCTAATTATATGGCTAATTCTATTAATGGTTTCTAAGGTATGAATCTAATAAGGTATGAATGTCTCTATAATTTTAATAGACCGATCATAATGCGGTTTCTTCTGTTTGAGAGCTGACCTGATTGAGATGGTTCTTATCTATACGTTATATTATATCGGGGGTTAGTTAATTTCTGTTTAATGTTTTGGTCAGACTTATTACGAGTGCGGTGGTAGGTCATTGCCTACCCTCTAAACAAAACCTAAAGGTCTAAGGTAACTCACCTCCAACAACACCCAAAGGCACTTTGTAGCTGTGTGTGTCCATGTCTTTAGCGATGTTCTGGATGCAGTCTCCTAACTGAAGGGTAGTGATGCTGCAGCTATTCTCAACTGACTCTGCAGATAAAATGGTACAGTGTAAGTATTCCATAAAACAGCTCTCTAGAGTAGTGGCGACGAAGTACATGGGGCCAATCTTCGTAAAATAAAGGATTTATAAGTTCTCCAAAAATGTTTGCAGTTAAAGTATGTATAGAAAGGTATTATAAGGGTATATTGCAGTTGATTCTGTAAAATCTATCTTCTGGCCTATATATACAATCTATAGCATGTTACTTTAGCTTCGCAGACATTCGGTCTTAAGGACATTAGATTTAAAGTTCTCTCAAGTGTGTACCATGTACCATATACATAACTATGATGAACTTACGGATCCCTCTAAGCACGTCGCCCTCGGCATCAGCCAGGGTCTTGCCCTGCTCCTCGGTGATCTTGGCTGCCAGCTTGCTCTGGTTTTCTCTTAGCAGACGAGCGAACCTAAGTAATAAATCGAAGAAATATTTACTTACAGAAAACTAGTACAGAAAAGAACCTAACAATCATAAGAGATATCATCATTGTCATCATCATCATCAGCCTATCTCAGTCCACTGCTGAACATAGGCCTCTAAGAGATTATAAGTTTTTGACATAAACATTTGTTTTTTTATTTTAAGTCACCTGAACATAAGCTGCTGTCTGGTCATGATGGTGCTCTGACTCCATGACTTGTACGCGTTCTTGGCTGAGTCCAAGGCAGCGTTTAACTCGTCCTTCGTGGCTTCTGGTACTCTGTAAAATTATAGATCCAGGATAAGTATGCGCAATACAATTTAATATACTGCCTAACTGTTGAATTTGCTTGTTATTGAATTTTTATTTATGGCACTGCAAAAATCTCAAAAAATCCTAGGATCCAAGAATAAATTACTGAACATTTATATGCTAGTATAGTCGTTTTGTTCAAATATGAAACCTAGAAAGCCTAAAAATAAAATATTTTGTATAACTATAATACATAGGTAATATATAGAAACATGTCCATACATGTATAATTCAAAATATCCAAAAGCATTGTACGATTAATCAAGTTGGCAGGGTGGTCTATATAATATATCTATGCCGATACTGGCAAACAAACAATAAAAAACTATAAGAAAAGTTGATAAATAATAATAATTACTTTAATAAGAATATAACGGAACTATGTCATGTAAAATGATGTAGTTTGTTCTAAATAACAGTAATCAACTTGTTATGAATTATGAAAACGTTACACAATTACGCAAGACAACATAACGAGCATAATATTAAATACGTAATTGCTCCGTGAAGGCAAATAAAGCAGATTACAACAAAAAATTGTGTTATCAGTAATTAAGTCAGTGTGAGGCCAGATTTACAATCTCATGATAATGAAATTAATGTGTTACTTTGATTAAGGTGTGTCGCTATGTTACGATTTATAAAACAATCTACTAGTTATATAATTATGCTGAAATTTATTAAACGACGATTTAAAATTGTATCAGAATTTATGAGTTGTAAAACAAAAACGACTTTTAACTACATTTTCTATAGTTAGTATGCATTATAGGGATATTTTACAATAATAGAAGATATCGTCATACAAACTGCAGTAACAAACGCGCTGTTTATTTGTCCTGTGATAAGAAATAACCTTTCGTTATCTGCGCCATAATATTAGTGAAGTCTTCTTACTTACGACGGTTGACATAATAATTAGGTAGAAATATAATTACCTTGACATAAATCCTTTATGTTAGCAAAGAATTAAAGAAAATAAAAACTTAATTAGACTAAGTCATCTCACAAATTAATTATAACAAGGTTTTAGTATATTACTTTTCAGTTTATTTACTTCAATTAACAAAATGTTAGAAGTTTCAGTAGTCTAGTTGAAAATGAAAATGTTTTATGAAAATGAAAATGTTTTATTTGACTCAAAACAGTTACATGTTTTATAAATGAGTCAACCCCAGTAAGTAATTGAAAATACTTGTGTTGGGGTTGTCTCGCTCTTTCCCTTAGTTGTCTACTTGAGATTACGTTAGTTAAACATATTACCTGCCAATGACTTCGTTGGTGGCTGGGTTTGTAAGTTCAATCCAGTTGTTGGTCTTGGACTCCACATATTGTCCATCAATGAACAGCTTTGTAGTGGGCGCAGCACTGCTGTACCTTCTACGAAGTACGACCTGTGACTAAACAGTGAGAACACAATGAGAATAGGTCGTGATAACTTCAAGAATTAAGTACATACACAAGGTTGCAGGCTATATTAACATTACTTTTTTAGTTATTATGTCTAAGACACTAATGACTAATGACTTGGGGGTTGTCCATTAATCACGTGAAGGTTGGAAGGGGGGGGGGGTTCGAAAAAAATATGAAATATCACAAGGGGAGAGGGGAAGTGTAATAATAATATCCCATGTATTTATTTATTTATTGAAAACGTGATGTCTAAACCGATAAGCTACTTTGTGCCGGGAATTGGACAAATACACGTGGTGTTGTGTAGAGGAGAGGGGGTTAGTCTAATACATCACCAAATATCACCTGAAGAGAGGGGAGTTTTAAAATTGATAAAAAACTTCTCATGATTAATAGACAACTACTAATATAGATTTGTGTCTAATAAATGGCAATAGGCTTGCATGTTGTGACCTAAGTGTTGTTATTTATCTGGCTTAAGACACACCCAGTACCTAACAAACCTCTATGCACCTCTTCCTAATTACAAAGGAGACTTACACTTGTGAAATGTTGGAGCGTAATTAAATAACTTAACTAAGTATGTCTAATATAATGGGGAATACAGATGTATTTTATGTATCTCAGTATTTTTCTACACAACATACATTATGATATTAAATATATATCAAGACTGCTTTAAATGAATGCTTACCAGCTATAACTGGAGCGACATTTGGTAAAATATATTACTTCTTAAATTTCTAACCAATAACATTCGATCCTCTCATATAACTGAAAAAATACCATTGTAGTAAATATATTGGCTTATGTCCAAATCACATGCCTTTGGTTCTACATTAGGCTGAATACAATTATTCTATTAAAAGTTTAATTTTATTGCCTTCATCTTTAAAACAATATTGAGGGACATTCACAGAATTCTACTTTTCAAATCACATGTCATGGTTGCAGGCAAACTTATATACGATATACATAAATGACAAGAATATTGCGTAAACTCAATGAAATCATAATAGTGAATAAAAGAAACAAGAACATCAACATTCAACTGCGCAACTGACTATCAGCATCACTTATAAATAAATGATGTAGTGCGTTTAAATACCAAATTACATGAATGTATAAAACCTCTTTGTTTGTCTATAAAACAGCCACTTTTTATTGTCGGCAAAAGAAAAGGAAAATATAGTAAGAGTAGAAGTTAAAGGCAAATTCTAAATTTAAACTGATTCGTGTTAAGACCAGTTCCACAAACTTGAACAAAGCAATACATAGCAGGTATTTTAGTATATAAATAGGTCTAGTTTTTAATAATTAGGTAAACAGAAATCATAAATATTATATTTATTAATAATTGTACCTAATGACAATGTAATTAACTCTTTTTTAGCACAGAACATGGAGGTAATAAGTCCTTTCCCATCATTTATTATACCGGTTAGAGTGGTTTTCGTTTAAATATTTATAAGCCGATAGCGTGACTACGCACGAACGTGCGGCGTATGAACATGTTGAATTAAAAATAGCACTACAAAAGTATTAACTATATTCAATATTAAACTATTTTATTACTTACTTCAGTCTTTAACAATTTCAACATTGTAGATGCCATGGCCAATGTGTTTAATTTCTTATAAGTAACCAGCCAGATCTGTAAGCGGCCCTCAGGCGTATAGGGGGCAACGCCGACTGATTAAAATACATATATCTAACCTTGAATTGATAAACTTGAATTACATTTCATTTTTGTCGTCATGCTAATTTGTTTTGATTTTCGGCATACTAATTTGACAGTAGTGACAGCAACTAAACGCTCCATTACACTGTATTCGCTTGATTTTATTATAACAACGTATTTTATCTGCTTCTAAATTAATTAATGACTACTAAAACACATCAAGATTTAAAATGCAATTTTTTAAATTAGGTCTGAATTAATTTACTGTAACGTTTATTAACGAAATAAATGAGTAAATAATTAAAAACATCCTGTTCTTTCACAGGTACTAAGTGTAATGGAATTTTCAAGTTGACAGTGTCATTGTCACCATTATTGTCACTGTCAACTTGACAGTGACATTCCATGCTTTATTGTGTCGAACAATCGATTTACAAAATATTAATCACACATTTTTTTATTTAATTATAATATTTACAATTAATAATACTTTTAGTGTAAAAAATTATAGGTATAAGTAACAGGTATATTACAAAGTAATTCATTTAATTGTGGCAACTTTATCTAATAGAACTTCTCGTCATAATGAACAGAGGGCGCTACTAGGTATGAATTACGATTTCAAAATATTTTAATTTTTCGAATAAACGGACTTTTCTATTTGATAAATCTTATTCATGCTTAAGCTCTATTGCGTCAAAAATATTTTTAAGTATTTGAGTAGTTGATATGTACATGCATACAAAAAGTCACGCCTGCGTCCCTAAGGGGTAAGCAGAGACCACAGATTTCCATTTGCTACGATCCTGGAATAATTATTTCACTAGATAATATGTAATGAAATAATATCAGCGTTTACTAGATGGCTACTAGTAGGTACGTCGTCGACATCCTAAATACAACTTACACAAACATACACGCATAGTAAATTAAAGTACTTAATATGTATATACCTACGTATCTAAATAACGAAGTTACTAAACTAACCAAGGGCTTGAGGACATGTTAAGACATGTAAGTATACAACTTATTTTTGTTATTTTACCGCGCGTTTTGCATCCGGTGGGGTTGTCAGGGTTTCACAAAGACCCCGTTGAGTTGACTGGAGCACAGCGACCCACTGTGTTGATAAGCCAACACTTGATCAAACAGAGACATAGTAACTTTACTGTGCGGGGTATTTAAAATATAAAATTCTCTACATACCTACATTTATATGAAACATAATTAACATTGGTGAATACGTAGTTTTTTTTAGGTAAAATAAATAATAGGTAGCTTTCAACATTTATTTTGTGAATAAAAAAGTAGGTAATTCGTACATAGCATAGATACAACAAAATTGCTAAAAACACTTTAATAACAATTGTTAAAATACACAGGTCAGTTATGGTACCTACAGGTATATTTTATCAACGAGGACTTTGAAGGTAATTAACAAAATAGTTACAAATTAAAATAAAAAGCCCAAGGCAAAATGTGTGGAATCTATTTTAGACTTAGAAACATCTGTCTGCACCCATGTTTTAAGCGAAATAAATATGATTTGATTTGATTTGAAAAGATTATACTATTTGTTGAATTCAAGATAACTAAAAAAATTTGAATGGCAGAGAAAAGGCTCCTCTTTTCTCTATGGAGAGGAGGAGGAGGAGACCTTTACCCAGCAGTGGGTGATACCGGGCTGAAATGATGATGATGAAAGAATTTTAATTTGTTGATTAATTAAAATCTAATACAACTAGTGTAGAATAAACATGCGTATTTTCGGTTAGCAGAACATTGTCTCACCTACCAACAAATATAAAAATCATTAATATCTTCAAATAGGTATCTATTCTGCTAGAGGGAACCAACGAGGGTTAATATTAAAACATAACGGTTGTGATAGAATTTTACGGAATAGCATACCAGCAATTAAATAACTTATTCATCTAGAGAAGCTTATGGTGTTTGCTTTGTTTTAAGTACTTAGATAGTTATATCTACGTCATTCCGTAATACAGTTTGAATTTATAAAAGCTGGTCATCGGAATGACTAATTTTCTTTCTTTGTTAGAGGTTGTGAGTTCGATAACCCTAATTAACAAAATATTTGTATCAGATATGTCAATAAATATAGATTACCGTGTTTTGAGCTTGTTGGGTGACGTGTTTTATATATGAGTACCTATTGGTAGATATAATTGATTCACAAACGTGCCGTGCCGTTTGATTTCAGGCCTAGAATAGATCACCCCCTTTTCCCCCGTAGGTATCATAAGAGGCGATTAAGGGAATATCCAGAAGATGGGCAGCAGTGTCTTTTGTAACTTCACCACGAATACTGGGATTCCCAAGCCGCTTCCCAAACGCTTACGACCGTTTATAGCGCCTTTTTATTTTTTTAGTGCCTTGTCTACCGGTGGCAATGAGATAATAAGTAGGTATTACATCTGATCCACTAGGAATCTATACGATACATATACACATAATACATAGCAAGCCAATTCTTCGACTCGTGCTTACCTTGCTCAGCTAACCGTCAAGGTTCGAATCCACGAGTCATTTTCTACCACCGTCGTGTCTATTATGATAAATAGGTTTTTCTGTTATCATTTTACAGTGTTTCCAAAACAAACTAAACAATTTACACTCGTCATTAACAGACGTATGTATATATTTGCAATATTCGTCATAGTTGTGTACGTTTATAGGTCACAAAGGAAATTTTCATACATTTAAATAGGCACGTAAGGAAATGAATTATTATTATGTTAATACCTATCTGCCTAGGTAGAGTTGAAAAGATCATTGAGTGCAACACGGAGACGCACGTAGGTAGGCTGATAAGAGGGTCAACGACCGGCCTATCGGTCATACACACAACGACTCACCGTAGCGAATGAGTCTACACACACATACATACGCCGTACGTGAAATGACTGATTGAAATGCGGATGAAAATTTAATATCGTAAAGCAGTTTCCATTCCTAGCTTATGGCCGTGATAAAATAACAACAACGTCCTCCGAATCGGAATAAAACTCATTAGAAACGTATGGAGCTGCGTAGCGTGTATGATTCACTTTTAACTACACACTGAAGAGACAAAGAAAAATACATTTTAGAACAAAAGGGTAACACTCTTTATGAATAGAATGTCCGCTTTTAACTCTTTTTGTCTGCACATCGTTTGTTATAGGAAGAAACCATACTTTTGTAAACCAGTTCACCTATTTAAAGCAATAAAACAATACCTACATTACTTAAAACCGAAGCTTGGTTCAAAAACAAATCAAATAAACCTGCGGTGAAACCCTTCTTTTGAACTCATTGAATGTATTTCAACGATGACTGACAACAGAACATCGAGAGAGATAGTTAAAACAAAGCAACAAAATCGTTCGTAAAACACACTACTGTTAGAGATATATCGCATTTGACTTGATCTACGATTTTCTTAAATAGGCTAATGTAACGTACATTGTACATACGTGTGTAAATCCAACAATCAGCAATGCTGTTGCGCCGCATTTGTTACGCTACTTCGACTGAACATAAACTATTTTACTCATTTTATTATTTCACGGATGTAAATCAATTTAGACGCAAGACATATTAAAAATGTTTACGAGCTAGGTAACTACTTGCTATATGTCTATAGTGCAGATTCACTTACCATCTGCAAGGTTAAAACAGACTAGGCTCAGTGAATTTCATATTTTTTCTGAAATTACCTGTTATGTAGGTAGATATGAGTTTGCAGTATTTTTATTAAGCAAAATCTAATGTTAACGCATGTTGGGAAATTTCCCGGTATTTCCACTGAAATCGCTACCTCGAGTGCTATGGCTTAATCAAACTAATATACAACATTGTTTTCAAGAACCTTCATTAGCAATAACATAAGTGTGTCACCTATTATATAAAGAACAACAGAAATATAAACGTGCCTATGCGGTTGGGAAACCCATACTATAACGGTACGGTTTGTTTTAATTAAACATATTTCATTAAATTCTCAAAGGTAGTACCCGTGAGGAACATATTATATTGTAAATATACATTTTAGTTATGTGCATAATATATCTCGATAAGGGAATCAATGCTTTAATTACTATATGCGCTTATATTGCGCAAGTACAGTAATTGAGATAAACAACACACAATGCTCAATAAATACGACAATGTTTATGAATTATCACGTAAACTTATACGTAGTGCATGTTATTGTTAGATGAGTTGACAGCTAATAATGTAACTAGTAAGTATATCTAATGACTAATTAGTACAAGGATTTTTTTAAGGAATAGATTTCGTTCGATTCTTAATTTTTAAACCCATACGATGAATACATGATGAGTCGTTTAAGTCTACAGTTTAACATGCGTAAATATAGAAATAGGAATTACCCGTCCGTTCGTTTTAGCAATTTCAAATACTATTTTTCTACTTGATAAAATGTAAAGCGAACTCGTCGGAAAGTCAACAAGTCGAGCCGCTATAAAACGGTAGAAGGACCTATACCTAGACAGAACGCAGCCATCACAACATAGTTTAATGCTTGCAATGTTCGACACGTCACCACAACATACCACACAATAATTATTGCCTCATTAAAATAATGATTTCCTCAACAACATTGTTAAACACTATATACAGACTCCTGTAGGGATAAAGTCGGGTCAGCGCGATAACCCTCGCGTCTGGTCTGGAATAATGTTCATACTCTTATCCACTTATGTATGCAGAGTTGCGATTGATCGCGATTATCATGCAAATATTTCACGGTACATACTTAGTGTTGTAAATAAGATAACACTTCGAATGTCTGAATCAACATACTTGTTTTGATGTTACACCTTATTTTTAAATATATCGTCACGATGTCATTGTTTTTCGGTTTTTTTTGTATTGCGTAGTATTTTTTTTATTCAATTAATCTCTTTCTTTGTCTTGTCTAGGCAGGGTGGTAATATCTTAAAAATCAGTCGACATCATAATTAATAAAAAATTAAAATAAGAACACTTAAACTTAGCTATACCAAATGCGGTAGGTAACTGCTTATCGAACTTACAGGAAATTATTATATACATACTTACCTTCCTATATCATTCATTATAATATGTAATACAATAACATTAATATATTTTCTTCATGTTTCAGAGTAATACGCAGGTAAGTTACCTTACACAAATGTACACCGACTGTATACATACAAAACAATGTTTCATTACTCTGACGTCATTTTCTAATTTTTACTCAACGATAGGAAAAGTTTAAATGCTCTGAAAGGTAAAGATGAATGACCTTTACAGTTTGCGAAGGCAATTGTTTGTTATTAATGTTTTTATTATGTTGAATATATTGTCAAAACAAGAGATTATTTTATGTAATTTAGTTATTGTCATTATTTATCTCGCAAATAGACGAATCGAGAAAGAAATTGTTAAACATAAATAGTATTAATTTTTACTGTTCGCGCAAAATAAAATGTTTGGAAAAGCATTCATAAACATTACAAATCTTTATCCTGGTAGACAGTATTTATGACTCGTGTGTAGAATGTACCTATTTAGTTGTATCTTACGAAATGAGGGACTTATGCAGATAACACCGTATCATCTTTTTACTTGAGTAGTGACTGATACGCGGCTCGTGTTCGAGGCTGACGTTTGACAATTACACTACACTCTATGTTTCTAGTTTTCATACAGAATAGTCTAAATAATCCATGGTGCAAATACAGTATTTCAGCTTCTTTCAGTCCTCCAATTAAATTCTGAAGCTGAATAATTAACAACAAATATAATGTAAGCTTTCGTTTATAATCTGAATTAAGGAATTGACTAAATCCAAATAATTTGAGAATTTAGACGCTAATGCAATAATAATAATAAATAATAGGTCTCGATAATAGCCCATGAATTATAAGTTCTTTCAGTTTAAGTTATGTTTGAAAATTTAGATGAAAGACGAGGTTCATAATTTCATTTTAAGTTATACTTAATTTTGGCTATAAGTTATACCAATATAAAGGGTCATTTTTAACGCAATGACAGTTAAACTGCTACACCATGACCCACAATAACATGTTTCAGCACAATTGTTATATTTATTAATTATAATTAGATGCTTAATTTATTAATTTATTTACTGTTCTCGAAACTTCTTTGAATTTAAAATATTAGCAGTTTACACATCTGTGCATGGCACATAATAATGTTAATCACGAATATATCAGCAAAAACAATTGGCAGGTCGAGTACCTTTTGCCACCTAAGATAGTAGACTTGCAGGTCATTGAGCTCTTTAAATTATTGTTTATGATTGTATGGTGTTTCACGGGTGGGTAGTTATTATAAGGTCCTCATAGAGTAATTCAAAACGTAGGCATATTCTCCAAACTTTGAATAAGAACATGATCTTTGAATATTTCAGGCACCATCCCTGGGGGGCACCATCGTTGGGGAATGGTAGTGGTAGGCGGTCGCTAGATGCAACTTAAAATACATTTATAAGACTTGTAAGAAAAAGTTAATCAAAAAAATCCCATTTCAAAACATATCATTTCTTTCTAGGTATTCAAAAAGCCAAATAATGTTTTTGTTATCTTATAATTATATTGTTTGGCCATCAACTGATACAATAAATTAAGTAGGTACCTGATGCCTCAATTAAAAGATAAATATAAATTATTTTAAGATTCAATGAACTCAGATAAGGTTTATTAACTTGGTGATAGTTAGATTGGCATATCTAGCTATCACTAAGCTATATCTGTAAATGTATGTGTAAATGTAAGTATATCCCACCTATCCATTAATGACTCGACATAATTTTGAATTTCCTAATAATTTATAAAATGTATAGCAGTCATGTACCATGAACTCTTAAAAATTAGTTTCCGTTGTGGAAGCAAGACGCCACATTACGCAGCACGAAACGGCGTCTCGCTTTTACCACGCAAAATGTCCTGCATTAAGAGTTCATAGTAAGGGGGCAGGTCTGTTCCAAGACAGTCGAGTCATTTCTCTGGGACGCCTCGAGCTTCATTGCCTCGATGGTTCTCAACGGTTATCATTGTAGATCCTGGCTTACAGGAGTCGCAATGATGGGCACGAGTGGTGGGCTTGTCCCAAGAAAAAAAAAAAAAAAAAAGGGGGCAGGTCGCATGTATTGCTGGCATCTGAAGCCAAGAATATAATGTTACAAGCGTTTATTAGTGATCATGCGATGCGAAATACATGTGTTAGGTATGTACTTTACTTGCTCGTATAACTACGGACAATCACTAAGTAAAACGCGGAATAGCTCATCCAGTAGTCGGATATTACCTCCACTTCCGCATGATACTAACGTAGAATTAACATGGAAACGTCACAGCATTCAGAAGCTATCCCGCTGAGCGATCTCGTAATTGGCGTGCGCAAACGCATATCGGCGCACAATCTAAACGCAATAACGTTCTCTATTTGAGAGCTAGGTCAACGCACGCCGCGTATCGCTCATTTAGCTATAAACAAAGTTTATCGAACGCACACGCATAACACAATGGCAGGGAACGACATTAAATTCACCTACAGTAACCACACAAGGTATTTTTTCAGAACAAACTTAGTCCTACCTCACACAGTTCTTTGCATTTTTTTATATATTAAATATTAAGTTTATTGTTTTTAATTCATTGTTTGAACCATCGTAATCTGATAAGTAATCAACCTAAAAAAACATGTACCTAATCTTATACCTATCTCGAGATGTCATTTGATAATTTCAACACAATTGCCACACAAGACTGTAATTTCATTTAGATTGTCAAGCGGCAACTGTTTATTTAGTAGAATATAATAAACAAAGATTACGCCAGCATTCCCCTTTCTCTTCGTGTCCCCTGAACAGCGACGCGTGTAAGATAAGCTACCAAAGCATCCGGCAGTTACAGTATCAACAAATACTAACCTCACTCAACCTTTTATCTCTGAAAGTATACTTTTTGGAACAACAAGTGACTTCCTCTTGAACAACACTTTTGGAAAATTATTTTAACTATAGCATGTTAGTAACTGAACCTGAGGTTTATTGGGCGGACTAATATGCAGAAGATTATGGATCGAACTCAACAATACCGACTTGGCACATTGACCTTTTTCAATTTTTATACGTAGGTACTTACTTACTTACTTACTTACTTTGTTGCTTATTATAAAGCATAATCTTCACTTGGAATATTGGCCCGTCACTTGGCCCGGAAAATGGCAATAGTTTCGCACGGGGCTCAAAATGCCTGGCAGCGGTTGGATGCGAAGGGCCGAAGATCGAGCTCAGTGGCATTCCATACGAGAGGCCAATGTACAGCAGTGGACTAAGATAGGCTGATGCTGATGATGATGGGACTCAAATGGACTGGCGACAAAAATTACTACTAGCTCCACTTTACATACTTTTTAGTGAAAAACAGACGTCGTAGGTAAAAATTCATATTTAGTGCCGTGGGCCCCAGCACTAATGCTGTTGTGGCACATAATTCATTACTAAGTTAATACATAAGTGGTAAAACAAATGGCGAGCAGTTGAATAAATATCCGTATTGTCCTCATTTTGTTACCCGCCTGCTCGATCTACTTGAACGTGTCGCTACTCGCTACTGCATTTAATGGGACTAACAAACCATGGTGTCATACCTAAAATTGATACCCATTTTCGGAAATGTTGAAGAGTGCATTTCAAGTCCGGGACCGGTCGATTTTGGAATTTTTACCTACGTATCAGGCTTGTTTTACCATCGTAAAAACCGGTAAATTGGCGCCGTTTGAGTAGTTAAATTTAGATTTTATTTCGGCACCCGTTGAATGAGAACTAAAAACATAACATGTTGTTATTTATGTAGATTCTCAAAGGTCTTTTATGAATAATACTAATACTACCTCATTTATTATTAACACACTTAAAGTATTTTTCCATTCCATTCACAATTTCTTTTTCTCTGTTTTGTCAATGTCTGATTGTAATATTACAATTTAATAATACAGTTATTTATAAAAGGGTATTATACTCTATGTATGAACTTAGCACAGGTTTTTCTAGTGTTAAGAACTTCTTTGTTGTTAATTGTTTATCTGTCATTTTACACTTCCTACTAATATTATTAATGTGATATAGTTAATTGACATTGTAAATGCGAGCAATAGCTTATCAAAATAATACGTATAAAATTAAAATCTTCATAACTTTAGCTACAATGCTGGGTATAACGCTTACTTACAGTATATTACTGAAATATAGTGAGGTGTTTCGCCAAAGTTATACCAATATATGTATAACAACCGTCAAAATCTTCAAGGCAGGCGAAATGCTGGATTAGAGACTAGATATTAGAAGTAATATACGACTGATATGTGACTACCTAACCTTCTATATTTCTCATGATGACATAGGTATATAATAAGGTATTTATTGTTCTGATAATTTATCATACTATGTATCGAAAATTGAGTTGATAATGCTCTGAAATTTGCTCATAAAGGTATTCTTTACAACCCTACTCAATGTAACCGACTTGCATTTGTTTCAATTACGTAGAAATTAGAATACCTACAAAAGTTATAAAACAAATTGTACAATACCTACTCCATAATTAGTCTATACATCACTAGCCCCTAAGTTTGCCTGGAGAACGCCTTAGGCATAGTCCAAATTAAACATCCTTTATCTAATACTAGGAATAAAAATAAAAACTATGCGATCATAAGTATAGTGTAGTATCTGAAGTCCTATCCTCAGGGCAGAGCATCAAGAACTTATGGAATCCCGGGCTTCTTTAAACCTTTAAATACCATGGAATTTCCGCCATTACAGTAACCTTTATTGATGACAGGTATGTATATAATGGCTGTATACAATTTATATTATAGTGCCAGTGACGACAACCTATCTTCCACAGATGCAGTGGTGTAGCCTTAGACTGGCCCTGTATCAAAATTGGTTGGGGGTCCCTTTTTGCTTAGGTTATGTTATATGTTCGGGGCCCCTGTAGCTCGGGGGCCCTGTATCTTTGATACGGCGGTAGCTACGCCCCTGCACAGATGACAATTATCTATTCTGTCTTGGATGAATCCATAGAGGCATAGTACGAGTAGTATTGTATGGACGTCACTATTAAGCCCGTACATATAAGGTTGAATCAAAGGGTCTCCAAATACTAACAGAAATGAAGTGACACAGGTGCATCTCTATTTAGACACTGCATACCATTCCCTAGTGTTGCTATGTTTGCCTGGTACAAACACATTTACATTTTATTATGTCATTCCGCGTTTTGTGTGGTGTGCTACAGGAATCTGCGTTGTGTCAGTGTATTCAATTACTTCCACCATATTACTATCTTATTCTTCTTCTATGTATTTGTGTAGTGAATAAGAATTTAGTTTCTTACTTATCGTAACATAATGGACTTTTATTTTACTAAATTCAGTACCATTTTAATTGTAAGCAGTTTTAGTTTTTGGATAAATAATTTATTTCTGGTAAAACATAAAATTAATACAAATAAATATAAATATGACGTAGTATGTATTAGCATCGTCAGGAATAACTCTCGATCTTACTACACGCGTCACATAGCTTCATAAATAATCTAATTTTAATTAATTATTAACCTTTGACCTAAGACTTTATGATGCAAACGCCACGGATATAATTATTATATTGAAACTGTAGATAAATTGTTTTAATTTCATAATATTATTGTGTAAGTGAATAGTGATCAATGTTGCAATTACTCGACGCGACGTAGTTGTAATTTACAATTAAGTATTGCGTGTTAGTCGTTGATATCTTCATTTGCGCATGCGCACGAAACGACGCGGAACCGGTGCAAAACCCTCGGATGACGTAAAATTTAAACAAATATTTTAATATAAAAATAAAAGTCATCTTTATGTATCATATCTTTAAATAGAAACAATATCACAATAGGTACTGACATACTTTTCATAAATATCGATATTGTTAAAACTAGATGCTAACCGAGAAAGATTAACAGGAAATAAGCTTCAAATAACCATGTTAATTGAAGGAAATAGGTATCGAGTCAATTCGAGTACGTCAAGATTAAGTTTATCAACCATAACAAAAATATTATCAGTATCGTTAAAATTATTATAGTATTAAATGAGTTTTCCTACACGCGCCTGGCCGGTCATCAAATGATGTCCATAAATATGATTTTCGCAACTTTTTTAGTAACATTTAATAATAATATTGTCACCAACATTACTCAGCATCATGTCATCTCATCGTGTTTTTGTGATAACTCATTAAAGGGAACAATTTCTACGAATAAATTACTGGTTCTTTCAAGTATTCGTATTTACAAAACTACGTATTACTAGGTACTGACTTGGAAGTGGCAAGTTCTTATTTTTGCTTCAATTCACTTCCATTTTTTAGCCATAACTGTCTTATTTTTGCGATGTTTTGCTTTAATGCCCTTATTCCTGGCCGATAGACCCGCTAGGAAGCTTTGTGGGAAATTAGAGCTTATTGGAATGTTGGCTGTTAAAGTTAAATAAAGTTTTCTGAACGCCTATTCGTAATCCATAAGTGTAGACTATACCCGGTAGAGGGTGAAGTCGGGCTGCGGATCATGATAATAAATTAATTTCGCATAGATATTTAATATTTATATAAGTATTTTACGACATCCCTATGGTCCTCAAAAAACAGAAGTATGCCACTGCTAGTTAAAAAATCGTCTTCCGGCTGATGATGATAATGAAGCTAAAAAGTATAATTCTCATCTCATTGTAAGGAAATCATTATTACACAAAGACTTTTTATTTAGAAATCGAACGTGTATCTTGGCCCTTACAACTGTAATCTAAAAGTGGCTCTTTAAAAATTATGTCACCAAATACCTACTGAAATTAGATTATAGCAATCGCAAGATACTTCTTCATTATTTAGCGAAAATATATACATATCTGATAAGTCGTTATGTGGGTTACCTACTGCCGACAACGATAAACCGACGGAACGCCGATAATATGATTTTTATTACAATGATTTAGGCTGTTTGCGATACATTTTTGCTTTTTCTACTCATATTTTTAAGTAAACCCGTTGCCTACATATATATACATACATACATAAAGTCACGCCTGTTTCCCTGAGGGGTAGGCAGAGACCACGAATTTCCATTTGCTACGATCGTGGCATACTTCTTTTGCTTCATTCACACGCATCACATTTCTCATACGCTCTTCGGTTGAGGGTACTACCCTTTGCCTACCCGTCCAGAATTAGATTTTCAGGCAGGCCATTAGGGGTTCTTTGTTGACAACTGTTCCTTTTAAATGTTTATGTGTCATTCGATTTTTTGGCAGTACCTCTCTACATTGCCTACACTATATATCGCCTTCGGTAACGAAAAAGAATCTGTAATTGTTTTATACACAGACATTTTATCTTGATATTTCACACGACTTAGCTACTCAATAGCTTAACGGACCCAAATCACGTTAGCGTTTCCCAACAGCTAAGATAGGTTGCAAATGATAAGTTCCAACCGATTGCTCGCGTTACTTACGCGTGTTGCAAGCTCTTTTAAGTCCTTCTTAAGCATATTTATATTGGACTAGCTGCGCTCCGCGGTGTCACCCGTTACATTTTTCGGAATAAAACGTAGCCTATGTGTTAATCCAGGGTGTCAGCTACGAGGGTCAAACTGAAAGTTCTTAGAACTGGCCACTTATAAACAATATAATAAAAAAATAATTCTAAAATTTGAAAATAGAACTCTTTGCCAATATTACTCAGTATATATTTCATTAATTTGTCATTTGTTTTACGATTTGGCGGCAAATTGAAAATTGTCTGTGTCACGTCAACATGAATTTAACACGAGAAAATTTTCGTGCAATGATTTTTTATGACTTTCGATGTCATTTAAGTCAACAAGAAAGTTATGATAGACTACGATTGGCCTTTCACGATGAAGCCCCATCTCGTGCGACAGTTTACAACTGGTTTAATGAGTTTAAACGTGGTCGCACTAATCTCACTGATGATTTACGTGAGGGACGGCCTTCTACGGCGACGACTGAAGATAACATCTGTGTTGTGCGGCGTATGATAGAGACTGACAAAAGAGTGACCTATCAGCAGATTCGGACAAGCTTAGGCATCGGTATGAGTCAAGTGCACAAAATCCTCCACGAACATTTAGCAGTCAGGAAGCTTTGCGCCCGGTGGATACCTCATAATTTGACTGAGGCTCAAAAACTCCATCGTGTGGATTGGTGCCGTAAAATGATTGAAAGATTTAACGGAGGTGACTCAAATGCTGTGTTCGACATACTAACAGGTGACGAAAGCTGGATTTACTGTTATGATCCTGAAACCAAAAGACAATCTGCTCAGTGGGTGTTTCCTTTCGAGAGGTTGCCAACTAAAGTGAAGAGAGATCGAAGTGCGGGAAAAAAAATGGTGGCCTCGTTCTTTGGAAGGATAGGTCATTTCGCAACAATTGTGTTAGAGGATCAAAAAACAGTTTCTGCAGAATGGTACACTACCAATTGTTTGCCACTTGTCTTGGAAAAAGTTCGAGAGAAACGACCTCGCAGTAGGATCCTCCTTCACCACGACAACGCCTCGTCGCACACCGCTAAGCGAACGATCGACTATTTGGCGACATCAAACGTTGAATTACTGGGTCACCCGCCGTATAGCCCCGACCTCGCCTCTTGTGATTTTTATTTATTTCCAAAAATTAAAGAAAAACTTAAAGGAAAGCGGTTTATGAATGCTGAAGAAGCGGTGGCTGCGTATCGCGATGCCATTGAAGAGAACCCTAAAGACGAGTGGGCAAAGTGCTTTTCCCAGTGGTTCCATCGCATGCAGCGGTGTATTGACGTGAATGGACAATATTTTGAAAAGATATAATAAAACTAATAACTGGCTAATGTAATCAGTTTTTGATTTTCTAAGAACTTTCAGTTTGACCCTCGTACCTCCATAGGAAATTTCATTAAAGTCCAATGAGTAGTTTTTACGTGAAAGAGTAACAAACATAAACACTTACAATCTTTCGCGTTTAGAATATTAGAAACATAACATCACGCCTGTATTCCCCGAAGGGGTAGACAGAGGTGCACATACAGTAGGTACACACACATTTCGCCAGTTATGTTTTTAGGTCCCAATGTAATAGGGGGCGAGCCTTTTGCCATCAACCTGGCACAAATCCAGACTCCGCGTTGCCACTGAGAATTACCTAATGGAAAAACCCAGTAATACTTTACCTGACCCGGGATTAGAACCCAGTACCTCGTGCTCAGCAGTCGCGCTTAGCAACCACTAGACCAGCGAGGCAGCGACAGTGTTTCAATAAGACTTTTTAATTGAGCATGAGATCGATTTACTCTAGCTAGGTACTCAGTGTCCGTAATTCACACATGATCACGATATAAATAATAAAATTTTCCTCATTTTTTAATGTCACGCTTAGATTGTTGATTCCGTCAAGCGAATATTCACTTTAATTTAATGATTTCTTTCTACGAACATCGAGTGGCGGCCATGACGTCGAACCGATCGAATAAAGTTTTACATAACTACGACAATTAACTCAAAGAGCGTGAACGCGTATATAGTGATGCAAAAACTTGCAATAACTATGTATAGTAATTACAGATGAGTCAAGATGCCTATCATATAACATCTTGACCTTTCCTTATTGTGTGCCCACGTAAAATCCGTATATGCAGAGATTCACATTAATTTAAGAAACTAATAATATATTTATATGATGAATGAGTTTCTCACTCATTTTAAATTAATAATGATGACATATCCGGTAATTATGATTTAATTATACCGAACGAATTTTATTTTGTCTTCGATATTGAATATTGAATTTTTACATTGCAACTGTCATGGTTATCATCTTCCTTGATAGTTAATTAGAGATTTCAGTATCATCAATACAATCCAACTGATATTATCATTCCCAAACATACATGGAAATATATTAGACTACGGTATTCTTACCTTTTACTAAAATATCTATTTTAACAGTACCCAGAATACATCAAACAGAATATGAGACTCGAACTAGCCATAACTTATAATGTTCCTACATCATAAAAAATCGTAGACAATGGAACAACACCCTGGCACAATATACGCATTATTATGACATTTGACGCAATTATTATACGCACCACAAGACTAACAGTTAATATTCTACTGATTCATAAAAAAATACAATATGACAGGCATATTAACTGTGAAGTCTGTGAACAATAAAACATACATTCAATACTTCCAAGTATCGAATAACGTTGCTGTAAGAGTGTCACAATGTTATATGATAAAAATATGATGTATTATGAATAACAAATAGTTTTACACAAGCAATGACAGGTTGCCATGTGAATGTCTAGTCTACGTGATCAGTGTTGCGTGAAGATTGGCTCTGATCTAATATATGCTGCCCATCAACCTGCGGCGCTGGCCATGGGCATCCCAACAGAACTGTGCAACAAACGGTTGTGATGAAATGTATATTCTGTGATCCAGGTCGAATGAAATAGTATGCCTGTTTTGTATTGCCAACCATAAAGATGCGTTGTTCTTCTGGAGCCCACTTTGGCCTCCGCCACAATTTTAATGATCTATGAAAGTTATCCCAAAACCATGTGGCATCCTAAAACCTGACACCTCCATTCTCATCACTTGACTGAAATCAGCATTAGTGACGAAGATTCATTCTTGTATCTTTTTTGGAGAGTAAGTCGATATAATTAATGTAGATGAATCATATCGCATTTGACGCAAAAATGTACAAAATAAGACGAGAAATTAGCACTAGCAAATAACGAGAAATTAAAGACAATGTATTTTTCTATAGACTGTCAAATACATAACCGACGGTCAAGCATGCTAGCTCTGGAAGTTAGGTATATGCAAATTTAATTACTGTGTTTGTAGTTTGTACCTAGAACTTACACAATTTAAATTTTTCACCACGTCGAAACTGTCGAACGAAATGCTATGAGGAAGCGAAATTAATGTAGAGAAATTATTAATGTACAGCCTCAAGGCCAGTATTAATAGTTTACAGTCATAATAAGTATGAAGTGTTGCAAGGATAGGACCAGCATGTAGTGCCAACGGCCACACATTTACAACAACAGTAAATTAAAAACAACAAACGCAGTATAATTGACAGTACGGGACTACGTTTTATGACCCGCACGATAAACCTTTGTTGTCGTCGAATCCAGTTCCAGACTAACCAGATGTGGCTTGATATTTATAAATACCTACGTTATAACACACTGCCATCACAATTTTACAACTTAATTGCTGATGGACACTGATATCCTAAGCTGTATTTCTTACTGACTTCCAGCTACCTGGGACAAAAGTAATAGGTATTTGGAGTCAACACGTATACAAGACTGATAGTTTACTATGAGAAGCATGGAAGAAAGAAAAAGTGATAGTAAGTGACATTTTTCTAAATAAGAGATGAACACTGGAAACAGCCTAAGCCGTGGGCACATTCACAGAAATAATTGTGAGATGCATGTACCCACTCAGACTGGAAACCACTATCTGTCCATACAAGTATATGTGCAGTGTGGACTTCGAACTCGTCAGCTAAAATATCAACCACATATTACACGTTGTTGTTATTCCTGTATTTTGTATTAAATATAATGATGTCTCCACTCAGTACAGTTTTCATGTAAAGATATAACATAGTCTGAGTAAGTATACGGCAAAAAAGTTAGCATTAATCACGAATGCACGATCTACGCAGTTATTCTTAGCTATAGGCCCCTCTATTTTATGCGTCGAATGACTTCAAGTTGACGAACGAATAAAAAAGTAATGGATAATACAGAGGTCATTCTACTGCAGTCATGTAGTAAGTTCGTAAGTAATGAACAATTGTAAGCTGAGTCAGTGGCCAAGAGATGAGTAAGAGGTAGCCACACAGACTGGCCGGTTGCGGGTTGCGGTCGCGGGCCGCAGAACTGGTTCAATCCATTAAATTTTTATTTTTAGTAATGAACCTACCCGAGCTCGCAGCGCAGGGAGAAGGAAAAAAGATCTATTTAATACGCAGTTGATAATAAATGTATTGTTTATTGGTTCAACTTTACTCTGAGCTCGTCGAAGGACAGATATAGTCGTGGCTAAGAAAATTAATTGCATTTAATGATACGTAATGGGATTTAATCCTTATTAATGCACAGATATGTGGATATTATTAAGAATCGATGCAGGATAATTAAAATTGTTACCCAACATCGGTGTACTACTTATATTTATACTGGCTGCAATAAAGGAGAGCGAGTTGCCTGTAAACTGTTCAAGTTCCATGTCACGATTAATAACAACATCATTTACAGATAGCATATAGTTTTAAAACATGAATTTAATTTTGTTACACGATGCCTCATAAAGATAAATAAATTGTTGTTTGGTTATCACATACGGATAAAGGAGTGAACCAACGAGTAGTGTGATACACATACATACGTAATATAGCTATTCATGTAGTTTCAAATACGCAGAATGGTGTGGTATCGTTTGTTGCACTTAATATACAAATCGTGATAGCTTTGCAATTATTGTGTTCGTACATTTATTATAGCAATCGTGGTAAACAGGAAAATAATAAAGCGTTCATTTAATGTTAATTTTCATTCCATGCAACAGCAGCTGTGATCAATTTGCCATACATAACTCCAGGGACAATTTGTGTTCAAGGGCTAAGCGTACAGACAGCAAACAAAAGGATTTATAAAGCGTACTAAAAATAACATAACATCACGCCAGTATTCCTCGAAGGGGTAGGCAGAGGTGAACATATAGTACACCCACATTTCGCCAGTTATCTTTTTAGGTCCCAATGTCATAGGGGGCGAGCCTATTGCCATCAATTGGGCACAAATCTAGATTCCGTGCTGCTACTGAGAATTACCAAATGAAAAAACCCAGCAACACTGCCCTACCCGGGATTTGAACCCAGGACTTCGTGCTAAGCGAAACGAGGCAATAGTAAAAATATATACATAATATATTATAGCTGTTATGCCGTTAAAAGAAAATATCTACAGTCACAAACTTATAAACATCCAAACTTACGAACATTCAACTTCTCACGTGAATATTACATTAGCACAATGTAACGACTGTTATATTTTTTATACTAATACATATCTACAATGTTTCTATCTCGTGCGTTGCTTCCTGATAAAAATTCTATATGTAGGTCAATATTACGAATATATTTAGAGTGATAAGTAAGATAAAGCGTTTTCAACGTTCATTATAATTGATACGGCGAAACAATTATTTTGTAGTTTTTATTAACAATCTTAAACATGTTGTGGTGGTCTGGAGATACAGATCTTCGCACAATATTAAATTACCCTAAAATACTGTGAAAGCAATACGTTACAGGGTGGTTTAATAATAGAAACGCTACAATTATTGAAACTGCGCCCTTACCATGAACTCTTAACGCAGGACAGTCTACGTCGTGGAAGCGAGATGCCGCATCACACTGCACGTAGCGGTGTCTCCCTTTCACATATAAAACTGTTCTTCTTTTAAATTTCGTGGTAAGGGGCAGGTTGGGTAAAATGCCTGAATGCAAAACCAGGGTGTATACTGCCTAAAATAAACTAATTAGTAGGAGAAATAGAGTTCCAATATAAATACTGTTAAATATGTCGGCTCTATAAAAAAACGCACAATAGTGCAACGTGTTCAT
The DNA here is from genome assembly GCA_946251915.1 of Abrostola triplasia. Lineage (NCBI taxonomy): Eukaryota > Metazoa > Arthropoda > Insecta > Lepidoptera > Noctuidae > Abrostola > Abrostola triplasia. The sequence goes on along the minus strand of OX276434.1, from coordinate 6,143,034 downwards.
AAAGATCTGTTCTTTATTACGTTACAATTTATCATGACCTAAATACATAGTGATACCAATGATTTATGTTATTTTTGTAAATAATAATTATTAAAAATCATTTTAATGTTTATCAAAGGTTAAAGTAATAATTGAATTGAAGATTACACGGATACAAAAAATAACGTTTTCTTAAATACCAACTTGATTTACTGACTGTACCGATTTGAAATATGAAGTGTGAAGTAATTTTATTTGACGAACATTCGATACTCGCTAAAACACCTGCTAGTTTCCTGTGGTTTTGAACAATACAAAAGCGAAAGTTCTCAATTATATAGCTTCCTTGAATACATACCAATATTGACAAATTGATTGTGTGGGCTAGTGGGGTACCAACCCTAAATATGGATATTTAGTAGGGCAAGGTACTTATGATTCCGTAGCTTGTCTTCGTATGTATACACAAAGGAATAATGACTCTTTTAGTCAACTTTGGAGAAGACTGGAAACTTCTAACCACGTAGGTACCTTCATCATCAGCCGGAAGACTTCCACTGTTGAACATAGGCCTCCCGCTTAAAGTAAAGTAAAGGGAGGGGTTGCCATAATCCCCACGCTTGGCAAACGGCATGGAGATCGCAGTATCAGTGGTGTATGTACCTTGCGCGTAACAAAATGTTTTTCTCCAATTTATTACCAATGGTAATAAAAGCAAAAGAAGTATGCCAGGATCGTAGCAAATGGAAATCCGTGGTCTCTGCCTACCCCTTAGGGAAACAGGCGTGAATTTATGTATGTATGTATGTAATAAAAGGCAGTCTTGTTCATCGTTTTAAAAACCACTGTATGTGACTAATTTACTTAAAGTCTCCACCTTTGTGCATCGCTGGAATGTTTAAAACATTGCTTTTCCTAAATTTAGCTGCGTCTTGGTGTTATCGGCTGTTGTACACAGGTCACAAGTCCCATTGTTATGAGTAAGACAGTAGGTGTGACAGTGTTTGGGGGTCAATGCCACATCTATATGCTGTCGCTGTCTTGTCAGTATACTAATTTAAATAACGCAAGACCTCACACACCCTAACTGATTATTGTTGTATTATTTTTTCACAAGATAACATGGTTTTTGTTATAATATTGACATTGTGTTTTGGATGTCTTAGTTATTTTAATTCATATTACCTGTACAGTCATTCAATTATTATTGACGTTTTGCGCAAACTTTTATTGTTAAAATCAAGCAGGAAAATAGCAAGTTTTTGGAATAAAAGTTTTAGATGGTTTCCTTATTAATTTTCCAGTTAGCATTAACTTTAGGTGCATGATTCACGATTTCCTCAGGTTCGTTTATTTCAGTTACACTTTGTAGTTACACCTAATTTTTCATTTGTAGTGTAGATGCTGTTTATACAAGGTTTATTAAAGCAAAAGCTGTCATGAAATGACTTTGCACTATGCTTCTCAAATACTTTTTTTTGTCTTGTCACACTGGGAATGTCTCCTGTGTTGTCGGACACCCAGACTCGGGACAAACATCTGCGGATCGCACAAATTTTTGACCCGTGCGGGAATCGAACCCTTAGCACAGCTGCAGTCCAACCGCTTAGCTACTGCGCCAAACAGGCTATAAAAAATATGTAGCCAGATAACTGCAAAAACTATGTATTCAACCAATTTGATTCAATTTTGTTGATCAAATTGAGTGAACCGAGTCTCTGCTCGTGGTATTGCTAATGTATTTACTTTTTACTGAAGGTGTCGAAGTCCAATTACTTGCGGTTACAAAGTTAACTTCAGTTTTTCTACGGAGGTTGCTATCAAGATTCATTATAAAGCAGCTAACATTAAACCTAATTCATTTTTATTGCGTAAGTTAATCATTTTAAATGCTGAGGTTATTTAATCCCTGAGGGGGCGAGGTGAGACGATGTCTTCACTATTTGAGACCATTTTATGTACTGCTAGAGAGTATCAATTTCAAGGAAAGGCCGATCACACAGGGTTTTAAAAAGTCCCCATGCAGTACGGAGGTACAGTCTGCGTAGCTGAAAGTTAAGCGAATTAAGGAAGGACTTTGTTATAAAAAGTTGAGCCTTTTTGTATCACTACTGTACCTGGGCTGCTGAGAAACAGTAGGTACAGTTAAGCCTGATTTACACATCACCATTCTCTAATGGAGTGCGAATTTAATGTTTTGTTCCAGCAATGAAGTACATTTAAGTTAATATTTATGCTTCATTAGTAACGGTAAATCGACCAATCGGCCGCATCGTGTACGTCACAACTGGAACTCTACTGAGAAGTGAATATCTTTATTCATACGCTCTGAGAAGACTGCGAATAGTAGGAACAGTAACATGGGTGTCACAGGTGACCCTGTAGGCATAGCAAGCATTGTGATAAGTCACAGCATTTGTCAAGTTATGTGTGAGAAAACGACTCCGATTGTCAAAGGACTTTTCTTGCGTTACAGGGTATCATGTGTTGGTTGGTTGCTCGGAATAGTGAACTATGCGCTGTTTCAAATACATGTCTACACAGTGTGCTGTTCAAATGTAAGCAACAAAATAAGCATCCAAACTTTCACATTTATAATACTAATTACTATAAACAACTTGTACGGACTACGGACCAAGTCACAACATGTTAGTGAATGGTAATGATTCCGGTCTTGATTAAAGGACTGCACGTGTAAATGAGCCTTTACTTACAAATGATCAAGACTGCTATTCTCGCACCAACACGTTCAATCATTCACTATTCACTCGTAATAGTCGTTATGTTAACATCGGCCCGACGAGACGTATAACGCGTTCCCCACTTATCGCGGCTACGTAAATGATCATGCAACGAGCCAGCTAGCGATTGCCGACTAATTGTTGCTTAACCGTTGTGATCTAACGTGGTGACGATGACGTTTGAGTTAAGTAGTAGAACTCTACATGCTATTGATAAGGCTGCGATATGATTTTAAAAAATGGCATTTTGTTATTCTTTTTATACACACTTTTTAGACATTGCTAAAAGCAGACAACATTTAATACGATTTTTTTGTGCGTTTTATTATAAAGTCACTGTCGCTTAAATGGATGTCTGGATGGCTAGAGCCCTGGTTTTCCGTTAAGTCATCAAAAAGTCGTCAAGAAAGGCTTTCCCCTTAGGTAAGGGCAGAGGTTACCATAATCCCTACGCTTGGCAAGCGGCTTGCAGATCGGTGTATTGATAGTGACGTTACAGATGACACTGCTGCCCATATTCTGGATTTACTCTTAGTCACCTCTTACGACACCCACGGGAGGAAAGGGGGTGGTCGATTCTAGGCCGGATACCGCTCGTCTTTCCGTTAAGTACCTACTTGCTTTGTTTAATTCGTAGTGCTGAGTACAAGTTAGTATGTATGTCACTTCACACGTTACATTCAAATAAATTCCATCCAAACCTTCCTCGCGTCGGTTTAATTGATGTGAATTGACGTCAACAAAACGATACCCACAGTGACAGTCAATCCGTCAACACCATAATATACTACTTCTATTGGTCCCTCGTGGTCATGGTGTATGGTGTACCATCATAACCCATATTCGACTTGATGCGAAATGTCTTCTGTCTACGCCGATGTGACGTTTACGAGTGTAGACGTCTACTAGACTTTCGGGCAGACCACAAAATATTTAGTCTTAGCAAGCCGAGGAGCAATCACTCACAGTACATAGTTGTTAGCATCGTAGGTACGAGTACGCTGTACCTAATTGATAGTATGTTTTTGTCACCTAAATATAGATTACACCAGTTACTTTTTATTTAGAAAAAAATCTGTCAGGTCAGCCTAAGGTCAGTTTTTTCTTGGGGATGGGTTTATGTTGAAGACCCCGAGGGGAGTCTTATTGGGCGTAACCGGACAAAGGCGAGACTGCTTGAGCCTGCAGCCAGTCAGGTCACTCTAAGATCAGTTAAACATTTTATTTAAAAATAAATATTAATTGAATTGAGCTATACGTATCGAGAAATAAATTAGTGCACATTGACCTCGGGATAAGTATATCCGGCGAAGGCATTGTTAGTTCCATTACCGAGACCAAAAATTACTCAAGATTAGAAGAATTCAGTAGAGTTCCGTCCGGCGACCTCTTTATCAGCGAATAAAAAAGTTCTTTATCGGTTACCTACTATCGTACTTTAAACGTTTTGTTATCTTATTTATCGTCTGCTGCTTATATATTGGAGCGGCATTAATGAATTAAAAAACAAATAGTGTTAACGAACTGTACATAGGTATGTATAGAATTAGGTATTTACTACCCATATCTATAGTGTATCAATTCCAAATATTTAAGTATCTAGTAAGATAACAAACGTTGGCAGAAGTTTGTATGTTCATAACTTTCTTTGTCCAGGCTTCAATTGCGGCTACTAATGAATATAGGATTTTGTGCTTATAATAAATACTATACATGGTACGCGATTATGGCGAAGGAAAACCCAAGTGTGTAGCAACGTTTAAAACAATGGGTGTTATCAGACGGAGTAATTCGGGATGTCCGCAAACCTTGCCTCTTATCGTTCCAGCACCGCCATTATGAAAATTGAAGTTGACTGCTAAATATGACAGAACGAGGGAAACGGGTGACATCATCGTACGAGGTGTTGTAAAATCACGGGTTATCGCTAAATAACACTACGCCGCGACCCACACACCACACTGATTTATACTCAAGTTAGCAATGGTATATTCTTCTCTGCCACGAATGCAAATTTGACCTTTTATAATGAATGTGGTACCGCAGTCATGCGATTACATCACTATATTATAAAGCAATTCAACAGTGTTAAACTTGCCTTGTTGTCTGAAATTACGTCTTAATTGTCTAATGGGATTATATTGTTTGTGATTATCTTCACATCACAACGTGTGATTATGTTGATTACAAGAAGTTAACGAGTGCTAGGTGATTTCTGTTCTGTAGAAATAACGGTATACAGTGTCACAACTCTTGAATTTATTTACGGTAAACCAGAAATTTATTTGGACCTTTTCATGAATAAATGGAGTATTGTATTCATAAGTGGCACACGCGCGGATGATTTTAGATTAAAATCAAACTATACCGTTATACTTCAGGCAGCGCTGAATTCAATATTTATAAAAATATTGATTTATTATAAATTTGTGTCGTCCCATAAAAGATGACTGTACACTCGTTATTCACCGCTCTTCAGCCGTCTAGGTGGTAAACTTATGGCAAGGGATTAGTATCTATTGCCATAAGTTTAAATAAGTCTATAAGCACTGGTAGTCCAATGCTTATAGAGTTGTAAGTATAATATGGTCTGGACATTGTACTTAGGAACTTACCCGGGATATATATGACAAAGCCGGTCTGTCACTTAGTGACTGTACGATGAGTGGATACTATACACTATAAACTCTTGTGTCGTACTTTCGATTTTGAGACATGATTAATCGTGATTCTGACTAATTCTTACACATTGTTGTATCTACAACACTATCGGATTACCTTGGTATGTTTTGTCTAGGAAGTCTTAGTTGTTTTTCTTAATGTGTCAATGGACTAACGATACTAGGAAATAAGTTTGTTATTCTAGTGCTGCACCCAGTTCTGTAATTTGTAAGTTACGCAGCCGAGTACTAGTAATACCTGTTGGTACGGCTTATTGTTACATAAACTCGTAAATTCCATGTATTTCCTCGCAAAGTAATGTAACAACAATAATGTACAATAAATTGACTTTCGAAAACCTTGTAGGTACTGTATGTTGGAAAGAAAAGTTTGGATTTGTAATATAACCTGAAGAAGCTTCCTCGTACAAATATTTGAGCTTCAAAGATTTGCGATTGCATAGAAGGCCATATTAATTATTTTATTTAAATACTATTACATCGGTTCTAAAACGGCTATCTCTAAATTAGCTTATTATTATTATTATAAACAAAAGAAACGTCAACATCATAAACTTTGGATAAGCTATAGTAACCACGATTGTGATGCGTATGAGTGCGTGTGAGTGCTCGAGGTGAGTGCCTGAGTTACGTAAAGCGAACGATACGTAGCGTATCTTTACGAGCCTTTGTCTCGACTCCTGCCAACCGTATTGCTCGAGTATACTTGCTCACAAAATATTCAATTAACGAAAACGTATGAACATGATCGCTTTCTTTTGAGCTTTTTTTTATTCGCCGCGTTATATTAAGCGTGATAATGTGTACGACTGCCACATTAGGGTTCTGGGAACACTAGCGTACAGAATTATCTGACTGGTCTTTTCCAACCATGTAAGGGGAGGAGTGACCATTACATTAAATTTGAATTTATGCTGACCCTATATGGGGAAAGAAATACGCACAGAATACATAACCTCCTCCTTTTTTTAAGTCGGTTACAAAGTGATTGTAATCCATGAATTGGGTGTTGACTGCTGTAGTGTATTTATACTATAGAAGATGATAATGTCACTTAGATAACGAGTATTACACACCGTGTTCCTGTCTCCCTGATGATAGATGAGTGACGTAGCGTAAAAACGCAAGTGAATTGATCTAGTAGTTTTCTTCCAAATAGACTTAAGTAAGCTGGTATGTTTTCAGTTCTCTGTGTCGTGTTTTTCTATACCTTAAGTCTTCCGAAGAAGATACGCATGTGACAAGGCCAAAAGGTAAGTAAAAGGTAAACACTTATGCAGCTGGCAGTACAGGCATCAAGCAGTAAAATTTATATTACGTTCACCCGGTAGCGGGTCACTTGTCGACGTGCCTAACCGTTGATACAGCATTCTCTAAGCTAGGCTTATTGTAATAGAATATGCACCGTGGTGTAAATACCAGGGCTGCCACAACCCGCGTTAATGAAAAACGTTTTACGCTAATTCAACTGTGAAATCCAAGATTATTGTGATTAAAATGAAATCGTTTAAAAATTTCACTTCATTGTCGAAGTAAACAGATATTAGTTAGGTAATTTAGTTGTAAGAGAAAATATTAGTGTTATGTAAGAGTTGGACCGTCTGTGATAGATTTTGTTATTGTTGATTTATCTATTGTAGAAGAACTCTAGACGTCATACGTGTGAATGTTGCAGTGCTGGGAAACGACGTGTGACTAACTACTTATTACTATGTGACGCAGTATTATCCTCGTATAGTTCAAATAACAAATCATGTATTTAAGTACCTACGTATTCAATAATTATACTAAATCGTAATTCTACTTTCCGCAACTCATTACATGTACTGCTAATTGAGCTTGCCTAAAAAAGAAAACCCATAGACGGGGTAGGTATGCATGTTATATTTGCATTTTATATTAAGCTTAGTAACCCTACTGATTAGACTTTTCAAAGGTTTATAATAATCTGTTAATAATGAAAAGTTATATTATTGGACTATAATGATGTATTACATATGTACCATCACGCCACGGCACTAGACTTCGATGTTTTGTTGTTATACCCACATCGCGCGTCGGTTGTTTAGTGAACGTGCCATGAATGTTCATAGGGAGCGACTCGTGTCATTTACCTGGCACAATTTCACGGTACGAAGATATCCTTTAAAAAAATTATGCCTTGTCGAACGTGTTCTTTGCCGAATAACGCAAGTTTGGTTAAGAATTATATAGTTTGCTTAGTTTTTTAAATATAAACAGATATAAGATATGCCTGACAGATAATATCAAGGTATGTTTGAACCTTTCAAGTCTCCAATTCAATTTACTCAGTTTATCAGTTACCTTCACACGATCCAAAGTGTGTGTGCATTCGTGGATACAACAGTTCCCTCAAAATCTTATCACGTCCGTTTGCCCTTCTGTTAATCCCATAAATAAACACGGAATGGCCAGAAATAAATGTTGCCGGTACGGAATGCAGATTGTGTGATTTCCTTTTTAACAACTACCCTTGAAAATGTACTTTCAAAATATTTCGCAGTTAACAGGACAGGAAGCGGATGTAAGGCGTCCGTCATTCAGTTTCACCTCTCTCTGTTTTATATCAATAGCTTTCGGTTTAATCCGTTCGCACGTGTCTACTTATTAAGTGTGGATGCGGTTACGATATTACAATTTACGTTTCATACTTTTTTTTTTAATGTAGCAACTTTTTAGACTAGATCTATTGCAGTTCCGTTTATGGATCTATCCTATGCTTGGTATTCCGGATTGCGGTTCGTGTTACAAAAATAATGTTTGTCTTATTGCTTCGAGTTGGTTGAATTGCAATAATTTCCAATTATATCAAGTAGATACTCATAGGTATATCAGATTTTTTGCATCACTGAAGGATTACGTCATAACTTATACCAAATGCTCAATACCATGAAGTCTTGAAACAGGACAGTTTATGTTGTAGAAGCGAGACGCTGCTACGTGCGGTGTCCTGCTTTAAGAGTACACGGTAAGGGGGAAAAGCATATTAACTGTAATAAAGATAATCCAGCGAAAGAGCCGTCCGAGTCGATCGTGTCATTAAAGTAATAAGTCATTAAACTACCACTTATGTTTACATCGGAAGATGAAGTAAATGGCAAACCTATCCTTATATGGTTTTTATTAATTACATTCATTCAGCCGTTGCCGCATTGTTCGCAATTCATTAATCAGTTGTAGCAACACTACAATCAAGTTTTACAAGTTAGGTTTCCCTACTTTTGGAATGGGGTGTAAGAAAATTAAAGAATCTAACAAATAACTTTGCAGTAGTTAATTAATATTACAGAAACAATAAGCAAATGGTAAGTGACTGTATGAGTCTGCAGTCTAATGTTGCATTGACTGCAATTAACAAAGCATTGCCTTCTCAATTGTCACAAATTGAATTGGTTTAGTAACTCAAAGTATATATGCATCTCCATCGCTATCTAATCAGTGTACTGTACAAATATTAGATAATGGCCGCTCACACATCCAGCAGTAATTATTATTATCGCTGAACTAACATCGGGTTAAGTATTTACTTTCTTAGACGCGATAAAGTCTTCTGATACAAAAGTGAGTTACGTTTGCTGTTGGTGTTTTGACTTTTGGGGCATATAGCTCACATTCAAAGTACCCAAAAACTCCTTTATTGTTGGTGGCGCGCGGAACTTTGTACAGTAGGTAGGCAAATATTGATATAGGTGTTGATAACACCTAAAGCAATAAATGGAAGTCATTGCTGTTTAAATTGTTAAACTAAAACGGTAACTATCGAATAACTATTAACTGTAGGATTGGTAATAATTAGGCTAGAAATGTGCCTACTTAAAGTTTAATTTGCTACCACGATTGCGGCTTTCTCTTGTTAAAATTTTGTTTTATCCAAATTATAAAAGAAAACGCGATCACTTGGGTGGTGTCCATATATTGTAAAATGTAATCTATTGGACACTTTAACCGCCACAGTTTAACCGAAAAAAATATTATCATCTTCAGCCCGTTGCAGTCCACAGCTGGACATAGGCCTCTCCTAAGGTACGCCTCAGAGCCCGGTCAAAAACTGAAATCATTCAGCTATCCGGTACAGGCCTAATTTACTTTAGAAGTCAGTGACCTCTATTAGTGGTCCAACTTCAGCAAATGCATTCAAGCAATGACTTAACAATTGAGAACTTAACTCGTTGAAGCTTTCAACCCTTCATTGTCTGTCTCATTGATAAATATTTAATTGGCTAAAGCAAACTTCACTGATTGTGCTAAACGTTAACCTCACTCCAGTGAAAATGACTCATGTCTAAACAATATTAACTCCTAGACAGTACGTCCAGAAACGAAATGTAAAATACTGCTGATGCATATTATACTGAACTTATTGACTTTCGCATATTTTTACATACATACATAAGTAGTTAAATTTCGAGTGACTGCTTCAAACTGACTGTAGAAAAAATATGTGTATGTCAATATCTCATGTTTATATCGTATCGTTGTATGTTTTTGGAACCTCTATTAAATATTTTTTTCAAACCGTTCGACACATTTACGATATAAATATTTCAGAAAATATCGATTTTGACCTACATTATGTGGTTAAAACGGCATTTTAGTAAACTTTATTTAATACCTATTCAAATAAGTACAGTAACAATGCCTTACTGTTGCGACGTTATTTTAGTATGTATGTATTAGCTTAATATTGACCCAGCTACCTAATTAAGACTGATCTTATGACCTCAGTACAAGCTCGTTCGTTATTTTGTTCGTCGGGCACCAGATTATAACATCCGTTATACATTACTAACTACTTCATCGTTGCGTTTGTAGAAATAATATGTTATGTGGGAGTTTCAACCTTATGCGGTTATAGTAGAGTAGTTTACAATATACCGTGAAATTACAATCGGCTGTCGTTACTGTTTTGTCAAGGCCAATCCTTATCTTCGTATTGGGTTACAAGAGTCGCCGACTCAGCCAGAGAACTCAACGCCCGGCTTCGTTTAAAACAAGGATCAATTTACTTACTACGAAGTGAACTGTAGAGGTTCCAACTTGTTTGTGCTTTGTCAAAATAATATTATTATTATAAGTAATGTGGCAGATGACATTTAAGAATGATTTACTATTTAGAATCATAAAAATATGTAGGTCATAGGTACAAAGACACCACTGATCGGGTAAGAAACTAAAAAAAACATCTAGTCTAAGATTTTTAGTTTACTTACTTAAATAATGAAAATCTCCTGACTAAATTTAACTAATTTAGTGACTACCTACTCACACTTACGTCTAAATGATTAATTGATATCTACATGTTGCACTTATGCCTTATTTCTTAAGACATAATATTATTTTGTTAAATCTATTTAGTAAATGTAATTAATATTTAGAGTATAACGTGCGTCCTTAATAAAGCCTGTATACAATAAACAATGATAAGTCCTAGGTAGATGCCTCAAAAGTTCGAAGGACCTGCTGTATGTCCTTATTATAAAATACATTGGTTTTGTTATTCACATGATTCTTGACTTACAGAAATTAAAGTAAACACTTGCAAACTAATAATATACTACTGCGCACTTGGGCTATTTTATACTAGCTTGGGTTTATTGCAGATCCGTAGAGCCACAGATACTGTCAAATCCTTTCTTTACAATCTTGACTTCAATACCTGTAGTCTGGATATTCAAGCAGTTTAGAATTGATGGTATGTAGGTTAATTCTCGTAACTTACGACGTTCTCGAGCAATGCTATAGCGATGTGCTTTAGAACGATTTTCGTATTAAAATTCGTTTGATAAAATACATTGAAAACGAGAATTTACTTACTGAAATTGCCAACTGCGGTAAGCAAGAGTGGTGATCAATGATAGTCCTTTCTCTGAATAAAAAGCCCTGCAGTGGACAATTAAAACAACGAAGCTTTTATTATTATTATTTGTCATTGATGCTGCTCACCGGTCTGATATGACGTGTATTTAGAGATCAGTGGTTGCTATCTATAATAATTGCTAATTATACTTACTCTCTGCATCTGGTAAATCGTCTCAAGGGTAACTTCTAGAAGATTGGTGGATTTCTAATTAGGAAGCCGCGTACCATTATTGTAATATACCCTGTTTTTATAACAGCACGAAATAGGTTTGGGGCATATACGGAGGATTTATACTTTAAATATATACAGAATGTTTAGCTTCGCATGGACTTACTAGGCTAGTTTTTACTTAATGACCCTATGTTCTAAGTGTCACGGTTACTGAAATATGATTGATGGACGATTTAGTTTTTTATCAGATTACTTGAAATATCTATTTCAAAATATCATCATAACATTTTTCATTGTGGTCATAACAGCATGAAATTACCTTTGTCTTATTTAGCAAAATGTTTTTAATCTAAATAAATTGATTGTTCCCAAAACATGTAAATGTATGACAAATAATATGTAAATTAATTTTATAAAAAACTATTTTAACTAAAAGTTATTTTGAACTTAACTTTCCTTTGATATATAAAAAAAACTGAAACAAAAACTAGCACATGACCCCCCAACATTTTTTGTCGGTTCATACGCCGAATACCCTGAATATACCTCTTTAGGTATTATTATAAACAACTGGTTCAAATTCTCACAACCTAACCTACATTAGATACAATAAGATGAAAACCTTATGTTTAGCTTTTAGTAGTCGCCCGAAATGAGATCACATCACTTAGTGATATTACGGAATTATTCTATAAGCAATTTTAATATTTTATTTAAAAAAACTATGCATGTATTAGTGTCCACTAACAGATTCTCGATCAATTTACATAAAAGAGCTTTTAAAATGATGTGTTCATCATTGTAAGTAGGTAGTATAATAAGGATAAGGCTAACAAGTTTGTAGAAGAGCCCTTACAAATAAAAAGATAGGTGCCTATTTAACTAAAGGAAAGAGAAAATAAAAGGAAACAAAAATAAAAAACAAAAATTAAACATTATTTTGACTATAATTCAATAAAAATGCAGATGGAAATAAGGAAACTTACAAGAAATATGTCATAATTAAGCTTTATACTTAATTTGTTTGTCCATAAGAAAATAGAATACATAGTAGTCATTTTTTGGAAGATTAACTTACGATTGGAATTAAATTAAAAAATTAAATACTTAATTACAAGTGTCGTAGGTAGGTACTAAACTAAACTGTTATATTATATGACTCATGATATATTACTAACATTAAGTTACAAGAAATCGTACAACTTAAAATGTCGGTATAAATACAAAAGAAATTAAATTAATCAGTTTTTAATGGTTTATAATTTGTAATGAACTGATAATAAATAATAATCGTGATCTTTATGAACGCTTAAAACTAAAAATTCCTTAACATTAGGTACAAAATTATTATCTTGTGGTCACCATGCAACGACTCGCTTAGAAAGGGAGAAAAACTGAAACTAAAAATAGTAAAACAAAATAAAAATACCATCTCGGTTCTATAAAGCTGAATAATAATTATAATTAAACACAAAACTAGTATTGGTCAAATGTCGTTTTATTGTAATATATTAAGAACTCGTAGATCTGACATGTAACAAAAATATCATCAATATGTGGCGCGAGGATACAGTCTCTTGGTAAGAATCGATAGCATACGATGTTTCTAGCAGAATTTCTCCTAATCACTTACATTGGTCCCTTAATTAAAAGTTTAAACTTTGTTTTATATAAATATTATAAAATATCACACTTTAAATTCAAAAGAAAACTATGCTACTTGGAAACTAATCACTTAGCTCTGTCAAAGTAGGACTAAAGTAATAACTGTGCCAATTTGAATATTTTATTCAAAAGGAGACAATAAATAAACAATAATCTATCTCGATCAACTAAAAATTAAATAAATCGATTTATCTCGTATTAGTAAAAGGCACACTTTGGCGGAGCGCGGGCGAGCGGCAGCGCCCCGCCCGCGCCCCGCGCGGCGACCGCTCGCCGACAACAATTGTATAAACATGTTTCATATATTATTGTGTCATATCTTTATACAGGTTTATCGTTACGAGAGCTCAGGAGTTCGGCGGGCGAGTGCTCGATCCCGGCGGTTTTTGCGATGCAGGCGCGAGCGCCGAGAGGGACTCGGCGCGACCACTAAAAAAATAATCACCAAAACTTGGAACCTGTTTGAAGCCGCATCTCGTCCTCTTCGCGCGAGGCAAAATGAAAAAGTCCTTAGCGGCGAAGCTAAGCGCGGTCATGTCGAGAGCCGATAGTTCTCAGATGGGCCGCAGATGAGATCGCTAGCGGTGTCGACTAGCCTGCGGTAATCGCACGACACGCCGCCACAAATGAGCACTTTCGGTTTTTGACTGCGAGGTCGGCTTTATGATATTCGAGATTAATAAAATTGGAATAATTTGGTTCACTAGCCCTCCGAGCTCTCGAGTTGTAGATCGGCTGATTCTGTCCGTAGCGTGTATAAGTACCGGCATTAAAATAGTAAAATTTATGTTCAGGTGCAGAATCAGTCGAGGTTGAGTTTAGTTACGAGCCACGTCCCGTCGACGCGGGCCTCGTCCGTATGCGGTGCGGCATCGCAGCTGCTTGCTACAAAATAAAATAATTATTACAGTTAAAGAGACTCAAAATAAATAATAAATTATTATCTTAAACCCTTAAAAATAGATCACGAGCGCCTTCTCGCGGTACAGTACCGAGCGCGGATAGGCAGTACGAAATAAATAAAATGTTCTATAAGCTAACTTTACAGAGACCACCGCTCGGCGGAGGATCATCGGGAAGACTTCCGCGAGCTACACAATAAATATCTAATATTATAAGGTGCCATTTACAAGTGCGTGCCGATAACTAAAAAATGTAGGTACAAAACCACTATACTTCACACCGCAAACTTTCGAGACGCCAGAAAATACTTCGTTTCGTTAACTTTATAAATTACAAGGCGAAGTAGCAAAATAGCATCGACAAAATGGAGATCATTCGTTGAGCGGGTGTGCGTGTGCGCGAGACGCGACGAGCGGGACGTCGCTCGGGCGCTGGCTGGAAGACGTCGAGTAGGCACTAAGGTGACGGACGATCCTTAAGCTATGTTCGGTATAAGTTAACTTAGGACTAGGCGAACGTAGGGCCCTAGGCGATGACAAGGTCTCCGAACGCCGAAGAGAGACGGTTGAACACGGGGAGTCGCTCTTCTTCAGGATCAGGAGACTGTGCACGGCGGAATGCGAATGCAGTCGCATGCGCTGGAGGAGATATGGCGGGCGGCGAGTGCGGCGCCATCGGGGATTGCGGAGACTGCGGGGCCAGCGGTGAGTGCGGCGAACGCGGAGAACGGGATCCATCACTCATGTAGGACGCCAGAGAGCCACCAGATGACAGGGACGCCAAGGAACCTCCCGGAGAGGAAGATTCGCGGCGCCGCGCCTCCTCCGCGTTGTGCACGAAGTGGCAGCGCGGTCCGTAAGGGCAGAATCCAACCGAGTGGAACGTGCGGCATAGCTCCGTCTTGTACTTAGGATGGCGCTGCAAGTTACGCAGTTCGCGCATTCCATGCGCAAATTGACACTTATCACCGTATTTGCACACACCAGCCTCTTCGAAGGGTCTGCAAAGTTCGGTCTTGTATCTGCTAGTGGCTGGTGGGGGCGGCGCTGGTTCGCTGGTGGTGCGCTCTAGCCGGCGGTGACCGAGACGGTCGAGCAAGCCAGCAAGGGCGCGGTGCGCTGGCACGGACGCAGCGCGCGCCAGCACTGGATGCTGCTCCCAACTAACGCCGCCAGACACCGCTCCCGCTCCCACCGGCCCGAGGGACGCTCCCAATGTGCTGTTCATAGTCTGCACTGGTCGAGATTGGTTCTGAAAAATGACAAAAATAACCGTTAAATTTTTGCCTTTCAATATTGCTAGTAATTGAGTACATATTTGTTTAGGAATTTATTTAATTAGCTTATATATTATCGCATTTACGTGTACGTAAGTGGGTTAAAAACATAGGTGTTTGGTCTATAATAATGAGTATTTTAAGTAAATAATATAGAATGAGTATATTATAGGTTTTTCGAAAAACATCCGCTGCTTTTTATTACAAGATGTTGTAAATTTTTACTTGTGTCGTAGAAAAAAATTACACACAACGTTTCGAAGGGTCCGGGTACCTGTGGAGTTAAGAAAAAACTACCCTTGTACGTTGGTTTCGTCGTCTACCTGCTCTGATTCATTTCGTTTTTCACTAATGGTCCCATGTTAAAATGTTTAATACTACCAATTAAGCGGGTTTCAAAATAATGTCTGTAAGCCCGAGGGTGAGCCGAATTTTAATGTTAAGTTTATGGGACGGAGAGCGGTCGTCCGGTATCCTATCCTATGAATTATTTATTTGAGTAAATTTCCCAATTCCTGTCAATATTCCCTTTCTAGAGGTACGACGTTTAGAGATGCAAATGTGTAAAGCGTCTTTTGTTTTCAGAGCGACGAACCTGAAGTTACAGAGCATCACCATAACAATGCTGGTGTTCACGCGAGAGGCAGTTGACACGGGCGCGACGACCACAATCGCGATGATTGTGCACTATTGTTCAGACATCGCTTGTTGCCTCGCCACTATGATGAATAATTGTTACCGCGCTATTTGACGCGACGTTACTCTTCGTAAGGGGCAATGGTCGGCGCCCGTTTTTAAGATATATCCATGTACCGCACTGATATTGTCTAAATAATTTAAATTGTGTGAACTCGGTTCAACCAAACGGCTATGGTATTGACTGGTGGAGTTTCCTATTATAGGGATAGTTTCGCTTGATAAAAGGCTGTTTTAGCAAATCTTTAGCAAGACGACTTCAGCATTAAGGTCGGATCGGATTGGAGCTCGACGCGGAACACGAGCTCTATACATAATGTATGATACGCCGCATCTTGTATGCGGCCTCAATCGATGTGAATGACACGTCATTGTATATTCTATTCGCCTCCGCCTCGTCCGGGGATCGTAAACACGCAAACACTTGTGTTTTGGAATACAGCAGACAAATTATTATATGTCTTTGCATATTTTCTTAGAATATTATGCTTAATTAATTTCTAGTACATCTTTAAGTTCATACCTTACCGTCAAAATCATTTTCAAATTTACTTACAAGATGATAGAAATACTCAAAGAAAGACGATAAATCTTTCGAATACATGGCTCATGCCGACAAAGTCTACACTAGACGTTAAGTCTTGCGGTTAGCAGCAAACGCTAGGTAAACAATTACATACGAATGCTTTTAGTGGTGTATGAGCACCTATTGTTCGCTATGTGGGTAATAGCCGAGTATTCTTGTAGCTTCTAGGCAGTAGCTATTTGTCCTTCATGAGAGATTGTTCCTGCCCTGTTCGCATTATCTAAAGGTAAACGTTCAAATCTTGACAGAAAACATACATGACAAAGAAAAAATACTTTTGTCATCTTACTCCAAAAAAAAGTCTTAAAGAAAACTGTTTTCTAAAGAATTTAGCGAGTGCTTCATGTTTCAGCTAATGAAACAATATACCCGTAGAGTAACGTTAAAGGCGAAAGTGAAGCAAACAAATGAGCGTACAGTTGCGGGTGAAATGTTGCAGTGAAAAGCCAGGGGTTAAATTGGTGGCGGCCAAGTGTCGACGGAAAACGGTTGAAGTGTAATTAGAGAGTTATCAGAGCAGAACATTGGTTAAACGCTGCTTTCCATCGGACGTTGCGCTCGCGCAACCGAGCTTCAGGGAAAATCACTGTCGATTTCAAATGGCCGCGGTCATTGCGTTCGAAGTTGAGGGCAATCAGACGATCGCGCGTTACACCAGGACTGCCGGCCGGCGCGTCGTATATTATAATAACACATGTTTAGACTTTGGCTTTACGTCAACAGTTTACATTTTCGGGGCAACAAACTAATCCATAACACAGTAACGGGTATTTGTTTGATCAATATAATTTTGGGTGAAGGCTGGTAAAACGAACATTTCCAAAGATCCAGACGGGCACAGGTCTCGCCTTATGCTGCTGCTTATGTGTACTGTTATGGTTAGCGCGCGATGTTGTCAACGTGACAAACACGCCGACCGCTCGGGCCAATGTGTTTGCGCTCCTTGTTATTATGGTGGAAACATATTGCATAATGTACCATGACCAGGCTATTTAAAGCATTGCTCTAACTAAATCATTACTCACACCATTTTAGGGAGAATTAAGAAACGAGAAATTTTAACGTCAATTTAAAGACGCTAAGCAAATTTGTGTTCCTAAAGAATGACATAAGCATTCCAATTTAGTCATAAAATATTGATAGAGTAAACACAACTTACAAGTGACGAATATTATTCAGCTGTACCTATCTCCAATACAAAGCACAGATACTTTAACGGTTTTTGAATAATAAAAATCATAATGCAAGTTGTAATATGAGTATTTTTTTATAATATATATAATATTTTGAGTTATCACTGATCACTAATCTCAAAAATTTACCACACCCAAAGATTTGTTGTTAGATTTTTAAATCACTGAAAACGTTGCAGTTAGTAAGGTTATCGAACTCTCGAAGCATCACTACTCACAACGCGGCTGCTCGCATATTTACGTTGGCAATCATCGAAAATTTACACCTCTACTGCCGATGGTTTTGGAACTCGAGGTCTTGCTAAATATACATATTCTTTCCAGATAACCTTTGAGGGCATTGGCACTTATCAAGAAGGTACAAATTGAGGTTACATGTCATATAGCACCAGCCACATTCAAACAATTAAACTGACTGTTGTTAATTAAGTAAAACTATCTAAGTAAAGCCTGCCAAGCAATCTAAAATTTAAACCTACGACTACATATTTACAATGACCTGGGCTGACCTTTATTGCAATCATTATAATTATTATTATCTTTAGAATGCCGAGTTTCTTTGTGGTCACTTTGCTAGGCCGTCGTTAGTATCACAACGTAACGAGCATAAATTCGAATCATTAAGACAGAGTGCCCCGCGACAATTGATACAACCATATAACTCAAACAAGAGAACTGCTTAATTGAATGTTAATTGGTTCTAATCAAATGCGTTCTATATTTAAATGAACTTTTAATGATTTAAAACTCTCTTGTTGAACTCAGTGCGGTTTAAATTTTCACAACTGCATCTAACTACAGTAAAGAAAATACTAAATTTACATACTAATTAAACCATGATGTTACTTCATAATCATATCTTTATTGTAGTATTATCTAACTACCATAAAAGTCACATAATAAACACAATATTTCAAGTGTGTACAAAAGGAACATTGTACATTGAAGTATTCTTCTATTTAGAAGTGGTTCATTTCTCTGAGGATCCAAGCGAGGGTCTTGGCGATTGATCCCATCACGTTTATTGAATGATTGCGCGAAAACGATCGCAGTCGAGATGTTGCGGTCCCCTCTGACAGAGACCTAACAACAATCCCAATAATGACCACAGTAGTCATTAACCTTTCAGTGTCTGACGTCGTCGCCCCTTGGTTTCACACATAAAGTCGTTTATTTCAGTTTGCATACAAATGTCGCTGATCCGTTACCCCATACCTACTTTTCATGTTGTTATAATAATTGATGCAAATACAGATTTCTCTTAAATAATTGAACATTTAAATAACCACTTGAGCGAACTCACGCGAAATCGTGAACAATGGATGAATATTATGTGATTCATGCGGTGTCACTGCGTAGTTACATCTTACTAATATATCATTTACGGATATAAGGTATCTTCTACCACATATAAATTGAGCAATCTTTCTTAATTTGAATGGCCAACTGTTTCCTAAAAGGACGAAAACACTGCCGAATACAAAAAAATTGCTACGCAACTCATAACGTGTTACAATGCTCTCCCACATTGCCTAGACACCCGTTTTAAATGGTTACCATATGCATTGAAACAGCGTGATAATTGTGACGGTTAATTATTAATAAACAATGGGACCGTTACTACACATATTCCGACACATTAAAAGGGGTAAATAAACCAATTGCCGTCTGCCTGTTTTGTTAATTAATTATAAACTTGATAATTGAAGAGAAGTCACAATTTAGTATAAGTGTTATATTTTAATATAGATAAGTTTAAACAGCGTTATAAATATGTAAACGTATCTACAACAGTTCACATAGTGGGCGACTGTTAGATGAGTAAGACCGGACGCCGGGCGTACCGCACGCATGCAGATGGGCACCACGCCGTGATTGCAATGCGAGAACACACCGGCTAAGGTATAAATGCCATCACATGTCAACCGCTTCTTGTTATTTATATTACGAACACCTACCAAACGATTGTCTGCTGGTTTATTATATTAGACGAAACAATGGAAATGTATTTGAAGAAGTAGGTAATCATTAACATAGCGAAAAGGAAATCACGTATACTAGAGACGGGTAACGAGAATTTTAAAAATAGCTATTTTGTATTATTTTCCTGGTAAGCTAAATTAAAATGCATAGATGATCCAGGATTAGTTAAAGCTAAGTTTTTAATGCTTTTAGCTTCTATAATACTTTTTTGTGTATTCTTGTGCTTATGGCCAGTCTGCGAGACGTGAAGATTTGCCGTTGGGCATAGCGCTGGTGTGTCGCAAACATACCGACGTTCACCTCATCGGTGTAGGCGCTGGCGTCGCTACGGGTGCTGTGTTTAATGCGCGCGCGTCATAAAAAGCTCGCGACTCGAGGTAGAGCGGCCGTAAAGCAAATGTCAACAAAGGGCTTCGTTCAACTCGAGTATGTTTACCCCCCGGCCGCTCAAAGCGAAGGAAGCACGTCCCCCGGACGGTCCGCTTTTAGCACCTCCTTATTTATAGATGCAACAAGACAACGCCGTCTCGGGGTTGATTTGCAAACCCGGCAGGTAAACAATCCGTACTCGATGACCGCCGTAAGTTGCTAAAGCTGTACGTAATCTTGGAATAAATATAGGTAAGTATAGAACACGTCTGTTTTGTGTTCACTATTTATGGCGTCTCTATCTTGGTCGTCATGACAACGGATCATTGTGTAGCGGTCATTAGTGACAAGCTGTTGGCCCTTACGTCAGCCGCGGGTCTAGTTGCAACAATTCCTTTGTCCGTGTAATTTTTATTGTTGCGTCACTTTGTCGGGTTATACTTTCTCCGCAAATTGATCAACATATTTATATTACTTATAATAATGACTCACATAGAAATTATTTTTCTGTGACTAATGCTTATTTGAACCTTTTTGAGTCACTTAGTGAGTAAATGCAAACGAGACCGGTATAATATTTAATCGCCTTAAAAAAGATAACAAATTTAAAAACTATTTTTTTAAAATGGATTCCAGTAAAGACAAAACAAGAAGTTGACACAGAAATAATTAATAATATATAATTTAAACATGTACGACACTTAATTATTTCTGTGTCAGCTTCTTGTTTTATGTTATGTTATTTAGCGAGTTTCTGCCGGCGGCAGTGTTGCCCACCTTTTCAGCAATTAATTTTGTTAATAATTTGTATTGTATATGATCAAATAGGCTTATGACCTAACTCTGAACAACGTTACTAGGTCTTATTATTGGCATATATTTATTTAGACCTCCTTGACTCTTTAACGACAACCATTGAGGGTTATTGCCAACAAGGTTTGTTAATATCAGGTCAGTAATTGATGTAGACTTACAATTATTGTGACTTCATCTAGGTCGTAATCGGGTCTCACCTGCAAAACAAAGAAAACAAGAATAAATAAAAGAATTAATATGCAAACATTAATAAAATAGAAACAATATATCACGTAGCGTATACAATTACAATACTTATATCAAACACGTATACACTTAACCGGTCTCCATTGAAAGCGATAGCACTTCCTATAAGAAAGTAAAACGTACTACGCTAGTCGTTCGGAAAGCTTACACAGACGGCCAGATATAACTGAACTGATTATAGTATTTGATGACAGACCAGACAGGCTTCTAGATGTTTGCCAAAGTGATGTTCTGCTATTACTTGAATATAATTACGAGAGCAATCCAACAATTACTGCTTTACTGGCGTTTTATGATGTTTTTATTACAACTGACTACACTTCATGGTTATTAGCTATCAAAGTGTTATGTAAGCATCTAATGAAACAGTTATGAAACTATTACGTTCGCCAGCGATATTAGGCTATCTAAGTATCATGTTCTTTTAGCTATTCGTGAGTAATATCTCATACGGTACTATCACATCTATCAATAATAGAACTTTCGGGATATTTTTGTACCGACGACCCCGAGAAGGGTCTTAATCGGTGTCAGCGGACAAAAGGCGAGACTGCTTGAGCCTCCAAACCAATAATGGAACAACAAATTTGCTAACTTAAGTATATTTTTATAATCTAATAAATCGAATCAATTATATATTCTTGCCAATCTTATTTAGTAAGAATAACATGAAAACTAGTTTCTATAGGCTACATAATATTAAGAATATGCAAACGCCCTTTACGCGAAGTCGGTGTAATGCGATAATTCCAAAATTTTCCACAAGTACAAAAACGAAAATCTACGTTAGGGACATGTAGGGAATTTGTACTGTGTACATTCAGCGCAATTAACTACTAAGTTAGTTGCACGTGAAAATTGCTGACAACAATACTGATATTACACCACCGCGTTTAGACGTGCGGTGTCACGACCCTAGCCGGTAATGGGAGACTTCGTTTCTAACGCAACTGGGTGATCTCTAATTGAACCCGGCAGCGAACGAAGGTCTTGTGCGGATCACGAACTTAGCAACACAATCTTATTGACCAAATGAGGTGTTATTAGTAAGATTGTTGAAATTGTAAAGATTTTATTTAAAATTAACAAATTATGAACCAATTCATTGCCACCATAAATGAGTAGTAAAGATTTAGTTATGTTTCTGGGAATTTGGTTTGAAATTACTCACACTTTTATTTAATCTTTCTTTTTTTTCATTCTTATTGCTGTCAAGCTTAAAAAAGCCACTAACTCACTGGTCACCCTAACAGATACAACTTCATTGACATCTTGATGTCTGCGTCGCCATATTGGCTGCGAAGCATAATCGGGTCGACCACAAAATGAATGGTATGTATATGATACATAAAAATATTTCTGAAGTGTTTATAGGTAGGTATTTAAACGAGTTAAACATTAGTCTACCCAATGAACCGGTAAACTAAATCCAATATCCAAGGAATTGGTTCAAACTACAAATACTAGGTTATATCCTAATCAGATAAGGTTAGACCATGCCGCATAATTATTGTACATTTTATAATTAGGTACTATAAAATTGACTACATTGACTTTACTATAGGTAGTATAATAAATGTATGTGCCTGTGTCAAAATTCGGTGATGGCTTACTTTATCCCCGGGCCCACTTCCTTATTAAAAGCACATGTATTAGTAATCACGTGTCAGTTGGGTACAAGTATTCATGGCGCCTGGGTTTTGCGACGATCGTCGGGCTCGATCAACGAAGCAATCGGGGCCACTTGTGCTAATGAAACACTTCAATTGAATTGGGGACATTAATTCAGCAGGCGTATCGCGCTACTGTTTACATTGGTACTAAATAAAAATAGTCTGCATAGCATATGGAAAATTACTAAGCAGACGGTGAGACCCACTTAAATGTCAATATACTGCAATTAAGAATAGGTAGTTACTAACAGTATTTACCTGGTAAATTCTTAATCGAAAAGTAAGAATTGAAGAATAATATTTAATCAATTACGTTTTCGACTAATGATAATATAAAGTGGTTGTTTTATTTAGTATAGAGAACCCAAACTTGTAATTGAAGTAAGTTATAATAACCAAAATATACACTATTAGAGACATAGTGTTAATTAGACGTCAGATATGTACCTACAGTAAAATAATGAGCTCAACAAGGCCGCAATAACAAAAATCACAGATCATAGCATCAGGGCACTGAACCTGGTTGTATTGAACAATCATCAACATCATCAGCTGGAAGACGTTCACTGTCGAAAAAAGACCACCCCCTTAAAAGGGGTGCCATAATCCCAAGGCTTGGCAAGCGGTTTGCGGATCTCATTATTGGCGATGAAGTTATAGAAGATGCTACTGCCCATCTTTTGGACTTTCCCTTTGTCGTCTCGTACGACACCGGACGGAACGAGATAGGAAGGTGCTATTCTGGCCTGGCACCCCACGGATCCTGGTATTGATCATTGCCCCACAAGCCTAACAATTGCCTAGTTATAACTGATATGTAAATGCGGATAATACATTTACAAGATTACAGCTAACTAGTTTGCCTTGTAGCAACCGAATGCTCGATTATAAAATACCCCAGTTTCCATATTCATATCGAATTATTATGTCTCGATCAACAGGATTATAATATTTGTTGATGCTAGCATTGCAGTTGACAGTTTGTTATGATACAAATTATTGTAAATAATAGTTTATTCAATGATTTAACACTTTTGCGCAAGTGACAATAAAATAGCAAATGAACGTTAGGCCCGCTCATTGCTCATTGCGCAACCTTAACCCATGGCCCTAATGGTGCTCAAGGAGGCGGCAGAACGAGAGCGGGAGCTTGCCCCCGCTCACCCAAGCCGTGCACGACGACCCAGGGGGAGGAGGAGGGCAGACAACGCCCTCTTCCAACCCCCATAATGGCAAATGGCCCGAGGGCCATAAATGCCTGTGGCGCGCGCCACACTGGGCGCTGCGCATGAAGAGAAGACAGTGAGGGGTTGGACTAGCTGACTCCTCGCTTTGCGGAGGCCTGCGGAGACTGGGTTGGGAGACCCAACTCCGCATTGCACTGGCCTCCGCCGAAGTCCTGCAGCCCCCTTCGTCCTCTGGGGGGCATACACTGAAGGTCTGCCCTTTTCAGGGCGGACAGCGCTGGCGGGGTTGGCGGTAGAGTGCTCTAGCGATCCCGCCTCCCCGCCATCAAAGCGCCAAGCAGGCAATGTGTGGTTTTTAGTGGGTATACCCTCATGGGACGGCCTTTTCGGTTCATGGGGGGGAGTCCCACATAACCCCGCCGTCTCCCAACGGTGGGGTATGCGTAATGCATTTTCCGCACGTTAAACAAAAAAAAAAAAAAAAAAAAATGGCCCTAATGGTGCAGCATTAACAAGAGGGCAACATTACGAATATCTTAAATGTTGATATCAAATTTATATTATATACTTAAAGCGAAAAGTTTAGGAACATTTCAATAATTACGCGGACGAAGAAGTATGACATTCGGCACAGTTAATATTTATAATTATGGAGCAGGACTGCAAAAATTGAATATTTTTGTATACTATGCATTAGAAATAGATTAAATTAATAAAAAAAGACATAACTCACACTACCATGCGTTTTACACTCACACAATACACATATTTAATTGATATTTTTATTGTCATATTATTGACGTGATGTAACTGTCATTTAATACGTTTTTTTGTTTTTAGTTGTTTTGTAGTTTTGTAACCATTAAACATAAAAAACCCATCTCGAATCTGCTCATATTGCAGGTATATATTTGACACAATATAAGAATAAGTTTTAAAAAACCCAATTGACTAATATTGAAGATCCGTCACGACCTTGAAGCTACAAAGAGTTCGCCGGCCAAATATTAATTAATTATTTATAACGTAACTCGTTTGGCGAGTCCGTGGCTTGCGTGTTGATTCTCCACTCTACATGAAGATCCGGACAGTGATCAATATAATATATAGCTATAGAGTCGACAAAACTTATATGCGTAAGTATTCCAATACCCAACACAAAATAAATGTGAAAAACAATAAATAACATATAAAAAGTTAATTTAAATTATTATAATACGTACTTGGATTCAGTGTAGAATATCTTATATTTACAGTAAGTTACAACGAATCTTCTATTGCATTTTCAAGTAAGACTCATTAATAAATATTAGCCGTCTACAATTTTGAAAAAGAGTTTAAGTCGATGGAAATTTAGAAGAAAAATCATTTTTTTTTACGAAATGGCTACTACATTCGTAATAACAAGGAAGATACTTAACATGGGCACCTCAGTCGCTTACCCCCGTAGATAGTCATTTAGCTACAAGCTCCCTAATGACAGGTCGCTTAATGGATGTCAATGCAATTATAAAGAACTATGTTACAGAGACATTAGGTTTGCGGATCTACGGTATGGTTAGTACAGCGTGATGCACGCGACTGCGATTGGTGATGTTGCAATCACATGTAGCAACTGTCACGCGACCTCTGTTTTGCAAGCGATTTTATCATAGTTATAAATGTTATATTCTCTCGACCTATATTTGAAAAGGACTCCCCATAGAACTACAACTTCATGTACAATATGTATAAGTACAGTATCAAAGTAAAAATAATTAAATGGCGAAAGGTGGGCATGCTAGGGAAGAGCTGTGTGATATTGACGTAACAGTCCTTGGATTGTTCGAACCCCAACACACAGGATGGGATTTAACATGGGTTAGAATCTCAAGTTTAGGGTACACGAACGTTACAAAATTTATAGGTTTTATTTATATCTGAATATTATCCGAAATCGTCCAGCTTTAAGAGTTCATGGTAAAAGGACAGGTCTCACAAAATATTTTATAAATTCTTTATGTAGAGATCGAAAGTGGTTAGAAAGACGGGTATAATTATATTATTACGTGATGTCTAACCGTCCCATTCTTCGTTGGGCCCGATTTCATTTGTAATTAAAGATTTGTGAAACGGTGCCGTTTATGCAAAGCTATTAAGCGAATAAGGGTTTGGTGGTTGAAATCTGTACATCATATTTTTATTCTTATACGGATCCCGGAAGTGCATCGTCGAAGGTCGGGACGCAACGAGACGGCCTTGCCGCCGGCTGTGCCACTTTCTCCGCTGCAGATCCAAGAGCCCACGTGCGTTACGTATAGTCCACAAAACAATACACGTTCCACAAGCGCTGTTACGCCAACGCATTCTTTGGAACAGCTGACATAATCACCCAAAATTACTGTGTTTCTATACACGGCAAAGCGAGGACAATTCAGATTACATTAGCATCGGTATCTTCAGCAGCGTTGTTAATAAACGAAACCTTGGTCTCCAACTGTGACGAGACATTCTCTTTCCATAATTACAACCTACACAGTTTCGTAAGATTAATACGTATCGTGTAAACATGGTAAGCAAATATATTCTTTACTAGTTTATGCCTGGCACTCAGTCCCTGCGGATTTCGATTAAAAACCTGTACGTAGCAGCTGTAAGCAGATTTACTTAATTGAATCTGATTTTGGTAACAATTTTATAGGACATTTGCGAAATTGAAAGTAGACTATATTCATATTAGACTCTGGACCATCAGCTATCTGACTCGTCAAAATCGGTAATGCCGTTATCGAAATTAGCCAAGACAAACAGACAGACAGTTTAGAAATTTTAATTATGTATATCGTCAGAATTGCGGGCAACCAGTGGATGCAATTGTCAAGCTGTCGTTCGTTGTGGCGTTCTAAGGGGGACGCCTTTGTTCAACAGTAGACGTCTTCCGGCTGATGATGATGATGAATACTATAGAGTAATTTAACATCATATTAAAGGCAGCCACTAAAATATTACAGGTGTCATAAAATACTGACCATTCTTAGTAGCATCTAAAGAAATCTAAAATTGTCTACTATAGCCATTTTCGTCTGAATCGTGATTTACGTAAAATTTTACCAACATGGTCTTCGAAATTAGTTTTGACGAACAAACGTAACTTCGTGTTTGAAATGGGAGAAATCGAAGGTTGTCTTGCGACGCAATGGTGGCAGTATTGCAAGCTAGTTTCGGCAAGTGTTAGTAGGTACGTGCCAGTGCCGCGCCACCAACCGCCGTTGTTAAGCAACATTTTCATAATTGACTGAAATAGTGGATTAGCCACATTAGCGCAGCAGCTGCTATGCCCACTTCACCGTGGTGTAGTAGTATAAAATGTTATGTAGAAAAAGAATCTAAGTGGCTTAATCCCGGTACCTACCGATATGCTCTCATTGATGTAATATCCCAATGAACTTTGTTATGAAAAAAGAAGTTCGAAAATCTATATCTGAATTACTGGCAAGTCAATATATTTTTAAACGTAGCCAGGTATGTACAGTGTACATGACCGTCAAGTCATAATAGTTAATGAGCAAACACAGAGTATGGGCAGATAACGTTGATTAACACCAAACTGTATAAAAACAAGAGGTTGTAATAAATTCTCTTAATAAAATCATTACTTTAATTTTCTCAATTTTATTCTAGGTTCTAGGACTGGCCGATTTTTGGTCGTCTCTACCGACGTACATACCATAGATAAAATAAAAGGTTCTTAAGACAGAAAGTTACATATTTTATACATCATACTTATTGTACTTTAAAACTTATTTTATTATTAGATGTAATATAGCAATCGGCAACCGTAATAATGTAAGTTGAAACACAATCAACGCTCGACCGCCTCGTGGTGTAAGGTAAGTAGGTGTGTGAGCGGGTGACCTTCGTAGGAGGAGCAGGGGAATGGGCTCATCAACGCCGCTCTACCAGTCCACTCGTTTAAAATGGCTTTAATTAATACAATTTTTGTGTTAACGAATATAAATGTAAAGCGATACCTTCTGTTTTTATTATTATGTTAGAATATTTTGAACATCAATTTTAAAATTGGTTGAGTTTTTCGTTTTTTAAATGTTAATGAATGCATAATGTATTTTGGTTACAATTAGTTGTTTTTATTTAGTTCTGAGTTCATTAAGACCCTCCATGAGTGGTGTTCATCAATTGATGAATTGAGGGCACAATAATAATTCAGTTCATTTAAGGGTTTTAAGTTTAAGGAGAGGGGTGGGAGATGTCGCGGGGGGCGACGGAAGCGGTCCAACGTGCGGGACACATTGTGCGTGCGAACATGGCCGCCTTCGCTGGTCGAGCGAACGTCTTCCTTTGCTAATTACTGGTTATTATGTCTCCAACAACAGATGTGCCACATCCGTTTCTGAAGCGCACGTTTGTTTTTTTGTTTTTGTTTTTTCAGCGCAAATTTATCATTAGTCTTCAAAACATTATGTTGTAACATTTCTTACAACGTTTTCGATATTAATCAAGCAGAAAAGCAAAGCGTAAGTAGCTTAAATGATAAAACACTGTTTGCAAGCAACGGCAACGTAAGAACCTAATACAAAGCGCGCAAATAAAATTGATTATAGCTTTTTAATTCAAGATGGCGACAATTTCAGTTGCCTATGAGATATTAAAAGATTTTTAATTGCAATACCTATTTCAGTTTATTGTTTTATTAAAAAAACTATACCTACTAAGACGTAGCATATCGGAAATGGATGAAGTTCATAGAGGGTAGATTAACAGATAGCGGTGGGACTTGTAAGTAGGTAGTAATAGCGAGCGGTTCTATTACAAACAAAATAGAGAATAAGCGGGCGATTACATCTAGTTTCACTTTCGTTGGAGGCGCATGCGGGTCAGCGCGGTGCATCGATGCGCTGGCGCCGCCCCCGCCCGCGCGCTCCTTTGGCCTCGAGCTGCGTTTACATTGCGTGCACTCACTATTTAACGTGAATATTACTATTGACACGGCATTCATGTACAACTATGTAGGAATAAAACAATAAACGTGGTACCTCTACGCGTGGTGAATTTATCAAAACATTTAATTGTTGCTTCTTCATCCTTCTAAACTGGTACCTTATTAACTTAACTAGATATTTTTAAGCAATAGTAAATAACAACACTGTGATAAAATGTAACACAAGTTGAACAAACTGTCATAAAGCAAGCTCTCGAGGTAGTGATATGGGCCGTCGCCGGGTCAGAACGAGATAACTTATGAACCGACTGTACTAGTTTTGGATAAGTTATCAATGTGCGTCACGATTTGATTTTTTTTTAAAGTTAGCCTACATAATGTGCATGCTTAAAATAAAGGGAACAACCAGAACTGATTAGCACAGACTAATAGCTTTTGTGGATACATGCGCTTATAGAAAGTTAGTCGCAATAACGTGAAACTTTATTAGTTATCGCCACTGTTTTCCACGGGTGCCGCTCATCGAAGCATGGCTTTCCACGTCATGGCATAGACCACCCCATTTGTCACGGTGATGCTTCTGACCAACCACTTGGCGTGGTTTGCGGCTTCGTATGAGTTACACAATCATTTTACAATGCTTACAAATCAGCGGCCTGTTTCAATTACTAAAACTTACGAGTTTTTTGATGACAAAAGTTAAGTATTATTTGCATACTGATGTGTGTTTGCTAGCTACGTAGAGGGACTTTGTAGTTTGTACGCATCACGCTAAGGTATTATAAGGATAAAATCCCGTGTTTTATACCTGCGATTTTATCATTAGTATGTTAGTAGATGCTAATGATAAAATGGCAGGTAAAGGTTAATTTATTATTTGGAGGCGGGTAACAGGGTATGTTGTGTGGTGCACATTTTACGGGCCCTTGAACACGCAGGTACGTTCCACTCGCAGTGAGCAGCGATGCGCGGACGCACCGATTTGATAATGCACAGTATTGTTGCATAGAATGCAGTTAGGGCAAGTTCCACCTGTTTATAACCTGTTATTTAAAACATCACGCTCACTGCGCTATTTAACTAAATATCAATGAATAAACTATTTCTTTCAAGAATGTGCCTATATTAAGCTATACCTTTCTATATGTACATACAGTGTACTATATGTGCACCTCTGCCTACCCCTTCGGGGAATACAGGCGTGATGTTGTGTTTTGTTTTTTTTTTCTATATATTATTATAAGCTTAGCAATAGGCTTTCAAATAAAAAGCCCATTTATATTGGCTATTTTAATAGCATTGAAAACCTAGTGTGTAAACGAATATTAGAAAAATCTATGCCAAGGAACTAAATAACCCACCTACTTTAACGTAAACAATGACTGAACTGTATATTATTTGAATCAGGAAAAACTTCACCTTTGAATAGTTCTAGTCTAATGATAAGAGGTTCAAAGCTAAATGAATAAATTTGAAACATTGAATAAGAATTAATTGGCTGTCGGTATTATCATAGCGTATGATTGATAATCCACACATGACTGGCCTGCAATAGAATAATCGCAAGCTAAGGTTTTACGGCTAGCCCGTCTCTTGAGTGTACACAAAGCTCGGGTAGCAACTACACGGCGTTTTACGTACTTGTTGTGGGTTTTATCGAGCTTTTTATATCATCAATCGAATCGAGATTAAGTCATGCGTACTGTATTTTAAGTTAACATTAGGTAATAATACACAGATGAGTATACCATGCATTTTTAATATTTTTCAATGACCTATACATATTTATTATGATTACTTTTAATTTAGGTGGATTATGGTGGATTTAAGTTCATTTTTGATAGATGATTTTGATTTGAATATAGGTATACGTACATTATTTACCTATCTCTATAAAACGTGTCACAGTTATAGGAGTGCAAAGATCTTATAACACAAAAATATACAAATTACAATGTTTGAAAATCGGTTTTCGTTGGTTATTTAACTATAATTTTACAGTAGTGCACGTTTAGCTTAACTACCTAGTTAAGTCCATGTACGAAGCAGGAAGTAAAGTGGCAGTGAGACCTTGCGAAGTTCAATGGCTGGTGATCAAAAGACCCACGCACTGCGCATTGTGCCAACACATTTTATGAACGCTTCCGCGACCTCCACTAGAGAAAACTGACCTATGATCCCTGTTGCATGTTGCTATGAAACATTTTAGATACCCTCCGCATTATGCAACTAACAGGAGAGACAAGAGACAAACTTACGACTGGGTTCTTTACACAACTCTATAAATTAATTATCAATTCAGTTTGCAACAAATACTTGCTTAATACCTACGTCTAAAAGCATGCTTAAACAATTTTATGCAACCAATTAACATGTTTCGTTAGAGCGGCTCCAACAAAATGATCTTTGATACTCTGCTATTAAATGATATTATAATATGTTTAAACCTACTGATATAAACAATAATATAGTAATGCATACGAAATATAAGGATAAGATTGATTAAAGTATTTTAACATTACTTTCATAGAACTCACCGTACTTATAACAAAATGCAATCGTCTATAAAATATTTTTAAATAACAACGACTGTACAGTCATTTGAATATTAAATACTGGTAAGCTTGAAATTGCTGCAATAAGCAGCCCGATAACATTTATGCAATCGATAACAATACTTCGAATCGCAACGTATTCCAGTTCGAGGACGTTTACTTTGAAGTTACCAATTAGCTAAGAAAAATCATAAAGTCTATTATAATTGGTACAATGGATGTGCAGTATGACATGAGTTACGTAAACTCGAGTGGCCCGACACTGACCTACCGACGACGGCCGGCCGCGCCACTTTCCTTTCATTATTGACACACTATCTATAAACGGTCAAGCACTATCGCTAAGCTTAGCTACGTGATTGTCGGTATAAACACGAGCGTTGTATACGAAAAATGGATGCGCCAACTTGCAAAAAGTGCTCTTCAATAGCTTATAATTGACACCAAAATTCACTTAAAATTCGCATTTGCTCGACATGTTTTAGATAATATTTACAACGGATGTATGACTTTAGGTCGCGTCAATACGCTTTAAACAGTTAACAGCAATGTTTATTAAGTACTTCTATTTTGTTATGTCAAGTCCAAATGTTGGACTGATCTGTGTTATCGATTGATGTTTTGCAAGCAAACAATCTTAGTCTGCGGGGTGGCTCCTCAACTGTTGCGAAATGTTACACAGCAATTATAAGTGACGTGATGTTCAACGTAATGAGTATTGCAGCCATTTGTTTTAACGAAACGTGTACACGATATGAATGTATACTGTTTGGAGGATATTTACTATAAGTACTTTATAAGTATTACATACCTAATATATATATATTATATATATAGTAGCCCATGTCACAAACCTAGATAATATAGCAAAGACACAGACTTCCAACCTTGCTGCTCAGCAACTTTAGAACTTTCATGTTACCAAATTAGTAAAAATATGACACGCGACTATACAATACCAATGTTTAGTGGATTACTGCTGTAAATATTTAAATAGGTCTTTGCAATGACTAAACATTATATAGCAAAGTAAGGACAGTAAAACCCGGACACATATATTAAACTTAACTTACAATACAATATACATTTTAATTATAGGGTCGGATGACGCATCTAACACACATAAGGTCGACTGATAGCAACGCAGTTGCGCAGCAAATGTTTTATAAAATACGTTACAGTATTTAAATACAATCTAAATAAATGGATCCATACCAGTATTTCTAACATATCAAGAAAATGCTCTTGTAGTTTCTAGTACAGTGTAATAAGTACCTGAAACAATTTTAACCATTTTTTCATCAGGTACACTAGGTCTTTATTTTAAGTAAATTTATGAACGACCAAAATGTATTGTGTAATAAATAATACATTATGACAAAGTAAGTACCTACTATTAATTATAATTATACCTGTACTTTACAATGAATATTTATAAATACATTTAAAAGGTAGACAGCGTGTATTAAACGTTGGAGTAGGTCGGGAATATAATACCATAAAAAGTGAAAGAGTTCGAAAGTTCACTTCCTGCAAGGCGAGTGCATAAGATATCGCGGCACGCGCGGATTATAATCACATCGTGGTACCTAACTCCACGTTTGTGCAACATGCTTATGCAAACTGCAATCGCGCGAAACATGCGCAATGTATGACAATTAGGGTTGCTAACTTGCTAGTGTGTTATTTCCACTTCGTAATGTAAGAAATTATTACATAAAGAAAAGCATTACATTTAATCTAAGGTTGTGTATGCCACTAAGCTACCTACCTCTGCCCCCTTACCATGAACTCTTAAAACAGGGCAATATACGTTGTGGAAGCGAGACGCCGCAAGAGTTCATGCTAAGTGGGCAGTTACCCGATTAACTTAATTTTAATGGCACGCTTTAAGAGGTAAGAAACTAAATCGAAGTTTCTTAGTTCGCCTTACCTCCTATAAACATCGAGTACCGAGCATTGAAACCAAAGGCTTAATGTCTGTATCTTAACAAAATATGCAGTCACTCTCGGGGTACATCGGCGCCAGTGCTGATGTTTCCCGCGACAGACGCCAGCGCGGCGCTGGGCCGCGACAGCTTCTCTCCACTCGGCCGTATTATTACGAAACAAGAAAAGAAAGTTAAGAACCTTTCGGCCGGGAGATTGTAGCTCCAGTCGGCCCGAAGCCAGTGCTGCAGCGCCATGTTGTGCCATATTACATCCTCGCAAAATCCCCGCTCCGTTCGTGATGTAATCGTAACCTTACGTAGACTTGCATTTTATGTTTGGTTAAGCATATCGAGCCATAGTGCACTCGATACTTTAATTGATAGGATTTTAATGGCTCAGCCCATCTACTTTCTTATATTGTCCATTTTGAGGTTTAATATAACAATGCTTAACCGCTGATGAATTATTACAGTTAAGCGAGGACATGCAGAAAAATAATAATTTTATTATACAACACATGCCTGTAATGCTAAAAGGCGAAGGTGTTCTCGTTTATAAGACTTATTTTGCTACTGTTTTTCAGTTTCTGCTTTGTTGAGCCCACACCAGGCTCGTCGCCTTTTTAGACTAGCTTTCCCGGCGACGAATCTCAATTGGCGAGTGACTAAAACATTCAGATTCTTAAAAACGTTATTGAAAGCAGTATCCATACCCAGTTCATAAATGCATGCTGCATTTAGTTATGTTCTGAAAAATTTTACTAACTCAAATAAGGACATGATAGCAAAAAAAAATTGTTCAGAAAATAGGTCAAAATACTACACAGCATGACCAGTGACCTCCTAAACTTAAACCAGAATATCAAAATGTTTTTGTATTGCATAACTTGATGTGTTATTTACGAGCAATTATGTAAAGCGGTGGATCGCGTTGAGCACAAGTAGGCAGGCGAGAGGTTGCCGCGGCGGTAATGGTAAAAGTGTTACGCGGTGTGCTCGATTCCGCGCGCGCGTTGTGACGCAACATCTCAGCGAATGTATGCCAAAAGTGCAGTCAAACCTTCGATATATCTAGTTGTCGACATGAAACACATGTTATCGTCCTACAAAATCTAGTTCGCTTAGATTTTACTGACCATTTTACATTTGTGTATACAGAAAATGGCGTTATTTTAAGAAACAATGGGTCTCCTGCCGGTGAATTCTAAACCCGTATAATTTTTAGGAAACGTTAAGCATTTTAAATATGTTTGAATTATTGGAATAAGTACCTGTATAACTAGGCCAATAAAGTTGTTTCGACCAAATACGGTGGATAGCCTGCAACTAGATTAATTAGACGTGAAGTTATTTTCGTATACTTAAATAACCACGTTGTTTTCTCACAACAACACTAATAATGTTTCCAGCCGTTTATCAGCCGCCGTGATAAGATACAGCATAGTACCCCTTTGTTTATGCATTGCACTACAACATAAGACCTTAGATAATGCATTATCTACATAAGTACAGTAACTAGTTATTTGCTTACTCACTCGATGATTACGTCTATTCTTTGTCTGTCTGAGAATGTATATCGTACAAAGTACAAAATAATGCTTAAAAATACATTTAAATTTAAAATAACTAAATGATATTTACTTGACATCACTTACTCAGATTATTTTTTAAGCTTAGGTGCTTAAGATGGTGATTGGAGGTTATATCGAATCAAGGTAAGGTCAGTTAAGTAATTTTAACCTATGTTAATGTGAAAAAAGAAGCACGAATATTATTATTTAATAAACATTAGGTGTAGGGTTGCCAACCATACTATAATACCTATAACTATAGTGCCTATTGTATTATATTTCAGGTCTGCGTACTATACCTACGAGTACTGTTAAAGAAATACATATATCTAGTACTCAAAAATACTATATTTTCCCACCACATAGATTTACTATAACAAGTTATGATCTCCATCATTCGATACAGACAGATTAACCATATTTTTTCTTATAAAAATATAGGTACTACAGCTACGTTAATTTTTACTGTATAAAGCTTATTTTGACAATAAAGGTACTATATTTCGCCAAACAAATGTTAGCAAGCCTAATTAGGTGTCAGTTAGGTCATACAAAAAAAGGAACAAATAGGTCCCTATTATGTGTTTAAAAATTCAATTTTAGAAATCATTATTATAATGTACCTAAATTCTTGCAGTAGATACTTGCCAATTTTAACTGTACCATAGTTTGTAGCTTCGATACAATTCTAAACTTAATTTAAAAATATTAATTGCAGCCTGCTCATTTCCATATTAAACAACAAGTATTAACGTAATCTTTACCTTTCTTTAATAAAAGTAAAGATACATGAGAAAAAAAAATATGTTCGTATTTAGGTTAATCTTAATAATATAATATTATGTACCTTGACCTACAAATCCTACAAGACAATAGTTGGGTAATTAAGGTTGGGATTTAAAATGTTAATTACAGACTAAATCCACGTACTACATTTTTTACCCGACTAGGCACAGAGGATGGGGAGAAAGAGGGTTATATTTTCTTTGGCGCACGCTCTGTAGCCTAAAGCCGTAAACGACTTGATGGATTTTGGCTTGAGAGGTGTCGTTAGATTCGTATCAACTGTCAGAGTTGCACTGAGTATATCAAAATTATAAAATATCAGAATGGCGAATTTTACTATTATTAGGTATATCTTCTTCATAATATTAAGCTTTTTCGACATTTACAATCTTTCTTTGTATCAGTAAGTAGATAGACGCATATTTCATTCTAAAAACATTTAATATAATTATAGGTACTTAATTTAATTAATATAATTAAAAAAATTTAAAAGTTTAAAAACATTTTATATAACCCCGTCCAATACAAGCTTGGAAATACATAGCAACGACCGTGTGCCTATACGACAATGTCATTTGGCCGGCAATGAACTCTCGCATTTGCTCTGCCGAAACAATTAGCGATGCGTCGCGAATCTAACGAGACTATTTACACAGCAATGGTCTTGATGACATTGTACATGCTCACTACGACAGATTTTGATTAAGTCAACGACATACGGCCATTGGACATGAATATTACCAAGATATGTACAAGTTAAAATATTGAACTTTTAGTAATTAAAACGTAACGTAGATGAATAATCGTTTCTTGTGTGCGACATCTTTTTTAAGATGTTATTTTGATATATTTTTTGATCACCTAAATTGTCTTTAAGACAATACTAATATTATAAAGCTGAAGAATTTGATTGTTTGTTGGAACGCTCAAATCTCAGGAACTACTAATGCGAGTTGTGTTTTTTGTATTGGATAGTTAATTTATCGAGAAAAGGTATAAAACATTCGAAATCTACGCAAACGACGTCGTAGATAGAAGCTAGACTAACATATTTATAAATATGACCTATTTAAGGTAAACCGTGTTATGTGCACATCGTAAATATTTCTTTTGCATACATAGAAATATGATAAAAAGGGGTATATCGCGCATACAGTGCAAAATTATAATATAATATTACAGTTTTATAATTGTTTCCGCGTATATTATTCTTTTAAATACAAATATCTTGCCGGTAATGTCAGAAGTGTCTAACAAATTGAATAGATGTATCGTGTGAAGTATTATGTAGAGGCATTCACTTTTCCTTGTCTAAACAATTGGTTACGAAGGGGACTTTATAATGCTATTCTCAAGATTATGGTTACAAGTCGCACACAGAAACGGATTTGTTGTCAAGTTGCGTAGATCCCATATTTAGCAATACTGAATGTATATTCGTAATTGTGTTGTTTCAAAAGTTATAACAACTTAAACAAGTAGTGCAATTAGACAGTAGGTATCTATGATTTTATAAAATGAACTTTATACAGAACTTTAAACAAGTTCTTGCTCATAAATATTCAACTAAAATCCGCCTGTGTGGGTTGCAAAGCAATCGTCGCACCGACTACGACTAGCTGCAGTGCCAAACATCATCGTAACGTTAAATTAGAGTCTAGTGTTTATACGACCATCGAAGCATTATAGCATCTCTCCGCATTGAGCAACAAAGCGTTCAAGGCGAGCAACACCTTTAAAATCTGAACAATATTGACGCATGTTTGGAAAGCGACACCTTGAGGACTGTTGACCACACCAGAGGGACGTGTGGTAGAGTAAATGAGCAGCGTGTCCTTAGTTGAGAACGTTGCGCTTCGGGGGAACAAAGGGTTGACTCACGTCCGGGCCTCAGTCGGCGGAGAAAGGAGTCGGGCTAAAAATAGTACACTGGCAGTTACGAGTGCGGCCGTTGGACCTGGCCTACGCAGATCGCTTCTTGTACTCTTGTCCTGACATAGGACAACCATAATTACTCCACGACTTTAGTGGACATATGCACTAAGCACATTTTTATACGGTTAAATTAGTGGCAACCAATTTTAGGAAGTAACTAACTGAATTTTATCAAATAAGATAATCTGTTACACAAGTATCATTGGTAGTTTGACATTCAAATGGCGTTAAGATCTTATATTAAAAAAAGTCTACGACCAACTAGTTAGGCGGCTATAGCTCTCACGCGGTATCGCTTTTCGCCAGTGGACCATGCAAGGAAGTGCTCTAAGTTACTTCTGTGTACAATCAAACGTTGTGCTAGCACTACATAGCTCCCACGATCGACACTTATTGTTTGCGTTGCACTCAGAGATTTCTGCAACGTCTAGGTGTTGGGAAACTACAGCGGAGGTGTCGACTTTGAGGTTAAAACCGGCTGTTTGAGAAACCTTTTGCGTTTAGATTGCGAAAAATTGTGGAAAGCTTGTATTCACTTGAATACAGGAATTATTTGGGACGGCTTAACAAAACATTTGGCTTAACACGAAGTTTTGTGAAAACGTAGAAGTTAAAGTGGAGAGACGTAGGGTTTAGTTTGTTGCGTGCTTTACTTAAACAGTTTTGTGGAAGTTTTCATATGACGTCAGACAACATTTTGGTTATACAGCAGGTTGCTGTACAATCAACCTTTATCAGCACACGTGGAGAGCTAATCGCGTCGCGTGACGACCTCTACTTCGCAACTTCTCTTATATTTTTTTGGTTGCAATCAAAAATATTTTAGCTGTTCTTATGTTTTAAATCTCTTAAATATATATAAAATAAAATATCAAGTTGTGTTGATGAATTATACATAAACTAGAATGCTTCGTAACCGAAATGCTCAATCGAAACAGGTATACCATCTTTGGGGTCATAATAAAACGTAGGAAAAATACATGTCGACTATACTTGAAAAAGATGCATAACAGTAAATAAGGTAATAGGTGATGTGTTGCGATTTTACGAACAATATCGGCGAGTTGCGTGCAAGCGTGGCACGAACACGGTCCGCCGCCCCACGTGATTACACGCCTTACTGACCAACTAACAACTAGCGAAATAGTTAACACCACTCACTGGTCGCATAATTTTTGCCTCCATATTCTTTCTCCCAAATAGACGAACAGAATAGGATCTACACATAGGTACCTATATTTTTTTTATCTACGTGCAGGTCCCTTTTGAATTTAATGTACCTACCTAATAATGTAGATGTTATAAACATTTCCTCGCAAGAAAACTGTAATAAAATTGTCACTAGTGTAATCCACATTGGTAATATCTTACTGACGTGTGTTGTTGTTACAAAAGAAGTAGGCACAAGACTATAAATTCACATTTCGCCAGTTGCAGGCAAAATTTTATATTGAGCAGACAATCTCAGAATATAAAAAAAATATCCAGCCAGTTACCACCAATAGATTTGGGACAAAGGAGAGACAAGGAACAAAAAGCTCTTTATTTCGAGCTCAAAGAAGGACAAAAAAAGCAGCGGTTGTATTTGTAAATAAATGGCAGGTAGACGGTTGTAGGTGTATTCAACGGTTCAAAAAGATTTTTTCTGTAAATCTAATATTCAAGCACATAAAAAAAGGGCTACACGATGCACCTTTCGAAATTCCCACTGGAATTCAATAGCTATACCTTAAATGTATTATTGCGAATAAGTAATTGCCGCATAAAAATTATTCGACTTTCTTTAGAAATACCTGTACCTATTTACACTGCTTTACGTTACTTAAATGTATACAATATATTATACATTGTATATATGTATTTACCAGCCAAAATAAGGTAGTTGTAAAGTGTAAACCTATGTTCTATTTGCCTCCTACTCTTTGATTACATACTCTGATCCATAAACACTAATTTTAAGATAAGTAAGTTATTGTAATCATTAGGTCGACTATTTCAAGTTTACCTACAGATGTAAACTTTACATAAACGACGTACTCACCTACATATTTCTATTAGGTATATAAGTAGGTGAACATAAAAGACCCTCATCCTTTTTCACGTGGCCTATATACTACGACTATAGACGCCAACACAAAACAGAATATCCCCAAGCAACAAGTGTCTTTTACGCAAAGTAAAAGACCACAAAAACTGAGCAGGTAGCACAAACGAGGGCCAAACCATTTATAACCATCGAGAGTAACTAATAGGACCGGTTTTACTTTGTCATTATAAAAAGCTTCTAAAACTGAGTGCGTTAGTCGATTTTGATCTCTATAGGGGTAGCTTTAAATAATATTTCATGGAATTGAGAACCATACCCTACCACTTAGTCATGTCTGTAACTCACCCCTGCCGAGATTTGAAAAGGATCAAGGATTTATTTAAACATACCAGATAAGCGTGACTATTAAAATAAAATTCTTGGTAGGTATACAAGTATCACCAAGATAAAACGACTTTATTTATATTTCAATCCTGATTAAGTAATAACTATGACAGGCAGACATTATGGGTTCCAGAAAATACCTATTTAGAATGAGTATTTTATTTACCTGCATTTTTGTGGTTTTGTAACTTAAGGTAGGTAGGTAGGTAATTAATTAGGTATATATTAATAATTATGAATAAAATTGTCAATGTTTAGAAAATAATTAATATTTAATCGTGAGTAATAAAAACATTGTTGAGTAGGTACTAAATAAAAATATTTCCTGTAAATGTCATATATATGTGTGTATGTTTATTTAAATTTGCTTTTCTGTACAAATGGAATTACAAACTAAAGTTAAATTGCAATAAATAAGGACATTTTTACAGTAGCATCATTCCCGAGCACATTGAAATCGGTTAATTAATAGGTATTAGTTAAAGCAGTCACTACCGGTGCTTGTGCGGTAATCAAATGTAACCTTATATTATTTACTTTTACTTTCCTAAGGAAACTGCCCGCTACGAGCCCAGCCTAGTCGTGTTAGTCACTTGGTTTGGCTTGGTTAAAGACTGTCGCACAACACGAGGACTTATTCTATAAGTGGTTTTCTTGTTATAGAAATAAGTCCTCTCAAATATAGTAATATGTACCGATACAAATTTTAAAAGGTAGTAACTAGTAATACCAGTGTAACATACTGGGTACCTTATTAAATATATCAGTAGGTTGGATAGAATCGCAATCGTAAAAAGGGGAAGTAAATAAATAATTAAACCGTCGAGCGTTGACTTAGTATTTGAACTAACCTACCTACAAAAATGCATCAAAAAATATTTTGAAAAATAGGTATATAGAAATATTTAAACTACATAGTAAGTCATGAACATTTTATCTGTTTCGAGAATAAGCCCCTGTCTTGCAACTTTAGTAGCAACATCATGCGGGGTGCACGCAAGTCACAGCAACTGGTTTTACTTATTTTCCGTATCGTATAATTATGGTGGCAAGAACATTGACTTAGGCGGGAAATTAAATGCTTCTATGATCACTACCCAGAAGTAATCTTAAGATTTAAAATCAGTTTTATAAAAGCGCGCATTAACCATTAGGGCGTACAACCTGTAATGTAGGAACTAAGGTTATTGAGTTCTAAAAACAATCGTTGAGATAAATTATCATGGTCCCAAATTATAATTTACGAGTTTAGTGACCCTTAATATATTATAGTCACGTCAAATTCAATCTAGTACTCTGGGTCTTTGTCTTTAAACTTTGTAGGCACCATAGGGGTATGGATACTTAGGGCTTAAAAAAATCAATATAATCATGGATTTTAAATTATTAAGTTCTACTCAGAACAATACAATTGTAATTTTGTATGCAGGAAAATCTTTCAAAAACAGTATCAGACTCTATAATGCCTAAATAATGATTCCAAAATTCTGACTGTTTTATAAACTAGGCAGGTAGGTACCTACATAACAAAATAAGTAAGTAGGTAAATTTTGCATGTAGGTACCGAGCGACACAATAGTATTTAATGAATTTTAGGTTACCTACGGTTTAGCATATAATGTGGACCACCTATGTTAGAGTACCTACTTAAATAATTAAACAAGAACAAACAATGTTAACTTTAAAGTGCGTATCATAATATTTTGCGTGTGTAATAGTAAATATTGGTTTTATTAATGAAAATGTACTGTTGCATTTAAATCCACGATATTTGTAGCAAATAGTAATCTTACCATGTACCACTATATACCCATGTACTACAATACTTGAAAATTACCAATAAATTTATTATTATTATTATATTTGTATCAATGCATTAACTATCTACAGTACAGCCACGATTCGAGCGTTATTAATTTTGACAGATAAGGAAAATATATTATTATACCTACACCTATTAAATTTATCATAACATAACACTACGCGCTAACCTACCAACAAATGGTACGAAAAAACTAATGTAACCGAGTTATTATTGAAATCATAGGGATTTATTATTTAGATTCCGGTATTTTTGTTATACAACATGCATTTAAAGAAGATACGGTTAACCTACGTACGATACGAAACTATTTTGGCGAGAGAAGTCCAATAAAACTGTTGTCGTGATTTCGTGACTATAATATTGTTGTGGTAGGTAGGTTACACATAAAACTTAGATAAGTAAGAATCAAATTGTACGCATACAAAATTGAATGCATTTTTATGTGATAAACCTAGGGTAAACACAGCTAACGTAGGTTCTTCATAATTACATACTTTTTCTAAAATATAGATTTGCAAATTACAATAATATCCAATTCAAACATACCTTCAAGAACAGATCACCAAAGTCGTACAGCGCAGACTGATGCATTATGGCAGTAGACATCATGCAAAACCAACTCGACACTTAATCCAGGTATAGGTAGTGCTTAAATATCTCGTATCAAAAATCTGCAAACTGACTGATCCACTGAAGCACGAATTTGTAAGGTTGTCGAACTCACTGTAATTTTTAGGTTAGCCGATGAAAAGTTCACGATAGTTTTAACGAGAATTTTATGAAAACCTTTGTAAATATAGTCCTTGTGATAATCTAGTAAAATCGTTGCGTTTTTGTTTTGTCGTTCGGTGACCACAGATTGTGTCCGAACTAGTTGGCCGAGGGGCAGTATTTTTTTTTATTACACCCTCCACGATTGAGCCAGATCAGTATTTTTGAACACAATTTCGCAATCGTTGCGAAAATGTACAAAACAGTCCTTTGTTTCGAAATGTCTCCTTCACTTTTTTCGCGTCTATACGGAAATTCACAGATTTTGGTCAAAATTCTGCGCGAACTGTCTCGAAGTAAACTTTTTTAGTAAAAACTCTTTTTAGTTTATCGACTGTATACTCCAAACTTTTTTTATTCTGGCCGTATAAATCGCAAGATAAAAAAATAAATCGCAGAGTTAACGTCCGCGCAAGACGCACCACACGTACATTCCGTATCACGCTTGCTCGCGCACTGAGCTTGTTGTAGTTCGCCTTCGCCCGTGAAACGCCGGCAGCGGGCGGGTGGATTTTGTTTTCAAATCAAACACTGCACGATCACGTTTTGCTGCGAGATTCGTTTTCCACTCGGGTGGGTTCGGCAATATTCGGCTCTATGTTTTGTTGTTGCCCTGTCGGCTCCGCCCGCTCGCCACAACGTACTAACAAAAACTTTGTCAGTCATTTTAGGTGCCTAATTTTATTCTACTTCTCTTTTAATTAGCTTTGAAAACAATAACAAAGGTTCCATTTGCAAATAGATAGCATAATA
Organism: Abrostola triplasia; assembly: GCA_946251915.1. Lineage (NCBI taxonomy): Eukaryota > Metazoa > Arthropoda > Insecta > Lepidoptera > Noctuidae > Abrostola > Abrostola triplasia. The sequence continues at coordinate 6,099,491 of OX276434.1, read as the reverse complement.
TAAACTATTTAATGGACAGTACTTACAACAATAGGTAGGTTCCTATCTACCTACTCATGAAGGGACATAGGTATAACCAGGTATAACATAATTGTTTTAATTATTTTTATAAACTTTTTCCTAATCCTAGGCAAATGCAAGCTATTGGACTTGCCTAGGATTTGGAAAAAATAATTAAAATAATGATGTTCTATGTTGTCAATCAGTTGGTATGTACGGTACCTATCTAATCTTCGTTTCTTATTTATGAAAATAGTAATTAAGTACCCTTAAACCGCTTACTAGTTATTATTAATAATGTATAATAGTAATTATTGTGTTGTACTTTCATGCAATTATTTTAATACATTAAAATATGTCTACAGACTAAAGTATTATTTGTTTAAGCTTTTAGTAAGGAAGTTAAGATGCTTTGCTTAGTAAATATGAGAGGTTGAAACAACAAAAAGTTGCAATTTTAGAGCTGGTTCAACCAATCGAGTTGTCTGCCAGTCACCCAAGTGAGTAGCGGCCATAGTCATGAGCGAAGATACATTTAATTAGGTACAGAATTTATAAGGTTTTCAAAAAAAAGTGATAGGTAGAATCCTTAAAATATATGGGTTTATAAAAAAAGGACGTTATGGTATATTTTTGACTTGCGATAAAGCTTCGTATAATAAAAGAAATAATAATATACAGACTGGATTTTTTGTTCGAATCTTAAACGCCGCTATGAAAAAGACCCCTTCATTTAACAGAGCATGATTGAGTTCTTCAATTTCTTAGCGTATAAAATCGCGTGAGCTATATATTATTATGTTCGCTGATTCTCAACAACATAGTTAACCCCTTACTGCCCTGAGTCCGCGTCTCTGGAACAACTTTTTATAATAGCATTCGTTGGTTGGAAACCCGTTTGACGGTTTTAGTGTTATGCGCTATATTGCACACACCAAGCTCACGGAATCGGAATCAAGCTCCAAGCCTTTACATTGTCGAGGGAATTAAACTAGCTTGAACATTATTTTAATCCCGAGACGATATATTTTCACAGTATTTACACCACGTGATGTATTACAATATTTAAGGTAAAACAAACAAATATTTTTTGTATGTTATACTTTATGACTTATTCATTCTTATCATACCTATACGTTTCCTATGTTATATAGTTTCATGCATTTCTTAATCTATTAATATTAGAATTTTTTGAAAAGCGAATATCTAAATGGGTAAAATAATATGTTTAGCTTGATGTAAAGCGACTGGCGTCTTCATGACTTTATCGATAAACAGGTGGGTGGAACTGTCCATTGTCCGAATATACTGAAAATATGTTATGGCCTGTCGAAACACCCACAGACAGACAGGGGTTGACTACTCAAAGCTACGCGCGGCGGAAATTCTTGTTAAAGCTACTTCTTCATTAATAAGTTGTAAAGTAACTAGAAAGGAAACCGTTACACTTATTATAATTAGTTAATAAAGCAACTAGAGCTTATCACAGGAAACATGTTTATGCCGACAAAATAATAATGCACCTAACTAGCTTTACTTTTAATCTGCCCACGTTATTACAAGACCCAATCTAACTTCCTGTTAGAATTTAAATAAAGCGTTATTCGTATTGAAAACAATATTTTGATTAGGAAAAATGACCGAACATTGAAGGTAGTTTAAGAGAATCGTAGAAAAATAATACTATATGTTCGAATATAAGTTGCTGGCTGAAGGCTGGTAGTCTCTCATGGGAAATATTTTGAAATGAGAGCTGAAATATAAACTGTGCGATGTACATATTTAGGGGTCTCTAAGCATGTGTTCCAATCAGTCGTAATAATATCGGTTCTGCGTTTTTTAGGAAACTACATCCCTATAACACGTGGTATATCAAGCCCAGAATACTTGGAAAAATTAAGCACTAAGAAGTAAGTAGTAATAAGTTGTTAAAAACCGAACTTAATACTTTTGCTTGTTTAAGTCGATAATAATCGACAAGCAAGGCGATTTGCGATGAAATTCTATAAAGAACAAATTAGGCACTACAGCCTAATACATACCTATGTCCTGATGGGTACCTATACCTTTGAGTATTAGTCGCTAAGGTAAAACCATATCTCATTGACACAGACGCTAGGTGCAAGTTAATTATGTAGCTACCTAACTACTTATCATATTTAAAATATGGCAAATTAATAAAAAACATTGTTGCGGAACCCAGCGTCCAAACGTATATGTTGTACGCCTGACTTTATATATTATGGGTCAGTGTCAAGTGTCGGTCACGTAGTGCTTACTCCTAAACTTATGGCGCTTGGTAATACAATACATTGTGTGCAAACATTGCTAACCAGTGATAGCAGTGTTGACAAAGCTTAATAGGTACATCATTCATGAATCAGCATTCTATCATTATTCGCTATTGAACCTTGGAATTAATCAATGCCACAATCTCCTAATTTTTTTTTAGATTTGAACAGACAGCATATTATTATTATAATGTAGCGATTCATTAATATTCATACGTAATCACTTATTCTATGAAATGTCAAGATGCAAACGAATGTATAATATACGTACGTAACGATCTAGTATGATAATAATAAATTAAGATTTAAGAACACTTACATACTATGGTATATTTATTATGAACAAGTTTATAATAAATATACTTAAGACGAATAAAGATGTCCAGTTGTTTAGGCCTTACCTACAATACTCCTTGGATGTTCCTAACACTACTAAGGTTCAATCTGATTACAAGATACAGGTTTTAATTCCAGTAATTAATTAAATCTATTTATTGAGGACAAGGTAAGTAAAAACTAGTACCTTTGAGACGCCCAACAATAAACAGTTATTATCATCTAAATAAAAGAAAATACTAAGTAAACAAACCTTCGTACCTGAACGTAAAAACTTCCTTTAAGTTAACTAATAAAAGCTACAAATGCAACTCGTAAAACAGACCCGTATTTAACAATACCATTTCCTCTGACCCAAGCAAGTTTCGTATTAATTTTACATAAACATCAGGGGAGCACATTTTAAACAATAGATGGTAAAATCTTCTTGAATAAAACAACCTTAAAGTAATAATAATATTTTTGGGATGTTAAAACAATAGACTCCATTTAAGTCTAAGTAGGTAAGGGTATATTCTTAGCACAGTACTAAACAGTAAATAATTCTGTATTAAGAAAATAAAGCTTTTATCGAGATCCTAGAAGCTTAAGCTCAGGGTTCGGATGCATAGCCTGCGGAATGGGTAAAGGAAAATATTTATTGCCTGGTTATTGTCTGTAGCAGATGAATCTTGTTAGCAATATAACTTTATTCGGTTGCTAGAATTTAAAGGTCTATATTATTGATACGTATTACATACATATCTACATACACATTACAAGCAAAGATTATGTACAAACTAGCCTCCATTGACACTGATTAGATTTTAATTGATCGGATTTTTTAGATGCTTTGACTTACAAGTGTAGTTTCGTTATGTTACGTTACGTATTGTTTGAATTAGTTTCTCATGTAAAATCAAGGCGTTATCAACGACAATTTTAGGTAGATTGCTTGATTTATTTGTTCAAGTGAACAGTATAGCTAATTAGTTTGTAAAAATTGTAGGTATTAATAACTCGTTATTAACCATAATAACTAGTTCTACTTATTAAGTAAATTCCTTTTTAAACTTGTTTAACACTGAAATCGAACACAAAATTGATATTGCCTTGATAAAAACCTTAGGTTTTATTACTCTTGCTAAATTATAATTACATAGGTACCAGTTCATTATTAGTGTATTTAAAATTATCAATGACTAAAATATTTATTGTTTAGTTCATTCTTGCCGATAATTACAACATAAATTGTGTTAGTGCCGCGATAAAGAACAAAGGTGACATTGCCATTCATGTTTACCTGATATCATACATATACCGCTATTTTTATTTATGACTTACCTTATTAAGTAGAATTTCATGTCTGCTATGGTTTGGCTGCATACTAAATTTTCTACTTGAATAATTTTATATAAAAAGAAATCGAAGAATTTCGTTTCTTTGCAATTTGGTTTGGCAAGCGTATTGTCATGACTGTTACAGTTAAAACATGGAAACTGTTAACAACATGGCGTCATCACAACGCGGTTGTCGACACTTTGCGAAAGCTACGCTATTCAGGGGAGGTATTGCCAATAAACACCACGCGTGGCATGCAGATAGCGATCGCATAATGATGTTAGTAACGAAAGTGGTAGTGCTGCCCTTCCTCCGGATATCGACATTAAATCTACTATTACGAAACAAGCGGGAAGTGATAAGGTGACTACTACGTACTTTAACCTATTCGTAACCGAGATACAATCGTCGTAGCTACTCGTAGTTACTCACTGCCTCCTTTCGTTTCATACCGCGGTCCCGGTTTTGTTCTTTAATCATAATATTTTAATCATTGTGGTTATTAGGCCGTGAATACTGAATATGCGCCTTCTCATAAACCGTTGTAATAAATGGTCAGGAAGGATACTATAAAAATCACCACGCTTTGAGATAAGATAGGTTATCATTGAGCTTTCTACTGTTGCTGCTAAACCCTTCTTATCCTCTCTTTGACTCAGGAGCAAAAGTACTTGAAAGTACCGGTAATCTCTATTATCGGTTGAGTTCCTTCTTAGATTTTTACCTTTCAATTGCTCCTCGTAACGCATCAAGTAAATTTTAAAACATTCATAAAGTTGCTAAATAATGTAATTATTTTACGTCAAAGCAGACATCGTGACGACGAAGCCGCTACCTATACCTATGTACCTTATAAGAAAATGATACAATCTTGCAATTCAATTCGATGACGAAGGCTCGTAATTACAATAATATCCATATCTAGATTGTTTATGAACAATCTACACATGCAAGTCTTTAATAAGTGAATCTTATTTGACGTTCATTTATCCTTCTATTTTCCTTTAGGTATAAAATGTTTTATTACGCTCTATAAAGATGCAATAAGTTCTTTAACTTAATATTTTTAATCAACCTTTCCTATCCTCCTAGCAACTAACATTAATTGAATGCGTAACTAGTAATTACATGTCTAAAGAGTCGTAACACTAGCTGACAGTGTAATGTTTTCAACATTATGTGAAACAATATGCGGGCGGGACGTCGCTTATCACCAGAAAGCATTGCAGTGTGCAATTCAGAGCGATACCCGATAATAATTATTGTTTTACATACTTATGTAACGAACCTAACAAATAGTGCAATAAAATTAAACGTATTTGTTAATAGGCATTTGTCTACTGAATCCAGAGTTGTCGATGCCATTGATATTTTGTAGCAACATCTTAGTTAACTCATCTTATTATTTGTATAAGTAATTATGTAAGTCTGTCGTTCTTCCTGATAAAACCTTACCGTATCGATATATTAATATGGTATGGTAGTGTGGTCTGAGTTTATAATCTGTTCATATAGTAATCTGCCACAAGTCATTGTACACACATTAGTTTTAGGCCTCCTTGATTAACAATCATCTTCATCTTAAATCCTTGACAGGGACACGCTGTTTTATGTGCAAAACATGTCACGTCATGGCTCATAATATAGGTATTCTCAGAGTTTTTATACTAATGCGATAAGATAAAACGTTGTCCGTTTGATGAAAGTCCAAAAAGCGGAGCGGGCCAAATTTTGGCAGTTAGAACCCTACACAGTCCCGGATCACGTCGACCTGATTATGTGCTGATGTTTTCCGACAACACTGTATACACTGGTTTACTAGATCTAATCAGGGGCTCGTCTGCCACGATGTGCGTTCTGAGAAACAATCAGGAATTGTTCGTTTTTATTTCAACGAAGTTCAAGTATACATGAATGCACAGAAGTTATGTTGAATTGTTTAACTTGGATTGCAAAACTTCTAAGGTAAAAGATCCGACTCTGATGTAGCGCAACAATGAGTGTTCATCTGGGAAAGGTTAAATTGAATCTTTATTGAATGTATTTACCTATTAAGGATTACACATAGAAACTTTACTGAAAACAGTTTCCTTGCATAGAAAGTCTATAATAACTTTATTCCCGGAAGAGCTATACAATGCGACAGAGTAAGAAAGAGTAAGCGGATTAGCAAAAAATCTTTATTGAGTTAATTACAGTTTACTGGATTAGCCATTGCATTTAAATTCGTGTAACACGACTCAAGATTAGAGCAATAATTTTTCAGTAAGTACATTTTATTACACGTCTTTGTGGCGGACGGCGGTCTATGTTTAAAAGTGAATGACTTCGAGCTGATAAATTATAATATAATCATAATCATTAGCCTCATCTATCTTGGTAGGTATAAAGAACAATATCACTTCTGTAAAAATATAACAAACAATGAAAAGTATTATTTTACAAGCATATCACAGATGTGCAATGATAAGCTTGTATGGCCACGTGAAGCTGTGCGTGTTGTTGCGAACGCGCACACTTCCTAGCACTATTATCGTCCATGATATCACTTCAATCATTCATTAGCCGCGAGCGACCGAATGGCAACTTTGTTACATTTCATAGCTTATTGTCGGTTACGTTAATTAATGGTTACGTACTATAACAGTAAACGATGAGCCATTTAGGGTTGCTGATGCAGCTGTAGGGTTCTCCCGACACTTGTAAGACAACTAAATTGAGAAGTAAGTATACTTATAGAAGTATAAGTGCTAATTGCTTTTCATTCACTGGTTTGTAAAGCTCGAATGTCACTTATAGATGTTTTCCCATTCGATCGATGTTTGTTGACGACATTGTTTTTTAAGGTACCAAACGAATAGCCCATCAAAATAGGTTAGATATAATTTAAGATGAAGACGTTAAATCGAAAGGATCATATCAAAAGGATTTTTAATTTGGTTCCTTATTTGTTCTATGTAGTATTGTAGTCAGCCCTACACCACTCTCTTTATGGCGTGTATTGCTAGTTTCTAAAGGGCAGCTAAACGATTACCTCGAGACGACGCTGGTGACCTCCTGATTACTGCCGGGTTCTCGTTGCTTGTACACATTCATAATGGATTAATAATAAAAAAGATGAAAGGCCAACTGAGGCCGGCCTATACTTTCAATAGGTGCTTGTGTACGTATTTGGTAGATCAGGAAGCGTGTTTCTCTGTTTCCTGTTGCAAAATGTAACCAAATAAACAGGCTCTCGAGGGTTTTGCTAAAATTATAACTTGCTCCTTCATAACTCAGTGTGAGTTACTTACGTAACATTCTAGGTTCCGTGTCCGGGCGTAACTGTAGGTACTGTCTTATAACTTAGTTCATAAATATGGTCTTATTAAGTCTTTCCGCATATCATTGAGCATATTTTCAGCAGTAGCACACTGAACTACTGACTTTTGATATTATGATAAACGGATGAAACGAATCTGAATAAAAACAAGTTGATACGCAGATAACTCTACGTAGGTACTTATTTATATTATTTATTCATTTATTTCATGTGACGAAAATAGGTTAAGTGTTTTCAATCAAATCAGAAGTTTCTATATTTTCTGTCTTCTGCTTTTTGTATCGGTATAATATTTACAAACATGGAAACAGGTCATGCCGCGGTGTAAATTGACTAGTATATAAGGATATTATAGCATTTTCTTAAGGATACCTTCACAGTTGTTTGTACATCGTAAGTTCGTAACGTAAAAAATACGATTGTCTAATATTGCAATATTGCTCACGTCATTATTACCATTGTGTAATAATTACAGAATTACAACATGGCAGCAAGTTTGTACTATATTTGTGTATGAAATCGTGCATCGACTGCACGCACGACACAGCCAGTGTGTGCGAAAAAACATCGAGTTTACGTGATCCGACGCAATTAGTCCCATGCGAGCAATCGTAATCGTTTCGTCACAGACCAGCTTAGTCAACATTTATAATCAAACCGTTTGCTGTTAGATAAGGCTACAAAAACAATATAATACGCGGTTGTAGATTAAAGGCATGTCTAAATATTTTTGGCGGACTACTTAAACATTTTGTGTAGTTTAATCATACGTAATATTACTCTAATGTGAGTATAATGATGATTAAAAGTAATATATTTCGTCATCAAATGTCAATTACCAAATAGAATTACAGTAGATCTGTGTTATTTGCTCATAACATGAGTGTGTCTATTCGTGTATTTTTTTCATAGCCTATTGTGTTTCCACTGCTGGGCAAAGGCCTCTCCTTTCTTCCTCCAAACCACTTTATCCTTTGCAATATCTGACCACGTGCGTCCCGCATATGTGACCAGATCGTCAACACCACCTTCGCCGTGGTCGACCTCAACGACGATGTCCTCCCTCAGGCGTCCAGTGAGTGACGATGTTAGCCCATACGCGTGTATATTTAAAATAAATTTTTCATATACCGTATAATTCTCCCTAAGGTCTTCTTACACGTATCAGTACTCGTTATGAATGGATATTAAGTACAGTCACTGGCATAATACGGCCATTAATAACAAAACCACGATACGAGTGACTACAAGTTCAGCTTTCTGCCTTTACTTCTTAACTAACAACCTCAATAAAAACAGCAAAGCTGAGCAATCGCCCGTTGTTATCCAACGATATTTCATAATGTATTCACGCATCATTTAATCCAATGATTCATTGCAATGTCGGAACTGAAAAGACTAGAATACCAACACTGGATTCCGAAGTGTTTCATTAGAGGTTTTTAAACATGCCTCAGGTTTTTAAGTGTATTGTTTATGCTTTACTATATTAAATTTCCAACTGGTTACTCAATTGTATGGTACCTAAAAAAAGACGGTATTGACGTTAGCGATCAAGAAAATCATAGGTTTATCTTGCTTGGTCTGGCGCGGCGCGAAAGTAATTGCTTAGTTTATTTGTATCAAAAAAATCAGAATCTTGTAAAGTAAAACTATATAGTAAAAGAAGAGTGGGTTTTAAATAAATTGGTAATATAAATAAAATATCATTAAGCCCACGAAGTTTCATGGTAATACAAAACCTTTCGTGGTATTTTCTTACAGAATTACCGATAATTAATCTAGTCGAAGCGGTTTACCTTACCCGCTCTGTCTGGCTCGGAGAAGGGCTGCAGCCCACCTGGCAAATTATAATGAAGACTCCAATAAAACAATACTGAGCCATTGACGATTACCCGTTCTGAACATACACGGTTAACGTACATGGTATACAACAAGTACACACGACAACACTCTTGAAGAACATTTATTTTCTGGTTTGCTGTGCACGCACGTTATCTTGTTTTTCCTTATGCGAGAACAAAACAAGTTACCGTGATAGGAAACGAATCGTATGAAATGCTAATATAATAAGGTAAAAGTATGTAAAATGGCTGTAAGGGAATATTAAGATTACTCAACTTGTTTTACATTTAACGCTGGGGTACTTAAGTACTCATTGGATAAACAAAATAGCTACCTGTCTACTAGTACTAGTCTATTTTTATCAGACTTCAAAAAAGAAGGACGTTCTATGTTCGCCTGTATGTATTTATTTTCTTTTTTAGGTATGCCTGATAATATTATCTATTAAAGCCATTAACATGACAATAAAGTATACAATTAATTACACTTTCAATTATTTTTTGGGAGTATGAAATTTTGAGTCTAATCACAAAAAGAAAGATAATAGTGATTATCTACGTATAAATAAATGTTAGGTACTCTTTCTTCTGTATCTCTGTATTGATTCTGTTAATTGACTTACGACATTCTTAGTCACATGAATCATCATCAGCCCGAAGACGTCCACTGCTGAACAAAGGCCTCCCCTTTAAGGGCGGTGGGGGGTGGATCGCCATTATCCCCACGCTTGGCAAGCGACTTGAGGGTCACAGTATTGATGGTGAAGTTACAGAAAACGCTGCCGCTTATCTTCTGGATTTTACCTTAATCGCCTCTTACGACACCCACGGGAGGAACGGGGGTGATCTATTCTAGGCCGGACACAATGTCACATGATCACATCTCAAATATTCTATGACACAAGCGCGAAGACTGAAATATGATAAGAGGAGCCTCATTAACCAGGAATGGGCGAAGTCGGCCTGCAGACGATAACGAAATTCGTAGTACCATTACTACCTTTGACTTTTGACATTAGTACTATCCTTTGACCCTGAGTAATCAAACTCGTTACAGCGTAGTGTAAATAATGAATAATTTGCCAATACAGTCGAGAGCTGTTTTTGCCAGGCACACATTATTCACTGCCGCGGTTTTCCTCTACACGGCAACGTAAACAATTGATTAAGGACTGGTTAACCTATTTTTAATGAAACATTATCAGCAAGGATATAATTAGCCAGTGTTAGATTGTTGTAAGTACCTATACAGTTTCCAAACAAATGCTAATTGGATGCTTACAATAACTAACCAACCTACCGCAGTTGTTATCAGTTTACGTCTAGTGGACGTAATTATTGCCAGTGCAGTATCTATATCTTGCGTATTGCGAATTGCTTTCCAATAAGTATTCTCGTATTCTCTATCTGTTGCTTATAAACCGATATTATTTTTCTCACTCGCAGTTTCTTTCCACATCAAAATATTTCTAGTTTTCCTATCATCTGTAGGCTGCCGTGATGCACATTTACATAACAGCTTTGTTGATCTCATGTGGTTAGGTATTTCTCGTATATACTTACTTATGTACGATAAGATTATAAAGTCAAAGTATTTACCGTATCTATTAAATCTACGTCGTCCTTAATTTCCTTTCCAACAAGACGTAATTTAAGTATACAAAGGAAAATTCTACATTATCCGTGATAATAACATATTATCATGTTAATAGCTCTGTGAAGTTTATTGAATGATTTAGTAACGAGAATTTAATGATCGGTATAATTATGACGCTGTACGTAATAACATCACGATGAATTAAAAATATGTAGGTAGGCTTAAGTCACAGAGCAGCGCGCAGCGTTTTAAGATGCAGCGTTTCATACACGTTATACGTGTTGTGTATGATATGCATGTATCATAGATCTAAGAGTACTGAGGTCCATCTGGTAGCATGTGTTGTTGACGATCCGAACTCTTATTCTTCTTAAAAACAAAATATGTACAATCCAATAGTTAAAAATCCACTAGTAGAGTGCTACATCAAACCCCTGCTCTGCTGAATAATGGATTGATTTTAAAGTCACTTCAATTTACCGAATGTTTTGTAACGAGGCTTATTTGAGTTATTTTGTCTATAACTTACAAGAGCAGTACCTTAGGTCAGTACGTTTAAGGTTCTATTACTGATAACATAATTATCTTTATAATAATATATTTATATTATTTGTATTTCATGTAGGTTATTTATATATAACTTACATTTATGCTATAACGTACATTAAATACATAAAATATATACAAATTAAAACACTAAAAATTATGCATCGAAATATTAACTTTATTATCGTAAATAGAACCTTTGACGTAAGTCACTACTGACGTATTGGCAAGCTTTTTATTTTTATAATACAAGAATACCGTTCCCTAAAAAATAATAAAATTAAAAAAATAAAGACTGATATAACACTTTTCATTATGCACAACGAACTTGTAGGTACTTAAGTTCTCTTTGAGTCACCTAATAACAGGTAAATGTGTGAAAAATATAAGGAGACTAACATAAATGCTAGACAGAAACCCACATTGTACTTTTCCATTATAATGCACACAATTAAAGGCGTAACTGCATAATAAAAGAGATTTACGCAATGCAGGTCACATGTGTGACTGATATACGGTGATCTTAGGATTCCTAGGCTTGCATTCAACGTGCATAGGTCTAGGAAACAGTAGACCAATCAGGTATTTGCATACGATGAGTTTAAGTTTACTAAGTATACGTAATAAGGATAATCTTAGTGATACTCTTAACTCTTGGAGTTCCTGAAGAAAGCATTTTGGGCCTCTTTCCTTTAGCTTACTCATCGCTAATCAGGATCTTGTCAAGTGCAATCTACGATCAAGGAAAACTGGCCGAAGAACCTACAGAAGGACGTAACAAATAATTTATAATATATGTATCTGTAATTAAGATAAGGGATTATGCAAGCCATATTATTATCCGACAACGACGCAACTTCTGCGGAACTGCGGAAGGATTACAATATATAAATATTAAATGCATTACCTCGTAATAATAGTAAAGGGTGTATTCTCATAAGTACCACTTACTATTATGGCAGTGAATTTATGTGAAGGAGACCTGAAATCTTTAATGTTTCTGAACGAAATCTTATGACGATCTGAAGTTCGATAATAAATTTAAATATAGTTGGAGTTCTTCGAAAAATAAGTATCATCTGGAATCAATTGCGTCTGAAGTAAAGATCTTTTAGCAATAAGCAGACATAAACGCGTCGGCCGGTTCGGTCGCTAATAGTTCCAATAACGCTGATCGCTCACGAGGAAGTTTAGGACCGGTTCTGCCTTACAACCGACGTAGTGTCGCCGGCGATATACACATACCATTTATTATAATACCCTCCTTCTACTGACAGTTTACAACTAGGAAGTATTGGTACTCGTATGACGCGATCATTGCAACGTTTATCGTAAGTTATCGCTCGTTACGGAAAGTTCTGGGTCTCTTTGTTTTATTTGTGCGACAATAACCAGTCGAAAAACCAGTTCTGTAGCAGCTATGATAATGCGAACGCGTCAGCAAATAAAGCAATTAAATAATTAATATAATCCTATAAAAATGCCTATAATAAAATGCAAATTTTATACTTAAGGAACGTGGCTACTTAAAATCAAAATTCTTGTACGAAAGCTCGAAGATAGTGTTTAAAACAGCGGATCCTGCCTGCTTCGAGCACCTAATCGCGGTCGAAACGACTCGCCTCGAATTATAACAGCACGCACTAATTTGAATAATGAACAATGTTACCCCCACAACCGGTTTGATCACGCGACCGCGCCGCGGCGTGCCTGCGCGAGCGCTGCTTTACGATCAAGGGATGCTGGCCTATAAACGTGAGCTGTAAAACCTTTAGCCATTCTCTCGAATCGAATACTAAAAGAAATTAAAATGTAAAGTTATAGCGAACGGTTTTGCGAATTCCAAGTGTCGTTTGAGGCTGTAAATACATATGACTAAACTTTAATATAGTTACATAGGAGGCAATCCATCATCGGAATTTTTTGTTCGTTCGTTAGAGATTCGATATATAATTTAAGAACAAAAGGGCCTAAGAAAAAACTGTATCCCGCTGAGTTGGGACGAGAACAAAGCGTGCATTCGCCAAGTTATGTTTTTAGGTACAATCTGGAAGTAGGCCTGGTCATTTAAACTGCCACATAAATCGCGCCCGTGTGGACGGAAACAATGAGAACAGCCATTTATGTTTTGTTTTTTTTTGCCAACGAAATAGTCGACTAGCGGGATATTACATAAGATCGCTCGGCATTTCGATACCACTTACAAACGTCCGACTGACTCCGATCGACCGGCTTTGTGCGTGTTAGAAATAAATCCAAACTGGTATTGCTTATTTGCATTGAGCCAGTCTGTATCCAATACTAAGTCAATTATGCAATTAGCATAATGTGGTATTAAGATGATTACTTTGTGTAATAAGAAAAGGAAGTCTTAGCAGCGATATGATACAGTAGTCTTAACGCACTAACTTTTATTATTAAGACACATCATTATATATTGTTACTTGCTTATTATTATGTCGACTGCTCAGTATATTGTGCACTAAGTTAAATCGCCCAGTTATGAGATCACTATCTTGTTTTCAGGAAATAGACCGCAGCATCTTATTATAAACAAGTTTATCTCGAGTCCAAATTAAACGGATTGTTTTCGCTTTCGTAGAGATAAATAATATTAGGTAGGTATTACTGTTGAGTTTATCGCCGACACCATTAATTAATATTGCGCTTATCGAATCGAAGTGGGTTGCGGTCTGGCCTGTGATAGTACAGTAGGATATTATTAACTCTTTTTCATATTTCCGTTTCTTCTCCTTACTTTGTTGTTTCATGTACTTGATTAATCTATTTTGAGTCAAAGGTTTAATTAAAAATGCTCGGAATTCGGCAGCCAAAATGTAACATCACGAGCTTGCAATTACAGACGAATATCATTTTAACGAACTTTATTAAAATATTTAAAATATAATAAATGGTTATCATTTGAATTTTAACTAATAGGTTAGCGGGTTGAATCACTCCACATTTGTGTCTCATGCCGGAAGTTTCAACGACCCGCATGTGCTAAAATATGGCCACTGTTAAATATTCATCATGTTTGTTAAATATTTCCATAGGATGAGACACATAAAAATATGTAAGTAGGTATTACATTATCTTGCCTTATTGTTGAACTTCTCGGAAGATATTATTTTTCAAGGACAGGGCTCTACATATACATATAAAAACACACAAGTACAGAACCGTATATAAATATTAAAATTAACGTGGATCTTTTCTTTACGAATCAATTTTAGATAAGTCAGTTTTGTCGATAGAAGTAGGTAAATTATGTAAATAATTCATAGTTTTTCATAACATGATAATAAACAGCCTACTGATGCAACCATGTTGTTTACCCACAAGACAGTTGAGCAATAGTCGGCCTAGCTGGCATTCAGATGGGTAAGTAAATTGATTTGTATTTGGTCATTCCATCAATTCTCGAAGACAACTTCGCTCAAACATCTGGAATGTTCTGACTTGTGAGACGTTAATTTGACGTCATACATTCAGTTATTTATGTATACTGGATAGTATACTTATATCAATTACTCATATTGTTGGATTTAAAATATTATTGACCTAGTCATTAAATTACTGTATCTTCGATGCGATAGCACCAAGAACATAGATGCAGGTTTGCCCAATAAATGTTAGGATGACCTACATTTATTAAATTTGTGTGTAATTGAATTATCATAATACCTAGCTAATCTAAATCCTTACTTACTATTTTTATTATGAGACATGTAACCGTCAATTATGTACCCGAAACTAAAAGTTTATAAAAAAAAACCTTTACATACATAATATGGTAAATGAAATAACTTTATTGTGATAATTTCTCTCCAAAAAATATTCTAGACTTTACTCAGACAGAGAGCTATATTCTGAGATAAGTAGGTACCTACTTGAATTCAAACACATATAGGTACATTATATACCTAATACTGAATAGCAGGCGTTCAATATAAACCTTGTAACTCCAAAGCGCATTGTAATTTTAAATGAGTACGTTCGATTTAACATCTAACGTTATCATTGAAGTTAATAATTGAAATATATGGTGTGAGTTGAGACGTGGAGTCGGGAGGCCGATACGCGCTTATCACAAGCCGACGCGACGACCCCACTCTGCGTGGCCGATAGCGCAAGCCAACCAAATGTACTTTGAATAACGTTCCACAAAATATCGATATTTTGTACCGATAATTGTAATCCACGATATCGATCTATGCTATAGATCAATGTACGGCTTAAAGTCGAGTAATTGGCACGAGTATCTATAAGTCTTTATCGATTATCATAGATATTTCCTAACGTTTAAATACTTCATTTAAAGGTATTAGGTAGACCTGATAAGGTAAGTACGTTAACCTTAGAACCATATTCTAAGTTCTAACTTGTAATGAAACAATATAATCCTTTTATAAGTATTATTCAAGAATACTTAGGTACCTAAGTATTATTTGAAATGTAGAGCAGAAGTGGCGACGAAACACGAAATAACAAAAAACTAAACTTCATTAAACATTTTAATTTAGTTACGGAGTTAACCTTCGTGCTAATTTAAGCTAAGTGGCGATATTTCACTCTAGTGTTAGATCTTTTGCTAAATTATCGGTTTTCCATACAATGGGATTTTACCGCAATGTGGAATGGTGTTCCCAGACCTAGGGATTTATTAACATAAGGCAGCGCCTAACCTGCCTAACGAACAGCAATGTAACTAGCTATACTGCCAAAAGCTTGAGTCTATTTTGCCTATATGCAAGGGTGAAAATGCTACATTACAATGTTGCCAGTTTATTTTTAAACGCTCATACAGATCTTTAATAATTTTAGTTATTATTTGCAACGCATTTTTTGCACAACCTCCACGCCATTAAGGGTTTTCTAAATAAACACAACTCAAAATAGAAAGCCCACTTTACCACAGATAACGCTCGTGCGTTTTATTTATAGAAAAATATCAACAGTCACAATAATTGTATCGTTGGCCATCGACTCACTACTGGCAGCCCAGTCGTCGACTCCACAATTAGCCATCAATTGACCCCAGCCAGCTGAACCAAAGGCGCCACTCACTACCAATCACGTCCATCGTAGTGGCCTTGGTTGGTTTGGTAACAGACCATCGTACAGCGTCGTGATCATCATCGCATGGTAGAGATGGGTAACTCAGGAACATTACTTGCGTTAACTCAATATCTCAAGCGCACCATACTGCGCCAGCTGAGTAAGTTTACTCCAAATTACACCGTGACGCAACAAAATGTAACCCAAATATCCTCCCAATCCGTTCATTAGCCGTTCAAGCCTTAAGGTGCGCTCTGCGACAACACATTTCGAAGAAGTGAGTCAAGACAGCGCGCAGTGACGTGATCAAATCAGTTAGCGCAATAACGTGGTTCAGCGCAGTATTACACATCTCCATCAGCAGACGAACAGCTGATACTTTCAATGCAGCTCTTCAATTCAATTGCCGATCGACGAGTCGCAGGTTAATTGTGTTTGAGGCATGCAACGCGATCGCTTTTGCGTGTGTTCTAGTGGCACACTATTGTATTCTAGAATCTAGTGACTAGTTTATACTATGTTTTGTAGTTTTATTGGGAACATGCAACATACAAATAACAATACAGAAGGATAAATAAATTACTAAAAAAACCGAGGTGCGATAATCTTAAATTTCTCCTGGAACGCCATTCTATGTCTGTTTAAAAAAATCAGTTTCCCTTTAAACTTTTAAATTAAGTAAATGAAGTAGTGTGACGTTTACTGGTGTTGGTGAAAATCATATTATTATATTATAATATATATTATTATTATAAACTAACAGGGATTCAAACAGAAATTTCATAACATAATTCGTTCAGTATTTACCACAGACAGGAAACCATGTCTCGATATATAAATTAGTCAGTGTTTCACAACTATACGTTTAATATTGTAATATTGTTACAGAAAATGGTTTTCTGTAATCATCTTTTAGAACTGTGTAGGATGCAAACAAATGACAATCAGCGAACAATTACACCATATTTTGCGTAGGATGACAATTATACGAACGAATGTTTTCTCTTAAATTGTGCTACGTATTACACAACAAATTCCAATTTAATCAAATTCTATCATTATTCATTACCCTACAGGTAAGTAAACGTGTAAGGCAAAACGTTTAGATCCAAGGAATAGTGCAATTAAATACCAATAGATTTACCATATTGAGCCATTTAATTTTAAAAGAAACCTTTATTTTGGTGTACAATAGAAATTGGTGTACATTCCAAGGCATTGCTATTATTATATATTACTAGCTGTTGCCCGCGACTTCGTCCACGTGAATTTCGTGGTATGAAAAATAGATGTTGGCCTATTCTCAGACCTACTCAATACGCTCACAAAATTTCATGAGAATCGGTCAAGCCGTTTCGGAGGAGTATGGGAACGAAAACTGTGACACGAAAATTTTATATATATAGATTAGGATTCATGATTAAAGCTTACATCAAGAGGTGAAAACGAATGAACCAATTAGCAAAAACCCAAAAATCGAGACGCTACGTGCAGTGTACTGCGACGTCTCGCTTCCGAATCGTAAACTGTCCTGTTTTAAGAGTTCATGGTAAGGGGGCTGGTCTTCAAAGACGCCAAACCTTTTGAAGCAATGTAAAAAATTAGTTAAATTTAAAACTAAACGATTTTCGATCTTACATTATATAGCTTTGATATCATTCCGAGTGAAGTACGTACTGGTATAATGACAAGGCTCGTTGAGCCAATTACTGGATGTTCGCTCTATACTGGTACTCTGCTACGCGTCATTGCGCTCAAGTTAACCAACACACGTAATGGCACAAGTTGCGCCAATGTTTATTATTGATTGATGACACACAATTCGATATTTGCATAGTCAGTTGAAGGACTAATGTCACAAACGGTTTTTGAACTGTTCACGACATAAGCTGTCGAACGAACACTATTTCGTCTGTATTTTATGCAATTCAATTTAAATATGTATATTTATTATTTTATCAATAAAAGTTTGTTTTTTTGGTATTTATAGCCGAGGTTATTATTAAACTGGCTGTTTACTTGATGTTTATTTATAATACCCGGATCCATAATTAAGAGGCAATGTTTCTTTAAAATAAATTATACCTACTCACTAAAAAGACAGTGTGGTACACATCAAAACAAGTAAAAATGATCTCGCTCGACAAAGTGCTGTCTCGTACGTTTTGTTTCGACGTAAAACAGTTCTCAGAAGAAATTCTATCTCGTACCAGACAGATGGGTGCTGATTGTTTGGACTCTTGTTTCATTGCACCCAATCTAGTTCCATTAAAATATCAATACGCTTGGTGATACATTTGTGTACTGCTATTTTAGTTGCCTAACTAGAGGACTTTGTACATTATAGAGAATGCGGCTTTTACGTAACATCTAGGTCACCTAGATCCTGTGCGCTATTTAGGTTTGTTGCTGGTGACCTTTTGCAAGTCTCTCTGAATCTGTATTTTCTGGTCCTTGACCCGAGTATCTTATTAGTTTCAGACTTGAACAATATTTTTAAATTATTTATTTAACGCTACGGAATGTATTATATTATATTACGTGCTTATAATTTACATGCCTATTAAATAATACACTTAATAAGTCAGTAATGTGTAGGTAGTGATAAAAAATGGAGTTACAGGAAAACAAACAAAATGAACCGAAACTCACAATTTAGCTGTAACTGTTGGCCCGCGCGCACTGAATTCGTAACTATTTTATTGTGTCAATGGCGTAACTGCCATTTGCAGGCAAAACGACTATTGAATTGACGCGATTTGTGCGCGGTAGCCACACATTTTCAGAGTCGTTGTTACAATTGATCGTGTCTTGAACTCTTAAAATAGCAAGTCGATTTAAATCGAAGCTAATGTAGAAACGTTAACATAAAGCCTGACATTTACACACGCTTTGTAAAGTTATCTGTCCTTGTTATGTATATTTTAATGAACTTATTTAAAGATAAACTTGCACGTATTTTGAGTTGTAATCGTTTATAAAACTTGTATAAATAAGGGGTAAGTGTTACGACTGGTTATTATGAGTGCGGAAGTCGGAATATGCTTCGATTTGAAGCCGACAATTGCATCACTTATGTTTTGTAATACTTACGCTTTAGGTGTAAATAGTGGCACAATTGCTTGCTTAGGCATTATCGCTCCAATTCCCAGTCGATTACTATAATAATAATAAAAGCTTAAACGCCTTTCTGGCGGCGTGGTTGCAAACGCAACTATCTCGCATTATAACTATTAGACAGCTTAAGCAGCTCTTTTTTTATAAGTCTAATGATCTTCTGTTAGTTTAAATAGTGTTACTCGTTGACAATGCGCCAAAGTAATTTTGTCTTACTTTTTATGTTCATGACTGTAATGAGAAAATTATTACTTAAAGTTCAGTATGTTTTGTGCCAGTAACGTTAATTTCTCACGGTTAGGGCCTTTCAAAAAATGAAATCTTATTATACCACATTAATTTGACTTCTTTACTAGACTCCTAACATAATTCTTAGGAATAATATGTGTAGTTTTGTCAATTTAAAATATTTATTTTGCCTTGTGGTTAAAAGTTTGGTTAATTTAAAGGTGTGGTAAAAAATGTAAAAGAAAAACGTATTACAGAATTCTAATTATTTTTACAATATATGTACCAACATTTGTAAATCTTTCTCAATATTATAACGCAACACATGTTTATAAATATAGTTACATGTTTTGTTTGGGACTCAAAACCTCCAATGTAACTTCGCGGAAGTCGTTTCCTATCAAATTATAGGCTTTCTTTTCGTTGAAGTTCGCATAACAATTTTTTTTAATGCGGAAAATTGCTGTTGAATTTTGACTCCGTGGTTACTATACTGACATGAATTTGAATAAAGTTGTATATACGAAAGTCTTGATACTTGAAATAATCTATAAGTTCGTTACATGGCTTCAAGGCAATTAGAACGCCCGTATAGTTGGAATAACAAGTAACAGTTTTGCTGGTATCAATGCGTTTAGTACTTAATTACGATTTCGAATGACAATATTAGAGCTGTTACAAATTACAAGCCGCCAGTTTGCTCTGATAAGTGACTAGTTCACCAACGTAGCAAGTCAGCAACTAGTCTACACAAGTACTTCAGGTTGCGACACAAACATTACAACGCGAAAACTTGTATTGGTTTGTTCAACCAATTATTGAAGGCATATTCTATAGACAGTTTACGGGCTCTCTGTATAACTTATTACGCCTAATCATCGTAACTATGTTATAATTGTAGGCGTTACTTCACCCGGCATCCTTAGAACGCAACCTTTTAAAAGCTTCTTAAACTTTTTGTTGAGGTGTCGTTAAACCGACGCGACGAGTTGAGTGTCGACTACTTCACAAGTACAAAAACCTCAATGGTCGGAGCGTCTTTGGTAGTTTATGTGAGTTAAAACGTACCTTTCACTGAGCGAACGGTGGCGGAAGCTCAGTTATGTCATAGCGAGGCTCAGTGGGCCACCGGCTGACCGTAATGGTCGCGGCACACTTAGCACGACCCACGAAAACAAGCGTTGCGTCAACAACACATGACAACATATTGCATAATTTTGGATATTTCTTTCGGCTTATTATTTCTTGAACGGATTTTCCCACTGGTGTCTTCCGGCACACTTATTTTAATCGACGAAATTGTAGCAAATGAGGCCTGTGGCTGAGGTTTACGTAATCTGACCTAACCTTTACCATATTTTATGATCTACTTAGTTAGTGTTATACATAATTTATACAGAGATTATGAATTCAATTCGAATCTATACATGTTTGAGATTTAGGACCGGTCTGTGAGTGGTAACACATCTTACATTAATAAGTGTGGCTGCCGAGTTAGATTAATATATTCCAGTTCTAAATATATAATTTGTTTAAGCTTCGTATAGATCACAGATGAAATCTCATTAATAGTTTAAAATGACGAGTCGTCCATTGAACATTCTCACTGCAATAGTAAACATGAAGCTGAGTACAATTTCCGTGCAATTTGTTTAATAGTATACAGAATAAACAAAACGTGTTCAATGTGTATATACATATACCTAAATAGTTGGCACCTAAATGTCAAGATGTAACATCTGAGTGAGGTCATCGCGTGCGCCGCGCCGGTGTGACATTTCGAAGATGGTGGATAAATGAGAGGTAACGTTAAACAGTATACACGAAACGTTTGCAACTTTAATGAAAACTAGTACAGATCTGAGACTGTAGTATGAGCTTGGTTCATAGCTAATTGGTACATTAGTAGTCACCTGTCAATCATAATATTATAACGCGAACGCAGTAGTATAGTTTGGTCTCTACATACTACATAGACGCTCTGCGTGTTATCCGCTAACCTAATTGTGACGATCGTCCAAGAATGTTGAAGCGTGTAAAATACAATCGAGTGACGTCATCCGAAGCTTTGATTTCTTGTTCGTTGCTCGTGGTTATGCATTACGATGCTGACTAAGATAGATGTAAACGTTATAGAGATAAATTAACGTCATTATTACGCGTATATCCGTATATGTGAATTGATAAAGAGATTGTGTATTTATTTGTCCGATAATATTGATTAAATAACACGCTCCTCTCAAGTAGGTACTTTTCCTGTATTGTGAGTGCGTTTGCACCTGCAAGTGGGCCAAACGAAAGGCGAACTACTCCAATTAGGTTAGCACGTAATAAGTAGTCTAACATTTTATCTAACATAATATTACCCAACATTGATTCAAACGATGCTGTGTTTTCATCTTGCTCTAAAATCTAGAGTGGGTCGGGTACTCGGGCCCGAGCAAAAAGTCTAAGACTGAAAATAGCTGAGGTCGGCGGAGCGTGGCGACTCAAATTGGGCAGTGCGTGGCTTGCTCCACTCCACTGCGCAGGAGTTTGGACAGTCATCGTCTACCCCTGACACGGGACCTTGATTCCACCACGATTTATAACGGAAGGTACTCAAATCACTTCATAACGAAAGTACCGTCTTCAAAATAAAGAGGCAAAAACGCGAGCTATAATATAGCCTTAGATAACAGATATATATTTATCGCCATTATTGCAAGAAGATGTTATACCCACCACTTATATTTAAGGAATGGAAAAAACATATTATCTTATGTGGTTAGTGAATGAAATAATTCCAGACATCATACAGCAAACATAAAAAACATAAAGCAAATTAATGCTAACATTACAAGATAATCTCATACAATAACCATTAAGAATTATACTCCTAAAATATGTTGTATACGTGAATACTTCAGTAGAACTCAGATATTATGTAAATAATGCACAAAGATGTTACATAAGTAAGTGTGCATAGCGTGTCAGTCAAAAGACTTCAACGCGCTAGCTTATCTAAACATCATCGAATGTTATTTCACGCACTTCCTTATAAAGGTGGTCTTAAACTTAATAAGGAATTAATAAACATCCAGTTCACCTGGAACTTCCTAGTTGTTTACTTGAAAATCAGCATCAATCGTCGGTAGTGAGAGTGGAGCGAGTCGACAGCGCGGGCGCAATGGCTACGGCGCGCGGCGCCCGCGCACCGGCTCTCGTTACGTCACCGCTCGCCGCGCACACACTCACACTTTCACTGTTAGATAATAGCTCAACACTACGCTACTGCCTTACTTACACACTTACACGTACAATAGGAAGTTGTTCTATTACACATTTATACTATACAACGGCTGTACAATTTTAGTGCAGAAAAGTCAAACGAACAAATTTGTTATGTAGCGATGACGAAACACTAAAATTAATTGCCAATAATAATCATTATTATTTAATTTGCTGTAGCTTTCAGCAATATAAAGTGGCGTTTTATAATCATTATGATGTAAGATGGCGTTTGATACCGACTAATTATATTATCATCTAATTTAAGTAGTCTTAAGTAGGTTTCTGATGCTAAGGAAGTATCGAGTACCTAACACAAAACCTTCACTTCTCATACTTGCATAGACATTTTTCATATGGTATGTTATTAAGTTATTCATTAAGTTCATGGTTTTAACTTAATCTCGTTAGACGTGGCGAGGAGGTCGCAACAATCAAATTCATTGGACGCACAATCAAGGCAGATATTTTTTGAATGAGTCGCGTGAGGTGTTGGAGCAATTGACTTCACTAATTGATCAAGCGGAACTCTATTCGATAACCAATAACAATATGGTAACATCGTGTGAATTTGTGCACTTTTTTGTTAGACGCGTAATAAGTGTGCGTGTACGCAACAGGCGTTGTGTACAGACGTGATTGCAACGTAATCGAGTTTTGCGGAAAACTCTCGATTGTTATCATAAAATGTAATAGCTATTAGCTGCTACCACTGTTAGCGCCACTTGGCACGTTTAAACATTAGTAACCGCTCTCGTAGAGTGCCTTTCCCTGTCTTAACTAATACAAAACCTTTTAATAAAGTATTAGGTATAAATTATTAAGAAGCGTTATTATTCTTCTTTTAATTGGACTAATACAACCAATACCAGTTTTATATTACGTAAAAATTGGGTTTTAATGCAAATTAGTCCCGCTTACCGCTTGTACCAATGCCGGGCGCATAATTTATAGCCACATAACATAGAAAATATGAAACAAGGGTCGCCATGCTACTGACTAGGTTTTTACCCTGTATTATGTAGATAGGTAGAGACACTATAAAAGTAAAGACAGTGACAAGAAACGTTTTTGTGAAATTCGCCAAACATTTGGCCTTATCTAGAGCTAAATAAGCACAATTTTAATTAGACCTTAGTAAAACTTTCATTTGTTATAGATACCTAATTACATCTTTATTGTGGTTAATGATAGTTGGCTAATTAATTCATCATACAAAATGATGACTGAGTAGAATAACCATTTAAATAACTAACAATGAACGATCTCATCACACCGTCCTTGTGTTACAATCGTAGACAGATCTGATGATTTGAGTATTTGAAGCATCAAGCCACATTCGTGGGCTGGCAACACCGCCATATCCGCATGTGATGTGACCTTGACTGGAGTCGTTCAGTAATTTTATTCCGTACTTAGTGTTCCGTATCATGTACACTGTATAGGCGTGTTTAGATGCCTTAATGTTGTAGTAAAACTCATTTGAGTGTATGACGCTGTTATTTAGATGTGTATAAAGGCATTTTTAAAGCGTTTGTATTTGTTATTTATACCTTAGGGTGGCCACTGGCCAGTCAAACGTGTTTAACGAAACGTAGCTATGTATCCTCCATATTTACTCAGTCAGTCAGTATTTTATACGACAGTTTAAGCTAACAAATATCTTCAATTTTGTTTTTGAGATAAATGTAGGTGAATCTACAAAAAGTGGTCCATCACTAATACAAAATCCTCTCTTGAGCAATGCTTCTCGTATTCTGGTCGTTTTGGTTTGACGTAACTTACTTAATTTGCTGCCTCTAGAGCATAATTTAACCTGATCTAGATTTGGAATTCAGTTCGAGTTCTCGTTTAAACAGATATTGTAGAAGCCATTTACATTTTGTTGTTACATGCTGGCTGTAGCAATCCGCTTGTCTTATTCACTTACCCTTTCACACTCCTAAGTTAGAACCCGCCATTGATGTCGGTATGCCAGTTTGAGTTCTGAAGCCTATTTACAATTACACGGCGATTTTTTACCATTATTCAAGTTTGGTCACGAATATCAACAAAAAGTTTTATCTTCAGACCGTAACCTTGATCTTTTGTTAGCCATTTAATTACGTTGAGTCGAATTCATATGCTCACTGTCGGAAAACGAAATAGCACACGTGGAAAAAATTTCAATTATGTCTGACAATACCCTTGATTCAGTGATTAACTGAAAACTTTGTCGGAACTATTTCGTTTACAATGAAACTTTCCTCTTTGTAAACGAGGAAGTCGAATAACTTGCCGTGTTTGCTCTGTTTAATGTTATGCAAAGTTAAATTGCCTCATTATAATGGAACAAGTTAGTCACCGGTTAAATATATTTCTGTGGTTTTGTTGTCGAAGTTATAACCAAGTAAAATAATCAAAATGAGCATTAAGATGCAGCGTCTGATCTTCTTGTACCTATTAAGTATAGTTCAAGGCAAAACACAGTATATTATGCTTGACGACGGCTTTTATATCAATATTATAAATGCGAAAGTTAAATTGGTTGAGTGATTTAAATATTTGTAAATTCGAATGTTTATTACTCTGTTACTCAATCACACCATACGTAGATTGTAACTTGAGGGAGAGAGGGATCAAGCTACGCATAATATAATTTATATGATATTGGTTCCGATTTATAAAACTGCATTATTTGTGGAGTACATTTGAGTTGGTTTCTTTGCATACTTGTAGAAGTAACAGAGATTGGAAAAATAATTTGACCCTTTTTAACGAGGTTACTCTATGAATTTAAATGTTATATTAACTAAGTCTCATCAACTTCAACCGAGGTCTGTAACAGTTGCGTAACTTAGTTTCGACATTAGTTTAATACTGAACAACTAGTATAACTCCAACTTCTTTATTGGCCATAAAAGGAAAGCTTACGAATCTGTGATTACAGAGGCAACTGATTTATTTAGCGCGTTCTCATTTTGAAGGGAAAAATTGTGAAATTCCAATTCTGGATTCGATTTCACTTGAAAACAGTTAAGCAAGAATATTAAAACTCTAGAACGACTGATGTCCTGATTTCAAAACAACTCGTTCCATTTTTGTAATTCAAAAATTTTCCACCAGCTTACGCAAAAACGATGCTCCCTGCTAGCGGATTGGTCAGGAATCTGTTTTTACGAGGCCTGAATTAATATTTATCAGTTTACTGGTACTACAATAACAGCGAATCAAGGTATCGGTGTGTTAAAGTGCTTATGAATACAAAGTGAAATTTAAATGCGGGCCTCATCTCACGCATTCATGTATTCGTCCATTATTATGTTATCGATAGTTGGTGGTTTGATTGGCAGCAAGTTATCCGGACGGGGTCGTCGCACGATAAAACACCAATGAGTATTTATCGAATTCATATCTGTTAACAAGTTAAGACAATGTAATCGGGCGCTACGTAATTACTACACAAACAGTTGGAGACAACACGTTTTATCTGGCCGTTGACTTGTGATTCATGACAAGTGCTCCTTTATTATGTTGTAGGTACTGATTCTAATTTTAGACCAATGTATGTGTGTGAAGAACTCCACTACATTATTCATATTATCTTAAACGTCAAGGTTTCAATATTTTGAGACGGACGACCACCTAAAGGTGTAATATATCACGTTGTGTTTTGTGTTTAACACTCGACGGGTACTATAAAGTATTCCCATAACGCGACCGCGAACGTACGTAACTTTATAGTCATCCGTCACTCGTTTTACGGCGCAACAAAAGTGTTTGTAGCTGACATTAGTCATTTGCGAATAATGATTGTTACAAAAAGCACCCTCCGTGTATTCTCCCATGCGGGTCGCGTGCTGCGCGCGTGTCCCACATAACACGCAAATTTGAACATAATAAAAAGTTCAAATCGACACTTGAAGCACGCATAAACTTAGTGATGAGCTGTTTGTGTAAGCGGTGGCGCTTTATGTTGTTTTGAAGGGGTGTGCTCCGAGGGAAGGTGCGAAAGATCCAAGGCTCTGTCGTGAACACAAATAGCGTTATTTGCATACTAAAGTTGGTATGTTTTGCAAAGAGTACACCGGTTGATATTTGCAAACCGGATTAGTGACTTATATGGGTTCTTATGATTTCAATAAAAATATAACTAGACTCAGATAAATTAATTACTTGAACTCCAAGCTTTGCATCTACTTAACGTCTTCATATTATTTTTCTTTGTTTTGCGAATTATTAAAGGCTCAGTGAACTGGCATGGTGACTTCAACTGGTCTGCTTACGTTATTGTTTATCCATATAGTTAATTTTACTTGACATTCATTATCTTAGAACCTAAAAAATGGTTTGACATGTGAACGTTCCAAACGATCAACCCTGTTCGTTAACTGCGTAAGCAAGCTAGATAAGTGAATACGTTAACCTTTGTCCCCTAAGTAGGGGTGGCATCACGACCGTTGGATGATAACCCCAGCGATTAGTAACGTGTCCCACCCTAACATATATAATAAGCTGTGTGGAAACTATTGTCTAATCGGAATATTTCAATATTGACTTAATCGACAACTGCTAGCATCGCAACTGCCTAATAACGCTTGGTTGATGCTCATTACAAATATAACACGAATTGCGTTATTAAACTAACCGTATTCGACGTAATATTAATATCGTGATCGGTAATGACGTAAATTACGATTGTTACAACCTTCGTCAGATAACGCGAGAGCTACGT
The DNA here is from genome assembly GCA_946251915.1 of Abrostola triplasia. Classification (NCBI taxonomy): domain Eukaryota; kingdom Metazoa; phylum Arthropoda; class Insecta; order Lepidoptera; family Noctuidae; genus Abrostola; species Abrostola triplasia. Next base: position 6,071,845 of record OX276434.1, on the reverse strand, counting down.
GTCGACTCGATACGAGAATCGACGTAATAAGTTTCATTTCGTTGTAGATTGCTTCCGTAATGTGTAATTGCTTTAGTGCACGTCCACTGTGCCGATAATATATTCGTATAAAAACCGTTTTAAAGTCAGCGCTCACTACTGAACATGGGAGTTGCTCTTTTAATTGTACGAGCTGCATTCTTCTGTAATCACATCTTCAATGCCTTTGCCAGCAAGACACAATGTGTCTTATTGAAGAGAATCGGGAACGTGATAAAAATACATAATGGATGGTTGGTTTTCCTATACCTATGTTTTTGCTGATAAAAACGATTTAATTTGCAGAAAAATAGCAATCAGTTATTCATGATAACGTTTTACTACCGCGACGTTCAACGACCTCTGGAAGTGACAAGGGTTATACTATCAGACGTGACATGACTACGATTATTGTTTATAAAAATACGTTCAACACTAATTATAATTTATAAGCTTTTCTAAAATTAGTTTCAAAGTCCAAGTCAGTTACTGACCTTTTTAAATTTAATTTTAAATATAATTAACCAACTTGTAATAACAAAAAGCTATCAGAATCCCACGTTAAGTTCCCATGACATCAATCTTCCCTGTTTTGATTTCTCCATTAATAGCAGATTGCTAAAATGTATGCATGTTGCCGTGAAATAAGATCCTTATGTGTATTGCTTTAAAGTTTAGAATAGGTTGTGAACAACGGAGTGCCTATGCTTAATAAAAAGTATTTTGTTGGTCCACTCGTAGAGAGCCCGCATAATTGTACCCGTCAGATTAAATACAGTTCCATGGCTTAGGGTGGCATACCCCAACTAATCACGGGGCAAAACCACCATTGAAACATATCGTTAAGGACTATTTGTGAGTACCAAATGTCATGGGAAAAATTCGCCTACATGTACTCAACGCTAATTGAAAACCGTTTGTTAGGTTTAATTTAATTAATTACCTTATTTTAACAGTTAATCCGATTTAATTAACGCTGTATCTAAAAAGTGAACTATAAATAAGAATTAAATTACCTTACATCAGAATAATTGTATTATTTCATCAAAAGCAATAGAATAGATTCGTCCACCTAAAATAGGACTCGAACCAATAACTATTTAACATAACAAGGAGACGGAAAAAAACATTACAACACTACGAAGTGGAGCAATTAAAAGTAATTATATGCTATAATTTATAACGCGGGCTCGTCGCTTATCTTGGCAAAATCAATATGGTAATTATTGTGAATGAGCGACCGCCAACGGTCACCGTATAAAAACGGCTTCCATGTGGGGAGGTAGGGCCTCGAGTACCCGCATAAGTGTTATTAGTGGTGCGCCAATCTAGCTACGATTCCCCTTTTACGAGGGCTATTTAAAACGAGAGGGTGTCGCTCCTACTGAAATGCATCAACACTTTAATTTCAAACAAACGTTTACCCATTCATTTTAATTAGAAATACTTGAACAGTCCTGTTTATTTGTGACTCAAAATACTGCGTCTCGCATTAAATATTTTATTTATAATGTACTTACAACTGTTGCACAAATAGCACATTATCATGCATTAACCTTTTACCTTAATTCAAAACAAAATAACATTAAGCCAAAATGTATTCCCGGCAATATGCAAACCTTGACATTGCAGGGCAGGCTTTCGAGTAAATAAGATTAAAATGTTTGTTTTTTTACCCAAAGTGTGTTTAAAAAGAAACAAACGTGTGGGCGTTGTTTACAAGGATCGTCGTAAGCTTTAATAAATACATCGTAAAGTGTGAGAGTGGAAATAGTCTATTTTTAGTTAATTTGCGTGCATCTAAAACGCAAGTCACGTTCAAAAACAAAGGGCCGGAGCGCCGACCACCGCAGTTTCTGAGAACACACTCGTAGCATATTTAGCTCGAGCAACTTTGAGCGAAAATAATCTCGCTTCAAGCTTTTATATAGTTTCCTGTCGACGACATGAACGCCATTCGCAATTGTTATGCTTATGTCAACACTTGAGTAGACTAAAAATATCAAAAAAAACTTTTTATGATCACTTTTTACAGGGTTCAAGTATTCGGCAATATACATTTCCTTCAATGGTGATTAAAAGGCTGTAAAGGGACATCAGAAACCAATTGACGGATTATAATTTTATAAAAGAAATTTGTAAAGACATTTCAAACTCCCAAGTACTTATAACCAATTGTTATATTTCTTAAACATTTAAAATAATGTAATTCTAAGCTGGCTGTAAACTTTAGAATGTTTTTTTACTTCGTAGCAAATTGAAATATTTGAATATTGACAATGTTGACTTTATTTTCCGTGTGCACAAAAAATACTTAGCATAACGTGTGCGTAGGTACTTGTGTAGTCCACTACCTACATATATCTTTTTAAAGTCTAAAGAATATTAATAATTATGTGACGAAGCAACTAGCAGTATTACGTAACCCATTGTCTTTCTTTATTTGGCTTAGTTAGTGAGGCTTATATTAAATCAAAACATAATTTTCTGTTCGTATTTTAAGGATCTAGGTAATACCAAATAATGTGGGAACTTGACGATAAACATTTATATTGCACAGATCGTTACAGGTACAAGTAAAACTTTATAGACATAGATCAATAAGGACATCAACCTTCTTAGTCATAAATCAGGATTATACCGGCACTAACTAAACCCCGTATTAAGCTTATTGACATAACTTTGATATATAAACGAGTGACAGGTATAATTTAATCCTTGGTTTAAAATAGTATTTCTATGAATAAAGGGGGTACAAGTCTAAGTAGTAGTCGCAAAACGCCTTACATAAACATTTTTTAATGGTTGTTATTAAACTCCAGCGTATTAAGCCGTGTTTTATACATATACTTTATTTTTATTAATGTTAATTATTTTTATGTAAATTCTCTATCGCGTTTAGAGTTAGACATGTCTGTAATGATAGTAGATAAGGATGTGTATAAATAAATAAATATACCTAGTATATGACAAAACGTAATATTCTAAATAGGGGTATAAAAACACGACAAATATAAATAAAATGATTTGCAATCGAACATAAAATATTGTAAAGCTTCACAAATCAGTCCTTGACGGGCTCATCATATTTACTAAACAATTTAAGCCGGCTGTTCGTCTGTTTGTGTAGGCAGGCAAGTGATATGATAAGTTCTGTATATAACATGGAATATGAAATTAAATTATTTGTTTTGGAACAGAGAAGGCAACTATTACTGAATCGAACTTTATTTGGTGGATACGGGCATATTATGCATATTGTAATAATAGATACTATTTAGGCCTTTGTCAATGATATTCATTTACTTATGTATTTACGATGTGCAAAATTAAATTACCATTTATAAGCGGATTGCAATTCGCAGTTTATTTACTACCATAACTTTCATATTTTTATAAATTTAGGCTGATTTGGGCATCTTTGCGGGAAAGACATGGCCTGAAATGGCATTGGACAGGGTTTTGTGGAAGAATAATGGGGAGGCCTTACCCAGCAGTGGGACACCGATCAGGCTACATTAAAAAAAGCTTATTTATAGAGCGCCTCGATCGCTGATCTAAAATCATACTTGTGATAAAAGTAATAAAGGTAAAATAATATCCCCGTGTTAGGTACAGGTCGAGAGCTATTTATCATAGGCGAAATACGCAAGGCCTTTATTTAAATATCTAGAAACTAGTTAGGAAGTTAGTATCACAGTTATGTTCCTTTTCATTATTTCGGATTATTATTATTAAACGAACGAGTTCCACAATACAACGGTCTACCATTCCTACTCAAATTTTGCAAAGCAAGAGCCGAGCGAATTATTGCAGCAAAACGTGGGTGTTGATATAAAATTATATTTCTAACTGCCCCTAGGGACTAGCGGTGTGAATGTGTGATTGACGCATCAAGCGGCTGGATAACTTAACAATTTTAATTCTGTAAACAATTGAATTTAGTTGACGTAGCGCTGTAACATTCCGTATTGGGGAATAACAAAAAAATCCTTAGTTTTGCATTTTTTGCAGCCAAGAAGTGGTCTCAGGTTAGCGGGTACAATAACTGCCAACACATCAAAGAGTTTACGAGGAAACCAGCTAACGTTACTTCTGTAATTTCAACTAACGTGCAGTTTACTTGTACTTGTATGGAGTGGGAAATGAAATCAGAAACTTGTGTGTTTTGCATTACAGTTTCATTTTAGCTTAGTTAGTTTGCCTATTCCTCTAGTACACGTGGGCATTCATAGGAATCTAGCTTACAATATAAGGTTTCACTTACAAAGATGTAGTTCACGTGTTTTGGAAGATTTTTAACACTAGGAACTGTAATTTTTATTCCCATGCCATTAAATGGGAAATATTTTGTTTATTATAGTACTGGTTTAAAGATTGGTATCTCTTTGTAACACAAACAAAATAAATATAAACACAATACATCTTAATTCTAAATATATCATTCGCTATCCAAGAAAGAAGAGAGAATAATCGTCATACTGTAATATAAGCTTGCATGACAGTAGATAGTGCCGACAAATATAATATCTTAGTTGTCTTCTTAACACGAGAATATAGGGTGACCCACTTGTTCTTTGCCAAAGACAACGCGCTATTATTTTAACTACAGACCAATACGCAATGTATAAGTACCGGTATGATGATATTGTGTAGACTGTGTTCAATATTTAATTGCTAGGCGGAGGCCCTGACTTATTTGACACGAGCACACAGCTCTGGTGGTCTTATCCGGCGGTTAAGTCGGGCTAATAAATCATGTCCATGACTTATTTTATCACTTCTTGGCACTGCATATATACTGTCGATATCGTTATATACCTACACAGGATAGGGGTATAACATTCCCAAACTTTATTTGCCTATAATATAACTTTTATAACACTCGTAATACGAACTATTTTGCGTTGTTTTGACTGCGCTTTGGTCTGATATCGGCAGTGAGAAGCAGGGGAAGAGGTCGAGGCTATCTACTGATAAGGAGTGAACCGAACAGCGGTGGGTTGACTGAGCCCAAATGACAAACATACGATTGCTGATATGCAAGATTTGGATGAACGTTAACCGATATTTATTCATTGATAATAACAGCCCAATTTGCAAACATTACATTTTTTATACTATTTAAATAACATTAAGATGACGACACAGAAAATAAGTATTAGCCTCAATATCGTAAACTAGTTTAAGCTTACGGAAATTGCGACAAGAATTTAGATAGCAATTATGAATGGAAATAACGAGTAGAAAGTAAAAGTTAGAATTGCGCCGTACAGTAGAGTGGCAGTTATTTCCTTTTATTGGCTCCAAGAAACGTATATAACTCTAAGTTAACAGGATTTACAAAAGTGGGAGTAAGCTGCGCTCCTGTCTGGTTATATCAGGGCCCGCTCGTTATACAACTTATAACCGGTTCCCATTTGACGTCATCGACCAATTCTTCGATGTATTCTTTGTGAAGCTGCGCTCCAAAACAGCGTCGCAGCGCAATTCTCAACGATATTTTATAAAATTATGACTTCAAGCGGAGGAACGCAGCTATGAAATTAGCACATAGATCGATGAATTTAATAGCGAAGAAAGAACTTCTCAGGAGATAAATATCGGTTATGTTTTATAAGTTGGCGGAACTTGTAAAACGAAATGCTGTATGTGTGCAAGAAATTTTAATGTATTTCTAAACCAAGCACCCTAGCAGGGACTGGTTCTCGGATAATGGACACAAGTTATACAGCATGATGCACAAGATGGTACATTACAGGCTGTTTACTTTACATAATCGTGTATTACCTAATGAGATGTTACGCAAAACTGTATTTTCCCGCTTATCCTTGCGAGAAACCTGGTTTTTTAGCGGAATAAAGAAATTACTTGTTCATTTTTATTTTACATTTATATGGGATTGGTTCGTTAGAGGAGTCCAGTTTACTAATTAGTTCTACAGGCTTGATAAGTAAAGCTTGGTTTTATCGGAACTGCGCGGTACTTTCATAGATTATGCAAAAGGATGGCGCGTAAAATATTCCTATCATCATGTTTTAATGCCTGCCGCATAACTTGAAAAGTAAGAGGTATGTATGTAACGGCAACTAATTTAATCAATCGTATCAAGTTTCTGGATATACCATAAAACGGGCGGAAACGAAACTTAAGGGTGAATAGAGGCAGAACTGATTTTACAGCAAAAGGAGAATAGATTGCAACCATTAAGGACCCTATACTTTAAATTGTATTATAAACAATCTAGAGTCCTTTTTGACAACTAAACTAAAGTTAAATTCAGTTCCTAAGTTTTGTCTTCATTCACTCTTTAGTTTCGAATCACCCCGTTTTACTATAATGACACTATTTTCCATTGCAACTATAGTGATTACTTGCATACTACCTACATAATTAAATAAAGCTTCTTTAAAATTCTCATCCACACAATGCATTTACTCGTAAATTAATAGTTCGTGACAACCTCCACATTTTTCTGTTGGGGTTCATTTTACGTATGCTTACTTTCCGTCTTGCATTCATATCGGGCTTACGATCTGTTTTTTCATCCCTGACGGAGCAAGTACCGGTTCTACACAGACTCCCACCTCAGTTTACAACATTGAGAAGATTTTCGTTTTATGATAGTACCTTTTATTATAACAAAAGTATTGGTTGCTTTTCTTACCCCTTGAAATAATCCATAGCGTAACGTTAAAATGGCAAATAAAGTTTTTTTACCGACCACCTATTTATTTGCCCTTTTTTCAGAAAGTGATTAAATATATTTGTATTGTTTGTGCTACATTAGTCATTCAATTTTTTATAGTTTTGCTTGATACACGTTACCACTTTGGTGATACCTAAGACATAAATTTGGTGGCTAATGGTGTTTATAATTCAATCTGCCCCATTCCAAGTTTGCCCTCAGCGTATTTATTTTGAATAAAATCAGCATGATACAGCTCAAGTTAAATTTATGGTTGAATAAGCCACATAATCGTTAACTAGTTGTTGCAAAAACTGTTAACGACAATACCCCTTAATTAACGAGGAACTTGCATAATCGTGCAATATGATTTCATTATCACAAGAACCGACCAAACCATTACAAATACAAGCGAAGACGTAGTTTCATAATATAAATCCTAAGACAGAAAAGCGTTCACTTTTACTTTCGGTGCAACCGCACCGTCCTCACTTCCCTCTTAAAAAGAGGAGGGATGGGCTGTGTGTTGGTCTCTTTTATTCATGCTTTGTTGGGTGTAGTGTTCTCTTTCTAACTTCCCTTTGGCATCATCCTCGGTAATACCAGTTTTGTTCGCGCTTAGTCATCGCAGGTCAGAGATAGTGGTTTCAAATGTCATTACGTTACTATCGGACTCAATACCGCTCAGCGCCATTTGATTTTTATTCATACGTAACTTATACATGTAACAAGACTACGAAATAAATCCGATAGAATATCGTGATGCAATATGAGTTTTGCCTTGACTGAAACGTCTTACATAACCCCATCTACCTATAGGTGCTTTACCTACGTATTTTTCCTACAGAATTGAGGCAGTGCTTTTTATGACGGTAACCCGTTTTTTATGTTATAATATGTATAAATGGAGATCACGTTTTTTAAACAAAAAATGACCTATACCATCCATAAAAATAGTACCACTGACAGAAAAAATATTATACCTGCTGCTAATTAAAATCTTTTGATGTTTACACGTATCGATAATGGGAATTGGAACACATACGTGATTAACATTAATATAAATAATAGGTTTAATATTAACATGCCTATATTGAAATAATAATATACAACGAATGAAACTTCTCCGTAGAAAATGTGAGTGAGACATTAAATCCAGGACACAATGTTTGCTTGTAAGTAATGCTATGATTAATGATGTCAAGTTATATACTGAGTTATATAAACAAGTGTCCATTAAGAGTTAATACCTAGGGTGGTATAATTACTCGTGATCATCGTGCACTATAAGGTGTTATTAAATGATTTATTATCGTGTAAAGGTCTATCAACCGTCTTTATGTAGAGTAAATAAGTTTAGGAAAAATTCTGAATAAATACAATGTAATACTTTAAGATAATTATGTATTAATTACACTTAAATTAGTATTTTAAAGTTTAACAATGGGTACAGCATTTATACCACGAAGCTTAAATTATATGGCGCTTATTTCTTACGACTCTGTAAGAGCCAAACCTGTCCATGTGTTATGCTTTTGAATTTTATATTCGTCTGCCTCCTTGGCGTAGTAGCCACTAAGCGCGACTGCTGAGCACGAGGTCCTAGGTTCGATCCCCGGGTGTTACTAGATTTTCTTCTCTCAGGCTCGCCCCGTATTTACATTTGGACCTATAAAATAACTGGCGAAATGTGTGTGTGCTACACACTCCTGCCTACCTTCTAGGAATACAGTCGTGATTTTATGAATTTTATATTTAGCCTAATTAGTTGACCATCTCTTTGCAAATGCCTCTTATTCATGTCATTATTGGCCAGCTCTAGCCAATAGCTCTGGAAGATGTACATTTAGCGTCGTACCATCTTCATCTGCGTATTCCAGGTCTCCGGTGGTAAGAATCAAACATTATGGCAACGTACTATATTCTTACTTACCTATTTTACTTTATATTCCAACAACAGACTTGCCCATGCCCACCGCTCATCAAGTACTTGTAGTCACCTGGCGAAGATTTCATGATTGATAGCCTTCAGTTTGAAACACGTCAGGCATTGGCAAGTGAATAAAAAACAATTTTTTACATTGCAGTTCGCGTAAACATTTCTATATCATTCATACGTCTTTATCAATCTGCGCAGCGTATCTGTTGCGATAAAACATAAATTTATGTCAGATTCCTTCCGTAAAGTTCCAAAAATATACTTATTTCACAACAGTGCGTAGTAAATGTCCTTGATGAAAAAATACAGTGATTCAAGAAACAGCCTGAAATGTTAGCAAACACAATCTGAATATGAAAATCAACTCAGACGTTTACAAATGACATTTGAAAAATATTCAACACAACGCAATAGTATTTCTGTTCTAAATTTTAAATTTGTAACGGCCGTGTTACATTAATTTCATAGTAATAGAGGCTTGGGTTGCAAAACAGTAGGATTTTGAGATATTACGTAGTGCCCACAGATCTTATCTGACCACTATGCCGCCATTGTGTTCTATGCGTGTTTTTGGTTATTCTGGTGCACTATTTACATAATGAATTAATTAAGTCGTGCTTGAAGTCTGTCTATAAGTTCTTACTTCTATATTGTCAACGTAAGTCGTCAAAAAGGAAGCGCGCCACTTTATAGTGTACAATTTACATCGTACGATATTGAGTGGTAATTGGTAAAGTGTCAGTTTACATCAAAGTGCCGCACTAAGTTGGTGATGCGTTCACGCTCTATTACATACATTTGGTATCGTTTTGGTAACCTAAAGATATTTAAATAATACCATAACAACACAAGAGAAGCTTCTTTTACGAACTTCAGCTAAATTTATCTTTTTTTAGACCCGCCCAAGTTTATTTAACTTATATTAAAAACTGGAAGTTATTCGACTTGACAACGTCGCATTTTATGTGTTTTAATTTTTCGTTCATCCGAAAGGTAAAGATGCTGACATTTATAAGATCCCTTTTTTAGTTGGTCCTTATTATTTTTGATGGAACAAGAATCAACCACCTGATATAATCCTTTAATTGCCTCACCCGACGTCCAAGAGTGATGGGGTGTCAGATTCTTTGGAGACTAAGAGTATGCTTGTCTTTGCTGCTGTATTCTGATTTAATATATTTTTTAAACATTTATTTTGTAAACTAATTGAGACTTTAAAAAGTCTATACTGTAGAGATATAATTATATTGTCTGTCTTATGTAAATCTAGTGTCGTACTTTTAAAAAGTATTTTATTTTTTCTCATTTACGGCAAAAACTTTTCAAATGATACCAAATTCTTTAAAATTACTACTACAACTATTATCTACAAAAGTTTTTTATAAATCTTTAAACATTTTTTCGTTGATATTGGCTGTAGTAGTTTCACGAATTTATTTTTTAGAGTAGGTAATATGTTTACTAAAGCGAATATAACATCCTACCATTTACGAAGCATTAAGATTCCGTAACGGTCAACTGGCATTCAATATCGAACCTTCCAGCGGTCCTGTTCAAGCTACAAAGGCAATATTTTTTTCAGTTACCGAGTAATTTCTTATCGATTCAATCTATAGAATGTAATTCGATCCACAGTATTCGATCGATTAGTCAGGAGCTAAGTTAAATTCAAGTGACACCAAACGGGTAGCCATACATTAGTAGGCAAGCTGCGCTCACACGTCCAAGGTCAATTGCTCCACGCAACGCACCATCACTTCCTCGTTGGCAACCAACTCGGCGGCTTGGGCAATTGCCTCTCACTAGAATTAGGCTCCCGATTACAACACGACACATTCACACACATCAAGCGACTGCTTAAACTCAAATCACTGTGCGTGAGTACCTACCAGCCAGCTACCAGCCAGATTTATGAACTCAAACAGCCCTGTGATTAATTAAGAATCAAGTCCTACAGTTATTAGCATAAGCTTTTGATTTATTAGATGAAAAATTAAATACGTATTTTTTTATAAATTGACAGAATGATATTGCCTTTTTTCCCCAAGTGAATGGCGCTTTGTAGTTAAGTACTTTGTGTCCAAATTTTGATTGGAGTTCACTTTTTGCACATTTAATGGTACCATAATACCTTTATATAATTGGCTTATTTATTTTTAAATACTTTTGTTACGGTAGGTGCACCGAGTTTATTAAGTTTCAGCAAGTGTGTATTGAGCGCTTTAATATACATGTCAGAGTGTATTCTTCTGACCGTATGTGAGTACTATTGAACTATTTGTACTAGTAAAATGCACACTGTAAAATATTCTGTCACAAAATGAAATATTCGTGTCTTAAACATATGCTAACATAATTTATATATTACATTTGTATTAATGTAATCAAAACACGAATACAAACCAATAAATCATAAACATACAGCGCATTATTACCTACATGTTAATACATCTCATTAATAATGTTATACTGCATAGATATTGTAATAGTAGGTATTTATTATGACATTATAATATGAGTGCAATACACTGATTAAACCTTGCTGCAATTGTGATTGTGTTGACTGTCATAATTCAATTTTTATCAAGATTAATGTAATATACTGTAATACCCATATTTGCAAAATAAAAATATCTTTATCTTTATCTTTATTAAATTTACATTTTTTTTTATAAAATAAGTGTAAAGATATGTATGCATAATCATTATATAAGAAACATTTATAAAAAACATATCAGAATATTTACTGTCTAAGTCCAACGCGATTGGTTTTAATCGTAATTGGTTTTTCGATTCAAACGTCCAAACGCATGACTAAAGGTGAATTAGGGCATGGTTGTTAACGAAGCTACGATTTAACTTTGTTTGAGCTCCCAAAACGAGAGGCTTACTGGCCCAAAAAGAAAAGAAAACAACGCTACGACTCGTATCAATCGTTTTTTCAACTTTTTCGGTTTCTCGCTACTACGAGAGCTATGCTGAGACTTCATAACCGGATTTTTGGCGCGGCCTATCTAACCTTAGTCAGATGGAACAAAATAAAACTTTATATCCAAAAAATCTGTGATTTAATAATGGTGGGACGATGGAAAAACGTAATACGCAATTAGCGGGATTCACCCGGAACAACTGATCTTGTGAATTGACATTAGATTTTCCTACACAATATTTACAATAGTTTAGCACCTGATTACCTGAACACATTAAAACCTAACAAATACAACTTAGTTACCTAAACATCATCTAGTGACTGCATTAAACGCTACAAATTAAACTGGTAAATATGTTAATCTCGTAATAAAATAAATTAACATAAACATTGCTGTGTGTAGCGGTCGTTTATCAGCTTCGCAATGAAATTCAAGGCTGACGCTGGGTGTCATGTTGTCCAATACTTGATAAACTAGGAACAAAGCGAGCGAACACAGCGCAGGTTCCTATTAACATTCGTAAGCAGTTGTCGACTGTTTCAAATGAATAAGCGAATATTGCGTTACGTTAATATAACAAAGAATTATATTTCCATTCAGTTAAGGTTTGGGAATTTGCTGGTGTTTGTAAATCAGGCGGTTGTCACGCCTCTGTCGTTCATCGTGGCCTAGCCGTCTTAGCCGTTGTACAAATATGAAGAACAGCTATAGTTTATTTGTTGCAATTATTATGTACCTATATTAATAGGAGTATTTGCCTGAGAAATATGAGTTGTTGGGTATACAAAGCAGTGTTGCAAGCCACGATACATCCCTACTAATATTATAAACGCGAAAGTTTGTAAGTATGATGAATGGATTTTGATGAAATTTCATATGAAGGTAGCCGACACCTTGGATTAACACATAGACTACTTTTTATCTCGAAAAAATGTAGCGAGTAACACCGCGGGGCGCAGCTACTTCTGTATAAATTGCATCTATTTTTACAGCATGATTAAGTAACAAACCCCCAAACATCAAGACTTTCGTGTAGTAAGTGGGCTACTGCATGTTGATACTATGATGCACTATTGCGAAATGCGAAACCGTATGTTGCTGCTTCATTTGGGGAGTACTAATATTTCACGTCGATTCCACTTGGAATTCTATTTGTATGCCGCTGCAACGTTTGAACCCATTAGGTTATTGCAATGCACGGGTTCATATCATACTAATATATGGCCTCATGTTCGCAAACTTGAAGCTTTCTGCTAGCTCTATAAATCAAAATATTTGCTACGTAATAAACCCCCATTTTCGGCTGCGGAAAACGATGTTTTTAGATTGATTATATGGATATTTATAACGTTAATAGTGATAGATTTCGTGGTTACGTTCCAAATAATCCAATGTCATGTGCGATGGCCTTGTTCATCTCTTAAAATATCTTGATGTTGATTCAGCGAGATTTGGAGCGGTTCTCATTTACTGCTTAATCATACACGAGTATATTAAACAGGACACTAAAGCATTTTACACTTTTGGCAAGCTCATAACCCCTAATTAAGAGCCGCAGCTCTCCGTGCGAGAGTTTAAACAAAAGGTTTCAACACGTTAATACATTGTGCATTTAATAAAACAAGGTGTAGGGTGCCGGATGTTAGCCCAAAACAAACGCACGCGAAAATAGCTTTGGATTTCGTCCCAATATGTGGTCTTTGTTTCAGAATGCGAGCATTATTCAGCAAATAAATTATAAGTAAACACTTTCTGTTTACATTCTCTTTTATTTCTGATATTTTTACAGAAGGGTAAATTGGATATGTGTTAATGTTTTTAATCAGTTCGGCCCGTGAGAGTTAATTGCGGCATGGACACAGGCCTGAGATATTTGCTTTATTATTGCCTCTTTGACCGCATATAATTGCATTCCAAGCATTCATGTTCAGGTCCGCGCTCAGTGACACTGTCAACTACAGGCGAAATCAGACTTGACACTGATTCTCTCACTTGATTAGATGTATAAATTCTTAAAAGCTAGTAAAAGAAAGTAAATTGGTATCCAGATAAGAATGAAGCTCCAGCCCTTTGTCGACTGCAACATTAAACTCAATACTCCACGATCGAGAAGCATTCCATTTAACTCGTTATCTTTATAATATGTGACAGGTGACATACAACCGGTAAGTCGTTTATGCCTTCAATGGTAAACGATCGATCCTATTCAAGAAAAAAAACATATTTCGCATTCAGAATGTGTTAGTAAACAAAACAGCTACGCAAGGCGTATTGCGTAGAAGAAGTATTTTATCATTTAAATTGGTTATTGAGAACAAAGAGGTATTTTTACAACGCGGCTCAAGGTTATACGAGCATTTTGATTGTAATGCGCAGGCGCCACGGGGCAGGTAGAGATACCTTCAGATTCCTCCACGTGGCAAATTGGCGTTACAATCAGATTTACGTATATCGGCAATCATGGTTTTCGTTGGTCATTATATACAAATAAATAATACCCGTGAGATACATAATATCTACATATTTTTTATTATAATTATAATTCGATGTCGAATTTAAGATTTTCTGCGGATTAAAGAAAACCTTGTGTGAAATACGATAATATATCATGATTCTCAGAAATCTTTTGACTGTACAAGATTTAGGTCAATATCGCCATGCTTATTGACAGTCGGTAAGAAACGAGCAAAAAGCCAGATTTGATCTTAACTCCTAACAGAAAAGTCAATGGCCAATCATTTTATTAAGAAATCTCTTCCAGCAGACCTGAGAAAGGTGATAAGCTGGAGGTAAAATACAATAATCGTTGACCCCAGCCATCCTATTCTTTTATCATTATTCTTATGGACCTTAGACTTGTTTGAGTGAGCACTCGGAATTGATCGTGGATGATTAATTGATTGTGTCTTTGGCCTATTCTGATCCAAATGGGACCTATAAGCCTATAAAATTATTGTTGTCTTAATTAATACATACAATACAATAAAGCTCTATTTTCTGGTGGAAAATCTACGTTTTGTTATGTTGCGTAATGTGATATCCCTCTTAGAAAGACCAGACAATATTCTGATCAGCTAAACCGATTTCATTCTCACTTCACGTACACACGCCTATAAAAGTACTTACTACCAATTAAATAGAGACAATGGTACAATTACGTTTTCTTGACAACATGATCACTCCTAATGATATATGTACGTCCTGATTATTTATTGTTAAACAAAGCGCAATCTCTTATCGCTTAATCGATTCAATCCCATCTCTAATACATTGTTTTATTCTGAATCACTTAATTATAAACTAATAAAATAAAACAGGATCGATAAACAAAATGTCTCGGCTGCTTATCTTTGAGCACAAACTATAAATCATGTGGGATAATGGTCAACCGGTTATAACTTACTGCTACCTAAGCAAAAGGAGGTAGTGGCCATTATTATTATTGTTCGCTAACAGTTGCTTGAAGGGTGAAGGTTTTCTTTCCTCATTCGAACTCTACCTGTCTAACGACCACCTCATTTCACGTCTCCTTATAAACTTGGGCGGTTTCTTTATAACTAGTTAGTACACCTAAAGTTCGTATACAACATTATAACTTTAAATTATCTTCAGGGAAAGCACATTGGACCGTCTTCGACACAATGACTCTACATTTTGTTCCAAAACTTTTGCTATATCCGTGTTGGTAAAGCAAAAAGTATTTAGGCTTTCATAGCCGAGTGCAAATGTCAAACAACTATTTTCTGATTATTATGTATATCTTATAACGACAAGACAAGACTAAGCAGTTTTTGGACCGGTTATAATTTATTGGATTGCGGATACTATAAGCAATAATGATATTAGTTACCAAACTTTATATTATTAAAACTAAAATAATTCAAATATGTATCTAATAAATTATTTATACATGACAACAACACTATTCTGGCAGGTATACAGTCTTTCTGATATTTGCATTAGTCTGTAAAATCATAATTGTGAAATATTTTACTTCTATCTGCAAGATCATGGTCACAAAAAACACGCGTTAATCCCCAATTATTTCCAAGTAGTTCTGCAATTAGGATAATTATGTATTACAGTCTGCAGATATATTTGGCAGCTTAATCGCTAACATTATAATGAGTGACAGTTGCTATGACACCTATTAAAGTTTTGAGCTTTGCGTGCGAGAACGGCCTTGGATTACCTTTGAGAGGCTTACACGAATCATTTTGACGTATCGTATTTCTAGCATCATAAATAGGTATACAATATAATGTACTAAACGATTAACAAATAATTAAAATCGAATCATTTTCCTAATGTGACATTTTGTCGTCGAAACCTACTTAAATCAAATGGCAGAACATTTTGGCAAGTTAAATTAATCGCCAAGAAGGCACCTACCGTTTAAAACTTGAATTATATTATTATGAGGTACGAGTTTAGAACAAAAAAAACTTGAAGTGACGTAACGAGAATCCTTGAATCTCCATAAAAACTTAACTTTTGCCACTTCCTTGTTGTTTTTTAGCATAACTAGATGCTTTATGAAGTCAGTAGTCTAATCGAATGTCCGGGTCAAATTAAATAATGTGGAATAATTATTATCGCAGAAATCGCATTTGAAGTTTTTTCCGATAAAACAATGTAAGGAAATACAATGTGTTAGTTATATATTACCCAAGCGAAGTTGAATGAGGAGAGATTATATATCCGTTGCTGTATTCGTTTATAAAAACAATTCACTTACTATGAGGAATGTAGGTGCCAAAATAAGTAAAAAATCCCAGTTTATACCAAATAAAACACCCAATCAGTTTCGCAATTAATTGTAAGGCTTAATTCACACGAGGGCCATACAGATCGATTATTCTTAGTTCCATGTATTGTTTTCTCTATAATAGTGGCATGTGAATAGCTTACGCTATTATCTATGTGGATATAATAGTGAATAATTAACTTGTGCCAAACAAACAAATACATTTCCAAAAAACCCAAAATACCTTCCTACTGCAAATATGATAAAAATATTGGTACAAAATCAACAACGCGATCTGAATCATCTTGTGATTTAGACAAATACTGGTACTTATTTTTTGCAAAACCTTTTAGTAGCTGAGTACTTAATTGTGTAAATTAGTAGGTAAATTCACAGTTCAATTACCTCGCTCGGCATGTAGAGATTTTTCTTCCGACGACACGCTAATGACTCTCGTATCTATTTACATTTTATTAGATGACATTGGATTGTTATAGCAAAGTTATATTATGTTTTCTATGTATTTGGTTTTGTCTTTGTCTGTATATAATATATTTGCAGAACCGCGACAAATCTGGCGTATATAATGGCGGTAGTGTCGTGAAATGTATGTTTAGACTGGAAGTTGAGAAGGTTTTATTAATTTAAAATTCTCTACTGGCTCTATCATGTTTATTTCTTTTATTATTTTCTTTTTAGCTCATACACAAATGAGTTAAAAAGCTTAACATAACACAATAGAACCTAAAATTGGTCACTGAAAACATCTGTCATGTCATATCTGTCGTGAAATTACATTTACAGTGAGTGCGTCTCTTGTTACGTCAAACCACAGTATTGTATGAAAGTTTATAATACAATATACTACGTAGCCTGAGGGAGATATGACCATAGTACCGGACAAGGAAATCACGACATACATGTTATTGTTCACAAAATAGACGACTTGCCTTCCCGGCGGCTCTATTGCGAATGAAGTCGAAGTTAGCTAAAATGTCGCTGCGTAATCAGAGTTTATTGAGACAAATCCCTTTGATTCTGGATCCTTTGATGCTTCCTAACTCAATGAACACTCAATCATATAAAAACTCATAAAATAACGCACCAAATAGCTATAAATTACACTAAGCAGTTCATTGAATAAGTCTTTTTTTAATATTGACTTCGACGCGGAAGTTAGTCTAAATATAGAGACGAATTCAAATTAGTATTTCTTGTAGTCAATGAATATCTTAAATAAAATTATTTTTATACCTACTCACGTTTCAACTGTAGGTCGTAACAAAGCTGCCATTGTCGATGAACAAGTAGGTGTTGCATAATACTGTGGACACCATTCACTGAAGTAAACTATTGACAATACGTTATACCATCTTATTGACCAGTTTACCTACAATGACACACAGTTTCATTGACAACCATACAGATTAATCTCAATAAAACAATGAGGTTACAAAAGATAAAATACTCGTGTGATGTCATTAAAGATAGTGACAGTTAAATGCACTGTGTATAACAGATGCGCGCCGTCGTTTCCACTGGACGTTTAGCAACTCTATTATTTCCTTATGCAATCTATAAATGGATGGAGCATAAAATTATGTGACATTATATGGCGGATCAATCACCTATGAACCGAGCTATAGCAGTGAATCGGTCATGGCATGCGATCGCAACAGTTCATAAAGCGTAGGATTTAACGACCAGTCGCACAGACGAGTTGCATAATGCACTGTGCATATTACGTAGCCGTACCTACACTTCGCTAGCTAACTTTGCAGACATTTCACTATAAATCATGAGCAATACCCCTATCATTGAAATGGGAACATAATTCAATTTCACTTTTCAATAATGAATCTTATAATCCTTTTGGACAAATAATTATGTAGGCAAAGCAATACGTAAATATCTGCTCAATGACCGGAATAGAATTTAGGATTTCGTTTCACGGACCGTTGAACTTTATGAACAAAATCGAAAGCGATTAGGAAAAGGTTGGGAAATGTAAAAGTGAATTCCGAGTTTCGGGTTTCTAACTTTTTACCCTCATTTCCATACTTATTGCGTATAAAAATATAGAACAAGTGGGTACGTAGGCCACCTGGCTATCATCCTGCGAGTAGTATGACTGGATGGGAGGGAACAGGTTACTTAATGGTGCTAGTATGCAATGAGTTGCAAGCTGTCACTTGGTACTTGTGTACTATTGCGTGACGTGATTGCTATTCATTTCTCAAGCGATATTAACACACCTTGGTAGTTAGTATCGATCAGAGTTCTGCTTTCTCCATATAGTCAAAAGCATTATAGTGATTAATATATACCTACGCTCGAACACTTAGAGGAAACTTAAACAATTGCTTGAACTCGTTTGGAGCTAAATGAATCACTTAAATATTTCAACACAATCTCGTATCTATTAGACGTGTATTTAGTATTACCTACACGTTCATATTACTAAACTATTAATAGGAGACCATTCCAATAAATTTATAAACATATGTGTTTACTGTTTATTGACAACTACAACGTGTTAACAACTAGTAGATTAATGGATGTGAAACATTGCACATAAAGTACCCTAGAAAATCCTATTTAACTAACTGTAAAGCAGTAAAATACGTCGATTTTCTTCTAACTGTAATTGTAAGTTACAAATTATAAAAAGCAGCTAACTCGGAGACGTCTGAGGAGGTTTGGTGCGAGCCAAACGTACAGGTTTCGCGTCTGATTCCCAACCAAACTGGTTCCTTGTCCGTAACGCCCGCCCGTCTGCCTCGCAGCCTCGCCGCCTCGCCCAAACAATGATGTCGCGCAAAAAATACAAAACTCGCGTATAATAAACATATCAATGGCTGTACTTAACGAGAACCAAATGTTAAAAGTGAACAACTCAAGAAATAACATTTAAAACTAGTTGTTACACACATGTACGTTTTAATCTTTTTTAAACTATAGACTGGGGTGACAAATGGGCCACGTGCAAACATGGTTTCAAGGTTTTAAGGTTATTTTTATTATTATTCAAATTGTTAAGATTTGCACAGTGCATTTCAGTAACGGCTACCGAAATTCGTGATACAAACAAAAGTTTCCAAGATAAAAGGAAGTAGGTACGAAGTTACGAAGATCTAATTAAGTAATATCTGTTACACGATGTAGGACACATCGTGTAACTCGGTGAGAAAAATGTAGTAGGAACTGGAGCACTTACTGCTACTATGGGAAGCAGATGCCGAAAATATATTAATATTTGAAGTTCCGAACAACTTCGTTCAACATGCTACACGTAGTTCCTTTACGTGTAGGTACGCCTCGATTCTTGGTGAGTAAATTTCAGTGACAAAACTATTAACAGTCGTGAATGATTGGCCTTTGCACAGCACATTGATCGTAGTTGGTTTTCATACAGTTTCATATTGACTCTATTAAGCTGGAATGTAATTTATGTAAAGAAAAAGTGACAAAGAAACAATCACTTTCGTTTCTAGGAGTTTAAAGAAGCCTGGAGCTTTATTAGAAATATTAGAGAGAAAAACAAATGACTAGATGTTTTATGATCAAGAGGGTACAATTCCTGTAATTAACATACGTAATAAAGCGAAACCATGCGGGCCCAATATGTGCCTTGAGAACTCGAACAAATAAACTTCTATTAATTGTCTTTATCAATACAAGCTCAGGGCAATCCGCGAAACCGGGGCGGGTCTCTAGAACTAGTATATCACATAATTGCGCTTATTATTGTACAAGCCAGTATCTGATCAACGTTGCGGTAAATGCGTTTAACGAGAATAATGCGGCATAAAATGAATTGCACATATAAATTACGGTAATTAATATTGATTGATGGTATTACAAATACTGTTCTGCTAAGAGGATACGATATTTTTCACCCTTTACTTACTCCTTCGGGTAGGGGAGGGGGAGGCCTTTGTTCAACAGTGGACGTCTTCCGGCTGATGATGATGTCTTACTCCTTCCCCTCACAATACTTTCAATAAAGCTTGAGTCGTTACTAAATAAATAGAACACACTGTAAAATGTTTCCTATCTGTGTCTTTCGTGAGTTTAGGAACTTAAGCTACGATTATGAATTAATTTCATCTTTCTTTAAGTAGTTAGATATAGTAAGTATAAATATATATGGTAGGTATGTATTCAATTGGTTACCTTTTACTAATAATAATAATAGATCAATGCAAATCTTCCAACTTTAGTACTAATCTTGGCTTTTAAAGTACTGCTACTATACTGTACTAATTCTTAGTTTCATCTAATTAAGCAGTAGGTTAATACTAGGTATGATATATATTCGAATAATTTACCTGTTAAAGGTATATTAATAATATTATGAATGTGGAAGTAAGTATGTTTCTGGGTCACGTCTAAACCACTGAACAAATCATCATAAAATTCTTATACGTTACCAGAAGAACAGGAAAGGGTATAGGGTAATTTTCATCCAGAGAATAAGTCGAGCCCCCTTAGTATAGTGTGACGTCACTCTTCCACATCGTAAACTGTCCTGCTTTAAGAGTTCATGCTAAGGGGGCTGTTCCCAAGTAGAAGTACGTAATCATTCGGCGGTTACAAATTTTGGCCGGTAGATGGCGCTACGTGTATTCCACACAAATGAATACTAATAAAATTCTACGCAGATAAAGTCACGGGCGACCACTATATACCAATTTGTATTAATATTCCGCATCAATTTCGCAGGTAATTTCTAGGAAATTTTCCGCAACGTAATCAGGTATTACTGTCATTCAAACCGTGAGTCCTTCCTTTTATTATTTCTACTCTACAATTTGTTTGTACGTAACAATGTTACTGCAATGTAATTTTTGATATACACGTAACACATTAACGCGTAATGCGTTTTATTTCCTAACATAAACAATACGTCTTGTCTCGGTATGAGTAGCCCTTGACTCTTGATTGAATAAAATAATTGAAGTGGGTTTATAGCCACCTTTATGTAGCTAGGGTGTGGAGTTTTGTAAGCTTACAATTGATTAGTAAATCGTAGTGTTCTTGTATTATTAGCACATACCATATTGAGCACTTATCACGCAGTTTCTATTTACAATACACAAATATGTCTGCTCTATGATATCAATTTCATATCAAACGTACCATTTGAGGAAAACTAAAGAGACTTAAAACTTAAGTATGTATATTCACGTATTGTAGGTATAGGTGGTAATAAAAATATCTCTGATAAATTCAAATTAGCGTTGTTATTCCAAATTAATGATTTCGCAGCTAATAAATAGGTAGCAATTCTAGAGTTTTTGCTTGTATATTTGTTATCGGTGTTGTTGACAAGTGAAATTTATGAGACCTTGACATTGTCCCTAATACAGGTAGAGATTACATCACCATGGTAACATCGTATACTCGTAACATAAGTGGCATCGTCTTTCAAAACTATGGCTATACCTCTTTCTGATGTATCGTGGTGACGAACGTGATCAGAAAACTAACGCTCCCGAACGATGCCGCCCGAACATCACAATAACCAGCTATTATATTGATGATTTATTTCAGTTAGAACTGTCTTCACGTTTGTCAAACACGCATTGGATGTGCAACATATTGGAAATGACTGTGAGAATGCGATGACTCGCAAACATATACCATGTAGGCGCATTGCATACTAACACATGCATCCGTATTCTAGCATGAGTTATATTAACGTCTGATCACACGTAATATACCTGCTGTATCGTAAATGAATACTTAATTAATCTTATTCACAATTCGACTGTGTAATAAAAAGTCATATTTTTATTTTATTTTATTACCAACCAGTTAGAACGCCTACGCGTTAAATTTTTAAACCGCAAACAGGTGTTACAAAAACTTAAAGAATAGACATTGTGACGTGTAGGAGACGGGCTATTGATGCAGCGATAGGCCACGTTCTTTACCGGCCGGTGTTTCGACAAGCAATGACACATCCTGGTCATCGTTAACTACATTTAGAATTAAGCTCTTCTAAACTCGTACTGTATGTATTTGCATCATCCAACTAATATCACTAACATATCAAAAGTTTAATTACAGACTTTAACTTGAAATTGTGTCGATTACCTACAGCGTTATCAAAAACGGAACAGATTACTTAAGCATATACAGTGTACACTGTACTGCAGATAGCAGAGCCAGTTAGATAATACATTAGGGGCATCGGTGTACGCCCGCACCGAGCCTCTGTTTGCGATAAATTGAAATTGTCAACATTTCGTCAATAAACAAGAGTACTTACATCTATCAATTTCTTTTACGGTGTATTAATCTTTGATTATACCGAAAATAACTGTATTGAGCTACTCAGAACTCTCTTCTAAATCCTAAAGGGGAAAACTTTATGGGTTTCCGTAGAACTATTAAACATAAATTGCACATCTGTCGCGGAAATTCTGGTAAGACAGAGCTGAAAAAATGGTACTAAGATGAGAGGTGTTTTTTTACTTAGTTTTCTTTTTGTGGCTTCAGCCTTCTTACCATGAACTCTTAAAGCAGGTGAGTTTATGTTGTGGAAGCGAGATGCCGGCCGCCGCGCTGCTACGTGCTGTGAAATCCGGAGTCTCTCTTCCACATCTTAAACTGTTCTGCTTTAAGAGTTCATGGTATAGGGGCTATTTCATCAGCTAGTATGTATTATGCTCCAATCACACCAACTGAATACAGTGACAAAGTTGGCAAATAATAATAACTACTTATACTTCGATTTAACCTATTTTCTGTATTTGATATATAGGTATACCTAAATTATAAACAATTATAGCGTGACGTGTGATATTACAGCCCACACATAAGAAAAAAAAACATCGACACATAGGTACCTGGTACAGTCAGCCCACTTTGTTGATTCATGATGAATAATTACATTAGTAAGCGAATTTAATGTATCAAACGAAAAGTTGATTCAGAAATATATGTAAAGGTCATTAAGAAGATGACTGGGTATTATGGGTGGCTTGAGATAAAAAACACTGCTAAATAAATGTACGTTCAATTTTAGGATTGTTAGGACGTCTGAGGTTAACGGTATTAATAAAAGTAATGCACTATTCTTTATATCATGATGTTATGGACAGCTTCGCCTTAGGTTTTCTAAAAATGTTTGATAAAGGTGTATTCTATTTCCCACTATTTTGCTAATTGATAATAATTGCTCCAACTGACAGCTGACTGCCTCATTGGTCTAGTGGTAACTAAGCGCGACTGCTAACCACGAGGTCCTAGGTTAAAAACCCGTGTCGAGCAAGGAAACCTTGAATTCCTCAGCCAAACATTCACTACACGTACTTATACAGCTTGATGCGTATGAAGCTTCTTATTGAAAAATTTATGAGATCACCAAATGTATCAACACCAGTGTCCCCGCGATGCATTCAGGGTCACGGGTTCAATTCCCTCTCTAGCATAAAAATATATTTTATGGCCCACAGATGTTTGATTAAATTGGTTTGTTTACATGATATTAGCACGTCAATGTATGTACGTCACTAGGAATTAGTGCCTACGTTATTGGTAACATTATAACAATAGTGATAAACATTGTAGTTCCATTCATCTTAAGGAGGAAAACGTCTATGAAAATGGTGGACGTATGACGCGGAACTTATTTCAAAGAAAATACAGGTGAGACAAGAGACAATGTCAGAAATGACAGGTTTAGGAGACAAAATAGATATGACTACAAATTCTCGTGAGCCGGGACAGGTTATTTTTCTTGTGAGGTGACCTTCTGTTTTCATGTTGATTAATATTATGAAATTATGAAAACAGAGATCACTCCACACTTGAAAGATACAAGATGTTTCGCAATCGTAATGCCATTTATTATTGCCGTTTCACAATGCTGACCCAAATGGTGAAATAGATGAGCGCTCCAAAACATGTGTATAAGGTTGTTTTTAAATTCCTATTCCGTGTCTTTTACGGATTTGGTATGAATCAAATCTGAGTACATACATACATAAGTCACGCCAGTTTCCCTGAGGGGTATGCAGAAACCACGGACTTCCATTTGCTACGATCCTGGCATACTTCTTCCGCTTCATACACACGCATGACATTCCTCATACACGCTCAAATGTGAGTGCAAGTGTCAAATAATTTTTGCGTATTGAACTTAAAACAACGTCTTGCTGTACAAGGTTGAAGAATCTTGCAGAATTCTTTAATGCCTCTACAATTAAAACCTACTTCATTTCGCAAAAGAATGACAAACTAGCAAAACATTGCTCTCGATATAAGAAAAACATAACGAGGTTTGAATGCAGTTTAAGTATTTATATACTAAAAAGCTTCCCACTCGGGAGACGAGCTTTTTATAGGCATCGCACATCGTACTTGTCCCTGTAAATGACACTTAGGCTAATGTGAGGCAAGGATTATGAGTACAAGTTGCGACCATCTGTACTACATTTTCCCACATTGTTGGTGCCCCTCGTGGCTGTGCAGACCTACCTATACCAAGTTACTAAGTTACTCAGCTGATGCAGTGAATGTTTACGCAAACAACCGTATTGGCTTCTCAACTTAGCAACTCCCTTAGATTGTTAGCTGCTCAGGAGAGGACTCGGAACGATTAGAATTGATTCCATAACCATTATAGATCGAATTAAATAAAATTTAAAATATACTGTGTTTATGCAATGCCTGCTTGGTTACTGTAAATTCAGGCTTCTAGTTTTATTCACAACGAAGGTATAGGAGGCCGAAAATAGCCGGTATCGTTTTTTTGCTGCTCAACTTGGCGATTAAGGAGATTTTAAACATACATCTTATTCATAAAATAGAATTATACCGGCATTAACCAAACCCCGTATTAAGTCTATTGAGATCTCTATTCTTTGATATGCAAACGTCAGTGACAAGTATAATTTAATCTTTGGTTTAAAATTGTATTTTTTATGAATGCTTATGAAAGGCCTACACCCAGCTGTAGGATGTTAAAAGTAGTGGCTGATGATGTTGCAATTTAAGTTAAATATTTTATGCATCTCTGAAGACGAAAGACAATGATTCAAAAGGGAACTAACTTTTCAAGCATTAAAAAACATTCTCGTAGATTTTTTTCAGATTTACTGAGCATTTATAAATCTAATTATTTAGGATCCTCTAAAGATTACTTACTTACTTAGTTAAATACTAAGAAATTATTCATTATCAAAATATGAGCAAATTCCTCGTCATAATCATGAACAGCCTACAATATCTGTGCTTCCTGGTTTACACGTAGGTACACATCCCAAACTTAAATTAAATTCTAATGTTATTATTAAGTGACTCAGAGTTCTGGTATAATTACAAACTTCAGGAACTTGTCTGAATATTAATTTATTTCACGTAGCTAACTAAACTAATTTCGACGAACACAGGTTTCATGTTTTTGGTACAGTTTATTATTTGTTATCTTGTTAACTGCGAAGTAAATTAGAATTCATTAAACGAAATAAACTTTTGATTTGGGTTTCATTATGTCCAGCCTGGTTTATATTTTACATACAGATTTCGCCACCTGAGAGCACACCATCGAAGCTCTCACCAGTAAAAATCCCAAGTCGCTGTGGCCGAATACGGTCTGGATATATACATATATATATACAGATTTCGCACGGCATAACAATTGACCTAATATTTGTTATTGATACACCGAATATTATCTATTTTATAATGCTTTATAATACGAATACGCCTATAATTATATACTAGTTACATAGTTTCTTAATTACACTATGATAAGTCGTCTGTGGCTAAAAAAATTATATCATTTGGTAAGAAATTTACAATTTCAAATACCACAGTAGGAATTTTACTGATCGTTAAAAATACTTGTGCATAAACCAAAAAACCAAAAATGCATGCTAAGTAATGGCTGTAAGCACAAATGTTGGTAAACATCAGCCATTTAAGTTAAACTTTAGAAGCAACACACAATTAGGCAGACCCAAAAAGCGCTCAACTGCAACTATTATAAATACCACGAGATTTTAGCACTCTTATAATACACATTTTTATTAAAAAAATGGCAGGTTTATCAGAGTGCGGCCCTGGCTGGCGGAGCTGACACCTGGGGACCGGTCGCACTCGTTCTGCAGGCCCACGCAACGCCCGCCGCCTCTACCGCGTCACTTAACACCCCTACCACTTCTCCAGCAACACTCAGACCACAAACATAAACACCACATCCAATGCACTATCAATGGAAGGGATATCAACCCCTTAACCAACAATAACAGCAATGGATATTGACTTAAGCAAAACATTTGGTCAAGCTTTGGCAGTAAAGCAGATTATAAAAGCGCAGGTTCTCGGGTGGACACCTAATAACAGCAAGTTAGTTACCAAACTATTTGCATCCGACGGTATTTTTCCTTGAAACGCCTAGACTGCCTTATATTTTACTTGCACCAAGAAAAGTTAACGGTGTTGTATCTGGCCTATAAATAATGTTGTAATCGCTAACTTATTCCGCGCGATGATATTATACATTCTAAAACATTAGACACTTAAGTTTTATACTTTATTATGATACATACTTATATCATAAATTCACAATTATTTGTTCTGAATGAAAGCGAAAATGATCCCAGTGGTCCCTACACATAAGGCGTCATGTTGAGGCCGGTCGGAAGTGACACAAGTCTTCCGTCTGCACCGACTTCCGGTCGGAAGTGCCAGGCTTCCTGAGACGGCACTCCCAGCGAGGCCGACCGATGTTCCGCCTTACATATCTATAATCATTCGTTAGCTTATTATCTTACCAGTATGATGCTAGTCAGTTATATGTTGAAGATTTTAAGAGTCAACGTTTGTTTTGAAAAATATCATGATGAAGGAGACTTATAATAGGAGAAAAAGATAAAGATAGCCTCCAGTCAAAGGCCGCCTACAAAGCACCCCCGTTTAACTGATTAGGGATTACATGACTGTCATATAAGTATGTATAGATTGTTCAGATGCAGGGTCCACCCTATTCGTAGACTTTATATTATAAGACGAGTAACCAGCCACGACCTTGCTGCTATCAGCGACAGTTTAGCGCGGTGCGACGCGCGTCCAGCGATAAAAAAAAATGTATTTGTGCAGCGTGCGAGACGACGCGCCGCGCGGCGCACCCCACCCAGCGTCAACGCGAGCGGTTTCTGAGCAGCGCGGCGGCAGGTGGCGGCGGCGGGCGGCGCGGCGGCGCGGGGTGCGGCGAGCGGTGCGCACAGATGTACGAGCGAATAGGAATATGCCACGACATGACATAGCGGCACGGACTGCGGCGGTGCGCGGTGTAGCGACTTATTGAGCGAAGACGGTACGCGGCGGCTTATAACTAACAGAACATGGATACAAAAGCGTTCATTAGAGAAATTATAAAACGACCGCCTATATGGAAATCGAAACACCCACAACATAAATTTAAAAATCTACAGAGGAAGTTGTGGATAGAAATCAAACAATGTTTCCCTGATTATGAAAGTAAGTTTAATATTAATACATTTTTAAGTAGTACTTATAAGTAGTATTCTTAGATTGGATTATTTAAAAAGTAATTTGCGTATCGATCTCGTATACGCATTGCACGTGATGAAGATCGATTATTGCTCCTGGATCCTATTATTTTTTTCCTGCTGACTGGTACACATAAATTGTCGATGAATTCTTTAAAGTCTTTGTCCTGATTTCCATCCTTTTGTCTTACAATATTATGCAACAGACATGCTACTTTAATAATCAACTTTGCATGTGTTATATTTGTCTTCAAAGGGTCCATAAAAACCTGCCACTTATTTGTCAAAATACGGAAGGCACCGTCAATGGCTCCCCTGGCTCTAGCTAATCTTATATTAAAGATACTTTTCTCTCTGTCTAAATGTATACGCGGATAAGGGCGCATTAAATACGTTTTTAGAGGGAAGTTTTCATTCCCCACCAAAACATGCGGTAATCTTTCATTCGAGCCAGGCAAATTCTCCGGTGGAGGTACATTAAATCGATTATTGGTCAGCAATCTGTTTAATTGAGAATAATGGAAATTACCACCATCGGTTTGCTGTCCCTTGCCACTAACTTCGATAGCGATGAATTTGTAATTTGCGTCCGAAATAGCCTGTAGTACTAGTGAATAGTCATTTTTGTTACATTCGCTGTTACTGTACGTGGGCTTCGTAATCAGATAGGTTTTCCTATCGATCGACCCTATGCAGTTAGGGAATTGCCATTTTGAGAAAAAATCCTCGGCATTTTTTTTTAAATCTTGTTTCTTGGCTTGCGGCATATACAGTGGACTTAGGGCTTGCCACACAGCTTTTAATGTTTGATAAATGTTTTTGGCAACTGTACTTCGACCCAGGCGATATGAATGTGACAGTGACTTGAAAGATGTTCCATGTCTTAGATACCTGGAACAATGATTGTAATATTAAACTACTATGATTTTTTTATTTCAGTTGATCAACTAAAGAAGAAGTGGAAAAATCTCAAAGACACCCAAAGAAAAGAACTTAAAAAGTGTGTCAATTTACGCTCAATAGACACAGGCTCAGACGACGACACATCGTCACAGTGGTCATATTTTAGTACGATGTCATTTATAAATGAAGAACTAATGCCAACTGACAACGATTCTGGTCTGATGACTGTAAATAAACAAGAAAGGGAGGACTTAGATGCTTCTCCTCAATCAGAAGCCGAATCTACGCCACCACCGTCGCCTTCACCCCAGCCATCCAATCCACAATCGGGAACATCACTTAGTACCCGAAAAAGATCAGCAAATGATATTCGAACTGAATATTTAGAGATCGAAAGAAAAAAACTTAAAATCCTAGAAGAGGAAATAGCTAAAAATAACACTTTGCATCAAGCTACATCAGCGGGAGAACCAATTCAGCAAACTGATGACTATCACTATCTTATGAGCATTTTACCTGCAATGCAAAAGTTTACTTCCATTCAGAAAATGAGGGTACGAAACAAAATAAACCAAGTCCTGATGGATGAAATGGAAATAAATATGCACGCTGATACAGCCTATGCATCACGTAGTTATTACGCACAACAGACGGCCACTTTTGAACCGTCATATATACTATCTAGTAATGACAAAATGACTGAAGATACAAAATAAGTTTTCTAAGATTAACACTTTTACGCAAAGCAGATTAAATAGATTTAATTTAATTGATTTGATTTTTTATTTCACATCGTTACCTTAACGTTAAAAATAACTTTTCTGGGTTAGTGACAACCCTTTTAGCTATGATGCCTTGTTGCAGATGATCTTCTATGTGTTCAAGAATGTAATCAAAAGTGTCTACACTCATTCCTGTGTATTCATAAAATTTGTCCGGAGATTTCTTATATTCTCCGTATAAATCACTAAATTCACCATATATATTCCGGTCCTTATTGAAGTCGTTCACCCCTTCCCTAATTTCAAAAACATCGTACTTAAAAAATGCACTGGTTTCGAGGCAAAGAAGAGCCACTTTAGATAAAGGCATGTTTAATAACGTGCACAGTCGTCGTTGCCACTAACGTAACTGAGCATGAACAGCGCCCCCCCTGCGCGTGGCGACACCGCGCAGCTTGCCGCGCCGCCGCCGCGACGCGCGCCTTCTGCTTTCCGCAGTTCCCGCTAATCCAAAAGTCGTACGAGTTGACAACCCTTTTAGATGGGACTTATAATCCCTCGTATTCACACAAATTGTTACTGTTAAACAATTATACCTGACATTTTCGCATGCGTGTCACGATGTCGATAGTCTTAAGAAGTGTTTAAGTTAAGAGATGCTTTACCATCGTTTGTAAGTAAAAAGGAATACTAAATGATAAAACGGCGGATGTACATAATAAAGAACACCTCTGCTTCCCCTTTCGGATATTACGGGCGTAATGTACCTTTTACGTCAAATTCATTCCATTTAAATCACGTCACATAACGTCATTAAAAATGCATCTGTTTAAACATAGTGACGTCATCGTGCTTATGACGTAAAGGTAAAAAAATTAACGACTTATAAACAAGTTAAAATACAATTCTCTTATACCCAGAACTGGTTTACTGCATATTTATTTTACTGACATGTGGAAATACGTGGATATTAAAATTAGTATCAGTTTACAACACCATAAAGTGTAAAATACATCGAATTTCCATACCTTTTATGGGTAAATTGGGAAATATCGCGTTGGGTTTGATACATTTTGTAATTAATGTAGGTACCCCTTGTGCAATATGCCCCCTGACCAGAACTGCAAGTATAGTTATTCAATCTGAAGTTACGTCGATATTTAAATTTAATGATGCTCTAACTAAACGACCGCGCCATAACTAGCTCGCATAAGATTGATCGATCGTAAACATCTACAATTTGAAAATCTGTTCAATACAGGTTGTGTTGTGTGGAGTGCTGTTCTCGTTGACACTTGGCTTGCAGGCAATTTCCTCATATTGTTTCATTACTAGATAAGGAGCATACGAGGGTCAAACTGAAAGTTCTTAGAAAATCAAAAACTGATTACATTAGCCAGTTATTAGTTTTATTATATCTTTTCAAAATATTGTCCATTCACGTCAATACACCGCTGCATGCGATGGAACCACTGGGAAAAGCACTTTGCCCACTCGTCTTTAGGGTTCTCTTCAATGGCATCGCGATACGCAGCCACCGCTTCTTCAGCATTCATAAACCGCTTTCCTTTAAGTTTTTCTTTAATTTTTGGAAATAAATAAAAATCACAAGGGGCGAGGTCGGGGCTATACGGCGGGTGACCCAGTAATTCAACGTTTGATGTCGCCAAATAGTCGATCGTTCGCTTAGCGGTGTGCGACGAGGCGTTGTCGTGGTGAAGGAGGATCCTACTGCGAGGTCGTTTCTCTCGAACTTTTTCCAAGACAAGTGGCAAACAATTGGTAGTGTACCATTCTGCAGAAACTGTTTTTTGATCCTCTAACACAATTGTTGCGAAATGACCTATCCTTCCAAAGAACGAGGCCACCATTTTTTTTCCCGCACTTCGATCTCTCTTCACTTTAGTTGGCAACCTCTCGAAAGGAAACACCCACTGAGCAGATTGTCTTTTGGTTTCAGGATCATAACAGTAAATCCAGCTTTCGTCACCTGTTAGTATGTCGAACACAGCATTTGAGTCACCTCCGTTAAATCTTTCAATCATTTTACGGCACCAATCCACACGATGGAGTTTTTGAGCCTCAGTCAAATTATGAGGTATCCACCGGGCGCAAAGCTTCCTGACTGCTAAATGTTCGTGGAGGATTTTGTGCACTTGACTCATACCGATGCCTAAGCTTGTCCGAATCTGCTGATAGGTCACTCTTTTGTCAGTCTCTATCATACGCCGCACAACACAGATGTTATCTTCAGTCGTCGCCGTAGAAGGCCGTCCCTCATGTAAATCATCAGTGAGATTAGTGCGACCACGTTTAAACTCATTAAACCAGTTGTAAACTGTCGCACGAGATGGCGCTTCATCGTGAAAGGCCAATCGTAGTCTATCATAACTTTCTTGTTGACTTAAATGACATCGAAAGTCATAAAAAATCATTGCACGAAAATTTTCTCGTGTTAAATTCATGTTGACGTGACACAGACAATTTTCAATTTGCCGCCAAATCGTAAATCAAATGACAAATTAATGAAATATATACTCAGTAATATTGGCAAAGAGTTCTATTTTCAAATTTTAGACTTATTTTTTTATTATATTGTTTATAAGTGGCCAGTTCTAAGAACTTTCAGTTTGACCCTCGTACAATAGAAACGCCTGACATCAAGCTTCCTAAATCTCCTTAGCACGTGGTGCTTGTATGCTCTCCCTTTTAGTACAATCTAGGGTCTAGTAACAGATAAGTTGATCTCCATGGCTTGTTACTATTACTTTTAATTATTTTTTTATCACTGAATCCTACGGTATGACGACGGGGCTATGGATAAAATCATAACCGACTGCCTCGTTGGTCTAGTGGTTGCTAAGCGCGACTGCTGAGCACGAGGTCCTGGGTTCGAATCCCGGGTCAGGCAAAGTGTTACTGGGTTTTTCCATTTGGTAATTCTCAGTAGCAGCACGGAGTCTGGATTTGTGCCCGGTTGATGGCAATAGGCTCGCCCCCTATTACATTGGGACCTAAAACATAACTGGCGAAATGTGGGTGTACTATATGTTCACCTCTGCCTACCCCTTCGGGGAATACAGGCGTGATGTTATGTTTTTGTGTTTTGTTTTATAATATGTACCTTCTAAAAATGTTTACTGACAAACGCATCATCGTCTTATGTATTTGCAAAATGACGAAGCGCTTAGCTTGTTGTGGAAAGGGTCTAGTTCGGCCCCACATGCAACATAATATTTGTACGGTCTATCGATAGTTTTTCGAGTTGGAATGTTTGTTTACTAAATGACTGTCTGTCGATTTTGACGTAGACATGAGAAATTCTATGAGGGATCGTCAACCATACACAAATGAAAGAATAAAGCATTATAGTTTATGGCAATTAATATAATATGGAAGTCATGTAAGCTTTTAAGTTGGAGTTTTAAGTAAAAGATACGTTTCTATGAAATTTTGGGTTGAGGGATTAATTATTTACAAGATTGTTTAGGGGAAATTCGTATGCATCATTTTTTACAGAGACTATGTCTTTAATTATTTTATTATACATCTGTTTCTTACAACAGGATTCATCCAGATAAATCTAGCAATTAAAACTTAATCTAGCACTTAATTCTCATATTTATGTAGATATAAAATTCATGATATTAAAATCAACTGTCTATTAGTAGGCTCGCTATGACACATGACACTAACTCATAAGTAGAGTAGTGATCGCCGTAGTCAGGTAGATCAAAATGTTGTTTATTTCTAGATTATCATAAACATGTTTTGTAAAACTGCATAAGTAGCTCAACTGTCAGCGTCTGATGTAGGTAATGATATAAATACTTTTTGAAGAGTTGCCTCCTCTTATTACTTACATTAACTAAACGGTTGGAGCAGTCGTAGACGCCCAGCTCGGAGCGCAGTGTTTTGTTATTTTATTTAAAACAAATGTCAACAGTAGAACGCATTAGCGCCCAAGCGACGCAAAAAGTAAAAACTAGCACTCACACGTAACTTATTAACGTAACGTTGGCAAAACAAGTCATATTTTTATTCGCAGAAGCCAAATGCGTTTTGTGACGGCCACAAATATTTATCAGATATTTCTGGTAAATTACTGGCCACGGCGAAATTACGGCGCAAACTTGATCAGAGCATTGAACTTTCCGATTCCAAAATGTTTAATAAAAATCAAGTGATTATATTTGTTTCCCATAAAAGTGAGAATTTCATTACAATTTCATTGTATTGTGTACTCATAAAGAATTTAGTAATTTCTTCTGTATTTAGGCTTTTTTATTTTATATTGCAATACTTGCGTTTTATATCATCGTAAACTGAAATCTACACTTATAGTGCGCTTTAACAGTTACAATTAGCTTGCGATTATTACCTGTGAAACATAAGCGATGAAATAATGAAGGGAGTGTTACGTGTCGTGATACGAGAGTCGTCTCGCAGTCCCATTAAACAAAAGCTCTATTATGTCGTAAATCTCGAACGCGACAGTTACGTTTAAATAGACAATGCGTAATAACTAAGCTAACTTCTTCCTACATTTTTGCTAGCATCACTCCTCCGAGCGGCAAACAACTAATACATCTTACGCATCGTATTATTTATCAACACAAGCTGCATTCCAGAATCTCACAAGGGGAAACCTAAGCCGTTGTTTAATAATACGCTAATATTAGCCGCCGTCAGCCATCACTGTGGCTAGTTTAACTACCAACACTTCATAGTAATTGGCGATCACATTGCCCGCGTATTTAACAGGAAATCATAACATCAATGATTTGCATTCGCCCGTGTTTATCTACTGTGAACTGTGAATCAATACGTGTTTGCAACAAAGTAGGTATGGATTGCACACTTACGAGTAACATCTAGAAACCATAATTAATAAAGCTCAATAAATGACTTCGAGACGCTCTCCGTGTCCTGTAGGGAACGCATAGAAATGAGTGCATAAACAGTTCTGAGGTTCACTCATCTCACGTCCTCGATCTAATCAATGATCACGAACTGAATAAAGTAATGCCACTTGAGTACTTATATAACAATGAACAGGAACATGCCGGTAACGCTGAGCACATGCAAAACAACACATTATTATAACACTGAAACTCCGGCGATTCCTATTTATGTATTTAAAGCCTACTGACGGTCCAAACGGCCAGATAAGACACCCATTTGCCACATCCTTATTCCAAGGACAGTCAGCTCGCCGCGCCGCCGGCGAATCGCGAACGAAATGCTAATTCGTTTGCTACGGTGAATACCTTATGCGATATTAAAAAACTGCCATACCTACATACTACGAGACTGCCATAGGAAAATGCCGAAGATAAACACGGCATAGGACACTTTATATGTACACATAGCAACGGCCAATTACTCACGTTAATTATTTGGACACGAATGGTCTTCAATGAAAACCGGTTTTAGACGTAGACAATTCAGACGAATATAGGTGTTTGTGTTATGAGAGTATTATTGATCTCAGTTATGATGATAACAATGTTTAATGACATGCGTTTAGACTACGTATAGGTACTACATAGTGTAGATCTATAAATACCATGGAGGGGAACAACGAAAAGCTTAAAAGCAGGTCGTTGCCAACATCAGTGCGGCGCATCCGCCAAAAATAAAGTCCTTGACCTTCGTGCTGCGAGTTTATCTTATTTAAAAATAAAAGTAGCCATGAACTTCTGAAATTGTAAGTGCGAGTACATTGCTAGTGCATGTAGGAAACTCGTTGTCGCAGAGCTGGGCGGCCTTCGGTGGTTCACGAACAAGGCCCCTTTGTGTCGCATGCATGAGTTCAAACCGACTTGCCGCTGCCGCTGCCGGCTCGTATGGCTTTCAATATGTTGTAGAACGAGGAAGGAAGAATGTTATTAAACTTATACATTAAATTACAATCACTAAAACCTATCGATAGCTAGTTTTTGTAGAGGAAAGAAACCATGAATACAAATTGATTTCAAAGAACTACGTGCGATTATTTCCACCTTAGTATACATACAGGTAAACTCAAAGTATATAAATTAGAACAATACGCAACAAGTAAACAAATTTAAGTGTAGACCAACATTTTTAAGCATAGTCTATTAACTCATATTAAAATCTCCACATCCTAAAGTTTTAGACGACTTGACGCATAACTTTGTGGTGGTCCATACGAGCTTTGTTTGTATAAATGTACAAAGTTCTCGGTATTTCTCGGCCGCGGCACCAATTAACTTCAGCGGAGGGAACTCGAAACAGGCGACTCTTTGTTTCTCGCAAAAATTTGGCACGTTCCAGCTATTTCGGTTGATCTGATAATGCTTCAGACAAAATACCTCAAATAGAATATAATTTGGTTATACGGCCTTAAATGGTACGACACAACGACTCATATTTTGTTTAGGAGATCGATAAAGATTTCTAGTAAGCGGTAATTATTATGAATGCTTGTCATGTTAGTCATTTAATAACTAAGGCGTATTGACTTTAATCATACGTTCAAAGTGCAAACTTTCGTGTTAAGACGTTGTAAAAAACCATTGCAAAACTGATTAACTAAATGGAGCTGGCGCTTTTCGAGCGAGCACACATTCTCAGGAGTTATCAAAGAGTGCCGCGAGCTGTAGGACCAGTTTTTAGGCCCTCCTGGTTTGAATACCGCCTAAGGCTTCTGTGTAAAAAATAGATATGCTTATATGCTTAACTAGAATCGCTTAAACGAGTTTTGTGCATTTGAACATTAGCAACAAATAATAGTCTATGGTAAGAAGGGCTTAGTTGGTAGTTAATTTACATGATACATTATACTTTTAGCGGAACTTGTAAGCGGCATTAGTCCAGTCCGTGCATAGCGATAGAATAGAGTAGTGTGATAGATTGATATCAATGAAGTATTGTTTTGATTGTAGATAGACACGGGGACTAAACCTATTACCAATTTAATTATTATATTTTAAAGTATTCATATTATCACAAAAAAACTTGTAAAGATTTCGTTTAAGAAAGTTGCATTGTTCTGTTTAATTACATCTTTTACGTATTTAAAATAATATTTATTTCTGGCCTCACGCAAATCCGTGTCATCAATTAGTGACTTTGACAATGAAAATATAATACTGCGTTTGTATGCAAAATTAATATCGAACTCGTTGCGATAAAAAACATGATTACACACTTTTTGTTTTTTGTTTAAATTATACAAATAATGTCGATGTTTACATTGTATTTTTATGTTTGTCATCATCTTAATTTCGTACGCATTATGCACACGACAAAGAACAATAAAATGTAGGAACTAAATATCTAGTTTCCTATGCGGATACAAACGAGGTCGCTCTACCTTCCTGAGTGCTCGTAGCTTCGCGTTACTGTTTCCTATGTTATGTCGTCTAATTTCTTAGAATATATTTGCAAATTAAGGTTCACAACCTCATAACGCGCAAGAATACGCGGAAATTACTAATATGGAGCCTTGACATTTACCAGCTGATTTATTAGGCTTAGGGCTATTATGGTATAAAGAAGAACTTGTACTCGTGTGAACTATTGGTGTTTTAAATTTTCAATCCATTAATTAGGAATTTTTATGTCACTTCAATATACGAAAAAGAGTTTCGAAGTACTTCTTACAAATTTAGATTATTTTCGGTATTATTTCGAAATACTAAATAGCACAGATATTAATACCTTAACTTACCCAGTGTATGACATTTTAAAAAATGACTCCAATAACGTGAATTATTACAGTGTACTCACTATAAACATTTTAATTATAGAACATTACTGCACTTGGAACTCCGCTTATATTTAATTGCTAGTTCTAAAGTATCCGTAAGTAATCATTAGTCAGCCAATAAGGCTGTATAGTTTCCGGTATTCAATTCTGTTTAAATTTTGCGAAACTTGATTCTACGTTTGGTTAAATATGATCAGATTTGTTTATTTATTACCTGTTAAACTATATCGATGTAATAGCATCAGATTTTTTGGGTGTCATAAAAGACGTATACATATATTACATTTTCATAGTAGAGACCTT
The DNA here is from genome assembly GCA_946251915.1 of Abrostola triplasia. NCBI lineage: Eukaryota > Metazoa > Arthropoda > Insecta > Lepidoptera > Noctuidae > Abrostola > Abrostola triplasia. Next base: position 6,034,329 of record OX276434.1, on the reverse strand, counting down.
GAGTTGTCCAATAATATGATTAGTCAATCAAAGAGGATTCTGAGTTTTAGAACGAAGATTAATTATCCATCTCTCTGCGAGAACTTCGGGGAATATTTGGTATGAGATGTCTTAGGAACGTATAGTCTAAAAAAAATGTCTGGCCTTGAATGAGTTTCAAGTAGATTTACGAACAAATGTGGTATTCGGTCACTGAACAAAAACAATCAACAATTTAATAGTCTCACTCTCAAATTATTCAATCTATTTTGAATAATTACTCGTTAGCGCAAAGTACTATCATACATTTAATGACTGAATCCTAATTTAAATTTCAAAAAAGCGTTATTTTTGTATTATACGTTTTTATAACCAGTTTTTCAGCCTTTATAATAATCACCAACAACTATAAATCTGAAAATTAATATGCTTTTTCTTAACGATCACTCAGATTGCACTTTAAGGCCATGGACCATTCATCTAGGTATGTGTTCTTCTGCTAAACCTAATTGGCAATTTACTGTTATCAAAGCATGAACCTGATTTAAGGAACACCTAGTACTTAAGTGCCATAAGTAGATAAGTAATTTCTAGAAATCAAATCAAACCTAGTGGTGAACGCCTTTTTGTAACACCTTGCTGTCTGAACATCATTAAGGTTGATTACTAAAGGTTATTCAGTTAGAGACACGTCAAATGACTACCACACATAGTTGCTCAGTGATCGCAAAAACGCGCATAATAAACCATATGGTTGTAAGATTTACTATCTTACTAACATAAGTTATTTAAATGTAAGTCAGAAACAAACACTGTGTCAGATATCCCACCCAAGTGGCAGACATCCCGGATATGGGCACTTAATAATGCTTTTAGCGATGAAATAGCCTGTTACTACTCCTGTACAATTGCAGAGTTTATTAATGCAATTATTTCTGCATATGAATCAACCGCATAAAGTAGTGGCCCAGGTCCCAGGTTAGTAACCCGTAGTAAGAAGATAGATGCCTACGTTACATATCATCATTAAATACAGACACCTCAAAGTCAGTTAAATAAGGATACAGTTTGTAAATAGTATAAGTATGTGTGCAATTAACAAAGGTAATTATGACTAATCTTGTACAAATTAACGAATTACTTCACGAAAATCTAAAATGTGGTTTTTCCCTTACACTGAATTGTGTGCATCACGCCTGTATTCCCCGAAGAGGTAGGCAGAGGTCCACATATAGTACATCCACATTTCGCCAGTTATATTTTTAGGTCCCAATGTAATAGGGGGCGAGCCTATTGCTATCAACCAGGCACAAATCCAGACTCCGTGCTGCTACTGAGAATTACCTTACGGAAAAACCCAGTAACACTTTGCCCGACCCGGGATTCGAACCCAGGACCTCGTGCTCATCAGTCACGCTTAGCAACCACTAGACCAACGAGGCAGTCAAATTGTGTGCAAGTAATGAATACCTATGTATAATGTAACCACATTTCAGGCTGCGACCGAAGCATATGCACGAATAACTACGACTCGCCCAGACCGTCCCTATTCACAAACATTTGTATAGGTATCATGTATGCGTGTAAAATTTTTATGCTTGTTTTTGAATAGCTTTTTAAAAACACCAGGTACGTATAGATATAATATGTTCTGTAACGTCTGGAGGACAATGCGACGGGACGCGTTTAGGGAAGTGCGTGACCAGCCTTATAACTTGCGGTTAGCGATAGGGATGTGCCGACGAGTCGTTATTGTCATTATTATCGATATTATTGAGTATTGCTATTGGTTCCCTGTTTATTTACACATTGGAACATTGATCGATATGCTGTATTGTTTTGAAAGGGCACAAAGTTCGCATTCAATATAAATCACCAATGAAATAATATATAGAATGCCTGACTTCATTGAGTTGAAACTATAAGCTTTAGCCGTAATATACCACATAATGTCAATAACAAACATAATGTATAATATATCTTATAAAGAATACATTTGAATAAAAAATATTCATGCCATATTAGGATTAACACAAGATCCAATTAACTGATCTTTCCTTAAAGGAAAATGTATTGATGCTTACTTATTTTCCTCTTGGGAAATAACGAGCAATATTCAGTTTTATTATGCAATGTATTTCCTATTTTATCGATAGTTATATCGATAATTATTAGTATCGGGCTGAGGCCATCACTTTTGCGGTGATGCCTCACGCGGCTGGCATACTATAAAAGTGCATTGTACACCTCTTGGAAATCATAGGACGTCATCTGAACATATTTACATACAAGATATAAACTGCATCGTTATTTATATTTTACGGAGCTCCAGTAATAAAATACACGAACTTTGGATATTGTGATACTATAACCTATTAACTCTTCAAACATTGAAATGTACCATTATTAAAGTTAATTTCTATGATAAATGAAAGTCTTCTAGTTCATTATTTTTAAGGAAAGCGAAAACGAAAATCCTTTTGACTAGTGATAATGATATTATAGAAAAAGATAATTACAGATAGTAAAAAGCTGGTAAATCTACAAAAAGTTCTTGGAAAATAGTATTTGTTTTAGAAATTAGTTTTGTTATGGAAGAGTAACAATAGATTTATTTCGTTCTTTTTTCTTTCGACAAAGTTAAGTCGTCTTATTCCGCGAAGGACTCAATGACCTGAATAGGTTACAAAATTATGATAAGTGCTGCTTAAACTGGAGTGGTGCACTCGAGCTTATACAGCAGTGCTGATACTGCAAAAAATTAACACTTGTGCTAAGTTAATAGGTATATCCTGTCATCAACTTAGCGAGTGTTCGATAAGTCTAGAAAGAAAAGTCTTCCTAACTTCAACACACTTTCACGTGTAGTAACAAAATGTGAAATGTCCTTTATTTTTCTTAAGGATGTCATTGACATGACACACACACATTTATTATGGAAACTGTTTCGGATTATGTATCGTTATATCATCATCATCAGTCGGCCGACGCAGCGTTGGCAGGCCTACCACCACGTGGACCGATATCATCGGAGTTGCGGGCAACCGGTGGATCCAACTGGCCAGTTGTTGGCGTTCTAAGGGAGAGGCCTTTGTTCAACAGTGTTTAGTTTACTCTGTATGTATTATATTTTCTATATTGACGTTGCTGGTTTTCTAAATATATAACAGCACGTCGCCATGCGTTTTTTTAAAGGAGCCCGTCTATGGCACCTTGTGTGTACAGCGTGTGCTGTTTAGTTAGTAACCCACGACGTTAAACCACACGTTCCTTTCAATTTCTGGCGCTGTAGGTAACGTAACTACCCCATAATGTATAAAAGAACCAAATAAGAATAGCACTGTGTAGTTTCCTAAAATTTCTTCAGTGTACAGCAGTTCCAGTAGAATGTTCGACGAATATCGTCTCGATAGCCGCTCTTGTATTACATAAGCAGACATTTATATTTTTCTGCCTATCTTTGTCTTCGACAACATTTTTTTAATAACCCAGCTTTAAAATTACAGGCGATTTGAGTGTCTTATTTCCCTCTAAGTATCATTCACAAAACCCCAAGAACAGTCGAAACGACCATCAAACCTACTTCAGTTATGACATTACGACACCTATTAGATAAAATCAACCTGCCAAGTGGACAAAGCGCAGTTATGGCAACATCTTTGAACTTTAAGTAACCTTCGTGTTTCTTAACCACTGCACAATATACACGTTCGTAGATACGTATGTCTACAGCATTTATGTCACACTAAACATATGCTAAGCAAGTGATATGGAATTGGTTATTGCGTTTTCAAATGGCTTCACATTGCCTTTTAAAATTGCATGATATTGTATACTATAGGAACGAAGGGGTTAACAATCAGCATCAGAAGTTAGCATCACCCTCCAAAGATCAAAATGCTTGAATTCTAAGTACCTACTATATCTACACGTTTTTATACAGCCTCTAGTATATGATATTCTAAATTACACGTTATCTGCAGGCACTAATTATATTGGTACTCCCCAGTAATTGGATTTCGTAGGTCAGATGGCGCTCGCTTCGTGTATTATACTAATATCCAGCTATACTAGATTAGAATGGACGCCAACCTCTAAATTGTTGGGAAAAAGCTAGTTTCTGTAACACTAAGCTAATAACGTGATTAGTAGAATACGAGTACTAAGAAGCTTATAGCTATTATATTTCCGAATATTAACGGCAGCGATACTTTCTGTAATAGCATTTATATAGGTAATATCCTCATTAATGCAATGACAGTAATTACAGACAAAAGCTTGAAGTAAGAAATAAGGCCTTTGAACTTTAAATCTTATAAAAATAATTATCATCATCATAACATCACGCCCGTGTTCCCCGAAGAGGTAGAGGGGCACATATAGTACACCCAAATTTCGCCAGTTATATTTTTAGGTCCCAATGTAATAGGGGGCGAGCCTATTGCAATCAACCGGGCAGAAATCCAGACTCCGTGCTGCCTCTGAGAATTAACTAATGGAAAAACCCAGTAACACTTAGCCCGACCCGGGATTCGAACCCAGGACCTCGGGCTCAGCAGTCGCGCTTAGAGACCACTAGACCAACGAGACAGTCAAAAAATAATCACCACATTAAAATTGTCTGTACTAAGACAAAAATTGGGACACACACATCAGATAACCTTAAAAATAACCTTTGTAGAAACTAACTTACCTACCTTACAAGAATCGCTCTAGGGATCCTAAGCACTGGAGATTACGTAGGTAGGTACTTAGCACTGTAAAATAAACTGCACTGCATTGTCAAATATCATTTTGATTTCCATACTCCGGAATATAAAAACACTTCTGATGTTCAGCAAAGATTTTTAAAACTGTAGAACGACTAGATATGGCAACCCACGTGACTGGAAAGTCAACAAATACAATACACTTTTCGGCATTCAATTAAATGTAGAGTTGTAACAATGACAACGCTAACTACATTAATAAGTGGTTCGAGGCCAAACACATGTGTTTAGTTCTGATAACAAGTCTATAAGCAGTATTAGTGTGCCAGCTAATCGATACTTCTATGTAAAAGGACTACCTGACCTGTGCCTATAAACTATAACCTACACCATGTATACCGATACCTATAACATGGAACTCCTTACAACGAACGTATCAATAAGTGGTTGAGTAAATATTGTCATAATCGCCACTTGGCTTAGCTAAGATATGAGACTATAGTATTGTGTTATTAGATACTGATGAAGTGGCTTATTGCTTCGCCCATAACATATTTTACAAAGCCTTCGTGCTAGGGTCTAATGGTTTGTATACCTATTGCTTTATGGAGACAAATTCTAAATGATTTGAAAACCCTTCTTTTAAGCCTATTTGGTTATAAATCCATGCCAAGTTGAAATCCTTTGAGTAAGTCATAATTATAAGCGGCGACGCTCGTAAAATTTATTTAATAAAAAAGTGACATCTTTAGATTTCCATGTTATTCTGAAAATTGCAATCTGTTGCTAAATATTGGTATCATCATCAACCGAAAGAAGTCTACTGTTAAACAAAGGCGTCCCTCTTAGAACGTCACAATGAACGACAACTTGCCATTTGCATCCACCGGTGGATACTGGTATTTCTATCCCAAAATCTAACCCAAAAGATATCCAACTATTTTTATAAAACGTGCTCTTCTAAACAATAATGCTTTGAGACCTATGATACACGTTACTCCTTTGTCCACAAACAGCGATGAGAATTATTTTAAATCAAAAGTAACTACTTGGTTTAATTTAAGTTTTCCTAATGTAGGTGATATGAGGCATATGACTTGATTATCATTAGTACGCGCATGAAGCCACATCGTAAACAGTTTACGTAAAAACCGCTCCGTGTTTATAAACCGAACACAATGTAGCACAATCACTGATTATTATTTAATGACTTTAATAGATACTAGCATAATTCTTAGTGCTAAAGATACCTGGTCCAATTAACGTTAATTTTATTCATAAAAATAATAGTCATTTTATTCATTTATTCTTATAATAAGGAAATAATTGAGGATCGAGGATCACGTAATGCAGGTGTCGTCGTCATAATCAGGGTATAGTAATCGTTATTAATTGTGATTTTAATTGCAAATACATCGTCACGCGAGAAGAGACACCGGACTTTTTGTTAATCTGGATTTTACAGCTTAAGGAAACCATAAGAATATTATAGTCATTTCTGTTAAGTGGTCTAGAGTTCTTGCCGAGTGGTATCCGGCCTAGAATTGACCAAATGACCACCCCTTTCGTCCTGTGGGTGTCGTAAAAGGCGACTAAGGAAAAATCCAGAAGATGGGAAGCAGCGTCTTCTGTAACTTCACCACTAAATACTGCGATCCCCAAGCCGTTTCCCAAGAGTGGGGATTATGGCAACCACCCCCCCCCCCCTTAATCCAAGGGTGAGGTCTTTGTTCAACAGTAGACGTCTTCCGGCTAATGATGATGGTCTAGAATTCAGTCTTAGAAGTCAGTTAAAATAATGATTAATGTTATACTCAGTAAGTACGTAATTAAAAGTTAAACTTGAGCTTGAGTAAATAGAATAGCTTAGTTTACTTCCACGATTATACGATGTTCATAAATAACGATAGCTGTAATACCAAGGAGTTAATTACGTACGGTAAGATAAAACAGCGTCTGACGTAAATCAGACGAAACTTCTTCCACAAACTTTATCTTGTACCTTCTGAGAATCCATTTCACTAAGTTTAATAAGGATATTTAGTTCACAGTTACGGTTATGATATTGCAAAGCAGCTACACCACATAGGCATCGTTAATCCTCGTTTAAGCTCAAACCAGTTCACGTTACGTGCATGTGAAACTGTCGGTACAATTTCCTCGTGATGAAATGTTCTTGCCAAATACTTTTCCGTCGGTTTACACGGCTCATTTCGTTTCGACAGAACCAAGCCACGTACGAATGTAATCAAAGAGATCCGCTTGTGTTTACGTGAGCGCATTTCGCAAAGGGAATTCTATTTAGTCGCTTTGTAAAATTATTATACCTGTTCACAAATCTACATATCGTTCAATTGCGATATCCTTGTTTATTTAACGTATCACTATTACTGATGTTGGGATTCTTCGTTTGATTTTGATGGACTGAAAACTGAAACATCAAGGGCGCAGGTTTTAAATATATATAAGCGGATCAAGCCCCTTTTATTTGATCTATAATTGTTTATAGAAAGAATGGGCCATTTTGTCTTATACCGCATTAATATGGTCAATAAATAAATAAAACTCATCAAGGTACTACAATTTGATCAATAACCCAATCGACGATCAATAGAATAAAAAGGCAACTTACTTATTGCGTATTCTCTGCACGCGCAGCTTATGTAATACTTACTTTCTTATTCAATAATTTTACGCTAAAGCCAACGAAATTGTTATTTGGAGATAAGTAAATATCTTTTAACAGGTAGACACTTTTGGCAAGTACCCAGCGCGACAAGTGTTAAAATATTCACGATGACACCTGACACATCTCAGAATATTTTTATGAAACAATACTTACATATTACCCAACTTTGTATGCTCTCATCGGGTCAAGTTTATGAAGTGTCAAACAAAAACTTTTTGTTTTGGGGAGCCCACAATTAGTGTGCACAATACAATTATTAAATCAGAACTACCTGAATTGACAGAGCAGGATGTAGAGACGCTTTTCAAAAGGTCCAACAAAAACATTATGGCAAAAGCAATTTACGTTGTCAAGTGTAAATTTATTATAAACCACGCAGCCATATTTATGACCCATTAGTAGTCCTCGAACCAGGGTGCTTAGGGGTGAGAAATTCAATAACAAAATTCTCCAAAAGACGTTCTTATGAGGGATCGTAGAAATTTTTCCGTTGTCACCATAGCGAAGTTGTTTTTTTTTTAGCACCCGTCAACCCCACTCACTTTGAACACAAAACCGTTTAGTGGTGAGCCCGACCTCGATAGTATACGATACGATATCGAAATGTTTGGTGTTTGTTTGCGATCAGTTTATATGCATACATCGAGCGTGTATAATATTACCGTCATTTATTGAGTGTACTTACAACTACGTGCTTAATGAACAAGTAAGCAAATTAATTGAAGGGCTTAGGATTACATGGCCACCGTACTGATCTTGGTCGGCCATAAAATGATGATGAAAGGTTTAATGCAACAGGTCGGAAAAATACGCAGGTGAATCAGGTATAATTTTATTCACGTCATATGTATATTGTATAGGTATGCGTTGTAAATTTAAACTTTGAAATAGTATACCATATCAGTAAAAGAAATTGGCGTGCTTGTGTATAATGCACACTCTTCTTATGTTTATTAAGTTGACTTACACTTACACTGTCCTCATAAACATACCTAGTCTTACAATAAAATCAAATGCCTAACACACACACTAACGCAGCAACTCAAAATGAAAATAAACGTATAGTTAACATGTAGGAAAGGGCTTTATGTCTACTAGCCTAACCACAAGGAAAATCACTAGCATTTGTTTAAAATACCTATACTTAAATCTTTCTAGAAATCGTGAATACGTACACGAGTTGCACAATAATGGTGAAAACAAACAAATAAATAACAAAGATAGATGATGATTACAGAGAAGTTTATACGTTAAGTTAAATATTTCGTTATGTCGATAGATAGAGATATCGATGTGTGTCGTTGGCTACATCACTAGCATGACGGCGGGAGTCAAACTTACAAGTGCAGGGTTGGGTTAGGTCAGGTGACACACTCCACTGCACATGCATGTGACGACCAGAGACTCTACCTACACAAACACAAATCACGCTTTGTTTAGTTTAGACTTTTTGCTCGTTACGACACTCTTTCGAGTGGAGTGGCACTGCGCGAGATGTTTTAATCACGCACCCACTTAAGTATTACATGTACTCCTACATAGTTGGTTTAATTGAATGTAATCACTTTTAATAAGAGTTGTACGAAATATTATCTTTGTATCACGTTTGATTGAGTGGCATTGTATCAATTGAGGTGTGTTGAAATTTAATAGTAAAACAGTTGCCAACCTTCTAAGAATGTTTATTCGAGCAAAAGGCCAAGTTGGCATGTTTAAGTTACCATCGTATAAAACTGTCAAACTTTACGACTTTACGAACTATAGTCGAAAGAAAAATAAAATAACCGAGAGCGTGTCGAGCATGCTCATGAGGAGTTGTGTTATTTAGGATTTAGTAGTATTTACTGAAACAACGTTCGACTTAATCACATTTCCATGCAACCCGTGTGGTCTCAGCCTCGAACAAGACGGCGGCGGTAGTTTAAAAAAGTTTTAGCACTGGAAACGTTTGAAATATTCATCATTTCGTATAAGAAATACGAACACATTACTATTGATTCTTCTAAAGTTATGCCTACCCTTACATACTGGCATGGTATTTATAAAAAAGTCGTAGTAGGACCGACAAGAAAATACGAATTTGAACTTGCCTACTTAAGATGTAAATCTCGAGCTTACAAGGCAAAGTTAATAATTATGACAGGGAACGAGACGAGTAAAATATGATAGTACAATTTTCTAGTGAACACCGGGTTTTTGATAAAATCTGCCATGTATCATATTCCAGCAGGTGTGGGAGATAGTAATCAGGATGAAGCCGTATAAGTTGGTTGAGATTTTTAAAACACCATCTGCAAATCTAGGTGTTCTAGAGGATGCACGCTTCGGTTGTTTGATCGTGTTATAAAACTTTTATTGCCTGCATATTTAATATAACATAATTATGTGTTAGAACACACTAAAAAAGGTGCTTTATAAGTATAATTAATGCAAGAAACCAAATGATTATTTTGTTCTTGGGTAATCTTTATACGTTCTGAAAGTTACGCTTCTATAAATGTGAATAAACGATAAAAAATCGCCACAACACATCTTTGTTTTCGTATACAAACCTAAAAATAAACAGACACAATCGTCAGATTACGACTCGCAAAACTCTCTGTAAACAAATTATGTTAATTACAAGCATTCTATGTGGCCACACGATTCACAAACGTTATTTCTGCGAAGCTCTCGGCACACACAACTGATCTTGCCTACATTCGTGAGTCGTCGCTGTAAGAATGCGTCCCCATCTGGTACAAACGGAGCTCCTCGATATAAAGCCTCGAATACACTTATCGAACAATGTGTGCTTTTGTTATATGTCCCTAACACAATCCATTATCGTCTTATTATCGTCGCTCATGTACGTAAAGCTAATCTATCAACCGCACGTCACTTGTTTCTTAAACATTTTTTAGAACTAATCGTTTCAAAATGTGTTGGATAACTCACTGTATGTAGGTTCACAAGTAAGTGTTTGACACAGTTAAAGTTACTCATTAATTGTTTATTGCGCTTTTGTTGTACAGAATTTGTAACACCGAATTACCTACTCGTAATTAAGTTTATCTTTTACGATTACTCAACAGAGTAGACTGTGAGTGTGTAGTAATACCTGCACATGTTCGTTATGTACTCTGGCTTCCGCTACCGACACCTTGTAAAAAGAAAAAACCCACATAACGTAAGTATTTTAAATCAGCACGCCCAACGTACTAAGCAGGATGCATTACCCAGGCACTTTCATGTTTCATTAATCAATTACCCGTCGATCAATTAGTGTGAACAGTCAGTTCTGAAACCCTAGGCGTGAACATACAACACGAAACCCGGGAGGTAATCATTTACCAGCCTAACATGGCCCCTATCATCTGATACAATAATGCGAAGTTTAAATGTAAATTATAAAGGGATGGTTCACACTACAATGGTCGGGAACACATGGTGTCGAGGGGAGCGGGAGGGGCGGGGGCGAGGCGTGGGAACGTCGCAAACGCACATATGGACCGCAGCTTTATCTTACACCATGCATATTACGTGACGTTTATAATAATAAAAACGTTTAGTTAACACGATCTATGCCGACCTCGTAATGACCGAACACTTGCACATTTAGATAATAAACCTCGCACATAAGTATGTAACGTTACACATCTGTGTATGTGTCCCTAAGTATCTTTTTACCGAAGCTGTAAACCTGATAATGTCACATAAGACCCTAATGGTTTTAAAATTAGATTAAATTGTTGTATTGATTGCACGCTAGATCAACATGATTTATTACACATAACTACGGTAACTTTAGCTATAGGTAATATATACTACAGAGCCTTTAACATGATTTTGTATTTTGTTTCGTTCAAACAATAGGTACTCACGTTTTACGCAACGATTACTAGTACAAGCCCCTTACCACAAACTCTTAAAACAGAACATTTGCCGATGTGGAAGCGAAACGTCGCTACGTGATGTGTAATGCGGCGTCTCGCTTCCACAACGCATAATGCTCTGCTTTATGAATTCTTGGTGAGGGGGCAGGACGTCAAACAGTATTAGTTTATGTCAATTATCTCACGATAGCGGAGACAGTTGATTACAAATGGCAGGATGTCTGAGTGTCCCAAGTTCGTCTGGCACCTGACAGGTCGCCAATGACGTCACAATACCATCCCGTCAAGTTCAAGGTGGAGTATTTCGGATGATCACTCAAACTGGCCGATATCCAAAAACTAGTGGAATTTTTCGTTTACTATTTCAAATTTTGTGAAACTGTTCTACGTGTCAATTTACGTTCGCAGACGTTCGTACTAATTTATTTTCCAGGTAATGTCATATTATGTCAGTCTCGTATTTTTGTAAAAAAAACCCTATTTCTATAGCAGCCACCTTAATAGTAAGACTGCGTCTTCATCTCTGACAACTTACTCTACTAGGAGTTTTCTTAAATATTTTAAACATTACTATAATAATACCATATATTATAACATTACGATAATAAACTCTTTCCTCCTTTTAGTACGGTACTGAAACAGAAAACCCACTTAGTTTACTTAAGCTTAGCAAGTCAGGCAACCTGATGCCAAAGACACTTTAACGCGAAATCCATGAAGTTTTGAACCAGAAGTGCTAGAGCTTTAATCATACTAACCCATCAAGACAAAGCATGTCTTACCAATGACACCACTTAAGGAACGAACACCTGTACCCAGGCATGTTGGGGCTAGACACCGTCGTTACAAGATCGGACAATGCACTTGCACTTTCAATCTCACGTGTGCGTACCGCTCATACATCACATGTCGGGTTCGACGTCCGGAACCTATGCCAATGCCAACACTCCTGCCTGCCAATACCGTCCAGTTAATCGCCAGTTAGAATAACTAGCCACCACCGCGACAGTTATAGTGGAAACGTGGAATTACTCAGTTACACCACACATCTGTAAGTGTCTCTCAATGGGTAAATGAAATTGTATCTTTATTCTCGAATAGTCACTACCATTTTGATCGACCTAAATTTTTATTGCTGTTTTATTTATGGTTAGTAATATGTAGTTACCACATAGTAGTGTTCTGCAAATAAAAAATAATAAAAAACAGATGGCTGTAATAGCACTATTGTATGGGATTATTATCACTTAGTACTAGTACCGTACGATAGTAACGTGGATTGCCAAACGATGCGAGCGTTAACTCTGACCAGGTTTTCGGGGAATACAGGCATGATGTTGAACACTCATGAATTAGAGCTTCCTTGCAAAATTATAATGCAAATATGTAGTAACAATGACAAATGATAAATTTTTTGTGACACCTTCCTACTAAAACAATATTAAGCAAATGTGCAAATGAGTCAGCATTTTCTGGAATCACTAAACGGTCCCTGAAAATAGCCGTTTCAACAGTTTGCGCAGAATGATGATTTGCTAACGATGCGGAAGGGTCTGGGTGTTGGCGAGCTGCCACTGAGCCGGTGTTCGGCGAATATATCGTGGCATTGGGCCAGCCAGGGTCAGGAGCGGACGATGCACCCAACACCGTCACGCTAACAAACATTACTGACACCTATTGACGAGAAACAATGAGATCAGCGCCGCACAACACTGACTCGAGACAAAACACTTAGTCACAAACCCTTTTGCAATTAAAACTTTAAGGTACTGTAAAGATAACGATCAATTTAACCGTCCTTTCCAAAATGAAAAGCGTTTTTATGCAAGATTGAGCCTAAAATATTATTGCAGTCAGCCTCTTGGGGATAAGATAAGCGCACGAGGACTTATCTCAGGCCCGGGGATCGAAAATTCGAAACAATATTTAGAAAGCTGGCTAAAAAAAGTGTAATAAAAACCTTTGGTGCCGTTTACAACGCAGCAGGTAGTAAAGTAACTTATAGTTTCTCCCTTCGAAATTGTTTTGTAAGTGGACGAAAGAACAATATTGGTGTGGCAATAAATAGAGTTTTTACGACAAAGGAGGTTTACTGCAGCGGTCGCCGGTCGCCCGCCAACATTAGCGACCAAACACGTGTTTGTGAAAATGTTTATTTAGGCAAAACTCGTAAAACGCGCTGACAGGATGTGCTTTGAACCCTCAAGGTTGTGAAGCTTATTTTAAATAACTACATTATTGTTTAAAACGTAGTAACACATTTAAAAAAAGTAATATACATTTATAATGACTGCAAAGATTTATTAGATATGCACTAATAACATTTGGTAACGTGCGTCCAAACCTGTTACTGTTTACGTTTAACATAGACTATTATGTAGGTATTTAAAAGCGAATTCTAAAGCTACAATTAACATTTATAACAACCGAAGTGTGTATAAGTAGATATGCCTAGTAGAGCTCGGCTATCTGTGTATAGCGTGCGTTGCGAGCGCTGCGCTGTCGAGCCATATTTTGTGTCGATAGCTTCCTACAGGGCATTACTAAATTTGTCGAAATCGTCCCGAAGAGAGCGCAGCATGCGTTTGTCATGTACGTTTATTTACGCGATGCCCCGCGGCGCTGGCCGTGTTCCAGCAGCTTACGAAAATAGCAGCTTTGTCGATGTCATTGTACTAGAGCAAACGACGCCCTAATGCACACCGCGGTAGGGTCCAGCGTTACACTGCACTCTAGATACGCTTCATTGATGGTATTGATACATCTAGAGCATTATAGTGGCATATATTGATCGTATGATAAAATAAGCTTATGTTATTGTTACTTGCCGCCATATTGGACTGAATAAAAAAGATTAATGAGTCATATAATCTTCACACAGATTTCAAGCGAAGCTGGTGTAACTGGCAATTTAGAGTTTGTCATAGCATAATGAGATTATATATGACTTATATGGGACATAGTCTATCTACACGTGAATGGTGCCAACAAACGTTACTACACAAGTTTTCGCAAATCTTATTTTAAGTATGGGTTCAGTAAGAAAAAGAATGAATTTATTGTTTACAATATAACAAACACTTAATAAGTAATTAAATCTAAAATAATAATTGTAACAGGCATTGAAAATCATGGACAGTGATCTCCAAACTAAGCATAGCTTGTTTCTTGGAGACCAGAAAGTGTCCATATTATTGTAATAGATGGTTGAACTTAATAATTGATCTAAGTTCACTTTAGTGACTTGACTTTTGATTTGCACACCTGATTATCGAGGAAAAAATATATATAGCTAAGCAGCACCTGATAATTTGATATTCTACGAAGTCGAACTCAATGCGCAACAAAATATTACCATAATATTACTTACATATATCAAATAGCGTGATACAACAAAATATCGGTTTCTGGAAAAGATAAAGATGAGTAAATAACCAAAGTAAATATTAGTATCTATTTACCTACTAATGTTGACTACTGCGGAGAAGCCAATGATAACGTTGAAATTTTACGATATCAGAATCAATGAATCTGTAATCTAACGCCATCAAAGTGTTTTAGATATTTTAGCTGCGTACAACTGTGTAACTTAAAAAATAAATATAAAAACCGTAACATGGGAACCGTTTCCAGTTATCTCATATTAGGTATCTAACCCATCTACGCACAAAATTTCATATTGTTATTATTAATTAGGCATCTTCAGGAAACTAGATATTTAAGATCCAGAAAGGAAATAATAAATTAAAGGTACTCGGAACCAACAATTTCACATTGTCTACTGCTTTGTAGCTACTACCTACTTCTAAATATAATATAAAAAACTTAGGTATCATTTGTATTACTTTAAATACAAAAAACAATTCTAGGACCTCTTATAGTTATTTAAGTTCAAGTTAAAATAAATTAGATAACCACAGGATATTTTTACAAAATGACTGTCTATCTTCATCTCACAAACGCACCAACATACAAATAATAATACTTTAAGCAGCGTCATAATTATAAAGACACGGTAAACGCACCTTTATATCTAACTCGTGGCTTATAGAATTCTAAGTTGAAAAAGATGGTCGACCAACAAAAAACCGAGACGATTCGTCCGACCAACCCTTTTATTCTGTTTGGCTGTTCTCTTTTTACTTTTATTCTAAAAATATAGCATTCACGAACCAATTTCAAAAGGAAACGTGATTCTGTTCAAGGTCAACCGAATTAGTATTCGTATGGTGTGTTCGTTGCTTGACCGGCCGCAAAAACATGTTAATATACTCGTTTAAGACTTTTTCTAAGCTTTAATTAGAAGCTGTTGTAGCCGGTTCTCTATTCGACACTTGACAATTTGGCCTTTAGGGTAAGTTGAGCTGATGACATTACACTTCGACATTAGTAAGAAATAGAGTCGTGAATAGGAAAATCAACATCGAACATTCTCTAGAAGAAATGATTAAAAAAATATATATTTATACATAATATCTAAATATGGATGACATTTTCATTTAACGACTTTGTTTCTCACTTGTTTCGAAGTTTGTGCTTAATATCAGCGCTATTATAGGATGTACTTTTTAAACTGTGCCCAGATTTATTTTTGAACACCCAAGTTTGCTGTTGAGCATAAATATTCGTATTCACGTAGGTATTTTAGGGAGCGAATGTATCGCAATTACCGGGTACGATACCAACCTGGCTCACGCAAAATGTTCATAAAGAAAAACCGTTGATAGGCACTGAAATGGAATCCTACTAGAATCCTGGATATATACTCAAGAGCCCATACTTTGCTCTTGAAATATAACCTGAATACACATAAAGTCAAATTCAATCAACATTGTCTAATCATTGTTCTTAGAATATACGTCTTTTTACAAAATGTACTGTTACTACTACTCTTAGTACAATACACCTTCTTCCGTCGTGGGTATAAAAAACCGAGTGCGTAGTTGCTCCACCAAGCGGGTCGTCTAATCAATATTAATCAATACATTGTCTAGGGAACGTCTGGCAATCTAGCAAAATGAACACAATAATCTTTCCGAGCGAATATTCTTGTAATTCATTTATACACTGCACATGTATCACCATATAAGTAGCAATAGCAAGTTATCGCAATATTATCGGAGCATACAAAATTAGGCAGCGGTCGGAACCGATGCCAAGGCCCGCTGTATTCACATGATAAATTATCCGTCATTGCATTTGATCAATGCTCGCAAAAACATCTAGATGGAAGTTACCCGAATTATGAATCATGCACCATGTATACGAAAAAATAAAATCGACTCATGATTTTCTTCAGAGGTCTGCAATTTCAAGATCGTAAATGCTCGGCCAAAAAAGAAATGAGAAAAACAGGCGCTGTTACAATCAACCTGGAATAGCAGCGTATGTATTGTACAAATTCAGTTAGCTTAGCGCCTAGTTACTTCGTTAGATTACTCACTTGTGTCTATTTTCGGTTCTGTTTTAGATTAAGTCAGCAAAATGGAGCCACAGTTTGTATTGTATATCATCCAAAGCTTATAAGTAATTTTAATGGGTACACAGTAGAGTATAAAACCTGATGCTTTAATTTGCAATTCGTTTTATGTTATCTTCATAATCAAAATGAGAACTTGCAGATACTAGGAAGAGCTTTCTGTTAATACTAACTATTCCATTAATTAATTGATTAAATTACTCTTTAACTAAAATCGTAAGTTTCATTTGAGCATCAAATGTTTGCGGCTAGTAATGATAAAGCTTAAACTCGCAAATGAGGCTACGATGATAACTACTTAAAGAGTCTGTAATGTTATTGTTATTATCGTACGGCATGATGTAAAATAGAAGCCGGCTTTTAAGTCATATAACCTCAAAAGCTCGGGGCCGACGAGCCGCCGCCGTGCGAGGGGAACGCGCAGCCGCCAGCCGCTCAATGTTGTCGCGCGTGCGCGCTGGCTCCCTGCTGAACGCCGACCCTACAACGCTGCACAAAGCGCGAGTGGCCGCGATGTTTCGCACCTACACTTCTCCGTGTTGATGACTCGCAATACGGTGACCTGATCGCACCGCGGACCCAGCATCAGCACAGTGAAAATACGAGCATGTGATAAGGTTTAGTGTGAATACAAAACGTAATCGTAGTGTTTCCTTTTGTGATAACTAAGTAGGAGCAACAGCAAAATGTACAAGACAGTGCGACATGGCGAGAACAGCCTCCAATACACTATCCTCCCGCAGACTGAGGAAGTGTTGAACAATAGCGGCATGAAGGGCAAAGGACGGGACTACAGCCCTTCAATTCATGTGCGTCGATCTCGTAGGAAATCGGATCTAAAATACGCTTTATTCATAATCTGCAGTATGACAGCTACGCTCATTCTAACACTTGTTCCGCTTTATATTATTGACGGATGGAATCAGCAAGTACATCAGGAGAACCTCCCCCCTGTACAACTCGCGCCTGTCATACGTGAATTAGCCAAAACTAGGAAAAAAGAACTGAAGATGTCACCGGAAGTCGTGTTAACGCTGGGTCAGAAATACGATACAAGCACAACTACGACGTCACCCATTACAACCACATCCACAGTACCACCTCCAATGATTGGTGACAGGCTGACGATGCCTCCGTGGACGATGCCAGCGTTGCGATCATGGAAGGGCTCAACGTCCTCTACAGTTATTCCGCCTATTCCTACAGAAACTAATGAGGTTCCACTCATCACAACATCTCGTAGCAATCGTGTGCCTAGTCACGATTCAACAATAAAATGGGAGAAGGACATCATAATCCGGGCGACAGTTACTCCGGAACCAATCACACTCCGCAGCATATTAAGATATTACTCTCGCTCACATGTTCCCTCAGAAAAACCAGTGGTTACTCCCAAGGTTTTCGATGACGTTTTAATTACGACTAAAGCTACCACTACTAGAACTCCAGTAACGACAGAGTTTGCAACTACTAGTGAAAAATCTAAATTAAGAGATTTAAAAGACACTATGTTGTCGGTGGATGACGACGACGAATTCAAGGAGTCGCTCGAAGTGGATGAAGTGTTTTCGTTGCCTCCCTTGAAGCCGGACTACGCAGCTCCTGGCACGGACTCCGACGAAGTAACGGTGTCAAAGGCTGGCGATGGCGGGTGGTACGGCGCGCGTTGGCCGTTTGTGGACACGTCATCTTACTTCCAATGGACGGTGCGTACTGCAATTGTTACCTGACTTATGTAATTATTAGCTGCAATGTATTTACTTGATCATAACGCCAGTGCGTGCTAGACATACCTTATCGTAACAATTCTTCGGTAATATTAATGAAAGCGTGCATAGTGATCGATTTATGAAATATATAGCAGATTGTGCACTTATGTAATGCGATACTGACAATCTGCTATAAGGGTTTTATTGAAGGGATAATAAATTTGATTATTTATTGATAATCAATACAAGTAAATAACAATTTAAAGAACTACAACATATTTTGCCTAAATTGCGCAGTTCTAAGAAATGTTTTATATAATAGTCATTTTAATAACTGATAGATATATTTTTAGCTGCATAATCAACGGGATTCATACCTTAATTATGTTTGAATAAAACAAAGTACCTATATAGTATGTGATAATAAAATAATATGTTTTTCAAATGGTAATATAACGTCGCTAAGCGAATATTTAAAGTCTAGAAAACTCTAGGATGCGCAACGGAAGCTATTATGCTTCTTATTCTTATCATCAAAAGTTTACCTATTAATAGCAATACCCTGCACTACGCAGCGCCACCCGACGTCATTACTTATTACTTATCATTTTAACAAATGCACACTAGAGACTCGGTGGCCTATAAATATAAAGGTTTTAAAAGAGGAAAGACGCTTCTTCCAGTACCTATATAAAGGCGCAAAAGTTACGTGCTACTCCTGTGTAATCGTTGACCATGTTACTGTAAACTAATTCTACCTAAAGACTTCTATATCCGCTATAATGAACAGCTGTGAGAAAGCATTGTCATAATCAAGACGCTTGGTAATATGATAGGACGTACAGTAAATTGTTTTAAACGCTCAAGGAGGATGCTGCATGACCACTTAATACATCTCCTTAATCTCTTTTTACGACATCCTCATTAATAAGAGGAATGAATTAGTATATTCAACTTATACCAAAGTAAATGATGGCAGTCGATTAGGAACAACAAAAGTTAGAAATTAAATGAATTATCGGTGAAAAAAACAGTCGTAATCGAAGTTTTCATGGCGAAGTCTGTGTTACTGTCCAGATTAACATTATAGATTTAAAGTTATCGTGGTTACTAACTTTCAGTCAGTGAACAACATAATTATTATATTGAACCAACAAAATTAGCCGAAAGCGTTTTAAAAAAAGTAAACTTTTTTCTTTTCCTCAATAAACATTACCGGCGCTAGAGCTTTTCTCGTGTCGTGTATTATACAAGAACATGATTAAAGGAACTGTCTAAACTCTCCGTACAAACTCTCCGTTTTTTTTAATTGAAACGAAAGCTTGGGTACATTTACTTGTTGTTCCTCGTATGGATTTGACCAATGTTTAAGGAAACACGTCAGGCTCCGGCTGTAGTGTAGAGATTGGTCATTCAACCAAGATAGTAGAGAGGTTGACCGCTCAGGGTGCGCCGGTCGTACTTAAGAACTATCACACGTGGAGGCACTCTACTGGTACCCCAAGCCTTTACTGCAGAAGGCTGCATACCACTAATATTAGGTGTGTATTTATGATATCCAAGCTAATCTAATGTTCTCTTCCCCAGGGCTACTCTCCGGGCGACAACCTGTTGTTGCCACTGCTGGTGGCAGCTCTGTCATCCATCGCGCTAGTGCTGCTGCTGGCGCTCGCCGTGCGCCGACGCAAACGCTCGCAGATCGCCTCCGCGAAGATTGGGGTACGGGCACAAACACAACACTAGACAATAAGTAGTAATTAGTTAGTGTGTTGTTCCGTTATTATACTTAAAATAAAGCCTTATGCTCTTCTTCTTCACATAAACTTTAACTATGCCGAATTCAAACTCTTCCGTTCTCGCAAAATGCTTAAAAATTGGTATCAAGTTTTCTGTACAAGTAAATTTATAATTTTAGTTTAAACATCTCTAACTCGATCTCTACCAGTCCTGGAGGGTTTTTAAAGATACCTTTTAAGAAATGATTGAAATAATCCTCGACTACAAAATGTTTATTACCTAAAATTTATTAAGGCGACTGTGAGAATAGATTCCGCCCTAATAGATATCCATAATCTATTGGCATTGACACGCTGACACCACAAACCCAGGCACAGGTACCTATATCGTCATTACCACGTGAATGCTGCGGAAGTTCTTCCTGGAAGTGGCACGGCCGTTTTCTTGGCAATACCTATTATCAGTTAAGCAAGTAGGTACGTCATGCTTCCTCAATCAGGTGCCTAGGTAGTTCCTCACTACAGCTGTCACATAAGTCAACATTCATACACATTAAGCTTATCACAATAACTAAACCAAAGACCATATCTAATGGAAGTCCCGCTACGACAAAATTGGAAATCAGGGATGAATTTTGGATTTGTTAAAGTTAATGTAAAAACCCAATGGGTTCATATACATATACGTACCAGATTAAATTAAGTAAGTACCTACGAATTATCAACACTGACCATTATCGTTTTCCTTGTCCCAGGAGGAATAATAAATGTAAACACCTATAGTATAATTTTTAGCGTATCTAAATCAGAGTTTATAAATACCTACTATATACGTACCTATATATTTACTTGTATATGTTTATAAAATATATGTATACTAAATGACTTACAAGTATTCTTCAGCCCTGTTCGATTTTGCCTTCATTGTATATAGGTACAATTACGTTATGTGTTCGGAGGGTTTTAAAATATCTGAATTATTTCTATAACTATTTGTGTAGTGTAGTCACTAGTCATGCCTGGTTCTGTAAATCGTACCTAACCCTTTTTAGCTACACAAGTGGCTCGACCAGTACATAGTGCTGAAGCGTGTAAGTGCCGGTAGGACATAACGTAGGTAGAAACTGTTTCAAGTATAGGCAGGTATTGTCGTTAAGTTATAATGTATATAAATATAATCAAAATAAGCATAGCTAGTGATCTGGCCAGCTACATTAAGAGATACTGAATGACTTTTATTAATGCCGACACAGTACACACTCAAATATGATACTGCGCTTAATGAGTTTGTTGGAACAGTAAATGGCTCATTAGAATGGTATATTAGCCACGCAGTCTGCTGGTATTTTGCGCACGTTGGTACCTACGTATCATACGTAAGTACTTAGTCGAGTTTTCATGAGAAGTTCTTTTACGGCATGCGGTTACGATGGCTATTACGGAATGTTATTACCGACCTTATCGTAAACGTACAGCAGGATGCAAGAGACGTATACTGTAGCCAAGTAAAAGTAATTTTACTTTCGAATCAATAGGTAGGTAGTTACTACACTAAAATTTAAAAATAACTTGTAGGTATTGATTGTTACTTCTTGAAATATATTTCTCATTTACTTAGTTTAATATGCTTAGCTGGACATAACTAATAATTTAAAAGTAAACATCTTATCTCACACTAATGATAAGAACGTCTTAAGCGACATGTAGTCGTCCCAACATTGTGACGTCGATGTATGCATAATCGTAGCACTTGTTCCAGAAGTTAACCGCAGACCTTCAAGCTGACGACAACACCAACCTGTTGACAGCAGAGAACGCCGAGGACGCCGACGAGTGAGGTTACCTGTCAGACACGCTTTCAGCTTGTTCAGCAGCCAGCAGGATGCCTCGTGTACAACTCTGGTACATATCGTACATAATTAACTACACACTCGTCTACAGTATTAATAAGTCTCTTCTTTATGCAAATTAAAAATATAACGTTTATTTAAATATTAATAGAATATATATTTATACGTGTAATGGATTATTATTAAAATTTAAAAGCATATTGCTAAATGCTAGATCGTCAAGTGTGGGGTATTAGCGCAGGCATCACGGCTAACTCATTAATTACTAAACAAGGCATAGCATAGATCAAGTTCTGGCACCAAAACATATTGAAAGTACTCTCCAACAGCGTATCTGACTGCTTGATATGACTAATAACCTGTAAAGGTTAAGTATATTTAACTGTTTTTCATGTAAGATTGTAATCAATTTGAATTGTATAACGTTAATGTTGCACTTAAGATACTCAATTTTGCTTGTGTGTAGGTATGACTAACAGACAAAATATAATGAAATATAAACTTTGGTTATATCGATGCCGGTGTAGCAATGTGCACGCGTCCTTGTCACCTCAATTGTACATCAGGCATTCCACGCACTTGTAATGATTTAGTCGCCATAGTGTAGTATTTTGACATCGCATTAGAAGACCTGTCTGTGTTCGTCTTCTTACACACCGATCATATTTCAAACTTTCAGTGCCTATTGTTTGTATATAATGTACGATTCGGCCGGTCTCGTACCACCGAAGGCCAAGAGGTGGTTCCATGTTCAGAGATACGATATAATAAGTAAGTATATTTTGTAATCGCACTAAATATTCGATTGTAAATAGACGGGCGTGTCAAATTGCCGATAAATTATTTTTGTTACAAGTAAATGCTACGAAAGTTTGTCGCAGGGAGATGGCAAAAGAAGTAAACTGATAACTTAATTAAGTAAGTCCCTACCTATGTAACGTATTCTGTTGTGTCGAAATAAGCTGTCATCATTAAAATATGGTTCAGTTAGAAGGGTGGGCCGCACGAAGATAGAGCATGAAACTTTTTTCTCATTCTTCATCTCGTTTGGATGACCGGGAAAAGCCATCCTACTATTAATCACTAAGTTCTGGGTATTTGTGATTCCTAAAAAGGAAAATGAACTACCATAAATCAATACGATACTATACTAACATAAAATACGACATTACGCTATCAACTGAATAACAGATGGTAATCAATACACAGCCCAACCCTGCTACAAATAAACGTAATTTGGTATAATAATGAAACATGATAATTAGATATTGATAGTGTACTTATGAGCTTGCTAGTACCTACCTAAATATAGAGTGGCATTCAGACATTCTGTTCATTCATTATTAATAAATGTAGATACGTTGTAACGGTCAGCCACAGTCGACTGAATGTTATTCACGCTATCAGAATGTGCATCAAGCGCTGGTACTGTCTGCAGAGTACACTGCACACTTGTGGTGACACTACGGACTCTACTCGGAGCACAGTATAACTATTATAATATTGTTGGGCTCAACGTCCAGCGCTCCATCTGAACACGCAGCTGATAGGTAACGTTCCTGCTATGTATATCATATCTCTGAAAGTTTCGATTGTATGACTCGTCAGTATTAACAAAACCTGTGGTATAAATCTACATAATAAGCATACTCATTTATTTTTTGTGTAGTCTGTTAGGATAAGATGAAATAATATCAATCTTGGTGTAATGTTATATCTGTGTTTTAACGTCGCTCTTTTATTACTAGATACTTATACATTTTAATTACATAATTTACATCTCAATTGAATATTTAATAAAACATAGATATAAGACTGATATATGATTGAGTTTTAGGTATAGTAAGGTTTATTTAAATGACGTGTAATTTGATTTATAACGGCACTATTCATTTCAATGTATCTTTTATTTTGGGTGCTTAGAAAATATAAGCACGTACGCGTATTATGTAATTCAATGTTAGGTATAATATAATATGACTACAATCATATGTGAGAGGAGAGGGAAGATGTGTTAGTTAGAAATTAAAATGTGATACCTCCGTAGTATCTTTGAATAATGTCGTATCCCCGTAGAAGGAATTGTAAAGTTACTTACACACGATAATATTTGTATGCAGCAAATCGTATCATGCGTAAGAAGCCGTGTTACGTCGAAGTTTGGATAAAGTTATGACCTCTATAACATGTGAATCATTAATGCTAATAGTTTGTATAATGCAAGAGAAACACCGCACACTAATGTATTGAGAGTATTTATTATTTTTAATTAGCTTTTGTGTTAGAATAGTTACATCTGTGAATGCCTCGAGCAGTGTGATTATTTTGTATTTGCTGAGAACACACACACCATGTACATAAGTAATAAAATAAATTATGTTTTCCCACCCGACTCTAGTATTTTTGTCAGGCATCACCTGTAGGTACTAAACCTGTTTTGCAAGTTTAGTACGTAGTGACCATAGAGAATACAGGAAACAAAGCAGCGTTATAAATTGGCTGTTCAACTAATAACATTGCCAAATTGTTTCAAATTATTTGGATTGAGCAATATAATGGATAACTTTACGTTTCGAGCTGAACTTTCTACTAAGTGTAATCCTCTGTCTAAAGCAGAAGGTCCAATACTATAAGGATAGAAGTACTCCGATGTTAACTGTTACCTTGACCTCTCAAAGGCCTTTAAACTTGTGTCATAATATATCCTTTGAAAGAAGCTCAGGGGAGCAGGTTTAGGTACACCTGAGTTGGTGGGTTTGTTCCAGTACTGATACACTGACCAGTGCAACTAAGTGCGTTGAGGAGATGTTGTCTGAAGCGTACAGGTAGGAGTGTGGGGTGAGACAGAAGGGTTAACCTCACCTAAGCAAACAATCATCTAAATTACGAGGCCTCAATACCCCTCGGATGAACACTTAAAAGGGTCATCCAGATCAAGTACCTAGGACACTAGATGCTCTGCGTGTGAAATATAATAATGGCTTCAGGTACTGTTGAAGTTGCCCCGATTGTGCGGCGCGTCAAGCATGTTTGCTGTAGCACGAACTGCCGACTTTTATGCCATCATGAGGAAAACGACCGTGTAGCAGAATAAGGGCTGGTAGCAACAGTATTTTAAAAACCCTAGCCAAACAACATGATGTACCAATATTAAGATAATCTGTGCGGATGCTCGTGTGGCAGAGATACTGCAATAATAATAATATTACCTCAACATGAGAATAACGTAACACCGGAGGGGACAGTAGTATAGCTTTACCAACCCTCGTGATAGAAATAAAAAATATATTACAAGGACTTATACTAAAAGCACACAAACCGCAGGGCAGCTTGTGGCGAGCTGTTTGTGAGTGGCGACACAACGTGCCTGATACCCCAGAGAGTCGGTCAGGGACTCATCCCCGGTTTGCCCGATATGGGTAGCTGGAGTGGAAACCGAGGAGCGCCCGCAGGACTCTCAGCTCTTTCTTGCCTTAGTTGGCTGGTCAGAGAGGGGTCGCCAGAGCTATATGCTCGGGGGTGGAAGTGTCTAATGGCGTAATAGCGGGGAAACCCGCTCCGAGTCTTCGAGACGCGCGATGGTGAAACCGGGGCCGCACCGCTCTACACCCCTAGCCACTCGCATCGGTGTTGCTCCCTGTTGCCTATAGTGGCGACTGTTTAGGGGGCCCATCTAGTGAGTGGCGAGTCACCGTCTGCTAATATTCTGCATATTTTATGATAAAAGGCAGACGCCGTTTTTATTCAGTATAAGATAAAAGTAACCATTACACGAAACATCGCAACACAATAGACCAAATCATTTTAGTATTCATCTTTCTCAATAGTCCCGCACCTTCTGGGGACTTTTCATGGCTGTTCTTTTATAGAGCAGTTGTGTGGTGTCCCTAGCTGGTGTCCCATTACCTTTTAGATTAAAGTTCTCAATGGGCCTCTGCATGTTGGACCTGTGTCCCCACGTAAGCCTTTTAAAAGTCCGGGTATCTTCCCCATAGTTGATAGCCCGAGTATAATAAGAGAGATACAAATAATAATAATAATAGATGTGTGGCAGGGATTACTAACAAGTGCAATGATGTCTAATTAAATAAATATATTATTGTGGAGTATTTAATTATGGGAAAGTATTTACTTGCCAATTAGTTGGGTTACTATTATATGCAGGTCAGACGATACTTTCAAATTTTCATTTAGGCGGAACTCTTAAACACCTTTAACAAATGTGAGCTCATTGTAATGAAACAAATGAACAAAAAACCTGGTATTTATACATATTTTTATTTTATTTATCTAACAGTGAAAAACTGTGCAATACGAACCTAAGATTTAACATTAAAATCTATAACATACATTTTAAATTGCCTTCAAAATACTATCAACAAGTTTTACTCGTCAGAGCAATTGACTTTTATGTCACATTAGTGAAAGGGGATCAGACCCATTATTTACAAAAAGAGAACAATAACGTATAAATAAACAATATTAAATAAAAAATATATTGCCATCAAGATCTAATAGCTCAACTACAGACGGCTGCATCAATTATAACTTACTGGTATTTAAACTCTTTTACGTCTTTGCAATTCTCTCTGACACATACTAATAACATAGAATTATTTTTTCAAGTACATGCGGACGGCCGAATCGAAAACTATAAGTAATAGCAAAAAATGCTTATAGTACGTATGTGGCAGATCTTGGTGAAAAGGATATTAGTATTCAAAAATCCCTCAACAAATTTAAGCCTTGCCATCAATCTTGAAAAACATCACGCTATATTATTGTATTTCACCAACCGATAGTATCGCTAATAACGATACATTTTTGGGGAGGAATCACATACGGTACCAATAGATACAGCCGTCAAATAATGTGTATGTAAATGGCTCTCATAATATTTTTACAGAA
The DNA here is from genome assembly GCA_946251915.1 of Abrostola triplasia. Lineage (NCBI taxonomy): Eukaryota > Metazoa > Arthropoda > Insecta > Lepidoptera > Noctuidae > Abrostola > Abrostola triplasia. The sequence goes on along the minus strand of OX276434.1, from coordinate 6,007,395 downwards.
TAACTATTAACATTTAATTTCTAACTTTCGGTCAGTAATATAAAATCCTCGCTACGTTGCATACAATCGCAAAACGTAAAGAAGCAATCATGCTTTATCTACGCCTTTACAAATAAAGTGCTGTATGTATTGTAGTCGAGCTCAAGGATCGGTTCATTATACATCTAAGCATATTGCACGGTATGGCTATTACTATTTATAGGCACTAGTTTGATAGTTACTTCAAAAAGATTACTAGGAATTTTTAATATCAATGTAACCATGTCAAACCTTTGACACTGTTGATGTTGTTTTCTTGTCCTCTATATACAAATAATAAATTAACATAATCATAACAATAATATAATCAAAACATTAGTGTTCCCCTTTAACACCTCATTAGTTATTAATTAGCTTATGTACACAATACCTAACATCCTTATACATTAAATCAGTATTAAAATCTCTAAACGAGATAAATTTACTTTTATTTTTATACATGTTTAGTCCATCAAAAATAATTAAACGAATTTAAAACAGTTAAATTAATTTGTTTTATAAAAATATTCTGAGTTTAAGGTCACAGAATATTCTGAACTCCTCAACCGAGTCTAATAAATTCCGAAATACTGGATTTGTACATTAGTACCTTTACAAGGAAACTAAAAGTAAACTAAATTTTGTTTCTAACCGTATAAAACAAAATTATATTTTGTAAGAGGCGTATTCAAAAAATCTATGTTAGCTGTAGCTACATATTCCTCGAACGACATCGATAGAAAAAATCTCTTTACCATTATAAAGATATGAAAATTAACATTAGATTATTGCTATTGGGGCGGATGTGCCGGCCGTAATATTCTCGCTAGAACATGGCGCCCTCCCACCAGTTTCAGCTGTTGTCCGTCCATTAGAACACTCCGCACGCCGCTAGAAGTCGAGGTCGTCGCACTGGTCACGGCCTGGAAATACAATTAACAAGGGTTATATACAAAAGTTTCAATAAAATTGTAGAATTTGTGTACAAAGTTACGGGTTAAATTTCAAAAATCTGAAACCTTACAAGAGGGTAGCACTGAAAGTACCTTAAATACCAGAAAATGTATAAAAACGTTCTAAAAAAAAATAATGCGGTGTAAGTATGTCGCTTGTTAGGATTGAGTACTGAAATGAAAATTCGTTAATGAAGTCATAATCGCAGTCCTCATTTTTTATGTTAAAAATAGAAGTTTTAATTACTATTATCCCAAGGGTGTGTACGTACTTGTGGCTATAATCTGTAAGGGTTATCGTAAACCGACGGAGCGTTGGCGAAGCAAGTAATTCTATGACGAAAAAAAGTCGAATCATCAGAAAGAAAGAAATTTAATTAATTACACAAAAATCTTTAAAATACATGTTCTAAAATACTTTCAGATTATCCCTGGTTAAAAAAAAGATAAAATAAAATCCTTAAATACCAGCAGACTTCGAAGGTATAAGCAATCAAAATCCTTTGCTGCAGTCTGCCACCATTTTATTATCTACAGTATTATTAGATTACATAAGACTGAGCATAAGAGGTTATTTGAAAGGAAAAGCATACGTTTCATACGTGATGTAAAATAACGTTAATATGTGTTATAAGTTTATAACTAATCCCACCTGTCGTCCGGTCACTCATGCAATCAACTCTCTTAAGAGATTGTTCAAACAACTTGCATTCAAAGGGCCAACTAAGCGCAAATGTACTTTGAACGCAGGGCAAAGGGCAACCAGAATTTTCACCGGTAAGCAAGGGTTGCTTACATTTCTGTCGATTTTAAGTTTTTGAGTAGTAATCGAGTAATTGGTTAGGCCGCTTGCAGCCTTCAATTTACATTTGGCAGTTAGCTCGCAGTCGCAGTTTGTCTGAATCCACTCTGATACATGCAGAACTCCTTAATCTACAATACTCAGTATTAAACTGAAGTAATATCAAACCATGCGAATTGATAAAATCACCTGTTGAATTTTTATTCCCTGCGCGAGTTTAACCTGTTGTATTGGATTCACCTAAAATAATGATAAACATTTTATGATAGCAACTAGTCTTTTTTTTAATGTCAATGTCAATTAAATGTAGGCAATGTTTGATGACATTATTTTGTTTTAATTATATTTACCTGTTGGAGTTTCAATACAGGCGCTGATGTTGTTGACGTAGTCACGGTTTGTGCACCTGTTTCATAAAAAAGGTAAATAATAAAGAAGACAAGTGGTGTTATAACATTATTGTTATATTATGACACTTACCTATGTTACTTATAACTAAAGTCTGTGACGAAGTCGCAGCTCCACTTGACGTCACTCTAATAGTGTTACCATCACTTTGCTGAAAAACAAGAAATCAATCAACTTTTTGAAATCATTATAACATAAATAAATAAATTGGCATGTCGAAATGGTATAAATATTTTTTATTAAATGAGATTTTAGCACGAAGGTAGAAAAAATACAAGTAGTTTATATATATATTAAAATATAAAAAATATATTATTTATTTTAATATTGGTAGGTGAGTGAGATTTAGAATAGAAACAAGTTTGTCACTTTATAATTTGACCAAATGTTTGTTTTTATTTTTCTGCTTACAGAAAAATATATTATTAGCATGTAAAAAGGAAGTAACAAAAAAGCAAATTTAGTTATTCAGGATTTGATATTCGAACGGTTCGTTCGCGAACCGCAGCATCAGTAGGGTGCACCGTGTAGGTTTACCTGTAGGATAATGTTGTGCAGCGGCTTGGCGGAGGTGAGCAGCAGCGGGCGCGCGAGGCGGGCGGCGGGCGACAGCACGCGCACCGCCCCCCGCGCGCGCACCCCCGCGCCGCGGGCCCCCGCCGCCCCCGCACGCCCTCCGCCCACTAGGCCTTCCAGCGATATCATCTGACCCTACACACCACACAATATAACTTTAACAGATATTAATGTACGTAGGTATCACATGCATGCTACCTTTCAACTAATTTAAATGTTTGATTCTAATAATTATATTGATTGTAAATAGCATTAGATATTTTAACATGTTATTTTAGATCAATCATCTTTTAAGACCACTAAAGGAACATTATAAGTTCATATTGCCACCCTTTAGCAAATCCAACAGATTTTGCAACCGATTTATAATCACCATTACATTTTTTTAAAGTTGAAAAATTGCTTAAATATATATTTTCATATTTCCAATACCTGCCTAGATAGGCATAATGAATTAGTTCGAACAATATTGCTTTTTATCTAAATAAAACGGAATCAGCTATCATATCACTACAAAATGGTTGCTTAGGAACTTTCCACATCAAGATAAGATTGGTATCTCCTTTCACATGGACAACTGCAATATTGACACGTGAATATTTAGACATTATGAATCATATCTATTGACGTAATTATTAGTAACTTACCTGCGCGTTTGTCAACAGTTTTGCCACTATCGGTTGCGCAGTCGCCGGTTTGTCTCCGGACGCCTGACTTCGCACTACTTGAGATATCGATTTTGGTGTTTGATTTGCGAGCTGCACTGTCTGCCCGCTAGCCAGCTGTAACGTTTGTCCACTCGACAACTGTACAGTTTGGCCACTAGATAACTGCAGTGTTTGTCCACTCGGTAACTGCACTGCCTGACCTGCTAACTGCACAGTTTGACCACCCAACTGCACCGTTTGTGATCCCAATTGCACAGTCTGACCACTTGGCATTTGAACACTTTGACCTGATAATTGCACATTAGAACCACCTAACTGCACTGTTTGCACATTCCCACTGGCTAACTGAACGGTCTGACCGCTCGACAGCTGAACACTTTGCGAAGGTATTACGCTCTGACTAGCTACTTGAACACTTTGTCCGCTGGGCAATTTGACAGTATGTCCAGTCAATTGCACACTTTGACCAGCTAATTGAACAGTTTGACCGGCGATTTGTACTGTTTGTCCAGCTAACTGCACTGTAGATACAGGTATTTGAACAGGTTGACTTGTTTGAATAGTTTTGACGGTAGGTGTCGTTTGTTGGGCGCGAGGAGTTGGGCTTTTGACGGCCGTAGTTGACACGCGGACTGCTTGCACGGCTTGAGGGGAGGCTAGTTGAACGGTCTGTCCGCTGGGTAAACGGACGCTGTGTGTCGGTAACTGTAACGAAGAAAGCTGAAGAGTGTGTCCGGAGGTTAACTGCACGGCTTGCCCACCAGGCAGGTGCACAGTCTGGTTGGCAGCCAGTTGGACCGTCCGACCCCCGGCCAGCTGCACCGTCCGTGTGGACACTGATGACGTCACCACTGTCGGTACACTGCTCACAACTGCTGTGCCACCAGCAGTACTCTGTAAATAAATACACATTTACCAAACTGAAAAATCTTAACTCTTTTCTCCCTTGACCTGATAATTTCTTATAATTTATTTAATAACATTGTTACCTTTAATCAAACAAGATCAGATCCACTTAACCAATAAATTACTAAAAACAGGAGATAGTTACAAAAAAATGTATACCTGTGCTATAGTAGTGACGGAACCAATATTTGCCACCGTTGTTTTCTTCTTTGTAGTGGGTGTACCTTTAAACAAAAAAAATATTAATTTTAATTCTCTTCACAACATTTAAAATTAGCACCCTGCTGCTCCTAATTCTAGTATACCACTCGATTACTTCATCTGGGCTTTTTTCAGAAAATCTCCGAGAAATCCCGGGTCTCTTTGTAGTTAGGAGTGATATTAAGATCATTCAAAGCAGTTGTTGAAGACATAAATCAATTTTTGCCATATACAATTAAATAACAAACAAATTCTTACAATATGGTCACATAAAGCGCTTAGTTACCTTGCTGCATCAACGCCCGCGGTGATATGAGTGACTTTCCTGATGCTGGAGTGGCTGGACTCAACACTCTGACGACGCCGCGCCGAGTCGTCGGTGTCGCCTAAAACATACTTGATTACATAATCTATGCAAAAAATAAAATTACAGTGACTGTTTTTAACATCATAATAACAGCTTTTTACTCAATGCATATTATGATGCAATTTAATTTTTTTGTGTCTATTATGGCTAATCTCTGAAACGGCTGGTCCGATTTTGATAGAATTTCCCTGGCGAATAATCAATTTAGTTTTGAAAATATTTAGTGTTCCGCGGAAAGCAAATAAAATCCATGAAATTGTTAACAAATCAGATTCAAACCGGTAAATCTGCTTACTTCTGCTGCGTACAGGTAATTTTGATCGAAATCCATGGTGAGGAAGTCCCGGGCATAAGCTAGTATGTATATTTATTATGTAACCGGTTTGAAAAGCAGTGTTAGGAACGAACCATCCGTCATTACACTTAAACCAGGAATATTTTATATTGTATTAGGTACTTCACACTGAACATATTTTGTTCACATAGGAAGTTTTCTAGGCGTTACCTGAGTGGCCGGTGTGGACACAACAGCCGTCACTGTAGTCTGCACGGCGGTTGGCCTTATCAACAGGGACCGCGTGCCCTGAGTTACCTGTAACGTTTACATATTTATGATTATTCTCGTACTAACTTTATTTTAAGAAGAAAATTATAAAAACCCATACCTTATTCTGCACAACTTGCAAAGTCGCTGAACTGGTAGGTTGGATCACAGATGTTGCTTGCGAACTTGGCTGACTAGCAATGCTCGTAGTAATTATCTATAAAAAGTTGAAAAAAGAAATATGAAATTGCCAATTATAAATAAAAAAAATTAAACATATTGTTTAGAATGAGTATTCACCTGTGATTGCGAACCTTCAATCTTTTGTAATGGTCTTTGTTTGATGAGTGGTGATTTGTGCGGCGTCGCAATTACTGAAGGTAACGATTTTGACAACTGTCCAGAAAGACTTGACTGGTTGACAATAATTTGTTTAGTCGGCTGTACTTGTTTAGGTGACTGGGACGTCGGAGTCGTTTGGGTGACTTGTTTTACCTGACTAATAGTCTGCTTTACAATATTCGATTTGACGACCTGAGATATAACCGTGGCTTGTTTAGCGGGTTGAATGACAGTGGGCGGCTTCGACGTATGGAGCGTCACGTTGCCTTGTTTGGGTGACTGTACGAGCGTAGTTTTCGCAGGCTGCGACACTATCTGTTTCGGATGGTTCACAGTTTGTCGCACAGCTTGCGCGAGTAGGTTCGCCTGCTTCGCCGATTGAGCCATGAGGGTAGTCTGCTTGACGCCCGACTGCTTGACGGTCTGAGCAGTTTTAGTAGGCGGCGTGGCCTTGGGCTTCTGCGGCGGAGTGGCGACCAGCTTGCCCTTGGGCTTGGCGGGCGTGACCAGCTTGGCGGGCTGCGCGGGCGGCGCGGCCTGGCCCGGCCCAGCCTGGCCCGGCGGCCTGGCCTGGCCCGGTCCCGCCTGGCCCGCCTGCGTGGCCTGCATGAGCAGCTGCGCGGACGACAGCTGCGGGGCGGCGGCCGGCGCGCCGCTGTCGTCGACGTCCACGTCGCTGTCCGACGCGTTGTCCACTACTTCCTCTACGCTACCCACTTCTAACTCCAACTAAAACAATAAAATATTCATAACATTCACAAGTGCTATAACTGGTATCGGAAACTCCATTTAATTGAATGCGTGTAGTGGTGCGGTAATAGGTATTAATAAGTGATGGTCGGGAATCTCACCGCGTGCGGCGGCGGCATGTGCGCGTGCACCGCGGGCGCGGCTCCGGCCAGCGCCTTGGTGCTGCGCCCGCGACCGCTCGTTATCTTCAGCCAGTCTTCCTCGTTCCTAACACGAAATATAATATTAGAAATTGCAGAGGTGTACTGTAAAATAAAGTTTTCTAAATAATGTAAGTACGGCACATTATTCATCATCATTTCAACATCACACATAAAACAAGTTTTTTTATAGAAAATTTAAGCTTACCTATGCCTATGTAGGTATGTCCAAACAGCAGTTCTTTGGTCATACTTAACAACAGGATCTCGCTTGGCAGAAAGCAGCCTGTCCAATACTGACGACAATGCACTCAGTAGGGCTTGATCACTGCATGGCACTATCCATTGTGACATCCTGAAGATAAAAATAAAATTATGACAACAAACAACAGCTTCCCTGTTCGTAGGGAGTCCGGTAAAGTAATGTACTGATTAGAATTTATTAAGAGAGGCGTGCACCGGTAGTAGATATGTGTTACCTGAGCAGCGTGAGCACGTGGTGGCGCGTGCCCTCCCCGTTGGGCAGGCGGGCCAGCGCGTCGCGCACGAGCGCGGGCAGCGCGGCGTGGCGCGGCCGGTTGGCCGCCAGCAGCGCACCGGTAGTAGATATGTGTTACCTGAGCAGCGTGAGCACGTGGTGGCGCGTGCCCTCCCCGTTGGGCAGGCGGGCCAGCGCGTCGCGCACGAGCGCGGGCAGCGCGGCGTGGCGCGGCCGGTTGGCCGCCAGCAGCGCACCGGTAGTAGATATGTGTTACCTGAGCAGCGTGAGCACGTGGTGGCGCGTGCCCTCCCCGTTGGGCAGGCGGGCCAGCGCGTCGCGCACGAGCGCGGGCAGCGCGGCGTGGCGCGGCCGGTTGGCCGCCAGCAGCGCACCGGTAGTAGATATGTGTTACCTGAGCAGCGTGAGCACGTGGTGGCGCGTGCCCTCCCCGTTGGGCAGGCGGGCCAGCGCGTCGCGCACGAGCGCGGGCAGCGCGGCGTGGCGCGGCCGGTTGGCCGCCAGCAGCGCACCGGTAGTAGATATGTGTTACCTGAGCAGCGTGAGCACGTGGTGGCGCGTGCCCTCCCCGTTGGGCAGGCGGGCCAGCGCGTCGCGCACGAGCGCGGGCAGCGCGGCGTGGCGCGGCCGGTTGGCCGCCAGCAGCGCACCGGTAGTAGATATGTGTTACCTGAGCAGCGTGAGCACGTGGTGGCGCGTGCCCTCCCCGTTGGGCAGGCGGGCCAGCGCGTCGCGCACGAGCGCGGGCAGCGCGGCGTGGCGCGGCCGGTTGGCCGCCAGCAGCGCACCGGTAGTAGATATGTGTTACCTGAGCAGCGTGAGCACGTGGTGGCGCGTGCCCTCCCCGTTGGGCAGGCGGGCCAGCGCGTCGCGCACGAGCGCGGGCAGCGCGGCGTGGCGCGGCCGGTTGGCCGCCAGCAGCGCACCGGTAGTAGATATGTGTTACCTGAGCAGCGTGAGCACGTGGTGGCGCGTGCCCTCCCCGTTGGGCAGGCGGGCCAGCGCGTCGCGCACGAGCGCGGGCAGCGCGGCGTGGCGCGGCCGGTTGGCCGCCAGCAGCGCACCGGTAGTAGATATGTGTTACCTGAGCAGCGTGAGCACGTGGTGGCGCGTGCCCTCCCCGTTGGGCAGGCGGGCCAGCGCGTCGCGCACGAGCGCGGGCAGCGCGGCGTGGCGCGGCCGGTTGGCCGCCAGCAGCGCACCGGTAGTAGATATGTGTTACCTGAGCAGCGTGAGCACGTGGTGGCGCGTGCCCTCCCCGTTGGGCAGGCGGGCCAGCGCGTCGCGCACGAGCGCGGGCAGCGCGGCGTGGCGCGGCCGGTTGGCCGCCAGCAGCGCACCGGTAGTAGATATGTGTTACCTGAGCAGCGTGAGCACGTGGTGGCGCGTGCCCTCCCCGTTGGGCAGGCGGGCCAGCGCGTCGCGCACGAGCGCGGGCAGCGCGGCGTGGCGCGGCCGGTTGGCCGCCAGCAGCGCACCGGTAGTAGATATGTGTTACCTGAGCAGCGTGAGCACGTGGTGGCGCGTGCCCTCCCCGTTGGGCAGGCGGGCCAGCGCGTCGCGCACGAGCGCGGGCAGCGCGGCGTGGCGCGGCCGGTTGGCCGCCAGCAGCGCACCGGTAGTAGATATGTGTTACCTGAGCAGCGTGAGCACGTGGTGGCGCGTGCCCTCCCCGTTGGGCAGGCGGGCCAGCGCGTCGCGCACGAGCGCGGGCAGCGCGGCGTGGCGCGGCCGGTTGGCCGCCAGCAGCGCACCGGTAGTAGATATGTGTTACCTGAGCAGCGTGAGCACGTGGTGGCGCGTGCCCTCCCCGTTGGGCAGGCGGGCCAGCGCGTCGCGCACGAGCGCGGGCAGCGCGGCGTGGCGCGGCCGGTTGGCCGCCAGCAGCGCACCGGTAGTAGATATGTGTTACCTGAGCAGCGTGAGCACGTGGTGGCGCGTGCCCTCCCCGTTGGGCAGGCGGGCCAGCGCGTCGCGCACGAGCGCGGGCAGCGCGGCGTGGCGCGGCCGGTTGGCCGCCAGCAGCGCACCGGTAGTAGATATGTGTTACCTGAGCAGCGTGAGCACGTGGTGGCGCGTGCCCTCCCCGTTGGGCAGGCGGGCCAGCGCGTCGCGCACGAGCGCGGGCAGCGCGGCGTGGCGCGGCCGGTTGGCCGCCAGCAGCGCACCGCCGCCCGCCGCACCGCGCGCACACGGTCCCACCGCGCACCGATATCTGTACATTAAGTGGAATGCTTGATACCTTACAACCTTACACCGCGACACACAAACCAGCCCTTACAATAGGGTACTTGACACCATTCACCAGTAATCCATAGAATACTTCTCTAAAAAGCTGCTTTATTTTAGCCCTTAAAACCTACAATTTCGTATTAACTGTAAAAATTGGTTTTTAATCGCTTTGAAATCGAGCTCTAGTGGTTGCTAAGCGCGACCGTTGAGCACGAGGTCCTGGGTTCGAATCCCGGGTCGGGCAGTGTTACTAGGTTTTTCCATTAGGTAATTCTTAGTAGCAGCATGGAGTCTGGATTTGTATCCGGTTGATGGCAATAGGCTTGACCCCTGTTACATTGGGACCTAAAAACATAACTGGAGAAATGTGGGTGGACTGTATGTGCACCTCTGCCTACCCCTTCGAAGAATACGGGCGTGATGCTATGTCAATAAACAGTAAATCAATTGAGTTGGCCAATTAGTGACGTCACAGGTTCCTATTTCCATACACACAGTTTTTAGGTATGTGGTCCGAACCACATACCTAAAAACTGTGTGTATGTTTGTTTTTCGTTTGTTCGATAGACCAAACACATAAATAGCTTGGCTAAGAAAATACAAAGATGATGAACATCTTTAAAGTATTGGCAGATAGTGTTGTTATTCAAATTCGTTTAAATTAAATAAACTGTAGCTTTATTAAAAGTACTCCCATCCATGTGTTGGAAAGCGATCTTTGTTTACAACCTCTAAAAATCCGACGTATATTTTTGGCTGGAAAATGTTGGTTATCTCAACCAACATTTTTTTAGTCAATAGCTAATAATAGTACAATATCTGTAGTGGAATATACGAGTTATATGTATTATATTTGTAATCTTCATTTTGATACACTACTCGACAGGTTTGTTGATTATATTTTATTAACGACTTACAATTTAGCGCCAAAAATTGGTTCTCTAAGAAATAAATGTGACTTTATGCAACTAAGTATAATAATTAAATCTAAATTTCAAATAACTGCGGATCAATGGTACAAAAATATAATAAAATCCGGAGAGATCGAAAATAGTGTACCTACTAAAGACAAGTGATTCAAAATAATACTATCGACTTTACAGAATCTTTTAAATTCATTTAATTATATTTGGAAACCAGCAGATATAAAAATAGGGTTAGGTGGTTACAATATGCATCATAAAGCCAATTATAGGTTCTCACGAGTAGCAATACTGAAAATGACAAACATAAACACTTTACTAGCACTACAGTGAAACTGAAAATAGATTCGTAATATTAATCAATGAAAAACTTTAGGATCTTTACATAGCTTTGTTAAAGTCGCTGCTTGCTCGAACGATATGATAATTTCAAGAGGCACTAGGAAAAGAGATAGGGGGGTTAAACCAAAAAATGACACTGATATAATATGTAGTTGCCGTTTAGTGTTGTATAGATGTCGCTTTGTCGTAATATAATGCCGCGCATTCACTAGGGGACATGTCGCGGAGACATATCGCCCTACATTCACGTGGTATGTCTTTGCGACTTTGTGAGACAATGTCGCTGGACAATTGCCTTGTGCACTCTATCCAGTGGTGAACGTCGCCCGAGGAAATTAGAAATGTTCTGTGCGACTTATATAAACAGACTCGCGTCCTCAATATTCAAAACTTGTCGGGCAACTGTCGAGTGGCACGGATGTCGCGCGAGTCCCAAGCGCAAGCAGTCGCAAGCAACACGACCCGTAAATTTCTTATCGAGCAACAGAGTAGCGGGACAAATGTCGCCTAGTTAAAACGCAGCTTAACTTACAGCCGATTTTTTTGCCAGTATAATAAATTTGACGTTTTAATATATATTGCATACATTTACCGTCAAAATGACCTTTTTATCCTTTGAAAATAATTTATCTGACGATTGAAAAATCAACCCATCATGTTCAAAACTTACCCATGCTGTATATATGTGAAGGGTTTAGCGGCCGCCGCAAACCTGCGTCGTTCCTGAGATCGAAATTCAGCCAACTCCGCGTCTGTTGCTGGACGAACTGACCATGTCGTTGGATACCTGTGATTCACATTTTATTTCAGAAATATAGCCTCATATGTGCATGTCTTGTAAAAATCTATAATAACATGGTCTAAATAGCAATGAGTTACCATTTATATACTTCGGATCTATTTGGTGATATACTGTCAATAGTTTATCGACATATTGAGAAGTTGGCAAAAACAATCCAAATAGCGAAAGCAATAATACCTAGTTTTCATTTTTAATGTAGTTTGGATTCAATTTATTTTCAGTTCAATCTGCATAACTCAGTTTCTAAAATAGTTCCATTTTATGAAAGCAATGTCTATTTAGTATAAGAGGTGACGTTTAACTTGCCTAGGAGGCGGCGGCTCACTGGCGGGCGGGGGCGGCGAGGCAGCTCGGAGCCAGCGCTCACACAGGCGACCCAGGATAGCGTCGCAGTCACGACCAGCACCTATCCACTGGTACATCTACAAGTAACAATCACCTGAATTACAAATCTGCTACAAAATTTATAGAATATATTTCCCTGATCTAGTGATAAGAGAATAAATAGTGTCTGTACTTATTTTGGATGACACATTTACAATTTATTGACAGTATTAGGCATGTGACGTACTTACCTGTGTTTCAGGTAAATATTGCAAGTAAGGTACAAAGTCGTCTGGATGCTGTCCCCTTTCCCCAGCAAGGAAATCTAATGCAGAATCTAATTCACTGCACCAGTCATCGGACACTGCAAAGTAAATAGACAACATCTGTAATTACTCAAGAATTAATATATAGAAGTAGAGTTGAGCAAAGTGTATTGTACATTAGGAAGGTTTAAATCAATATGAATGCTTATTCCATATTATTGACAATTTCACTGGTAAATGATTAAAACAGTAACTTACAGTTGTACCAAGTGTTGAGTGGTGCAATAGGCGATCGCATGACAGCTGAACATCTTGAATGCAACTGTTGCTTGGAGGCGCGATGTGCCGCTCGCGCGGGGAACAGTGCCCGTACCAACGACAAAAAGTTTGCATGTGTTGTCTCTGTCAAGGCCTCATCTGGATCCACTACGGTTTCCTCAAGTGTCTCTGTTGATGTCTCCACTTGAATTACTTCACCAGAATCATCGGCAAGTTCAACTGGTAAGGCCATCATATCTGAAACAATAGATTTTTCTTGTTTACTTCATTTGTGAATTACTTAAAGTAATGAAAATCTTTTCAATAATCTTTTAAATGTCATTAGGTGGACAAACATTGTACTTTAACTCACCAATCCCATCCAGATCCTCCAGTTTAATGGGAACTGCTTGGTGAACACGAGCAGCATTCTGTACTGGTACCATTGAATCTGGAGGCTCTTGTTTCACTATGCTGTCTAACTTTGGATCATTGTAGTTAACACTGTACACAAAAAATAATATTTCGTCAATTTTTTTTATCAAAATAGGCTGTAGCAGTATAATATATAATTACTATAAAAAAACAAGTGGTTAAAATAGCAATATGCTATTAACTTTATACAAAATTTCCTGTAATTTCACTACTTGTTTATAAACATGTACTATTTTTTTCATCAAAATGGTTAAATAATAATAAGAATCTAAAACATGCTCACTTTGACATATTGCTAGGATATTTATCAATGACTTCTTGCTTAATATCGATGTGGTCCACTTTCTTAGATGATTTTGGACTTGTTACTGGGTCCACAAATGAAGAACTCTCTGAATCTGACTCTTCTTGTTCACATTTTATCTTAATATTTGGCAATAATGGTTTACTTTCCACACTGTCATATGTCTCCTCTTTCCCTTTTTTAAGGGCTGCCTTATCTTGAAGTTTGCTTTTACTAAGGCTATCCTTTTTTGACCCTCTTCTTAATTTTTGTAATGGTGATCCAGTTTTTTGACCTCCAAACATAAGTTTTTTGGCACCATTAACAAGAGCAACTCTTTGCCTAATGTCATCAATTGTTATCCCTGTTGTATTCAATTCAGGATGATTCTAAAAAGACATAAAACAAATAAAAGATACAGTATATTTTAGTCTTACTGGACTATGGTTTAGCTTAAGCATGCACAGCTACTATAAAAACATACAAATAACACAGTTAACATCAATGTACGAGTTTGCACATCTTGTTTATTTGTTTACATAGCAATATTAAATCGATGTAAACATTTTAGCATCAATTAGTTTACCTCTCTATATTGCCTTCTGGTCCTATGAGCCGCTAGTACATTTTTCAGACACTCCAGAGATGTGAGATTAGACTGTTCAGTACCTCCCAATGTACCAGATACATTTGCATCAGAGTTCTAAAATCACATATCATATTATAACACGGAAATAGGTCAGAGTTTAATAGAAGACAGTGTAATATTTAGTGTTTTATCCCTCTCTTATTAATTAAAGAATTAATAACACCATACTTTTTAAAACATAACTGTCCAATTAACATGCACAAATATGTAAGTAATTACTTGTCCAGTGTTGACTTGTTTTCGTTTTCTAATGGATTGTTCTGGTGGTCCTTCCGGATAGTTTTCATCATCAGATTCATCTCCTCCAACTTCACTTCTAATAGCAGCTAGCTCTTCAAAATATCTATGCTTAGCTCTTAAATACAATGGCTTAAAGTTATTCTTGGGTGAAGGTTTAGGCGGCAATAAAGGAAGACGTGGAATGGGACCTGGCGGAGCTGCTTTGGCAGCTGCTAGTATGCGTTCACGAGATATTAGGACCTCTGGTAATAGTTTAGCATAGTATGATTTAATCTGAAAAAATACACATTCAATGAAGCATTTCATACACATTTTATTAGAAATTACTAATTGTTTATGTTAATTTTAAGACATTTTTACCTTGTGCTTCTGCTGTTTTGCCCTTGCTTTCATTAGGAACTTCCTCATCTTAGCTATATCTGGTCTATAGTTACCTTGTCTTAAATTGTTATAAAAATCTCCTAGAGGTGATGTAAAATGAAAAGGTTCATGGTTAAAAAGCATTTTGATAGTTTTCTCCTTCTCCTCTTCTTCATTTTCAGTAAATTTAGGCAAGTAATTGCTAAGTTCTTCTTTGTGTTTATCTTCTAAAGCATCCCAAGTTTTCATAGAAAAAAACTCTTTGAACACAGAGTAGTCTTCACAGAGTTCTTGAGGAAGCTCCAGTGAGTGTCCCATGATGCGCACCGGCTCCATGATCTCGTCATCTCCCTCAGAACTGCCGCTGGATGTTTCAGAAGAGCTACTGCTCTCCCCACTGTAACTGTGTTCACTCTCCATCTTTTCTTCCATTGAGCACAGAGATGGAGTTCAACGTTAAGGCAGTCTTGACGAAAGACCTAGACCTTTTTCACAGGATACAATAACGATTTTTCGCCCACTTCATTGAATTTTCACGTTGTTTTGTTCGTGTTGTTTACGAAAAACCTAAGCAATGGTATAACAAAATCGAACAAAGAGCCATGAAGTTTTTTTAAACAGCCGTCAAGTCTTGTCTAAAATAAAATAGAACGCACACGCCAAACCACGGCGTTTCATACATACTATGCGCCAGAACGGAACATTACGATGAGAAAATAGCTTGACAATCAAGAACAGCGACATTTTGCCCGCAAAATAGAATTTAAAAATAAAAAAGTTGTTGTCTATGATCGATACTCCAAAATTGTCTCTGAATTTATATGTGACACTGTTGAAAAAGGTCTGGCCATAGAGTATTTTTAAATTATGTAGGAGTTATTCAGCCTTTAAACCATCAAAACATGTTCCATCATGTTTACAATCATAATCGACTAATTCAGTTAATTACATACAAATTTGTATTCATTAATGGTATAAAAAATAAACTAGTCGTAACCTGGTCTTAACTTGGTGTAAATCAATGAATAGACTGAAGGATGAAAAAATATTTTTTTATGAGAAACAGCTAAAATTTAAAGTAATCTATAAAATAGGAATAACTGGTATTATGTATTGTATTCTATATTGCAGTGTTTAGTTTACAAGTAACTGATTTTTTTTCGGCCAGCACAAACGACAAAACGAATGTCTTAAACAACACTACAAATAAAAATAAATATTTCGTGAAATCGTAACGCTCGATTGATCCTAAACTCAATAAAGTAGGTGAAACATGTCATTGTTGGGCGGGCACACTGAGGATCTATCTAAATTAAACAAAATATCTAATATAATTACTATAGTCTTTGGAGTTACATACTCCAGTGTGGAATGACCCTAGGAGTATGTTTATCAAAATAAAGTTGAATATTTTATGCCAGCTCGAATCTCGAACTCTTTAATAAATTAACAGGTTCAGTGTATTGTAAAGCTCAGTGCAAAAAAATACTTTAAACAGCTATATTTATTTTTAATAACGCAATATCTTAAATTACATAGTTATTATTAGTGCGTGAAATGAATCGAATTGCTTAAAAACCAAAAACAAGCAGTTGGCGGTGGTGGTGTCGAAAGATTTGACTTTTTGACGTAAATTATTCGTGTAGTAAATATGGCTGACGAACTCAATGTTGACAGTCTAATTCACAGACTTTTAGAAGGTAAAGATTCATTTATTTAAATTTAAAACGTGTACTTCGGTTCTCTGGCTCTGAAAGTTATGTCCTGACTTATTGGTTCTTCGCTAAGTGTGCTCTTGTTGCGTAATTATCATCGAGTATGTAGGTATAGAAACGTCAAACTCATAAATAAATCGATTATCCCCTATATTCTTATCTGATTCTGCATTTGGTGTTAGATCTCTAGATGACTCGCAGGCGTCTATTTCCGTCTTAGAAATAGAGCATACACTGTAAATAGTTAAATATTATAGCTACAATATAGATATTCACACTACTAACAATGATGTCAGATTCCATAGCATGGAACACTTCCATGGGCCTATTGTCGAGCTTTTATTCGCTTTCTGTATCACTTTATATGATTTAAACATGTTTATTTCACTTTATTATGCTGCTTTTTGGTGGGTTACCGCAGTATACAGACTGCAGCAGGAAACAGCAAGGCGAAAAGGGAAATTGAAAGACATCTTTTCAGGAGAATGTATGGTTATATCCAGAATTCTTGCCAAAGTATTAAGCTAGATTCTTTTTTTTTTCTTCCTTTAGTGACCAGTCCCATGAACAATTTATTCCCATTAAAATTGAAGTTTAATTTTCAGTCATATCTTTTACTTGTTTTACATTCTTCATAGGACCTAAAAATAGCCCACCTTATACAAAGGAAAGCTATTGATATAAGAAGGCCACAGTATTCCTTAACCTAAACTTACACAGTAATTTGACCACACACACTAATCATTCTACTCTCATTAGAACAAGAATTTGTGCAAAACTAATTTACCATTTGTGACACAAGGATTATTTATTATTTTTATCATTATATTTGTATCTTATGAGTGTTCTTTTTTCTGGCATGACATAAGAAAAGACTAAATCTTTTTACTTTTACTTTAAATATAATTTAAATTTATGTGTACAGCTGTGATTAATCCCTGAAAAATTTAATTATATGTATTTTTTAAGGCTATTAATAAAATAAATGCATGTTTTAGATTGTAATTGAATATTTATATTAATCATGTATGTATGTTCTGTTTGTATTGTAAAGTGTTCATATGGCAACAATTTGGTGCATCATTATCTTGTTCAATGTTACTACTCATATGCATTTTTTTAATGCTTGATTGTATGTGTTTTACGTTTTAAACATCATGCAGTATTTTCTGTAGCCTGTCATTGCAATAATGCTTTTGTAACAATTGTATTAAGCAACATACCATAATGCTGTGTTAGTTTATTAGGGATAATATATTTAAGCGGGAATGCAATATTGTCACAGTTCGAGGATGCAGGCCTGGCAAGACAGTGCAGATGTCAGAGACAGAGGTGCGTGGCCTCTGCACCAAGTCCAGAGAGATATTCCTGCAACAGCCGATACTACTGGAATTGGAAGCACCGCTCAAAATTTGTGGTACACTGTTATAATATATGAATGATTTCAATTTTGACCAAAGATTGTTCTGATTTAGGAAAAAAAACACCATCACAAAAGGAGATTTTGTTAATATGAAGTAATGCATTGTTATACTAAAGGGTGTAATCAAACAACATTGTACTCAATTTTAGGTGATATACATGGTCAGTACACGGATTTACTACGTCTGTTTGAATATGGCGGCTTCCCACCAGAAGCTAACTATCTATTCCTGGGAGATTATGTGGATCGTGGCAAGCAGTCTCTTGAGACCATTTGCCTATTGCTTGCTTACAAAATCAAGTATCCTGAGAACTTCTTTCTCCTCAGAGGCAATCATGAGTGTGCAAGTATAAATCGCATTTATGGTAAGTATATAACAATATTTGTAGTTTTCAATCTTTACATAATATATTCTTGTCTTTTCTAACAGAGTATCAATAGTACCAGAATAGAAGAATGTTATAGTAATGCCGAAAAACAGACAAATATTATTACACACACACGTTTTTAATTAGTCTATTCAATTAGTTATACATAAGTAGCATACTTGCTGCTGAACCCTACTTAAATTGAGCTTATTACAGTCACTACAATATAAATGAGGGTATGTTTTTATATTTTCACAACACTCATGTTTCATTATGAGTTAATTGTCAATAATGTATATTGAAAGTTTAATTAGATTTGCCTTCACTTCTTTGACCTCATTTGATACACTTAGTCAAGGCTTGAATGTATGGATAAAGATCTTTATTAGATAGACAATTTACGACTACAATACCACATCTATGTGCATCCATAGGTTTTTACGACGAGTGCAAACGCCGATACAATATCAAGCTGTGGAAAACATTCACGGATTGCTTCAATTGCTTGCCAATAGCTGCTATTATTGATGAGAAGATTTTTTGCTGCCATGGTGGCCTCTCTCCAGATTTACAAGGCATGGAGCAAATCAGACGAATAATGAGACCTACTGATGTCCCTGATACAGGTAATGGACAATCCAAGACTAATTGGTGAATCATCTTTTTCATTCATATGACACAGCAAACAACTTCCGTCATTGACATGTTTCGTATCATTGTGCTATTTATAAACTTAACAAAATGAATACACTAGATAATAAAAATTGTAATCTTGAAGATCCATATCTATATTCTAACATTGTAGACTGTTTCATATGGGTAAATGCGAGACATGCATATTATATGGATAATCTCTTGAAGGATATAATCACATAATGTCTGATATAGGTACATAATATTATGTTTCAGGTCTGCTTTGCGACCTATTATGGTCAGATCCAGACAAAGATGTCCAGGGTTGGGGTGAAAACGACCGCGGCGTTTCCTTTACGTTCGGTCCTGATGTTGTTAGTAAATTCCTCAACAGACATGACTTGGATTTGATTTGTCGGGCTCATCAGGTTTGATATTTCTATTTGTAACAATTTATATAAAATACTGATTGGAAGATTGGTATGTGCTATAAAGTGTTTCTTACTGGTGGAATCAGAGGCATTGGTTAATACCTCACCTGGATTTACATAATGGCAACTTTAAACATCATAATTTCAAAGACCATCTTACCTGAGTTTCGACAAATTCTAGAGCTATTTGTGGCATGTGTAAGAAGGGTGAAGTAAGATCCCCTACCTCTTGCAATAGGATCGCATCTTCGCTTGGGGCTGGCATAGTCACTAAGAGTGGCTGAAGCCCACTATAAATACTAGATAAAAATTTGGTTGCTGTGATGTATTATAATTTTGTTTGTAGGTAGTGGAAGATGGATATGAGTTTTTTGCAAAGCGACAGCTGGTGACCCTATTCTCTGCTCCCAACTATTGTGGAGAGTTTGATAATGCCGGTGGCATGATGTCTGTTGATGAAACACTTATGTGTTCTTTCCAGGTAAGTGTTTGGGTAAGGGATTTTATTCCTTACCCATGGTTTTCTTATTCAGTAATGGTACAATCATGGCCACCCTGATTGTCGCACTGCCTGGATTCTTGGAATACTGTGCTTGGGGTAACTGGTTCGATTCCCCACCCCTCGGGACAAATATATTTGGAAACACCATGTACTATTTTTAGAAATTTTAGTAATATGTTTCATGCATAAAAAGTTCCAGGTACAAAAGGAATTCCTACTTAGGACAACCTATTTCAAAATGAAAGATATTTGTCTCGAATTTGGGTTTTTTTTTGTTATATTTTTGTATTTGTAGAATGCACCCACCATATAGGAGAAATACTTATACTTTTATTAAGATACCATTAGAAAAAACTTAATCGCTTACATTATTTCTATATAAGTGTACCATTGTTTTCATCTTAAAGAAATGAAGCTTGTTGTCTTCTAATCTAATCATTTTATTGTATCTTTTACCGAAATAATGTTAGCGTTGTTTGTCTTAATATTATATAAAATAGAGTACAGTTGACACGTACAAGTAAAACTAGTGTAAATAATAGCTATTATTGCTACTGGTCACTCATATCATGTAATACTCTGCCAAGAGGATAGAAAGTATATAGCTGAGTTTTATATTATTTAATCAGCAGGACAATTGTTCATGTAGTCTTAAACTACAGTTTTGGTTTAACCTTGTATGCTTAATGTACAATTTGACATTATTTCCATAGAAATGTATGCCATTTTTGACATTAAATCATTGAGGTTACACCAAGACCCTATTCTAAACATACGAGAATTGACCTTCTGTGCTAGAAACACTCCTCCGACTAATAGGGATGTGATGGCTATGTGGCTTTAATAAAAGTTTGATCATAGTTGCAACTGCGTGTTTTGACTTGGACTTAAATTTATGATGCAAAAGTATCCTTGGGATATCCATATTTTGCTATCTGGATAATACTGAACCTTCTCCATTTATTGTAACATTAGAGAAATTCCGTTATTTCATAGTTTTGTTTGTAGTCTAATGTTATTCTGAATGGTGCGTAGGTTTTCAACTCAGGGGTATTTCTGGTTCAGATTCCTTTTTTTATATTTACTGAGGTTCTTCAAGAACTGTATTACATTACAGTTAGAAGCCTAACGCATTATTTAATTATCCAGATACTAAAGCCATCTGAGAAAAAGGCAAAATACCAGTACAATGGTTAACTAATGGCTATTATTGCTTCTGGTCACTCCTATAATGTATTAATACTCTGCCAAGAGAATATAACGTAGGTATTTAAGGTTTATGTTCTACAATCTGTCCTAGAAAAACCCCTTCACCTTATAGGGCTTAAAACATTATGTGCCTAATATCAATCTGCTGGTAGGGTTGTTACTACAATAAGTATGAATAAAACTTCAAAAATGGACTCATAGGTACATAGTGACTGCGCAGATAAGGCGATTAGATGGGTGACCGTTCACATGTCGAGCCTCTCCGTGCCTCAGAAAGCACGTAGATTTTATACACGATGTGTATGAGGGAAATAGAAAATGCACTTACATTTACGCACAGACCTGTGCACTGTTATATATATCTCCTGCATAGTAAGCCACCAGATCAGGTAATTGGATTGGTGGTCGTTCTTCACATGTCGAACCCCTCCCTGCCTCGGAAAACACGTAAATGTGATTGATTCACGATGTGTATGAGGGAAACAAGGAATGCACTTGTATTTACACACAGACCTGTAAATCTCTGTAATATCTCTTGCATAGTTAGCCACTTCAAACAGAGATTGACCACCATGACTTAGATTCAGTCAGGAGCATGTTGTATCCCAATAAATATCAATTCATAACTTGATGGATAGTAATAAACCTAGGATTTTCGCCATTTAGGGGTATTTCTAGGACAGATATATTATAAATGTGGTTTTTCATAGAACTTTATAACTGAAGTTAACCGGCCTAACACTTTATTAACTGATTCAGATACTAAAGCCATCTGAGAAAAAGGCAAAATACCAGTACAATGGCATAAACAGTGGGAGGCCAGCCACACCTCAGCGATCACCACCTAAGAAGAAATAACTGACGTTTGGTATCCAGTGTGCTGCACAGTGAGAGGAATGCTACAAATAATTAATTATATCATGTATTATAATTATTTTGTTTAGTGTGGTCATTGGACATAGCCGAATAATAATGTCGCGTATTGTTAAAATTTATTTATCGATTTGCTTGTGCCTTCTTATTTTTAATTTTTATTATTATTAATGTGAGTGATATTAATTTATGAATTTAGTTCTACAGACTGTGTATTGAGCTGACATAATCTATTCGGCGATGCCTCGGTGACTATTGCTTTTTCGATCCCTGATATAAGGCAGCCTTTTAAATGGTATTGTACCCTGTTGTGTTATTGTAACATGTTGATGTTGTAGTAAATTGTTTCGTTAATTTTAAAATATTTGAGGTGGCAAGCGATCTTAAAGATGCGGGCATTGGACACATAAGCGTCGTTACATTTCATATTACCTATTTATT
Organism: Abrostola triplasia; assembly: GCA_946251915.1. Lineage (NCBI taxonomy): Eukaryota > Metazoa > Arthropoda > Insecta > Lepidoptera > Noctuidae > Abrostola > Abrostola triplasia. The sequence continues at coordinate 5,985,512 of OX276434.1, read as the reverse complement.
AAGTTGTAGTGGATCGAAAGCACATTCGCTTGGTTTATTCTGTAACTAATGTGCCTATAAATGTAAATTATATATAGGTCTTGAATAAGTGACGATAATTGGTTAATTTGAAATTCGTAGTTTATTGGATTAGGCAACATTAAAATGAATGATCGTCCATTAAACTTCATCCTTTTGTTCTAGTGAATGATATTTTTTCTGTTATCCTATTGTGGAGCTGGCCTAAGACATGATATTAACCTTCACCTCGTCATAGCAATAAGTGTTTTATTTTTCTGTTCTAGGACTCCATTGCAATCACTTGTTTAGGGAGTGAAGTACCCAGTGAAATTAATGTTATTTTGCACTCAGTATTATTCTTACAGATTAAGTAGATGTTTCAAAATTGTATGGAAGTTTAACATGATCTCCCTACTGAGGCTTTCCCTACAAAGTTTACTGTTAAGTCTCAAAATGAATTGATATAATTTATAAAATGTGGTAGAAGCAGTGTAGTCCTCGCAACAATAGTGCAATTGCTGTATTATTACTATAATATTATAAAATTATATGCAGGTTTTGCATTGTACAATTTTATTTTTTAGCTATGTATGTCAAATGATTTTCATTAATAAATATCACTATTTTAAACTAAGAGGTTTATTTTTATTTTAGTTTTCATTTTGGTTTGCATTTACAAAATGTATTTTGGTTTAAAACTAACATTTTATGTATCTTTTAAGATAGTAAATGTGACTTTATCTATTTCATATTTTTACATCACTCGATGCTTTATTAAATTTATTGTTGATAGAGAATAATGTTGCTTTAAAATTATATTTGTTCTTATTTAAAATCTATTCTGTATAATAATTAGCTGGTATGGATAGCAGCAAGATTAGAACTTATGTAATTTACTGTCTGTGTCACTTAACATTTAAAATTTTATTCTATTTTCATCTACACTTAGAGAAAGATAAGTTTCGAAAGAAATTGAGTTTCAAATTATATTACTTATTATAAAATTTTGTTGTACTTTTTTCTCAGGTGTGTACAATTTTCTGAAATATAAATTTTATTCAAATAAAATCTTTATCAATTTATTTCATTCACTTCCATATCTTTCTCTTTCCAGCTAATCTCTTCAATATCAATCTTATCAACTACAATTGCTCTGACCAAATTTTGATGATTGTCTAACTTGTCACTAATTTTTAAAATGAGATCTTCATTTCTTCGTTGATATTTTTGAATATCCAATTGCAGTGCCTTAAGGTATCCTCTCTTGGCTGCTAAAATTTTCTTGAGTCTGTTTACTCTAACTTCATATTCTTTTGCCAAAGATTCAAGTAGGATCTTTTGCTTTTGCAAATTTGCTACATCGCTTGCTTTAAGTTGTGCTTTCACATCTGCCAATTGTGGTCTCCTAATGGGAAAAAAGCTTAATGTATTGTAAGTATTACACAATGACAGTAACCTATACAATTGTAAGAATTCTCATTAACTTACCACAATACTTGGGTAGCGTCTATGTCGGTATATTTTTCTTTCTGTTTTTCAAGGGTTTCAAGTTTCTCAGGCATATTTTCGTACTCCCACATAGAACTTAATTCTTGAACCATTTCGTCAAGAATTCCTTGTTTTAAACAGTTGAACATTGGCATCCATTTCACGCGTCTAAGTTTCGCTTTAGGAACGGTTTCGAGAAAATCTTCATTTCTGCAATAAATGAAGATATATGGATCTAAAAGCTTGAGTCATTCGATTTATTTCTTTTGTAATATAAATAGATGGAATCGTTCGACGTCGCTTTGTTTACGCTCATCACTCACCTTACTAGGTTCACAATATTACCAAACTCTTTTAAAATGGTTAAATTTTCAAAAGTAATCTCAGAATTATTCATGTCGACATCACTGGCGTGATCTTCCGCGTTTTCACCCATTTCTTCAGATACAATTCAAAACACAAATGATCAAACTACGATTCAAAGTTTCAAACAATAACGTATCTCGAGAATGCAACTTTCCAACCTTGACAGTTGACGTTAGTGACAGGAGCTCTCATCACAGATTATATAAACAATAGAGGTGTGACAATGCTAATATTTTTCGAACTGGTATTCTGCCATTCCCAATAAAATGACTAATTCACATAAAATTTGATTATGGGAGTAAAATAAGAGGCCTTGTCAAGGTAAATATTTTGTATGGTAATCATAACCAAACATAGACAATTGTTAAAATTTTCATAAAACTTTGTCTTTTGAGCATGCATTTTGCATTAATATTTTAAAAATAACACTAGACTTAAACTATAGAAAATACACTAGTGCCACCATAAAATTGTATTCATTTATTATTATTTTTAAGCGTACACTTTATTAAGTCATAATTTATATTTTTAATACTTTACTAGTTACTTAACACGTAGAAATAGCCTGGAATTAAAAAAAAATAGTTAACGGTCAGCGTTCTTTTTACTGCGTCGTTTCCTAGTGTCTTTACTATAATACAAACTAGAGGGTTATGTAGCTAAGTAGCTAACGTAGAGATCTGCGAGAATAAGCAGAGATTTCTGCGGTCATACTTGTGATGGGTGACCATTTTTATATGTCAAGACCCCTCCGTGCTTCAGACGGCTCATAGCCGTTGGTCCTGCGCCTGATATGGCTCTGGTCGTGTCGGTCTGTTTCCCACGACCGTAAGAGGGGATAGTGCATCTGTGTCTGCGTGCATACTACTGCACTATAATTTCTCCTGCGTAGTTGGCTCGTCTAACTGAGATAAGCCACCGTGTCCGAAATTCAGTCAGGAGAACATTAGATTCATAATAGTATACCTCAGTCGTTAATTCATTACTGTCCTATGAGTGTGTGATCCTTTACTTAGAAAGTATCTAAATTGTCTCACGATTCTTGGTTTATCAGACCACCTACACTGTTCTCACATAAAATATCGAGCTTGTCTGGACTTTAAAAGAGACCTTGACCCCTAAATTTGTTTCGGTATTTCTTCTCAGAGGTAGTCAGTTAGGAAATGCCGATGCCATTTAGCGTTTAGTTTTAAAAAATGACCACAAAACTGCTCTCTATAAGATTCAGAGATTAACCATGAAAAGTCCCCAGAAGGTGCAGGACTATTTATTATAAAAATCAGTACTAAAATTATTAATTTGGTCTTATTGTGTTGGGATGTTTCGTGGATTCGTTAATTAGTTTTGTAATGAATTAAAATGGCGTCGGCGACTTTTGTGCACTACCTGAGTAGTTATAAGACTTTTAATTAATCACTTGTGTGGTTAGGTGGTGTCAGTTACTATTAGCTCGGACCGAAACTCGGTCTGGGAAAATAGGTTTTAATCATTCTTATCATAAATATATTTTGAATTCGTTGAGGTTTCTGTAAAAATAAAACAAGGAAGTGTTTTTTCGATTTTATTGATTTTTTTAATTTATGGAATAAATAAAAATATTAAGGTAATAAAAACAAAACTTTTGTAACAAGTTCATATTCGTGGCAGTGACTATGTTATGCAGTCTTTGAGATCTTGCGTGATCACTGATCAAGAAATATTATTCGTAATTTAATTTGTATCTTAGTTATATAATTTATTTTTATATAATCGTTTTAACATAGTCAATGTATAACAGAAAAGTTTATAAAATATAAATTAAGTTCTTATAATGATGTGCATTCTTATAATATTTTGGGTTCGGTGTTAGTCGCCCCTTAGAAAGCAGCAGCTGAAAAAAAAAGAATAGTAAAGTACTACTATCTAATTAATTTAAAGAATCAAATTATTATACCTACTTTGCTATTTTTATAATATAATTTAGACTAGAAATTATTCAAAAGTTATACAATGACGACCATTTTGAATAAAAGTTAGAAACATAGTGTTAGAAAGTAAGTTTATACGTAGGTATTTACTGTAAATATTGTACAGATAAAATTGCAGGGGCATTATTATTTAAAATATGGTAACGTAAATACAAAGGTAACAGCATAATTTATTATTTTTCTTAAATTTAATAATTATTCAAGTGTTGAAACGATAAATAGGTACTTATTCTATTAGGTATTTCATTTTATGGTTTATGTACAAAGTTTTATTAGGGCTTATGTATATAATGTGTAGTTTAGACATGACTGTTGGTGCATCCTGGTTTCCTTAGGCGTGCTTAACTAATAATGGTAATGATAATTATGTGGTCAAGTGCGGCTAAGTATTAAATATTTTAATACGATTTATGAGTGACTGCAAACGGATTCTTTATGGTTGCATACCTGATAGAAATAATGAGCACAAACGATGAGGGTAGGTTTAAAAAAATCTTGAATATCTAGAATTATTAACAAACGAATGCTACTAAAGTAATATTAACTTTCACGATAAATATCTGTGTTATGATAGATTTGCAACAAATGATCTACTGTGATAAAGATGTCTATATCTACGGTCTTAGTATGAACCGTTTAACTGCTATATGAGAAGGAATTACACTCGGTCAAAACAATAGGAGTCGTAATACATTCACTTGCACGAGATACGGACAGATACCTGCTTAGATTTGCATGTTTTATAGACTACGAATGAACGGTAAAGTCTTGCTTAGATCGTCCACGGTGAACTGGTCTGCCACCATTAAATCTGCCGTAATTAAAGATACACTATTAAAACATATGTCTATGTTACAGGCTCTAGAAAACTGTAAAGAAATCTATTCAAAACGTCACACGCAACGCACTTGCTGCGAGCGTTGCGAGTCCTAGGTCATTTGAAGTCACCGGCCACTACAGCTCGTTGGCATTGCAATTATATAATTATTGTTATATTCAGTTAATAAATGGCGGTGGTAATCCATGTCGATGAAGGTAGCTCGAGGCCAGTTTGTACAGCTGAGATATCAATAAAGCTGCAGAGTGACGTTTTGCGTATTTACAGCAACCCACTAACCTAACGGCCTGATCGGGTGTTTGTCCCAAAGGAAGGTGCGTTTGACTGGTGACAGGTACGAGTCGCGGATGTAGGAGGGGCTGCGGTCCCATCGAGCCAAGGGCTTCAGCTCCGGCCAGTCGTACCAGAAGGGGTCCCGAGTGATCGCCGAGATTGGTAGAGAGGGGCTCGGGTTGAAAATGTCAGCCCAAGGCCTTCGTCGTAGTCCGCCAGCGTTGTACAGCGGTGCACCTATACGCCATAACTATAACGTTTAATGCCGGGACAACAGATAGACTCCAACTGCACTTCGTCATCGCCCGCCCACACAGTGTTAGCCAAGCCTCAAGCATTCAACACAGCTGCGTGACACTGCTACAACATTATGTTAGTCTAAGAGTCCCACGGATATTTTATACAGTCTGATAGGAAAAAGCAGATTTTCCGAGATGCTGTCATTACATTCGATATTCTAGTAAGATTCTCCATCTAGAAGTACATTTTAAATACCTATAAGATTGTTGCCAAAGTTAGACGAGAATAGAGGCTTTTATACCTTTAATTATTATTAGCCCAAGAAATGTAGTCATACAAGACTAATGACATTAAGATTACAATATAGGTTTTTATGGGATATTTTTACTGGGAAACAATGAGGATCGAATGTGCTTTCGGTCAAAAAGATATAAACAGAAAGATTTGATTTGATGATGCTGGCCCCTGTTTAATCGGACATAATTATAGCATAACTGGCGGAATATGAGTGTACAAACAACTGCCTATCCCTTCGGGGAATACGGGCAAGATGTTAATGTTAACACATTTGAGCAATTCAAAGATGAATGAATAGTTACACATGTCACATATGACAAAACAGGTTCTGCTGCGCTGAGAATTCGTAGGGACTCTTCCAACTACTTATGTTTAAATTAAACTTGTTATTTTAAAACAAACAAAATGATGACATATGATTATATTTTTTGGTCTTTTAAGTCATGCGGTTTGCAGGCAAAAATGTAACTTATTTCAATAAGAACACATACACTCACGGGGAAGGACTATCACATTGTTAATACTATGTACCTACAACTGGTAAACGTGTGAATAAAAATGTCCTGATTTCTTATTCACGTGAAAATTAAAACTAGCACACTAGGATAAAAGGTTAACTACAGATGCTAAGTCTCACACAGCTCTGAGAAATTAGGTGCTACACTGAACTGGGGCATCGGACGTCAAAAAAGAGTTTTAATTTTTAGAAGAGTCATTTAACCTAGAAAGAAGAGTGGGTCATGACGAAGATACAGGGTGTAGAGGGACGCGCTGTTGCCCTTACCGTCGGCGTCATATGCCACTTCGCAGTCGCGCGGTGGGCTAATCCTCGGCTTCACGGGCGTCGGGGACCTTCCCCGGAGTGAGCGGTCAAAGCCTGCCCATTTTTCGGCTTCAGCGAAAAATGGGTCCTTTCCGAACACGTCCGATATCCTCGCCGGCCACGCTCCTTCATGGCAAGTCTCACAATCAATACCATTCAAATTATACACTTCGGGGATAAAAAATCCGTTCACCATTTGGCAGAAATATAAGACATAGATAACGGAAAGAAGGATCACCTAAGTCTTCAAAATATATCATACTGTAGAGTGTAGTGTTCTTGTATGCCGAGCATGAATACCGAATACGTAAGTATACATTCCGGAGCGCATGTTGCTCATATTTACAATGCAGCTCATGCAAACATGTTCATTTCAAAATATTGATGCATGAAAATTCATTACTATTTTAGAGCCCGGCGCATATTGCTGCTGTATGCACGTATAACACATACGTTGCTGGGATGTTAATGTACATGTTTGTGGAAATTTACATAATGGAGCTGCAATGTGCGCGGGGCCCGATTACCTAAGTCCAAGTTTAAAATTTCATGTTAATACATTTTGTGCCAAATTGTTTATTAGCTAGTTTAATTAACAGCGGAGAGGTACTAAACTACTAAATCAAAACACGGGTTGGTCTTTTATGTTTTAATACAAAATATATCGTAGTGTTAGTTAAATGTTCTTAAAACTTTGTACTATTCAACAAGTTATGGGAAAGTATAAAATATTTCTACATACGTAACAAATACAACTTTTTAATTTCACTCTAAATTATGACGATATCGATTTAATGTGATTTATACAATAGGATGTCAGATATATTATATCGCAGATGTAATGCACCAATTTCACCAAGCTTTATATACAATTTTGAATTTTGGATGGTTTCTTTATTACAATGTAGGTAAAGTATTCAAATTGATGTAAGAACATACAAGTTTGGCAGCAGTTGGTTTATACCTGTACCGGTGGGCACAGACTTCACTAATGTATTTAAATAAATGTTATCATTAGTATTTAATGTTCTTTGTTTCGGACTTCGACAAACCACTCGTATTAGATTCAACTTGATCGAATCTTGCAGGTGATTGGAGTCCTAATAGGTCTTTATCTGAGTCCACGTGACGTGCTTACCCGGTGTTCCAGTTAGAATAGTTACTTTGACTATATTACATAAATGGCATTCCGTAGCGAGCTCGTGACGTGGATCAGTGAACAGCCGGGATTCGCCTGTACTTTATTTACAATAACAATCAGTCTATCTCAGACACATAAGACGACTACAATGAAGTTGCAGAAGTAAAACTTGTACAGATAAACCGCGGCAGCGCTTATCCTAGTTTAGCCTAATGTGTTCGTGCATAAAGTTGTTAGTATTTACCTGTTCCCCAGTGGGGCTTGCTGTCAGGCTCATATTCGATGCCTTTTAGGCTCTTGGGCTCCAGAGGGGTGGAAATGGGAGCGCTAAGGTCGGTGATGGGGTACGCCCGGTCCTTCAGGTAGAGACCGTAGCGGGATGGGTACAGCCGGTCGATGGCCGCCAGCCTGTCGAGATGGTCCTGCCACGCCTTGTGGGCATCGAAGGGGTCGACGCCTCGTCGGACGCGCCTCGGTACGTGATATACTGTCAGTGGAAACGGTACGAAGGTTAATAAGTTTAACCAACATTACACGTGTATTAAGCATCAAACGTTGTCTAAAACGCCAGTGAATTGGGTTCGAATCATAATAATAAGTATACCTATTTTAACGTATGTTGTTCATAAATCATAATCAAATTTATTAAATTAACTATTTCCGTATTTATGTTTTCGGTCCAATTCGAAGCCACTTCATTGTCGTCAATATTATGACTCAAACAAGATTCGTTGATAGAATCATTTAACAAAATAAAAAGGACGGTACTATCAGTTTTTAAACTTTTTAGAAAGGAACCACTTAATGAAACAAACGTCACATTAAAACATAATTATGATTATGAGATAGTGGAAGAATAAAAGTATCAGCAAAGTATAAAACCATTCGTGTATGGGGTTCGTAAGAATAAATAAAAAATTAAATCAAATTCGTAATTAAATCTAAATATACATCAGTTAGTACAGGTTAGTTTGCTGTGCATAGTTTTAGATATGATAGTTGACTGGGGATTCACAGTAAATCATGGAAGTTATTTATAGAACTCACCTCTACGTCAACTTTCCGGGGAGGGCTTGATACAATATCAATTCATAGTGGACTCATTAACAAATAGTTAATTATGTAAAGGGGTATAAATAAAAATATGTATCACCTGACAAATGCTAGAAGATCAATACAATATAAACAGTGATGTCGATGTAACATTCATGGATTTTAGAATGTGAATTAATGTTATGTATAAGAGGTGATTTCTATCGAATGAGACATGCGTTATATTAGTAAATAAGTTGTAACTTGCACAAGCAACATCGTAAAATGCCAGCCAGTACATAGACAAATTAAGCTCTACTGATAAAATAACTAAATTAATAACATAATATGAATACGAATACATATATTGGTAAATGTTTCTACAAATATAAAAGTATATACGTCACAAAACAAAGTAACGAACGAAAAATATTACGAGAATACGACGAGATCTGAACTTTGATAACTTGTGTGATTGTATGAAGCTCCATGTAATGTTAAATCGATTCATCCAAATCGATCTTCAAGCCGATGACAGGTTTACATTAATCTTATTTCACATTTAAATTTCTTTATTTATCATATAAAACTTTATTACATAGTAAAATATAGCCCGTTACGACTCGTTATAAAATTACTTAAAAAACTGCTTCGTTGGCTTTTGTTAAAGATTTATATTGCTGACGACCGTTACTGATAATGATATGAAGCGCACAATGTGACTATACATTCATTATTTAGTGCTCATATGGAAGTCCTGAATTTTAATTTACACTCTCCCGGAGACCTTTTGTGCTGAAACAAAATGTGGACACTGTTCTATAACTGAAGAGAGAACTACGCACAGATATCTTACAACATCTGTGACTACACATCTAAGGAGGAAGTTTTCTGTTCGATTATAATCCAATAGTTGGTACTAAAGCACGAAGCACGGTTGTGTTAAAGTTTTAAACAAGTTAATAAATGATTTTACTATTTACAGTATTATTAACTGAGACATGTCTAATATTTACAGTGGATATTACATTAGGTACCTGTTCAACATTGATTTCTAGCAACTAACTGTAGTAACAATACTTTTATTCGTTTTTCGACAGACCGTCTCGATTATATCGAAAGGTTATGCCTTTGATTGCCAAATTGAAGTGTCGTCGTGAGTGATGCACTTGCCAATCGACTACCTTCAGAATTACGTCACCCAACAGGTGATCTGTCAACACCATCTATTTATGTTTAATGAGCTTAGCAATCGTAACGAATTCTTTATTATCGGATGTCGATTGGCAAGACGGTTAATGTAGCGTGTGTGCACGTGTGTGTGAAGTGTGTTGTTTACTAAGTGGAAGAAGTACTAACCTGGCCTGTAGGAATCAAGGGAGCGCGGGTAGTTGTGGGCGTAGATGGGGCGTGGGGAGTATCCATAAACCTCGCGGTGCACGGGCAGGTAACGGTATCCGGGGACGGTGATCCTCTCGGCGGCGGCGATGGGGTCGTCGTAGATGGACTTCGTGTAGGGGTAGGAGCTTGTGAGCTCGGGGAACACGCTGCGGCGTGTGGGCCTGTACCTCTCCTCGGCTCTGATGTCTTCCGATCCTGGGAGCGAAATAAATTTCAGGCGGTTTGCAAACTGAAGATTTTGTTTCGTTTTAAGTTTTTATGAGTTTATGTTTCATCTGGGACGTTTCATCGTCATTTATCAATGTATAAATAAAAATAAACTTCAGTGTTATATGCTTTAAGTATCTTCAATTAACGATCCTGCTTACCTTTTAGAGAACGCACGAAGGATTGCCAAAACCTGGCTTTCTTCGATGGCGTCTCATTTCTGCCGATCATTTCTAAATGACTTTTAAACATTTTGGCAGTTTATGTCGTGCTCGTGGTCTGTAACAAAATGTGTAATGGTAAACATTCGTTGCCTTCACATTATAAGCTTTACTTTGTAAAAGTGACTGCGTCCGGACATATGTTGTCAATATGTCAAAAGATAACCTTGAGTTTGGCAGTATATATCTTTTAAAAATATGTCCAGGTGACATAATTGAGTACAATAGCGTGCTCGTTCCTCGTAAATAGAGCAGTGACGTTCGCGAGAGTTAGCAGCAGGGCCGCAAATAGCCGTCTCGGTGGCTGGCCGCCGTGTCGAATGGCCCGTGGACTTGGACACTTGCCAATCTAACTGATGTCGAGAAGAAACTTGAAAACAGCCGTTTTTACGAATGTCTACTCATTGCTCTGCTATTTTCGAGTTTGTGACGACCTTGTTGCGAGTTACGATGTGGATAAGTCAGCGGCCTGCCGCAATTTCTAATTACGTAAACTACGGGCTTAAATATGCGAACGCGTATCGACGGAGGGTTTATGGCACGGCCTCGGTGTATTTCAGGATTTCTACTTAATCTTTTGTTATAATAAGTACCTAGTTTAAAATTCCGACGGTGTTTGTAGAATGTTAGATGATAAGGTTTTGCTGTAGTCTCATTTCTCGAACGATTTCATTTTCTACGATACTCAACTTATATCAATCAAATTATATTCAATCAAGGTTTATGCGATGTTGACTTGGCACCTGTAAACGTTTCTAACCAACAGTTTGCTCTAAGTATACTACATCTATTTCATTCGCCGTGTTACAAGATACGATGTACACAAACTGGATTTTTGTTCAGTTTATTTATTGACGTGCGTCATTGGTTTAAATTTAGTAGAACAGAATCGCCATTCGTCAGTCTTTCAGTTGAGATCGACGTTTGTGTAGATAAGAGAAAATACTTCAAGAGTCTAAGGAATGCACATCATTATTTTATCTCCTTGGAAATGTCGGAACCTAAGAGCTTTCCTGCCTGGTATCAATACAATGTTGATTGCTTGCCTTTATTAATTTTTCGAATAGCTGTTACTATAGTTTCCTGTGGGCACCTAGTGGCTCTTCCATGTATGAACCATAATGTGCTTGAATATAGTCCGATTTTGGTCTAGAAAGCATATATTTTGTTTTTTAATTTAAAGACAAATTGTAAAAGTGTCAGCGAATCTAGTTTCCTTTTTACATTTGATGTCTATAGAGTGTAAGGCCTAGTTAACTCATGCCAAGGTAACTGGCTAACATCATCACAGAATGAAAAGCGAAAGGAGACTTGGCACCATATTATTGAGGTTTGATTTCGATTATAAAAGGGCGATGAAAATATATATTTGCGTCCAAATAAACGATTCAAATGTTTACGCTATAAAAATATGTTGATTACGAAAATTACATTTGGCATAGTTTTTAATTAAACTGATTAAAAATGTTACTTGTTATCCCAAGTAACTTTGATGTTTATTATGTTGTATAGTGATACTGTATGAGATTCAATATTTATTATTTAGAAAATAATTCGTTGATTGTTGTTTAGAGTTTAAACTAACTACTCGCATCAAAAAAAATGTATGTTAACCCATGTACCTGCGTTAAGTAGTATGAAATATATTTAACGGAATACAAAATGTAAATCAAATATTGAATACTTAAACTAAAATATAACACGTAAGCAAAAAAAACCCTCAGTTATTGTCTGTCGCGTATTAAAATAAATCGATTATTGACCTAAACACGGATTAAATATTTTATTTTAATTATCAGGCATAATCTAAAGTGCCTATTATTACAAATTAGGTCAAGATTAGAGGCCAATGTCAAATATGTTTTGCATCATCCATTTCCATGTTCCCACGGTACTACGATGACGGCGCTGCCAATGGTATCTTTATAAAAATCCATGGTATGTCTCGTTTAAATCAGAATTGAAGGTTAAGTATATATCGGCATAATGTGGATTGGCCGTTAAAAAAAGCTAGTCGATTGTGAAACGGTTACAAAAATACATGGAGGCGCGTCGATTTGGCGGGATTGCAAATTTGGCGCGGGATGAGTGTGGCCGAAAATAGTTGCGCGCGCGGGCGGATCGGATTCACAGCATTCCCGGATCCGGCGCATTGTCGCAGGCACAGGTGCGCGGGACCCCACACATCTGCATACTAGCGGGCGCAGGAACTACGATAACATGTCTGCGAAACCTAAGATGTATGAAGAGCGTAACACACTGAATCTACGACACTTCAGACACTCATGAAATGTACTGAATCTAATAATGATCAATTAAAATGTTCGAATTTTGATGTAATCAGTGATGAGAGTATTAACTTTAAAGAATAGAACATTCACGTTGTAGTCAGGATTAAATTATATATAATAAAACGTTATACGTTAATGTGTTCGATGTTAAAATATTTTACATAACGTATATCTAAACTAATTAGCAAAGAGGCGTATGTTTTCTTGGCTCTCCGTGCTGAGAGTAGTTGCACTTGATGGTCTGTAGACCCTTTTTATATTGGCTGCTGAAATTTGTACGGTTGCTTCATGTGCATTTCATTTTTACTGGTAAAACAACATTTCTAAGACACACAATATTCAGTAAATAAAAGCGGCACCAATATTTCTAGTCAACGTTGAATGTGCTACGAGAGGGTCACAAAATATTGAACAATTTAATCCTTACATTAAAATAAATTATGAACACAATAAAATATTGAATTAAAATTTAAATGATCTATGTAAAAGTAACTAATATTCAAGAAACAGTGTTTACTTATCCGTGGACGTTGATATTAATGTTCACCTTTCGGCAGTGGATCACTTGTGTATAACGTTTGAGTAACTTACGTGCTGCTGAACAAATGTTACCCGGTTATCTCCGCTTATCCCGACTAATCACCCGCGAGAATGCAAACTAGACTTAAGTCGAAGTCGCGAACCGAGAGAGACGAAGCGGTAATTGCGCAACTTTAGAGCGAGACGGCGCTACGAACTTCGGGGTGACATCGTGCGCACGCCGAACACCCCGCGTGGGGCACACTTGGCACAACCCTTTCGGACTTAGCTTCAGAACACTGGCAGTTTCCTTACCGATTAAATAATGGTCGTTAATAAATGAGTTGTGTGGTTTCGTTGACGAGCCGACGTCGAGTGTCGGACCTGGGCGGGCGCGCACTGGTCGCGGCGGGCGCGAGCCGCACTTGCCGGCCGCCCGCCCCGCTCCCGCCGCCCGCCCGCCCAGAGCATTCAATAAACATTTTATTTTGCTCGTGTTTTACTACTTATGTGCCTACGTTAGTTCCCGGATGCAATGATTTTGAGGCTTACTTTTTAATGGATTAATAAGAAAACATTACCTATTTGATAATGATTTTATGAATTAGTTATGTAAAGCTCCATAAACTAATTTATTATCTTAAATTCTTACTTTAGTTTAATATGGTTTGTAATATTTTCTTGAATGGCATTTTATATTTGGATAATCAAATTATAACACATTGGTATTGAACTTTTTAAAATAACACAACTTATTTTGCTATTGATTTCAACTTTACCCTATCTTTGAAGACTGGATCAAGCCTTTATTTAACGAAATTCCCATTGATTGATTCATTTATAACTTATGTGGAGGAGAACATTCTGGGTAAACGATTAATCCCTCCCACATGGCGTATATAAGCTTCAGGTAGGTATGTATAGATCGCATCGCCCATGAAAGTACTGAAATAGCAGCGTAACGCTCCGTCCACCTGATATTATCCAACTTTGTGGGTGAATCAACTTTACATTCCTCGCTAATGAATCAGCTTTGTTTATAAACTTATAATTTGAACACGCCTATTTGTAACGACCCTAAACCTGCAATTTCTGTACCCAAAATTAATTGAACTCTATTATTTTTTTATTGGTGGCATGACGAGCTGCTTGCATTCAGACGGTCCACTTTAGCACACGACTGATTAAAGTGGAAGAATGAAAGGGAGGCCTTTGCCCTGCAGTGGGGCAACACAGGCTGTTAAAAAAAAATATATAGTTTTTTTTTTGGATAGGTAATTCGGCTGCTTAGTCTACCCTGGAACAAAATGTTATAGACGTTTGAAAGTACATTTCGCTGTATTAAAAATTATCTTACAGCTTTGCAAAGAGATTTAATAAAACCGTTAATGCTACTACTTAGGTATCCTAAATACTACTCTTCCAACGTTGCTTTAATAATGTGCAGGTCTAAGGTTCGATTTCTGCTTTAGGCAGTGTCAGTAGCATTGTTAGCTCTTATAAATCGTTTTAGGTTCTTCCATAAGTCCTACTTAGATGGCCTATTGCAAATTTATCTAATTATATTTTTATCCAATGATATTTTTGGAATTAGTACGTAATTAATTGGTAAGGTTTACACATATAATATTAATAGAAAGTATGATAATTGGATGCTAACGAATGGGGTACCTATTAGATACAAATAACATTTTCAGTGAATTGTAGCTACCTTGACATTTCTTACATATTTTTAGCTCAGATATTTAGGTCAAAGCTGTTGTAAATCTTAAGCTCTTGCTTATTAGATATTTTGCGTGACAAGCAACCAACTTTCTTATGTACTTCAAGGTGACCAGCGAAAATATATCAATTTTTTTACATTAGAGTAATAAAAAGGCTTAACAAATCATTATTGAATTCGATATTTAGTTTTTTTTTGGGAAAGAGTCTAACATAGATACAGAAAAAACAATGAAAATCCCAATTTTATTTTTAGTTGCTGTATTTTTAACGGTAACTGATTTCTATTCCACAATATCTAATAATAGTGGCCAAGCGATTTTTTTATAATATTAAGGAACTCCTAGTTCTTGTTCTATGTTCTCTTACTGTTATGACATCTCTGTATACCATGTTTTATGGAAATAAATATATTCTATTCTATACTTTCAATTCACCTTCAACTAACGTCATTAATAAATTCGTAACAGGATGTTTATAATGTTACCAACGATATAATTTATGATTTGAACAAAAAATGTTTGATGCATTTTTTTATTTTATTTTTGTGGAAGAGACGACAAGGTCGCGGCGCCAACAGCGACAGGCGACCTCGTATTGATACTTCTATTATTTTTAACATTTGTATTTCTTTCTCTTGCGATATATCTATCGTAAATTCCGAAAATGAGGCTCAAGACCGAAGATCTATTCTATCTATTCGAGATAAAACCAGAGCAATAATAATATATGCTTTCACATTTTAGAAGCAGTTCAGAGAAGGCTTGAAGAGAAAACGGTTAACCTTCAGAGGTTTCTCGTCTGTTCTCTCCGCTTTTTGTTGTGCCCGACAGCTATTATATTTACTATTATGGAATGCAATAAAGTATTGAGTATTGAGGTCCCACTGCACTAAGTGCTGCTTTATGTCACCGATTGATAAACCTGCGCCGTAGACAAACGTACTAGAAGTAGTTCTGTGTCACTTGTTTCGCTAGACGATTGCTAAAATCAAGTCCGACTTGTAATATGTTGTACAGATGTAGGTAAACATCGGTGTAAGAAGTAATAAGGTTGTTCTCATTATAAAATTGGTGAGACCTCTCCACCATTCCACATACATAACCACAAAATATTGAACAAATACTCCCATATAAAATATTTAAACTCTTACTTTCGCTTTTCATAAGATCAGCTTTAAGACATAATAATGCCTGCCCAAGAACCCATTTAGGTGCATATAATCAGATAAATATTCTACATTATGTTGTAAATTAATATTGCCAAAATTGCATCTAAATCATATTCAAACATCTGAGTTACGAGCGCAGACAAATGTTGCAACTCATGCTCTAGGATTTGTAGTCTACCCCCACAGCACAACACTGTCTGAATTATATGATTTCCCAATGACAATGCAGTCACCTTGTCGATTAGAAGTGACCTTTCGAAACAGCTTTGTGGAATATGCACCGGACGCACGAAACTACGTCATGGAAATACTTCATGCAATAATACATTTTCCATTTCCTTTTTACGATTGTTCCGAGTGTCTCGTCTGTTTACATTGGTTAACCCTACTTATTTAGGTATGTGTTGTCTGGTTGTATGGCGTCATACGGCCCACGTGCATCACCCTGAAACATCACGTTTTATCGAATTTTGGCCCGCATTCAACTGCTTTATAATTAGATCTGCTATAAACAACTGAAGATCAGACTTTAAAACAACTTCCGATGGTAGGCATATCGTTTCCTCTGTTGTCACGAGACGTTCGAAGTCCGTACTCATACTACTGCCGTAGTACGTGCCTTAGGTTGGCTAGCTCTGTGGTATGTTGAAGTTGATACGGTTTATAAGTATAATCAAGGAAAGTACAAGTGGTGGGAGGTCTTTGCCCTGCAACAGCACACACGAGTTATATTAATATGATGCTTAATTTTCCAGCTTCACCTTGTGATCTCAACTACTAATAGGACAATTCTGGCACTTCCGTGGGTGTTGAAGGCGACAGCAGAATTATAACGGGAGGTTGAGTAATACCAGTCTCGTGTTTACTAACATCGCCATACACGTTTGTAAATCATCAATGATCGCTCAGCATGATGTCATAAGTATAGGACGATATAACGTCTTTATTTTGCTTTCACGACTTTGTATTAAAGTGCAAGCATATCGTATTTTCTTGTTCCAACAATTTAACAAAAGCGATAGATCAATATAGCATAAACATGGACATTACATTTATTACGACGTCCGCACCAAACAGAAAGACGTACCTAATACAAAATATTTTCAGAACATTTTTCTTTTTGTTTCGTCTATATTGTTATTTAAGTTTGTAGCAGATAAAATATGACACTCGAGTGTACCAGACTATGGTATTTCAGATTTTAGTTTGTATAATTAAACATAAACTTCTGGAAATCTCGAGAATGAGGTGTCTGGCTGGGGTGTCGTTACTCAACTGTGACAGCGCTAGTATCGTCTTGAGTGAAGATTACAAACTGCCCACAAATTACACGATTCTATAGGTACTATGTGTAAGTATGAAAACTATGGTAGGAAGCGTATGGCCAGCAACATAAGCTTATAGTGGAGAACTGTGGAGTGAACATTGTAGAGCGACTCAAGTTCTCTGAGTTGTGTCGTTATAATGTCTGTTTACTGTTTGTAAATTGAGTAACGAATAGGAAAATTTCCTTTGTACACACAATTTTTAATTAATAACCAAATAAGTTGTGACAAAGTGACCAATGAAGTGTATATAACTGGACGGTAAAGGAGGAAACGCGTTGTGTTTTTCTTGTATTCATATTTTCGCTGTACCGACCGATCTGAGGTGCACTAGTGCATCATCCATCTACCGAAGTAAATTTACTTCGGTGGATGGATGATGCACTAGTAGATGCACGATGATTATCGTTAATGACGTCGCCTAATCAAGTAGAGATCTACAGAAAATTTTCAAAGAAATGTCAGAAGAATGGTCAAGTTTAAACGCGCCATTTGAATAATACTTTAATTAAATGAGCTACGCTTAAGGGTCATTTAATTAATGCTCATTAGTAAACGCAACACAGATATATCTTCATTTAAACCTCTGTCATCCTCTAGACTAAGCTCCTGTAATTCTACGTTCATTACCCATCGCATCGAAGCCAGCTCTCCTTGCTCTGTTTGGACCAACTGAACAGCCAATTAGTCTAATCACACAGACAATTTACAAGCAAATAATTAAATATTGAATCGTTTAGTACCTCAATCATAGACGTTAAGAGTGTGAACAAATGGTCAGTGACAATAAATGATTGCACGTATAAATGAGTATTTTATTTTGAAACGCGCATCATTAATATCTAAGATGTTTTGGCTACCTCACTTGGTGCTAAGAATTAGAGGTGATAGAATTATGTACTTACGAGTGTATAAATAAAAACACGTGTCGTCATCGCTAACGTACGATGTATGTAGGTACGGCAAGTAAAGTGTTCCTAACCAAACGTAGCCAACAAAAGAGAGTAAAAGTGACCTTGCTCTGTGAATGTTATTATAAGTAAACACATATTGAATACCTAGTATATTGTACGGAATTGTACCTATATTAAACCATTTACCTAGAAAAACTTCTTTTGCAAACTATGTTTAAATTAAACAACTTACTTTAATATAAGCCTTTAAAATAGTCGCAGTAGTACTACGTTATGTCAAATCAAAAATTGTGTATTCACGATTTTTTTAAGGTATAATTGGAATATTATTGCTTTAAAACTGCTCGTCAATTTGATACGTTAACACATTCTCAGTGGTAGTGACATAACGTTTGGCAAGTCAACACTGTTTAAACTATGACAGTTAATATTCGCAATTCAGGCCACCATCAATGTTAGGTTTTCATTTGATTATGAAATATAATTTATACTCTATATCTCCCTCATATTGTAATAAGCTTAACAATCAGACGTAAGTAGTATAATCAGAAGGTTGCCTTTGTACTTTGATTTGTTGTTGTAACATGCGTATAGTCCTAGTTACTCTAATGGATATATATTCGCTGCAAATAAACAACGACCATGCAAGGAACAATGATGTTAAACAGAAGCGCACAGATAGCACGGCTTCAAAGATATACTATCTGTTGACACGAAAACAGACAACTTTATAGCATACCCGATCGCCCGCAATCGGCTGCCCTGTCTTATTTATAGCATCTGAAAGAGATAGATGAATGATGGAATTATTCTTGAAACTTTCCAATAATGGAATATTTTGTTTTGGCTATAGGTAATTCTCAATAGCAGCCCGGTTGATTGCAATAGGCTTGCTACCTTTCACATTAGTACCTATAACATAAAATATCCAACTTTACCGCACACCTCTGTCTGCCCTTTCGTGAAATACAGGCGTGATGTAATGTTTATGTTGTTTGTTATTTTGGCTTGAACTTCATCAGAACATGCGAGATTCGTTTTTATAAATAGCTTCTCACTTAAATCATTGACGTCACATCAGTTCTGGATTTAGCAACAGCATCAAGCAATATAAGGAAAATGTAGTATACATACGAGTATACTGTTATCAGCCCAAGAAGTTCCCCGACTTTACTTTCAAAGTGCGTCGCAGTAAATGATGGAATATTGTTGTACCTAAAGGAGAGCAACTAGCATGACATCTTCTTAACCCTTTGAACGCTGTAACAATACTTTTTTATTATGCCTATCGCACGATGACGACCTGATTGGCGCAGTGGCTAAGCGATTGGACTGCTGCGCTAAGGGTTGCGGGTTCGATTCCCGCACGGGGCAAAACTTTGTGCGAACCACAGATATTTGTCCCGAGTCTGGGTGTTTGTGTATGTGATATTTCGTGTTTGTGAAACGCACTCACGACACAGGAGAAATTCCTAGTGTGGGGCGACGTTTTTAAAAAAAGAAAAGAAAAAAAAAAGATAGTCAATGTGGTATGTAGTTTGGTCCTTTTTAATACTGTAGCTAAGGTGACGAACGTGGTTTTGCTATCTCTACTAATATTATAAACGCGAAAGTTTGTAAGTATGGATGAATGTTTGTTAATCTTTCACGTAAAAACTACTGTATGGATTTTAATGAAATTTCATATGGAGGACACCTACATTAACAAATAGGCTACTTTTTCCGAAAAAATGTAGCTGGTAACACTGCGGAGCGGAGCTAGTTCTCATAATCAAGAGTTCGGATTGTTACTTGATGTTACAGAGAGAAAAACTTCTTGTCAGAAATCAGTATTTGCAGTCCGATTTCCGATCGCCAATGTTATGGTCTTCTCGTCCCGCTAAAAGTTAAATTGTTGTTGGTACTTTAAGTCATGAATATACTTTCATTATTGATTCAGTTAGGCTAATAAAATCTTTGTATAAACGTATTTCAGGTTTATAGTAAAGGTATTTCAGGCTATCTGCCACCTTAATAGGAAAAAATCAAAAAACTTCATAACATGTTTTAACACTAAGATTACTAAACTTTTTACTAGAATTATTAGCAATTTTACATAACCATACATAGTAGTGTGGTACTAAAACAGACTTACTAGCTACGAACACAACGCTACCGTATGTTTTACTATCAATAAACGTCTCGCGAAATCTGTTTAGAACAATAAATCATTAGTGCAATGCGGAACGAGTAACACCAGCAGCGAGTATTCAGAAACCTAATCGATGGTAATTATGTGTAACTGTAATGGACGTCGGTCCACCACACCACGTCCTCTGCGCATGTCCGTCTTGGATTTCACGGAACTGTTTATGTCTATCGCACTTAGCAATGGTGATTATAGAAAGTTATGACCGACATTCCGATTTTCATTTCAATTTACATTGTACATCTTATTCTGATTAATTTAGTGCATAATAATGGATAATGTTTTAATAGAGTTAAGTGAAACTTTATTTTTGTTAATTGTTCGACGTTAGATAGCATACTATAAAAAATTCAAAATTTTATAAAAGAAATAAATGGCAATAAGCTCGAAAATACGGCTTCCCATAAAAGGTGAAATGTGATTGCTTAAACTTTTGAAAAAGACGAACGCTCCTCCTATCCCTTCTGGAATAACAGACGTAAAATGCATGTGACTACAAATCAAACTTGCTTTTAATTCTTCGTTTACTACAAGTCAGTAAGTCAACGGTTTACACATAGTTTAAGTTAATTCATGAGATACACTCGTGTAAAGAACAAGCTCAGCTGATGTCGTCCGCGCGTCCGTCACCGTCGTAAACGCTTGGCACTTAAAACATTCGCGTTGTATGTGACAGTACCCAGTATTCGATACACGCGACTGCTAACAGCTATTCTCAGAGCATACACGTGTTTTTCATAAATTGTTTTATAGTATTCTAATAAATATTTAATAGTTTACATTACGGATATATTTTCGTAGCACTTAGATGCTACGAGTTATTAACTGCTACAGTATCCACAAATTTTTCATTGTTATCTTTATTTGGCGTACAGGTGCCTTTTGATTTTGTAAGAAATCGTAACTATACTCACCTTAAATGTATTATAAGTTCTGGTTTGGCAAGTTTTCACAGCTTTTTCACAATAACTATCACTTTTTAATACATGGATAAATCTTTAAAAATCCAATGTTGTTACCGTCTGTAATAAAACCAGGAAGAAGAATAAAGAACGATTTATCTTAGTTTATAGTTTTATCACGTTAACCTTGTGAACAAAACACAGTGCGGTACGCTTTGTGAAGAATGTAGAGGCCAACTGATTGACACGAAAGTTTCAGACTAGCACACATTAAACTATTAACGAAATTAGCAAGCTCTGACATGAATGTAGAATGGTTTGTGTAACAATTGTTTAGATATTGACTGATTGGTAAATTAGGGCAATCAAAGCCAGTTAAATAGGTATGTTAAAGATATATTATACTATAAACTATAAAATAGGTCAAACTTTTAATCAATTGTATTCATCTGTGTTATCGAGATAGTGTCAATTTGCCTATGATTTCAGTTTGCGTTCCTGACTATTATTTAGTTGTTAAAACGACTTGATAGTAGAGCTACATTCCTAGCGTAGCAGCACTACGTAATTCTTTAATTACTTTACTGTCGTTGATTCACAAAAAAACTAAAATCATACAATAGTATAGTTTCATTTCGTATTCCTCGATTCAAATTGGCATTCTACAAATAAATAAGGTACCTAAAACATTAAATGTCACCGCAATACTTCATATTAAACATCAAAATATTATTTTATATAATAAATTGAGTTCAACTGTTGGTGTGTCCGTCTAATAAACTGGGCGTGTCCGTATCACAAGAAGTATGAAAAAATGCAGAAAAATATATATTATTTATTTCGAAAACTAACTACGCAGCAGTATGGATGATTTATTCTGTTAATAGCACTCAAATAGCTTGGCTACTCGACCGAATGTTTTTAATTTGTGACGTCTTCTATTGACGCCTGAATTATACAAAAAATACATATCATGACACTTTTTTATAACGTACGAAAGTCTAAGTTCCAATGCAAGCTTTTTAAATTACTTCAGATCTGCATTTGCAAATCTAAACGTCTGTAGTCAAGTAAGACACAACTCACGATACATTATAATATCATTCATTTTTTGGTCCCATTTATTACTGATGATGAGTCTTAGTTTACCTTAAATCAGCAGTGTTTTTTAAATTCTGAACCTTGTTTACATTGCCTCAGCTCTTGCCTACTTGGAGTAGGCAACCTGTCTTCAGTTATAACACTTACAACAATTAATATTGTGTATACAAAATGTAGCGAGGTAGGGCGACGATATACGCAAAATGGCTGGCAGTGGTTGGAGGCGGAGGGCCGAAGATCGAGCTCAGTGGCGTGCCATGGGAGAGGCCTATATCCAGCAGTGGACTGAGATAGGCTGATGATGATGATGTTACAAAATATTGCAAAAACCTAACCAGTGACCAATGTTATCTGGAACGTATATTAGTAGTCGAGACCTTGTTCTTTGATGAAACATTATCAATAATGAACTAAACACTACAATGCTCTCTTTTGGAAGCGTATTAGAAGTTTTTAAAATAAAGTCTACCTACATGTTGAGTAAAGAATCCAGTCGAGCATAACCAGTACCTAACCCAAAATAATACCATGTAGTTTACACTCTACAGCATGATTTCATAACATCTATTTCTGTGCCTCATTTTTTATAACGAAGCTGTCAATGTAATCGGAAGCTGTCGTTGTCGTTTACCATCAATGAAACATCACCATGTGTTAGCATTAATGTTTGTTTGTTTTTGGCAGCAGCCGGGGCGGTCACGTGGCGTTCAGAATAGTGGTGACGATGGAACCCACTCCACAGATTTTCCCCATGATTAACGTCCATACTAACAAGAGAGCCAACACCTTGTATCACAGATAGTTACAATGCATGTTTAACGACTTCGCAGTTGGAGATGAGCGGATTTACTCGTAATAAGCGTTTTATGTGTTTTCGTCTCATGAGATGTAAATTATATTATATAGCGATCTAATATTTAGGTGATGAAGATATCGAGTTTTAGTGTTGTCTCCACTGGCGTCATTTAAGATCCATTTATAGCATACGCATGTAAAGTTACATAGAAAATATTTTGTTATTGCACATCCAGTTATGATTATTATGCTCCTAATACTATAAGGTCATCAATTAAGTTTATGTTAGTCATCTTCATTATGTATCTAGAAGCGAATATTACTTGTCTTATTTTTTAAAAATTAATTGTAATAAAGGTATATCGTTGGGTAATAAGCTCCTTCATCAACAAAACGATTTTAAATATTATTCGTGTTCGTGGCTTTCCCGTTATTTTCAATTGTTAAGGCTAGAAATGACGAAGTCTACCGTCATAAATAATTCGTAACTTTCATTTTTGATTGAGCTATGTTGTATAATGTACACCAGCAGAATCTCGCTAACGGGCGTCTGTTTATCCGGCGGGAATGACGTATGTGTCGATATGCGTGGGCTGACATATACAACGATGGCGATCACTATGTACTACCATTGGAAAAAGACCTCCCCTGGATCCCTTGAGCACCTGTTAAACAGATAACAGAGAAGCGCGCGTACGAGACAGGAGAGCTCCGTTTAGACTGGTGGTGCTACGCTGAAATATAATATCGCCTGACCTTGCTACGAATAGTGCCCGCCTACGGATAGACTGATGATGCGTTTGCATGGTTCTACGCTTCACTTAACAGTATTAGAAATAATATATTTGTTTTGTATTATAGCAGATGTGTCCATTAATTTACATACCTTACGAATTTATTTATCGGTACGTGTTTTAAAACCTGTAATGTCCTAGTTGAAAGTGTCGTACATTATTTGGAATGTTGCATCTTGTGCCAAAATCGATTTTACATCATAGTTTGACATATTTACAATACTGCAACAGCAGCTTGTTTATATTTAAGACACTAGAATGATTAAAGCTGCTATCAAATAATGCAAGGGAATTACTATTATCATATTTAAACAAGTAAAAAAATTAGACATATATTTTGTAGAGTATTTTTTTAATTCTGCCGATATTATTTACACCGTTTATTTATAAAGTATTGCAAATAATTTACACGTGTTAGGTATATTATTTCATTTAGATATTACAGGTGAAAGGCGTGAGCAATGAGCTCAATTTGGCTCTGAGCTAGATCTTCGTACCTTCCCTTATTCAGTGTAGAGCAAAGGCAGTGATTAATTCGTATATATTTACTGAGTGCACTTAGTATATTATACCTATGTGTATGTGGAATTATATTTTGAATCATACAAGTGGGTAAATTAGGTCATATCGTGTTTACGCGCCGCGACCATGGCCTGAACGTTTTCAAGTGTTTGGCGCTACCAAGTAATTATTATATGATTGGTATTACTCACATCGCTTTTATTTTAGATGTACTTTTGTTCTGACCGCAATTGTTTTGTTGGAGGTATATATTGTATTTGTCGCATACTGCACTGCCTTTGTATGTATATAGCCCGAAAGGGGTAGACATAAGTGTGCAATTGCATTTGGAATTTAATTTGAAACGTCATTATTTATATTTTTGCTGTCGTTAATTGTTTAGGCATATGAAAAATGTAATAATAATTTCAGCATGTAAGTAAGTAGGTACTGGGTACTACAATAGTTGTTAGTTAGTTAGGTAGTTAGTTAGTTAGTTTAATGACTCTCAAATCCAGTCAGGTTTCCAACAGACCTATACAATTTCTTAAACCACAACAACATAAAAAAGTTTATCATTGATTTTCACGTTAGACAATAAATCTTTCATCGAGAACTGAATTAATAAAAGACTCTCAAAGAAACCAAGCTACCCCCTCATGAGTTGACAGCTCAAGACTTTTTGAAGAGAAGCCGGAAACACGTCAGTGGTACGGACAGTTGTAGATGGCGCCACAATAGAAAAGTTGTCCGAGCTCTGCCCGAGACGGGAGCGCTCCGCCACTTCCGGACGGGAGATGTGCGCATACAAATGGCAACATTACACATTGTTACACAAAACTTTTCTAGCGTAATGCCCTCTAGCGGGCGTACTTCACCCCGTAATTCTTCAGGCGCTTCCTCTAGCACAAGTTGTTCGATAAACAGAAAAGTTACTGCACTATTTTCTAAACATACGTTTTATTAGAAGTATCCTGGATTGAAAAGAGCTGCCTTGCGTGGAAAGTTTATTTCTCAATTCGTATTTGATTCGTCCGATATTGTTCATCAAATTACACCGAATTTACGTGCTTTTAAGTAGCCTGTGAGTATTTACGAGATGGCTACGCTTTTCAGTCTTAAAATGATGTTTCAGTACCTCATCACCACATATTATAAGCCGGTTGGTGATCAGTTGCACGTTCACAATCCTTGCTACCTGTGACTACTTTAACAATCTTAGAAGGTGAAAATTGTATGTTAAACTTTTAATGATACTCGTATTATTATTTAAGGTAATAACTTAAACCTTCCATACTTTGGTGATAATAATATATTAAGTATGTTACCGCTTAAGCCTTACAGGAAACTGCGTCTTATGAATAATAAAATACTTACTTAACAGAAGTACTCATATGCAAAAATATAAAATAGAAAACGGTCAGATCGATTCAAGATCACATTGACTACTCGATTCCGGTTGGCAAAGCGACAAAAACTATAAAATTAGTCAAACAGCGTGCGTTCAGGATAATGCAATTTCACTTGAGCGAGCTGTTTGAACATTCTGAATTTAGTGCAGTGTTTGCACGTAAACATAAAACACAAGTGTCTGTTAGTAACTTCGAATGATTTGCATTTATTAGTAACAATAACAATCTGTTTAGATTGTCGCTATACATTTATCAACATTTTTTTGTGTATTGGCAAAACTTGCATTCGAACTTGGCACAATTTATAAGATCTAAGAAAATATTACCGACATATTGAAAATACGGTACATGTAGGATATCCAAAGCAATTAGGATTCACACCGTAATAATAAGCCCTTATTTGTTTCCTTAACTTACAAAACATAAATATAGTAGTAAAAAAATAAGTACTTAAAATATATTTAATTATTAGTTAAGGCCCCTTGTAAAGGCCTTATTCACACCGTACCATTGAACCCAAAAATGGCATAGGGACGTCCTATCCTATATACAGACTTCTTAGGTATCACAACCGAATCAGTTGCCACTTACTGGTCAACAAATGTCGTCGGAAACAAACGTGTGTTAAACAAACAGAACGATTGAGAGCACACACGGGGAGTGGCATTGCAAATGTTTGCCATGCCGTCGTGACGCGGTGGCGCGGCGGCCGTGACGCGCAGCTACGCCGCCTCTATCCACCTCGTTTGACGTTCTCACATAGTGTTTGCTCTATTTGTTACGGTAATGGACAATTTAATTGCTATCCATAAGGTCAAATATAGCTTGACTTTGACACGCCGTGTGAATTATAACGCTCGGTACTGTTATGTACATATTTGAAACAGTTTGATGGCAGCGTTAATGATGTGTGATGGAAATTTATTGTTCTTTTCAACTATAGATAGTTTATAACATGTTAGATTTTGGATAATAAATACTAGTTTTTATAAAGTTTACTTATTTGATTATGTGCAAAGCATACATGTTGTTTTTAAACGGTAAATACAGTAGAGTTACGCTACATAATTGTTCACTGGTAATATGTGTATTTACTCAACGAAATATGTGTATTTAAGGTTAATTTTAAGTCTTAAGTCACAATTCGACCTTAAAGGTACCAGTTTTCAAAACAAAAATGACGAATTTAAAATAATTACACCTTTTACCTGCCCTCGTCGTCACTTTTAATGTGCGTAAGTGTCGATGTAACTTTTAATTCAAATTATAGTCATCCTCTGAGCGACGGTCGTTCAATAATACACTCGCCGCACGAAACATGTTCCAGATAATTATTAAACAGCATTAGCACAGTAGACAAAACAATCAAAGATTTTTTTTCAATTTTATAAGGTTAAAGGTACCCATAAAACTGTATCGAAAACCAAGTCTAATTTAACCGAGTTAAGGTATTCAATAGTTTAACAGGTTTCCCATGTTTTGGTGTTTTTCTGGCTAACAACTTACGGCAATTGTTGTAGGGTGCAATTCAAAGATGGCGCGGCACGCGTCGCGCTCGTGTCGGAAGCGAGGCCCGGAAGCGCGCGCACGCCGCCCTCGCCCGCCGAAACAATACAATCGTGTAAATTGAAATAAATTGATGCACTCACATCATTTTGTTGTACCATCATTTTCGCAGATCATCCACTAAGATGTTTTAAGTGTATTATCGCCTTTAAATAGGTATCTTCTTATTCATTTATGCAAAAGTTACCATAGCTCTCAAATATATTGACTATTTGGTAAACCAATATTACGAACCACCATAGTTACGAAGAAACTACATTGATCACCATGCATGTGTAAGTATTATAAATCAAGGTTTCACCAAATCTTTATTTACACCGCAAATCACTGGTATCTTAGAATAAAAACCTTTACTTATTATTTTCATAATTTTCTCACTTAGGTACACAAATAAGAGACAATAAACTACAATTAATTTTCCAAAACGTATGTAACACGATCCCAGACGCACTAAACAAACAGTAACAATTAAAAAGTCTCACGGGTGTAAAAGATAGCCGGAGGGGTGGCGCTCTCCCGCGCCCTCTGTGACTCGTCGCGCTAATTATGCAATCAGTTCTCACAATTACCTGCGACACTTTGACACCGACCAACCCCTCGCCGGCTTATCTCAACGCTACGTTGTTTCCGGGCGGTAAACAATAAAAATAGTAGGCATGTAGGTAGAAATTCATAATGCATCATGTGTCACAATAAGGCATAAATTAAAACTGTAAAAGGCTTTTTAAAAACGGAACTAGATATCTATCTACACCTTCGTTCATATTTCGCGTACGTTCTCCGAAAATACGGACGTAATGTATTTTTTTTTAACATTAGTGGTAATTCTGCATCATCGTTTTGTTCTTTTGTGTCTATAAGACAGCTGAACAGTAAACAATAATAATAGCTTATGCTGGGACAAAAAGATAAGCTATTCAGCAGATTATACTGCCCAAGGTAAGTAGGATTAATTAAATATGGCCACTCTAGAAGGTTCTTCTAACGTTATCATAAGTAATTTGTCATAAATGTTAGAATAATGTACCATTATATTACATTTAAATCACTAGATGGCGTTAGCGCATCCATCTGAAAGCCTCTACGAAGATAAGTCAAATTAAACATAAAAAAATATAACAATTTGTAATTTGCTACAGCCGCTACGGCTACCTACGGTAAAGTGGAATTTAAAAGCTAGTAACAATTTTCGTCATTAAAGGGATATATGCGCAAAACGTGCAAGTAGTATTTATGTAAAGAAATGTAAAGTGTTGAACTCCTTACATTTTACTATTTTAATGCTAAGACGTGATTATTTAATAATTAATAAATAATTTCTCGGTGTTACGAACAAAACACAAAACGCTGTAAACAGTAGCCTGTATCAGTACTTGAAGCCACATGTATCGTGTCAGAAATATGCAGAGCTTATAAGATAACAACCTACTTGCATGCGTACCTGCGTCATAGCACACATACACCTTTAATACATATCAATTTTCTATAATTATATTAAAAATATATTATTAAAATAAGCTTAGATAGTTCTAAATAAAGAAAAGTATATTGAAGTCTTAAATTGTTACAATATTTATGATTTACGTGTAAAATAAAGCCTCTTTTCGTCAAAGTTTAACAAAGGTGTCTGATTTCATGATATGTTCTTCTGCTACGATTCAATGCTCACACCTTTCGCCTCATTTAGTCCACCCACATTCTAAACAAAAGGTACTTTGATCCTGATTTTACTTTAGTACTTCGATCTAGCCAAAAATATTTTGACAGGACATTCTAAAAATACCATGCTAAATATCAACATACTAGGCGAACATACCTAGACCAAATCGGAGATGTTCTGCAAAATGGGCAAGTGAGGAGTACCCTCAACCGACGAGCGTATACTCGTATGAGGAATGTGAAGCGTGTGAATGAAGCGAAAGAAGTATGCCAGGATCGCAGCAAATGGAAATCCGTGGTCTCTGCCTACACCTCAGGGAAACTGGCGTGACTTTACGTATGTATGTAAATATAAGCACGTTCGATTTTTTTTTAATATTTACATAATTTTACATCAAGTAAAGGTCATAAATTCATTATTATTATAATAAAATCATCAGCAAAACATTTATTTATTACATTAACAGATACAATTCGTTTTGAGTTTTTCATCACAGATTCGTGATACATCTAAGGCTCATTAAGTCCTGACCTGAAAGTGCTTATTGTTTGCGTCACGGCGTAGTAAGGGTGCGGACGTCAAATGAATAATAATCGTAGGGGAAGAGTCAACCAGTAACTGTGTTTGTTTGTAGCAAACGGATTACGATACAGTTGTATCAATTGGGAATGAGAAAACTGTGGAATATTGCTTTTCATTTTTTTTCCCTCTATTATACAACAACCTAAGTGCTCAGGTATTGAATACATACGACACGGGTATGTTCCACTACATATTGTCGACACCTAACTCAGACGCTGCTCTAAGTGCATTTAAGTTTGCTTTGTTACGTTTTACTTGTTAAACTTTATTTATAAGGTATGATAGGACTGTCATGTACAATTGTATTAAAGTCCTTTAATAAATATAGAGAAAAAAAAGTGCTCAGGTATGATGATATATGGGATGGAACACCTAAAAGGGAGTGTTCATAATTATAGAAAACACACTCAGTGTCTTCGTAAGTGTGTCACTAAGTACTCCGATTTAGCATTAGATTTAATTAGCATCATGAATTTAAACCAGAAACCATTGCATTAACTGAACTGATCAGTTAATCAAATTCAAAATATATTTATTAATTATCCTAACCCGCAATAAATATTATTACGTAGCTGTACATGTATCAATAACGACTCTTTTTACTCTGTGATTTGGAGATGACAAATACGCGCCGGAAGCGATCCATTTTGGCGGGAAACGGTACGCAGGAAGTCGATTCGCCGACCGCGAATGTTGTCGGCGCCACTGTCACGGTCCCACCAGCAGACTTGATGGTGTTTTTTAATTTTCTTTATCATTTTCATACACAAATTTCGTTAACGGTACGGAACGAATATATCGCACAACACAAAGTTCCAATAAAATATTTATTTATTTTATTTATTTATCTGTTTCTTAAAAAGGTACATGGTAAACTTATGAATTAAACAGTGTCTCACAAAATAGTACATACTGTTTGACTGTGAGATCAGTATTATGACTAAAATTAAACATATTTTAACAGAGTGTAAAATTATGATAATCTTAGTGCAATATCCAATCATGCACGAAGAATGCACAGTACATGCTGTGCGCAAGTAGGTAAATCACCTTGATGCATAAATGGTATTATCAGTTTACATAGTACGATTAATCAGTGGAAGTCATAACGGCGATAATGCTGCACACTATACAAACAACGGTGTCATAAAGCGTTTACCAATGTCATCCTATACGCAAGAGCATCAAAATATATATAACCGCAAGCAGGGGCCAGCTGCAGCGCCGCCGGCCCGCCTACCGTAACATCTGCACATGTTTAAAGAACTACTTAAATAAAATTTGAAGATCACATAATATAAATTAAACAATCATTCACAAAGTAGGTGCGTTGCGAATTGTGCTATAGGCGTACCTCAGTGGGTAGAGGTTGGGGTCGCGTGGTAGCCAGGTGCTCGCTCGAGTCAGCCTTGGATGACAAATTATCATTGTGTTATATAAAAAGCCGAAGCTTTGTGACAATGGTGATAAAACGATGATGCTCTGCCGACCCTGTTTGACTTTTGTGTTGAAGAATCGTAAAAAGTATTAATTGTCTAGCTATTGTTGTGTGAAAAGCTCCTGAAACCGTTTTGGTAATGACACAAGATAGCCATGATTGAATACGCTATATTAGTAAATAGCGTCATATCTACCAAGTAGCACAAGTTAATATATACAGGTGATAAGTTTAAATATAAATAGTAGGTGCGCCTTTTACGATTAGTCAGATATAGGTGGTACTGATAGAGCAAGTAGAGCCAAAAGTATAATAGAATCCTATTCTTAAGTGTGACTCCAATTGTAAGATTCCAAAAAGCTCGGCATTGTATATAATAAGTACTATATAGGTACATGTATCGTAAAATGAAATTTAATTGATTGTTCAGCAATATTTATCTCCTGTAGAGAGCCGACGATATCCAAACGATACGATTAGTATAAATGCGAAAGTGTCTGTTGCTTTGTTCTCTTTTACACATCTAGGGAGCAACGGATTAACGAGATTTTTGACATACACCTAAAATAAACCCGAATGTTTTTTATTTTCAAAAGAAGTGCCAGTAACATAGGTCACGTGAGAAAAATTTCGAGCAATAGTCTTTAATCTGTTCTTATTTTAAATGCAACGATTGATTCTAAATACCCTTCCAAGCAACATAGAGTAGCTCTCTACTTACTTATGAATGTACTATACAAAAATAGAACGTGATAAACTCTCGCACTTGCGGCAGTTGTATTTCAATTAAGTTCCAATTAGCTTCACTCGTCTATTAGTTCCCGAGGCTTCACTGTAACCAGCCTGGCGGTAGTGACGGTAGCTGCTTGTTAGCGTGTTACTTACAAACAATTAACGCCTTACGGTCTATTCAACTGTTCACATTTGATACGATAATTGATGTATTGTGTATGTTAATATAAGTATGTTTAAGTATGAGAGTTTTTGTCTGAAAGGAATAAAGGAACAGATGAAAGGGGTTTGGGGTCTTGTTTCTGTCTTGGTAAAAAACTGTTTAATGTTGTAACTAGGTCAAATGATTTATCTAAAGCAAGTAAGTTTTTGATTAGGGAAGAGTTATCCTTGCATACTAGTTTTACGGTTTTTGCACACCTAAAGTAGAATTAAAATGTTAAACGCCTTGTTTGATAATTGTTATGTAGCTAATTAATATTACGGAGGAAATGTAGGAAAATAAAACGTAGTAGAGAGCTAATGGAAATTGCCATTTTTCTTTACAGTCACGTAGAAATCAAAACTTAAAATTCAAAACTTTTGGTAAGATTACTGATTTAATTTAAAATTAATACGTGTATTCCAATGCCAATACAAAAAAGGACTAATTATAAAACCATTTGCTTTTCATATTCGTTATTCAAACAACCAAAATATTCAAACTAAGAATAGAAAAATCAGGAACACTTGCCGCGTTTCCTTGTTCCACAATAAAAAAAAACAAATGATTAGCACCATTGTTTCCAATATAGTGTCGGTATTAATTACAACCTTCACAGGCAGTGCTGCATTAACGTTGGCAGCTTGTGAAGTCTAGTTACTTTTGCCTATTTCGCATTGTTAATAAACGTAGGTAATTATTTAAATTGTATAGTATGTATTAGGTATGTATATCAGCTGTCTGGTTGCCATAATACAGTCATACAGGCTCTACCTAAATTCGGATTAGGTGACCTTGTATGAGCTGTCTTAAGATATTATTATTATATAGGTACATTAATAATAATGTAATTCTAGAAAGTAAGATATTTCGCATTTTCTATAACAGTATTTTTGTAATCAGACATTTTATGATTTCTATAAATTGTTATGATTTATGTAAATATTTCAGTACACAGGCACGAAAGCTTAGAAAACTATGTAGGTAAAAAAGACTATTTAAATCTAAATTGCCTTCAACTATATCTTTAAAATAAATTATATTAGAACATAATACCAACAATAAAAACTGCATACAAGCATACCTTTTGATTGATTGCGGAGTCATCACTTTTAAAATTTAACTTCTACGCAACAGTAGCCGATCTATTGTGCTCATCGCTTTGTGCAAACCGTGTTCGGATGCTAATCGAATAAAAATGATTCACTTCCTTCCTACAGAGAGAATGGAGAAGAATGCGTATTGTACGGCGGCGAGCAGTCAGAAAGGGCGTAGCTCTTGTACGAGAGACCGACAAACGTATTGTGTTATGCAATCACTTTTCTAATGGAGTATTTCTTTACTTTTTATGGGTTGCTTTTGTTTTTCTGTAATCTTTTGTCTTACCTCACTTGTTTTTTCTTTAGTCTACAGACCAATCATACTGTTTCTTTACTGTCACCTTATTTAGAGCACTTAAGCCACACTGTTTTAAGGATTTTTTTAAGACTAGTAAAAGATCTAGATTTAAGGTATACGAGTTATAAATTACCTTGCGGACAGTTATAGCATCGGGGCATACCAATCAATAGTGTAATAGCTCACAATAGTACCTACTTATATAATTCGTTCCTAAATAGACCTACATTAAGAAAACTGTAGTTTTTTATGACGTCAAAGTGTAACAGGGCAAAACGGAAACTGTTCCCCTCACTCATAACATTGCCTTAAATAGCGAGCAGAAAATCAATTGTATCTCGACATGCCCGTCGTATTGTTACGATGACCAAACTGGTGCTTTTGTCTGCTGACCCTAACACGCAATCGGGGGGTTGACATTACTGTAACTCATGCTATTGAATTTCTGCAGTCTCCATTACTGTGTATGTATGAAAGTAATATAGGCCCAAAGGTATAAACCCAGCAATAGTCACCAAAACAGATTTATAACCGTTTATGGGTTCGATTGACAGTCGTAGTAATGAGATAGTTTGGTATTGTCGACTAATTACACGGTGCGCGGCGGGCGTAACGATTTGCGATAACAGTAAAAGCTGTATAATGGCCAGTTACACCGATCGAGTCAACTATGTCGCACTTTCTTAATGGGTACCGCTTTGAGATTAATTGCTTCGCTATAAATTTAGCCCCCATTTTATAGTCTGCAGTTTCAAAGAAAGAAAGGGTTTGTTTATATTCCCCAAATTACCTTTATAACTAATGACTAGGTAATATTACATAGCTCTATACAACGCATGTAGAGGAAATAAAGTAACACCTACATTAATAAAACTTTTATTATACATATTTTCAATAGGTCAAACTGAAATAGAATTGCCACACCTGTGTGTACACGCCACACGTTATTTACAATGCATCAATGACCACTTTTTACAAGCGCGACTACAAGTGGCTCAAAAGTTCCGAACTACGTGAAGTCATTTCCGATTGTTCGTAATGAGCGATGAGCGAGCACGCTGACTTGTGGGTGGAAACATCCCCTTCGACAAATGACAATTCTTTGTGTCAATTGCGTAAAAAAATCAGCGCGTTACGTTTGTCGGCCGAGACCGGCAAGACGACGCGAATCGCATCCGCTCTTCCGACTTTTGTCGGCCCGTCCTATTGTCATGTCCGATATTTTTGATAAAATTACGTCACACAATGAGACGGCCGCTCAAAAGCTTGTTGTTCAATTGTAGTAACCTCATTGAACGAATGATATATAGTCAGGGGACCGTTCGTTGCGAGATGTTCCTTCCGATCTCAATTGGCTTGGTAATGTTATTGGACAATAAGCCAATGTTTACTAGACATTACTATCAATCAAAGTGGGGCATAGGAGATTCAATTGTGATGCTCTATTTAATTAGAGTTTCGTGTCAATATACATTTGAATTATAAAATGTTCCCATCGATAGATATCACGTAATTAATATTATGACATTATTTTCATGCGTACAACAAAATGTCACAACATTTTTGTGAACCGTTCTCAAAGCAACCCTTTCGACAACCTCTACCAGTACTTTGTCAGGATTAATAGCCCGTGAATGCGGCCCGGGGTTTTACAGCATACTGCTACAACTTTTCTGATTTTCGGATTGTTTTACGCATTATTAACCTGGCAATCCAATTACGTAAATAATATTGAAGAGGATTGTTTGCTCTACATTTATGTAGAAACAAATATGTAAATTATGGATCGACCACGACGGCGTAATTGTTTGTAGAATGCATTATTCATAATAAAATGTACTGCAGCCGACTTTACCTTAAGTCAGAGGGTTATATTATTAAAAGAGTAAATGGACAATTTAAGTCTCGTTTTAGTAGAACATTTGCGCTGTAACAATGGGGAATCAATCTCCATGTGGCGGGGTGCGATATAAAACGATGAATGCTAAAACAACTGGCAGTTAGTAGGGTGTGAAGGCGGGAATGATTAGGCAATATCCTGCGGAACCCTCCGGCCTCACCCTCCGACCCCTGCTGTTACATCTTACTTAATGCGCCTCAGCTATTTTGATCGGACATCTGATTTCGGAAGGCTACAATATTGGCTTTCGATATTGAAGCTAATTTTATGGTTTAAGTTGATTAAGTTTGTAGCCGTGTGTTATCGGATTATATGAGTTTGATAAAGCTGTAGGTTTGTTTTGTTGCTAAGCAAGCAAGTTGATGATGCTTTATAACTTTTTTTCAAATATAATCATATCCTTATTCATTCAATTGAAACAGAAAACTGAGTAGTCAAATATCTATGTGAATCAAATCGCTTGGTAGTGCGATTTCACAAGCTTGGCTTTTCTTCCATGTACCAAACCCAGAGTCTAGACAAAAGTTTATCTTGCGACAGAGTTCATTAACTTAGTAGTATATTGTATTGAGAAAGTGCTCTGAGTACAAACTGTGTATTTAATAGGTATACCAGAAATGACTTCAACTGTTTAATTTTATAGAGGGACAAATTAAAAGTAGAATAAATAGCGTGTTGTTTAATATTATATTTACTAACAGAATAGTTGCGTAAGTCTACATAGGAAGAGGTAATAGGCAGATTCGCAGGAATTGGTAATTTCACGTTCCACGAAAAAGAAAAGTATCTGCAAGTGCCGAAAGTAGCGATCGTCGTACTTTAATAATATTAAAATTAAATGAACGAGGCGAGGCGTGGCTAAGCCGCGGGTCCCGGCAATATTAAAGGGATCCATCACACCAGCTTTGCAGTGTCACCCTTTGTACGGTTAATTAGACAGTCATTGTTGACAGTCGGCCACAGACACCTCGTGTTTGATTTTTTAATCAGTTTGTTTTTTAAACACATCTGTTGGTACATAGATTGTTTGCCTGTATTTAAATTACACTAACCTAAGTTTACTCGTATATAAATATGTGTATGTGAATATCAACCAGGGTCTTTTTCTTCTTATCATATGGTTGATGAACAACCTAGTATCAGAGTTTAAACCGCCTCTAGGCCTCTGACATGGCTTTACACACCGTTAAAAATCTTTCAGGTGTGCCGGTTTCCTCGCGATATTTGCTTTCACTGTTTTAGCATGTGATAATTATAACCAGGTCAGGATCAACCTGGGTTACAACAGGCTTTTTCAAAGCTAACTCTGAATGTAGAGACGAAGCTTTTTTTCTTTTTCCTTGCAGTGGGTCAATTAATGCAAAATAATAGATATAAATAAACCACAGTAACATTACAATTAAATATGGTCTTTAGTAGT
Source organism: Abrostola triplasia (assembly GCA_946251915.1). NCBI lineage: Eukaryota > Metazoa > Arthropoda > Insecta > Lepidoptera > Noctuidae > Abrostola > Abrostola triplasia. The sequence continues at coordinate 5,948,685 of OX276434.1, read as the reverse complement.
TTCAACAGCCAAATACTAATCAAATTGATTAATCAAGGTAACTTTGTCTCTAAATACACTAGAAACTTTATAATTGTACTTTTACCTATTTGAGTGCGACTTCGATACTACAATTATGGTTAACGATTGTGTTCGGAACGCATCATTAACATTGAGGTGACATCCCAGTACACCTCATAATGTCAGTTTAATTACTGGCGGACTTGATTAAATCTTGGCGTCTTCACTTCACCGCGTTGCCGGCTTTAATGAATATTGTGCTTTAACGTACTGTGTTACGATTCTTAATTGAATGGCAATAGTGGTTCACTATGGTTTTAAGACTGAATGCATTCCTCTTGCTTTTTTAATTTACCTACAAAGGCAAGAAGTAATATAGAGACGTGCGAACTTCTACCATGATCAAGAATGTTGCATTCTTGATCATGTTTATTGCATTAAGCATTCAATTTTATTCAACCCTAAACTCCGAATATCCAAACAATTTGAATAATAAACACAAGTTCCGAGTTAAAACGATATCCAGCGTAAATAAACGGTAAGGTTTTAATAAAGTTAACACATAGTTCAGTGTAAAGCATCGGAGAGCGATAGACAGGCTTGGATTAGATGTAATCCGCGCATGGGCACGCATACAGCGAGGGTGCTAAGGCTCACTCATGACACTGCGCAAGCCATGAGCTGAAGCGGGTGGAGTGTATAAGATTACGATTTCATTAGAATGTTTACTTAATTATTACCCTGGAAATTGGGAAGGCCTTTGGTGTCGGACGCAACGTGCGTCGATACCCTTGCACCTTCTCATGTTTCTGGCTCGGCAATTGCGCTGGCACTGCTGCTGCTGCTGCGGAGACCCTCAAACGGCGGAAATACAATAACCTGATAGGTAATTGTATTTTTGAGCCGTTTGGGGTTGAAACATTTGGGCCATGGGGTCCGAGCGCTCGTGCTTTGTTTAAAGAGTTAGCAAAGCGCCTAGTCGACTCCACACGTGACCAAAGGGCTGGTTCATTTTTTGGCCAAAGAATTAGCATTGCCATTCAACGTGGCAATGCTGCCAGTCTTTTGGGCACGTTACCGGTTGACATCGATGGGGATGAATTCTTTGATGCTTTTTAACTTTTTATTATTTGTATATATTGTTTTTATTTGGTATTAGAATTAAATTATTATTTACTACTTAAATAAGATTTTAATAATCATTTTTTATATCGAGAAATAAGTTAAATGTAAAGTCTTTGTTAAATATGTTTTAATTTAAAACGTTAAAATGGTAAACACATGATCGATAAATGAAATGCACTTGTTTTTCTTCACCACATGCTACACAAAAGCATATCCTCCGCTTCCCTCTATCATTTGCACCAAACATAAAAGTTAGGGGTGGCACCAATACCCCAATCAAATGTACTGGCGGTTTTAATATGGTTGCCGATTTATAAGGATAAGTCACACGAGTAAATATTAAATTTGTTAGCGATACTTCGAGATTAAGTGGGAGTGCCCAACACTTGTGCAGAGGGGAGAGGAGTCACGGCAAACTATTATTGTTTAATACAGATTTCGAATGGATAAACTAACATTTATTGTGTACTTACCAATATTATTTATGTATTCACACCGTATTTGTTAATAGGATTGTAATATTTATAATACGTAACCTATTTTTGTATACAGTAATATACTTTGAAAATGCCTGATATCCCCAAACGAGTAGAGGTGTATCCCGTTTGAAGCTTCTTAGGTGGTGAGTCTAATTATCATTTATCGAGCCCAGAATATTTGCATTTACTGTATATAAATATAGACATAAGTAACACCTACCATTGTATTATATATATATCATGAATTTAATAATAAACCTGCGTGCATAGTGCTAATGCAGATTCGTCCTAAGATTACAGTTCTAAAATATCACAGAATACAAAAATACATTCATATTTTCAGACTGTCTGTTCCAAACGAAATCATCTGTTATTTATATTCAACGCATTTCGAAACTCTGCCATGGTCTTATTGCGTTCATACCGTGTCTAAGATGCTGATCGCGGTCTAGGCGGCCAAAGCTCCTACTAACTGTTCAAACTAAATGTCACTTGAATACATATGGAACGTTACTAATCAAATGAGATAATGGTATGTGCTAGCTATGATGTTATACAGTTGATAGCTTTGTTTCAAATAATGTCATACTCAGGCTATTGTGAAATAGTCGTCTTGCTATATCGTCATCATCATCATCAGCCGGAAGACGTCCACTGTTGAACAAAGGCCCTCAGAAGGCCACAATGAACGACATCGACACATACGGACAACGGCTATATTACCAAAGTTTGGTCTTTAGATATTACTGTAGCGCCAAATCTTTGATAAAATGAGTGAGACAGTGAGATTGTTTGTGCATGCTTTTATGTCTGTCATCATGCCAGCTGGCTGAGGAATACATCAGTATAATAAACTTAAATATTTAAGAGATTCCTTATCAAAATCTTGAAACTAGGAAAATTAGTGTGATTTTATATGTAAGCTGAATTAAAAACAGGAATATAATTATCAAACAAAAGAGGAAAGACTCTTCCTTTGTTTCGACAACCTCGTTCATGTGTTGTGCATGTTTGAAACACACACAAGCGCTGCCGTCGCCTGGCTAAATCGTGTTCTAATCGACAATGAGCAATGGTAGAACCATTGGATAATTTATCGCGGTGCAATATCCAACACCATCTATAATCATTAGTGTTACGGCGCCCTTCTGTCTCGCTTTGACGCTTCAAAGTTCAAATAACATTAGGTCAGACCAATGTTACATTCTGACTGTGATTTGGATTTGCCATTGAAACAATATTACTCATTGCTAATTCAATCCCTAGGAATTGTATACATTGCCCAGGTATAGTATAGAATACGTGAATATTATACACATTGATGACAAAAATTAATAAAATAAGCATTAAATATTGTCAGATGAGACTGTCGTCAGTTTCTTATCATAGATATTAAACAGGAAAGAATGTTGAAGCTGTTAATCAGTCAGTATTGTACAAGGATACTTGCGTCGCGTGAAGGCTAAATATACCAAGTGAATGGGTCGCAACAGCTGCTATTACACGTTGCACGCTATTTATTTATGTTTTAGCGGTATTGAGTCGCAAAATCTTCTACCTACTTTCGACAATGTCAAAAGTTCTTTGCTGAATTACCGTCGGCATTTCACAATACTTTTTAATATAGCTACTAAACAGCTAGGTGTGAGCGGTAAAGCAATGCCAATAAGTTGCGTCATGAGACTTCCTCCTAAGCATTCTCGGTACATGGCGGGGAGGTACATAAATCTCCACATATTGCCTCGCTCCGAGTATCCAGACTGTAAGAGAAACAGCCAACCCTTGGCCCGCTCGTTATTGAGCTCTCACTCCCATTGTCCTCGTCCTTTTCGCACGAACAGTGAAATCCTACACCGTTGCTTTCTGCCGTCTCCCTCCAATTTCAATTTACTCGAGACGGATTTTCAGGGCTTCATAAGATCGCTTGACATAGTAAAAGCGACGAAAAGAGATAACTTCAAATAAGTTCTACTTGATGCATAAACTTTTACTCATTCAGGAAACATTCATGACAAGTTGGAACTACGATACAAATGCTAAGTTCAAAATGTATAGTGTACCTATATATTAATATCCGAATTAGAAAAGCCGAGACCTATTCTACCATAAACTATGAATCCTGGTACACACAATTTTAATTCTTCGCAAAAATCTGTGCTCTATATATGTTTTACAATTTATTTTTTAAATCGCACAGTTTTCGTTGATTTGGATGGATGTTTCAGTAGTGAACTTTCAGTGTTAATTTATTTCTGAACAAAATCATTAATCACAGAATAGTTTACTTTCGATTTTTTGTGTTATTTATACAGACATCGCTCGTGACCTTAATCACTAAATTATTTCACCTACAATTCTAGTGACAGATAAAAACTTTTATTTAGAATTCTACATACTGTTAAAAATGTTGGTGAGAACTAATTTATCTTTGATTTTGCTTGTACTATGCGCCGCTACGCGATTCGTTAGGTATCTAATAGAGACGACAATCTTTTGTTCTTGTTAGAGAGTAAGTGCCTATATGGTAGCTGCCGTCTCGCTCCTACACAATGGCGGCACATAAATCCACTAAATTCGGAAGCACCATTACGAAGGAAAATCCTCAAATGCTTTTAGTATAGTGGATTTGTTATAGCGCATAATATTAGGATGTAAGTAAAGCTATCGTAAAATTAACTATTTGTTCCTCTTTCCTTTTTTGTTATCGACAGCGTATTGTGTTTTGCATGATATTTATCTTATTAATAATTTTAGCAATAACGACAAATTACTTCCTTTTTAATAATTAAAAAAAGTCTGTATATCTCTTTAGATTATTCCATTTTCGAAGTACCTTATGTTCACATTTTTTTAGTACGATACCTACTCCATGAATGTACAGTCTTTAAAACTTAGACTAAGTAAACACAATCAAAGAAAATTGCATTTTAGAAAGTCTGTGATATTACAAGCCGCTGCGGAACTGTTACATTTTCAAATATGTTTATTGTGTTCAAATTGGTATAACAAATAGCGCTATCTAACACGTGTCTTAGGCCGTAGTTTTTCCATTGTCGCACGATAATAAAGGATCGTATAAATTGCGTACCATTGAGTATAACAACAATAGTCCGTGGTTTTCATTCAATCGAAGGTGCCAAGCCTTCGAGAGGCGGAGAACCCATCGTACAGGAGTGGGTGTGATCGTCTGTGACTCCAACCGTTACCGCCAAGTCACAATGAATGGAACGAGATAGGCATTAACGTTAACATTAATTTCACTATTTATTTTATTACTCTTGGTATCGATTGCTCGCTGTTCTACTGGTCGCCTTGCACGACTTCTAAGTGTGAGGTTCTGAATTGGATTCCGTCGTGATATACCTCATTGAAGTCGAAGTTCTGAATTTAAGCGGTTAGAGTTTAAAATTTCAGGAGGTAGGTATTAATAGTATCTAGATCTACCTACATACATATACTTGAATTAGTTGCAAGTCGACACTATCATACCTACTTCGGCTCGCAATTTAAGTAGTTAAGAAAATATATGCTAATACTTCTTGGAAGAAATGTAAAAAAGCTGTAAACTTAAAAGATACATGAAAAACTACTGTTCAATATAAATTTTTATTTGCACTAAGTCCCAAGAGATTTTACCAGTCTAATAACACGAGTCATTGCTATAATTTATAAGTGTACTACTTCGGTCGTAGGTATGCGCGTACGCACAGAGTGTGCGGTCGCCATTCAAGATCATCCCTCATTGTCCCTTTGTCAGTCTGTCAGTGGCGGCCCAAACATGTATTCTCTCAGGCGTTAGAAAAAATCAATGTTTACCTTTATAGTGGAGCACATATTTTTATACAAAGTATGGTTTATAATGAGGAGTTTACAGAATAACGCCTGTCCACAATAGCTAAATGTGGGCAGGAATTAAAGGTGCCGTGATAAATGGACACGACTTTACAACGGTACAGCCGGCCTAAAGTCCTGGGCCCCGAGTCTGCTATTTTTTATAAATTCGTCATTCCAACACGATGCCATTGTCATTTTGCTAAAGGACAGATACTTTATGAACAAATTGAGATTATTACATTAATTTAAATACGTTGCTTTTTTAAAGTTGTATACCTTTCTCACACCCGTAACATGTTAAAAATATTAAAAACTTAGATATCTAGTATAGTTTATAATATCAAATATTTAGTTTAAATATGTGTGCACAATCGTGGACGCTCCTGCAAACTGTGTTATCGTAGCGCTATCAAAATAGCCCAACAATAAATGAATACATCAAAAATAATTTGACCGTCAAAAATCTGGAACAGTGTTATAAAATAAGGCCGAAGAAATGTTGGCACGGAGCGCCGTCATTGAGCACGTGAATACGTTACTTACAGAACTGTTCCCGGCTTTGAACGGTCAATTATAAGTAAATTATGTTTTACCCAATATTTTGTGCCAGAATTTTATATACCAGGAATACCAGGATACCTACGTGTCGAGAAAATATTCCATTGTATTGACTAAACAAATGAATTGTTGAAATAACTAGAATGTGTGATGTGTTTTTATTTAGCCTATCTTTCAAGTGTGTGTGTGTGTACAACTGTACACACTAACCAAAACAACTGTGGATCCAAATTCATAATTATTTATTTGTATCACAATAAGTTTTCTCGAACCTAGTTGATAATTAGTAAATATTTTAATTGTAAGTAATTAAAAATATGGAAATAAACCAGCCGAAAATATTAAAATAGTATATCATCATCCGACCGATTTCGGCCATGGCGACCGCTTCAACTCCTATTCGGTATTTTGGCGCTCATGCGCCCGAATATGGCTAATGTACCCTATCTTTGCGAAGAAAGTCCGAGCACATTGAGGGCAGGTGAGTTTGCCGTCTTGAGAATGGTACAAGATAGCAGCAGGTGGACGGGCCTTTACCCGATCGCGTTTTGCGTCAAGGTCAACTTTACGTTGATCCTCGAAATCGCGTACATGGTTGTTAACCACTCTGCGCCATTCTGTCCGCTGTGCTGCCAAATTCTCCCACTGTGAAGGCTCTATATTGCATCTCTTCATATGTCGCTTTTGGACATCTTTGTACCGGAGGAGTTGTCCGCCCTGCTTACGCTTGCCCTCCTCCAACTCAGAATAAAAGATGCGCTTCGCCACTCTTTCATCCGACATCCGCGATACGTGACCGCACCACCGAAGTTGCCGGCGCATTATGTAGGCCTCAATGCCACTTACATTGGCTCGCCGTAGGACTTCGGTATTACGTACTCTGTCGGACCATCTGATCTTCATGATGGTACGGAGGCATTTTAAGTGGAATCGATCAAGAGCACGTATGTGGCGACGATACAGACACCACGTCTCGGACGAATATAAGAGGTTTGGCAGCACAATTGCCATATAAACAGAGATCTTGGTGGCCACCTTAAGGTCATGTGAGCAAAAGACCTTGGAACACAGCTTGCCGAATGCTGCAGCTGCAGCACCGATCCTGCTGTTGATCTCAGCATCAAGGTCACACTTGGATGTTACAGTGCTCCCCAAGTAGCGAAATTTATCTACCTGCTTTAGCACATCCTCGCCAAGCTTTATGGTCAGTGACTCACGACCGTGAGTGTCTACAGACATCACTTCTGTCTTATTGACACTGATCTTTAGGCCGAACTTACGGCAGGCTTGGTGGAAAACGGACATCAGCTGCTGCAGGCCATCTGGGGATTCAGCCAAGAAGCACAGATCATCAGCATACATGATCTCGGAGATCAGCGTATGCGAAACCTTGGTACGAGCCTTAAGTCTAGCCAAGTTGAAAAGATTGCCGTCCGTGCGGAATCGAATGCGAACTCCCTGGGAAATTGTTTGTAAAACTTCTCTAACCACCACTGCAAAGTATAAAGCAAACAGAGTAGGTGCTAACACGCATCCTTGCTTCACTCCACAGGTAACGGGGAAAAAATCTGTCTGTTCGCCGTCTACAGCGACACAACATTGCATGTCGTCATGCAGTAGTCTAAGAAGTCTTACAAACTTTTCCGTGCACCCGAGCTTTCCCAGCACCACCCAAAGCGCTTCACGAGGCACGCTGTCGAAAGCTTTCTCCAGGTCAACAAAGCAGAGGTAGAGCTGACGACCCTGTTCTCTACTCTTTTCCTGTACTTGCCGTACGGCGAAAATCGCTTCACATGTACCTCGGTCAGGTCGAAAGCCAAATTGGGTTTCTGGCAGAATCATTTCCGATAAGGCCTTTAGGCGGTTTAAAAGAATTCTGGCAAAGACCTTTCCAGGAGCCGAGAGGAGTGAAATACCGCGGTAAGAGTTGCAGTCAGACCGGTTGCCCTTGTTCTTATATAGAGCACAAATTCGCGACACTTTAAAAGTATCGGGAACGCGCTCCTCCTCCCACATGCGTTCAAACATTCTCCACATCGACGTATGCAACTCGTCTCCACCGTACTTTATCAGCTCTCCCGGTATAAGGTCAATGCCAGCCGCCCGGTTGTTTTGTTGCTGTCTGATGGCAGAAATAACCTCGTCACGCAGCAGGGGCTCATCCAGTTCAATGGCAGAAGAGAGTTGAGGTATTAAATTAATGCTGTGCAGATCAGCTGATCGATCCACATTAAGCAAGGTGTTAAAGTGCTCCGCCCAGCGTTTTAACACATCCTCCCTACTTGTCAACAGGTGCCTACCGTCAAGAGACCTTAAAGGAACCTTCGTATGGTAGGATGTGCCAATCAGCTTACGCACCTCACTATAAAACTCCCCAAGCTGGTTTGTGTCATTAAGCCATTGCATGTGACAAGCTTTGTCCCGCCACCACTTATCTTTAGTTTGTCGAGACAGCTTACACACTTCTTGGTCACTAGCTTTGACGTCCGCAACGCTTCCTTTTCGCCTAGTATGCCGTCGCAGTAGGTCTCGATGTTTATTAAGTGCTGCCCGCAGAACTTCATCATTCTCATCAAACCAGTCTTCATTGCGACGGCATTTATTGCCCAGCACAGTTGAAGCAGTTTCTAAAATATGAGATGCTAAAGTTCCCCAAGCAGCATCAACGTTATCTACTTCGTCAGCGGATGACAGCTTTCCAGACAATGACTCAACATATTTCTCCCTCACCTCACGATCTTTCAGCTTTTCCACGTTTAAATACGCAAGCTTTCTTATCTGAGACCTGCGCGGGCGAAGGAGATGGACTCGCAGCTTAGTGACAATAAGTCGGTGGTCAGACCAACAGTGCGCACCTCGCATAGCGCGGGTTATTTGCACTTGGCTGAAATCTCTTTGTCTCACAATGGCGTAGTCGATCAAATGCCAGTGTTTGGATCTTGGGTGCATCCACGTCGTCTTGTGCTTGGCGGCAAGTCTAAACATAGTGTTCGTAATCGCCAAGCCGTACTGAGCACAAAGACTAAGCAAAAGTTGACCATTGCTGTTCATGTTGCCAACTCCGTGTCCACCCAAAACTCCAGGCCAAGCCTCGTAGTCCCGGCCAACCCTGGCATTGAAATCGCCCAGCAAAAGTACCTGCTCTCTGGCGTTTATGCGGTTAAGGCAAAGGGTCACTTCCTCATAAAAAATATAAAATAGTATAACACGTTACTGTCCGTACTTTCTTGCGTCCATACTGTACCGCAATTGGCTACTCAACGCGTTCCTCTATGGGTGGTCGTTGAATTCATTCATTCATCAGCTTTGTTACCCGGATCAGTGTAAACAGACCACCGCGGACTCTCACCGGACACTTCCGGACGGATGTTCCTCGAAACTAATTGTATCTGCCGCTCAACTTGTGTGAAGAGAATCTTATAATTGCAGATAGACAGCACTGTATTTTCAGAGATAGGCATTACGCAGTGTGTGTGCTTGGGCTACTTTTCGTGGTAGATAGTGGACGATCCAATAATAACGAGCACATTTCTGAACCCCCGATTAGTAGATACCAAAGATTCCTGACTAAAAGCCAAATAGGATATGACCTAAGAAATAATTAAAAGTTGCTTTTTGCTATGAATGCAATTATCATCATCAGCCAAAAGACGTCCACTGTTGAACAAAGGCAAGAGCAATAATACAAACAAACCTTAAGCCTTACCTTAATTTGTGGTACCAGTCTTGAGTAGGCCGCCAATAAGTAAAGGCCATCGCTTAGATAAAAATAAGGGAAACATATTTCCCGAAATTTTTACTTAATTTGCACTGTGTGTATGTATGTATATGAGTATGTTTAGGTCAAATATTGGAATCTAAATAAGAACCACTTTTTGACATCCGATTTAAATCATCAGGATTGGTGACAATACAATATAATGGCACTTATGATTTAAAAGCTTGTGCTAAAAATATATTTTTAATATTACCTTATTATAGTCTTAGACAAAGCAAAACCTAAAAAATCAAAACCAAAAAAAAGATATCATTGAATGGACAAAACCATTCAATGATAATTCAAAACAAAAACATGCAAAATCCCACATCTGTTGCCCAAACTACAATTGGTTATTTCGCGCCTCCATCCGAAACACATGGCGCTTTGTTCTTAACAAGACCTCCGAAACAATCAGAAAGGGAAACAAACAAGTGCTGGACTTGTCACTTCATAAACTATTGTAATAAGTAACTGTCCACGCGTGGGAACCCAGCCTCAGTATCGTTCGCATCCGGATTCGTACCTGACTAAAGTTTTTGCACCATCGTCGTAAAACACTCGTTAGTAAATGGTTGTCCATTCAACACTCCTCTGTCTTGAGTGTCGGCTGTTCTGAATGAATACATTTGAAGATTGAGGAATCACCCATTTTCTCTACGAGTGCCGTTTGTTAAAGATACTTGTGTGTACTTAAAACAAATGGCCTAACTTTTATTACGGACATTAACGAGTTTCAAAAGGAATTAGCTTACTAGCCTTTTAGAGACAGACGCCGCGAAGTTGGTATGATATTTATTTTATCATTCATCCCTACGTTATTAAAATAATTAAACGTTTATTTTCAGGACAGTGCTAAACCACACAACCGTTATAAAGGTAATCTAGTCTATTGTAACTAGAGGTAAATAAATGAAAGCAGTCTGGGTGTCCAATAAAACAAGCGAAAGGATTTTAAAGTTCATTCATAAATATTGTCTACCTGCGAATCCGTTGCTTGTAGTACGTCGAGTTGTAAAAATTTATGAATGAACACCATCTATGAATGTAGGTGATCAGACATAGGTAGAGGCTTCCGCCTTTTCAATACCACGGTTTGAAATCAATTTCACGGCTCCGCGCCGTTGCATAAAACTAAATTCATACACAAACAAGACACCATGACAACGAGATACACCACATTTTTGCAGTGCGATTTACTCAGAATAACAAATTGTATGAATGGACGCCTCCGGAGAATAAGCTTAATGGAAACTGTGACTGCGATCAGGGACTCTATTTAACCGAATAAAATGTCATTTGAGCTTATGAACGAATATAATTTCATTGTTGTTGTATACCCCAACATGTAATATGGCCATTTAATTTCAATTGAAGCTGTGACATTGCGGGTAAGATGTTTGTACATTTAACGATTATTTAGCAAAACTGCTGCAAATTGTTACATTGATTTCATACAAAGCAGTAAGTACCATAGGTAGCATATTCCTGTAATCAGGTATAACTATTACCAATTACCAATAATTGCGATAAATGTTATCAAACAATACAAATAGATTGATATTAAATTATTGTTATCATTATTGTTTATTTTATCTTTATATATTGTAAAAATAAGTGGTTCATATTAAAGATAATATCAGTAGGTATTTCTTATCGACACCTCCTTGAACAACAGCTTTGATATGTCTAGTATAGCCTATCTACATATCCTGATATAACACAATAGAATACCTATTTAGGCAATTAATTTAAACCTAGTAGTTCAGAAATTAAAAAAAACATTATTTATTATATTTATAATAACAAAATCGTTTAGTACATTATGTTCATCTACCAAATTTATCCACCATAGAACTCTAACGATACCCAAAGATTCACAAAACTTGATTCTCGATATTTTTTGTGTCTCCGACGGCGACACTCTGTCTGGTGTACAGACGCTGTCCATTATAGTAAGGACATAAAAATTCTCACTTCATTTTTGCCTTCACAAATCCTTTTAGAAGCGCGATACATTGACGTGGGTCTCCTTTCCGGTTGCCACGAATAAAGGAACCAATTATTAGAATTACCAACGCGTAGCCGTCCTCTCAAAAGGCCCTCCAATACAGCTTCCGAATTTCAAAGAAACGTGTAAAAGGATGAGGGATTAGCGTAATTTAGATTATTCAATGAATAATAGCCGAACGCGAGGTGATAATCAAAGACGTCCAAGTGACATTTCGGTTGCGACGGTAAAAAACTGCGTTAAAAACTTGGAAACATAATCGCAAATAGAAATTAGGTGTTTTTTCTCGTGAACAGATAATTTATAGAGAAGAAACTTTTTATGTCGCCCCCGTTGTTACGAAGTCCAACGTTGCTTTTGTCAGACGATAGAATATTGGAGACCCCCCGCAGCAATCTAATTCCCCCCTTTCTGATGGTCAATCTAAAAGTTTAAACGGTTTATTTGTTTCTTTATGTAGAGATCTGGCAGACGTAACAAATTACGGTAGCCCCACATCAATAAAACAACAAGAATTATTTACGCCTACTTAATCTATTTCTATAGACGGTCATTAGTGATGAAATGGCTCAATTTTATTTGTATACAAAACGTTCAACAGTCAACACAATATTATTTAAGTACAAGCTGATATTTTTTTAGTAAGTTTTATTTTCTTGCGTTTCGCACGTTGATTTTGTATCAATAAAGCCGCCATGATCCTTGATACAAAACTATCAAAGACATTTTCAAAGGCTTTTGTTGACAGTCGAGGGATGCGATCCGTTGAGAAAAGAAATATCCACACCACAACTGACCTTTGAATACGCTGACAGGAATCAAAGAACTCCATGAACCAATTACGGGGCCTAGTTATTGCAGATCCAATCCAACTGAAATGAGTATCATCGGCCCACGGTAAACACGCTATTAAAGCGGAGGATCTTCTTTCCGTATGTCTTGAATAGACCACTCTTCAGGACTTAAATGAAGGTCATGATAAGATTTGAGCTTTTTAATGTAAGAAACTGAAATTAATAACTTGGCAAAAACTTTCTGACGTTCTAAGCAGTAATTTATGCTGATACCTTTTTCAGTTTCTCAATAAATAGTAAAATGAAATGAACCTATATTGTTAATTACCGCCTATTATTGACATACTTATTTAACTTACCCTTAACTGACTAACGCAGTTTGCAATAACATCAGATAAGATTAGCGATATGACTGAACATAGAAAAGTGCAACGTGCCGTGCACTAGATACACGTTGCATCTATCTACCTATTATAGGCACGGTGTTAGTTCCTGGTACAGTATATTATAGTTAACCATACATACTAATGCTGACTAATAGATAATGCATAATATTTCCATAAATGCCGTGATAGATGATAGAAGCATGCAAACACTTTTCTAGGAAAATTCTTAAATACTAGCTTACAAGTAAATTATTTCAAGGATCAAAAAATTACATACTGTATTTTCTTGATTGTCTAGCAAAATGCATCTAAACTTAACACTGGTTAGCGATAGACAAGAGGAGTTTACGCAATTAGCTTTTCTGTATAGTAAAAAAGTTTGAGCTAAGAATTTCATTATACCTAAATATAATCTTAAACGCTTGTTACCCGCCGCATCCGCTCCTTACTTACAAGTTTCCTAACCAGCTCATCATTGAGCCATCAGCTGGGATCGGGTGTTGTGATAAGGATAATTAATCATGTGCCAACAGACCGAGTGACCATTAGCTGGGCGCTGACTCATGGCGACGCGGTGGGCGCTGGGACCGGCCAGCCAAAAGAGCCAGCCCAATTTAAAGCGCAGGCCACACCGGGGACGAAGGTAAGTTTAACGACAAGGTTAAGGCAGTGGCTAAGTGATTGGACTGCTGTTTTAAAAATTACGGGTTAGATTCCCGCACGAGATACATTTTCGTGTGATCGTGTCTGTGGAACGCACCCCTGACAAAGGAACAATTCCTAGTGTGGGGTGACGTTTTTAAAACGTACTTAACATAATTATATTTTTAATATTTCTTATCAATTTACATTATAATTATATAAATTATACTATCACCTACATAAACTACATATACGTATGTGCCAGCTGGTACACACAAATGAATAATCGAAAAAAATATACTTCGTAGTATGCAAAGCAAAACTAAGTTTGTTTAGCTTTGCACATGTATCTACCGATTTTTCATGCTTCGTTTCACAACGCAAACTACATGGATTTTCTGATAAGACAAGACTACAAAGTCCTAGCTACTAGCTATGTTTGAGAGCTATATTGAATCTAAACGAACGTAGCTTCGGTCCCAGTATGGCCGCCGCTTTATGCTCAGTTTCAATGGCGCACTTGTTAAATACTGTTTATGGGATGAGCATAATGTGGAGTCGCAGAGTTCTCAGCGTCGTCTCTACTAAACGATGATTTAATATTGATACATATAAATGGTCTTCAATTAATTACACGGCTGATCTCGCGGTAAATACAGGAGTCATATTTTATTAGAGAAAGGTACTTGCTGCTTTTGTCTGCGTATGAAAAGAGATAATACGATTCCACGAATAATGGAATGAAATAAATACTTATTCAAGAAGTAATTTTACAAAAATTACATTATTTTCCACCACTCAGTCGTACTTTTTACTTTCTTCTTTAACAAATGAACAATTTCTGTTCAGTAGTACCTACATGTTTCTTGGAGTTTGTGTGGAACGAGTTGAGAGCTTATATTACAAAAGTTCATTAAACATTTATGATGCCACGATGATTCACATGTTTAGAGCTTCAATACCTAACACGCCTTGACATATTATTTACTATATATGAATACAACAACAGCACCAATGTGTACCAACCCTTCATAAATCACCCGTCTTTAATTTCTTAAATTTTGTTCCAGTTGAGAAAATAAATCGTATCAGTAAACTATGGTGTATACCTCTCGTGTTGTTGTTAGCTAAATTGAGTCGTTCAGCTGCCAGTTTTTGCGTCAACGCGTGTGTCCACTTAGGTGGTCGGTCTTAAAACGATAATGGCACCAATTGGTGGTTTTTGGTTACTAGTCAACAAACAAATATGTTGGTAATTAATCGGTAACGTTTGACAGCTCATTCACAACAAACAGCGGGGCTTATATTGTGGTTGCACCCGGATACGCCATATTGTCATTGACGTCTCAATCCTGCACTTCCTGACTCGTGCGGCGTTTACGCTAGCAACATTTGTTACTGAGAAATGTTACACATTTTGTCAGCCAGTAATTTATTGTAGGTACTTACTATATCCATTTTATAATCTTATCATTGGTGCCTATGAAAATAACATGAAATAGTTTCAGCTATCATCGGCTAGCTTTCTC
Organism: Abrostola triplasia; assembly: GCA_946251915.1. Lineage (NCBI taxonomy): Eukaryota > Metazoa > Arthropoda > Insecta > Lepidoptera > Noctuidae > Abrostola > Abrostola triplasia. The sequence continues at coordinate 5,933,570 of OX276434.1, read as the reverse complement.
AGCAGAGATAGCTAGATAAATTGATTTATTGCGAGTCATATTTGACCAAGTAAAGATTGAATCACCAAACATTTATTAAATAATACGAGACCTTACAAAAAACATCTTCTATATAAAAGTTCTTTAATCTTTTTACTACTAAGATTCGAAAACATATAATCAAGAACATTACTTTTAGACTCGACCTTACAGTTTACACGTTATTAGTGCAAATCTAAAACGGCATAAGTCTTTATGCCGATTAGGATTTAATCAACACAAATAAGACACAAACTCCGAGTGAATAAGGATTTAGTTTTCCTTAAGACAAAAGTGGAAACTTTTTAAATTGGACGGGCGCGCGACGGCGACATGTAATAAACGCTGCGTTCGCTACGTATATCGATTTTCTGATTTAGCCTCCCCCAGGCCCCAGCAGATAACAGCGACAGGTAACAGACCACCTCTATTTATACGGTACACTTACTTTGACTCGCTTACGATTTATACTTACATCATATGTGTAATATTACATTCGTTACGGGTTGGTTTTGATGTAAAGATTTGATATCTACTGGTTTTGTGTTAAAGTAAAGAATACTATCTACCAATGAATAAAAATAACCTAGTGCTGAAATGAATGTCGGAATTGTAGAATTGCACCCTAAATTTTGCTTAGGTCAGTCCCATGCAAAAGCGAGCCCTAATTTTCTTTTCCAAATTATGGGGCTTTTTAAAAACACGAACTTTGACTAGACATTAGTAATAGCATACTATCACACTGAACCTGACTTATAATAAAAAACACGAGACTTTACATTTTACAGACACGGTTCGGACTATGAGCTGACTGACGTAAGATGAAATACTATTTGTTTCCACAAAAAAACATTAATCAGGTGATTATTATGCTATAATATTAAAAAAAACATTTAATCTGATTCATTATCAAACAGTTCAAATTTCAAACGCTAAGAAATGAACCCATAAATATTGTCAAGTTCGTCTAAAGAAACGAAAAAGTAAAAAATGAATACGTACGAATAGTTATCAATTAAGCTAAATGTATAACAACAATACAACCGATAAAAAGCCCAATAAAATAAAGTGTAGCATTAACAAAGATATACGGCGGAGCGCTGTGCCGAGTTTCCTTTGATTGGACGCCGATTTATTGTGCGGAAATGCCGTTACTCCGTAATATTTCCGCCCCGCACTATTCATTTTCCCTTTTTTACAGAAAAAAGGGCGCGATACGTCTTAATCGAAGCATCTACTTTGTCGAGGGCGAGCATCACGGCGCTCCACGACACAGACTACATAAATTCCACTCTGTTGACTACAAATATTCTCAGCTAACCAACTTGTGCTACGGAACATTTTTAGCATGTGGTGCTATTGTGCAGGGATAAGGATAACCGTTATCGCAGCAGGAGACTGTAAAGCTTAAGCATTAGCATACGTTTTTTGAAACGGATTTATCACAACAGTGATTAACGAAATACTTTACATACTCGTACAATTAATCTTTTACAAAAGTAAGGCTAAAGTAAAGCCAAAAAAATAATTAGCTACAACGAATAGTACTCAAATAAATTAATACATTCGCAGCAAATAAGAAAATTGGCCGTTAATCCAATCGATAAGACAAATGATTACCGAGCGGCTCGCCCTGCGGAATCGAGACGTAACCCCAAAACGCTCGCATCCGCCGAGGATGATATATGCGAGGGTATTTCCTGACACCGGCCAGTAGCTACTTGATTTAGCGGAAAGTCAGATAAAACCTAATGCGCACAACAAAAAATATATCACAATACCCGCGCCATAAATATGACGGCCTGTCGTAAACCTTTATGTCTGTGCGATGTTGCTGGCACGTGAAAAATGGCTGTTGCGATACATATAGGAAAACTAAACATTTTTGTGCGAATTGTGGATACTAGGAGAATTATTATGTTACAAAACATACCTCGGTTCATAAAACAGGCATAACCAAAAAACTACGGATATTTCCGTGGTGTTCACAAAGGTTTTCCCAGTGAAAAGCGTGGTTATGCCGAGCTATGGAGCAGGTCATAATTTTATTAACAACTTCCCACAGTACTGTGTCTGAGCTTTAAAATATTCATATTGGATAAGGTGGCTAATCCATATAAAAGCCGTAACGACGTGACGACAGGCAATAACAAAAATGAAACTCATCGGGCGCTCCAGGAAGTCAGTTATTAATATTCGTTAGGTATACAACATAACGTGTTTATTAGAGAATGGCAATAAATCGAGTCGGCCCGCGAGGGTGCGCGGCTCAGGGTTAGCCGCAAAATGGCTCCAACGCGTGTCGGCTAAGCCCTAACGATGTTCTTCAGATCCTACTAACATATTTGATGACTTTGATTTACTATCAGATCAGATTAGGAAGTATATTTTGTTGGAATAACTTGCCAAACACGTGACAAGGGTGAATTTGGATTTTCGTGGCGGCTATTAATTTTACTGTTATTGAAACAATAGGGTGGCTTGTAGATCTTAACCAGTCACGTGTTTTAGATGCTCACTTATTTTTTAAACAAACACAGGGGATTGAAAGCGGCCTTTATAAAACTATTTCAACGTCCTTGTTTGACCGTATGCAAATCATATTTGATTCAAATTATTATATGTAAGCTACGTAACAATACTGGATTTAATGAACTGCGGAGAGATTTGAAAATCACAAGTCATTGAAATATTAAAACTACTTATTAAACTTCTTCACCAAAAATTATATACTCAAATTAACTTATCTTAACCTATATCTATTTTGAAGATTAATTCGAATATTTTTAACACCGATATAATATTTCAGTAATTAGTTAATTACGTATTGGTAATAACTGACAAAAAAAATAACTGACATTTTTGCTGACAGCACAGAATTGTGGAAAGCTTCCACAACAGTATGCTCTCCACAATTCTCCTCTCTTGAACCAGGTGCATAGTTGATGCGGCTACGTTATCTGTTTCAAGTCGACTGCACGCTGACCGTCGCACCCGCTCGTCCATCATAACGATATTACGCTTACACCAACAATATTGTATTTCATATTGCTGTTTCGGATACATAGAGACAAACAAAAATATACCTTCAGCTCCATAACCAAGGACAAAAGTCCTTTAAACGACAGTAACAAAATCAATACACCCCGTACTCGCTCGGAACAAACCATCCACTATCACCATAGATGATTGTCAAAGGAAATTGGATTTTATTTCAAGTGAAAAGAAAGCAATTTTGATATGACAGTACTTTGATATTGGTAATGTTTTGTCCAAGCGGCTATAATGCGCCAAGTCATAAATATGAAGCACTTATTAGGTCATATCATGCTTACAAATGTGCCAATGAATGGGATAAAGATAAGTTAATACACAGGGACACCCCTGGCATGTACACAATCTCACCTTATTGGGCTGGAATCAGAGACAACTGCAATCTGCGGAGATTTTGAAAAATAAAGTACGAAATATGAGATTCTTTCATTTTTAGATTTAAGATATATGACATAATACGGAGAATAATTTTAGGTACGTCAGCAACGGCGTAGATAGTTGGCTAGGCAGATATACTTGTATACGACACTACTGAGCGTAGCATAACCAACTAAGGCGGATCATTAGACTATTATGAAAGCCTGCCTACGGGTCATCTTGTCCTGTTTCTGTGATCGAGGGAACTATATAAGAGCAACCGAATTAAATAAATAAAATCTTGAAGTTTGTAAAACAATACTTTGTAGCTACACTTGACCGAAGCACACACAAATTCCAAAAAGATTTCTTGACTCCACACAGGATTGTCAAATTATACTTCTCGTTCATAAAATTCATACGTATTTGGTATTTCAATCACACGTTACAATTGCAACGATTGGCCCACACGAACCGTTTATAAAAACAAACTGACAATCTGTCAGGCCGGCACCCGAAAGGCTGTATTTCTTCATGTTGTTGTATTAAACTAATCGGCTTATCGCTCGCTTCAACAATCAAGCTCTTCTATTGGGCCCTTTCACTGCGACAGAATCGAAGGCGTTTCGAGAATTTATTGAAAATAATTCTCAGTTTGTTTGCCATTGTTGAGCTACCGACGACTTTAGCCCATTGTGCTCTGTTATTATTTATTTAATAAACGGCTACACCTCTTTGTTAAAATGTTTTCGATCAATGCCATAGAAGCTGGATTTATTCTCAGTTTTGTAAGATGGAGATATTCACACATTTATAATCAGGCCTTTATATCAACTCGGTTTCCGATCTGTCGTAATTTAGAGACGGATATTGTTTTTAGTAAGATTAGAAAAAGATGACGGTAGAAAGTTTTTAGAATACGCTTTCTACTGTTTATCGGCAACTGCAGCTTTATCTTGCTTTTGCCGCTCCTATGCACAAATTTATATCAAATGTAATGTATTGAAATCCAGTGTAGATACACGCTTCGCTTAAAAGAAACACTACAATACTTTGCTAGCTACTTTTTGTACTTGACTTCGGTATATTCTTATTGTAATAAATCATTTAGGTACTCTATACTCAGTGCTAATCAGGTTATTATTCAGTATAAAGTTCAAGCATAAGTTTGCAATTACTATGATATATTATGATTTTGCATTGCGTAGAAAAGACAATAGCAATTAAATTAACTGGCTCATGTAAGTAGAAATAAATAGAACAGGTGAATAGAAAACACTACAGCCACAGGTATTCTAGTAATCAGGTCGTGAGCTATCGCGGTTGGCAGCCCGCGATTAGATAAATGGTCGGGACTGGTAAATATTGAGTCAGTAAACAATGATCGGTCACACCGACTTGTGTCGGCCGCACTATTTGCACCTTACTTGGGCTTGATCGTAACATACTCTGCTTGCTAATGTGTTAATATGACGTCTTTGTCCAAAAACAACATGACATAACATCACGCCTGTTCCCCGAAAGGGAAGGTAGAGGTGCACATATAGTACACCCACATTTCGCCAGTTATGATTTTTAGTTCCCAATATAATTGGGGGCGAGCCTATTGCCGGGCACAAATCCAGACACCGTGCTGCTACTGAGAATTGCCTAAATGTCATCATACATGTATTATGTAGTTTGATTTTAAGTCATTTAAGTCTAACTCCTTCCTCAGCTTACTTTGATTCGATTGCATATAGAAATAAACTAACACGATTAAGTAAATAATTTCCTTTCGAAATAAGTGTAGGTATTATTTTTTATTGTGGTTTCTTTTAATTGACTGTATTCCTGAAAATTGTAAACGTATTTCCACAATAATTACCTACATTCAATTTAACGTAGTTAAGCAAAAAGGATCCATCCAACACCAACACCAAAATTGAGTTAGACATACTAAAGAGGAAAAAAGTAAACCTAATTCCATAATTCAAATATTAAAATACAAGAAAATACTCCTCATCTGCCATTAAATTAGCAGGTTTACTGTATCGCATTGATAAAGAAATACGATCTAAACTTTAAAGCTAAATATCTCAAAATTAGTTTGATGTGGATTGGATCCTTTCTGCTTACTACGTCCAATTTAATCTTAATTATAATAGAAGACAGTAAAATGAAACATGGTCTATCGTTCGGCTACAAGGCTTACGACCATATTTTGTTAATATAGGCTTCTTTTTACTCTTACAAGAATGTATAACATCCTTAAAGAAAGGAATAATTGGATGAGTAAGTCTGTTTGCCTGTATATACCTAGTAGTACTACCGACAGCCACACGGATAAAGTGCAAAAAGCAACAACCAACCAAACCTCTAGTATTCTTCTTATGGTATGGTTGATGAACAACCTGGTGTTAGAGTTTAAACCGCCGTAGGCCTTTGACATGGCTTTACAAACCGTTGAAAAATCTCTCAGGTGTGCCGGTTTCCTCACGATATTCTCCTTCACCGGTTTAGCAACTGATAACTAATTTATAGCACGCACATGAATTCGAAAAGACAATGCCGGTATTTGAACTTACGACCTTTGACTTGGCAGTCCAACGGTTGCACTCGGCTATACCTATGTGATTTCGTATAATGTTATTGGATAGGAATAAAACAGAAAAAAATACTTTCAATCATTTTAATATTCTGATAATAATTTATATGTTTTTACAATCTTGCATAATATTTATCATCTTATCGTACGATGGGAGGAACAAGTTTTAAAACTGCGTGAACATGAATATAGATATATTAAGATGCCTTTAAATGTACTGAATATGTATTATTATTACCTTCTACGTATTTAACATCACATCTATTATGAATTCAGGTAAACTAGGTTATATAATGCCTATACGCCAGCCTCAAGAATACTTCATATCCTCGGTAACTAATCACACAATTATGTACATAATATACATACATATACATTTACGATTACTATCTAAACTATACGCGTACGTATATTAATATAAAACTTTATTTGAAATATACATAAATAACTATTAACTACGCATATTCGACTTTGATAATACTGAAACTTACATCTAGATATTGCATTCTGATAAAATCTGGTCATTTCTCATAATTACTTAGCTAAAGTGACGCAGGTTTTTACACAAATATACAAATCCCATAGAAAATGGAATGTTTTGATCACTAAGTGAACGCTAACGACAGCGACGCGGACGCTCATACATGTCTGAAGGGGATTTTACTAGACTCATTAATATTAGACATAATTATATTACAAATAAGTAGGAACTCCAGATACCATACAATTTCCAATTTAAGTACGATTTAGTACTTGTTATTAGTATTCGAGTTACTATTTGATTTAAACAATAGGTACTTTTAACAATTTCATAACGAGAACTAAGAACGTTCGCTCATAATTTATATGTCGCAGAATTACAAAAAAACGGTAAATTAATTTAATAGTCAATTACTTTTAAAGTTAAAATTGATTATGTATGCTTGGATTGGAAATAACTTCATGATCATATATCAAACACTGTTCATTGAATAAAACTTGACTCTAAAATGTAATAAACCGAATTTTGCAAACAAACTGCGACATGGACTAGTAAATCACTTAAAACTCTTTGCATCGGTTTTCACCACCAGCAGCCGCCAGTTTGTGGCGCATGGCCTGCCACGGGAGGCTGGTGATGCATGGACTGGTGGTACGGGGGCAGGGACATGCCCAGCGGAGGCAGACCGTCAGGCTTCCCCACGCACGGCCTCCCATCCTTCACCAGCACCGGCACAGCGACGCGCCGCGGTGAGTTCAACCCACCGACGTTCAAGTCATGTGCGCCCTTCTCCTGAACCGCTCTCTTAGTCTTATACCTATGGTTCTGGAACCAAATCTTCACTTGCGTCGGCGTCAGTCTTATCAAACTGGCCAGATGCTCCCGCTCGGGGGCCGACAAGTACCTCTGTTGGCGGAATCGTCGTTCCAGTTCGTAAGTCTGAGCTTTTGAGAATAGGACTCGTCGCTTGCGTTTCTTGTGCGCGAGGCTGGGGTCGGAGCCAGGGTTCCCGGTTGGCTCGTGGTCGTGGTCGTCGTCGTGGTCGATGTCGTGGTCGTCGGGGTCGTGGTCATGCTCGTGATCATTGCGGGCGTCGGGCACTGGCGGCGAGCCGGCCGACGGACCCACGTACGATAACTCTGAAGCCCGTGACGTGCTATCTGGGCTAGCTTGTTGCCCTATCACACCTAGGACAAAAGAAACATTTCATCAGTATACTTTTAATTACATAACGAAACAATATGTATGTTTAAAACTAAGATCTATTCAATAAGATGATGTTGAAAACCAGGAAACGGTAACAGCTAATACAATCCTAATATCGACACTAGTAACAATACCACTGAACAAAACGGTGACAAGTTTGTTCCAAACACTCACTGCTAAATCTCCACTTAATCTCCGTGAGGGTTACGCTCCATTTAACTACAACTAAGTTGATGCCGTGTTCCCAAAAATAATGGGACGTGAAAAAATCACAGCACATATTACATTGTTCCTTATTCACCCCTCGAACATTCAGTTGTGTTTCACACGGATATGATAATACGGGCGGGCGGGAGCGCGGCTGGGCGTGGTGGACGCCGGGGTGGGGGGAGGGGGTCCGGGGGAGCCACACCCACCCCCCGGCAGCTGCCAGCTTTTGTTCAACGATCGTCCAGCTTACCTTCATAAGCGCAACCAGGAAATTTAATAAAAGTATCGAGTCACGGATTCTCTTTATCTCCTTACTTATTGGGTTCTTTCTGTGACATGGCAATAACAACGGTATGGGACTTCGTGAAAAAAGTATTATACTATGTGGTGGTAGATACCTATTACCAACATAGCTACGGAACAAAAAGTAAATTAAATTAAGTAAAAAATATCAGTAATCTGAACTCATATTTTTATCATAAACAACCCAAAATAAAGAACTATATTCATTACATTTACTATCCCCAAAAAACTAAAAAAAGAAGCAGAACAATAAAATCTATAACTGTCATCAAATAATGAACAAATATCATCCCTAACAGCCGCAAACAGTGTGTAATTGATAGCCGACAGCTGGCTCCAAGCTCATGACCATCTATTGGTGACAAATTCGTTCCGCGTCGCACCCCTCGCGTTAAACAATCACAGTATTTGGTAGCTACCCCAAATTACCCCGAGGGCGTGAACTACACACAGCCCCATTTAAGACTCATGAGATTTTATTTATTTTGGAATTCATTGCAATATGGGTGACACGATTGAGTTTGGCGAATACTTCGGTGAAGGGAATTTGTCACTTGAAAATAAAGGACTCGTGTTTAAAAGAAGTACATCTCGTACAATCATAAATGCGGTTAACTGACGTAAACCTGATTGTTACTTTTCTTGCGTTAAGGCTAGAGAATTGCCAACAAACACAGGCATGAGCGGGTCTTGAATGTAGAGATGATAACATATTTGGAGCCAACACTTAACATTGTCATCACCGAATGGTCCACTTCAACAGATATTTCAGTAGTATTACTCTCAATGGTAATGAGCCATTACATTTAATGCCTTCTCAAAAACCCAATCAATCAACGCCAGATAGAATTGATGTTGTACAAGCAATCCAATGCACGAGTACGTGTAGAATGAGCGCCGAAAGTGTTAGATAAGCGATAAAAATAATTAATGACAACACTAGATTAGCGGGTGAAGGCACTTGAATGAAGGAGCGTTTCAAAAAATAATCTCAGCCTCTCCAACTGCTACCGAATACACATTACTTTCGAGTGGGTCAACTTATTTGTGTATGATAATTCAAAGATGACAAATTCGGAGATAAATGCCGATATACATAGGCCTAAGTATTTGTAACACTTTGAGTGTGATACATTTGACAATACCGATGCATGTTACTGAGAAATAAGAGATTGTGGTTTATGTATTGCTACTGTTTGGTCATACTAGTCACACTTTTAGGAGTAATATAAACAAAGGTAACAATAGGTATTTTGTGTAAGTAAAGCATTATAGGTATAATTATAATATTTATGATCTAAAATAAATACTATCAAGGTTTAATTAGGACCTTTAAATCTTCTAGACAAGTTACAAATATTTAATTCGACTGTAAAATCATTTTGTTTTTAAGATATCTACAGGCTGACAACTCATCACGTTATTTGGTCGTGAAGGTTCAATTGTCACTTGTTATCATTTATCTCCAGATAAGTGTCTTTGGAGATGTCTTTATAAACTGTTCGCTAAGACCGACTGTGTGCTGTGTCAAAGAATCATAGCGCCCAGCTCCACACGCACGAAGTCTTATTGTACCTGCAGATTATCGTTTGGGAACTGTTATCGAAACAAAGATTATCTCAATGTGGTTTTGATAACAGCAAGCGATCATCTGATGATAAGTTTGTACGGTGATTATGTAAGTACGAAATCCGTGTTTGTTTCGGCATGCCTTTCAGAGGTAGTCAAGTGGAATATGCCGGCGAAAGAAGGACGAGTTGACACACCTATTGTGGCAAAATAATGTGGAGCTATTTACCCGAAAACGTATAGGTAATAATGGTTAACATTACCATTATTACCTTACGTTAGTTCTCGCTTAAAACGATCCCGCTTCATAGTTAATTATGACAATTAAGGACATAGTCTATTGTCTCTTTTATATCTTATGTGTTTCGGCTGGTAATAAAACTGTGTCGCTGCTCTATTATCCCAAAATCAACATTTGATTAAAAGTTTTGTACATGCGAGCAGTAAGTTGTATCTAAAAACAGGCATACTATTTTATTCTATCACGTATATTTTGATGTAGACGAGGACACCGTCTATCATCATCACCAGCCCGTTGCAATCCACTGCTGGAGTATCTATACTCTATATTCTTAAAACTAATATTAAATCTAACACCATTTCTATATAAGACCTAACAACAAACAATTAAGCACTATGTAATCACGATACCCGTCTCAATTGTTAGAAGCGCCACTCAGTAGAGCCTGTAGTGTTTATTGCCGCACTCACTCTGACAAAAGCTAATAACTTGAATGAAGCATCATTAGTTAACTGCTCTTCATTGGAGAAAGTAGTTCAATTGATGTTGTTTATTTTAGACTTAATCCCCTTTACTTAGGAAAATTTCAAATTTCAATCATTGATTAAATTATTACTGTCCCGTCATTGAGTAGAAAAATAATTGATTTCAGAGGTGCTTCCTCTAAGATAGGTTTAATCGTTTATTTGTAAGAGAGCGTATCTATGCAAGCGACTCTACCAAATACATATTGGATTGTACTGTCCTCGTTTTAACTTCGAAAATGTCACCAGTGATCAGAAAAATTAGGTATAACTACAGTTAATACAAACATGACCAACAATTTAATGTTAATTTAAAATTTTAGATACCAATGGAAAGAGTTATTTAGTAACTAAGACCTTGTGAAAAAGTAGCGAATACTTACAGCTATTGTGTGCGTCGTGATGTTCCAGCGACAACCAGGGCTGGTGATGTCTCAACAGCTCATGAGAGTATGCGTGATGGGGCGGCGCGTACGGCGGCAGTTCCAGAGAACAGCCGCCTAACGCGGCCTGCGCTGGCGTAGCCTCCAGCCCCTTTCCCTCATTTAAACCCAGAATGTCCGAGATCTGGAAGCCAGGCCGCTGCCCTGGCATTTTCATGCTGTCCAATAATCTGCGACAAAGAATAAATAGGTTAGATATAATCCAATCAAATAACATTATGGCTATGTGATTGTAGCACTGAAATAATGTAGTGTTCAACATAATACATCTTGAAAAAAACATTGCAGTAAATAGTAAGTTAGTTTTCTACTCGTAGCCGGTACTGTCCAGTGCACGAATGAAAGACTTAAACGCACAGGTTTACTCAGAAATAAATGTACTTTCATGAAACATATTTCATGTATATTGAAGACACAAGGTTTTTATTTGATGACCCAAAATAGACTACTACTATGTTGAACAATAAAAAATGTATGGACAAGACAAAGTATTTCTCAGTTGTATAAATGCGTATGAACTATAACTGTTTAGAGCTGGGATACTACCTACAGATTAATGCAAAATCAATGGATTACTGACGAAGAAGTAAAGATTCCACTTAATTTTCACTTAAAACAATGCGAAGCAAAATTACCTACACTAGGTAATGCTCCGCCCACAAGACAACGTAATATTCAAAATAATCTCACGCCAACGATTTTACAGCGACTAAAAACGATATGTTATCTATTATCAAGAAAAAAACTAATAATACTATTCCTAAACATGGTCAAGGCACCCACACTTCTCCTTCACAAATAAACTTCAAACCTCACGTCATCTCAAGAAGCGACAAGCACGCTTGAAGGTGTATAATTGAAAGAAAACATTTGAAATTCCACCAATTCATCCATTATTGTTAAAGAGCGGCTCTCGAGAATACGTGACCTTAATAATAGAAGGTTTCTTAACATCCGTCAAGTCTTCCATCGGCTGTGTCAATCAATTGTTGCATGTAGATGTTAGGTTCCCGCGTCCCGAACGTGACGCCGTGAAAGGCGGCTCACACAACAACCGGCAGGTTGTAAACAACACTATTAACAAGCTCTCATAGTCAGCAGGGACTGTCGCTTGGAATGTCACGATCCTTTGGAGAGAGGATTAGACGTGTCGGGCTCGAGTGGAGCGCAAACTGAGACCTGGCAAGTGACTGTAATTAATTTTGGGGCTAAAGCTTTTCCCGAACGACTACGAAGCTACGAAAACTGATTATTGGATTAATACCTGCATTTTAGGTAGGTAGAACTCACAAAATCAAAAATTTAGGAAAAATAACTTATAATGATTCCATAACAATCAACGCAAAAAATCACTGGATCACTTCAGAAACACTATCATAGTCCGATTCTCACCCAGGGAATGCCGAGCGAAAAGCCGCCGGGTAGAGCGCCGGCAGGAAGGCCGGGCCCCATGGGGGCAGCAGGATGGGGCTCCACGCCAGCAGCGACGCCGGCGGCAGCAGCGGCGGCGGAGACCGCGCGCTCTCGCCCTCCTCGCACTTCATCTCCCGTCCGGGAGAACTCGATTTCGGGATAATCTTGATGGTTATAGACACACTCGCGTCAACACGTGCTGCGCCTTGCGACGCCGCGTCCGCACTAAACAACCCTCGAGTGGTGCTCGGGGTGAAGAACACCCCGCGCCGCCCTCGTACCTCGACAGCCTACTCAGCTCCGGACTAGCTTTGAGGGTGCTCCACTGACCTCCGCCAATAGCGGCCCAGCGCCGACTGGGCGGGACCTCCGGCGACCAATAGCGTGGCGACCGAAGCCTTCCCAACAAAAAAAACTGGAGTATACACTTTGAATAGAGGAGCTTTCGACGTAGCGCGTTATGTTATGTCGCTTTTTGTAATGAGTGCGAGCATTAAGCCCATTGTTGAGGCCGGGTTCGTTATGGACGCCGCTCCAAATGCCCGGATAACGATTTTCATTTAGAGTGTTTTAATAAACCCGTGTAAGCCCATGTTAGCCAAACATTTGAAACGGTTTTTTGCTACCGAAGAGAAGTTCATATTATGTTTAGGGATTTATAAAACTTATTTAAAAAATACCTCTTTATTTATTTTTACGCTTTTGTAATACTTACGTAGGTACTTCCATTTTTGAACCTTTAGACGGAGTCTTTCAATTCGCGTAACATTCTTACCTTCAGAAAAAAAGTAAATCGTTTAAGTGTTTCTCTATTGAATTGAAACGACCTGAAAAATACCATATTGAGTCACTTACAGATCTTTCTAAATCCTCGCTAATAATTCTCAGTGAAGATTGAACAGTGAAATCTCTTGCACATGTTGAAGTACTTAGAGTATTGAAAGTCGGCAGACAATGCGTGCTTCTTCGAACAGGTACAAAAATTACCAGTTTATGACTTGCACGTGTGCAGAACCATTGTTTTTGGTGCTTCATTTATTTGAATAGGTTATTGTTGCTAGTCAAAGACATCTTAACGGACACATGTTTGAACATGAATTGATAGCGTTAAGCGTCCTTCGAAACAAAGCCTGATCTAAACCAAACTAATAGATACCTACTACATTGTCGAAATGTCGACCTACCTACTAAGTAATGGGTCACCGATATTTTGAGAGAATTATATCAAGAGTTATCATTTCCAAGTTCCGAGACCAATTTAATCATACATTTTATTTGATCTACCCAATGTTAACAACTACAAACACCCATATAACGTTTTTTCTAAGTCTGGTATTTTTTTATAAACCATATAATTGCCCTCATGATTCCCTCTGAATTAAACAGTTTCTCTGGAATAGTATTATAAATAGCAAAGGTCCACAAAATCAAGACATTATTCGGTATTTGGTAGATATAAAACAATAGATTAATGTTTTACAACTTGCAGGTGTGCAATTGGAGATTAAGCAGAAAACAATAGAGCCTTGTTGATTTTTAAGCTCTGTATTAAAAAAAACTTAACGTTCAAAGTGCTTGACTTGATAGGTATCTACGTTTTTAGTAAATTGATAATACTTATAGCTGTTGTACTTCCCAATAATTTAGGCTTGACTGTAATCAATTGTAAAATCAATTTCACTAAATGAACAACAAAGGAAATTGGAATTGTGTTTAACATGGAGTTGAAAAACTATAAAAAACATTATTTTAGTCCCGGGACTCACCCTAATTAGTGTGAATATTAATGAGTTTATAACTTTATATTAATCATTTAAGGACGGTTGTATATAAACTATGTTGAAACTTTTATCAGTTTAACAGTAATATGCATGTAGTTAGTTATGTTAAACTTTTCGTGGCTTATATATGATTAAAATAATTTGGGAATTGATAAAGCTATGTATAAAATCGTAGTTTCCAGAATATAATTTGCAACGAATTTTTAAGCTTTATTTTTGCATTTTTATTTTAATTTCTGTTATAAGTGTAACGTATACTTTATACTATACATAGGTAGGTATACCTACTCCCTCATAATTATTATATTTTTTAAGGATATCTAATATAATTAATTATTTATTTAATAACGCTCAGCGCAGTTTAGTTACGTGTTTATTTGTCGCGCGCAGTAATCGCACCTACGACGCTACGCGACGGCATTCGCTGAGGTCTGGCCTCGTAGCGCATACATAGGCAATAGGTAGACAGATATTAATATTGAATAGGCAATGGCGCCAGTATGGTTGTAGAAAATGTCTTCATACATATCATCATCATAATTTCAGCCTTTTATCACCCACGCCTGGGTATAGGACTCCTTTTTTCTCTCCTACCTTCTCTGCATCGAGCGTATCTCATCCAGGTGTTCTTAACATATCATCAACGTAAATCATGTGAACACCAAACTGAGCATTTCGCCGCAGGACTCACGTAACAAGTAGTAATCCTATTGCTAGAAAAATGACTATATGACTACCTATATGAAAAACATGAATACGCATACGTATTCATTTTTTTCATATAGGTAGTCATTTTTCGTCATAGTCATAGTCAATTATGCGTTCCATATAATAATTAATTAGACTTCACTCAGAAACTGAATTCTCGTTCGAAAAAACCTAGTCAAAAAAGAGGTTAGGTTAAGTGGCTTATAATCTGTGCTATAGTCAAAACAATAGAAGTTTGTTTTACGACTTGCAGGTGTGCAATTGGAGATTATAGAAACAAAAGCTCATCGTTTGAAGATTAGAACTTGAAAAGTTATTTTATCTATTTAAGTCGTTTTATATTCGCAGTCGTTTTATTCGAAGAATCGAATCCACATCTGGTTGGCTTTACGAAGTAGAGCATCCGTTAACCGCTTTCATATTCAACCACGAAATCCAGCTTTAGTGGTTTAAAGTTCTGTTCTACTACCTAGTTAACAGCAATTAGAATACTTTACCGGCTTTCGCGGTATGCCAACTAAACGGGCCCAATTTCCCTGATTCATTGTTTCTCATTATGTAGGTACCTATTACACATTCCGAATGTTTAAATGATTAAATAAATAATTATGATAGAATTGTAACTGATGTAAATAAGCGGAATCCAAGCAAACCATAGATATATTAAAATATATGTTTATGTATATTATTTATATATCTATAAAAGATAGTAACTAATAGGTAGGTATAGTGTGAAATCGAATAAGTTAGATAAAGTCTGTAAAGTCCAATAAGATGATTCCAGTACCTATTATTTTTGCCAACAGTAAAATCCAATAAGACTGTGTTTTTAAATTCATATAAGTTTGATATATTTACGTATCCACTAAGAAATAAACAGAAAGTCGTTTGCCACACAATCTCATATCAAATCCAATTAGCCAAAACATAATGTCCTATTTGATCATGGTTTAAACAACACGTAAAGGGCAACTCGTATTCATCATTTTCCCTATGAAACCCCGACAATAACAAAGGGCAATTATTTATATTGGAACAACCCGTAAGTGGCGTGCAGCTCACGAAATGTTTAATTGACTTATTGAGAATGGGTTTTTAAATCTATCGCTGCCATCGCTCGCGCGCTCATCGCTTTGTGTGGGGAGACAGTATATGGACATTTATCAGACGCTTTATATTTTACGATTATAGTTTTAAACCATAGATTTTGCAAATTACGAATAAATATGCTAAATCCATATTAATATTATAAATGTGAAAGTAATTCTGTCTGTTTGGCCTTCAAGATCAAACCGCTCGACGGATTTCGATGAAAAATGAAATTTAGAAAGTTTAAGACCCGAGAAAGGGCATAGGCTTAAAGCGGGCGAAGTCGCGGGCAAAAGCTAGTAATAAAAAAAAATACAACCTAAAATTTTTAAACAGCTATGTACTAGAAGAGCCAATAATTCAGACATCTTAGACATTGGTTACTTAACTGCCGTTCACCTGACATAGAAAATAAAATTTATTAGACTGTTTAGACCTGAGGATTAAACAACAAGCCGAGTTTAGCCGAGATTATGTCAACAGATTACCAACAAATACATTATTAAGTAACAATAGGTACAGCTAAAATTATTTTCTGAATAGTTGCCAGTCGGTAGAACGACGAGAATTGTCACCACCCAACACCCACGCGACACTACAATATATAACAAAATGGTGACCAACAATAAAACGAGCAGCTCGACTACACAACACTTAATAAAAATCACTATAAATATTAACAATTTAGCTTTATTTATTGAGAATATTCTTGCTAACTGTTGTATGCTGTATCCTGTATCGAACCCGTTGTCCTAGGTGAATGACAAAAGCGGTAATGCGACGCGACGCGATTCGACGTAACGCGAAAATATTAAGTAGCCATATGCATTTTTGGCCACATACTAGGCTGTGCCCAATATGCGCATTACCCATGTGGAGAGCTTACTTGTACGCCAGCACGGCCATGAGCAGAAATAAGGTAGGCGCATACTATACAGCAACATCTCTGTAATAAAATATTCTAATCTTTGATTGTATTGATCTTTAAAAGTTATTTACTTTTACATTACGCAGGCTTCTCGTGACTGTACCTGGTGGAGGTGGTGAATTATGTTTATCTATTAAAATAATTAGTTTTCGTGTGTTTAATGTCGTATTTTCCCGTGTGCTACGATCATTAATTAGGTAAGCAAGACTAAAGATTGCGGTATCACATTACTTCGTTTACTGAAGCTATTAGGGCCCTTTACAATTTTTTGCGAATGAAGTTGTTTTTTTTTCTGTTATTCTATTTTTCCAACCAGTCTAAATTCTTTAAAATACGATTGGAACCACGCAATAAATTAGTGACTCACACTAATTTGTTGCGTATTTTTACATATACTGTAATCGAGAGGTAAGCTGCGAGGGCCAGATTTGTGAGGGGCGGGAGGCAGGTGCAATACTGTGCCCTCTGTTACACGGGTCACTAGACACTACGCATAACTAAAACACATTGTAATCTCCCACCAAATAAATGTACAACTTGCTATTGTAAAAATAATATCAATAGATTTTTTTTATTTTAAGCTGCCTGAAACATCTTACCATGTTGAATTGTGGCTTCGTTAATTTATTGGCCTATGCCTAAAATACATTTACCGTTATTGGTGGAGTGCAGTCTTGCTTGAAGGCAGAATGCACTTGGTATTGGTAATGTATGGTAGTGATTGGTGCTTTTGTGTGATGCTAACACAGTAAGAGTTATAAATGCTAAGTTCTACACACATAATTCTATGTTGAATTAATGAGTTTTGACCGGGAGGGATTGAATACCAACGAAATAAATCAGCCAGGTGTACATGTTAGCTCGGATCCATACTGTGAGGGCGGGTGGTTAATGAATCATAATTGATCACGTTCAAACGTTAACTACGCGTGTAAGTTTTACATCACTATTCAATCATCGCGCATTAAAACTAGCAAGTCTACGATTTTAAAAACCATTTTATGATTATATTGTGCTGGGGAATCACAAGAATTGTGTACATTGTGAATTAGTCACTAAAAATAAAAAGACAATCGTTTTATACTTATTTGCATTGGTTAATGATAAAATAATGGGGGTTGATGGTAAGCACGATAGAAATGTAATTTGTATAAAAGTAGAATATCGTATTGAGGAGTCGCGCCGTTCGTACCATGCGCCGACGACGCGCGCTGCGAGAAAAAATTACCTTATGACCAAACTAACCGACTATCATTACCTGAACCAAACAGCACAATGTCAACAAATTACACGACAACTTTTGTATAATATCTGATTTTATGAACTGCGAAATGTGGCCGGAGAAATGTGAGTTCAAGGGTATTAAGTTTGCATATTAGTACAGAGCAATAATCATAAATCACGTCAAAACGTCACACCGCATTCGTGACCTACATTATTTGGAGCAAAAAGAAACAAACGACGGCAGGCAACACGTCACTCAGCACCTATGATACTTAAAGCGAATTTATGGCCCGAGGAACTCCTTTATCCAAGTTTGTACGCCTTCGCGAGTGAATAGAGTAGGTCGATGGGGTTTCACGAATATTTTGTTATAGCAATCTGGTTAGGCGCACTGAGCCTAAATGGGTGAAAGCACGCTAACTTGCGAAGAGGGTTTCCAAACCAATTAAGGGCTCCACGAAGGCATGGGAGAGCTCGCAGCTGGTGGATTACGAGCTCGATGGTACTCAGTGCGCCGATTCATCGCCGACGGGACTATAAGTGTGCGACACGCAAACCAGACTCGATCGACCGTAACGTTCCTGCCGCTTGTACCAACTAACAACATGCATGGGATTTGGAATATTTCGACATTACAATCACTATAATTATATGCAATAGACTCAATAAACCAAGTTGATTCAATCTCTAGCTAGCCCCATGTCTCTTATTACAGATCCTTCTAAAAGTTTTAATCATTGTTGATTCTACAAGTTATTTACTCATTGTTACGAACCCTTAGGATGTAAGTGACCTAACTGAAAATTCCTGTAACTTCTAATTTTGCTACATAGAGACCCTATTTAAGACTTTCAGTGAGACCAAAAAAAAAACAGAATCATTCTTATAATAAGGATTTTACTAATTGTTCGGTCTCTTTTCTGCACAGTTTAGAGTAGGCTTATTTAAGTTTGTTTCTATAAACTCAAAAGTTATAGGAATTTTCGTCACTTTTATTCTTAGCGTGCGATTAGCCGCTTCGAAGTGAATTATTGCCAGAAAGACATCTGCTTATTTTATAAATTCAATTTCGACAATTAACATTTAATCAATATATTATTATGATTCATATAATTAACTATTGCGAAAGGAGTGGCAAGACTTATATTATAGTGATATCGTAGTGAGTAACTGTTTTCAGGAACTAGTATGGTAGGTCTAGGTAGGTATATAGTCGTAGCAATGGACAAATGGACATGTAGTACAAAATTATAAAAAAGAAACATTGGACCCATTTCTTTAGGAAAATGTCTGTAAAAGGATAAATACAAAGATGCTATCTGGCGAAATGTGGGGGTTATTATTTGTGCACCTCTGCCTACCCCTTCGGGGAATACAGGCGTGATGTTATGTTTGTTTGTTCCAAAGATGCTTACTAGCAATTACAGCAACAAAATCACGACTATGTAGCGTTGTACTTCTAAATAGACCAATAGCTAGTGCAGTCAGAAGAAACACAAAGAAGAAAAGACGCAATTCATCGAGCAAATAAACAAATTTATCTAAATAGAGTTAAATAATCCCTAATACAATTCCTTATGGAAAATTCGTTCCAATAAAGAAAATAACAAGAATATCAAGCTGAAAGATATAAAGTTGTTTTACCGTGCTCGTAGTCAATTTCAATGCACTCAGTAAAATTCGTTCGAAGTCATTTTTCAACGACATTGTCGGGATAGCGTGCTGTCATACAATGCACTTCGTTTTGGCAAATAAAAAATACCTGTTCTAGACTAGGTATGTAGCAATTTTTGTATACTAAATATACAGTACCTATCTACTAATATGTGTATTTAAATTTATAAATATAAGTAAGTACTCACGCATACGAGTTGTATTTATAGTCTTCCTCGATCTGCGGCTGTCGTACTTGGTATCCGAGATCAGCGCCATAGTCCGGGGGGATTATAGACCAGCTGTTGTCATAGTTGTAGTAGTCGCCATAGGCCATCTCGCCTTCGCCCATCATTCTCATCATAGGTACACTTACAGTTCACGGTATTTGTTTCTTCTACACTATACACACTCAAGTCACTGACGATTATAAAAAATGTACCCTAATTAAAGTATTATGATTGCCTCAAATCACCGCCAATAAAGTAAATTCATAACAAAGCTTAATTATTGTATAGATAATGATTAGCGCGAGCGCGAGGAGCCATGTAGGGACCACGACCGGTAAGCTATCGACTGATCGATGGCTCACCGGTCCTTATCAATAAAATTGTATCGTTATCATATCTAACAGCTTTCCCCTGTGATATGGGACTTTTATAATAGGTACTTACGACAGCTCACATCGACGCCAATATTGTAGGTACAGATAGGTTTATCTGTGTCAGATGTAATGTGCGGGCTGAACGTGCCAGTGTCACCTCATGTTATGAAATCCTGGAATGACAGGTGACTGTGACGGACTAACCCAAGATAAAAATACAGAACGACTGTAGTAAGTCAAGTTTATTAAAATAAATTGTAAATTAGGAAAATACCATACATATATTTAAAAAAATAAATATATTTGTTTATAACCCATCAAATGAAATTAATATAAGATTGGAGTTAAACTTAAGGAAAAAACATAATTAAAAGTTAAAATACACTCTATCCTTATGAAACCTTTCTAAAGCTGCTAATTGTTTGATAAATTCATTAAAATAACAACCTAAACATTCAGGTATTATTACAAAAAGGCTGATTTACTGTACCTCTGGTGGGACTCGAACCCACAATCCTCGGCTTAGGAGGCCGATGCCTTATCCATTGGGCCACAGAGGCGAGCAGCAATGCGACGCGAGTAGCCGCACCCGTTCTCCGGCGCCGACGACGTCGTTGCGTCACGCGGCGCGTCATAGCATAGCGAACGCGTGTGCGTTCACACATATATACACTGATTATTTACTACACTACTGATACATAAGGAAATCGAAGTTGCCTCACAACATCCCAAAAAGGTGTCAATCTCTAGCCAGCCCTATGTCTCAAGTGACCGCTGAGTGATAAGGAATAATA
The DNA here is from genome assembly GCA_946251915.1 of Abrostola triplasia. Classification (NCBI taxonomy): domain Eukaryota; kingdom Metazoa; phylum Arthropoda; class Insecta; order Lepidoptera; family Noctuidae; genus Abrostola; species Abrostola triplasia. Next base: position 5,912,383 of record OX276434.1, on the reverse strand, counting down.
TCAATATTTCCTTTATTTTGATACGTTTACAATTAAATATTAATGCAAATATGTATTCTTTCAATGTCACATGGTCGCAGCCGCCAGGCACCTGTCTGTCGTAATAATTTTTTCTCGAGTCAGATCCGGGTTCTACAATTGGTTACTATAAATCAACGAGGTGTGCCAATTTTTTGTTTTCATAAGCGGACGCTTATGGTTCGGTATTTTTCGCGCCGTATTGTGTTGATGCTTTTAGACTTAGGGTGTGAACCCACAAAATTTCATGAGGCGGACAGTAGATAAAGGTTTCTCTAAGTGACTACTTTCCAACAGCACCCGAAGTGGCATAAACATTAGGTACGTGTTATTACATCCTATCTCAATAGTTAATGTATTAAAAATAAACATAGTTAACGTCACGAAAACGTAGGTACAACATAATTATTATCGTAACAATTTGTTAATGATAATACAGGTCTTATCACCATTGATTTAAAAATGTTTATATTGCCTAAAACCTACTTCGGAAGTAATTTTTATCTTTTTACATTCCATTTGTTTTGTTTGATATCAACACTAGTCACTACTGTGTTGTGTACTCGGTAGTTAGTAAAAGGGAGTAAAATACTAGGACGTGCGAATCTTGTCCGATATATTGGTAGAGTTACAGTTCATTGTTTGATACTGGGTAGGTACCTGTAGGTTTCAAAAATTCGTACCTACCCTACCTACCTACCTGATTATGATTTGTATTTCTATTTGTAATAAAAGTTGGCTATAGTGTTCCAAAAACCATCTCCGAAATGTAAGGAGTTAAATACAAGCTACCGCATTGTATACGCATAAATTATATCTAATTGATTGATTACCTAATACATTTTACACTGATCACTGCGGGGGTGTCCTTTATCATAAAATTGACAATAAATTTGAAAATTAATTATAATACATAATAATAAAAATATTTAAGAGTCGAAGAGGCTTTAATGAATGTAGTAAAAAAATCACGTAGCATTAGGATAATACTATAATTATATTTTTGTGTTTTTTTATAATTACTATTATTTTTAATAGATACCTATTTTCCTAGTGTATAACAAAACAGGCATACACCCTAGTTAGTTAGTTACCGGATTCTTTAATCACGTATAAAACGCATGCGTGACGTGACGCGTCGCCGATCCGTCAATGTATCTCATTTTCGAACTGCTGCCCTCGTAGTTCTAATTTTAGTTCCACTACGATTGACACGACATCGGCTTTGAGCTATTTCAAAATATACTCCGGTTACCAACAAATATTATTATTAACGCGACGAAACATCGAATATCTACTAGATTGATCATAAGCTTATACAATTTGATAGGTAGTCGTCCGAATAGTTCAAGGCTAAATGATGCAGCGAAAGTTAGTTTACTACTAATGAAATATCGGTTGTTGTTAATTTTTGTCTCTAACATGTTTCCGTCTTTGAGGGTGATTGTGTGAGGTAGAAATCAGACAAATGATAATTTGGATACAATTTTCATATAATAACACATTTTTTTATATATTAAGTAAATAATACAGTGATAAAATATAGATACAATAGGTAGGGTTACATTTATAATTATCACACTAATTACTTCCACATTCTGTACATTGATTCTTATTAAAACTCTAAAGTAGCTGTACATAATTGGCTACAAATGTCACATGTAACCAATAGGCAATCAGTTTTTTATAATATGAAACTAGGTATATTTGTAGTGCGGCAACCATTTTGAAAATACATGTATTAAATTGACTGTATGTTTAAAAGTGATGACACATTTTAAATATTCATAATATCTGTTTACCGACTTTTAAAATATCAGTACGATTTTAATCAAATAATAATTTCTATTATTTTCCAGCTAATATGTTTATGATAACCATAGTCTCAATAAACAAAAGGAATGATTGGTAGCTTTTAAATTATGATTTTATAATTTAATTTGGTAATAGTTTCAAAGTTTAAGATTTATTGTACAGAAAGTTTATTTATATATTAATCTACACTATTTACTTGTCAAGTTGACAGCTAAAATGTACGATATCACCGTTGGGGTATCTGACGAAGGCGCTCTGGTTACCAAAACGCTTCTTACAGACGGGGCACACGTTATAGTCGTAAATAACAACGCTCTTCGACTCGTGAAACTGTTTCAGTTCTTGTACCTGTAACAAATATAAAAGATCATTAAGTATTACTTTGTTGTAGGCCGCATAATAAATCTCTTCCTTCTACCAATCTCTACTGAGATTAATCAGAATCACCGCAAGAAATATTTAGTGCACAAACTGTATAGGTACGTAAATATACATTACATTGTATACTCCCTCACTCTTATTGAAATCTTAGAATATGCAACTCAACGTGTTTACGGGAGGGTCTCGATGTGTGAAAAACTGCCACACAAAGACAGACTGAAGTAAGAATGCTTAACCTTACAGATCGCCAGATAGCTATTTAATTACGTGACTCAGGTTCTAGCTATTTTGGACCTATAAGAGGCAAATAACGTCCTAGAAATGTATGAATTGATTCAATAAAATCATTTTTGACTGACTTAGGAAAATATAGTAATATAATAATATCTCACCTGCATATGTTCAGCATACAACAATCCTTTGAGAATCTGCATTCGTCGCTTTAAAGTGAGTTGTCCATCTAGAGCACTCTCCAAGAAGTGTTTTAAGCGACTCAATGGTACACTATCTGGCAACACCGATAAAGCCTGTAAATAAATTATAGATTATTTCAATTATTTCGGAAGAACTACAAGGCCAAAATACGTCGCAGTGGCCTTAGAGCACCAGAGACCGGCAACTCAGCGGCGTTAGAAAGTGAAGAACTCGTACTTAAAATATTATCCCATAACTGCCACACTGGGAAAAATGGAAGGAAGAAAGTGTGACCTTTATCCTGCAGTGGAATACTACAGGCCCTATACTAATGATACACCTACACACAATCATAGCAATACTTCTATAGTAGTTATAGACGTAGGCTGAAATGTTTGCGTTTATCACGAGTCTACAACCACATATTTCGCAGCTCATGCGCTAATACGAGCATATTGTTATCTATCGGGCCCAAACTGGTGGTGTTGGCAGTAAGGAACTATTTATAAAGTCCCGTCCCCTTACCCACTAAAATATACCTACAGGCCTAACGGCTACTTATAAGGATTAGCCCCTTTAGACAACTGGCAAAACGCTATAGGAATCGAAATCGAATAGAATAATAAATGTATGGGGATGACATAATGTTTCGACAATGTTACCGATGACATATATGTCAAATCTAGTCATAGATTTTTTATTCTATACGATTTCTTTTCCTCAAGCTTTTACCGCATGTCCAGGGGGGCAAAACGATCAATAGTCAAACATAATTCTTAAACGCTAATCGACAATCAGAACCTACTTTCAGTGGCGATATCTTGTCAGCATGCTTCTCCAGTATATCGAGCGCCGCCTCCAGGTCGGGCGCGGCGGTGTTCCGGTGCCGCGGGACGTCGGCCAGGGGCCCGCTGAGCGCGCTGTCTTGGCTGGGGTTCATGAGGATCCTCATCAATATCACGTACACATCTTGGTTCTTATTGTTTGTATTGCATACGTTCTCGCAATACCGGATTGCTCTTTCTACATCGCCTGTGGAGAACAAATTATATAAGTAGTGATCATCGGACTTTTACATTTTTAAACCTCCCAAACATAAGGACAGAACAAGACTGAATTCAGTGAATGTTTTTAGGGGGTTTTGGAATATCTGTTTGGCTTGAAAATCAACAATCCTTCCAAAAAAAGTTTAAAAATGTTCTATGCTGTTATTGTTATTGCAAGATGGTTACCTAGACCTGATTGTTAGGTCTCTTTTATATTTTATATTGGACCATAAATAAATAATCTATTCTCTTCTGTATACAACCTATCTCCTAGCTACCTCAGCACAAAAATTTGTCTTTTCAAATCTCAGCACGTACTTACCTAATATCAGTACATAGATCGCGAGTGCCTGCTCGTGTCTTCCTAATTTCCCGTAAATAATAGCTCTTTCTTCAAAGAAGCCATCTTTAGGGAAGTGCAGTACGAATCTCTCAGGGGTGTAATGCGAAGATTTTTCTAGAAACGCAACTAATTTCGCTTTAGTGTGTTCTATTTCCGCTTCAGTTGTATTCTCTTTCTTATTGGTTATTTTCTCACTGTACATATTAATTAAAGCGTCGTGAAATATGGAATTAGTGTCGTTCCATGTATGTATGACGTGTTCTAAATATGGTATCACAAGAGAATTATGTTTTTTTAATAGAAAATCAAGTATCTTTGGACGGGGTAAGTTTTCTACTTCTACTATGTCTTCAGTGAATATTTTCAAGCCTTTTTCGGGGTGCTCCTTCAATATCCAGTCGGAGAACTCGAATATCAGGTTTATGTGTTCGGCGCCTGAAATTTAAAATGATTGATTTAACGAGTGTGACAGATAAGACATATTCTATAGCATTTTCATTCTCTTTACCAACACATTTTAATCGTCATACTTATTTTGACATGGATTTCGAATGATTAATATATATAGTCGTCCTCGATAACTGGACTATCTAACACAAAAAGATTTTTTCAATTCGAACCATTAATTCTTGAGATTTAAAGCATTCTGACAAACAAACTCTTCAGTTTTATAATATTAAAATAAATATAGATTATTTCCATATGAAAACCTACATATATCTAAATAATACTATAAAATTACAATAATTGAGACTAGACCGAAACTGTGAAGAATTCTAAATTTGGTTGGTTAACCTCATAGTTTCTTATATCACATTCATATCCAAAATACGCAAATTATATACACACCTAGCTGCTGTAAATAATTCTTAGTTCCTTGATAACCCTCTAAGCTCGAATCCGGTTCTTTGGCCTGCTCTTTAAGCAGCTGAAGCGCTTTCATATGCTGCCCTTTAGTTTGGTACAATATTATCAGTTCGCTGTGTTTCCCATGCTGAAGAAGCATCTTCTCTGCTTCTTCTAGACGACAATTATTGACACGCAGAAGAGGTGCGACTAACGCATCATTTATCTGGGGGCAAGTATCACAACAGGTTAGTGGCCGGTATACTGGGTGAAGTACAATTTTTGTGCACAATTTTAACACCATATTATGAAAACTTTAAATCGAATGATTATTAGCATCGGCGCGATTGGTTCGATCGTTTGCTCGTGGTTCGGACTGCACCATCGTCTTCGATTGTCTTCCAACACTATTACTATGGAACTAATTATGAAATTGCGAAGTACAACGTATTAATAATACAATAGTAGGTACAGTCTCTTGTGGTCAATAACGCTGAAACTACAGTACTACACAATTTTTCTTTATTGGATTTATTATAGAAAAGGGGGTTTATAATAATGAGATAGAGAGCTCATTTAAATTAGAATTTACCCAGTATAAACTAAATCTCTTAGACCAAAAATCTGTATTAGTTTCGTGATGCGAATTAACATTCGATTCTTGTTTGATATGTATAAGTATTATTTAGTCATTGATTTACTAATGGAATCAACACTCTCACCTGCAAGTAGCATTTCAACAGAGTAGTATCAATCAATTCTAACTGTTGCGTGACATTCCGGTGGCCTGCTGCCTCGGCGCGACTCTCAGGGAACCCGATATCAGCCCTCAACTGCTTTAAATACTCTATGAGCGCGTTCAAAGCCGTCTCCAAATCTCTCCCGGTCAACTTCTTTGCTTTCTCCTTATCATTGCCGTCGAGTTCAGGGAATAATTTGATGACGTCAGCAGGGTCAGTCCCCAGTTTAAGAAACTCCTTCATGGATTGTGCATAATGCTTCATATCAAAGAGCTCCAAGGCATACAGAACTTTAATGGAATGTATCTTCTGCTCTTTTTCTTCAGGCGTACAGTCTGCGAGACTCTGTGTACAACAAGAAAGGACTACAGGACCAACAACCTAATATATTTCGTTCAAAGCTTTAATGTCTCTTCTGTTATGCATAATCTTTGCCGTTGTTAAGGACTGAAGGTTATAATTGTTTTTAAATCACAGTTCCTCATTCGAAAATATAAAATACTTCCGTAATAAGTAAGATAAGGATAAAGGTACTATATAATAACAAAGCTAGAAGAAATACAACCTGTTAAATACTTACAGACCCTAGTAGCTCTATAGTTTGCAAACGATCCTTTACAGTAAAAGGCATTTTACTAAAAATGACTAAACTTAGATAAGGGGCTAGAAAAATCAACTATTTAACTCACATTTATCAATACAACAATTTTTGCTTCTCTCTTTTTTAATTTAGTACGAAACATGATCTTTTCTTTTTCAATAATAACCAAAATTATACTTAGTTATAGAGAATATTCAATAATGAACGTTCACACTGCATAATTATACTTTGGGTAATGCGTTGACTTTATATCAGTAGAATATAACTGGTGTTTTTCCTCTTTCTAATTAATTACTAAATGTGTATGTACATTACATATTAGTGTTTAAATGCACATAGTTGTTTGACACCATTATTTATTGTAATACACAACTAGGAAGAAGTCTCCTTGAATAAATTAATAATATGTATCATATATTCATAATAATTGATTTCCTAATTAATGAAAAACTAGCAGACTTACTAGACTTAAGCCTCTCTTATTTCTATTGAAAACTATATCATTAACATGCGAAAACGTGACCAGTATAGTTTATTCAATAAATGGTTTTAATTTTTTATATATTTTTACTACTTTGTTAATAGAGTGATAACCTATCTACAGACACCACCCAAAGAGAACATAATATTTAAGAACTATCCTCCGATTACAATAAAATCGACACGTTAGATGAAGAGATATTTCACATAACACTAAAATACTCCACTTTTAAAATTGATATTATACGATTCACAGCGTTCTTTATCAACCTACCTAAAGAAAGTGTAAACTCTTGGCTTATTGCAGTAGATAATTATTTGTATCAAAAATTAATGCTCTTTGCAAGTAAATCAGCCCTCATAAAACTACGCCTAATAAACATTTTATAAAACAAATTCTACTTGATTTTTCTAGCCACAACTTAACCAATTTGATAATGTTAACATTTTTAGAAGCCACAACTATTAAATAACACCGTAAACTGACAATAGAAAAATAACTGACGGTAACTGTTGTGACAAGGAAAATGTGTAGACAAAACTGATACCATTTATTTATATACATTTAAAAATAACAATATGGTATTTCTCAGCGGCACGAAGCTCTGAATTTCTGCTAGGTTGATGGCATTAGATTCGCCCCCAAAAACACTGGGACCTATAACAGAACTAGCGAAATGTGGGTGTCCTATAGTAAGTTTAGTTCCAGACTGGAGGGAGATAGATTCTATGTTCATAGCGATAGGTATCAAAGCCCTACCCTATTCAGAATCCTACTGTAAACAAAAAAAACTGTTGTAGCTATTAACCTACGCTTGGGTGAATGCGAGACAAACTAACACAAGACATTGTCACCTCAAAGAAAATAAACCGATGACGTAATATAAAATATGGTCCAAATAAATTATGCTCTTACCAATACGGTATGTGTCTGCGTGTGTGTGTGACGGAGTGTAAAAATTACAATCTATTAGAACTGTAAATTAATAAAAAATATATCTTTGTTTTGCAAGTATGTTTTCCTTCATCAGGAAGAGTCTATTACACCCAAAATTCGTGGATGTAGCGAGCTTATTACTATTGACAGTGTATTGTCGAAAAATAGTATATAGGTATCTTAACGCTATCTATAGATACTAACGAATAGCCTTCTATATATTTCTTTCTTACCGTTAATTCAATTGCTACTTGGAAATGTTTGTCTTTCAGCAACTGCTGCCTCTGCTTGGTGATATCGACGGAGCTTAGACACCATACTTGACCTACCGAAGCCACGAATATCAGTCCTCGCTTACATCTGCAACAAAGCACACCGTTTAGCAAAATTCTATCAAGTACCGGCTATAGTGGAACCTCTTGCTATTCATCGTAGCCTCACCAAGTCCCGTGTTAGTATTAACATAGAATATAGTGCTGGCGATCAAAGAGGTCAGTTCAACTTTTTTTTATATATAATACCATTGTGACATTATTTCGACTTCGCACCTTACTTATCTACTAATCATAAGTTGTGTTTGTAACTTACCTATACATCAGTCTTGCTTTATTCAGTTCAGGCAAAGTTTGTATAAACAGCGCTGGTTCCACTGTCTGTACAATTACTTGATCGGATATCATACCTAGCACATAGGGTTCGTCCCAAACTGGAAGAAAATATAATATTAATTAGTAGTGTGTTAGTATGATATTAATTAGTTTAATTTAGTAAGTTTTTATGCAAATGGGAAGTTGTCGTTCATTGTGGCGTTCTAAGGGGGAGGCCTTTGTACAACAGTGGACGTCTTCCAGCTGGTGATGATGAAGTGTTGACGCTGTTTATTATTGTTTAGACAATAAGAGTTTAGCATTATTACAAGTTTCAAGGCATTATCCTCGTAAATTAATGTTCTTTAAGGAAATCAGCTAAATACGTCAAAACTGGTACGAGAATCATTCCACTACAACTTGTAGTATTTCAAAGTCTTACCGACAGCAATAGGAGCCTCAGACCATTTGATTGTTTTCTTTATATCTATGTTTTTAGCCTCTTCCACTAGCACCGACGTTTGGTCACGACCAAGTAAGAATGTTGTTTCAGAATACTTTGCTACAGTTGGCTCGAGAAATTTGGAGCTGCTTGTTGGAAATAACTCGTTTGGAGTTCCTGTTGAGAGCTGAAATATAAAACAATATTGTATTACAAAAAATATTTAGCGTGAGAGTAAGTAGGTACTGAGACACTGGGTAAGTTTTTCAATCAAATAATATACAGGATATTATTTTGGTGTTGACTCCAATGTTAAGTCTAAAGAAGATACTGATGAATGTGCACTGATATGCATGCTGGTCTCTTATTATTTATGGGTCAAAATTCCATGCATCTTATCAGACGAAAACTTAGTATTTACTTAACCTAAGCCTTCAATTGACTTGGCTAACAGCTTTCGTACTCCAATAAGTCAGTATAGTGTTTGGAGGACCAATGATCATGAATACATAAAGCAAAACCACATAACTAAATTAAATACAGCTAATTTATCACCTACATCATACAGCACATATTCAGATTTAAAACCCAGGCACAAGTACTGCTGTCCCCAAGACATGACCTTGGGCACATCCGGGATATTGAAGTCAAACAAGTGTTGTTTAAATTCTCCATTCTTTCCATAGTATAACTGCAATTTCCTCCTTACAGCAACACAGAGGCGGACAACAGAATTTGATTCGCCTGTCATTGATGTTGTTGGCTGAAAATATTAGGAATGAACTGTCAGCATCATAAGTAGCTTAACATGTTAAGAAACCTTATGTTAATTATGATATAATTGAAAGAAACAAACATAAATTGTAGTTATTGTTTCAAATTATACAAAAATGTCAGATGATCTGAGAATATTTAAGACATTTTACTATATAAGTTGTTCTTTATAATGGTATGTTAAAACATTTATTGTTCGGCTACAGAGTAGGTGGGCTCCAGCTATATAGTAGCTATAGAATAATATTCTATGTCATTCCTTTATATTAAATAGCAAGGCAAAAACCTCTTCTTGAACAGTGAAAAATGGCATTGATCACCACACTATGCATGCTGTCAATTTCAGAAAAAAAAACTTTTAAATAGTATCTTTATGCAGCTCTACTAAAAGGCTGAAGAGGAGTATGAATAGAGTATGTATTCCAAAGTCCTACCTTGTTATCTAATGCAAACAGTGAAGCACATTTTGCTTGTTCAAATGTCTTTATTAGTGGAAAATTAACACCATTTATATTATATGTAGATAGAACACCATCAGTTAGGCACAGCAACAAGTTCTCTTCTGTAATAATAAGACAGTATATAAATAACAATGCTGAATAAGTTTAACAACCAAATAATAATCATAAAGAGAGTAGGGACGCCTTTGCCCTGCAGTGGGAAAAAAAGTTAAACTATGCAATTTTGTATAATTTAATGTTGTGGTGCAACTTGGGAGAGGCCTATGTCCAGCAGTGGACCGTGATAGGCTGAGAGATGATGGTGATGAATAATTTGCTTTAACAAAATCGCAAATAGTTTGTGCAAACAAGAGAATTAGTTTTGAGTCACTTAATTTGGCCATTATTACATTTACAGTTTAGTTAGTTTTTTTTTCATGTTTGAAACAATATGTCTACTACCTTTATTAACCAACTGAATTGTTTAATTGACTTTTGTTTGCTTATTAAGATAATTATTTACCTGGTATCACTTCAATTTGTTGTATAGGTTTCTTGCTGAAATTTTTGCAGTATCTAAGAAGCTGCAACTCATATTTCTGATTTCCATTTGTCTGTGACAGCAAATACAGTAGCAGGTGACCTTGCCTTGTTCCCAGTAACAAATTGTTTTCTAAAAATAGTTAAATTCTTTGTAAAATACAATAACAGTCGACTTTGTTTATTGCAATCATACATTATAATTCATAAGTGGTCAAGTTTTTTATATCCAAATAAATTTGTTACACCTAATTACAAATAATTTCAGTTGTCAATAGGTTTCCAAAATGTATCATCTAAAACAATATTGACGTAGGAAACTTTACCATATCCAAATAGGCGGTTTTGTGCTGTTGTGCATCATCATTGCTTTGTTTACACATAGTTAACTAGGTTGGTTGATAAAATTTCAAGTTAAATTGCAAGAACTTCCATGTGCTTACTTACCATAAGCAGCTATCGCTTCAATTTGTACGGTAGCATTGAGCAAGTGAGATATCTCGTAGGCTTCGTGCATTGTTCACAAATAAAATTATCCAACTTCTTAAAAATATAATACTCTTCCCATAACAATTTTAAATCATTTGGGCAGGTCGACGTTCAGTTTAACACCTGGTTATTTTGAGACCACATAAATAATAGCACAGAAAGCGAATCTTTATGTATTCAGGTAACCATTTATTTATAATATGAATTTAAAATCACACGATATTGGACAAGTCAATAACAAGATTTAATTCCGTCAATTTGACATTAACACTCTGTTTGACACTGACAGCAATAGAGAAGGGAAAAGGTACGTATATCAAACTAATATAATTAGTCGATTCCTAATAAACTTAAAATTCAGTTGTCTATGGATAATTAAACTTTTTATCAAAATCGGCCTGACACTGCATTTTGATAATTTTTCGCTATTTCTGACGTGGCTAAGGGCCATCCAAGCTCGGGATAAAAAATCCCTATGTACCTACATAGCCTTATGCTATTAGCTTTACTGCTAGAACAAAAGGCTGCCCATACGAATTCGATGAAGGCTTTTTAATTTTACGTTTACAATTCTCATGGATATATTTTTTGTATAATAATGTAGAACTTACCTCAACTTAATGCAGTACCTTAGCTCTACGTTAAAGAATTCTATAGCAAACAGTTTGTTCAATCAGGGGATCGAACCCCAAGATATTGTTAGATTGCTGCGCCTGCGCATATCAGATTACGAAGTTCACAGAGGCATAGGCAAAAAGGAAATTTAATAAGTACAAATAGATATTCTATCAGTCCGTGGATATAAGTTCCCACATGCATGTTTTAAAAACAGATTCTTAACTGTACATATGAAATGGCTGCTAGATTCCTCAGACTACATCATTATCATCAAGCACCAAACACAGTGAGTACTGACATATTTTATGCGTGCGTCACTCATTCTGGTTGTTTATAAATAGGATCCTTAGACTAATAACAAACTCAATAATATTCTTACAAAGATTTCATGCACACAGGCATATACAAGAAAGAACTGTAAGTTTGTATGTAAAACAGGTTGATGTACAAAAGGGGTTTATAACTAATGCGAAAAATAAAAAGCCATGCTTACTATTCATTTAATTATTTACTTTTAATAATTATGTTATTTTCATTCATAACTAACAACGATATGAGGGTTATGAAGTATTTAAATTCAGTAAAACAAATATGAAAACAAAATACAAATTTCACTCACTATTAAATTTAATATTATTACAGTAATAAGAAAAAATTACTTTAAATAATTTATATAATAAGTCATAACTCCATTTCGAACTATGTATTTTACGGAAAATTCTCATGTTGTAAATGTGCACGCAAATCGTGAAAGTGAGAATTCAGTGGGATAAAGATTTTTAATAACATCGCTTCAAATATTCAGGTCACTAGTATGTCTTATAACTTTTTACACAGAAGGTCTTAAGAAGCAACGTCGATTACAAAATTCATATTAGATAGATAGACTTAATAAAATACATGTAATATCTAAACTACTGTCTCTTACTGAGTCCGGTGCGGTATGGTGGAGACGCACGCCGCCTGACAGCAGGCGCGCGCCCTTCCGCTGCCACCGACACGCGTCACTCAAGAGTCGTACCATAAAGATAATTATAATATATTTACACGAATTATATGGGTGTTCCAGCAAATTAATAGCCTTAACGACAAAAACTAAGATCCACTATTATGTGATTTCAAAGCGATGCGCAGCAGCGCATTCCTTAAAGTACAATAATTTATAAGTAATTACAGGTATCCCTACTACTGAACCCGTTCTTTTACAGAAGCAAATACACGGCGCTATAAGAAAAAGCCTACACACCGAGGGTATCTAGGAAAGAGCGAGTTCAGCACTGTCCTGTTGTAACATCGTACACAATAAATGATACGTACAATTAATTATTTTAATGGTCGGGGCCCTGGTTTATGTATAGAAAAATATGAAGAATAAATGTTAAATTGATTATTTTTAATGAGAATGTAACAGTAAGAAAACTCAAATATCAATTCGTTATTAGATTTATAGAATCGATATTGACATGCAAGCTGATGTGTTACTATGACTTGGTCCAAATAAGACTAAAATATTATGTTATATATGCAAAACGTGTTTTTCAGCTGCCTGAAATTTTAAATACCAGGTTTTTTTCTAATTTATGGTGCAAGAGGTAATCGACATTACACCATTAAGTTAATGCGTTTAGGCTACTTCTACACCATGAAGAAAAGATTTTGTTAGTCTATACTTAGAAGTTTAAACCTTTCCTAATTTGTAACTGTATTCAAAATCGAAGTGCAAAATGAAATTACTCGAATACTTAAAACTATGACAATGAAAATTTACCATTATTTAAACATCGCTTCATAAATGACTACTAATAACCATAGTGTTCTCAATGACAAATTTCATATAATAGAAATATCATTTATTGAATATAGAATACAATATTATCCAAAAACTATGTCGTTATAATTAGGACACCGACAGTGCTATTAAATAGGTACATTACATTTATCCAGCATTGGATAATTTAAAATACACAGCAAAAAAAATGTTTAACATAGAAGTTGCCGAAAACAAATATATGTATATGTGTAGTACATCTAAAATTTATATCATCTGAATTGTTTATACAAATATTCTGAGATATCATATCATTATTATAAATTATCTTGAGAGATCAGTTTACGCTAGTTATAAAAATTTACAATGCGTACTATGGTTGCAAAAAAATATTCCGTTTGCTAAGTTTCATCGTTGAAATAACACTAGGCATACGCTTCGTAAAAGTTTGTTGAATTAGTGATACTTTCCAACAATAAATACTAATACACTACTGAATATGTCTTCCCTACTGATTACACGGCCCAAGCAAGGTAAGTATCATGTGTCTACCCCTCGATAGGTGATTCAAGTGAAACAAACATGTGACTAACCTCTCTCTATGATAAAACGTCTCACACCGAGTACATTAAGGCTACAGATATAAGCAAAATCATTTTAAGAGACAGAAACTGGCGAGATATTAAAATGAAAATAAAACAAAACAATTTATCCAGACGGTAATTATCTGTCGTTTACTAAATAAACATTCAAACTCAGCATATAAGGTATGTACATAAGGGGACAATTTGAGCTTACAAAAGTACAAAGTAATCACATCGCGACGGTTTAGAATCTACAACGGATTTACCCTTCTTACCGACTACGACAGCTCAAGCTTTATCGACAATTACACTACAGTATCACACGATTACTCGCCGAAAACACCTATTATGCATGTAATTTTCCCGATGGCCAACACGAAAGTAACTATCACTAGGTCGCGGCCGGTCCCTCGCCCGCTGTCCGCCGCGCCGCCGGCCCGCGCGGCGCCTACGACGCGCCGGCCGCCGAGCCGCTGGGCCCGCCCGGCCCGCCCGGCCCTCCCGGCCCGCTGGGCCCGCCCGGCCCGCCCGGCCCGCCCGCCTCGCCTGCACACACACGACGTTAGAGGCCGGCCGCCGCCTACGCGCGCGGCTCGGCCGAGCAAGTACCTGGCGCGTCGTCCGCAGGCGCCGCGCCGCCGGCCGCGTCGGCCGCCGCGCCCGCGCCCGCCGCGCTGCGCGGCTTCAGAAACTCGTTCAGCGACGGCTGGATGCTCAGCTCGTACTCCGTGAAGTTGAACAGTGGCGGCAGCGGGCGGCCGTTAGGCAGCCGCGCGGCCGGCTCGCGCAGCTCGTCGAAGAAGCTGTGCGCGCACGCCTGCAGTGGCGACAGCCGCGCGCCCGGCGTGTACTCCAGCAGCCGCGACACCAGCGAGATGGCGTCCGGCGGCGTGCACGCGCGGAACACCTGCACACACGCTCCCTATTATATACATATATATCATACTGTATACTATACTATCAAACATCTTATCTAAATATACCGCTCTATGTATTCGCGGCACTAAAGCCTAAAGAGACTTCTTGCGAAACTTAATGTTTTATTGGAAAGAGTTACTCAGTCCTAAACACTTAAAACATTGTACTACAAAATTCAAACCTAACTCAAAGAAACATTAACATGTTAGCAGCTGAAATAAATAAATCGTCTGGTTCAGTTATACACACTAAAGAAATATTTAAACAGTATTTACAATGTTAATATGGTTAGGGAACATTCATTGGGTCCCAATGAATCTAATAAGTAGGATCTTATAGAACATAACAAAAAATAATGACCGAGTGCCACGCTGCTAGTCTGTTCCTGATTAAAAAACTGCTTAAAAATTTAATGGAAACTAAAACTCATTGCGCGATTTGAACCAAGACAAGTAAGGAACATACTGAATACAGAGTCGCACTGTACGAATTCACCGACGCACACTGAACACCAACAAAAAAATTGCAGTAAGAGACAGCTTCAACCGATTAGTTGTATGTGGCATTCTATTCAACTCATGACAAGGCTATTTTCAAGTTCAAATTGTCTACTCTAAATGACTTCATTTTTGTAACCTGGTATTGATGATATCGTTTTTGAACTGAAAAGAAGTATATTTTCGTAGTTTGGTAACTATAATGAAGGCATCTAGATAGCCCGCAGAGCGGTATCTTACTCGGAGGCGCTGGTGGTCAGTGGCAGACTTGGGCGTGGACAAACGCTGCAACATGTACTGCAATGACGCGTGCTTTTTAATAATATGTATGAAACACCCATTACTTTACAATACAATTATATTTACAGAGTGGAATAGAACTGTTGCTACTATTGACACAGATTTGAACCCTACTACTACCCTATAGTATTTATAACATAGTTCATTTAAAAAATGACAAATCGGATGACATAATATGGCTCATCACGATGAATATTATTATGTCTATGGATTAACATACTTAAGAGGTATATTCCTAAAAGACTTATATCCATTAAAAAATATTATTTTGTTTGTAGAAATGTTCATTAAAAACATGTCTGCTAATAAAAGCAGTACAATGCTGGAATCCCAGTATGATTCCGTGTATATTATCATACACAGATCATATTTTTTGTCATTTTGATACGTTTAGTCCTGATTTTCCTACCTCTTTATTATTCACTGGCGTAGGAACAGAGAAATGAATTAACATTTGGTATAAAACACATAGATCAGAGATGGAATCGCTTATCAATTAATGATCCCTTGAAAGTTCTAGATGGCCATGTAACCTATGTGCATAAACATAGCACAAAGGGCTGTGGAGCGCAACATGCTTACTTTTTATTACCAATGTAGTGAAGATTAGTAACTGTAAATTTAAACTCAAGTGGCATTAGGCT
The DNA here is from genome assembly GCA_946251915.1 of Abrostola triplasia. Classification (NCBI taxonomy): domain Eukaryota; kingdom Metazoa; phylum Arthropoda; class Insecta; order Lepidoptera; family Noctuidae; genus Abrostola; species Abrostola triplasia. Next base: position 5,896,161 of record OX276434.1, on the reverse strand, counting down.
GGGCATTTGGCAAGATGTGGTAATGGCAGGTGGAGTACCTGAGAAAGATACCCGACGGAATGGTGGACGAGAGAGAGCACGCGTAGAGTAGAAAGCCCAATGGCCAGATGGGTCGGAGACATAGTACAGCTTATCGGAAGGAACTGAACCAGAATTGAGCAAAACAAGGAATATATTAAAAGAAAGGAATTCAGCTAGTAAATATCTTTTATATTATTTTAAGACAAAGTTCTCCAACATTTTTCTAAAATCGGAACAGGATTTAACTTGCTCACTGCTTTAACCTAAATCCACCTGAACTTGAATTATTCTCTATCAAAACAAGCACATGTATATTATGTGATTCCACTTAGTGTCAACGCCCCTGCAAACCCTAAACGCCCAAGTCAAACATTTGACCACTGATATTTTACCTAATGAGTTTAGGAATTAAAATCGAAATTGTAGACTACATGAATATATATTTTTTAATCATGAAAATTAAGTAATTCTTTTTGTCAGATTATTATAAGCAAATTGAAAAATAATATAGTATTAACAAATAAGTAAAAATAATGTTCGGATACAGCTGTAACTCATAGGATATATAGAGCATATTATTATCAAGCAATATATTCTGATTTGGTGCAACATTCAGAGATATAATACTTATAATGCACGTAGATATAACAGATAAATAATAGACAAAACTCAATCTGAAATATTTCGAATATTGAGTATAATATCATTTACAAAATGCTCGAAGTAATATTTATTGTTTCCTTACTCCTAGATGTATTACGGTGTAAATTGTATAGTACTTATACTGATAAAAACGCTATTAAACATACGAATTTACGAATGTTTAATAAACAGGTAAACGAAAGTATTGCAATAACTATATAATTATCCTTACCTTAGCCCATGGGTGGCTCTTGATTTGTGGGAATTTGAATTCTGTATAATTAGGATTCATCTCTCGAATTTGTTCTCGTGTCGGAGTACCTAGTACCTGAAAAAAAAAGTGTATTAGAGATATATTTTTTGGATCTAAAATATTGTACTTGTATTCTTGTGTAAATACATACCTTGATGATTTCGACCAGTTGATCGACGCCGGAATCTCCTGGGAATATTGGCTGTCCCAATAATAATTCTGCTACTACACACCCAGCGCTCCAAACATCTATGAAAAATAAAATGGATTTACTAAAATAAAAAAATATGTCAATGATTTAAAACTAAAATTTAATTGAGCATCACAATTTAGATAAAGTAAATTTAATACATAATTGCTTTGTTTTGTTTATACGTGTTTGATACAGCACTATAAATTTTAGTTTTATTGTAATTTATATTGTTCCTTTTCTGAGGAGGAAAATCATGAACCCTTTTAGATCACTCTTGAATATGAACGACAGTTTATCTGACATTGCTCCTTTTTGTTTTTATGAAATGGTATTTCAAACATTCCGACGTAATTCTGTTTTGAAAATAATTTACTAATAGTTTCTTTGATATAAGGTTACTTACTAGAGAAAACGAGTACCTATAGACTTTATTATTTACTACATTATTTTATATCTAGGCCATGATGGAGAACAGAGCTACACAATTATTATTAAAAATATCTGTTTTTACTTTTAAGCTAAGTTCAACCTTATCCCACGCGTGAATACCAGTCCACAGTCTAGTAACTGAAGTGGTAAACCCAGCGAGGTACTTTGCAAAAGGCTACAAGTTTATTTGCCGGAGTCGACTTAAAACCCATCAGGAGGAAACTGCTTTAATTTAAGTTTTCCTTAAACTAATGATTCGTCCTCTTGTTAATGAAGGCCGTAGCTCAAAAATAAGAGACGTAATTATAAGAACGTACTCTAGGATCTAATTTATTTTGTTGAAGAAACATGGCCTCAATATTTTAAATGCGGAAGTTTTTATAATAAGTGTAACAAAAGTAATTGTAAAGTTCATTCATATGAAGTTTAGTAAATACGTTGAATCGATCTGAATTAGTACATTGGCAAGATTTTAGCAGGTCGAGAACGTTTAACGTGGCACATTTATCAGTCATTTGTCTTTCATTCGAGTAGCTCGTATTTCGTATAACCTGTAGTGACTGGAGGCAGACTATTCACAACATTATTATATTATAAATGACAAAGAGAAGTGATCACAATCAATACCAATGACGACTGCGTCGCGATGTATTGATAGCATCAGAACATTGTACTTATATCTACGTATAGTCTGAGCTCAGATAACAAGTTTTACCATCACAGTCTAATCGCAAAACACTGTGATCTTTAAGCGCGTGCTGCTTACAGTTGTCGTCTGGTATTACTAATCATATCTAACATTTTAAGTCCCGGCAGGTCGTTAGCTTTCGCTACGTAACACAATTCATTTCGAATCCGATGCAGTTTTATCTGATAATATCGGAACCTCTCCGGGGCTAGCAGATAAGTGGATGAAAGCCTTATTAAATAGTACAAGTTTTGATAACTCACCGATTTTAGTGGTATAATCTATGGCTCCAAAAATGAGTTCTGGAGCGCGGTAGTATCGAGAGCATATGTAGGACACGTTAGGCTCGCCACGAACTAGGTGTTTCGCAGAACCAAAGTCGCAAAGTTTGAGTACGCCGGTTTTAGGATCAAGGAGGAGGTTCTGTGGCTTGATATCTCGGTGGCAGATCCCCAACGAGTGTATGTACGCGAGGCTTCTGAATAACTGGTACATATACAGCTGTTGAGCAAAGACAGTTGCGTTAATTTAACTGTTACAGGTAGGCTAACATGCATCACATTTTAGACAAATACTACAGAAAAATGTGGTGAGAGTAGAGTGACTGCGAAGCAATACGTACCTTTATAAAACTAATGGGTATGGTTTGTTCATCTTTGGAGTAATGACGTGCCACTTTATACACAGTCTCGGGTATGTACTCCAGCACCAGATTCAGGTACACTTCGTCTTTCTGAAATGAAGAAATTATAATACAAGTTATACAGAAATTATATCTACAGCTACTATGCATATACCTAGCAATGCTCTTGAAAATATAACAATGAGATATGTAAATATATTGCAAGTTGTATAAGTCTGTATAATGCTTTAATACATAGAGGAATGATAAGGAGAAAACAAATTGAGGAATAAAAATGAAATGGAGACAAACGACGCGATATTTATCATCTACGAAAAGTAAAGAAGAGAAGTATTGAGTAATACAGTCAGGATATTAAAACAAAAAACACAAACTACCGCAGTTGAAATACGTTTTCATTTTGTAAATACACTTGAAAAATATGCATCACAAGAAAACTGGTGCAAGGAAGAAATGTTAAAACTTCAACATTTTGGGAGCTACCCAAAAATTCTATTAGAAAAATCTGTAAGTGATGTTTAACGAGACGAGTTGGTACCTACATTTTCATCAATTGGTTTTGTTTACTAGTGATAGATACAGAACTGAGATAGTTATATCTACTATTGAAAATCAGATTTCGAACTACATGCCAACCAAGGTGTTGCTTAAATATTATACATACATAATTTCATTAGTTTGTGTATATGTTTGGACCAAACTTATCAGACTACTCAGCCAAGTAAATACTTATGTATAACAAAGCTCTATTATTTGCTTCTTCATTTTACAAGGTTCTCACTATTTACACGGTGATTAGTTTTTATTAAATACCTATATTGGGAAACTACTCGATAAAAAATTAACTACTTGTGTTCTTTTAATATAGGAAGTAAAGATAATTACAGAACAGTAATCAGCCTAAATATAAACACTAGATCTAGTGGATTGACTTCACCAGATGGTACTGAAACATTCCTAACATTTTAGTGTGCGGGTTTATGCGTTACAAAGTTCTGCTGTTTCCACAGGCAAGTGCAAATAAACCACGTACATGGCAATGAAACACTAAAGCTGTCTGTAAGAAAACAAAATGTATCAAGCAAGCATCAGTTAGAATCATATAAACACAACTTAGATGACGCAATACAGAACAAGTTAAATTTATGAGATGATTGATGGTAGAACATTGTGGCCATTGACCTGATCAGATGTAAAGCTCATGGCTGAAAGATTACGGCTCATGACGTGATTAAGACTTGCTCTCAATAAATCATGTATGCACGCAACTGTTTGACGGGCTTCCACGGTTACCGACCGATACTTTACATTCAATTACATGTAATTTTAAAAAATGCAATCATCATAAAAAAATATTGTTCGGTAACCATAGCCAGAATTGGAAGGCCTAATTTGTGCGTTAGCACACTAGCGCAACAATCTAATTTATTCATAAACGTACTGCGACATCAAGAGACTGCATTGCGTTTAACATTGAGCTCACTGCTGCGGGCACTGCCGCCTTCCCCCAAATAAAACACACAAATAATACACCCTTAATAAAGCGAACTAAAAGGTAACTTGATCAAATCAATATAGTCAATTAGATAGTCAGGACATTTTGAAGAAATAGGGCTCAAAGGAGATGTCTCATATCAATACCAAAGGATTTGTTCTATAACAAAGTTATATAATAACTTGAGTAATTAAGAATACATCCGTCATATTATACCTAAAAATGACTTGCTTATAAGCATGAACTACTATAGCACATCCCTTACATAAACAAACAAAGAAACAAAGTCATTTGCACAACTATTATTAGCAGTTGTCAGAAAACAATATTAACCAAACAATTACACTAAATGAGATATCTCCTTTCCGGTTTGCAGACCCTTCTGAATTAAAGTAATATCTGAATTCATCACAAAAATGGGTCCAAACCAGAAGTTAGATCCAAATAACTACTAGAAATTAAAATAGTCTAAGAAAATTATTAGACACATAAATTAATAGGTATAAGTTCCTTATTATAAAAAACACTCACCTTTTCCCCACTGGAGTAAAAGAAATATTTCAATTTGACAATATTACAATGCTCCAGCCGTCGCATGATTTGAAGCTCTCGGTTCTGCAAGACAAGCCATGTAATTAGTAACTTTAATATTCTAAAAGCTATAAGGAGGTTTAATGAATGTTGTACTAAACGAGTTTAGAATAAAGTACATGATGCTATGTTATTGTTTGTGAGAATTACCTATCATTATTTGTAATGCTTTTATTTCATAATATCGTCATCAGTATTTACTTGTTCCTTCTAAATTAAATAGAAAAGTGTTACCGGATATTTTAGCTAATACCTAATACGCATGCAGATGCAAATATACTTTAAAAAAATATTCGATTAGAATTACATATTTATAAAATGTCACGTTCTATTATAAAAATGAAGCCACGATAGTGCATGTTTTAAGCTAATGAACTAACCCTACATCATTATTGTATCATGACGCTGCCCTTAATTCTAAATAAGCTATGAGGACACGTTCCCCAAGGTACTACGATAGCAGCTAAGTAAGTTAATCAGAGCCACCTAACCAAGTGCAAGATTAATTTATGTGACACACAAATAGAATAACGGAGTTCCAGTAAAAAAGAAGTAACCTCAGTTAAGTGTTGGAATACTACATTATCTTTCCTAACAGTGAACTAAGAGGCCATTAGAAATTTAGGAATAATTATAACCTATCTACTATTTCGAACTGACAGTGAGTACAGAGCAATGTAATGTTGTCTTAAGTTTTTTGTGTCGTGTCGATATTATTTATGGTTAAATTATACCAATTATAGATATTTTGAAAGATAAGTTCTAGTTTAAATTAGACTTACCTTAAACCTCTTGTCCTGGAGCACCTTCTTGATGGCAATGAGCTCGCCGGTGTCGCATAGTTTGGCCTGGTAGACAACGCCGAAGCTGCCGTTTCCGATGAGTTTCATGTCAGCATAGCTCACCTCCTGGGGCCGGTCGGGGCCTTGCCCCGGCGTGGCCACCACAGTCGTCACCTTTGAGCCGTCCTTACCTGAAACACAAACAAAATACATTTAAAACACAATTCAGACATTGAGAACGAGGTACAGTTTTAGACTATATGTATAGATATTCTTAACGCAGGATACAACCTAAATCTTCGATTTTGAGATTGTCCAGTTTCTAATGTATATCATTTGTGTTTTAGAATGCCAACCAGCACAACACCGAAATTTAAAAAGAAATTCTAACGTTCAACAAATTTGAATGGCCTCTCTAATGCAATTGAGTGGTGACGTGAACTAATCCATCTATTACACAGACAGTAATAAATAGGTGGCGTGAGCATATCATAGTTATTTACTGTTTAGACACGGCAAGTAAATACTAATCAATTCATAAATGTATAACTCATACGTCACTTAAAACTAGCTTATATTAGATATTGAAGACTAACCTTCCGTGTCCGAGTTATTATTTAATGTATAAGAGTAACGTCTATCATTGTCCATCATTATATACCAGGTGTAAATGAAGAGTAAATATGGTGAAAACGGATTTTAACGGAGTAACAATTTATCTAAAAATAAATAATTTTATAAATTCTTGGCCATCTAGATACAATAGTAGTGATAAGATCACAGATAATAAAATGATGCATCTACGCTTCTTTATAAATGTAATAATGTAAAAATATTTATCTACGTACGTATTATATGTAGGCTGGTATGTACAATACAAGTTAAATATTACGTAGGGTTAGACAAAAAGAGGAGTCGCGTGGGGTTAAACGCATCACACCATTGTTTACGGTCGGGCGGGTCACTTCAGAGCACCGAAACTACAACCTTTTTACAGACTGAAATACAGACTTTTAGATACACGAAGTTAAAGAGCGCTAAACTGCTTTGAAATATTCATTTTAAAACACAAAACGGCATCGCTGCTATTTATCATCAAACTATTATTAAGTGCTCACTGTGCAGTGTGCATCAACTATTCCATACATTAAATACTGACACAAACTTTTAATTAAATGGGTTTTTTAGTTTAAAATATAGTACTACTCTTTATTATAAACAATCTTAACCCATCGTTCGAACGCCATATTGAAACTTGATTATCGTGAGATTTTTGCATATTTCCTTTTAACTTAAAGAATACCAAAAATTTAAGTATACTTACCAAATATTACCATAGGTTAGTAAGTGTAATGCACTTGTCCATAAATGCTTGCATCTTTTTGTAAGTATTACATGATGTGAACTCTCGTAACTGTTAGATTATTATCAAAGCATTCATTGAGGTCAAATACGATGACGTAACCCGAGTAACATTAAAAACAATGTAATATAAATTAATAAATCGCAAAATTTACGTCACTGCTAACCAATGTTCATCATTTCACCGTAGTCGCTAGTTGCAGTTGTTTATCTTAACAAGTACATGTATCAATAACATCCGAATGTCTACGTGTGAACTCATTTATATGCTATGGAGTTAACAACATCTATTTTATAAAATATACTAACGTACGTTGTTTTCAAAACGTCAGTGCCTTCGTAATAAGTACAATAGAAGGTATTAAAGTAGCGTTACTAAGCTCGAGCCTTAATTTTAACTGCATTAATTCATAAATACTTTTAAACTATTTATGTAAGTTTGAGCAAACCAATTACATTTTACAAAATTCAATTTGAAGGCTTGCAACTATAACATTATCCTGCGTAAAAATGAAACCTAAAGGTATGCACAACATTTACATTTGAAAAGACGTACATTTTAATAATTCCGCTGAAACATCCAGGTGCAAGCAAATATCTGCTACTACCTACCAGATATACATAATTACATATACGCAACTTTCAATGTAAAAAAATCTCACTATAAAGCCGAAAAGCTCTGTTGCTAAATAAACGCCTGTTACGATTTCGCAAGTTCAACCAAATTGCATTTAATTCTACTTGGTAGAACCTGTCTATCTATCTAATATTGCCTTAGTTGCCTTGCCTCTTAGTTCTTAATACAAACGGAATAAATTTGGGGCAATCTATTCATAGCTGAAAACCAATGGGCATAAATGTGTAGGTACCTTTTATAAATATCGCCTGAATCGATGAACTGCCACGATTTATATTAGATACTAGTTTTTCCGGCGACTTCGATTTGAATATAAACAAAAGATAATCTAATGTTCTTACATAAACACTAACGTTCCGCTGTACATTTCTCCAGAAGTATTCCTAAAATATCTTAATTAAATGCTAGGTAGGTTTTTTACGGTTAACATAACCTGTATTAATAAAATATTTATTGAAGATTTTTGGAGTGCAAATCGTCTTCCCGAATTACCGTTCCCACATACTATCAATTTTTCGCCCAGTATACCCTGGAATGTAAGCCTCGCCAATATATTATAATTATTTTGTCTATCTAATCACAACACCATGGTCCACGGTATAAGCTATATTTACTTAAGTACTATTTTAGCTGAAGCCATAAAGAACAGGTTCTAAAATATTATAACAAACCAATCTTCCTACTTTCGTAATCGTAGCACAATCTTTTCAGCGGTTAAATCAAATAACTTTTGAAGGGCGGGGTATGAAGCATGAAAACTTTCCATACAAACGTTAAGTAGTAAATTTTCAAACCTCTATCAAAATGGCTTACTCTGAGAACCATATTTTGCTCGATTTCAGAGGTAAAGACAACATTATCGGTAAGAAACGAAACCGTTTTTATATTTATTGGATAGTCTGCGCAGTAAATCCATATTTAGCTACTTTTGTCGTGACCTATCCCATTTGTGTTCACATGACTTAAGTTAATGAGGTGGACTTGGTCAATGTTTATACATACGACACATGAACAAGACAACCACTATACGTATACAGTAGCACAATATATATTTGTCCGGAAAACTATCTTTAATGGACTTTATTTCGACATTTTTTAATTACCATGAAATCAAAATTTGAAACTTTCGAATAGCTTGTCCGACAGACACAGGCAAACTTGGTGTAAATAACTAATGATATTTATGCTTGCCAAATAAAAAAGATCGATACTTTGACCGTAACCAACACATCGACTAACGGGCGGTTAAACTGCAATAATTAAAAATTTCTAAATAACTATTAATTTCTCAAGTTACCTTAAACTGAATAAAGGCATATTAAAGTTAAGTATGTAGTACTAAAAGTAGTACTGGGCTATATTAATTATGACCCTGAAAGTACTCCGGGCATGTGCTGACCGCCACACCCATAGCAACCCTTATTGACGTATACCTAACCGCTCTCCACCCTTGTTTATCAGCTTTTTATCTAACTACTTCTTTCAATTTGTTATGTAGTCTTTCAAGTCCCATTAGACTGAAATATTTACGATTACATTATGTATCCCTGTTTATTATTATATTTGCGTAGAAAGTGGTAGTTAGTAATTACATATCTACACTTAATGCCACATATATCCATGAAATAAATTTATTACTTTTAACAATGTAACGTCACAATGTTGCGCAATCATTCAATTTTAACGTTCATATTTTAATAATAGAGTGGCAACGGTAACGTGTATCGTGCTGGTGTGAATTATTTAGAACATGAGCATAAATACATTAGAAAGTAAAGACGAAGGTTCGTTACGCCGTAGTTTGCAAGTGCAGTCGTTTACGTGTCCACAACTGTAGGAAGCGATACGGAAAACTATTGACTGATACTATTCCGTACCTAGCGAACCAATATCACCTACACAAAACACATTTTTTTCGAATTTGTTCTTTTAGTTTTTGCTTCCATTTTTACAATGTAATATCGACTTCCGTTTAAATCTCGTTAGATCTTTCTGATTTCCTTAGATTTTTTTCACAATTGCAAATTTTTTTGCTGTTGTAACCAAATAAGAAATGTAAGTACATAGTTCATAAATTGACAGTATATTATTTTCATTTACAATTATTAATATAATTTGATTTAAATATAAACACCATAATATAAAATATGTAAATCGATGTTTCAGATATTTTGTGTTTGATATATTTTTGTTGATAAAACAAAACTTTCATGCGTGATCGTCGTGACTACAGACTTACCTATTTCTGTAAAAGCCTTTTAATACCGCTTTCTCTTATATTTATGAGAAAACGAAATAACTTAATTTTACTGCTGCAGCCTATATTCTACACTTCAATCAATAACCTAGGTGAATAGCAAATTGTGCATCTCTTCTTTGATTTATCTAATTATGTTTTTGTTCTATCCAAATGTATTATGTTGTACCCAACAGTTCCTAAAGAGTTGTTTAAATTACCTTCGTTGCGTACGAAGATAATAATGGAATAAGCGAGATATAATTGCTAATTGGTCAGTAGATATCGTACTAGCAGAAGACGATACTGATATTTTGGAGTAACTCGTATCGCTCTTTTCTGAGGTTGTTTTTTATTAAGAGTTTTGATGAACACCTTCCATGATAATGAAGAATGAATTCGATGGCCAGATATTAAGGAAACATCAATTAAAAATAACTAGTTTGTGACCATAATTTTTAACATTTCCATCATCAATTCGAAAAGATTTATATAAAATACGTTCACAACCAACGGAGTAGTTACGGAACGTACAAAAAGACTATTCAGAAATAAGAACCTCGTTCTTTCACTTATTAAGTCAGTTATAAATAAAACAAATCGCTTACTTGATAGCTGACTACTGTCGGATATATTTTCTGATGATAACAATGATGCTGTGAAATTAAAGAAAAAAAATCAGTTTCTATCCTCAAATATCGACCTAAGGCAATACATACTTAACATTAATCTTTCAAGATAAATGTCATGTTAAGTTGCAGTAATTTTCAGAATGTTCATAAAAAAAAATCCCTTATGCATATTTTATTCTTACTTTTAAATCTTCGAAGCTTCATTTTATTATGCCAAGAGATAAATCGCTTGGTCTAAAATAATAATAAATAATATATGAAATAATATAACATGTCGGTAACATAAGTCTCACCGATAAATTATTATATTCAGTATGAGGTGCTAATAAATACAAATTGATTTATTTTTACTCTACTTCTCCGTATGTAGAGTTAAACTAATAATTATGAGGTGTATTTGCACCACGGCGTATGATAAACATGATGTCGTTAATATGCCCTCACCACAAGAATGAGATATTATTATTGTCTTATTACATGCGATCTGGTTTAATATGTCCAAGCTACTTAACGTGATAAAGAAAATGTACGTAATTATTCAATCATACAGCAAACCCACACAGAATAATGTAAGTAAAATACAACGAAACAACCTAACTAATTATTAGAAAAACCTAAGTAGATAGTTATAGAAAAAGACGTGATCCCATATTATGTTCTACAAACACCATAACAACAACAATCAGGACAAAAAATACAAAAGAACATAGACAAGAAATTAAATGTTAAATTATGTAATATAATATTAGTGTTATTGCGATTATCCTCCAATCATACAAAACAACTGATACCACATTACACAGTATTCTATCCACGGATTTTATACAGTAATATTTTGATACCGAGTGGAGGATTTTCGCTTTTCCAATAATTAGAGTGAAGTGAATTTCTAAACAGAATCAGGTGGCACTACACCGAGCTAATGTGTGTGCAAAATCTAGCACTTACGATGCGAGGAGGCAGTCTTCTTTTCTGAAGCCAGCTCGGTCTTTTTAGGAGTATCCACGTCGCCTGCATGTCGCAGCAAAACACAAAAGCAGCATTAGAACATAGATGGTGAACATACAAGTAAATGCAAAGATACACTATGTCACGGATTTGTAATTGTGCGGTACTGGGCGTGACGAATATAAACAAGAACCACATGACACCAATCGGGAATGGTCGAGTTTACAACGATAAAGGATATATAAACACTCACTGATGGTACGCCGAAGTTTTTTACAGAAAGAGGACAGACGATCACGGGCGCGGCTCAATTGACCACTTTTTTCCGTATCAAGTAATCGAAGTAAAGAAGGTTCTGAGCGCGCGGCCACCTCTCCTACGGGGCGTAAAGCCACCGTAGTGGGACCTTCGGAAACTCCCAAGTTGTCGAAGCATACCGGCCCTGCGGAACACTCCAGCTTGGCAGAGGATCGCACGCGAGCGCGCGTTGTGGTAGACTGCCGGCCGAAGCCTGTAGGCGCGGGAACTCAAACCGCCGCCCCGCCCCGTAGAGGTCGACCCTCGTTACAACAGTATGTGGTGCTAATTCAAACTTCGCGACTAAATACTTTCCAGACAATACTAACAGTAGTGTAGTGTGTTATGATAGATGAAAAAATGAACACGTTGATCATACATAAGCAAAGGACTGCTACTACTACTGTACCTTGGTAAACAGTAGCTGCTCATTAGGGTGTGTCTTATCATATAAGAAATATTATGTTAGTTTACAATAAAAATATACAAATAATGTGGCATAATAACAGCCGACATAATAAATTGTTCTAATTACCTAAGATACAATAGACAACACAGGTTAGCAATTTTATATAAATATTGGGGATAGAACATTATTAATATCCGACTATTTGCATAAGCATGATACCTCAGGGGCCATACATCCCTTAACATGCATCTCTATTATGCGAATTGTTTAAAGATGATACAATATATTTCAATACTGTTGACCCTTTCTACAGCAGGCTATTGTTATCGCAATTGAATCGAACCAACCGAATTCAGTATCACATCGCATGCGCGCGTGTCTACCTTTTTATACAACCGGTGATAATTCAGGTGTGACGTCACCTACAGTAAACTCTAAATAATTCTCAACTTTAAATGATTGTGTACACAAAGTAATAATGATAAACTAGTGCACTACGATATCTCACCCATGCAAAATTGACAAAATTCATAGAATATCATAGGTTAACGGTTAAGTCATAACGCATGATCTGTCTTCACCTGGTATATAAGAAATAAATATTTTGTAGACGTAGAATACATGAAAAACGGAACATTTTTTTACGGTTTGAAATGATTATAACTTGAACATATTTAGGATGCTTTGAATACTTCTTGATTTTCACATAACGTGAAAGTTCCTGTTACCAGGAACTGACATAATATCACGACAGACAGACATTGTCAAAATATTGTCTTTGAATTAGTGAAGGAATTATGTGACAAAGATAAAGAACATGTATTGATTGAAAGTAGATTTATTGGGATCACATTTTATCATGTATTTATAATCAAAGTTAAATTTATGTACAATGGACTTTCACAATTCCATAGTGTTAATTTTTTTATAAAAACATTTACAAAAAGTTTTTTACATAATGTTTGATTTATAAACTTGTAAAAGCGATTGGAAAAATTAAATGAATGGTTTTCATAAGTTTTGCGCTGTCTTATCCACGAGATGGATGAAAAATGTCGTAAAAAGTCAACATACTTAAGTTCATAATTTTATTGAGTGTCTAAAATTATACGAACCTTGCTAGCGAATTTAAAGAATGATTAATTAATAACGTCATAGTCGACCATAATTATAACAGGCCGTATGACACTTGTTACAGGGTAATTACTATTATAGCCAATAGATAGATACGTATACGAACAGCTAATAGAATTATGGTTGTCATGGACTCGCAGCAATTGGATTAGAACTTTTGGCGGAGTTTGTTGGATTCTCGGCACGTGAAGAGCCTCGGGCCTCTACGCACCTATTACTTAATATGCTTTGACTAGTAAGTTACAGTACATTATAATTTAATACTATGGTATCGAAGAATTAATTATGAACTTTAGTGTTACAGGTCCAATAAAATTGTAATTGTAATAAAATTGTAAAATAATATTGCACGCTTAAAAATGTTTATGTTAGCTCCAAAAAACGAATTAGTCAAACAATATACCTAATTTAAAAAATCTTAAATAAAAAAGCTAAATTGCAATCACGTGCCACGTATACGAGATGGCCTTAACTTTAAGCAACAGTATAACAACAATGTAAAGTGCATGACACTATTGTTCTTGTAAAGCGACACCGTTTTGTGGTTCTCTACGCTTAACGCGCACGCTCTCCGTCTCTGAATTCGACCAAGGCCCTATTGTCGCAAGAGACTAACCGCAGATAATGGGGGAACCGGTCGTGCCAGCTTTATGACGCATCGCTCACCTTAGAAAATGCGTCTTCATGTCACTATGCGCCCTTCTTGTTGCTAAGAACGTTTTTATCGGAACAGCCCTTAAACTTAACAAAGAGAAACTATACAATTGTTCTACTATAAAAAAAAATGTAAAGAAATAACGTTATTTTATTATTTAGTTAAAATGTTGTTCATGTTACTATGTTTGTTTTATTGTCGCTGTGCTCTTGTACGCTTTATCGTGCTTGATTTGTGTATTCATTAAGAGATAACATAACATATTAGTTATTACGTATGAAATAGATTTATTGTAATAATGTTATCAATAAAAAAACGTACAACTGTACTCACAATAACAACTAATCCTAACTTCTACTTTTAAGTAGTCTGTTTAATGATATTATTTATAAATTTACTTACCAAGTTTATGTATAATATGTTTGTAATCTGTATAATCCGGAATTCTATGCGTTACCTAGATAATTTATAAAATTCCTAATCGTTCAGGTTATGTTAAAAATATTGCTTATTTCATACTTTGGCTCGGTATTCTATACTATATCAGTGTGCAAATGACGAAAGAAGAAAAGGGGATAGCTGGACGCTGCATCAGGTCGCTCGGCTTGTTTGTGCCGTTGTCGAGGTCATTGTTCTAACCCTACAATTTTTTATATTCCTGTAACTTTAGTAAATAAAAATACAGTTGATCCATGTCTAGCTGCCTTACAAAAATAGATTTGTTTTTTTAAAGCAATTCTGGCTAGCTAGCTTTGTTGAATTTTTATAAAACTACTAACACTTTTTGTCATTGATAAATACATAACAAAATATATTTGTTTGATATATTGCCGGTGGTCTAGCAGGTACATTATTATTATTATATATTCCCGAATTACTTCTTCGGTGAATACAGGCGCGGGGAGCACATACAGTACCTACACCCACATTTAGAGAGTTATGTTCTAGGACCGAGACGTCTGAGTGTTATTGGGCACGAGCCTATTGCCATCAACCGAGTACAAATCCAGACTCCGTGCTACTGAGAATTACCGAATGCAAAAACCCAGACGCGTTTTGCCCAACCGGGAGTTGAACCCAGGACCTCATGCTCGGCAGTTGCGCTTAGCGGCCTCTAGACACAGTAGATGTATTTTTTTGTCTACCCTAAATAGTTTTCGACTGCTGGGTAAGGAACCTATTTCCCCTATTCTCGGCCAGCTCTGGCCACTTTTTTTGGAAGGCGTCCAAATCGCCCCGTCCATCTCCGTCTAGGTCTTCCGCGTTTCCGGCGTCCGTCTTGTAGCACCCAATTGGTGAAGACGTTAGCCCAGTTCTCGGGGTGCATGCGATAGATGTGGCAGGCCCAGTCCCACATCAGCCTGCCAGTTTCTGTTCCTACGTCGGCTAGGTATTTTTTGGAGTGCAGTGTGGTGTTTCGGACGCGATCAACCCTTTTAACCACAATATACAGATACTGCGACCTGCGCTTCATAGTTCTTTGGCATGCCTTTAATTTGTACTTCTGGATTTCGGTCAGGGACCAAGTTTGGATACCCTAGGTTAGAATGAACAGAATACACATGTCGAAGAACTTTCATTTTAGTGAGTAGAAGGTTGCCTTGCATTAGCTCTTTCGTAGAACGATAGCATTTCCAGGCATTGTCGAAAAGCCTTTTTAACTTGGGATTTCTGCCGTTCATTAGGAGCCCAGCTTGAGGGCTTGCAGAGCTTAGATCTTGAAGCTTTGGTTCCAGTTCTGACGCTGAAGAAGAGAAAAGTACTATATCGTCAGCGAAAGGCAGATTTATCAGCATCTCGCGTACAACAATGACTCCTCTCGGCTCCCATGAAACTGCTAGGTTCTAAAGGCTTTCTTGAGAAAGCTTGTAAATAATTTAGGAGATAGGGGATCACCTTGCTATACGCCTCGCTCGATCGGAACGACTGACCGGGGAATTTTAAATTCTGCTCTGCTGTTATTATAGACGGTTTTAATAAATTTAACATAGGTGGGTAAAATATCCTGGTTATGAAGAGCAGTGATTATTGAGGAATAGGTTACAATGCCTAGAGTAATCAACAAATGCGATAGATAGGCGTTTATTAAATTCATAAAACTTTTCTAGAATCTGATTGAGTGAGTGGAGATGGTCGGTCAATGGTTGAAAAGTTAGGCCGAAATGATGCTTGTTTGGGAGGTTGATGAAGATCAATCAAACCAGCAGTACGATTTTCAATAATTTTACTCTTTTATCACCTTTCTTGTGAAGCAAATTTATATGAATTAATCAGTGAAATAATATGAAAGTGAGACTGGACTAACGTTATTAGAGTTTTATAAAAAACAACTAAACGCGTCACATAGCGTGGACTAAAGTTCTTTATGAGGCTTTCTTTCTTCAAAATATGACGCCGAATTTCTAATTATATGTTTGTGATTTTGGGCGTATTTCCAAGGTGGGGACGTTGTCATGACGGTAATGTTGTCGCTAGATATTAGTGAAAAACAAAAATGAAGTAGGCAATGCGTAGACTGTGTAGGTCGTTAAGAGCATCACAAATAAAGTGTAAAGGAGGAGTGCATTTATTAATGTGCTTTCGTAAATAATTTGATTTTAATTGCGTAATTAAAGATTAAGAAATCGGTAAGTCTTCGATTTGTTACAAAATTAAAATACTTTGTATTAATGTATGCACCAGTAATAAGCAATGCACTAAGGACACGTGTGATGCGTGACTTCCATATTGCAATACTCGTTACTGTACTCGACTTAAAGATAATACTTTTTCCAATTTCTAATTTTGTTTGCTAAGCGCGACTGCTGAGCACGAGGTCTTGAGTTCGAATCCCAGGTCGGGCAAAGTGTTACTGGGATTTTCTATTAGGTAATTCTCTGAATGTGTGCCCGATTAATAGCAATAGGCTCGCCCCCTATTACATTGGGACCCAAAAAATATAACTGGCGAAATGTGGGTTTACTATATGTGCACCTCTGCTTACCCCTTCGGGGAATATAGGCTTGATGTTCTGTTAAGTTTAATTTTGTTTATGGGAGAGAGACAGGTGTATGCCAGGATCGTAGAAAATGAATAATCGTGGTCTCTGGAAACGGGCATCATTTCGCATTCTTCAAAACCATATTATTATAATGTGTTACTTTCATTTTAGTCTTATTTACTTTTGGCGGTGCTACAGTCATAGACATTTATTCTACAGTCATTTGGAACCGTTATTGACGAACTGTAATTTTAGAAAACACCAACTTGCTAACTATCTGGAGGTTTTGAAATTATTATAAACCGGACGGCAATTATAAACACGCATTATGCATGCATGCATTATAATATGTACACATGGACAAAAAGGTGGGATATTGTCTTAATTTAATTATTCAAATCAAGTTTAATGCTCTATAGCTAATTTTCTGCCTGATCGAGAATTCAAATAACGAAAATATCGTCTGATGTCAGAAACATACATTTTACACAAGGTAAGTACTTATTTCCTAAGACTATTGCAAGTTAACGGATATGACCAGGCGAAAAGACTATACCATCGCCTCAAGTAGGTACTTTAATGACCTTTATCCCTGGTACGACGCAAATTAATTACAGAATTATGAGATATTTGATAGCACAGCTCAGAGGTTAGATATTATAGCTGTGTGTTTATTTCCAACAGTAAAATAAAACAGCGTTCCTACGCAATTTAACATGCCGATGTGCTCGGGGCGTATTATAAACAATTGCATTGTTCTATTATGATAAAACAGAAGGATTTACAGAAGAAGCGACGGCGACGTTACAAACACGGGTAACACATGCCAAGTGGAGGGTGATACACTTACAGATAAATAGTTATATCTCGTTATCAATATATCAATAAGATTTCGTACCTAACGTCACTTAGGTAGTTCTACATATAAGATAACTTTTGATGGTTGTAAAGTAGATACGTCAAATATACAATGGTGTACCTACGTTATGTAAAGTTTTAAAGATAACTGTTACGTACCTATTTTTTTCACAACAAACGAGGACGGTTCAGTTGAATTGGCTCTATTATGCCGATTATCAGGATCTGCATTGACAGTATAAGTACCCCGACGTCGTAACATTATTTTTGTAGAGTTGTCTGCATAACAATAGGTTTTCAACAAGAGACACAGCACTGATAACTATCATTCTCATTGACCCTTTCACACAAATATATGTATATGTATATAATATGGTATAATGTATCACATCACGTTTTGTAAATCACAACCAACTGACGAGTGCAAATGATTTAACTGTGTATGTCGCACTGTTACTCACTGTATAATATTTGACCCACGTACGAAGTGTCGAACAAAACTACAGATTGTTTTCAAATTACTTGCGTACCGGATAGCTGCCGCAACGGCGCGGCGGCGCACCACTGAGGAAGTGGGTTAACGAACCAATTGGTAATTTTGCAACATGCACCGACTCTGGCGACCACGTCGGTCGACTGTGACCGGCCGCTGAGCGAAAGGCAACTTGAAAACCGAGAGTGCGTTGGCACGGTTCTTCCGCGAATGACAGGATGGTGCGGTCATACCGCCCGCGAGATAGCGAGATCGGCGACTGTTGCTGATAACATGCGATAACCGTGAACAACTGACTAATAAATACCTTATAAACTTAACGTGCTACACAAATGGGAATAAAAGTTATCGATTTACAATAATTTCCAAAGAAATGAAAGAGCTCTCAGATAATAAAAATTCCTTATAAAACACTGTTAACTACCATTCTCATGGCACAATTCAATTTAATATTTGTTGCGAAAAATAAAGATTAATAAGCGCTATCGATTTTTATTCATGCAAATGAATAATAACGATATCGTTAGCAGGCCACGAATCGTTCTGTCAAGGTTGTGTAACTATATGCAAAAGTCGCGGTCATTAAGCTGCTTAACCATGAAGGGTTTGTTACTATGTTTTAGTCAACTTTAATATTGCCCGATATTCATTTCAATATTCAATTATTCAAAATTATATCCTTCATATTATAAAGAGCCAAGTCACTTTGTTCTTAAGGATTTCTTATCAACCTAAGATCCAATTATCCATTTTCGTGGTCTCCATTCATTTAATAGATTTTATTCCGGCTTATATAATTATAACTTAATTAAAAAATAACTCGCGAGTGGGGCGTGCGGCGCGTACGCGGCATCACGAAGTAATAAGTCGCATAGCAACCAATCATTAATTTAAACATGTAGTTTCTTAAGGCATTACTATAGCCTCATGGAAGTAAAAATAGTAATACAATTCTACAATTAGTAATTTTGTATGTATTTACCTACCCTAATTTAAATTCAATTAGATAAGATTTTATCTTAATACAAAGACTACTGATGTTTCTATCAACATCTATGTTTTTATCAGGTGAAAGTATTACACATACCTACTTAATACATGTTGATTTGAGTAAGAATTTAAAATTAACAGGTTGCTTCCAGTTGTGTGCCTATCTTAGCTGAAATAAGACAATAATAACATATGACAATGTATTTTCGTCTTTTCAACCAAAATGTATTATACTGTCAGAGTAAAATTATGACAGCCACAGCCAGGCTCTGTTCTAATGATAATATTAAATAAAGTTAAAAGTATAACTGAAGAAGACAGAGATTTGGGCAACATAGGCATTGGTAATTATACTGAGAAACACCGTATCTCAGCTGGAAAAGCAGTTATCACCAATTGGTTGAGATGGTGTGATGAAAATCTACTTGTCTATCATTTTTCAGTTTCCTTATTCAATTTCACAAAATTTTATATGTGTAATGTAAATAACAAAAGTATTGAGTACTAGTTATGATAATTATCCAAATTGATATCCCTAAATAGTATAAACATTTTTACAATTAGTCTATATACAACAGTGGTTTTAATTCAACATTGTATTTTTACTATTCACTTGTAAATAAATATGTTTCTTATTATTGTCATTATATGGATTATCAATATTCAATAAAGATATGTCACTTAAGAATATTTATTAAGACAAACATTATTTATGAAATTCCATAATTTTTCTATTGTCTATTAAAACCTCTATTAAATTTATTTTCTATCCATATATGTAAATATGATTGTTTATGACTTTTCACCTACTTACAAGGCAGATTCAGTTTTAAGCGCCGTGTAAAATATGTTACATTAAAAAAAACATTTGCCACTTACCTTTACCTAAAAACATTATATTTTTAGTACATAATTAAAATATACCTATCAAGCGAGTCAATTCTTAAAAATATCTAAAAACCAAGGCTACTGTTGTTTTCTTTTATACTAAAAAAATATTTGTAGTGTGTAAGATCATTGGCAGACTGGCTTTATATAAAATAGATAGCCAATAATCAGTTGAGCAATGTATAAGTATTATGTAAAACTTAATAGGGGTTTAATTGATATAGAAATTATTATAAAATAGGTATGAACATACATATAACACCATTCAAACTTCTCTAATGATAATGACCACCAAGTTTTAATATAATAAACATATGTATAGATTAAAATTTATCTAAAAAAAGGAAAAGGCAAGAATTATTAATAATATAGCTTAGATTGCCTAAATAATTAATGATTTTAGGATTTATTCCAGCTATCTATGGTGTAATTTTATATTTATATCACTTTTATAATCTTCTGTATGTATGTCTAAAACAAAAATTGTTTAATTTTGTATATAATATAAATATTGTAATACTGAACTATTTTAAATTTGTTATCAAGTTCATACATTACTACAATGTAACTAATTTTATATAAGATAGAGGATGGTTTTGTAGATGTTTTGGATTTATGAAATCATATTTTAAATGTTCATGAATTATGCATCAAAGACTGAGGAAATTATAATAAAAGTGTAACACAAAAGGCATGTTAGATGAGACATCCCATCATGACAGCTCATCAACATAGAGCTATAGTTGTGTTCATAGGTAGGAAATACCATTATCCCCAAAGTTCCATATTATTGAATACTGCCTTTTTCACAAAAACCCCTAGTTTATTACGTCATGATAGATAGCAAGTAACCTCAAAGATTCATTAGGTATGTAGTAATTTCTATAATACATGGAACTCCCATAGACTAAGAGGAATTATACAAAGTGGACTAAAGATTATTGAAAACAAAAAACTCAGAACTAAGGATATCACGAAATATAGAAGAACTAATCTAGAATACGACGCATTTCTCGTCGTATAGATATTTTGACACGATTTATCTGTCACACGCCAGGCTTATGTGGCAGAGACTAAGCACCGCCTGTGGCCATTTTTGAAATACTGCGGACATAAAATGCTGTCGATATTGATTAATTTACAAATTATTGTACAATACATGCTTTTAAGTTGAATTGTGGCAGGTTGCAGCCATTTTTAAAATTGTCAGTATCGAAATACGTCACAGGCGTAAGAAATCACGATGGCCGACAAAAGAATGGTTAGGTGGTAGGTACTTACTACTGATTTTTACGCCTCCAAGAGGTGGTTTCGGTGGCTGATTATCGAAAGTCTTTCGAACGGATTTGCTGCCCTCGGCGAATGACGTGGTCCTAGGGCGTCCGCTCATTATTATAGGTATAAAATAAACGGCCTTAGAATCCTGAACTTCATAGATGCTTCACATTTCTCGTTACCACCCTTGCACTCGCACTGAACTCACTTTGCCGACGAAATACAAGTTAAGGATGGTATAGTCAAAACAATATCACTAAGATACAATTGAAATCAAAATAAGACAGTCTTAGTACGGTTTTACAATATCATTTTGTTAATTTTTCAAAATTTACATCACTAAAGTGTACGACAGATTTTAGTTTCTTCAGACTTGTACTTGCTCGTTCGGCTAGTTTCGGCATTCACTCGGACCTTCGATCACTGAACGTACGAAGATGACGTCACGTAAACGCTTTTCAGCGCCATCTACTGTTGACTAAGCTTTCTATCTTGGGCTCATTCAGTAAAACAGTTGGTTACAGATAATTTAATGCATTGCTAAATATGTTGAAGCAGATATTCTCGATAGGGTTACTTAAATCAAATTATAAAATAAATAATTTACACTTCGAAAAAATATATTTAACAAATTAAACAACAACATTCGCGTTTATAATTACGCGTCTAGTATCATGGTGGAACTCACTTGTAGTAAATAGAATCTTTCAAAAAAACTAAACGCAGCTGGCTTTATCCATGTTCAAGATTAGGAACATAAAAGCATAATTTATGTTTCCTTTTTAAAAAATAAAGTTTAAATAAACAAATATATTTATTATGCTGAACATTTTTCCTGCATTACATCGAAAACCCGCCGAGCCAGGGAGAACAACAAAAAGTCAGTTTATTAAGCTCGGTTCACACTGCATTTGTATTTTGTGAACATTGGTAAACCCTCTTACTGGCTTTACGGTAATCAGGTGCTAATATAAGATAATTATGTACAACCAAAATAAAAAGGGAGAATTAATAATAACAGCAATACATAGGTACCTAATTAAACGAATTGAGAGGCATGTGTACTACTAGTATACTTACTTATTATGCACCTTTAACTTATAACCCTGTTTGTTATTTTCTAATTCGAGAATAGGTAACAGTTTATTTTGTCATGGGTATATTTTGGGGTCATGTCCTTCAGTAACAGCTTATTGCGTTATAAACTGCCTGTAATTATGCAACAAAATCGGCACCAAACATAATCGAAACACTACGAGTTCTGAAGTACGACTCTTAATAATGATATTTAATACATTGACCAGTAAGGCGTAATTTATTCGTGAAGTATATTACACAGTTTCTTGTATACGCCGCAATGTATATCAGTTTTATATATGGGTAGCACGCACAAGTGTGAAATTTTTTATCATGTTGAATGCCGCTATCGCTCTAAAAGAGTAGTTGCGCGTGCGCCGCGTAGGAGGCGAGCGGTCCGCTTGCGGCTGGCACTCCTAGTATATGATGTGATTTTATTCACTCTACCACATCAAATGATACAAAGACCAAAGTATCGCATCGCAGTTAGAAAAAATGGAATGTTATACATCGGATAGTTGTGACAGTGATACCAGGGAGCAGAAAACACTCGACTTGTCGAGTCAACTGTTGGAAACGCTTAGCCTATCATCGGAACTGAAAGGCATTGTTGATGAGAAGGATTGCGCAGAAAACTACGAGATCATTCTCCTCTACAACAACAGGATAAAGGCACTGCCTGAGACTATAAACAGGTTTAGTAACTTGAAGATATTGGATGTGAGCAACAACAGGCTGACCGTACTCCCTGATATCTTTAAACATTGTCAGCTAACATCGCTGATAGCAAAACATAATCAACTCACCAATGAATCACTTCCCAAATCGTTTTTTAGCAATAAGAGTTCACTGCGAGAGCTTAATTTAAGCGGAAATCAGTTGAACTTCTTTCCTGAACAAGTTTTAGAGTTAACATCACTAAGGTATCTTTACTTAGGTGGTAATAACATAGTCAACATACCAAAGGACATATGGAAACTGAACAGGTAAATATTACCCATATTATTATTTCAGAATTTAAATGTGTAGACACTTAATGTACTTACATTTTCATTGTACCTATCAGAAGAGCAGAACCTACTTAATCTACTGTCCACTATCCTCTCATAATAAAAATCATAAATGTATAAACATTAAACATTGGACGTCTTTGTCTAATCATCTGCCAATGGGTCATGTCGAGATAAATATTTTACAAAAATTAACGCATTAATCAAACAAGCTACGGCTACTTTTATATCAGCTAGTACCTAAGTAGATAGTTAATTAGATGCAAATCAGTCCCGTAAATGAATCGTCATCGCTACGATGAAATAATTAAATTAAATATACAAACCGCAAACCAGAAGTATTATTATTCCTATTATCTATAGGTTCATTAGTAGGTAGCCACGATTCAATATTTAGTACCTATAATATACCTATTACCTAATTTAATTATAACATTCTATAAAATATGTAGGTATAAAACTCCGTTGTGCTTATGCGTCGTCGACATCAATTTTCACATATCATTCCAAAACTGATATCTTTATTTTTGTTATCAGTCGGTTCAAACAGACAAACACTACAGTTTCTTAGAATATTAAATGCTGTATCGTGCCATTATGTTCTAAATGATAGCGCTACATGTGCCGTCTGACGACATGTAGATAATAGTAGGTATAAATAATATACTAAGTTTGTTATCACTTTTCTGAGGCTAGACGTCGCAAAAGGGTTAAATAGATATGACGCTGGTATAAATAAATATGAAATTAAGTTTATGTTTGACGTACAATAAAAAAGTTGGCGCGTTTTTCAAAATGGCTTAGTTTTGTATTATATTCATGGCATACACCCGCACGCCTAAATCAATTTTATGTCTAGGTATGAGTTAGGTATATTCTAATGCTCAGTTATTTTTGTTCTGAACTCCTAGAGGAATATGCATAAGTTCACAAATCAATAAACATCTGAAACTTGAGTGGGTTAACGTACATGAAATTATTTTTAAAGGTGTTTCTCGGTTAAATAGCGACGCTTAGCGTCTTTCTTATGTACTACGCTTATATTTATGGTAAATAGATTAGTGGAGCAGGATGCAACATAGTGGGCGGACGGCATTTGTTATTTAGTTATTAGGCAGTTACACACCCATCATAGGTGTAGTCGGAGTAGGGTGGTACACCATGTTTTAATACGGGTTCCAATGTAATATGGGGCGAGCCTATCTATTAAACTACCAATGGAAAAACCAGTTTCATTTTGACCACTAGACCGACCAAGCGACGCCTCTACACCTCTGCCTACCCCTTCGGAGAATACAGGCGTGATGTTTATTTTCAATGTTTTTCTGGAACTCTTTAATAATCAGAATCAGACTCGCTTAGTATTATGCTATGTCCCACTTGTGTGTGGCCTTTTGTGAAAGGTCGCGGGTACGGCTGGGGGTTTTTGTGTCGCAAATTTATGACTATATACATTTGTTTTGAGTCTGAACGTTTGCGACTAATGAATCTTGGGGTCGTCTATGACTGCAGTATTTCAAAACACTGTTGCGCTGATTCCAAACCTAATAAATAAAATCAGTAACTATATATCTTTTTTACAGTTTGCAGATTCTATCATTAGGAGGTAACCAAATCATCGAAGTTCCGGAGTCAGTTGGACGTTTAACCGGCCTTCAGGCATTAGTTTTGAGCGACAATTTATTAGAACAGCTACCAGCAAGTATAGCTAGTTTGAATCAACTACGTTCATTGTTGATACACAAGAATAGATTGAAGACTTTGCCAACTCAAATAATCAAACTAAAATGTTTGACAGAGGTAAGTGCTTCATCTTATTTTCGAAACGAATATGTTATTTACCCTACAGAAATTAGGTATGATATGAAATAAGGCACTAACTAATGTTCTCCGGACCGAATTTCGGTCGCGACGGCCTTTCTCATCTAAGATTAGCCAATTACGCAGGAGATATATTATTATAGTGTACAAGTATGCGCGCAAACACAGGTGTAGGTACTCCTTATCCCTCACTCTCATAGTCAGATAGTTCGGTAAACTGACACTACCGAAAAGAGCTCCGGCGCAGGACCAACGGCTTGACGTGCCTTCAAAAGCACGGAGGGGTTTCGACATCTGAAAACGGTCACCCATCAACATCACCCCTAAGACTGACTGCGGCGAGCGCGGCTTAACCTTGCCGATCAACTGATCCGCGCGGTAGTCACGTAGCTACGATCCCCCCAAGTCCTAACTATCAAGATGTAAAAACGGTCCACAGTGTCCCTCAAGGGCAATGAGAAATCTAGAATATTTGCAATTGCACTTTTGAACAGTGAAATGTATGCACGTTATAGTTCACCTAACTACTAACCTACTTCACTAATGACAAAGTAGACTTCAAATAAATAGAGGGCAGCGGGTTTATAACAAAAAATCTTAGGATAGGGAAACGCACTCGTACCATAGCTAGATTAATTATTTGAGAATAGATCAGATTATTTAGATGTCTGCAAGCCCGTCCTTCGATCCTTATTTGCATCAACAACGAACAATTGATGTTTATTATTATTATAACATATGGCCTATAGGTACTCCCGTGCATACCTACTTCTATTGTTTGCACATAATAGTGTAGGCTAGTATTATAATTATTTGTTTGTAGCCAAGAATGCGCATTGAGGCTATTAATCCAATTCTAACTAACTTGTGTATTTATATGCAGCTTCTGCGTAGATATATTCACAGAATAATCCTTTAATCCTGTTATTTTATTCAGCAGGCAACGCATTGATTATGCACCTACGTAGTAGGCTTTCCTACCGCAATACGTACCCATCTTTAACACACAATTTTGTATTAATTAAAGTATACATTTTAATATTTTTTGTATAGGTACAGCCAGCGCCAAAAGTAGCTAAACATTTTTTCTAATATTCCATTAAATACAGAACTACTTCTTATACTTATAGTAAAAAGTCTTAAGTAAAATTCTCAGATCATCATTTAGATGTTTCTATAATTTTGAACAATAACTTGAATTGGTGTTTATTTTTTTCAATTATTTGACATAGGGATTTTTAAAATATTAAGTAACTTATGATGCTGACCTATCTAACCTCGACTGGTATTGCATTAATGTTTAAGTCTGTTAATTGCTTACAACTCATTACCTACTTAGGTACCTTGCTAAAAAACAAAAAGAACAATGCCGTATGTATTACTTCAGTACTTATTTACTGTATTTTTTTACAGTTAAGTCTTCGTGACAACCCTCTGGTAGTGAGATTTGTTAGAGACATGACTCTGCAACCACCATCTTTATTAGAACTTGCTGGACGCACTATCAAGCTTCACGAGATCCCAATCCGGGCTGGAGAAGTTCCCTACACCTTAATGAGATATCTTGGTGCAGCACAATGTTGTGTTAATCCCAAATGCAAAGGTAATATTATAAACACTAGTCTTTTATGTAAAATATATTACGATATGTATCTAGGTATAGATTAGATCGATAAATACAAATTAATGCTTTAAGAGATAATTTCGCACGCAGGCCTTATATTTGTAAGGCTTGATAAAATACCATACAATTGAAATAAAACCTGTTACTGCGTCAATTGCTACCTATTAACTATTTATAGTAATTACTTAACTAGTTACTAATGTATAAACTTTTATATAGACCTTTGACTATAAAAACAAGCGTGACTATATAAATATCTTTTGTACCTATTACGTAAGTAAGAATTTGCAGCGAATATCTTTATGCTAAATGAGTTTAGGCATAATCCCTACTGACGGACACAATAATATTAGCACACGATTTCTATTTCACGGGATTTCTTTCGGTATTTTTTCAAATTGGACTGTCCGTCTGGAACACGATTAGAATGTTCGTAGTGGCCAAAACAAATAAAGTGTATTCCGATAATTGTATTACATGAGTACTTAATTGCAGGGGTCTTCTTTGACAACCGTGTGGAGCATATAAAATTCGTCGACTTTTGTGGCAAATACCGCATTCCATTGTTACAATACCTGTGCAGCTCGAAATGCATAACTGGAAGCTGGGAGAGCCGTGAGGTTGACAGTAATCCTCATCCTCACATGATGAGGAAGGTACTTCTGGGTTGACTATAGGCCTTTTGTAACAAATATGTTTATGAACCACACATTCCAAACCATGTGTTATTGTTACTTTATGGAACAACATTAATCTACAAGAATAAATAGTTAATTGGACTTGTTATTGTAAAAATTCGAAAGATAATATTTTATATTGTTTTGCAATTTAAAAATATAACTGCTGTAGATACGTAGATAATATTTACTATGTTTACTTAGTTTAATATGAAATCGGGTAATCACTGGTTACAATAATACCTAAGAAAATGTGTATTGTTATTTGATTGTTATTGTTTATTATAATATTCTGCTATTAATTACTAAGTTGTTGAAATTCCTAAGTCTATGTCCAAAGTCATACATTTAAATAATAAAAATATTTTGATAATTAACCTTATTTCTTTGACAAAATCAAGTGTTCACTTTGCTTGAGGAATGTAGTAGTAAATTAAATATTGGTACCACAAATATAATACTATTGTTTTATCCTTAGGTACTTGTATGTGCCACTATGTGATATTTTAACCATCATTTATATAAAATACATAAAAATATTTTAAATAACTATTTTATTATACTTTTACCTATTTCACAAATATTTTAATTGTTTTCTTGTAAAAATTTCATTCTTTCTTCTTTACCCCTAAGTATAGCACCTTTGAATAATTTGCAATATAGTTCAATGGCAGCAGGTGTATCATCATTGCCTGGCACGGGGTAAGTGATAAGATTAGGATTGCA
The DNA here is from genome assembly GCA_946251915.1 of Abrostola triplasia. Lineage (NCBI taxonomy): Eukaryota > Metazoa > Arthropoda > Insecta > Lepidoptera > Noctuidae > Abrostola > Abrostola triplasia. The sequence goes on along the minus strand of OX276434.1, from coordinate 5,867,695 downwards.
GTTGGTGTCCACAACACCTATAGTAGGTATTAGCATTTTAGCACTGTCTCTCACTGCCGTATGCTGGTTTAAAATATTGTTTTGAGTGTTTAAAAATATACAAAGGTCAGGCAACCTTGTGATGGCACCAAATTGGTGATTGGCATTCGTGAAAATACCTCCTCTCCAGAACCGGGTATGTGCATACTCTCCACATTCTTGAGCGGTTCTTTCAACCAAATGGGAATTAAAGGCATTTCTGTTAAAGAAACAAATAATACCTCCTCTGTATGCAATATGTGCAGTGAAGTTAAGGGCTTTTCGTAAATGTTCTGCGGTAATATCCAAGTCAAATATTAAGTGACCAAGTCTAGATCCATAGACATACGGCCTCATGTAATCGTTGAGAGAACCTTCTTTATGTCCATAATGAACTCTTGCATCAAATAAATCTTTTACAGTAAATAAATTGTGCACTTGAAAGTAGTCTGGATGGTCCAGTGGGTTTTTCTTTGTTACTTGCTCTGCAAAAAACAAGACAATTAATTATTAAATAATAAAGATAGTCAGAAAGTTCTAAATTTTATTTTTATAACTAATACAAACTGCATTTCATTTTGTTGAAATACACTTACAAGGTATTAAGATGAAATCCTAAGTTTCAAGCTAATTTAAGTCGAAACATGTTGGTTTGTTATTTTAATAGATAACTACTGTGTTTTACAAATAGTTGTAATTAGTTAATTATCAATTATAATATACAAATTATAAAAAATAATAATTATATAGTATTTATATCAGCCTTTGTTCAGCAGTGGACGTCTTCCGGCTGATGATGATGATGATGATGATGATTTATATCAATGCATGAGTGAGATTATGAATGCTTAATGTTACAACAGATTTAAGACGACTGAAAATATTATATCTGAGAGATTATACCTTCAGGTGCAGGCGAAGCAACAGTTTCGGTAGCAGTAGAATTATTTCGTATAATGTGTAAGGGTCGCCTGAGCGCTCGGTGTTCTGAAATCACACACCATAAATTTAGGCTAAAATGTGTCTAGCGTATTTAATGATTGAATGATTAAAAACTTACTTAAGCAATTGGAAAACATTTTAATATATCCCTTTAAGGTTCTGAGAATATCATCTAAGTTCTTATTCTAGATTCTTTAAAACCATGTGCAATTATAATAAAATACAAAATAACAGTGAGACTTGAGAGTGACAGCTGAATCTGTTATCTGATTTCAATGTATATTATCTAATCTGTGGTAAACTACTAAAGTAAGGTTAAAATACAGAATAAAAATATTGAATGAATTCTACTATAACTCTATACGTAAGACTGGACTCGCCTAAAAATATCATTGAATTGGCAACACTGGTCAAGTTGTCACATCACATCTGTCAGTGTCAAACTGTTTCTTAAATTCGTATAGTATTGACTATTGAGCTTATTTACTAATTACATGGATAAATAAAGACAAAAGCAGACATAAAGCAATTCATAAATCATGGCAACGAAAAACATTGAAGATGTTGATTTATACGCTTTACTAGATATTACTATAACTGCTACAGAGTCGGAGGTAAGTAACATTGATTTTGTTTTTAGGATGTGTTTTTAGTTTATCCAGTGCATATTCTAAAGAACAAATACTATATTTTTTTACAGATCAAAAAAGCATACCGTAAAAAGGCTTTACAATGTCACCCCGATAAGAATCCTGATAACCCAAAAGCTGCTGAAACATTCCACTCATTATCACAAGCTTTAGAAATATTAACCGACAAGTCTGCTAGGGCTGCATATGACAAAGTCCTAAGAGCTAAAGCAGCAGCGAAACTAAGGCACCAGGAATTAGACAGTAAAAGGCAGAAACTAAAAGAGGACTTGGAACGACGAGAACGGGAAGCTGACATAAGTAAAAAAAGTAATCTTACAGATGAACAAAAACTGGCAGCAGAAATACAGAGACTACAGAAAGAAGGCAGTAGACTCTTACAAGAAGAACAGAAGAGAATGAAAGAAGAAATACAAAAAACTATGGGCCTTTTGACACAACCTGTGTGGGACTCAAGTCTCAATCGAATCAAAATAAAATGGAAAGTAGAAAAGACTGATCCTAATAATGGTGGATATGACGAAGCTACTTTACGGCGATTTTTGAAAAAGTATGGTGATATTGTGGTGTTAATTATGTCTCCAAAAAAAAAGGGCAGTGCACTAGTAGAATTTGCTAGTAAAGATGCATCTGAATTAGCCCTGGAGCTTGAAAAAGGTAAATTATTATGGTAATAACTTTTAATTTTGTCTATACAGAATTAGTCCATTACTAGTTGCACTTTAGTCCAATATTATTAACCCGCAAATAATAATGTCCAACCTTGGCGCACACTTTTTAGTATGGGTTTATTATGAATTTATTTAATAATTTATATATTTAAGTATATAATTATGTTTATAACATAAATGATCACAATAAAGTAAATTAATATGAATATGTACACTTATCCCAAAATCTTATTTCTGTTTACTACAGATCTTTTAAAAGAAAAAATATAAGTTTAATTGTTTTATAAAAATAAGTGTAATCATTGTATTTTTTAATTCCAGGTTTGCCAGATAATCCATTAGAATTAAAATGGCTTAATGATAAACCAGTATTGACCACTAAGAAGAATGTTGATGGTCCCTCAGTAATTTCTGATAGAGATTATGAGTCTCTAGTCCTCACAAAAATGAGGCAAGCAGCCGAGCGACAAAGGATGATAGAAGAAATGCTAAAAGAAGACGAGAATTAAATACAATGAATAATTGAAATCAGTTTTTGCTAAGTTAATTTAAGTATTAAATAAGATATGTGTATAGTTGATATTATACTTATGGATGGATCTGAAAAGTCCTCCTTATGTATATACAGTGCATAGTGCCACCATTGTCAGAAGCACACATTTAAACGAGAAATGTAGCAGAAGTTGCATTGTGCAGGGCACCTTTGCTTATCATACTGGCTGTATGAGGCGATAGTGTGTGTTTGCTATCGAGTATAAGATAGCCAGGTGTTAAATTCTGTATGGATATAGTATACATATTTTCTAAGGTGAAGAAGCAAAAGGATACATCAGTGGGAAAATCATGCAAAAAATATTTGAAATCATAATTGGCAATATTAAAAATTTCCAGGATTTATATTCTTATCATTTAATTTAGAATAACTTTATACAAACTATTCCTTATTTTTAACTGGGTCAAAAGGTTTCCACTCCTTTAAAAAATCCACAACTTTTTTCCTCTGTACATCTCCATACTCTTTCCGTGGATTCTTCCATAAACTGTGGTCTAAATCTAGTATCCCAGCAATGATTTCCTGTTAAAAAAAATATGTAATATTAGCTCACCATTTGTAATGAGTGTCAAAGTTTTACTAAAAAAATAAGGTTAAAGAACAAACCTCTGCAAAATTATTTGGAAACAGCTGTTGATCTTCAATAACATGAGCAAATCCAGGATCCATTCCAAAGTCTACCCAGAAATATGGTAAACCTTTTGGTATGCCCCTTCTAATATTTTTGCCTTTCAAATCAACAACTTTTTTATTCATGGACCATTCTGCTTCACATTCTAGAAGGGCTTTCTTAAAATATATTGCAGCCATATCACCAATGTCTCTTGGTAAAGGTACACAATTAATAATCATGTGTGGGTGTTTGTGTAATCTCATTGCCGTTTCAAAAAATACAACATCTTGGCCATGGGCATTATAGAATTTTGTTAGTGCTTTCCTGTAATTCTGTAAAAAAACATAGGACTCATCAGAAATAATATCAGAGTAAAGAACAGCAAAGTTACTGCATAAAATAAAAAAAAACATACCAATATTTCCTCCCAAACATCTTCATCAATAGCTGTAACGCATGAAGAATGTTGAATTGTAGTAATAAGGCACTGGTCTTTAACTAATGACTTTTTGGATGGTAGTGCTACATAGACCTTGCTTCCACAGCTGACCATAAGATGTTTCAACATGTTTTTAGAGTCTACACAATATTGACACCCTTCTAGAGTTCTTTCCATCTTAACATGTTCGTTTATTGCTCTCTGTTTTTCAATTTCACTCTCCTTAGCAGAATTTTTGTTCTTCGAAATTTCATCCACAAAGATATCTTCCAAATCATCATTGGGGTTTTTCTGCTTGGATGCAATTTTCGCTAACTCAGCATCATCGTTGTAATTGTTGCCATATTTCTCTTGTTGGAACTAAAATAAGATTTTTATTCTAGTATATCAATATTTGGAATTCTAACAAAATTATTAAAATAAGAATAGGACTGTAGCCACAACTGTAGTGGCCATTTATGTAGGTTGTAGGCCAATATTAATAAAATTACATATTTTAATTATGTACCTAATTATAATATTAAAATCATTTAGCTCAGGTCAGGAGTAGTGACTATGACTTTATTCATACTCCTGGCTATTTTTTAGTTGTGATTGTCAAATTAGACAGTAGAAATAAAACGCAAGGGGGTGGGCCACTCTAGGGCTGTATACTAGGCTAAATAATAATAATTAATAAAAATGTAGAAACTTACCATTTGTGCCAAGTTATACTTGTCATCATCACCAAAATACTTTGTTCTCTCACCAGAAACATATGTTTCTGCTTTCCTTTTGTTGCCTTTACTCTTGGGGTCTCCTTTCTCAGAACTTGTAAGTGGCCTGCTATTGCCAGAACTGCTTGTTGATATTAACATCACTCTATCATCTTCATCTTCTTTTCCTGCCTCTGGATTCTGTTTTCTGTAGTCTCTTGCTGCTTCTAGCTTTAATTTTAGCTCTGTAACTAGTTTACTATCTCCCAATATTTCAGCTTTTAGAATCTTTGCTGCCAATTTGTTCATTTTTTCATCACTAAGATATGCACTGTTTGTTTTCTCTTGGGACATGGGTGCTTTTAGACTGTCTGACTTTTTCAATTCAGGTTCTTGTGGTAAAGATTGTTTCTCATCAGTATCTCTCTGGGTAGCATGTTTCTTTTCACTAATTTCGTTTTGTTTCCTCCAATTACTAGACCTTCCATAAGAATCCTTATCAGTATATTTTCTCTCTTTGTGATAATCCTTATGATTATCATGTGAACTTCTGCTATAATAGGTATCAGAGGACCTAGAACTTCTTGACCTTGAATAATAATCATCATCATCATCAGTTGGTTTGAGAAATGGTTTTGATTTTTTAAAGCTTTCAACTGATTGTGGTAGTCCTGTCCCACCATCTTTCCAGTATGGATTGAGTTCTCTACTGCTAGTGCCTGGGTTGTATGAATCAATACCTTTTTTTATATTTTCATCTCGTTTTGGCCTTATGTCATCTTTAGTGTATGTCTTAAGCATGCCTGTCATAGACATCCAGTCCTCCCGTTGTGCCTCTTTATTTTTCACAGTATCTTTTTCCACCCATTTGTCTGATTCAGAATCACTAGAACTTGATGACTGAAAATAATAACTCATATAATATTCTGCTAATACAACTTTTCTGGTCAGATTTAAGAAGGGTGTGGGAAGGTATTCATATTTAAGTTAAACCTTTACTTACTTTCATTCAAGTAAATTTGAATAAATGCCTTCTACTGGCTAGTAGATAGTAATAAATTTTATTACATAATAAAAAAAGGTTACTACATTTAGACCTAAGTCGTAATAAACTAAGTAAATCTGATAGAAGCAATCCAGAGACACACATAAAGTTCAATCGACTTACGCTTGTTGATCTTCGTTTACTTTTTCTTTCACGATCTTTAGACTTGTGTGATTTGCTATGTTTACTTTTCTTTCGTTTTTCTTTCATGATTGAATAAACAGATTTTTCCTTGAGCAATCAATTGATATGTTCCCGCAAATTAAACGCATTAGAGAACTACTTTGAATTTGTATTTCTCAATTAATATCACCGCGAAGCAAACACAAAATAACACGCTGTCAACATGTCAATGTCAAATATCAACATTGTTAACCACAGACTATAAATAATTAATAGATTTTATTTTGTCACGGCCAAGATACGACTAATCTCAATTTCTGCTTTTAATCAAATATTCTAAAAATCGCAATTAAAATGTCAAAGTAGTTTTTAAGACCTTTGAGATGCATACCATTGCAGTGTTAGTGTAAATCACGTTCCAACTCAATGTATCTTTGTATTGAAAAATCGCCAACCCAGCTATCTAACTGTATAGCAACTTAAGATACCAATAAAAAAACTGTATAGTGTATTTAATAGTCTTAAAATGTCTTTAAAACGAGTGTAGTAGTAGTAGTGTGTGTGTAGTAGTAGATTAGTAACGTATTGTTGTATACATTCGATGCATCTCTTGTTTGTTGACACCATGTTTACACACTTGTTTCGAAAAATCACTAGATCTTTACATAGTCTGTGAAATAATTTGTTTTTGACTGACTTGAACAGTGAACTTGATGGTTTCTGTGGTTGGTTCATGGTTGTTTCGTTCGTTCGTAGTTATTTTACTTGTTCTGTCGTTTATCGTTTTCTTAAAGGAATTCTGTTAAATTTGATCATCATTGATATAAATTCCTTATAAAAACTAGCTTTTTACAATTAATAAGCTGTAGACTTTGATCTTAGTTTGAAAAGTGGGGTGTTTAATATCATTAAGTTAATTTAATTTGTTGTGATATGTACCTGTGTAGAGCATGGATGCCTGCTAAGGAATGTCGGAATACGCTTTTGATTTAGTATTCAGTGTGTGTTCATAAGTACTCAAAGCTCGGAGTACACACCTCAAAAGTAAATGTAAGTTGTTTTTGTTGAATAAAAAGCGTAACTAAATAGCCGTTTCGAATCAATGACGATTGGTGTTATCATAAAAGAAAGTATCGGTAGCTTTCTTTTCATTAGGTATTGTGCGATAATGATAAGGTAGCGTTTATATTGTAGTTAGTAGTAATGAATTAACAGGTACACAATACGTTATCACAGTTACACATGTTTTGTTTGCAGTGTATATTAAACAATGTTTTCTAAGAAAAAGAAAAAGCCTCTGATTTCGCCGCCAAGTAATTTTGAACACAGAGTACATACGGGCTTCGATAAACGAGAGGGAAAGTTTGTTGGACTTCCTTTGCAATGGGCCTCACTTGTAGGTAATAACCAGGTATGTACTAATCATTCTAGAGATTTCCTGTCCTACTTTACAAGTTGGTGTTTACTTTAATATCTTTTTAATATCCCTCTAAGCTTACTATCCATTTACTAGTTTTGTTTATTGTTATAATGTTTGTTTAATTACTAAAATATTATAATGTAGTTATTTTTATTCAATTGTGCATATAGTCATTTTTAATCAATAATTACATATTTTATCTTTTCCAGATATTGAAATCTACAAACAGACCTTTACCACTGGTAGATCCATCAGAAATCACACCCACCGAAATCCTAGATCTAAAAACCATTGTGAGAGGTGATCACAGAACCATCTCTGTGTCATCAATAGCACGGCCATTACCTACAAACATCCCACAACAGCCTGTACAGAATGGTGTTGTACTGCCAAAGACATCAAATGTTGCAAGATCAAATTCTTTAAGAAGTAGTAGCCCACCGAGAATAAGGAGAGACTTAAGAAGTCAACCCAATGTCCCTCCCTCAGTGCCCGAGGAGTCACCGCCTGTGCCACCTGCACCACAACAATACCTCAGTTTGAGACGAGAACACAGCAATTATACATTAAACAAACCCATAGCTGAGTCCCCTGTGGAATGGGGGCAACACACACATGAGGCTACTGTAAGACAAGTACCAGAGATTAATGATAACCATCATGCACCCATGACTTATCAAAACATTCAGAATGCCAATGTGCCTTATCAACATAATCATCCACCGCAACCAATGGCACATGGACCTCATGGACTTAATGGAAACAATATTAATAATATGGGTATGAATATTCAAGTTTTTTTATACAGCTATCTTGCTGTTATTAATACAAGTCTTGTTACAAATCATTATTCAGTTTCTCTAGAGGATTCTTTGTAAATAAGTTGTCAATTATTGTTTTATCCATCCTGTATTCTCTGAAGAGTTAGTGGGGTGTACTTGTGTGCTCATCCATGTTTTACCAAGGGCAGTCTTACTGCAGTTAATTAGCACTACTATGGATGGTTCTATTTTAAAATAGTTCATAATTTGTAGATGAGCATGAGTCATTATATGGGTTTTTAGCTTTACCTTCATTACCCAGACTAGTTGTTTAGTATAAAACTATCAAAACAAATCTCCCCACTTTACAATTATCACTATTGTATTCTGTTTAATTGAAACTCCATAACAAAAGAGTTCTCTGAAAAGAAGGTTGTAGCTTGTTTACATTTAGTTTTGCAGAGAAATAGAAATAATATATTCATATGACATAATTTTACTATCTAAATTTTTGTAATTAATCTTAGCTTCTTTGAACTTTGGAGCTGATATGAAAAAAATATACCACACCTTTCCTGGGATTGAAAGTAGCCTATATCCTAACTCCAGAGATCAAGCTCTGTCAATACCTTATTAAATTCAATTAGTTCAGTAGATTTGTTGTGATGTGGTACTTACCAGAGATTTAGTAACTATACACTTACAGATGTACATCTAATGCTTTACTTGCATCAGGCTGCCCACCCTAGCCCGATAATCGGTGACCAATTTTTTGTAGGAGAAAAATATAATGTACTGCCCCCTTACCATGAACTCTTAAAGCGGGACAGGTTAATGCAGCGTAATGCCGCGTCCCGCTGCTACAACGTAAACTACTGCTTTAAGTGTTCATGGTGACTACAAAAAGTAGTATAAAAATAAAGAAAAAAATCGGGCTTATTATTTTCGGTACTACGAAAAATCTGACGTGGGCGGGCAACCTAAGATAACAGCTATCAACTTCTCATTTGTCTTGATAAATATCTGATAAATACCAAACTCCATCGATATCATATCAATATACCATTCATAGATTATTGTATACATTTGATGACCTGATTAGTGCAGTAGCTGACTGCACAGCCTTCTATGCTAAGGGTTACAGAACAAATATTTCAGTGATCTGCACTAAAATCCTAATAAAATATAATATATTTAACAAAGTGTCACTGGGTTTTTCCATTAGGTAATTCTCAGTGGCAGCACGGAGTCTGGATTTGTGCCCGGTTGATGGCAATAGGCTCGCCCCCTATTACATTGGGACCTATAAAAAAAACATAACTGGCAAATGTGGGTGTACTATATGTGCACCTCTGCCTACCCCTTCGGGGAATACAGGCGTGATGTTGTGTGTTATATTTAACAAATGCAAAATTAAACACTAAACATTCGAAATACTATGTCAACTTTTGTTAATATCATGAAAAAATAATGAAACTGCTTTTATAAGCAATTAACTATTAAGTACATAAATACACGAGCTCAAATTATAAAATTATATACTTAAATTCGTTTTCATACATTCGTCGCCCGCGCACGCACACTTTCACAACATTCATAATTATCAAACAAGTGTTATTTGCGTGCGTTGAACAACTACCATACAGTCTATTCATATAAGCTCGCGCATTCTGGCAACGTCCACGCGTTCGTACCTTAACGTTCAAGGCACGTGTTTGTCGTACTTAATTTGGTAAATTGACACCCGCGATCACCGTTACTACTTACTGAAAAAATGTATTAAGAATTCTGATAACGCTGAGAACTGCATAATATTTATGTTCTACTTGGGTTGTTTTGTTAACTGCATCATAAAATTTGTAATGTTGAGGACTGAGCTAAAAGATTTACCTGCCATAGTGAATGGAGAGAATACATGTTTGACGAAGAAATAGGGCGCCATCTACAAAAAACAATTTTTTGTGGATTTTGAATCACATTTAGCAAAATTAATTTAACAAAAATATAATGTATTTTTATGTATTTATGAACATTCGCAAATAATATTTCAATTATTAGGCTACACAAGGGTTTTTCCCTATTTTGCTTTATGATCTTGTCTTTCTTTATGCTAACAAACATTATAATATACTTAATGTATATATTTTTAGGTGACGCGTACGGTGTGTCGCGGGTGCAAGGGACGCCGGGCGGCGCTCCTCCCCTACCACTCGCTGCGTCTAAACATGAACTGCGTCTGACGCATGAACAGGTATCTATAGAAATTTCTTAAGTGACGTGTTGAATACCTTAACGTGACCATTAATGGTTATGTACCTTGTCAAAACTTATAGCCGTTTGCACTTTGTGATGACGGGCTCAGTAGGTTTCTAGACAATTGATTGCTAGAAATATACTGTAATTATAAAAATAATGAAATGTATCCTATGTCTTGCTACAGGTAAAATTATTATGATGGTCATAGTAGCCGGCAAATGAATGGTCATATCGTGAAGAAATGGATGCCAATTTGCGAAAGCAATAAAGGTCATTGTTCCATGTCAATCGCATTATGACTCAAAGACCTAATTGAGATATTCTAGCAAGAAAAACAAACTAGTGTTTTGTATCGCAAACTGCCGCAGTTTTGGCATTAATTAACTAAATGCCAGTTTCCTTTTAAATGACGTCCTTTATGCCGGATTCAGTTAGATCTGTCCATAATTGATGCACTTTACTGACTGTTATCGTGTAAACGGAACTTCTATTAGCACATGACCTATTTGATATAAAAAGCTTGATTACATCATTATGGACGGAAAATGGAATTTTAAATATAATATGTTATTGGTCTCCAAAAGACTCCGAAACAACGGTCTTCTGTATTTCTAAATACTTGAGGTAAATACCGTCAAAGGTATAAGTCAGGAAAAGCTGGCGTTAAAAAAAATATATTGTAAGGTGTATAATAAAATTGTTAGTAAACAGCAATTTATTATTTTCACCAGTATTTATTATGTTGTCTCAATGTAAGGCAAATGGCTCAATGTGCGTTCTAGACCAGAATTTCTAGTAGGCATAGTTTGTGATTGTGTCTGTATACTGTCCTTAACTTACAGTAAAACAAAGTAATAAATGATGTATTGTGTCAGTTCCGCGCGGCGCTCCGGCTGGTGGTAAGCGAGGGTGACCCGCGCGCTTCCCTGAGCGGGTTCAGTAAGATCGGCGAGGGCAGCACCGGCGTCGTCTGCGCAGCCACCGACACGCGCACGCGCCGCCGCGTCGCCGTCAAGATGATGAATTTGAGGAAGCAGCAGAGACGCGAGCTGCTCTTCAATGAAGTTGTAAGTAGTCACTGTTTGAATAAGGGCTGATTTTTCAATCGACAGATAATTTTATCAGTCAAAGAAATTTGACGTTTTGACATCCATACAATAACTGTCATAATAACAATATTATCTGACGAATACATATATAGTGTTATTATTTGGGGGTTTATTCAACAGACAGACAGGTTAATTCATTTAAATTCTACTGGGGAATAATTTTAATCTCTCCAATAAGAGGTCGTCCCTTAAATATTGAACCCGCAAGCAGGCTCCTTGACTGGAGCTTATAAACACAATCACAGTCTAGGTTATAGAGGCTAGACTAGTATAAGAAATTAATGGATAGCTGGAATTATTTTAACATGCCTGAGTATATTCTGATCTGATTTTGATATTTATTTGTCTAGGTTATAATGCGCGACTACCCTCACCCGAACATAGTGGAGATGCACGCGTCATACTTGGTCGGTGACGAGCTGTGGGTGGTGATGGAGTACATGGCAGGTGGTGCGCTCACTGACATTGTGACGAGGGCTCGAATGGACCCCGAACAAATTGCTACAGTCTGCAAACAATGTCTCAAGGTAAACTGAAAAAACTATGTTAAATTATAAATACATATCTCTATATTTCTAATACATGATATAACTAATTTGATGACAGAAATTGTTAAAAGACATATTATTTTTTTCTCAAAATCTGATATTAGTACAAGAGGTATTATTTACTGTTTTTTTTCAGGCTTTAGCATTCCTTCACAGCCAAGGTGTTATTCATAGAGATATTAAGTCAGATTCCATTCTTATGACGGCTGACGGTCGCGTGAAATTATCTGACTTTGGATTTTGTGCTCAAGTATCAGAGGTAAGTGAACATCTCATAAACTATGGTGTTAATTGCAGAATAAACTAAGAATGTTTTGAATAATAATCTAATCATAATTTCAGGAACTACCTAAAAGAAAATCGTTAGTTGGAACGCCATATTGGATGTCGCCCGAAGTGATATCAAGATTGCCGTATGGTCCTGAGGTGGACGTGTGGTCGCTCGGTATCATGCTTGTGGAAATGGTGGATGGGGAACCGCCATTTTTCAATGAACCACCTTTACAGGTATTTACATGATAAAATGCCTTCAAAAACCACTGACTCAGAAGTGGAAAATAATAGTTAACTCACATCACTTTACTTTAAGTGAAATTGATCTCGGCGCCACACCTATGGCAATAATTATGCCAAAACCTGCTGACAAAAAAATATCCTTTTAAACCCATTTTTTTTAATAGCTTATACCTGCGACTACGTCCTCGTGAATTTTAATTTAAAAACCTGTACGTAGCAGCAATTAGCAGATTTACCTATTTGCAGCTGATTTTGTTTATAGCGTCAAGTATCTGCCAGAAATAGTCCCATCAAAATCCATCCCGCCGTCGCGGAAAAGTTAAACGTTTTTCCTGTATAATTTTTTTCAAAATTAAAAGTAGCCTATATTAGACCTTGTACCATCTACTAATAAAAGTTCCGTGAAAATCAGTCCAGCTATTTCGGAGATTAGCTAGATCAAACAGACAGACATTTTTTTTTGTTATTATGTATCAGATATACTATGTTACAAACAGACACTTCAATTTTATTTATGTGTATTGATTGATTGACTAGGTCTGGTGTAAAATTTAAAGTACACATAAAGCATTGGATTGTAAAGTACGAGTGAATTCGCAGGCGATGCGGCGCATCCGCGACATGCCGCCCCCGCGGCCGCGCGGCGCCGCGCGCTGCCCGGCCGACCTGCTGGCGCTGCTGGAGTGCGCGCTGGTGCGGGACCCCGCGCAGCGCCAGTCGGCCGCGCGCCTGCTGCACCACCCCTTCCTGCGCCGCGCCGGCCCGCCCGCGCTGCTCGTGCCGCTCATGCCGCCGCACCACCAGCACCCGCACGCGCCCGCAGAGCCCGCCAATAGTGAGTTCCCTCTGGCAATTTCATTTATGTACCAGCCCTGTTGATTGGACAATCTCATAGCCTTACATAGCATAGACAATTTTCATAAAACTATTAACCCTGCCACTTTTATTCCAGATCCAACGATGCCTTCAGGTCCTCCGCGGTCAGATCGATAAAAACTGGTTTTAAACAGTTATCTGCAGTTATTTATATACATATGTTTAAGTTGTGAGTAAATAGACGAGAAATATCAAACATGACATACCAAAGTTGTTGTAATGCAACTTGTTTAAGTTTATTATTATTGTGTGCAGCACTTAAGTAAGTTAAACATATTAATATATGGCAAAACAATTGTACCCGTAGCCTTCCCACTTGCGTGAAACTATTGACATATTTCAAAGCTGAGAAATAATATAACAATCAATATATTCGAAAATCGATACATTTTTATCTTCTTAGCTGTCAATATTCGTTGGTACATATACCTTAATTATCAAATAATGCTCTAATTTTAATATGTACACGTTTCAAGGTATGTACTCTGTATCAGATTATTATAATAATATAACAAAATAATTATTAAATTAAACAAAAAATGAAATAGAAATATACCTAGATTAACGAAGTTTTCCAAACTTACCTACATCAATGCTGACAAGTTTTAAATGTACTTAAAGACTAGCCTGTCGGCTAAGCGCGACCCCTGCATATCATGAGAAGGTAACATGTATCGTTGTTTTGCTATAGCCACCGCAGCCCCAGTTAAATCATTCCATTATTTATGTATTTAAGATTTCCTTCGAAACGATATGGTATTTATTACATTCCTTCGTATTTTACTCTTTTATATTTACATATAGAGTTTATTAGGTATACAATAGCTGTTATAAGAGCCATATAGGTATCTTGGAGTGATTTTATTAACTATCCATAATTTAAGATGTTTCAAAATTTCTGCCCCGTCCAGATAGTCAATTGTTAAATATCGTCTTAAAGTAGCATATTTCTACAAAATTAGCGTGTTGTGAAAATACATATTTTCTTCTACTATATTACATGCCTATTATATATTTCTAAATGGTTAGTGTTCGTTTATAAAATCAAATGTTATGTAAAAAGTGATTTCTTTAACTGTAATTAAAATTAGAACCATGAAGTGCCAGAAATTATTATGAAAATCGATTTTAAATCAGTATTATGGATTGCCTTGTACTTATTAATGAAAACTTTTACACTTTTCTCTAGGTTAAGATTTAGCAAATCAGTAATTTATTACTCTCTAATCTCTAGGTAACATTCCGAAAAAAGAAAAATATTTTTGTGTTGTTATACTTTCAAGATGATGGTCAGTCACAAATATTTCCGGAATCTTATATACATAATGTTAATTATTATTGTATAAAATTAATGTTACTTATTTTTCTAAATTAGTTGTAATAATATTTGGTTTGTAATGTACTGTGATTACAAGCGCCTATGATATTATATAGAGCTTGTCTTGTCGTACGTTATTTTAATATTTCTACTGACGTCGTACTCATTGTACCTATCTAAATGTAAACTAACTAATTAGTGTTAACCTATAAAATGAAAGCAGCTAGATAAGATAAATCATACATTAGACTAACTAGACATTGTCAACGCCTTATTAGAATTTGTAGTGCCTTAATAAAGCCTTTATTGTTTATAGTGAACTAGTTATTGCACTTGATATTTGTTAAAATATCAAAGGAGTGACATTGTTAATATTGAAAACATCACAATGATATTCATTTTCAAGTGTCAGTCGATGGAGTGAAATCTATTCTAATTTATTGTTTTACATTCACATCATTTTTTATAAGGTATTATGCCAAATATATTGTATTATTTCATATTTGTAAAATCACATTGTTAAGAACTGTTACAGAATATAGACTTTGAAATAAATGATCCTTTTATTTTTAGTAAAATGAACCTCCCGGTACACACACATATTTGGTATCATCTGCTTTATTATAAGGGATTGAGACTGGTCAAGAATAAGTTATTGGGTTTTGTAGAAAAAGGTCTCGGTAATAATATGCTAGATTTGTAATCAACATCTTTAGCTTTAGACAAAAACTTTTTAACAAAAATTAAACCGCCGAAAAGACTGTAAAATAAAAAATAATAAACCTTTAATTTAACCCTAATAACTAAGTTCTTAAACTAATGTTAGTTAACCTAAGTAATTTAGAGTCGGCGCTAAAGAAAAAAAAAAAATAACATGAATAATTAATTCGGTTGTTTGGCGTCGACTAAGTGAAAAGGGTATTATTTTTTACAGTAGTTTATTGTTTTTATAAAGAGCTTTTATTTTATATTTTTTTGTGGCTAGAATGTACTCATTACTACATGCTTAGTTTTCGATTATTTTAGTTGTAATACACAACTCTGTATGAAAATCTGTGAGTGAGAATAAATCTCCTCTGTTTTCCTACGCTTAGGGAAGGAATTTTTTCAAATTGATATGGGACCAACTTCGAGGTATAGAATTTCCAATAAAAAAAGAATTATCAAAATCGGACTACTCTGCAAAAAGACATGCGTGGTCTTACGTAAAAATATATACGCGTCGACTTGAGAACCTCCGTTTTTTTTCGTCGGTTGAAAAATAGATATCGTTTTAGTCCTATTGGATGGTAGTCGGAGAACCTAGACTATCGATTGAACCTATTTATGCTTTTGCACCCTCATTAGGATGAACTTACTGATGAAACAATCCTTCCTACTAATATTATAAATGTGAAAGTTTGTGAGTATGGATGTGTGGATGTTTGTTACTCTTTCACGCATAAACGGCTGGACCGATTTGGTTGAAATTTGGTATGTAGATAGGTTATACCCTGGATTAACATATAGGCTACTTTTTATCCCGAAAAATGTCGCGGGTAACACCGCGGGGCGCAGCTAGTAAATAATATACTCATAGATAATATATTTTTAAGTTTATTATCAGTTAATTACAATTCAATAAAGAAGACACAACTTATTTGTAGAATTCGTATTCACTCTCATCCTTCTTGATGTTGTTCTTATATCCCTTCTCGAAGTCCTTGGGTAGAACGATATACCTATAAAAATAATATACATGGTGAATGCATATATTAACAATCTCATTTATAAATGACTAAACTAATATGGTTTTAAAATATACTTCTGTACTTATGGAAAGACAGGATTGGAAGAGTTTGCATTTCATAATGGTAACATATTTGTTAATCTTACCTATTTTCGCGTACAGCGTGCATACCCGCCTCCTGGCAGATAGCGTTAATATCGGCACCAGACACGCGATCCGGCCGCGCAACAAACTCTTCCAGATCTACTTCTTCAGACAGGTTCATTTTCGCCGTGATTGTTGAGAATATCAGCCGCTTTTGACGCCTGAGGACATAGAATAATGAGCAATTGAATAATTTATAATAGGTTTCTATACACAAAATTTAGTAAAGGAGTAGTGTTTCATATTTAATTCTCTACAAAATAGGTCTTTGCATGCAATGCATTGTAAAAGTTACATTATACCTAACTTTTTCAATTAGAAAATTACAACGAATCAAAGGGCTCAACTATCATATTATTTTTATTCAAAATGTTTCACATTACCTGTCAGGCAGAGGGAACTCAATCTTCCTGTCCAGACGACCAGGTCTCAGCAGAGCAGGGTCGAGAGTATCAGCACGATTTGTTGCCATGATCACCTAAAAACAAAAAAAAAAAGATTGATATAATATTCTCGTATAAAAATGATTTAATAGAATGTAACTGTTTTCTCTTTAATTTCTTCATCCTCACCTTAACATTAGTAGTTTGATCAAAACCGTCCATTTGATTAAGCAGTTCAAGCAGAATTCTCTGTACCTCTCTGTCGGCACCAGTTTGAGCATCAAATCTACAACAGAATAAATATTAATATATGCTAATTTACAGTATTTGAGTGCTTATTACACAGTATCCAAGTATCAAGTAGAGATACTTTTCCTGATAAGTTTATGTTCTGGAGTAAAGTACAAAGGTTAAGTCAAATACCTTTTCGTGGCGATGGCATCAATTTCATCAATAAAGATGATAGCAGGGCTGTTCTCTTTAGCGAGACGGAAAACGTCTCGAACCATGCGCGGGCCCTCACCCAAGTACTTCTGAACGAACTCCGAGCCGACCACACGAATAAACGCCGCTAAAATTTATAGACAGTCAGTTGTCAATCATAGTAATATTAGGGCACATTATCGTTTTGTTATGTAGTTTACTCTCTTCCTAATGTAATGGATAAAAAATCATTGATTCAAAATTGACTAGTTGTATTAGTAGTATTTGAATCTCAAAGACTTAATCAATATTTAAATAACTTTAAGCAATATTCAATAATTGCATGATTGTCTCCAAATTCGTAATAAAATATGGCAATAAAAGAAAGAGGCCTTAATGAAACTTACCAGTGGTATGATGAGCTACAGCTTTAGCCAACATAGTCTTGCCACAGCCAGGTGGGCCATACATGAGGACACCACGGGGAGGCTCAATACCAATCTGTCGGTACAGTTCCACATGTGTTAGAGGAAGCTCTACAGCCTCTCTGATCTCCTGCTTCTGTGTGTCCATGCCACCAATGTCTGAATACTGTACATCAGGCTTCTCATCTGTTTGATAGTTGTTGAATATATAAATTACCTTTTATAACTGAATTATGTTTATGTTCTTATAGTTTATGATCACAATTTAGGATTCATATTTGAAGCCATTTTAAAACTATTTAACATTATTTATACACATATCATACATTTTTTACAACAAGATAACAATGGATATAGGTCAGGCTATAACAAATAAGGCTCAAAGAATATACATACCAGCTTGTAACATAGAAATAGAGCTGTCAGCTTCAGGTGGCAACACATCAACAAGAGCATTTGAGTGCTTGTGGAGAGCCACAGATGCAGATGGTTTCAATAGTTCCCGGTCAATGGTGGATAAAATGCGAACATAATAATTGGAGCCTGTTGTACTACCAACTGTAAAATAAATATATGTATATTGTATGGTGTACTGTACAAGTTTAACTTATAACATTTTGGAGTTGATACTCTTAGGGTTAACAGGTTTTTTGTAAATAATACTAAAAATATTGTTGTACCTATGCCAGTGTTTTGGTCGACAGCTTCCAGAAACTGTCCAATCACAAGAGGAACAGACTGTATGCGCTTAACTTCTTCCTGTGCATGGAGGTACTCTTTCTTCAGGTTCCTTTGTTCATCTTTTATATATTCCTCTTGAACTTCCAAGAACTCTAACATACGCTGGAGTTTCTATTAAAGAGAAAATAACATTTTAATATTGTTTACAGCTTTAGGTAAGATTCTTTTCTAAGCTGTAATTGACAGACATGACATGGTCTAAAATGTGTGTCATGATTTACTGATCATTATGGATATATTTTGTACTCACCTTGTACTTGGTGTATAAGTCTTCAGATTCTAACTCATCAAATGATTGAGGACCTGGGAAGGGTAGTCCCTTAGCATCGGTGATTTGGTCATCCTATAAACAATGATGAAGGTATGAGTTACATTATAGGAAAATAAGATCACATAAATATTTGCAACATTGCATAATACCTTTTCCGGCAATATAATACCAATTTCTTCCATTTTAATAAAGATTATTTACTAAAAGACAACAAAATTAACAATAAACGACTGTACGAATGCCACTTTCTTCAAGAATAATGTAACATGACATTACAATATTTAGAGACAGGGACAGAGTATTGTGTTTTACAGTGGAGTAGTAGAGATACAATACAATACTAAACATGCGCAAAATTGTAAAATAGTCAGCAAAAATGTCATCATGTTGTCATAATCACCGAAACGCATCGTCACTAACGTTTCAATTAACGTAATGGAGATCTGTGAATGTTAAGTCATACACCAATTTTTTTCTTATTAGTATTTAATATCAAACGATCTAAATTTTAAACTACATATTAATATCGTAAATCATAAAATACCAATAAGAGTATTACGAGCTAGTTGGTTTGGCTTTGGTAATATTCTATGTTTTAATCCCGTGCTGTCATTCTTCATGGTCAAATTAATCATCTGGCAACATTGCAACATTCATGTCTCTTAAAATTAACCTCAATTTTGAATTGAAATAACCAATATTGCCTAATTTCATTTGTTATTTGTTTATAAATATAAATAATTTTCTGAGTTACAGTGATACTTCTTGCAATTTCATTCGTTTCTTGCTTTAAATTTTAGAAATGGCGACTCCACCTGAGATGAGCGAAGCTGATCAAATAAAAACGGTAATTGACTATTCTTTTTATTAAAAATGGCCTTAACAGTGTAGTAAATATGTCAAATCAGTCCTTTTTACTATTATGCTGCGTTGAAGGAAGGTAACACGTGTATTATAAATGAGAGTGACAATATGATTTTTACTTCTTTCAGTTCAAAGACTTCTTGGTCCAGTACAACAAACTGTCCGAGCTCTGCTTTAACGACTGCATACATGACTTCACCTCCAGAACTCTTAAACCTTCAGAGGTACGTATTTTCATAATCATAATATATAATAAAAACATTTTTAGGTCAATTCTTATTAATGTTTTTAGAAGATATTAATTAAAATTCTTCTCTAATGTATAATTATTGTAGTTGATTGGCTCCTTCGAGTGCCACAGTTGTGTATAGAAGACAAACATTTCTGTGCTCTCCACACCAAATTAACCCTTTCCCAGTGTAATGACCCACATAGGGCATGGCTATTTACTTTACTATTGTGTCAACTTACGGACAGTCAACATGTTAATTGTAACATTTATGTAATGTTCAACAATATTTGTAATAAATGTTACTGTTCCATATTGTTCCACATTGTGGTGTGGAGGGCACGAAAATATTTGTTTTCTATATAAGACTGGAGCTTCTCAAAAGGTTAAGAGTCATTCCTATAATATTGCAATTACTATTTGCATTAGTTTTTAATTCAATAACATGGTGGCTAATCTGTATGCTCTGCTTTGAGTATTTAGGAACTTTGTGTAGTCTTCATAATATATTGGCTCAGTAAGAGAGTTTGGTCTTGTAGTTCCTTCTTTAAATACACCTATGATACAGAAGGTGTTTCTGTTAATGCTTCAGAAGAATACATACCCAATTTATGAATTTAGTTAGTCATTTAACATTAGACTGAAGAGAAATGATTAAAATTCAAGATGTGACCATATTTTTAGTTTTTAAATATTGAACTACATAAACAAAATACCTTTCCAATTATCACTTCCCTTATTAATTTTGGATTATGATTTTTGCAGGATAAATGCACCCTGAACTGTATGGAAAAATATTTGAGAACAAACCAGAGAGTATCGCAAAGATTCCATGAGTTCCAAATGCTTGCTAACGAAAATATGATGGCTTTAGCTCAGAAATCTGGTCAATAAAGTCAATCCAAGTTAAGTTTATTAATTAAAATACGTGATGTATTTATTTTATTTTGTTATAGATTTTTGTCATGAGTGTTAGAAAAATAAAGTGTTGTTAAACAGTCTATGATTATAATTTCCCCTTTGTAAATGACAAACTCCCCTTACATCATTTTATACAAGCATGAATTATGTCATTGCAATAAAAGAAACAAGCTGTCATAAAAAATGCCTAATTTAATACGACGAGAATACCCCGCGGCTTCAAATTGACTGCGACAGATAATAAATAACATATACATAAGAACAAGATCACGCGTGTATTCTCCGAAGGGGTAGGCATGGCGCTAAATGAAACGTACACCCACATTTCGATAGTTATGTTATGGGCTTTAATGTAATATGGGGGAAGCTTATGGCCATCAACCGGGCACAAATCCAGACGCCGCGCGCCGTGCTGCTACTTAGAATTACCTATTGGAAAAATCCAGTATCACCTTGTCCGACTCAGGATTCGAACCCGGGACCAACGAGGCAGTCAGCAGTAGAATGTACCGATTACGGAGCTGGTTAGGTTCTCGTTGGTTGGCAGGTACCGATTATACCGAATTCTATATCAACATTCCATTTGTGTGATATGCGATATATCCAAATGGACTCGTGTGATACGTTCAATTAATATGACATTCTGGCCCTTTTAGCCTTTCTACAGACAGGATCCGATGACCAGCAAAGGCAAATAAAAGACTGAATTTGTAATGGGAGTTATTATTTAAAATTGTCACTTATTTTGAAATTAAATTGACGTATAATTTATATACTCACTGTTTATGAATAAGAGTGTGTAAAATAGCTTGCCTCATTCGATATTTTAAATATTTCATCCAAACTTGATAATATAAGGAATCCATATTTTAAGTTTTCTTTTAATTTATATACCTCAAAGTAAATGAATTGATCGCTGGATAAGATAATACATTCATTTCGGACATCCCTTGATATTTTCAGTTTTACAAAGCATGCACATAATACTTCTCTTAGGGCAAGGTTTATAACACCTTTGTTCAGGTGGCGAGAAGTCTAATACGAATGAAGACTGAGAGCTAGTGTAGTCGAAATGATAATCATTAAATTTCGCTTCTACACTGTACTTTGCGTTTGCTGCTGGAGTACCTTCTTCACCATCATCAGTGTTGAGCACATATTTAAGAGGGTAAGGTCCTGAAGGTGCATTACTGATGTTGGAAGGTTTTGTACAAATACTGTAGTTCCCGCCATGCCTGATGACTCTTATGAGCGCTTGGCCGTACGTTGGTTTGCAACAAGATGGTGTCGACGGGCAGACAGTGACGCATTTTGGGACCACGCAGCACGGCTTTGAGCATATTGGGCGGGAACATACGGACGGGCACGGGGTGCACTCGCCAGCTTTCACGCAGTTGTGGGCCTCTATCTTCCTTAACACTGGACACGAGATGTGTCCTGGGCGCCATCCACATCTCAGCTGAAAATATTATTCCTTTATGAATTTTGCTGACAATTTAACGAAGTTTCTTAATTTTATTCTTGTGTAAAATCAAACTCATTATAATTATTCTGTCATCAATTTACAGAAGATTAAAATAAGCTTTTCATAACCTGCTTGCTTAGCTTTTCGCATTAGTTACAGGTTAATGGACTACGTACTTGATGTTCAGGGGCATCTCTTGCGGTGTACAACCATCCCATATGCTTGGGCACAGGCCCCGGCTTAATTTCCTCTCTGTCTAAGCATCTGTGCTTGGGCAGATCGCAGCGACCCAAGCAGCTGGCCGACGATTTATTTGCTGAAACAAGATTAGTTAGTGTAGGTAATGTGCCAATGTAAAATAGGTACTGTACTGGCATCTAGTTGCATTCTCATCCTCAGAATACGAGCCCAACCCTAAGAATTTAGGTCACTAATGAGAATGTTATTAATTATTTAAAGTATACTTTGTACCATGAGAAATCGCTATGGAAATGGGTAGATAATTATATTATTATGTATAAGGTAGTTATACTTACATCGACCAGGTTTACAACAACATGCCATTTTGCGGTACTGTAAAATAATTTTAAATTTATATTAATTGCCATTGTTTAATTGGAAATTTCAATAATGAGTGGAGGCGCGGGGCGAACGTTTTATTTTTAGGCATACCCAGCATATGCATTATAAAATTAAATCTCTAACATAGGTGTGTGTTCACAAATGTTTTCTACAAGTCTTAGTTGTCTAACCAAGTTTAAATATAGGTCCCTATTTTCTATCTGGGATATTCTTGACTTGTGCATAACCGGTTTACCTAAAGATACCTAACTACTTATTTAGTAGTAGGTACCTAATTCTAGACAGACCTTCGCCTGGACAGATCCATGGTTCTAAGTGCAACCTTTTTTTTTAACTCTATGGTACTTATTTGTTAGAAGCAAAATGCCAGTATTTTGCTTCGCTTCAAATTTCGGGAATTTTGGTCAACTTGTAAAGAGCTAAGTAAGAAATCACAGCACAAGTTCCGATAAGGTACATACCTTGTGTATTGCCTTACCTTTTATAAACAAATAATCTTGGGAAAACATGTCATTTTAAGTCTTGTTAAGTTATCCATTAGATTGCTGTACTGTATCTTATTTACATTATGGGTTTAATTTTGTTGTTTACAGAACTGGTGGTTAGGTTGAGTTACATGTCTATTACTAAAGTTAAGTTGACAGAATGACATGTCGATGATTTTTGTTCTTGGAATCTCTTGTATTATTTTTCTTAAGTAATCTATGGTGGTAAACCTCTTTTACTTCTTCGTTGACCTAAAAATACGTTCTGTTCATTGATCGACTCTGATTTTAGTACCTTACAGAAATCTAAATCCTACAATTTGCAACATTAACTTATAATTATGGTCTTGGATAAAACTCATATAAGAACGGCAAACGCGTATGATGTTTCACAGTCAGTCGTATTCCAACATCATAGTTAACTAGGCGTGCCGTAAAAGTTAGGTAAACTTGGTGTACACAAAGTAATCATCATTATAATAAGAGCTAAAACAAATGGTCTTAAAAATGAAATTAATAACGATTTTGTTGTTTTTTCACTTACTCATTAATTGTGATACCTACAAAATTCTTGCCATTTTTCCTTATAATGGTCGAAGTCACCACATATACTATTCATACTTCGTTGAAGAATTAGCTAAAAGACAACATGATGTGACAGTGATAAATTACCATTCAGTGCAGAAACTACCGACGCTGAATCAGATATCTCTCCAGGACCGTGACAATTCTAGTGATTATGTCAATATGGAAGAACAACTTGAAGTGCTTCGCCAATCTGACTTTTATGTAGCATACAATGTGGCTCAAGCGTTTAAACATATAGCGAATACTAACTGTAAAAAACTCGTCAAGAATCGTCACGTACAAGAGATAGTAAAGTCGGCAGTGCATTACGATTTGGTAATCGTTGAACAATTTGTGACGGACTGTGGCTTGGCGATTGCCTACAAGTTGAATGCTCCTGTAGTAGGAATGACCGCTCACATTTTGATGCCATGGACTTACTCAAGGTTAGGTGCGCCGAACAATCCAGCTTTTGTACCGAATCACTTTTTTGCTTCCGGAACTAAACCTAACTTGTTAAATCGCATGAAGAGCGCGATATTAAACTTTGGTATGAACTTGTACTATACACATGCGATACAGACCAGTGAGCAGGAGATCGTGAATCAGGTATATCCTGATACGCCACCCTTGGAAGAACTTGGGAAAAATATGTCTTTAATAATGATAAATCAGTATTTTCCGTTAACGAGTCCTCGGTTACAAGGCTCCAATGTTGTTGAAGTCGGTGGCATGCATATAAATGAAAATGTTCAAATACAAGATAAGGTTAGTACACAGGATAATAGAAGACTGTCGACATTATATTCTAACTAGTACAAAAGTAGATGCAACTGGGTATTAGTGCTTTTCTTTCATCCAATCTACTTGATATTGTGGTGGTGTATATAAGTTTTGGCAGCGTTGCATCTAACTTCCCTCGTAAGATAACAGATGAAATTATTAAGTGGTTTGAAAAGAGCAATATGAAATTCGTTTGGAAAACGGACATCACACACTGGGTTCCGCCAAGAAACGTGTATATAGGAAAATGGATGCCACAAGTAGCAGTCTTATGTAAGTGGAGAAACTTGTAGTACTTTATGTTACTAAAGTGTTTTGTATTTTCAGAGATAGTAGCTTATCATAGATGTAGGTATCTACTAGGTATATTGCTGTATGCACGAGTGGCGATGCTGCTGTAGGTAATTAATGTTACGCATATCTATTGACTATTATAATCATGAACCCCTCTTAGCTAACTTCGCTTCCGCACAAGTCACTTGATCTACAGGCTCGAATAGTAATAATTTATCAAAACCTAATTTCTACTTTAATTGTAATTTAGCTAACCATTAATTACGTGTCTATTTTTAGGTCATCCTAAAGTAGTAGCATTTGTATCGCATTCTGGAATGTTGAGCACTTCAGAGGCAATGCATTGTGGGGTCCCTATAGTTGGTGTACCTCTATTTGGAGATCAATTTGCAAACGGACAGTCAGCAGTTGAAATAGGTTTAGGAGTAACTGTAGACGCAATCACACTCAATAAGCACGCGCTAGAAGATGCTGTGAATACAATTCTGTCTGAGAAGTAAGTTGTAATGACTTATTCGTACTTATGTCGAAAGTATAAGCTATCGTGATCTATCGTGATTATGTATTTACTAAGTATTAGCAAAAAATTTGAAAAGATGCCTGTGCCTAAACTAATTAATCAAACTCGGTCATCATCATCTGCCGGAAGACATCCACTGGGAGGCCTTTGTTCAGGCTTCTTCCTCAAAACGCTACAATGAACGACAACTTGCCATTTGCGTCCACCGGTTGCCTGCAACTCTGACGACGTCTTCCGGTTCGTGGTCGCCCCTCGAGAACCTTTCTTCCCCAGCGGAACTCGGTCAGGGTTTAACAAATATTGGAGTTGAACTGCATCTCTAGAATCAAAACCTGTCAATGCATTTAGTCTGGCTGAGTCTAAATTCTAAACCTATAATCATACTTCTAAATACCTTTTTTAGGTTCCAAAATAGAGCAAAGAAGTTGTCACAGCTGTGGAAGGACAGGCCGCTATCCCCGATGGAGACGGCTATATTCTGGGTAGAATATGTGGCCAGACACAAAGGAGCTGTAAATTTAAAACCTCCGACAGTTGACTTACCCCTCTATCAATACTTGATGATTGACGTCATTCTTGCCTTAGGATCCATTCTTATAACTGTAACGTATATCGCAGTAAAACTTTTATTAATATTGCTTGGAATCCTTTCAAAGAAGAAGAGTATAAAGAAACAAAATCTTAAGAAGAAAAAATAAACATGACGAACAATCGTGACTTTGATTGACATTGTATTTAATGTAATAATATATAAAAGAAAATAACTTCATCGTATTAAAACTACGTATGTTTGTATTTGTCTATTTTTTGCCTAGTATGAGTACCTAATTCATTGTGTTTTCTGAACCGCATCGTAATAAAATTCCACGTGATTCTCCCAATGGTGAATAAAGGACCTTCTAAGATCTGTTCTGGTCTCTTCTATACCGACCAAAAACTGTTTTAAAGAATACAGCAACAGTAAAACTACTATTAAAAATCATAATAACCTAATTTTATGGGTATCCAGAATTTTAGATAGTTATATAGGTAGTATAATAATAGTAATAGTACCTAAATTAAAATAACAATATACCTATATCAAAAACTGCCTCGTAGGTGTAGTTGCTAAGCGAGACTACTGAACCTGAGGTCATGATTTCGAATCCCGGGTCGGGCAAAGAATTCCTTTTTAAATTACTTTTTGGTTATGGATTTGTGCAATAGGCTCGCCCTCAATGTGGGTGCATTATGTGCATGAGCATCACTTTGGGGAATATCTGCGTGATGTTAATATGTTACATTTTTCTATATGAAGAGAGTTCACACAACCTTACACAATTTTACCATAAAACAAATAACACATTGTCGGGTACCTCACTTTAAATACGTACAACATATGTGGCACCACTTACCCTACTGCGCTATGGAAGAATTGTGTGGAGAAAATTCGACAGTGGCTTTGAAACACCACAGTGGCAGCATTGAACCTCGCAAGACAAAAAATATCTGTAGTAACTGTAATTGTATCACAGTGATAATACTCTACACGGAAGGAAGTGAGAGCTTCCTTGCGAAAAAAGCTTTTTTCCATCTCTGACCTTTACGAGCAACCAATATAAAATGCGATCGTAATAGTTTACGAGCTTTGATGGCATTCATTATCAGGAATGCATCGTCAGATACTGTCAGAGTTCTTTGTATAAGTAAATAGGTACATAGGCAACGTTTACAACATTACATGGTGTTAAGTTAAAATATACAATTGACAAAATGGAAATATTTACCATATTGTTTTTGTACTTCGTTGTAAATAATTGTGATAGTTACAAAATTCTGGGCATATTCCCACACAGTGCGCGAAGTCATCACATATACTTTACGGCCTTAGTTGAAGAGTTGGCCAGAAGGCAACATGACGTCACAGTGATCAACTACCATCCGATGCGTAATCTCTCTACGTTGCGTCAAATACCTCTAAAGAATGAAAAAAACACTCCTGTTAACGTTGACATAGAAAAACGTTTGGAACTAATGCATATTTCTGATATTTTAATGGCATATACCACTGCCAAAAAGTACAAAATGATTGCAAATACAAGTTGTAATAAACTTCTTAACAATTTAGAAGTGCGGAAAATGATTGGATCAACTTATCATTATGATTTAGTAATAATTGAGCATTTTGTGTCTGACTGCGGGTTTGCCATAGCATATAAGTTGAATGCTCCTGTAATTGGAATTACGGCTCATATCCTAAAACCGTGGACATACTCAAGGTTGGGAGCACCTAACAACGCCGCTTTTGTGCCGAACCATTTTTTCGGCTCTGGAATAAAACCAAACCTATTGAATAAAATAAAAAGTGTAATCATAAACTTTGGAATGAGCATGTACTACGAATATGTGATACAGAAGAGTGACCAGGACATAGTTCACGAAGTGTATCCTGATACACCACTTCTAAAAGACTTAGGGAAGAATATGTCTTTAATATTGCTCAATCAGTATTTCCCTCTAACTGGTCCGCGGTTGCACAGCTGCAACGTCGTAGAAGTTGGTGGGTTACATGTTACTGAGAATAATCTAATACCAGATCAGGTTTGTAATCAAAAATTCTTAGTGCTTTATATATACCCAAATAGTGAATCGTTAATTAGATAATATTTGTGTTGTGTAAGCTTGTAGGTGCATTTATTTATGAATGCACAGTCTGCAAGTCCAATGTATTTGTAAGAAATGTTGACACTAATTTTCAGGGTTTACGAAACTTTCTAGATTCTACAAACAAAAGTGTTATTTATATTGGATTTGGCAGCCTTGCATCTAATTTACCTCGTAAACTGTCAAATGAAATAATAAAATTGTTGAAGAACAGCAATATGGCATTTGTTTGGAAAACAGATGTTTCAAACTGGGTACCACCTAGCAACGTGTTTATAGGAAAATGGATGCCACAGGTAGCTGTCTTGTGTGAGTGTAGATTGATATATTACAGAGCGTTTGAAAAACCTTTTTCGTAATCCTGTGGCGAATTGCCATGTTTGTTTCGTTCCATTACCGATATAAATTTGTAAGCCTTACCAGATAAAAAAATTGTTGGTTTGACAGATTTTTCTTGTATTTAATGTTATGTGATTATTCTAAAATCAGCCCTTAGATTAAGTGTAGGTTTTAGTAATACGATTGGTTTGAATTCTTCTAGGTCATCCAAAAGTCATAGGTTTCATATCGCACTCCGGAATGTTGAGTACGACGGAGGCAATACACTGTGGAGTGCCCATTATTAGTGTACCACTTTTTGGAGACCAGTTTGCAAATGCACAAGCAGCTGTTGAACGCGGAATAGGAGTTGCAGTAGACGTATTAACTGTTACAGAAAGAGTTCTTGAAATTGCATTAGAAACAATTCTTCAGGAAAAGTAAGTATCTTAAATGAAGCCGGATTCGTATTGCATTACCGGATCCTGCCATTTATCCGGTAAGTTATAATTTTCATCCCGAAACTGCTACCGAGAATTTTTAACCCGACCAGGTACTTTGTACGGGTCACCATGACAGTTTTGTAAGTAATCACTGTTTCAATAGTTAATTTAAATGCAGTTTATTTTATGATATTTTTAGAAATGCTACAAGATCTGGATTTTAACCTTAACATAAAACATTTTAAGGTATCAGAAGAAGGCGAAGGAGTTATCTCAAATTTGGAAGGACCGGCCAATGTCTGCAATGGATACAGCTATATTCTGGATAGAGTACGTTGCCAGAAATAAAGGAGCTGTAAATATGAAACCACCAACCATAGATTTGTCGTTCTACGAATATTATATGATAGACGTGCTTCTAGTATTAGGGTCATCTATATTATTAATTGTATTTACTGTTAAGGGAACATTTCTGTTAATAAGAACATTGCTTCTCAATAACGCAAAACAGAAGCACGAAAAAATGAATATGGGAATTTTATTGTTTTTCCTTATACGTCTACGAATGTTTCAGAGTAGCGGTATTATATTTTAACAGAGAAAACTTTTGAACTCCTTCATTGAGATAAACTTGGATTAAAACACTGTATAACATAATGTTAAAATACCAATGATATTTTTGTTAAAAAATAATATTTTGAGTTCATTGAAGACATTGCGTTCATCTTCAGTTCATTGCGTTCAGACAGAAATCTTAAAAAAACTAGGGTAAATGAGTGTTCAGGTGTTCTTTGAACTTACCTGAACTTTGATTTTTATTGTTGTTAGAACATTAGTGTAACAATGACGATACAAAAATATATTTGATGGTTGGCCGAAAAAAACTGTTTTGATTTCTGATTTATTTTACAGAGCTATGATAATTAATAGTTCTCAGTGAAACTAACTCCAATATAAGTTATAAACATCATAACATCACGCCTGTATTCCCCGAAGGGGTAGGCAGAGGTGCACATATAGTACACCCACATTTCGCCAGTTATGTTTTTTAGGTCCCAATGTAATAGGGGGCGAGCCTATTGCCATCAACCGGGCACAAATCCAGACTCCGTGCTGCTACTGAGAATTACCTAACGGAAAAACCCAGCAACACTTTGCCCGACCCGGGATTCGAACCCAGGACCAGAACGTCGTAGCCACCACTAGACCAACGAGGCAGTATAAGTTATAATAAATTGAATAATATTTAAAACGATGAATAATATAATATAAACAGAATATATATTTATAAGGTGCGATGATATCATAAGGAACTACGCAGATTCGTCACCAATAGTCAAGCGCGAGGCGACTTTGAATTATATATTATATCTCGTAAACCCGTGCAATGCGTTGACGGTTCTCGCATATTTTTTTTTTTTTTTTTTTTTTAAAAACGTCGCCCCACACTAGGAATTTCTCCTGTGTCGTGGGTGCGTTTTACAAACATGAAATACCACATACACAAACACCCAGACTCGGGACAAACATCTGTGGTTCGCACAAAGTTTTGCCCCGTGCGGGAATCGAACCCGCAACCCTTAGCGCAGCAGTCCAATCGCTTAGCCACTGCGCTAATCAGGTCGTTAAAACCAATAAATATATATGTTTTTGCTTTTATTCCCTAAAACGTAGTAATCTATTGATATTGTATTATACACCAAAAATTACCTAACTGAGTAAGAAACACACTAAGAATGTTATAATAATAGTATTTTTATAGGCTGTAAGAGATGCCTTTTCGATGGGACTGGGAACAAATTGATTTAATATTTTATTTTATGTGCACTGTAAAGCTAAGTTATTTATTTTATCATCTATTTCACTTGCTTACTTTTTATAATTTAAAAGCAATAGGATTTTCTCTCGTGTATTGATGATTATGCTACTGCGTTTACAAACATTAATAATGATTAATTTATTATTACAAGCGAATACTTTGCTGGTTACGCTAGGTGTTGCAACTAAGATTTAAATGTGTCGTATATACAATTATTGATAACCTATATAACACGCGATTGTATTAGTTTTCGCGGTCAAGAGATTAGACATTGACTGTATAAAATAATAAAGAAAATTAAAGTTAGATATTGGCCGTGTTTTACGTAGACGCCAGTGCCGGATTAACAACGTAGCAAATCCTGCGGGCCCCGCGCATTTAGTCGAACCATCGTGGATTCTCCACGTCCACTTCCTGGATGGTCACTTCTGGAAGAAGGAGTTCATCAAATAGAGTTCCTCCTTATCCATAAAGTCGACCAGCCGCTGGCCCCTCTGCCCATATCGAAACGATCCCTACTCTCAACTCATCGCAATTCTGAGTTGCCCACCTTAGCGTTAGTCTCCCATAACAACGGTAAAATAAGATTCGGAGGTATGTATAGCTTCAAAATCTCCTAATACATAGCTTCTACTTCACCGTCAGGATGTGTCGAGGTCGGCGCATATACCTGGATGACCTTCAACGAATACCGATCGGTGATTCTGAGTATCAGGTATGCTACCCTGCTTGCCACACTATCGACTTTTACCATGTTGTTAATGAGAAACTTACGGACGCGAAATCCAACACCACCCTGGGACTTTCGGTCTCCTTCCCGGAAGAAGAGCATGATGCCGAGATGTTCGATATTGAAAGTATTATTTCTAATTTTGCCCAAATTAAATCGAAAAAAGTAAGAATTTTGTTTTATTTAATAACCTAAAGCAAATCAGGGGCCCCTTGATAGAATTTGCTACGAGCCCCGTGCTGGCCTAATCCGGCCCTGCCCTAGACGAGCAGTTACGTGCTAGAAACTATCAGTTCATTTATTATCAATTTGTAATATCGTAGACTACATATTCATATGTGATTCTATTCTCCAGTTTTACGTGTTGTGATACAAATATTTTAGTCTTTAAAGATGAAATTATTTGGCGTTTTGTTTTTTTACTTCTTCGTTAATAGTGGTGAAAGCTTCAAAATTCTAAGCATATTCCCACACAGTGCGCGAAGCCATCACATATACTTTACAGCTTTAGTTGAAGAGTTGGCCAGAAGGCAACATGATGTTACAGTGATCAACTACCACCCAATGCAAAAATTACCAAATTTGCGTCAAATATCTATCCAGGATAAAGAAAATGCTAGTGCTACAGTTGACATCGAAAAACGTTTGCGATTTCTTTCCGTATCTGACATATCTACGGCATACGCCACAGCTAAGGTTTTTAAAAACATAGCAAACACAAACTGTAGAAAACTAGTCACAAATCAGGAAGTACAAGATTTAATTAGGTCTAAAGTGCATTTCGATTTGGTTATAGTAGAGCAATTTGTAACGGACTGTGGCTTTGTTATAGCCTACAATTTAAATGCTCCCTCAATAGGAATAGCGGCCCATATCTTAAGTCCATGGACTTACTCAAGGTTGGGAGCTCCTAACAACCCCGCATTTGTACCGAACCACTTTTTCGGTTCAGGAACAAAACCTAATCTATTGAATAAAATAAAAAGTGTCATTATAAACTTTGGAATGAACATGTACTACGAACATGTGATACAGAAGAGTGACCAGGACATAATTAACGAAGTATATCCTGATACGCCACTTCTAGAAGATCTGGGGAAGAATATGTCTTTGATATTGATAAATCAGTATTTTCCTCTGACAAGTCCACGGTTGCACAGTTGTAATGTCATAGAAGTTGGTGGCTTACACATTAATGAAAATGACACGATAGGAGACCAGGTTTGGAATTTTGTACTTTATTATGTAGTTATTGATATAATCAATGATATTATTATTATATATTATTATAATGATAAATCATTACTATGTGTTTTAAATACACTGTTCGTTTAAGAGGTGAACTTATTTCTCAATTATTTGCGTCAAGGAAGTGGATGTCGGCCAGTGATAGATTAACTTTTTACATTGTTTTCTTCTGTACTTCCTTAATCGTGACCTTTTATTTCATCTTCCTTGATTATAAGTTAATCGAGGAAGATCTTTACCTATAAACGTATTTGAATTAACTTTCATTTTTAGATTTAAATTATAAGTTTCTGTTGTATTATAGGAACTATTTACAAGTGTTTCGTTAACTAGCTCCAAATTTAAAAAATACCTTTTTACGGTAAGCACCTGGACACTTTTATAAATTTCTTTATAAAAGTGTTATTAATATTACAGGGATTACGTAACTTTTTGGATTCTGCAAATAGTGGGGTTGTCTATATTAGTTTTGGCAGCGTTGCATCAAACATTCCACGCAGATTATCAAATGAAATAATAAAGTTACTTGAAAAGAGCGATATGAGGTTTGTTTGGAAAACAGACATCGTGGACTGGAACCCACCTAGCAACGTGTTTGTAGGAAAATGGATGCCACAGGCAGCAGTATTGTGTGAGTATAATTGAATAATTGGCGATGTTATCTTTTATTTTACACTTAAGTACAGTAAAAAATGGCTCTAAAAATAATTCAACTATAAAACTATATACTTTAACGAATATTTTGTTCTTACTTCTAGGTCATCCGAAAGTAATTGGTTTTATATCGCACTCCGGAATGTTAAGTACATCGGAGGCAATGCACTGTGGAGTACCCATTATTAGTGTACCACTTTTTGGAGAACAGTTTGCAAATAGTCAGTCAGCTGTTGAAAGCGGGATTGGAGTTGCAGTAGACATATTAACAATCGATGAAAGGGTTCTAGAAAATGCTTTACAA
This sequence comes from Abrostola triplasia, assembly GCA_946251915.1. NCBI lineage: Eukaryota > Metazoa > Arthropoda > Insecta > Lepidoptera > Noctuidae > Abrostola > Abrostola triplasia. Next base: position 5,834,157 of record OX276434.1, on the reverse strand, counting down.
ACAATCCTTCAACAAAAGTAAGTAACCTACGTTTTTCTAACATCCTATAATATGAATTTTCTAGAATTTTTCGTACTGTTATCTTTTTCCAATGTTTTTTTATTATTTATTGTTACTTTGTTACTAACTATAGTTATTTTGGTAACGAATTCATTGTTTTTAAAGATACCAAAAGAAAGCAAAAGAGTTGTCTCAACTTTGGAAGGACAGGCCTCTATCTCCGATGGACACAGCGATATTTTGGATAGAATATGTAGCAAGAAATGCAGGAAAAGTTAACATGAAACCGCCAACCGTGGATTTGCCATTCTATGAATATCTTATGCTAGACGTACTCCTTATCATAGGAGCTCTTATAATCTTAATACTTTATGCTGTAAAACATATATTAGATAAAATAGTGTCATTTTGGAAATATCTACAAAAGCTGAAGAAGGATTAAGGTTATAAAATAATATATGTTTCGATTATGCTCTGTTATGTTTATTACGAAAATAACTAACACATTCCTAATAAGTAAATTAATTCTGCCAAAAGAAAAATAAATTATTTCAGAACTGATTAATCTTTATTTTATTTTATTTTTATTTTATTATCTTAAGAAAACTTACAGCTTATAGTTACAATATATAGGTACACTGTGCAAAATATGGCCAATTACAAGTTTCCATAAATATCTGTAAAATCAGTGAAGTAACTCTAAAGCGTAAACAGCGTTAAAACTTTAAAAACTAAGAAACAAATACACAAACTAAATATAATGTATTCGCAAAAACTAAACACAGGCGATTAATTAAATTTAAAAAAATATATAATAATAAACCTACGTACCTATCATGCAGCAATGCTTTAAATATAATTTAAATGTCTAACATAATTTTTTACTTGTACTTATCGATATCAGTAGTGTAAACAAAGTTCTACAGCTTTAATTAAAATTTTCAAAACAAATACTTTGTTTTATTGAAATAATTTGTTTGATTGCTTGTAGACGTATCTATATTGTTTATCTGTAATACAAAACTAAATATTCGCAGAAAGTGAAGCCAATAGAGACTGTGTTGAGATTTGATTGACAGGCTCAGCGATAGTTAAAAGAATTTTACAATTTTTACGGAATTTTAATTGGCATTTTCACTTAGGTACAAGAGTTAGTAATTCACCACTGAATTTGTTAAAATTTAAGCACGTTTCGCCTTTTTACTTACAGTCTTAGTCTTGGTGTTATTCTTAGATCTACCACACATCTTCAGAATTGATCTACATACGAAAAAGATGAAACTAAACAATACAATGAAAACTGTTATAATATCAAGATTATGGTACTGGTAAAATGGTACATCTGCTGCGGCAGTCCTGAATGTGAAATTAGAATGTCTCGCAGCAAATTCCGTCCAGTACACAGCAGTGTCAAGGGGAGACATTGGACGGTCATGCCACGCATCCGATACTTTCTTCACTCTCTGTCGAAATCTGAAAGACCACAAAGCTTATAAACAATCATATATTTACGTACTTATATATATTTATATCGTATCTTAGTTATATTTTCTACTTATAAGAAAAAATACTTACTTGGGATCTAACACTGTTTTGAAGGCGTTCAGTAAGCTCTCTTCTGTCAAGTCCCTAACATGCAACTGTACTCCGAGGCCACTTTCTTCGATGGCCGCGGCGTTAGCAGGCTGGTCTCCTACCACTGGCATGGCTACCATGGGCACACCGTAATGGATGGCTTCTGTGGTACCTCCATTGCCAGCATGAGACAAAAATGCCAGCGTTTTGGGATGGGCTGAAAGTTTGTTACATCCATTTTTAAATTCAACATTTTTAAATCTTAAAGCTTAAACAGGCGTTTGCTTTGCGTGTGAGTATCAAAATAAGCGCCATCTGTTATATAATGACCAAACAAGCTATATTTGTAGTAGGTATGTCTGTTTGCGCAAGGTAATTATTATTAACCTAATCAAGTCAAGGTCTAGACATATTAGAATTTATTAGCCGGTTTTGTGATACTCAAAAATATCTGACTCTTATTGCCCAGCTTCTAATTTGATGACTATTATTAACTTATAATATGATTGTAAATAACTATAAAAATAATAATTGCAGTGTTACCTACCTAAGATATCGACTTGAGGTAGCCAACTGCTCGTGTAAAGTTTATTTTTATCCATCATCAGAGTAGTGTCATCCCATTTCCAGATGAACCTCTGTGGTAGTTGCTTCATCACCTTCAGGACGGCTTGTACTTTTTCGGCAGGCATTGTGGAAGGTTTCACGACTGAGCCGAAGCTTATAAATATTATACCATTTTCAGCGTCGTCAACGAACTTTTTTAAATCCTAAAAATTACAAATATTTTAGTAAAATAATATAAATTGCTCAAGCATTTTGCGCTATCTCTTTCTTTGCCTACTGGGGCCTGTTATAGTGAACGTAAGGTTCACACTGTCATGGTTTTAGCTAACAGGTCATAAGATTATGACATTTTCAGCCTGATCCATAGATTTTACCTAACGTTTCTCATACACCGATACATCAGACATAGATAAACTGCTGCCTCTTCATTGCTTTTTATTCATTTAAGTTTCAGTTTCGCCGTTTGCTTTGTATCATATTACATAATCATACTTACACCATGTAATGGTTTAGCATCTACCACATGAAAACCGCCAACTTCAATCACATTGGATGGAAACAGCCTCGATCCCGTCAAGACAAAGTTATGATACAAAAGAAGGAACTTTATGTCTCGACTTAAATCTTCTAATGGTGGAATATCATCAAAGTATAGTGCTAGAGTGTTTTGATCATTTCTTTGAGTGACGAATTTGTGAAGATTTCTAAAATAAATGTCAAATATTGTTCTCTCTACTCTTTGGAACAGCGTGGGCTTCGTGCCTCCCTCTAGGAAATGGAAAGGAACGAAAGCGGGATTATAAGGGATTCCTAATCTTTGGTAGTGATAGGGCATCAGTATGTGGGATATGATGCCGACAACCGGAGCTTGGAACTTATAGGCAACTCCGAGAGCACAGTCACTGTTGAACTGTTCCACAACAACAACGTCGAACTTTGGTTTTTCTTTAATTAAATTCTGTACTTGGCTATTAGCTAGCATTATCTTGCAATTTTCTATTCCGCTGTTTGATAAAAAGTTACTGACGGACAATACTGTCAAGTATGAGTTCTCGACAGGTACATCACCTTCAATAGGCTTCGCACTTCCTGCCAAACTGATATCATGATAATTTCCTGGGGCATCCTTTTCAGGAAAATGTGATATCACAGTCACATTATGACCTCTACTTGCAAGTTCACGTAAATAAACACGGAACACAAAGAAATGACTTTTGCCTTGGTACGGGAATATTCCTAGTATGTTGAGGCAGCAAGTGTAGTTTGTTAATATTAGTAAAGATAACGTAGCTGTTAATATACTGTGCTTCATTATTGTGGGTTCAAGGCCGTGGACCGCACGAGTACGTAAAAACAAATGGCCAGTCTACCGTGTCGCGTCCGGCATCTGTGCGTGCGGTAACAGACTGACTGGAGAATGGCAATCCACGCGTATCGTTCCAATGTCATTGGCGTAGCATCTACTTGTCGAGAATCTATTATATAAACATCAGCACTGTTCTAATTCAAGTGTTAGGGCAGGTATATTACGTTGTAAAATATTTACTTATAATCCCTATAAGTAAGAGTTTTTGAAACTATCTTAAATTTTCCATAAGTGTATTTTGATAAAACCACAGGCTCTTGACTCGTAGTGAGATAATCATCGATAATAATGTAGCATTTATAACGATAATTGAGCTAGTTGTTGCTTGTTCTCTGTCTTTTCCTATTTCCGTTGCAGTCACACTGCGTACACTGTGTTTAACTTTAAACAGCTGACTCGTGTCTCTCCAGTAGCCAGTGGAGTGAGAAATTAGTTCATGCCAAGCGTCATAGGTGGCACTATTTCACAAAACGATTTGGGTGGTAAAGCAATGTAACAGTAGAAATATACCTCAGATTTAACCCCTACTAATATTATAAACGCAAAAGTTTGTGGATGGATGTTTGTTACTGTTTCACGTAAAAACTGAATGGATTTTAATGAAATTTCATATGGAGGTAGCTGACACCCTGAATTAACACATAGGCTACTTTTTATCCCTAAAAATGTAGTGGGTAACACCGCGGGGCGCAGCTAGTAGTATTATAAGTATATAATAATACACCTTGCTTACGCCATTTTATAGGTACAAGAAATTGCGGTTATCTATAATATAAATTGTACTGAGCTATTGTATATAAACATAACATAATATCACGCCTGTATTCCCCGAAGGGGTAGGCAGAGGTGCACATATAGTAGACCCACATTTCGCCAGTTATGTTTAAGGCCCCAATGTAATAGGGGGCGAGCCTATTGTCCGGGCACAAATCCAGACTCCGTGCCGCTACTGAGAATTACCTAATGGAAAAACCCAGTAACACTTTGCCTGACCCGAGATTCGAACCCAGGACCTTGGGCTCAGCAGTCGCGCTTGGCAACCACTAGACCAACGAGGCAGTCCACTAATATTTCAGTTAAGCGCTGCCAGTAGAATGTAGGTACGTACCCAATATGACGGTTATATTATATAATTATATGTAAAGTAGATGCAATACTGATTCTTAATATTGCAATAAAACATTCGTGCTTAAAATTTATAAGATTTAAAATTGCATTGTATGCAAATATAATCTTATTCGGATCTGCTTTTTGCATACTGACCGTTACGTAAATGTTGGTAATGTTAAAGTTAAATAGCCAATCTAATTAAGATTATTTATTATTATTACACTCAGCAAAACAAACATAAATAATACTATTAACAAACAATGGTGCTGTGTAAAAATTATTACTTAGGTATAGTGTTTTTGATTCCTTACGTATCTAAATAAAAGTTTTCCCTAGAATATCAAAATTCAACGTCACCACTTATTACCGCACCTATTTTAATCACCAACAAACTTATTTAAAAAATAAATTCATCTAAACCAAAAAAAAGAGAGCAACTTTATTTAGTTTTCACTTTTGTTATTCTTATCTCTGTCTTCCATAGTAAAGTATATACCGTTTTTAATAAGAATAGCGTCACTAACATAAGTCCTCCTAATACTACGATAATGTCTATGTAAAGGTATTGGTATAAGGGCACAGTGGTGGCTGGAGATCGGAAGGTGTAGTTGCTCGAACGGGCTGCGAACTCCGTCCAGTAAATGGCACTGTCCATCGCTGATTGAGGCCGGTCGTGCCATATCTTTGACAGCTCCTTCACTTTACTTCTAAACCTGAAACATAATGATGGTTGTTAAAATGTCTTAATGCTTTGAGGAAAGAAAAGTCTCCACGTTGCTAAAACCGATATGACTTGTACAAATATACATGAGACTAATTTTGCATAGTCATTGTAAGTTGTTTAGGTATGCGTACGGTCACAATGACACTAGATACAAGGAAGCGGTAGGAAAGGTTAGATTTTAGTCGCCTTTGGTTAGACCGGAAGGCGTCCTCGGTTACACTAAAAAGGAAATGTTTCTTCTCCGGAGCTAACTTTACAATTTTATCATGCCCATGATCTGTAATGGATAAAACTGAGTTGGTAATATAGACGTATTATAAAGGAAAAAAACAACACACAACACAGGAAAAACTAAAACGAGAATAACTTAAATATGCTCCATGGAAACTAGAAATGATAACCTGCAAGTTATGCGTTAAAAGCCGGTGATAAAGTGCGGATATCAGGCTAATCTTTTAAACAAGACACCACGTTGCGTTTGACCATTGAGCAGAGACGAGGACGTCTCAATAAAATAATAAAATTATATATCCTTAAATATAGATGTCGAGTGCAGCCTAGAATTGACCACGCTCTTTCCTCTTGTGGATGTCGTAAAAGGCGACTAAGGGAAAATTCAGAATGTGGGCAGCAGCCCCTTATGTAACTTCACCACCAATACTGCTATCCCCTAGCCGCTTGCTAAGCATGGGGATTATAGCACCCCCTCCTCCTTACCTAAGGGGAAGGCCTTTGTTTAAGAGTGCACGTCTTCCGGCTGATGATGAAATATAGATTACAAATGAAAACAAAGGCTGCCTTGGAATGTCGAATTATGTAAGCAAGTAAATCATAAAAAAGTCAATTAATTTGTTTAACTGCTTCAGTGATCACTAGTAAGCATACATAATTAATTTGTGCATTAAAAGATAATAAAGATATATCTAGGAAATCTGTGGAATCTAAATAAATTCAAGACTAAATGTTAATAACCTCAGCTATAATGCATTTAATGATCATCCGATCTTGATAACGATTGTATTTTTGCATAAAAGATTATGATGAGATAATATCATTTAACTCTCAATATATTAGTATTAGGTGAAAAGTATTAAGTACGAGTATCGATAAAACTCTTTTCCAATTCTTCAACATTTTCATCTTATGGAATTGGCATTGAGTCTTGTCTATTATAAGTTCCGGGAAGTAACTGATCTACATCAATAAAATATTTAAAGTAGCCATGGATAACACTACTACAAATTGAGACTGTATATTGTATAATATCTTAATTAATTCGCCTGATATTTATTAAGTGTTACGTGATAAGTGCCTCAATGCCATAGATCAAGGTTCTAGAGATGTTTTAAATGAACTTGCGGTCATTAGCCACCTTTTACGAAGCGACGTACTTCTATCATTTGATTTTTATGAAAACTTTTATTTAATTAGTTAAAATAAATCTTATCGCACAAAGCACTCAGATATTCAAAGTCATGTTTAGATAGTGATAACAGTTTGTACACCAGAGACACTTACTTAGGATCCAAAACGGTTCTAAACTTCTGCAATAAATTCTCTTTGGTTAAATCCTTGACTTGGATCTGAACTCCTAGGCCACTTTCTTCAACCGCGGCAGCATTAAATGGTTGGTCTCCAAACACTGGCATGCCAACCATTGGTACTCCATGATACATAGCCTCTGTTGTACCCAACATGCCACAATGCGAGTAGAAAGCTAACACATTTGGATGCGCTGAAAATGAAATAAAAATATTAGAAGAAAATTCTATAATATATTTGAAATGCCGTGCAAAACATCTGACATCATGCATTCTTCTCAGGTTACTGCTACTATTTATTTTCTTTAAACAGCGTGAATCGATGTCAGAAATAAATTATTCATTGCTAAATTTTTTATTTTGATATTCTGGGTATAATGAAAGGAAGATTTTATTTAGGTAAACATGACACTGATAATGTTATTTAGCAGATAAGAAACACATTTTGCGATATAAAATGAGACATTTCTAAAGTTCAAAGTTAAACAAGGAAGTTAATTAAAATAAATTTGCAACTGATTTTAACACTACATACGAGTATTAATAAGGAAATGAATGTGATAAGATAAAGTTGCATATATTTCTCGATTAATAATTAAGCTGGTTAACGATTTTACATGATTTAAAATGGACGAGGAGAAAAATCTAGTATGGTTCTCTAGATTTACCTCTGCGTTGTAAATACCGCCCATAATACCGACCCACATCAAAGTAAATGTATTACTTGAATCAAAAATATCTACAAGTCGACCGTATATTTTGCGTTCAACGTCAGAACGATAATGTTTTGGTGAAAGGGTATACCTACCCGTAAGCGCGTAACGAGGTATCTTATTAGAATCTATCCTAAGGGGATATTGTATCGGAATAGCAATATCAAAAAACCTGTAGCAAATTAGCCAATACCGACGTACAGGGAAAAGGATTGATGATGATTTGTTATGGATTGCTTTACTCCAAGGACATTTTTAGAGGAAATGTAAAAGAAAAAATAATGTCAAAAAGATGCTCATTTCTATAATGGGTAGAGCATAGAAATATAGATGCAATCTAGCAATTTTATTTTTGGTAAATTTGCCGTGAGCTTAAATCTAAGCCATCAAAAATATCGATGGTTGTTTATCTTTAAAATAAATATCTTCTAACTCTATCCTATAAAGTTAGTTAATATGATCTAATGTTGGTCTCGAAACAGTAATCAAAGCTACAGAAGTATAGAAAATTGCAGTCTTGACATTTTATATCATAAATGTATCTGCTGCCTATTAGGGATGTTGACTACATTAAAATTTACCTTGGAACTAAATGAAATCTGAAAAAGATGATGAACATTTTCGGTCGTAGTATTATGATGTGAACACGGTAAAAGTACTAAGATCGCACGAAATTCCGGTGTAAAGAAGCAACATGCGATGGATGGAGTACCGAAAGGTGAGATGCTTCATATTTTTGGTAACAGTAAAGCCATAACAAAGTAAACCAGTAAAAATAATATACCTAGAATATCGTTTTGCGGCAGCCAGTCAGATAGGTATACATTTTTCGGGTTCCCGGGCAGGGTCTTTTCCTCCCATTTCCAAACGATTCTCTGCGGTAATTCTGATATAGCTCCGATGATAGCATCCAATTTATCTCTAGGCGTAGTAGTAGCCCGTACCATCGATCCGAAACTTATATAGATGACGCCGTGCTTTGATTCTTCGATGAATTTCTTTAACTCCTGGAATTAAATGTATGATTAGTATTATGCTGATTTTAGTTTTTTTATACAAGTGTACTGGAAAATATAGAAATCTCCCAAGATAAGTTGGTACTGCGAGAGGAATGAATGTATCTGCGTCTTTAGTAAAACGATGTAAAAATCTGAATTATACGTATATACGGTATACATGTAGAAAGAATTTGATGTGGGCCTGTTAATTGCTAACGTTAGTGCAATTATTTTTATAAAAAAAGCTTGGTTATTCAATTGAGGATTTATTAATAGCGGAAGGATTGCAAAACTGGTTCTATTTTATTACATTTGTTGCCTTGAAAAATATCGTTATGCTATGATTAATGGATGAGGTTGTCGAACTATAGGAATGTGCAAATTAATCTTATGAACTTTGAAGTGCAGTGCACTACAGGGATGTAATACTTTATTGTCATGTCGCCATGCAGGAACTATTAGCGTTCCGCAACATAACAAAATCATACATGTATAAATTATACAACCTTATTTGCATTAATAGTTAATAAAGATTAACACAATGTGTCATCGGTAGCTGTACATTTTTATGCACTGCGTGGCCTTACTCGTAGTTTTTTTGTCTCGGATTAGATACCATATACAATATACATAAATATTATATAGTTTATATTTGTCTGAATGAAATTTGTTTTTTCCTAGCGTTCAATTGTATGTTCGAATTATGAATTTGAATCTTATTTTTACGTTTGAGAAATTCTTATTTACACAGAAATAATAGACACGATCGTTTGTACAACCTACGTCTCCGTTTATTCATAAAATTGTGTATTGTTTTCAGTATCTTAATTATAATAGGTATGGAGGTAAGATGCAGAGATTGTTAATAGCTAACGCTTGCGTTTTTCTTTTGTTCATCTTTCGTTTTACAATAGGATGACGCATTGTCATTAGTTATATTAGCTGCTATTAACACGTCACCTTAAATTACCTACACGCATTATATTTAGGTAGCACATAGGGCCATAAATGAGAATGCTTGTATAGAAACTTGTCAGCAGTGTGGTAGGTTAGAGTTCGTCATGCGTTACTTTTGTGACGGCCAAGTATGAAATATGATGCCTATCTATTGCACTATATGGTAAGGTGAGTGATGTCCATGCGTGTTATAAGTAAAAGTATAAATCAGTTATTAGATATTAGTAAAAGTATTGTTAATACTACCTAGATGATGAAGTAATCTGTAACCTCGATCTTTATGCCGCCGAGACATCTTGAAACTGGATTTCAATTAAAAGATATTGATCAAATTAGGAATGATATAACATAAGGATTAATCAAATTTTAGATCAATATTATTTATAGATTTAAATAAATTTTAGAATATTTTACACGAGGTTTTTTTCTAGGCACTTAGCATCAATTAAAGATATTTTCGACTTGATCAGTGATAATAAAAGGATAAGTAGGTACATAAATAAAACGAAAATTCTCACTTTCTCTCATATGGGTCATTCAGGGATCAGCGTATAAATTAGCAGACTTTATGATGCCAAAACATGTCGCCAAATATGTCAAATATTCAATTATAAGTTTTCTTTGACATTTGCTCTATAATTCATCTAAAAATACCTAAAGTAGGTAACATAACTTTATTAAAGTAAATATTATTAAACTAGATATCGTGGTCGCGACATAAATATGTATGAATTGTTAAGGAAGGAAACAGCATACAAATACACATAATTAATACAATAGCATGCAAAATTACTTAATATATTATGTGGGGCCTTACATAACATCTTTATATGATAACTATGAACTGCATTACACAGGACACGCTCGAGGACTTAGCAATTTTGTGATGCGTGTGAATTCTCGTCGTCAGTAGTTATGCTACTTGTTTTGTTATATTACCGGACAACCACTTGTAACATACAATCAAAAGTGGACAAAGAAATAGCAACGTAAACAAAACGACTATGTTGTTTGAAATTGCAAAAGTAAACGTACTGATGTAGTAGCAATTTGAATTGTTTTTGACAATGTTGCATGTTTTAAATTTGATGATAAGTATATATTATTAGATAATAATAGGACACTTCACAAACATGTTTCTTTGGTACATCCTCCATCGTACTAAAATGGACACGACAGTTCTAGGAATATTATTCACATTGTAAAAACTGGATCTAATCATATCAATTTATAGACCAGCCCCCTCACCATGAACTCTTACAGCAGGACTGTTTAGGATGTGGAAGTGCGATGCCGCATTACCCTGCATGGAGCGGCGGCTCGCTTCATCATCAGCCGGAAGGCGTCCGCTGTTGAACAAATGCCTCCTTAAGTAAGGAGGGGGGGGTGCCATAATCCCCATGCTTTTCAAGCGACTTGGCGAACGCAGTATTGGCGGTGAAGTTACAGAAGACGCTGCTGCCCATCTGGATTTTCCCCCATTTTTTTAGTCTTCTCTTACGACACCCACCGGGGGGAAGGGGGTGGGTAATACTAGGCAGGATACCATTCGGCATTTCGCGTCTCGTTTCCACATCGTAAACTGTCATGTTTTAAGAGTTCATGGTAAGGGGGTAGCATGATACCATCGCTTGCTAGCATCAATGCTTGTTCTTTCGTATAAGAAGAGGTTTTGGCCCTGCATTGAGACTGTTGCTTATTGGTATTAGGTATATTACGTTATAATTGGTCTCTGGACTGGTTCCATACAAAACCATTTCTTCACCAGTGGATACTGAAGCTCGTCTGTCTAATGAATATAATATATAGGTACTAGTACTACCGGTTACAGACAGTTTATCTGTCTGCCACAGACAAGAATACCGGTAGGTAGGTCAAACAAATTAAATAGTCACTAAAAGGTGAAGTAGTTTCGATATGACATACCTTAATATGTTTGTAATTGCATATTAGTTAAATGTTTGTTACATCGCCATTATGACAATCGTAATTTGTATTTAATTATGTAAATGTCGACCTAAAATGCATCTAGGATTACATAGTATGGCTTAGTTTAGAATAAATAGTCGACTAATTTTATTAAAACCTTTAACACATTTCCTGTGTGCCATGTACACGCAATAGTTAGACAATCGTGCATTATCTGAGCACTGGACAGTCAAAGGGTTAGGGATAGTTACTTCGGGATATGAGGTAATTTAGTAAACGAATTGAAGAGAATACATATTATCGTATCGCAAATGCCTATAGATTAAAGATAGAAATATTTTCACAGATAAAATAACTAAATTCCTTTTATCGCGGTTTTTTAATTGATTTTTGGTCCCGACGTTTCGAATCCTTAATAGCATTCATGGTCACGGGCATAAAAAACCGCGATAAAATCCGTAAACCTAGTTTTATTTCAATGTCTAATATTCGCGTAAGTGATAGAAATCATTAAATTCCTTTTCTTATTTATCATCAAACCACTGCCAGTAAATGAGGGAATTAGGCTAATATCATAGATGGTACAATCTGATCTTATCAGTGATACATTGTCGAACTGCCTACCAAATGAAATTGATAATAACCACTATTTAGTCATCATGAATATAAAATTGTTGGTTCAATTGTAGCTTAAATAAATAATTAATTTCCAGACTGTAATGTTAGGTATTATGTTTTACTAGTACGAGTAGTATGAGTGTACTAAAATTAAAAGGAGTTTGTACAGATGATGAATTGTGTAAAAAAATAAAATGTACCTGAGGTAGTTCTTTGGTTTGAGCCACATGGTAGCCACCCACTTCCCTCACGTTGGGCGGGAAGAGACCGGAGCCAGTGAGCACGAAATTTGAGTACAGCAATATTAGTTTTATATCTCGAGCCAATTCCTCCAGCGGTGGCACATTGTCAGAATACTGAGCTAGCGTGTTTTGGTCAACTCTATGACTAGCATACTTATATAAAGTCGTGAGGTAAGTTTGGAATACAAGTCTTTCAATTCGTTGATATAGAGTGGGCTTCGTACCTCCTTCCAAGAACATTAGCGGCACGTAAGAGGGGTTGTATTGAACACCAAACGGTTTGAAATGCCATGGCATCAGCATGCACGACGTGATTCCAACTACTGGTGCTCCCAGCATGTGAGCCAGCCCCAACGCACAATCACTGTTAAACATCTCCATAACAACTAAATCAAATTTAGTTTTAGATTTCCACAGGTTTTGAACATTTTCATCTTCTAGTAGAATTTTACAATTCTCTGTTCCTGCTTTGGTTATGAAAAGACTGACTTGTATGATGCCCCAGTACGATCTGTATAAAGGAAATACATCTTCTAATATTTTAGCTTTCCCGGCTAAACTTATATCTGTGTAGTTTTCTATTGGTTTTTCTTGTGGGAAGTATGATATCACTGTCAAGTTGTGGCCTCTTTTCGCTAACTCCTGGAGGTATGGCAGGAACACGAAAAAATGGCTTTTCCCTTGGTATGGAAACACTCCTAGTATGTTTAGTGAAAGTACTCCATTAAAGAGTGAACTGATGATCAAAAATAATACGTTGTTGAACTTCATTTTACAGAGACGCCGCGCCGAAATGTTACGGACGAGTCATTAGACAGTCACAGTAAGTCGCGATTGATGCTAGTACGTTCTGCTTACTGAGGTATAAGACTGTCGCTGGTCGTTTAAATAGCGATAACGCTCCCGCTCCATTTACATTGGGCGTTTAGCTATCAGCAAACAAATAACATAACAAGCGATATTATCCTGGTGCTGGAAGGTTTACGGATTTATATAAAAAAAAATATCTTGTTCAAACTTTAGCTGAATACTAACATTAGTTCGTCAATGTCATGTTAGGTAAGTAGGTATGTACTATCTTTGTTATTTTTAGACTGAATACATTAGACTCATCACCGAATGGCGCTGCAACATTCGGTAGCTATCATTTCGTCACGTTATATGATAACATCTAATGTTAAATAAAATAATTGATTATTATATTTAACATTTCAAGTTGTCATCAGTATGGAAGTGTTGAAAACTACTAGTATACCTAATCGTAATAAAATCATTTATGTAATTGAGTGTAAGAAATGTTGAAACATTTTAAAACGTAGTGTATAGCAGCACCATACCAGTACCAGCGGTATGTGGTATTCATAACTAATAAAGCACAGTGTCTTCCTCCCCTACTCGATCTATGCTGTGCCCGGCAGGGTCCATAATTGTGACTAATATAGTATATATTTCCCTACCAACTATGTAAACATTATGATTTGCAATAAAGAATTGAGCATTGAGGCTGCATACTCTGTGTAGAATAAACAGGCTTGATGATATAAATCAATCACTTTCAATATAAAATAACCTGTTACCGTCGCTAACATAAAAGTCATAATTCGACAAAAAAAATCCTTTCCGAGTTGCAAGTTCGTGAGGACACGTTTAGCATAGCTGTTAGAAGGTCAGCTCTTTGTTAGAAGAAAGATTTAATAGTCAAGTTATTATATAAGCTGTTAATGCAACATTATATTTTAGCATATATTATAACATTTCGTTAGAGTGAATTCTAGAAATACTTCCCGTTTATTATTAGTTAATTATTAGAATAATACGGTAAACGGTTCAAAGCAGAAGTATTATTAGATTTATTTGAGTAAATTATTCCTTAAAATTCTGTCGTTCCTTTTGCTGGATTAGGGGAGGTATGCATTTTTGCTTCATTATCCTGTTAACGGAGTATTAACTATTACCTACCTACACTTACCTACTTGTAATGAAGTATTTGAAGTAGGATTGATATTTTGATGGTACATACTTACTTAGTCAAAAACGTCTGGTGCTCGCTGGGTGGTTAACCTCACTACCTACCTGGTGGACTGGCCAAACTCTACCTACACCTCAACATGCATGACCTGTTTTCTTGTGATAAAGTACTCATACGAAGAAAAAAAAGCTTTTTGTCTCTTTTTTTCGCAAAGTAATAAATAATCTACCTGTTTCAATCGCATAATCCTTTTTAACCTTACTGGATATTCACCCCATTATTTTACAAAACAACTATCTAGAAACAAAAGAATACTATTTTGTTTGGTAAATATTTTGGATGATTGCCGAGCCAATAATAAGATTCTGTTGTTTCCAGGTAGTTGTTTTATTAATGTGTTTTTTAAGGATATTGTATCATTTTATTTTTAAATCGACCCGTTTAACTTTTTTTTTTACAGATGCTTCGATATTTTTTCGTCGACACCTAACAGTCAAATTGTGGCTGCCGTGCTTGGGCTTGTAGTGTAGCGGGAATTAAGTAGTTTTACTCGTTATCCGACTATTTATATTCGTATAATAAAAATACAACATACTAATTAGTGTTCGCTGGAATTTTGTAAACCTCGAAGTCATAAAATAGTTTAATTACTCACTAACAAAACACGACTCAGTAACGCCATCTAGTTATAAACAACGAAATAAAAATAAAAGATGCTCGAAAATGGCATTCAACGAGAAGTAGAAAACTTACGTTAGGTAATATTATTCTGTCATTTTACTGAGGACTACAAGTAAGATATTATTTATGGTAGTGAGACAACTGGGAAGCTTCTAAACTGATTTATAAAATATTCAGTTATATAGGTCGCTCTCGGTTCAAGTAGGGGTAGATTTATCAGGCTCTATTCTTTAAATAATGGTCCGTAAAAAGGTTATAATAACGGAGGTATTGCGAAACCGGGTCATATTTCTTTCGCTTAGCTTCGAAGAGAAATACCTAATTGGGTTTCAGAAAGCCAATATTGCAATATGCATTCCAGCTTGAAGGAATAGCTATATTTATATTAGTCTTCTAATTAATTTAAAATACCTACATATTAGGATATCTTCAAGCTACAAACCAATTTAAATTCCTTTAAATTTCAGTCGAATATAAGGAACAGGATATAAGGTTGAAAAAAGAAAAACAATATATTTTAGCAGACTTCATCTGCTAAGGATACATTGGTATGTATAAGGTTTTGGCTGGAAGCCATTTACCCATAGATTTCGGGAAGACGTCGGCCACGACAAAAACTGAAACCAAATCTTGCGCATTAATGTCATTTCCAGGACAAGAAACACTTACCTATTCTTTTAAAAATATCTATGTTTACAATGCGTTTGCGTTACTTTCTGGTTCTGATCAATTTTATGACTGAAGAATTGAATGAAACAAGGTATGAGTCATGAATAGATACAGCGGACGCAAGCAAAGTTCAGAGTAGAAAAAAACAATATAAGTACTTTTAAGTAATTATTTTATTTAAAAAAAACATAAATTATCTTTTCTTATAAGTTACAAACCAGTCAAATAATAAATCATACTTGTAAGTACTACTGCAGTAGAATTTATTTTATAAAAGTTTTCAAGCATCACTTGTTAAACATATTTCATTCGAACTTCACTCTTTTAGATGACCTACTACTACTTTGTTCTACAAACTCTGATCTTGCTCCATTTTGGCAACAGCAGCAACAAATCACAGATAAAATCTTGTACACCACGTAACTCATGATGTACAGGACTAGTCCAATAAAGGCTAGCACATCCAACTGCAGCTGTTGGAACAGGGGTACTTTGGGACCAGCGGATTGGAGATTTGGAGCCCCTTGGTAGCGTGCTACATATTCCGTCCAGTACACAGCAGCTTCTAAAGGTGACATTGGACGGTCATGCCATATTCTTGATACGAGCTTGGCGCGCTGTTGCCATCTGAAATAATTGATAAGGCAAACATATTATTTAGTATTCGATAGAATGTTGTGATGTGATGGCCCAGTGGTTCAAGGACTGGATTCATGCGTTCAAGGGTCAAATCAAAGCCAGTATTGTTGTACATTTTCGTTGTCATAACATTTACTTTGCTAGCTGTTCAGTGACAGAACAAATCACTCAAATTATATTACCCCATAAAAACAAAAATAGGGAGACGGGATAAGCAAGTCCATCGCGAAATATTTCAAATTTCTGGTAGCATTAAACAACACTCCTATTAATAATATGCATTACCCATAAATAGCATGACCTTTAAGTTAATATTAACGACCTAGAACTAAGATCAATCAACTTGCGGCTTATTGACAATTGACCTGTCAATCAAACATAACATTTAATGTGCAAAATGCCTATGGGTTATTCTTTTTTGTTCCGCATATTTATAAGTGTTTGTTTTAGGTCTATGTCGATTCAATATATTATTTGTCTGATGAGTGTCACCATCTATTGAGATAATTTAAATAGAATTGTTATCAGACTTTAGCAACTACTAAGTCGAAATAATTATGTAGGTACTGATAAAGTAATGAAATAGGAGGCGATATGGTTCCCATTTATTGAGTACCAAAACCAATTAGTTATTAGAATGTACAGATCTCTGGAAAACACTTTTCACTACTAATGCTATATTAAAAATAATAGTCACCCCACACTAGGAATTTCTCCTGTATAGTAGTTGCGTTTCATAAACTTGAAATACGGAATACCATATACACAAACACACAGACACGTGGCAAATATCTGCAGAGCACACACATTTTTGTCCCGTGCGGGAATCGAACCTTAGCGCAGCAGTCCAATCGCTTAGCCACGGCGACAATCAGGTCGTCGTTATTCTAAAGTAAAAGCATTGATACATTTATTTAAAATTGTTTCTATATTCGTTATTCGCCTGGAATTTATTAATTCGGGCCGTTACGAAATTAACAAAACCTCCGTTTAGAATTTGGAACTGCGCCCAATGGATGACAAAGATTTTTGTGAAACATCTTTCTGAATTGTTATAAAACAAATATATGCCATCCTATAACTGTTCACTGCAGGGCAATTACTTAAAAACAAGTTTTGTTATAGAGTACCTATGTATTATTAGTTTAAACACACTATACGCCACTTTGCTAAATGCCTGTCAATACTCAACGCAAACTTGACCCAGTTTCGTTGAACTTTCAACCGTTATTTTATGCAATGTTATCTATGACGGGTATTTTATATCAAAATATTGACATTCCAGAGCAATTGAAATACTATTATTGCGCCTGTATTTTCCGAATGGTAGGCAGATTTATCTGGTGTGCACCAAATTCGTCGCATAAACTTGCTTTTCCGAAGACCGACGGGATTATATTCTTAACCTATTTCTCTACAATTTCTAGTTTTATTTACTACTACTATATTAATACTTACACTGGGTCTAAAACGTCATTGATGGCGTCTAAAAGGTAATCCTTCTTCAGGTCTTGATAGGACACGATGACAGCTATGCCCGCGTCTTGCATGGCCGCTGCGTTACCGTACTGGTCGCCAAACAGTGGGATGGCTACAACTGGGACACCAGCATCAATAGCTTCTATGGTGCTGAGTGTGCCTGCTTGAGATATAAACGCTTTGATGTTCTCGTGTTCTGAAACATAGGAAGTGATATATTAGGTGAAGAATAACTTAAATAAGTCGGTAAAGTTTCGTTATAGGTCCGCATGGAATAAGGGCAAGCCTATTGTCAGAAACCGGGCACAACTCCAGAATCCGTGAGGTTACTAAGAATTACTTGTTGGGAAAACTCCATAACACTGCCGATCCCGGAATTGAACCCAGAGGCTCATGATTAGTAGTCTCGTGTTTGACCTGTCAGTGGTAGATGATATAGAAATGATCATTTGACACCGTGAAACATGCGTAAAGTGATCTATGAAGGTCACTTGCTAATAATGTTTAACCTTGCATTATATTATTAATTAATGAAGCAATGAACATGTCATATTACACTTCTGGACATGTACTTCATTGCAGCATTAGACTGACTACTCGCCATAGCATGGACACAATTTGTAATTTTTTTTCGTTTAATTATGTTTGTTTAAGTCTTTGATTACTGCTTAATATTATGAAGGCTGTGTGTGTATATTTAATTACATACAAATATGTAATTGCGCCAGTTATCCCTAAAGGGATAGTCGAGAGGTTACTTCCAAATGTTTCACTAAAATCGTGCTTCCATTGTATTGAATTTACTTAAAAAGATGTAGATAGATATCAGAGTAACGACAACTTTTAAATAAAATCACGTCATCAGTATTTTGAGCGATGTTTCAATCGAAGTCAAGATTAATATACTATCCATATTTGATCGGCTGATTTTTATCTTATACCTAATTGTGCGTTTGCAATACTTGTTTACTTCTCTCTAGGCGCAGTAGGGTATTATGGATGTTCCGAGTTGCGGTTAAGACGTATATAAATAGTACGAATAATGATATCGACGTGTATGACATCATGTTACACCCACCACCACATTGACTTCCCACTTTGACGATTAATAAGATAGCTACGAATTTCTTGCCATTACAAACATTTTCAAATATATATATATCCATTTAAATGTGCTCAAAACAGACCCTACTATTTAGTGCGTACAATAAAGCAATTTAAAACCCACAAACAATTAACCAGCATATTTCACACATGTGCGAACACTTACTTAATATATCGTATTGTGGGAGCCATCTCATAGTCATAACGTTTCTCGGCAGCTGCAGATTGCCTCCGTCCCATTTCCAGAGGACCCTCAGAGGCAATTTACCAAACGTTGATAACAGTTCGTTTAATTTATCACCGGGAAGCGTGGAGTCCTTCACCGTAGTGCCGAGGTTCACGTATATTACACCGTGCTCGGCCTCGTTTATAAATCTCTCTATTTCCTGTAAAGTAAGAAAATGGAACGATGACTTGAGAGTACCTATATAATGTTATTAGGTTTACCATACAAGGGTAATTCAGTCACCATTTATAGCTATATGACAACATAACTATATAACATACACTGTGTGAGTTTGGAATGCGTGGGTTTTGTGACTACTAAGAAAATTTGTTTTAATGCATCATAATGTATTTGTACTAATCTGTTATTACGTAGTGTGATCAGCATTAAATTGTATCTCCTCATGGTATGCCTATCGTGGAGTCAAACAGTGCTTCAGCTTAATTGATCATAAACGGAACGTTGTGTTCTGTGCATAAACAATCATCGTTAATTAATGTTGATACTGCTTCCAATATGCTCGGCGGTGTGGCAACAGTGCAAAACGTAATATTTATGTCGTACTTACAATATCTACCGCAGCTATTAACTGATGATGTTTCGTTCGATCTATTTATAACGCTATTGATAAAAATACTCACCGTCGGCAGAATTTTCGGTGGTCTTACGTGAATACCACCAATATCAATTACATTATCAGGTCTGGCAACACCGCCGTACACTGACTGATGTGTGTTTACAAACACAAGGCTTGCATTCGACGCAATACTTTCTAAAGATGGCA
Source organism: Abrostola triplasia (assembly GCA_946251915.1). Lineage (NCBI taxonomy): Eukaryota > Metazoa > Arthropoda > Insecta > Lepidoptera > Noctuidae > Abrostola > Abrostola triplasia. The sequence goes on along the minus strand of OX276434.1, from coordinate 5,814,266 downwards.
GGTCGTCGCCCAGATACTTATACAGGTACACATGGTCCGTTACTTGCGAAGCGACGTAGTACACACAGTTTGTAATGTAATATAACACGTAGCTCTTTAGGCGTTCGAAATACCAAGGTCCCTTTCCATAGGGCAGGCCAGATTGACTTACATAGGCAGAATTGTAATTAATACCCAATCTGTTATACTGCCACGACTGGAGAGGCTGTGGGTTGAAGGCAATGTAAGGTGCACTTAGATTTGCGGCAAGTGCCAGGCCGCAGTCACTGTTGAACGATTCTACTAATATTACGTCGTACCGAGGTCGCGTCCTTAACATGTGCAACACTTGGTGGTTGGTCATGAGCGTCTTGCAGTCGTCGTTGCCGGCTTTAGTCGCCTCTAAAGTTTCGATTGGCACTCGCGACACTTCGTTCACTATCACCGAGTCAAACGATAAGTCTTTGTACACTTTTTGTATGTTATCACTTAATAATATGTTATTGTACGAAGCCGGTGCATCCGGCATTTGGTAATGGCTGACCAGAGTGACTTCATGGTTGCGACTCGCCAACTCCTTAAACAATGCACGGTAAGTGAGGTAGTTGCTGCGATCTAGTGACGGGAAAATTCCGAGAATTTTGTAACTGTCCGTTGCGAATATGGTCGCAATGAAATAAAAAATGAATATGATGTGTTTTGTCATTTTCGATTCGGACGCGTTCGAGTTGCCGCACAGTTTGTTGGTTACTAGGGCGTAAATGGATGCCGGCTTACGTAGCTATCTAATAATAGGTAGGTGGTATGAGGTAACCATTCCGCTGACGCCACGACAGTTTCGTAAGAAACAGAAATATTCGGTGACTACACTGATGCCATTGATCTTGACCTTGATTTACATTTTTTATATGTGCAAGCGTGTTGCTGCGTCGGTGTCGAGTTGGGTACTGATATTCTGTGGGCATACCGTTAAATGCAGATTGACATTCTTGCGATAAAGTATATGTTGTTTATAATTGTGATAAATTATCTATCATAGTAGTCATTGTTTACATTCTCGATGTATGAAATGCAGCGAATATCGTTTGGGTGCAGTCATTGGCACTTATCATTCAAACTCATTTAATGTTTATAAATATGTTTAAAAATCTAAGTTTACATAATAATGATTTACACAGCCCTAGTAACATTGTCTAAATGAAGAACATCCACATATAAGTTAAGTTTTGTTTCTGATATCAGTCATTAATTTGGTAGATTTATTGATGTATGTAACAGCAAATATTTCGGTGTGTTAAAAATATCTAGCATTAGTATTCAAAGGGCTTCATTTGTTTACCAACAAATACCATAGTACATAATTACATAAAACTGATACGTTGTTTCATTTAAATGAAATCATAAAAATGAAATTATGACAGTCTATTTGATCAGCAATATTTTAATCTTTGTTTATACAGTCATTACCAAATTTGCCTATTACATTAATGTGTGCTTATTTATGTTTGGGGGCCGGCAGACTGGAAACTATTGTAGAGCGGCCAAGCGCGACCTTACGATGTTGCATCACAAAACAATAGAAACTATTGTTCACAGCTGCTTAATAAACGGGCTCACATTAGTACGTGCTCGTTCTCCCCTTCACGTTAGTTTACGATGGAATTGTATCTGTCAGATTAAGTGCCATAATCTTACTAAAGATTTGTTAGCAGTAGGTACTAATATATACGTAATTGTATATTATGCGAAATTTAGCGAGCTGGATGTACGTATTCTTTGAATTAAAACTCATTTAATGAACAATAAGAAAATCTACGGATCGAGAGGGGTAGAAAATATCTGAAAGAAGACGAAAAAATTAAGTAGCCTTCATTTATCATCTGCCTAGAAGCTGGTTTTAAATGACTACAGCAAAATACAAATACAACTATATATATAAACGTAAACCTAATCAAGCATAGTCTTTGCTTTCACAATGACAATAATGTTTTAATAGGTCATACTATATAGGTACCTACGCAACTCGCATATCGTACACAAATTATAGGTCGTCATTCGTATGGCGTAAGAGCAAGTTACCATGACATTTCTACCATAACGGTCAGCGGTCATTGACCCGCCACCAGACTAGTTTGGTGACATATTGTTGGACCAGTGAGACGATGCTTAGACATTCGTTTTTGATTGTTACAATTGTGCGTCATATTGAATTGAGATATAGAGAGTTGAGTTACATCTATGCAATTCAATCATAATTCTAAAAACATACATAACATCACGCCTGTTTTCCCCGAAGGGGTAGGCAGAGGTGCACATATAGGTAGACGGTAGTACACCCACATTTTGCCAGTTGTTTTTAGGTCCCAATTTAATAGGGGGCGAGCCTATTACCATCAACCGGGCACAAATCCAGACTCCGTGCTGCTAATGAGAATTACCTATTAGAAAAACCCAGTAACACTTTGCCATAATTCTAATAATTAAAAATATCATGATCAACTCGTATATCACGAAAGATATTATTTAGTTACCTACAAAAAATGTTGGATTTCTCGTACTAACTTGTTAATATTCCCATCAGAACTCTATGTTGTAGCTTTGTACTAATATCGGAAACGATTGTACCAGTATTGTGGTTAAACTATTTTAATTGCAATAGTTCAATGCAGCCAATAGCTTGTTCTTAATCACAGAATGAACGTGTATTGTTTACCAATGCTGTCTGTATTTATGTGATTTTTACCTCAAGTTAGTATTATATACGTGTATTGTCACCATAAGTCCCACGTATCATTATAAAGGGAGTCTATTGCAATTCTCATTCTTATCTCCTCTCATGACTTGCTTTCTCGTCAATAGAAAGAAAACTGCCGAGAATTATTTCGTGATTTGTATTCATTTGGTTCTACAATTAATAGTTAATAGTATCAATTTTGTAAATCTTTTAACATTTCGTCTGTTATCTGAGGTATAAGAATAGCAAAACGCCTTAGCGCTTGGCTACCTGCATGAAAGGTCGCGGGTCAATCCCGCGCTAAATATCTGCATGACCTACATACGATTGTTCTTAGTCTAGATCACGACGCATCAATGTCAAGAGGTTTTAATGCACTTGCAACACTTGCTCTGTTGACTGCCTCGTTGGTCTAGTGGTTGCTTAGCGCGACTGCTGAGCACGAGGTCCTGGGTTCGAATCCCGGGTCGGGCAAAGTGTTACTGGGTTTTTCCATTAGTTAATTCTCAGTAGCAGCACGGAGTCTGGATTTGTGCCCGGTTGATGGCAATAGGCTCGCCCCCTATTACATTGGGACCTAAAAACATAACTGGCGAAATGTGGGTATACTATATGTATACCTCTGCCTACCCCTTCGGGGAATACAGGCGTGATGGGCGTGATGTTATGTTTATGTGTTTTATGCAACACTTGGTATGTAAAATACATAGAACTGATTTTAATTGTTATATCATCAATTAAAATCAGTTCTAAAAAACTAATGGGTATCTATAATTAAAGTACAAAAAAAATCTGTATTTTTTACGACATTATATTAATGTAGAAGTAGTCGATCATCTCCCTTCTAATAATGTTAAAAAAATGTACTTAGCTTGAATACATCATACATTGATGCAGTCAATTCAGTTACTATTTATTCTATTTGTCAAATCAGTATTCAAATTTCGAAATAATTGTTTTACCTTCTTACCTTGGCGTAATATATTCATTGTACACAATACCAACATAATAATTATATTTATAAAAAAAACTGCTATAAAACCTGCCAAAAGGAAGTCGTATTAATTAAATAGTAATAAAAACAAATGCACGTCGGTTACGTACCGGCAGCGGGACGTTGCCATGTCGCCACCACCCAGACACTGTCATACGGATTCAGTTAGGGTTAACGCACAGCATCTCAATAATACTGTATTATTATAACCTCTCATTAATAAATCCGAAGGCAATACCAAAAAATTCAGAAAATTCCATTGAAATTAGAATTTGGAATAGTTGTATGCATCTATCTATTATAACCTAAATTAAATTTAAAAATAAATATCTATTCTATTTAATTTTTCAGTTGTAAATAGTTTATAGTAAGTAGCATTTAAATGTGTATAATATATTGTCAATAAAACTATTAAAATAATAATTAAATAACGTAATAAAACTATTCTAATAAAAATCAAAAAGAATTTCTCCTTAAAATATCCAATAATGTAATTATTAAGTTTCTTTTTTTGGCGATCGGCATTTTGCTTAATCAGATCCTTGAATAGCCAGCCCTATAAATTGTTAGAAAAAACTTCAGACTGTCGGATTAAGGGAATTATGGTCTATTACTTAGGCAGTGTTTACTTGTAACCTGCTTACCCTGGCTTTAGAAGGCTTTAACGTCGAGCTTTACTTAGTTAAGCGTGTAGAGCGTGAGGCTTGTGTAATAACTTAACGATATTTACATGATAAGTTTACCACCACATTTTTATATTAAAGCATTTTTTCTTATAACTTAACTTTATATCATACTAGCTGCGCCCCGCGGTGTTACCCGCTACTCTTTTTGGCGATAAAAAGTAGCCTATGTGTTAATCCAGGGTGTCAGCTACCTCCGTATGAAATTTCATTAAAATCTATTCAGTAGTTTTTACGTGAAAGAGTAACAAACATCCACACATCCATTCTCACAAACTTTCACATTTATAATATTAGTAGGATAGTAGGATTACTTGCTCATTAATTCTTTATTTTTCATCGTAGTTTTGATATAAAGCGTTGTTTCAAATTTTAACTATTATTGTAAGAACATTCATCTATTATTGGAAAATGAAAAGAGTTATGCTTTATAAATATATCTATGTTATGATTTCAAAATAAGAACGAAAAAGAAGCGAAGAAGGTAAAGTTTGTAAAGAGTTTTAATTAAAATATTTTTACTTTTTACCCGACTGCAAATGAAGGGTTATGTTTTTCTCGTTATCGTAATTCGAATGTATGTTTGTATTTTTTTTGTTACCTTATATCTTCCACACGGCTGGATAGATTTCGACAGTTAAGGCCAAAACCCAAGTGTACTTAGACAGGTGTATAAAAAAACAAAATGGCTGTAAAAACTTCTCAGTTTTCAGCAGTCGGGATTATTATATATTACTTTTTTATTTAGGTACGTAGTCTCATAATATTTAGTTTATGCACAAGATACCGGATAGTTCGAACAGATAGGTAATTTTTGCATTCAAGAAACTAATTGACACCCTCCAAGGCGAAAAGCAAGCTGCTGCCACTGCATCTAGCGGGTCTTGAAGAAATCCTTCTCATTTACTCTCTATTCATTAGAATTAACTAACCACTTTCAAACCCAAATTCGGTATTCCGTTATTTAATATAATTCACGTGGAACGTGTACAAAGGGAGGGCGCGGACCCTGAAAGAGATCTCAGCGCTTCCAAGCCGCAGCCCGCCGCGCCGCTCTATTATATTCGCATTTGTAAGAGGCATTAGCAGAGAGCGGGTTCTTCGACAACATAAAAATGTAATTACAAGTGGGAAGTTCGCGGCCCACTTAAATATAGATTTACCCTTTGAAGAGCGATTTGATGGGCCCGTGAGGTGTTAGATCAATCATATCTCGATTGTGCCCACTCTCAATTATTCCCTTCTCAGGATTGATAACTTCATTCATTTTTCAAACGGTCTGCGCTCGCCTGTTTTTAGGATATTGATGTATTTGTTGCGAGGGAGAAGTGATTTGCTAAACGACGTCCTATCGTGTCGAGGATTTGTGATTTATTTTGTTTCTTATACTTTTGTTATACGCTTTATAAATTTCTCATTTTAAAACATTTGAAACTGCTTGGCGGTTATTTACAAATGCATTATTTATTCTAGATTTGTGTGCAAAAATATTATAGGTAGCAAATGTGTACACCTACCTATAAAATTAACGGAAGTGAATTGAAAGTGGTAAATTACTTTTGGTATAACTTTAATTTCACCAAGTTTATCAGATTTCTGAAAACATTTGCCACCATCGGGTTGCTTTTTTAATTCATTATATGGAATGGATCCAAGAGATGTATGACGTCACTCTTGTAAAGCCGGAGGGCAGGTTAGCTTGACAGCCAGCCCTGGGCGTGAAGGAGCTGACACCGATCTGTAAACAAAGAAAAAGGCATAACGGGTATGATACTCGTATTTTTTCATTTTAAGTTAATATGCGTGTAAACATTTCTATTCGTGTATACTACCTTGTAATGTGTATGTTATGTTTACACTCTAGATTGTTCTATTTTTTGTAGCTTTGATTATGAGATTACAACAAGGCCTATACTGTTATTTTATTCACATTTCAAACGTTAGATCCCTTTAATATACTATATTATCTAAATACTTAGAAAACCCGACCATACCACAATTAAGTCGGCTTACGACCGTCTAAAATCCATTCGAATACGTACATATATTGAAATCAGCGAGACATCACAACCCGTTCCTCTACACGTGTCACAGGAATATTTAAAACCATACGTCATTGTACAATTTGTTTCCGAACTTACCAGTATCCTTCTGCCGTTGACAACGGTGACCAGAGGCCCACCCGTGTCTCCACCGCAGATGCCGACCCTGCCGTTGCCACTGGTGCACAAGTGGCTACTCTGGATGATGCCGCCGTAAGTATTGGCGCACACGGCGTTGGTGATCACTTGCAGGTTCACTGAACTTATCGTTTGGAACAGGCTGATGCTGTCACCTATAAACAGTTGCAAAACAAAGAACATATTATTTGCACCTTCAAATCCAAATACAGCAAAGGCTATATTTATATATATTATTTGATGTTCTGAGTAGGTACTAGTTGTAGGTAGGTACATATTTAGTAGTCACATTAAATACAATGGTATAAACTAAGGTCAATTAATGTCTCCAATGTTGGTACTTATCAGCATCCCCCTTGGTGTAATTAAGCCGATATATTTAGTACCTACAGTAATTATCTAATTATGACAATAAGCTACAATTACAGAGTTAAATGTTACCACGCCACGACACCGAGTATTTTTGTAGGTTTAGCACCTAATTTATATTGTGAAAGGAAAAGTTCACTAATAACAGTATTTTGAATAGCAACATTAGGCAATACGGCGTGTTATTTATTAGCAGGCGCATCGTTTATAATTTCGACGACGTTAATAAATCCGAGCGCAAGGTAAGGCATCATCACTAGCTTATTGATTTTTATGTATGTATATCCTTGTAAAATGCGAGACTTGCCTAGCAACATACAGATTAATTTGTTGTAAGTGATAACGCTCGTATCGTTTAATGTTCAGCTTACGTTTATATCTATATATCTTCTAAATCAAAAATTGTATGTTTTAAACATACCGGAGCTGATACATCTTCGATTTCCTATTCAAGGACGTTATTTATTTTCTATTAGTATTTCGGTCACTGATTGTATACGTCAACATCGATTGGCGGATGTGAAATGAGTACAGTATAAGATTGATAAAATACAAACCGTCTCTTGTTATTCCATAGCCGGAGGCGAGAGCGTTGCTGCCGACGTAATTCGAGTTGATTTGGCTACCCGATGGCAAGTTAATTGGTTGGATTGTCACTGGAAAATAACAACAAATAACCTTTTTTATCAGAACAGATAGTAATTGATAAATTATCGGTTCTGCCTGTAAAAAGTGAATTATAAATTGCATTCAGTGAGCTTCGCTAATAATAATTTAAATTGCGTGTATAAAATATATATTTAAATAACTTGCCAAGAATATTTTAATGTAATTTTACAAAATTTTATTTTAGAGCTATCAATAAAGTGGTACCTACATTTGGCATAGAGTGCTCAGACAATGTTTGTACACAAATCGAAGTACCAAGTTGCCAACCTGAGTACGTTTATAAAACAAACCAGTATAAGGACAATATAAAATGCCTAAACATATCCATTATAAATATTTATCATTAGGTACTTACATGAAAAAGTGACTCTGGTCATGCGAATGATAGCGATATCGTTGGCGAAGATCCAGGGGTTGTAACCTGGGTGTAGCACGACGCTGCTGGTGGTGATTCTTGTACCACCAGAGAACAAGAAGTTGGAGCCGAGGACTACGGTGAAGGACTGCGCGATGTTGTTACCGTCGTTGTAGCAGTGAGCGCCCGTGAGGATCCTCGTGTCAGATATGAGGGAGCCGCCGCACACAGACGTTGAGAGCAGAGACATTGTTATAAGCAAACCTGCCTGGATTAAAAAGAGATATTCTCCAGTAAGCACATTAGTAAGGTTGCATAGGATAATTAAAAAGAGGTAGATATGAGAGGTCGACATGATTTATAAACAGCACACTAATATACAAATCAATTTTACGTTATATTGTAATGTCACACTACATTTTATGACATAGAAGGATGTTGTAATTATCAGGAGTTAGAATAAGATGGACTAATTTCAGTTTTAAAGTGCTACTTGTGGAGCGCTCATAATTTATCTGCCCTTTTTACTAGTAATAGGTACTCGTACTTACGCTTTATTATTTTAAGCATACACTGTAATAATAGTACGTATAGTTTACCTGGTACGGTAGAGCGAGGACACTCGTAGTAGATCCCCCAGCAATTCGACTTTGTCCCTGGTTAATTTCATCTTCTAGCTTTTTGATTCTTGATGCTTCAGGGATTCCCACTCTACGGTGATAGTCATACACGCCGTATGTAGTTGGTTGTGCCTCCTCTACAGCAGTAGAGACTGCCGCAAGAAATAAAAACAATCCAAACGAAATTTTCATGTTGACTTTAGGAAATATGATTCCAAAATGACATATTCGCGCTTACCTCCAGGATTTATTGATTATTTTATCAAGGATTGATGTACGTATATATTTATATCTAATTAATCCATTGCTTACGGAAATGTCGATGCAGTGTCATTTGCTGTTGTATCTATGTAATATTCGGGTACGATAGTGCTGTAACAGTTTCTCTTAAATGGAAAAATGTCATTTTATTAAATAAGGTAGGTAAGGTATATAATCAATAAAAAAATAATCTATGTAGATTATTTAAGAAATCGAAAATTTAATTATTTAATTTACTTACATTCATTGTTTTGTACCTACAACAAAAAATTGCCATAGTACAACTGGCGCGACGTATTGTGTCGTTGTTGCTAAGCTAGGTAATTACCTTATTTAAAAATCCCATATCAATTCGTTATAGCTCTCCATATTCCATTGCACAATTGGCAAATTTAAGCCTTAGAACACTAAAAAATTCTCATTGTGTTGGAATATTGTCTTAAAACATAACAAGAAACATGTAGGTAAGTGATGTAAAGTGAATTGTACTTGACAAACAAATGCGAATTCAATGGAAAGAAATCATTAAACAAAACCCATTGTATTAAGTTATACCATTCAAAATAAAGTGAATCCGAAATAATCCTATCATCAATCATTGTAATTGCGCTATCATATCCATGCTGGTTAAATATAAAACCAACAGCATTTCAAAATTCTATTACCCGATGTTCTAGACGTAATATATATCCAGAAATACTGTCAATAAGATTTCGATTTAGTTGCCAGCTTTAGTTCAACCAAAAGCCAAGATGAAGGGACGAACTCCCATTAGATCTGGAAGATTAAGTGGATGTGGAGCGACCGCGGCGCCGTATTATTCCTAATGCTTCATATAAACTATTAGTGGAATATTGGCTAATTGGGGCACGTACGGTAGTACCTCGTTTCACTAAGTGCAAGCGCTGTGGCGACCGCTTTTAGAGCCATTTATAATGTACGCCAACAGACTTGAGGTCGCTCTCAGTAGCATGTGTAAATAAATACAAACGGTAACACTGTTACGGGTGATGTGAGCCTTATTACTTTTTTACGTAAGTACATTAATTGGCTGTATTGTTTTTGTTTGTAAGATTTGTGATTAGGATGAGATGGGATTTGTTATAGTGCCGTCAAATACGCTTATCGGCACGGAATGTGGCCCTAACATGAAAAGAGCGTTATGAAACGAATATATTATCGCATTGGCGAATGAGAAAATGCGTAATTTCATTAATTTTGTGACGTTAATTTGCATAGTTTGTCGTGTAAACCATTTTTTACTGTATGAATTATTTTATGGCCCTTTAACTTTTATTTTATGGAACCTGTCATGTCTTTAAAACTGAATTACGTTTACCTCAGAGAACCATTCACAAGTGCATAAAAAGTATGTCTCGCCAATTGTGACTATTAATCATTTTTACAAGCTTTCTTATACGTTATGGCAACATATGATATGACATGAGCCGTGTGTGTGTGTTATATCCAGAGTGTTTTTCAAACTTCCACGTGTAGCGGTATTCATATGGTACTGAGCTAAGGTGAGTTGATAAAAAAACGAAACATCACGCCTGTATTCCCCGAAGGGGTAGGCAGAGATGCACACACAGTACACCCACATTTCGCCAGTTATGTTTTTAGGTCCCAATGTAATAGGGGGCGAGCCTATTGCCATCAACCGGGCACAAATCCAGACTCCGTGCTGCTACTAAGAATTACCTAATGGAAAAACCCAGTAACACTTTGCCCGACCTGGGATTCGAACCCAGGACCTCGTGTTCAGCAGTCGCGCTTAGAAACCACTAGACCAACGAGGCAGTCGATAAAATGATTGTAAAATTCGTACGACAAGGTATTTCGGTTTTTAACAAAAAAACTCGTGTTTAGGTAGTAAAATATTTAATTTTCTTTCTAATTTTGTATACGTACATAAAATGTAATACTTAACACTTTTTTCTTATATTAAAGAATTGATCCAAGAAAGGTACGCAGTCACTCTTGAGAAACCAGAAGGTAAGCCAGATTGACATCCAGTACTGGCCATGAAGGAGCTGACACCAATCTACGAACAAAGAATAACGTTAAGGTATAACAAACAGCAACTACAATTCACGTAATAGTCTTGTAAAAAATTGCTTCCATGTTTAGAGCCCTTTTTACTTTTTTACACTACTCTGCTATTGTTTAACTTAAGGTTTTTTAATCCATAATGACCTAATCTTCTGGACAATGCCTATAATTTTATTTATTGCACAGCAATGCCAATTAATTCTATGAAACATGAACATTTATTTATTTATTTTCAACAGGTAAACCAACAGCATCCATACACACACTCTGTAACTTACAAACATTTTCGTATGAAAGTTGGAATGTCCGAACCGCTGACTTTTTTTCAGCGTCCACGCATGTTGAATGTTATAAATGGTGGTAAAACGTATCAAGTAAATGGTGACTTAAAGAGTATTACGTTTCCATATATTTGAAAGTTAAAGTTGTCAACTGAGAAAGGTAAAAATCATAAAAAATCTATAATTACGTGTGTAATGTATACACAAGGCACAACTCGTAAATTTCATCACCTTTTTTATGGAGAAGGTGTGCTGACAGCTAATAAATATCTATATATATAAAAAATTATGGCTGTTCGTTAGTCTTGCTAAAACTTGAGAACGGCTGTCTTGAAATATTCGTACGGTAGGAGGTGCGAAGTTCACTGAGTTAGCAATAACAAATAAAATGATTTCAGTCGATTTTTAAACTCTTGGCGATGAGATGTGTTATCACAAACCAAACATACCAGGATAGTTCTGTTGTTGACGTTGGCGGTGAGCGGGCCGCCCGTGTCGCCGCCGCAGATCCCGACCCTGCCTGCGCCGCTGGTGCACAGGTGGTCATCTTGGATGATGCTGCCGTAAGTGTTGGCGCACTCAGCATTACTAATCACTGTAAGGCTCACTGTACTGATCGCTTGGAACAAGCTGACCTGTTCACCTATGAAAGTAAATTGGTTTTGTTAGTTATGTAACTAAATTCAAGCTAGGTACATCTAGTATTAAACTTGAAACAGTATCATCGGTCAAAAGAATAAATGCTACAAATCACACTAACATTATAAAGGCAAAGTTTATGAGTATGTTTGTAATTTCTTCAAGCGCAAACGATCGGACCACTATTTAAAAATGACTTGGTAACACCACGGGGCGCAGCTAGTGTTATAATAATCGGAATAATAACTCAGGGACAAAAAAATAATTTTTAATTTATGTTTCTAGTAACGTTATTCTATTATTTTAAATTAATAAAAGGATAAATAGAAAGAAAGTATAAGATTGATAACAATAAAAATACAAACCGTCTCTTGTTATTCCATACCCGGAGGCGATAGCGTTGCTACCGGCGAAAGTCGAGTTTATTTCACTACTCGATGGCAATGCGATTGGTTGGATTGATGCTGGAACATTAAAAACAAGTGACGTTTATAAATAGATACTGACAAACGATAATATTGAGGATTAACTTTATCAAGACAGAAGCTAGCTTGTACCTGTACAAATATTTTATTTTTAGGTATCTTTTACAATTAATTACCACCAAATACCGAGAATAATCACATTATTAACTATAGCTAAAGTGCACGTTTCATATTTTCAGATGATTCGGGCAATTTTATATTTATCGAAGTTTATATATTTAATGTCGAAGCACCCAGGATTAATGAAGTAAAAAGCCAGAAAAATTCTGAAAAACTTACGGTTGTATAAAGCGGGATAGCGAATCCTAAAAAAATTACATCTTTTCCATTGTACTTGGCGCTAAAGGGCCTTTATAAGGTGGAACAAAAGCACAGTGTGAATCTAGGAAACTCGTGTACAAACAGTATCACCATTTTGACATGTGTTCGACTTAATAAATACAATACTACCTGTAATATCTCAAATGCATATAATACAATAATGATCTGACAATACTCACGTGATAAATTAAACGCGTTCACGCTAATGATAGCGATATCGCCGGCAAACAGACGCGGGTTATATGCTGGGTGTACCGCGACAACATTTGAGGTGATCCTAGTGCCACCAGCGAAAAGGAAGTTGGAGCCAAGAACCACAGTGAACAACCGCGCGACGCTGACACCGTCGGTGTAGCAGTGGGCTGCCGTGAGGATCCTCGTAGTAGAGATGATGATGCCGCCGCACACAGACGTCGCGCCCGATGCCAAAGTTACAAGTAGACCAGTCTTGAGTAAGAAATAAAAGAAACATATTATAAAATTGTCGGTTTTAGGATCCTAATTGTTGAATGTTTGGTTATGTTTTGGCAATAACAATTCTTAGCAATTAGTAGTTCTTAGAGAAAAGTGAAAACAGTTTACCTGGTATGGTATGGACGAAATGACAATAGGAGCTCCTCCTACAATCCTGGACTGATCCTGGCTGATTTTGTTTTCTAGTGTTTTTATTCTTATTGCTTCTGGTATTCCAATACGTTGGTGATAGTCATAAACACCGAATGCTGTTGGTTCCGCATCTTGTAATGCAGTGGCGGCCGCCACCAGTAGGAAAAATAATCCAAACGAAATATTCATGTTGTTATTAAAAGCTATGATATCATTAAATGCTGAATTCTCGTTTCCTTTTCTTATATAGGTAAAACAGTATATTTATTTATCAAGGATTAATTTATTTAATCAAATTAATCCGCTGCTTTTGAGAATATGTATGTTATCATTTAATCATGTACTGTTTGGAATGCAATGCTTGAAAAATAGGTCGGAAAATGTTTTAGGAGCACTAGATTTAAACAGATAAATAATTAAGTCTATATGTATTATTCTAAATAAGGAATTGAATATCAAACGTCAAAACGTGCTATTACGTCAACACCAGCATATTTTTTCGATAATAATATTAATATGTGTTTTAATAGAGCCTATTTTTTTCTAATTTATGAATTGCTGATTGGCTTTAGAAATCAAGTTGGTAGTTTAAAATGCATTTCGAGCCATGCTAGACTAAAACTAAGCTGTACAGCGTTTGATTCTAAAAAGTATTTACGATTGTGACTCAGTAAAGTACTGATATGATATGTGATACTACGTCATGTACAAAGCGTCATGCAATGATATCGCAGAAATAGTCTTGATACTATTGCAACTAATGCCGATGATTCCAAATCATGACGTGAATCACACCTGAGTGATTTTCCAACGGTGTCTAAAGCCATGTCGGAGGCCTACAAGCAGTTTAAACTCCGACACCAGGTTGTTCATCAACCATACGATAAGAAGAAGATGACGTAACGGACACAAGTTTAGAGACTTTAAATGTATATGTAAAGGAGTATGGTATTTAAAAAACATTATTTAATAAACTAATGATTTTTTAATATAAAAATGAAAAAACCAACATAAGTCTTATCGACAATATGTTACAAAAATAACAAATACAAATTATATTAATAGAGGTGTAGAACATATGAATAATAATACTTTCTTATTATACTTATACAGTTAAATGAGATTATTGGGTCAGGATCCAGTCAACGAAGGAGCTGACTCTAGTGAAGCCGGAGGGGGAGCCATCACCGCAACGTCCTGCTGCCCTGAATGATGATATACCGATCTGTTGACAATATACAAGTTTATATGACATTTTGCTTCATTTTTGCATGTTACCCATGCTAAGCTTAAATCTAAATTGACAAAGGAAACTTGAAAAATAATGGACACGAGCGGAACTCGAACCTGCGACTTTCGACTTTTTGTGGCGCCGTACGTGTCCATCATTTCAAGTTTCCTTCATCAATTTAAATATACAAGTTTTATAAGTAAGGAGTAAGGTAAGGAGTATTCATTCTTTTTGATGGAGTAGGCACAGTTATTATAGTACCTAGTGATAGAGTAAAACCAACCATTTTGAATATTAAGATGAACAATGTCTAGACATACCATTTTATATAAATAATCATAAAATTACCATATTATGTTTGAAAACATTCTTTTGTTAGTCATATTTTTATTGAAATGTATGGTTACTTTAATACGGTTAGTTCAAGTACGGTTCTATCAACGAACTTGGTTTGGACAACGCATTTTTTTGCGTTTTGACTGGAATTACGTAGAATTGAACCATATTCAGTGAGTCTAGACAAGTATAATCATGGTTAGTTAAAATGAATTGCCATTAGATAAAATTACAAGACCAGTTTGCACATCTTTCCAAATGAACTCCTGTCCAATTTACCATGAGATTATTGAGCCCGAAATTTTTTATGTATAATCTTTCGTTGACTCACCACGATCCATCTCTTGTAGCTTAATAAAGCAAGTGGTCCTCCGGAGTCGCCGTTGCAGTTCCCTTTGCCATCATCACCGCTGGTGCAGATTGTACTGGAGTGTACGTAACTACCGAATGTTTTGGCGCATTCCGAATTCGATATAACCGCTACGGTCACTGAACTGATAGGCTGGGAATCTAAGATGGTTCCACCTGTAGGGCAAGTAAGGATGAGTGGTAAGAACGAGAAATAACATATAAAACATAAACATAACATTACGCCTGTATTCCCCGAAGGGGTAGGCAGAGGTATATGTATACCCACATTTTGCCAGTTATGTTTTTAGGTGCCAATGTAATAGGGGGCGAGCCTATTGCCATCAACCGGTCACAAATCCAGACTCCGTGCTGCTACTGAGAATTACCTAATGGAAAAACCCAGTAACACTTTGCTCGACCCGGGATTCGAACCCAGGACCTCGTGCTCAGCAGTCGCGCTTAGCAACCACTAGACCAACGAGGCAGTCACGAGAAATAATTCCATCAAAATGTATTGGAAATAAGGTTAAGGTTATAAAAGAGAACATTACTGCAAACAAAATTGAAGTTGAAGGTTTTGGTTTTATTTCCACCCTGATGTGCATTCTTTTAGGTAACCCAAATACCTTTGCATGAAAGCAAGCGTAACACTTGGTCATTTTTATCTAATTTAATGTTTGTTAAACAAGCAGTATTTATGCAGGTAGCTAGTAATTATTTACAAAGACTTACAGTGATTACGTTAAAGCTAGGTCAAAATTGACGTAGCAAAATTGAAAATCAACTTCTTTTCCCGATATTATATGAAATTATAACTTTCGCGATATTTAATTTACATTTTACATTTACATAAGGGGTAAATATACGAACAAAAATTAAGTACTTGCCCGCAACGTTCAATCCGAACCCTGAAGATATCGCTTTCCAGCCGACGAAATCATTCGTGATCTCCTTATTGCTGGGGAGATTGATGGGCTGGATTGCATCTGAAAAACGATATGTAATCATTTAAATAACAAAGCTCTTGGACTATCTAGAAAGAAAAGAAAGAAAGAAAACGATTTTATTCGACTCAGACACAAGACGCACAAAATATACTACGTGATACGACGAACAAATGTATAATATACTTATTTTTCGAAAAACAGTACAATATTTGATAAGTTTAATTAAAAACGTAAAGGCTGATATTGTTAAAGTACATAACATGGCATCATTTATAGCCAGACTAGGAAGTATCCTGAATTTTCCAAAATTAAGAATTGAAGTACCTGAGAATGTGACGGGAGTTATACGAATGACAGCGATATCATTTAAAGCAGTTCTAGGGTTGTAGTTCGGGTGCATCGTGATGTCATCCGTGACGATACGGAGCCCACCGAAGAACAGGGTGTTAGAGCCCAAGACGACCGTGAAGTAGAGAGCGTTGAACCATCCGTCAAACTGACAGTGGGCAGCGGTCAGTAGACGAGTTTCTGCGATGAAGGTAGCACTACAAACCGATGTAAAGAAGGACGCGATATTAACGATAAGTCCAGCCTGAAAATAATAAATAACTATATATCAATTATTTATTTAAAACAGTCTATTTGAAATAGTACTTAGCCCCCTAATTATATTTGTTACTATCTCAATTTAGTACTAGAACTGTTATACTTAATACGCCCAGATTTCACCGCTTTCTAGGTTCCGCGCTATGGTTGGAAAAAAGAAAAGTCACAACCAACTCCCCGAAAGTAACTATATGAACTATGCAATTATATAAAGGCGCGTCTCCACTTGTAACATTTCAACGAACAATTCTCTGTAACAATATCGAAAACTTGTTACGCTCAGTGTGAACGGTTGCTGGTAGGCACAGTCCTGAACTTAGGCTAATAATCGCGAACCTTAACTCTATGAAATCGTAATCGGTATGAAATACTTTAGGGTCTGCCTTTCGGAAACCGTTTACACTAAGCGTAACAAGTTTGCGGTAATGTTACGGAGGAATGTTCGTTGAAATGTAACTAGTGAAGACGCACCTTAACACAGTTCCTTCGAAAGTATTGTATGGTTCCCACAGCAGGCATACCGCTTGGTTATGGTAACGGAGCAATGTTCGTTGAAAAAAGTGGAGAATTTACTAAAGATTAACACAGATAGAGAAAAATTAAAGCTAAAGAAATAAAAACGAGACTGAATAAAATATGTCAACGTTATAATTGATTGAAATCTTAAAGAGTGGTTAAGAAATGATTCGGAAAGAAGTTTACCTGGTAAGGAGTATCGGTCACGTCATTAACGGATCCACCAACGATTTTATTACTGAATTCAAAATTTTGAATCCGAATAGCCTTCGGTATGCCAGTCCGCACATGATACTGAAACACTGAGAAATCATTTCTTATCTCATCTGCAGTCACCGCTAGGGCGAAAGCGATGCACACAACACTAATAACCAATTTCATAATGTTTTGAATACTGGATTACAATGCGAATTGTTTCAATTTATATGGTAATTAAGATCTTATCTTATAGCACATAACATCCTACCTCAATCAATACGTATGATAAAAGATTGATAATATTCTAAATATACTTAATGTAAAACTTTTTTTTATTTGTATGCGATTTCTATTTTGCTACGTGTTTAGAAATTGGCATATTTATGGTCAGAGCAGACCATAAACTGAGCGATGTTGTTTATACAAAATATATCAAAAATCTGAGTTTGAACAATAAAGGAAACATTTGGAATTGCATTGCATTTACTTAAACAGCAAAAACTGTTAGTTTGGGGCAGAGTTTTTCACGTATAATTTATAAAAAAATTAAGTTGTTTTCGAATATTTGTTAAACTTATTGAAAATTCTATTGCATATAAAAAACTATATTTACTAAGCATTAGTTCCTTACTATATATTTTTCTAATGACTGGCTGTCTTGTTGGGCTAACGCTTATTAGCGTGACAGGTGAGCGCGAGGTCCTAAATTCGATTCCTGGGTCGGGCAGAGTGTCGGCTCGGAGTTTGAGATTGTGCTGGGTCAGTGGCAGTATGCTAGACCTATATAATATGCCAAAACACAGTTAATTACAAATTCAGCTGCTATGCAATAATAGTATTTTTAATATTACTAGCCTATAACTTTCCCACTGCAGGGCAAAGGCCTCTTCTCGTATAGATAGGATTGAGCATGGGTGGTGATCACACCACGCTAGTTCACTGCGGGTTGCCGATTTCAGATAATTAAATCTATTTTTCCTCACGATGTTTTACCGTCGCCGTTAGTCAGTGGTGTCTTAGAATAACTAAGAAAGTATTTATAACATTGAAAAAGTCACATTGATACTTGCTCGGGTTTGAACCTGCAAGCTTGTGAATACAAATCCGGTATGTTAACCACTAGGCCACCACGAGAACTGCCTATATAGGAAAAATAATTAACATATGAATACTCAGGACGGCAAAAAGGCAATTGTTCATTGGCAAAAACCGAAGGCTAATGATGACATTGAATTATTATTATTCGAAGCATCGTCAAAATGAATTCTAAAGACACACACACACTCACTCAGACACACTCATACTATTTTAGGACATATCTCTAAGTGCGTAGTTTTTGTTTCAGTTTTGTTTCTTTTGATGTTTTTTATTAGATTTTACATAATATTATAATTTATTTTAAAATTTTAATGATATTTGTACACCACTTTTACCATTTTATAATTCGGAAATCGAATCGAATGAAAAGTATATGGGGATGACATACCTATGTCATTGATAACATAGTCGAAACATTATGTCATCCCCATACATTTATCATTATATTCGATTTCTATCCGACATGCCATTTGCCACTTGTCTAGGTGGGCAGAAATCCTTGGGTCTTATGTGCGCATAAGGTTAAGTCTCATGCGACATAAGAAACACATACAGGTATAACCTACGTATCAATATGACCACATAACACATGAAAATGCTGGTAACATATTCTTTAAGTTTATTTTACAATTCATTACTTTCACATTATTTTATTTTATTTGGTAGGTTGTTATATAATTGATCTCCTTCATATAATATATGCTTTTTTTCCGTATTTCTTAGTTCTGGGGTGGCGCAGAGTAATTTCGTTATTATTTCTTAAAGAATGTCCATATATCTTTTTTATAAGGTTGATATTTGTTTGGATAGTTTTAATAAGTATCCTTTTCATTAGTATGCATGTGTAGTACGTGTATAGCTGTGATAAATTCAATAAATTAGATTTTTTGTATAATTGCTTTGTAGGTGTTAAAAAGTCATATTGAAATAAACGTTTTATTATTTTATTTTGCGTTGTCTGTAATTCTTTAAGGTTAGTTTTTGATGCTGATGCCCATGCCTCTATTAAATATTCTAAATTAGATTTAACCAAAACGTTGTAAATGGTGTATTTCAATTTATGAGGTAAGCAGTTTCCTATTTTACGCAGTGCTCCGAAAAGTGATATTAGTTTAGTTCTCACATGCGCAATATGGGGTTTCCAGGTTAGTTTATCGTCTAACAATAGCCTGAGATACTTTTCTTGATAGATTGGGCCATTGTGAAATTATTTATTTTTAAAGTAGCATTTGGTATGTTTATTTTAATATTATCGTAAGCTGAATTGGTGATACCTAAGTTATTCAGTTTTAGAAGAAGTTTTGAAAGGCTAACCGTATGGCAAACGCTTTTTTAAGGTCACTAAATACTCCTAAGCATATATTCCCATTATCAATATTACTTTTAATATTTGTAACCAAATCAATTGTTGACGATAAGGTGTTTGATTGTTGTCTGAAACCATATTGTTGCTTAATAAGGAATTTCTTTTATAAGATAAATAAATTTGAGCTACTGTAAATTACTTTTTCGAACACCTTAGAATCTATTATTATAACCAAGACTTTCATTAATCATTCTAGGTTTAGATTGATCTTACAGGAACACTATGTTTGTGTCCAATTTGTCCAAATTGATAGTTAGATTAAATTACAATGTTAATAAAAAGTAAACGCATCTTTAAAAAAAATGGTATTTATCAATAAAAGATTGTGTAATTTCATTTAAATTTATCGATACAAAAAAACGAACATAGTTTTAGGTTTGAGTGGATTATTGTTGAGAGATCCAGTTGATGTAGGAGGTAACTCTGGCGTAGGCAGCAGGGAAGCCGGCTGCGCAACCTGCTTGGGCGCCGTATGAAGTTACACCGATCTGTAAACAAAGAGCAAATATGTTTATAAAACACCTTACACATATTTTATTAACCAAATATTTAAAAACAGGAGAGCGTATGATAAATATATGTTTTTTATTCTAATTCTTACCAAAATTCTTTGGTTGTTACTGGTGACGACGAGAGGGCCACCGGAGTCTCCTTGGCAAGTACCTCGCCCACCAGCCCCACTGGTGCAGACGTTGGAATCGTGCACGTAAGGTCCGAAAGTCGCAGCGCATACGGCATTTGTGATGACGGGTAGAGTCACTGAACTGAGGCGTTGGTTGTTACCAATGTTACCACCTAAAATGTTATATCGATATTAAAAAATCCACCTGTAGTGTGACTATAATATTTCTTCTTTAGGGACGGCTGTTCATATTATTTTCATTCTGATGTGAACATCACATTCACATTTCATAATTCATAATGTGATTTCTTGTGACTCTTCACTTGACCAAAGGATTGGCTTGTTTTTGACCGAATAAAGCATTGCTATTCAACGTGACAATGCCAAAATACTTCGATGCATCATTTATAGATATTTTGTTGTGCGTGTTGTAAATGTTGCTACGCATATAAAGTCGAGTATCTGGGAATTCTCGTTTATCAATCTATTTATAAATCCTTAATATTATGAGTAAATAATATAAAAACTATCTTACCGTCAGAAGTAAGACCGTATCCGGAGGCCAGAGCAGAACTGCCGGCGAAATCATTGTTGAGATCGTCACCACTGGGTAAAGCGATCGGCTGTATTACGTCTGAAATAATTGTCACATTTATATAAGATTGTTCGCATTGAAGTTTGTCATCAAAGGTTTAGTACATAGTTGAAACAAAAATAAAATTCTTAAATGATTTTTGAACATTTCTACGTACTCTCTATTCACGTGATTTTGACATTTACTGGGTAGCAATAACGACTACTGTTTACTGTAGTTGTCATTATTCACGTAACTAATGATTTTGCAGCATAGCTTCGTCTCAAAGCGCTCAGTAACAACCAACCTACTCATGTGTGTCAATGAATGGGTAAAAAAATAGTGAAGATCACCCCACAGATATAGTCTACCATGACTATGAAAAAGCATTTGATCGTGTTCCTTTTCTACAGCTAACTCGTAAGTTGGAACACCTTGGTATACGTGGTAATATACTGTAGTGGATCTGCGACTTTTTATCAGAAAGGACTTTTTCAGTACGAATTGGAAACACACTATTGCAAGCCCATCCAGCCCACAAAGTTCATTCATGTTAAGCGGCTTGCCTCAAGGATCGGTACTCGGACCCTTGATCTTTATCCTTTATTTAACTGACCAAAAAACACATTACAGGTGCCATTTTCATTATTTGCTGACGATACGAAGTTCTTTGCAAATCCGTACACACAATCCCAGGACAAAATGATTTAGATGCCATACTTGAATAGACAAAAAAATGGTTATCGTCACTGAATGAAGAAAAGTGCACCGTATTACATATAGGCAAAAACAACCCTTGTAATAACTACTTTCTTGTACGCCAGCAGTTAACACCGGTGAGTACACTAAAAGACCTGAATGTCACTATAAGTAATGATTTATTAAACTGCTAAATAATAATAATGCAATAGAGATCAAAATCCTCTAAACAGACTATCGAAATACTATTTATAATTTCTACCGTTAATTCAAATAGGCGATCGGCTTTTTACAAAACAAATAAAATAAATAACTTACTGTTGAAACTAATGGATGGAATACGAATAACAGCGATATCGTTAGCAGCAGTATCGGAATCCCAGCCGGGGTGTGGGACGATGTCGGTGGTGCGGATGCGGTTACCGCCACTAAACAACGTATTGGATCCGAGGACTACTGTGAAAGCGTTGGCTGTGATGGTTCCGTCTGTGTAGCAGTGAGCAGCTGTCACCAAGCGGGTAGGGGACAACACGGAGGCGCCGCACACTGACGTCAGAATCCACAGAATTGTGATCACGAGACCTGCCTGAAAACATAAAAAATTACATTAAACAAATAATAAAAACGTTACATCAAGGCGTGTTCCCCGAAGGTGTATACGACCTAAATATGGTCGTATACACCCGTTATCTTCTGTATATTCTAATAAGCTCCATTGCCACTGACCGACACTGATTCAGAATTATTTAACGATAAAACCCAATAACACTACACTCGATTCCTAAAATTTATGCCAGCATAGTGAATATTAAACGCCTCACTTAATAAACCTAATGCTTGAAAGCATAAGTGTGTAGATTAAATATTTTGTATCTTTATATCTATCTAATTGTATAGTTAAAGTTTTACCTGGTAGGGAGTTGCGGAGATGTCAGTAATGGATCCACCGACGATTCGTTGACCACTGGCTACAACATTTTCTTCCAAGTTCTTGATTCTTGCGGCTTCAGGAATACCGTAGCGTAAATGGTAGCTAGAGACAGGAGATTCTGCGGAGACCGCTACGGCCAAAGCCAAGCACGCAAACCCAATAAGCAGCTTCATGATTGATAACTTCGAGACGACAAACTCTACTACTGAAACCTCACTCGCGGCTTATATAGTAATATATCGGTTAAACCCCTAATATGATTACTTCCAATCTAAATCTTATGTGATTAGATCTAATTGATTGTGATTATATTTTATACTTAATTGAAAAACGAATTAATAAAATCGGCAGGTAATATAGATATGGCAGTAAACAACGTAATTGCCTACAAAGTATAACAAATAGTCATCATCATCAGGCGGAAGACGTCCACTGTTTAACTAAGGCCTCCCCCTTAAAACGCCACAATGAACGAAAATTTGCTATTTGCATCCAACAGTTTCCCGAAACTCTGACGATATCTTCGGTCCACATGGTGGAAGGCCTGCGTTTTTCGGTTCGTAGTTGCCACTCAAGAACCTTTCTTCCCCAGCAGTTATCGGTTCTTCGAGCAATATGTCCTGCCCATTACCACTTCAACTGGTCCATGTTCATTTTAAGACCCACCTAGTGGGAAACGATACTGAGGTCGCTGAGCATAGCATTGAGCTCCTCTAGCGATTCTAAAATATATATTTATAATATAATGACATTGCTCTAACAAAATAAACCGAATTGATAAACAAACTTAATATTACCGTTGGATAACTGGTGCCTCAATACATTAAAGTGAGTTTATCAACTGCAAATAAGTTATTCTTATTTTTTATATAATGTAACTACAAATGTATAGCTTTCAGATTTATTCCTTTACTTATGCTGTAAGCCAATGTTTCTTGCCAAATTGTATGTTTCTAGGTCAAGGGGAAGTACTCTATATAGGTAGATTGTGAGAATAAAAATCAATCAACATAATTATTCATATCTTTTGATTGCGTTGATTTAGAAGTTTAATTTTTTCACGAGTATTTGATATTAATTTCAACCGTATACCTTTGCGCGTTCTTGAAAAAACAGGCTTGACAGACAGACAGATGGACACCTAAGTACGAGTTTTACTTTTGAAGTACGGAACCCTAAAAAGAACCTCCTTACTTACAAACGATTGTATAATCTCTCTTTGGCTTGTCCTTTTTTGATAGGTAAGAATTATATTAAAAATTAATAAATAATTTATGGTTTATAAAAAAATTTTACACTAATTTACACACAATAATATAATTGTCATATAATTTAAATAATGTGTGGAAATCTAATTTGCCTGAACTATGTAGGTAGAACCAATCAATCTATTGTTTCAATATAACATAACATCACGCCTGTGTTCCCCAAAGGGGCACGCAGGGTTTTATATTACACCCACATTTCGCCAGTTATGAGGCTCCCAATCTATTAGGGGCGAGCCTACAGCCATCAACCGGGCACACTTCTAGTCTCAGTACAGCTTCTGCAAATTCTCATGCTCAGCAGTCGCCCTTAGCGAAAACTAGACTAACGAGGCAGTTCCACATTGTACTTGTTTATAAGTTAAGGGAATACGATATAAATATTTAATTATACAGGTACAGGAGAAATTCCTAGTGTGGGGCGACGTTTATTTTTAAAAAAAGAATAAAACAAGAATTATGTCTTGATACTAGAACATTAGATAAGAACGATGTTTGATTCTTGGACTTTCCTCTTAAATATTATTAAAAGGAAAGTCCAAGATCTTACTGATATAAACAATAGCCTTAATGTAGAATGTTTTATCTATGATAGCGTAAAGTACCAACATTTTTTTAATTTTATTCTAAACAAAATGTTAAGGCATCTGATTGTAATTGACACACGTGACTTAACTAACCCCATTTATCCTTTATTGATTAGATTATTAATTAATATTCGAAACTTGGGAAATATACACTACAGACGCAACTACAGATTACAAGTCATTCTAATCAGTAGTTCTATCATGACACGGAAAAACTATCTGAAGATACCAAATGGATTAGTAATGCTTATGTATATCAGATCGCTACGTATGTTAGCTACCAGCAGCTACAAACCTACTCATCGTACCTTAGCCCATTTTATCATAAGTAAACTAATGTTGGTGTTGAGTGATAGGTTTTGTAAAGTACCATCGAACTGCTACTGTTTTCGGCGCAGTTATATCGTTATTTGGTGACACTATAGTATTACTACTGTAATTTTTTGCCCTGCCGTGCTGTTCTAAAGACATCTCTTACAAACTCACTTCTAAATCCGCGGTGAGACTTGACAGAAGCGCAAGGTAACGTGTGAGATGAAATTCGAGACGGTGTTAGTGTGTTAGATTGATGAAGCAACGAGAAATACTCGTATCACCAAATGGTTCCTTAATAACAGCTATTTAGTTCAAGAAAATGTATATGGAAGTTAAGTGAAAGATAAAAAAAATCATATTATTGATTTTTACCAGGATTGTTGAAATAATTGGTTAGTTTTCAGTATTCAACCTAAATATAATTATTGGTATAAGACGCGTATCGTATTTAACTATTTCTACGAACTTTTAGAGTTCCGTACCTTTAAAGGCAAAACAGAACCCTCACAGGGTCACTCCATTGTCCGTGTGTCCGTCTGTCTGTCAAACCTCGTTCTCGGGAACGCGTGAAGGTATAATTATTATTTCGTTTATTTGTACATATTTCTTATAATAAATATAACCGTAATTAATAATTACGGTTATAAAAGGCCAGCCTTTAAACTACAATTTTCAAGATGTGTCTGTTTTAGGTAAGTTTTATTTGTAACAGTAGGTTACCCATAGCCAATTGATAACGTCACGTATTCCCTGAAGGGGTAGGCAGAAGTCACTGTGAAGTACACCCACATTTCGCCAGTTATGTTATAGGTCCCAATGTATTAGGGGGCGAGTCTATTGCCATAAACCGGGCACAAATGCAGACTCCGTGCTGCAACTTTGAATTACCTAATGGAGAAACCCAATAACACTTTACCTGACCCTGGAATCCAACCCAGACCTCATGCTCAGCAGTCGCGCATAACAACCACTAAACCAACTAGTATGTGTTTACAAAGAGATTAAAATCAAATAGAGTTCATTTGAGTGTTGCAGTTTCCTCACAGTTTGCAAACTGTGAATACAGATAGGATTAAAGTTTAAACTTGTTCCACGCGAGCCTCTGCTGCAACTGACTATCGTTAATAAAAGAGAAGTTGATTTTAATAAATACGTTGGAGACCTGAGAAAGGGTTTAAAAAAAAATCCTGGAAAAAAATATAAAATCTTTAAAGATCGTAACAATTTACAGCGTTTTTAAATTTGAGAATAGTTTTGGGGGGCGTTCTCTATCTTTCTCTTGCAATACGCTTAATGTACGGAGCCATACGATAATTTACTATGCAACATTGACGCCTTCGTCCTATAGTGCCACCTCAGTCTAATAATGAAATGAAACGCTAGTGACTTTAGGAATTTTTTGCATAATTAGTTTGTGTTTACAGTTATAACGCTAATAATAATTCAAAATATTATATATTGTGCTTTTTAACTATGAACATTGCTGATTCCTGTATTATACGGTATTGTATTGTTTGTAATAATAAATCATTTATTTGCCAGGACCATGGTGGGTACACAAGATGTCATATTAAGTTATAGCACAGGACATGTTTCACCCTGATTATGGACCTGGGCATGCAAAATTATACCTAAGTAGTTAATTTACAACAATTATATATGTGTGACAATTATTTGAATTATGGTTACAATTATTATTAGATCTGTTCGAGTTACAAATTATTTAAATTACAATTATAAGAGATATTCGAATTTCAGTGATTGCAATTACTTAAACGTATACGGTAAACGTTTAAATTATATATTCTATTATTTATAATGTTACTATGTTAATTTTGTGATATATTCGTTAGCCTACAACAGTTTTGTTGCCTCTTATGCTTCCTTTTCCAAGGACAGGGGATTTTTAAATCTATCCCCCAAAACACAGCATTGAAAAAATGTATCCCCCTACTATTTATCCCCCAAAATACAGCATTGAAAAAAATATTGCAGTAACTTAGCGCACAAGTACAAATGTGTCATAAGAATCAAATATTCTCGCTGATGTTTTGCTAAAGCTACAGTTTTCGCGCGAATAATCATGTGAATAGGAATGTGAAGTGTAAGTGTGAACTTGGAACTAGGTCGCGAAGGCGTCTAAGGCACGCCGTGAAGGGTGGGGTGCAGATGACTCGTGAGCGGGAAGTCCTCTCAGTGGCTTATGCTAACTACAACACCTATACTGAACTACTGACTGGATTTCCACCTTGCATTCCTTCAAAAGTGAACACGTGGTTCTGTGGTTTCTGTTTATTAATTTATTTGTTGCACTTTAAGGATTTACAGAAAACAAAATATGTATGCCATCTGCTATTGTATAGTAATAATAATCAGAAAGTATACGACATCACACCTAAATAGTTCACCAACATTTCGCCAGTTATAGGTCTTCTGTTATAGGGGCGAGCCTATTGCCATTAACTAGATACAAATCCAGATGCTGCTACTGAGATTTAGTTATGAGATGCTGATATAAAGATGCTGTTAAAGTCTACGGTCAAACTTAAAAGAGATTAATATTATTTATTTTTACTGCCTTAGTAAATGTCAATCTCGAATATTGCGCGAATCGAAGTGTGTAAGATTCGGTTTCAGTTTATATGTCAAGGTATTTCTGACGACCTGATTGCACAGCGGCTAAGCGATTGGAATGCTGCACTAAGGGTTGCGGGTACGATTCCCGCACGAGGTAAAAAAATTGTGCGAACCGCAGATGTTTATCTCAGGTCTGGGTGTTTGTGTATAAGATATTTGATGTTTGTGAAACGCACCCACGACACAGGACAAATTCATAGAGTGAGGCGACGTTTTAGACAAAATAAAAGTATGGAGAACAAATTCCGAAAGCTAACATTTTTGTGTCATAATTACGGTTGACTGCCTCGTCGGTCTAGTGGTTGCTAAGCGCGACTGCTGAGCACGAGGTCCTGGGTTCGAATCCCGGGTCGGGCACAGTGATACTGGATTTTTCCATTAGGTAATTCTCAGTAGCAGCACGGAGTCTGGATTTGTGGTCGGTTGATGGCAATAGGCTCGCCCCCTATTATATTGGGACCTAAAACATAACTGGCGAAATGTGGGTGAACTATATGTGCACCTCTGCCTACCCCTTCGGGGAATACAGGCGTGATGTTATGTTTTATAATTGCGGTTAATTTTTGGCCTCAAGGCTACCTCCAGTAATATTAATTGTTAACTTATCTTTAACCTTTGATCGTATTGAGTATACAATACAGTAGGTATTGCGTAGTGCTGTCGATAAATCCAAACAGTGCAGAATTGATTATGTTGGATTATACACGGTCATTTTATCACCGGTAATAAAAATAATCTAGGTTTGGGAATCAATCAGAGATACAATTCACTTTTACAAATAAATTGATAAGGCCCGATGTCCTAAGTGTTATTGTCTTTTATTTTGTTCAACCATATAATATTTTACAATTAAATTAAGCTTATTTACACTTATTTACACACTAAATCTACCTACGTTAAAAAAAACTATATACAAAAGAAAAAAATAAAACTAAAAATTATGCATCAAAGTATTCCTCCTCATCAATTGATAAATACGAGTATATATAAATTAATCTCTTTAAAATAAATATTTTTTCTCATCTTTCCATATTATGTAGTACAAAAACCAAAAATAATATGTAATGTAGAAGTACATTTATAATTTCTGCAGCTAATTTAAAGTCACCATGGCTAATGTTAAATTAATGATATACCTACTATTGTAACGAGAAAGATATTTTCCCATTAGAACAATAGGTGGAGAAACTAGTAGAGCTGTAATAATAATAATTTTATTTTGTAACATTGTGTTCATTTCTTTTTAGCAAATCATTCATTTTTATTAGGACACTAATGTTATCTCGCAAAATTAGAATACAGAAAAGTGCAGGAATTTTAAAAGGCAAAGCTACACTGGTTGTTTTTACAAAGGAAAAGTCTTGTAGGAGATAATACAAAACGGCGCTAGGGCGGGCGCGGGTTGCGGCGGGCGGGTGCCGCGTAATCCGCCCTAGCGAGGACATAGCACCCGACACTTCCTCTCAAAAGGCGTGGAGACTGTTTTTTTAAATAATATTTTAAATCTACAACAACAGTTATCCTCAAAACATTACATGTTTGTATTATTATTATATTTTGCTCTTCAAATTACTCAGAATTTCAGATACATTATTATATTATAAGAACAAATTGCAGACCGGTGTTTGTGGCCTACATTGGGAGAGGCCTATGTCCAGCAGTTGACTGCAACGGGCTGATGATGTTGAAGAACAAATTGTTGACAATTAGGACAATTAGTCATGTTCACATGGTATGTAACGCGTCATTAGACACGTCGTGAGACATAACACGTGAATTAGCCTACTGCGTAAACTTTTATACGCGTGCTACTCTATAGACGCATGTTTCGTGTAGCAGGTCAAGTTTAAAAGAGGTTGCACTAAATTTTCGACTCCAACGACAAATCTACGGCGAAATACTGGACCACTATTGTTGGTATTGTTGTATCAGCGGGACTTTATATTATATAAGAACGAATCGAAACAAAAGAATATGTTTTCGTGTGTACTTTTAAACTAAAATATTGTAACAAGTTCTATAGCAGCATTTCGATGCCAATATTTTATAGAAATGATTTGCGTCATTGCTTTTACATATTATGCCATTATGGTCAGCCATTAATAACATTAAGATAGATTAAAAAAAGCCTAGTTGGTTAATACTATTCTTAAGAATTTGAATAATAAAATCTTAGGTTTTCTGGATGAAGTAGCAATTAAATAATGATAACGGAAAATAATAAGTATAGAAAGAGGTTTCCCATTCCTCAAACAATTGCCACATTTTTAATAATATATTTTCCAAGTATTATAATATCTTTGTAATTTAAAAGAATATATTTGCAGCTTAAAAGAGCAGCTAGGTAGTTATTTATTTAAACTGGTATATAGCGTAGTCGGACATGTTCACGGTCGCTGCATTTTCATGTAGTGCAGGGGTAGTTTACACCCCTCGTCGGTAAATTCGTCCGCCGGGATGTGTTACACTCAGTGTCTTCAGTTCGCGAGTGTTTTATAGCCTTTGACTAAATTTACCGTTTATATTTGTTAACAGCGCGCGCGAGCGGGGACTGGAGTTACTGAATAGATTAATCCAGGAGTCAGACTTTCAAATGAATTATCCTTATATTACCTACAGTAATCTTTGATTTGAATTTCCCACTGATATCGTATCAGAACTGTTTGGTAATCTAAACTGGAATTAAATTATAGATAAAGTAGTGTTTCCAAACGACTTTACTCTGCACATTATAATTGAAAAAAAATCTGTCACTTTAGTCTAGGTATAGATAACAGTTAGTATCATGAGATAAGTAACGACGAAGGACACTCATAAAGCAAATCAATAGTTTCAAAAAAGTGAGAACAATGAAAATTGTATATTATGTGTATTTTTAAAAAAAATACGTAAAAGAACATCAGCATTAGTAACGCGCGGGTGTCGTAGGAAATCGATATTTCCATTTTAGTGGTTGTTGCTCAAAGTGACAGGTGGTACTTTACCCTTATACTGAAGGCATTACACACGCTTTGAATTTATTATTAATGTGCCGGTTTTCTCACCATGTTTTCCTACATCGTTTCAAACTGGCGTCGAATTTAAATTGGGTAATTGAAATCTTTGCGTTCAAAGAATCGATTTTTATATGATACCTATTGTGTTTGGGTGTGGACTGTGGTACTATTAATTTTCCAAGATTGGATGGCTTGTAACAGTTTTGGAAAATATTCGTGCCTGGACGCTTGAAAATACGGAATCTCATATTTCAAAAATCGCTCTCAATAGATTAAAAATCTTTCCTCTATGAACGCACTAGAGGTAAAGTCATGCCAAGTAATCATTAAAAAAACAGTAACAGAGACCATACAAATATTTCTTAGATAAAATCAGCCAGTAGTTTGACTAACTACTAACGGCTCAGTGCTTTAAATAATTACTAAAAGTCTATCAATTTCCCTTTGAGTGAGGTCATGTGCTTAATCGCAGCAGATTAAACCGGCGCCCGTGTCATCGTGTGTGCTGTCCCACGGATCTTAGGCCCTAATCCGGTTCGTAATCAAAATGAATCTCACCCAAGCCCTCGGCCCTTATTTCTAAACGTAAACGCTTACAGAACTGGATCTAATCCTTATTATTAGACACAATTTTAACTCATCCTTCAAGTTGAATTTGTGATAAAATAATTTATTACAAAATGTTGTTACTATGTATGTTTAATTTCATGGGTTGCAGGAAAAGTAAGTAATTTTATGATTATATATGACCTGAAATAGTGTACATAATGAAAAGAAATGGAACAACAATCGCTTTGGCTTTATTGGGCTAATCAGATCTAATGAAAACCATCGACACAACAAGAAGATGTAATAAAAACTTTTGTGTGCTCTTTATCGGTTGTAAGTAGGTAATCGAAACGGAAAATAAAAAGTCGGTAAATATCCCACAATATCGTGTACCGAGTTTCATTATTATTAAAGAATCTCATAATTATACGCATATAGGTACTTGACCTCATATCAATCATACGTGAACTCTAAAAACATTACTCCTTTTTTGGGCAGTCGTAAAAAAAAAATTGAAAATACCTACACATGGATTTTCACATAAAACGTACGATATCTATACAAGCATTACTTTGCATTTGCATTATCTTTGAGTATTAGTTTAGAAAAGCGTTTTGTTTGCTTTTAGAGAGCAAGCTAAATAATTGCCTTATAAATTGTGTGCGCTAATCTCCCTCTTTTTTATTTACTTGTTCACTTTCAATGGACACTGCGGAAAAGTTATGAGTTCTGTTTTCACGGGACTTCGCTCGGATAGTGTACATTTTGGTTGATTCATATTTATGCTACTTTTTTTTTTGTCTAGCCTAGATTGTTTCCCACTGCTGATCAAAGGCCTCTCCCTTGACTTTCCAATTACTCTTACATAGTACACGCATAAGAACGCAGAACACATAACTAATGAAAAAAAAGATTAGATATTATTATTCGGGTTTTATTTTTTTATGATTTTGTTAATATTCGCTTATAAAAATCATTGACTCTATATTATTTAATAACTGATTATCGTAAGATTAATTGGTTTACTGCAACCAAAATATGATAATATTGAATACTTATTACGAATTGTTTGCGCAGCTGGGTTTTTTTGAATAGTCTTGTGATAATGTGTATCACCATGTAGGCAGTTTAACCTTGGCATTACAATAATATAAAGGTAGGTAGGTACTTAATTACCTATTTAGATAAAAAAATCTTAATTGGCAATATTTATCATGTTTTACTGTCTGAGTCATTTGAAATTATTACGCTAAATGTTTTGAGAAAATGAACAAGTTGCGGTCCGCTTAACATGGCGCTGCGGCAGCGGTAAAAATATAAATCCTGTGACTAAAACCATTTAA
Organism: Abrostola triplasia; assembly: GCA_946251915.1. Taxonomy (NCBI): domain Eukaryota; kingdom Metazoa; phylum Arthropoda; class Insecta; order Lepidoptera; family Noctuidae; genus Abrostola; species Abrostola triplasia. The sequence continues at coordinate 5,781,871 of OX276434.1, read as the reverse complement.
AGTATGTATTTCTCCTTGAATATATGTTTATTCGTCGCTTTGTTTCAGCTGAATACTTTTATATTCCGCACCGCTTACGGACGCATTAAGCTCAATGCAGAGCAATAGAGGCACACCTGCTGGTAACTACTTTAATTACGTTTCCCATTAATCCTAGTCAGAGAGCAGGGGTTGTGGACACAGACGGATTGGGCCCAGTCCTTCAATATTTTAACTATGCGTAGAGCGAACGTGTCAGCGAATAATTGGACATGCCAGTAATACCGTTGTTTTGCATTGTGGCGATTAGTTTCGGACTAAGTTGACCTATCTGGTAGGCAATATTTCTAGTTAATTCTCTGTTAAAACAATTGATTGTATTTGAATTATTGCGTTATGTTTAATGTAGAACTTTTAATTATTATAGGGCTGACTACGGGGAATACGAATTGATTGTTAGGAAAAGATACGATATAATAAATATAGCATACTTACTGGAAATTGAGTTAACAACGTAATCTTTCTACAGACCACTAGACATTTAAATTGTTCAGGTTTGATTCGAATATACCAATCATTTATTCATTAAAGTAAAATATTACTTTATGATAAACTTAAAATTATATAAGGAATCTTAATTATATGATTTGCTATATTTTGCTGTAGGCAGTCAGTGTCAATGAACGTGCGCCTGGTCGTGCAGTCTTGTTGCCAAAAAGTTTCATAATTCCCCGTCCTATCTAAGGAAATTAAGTATCTCAAGAAGCGCGGTACGCCGCAGCCCTGGGCTCGAGTGGCTCTCACATCCCTACAGGTACTAAACACGTGCCTACGTTTCATACCTACTTTTTGAGGTTGTTTTTGCACGTGTGCTGTGAACTCAACAGCCGTGTAATGACCCTTCCATGTATTATAAAGTCTTTTTAACCCCTTTTAAAGCAAAAATTACGTTCTTTTACATTCACGTCGAGCAGAAAAGTGCCTTTGGGTTTAAAGGATTTCATTTTTTAATTATCCAAAATAACATTTTTGTAATTTTTTACATAAACTTCTATTCTGTTGGTGGGGTTGCATGGCGATTTTCAGACAGAAATAATTGTTTTTAATGTCGTCTGAGCCGGGAGTCTGAAGAGAGCGAAGGGTCGTTAAATACACCATTAAACGTCTTTAAACAGGCGGCTTATTCTGTATGCAGGGACACAGTTGGATACAAGACATCGTAAAACACGAAGAGTTGCTTAATTTTTCAAGTAGGCAGGAAATGTGGGCCCAAGTTTCCAGCGAATATAAAAACAGTGGAGGATAAAAGTTCCCGTTTGGGGCCCGAGCGCGTAATCCGACAGTTTCCCGATGTAGGTGCGCCCCTCTGTGCCGAATAGTGCGGACCGGAATCTTGGGAGTCGACGCTGATTTGCATTTGGTATTAAGTTTACCAATTATAATCATGTATTAGATACATTTAGGTGCACGTCATCAGGAAGTGATGTCAATGATTCAGATTTCTTTAATGGTATGTGTAGGAGAGGGAGCCGTCAGAGAGCCAAGGTGACTGTATTATATTATATTATACTCTGAACGCTAGTAGGTTGAAGTGGCAATAGGCCGGCCACATATGTCGCAGAACCGATAACCGCTGGAGTAAGCGTGTTCTGGACGGCGTCTTGGCAAAAGTATCCTTGGACCTTGGCCCTCTGGCCAGATGGCAAGATGACTTGCATAAGAGAGCCGGCAGGGATTGGATGCATAAAGCAGCAGACCAGGCTCTGAGGTGTCGTGTCTGAGGCTCGGAGAGACTTATGTACAGCAGTGGACTGCAACGGGCTGATGATGATGTATGGTATAAAGTACTATGATGAGCAGTGAACAAACAATTTACCGATGATCTTAATAGCGACTGTGTATATGAGTGTACGTGTAGGTACCTCTTATCGACTTTTTAATAAGTTCGTGATATCATTGTATCGGAGAGAAAAAATGTAGATTGTTCGACTCCGTGACTCTGTGATTCTAAAAGGCAAGTCTTAAGGCGAGTGAGCACTGAATTTTCTACTCTTGTAACAAATCCACGTCAGGCCACTGGCGATAATCCAAGAGTTTGTGTCCTATCTCGAATGTTCCTGCATACCTACACCGCAAATTGCATCAGTTTATTGAGTGACTTTCTCTTATTGACCAATTTTAACTCTATCATTTATAATGAACCAAAAAGAAAATTACGCCAACACTGAATACTTACCTAATTACTATGCTGGAAAATAGGCTCCTTTCACCTGGAGAAATAAGTGTAAAATAACTTGTGCCCAACACTGCGAAAAATTGTACAAACGTAAGTTTATATTTTTAGTAGAAAACTCAAAAAATATGAATTTTATCAAAACACTGTAGCTACTACGTCCACAGTGCCGACATTTATGCCCGCGAATAATAGTGAAATCACAGCGTTTTGGGGCCTAACCGAAGCAACAAAAGGATAACACGAAATGTGATTACTCAGCAACGAGTAGTCCTGGAGTTTGCATGTCATGGCGGCAGTGAATTACTGGACGGTGGTCGTTTTATTCGTTTTTCAGGTGTGCCCAACAAAAGTGAACAAAAAGTTATGTTGTCACACGTTCTACGGGCAAGCGACGCCGCTAAATGTTCACACTCGGCTGTTGTAAACACACCGCATGTTTGGAATAGAACAAGCTCCAGGAATCCGTACACGCTCGTTTTATGTAAAAAGAACTATTGAAGTAGCAAGCCATTTTGTATATTTTAGACTTTAATGGGGTATTCACGTAGCTATTCCTGGATAGATTGACTCTGTCTCTCTGTATGCTGCCTCATCATCAGTAAACCGATTTTCATAAAATGGTATAAAGAGATCGCTTAAGCTCTATTGATAATATGAACAAACCAGGCAATATTTATATATATATAGGATAAAATCTTCACCGCAGTCAAATTTGCTTGCAGAAGGATGTAAATTATGCAATTTTAAAAATAGTAGGCACCTTTTATATTTATAAAAGCCTTTGGTAGACATACGGATAGATATAGGGGTGTGTATTAAATACTACCAATATTATAGATCATGATCAACTCACCAGAAAATAACCTGCCATCATCATTGTATAAAGGTAAAGTATCCCACTTCAAGCGACGATATCCTAATGTGCAAATGGTTAGTGCTCCGACGACTCGCCTTCGCCTGAACAAAATTATCAACCAGTAGTTATTTTGTGTAATTACCATTAGAGTGTTATATTCATTTGAGGCTTCGATAAAAACAGTGGTTAAAGGACTCTTACACGGACCCATGTCTTTTTATCTGCATTTTCTTATGACATATTTCCAGCTGACTCTTCTTCCACTTTTAATTGGTCCGTAAGACACTTCTTCGCTTTTCTTGTGTGATTTGTGAGACTAAAATAAAGATTATACTACCTAGCAATAAACAAATGCGAACTGTATTCAACTGTGATGGATGATAACAGAGCCGGATGTAATAAACCTTGAACTCCATTATAAAATTAATTACTGAAATCAGGGATTAATAAGTATTACATTCATAATACTATTTAGTAATTACATTCGATTGCACATGATTGTTAAGTACTTGCTGTTTATTATTAAGATAAGTATGTTGGTGTCATCCACGTCGTCACAAAACTCTACTAAACAAGTACATATCTTAAGGTTTAAAGAGAGGCAGAACCTTCGAGCTTTATTGAAAGGATTCACTCTGTTGAAGACCGCGGCATTGTACTTTATAGGCAACATAGGGGGTAAAGTAAGGTACCTTTCGTGCTTTACTTTACCCGCGTATCTACTAAATAACTACGCATCATCGGCGGTTATTCTCGTAAACATCCTTGTTGCCTGACCAAATTCTACACAGCACGGCGTGACTGAAATGGCACCAACTTTATTACTGCATACTGGTTTTTATTCCAATTTTAGGATCACACCGTTCACTTTTTCAGGGATCGTCGATGAGACATCGACATCTTAAACTATTCCATTATTCTTCGTGCGTCTAAATCGTACAGTACCTATAGGTACGGTGTACAAAGTTGCTTCTTGGACAAAAATCGTTTAGTTTGTTTTGTGATCGATTCCTGACCCTTTGTTTCTAGTTTTATGTTAACAGGTTCAAGTGTTATATTATTTTCACTTATTGTGTAATATTTAGATATTGTTGCTATAGAACTCCTCGATTAGATTTAGATTTATTCTTCCTCTACCTCCTGTTAAAACTTCTACGGTTAAAAAGGATTCAAATTACTTCCCTGTGTGATATCCAGTTATATTATTATTTATTGCATAATGCATCAGTCATTTTCTAATCGATTTAGAAGCTTCTACTATCCCAAAGTTTGCTAGCAAGCAAGATTAGCCTGTCTCAAAAACTAAATGAGGCCACACTTGCGACACTAGGCCAGCGTAGTCTAGGAGGGTAGTTAGTATAAATCCAGTCTGGATGGCGTGGGCTGCAGGGTGGTTTCGGAGGTTGCGCCCGACAGGGGTGAACACTAAATTCTTTACTCCGCCAACAAATCCGCGTCGACGTCAGCGTCGTAGATAGCGCCGTGTTTTATTTGGGTCAGGTTCGGCACAAGTGTGCCCTCATCAGATAAGTGCCGTTCTAGGTGTTTCGTTTACAGATTTACAACAGTTGCAAGCGTGAGTGATATTCTAGAATGTGTTTTACTGTGTGTAAGATTGAAGTTTCTGATAAGTTTTCTAGGATCTGTGATTTTTAATGGTAAATACTGAAGTGTACGTATGCCGAATTCCGAATGAATCTATAATTGATTTCTATAGGTTCTTTACAATTTAGCACGAATGATTTAAATATATTTTTTATAATAGCTAAGATTTCTATAATTCAGATTCCTCTACAATATGCACGATAATAGGTACACCACAATTCATTTAAGTCAATTATTTTTAAGTAGGTATGATTGCAAATGCGGCGTAAACCTAAATAGTGAAGTGTAGTACGTGCAATGGAGTTCCACTTATCACCAAGTCAAATTTTTCTTATTTGTTTGACATATAGTAAAGATGGCACACATGCAATTAATTAATTATTTACTCTTAATACAAAACTGTACAACGCGAAGTCTTTAACTATTCCTTTTATTAAAAACGAATACTTATATACTCATAACTTATTATAACGTAATAATAAGACAAGTCCTTATACAACAAGAATAAAAGTTTTGTTGGTGCTCCACAGAAAAGAGGGCACGATATAAGCTACTCCAATTACCCCATAATCTAAATCTGGGGCCGCGGAAGATATGGCGAAGTTTAACTAAAAGTTAAAGCTTTAAATTGGACTGCGGCGTACTCGTCCTCCGAGGGTAAAACTTATTTAAGGGGTTATAAATTAAAGTAATACGTAGGTAGTCAATTATCTCGAATTTATGATTTATTTATAGGCAAAATGTTTACTTCGGATTAAGGAGGTTGATTTATAATACCTTCTGTTTAAATAGTATTTGTAATAAACATTAGCTCGGAGGCTCACGGCACGGGGTGATCGTTCAAGGTTACGCCGCGCTTACCGTGGATAGATCTTGGACCATACATTTAAAAATAATATATCAGCTAAGATTGTGTTCAACAGATAGGAAACAATTAGGGTAAGATCCTTCATCAAGATACGCGCCATGAGATACTGCCATAAGATGTCCGCACGTCTATGTGGGCAACAAAATACATATATTGAAACAGAGGCAATTTGCGTTGGTGCAATAATTAATGCATAAAAGGTCAACGACAAACTGCACAACACAGGCTGCTCCGCTGTTGTTGCGAATATTAATAGCCGGTAGTAATAGTAGACCGACAGGTGATGCGCGTGTTCGTTTGCTCCCAATATCATTAAAAACAGGCAAAATATTTTCACTGTATCCATAAAATTTTTCAATAACAAAAAATTCTGTGATATTTTCCATAAAAATATATTGAACGTGTCCTCGTTACCGAAGCTTTGGCGTAAAGCAACACTTGAGCTGTAAATCCCGAAATAAACGTTCACGATGTCCCCTTGGTTGGTAAGCAAATCCGGATTAAACGGTTCTGTGAGCTAATTGAACCTTCATGCGGAGTGTCGGTATAAATTTGAAAAACACGACCAATGGCGTTGGACACACGTAGGCGAGCGTAACGCTCGTGTTTCGTATTGATTTTCGTTTGTTTTAAATTTTGAATAACAAACGAAGGACTGCAATACTTCTTTCATTTTTGTGTGACATAAGGCTTTCTTGATGGAATGTAGAGTTCTAATCAATCCATAGATTTTGAATCCAAGTAGTTTCTACTTTAATGATGTCGTATGTACATAGTGTTTTTAAATAGAAATATTACTCTATATATTTCAACTACATGATGACAACTAAACAAAGTTTAACGTCGTCGTCAAGATTAGTACTTACGTCACGAGACGTTATAAACACTGGCAGGGTACTAAAACATTCACTATCTTGACAGAGATTTTAATAAAATAAGCAAATAATAAAATGCAGTGTTGACCTAGAAAATATCCTCGGCTCATCTCTGGGGAACGGTCCTTGTCGCTTTGTTACCCGATTCTGTTCTGTTCTGTAATTTAATATGGAACGTGATGTAATTTTAACAACGCTTTTACGTAATCCTCACAAGGCCTTTATATTTGAAAAATTGTGTGGTATTGTTAAACGTTTGACGGTAGATATCATTTAAAAGTTACAGTATACCCTGCGCCGATAGAGATGTTGTTTTATTTGCAGAATCTGCATTAAGCTTGCGGCTCTAGTCGGCTTGTTGAGCGACGTTATTAGAATAAGGGTTTTTCTATGAAAACTCTCAATAAAGGTCCGGGATTAGAAGGTTTAGAGTGTTCTTTTGATTTCGCATAAAACATTAACAGGCACTTATGAAAGGTCAAGACTCTTATCCTATTTATGCGATCATATTGGCATTTCTACGAAAATACTGACTTTACCTCCATGCTGTAATTGGTCACTAATAAGTTTATTGGTCTACCTAAATTCCAAAATAAAACCTTTGTTGTTGATGTAGGTTTATTTTACCATATTGTCCATATTTATGCGGTGTCACTGAATTGCTTATCATGTGATTTCAGCCTGGATCCCGCTCGTAAAAACATATTTTTTCACATTCATTTTACCATCGCATTTAATTTTTGCAAGGTTATGAAATATGAGACAAGGTGACGTTGGAAATTTCGCATACGAGGGTCAAACTGAAAGTTCTTAGAAAATCAAAAACTGATTACATTAGCCAGTTATTAGTTTTATTATATCTTTTCAAAATATTGTCCATTCACGTCAATACACCGCTGCATGCGATGGAACCACTGGGAAAAGCACTTTGCCCACTCGTTTTTAGGGTTCTCTTCAATGGCATCGCGATACGCAGCCACCGCTTCTTCAGCATTCATAAACCGCTTTCCTTTAAGTTTTTCTTTAATTTTTGGAAATAAATAAAAATCACAAGGGGCGAGGTCGGGGCTATACGGCGGGTGACCCAGTAATTCAACGTTTGATGTCGCCAAATAGTCGATCGTTCGCTTAGCGGTGTGCGACGAGGCGTTGTCGTGGTGAAGGAGGATCCTACTGCGAGGTCGTTTCTCTCGAACTTTTTCCAAGACAAGTGGCAAACAATTGGTAGTGTACCATTCTGCAGAAACTGTTTTTTGATCCTCTAACACAATTGTTGCGAAATGACCTATCCTTCCAAAGAACGAGGCCACCATTTTTTTTCCCGCACTTCGATCTCTCTTCACTTTAGTTGGCAACCTCTCGAAAGGAAACACCCACTGAGCAGATTGTCTTTTGGTTTCAGGATCATAACAGTAAATCCAGCTTTCGTCACCTGTTAGTATGTCGAACACAGCATTTGAGTCACCTCCGTTAAATCTTTCAATCATTTTACGGCACCAATCCACACGATGGAGTTTTTGAGCCTCAGTCAAATTATGAGGTATCCACCGGGCGCAAAGCTTCCTGACTGCTAAATGTTCGTGGAGGATTTTGTGCACTTGACTCATACCAATGCCTAAGCTTGTCCGAATCTGCTGATAGGTCACTCTTTTGTCAGTCTCTATCATACGCCGCACAACACAGATGTTATCTTCAGTCGTCGCCGTAGAAGGCCGTCCCTCACGTAAATCATCAGTGAGATTAGTGCGACCACGTTTAAACTCATTAAACCAGTTGTAAACTGTCGCACGAGATGGGGCTTCATCGTGAAAGGCCAATCGTAGTCTATCATAACTTTCTTGTTGACTTAAATGACATCGAAAGTCATAAAAAATCATTGCACGAAAATTTTCTCGTGTTAAATTCATGTTGACGTGACACAGACAATTTTCAATTTGCCGCCAAATCGTAAAACAAATGACAAATTAATGAAATATATACTCAGTAATATTGGCAAAGAGTTCTATTTTCAAATTTTAGAATTATTTTTTTATTATATTGTTTCTAAGTGGCCAGTTCTAAGAACTTTCAGTTTGACCCTCGTATATTGTCTTGGCGGAAACAAGGGTATCCACATTCTGCCTTTGTATCGAAGTTCGTTGAATCTGTTTTAATGTTTTATTACTTGGTCATATGATAGAGGGATTGGTAGGTATTTTTCTGAATTGTTATGTTACTTGCTTGTTGATGATAGGACGAAACTCATTGTTATACTTTACTGGGCAGGATGGTGTTGTAAATTTTTTTGTCAATAAATAAAATAGTGCAGTACATTTTATTGGTGTTAAAGTCGAATACTCGGTCACGCATAGTCACGGAACATGATTTTCTAAATTCATAAAATATTGAAATGTTACTCAGTTTTTTGTCGTGTTGCAATGATTAAAACAGTAATAAATTAAGCTTTCGTAAAAAGTTGTAAAACAGATTTCTTAATATTTCTATGACATTAATGTGTACTTTCATATCGATTCAATGTACGTACAACGTAAAAGTAGAATTAGGGATCGTTTGCCCAATGCTCGCAAGAGACCGGTGTGAAGGTAACAAATTGCTAATGAAACGCCATTGTACAACTACGTACTTACAAAATGGCTTCCACTGAACATTTCGCCGACGCATCCTCCATGCGCGTTATTCATTTGTTTTGTGCGCTATTGTTTGCAAAAAAATTTAAACCGAATCACTGATAGCTACGGTAGACAATACATAAATCGAGCTCAGTTTTTGTTTTGCCGCGACTATTCGCACCTGCCGCGGGGTTTTATTTTTCAATGTGTATTCAGGATTTACACGCCTATTGTGATAAATGTTTGTTGCAATTGTTCTTGGTTGTCAACCGCCTTAGTTCTATTTTGTTCAATACAATTGTGAATGAAATTTATGAACGAGATAGTATGAAATTATAAAAGTGGCAAATGTGACTTTTACGTTGAATAGGTTTTAGGTTTTAACGCAAAAAGGACTACCTAAGTTTTAAATATTATTCTTAAGGTAGCAAGAAGTTATTAGTTACGTACGGTACTATCTATAAGCCAAATCTATCCTCTTGAGACATTATAATCATATGAATATTGGGACGCGTAATTATAGCTGATACAACAATACTGTGTAGAGTTCTGTCTAGTTCTTGTTCTTTCATTAATAAATGTAGGCGTCCAAACTTTACCCAAATATCAAGTTAGAAACATACGAATATTATTAAAATATTAGTCCCATGCGGAAATCACATCAGAGCCCAAAAACCTAGTACCTAGCCGCTGCGCCAATCGTAAATCTATCCCTAGTCGCTACTTTTATAACTACGAAAGTAAAGAAAATAAATTATAGGCCATTCATCATTTTAGATAACCACACGGTTCCTCCACTACTCATACTAGATTCATGCTATATTTCTCTATAAAAAGTTTGCTTTAGAAAACTTTTTATTTAAATACTACTTTCCCGACCACCAACTTGATAAACAAATTATTATTTGCAGAGACAAACAAAACCACAGGCGGTTAGTAGTTAAATGATGGTTAAATGAGTACTTATAGAATGTAAAAGCGTTGAGATTGCCCCAGTTTGAACCGGGCTCGAGCGGCGCAAGCGGGCGGCACCAGCACTCATCTTGCAATCGCTGTTGCATTTTATTACTTTTCCATTTCCACTGGGGTTTCAATTTCCTTTCTCATAATTAATAGCCTTTCTACGAGTTGCCTGACGTTTTCTATTGCCGCACCGCAGAAACTTTAACGTTCAATTTGCGTGCCATCTAGGACCTTATTACGTCAGCGTTGCCACAACTTTTGCTTTTCAAGTTTTTGTAATGCTATTTGTAATTCTGCGCATTTTAGCAGGTGTTCGGTCCTTTAATGTGGATTAGGCTATGTAACCGAAGATACGGTACATCCTTCATTTTATTTTGCGCTGCGCTGTGTCAAAAAAAGCAAATAAAAGCAATGAAATTTTACGGTTTATTAGAAAATTTATGGGTCGTAAACACATTGTCGTTACTTTGTGAGATATGACGCGAAATGGAGAAAAGTTTACAGTATTTTTTACGTCATGTGTACACGCTTTTTCCGCATGTTTCAGGTATGATTTACTTCATTGGGGTCAGCAGCGCGTAATACATGTCGTTGTCGAAGTATATTCTTAGGTTTTATTCGTACAATAGTGGATTAGTCTCCTATAATGATTGTGGATATGACATTTAGCACTTTTAATTCACGGTAACGACTTAATGCACGGGTGTTACGTATAGGTCAAATAAATATAAAATCGTTGGACGAATATAAAATATCTAGTGAGTGTTATATTATGGGCTTCGATTGCAAAGAAAACCAAGAGTTTTCTGTTAGGCATTAGTTTCATATACAAAATGCCCTTATATGAAAACACGTCTACATGATTGTATATTGGCTTTTCATTGGTTGTATATTATGTGTCCACATACCTGATAGTGATTATTATTATCAAAATATTATTAATTACGTTTAATTCACGTTGCACCTCAATTAAGCTTAATGGATTGATAAATTGCTCGCGCTGGATATATTTCACGGGGAATCACATTATTTGCTTTGTTCATAAATGGTCTCGTTTGATACCGTAATTTACGTCATGTAGTCATACACAAGTTAATTAAAATTGAGATTCCGAGAATAACATTGCAATATTCACAACTGAATTTACTATAATATAACGGTCTAAATTGATATAGTACTAACTATTGTATGGTAAATGAATTCCTATCTTACACGATTATTGTTATGGTAAACATGACAATAGTACTTAACAAGAGATTGACAAGGCATTCATTTAATTAGTTACTTGATGTTATTAAACATATCATATTCTTTATTCATTGCTATACAAGTAATGATTTTTTTTTGGTTTATACCTACAATATATATAAAGGTACTTAATTATAAAAAATAAGCTGTTTAAATATGTTGTAGCGATAAAACTTATCTACCTTTATTCTCTACATTTGCTTACATTAGCATACCATAGAGTATGTGACATAGTGTAACTTAACTATGTATTACTTAAGTAAAGGACACATATGCAAAGTGATTAAATTTGAAATCCCATCCAGCAACAGGCTTCTAATGTAGTTCGGAATTCCAGAGGCAACTGGGTATAACTTAGATAACATACTAACTCCGCAGTACAAGTTTAAACTGTGAGAAAATATTGTGATAGGCAATTGCTTTAAAGTATTAAACGCAGCATATGTTTTTGTTAAAAGTAGCTTCTACTCGTAAGCTCCGGAACATATTGTTATTCGGCCCTATTAGCTGTTCTCAGTTGGCCGTGAATCAGATGAGATGGGGGCTATTCCGCTGGCTTTTATAGAGTTCTCAGGCGAAGATCGCACGCCTTAATGGAATTTGATCGCGTTGATATTGACACGCGGTGCCGCGGGGTATTTTCACACGTTATTGCCCCTTTTACACGAGTGTGGGTAGTGTGGATAGTACCGTAATCTGAGCTGATACACTGGGAGATTGGTAGCTTTTTGGTGAATGTTGTTTTTGAGTTTCACTTGTATTTCTAACAGGAATCTACTGAAGGACAAGGCGGTAATGTTTTTAAAGCTTTGTGTACCGTAGGCAATGGCGTTTTTATTACATTATTCTGACATGCCTTACCTAGAAGAAAAGTATTTGTAATCAAGAATGCGTGCAGTGAAAAGCTGTAGAATAGCAAAGCTTAAAGAGAACGCACAGGTTTACTTTTGAATCTGTTATCTCTTTATCAGTACAACAACAAGCTTAAATAGCTTTGTATTGTAGACCACACAACCATCTTTTTATGGAAAAACAAGAATAATCTCCATAACATGTAGACTATTTTCATAGAGAACGGGGACATCAAATCCGTCAAAGAGATCTATATCCGTTTTTATTTTAGTTGTTGTTGTCTCCATTACAGCATGTTATTAGATACACGACAAGAGGAGGAAAACTTTCAACATACACGAATATTATTATCTCGTAATGAGGCGTGGGACGATGTAATTTTTAACGAACATAACGCTACATATCGTTATCAATAATGGCAACAACTTTGCTTAAAATTGAACAGCAACTTCTTAATGAGGCCAAGAAAATTCGTGCGCGCCGAGTGGTAGAACTTAAGGAGCGTGTAAACTTTCATTCGTCGTCATTAAAAGTTTCAAGTTTGAAGATTTGTGCCAACACTAATTAGCTAGACACTTATGAAAAATTCTTACGTCTCGAGACTTAAATATGCTGGGCAAATAAACAGGCCCGGTGACGGAATGCCCCTTCTTCAATTTAAGTTTCTCAAATAAAATCTCTCTTTGCCTTTTGTTGCCGACTGTACTTATAGGTTCGTGAAATGAAGCTCCTTTTATTATATTTGCCATGTTCCATTTCAAATTTTGCTCCGCGATATTGTTTAATCGTATAATTTTATGTCGTTTTATTGTTTTGTCTCAGATGTAGTCAGACGTGACTCACGCGATAGAGATAAATGTTCGCTTTGATTTTGAATTTTGGAAATAGCATGTGCAAATAAATGTGCAAGTAGTCGTAGACGATACTTGCACAATTATGTAATTTAAAGACAATGAATGTTACGAAAATTATTTTTTTTTTCAGCTGAAGTGTAAAAACCTACCTTGGTTTGCAGTAATTCGATTCAAGCAAAATAGAAACGACAGCCAACTTCATTTGCAGTTGACGGTAATAACTCAAAATACCGAATGAGTCTCGCAGGAAGTAAACAGTAAGTACCGTGTTTCGAGACGACGCGGTGCGGTTCAGAGTCACGATCGCCTCATAACTTCAGGACGTGCCACGGATGCACTTCCCCGTGGAGCGCGCAAAAACTTTAATTGCACCGCGTGGTGGTGCAACGAAAATATTTCTATGTATTTCGTAATTGTCTCTATGCTACTCGTACTTGAGTTTCAGTTTTGGTGCTCTGCGGTTCTGCTAGATAAGAATTGTGTTTTTTACTTTAATCTGAATAAAGTGGTGAAATGATGACAAACAATGTATTTCTCTAATATACCAAATTTAAAATCTCTGTGGCCACAGGTATTATAGGCAAGTTTTAATGTTTGTTCTATGACATGCGCAAATTAGGCATGAACTAGTATGTAGATCATACAAATATTAATTGTGCAGGCAACATTACTAATCAAGAAGCATAAATTATAAGGATGCGCGCAATAAAATATGTGCAATTAAAAATAGTTTAGATGAAAACATTGAACACAAATTTCCTTAAAAGATCTCGTCTGGAACAGTCGCAGTATTTATAGTCGTTAGCGCAAATGGTGCAATACCGAAATACCACAAGAAAACAATTTAGCGACGCGAGGGGGTAAAGCAGGGGCATGTCCGAAGGTGCAAAAACACTGTGAATGCGACAGCTGACCCTATTCCCAGGGCCGGACTCAGATAACGTTGTAAACGTATTTAAGTACCTTTATGGACTCGTGACTAACGTAAAATCAACTACCACTACGTAATGTAAATAAAGAACCTTAACAATTTTGTTGAGGGTTCAAAAACAAATTGTTCGGCGGATAACAAGAAGAGATATAAGATTAAGAATGATTTGATCGCTGATCTGCAACGTGGCAATATAGAAAACATCCCCTTCCCGTAACCATTCAAAGTAATGTATACCATTCAAACTAGTACTTGCACAGCAATCGTTTAAGTGAACAAGTGCCGCGTAATCAGTTGCTGTGTCGTCGCGTTGCCAACAAGCAAAGTAATGAGTAATTCCTCCACTCAGTTGATTCTTTAGGTGATCTCTACAATAAATGTACTTCTGAATCTAATCCTACAATAATAGTGGGTTTTAAAGTAAAAGAGGGTACTAATCAATTCATTTCAATTATCAAACATTGGGTTGCGAGAGTTTTAAAAACATATTTGACGTAAAGTGAGCACAGAATACTTTTTTGTTTAGTACTTACCTAACGTCTAATTACTTGTAAGTTTCATATTTAAAATTACGAAAGCCTGCCTCCCGTACTCGCTTAACGAAGCGCTTATGACCGGGCCAATGATTTATTGTCGTTATATTTTCCATGTTATCGCGTATTACCCACATTCCGTGCCTGAGCGCGGCCCAAACGACGGGGATTAATGGCTAAAGCAATTAAAGTAGTAAACAGAAGGTGCAGTGAGACGTCGGTACAAACAAATTAATGTGGGAAACAGACCGTTCGGCCGACTAAATGATATCACATATGGCACCCCCGTTGAGCTAACTTCGATGCTCCGATGTTCTTACGGTGGCTGGCTTACTGCCAGTTATACGTCGGACGTTCCTTAGCGATATCTATTCCTTAGGTACTTATTGGTGATCGTAGGTAAACGGATTACGGAAGCCTTTGGTAAAATGGACCGTCTTGCACGGAATTTTTGCGTATTAGGAAACGAGGGCGTTACTTGTTGGCATTATAAGGACGGAAGAGGGAAAATGAAAAAGGGTTAACATTTTATACATAAATGTAATTGGATTGTTTTGTCCCGTAAAACATGGCATACATCTTCCTCAATTAGTCCTACCTCTAATATATTGCGACATCATTACATTTCCACATTTTCCAAACGTTGTTCAATACACGTACGACACTTCCTTATGATTTAATTGAAGATTTATCCCGTCCCAGAATCTAATGCAATTTTCTTAGTTGGCCATCCAATGAGCAATGCGTCACATAAGAAAGTAAAATGAAAGCGGAACTAGTAGGTAATTCCGCTGGGCTTTAAGCCATGTGTGTCGTGGTAATGTTATACTGTGTGTGCAAGGAAATAATCTCCCAAAGCAAACAAACGGTGCACTTTATTTGAACCGATGTGTACGTGCACCGACTTGCACGCTGCGTAATGTTAAATATAAACTTAGAAGCCGGTTATGTAGTACTTATGGTTTGGCCACCCCAGGGTGTTGTATTTTCTTATTGTAAACAAAATACAACCACATTTTCTTGGAAACTTGCTTTTAAAACTTTAATAATGAAGGTTATAAAACGATAATAAAAAAAAGGATGCCGTATGTTCGATTGGATGCGATTTAAATATATATATTTAAATCGCATAATAATGATATTTTAATGATACGATGGTGATGTTGAAAGGCAAAGAAGGAAAAATAATTACCTTCACAAATACATTGGTAAGTACGTCAATAACATCAAGAACGACACACCGTGTCACACCCACAGAACAAAAGAGCGCGATAACACAAATTAACATAACCGTAAACATTCTTACTAGTAATAAAAAGGAAACAACAAAAAATGTTATCCGGTTTGAGAGTCGTCGGTATCTCCGGATGGCGCGCTAATTTCCCTGTTCTCCGGTTTGCGCTTGGCACCCGGCACCCGGATATGTAAGGGATCGCGGCAGTATCCTCGTTTACCTGTCGGCTACAAACCGTACGTACTTCAAGGCTTGGGCGCAGGGTACAGTGGGACAATACACAGTTAATGCAGAATGAAGCAATCACATGAAGTCGCCGGCTCTTGTATGTTTTACAAGGAACCGGCTAATTTTTTTTTCAAAATTCTTTTTATCATTTTAGAGTAATTTAATCAGAGTAGAATATGCAGAAACGTCGAAATATTATTAGTAGGTTTTTTCTTTGAGATAAAATATTTATCTTGTAACGAGTTCATTACATATTTGAGTATTAAAAATGATAATGCTACAATCTAGGTTGATCTGGGTGATGAACTCTTATAACTAAAGGTATGCAGACAACAATGCTCGCAATTTATGCCACAAACAACAAACATTAAGCAATAATGTAGTTACTATGAGAAGTTAGCTTCAAATTCTGACATATTGCTTAACACATTGACAGCAAAGCAGCAGCCACAATAGAAAAGCTGTTGTTTGGCAGTAGCGCTCAACGGGTTAAATAGGTTATCCAGAGCCAAGAGGATTTGATCCGATATTCCGGTGTTATAAAATTCGGTACGCATGCCCCAGCTGATAAAAGCACTACGAGGGTCAAACTGAAAGTTCTTAGAACTGGCCACTTATAAACAATATAATAAAAAAATAATTCTAAAATTTGAAAATAGAACTCTTTGCCAATATTACTGAGTATATATTTCATTAATTTGTCATTTGTTTTACGATTTGGCGGCAAATTGAAAATTGTCTGTGTCACGTCAACATGAATTTAACACGAGAAAATTTTCGTGCAATGATTTTTTATGACTTTCGATGTCATTTAAGTCAACAAGAAAGTTATGATAGACTACGATTGGCCTTTCACGATGAAGCCCCATCTCGTGCGACAGTTTACAACTGGTTTAATGAGTTTAAACGTGGTCGCACTAATCTCACTGATGATTTACGTGAGGGACGGCCTTCTACGGCGACGACTGAAGATAACATCTGTGTTGTGCGGCGTATGATAGAGACTGACAAAAGAGTGACCTATCAGCAGATTCGGACAAGCTTAGGCATCGGTATGAGTCAAGTGCACAAAATCCTCCACGAACATTTAGCAGTCAGGAAGCTTTGCGCCCGGTGGATACCTCATAATTTGACTGAGGCTCAAAAACTCCATCGTGTGGATTGGTGCCGTAAAATGATTGAAAGATTTAACGGAGGTGACTCAAATGCTGTGTTCGACATACTAACAGGTGACGAAAGCTGGATTTACTGTTATGATCCTGAAACCAAAAGACAATCTGCTCAGTGGGTGTTTCCTTTCGAGAGGTTGCCAACTAAAGTGAAGAGAGATCGAAGTGCGGGAAAAAAAATGGTGGCCTCGTTCTTTGGAAGGATAGGTCATTTCGCAACAATTGTGTTAGAGGATCAAAAAACAGTTTCTGCAGAATGGTACACTACCAATTGTTTGCCACTTGTCTAGGAAAAAGTTCGAGAGAAACGACCTCGCAGTAGGATCCTCCTTCACCACGACAACGCCTCGTCGCACACCGCTAAGCGAACGATTGACTATTTGGCGACATCAAACGTTGAATTACTGGGTCACCCGCCGTATAGCCCCGACCTCGCCCCTTGTGATTTTTATTTATTTCCAAAAATTAAAGAAAAACTTAAAGGAAAGCGGTTTATGAATGCTGAAGAAGCGGTGGCTGCGTATCGCGATGCCATTGAAGAGAACCCTAAAGACGAGTGGGCAAAGTGCTTTTCCCAGTGGTTCCATCGCATGCAGCGGTGTATTGACGTGAATGGACAATATTTTGAAAAGATATAATAAAACTAATAACTGGCTAATGTAATCAGTTTTTGATTTTCTAAGAACTTTCAGTTTGACCCTCGTAGTAAACCGAGTGCATATTGAAATTGAAAATACCACTTCGGTTATTTCTTTTTTATCCAAATACCCGCATTATTTAGCCCAGAAAGTATGTATTGATGTATTTAAAGGGTTGAACCTAATCCAAATCAGATCTTATTTCCAGTCCAGTCCAGATTTCCAACCAAAGGCTGTATCAATCCAATGTCCTGAAACATAGAACTGGTAAACCATGTTTGCTAGCCATAATTTAATTATCGTACTTGATTTGCTCTTCTTCTCCATAAGAATGGATTAATAAATAGGCTAATTAAATAAACGTACCGTATTCTGTCCGTTAGACTTTTGTCTTGTGTTTTAACCATGAAATCCGAGAGACGGCTCAGAAAACGAATGCGGCACTTAGAATGTTTTCAAATATTTATGAATTATAGATTAGATAAGGATAAACAAATAGCAAATGAGGAAATACCTATTCCTGTAAGCGAGGTTAGTATGCAAGGATTCCGATTGTTTGCGTCTTACTCTCTCATAAACATTCTCTCACGATCTAAGCTCAGTAAACAGAACTGTAATTGCTTTTAGGCTCGCCTTAGACCGTGAGACCAATGTGTTACGGTAGAGTGCTAGAAGTCGTCATTTTACGTTATAACTAGTAGTTAGGAAGATGAATACTAATTGTACCTATTACGGACAAAATGTGGGCGGAATGGCAGAACACTTTTTCCTACTTCTTCGGCGATTACGGGCGTTTATGATTTAAAGACGCACGTATAATGAATTAAATACACTATTATCAGAGAGCAACAGAACGTAACAGTTAATAATAGTTTTTACTCTTACTAGAGCCATATACAAAAGATTAGGAGTGCAAAGTCACTCCTTAAAATAAGCAGGTATTAGTTCCTTGTAGTTATTTTATCTTCAATCAAATAGTGTTCGTATCTTTTTTTAGTATTTTGATTTAACCAATTAATAATACATACAAACAGAGGAATTTCTAAGAAGTAATGTATTGATTGTGTAAAAGAGGATTATATCTATGAAAGAGGTGACTGTTAAAATGACGCGTAGAAGTAATGAATGGAAAATAGATTTATTCCGTGGAAAAAAGGTTCCCATAGCGCCGACCCCAGTTACTAGAAACAGGGCAGGAACATAATGAATTAATTACGCAGCACGTTGAACAACGTTAAAAATATTTTATAATAACGCAAAATTAAATTATGCTACAATTTAAATAATGTTTTAATCATATTCAGCGTAAAAATATTTTTAATTGTTATTCAAATAGAAACTTAGTCGTTACTTATGCGAGACTTTATTTTTACTATTTACTCGTATTCTAGTTATTTTGTGGTGCACCAATGTTGATAGTTTTAACCGTGACATAAATGTATGATATCTTTATTGTAGATTCAAAAGAGTGGCACAATACGTTCTTACAATTCCGTGTAGGTATATGTTTAAAATAAAGAAACAGTTTTTTTCGCAGCGTATAATTTACTTTGAACCTCATTACTATTACCAAGTCATAATTAAGTACATTATTAAACTATGACGCACCAAATGTATCAAAGACAGCATATTATATATATATATATTATATACAAACCTACTTCTAAATATACTATGGAAATAAAACAGTAAGAGTTATAAAGTATCGTCCGAGGAATACTACAAGCGTTCGCACGTTCAAAAAGGAATGAACACTAAACTGCATTATTGGCCCGCCATAAAAACGGGACCTAGCTGGAAGTTAATTTTTCGTGTGAGGCACGTCCCGTTCGGATTTATATCCGGGCCGTGAGTCGCACACAAACAACCCTCAATAAAAACGTCCCACTGACCGCTTGTAATAGCTAAGTTTGCTTAGCGATGCTTATCTGAATTATGTAGATGCCAGGTGTGCAATTCGCTTAGAATTACTTGTATTCTTATTGTGGGGGTGTTGTGCACATGTTCAAACTAAAACTTAGATACTTCGTATATACAATACGCTTAAAAAGTTGATTTTTCGCGGAAAGACTAGTTAATCACTACGAATGTGGCATACGTAATCCCTACTGATATTATAAACGCGAAAGTATGGATGGATGTTTGTTATTCTTTAAGTTAAAAACTACTGAATGGATTTTAATGAAGTTTCATATGGAGGTAGCTGACACCCTGGATTAACACATAGGCTAGGTACTTTTTATCCCGAAAAAATGTAGCGGGTAACACCGTGGGGCGCAGCTAGTATAAATATAATAATAATGTGATACAACAGACAGGAAGAGGGCTAAGGCGCTGGTATCAATTTATAACCAATACTCTTCATAGATTAGACTTATTATATCAATTTTAAATACATTTTAATGACGTAACAAAACAATCACAATAATATTAATTTTAATTGTTAGATAATAAATAGTTATTAATTAAAATGATGCAATCACCATCTTTTATTGTGTGATAACAGTAATTAGTCACTGTTTATGGTCGTGGTGTTATCAAACCAATACAAAGTTTTCTCTGCAATGCGACATTTTCTTTGGAAATTGCTATTTAAATCAGGGCTTTTATTATGTTATGATACTATCATAGTTTGGTCCAGTTTAAGTTCATGCACAGATTAAAGACATTATCATTATTATCGATTTTGAATCAGTGGTCGTGTCCTTAAAAAAACGGCTCTAGTTAAAATATAATACCTACTACGTTATTACTGAACTCCACGATACAGGGAGTCCTAGCGTGGGGTTCGGATAAATTTTAGAAATTGGGGCATAAGTTTAATCTTATATCATGATGTTTTTATATCTTACTGTACTAAAAATTTGCATTTAAGACAAATATTATTATAAAACTATTATTTGGTATATATATGTTATTTTTCCAGGTTTGTCAAAATGCATTAGTTAGTTTGAAAATTGGACATCTAGTTGAATTCTTGTACTCAGTGTTCCATTATTTTAGGTCGAAACCCTAACAATAACTACATCATTAAAAGAATCATATATTGTCGGTCTAACTTATTTGACTATTGACTAGTATTCCATACTAGTCAATCAACAGTCAAATAAGGTAGACTCATAAATGTAGACTGGTAGGCTTAACTTACAGTTTCCATAGAACCTTTATTTATTTCAGTCATGAATACAAATAACGTGAATGTTTCTTTGACGTTTTCAAAACAATTCAAAAGAGCGTAAACGTGTCCTTCGTTCGAGTAGTGCGTCAGTAATGAAGTTAGACAGTTATGTTCTGAGGAAAAGGTTCCCTTTTACAGCCCAAGCGTTTACGGCCACTAAACTTGACTTCCTCTTAACGACTGCTAAACGATTCCGAACTGTGTTCGCTTCAATAATGTGCACCCAGCAGTATTTTACTGTGTTCGATTGTAGAATAGAAATATGTTGAGGTTCTTTCACGACATTTTAAAATTGTTCAAGAACTTTCAACTTTGTAAAGCGGTTGATCTAGTGCTGGTTCCAGGGCCGAATTAAGGCCCCTAGGCAATTCACGTTTCAGGGCCTCTTTATCGTTTTAGGTCATCTCTAATACCCAAAAATATTTTCGGAGGTGCGACGTGGGGCCTGCTCTGGAATATTCGATAATCCAGTCCTGCCTGGTTCTAGTGTTTGTTGTACTTACGAGTATACTAGGAACAGTACTTAGATATTAATTCATTTAAATTGTTCCAAAAATACCTTTGAATTAATTTAGCTTTTGTTCTGATCTGACCACAGTTAAATTTACTTGAAGATAATTCTTACCCCAAAATATGACTGACTCTGGATTGAATAAAGATTACAGTGTAAAGATTGATTTTCCGAACATAACAAACCTTGCTATTAGTCGACGGAAAATGCAGTCCCAACTTGAAGCGTTGGACCGGGCAGAATGGAAGGAGTAAATAACGAAAGAAGACCCCCACTATGGGAATAATAACTCTCAGAAGAGGGAGATGTGAGGCAGGGATGCAACGTATGGTTATACTTACGTAGAAATGTTCTTATCTTGCTAGTTCTACCGTATATTATTCGTCTTTAAGTGGCTTACATAAATTAGAGCTTTTAACTTTGTCTTGGCTTAAATAATATGTTATCCGGATCATTGGCTAATAAAACTGTTTTACACAATAAAAATTACGTATATTTAGGAATACTGTCTACAATCTGAAAAGACCGCCCATTGTACTGTGTTTTTTAACTTAAGTTGGGTATCTTGTATAAAATCTTTTTAATGGTGTGCAATATTTATTGTATTGTATCTGTTTATTACACCAGAACTTATAGTAGGGCTCGAAGATCACCTCGTTACCATTGACTGGCTAATCTCTACATAACTGTATGACATTTTTACATGAAACAATCTCATGTAGATACGAAGACAAAGACATATTTGATTATAAACAACGTGTAAAGTTACCTTGTATCTTGTGCACGATAAAGAGTATCTACTCACATCTAGACGTTCCAAGTTCGAAAATTTATTGTGGTTTGAGAGACTCCTAAAGTTCTAGCGCACTAACTGCAAAATTATGGCGGGTCGGTAGTTTACGCGATTGTGATCCATCATTTCGGTTGAATGACGGCAGTGTAATGAGTAGGCTTCGGGAATAAACTTGTTCGTCCCGTGATGACTGGCTGGGATATTCGCAGTTACTCCCAAACAGACTTTATCGACATTTCAAATTTGCATATGTTCGTTTGTATCCAACAATATTGGTGCGAACCAAAAAGAGCACAATGGGTTTGCAACTTGGTAATTAACTTAATACGTGAATAATTGAACTATTTTATCATGTAATTTAACTTACCGTTTTATTTATACAGCCATTTCATTTGACCTAACTTATTAATTTACACTTTAACGGCATAATACGAATGTGATATTTCATGGTTCTGGAACGCACCTACGAAACAGGTGAAATTCTTAGCGTGGGGCGAAGTAAAAAAAAACAAAAAATAATCGTACATTTTCTTCAAACAGACATCATATTTTTACTTATATTTATAGAACAAAATTCTGGATAAAAAGTCAAGTGATATTCAAGTAACGAAGTAGTAGTAATTGAAGTTACATTGGTAGGATATTAGCATAGGTATTGGCTTTATACTAATGCAATAAGATCCAATTATGAACTTAACGTACAAGGAATACTGAAGCTTTATCATTCTAAATTGATTGCCTAACGTTACATAAAAGGAACAGCATTTTATCGATCTTGTCTGGCAGTAGCTCCTGCATTATTATTCCTGTGGAAAACCGCTTCTTACCCGGCAGGGTCCCTGGGGACGCGGTGTCGGACTCCGGGCTACTTGCATGGACCTGGATACACGATACCGACTCCTTATTACCACGAGGTAAAATAATACAGAAGGTTGACTTAGCTCTCTGACATACATAAGACAGAGATTTCAAGACCTCAACCTCTATACCTATTTAACATTTAAGTATAATAGTTATGTGCGAAAAAAATACTGATTCACATAAAATAGTATCTGAAGTACCTAATTTTATATCGTTTTAACATTATGAAATTAAAAGACTAAAACAACGTCATTATTTCTAAGATGAGCTTAAAGTAATTTAATCGCACGTAAAGCAAGTGAACCTTCTATACATTATTTTGTGTGGTATTACGTTTAACGATAGTAGCTCTATCTTTATTGCAATGTAGCTATAATTTGATTTTGGTGATATTGCTCTAAGAGGTATCGTGACTATACTCGGGGAGTGAGTGGGTAATGAAATGTCGGTAAACGTACCGAATTCTTACGTAGCTGTATTTATTGTTCTTCGAGTGTTGTGATTAAGGTTATTATTTTCCACTCTGATAGATATTATGCATGTTGAATTTCTTTATTTGACCGCTATGACTCAAATAGCTGGTTTTAAAAATCGCATTTTACATCGATTCTCTAATCTTATAAAAGTCTATTCTAGATAGGTACATGCGATAATAAAAAACTTGCAGTGTAAATAACAAAGTAGGCACTATTTCAATTTACAGAGGAGATTGAGTACCTAGGGGCCAAATAATATAACTAAGCTACACCGTCACAAAAAAGCAATTAATTCGCAGCGACGCTCGAGAATTCTTCCTAAATTCAATACGAGCTAGGGACGACATCCTTAACAGTTCAATACCCTGCAGAAATGGGCAAACTTAGTTTTTTTCTCAATTTCGTTCCTAAATTCAATACGAACGGGGTAAAACAAAATCACGAGGCGAGAGTTGCCAATTGGCGAGTGTTTGTCGTATTGGTGCGGAGTGTGTGCGCCGGGCCGTCGTGATCTGCACTCGAATGCATCGAAAAGGATGCACAATGCATACAAAGTGAACTGCGGATTCAGTCAGTCGTGATTTTTCCTTCCTACGGTATATCCTGCCTCCAGATTGTTTCGTAGGATGTGACAAAGACTGATTCATTCGGAGATTTGTGCAGACGTGAATGTGTTACGGACTACGGTAAGATGTTCGCAGACCACTTTGAAATAATGATTCTGGGAAAGGATTATTTAACACTTTAACCAACTAAAACTAAGGTCAATCATCATATCTTGGTTTTAATGTGTTTTGGAACATGTAAATTCAGTAGCATTTATGTAATTAATTATGTTGAAGATGATAATATACCTTCACGCTCAGGCAAACAGATGGAATGAAAATCACGACGCTCAGTTTTTTTTATTTTTAATTGTTTAAATGTTGTCGAACTCCACTGCACTACCGCGCATAGATTAAACTTTTCTCCGACGGCTCACTTAGCACGGATGAAACTACTTTACGTTAAAATGTTTTCACTAAGTTACGAGCAAAAACGCATACTTCATTTTAGTTTTATTCAAAACTTGCTCCGGTTAATAACTTCGATAAAAATATTCCGGTAATATTAATCTTTTTTATCGCATTTTTGAACGACTCCGTTGAAGTTTGATTTTGAAGCAAAAGAACAATCAGCGTGATTCTTGAACGAAAACGCCGATAAAATGTTTTTCATGTACCTTCGTTAATTAAGTCTATACTAACTGTTCCTTGACTGCCCTGGTATAAAACTTCACTGTTCGCACTCCGAATTCCATGAGCTTCTATAATAAGGTGAATTGTAAATGATCGTCTTAATATCTTATTAGTAAAAAGTCCGAGTTACGGGCAACCGGCCGATTGCAAATGGCAAGCTGTCGTTTATTGTGGCATTCTAAGGGGGAGGCTTTTGTTCAACTGTGGACGTCTTCCGGCTGATGATGATGATAATTAGTAAAAAATCCGTTAATTTGTTATTACTCATATCATAAAAAAGTGGGAGACTCGTACAAGATAAACACTAATGGTCTTAAAAATTAACATCACAATCTCGTAATTAAGTATCTAAATAACATAGTAAACTTGGCTTCAATTTATTTGCAAAACAGTTATGAGCTAAAGACTGGCTGCATTTGATGTTCCGTTTATGCCATTTACTGTTGAAATAAATGAGTTTATAGATTGTCCCAGTTTCCGCTTTTTGCCGGCGAGTCTAGATTGACTTTTGCAGTTTATTCCTTACCTGGAGCATTTAGATTTCCATTTCCCATTGTAATTAAATAGTACAAGTTTGCTGGAGTAGCCAAGAGTTCTTCGCTATCTTGTAGTTTCTTTGCAATATTTTTTCCAGACGGCAGAAATTAAATCAAGGATTAAATAAGATGGTCTTTGTTTTAAACTGTAGTTTGTAAATTATCTGAATATTTCATGGTTGTTATCTTAATTGTTTGATTGATTTAGTTGTTTAACTAACCTGTTGCTTAATTTTTGGTGATCAGTTTCCAATCTATATCCTATATATGTTGAATGTAGAACATTATATATTTTATTAATTACATTACTTAAGTTAATATTTTGTTGAGTTTTAAGCTTTTACTTAGAAATACACATACCTAATACGAGTTGATTTATTACCATTAGATACAATAAATTCGAATTGCGCAAAGCCTTTAACGTTAATAAATCAAATCAGCAATGACATTATTTTCGTTTTAGCAACAGTAAATTCAATGATAAATGTAATTTTAACAATCTCGTGATTTAAGACAATGCGTCCGCCGCGGTCAATTTCACAAATCGATCGTCAATTGTGTTTTCGACAGCGAAATAGCTTTGAAATTGTTTTGAAAAACATGCGATTGCATGTGTGGTTCTATTGTAGTGGTATCGGATATAAAACAATGCAATTATTCGACCAATATTACACCAATGCAAATTGTTATTTCAACGTAGATACAATAATTGATACCTTTGTAACGGCTTTGGAATTTCGACTGTATTTCATAAAAATTAGCGTGGCTATTAATAGCATAACTACTTAAGTAGAATCCATAGTTACATGAATATCTGATGTAGCATTGAAGTTATTGAGTCAGCAATGTTCAAGTATGAATTTTCATTTTACTAAAGGTCAAATTATGATTCATCCAAATGATTGGTTTCTAGCCGCGCTTATAATGTTAATTTTATTTTGTTTAGAATGTATTTAACGATTACCAGAATACGTGACTGTACTGCATTTTATTGAACTGTCGGTATTTGAACTAATAATGAAGTCAGTAAATGGAAAGGAAGGCGTGGCAGGGCCGGACCGGTTTGGTAGCGAAATATCCTTGTGTTAGCGGTAAGGTGATCTAGTTGTACGAGGCTCGAGGTGGTTTGTGCAAGTACGGTAGAATGCGGACGCTGCCCACACCCTGCGTTATGCGAACGAGGAAGTCTGTCAGGGGTTCTTGTTTTTTTATCTCGCTTGGTTTTATTTATTGGATCAACTTCATATGAAATCAAGTAGAGTTAAATATTTGGGTGTCTATTTGAAACTGAGCAGTTGTATTAAAGCGTTAACGGAATTTCAGAAATCAACACTTTGCTACGATGGTATGAAAATGAAAAACTGTAAAAGTGTGTAAGTCTAAGTTTATTTACAAAATTCAGTTTCTGTCAACTGACGCGCGTTCGGCCCGCAAACCTTTCTTAGTAACAAAAACGAACAACATAATACATGTATACCTGTCCATTAACTCACAATATCACAGCAAACAACAATTAAGAAATGCTTTTGAAGCGGCCGAGTACGCACACAGCGACCGCCCCTCGATGACTCGGCGAGTTGCTAATTGATGCGTGCTTTTTACGTGTTTCGGCCTTTACAAATCGGCGGAGCGTTCTTAATAAATTAGATTTATACTTTGTGGAAGGAGTAGGTGTAACCGTCGGGAGCTCTGTTCAAGCTGAACTTCCCGGGAGGAAAGAAGCGGGTCGGCTGCTGCGTCGTCTGGTCGTAGTACTGTTGGTGGGCAGGCTGGGCTTGCTGCGAGTACTGGGCGGGCTGCGAGTACTGAGCGGGTTGCGAGTACTGCGAAGACGGGAGGCCGCTGTACTGCGCCTGCTGCGTGCCCGGGTAGATGTTGTTGGATTGGTACTGAGGCTCGGGCTGGTACTGGGGCTGCGCCTGGTACTGGGGCTGCGCCTGGTACTGTGTCTGGGCCTGGTACTGCTGCTGAGGTTGATACTGCTGCTGGGGAGCTACGTAGTTCTCCTTCTCGTACAACTCCGGGTGGTATTGACCATCATCTTCATTGGGCTTTCCGCCGTAGTTGCGGGCGGGCTCGGGCGCGGTGTACTGTTGAGGTGCACTGTACTGTTGAGATTTGTAGTCCGGGGAGTTGTATCGGGGGTCTGGAGTGTATCCAGGAGTCGGCGCGGCGGCTTGAGGCGCGGTCGGGATATGATCACCGATAGCCTGGAATCCGTTCTTTCCTGCGATGTAGTTCACAGTTTTTCTCTGGCCACTGGGGTCAATGTATGAGTAGCTGCCTTTCCTGTTGCCTTCAGCGTCAGTCTCTTCCTTGAAGTTGATTCCGTCCTCCTGCTGGTACGCGGCTCCGAAGGCTCCGTTGCCGCTGAGGTACCGCGCCTCTTGCACGATGGCTGCTGTTTTCGGGTCCCCCGCATATTTGGGGACGCGTCTTCCTCCCTCTTGTTGTTGACACGTCGCGGCTGCGATCACAATAGTAAATATAAAGAGCCTGTACATTTTGACCGTTCAAAATGTGCACTGCTCGCGTGAAAGTAACAAAGTGTGTCGTTGCGGGCGGGTGAACTTATTATATACGGCGCGTTGAGGCCTTGACGTGTATTGGAAGGGCTCGCGGGTGCGACCGCGAAAATCTTATTCATGCAAAGCTTGGTTCAGATGTATGGCACATATCAGGGAAGTGACATTAAGGTGAGGAGAACAGGTGTCGTCCGCCTGAATGGGATCGGCCCTGTGTAAATGTCAGCCGACAAGAAGACCGGCAATTTTTAAATATTTAAATAAGTCTCTGAGTGTATAAGTGTTTAGGAAATAACTTTTAACTGCCATCGTTAAATTAGTATGTGAATACGGTTTTGTTGGCGAATATAGTTTTGAAACGGTATAAATAATAAATTTATATTTAAAGTTGCAGATGAAATAGTCGATCCGTGACAATTAGCGTATCCAGCGGTCGTATAGTCTCGAGTGCTAAAACACGCCGGCGACCCAATTAATACCTTAATGTAATTAAGTAATTAATACCTGTGTGCATTGTTAAAATTAAATATGACAACGGTGTTTTTATTTAATGCTGATTTATATTAATTTGAGGCGATATAAAGGGAGCGGAACAATTAAACGACGAAACCATCCTTGGGCAGTAAATTAAAATGTATTGCTTTATGTCTTTTGAAAGCCATATTTATAAGAGGTGACGAACCCGGTTGATGCCAATGAACGGCAATAGGATCACAACTTGGGACATATGCGGAGGGGTCAAGTGTGGCGTTATAATATCCTTATACAGGTGAACACCTCTACTTAACCCTACCGATTTCACGCCTATATGTAGCTATATAAAGTACCTAAATGGATAGCTTTATGGTACAAACATAGTGCTAGCCTAACACAAAAGGTGACAAAAATAATGCGTGAGAATTTGAATGTTACTAATCTAGAAATACACTGTCTACCTCAATGGATAAATGGTATTATGAGAACAGGTTGCAGGGTCCATTGACGCACATAGCGATTATTTAGTTGCTTCATACGTTATGAGTCTAGAAATTTGTTCTTGCGTTATGAAATTTACCTACATGCGTCCGTAACTCGTCTTGACGATGCTCACGACGTCAAAGCATCGTTCCCAGAATTCAATCGAACCCAGATAAAGGATTGGTGAGTCAGCTGAATCATTTATTAGCCTTTCTAATGACACTTTTCTCTAAGTTTCTGCTGTATTGCGGGTGCATCGTACAGACATGATAATGCCACATGCACAAACTCATGCACAACTCGGGACAAATATTTGCAAATATTTGCAAATCACACAAACATTTGTCCATTGTGGAGTAAATGCCGCGCGCGACCCTCAGCGCCAATAACTTAGCCAATGCCCCAATCTGGTCATTGCATTATAAGTGTAGTGTATAGACTATAGATATAATCAGCGATGAACGATAACACTCAGGGTACAAGTGGACGCCTCCATAACACATGTAAACACTAAGTAGAGCATTACTTTCGCAATTTCCTCCATACCTTTTTATCATAGCTCTGTTAATTCTTTTGTTTTGTTTAGTATTAGTCCACGCTGGATCTATTGCAGTTCTCACAGACGTTGCACGTTACGTAAGTCTGTCGTGTTGGTAAATATTATATTTTTTATAGTTCTTTGTTATTATGAATTTAATTCGTTAGTTAGCGCATTACCCACATTTGTATGAATGCTTAATGTCTATTACATTCAACCTGAATACTTAGAGCATTACGTAAAGTGACCTGTCAAGGGCGCGTGGTTTTTTAGATCATGAATTGACTGCGCTTATTTAGTACATCGTGGCTTAGATATTTTTAGTTGTGCATAAAAAATGTTCCGTTTACATTGTCGGTTGTATAATATACATATATAGTGGTATAAAAATAATGTTAATTTAACTTAAGGTTTTAGTAGGTTATCAAGAAGAGTAGGTAAAGAGGATTGTGCGAGATTTACGGATTATCAATATTCATATAGGTAAATAATAAAAAACGTGTATGAACATAACAATTCAATTAGTTATCGTCATAAAAACACTAAAATACAATAATGCTACAAGCGTCTACAGCGTGTTAGTTAATTGCGTTCTGCTCACACCATAGCAGAAAGCGAGCGTGAAGGCATGGACAAAACAACAGTTGTGCTCTTTGCATTATATAAGTTATGGAATTTGGAGCATGGTGAGCAATTCAAGCCATGCAATAACCATTGATTCGAGATACAATTGTTACTAAAGGTATAATTGATCTTACAAATAGATTACATATTCTAATTTGTATTTACAATTTGATTGGTGTTATAATAATTTTCTATGGTAAGTTAAAAGTAGAGCGATAGAAAGAGCGTTGGGAGGCTTTAGCAAATCTGTGGGGCACTTATGACTTTTATTAAAAGTAAGGGTATTAGACTAGTCATCATCATCAGCCGGAAGACGTCCACTGTTGAACAAAGGCCTCCCCCTTAGAAGTCCACAATGAACAACTTGCCAATTGCATCCTCCGGTTGCCCGCAATATCTGACGATATCGTCGGCCCACCTGGTGGGAGGCCTGCCAACGCTGCGTCTTCCGACCACAAACCAGACTAGACTAGTACTCTTTTTATCTAGGTTTATATTAAATCCATTATAAATTCTATATTAAAAAGCTCGCAAGTTTGCGCATGAGTGATTCATTTCTGTCACCGCCACAGGTTGCAAAGCAAATATTAATATACTTTAACATTAATCACAAAGTCAGTTAAGTAGGCCTCATGATATGAAGAAATATTTCTAACACCGTTGACCTGTCAGGCATTTCGCATGTAGGTAAAGCTGTTTCCCAAGAAATGTTATACCTAAAAGCTTACAAAAATCTAGATTGCCATTTACAACATTTACTATAAACTTTTATAGATACGGGTAACTTATCAGTCACCTGAGAATTTTTCCGTAATCACCACTGTAATCATGGAAATATTAGTACGAGGGTCAAACTGAAAGT
Source organism: Abrostola triplasia (assembly GCA_946251915.1). Taxonomy (NCBI): domain Eukaryota; kingdom Metazoa; phylum Arthropoda; class Insecta; order Lepidoptera; family Noctuidae; genus Abrostola; species Abrostola triplasia. The sequence continues at coordinate 5,751,094 of OX276434.1, read as the reverse complement.
TCTTAGAAAATCAAAAACTGATTACATTAGCCAGTTATTAGTTTTATTATATCTTTTCAAAATATTGTCCATTCACGTCAATACACCGCTGCATGCGATGGAACCACTGGGAAAAGCACTTTGCCCACTCGTCTTTAGGGTTCTCTTCAATGGCATCGCGATACGCAGCCACCGCTTCTTCAGCATTCATAAACCGCTTTCCTTTAAGTTTTTCTTTAATTTTTGGAAATAAATAAAAATCACAAGAGGCGAGGTCGGGGCTATACGGCGGGTGACCCAGTAATTCAACGTTTGATGTCGCCAAATAGTCGATCGTTCGCTTAGCGGTGTGCGACGAGGCGTTGTCGTGGTGAAGGAGGATCCTACTGCGAGGTCGTTTCTCTCGAACTTTTTCCAAGACAAGTGGCAAACAATTGGTAGTGTACCATTCTGCAGAAACTGTTTTTTGATCCTCTAACACAATTGTTGCGAAATGACCTATCCTTCCAAAGAACGAGGCCACCATTTTTTTTCCCGCACTTCGATCTCTCTTCACTTTAGTTGGCAACCTCTCGAAAGGAAACACCCACTGAGCAGATTGTCTTTTGGTTTCAGGATCATAACAGTAAATCCAGCTTTCGTCACCTGTTAGTATGTCGAACACAGCATTTGAGTCACCTCCGTTAAATCTTTCAATCATTTTACGGCACCAATCCACACGATGGAGTTTTTGAGCCTCAGTCAAATTATGAGGTATCCACCGGGCGCAAAGCTTCCTGACTGCTAAATGTTCGTGGAGGATTTTGTGCACTTGACTCATACCGATGCCTAAGCTTGTCCGAATCTGCTGATAGGTCACTCTTTTGTCAGTCTCTATCATACGCCGCACAACACAGATGTTATCTTCAGTCGTCGCCGTAGAAGGCCGTCCCTCACGTAAATCATCAGTGAGATTAGTGCGACCACGTTTAAACTCATTAAACCAGTTGTAAACTGTCGCACAAGATGGGGCTTCATCGTGAAAGGCCAATCGTAGTCTATCATAACTTTCTTGTTGACTTAAATGACATCGAAAGTCATAAAAAATCATTGCACGAAAATTTTCTCGTGTTAAATTCATGTTGACGTGACACAGACAATTTTCAATTTGCCGCCAAATCGTAAAACAAATGACAAATTAATGAAATATATACTCAGTAATATTGGCAAAGAGTTCTATTTTCAAATTTTAGAATTATTTTTTTATTATATTGTTTATAAGTGGCCAGTTCTAAGAACTTTCAGTTTGACCCTCGTAATAATTGCGTGTATGATATTTGCCCCCTTTTACTGATAATACCGGAAGTTCATACATGACATGTTCCTGGAAATAGTTTTATTTGTGGTTTTCCAGTAATACATTTATATTATATATTATTAATATAATTAGGTAGGTATTAATATAATTATTATCGAACTGATTTCATAAGCCCTAAATTCAAAAGTAGGTGTCTAGTAGTCCATTTATTGGTTGATAATTAATTAATGATTACAATGTAGGTACAGCTATAAATAAACTTGAATTCTCAAATATTATTATTTCCCCCTCTTTAAGTATTACACTCAGTATCATGTTCGTTAAAGTATCAATTGTCTAAATAACCAATTAAACAAACCCACGCATTATAAAATTAGAAGGTTATTCTTAGTCTAATACAAAGGCTGAAACATACCTTTCTTTGATAATTCACCTTCGGGTAAAATGCAAGTAGCAGGCTACATTTTCTGTACGTATAGGCGACCTTGTCTGACTCTTAAGTAATGACTTAGCTTATGTAACTGGTCCAATGCGAGTGTTTATGTATTCCAGTCTGCCGCCTGAGATGGTGACTCTACTGATTCTAATCAAAATTACGTTATTCACACTGGACGTTGACTTTATTTTGTAGATATGCCGTTTAAGAGAAACTTAATGGCACTACAGTTTTTGTGTCTGGTTTTTAGTGTGATATTATAATTGAATAATGCGGACTTTAAGATTAGTCTGTTTTATTGTGGTCATAAAAATTACACTTATTCATTGATTCGTTCGGATAAGTATGTACCTATGTTTAGTTTAGACTAAGGAGGACCCAAATCTGTAGATGTACAACATAGTTGCTGACGTTAATATGAAGGACAAACACCTTAACTCAAAGCCAAATATCTGTAGGGCACACAAATATTTGTTTAGTGTTTACGTCCAGTACACAGGAGAGCCGGCATTATACGTGAAAATCATAGGAGGAAACGCAGCTGGTACACAGTAGATAGGTGGTAAACATCATCGAATATCCAGACATATTGAGATCCTTTATGAAATCCATCGGTTAACAAATCGGATTCTTAAGGACAAGGTTAAAAGCTTTGCATGCACTAGTGTAATGTTTTCAATGCCATGAGTGTATAACCTTTAAGTTATTCTTTGACACTTCTAAGGACGGTAAAGAATATAGGTATCCTGATGAAACCTAGACAGTTTTAAAGCACTCAGAGGGTAAGCATGCATTCAGTTGCCTGCTGTTAAGAAGAGTTGTTTGGCCAGTCTGATGACCAGATTGGCGCAGCGTTGGCAGGTCTCTCACCAAGTGGATCTATGATATTGTCACATTGCATCTACAAATGGTAAGTTGTTGTTCAGTGTGGCGTTCTAAGGGGAGGCTTTTGTTCAACAGTCGCCTTTCGGCTGATAATGATAATTGTCGCAGTGACTAAGCGATTGAACCGTTGCGCTAAAAGTTGCGGGTTCGATTCGCACATGGTAAAAAAATGGGATGTGTTTATGCAATATTTAATGTTTGTGAAACGCAAAATTTCAGAGTTTAGCAACGTTTCTTATTTGAAAAAAATAAGCAAGATTTGATTGTAATGTTAGATGCATATTGATATGAAAGAAGAATATAACTGGTAATATACAGGCAGCAAAGGATATGCATCATCGGCCGAAAGACTTCTATTGTTGAACAAAGGCCTTTCCCTTGGAATATAACTTATATGCGTATTAGTAAAAATTTCTGTAGGAAGAAACATAAATATTTGAACATCATACATGTTTATGAATTGAAATCTTGTTAAATATCAACGATCAAGGAGAAACCTTAGGCTATGTCAATGTATTTTAATACCAGTTCGATTAATACTGACTTAGATTGAGATGTAATCCGCAGTAATTATACACGTAACTTGTACTGGTACAGTCGTTTGCCTTCATCTGAGTTAAATCTTACGTTTTGGTATTTCTTCCCCTTATCATAAGTTTACACGATTAAGCCTGGATGAGCTTGGAGTAAGAAATTTATTTAGATTTTTGAGTTTATGGCCAATGACTTCTTTTCTTAATCAGTTAGTACCTATAGGCATATCATTATGCATTTATTACTATACTGAGATTAACAACTGTTACAGACATAGTTTTATATGAAGGTAAGTACACAATACGGATTTTGAAAACAATCATGACACCCTTTATAATCAAATTAACTATTATTATGTAGATTGTAAGTACTTAACTGCAAGTTTAACCTAACTTGCCTGTTGAAGAATAAATAAAATTGATATATTTTCTAAATAAAATGTACGATCGAAGCTAGTACATAATATTAAAATAGCGCCACATATTTGATACGACTCAATAAGTAATGCAATATTGCTCTAATTACTAAACGTAGATAACTATGCTAAGTAATGAATGACACGTTGTGGACGAGTGCTCTCAAAAGGTCAGTGGTTGCCCGCAATCAAGGTCTTCAAGCCAAACCGAGCAGGCATGCGGCTCAGCATGCCGCCTATTTATATCTGACGCATTGATTTCTTTGGAATATGGACCATTACATTGTTGGTACTATTGCGAACAAAAGGCACACGAAAATACACTCTGCACTGTGTAAAGTCATTTGATTTGTACACTAAAATGCGTTGTTTTAGCCTGTATGTACCTAATAGCTGCGCCCCGCGGTGTTAACCGCTACATTTTATCGGGATAAAAAGTATCTACCTATCTGTTAATCTAGGGTGTCAGCTACCTCCATGTGAAATTTCATCTTTATCGGTCTAGCCGTTTGAGCGTGAAAAGGTAACAAAGATACAAACTCACTCACAAACTTTTGCCTTTATAATATTAGTGTGATAAAGTTTACAAACAAAAGTGTGTGAACACGTTATTTTTCTAATAAATTATAATTATAAATGTAAATCTACGTAATCTCCAGGCGTGGTCTTCAGACGCGATTATATTTCTTTTTGAATCTACATCTTCTATATGCTTACGTTATACGATACGTAAACTACAAGTTAATTAACTACACTATGATTCGCCGACCAAAGAAATCTAAGTAGCTTTTTAAAATAGCAAACGCCGTCAGGTATTTCTATTGCAGCGGTGCCTGCAAACTTTAATTTACGCGTCTCACATTTCTACTATAAGACTGAGTCAAAAAAAGAACGCCTAGAATTCATACAAAAAGAGCATCGCGTTAAATCCTGCATCTGATCTCTCTCTAGTCGCCACGATGAGCTGTCCTATCGGATGTGTGCACTATATTGCTTGCGTAGTTGGTTAGTTTCCGTTGAGATTGGATGCCGTGACTTTTGGTTATAAGGACATTGTATCTAACACTTTTGTTTCTGACTGTACGGTGTCAGACAATTCCGTAATTAAAACGATAATGAAAGTTGTACTACATTGCGGATATAAGATTTTGGTTAGGTATTGCATAAAGAAATATAGCAATTATAGGCATATCTCTAGGGATTGTTAGATAGCAATCAATTATATAATAAAATAGTAATGTTTATTTGCAAGAATATAAGTAATAATTTACTGTATAATTGTATTCCGGTTATACTCACGGGTGGATTCGGGAATGTCCGACTAGTTTAGTATTTACTGTATCACCGGAATATACAGTAAATAATATAGATAACACTCACGAAAGTTATTATAGTAAAATATAAGTAATAAGTTGACATTTTCATTTTAAGTTCTGTCATATTTTATTAGACAACTGATGTGCAAATGTTTTATCACTATTTTATTTATCTATTATTAAGTTAACGTATGCATTTGCTCATGTCAGTACAGCTGCAATTTTTTGTTTGTTTTATTTGTTTATAATTTGTTGGGTTTTATTAATTATAATCATTTTAACCACCTAATCGTTAAAATATAATAAAAACCCAAACTCCTTCCGGTATTGACTTCCTTTGAATAGTTTAAGTCTGGTAGCGATCAACATTACATTACGTGATTTGACATGGGTGTCGTAAAAGACGATTAGATTACGTCATGAGGTAAGTATAGGTTGAGCCATGAGCCCACATACGAGTAGGCTAATAGCGTGTTTTATATAGTCATCTAATAAATAATAGTATGTTGATATCTGTGATAAGTGAAGAAATTATAATGAGTTGACTAATTTTCCATGATAAATACATGATGCGCTGAGAAGGTATCGCGCTTGATCTGTGAAGGTAAGCGGGGCTTGCTGCGAGCTTTCCATGGATGGGTGACCGTTTTTCTTACACCGAAACGTCACTATGCCTCGAAACACATGTTAAGTAGGCCGTGCGCCTATTAATTCTGCGAAAGTCCCAGCGAACTATGAACCTAACTTCCGAACTCAGAGACATTTAACAATTACTTAAACGAATACTAAATAAACGTTTTCGTCGTCCAATCTTTACTTATGCAGTGCGGCGGTTAGATAATAGAGAGTACATAAGTACACCTGTAGTTGGGCATACACATGTACATTTTAATACTTCCTACTAAAATGTTTTCGTCAACGATAATTGCTAATTTTTGTATGACGACCATTTTAATGATACAGGAAGTCCTTATGTGTATTTATAGTGTTAATTAAATTACGTTGTACATATTAAAACGTAGCAATGTATCCTGCGTCCAATAATTGCCAAATAGTAGTCGGTCAAACAGATATCAAGCTGCCGGCGTGCCCCAGTATTTGTTATGGAGAGTTTCACAACAAGTTAGAACGCGGGACCTAGCTCGCAAAAAACAGTTTAAGTTTAGATGTAGATATCCCCCGCCCGTTAGTCTTACATAAAATTATATTTAACCGACCGGTATACATTCTATTTTATTGCGTTAAAATACCATTTATCATTTTTTTATACTACACAATATTAACAATGATCTTTTCAGAAATTGCCTTTTTTACGATATATTTCCATAAAAGGTTTATTTTTACGAATCATGGCAAAACTTGTCAAAGATAGCCAATTGCTCAGTAATTATGTGAGAGCTATACTTTGCTACTAAAATATGGGCAAATCGCGGGCATAGATTTGCCCATATTTTTCCTAAGTTTCCGTAATGACATGGATATGTAAAGTACAAAAAGATGAATTGATATCCGAAGTAAGTCTCGCGTACCCTAGGCTTAATCTAGCCCTTGCTACCATCCCATTATTAGTCAACGAGAATTATAACAAATCTTGCTAGTCAGCTAGATCCGTTTCACATGAAATTGTCCCAATGAACTCGTGCTGGTACAAATAATATTGATCAAATTATGATCGATTTAATTTAATTTATGGATATAGGTTGTACAATAATTCGATCGCAATAACTGGTACATGCATCACCATCATGAGCCGGAAGACGTCCCTGTTGAACAAAGGCCTCTCCCTTAGGTAAAGGGAAGGGTTGCCATAACCTCCACGCTTGGCAAACGGCTTAGAAATCGCATTATTGGTGGTGAAGTTACAGAAGACGCTGCTGCCCATCTTTTGGATTTTCCTTTAGTCGCCTCCTACGACACACACGGAAGGAAAGGGAGTGGTCAATTATAGGCCGAATACCACTCGGTACATGCAAAGGTATGCACCTATAAATAGCGTGAACACCTGACCAGCATACAATTATAATACCATTTGTTTTATCGTTTATCGTAATAATTTATTATCATAATTATCCTGTTCATTGTTAATTTCTAATTTTAACTTTTTATTTGTGTATTACGTGTGATAGGTGATAATGCGACATCTTATACCTAAATATGTACATAGATATTATCCTCAGATTAGATTTGAAAAACCAACAAAAAGTGTCAATATGATTGACGCACATGCCTTCACTGTAGTTAAACGGGTCTAAACTAGCTCGATTTCAAAAGAGTTAAGAGTTTGAAAAGTATTTCGTAGACCAACATTTGGTTACGTTATAATATAATGATTTCCAGCTGTTTTACGGTCGGTAGTCAGCAGAATGAGAAGTAGGATCCTTCTTTGTGAAAATAAAAACACGGGTCTGTTTTTCTGTAGCCGAAAACGTTTCGTGTAATAAAACCGAGTGTTAGTTTTACTTTGCTCCCGAAATAAGTTTTTGCGTGTCCGTAAGTAGTTTTGTTTGGTGTACATTTTCTTTGATTAATTACTTCCGCGCAGTCTCTTCAATTTACGTGACGCTACCTTATTTTATAAGTTTATTATATATTTATTTTTTAGGTAATTGTATGTTACTTTGTGATGTGTGTAGGCTTTACTGAAGTATATGGCTAGTGATATCTATCAAAATGTTTGTTTCTAAGACTAGAATTGAAAAATGAAAAATAAAAAAAATAAGGGAAATAAGAAATCTATTTTTTTTTTAATAAAAACGTCACCCCACTCTAGGAATTTCTCCTGAGTCGTAGGTGCGTTTCATAAACATGAAATATCACATACACAAACACCCAGACTCGGGACAATCATCTTTGGTTCGCACAAAGTTTTGCCCCGTGCGGGAATCGAACCCGCAACCCTTAACGCAGCAGTCCAATCGCTTAACCACTGCGCTAATCAGGTCGTCAAATGTAATTAATGGACTATACTTAAAAGTTTCTGTCTTTATACATTAATTTATTTAATTATGAACGTTTTGCTACTTATCTGGGGTCCCAGATGTAGGTATTTTGTAGATACCAAAAGTTTATTGACTCAGTAAAATAAATGTTCTGTTTACCGCCTACTTATGTATTATATAATTATAAACAAAAACAGTACCTAATCCTGTCTTTTAAAATTGTAAGAAGTATTATTAATTCCTATTTAATAACAATTCTTAAAATTTTACGTTCTCTGGCTTTAGATTATTTCTGCTTATTGCATGATAGCTTTATCAAACAGATATACTTCTTGAAATTCGCCAGACTCTGATAAATAGACATACACAGTGTAACGCACTGAGTAGGTAGTTATGCAAGTACTAAGAGGGAATAAGTCGGCGCACGCAATAACTGTAGGAACTTACGTAAAAGGGAAAAGGTAATGTAGTAACATGTGAAAAGGCATATTGTAACTAATCCAGAGTAGAAGAAAGGTCTCGAGTACTTCCAAGTTATTCCATTTATTTTTGTGAAGGAAATAAAGTCTGTAATGCGGGTAGGGGGGATATGGGATAGGTACGCATGTGTCATAAAGCTTTCACGGTGCATTTATGTAATGTTATGTTAAGTTGGGTTATTTGTAGTTAATGGGTAGTTATATAGTCAGCCGCCTTGGTCTACTAGTTGGTAGAAACTTGGTAGCAAGTGCACCTGAACGTAAGGCTCTGTGTTTCATTCCAGGTTCGGGCAAAATGTTAAAATTCCATCTATATGTAGTACATTTATTTATATTTGATTGAGGTAATTCTCAGTAGCACACGGACTCTAGTTTTGTACCCGGTTGAGAACATGGGACTTATACCATAACTGGCGTAATTATAGGTGTAGTATACAACTATGTCCGACTGTCTGAGGTAAACACTATACAGTTGTGATGTTAAGTTTTGTTTTTATTTATTACGTAAGGTAATCGTAGTATTAGGTTATTAATACACGCAGTAGGTATATCAAAATAACTTAATTAGACAATGGACATGCTGATTTACCGGCTGCTTTCCAGTGATAATATTTATAAAACACTATATTTTTAAAACAATAATCTGTTAATTATAGCGTGGGTACCTAAATATTTAATATGTTATCAATCTTTTCAATCGCAATAAATCCTATTTAAGATGGCCATGGAATGCGATTATCGAATTAGGCTAAAAATAAATTTCACTAATTTAATAGGTACAACGTTCATATTCATTGTTATTATCATGTCAATGAATAGCGGTGTCAATAGACATAATATGCTTTAACAGGCATTTAATCATCATTTATAAGTAAGGGAGATGTAGGTATACCTATTTGTATTGTTTCCACACACGCACGCTTACCGCACGTGAACCACTAGCTGAAAAGTTACTGCCCCTAGTCCATTGTTTTGTTTGTTGCCTTTCTTAGAGGCTACAGTAAAACTGCGAATGGAGATTAATTTATTACGTCGCCGAGAAAACATGGAAAGCGGTGGAAAGCTCTCTATTAAGACGAGCGGGCGGGGAATAGAACGATTAATTATGATTTCTTTTAACGCCGTCGGACGTGGTTGGTCGTCTCGCACCGCTCCTATTACGTGTTTCGATGAGAATTTAAACGATATTTAATGCAACAGTACTTTTAAATGGCAATATTAATTCCTATTTTAAACATTCGAATTAAAAACGAAGTTCATATTACAACTCTATGGCAAAACTGTCAGAATTGATATAAGGTTATGATGATAGGGAGATATTACGATTTTGGGTGCCTAATTTAAATTTTGGATAAGGCCCGGTTACGGAAAATTAATTATGCAATAAATTAGGTAGAATTTTGAGAAATATAATATAACCTTATTAGAGACAGTTGGAAATGTGACTTTGAACCTCTTTGAACACATTTAACTTTGTAACGATATTATTATGTTATAAATAATATTTGTACTACTTATTTTATAGGGTAATAAACAAGTATGTTCATTGAAGTCGTCATGTCTTTCTATATCTTATACAAATGACTTTTCATTATTAAGGAAACATTCAGTTACAGTGGTCTAAGAACAAGAAAGACACAAAAGACTTCAAAAGCATAGGTATTTCCTTTACAATACCGAATTCGGACGCATATTTCTAGAGTTGTCCGCAAGACGTCATCGTCATTTCTTATAATTACTTTTTCCCTACTGTGAACAGACTCAAGATTAATACACCTAATTGCCTATCTATTCAGTGCGCTCGTTGGTTTAAGAGCTCAATTAATATCTATTAGGATTTTTTGTGACACCTCACCCATATTTAAATTCATTATCCTTCAGTCAAGTGCCTTGATTGGATGCAATTTATTTCAATTTCAATTAGTGTTGCAGTGACTTTATAATTCCGATTTAATTATTTGAAGTAAGTACTTATACCTTTCTGTGAAAGGTGAAGGGAACGTCAAATGGATTTTGATGGAAATAATGCTAGATGGTTAGTAGTACTGTGGACTGGCTTATGCGGTATGCCGCATGCTTGTTGCTACGCGTTATTGTATACTTATAAAAGCCGCAGTCGAACCGCAGACTACTTACACCTTAGTTCATAGCATACTGCGTCGGTTTATTTAGTTTTAGCCGTCGCAACATTTTTTTTAAACTGATTTGTAAGCTAATGTTAATACATCGTGATAAAATTTACGAAATTAATTGTTGCGAGTTAAAAATCACAATTGCATTGTCACATAATATTATCTGAAGAAAGATGCTATTCTAATTTTATCTAAGACATCACCGTACGGTAGACAAAAAAACCTTCAAAAGGATACCCTATTAGAAATATAAATAAAATTCCGAAGAAAGTTTTTACTTTTCCGGCTTTCCCGAACAAACCAGCTTTATTTGTTCTAATATTTTCCTTAAAGCTTTATCGAAATTTTATCAATACCACAATGTAATCGTGGTGGATAATCTGGAAAATAATGACTCATTCTATCGTGTTTTATTGCGAAGCTATTTTTCTCTGGTAAATGGGCGTCCGGTGGGAGTTCCCTCAATTTATAGAGAAACGTAGATAGTGGAGATATTAACGAGCTCCGTATTTTATATCATTTAATTATTGTAATTACAGGTTCGCAACTGTTAATATTATATATAAGCGATATGTAATATTACCATTATGTTGGGAATTTTTTTGGGAACTGTGGATGAGTACACCTATGTTTAATGAAGCCACATATTCTATATACCTAGGTACGTAGTATTTAATAAAAATCTTATTTTATTGTCAGCTAAGAGAATAATATAAAAGGTGAAGCATTACTTGGAAAATAAAATTGTTATTATTATTGTTTGCCGAGTAGTATCCGGCCGAGAATTGACCACCCCCTTTCCTCCCGTGGGTGTCGTAAGAGGCCTAAGGAAAAATCCAGTAGATGAGCAACAGCGTCTTCTGTGACTTCACCACCAATACTGCGATCCCCAAGTCGCTTGCCAAGCTTAGGGATTATGGCACCCCCCACTTCAAGGGGGAGGCTGATGATGATGACACAACTTAAAAACCAAGGTATGTAGAAAAATATAAAAGGTAAAGTGCTACTTCGAAAATAATATTGTTACAAGAAAATATTGCTTGCAAATTGAACAGATTATGTAGAAGTAATTATTCAAATAGTTTTTATCAGTTTAATTAACAACTAATTAATACTGTAATTCTGCAAATTAAGATTATATTGATAACTAGACTAGATTAATGTCTCACGAGATAAACCTTCTGACGCACACATTATATAAACAGACGCTATTCATTGAGAATGTAATATTTTTGCCTAATTAACTAATTAGGGTATAGTACTTGTTACTTTCTGACTTATTATATTTTACCAATGTCAATATCTCGGTTATTTTTAGACACTATGACGTGCTCCGGAATGTTTCGGTCCCGGGACCTATCTTAATTGAGACTAGCCAACAGTACGAGCACAAGTGTGAGTGCAAACGCAGATGCACTCTCTATTTTCTCACTTACATATTCCGATAAGACGGTAGACTGACACGACTTGAGAGAGATCGTTGAAATCTTTTGACAACTTAATTGGCGCAGCAGCTAAGCGATTGGACGGCTGCACTATGGGCACAATTTTTTATCCAGAGTCTGGGTGTTTAGTGTGTGATATTTCATATTTGTGAAACGCACTCACGATAAAGGAAAAAAATCAAATCCTTTTATAATGGCCAATTTTTTTCAATTTTCTTTATTTTGTGCTTAGCTATAAGGTTCCAATATAAACATACAGGAACATCTTCTGGTGTTATTTTTGCTCGATTTTTATTTTAATGTATAAAGAAAACTTACTGATGGCAATAGGCTCGCCCCCTATTACATTGGGACCTAAAAGACGTAACTGGCGAAATGTGCGTATACTGTATGTATACCTCTGCCTACCCCTTCGGAGAATACAGCGTGATGTTATGTTATGTTAGAAAACTTAAAAAAAACATTTTGTCCTACCTACCTATTTAAAAATATAATGAGACTGGACTATTGCAGTAAAAGTCTCAACACCAATCAATTAAGAAATTTCTTGATTGATAATAATTCATGTAATGATTGCAAAGGGTATCAGGAACTACATCCTCATTCAAACTCAGTGCCTGAGACATATTAGCAGGCAGAAACTTCCAACATCTCTCGAGAAACCTAGCTTACGACAATAATAAGACTAAGTGCATATCCACTCAAACCGCATTCCATATTCACTCATTGTTGAGAACACCCTGCGTCATACGTAAGGCGCATGTGTACAACACCCTTATTTACTATCGGCTCCATTCTTCCGAACAACAAATAAATACAAAGGTAGTGTAAAACCCAATAAAACCTCGAAGTTACACAACAATACGGCCTTATGTAGGGCGCAGGAGAGAATGATGAGGGGTAGCTTCTCAGACCATTTATTTAATTAACTATCTCCCTAAGAATGTCGGCGGAAAGGTCGCCAGTGACTTCTTTTATCTGCGACACGACGGTAAAGAACCTCATTGAATATTAAAATGAGGCAACATTGTATGTTTTAAGTGAAATAAAAGACCGCCCTTGTACTTAACTCTACACTACGCTTAACATCTCAAAAGTAATTATAACGAAGTTAAAATATAGACATATTATATTTTCAGTCTCAGTCTCTGTGCACCTTTGTACGCAATAGTTTTTAGTTATTAGTTGGATGGGGTACGTGAGCTTTTTAATCATCTGACACCACGAGTGTCTGTCGTTATGGCAAAGGCGAACTAGAGCAATGTCAATCAGTATTTTAGTATTTTATGTATATATTATTTTATTTCCTATGTCGCATTTCCATAATTATTAAAACCGATCAATAATAATACCATAATTGAATATTAATTAAAATACAAACACCTGATAATAGTAGCTTTTAAAAAACATAACATCACGCCTGTATTCCCCGAAGGGGTAGGCAGAGGTGCACATTTAGTACACCCACATTTCGCCAGTTATGTTTTAGGTCCCAATGTAATAGGGGGCGAGCCTATTGCCATCAACCGGGCACAAATCCAGACTCCGTGCTGCTACTAAGAATTACCTAATGGAAAAACCCAGTAACACTTTGCCCGACCCGGGATTCGAACCCAGGACCTCGTGCTCAGCAGTCGCACTTAGCAACCACTAGACCAACGAGGCAGTCAACTTGTATATAACAAATATTGTACAAAATTCAAAACCTTTTTAAAACGAATACAGGAGTATAACGCATGGAGACCACTACCTATATTTTTATGAAACACACAAAACCGTGTATTTTGATACTACAATTAAAGCAGCCTACATATTTTGATAAGGTTATGTTTAAATCGAGGATAGCACGCAAACTTACATACACACAATTTGTTCTTGTTAAAAACAGTGTTACGTGATGCGAGTACTGTATAATAAATTAGCTGTGTTAACTTATGTCCGCTGACATGCTCAGAACTAATATGGAACTACGAGCCATATTAGTTTTGAGTGCGCACGAAAGTTATTGGTAGTCTGTTCATACTTTTTTGTGATACAAACGAGCATGGTGTAGCGAACGCTGTCTACGAAATAAATTGAGGAATCTTTGATGCTTGTCGAACGTTTGTGCTGTTCGTAGTATGAAGCAGCAAGAATGTCGCTACTTTATTTGGTGACGTCGGGCTTGGGTCATCGGTTCTCGTCGTCACAGAAACAATGTTGCTTTTTTACAACGTATTCTGTGAGCGCGACACTCTTCTCTCGTCGAGCAAGCCATTTACGAGCTGAAGTCAATTACTGTCTACAGCCAAGTACGTGATGTTCCTTTTGCTTATCAGTACCATCATTTAGTTTCTTTTAAGGGATTGTGCTGACAAAATTGCCTGCAGCATCTGTGACTGAATATTGTTCAATAAGAACCTTTGTTATCGGTTGTGCTTATTCTACAAGCATAATGAGTGTGATGTGTAGTGTTATAGTAGATGACACGAATTATATATGAGGCATTACCCTAAAAGCCTAGATGGGACCAAATTAATTAACTGTTTGAATTATTAATAATATTTAATTCATTCCACCTAAAATATGTTATGCTACCCTGCTTCAATAAATCCAGCCGTTAGATATTCTACATATGAAAAACTTTTAAGAGAATATTTACAAAGTTGAGCTTCGTTCAATCTTAATTTAATTTCATTGAACAATATAGTTAAATACCAATTGCATTTCTCAAAACCCACATATTCAGATCAAACATAATCAAACATATTACCCGATTAATAGTACTTTAGTAAAGTAAATAAATCGTCACACAATTCATCTAATTACTGGAGCGTAACATTCCAATTATCCGAGTAGATAGAAGGTCGGAGTCCTTAAGACGTGGCTCAGATGAAACAGGGATGCCACCGAATATTGATTTAAACTCCTCGATACAGAAATGGAATAAATTGGAATATTAATTTCGCATAACAATGGCACCAAACAAATTAAAGTGTGCCAGATGTCTTCTACAGATTTACCCTTGTTCACATTTATTTATAGTTGATTTATCTTCATTTATGTCGTTTTATTTGTGTGTATTGTTGGGGATTAAAAGTTTGGCTTGCAGTTTTTGTTAAAATACAATTAAGACACAATTGTTGAGAAACGTATAAACGTAGGAGCATTTTAAATATATTTAAGGACCTACTTTGTTACTGTATTATAGTTATATTATCTTATAGTTATAGTTATATTATGTTATAGTTATCCTTATCCTCATAATAATCTTATATAATTGTTGATTTATGTTTTATATGTTTATTAAAAGTGTATCTATCTAAGTTTCCTTATCTTGTTAGTCGTTACCTATTATAATGACCTGCAGGAACAGTAATTAGGGAAAGTTTTAATAAATAATAATCCATCGATTTTGATAAAACAAAAAGCCAATTTAGCAATACCGCACATCAGCATCAAATTACAGTATCAAATTGTATGTTAAACATAGCTGTAATCTAAATCTGTTTGACCAAATTAATTCCGCGTCAAAACGCGTGGAACAAAATTTTCACGATAAGCTTCGGTAAACTGAACCGCGAATGTTAATTAGTACAGTAAAAAAGCGGGATAATCGGCGGGGAGAGCATACATGGGAAATAATTACATTATCTCACAGTCGACGTGTTATAAGTTGAAAGGTGTTTGTACATGCGAGGCTCGCGTGCCAAGCGGCCCGCCGCCTCGCCTGCCCCAGCCCGCACTATTGTTATGAATATCTTGCCTTCACACTACCCAAGTGTTGGTTCACCCATTTACATTTTTATGGCGGCTATTGAAAAATGTTCCCGTTTAATAACACTGCGCGTGTAGCTTCATAATGTTGTATTAAGGAGCTACGTACGCCAATTTACTGGGTATCTGTGTAACTTATGATTCATCGTTTATGTCTGCGAAGTTTTTATAATTATTACTTTTACCTTCACCTTTTGCTAATAAGAGGCCATTTTGTATTATGTGTTATTACAACATTTATTAACATGAGAGTTTGTGATGATTACAGTGCTATCGAGAGATAGATCTTTGATCTTCCCTGTCAGTTCTAACTTAAACAAAATGTTCTAAAATTGTTACCACTTATCACTGATGGCAAAACTTTTCATAGCTACATTGATTCTAGTTCATATAAAGTTACATCAAAGAGTATTACTAATTCAAAAGTCGAAACATTACTCGAACAAAAAAGTTTTTGTATAGCTTGAAACTTAGAAAATAAATCTCAATAGTACCAAACCCGACAACCTAATGGATTGTTCGCCAGCTAAGTGTGGTGTGTGCCAGTTGGACTGGTGCCTATACATACCCGCGCACGCGGCCAGCCTCCAGCCAAGATAATCCACTAAACTGAACACCCACCCATTCTTAGAGTTGACCGTAACTAACGTGCCTAACATTGAATTATCTATGCTGTACACCCGCCAACACAGTTTGTTATACAATTTGCCAGATCTCTGCAGTCCTTACTCGAATCTATTCAAATTTATTACCGAGCAAACTTATCTATCTTCCAGTGTTCAGTTTATTTATAGGTATACCAGAAAACCAAAATAAACACATTCTGAATGCAGACATACTTGTTGGCATTGTTATCAAAATACTTTTCACAATTATTTTTCCTGACAATGGGTGCGACTCAAAAGCATAGTACTGCAATATTCACGTATGAAATTCTATGAAAATAATAAAAAAATAGATGTTCGACGCCGCTGCCGCCCGTGCATCCGACATTCGCATTTTACTTGCAAATTGCTTATATCCATCGATATCGGGATGCCAACGGTCCACCGTGAAGCTACAACATAAAATATAACCATCATCTACACACAGATATTTAGTTACTGTGTTACTTGTTATAGACGTGTAACTCGGTGTGAAATTCAGTTTAGGCATTTTGTGTTTTCTGCGTCTAGGCGTGTGATTTTAGGGGATAAATCACAGAGTACATTTTCACATAAATCTTCACGTTAAAACTCTTATCGCGGGTAAAGTGTACGGAATTTTATTTATTCTATTAGAGGTTCTCTTCGTCGCTGTCAAGCAAGGGCGGGCCACGGGGCGTCGTGCTCGTGGCGCGCGTCGTGCGTACAATCGAGAATTTCTTATTCAGTTATTTCTTGAGAAGTGTTTGGGATTTCCTTTTGGGAGGAAGTTTTAAGCCAGCAGTAAATTATTCCATCGACAGGTGAGGCCGTAAAGGCAAGATTTACGCCTACGGGTACAGCGAGCGGGCCTCCCCTTTGATAAGATGTATATTACCTAGCGAACACCGTTTCCTGTAAGTATCCATCGGGGATTGACCTACCACCAAAAGGAAAGTTGAGCTCAGTAATAAATTGGAAAACTTCTTATTTGCTTATCGGTGACTTAGATTCGTAACGCCGAACATAACGAAGTTCAAACTATTGACGACACCTACTTGATGTCGTCAAACTCTCGCCAGCTGTCATAATTTTTGCGAAAACATCCCAAACAGACAAAGTTTGTGATAATAAAATACACTCGGCATTATCTGGTGTCGTGACGTCAGAAATATAGCACTCGCTCAGACGGCCGTATGCTTTTATTTCGCGTAATGAAATTCGTTTAAAACTTGGAGAGGGTTCAAACTGTTCAGTGGAGGAGGTGCTGCCAGCGCAGTCTTAATCATTGTTAGCATTATTGCAGGCTCAAGAATTGTTTTATTTTAATACCATTTCTCTGAATTTCCGCCTTAACATCTTCATTTCATTCTGTATAAACCTTTTCTTATTTCACTTATGCAAGCTTGGCTCTCTACTGAACGTTTAAAGCCAAAAATATTTAGGACCAAAAAGCTAAAGAAAGCCGTTGGCTCTATATTAACGAGATCAAGTGATCCGATAACTACGGCGATGCAGCTTTGAGGTGCAGGCAATTTTCCTGGAGCACGAAAATTGGGACGTAGTGTGTGCTAAGGTTGCTTTGAAAGGCAAAACTAAAGTTCGTTAAAACTAAGGAACCGTCGAATTTTGTGAAAGGTCGCATCGTTAATGTCCTAAAGTAAACTGGGGCGTGTCGGGCTCGGGTCAGCTTCGAAATCAAAGCTTCGTAACTTGCCCACTCGATTACCATAAACAAACGAGAAAGACGCTCCTATGTTTTAATGACACCGTTTTAAAGCTCCGTTGTTGAAAGCGACGCAGTAAATTAGCGGAGCCGGAAATTACTGACAAGCAAACGTTTTGTGAATTGTTGTGCCACTCATAGTCCGTAGGTAGGTAGGTACTGCTTTCGGGACAACATTTTCGTCTAAAGGCTCATTTCATAATTAACTCCAAGGCTAAATGAGTACTATTGTTTTCTGCATTTAGTCACAGAGTTCAATATAAATATTAATAAACAAGTTTGCTTTTTCATACTTATAGTGATAGTGAAGGTATACATATACTTATATCTATATTTATATATAGAGGTTAATCTGTGTATTTAGTGGTACGTTCTTTTAGTACCTAGTCCACTTTATCGATAAAAGAATCAAAATTTACTTAAACACTGTCCATTGTTTTCAATGTACCCTAAAAATTGATTAAGTAAAAGCTTGATTAAGGTTTTATCGCATCATAACTATGAGAGATTATTACAGTAAGTTAATATATTTACACCCTCTCCCGTACGAGAGTACGATCGTTTACACGCATACATTCTAATGCGTGTTCCGCATAGCTGCAAACATTGTAGCTAATACAGCTTAAATCGCGATATAACACAAATCGTGTGTTAAACGTACTTTATATCACACGTAGATCGTAACCAGTATAGCTTTACTATTGTCACGTTTTACACAAACGTGTGGAAAAGGTGGTCCTAATTTTTGAGCTTTACCTGTATGTGTATAATGTTCTCATGTGCATAAGAAGAATGTGGTGAGAGTAAGTTAGGCGAAAGATGTATGTATGATGTATAATGTATTTAACTTTTGGAAATAAATTTTCATTTGAAATTTTCTTTATGTAAATCTAACAAAAATGCAATATAGAATCTGATATTAGTATAAATAAACCATCTAAGAAACTAAAATGTTTTACATAAGCCATACGCATTATTACTTTAACGCAATAAAACGAGTTTATTTTATTGATAAACATCAAGTAACATTTCTGGATCTCAGAGGATCATCTGTAGCAAAGCGATCCCACCGCAGCCAGCTGATTTGCATAAGCAGATAAGGGAGTTGGCGCTAATCCACTATTGTTTCAATTGCAAGACCATTCATTAGGAGCAGGCCGAGACCGGCTCGTTATGCTAATGCCCTGCCAATTGTACTCGCGATGCCACCTTCGCGACAACTCTCATAGGTAGAGCACACTTCAACATTAGGCTCATCTCAAATTCTATACGAGAAAGGATGGCAATCGTAAGGCAATTTAAATAGAACCTCACTCAAATGTCAGTTTGATTAGAATGTCTAAAAGAGAATTGGATGGTTCGCTAGACGTTCCATGTCTATGAAAATATCTAAAATTTTAAACGCTTTAAGGTACAAACCAATGAAGTGAGGTTAACATGAAAAACGATTCAGGTAGATTTCAACAAATTGTTACTTGCTTAATTTATTTAGAAGGTGATATAGGAAGACGATAGATTTACTCCGTTCACCCACTCAACGGGTTAAATTTATAGGTACAAATTGTCAAGTTGGTCGGTTGAAACGTGCATTTGTTTCAATTGTATCAGCTTTGCCAACAAAAGCCTCGCCTCTTTATGTAATCGGTATGAGTCCGTATGATATGTGGGTCGTCAGATAAATGGGTAAAATGTTGGGATTTATAAAAAAAAAAGTTGGGTGTACCGATGCGCGTTCAAGGCTTGTGGGTTTTTTATGATGTTGCGTGAGGAAATGTTGAAAATTTAATCGCGTAGGAAGGCGGCACGACCGCATTATTGCTGCCGTCATATTGAGCTGACGCGGACCGATTGGGTCAGCCTTCCGCTTGTTCGCACACCGAAAGGACCGCACTATTACATACTATTGTTTACGATTTCTATTATACAATGTGTATAAACGAACTCATACGTATTCCAATGTTTTCTGGCATCCACTCAGCGAAAATAGTGCCAGGCAAAACAGTTCTGGTTGCTTATTCGAATGTAAGATCAGCATCTCAGGTGCTTTATAAAATTCAAACTTTTTAAATTGTACCAAGTATAAAACTTAAATGTATTTTTATAAACTCTACTGGCTTTGTTAGTTTGTAATGTGGCATGGCACACCTATGTTATTATGCATGCAGAGGAGGCTCTTGTTTACTAGTATTCGTAGGATAAATTCGTTGTTATTTTTTACTATGTATTATGTGTATTGGAGGCACTGACCCACGTACGTATGTCGGCGAAACTACAGTGACACAGTCACCCCTTTCGGTTATTACCCTAACCCAATAAAGACAATCCTACTGTCCGATGAGGTCAGTTAAAAATCCAATTGTATGCGGGAGCAGCGCGGCAGCTGTGACCACATTATATCGCGCGGCGGCTTCGGTCAGGCGAACGGGGTCAACTGGCCGGAGTGGCCGGTTTGATGAAACGCCCAGCTAGGGCCACCTCATTTTCAATACCGACAGATGTACTGACATTACTTTAGATGGAATTTATTATATTGACTTGTGTCTGTATTTACTTGCAGATGTGTACGAATTATGGGCTGACAAATACAGAGAATTAAGGAATAGAGAAGCTTAATCAAACCGTTGGACAATTGGAATCCAATTTTCTTAAGATTTATCTACTAGTAAAAGAAAGTCTAGTTGTAATATAGTATTTACTGAATGTTAATATGCGTCGTATGGGGGACACCTTTGTTCGACTGTAGATGTCTTCCGGCTGATGATGATGATGAATATTATATGGGTGTTATACCCAGCTACGACTGATTGTTATAATGTTGAGTTTTATTTACTTTGTAGGTGATAATGTAATATACACATAAGCAGAGTCAAAAACAATGGTAAGTGCAGGTCTAAATCTGTTTTTAATTCGTTGTATATTTGTTATTTAGGATAATCTTTTAATATACGGACTTGTAAGCTATCATGAAGTAGGTGAAATACCTACATGTTTTACACGTAGCACGTTATATCACGCTCGTAGCAATTAATGCTACGCAGAGATGCGTAGTTAGTAAAGAAAGTTTTAGAGGTCGCTCAAAGGAATCTTAAACTTTGTATTTATTTATTTGTTTGTATGGATGTTTGTATGTATGTATGTATGTGAGTTTGTTTATATCAAATTACTACTATCACTTATTGACATCCAATTAAAATGAAATTTTGAATACTTAAATATATTTGGTGACAATACAAAAGACTGATTTAAAAGCTTGTGTTAAAAATGTACTTTTGATATTAAAGCTTGTTGTAAAATATATTTTTAATATCAACTTATTTCCTCATTACCATGTACTTAGTAAAACTTACAATCTAAATGCATCACCACTTGCAAAAAATTGTGACATGAAAAGGGATTAAATTAAGTTAAACGGGTTAATGGGTTAATGTTGCCTGACTCAACCGTTTCAGAAAGGAGGTTTCTTATGTTATTGTTTTTATTTTTTTATATTTATTTCTATTTATCAATAGGTGGCTAATAGAGTGAATGATAAATAAATCATATTTTGTACAGTTAATTTGTGAAAAATTTCCTACATTTGGAAGATCGCGTAAATTCTTTTTCAAGCACCTTATTTTTCAAGTTTTAACTCAGTCTGCTAGTTTCCTGGCCTGATATAATTGAAGGCTTACAATCCAACCGATAGAAGACTAATTGATTCTATTTGAATCAGCTGCTTCTCGTAATTTGTAATGAATCTTGAACAAAATGGATGACGTCGGCTACACAATCTATTTTGTATAATTACAGATTTGAACAAGCAGTAGTTTTAGCTACAAAGGACTTCGCTCACTGTGACAATGACCGATGACCTAATTGACATAACTGCTAAGGACGGAGTGGTCAATACCGTCGGCTAACTACATACCTACAGGTTTCATACCCTCTCGAACAATAATTGATTCTCCAATCAAAGCGTTAGGGTAATTGAGATACATAGGAAATAGCAATAATAGGCAGCAATATGTTACTTATGTAGGCCAACCAATTGTGTTAAAGTAATGAGATTTGCATTTATCTATCTGTGTATCATATACCAATCGTCAAAGTCAAGTGTATTTTATTTATGTTAACTTCGGAAGTCGGCAGTTTTCTCACATGTCGTAATAAATTTTGTCGATGCATTAAAAATCCTCAAGTGACTATTTTTAAGTGATGGTGCATTTGAACATTTTATACAGCCTGCAGAAGGAATGAATGATTTTTGATAAGCTACTCACTAAAGCAGTGATAGTCGAGTGGTATGAACGTTGGACTACTAAACAGGTCCCTTGTTCAAACCACGGCACGCACCACCTAAAACGCTGCCTTAATTGCAGTAGTTCTAGTTTCAAAATATAAATGAATAAAAATATAAATAAATAATAATATTTTTTACGTTTAGATATAAAGGTGGGTCAGGAAACCGCCACTGTGAGGCGGGCTCCTTCGCTTTATGAATACAGTGTTATTTCTTGAAATTGATATTCCTGGAATTTAAGCTTATAATACTTTTCATACCTTGAACGGGAAACCTTAGTATTTTATATCAACTTGGAATCTGCTTTAAAACTTATTCTTCACGTATAGAAATATCTCAACAAAAATAATCACAGGTTGAGCTAACTCCGTGTCCCCAATTTAAGTTCTAACGATAAAGTAAATAGAAATAGAACACTTTGTCTTCTAAACTAAAACACAGACATGGTACGTTTTCATAATTATAAATACCTAGGCTACAAACAAACACATTGCGCATATGTGTGTAAATCAACATGTTAAAAAAAGTATTTAAAAACTAAACATGTCATTATCATGTCTTTCACAGAGCAAAACAAACTCCTGCTTCAAAACTACGGCGAACAAAAGTTAGAGACAAAATAACGGCCGTCCGCGTCGGTCGAGGCTACACGGATCCACTCAACTAGGCACTAGGAAGGGACGAGTCCCTTTCGGAGCGTTTGCACTGTACTGTCCGCCTTCAAAACTTCCCCGTGTATGTTAGGCTTTTGTCACAATATTTGTCTTTCCTGAACTCGGTGCTCGGGACTTCGCCGTCACACAACAGTTCAACCGTACCCTACCTACCCTATAATCCTCTTTTCAGCTTAGAAATGTTTAAATTTCAAACATTTTCCGAAGCTAAGACTGGGGCTTCAAGATTTTATATTAGGTACCGCTTCTGTTGTTTCAGTTGAGACATTCAACCGTGGATGTATATTTAAGTCGTAAGATACATAATATACATATACTTTTGGAGGAATACTTACCTGTTTCATGATGACTAGAAAAGGAATTTTGAGCAAGTTCATTACGTTACAAAGATGCTTTGCTTAAGTCTTACCTTATGACGTCCTTACGAAACGGAAACCTTTAATATTAACGGCATTTCGATTGAACCGATATTTTGGTTTGTAACGTTTTAATATTTAAAACACTTCTGATGTTGTTAACAGGAAATGAACTTGAACCGCGAGTTGTTTTAACGACTCTATTAAAGTAACGAACATTGATGTGAAAACGTGGTGTTGATTAGCGAACCCTTTATCGCTAACAAGATTCATCTAACTTTCTCAATTCGGGGGTCGACAAATCGAAATAGCTTTTAGGAAAACAAGTATTAATTTTGTATCGGCGTCTCGGACTGGGCGGGCGGCGCGCAGTCTGCCGGCGTGCTCGCTGCTCGCACCCCCGCCCCGGCGACTCCGGGTAGTCAGTCGCTCCCGCGCCGCCACCGCCGAGCCACGTCGCCCGCGATCCCACTCCCACACATATCATCACACCTTCCTTCATTAAGCCGCGCCACAATACGACTACCTTAATAACACTCTCCACTGTCAAAACGCGTGAAGCCGCGCGCTCTACACGCAACACGCACAAAGTGAACCCCCCAATATTTACGTCGACGATGTAAATATATTGAAGAAATACCGTAAACAAAACCGTGAGATTTTTTATTTAGAATGTGAAATGTCTCAGTGTAGTTAAAGTATATGATTGTTGTGGATTATTATATTGTGGATTTAACTGAATACCGCCCAAGAGATAATGTTCGAGTTTATTTACAAGGGTAAGTGCATTTTTCTCGTTGCAAATAAGTAAAACAAATATTATTTCTACGACATCATTGAATCTTTTAGACAACTTATGTGAAGAATTTTCCAGGAAAACAGACACTATTAGATTGCTCATCATTAAAGGCATTACTGCAGCTCTAATTTTATTTATGTTCAGCCTTAGAAGAAAAGCTTTTTGGTAAATTAAGCATAAGATTTATTGTTGTTTGTTATTTGTTGTTATAAGGGCCTGTGCTGGCACATTTATTGTACATAAACTGTTTACATTATGAGGATGACATCCAGTAAGTATCGAAGCTATGGACTGTGATCAGCAGGACGTGGAATATAAGAGCCTACACGTATTATGTAATTAATATGCAAGATATTAATCAACTTTAGTTAAAAATGAAGTCAATTTTCACAATCATAATCTACGTTTCAGATAAAACAACCAATTAATTGTACAGGCATGCTTGAATGTAAGAAAACGTTCCGGAAATTTAATTATATGTTGTAAGTACAAGCGTTTTACCTATTCCCGTGAAAACGGTCCTGGTGCACGATGCCCCAAATACCCAATACGCAAATGTAATCATGATATAAGATTTTTACTCAAGATACTGTCGGAAGGCTCTGTATTTACAGCAAAAGCCTACAATATAGGTATAAGGTTTTCCAAGAACACATTGTAAGAAGAGGCCCGAGTCGAAGGAAATTATACTAAAGTAGAATACCCAATTATTGTTGCAATTGTAAATACAATTGGATCAAAGTTCATGATCTTTTCATTTTATTTGTTTCTATATAGTAGAAGATACTACAGATTCAGATGAATCCTTATAATTTAATAGTATTGATGAGGAGAATTAATTCAATCATTGTCTTTTACTTGCAGCAACAGAAGTACAGATAACTGATGGAACATCACGCGTGCTCAAACAACACGCGTTCTGTCAATAGGTGTTTTATTTTGCGCACGTCATTCTAAAACATTTCTTTTAATACATACGTTATGCTATGTATGCTCATTAACCATTCAACCTCAGAAAATTTGACCTATAATTGAATCCAGACCCGCCCCAATGGCGGGGTCCCGCATCTATACCTTCAAGAAATCAATAAAATACAGTATTGAATCGTTTTCCCTACTTCAAATCATTGCCAAGTGCACCGCAGTCTTGCTTATTAATATATTTTATTTCCTTTGAATGTTTACCTTTTTAAGTCTTCCTTTTCATATCCGCTCTCGTTTGTGTACATTGCCTTAAGCCTTCAGATGAATGTACAACATATGTAACGAATAGAATATATTGCTCATAGGCGATGTGCCGCACATCGATGTTCCGCTAAGCGGTTTTGCCTGCGAAAATCTTTTTAAATCACAAAAGCCAGTCGTCAAAATCGGTTGGAGAAGGAAAAGAAAATATCCTGTAGAAATAGCGCAGCTGCTCGGATTTGGCGCCAACTTGGAGTAAATCCGAAATGAAAACACGCCCCGACGCAGGATGTAGGCCATCGAGTTTCGCCGCAAGATAAATTCAAAAAGGATTCTCTGCACACATATTACCAACTCAATAAGACTTAAAACTTCATACGTAGGCGGAGGCTTTAAAAGTTTCCTGTAAACGAGGTTTATCCCTTTTAATTATAATTATAATATTTACATAACAAAGCTACAGATGTCATATTCGTAGTCTTTAAAAACATTGCTAACATACTTACGAGGCACAAGTATTTGTAAGACCACTTTTTGTGTTTAAGCCTTATAAATATTTCCATGAAAACCTCATCCGGGTCGACCCACTTACGGCATTTAGGTGTAGGGTAACTTAGTGACCGAGGGAGATTAAACTTTACTTAAAAATTCACTTTAAACCCTCGTATAAATTACGAGTTCATTTTACATATTTCATACGATTTTTACTGCGGGACAGAAGAAAAATGACGTTTAACTTTTATACCTTAATGAAAATATGGATGTGAAATTCATGTTTCATTGAAATATTGATGTCTTTAAGTAAATAAAACATTTTACTGCCCATTTGTTAAATAACATTGTGTATAGTATAAAAATGAAAATATTTGTTAACCAACGACTTTTTTAAAGACGATTCGTATACAATTGATCACGAATTTGGCCTGAATCAATTACCAAACGGTCTATTAAATAATTGGGTCAGGACAGTTGCAAATGCACGAGTAATAACATACAAAAAAGGGCCGATACATTTTGAATGGCGGGCGGCGCTGCCCGGCAATTAGGCGCACGCTATACAAACGCACTGACATTCATGTTAAAAAGGATATCAGGTATTACTATTAAACACGCGTTATGTAAAACCAGTTTGTGTTACATTGGTTTTATACTTGTTAGGTATTGTCTTAGAATGGAATATTCAAATGACAAAAACCACTTCGACTGAGATCCTAGTAATGCTGACATGCGTGCATTAAAATATCGTGCTATTTTTCTCTTACGGCTTTGGGACTCGAATAGTAACCGAATAATGGCGATAAGCTCCTTCCCTATCGCATGGGACCGAAGACCGTCTTTGGTGTAGTGTATATATACACTTAGTGTACTTTGGCTCCATCGTAGGGGGATAACAGTTCGCTTTAGCAGTAGTAATATGATTGTGTACGTATTAGCATTATATACATTTATACGTGTATACCTCTATAATGGTATAAGCCATACGCACATTTGATTTGGTACGAGTCGAATATCGTTCATAATAAAATATTAACACAATAGATATATCTATATAGTATAACAATTTTGGATTTATGTCAAGTATAAATAGTTTATTAGCACCTACAACATACTTATGTTGATGATGTTTGCCCTTCAGTAATGGCCTCCGTTAAAATATGCTTAGAAACAACAACACGTACAATGCATAATAGCGTAGAAAAATATTTCGTTAAATTGGTGGCAGTGTTATTTAGAACGAGAAAGAAATGTGATCAATATTACAATCGGAAATATCTTCAAACAAAATACAGAGCTATAAAATTGAAGAGCTAGCGAGTTCAGCCGATGTCGGTGGCGGTTACGTTTCAATTTGTAGCGAGTCCCCTTCGCGCAGATCGTGATCCAGAGTCCCGTTAATGTAATTGGTCAAATGTTAAACATTCGACTGAAGTAATATAACATCAATGCTTTCTAAAATCGGTAGACAGAATTAATAATGTACCAGATTCGACTACACAGAGTGACCACTCTTTTAAACAGGACAGTAGAGGACTGCGGCGGGCTAATTAAAAAGAGTCTACATTATGTTTTTTTTTAAGTCTGGCGTGGTTTTAGGCTGACCAGTTTTTGGTGCCCTGCTCATTACGCGATTATTTAAATTGCTGTATAAACAGTAACATGGTTTAGAAGTAATCTGGTTTTAAGTTCATTGAACACTAAGTGATAACCGTTGGCTTGTTATTAGAAGACGAGAAGAATAATGAAGAGGTATGTCAATATGATGATGTCTCGATCAAGTCTTCTTCGCAAAATTGTCATAAAATATCCAAACAAATCGTGCTGATATAGAGATTGGTTTTAAAAAAGGGTCAGCCCTGGGTACGTCGGATGTACTTATGAGTCATCACTCGTAGAGACTCTCTACTTGCTCGCCAAACTGATACCGTAAAGCAATACAATATTGTTCTAAATAATATAAAACTGTATTTGGCTCCTTTTTATCGCACCACCGCACCACCCGCACCGGATGTAAAGCGGAGTTGTTATTAATATTTGAATGTAAAATATTAATCTGTTTAATAGATTATTACTTTTAGATAGCAGCGTTATACAAAACTTCTATGTAATTAAATTTGTCACTACCTTGGTAACAGGTAATATCTATTTATCGGTTATTCTCGACTACCCTTGAAGCAAGTTTGATGAATAAAAAGACGAACTAATTTGAACTTTTTATTTGTTCCTTTGATGTGAAGAAATTCCTCGTGTTTTATTAGATTTTCTTATATTATACGTATGTTTAGAATCTTCTTTACGTACTCAGGAAAACTAACTTGATTTATTTTTAAAATTAAAACTAAGAACGATAAAATCATGATTCAAATACCTACCAGTTATACGTTGAGTCGTATTTATTGGTTTAACACCTGTAGTTAAATAACTGGTGTAAAATACACCTAAGATTTAATTGCTAGATGCCAAGACTTCGTTAAGAGATGCTTTACGGCAGCTTGTTAAAACTTTGAGCTACCAGAGTTCTGGTTCTTTATTAGAAACCTAAAAGATGCGACACAGTGTACGTTATGCCAATAAGTTTTATTTAAAGGTAAATTTGTATTTTTTAAGTTCTTAAACCTGCCATCTTTTAAATTAAATTCCTGTTAATACAAAAAAATCTGAGGCAGGAGCCGATTTAGAAAAAATGGTCTTGAAATGATGGCATTCGCGAGTGGCACTTGAAACAAACGGCGTTATCAAATCAGTGCACCCGAGTTAAAGTGCCGGTGAAATAGAAGGGGGCACTTATTGCCTCGCCGAACCACCCCCTCCCCCGCACGCCTCGCCCCGCACACACCCGGCCAGTCGATGTTCTTTAAACGGGAGCCCAAAACACGAGAATGACAAACTTAGGAGATTAGAAGAAACAATTTTAATGAAAACCGTTTGGTTTGCGTTATTTTGTTTGTTATTTCGAAAGGGTTGTGAAGTTGTATCCCTCAAGAGCTGCTGGAAAATCTGTAATAATGTATGAATATAGATAATTAGAAGTTTCGGTATGTTGTGGAATTTAATAAAGATGTGTAAACGTTTCATGAAAAGTACGCTTACACAGATAAGTTATATTATAAGATACCTATTTTTGCTTAGTCATTAACTTTCTTTATTTTTAATGACAGTTAATAGGCAAAATTGAGATCCTCCAAACTTATCGAAGAAGGTGTATTTCATAAATGAGGTGAATAGTTTTTACAACTGAGTGAAGCGTCCAGAAAATTGAACCCAAAAATAATGTATTTTACGCTGAAAGCTGAGAACAAAACTAAAAAACCCGTCGGAGGCAGTAAAAAAGCAATTTACCTCGTTTTATGTGGACGATCAACACTTGGGCGACTGGTGTAATTCATCCGTCTACGGAGGAACAGTTTAGCTCATTTCGTCACTAGTTTCATTGTTATTACACACGCGCGTTGTTTCGTGGTCTGTTACTTTATTAACATCTAACATCACAAAACTACTAGAGTCAGCTCGCGGCTTCGTCTGCATTTCTTCTCCCGGAACAAAGTAGCCTATAACTACTATGAAAGTCTATTCTAAATACTAGTGTAAGAATTTTGAAAATCGGGTGGATTTGAAGATTACCCCTTTCTTAGAAACTTAATTTCTATATATGTATTCATGATAATTGTGGTTCGTAGTCGGTGGTATCTAACCTGCTTGCTGCATCTTTAATATCGTAACTAACATGCAACTTAGAAATGTATACTTTTTTATAATCTTTTATATTAACTTATAGTGTAGTGTATTACATAATTATGTAAATAAAAGTACACTTCTTGAAAAATGCTTTGGCAATGCATATTCAATAGTTTCGCCAAATTTTTGATCACGGTATAAGATGATAATATGATATACCTACCATGACGATGTTAACATCACTTCTAATAATACTTCTTTACTTAACTGTCTCAGCAATTGTGTGTTAAGTCGTCGTATTAATTTCAAGATCAGCCCAAGTGTTATTAGGTCGTTTTATTAGGTAGTTCAATTTCATTCCGGAGTTTGGAATTCTGTAAATAGCAATACGCTCGCTCCCTATAGTGTGGAAGTAGATAGGAAAATAGTCGATTGTTTGAAGTGCGAGGACGAGTCCCTTAAGCACTGTCCGTATTAAATAAAATTGCTAAGAAACGGAGAATAATACTAGTTATTAAATACCTATGATAATTTAATATCTTAAAGTAAAAATGTATTAACGAAGTGTAGAAGTATGTAAGGTATGTCTACTGATGATAATGATGAATGCTTCATTAGAGTATGTTCACAGATTACGTTTTTCAGGTATAGTTTTGTTTATAGCCTCGGGAGAGTTTAATAAGATGCACTGTAGGGAAGATGCCTCTCTTTCCTTCTTTTATAATTATTACGAATAATAACTAAAGATTAACTTCAGTGGATAACTATAAAGAGTTTATGAAATCTGAACATTTAGCAAAGCAAGACATAATTGTATTTAAAATGTTTTAAACCATACTTAAATCATATAATTTCACATGCTCCATTTTAATGAGTCCTCTCACAAACAGGACCGACAATAATGTATACGTAGGTTTATTCACAATATATTAAAGAAATCTCTCCGTGAACCGCGATCCTGTTAACGCTCGAATCTTCATACGGCATTGTTATTCAAATTGAAAATTAGAATTCAATTTATTCGCTATACGGTAAAAATGATCGACCCTCAACCTGCTATTAGCGTGCAGGAACTTTGCTCGAATTATTACTGAATGGGGGAGGCTACACGAACAAATATGTATTCCGTAGGTATATCGTGATCTAAGCCCGGCTGTATCACGTTATGTATTGATGGATAGCAGTCGATCTTCATTCAATATGGGTCACGAGTTTGAACTTTCTGAGTGAGTTAATTTTAAGCAGTTTCTTCTTTGTTATTACTAGGAAGTGTCAAAGATTTGGCTCTCTGGGGCCATTCTTGAGTCATTTTGTCATTAAGATTGTACCACTAACGAACCTCTAGTATAAATAAACGACTTTTTAACGCATAATATTAGTGGTTATTTGTTCACAGCGGAATACGACTGCGCTGCGCTGCTTGAAACAGCGGAAGCAGTTAAATGTCAAAGATAGTTGATAAACGATCCTCTTTTCCTTCGTCAAGTAGAGTTTTGAGCAGCGGAATTATATTTTGTGTGCAGTGCTGCAAGTGCGAGGACGAGTCTAATTTGGGAAAAATTCTTGGTTGATGTGATACTGATACTCAACAGTCAACCCAGCGTACTTAAATACCTACCTTATTTTTAAGCATCTTTTAATTTTCTTTTTCTTAGATTTATTTTACGTCCCAAAGTCCTCTTGATTTGACCAGCGCCTAAAAAAAGTAACTAAATAATATTATTTATATTCTATAGTACGGTGTCAAAATGCAAGTAATAAATAAATTAGCTTTCCAAATTTCGGTTTACGAAAACTTCGTTTCATCGAAACAAATTTTGTTGGAGTTTGATATTTCTTTTTAGCCCGTCATTGTACAGTATATGTGCTAAATAACCGCTTCGAACAATGGCCCCTCGGGAAATCACCACGCTTTCCAGATTGATTATGGAGTGGTGATCGTAGTTTGTTCTTTTTAAGACTGAAGAGGTCTGCTGTCTATCTTAATGGCTTCATTCTTTTTTAACATTTTGTATATTCTTTTCCGTTGCCCGAAAAGCAAATTGTAAGAGACAAAACTTATTGTCCCTATGAATGGCTGTTGACTTGGGATTTATGACATGGGTGTAGGTATAAATCCTGATATAGAGGAATATCTTGCACGTCGGGGATTGATTTTTGTATGTAGACCTTTTGACATACATTCCACTGTACCTATATAGGAAATATAGTTTTAAAGATACATTTTGATCCGTAATTTTAATTAAATAACTACGAACATTCTTGGAGTGGCATTGGGGCACAGCGAGTATAGGAATTAATTGCAAAGGCGATGTCAGACGGGGCTTTAGAAACTTGCATGAGATAGTTTTCTAGCTCCATGCGACGACTTCGCATGTTAAGGTTATAACTTCTTAGAATGTTGTGTTTTTGACAGAAGTGTTCCTTTGAGCAACCTACTCAAATATACAACCTCTTTGTTACTTACGCCAGATATATTCCTGGAAGGTCTAAGTAGATTATTAACGCCTTTACTGAGGATCATCCCTCTTCCTGAAAGCTATAATCCTAAATATAATAACGTCTGTCAAGTAAAACAAAAAACGTTGAAACTGTAGTAGAAAAATAAAGCTTCAAGTAGAAAAATTACTTACTGTTCTCAACACAAAATCCCAATGATCCTTTTATATAATAATCCCATTGAGAGGTGTGAAAACAGAAACGTATTGGCGTTAAAAGTGATATTTTAAAGGCGCAATGTGACGTTAAAATTGGAAATGTTGAACGTAGCTAATAGTTAATTAACGTTCAGTGAGTTCAGTGGGGCGATCATCGAATAACTGAGAATTAACGCGCCTGGAGCACCGGCATCGAGACTGCACACTGCGCCGAGTAGGGCTGTGCTGAAGTCATTATCACTAAATGTACCCAATACTTTGTACCTTTTACAGATAGTTTAGAAGTTAGTTAGTACCTACTTCGATGTTTGCTTTCTAGTTTTGCTAATATTGAAAATGAGAGATGATATAATGTGCTCAGATGCTTGAGTTGTGTAATTTAATATCGTCCTTAGTTGTTTATATTTATTAGTAAATAAATAAATTTTTCGGTGACAAATTCTGCTAATGTAAGAACTAGAAACATATAAATCGTAATCAGATTACTAATATCCACGGCAATACTTAGTTTTAATATAACCTTTACTAAAGCCATTACACAGTACGGTTTATAAGCTATAGTTTGCAAGGGACTCAAACTAACATCTACATTAAGTACCATAGTTACAGTTTTATTCCATCCCTAAGGAATACGGCAAGGCGAAATTTCCCATTGTTTCTCACACCCAGAAGTATGTCGAGGCGTTTTGAATATTTCATGCACGATAATTTATTGCATGATTTACTGCGCGAGGGCTTGCTCTATGATTGCTCTCCAGAAACTCGCCGGCTATCGCATCCGACTCCAAGTTTTTACGAAGGATCCCTTTTTACAGAATTTACATATAAAAATAGTGTACTTTACTTTGATATAGTGCGTGCTCGATTTCATGTCACTTCGTCGGTTCACTTGCTCCGTATACGGGATCGGGATTTACGTAATTTAGTGCCGCTCCCTGACTATCTGCGAACGGTTGCGAGAGGATAATAGCAAACATTTTAAAGGTATGAACACTATTAAACGCCGTAGTGTTGCGTGAATTGTTATATTCATACACTTTTATACCTATTGATTGTGTGTAAATATAGTTGTTTTCAGTGTTCCTATTTACAGATTTAGTAACTCTAACGTGTTGTTATGTTTTCTATTTTCGTTCTGTCCAATTAAACTCGCATGACCAGGTCGTTTATACAATAGGGTCGCACTGTTATGGAAATACTTTGGTTTCTAACAATCTTCTTAAATACACGTCATGCAATTACGATATTTTATGACACGTTTGCAGGATTAGGTCTTCATGGTGCCTGATAAGTGGACGGGCCTATTTCCTCGCTTTATCTCCGTCTCTGATAACACCATTATGTGTAGAATACCTCTTTAATAGCGGCTCTTACTGAAATGGGCTAACGAATAAAGTCAATCTCTTCGACGTAAATCCTCCGAGCAGTCATAACTCAAGTTTATAGAGTTCCGGGACTTTTTTGTCGATAGAATTTTAGGGGGTGTTAAAGTTTATGTGTATTTTGTAGAACGATGTTTGGCGTAGAATAAGAAATTCTCTAACTATTATTGGTATAAGTTATACAGCTTTAGTAGTAGGTACTAAAAGGGTATACCTATGAGGTGGTTTTATAATATATTCTGTAATAAAGTCCTTTATACACATAAAATGCATAATACACATATAATACATGACATGAGATTTTCCGAATGTAAACAATGAAATAATGACTTTTTCGTAAAAGTACACTCAAACGATCCTGAAATGATAATTTTCACCAGTTGACCACGCTTGTATTTTTAGGAAGGGAACAGAAAACGAAAAGCCGTATGCTTTATTGTATACTAAAATTTCACAGCTGACAATATAAGTTTCTTTGTGCGAGTATAAGGATGAGGACGAGGACGAAGGGGCGAAGTTTCTCATTTACCAGGCACAAAACCCCGAGCCGCTACTAAATAATTCCTAACAGAAAAACAAAAGGAAAAGACGTGTCTACGAAAGTAATTCACGTAAACATACATCTTCCTAGTTTACCTACTAACATAGTGCGTACACATTTTGTTATGAAGAAGCAAATTGGGTCATGATGTCAAGTTAGCCTAAATATACTTTCTTCCATTAGCGGTGACATGTCAAATATAAGCTATATACTTATTTCGTAGGGAGCTGCCGAGCAAAGCTTTGTAAACTTTGTCAACGAAACCGCTAGATCCATTGTGATGGCGCCTATGCTGCGTTTGTATCAGGCGAGTGTACTGGAAACAATGACATTCTATCGACCAACTAGCAGATACCACTGCCTGTCAAAACATGATTACTTTTTTCTTTAATAAAATAATAGTATTGTATTATATTTCATGTTAATGCTTCTTTGGACCTGACATAGAAGAATATTTTGGGTGTAAACTTTTACAAAAGCACGAAATATATTTGATGCTATTTAAAAATATGTAAATGGCAAGCTGAAGATATATTATTTTATAAATTCAATAACAATAACGTGAATAAATAAAGCACATATTTCATGTGATTTTTTGCTAAATAAAATATCGTTTCGCAGAAATGGCTTCGGTAAAAGTCTGCAGTTATTAATTTATCTCTTTTATTCGTTTTTGTTTACACACAGGGTTCACCATTTCTTCCAATTCGTTCATTAAGTCCAAATAAATATTTGTTACGCATTCGAGCTGCAAGGGTTAATAAATTTGAATTAAAAATTTCTGCTTTCGTATATTTGTAATACAATAATGATATCAGAAAACCGAAGTGTTGTTAATTAATAAAACAAAGTGCTGCGTATTCTTACTTTATATTAATATTTAAATGAACAGTAAACGCGGCTTTACGTAAGGATCGCTCATTTCCTACCAAGTGCGGGGTACCCATTAGCAATACAAACATACACGAACTTCGGTGACACCTGCGCCTTAATATATTGCGTGAGCTTTTAATATTTAATGCCCGCTATCATAATACAATAATAGAGGCTTTTCAATTACAGAGTGAATAAAGCTGCCACGTAATCGTTTATAAAGTACTATATACAACATGACACTACGATGTATATCCAAAGTATCAAGATTTAACTTTGTACTGTTCTTTTAGGAAATAAACTCTTTAAACCGATCTTTAGCAACGGTTTCTTTTAGTTTAGATACTTTATTTTTATGTTTTTTTATGCCATGGGATTGTTCGGCGTTCATCGCTGCAATGTGGGATTTATGGCTATGTATTTTCATGTAACACTCACGAGGGCTCATTTTTATTGCCATACCTATTTATTGTATTTTTATTTGGTTAGAATTGCACCTCATTTCGACCCGTGGATATCGGACTAAGGGAAAATCCTGAAGATGAGCAGCAGCGGCTTTTGTAATTTTACCAGCAGTACTGCGATCCTCAAGCCGCTTGTCAAGCAAGATTATGGCACCTAAGAGGGAGACCTTTGTTCAACAGTGGACGTCTTCGGGCTGATAATGGTAAT
Source organism: Abrostola triplasia (assembly GCA_946251915.1). Classification (NCBI taxonomy): domain Eukaryota; kingdom Metazoa; phylum Arthropoda; class Insecta; order Lepidoptera; family Noctuidae; genus Abrostola; species Abrostola triplasia. The sequence continues at coordinate 5,715,541 of OX276434.1, read as the reverse complement.
TTAAATATAAGCTTCGTCCATAAAATTGAAAAACTATTAAATCTTGATCAAAATTTGATATCGGTATATCCATGACAACTCGGTGATTAAGGTTTTCTTATCTGACCCAGTTATGAAGGCAATATAAACGCGGCATGGCTGTTCCACTTCCAACGCTGTATGTTCGTAATGTTGTAGGCTTGAAGACGGCAATGGTAGTACGTAGTGACGGCTTGTCAGGTCATCGTCCACGAACACTGCAGTAATACATTTTCCTTAGTAGACTCAGCAACTTGCACGCGAAGATAGGCAGATTTGCTCTATTTTTTAGATTTACATTTTAGACGGTAAATTACTGTTACAGTAATGTTTTCTAGTTCAAAGGCTTTATTTACTTTGGTTTTCTTCTATAGCCCAGTGTACCTTATATTGTGTAAAAACTAAATTTTACTGTCATTCAATCTTGGATCCGGTTCAAAATTTTATTTGGATTCCTTGTGTTAGCTGCTGTGCTTTCCAATTCAGCTTTGCGTACATATCGTTACTGCTGCTCCTTCAACTGTAAGCATGGGTATTTTCATTAAATTGTATTCATGTAACAGTACAGTAGCAGATTCCATTCGATCTTAATTAAATGGACTTGCTTTATTCACAACAGTATCTGGTTTTTGGCGCGAGAAGTATTTTGCATGTTACAAAGTATTATATTATAAAATTTAAGTCAAGGCTACTCAAACTGTCAGACTTATGCAGGTTGTGCGGAGGACCGGATGCCGCCCTTCTCGTGGAGTCTCTCCCTCTCCCTCTAGCACGCAGCAAGCAATTTACCCATTGTTATTCAAATCGTAAATTAATTATTCATTCACGTCATTTTCAGACGTAAATTTATTTCCTGCTTATGATGTTGGGAAATGTAGGATATTCAACATGATGCCTAATATGCATCTAATATTACGCAATAAATGTTTTGTAAATCATGTTGCATTGTTAATTAACATATTATTATAAATTAAGAAATACTTTGAAGAAATTCTTGATATCTAACTTAGCTTCTGACACCGAAAGTATCTGTTTCCATCTTGTGCCACCTCTTTTGCCAGATTGGAGGGCACCTCGTCCTTCATACAAGAATTCATTGTTCCAGTTATAGGACGACTTACTGAGCAGCACGACACCTTGCTATCATTTTTACAAGTTCAAACCAAGCCAGTTCGTATTCTCAATCACACGCAGAATTATGTTACGGGCAAACATGTATTCGAATCCGTATGGCTACTACTGAACTGTTCTTAGATATATTACGATACTAGCTGCGCCCCGCGGTGTTACCCGCTACATTTTTTTGGAATAAAAAGTAGCCTATATGTTAATCCAGGGTATAACCTATCTACATACCAAATTTCAACCAAATCGGTCCAGCCGTTTATGCGTGAAAGAGTAACAAACATCCACACATCCATTCTCACAAACTTTCACATTTATAATATTTTTTATTTTATGAAATTCTTGATATCTAACTTAGCTTCTGACACCGAAAGTAACTGTTTCCATCTTGTGCCACCTCTTTTGCCCGATTAGAGGGCACCTCGTCGTTCATACAAGAATTCATTGTATCAGTTATAGGAAGACTTACTGAGCAGCACGACACCTTGCTATCATTTTTACAAGTTCAAACCAAGCCAGTTCGTATTCTCAATCACACGCAGAATTATGTTACGGGCAAACATGTATTCGAATCCGTATGGCTACTACTGAACTGTTCTTAAATATATTACGATATTGTTTGCCACCAACAAGCTATCTATAATTGAGATTAATGGAAACAAACTCGATAACTATCGATATAATTGGAAGCAAGAGCGCTTAAGGATAGCCTTGAGATAAAATAAGATTGTCAGACTTTAATAATTACGCTGCAACACGGCGATGATCAACCGAAGCTACAAGTTTATTTAGGTAAGCAAAAGCTGCAAAGATTTTCTCGCTTGGGACATCGAATTAGGTAGACGGACAACCTCATATCTTGTGAATTTATCCATATGTAAATACTACTTTTATATATTTTTAAGGGTTGATAGCAAAGTATTGGTGATGTTGATTTTTGACGCTTTACGCGTCGCTTAAGTCGATCTGAGAGGGTCAAAACGCAATCAAGCGAGGCTATCGTTGAAGCTCTCCGGCGTGTGGTTTCTAAGTAGGTTTATGCCCCAGTGACCTGCCTTAATGTTTCAGCATTTTATTCAACGACACGTACGCGGTACCGACCCTAGCTGCCATCAGAATTTCCTTACCGAATTTCCTTAGAGACTGGAAACTGAGACGTTTTTTTTGAACCCACTTCCTGTTTTATTGCAACTTGAGAATTTGAAAATGGATGGAACGATATCTATGTCAACTCGGATTGGGAAGTTCCATTTGGTAACGCGGGGAAATGGGACGCTATATCGTGTTTTGTTTCTCTTGTTCCCATTTACGTAATATGCAGTTTATTAGTGACTTTTCGGGTGGAGAGAATGCAAATGCCTATATATTTTCTCGTTACAGTTTTTACAAGTTGGTAGATAATAAATATTTTAATCTTGCTTTACCAAGGTAGTATTCAAATAAACAGGGAAAAGAGAAAAGTAAACACAATAATCGGATAATGGTAAACTTTTTAGACCTTTAAGTTATTCTGAACTTTTCTCGTTTTAGTTTATCACTGTCACGTTAACACTTTTCTCTAGCATTCTTCGTACCCGTGGGGATGCTCCATTATTGTTGAAAAATAAAATACGTCAATCTGATTATATGAAACATATTTTTAACTGTTCTTGAATGATTTAAAGATCTACATAATGTATCCAGGACCAAATGGCATAGAAGAAGATATAAATCAGACATGACTGTATTATTTGGAAACAAAACATCTTCTTTGTGCATGGCATAACAAGATTAAACATTGAGTTGGAGATCCATAAGAAAAACGGTCAGCTGTTGTGAAATATTAGTGGGGGCCGAAACATTTTTCATCCGTTTTCCTCTCGGTACACCTTCAGTTGGAACTTCATGAATATTTGAAGGCGGATCAATTATTAAAATGATTTACTACTACGCGCCATGTTGTATAAACGTAGCGACTCAATTCGTGCCTACATTTTTTAAGAATACAAAAAGGTGGTTTGTTTCTTTCTGTTTTCTTGAAAAAATGAAATAGATAATTAATATTCTGGTCTCGCGGAAAATAGGCAAAGTGTTTGTGTTTTTAATGTTTTACGTTAAGGTTGTTTAGGCGTTTTCCAAGTATTAGTAGTGTTTATACAGTTTTTATGGTGATAACGGTATAAATTACGCTCACCATGTACCCAAACCAACTTATACAAAGATAATGATGTTGATATAAGTAAAACGTCACATTATTAATATCACAAACATGTCGTCATATTATAGCTTTAAAATGTAAGGTATACTAATTTTCAACAAGTTTACGGCTTATACGAATTTTAGAGCTTCAATGTTTCTAGTTTCCAAATCAAAATCAAATTCCTTCATTTTAACTAGGATGTGGATCTTCTGGAGTCTGGATTTGTGCCCGGTTGATGGCAATAGGCTCGCCCCCTATTACATTGGGACCTAAAAACATAACAGGCGAAATGTGGGTGTACTGTACGTGCACCTCTGCCTACCCCTTCGGGGAATACAGGCGTGATGTTATGTTTATGTATGTGGATCTTCTGCCAAATTCTATTCAAGCGTTTACGTCTAGTTAAGATAAAATTACAGGACACTGCGTAGTACTAAATTGACGAGTATACAAAAGGTTTGATAAACTGTATACTTGTATAGTGTATGGTCCCGGCATTTCGCTTGCAAATTGTTAGTCGCAGGTACAACGAATATCATGTTACGTCATGCCGCAACGGAGGCATTAACGTATCGATGCGGTACGGCGCCGGGACCAAGCCACTTGCTAAAAATGTACTCAAGAGCTGTTAGCTGGCGTTGGTCACTTACGTATAGCATATAAATTTGTATTCGGAAGCATTCATAGATTTCGATGAAGCTAGAATTTATGGTTGAATTATTTTGTTTACAAATATTTTTAGGTGTTTTTAGAGAGCATCTAAACATCTTTTAACTTGTGATAATAATTTTTATCTTCTTATTATCGTATGGTGATGAACAACCTGGTGTCATGTCAGTTTAAACCGCCTGTAGGCTTCTGACATGGCTATACACACCGTTGAAAATTCCCTCAGGTCTGCCGGTTGCCCCTCGCTGATTTCCGTCACGGTTTTTAGCAACTGATAACTAATTTATAATACGCGCAAGAATTCGAAAATACTTTGGTGCGTGCCGGGGTTTGAACTTGCGAGCTTTGTCAGTTTGGCAGTCCAAGGGTCATATCACTCGGCTATCACTGCAATTTTTCGTCTGTCATAATTGTACTATCTGTGGGTACATTGTTATATTGGGAATGAATACCTGTAAAATGATGTATTATAAATAAATGAATAATATCAATAATTATAGTTTTAGTACTAAAATATTTAAAATCAGAACGATATAATGCCATGTCAATTTTTGTATCTTGAGGAACCAGCTGTCCCACGGAGCTCTGAAATAAAATACGGAATCTGATAACAGATTGTACAAACTAAATCTAGAAAGTTTAATTATGGTATACATTGAGATAGGTCTAACTGAAATACAATTCAAATGATAATGTTGTTACAGGATCCCGCATTATACTTTATTCAACCCGTATTGTCTTAAAGCTACTGTCCCTGTTACTTTAGTAATTTACCTTGACACATTATTTTTGTATGAATATTTCCTCCCTTAACAACCGGTTGTTATTTACAGATATGGTGTATCGCGACCATCAAAGCTCCCACGGCCCACATTACATTAGCCCGTTTATATAACTCGATACAGACGTGACCCTTTATCTTTAACGATTATCTTTGCTGCAAGAGAATTCTAAATGTGTTTCAATTTAATTTTAGGTGCTATTTAGGCCATCATAACGTACGCCGTAAGCCTCTACGTAGGAGGCCAGATAGATAGTTGTTAAGATAAAGAATTTAGCTCACAAGCGGGGCACGTATTTACAAAAGCCTCACATTTACCTGGCGAGGTATTCAAGCCGGGCGATTGTGCGCGCTCCCTCAGCCGTGCTATACGATAAACGATGAAAAGACCTACCGCCGGACACTCCATTCATGTATATCATTGAGTGTCGCATACATGTCGGGTAACTATGTAGAAAACCGAGGAAACGTCGCCGTCAGATGTGACATACCTAATCATGTCCCGTACGCCGTGGAAAGCGAATGTAGTTAGTTACCGGTGTTATACGTTGTTCACCGCGATGCAATGGTCGGAGTTGATTATGTTTTGTAAAGCGTTATGTTGGTATTGTTTCTCATATATATCATTTTATTAAGTACGGTCATTTAGTTATTGCTGTGTTTATTTTGTCTGTTAATACCACTTAATCGTAGTGATGTCAATTAATTTAGTAAGGGATGAAGATACATTTTGAGCACTTTGAAACCAAAACGTACGAAGCAAACATGAGTCTTCTCATAAATATAACTTTGAATACCAAAGACACTATTTTTGGTATAAAATAAATTTATTTTATACAAAAAATGGTATCTTTTGCTGTTGATAAAAGCTATATCCCAAAATATGTTACCTCCACATTACTCCTGTATTGTGTTAAAAAATAATATATTTCGCGTATCGTGTCAACTATATCACCCTCGGCACCCTTTTAAACACTTTTATTTGTATATTCACAAGAGTTTATTCGATTGTCCGCGCTTTCTCGCGCGTGGAGTGCGATAAACGTTGAAAAGATGAAATATATACGTCGGGGCAACGGTCCACTGGTCACTGTTGTGGATACGAAGGTTCTTAGGCTGTATTAGAATATATTTTTGCTGGCATATCCACTCAACTGTGACATGTTCACTCGCGTATATTATTTATCTTATGACCTGAATAAATAAGAATCAATAAATAAATGTACGACTCTCTTGGCGTAGTCGTTGAGTGATTTGACTGTAATAGCGTTCGGAGAGTGAGACCGATGTCAGCTTGCGACCAACACTTGTGTGTTTCGTATATTTTAGATACTTTAAAGTGCACCAAAACGATGCGACTATGTGAGAAATTGGTAGAAGGCCTTTTTACATAACTAAAATATGGCCTATACTTGAACACCTCTTCCCTTTTCGTAGGCGGTTCTAAAATACATATTCAATTATGTCAATACATTATCAGAATGGATCAATCACTACTTATCTAAACAGTTAACTTAATTATTGCGTTTGCGTTGAACTCATATATAGGTAGAATTTGTACAAGGAAGCTGTTATTGAAGTATATTTACTAACTAGAACAACAGCTGAGTAAATCTAGTCCCTTTCCTTCAAGCTTCGTATAATATACATTTAACGTAGGTCTTAGTGTGTACAGAATCTAGCGCTTGTTTACCTTCATAATAGTAGCAGGTCATTTGTTTTACTAAATACACGTTACCTAATTTGTATGTGGTGTCCAATCAGTGAATATAATCAGTTATTATATTCTCCTACAATTCTGTATACATGGCTTCTTTTGTACGATTATTGCAACTTGTCTAGATGTTTGTAAAATGTGTCCGAGTATCGGAGCTAAAATGTGATGGGTTAGTTATTAATTTGATACATGACATCACACCTGTATCCCTCAAAGGGGTAGGCAGAGATATACCTGTAGTACACCGACATTTCGCCAGTTATGTTGTAGGTCCCAATAGGCGAGCCAAATTCTATCAACCGGGCACAAATCCAGACTCCGTGCTGCTACTTAGATTTACCTAATGCAAAAACCTAATAACTAACTTTGCCCGACCCGGGTTGTGATCCCAGGACCTCGTGCTCAGCAGTCGCGCTTAGCGACCACTAGACCAACCAGATAGTTTATTAATTATCGTTTTCAAATTTCAGTAGCATTGTAAGTGTATGTATGTATGTTTGGCAAAGCGTCGATATATTTTACGTCATTGTGCTTGAAAAAGGTCAAAGTGATAAAGAAACTTAACCTTTAATTTCTACGCTACCAGAAACATTAGAGATCCCAAGCTCAAAGTCAACAGCTGGCTAATACAAAAAGATAGAACGATGGGAAAAGGTCACACATTTTGCTATATATATGCTTTAAAAAAAGTTGGTGTGTTTTACAATCGTGAAATATCACTTCTATACACAAACAGTCAAACTCGGGGTTAACATCTATGGATCACACAAATATTTGCCCCGTGCAGGAATCGAATCTGCAACCCCTAGCAGTCCAATCGCTGTGCCACTGTCCCAATTAGGTTGTCTTTTTATATTAAGCATGTACCAATATGAAAATTTTTAATTAGATTATCTTAGACATCATAAGAATAGTAAGGACGACATCACTTAATAGTCTGAAATCGCCAACGCAGAGCACAAGCGAGATCAGTCCATCCGTCCTTATACGCTAACAAAGTTAACCCTGCAGAGTGCACGCAGGCTAATATAACTGTAAATTCATAATGCAGTATCAATACCTGTTATTGGTATATTAGAATAATGGACCGTTGTCCCTAAACGTTTGGAAAGGTTATTACGGCGTTTATTGACACACGAGGGGAGGTTCAATAACGAAAATATTTATTCATTGCTCGTCATTCCAGGCGTGACATAGCAGCGACCTATTGCCCTAATGACGTTTGATTGTCCCGTTCACATTTCACCGCGTCACGTCCACTCACAATATGATCTACGCCGTTTTAGCTTGTTCAGTGTTAATGAGTTTTTTGTCAATGTGTGCGTACAGTGGAAATGATAATTGTGATGTCGATAAATGGACTCCAATTGTGCTTGTTCGAATTCTCCGGCGTAGGGGTTAGGAAAGGTGGGGTAGGTAGTTTGTATATATTTTGTAGCAGTGTGGACGACTTTCGTATTTAGTTATTTTTTACACATTTACACAAGGCTATGCACACGCTGCGTCGTCGTCTTCGTGGATTTAATTGGCAAGTTGTCGTTCACTGTGGCGTTCTAAGGTCCCTGGAGGGCATTGTTCAACAGTGGACGTCTTCCGGCTGATGATGATGCACACGTAAAATATTTCTATTATTACGTTCCTACCTATACAGATAGAGAATTTGATTTCTTAAATGGCACCGTTTTAGTTTTCTTCATAAAATCGGTCCCTGACTTCTTATAAGTATTATGTGCAATTTTTTTTAGTTTTAGATTCGTCGCAAAGGTCATAAGATCAATCAAAAATTGAATGCACCACTTCATTTGAGCAGTTAATTAAATAACATCAGCACCGTTAGCACAATACTGTTTAATTAGTCTACCGTCAGCTCGCGCTCTTATTCCGAGTAATTACAGGCGCCTAATCTAAGTTATTAACAGAGATTAGGTCGTACAAAAATAATTATCTAATAAAACAAAACGTTGGTACTTAACCTCAAATGTGTTACGGCTCCATCACAATATAGGTCATATGATGGCCCATAAATATGATTATAACGTTATTCCCACGAACAAAGCTTTATCTCCGTTTGTTATAGACGTGGCGACGTAATATTGATGTCAGCAGATGTAAGGGAATCTTCGTAAGTTCTAACGTCATTACCGTACCGTTTGTTTGATTGCTTACAGATAGCGGGATGGGGATAAGCCCGCGGCGTTTTGGACTCGTATTACTCAAGGGAACTTACATAAATGTTAACGGGTCTGCTTTCAGAAAGGTACTTTGGATTCCCAATATAACATAAGAACGTCTATATGACACCTATCTTCATGAATTTAAGGAGAAGTTCGCATCTTAAACCGTTCGTGTAATTTACTGAATTTATGTTCGTGAAGTAAAATATGTGCTCAGGTAAAAATTGTATAACGTGAAGAATAAAGTTGCTTTATTACGTTCGCATTAACTCTTACATGGCCTTCCAGAAAGATGAGCTCGCATTTAAATGTTTACGTTTCGAGTACACTCATTAGCACAGTGTTAATTTACACGCGATAGGTTCCCTGTTTGTGAGAATCCACTATAATATTCCTGTAACTTGTATTCAGCCGCTATAGATGTACCTCTATAATATTTTAGATATATTATCAGCATAATAACAAAATTCATAATAAGTGTCATGACGGACATGTAGATAATCTTTACTAGTGCCACACTGCCATTTCTGCTTGTACTCTGCGCCATCTATTGAGACTGATTGCTAAACAAAATAATTGCAGAGGGAAGAAGGTGGATGCAGCCCCTCTAAAATGTGCCGGGACTTAATAACACTTACAGTGAATATGGCACTTACGTAGTGTTAAGTCCGTTTTTATTACGCATGAACAGCGGCACGGTCCGATTCGATAATTCGGTTTTATGACTCGAGGGGAAAGATCAGCTTATACATTTCAAATATACCATTAAACGAAAATAAATCTTTCTCACATCGAACACTAAAGATCTTCGTACAACATAATTTATACCTAAACTTAAAGGAAAATGGTATAGCGACCGTAAATTATAGGGTAATACATTCTGCCTTACATTATTCAAATGCAGTCTCAGTGCAGTTGCCATCGTAGATCGAAGTGCTCAATGGATTTATCCAGCCCGTTGTTAATTTATTGCCGATCCGGCAGAGGGCGTTGAATAACAGTTTCCTGTACAATGAACGCCATTTACATATTATGTATCTATTGCTTTCTACGAGAAAGTGCTTTTTGCTTCTCCCGACATGTAAGATGTATTACTTGAATTTAAGTTTATTGCTGTATAAAGCGAAAACGGAAATTCAGGTACTATTTTTGCAATCACACAATATAGTTTGAGTAATTTTAGTTACCTACTAAAGAATGTAATACCTCAACCAATCATCAATCTCAATAAGTCAAGCTACCAATTTTGTGTTTATTTTGCTGTAATTTGGCTAACAAAAGCTAGACCTATTTAATAGGCGCCTGCGGCTCTCACGGCTTGTCACAATCGGCGTGTTCCCCAATTCCTAAGACCGCGTTTTCTTCTAATGCGATCGCAATGTTCGCGTGCCCGGACCAATTTGTGTTGGCGCCTTATCGCTGAGGCTAATGTTCAGTGTAATGCCACTTCCGACATGAAAACTGTTCCGAACTCATTGTTCTCCCCATCGGCTTGCCTCTTTAAAATACTGTGTACGGATAAACACGGCCGATAGGAAGCGACCGGTTTCCGTAATTCTGATTAAGACTTGGTAGTATTGTTCAGATTTTTATTGTTTCCTTTTTCACTCAACTGTCACAAACGATGTTGAAAATGTACGGAAAGGATACCTACTTGCTTTATGACTGTATTTTCTACGAATGTTCCTACTTATACGCACTATAGGTGCATATTAAAGTGACGGGTCTTATTTCCGTTCTCCAATATTAACTGCTGTCGTCCCGTCAAAAAGACGACATTTTTATTAAACAGTACAAGGATAAATCCGCGATATATATTTATCGTGAATACACATATTTCGCGTGTCAGCGCAAGCAGGTGCTCGCTTCAGAATTTGTCCCGTCAGCAAACATAACAGCGGCCATTATTACAGTTGCGTAGTTCCCTCACCTCCGCTCACGGCCGGCGCATCTTGATAATATATCGCCGATGTGAGCCACGAAAGAAAACACTTTTTCATTGATTCAGTGCCACATCTGGCGACAAAACGCCTTCGGCTTTCCATTCTGATGACCTGACTTGACATTTTTATTGCCCTCCATATTTTTCTGCGCGGCCTCCGCGGCATTCGTCGTTTATGGAAGCCAGCGTAAAATATTGTGAAACTTGAAGGAGGACAGAACAGATATTATGATATTACTGACACGATATATTGAAGAACTTTTGACGTCGATGGGATGCTCGTAGCACTGGCCTTTTGCCTTTTTTATCGCGCTTCTTTTGTCTTTTATCGCAACAGTTTTTTTGGGTAAAGTTATATGTTTCAACATTATGCCGCCCTATTTTGTGCCTAAGCGCTTGAGAATTAAATAAACACGTTACTTTAGACGCAACTTTTTTAATTTATTTAGGCAGGCAATGTTTAATTTTTCTTTGTGGTTTCACCATGTTGGAGTGTTTTTAAGCTAAAAAAAATATTTTTGTAATAGTTATACTATTCAGCCTAGACTAGACGTTCTAAGTAACAAATGTTTCAATTAAAGTTATTCCTTTAGAGATATACCTATTCAAATAATTGTTAATTACCTTTTAATAATCTAAATAATGTATAATAGACCGGGCACTGTTGTTTTGACTTTCTTCTGCTGAAGTTCAAAGATCGTTAACCTTCGTAAATGATATCAGGCTTTGTACTTTATTTTATTCTTCATTCTTGTTATTTCTGATTGTGTATCTTGTACATAAATTGTTAGAAGATAAATAAATAGATGAGGAATAATTATCACACATAAAATATTACCACTAATAGTTCGACATGCCTAAAACCCTTGTTGATCTATCAAAACGATAAACTCATCAAAAAAGGTAAGGATTAGAATATGCTTATCAAAATCACCACATTTCTACCCACTTCAGAGTTTACCCAGACTCTTATTCATATTTGAGTATCATCGTTAATTGATTTAACATCGGAAATCATACTTTCTTGTTTGTATTTACAAAAGGAAACTTTATGCCGAGAACTGTCAAACTTCATGACGGGCTGCTCCTATAACAAAATACAATTTGTCATGATTGATCAAAGAAGTTGGCCAAAACAAAGACAGATCCCGTAACAAAGCCCGTCTTTTGTCAAAGAATTTTTTGGCCGCATTGAAGGCTTTTAAGAAGTCAGAGTTCTGTTCGCGTTGTCCTAAAGTTACGCTAAGTTTTATAGCAATTATTTCGAGTATTTGTAGATGTCTACTGCTCAGATGCTTCAATTTCTTTTACGGACGCATTTTTTTGATACTCAGCCATACCATAAACCACATTTATGTTTCCCAGTGGGGTAGGCAGAGACCACGGACTTAGATATGCTACGATCCTAGCATACCGCTTTTGCCTTATTCATGTCTCTCATCACACTCTTTATGCATAACCGAAGCAATAATATAATCGAATAATAAAAATATCGATGTGTATTAAAGTTCTATCTAATAATAAAGAGCCAGCTACGAGTACATGTCATGTCGTATTACTTGTATATCGTAAGTAGATTTATATAACTTTTGGTTGATGTACGACTTAAAGAGTGTTTTAGTCAGTCGATCGAGAAACATTAGTTATTCATGCGGCAGAAATTTTGCTTTAATATTTTACATAAGCGCGTAGGAGGCAAATGTTCGCAAATAAGCATCATAAACATTATAAATTATACCTTTGCCTTTGATCATTTGCCTAAAAATTGCTTTTAAACTACGTGCACGCAATTTTACATCTTCAAAGCAATTCTAAGTTCAGGTTGAATTTCTGAGGGAATTGACTGAAAAAATAATATTATTTTCCATGCCACTTGGTTTTGGGTATAAACAGGGCGATAAATATTCATGAGGCAAGTAAGCCTTCTTGTCATAGGCCGTGAGAGCCTGATGGATGGCGAGCGTGCTTTGCTATTCTTCTATGCGTACGACCGTACGTGTCTATATTATACATTTTATACTATATTTGTAACAGAAATATCAAAATAAGAAGATAAGGAATTAAATAAGTGTTATAAAACATTTGTAACTTTAAGAATAATTTCTTAACAGGCCACATAGCCATTAGAGATAACGAATTGGCGACAAAAATCACAAGCGTCAATGAAAATAGTGCTAAAAAAATTACTTGACATTATTGTAAAGTCCACACTATATCAATTAAGTACTCTAAAAACAATTCCACTTCCAAATAATCTACTCAATTATTGCCCAAAATTCTGGCAGCAGGAGAATTTGTTTCATAATACAAATCCGGAGGAGCGCAGCGCAAGCTATAACGTTGTATTGGGGTGTTTTTGGCACATCGATCTTGTTGTTCCGCAGCCAAATAATGAGTTAAACGCTTAACATCAACCGCATCCGCTTTGAGCCGTGGCCAATGGTTCGCTGATTGATTTCCTTGAACCGACTATCTGCGATTTCCGCGTACCTAAAAAAGTTAAACAGTACTTCGTTTCTTGTTGTTAGAATTGTTTTGTGTAAGTCGTACACCTAAAGCCTATTTTATTGAAGAGGATTGTGATTGTTCCACGTTTAAATTATTTCAAAAAACGTTGGTTATTAGTTTTTCTTAGTCTTATTAAGTATCGGTTTCTGTTTTAATTTAGTTTAAATAAGCAATATTGGGAGAGGCCTATGTCCAGCAGTGGACCGAGATAGGCTGATGATGATGATGAAGCAATATTGGCAGACTGGCAGACAAAACCGGTTCATGTTTTGTTTATGATACGTCATGTCAAAAACTGTTCCAAAATAAACCTTTATCTAGAAAGCCTTTTACAAAATACGAGTTTCGTGTTTCATTTTACAATCCATTGCATTCTGCTGTCAGTTATATGGCATCAAAGAAATATTGTAGCGCACTATGTAACGAGGATATATTGTATGTTCGTCTTCTCTGGTAGGTAGTACATAGGTTGAATGGAACGTGAATTTGAATATTGACAGCCTTAGTTATTGACGTTTAATTAATTCATAAATTCAATGGGTAGTGCGCTGGTGGGAAACATTGGTTTCCTGTCGGTCGCCAGTTTGATATTTCCAGTAACATGACAATTTAATTTAACTGTATGATTAGTTGTCACGTGACAATTATGGTTAGCTGGTGACAACCCAATTTCGAGCATATTTTGAAGTTGTGATTCATAATTTTAATTCTAACGCTGCGTTCAACATAAGAATTCTCGGACAATTGCGCTCGATAGTTTTTATTCACATTTTTTTACGGATAACGATGTCAATTTATTTTTTAAGCCGGTTTAATTGAATTTCACGATTGTAAAAACGTCGTTCTTGCGAAACAATGTGGTTAGGTACTTCAAACCAATTTACAATCACGCACATCTATGGGAAGATTTAATTAATATTTGAGTACTTTCAAAGGGTTGCAGTAACATAAGCCTCAAATAATAAAGTATAAATGATGAAGGGCGAGGTGGGGCGGTCGCCGCGAGTGATCCATTGCAGCCCCAGGAAGATTTATGGTAAGAGCCCAACTTACGGATGTCGCCACCCACTGCGCAACGTCTTGGCTCCCAGGGCCAGTGAAGTAAGAGTTACTTAGGGCACTGGACGTCATATCTTTTTCTTGTCAAAAATTAACCTTAAAAAGGAAGTATGAAGTTGATTTTTTTATCTATTGTATCTTTATTTTACAGATTATTATATTAAGAAAACATAGGGTATAAGCAAATAAAATTATCACACAGAATTATTTGATATTACTGTAAAACATTATGTGTAGGTATCTGTTTGTTTTCCCGAAGTAACTTTAGCAATAACGATTATCTGAAATGCCTAAAACGTAGTTGTTTTCGATTCGCAAATAAAACCTAAATTGAGTTCGGAAACAATCCAAATAATCCCTGAAACTAGTTACAAATTGATATTACAACCATTATTTTTACCACATTTTTCCTTTGAACAACACGGTTTAGCGTATTTTTTGCAGACAAAGTTGTCATTATCCGCCAGTGTTAACATTCTGCGGTAGATTAACAAGTAATCAGTACAAATTAGTGAGGCAGCTACCCTACTGTAATGTCGCATTAAATTTTGCATTAATTACAGGTTAGAATCTCATTTACTGATACATGGAGGGTGGACAAATCGCTGGTAAAATTGACTTAGTTTATTTATACCCTGTGGTTGTTTTGTGATTCCAGGTTTGAAATAAAATACTTCAATCATCATTCATTTGTTTATGCAGGGGTGGCCAGAATCATCGTTTTGGTTATTCGTTGATTTTCGTATTGCGTCGGCTTCTGTAACTGAGACGTAGCCTTAAAATTGGTTCTCTTTCAAAATTTCATGTTTTTGAAGTTATTAGGGGATTATATCTCATTTCCATGTTTCTATTCAATGGAGTGCTAATTGAGACTTGAGTACTAGGATTTATTTATGCATATTAATTAGTGTGTTTCTTCAAGATTCTATGTAAGTCTTTAATTACGTCACATTTTAGTAAGATTTTCCACGCAGACTAAGTAGGAGGCTTAATATAGTTAACAATTAGTTACCTACTGGAATAGTATCTATTATACATACATACATAAAGTCACGCCTGTTTCCCTGAGGGGTAGGCAGAGACCACGGATTTCCAGTATCTATTATTTCGAAATAAAAAGATTTACTCATGTAAAACAAATTTTTGTTTCGATATATTTCCTATATTAGTTCCTATTAATGGATAATGTATATTTTATGTTACATCATAATGTACAGTATACTGTATCATAAAAGAAAAAGCCTCTTACATTTCTTTAAAATACATTTTCCATAATCTGAAAAATACAATATTTGAAGGAATTCGATTTATGTTTACCGTGTGTCTACCAACCGGGGAAGCGCCGCCGCCGTGTTAACATAGGCTAACGGGTCCGGACAATGCTTTCCACACGGCTTGCACAGATAAACTTTGGAATGGTCTCAGTACCCTGTCACACAAAAATATACTCACATCCGCTTATATCATGGGCCAAAATCGTATGCGTACATCTCTCCACCCGAATAATCATTCATGTAAATGGCATGCCTCGGAACCAACATTACGTAGTTTGCCCTCAATACGAGAGGCAAGTCAGGATGAATAGATTAGTGGATTTAAATAAACCTATATTTTAATCTTTAGTTTAAGGACCTGTTGACAAAAAATGCTTAAAAACAGTGGTAATAAATGTACAAAATTGTAAAAAAGGAAAATTAAGAATGAGGCGTAATATTAAGCTAAATGTTGGAAATATTCAGAACATTTGGTAAAAAAATGCTCCGCGAGTAATTTTACTAACACATTTTCCCGAGAGTCCGGACTGACAATAATGAAATGACAGGGTACCGTACAGAAATATTCGTGGTACGCGTGACAGTTCGTGTAATGCACACGTCCCTCCTGTGACGGCCTCGGCCCGCTTTGTCATAGCTGAAATATTTCGTTAAAAAACATTCACGCGCCGATAACCGCACTCTTTTATTACCTGCTACTTAAAACTCATAAAGCTATTCCCAAATCTTTACTAAGTCAGCCGTTTCACATGCTTAGTTTAACGTACAAACCAATAGCTAATGTCTAATAACGAGTTATAGCAACCATTAACCATAAGAACTAACAATACAATACATGAATATGAAGTAGTTGCCAAAATTTTCATTTACTATTAGTGCACTGCAAGTAGTAGTAATACATTATCTACTAAAAGCGTACCTATCGGTTCCGGTTTAAGTAAAGGAATGTCATGGAACCTGCTTTTTAAAGTATGTTGTTGTTTATAACTGTGTGATGTAATGAAAGCCAGTTAGTTGAGATCGCGTCGCGGGTGACGATGGACTTCAACAACAAAGTTATCGTGATCACCGGCGCGAGTTCCGGCATCGGCGCAGCTGCCGCCCTATTGTACGCCAAGCAGTCTGCTAAAGTTGTCTTAGTTGGGAGAAATGAAGAATCTTTGAACAAAGTTGCGAAACAATGTGAAGATACAAAAGGTTTTAAACCTCTAGTTATCAAGGCTGAGTTATCCAACGACGACGATGTAGCAAATATTGTTGCAAAGACAATAGATGAGTTTGGCCATATTGACGTCCTAGTGAACAACGCGGGCGTCGGGACCCGAGGCAGTATTTTTGATGGTGTACAGTTGCTCGACCACGCCATGGCAACGAACATGCGAGCAGTGTACCACCTGACAAGTTTAGCAGCTCCACATCTTATCAAAACAAAAGGGAACATCGTCAATGTGTCCAGCGTGGCCGCTTTACGACCGATCAAGGACGTGGATTACTTGCCGTACTGTGTTTCGAAAGCGGCTCTGGACCAATTTACGAAGTGTGTTGCTTTAGAGCTGGCCCGCCATGGCGTTCGCGTGAACTCAGTCAATCCGGGCGGCACTCGGACACCTTTTGCAGAAACAGCTGGTTTTACCAAACAACAAGTTATGGAGTTATACAAAAGCCGTAACGAGTGCTATCCGCTTGGCAAAATGGCGGAAAGTGAGGAGGTTGCCGACCTGATTCTTTATCTATCGAGCGATCGTGTGCGCAGTATCACGGGTGGTATTTACATTATAGATAACGGCGAAATATTGGTGTAATGTTATTTTAAACGGTGAAACTTGACACGAATATTTGTTTATGGGTAGCAATGTTTGTCATAATGGTTGATTGGTGTTTAGCATTGTTTTACAATAGCCAATAAAACGAGTGTATATTTTGTATATTGTGAAACAATACTATGTAATATTTGTGGAATTATCTATAAAATTACGAAACTGTTATAATTGTAACTGTAAGTTGGTATTTGAACATATTTTAATGCTATCGACCTAAAAATATGCTTACGCGGAGATCGTACCCAAACATTAGGGAACAGCAGCATAATCATTTTGCTACTGTGTCAATTGGATCTTTAAAATATAGCCTAGAACTGGAGGTTTCATTCATTCTAAGACATTGGTTTACATTTGCAAAATTGTGTGTAATTCAGCAATAATTAAAACCATGCCATTTGTTCGCAAATAAAACTCGTAAGTTAGTGTGGGACATCACATAAAGTAAATAACGGGCTTCTTAAGGCTTACACACGACAAACTATTTCCTGATTTTATTTTACTTTGTACAAAAATAAATAAAACAACCTCTGTAAGCAGGCCATATACTACGCAGAACAAGAACATAGTACGTGTAAGAAAGGATATAGGGGCTATCGCTAACATAAACAGGTCAGTATGTAAGTCTGTAAACTCTTCTAATATAGTTCGTATATACTTAGCCATTAGTCTTAATTTCGCATGCAGTGAACTAGAATGTGTGCGACGCAAAGCAAAACTTATGGTCAACGCAAATGAGGACTTTGGAATTGATACACGGAGGATGTGGGAACATTAAACTGATGAACGAGCTAAGTTAAAGGTAGTATAAATGGTCTTTAGCCAACTAGCAATGGGAGTACCTACATCACTGTAGACGGTTGAATATAGCTGTAATATTGTTTACTTTACTACGTAGAGCCTAAATATTACCTATTGTTGCTTGTGTTTATAACATCATAAAATTGTTGAGATATTGTGCGAGACTGTTATGAAAGATATTTATGGAACTATAATTTGGAGCTGTTATTGTTTTAGTTGTAGAAATAAGAGGCTTCTTATATAATAGCCAGCTGCGTTATCTGTGTACCGGCTTTTATTAGTCTGCGCGAAATTAATGTTAAGTTAGTGTTCTAATTTTGAAGAACAATAGGGAATAAAGAGAGGTAGGTACTTCTTGCCTAATGTTTATTATATACAAGCTATTCTCTGGCTTCACCCGCCTTTTATTTGCATTTGTGTATTCTCCATTATACTTCGGTTATCCTGGTACCAATGACTTGAGCTGTCAATTGCAGAAGATGGCGGAGCTCCAAACGAATTTGATTTAATTTAATTTTCTGTTTATTTTTTTCCCGTGAATGTTTCTGATATTTTAATAGTTATCCTGCTATTTGGGACGGCGACAAATCTAACAAATCAAAAACGCTTGCCCATTTTATATTATTATTAATCTCATTTTAACATAAATCATTAATATATTCTTCTATATAAAATTATTCCTGTCAATTTTCGTATAAAGAGGCCTATTCTAACAGATCCTAGGCAGATCTAATAGCGCAAGGCTAGAAATAATTCCCGAATGTTTAGTCAAGACGGCACAGGGCACATTATCCTAATTCTGCTGATGATCTAGACGCCTGGATAAGTGAAGATTACACTTTGAGACATACGAGTAACTGTCTCTTGTTAGGCTTCCTCGAACATAATTTTATATATAGGTATAGGTACATTCTGTTGTAAAATATATTTATAATAAATAAATGAATGGTACCAAATTTTGTTTTGTTTTATTCTATAATTGTTTCTGATATTAAGATCAGATTCAAATAGGTAGTACTGCTCACTACTGCTTAGTACAGGTTTTTAAATCGAAATCCACACGGTCAAAGTCGCAGGCATAAGCTAGTTACTAAATAATACCAACATAATTATGATACTTATGAAACGACCTCAATATAATGACGTCATAGATTATATATTTACCACCGCGCCGGGTCGTATCGGAGGCCAATATTTTCGTGAGTTTGTCGTTGAGCTTAAATAAATAAATAATTAAATAAATAATGTCGCAATTCAAGCTCTTTGTGGAAGGAGGGAGCGGTGCGTGAGGAACGTGAGAGTCTCGACCCTCCGGGGATTTGTAAGCGTGGATTTTTCAATTTTTATTTGCGCCTGTAAGTGCTAGCGATGTATTGAAGACCAAGAATAGTGGATGCATTCACGTTCACACTATTTTTCGTTGTGTTTCTGGTAAATATCAGCGCTCAAAGCCAATGTCGGCCCAATATTTGCTCAGCCTGTACTGTTCCACGGATTGGTTTTGAAAAAAGAAATACGCACCGAATACAAAACCTCCTCCTTTTTTGAAGTCGGTTAAAAATCCCGCCACAACGCACGTCCGTTGTTGCGTACTCGTCACGTCCTGCGGCCATTCGCTTACCCAAACACAATCACTTCGTATTCTAATATAACGTCTATGTTTCCATGAAAACCCGATATTTCTTTTGTGATCCCGAAATTTTCGGCCTGTGTTGTAAACAAAGCGAAGTTTGATTGTAAGTTTGATGGAACGCTTTTTCAATGAAAATCATCGACACTTTTTCGGGTTTTACAAAGGGAAGTGCTGTATGCTTGCTAGCGTTTAAATTACTAGTAGGTGATCCTTTTAATTTTACCTCCATTCTACGGGAATTATTACCATGTGCCCAGAAGTAGCATTTGTTCTAATCTAGATCTAGATCCATGTGTGTCAAACCGTGAAAGCGTTTTTCGAATTTCTTTCAATATTTTATAATAATTCCTTCAATCAAAATAATATATTATGCACTCGTGGATATTTCTTATTACACCGAGCCTTCTACAGTGAGGGTTACATTTATACGATAATATTTCTTCATTGAGTTGGTTGTACTGCATAAAATTCTGTCATAGCGATCTTGTTATTTCTTATGTATCGGCCATACGAATGTGAACTCTAGTCCTCATAATGAAAATTTATGATCGGCGACAAAATAAAGGAAACCATTATTATGTACGTGCGTATCGTATAAAGCATACATAATTTTGTTTTTGCAACGTTCTTTGAACTCTATCTTTTATCTTGAATTTGTACAAAGATGGTTCCGCACTCCTTGTACAATTTACCAAATATTCTAGGTAAAGTCGTCAAGTATTATTACTTAAAAGGTTGTAAAAACCTGACGTATAAAATAGGCTAGAAAGGATATTTTTATTTTTATCATGGCTGTACAAAATTCTTACAAATACGTTCGAAAGATATTTTGTATTTTCGTCAATAGACCGTAAAAAATCACATCTGCTAAAATTCTACCCAAAGTGGTGGACCCTGTTACACTAAAGAGTTATTTCAATAATTTTGGGTACACATTCAAGACGACTAAATTCAGAGGCAAAAGGCGAAAATAGCAAAAATATTTGCGAACAAGATTCAACGGTACCCTAAGAAAACATTATTAGAAAGGAAGTAAAAAGATCAATCAGGACACGAGAGAGGAATTTCATGCAACATTTTGTACAGTTGGCTGCTTTAACGCGCGTATGATGTAAATGTAATAAAGCAAATGGCCCTTCTTCGCTACTCGCGTGTGGATGCCACTCCATGAGTTGCTGTAAAATATTTTTATGCTTTATTAACTTAATGTTCCTATGCTACTTCCTGTACGTGTATAAATCTACCTGGATGTTTTTCTTTCACGGAGGAAATGGCGTTCATTTAGAACTAAGTATAATGTGTGAAATTACTATGCCGTTATCAGATCTTGTCTAAGTAAAATATTACGTCATTAGCGTTATGTAGAGTACCTGCCAGAGAAAACAAAAACAAATGAACGTGTTTTGCAAGGTGAAAGCTTGTGTTGTGTGTAATGTATGGTGAGTATTGTTTTATTATTAAAGCACGGGAATGGATGTGTTGTGCTCACTCCCCGGTGCTGGGGAAATCTTCCTCATCTGCCGTTACCGTCTGCCTTCGAGATGTCCGTCTTGGGCTGTAATGGATGGTTTCATTTCCCTCCCCTTTCCTTCGAATGATCTGTACCCGGCGTTCATCTATTAACAACCGTCGCCGCTTGACGGATTGCTAGTGTTTACATTTTACGGCATTCACCCTCCCAGGAAAGTTTAGTAAATAATTGTCCCTAAATATTCAGAATAAATCTTACGTCAAACATCAGTTAAACGTTGGGAAAATATTTAAATCTGCAAAAAAACTGTCTTGACACGATCGACAATAATTAGTTGGAGTGTTGAGTGCGGAGGAAGCTCAAGATTGATGGCGTAGACACAAAGGTCTGTCGGTGATAAATTGCCCGATATTAGGTCATGATTTGGGGTGGGTATTTGCCTATCAGCCTCACTATCGGCCTTGCATTTTTTGTAAGTAGGGTTGCCGGTGAATGTAAAGTGAATATGAAATGAGCTTAGTTAGTTTTTGACAAACGATGTGCTAAATTATGTTAAGTCGGAGCCAGTAAATTCAGTCTTGCGGGTAATAAATGTATGAAGTGTGTATAATGTAGACAAATTATCGTGATCCTGTCATTGCTTCTTATTACCGTTACCATATTTATTATTCAGATAATAGTTATTCTCAAATGAAATGCTACTTTGTATTTTTTTTTAATAAGCAAAGGTATGTGTTAAAAAATACTATTAAGCAATAGCATTAAAAATTACTTTAGGCGACATCCTAGCCAATATAATTATATTTAAGCTCAATATACGATTCATTTTCTGGGCATCGTACGTCGTAGACGTGCATAGCTACCCGTGGCTAAGACTCATCCTTGTCCGGAGAAATGCGTCTAGTTAATGTAAGCACTCTATTCCAATAATCACAGTAGGTACCTAACATAACTGTTTACTCGTAACAAATTCCTTGTGCTCAACCGGCAACCATTCACCGGAAATCACTACACACTAATGAAATTTACTCATTCTGTGGCGGATATTTGACCGAACAATAGGCTTGGTAACATTCTGTTAGTAGTTTCCATTTTAATATTTGATATTCATGTACCTACTTATACAAACTGAAAAAAAAACATTATTTCACGCCCGTATTCCTCGAGGGGGTAGGCAGAGGTGTACCTATAGTACACCCACATTTCGCCAGTTAGGTTATAGGTTCCAATGTAATAGGGGGCGAGCCTATTGCCATCAACCGAGCACAAAGCCAGATTACGTGCTGCTACTGAGTATTACCTAATAGAAAAACCCATTAACATTTCGCTTGACCCGGGATTCGAACCCAGGACCTCTTGCTAACCACTAGACCAACTAGGCAGTCT
This sequence comes from Abrostola triplasia, assembly GCA_946251915.1. NCBI lineage: Eukaryota > Metazoa > Arthropoda > Insecta > Lepidoptera > Noctuidae > Abrostola > Abrostola triplasia. Next base: position 5,692,987 of record OX276434.1, on the reverse strand, counting down.
ATATGAATTTAGATAACAGTTGTAGTTGATATTCAGAGGATAGAAAAACTCTTGGAAGCCCTTTATTTTATCTTAAACCCGCAATGATATCTTTGGTAAACTTCTTGATTTCAACAGTCCTAGTTTAGACGAATTACATAGTCACAATAAAACTCATTTATGGGGGTCTCTAAAGCATTCTCATTATCTGGTATTAAAATTGTTTCAAGTGTTTAACCTGTAACACAACTTGTTTAAAGCAACCGGAACCTAAAATGTTTTGAATCCATGTGTAAGAGAATTGATCGGACGCAAAGCAATTCGGTTAGTTCAGCTTACCTATGCAAAGTAGCTCTTACTACACTAAATTTATGGTTCAGAATCGACCTTAAGTAAGATATGGTACACTTAGTTCGGTTATTATGCAAATCATGTGCCTCGGAAGTGCCCCGACGTTACCTAGTTCCCTTACTAGAGAGGTGAATTATGATAAATGAAATTCTCGCATAGTGCGAGTCAGACGACAGTCTTGACTCCAAACACGTGAGAGAATGTGTGATCCTGTGTTTAAGCTGATTGTGATTTAGTAGTCATTTAACTATACAGTGACAGTTATATATATTGCTTTTGCTTTTGTGTATTCCGGTAATATCCGTTTTTATGATACTAGAACGCTTGGACAAAATATACCACATCCATCCTATGAATTTCTTTTTTTACTACATGATTAAAACGGCGACAACATTTTGGTTAAGGAGTCTACATTAAATAGGCAATTTGTAAAGATTTTACGTCTAAATCGGTTTTCCTAATCTGCCGTTGTTGGTAGGCGTACTATCGGCTAGATACAAACTCACTTAGACATGTTCTAAAACCTCATTACCCAGTACAAGGCAGTTCGTTTGCTACTACAAACACTATCCGAAATTTCGGCAGTACCTAGTGACACAGTTTGTGTTTCATCAACCGCTGAAAGGGCTCCACGGACCGGCCTATTCAAGAGAGAGGATGTGCAAACTCTGTTCCAGATCACGTGTGTTTACGATCCTCTAATTTCATCCAATCACTGTTAAGATACGGTACACTACATTAAGTAAATAAAGGCATATTTACCTACGTTGATCCGTGGTCTAGATAGCTTCAGCTTATTCACGACGCATGATGATCCCCTTTGTTGTTTCACAAAGCATTGCGCCAACGTGTTTGTTTCGGTCGATACAATACGTCGTGCGTTTACGATTACGGCTACAAGGTTATTCTCACTAACTTTTATGACTATAATTCATTTATAGCTCCTATTTTACGACGTCGAAAATGTTGGAGAATAGTTAGTCGAGCTTGACAAAAGTTCATTCTATCGGTTCGTTCATTATCTTCGACTGACAGATTTGCGAGAGCCGCTCTATCAATCCAATTAGGTAGAATCGGAAAAAAGTCCCGAACAATTACCGAAGACACTTGGGACAGCGTAGCAAAAATAATATTGAATGTTATTGTTAAAATAATTTGGGAAAAATAATGAGACAACAAGGAATATTATTGTCCTAATTATATTGGAAGCTTACTTGACCGTATAAATCGCGTCGGTAGTATATTTAGTCCGAGAAACTTCCTTAGTACATTATCACCTCGGCAACTTCAAAGCCTACATCGAGCGGACATCTCTGATAGACGTACTTACTTTAGGTACTTTCTGTCAGAAATAAGCTCGTTTCACCACACCATCTGCATTTTTGCGTATAACATTTTACCGACCAACTTACATAATAAATGAGGGTTCAGCACCAAAAACGGAAGTAATGGTGTGTACTCAAACCGACATGAAAAAATACTCACGGCCACCATTAATTTTCATTTCGTTCTATGACCAGGGATTGGTGTCTTAAGGAAAGTAAGTGCAAGATACCAAGGAGCAGGAGTCATTTTATTCGTGTGCGAAGTAGTTTTTCCTGGAAACGGATTTACTGAAATCTGCGGCAGACGTTTTATTTGATAGTATTGCTTCACATACTTTTTTATTAGCGCTTAATTAATTGTTTATTTTTCCTCTTTTACTTTTTAATAAACAATTTAAGGAGCTAACTTTACAAGTTGATAATCAAGATGTAATTAGGTTTATAAGTTCGTATTGAAGGCTCGTCCATCTGAAGTAATTAGTTTGCGTTTTTTTTTCTTTTTAGGTAATTCAATTATGTTACTTAGATATTTATTAAACAAAACATTTTTATTGAACATTACATTTAATATCGTAACTTATCAAATGTATAATGAAATGGGGTGTTCTGTAAAAAAATCAGGTGGGTATCTTGAAAAACCCACACGACGTTTTCTATGAAAATATCTGAGATATATACGATGGATCCTATATTCCATAATAGATCTCCGTAATTGCTTAACATAAATACTAATAGGTATAATTCTGTAGCTATACGGTATCCATTACCTGTACAATTGAATAATTAGGTGATGTTTGGAATGCAAACCCCGGATTGTATTTACACATCCCCGAAGCGGACTGCCCGCATATTATTATATTATGTATGTAAATTTATGTAGGTATGTGATGGTTCCCGACGACTTAATAATCGACAAAATTAATTAAATATACTTAGTTAGACCTTGCTTGTAGATGGTTTCCAGGAGTACCTTTGTACAATTTAGTAAACGCAACGTCTCTATTTAATCTAGTGACGTATAAGTATCATGAACTTAACATTCAATTTTATAAATAAAATAGAAAAAAGAAATCTTTATTTCGGACAAGTTACATCCATAGTCGGTTAGTAAGTAAATCTTATATCTATGTTAGTAATCTCAATGTTAAGTGACAAGCTCTTTGTTCGAGATGCATCTACGAACAATATCACATAACAGTGGTCAGTCGTACCTCCCTGCTATAGTCTATAAAGTACCTATCGATTTAATTTAAAAGTACGTAAATTAAAGTACGGTATTCAGGACAAAAATGTCTTTTCATTCCGCTATTCGTCCCGATTAATGTTAAAATGTATTAACCGAAAGCTTAACTATAAAAATCTTATTATTTTAGTTCCATTTAATGTTAAATAATATTTTTGTCGTTCCGTATTTGTGAACATTATTCGTTAGGTGTGTCTAGGGTTTAAGCAATAAGAAATTATATCCGAAATTCGTTTAGGGGCGCTGAAATCATAAGTCAATAATCGCGGCCAATATAGGCTATAAAAGCAAATAGTCTCAGTTATAGCTGGAGTCATAAAAAATCGCAGACTTTCGAAATAAAATGAACTATTAATTTAGCGGGACCTTTCTTATATTTCTGCGACTCGTAAAATATCCTTTTATCGATTTATAGTGGGATTATCGAGGCGCGATTTTTAATGTAGTTTTATTTATAGGTATCACTATCAACTAAGAAACAATATTTCGGTAATATTATTCAAATCAATAATCAAAAATAAGATATTAAATAATATTTGAATGTCTCTTATTAAGTTCTTGTTAGAAATATACAGTTTTTGTATAAAACTTAGAACTAAAAACAAATACAATTATTTTTACTTTATGTTTTAAAATTTTAAAGCAATCATTTATTGTAGCACCTAATAGTTATCGTTCTCTAATTTTATTCTGTAGTTTGTTCTAATAATATAATTTACAAATAGGTATTGCAATTAGGATATCAATTAATCAAATCTCGTCAAATTGATTTAATAATTTATCGTAAATTGTGGCCACAGGTTCCGGTGCTCTGAGCATAAAATTGTTTAGTTAAACAATTCTAGTTTTAATTAAATATAATTTATTGATTGATTTGAATATAATTCAAAGTTTGGTCTAATCTAATTGTAGAACTATTTGTTCACCTCGTTGGCCAATTGTTTGTACGCAGATTAGGTGGAAAGTCATTATTCTGTAACGAAACTTTGGGAATTTGCCAACAGATTTATTTAACACGGAAACAACAACTTCCTTAGCTACATTAAACTTAAGGAAGAATAGAGGTAGGCTTCACAAAAGATAAATTAAAGTCTTCATCTAAAAGGATAAGATAAGATAAATCTCCTAATGCTTAACAAAATTTAAAAAAAAACAACCACCGACAAGCCAAGACTAGAGTGCCCATTCTAAATATAAATTCAAAAAAGCAAATAGATCAAAAAACTCTTTAGTTACACTTTTTAAACTTAGACATAAGACTCACATCAGACATTTCCATTAGGTCTTTCTGGCTCTAAATCAGGACCTCTATGTTCAAATCAAAGGAAAGAACTGCTTATATTCACAACTCCATTTTCTAAGCATTTACTAAAAGAAGGAACTTTTCTGCCTACGGGTAATTAAGGTAAAATAACTTGCGGAAATAAAATGTTATTAATTACTGATATTACCGTCACTGCCTTACACAAATGAATATCAAACAAAGAAATATCTCTACCGGCCGAATACAAGGTATGTCATTTATCAGAGCGTGTCCTTCCAAGAAAGAAAATCCTGGCAATCACTCTTCACAATCATCCTCTATTTTTTTGGAAGAGACTAATTAGTTGAATGGACTGAGCCGTTCAACGTAATTAACTTTAATGATAAACGATGGCGACGAGAGGACGAAGAATTAGTTGATTTAAGCCGAGATGTAAAGTTTGTACTTATCAAAATCTGTCTTAGTTTTAGTTTCATCAGATTTTTTCACTTTTTCAAAAGATATATTCAATTCAACGTGCCTTAAAGCAGCATACTACTTTCCATAGAAGATATTTTAATATTAGATCAGACAAACCTACTTTTAAACTCAAAAGAACAAGTTTGACTTCTCTAATAGAATATTCCTAGCTTAACTTTAACTTACGGACTTATGCTAAGAAAAAACTAACCGTTGAAGTTCATTCTATTTAAATAGTTTGAAGTCGTAAAAATATAATGTACGAGTTGGAGTTAATTTAAAATAATACAACTATATTTATTTGCATTCCATAATGTTACAATAGATGTTGATCACCACGCTAACTGCGGGTTCGGGATTTCAGGTAGTTAAATCCAGGTTTCTTCACGATGTATTTCGTCACCGTTAGTTAGTGATATATTCAAGAAAGTATTTATGACGTTAAAAGGTCACATTGGTACTTGCCTGGGTTTGAACCTGCAACCTCGTGCACACAAATCTGGATTATTAACCACTAAGCCACCACAACATTACATTACTCTTGTAGCATAATAACTAGTAACTTAATCCGCTTATATTAAAATTAAATCAGGATGAAAACTCGGCTACTATTCAAGGTATAGTTGGTTCATCAACAGTAATGACTACACAGTAACAAAGTAGGCTGTGGCAACAGAACATGTGTACGATATTTTGTTTGTGCAAACCACTCACGTTAATTTGTTTTCCACTATTAAACAAAGTTAGGTTCCATTGATTTACTAAAGGCGGTTGATTTGTTGTTTTACGCTTGTTTGTTGGAGAGCAACACTAAACGTTTTTAGAAATGGCCTTTACGAGATTTACTATTAGTAATTTAAGCATTATTCTTTGAATAAAACAATGCAATGTTGAAAATTTTATTTATCTTTCATGTCTATAATAACATTGCCTTTTGATAGGGTAAAATCAAATAAGTCAGTCTAATTCATTCTAAAATTCTCTGTAGACAAGTAGCTCTGAAGTCTTGAATTTCAGAGGCCGACCCTTGAACCTTGCTACTAATATCTATAGGTATCTTATAGAAATGCTCACGTGAATTGATGACAATCGCCCATTGTACCAATGCTGTTATCTGACTCGGCATCAAACGATCAAATCTGATACACGAGCCAGTCTACAGCATTGAGCGTATACCTGCAGAACAATGTACTTAAACAAATAGGCTAATAATTCTAATAACTAGTAATCTTAATTAATGTTATACTGCATTTTATAACGATGGTATTTTTATAAAATCTTATTGCTTAGGCCGAGGAAACGAGTTGTAAGAAGCGACAAACCCAGTGTGAACACGATAAATAGCTGTACTTTTGCCACCTGAAGCAACACCGGAGTAAAATTGATCATCGAAATTTATATATATACTCCCTTGTTGAAGGAAAACACCTTTATCTACCTCTTGGAAGGATTGTGTAATTGTATATATTAGTCTAAGTGACAAATCTCGGTACAGCATGGATTTCGACTACTCCGAACGTCTCGTTACGCATATCACGGTCGGTGATACAAGCGATCTGTTTGTGACACGCGCCGCTCGGCACTAATGCGGTTATCTGATCGTAATGCGAGTTGTTTACGTATGCGAACACTGCGGTCCGTAGTCCGTTGTGAATTAACGCGTGTGATATGCGCCGAGGAAAATATTGTGTGAACAAGACGTGTCCGTACCTATATTCTTTTACTTACATTTTGCTATGTGACAATGGTTTCGATTGCGGTGAACATCCGAGAAGTAGTGTGTGATTTTGATAAAGTTCTAAAATGAGAGAGGAATGCACTGAAGAAAAATCAGCAATGAGAGTCGTCGTCCAAAGATAATTTACACAAAATAATACAAAACTAACTTCAAGAATGTGGCAACATTGAACGTTGTGGTTAAAATTTATACGACAACGACTTGTATTTCTGCCCAATTCGTTCAAATTAAAAGACATTGCAATATCTACGTATAATTAAAATTTTAATAATACCGAAGGCCTCTTAATATCTCACTGTCCACAAAACGCTTTAAAAAATCAATAAACACGCGCTTAACCCGAAACAAAGTATAGTAAAAAGGTTGGTACATTTTGTCCATACATTTTCATGCAGTTCCACAGCAATCAATAATAATGAGGGTTAATAAAAACCTTGATTGGATAGGAGCGGTGCAGCCAGACAATCGGATTAAAACACGTGCACAAAATGGATATACGCGTGCAACAAATTGTACTTATTTCACCATTGTTGTAGTTCCGATGTTTAACTAACGAGTGGTCACGCGATTTATTGGTGGTATGTACTTCTGTGTCGAGCGCAGTTGTTAGTTTTAGCCGTTCTTGTTTAGTTTAGATACTTATCGATGTATACAGGCTGACAAAAGGAACGATGAAATTATTTTTAATAATTTATTTGTGAGTTGGTATTGCTTGTTTATTCAAATTATTCATTAATAAATTAATGTCGTATAAAAAAGGATTACTGAAATTTTGTAGACCAAGTTAGTCTCCAAGGTATATAACATGTGTCAATCAGAGCCACGCCTAATTTTGCCGACGACCAAGATAATTAAACCAACATATTGTATACAATGTCGGATTCCAAGAACAGCGTTATGTATTTGGTGAATGGAAAGCCAATACCCGTCAATCACCTTGCCTCAATAAGCACCAATATATTGTTATAAACTGAGGACTCTATTAATGATACACAAAATATTTTGCCTTTAGGGTTAAACAGCCTACAGAGAAAATAAATCTGCAGTTTCAAAAAAAAAAACATGACGCGCGTAACTTACAATAATTTCCATAATGAGTACCGCGTGTGTTCTCATTAAGTTAAAATTTCCTCATCACTGTAAAATGTATCGGAACTGCACATTCACATTGCAGAAAACATAACATTAATTAAAAACTGTATCACAATATATTGGTTTCGTTCCAACCATTCGAATTTTTCTTATAAAAGCGCTCACGTCGGTGGGTTGCAACGAGAGGAAAAAAGGCTATTGCTATTAGAACCGCATTGCTCGTTCATCAGAGCAATTCCTGCGGTACAGTGGAGGAGGTATAGCTGATGTTCTTTTTATTTTAGCACTAAGAGCACAATACATTGGCTACAAGCGGTACGTATTCGCTCTTATAACCCACCCTACAGTTCAATCCGCTTGATTGAGTGGCTCAGCGGAACGGCCCGGACCAGATTGAGTTATTCGTTATTAGAAACGTTTTCAAATAGCCTGTTTGTATTTTTTACTCTCAAGTGGATCGGCACGCTTTTAAAACTCAGCGGACAAATAAGGAACAACTCAAAATGAATGTAAAGCGTGATAAACTTTCTGCAACAACTGCTAATGGAATTGGTCGAGATTCGAACAAACTTTTTCAGAACAAAGAAATATTGTTGCTCATAACGAGCTCCCGGTTTCGTGTTGATAGTTGACTGAAATAAATTTCGACGTAATTTGCGCCAGCAAATGTGGCTGTAAAGGGTTTGTGAACGACATAGCTTCTCAGTAAAAAACGATTAGGAAAACCTTAGTACAATTACATTTCAATTGAAACCAGCGGTAAAACTTTTCTAAAAGTGATTGAACCGTTTGAATAGCATCTTTTTATACGGCCACGAATCGGAATGCGAGGATTCGCCATTACCCGACTAAAGGCGATACGTAAGCGCTTTCCACAAACGATAAAGGTTTAACAATACTCGTTCGCGTTTCGTTTTTAAAATAGGAAGCCGATACACTGTTGCAGAAGATTGATGGAGCTATCTGAAACGAGATCGGGGAACTCCATGGTGCCGTCCGGCTATTCCGATGCAATGTAGCAGCAAACTCAGGCACAGATGCTATTTAAAATCAAATACGTGTTTGACGGAGTTGCACGTGTTCGAGCTGGCCTGAATATAATATTATTAAACATTCTATTTTGGTTAATATTTTACCATTATATAAAGGTTACCAATGCCAATAAAATAAACGATGATTTTTAAAAAGATTTAACTTGGTTGTTTGCTCCTTTTTCAAAGCATGGCATTGGATCTTTTTCGACAAAAAAAAATCTACCAGCTAAAACACTCCAGGATCTCCATGTCGTTATTTAAGTTATCCCCCACATTGACATAGCTTCGCAGTTTATGTTAAAGATTTCATTAATTGAAATCTTTAACATAAACTGCTGTAAATACATTGGAAAACGTTAATGAATAAACCTAACCAAGCTCGCAAACTCCAAAACCATCTACCAGTTATAAGATCTCACCTCATAGTAACACCTCTGATGCATAAAATGATAAATGATATCCATGCAGCGATTTTACCGATGGGAACGTACCAGGCGTTCATAGCTGACAAGAGGAAATAAATGAAGTCGTTAGTGCTTGACTTACGTGTTATCCTTGGAGTCTGAATAAGACAAGCTCCTCGAGAAAGTAAGCTGTTGAGTACAAAAGATGCCTTCAATTTAGTGATCAAGTTTACAACTTGTTAAGTGTTTTTAAAGGATACAAGTACGTCAAGATCGCAGCAAATGGAAATCCACGGTCTCTGCCTACTCTTCTTGAAAATAGGCGTTGACTTTATGTATGTAAGGATATTAGATATTCATTTTAAAATGATAAAGAGTTTTAGCACTCATATATTTTTGGCGCTCTTGACAGTCAACACAGTAGAGAATCGAGCATGGAGCATAAGTGCAATGGTTTCTACAGATAGTCTATAGATAGGCAACTATTTCTTACAAATTGACCTTTGTGCCAATATTTCCGTCATCTGACTGCGAGTGTGTGCTCCAATATTTAGGTTCACACTCAGGTATGCTTTAGAATATCTTTTGAAGAGAAGTGTACTGGTTATTAACCCCAATGACCGAGATTTAAAAAAAAAAACGTCGCCCTACACTAGGAGTTTCTCCTGTATCTTGGGTGTTTTACAAACATGAGATATCTCACACACAAATACCCAGACTCGGGACAAACACCTGCGGATCGCACAAATTTTTGTCCCGTACGGGAATCAAACCCGCAACCTTTAACGCAGCAATCCAATCGCTTAGCCATTGCGCACATCAAATATTTGGTTTAATATTATTACTAGCGCTCTTTGTCTTATCCTTACTTCGAGTGGCTAATGTATAGCGCAGCTCACAGCATCTTCTGCACCGGAGCAAGAATAACATCTCAATCAACAGGTTCGTTGGCATGTACTCTAAAGCTTACCATAGCAGGTTATTTATTATGACGTCCTGACATGTCAATACTGTGGTAAATACAGGGTGCAGTTTTGAAGATGAAAAATATTTCGGGAGGTAATTATGTTAGTGATCCTCGACCCGAATCAACAATAAAATCAGTAGGTATTTTTTTTCTTATTTGCCGAAATCGATATGTGTAAACCACCTTTATTTAAAAGCGGCTAGTCGCTACTCGCCCTATAACAACGCACACAAACAGTTCATTGATCGGCAGCGCCCCGCCCTCCCGCCCGCACCTCGCTAGCCGCGCCCAGGCGGCCATCGATCTATCGATTTAGTGTAATTCATGTCGCCGGCGTGTGCATGCGCGTGCAATATCCGCCCGCCGTTGCGTTTTCGGTTACGTACGGTAATAGCTAGTGGTAATAAAAATGACTGTTTGGAGTGCATCACTCTACAGTGTGGCGGCTACTGAAGAAATAACTGCAACATCCATTGCATTACCGCAAGGTACAGGACCTCTACACAGCTGATAACGCCGCGCGAGTTACGTTTTGTCGCTGGTTGCTGGAACACCAATACGCCAACATCCTATGGACGGACGAGTGTTTATTTACTCAAGTTGGCGTCTAAATGTTCATAACGAACACCAGTGGACTCGCCGCGAGCATAACCCACGAGTGACTAAGCACCAGTGTTACACAATTGCGTGAAAAAGTGATCAGTGCTTTCCACACTTTAAAAACGAATGTGTTTGTGCTACGTAAGCTAAAAGATCATCAGCCACGTCGTGCTAGACTGAGCCTGGAGTGTTAACACTTTAAACAATACCTCCAATTAACGTAAGTAGGTAATTTATTTATTTTATTTGTACATAGACAATAATTTGTAAATACGTTGTTAGCCGAATCAATCTACGCCAAACATACCTACATCTCAGGCAAGATAAATCACTTAAACTTTACCTACAGCGCGCCGACTGCGCCGCCCGCCGCCGCCAACTACCTACAGTCGCATGCCGCCGCTTTATTATTATGTACCTAATACCCGCGCGCGCGTCCACTATGCAGCAACGGATTACGAACGACGTCCTACAACTTACATACCTACAACAACATTTGTGCGTGTCAGTCACGGTCTCAGTCATAAAGCAAAACTAAGGTCAAGATAAATAAACATTACTTTAGGTTAGCTATGTTTCGTCTTTAACTTGCAATCAATTTAATGTGAAACTATTCACAATTGTGTAGCAGGGATACGAATATTGCTTACGTGCTATGTAAGGTTTATTTATCTCGACCTAACATTTTACTCATCAGCTGATAGGTAACTAACGAGGCAACATGAACTTTTCTTTTATAAAAATGACTAGCACGCGCGCAAAACGCGCGCATGCGCGGTACTGCTTACCTACTTACGTTGTCCGCGTTGTTGCTATAGCCCCCTGCCGAGAGAGGCCCTGCGTGTGCGTTGCGCACCGCGACCCGCGCCCGACGACCGAGCCAGAGCCCCAGAGGCCTACCGACCGTCCGATGGTACGAACACGTATATTCTTCGCGCTTCTACGTTACACGTATCCCGTGTCTTTTTTGTACCCGATTGTCGCTTAAAAGTGGTATATTGAATGTGAAGCCCGAACTTTATTTGTGACATCCACCCCAAAGCAACTATTGCGCTTACATTTCGTTATTACGTAGAATAAGTGGGCGGAGCCTCGTACAGGTCGATGCACTCTCGCAGCTGTGTGCGTGAGTGGCATGATGCGTTTGACAGTTCGCAACGCGCGATTCTGTTTCAAGATGTTTGCGTAGGGGGTTATTCTGAATAACAGCTAAACTTAAAAAATTAAAATAAAATGTACTATTGATTATTGACCAAGTATCGTATTTTTATATGATTATTTGTGACTTATATTACAACCTCCCGAAATGTTTTGCATCTTCAAAACTGCACCCTGTATATTACGGTATTTGATATCCGAAATCCCTATATCGGCGTGACGAATTTATTTCCATTTGGCATTTATCTAGGTATTTCTGTTTTGGAGGATAAAGAAGGCAAGCTTTTATCATCTTAGTTACCAATGCCATCAAAAGCAAAATCGTTGTTAAAAGGAGAACGAACTAGTATCTGAGTCTGGAAGTAGAGTTTAACGTAAATAAATCAGTGTAGGTTGTATTTGAGTGCTACATATTAGTCTTTTTTCTTTATTCTTCGAGGGTTTTCCGTAAAAATGCTGTGCCAGCTTCATCGTTATTAGTTGTTTATTTTTCAATGGCGGTATTTTATAGGTTGTAGGTATCTACGTAGTCAATAACTGTAAATACAACCGTAAGTAAAAAAATATTAAATAAATCTTGGTAAAGGTATTCATCAGTCTATAATTATCAGAATAATTCTAATTTAAATTATCGCACTTTACTAATTGAAGCATGCAATGAATTTTCAAATTAGGAACGTACCTAATGTCAAAACCTACATGAAAAATCTACCTTTAAATAGCTAAATAAGCGTCTGCCCTTTAAAATTGAAGCCAGTAATTGGATGAACCAATCGGAGCATGTCTGTTTTAAATGTCCCACCTGCTGTCGGGTACCTATTTGTCTTACAACCTAATTAGAAACGGAAACCTTGAATTTTCACGCTTCAAGCGGAGTTAGCGCGAGCATGATACCCCTTCGTTTGTGATATGCTGCCAAATCGACGACTTACCTAACTACCCGTGAATTATTTGAGTAACCGTACTAGAGTGTTCTTGAATTTGACTAGCGAATCCCAATTACTCTGTACCTTATACATATATGTACTTTATGCCCTACCCCTCATTTGTTTCATGATAATTAATTTAAAAAATAATTTGTAAGGATGTTATAGCATTGTAATAAGACAGGTTTAAGTAAAGTATGAAAGTAGTTGTAAAAACTAAAAAGTTGACCCCTTTTGATTCTGGTGCAATAATATTTTTTTGTGTGATTTAAGATATTAGTTTTAAAACGCTCGGCATTACTAAAGTACGCTTTGACGATCCGATTGGCGCAGTGGCTAAGCGATTGGACTGCCCTACAGGTTGCGGGTTTGATTCTCGCACGGGGCAAAAATTTGTACGATCCGAAGATGTTTGTTCCGACTCTGGATATTTGTGTAATAATCTAAAATTTAAAAATCATATGAATTAAGGAGGTTTCTAAAGGTAGGTACTTTTTTATAAAAGGTCTTTCTTTGTTCAACAGTGGACGTCTTCCGGGTGATGATGATAATATAAAATTATTACGTTAGTTTATAAAAAATCAATATCATTTGCTACGACGATAAAAAAATGTCTGAGAACATTATTAAGTAGGTTAACTAAAACTTAAATACCAACGATACCTAGCTAGCTACGACGATAGTTTCAGCATGTGTTCCCAAGTGGTCGGTAGTGGTCACATCGCCTGCGGAACACTTATATCGAGTTAGGAAGCCACCCGAAAATAATTAAATTCATCCTCGACAGGAGTGAGGTTGTTGCGGTACTATTACTACATTCTGTGTAAGTGTGGCCAAGATGTAAGGGGGAACTTGCTTTAAATATACTGTTTAGAATCAAGTGTGTCATGCATAAGTGGTAGGCAGTATTTTATAATACCATCATTTTATTTGGAGTTGTGCCCGGTTGATGGCAATAGGCTCGCCCCCTATTACATTGGGACCTAAAAACATAACTGGCGAAATGTGGGTGTACTATACGTGCACCTCTGCCTACCCCTTCGGGGAATACGGGCGTGATGTTATGTATGTTTTATGATGTATCATTTTATTTTTTGGTCTTATTTATGTTTGTGTTATGTTATGTGTTTTATATTATTATATTTATTTTTTACCAGCATCATTTTTATCATGAGTTTTTAAAGGTGTAAAGACGACTGTTTGTTATATTATTATGTTGTATTTTTAACTGTGTGGAGTCCGGCCTAGAATGGACCCCCCTTTCTCCCGTGGGTGTCGTAAGAGGCAACTAAGGGTTAATCTGAGGGGATGGGCAGCAGCGTTCCCCTGTGTAGGTATCGTTTACTATGCGGTTGCCAATCCGCCTGTCCAGCGTGGTGACTATGGCCAAAACCCCCTATGAGCAGTAGCCAAAGAAAATGTCCCCCAGTTCCTGGTCGCTCTATTCCAAGTAACTGGTAGTGAGTGGGTGGCAAAAACGAGCGGGCCTTTTGGCGTACTCTGGGGGACGCCTATATCTAGCAGTGGACTACAACAGGCTGATGTCAAATTGGTTTATAATACCAACGACAATATAAATAAAACCATTTTTTTCTCCTCCTATTGTTGATGACAGTACCCACGGATAAAGACTTAATATGTTTCATTGTAATAACAATTGAGTAAGTCATTATAGCACTTCCTTAACAACCTTGCTATTTAATGACGATGTCAATAAAATATCATCTAGCGACAAGATGGTACCAACTCGAACGCGGATATGAACTGAAATAGTAACAAGAATGGTTCTTCCTCTGCATGTGGAGTGTGACAGAAAGATATTCGTTATACGTAGTCAATACGTTGCACTTGATATATGAGAGAGCTTTCATGACAAATGTACTGCAAAGTCATGGCTGGTTGCAATATGTCACAACTTCTTCCTTTGTATTTTCACATTTGATTGCTTTCTCTGTTCTGACTGACTGTCTTGCGGTTAAATTCAAGATGGGCAAAAACTTAAAGTATTTTTCACTTAACCTATTTACTCATTTAAACATGGATAGCTAGGAGGAAAAATGTCTACGATCTGTCTAGTTCAGGATATTGGTACAACCCAATAATTAGGTCGCTAGGCTCAGATGGCAGATCTTTCCTGTAAAATATTAATACTCTACCGTTCCAGTAATTGAAAACTGGTCCTAAAATAATTCCAAAGACCCTGCTTTGATGAGAAGCGTAACATTTTTAGCGTTTATCATTGTAAAGCGTTCTACAAAATTTAATTTCGTTCATCTGATTTTGTGTAGACACTAGACAACAAAGGGAGATTTATAATAACTTCTCAACAAATACGCTGTTGCCTTTAAATTTTCCAGGGAACAACAACCAAAACTTCCATCTTCACAATACGATGACTAAGCTTTCACACAATTTAAATAGTTGTTACCTCTTAATAATGGTGGTTAAAATGACTAACGAAATAAGGTAGCGAGCGGTTGTAGCAACACCGGGGAAGCCGGTGATTAAATTTGTGTTCGTTTCGAACTCCCACCTCGCCTTGAAGCTTAACAGAATTTCAATCTGCTACACAACATGTTTTACATCGGATTTAACTTATGGAGGTCGATAATCCTCGTACGAGAATTTTGTAGATTTTCAAACATTATCGATAACTTATTAAATATTCGCGTGTATGTTTAAAGTAAATTGGAAGCGCACATCCCAGAAATGGTGGGCAGTGTGTTCTCCTGACCGAATTCGGTCACGGCCACCTGTCTCACCTAAGACTAGCCAACCATGCAGGAGATATTATAGTGGACTAATATGACTGTATGATATAGGTACATTTAATTAAAATATATTCATAAAAAGCTTTGTAAACTTTATACCAAGGTTTCATGGATTAATATGGAATGAAAACGAAAGGATTATTCTTCCCTTTTTTCGAACAACTTTCGAGTGTTATGTCAGTACGTACTAGAGATACCAAACCTTTGTTTTATTCTCCGTAATTATTAGTCTCGGCCAGATTCCCCCTTGCGGTTTACTCATCCCTACTTTGTCCGTCCACGACGATAAAATTAAGTATTCATCAGATCTTACCTACATTGTCTATACAATAGTTTTATGGAAATGTATGGTACATTGTTATTGTTTTATATTAACGATGTTTTTCTTTGTTTCAGGTAAATTATTTCAACTTTAAACCTGCGACGAGATTTACTGTAATCATTATATTTCAAATCAATTACTTACGTCTTTACATCACAAAAATAATCATGAAACGATTCGCCATTATTAACAAAAATCCGGAAAGGAATAAAAAATATTCAATTCTACTCATACAACCCTAGTGGGATGACGCTGTCAGCAAATGAGACCTTGTAAAGTAACGAATAAGATTTATAATTGATTGTACTGTCGGTAAGAGTGGTTATCAAAAGAGTATTCTAAGCATCGTGCTATGCAACGTCCGAGGCTCGTAATTAAAAGAGAATTCGCTCCCGTTGTTTTACAGCATCCTATCATCTGGAGGCGTATAGTGGATGAACACAATGAATATGTATAACCATAGACCTGAGAGGAAAAATGTGAAGGACAGTCTACCTGCCTTTTTAGTCGCACTTTTTACGGCATTCGTTCCGTACAGGGCTGTAATGAAACGTCTAGTTCACTCTCAAATGGTTATTCTGTTAATCACTATAAAGCTGCTACGTAAAACGTTAGTGTCCTGAGAATCATTTAAGTTTTAATGGTTTACTTTCTAGTTACATGAAAGAGTAACATAAAACGTTTTTGGTAATTTGCTCTTTTGTGTAAGTTGGAGACTTGTTTATTTTAAAACTAGGGTCCTTTTTCAGCTTGACAAACAGTTGTGTTAGATTGGAATACTTATTTTAGGCCAGTGTTAAATGACTGCTTGTACTATCCTTTATGTTTTACGATTATATTAGCGAATCTCATAGTTATGTACAGACACAATAAATATAAAATATTTTTTTATATTTATTGTGTCAACCGCATTAAGTAGTCCCATGTTCTGATTTGCAGGAATATTTCTGTTTATTGTGCGCTGGCAACCGATTACGCGTCCAGAAATCCAAAATTGCCTTGTTAAATGTTTACGCAATTTCAAAACGAATGAGTTTGCAAATTTAAGCTACACATTATTGATGTATATGAAAAGGTATGTTTACTGATTTTTGCACGTCAGCCAAATGGTATATTCAGGTATAGGTATACCCCGTGGTTTAATGATGTAAATATTTCTCTTCAATTACGTACGCCGAATTGTATTAAACAATTGTGTATTTAACAAACCGATGCTTACCTGAAAGCTAATTGGAATAGGTAGCTCAGATGAAATTATTACCTGAGTTATGAACAAAGGCGGTATCTACCTCGCTTATTTCTCAAAGCTTGCGGATTTCAAAGTTTCCATTCACGAATTCTGCTGTTACAGTGAAAGGCAAGCGGGTTATTCTGTAAAACTTGTCTTTGTATGACGAGTGTAGCTTGTTAGTTGCGGTTCGGTAGGTGCGTCGGCGTCTTCGCGACGTCGCTCGAGCGTTTATGCAACAGAGATTCTGCAAAACCCCATGCCACTTGTCGTATGAATACGTCACGACCGACGTAAAAAGATGCAGAATACGTATACGCAGGATGGTCTGTGAATGTGTTTGAGACTTGAATCCCAAAAGGAAATTTAAGGCGCAGTACAGTTCTTGTTTTGAGGGAATCATTTATGCTTTATTTTTATACTGACAAGGAATGCTTGGGTATAAAACTCGTCTTTTTTATCCACGTGAAAGAAATACGGTATGTGAAGTAATGCTAGAACCCTTCCTTGCAATTTGCTAAGGACTTACGAGTTGTCTTCTTTTTTTGATATTAAAGAACAAAGCAAACTGCATTTTCTGAAATATCATGGCGTCTACCAGGATTAAGCCAAGACCAAATAAGTAAGGGGTTATAATTACTGTCTAGACGAGTTATATAGATGTTAACTACTAGTAAACACCTTTAATCATGCCGAAGTCAATTAGTTTTTCATTCATACCGCAAACTTCTCTCTATATTAACGACACACCGATATACAGGCATAATTATAAAACCTTAACATAATTACGACAGCACTACTTATCCAGTGAATATCCGTCTTTCCGTCTTGTAGGCACTCGTTTTCTTATTTCCCACTCCAATTAACCGTTTCGTTTTATACATCGTACTAATAGTAACAACCTTATTACCGAGACGTCGCTTTTGATCGCATAAAATAGCTCTCATTTTCTCCCAGTACACCGTTAAAGGAACGTTTGCATGTTTTTAACGAACAAGTTAAACTTTGAAAGGGCTTTAACATTCATCTGTGAATAGTAAAGCACCTTGTTAGGGTCGCTCCAAATGTCTTAAATACCTGGTGCTGAATACGATTGCAGTGCTTTTTGATTTACGCAATGGCGTACTTAATTAAATTTACATTTGACACAGTGACTTAGAATAAATTGCTTCAGTTTCGGCAATTTGTATTCATGTGTGATCCTCAAGTTAACAATGTGCTATGTACAGTTGCTTTCTATATTAGCTTTGTGTCACTGTATTGTGATTGCCAAGCCCAAACGAGTTGAAAATTTGTAAAGGTACAATATATGCAATAAACTGTTCTTCAGATGATTGCTGTTTGCTGAAGTGAATAAGATGAACCGTAAAGAATGTATCTAAAGAATTATTCTAGTCTAAACAACCAAGCCACGCCAAACCTCAGATATAGGAAAAAATATGAAACCATTTGGTAGAACCAACGCATAATTTTTCTACTTAGCCCCGAAGGTTGTCCTGAAAAGTATAGTGATATTAACTACCTCTCAATATGGAACACCGGAATAATAACAATACTTAATAAAGTCTGTAAAGCCTTTAATTAATTCCAATATACTACGCAGACAATAAGCTATTTAATCCGCAATGCAAATGGAACGGTACTGACTATAAAATGGTTACAACTTTCAGTAGGTATACCAGACATATTATGTAGGTAGTTATAAAGACAATATCTGTTAGCCTAGTAGTAGAATATTATGAGTGAATAATAAAATAAATGGACATTTTTGAGATTTTTTCAAGTCTAAAAATGTGATGTGAATCTTTCAGATTTGAAAAAAACAAATGCTACCGTTTGAAACGAGCTATGACGAAAATCTTCTGCTATTCATTGACCTGCGTATAAATCACACCATTAAACTAAATGGTCATTAAAGGACTGCCTCGTTGGTCTAGTGGTTGCTAAGCACGACTGCTGAGCACGAGGTCCTGGGTTCGAATCCCGGGTCGGGCAAAGTGTAATTGGGTTTTTCCATTAGGTTATTCTCAATAGCAGCACGGAGTCTGGATTTGTGCCCGGTTGATGGCAATAGGCTCGCCCCCTATTACATTGGGACCTAAAACATAACTGGCGAAATGTGGGTGTACTATATGTGCACCTCTGCCTACCCCTTCTGGGAATACAGGCGTGATGTTATGTATGTTTTTAAACTAAATGAGATTATTTTTTTCATGCAAAACTTATATATTTTCTAATTTACCTATGTTGTCTTCAAGCGATAATAATAAATCAATATAGACAGAAGACATATGTACATAATATTCTGTATTAATTTAACAATCAATAATTTTACTAGCCATTACAGTAAAAATATGTATGGACAATTGGACAGGTATTTACAAACTTTTACCCAATTTTCGTGCGAGACTGTGGAGTGTTATATATTGTAATAAAAAAACCTCATTAGTAATATCTCAACCGCAAATCCGTCAACTGTTTTCATAAAGGGCGAAAAATATCGTTTTGAGATCGCAGACGATAAAAGCGTACCATCGGACAGTGTATTCAGTCCGTCGGCCCTTGTCTTGCGTAATGGTCAGTCGCTCTAAAAAGCCTTCCCTAGACTGCCTCATTAAATTTGCATCAAAAAGCCGGGCCATTTATACGCTCCTTACAGTCCTTACCTATGCAAACATCACAACTCTTTACTTGAAATATACGATACGGGCCGATTTAATAGCGATTAAGCGATGTATTTTATTTATAATGTCTTGTCAGTTTGGGATAACATTTGGAAATTGAAAGCGTTGTGTACCTATGTTATGACAATCATGAAATATATTGTAAAGCTAATTTTCTAACCCTCTTTATGTTAGGGACAGCTTTCAAAGTTAATGTTTGGCTATCATCAGTTAGCAGAGCAGCAAAATTTTGCTTGCTACTATACATGCGCATTCTTTACACGCGCGAGCCTATCGCGCGATTATAAGGATGCGCGTATATTGTTTCAGAATTTAATTAGTTTTATGATGGACCTGTTTGTATAGCCAATCTACTTCTACATCAACCGAGCACAAATCCAGGCTCCGTGCTGCTACTGTGAATTACTGAATGGAAAAACTCAGTAACACTTTGCCCGACTCGGGATTTGAACCTACGACCGAGGTCAGCAGTCGTGCTTAGCGACCAGTAGACCAACGTGGCAGTTCCATTTATTATTGTATGTAAATATTATTTTCGATACGTTTTCTTTAAAAACCAATAGAAAAAGTCTGGAGTATAATGGCGTCAGAAAATACAGCATGTTTATGATCCTGACGTAATCTATTAGTTCCATTACGACACTCGCAGAAAACGTTGGAACTATTCTCCACCGGAGTCCTATATACTGCCAATATATAATATTGGATACCTATATGTCGTGATTTAGTACAAAAATGTAATAGCGAGGTACGACCAGGCTAAATAAAATTCATTTCCTCTCGTTTGTACCGTGTAGCTGGTACATACTTTTGAATAGGAACGAAAATTCTTCAGTGGAAAAGTACGGGCAATATTTTTCAGTTTCCAATCGAAGGATGCTTCAGAGTCAGGCGTGAGTGAAATAAGCTTTTCGTTTATTGGTAAACGTGCAAAATGCTTGACGTGTTGTGTTGTGGAAAATAAATTAAAAATTCTGTATTGACGCCGCGTCAAACACTTAATATTCTGTTTTGTGAAATATTAATTGAAGTAGTGTATCTGTTGATTGCTTTTGTGTTAATTTAACTTAGTAGAAAAAAATATCTAAATAGATTGAGGGAATTGAAAAATGATGACTCTAGCGGGATTTCAACCCGCGACCTTTGCCGTACCGTGAACTGAGCTATCGTGTCGCTGCTCGCACCCATCGCATTTCAAGTTCCGTTCCTTTTTATTCTAGCCTAGCATGGGTTATATACTAAAATGATACCAAAAGTTATACAAAAAAAATCATAGTACGACCAAACAAAAAGGTTCCCCCCTCAGTATAATGCTGTTGTTTTAAAGCAACAGCAGTGACTTTCAGTTCGCGTGTACCGTGTAGGGGAGTTAATGAACGCAATGCAATTGCATACTCTATAACAATGGTGTTAGCTACCTTAAATATTTCGATGAAGTTAAACCTTCACTTAGGTGAAAATTTAAAAAAAGAGTTAAAAAAATAAGTCTAAAAATGTTAAATAAAAAAAAATCTAACACCAAGAGATGAAATCAGTGTAAATCTTGAGAAATAAGACAAAATTTACACCCAAACAGTAAAGATACAAGTTATTTAATTGATTAAATTGAATAGATATGCAAAAGAGCTATTTGACTCTGAGGTAACAAACAAAATGTTTTAGTTTCGCTAGCTCCTTTAAAGACTAGATATCCTCCTGATAACTGGAACATTTTTAGATATCTTTTTACGGCTTTCCAAACAGTTTCCACTGACACGATTGAGCCAGCTCCGTGATTTAGCGGAGATTTCATCATATCAGCCGGTAACAGCCCTTGGTATTACAAGAAATTTCATCGCCGCAAATATATCGGATCTATTCATTTCCGTGTGCTTATTTCTGTCTTATTTACTTCACCTACAAGTTGCGTTTCCTTAGGGAAAGTTTTCATTTCCTGCAATTACTGTTATTCCACAATTACCAGGAAAACGATTCGCTGGCACGCTAAAGACGAAGATGTTTTTTATCGTTCTTTCAAACGCTTAGTTACATAACATCTTATTAGTGCTAAATATATGTACAATAGCTTCGCCCTTTTAGTTTTATGGTTGCGTATTTAAATGAGAAATATTCTACGTTTGAAATTATCTAGAAGATACCAAATATTAGGACAAATATTCGTGCCTGATTAGGATAGGCCTATGTCCAGCTGTGGACTGTGATAGGCTAAGAGATGAATCAAAATACATAAATAAATGATATGGCTACGTACTATTGGGCTTTATGTACATCTCTACTTATTTCTAAAATACAGGCATAACATTAAATTATCCATTCGTACATTTAATATTTACATCATATAAAAACAAGGACTTCCTTCTACCGAGAAAAACATTCAAACTATCCAAGGGCCTTTACCGGAAAATCCTTTATCATACCTTGAATCCCAAGACCACGTCAACATACCTCTAAGATCACTTACAAAGGAAATCGCCAATTAAGTAAGCCATTTAAATTCCTTTGATTCGGCCTATTTGCCTCGATGAAATACGCGGGGAAGTTTTTTCGCTTTATGGTAGGGATCAAAAAGGCACACTCATCTGTTATGCCTGTTTGAACTAACTGATCTTGACGTGGATTTGTTTTATTATGATATTATAATTAAGTAATGGATCGTTTTAAGAGTGGAGTGCTTGTTGGAAATATCAAAGAGCCGAAATATCAAAGTGTTTGAAACGTTCGTTTTATTTTACAGTACAAATGCATTAAGGATATTGTTGTGTGTTTTAATGATGTATTAAATACGATTCTTTGAAAGCATACCTATATAATAATTTACTTCATCTTACATCTTATACCTATATTATTTACGAATTTGCTAAAAAAAATCTCCTTCATTCAAATAAAGAATTGTCTACAATTACTATTGAATTATTAGTAAACGAATACATTCGCGAGCCACTTTTGTTTTATCAAATGAAACTGGGCTCTACAATTAGATTCTTTGCTCATCAAACCAGGGTTCCCAAGCATGAGATTACATGTTCGACGGTTGAGATTACATGTTCCTTCAACTTAGTTAAGCTCTCTTCGGTCTCTATCAGTGTTAAAACACGAATGTTCACCCCAGTGAATTAGTTTCTATTTGTCCCTATGCGTATTAGGTGCTTCGGCATACTAGACCTAATGGAAAACTTTGATGGCGGCAAACATCAGCGTATCAAAGGGAACATTACAGATATCTCTAGCTTCCTATATCTCTGTTCCCTCTCTAAAGTTACGTTTAGACTTCAACGCAAGTTATCAAGCTCAATATTAGGTTATCTGTATAATAATATAGTGTGATTTATTTCGTAGTATAACGATAAAATAATCTGATTTAATTTTACTTGGGGAGGCACTTACGGAATCTCTGCTGATGTTAGGTACATAACAATTTATATATCTGTACTTCTGAGAAAATCATATTGCCTCTTAATACTTAGAATTTGTTTTGTTGACTCGGCACAATATTGTGAGAGCTTTCTTATTTGCATAAAAATATGTTTTCTCTTGGATCTAAGTTACGTCGTACGTACAGAGAAGTTAACTTTTACTTCCCTTCACTAACATGAACATCACGCCTGTATTCCCCGAAGGGGTAGGCAGAGGTGCACATACACCCTCAATTCGGCCATCAACCGGGCACAAATCCAAACTCCGTGCTGCTACTGAGAATTACCTAATGGCAAAAACCCAGAAACAATTTGCCCGACCCGGGATTCGAACCCAGGACCCCCTGCTCAGCAGTTGCGCTTAGCAACTACTAGATTAACGAGGTAGTTATCTTCCCTTTACTTTGAACAAAATCACGTAAAATCCTTGCAGAATTATGTTAAGTAACAATAAAATACGCATCGCACTGACCTCAATGATGAATATATAAGTTTGATTGGTAACATAATTAAAAACAAAGTTTCTCCGAATCCGGAACATAAATATTCCGAAATACCACAATGTAGACCGACCTTTATTACAATGGAGCATCTGTACATAGCTGCACATAGGTTTTGCGGTACATGAAATAAGCACTAAGTAAAACTTTAGTAGTAAATCCAACGTTAGCGCACGAGTTAGTTGGTCGGGTGTACGGGAACGCTGCTCCAGCGGTTTTCATTCTCTCAAGTTAAATTGTATTAGCTCTCTATGTGCGTGACTGTTGCTACTTATTGTACGTACAAATGTTTCCCTATCTGAACTAGTGTCGACTTCATTTGTATTGTGCTCTGATTACTATTCTCTTCTATTCCATTCAGGATGACTTTAACAACACCACGATACATTATGTTAATTGTTGACGTGACAGTTTTTTGTGTTAAACAGTTTATTATAATTTAAAGGGTAAATATAAAATACTAGCTGCGCCCCTCAGTGTTGCTCGCTACATTTTTTCGGGATAAAAAGTAGGCTATGCGTTAATCCAGGGTGTCAGCTACCTCCATATAAAATTTCATTAAAATCTATTCAGTAGTTTTTACGTGAAAGAGTAACAAACATTAATCCATACTTACAAACTTTCGCGTTTTTAATATTAGTAGGGATACACAGTTAATATAGCTATCGTTAAATGACAAAGCTTATTATCTACGCCCATATCGAAATGTAACGTAGCTTTATAACGTCATTAGTATAACTGTAATGCTTATTATTTACTATATATTCCGGTTATACTCACGGGTGTATTCGGGAATGCCCGACTAGTTTCGAACTCGACCGGAGCCCAAATTCATGAGCTGGTTACGCGGCAGAGTCGCGAGCCAAACCTATAACCGGAATATATAGTAAATAATATGGATAACACTCAAGAAAGTTTTTTTTTTTTTTTAGTTAGCCTGATTAGTGTCCCACTGCTGGGCAAAGGCCTCCCCATTATTTCTTCACAAAACCCTGTCCGATGCCATTTCAGGCCACGTCTTTCCCGCAAAAATGTCCAGATCATCTCGCCATCGCCTTCTCGGTCAAGAAAGTTATTATAGTAAAAACTGTAATGCTATTTAGTAAATATGAAGTTCACTGTCGAAAAAAGATAAATATTAAATTTCGAAACAACTCCAAATTAATTGTGAACTGAAATTTATTATCATTTTAATTTATTTTTATTGGATACATAGGTACCGACAGCAATGTTACGTGTAAAGTTGCCTGCCCGAACAAGCACTTGACCTTTAATAAAAAAAGCGTTATTAAAAGAGGTTCTGCCATACTCCTCATTGCGATGAACAATATTTTTATAGTTTCATATTAATAATAATGTAACGTTAATTAAGAGAGTAAAGTTTTTCCAGCCGTAAGTATGTGCGTGCCTTGAATTAATAAAAAAGCGCAGAATACAAAAATAGTCATAAATTTGTAATGTTCCACTTTATGTGATGTATGAAATACATAATCTCATAATCTAACTTTAAAGCTTAAAATTGTAGCGAGGTGTAGCAAGTAGGGAGTTACAGTAGCAAATTTGCAAATATATTATCTGGGAACTGTTATTACTCAACTCTCGTGCATAGCAAACTTCGCCCAGGACCATATTGCGAAAGTTTTCATTTTTCTCTAACCTAGTTATGATGTCAGGAGTTCGGAGCAGGGCGGTGTCAACTTTCTAAAGCTATGGAATTTTATTATCACCTTAAAAGTTTCGGAATTCGAATTTATATAATAGAAAAAGTGCTCCCGAAATTAGATCAGCCTTATCCTGGAATTGAGCTACAAATTCTGTTATACTTTAGCACTTTAGGTCGTTTAATTTGCTCGTAGAGGCGCTGTAAAATTTTTACTGTGTGCGCTAATGCACCTCTCATTTCGCACGTCGTAAGTAACGTCAGAGCAGTGCTGAAGTCGTAAAGCCCGGCTCATATCTGTTGCATACAAAATTATGGCATTTTTATGCGTCGACGTCGTGTTGGGTACGAGCGGCACCTCATAAACCGACCTCACTGGCAAATTCAATTCAATATACTGACTAGATACGGTTTACTACATCACTCTGCATAAATGGACCTTGTTATAGAGGTGTGCCTTATTTATTTATATCGGTAACTAGATACCGGCTGCCACTAAATTGTGTATTTTATTATCACCGCTACATCCCCTTTGACTCGTAAAAATAAGCTTTTATTAGATATTATGAAAATACAATGTTCACTTACCATAAGTGTAAATAAGTAGGTATATAAATAATTTTCTGGTTTAGCAGATATTTTTTATACCTAATGTTCGCGGTGTTTTTGTAGTTGTTTCACCATGATGTGACTCCATGCATATTTTATAAATAACAGATATGTTTATGGCATGTTAATAAACAACGCCAACCAGGTTAATGGTGGTTCCATTAGCAAATAAAAAAACTTTACATTACTTACAAACTAAAATTAAATATGCGCATATAAACTACTTTACATGAAGTTTATAAGAAATGTTGAAACTTTCGTTTTATGCAAGTAGATAATTGCGGAGTTTCTGTCAAAGAATTTATTTGAGAACAAGTATATAAAAGTGTTCGTTTTTTTATTTCTACTGCCAACTAACGTACTTATCATTTTAATCGCTATAGAATAAAAAATAAATATCCGGACCGTATATTAAGTTTGCTGAGGGGAAAGTTTGAGGTCTTTTTTCATGGAGACATTGTGCAATATGGCTCACGTTCGCAAAGTTCAGGGGTGACCCGGTCAAAGGAGTTGAACTGGGAAGAATGTGGAAGTTCGGTATTCAACCCTCATCGCTTTCATTATGAGTTACTGTTACGAGGACAACTAGATTTATTGTTTTTCTACTAAAAAAGATAATTTAATTTCGCGTTGGAAAAGTACGTTGAATTTAAAAGAACGAGCTCGTATGTTCTCTTTTGTAATAGTTTAAATATTAGAAGGTTATTTTAGTAAAATGGAACGTTGGTTTAAATAAATATATTATATACTTTCATAAAATATTTTATTATGATGGTTACCGAGATATATATATATATTCATTATTCTAGTACGTATTTGATGTTATCTACTGTATTTTTAGCAAGCTTTTATTCATATATACTTAGGTATATAGAATTAAAGTTTATTATTATATCAATTTGTTTATTTAAATCTGTTCCTAACACATTTTTCAATAGAGACTAAACAAATCACTTTTGTAGCAAAAGAGATTAAATGAACTTCATACAAACGTTTATATTAGCCACACATACTGTTAGTACCTACCTACATAATTAAGTCAGTTTTTTTCTATAACACCATTTGTCTGACAGTTTGAGTATCCCACACGGCCTACCAAATGTCATGCAGATGGTACGAGACGGGACGTCTATCAGGACAGGTCGACACAAGCCTGCTTTCGGACGACCTACATTATTCATACACAAACTTACGTTTGTATGGACTTTAAAAGAGACTGATAGACCCCTGAGTTTGTTTCGGCATTTCTTCTCAGAGGTAGTCATTTAGGAAATGCCGAAGCCATCTAGTTTTAATCATTATTTGCTATTGAAATTGACATGTAAAAGTGTTTTGAAAACCTATTTACAGAAATATATAATATATATTCATTTATTGATTTTAGAAGAATATTAATACTAAGCAAAGCATCCTCCTTCAAATGACTGAAGATCAGGTGCGTTAATCTGAGCGTTATTCCACTCCAACGCAATACGCACTAATACTAATGTACATACAGTGTCCGCTAGTCCTTTAGTATGGCATTATGTGGTACTTAACTAAGCTTCCGTAACGGCATTAACCACAACATAACCACTACTGATTTAATACCATCTGCTTCGCTAACCTTCACGCTTCCTTTAATCCGATTAGCATGGTGTTGGCGTGGATTAGTTAGTTATGACTATGATATGTTACTTCAGCTATCAGTACAGTACAGGCAGAATTAATTACACTCCCCTAACGATTCATGAAAGTTGTGAATCTGAAGCAACGACGATCGACGTATTTTGGTCGACTTTAATTTTAGCACCGCGCAATAAACACGCAATGTAATACGAATGCATGTAAATAAACGTATCGATTAGCATTTTATAATTACTGTGGATTTGCCCGCAGCGCCCCCTTTTTTTTTTTTTTTTTTTTTTTTTTTTAACGTGAGGGAAATGCGTTACGCATTCCCCGCCGCTGGGAGGCGACGGGGATATGTGGGACTCTCCCCCGTGAACCCAATAAGACCCACAGGGGCATACCCACTAAAAACCTCACAATTGCCTGCTTCAGCGCATAATTGGCGGGGAGGCGGGATCGCTATAGCATTCTACCGCCAACCCCGCCAGCGCTATCCGCCCTGTAGAGTGGGGCGGATTCTTCGCTCCCCCCTATGTAGAGGTAGGGGGGTACAGGACTTCGGCGCAGAGGCCGTGCAATGCAGAGGTGGGTCTCCCAACCCAGCCTCCGCGGCCTCTGCTCAGCGAGGGGACGCCAAGTCCGTCTCCTCGCTGTCTCTTCGGCGCATGGGTGCGCGTCACCAGAGGGAGAAGTGGGCCTTGTCAGACAGACATGGGCACCACCTCCCCACCCGTGGCAGCTGGAGTGGGGGTCGGCCGCAGAGCTGCGGCCTTCACCTTACCCTTTTGGGGCACGCCGGCCCGACAGGGCTTGGTGCCAATCGGATGGTCGGCCATTCGATCCGCAGCAGCACAGGCTGTGCAGTGCGGATCCCTGGCACACGACTTGGCCAGGTGGCCGACCTCGCCGCAGCGGTAGCACTGCGTGCGGCGATCCACCTCGGACGTGCAGACGTGCTGCACGTGCCCGTTGAGCAGGCAGCGGAAGCATCGGATGGGCCTGGCATCGAGCAGTTTGACCTGCGCCGAGACCCAACCGACCAGCAACCTGCTCCGGGCCACCTTATTTGCGGCTGCCACAGGGCAGCGCACCCATACGCTGCCAAGGCCGGAGGGGCTTCGTCGAACCTCCCCCGCCTTGACCTCGTCAGCCGTGCGGGTGACTGCGGCGACGACACCTTCGGGAGTCGCCGAGTCATCCAGCCCAGAGATGCGCATCTCTGCGCATTTAGTGGGCCTGGAGACTCGGACATCTTCAGCACCTAGTGCTTCCCGCAGTTTGTTTGCGAGGGCGTCGGCCTTACTGCCACTGTCCGCCCCCGGCAACTCAAATATGCGGGCCCCGGTAACCGCCGGCCTGTAGCGCAGGCCGGTGATACCGAGGTCCGCAAGGGGCACCTTGTCCATGGCCGTCGTGAGGACGGCCGCGTAGGACAGGCCGCGCTCGACCGCGCCTCGTCGTTGGGCGCCTCGGGCTTCCTCTTCCCCCTCTTGACCACCGTAGTCCAGCCTTCCTCCGTTAGGATGGGGCTGGCACGGGTGGTGGCCTCAGGGGCAGCCGACGTTGTAGAGGTTGAAGGCCGCGGAGGGTCCGCAGCCTTCTTCCCCTTGGTCTGCTGCTTCTTCCCCTTGGGAGGGTCCAAAGCAGCAGACTGCTGTTTTGCGACTTTGGGAGCAGGTGGTCTCCGCGCCTCCTCCGTCGCTGCAGGGACGAACTCAACCGGGGTTGGAGGGTCCGCACATCTTTTTTTGTCCGCCGCAGCAGCAGCGGCAGCCTCGGCCGCGGCCTGCCTTTTGGTGAGCTCCGCCATCTCGTGACGGAGCTTCTTCAATTTCTTGGAGAGGCGCTCGTTCTCAGCCCTCATCTCGAGGCTCCCCTCCTGGATCAGCTTGGTCTCGCTGGTGAGGTTGCGGCTGACCAGGAGCTCCACATCGCGGCGGATACGTCTTGCAGATTTGTTTAAAATCTGCACGTATCCGCCCTTGAGGTTGCCGGACTTAGCGGCAACCTCCGACACCATTTTGAGGCAGTCCTCGATGGACTCCTGTATCACCACGCCCGCCCGATCCTGAAGTTCGGAGTCATCCGACTCCTCCTCCAGTTTCCGCTGCCGGGCCTCTTCGCGTTTGTCGGCAGCGGCTTCGGCGCGGAGAATTTCGTCCTCCGCGTCTTGCCTCCGCTGCTGGTTCTCCGCGGCCTTGATAGCGGCCTTTAGCTCGGCCTGGGCCTTGGCTGCACCGACATACTTGCCGGTGGTAGGCGGTCGGCCCCTGCCACGCTTGGACGCGCTCCCTGAGCGCGATCCGGGACATGAACGCACGCCATCAGGCGATGACGATGTAGAGCGTGGCCGTTTCCGGTGGATGTTCTCCACCGCCCCGACCACAAACTCATCCGCGCTCATAGGGCTCGGCACGTTGCCGCCCGAAGACGGCCCCGCATCTCCCCCTATAGCACTCCTCGAGCTCGCACGGCTCGAACGCCTCGTACCACCCTCGCGAGTGGACGAGTGACACTGGGTGCCCCCCCCAGAATACGAGGGGCAGACGGGCCCAGAAGGGCCCGCAGAGGATTCCCCAGCCGCGGAGCGGCCGGTACCTCCCTGGGGTAGTTTTTTCTTTGCCGGTGTCATTGTCATATTTGTTTCCTTTGTTTAGTCAGGGGTCAGGTCCCCTGAGACGTCCTCGGGACGGGGTTCACCCCCGCCATCCAGCCCATGGCCGGACGTCACCAGCTCGAGCTTAGGGTAATTTTAAAGTGTTTTCTTCACGCGGCCCCCAGCCAATAAAGGCAAGAGACCCCCGTCCCTGTCCCAAAAAGAACAGGATTACGGGTTCGGCCGGCGGTGGCCAACTGCCATGCCCGACTGCCACTCTCGTGAACAGCCGGACCCGCCGCCCGCGCTCGTAACCACCTCCCCCTCCAGAGAAGGAGAGGAGGGAACAAGCACTCCGCCGTCGCCGCTGCTCGGAATAAGTCCGAGACGCCGACCGGCACTCCGCACCTCGCAAAACCGCAAAGTGCGGACCGACAACGACGGTGACCAAAAGGTCGCCGTCCGGCCAGACAAAAGGCGTCTGACCAGACCCGCCGCTATGATCCCCTCTCTCGCGAAAAGCGATCCCATCGCAGCCGGTCGCTTGTCCGCATCCCAGTCACGTCTGAAAACAGACGCGTACCGGGAGCGAACTTCCCCATCCCCCAGCGACCGACTATGACCGCTCCCCGCTCGTTCGAAGAGCAATCTTTAATTATTTTTTTCTTTAAATATTACATAGTATGTTGATCTCACCAATATACACACGCAAATGTTGCCTGAATAATCAATGATTATAAGCACCAACGGGAATGATTTGGTGTAATTCGAAATGACAGAATGAAGGCGTCCTAAAGCTAGACTCCTACCACAAATGAACCACCAGCTCAATACTCTATTTATATCACAAGAGCGGTCTCCGTTAATGGAGGCGCAGCTAACTGTAAAGGTAATAGTTTAGTTATGATTCTGCCGCAGCGCTTGCCGAGTGAAACCCTATGGAAATTGGATTATTCGCCAACACATGTACTCAACATATCCACGTGTAAGTCTGCACTTAATACCGGCCCTTTTTCAATGAATTTGCATTTACCATGATTTGTTTGCGTGCCAATTTATATTAGCGTAAATAGTTTATGTTAGTGTGAAATAGAAATGGCGGTGTGAATTGAATTTTACAGTCATTCATAATTTAATGATTGAAATTAATGTACCGAATGTAACCGATTCGAAAGTTTGATAGTTGGATGATATGTTTTTTGGGTACGTTTATTTGGTGTGTATCGAGAAATGAACTAACATAAATAACTAGTCTGATTATGTGAACGGTTAGGGCAAATTAATATTAAAATGTATAATATTTATAAGAGCTTATTTAAAAAAACGTTGTGTGTGCCATTTGATATACCTAATTAAGAAACTTAATGGCAACTGACGTGATTAGTACAAAAATAAACCAAAATGAGCGCGATAAGGTTCATATTAACACAAACTTGATATCCTTGATTATAATTCTTAGCGCGTGCTTAAAAACACTAATTACAAAGCTTTTCCGCGATAAGAATATCACGCAACCACCATCCATCTAAAACTTGGTTCATTTGCTTAAAACTCGAAAGCAACTTATGTGCATAGTTAGCCTAATATGATCACGTAGGAATAACGCTAATTCAGAGTATCTTCCCAGCTAGATGGCAGAGCGGGCTAACTCGCCTCGCATTGTCTTAAGGATATTACTGAAAATTACTTGAAACACTGCATTGCAGCATCTCGGGTGCACTGTAACTGTAATTAGGAAAACGTTTGAATGTTCTACGTTGTGTTAAAATTTGTGATCGCGTTTAGTTGTTGTGCGTTGTGCGGAAAATTAAGGCATTCTATTCGTGGTTGGACGAAAGAACTATGAAGCTGTTTAAAAGTTTTGAATATAAATAATATGTTGTTTATTGTAATGAGTGCACAGTAAACAACAATAGAAGCTGAATGTAAACATTGTAACCAATTATTTTGAAAAACAATTTGTGTATATGTGTTTATTAATAATTATATTTTTTATTATTACTTGGATTATGAGCGAGATTTAAGTAGGTTGGTATTATGTAATACATAATACCTACCTACTTAAATCTCGCTCACATAATATGTATCTAATAAACCCTAATCCAGACGACTGGTGCAACTGCACAGTGCGCTGGTTTCGTAAAATACAATGGTAGAAAACTCAACTTTGACTTATTGTTATCTACGTATGTAAAATAATAATTAGTTAACACTGGTATCTACTTAGGCTGGCACAATAAGATTCGAATATATTTCCACAAAATGTTTGTTACTTCTGAGCAATTCAAGGAAAAGAAGGAATCCTATTCAAGAAAATCCGTTTTACCTATTTCGATAATAAAGCCTTCTAACACTTTACCGCGTAAAGTTGGTTCAACCCAGTAAGTTCTTGTGAAAAGGCACTAGGTCAATAATATATTACCGAAAATGTTTTTTCTTTCTTTTTAAAAAACATCGCCCCACACTAGGAGTGTCTCCTGTGTCGTGGGTGCGTTCCACAAACATGAAATTTCACATACAAAGACACCCAGACTCGGGACAATTTTTTGCGGATCACACATTTTTTTGTCCCGTGCGGAAATCAAACCCGCAACCACTAGAGCAGCAGTCCAATCGCTTAGCCACTGCGCCGATCAGGTACAGTCAATTATAGTACAATTATATTTTGGTAGGTATTTATAAAATACGCATTTCCAAGCCTCCACAAGAATTCATGGTCTGAAAGCATTACCATAACAAGGGCTTGTTGAACCTGTCGTAAGTCAATTAAGTGTAATTTATTTCAATTCCCTTTGTATGCGAACATAACGAATTACAAAGCGTCTGTAATTTGTTGTAATCAGCGTTCGAATTAGGAATTTAATCAAAGGGAATCAGTGATTGTATGAGCCAATCGAGCACTATATGTAGTAACAGACGATCGAACTTGGTGCGTTCCGGACCATATTAGGTAGGTAGGGCAGTCTGATGCACGATATCGGTGCGTTTGGTTCGATCGTTTGCCCGTTGCAGTCGCACGCGGTGAGAGAGCTAGCAGAGAGCACACTGCACAGTGCGCCCAGTGCGGTGGTTCGGACTGCACTATGTTCGGTCGTCTGTTAACACTATTACTACAAGCGTCTGTGAGTGAATGGCTCGCCGCGAAACGCCCTGTGGCTTATTAAAATTTTTGGTAACCCTTTGAATTCTAAATATTGTTTGTTGATCGGGGACGCATATGAGTGCTGGGTCAACCTTTTGAGTGATGGTTTTTTATATCTGTTTTGATAATGCAGTGGTGTTTTATTTACCTAGATACATGCTAATTTATTACCCAACTGTGCCAGAAAGAGGGTTATGTTTTTTAGTGTATTAAAATGAAAGGTAGGCGACAGCGTCTTCTCTAATTTCACCACCAATACTGCGATCTCCAAGCCGCTTGTTAGGCGTGGGGATTAAGGCAACTCCCCCCCTTACCTAAAGGGCAGACCGTCTGAGGTGGACGTCTTCTGACTGATGATGACTATGGATCGCTTTTGTTTCTTCCGGCTCCTTTGGATATTTAGATAGCAGCAAAAGTAGATATTAATTACATATACTATAAATAGATAGTCAAAACCAAATACTTAGTAAACTGAACAATTTTGTTTACATAAGTTTAACCGTTATCAGGCCACGGTAAGTATTTGATTGCAACCAATATCAACACATTTTAATTGATTTTTAATGTTTGCTGTACAGCTTGTACGGGCACCTATGTGTTGGTGAGTAAGTCTCTAATAATATTTTAATAGCTGGTTTAATGATTAATGTT
Source organism: Abrostola triplasia (assembly GCA_946251915.1). Lineage (NCBI taxonomy): Eukaryota > Metazoa > Arthropoda > Insecta > Lepidoptera > Noctuidae > Abrostola > Abrostola triplasia. Next base: position 5,659,260 of record OX276434.1, on the reverse strand, counting down.
GCCAGTATTCGTGTTGGCCAAAGAGTATATTTGTATAATTAATACAGTTTTACGTAATAAAGTGTGCGCTCATGTTGGTTTTTATGAATACAAATATGCATGGGTTCGTATCATTATATGATTTTTAAGTACATAAGAACCTAGTGTAACAATTTTTATTTAAACTTTGTTCTAGCTACGCGAGTAAAAGATTAATACAATTTTAGGCCTGACTTACGCTCAACAAGTCATCAAACAAGACTAGCTAGAAATGCGGTAATATTTTATAAAATTCTGACCAAAACGTATCCAAGATTATCTCATAAAAAAATAACGAAAAATTACGTCGGCAAAATTGCCGGAATGGGTGGTAATTTTATAAATAAATTAAATCAAACGTACTTACAAGCCCCATAATAAGTCTTCGGCCTATGGAAGTATATTAAAAACTTCATCACTGAATTTTAACTCCACTTGACCTCCTTGATTGCAATCTTGAGCTAAATGATAAAATGTTTAAAAATTCACTTGCGTCATTATTTTTTGGTTCGAGAGCCTCACTGTAATATATTATTAAAGCCTCTTTCTTGAAGCCTCGATTTCAAAAAGGCTTTTACAACTTAACACAGTTACCAACTGTTTGATTTGATAAAACAAGAAAATCTACATTAAAATCTTAATTATTTGTTATTGGATGGATTCCTTTTATTTTAAGATATTCTAAGATGCTAATGTAGCTATTATAATTAATTATGTTATAAACTTTCTCTTATACATCTGTGCTATTGATGGTTAGTTACTTTAATATAACAAAAGGGATTTAACGCATAAGTTCCAGGTGATAATACTTCTCTTCCATGAGTCAATTGCTACATGGAGTACGTCAGGCCGTGGTGTATAGATTGGTTAGTCAACAAGGATGGTAGCGAGGTTGACCGTCCAAGGTATGCCGGACGTACTGAAGTATCGTCACTCCAGAAGGCTCTCTACTTGCACCCCGGTAGGTAACAATAAAACTGTCTCAAAGATTTGTGAAAGAGACAAAAACGTTCTTGTTTTACGATATAAAGTACCATTGTTTTCAGCTTAGTTTTATTTTAACAGGAAATAATTTGAAAGTGATGTTGATTTTTTAAAGAGAAATAGGTGTAATTTACAATATTAATTTTTTTTATCTATGCTTAAGAATACGCCGATCTGGCAGCCCGTTTGGTCTAGCTGTGACACGGTGCTCCAACTATAATTATATTATAATTAGTACTTTAGTTTTAGACTATATTTTCAATTGTAATAATCATTATATTAATCGTTGTTTACGTTTTGTTAAATACATTTTTAGTGCTTATCTATATAAATAAAACTTAAATGTTTATATTCCATTTAAGTAATTTACTTTGCTTACTATTCCGCGTAAGTCTTGATGTTACACAAAGCCGGGTAACTGGGCGAGTACTTACTAAGTTTTCAAGCAAATAAAATACCTACATAACTCTACTAAACTGTTTGAGAACAGAACGTAAACAAGCTTAAACAACGTAGAGTGAACTAATTGCCAAAATTAATTTAGTGTATCGAGTAACTCAATTTCAGGAACACATACGTATAAAAATTACCACTAAATTTTGGGCGAAAATAAATAAACAGGCGTACACACCTTGCCAATTTGATTGTTGAATTATTCATGATGTCTCACACGGTAGCCTGGGTGCCGAGGGGTGAGGAGTACTCTCTAAACAACTCGTATCGTTGCTCGGGGGGAACATAACGAAATGGGCAACCGAGACACCGCCTCATTTAAGGGCCCAAATAAAAAAAAATATCTGAACTTATTACGGTGGCTCGAAAGGCACCAAAAGTGTCATTATGATTAAGTGAGAACGAGGGAAGTGGGGTTCAGGTAGCGATGTCTGAATAAAGTTAGCTTGGTTATTACAAGAACGGGAGACTTGATAATTGTAGAATTCTTTCATTTAAGAGCAGAATGTACCTACTGATTTGTTTATGTAAAATGCTTCAAGGAAAAATATCAATTTTAATTATTATCTATAACATAATGACTTCAACATACATTTATTTAAAACAAGTCATTTACAAAAGCCTTATTTATATCTCTAGTATCTCATGTAGGTAAACTTGCCTGTTGTCGATTCAGCAAAAATATTAAAGGTTTGGCACAATTTTAAATATCGATAAAAGTTTAAAAATAATTTCTAATATTACAGAAACGTAACACGAAACATTCCAATTTAATGTCAAACCAATAAAATCTCTGTGGGTTCGCCGATCGTACTTACTGGCAATGAATAATAAAACCGCCATTAAAATTCCCTGAAGATACATTTGACAGCTAATGTCGACCCACGAAACGCCGATAAGAATTAAACAACCTAAATGGCCTCGGTATACTGGCTTTTGCCAACTGCATCTGATTTCTATGGGGAGCTGCAAGAAAGAGCTGATAATGCGGAAAAGCAGAGACACGAGAGATTTGTGGCGGTGATGTTAATGATACGCATCGTCCGCGGTTATCTGATTAGGGACCATGTAGCGTGGTTATCGAAGAATGCCACGATAATACAGTGCGCGTTCAGAGTATATTTAGCGCGGAAGGCTTCCCGAGCCGCTCTCAGAAGAGCCGTGCGCAATAAACATGCTTTACATTACGCGCTAGCGGCGACCAGCATACAGGTATGATACCTCAAAATTAATTATGGTATATTTTGTTGCTTAAGACAATATTTTTTGATAACCGCCTCGTTGGTAAAGTGGTCGCCGAGCTCGTCTGCTGAACTCATGCTCATGATGTCGTGGGTTCAAATCCCAAGTCGGGTAATGCGTTACTGGGTTTTATAATGTAATTCTCAGTAGAAGCATGAATTTTTGTTGAGATTTGTTCTTGGTTGGTGACAGTAGGCTTGCCTCCTATTACCTTGAGACCTGTAACATAATTGCCGCAAAGTGAGTGTTCTGCTCACCTCTGCCTAGCCCTTCAGGGAATACAGGCGAGATGATATTATGTAACGTCAATTTGAAGTAAACGAAATTGTACCTTAACTTATATTCGTGGATCAGATGTATAAATTGTAACCAATGGATTAAGAAATGCTCATTATGCTTTAATTGTAGGCAATGTGGCGTGGACATTATTCAAGACGTACTATGTTCTGCTACCGTACATACCGCCGCTGGTTGGCTACAGTCAAAGAACGTGGAGAAAGAAAAGCGGCTGAAGCTGCAGAATTTGGCATTAGAAGCAGAGCAGACGACCTTAGGATCTTAGAAGAAGAGGCGCGCCAGTGGCTGGCATTTGTAGTTTTTAAATTACATCATTTACTCCGGACATTCGTCTGTCCTGGCGTTTATTCTGAAAGCTTAACTTCTGAACTATCCGAATTTGAAAAACTACTGAAATCTATTAATTACGCAGAATACATGCGAAGGTTGAAGCGAAAATATGATGAGTTCGTAAGGAAACACCGACCAGCTTTTTCGAACAAGAGGTTGTTTCCTATAATAGGAGACGGGGCCGACTATTGGTACTTATCTTTGGCTGAAATGTATGAACTGACGATGCCGATTCCGAAAAGGGAGGAAAACAGGCATAGAGCTACCCATCATGGACGGATACATAAGGAACCTTTTTTGTGGAGAAAGCCTAGGCCACCAGGTCCACGTGACCGTAGAGGTCCGTTTACGCCTCAAAAGTCCCCCTTGCCTATATCTCCTCCTCCGCCGGCACCAACACCAACCCGGGTAGGCGCAGGAGACGTGCAGCACAAAACTCCTCCAAAGGACCCCCGGTTTCATCTCTACGTAAAGCACTATACTCCAGACCCAGCCTTATTCGACTATGTCAACTTCCAGATTAACGTCTTGTTAAGACGGAAGTGTTCCGTAGAGAACATCGATAAACAGTAGCAGTCTTAATTATTTTCACTAAATTGGATCTAATGTTTATTCATTTTTAACATTAACAACACAAGAGTGGTTTGTTTAAAAACACTTGGGTTTTTACATGGATGCGTATTATTCCTCCCTTTATTTTTTCGCTCGGAAATCCGTAATCAGGCTGCTAAGTTTGGAAGGGTCGTCCGGATGTTGCGAGCCGCGAGCCTTTTGTTGTTACGCTTTTGTTGTTGTGAATTTTACACTTGTAATTTATTTCAGGAAATGCCTTGGTGAGAAAGAAATTACGTTAAACTCTCCAAGGAAAATGTGTTTTGTAAATTACCATTACGCTTGTATAGGTTTTAGTCGGATATTTTTATTTGCTGTCCTAAATCATGTTTCAGTGTTGTTACAAGTTAAATGCGAATAAATGAATTGATTGCGACTTCTATTATTTTTCTTATATATTTATGGATTACTGTAGTGGTTTAGATGCAGTTATTATTACAATATAAATTATTTGTTTTTTTTTTAATGAATGAGGTTTGGTTTCCTAAGCACTGCATTCTTACCATTAATTTTTGTATGGTGTATCATTTATGTAACTAAATAGCTCGTTGTGATTATTCAAAATGTATAATTTTTACATGACACTACAATCATGTTTTGTGAGTAATCACACATTAAACAACTAACATGTAGGTATAAAGGCATAACATGCGATTGCATGTTGCTTTACGTTAAGCTAACATAAGGAGAGGAAAATACCATAATCGATACATTTTCACATATTTTGCATGAGCAAAGCATATTTTATTCTCGCATTCAAGTACTCCGACGTGCTCACACTAAGAAAAGATAACGTTTATACTCGTAGTTGTGTTATATTCGAGTTTGCGCTTTACTGTATTATGGCTGGAGTATCTTTACTGTACGTCTTCAAACTCATTTGTCTGACAATGCCCGTTTGACTCGGCGAATTTATTAGGGTCAGAATAATGCAGGTTGTGGGTTTCTGAACCGACTCCTTATTGCACAGCCCGACTTAAGGCGGGTACCCATTTGTTAGACGTATAATGGTTGACCCACTTTACTTATGTGCCACGAAGCTGCTAGAATAGGGTGTGATTTGCGTCGCGGTACCTCAAACAATTATTCGTACCCTATCATTTATTAACAGTAGACTCTATTGAGAGCGGCCAAAATTCATTATCCAAGAAGCATTTCACTCTGAAATTCAAGGTCGCACCAGCGTGAGCCGTGTCGCGATATACGTTTATTTTGCCTTCAGTTTTGTGAACTTTGCGTCTACTGTAACTGTCAGAGTTACTCGCTCTGAGGGTGTTTGGGATATGAATAATGTATGGGGTAAATTTGCAAGTGTTTCAATTTACACCCGCCGACACTCCACGCCGTTGATACGCACCCGAGTAGTTGAAGTGCAAAAAAGAAAACAACGAGTCGCGGCACGCGTGAAATGGGGACTAGACGCCTGAGCCGAGCTCACAACGACTGAACTAGCTATTTTCAAATATGACTGAAGTGCGACACTGATTTACTGTTTGTTTCACACCTCCCTCCTTTGAGAGCGCGTGTACACAGGAATTTAGCTGCTTATGCTTTTGTATCTTATACCATCATTACATACAAGTAGATTAAGATAAGGTTTTGTATTGTAGGTGCTTAAGAAAATATAACAAGATTCATTGGTAACAAACGTACTTCAAAAAAGATGTATAAAAAGTTGTTTTTGTTCGATAGTTGGCTTCTACGGATTGTTACAACAGCTAGTATTGTTACGAGATTTTAAGTACGCTCCATATAATAAATACATTAGTAAAGAAATAAATATTATATAGGCAAGTACCGATGCCTGATAAAATGCCTAAATTGTTTTAGCCTTTTATTTTCTTTATCGATTCGAACTCTGAAGTATCTTAAGCAATTCCGTAAGCAACTTTTTAACAATGTTAAGCTTTGTAATCGGTAAATTGGTACATCTGAATAAATTGGCCTTCTATAGCAAGGGGCTAAAGGTCTATTAAGTTTGTTTTATTGAGTTTACATGGATTCTGGTAAAACTGTAGGTATAGATAACATTGGAAATATCTTTATTTTCATCTGCCTCATAGGTCTAGTAGTCGGTAAGCGCGACTACCGAGGTCGAATATGTTCGAATCCCGGGTCGGGTAGACTGATACTAAGTTTTTCCATAACATAATTCTTGCAGCATGGAGTCTGAATATGTGCCCGGTTGATGGCAATAGGCTCGCCCTCTCACAATTGGTAAAAACTGGGTGTACAGAGAACGTGAAAAAAAAAACGTGAGTAAAAAGTGGGTACACCTCTGCCTACACCTTCGGGGAATACAGGCGTGATGTTATGTTTAAGTAAATTAAATTTTACTCTATAAATCTATAGGTACATGCCAGTTTAAATAAAAGAGACATTGGTTCATTGGAAATATCTTTGATGGAATTTTTCGCATATTTACTTTATAAAATACCTTTACATGTTGACGTACCTAAAAACTATAAAGCTTTGATATAAAAGAACATAATAAAAGTACTCGTAGGTTGTTATTTAGTTACGTACCTACATAAGTAATTGTGAACCTTTTTCATGGAGGACAAAGGGGCATTCCCTGGGCTGCATTCCGTAGAACGAAGAAGAACCTCAAGCAATTCCCGAGTGAAGTTCCGAATCGATATCGGCGAGTTGAGTAGGTCCGTGATCTGTATGAAAAATGCGGAACGAACCGTGGTACGCAGTAATTAGTGGCTCAGTGTACGCCTGAGCGCGCAAGGGTGGGTTTCAGGGACGAAGAGCTATACCTATACCATACTAGCTACATGAATTTGATGTGTGGTATAGCTTGTCTTTTTGTTTTTGAAACTTCAAGTTAGGAATTTCTTCTATATCGTGGGTGCGTTTCACAAATAAGAAAAAACACATACACCAATACCCAGGCTCGGGACAAACATCTGCTGATCGCACAAATGTTTGTCCCGTGCGGGAATCGAATCCGCAACCCTTAGCACAGTAGTTCAATCACTTGGTCATTTTATTATTGAGTTTTTTTTATTAGACACCATAGTATAGCTATCATCATATGTTTTTTCATACATGCCTGTCTGGGCCATGGGCGATAAAACAAATATTTATTCTGTTTGGAAATTGACCTTACAACCCGACAGAACAGTTATATCATTTAAACTTCGCCACGGTACGGCGAAAGTCGCGGGATCGAGTCCCGCTCGTGTCCATCATTTTTCAAGATTCCTTTATCAATTCTAATTTAGAGTAATTATATAAATTCGAAAAGGAATTGGTGCGTGCCTGGGTTTGAACTTGCGACCTTTGACTTGGCAGTTCAACGGTCATACTACTGGGCTATCACTTCTTATTTGCTCATTATCTATTAGCCTCCATTCATTCAGAGTCATATTTTTGGGCGTCGAACTGATATTACAAAAGCCGAGCACTTAGCCGCAGGGCTGATGTAGTTCGTAAGTCGGTCGGCTTGCCTTGTGCACGTAATCGTGTTATTACGGGCATCCACGTGAATTGTGGGCGTCTTCCGTGTCCGTGGGTGTTGCAATAATGCTGAATGAAAGAAAATCGCTAACCTAGTTACGAGGTTGACGCGGTGTTGTCCGACGTGAGATTACTTACGTGTATTTACTTTAGCAGTTGGGATGATGTTATTATATTTGTTGGTATAGGTATGGTTAATATTTATTTACAATCTTTTACATGATTATTTTCTGTTTGATCGTAATATTAACAATGAAACTATAGGTTTTCGATTTTAAGGCTGATCAGCTACGAATAACGAAACTGTCTTTATATACAAGTGTAGGTACCTACGTACATTTCTGTTGTTAAAAATAATGAACTTTAACACACCCATGAGAGGTAAGAGTGTAATAAGGGACCGAATATTATTCAGCCCCCAACTGGTAAAACACTTCCCAAATCCGTTTTTCCAATGATTTTTAAAGATGAAAGATACGAGACTGTCACAGTGATATTAATCTAGTGTGGTGCAATATAATTATATGAAAATTATTCAAAGAGTTTTCACTACAGTATAACTAGTTATATATTAATAACGAATAGGTACAACATAATTTACAAGGATACAAATAACGTTATATTTATTTAGTTTGTGGTATTATTTTCTATTAGCTTTTGCCCGCGGCTTCACCCGCGTTAAGTAGCCTATGTCCTTTCTCGGGTCTTAAACATTCTAAATACCAAATGTCATTATAATCCGTCCAACGGTTTTGTTGTGAATGTATAACAGACAGACAGGCAAACAAGAATTACTTTTATATTCATAACGATTTCATTATAATATGTATAAATATTAGTGTGTTTATGGATAATTCACACTTATAAATAATATATGTTTGAAACACAATACCTATTTTTTCAATTATATTATCAGCTCATGCCAATTATGCAATTCAGAGTTATCATAATACAAAGTCTAAAAGTTTATGTTGCCGTATTTTCAAAATACAAAACCATTTCATGCCATATGACTAGTTCGACCAGTTACATTTATATTACGTTACCTACACTAATCAAACAAGAATGATTGAATAACGCCACTTCAAACAACCATCGGTTTAAATTGAAAAATACCTGTAACAGAATACGAAATAACAATTTCGATGAATGCTTCACACTAAAAGCTCGATGCTAAACGGGAGGGTTTTCAATTTAGCGAAATTTTAGTTCAGTGGTGGTGTTTCATCGGGTGCTATGAGCGTGTACAAGTGGGACGTAATTTTCGCCGGCTGCAGCGTCCGCCCCGCGTATGGCTCCGCTACCGCCTGTGCGACGCGTTCGCTTGCCCAATGCACTATCGAATTTTCCGGTCACTTCGCTCAATATTCGCTTTTACCATTTTGATGAAAGCAGTGTTTCGCCTTTTTCGGCACTTTATCACGTGGCACTTTATTATGAAACAGTTCATAATACGGCTTAAATTGTGTTGTAATCTCATTTTTGTTGTGATGTTTTGTATGTTACTTTAATATTGACATTGTCAGTAGATTGTCGGTCAGTTACTTGAACTACCATATTTTAAGCAAAAAAACATGTGAATTAAAAAATATATACACAGTCATGTCTGAAAGACAAGAATGTGAGGTTGGGATTCAATGCCCCTATAAAAAATAATAGGTAATCCTACAAAGAAAAGCGTAGGTTAAAAATGATTGCACAAAAATATAAAAGGAACCTGAAAGAGACGTCTGTCAGAGGAAGAAAGTAGCTTTGGGGTTAGCATAGTCTATGTGGCTATCAAAGTAAAAAACTAAGACAAAACGTAGCACTAAAAATGTACGGCTTTCTTGCTAATTGCTATATAGGTGAATATAATGAATACCTACCACATAACAATGTGATTAAATTCATAAAATATTATACATTTATATTTTCCACAAAACTATATTATTGCTGTAAAATCTAAAATGTGTTAAGAAAAGTTTTAATCTCAAACACTTGGCGGCGAGTATCATGTTACACCTTTTAAGCTAGAAAACAATTTTCGGATCTTAAACAGGTTTCTAACAAAAATTAAGTTCAATTTCAGTGTCATCACCAATGTATACCAATCTTAGGTTTAATGAAAGAATTCTATATGACGTTGATAGGAATTTATACAGATATTCCTTTATACTTTTTTAAGTATATTTTCTCACAAATATAAATCTGTAAAATAAAATCAAAAGGAAGCAAAATACCTATTATGAATTTTTAAACCGTTTAAAAAGTAGGTAACATGCGCTTTAAAAGTTGAGAAACACGTATTTCTCTCTATAACGCGACAACCCACTAGAAACGCATCGATTTCGTTTGTTTTACAAAACCAGCGCATTCGCGTCAAACAACCAAACGCAGTAAAAAGTGATCCTTTAGTACTTGAAAGCGCGAACAGTACTTGTCCCGACACATTCCCGAGCCGTACGTGTGAAACGTATCAACAAACATGTTACTACATGCCGAGGTGCGAGTGGCTGGATCCCTTGAAAAGGAGTTTTGTAAAGGTATGTTAAGGCATCTTCACATCGAGAAAGCATTAAGCAGGTGACATTTGGCAGAAAACTAGTTTTTAATCGTAATTTTCTGTCATCTGATGGGTCAGTTATGATCACGTTTTAAGTTCACTAAAAAAACAAATGAAGTTGTTCAAATCGTAGCTAAAAAAATTTGTTATATATGTTATTCATTTTTCTGTGTTAGCTATATTTATATTTTATTTTATTAAGTTTACTAAAAATGTTCTCAAGCAAAAGAATAAGGCGAAAGAATATAGCCGGGAATGTAGTAAATGGTAATCAAGGTTCTCTGCCAACCCCTCCGGGAATCAGACGTGAGTTTATGAATGTATTGTATTTTATAACTCCTCTAATACTTGTTGAAGCATACGAAAAACGACGATAACTTGAATAAACCAAGGTCAACTATTAGGCATAAACAAGCGATCATATTTTTGCAGGTGCTTAACCACCTGATAGTAAATAACCACCACCGGCTTAGTTGCATAAAAGCACTTTATATATAGCATTGATTACGAATGGGATATTTTCATAAACAGATTTCGGAGTACCTACAGTTAATCTGTTTCTATAAGTTATTTAGATGATCCATCCCACACGGCATAATTAATTGGAATTGTAATTACGTAACCGTAAAGGATATCAAAAGCTACATTAGGCAGTAGATTTAACATGTGCTTATCATAGAGTACACACAATGGATTGATTTAATGAGTGTTGTCACATCGTGTTTCGATGATAGAGGATATTAAATTAAGTTATATTTGACAGTAAATGTACCAATATTTCCCCCAATTTACCCGCTTGCTAAACGTGAGGATTATTGCCACCTCCCCATTATATAAGCGGGAGGCCTTTGTTCAACAGTGGACGTCATCTGGCTGATGATGATGATATCAATATTATGATAAATTCTCTAGTGCTTCTATTGGTTTGTCCTTCTTTCACGCTGCAACAGAAAAAACGTATAGTCAATGCTTTTTACTTAAACAGAGTTTATAGGACAGAGATAGACAAACACTAGTTTATACCCAAAACAATGCACTGTTCCCATGATACAGACCACGGGAGCTGCTTCTGCAAAAAAGCGTACAGTCCTGTACGGCCATTTAACATGTACACAAATCAAAAGCGCAAATATTCAAATACTGAACAAACTGTGGGCCATACAAATATTGTCTCGATCCTAAAATTGAACTCGTTACCTCCAGCACTAAAAGCGGAAGCTTCGGAATTGAAATATTTAGGGCGTCAACAGATCAATGAGATGGTTAAGTTAGGAAATTGTTTACTAAAGCCGTGAATTGTCTGTTACTAAAACTTAATTTTTGCTTGATTGATACACAAATAATTTAAGTACCTACTTGTTTTGATCATTTCACGCATATTTGTTACGCATAAATATTATAGTTTCTGACTCTTTCTGAAAAAAAAATTGGGCTCCATGCAATTGTATTATATGTACTTAGAATTCGATTTATTCTCTCAATCATATCCACTTCAAAGCTTAAACTTACTAACAGAAAACAGCGCATTGCATAAGGTAATAAAAAACGCGTAGGTATAAAGTAGCAAATGCTACTGTTATAAAGTTCTTCAGTTGATAAAACAGGTTTTAACTTGAAGACGTAACATCTGACGTCACCTTTACGTAAGGGTACATTATGACCGCGCGAAATAAATGCATTGCGATTACGGGCGCTCGTCAACTGAATGCTAGTTTTATAGATCATTGGTGCTCTGTGTAATGACACGTAATTTGTTACGTTTATATGTAGTTATATGTTGATGAACAATTTGTTGTGTGAGTTTATATCGGCTAACGTAATACGCTTATGATTACTGTATACTAGTAACTCCGATTGTACTTAGATATGTGGTTTTTACCTACGATTAAACGGAGAACGTGTAATTATGCATTTAGGTTGAGAGATTGCTTGTTTATTTGGATGAGTGTGCAAAAATGATTGTTGCCGATTTTCTCCAAAACGGCTTGACCAATTTTAATGCGGTTTTCGGTAACTCGTTACTGCCGCCTACACGCCTAATCACTAACCTATGGATACATACCCGTATTTGTCCATAAGTTGGTGATTAGGCGGAGTCGCGAGCTGAACAAGTTCAGAAATCCTAAATAAACACGTGAGTATAATAGGAGTCAACATTAAATTATAAATTATGGGTAACTGTCACTCACAGAAGTACCTAATTTCAGTCTATGACTGTAATAAAAACTGATAGATCTGTTGTGCTGATCTAGCTCATTTCTATATTGCAAATTCAATTTGTATATTTCAAACTTTCTACATTGACCAGTAAAAAGCATATATGAAAAGTTTACCCTAGTTGCATTATCATGTTACATTTTGATATTGCAAGAGAGATTTTATATTTTTGAGCAGATGTACCTTTCTTATCAGTTAGGTATGATTATACGAATATACAAATTTGAAATATGAACAACTAAAAACTAAACAGATGAAACTTTTGCATAAAACATTGATGAGCGTACTTCTCTGTTATCTATACAATAGTTAAACAGTCATTTAAATGGATCTTGATTCAGGTATTAATCCAGCACGGATTACCTACGTTCTAATACGTTACAGGCAGAAACCGCAATGCAATTATACGAAGGTGTAGCCGTTTGTGCCTGGGGCTGTCAGCGAGGCCTAGTTCTAACCTCAATCCGATGTAACCTATTTAATAGACCAAAATGTACTATAAGTCAATGTTTGTATTACTTATCGATTTTTTAGTATAGTTGTACCAAAAGGCAGAATTGATTATGTTTTATTGCATTACCAGCTTTTGCCCACGGCTTCGGCGCGTAAGTAGCCTTCCTTTTTCGGGTTTTAATCTTTCTACGTGCCAAATTTCATCAGAATCCGTCCAGCGGTTTAGTAGTGAAGGCGAAACAGACAGACATACATACAAAGTTACTTTCACATTAATAATATTAGTATGGATATGGATATCGATTGGAACTGTATGTGACGTTTTGTAAGATTAAAGAAACTTTGCCCTTAAGACGTAAATACTAAAAGTGAACTTGAAATTCTATAGGTACGTCAAAGGTCACGGGTTCAAATTCGCTAGTGTCCATAATTTTTCATATTTTCTTTATCAATTTAGAGCCTTGAAGAAATTTGAAAAGCCGTCTCGATTTCAAAAAGCTCGATGATTAAGGTTGTATGAATAGTAAATGATGAATACTACCTTTACTTACTACCCAATTGAAAAGATAATTGAATTTGAATAAATACATTTTTGTATACTAAGAAGTAGGTAAGACAGCAACTTCCATTTTCAGAAAATGTATGACTATAAAAGCGGAGTACTCTCGTTGATCTCCGTAACTTAAATACACAGAAAGAATTTCCAATTATTCGATTCACAGATAATATTTGTTCCGAGTCTGGATGTTAGTGTATGTGATATTTTATGTTTGGACAACGTAACTAAAACAAAATAACAAAAATAACGCGTTTAAAAACAAAAACTAAAAATAAAGCGTTTAAAAACAAAAACTAAAAATAAAGCGTTAAAAAAAACCGCTATTTCATTGACACAGCATCGCGTTCCATCGTCGTTCTAATAAAATGCAATTACACGATCATCGCGCGACATGTGATTCGCGATACGATGATTTCCGTTCATCATCTGTGCCGTGATGGGATCACTCGTACAGTCACCAGTAAACCTAGTGTTTACTTTTACCGGGTACCAAATAAAAGCTGTTAGAGTTCATTGACCGATAAGTAATAGAGTTTCATGTTGTCTTATTCATAGTATAGGTATTATTCACTTCTGGACGGAGTAACATGTCTGAATTTCTAAGTTTTTTTTATACAAGTTTTTGTTGTTTTCTTCAGTTTATTTTACATCTTTTCTGTGGAATAAAATAAAAGGTATGTTTTTTTACTAGCTATTTTTTCCAAAAATAAGTATTATTAGAGATATAATTTTATTCAGGTTAACAGTTTCAATGCTCATAAGTAAACACAAAAATTTATAGTGTTTTTGTAAAACCTATTTGACGAAATATAATAAATTATCATTTATACGCAATACTATTTTTCCATACTTAAGAACTGAGGTAGAATATTCCAGAAATATCAGAATAAGGATGGCTCGTAAGCTACCTACTTTCATAAATATAAATGTATAATATAATATTATACTACTGCTACGAAGCTCATCACGTAGCGGTGCTACGTATACTCAGCTACGAAACCGCGTAGGCGTAGCATGTAACTTTGTTTATATTCATACACAGATGCTTTTCTTTAATTTAAAGCTCGGAGATTACTTAAGAAGGTTTAAGTTGTTTGCGAGCTGGCAACGTTAAATTTTGTTTGGTACTTTTGTTCTATACGAAAAAAACATGATTTTATTTTAACCACCAAAAATGGGGTGCTATTAAAATAATAAAAAAAATGTGATGTAAGTTTATTCTTTCATAAGTTAAAAAAGATACATTCGCGCTTAATCTATATATATAAAATTTTCGTGTCACAGTTTTCGTTCCCATACTCCTCCGAAACGGCTAGACCGATTCTCATGAAATTTTGTGAGCGTATTGAGTAGGTCTGAGAATCGGCCAACATCTATTTTTCATACCACGAAATTCACGCGGACGAAGTCGCGGGCAACAGCTAGTTTAATATAAATATATAATATGTATACCCACATCGACCGTTTTGAAAAAAAAAATAAAAATAAAAAATTCAAAAAGCGTCGTTGCCAGTCTTTCTGAAGTAAGTCAAGGTCCTTAACTAACATGGACTCTTTAAAACAAAATGTTCCATTGATTAAACCAAGATAATTGGGATCATTTTAATTTCCTACCGCACTTCGTACTGAATGAATTCGAAAGACGTTTGTATAACCAGTGGGCTTGAGTACCTGTCCTAATTAGTTCGGAAATTTAATGCCCCAGTTAGTTACGTAGGGTAACGGTTGAGAATGGTGGCATAACTGGGAATATAGCCTATCTTAATCAACGTGGCTGTTTAACGGAATATTATGATTTTAATTTAGAATTAAATGCCTACTGGTTAACGGGAAATTGTGTTCAATACGTACTTAGGTTGTTAAAAGTATTTATTTTTTATTTTATACTTTACTTCTCCTTTTCTTATCGTAAGGTTGATGAAGAACCTGGTGTCTGAGTTTAAACCGCCTGTGGCCTGTGATGTCTCTCAGGTATTGAATTGTCTCCACTCGGCTATCATTGAAGTCGCGCACTTTACTCATTTATATACATATCATTTTTATTATGGTCTAAGATAGTAAGTTTTACTTACGCACTTTAGTGGTGTTCTTTGTTTAAAAACTCTATCAATAAGCTTCATGGAGAAATATCATCTTTTTGGAAAGACCTTTAGCAGTGGTTACGCACGCCTAATTCATTCTTCTTTCACTGTCCAAACAAAACAATGACACCTATTTTTTAACCCCACACGTGGCGCGTAATTACAATCCTTAATTTATCGAGTTATGACATTAACGTCAAGTGTGACGTCTTATTAATACCGTGTCTCATCCGTCGTCAGTGCGTTATTAATGATGGCCGTAATTATCCGACTAAGACGAGAGTTCTCATTACACAAGAGGAATACGATTCTGAATACGTGTTTAAACATGATTTATCATCATTAAAACTTCGACGTGTTAATGAAAGTTGATGAGTCTCGAGCGGCCACGCGTTCTGCCTTTGTTGGAGTATGGAGGCGTTGATTTAATCGGTTTTAAACAATCGTACGATTCCTTGATTTATGCTCTCGTGGGGATTATGATTTGTGGTTAGCTGATAACTTATATTTGGTTTAGGAATGAGAATTATGATATGAGTAGGAGGATAATTTTATTCTGAATATTTTTGATGGTAAAAGTGTGTAAAACCGGCGTAGTATATAGTAAACAATTTACGATAGTTAATATATTGATTTTGTTTTTTAGAATAGGTATTTTTCGCAAGGTTTGTTTAACATTCATTCATTTAAAACTTATGTTTCACTAGTGAACATTTTTTAAACTTTTGCCATAACGAATACTGAGACTCATATTTACTGTTTGAATAGTATTAAATGATTTTTATTAGCATAATTAAGTCTACGATTGTCATAAAGGATTTAAGGTACATTAGCTGTAAAAATGTAACAGCAATGAGCTTTAAAGTTGTCTATATGCAATGGCACTTCATTGATTATTCTGCATACCTACTCGATGCCTCGGTGCGTATTATATTGGCCTAGTATCAACCACAATAACTGGAACACGTACAAATGCTTCTATGTCTATTCTTATTGCAAAGCACGTCCATATGATAGTACTTTGTTCTTGTTTATTATGTAAACGGATTCTCAATTTGAATCTGTAGCCAGTGTATTCAATATTGAGAACTTTTTTAATATTTACTAAGCTAGTTTCCAGAGAGAGTAATATTTCTGTAATACATGCTTTAGATTCATGATCTTTTTAAGTGTGTTCTTTCGTAATATATTTGACTTTAAATGTTACTATATAAAGTAAAATATTGTGTGATGGATGAAAGAAGAGTGACAAAACTAATATATGAGGTGAATGTTAGTGATGTAACGGGAAGGGGAAGATCTTGGTGAACATACCTAGACCAAATCGTAGATGTTCTGGGGGGTCAAGTGACAAGCAACGTTAACCTACGAGTGTGTATGAGGAATGTTATGCGTGTGAATGAGGCGAAAAAAGCCGGATCGTAGCAAATAGTAATTCATGGTGTCTGCCTACCCCTTTGGGAATCAGGCGTGGCTTTATGTTCGTATGTTTAAAGTAAAATTTGTTATTTGTTGAGCAGACTATCTTTAAGTGTCGTAGGCCTGAATGTGATCGCAGGCAAGTTCTCATAACGATCCGGCACGGACACGGCAGAATCATCCAAAAAACTCTTATCACTCCGCCAGCCGCCACTCAAACATAAAATATTCCGCGTCCCACATTCTTCTTACTCATAAATTCATCTTCCATGGTGTCACGAGTGAGACAAACATGCCATAACTCAAACATACGGGCCGGCTATAAACAAGCCAGGCAAGATACGGGGTGACGTCACGGACGCCTCTGAATGCAGCCAAGTGACGCAAAACACACGGGCCGTGACCGTCATGTGACGTCATTAGTCAACGACACTCAGCAGTAACGGTTGTTGTAAATCAGACTCGGTACTGACTAAAATAACAAGGTGCACGACACGGAGTGCCTATTTCGAAAACTTCTAACTACCAATGTCGGTGAAAAGGGTAAAGGTTATAGTCGACAGTGATAAACAACTAGGTAGGAACTTAATTACGGGTTGATAGCATCTAAAATAGTTCTGTTTACCTAGCCAGAGTAATGCTTCCATTTCAATAGTTGGTATTGTGTCAGGCGCAGTAGAGACGTTTGTTAATCTTAACTGTGTAGTATCTTGTTCAAAGGTGATGCCTTAATAATGGTAAAGGCTTCTATATAGGTTTAAAAGTCGACGCCTGGATGGTAGATAGTTCACAGAGTCTATTACTGAATGTAATAATAATTCAGGTAATGAAACTTTACCTTAATATCAATGTATTGAAATATAGAAATATATTGAAAGCGAAAAAAATTGGTTCAGTAAAATTAAAAGAAAAAAATACTGCTCCATTTATCAAAATGTTTGCGTTACGATATATTTTACGTAGGTTTATTTTTATTTCATGAAACTTCGTAAATTTTGTATTAATCAATTGTATACAATAACAGAGTCCTCTGAAATAATATTAAAAACTAAACATGAATGCAACTGTAATAATAAAAATCGCCTTGAGGCACGAAATAACTTGGTTCAATGAATGTCAGATCTGCCTGGCTATTACAATACTTCACAACCATAAATACTTGTTCAATTTCAACCATTTCATATAACTGAAGGCATCTCATTTAATCATGATCCCTATTCGCGATATATTTTTTGGGCACATCAATCTTGATAGCACGCCTAGGCTTCAGAGGCAGCTCTTTATTAAATTTACCGAAGCGCAAGCTGTCATTGGGCTCGTCTCGTCTCGAGATTAATTTTAAGTCATGTCAAATTTACGTTGGCTTTAATATCGTGTGGATATGTCGCGATAATTACCCTCCGACCCCGCGTTGTGTGTACTTGTATGGTAACATGACGTAACACAGCTTACAGCTTAGCATATATGACACCCGGTTACGGAACATTTCGCTGATATACCTAAAATTATGTTCGTTTTCGCAGTAGGCGGTCGTGAGATTTAAGCGTATTAAGCTGATTAGCATTACTGCTTAAGCTTGTATCGTAAAGCTTTGGTGATTCAACGAATATACGACATTTCAATATATCTAGGTGTAAATGAAAGTTTAACTATTTTGTACGATATTCCAGATCATATTTCATGTTCTATCTGTATTCTGAGTTTATGGATTGTTAATATCAGTTAACATGTTGAACAATCCTTGTGATGCCCACATGTCTTGTGATACCAATATAAAATATTCAAATAATAAATTAATATAGTAATATATGTTTTAATATCATACATTAATAAAAAAAAACATTAACTTATTAAACAAAAAGTCGTAATTACACTAAATTAAACTACCTATTTGCATGAAAATTTAAAAATGGCTTCACAAAAAAAATGAAAGTTTGTGATTCGCGCATTGTTCAAATCGGTGTGGGACGGTAAAAAATGTGTGTTTTTTTTGTCCCCCTGACAATGTCATGGCATGCAGATTGCAAGTACGTGATCTGAAAGTCAATGTCCTCGAGCTGCGGTTGACAAGCCGATTAGTGGCTTATAGTGACTGGAGGGCGCGTCACTCCGACTGCTGCCACGAGCACACGAAAGGCGTGATTTTTTAAATATAACTCGATAAACAGATTATTATTTTTGCACTATTCGTTCGTTTTTGTAGGACCTATCCTATGATCGTGAACAAAAAGGTTGGGTGAGAAAAGAATATAGTAAAGACGTTTCTTACTTTATGAGGAGAAATCATTTGTCAACAAATATGTTTAGGTCCTTTATCTACGTATAAGAGATCTAATAACGGCGCGACCTTTAAATTTGTCTACGCTTACTTTACGACAAAGTAACGAGAGCTACAATTATTTGTGAAACGGTACACAATTTTGGTGTATTATGTTTCGCGAGAGATGTAGGTACATTATTTAGTATGTTTTACGATTGTTATCGAGTTTGAAAAAAGAAAGAAAAAAACATTTATAGAAAAAATACAGAACGCAGGTAGATTAACAATGGTGCATAGTTCACGTGTCATTATTATTTTGAATATAACTATATTATCATTAATATTTAACATATACATTTAAAATTTTCTATACGAGAAGAGGCCTTTGCCCTGCAGTCGGACAGTTATAGGCTGTTATTATTATTATTATTTAAAATTGTACGCTCGTTTACAAATAGACGAATTAGTATAGATAATGACAGATAATAGTAACATTTAATTTGTATGCTTACAGTTTTAGGAGACACGGCTGATGAGACACGATATTATTATCAGTGGATGGGGGATCCCATACTCATTACCTGACGACCGCAACATAACCCTAATGATCACTAGAATTAATAATGTTTTGCTTCTCTACTGGAAGGTTAAAGTTCTAGGTACAACAAACGGACACTGCCTCCTAAATAAACACCATTTTAACATTGGTGTGACGGACACTCGGACAGACGGAAGGAACGCTATAGCACGTGTTCATAGAGTGCGGAAGCGTGTCCGATCAACGGGCACGGAATCTCCAGTGACCAGCATCATTACCGAAAGTTTGCAACAACCTGGCAAGGCATCTCGCGTTTTGGGATGAACTGGAATAGTTGGAGTAAAATAAATAAATACATTACGCATAATCGCCGAATCAAGCGGTTAAGTGCGGATAGTGCCCAGCTAGATGGCGGGAAAGCTATCAGCTTAAAATAATTGACACTCTCATATTTTTTAAATTGAATGACAAATCGTTTCGACCTTTGGCGGTTATTAGATATCAATTATATGTTCAACGTAGTACCGAATTGATTTGGATATAATAGGTTATATCGTTTCCGTATCAGACAATATTTTATTGTTTGCCAATAAATTTGAAA
Organism: Abrostola triplasia; assembly: GCA_946251915.1. Classification (NCBI taxonomy): domain Eukaryota; kingdom Metazoa; phylum Arthropoda; class Insecta; order Lepidoptera; family Noctuidae; genus Abrostola; species Abrostola triplasia. The sequence goes on along the minus strand of OX276434.1, from coordinate 5,639,183 downwards.
CTGAGCAAAAACAATTTGTCAATGTAACTTTGATTAATAATTAAATAGTCGTCAACCAAATTTGTTTGGTGACAAGAATTAATTGAAATGTATGACGCGGCCGGTGGCGGCGTTGCGCCAGCTGTTCACAGCTTTAATTAAGGAGCTAATGTACTGCCACAACGGATCCTGGCGAGTGAAGGATGTGATTGATGACACGTGAACACATACCTACACACAAACCTCGATATTCCCGCACGTCGAATCCGACGACAAATTATTATTTCATTTTGTTTCTGTCAGCGTTTAATGGATTAATCCTTTGCTGATGGCATTTGCTTTCGACTGTACCGCGCCGTGTTCATCGTAATATGGCGCCTTTATAGCCAAGTCAACTGTCGGAGATACTATATTGCAGTAGGTTATTGTTTAAGCGTATTTCATATTGATAATCCTATTGTCATGACTGTTTGTGAAATGTTCTTCTGTATCAGGAAGGTATACATTCAGAGTTAGCCACTTATGATAAGCTTCATGAAGTAGATGACCATCCTGTGCTATTATTTGCCAAGGACCCGCAGAATTAAATTCAGACAAATTATTATTTGCCTTTAATTGTAAAAGTAGGTACCTACCCTTGATCTATTTAATGTGTTTAAGTGTTTTCTTACAATATTATAGTTTTAATAAAATAAATTGGCATTTAGAGCTAGGATTTGTTTAGAAGTACCTAATTTAATTTCTGCGAATCGTTCGTTCTGAAGTTGGTTTATATAAAATTACAGTGTGTGTATTGTACCTAAACATGTTTTCTAGAATATTTTATTTAAAAGGGGTTCACATGAAACGGATATTTTTCATTGTCACATATTTACTGCAAATATTATGCTTAGGTATCTTTTTATTAATATAAAAATTCTACTCGAATCCAGTTTCGAAGTCCATATCTTGATAACTGCATTTTTTGAAACAACAAACAATTGAGAATTCGACGGTTTGCACTGTGAATACCGAATTTTGTTTGAGTTTGTAGGCTAACAGGTTAAAAATTGGTCGAGAGTGTGTCAAATCTATACCTACGATTTCTACCGTTGTGTCTCTATTTGTTGCCCAAAAAGGTGTATAAATTGAATACAGAAAGAAAGAAAGGGTAGTCCACCTAGTAATATAATTATGACCTTTGGGGATAAGTGAAAGTATATAATGTAGCTTCTGTAATTGAGAATACCTCTGGTTATCTTTTTGGGAATTTGGAACATGATTATTTGTAAGTATAAAATTAATAAAGTACTTCAACCAATTCAAGGACCAGCGATCTAACGAGATTTTAAATACGAACTAGTTTCAGTGAAAGATTTTGTAGAGCGTTGAAAATATTATTACGGACCGAAAAAACAATGAAATGAATGAGCTTATGCGATGAGCTGCTCATTTCAGTTGCCTCGCTCGCGCAGCCACTAAGCCTTATAACAAGGGCATACCCGCCAATAATCGTATGGATTTCTTTTTCATAACCGTTTTTTATACACAAGGCAGGGTTTCAACAAAAAATATTTTTGCGAATTTCTTCTACTTAATACATCTAATAATCCTATCGTATTACGGCACGACCTCTTAGATGAAGTAGACGTGAAGAAATGTGTCCTTAGTATGGCTTACAAACAAAATTCTTACTTTACTTATACCTATACCTATGAAGGCACGTCGCGAGAGCAGGCGTTACAACCGCAGTAAGTACCTCTTCCATAACAGAGGAATCGTCATTACGTCATAATTATATATAGGTAAGTAGGTATAAGGAAAATGTGCTCGAGCTCAGTGGCGTGCCATGGGAGAGGCCTATGTCTAGCAGTGGACTGAGATAGGCTGATGATGATGATGAAGGAAAATGTATAGATCCCACAGCCAACTTACACGAGATTGCGATTATAGCATCCATAGACACTGGCATTTTATAAGCTTTTGTGCATTTACACAATGAAGCCAATTAACCCGCTAGAACACCTCAATACTCCTTGACATTTATTTCAAAATCTGCACAGCCGTTAGTAAATTCGAACAGATCGGTCATATTTCATGCGCGCGGCTATGTGGGTGGACGTGCGACGTGAATTATGACGTCAGCAGCCGACCGCGCAGGATGCGACCTGCGACACGTCATTGCATCGGTATTGGGAACCCTTGTTTCCGATGGCCCAATAAATTCGTTGGGAGCCTGTCATTTTGTTCCGTTAACGCTGTATTTGAATTAAAGTTTCAGATTAACTTATACCGGTATAAGCCTGCTTCATTTATTATGATAACGTCACGCTATATGACGTCAATGATTATGATGCCGTTGGTAAAATGTGGTTTTAATAATCTGATGACAGAAGCTGATAAAACGTCTACTACTATAACAACTAAATAATCACTATGCTGTATAGAAAAGGTATTTAAATTTTAGGAATTCAGTTTTACTACATAACTCCAGTAGTAAAAAAGTAATAATGTTCTAGCTTTTGGTTATAACAAACGCGATGAATTGCGTAATCCGTATGGAGTGTAGGACATTTTCCTTCCCCTAACGAAGACAAATTAAGCCCACCTGTCTCGCCGAGTAGACCAGGATTAAATACCGATGAGACCTTAGCTGCGGTAATATAGTAGGAGTATTTGTACGTAAAAACAGTGCGTGTGGCTTTATGTGATTACTTTTTTCGGTATAGTATTGTATATTAAGTTACATGTTACACAGCGAGGTATTATGGTGACAAACCTTTAGCGATTTAAATACTATGCATAGGTACTTATTTTACTAATCTTATTTTATTCAGCTTAGTAATGCTAAAATTTACACATTAGAAGGCTCAAATTCTGTTAGGTATGTACTGAATTTCAACCTTCAACTAAATGTACTTAGTAATGTAATTAGAAAGTATTTAAGTAGATTTTTGTAAATTTAACAATTGGTCTTTAACAACAAACAAGTCAAACATATTTATTATAACTAAAATAATTGAAATTGGAAAAACAGTGATAAATAATACTATAACATGCCTACCCCTCAGCGAAACAGGCGTGACTTTATGTATGTATGTATGTATAATACTATAACACGCTTGTTACAAGGCTGGTTTTAAAGGCTTGTCTACAATCCTCAGTTACCGTATACGGCACAGAAACCGTGCGACGAAACCGGACGGGTGTAAATAATAGACTTCCGACAGTCGTCTTATGCGACGCACGCGGCGCGATGCACTCGGTTGAAACTGGGTGCTTGTTCGAACGCGGTTCTGTTGGTGCGTTGGTGTTATGTGTTCTAGTACTGTACCCTTACCATGAATTCTTATAGCAGGACAGTTTCCCTTGTAAAGCTAGACGCCTCTACGTGCAGTGTAGTGCGACATCTCGCTTTCATTACTGGGGCTTGAACTGCTCAGCGGTTAGATGTCACGTGGTGAGTAAGAGTTGTCACGGTGTTGGTACAAAAGAGACCTCAGCGCGGCAGTGGTTAGTGGTCGTTTAAAAAAATGTGTTTCTAAGAAATTAAATCCAGAAAAAAAACATCATATAATTTAGGTACTACTGACTGTAGCCGTTGTAGGCTAACATTATATTCGAAGCGAATATGTAAGAAAATGAATAATTTAGTTAAATTGATTTTATAACAAGTCCTTGTTATTGGAGCTATATTATATATTGTAAAGGACGCGCAGGTTTGTTTACTGAACGAGAAATACACCGATCACAGTTGGGCTGAATAACATCTAGAGATTTTTCTCAAAAATTATATTCACACAAAAGTACAACAAGGCTTAACTCAGTAATACAACATTTTAAGAGATATCTTGTGAACGCTATCTGGAATTTAGCATCTCTTTAGATGATCCCTCTAAGCCTCAGGGTGGAATATTCAGCGTCGACGCAATTTCGTCCTTGACCGATTTTTTATACATTCAACTATAAATATTTGATAGGTTTGCTAAACCGGGCCACGCTCGCTCTTTGGTATGATGTAAATGTATTGTAGTAGTATGTTAATAGAGGAAGAGGGTTCGAATTATTATCGAGCGATCAATGTAAGTTTAATTGAAATGATCACACAATTATTTCACACACTATTCTGAAAAATATTTTTACCACGTCCGTAGTTATCTACTACTTCTAGTCGCCTACTTTACTAGTCGAAAACATAGATTACAACCTTTTCTGATTAGTAAGAGCCAATTTTACCTAAAAATCTTTTTTTGCACCTAAATTTCAACCTACGTTACAATTGAAATAAATTTAAAAAAGCATTATTTGCACTGTTTTTACTTGTAAAATGTCTACTGATAAAAATATCACTGTTCGAAACGATATGATTAGGTATTATTTATTTTGATACTCATTTGACATACGACACTATGCGTAGTTACCTACTTGTATGTGTGTGTACTTCATAAATATTTGAGATAACATTTCTGTGGTTATTTCTTGTACAATAGAGCTTAGTACGTTTAATAAGACGCCATGTTACCGATACACGTATCGTCATTATCATAATTGTCAACTTTTATCGTCGACGGAGCTTCTTGGAGCTCTTGGCATCTTTCGTTCATTCTCTTTCGTTCATTCTCGTTCGTTCTTGTTACGTAAGAATACGAGTATTGCCTTTGCCTTTCAGAAAATTATGTAAGATTAGGTACCTATCGCTTTTTGCTAAACCCATTACTTATGAGAGGCGCGATACGCATGAGAGTGATAAAAGCAGTAATTGTAATTAAGATTAACTTTAAATCTAATTACTGTCTTTAGATAAAGATGTTTAAGTTTAATTAATATATACGCAAATTATATTCACGCATCTTATCCCTGAAGGTGAAGGCAGAGGTCTTCTTTATAAAGTGTAGTCACCTATATTCCTCCGTTCATATTGTAATAGGTAACAAACCTATTACCATTGAGCTGACATCTGATTCCACGTTTCTAAGGACTCCTGGCAACACAGAATCTTTTAACATAAGCTAATCAATACACAATGGTTTATATTTAACATACAAGACATGTAGATGTAACACAGCTGTTTTATTTCCCAAGTTTCAAACTTTTAACCAAAATACGAGTACATTTTGTAACATGGATATCAATTTTGGATTAGATGTTGATTGATGTTTCTGCGGTAATCCTATGTCCATAAAATATCGTACTAGTACCTATACATACATGTTAGATTATTTGGACCTTAATAGGCCACGCCCACATGGTTTGAGTAGCCATTAGATTGATGGGATTTCCTCGATAATTTGTATAAGCGATGAGACAATTTTTCGGGACTTTTTAGTTTTAAACAGTATTCTTTGTAAATAAAACCGTATTGTATGGAGAGAGAAGCATAAAACCTACAAAACTACGTATACTATCACTGTATTCGTTCCCATTATTCTTCAGTACAATGCAGACCGTCATCTGTGCTCACATTTGTGCATTCGATTCCGGTGACGGGACCAATATTTGCATGTATGCCCTAGGGGTATTTGTTCCGCGTCTGATTTAATGTGAATAGCATGTATGGCATGTGGCTATTCTTGGACGTGAAACCAGATCGAAATATTATTATTCACTTATGATGGTTCTATAAACTAATTCAGTAGGCGGGTAGAGTTGTAGAAGTTCGAAATATAATTTGTTGATAAAAATTCGTGCTCTGTCTTGAATTACGTAGAGACACTTAAACTATGTTCATTGTGCTCGTAGAATTAAATAAAACAATGTCGCTACATAGTTGCATGTTATCTACCATAGAAATCCGCACGACCGCGACGTCTAGTGTTGTAACTCGGAGGCGACAAAAAGTGCAAATGTTGTGTACGTCCGTTTTTCTTCACGAAACTGGGTCATCTTATTGTGCCTTTCCGCTTGCTGTTAAGTAATGGCATGTTTGTTTGAATTCTTGGTGACGGTATTATCTCCACACGTGGAGTTCGCTATACCAGTGTAAAACTTATGCATTATTTTTATACATTTTCTACAATTCCTATAATGGAAGCTCGCCTTTTTCACTACGAGGTTGGTGAAGAATGAGTTTTTTTTATTAGTTGCTACGCGCTCTGTATCTCTTCTTTCACTCTTGTGACGTTTCTCAGACTTTCTCTTCATACGATACTCCCAAAGTGTTTTCTTTCATGACTTCTATATCCTTCTTCATGTTGCATTAGGTACCTGTTTTTGTACCACTAGAATACTAGCTGTTGATATTTTTACTAAAGAGTAATTTTGAAATAAGAAATACAATTTTCAGTGTATTATTATTATCCGACAGGAGCAAATGCCTTTTTCCATCAAGAGAAAATACGAGCATTCGCTTACACTTTTGCTCTCTGATTCGTCGGAAAACATGGATGAAGATTATTCTATTTTTATTTTCTAATATCGATCAGCGTCTGAAGCACAGTCAAATGATCACAGCACACATAGTAAGAGTTTGTCAATATGCAGCTACTACTTGATATCCACAACGTCTTGATACTTTCATTTATACACCAACAACATGACCAAAAAGGCCAAAACAAATGATGCTGAAGAAAAATCTTTACACGCATAGGTCAAGACGTGGCCTATTCACAAATTCATGGCGGAGACAGTCAAAGGTATAATGGTCTTGCCGTTTCTTTTCTATAGACATGACACTAAGCGTGGGACATCTATTATATAGGTACTTGACATATTGTAGGGGCCTTATACCTGTTTAATTTGTGTATAGCGGAACTAAACCCTTGACCTTGGCAAGTAGGCACGACATAAGAGTTCTCATTATAATTAAAGTGATACGATGTAAGTAAAATATTGATGCTAGATATAAAGAAAGTAAAGAAACATGTGTTCTTATTACGTTTTATGACCGTCCATATAACAGTCAAGGATCATGTTTTTGATAACTCTTATTGCATTATACTATGTTGTATTTGTTAGCTCTGAGGGCAATAACAATTCTCGATTATTGAACAGCTTACCAACCTGTATATTACCTGTGTATTAGTAATTTAATAAAAGTAAAATTGCAAAAAGTTCTTCTCCCTTAGGACAGCCAACGATGACATTTTATACTGCGGCTGTACTATCTGTAACTGTATAATTATAATATTATTAGCATTTAATAATAATAATAATATGCGCTATTAAGTTAGAGGGAAACACAAAATATGTACTTATAGCTTTGCTCCCTCATTCCGCCTTAAGAGCGCATAAGCATTTACTTTTATCATTTGTATAAACTCAGAAACAAGCATCAAACTAGGGACAATCAATAACATAGTGAAATGGACTTTCCCGCATTATTTAAAAAAGCGCCATCTATACTTCGACGGTACTGTCCGTAGTAGTTCATCGATGTGCCACAGTGCGGCGCTAGTGTGCAAGGTTGCAGCGGCTTGAGCTCCGCCTCGCGTCCGTAGTAATACCATCCCTCCGCTAGGTGGTGCTGGAATAAAATACCGTAGTTGTTTAATATTTTAAAGTTAAGTTTCAAACAGAGTGCGTATACTGCTTATTATTACAATTATTATAATTACGTATTTTTGTATTAGGCTGAATAAATTGTAACAAAATAGTAAATATAATTTCTTAGTATTTAATTTTTAAGTACGTGCTTGTTACTCATTACCTATCGTTTTCGCTTTCATTAGAGACATAATACAAAAACAGTTGTCAGAAAGACTATTAATACCTGTATAACTTATACTATTATTATTCTGGCTTCTTTACTAAATAAATAAAGTAACGAGATCATATTACTTTTAAAGTCAGATAACAACGATGAGTCACCTACGTGATGAGTCAAAGAATGCATTGAAAAATTGTGGGACTGATGGAGGGCAAGGCATTGCGAGCTGTCTCTACATGGTACAAGTTATCAAGCAAGCAATGTAATTTGGACGATAGCAGATACTAAAAGTAAATAGGTACACAAAGATTCGTATGTTCAGAGACACGCAGGACACAACTTTGGTAGAGTTTAGAAACGGGGCGTAAGTCGAAAAATACTTAAGCAAATAAGTATTTTAGTTTTACGAAACGTTAGTGCTGACTCTTTAGTCTAGTGGTTGCAGCGCGACTGCTGAGTATGTTGTCCCAGGTTCGAATCCCGGGTCGGGCAAAGTGTTACTGGGTTTTTTCATTAGGTAATTCTCAGCAGCAGCACGGAGTCTGGAGTTGTGCCCGTTTGATGGCACTAGGCACGCCCCCTATTACATTGGGACCTAAAAACATAACTGGCGAAATGTGGGTGGACTATATGTGCACCTCGGCCTACCCCTTCGGGGAATAAAGGCGTGATGTTATGTGACGTTAGTGTAGTTAAAGCTTTATTGTATTTCTAAACTAATTGTCACCTTCTCGTCTGTCTAGCGGTCGCGAGTTGCACACATCGTAAGGGTGTTTGTAGGTTAGGTGTCATAAGTAAGCTATTAATTCTATTATCTACAATACATACATATGTACCTTTAGATATGGGCTTTGATGCTAGAAATAAATGGTTATCATTATCCCTATACTTTATAATTGTGCTACTCTTTGTTGCTTATATATTATTTATGTAAGAAGTATCAGGATGTTTTTAGTTTTCTAAAAATTAGTAAACTCCACGAAAACCTTATTGGTTAGACTAAGAAATCGTTTCACGATAACTAGCGTAAAGCTAACTTAGGTATCTTTGTGTGTAGGTAACTATTTACCCTAAAAGTGTATTGTCAAGTTGTATTCGTATAATTATTTGATTTAGATTCATGGAAACATTATTTACTTTTTATTTTCACATTAGGTACCTTTAAAAACAAAATTGAGCTTAGACTACGGTAAACCTGAACATTAAAGCTAATTATTTCAACAATAAATGACTAACAAAAACAGTACGTGCGACTGTTTTATCATAGCGACTTGATTATATACTCAATACGTTATTTGCAAGCTCACAATGTAGTTACAATGAGTTTTTCCCAGAGCTTTCATCAGTTTTATACATTTATAGCCCCTAAAGCAATACTTCAATGCACGATAATAATCAGAAAAACACCACTGCGTTATAAGCTCCCCCTGGCGTAACAATTAGAAAATTAAATACATAACAAGGTTGAAAGGTTTTTACAAAAATTGTTACAGTACTGGTAAAACAGACTTGTCGCCGCAGTTCTTCGTAGAAGTACGGGCTTGCGTGCCATTTATAGGCTAGGAATAGAGCTCTGGTGTGCGATACCACAACAATTGTATTTTCAATTGAATTGTCTGACCTTTCCTGGATTTAGCTAATTGAAAATGAAACAAAGATAATGAAACCTATAATTAAGCAACAATTTCAAAGAAAATTGAAAAAGGGTTACCCTTTTCAAGTGTTCTGACACATCATTCTAAATTTAACGTAGAATTAAGCTTAAAAATAGTACTTAGTGGATAATACTCAACATTCAAATGTTTACAGACTACGACGTTGAGCAAATTTAAATCAAAAATATTGTTTTGAATGGACATCAGCAAATTATGAACGAGTTATGCATTTCTTATGGTTTTGTAGGAAAATGAAAGTTCAAAGTTGATGGTAACTTCTGGTGAAGTAAAACTTTTAATTGAAGAAAGATATTTTGAGACTCAGTTTGAAAACTTATGGGATCTCTTTCATCTGCAGATGTTTTATTTCTTTTCTTTTTAATCTCGATGATAACAATTTTGATTGAAATTTTATTTTATTAGGTAGCTATTATATACAAGAACTAGTATATCACAATTAAGCTTATGTTACTAAAAGAATCTAACGAAATTATACAGAAATTGGATCCCAATTTACAATAACGAGTACCTCAAAGAGAAGATAAAATTATTTACTGCGTTGAGAAACGGCTCTATTCATTTAATCAAACTTGTTACTTACTTTTTAAGATACATTGCACAAATAAAATTGATTTTCGTAAAGCCAAAATTTACGAGACCATCTCGTGGTTAGATTAGACTCGATAAATAAAAGTAGTATTATAATTAATCGAGTACAAAATAAATATCGAATCCGCTTATTGTTTTAGTTAAGAAATTCTTAGAATGAATTGAATTTTCTTAAGCACAAAGTTTCGAATCTGAAAATTCTTGGGCACAAATTAATATTTCGGCTCACTACATCAATTTGGTGTTGAAAGTTATAATATATTTAGACTTAGAAGTTATGGTTACTGAAAATGTTAATTAATTAATCTTAGTAGGCATAGAATTGGGAAGCTATAAGGCGATGAATTTTAATTAGGGATCAAAGTATAGTAACGTTCTTAACTGGATCTAGAGAGTATTTATTTTTTTCTGTTTTTGTTTTTTCGGCTTCGGCTTTTCATGCATTAACAATACAAAAATATGCGCGTCAACTTGAGAACGTCCTCCGCTGTTTTTCGTCGCTTAAAAATAAAATTTCATAAAACTTTTTAGTATTTAATTTAATGTAATGACTGAAAAACTAATATTTTCTTGAAGTTTTGTCTGGGAATTCAGGAATAATAATTATCGTACCATAATTAGTTTAATCCTAACACATTATAAAATCAGAGCAATTATAATAATTGCCCGCCAACATGTAGTCAAGCTCCTGGCCTATAAATATTGTATAGGTTGTTGGTGCCACAGAAGAACTTTATCGTAGCCGCACTGGAATTAAGCAATTACATGCAAGTTCTGAAACTTGGAAAATGAGGAAAACAGAAAACGCCAAACATCGTTTTATTTCCTTACATTTGCAATTCAATGGGTCTAGCTAGTTTAAATGGCTTGACGGTACTCTTTACTGTAATATAATAAAATATAGGTGATATCATTATTGTTTTGAATGTTACTGTACTGAAAATCCATACTAAACGCTATATTATGTATACAGGTGAAAGTTTGTGAGTGTGTTTGTATGTTTGTTACCTCTTCACGCTGAAACGGCTTGACCGATTTTAATGAAATTTAGTATGTAGGTAGCAGACACCATGGGCTACTTTTAATCCTGAAAAAATATAGCGTGTAACACCGCGGGGCGCAGCTAGTAATATTATAAATGTGAAAGTTACTCTGCCTGTCTGCTACGCCTTCACGACTACACCGCTGGATGATTTTGATGAAATTTTACTTGTAGAAAGTTTAAGACCCGAGAAAGGACATAGGCTACTTAACGCGGGCAAAACCGTGGGCAGAAGCCAGTGTTTTAATGAATAACATTGGGTAGAATTATCTTTAAACATAATTCATTGTAAGATTGTTTTTGAATAACTTTATATCATTTAATTTTAACTAAGTCTCAAACATTATTTCAGTATTTGCACTGCAGTCTTGTTTAGTTTGACACAAATAATATTCTAAATGTATCACTGAGCTATTAGTACACAAAGATACTTTAACTCTTGACCTGAGTATAGCAAAAGAAAAATAACCGGCTCCAAATTACGCTCCATACATAAACACAAAACTATAAGCCGCGCCGACCAGCCGCGTGTAAATGCATCAACAAACTGCACAGTTTAGTTACATGCCCATCCTAATTTGCATTAAAAAATATTAAAAGCTGGACATTCGCTGTCGGTAAAATTTCATTATTTATATTTTACGTCGGACCGGCCGGTTCTTTTATGTAAATATGATTGTGCATGACGCAGGGCCGAAAGTTTCGCTGAAATGAGTTTGTAACGAGTGGTGCCGCATACCGCATGCAGGAGACGTGAGGTTCGAGTATACAATAGTTCTGATGTAGGTTTGAATATCAGTGTGTTAGATACTTAGATAGTATTTTGTTTGGTCATGTTTTTCGTTGTTATTCCGCTGTTCGCTTATGCTTTTTAACTACGGCAAATTCAGTCCAGTCAAATTAGACAAACAAGGTTAGTAAAATTCAAAAGCCGAAAATTGGTATGCACTGACCATTTTGATTGCCTCGTTGTTCTAGTGGTTGCTGAGCACGACGTCCTGGGTTCGAATCCCGGATTGGGTGAAGTGTTACTGGGTTTTTCCATTAGGTAATTCTAAGTAGCAGCACGGAATCTGGATTTGTGCCGGGTTGATGGCAATAGGCTATTACATTGGGACCTAAAAATATAACTGACGAAATGTGGGTGTACTATATGTGCACCTCTGCTCCTCCGGGAATACAGGCGTGATAATATGTGATGTGCGGAACAGCATTGTAAATGAAATATAAAAAGCCCCCATCGATTTCATATCTGCAAAAAAGAAATCCAAGGTCTTTCGGAAAAATTGTTTCTAAGAGTCACCGTTTCGTTAACAGTAAAGAAATGATGGCTGTATACTGAGTTCTTTTCAAGCCGATTTTTTATATTGATCCAAAATAATAAAATTCTATTAAAAATTAAGTATTTATAAATATAATATGCAGCGTATTAAGCATTTTTTGTAATAATATTGAAGCAATGGTTCTACAATCAAAGCGTTTAGAACTAAGTTCCTTATCAAATATTATAAACCTGAACTTTCGCTCAAGTCTCAAGGAAAACAAGGCGTGAATAAGTTATTAATTACAAAACTTTGCGCTCTGTAACAATTAAATACCTCCAACTCAATAGATCACAATTCCCCAAGAATCGAAAGACAAGTTAATATCTTCTATTATTCTGCAGCCGTAACCATGCTATGGCCGACGCCAAAGGGAATGCCGCAGCTTTTGAATTGAAACTGGAATTGCTAACAGAAAGTGCTTGGAGAAACAATGGGCGGGATCTAATTGCGGGGTCCCGGGCGGGAACGTAAACGGAACTCAACGCACCGCAATCCACGTAGCTCCGACTACGACGTAGCTCCGTAGGTCCGTAGCACTAACAGATACCAAAATGTACAGAATGCGATTGCTACGCAGATCTGCTACGCTATCCTATGAATAGTATTATGTGTGCTGTGAACGTTTAAACGTCATTGCTGAATTGGATTCACTCTCCTGTGAAATGTTTTGAGCCTATGTTAGAAATCAAACTAGTAAGTCAGAGAAAATTTAACATCATACCCGAAAAGTACCGTGTATACTGTACATCATATTATATAGCGACGTTAGTTTATGAACGATGTTTATACAATTAAGTATAAAATTCATATATAATTTGATACTTTATCTACGATCTCATAACAACGTATGACCTAATTCGACACGCAATAGAATTGTATTTAAATATTCTAAATGTTGAGCTAGCGGGATTCCATAAACAATTCATCATCTATCACAGTTAGACAAACACCAAATGAACAAATCAAATTTTAGAATTTGTCGTTATTTGTCAATCAAACAGGAAACACACCATTTTGACGGGCGATTGTAATTTGTTTAAAAAAAGAAGTGAGTATTTTGGTTCGCACTCCATCCATATGCCAGAATATGCGTTCCACTCATTCAATTATGCAAAGCTACCATTTGTTAACAGATTTTAGGGTAATTCTGTGAATGTCGACTCGGTTATGCTAATCAGCTTAGTGTCCGTTATTTATGTGGTACATGCTTACAAACATTTCACGGTATAATGTGGCCGTTTACCGATAACGTTATTTCACGCAATTAATTGCAGAAACACTCACTACCATATGATTTAAAGCCGTATTAATATTCGGTCGGATTGTTTTTGTTAAACGGTTATTTTGTGTTAATTCAATGCAAATGCCGATAGCCGTTGAAAACATTGCCCCGTTGGCTTGCCATGTTTTGCCTTGATATTGGAGTTAAATGATACTAAATTTAATTACGCTTCACTCTAAATAATTATAATATTTGCTCGTTTTGTTACTGTTAACACAGGTGCTTAGTGTGCTTTCAAATTAGTCGCGTTTAGCTATTTATATGGCATTGCTGTATGAGTTATGTTACCTGGAAAGTATTCATAATTTTGCGTATCGTCTATAAATTTTGTTGTTACCTTAGAATATACTCTTAGAAGTGTTGACTATTTTTAAGTGTCCAATTAGTCTCCTTGGTCAAAAACTTTTACTCTATAATTAATTATATTAGAGCATAAACATATCGTTTGGGATCATGCCCTTCCGAGGTAGTTACATAACAACAATACATACATGCATATATAAAGTTACGCCTGTTTCCCTGAGGGGTACGCAGAGACCATGGATTTCCATTTGCTACAATCCTGGCATACTTCTTTTGCTTCATTCACACGCATCACATTCCTCATACATGCTCGTCGGTTGAGGGTACTCCTCACTTGCCCTTTTTTCCATCCTCGATTTGGTCTAGGTATGTTCGCTTAGGTCTTTCACTTTCCGATACTCCACTAACACTTGCCTCATATATTTGTTTTGTCATAACACAACAATAATAAATAAATAAATCTAAAACTTATTTTATTTGATATTATACGTAAACTAAATCATAAATTTCGATCAGTATATACCTTATCAGTACTACACACAGTACTACACATAAGTAGATATTAAGACCTATTAGTAGAAATAAGATTCTTAAGAAGCCTTACTTTTATTAGCTCAATCATTAATTAAAACATTACATAAGAGTAAAGTATCGTAAATCCAGATGAATTTACAGCATTAAACTAACTAAATGCTTATCTTAATGGTGTATCGCAAACCTCAAGTAATTAAATACGCAGCGTATTAGGCTGACCGTACCAACTCTGATACTGAACTTAAACTGGAGACAAACCGCGACTGTATTAGTAAGAGACTGAAGATTTATAATTAGATATATTCATAATCCTTATTATGTATATAATATAATGTGTTTAATTTTGTCATGTATATGACATTGCAGCATGTACATATATGAAGGAGCTTATGTCCTTTTTCGTATCTTAAACTTTCTGCATGCCAAATTTCATCAATTTCTCCAGCGGTTTAGTCCTGAAAGCGTAACAGACATAGTTTCTTTCACTTTTATAATATTAGTCTGGATGACACATATAAGACATAATGTCACATATTTGACATAATGTCACGTATATGGCATAATGTCACATATTTGACATAATGTCACGTATATGACATAATGTCTCTTATATGACATAATGTCACATATATGACATAATGTCACTTATATCATAATGTCAAGTATATGACATTTAAACTTTGCTAAATCAAATGTGCAACAGTAATTACTCCCAGAATCTATAATTCCATTATCCATTGTATCGTTATTAATTTTAATTGATATCACCGAAGAATCTCGCGCATAAATACGTCGGATATGCAAATTGTAACAAACTTATCGTCGCGTTGAATATCACTTTACAAATTGAATGTCAGGTATCGGATTACTTTCATATTGATTGTGGCGAGCTGGCGACCGTGAGCTCTTGTATTGTGTGCACTGTGGTTTCATTACAGTCACGACAGAGGGCGCTTCCGCGTCGACTCGTCGCCACAAAAAGTGAGCAATTTTCTGATAGTCATCTGACACGAAAATGGTTACGTTTGACATGCCATTTATATTACCATTTGTCAAACAACCGCAACCGTTCCTATAGGGTGCAACGGTTTATCTGTACTATTTAGACTTAAGGACAGACAATTTTTAAACCCATTAATTAAATTATCTTTATTAATTGATGAGGAGTGCCTATGTCCAGCAGTGGACTGATATAGGCTGATGATGATGATGAATTGATGAGGCCTATTGAGGCCGTATTCCTTTCTACCTTTAAAATTATTCAAATGGCCATAGTCGTATAGTTTGGGATCGCACTGAAAATAATTATGATAACAAAAGGAAGCTTTCTACACGAAATCAATAAAAACTTCACATAACAGAAATAAGTACACAATTTAAACTCAACAGCACCTACCAGAATTGCCGTATTTCATATCTAATTCTATCAATAATTAATTGTTTCAGATGTCAAGTGAGCCAGTAATCGATACAGGTAATTAAAACTAATTACACAGCAGCTGTAAAGTGTAACAACCGTTTTCCAGATTCCGACTGCGGGCAGTAATTAATGCAGTTCAAGTTATTAGCGAACATAGCTTTACGACTACGGTGGACGCCTTAGTAATTTCAAATGTACATACGTATTGTACTAATAGCGCAGTGCCTGAACTGGGTATGAACATAATTACAACGCGTACCGGCTTAGTTTACGACCAACGGTTTTGATATTTCACAGTTTCTATGCTGCGTTCGGAATGTGTTGTAGCCTTTTCAATGAAGGCGAGTGAAAGATAATTGTAGTATCAAGGAGCTTGTAACTCTCTACTGTAATTTGAAATGTACATCGTATTTAAACAATCTCAGCTTCGTGTTCTGCATCGTATGTAAAATGCATAGCTATGAGCTTGTATAAGCAGTTTCTAAAGTGCTAGCCATCTTAAACAGTATATATAGAATGTTATTCTCTACCATCTTTTTAGACAAATCATAGACAAATGTGCGTCTAAAAATAGGCGCATTTAACAATAGTTAACAGATAAGTTACATATTGCACCGAGCAGAAATCTAACACACTACAGCTACAGTTCATCAGAGACATTTGATTAAAATTCAATAAAAAACAACGTTTAACCCTCAAACGTCGGCCTCACTTACACGTGTACTCATTTTTAATTTTGTCAGCTTGAAAGGATACGTCGCATTTTATTAAGCGTTTATAATTTCATCAAGGGTCTAGATTAATTTCCTTATACGAGGGAAGTTGTGAAGGGTTAGCCGTCCCACGAGCGGGACATTCGCTACCAACAAAGGGTTGATAACTAAACAACTTTTCAGAGACAGTCATGGGACAACTTGATCCTTTAAGTTGTCATAAACTTTAATATTATTTCAGATGTTATTTCTTTTGTTAATTGTAACATTTTAAACTTTTTACGCATCTTCAGAATTGTTTGTTTAATGGTATTTAAATGATAAATGCTTATCTCAATCGAGCCAGCTCGTGTTTTATTTTTTTACAATCTGATGGGATGGCAGATAGACTTGCATGGAAAAAGTTCGGCTTCAAGACCAATTCGTTACTGTGCTATCGGCATGGAGAAGTCTTGATGATTATAGTACGGCCACCCTAAGGACGGACCTTAGATAGTACTTTATAATAACAATGAAATGACAACCTGATTGACACAGATTTAAGCTAGCGGGTTCGATTTCCACACGAGACAAAAAATTGTGTGATCCGCAGACGTTCGTCTCGAGTCTGGGTGTATGTGATATTTCATGTATGTAAAACGAACCTACGATACAGAGATTTCTAGACTGGGATGACGATTTAATAAAAAAAAAACGCATTTTAAGGTAACGATTGTATAAAAAAAAATTGCATTGAATTTTAATCATAGTCTTCGTAAAGGCAAATTACTAGTTCAAGGAGAAAAGAAGAATCAGTATATGAATTATGAAACGAGTAGTCAGCCATACGATACGCGGGAAGTCTTCACATAATTTCGCGTTTTTCTCCACCAAAATGCCAGTACACATTTCGCTATAACATTTATTTCTCGTAAAAAAGTTGTTTGCGTTTCTTTAAGAACAGTTATTTGGCGTACTTATGTTGTTTTCTTCGTACGCGTTGTGCTAGCCGTGAGAGGAACCTTGTTTTTTATGCCTGCGTATTAACATACAGGATAATAAAGGAGCAAAAACTTTTCTGCACTGAAATTTTTGTTTAACATTTTCTCTACAAAAAGCTCGGATCATGAATATTATAATTGTAATTGTGGATGTCCTTGGGTTTTATTGTTGCATAACACAATCCATACTAATATTATAAATGTGAAAGTAACTCTATCTGCCTGTTACGCCTTCACGACTAAACCCCTGGACGGATTTTGATGAGATATGGAATGTAGAAAGTTTAATACCCGAGGAAGGACATAGGCTACTTCACACTAGCAAAGCCGCGGGCATAAGCTAGTTTTTTATATTTGGAGCATATAAATGGCGGCTATCGGATTAGGTACGTACTAATTACGGCTGCCTAACTAGCCCGCATTCGGCTACTAAGTAAAACGCGTCTACATTCTATTCTACCTTCCCTAAGCTATTCTTCTATTTTACGACATCGTATACTAACCAGCTGGTAGCCTACGTAGCGACTATTTTTCGTCTTCTAGGTTTATCTTGATGCAAATTTTCTACCGTTTAATACATATTCTAGCGAAAAAATTAAACGAATACTTAGTTGGAATTATTATTTTGTTGAATAAAGTTATTTTCCATCAAAATAATCTAACGACTATGATACACAATACGTACTAAATTATGAAAAAAATCACAATCAGAACGTCAAAGAAAAACTTTGAAGCATTAAATTATGCCAGTAGCTTTCAATAATTAAAGTCATTAAATATACAGTCAAGCTCTCAAACCTACAAGCTGCACTTAGTGTCTACGAGTAATACAATAATAATACGGATTCTAAATCTATACATTAACAAGCGTCTGCGGGGTTAAATTATTCACTTAACTAGCATAAATAATTTTCTGTGTATCATAGTTCATATACAAAAATAGTTTCGATAGAATTCCTTTAATCATCCTACACATGAAACCTTTAATTTTGCCGTACTTAGAAACACTCCAAGAGATATGATTACAAGTCCCCTTTACTTAGTACTAGTGCTAATTACAATGAAATTACAGCTCATACTAATTTTCTATCAATTCCTTTTGAGGGGCCTTTGTGACCGTACCAGTTATTAAGACACAAAGGCAAGTCGACGGGGGTTCCAAGCCTTTCGCGGGCTGTTCTCGTACGTGCAAACCGATGGAGCGGAAAAGGCTTTATCGATTTTAAACTACCCTTATGTTGCAGTTTGTTAAACTCATATTGTTATTGGCTTTTTAAAGAACGCTCCGTTTCTCCGCTTTATGTTCGGGAAATTTTATTTTGTGTATTGAGTCTTTTGTTTCGATTTGTTCGAGAGAATTGTTTGAAGTTTTTTAGATAAGAGGTAGTTACTAACAATATAATTATTAGACTGTTCTTAGACATAGATTCTTATATTTATTGGCTTCAGAGACTATACAGAGAATTACAGAAAATTTCGTATTGTTTCTGAAAATACCTTCTAGGAATCAGTTAACTCAGCCTTGGGACCTTAGTTCTTGGTTAATTGTTAAAACTTCTGCCTAATTGGAACTAAGCTCATTTCGGTGATTCCTATTAAGAACTCGACTTTAGTAACAATTTACAAAACTTTCATTACAAATAGTAGATAAGTACTTGCTACTAAGCCCATTTTATAAATTTAACAAGTGTAAAAGTTATAACTTGGGCTTACTTTAATAATCTTTTGTGTTGTCTACTTTAAACATAATTTTACATACACAAACACCAAATAGAACCAAAAAATTTACAAACTTGGATAGCTTCAGCATTCTTAATTAAATAGACAGTTAATTAAAGAGTGAAGCAGCTTAACTACCCATTGAGAAACGGAAAACAGTAAGTAAAAAGCATTAAATAAAAAAACAACTTTCTGGTCCTGAGAGTCGCGTCAGTATTTTTTTATTATGGAATATTTTTCGTAGTTTTGAGCAAAGAGCTGCGAAAGCACGGTAAGAGGCATTGAGAGCCCTAGCTTCACGAGGAGTTTAAATAAGTTAGTCGAGTGGCTTGTAAAAATGTTTTTGGATCGACATTGATTTCAAGCTTTTCAATGTGTCGTTTATAACTTGCATTAGGATCATATTACTAAAACGACATTATTTGGATGCATACCAGTAGTTAGTGGTTTTCCCCGTCAGATATGACGCAATAGATTATAATGCATATTTTTACTTAGTCATCTGAGTCGATCCCTCATAGCATTGTATGTCTAAGTTAAAAAATCTACAAACAGAAGTACAAAGGAAGCCGTAGTGTAGAAGCATCTATCATAAGTACAAATACAAAAGAAACATTGCACGCAGCACTGTTCCGTTGCAGCAGTGAAGGCATATCGCAACTTTCCACTATTTATTAACTTCGCTTAGCTATGAGACTTTAAAATTAAACAAGTTTGCACGCTCGCTATTTCTATACAATAAAATCATCATCATTATAGCATGTTCATTTCTTTGTTACTAAAAAGGTTATGCTGTTTCTTTCGTGTACGCTTTGTTTAATATTTTGGGAGATAAAACTGATCCTTGAAAAAACACCGGAATAGCCACCATTTTTTACTTATTATTATCCAATAAATACACTTAAAGAGTTAAGTAATTCCTACCTATAAACATCTATAACTTTCGCTAGCTTATGTTGGTCTTATGATCCGCTTGTCATTTTATTTTCGTTTTTATTATACCCTAATATCTTTTAACACCTGGCAATAGCTGACGGATTTATGGTTCCCAAGCCTTGTCACGTACGCATATCTCCGACCAAACGCAACAAATCGCAGGCAATCGCGACATCAAAATCCACAATGGCGCCGCGTAACAGCTATCGCAACGAGCTTCATATTTAATTACGGCCCCATAACTGACGTGATTGCATTTCCTGCAACTGACGTACCGGTTTATTATTTTGCCAATTTGAAACTATATTAAATTCTTGGAGGTGAAACTGGGGCGTGTCTCGAAACGAGTGACATTAACATTTTGTTTTAGGCATGTTGATTAAAAAGAATTTTAAAGGCGACAAATCTTTATGTTTATTTTAGATTTGTAGCTTTTACACTCACTTCAATAAGAAGCTCCATTAAATCAGTTTTTCATAAACTCATTTTTGAAAAACAAGGTTGCGATCAATTTAAATACAGCCTAGCGATAAATATGAAATATTATATCCAGGGAAAGATCTGGATGCAAAGGGCCCAAAAGAGGAAACAGTGACGTTTTCGGACGACGACTGACGACTTAAACGGTGATGAAGATAATAAATATTATGTCTGCGTTTATTTGTTTTCTTTGTATGTTTAACCAATTTTTTATCTCAATGTTAATTATTTACTTAATTTTGAATAAATAAAAGCTAATAGGTAATAATATAGACAACAGTACATAGTAAGATGGTACTTATAGTGTAGATAAATGTTTCTAATTTACGCAAACAATGCTCGATTTGCTTTTTAAATGTCATTCCTCCTAGTGTTACCGTCTGCCATACCACAGAAGGGTAACGGACTGTCGCCTTAATTGAAAGTGTCCTAAATCACTCATCTAAAAGTATAAGCAGATACGGGGACTAGACTCATACGAATTTTAATTTCTAACTCCGTTAGACATACATTGATCTGCAAACCCTGATGGGGTAGGGGACGCAAAGGTGTTTTCGTTTATTACAAATCTAAAAAAACAACATTTTACCGGTAATCGTAAGTCTTCTTAGATTGGTGGACAGTGACCAGTCTTACTATTCAACAGGCTCATACTGGCACCGTCACCTCTAACAACTCACCGTCCTGGCATTGGAAAGAATTTAATCCTTAACATAACATTACGCCTGTATTTCTCGGAGGGGTAGGCAGAGGTGCACAACCAGGGCAGACACATTTTGCCAGTTATGTTATAGGTCCCACGTAAAAGGCCTATTGCCTTTGAAAATTACCTTATGGAAACACCCAGTTCACAGATATAGATCTACATAGATAACGCAAGTATCACGATTTGTATTGAAACCAAGCGTGCCGACTTTTTAATACCTATTGTGACGTCACAGCCAAAATTTAGTGACGGGAAATCCAAACCGATTCAAAGACACCGATGCCGCCGATGCCCATCCGCCCAGCACGATTCAAACGATTCAACTGGAGCCGTCCGCTATGATTTTCTCGCTCATACTCATACATTTAGCGGCGACCAACCTAGACGCTCGGTCGGGGTTCGGACACGCGAAGTACATGCATTTGCGTTATCTATGTAGATCTACATATATTTGTGACCCAGTTACACTTTGCCCGACCCGGGATTCAAACCCGGGACCTCATTCTTAGCAGTCGTACTTACTGATCGCTAGACCAACGAGACAGTTTTTAGGCGAATTAGTTTTGCATTATTTTCCGTCAATAAAGTGGTCGATCTTGACTCTACCTAACTACGTATGTAACACTTGCGGAGGGTGTAACATATGCAATACCTAATCTAGTTATACTGCCGAACGTGATGATTATGGCAATATCCGTCCCAGGAATGGCCATTGCGATGGTCCATGCAGGAGGGTTCGTTAATTCGTGAGGATGGTTGATGACTGATCATCATCATGGAATTATTTGTGTTTTATCTTCCATCAAAACTAATAGGTATCTGTGGAATTCTAAGCCTTACTAAGACATTTTTACATTAGCTACGGCAGTCATACGAGATAAAGATAAGCAAATTATTTAAATAATTAATTTGACTAAGAAACTCGTAACTAGATCTAAGCATATTTTCCAATTGCCATCGTTAGTCTCATCTCGTCCATTCATTTAATTACATATTTCATACAGCGCAACACATTCTTCAGAAACATATCTAATGAAAATTCCACATGAATTACGTACGTTGGAATTGTCTCCCACTTATTAAACCCTTTAACCACGTACGAGCTTTATCTTTATTCGCTCGGTGGGCTCCGTACTTTATGAACGTGTTAGTTATCTTCAATAATGGCGCCTGTGTCGACTGGAGCAGACGTCAAACTTTGTTAAACTCAACGCACACTTCAGCGCTTAAAGTATGAATTTGACAAGGTTTTGAGTGCACAGGGAAGTATAAAGTGACATCATAAGTATTCTCATACTTGTGCTTGAAGAATATTTTAGCTGGCAAACTGTCATAAGTTTTGGCGAACATCCAATTTCCGATCAACTGACACAACAAATGTTGGAATTGAATGTTGTAAATATATAAATATTCTCACTCGCCTTTTTAATAAACCATGCTGAATTTTGATGAGCACTGTACGTAGTTTAAGAGTCATTGACACTACAAATTTGGCTCAGATGTATGTATACAAGAACTTTCCACAAGATGTCGATCATATAACTCTCTATCAATCAATATAATTAATCTACGAAAGTGCTGTAACACTTCGCCTTATTCATAATCTAAGGCACAGTCCCACCAGTAAAATTATGACGGAATTCGTTGGAGAACTCTTATCTTCGAGTTGTTCAGGTGCATCGATCGAGGGCTCAACCTCCCCGCGAAACTTTCTCGATGACCGGATTCAAATATTTTCACTAAGTGCAGAATCCCCTTGAATCCTTCTTTGAACCAAAGGCATCTTTGTGCACCTTCCTTTCAGAGATTTTTAGGTAAATCGTATGATCTTATTCTTAAATACAGATTATTAATGCAGAAGTGGAATTAATCATTTTTAAAATAAGTAATATAATTCTAGAAGTAAATTGCTACTTGGATCAGGTATAAAATTATATATTTTCATATTAATCATAAATAATATAATAGGTACAATTATTTTATTATTTTTAAAATTGATAAATAATAATTAAAAACTAGACATGTTATTATACCACGGAAAAGACGATTTAAAAAAAAAGTATATCAACAATCCACATCAAAAACAAATAAATACATTGTACCTATTCTGTATTCATAGAAACACACACATAAGGCATACACGATAACTGTAAAATAGAAATAAAAACACAGTATTCCAAGCTGTAATTTTGTGAAACTCAGCACTGAACACGCAATTAAGTGTTTGAAATAATTACAGGGAACAATTATCAAAGTGCCACCGTTTGTGACAACGTCAGCTGTTGCCTTTGCCAAGCGAATGTCATTTCTTTTATTTAAACGCCGTTTAGATGGCACGGACGGTTGTTGTCTCACTTCTATCTGCCAAGTTTCAACATTTCGACGTTTATAGACCATCTGCCGCGGCCATAACATTCAATTGTCGCTGTACTGCCCCTTTATCTTTATTTCCTACTTATGATCAATGTCACACTTCAAAAGTTTTCAATTGAAACTCGCTGTGATTTGTAGGGATTACGTTTTTATTAGGGGTTAGAATTGCTTGAGGTTTTATTTTATTGAGTTGAGTGACGTTAGCATTTTGTAGAATGCGAAAAGCGTTATTCAAAATTTGTTATTGTTTAAATATAAGTATCGGCTTGATAGAAAAGGTACCTGCCCCTTTAAGATGTGGAAGCGAGATGCTAATACGTGCAGTTAAATGCGGCGTTTCGCTACCACAAGGTAAACTGTCCTGCTTTAAGAGTTTATCGTAAGGGGGCTGTTTTATTCTTTTTTGCTTAAATGACAGAGTCACACAGAATAGTGTCACGCATTAATTTTCTTAGATGAAATATTATAGCCTTAAAGTAATTTGATAACAATTTTTATATAGGACATTTTGTGAAACAAACTTTATTTCCAACTTCCAAATTTTTACATTCAAATTCGTTAATTTGAGTGGTGCGTTAATTGCTCCACTTAACGTCGTATTGAAGTAATACATACCTAAGTTATATGTTCCCAACATCAACCTCAACGTTAACGGAATAGATACTTCACTAAGTTGAAATTTGACGAGACGCCCGTATTAATTAATACCGTCCATTAGCATCGCTTGCTCCGTCTCTCGGAGTTCTATCGCTCTAAATGCAATTAGTTTACACCGAAGCACCGACACCGCGCGACACCGCTCGCTCTCAACCTAAATATAATTCGCGCCCTAATAAGATTATATCGTGGAGTGTTCATAAGATAAAAAACCTATGATGTTAAAGGAATCTTTACAATTTTTTTTATTAATTTATTTTTGTTTTATGACTCAAAGCGCTGATCCACTCAGACAATGTCTTTTGTATCGTAGGTGCATTTAATAATTTACTGAGTAACGCGCATACTAAAACAAATGCCTGTAGAATATGTTGGATTATTCTTACGAAAACTGTAATTCATTTTAAAAGATAAGTGTTTTTATTGAAGTATTATAAATATTTTTTCAATAAAGCTTTAGCTTTGCAAAATATCATTACATACCTTTTAAATAGGTATACATGCTATTTTATCAATGTTATTAATACTTACTTGATCCGCAAATGTAGACAGATTTAACATCTCTAATTTACGAGTACTTACGTCTAAAATATAAAATATTGTAGTTCCTAATAAAATACGCGAGAGCTTTAGCTTCATCATAAAATCTTAGCCGACGGAGGTTCTCCTTATATCTTATTCTGTCTAGAGCGAATTAAAAGATGGAAATGTTAAAGTAAATAAAACGGTTATATTTTTTTATATACGTCTACTTCATTACTCGTAATTATGCAAAGAAATTTAGGTGCGGTCGTAATTGAGATGATTATCAAAAAGGCTTGATTGTAAAATGTAAATGCGCTGTGTTTTGGAATGAGCCGTCTATGGTACGAGCCATGACAATTATCTTTGGGATAATTTATGTTAATATTTTTATAGCACAAAAATTGTATCAAAAAGATTATTTTTTTGGGCCTGGTGCTAAAATAAGACCACCTTATCTCTTCCCGTGAGTCTCGTAAGAGGTAATTTTGGGATTGTATCAAGTGGATAAGGATGTCTACTAATACTGGTGACTAGATTTCCCTTAGGGTTGTGAAGGTTAAATAGCAGGGACTGCATTAAAATAAAAGCTAACTAAACGTCCCTAAATGTAGGTACGTAAGGTATATATATATTTTTTTTATTGAGAATAAAGTTTCTTTAAACCTATATATTAATATTATTTAAAATTCATTGGTAAAAGGGCCAAGCTAGTTTTCTGTAAAAGTTCGTCAAAGCAAAATCAAAGAAATATTTTGTTACCTAGATTGGTTGTGGGGAGGTTTCAGGTCGACCAAAACGATTACGAGTTTTTCTGCACTAAAATACTCAATCGGAAGCGAGTGAAATAAAAGTCCATATTTTGATTCATAAATGGCGATAGACGGTTCTATACTTCGGACGTGTACGCTTTCTGCCCTTCTAAGAATATAGTTCTGGACTTGTTAGTACTTCAAATATTTATATTTACTACTAGTTTTTGTCCGCGGCTTTGTCATAGTTAACTAGCCTATGTCCTCTCCCGGGTCTTAAACTTTCTACATGCCAAATTTCATCAAAATCCGTCCAGCGGTTTAGTCGTAAAGGCGTAATAGACAAACATACAGGGTTACTCTCACATTTATAATATAAGTATGGACTTTATTGGTGTCAGTTTAAAAGAACATTTTCATAATGTCTCACATTTACTTCGATACATTTAATAAAATAACATCAGCATTTTCGACAGTAAAAACAAATGAATTCGTTCTTAGGTGCAATAACACTGCTCCCTGTCTAGGGGTTAGAGAACCTTTGCACTCAAAGATTCAGTTGTAGTTAACACAAACAATTGCATAGAAATTACGATGTCTGTGTGCAAGTTGGAGCGAAAGCAAATGGCATTAGGCTTCTCCTCGGCTCAATGATTCGCGTTGAGTCGCAGCAGTTTAACGCGGCGAGTCTCACGACACCGTAGCCCTGTCGAGTCTAACACAAATTATTAGCGCAACTTTCACCCCCACCCCCTCCTTTCTTTCGTCCGGCTCGCTCGACGAGCCCTCAATAGATTCATTAAGACTCTAACGAGATCTTCCAGGGTGAATCACGAATGCTTTGTTTCGTTAAATGCGATTTATTTTGTTTGTTAATATTTTGGAAGTATGATGTTGCAGTTGTGTTGCGTTGTCACAATGTTTTGGGAGCTTATTAGAGCTTTTAGAAAGTACAGTGACTCGAATGTTACGACTCTTAAAATATTTTTAATATTCTGTACAAATCTGGTGTAAGTTTTCAATCAGTACCAAGATATCAGTAACAAGCCATTTGTCCCTGGCATCTGCATTTTGTCCCAGTCGCCTTGTGTTTTTATTCTTTGCTAGCGGAGCAGCAAATGTCGTCCTACCTGGAAAAGCAGCGTGACGTAGGCCGTCAATTACAAAATATGGCGGAGTACCAAACCTCATTTATTCAAAAATGTATTATCTACTTGTTTTTTTGACATTTTATATTATGTTATTCTGCTATTCGGAGCGGAAACGAATGTAACAAATTGAAAACCATTAAAATCGTCCAGAAGTTCTCGAATTATTAACAAACCCGATTTTGTTTTAGGTATTTCGATATAACAGATACTTTTACTGACACATGCGCAACAGTAATAGTAACAGTTGTATTAATAAAAATAGAATCGGTACATCTAAATCTCACAATGGATTCAACACACATTTTAGCCAATCATCTAACAAAATTAGTCATCAACAAAACTGCTCCTATCAAAGATCGATCGTACTGAAGCCAGTCTGCTGAATAAACGACCCAATGTCACGATACGTACACATAAGTGTACTTGTATATATTTAATATGCGAAAGCGGTTAAAGCTGCCTAATTATCAAAGCTGTCGGTAAAGTAAGTTATGGAGGGTGCATTTTTAATGGCACTCTCATTTCAGTTGCACGTTGGTTTCTACCAAAACGTATTTGCATGCAAATCCTATATTGATTCAACTGCTAATTGAGATGAAATTGAAATATACCAGTACGAGTCAAATTATAATTAGATTCATATCATGATGTAAAGTGAATGGTCTCTACGTCTAAGTGGTACGATTTCAGGGCCTTACACAGTCTGTGATGAGGCCATACAAGAATAAAGCGCAAAAATTGTGCATAAATTCCGGAACTGTCTACAATATAGCAAAACAAAAGGACGTCTTCTATATTTAAATTTTACTACGTATAAATAAAGCAGTAAATGATTTAAAATCTGTTTTACTTTGTACATTCAGCAAAAAACATAGGTATACGAATATATAGCGATTTTCCTTTACAATCAAGTTTAGGTTTCATTTCTAAAGTAGATACATTAAAGGTATCACCGTCGCTCTTCAACCCTTGGGGCTATACCCGCACCCTTCTATCTCGTTTAAGACATTTGTGAATATAATAGAGATCTCTAATTGACAAAGAGAAATATTAAGTGATAACATTATGTTCAAGTGCATTATTAGGACGTGTGTAAAGAAATATATTAATTGAGTCACGTTCTTGTAAAAAAGACGGGCGCAGTTTTGGCTGTCTAAATTAGTAACCATGGTAACACAGAAATACATTTTGGCCAGCTACTTTAATATTGTGACTGGTGGCCATGGTAACCGAAAAAGCCGTTTTGGCTAGCTAAGCCATTGTGGCTGACTATAAAACTATATAAATAGTTATACAGTATTTACCAAAGAGTTTCTTGCACTTTCTTTTATTGAAATGACACTTGGACGCCAATGAAGTGACGTCATCCATCTTCCGCCTTGATGATAAAAATATAATAAAACCCGTAATTTCAAAAGCGTTATTACCGTCAGTTATAAATTTAGTGCACCAGTACTGAGTGAAAACTATAAAAGTTTAATGAATCGTTAAAATCTTAATTAACTATTTCCGTTATTACTACTACTAAGTAGGTACTTTTCATCCAAGAAAAGTCGCTATAAAAATTTCACGGTAGAGGATGCACGGGTAAACGATGTAGAGTTAATAATAATTATAGTATTCTCGTTTGATTAAAAATAAAATGTTCTGTAAATACAATTTCTCTAATAATATATTCTTTGTCGGATTAATAAGAGTATTATTACTAGCGTATCTAATATTAGCTGCTTATTTTCTATTTAGTGCTACGAACACACAATACTATATCAGCCAAACCGGGTTTCGTGTATAAAATAATGTATAACTTTAAAGTAAACCTTTAATCCTTTAAACAAAGAACGCCTCGAAAGGATTAGACTCTACTAAAACACTAACCAAGTTATATTAAAGCTTACAGTTGGCTGAGACAACTTTCCCGATAAGTTGTTCCAAAAATCCGCTCTCTTAATCTAAGAAAATTGTCGCGTTCTCCAAATTTGTTATGCAAATGTCGATATTAAACACGTTCATTGTAGCACTAAACGCAAATCGATCGGAAGCGTTGACTCGACGTCTCTCAAATCACGAATTTAGGGGCGAGGTATTTTTCAAGTCGACTGCAACCACGCGATAAGAGGCGTTCGAAATGTGACCGAATTTCAATCAAATTTATGAGTTATAATAATGATTATAGGTACTTTATCTATCGCTCCGCATAAAATTTGCAATTTCAGTGAAAAGGTGAACTCTAGTGTAACAAATTCGTCGCCAATCGTAAGGCGCTGATAACGATTCGGAAAATTAATCTCGCCGAAAAAACGGACTGAGGGGTGCTGCGAATGAGAGCGAAGCATGGATGGATTGCCTGCGTTTGTCGCAGTCGTATTTATTACTCACCTTTTACAGTCGATTTAAAACACTCTTTAAAAATATATCGTTGTGTATCCTGACGACTGAAGTACATTCTAATTTATATCTAACATATCTAACGTTGAAAAAAGTAAACATTTATTTAAAAATACAAGCCATATTACACTGTCGACTAGTAAATTAACCTTTACATTTTGTTTACATTTCAAAGCATTAATATGAGCACGTGTATGATCAAGGGCAATCACTGTCAGATTAAACAGCTTAACTGAAATAACTTGCTACGATCATATGTATGATTTGATTTGATGTAAACTTTTCCAACAATTTGCTTATAAACATTATACGAGGAAAGTGCTTTGATCAAGGTATGTGAATTAGTGATGAGGCCTTAAATTGTTAGTTAGGATACTAGGAATAAGTTTCTCCTTCAGTATTGAAAGTTTAACTAGAATTACACAAATCCGTTACATACGTAATCGTAAAATGTACGTAAGTATACCTATACATTATTAGGGATCAAAAAGAACATTGCGTTGTCCACAAAATTTATTGCAATTGGGATATTTTAAATATTTTTCCTGATGTAATAAGTTATTATAACACTTAGCACAAGTCACCGGGTGAAATCTTTGTTCTACGCCGCCCAGGGAGACGCCGGACCGCTCGCAGCGATTGAAATTTAAAATATTGTACCCTTTGCCATTATGCGAGCTTATTCACCCTTGAAATATCCCTAGGGGGCGCCAGGTACAACGATTGGGGAAAATATTTTACACTTGTTACTAAGGATGTCGCTTTCAAGTCTGCTATTATAAAAGTTTGCTCAAGGAAATTTCAAACTTGCAACTTAGTTTATAAAGTCTAATATTGTTTGCAGCGTTTCGTGATTTGCCAGAATATTTATGAAAAGCACTTAATTAGTGTGTCGAGAATGAAAAATTGTTATTGAAACCGAGTTGATTGAACTGGCGATTCATAACTATGTCATTTTGGATGTGACACTAATGAAAACGCGATTAATCACTGCTCTCGCCGGAGAGTGAAATGGTACGCGACGCGTGATTCTGCAATTTGTACTGCACTTTGTTATTATTGCCCTTTCATTCGCGAACATTCATTTTTTCCTAATGCGGTTTTTCAAAAAACTAAATGGAATGGATACTGCGGTGAAGGGTTGAGAGTTGAGTTAAAAGGGATCAATTATTTCGTGATCAATATGAAAATGTTTATTTTTCCTGTAGACGATGTTGTTTTAATCGTTCTGTTTACATTTTTGAGTTAGGGGTTTTTATTTTGCGTTGAGCCTATTCGAATAAACTACAGTCGTTATATTAGTTATTTTGTCACCGTGTCTTGTGATTTTCTGTTAAAGAATATAACCAGTAATAATACACACGATACTAAAAGCACTTTTAATGAATAATAGTTGAGTTTAAATTGTTTTATTTGCTTATTTCGGGAACTTCTCAGTAGTTCACAACTATGTGATTAAGTCTGCTGATATAACCCCTCCTGTGTAAATCTTGTATCAAATTAAGCGCCCCGATAAACGAAAGCGCACATTTAATGGTTAACAAACCGTTAAAATCTGCACAAAAATAATTAAGCGAATAACTTCACTCATTAGTCGGCATCCGACTCAGTAGCGGTAGGTGCAGGGGTAGTACTTTGCCGCATTACTGCGTATTAAGTCCGGCCCACTGAGCGGAATACCAACGTTTACTTGATAAAATAAATTTGAACAAAACAAACGCATCCGTTGCGGCGATATGAATCCACCTCTCTGAAGTTGTGCTAAGTGGCATGGAAGTGGAAAAATTGTAGCCGGGCATCAGCTAATATGTGAATACTTGGCATACCACTACACGTTGTTTTGTCGCCTGTACACAGGTATACGTATTGAAGGTTGTATTTAATAACGGCACATATTATATTTTATTTCATACAACAATAATTTATACAATATTTAATTGAATACCCACCAACGTGACAACTTTGAAATTGTTATTTAATGCCAGTTTTTGACGACCAGATACACCCGTCCGGGACAAGCATTCACAAGAAGATTGATAAACATGATATCAAACTGTTTTAAAATATAATCCTACAAAAACACCCCACGTTATAAGATTCTTATCCTATCGAAGTAGAGGATTGAACAACAAAGTAAATAGTGATCATACCTCAGCTCTAACCCTCGATTATGCATAGTAGGCTGCCCTACTCGGGGGTAGTAGGTATCTAAGTCAAAGGTAACGAAAGCAACATAACAGCATATCTGGTTCAACAATCTGCCGCACAAACACTATTGCCGATTTAAATTCGTAACTGAATTTAATCCGAATTGAAGTGTCAAGCGTAACGAGAGAGTCACTCATGCCGGTGTAGGGCGACCATTCGTTAGTCTAACTCTTTTGGTAAAACGACCCCGGGATAAGCCGGGTGCACTGTTAACATTCTTTTCAATAATGATGGGAGGGGAGATGTGAGTGCTCTGTGTCTTGTTTATTGGATTTTTTGTTGCAATCTACATATGAATAGAACGCCAATCTGTTGGACGTTGGAGGGCATCGAGTCGAACTTACATTGTTAGTTACTCCGTTCTACACTGTGGCAAGAATTTAGTTTGCACGCACTGTGTGCTAACGTAATGTAATTATCGCATGTGTGCCAATATTTTTTTACGGTATTGTTAGCTTAAGCTATGTTTATGTTTGCTTTTATATTTAGTAAATTAGTTTTTAGGTGCTACCATTAATTTTGTATAGTTGTATGTAATTTCATATTTATTATACACGTATTGTACTACTAAGTCGCGGACATCGTCTCATTAAAACTACTTTTATTTATAAAACATTGGCGACTCCAAGTATTTCTTATCTACTTTAAAGTTTTACTGTGGAACAACAACGCGCGTGTTGGTCGCTTTAATAAGTCCCGTGCATGATAAATAGGATCAAGTGCGGGGATGTACGATATTCGTTGTCCCTGTCACCAGTTCACAAAGTAATCTTCTGGACTCTTCACACGGCTTTGGGGTTGCGGATTTAATACGACGTTTGTGACTAGAAAACTTAATGAAAGTGTGGCAGCTCTAGTTGTGGGCATCATTATCGGCGGCTTTGCACTCAGATAAAAAGGTTTTCGAAACTTTATGAAAACGTATGCCGCTTTGAGGTTAAACCAAGCGAAGCGGAACAATTTGAATATTGCTGCTGCGCGTAAGTTTTATTTTAATCTGTGGTTAGCCTGGGTTTTGTCCGGTTCTCTTGTTGGCTATTCGCGTTGGATTGTTCTGATACACTAGTACTATGTATGGGAAAATGTATTGTCTAGTGCAGTTGTTTTTTTGGAATTGAACTAACGCTAAAGTTTGAAGTTACTGTATTAAAAATGTGTCTCCCCTTACCTTAATTTGGGACTTGATTCAATTTTATATCTCAATTAGTTTAATTTATAAAAAGTGGAACACCTGCCACCATAGCCTTACAAAAGGAAAGTACAGGTTAAATAATAATATAAAGTATTCGAAAGGTCGAGACGAAAAAACTAAATAAAACCGCCAAGAAATCCGCATAAATATTAGTTTTATTTCAATGTAAAATTAAACAATAACATTCAACCAAAATAGGGTTACAATTAAAGTATTATGACCACATTTTACAATCGTACACCAGTAATATCAGTGACATTTAAACCGTCTCCATTGAATTCAAACAGAAGCCACTTAATCAGGCCCTTTTCCTTTCCACGCGAATAAATGCAAACTTGCAACCCCAAAGTTTCTACGGATGTTTTTTTTTTCCACCGCTACAACAACATTACAAACAGACACACGTGGCATTCGGCCTGATACGATCCTGCCAGTACGAAATTAGTCACGCACACATGCACCTCTTTAATAGGGACTATGTTGCCATAGTAACTTGTCTCTAGTCCCCATTAAAGAGGTGCATGACACCGGCTAGTGTATCAAGATGTTAATTCGAATTTTGAACCCCGCTCTTGATGAATAGTTTGGAGTGTACTGTCAATAGCAATTGAGATTTTCGGACCAGTTGGCTAGAATACCTTCGTTACGTAAGGCCTTGTAATTAGGTAACAGAATGCATTAGCAAATGGCTTTGTTTAGTGAGTAGTGTGGTTTAATAGAATTCTATTTTCGAAGTTAATTCAACCAAGAAGTAACGTGGTTACTAATAATGTTATTTCATTATCTGATACTACTCAAAAGTACCTAAATTTGTATAAAAATATAAATCTAAATTTGTATAAACACGTGATTTTTTTGTAAAATGTATATAAAGTAAATGCCAACTTGAAACTATAACATTTATTACAGAGATAGTTGCGCTATACCTACAACACCCTACAACTAAGTTAGAAGGAACACAAAACAAACCCACTCAGACTACAGAAATTAAACCATGTAAATTATCCCCACTCCAAATTACATTCGAATTTCCGTAGAATTAAACGACCGAAGTCCTAGTCATTTGAAAAGGTCGCATCCATTCGCAACAACACGTTAAACTTACACAGACGGAATGGCCAGTGGACGTAGACAAAGTGACGTCATCAATATAACTGAGTTTAGTTCGGTCGCCGGTTGCTGCCAGAGGGCAAGGAACACCACATTAGTAGCAGATTAATATACTCGTATCGTATTGGAAAGCATCGCCGTCCCTTATTGGAGGTCCTTCGGTACACGCAATGCCTATTTGAGTCGGTCCGCTCCGTTGAATTGAGTATCGTGATTTGGGCAGACTCATTTTTGGATCAAAGAGTCATATTATTTAATCAAGTAGAAAGGATTTTTGGGGTTCAGCTATTTATAAATAAAATGAGATGTGACAATATTTCCTTTGGGAACATAGACATATGGTGGAGCTTGCCAGAGCTTATTGCACAGCTTGCTCTTTCTTGCCAAAATCAGCAATAGTTTCTTTAGTAGCCGTTCACATTAGCCTGACTTAAGTACTTAGCAATCGTAAGATGTAAGAATATCCTTTTTCCTTTCCCTTTTATATGCAGTATTTTGTTATATTCCCATTAATTTTGCTAGTTAAGTTTATGTAGTTATTGTATATTTTCAGTCCATGTAAAATCCTCTAGGAAACCACAATATTTTAGAACTATTAACATTATAGATAGCGGCTTTTAAATAATAATATAAAGATACGGTTTACTTAAGTTACGATGATTAACATTTTATGATTATGTGGTTAAATATCAGTTCTAACTGCAATTCGCATAAAGTGAACTAGGTACCTATATCTAACCATATGGACGATAATTACTCATTTGGATTGGTTCAAAGCAAACTTATTTAATAAACGCAGACCAAACCACGGTTCATTTGGTCATATCCAACGCCTGATTAAACCCATTCAAATTCAATATTCTGATAGTTTTATTAATTAATAATTTTGTCTCGGTACAGTTTATGGTGTATACAGTAAATTACTTGTATTGTATAATGTACGTAAATGCGTTGCTCAGTTTAAAGATAATTTAATCCGGTGCTGGTAGTTGGAAAAATAAATAGTGTATGAAAAACAGAATATTATTTAATCGTGTTGAAACAGCTTGTACTTTATCTCCTTTAACTTTACTTCAAATCTTACTAGATCAGATATAAGTTTGGCAAAGTCTAAAGTACATTAAAAACTTAACGGGTTATGTTAAGTCGTAGATATATACATTGCCAAATATTTCTAGAAGCACTAAGCCAATCGGATTGTAATATATTGTAAATAATTATTGGAATTATAAAGGCCTGCTCAATAAATGTGAAAGGTCACATCGAATACTCAATTAGAAAACGCCCTTAGACATTTACAGTAATTATTTAGTACCAAAGGACCAATAATTCAAATAAATGTAAGATAAAGGACCACAAACTGGGTACATTTGATTTGCTCGCGTTTTCACTATGTACCAATAGTACAAATAGCAGCAATCAATAGAATGTAAGTAGGTCTTCTAAGTAATGCGTTGAACGTTCACGTACTAATACCAGATAATGGGAAAACG
Organism: Abrostola triplasia; assembly: GCA_946251915.1. Lineage (NCBI taxonomy): Eukaryota > Metazoa > Arthropoda > Insecta > Lepidoptera > Noctuidae > Abrostola > Abrostola triplasia. The sequence continues at coordinate 5,604,033 of OX276434.1, read as the reverse complement.
ATTTTTCTAAGCTGGCTTTCTCGCTTATTCTAAGTTACAACTGAGATAGAGATGAGTATAATGTGTATTTTACTTATCTAGCTGTTATTATACCTTACAAAATTTCACGATAACAAATATCTTAAGCTCAGAGAGGTAGATGTTGTATTAGGATTTAAATTTTGAACCGAGTGAGCGAGCCTGGAATAATTATAATCGGAATAATAAAAATACAGTAGCATCGTACTCTTAAATAACGTCCTAGCTAGTCCTTGTTTCTACATTAACCTCATTCGAAAACTGAAAGCCGATTCTGATAGAAATCTAGTTTAAATGTCATCTCATTTTGCCTACCGCAAATCTCATTTATTGGAATATTAATATCGCTTTTTGATATATAGGAAGCACTGTACACCGTACCTACAGTTGTTTTCATCCCAGTTAACAACAAGCTCGATTCGTCACGAAAATTTTAAAATTATTTCCGATTAAACCTTTTTAATTGGAACATTAAATCATAATTCACACTAATATTATAAAAGCGAAAGTTTGTGAGTGTGTTAGTATGTTTGTTACCTCTTCACGCGTTCACCGATTTTGATGAAGTTTTGCATGGAGATAGCTGACAACCTGGAATAACACATAGTCTTTTTATCCCGAAAAAATGTAGCGGGATCCCCGCGGGACGCAGCTAGTAAAATATAAGTCGTAAATTGAGTAGTCGACCTGATTGACGCAGCGCCTAAGCGATTGGACTGGTAAGGGTTCCATTTCCTAACGGGACAAAAAATTGTGTGATCTGCAGATGTTTGTCTTGAGTCTGGGTATGTAATACGAGGGTCAAACTGAAAGTTCTTAGAAAATCAAAAACTGATTACATTAGCCAGTTATTAGTTTTATTATATCTTTTCAAAATATTGTCCATTCACGTCAATACACCGCTGCATGCGATGGAACCACTGGGAAAAGCACTTTGCCCACTCGTCTTTAGGGTTCTCTTCAATGGCATCGCGATACGCAGCCACCGCTTCTTCAGCATTCATAAACCGCTTTCCTTTAAGTTTTTCTTTAATTTTTGGAAATAAATAAAAATCACAAGGGGCGAGGTCGGGGCTATACGGCGGGTGACCCAGTAATTCAACGTTTGATGTCGCCAAATAGTCGATCGTTCGCTTAGCGGTGTGCGACGAGGCGTTGTCGTGGTGAAGGAGGATCCTACTGCGAGGTCGTTTCTCTCGAACTTTTTCCAAGACAAGTGGCAAACAATTGGTAGTGTACCATTCTGCAGAAACTGTTTTTTGATCCTCTAACACAATTGTTGCGAAATGACCTATCCTTCCAAAGAACGAGGCCACCATTTTTTTCCCGCACTTCGATCTCTCTTCACTTTAGTTGGCAACCTCTCGAAAGGAAACACCCACTGAGCAGATTGTCTTTTGGTTTCAGGATCATAACAGTAAATCCAGCTTTCGTCACCTGTTAGTATGTCGAACACAGCATTTGAGTCACCTCCGTTAAATCTTTCAATCATTTTACGGCACCAATCCACACGATGGAGTTTTTGAGCCTCAGTCAAATTATGAGGTATCCACCGGGCGCAAAGCTTCCTGACTGCTAAATGTTCGTGGAGGATTTTGTGCACTTGACTCATACCGATGCCTAAGCTTGTCCGAATCTGCTGATAGGTCACTCTTTTGTCAGTCTCTATCATACGCCGCACAACACAGATGTTATCTTCAGTCGTCGCCGTAGAAGGCCGTCCCTCACGTAAATCATCAGTGAGATTAGTGCGACCACGTTTAAACTCATTAAACCAGTTGTAAACTGTCGCACGAGATGGGGCTTCATCGTGAAAGGCCAATCGTAGTCTATCATAACTTTCTTGTTGACTTAAATGACATCGAAAGTCATAAAAAATCATTGCACGAAAATTTTCTCGTGTTAAATTCATGTTGACGTGACACAGACAATTTTCAATTTGCCGCCAAATCGTAAAACAAATGACAAATTAATGAAATATATACTCAGTAATATTGGCAAAGAGTTCTATTTTCAAATTTTAGAATTATTTTTTTATTATATTGTTTATAAGTGGCCAGTTCTAAGAACTTTCAGTTTGACCCTCGTATGTCATGTTTGTCAAACACACCACGATACAAAAGAAATTCCTAAATGTGGGGCGAAGTTTAAAAAAATCCACGTGATTTGATTTAAAACTTAATAAAATGATTGAAAAAAGAAATCTTACCTCTACTCATTTGAAAATTATATGACTGCTTTGAAATTCAACAAGTAAGGGGCGGGTTAGCTGAAGTGTAAAGTAAAATTATTTTGATCTCTGTCGCCAGGATTTGCATTACTCGCAAGGTCCCCTTTACAAGAACCTCCCGTATCTACAATCACTAACTTAATTACAGTGAACTCTAAGCAAAAAATATTTAATGAAATTAACCGACTCATTTACTCTGGCCTAATACTTTCATCTTCAAGTATAAACTTTAATACGGAAATTCAACTAATGATGTAGGTGTATTTATTTATTTAGGTACTGTCGTTGTGTCATAAGAAAACCTTTTTATAGAGTGAAGTCTAGCAGTTGTGTAAGGGTTAATTATTTTTATGAAAAACGGTCGTAGCTACTGGTTAACATCCAGTATGTTTGTATGTACAATGTTGTAGGTTTAAATCCAGGCAAGTATCAATGTGATTTTTTCAATGTCATAAATACTTTCTTAGATATTCTAAAACACCACTGGCTTTGTGACGAAAAACATCGAGAGGAAACCTGGATTTAATGATCTGATATCGCCAACCCGCAGTGAGCTAGCGTGGTGATCAATACTCAATCCTTCTCTACACAAGAAGAGGCCTTTGTCCTGCAGTTTGAATGTTATTATTGTTTATACTATGAATTAGTTAGCAGGCAAAATTTTTTCTCTTTACTTTTATATTTACGTGATTTTATCGCCTTTTTGATGATGTTCCACGCCCGAAATAAAATATCCTCTAAAATTAAAACTGTTTATAAACAACTCAGTTACGATGGGTAGTAAGTAGATGGAAATATTTTGTCGGGAACAGTTGTTTCGCAAAACTTTTAGTCTGCAATGAATTAGTAATTAAGTTGGATGGGACCGGCGACCAATTTATTTTACCTGAAGAGAAGGACTGTCCCTCAACTTCTGTTTTATTCTTCAGTTTAATATGGACTAATTTTAACTGAATAATTTGGGTTTGGTTACTTTTAAGCTCATTATAAGTTTTTTGTTGTTATATTTATTTTAATACGTGAAGGAAAATGTAAGGAGTTGGTAATGGTTTTGCCTACTCCCAGTATTGGTGTTGTAGTATCTACGTTCATGTAAAGAATTAGTTAATCATCTTCGGCCAATATTATTATACTCATTTGTTAAAAGGTAGTCCATATTTACTTGAAACTACCGTTCTATCCTCGTGTTTATTTAGAAATTCAATAGTAAAAGGTCGTTTCTTAGTTATTTATTCATCATAAAAATTGAAAACAGAAGACCAAGTTCTATGACGTAGATATCCTCTCATCTAGGCCTACGACGTAGGCATAGTAGTACGTAGCTAAGCTAGTGTACTACGAAATTCGTAGAGCCATTAAGTCTCAATTTCGAGATGCATGTAATATCTTAAGAACCATACAACTGCAACGTCAAAACATGGTCTAATTGTTTGCTTGCTTCTTACGTTATTAGACAAGCCAGTTATGCAATATTTCAAAATAAATATATAATTACGTTTTAAAATTTTAAAAATTCAACAAATTAATACCTAAATGAAATTTACTGCATGTCATCATTTTAAACCAGTTGTCAATAGTTTCAACTTTTTAATTATCGGATGAAAACGAAATACCTTTAGCATTTATTACAATGGAGCGTTCCTGATATTGTAATTCAATTTTGTTTTTGCTTTATCGTTTATTCATAAACCATTTATTATTTTTACAGTGTTGAAATTAAATACCATGCCTATGTTTTTTTTAGTTACTATGACTACATTAAACAACGAGTAATTTTGGCTGTATTTAATTCCTCGTCATGCCTAAACTTCCTAACCTAATGTAAAATTAGAAAAAAGAGTAAGCTTGAAATCTATTGTAGGATAATGGTAGACTAAAAAGAATACCAAAAAGACAATTTTTCTTATTTAAAAATTCACAGACAGAAGTAATTTTAGTCTCGAAGCAATTGCAATCTATTGACCTTTTTGTGATTTAAGTTCTAGTTTCACTCAAGACTTCTAACATTATACACGTATTTTATTCTTCTTGGACGATCAGCATGAAACGTGCATTAACTTTTTATATAACGTAGAAGCAATAAAACACGAAACCTTCTAAAACTACGCCTTCTAGCGTCGTTAACATTTTATTTATTAATATAATTAACTTTGAACGTATCGGACTTTGTACTTAAGGCTTGTTTAAAAATTTAGCGCCAGTTTTCTCGGCAAGAGTTTGTTGGCCCCCACGAACCTTCACTCTTAATTATTACTTTGGGAAAATTAAGACTGTCGTTTAGCCCGAGTGCCCACCCGGCTGAAGGTTGTGCCTCTCTTCCATTTATCTAAATGTACTTTATCTTGCCAGGGGCGCTACCCGCTTCGATGCGTGGAGACGATATTGATGCTGTGAATTTTAGGGCAGTGGACGTTTGAGGTGATTTTATTTGCAGTCTTATATTAGACTGCAGCCTTTTATTTTGTATAATGAAAAATGTATTACAATTTATAAATACAATTTTTTGAATTTTCTGTAAATAATAATAATTACATTATTCAAATAAACCTCAAAACCGTGGTTAAAGTGCTTCTTACTACATTTTTTTCGAAACGAAAAAGTTCTGTTTCATTCTAAAAGAAAATTGTACGTCTAAATTATTAAACCAATATCGAAACACAATATAGCACCCGAATGTAATCAACAAATCAGTAGCGTCTCCACGCCACCCCTGTTCTCTATGACGGCTCAAAGTAATGACGATACTAGGCACTACCGCGCGTTAAGTACATTACCTATTGTAAGTGTTCTTTGAGGTGCCTGCCCCACACCGGTACAGCGACGCTTTTACTCTAATTATGAGCTTCAACATTTACACACACGTATAGAAACATAATGAAGGGAATGTTAGAATATGTATATTGTTATGCCGGTTGTGTTATAATACAAAGGATGCCTCAATGTTATTAAGACTTTCGGGTGTTCATTAAGGCGTTATGTGTTTAGTGTTAAAATATTAACTACTATATTCGTCTTGTTAATATAATTACAAATTCTGACGTACAGACGCGAATTCTAGATATTTTATTGCGTATATTTTGCTTAGGATTTAAAGCGATGTGAAAATCCACTATTCGAATGTTCGTTCGCTAAAATGAAAAGGAAAGTAATATTTATTCGAGTTTCACAACATTTCATAAAAAAGGTACGTACCTACTCATAATATATTTTTGCCAGTTTTTCATCTGTATTTGTACCTACATTTTAAGTGATTAGAATTAATAATGTAGCTATCTTCTTATAGACTTATTTCGTCACGTATAGGTTTACGAACTTTTAGAGGCAATTTGGTACTAAAGATTAAGTTTTATTTGTTTTCGTCAATATTAGAGACATAAACTTGAAGTTAAATGCTAATCTGTTTAAATGAAACTGTGTCGTAAATATTTTATTGTTGTCTGACCTTTACTTCTTATTTCTTTATGACTGTTTTCGTCTAATTTTCTTGTATCAACAACTGCCCATCCTCCTAACAGATAAGCTGAAAACAATAAATAACTAAATTGAAATAGAAAAGAAAAAATAATTATGATTTTATAAGCTGAGTCTAAGTTACGACGGTATATAGGTACCTACCTACATTTGTATACAGATTTTATAGATAACAAAATGTTTCTCATTTAAATTGTATTTCAGAACCACTGATCATAACAATGAAACTAATACTTATCGGGATATACAATACAAATTTCGTTTCGATCTAAAAATAATATCCAAATTAATGGTTAACCATTTTGGCGAAGATTTTCATTTGCACCGCGTAAATTGTGGTCGGCTCTCATTTTCGCTGTTGTTGTGAATAACAAAATTTAATCCAGCGGTTAATAGGATAATGCTAAACGGCAGCTAACTAAATCATAGAGTACTTACATATTGCAGATTTATCACAATATCCGTAAATAATCTCTCTATCATTTTGTTGAAAGGAGTGATGCGCAAAAAGAAAACCAATTATGAGATTCTGACCCAATGGTAAGAATAAGATATTATTATGAATGAATGATGAAACCAAGAAACTACAACGCGTGATGGATAGGCGTCGTATTTATAACTAAGACGTCAAGCGATTACCACAAGCTATCTATATCTACCTACTTGATACATAACATAAACAACTCTTCTCGACTAAAGCCGATTTTATTACAACTTTTACTTAGATATATGAAACATATCCTAAAGCAAGCTAGCGGAGTCGAGGCCAAGACAAATATGACATCCCAAATAATCCAAGCATTAAAGCCATGTATATAAACTGTAAGAAAATTCATTAAGCCAAAGGATTATTTCAGATTACAAAAGAGAAACGAAACCCTTCTATAGCTGTTTTTACGACTTTTTCTACAGACTTTTCTCATTAAAATCTGAAAAGCCGCTAATAGACCTCTTAAATATGTAGTAGACACATAGGTATGTTTATTTAAGTATCTAATTTCATCCGAGTTCTTCATCAACAGTAAAATTTTATTATCTGCGACATGAATTAACATTTTTTGTTGCCATAACATTTTCCGTCTCCTGCCCGGGCCGACTCACAGAGATTAGCGTTGCATCTCTAATTAAATCCGTTTTATGGCTTGCTCACTTTACTATTACTCCCCTTCAATATTTTTCCTCAGTAATAAAACCCAAGAATTAAACATGACAAATAGCTGCGATAACTCTTTTTTATGTCGTTGTTTCAAACTAATAGAGCTTCTTTGTAGTCAACAAGTATGATAGCCTAAAATAATCCGGGAGATGAAAATAAACACACTTAAAGTATATATGTGCCGGCAAACAGTGAGTACAAAGCTGAAGTACGAAATGGGAAAATATTACATCAAGATAAACCGCTGCTTACAGTTCGTTGTAAGGTTTTATTTTAAGTGCTCCGTGTGTGTACGTGTATTTTTTTTATTTCCGGAGCTCCGTATGTTTCGGAGTAGCTGTCACACGCCGCCCGGAGCGGGAAGCTATTGTAGATTCTTAAACATATTTCGAGCCGGTACTGGCGTATACATATTTATGAAAACACTGTCCGAATTAAATCCAGTCTCAACGTTTACGTGGATTGTTTTCCTTTTTTCACAGACGTCTGAGCAATAAAATGTTATGTAGTCGTCGACGTTGAATGATTAACTGCTTGTTGGTTTAGGTTTTGGAGGTCGAATGCGCTTGCTATAAAATGAATAGCGCTAACTACTCGTAAAACTGGACGAAATTGCTGTTTCAAAATATTTGCTTCATAAACGAGGGATTTAATTTGTTGAATGGCTTTAATGTAGCAGTTACCTATTATATTACTTTAATAGTATTATAGTATTTTGGAAGTACAGATGAATTGTAATTCAAAAAATTATTTGAAAAAAAATCTAAACAAAGGTTTTTTGCCAGCTACAATGTTTTCTAGTAAAAAAGTTTATATCTACCTACAATACGTACTTTGTTGGAGTTCGGTAAATATAGCCGGGTGGCGGGTAGGCATACTTCCCCGGATACGAGATATATTAGGTTATCTCATGAGACCGCCGAGATAATGTACCAACGTACTTCAGACATCGACGGTGTCTAGGGAGAATCAATAATCCCATAACACACTATCCTTCCAAATCCATTTATGAAATATCACATAAACCAGTCCGCAGGCGATTTTATTTATTCGTACTCGAGCGGAGACAGAAAAGATCAAATAGCCTTTGTCCTTAGTTCCTTACCCCTCTTTACTTATTCAAACAAAATTACATATGCCTGCTTCTGGATCGCCATTGCCCGAAATTTTACGCGTTGGAGATAGTGTCATGAATATAAATCTATCGTAAAGGACACCGCGGAGAGGTTAGCTCAGTTTACGGCGAAGCTCACTTTGCATTCTTTGTACGCGGGCCCTTTATGGTCGCTTTATAGACTTAGGTCCTTTTGCATAAAGCCTCGATGCTCGAAATTTTCGAACGCGCCACTGTTGACCGCTCGGAGTCATGAATGTTGAATTTCGCATCACTATTATTGCGGCCACGATACTTCGGTACTTTAATGCGGCCTGATCGTGAGAGTATGACAATCGCATGCAGTTTCCAACGAATTTATTAAAGCGAAAATAATGAAAGGCTGCAATTTATTCCAGCTTAATATATCCGCATTATAGATAAGTACCGAGGCACTATTTAACTTTTTGGAGTCAACATAAAACAATGTACTGGAAATAGTCTGAATTATGTACGCAGAGTAAATCCTAGACGACTGCTTTACATTAATTCAAAAAGTGCTTACGCAAAGAGATAAATGATACTCAAACTACTATATGCTTAGAGTTTATTTTAAATTGGTAGACATTCAGGTAAAACTAATGGCTAAATAAATACAGAAGACCATTACTTGGTTACTATAAAAACGTTTAAGTGTATTTTTTCCTTCGGGGTTCGCTGTTAACTATTAATCCCATTTTCTTTTGCTGAAGATAACGAAACTCATTTAAGATATCTCGCGGACGCCTTTCAGACGTTTTGGGGTGCAACCCTGAACTGTACAGAGGAGGGTATAGAATGGCCCAACGAAAACATTTGCGAAGTGCTATACTTTCATGGCATCTCCAGTTGTCCTTACACAGACTTTCATTCAAACATTGAAATTATTTTGTTCGACTATTTATAGTTAATAAATTAGTTTGCCCTGTTTGAATTGCGTGGAAAAACGCTAACGGACTTAAAGTAAAGATTTGTGTTAGTAGTAAAAATGCCTATGAAGTTTTAACTTTCCTTTTATGTGCTACAATACTAGGTACTACAATATACCGGAAATTGAAATACACACACACATACACACCCCACCACCTTTTGACACATAGAAGAAAACTGGGTTCCCACTCCATTTGTTACAGTTGTTAATGCTGTACGCAAAAATATTATCGACAAAATACACATATTTTATAGTCATAATACAAAGGTAAGTAGGTAGATATACATACGTATGTAGCCAATACAGCTGTAATGTATCAGGAAGCTGTAACAAAACAAAAACCTACGTCTCAATAATTTATGAACTTTGTTACTCCGGAAATGGGTGTAATGGCTTCATATGCAAGAAAAATAGCGTAAAATATACTTCGTTACAATGTTTGTGGAGGAAAGCAACAAAATCGTAAACAGTTCCCAACACAAAATATGACTTTCATTAATTTATCGAAGTGTTTAACATAGCTCTATACCACCCCTGTCCTATAATACGTATTTCGTCTTAAGAGACCAAAAGTTCACTTTATGTCTAATAAAATTTTCTTCAAAGTATCCTTAATTGAAAATTCAAATTTATGCATAAGCTCTGATTGTAGAAGCGGGCTACGTTCAAGGCATAGCTACGGTCCAAGACACAACCGTTTAAGAGGACGGGCTTGTTGGTAAAATGCGTTGATGGAAATTACGTCACAGATTAAAAGGAACGAGTTTAATTAATTCTTAGTTAATCCGTACGAATGATTCCATATTACGATGCTGCTTTTAAATTGTTTAAGCTGGGTCCTGGGTTTCCACTTTCAAGTTTATTTAATTTGCTAAAATCTTTGTTTAATATTAAAAACGTAAGGACTTCAAATTAAGTATTTGATTTGCTGTAGAATTGTAGATGTCTATTTAAACTATATGCATTGTAGGTATGTATTGAAATACCTTCTCTATAGATAGTTAATATAGATATTAAAATTTGGTATTAAAACAAGTGTGCTGTAATTTTATTTACACTTTCACAATGTTCTTGTAACCCAAAAAGAAGTCCAATCTTTACAAAAGTTGTTATTTGTAACTAATTCTGTACTCAAACAACTAAAAGTTAAACTTGACTCGAATCTAACAATTAAGAAGATAATGAACAAGTTATAGGGATTAAGTTATTTTCAGACTTGCTAACAGCAAAGCCTTTACGTCTTAAAGTAAAACTTGAAGTTCTTTCGCTTACTTAAGTCATCTATCTTTTGTAAGTCTAGAAAATTCTTTAGTATTGTCTGGTCTTTCCAACGTTAACGTCTCGTAAAGTAAGTTCGAGGTAATCGTTCTGTTCTCACAATTTATTATTTGTAGCATTTACTTTCTTGTCTAGCCACTAAGAAGGTTTGCGGCGGCCCGGAGATATACGGATTGGTTTTAAAGCAGAAGCTTGCAGATTCAACGTTTAAACGTATATTAGGATACATGTTTATTTACATGCCTTAAAGTTTTTGAAACAAAGCCATTGCCAAACTTTTGGCCTCAAAAATACGTAACATACTTTTTATTTACAGTTCAAATATTTCACAGTGGTTAGATCGAGGTTTATTTAATCAATATGAACGCATGATGTGAAAAATGAGCAATGGTAAACATTCATCAAATTGAGGGCGAATGTTAATTTAGTGCAAAATAGTTGATAGAATTTTCAATTGAACGTTACAAAAATGCGGGCAAAAAGGGCACCCATAAATCAACTAACATCAAGCTAAAATGTTTACTCGCGGAAATATTGATGTTACAACCAGTGTCAATCCAAACTATTTGATATTTTATCACACTTTTATATTCGTACAACTCGTCGCTAAAAGTTTAAATGTATAAAACTTTTACAGCGATGTACAAAGAGCTTTAATTGAATCAAAGCCAGCGAACGAGGTGCGCCCAATGGAGCACGAGTAAAACAAATCGGGACCAAATGATAATTTAGCGCAGTTTTGTGCGAAATATCTGTTACCTACATTGGGGTGTTGTAATCGGATGCGCAATCTCGCATCGCGCCCTCTTCCGGGCATAAATAAAATCGGACGTTTATTTCATAACGTCGGAAGTTTGATAAGGAGTTCGTGTGTTTCCGTGGTACACTTATCAAAGAAGATTTTGAGGTAAGCTGACACATTTGCTCTCCGTGTATGTAATTTTGAAGTGAGTGTTAGTTCTTCAATTGAAAAAACAAATTCGGATACTTTTTTGTTCTTAGCTAAGGGTTTTTGTATGTTACGTCGTCACAAGTTTTGTAACAGACTTTGTGGCGAAAAGGGTAGGTACATACCTTATACAGTATCCTATCATACCATTATTGTGATAAATTACATTTATTTAGTATTTAGTTTATTTGTGCCGATGATCTAAACAAAAAGTGTATAAACACTTATAAAAGGTAGGTTACGGGAACAAAAATAAATTCTATTTGCAGCCACAAAAAGCTCCACAAAACACGTTATCATATAAGGGAGTACGTGAAAGCGATATTACCCGGAATTATCTTCATTAAATACCCGACGTACCCTTAAACAAATTAATGTACACTGTGAACTCAACGTAAAGTGCTTTTAAAATCTCGGACCACAGCAGGTGTTGCGAGCATTAGGTAAATTGTTAGCCGTCGCCATAATCTCTTTAGCCTTTGGAGTCGTTATTTTTTCAGAAATGTCCGTAACAGTTACTTATAAAAGCAGAAATAATTTAATAAAAGCGTTATATCTTTCTCGGGTCACGTAAGAGGGCGCTTCGGGGAGAAAATTACATTTTGTTTGGCCACGTCCACGACACGACGCCGACATGGGACAACTCAGTTAACGAGTGTTCAGGATTCTTGGTTTACTCTCATATCTCCAGCCATCTCTTCACAGACATAACCAGTTTGCGAAATCACATAACAAAGCCGTAAATAGTTTTCATTTTGTTTTATACGTTGAGCGAGAAATGTTTGTTATTTATTTGTAAAAGCCAAATCATGTTAAGTGGTGAAACTGGTAAATAGTCGTGAGTGAAGGTAGTTTAAAGCTGTTTTATCATTATTTTGACAGTGTGGTGCATTGCTTAGGTATTTATGGTTTTTTAAATATTTAATTTTAAATTTGCATACGAGCCAATAGTTATAATAAATAATTTAAGTACTGAATTTTAGGAAAGTCAGGTACTATAAAACTATATTTCCTGTTTACTTAAACTTTTAAAATTGTAGAAGCATTTAGAAAATTAGTAGATGAAGGATTTCCAAAAAAAAGAAAGAAACCGAGATATTTGTATTAAAGGAATACAGTATCTTATCCTTTATAACCTTACACTACTGACCAAATATAAAACGTATCAAACCTTATTAGTCGTTAAACAATTGCCAACCATCTATTTCGCTTACAAATAGATGGACACAACCAAGTTCCATAATATATTAAGTAGTTAATTCACCTCAAAACGAATCCCCGAATACATTAATACCTTTAACGCTGATGACTCTCAGGGGAAACTTTAATAGAGCTGCCACTACTCCACTCCACCTTATAGGTACCATATAAACCAAAGTACAATACAATATAAATAAAAACTTCGCCGTTCCATTACCAGCTAGGGCCGACCTGTACCGGCCAACATTATTCCGACATTAGCAAAGTTCCGGACGTCCGAACACTCCAACTTTCTACACGAGAATAAAATGCCACAACAAAATGTTAATTTCAACCCTGCCCGGCGACGAATTAGGTAATTTTCAAACAAAATTCGACGGCCAGAGGGTTGCACGTGTTTTATTTTTTATAATATTATTATTTTGTTAGATCATTTTATAACGTTGACAGGTCTTAGCTTTCAGTCTTGTTAATATTAATTAATACCATTAATATATTCTAAACGGATAACGTACTATGTAACTCCTATCAAACTAGTTTCAGTAAACAATAACCATACCATATTCAGGTAGTTTTACTCTACAATAGTGTTTGCGGAGAAGTGTAAGTAGGACGTTTCTCTGTTAACTAAATAATGTATCGGTGGGGGGCTTGAGGCCACGTATCTACTGCGCAGATCAGGAGATCTGCGAGGCTAAACCGTGCTCGCAGCGGCCAGTCTTGTGATGGGTGACCGTTTTCACATATCCAGATCCCTCGGTGCTTCGGGAGGCACGTTAAACCGTTGGTTCTGCGCTTGATTTCTCTCCGGTCGTGTCGCTCTACCGTCCAATCGGACTATGAGGGTGAGGGAATAGAGAGTGCACCTGTGTTTGCGCGCATACTCGTGCACTATAATATCTCCTGCATAGTTAGCTGCCTCAACTAAGACACGCGGCCGTGACCGAAATTCGGCAAGGAGAACATTAGTGTATCGGTAGAGGTCTTCAGTTGGATTTCGAAATTGTTTTTTTTTTATTTAAGCGTAGCTCAGGCCGTACTTTACGTACGTGTTTTGCGGATGTTTGCATGATAGTAAATTATAATTGTTTAAAAACTATTTAGTACAGTGTCGTGTCTGGTGTTTTGCCAAGTTACTAGACTACGCTGCATTGTTTATATTGCGATTATTCCAACCTGGGAAAGAACGGCAAGTTGCTCTTTGATATCTGTTTTCATTGATATGGGCTCGATAATGTTAGCTTGGGACGAGTTTTAGACACAGTTAACGCTATAATCCGCGGCCGCAAACCAAACAACGTAGTCACTTGTGATTGTGGTTAGGATTTTACTTTTGATGTGGTTCTGAGCGTTGAACACCTGATTTATGAAAGTATTGGTTCTTATTTTAAAATTTGTCCATCAATTTTGAATATGCAGTGGAAATGTAGGTCCAAAATGTAAACATCATTTAAACGTTTAATAAGCGTAAAAAATCAGTATGCTATGGAAACGGTAATTAAATTTAAACTCAATACGAATGCGATAAGGGTGGAACTCAAACAATGGACGAAACCAAGAAATGGACGTAATTGGGGGGCTCCTAAATCTATATTTATAAAGACAACATGTTAGTCACGTTCGTAACAGCACAAACGCGAGTTGTTCTAAAGAGGGGGAAAGTAATCTTCTATAATGCCTTGTTTTAATTTCCAACCGTAAATAATAATTTGGTCAATTTTCCACAATTTTGGTTGCGTGCACAAAGTTTTTATTACAATTTTATTGTTATTTAGGCGTGTTTGTTCCTTGTTTCAGATTACATCGGAGGTTTTAAAGGAGCCGGGCGCTAATGTGAGTTTCCGAAATTTACTTTTGTTTATTATAATACTGTGTAATTGAATTCCCTGATTTTATTTTTTCGTGCGATATTCTACTGTACTTAAGAGTGAGTGCATACTTACACGTAAATAACAAAGTTTCGTGTCCGGCGCGTCTAAACTCGGGCACAATAATAAAATCCCAAAGCAGATAGGCTCACGTAATGTGAAACGAAACTAGCGGCCGGCAAACTTTTTAGAGAGGGAAATTTTAGTCAACGGGAAGGTAGCCCAAAACTATGAGCGTTAAGAAACTTTTATGAGCGGCCGAGCCATTTAACCGCGAGTCAAGAGCTAATCCCACTAGCCAGCCGCCGTGAACAACGCACCTGAGACCGAGCTTTTTATTTCTGTTTCACATTTCCACCTAATTTCAGGCCGGTGAGGCTGCCGAGGTGGGCTGAACTTTGTCGGGCGTCATAAATTTATTTAACGGCCCGAAGGCAATAAGAGGCGGAGTGTAAAAAGAAAAATACGATACCAACGTGCCTAGCCGTTATTGCAATTAAACAGAGGAAGTAAATCTTTCAATACGAGCGGCGAGCGTTCGCCTCCCGTTTCCTGCCTTAATTTATCGCTTTGTTTTAGTCAGTGGCGCGTCCCATTGACGGATAGCGATGTGTTTGATTAAAAAACGCAAGTTGATCTCGCCACCCCATCTAGTTGAGACGCAGCATACTAATCTAGCCTAGACTCCAACGTGAGCCTGCAATACTTGCCACTCGAAGTCGTTATATCATTACTAATGCTTACCAACACACAGCTAGATTCACATGACGTTTTACCAATTTGAAATATAAACACGATCTACTCGTATAAAGACCATGTAACCGCAGGTCAGCTCAGTGAAGCAAATATCTTAATAACTAAACTTTTCGACCAACAATATTACTGAGTAGAGATTTGAGAACAATAAGAATATTAGAAAACTCTGAAACAGATTTGTAAGGTAGAAAAGTTTAAAATAACTTTAGAATAAAAATACTAATCCAAGTTGATGCAAAACTTTTAAGTTTTACAACAAAGATGGATTGACACTGATCCATATACATAGATTAATTTGATCGCAGACATTGTTTAAAATTTAAAAATAAGAAAGCGTGAATGAATAAATTAAAATCACACTCCCCTTACAATTTGTGAAAATAAAATCAAAGAGTAGATAGAATATAACATCTGCGTTCAGCATGTTCAAGCGGCAACGGTTCCGCGCATTATATCGTTGATTTCTTTTAGGTATTTTTTTTCATTTCCTCGAAGAAGTTCCGATAAAAAGCGTCGGATTGGCTCACATTCACAGCTCTATTGCTCTCCACACGTATTTAATTTGGTCTGTGTTGATTTATTCCACATCGATCACTCCGTTTCTCTTTGACGCAAACCGTTTGATAAACGATTTTGGAAGTTGTACACGCAAAATAATTTCGACTGCAGAGTAAGATAAATATACTAACATTAAACGTTATGTTTGAGTTTATCAAATTCTCAGTAAAATTTTGTTAGAAACTTTGGACTGTAATAATAAAAGAGATTCGCAGAAAAAATATGTTTTATGTTTAAAGCAAAATGAACGGTTAGAACCTAAAGGAATTTCGTTGGTAATTCTGCAAGTAATACTTACTTGTAACAGTCCTAATAGGTTTCGCGTTCAGTTGTTACACCACTTCTAAGGGCTTGTGAGTAAATCGCGCAATTTCTGCGGTAATAGGAAAATGAAGGGACGAGTGTTAAATTCAAATTGCTTAATGGTTCGGAAGCAGGCATTTCATTTTCCATTCGAATTGTTGCGTAATTTACTGCCGCGTGCGTAAACGATGCGAGACTCTTCTTTTGTTTGTGAACTCCGGAAATATTATTTAAAAATATTAAAATAGGCTAAAATATTATTCTAACGTCGCATGCAGGTTAGATTAATGTTCTGTGGTTTTTTTATATTAGCACCGAGTTTTTTTAGAGTTTAAATAATTATATTAAAGCCGTCTAAGGTAATAGATTTTCATTAATTAATCATTTATTACCTACTTACTAAAACAGGAATTGTCTTTTTGTGGTTTATATATAATTATATTTACATATTAAATAAATAACTTATATTTTGCTATAACATACAATTGATCTTCCATTGTAGACAATGTATAGTAGTTTTTAGTTACACCTATACAATTATTATGTTCTTAAGCAATCCCAAAACCTAGAAAAATAATCATTGCATGGAGTCATTGCCGAACGAAACTATTTCAATTAGTCGATAGTTTGGCGTGACAAAAGTATGGGCAGCGCAAAATGCGTTCAAATATTCATGTCGGTATCGATTTCCCCTTGTCGAGTGATAGTCATAATACCCCCCAACAACGATGCTATCAGCCTTCGCCCTTTCAGAAAAATGTGTATCCATTGCTTTAGAATCAACAATAATTACCCCTAAAATGTATAGGTAAATAGATACCTTTATTTGGTATGGAAAAATTCCTTATTTGAACTCGTATTAGGTTAATGCTCCGTATAATATTGTTTACACATACTTTACCTACGAAATCAATAATGTGGCCACATAATAATCGGTAAGTTATATTTGTTTTGGCCACTTATAGTAAATTATGAGTGGAAAGAACAAGAAACCTATAAAGTCTTAGATTTTTAGGGTTCTGTAACTAAAAAATGAAAAAACCGAGCCTTTAGAGAATCACTCCGTTGTCCGTTCGTCTGTCTGTCTACACCTTTTTCTCAAGCAATAGTTTTTCAGTACGGTCCCAACATATTTTTATTATCAAACGCAGTCTAGTTCCTTGCAATTTACTTATTCATGGTACGGCAATGTCAAACCCAAACGTTTGCAACAGATACTTATATTAAACCCAGTTATAAGCCATATTAGTACGGGTACTGAATTTTTAATTAAGTCGTATGCATATATGGGTAGGTTAAGCAAAGGGTTTAAATGAAACTGAGTTTATCAGACTCCCAGAAGGGTAGTTTATAAATGAGATTAATTTTAAATTGCTATTGAATTTGCACGTTTACTTTTTTAAATTGGTACGTTATGATACCATTTCTATCGAAGACCAATACTTATTGCAAAAGTCGGTAAAAAAATGTTGGCATAGATAAATTTTAAGAGCATTTCAAATGTTAATTTGAGTTAGTACAAAGAAATTATTGGTATTGTAATTTGTTACCGATTTCATGAATATTGCTTTGAGCACTACATCAACTTCATCAGGAACGAATCAACGCAAGACGAATAAAATTCTTATGCAATCACACTTTACACTATATAATATTATAAAGGCGAAAGTTTGTGAGTGTCATTGTATGTTTGTTACCTCTTTACGCTCAAACGGCTAGACAGATTTTGATCAAATTTCATATGGAGGTAGCTGATACCCTGGATTAACACATAGACTTTTTTCCCGAAAAACTGTAGCATAACACCGCGGGGTGCAGTTAGTATAAAAATAAATTAAGTAAACATATTCATTCAACATTCTAGAAGAATCAGTAGCCTGTAAGATATTTAGGTAGTAGGTACCTAGGTACGTACCTACTTTGAAAGAATTCAAAAGGGCTTTTTTGAAATTAACGCGTCACAGCACCATTCGCTTGAATTATTCAAACTAATGAGTTCATTCTTCGTTTGACTAAATAAAAATCGATAGGTCATCCTTTAGATTTTACTATGCAAACTCAATTTTACTGGAATTAATTTAATTGTAATAAAATTTATACAAGAGTTTATTTAGATGAAATGAGTGCAAGCACGTTTGAGCAAATAAAATACTAAATTTTAATATTTATTACGAAGTCTATAATATCAATCGTCAGCCATTATTTTCGTCAAAAGTCGTCGTAGACTTGTTGCTGCGCCCGTTCTGCATGCTTGAGTGAGTTTTAGATTAAGTAAACGTTAGTTTTATTAATATCACTAAACAGCTGATAATAATAGTAAAACGAACTACGAAATAAATGAAAATCGCTAAATCAGTTTAGGTGTTCGAGTTTAAATTGACACAGACACACAAATATTGGTACAACAGATTTTGAAATGGTAAATCAATATAAAGCAATAGGTACAACAGGCTTTATTTAAAAACATAACAACACGCCTATATTCCCAGTAGGGGTACAGAGCACATATATTATTATAGTACATCACGTCAGTTATGTTTTTTAGGTCCCAATGCGGGCGAACCTATTGCCATCAACCGGGCACAAATCCAGACTCCGTGCTCCTACTGAGAATTACCTAATGGAAAAATCCCAGTAATACTTTGCCTGACCAGGGATTCGAACCAAGGCCCTCATGTCAGCAGTCATACTTAGCAACCACTAGACAAACGAGGCGGGCTGGCTTTATATAAAATGTGTTGTTAAAAAGCGAATGTCTTTTATTTATAATTACAAAAACATTTTTAATGTACTTACATACAAATTATTGGTATCATAAATTTGATACCGGTTTGATGAATATTGCTTTGAGCACTATACCAATTTTACCAGGAACCAATCAACGCACGACACTGGCCGATAGTATTATAAACGCGTAAATCACTGTAATGTTATAGCGATATCAGATTGGTTCGACTCAATTACGACGTCTCTGGCTATTACTGGCTAATATACGGGCATATTATTGTTGTCTCCATAGTATAGCTATACACTGTGAGTGTAATATAGGTGTGTATGTATAGGCATCGTTTCCCGGCGTTGCAAAGGCTGTCTGCACCTATAAATACACAACAAGTGAATAATAATGTTAAAATAAGTGTAATCGATATCAAGCTATTTATATTGTATACAATATTTATTTTAGGATTTTACTTCTATTTAAAATATGGCTTTACTTCTTTCGTATAAAATCATTTGAAACTTGATTTCGATTAATGAATAATCTTACTACGGATAAATTTATAAATATACACAATTAGGCTAGATACTGAACTAGTAGTCAATTATGTAAGAAATACGTACCTATTAGTTTGCAGTCGTTCAACAAAATTCTCTTTGTGGAGCTCCGCGTAGTCAATTATGAATAATCAACGTAAACACATTGAGTCATTATCCTCGGTAACCTTAACTAGTTCGTTAAGCAGCATCATCAGCAGCTGCATTGATATATTTAACATTCAATATAGAGCTATACTTATACAGGTTTTACTTAAACACAAATATTAATCTTAATAAAATCATAACAATAAAAATCATAATATAGAAGCGTGAATCACGAAACGGAGGTTAATTGAATTCCGATTCCTTATTAAAATTTATTCAACCTGCGTTTTATGTTATCAACAGACAAGGAACATAAATAGCATAAAAGGAATTTATAATACCACAAATTAAAGTACTAAGTAATTGGCGGTTCCACCCTTCGCAACACATCAGATTAATAGGCAAATGGAAAAGCATCGAAATACCATCGTCATACACGACATTTATAATTACTGATGCATTTTTGTGACAAATCACGAATACGTTTTCATATGCCATTGTAATTATGCAAATGACAGTATGACGAGAATGTGTGCGTATGCAAATCCATCTAGGAACACAGGTGTCTGTTTATCCATCTGATTTAATAACTAGGCTCATCGCGAATCGAATGAACGGGATTGTATGCGGAATATCAATGCCCTGTTACAACGCATTAGTGGAATAGACAGATAGCAAACATTGCAGGGGGGTACTTGGAGCTTCGTAGACGCCGCCTCGGGGACTGAAACTCCCCAAAATTAATAAACAAATACCTAATATTGTAATATCACGTCCCGATGGCTTCCCAAAGGGGAAAGTTGCCACACATCCTTATAGTGTGCAGTTTTTAACCTTTTAGATGTACCAAAATTGCATTTATTCGTTTTTACTCAAATAACGCATATAGCTGCCGCGTCTGCAACTAGATATTAAATAACAAGAATGAATGGTTAATAATAAAACGAACACACTTTTTTTAATTTTGGATGTCTCTTTTCAATTATAGATTTCATTACTGAATATTTATAATAAAATAAAATTCGATTATAATAAAATTACGACACGGGAATTAACGTGACGTTTCGACCAGGTTGCACCGGCCGTGGTCGCAAGCAGACTTTTCTTCGTTTGTTGTATTTATAGACATACATTGTATAAAATAGCACAATACAACATTGAAAAAAAACATAAAAAACGTCTCAGTAAAGAGCAGCACCCTTCGAAACATTTGGCGAAAACAGTTAAAATCTGGAAAAAATCAACGTCATTTCCTTTTG
Organism: Abrostola triplasia; assembly: GCA_946251915.1. Taxonomy (NCBI): domain Eukaryota; kingdom Metazoa; phylum Arthropoda; class Insecta; order Lepidoptera; family Noctuidae; genus Abrostola; species Abrostola triplasia. The sequence goes on along the minus strand of OX276434.1, from coordinate 5,583,561 downwards.
TAGGTTGAGTTCCGTCCTGTCGTCGCTACATCAAAACTGATAAGAGAAGGGTGAATGCACGAGTGCGTCCAGGTACTTGGGGTACGGGGTGGTTGCATGAGGGGGGCAGGGTGATGAAGCACGGTTCAGGAATACCAACGTGATTAATGGATTCCGCGCGCCACGATAATGATAATGACCCTGTCTGCAACCGCGGACATCATCGGAATCAATGCCGGGAGCAGCTTTTTGCATAGTTGGCGCGCGGTGCGTCGAGGGTGACCGTATTGCGCTGGTTGATTTAAAGCAGGCTTACCTACTTGAATTCCGAAGTGAATTTGCATTAATGGAATTATTTTGCGGTTATTATAGTAGATGTAACAATTATGAGTTTTTATTATGGACGTGTTTTGTTCAAAAGATGAAACGATTGTACGAGTCGGGCGTCAAACTTCAAAATGCTTTTGTGGTAATGTAAGTTACGTCAGAAGTTAATGATGATTCTGAAATATAGTTCGATCATTTGTAAATTTAAAAGAATATTTTTTTCATGAAAAAGGTTTTTGTAAAACGCTTAAACATTTCCACAAAGACAATAAGAGCTCTAATCGCTTGATGTCCATACGGCAGTTGGCGCTTTTCAGAACACCAACAATGGGTAGGTTCCATTATCGACGCCGCGGCTGAGCGCACCCCTGTCTCTGAAAATAAAACAAATCCTATGCGCAAAATCATTTCGTATTCGTATGGTTCGGTGCACATTCGTGGCTTCACGTTGTATGTAGATTAAATTTTGACAGTCGACTTATCAAAGATAATGCTGCGGTCCGGCCGAGCGGTTTTAGTCGGGGGAGATCATGACGTCGTGACGTCAGAGTCAGCGCCGATAGCTGTGGGTAACCGTCAGCTGTTTTTGGTCCAATAGCTATATGTACAAGGTTGTGTTCGGCGAAGTAACGGTGAATTGACGTTGACGTTTGGAACTGCGTGACTATCTGATAATAGTTTGTTAATGTTAAGGCTTTTATTTAAGACTAGCTGCGCCCCGCGGTGTTACCCGCGACATTTTTTCGGGATAAAAAGTAGCCTATATGTTAATCCAGGGTATAACCTATCTACATACCAAATTATAACCAAATCGGTCCAGCCGTTTATGCGTGAAACAGTAACAAACATCCACACATCCATACATCCATACTCACAAACTTTCACATTTATAATATTAGTAGGATTTGGAAACTTGTTTAGTGATTTGTTTATAACCACCAGTTTGAGACGTCAATTTTACGGGATATGATTTCCACACATGTAGAATAATCTAGCTGGATATATTCGCTTTAGTCCATCCACAATTAACCTAAACAACCTATCTTGGAACAAAGCGCGTAGAATCGGTGTTTTCAATTATGTCTTAGTTGGGTGACTTAATCTGCAAAAAATCGGAAGAACACAATCTCGATTATATTAATTGCTAAAAATAAGAGAATATATTGTAAGCACGGACATCGTACTATCATTAAATGAAAAGTTGTATTCACACCGAGCTCATCGGCTGCGCTCATACTCCATAAGTCAGTTACTGAGGTAGGATAAGCCGTGAGTAAATCATCGGGCGATGAATACGAGGTCTGCGCGTTCGCTTGATAACGATTAAATATGGCTCGGCCGCTCATATTGTGTGTACTTAAGAGCCATTTCACATTTTTTGACAGTTTTCTGAATTTTCGGACGCGAAATTTACCATCTTAGGTAGTACTAAGGAATTTCTAAATACATGTAGAATGTAGACCAATCTTTCCCATTGTTACAAATAGAATTAGATTTTTAAAATATAACTTGATTGCTGTGTGGTGAGCTATTTCCCGCAACACGTTTTCTGAAAATCCATCGCAGAGCCATTTTCGGGCTTCAAATTCTACCATTTACATCAACAAATTTAAATGGAGAAAATACAGTAGGCATAGGGCATATACTTTTGTTGTAACATACGGTGGAAAATTTTCGATTAATAACACTTTTAATTGATAAAAAAATAAATACTTAAACCGGTTTTCACGGTTTTATATGGTAATTTTATCGCGACTTTTTGGTTTAAATAAAGGTATTTATTACTTTTAAAATTATGCCATAATGAACTATGCTCTCTGGGAAATCTATTAATACAATATTTTTTAATATTCCTTTATTTAATTGGATATAATACCATTTTCAATATCACTCAAAATCACAATAAATTACAATGCACAAACGTAGAACGATCAGTCGGGCCCGAGCGCCCTTAGAGGCAGGACCTGTGTCACTTTTTTCAAATTTTGAATTACGAAAATTCGTATTAAAAACCCATTTTTATACTACGACCACAACGTTTTCATTTTCTACGAATTATTTTCATCCGGTTTTGTTTATTATAAAATGTTATTAAATTCTTTTAAAATATTTTATTTGATTAATATTCAGCAACCATCCAATCAGATATTATATCTGATGACGTAAGTTTCTGTTCTGTAGCAGCACACTGAATTATAAGTTGCGCGAAAAATGTTGCCAAAAATGTTGTCCCCTCAATGCGCAAAGTAGCCCCAGCCAACGTTCATGCTAACCTGATTTCGGAAATTTTGCACAAACCTCACATCTTATCTACTTTCTACCCCCTGCTCGAGTTCGTCCTTATTTGCAATTATAAGGTCGGTAAGGGAAGGGGTGGCGCCGCTATTTACCTCCGTAACGATTCCACTGCATTCGAACTGTATTATAATAGATAGGTTCATATTATGCACACCACATCATCATGGGAGATTTCAACACTTCCTTACTCCGCATACCTCCCAATCCTCCAAACTCCTGCACATAGTCGATTCTGCCAGCCTACTCGTCGTACTGCTTCAAGCCACTCACCACAACGATGTAGCTGAGCACACTCGGCTCGATTTCATTAATACCCCCAATCCTTCCCTGGTTTCCTCTCATGGCCGACTCGTCACCGCTGGATTCTCTTACCACGACCTTATACTTTTATCGTATATCCTCAAACCTCATAAACCTAAGCGCAAGGTACTATACAATGTACATGCACAGCTTCGCGCGAATCAATGTAAGCAAACTGAGTTCAGATGCTTCTCTAATCGACTGGAAACCTATGATGGAGGCTCCCGCGGTCGACGAAAAGGTTAGCGGTTTTAACCGGGAAATCATCGAGCTTTATGATATACACGCACCGGTTGAAAAGGTAAAGCTGAAGCGTCCAGCTGCGCCATGGATTTTGAATGGTGTAAAGTTGGCCATAAAGCGTAGGGATCGCGCTTTTTGAAAATTCAAGAAAGATCGTAATGAGGACTGGAATCTTTTCAAAGCTGCACGAAATCGGTATAATTAAGTAATATCCAGTACCAAACGCCGCCATATTCTAAATTACATTTATTTATGTTCCACTTTTGCCGATCTCTGGAAGTTCCTTGAAACTTTCAGTATTGGCAAATCACCACTAATTGACCGGTTGAATTCCATTGATTTGGACGATCTCAATTCGCATTTCTTCACTAGCCCAACTTTAGACAAAAGACCAAACCTCAGACACTTGCTTACGTCGATGGTCTCCCGCGTCCCAACATGAATCCCTTGCACATATCTCCAGTCACTGAGGGAGAAATCAAAAAGATCATCCTCCATCAAATCCATAGCGTTAGACTGTGATAACGTCTATCGCGGAATGATCGTCACAATAGTTGACCACCTTCTTCCAGCAATCCCACACATAATATCGTGCTCCTTGGATACCGGATACTTCCCCTACTTGTACCGCAAAGCTTTCGTTCACCTTTTACCTAAAATATCGAGCTCTACTCTACCCAGTCACTTCCGACCAATCTCTATCCTTTCTTTCCTATCTAAAGTGCTCGAGGCCTATGTCCATGAGAATATACGAAGAGTCAACCAAAATAACCTCTTGTCTCCCTTGCAGTCCGGTTGCAGGCCAGGCATAGAAGATACTAAAGTTACAGCCCTAGTTGATTTTTCCAATACCTTCAATATAGTCAATCGCGATATTCTCGTCTACATCCTATCCCATCTCTTGGCGTCTCCTAAAGCGTTGGAATAGATCCCTTACTTTTGGGATCGCCAGTGGTCGGTCCATGTGGAAGAGTCCTCTTCTTCCTGGTGTGAGCTAAAATCTGGCCTTCCACAAAGCGGTATTCTCCGCCCATTGCTGTTTTCTATCTTTATTAACCTTATAATCCAATCACTTCGGTGTGCGTATTCCATATGCCGATAACTTGTAGCCTTACTCTGCTTCTGGGATTGATGATGTGTACTAGACAATGAGTGCAACCAACTGCGATCTTTAAGCTACAATGGACTGGTCCGAGATATTTGGCATGGCGGCAATTCCGAATAAGTGCCAAGCAATCATACCTGGTAGGTCTAGGAGTTTGCGCAAACTACACGTGGCAATGCTGCCAGTCTTTTGGGCACGTTACCGGTTTACATCGCTGGGGATGAATTTTTTTATGCTTTTAACTTGTTATTTTTGTATATATTGTTTTTATCTTGTATTAGATTTAAGTTGTAAATAGTTATAATAGTTGAGATAATTAATTAATTATTGCTTTATGTATATATATGTATTGTTTTGTTTCATGTATGTATGTAACGTATTATATGTATGTTTATTATTTTGCGTATCGATATACGTCATCATCATCATCATCAGCCGGTAGACGTCCACTGTTAAAAGGCCTCTTCCTTAGAACGCCACAATAAACGACAGCTTGCCAATTGCATCTACCGCTTGGGCCGCAATTCTGACGATATCGTCGGTCCACCTGGTAGGAGGTCTGCCAACGCTGTCTTCCGGTTCGTTGTCGCCACTCGAGAACCTTTCTTCCCCAGCGGTTATCGGTCCTTCGAGCGATATGGCCTGCCCATTGCCACTTCAACTTGCATATTCTTCGAGCTATGCCGGTGACTCTAGTTCTTTGGCGAATTTCCGTATTCCGGATCCTGTCGCGCAAAGAAACCCCGAGCATAGTTCTTTCCATAGCTCGTTGAGTGACTCTGAGCCTTTCCAAAAGGCCAACCGTTAGCGACCACGTCTCAGAGCCATACGTAATCACATCGCATGCATCGATATGTGCAATGTGCATCTACCTAATATTTGTCTCCATATCGCTCTAAAGTCGACTGGTAGTAAATGCCTAAGGTATTAAGTTCGCCTTTGTATATTTATTTTGAAAACTTTAAAATGGAGGAGGATATCAATTCGGATGTTTAAATATATTTTTTATGTATGTTCGGGCATAGCTCCGTCATCTAAAGACGGATTTGCAGAATTATTTTTTTGTTGGAAAGTAGTTTATTTCGAAATAGTCCCATTGAAATTTCATGTAGATCTGATGATGATCTTTGGAGATATGGAACTGAACTCCTTATAAAATCATAGCAGAACTGACGTTACAAGTAATATAGCCTAAGTAATTGTCGCCACAAACTAGAAAGAAAGAGGGGGAGGTGGTGCCTTGTCCCCCCTTCTACCACTTTAATAGTATATATCGTGTGAGATATCGTTTGAGGGAGCATTTTGTAAGGATTTCAAATACTAATCCTCAAAATGTCTACGGCGGATGAATCCTAGGCATCACTAAAAATTGTGAAATAAAAAATATAAAAACCGCCTTAAAAAATAGGAACAAATAAATAATATGATCAAATTACTAATGAATTCAAAATATTTTCATAAATCTCGAATATAGGTATATTGTAATAACGATCAAGATTTTTTTGTCCGTCTCGTTTTTTGCGCTACACTGTTAGCATTATTTTTGTGTGGGTGTGTCACGCACACATGACAATTCTACCGAAATTCGAACGTCAAAATTTTGTGAAATGGCTCTTAACGCGACTCGGAGTTGTGCGGTGAAAACCTGCAGATTTATGTGTGTCACTTGCCTTAGTAGGAAAATGTTCGGTCGTGATATACTGGAGGTAGATAGTTCATGTTAGTTCAAGCAAATGATTTAGTACGACCAATTTGTTTTGCTTGACTGGATCAAATAATAATAATTCTACTACTGCTATAATACCTATCAAAGTTGTAAGGTGTAAAGAAGATAACAATGGTGGTCCCAATATAATAAGGGGCGAGCCTATTGCAATCCACCGGTCACAAATCCAGACACCGTGCTGCTACTGAGAATTACCAGATCCAAAAACACTTTGCCCGACCTGGGATTCGAACCCGGGACCTCATGCTCAGCAGTCGCTCTTAGCGACCACTAGACCAACGAGGTAGTCAAGAAAAATATGATATTGACAAACACAAAGTAAAATGTAAAAAATATTTAGTGTACTATTATAGTATAGGTATATTAGGAGCCAATTGTCAGTGAATTCCAATTTCATAAACTCATTTCGAGCCACCGAAACTTTCCTCCTTGTAGCTATTTAGTATAATGACTTACCGCAAACCAGTAAAAGTTCCCGATAAATAATTGCAACACTAGCTATCAGCGCCACGCCATCCATTCGTATATCCAATATTTTGACTCGTACCAGTGTTGCCACAATAAAGGGGTGATATTTTAATGAATTTGGTATTCGGTATTTACCACCAATTTAAAGTGGTTCTAGTTTTCTAAACTGTGGACATTATTAATATAACTGAATTTCTTTATAACAATAAAATTATTTATTTGAAAGTGAATCACGTTATTGTTTTCAGAAGTTTATTTTTTCTTATTTCAATGCTAATATTTTGACTATAAATGAAAAATGAAAAAAATATGGATACTAACTTAATTTGAATGTACAATTATATGTATAATGATAAGTGGAATAGATACTAATAAAGATTAATGGGTTCTTAAAAAATAATATCTACCATATCTAATCCGCTGAAACCTGACTTGATAAGCTGGAAGCTTTTGTGGAGTAAGGAAACTCCCAAATTTGGTGGCGTATGTCGCACTGGCAACACCAGCCTACCCCAACCGTTGGGTTCAATATCCAAACACGATTAACACAATATAAATGTCGCATTGATAAAACTGCGTGAGCTAGCGTTAACTGCTAAATAGCGTGTGACTAATGACTGCGTTCCACGTACCTACTGTATCAATGTTACCGTTTTATTGCGTTGTTCATCCGTGTGTTGTGATCGCTCCGAAATATTTTGTATGGCGATCTGTCTGAAAGTCTGTTTTAGGAAACTACTTTGTATACATTTTTTCACTTTATTCTTGCTGCAGTCTTCGCAATGATGTTTGTTTGGTGTATGGTCTTGGTTTATGCACTACAGGCTCGGCTTAAAACATCGAAAATCTGTGAGCAGTAAAGTCATCATCATCATTCAGAAGACCTCCACTGTTGAACAAAGGCCTCCCCCTTAATGGTGGCTTGGGTATCGCAGTATTGGTGGTGAAGATACAGAAGACGCTGTTGCCTATCTTCTGGACTTTCTCCTTACTCACCTCTTTAGCCACTCACAGGAAGAAAGGGGATAGTCAATTCTAGGCTGGATGCCACACGACACGAGCAGTAAAGCACACGTCAGCTTTACTTTAATAGTGACGCGTCTAGGGCCCCCAAGCCATTCCTTTGGGGTCCATACATTGAATGGAATTTTTCCCTAAATTAAAGGCTCTTTACTTTGGCCATATACTTGTACAATATAGACAAGACTTTAGTTTCCAAGTCTCAAAGGAAGTTCAGGCCACGTACCCGTGTATCACAGGTCACACGTGTCTACATCGAACTTCAAAAACATTTGAATTAAACAAGATTATTATTTTGTTCACGAACGTACACCTACACAAAACTCCGTATTGGAATATAAAAATAATGATGTCAAGTAATACCGATAACCTATAAATACGCATATTGAGTTACCGTTCTCAATTTCACCAGAAAATAAGAAAATGTACTCGAGCAAAAATAATAAAGTGTATAGATAAAAATCTTCCAGTTTCTTAAGGAGGTAGTTTTTCGTCGGTCCATTCAATTTACATATCATGTATTATCATCTTTAGCTCCCCCTCATATAATTTATTTGTTTTAATAAAAATCCAGGAATGGGCTAGTTTTCATAGTGTTAGTGCGGTGTCTGTGGTTATGGGCTGTTTACATGCGAGCCCATTGATATAAATTGTGTTTTGTTTTGGAAGTTTTCACGTATGTTTTGTTTGTATATGCAAGACGAGTATGAGCAGATATTTAGGTACAGTCCGGTAAAAACACAAAAGATTTATGTGAAGTTCGCAATACAATTTAATTTAATCTCAACATTATACTCTACTCAAATTATTGTTTCAACATAAAGAATTGTTTTTTTACTATAGGTAATAGTGCTATTAGGAATACTACTACTACATAGGAAGTTATAATTGGTATTCGTTACAAACAGTTCTCTTATATATAAGTATCTTTTCTGCGTGCATTTATTCATTTTCAAAGAAGCTGGCACAAACAAACCACCGCGTGAAATTCTTCTAAACTTATTTTACTATACATACGGTACGATGATCATCAAGGGGTAGCCCGGAGAAGTTTTTCGTGCTTAGTAACTATTACCTACCCCACGGAAGCCATTCACTTTCATTAAATTGATGCATTTCCAATACAACTCGCTGTCTGTAACGTGTGTGCCAACAATACATCGAACTGTTATTAGAATTTCGGAAAGTTTTATCGATATCCTATTAATTTCGATGGCTTGGCAACCTTATTCAAGGAAAATCCATCATGGAAATGGAAATAATAGGAGACAAAATAATGGCTGTTGTTCTACCCACTTCTTCATTTAGGAACTAAATTTAGATTGTCAAGCCACTGTAATGTTATTCCGGTTTCATCGAATTTATATTGCTTAATTAATGCTATGGTACTGACATACTGAAGTCAATTTAAAGTTTTAATGTAGGACGCTCAATTCAAACGTTGATATCGATAATGTCGAGAACTTTATCGATATAAAAGTTTGAATTGAATCCCACCTAAACATAGTACCAACATAAATAAACTTAATTACGCTAGCATTGTTTTTTTTGATAATAATAATATATACTTTCATGCCTCTAAACCAAATATGCTGAGACATGTATTTTAGTTTACCGGCATTCGGAATACAGCCCTCTTACCATAAAATCTTAAAGGACGTTTTCCGTTGCGAAAGCGAGATGCCACATTACACTGCACGTAAAAGCGTCTCACTTCTACAACGACAAATATTCTACTTAAAGAGTTCATGGTAAGGGGGCTAGTGCCTTACTATGAGCTTGCATTGCAGGTCAGTCTTGATCCACTGTTAAGACTATTTATTATCTGTAGACCTAATTCGGCATATTGGTTTACACACGTGAGTTTAACCAGAGTTAAAATAAATACTATATAATATGGAACGCTCACAAGGATAGAGCAAAATAGAATTATAATTATATTCACATAATAAATAACCCACATCTCTAACTACGTGTGCTTAAGCACTAAATAACTTCTAGGTATAACGTTAACCATTAAGCGGCGCAGTTCAGGCTCTACTTGGTGTCACTAATCTCATTAGTGACTGTAGACACAGATGCTCCCGCGTAATCCTGTTGCTCCGAGCAAGGATTTGCATAAACAGTTCATGATTTGTGTTCGGTTTTACCCTTTAATTTTATTTTTTTCTTAAGCACTCTGTTTTATTCAATTTGCAACCTTATTTTTAAAGCTGTAAGATTCGGTTTAATTTAATGCTTTTTAATTATTAAGTACTGGAACACGTGTAAATGGTAATGGATTAGCTACCTCTAAGGAAAATAACATTGTTAACTAGGGATGGTGTAAGCGGCTTCATTATGAGCCAGCCCCTGCAATGTTGTTATATGAACCGCATACTGGGATAGCAATATAGGTTTGGTTAAAATGAATGTGGATTTTTTGTTTGCTTCAAAATATTCTACCATAACCTTTTAACAAAATATGTAGGTAAATGTGATGATACAAGAAAAAAAGGCACCAATTAATGGAATATGATCTAATTTACAATTACACAATTAGTCATTTGAATTAGCATATTAGAACGCGGTTGTATAAATAAAAATTATGACAAACTTCAATTAATCAAAACACCAGTAATATCTAATATCGAAAGAGGAGAACAAATACCGACGGAAACTCAGCAGAAACGGCCGGCCAGTGAAGCACCGCCAGCAGTTGCAGAGCACACAATACAGGCTGTATCGATAAATTAAATTGCACCAACATGGACCGCATGCAGCCAGTTAATAGGTAAATAATCGAATATAATTATGTATCATAATGCGTTTAGCTAGACGGCCAAATCCCCCTAATAGATCTAATTCCAGGATAGACACGTTATATTCAGACAACAAGCCCGCTTTGTTTGTAAATTGATTTGATATGCACACAATTGCATGTTTAAGCTGGATTATGATGGTTATGTTTGCTTTATGTAGCATCATGGTAAGTATTGCAGTATGGAATATAAATGATGTGGTTATAAAACATTGAAAGGTAATATTTATTTGAGGCATAAAACGTTAGCGTTGATTCTTGGCAAACACTACGTTTTATTTCTACGTAGGTATAAGTAGATAGATCTAAAATCAATAATTGATTTATCAGGACCAATTTAGTAAGCGCCGGTTGTTCCCCAAAGTTATTTTTAGTTCCAGTACAGTATCGCCATCACATTATACTCTTTTACTATTGAAATAATTCAAATAGGTAGGAACACTAGATTTTAATAAAGACTCTTGAGTAAAAAGAAATGCGCGAAAATGTCCGAGTGACGTACGTCTGGCGCATCCTAGGCCCGCCAGGCACGTTATGGACCGGCTGACTAGCCAATTTCTAGGCACAACGGATTTAGTAACTAGCTCATACCGAAACACAGAGACAAAAAGAAACGTTTCAAAGGAGGCTTGCAAACGGGTAACAAGAATTATAGAATAGGTGAATGGCTAAATAAATAAAAGAAATTGTAGATAAATAAATGAAAACCTATTATTCATTATTCAATGAAATTATTATTTCACAGCATTGTTAAAAAAATATTACAGACAGAAATACATAGTGAAACTCGTAGAGTATATTATAAATAAGAAACTGTAAACAGTGCACAATTACTTCCCTTAGTTTACTTACTCATTGGTAAATCCGAACTTAACAAACAATACTTCAATAATAAACCGAACAAAAGCATAAGAGTAGTTGTTAGATCAAATAAAGAAAAGAGCAAACCCCTAAAGTAAATCAACGTACACGGGCAAACATCGGTAGTCGCGAATTGATTGCAGGCCAGTACAACCCCTTATCTCAACGGTGCGCACGTGTGAACCCCGTTCAATTTTAATTTCATGCTCAAACAATGACGCTATCGAGCCAGCTATTATTTTGTATAGTCGCCAAGGGTTCAGTTCATCTAAATCCGCCCGATAAGCCCTCAGCTCTTTGTCGTCGCCCAGCCTGATAGCTAATTTGGGAGCGAAGCCGTACATTCGGGACCTCCCGTCTGTTGCAACGACGCTTTTGACTCATCATTAGAATATCGAAATGTACATTAAAACGCCTAATTTTATGTAAACTTCTAACGATAATCAGTGTTCACACATTTAATTAAATTACCTAGCGCTCCGCGTTGTTTGCGAAACAACTTCAATATAATTTTCAGTTCAAATGAGATTCCTTCAATTTGCATTCAAATCACGAATACAATCGAGGAGTCATGAATATTGCGATTGAATATTTTTTGTTGGCCTATCTGAAATCTTTTCACGGGTAAAAAGGTAGTGAGCCGTTTTTCTCTGCCGCAATTTTAACACATTTATTTTCCAAAATTTAAGAAATTCTGAAATCATAGTTTGAAATGCTGGCATAATATTACTTTATAAATATTCTTTAGAGCAATAGTTGTAGTTTACACTACAATAGTTGTAGTTTACACTACAACTACAACTATTAGTTTAGTTTACACTACAACTATTACTAATTTTCCACCCAAAATCCATTCAAAATAATTCACACAATTGAAAACCAAACCGTATCATACCTTCATAAATCGACCTAATCTAGTTTAGCAAAACTCATACAAATATTTTACGGCTGCTAAAAACTGAAAACTATTTAACAAAACCTAACTGCAATCCCATTCCATGCTAGATAAGGGTACCTCACATTTCGAATCAGAGTACGTGCTTCCCCATCGAGGATGATTTACCAAATTCCCAACTGTAAATCGCATCATCGCGATCCCCCATGTCTGTGTTTATCAAAACACTTAACGATTTAATATGTTCGGTGAACCCTACCCTCCCGACATTAACGATACATGTGCCTGTATCCACGTAGATTATGATTGTAAGGCCCTTGATGAACATCACGAATAAGATTCTAATCTACGAGCTATCGTAATAGGATTAGTATTGTTACCTATGATCTTTACAAAGACGTGCTTTAAGATAAATCGACGGTCATACGACGCACCTTTAACACAACTCCTAAGTCCTAACCCTAATCAGCTTAAACAAAAGTATTATAATAATTATATACGTCTAGACTTTAGTAACAGTAGGCTGAAAATAAATACTTTTTACCCCAGGGTACGTTTTACCTAAGTAATTGGTCATACATTTATAAGTAATTGGTTTGGCCAATTCATTCTTAGTATGAACGTGAACACAGTGTAATTGTGTTTACAGTTCGGATCTTTATATAATTATACTTCTATACATTTATGGGTAGGACAATCGAGAGTTAATAAATATAGGTACTATAATAAAACTGTGTGAACGTATAGCAGAGGCCGTAACTTCTTTTTTTAATAAACGTCATGCTACACTACGAATTTCTCCTGTGTCGTAGGTGCGTTTTTTCAAACCCGGGACAAACATCTGCCGTTCTCACAATTTTTTGCCCCGTGTGGGCATCGAGCCCAAACCCCTTAGCACAGCCGTCGAATCGCTTAGCCACGGCGCCAATTAGGTCGTCAAGTGAGTCACTCGCCGTGACAGCCCTATTGCTAGCGATTTTATTTCCACAAAGTTCAGTGATTAGGTCCTAAAATGAATTAGAGGTATCGGTTGTTTCCCTTGATCCGCATCGCCTAGTTCTCATATACCGTTTTCCTGGAATCATAGTTTAATTGCTTAAACATTTTAACCGACTACAACAACAGTGCAATACGAGTTAGAGGGACAACCTACATACCGGTACCGGTTCCACGTGAAATTTTACTAACGAAGTCAAAATACCAAAGGCAACTAAAGCTTATGAACTGTAAATACCATACTTAAATTACCCGTTAACATTTAAAAGGCAAATGAGCCTTCGTAAGTAGCTACTTAAAATTTCTCAGCAGAAAACAGTCGTCTGCAACTTCGTCCGCAGAGACCTTGAAAAAAGAGTTTACGTTTACCTGACCTACTTTAGTTTTGCGCAAGAAAGAATATCACACGGCGAAAAAACACGCGTAAAGACGATTTTATCCCTCCCTAACTCCTTTAACTTATGGAACTTTACAAGTTGTTCTCAATCTGTCAGATAGACGAATGAAATTAATTCATGTCCGTGTGCTTTTCTAATTTTCTTGGCATTGTGCAGATTGATAAGGCGCGTGTTAAACGCCCTATTATTTATTATTGAATAAAACCATGCATGTATCCTTTGACTAATAGAGATTTCCTTTTGCAGACTTATGTTTCGGCAGACGTTAGCAGTCTCAAAAATACTCTAAAATAGGTACAGCCCAGAACTGTCCCGCTACAGGGCAAAGCTTTTTCATAGAGAAGAAACCACTAATTACTTCTATTAATAACCTTTGTAAAGTTGGAAATGTCACATTGGTTTTAACTCCGGACCTTGAGCACGTGAACCTATTTCATAAACCGAGCAATTACGACGTTCGTTTGTAAAATCCGGTAAAAAATATTTGAAAACGTCCCAACTGTCACTTGGGCTAGATTTTATGGACGTAAAACTGGCTACTTATATTCTTTGTTTGATTTTAATTAACAGTCTAGACACTGCGTGGGAGGAAAGGAAGATTCGATATTGTTCGTGAATATAACAAAAATATTCTCATTTTGTCATTACCAAGCGATCATTTGAGCGCCTCTGTCCTATTTCACGGATCACAAATTTTTAGTGATCGTTAAAACAAAATACATAAACGTCGCCTATCTACAGTGAAATTTAAACAAAATTGTATTTAAAGTTTTTTGGCAAGTGTCTTTAAAACTTAAGATGATAAAACATGGAAGAAGAAAATATCTTCAATAACAATCTAGTCGCTTTAGTTACATTTGAATTGAGATTGGAAAACTATGGGTGGACTGTTATGAGCATTGGTTTATTTTGTACAATAATATTTGGACTTAGGTATCTAACCTATCTATTTTGTCTTCGTTACGTCTTTTAAGTTTAACTGAGATTAAGCCAAATCTATTTAACCTAGAACGTAAGTCATGATTGATACATCGTTTTAGAATTAATTTTATACGTATCCAATTATTTAATTGATCTCAATATAGCAAAGCACAAGCATTTCCCCTTTAGTTTGTTTCTTTGTATAAACTTATATAGGTATACCCGTAGCAATCACATACGCAAGAGCTCGAATTTTCTCTTTGATTTTTATCGATCAAGATTTTCTACTACTAGACAAGTCGTAATAGGGGAACTTCTAATAAGAAAACTTCTAATAGACCGTTTGAAAGTCCGATCTAGGGAGCGATATCGGGCTAATGAGCTAAAACAGACTGGTGTGCGATGATTGCGTGCTGTCTGGCTTCGGGGTGTAATTTACTATAGTTAACATCGTAGTAACACGTGTGTTACGTACCAAGCGAACAGGGGCAGGGAAGTAGTGGTTAGATTTTCAGAAAATATGTTCCGTATGTAGGTTATTTAGGTGGCATGAAATGAATAAGTAGAAATGAATTTTCTGAAGTTTGAGGTGGGTAGAATGACCGTTTTAGCTATGCATGTAACAAAGATTTTTAATGAGAAGATAGCGATACCAAATCATATAAATGTACGATGTAATCGAGAAACTTTTTTGTGAGAAACTTTTTTATAAGTGGATAATACTACGTTTTATCAAAGTTGAATAGTACCTTTTGCCAGATCCACATCATAATACTCCAAGTTTGTTTAGTTCAAGCTTCTGTTTTCCGATTTTAAAATCCCAACACGGAGAATTTTATTTACTATTTTTATGTATCTTTGAGTTAATTAGTATTCATGTTTATTTAATCTTTTGTTTCAAGCTTACTAAAATGAAACGAAACAATTTACAGATAGGCTCAAACAAACGGATGCAGCCATATCAGCTGTTCGCTTGCGGAGATTCTTTGTTTACATTATCTCAATTAAGTCTACGTTTTGTTTACACCCCCTCATTTCGTACAAAGGATTGAAAATTTTGTTTGCATATAACTCGTGTACTTTAGTAATCCACACAATGAACAAACTTTATCGCGGCTTTCGAAATAATGTACTCACTGTATTTCAATTCAACAACAGCATTTCGCAAACCTACAATGCGTCGATGACAATTCGCTTTACATTTAATTTTAATATTTACATCTGACGCAGGCCAATAAAAAGAGTGAAAAAAAAAAACTAAAAAAGCCTTGTGGACACTGCAGGGAACGGAGATGGAGAGCGTTAATTGAAATCAAACAAAGATTAGCTGCCGATTGCCAACGGATCACCGCTGCGCCGCCGCTTGCAAGAACCTATCTCATTTTAAATACTATTCCACGGACCGGGATTCAGCGCAGACAGGGTGTTTATTGAAAAGTAATGCTTACGTCACTGGACTCAATTCATAGGCAATTTGTACATATTCTATCTCAATATTTGATATGGTTGTGTTCTTAGTAGATTGGACTTGAAATTGTTTGACCCACTTAAATATACTTTGTGTCGTGTGGTGGCTAAATAATGTAAGATATAACTTTATATTACTCACATTTTTGTCTAAAGCTCATATAGCCAGATATGTGCTTAGGTGCGTAAAATTAGAACAATACCATTAGGTACAATTGTTTTAAACAAGTCATGTGCTCGTGATGATAATTAAAAGCAAATTGTTAGAAACGCCTTACGAAGGCTTACGTTCGTATTTATCGCTATAACATGTATATACTTGTCTTGTTTATGATCAAAAGATAAGAATTAAGGTGAATATTTTTTTTTAATCCAAGAATTCTACTGCAAAGCAATACAATACAGATAATTATTATTTTCAATACAATGCACTTGGTACTCCAAAACTGCACAAAAAATCATATTAAGTACACCCAATTTTTTTTACTTCGTTCTACAACATGAATTTTTCCTGTATCGGTGCGTTTCACAAACATAAAATATCACATAAGTACACAAACATCCAGACACAGGACAAATATCTGCGGATCACACATATTTTTGTCCCATGCGGGAATCGAACCCGCAACCCTAAGCGCAGCAGTTCAATATCCTCAAAATACATTCGTTCATATACAGTAAGCTTAACCAAAACCCAAAACCAGCAAATAACAACGTTATATCATTAAGTTGGCGAATAATTAATTTAATTTAATTATCTCTATAAATCAAGGACGTGAAACCTAATTTAATTAAAGGACAATAGGATTAAAAGGCGTAAATTATTTATCATTCAAGTCTAGTGCTCTCTAGTTACCGAATGTTCAGACACAGATCGATTTGGTCAATTCATTCTGAACCAAATTAAACATGGATTTAAATTTATGCACAGACATTGTGAGATGTTTTTACGTTTATATTAAGTGGTTTGACTCTTTTGTTGGTTTTTATGATTTAATGCATAGAGGGATGTTTGTCTTTATTGGTGTTTTACAAATGAACTCTTGGGGAATCATAAAGCATTGGCGGTTTAATAGTAAACACTGAGCATAAATAATAAAAATCATTTGCAATAACTTTATGATTACGAATTTTATAATTTTTCGTCTTCGATTTATTAGTAAGCAGACAGATAAATCCCGAACCGTTTTGTTGGCTCACAAGTCACTTAATCAACAAACGGAAGGCTTTGCTCATTGTTATCTCCTTTTATTAGCTCCCCACCCTGAATTTATTACGTAGCAGTAACTCAAATAAGTGAATTCGCTTTTATGTTGAAGAAAAAACTTATAAAACTCTGGTCTACTGGCTGAAACCGAACAATGGACCCTCACAGATGCCGGTCACGTTTTGTCGCCTTAAAAATGTGACGCTTAAATCCATAAAGTACTCGAAAGTATTACTATTCCTCGTCGGTATTTCCTTTGAACTGCATATTATTATATTAGATTTTTCCTCAGCAAACTCCCTTAAAAACATCCATTGAGAAATAGATTTTGATTGTGGCTAAGCCGATTAGGAACTCGAGTTAAAATATTCGTTGATATTTAATAATAATATAATAATAACAGCCTATAACTGTCCCACTGCAGGGCAAAGGCCTCTTTTCCAATTTAATCCAGGTTTCGTCACGATGTTTTCCGTCACCGTTAGTCAGTGGTGTCTTAGAATAACTAAGAAAGTATTTATAATATTGCCCGGGTTTGAACCTGCAGCCATGTGCACATAAATCCGGTATGTTAACCACTAGGCCACCACGACCTTATGATATTTAATACGAGTATTTCATTGCGAATCTGTTCCTTAAACATATGATTTGAAAATATTATAAAATATTTGTGTTAGAAACACCTCTACATTCGTATAATCTTAATTTTATGGATTCAACCTTTATGGTAAACCAAAGCTACGTTTCAGTTATTTATCCGCGATATAACACACAGCTACTGGGATTAATTAAAATAACGAGTGTATTATAAACAGAGTAAGTAAATTAATCTACAATAATAATTAAAATCAGTGAAACACGAATGTATATTTGGACCTGTATTCAATCGAGTTCGCTGCTAGGTACCATGAAATCCGATAAATAATTGACACTATAATATTAAGCTGAAACGTGTTACATGCCGTGTTGATTATGAATAATTCATATACCAAGCTAAACAAACAGGGTATCTTCAACGCTAACAAACCGGTGTGTACAAATCAATAGATCCGGAGACGGCATACCGATGGCCGATCTGCATATTCGAATAGCTAAGTGATATTCCAACTATCCCGCCTCCCATGTCTGTCTATAGAAACTGAAACATCATAAAATCCATGGAATGCCGATAACGGCCGACCCCACTCTCGGTGCGCGGTAACGTGTCAATGTATTGAATTTCAAAGATGATTAATGGGATTACTTGAATTCTCGGACCTATTCTGTTTCGCTGTTGTTCTGAAGTACTCGTTCTGAAACAAGGGGATGTACATTTTGTGCCTACCGTACAGTCGTATTTGGAATATTCCATTAGAGGTAACAAATATTACAAATTAATAGGTGGAGTGGAGGCAATTCATGCTTACCTCTTTCGTCGCCAAGATCTACTCAGGCTAATATGAAAACTGTGTAAAGTCTAGTAAGTATTCAAGAAAAGGCCATCTAATTACACGCTCTTATAACATTAAAGGCGTATTTAACAATTTTATCTATAAGAATTGTATTATTGCTATTATTAATTAATGATATAGGTATTAATTATCATGTTAACCCACACTTCTACACAGCTATGAAATTTTAGCCCAGGGCGCAGACATTTACGCAAAGTGTATTTGACAAAATATTATTCTTAGATATTTTTTCTCTGTGTATGCGTTTTAAATAGACATCATCAAACACATTTATGAGATATCATATATGTATTAATATAATTATTTCATACAACCTACAAATTGAAAATGCCCATTAGTTAATTCAGTTAGAATCATTTTGCTGGAAAACTAAAGAGTGATATCTGTACGCTTATACGTGGAAGTAGGCTGCCCTTCCATTTGACATAATCCTTTCACCTCTCATAACGACACCCACGGGAAGAAAGGGGGTGGCTTATACTTTGTCATATGAAAATATTTTAATATACATATTGCCGGCCCTAAAACGAATAGGTACGTATTATAATAATAATTGAAGTTCCATTCAGGTTACGTAATAGTTTAAACGTGTGTATCACTTTAATTAATTACACAGAATTCGTTAACAATCATCTAAATTTATGTTTCCACGAGGAATGACCAGCTTAGTTAATATTTGAATAACAAAGAAATTCAATTTGATTAATTAATCAGCTGTGTACATTGTGTTGTTTACATTGTAACCAGGTCTACCTTATAAATGGTTTGCTTCGTGTATTCTTACATTATTCCAGTTCTAATCAACTTGGGATAATAACACCGACTAAGATATAATCATATAGCAATATCCAGCTCTTACATAATTTACCTCTAACCTATAAACAATATTAATTCTAAAACGTAACAAGATATAGGATAACGTGTGTATGCTCCTAATATAAGGTGTCATATTACTGTATTATGAATAGCATAAAGTAAATAAAAAATATTATTCTCCTGGCCTTAATACAAATGAGAAATTGTAAACTTCACAGAGCATCACCACGAAATGAATAGTATATTCACAATGCAATATCAAAACATTTTTTCCAAACATAAAACCTTATTTCACACTGTGTGCACATGACTGTATATCTTGTCTGATTTCTCAAGAGCGTAGCAAAAAATATTTGGCTCGCATCAAGTAACCAACAAAAATGTTGTAACAATTTTACATAAGGAAGAATATTGTTCTTTTATTTTTATAAGCTTAATGCCCATTTTTCCTCTATACTAAAGCGTAAGTTTTATCACGCACTTTTCTACAAGTCTTGCCAACAGAAAGGTCTAAAAATAAAATGTTATTGGGTTAGTTTAATTACCTTGATAGGTATCTTAGAAAACAACAACTTACATTTATAATAAGTACCTATATGTATAAACCTAATTATGTTATAATGAAATATTGTGTTCGGCCTAATTTAGTTTTCCAGTTTCAGTAGGCACGTGTTAAGTCAATCAAAACTTAAATTCTTTAATACCGTAAGTTTATGAAGGGGTTTATTATAAATCAACCTAAAAAAACATTGGCTTATTTAACTTGACCTAATTCTATAGAAAAACGTAACATTATTTTCTTTTCAAACTCCGTGTTGAATTATATCTGAGTAAAACCAAATCTGTCATTGTTAGTCAGGCTGTATACAAAAATGATACAACACCAAATGAAATATTTTCTTAGTACAACAAACATTTGTTGAATCCATAAACTTTTCTCATAGGCCGACTTTTTCCCCTGCCGTTTCGGATGCCCAAAAGTGTGAAAGCATGTTGAACAAGTAGAGAAACCCGGGAAAGGGGAATGTCTCCCACATGACAGGCATCACCTCGGGCGATGCTGCTTTTTACCAACCACCCTTGTCGTAAAATGGGGACGGAATTGGGCCATCATTCCATATTACAATTGTGAATTAGCCTCCTGCGTAATCCTCTTAAATTCTAGTCGCCTCGTTCAGAACGAGTTGTGTGATTTAATATTCTAAAATAGATACATTTTAGACTGTGAAATTAATTAAGCGTGACGTAAAACGTCCCTTGTTTAAAACGTGAAATTTCAGCATTAAACGCGGTAATTCCGCCGGCGTTGAACCATTTTCGATGTAAAATAAAATAGTTAATGTAGCTTGTTGTTCTTCATTATATAAGAACGACTAAATGTAGAATTTTCTCATATCCTCATAACAGTGGCCATATAAGCCAATGTCTCTCCAACTCCATATTTCATACTTGAACGAGGAATGTCTGGCACGCAACGCCCCCACGTCGAATATTGGTCAGCGTCAGGTATTCCTGACTAGCTTCATTATTATTTTATAGAAATATGCCGAGGAAACTGAAGTTATCGATGGAGTTTATAACTGGCAGTCAAAGTTTAAAAATACTTCAGTTATTGATGTTATTCTAATAGGACTTTAAATAACTGTCAAACAAACAGTGAACTGAGTTAGTACATCGTTAAGTATTGATTAATAACGTAACATAACAACTGTAGCCCCATACTAACACGAATAATACGTAACTTAACACCACGGATACACACGCTGATGTCTATAGAGACGTATTTTCATAAAGTGTGAAAAAAGTAAGGCTCTGTTGTTCAGAGGTGCGAACCGAGTCTCATATTACCGATAGACAAAACGATCCGACAGTAAAAACTGCAAAACTACACTCACAGCAACTGTTTTGTGCAGACAGGCTGTTTACAACTCTAACGGCGAAACAACAGGGTTCAGTTTTGATAATAACTCAGTAAACTTGGGCTGTATTACTTCCGGCACAAATTATACTTTATCCTTGAAGACCCAGAATAGACAAAAGTCACCCTGCTCGACGTTAGACTCCGTTCGAATATAGACTTTATTGAAAGGCGCAAAACTGTCATTTTCGCACAAGTTTTATTTTAGCTTCCATTGGAAAATGTCATCGCGACAGGACTAGGCGTAAGTGAACGCGTCAAAGTGTAAAATGAGGGGTTTTGCGCCGTGTCAGTGAAAGTCATTAGGAATGGAATGGATGAAAATTGCGTGCATATTTAGGTAGCTCTCTAAGTTAATATGAACGACGTGATGAAATGAAAAAGTCCCGGCGTTTTTGTCTTTTAATCTCGAGTGATTTTTGGACCATTGGGAATTTGGATTTTTTATTAATTTTGGGTGGGAACGGTAAGTACAAAGGACATGATTTCTATGCAGCTTCCATTTGGTGTATGGCAGAAGATAGGTATGTGAAGGTTCATTTGCGTGTGCAGTACGTCGTGGTTACTTGCAGTGCGGTGGCTAAATCAAAGACAACAATGGGTGAGTCGGATTGTCTGCGCGGCGCACTTTGCGCCACTTTCGCTACTTTGTGGATTGTGAAGAGGTGACGGAGGAGGCGGCTCGCGAAATTAGATCGTACGGTCGGAAAAAATGTTTAGCTAGATAGGGTATCACATAAATCTAGTAGTCAGGTACTAATAACGACTCGTTTTACGTTATTGTTAGAAAGAGTACTAAAAATTAGTAGGTACGTTTACATTAGACCAGTACAAAAAAAGACTACGTTATTTTTTGTATTACCTTAAAAACGAGGCAATGGGAAAAAATGTTTTTAATTTTTTCAGTTTTTTTATTACCCGTGAACTTTTTCTGCTGTCTGTTTTGCTAACCAGACCATTAAAAGCGAGGGTGTGAAAATTTGCAGCTTATTTTCACCGTACGTTACTATGGATCTACATAACAGAAACCAGGGATCATACGTTATTTTTGTCTGTGGAACATACCTAACTGTTGCATTAGTGTTGTCATGCGATGCCATAATGTACCATTTTTTTTTCTACCGAAGGTGTTACGTATAGGGCGTTAGTTAATTAATTTTGTAAATAACAAAATCTGTTTGATCTAGTTTTTAATTGAAAATGTCAAACAAATTGCCATGTAATTATAAAACATCTTATATCCCTTTTCTACCAACTAAAAGTCAGTTACAGTAAATTAATAATAGAAATAACGTCGATAACACAACTTCACACATTTCCACTTAATAACATTTCTGTTTGAAACTTGAATCAGAAATTTAGTTTCCAAGAATATTTTTAATTGAAAATGGGAAACAAAAAGCGATTGAGGCACGACACAAGGCTACAGTGGTAAATTAAAAGGCAGAAATATTAGAAGTGAATTTAACTTGGTTATTTTGTTCGAATATTTTTATCTGGCTGGTGTCTGTTGCGCTTGGCGGGTTGTTATCAGCCAGTCTTGCAGTTCGCGAGTTGACTGTATCGTCGCAGTAGTGTCGTGCCAAAGATGCAAACTGGAGCTGTCAGTTTCCCCGCGCTAGTTCTCCTTGTTTCATTGTACATTGCACTTTTAATTTTATTTATCGTTTGACAGTATTTTATATTCTGCTTACAAGGTGTTTTTTTATTGCTTTTGGCTATTATGACTTCATGGCAATATTTGTACTTATTGTTAAATAGATACGTTTCAAAATTTGTAATAATAAATCCGCAAATTACCTATAAAGCGATATGAAAATAATGGTAATGTAATGCACTATAGATACTTATAATAATTTGTTGTTGTTGCATAACCACATCGCTGTTCGGATTTCCCCAAAGGAAGCAAACGACCAATATTTCCTCTGACTTATGTTGGTTTTCGCCAATATTTCATATTAATCCGTTTACGCGTTTATCAGCTTTTCCCGTATTGGTTAATACAGTAAAAACACGTCGAATATATTATTATTGGCTTAAGTATTGTATTCCTTCCAAAGAACGTAATGTAAAAGTACTCAGTACCTACCTAGAAATATTATTATCTCATTGTATGTTTACTAGATTTTTTTTTGCTTCAAAATACTATTGATCTTACTTATATTTTTAGTTGCTGAAGTGGTCAAATAATGACGATATCGAGAGGAACTAATATATACCTACTTAAAACTGTTTTTTAGTAATATTCCAACAAAATAAAGATAACGTTACATCTAAACTGGCGACCTTTCAAAACCTTAAACCAGTATTCCAAGTGAAGCTCTTATTCAATTTTCTCTGTTGTTTGGCGCGCGTATGTCCGTATGTAATAAACCACTTTGTTGCCCGCGTCAGGCCCACTGGATTTCTTTGTACAAAGGGCCACGTCGGCACCACGTGCATTCACCCACATCGTCGCACTACCTTTGTAGATGCAAGCCAACAACGAACTTGTAAACTCAGTTTAGCCTTAATTAGTAAACTCGTATTTTAAAGTTGTTGTTACGTTAGCTTAGAACAATAATACGATTCCTACAGCCGGTATTATGCTGTTCATAAAACGCAATACAGCTCTTGGGACGACGCAATTAAAATAAGACAGAGGCGAGTAGAGCCCGCATTGTCTTCCTTATTCCCGCCCGTCTATAATTTTGATAATAGGCTAGAAAATATTCTTTTGTCTTGAACAGTCTATCTGGTTGTTAGCCGTCGTTCGATTATTTGCCAAGAATAAGGCGCTCTGCCGGCTATCGTTAGAGCTTCACTTTTATG
Organism: Abrostola triplasia; assembly: GCA_946251915.1. NCBI lineage: Eukaryota > Metazoa > Arthropoda > Insecta > Lepidoptera > Noctuidae > Abrostola > Abrostola triplasia. Next base: position 5,559,554 of record OX276434.1, on the reverse strand, counting down.
ACGTCAATAATTCGACAAAGGGACTCTCAGTCCTTGCATTTTATGGTAAATCATGAGTCTGATTATCTTGGATTGTTGGCAGCATTGTTTGTTTTACTATTAGCTACTTTAACGTTGATCGGCTCGTATATTAACAAAGGGCGCTTGATGTAACAGATATCTTTAATTATAATATAATATATCTATGACTTCAGCCAGAGCGAAACTCTAGCTAGTACAGATTCTATAATTGTTTTTTTTTGTGGCAATACATAGTTTGAATTTAGGCTACATGTGAAGAATCATTTAACAGTACCTACATAATTATATATCTATCTTTTCTTTACCCTTTAGGCAAGCTTAAAATATAAGAAATCAGTGTGGATTTGTTGTGTAGTTAAGTAGCAACAGATATAAAAGTTGTAAAAAAAATTAAGTGTACAATAAAGTAGGTATATCTAATTTATTTTCTAACAAGCACCTTATAAGAACGCACAACAACTTCAACAAAAATACCTAAATAATGTTGCAATTTTCCCAAACAAAAAACAAAAAAGGTTTTTAAAAATTCGTATAAAGTGCAATTCACACTGCAATAACTCGCCTCGCTTCCACCGAGTACCATGAGCGTTCTAACTATTGTTAATGACCCGCCGAGGGCACAATTACATTTTTTTCACACCCCCTAATAGCAATTTCACTAATTTCGTTAATCTCCAAGCGCGAAAACTTACACCCGTTGTGAGAAATTAAATTCGAACTGAGGTTTCATATAAAACGGTGAACTAAAAAGTTTTTACTTTTTGAAGCTACAAAAGTGAAATATCACAGTGCTCTATAGAAATATGAAATAAGAATACTTGAGTCTGAAATATTTAGCTAATCAATTTTTTTCTTGGCAAGGTTGGATTTATTTTTCTATAGGAAATAATATAGTAGATTTTAGTTTAAAGTTTTTAGCCTTCCAAGATAAATTGCCTATCCAACATAACCATATTTTTTTAAATTCGAACCAGTAGTTCCAGTGATTGGCCCGTTCAACTATACAAACGAACTCTTCAGCTTTATAATATTACACGTATAGATAATTAAGGCAAGTTGTTATCTAAAATCTGATATAAAAAATACTGTCTTATACTAGTAGAGGTCATTTGGTTGTCCAGAATCGATTCCGTAACTCTTAACAATTAACTCCAAGCTCTTCGTTACCAAGCCCTTTAAGACTCCAATCGTGTTATTGCTTCGAACGCGCATTAATCATCTTTAAAAAGTAAATCAAAAGCTGTAAATAACAATAACCGAATTTAACAGAAACTTTGGTGTCTGGGTATCGGGCCTTTGTAATGACGAGAATAGGAGTTCTACTTTTTGCTTCAAACAAAATATTTGTTCGTACTCTCTGATTACGAAATTAATGTTTAAAGTTGCTAACTTTTCGCAATGATTGTAAAACAAAACCCGCAAATCATTTGAAAAGCGGCTCTCTGCCAGGCTCAATTACTTTTTAAAAGATAGACGAGGCTTTTATAACTTTTCTAGGGTGTTTCATTAAAAATTTCCTCAAAGGGACCGGAGCTTGTCTCATTATTATATAGGATTTGAAGAGGACAAGGTGCTGCGAACGACGAAACTCCGGTACAGTTTACCTAAGGCGAACGTTCAAGCTAAAACAAGTTGGTATTCATATTTAATGTTCCGTCTTCGTGACTTTTTTGCTACGGTTGAAACATTTGGTTCGTGCCGACTGAGAATATTTTAATAGCTGCTCAAGTAAATCTATCTCAAATAAAAATATACTATCTAAAATAGTTCAACGTAGTTACAGTAAAAACACCAATTGAAATCTCAAAACTGAATGTAAAAATTGATTGCTAACGAGATAGTGGTATTCTTTTAATGGCTTGCTTGATTGAATGTTGCGCTGAATAACTCTTCGTGGCATAAAGGCCACACGGTAAGGCCAAATAATTACGAACTGGCTCACGTTGGAATCTTTGATGCCTTAATCAGGTGACGACGGAGCGGCCACGCCCGCTGCCGTAATTAGAATGTCTCCTTGTATAGCCAGCTCGCACCTTTAACATGCGAATGAATAACGGTGACACTTAATTTGGCGCCGATGAAGCGCCATCATCAAGGGCCGGCAGCATGGATTCCGTGCGCGTAATTAATATTTGCGGAAAAATCTGTTTGATATTTTGCTTTTTACAAGATTTAAGATACACAAAATATAAATAACTGCCTTGTTGGTTTAGTGGTCGCTAAGCGCGACTGTTGAGCTGGCTGACTGCAGTGCTGTCCTGTGTTCGAATCCCGGGTCGGGCAAAGTGCGATTAGGTTTTTCAATTAGGTAAATCTCAGTGGCAACACGGATTCTCAATTTGTGCTCGGTTGATAGTAATAGGCTCGCCCCTATTACATTGGGACCTATAACATACTGGCGAAATGTGGGTGTACTATAGGTACACTTCTGCCTACCCCTTCGGAGAATAAAGGCGTGATGTAATGTTATGTTTTACACGTAAATAACTTGGCCGTAAAATAGACATTAGTAGAGTTTAACTTTCCAGCGAGATAAAATTACAAAGACTTAGCAATGAGGCTTAGCCTATAGGCAATTCAATTTTCCTAACGATATAGAACAAACCTTATTTGTTGGAGCAGGATAGAGGTACCACTTGTCCCCCTCTCTCGTACTAATGATGCACATTGCAATTACAGCAGCTCACACCGCGGACAAATACAAACCATCTATTATTACCGCATGCTCTATTGTACGCATTTGCTTAATTTTACTTTCGTTTCGAGAATACAAAGGACTCTTTACGTCCCAGGCGACATTAGGATTTTGTGACTTAGACTTAACAAAATAGAGTCTTTAACATAGCTTTTGCCCGCGGCTTTGCCCCTGTTAAGTAGCCCATGTCCTTTCTCAGGTCTTGAACTTTTTACATACCAAATTTCATCAAAATTCGTCCAGCGGTTTAGTCGTGAAGGTGTAATAGACAGACAGTTACTTTCACATTTATAATATTTTATATATTTATTAATTAGTATGGAGGTTCAACGAAACTGACTGTGGGAAGCGTGGTCATCCAGATCTGAAAACAATATTTTCTCAGTCCGCCGTTTATAGTTCACGTAAGGGTCTTCGTAAATGCTTTTGGTTTTAACTCGGAGAAATAATCACACCATTGTTTATTGAAATAAGTCTTATCTACTTCTTCTTATCGTATGATTGATGAACAACCTGGAGTCAGAGTTTAAACCACCTTGCTTCGTGGCACACACCGTTGAAAAAGCTCTCAGGTGTGCCGGTTTACTTACAATGTTTTATTTCACAGTTTTTAGCAACTGATAAATAATTTATAGTACGATCATGAATTCGAAGACATTGGTGAGTGACGGAGTTTGAACCTTTGATTTGGTAGACCAACCGTCATACCACTCAACTATCAATGCTGCATGTATCTGGCAACGTTCTAATAACCATGAATATGAAACTAAATATGATATATTAGATAATTAATTGCACTAGAACGCACTGAATGTTATAGCAATCTTCCAAACTGCTAAAGCTGCAGATAATAGACAAACTAATTGTTGAATCGTTAAATTAACACTGTAATTAAAGACGTACACTATTAGGTATGCTATAGAATGAAGTGTTCACTTCGCGATATCTCGCACATGTGCTACCTCTAATTGGATGAAAGGATGGGAACATAACTGATATGAGATAATAATGGTGTTATAAATAATAATGCTATAATGGCACTTATTGGTAGGAATAGGATCCAATAGAGTGGTTACAGGCAAGGCCTTGATTGTTGTTAGTAGATTTCTGGTTTTGGTTGATATATTTTTATATTAGTAGAAATAGTTTTTAGCGGCTGGATTTTATATTAAATTAATTTGTTTTTAAGTTAAGACATATTTTCTTAAACCGATGAGACGGTAGAACCGACACGACCAAACGGCTTAGCGTGACTTTCAAAGCACGAAGGTTTCGCGACATATGAAAACGGTCACCCATCTCAAGACTGACCGCAACGAACACGGCTTTACCGCGCACTAACTGATCTGCGCGGTCACCACGTAGCTACGAGCCCGTCTACCAAAATGTATACTATACCTAAAGTAACTTAAAAATACAAGCCGCTTTGTCTGTCTTGTAAATATACATTCCGTTTATTAAAATATTTATAATTTATTTAAAAAAGGAATGTTACGTTTCCACCGTTGCCAAAGTAACTCATTTGAGACGAGTTCATTTGTTTAGGTCTGTATACTAAAAAAGCAAAGTTAAATATTTTACTTCAAACAAAAATCTTCCCGTTAGGTAAACGCGCCAATATTTTCTCACTTAATTTAACACTGCCTAGTGATGCTAAGTATTTTTGGGATCTTGTGTAAACAATATTAAAATTTTCGCATAAATCCTGTAATTATAAAATCGATGAACTATTAAAAAAAAATCCTAGATATTAATTTCAATGTTCAATCTTTAAAAATAAAACTATTTTTCAGTCTAGGAATTTTTCCTGTGTCGCGGGTGCGTTTCACAAACATGAAACACAGACTTGGCAAATATCTGCGCTTCGCACAATTTTTTGTCCCGTGCGGGAATCCCGCAACCCTTAGCGCAGCAGTCCAATAGCAATAGCCACTGCACCTATCAGGTCGGCAAAATCTGGGGTCAATAAACCAATACAATCTACCATCTAGGATCAAAAACAAATGAAAAAACCAATACAAAAAGAAAAACCTATGAACCATACAACTATCATTGAAACCTCAACAGACATTGAATGTCCACTAGCTTATGGCGTTCAAATGAAAAATCTGTATCGAATTGATTCCCCCGAAAAGCGACACTGAACGAGGACAGACACTTTTCAAAAGTGGCAAACTACGTTATACACCGCCATCAATTTAACGTTGTGTGTAACTACGAAGTGATTTGTCCGGGGGTCAATTTTATAGTGCTACGTGCAATATGACGCGTTGTTAACCGGCCAGTATTAAACATAGGTTTTATTGTTCGTGCAAGAGATTCCAATTGAGATAATAAAACGCTGTTTTTGTCAGCAGCCGCGTTTGTTCGTTCATACTGTGCTTTAAAAATAAATCGACAAAGGCGGGGTAAATGCAATTATGAATTTCGTAACGGGTATTCTGAATTCGAAATAAATTACCGCCTTTATAAAATTAATATACATACAAGGTGATTTTTTCATCAATAATTTTTTTTAAATATAGTTTACATATATATACATTTATTATACATTGCATACACCTATCAGAAGGTTGTGTTATATAATATAGGTACTAGCGGACCCGGCAGACGTAATCCTTTCCTGAAAAGCAGTGTCACTTACTGGGTTCACTGTATTTTTAAACCATTCAGAATCCCACAATAATACACACAAAATTTCATCCAAATATGTCCAGCCGTTTAGGAGGAGTAAAGTGACAAACACACGTTCAGAAGAATTATATAATGTGTTCAGATTTGCTTGCTGAATAAAATTATGTATGTAGTAGATATCCATAGAGAAAAAAGGTTTTATTACAATTATGTCTTCAATTCTTTTTGCCGGTATTAAATATATTTATGATTGTTTCCTCACTGTACCTTGTTAATTAGGATCTTATTTCCACCGACTGGTTTCCGCCGCAATAAAGGTTATCTACTCTTTTAAAGGGTGTCGTAAAATGCGCCCAACAGATTATGATAGGCGGCAGAATGCTCCAGTGTTGGTACTGAACTGCTATCACAAATCATTTCACGGGCCTAATGTCTAAGTTAATATCGTCACGTCTGCCTTGCAACCAACGGCAGTCTATTATCATAACAACCTTAATTAGGAGACGTAAAGTGGCTGAATAAGAGATAATTATTTTTTAAGTGATATTGTCTTCTGAAACTGTGACCAGCCCCCTTACCATGAATTCCTAAAATAGGACAGTTTAAGATGTAGAAGCGGGACGCCGCTACATGCAGTAATGCGGTGTCTCGCTTCCACAACGTTAACTGTCCTGCTTTAAGAGTTTATGGTAAGGGGGCAGCATCTTTCTAAAATACTCTTGGTTTAATTATATTTAATTTGATTATCTCTTGTCTGTTATGCGCTGTCTCTCATGATGTAATGCTTCTGAGAATATTATTATTTGTCGTCTCAATATGCTGCAATATTAGCTCATCCCGTGAAAATCAGCAGGGTGAAAGCAAGGCTGACTGCCCAGGGTACATTAGATGAGATTTTAATAGCTCCATTCTCCATTATTTTATTTGGCAGAAATCGTCCTTTCAGAAGTTCCCTGCAAATACTCATCGCGCCTACCATCCTAAAATTGATTTGAATCTCACACAATAAAGGTTAATGCAAAATTCTGTAATAAATCCGCAAAGATATAAAACTCCATCTAGGTTTATAACAATTTTAATCCACCTTACAAAGTTTGTCGTTGAAGAATAAACACCGGGTAGCATTTTTATAAAAAAAGATCTCTTTCCTTTGGCGCGTTATCTTTCGAATCGTACAATATTCAGATGGAGTGGGATTTGTGAGTTTAACTTTTTCCAGTTATTATTCATAAATGCAAAGGCGCTAGATATTAGGCGAACTCACTTCAGAAGTTGAAGGATTGGATTTGCGAGTTGGATTGAATCTTGTCAATATAACATTGAACTGTGGCTGATACTGCCTTTGAGGCTAAAATGTTTTATTTCTTGGTTAAGGATTATTTAAACTGGCGAAATATTATTGTGTCTATTGAAGAGTATGAAATAAGCTAGATGAGCTCGTAGCTACGTGGCTTACTGCGCGGATCAGTCGATCTGCGAGGTTAAGCTGTGCCCACTGCGGTCAGTCTTATGATGGGTGACCGTTTTTACGTAACCATGCGTCCGTGCTTCGGAAGGCACGGTAAGCCGTAGGCCCTGCGCCTGATTTCTCCGCAATCCTGTCGGTCTTCCGTCCCATCAGACTATAAGCGTGAGAGAATAGGGAGTGCACCTGTGTTTGCGCACATTCTTGTGCACTATAATAACTTCTGTGTAAAAAAAAATACCAGTACCAACATTGACCTGCCATCCAAACAATGTCAATCACTTTCTAATATCTAAGAATGCCTCATCATGTACGCCACGCAGACTTTACTTTTTCATTACCATTTAAAAAATCTGAAATCATTTTTGACTTTTGTTTTTTTATGATTACAGGTAACGCCTGCGATATGGAACACAGACTGAATTAGAATGAAGATGGATGACTTATTGCACTCGGTACGAGGCGCCATGCCTCTGCTGTGGATCCTCATAGGATTGGGAGCCATCCATGCTGTCAAAGTTGTTATAGAACCACTGCCCAAAGGTAAGTCAGCTTATTATACCATCTGACCATCAAAAAGGATTAAAGTGACGTATTTGCTTTGAAAATTGCAGCAGAAAATAACATTTAAATGAAGAAATGATTAAAGTTTTTTGTCAAAGGAAAACTTCAAAGAAATATTTTTCAAGCGGAATAGTTTTCAACACGTACTCGAATCTAATTTCAAAAACTGCAACAGTAGAAATACGCATAAAAACAAAAGAGGTGCTAACCTGTCCCTCACAGAGTAAACAGAATCGAGCACCCGGTCTTAATTTAGTTTTTTTAACTTGAAGCCGTGAACCGACACCCCTAAAGGTCCTCCCCCAGATGTTAGTACGACCGACTTCTCTTTAGTTTCGTTTAATTTCCTATCTCTCTTATCGTGACGTTTATTACGGACTTGCTCACCCACACCAGGGCGATCCAACCTACTTTTGTTCGGAGGCACTAATAACCATTTGGAATTAATTTTTATTCGTAGCTCTTCGCTGTCTATTTTCGGACTGTGCCGCTACGACGCTTTATTGTTTTCGCATTAATTTACAGTCCACAGCTGCGGGTAACGCGGATTTCTAAGGAGTTTTTATCTGTGCCTTTAGTATTCTTTCTTTTGAAAGTAAGAGCTCCTATTAATATTAATTAAAAGTTTGAATAATTGAATGGATTCGGAATTGTTCCTTGTTGTTGGGGTTTCACTGACAGTAAATCACAGCAATAATTAAAACTTGAGAGATCCAGTTCATTATTCAGTGTTTGTAAATGACAGCTTTTTTCACCCTAAATTATGAACAACTAAACAGAATTATTATGCATGCCGTTGACGGTCTGTTTACAATAAAGTTTGTAAGAGACAAAAACAATTGCTGAATGCAATTATAGAAAATATATAGTAAGAGTAATCAACTTAATGATTAAAGCAACCTATAAACAACTCGGAAAGCAAGTCACGAAACGAAGGTACAATTAAGAGCTCGCAGTCGGCATATAAAACACGAAGACGCATTCTTTTTGCTGTTTCAGGTAATTACTGTTGTGAAAAAAACGTTGGCACATAAAATTCTTTATTGATTCGCACACACAAACATTACGTCTATGTGTGTGTTTAGAAATGTGTTGGTGAGTGTAAATGTTGCATTTCGACTGCAACCCATGAGGAATTTGGCGTCATTTGTTTTTCTTAACGTACCGAATGGCTTTTACTACCGACAAACAGTCAAATTAAAAAACGTGAATGTGCGTTTGAATGCGTGATACTGCGTTTTTGTTTTTGCGTAGTTTCATTCAGGCGACAAGCCATCCTTCTTTTGCAAGGTTTAAACATTTCAGTGATTCACACCGTTATGTTCAGATTGGTATAAGTTTTTGTATGGTTGTTTCAAGTTATTAATGAGGGATACCTACTCAATTTTTTAATACGTTCAGTACAATGGTTTCTTGAAATGATATCTACAACTTTGAAACATATATTGGACGTTCGTCTAGTCATATATAGGTAGGTACCTATATTGTATTTTTATATTCTATATTTAAATATTTAAACTAGAGGAAATAAGCAAATGGGTACAGACAGAGTTTATAGTGAATTGCTCTCAACGTTTCCCATAGTATAATGGTCTCACAAACGGAGGACGAACAAAACCAATCAAATACGCCCAATTTTGAGCAGAAAACCGCAGTGATATGTGGTCCAAGAGAGCAGTCCTCTAAAATGTATTTTGTGTACTCAATAATACCATCCCTAATAGAGTTAATGGCAATGTGTCGACAGTGGACTAGTAAATAACCTAAGTTATTTTCGTTTAAAAAAAACTCATTCGTAAAGGATATGGTACATTACAAAGTTGTTATAAATAAAATATAGACCAACACATTTGTAAGAAGAAATGTACATACCACATTTGTTCAGCCCCTTCAAAATCACCAGCTCTTTAAGAGCTTTAGTTAATAATATTAAACACCTAGTAACATGCAAGAGCCGTCTCGTCTGACCTTGAGCGATTTACCTCTACCGCAAGGAGAGCTAGGGTTGTGCCAGATCCGATTGGACCCAACTTTAATTATTTAAACTAGAGCTGTAATTTCACAGCACCTCAATTATCGATTATTTACGGCGGATTATAATACAGCTGTACAAGTGTACACGTATATTTTAGTCAAATCTGTATTCATTGAATATCTTATTAATTTTGGACATAGGAAAACTGTTTGATAGCTAATGGTTGCATGTTGCATGTTGCACTTCATGTTATGACTGGTACACAATTTTGTTACCATTATACAATTATACATTCAATATGTAAAAATAGTATTATTCCATTTCAGGTAAAATATGAAGATAATCTCTAAAACTAAGCTAACATTGTCCCTTTTTACTTATGAACAAAGCTATATCTCTAACTTATAAGTATACGTCTTAAATCTATTGAATTGACATATCTATTTTTTGACATGCAAACGTCAGTGACAAGTATGAGGTATAGTTAAAAGTTGTCAATTTATTGGCAAGGGGTATAATGTCTGGAGCCTGCAGGCATAGATTTACAGCTGCCAATTAAAAGTATAGATGGCAACATGTCGGCGACGAATGGCCGGTCTCATACAGACACGCTTCGACGATTCATGCTGCCCGCATCCGAATTACGTACAGGGTGCGGTACATATTGTGTTATAGCTTTTGCATTGTAGTCGTTGGAAATTGTAAGTAACATTATAAAAATAACGTTATTTAGATCTATCTGTGTAAAGTTTCGTTGTCATGTCAAAAAAAGTCGATAAACACTATTATAACTGTTATTGTTTTTGTTTTTTTATTTTATTTAATGTTTTCCTGAATAGACATAAAACATACATAAAAAAACATAACATCACGCCTGTATTCCCCGAAGGGGTAGGCAGAGGTACACATATAGTACACCCACATTTCGCCAGTTATGTTCTTAGGTCCTGAATAGACTATAAAGTATATTTTTTTACAATTAATTTGGTAATACAGTTTAGCGTACTAAAGGTTACTTCAGATGCTAATAAAGCTGATCTACATAATGATCAAATTAGATTAAACACTCTTAAAGATTTATATTTAAAGAGAGATCTAAGACCACGTAGTTGCCAAATTTATTTTCGTTCGTCGTTTTTTTGGTATTTGACAACCTTAAATGCAAATCAAATCAATTTTTGTTATAAGGGTTCAGTAACTGATTTATAAACGAATTTTTTGGAGCAAAATATTGAGTCTATCCTACGAAAACCAGGTTAATATTAAAAACTACTGAACCGATAGTTTGAAATAAGTTAATATTAACCCAAGCTTTTAAATCAAAAGTAGGTTAGTACTATAGTATTGTATTGTCAACAAACCTATTTAAGTGTGCTAAATTTCATTTCAATCGTATGTCAAAAAGTGGTTCTAATTTATTTTGCAAGATTTGATCTAAATAAGCTCACAAACATAAAATGGCAAGTTAAGTAAGAGCTTGTAAAAATGGTCAAGAACACATGCTGAATTGAACACAGACAGGCTATACGATGTTATAGTAGCTTGTTACCTGTATTACAAAATACCTTCGTTGTTTGCATATGGTATACTTTTAAAGTACGGGTTACTTTACCTTATAATGTAAGGACTAAAGATACATAGTGACTGAAACCGCTGCAGACGTGGTGACAAAAAATGAAGCGAACGCCGTTCATAAGAAAAGAAGAAGAAGACATGGAACTTCATGGAACATTATCATACGATGAAATATATGATGCTACGGAACCTGAGTTAATTTTATACGAACTGGACTGATTCAAAGTCGATATCCAAATAAAAATCCAATTAATGTTATTTGCGTATTTAATACTTCAGAATGAGAGTCAATCTCCAAAGAGCGATAGCGACCCTTCTCTATCAATTATCGCCATAGCTTTAGACGGCAAAAAATCTGAATAAAACGTTAATTTTTCATTACTTAGCATTATTAAATTATTCTCGGCTCTTTTCTTTTTGTATCATAAAACGTAAATCTAACAAAGATTCTGTGGGGCTTTTACTTAACTTTTACGACAATGCCTGAGTTTAACTGTTAGGTTTAATTACATTTGTACTGTTCTGGGTAATTTCATGATTCGCTTTCACATTTTGCTTACATTGTTTTAAGTTGATATTGAGTGTTCGCGTAAAAGCTATGGCCACTTCACTTCTGTTCGCCTTAATTTGGACACTGTATGAATACAAAGTCAGTTTAGGATATGAGTACGGAATAGTGCTGGAAGACAACGTGAACTTGATGAAACGCCATCTAAAGTTTATTATTACTTTATTATGGATTTTGCTCATTCAAGCGGCAATTTCTGAAGATATGTGCAATGTTACTAAGTAAATATTAGTTCCACATTATGTAATGTAGGTAATTTAAGGGTTAGTTGTTTCAAAGACAATTTTAAATCAAAAATATTCCTTAATTGGCCGAAACATTGCCTTTTTAGCCTACTCATCTAAGCACGCAATAAGCATACAACCAGCTACAGTGCCTTCCCTACTTTAGAGAATACACATTTTTATTTAGAAACACTCTGTTTTTGTTTACCGAGGGTCCCTCTGGATGGGGGCGATTTGTGACACTAAAACAAATGACGCGCGCCCATGCTCGATTGACGACAGTGACATGACCAACTGCAGTAACTAACTGCCTGATAAATGAACTGGGGTTTTTCTGCATATGTTAATCAAAGCTACCTACCTAGCTTTTTTATATCACGTTGCATTTTATATGTTTTGCAGAACTTTGCGACACAAGATTCCAATTATGTTTATTAAGCTATTATGCTAAAAACTTCTCCTGTATATTAGATGTGTTTTACTGCCTGCTGCTACATAAAATGCCACACACAAACTCGGAAAATGTCGAATATTTGTTGTCTTTTAGAGAGAATGAACCCGCAATCTTTAGTTTACTAGTCCAATCACTCAGCCACTGCACTTATCAGGCACTTACAGAGAGTTCAAGTGACTGCGCTGTAGTAAACGTTAGGTTCATTAATTAATGCTGATGGTATGCCGAGTACACCTACTTAACCTACTGCGCTCATTACATAATTATTGTGTGCTAGGTAGCATCAATGAACGTCTAAGAAAAGAAAAAAATATTTAATAAGGACCTTCAAAATTTACCTATCAGTTTGATCCAAGTACCTATAAATATGGCATTTTTTTTGCCTAAATATACTAAAGTTCTAACGATTTAAGTAGATTACTATAAATAGTAAGGCAACCATGAAACTGCTTAACTTGCTCCATAATTATGACACTTACAATGCATGCCCTGTTTCAAGACAACAGCTGTTGTAGATCCCACGCTAGTAGTAAGGAACAACTAAGATAATGGGTAATAATAGATCCCTGCCCGTAGGCGAAGAGCCAAAAACCTGCGTTTATTTTATAAGCAGTAATTCTACCAACCCACATAGTTTTCTTTCACAAAATCGACGAACAAAATGTTTAATCTTAGATTTGAATGCAGCTCAAGTTACCCTTAAATGAAAACGAGTGAAAAGATAAGCAGAACAATAATTTTCCTTCTGAATTAAAGGCACAAAAAAACCAATTTATTTCTGCTAATATACTTAGTGACGAAAACGTTTTATCATTTCGGTCAGCGTCATTGTCTGATAACATGCTTTGGAAGTCGGAAGGAGTAATGTTCTTGAGGAAATGAAGGACGAAATCTTCGCAAACAGCTCCCAAGGGTAGCTAGCCGAGATGATTAACGTTCTTTACACGAGTTACTGTTGTCTCCCGTACAATAACAACTAAATAGCCTCACTTATTTGTACACAGGTTAGTTAGTGAAGATTATAAGGAATGTATACTTTTCGCACTTATTGGGTAGGTACCTGAAAGAAATAGTCTTCGTTGTTGATTTCTGATGTTATTTGTGTAAGGAAAGATGGCTTCGTTTTTTTTTCTCTAATGAAACGTCGCCCCACGATAGGAATTTCTCCTGTTCACAAACATAATCATCACATAGGTAAACACCTAGACACAACATCTGCGGATCACACAAATTCTTGTTCTGTGCGAGAATCGTACTCGCAACCCCTAGCGCAGCATTTCAAGTGGTTAGCCACTGCGCCAATCTATCTCATTCATGTTAAGGTAACCAAGATTAGTTCTAAGCGTGTCACCATTGTAATAAGCAATTTAAAAAAGTAGAAAAGCAAGCATTTACGCTTCAGTTAAGATTATAAATTATTAAAACCTATTCACTACACTAGTTATAAATTTTAAACGGTCTATCTATTTTTATTGAAACAAACAAAGGCCAGCATAAACGAATTTGAATATATTTAGCTTGAAAATAGATAATTCAGTATTTTGCCAAATCGGTTTTCACAATGCACACCACAACAAAGACACTATATTAAACCAGCTAACGCGATTGAATGTTCAAAGAGCTCCAAAATAAATCACTGTCAAACTTCAAAACGGAGAGATAAAGAGGCATCTAAAACAATACGAAAAGATCTCATTTCAACCCCAAATACGTTTCCGATATTCAATAAAATGCTTCAAACGGGATCACATAAACTCCTATCGGTATAACGTCGCACGTAATGTTTAAATATCGATATGCTAAAAGGATTTTTTTTAAGTGACGGGTTTTAGTAAATTGCTGTATTTGTAGATACTTCAAATTGTAGTTGATACCATTATTAAAAGTTTTTATTACTGTGTTTTATAGGTCTTGCATACCGTTTCATCTATTTTTATTGTATTAATTGTTTTGACGTCTGACGACTTATAAATTATAGTTTTATTCGGCAGAATTAGTTACTAACCAACCATCTTTTACTACTAAAATGCATTTAGTAATTACTTTCCATTTTTAAATATTATATTAAACAATTTAAACCAACCGAAACTTTTTTTAAATTATAAAGTGCAAAGTATTCGTTTGTTTATTTGATAAACATTTTATTTTCAATCGAAATCACACAATATTTAAATAATCATGTTACAATCTGCTTTGGTTATTCATATTTTGCAAAATATCCACACGATCACATCCGTAACAAAACTGGCCGTCAACAAAAGGAAAAACTCGTTGTTAATCTCAAATCCTCGATGTGAAAACATCTGTTTACTCCAAAGCGAAGCTATAAAATAGAAAATATGAGGTAAAATTTCCATCGAGTAAGCTCTTCGGCATGTAAGTTGTTTTACATATTTTCGAAGGTGAAAAATATTCTATTTTGTGAGATTCACAACGATTCGAAGGAAAATAAATTTGTTTTTATTTAGGAACAGGGTAACATGCACCTTTTATACACCAATTTATATTGGTACCTATTAGTCAGTATGGATCCTACCTCAAACCAAGCCTTTGCTTGTCACAATAAATAGAAAAAGGTGTTGTAAAGATTTTACCTTTTTCCTAAAATCCACCGGAAGATTCTTAAGATCTTTCCAAGACTTATAAATGAATATAACCTGAGGCATAGCAACAAGATTCTGAAGAGATATCAAATGAGGTTTACTTTGAAACATAAAGTATTTACTGGAAACCTCCAGGAGTTTCTTAGTTCAAAATATATTTCTTCTAAATAACATGGCAGTTAATCATACAACCAAGTACTAGCAAAGGCAAAATAATATTAATTCGTGTTAAAATTCACTTTCATATTAAAGATGTAGGACCTCGTGCTCAGCAGTTGCGCTTAGCGACCACTAGACCAATGAGGCAGTCAGTGGTCATGACTTAGTTATCCTGTATTCAAAAACCTCCCGAACATAAAAGTTGGAATTTTACATTTTAGATACGAGAAGATCATCTACTTCGATACTGGTACGGTTTCCTCAAGTCTTCTACAATATTAAGACATTTCAATAATTCAGTAAACCTAGGTGTATTTTATACTTTTATGTGACGTAATCTAGAGATTATGGCACGGATGACAGCAGATTTTACCTGTATTGTAATCATTTGTATTATGATTATGTTTTCTTTGGATTAGCGTCATCCGTGGGTGTGATAAGATTTTTATACAATTATTTATTCATGAAGAGAGCTGGCGAGGTTTGGTTGCCAAAGCTTATTTATGATATCAGGTATTTTGACTGTAGGTATTAAACTAGAGTAAATGTAAAAACAGCAGAATGCAGAGACAGAACTAGAGAGAGAACAGATTAGGACTAGGACATAACTGTCCTGTCTTTAGAAAGTAAATAGTAAGAAAATTCTTGCAAGACAGACGCTTTGAAAAGCATTTTAGAAGAGTCTTTGCTTAAAATTGGGCCTTCATAAGCAAATTAGTTGGACTGTAATCCCAAGACATTATTGGACGTGTGTACTGTGCTCAAAGGTCAATAAAACCAGTTTGTTATATGGGTGATAAGATGTAGACGGTAAAAAAGTAAGGCTTAAAACAGAAAGAAATATTTCCACGCCAGACGGCGAAAAAAAAAGACAAAAACTGCTCTAAACTGAAAGCTGTAGAAATCATTACGTAAAAACTTTTTAATAGTAGTGGAATCACATAAGATAAAAGCAAGCATATTTGTTCTTATAGAAGGATATTGCTTAATGTAATTTTATGTAGCTCTCATAAGATCCAAATAAAATATAAGATACAATACACCCAGAACCAACTATTAGATATTATATTTGATATTGGCAACTGATACAATTATATCGATACTAGCCTACTAGGTCAGCATAGAAAACAAGATTAAGAACGAGAAAATGTAGTATATATTCTATTGTAGATGTATGATTTCTGATACACGATATTTTCCCTGTTTCACGTAATATTATCACGTTGTTAGTGAAGACTTATGAAATGTACTTTGGCTGAAAATTTTTTGTGTCTCGCGTTCGTGAAATATGATATAATAGTATTATTTATTATGAACGTGGAGCGTCTTATGTTTTTTCAAGTAGGCGATCTGTGCGTGATACTTAGGAGCTTTAGAATTATCTTTCTCTTTTAATATTTACGTTATTTATATTCCTTTGTTTCGGTGTTACAAATGCAGAAGGTATTCATTATTATTCGGTTTTATTCTTTTGCGTTTAATTCCTGTTGTATTTTTTTATTACAAACGCGATAGTATGTGACCATGGATGGCTAAATGTTTGTTACTGCTTCAGGCAATAACTAGAGGAGGGATTTCGATTAAACTTTAGATCAGTTTAGAGTAATATAGCATATACATCACAATAACCTATGGCTAGGGCTAAGGCAACTTATAACAACACAAGCGACGCTTTGCAAATGTCATCATCATCATCAACATCAGCCGGCAGACGTCCACTGTTGAACAAAAGCCTCCCCCTAAGAACGCTACAACGAACGACAAATGTAATGCTGGAGAAACTGCGGGAACCTTGTTTCTTAAATATTTTAACAACTAAATCGTTGTAGGTGCTTAGTTAAACGTATACTGACTAAAATTAATAATATTTGAACGAAACCACATTTCGATTGATCCCTAATTAACTGTTTAGTACATTAAATAATTAGGATCAATCACAGACATTGTTTACTCTAAAACTGTTCACTCCGCAAAATTCAGTACGATGATAGGGGCGAATTCTGTTAGTATTTACGATCACGTAAATCAATAGTGGTCTCTGTCCACATTAGGCGATTTATTCGATTTGTGGGTTTACCTCGGTGGGCCACAAGGGGCTACACTGGCATCTCCTAACGTATTCTAGACAACGCCACCTGCCCGTTCAATATCATTCGCAACGTAGCCGTCTGTGTGGAAAAAGGAGCCGATTACCCTTGTTTACGCACAAAATAAAGTTTTCTTCTCATTGGCTCAGAGATAAAGCAGCGCAGAGATTAAATTCGGGTCGTGTTTGCAGTAAGACCCGCGCGCCCCATGTAAACGACCCTAGGTAAGGAGACAAAATATCATTTGGCATAGCGTAATGGCCTCTGAAGAAAGGTTACTTTACGACTTCTTATTTGGCGTCTTGTAATGAGTTTCGTAACGAGAGGGGCGCTACAAATGCTGGCCGCTTTGATTTTTAAATGATTTTAAATGTAAGCAACGATTTTAATGTTTATTTTTAAGCTTTGCACTCAGTTGTTAGCAACCCTCCTGTGCTGCATAATGCTGTATACTAATAGGTACAAGTTGATGGGAAAGAAAATAATCTTTTAAATTTATTTTACGCTGAAGCTCTTTTTTCAAATTGAATTCTTGATAATAAGTAATATTTTTAATAAAGTTACAGACATAATTATGAGAAAAAATTCTATACTATTAAATGTTCAACGAAGTTCGATTGTTGTTTATGAGCTAAATAGACTGTAGCGTAGTTTATGCCAGCCAAGTAGGCATGTGACAGTGGGAAGGAGTGCAAAGCTCTTTACACTGTAGAACCAGTTCGAAATGCTCCAGTAATCCTGTCACTTTGAATTTGGTTTCAAGTCGGGACCCACGTTACCTACTTTTACGTTCGAAATACTTTGTCTTGTTTATGGAAAAGTCAACGACAAAGGACACTTTTGTTCGCTTCAAATTTTCATGTATTCATTAGTTTTCCAAAGGATAAATAAGTACAGTTTATGCTCAAATATAGAAATATTTTGGAACAGTTTTGGAAATACTAAGGAATTTTGAGTATTTAAATGTATGTCATTAAGGTTGGAGATTTTTTGTGACACTTTCTATAGTTCTTTTCTGAGTTCGTAAAAATACTAGTGATGTCTGGGTCCAATTCATAATAAACACATCTATAACTTAGAATTATTAATACATTTTATAAAATATAGCGAAGAAATGAGCAAACATTGTTACGAACAAAAATAAAAATACATTACAATCCACAAATGGGGCCTCCATTTAGCGTTATACCATTTTTGAAATTAAATAACAACGTACAGCGAAAAATCTAAAAGCTTACATCAAAACACAACACGTATAGGCGACCGCTCTCACGATATGATCCCACGTCTCTCCAGGGACCTCGACCCTAATTGGACGTGGCCAGCCTCCGGAATCAGACGTCGATTATTTAATCTATGATACCACATCTTATTCAACTTTTATATCGGCTCGCACAAATTGGCTGACCGATTTGGCGAATTGTTTTCGTTTTTGTTTGATTGGTGTTTAATTTTGTGGGAAATTTACACTGGTTTATTGATATGGTTTTTTATTGGATTTAAGATGGTTGTACTTTTGAATAATTCGTGCAATGTAATATTTATTTTATTTTATATATTTTTAACCGAAATATTAGTATGAAATCTTCATCGCCTTGGACATATGATTTTCCATCTAATGCTTTAAGAAGTTTATCTTTTGTCAATCAAATCAACTGAAACACTATGAAAACGAATCGAGTAAACATAAAAATCCAATAAATAATTCACGTAACGTATTAAAATCAATATCCAAAACTCGTTGAACCTCTTGTCCTGTAGTGCCGATTTCACCAGCTGCAAACAATCTCAGTAGAGTATCACCGGTAGCTTACTGGGGGCAGCGGAGCGACGTGAGTGGTTTCAAGATACCTTATCTTCGATCTAAGCTATTAAGGAGCCGACAGCCTGTAGCCCTGCCAATATTGTCGGCCAATATCTGTTGCACTGTGCCACCGATGTAGATGTAGTGCAAATATTTGGAATCATAAATATGTTGTGAGGAGTATTTGGAGAATGATTTTGGCGTTGTTTGTTTACGGAAATATTACATCAGAAATGCTTATATTCAGAAGGGTGACTAAAGGTACGAAATTGATTAGATTAAAAAATAAATATACTGAACTGAAATAGTATCTACTAAGATATAATTATTGGTTGAAAGATTATAATTATTAGTCAATCTCCTGGTCTATCAGCATAATTCATTTTATGAATTCTTAGTTTTGCCTAGATCATTTTTATCAAGGCAACTAACAATTTCAACTGCATATTATTTTCTTTTTTTAAATAGCCGACCGTTCTTTTTGGTTGGACTAAGGATTTATTTATTAGTGTCGATAAGTATGAGTTTTGGTATTTAATTGAACTTTAATTTATATTTTGGTACGAGTTAAATTGCATTGAACAGTTGCATACATTTTATAACTATAGCTATTTACTTACCGATGCCAATCGGCTGTCTACTATTAAACCTAATAAAATATTAACGCTTGAAACAAATCCAACTGCTAAAGTTTTCACGAATTGTCAGGTTAAATAGTAGGCACTGCGGTTTTCAGCTCACGACTCAGACAGAACAGTTGCAGCAAAGACCAGTGTACGAGAATAACATAAACAGTCTGAACGTTCGATTAACAATGAATAAGCAATGCTAGTAACAGCCAATTGTTCCAGAATAACTTGAAGTGAATTGTGGCATTGGATTAACTACTCAGCGCGACCCGACTAAACTTCGTCTGCCTGAGATCATTCCCTATAATATTCAATTTAACTTTGACACTTCGCCCGTCCAACAAAACCACTGTCAGCTTTTTGTTTTAGGATATCATTTCTCACTTCTCAGATTAATTATAATTTGCGACAGAATAATAATTTCACTTATAAAGTCCGTTCCGTCTTAGAGGTCGTTTTAATGTCTGACTTGTCGTTGTCAACAAACTTTTAGAAGTTTAAGGAAGCTTCAGTTTTGTAAACATTTCTTAGAAATATGATTGAAAACACGTCACTGATTAGGAAACATTTGAAGAATTGAAGGCACATTTATCAATAAATTGAAATTAAAATTAACGTTACGAATAAACTTTCATAGTTATTATATTAATCGTTTTAGTATTTACAACGGGATTTTTCAAGCCATGTGTAATAGAACCATAATTTTATCGCCATGTTTAAAACCATCTACAAAGGTGTCGTGGTATAAATGCATCAATACGGATTATTTAAACCGAAATCAGGTGTAGTAGGACTTACAAACAACCTATTCCCAAAATTCTATTTATAGTACCTACTTACCGTAGGTCGTTTAACTAAAGCCGTTTACTCAAGTTCACTCTAAAATACCTATTATGTATTTCAGACAAGACTAATCATAAACTTATTCAGTCTTCTGACACGGTATAAGTTAGGCAACAATTTCCAAAAGTGGTAACTTAGTTCCCTTTGAATATAAAGGCAAGTCAGATAGATTATCGAATCCTTACGTACGATTAACCCGTTAGACAGTTTGTATTTTGTGATATTGAAATGACGCACGAATTATCTAATGTAGTGGTGTTTAATTTAGTAATTTTATACCTACCTACATTTAACTATAACGATGGGTAAGTTTTTGTTTTGGAATGTTTGTGAACGTATTCTTTTGCACATACCTAAAGCCTTCACGTGTTTCACTTCAATTTAATATGGCTGAACTCTTTGTTAATTAAACATCCGCTCTCTTTATCTCTACTTAAGGAAATTGAGAATATTAATTCATTGCTAGTTAATTTTAATCTAAGTAAGAGTATCGTATAATATTCACAAAGTCCAGAAATTAATTAAGCATGCGGAAAGAACAATTTCATTTTTTTTTCTAAACTTTAAAGGCAACCTCTTTCTTTATCCTTTGACCACCGTGTAGTGTGTCTGACAGGCAATTTTCTACAATATTATAATGTGTTTATTCTACTTTATAATTGTTAGAAAGTGTATCGTTTTAATTCAATTTAATATTAAATTAAGGATGTCTACCGTCGTATCGGAATAATATACTGTTGTTTCGAAATATGTATTCAGTAACTTCTTCGTAATGTTACAGTAATAGAAATAATAAATGCCCTTAATCTCGTACATATGTAAACAAATAGATAGCAAGGGACTAGCTAGATAGCATCCAGTGATAGACAGATTTCTCTTAATATTATTAAAAGGCAAGGGTTGTGTGCGGTGTAGCAATTGTTTATGTAATAACTTAACCAAAATAAAATATATTCACTATGTCACACTAAAGTCGACACTACAAAAAACTTTGTAGTGTCGACTTTAGTGGTCAGATAGGCCCAAAAACTGCAGTTGGTTTCCTCGATATATTTGGATAAAATCATTTAGTGTAATCCGTTTAAGTACGGTAGGATAACTATGAGTACATAAAAGTACAAGAAAATACATACTTTATACGCGGGAACAATATTTTCAAAGTAATCAAAAAAATACGTATGTAGAAAGTTGTAGTGGTATATTTTGGATTAAAATACTCTAAATACTTTTCTTCGCCTAGAGACGACAAACACCTTATTTAGTAATTCTATTTAGGTTGCTTTTCCAAATAAAGAAAGCTTGAGAAAATGTGATTAAAGCCAACGTATTTAACTTGACATTGAAATGAATGTCATAAAAGGACTTACACTGATTACTTTCACTGAGTATCCAATAAGTTGATTGGCACCAACTTTTCTTTGTTATTCTACAAACGAGTGCCGCCATCAAAAAAGTTTTGTATTTGTCATTTTCTGAAATTTCAGAGAGCAAAAGTCGTGAATTGACCTTACATACCTAAGTGATGATAATAATTAAAAAAAAAACATTTTATTATTTAATGTAAATCATTCGTATGAATTTCAAAACGTACCACAAAGGCAATATCGATGTTTAAGAAACACGTATTTTCATATTTATTGTCCAGTTGACATTATCAAGATTATAGACTCGTAAATTAAATTATTTATTAAAATAACAATAATAATACTGTAAAACAACTAATGCTACAGTTTCAAAAGAATTGTAAATGTTCTATTGGAAAGCTACAATGAAAAAAATGCAGGAAATATTAACGATGCACGGCAGGTCAATTGGTCACGGTCATTTAAAGACAAATACTGTCTATGGTCTTAATTACTGTTGTATACATAACTCATTTGAAATTTATTAGACGGTGTATTAGGATTTCTTTTCCCCTAAAATCGTGAGACGAATAAAGGTAATTACAGGTGGGGAGGAAAATCTATCCATATGCTGCAAAGGCACAGTTTCTCTCAGTGATGTGCTCTGTCCAATTAACTATATTGTGGACGGAGAGCTCTTGCTTGTTAATTGACGCATATATCTGTATCACTTAAACCTATACATATTATAGCTCATTTCACCCGATTGCCACAGTGGCTAAGTGATTGGACTGCTCCTCAAAGGTTAGCGGGTTCCATTCCCGAATGTGACATACATTTGTGCAATCCGCAGATGTTTGTCCCGAGTCTGGGTGTTTTCATATGTGATATTTTCATGTTTGTGAAACGCACTCACGATACAAGAGGAATTTCTAGAATGGGCGACGTATTATTAAGAAAAAAGCCAAATAAAATTCTGACTGAATAATAAAATGAAACAACAGAGAAAAAAAACGTTTTTAACATCGTATGTACTTTTTCAGTATAATATTAGTAAGACTATTTGTATGTGGTTAAAAATCCTCTTGTGGATTAACTTTTAATTTAAGTATTATATGAGTATCTTGCACTAATACATACTCATTAGTTCTATCTCATACCATCAAACTTTCCTTACGCATCGATTCATAAGCTGGTTTTCATATACAACCTAAAGTAATTGGACAAGAATTTGATCATTTTTCGCCACAACCTTCGCCTACTCAAACGTTACTGATACCACAGAGCTCGCAAAATGTAAGAAAAATTGTACAGGGATAAGAAAAATCTTACGGGGCGTTACCTTGTATAAAACATTTGTAGGTACACTATATATTATGTAGGTCTTACGTCGATTAGGATCGGAGTTATATATCTTTATCTTCGGGTACCTATAAGAGAAGCCTCTAAGATAAATCATATAGATTTGAAGAAGCAAGCAGGGAAACCACACGGTACGAGCAAAAAATATATTGATAATTGTACGACTTCATTCTTAAATGCAGTTACGAATGTTTAGACTTGTAATTGCTACGTAAATATGATAATACTAGCTGCGGCCCGCGGTGTTACCCACTGCATATTTTCAGGATAGAAGGTAGCCTATGTTAATCTAGGGTGTCAGCTACGTCCATATTAAATTTCATGAAAATCGTTCTAGACGTTTGAGCGTGAAGAGGTAACAAACATAGAAACACACTCACAAACTTTCGCCTTTATAATTGTAGTGTAAAGTGTCAGGTAATATTTGTATTAAATTAAAATCTTCTTTTAAATAATTAAGGTATTAGGATATTTCACATTTTCAAAGTCAGTTAATTAAAAGAGGTTATACTTATCCCCAGACTCCTGTATGAGTGAAATGCTTGTGAATATTGTCAGTACGTTTCGTACTAGGAAATATGCGCTGGCCACACAAATAGGTTCTTGGAATCACTTACCGCTAGACGTTAGGTGAGACATGTCTTTGGTCTTCATCTTCCCCTTAGAGCTAGATCAAAGAGCTATTAAAATAAATAAAATTGATGAGGCAAATCAAACGAATAATGAATAGCTAAGTAATTGTTTACAATCCAAAACTTCAAAGTTTTTAAAGCACCAACAAATAGGTACGCGACCTCCTTGCCCGTTGGTCATTTGAGACAATTGAAGGGTAGTCAATAAAATTCTTAAGTCGCAGATCGAACTGAATCCGACATGGGAGACAGTTTTGGTTTCGTGATTTCATTGCTATTAGGGCGGGTGGACCGTTCCACGTTTATTGTTCAAGATACGAGTGGATTTGTGGAAGCAATTTCCTTTATACATTTTGTTTTGTCCTTTTTTCCTGCAGTTTGATGGTCCTCTTCGTGAGTTGTGGCCCTAGTTCGATTTAGCAAAACTCCCTCAATCGATACGATACGCATCTCGACCGCAACCTGCCGGTGGAAAGGGAAAGAATGTAATTATACAATCCGAGCACGTATAGCGTTGAACGGAAACTAATTTAGCACCGAAGTTCTTTTAGCAAAAATTAAAAGGTAGCCTATTTACTCCTTGATTTAGAAAAACAAGATGTTGTTAGCGTGATAAGAGATTTATGTTCAAGACATGTGTATCGAAAATTCATGTTTCTAGTCAAACCACGTGAAACAGATTAACATAGTTTTGAATAACTTCAAAGGTCACAGGTTGCTAGACATAAGACGGCTTATAATAACATTATTTCGCGTGTTTTAACTAATACCAAGAATTAAGGTAAAGAGCATGATACTTACATATTGTTAAAAATGTGACGCTCGTGAATTAAGTTCTACGAAGATCTATTAGATGGCTCTGGAAAATATGCCAGAGTTTGAGTATAAACATTTGAAAATATGAGGAGTTATTTAATATGTCTGTAAAGTAAGTTTTCCTTTACTGATATTACTACGAAATAGACGTAAAACGATTCGATTAAAACATTACGCTTCGATATTATCGCAACGTACTTATATTGTATGCCATTTTTCGCTCTTAACTAAACTCAACTCACTCACATTCAGGCACACTCAAGCTCCAAATCATTCCTAGAAAGCTCAGTACACAAGATATAAATTTAAAACTGTTGACCGAACCCAGCTTAAAGATTCATGAAGCTCCTCTTCAACGTCATGCTTTCTTTCCTCACAGGTAAGAAAGTGCTCTCCGCTTTAACGCAAATAAACATGACATCGTCATTCAGACGTGGGCCTATACAAACTCTAGACCTCGCCTTTATTCGACTGGGTTTTGTCAATTCTCTCCGTCGTCGCCTCTGTCCATTTTGTATAAGTAATGCTGCCTGACTTTAAATATTTGGTGCGTATATTCTCTCACTTTAAATTAGAGCGTTTTGATTACGGTTATTGGTATCCAAGTGTATATTGACTTATTATTTATCTATAATTTTGATCAAGCAACGAATGTTTTTATTAACTTAGTTTTCTAGGCTTCGAACCAATAATACGATCGAAAATCACTAAGCAATTTCATCTGGTTAGCTACTAGAGTACTATATTATTCTATTTATTATAGAAAATACTATTTATTACATTGTATCCGCTGCTTCACAATGAAAATAGTTACGGCTCTTCTGTACACAATTATTAATGGAGACTATTCCGTCGCGAACATTATTATACGAGCGCTTAGTATCAGTTTAGTTAGATTAATTATTTAAGTTGGCAACCGAAACAGATATTATCTATCGTAAAGCATTTTCCAGCCCCAACGAAATCGTTAAGGCATTGTTCTAGAAACACTATTATAATGTTTTATTACTTCGTTGGAATATTCAAAGCAACCGAGTAATTAGACTAACTCCTTTATGACTTTTTCCTGCTCATAACTAATTACCTAATTAATAATAGTAAAACTCGGTAAGTATATCTTATGGCTACCATGTATCGCTTGGAAATAAAGCGTAGTCCAAAAACGATGCCATTTGAAGGAATCAATCAAAGCCAAACGTTCGCACAATCAGCGTGCGTGGGACGGACGAGCTAATCAAACTAATGGCTGGCGGAGGGCCGGCCGATTGGACTCGAGCCGATGCCGCAACAAATCACAACAATAACACTGACGCCTGATTGATTACCCTCAGCGACGGACTCAATTCGATCCCTGTTACACCTGATTGATTCTTCATTAACATGTTCTTCGCTTGAGACCGTTCGTCTTGAAGTAAATGTCGCGTTAACATTTGTTAGTTTATTTATACATGACTACACCAGTCATGGGCGTTTAGAAAGCAGGTCAAAGTATTTAAGTATTTCTGTAATTAATACAGAAACCTTTTAAATTAGTAGGCGGGTCACATAGAAAGGCCAACTAAGGGTACGACGGGTCACAGAAAATACTTAAAGAAGTATTTTGTACGACTGTTTCTATTATATTGGTATTATAGCAACTATCACTTACGCTATCAATTGATGCATCTACGAGTTACTCGAAAAATCAAAATTAGAATCGAATGATTCAGAAAATATATCAGGAAGTTTCTCACACCGATCACAAACAATTCGATCGATGTCTTCCATAATTTTCTAATACGGGAGCTGTCAAATGGAACAACTGTGTCATTTTTAGCCATGACCAGCGTGGTGTCAGCCTGACGTCGAGTTAGCGTCAGTGCGGCCTGCCTCGCCTCTTCGGCCAGACATTTATTAAGTAGGAAATACGGATGAACTGGCCGAGCGCTGTTAAATTGTTCCACAGTTGTTGTAACAATGTTTAGCCGATGTTTGTTCGAAATTAAGTGGTGACCCCGTTCTAACTTTCACACTATATTGGTATCAGCTTTTATATGCGACGTAAGCTTGCACTTAATGTGGTGTATAAATTAATAAGTAGTTACAGTTATAATGTAAAATGTCTTACAATGTATTCGTATTGGCTGAAACTGTAACTGCTAATTCAGAACTGAATGATCTACAAAGTCATTACATACAGCATTTAATTTATTATTATAGAGCCATTCCTACTCTAACAAATGTTTTATTATTGTCAAGACATAAGTGTCGAATCATGATTATAATATTTTATTACTACGCTTTGAACTGTGCAAAAGTCAATTATGATGCCCAGGTTGCATGACAGTAATGGTTTAAACTCAACGTTAGCAGTGAAAGTAAGAGACAACAGCCAACCAGAAATGATATCTCGTAAGTACCTTATGTTTATTCATGTTTACAACCACTAAACAACTGAGACCGGCGACTACTATCACAACATGTTTTACGGTGTGGGTTCAGCCCCCTTACCATGAACTCTAAAGCAGGACTGTTTACATAGTTAAATCGAGACTCCGCATGACACTGCATGTAGCGTCTCGCTTCCACGTCGTAAACTGTCCTACTTTAAAAGTTCTTGGTAAGGGGGCAGGTGCTTGTATAAAAGTAAAATAAAAAAAAAATTAAAGTATATAGCCACAATTTGATATTGAGCTTAACACGGTGTATATAACTTCGTCATCTTATCATTTCTTATACTGTATACTCGTAAAAAAATCCTAACAATTTACCAGAAACCAGTGTGAACTACCAAAGCTGATAAGTGCTTGCACAATAAAACGTCACTTAGTATTCACCTGTCGCCCTGAAATAATACCATCGGGCTTACCATAGCGTATGACGTGCATTTTCGAGTGACGTCCACTGGTCAGACTTGCGCGGATGCAACACAAAGGCACTTATTTTTTTGTCCGACTAACGTAAAATTCAAATCAATGGTTAGCCCGACTCACTTTTGTTATTGCTACTATTATATTCCGGCCGCCGCTTTAGCGACTATTTCTGGCTTTTTGGCCATTCGGAGCCGTCGCTTGCAACTCGTGGTTTCCGCGTAAAAATTCATGGACACGTGTGCAACATACTTCTTTTTTAGCTGGTTCAAACTCTTATGACTGAAAACTACTTCATATAGTTTGTGTGTACCGTATAAAGCTTTTACATGATTTCCTAGGAGATATCAGCTGCTACTTACTCTGAAGTCCCAATCCATCAATGTTATTTAAGCTTCTTGTAAAATAATAATTGAATAACATCGTTGTGTACTCGAGACTTGCCTCCGAGCGCAATATTAGCCGACACAAAAGATAAGCACGAAAGACTACAAGTTAAATATGACGTTGCCGTCATATTCCTTTTATCGTGTCCTAAAGGCAGGTAACATTACGTCATCTGCCGTACGTCTTACTCTGCAGCTCGCACAAAATAAACCAAGAACAGCTGCTTATTGTATCGCTGACAGCAAAGCCGTGGTACGCTATTGTGAAGCTCCTCCGAAGAAATAAATAATAGCGACTTACTTGATCCTGCGAAGCTCCAATGCGTCGTCATTATTTCGCGCTTATGGAGCCACTGGCCCTCTTTTCACTCCTTTTGCACAGTGTGCGCGACGCCTTATGTCAAAATCATTGAACGTTATAGTGTCGAAGTACGTTGTCTTGGAACATTCCAGTTTAAAATTTGTTCAACATTGTTTCGCATTTGTTTTACTTATAGGCTTATATTTATTATGTTAAAACTAACACTACCAAGGTTTGTTGTGACAATAAAGAATTAATGACACTTATTCAATTAGTATCCTTTACTTTTGAAACAATCCTTAAGTAATATTAAATTCTTTATTTACCTACAGAGGAATACTGTAAAAATAATCTCTTGAATGTTTATCGTTTATGGATTTGAAAATAGAATACAGCGATTCTGCTTGGCACCCAGATGTAGCTGTAATCGACCACGGAACTTCATTTCTATTCCCTCTGAAGTACTCAAGCTGTCAGGATTTCGGATTCAAAAAGTTAATGAAGTATACCGCGAACGTTACCCGTGTCAAACCGTCAAAAACACGTCATATTTCACGTGTTATTTTTTGTTTTACAAGCTATCGCCACGTCAATTCTGTTTACGATTACGGAACAGGACGCGAAAAGAATGTATAACCTAATACGAAATATGGTATTCGGCTAACGTTGTAGAAAACGTATACCGTACCGTGTGAGTGTATTGTTCTGTCGTTTCGCGTGAAGTTTGACAAAGGTATAAAAATAAAGGGCGTGAACATAATACTACACTAATTTGTGTGTTAGCTACATGGAAAGGGATTGTGTGTTGTGATACGGTGTCGTGGCGTGTTACCGTCAGGCCTCCGCCGCATGGCTCCGGTTTCGCAGAAGTGTTTCGCTTGACGCTCTCCGATTGCACGGACCTTCGGTTTTTATGGAAATATGAGACCCACTACGAGTAAAAAATTCTAACTCTAAATACGTCTTGAGGAATCTTGTGAACCATATTTTATTAGAAATCAAACAATTTAATAATACTTTTTAGTTAATCTAATGACACTGTTTTTTGCGATAGCTCTAATATTTAAGTTAATATTTTTTTATTGTTCTTGGATATAATATTATATAGCAAAAATTGCTATAATTTATTTAATCAATAAGCCTTGTTGAACAAAAAAAATAAGTTTCTATCTAGACTAATTTTTTTTATTAGTTTGATTAAATGTTACTTCACAAATGAAACAACTCTCTAAAAGATTTGACAATAAAGAGAAACTGTATTATGTAGCGATGGTACCTGCATGTTATAAAAATGTCTGCTTCGTTTCTTAAGAAAAAGACAATTGTTTTATATTGTGGGTGTAAGAAACATAGACGGAGGAAGTGGTGAGACTTTGAGAAGGCCTAAGTCCAACAATGGATGACATGGACGTCTCTCAACTGTAATGTTATTGCATTTACCGACGGAGAAAGTATAAAATTGGACCAATGACAGTATTCATTGCTACGTTATGGAAGGGGTCCAATTGCTATACCATGTAATGAATTACCCTACTTTG
Source organism: Abrostola triplasia (assembly GCA_946251915.1). NCBI lineage: Eukaryota > Metazoa > Arthropoda > Insecta > Lepidoptera > Noctuidae > Abrostola > Abrostola triplasia. Next base: position 5,530,027 of record OX276434.1, on the reverse strand, counting down.
GATGGACTTAGCTTATAATTATTCTGAATCACTGAACATGGCAAGATCATACTTAGGGTATTCATAGGTATTTTTAGATAATTTTTACTTGCATTCCCAAGAATTCCCATTCCATTCCCAGAATATAGTGTTCAAAGTAGAAATCCCATAATTTATCGCTTGTGCATCGCAAGACTAAAACTTTAAAACCTCATATCATTCTTGTTTACTGCTTAAAACTTCATATGACTTTATACATATTTAATGCTGGGTCGTTGAAATGAAACTCAATAATTACTTGAAACAGCCTTACAAATGTCAATGATTGCCCTAGTCTATTAAGATAACAGAAAATAACAGGTGTTAACTCTTCATAAAGGGTGAACAACTGGTATTAATAATTTAGACATGGGGGCCACAATAATGAACACAATTACGAACGACGAAACTCAATTAAAATGAATTGTATAATACTATAATAATATAGTTGAACAAAACCCACACTTTAAAAGCAGATGTCTTCATTGTAAACACAAAAAGTAGTACAGGCGCTGTATGCAAAAAACATTCGCAAAATTTAGCAGCATACGTTACTACACTACCTGCTACTTTGTGACATCTTGACGTAAGGATGCTACCTGCTCCCTTGAATCATTTATAAGCTTGCAAACTGGAAGTGTTTCTTCTTCTTTCTCTTATCTTTAGATGCCCCATTGTTCCCATTTTTTTATTGTATCTGCATAGAAAAACAATTGTCTTAATTACACGTTACGCACACATTAAAATATTATTTATCGAAATGGTAAAAGCAATTACTTTATTGGGCTAACCCGTATTAGAAGGTCCGCTTTAAACACAAAAATCAATATCACAAGAAACATCCACATTACTCATTTCCATCATATGTGTAACTAATTAAAATTCCCCGCTTTTTTTTATCGCTTTGCGAACTGATCAGGTGACAACCCTAAAAGCTTCATCTGCCACTTGAACGATCGAAAGGTACGACGGCGCGCCGGTATCAGGAAGGAATGTACAGTGGGTGACTTGAACAGTTCCTGTCCCATTCGCTCCCGACCGGCTTTGCCTAAGCTAAATTTGTACTCCGTCTCGTTCATACACACCAACATTTTCAATACTTACCTGCGTAAAATGATATACATCTGTTGCGGTATCAACCTCTCGCTCGCGCTTATGTTCCTAAATGCATTGTTGATATACGTGTCCCGCTCAGACGTCTCATGAACAGGGGGTAGACGGTGTTGGTGCACGTTTGTGTTGGTGTTCGTTTATTTAGTGAACTTGGAAGCTCGCTTTCGTGTTTGTGCATAGGGTGTCGGGCATGATTGTGTGCGTGAGTTGTAGAGGCGCGACATAGCTTTGCCGTCTCCATGACTTAAAAGTTTTGTACGGAATGAGACCAGCGAGCTAGTTCTGCGCCGGCCGGCACGCTTGATGCACGCGTGTGGGACGCTCGCGTCCAACTTCTTCGTAAATCTACGAGTACAAAAACTTGTTTATTAAAACATTGTTACTTAATGTTTTCGAATTGTTTTTTAGTTGGTGATAATAAACTCCGCTGATAAATAAAGTGATTCTTTCTTCATCGTATATTGTGTGTTGTTTATTTTTTTCTGTGAAACTGCAACGTGTTTGGTTCAACGGACTACGGAGGAGGTTGGTCGTCGTATTCTCGTGTATAGGCTATTGTGCATCAACCAAATAACTCTGGGATATTTTGTCGCTTGTTCAAGAATATACTTTGTAGGATTTCTACGAAACAGTTAAAGGAATGTTACTGTATTACTTTTAAAGTTTATACAGTGTCGAATTTTGGTACTAGTGCTTTTATTAGGAGGACATAAAATACATTTCAAGGCATTTCCATAATCTATTTTACACATTTTGATACCCAATATATATTATAATTGGGAATAACATATTTAGGCTAAAATATTGTTTTTCGCATTATCAAGTCTTATTTCAAGCTTTCCTCCTTCCAAAATATCAACAAAAACTTGAATAAAATTAACCTCATGGGCATATCATAAAGGTTAATCTACTATATTATTGTGTAATTACCTTCACGAATTTTGTATGGCGTACGGTCTGACGAGTTGAACAACCTTAGGACACAAATAGATACAGAATACAGACTGTATACAAACGCACGGTAAACGTCGGCCGGCAAACAGTTCTCCCCTTTTCAAATCATTGTCAGTCTTCAACTTGCTTAAATTATAACTAAGTTTTCATTTTAAGAACGCCAATCAAAATTAACAGCTGAAGAACGATACATTGCCAGTGTCTTCAGTTATTTACTTTATTGTTAACTTCTAATACTACTGATAACGTACTTGTACATTTTGAGCTGATTCCATAACTATGTTCATACATCTCTAACCGTAATTATTACTAATCTTATGGAATTGCTTTTCGAAATAATACTGCTTTATAACGATAAAAATGATAGTCCTCACATTTACTCTCTAACTTATAAACGATGCTATAATTTGTTTTAAATTAACAATCCACAAACAACAGTGACAGGTTAAATTAATCAATATTGCAACACTGACAATTTTCATAAGTAAGATTGTTTTATAAGGAACTTTGTTCGAGTTAAAAAAAACACTTTCATTAAAATATAACACAAAATCGTTAAATTACTCAGGCGTAGCAAATGAACAGTTCAAATTATCAGATTTCTAAAACAAATTAAAATCATGTTTCACTAGCTTTGACAACAGACCTTAGTTTAAAATGTATTTAGTCAAATCAAAAACCATTGTAACTTAACAAAATTAAACAATGTTACTTTAGTAAAAGCTTTTACTACAGCCATTAACTAAAATAAAGTACAATTATGATCTAACTTCTAACTAAATTACTGTGAGCTTGCTCTATTTCCCTTGGAAATTGTAAAATTATACGTAATCATTGTTCAGAACAATAATTAAACTTACATTAGATACTAAGAATCTATATGAATGTATATTTTTAAAACCTATAGGTAAATCTAGGTAATTTATTGTTACTTCAAAATTTCTAGAGTTAGAGTCTTATACACAAGTGAACCTATTATTTAGTATTGAAAAGTGTCTAAATACTTATATTATTAAAAATAAAAATTATGTACAACATAGACGTTACCTCTAATGCTGATTCAAAATGAATTTTTACTAGTTATAAAGAAGCACAAAAATATTCAATGCATTTAATAAAAATATGTCTACAAATATTGCTACATAAATGTGGACGCGATTTAGTTTAGAACATAGTAAATTGTTATAGTACGATTACACTGTTATCAAAATCAAGCAATGTTTATAAATCGTAATCCCTCTACTATTAGTATGCTATTTATTAATGAAACTCTTCATTACGGGTGCTGAATGCTGATGAAAGGGAAAACAGAAATTTACATAAAATAATATTACCAACGAAACGCATAATCACGGAGAAGTAAACACTGACTCAATTATGATTATCTAAGCCGAGCTCATTTCAATCGGCTCTTAAATACGGTTCAGACGCGGGTCGACACCATCAAAGAGGTCAATAGCATTACGACGGTCCCAAAGTCCGTAAAAATCTCATTCCATAACGCACTAAACTTTACCCCGCAGATATCAAAGTGGCCATAAAGGCCCCTCACATCCCGTCAGAAGAATTACTATCATTGCCACGTTGTTGTTTCTCCTTGTCCTAAACAATTGATATCTCTATTTGTATCAATAAGATGGGAAGCAGACGTTTACGTGAATTTCGTACGTGTTTCGAATACAGTGATCCACAGTGAGCCGCAGAGTGTCGGACGGACGCAGCATTTATTGAAACTATTGACATTTATACAAGGTTTATGAATTGCTTTTGGGGAATAACCAGAAATGATATTTGCGATAACCATTTTTGTGTCCAGTGTAATTTCATCGAAGCATTTATTTGCAGTAAATCATCATGTCAGTTTAGTCAATATAGAAATTAATTACGCCTATTAATTAGTCCCTTTTTGAATATTTCAAGCAGGTAACACTATAAAAAAGAAAGTATATTATAGCTATAAATTAAAACTCTTACGTAGAGTTCTATTTCCAATTATGACAGAATCCGAGATACATATAAAAACGAGTTAATGATTATAGTGTACATTGGTATATTTGTTATGGCCGTATTGACTAATACTGCACAAATCGCGTAGTATCCACAACACAAAGTTTACCATCATAAGGCGGAATTTAATATTAATTTGTGTTCGTATGAGCCTGTATAGAGATGTTTGTCCAACCTTTGAGTCTACGAACATTTCTCGAGGTTGCGGTCTGATCCGATGGCTCGGTTAGTACCATTTAATTGATTTTGTACAACAGAAACTAATTAGAATCGAGGTTTATGTAACCGAACTGTATTAATAACTTATCGTGTTGGCCCTAACTTAATCTCGTCTTAATAATCCGTTTTGGGTAATTGAATAAATTAATATTTGCAACGTGAGCTTTGACGCATAGTGAGTGCCTTTATCTTTATAATTGTCAATAGTAAAGACCACAAGAGATGAAATACAATTACACCCTTTTAACAAGTCCCAGTTTTTTGTCGATTATTTATATAATACATAATAATTATCATTGTTCCTACCTACCTTGCATGTAGTTAGTACAAAAACGTAAAAAAATTGACCATAAAATCAGAATTATTAAATTTGAGAGACAAGTCATAAGACATTAAAAGACCGTAGAAGTAATTTAAAAAACCCAAATTAGATTTCAATTTAATACATTTTTTTTCCTATTTTGTACAGTGTTAATGTCAGCAAACCTTTCTGTATCATCAACCTATTTCTATCCATCTAACTCAATCAAAATCTGGAAATGATAACTTCGTATTATTACAGATTAAATTTACTATTAGGAAAACACTTAAAAAAGCACAATAATAATCTTAAATCACAATTCCTCAAAAAATTATAACTTGTCTAGAGCAAATAATTATGTTTTCGAAGTAATACCTTCCCGACTATAATAATATATCAAATTCAATTTATATTATTATATCTTAATCCAAGCAAAAATCGGATACGTCAGCCAACTGACAGCACACCATCAAAGCTCTCGCCAGTAAAAATCCCAAGTCACTGGCCGAATACGGTCGGGGTATATACATATAAATATTATATATATGTAAACCTTACGTATTTGGCCACAGCTTACAGCTTATATAAGTACCTATATATATTAAATTTAAACAGTTACATCGCCAAATGTGCTGTTAATGTTTGTGTTTAGGTTTGTACCATCTGCTCACCGATATTTATTCAGATCCTCCGTAAGGAGCTTACAATTCGCTGTTACAGTATTGTATTAATAATTCACGACGTATTTCCTGGGTCCGCCCGTATCTTTTCTGGACAGTCAATTCTATCGCCTGGATTACTGTACTTTAAATAAAATCAATTCCCAGAAGAAGAAATTATTGTAAATTTATTTTACAGAGAATCGAGATTTACTTCTTCTTATAATATTGTTCATAAACAACCTGGTGTCAGAATGTAAACCAAAGCCTTCCATATGCGAGTGCTTTTTGGTCAGATCTTTGGTTGTTTCTATTCAGTGTTAGAGACTAGAATATTAAAAAAATATCAAATATTTATTCAAACAAATCAGCAATGTCTTGAAATAAAAAAAATACTGCAAACGTAAAATCAAACACTAGACTTTTTATGAACAACAAGACATTGTTTATTAATGATTTCGTTCTTAATGAAATTCCTTGGTTTCAATAAATAATTAATACTCTAAAATAATCCTTTAATAAGCTTAATTTATATGCGAAACAAATTGATACACCCACCAATTTTATTGCTTCGCTCCATTAAGAAAGCAATTAACGCGTTCATCTATAGATGGATGGTAAAAAAAAGTTATTTATGTCTTATAGAACCTAGAAGGCATATAATATTAACTATTTACTGATACCAAAACTATACAATCTATTGACTTTCAAATAATTAAATAAAAGCATTGACATCAACAATGTTTTAACATGGTTAAAAAAATATTACCATTTTTTTGTCTAGAACTTGGTGGTAACATCTGATATATTTTTCTACAATAAAGTTTAACGCATTTACAAAGTTTAAGTTGTGCAAATTTAAACATATTAAATTTATCAAATCAGATAACTCAGACACACATTTTATGAAACATATTTTATAAAATATGCGATTAATTAAAAATATGTAAGTCCATAAAAGTAGAAGAAGATAAAACAAAACATGACTATTTAAATCGTGTAACTATTCGTATTCACGTACGAACAAATTAATGTTAATTTACTTAAGTAAGATGTGTCGGCAGATATTTTTACCGGGTTTAATGACGTGACATGGATACGGGTTGAGGAGGAAACATCAAGTATTGTGTTTCGGGGCTCACTGGTCTTTATCAAGGCGAAATTTCATTATAATCGTACCCCATTCCACCTATCCACCATTCAATTGGAACACCTTCATACAATTGGGAGGGTTGCCTCAATGGGTTGTCGGATGAAATTTCTTAACATTCTTCGCTCATAATGAGCAGACGCTGTCGTGCAATGGCCAGTAACGGTGTAATTGTACTGCGAAACGAGATCGACAGATATTAAAAGAGATTAAAATCTGTATTACGAACCCAAGTAATAAAAGTGCCATATTTCAAGTACAGGTGTTAAATTTAATTAAAGTACAGCTTTGATGGAAATAAGTGTAAAATAATAGTTTTTGTACTTGGAGATAAAATATAAAAATGTATTTCTTAGTAATCTAGGAGACCAAGCACTCAAAAAAAGTAATAACGGTCAAAATGACAAACAAAGTAACACCGTAATAATTCAAAAAATAGAATCTAGATACAGGATGTAGATAAAAGAAAAATAATAATTTACAAGATAAAAAAGTCGCCTATCAGCGTGCATGAGCGAAGTCGTAGTGAATCACCTGGTAATGAAGACATCATTATAGAACCGGTTCCGATGGCCGAGGGGCCACGAATTACGACAGAAGCTTGGATTTTTTGTAGAATTATTTAACGCACGACTGGATTGTTAACTTAAATATTTGAATTTACATTTTATCTCAGGAGACATGTTTGACGAGATTACGGCCGAAATTATCTTCATTTCTTATTTATGTATGATTTAGTAAATAAACAACTCTACCATCTACCGGTAGTCAGTCATAAAAGTTAAATATTTTTCCGTATATTAAAATGTTTAGCGGAATTCTGGATGTTAATATTTACGGAATATTGTTCGCAGGAAACCGTCAAAAGATTTCAAACTCATTTATCATTTTAAATGAATCTTAAAGTATGTCGTGGACCCATAGGACACAAACCAAATAAAAAATGAGTTTTAGAGTTGATACTTCTCAGGAGTTATATAAAAATGGGGGAGATTCGAAATATTCTCTGCGAAGGATCTACTGTCAATTGAACAAAAATCGCTCAGGCGTTTAACCCATAGAGATGTGATAAGTACAACCGGTATCATTAATCATTCGAAATAAAAAATTGAAACCCTCATGTATATTTGACAACCCCTTACCATAAGTATATTATTGACAAAGGATAATGCATAATATAATAATATATTCTATTTTTAACGTTATATTAAAAACTTCGCAGTACAAAAGAATATTAGGATGTAAAATTGTTCTAATTTTAAATAACATTGAAGGTAAAAGTTGTAAGAGTCAAAGAGCGGAACTAATCACTCTTGTACCGGGAACGTATGATAGTAGTTGTTTCTTATTGGCTGGTTTTAAAAGCTAACATTCGATTTTAGAATTGAAGGCTATGTTTGATAGTATATAGTATATGAAATATATCTTTGATTTGCTTTTGTTTTATAACCAGATAGGTATTATTATGGATAGAATAGTGCTTATAATATACAAATAATAGCAACTGACTTGTATAACTGTAGGATGTATTACAATACAAACTGTTTATTACAAAGAAAAAATAATCTCAGTGTGTTGTTTTCACTTATGTTCTTTATTGTATAAGCAGGTAGAGGTGTGTTCTTGCATACATATTTATTTTTAAATTTTACGGCATCGGGGGCCAGCCATTTGCCGTTAGTTGAGCCTAAATAATTTAAGGTAAAGTTCATAGAATAAATAAGAAATCAATTGTTCCTCTTTAAAGAGCAATCACATTCATAGCTACATGTCCAAACTGGCAACATTACATATAAATCCCGTCCATAAACCTCCGGGCCACGTTTAGATGTATTAGAATATGTTTAAATATTAAATGACAGTAGAGCGAACTAAGTTTGGTGTCCCAGTTTCCAGTATAAACCCAACTTACGCGACGCGTCTCCATCCCTTTCATAGTCCCTTTTTTGAGGGCCCTATCTATTTAATTCATCTCTGGACTCTTTCAACGAGCGATCCCTGACCGCATTCAGCGAAAGATATCGGTCACATGACGGTCGCTGAGAAAGATTGGAGTTAAATTTAGTAGAAGACATTTATTTACTTATTCAGTGGTGTCCCCGGGTAATCATCTCCAAGGGTAACCGTAGCGATAACGGATCATCGCTGATAATAATGTAATGGATTAACTTCAAATGTGCTGAACGGAGATGTTTTACTGCATGATTTGGTAGAAGGGATTTTTTTGAGTTTTATACATTGCAAATCATCATCAAAACTTAATCAGAATCAAGCAATTTTTTTAAAATAAGATTGGCGTGTGGACCTTTTTTTCTAAATTACGTCTTACTAATAGTCTCTCGTCTATTTTCTCAGTAGGTATACTTATTTGCTTTCTTTTGATCCATCAACCAAAACTAAGTAATATAATGTACAATTGTACACATACACGATTCAAATTCCTCTTATCCCTTTAAGGAAAACCCATTTTTACTCAGTAAACGGTGCTACGTTCAAACGAGTATAGTTGAGCAATTAAAAGCAAAACACATTTTCTATGTTAGTCGCAGTATAGGGTAGTTGATATACCCCTGTTGCATATCGCCATGCGGTTCCATTACAGAGGTGTGCTTAATTCCATCGGCTCGTGTAATGGTCTTTGCAGCCATTAAGCTACCCCACAACATGCTACTTTTTAATGTAAACTCAACAAGCAGAATTGACATTTTTATTGTCAAATAGGCGTATGGATGTTTTTCTACTTCCCCATAATGTTGCTTTATCGGCTCCATTATATTTTTATTCGGGGTACAATCGGTGTGTGACATTTGTTGCTGTATTATTTGCTATTTCTGATTCTGGTTTGATGGTTCCGACGATAAATCATGTGCTTTTTATGATCTAAATTGTTTGGTGTGCTAACAATGAGCTGTAATGATTTACCAAATGGTGCTTTTTAGTCGTTATAATTGGATTCATCGATTGATCATTGTTTGGTTTAAGTGGCGTTGTACACACTTGTAGTTAGGTATTTTTAACTTTCGTCCAAATATTCTGTTTTAACGAGAGAACATATTCATGAGCTTTATGCGATGTCCTGGACCAAAGTATTTATTGTGACAGTTTGGTAAAGTACATTCTTTATATAATATCATACATACAAGTCTAACGGGTTTATTAATTTTTAAACTAACACCACCGTCCCGTCGCGTCGCCGCGGCGCTCAGTCAGACAGAATTTAGGCCTAAAAGCTAAGCGTAATCTACTTACAACAGTATAAACTTTTAGCCTGTATGACTAATGCCTTGCAAATGTATTTATGGCTTCCTTTAGGTATAAATAACAGACAAAATAACTCGGAGTTTGGTTGCGTCAGGATTTTAAGGTCAAATAATTTACGGTAGCAATTTTTCTTTTCAGGGGAAGGAAATGTTGAATTGACTTGACTTTTTGGAACTTTTAGTGGCTTAGTGTTGTGATTGACTATGTTTGAGGTGAATAGTCGGACTATGAGTGTGGTAGGAGCCGTCGTCAGATGGTCGGTAATCGTGCTGATCGGCGTGAGTTGGCACGTCCAATCACAGACAGTGCAACAGACTACAGAAGTGGACAATTCGTATAATTTTTACTATGAGCAGCCGTGTTGTTCTGGTCCTGTCTCGAAGAGTAAATATCACATGCGACACAGGCGAGGTAAGTGTTTTTATATCTACATCATATTTTTTACCGGCCTATGGGTCACTTAGAGTTGAAGGTCAACTGGTTTAATGTAGATAGGTAGGCACTACATTTTTAATAGAATCGGAAGATGTCTATTCAAAAAGTTAACGAACAATTCTTTACAAAATTGGCAGTTGAATCGTCATTCAATCTCTTAGGTACTTAAACTTTATGTACCTGAGTATTGTAGGTATCATGACTAAGTGGGAACCCGTGAATCATAAGATTCATGACACAAAATACTCAAAATCACACACACAGACACCTGACAAGTACTCCTATCACTAACACATTCAACATTGAGACGCTTTCAAGGGTACATGATGTCAGGTGAGAACGAAATATATGTAAATATAACGGGGGTAAAAGAGACGCGAGATGCCTTTTGTTTCATTGCCCTCCCCGTGACGGCGAGAGTGAAGATTTTAATACAGTTGTAGTTAATATTTACCCTTGTGAGTGAGCGAATCCATTATAGTCTTATTGTTTTTAAGTTTTACATAGGTGATACCATAAATTACTTACCAGTTAATAACATAACCTCTTTATGAAAGTCAAAATAAATATAATTATCATATTTTTTGACACATCCCGTTCTTTTTTCATGAATAATGTATGTAATTGTATAAAACATATACATTTCGTTCAGATACAACAGGCGTAATGTTATTAACGATTAAGTAAATCGAGTATTACAGGGGCGGCGTGATGCCCGGGGCCGCCATATTGGTTCCCATGGGTGTCCTAAAAGGTAACTGAGGGACAATGATTGCTTAGACAGCGGCGTCCGACTTCACATTTGTGCCGCCATACCTTTAACAGGAGCAAATAATGTTTAAAAATGGAACCGGCAGCACAAAAATTCTATTTTTAAAATAATAATTTATAATCAAAATAATTGACAGTAATAAAAACTAAACGGTATTAAAATCGATTCATCCATTCAATCGGTTTCGGAGCTACACATCTACCATGCCATAGACAGATTTTGATACACAGATACACAAGTTAACCTATTATAACCCTATTTTATATTTTACACTATAACTTTAATACTATTTTTCTATCCGGGTTTTAAATGTTGAAATATTACAAACACCGAATGTATTAAAAAAAAGAGAGAAAAGATTACGTAGAAAGTAATTTTTGTAGATTTTAGATTGCAGTCGAAGACACACAATGTCATGCAATAAGATTGGAAGCAAGTAAAACATTCATCATTTCTCTAATACTTACCTTACCAATTGTTCGTCCAATAATACTCAGTATCTAATTACATCACTTAGTTATCAGGTGACAATTTGAAATTATTGTTATTACAGTTGTGGCTTTAGTCGGGTTAGTGGAGACGTGGTCATCCTAAACCGCAATATTAATGTTAAATTTACCGCTTCCATTAAACATTATGGGTTTAAACAGTTTGTAGGGGCTTAATGAATTTGAAACTTGAATCATTAACCATCGCAGCACTTAATGAAATACATTTTATGTACCGCACTTTGGACATAGAGATTAATGTACGGTAACAAGTGCGAGCGTTTGTCAAATTAATTTGTTTGCCGATCCACCTCAAGATGTTCAAGATACTCTTCTCTTGGTTACGAATGTACCTACATCAATACTTTTTTGAAAAATACTAAATTTATTACCGAGAAAAAATATCTTCACAACTTATAATAATCAGAATCGAATCACTACACGTTCAAATATTGCTAAACACTAAACAAGTTAATTTGTAATACTCAGCAGAATTAAAAATAACTTAAGTAACCTTTATGAAAGCCTTTTTTTTTAATTAAAACACTAGTTGATAAATTTATATTTTTTCAATATTTAGAATCTACATTTCGAATAGTAAAATATATTTCAAATTAGGAATCACATTTGACCAAGCCTACCTAAATATCTTGTCCACTCAAAAATATTAAAACTCGACCGTTTAAAAAGTATTTAGCTAGTCGTGACCCTTTTATATAGCTTTATTTAACGTTGTCTATACATACTGGTACACATGCTTGGACAACTTCCCTAAAACATCGGTTCCACTAATGACAGGCTGCCTGAATACTCTACCAAAGAATGATCACAAACTTATTCATCCCTTTATCCGTGCCGGGTATTTGAAGGTTTCAACCCTTGTAATTAGCAACACGCTACTAATTCTGGCTGTTTTATTATTATTATATGTAGTTTGAGGGTTCAATGGTAAGCTTATATTTAGGTTTACACGCTACATGGTCGAAAATTTTGCAGCTAAAAGCGATACTTTCAAACCATGTGGTATTTTTAAATAAGTTTGCACGTTTAGATAACGTTGTAACATATACAGTTTAGCTTTGCTGTGGAGATAAAACCACACCTTTATACTTACAAAGCTAGTGAACATTAAGCAGTGAACGTATATGTAGGTATGTAACATACTATTGCGGGACAGTTTCTATACTTGATTATTGTAAAAAACCTCTATATATTTTTCTTTTAATTTATTATGATATTTGCTTTCCTTAGCCAGCCACTGTATCATAAAATATATGATTTTAACTAACCATTAAGTGATAGGGTAGACATGTGTTGAGCACAACACCCTAACTGTCGAATTCAGAAGCTATTCAAATATTATAATCATCCAATTTCACCACAGAATTTGCAAAATTTAATAAGAATTTCAACAACGGAAAAAACGTAGACAGCCATGCGTCGGCTTCGTGCATGCGACGTATGCAGCTGACGCCAAAATATGGGCATATTATGATGTCTTTAATCTGGTTCACGGTCTGACGGACGGGACGGCTCTCTCGATAACAATAACGGACTTAATACGCCCGATAATCGGTTTTGCTATTCGAAAACATCCGTGATTGACACTTTTGATGACGTTTGAGCTGAAGCAAACGCCCCTGAGTTCACCAATCGTTTTCCATTACGCCGCCGAGGGGAGTTTACATTTGCAAATAAATATAGACCCGAATGATTTGTGCAAGTGGTTTAGTAAATAGCAGACTGTGTTTGGTTAATCGTAATAGAAAATACAATATTAGCAACGTAATAATATTTTGATTTCATTTTATGTTAGCTCATAATTTATAGTTGGGCCGTGAAAAGAAAGTTGCTAAAATCTAAGATTTGAGACAAAATTATTTGAAAGGACCAAGTGAAAACTTTATGTTATAACTAATTAAAAAGCTTTGATGACGTCTCAAACATAAAGTGTAATATGCGGGTTATGAAAATTGATGTCTAGGTATAAAAAATATAGGTTATATTATCATTATTAAACACATTATAAATAGGCCGAATTATTTAGTTAAAACGTTCCAAAAATAGTCTGAATCCTACAAAGCTGAAACAAAACTCATCAAAGTTCAAGAGACGTCTTCAAACACAAAAGAACATAATATTTAACTAAAGTAGCGAGCTCGCTATTTCAAACTTAAGTGACCATGAACTGAAACACTCAAAACGTTCCAAGAGTAAGCTGGATGAGTCTGAGAGGCAAATGTCCATGCTAGTGGCGAGCAAACAAAAAAAATGCACAGGCCGAGTTGAAAGAAAGAGCATACTCAACCGGGCAAAGCGAAAAAGGTAAAAAAGAATCACACAATAAGTAAAGGAGGCAGACGGTGCCACGTCCGGACTAGACGAAACTTGGACGAACAACCCTGACCGCTTTGACTCACTGACCACTCATTTGATAGCTTCTAACTTGGCTCATTTACAGCCGTTTTTATCTTACAATTCGATCAGAACTTCTATACGAAGCAATGAGACTTTTATATACGCTCTGAACAAAAAGTATTAACTTTTTATGGGCGAAATACTCGAGCAAACAGACATGACTTGTTTTTTTTTCAGTCTAAATTACTTCGACTGTATTATAATTACAAACTCGAACTGTATATTTATTACTTTGATGTTTTTGACTCAATATAATTGCAACTTTTTATTCACACGCGTGATTATTGCTAAACTAAAAACAGTTATTAGAAAGTAATTGATTCAATTATAATACGTTACATTTATTCTATCAATTGAAAGTCCATTGTTTTTTTGCTACTGCAGAAAGTATTACCCGAAAAAATACTAAAACCATTATTCTTTAAACCGTCAGTGATCTCGACAAAAATACGAGTCCATTTTTATTCGTACAACTATTACTTACAGCGTATATCTTCGTCGTCCCTCCCTTTCATCCTTGACTATCACGACACATGACACCAAACACCGAACAAGATGACATTACTTATTTCGTATATAGGTTTGCCACAAAACATTTTGCTTAAAATTTAGTCACGTAGTCATGAGGGGTGTCCCATGTCGCATCTTCAAACCATTGCGATGGTCCATTGTATTCTCAGGAGACAAAAGGGTTGAGCACCCTCCAAGGCAGCTTACCTTCGTCAAACCGCTTTTTGGAATCAAACGTTCAGGTATTTGGAATAGATTGGAACATTTTATCTCGTGTTGTTGGCTCAGGGCAAATATTCGATTCCTTTGTGCGTCTATTATGTAGAAAAATGTTTTGTTGCTAATATTAGTTCCGAATTTATTGTAGATCTTGTTACAATTTATATTTTTTGTTGTTATAATTTTTCCTTTGTGCTTGCGTGAACTTTGGTAGTTGGTAATGTAAACACGAACCAATAATTCAAAGTTAGTTTCTTGTTATCTAAAACATTTACATGTTAAAATAATATTGCTATTTGTTCAGATAAAATAACAACATTTTTGATTAATTAAATTATTGTCAGAATTGATGTTTGAAAAATTATTCATATTTTTATTCTTTTTTGATATCTATCTAGTTTTTATGTTGTAGGATACCTACAACCTACAAAACTAGATAATATATTTGACTTTCATTCAATTATGAAAATCAACTATATTTTTAATTACGTACGGAAACTATTATCGATACATGGATAGATTAGAAAATAAGAAAGCATTCTCCCCAATCAAAATACATAAGGTTTTTTTTTACTATTATACTTTTTTTTTAAATTTAATTTCAAATTAATATTTATAGAGTACAATCAGTGCTTATTACCAGAACATCGAAGGAAAGAAATGTTGGTCGATGGAGTGTCAATGACGGAAATGTTTTATGCTTGCATTTGACATCGAAACCGAGGTATTGTACCTTTTCAACATACAATTATTTTTCATTCGACGTATTCCCGAAGCATTTTAAATATACCTATTAACGTTTCAAGCATACTTAAGTAATTCATTGCAGTTGCATATATTTGGCATTTTGCATATTATAAACGGGACCATTTTCGGATATATTTTACCGATGAAACTGCCCCGATAGCGGTGCGACCACATATGGAAATAAAGCGTCCATTGTTAGTGAATATTGGGTAAAGTAATGGGAAAAAGTCAGGATTTTATAAAATTGTTACGCTTCTGTGAGGACACTGTGGACAGATAGACAGCGTGGCGTGCCAGTCAATATGGTCGAATTGATTGATTACTTTATAGTACACCGCATTTTACGATACTGATTTTTATATTTACTGCTAATGCACAGTGGTTCGTAGGTTTTGTTTTACCCAACAATGTTACTGTTTGACAATGTAGAAGTAAAGAAATGTTATTAATTTGAATAATATCACATGTGTTGACGAACTTATGGGCAAAATGAAACGTGAAATAAAATCAATAAATTAATTTTTCGGGGTCGGATCATACAATAAAAGTATCTAGTTAATTTATTTTATTTTATTTTATTCAGGAAACAAACAATTATACACTATGTAATACACAGGAATTTGATTATACTTATTATGTTAAGTGTACAATCCATAACATTTCCACAGATTACTATCAGCTATCGTTACGGTATGGAAGCTAGCTAACGTGAAAGAAAATATAAAATTTAATTGGCAAGTGAAGAAAACAGGGAATACATAGTTTTCAATTAAATATAATTATAGGCAAAGAAGCAGAACTTAAACCTAAATGAAGTAAGACTGATTGCCAACATAATAATTATCTAAATACCGCAAGATACATGTTATCAACTTCATATATTTAGTGACACCCAATCCCTTGCTATCATTTTCTCTCAGTAGTTACCTATAAACTAAAACGAAAACTGGTTTAATAATGTGAATGTGTTGAAATGAAATCAAAAATATAATTTAGATCGGATATGGTACATTCTGTCTCGCAAATAAGGTTTGTTTTGGCTCACTTCTCGTAAATCAATTATCTGGGTGCAAAGCGTAAGCACACCTACATTCACAAGATTATTTGTTTGCGGATTAAGTATAAATAAACGTTAATTAGTAACAGTGCATTTGTTCCGTTTCGCTGTCCAACAAATAATAATTGCATTACGCCCCGAGCGTAATTTCATCGATAAGTTCAATTTACGCGAAATGTTATTGCGTACTAATTAATAAAATTATTTTAATTTTACATGTGCAAACATATACGTCGGAATAACAATCTGTCATAATTTTGACATAATCAGTTTATTAAAATCTACAGTAGTAATGAAAACCAACATGCCTTTAACAAAATGCGTCAGTAACAAGTTAATGATGATGAATACGATAATACCAGGATTGTTCATTCATCCATCGAATATTCCGGATTGTTGTACAAGTACATACATTTGTGAGAAAAGCAACACGAAGAAAGATGTTAGGTATTTATATCAAGCAAATCTTACACTTAGTAAGATAAAAATATCCAGGTAACTGCTCATGAATAAATAAAAATAAGGTCGCGAAAGATCTCAGTAATATGACTGAAAGCTAAGTACCCGTTGAGACACGAACCAGACTACTTAAAAATAATATTTTAATTACGACAAAGTTTTCGTCACATGGTCTAACAAACTAATAAAATAAGTCTGAGTATAATAATACCGTACCCACAAGCCGCGCAGTGCAGCGAATCTAAATTTAATTTCGTTCAGTACTTTATCTCCTTTGCCGGCGGGACCTTGAGTCAGACCACATTAACTGTATTACGGCCGCTTTGTTCACTTTAAAACAATTGTGGCAACGAGAAGAGAATCCACAAATTCCACTCGTAAAACACTCATCAGGAACTCTACTGACGTTTCATGTCAGCCATTGTTACCGAAAAGCATCAAAATTCTTCACGTCTGGAAAATTTGAGTCATTGTGCGGCAAATGGCCGAACATGGAAGCCTCGCAAGTTACTTACTTAATCTCTGCACCGCCCCCTTTGTGTTCCAGTCATCAATACTTTTGGAAATTGCACCTCGAGCAAGTTCTGTGACTGGCTCGTTCGGGGTGCTTGTTCGTCCGGGATTTTGCCTCGCAGCGTCCTAGAACTCCTTTGATTTCCAACATAATGAACATTGAGTTTTTAATGATTATTTTTTGAAGTGTTTCACTGACGGTTTGATCTTACATATTTTACAAGCAGTTATTAATTCAGTAGTAATGTCATTTATCGTTAAATAAAGCTACGTTAAGTCGATGTAGTAATCTTAATAACAACAATAATTATTTTACATAATATCTAATAAAAACACTCTCATAACAGTATGAAAAGATCATGAAGAGAAGTTTAAATAGGAGTAAGCAACTTGATACAATTTAATCAAATGATAATTATTATTCTTACTCCCTTTCATTGCGTTACTAAATAATGATAACGCTTATTAAATTGTACTGCGTTTATTCAGTAATAACATTAATAGAAATGATCCTGACAAAACGTTTTTAACGCAATAATAATAAATCTTTCTTGCAGCAGCTTGTCCCCGGACGTTCTCTTAAAATTTCGTTTGCACGAATAATGGAATAAGTTTAATTAGTTTCCTCTGCAGAGGTGCCTAGTCTTAATTAAGCTTTGGTTTCAACCATAATGTTAGAAGTCTCTGTTTGTTTCTGACGCCTACAAATCCTATTCTACTTACCGATTCTAAACTTATACTTTGAAAAACATTTAACGAACAACGGAGGTCTCGTTTTATTGCTCCCTTGCCTTGAATTTTAACAAACTTAGTATTTTAGTTACAAGAACACATTTATAGCTTTATTCATTTATACAAAGCGTGTTTTCTCTATCTCTATCTTCTTTCAGCAATTTAACTGTTTCAAGATTACTTTTTATTCTGTTTCTCTGCATTTACGATAATTTTGGCGACTTTTTTTTCTCGTTTTCTTGTTTGAAATCGTAGCAAGTTGTGTTTTATTTAAATACGTTGGATTTTACCAAATCCGAAGTAGTAACTGTTTCGATGTCACAAACAACAAACACAAAGAGGCGAGCTTCTCCTTTATCGAGTCTCCTTTTATTCGAATGCAATCCGCTTTCGTCAAAGGTAATTCGATACGTGGATCTTGTTCGTTTTGTGTTCGCACTTAAGCGTTGCGCCTTTAGTTTGTTTTAGCTGTAACTTTATACTCGCGAACTTCGCGCCCCTATTGACACTTCCAATCAAAACATGTGAATGGAATCAATGAAAACCGTTTCTTTTATTGAAAATTGATAAACGGGGTTGTTTTTAAAGGATTTTAAGAGAATGTAGAGACTGAGAACCATTGTTAAGCTGCTTGTGACGCCAACAATGAGAATAAATAATTTTGAAATGATGAAAAGAACAGTATGTGCTCAATTGATTTTACTACTATAGGTTTTTACGTACCTAGTCGATGTTACAACTGAGCCTGTGGAAAAACAATAAGTGGGGATATACAATAAAGTCAATCTGGATGGTTTTACGCGTGTGGCTAAGTTTACTATTCTTAATAACTCTTCTCGACAAGTCCCTACATATTAATAATTAAGTGATGAGTACCTGTTATAAATAGTTAGTTTTATATATAAAACTCGTACTAACATAATATAGGTATAATTATAGTGTTGTTATCAAAACGTGAATATTGATGAATACTAACAGAATTCTAGCCACTGAACGAAATCTAGCTGATTCTGAATCAATAGACGGAAATATGTTTTCACATGACAAACGATAACATTATTCGGAAATATTCCAAAAAAAGGTGTAGGAAGTTATTTGTTGATTATACGATATTTACTCGATTTATGAATTAAACATCGATTTCGGTGTATCAACCGTACGTTTACGATCATCGATATAAATCGTCTGATATCGATGCCATAAAACAAACCGCAGGATTACAACGATTTAAATTCGTCGATATCAAAGCAGTTAAAGGGGGGCATTATAAATTAACGACGCCAATTTCCCTAATGACATTGTAAAAGGAAAGTTTACGGTTACCGATTTTGGTATTGTCAATTGTATCGTTACATTGGCTTGTAATATTGTCGGCAATATAATTAATACCCATGCGAGGTAAATTTATTATTTGATTGTTGGTTACTTTGATGGTAGTACACTATTAAAGATTTTTTTATGTAGGTATTTTTAAATCAGATAGACGTAACGAACGGCAAATTGGTTAAGCCTTAAGCTTAATAAAGATTCAAATCATGCTTTAGTGAAAAGTATTTCTGTCTTTGAGTTATACTTTTCCAGAATCTTAGCTCTTTCTTTTAATTAAAAGTTAAATTTAAGCTCTGAGAAATTCATTTTACTGTGCTACTTTCTTTAGAATAGGACTAGACAATATTAATGCCTAAAAAATAGTGGAATATGAAAATTCTGTTAAAGAAAGTACCTACATTTTTGTTTTTTTTTATTTGCCCCACACTAGGAATTTCTCCTGTGTCGTGGGTGCGTTTCACAAACATGAAATATCACATACACAAACACCCAGACTCGGGACAAACATTTGTGGTTCGCACAAAGTTTTGCCCCGTGCGGGAATCGAACCCGCAACCCTTAGCGCAGTAGTCCAATAAGGTAATTTTAAACATAATATTACACATTTAGAGTTGCAATAGGCTATGTATGTATATTATTTGATAGTACCTACGTATCATCATCATGGCTTCAGTCAGTCCGGTACCATCCATCGTATGCATGGTTTAGATGTTTTTCTTCTGCCATACTTCTCTATTATGAGTGTCTCTTATCTGGGTGTTATCGTCAACCACACCTTAATGATCTCTTCACAAATATTACAGGGTTGTACAATGCGTTAGCATTAAATAACAAAAGCACTGCTGTAAACAATTTGTCCTAAAATTTTGAAAGATAAACATAACTACAGCTAATTAAGACGAAGTTTATAATTTTTATAAGCACGTCAAACACACGAACAGCGTCTCAATCTTGTAAAGGCAGGTTAGGCAAGTAAGGTTTGTTAGAAAATTAATTATCAAGTGCCTTTATCAGGTGAACCCTCAGGGCTCCGTGTTTCAATCGGGATCTTACGGTGTTTACTTAGATTTGATTCGTGCAATCAAAAACAACTGCCCCGAGATTGTTTCGCGTAATTAAACTTTGGGGATCTGATCATGTTGCAATATGTGGGCATAACGCAAAGTTTGGGGTCGATGTTAAATTAATTTTGCGGTGTTAATATAAAATTTATGAAATGAGGTTTGTTTTATTACGGTCTAAACTGTGATAATAATAATTATTTATTTTATGTTTATTTGATCATGCTTTGTTTGGTTACTCTTAATTATTGTTCTTTATTAGAATGTTTATATAAAGATGTTTATCGTTATTGTTTACATTTTTGAGTTAAACTTACGTATGCATCATTATTTAGTAATCCTATACCGTATAGGGTTACTGAAGAAATCTCCAATGCCGCAATTTAACCTCGCGGCTAGTACTAACTTCCAAACACTTCTCTTGAGAGACACATTTGTGACGACCATAATGTACAGGAGACAGACCATTCGTTTTAAACTTGAGCAAAATGACCATAATCGTCATCACTATGAACAATTCAGTAAAAAAATAAAACAATTTTGAATTTATAAGAGCGTTTAATCATTGAAGAACTGTAAACATAGACTTTAATATTATATAAATTATTATAATCTCTCGACAGCAAAAAAACGCTTACTTCAAAAATTATTACTAATCCATTACTACGATTGTCGATAAAGCAAAGAGTCTACAGTATTTAAATTAACTAAGTTATCTGCTTTCAAATATATAAAAGCTAAGTAAGCTGATTCAGGCCTACAAAAAAGTAATTATTTTTTAACCGACTTCAAAAAAAGAGCAAGTTGTAGGAAACGCATCTTTTTTATACACACTTTTATTAACTTGCAATTTTTGTATGTATGTATGTATGTGAGTTTTGATGATAACTTACCATTTTCGTATTGAACTTTTTTTCTTTTTTTATGAAAACATCGTTATTACCCTACTTGAGAACTTTTTATGTTACGAGAATTGCGGTACTGAAGACTAAAAACAAGACAAAAAATAAATGCAACATTTCCATTCGCACCCACTATAACTGGCTGGCTGGTTTTTAAATTATTGCCATAATAAGAGTAATAACTATACGAATACAGACTTTATTTTAAACTTACCTCTTTCTACAATACTTGGTGCTATCCGGTAATTGAAACGAAAGTGTTTCCAATGTCGTCTAAAAGCTGTTTAGTAGACAAGTATAAACCGCCGTAATTTATATGGATTATGAACTATTAATCATGGCGACACAAACCTGGCCACAATAATACAAAGCTATTTACTAAATTAAAAATAGCTGTCTTTATCAAAGATCTGTATATCCCATGACTTCATTAAATTAGTACCAACCCCACTAATAAGTAATGTCGGCTTCCCAAATTATATTACTTTATTGTTATTCTTTTTACTTTGTTCTCCCAAACTAACGTAAATTGGCTTGGGATCACGCTACTGTTACAAAAAACTGCGCTATTGAATTGGTTTTCTGTTGCTTTGTACCGAGTTTTTATGTTGGATATTAGAAACGATTTAGCGATCACTGACTTTGTGACACTGGCAAAAGAATAATTTTATTTGGGGTTATTGTGCCGTAACTTCAATGCTAAACGATTTCGAGAAACTACAAAGTAAACGACATAATAATTCTTATTTATCCTCCAAATATTACCAAAATTGTATAAAAAAATATATTCTTTACCTAGCTCTTCTGTGCTCAGTATGCCCGATTAGTTTTGGACTCGACTAAGGCATTTGACTCATAAAAGCGTAACTTGATGATGTTAACCAGCTATTTTGAACTAATCCAAGACTTCATACGCATTTACTGTAGATAAAGTACACGTTTATAAAATCAATTTATTTAAATTAGTTTGTTCTCATATCATGATAGGTCAGCAAAAATGCTTGCGTTAGTTGAGTGTATAGAATAGTAAATTTTGTCTTGTTTCGGACGAAGCATCATGCGTTTATTGATATCGTAATGGATGGTCTACATGAGAGGACATAGCTCCGTAATCATAATATAAAGTAATTACTGTAAATCAGAAGTCAAGCGCAGTTCCCATGTCATACCCGTAATACCACCTATTGTTTCTGCAGCATTTACAAACAATTCTCTCGGATTTCGGTGACACAAAGTGATAAAAGGGTCATTGTTTCGCGGTTTGTCGGAAATAATCGATATCAATCGGTGATTCGGAATCAGTTATCGAGTGGGCGGTGAAGGGTTCTCGAATCGGTCCATATGCTCGTGTTCGCACGATCGTCTAGTACATACTTGTCATGTGGAGCGTCCGGAGCACACGTCTAGTCGGACTCCTGTTCCACCGGATTGGCTAATTGAAAACCTTTCAACTCGATCGGTTTGAAATTTGAAGTTTTCAATCTGTCACTTGAAGACATTAAGGACGGGTAATTCAAATCAATCTCTAAACCGGATCATGTTTTGGTTCTCACGTACCAGAATTCTTAAAAAAGTAAAGACTAGAATACGTTTTAATATATTAAGGTTTTCAACAAACCTCATTTGTTTATGCATGCTTAGAGCTAAGTCCCGATTAGAGAAGTGGCTAAGCACTTGGCTTCCTTGAGGTCGAGGATCAAGTAAAAATGTTTGTGAAATGTTTTTGCCCTCACTAAGAGTGCAAGGATAATTTATTTTAGGTATACCAGTGCGCTTTAAATAATTCTCAAATTAAAATATTATTATTTTATTCAAGACATTTTTTCAAGTCCCACAAGCATGCATCCAAAACTCAATGCTTTGAGCTTGCCTAACGTTAGAAAATGAAACCACAAACCATAAATATCCCATAAAGTTATCCATTAACTCTACAGAGTTGGAAGCTATACACTTGAAGCACAAATATTCGTGTTCTACAAACAGAGCGGTTCATCAGTGGTGGTCGAAATCAACGCGTTTCCGACGGCTGATTGTTTAGATAATCGCGTGTCATCGAGTTAGACCCGGCGCCGAATTAACGCGATTGCAGCCGAAGCCGACCGACCGACGAACTTCAACCGAATACGAGCGACTTGCAGATTGTGATGATTGGTTTACGTTTAATCTTGTACAACTTAGTGCTGTTGTTGAATATGGAGTGTGTTTGGATTGTTTTAGTAAGTACTATTGTACGCGAGTTATGAGCTAGTTTGATTAAGGTATATGTTATTATTACTGAACTATTTGGCAAATGTAGACTTACTAATCAAAAGTCTACCTCAGTGGCTATAATATTTATGCGCTATTAAATGCGCTTCAAAAACTAATCAATCGAGTACTCGATTTATTTACAAGTGTTATAATACCAATAGTCATTAGGAAGTACACAGCAAATATTTAGAATCTGACAAATGTCAAAGACTCATCACAATGGACGAATGTTTATTCCATAGATATAGGATCCAAGTTTATTCATTCTGATGTTATTCAACAACACGCTCATAGAATTCAACAGAACGCTTTCCAATATTTTTTCCTGTCGTTTGTTGGTATTGAGAAATTGCGAATACAAAAATATCTTCAGTTCAACTGATCCTTTTAATCTACTTTTATTAACAACTTTCCTTTTATCTCCCGACTCAAATATTTAAATGTAAATATAATTTGTCCGACAAAACCATAAAACGAAAGAGAGAAACAAGGAAATATAACCGCTGCAGTCAATTACGAAGCTTAAAAATATCTCTGGTATTTTTCCTTCTAATACCCAAAAAAGGGTATTCAATCCTTTAAACCACTCGAAACAACTTAAGATTCATTCGCATTAAACCTGCGAAATCTGTACCGCAGATAAGTATTTTTTTACAAGCGGCTTACCACTTCACTAACCCTGAATATTTTAGGCATTTTGTTAATATCCTAATCCTCTTTTTTTCCGCGCTCGGACTGGAGGAAAGTCGGCATTCACCGTTAACAGTTTCATGATTAATGACTCAAAACTCTTTGATGGCTTTTTAATTAGAGCTAAAATAGGGGTGTAATACTGGTTGGTAGCGGGCGCCGTCGTCGGCCGCGGAAGGTTGCTGCGGCCACAGCTATATTTCATAGAGGGGGAGAGGCGGCTTCGAATTTGCAAGGCTAATAAATTGCGGAATACCTAGGCCTTATTGGCTCAACGTTTAATCGTTCGGGCCGCACTGGATTATTTTTAGCCAAGTTCCCGTCGCTTCTTTGTGTAACTGTAGCAATTGGAAAGTAAAATGCTAAACGTATTTTGCCTTTGTGCGCCGCTCGACGTAAGAGCGTTTACTTATCGGTAACATAGGAATGAAATTTCTAACTTTGCATTACAAATTTATTTCCTCTGGCCGCGGCCTCCCCACTGCCTTTCAGGTTATTTCAATTCGTCAGTGAAAATGGCGATTAATATTCAATATGAACAGCCTGTTTGACTGATTGTTTCTGTAGCTCGCTATACAGATCGAGATCAGCCTCAAACAATGAAAATATTAATAATTGGAAGAAATTCGTGCTCGCCTTTCAAATTTATTAAAACAAATGTTTGATTTTCCGTAAAATATTAATCTTTGGCTTGCATAAATATTAATGTCACTTGGCTAAGTTAAATACAATCGATTTCATTCATTGAATTGAAAACAATGGCCCATCCGCAGACCTGCTGCGAAAATTAAAATGGTTCAATATTGCGATAACATTAATTTATAAATTAGGAATTATTATAACAATGAGATTCATATTATGATTTTCGGTGATAATTTTATTTGAGTTTATACTTAGAACATTTGTTATAAATTTTTAGCTCTACAATTAATAAATAGATATAACAATCAATATAGATAACCTACCTAAGCAAGACAGTGTGAAGTGATATTTGTGATTGCTAAGCAACTAACTGGTAAATAAACAAGCCCAATGAACCATATCATATACAACCATCCTTTACATCCCATCCTCGTTGCTACCAGTTTTGAAAGTCACGAATTCTCTAGAGGGGTGGTAACCGAAAATATTCGTATTACATCGTAGCCACGTCGAAAACAATGACTTGCAAGAGAGTACTCACTAAGCAGCCACTTTAAGCAATTAGGACAAACAAAACATTTTTATGCGAAGCTCGTTCGGGTTGACTTCGGTTTTTCCTTGTAAGCGGAGTAACTTGTCGGCGGAGTTGGTGTTAATTGTGCGCGGATCTGTTAAGGTCATCATCCAAACACTTTCCTTTATACAGTACAGATAGTTACTCATACTCTTCTGTCAATAAAAGTATCATTTTAAGAAAAACTCATGTTTAACCAACTTCAAAAAGGACGAAGTTATAAATGATACGAAAGAGCAGATAAATATTAAATATACGCTTAGAAAACAGGCGTGAAGTTTTTGTATGATTCAATACATTTACCCTACGTTACCTACATTACATTGAAATTCTGTATTCGAATCCCAGATCGGGAAAAGTGTTACTGCGTATTCCCATTAGGTATATCTCAGTAGCAGCATAGAGTCTGGACTTGTGCCCGGTTGGTGGCAATAGGCTTGCTCCTATTACATTGGAACCTATAACTGGCGAAATGTGAGTGTATCATATTGCACCTCAGCAACCCCTTATGTTCCAACAATACCTTTAATATTATTCTCATATATTTACACTTTACGAAAATCTCTTCTCAATTCTTCGCCCACATTCAACTGTTCATTAGCATAATTGGTTTACAGTTGAAAACGACCGAACGTATGAGGTGCATCCATAAACATATATTGCAGTATCGTCATTATAGCTTGTTTGCATAAGTAGTTTCAATGAATTCACCCTCCGCAACGTCATTCGCTGTTTAAAATTCTTCAACGTTGCAACTTTTATGTTGCATATTGTTTTATTTTGTAGTTAATGTAGGATTATATTATTGTTTTTCTTTTTTAACAACTAGTTCTCTCTATTAGTTGGTTAGGCGTGTAGGTAGTTTTTATAAAGTAAATTTTATTAAAATAAGAATGTTTATGTTCTCCTGTCCGAATTTCGGTCACAACAGCCTTTCTCAGCTGAGACTAGCCAACTACGTAGGGGGGATATAACTACACAAGTCAGATGCACCCCCTGTTTCCTCACGCTTATAGTCCGATGATGTAGACCGGCACAATAGAAGAGAGATCAGTACCAACGGCTTAACGTCCCTCCACACACGCAAGCACGGAGGGGTTTCGAAATGTAAAAATGATCACCCATCATAAGTCTAACCGCGGTGAGCTTAACCTCACTCATCAGACTTACTGCGCGGTAGCCACGTAGCTACGAGCCCCTTTAATTATTATTTTATTAAAATATCAAATAGACGTAATGTTAAGACAGGTTTAAACTTTAAAAAATATCGCTCACGAATTGTTATACCTATATATTATATTTTGAACAATCAGTTTACTTCGAGCTGAATTATATTTATGGAATCTTACAATGCTAGGACAACAACACGTGTAATAATATAAATACGTACATCTAAGTATCCAAAATCTATTAGCATTACGACCGAACGACGGGCCTCAGATGTTTTGGGGAATCTGTTGTGATATATGGAGGTTATTAGGAAACGAAAACTTTTAATTGTTCGTAATCCCGGTGTTGTATTGTGAATTATGTTTTGTTCGGTTACCACTTGGCATAAATTATGCACTAAGAGTTCGGGAGAAAGTTCGGAGCTGTAGAATTAATTAGACGTCTCGAATTCGTTCTCTTAAATGTCTTACAGACACTTTTCTATGTAAACTGAATTCAATATTTGTAGACGATTATTAAAATCGTCGTTGCTGTGTGATAAGTTTTTATATACCTGTTCTGGTTATAAGTGTTATATAGCTGTTTCCTTAGACATAGCTCATGTCTCACAATAATAATAAGTTCTTATATGAGAGACAGACACACATAGCGGTTAAACTTATAACGCCCCTGTTATTCTGTCGGGGGTTAAAAGACTTGATAATAAATATTACTAACATTAGTTACATAAATATTACAATTCCATTTGCGGTTAACGATATTATGACAAGTTTAATAAAGCTTATTGTCTTTCATAACCTTCATAAGGCTTTATTGAATAAGTAATGTATTTAATTTGTACTTCGCAATAGACATTATAGGTATCTAATTCATATTTAAAACACATGATTGAATTGCCATTATGCTGGCAGAGTAGGTACGAAAGCCGTGATTTATAGTGTTCATGAAATTTCTTATAATTGAAAATAAGCATTTTAATTGAATTATTATTTTTGTTATATTCCCGTTTACGATACGAAATATTACTCTTATACTTATTCGTGCTGGCATTCGTGAACAACGACGATATAAGTGGATTTTATTTATAGCGAGTGTGAGGTTTTGGGTCTCAATAGCATTGGCCTGTCTCAGTATACCTACTCATATTACTTTTTACATTTTTGTATGATAATATTTAGTGGGAGCACAGAGTTTGGAAATGTGCCCGATAAATGGCAATATTCTCAATTGCCAATAGTTTTTATTATTCTGACTTTGGTGCATAGCAAGTAGAAGAATCACATATGCTTTTCTGAATATCCTTGGAAACATTGGCGCAGTAGCTAAATTAATATACCTCTGCGACACAATTTCTGGATGTAACAAAATAATATTTGTTTGATGCAAAGACATATAGTTAGAATGTTTATGAATATGATATAATTTTGTCTGTGTCGACTTAAAGTATCTATAAAGGAAATTAATAGAGCGTGGCCACGTTTTATATAAAGAATAAATTATTCACATTCAGATGAACGCAACGGCGTACGGCGCAATATATAATATCTATTACAGTTATTAAAAATGCCAGTGAACCGAACGCTGAGATAACTTTACAAGCGTCTCCTATTTAATTTTCAATATGAAACATAAAAAAGGGGTGAGGTTTAACAAGTGGAAAATACCGGTACCATTTAAAAATCTTAAGAGCGGCAATTAAACTCGCATTAACTAAGATATGAGAGCACCGCAAGTTGCTCTCACCCGCAACTAGTCCTTTTGTTTAAGCAATTTGCCTAAGCTACTGGCAAAATGTTTTCCTTTTCGAAACTCACACAAAACAATTTCTCACAGACTCAGTTCTGTCCATTCGGTATCCGGAGGAGCAAGTTTAACTCCAAACAATAGTTAAGCAACAAAGAAAGTTGCCGACTGGCGTGCTGCGGCCGAATAGTGTGTGTGAACCGACTTACGGTTCGGGCTGTCTAGTGTACGCTTCGAGAGTTCTGTAATCAGTGCAAACAAACCCTCGCTTACAATGTTATCTCCCTCCAAACTATTTTCATGCTAATATTTGTCTAAAGCATTTCTTTTGCACTTATTTGTTTCAGAGACACTTTTGAAACTAAAAGAACCAGTGTTTGTGTAGCGAGGCACGTTTCAAGATGAAAATCCTAACGCTTTGAATACCAGTTCCAACGTTATACTACATAAAACATTCCAAGCAGGTGTTTCGCAAATAGTCCCGTATGAACATTTTAGTTTATTCTTCTAGTTTTATAATATTTTTAGAGGTAAATATGTAAATACATAATCATACCCGTAAAGAACGTTCAATATTCTTATGTTGCGAATTTTATTTTCAAATGCTTACTTTTTATCCTTTTAGTTATGTGTCCCAGTAACTGAACCGTTTAAATGAGAAAACCTTACATTTAAAAGAAAAAAACTAATTCTTTATGTTGTCCAAACCCGTGTGTAGCGCAAAAGTTCCATTGAACTATTTCCACTAACATATTTTTCTATTTCAAACTTACAAATCCACACATAACATAAATCACAAATCTATAAGTACAAATTCCAACCGATTTGAGAGTATAACATTGCCTTGCTCCATTCTTGTAAACTTTGCTTTCAGTTGCGAAAGTCTTGCAATTTTCCCCGTATCGGTGTTGTGAGCGTAAGGGTGCTGATTTATTTGCGGGTATGAGGCGTGAAGCAAATGAACTGCCCGTGAAGCGAGATGTACGGCAAGACCGCGCCGTAACTACGGGGCGAGAGGCGCCTTAGATCACACGGAAAAGCTATGTACGGAATATCTTAAAACATGTGTAGCAATTTTCGCAGTTCGCCGTGAGGTGAACGTGAAATGTGTTGTAGTTAATATTTGAAGACAAGAGCGTACTAATGTACGTGAATTATAACAGTGTGGCTCAATTGGCTCTATTTTAATATCCACTATTTATTTATTCCTTATGCACATATTGACAAAATGTACTGAGGCGGACTTTATTGGTTGTATAAAACAATGATTAAAGCATTATTTATTTACTATTACTTAAACCATTACTAACTTAACCTGGAATAAAGCAGATATAAAAGCAGTTCATAACAATGAAGTCTCTTTGCAATATATTTTTTAAAGGTTTCTCTACTTTTGCTGATGATACTGATTAGGGATGATAGGGACTACGTTGGTTACTTGTATGTTAAGGATTGGTGACAATTTGTTTGTACACTACTCTAAACACAGACTAATAGTGACAGGACACCTATTCGTTATTCACCAGTAGTTTGTCACAGGCAAACGCATTAGCGGGCGCGGTGGCAGGCCGACTTGGCTTGCGGTCTAAGCCTCGTCCGAATTCCTCTCGCCGAAACTGTCATCGCCGGCCGACGATTAGTCAAGCTGCTAAGTGCTCCTTCTCGATTGTTTTTCTCTTTGCGACCGTCGGAAACTGTAATTTATGCGACTTTGCAGTTCCACCACAGCGTCGAAATTTGCAATCGGCGTGGATCCCAGCAAAACCGAAGGTTTATTTATGGGATGGAGAGTTAACTTTTGAACTGAAAGTTCTGCGGGTGCAGCGGTCGCCAGACCTTTTTTTGTTTGCAGTTGTTACTGACTCCGAGGAATATAGTGTTCTGTGTTCACATATATTTTTACGTCCGATTCTTTTTACAACCGCCTTATTTTATTTGTTTATGTTCATCTAAAGTTTGTTGCTTACTGGGTTTTTATTTCCGCTGTTAATTTCGAACTGGAATTGGTGTTCTGTTTCCATTTGATTCATTGCTGTGTAATAATGGAATGATGGAAGTTCAACAAATACAATTGAACTTGTTAACATTTTGACTGTTTGAAAATACTGAAGAAGCCTCACACTAACGAACCAGAAGGTGACAAAGTAACAAAAATTCCCGCGAAAATAAATTGCGAACATCCTGAGCTGGGAGCGCCCCTTGTTTTGTGCAACTGTTTGTTCTGTGTATTGACAAGCGATGTTTTCTCTAAAGAGGTCCAAGCAAATAGTATTGGAGTGGGGGCGTCGACGTGATTGCGCCAAGGAAGGTTCTACTTTGTTTGTATAATCCTCAGCCTTTGATTAGCTACTTCAGGTTTCATTTGTGTAAAAGGACCAAGAAAAAGTTAGGTCACTTTATTGAGTGAGTTTGTCTAACCTAGTTCGCTGGATAAGTCTTACCTGCTGTCTTTATTGGTTTTTGTTGGTCAGCTTTTTTGTATGTAATAACGTATAAATATGAAGTAAATAATAGTTTCGTGTATTCTCTAACATTGTCCCTTTAATAAATGCCAAGTTTTAATGCCTGAGTAACTCTCTTCGATCAATCAAGTTTATGTATTTATATTTTGCTTAACAAGAGCTCTACACATATATTATTATCTACAAAAAAATATTGAAGATATTATGACTAGGAAAATATATATTATGACTGAATCTTTGCAGACAGAATTGCCAAAGTTATTGACTATACTGTGTGTGTATTTATCATTAAACCCGTACCTATACTCAATACTTTATTGCGTTCTATAATAGTATATACATATGTGGACTTACAAATATACTTACAGATCATGAACCCTGTCGGGTAAAGCAATACTTAAATACTGTCCACTGTTAATAGCTAAGTTTTTTAACCGCAAGAACACTTAACAATCGATTTACATACACCCGATTTAAACTTTCATTAAATTGAAATAAATGGATAAATACTTTTTATCTTTAAACCTTGGCTGGATACGAGCAGGTCGTAACACTCGATCTTCATCCACTCGAGTTATCGAACTCGTTTCCGACCTTTGATTTATATCCCCCTCTACGTATCACCTTCAACGTATTGGCTATAGTAGTAAGTAAACAATCAGAATAGTTGATATTGGGGCTTATCTCTACATACGCTCGTTGTAAATGATCTATGCTTAGAGAAAACAGGCAGCTTGTATTGACAATTTTTGTTTGGTGGAAAGCTACTTAGTTCTTCTTCCTATATTCCTATTGTCACATGAGAATATTACCCTAGTCTTTGGGATAGTCACACTAGTAGTACAAGTAGCTGGTTAAAGAGCAGTTTGTCCTTGCCTAGATAAGAGTTTCTTCAATCCATTTGTTTTAGGCGTATTTACTTATAATGTCGATCACCACTTATAATGAATTCGGTGCGGTTGTTATCAATAAGAAAATTATGAACAGTGTTCACAGTATTGTTTTAACAAGACAGACGTAACGATAATAGCGCCATAAATAGCAGTAAAAAACTAATATTCATACGTATGATTACAAATTATAACCAAATAATATATTTTAAAACATTCGTCCCAATTTACTTGATGGGTAGAAAAGGTTTACAATACATCTTTGCCTGAAACCGTTGGACATTGTTCACTTCATAAATACCAAGTCAATTGCTTCAAATAAACATGGTATTGTACAATGAGACCCTTTTAATGTAATGTCGCTAAATCTTGACCGGATTGTGTTTTCACAGCGGTGCCCCATGTTTTTATACCCGCCGGCATATTTTGCTACACACCATCTGTATTCAGGATTCGTAATTACAATCGATTACTAGACCTTGTTTATATGGCAAACGGTACATTCAACGCTGACAAAGTGAACGTTTTTTGATTTTTCAGTAGGGTTGTTTAGTGTTACTATGATTTTTATTGGAATAAAAAGATATTTAGTTAGATTAGGTTGTATTTTCAGCGAATATTGTGAACGTAAGTGGATATTTTTCATGTTTAAAAGCATATTGAAAATTAAGAAAGCCACAGTACACACCTGTTTAATTTAAAATTTGTGGCTTCTCCCCCAACGCAGGTGCTGTCACATCTTAAACCCCTTAAAGTTACTTAGCAACGAAAACATGAAGGGCTTTACAATTTTTAATGTTCGCACATAAACTGTGACAACTTAATGTGATTAAAATTTTATACTTATTTACTAAGTCTTGTCGCTTTATACTTCATCTTAATTATATTTTAATCAAATATTTATACCCAAGTTCGAATTATTGGATGGAAATTTCAAAATCAGTTTTATAAGTACATAGGTACAAGTTGTAAGATGGCTGCCTTAGCACGTTGCACATAGCACTTCCCAGCAGAACTATGTACAACTAAACACATCGTATGACGCTTGAAATATAAAAGAGTTGAGGGCTTAGATCCTCCCACCTCTCAGAGGCAACAATTAAAACTTAAGGGCTGGGGGTGAGGGAGTAACTACTGAGTGGAAACGATGACGGCTCTCGCGCTTCCGACAGCTTGTTACACAACACAAAAATACATACTTGGGTAAATTATGTCTCGTCACGTTCGCGTTTCAATTGAAAAAGTTCGCAGTTAATATTTTTAAAGGGATTTTATGCGTTTTGAAATAAAATAGAAATGTGAGGGTGAATTTTTAATTTACACTCCACTGATTGCAGACCTATTTTAATATGGACAAAAGTTCTGTGCAGTTCGAGTCTACTAAATATCGGTAGGATGGAATCATTTCCAGAAAGGTATGCAGTATTTTATATCTAAAAGAATAAGTAGGTTATAATAAATTTATGATATGAAGTCTAATTATTAAGACTAACAGTGCAATAATTTATAATTTAAGTAGATGCTTATGTTATTGGTTTGCATAATTTATATTTCCTTTCCTGTATGAATAGACAATACTTTAGCACCCACACACAGGTCCCAAACTCCTACAAACTAAAAAGGGGCGCGTTCAGCCTTTAGACGACATCCTGTCTACCCCGGTCGGATTCAGTTCTGCACGTCAAACAACAAAAGTTCATCGTATGTACTAAAACAATGAATTCGATGTATGTATGTAAAACGAAAGGGGTGTCGCCGCCACGATAGTTCTCATGACGGCCTACCGATGCAGAAGGAAGCCGCACTCGAGTTTTTTTCAAAATGGCCGCCTGTCACACGTAATTTTGACGCGCGAAATAAGAAATACAAAATGGCTGCATAAAAGGGGTTAGCAAGTGGTATCGGTGTTGGTAGCAGTCGTCATCGAATTTGATCGGATTTTATTGTTATATCAGTCGTTAGAGTCATCAATTTTGGCATAATATTTTTTAGATTTAAATATTTTATTTCTCTTCTGACTTTCATTTAAACTACCCACGCCGACCCTGTATATTCTTCAAGTCCTTCCTCATAGAATAATAGGCTATATTTATCATAAAATTACAAGTAACTAAGTACAATATTTATTCTCAATCATGTTATTAATATGGATGAGATAGCTGAGTTATTACTAGACTTCTTACTTATAATTAAGACACGTGGAGGAAAGACTAAATTGTATTTTCTTGTCTCCATACGATAATTAAAATGTGCATCATCATCATCAGCCGGAAGACGTCAACTGTTGAACAAATGTGTGCCATATTATTGTATAACTGCAATGACTGTATTATGAAAACCTTTTGAAAATTTAAAAAAATGTCACCATTATCATTGCCAAATCTCAATAAAACTAAGGGCTAAGGCTAGATCCCAATGTATATTAGTTATTTATAATATTTCCTAACGTTTACTATACATGTGATTGTGATTTTATGATCCTGCTACTACTGAAATTAACGGAGGTTGACTGAGTCTGTATCTGAGGTTGACGGTCTGTTGGAGCTTGAGCATTGAAGGTGCTATTCTTAAGTCAGGTAAATTCGTGGATTAGTTAGTTCCTGCTGGTACTCTGTGTTTCTTAAACACTACGTACTTACACAACTTTTTCATTCTGGGACCATTTGAACTGGTCACCTTGAATGGCTAATAACGCAAGTCGCAAATGCAGAACATACTTCATTCACAAAGAAAGATCATCTAAAAGAAAGTCATTAAGGCGACCTACACCCTCATTCACTCAGACCTTTAACATTTTGACAGTGGAAACAAAGCCCACATTTTCCATTTCACGCTTTTCATTTCGCTTAGAACCTTTTTATCACACGAGAGTGGAGTTTCTCGGACTGTAGTGTCAAACTTTTTCTCTTAAATCAAAGTGAAGCAGCTCTCAGGCAGCGGGCAGGGCAATATGAAACAGGTCGAGCCGTGTGATCCGCACTCCACAGGGCCCGGCGCGGTCGTCTCAGATGACGCTCCGAGAGCCCATTCGCGCGGCCCGGCCACACCCTCCACTCGACTCGCACATAAGCCTACGAGCGGCCCGCTTTATTTATTATGTACAGCCATTAACGCCACTGCCATCATGGCGGCGAGTTTTTCAATTTTTAATTTCCCTCTTACCGCGATGGCGACACTCGACAGACGCTTCCCGGATTGACACTTAAGTTGTAACTCATTGCGCCGCCAGTTGCCTACTGACGACTTAATGAGTTTCTACAGCGGAAAGAAATAGCTTTTTCAAAAGTGGTTTTCTGATTGTTTCATGCTTAAGACGCATTATAATCTTACCATATAAGTTTGTAATTAAGAAAAGATTTCCACTGTAATGGTTTGCCTGGGTGGTATTTTTCTTCAGATACCGATGACACTTATGAAACAAAACTTAACTCGCAGTACCTAATGCTATTATTGTATAATCTATACTACTACTTATACTACTCAGGCAGATTATAAATATTTGGTACGTTCCTAACAAAACACACTGATGAGTCAAAAAATACCTAATAGTATCAATTTCTTTGACACAGGTTAATTCTAAATACGTTAGTAATGTGTTTCGCTGCTCTCATCTAATACGGCTTCTCAATACCCCCAAATACCCGCCTAAAAGTTTTGTGTACGGCTTCTAAAGCTGCCTGTCTCAAAATGGCGTCCATTCTTCGAATACCTACTCACATTTCAACTAAAGAGGGATTCCGACGACAATTACAGAAGAAATCTAGCCTCTCAAAGTTTTGCTATAAAAGTGGTTTTACAAATAATGTCCCTGATCCTACATTTCGGTGTAGTGAGAGCTTTGTGTCGATAACAGTTAAATGTAACGGCGACGTAAAGGGCAGCGCGAGTCCAGCCGGTGGGACGCGGCCGCAACTATACCCGCACCGAATGTCCGTCCAGCCCGGCCCCAGACACAACTTCCCACTGCTGATTCCACAAATTTATTTCATTAAATTTAATTCTAAACTCTCAAGGGCCGCTAGGGAATTTGGTCAGAGGCAAACGAGTTAAAGTTCACGAATACCTACTTGGCAAATTAATCTTAAGGGAGTTTCGATGTTATCCTGCTCCGCGGACTTAAGTGCGCTAAGTCCGCCGGACGTTATAAATTAACAAACCCTCGCCGGTAATTAAGCGAGAGGTGTGCTTCACATCGAGTTTAACGAACAAAAATTCAATTAACCCAAATTGTGTTAGAACAATTTTTCAACACAGCATGGTCTATTTACATATCTCGTAAATTTAAATCTGTTGAGGCCTGTCTGCCTGTCTTCGTTACGAGATTTTAAAGCTCTCCTTTATAGAAAAATGTTTGCCAACAAATCCTATTATAAAATTTGTTGCTTCTTAATAAAATGCGAATTTGAAAGTTAATTAATTTCCCTAAAATAATTACGTCTTCGACATTATAAAACCTGAGAGAGAAACTTTATAAAAATAAGCACGCATATGATAATTGAATTTAAATTAATAAATTTGAAGTTGATTAATATTAAAGACATCTAATAAACTTATAAAACCTATTTTAACAATTTGTTTTTTTTCTTTTCAGGTAAGATGTTAAATGAATATAAAGCTACACCACACAAGGTAAAATTAATTAAATAGGTAATTAACAACAGACCTTAAAATGAAAGTCTTGTTTATGAAAGTAGTAGTTCTTAATTAAAATAAACCTCAAGAATTACGATGGGCACACTTCTAATGGACTTGTATACCTACTCGTCTTTCCATTACACCATGTAGGTATTTAGTAAAAATGTTTTGAATTTTCTATTTCATTTCAAATGTATGAAAAACCGCAATGAGTATATCTTGTCAAACAGAGTATTTCTGCCGAATGAAGTTAAGCGGTAACTCCGTAATTAACACTTAAACATCTATTAAAATTCGTCAAATGAGTCGCCTTTTCATTTGCATATTTTGTAACGTCGGTCGAGTTTCAGGCAAACTAATGCAGTCTGTTCATTTCCTAGGAGTCCCAAGGTAGCCGTCTGCCGTACGTGCACCGCTTTTACTCACTAGCCCGCAATATGGAATTAAATGTTGATTAATATTGTGCATTTTAGGGCTGTAGTAGCTTATACTGGGAACACTTAGGAATTTAGTTTAGAGACATTTTGAAACTACGTTGATGTCAACAGTTTCCAGTATCAAATATGAATTACTTGAGAGCAACCGTATGTATAGACGGTAACTAATTATAAACATATTTAGAAATTACAGTGCTCTGACGAGTAAGATAATATTACTCTATAGACATATATAGAAAATACTTAAAAATGCTCTAAATCGACAACAACTTTAAAATATGTGTTTGTAGTCCAGGAGTTTTAAGTAATGATTGCATTAGGTTATTATTTCGATCCCTAGGCACTATAGAAGACTTATAAAAACCTACTACCAAATACATTTAGAATTCAATAACAAAATTATATCATTAAATATAATTTTTGATTCGTAGATAGAAAACATTTTTGGTACTGCACAAATTTAGGTTAAAATACTAGCTAGTTCTAGAGTAAAAAAACATGGTAACACAAAAACAATAATGTATTTAAATGGAGCGAAATAAAAACTGGTCATATTGAATTTTATTGGCCGGAGTACGTTAGCAATAAGTCACGCTACCTCGCAACGGAAAATATTTTTATGAAATAGCAAACCGATACAATCTCTGCACTGCAAAATTCGCGCAACGTTAACAATAGCCAACGTATCGTAATGATTTGCCATTTGGTCGAAACTAAAATGAAGTAATTCTTATGGAGTGTGTCTTGTCCCTTAGGACCTCTCCTGTCAATCAGTCGGCAGTCACTCCACAATAGACCCAATAAAATATTTACAAACCTAATCCTGTGTGGCCGCGAATCCATTATAAATGGCCTTTATAAAAGTTCGCCTTATCATATTGCCCAGGGGTAGCGTTTAATAAGGCGCTTTTACCTCGTAATCGTTACTTATTGATGTTCTTATGTCTAGACGCGGTCGGCTTTCCTTCTAGTTTTCCAGTATTTGCTGTCACGAACCTATCAATTATTAGTTGTTACCGCAATTCTATGCGGCATTAACGTCGAAGATTGTTTTAATGATAGTATTTACGTCCCTATTGACGGACGCAAAGCATACAACAAGTGAAATTGAAGTTTGCGTCTGTAATAAAAATTGTTCATGCTAAAATGATTGAACAGATTTTATGTCAGTCCATTTCATCGTTGATCATTGTCAAAAGTAAATTGATGTTTGACAAAGTGAAGTCACCGCTGAACTTAAGTTGAGGAAGCTTTTAAGGATAATTAATGTGCACTGAATTTTGAACTTTGAAAGAAAATTTGTCTTCGATGTTAATCGAAACCTGAATTCAATATTTCTAAATGAGATTTATCTTAAAGCTGTGCCAAAATTAATTTCAAATGATATACAGTTATAATTTTAGGTACGTATATCTATTTAGACATGTAGCATGTAGCAATGATAAAAAATACTAGTTCTAAAATATACATAATTATGTTTTATCTTGGCGTTTATGTATGGGTTATTTTAGTACCAATTGCTATTTTTTAAATAATGTTTACTTTCTCACAAATTATATTTCGTAATCTATTGTGCACATAAATTTTAGGAGTTTAAAAAAAATATATTATTTGCAAAATATTTGCAAAATGGCGGTATACTACAACCTCTGACTTCTCTTACCCGTCGGGGAATACAGGCTCTACCTGGTTATTTTATGCTAA
Organism: Abrostola triplasia; assembly: GCA_946251915.1. Lineage (NCBI taxonomy): Eukaryota > Metazoa > Arthropoda > Insecta > Lepidoptera > Noctuidae > Abrostola > Abrostola triplasia. Next base: position 5,491,506 of record OX276434.1, on the reverse strand, counting down.
AAGTTCGACGAACTATAACAATAAACTAGTTTGTTATTTTTTAATTACTAGAATCAATTCAGATCACGAGCTCAATTCGAATAAATATGTTCATTTTTTTACACGCTTTATATTAGCTTCACTTGTATGTATGTATGTTTGTTTGTATGTTTGTAACCGACTTCTTTGGGCGCGATTTTGACCCACTTTAAACGGCTAGATTTCGTTCAAACTTTGTAGATTTATCGAGGACCGATGACAATACACTAATTTGATAAAATTATTTAATAATATAATTAATAAAAAGTATTAATTAATAAAAATAGCATAATTACAGCCCGCAACACAAACGCCCTCTGCTAAGCCGCTAGTCGCTACGGTAAAGTTCCGTGGTAGCTAAGCGTCGCGCGCGTGTCCCGACTCCAACGCCCTCTGCTAAGCCGCTAGTCGCTACGGTAAAGTTCCGTGGTAGCTAAGCGTCGCGCGCGTGTCCCGACTCCAACGCCCTCTGCTAAGCCGCTAGTCGCTACGGTAAAGTTCCGTGGTAGCTAAGCGTCGCGCGCGTGTCCCGACTCCAACGCCCTCTGCTAAGCCGCTAGTCGCTACGGTAAAGTTCCGTGGTAGCTAACCGTCGCGGGCGCCGAGACCGGCTCGCGTTAAGGTAAAGCTTCGTGGTAGCTAACCATCTTAATAAAAAATAGAAAATAAATAATAGTTTAAAAAAACTAAAAAACACGCTTTTTATCGAAAACCGAACTAAAAAATAGAAAATAAGTTTTAATCAATTTAAATTAAGAATAGTGTTAAAAATTTCAATAAATATAAATTAATAATAGTGTGAATAAAAACAAAAAATATTTTATTTAAAAAAAGCGTGGGGTGCTTTTTAAGATATTATCAAAGTGATAATCACTCTACTCGTATCTGTCAATAAAATATTTATAACTATTGACACCATGCACCCCACGCTTTTTTAAATAAAATATTTTTTGTTTTTATTCACACTATTATTAATTTATATTTATTGAAATTTTTAACACTATTCTTAATTTAAATTGATTAAAACTTATTTTCTATTTTTTAGTTCGGTTTTCGATAAAAAGCGTGTTTTTTAGTTTTTTTAAACTATTATTTATTTTCTAATAAAAATAAACAATGTCACCCGCAATTCCAATGTTAAAGTAGTTTTGTGAAATCTATTTCGGGTATGGATATGTCATCAAAAAATCGTCAGTAGCGCGTATTTTATCATATTGAAACAACGGGAAACCGTCGGCAATGGTTTGTTTACCTTGCGGCTGTGCGATGCCAGTTCGCTGCAACATTTGGTGCACCCCATGTATTCCTCAGGGCATTCCGCCCCACTCATTATCCCCGATAGTTATTACTGTCATTTTTCAACTCGTTATTTACTCTGAGGAGAGCTGATAGCACGACATTTGCTCGCAAAGACCGAAGTTTAAGATTAGGGGTGAAGGATTTTCGGGCTGAGAAAGGGATTTTCGCGGGCTTATAAGAAAATTGAAAATAGCCCGTTAAAGTAAGCATGCGGCTCTCTTGCTCTACGTTTGGCGACTTAGTCATGATGACTAGACAAAGTAAAATCGTAAAAACACTCATGAACAGTGTTTATGTTAATTATAAATCTTAAGTTAAAATATTTTTGAATTTTAAATAGTTGAGACAAATTCCATTTGAACGTTCCGTCTGTAAATATGTGTCGAATTTCACAAACCAAGTAAAAAGCTTAATATTTATCAAAGTAAGTTGACAACATTAATGTCATCTTGACAACGAGGAACGAGAAAAGTTTCTGTCGGAGTTTTATGAAGTCTTTTATACCTTAATTACTATGACATAATTTCAACACAAGTATCAACAAACAGCCTTTGAATTGAAATTGTGACGGCAGTTTTACAATATTCGAGTAAAACTTTTTAGATAATTTTGTATCAAGTTTAATATGCTAACAATTTTAGGTTAGATCGTTTGATGTTTATTTGTAAATTCTATTTTACAGTTATCTATGTTTTCTTGTTGAAAATCACATCAAGCAAGTGTTACGACTCACAATGCGTTCTTATCAGAGCGGCTCATTTCCACTCAATCCTGTTTTACGTGCCATCATACACGACACCGGGGATCCGAGCTTTTTAAACTCTTGACGTAGGGGAAAAACGAGCGCGAATTTATCAAAACTCCCGTGTTCTTTCCATTAGTAGCATCTCAGATTGTCGGCGTTGTGAGCGAGTGCGTGTTGCGCGAATAATGATGTAATATACGCGAGACGGTGTAATGACGCCTTTTGATGGTACCTCCTCGTACCGTCATTACAAAAGTCACCATGACTACACGGTGCTTATGTGGAATAAGATATTAAGGCAATGCGTTTACTTTTTTATGGAGCATGATAATGAGTCATTCATAAAATGCCTAGATAACAGATGAAATTACGTGCAAAGAAATCTAAGTAAGATTAACATTTTATCCATGTAACAGGCGTCATATTTTACGGTAAACTTCTTTTAAAAGCTAAAGTGGAATAAAATATCAATACGTTGCAAAGTTTAAATTTTCGCAGACAAAACAAGTTTGTAGAGGCACAAAAACCCAATTAAAATTGTTTGCGAATGGCTGAGTAAATCCGAGCAAAAATTGTTGCTACGCAAATAAGGGCTAGGTAAGCTTCTTCTCAATTTAGGTTCATAATAAGATATTCATAAAGATGTTCCGGCGAAACGACAAAAGATGGCAAGGAGACAAGCTCGCTTTCCAACTAAAATGTTAAATTACAAGAAGCCAAGAGCCTTATCCGCAACGGGAACAATGAAACCCACTTCGTTGCAACCATTCTATACGAATAAATAATATGAAATTGAATAATCTTAACAAAACTGAAGTCCTACACATAACAGACTGTGTAATTAACTTTGGAACGATCAAAGGGACTCTTTAACGGATTATGTTTGATACTTCAACATTTAATGTAGAGTATTAAATATTTCAGCAAATGTTATTCGTAACTCACATACTGCATTAAAAAGTTTTAATGTTTTGTTTTATCATCATCACCATTAGCCACAAGACGTCCATTGATAAACCAAGGCCTGCCTCTTTAAAGGGAGGTACTGCCATAGTCCCCACGCTTGGCAAGCAAGGTAGGGATCGCAGTAATGGTGGTGAAGTTACAGAAGACGCTGCTGCCGATCTTCTGGAATTTTCCTTGGTCGCCTCATACAACACCCACGAGAAGAATGGGGGAGGTGCTAATTTGGCTCGATACTCTACGTGAAAATGTTTTGTTTAAATATACATAACAACTTCGAAATAAAAGTATTATAAAACACTCACGAAAGTAATAATAGTAAAATTTTAGATAATAAATAAATACAGTAATATTCATTTTGTTATATAATACTGCATCATTACATTAAAATAATCCTTCACTAAATTTTCTAGTAGGAAAACATCTCTCGATATCAACAACCACGTTAGTAAAATAATATCCTATTACATATTACAGTAATCGATCGAATATTAATCCGGTGCAATTTAATACAGAAGACGTTTAATTGTGGCTCCCTTCGACCTCAAGTCACGAAAATCTTCTCATTTGTCAAGGTCTCCCCTACTATTGCCCGTCAGATGAACATATCAAATATCATTTGAAATTAATCAGGGCAACTTGCTTACCCCGGGACGTCACGGGGCGTCTTCCAACTGTTTTGCTTGTCATTCTATGTGTCATAGTATTGTGAGTAAACAAAAGGACCTTGATTTTATTGTTATCTTAAACGGTTTATGTTGGAAACCCTTTGATGTATCATAATAAGGTTGTCCAAAAATGTGTTTTATTTTCCCAAAGCTTTATGATGTTTGATGAATAGAACAGGCGAATATTAATGAACTTTTATTCCAAGACACACTACGTTGTTAGAGCTACTCAAATTTATCAATTTGATTTATTAGATAGAATTTTTGCGTATACATTGGTCGGTACCTGAAGTAGCAGGCTAAAGTTCTCATTTGTCAGGTGCCTATAAACTAATATTACGCCGCTCATGGTTCTTGGCAAACATATAGCCTTTAATCGGACTTACAGCATTGTCATGGTTCAACAAAATAACAATGCATATAATTGAAATACAATACATTACACATATTTTTGGGTTACCTAAGATGTGTACATGAGTTTCAAATTTCACAGTGAGTATCAACCTTCCGAGTCTCCACTTAGACGGCTTACGTCTAACCAGACCCAGATCATTTTGATCCGCCCCTTTCACGTATTAATATAATCTCAAGAAAGCTTTATTTTATACTCCCCCCGTCGACAAAAGACAGCAGATGTATTGCAGTTATAAGTCAGACGAATTAATCCCTATCACTTGACAATAAAATGAAAGTAACATCACAAGAAGTTAATAGAAATGTATTGTAGTCTTGGGGAGATATCGCGATTAATATTTGAATTTCTTTATTGATGTCGTTGTTCGCTTTCAATATTGGGGTGAAATGTTTGTTTTATAATACCTATAGTACGAATAATTCAGGATTTAGATAGTTATAATGAAAGTAAGTTTTTTTTTATGTTACCTTGCACAAGTATTTTTCCTAAATTGTAAGTTGGCTGTAGGTACAGGCATGATATTTTTCAAACAATCTAAACGTTTGTTTAGTCGGTATAAAATGTAATATTTGGGAATTATACAAATATTTTTCGCAAAAGTCCGCAATTCTAACGTCAGTGTTACATCATTAGATACTGTCAGGTCTGCCAGGCCTACCATTTTGATTACGTAGCATAGGTACGTAGGCACCTACTCTTATTCGACCAAATATCTTAGACAATTTTGTTTATGAACTATACATTATTATTGAACATGAATGATGAATTGCTATCGAATATTTTTACTTTCTTTATCTGCCTCGCTCTATATGCCAATCTAATAAAATATTGAATATCAAAATTACACTTTCCCAGTCCCACCCCACAATCGCATAATTCAGTTGAAATCTCATCAAGGGTAAGTTCAGTGAAATAATTTTCCGCTATTCCGCCTCCTTATTGCCCAGTGCACCGCGGACCACATTTCAAACAAATTGAAAATCAATTTAACGAAGGGTCCTATGAAATAGACGGGCGACGTCTCGAAGATAAACAGTCGTGGCTTGGATATCCACGTGGATGAAACGGAACAAACACTCGAACCCATATTTAAAAATAAAAATTATGTTATGTATTTATCAAATTGCAGAAATATTATAGTCATTGTGAAAATGACACTACAATGGAAGATATCGCTGTAAAACCAAAAATACGTAACTATCATGTTTAAATTATTAAAACGTAATTTTTTCTACATATAAAAAACCGAAATTCATTCATTTTTATTAAAAATGTAAAGCTAAAAAAGGATTTTGTTGTACGTTTTATTTGTGTATTTTTATTTTTAATTCATCTTTACCTGTTTATACAACACAAAGCTTTCGGTTACAGTACAATAGTTTTCCTTGTCCCGAAATTGTTGGTCACATAGCATAGCTTGGCACTTTACTCGCACCTTGTCACGTGGGACATAACCTATAGAGGGAGGGTAAAAATAGGAAAATACATCACCTTAAATCGAGAAGGGAAGATTCATATCAGGCAGGAAATTCGACGCGTCTCGCCTTCGAGTAGTAGATTTTTTTAAAGGAACCTCTTTTCGCTTTCCTTTCACATATGGACTCCTGATTCATGAGTTTTATCTACCATGAAATGTGTGCCTAAGAATTGAATATTACCGGCTTGTCTCCGCGTCAGAATTAATGGTAACGAGCATCGATTTTCAGTTTTGTATAGAATGTTGAAGTATTTTATGCTCTACAGAGATTTAATGTGCTTGTTTTCAGGTGAGATTTTCCGCTATAAATAATAATGATTTAGCTTTCAGAGCTAATATAAATATGTGCTATATTTATAGCCTTTTTTTTGGTAAAAGCTACATACCAGACGGTTATTTCATTGCTTCATAGCTGACGTATAAAAATAATACTGTTACCTAATATACATACCTACGTACTCTCTATAAAATACCTTTGTAAAATAAATCTACACTTATTCGTACATAAAAACAAAAGTACCCACATCGTACTTTATATTCAATATTTTAAATTGATCTTAGTGTCAATAATAAATGCACCAAAGTAAGGGACAGAGGTGAATAATACACCCGAGATGTAACTCAATTTTCCGCATAAAAATTGGCATTCTTTTGTATGTACAGTTAGTTGATTCGCGCGCCCCATCACGACGATACAGCGATTATTATTACGTTCGAAAACCCATCAAAAGTTACAATTGAAAAGTTAAAGTATTCCGGGTGGGACGGTAAGCCTCCCCCGTCTATCTACAAATGAGTTTGGTGTAGGAATATTCTTTTGTGTGTACACCATGCCTGCAGTCACAGTTCTACACTTAATTATGTTTGATATTTTTTAGTATTCTCTTTGAAATAAGAAGGCAATTTTCATTTTGATATACCGCTCACCGTTATTATGTGATCTCTCTGTGTGCCCTGGTTTAGATTTCTAGAATGTATCATGTTCTTGTTTATTGTTTACTTAGTATTTCCGATGCTAAACTGTTTACCTTAAAAGTCAAAACAAATACTTGTTAGTAAGACGGTTGAAAGACGTTTTATTTTTCGTATTAAGCTCAGTTTATAAACCCTACAATCGATAGAACATCCACTGGGCGGAACTTATCTCGTTCCGCGCTGCATTCCAAAACAATTTTATTAAACTTCTCTCCCGCTTTGGCTATTGTTGGAGCGTCGAGGCTCGGTGCAACTTACCTAAAATTCTTTTCTGTACACTTTTTTTCCAAAAACAAATTACCTTACCCTCCTTGCAAGCGCACCTTAAAACACGAAAGCACCGCCCTGAATAATTAATACAATGGTAGGTTAAATTCGTCCAAGTGTCAACTTTCCCCCAACTTTTTAAAATACGACGCCATCAAAAGTGCGGTCTAAGGCGTCGTCTAGACCTTTTATCTCGCCAGGGGTTGTTTATTTAATTTTGCTTATTTTATTGGGACTGACAATGATTTGGGAAAACTTTTTTCGCAGGAGCCTCGTCGATACGAGCTTTTTGAAGTTAGACGTGCATGTAAGGGCGTTCGTTTGATCCTGATTGACGAATTTATCCTGTCCATGTAAATAATGTTTGGAGCGAAGTTTTTCGCGAAAGTATTAAAGTGCCAAAACAAATTCTTGACATCTTACGGAGAATTGAATTACTGATAAACTGAATGTATGGAAGTGCGGGGCGAAATGTTTAAACAAGGGGTACTTAACGGGAAACATGTATATTTTCGTTTTTTTTTGTCGTGACAACGTAGTATAAAAAATCTAAATAAAGATTTATCCTCTCCCTGTTTTAAAGGGAATACATTCAGAATGTTAAACCTTACGTAAACATCTATTTTTTGTTGATGATCTTAATATAATTGAGTTCGTATAACTGTATACCTACCAAAGATGACGGCTTATCTATTAATTAGTAGTCAGACGTTGAGACAGTCCAATCGGTAGTCAATGCACGATGACTGATAACACAACACGTAAGCTGACTTTATCTTCTCTGTTCAACACATGAATTGCATTAACGCTAATAGAGCTGTCAATAATACACCGATCGGCATATCGGTCACGTGGCCGATACCAGATCAAACTTATTGCAACAAAAACTTCCTATTATAAGTACACTGTTTTTTGTACTTTCACGTAAGCAATGCCCTTTAAATCCCGACAATAATTTCCCCTGGGGCTGCAGGCTGGCCTTTGACAGGGGTGGTCGTGGACACCGAGGGTGACCGGGCCAAGAACTCAGTAAGGGTACTCGGATAGGGTCACTCCTTAGTCGTTTATTGTTCCTCGACGTTTATGGTCAGCAAAAGGGCAAAACGAAAGGTCAAAACTCGGGCCCAAGCCCCAGGTAATTTCTCAACAATTAATATTGAATAAAAGCCTTTCGACAAACAAAATTTAATGCTTATCTAAAAGGTAGGAAATTAGTCCGCAAAGATTTATTTGAAAATTTGGGAACAAAGCTCGTTTATAGTTTGAAATTTATTTGTGTCGACCTATATCGAGAGTTTGGAATGTTTTATTGTTTAAATATGGACATTGTACGAGTTTACTTAACAGATTTATTGTTTCAGTTCACAACGAAGTATTTTGAATAGCCGTTACTTTGTCATTGAATATAAATTAACGTAAACGGTTCGTGGATGCGTTTTGCTGACAAATATTGGTCCTGCTAAGATAAGAAGCTGAAAATCATAAAGCAAAAGGCTAGACACAAACCCACTATACTCACCAAATTGTTGATTTATACAACATTTTAAAAAGAAATTTATAATCTTACATCGTAATAAAAATTCCAGCCGTACTAAATTCATTCACAATTAGGCATTTTGAATCTGCATTCACAAGTGAGACACCAGGTATCCAGTTAATAGGAGTATGCAGCCCTGCGGCAGTGTATCCCCTACGGATCTAGCATGAGTCTTTGTGGTGGTCCACAAGCACAAAGCCAATATTTCCCGGCTTGTATGAAATGCAAATACAATTTAAAAGTTTACATATTTTCTCAGTGAGACTGAGAACTCGCGCCTACGGCCCGACTTGCATTATACACTACTTATGTAAAGTAAACAGCTACAGAATGTATTCTTGTATTGCTAAAATAAATTTGAACTTTTATATTATGAAGAAGAAAGTGCCGCTTGCGTTTTAAGTTTCATCACCATCATCATCATCAGCTTTTAAATGGCCCACAGCTGGGTTTTAAGTTTACATACTATTTATTTCAAATGCTACCTATTTCATTTGAAATTTTTTTTAATTAAAATTCATAAATCTGCTTCAAGAGCAACCCGCCTAAAAAATGAAATATAATAGTAATTCTTGAAAGCACGCGTTGTATAAATCGCAATTACATTTATTCTTTGATGATATATTATGTCTTTCATCAACAAAAATAAAAATTTGTAAAGTCGCCTCAGCGCTTGACAAATTATATTACCCAGGGTAATACAGAAAACTTATTCAACAAACTCTTTACAAAGTTGAAAGTCAAAGCCTCCTTCAGAGTAATAATCCCCCAGTGACTCTTTGCGCTAAGTTTTATGCTAACGAAATTGTCGTTCGACTGTCATTCGTTTCTAAAATAAAGCCGGCATCCAATCGACAACAATATTATGTAATGCAAGTTTTAAAACAAATAAAAGTCTCTACTTCAATTTTTTTAAGAATCTTCAACTCTACCTTTTTTTTTGAATAAAAATGCAAATTATTTCCTTGCTCTGTCCGGCGCATAATTATATTGCTGTCGCCATTATTAGTATTCGTGTTACGACAATGAATGAGCTTGGTCTGATGTACAACAAACTTAGTGAGACGACGAAGCATAAAATAAGGAATCATAATTCAAATCGAAAAAAGTTTTCCCAAGCCGGGTAATTTTTCCCATCTTACGGCAAGTTTCGCCTGAGGGGTCGTGGCTCTCGCCTCAAGGAAATCTAAGAGAGGGTTTACATTTTTAGCCTTTCGCCGTGTCTTCCTCTTCACTTTATATCGTCTTTTGATTACTCTCTCAACAAGTTATGCATATTGTAAAAGTCGGCGTCGCGGTTAGAAGAATTTTCGGCGTCTCCTTTCCGTTGATGTCTCGTTTTTCATACCTTTTATGTTTTTCGCTTTAGTATGAATGAATCTACCCTTTATGATGATTATGATTTGTTTTTCTCGTTTGTTGTTATCTTGCTTTTTATAATGAAGGTAAAACGTGACGTGATAAACATTATTCAAAGTCTACACATACATATTTTAGCTTTAAGTCAAATCTGTTTTCACCAAATGTAAGTACAATACCGCAAAGTACGAGGTAGAGTGTTCTTTAAAGCAGTGCTAACGCGCTATGCGCTGTTAATTCCCCTTAAGATCGCAGATCCACCCTAATTGTTATCGGCCTGCCCGACCCTTAATGGTGTTTCTAATGCGACTAATGTATTTTCGGGACATTTTGCAGCTTGCCTGGGGACATTTTTCTGTTTGTACGAGCGCAATGTTCCCGTCCCTCTAGTCACGGTAACTGTATTATCTGCAAATATGTTCACAATTTCTATTGTCCATCTGAGTGGTGCGAATGCAATGAACATAAATAAGAGATATACGTTCAGTATGTTGAGTGTGTTTGGCTTGTCTCTATACATCTTACTTTATTTCATTTCTTGACAGAGGGTAGCTTTAGTATTCATAAATTTTCAGGGACGCTTCTTTTGGTCCGGGTTTAATGTTACTATATTTTAAGAAGAAGTATGAATGTTGTACAAAAAACGTCGATTCGTTTTTAATATTCCACTATGTAGTAGACGTATTGGAAAGTCAAGTACCAAAAGGCATGATAAGTTTTAATTCACAGAACTTTATAGCCTTAACTGTAGTAGGGTGAAACAAATAAAAACTCAAAGTATTGAAAATAAACAATATACTCGAGTCAGCGGTACTCGTAAAACGGTTCGTATAAACGTAGCAAGGCGGTAAATTAGATTTTATTTTATTTCTTAAACAATTTGCGGCCGGACACAGACAAAGGGCGCATAGGTTCGATGCCGTGGTCAGCAATTCAAAGGTTTATGCGGGTACGTTTATTACTTACCTACACCCGAACTAGTGTTGTACCGTTATTTTTACAGTGAATTTTATCGATGTTTTTTTGTTTGGTTTTGTTACAATAGCACATTGAGTAAAGATAGTAAATAACTATTTTATTAGACTGACTAAGAAATACACCTATTGTATTCAATACTTTTATACCCATCTCTTCAAATATTATTGATGAAAAGAACTTCGCATGTTACAATCACTCTAACATATTATTTTGCAAATCCACTCACAATACATAAAAAATACTGATATAAACAAAAAAAACCTTTATTTAATAACTTTAACCTAATCAATTCATGAATTGTAAACATAGTAAATGCCGACATTACTTTTCTAATAATACCTATAATATTTATAGTCTCTTCATTATACTAACTTTGTCCTATTGAACGCACGGGCCGATAATTGTAATTGATTAATATAAAAAAAAACATTTTATCGTTATTTTGTACTGGCGTCATCGTTCATCGACAACGCGCCATCCCTATACGTAGGCCCAACGCGACGATTTCGCAGTGACCACCGCTCGAGCCCCAATCGCCGGCCATTGTCCAGCCGTGTTCTTGTTCACATTAAAACGCAGTTAACCATTCTTTATTGTTTTATCCTCGACCATTCGCCGATAAATGTCCACGACTCATGGGAAATGTTATGGCACTGTACAATTCGATCCCGCCGCACCGTAATCAAAGCCGCCTTTTATTAGAAAGTTGCACTCATTAAGCCTAATTCGGCAGAAAATTGTGTTATTTTAGGGTATATAATTGGTTGTAAAATTTAACATTATGTGGTGAGTAATAATAAAATTAAATTTAGTTTTGTGGTTTAGGGTCTGTTATTATTTATGGTAGAATTTTATGTAGTGGTTAGCCTACCTACGTGTTTCTTTTTGAACACCTGTCTTCGTATGAAGACTAATTTTAAACTGCAAGCAATTTATCGCAGACTTTTCATTTGGCTCACCGTGCTGAGGCGGTAATGGTTTAAAACTTCATTTGGAGTCAAAAGTTCGTCGGCGATAATTACTGAAGTGTGAACGAGGTGCCAATTTCGTGATCCGCTGTAGGCTGGTGCGAGAGCTCAATTTACCAATTATCAGTCCCACCGCGCACGTTCCTAGTGGTAACAGACTTGGATTGATAAAAAACTTTTAATATCCCAAATTAAGCATCAGTGATCGGTTTTTCTACCATATGGCTATTGTCTCGAACCATTCAGACAAATTATTTCATAATTATTTGGTAGAAAATATTATTTTTTACATGTAGCAACAGGCCGGTATATTTTAGGAACCTAAATTAAGTTGTCATCATTTTACCTTTTGAAGCTTTATAATGCATGCCGTGAAATAACGGTGATTATTAAAAACGAAACTGATTTCAATAATAATAAATTTTCATCATCATCATCATAAAGGAAGACGTCGACTCAAAATTTGAAAATATAATAATTGTCATTATTAGCGTCATGCGATTGGCAACACTCGAATTGAGTGCGTCTGTCGTGAATCCATTCTCGACGTTAATTGCCCGAATTATACTGAAGTGCTCTAATACCAATTAGAACGCAAGACAATAGCAATTTATAGGGATTGTACAGTTGCGTAATAGGTGCGTGTAAACTAGCTTGCAGTTCAATCGTTAATGAGTCATCAAATCCAAATCTTTGGATCATTAGAAACTACTTGGAATTTAGGCTGGAGAAAAACAGCCTAAAGCCTCAGGTTAAATAGGGTACTAAAAGCAAAGTCAATTAAGTCGGTATACCATAACGGTGCATGCTCTGCATAATCTTCACCTACGAAAAGAATCACAAATAAACTACATCAGACATTTATAGTAAGTATAACTAACATACACAAACTAACGTATCTAGACACAAATATTGACAGACGTGAACTAAAGATTCAAGCCCCGCTATTTTATTCACTACAAGATATTTCCGACCACACCGAAGCTAAGTCTAAACAATAGTAGGCAGTTTCGATTCAACAAGAATAGATTGCCATAAGTTACTTCAGTACGGAGGGAAAGTATTCCCGTTCGTCGGCCGGGATCCCGGGAACTGTCTGAATTATAGATGCGAAGCCCGCCGCGTGACGCTGTCAGTTGTGTGATTTTGAGACTATCTGATTTTGTGTATTTCCCGTTTTGGGCTTTGAATCTTTTATTAGATCGCTCCCCGGTATCCCCGCTACATCTAATGGTCTGCGGCCATAATATCTTGGCTTTGTTTACTCACGTACACTAACGTTATCGTATACTTATTTCTGATTAACGTCAGTTACAGGTTTACCCTATTTCTTTAACAACTTCCCAAATGTATAAATATTGCATGATTCCTTTCACTCCGTGATAAGGGTAAGAATTGTAAGAAATTCACTTATGTTAAATATCGTTGTTACAAACCTTGCAATGTATAGACTACAGAGTGTTTTGTTGTGTTGACAGTGCAGCGGTCGTTTGTATGCAAATTTATGGATTAGATAAGTCGATGTAAGTAGTATTAAATGAAAGTAATTCATTATTAAATGCTGATAAAAGTTCGCTTTACTCAAACGCATCTGTTTATAGCTTAAATGTAGAGTTACACACTGTATTTGATGTAATCTTGTACTACATGCAATCAAACGTAGGTTATCGTCACTATTTAATATTATTATAAACCTCCTGAAACGTTTGCAGCATTAACTGGCTAAATAAATAGAGGTGTTAGAACAGCGTATAGCATGTCGTTATCACTTGTTTTTCACGCACGGGGCTGGCCAAAGCTGCGATTAATGTCTTCAGCCATCCCCTATACGAACGCCAAACTTTTCCTAATTAATTGTAAGATTTTAATCATGGTACTGGCGTAACGAAATTATTATGGACCGTTTAATTTCCTTGCCCTGCGCCCTTCGGCGTCTTACTGCGCTAATGCGTTATTGCAAAATTTTAATCAAGGGTGTGAGAGGGTAATTAAATTATGCAGCCTGTCGCATGCACTCCACGATTATAAATCTTCAATGTTTGCCAAGGTAATGCTTGGTAGCGAATCAGACGTTACTGTATGAAATATGGGTACGTATAAAGAGAGCTCTTAAGTGGCTTAAGGAATAATAAGAGTAGAACAATATTAATTTAGTATTTACTATAGTAACTTTCGTAAGCGTTATCCATATTATTTACTGTATATGTGTGTAGAGTCGCGAGCCAAGTGCCGCGTAAACAGCTCATGAATAAAGGCTCCGTTGGAGTCCGAAACTAGTCAGGCATTTCCGAATAGGCACGTGAGGAATACCGTTGTATAAATTAAATAATATCAACGATTTTTCTTCATTATAACTTTGATATCCAATTAAACTTATACATTTATAAAGAATATAGCAGTCAACAGTTCAAGTTTGAAATCACCAAATCGTACTTGCCTATCAAGTAAAAATAATGTGTATTAAACGAAATAAGATTTTAAAACGTATTCGACTAAATATTTTGCTAGATACCTATTGGACGCTGCAGTGCATACATTACGTTTTAATATTATTTACTCCTGTTTGCCTTATTGAAACTTGAAGGGCTCAATGTTATCGCTATAATACAGCTGCCCAGTGTCAACATCTGGCAGAATAGTGAACATTTTACTGCCGATACGTGTGTAAAATTAACATAATTTGCGAATATTTAGCTAACAGAATGTAATCTTAATGACTGTTGACATTAATTAATGCTTACAGTCAAACAGCACGAGCTCGTAATTTACATAATATTTGTAAAAAATATTGTATAATTTTATCTTAAAAGATTGTAGGTAGGTATAGGTATATTATAATTAATTAACTTATAAAAATACTAATAATTACCAGATTGTATTGTGTTTCACGATAATATTTGAAACATACATATTCAATTATAATAAGACGCATAGCGATGTAAGCTCTGCATAATAAAATCCGTTTATTACTTCAACACGAGACCGCACTTTAGTCAATTTGCTGAACCGCCCTCTGAGTCAAAAGTGAAGGCAGACAGACAGCAATAAACTTGTGTTTATGTAGTTTGCCGACGAATAAAGCCAAGCATTGCCAGACCTCAGCTCTAGTAAAATCTTCACAACGCAAAAATGAAATTAAAGTCTGCGATCCAAGCGAATGAATCGCGACCAATTGGCCTCGTGTTGGGCCAAGATCAAATAATTTTATGAAAATGAACCCCCGGCCCATTTAATTAACCCAGCCTCCCCCTGTTAAACTGTACAAGAATTCCCCGGTTAAACATTAACATTCGTCAGGAATTTAATTCGAGGGCAACTCTAAATATACCTAGCTTACAATACACTTTTTTTAAACAATTCTGTTCATCTCCCACATCACAATGCTAACTATTGCGGAGATAATTAATTTTTATTGGATTTTCTTTTCGCTAGAGAAGTTTTAATTACTGCAGGGCGTGTAACCGTGTTTTATAAGCCGGTGTTCGCTCGCCTCGCTCGGACGCTAATTGTTTGTTGCGGTCGTAATATCGCTCATATTCCCTCGCAGCCCTGTAAATTTTCCGATTTCGGCTACATAATTCATTAGCGAACATTGCTATTGCTAACACGTTCGCTAATACGTCGATGATTTTCCAAATATCGAATCATGCGCGCATACATACCTGATTAGTCATATAGATTAATCGAATCGAATTTAATTCACTTATCTCGTGCGCTAAACAAACAACCGTAGGACGTGATCGAACTCTAATATAACAGGCGTAGATGCGTACTGAAATTAAAGAGGTTGAATCTAAGCTCATCAAACATTAAGCCCTTACGTGTACCTGGGGCCCTTGCTAAATAAATAACTTGAGCAAATGAAAAACCTCCACGCTCCGCTCGTATTGAACGAAACAGTGAGAATTCGTCGGAGGCAATAATAAATATGCATAGCGCGTCTATGCCACATCCTCTGTGATTAGTCGCGTGGAGGTACGGCGCCCCCCTAGCCACTGATACGGATAGGTGAGTGATAGCGAGGGGGCCTTGGAACTAAGGAACCCCTAGCTAATAATGCTAGTATCTCTCTGTAGTATTGGCGAAATTTCTTGGATATTGCCAATATGGGGTGTTCACGTGCGCACACTTTTGTTTCTGTCAAAGTGCGCCTCACGGCTGGATAACGTTCGACGAGGGAATCCCGGTTCGGAAGTATTCAAGGTTTTTGAAAAATACAATCAGTATTAACGGATACGTCTATCAAAGACTATAGTGTTGCATTATCACAATTACTTTAAGAACTAATTAATGTAGCAATAATATAAAATATCCTTTTCCAAACTAACAAAACGTTTTAGAACAATGTTCTTCAAAACCGAAGCAAAAACTCCGTACATTATCCAACTGTGCTAGCCGACAACTGTAGTTGTATCAACTACAACATAAACCAAGCACCTATGTTTTATACGAACACAGCTGACTACTTACAGTGGCTTATAGCACCTAATGCCTGTTATATTAGTCCTGGCATATAAATTTACAGCGTGGTACACTGAAGCATGCAGTTTATTGCTCGGTTTGGGATGCATTATATTCTGTAGAGTTATGTGCTCTTTGGGATGTCTTCGTAGAAGAATTACTCCCAAGGCAAGGGGCCGTGTGAGGAGGAATAGGGCCTTCGATTTATACGAGGACGTATTTTTGTTTATTTCAGGTAAGGCGTGCGGTTCTCAGCCTCGTATGTATATTATTTTCTTTGACGCGTTCACGTATTTATATTGTGGAAACGAAAAAAAACTTGTGTTCTTACGATTAAAATGGGTTACAAGTCCAAAGTAATTACACTGTACGACAAACGTACAATAACAAAAACATACCTACATCGATTTGTTAATTCTTAGTAGATAGATACCTATATAAATACTAGTTCTGTTAAAAAAAAGATGTGTGGCATATCTACTGAATGCATTACGTATTACATACATGTTAAATTACGAGAAGATTAATCTATTCATCTAATTTATTGAGTAACATTTGCAAAATTTGTCAGGTGTGCATGAAGCAAGTGAACCAGAAATAATTCATGCGGCGGTTTCTTCACACTCGAGCAGAGCTCTTTACGAAATTAATTCCCCTACGTAACACCAGCGTAGCAATTGAATGTAGACACAAAATCACAACAAGGCACTGAACGACTGAACGTGGGATTGAACGCAGAGATTCACCTCAAACGGTTATATTTATTGTTATTGCTTCCCGATTGCGCGCGAACCGTCGCCTTAATCAAATTAGGAGTCCGGCACAGTCCTAAACAAATTTCAATTTTCAATTACGCCCATGTAGGAGTGGCAGTCAGTACCTCCCTAGAGGACCTCTTGACTTATTGCACGGCTACGAAGTGATGCCTCAATAATGTATTCAGAATAATTGTTTATAGCACTGCCATTGGATTCGATTGAATTTGCCCACAGGAGACACAATAAGTCATGATTTATATCAACCCTTGTATAAACTGATCACGCGACCAGACGTGAGCATGATTTTATGAGTTTTATTACATGAAACGGTCCTCAAAAACAGTTGCCGCGTCACGCTTCTTATTGATTTCGTGTGGCAATAAAAGAATCGACGCCGACCTTAGCCTCCCCATATACTTTTTCCAGTTCAATGAGCATAAATTGCAATAGGATTCCACGCGGTGGATGGCCCCGAATATTTCTTGGGAACGCGCCTATCACCGCGTGGAAAAGGTGCAAAGAATTACCTGAAACCCTTATATGGTCTATCGGTTAACATTAAAATATTTATTTATTTTTCGATAAATCTTTAGTGCGACGATGAACTCGCCGCACAGCTTGGATGCTGTATTCACAGTCGAACAAGCAAAGTCGCGATAAGTCTGCACGCGTACGTTTTCATTGAATAAACTTGGGTTTTTCGGCATCCAGACAATTTCGTGTTACGATTTTACTCAAGGACTACGACTGAAATAGGTCTGGTCGACGATGAAGATGACGGAATCCTATGATTGAAGTTTACCCAATTCACTGCGTTTGCTTAAGATTTTATGTAAATTATTTTTCGACGGCGCTGAATTCTCAGAAACATTTTCTCTGTATATAAAACGAGTGCCTAACAAATTATAAGCAAACAACTTTAGGAATAAATAAAATTTTACTAAGGGTAGGACGTCACAAGCCGATTTCTGTAAAAGGTTTTAGGATCGCATATATTCCTTTACCTAATTCAGCCTGTACATGTATGTAGCAGCGACACAAATCAGTGGTGTATGAAAACAAACCGATTCAAGCTGACATATTGGAAAGGAACCCCTATTCGTTTAAACGACAATAAAACCAATAGTTGTATCCGAGCGCGTCCCGTTCCAATGAATTCTTACAGAAAGAAGCAATAAGAAAAAAGTATTCCCAACAAGGCTGCAGTGATAGCCAATATAGCAGATGTAAGACAAACAGGTAGCAATATCGGGACAACCATAGAGTACACCGGTGATATCAATAAGCGGCGTGATGCCGCGACGAACTGCCGAGATAAAGTAAGGGTGGTGCGCGTGCTTCGTGGAGATTGGAGACGATTATCGGGCCCGATACCATCAACTCGACCCGCTCCCGGCGCCCGCGTTACAACGTGATGAACCTACTCGCAACATCATTAATCTTCCTAAATTAAATTCTGCTTCTCTACACAATCTGCAATATGCACTCCAAATGCAAACAATATCAAAATAGCTCGCGGAAAAGCAAATACTTTCGTGCCAATTTGTTTAAACTGCCGCTTTCATCGAGTGCAATGAAAATAAACATCTCATTTGACTTCATAATGCAATAACTTTTTCAGTTCAGCGAACAAAGTAGCACAATATTAAAAATGGATCGGATTCGACGTTTCACGAGCTCAATAATCAATAAGCAGTTTAAATAATACGCAATAAAACTCCAGCTTCCGATATAGTGTTTCAAATGTTCCATTTCTCCGACACGGGCCATTAGCGGAGTAAAGGAAATCTGCAATCTCAAGAGATTGAAATCAAACAATGCGAACGTTCGTAACATAATACCATTCGTTATTAAGACACAAATGTGGCATTAGAGGAAAATAAGGCAAAGGCGAAAGTTGCGCCTGGCTTGCCGGCGAGGGGGAGATGCGACACACAAAATGTTTATACAGAGAACTGGGTAAGGGGGTAATGTTAGTAATAAAATTTTATACACCTTAATATTTCGCTGAACGATGAGTCGAGGCGTGTGTGAAATTATGTACCTAGCACACGGGGGCCAAATTTACTACTTTCTCAGTACAGCTCGAGGCAAACTTTTTTCAACAATGAGAATAAAAACATTCTGCATTTATATTATGGTATTCTTCTGCGAACTTTTATGAGTGCCAATTAAATTCACCCCGACCTAACCACATTTCATTTAATCCTTAAAAGCCTCAAGTAAATTAATCCCAATGGGCGATCACGACGTGTTGCGTAAATAAGCATCCCAGGAAGGTGGTTTGCGTCTCCCGTCCCGGATGGATGCCGTTTCACCGTGTGATAATTTATGTAAATGAAAAACACATTACCCTGTTTCCTATTCGAAGCGGTATTCTCGCTGACAAGTTTTCAGAACATGTTTATTGCCGTGTTTTGTCTTTATTATCTCGACTCTCATGTCACTACTTTCATCCTAAATGTCGTCGCGCCGCCGCCGTATTTCATAATTTTTGCCGCTCCCGAAAGCGAATTCATTTTTATCACACTCTAAAAGCTATCTGTTATGTTATACATAATATACGCTAAAATGCTACTATCATGAAATGCATTTTTAAACAAGTTTTTTCTCAAAGCGACAACATTTTCTATTTTTAATATGAACACTCATATTAAATTCGCGATTGAAAAAAACTTAATCAACTCCACAGAGCTATAACGAAACTAGATATCCGTTTTATAACCGTTTTAAGAAAAGCGCTAGGAACACCGCAGAGCGTTTTCTAAATTACCAGCGCGAACCTAATAAAGGCTGAGAAGTTTTAGGTGCGCGTTTGCTAAAAATACGGTGTCGCAAAAGTTTTCTTTATTAGTTTCCCCCTTTAATCCGGCCAGGCGTGTCCCAATGTCTTTATGGCGAATTTTCAATCTGAGTCTGGGTGGAAGCCAATAAGAAATCAACTATTTTTCCTGATTCCCGTGCATCGGTTCGAGGGGAGACTCGCTTCTTTACGACTTCTTTTACGATTCGAGGTGCATTCGGAATTAGTCCGCACCATCGGGAGAGCCTTTTCGTGTCTACGACGCAAGGTAAAAGGATTACAATGACGGATTTTTTGTCTTTAAAAAACCCGTTGAAGCCGTTATTTTATAAGACAATGTTAACTTTTTTCATCATTTTCCGCATTCCCTTGATATAAATTAGACCATTCGATGCAACGACAATACACAACTTTGATACTCGAAGCGAAAAGCGTATAATGCCCGCTTTTAAACTACTGAAGTTTTCCCTAACATAGACGGTGAATGTTTACGATATTGTTAGCTTTTTTAGAAAACAATTTTCCGTCGTTTTCCTGTTTCGAAAGTTCCGAACCTTTTTAACAAAAAGATTTCGGTAGTAAAGGATTTTGTAGATGGCATCTCTTTCACATGTACGTGTGTACTGTTAATCAAGTGAGTAAAGCAGTCTATGTCATTAAGCAAGGGGTGGTATAGGTAATCTGTTAGGGAGATCCTACTCTATGACACTGTATTCAAATATAGCTTTTCATAGGTTTTTATTTTTAGTTTTTGAATTAAAAATTTAAATTCTGTATACAATCTAAACAAGATATTTATTTATTTATTTAATTAATTAATTACAACGGTTGTGCACAACCAATAACAGTAACTAATACTAATCCTATTACATAATAAATTAACATTTTCTTCAAAAATGCTAAATAATTTTAACAATTATTATTATTTTCACAAAATCTTAGGCATGTTGTAAATAAAACATTCCAACGATCGTGAAACACATCATATAAAATCATTAAACTAAACGATAAACGATTTAAAAGCACAAAGTAAGAAAGATTGTTTAATACCTACTACATTGATCACTTTCTGTCATATTTGGAATACTTTATATACCATCAAATAAACGGGAACAACAATAATAATTAAAAGGCTTTGTCTCACAAAATAAGTTCATAACGTGGGATGAGATGGGATGAAGTTCCGTTAATACTTTATGACGGTTCGTACGAGATAACTGGGCGGGCTTTATAGCACTCTTTTAATAGCTGAGTTCGACCCAGGCGACTTTTACACCGGCCACAGGTTTATTGTTATTAATATTTTAAATGCATTTTCTACTTTAATAACACATTAAAAATTAAAGGGATATACGAGCTAGTCTCAAGATTTTCAAGAAGAAGGTATTAAAAGAGAGTTATTACGTTTTGTGGATGAGCTCATCCTTTGCTGTTATGAAGTTGCTTTCATTATTTACTATCTTTATTAGATAGTTTTTGAGACCAATAAGGAGCCTACTCACAATAATACCATCCAACAGTCGTTTTATACGATCAATTTTATTTCCTAACACGAAACTGTTTTTAGCGTTCAAGAATAATATTTTTTATATTACATACAATATTTTAATTTGGCGTATTTAACTAAACGAAACTCAGCATGAAAAAAAAAACAACTATGCAAAACGTTTTGTTTTCATTTTAAGATTGTTACTAATCACATTTGTTACTAATAAGATTAAAAGCAAAATAAAATAATTTCTAAATTACCAGTGATGAATTGAATTAACCATTACTTACCACGAAATATAAAACCAAGCGTGTTTCTTTTTATCTTTAGGTTACTTACGATTACAAAACTCGACCCATTTTAACGTAAAAACAATAATAAATTGGACCGTATTTAGTTCAACCTGTAGATAAGTAGTTACATTCGATCTAATAAATAATAATATCTTAATATAATATACAATAGCATCGTTATTCAGAGGTGAGCCTGACTAAGGCAATAATCTTCCTTCATACCACAGTATACATTATTCCTCCTGTAAAGCTCTATATACATCGTGTATCCAAAATTCATTCGCTACATTATCTATACACGTGTCGCGATTAACTCTTAACTCACTTCGACTTGCCGACGCCAGTAACTGAGTATTCACTAAGATCGTGACTGAAATATCATATCGTAAGGGAGTTAATTTAGTTCCCCCGTCTATGGCTTAGCAGGTAGTAGTAGACTCTATGAAGAATCTCCGTAAAACTTGCGCAAATGTTTGGTAGCTTCGATGTACTAATTTGTTTTTTGGTAAGTTGGAAGCGTGATGTTATTTTGTTTTAAATTGACTTCAACGGTTCCCTCTTTAGAAACGTGAGAATGACGCTTAATTGACTTTTACCAATAAATGTTCGCCCCAAGTCTTTAACTCGTCATGTATTTTATTTTGATTGTTCAAGAAGCGATAACGTCAGGAAACACAAACACCTGCGGGGCGCGTTCAGAATAGGTATTACAGAAAGCTAATGGAGCAAAGTTTTCATGTAAGCCAATTGTGTGCCGTTAATCTAATCGGTGCCGTGTATAACGATATTTTGATATCAAACCCACCGTTACAATTGCCAAATGAAAAATACGCGGATTTCCTGTCGACCGTAATCGCTATGTAATCCATCAAATGAAACGATGTTGAACGCTTTGCTTACCGTACGAAAGACTGCCCTATTACGTATTGTCACGATTTAATACGCCTGATGTATGAGGTATTTACAATGTATTTGTTTTGATCGATTGTAAATGTACTGCGTTATTTTTCAAAACCAACCGAATGAAATATCATCTTATGTAATTGGACGTATGGGAAATTGAATGTTATCTACATCGTATTGTGTGAAGTTACCTGTTCGTGAATTTACGTGCGAGACATTCAACTATATCAGTAACCTAAATATAATGAAAACGGGAGGGTGGTGTGTTCCCTTACAAATTACAGTATCCATAAAACACAAAGCATGTTGTTTGCTCAAACTACCCTTGACCAAAATAATGCCGTGTGATAGGATCTTTGAAACGTGCGCGGGTTTATTATAACTTTCTTCCTAAGAGTTCCAGCTGTGAGGGACCATGTCGCACTCCCTTCCCCCCGCCCCCCGACTACCCTCACCTGACCACTGTAACAGTGCTCATGCGATAAAACAATTACCACAACGAAGTCGTGTTCCAACTACAAAACTTCAGAAAACTGAAATCGTAAAACTTTCATATTGCTTGCAACTTAATTTGGCCAATTAAAAGCTTATCTTAGATAGGCTTTATATAATTATCTTAAATAGAATCTGAGATTACACTTAGCTTTATTAAAGTCAACAGAAATAAAGTAGATAGTATCATTTTTTATGTTGAAACCTTGAAGTTATATTACTTTTTAACGAGTACCATAATTACAATTTTAAACAGTAATTACAGCAAACTCTTACATTACCGATTCCATTATAATAAACCAAGCAGTAAAACAGCTAATTATAAATTTCGTCGGTCATAAAATATGTCACTGTTGAACTCCTGTAGTAAAATAAAACAAACGGTTAATAATAAAAGAAAAAAATTACCATAAAAATACCCGGCCTGTTTACTTTACTTGTGTGTTGATAAACCCTTAACTAAAGATTGTGGTAAGTTGCTATTTACCATGTTCTATTAAATAAGCCTCTAATTTAAGAAAGAAAAATCTACTGGTAACAAAAGGCAAATTCTTATTATCAGATCTGGGTTGTCGTGTTACCGTTTAAACAACTCGCGTGCCGGTGTAAGCTCACCAGAATCTTGATACGGCAAGGCCTGCGTTAATTATAGTTTTGCTTATTACTTGCGACCTCGACTAGTTATTGTAATTGGTAATAATTGGTAGATCCCGACTGACCTCCGTATTGATATTACTGTTAAGGAGCTTAAGTAAGATCATAAAATTATTCCTGAGTGGCTACGTAAATAATGTTTGTATTTACTTGAGTATACTATTAATAGACTTATTGTAAATATATGCTAAGAGGGAGGCCTTTGACGAAACCAAAACAGTTCATTTCAACAGTAAATTCAATAGGCAATGATAACATCGATGTCGTTACGGATGTGTACATATATTATAAATTTAAAGTATTGGTATATCGTTACCATTAGCTAAATACTTAATCCATAAATTTATTGAGAAGCATGAACGAGCCCTTGTAAGAATGAAAAACTTCATAAAATATTTAACTAAAAGTTCAAGTACGACAACTACAGAACAGACTTTAAAATTCAATATGTGTCGTGTGTAGATCATCTGTACGCTGAAAGTCGGGATCAGCGTGAATATTTCCCGCTGCTGAAGGTTCGACACTAAACTCTACATATTTCATCGGTACGCGTCGGTTGTCGTCCTAACTTTCATTGCGTCTCCTCTAAAAATCACATATTCAGTAGTAGTGCATTTTTCATCACTCAATCCTATGTAGGATCAAAATAAACTTTTACGGTGCGAGGTGTAGCGCAAGGTAACATTTTAGGTCCAGTCTTAAATTTGTAATTTTAGCTCATACCTATTAATTATTAATACAAACTATTTATTGTTTGCTGATTATGTGCCTTTTTATCTACTTTATTAATTTAAAGGCAAAAAACAAATGAATGAGCCTATGTTACTTGAACCATACAAATTTCAAAATGAAGCAAACAATACGTCTCGGTTCGATATAGGTCGCAGTTTATAACACATTCTCTGCCATAATATCAACAGAACAAAAATACTTCACCATATTGATGACACGAGAAAGAGGAGATAGTGCTTTTACCATTCTGACATGTAGTACACACTCCTATAAAAATTGTATAATGGCATAAATTTAAAACCCACAGCAACTGTAGTTAACATTTAATGGGCGACGACAGACTTGAAACGTGTAGCATTACGTGGCTATAAAAATGAATACATTTTATTCGTCTTTTAGTCTGTCTATTATCATAATAATTTCTTCACGTAAATTCAATGTTCGTGTAACATGACATTGTCGTCGCTGTTATTTTTACTTGTCTCACAATGCGAAGATTTTAATGAAGTTATCTTATATTGCGATTCATATTTACAGAATGTTTTAGTTGAAGGGTTCAATTTATATATTTAAGATAATTAAGAAATGTGGAACACTTTAAAAGGTAATAGTAAAAAAAAATTGTTTGATACTTTATTTGCGGGAGTAATTAGTTTTTTTATATCTAAATCTATATTATATATTTTTTTTAAATATTGAAAGTAAATTTTTGAATGAAACTATTAATAGCCGCGTATAATAGCAGAATGCTGCTGTTTTTAACTCAATGCAGCAGAATTTATGGCCAATAATAACAATAGCCGTGACAATCCAAGTCTCACTACAACACGCTATGAGCATTGACTCATTTAAATCGCGTTTCGCTATAAATTATAGAAGGTTTTTCATTAAAAATACTTAAACGCATGTTACAGCATACTAACATAAACTTATACCTACTCTAGGTAGAAACCTGGGATTTTCATTTGCTACGATTATTTTGCATGATTCACTTGCATCACATTCTTTGTAAGGTCGGTCTAGAGTACTTCTTCTTTCACCTAAAGATTTATGAACTGTTTTAGACTAATATTATGTTTGACGAGAGTTTTCCTTTAGGTAATTATTTTTATTATATTTTTTTTATTTATGCCACCCAACATGAAACAATATGTATTAATGTACCTAACGGGAACTGAATTTATTTCTTTCGTAAAATCTTGCAATATTTATCTGTCTATAGACACAGATACTATAATAGAATTCATAGTGTCTATAGTCATATAAATACCAATAAATGTCAGACGACCAACTTACACCTCGCAGCATATGCAAATGGCTGTTACAACAATCCCCAAATGGTGTCCCACTGGCGTCTCGTCTGCAAGCAATACTGATTCCTGAATACTCTCACACCTGCCGATTCCCTACGATGTCGCTTTTCCAATTCAAACTACATTTGGACGGATCTCCGTAATGTCATGTCTTTATGGCTCCACTTACATTATACGGCAGACATACGTTAGTGTCTTTCTATAATGTTAAAATGTTGAGTATTGGGTCCCTTTTGAAAGGAATTCTGGTAAAATGTACACTGAAATATTCGTTCGTTCTTACACAAAATATTTTTTATTTGGAAATGTTGTAGAGAACCTATTATATTCTAGTCAAATTATATTGTTTTTGTCATATTTATCTTTATCACTCAACCACTCATCGAAATTAGATGAGGGTTGGTTCAAAGCGTAAAAATCTTAAATGTTGCCTTTATAGTAAACGTAGGTTCATTCTTTCGAATTTCCGAAGTAATGAAAAATAAACTGCTGAATGTAGATTTATTGGTCTGACAAAAGTGGCTTTCGCGTTTATAATATTAGCATGAATTAGAAACTTCGCCTGGAGATAGTGAAAAGAAAAAGCTTTCTCCGCAAGAAAAGGTTAATTAAATTTATATGTTCAATTAAATTTCTGCCTAAACTATAGATATTTTACGTTCAACGCCAACAAAGTAGGTACCTTTGAATTGTGTAAAGTGGCTCAGACGACCTGTGAACATGCTATGTCCATGTTTGTAAATATGTTTTTATGACTTTGATGTAGTCTTGCTAGTGAGTATTAAATAAGACGAATACGGATGGTTCCTTTAATATTTTCTATTCTCGACAAGAAGCTTTATTTCATAATAACAAAGCAATTTTAAATTTTATAAAGAGATACGTCATATCAATGCGTGGTTCATTTATGGCAATGTTCCTGTATTAAAGATTACGTAATTTAATATGTTATATAGATATATTTAGAATTTCCAGCCCTTTGCAAGCTACATTGTAGTTAGAGCATTGGGAACTACCCAACCGCTTAGAGTCATCCAAGATTATTCGATACGGTCTCTCGAGTATCCAGTTAATATGATGCGATGTGCGTAATATGATGCTAGTGTTACATCATGTACTTATTTTAGTTTCCATCTTTGCAGATCATGTTCGTGAATTCTCATGTGGCACGCTCTACTACCGAACCTTCTTCGTGGATTCCAAAAGGGACGCCCTATATGTGGGAGCGATGTGAGTATTAGTTTATTGGATTTTTATTAAAACTAGGTTAGTACAGTTTTATAGGCAAGAAGTATGATAAGCTTAAACAAAGATGAGGAGAAATAATTGGGAGGTTTTTGCTCAGCAATGGCACTGCACAGGCTGGCAAATTTATGTTTTTTCATTTAGTCCAAGTATACTCACATGCATCTATCTTTATTTGAACCATTCAGGTATCAACATACTACCAACATACCAACTGGTTTTTATGCCTGTTTGCATCATAAAGTAGCTGTTAAACATATTATTAGGTACCTATATGTGTTGAGAATAAGTATCAATAGCTTCTCAATAGCTGTAATGAGACATACATAATTATATTGCTTGAAGATTACCACAACAAAACAAAACCAACGATCTCCGTCTTCAATTCAAATCTACACGATCTATCATTTTCTCAGCACAAAACAAAAACCAATCGCTCCAATACAATCAAATAGCTATTTTTACGAGTGTGCCACCGTATCAGCTTTACCTTCGGTTGACTACAGTTAACCATCGACCAGTTCCAATCGACCTCCAGTGCTTCATAGTTTTACTGGGCCACCGCCCACGACACAAAGTTTCTAGGGAGTCAGGAGGGTCAACCTACGCCGGTGATTCAATAAAAAGAGGTGATATAGGTCAATCGTGTGTGTCACGAAGGCAACTAATTTCGTTCGGGAAATAATACTGCCGCATTTTCAGCTATAAAACCATTCTTCTATAAACGTTATGGTAACTTTTACGCAAGTTTGTAACGTATCCCTCCAGTCCGCAGTAAATTGACTCAACTTTACCATTCAAATAGCCTAAGTTAAAAGAGTTTTGCAACATTCCTTTTATGTTTTTCTTATGATACTTTCTTTTTCAGGGATCGGCTATATCGACTGAATATGAATAACATCAGCGCATCCCACTGTGAAGTAAGTTATACAAGTTTCATTTTTATAATCCCTGTTTAATCACATAATATGCTAGTAGTTTCCAGAGACATTGAGCAATACAATATTATGTATCGATTTGATCGAATTATATTCACCATCCATGAGTATAGAGTCTGCATTTATCTTACAACATAATTTTAATAGAAATTGAAAACCTAAATGACGAAAATGTAAATATAAAAATGTCATGGGTAGAGCTCGAACCTCTATACATCGAAGTCATTGGCCAACTGACGCAATAAATTAATATTCATACATTTGCGTTTTACGGTTTCCCTAGCGTTATAAACGAGAACAACAGAATTTTCAAAAAGTATTTTTCCCAGCGTTCACATGATAAAATTATTATACAGAAAATTCAATTGTCCTTTTTTGTTTGCAGAGAGATTCCATAAATTTGGAGCCCAGCAACGTGGCACAATGCGTATCAAAAGGAAAATCAGAGGTAAGTTAATTACGTGCTAAGTAAATAAACTGCTTTAACTATGAAACACTAATGAGATTATAAAGTTCCTTATTTCTTGCAAAATTACTCACAACTAGCACTATTTCCATCAAGGGTTAATCCCATTTTTAACTGTGAGCGGCGGGCGGCGAGCATATTTCATAGCGGGGGGCTTACAGCCATGCTCTGCCTCGCTATATTAAGGCCGTTAATTTTGATTTACAATCGCAACGTAAAAGCAATATTTGTTTTATTTCTCGGCGGTCGGAGGCTGTCTCGAAGATCGGGGAACGACGATTATTGCGACTTGCCTCGGTGCGTCATCCACTAATTCGATAATACCCTCTCTACTCGAATCGTTACACTTGAGTGGTTTCCTATATTTTACCCGATATCTGTATTACAATTTTTCGCTCAAACCTCGGGTTTATTTACAATAAAAGTTGGGACGGCAGCGTAAGGTGTCATATATATTTATAACTCTTTGTTCGCTCTCTCAGACACGGTTATATCTAATAAGAGTCATAAAGCCAGCAACCAAAACTAGAAACTCTCATGCCAAAAATATAAAGCTGTAGAGTATATTATACTAAACCTTCTTTGCGACTGTAAATGATGGTAACACGCAAAAGCAGCCATAGCATCAACAAGTTTACGGCAAGATATCCCGGTAACATAAACCACACAAATAAAAGGTCAAACTTCCGCAATACCGTTAGAAGAAAAGCAATAGACCACATGCTACCCACTCCAACTCTTCCGATGGAGAAAAAAGAAAATTTGTTTTATTAGTATCAAAGAGGGCTATAAAAAAGAAATACCCTCGAGTCTATCACCTCGATCGCGAATGGAACGGCCACTCGTGAAGGCTATAATCAAAGTTTCTCGCTGTCGGCGAGTTTTCTTTTCTCTAAACACGATGTCGTAACACGAAAAAGGCTGGAAAAATGCCGTCGGCGAATTCCGCAAGGCGGCCACCGCACCGGCCCGACGCCGACGCTCGCCTTGTTGTATTAACTTCTCCGCTCTTTGTGACGCTATTAAGGAAAATTCACTTGCTTTAGGTAAATCAGATAGGAACACAAGACTTTTGTCGGTTTCTCAATTAAAAGGCAAATAAAAAACCTTGGCTGTCCGTGCCTTTCACCAAAGCTTTTTGTTACGGAATCGCGACCACTTAAATATTTACTTAAGTTCGAGAACAAATTAGTATGCAATAAAAACCTTTCGACCTAAAACGAAAAATCTTAACGAAAGCAAATAAATTATGCCAATCCGATTCTGGACGCCGCTTCACAAAAACGTTCTTACAATACATTTCTTTTAATTTTCAAGTCCTTATTACAACCTTTGTGTACGAGTATCGTGGTAAAAGCAATAAAATGTTCCGCATCGGTAATGCAAATCAGCGCTCTTAAATTCCTAATAAAAACCATTATAGAAAAACAAGAAAGAAACCTTTTGGATAGAAAAACGCGAGGAAAGCCCGCCGTAAATCTACTTACGTACAAAGTGGCGAATAATTAACGAAATGGTCCAATCGAAGGCATTAGTTCCGAGTGAAGTTATGCGAGCGCTCCCGGCTAAGTGCCGTTAAAAGAAACTTAGACGTGAGCTTGATTGTTCTCTTGCTTAATTCTGATTGTTTCTGAGTGCAAAACAGTTCTGTGTTCACGTCAGTACGACGGCTGAGCGCTCACAGTATATTAATCCGATAATTACTTTAGAACAATCTCTTGGCAAAGTTACCTCGGCGGGCCGAACCAAAGAAACGGCGAGCGAAACTTTTTATTAACAAACAAAGCACTCGGTTAATTGCTTACTTACACGTGCCTATTCCAAATCGAGATTTACTACGTTTTCTGATTTTGTGTGTAGAAAGAGCTCAATGTAATTATATAGTTTGTTATCGACTGTAGTCAATCAAACAAAGAACTAAGTTACTGTATTGTTTTAGTTTATATTTATTTTGTACGTTCTGATTTTATATTGTTCTCATATAAAAGTAGTGTGTGTGTTTACATTAGTGTGACATTATTACTTGAAATTTCCTTGAACAAAAGCTCCGAAATATTTATAATATTTAACTAAAAATGCCTATCATATACAATTAGGTGCAAACAATCTCGTGAATAATATTCTGGCAAAATATTTGAAGCACTTAATAATTTCATTAAAACTATCCTTAATTAAATTTAACATCACAAACGATAATCAAAAAAGTTTTCTCTTACGCCTTAAATATTGCCTACAATATCCTTCAATAGAAAATAGCACAATTTAGTTCGTTAAGCGATAACTTTCAAAGCATGCGTCAAACGCCTTTTATGTTTCTAGAATATAGTTTGTTAAAAAGACTTTGTATTTTGATAGGAAAAATTGTCAGAATATCCGTGCGCGTGTGTACCTGTCGTGCTGACGTAGAGAAAATTAGTTTCGAGCTTGACGACTGACCGCGAAGACCACATACCAATCTGTTGTTGAATAAACACAGGTTGGCTCTATGAAAGTGTCTGGATCGATGTTGTTATTTCCACCAGTTCCATACGTGAATATATCTATGAAATAAATCTTGAGAGAGATTGAAAAACAATTGAGTTACTACAGATACAACATAATACTCGTACGCAAAACTTGAGAACGATAAATTAATCACTGAAGTAAACGCAGGTACCTTACAAACAACTTTAGGATGTAAGAGATGAGTTTTGGAATGTATATAACTACCAACATAATTGTAAGAAACCTTTTACGAAATATATCCTTAATAAATCGTTTTGGACAACCTCTGTCGTGACCACCTACACTGTCCTCACATAAATTGCCTATACTGGACTCCAAACGAGATCTTGACACCTGATTTTGTTTTGGCATTTCTTCTCAGACGTAGTCAACGAGGAAATGCAGACGCCATCTACTAAAAAAATTCATGGCATGTAAAAGTTTTTCCTGTAAACCTATTTGCAAAATAAAAATCATTTACCAATTCTTACAACTTGTTAAAAACGTCAAGGTTAGTCAAGATATTTTTATTAAAATCTAAACGCAAAATTATGTTGTTAATTTTCAAAAGTTTAGAGACTATGAGTATTTGAATAGTATTTATATCGAAGCTTAACAAAATTTGCAATAAATTCATCTATTTTTATCTGCTTAGTAGTAGATGTCCTATAGATTATATTCTCCGGAGAGTCCACAACCCGACATACTGAATAATTTGTCAAACTTTTTCAAGTGATAAAAGCGGAATAGTGAAATCGTGTATATGGGTATATACCTATCTAAATTATACATTTTTTAAATGGACTTTAATGAACCGTAATGAACTGAAATGGACCAATATAGCACTGTTTTAACCAGTAAAGCGAGCAATGCATTTCTGTCGTCCGGAATATTAATGTGCCGTTTAATATTTATGTCGAAGGCAAATTTGCATAATCACAGCCTGTGAACACTCATACACACCCACGTACTCTCAAATTACTATTATTCCAATGAATTTTGCCCGAGGTACGGTATGCGCATCGCACACCCATCGATGTATTGCGATTGTTTGCAATACAGTTTATTTTTGTTACGTGCTGACAATGAAATATATTTAATATTTAGTTAGCGTTTCGCTAAATGGGTTCATTAAAGTTATTAACTGAATTGGTATTGTGATGTTCAATAAGTTGTACTTACGTCCAATCATGTTGGTGTTTCAGTTGAAGACTGTTCTAGAACTTTGGCATATCTAGGATGCTTATGTGTAGTTCTAAGTTTGTGAGGGTAGCTTGAGTGTTCTAGGGATTATGTCGAGAGTATGTGTGTGATAGCAATAGTAAAACTACTGATCTATTTTAGAAAAGTTTACCTCTGTTTTAGAAGAAGGTATACTTGTTATTTATAAAGAGCTTTACCTATTTAAAAATATTTTATTTAAATCCCTATCCAACCCATCCACCAAAAACTTAGTTACTAAATAACTATTATTTCGTGACTGACGTTGATTATTGTTTGTTTCAGCATTTCGACTGTCGGAACCACGTACGAGTGATTCAACCGATGGGTGACGGCTCCCGGCTTTACGTTTGCGGTACCAACGCACACAGCCCAAAAGATTGGGTTTTATATGTAAGTACTTTTTAATTTCTTTTACAATTATTATTATGTACTGTTAAACTTTCCTATCGAAAGTGCGTGAAAGCAGCGGGGTTGCATCGTTTTGTGACTGAATACAGGTAAAACTATAGGTAGGGTTTACAGGTTTCTTATATGCATATGAAATTAATCACAACATATAATAACATGTTAGTTAATGATCTTAAATAATCAGTACCTGCTTACTAAGAATCTGTGTAAGGAACAACCCATTATAATATATGAGCACACTTGTTCTCGTAGCACTTATACTTACCTATAAACAGCACACAAGTACTCTCATACAAACGGTTCCTAACACATCAGCAAACACCATCTCCAGAACAAAATCTCTATCCAACGACGCAGACAAGTATAAAATAAACAATGAGACTGTTTTATGCGGCGATTTCCATTACATGTCCAACACGGGGTATCTTGGCGCACACTCCCGCGGCACATGCAACGAAATGCGAGCTATTATCTAAAGACCCACCCCGCTCGAACTGATCCGGACATGAGCCTTGGACATGAGCCAGCGACGCAACAGATCTCCAACAGGTCCCTAATATATTTGTGTAACAGATTACTGGGACACAATTGAATGTTTTTAATCAAAGAAGCTAAAGTACCAGCCTGTTTGTCTCAAAGCAATTACCTCTTCTCAGACAATGATAAACGAGCCAGGGATCTCTAAAAAATTTAAATAAATGTAAATTTAAAAATTACTTTTCCGATTATCAAGTAGAGTTGATCTTAACAAAGTGGTATAAAAAATAAAACATTTAAAACTATTACTTAGTGCTTAATATTTCGCTGAATGTTTAAATGCAATCCTTTTACTTGAAATATACAAACGAATAAGATCCTTGAAAAAACCATTTTGTTAAGATACATTGCAAATCACTTTCTACAATAGGTATTTGTCAGAATTAATAAAACTAAACAGTTGTTACTAAGTGTCCCAAGTTAGTAAGTTGCAATCATAATTATTAGTAATTCTATTTCTATTTCGCCAGGAGATGCGCCAACGCCTTCACATTTTCTGAGACTTGCAATTTTCCTAACACTGTACAGTGATGCTCTTTAAATTTCTATTTCGCCGGTTTATACCGACTATAAACTCAACGAGACGGGTAGGTATTAAGCGTCCATTCTGCATGCAGCTGGATGCATCCAGTACATAGCGCTTCCTACCAACAACCGCGACAAATTTCACGGAGAGCGACTTCAAATGACACCGTAACACGAACGAAGATTTGCTCGCCGACGGACGAAAATTCTAACCGAACGCCTTTAGATCCTTTCCAATGACGGGTTTTAACGCAAAAGAATTTTCCCGTGATGAAATTCAAAATAAAATTCACCGCTCTCTGTGCGAACACTTTAGATTTATTATTTATTACTTACATTTTGACCAGCCTCTCGCCGCCGCCCGACTCCCAAATGGATGCTATTTGAGTCCCCACGATGCGACGATAAGTGGAGTTATTTTCATAAAATTATTTTAAAAACTCATAAAGCGAACTTTTTACAATAGGTAGGTATCGAAAGCAGACCGCAATAAATTTCAGTGTGGCCTGTTCACCTCTCACTTTCCCTGCTCTTGACTTTCATATAATTTTATGATGTATTGGCGGTCGTTTTGACCCTTCACACGTTTTATCGCAGTTTGGATACAGTTAAGTTTTTTGGGGGCTAATAGATCCATACAGAAATTTGAAAATAGAATTATAATGATATTCTGATTTAAGGAAACCGCATTTTATAATAGGCTATTATAATTCGACAACAAACGAGAGAACTCAGGTTACCGAGACGGTATATAAGTGCGATTGACATTTGAGGCGTGTATAAATTCTGGAATTCAACATCTGGATTGATAAACGGTAAATAAATTATGACTGCGTGACCAAATCAGCCATCTGAAAAAACTTAACACGATTCTAACTCAACAACCTTTACAAAAGATCTGTAGATCTAAACAACACTCCGTACAGAAAACATTGTCGCGTTGAACATAAAACACTTACCGAACATTTATCTGTTCCCTGTACCACCGTAAAAATAAATCACACAAGTCGAAAATTCGCACTAATAGGAAGCCAAAAATTGAAAATATATCATTTATACGAATAGGGAGGGGGAACACGGGACCGCGTTGATCCTGTTCGTCGGGACTCTTTTGTACAGAGCACTGTCAAAACAGAGATAGTTGCACATTTAAATATGACTGGATATTAATTCCGTTTGAAAATTGATTTAATTAACTCTCGGATTGGTTAGAAGTCTGGTCCATAGTAAATGACTCGTAGGATTAAACTGGCTTTTTAAACAAAACATTATGACACAGTACACCATGATTAAAAAATGACAATTATAAAAGACTGTCCAACTTAAATTAATATTTCAGTTTTGACAGGATTTTCTAAAATCTGTCACTATGTTTTGATTCTTTTAGATTAAAAAACATACTTCATAGACTACACTACACTACTGTAAATAATAAAAATAATAATAAAGAACATTTTATTAGAGTAATTAGAAAGAAAAATAGTAAAACTGACTGCACTACAGCAGAATGCTTTCACAGAGCAATAAATAAAATAAATACAAAGTGCAAAGTCGCGCGTTATCTGCACTATGAGTAATGTGCCCTCTTCTTAGGGCGCGTCAGTTTCAAAAATTGAGTGAAATCACATGTACGCGATTGATAGGGCGAATGCGACTTGCGGAGACGCATGAACGAAATCGACCGAGCGATTCATATTTGCTGCAACCACCAATTTATATCTATTCTGTTACAAATGGCTGTAGCCGATTGGACGGGTATTGGAAACAAATGACGCGGTAGTTTGTTTGTGGCGGTATTGGTATTTTTGTGCACTTGTGTAGTTATAGATGTGGTATTTTTAAATTAATATTGCTTGACTGCATTTAGATTCCGAAAGTGATAGCATAATAATATCGAAAACACAAAAACCAGTCAAGGCGTGAGTGGAACGCGTACTGAGGATTCCGTATAGACTTTAAATTATGTTTAATTATAATAACATTGGTCTACCAAAAACATAAACCGGATTTATAAACAAAATTAACTTTGCCGTTGGAAAACTGTTACCCCGATGCATTGAAGTAGGTAGCAGTTAGTTTGCCAACTGCAAATAAGTTATACTTATTTTTTATGTGAAGTTACAACAAATTTACAGTTTTTAGATTTATTCCTTTACTTGTGCTATAAGCCAATGTTTGTTGCATGATTTTATGATTCTGCCTCGTTGGTCTAGTGGTCGCCAAGCGCGACTGCTGAGCACGAGGTCTGGGTTCGAATCCCGGGTCGGGCAAAGCGTTACTGGGTTTTTCCACTAGGTAATTCTCAGTAGCAGCACGGAATCTGGATTTGTGCCCGGTTGATGGCAATATCCTCGTCCCCTATTACATTGGGATCCATAACATAACTGGCGAAATGTGGGTGTACTATGTGCACCTCTGCCTACCCTTTCGGGGAATACAGGCATGATGTTATGTTTTTTTTAAATAATCAGCATATATTCTCATAACTTTTGATTGCGTTGACTTTGAAATTTCATTTTATACCTTCACGCGTTCTTGAGAAACAGGGTTGACAGACAATCAGACGGACAACAAAGTGATCCTATAAGGGATCCGTGTTTACTTTTGAGGTACGAAACCCTAAAAACGGAAAAGCACGCTTCGAGAAAATTCATTTGTAAAAAAATCGTTTAAAAGGTGAAGCTAAAATGTAAACTGAAAACTTATTAATAATTTTGATGAATCATGCCTTATAAAAATACTAACTATTAAATTCAGCAAAGTAAATAAATTTATTACAAAGGTTATGTTAGGAACCGACAGTACCAAACCTAAAAAATCTTATTTCTTAAAACACGAAAATTTCAAAATTACTTTTTAATGTTTTATCTTTATCCAATACTCGTTACAAGAAGCTTTATGGTGATTACGCTTCATTTTTCCAGCTCATTTGGTAACTGTGACGAAAAAACAGATTCAACGTTTTCATTTTAAATGGGTACAATCAATAAGCTGGGCTTATCGCATTTTTTACGAGATGAATACGATGTGTTTTAAATCTGCTATTAGGTACGTACAAATGGTCCTATTGTACGGAAGCAGGTAACAAACGGCCTATACTTTTATTTTTTGTCTGATCACACCGGTCCTTTTAGTCTTGGTGTTGCCAACGGGCGCGCTAAATTGTCTTTGTGTCTCATTCTTTGTGCCCATAACGTCATTGTTCTAAGATTTATTGGGTTTTATAATTCCTTACTGTTCTGTAACGCTTAACATGTTTAAGTAATGTAGGCACAACGGTTTTAAAATAAAAGGAATAGCCTGGTTCTATCAGTATTCTTTATACAAATATAATTTAATCCTTTAGTAACTACAAGTTCCGACGGTCCTATATTATTTATCACTTTTGATACTTTACCACAAAATATACATGTATATCCATCGAGTAGAGAGAAAGCAATTACAAACTGAAATATGCAGACTAAATTATTTATTACCTTCAAATTCCGGAAAATACCACAAAGAATAAGTTTAATTTCAATTTCAAAACAGATGTTCCAAGTCATATTTTTTGGCAGTACGCCACCGCCTACCGGAGTCGAACTAGCTGAACTTGCGTCCTAAAATAAGTTGGGCCAAGTTTCTAGTGCTGTTTACCCGAAACTTTACCGCGAACATAACTTGGGGAGGTTTTCTGTACGGACCTTTACAACTTTTGTACACATCCTCGTAGTTATCATAAGGGTTTCGTGTTGATCTAGAAAGTTCCACAGCTTTTCCACTCGATTAGGTCCCTCCTTTTTTCTTTTATTCCGTACTCGCTTTTACTTTGAAGTATTTGCACTAGTTAAGGTGAATGGAGAAAGAGGTGTATACTCATGTTGCTGCTTGTTTAATAGAAGTAATTTAAAATTCTTTTACTTCTTTACCGTATTGGAAAGGAATTTTACATTAAACAACTGCAAGCCTTTTAACTATGCATTTGTAAATTCGTTACTTTACATCGTTTAATATTTCGCATATTGTGTCCATTGCCTCAACGTCTGTAGCCCACACCAAGCTATGAATACCGCATAAAACGTTACCAAAATAACTCGTTCCAGACTACTAGCTCTCCGTCGAAATCAATATTTAGTTCGTGTCTAAAAGAGCACCTGTGCACTACAACAAATGGCATAAACACATGTAATATTGCTGACTTCAAACTCGACGAAAACCGTCGTGAAACAACCCACACATTGAATAATAGATTCCAAAAGTGTGTAATAAATGCCCTAGGACGCATGATAAGTGGCGAGCCCACGTTAGGCATAAACTACTGGCACGAACAACGTGCTTATGCTCGGCATTGTATTTATTCACACGGCTATAAAATGCATTCTGATCCTCGAAATGCTATTACCTAATACAAATGCGTCAACAATACTTTGGTCGTTTGACATTGATATACAAATTGTTGCTGAGTCGATTCTCTGACAAAGCACGATCTGCAATCAGAATTTCGGTCTCATTTTCCTCTTTGTGACGTAATTATTCATGTCGATAGATCAACAAGCTTTTGTGACGTTACACAATAATGTTTATGGCATAATAATAGTGCAAATTCAACTCCCACGCTTCACCGTTGAGTGCTCTTTGGAAAATCACTTTATAATCTATGCAACGCCGCATTCGGCTGAACACCGACCGCCGCATAACCATTTTTGTGCATTACATGAATGCAGCTGCCCGTAAAATTTTATACAAACAACTTTGAACCTAAGTGTAGGTACTTATTTTCTATGCCAAAATGTGTTTAGTGTATTAGTGTACTTTACTGTTTGGAAAACGATTTAAATATTTAAGGGATGTTAATTTACATTGTGGGCTTTAGTTTATGCGAGCTTCACGTTGATCGCATTAGTTAACTTTTAATGCAAATTCATTAATTCAGTTTATGGCAGTCATTAATACCATTTGTTCATGTTTGTAAAACCTTAACTCATTTCACTAAAACAAAACAATTTATGAATCAAGATCATAAACCAAAAATACTATTTAGTTTTCTCAACTCTTAGGTACTTTATAACGTAACTTTAGGTAATTATTTAGTTATTCGAGATATCCAACCTGAAACGTACAGAATATTTTTTCATCTTTAAAAATACAAAGCGTATGTTATGTAGGTGCGCTAAATATTCAAAGAAGTAAACGTAAGTGACAGAAACGCCTAATGCGACACGTTATTGAATTCCCAAGATGTCAAAATGTCCATTGCATATTCAATACTAAGAAAGTCTGTAAACGGAGTACCTACGTTCGTTCCGTGACAAATTGATTTTCTTGGAACCGGTCTTTTCAGCCTAAATTTTTAATCTGCTTCACGTTAGTCGAGCCTGTAATTTGAAACGTCAGTCTATCGAATATGTGTTTACTCAATTAATTGTTCGCAACAACTGTCTTCCCTTCCTTGTTAAATGACGGGTTAATTTATTGAGACCTGTCATACTCCCTCCTTGAATGGCATGTTTGAGTCGTTGTGGCAGTTACCTTAAATGCTTATGATTTCCTTTGTGCAATTACTAGGCACTATTTTAGTTCTTGGGTTTTACTGACTGTCGTCTTTACTTCATTAGGGTTAATATTTAATATCAGTGCTCTATGAGGAGGAATTTACTTCGCGTCTATAATCAACAGCAATTCACTTGTGACTAGTTAATGCCTGTTCTAAGAACGCTTATATTACTCTCTGTGATTATAATACAAAGCTACTGTTATATTATTTGATTAATTCAAAGCTTAAGAAGCTAAATTGTTTTTCCATTTCAGATACTTGTCTATAATTCGGTTTAAAACCACGAAATTTTATCCACTCGTATCTATCATAAATATTATCTAGGAATGCTTGCGTCAATACTTTAAACGCTCCAAAATAGTAATTCACAAAAGCATTTTTTCCTATGACGTGAATTGAATCGGTTTTTATATTTATCTAAGCCCATAGTCATATTTCACAGCGCACTAGTCAGTGCACAGGTGCAAAACCTATCACATTCGAAATTAGAATCCAATATCGCGAGTACTTTACGATTGCCAGAGTCTGTTGCTTTGTTAAGGTGTACTTTAACCCTATAACTTATAAACGATGCTAAAATATTGTATTTTAACTTAAGGTAACGACCTCATAATTATGTCTATTCATATCTCTATTCTTTGACATGCAAACGACAGTGACACAGGTATAATTAAATCGATTGTCATACATTGTCATTCTTTAAGTAAGGGGTTGACGTTATTTTGCCTTTTAATTTGTAGATTACAGGGTTTTGAATCTTCTGCAATTTGTTCTTTGATCTTTTCTAAGATTGAATGATACCACATTTTTTTAAGTTTATTTATTTCAATGCTGTTCGTTTTGTGTATCCTTATGTTATCTTTGATATCGACACATGTTATTCATTTTAATGTTTTTCATATCTTGACGTATAAGTTTGAAAATTTGAAGGACTTCAATATACATTACTACCAAGAGAAGGTTTAAAGATTTGTAACTTACCGCTTTTGAAATTATCTGTATGCAACTCAAGGCAAACTTTTCCTCAATTCAGGTAAAGTCTGCTTATTTCTATTTCAAGCTTGTGGAATATGTTCAGTCTCTGTGAGTGATATGCGGCTACCAAACTTCAAGTCAAACTTGGGTATTTGACTGTGCACACTACCTAGGTCTTGTCTTAAGGTACTGTTTCATAACTTACGACTTATCTTAAATAAAGTTTCCTATTTAATTACAGTTATCATTTTACAGAATATTAATTTAAATATAGCATAACATCACTCCTGTATTCTTCAAAGGGATAGACAGAGGGGCACATATAGGACACACACATTTCGCCTGTCATATTTTAGGACCCAACGTAATAGGGGGCCATAAACCGGGCACAAATCCAGACTCCGTGCCGCTACTGAGTATTACCGAATGGAAAAATCCAGTAACATTTTGCTCGAAAAGGAATTCGAACCCAGGACCAGAAGCACAGCAGTAGCGCTTAGCGACCACTACACGAACGAGGCAGTATTATTAATTTTAATATTTGCTGTATAATTATGTGATCTTTTTCATCTTAATAATAAATTAATTTATCTGTAAAATGTTACTGTATGAATAAACTAGCTATTGTTGTTGTCTGATTTTGAAACATAAATTAAAATCAGCAGTATCAGGAGTTTATTTTGTTCTAGATGCGTAATCTAATAGAAACTTAACGATACCTGCAAACACTAGCTCCATTTTATAAT
Organism: Abrostola triplasia; assembly: GCA_946251915.1. Lineage (NCBI taxonomy): Eukaryota > Metazoa > Arthropoda > Insecta > Lepidoptera > Noctuidae > Abrostola > Abrostola triplasia. The sequence goes on along the minus strand of OX276434.1, from coordinate 5,450,858 downwards.
AATAGGATATTACATCACTCCACGCAATTAAGCTTAAAGTCAGTTTAAATTAATATTTGTACAAGTGCTATATATTGTTGTATCAGGAATACGTCGTTATAAATTCAGATCATCCCCACATGTTATTAACTGATAGTGACGTGGTTGTCAAAACTTTGCCACCCCCACACAATCTCGTACAATCCCGGGATCCCTTATGCGTTTGAAAGTTACTCCTTCCAATACACGCACTGACAAAGACAACTTTCCTAATGTATGTCGCAACTTGTAACGTATTCACAACTTGTATAATTATTGTTTAAATACGTAACTAGTTATTATCAGGAGTTGTGGAGTGTTCTCCTTGAGTTGCTTTAAACTATTTATTGTTATTTTATTGGATAGAATCAATTTCTTTTTCATCTCACATTTTTACTAGAAGCCTTCTTTAATTTTTTCCCATTCATCTTACTTCTGTGCACTTAGAAGTTTCCAGCAACCTAAATTCAATCGTCATTCTGCCATTATTTAATTGACTGTTAACTTCTTTCGTTCAACATCAACTAGTTGTAATTATAAGTCTTGCAGAATCTTTGTCAAAGCGTTTCAATGAATCTAACTTAGAAGCACGCAGCTTTCTGCATAATAGGATCAATTACTAAAAATCTAAAGCGACATAACACCTAGGTATGTATAAATATTCACACATTACCTACCCTCTACTAGGAGAGAATGTCTCAAAAGTTTTCCCGCAGGATATTACGTACGTAACATATGTATTCACAATGTATCGGGAAGCCATTGTCGTATATCATGTACCTACCGTGCTAGGTGCCAACTATGCACTTGTCTAGATACCGTGTTTTACTTTGTAGTAACGGTGTAAACTTTTCAACGATATTGTTGAATCTTGGCGAATTTTGTTGGAGTTAAAGTTTGACGAATATTTGGTAGTACTGTGTTTGTTGTTTAATAGTGAGCTCGAAAACTTGAAATGTAGGAGAATTGGCGTTTTAATCTCTTGTTTGTATCTTGTTGATATAAATGATGACTTTGCAATTATGTGGCTAAAGCCGTTGAATGTAGATAATCTACCGGCTAACGGCACCATTTCCAACCTAGTAGGTTGGTAGCCAAATCTAGTAGGTTGGTACCTCAACCTAGTAGGTTGAAAATGGGGTTGATTGACTGACGGGGTGTTTCAGTGTGCACCGTATTTAAATCCTTTTTGAACCCTTAGTGTGACACACAAGTTTCTAAATGAAGTAGGCGAAGACCACCGATTTCCATTTATTCAGATTCTGGTGTAGGTATATCTTTTCGCCTCATTCACTCTACCTATTTAATATCTCTGTTAATTAAGTTATTAACTAGATTATATTTTAATTACGCAGTAAATTGTAGAACTGACCAAACTACAATATGATGTGCTTGTATAATGTCATCTTTAAGTGCCCATAACTTTATACATAATATATTTTTTAAGTAGTTTTCGACATTATGGCGTACTTAAGAGGTAATGTCAAAACTATTGTACAAAGAACTAGGTTAGTTATAAGACTATTAAAATTTGTTCTCGACATCAGTTTCCAGTGCCATTACAGTTACGTCATTGTAACAAGCAGTTTTTAAACAACAACTTCAGACAGTTCAAAACTTCTTGTTGTAGTTACTTGGATGAGAACCCTAAGTTTGACAATCTCATAGTTGAATCGGCAAACTTTGTTATTTTATATAGACACTAACAAACATTGATCAAAATGGTAGAAGTACAAACCAAACATTATATACACAATTCTACACATACTTAGGTATAGTAATTCTTTATTAGGTTTCTTTAAACCCACATGCTATTGCTTGTTAGGTTATGAGCGTATTGTAAATGTATTGAACCTATAATCATTACATGCTACAGTAATAACGCATTATAATATTGGACAAATAAATAAAAAAATTGCCCCCAAAAATAAATAGTCATAATAAATTCGAAGACATAATCCCGCCTCCGAAGTTTCAATTCGCATCATTAGACGTCAACGTTTCTTTCTGTGAATGAAAGGCTTCTAGATGCTAATTTGGTGAGCAAACAAAAGCTAAGGCCTAATGAGGGACGCTTGGGGGTCCGTAGACAAACTTTCTTATTCAACCGAAGGGAGACCGCGGGCACTTCCGCCCGGACCATTTGCTTGTTTATCCTGGACTTAGGATCGCGCTTCGATGCCGAAAGGGAAAATAATGTTGCAAAGAGCTTCACAGTTTGGAGTAAAGTTCGCAGTGTGTTTAACTCGTTAACGATTTGTGTGCCAATGGTACGGGAAATACACCAAGACGTGCCGTGCGCGGGTAAAAGGACCACTTTTTAAGTATGAAGTTCCACATGAGGCTTTTATGCAAAGTTATAGTTTATATTATGCCTGTTAACTTTCTCACCGTGCATCCTATGCAAGCTCCATAATTTATGACACTGTCTAGTATCCAAACTATTTACAATAAATCAAGATTTTTAGTTAGATTATACAACAAGTAACTATAGGTACCTATAATAATTAAAATTAGGTGTGCAATAAAGACTGTTTCATGGATTATATTTAGGGTGTTACTAAGTGCTAAGGGGCTTTTATCCCAAATATTTAGCTGTGACTAGCTCCTATATCATGTACAAATTAGTTTCAACTCACAAATTAAATATTTGTGCTTTCAATCTAATTATCGTGTGTGAAACACGCACTTGTAAAAGTTAAATCTAAAACCTAAATAATATACCCAACTAAAGATTATTTACAAAAGTCCTATTTAAATAACGTGTAAAGCTATAAATGGCTTTTCGATAAAAGTCAAAATACAAGTAAGGGACGAGGAAAATTTTACCCCCGGGCGGTTGGGCCGGCACGTCTTCGCATGCCTAATTTAATCCTCAGCTTATTGAAATAAAAACGACATAGGTTTTCGACAGGTGCCGCGGGCGACGCGGCCGCGGAGGGGGGAGGCGGGTCACAGGTGGCCCCGATGGTCGCAGCGTCGTTAAAATTTACATAAAGTCTCAATCCACGACGACGGGCGCCGCTGCCCACCCCACGTTTATGCTACATTTAGTAATTTTATGATAATTTCGAAAACCGTACCGCCACCCATCGCATTATACTAATAGAGGAATTCTCCCGAGCGCCACGTTACGCCGAAAAAATCCGACCGCCTTCAAAATAATAAGTTTCGGTTAATAAATCGCGTTGAACGCGAAACGAACATAAATTTTGGAAAAATTAATAGCAGATGTGTTGTTGAGTTGCACAGGGGATGGCCGGGGGCGGCCGACTGGTCAGTGCGCTGTTACTGACTTTGAAACGCATAAATCCAGTCGTTACGTTTTGTTTTTTAGATATATTTTTGATTAATGGCGCATAAAATCGAAACGTTCACGAGTGGAAATTTTAATATTTTTGGAAACTTTATTCACCCTCTACTAACGTCCCTAGTTTGGTGTTTCGGAAATTGGGGTGTTTGAAAGCTTTAATTAACGTGTTTACCAAAACGCACACCCTTATGCACAAACAATTGCGGAGATAGGTACTTATACGCTGTTTCATTTGGAGGGGGATATGAGCTAGAAAATATTAGGTATAGGTACCTATGTAAACATTTATATGTTATCAATTAATGTGTCATTAAATTTTGCTAGCGTAGGTTGGTGTTGAAGGAAATATAAAAAATAAATTATGAAATAAGTATTTATAAACAAAATTGTCATGGTGAATGATCATTGTAAATCTAAATCACTACCTGCAATAATACCAAACGCGCGCGTGTACCGAACAAACTCCCTAAAACTAATATTCCGCCCGACTCTTAAATGCTCCTTATAACAATAATCTTCTTTTGTTACAGTCCAACTTGACACACCTGCCTCGTCACGAGTACGTGCCCGGCATCGGCATGGGTGTCGCCAAGTGTCCGTACGACCCAGCCGACAACTCGACAGCCCTATGGGTGGAGAGAGGCAACCCTGGCAGTTTGCCTGCCCTGTACTCTGGCACCAATGCGGAATTCACCAAGGCTGACACCGTGATCTTCAGAACTGACCTCCATAACTTGACGACTGGAAGACGCGAGTTTGCGTTCAAAAGGACTTTGAAATATGATTCGAAGTGGCTTGACAGTAAGTATTTTAGCTCTTATTACCTTCATTATATTTACCGAAAAGTCTTACCGTGTTTTCGTTATTCTCTTCTCTAAATAGCACAAGGTTAAAACGCTTGGAAATGTAGTCTTGTTGTGCGCAAGTAATTATTTTGGCATTAAGTTCGAACTAAACTGTAGGTAGTCACTCTAGAACAAAATTCCTACCTCCTAATTGTTTTTGTACCAGTGTGTGTACCTGACTTTTTATATACTGTGAAGAAAAAAGGTTTTGTACGCCTAATGAGTTGGTACATATTAAGTACAATAGACATACCTTCTTCTTACTTAACTTAGTCATTATTTATGTTTGACCTACATAAGTAAAACAAAAGCATTTAAAAAATATATAAACATCAAAATAAAGTTGCTCAGTGCTGTTCAACAATGGGCGAGTATCCATAACGCTTAAAGCGAGCCGGTGATCATTAGAACAAATGTTCCAATTATCGACGCTTACACGGAAATTGGCCTGTTTGCGATTAAACAATCGAAATTAAATTGTTTACGCTGTAAAGTGCATTCAAGTCTCCCTGAGCTTTACTCGTGCGTCGTATTTGATTGCCGTAAAGATAAAATAATGCCTCATTATTAACTACTTCTTACTGCTACAAAAAACAATACAATAGTACCTAATTATTATAATTTTAATTGAACTTAAAGTATGGTTACATCATGGTAAAATGTCACGATAAACTCAAAATTAAATAATAAAATGAAAAACAGATAACAAATGGAATTAATATTTATTAACAGCACCTTTGTAGCGTAAACGGTTTAATTGTTCCGATTTTAGTACGAAATTAGTATTGGAACAATTGGGACTAACCCTTTTGCCCGTTAATTTGTGTGGCACGGTAGTAGTAGCGAAATAGAAATTACGCCTGTGCACAAATTTGCCTAATTTTCGTTAATATTGCTCTGTTCATTACACTCGGCCCTTTATTGCTAATGTTTCGAACGCCACTAATAGTTAATTATTTTCGTTTTAATTTCCATTTACGAAGTCAACCCTTTTTAGCATTCATTTTATTTCTAAGTTCCGTTATGAATATTTACCTACCATATTTTGAGCGTGAATTCCTGATGTTACTACAATTAAATTGAAGACAGAATTTTTTTTTCGAATAGTAGGTACCTATTGGACTAAAAATAGCTTATACATTATTACTCTAAAACATTTACTTACACGTTTTAGTAGCGTACTGTAGCGTGTAAATAAGGTTAAAATACAGCGCTTTTACGAAACTGTTGACATTTATATGGATACTCTCTAAAATGTACACACTTACGAGTATAGTGAACTCGGTGAGTGGTTATCGATCTTTTATAAAATTATGGCTCAATAGTTTTATTGGGCTTCGTTAAATAATGCCACGTACATGATATCCATCAAACTAAAGTTTATAACCACTATTAATTATACGAAGCCAAATTTATAGCCGTAATAACTTCAAAAGATCTGAAACCTTATTAAAGTTTGATTTTTAAGCTTATGTTAACTGCCATTGTAGCGTATGCTGCGGATGATATTATTCAACAATGTGAATAGAGATATTGGGTGTAAGGCGCGCGTCCGTATTCTGTAATCCGTGCCACGTGGCGCTTTCATTATGCCGCCAACAAATAAGCACTTATTAATGCTAGCTATAAACGTCCCGTGTGACATAATTGTCACCCACGGCTTCATCTAATATTTATTGCATATCACATGGAATAACAGCAATTTGATACTGTGGAATTAACCGTGGTTGTGGGAACGCACGCTCACCACACCCTGAATATACAAAATTTATATTCATAATTTACCAAATTATTACACCGCGACGTGACTATTGTAATATTGCTTGACAGCTGTCCGTCATGAAATTTTATATCTTATTACTTTCTAACAAAAGAATCATTTTACTAGAAATAATGATATATGCGATTTTCAGCTTGTGATAATTATGGTCTATTCTTTTCCTCTAGAACCGAACTTCGTGGGATCTTTCGACGTCGGAGACTACGTGCTATTTTTCTTCCGCGAGACAGCGGTAGAATACATCAACTGCGGCAAAGCGGTCTACTCGAGGGTAGCGAGAGTGTGCAAGAGAGATACTGGAGGCAAGAACATACTCAGCCAGAACTGGGCCACTTATCTGAAGGCACGGCTCAACTGTAGCATACCCGGAGAGTTCCCCTTCTACTTCAATGAAATACGTAAGTTTTAAAAGTAGACTATTAAAACATTTTTGTCAAGCCGAATTTTCGACTTTTCCTATACGATATTTTACTTACACGTAACAAATTCAAGTTACTTTTGGCACATAACAAGAATACAATCAATGTATGTAGGCACGACACATGTTTTATCTCATAAAGATTTCAGTACCACTTTGACTCGAGTATGCTGTCGAATTTCGCGTTACCGTTTCTAACATTCAAAGCACACAAATATTGACTGTCAGTCCCGCGCAAACATTTTCAGTTCCAAATGTAAAAGTGCATAGTGCGATTTTACGACAGTCTGGCCGATTCCGCTCTGCACTTGGGCCCCGGACCTCCCAGACTGTGTTCATATAATATTAACGGCCGGCGTTCGAACTGCACCACAGTTTTTCACGCGGACCCGCTACCTGCACTGCATAACTCATGAGAATGTAATAGGTACTCAAGTGCTCAGTATTTGGCGAAGGTGTTTTATTTACATTTCAGTTCGAGCAATTACGTTCGCACCGACTGAAGGCGATCGTTTTTGTTGGTATTCGTTTCGAGTTTTGCGTCTGTTTTTAGGAAGGAGATACTTTTTCTTTACGCCAGAGGCATAGAATAGAACTAATCTGCTACATTTTATCTAGAATTCTAGTTAATGTTTTTTTTTAATTTTATTTCTTAGTAATAATAATATTTTTTTCTGTCATAACTTGATGAATTTTAAAACATTGAATAGATAATTGATTGGTTCATGTCTTATCTAAACAAATTGATTCAACGCGTTGAAACACGTGTTGATGGTTAGATGTTACAGTTTATGACTTAGTAGGACGATAAAATAGAGGTTAAGTGAACTTACTCTATTATTCAGTCTGTTGTTATAATTGCACATTCAATTTACAACTAACAAGTTTAACTCCATAATTGCATCAATAGGTGAGTGGTGCTACGATTACCGACGGTATTAAGTTGAGAGTCTATAATAGCTGCGTTATAATAGCTTCAATAAGTTTAGCAAATTAGACGTTGACGATACTTGAATGAACTTCAGTTGACCTATAGTTTGACCTTTACTTTTAAGTAAATAAATTCTCTTTGAAACTAGAGCCCTGAGAATATTAAAACACTTTTGAATTGATACTCTCATATGAAAGTCTAAGTGTTGGTATTAACATAAAAATACGCATGTGAAAGCAATTATCTTAAAAGGTATCTCTGCATGATTAAAAGTCACTGGAATGCAAATAAATCCCAATTTTTAAAGTTACCTTCAAATATATTAAATAGAGATGTAGGATATTGATCGAAAAAACACGTATATTATTTCATTGAGTAAAAAGTTTGGTAAATTATAAAAAAAAACAGATTTGTATGCCTGCCTGAATGCCGTAAATCTTATTAGGACATGAGCTGGCTGAAAATATATAAACAGAGAACAAATAAGCCATTGAAATTCCAAAATCAAATCTTAAAAAAGAATTTTTTTCTTTCTTTTCCTGCTAGAGAGCATCTACAAAGTACCTGGTGATGACAGCCGGTTCTACGGCGTCTTTACAACTGCTTCCACCGGCCTCATGGGTTCTGCCATCTGTACGTTCACCATTGGAGATATCCAGAAGGCCTTTGAAGGAAAGTTCAAGGAACAAGCGTCTTCCAGTTCGGCGTGGCTGCCAGTGATTAGCAGCAAGGTCCCTGAACCTAGGCCGGGGACTTGTGTTAATGACACTTCTTCATTACCTGACACAGTGCTCAATTTTATAAGGTAAGTGTATAGTTTATTCTAGTTTTGTAAAGGTTTTAATTTCAATAGGATATCAAAGGAAAAAAGATTTAGTTTATACTCTACTAAAGCTAGCCACCATGCAAGAAAATTTTATTTTACTCTGAGTGAGCAAAACCTAGAGGGCTAGAGGTAGTTGCTGTAGATTTTAAGCAGCTTAACATAATTATTTTAAACCAAACAAATTCTATTTTATTTAAATCTAAAAATAGACTAAACTGCTCAAGGACCTTATTCTTACAGATTATATACATTTGCAATGCATTGTTCAATTTATTAATTAAAAAAGGAGCCGTACGAAACAGAGATTTAATTTATTTTCGAAACGGCTGAGCTCCCGGATACGTAAAAAGAACAAAAGGCGAGACTGTCGTTATTGTAACAAGCGCGCCGGACGTAAACAAAGTAGAAAATCGTCACTTAAAAACGCGAAACACGATCCTGTCGCTGACGAGGTCTCTAGCGATTCCAGAATTCCACGCTCATTGAAATCCACAGGCACTTTTATCTGGCGACACGTCCTGTTAATTATCCGACGCTCTCACCCCGAGAGCGTTCAATTATTTTTTTTCCCGCTTTTCCATGATCCTCATGTGGAAACGTTGAGATTTTAACACTTCACCTGAACCAGTCTGCTGAAAATAGTATAACATTTTTTTTATTTATAACGAGAGAGGAGATTTTAATTAAATGAATGGTATTTTGTTGTATGCGTCGAAGCAAAGTCTGTATTGTGCGACATTTGTGTCGGCGACATTATCACGGGCGCGATTGTCGCGCGGCCGTCGCGACCTCATTGTTATCAACATGCTTGTAATGTTTCCGTCGTTATGCTCGGCTGACTTTTCCGTTATAAGACACCTTTGCTGCATTGTTTATTAATAGATCATATTTTACATATAAGTACCTTGATTTCGTCACAAAACAATTTCGCATTTAGACTTGAAATCGATAGACTTCTCTTTGTTCTTCAACAAATTTCTACAAAAAAGCTATACAAAATGTTCTCTAAGTACGTAAAAAACTTCTTAGTTAGTTTAATTCAACCAATACGTACTATTACGCTTATATTCCCCTAATAGAGCAGATAAAAGTATGAACCGCGAATAGGGTGCAAGCAATGCCATTTATCGTTCGTAATCCCAGACCTCTTGTTCCGATTGAGACTTATCAAAGTATGAATAAGTTCACTTTGAAAATTAGAGTCTCTTAAGTTCCAGTGTACTTTTTATTTAGCATAATAACTGGCGTGGTAGATATTTAAAAAAGGTTTTTATTAACAAAAAATGTCTGGTGTCTGATAACTCCGCCACTAAATCCTGCTTTGATGACATGCACACAATCACGCATGTAATCCTCGAAGGGGTGGGCAGATTGGTCGTCAATTATCAGGAGTCTGTACTCCGACTTTTCACTCTCATCCTATGTCGACCTATCCGATATATTCTAGGCACAATTTGTGTACTCTTTAGACTGGAAAGGAATTACACTTAATTAATCTCTCCCCTGACGGAATCTTTGAAGAGTTTTGTCAGTACTAAGCCAAATATTTTTCAACAGATCCCACCCGTTGATGGACAGCGCAGTGTCCCACGAGAATGAGAAGCCGATATACTACAAACGAGACTTGTTCTTCACGAGGCTTGTTGTCGACAAGGTGAAGGTTGACATGATGGGACACCAGCTTGAGTACACCGTCTACTATTCTGGAACAAGTAAGTGCTGTAGTTTTTATTACTTTTTAGGTGTACCTTCCTTCCTTTGTGTGGCGCAGAATTCTGCCTAAGTAACAAAAAGTGAATTCACATGTAACCTTATAAGTAATACAAATAAATAGAGCCATAATTTTTATACATAGTCCCTATCTTATAAAGTGCGATTATCGACGTCTAATACCGACCTCTACTCGACCAGAGTTTTGAGGGAGCTATGTAGCGCACTTACCAAATATTATCATTTTTAGTGTCCCTTAACGACAAAAAAAGTTAAGGGTTCACATGTAAAGTCCATAAAACGTCCTATACATGCAAATTTTACTCGTCCTAATGGAAAAAACTGATACCTAAAACACATGGGTGCTCATATCGTGCCATATTCACCTTTGTTAACAAAGAGTAATGGCACTTTTATGGATCCAAAAAATAAAACATTAGACGTAGTAGACGTCCAATGCTTGAAACAATTAGCGAATTCCGAAACGCAAAGCAATGCGCCGAACAATCAGTGCACGGATACGAAGGACATAAAATTTCATAAAAGCTCCGAATTAAAAAATGCTTTCCACTGGGAAATTAAAAAGTGGTGGCGAGTGAAAGTGGCACAAAGGCCATAATTCGTCTCGTACATGACGGCTGGACGTCTGTCTGGATGCCATCGGTATTTCACCTACACCCCCTCCCTCGTACTATGAAGCAGGGGATTTAATACGAAACATGAAAAACCGATTATACGTTTATTGTTTCTATCAAAATGGCGTGTGAAAACTCTACAGTTTAAAGCGCTTTTGATACTTCAATTTTATTGACTCCTAAAAAGCTCGCGCTAAAGCTTGTAAATCCGTGCGCTACAACCAAAGTGAATCTATAGCACATGATAATGGCGGATAGGATAAAAACAATAACACCGAGCGTTTTTTGCAAACTTTGTCTAAAACCACGTAAAGGGCTTTAGGAGGCTCCTTTTTTATCACTTTGTTTTCACCGCCAACAATTAAGATTCTTGTAGGCATTACGCACTCGTGAAAATATATCTTGACGTTTATTACCACCACATTTTCGTAGCGTGTGCTACGCCGTAGCAGACTGTATATGTGCGCGGTTCGGTGTACACCGCAGAGAGTCAACTTCACATTTCCATCGCCGCATAAATTCGGCCCGCAAACGCCGTACTCTAAACAACGCCTCCAAGTGGTAATTTTCGCCTATGTTGTTGCAATTTTCACCAATTTTCCCCGACCGAAATCGTTCTCGACCGAACCGCCCTGCCGAGTGGATTAAACTCACGTAGATATCTAACGAAGGGGGGTTCGTTTACGGAACAACTTTTACGAAAGGAGAAGCTACGTTTGAGTTGGCGTTTGAAATGCTTGTGTGTAGAATATTAAATTGTTTAAACGTTACCTTTGACGCACCCTAACGGAGCATAGCCACGTACCATAATAATTACTGTAACTTAATCTACACAATATAACTTTGTTCCAGTATCCTAAGACTAGCTAAGACTCCTTTACCGAGCACTAATAACAACAGAACGTTTGGTAGCTCAGAGGCTAAAACTCAATAGTTTTATGCAGCTGTGTTTCACAGTGTTCATTTATGCAAGTGTATTCAGAGCCGCAAAGGAATGTGAAGCGTCCGAAAATCCGAAGCTCTTAGTTCACTATTATTTACACTCGAGCGCAAAATAAGTTGCACGAAATTCCGTCACAAAGAGCCCGAGGCGTCCCGTGAAAAAGGACAGTTTACTCTTTCAATAAAGAGTGCGCTCGTGCGCTTGCGTTTACCACGGCGATATTGCCTCACCGCTTACTCCATTTTGAGTACTTACCGCGTTATAATATGCATTAAACTGCACTGGCAGAAAGTTGTAGCGGCGCTCGAGGTGCTAGCAGACAATGAGAAATGAGCGTATGATGCTCCCGCAATGCGGCCCCACGTCTCGCCTCATTCCATTTGTTTTATCACGCCTAAATCACTGTTGCCAGACAACTTCTGAACGCCCCGCCGAGGTTGATAAAAGTTTGACAGCAACTGTCGTGTACACACCCAGGGATCGTGTTTGTCAATGAAAGGGAACGGAGGTATCAAAGACGTTAAGAGTATTTAGAAGTTAACGAAGTTAATTAAATTCGCCGAGTTAGACGTCGACGCCGCGACTCTTTAGTATCAAGGGCGCCTTTGTAAACAAACGAACATATTAATGTTAACGTATCGCGTGAATACAGGCTGTGTTAACAACCAACTCGCTACGTAATTACGACGCGTTTGTTCTAAAAGACAAAATAAACCCTTGTCTGTATTTTCAGTTTGCTATCATGGAAAAGTTGTTACGACGTATCCGAAAAACTGTGGATAGGAAATCAAATTGCAAAGTAAGGGTCAGCTTTGACGGCGCGTGCTGTGGTACGGCGGTGCTATTAAAAACAATTTAAAATTCACAGAAGGCTTAACTGGCGAACCGCGCTGGAAACATCACGGCAATTTGATGACGTAATTATGTAAGCTCTGACTCACAAAACGCTTAGCCTTTTGATATTTCGAGAGATATGTAGATTCACTAACGCGTTGGACAAATTTGATTTCTTTTGATCAGCCTGTACAGTACAGTTGCAGAATATTCGTTTAGTTATGTGATGTTGTTGCTAACTTTTCGTAGAGTTCACATAAATATGTTCTGAAATACAACTGAATTTGTATAGAATTTATGTAAATAAAATTACATACTAAATATGTGTAATTTTAGTTACTAAGTTTGTTTACTAAGCTTATAATATATGAATGGTAAATAAAATATTATTAATGGTAGGTATTAGTAGCAGTAGTTTATTTCGTACCTACGATCATACTAATAAATATCTGCAAACCAGCTTTATTTACCCTTTCAAAATAATAACAGTAATAATTCTAAAATAAGTTACTTTGCATAAAATGTAGCGATACGAAGCGTATATCGCTCTTATAAGTATCGGAAACCCATTTGCCTAAGTGCATGAAGTCCAAGTTTTGCCATAAACATGAAATGCGGTCCATGCAAAATGATATGTTAAGGTGTAGGTGAGGTATAGCGGACTATGGCTGGGCGGGGCTTATGGAGAACAAGTTGGCGTTGCGGCGGCAATCTAAGGAGTTAGTGTATCAGCGTGTACCGAGCGGTGTATCCCCAACGTAGCATAGCTTCGTGCTTCATCGACGTGCATTGCCCACAGGACGAAAATGAACAATATTTATTGCCGAGTTGCGGTACGATATGCCGGAACGGAATTTCCGAAGTAATTTATAGTTTGCAACACCTTGCCTTCGTTGCTCCGTTCCAAACTCGTGCCATGGTTCAATTTTGATTTCACGTTGAGAATACAGGAAAATTCTTTAAATTGTTCCAAATCACTAGCTTGTGTGGACTGTGAGTTATTTATGAAATGCAAATAAAAATGACTTAAAACGCTTCTATTCTTGCTTTCGGGGACGTAAAACTTTCGACTAAATCAATAAATAATACCTATAATACAAACTGCTCTGTTCCACAACAGAACATTTTCACACACAGATTAATAAATTACGAAAAAAAGAGGTGGATGTCGGAGGGAAGTAAAAATTCAATCTGGATTCGTCGCACCGCATTTGAGAATCATTTATAAAACGATCGCGCCTTCACACAAACACAAAGCAATTAGTTATACCTATAATTAGCATTCGAATCGCGTTCAACGGGAATAAACATTGATTTTTTATTCCCCCAAAACTGTAGGGAGGCCGCGGTTCCGGACGAGATTGGGAATACTAATGTGTTCACTTTTGAACGGTTATTCGCGCCCCGCTAACGCCCAACGTTTTTTGCATAAAACATCTCATCAAAGGATTGCTTAGGTCCCGCAGTATATTGAATATCAAAAGGTGCACGAACGAGAAAGTTTCAGAAGGTGGAGCGGTCGCGGCATCCCTAATATCGGCAACCGTGAAAGCCTTCTTTAAAAATACACCTTTGGAACGTGTTTGGAATAATCGTCCGTCCAACTAAGTTTGTTTATCTCGTAAATCAAAAATTTATTTAGAGGTAAAGTTTGGGTCTTTTTGATTAAAGGAAAAATATTTAAATCTCATTCTGTACTTTTAGGAGGTAATAATTTAACGTCAAAGTAATCGACATCTGAGAAACGAATTATGAAAACTTAATTTATGAACATAATATTTTCTTTGTCGATCAAAAGCAGAGATAGGTGGATGTTTAAGAACCTAATTATTCATATCGATTGAAAAAATAAATCGGGTCAGGAGATTCTTAAACATAAAATTGTCTTGCGACGAATCTCGTAAAAGTCAGCGAAGCGCTCGTAGGCAAACGTTAAAAACCCACGTTCCTCGATTTACGGCACCTATAAAATACATATTGCGATTCGTGATAAAAGTCCTTGCCGAATTCGTTCATACTGCCAATCGCTGAATTTATCTGCCCTGTCTATGAAATACATTTCGGCGGTCTCCATCGCTACCAATAGCCCGAACGCTGAACACCACTCATATCAATATTTCAGCGTTTCGAAATGTTCTTGAAATATTTATTAGTAGTTCCACATTTTAAAGCAAATGTTAGCTGAAAAAGTTCAACTGAACCAAATGAATAGGAAAATATGAAAAGATTATAGTATAGGGAAACTTGGTAACCCCTTTAAATGTACAATACACTGCCACCCTGAAATATTATGCAGTAAATTTAGTTGCAGGTGTTGTAATGTATAAAATACAAAAGGTAAAAAACGTCACGGTGTAAACGTCGAGATGAGGGGAGCCTGACCGATCTCTAACTGGTAAATCTATACGTTAAACGCGGACTTTTTTATGAAAAGCAATAAAGATGTTAGAGCTACTTTGTGTTTGGGAATTTATACCACTTGGAGGAATAAAACTTATATTGTTCGGGGATCGCAAAAAAGTTTTCACTTAGGCCTGTCGAAGCGAAATCTTTATTGGATTGCGGGATTATTTCTTTTGAGACCGCTGTCGTGAGAGACCGTGATCGCTCGTAAGGAAAATAGTATGAAAAGATAATTAAAGAGTTGTCGTACCTGGGATTACTTCAGAGCTTTGTGCGGATCAATGTCTCCCGTTTAACGTATAGGTTTGATTAAAAGATATAATAACAAAAAAACTATCATGTGTACTGATTATGAACATGCGTGAAACTCAAGTTTGTTTAAAATAAAAAAAACAAAACATAACATCACGCCTGTATTCCCTGAAGGGGTAGGCAGAGGTGCACGTATAGTACACCTACATATTGTTTAAAATAATATCAAAATATGAAACATAATATTCTGGTAACCATGGCCGGTGAAATTCAGCCGAAATATCGAGAAATATTAAGGTACCGTACCATATAATCAAGGCACGATATGGACCCGAAAAAATATAAGTAAGGAACATGTAGTTTCATAATAAACTGGTTAATTTGTATGTATCGCCAGGACCGTAACGGTGACTACGGTTCGGTAGATTTTCTTTGACATTTCAGACAAGATTTCCTTGTTTGCCATTTTCTCTGGGCGTTTCCTTATGAAATTCGTTATTGTTTAGGCAAGGGTGGTCTTCGGGGAGCGGACCCGTCCGTCCACGTCCAATGTGGGATTGTTTAATTATTTTGCTCGGCCCGACCGTGATCGGAATTAATCACTAGAAGTAAATTTATTTATAGACCGCCTGGGCTATGGCAGAACGTGCATACGTATACATTATATAGACACTTCAATTAAATTTGCTAAATGATCGCCAAGGGAAATTATTTATTGGTCCATACGGCTAATAGCTACCAATGTATATTATACATCTATATACGATTTGTTTTCAAGTTAAATCCTACTTTTTGCCGTCATCCAGACAAAATTACATCGTACTTTAGAACTCTCTTAGTTTCGCTTCAAAATTGAAAGTAACTATTACCCTTTTAATCCATTTAGACTAAAACATTCCCCTCATTCGTGTTTCTCACTAGATCGTGTGACGTCTAAAGCTTAAAACATGTTACAGTGTCTCCGTAAACAGATTTGAGTTGGTTACCTTGTACGCCTCCCCACATTTGCTTGCAGACAAGTTTGTTGAATGCTTTCCCGTGTACCAGCTATTATCGCATCACGATACTTGTGCGTCAAACGCAGAGACACTCTATCGGGAATATTAGCATTGTAATTTTTGTAGTTACTTCAAAACATACAAGGTCGCACTCTAGGTTAGGTCCATAAAGTATTATGAAAGCGTTTTTTACAATTTGTCTACGGATCAAGCCACAAGCCGTTCATCTGATCGTTAAAAACAAATGACAATTTACACAGGCTGTACTGAAAATGCATACAGCAATTACTTTTATGTAACATAATAATATTTTAATGATGAAGTTTCACATATATTTTGTTAAGGGGCAGAACGTATGCGTCGATAAAATAACGTTTTAACCTGCAGTGGTATAAATAAGCAGAAAATCAGATTATATAAAACAGTCTTTATAAATTCGAAAATGTTTTTGAACAAAAAAAGGCAAGCTCATATCCAGCAGAGGGTGGCAACATTTAGATATGACACGAAAACGAGGACACGTTAACCCAGTAAAGCTCCTTTATCGCTTCGAAAACTCGAGCAATCGTATTCCCACAGACAACACGTTCCAATTACGGAGTTCCTTATACGATATTCAGGAAACATAATTACCGTGGGTTGCTCGCGTCAATCACGTGCATTGCGCACACGACATTAATGGCCTGGGTGTCAGCCCGACGTCTCACCTTGTTACTTATTGCTCTAATCTCGCTAATTCTATGTGAGAATGTCAAGTCGTGTGTGCTACGATGATTATCTGGTGATAAGAACACTAATCTTTTAAGATAGCTCTGTCGAAGTTTTTTATAAAGATGTGGTTTTCTTACCTTGCTCGAGATGAAAAACAAATGGCTGAATAAGAATTTTTATTTACCTAAAATGGGTTACATTGATGTTACGGTCATGTTAAAATAAAAGTCCAGTATTTCGCCAAACAGGCAAATTGAGGCAAGACTTGCGTTAAATAACATTAATTTAATATGTTATATAACACATAACTGGTTTTACGCCAAATATATACTCCAAACTATTATAATATATTATCATTCAATAGAAATCAAATAGTCCAATTTTTTTCAGACATTTCAAAATGGCACAATCTGTATTACATATATTTTTTAATTTAATTCGAGCCTACCTATTATTATAAATCTACCATTACCTTCGAGAATACAAAAACGAATGCGTACACTACTCTGTTGTGACTGACTATATTACCCTTTTCTGCTATAGAATGGGGTGGCAGAAATATATTGTTACTTCTTCAATTCCCGCTGGAAATGCGTATTCCAAAAATAGGGGTCGATGTCGATTTAGCACATTTAAAAGCCGATGTTGGCTTCCCGATTTAATACTTTATATCGGCTACTGCTTATATCCAGAACGTTTCACATATATTATAATATAACAATGATATTTTTTTGAATGTTAAGAAATTGTTTCCTGTCCGGCAGTAATTTAAGATATATTGCAAAAAACTACAACTTAACCGTCATACAGTTCACTATAAAACATTCTTCATTTAACAAAAGATACCACATTAAGTATAAGATCCTTTGTCAAAGTGCTATCAAGGAATTACACGTCACCACATTCAGTAAACACAATGCAAATCCATATTTAGACGTACATTGAGCGCAAACCATTTTGATGAACGAGATTAAAGCGTTTTAGTAAAACAATGGATGTGAAAATATGAGCTTTGGACGTCAACTAGGTTGAAAGGAAAATGCAGTATGACATGTAGAGCGCAAGTTACTTATCGCGCTGAACCACTTGTAAGAGTCAACCGTCGGAAAAGGTTATTATATTGTCGTTTGTCGTCCGGACTTGCACTATGACAGTATTTTATTCAGTTCTTTTTTCAATTTTGCAATCCATTCTTAATTTACTCACATGCTATAATTATAATATACTAGCTTTGCTTGCGACTTCGTCCGCGTGGAGTAATGCCTTCCGCCATAATTTGGGTTTTTTTGGGAATTTCCAAAAATCCTCTCTTAGTGGTAGTCTACTCCTCCCAACAAACACACATGCCAAAAAACAGCTATTTACGATCAGTAGTTTTGGCTGTGCGTTGTCTGTCAGTCAGTAACGGAAGAGTTTTATATATATAGATTTCCATCTATATAACTCGATAATGGCCGTATCTATGGCTAATTTTGGTATCGAAATATTCGTGGAACTCTAGAGAAGGTTTAAACGGTGAGAAGGCGGTACATAGTTCACAGGGTGAGCTAATAATGAGATAATACCTATCGTTTTGAACAGTCGAATATATATACCACACATTTACTGTTACCATTAAATTCAGTCACCAACCTTAAACAAAAAATACTCTATCATAAAATTTCTAGGAGGGGACAAAGGTACATTTTATTGCAACTAATAACGCAAACACTTCATATGCATCTCCATAAATATTCATACACAAATGAGCTTACTTATGGATTTTAAGAGTTTAGACTTGCTGATGAGGTTTCATTTCAAATTCAGAAGCCGAAGGCAGGTGACCTATGGCTCAGACACGTAATATACATTTCACATTCTATCAACAAAATTTACCGATTTATATTTTATTTGTACCGAGCCCGTAAAAAAATTTAAAAGTTGCCTCCATCAGAAGTAATGGATACTCAATATACTCATACACTTATAGTTAGGGATAAAAAGTAGATACTAAAATAGTATTACCTATAGTGCTCTTTATATTTTTTTATTTAAACCTTCAGCTGGGTATACCGCTATTATTTTTGACATACTATAAAGACTAGGGCTTAGGACTTTGTTTAGATACGGCTTCTATTCAATACTAAACACGCAATAGCATACGTAACCAGTACTTCGTGTTCCTAAAAGAATTGATAACAATAAACCGCCCGATACTACTTCTAGGTGTGTATCGACGCCAATTTTTACGTTGACTCCAACTACCTACACAAAATATGGCACCGCCAGCCGTAACTTGGAACATAACACGCAAACCTATTCACACAATCAATGTAATACCATTCATTAGCGACAAGGGCCCTAATATAATTACTGATTTATAGCTCAGCAGCTATAACTTAACGAACACAATAATACGGGGCCCGACGCCATTTCGTCTTATGGCGAAGGCGACACACTGAGACACGTAGCTTTAGTATTGTACGTAACCGGGTTAGGTAATTTCGCTATATGCCTCTAATCCAATTAGCTATTAAGATTCGTGGCCCGAATATTAATTCGCTCCTGATTCGGCCGCTTTGTAAGGAAGCTGGGGACTGTGACCTTATGTACAATGGAAGCTTTCATAGGCCCGTGGTCACGTGCCGATTGCTATTGTACCTATCGATTGTGTTTACAAAGATTGTTCTGTATTTTCTGACCTTCGGAATATACGGTTGGGTGTTCGCGATCCAATTGTTGGATTGCATGTATGATGTGCGACATTTTATTTATTTTTATTGGGAGGTTCACATAGCACATGCATGCTAGTGAAAACTCGACATTTTTTCATTTCTTTATGACGACCTCATTGGTGCACTATCTAAGCGATTGGACTGCTGCGCTAAGGGTTGAGTTCGATTACCGCACGGGTCAAAAATTTATGTAATCCGCAGATGTTTGTCCCGAGTCTGGGTGTTTGTGTATGTGATATTCCATGTTTGTGAAACGCTCCCACGATACATGAGAAACTCCTAGTGTGAGAGACGTTTTTTTTAAGTCCAGTTAAACATTGATTTTTATCAAAAATATCAATCAAATCGAACAATAGAATAATGAGACTACTAAGACATAAGACTAAGTAGTTTCGAAGTAAGTTATACGTTTTGGAATAGCTGAAATCTAGATAAACAAACAATGGGTTGGACGTTCCGTGACTATAGTAGGGAGGGGAATTAATTGGCGCCATCACTTTGTCTTGTCCCCACCATTTATCAGACAAGAACAAGCTGTTAGAAATGTTCTGTTTGGTTGACAGTCGCGAGCGAGTTCACGCGTTTAAAGACGCTCACGAAACCATTGAGTGTCTCACCTCGAATAAATACTTTATAATTGTTTATCACTAATTAAACTTTGCAATTATATCCTATTCATTTAGAAATCACACTAATATTAAAAAGGATAAAGTTTGTGAGCGTGTTTATTACTTCTTCACGCTGAAACGGCTGAACAAATTGTGATAAAATTAGCTTTGGTGGTAGGTGACGCCCTGGATTAATACATACTTTTTATCCCGAAAAATAAAGCGGGTAACACCGTGGGGCGCAGCTAGATGATAATATATTATATTGCTAGTATTAACTTAACTTTATGGAATAAGTATACTTAAAGTTAGTTTCTGAGAATAAGCGTTTAAACTATGAGTCAAGCAAGACAACAATGTGTCAGGTCAAAGCATGCTCATTAGTGAAAATGATAATTTTAAAATTCTATGACCAAACCTGAGAATTAGAATTTTCTATGGATACTTTGAATACTATCACCATTATCCGTATCAAAAGGTCTATAGAGGTCGTACATTAAGCTCACGACATACATTATCCGGTAATTAGCACTCAATTATAATATTAATAGTGATTAATGCTAACAGCCTCCTAAGATGTTGCTAATAGATCCCGGTACACGATGAGCCACCGGAATTCCTGATACGTGTCACTTATGTATACGATACAGTTAATTGACTAGATAGGTGAACATACTTCGCGAATGGCAGTTAGGTAATTGGGCGTCTTCGAGCGAGGTGTTTCAGGCTGGTAATACAGTTATTTTCCAGATATAGTGTATATAATGGGCATATAGATGTGTGCTAACAGGGTTCAAAATTATTTCTTGTTTTACTATTGTGTCTGGAAACGTGACAAGCGAAAGGTTAAAGCGGCTAATTAATAAAAAGTCCACTATAAATTGTTATAAATACAGTCAAGTCCTTGCTGGAGGCCTTTTATTAGGTCTTGCCAAACGACCGGTTAAGCAGTAAGAGCTCCTTCGGAGCTAACTGCGAGAGACAAGTTCGAAAAAAAAAAAACTATAAGTTGATATCAGGCACTAAGAATTTAAGACAAATTTTCTCATTACCTGGGTCTGTAGTTATAGATTTATGTCTGTATGTTTATCCAAAAAAATAATTATGATAAGTTGTAACTAAATAAAATTGTTATAATTATGAAGCAGCTTGCGTGAAAACTTATACCCCTATTTTTACAGGTATAATAAATAAACTTAGGTAACTAAATGAGTTTTTCTCTTTCAGATGAAGGAAAGATTCACAAGATAGTGCAATGGAATCGCAACGGTGACAGCCAATCGGCGTTATTAGATATTTTTGACGTCACACCCGGTGAACCGATACAGGTAAGTTCAACGTTTGAATAAAACAATTCAATTGTTTCAATTATTAACCGACTTCAAAAAAGGAGGAGGTTTACAATTCGTCGGATTTTTTTTATGTATGTCCCCCGATGTTTTCGAACGCGTTTGATTCGTTCTGAAGATAATTAAAAAAATAGAGAACATAAGTTTAGTTATTAATTTTTATCCTAATTTGCTTTAATTTTTTCTTTCTCTTTTACTCAGTGTCACAACAACACTAGTATGCATTCTAATTTAACTTCGAAAGTTGTGACATTTATTGTCAGTCAGGAACTGCTTCTAAACTTACTATTTTTTTAGGCCATGGCAATATCCCGTATGCACGGATCACTTTACGCTGCATCTGATAGAAGGGTACTGCAGCTCCGTCTTGCATTATGCGCGCGACGGTACGACGCATGCGTGAGGTGCGCACGCGACCCCTACTGCGGCTGGGACAGGGACGCCGGCGTCTGTAGGGAATATATGCCTGGGTAAGTATTTTAAATTTAGAATGTATGAGATTTATTGAGATTAAAATTTAAGTAAGAATATTTGATATTGTTCGACAATTGTAGCTGTATAGGGGTGACATGCAGAACGAAAATTGCATTGTATTATTTAATGAAACTATAAACGCAATTAATATTTTGATTTCTTTTTAAGCAAGGTCATTTGTATTTTATATTTATTATAAGAAATGCAATTTAATCGCTCTGAAATTTATTTCTGGTACCTACACCCTCTTTTTCAATTTTAAACAAACTGAGGATAGAGAACAGTGATTAATGCTACAGCGAAAAAATTTACAGGCTAAAAAATTTGCGTTAAAAAGCTACGGCGTAGAGGTTTACTACGACGTAGCCATAATCAACCTGTCTTATAATTTCAATAAAATTATCTAAATGGATTTCTTGTTACTTATATTATCTTTCTATAGGCTCATACAAGATGTAGCCAACGAAACGGCAGACATCTGCGACTCGTCCATCGCACGTAAAAGTGTGTCGGCGACGTGGGGCCAGAGCCTGCACCTTGGCAGCTTCGTGAAGATGCCAGAGGTACTGCAGCCGAGAGCGGTCACGTGGTACCACTACTCAAGGGAAAAGGGACGACACCCAATCACATTCAAGTGAGTACCGAACACTTAAACTAATCAGTGCAGTGCAGGATGAATATTTTATTATAACTTTGTAAAAAATCAATTCCAATACGAATACAATATTTAGTTTCCCACTGCGCGGCAAAGGCCTCCCCTTTCTTCTTCCAAACCATTCTATCCTTTGCAATATCTGACCACGCGCGTCCCGCATATGTGACCAGATCATCACACCACCTTTGCCGTGGAAGACAATTAAGGACTTAAAAAGATTATTAATTGGTCGTTATAATTATCCAAGTTGGTGTTAGGTAAAGGCACAAAATACATGCAAATAGTATGCTCAAACTACAAAAAACGAATAGGCTAAGATTTATGAAAAATATATACCTAGTGCCTTTACTGAACATAAAATCTAGTTCAACAGTAAACTCTCCCAACACTAACAAGTTCTCTTCAATTAACGCGGCATGACTACGAGCCCACCTAATATATTTGCCTTACGCCACCACTTCTTGTTTAATGCATCCCCGGAGTCCAAAAAGTTTAAACGTTCCACTTTAAGCCACAACTTAATTGCCGACCTGCGAAGTCGTTCACTCGTTCAGTCGCGAAGATAAATACGATTTGAATAGCTTTTAAACTTACAGAAAATACTGAAAGTGAACACGCATGCAACAACATTAATTAAAGGGCTCCCAAATCTTCCGTTATCGCAGTTCCGCCGCCACAATTAAAATGCAAGGGGAAACTTTGTATTAGCGTTTTATTTACCATGTTTTATTCAACCGGGGACTTGTTAAGCCACCTGCTGGAGTACGCATATAAAAAATGTTACTTTTCAACATTTTTATAGAATTAAAAAAAAAATTATAAAATACCAAAACTTTAGTCAAAAATGCGTTATTTAAATGTAAAAGAAAGTCAACAACATGTTTGTATATTTGAATTTTGAAATTGGAAATTAGCTTATTAGGCAGAGATTTTCATATAGCTTCGGAATTTGTATTCAAATAAGTTCATACTTTCAATTAGAATGCCATTAGCACAAACTTTTATATTTCAATAAAATATTAACGTTCTAAAATCAAAAATGATTCTCTTACCACAAAAAACGCTTAGCTACTGCGTCAGTTAGGGCGTCCAATTTATTCGCAGACTGCCTCTTTGTAATGCAACCCTTATTTTGAAATCGACAAACTCATAATGAACAGATTCATTTCAGATATAGATTAATCACAAAGTGATTCTATCCTTCATAAATATTAAAGGCATTCCCCGACGATGGACGACTCATTAAAATTTTAAACAAAAACATCAAATCTACAAACCGCAATATTTAATACTTTATACTACGGAGAAATAATCTTGATCCTTGATGTTTTTTCATTTGCAGTAAACCAGAAAAGTATATTGAGACGTCGGAACATGGTTTGCTGATTATTTCAGTAAATGAAGCCGATGCCGGACGTTATGATTGTTGGCTGGGAGGATCTTTGCTTTGCTCCTACAACATCACTGTTGACACGCACAGGTATAAAGATATTAGAATAAACTACCCCGGTAATGTGTAGGGCTGTTTGAATAAGTATTAATTGTTATGTTATTATTTCAGGTGTTCACCGCCAGAAAAGAGTAATGAGTACCAAAAAATATATTCGAATTGGTGTCATGAATTCGAAAAGTATAAAACTGCTATGAAAACCTGGGAACGAAAGCAAGAGGTAATTGTTATTTCCATCACATTACTGCGCATGACCGTAA
This sequence comes from Abrostola triplasia, assembly GCA_946251915.1. Taxonomy (NCBI): domain Eukaryota; kingdom Metazoa; phylum Arthropoda; class Insecta; order Lepidoptera; family Noctuidae; genus Abrostola; species Abrostola triplasia. The sequence continues at coordinate 5,426,731 of OX276434.1, read as the reverse complement.
CCAAAATATTCTGTAAGTTTATCTCTTGTATAACAACGTTTCTTTTCTTTTCCAGCAGTGCGCAAGACAGAATGACTCGAATCAGAACACACATCCAAACGAAATAGTGTGATAGCTTCTGAACATCGCCTACCTCATGTTTCAGTCTGTCAACTATTATGCAGGAGCCATACCGATTCCTTACGTCTCGGCCGGCTTAAAGTACTTCAATATATTCTCGTGAGGAAATCCGTCAATATCATCCGCTCCATTACAGATCTCATAGCGACTCCACAGTTGTGGACGTCGAACTCAAGACAAGACAAGTGAAATCAACAGAATGTGACTCCCTCTAGCTTTTGTAAAGACGTATTGAAAGTGTAGTGAAACTGACTATAGTATTGCAACAGTGCATCGTTCCAAACTCTCGGCGGGAACATGAGTAGGTGATTGTTGGACACTCAAAATTTTTTACGAACTCTTTTATTATTGAAAATTAAACGGAACGATTTAAGAGCGTTGTGCGTTGCTTTGTTGGTAAATGGAATGTATAATATTAAATTAGTAATCGAAATTATAAGTACGCTTTGTTCGTTGGCTAAGTGATAGAACAATTGTTAGATTTATGGGATGGTATTACTTGGGATGTATGTAGAAGTTGGTTTATTATTATAAATTTTAATTTGGTCCTATTTTGCATTTATATAATTTTAATCCTGTATTCTTAGTTGAGATTTTTGTGTAAAGTTAATGGGTCTTGAAATTTGATCTGATGCAAACAGATCAAGACTCATTATTTGTTGTAAACTAACGATTCAAATACAAAGATACGTATTGCCGTGTGTTGCTACACCGCGGTCGTAATTTGAAATCTCCGAGGGTTGTGGGAGGGTTCGCCTCATTATTTTTCCCCTATTTGTGTAAATAGTTACCTAATTTCATTCGACTGTATCTATTATAAGTGTACGTATAGTATGCACGTCCCTAATGGTAATGAGTATAATTTAAGCCTGTGATATATAAGAAACTCGTTTAGGAAATATATTTTTAAGTATTGATCGTGGACTTATTAAGACTAAAATTATCACTCATTAATATAGCTGCAAGTTTTTATTTTGTAATCACGAATAGTTAACTATAGTTAGTACCTATAGACAGAATAATTTTATTTAGATATCTACGAAGTTGTGAAGTAATGTACCTACTTTAAAATAGCACAACCTTTTTATTTATGATCACAGCAATGTAATAGAGACTACTACTCCATTACTATGAACTCTTAAAATAGGGCTGTTTACGTTGTGGAAGCGAGACGCCGCATTAAATTGCACGTAGCGACGTCTCGCTTCTACATCGTTAACTGTCCTTTTTTAGGAGCTCATGGTAAGGGGGCCGCATCGGTTTAAAAGGCTCTCATAAAACTGACGTCAAAATATCGGATTATTACAATGAGTCAGTATTTAGATCGTAAAATAATTAGAGAAGTTTTTTAATTTACTATCACATAATACTTACCTATATTTAATTTACACAATTACATATATGTTTTTAAACATAGACTATATGTGTAGTTATTTTAAGTTATAAAACAGTTTTATGAGGGTTTAAATAGAATGTTCTACTAATAAATAAATATAGATTGTACACAAAGTAGCAAAATTAAGTCATTCTTAGGAAAATATCTAATATTTTTGTACAAACGTCTTGTACTCACTTCAGCCCGTTAACCAAGTATCATGTAGTACCTACTCAAGTTATTCGATTCCATATCATAAAATTGTACCTAAGAGCTTGTACATATAATCATTGTCACACCACATATTTACATTCGCAGCGGTCAAATATAAAATGTATCAAAATTATAATGAGTATTATATATATTTTTTCTAAAGATTTTTTCGAATAATGCCATTTAACATCCGCTGCCAGAATTTACTAGTGAATATATGAATTATTATTTGAAAAAATATCAATTATTTATCACACATTAGCATTCCGTCAAATAGACTTTACTATTAGTAATTTATTGACTAGAATTTTCTTTTAAATAAAATACAACATTTTATCCTGTACCGTAGCATATATGTAGTATTTATTTACTAATGTGTTCATCCTCACTTAACATAATATAATGTACTTAAGGGTATTAATTTATTCAATTGCTCATTATGGTACCTACCTAGTAACTAAAGCTAAATTGCATTTCGTTGAATGTATTGTATTGTAGGAAAAGTGATAAAAAATAATGTGACCGTTATTTACAATGAGCCCTTCGCTATAACTGCTAAAGTAGAAATAAATATAGTCTAATAGGTGCTTAAATAAGCTTTCATTTTGCAAATATATAAAATATTTTTCAGACTTCTCTCATATCATAATGTACATACATAAATCGAAATAGATTATAAATTCGTAAGAAATATCTGAGCTTCGTCGTTTATTGTATTAGTTAAGTCGCAGTACTTATGTATTTTAGTAAATAAACTAAGGATTTCCCTCGACTTGGGAATATCTTGCGCAATAATTATAAACTAATTACTATTATCTATACTAATGTAATAGCTCTGTAAATTTCACATGTTACTATACTAAGTTAAAAAATTCAAAATGTAGTGTTAAGATTTTATATAATAAATCTATGAAATGTATCTTTCAGTTTTGATGTGTTTCATTTACCCCACCGCCGGCTACCGTACGAGTGTTAGTTGATATAGACCATCATAGTAACAAACAAGGAGAAAATGTTTAAAATAGTGTCGATTCATCAAGTCGCATACCGGGTTGACATTTTCGTCATAACAGGCCGGTCCGGGGGCCGGCACCCTCGAGCAACGACCGGGGCCCATAAAAAGTGAGGGCGCGTAATTATATAGTGCCACTAAACTGATTTCACGATACATTGCCGACGAAATCTGTGCTTGGCACCGCCTTGCCTGCCAACGAAATGTGATTTTTCTTTCATAGCCAAACGCCTGATTACTATTGTTACGTGTTATTTCATATGAATTGCTAATGTCGCGTTGGCAGTGTGTCTACGACGAAATTGGACCAATATTAATAAGCTGATGAAGGGACCAAATTGTTATGACCTTTGGCTTTTCAAGGTTCTCGTTGCGTGCTTTTGTTTGGGTAGTCGTTTTGATAATTACTGGTTTTAACGTCATGCCAAACCGTGTTTAGGAGTTTGATACTGTAATCTGTATAGTAGGTAATTTACACGTCCGTAACTACCGACTGTAGCAGCAATTGTAACGAGCATTTGGGTACTTTATTTTGCCCGAATTTAGTGTAATTTAAACATTGGTAAAGTTTTGGGTTGAATTCTGGTATGTGGCCAACATAAAAGCCATTACGTACTCATTGTATTTTGTATCTGAGATATACCTATATTTAATTATATCATCATCAGCAGCCTATCTCCGTCTACTGCTGGACATAGGCCTCTCCAATAACATACTATAAATACCTACATTTACGGACAAACAAAAGGCATCTTTAACTCTTACTTAAGTAATATTGCACAATGCACTGATATAAGCGTTGTCTCAATGTATGTTATGCAATTAAATAGGAGCAATAAAGTAGAGCAATCACACTTCACACTAATACTATAAAGGCGAAAGTTTGTGAGTGTGTTTGTGTGTTTTTGTTTGTTCCCTCTTCACGCTCAAACGGCTAGACCGATTTTGATGAAATTTCATAATATGGAGATAGCTGACACTCTGAATTAACACATGCTAGACCGCTACGTGGGTAACTCCGCGGGGCGCAACTAGTTCTCATATAAAACAAAAGATCAAGAAACATACACGTGCATAGAAATACTACGATAGAGCTACTATTCAGTCAATACATTATATTTGAAAAAGTAAGTAAACAAGTAAGAAAGGTTCAACCGCTACCCAATAACAAATAATAATAGTAGCCCCGACTAGTACGTGTGTACAGATGTAGTCTAGCCGATCTTGTTTGTACAAATACTCCGTACATCGGCCGATTCAAAATCAGCAAACGTACGCACCGCATACCAATTAGTAGTACGCTTTTAGTCGATGTTAAACATCAACGTATAACAAAATACAGATATTTCAAAATGGTTTAAATATGAATTAAACGACAGATAAGTAGATACAATATTTTATTATGTCTTTTTATTGAATTATTTGAAAGCCGGATTCCAGATTCAAAGAAAATGATTTGATGAAATGACGTTCATATTACACAAAAACATTTTTGGCAATTTTTACCAACATAAAAACATTATAACGCCAATATTCTCTGAAGGGTTAGGCAGAAGTGTACCAACAGTAGGTACTCCCACACTTCGCCAGATATGTTATAGGTCCTATTACCATAAGCCGGGCACAAACACTTCGTGCCGCTACTGAGAAATACCTAATGGAAAAACTCTACAACATTTTTCTAGTCTAGTCTTTCATGCTTAGCTTTCGCACTTAGCAACTACCCGACCAGTGAAGAAGTCCATTCCACTTCTTATTTATAATAACACAAAAAAGTATGTAATTATCCACCATTTATAAACCTTACAATTACCTTTGACCCTTACAAAGAACATTATTGTAATCAAACATGTTAAATAGGAACCCACATTATCCATTTCGCATGCGTCAAAAAGCAACATAAATATTACGTACAAAAAGACAGTACATCGTAAACACACTTCTAAAACAACAATTTCGGATAGAACAGCTTAAAATACTATATGTTAAAGTGAAGCATATGCATTGTAAGCAAGAACTAAGTTGTGACAAGTTAGTACTTCAGCTCAGGAAGCGAACTGCAGATTAGATTGCAATTGCAGGATAATCCTACGCGAGAGAGTTAGCAAATTTATCAAATGTAAGTACTAGTTGTACAACTAACGTTCATATTACAAGTGTATGTCCTGTGTTCTGGTTTTTGTATTGCTTTAGTAGATGATGTATGAAATAGCTGTTGCTCTAAGTAGAAGTAGAAACAAGTAAAAATAAGTAATCACAACAGTAACTTGCTGTATTGAGAACTTAATGATATGATCGATTTGTTACGGAGTATTAAGTATATTGCTTATATCACATGATTCATTCGCCATTGATAGAAAAGAATACTTTTGCCAACTGACAGATTTCTTTAAGTATTTATCGAGAAATTCAAATAGGTAAGTAGTTCAATGATAGTATTCAGATAAAGCTCTATTGTTTGGTTATATACATATTTTTTTACGACTTTACGCCTAATTTCATAAAAACAAACAACAAACAACGACGCACAATTAAAACATCCAGATCAGGCCTCGGAAATTAATCATACCCAAAAAATAAAGGCATGAAAATAAAAAAAGTGTATAGAGGGTTGGATCGGGGTATCGCTGCATAAAAACGGTGTCTTCAATAGCAGCATTGAAGCATGTAACGTTTCATTTCACGGTGCGGCCGACGCGTGCGTTGCGGAATTCGTCTCCATTAAATAATTACGCAAAGCGTAAAACTGTACGCAATTATTAATAGAGGAATGTTTAAGATTGATGAGGTTTTGCCCTAATAGAAGATTTTTGCTGTTAGTTGTGCTTAATAAAATCATATTTCCGTTACTTGTATTCATGGATGTATGTAGGTATTTATTTATTTATTTTATAATTATTAAGTACAGAAAAATAATAGACTTATGTTAATACATTGGTCCACAAAACTGTTTTGAACAGTTTGACTGGTATATACCAAGACAATTTACTCAGGGAGCATATAGGTGGGTGTTTGTAGTTTTCGCTACATTTTAGGTACTATGATTATGGTTATTTTTGTTTCTGAAATAGTGTTATATGGTGGCTTTTTAGATGTTTTAAATTAGGCATTTCATTTTCTTTGGTATTGAAACAGGTTTAATTTATTATTATATATAATTCCGGTAAATTAATTTAATAACAGCTCTATAAACACAATCCGTCTTGGTTGCCGAAACGTTTACAATCTATTACCATAACACGATAATGACAAAGTTGTGGTGTAAAGTTTGCTAGCCGTCACCCGGCCGACAAACTAACTAGAGACGAGAAGATGGGAGGTCAGGCGACTAATCCGTTATTACAACGGCACGAGATGGGCCGCGGTGTCCCACTCTCGTAAGCGCATTAGTCGAATTAACAATTAGTCATGCCTACGTCTGCCCGCCAAGTTTACACAAATTTACATAACAATAAAGCCCTTTCGTATACCAACCGTTCGTTATGGCGATTTTTAAATTAATTGGATCGGGAGCCGTGGAAAATTTGTGGGCTTACAACCCTACATCGCGGTCAGTTACTGAAGCAGAATGTATTGGAAACTGGACAGTTTGATTTTTATCAACGCTGATAGCATCCTTGTGTAATTAAAAATGTATGATTGGACGTAGGGTTGCACAACGCAGATGTGCAATGTGCATTGTGTATAGAACTATGATACAGCAAAGTACTCAAAGAGATCGACAGATAGGAATGGTACCCTTTTGTCACTGAATCAACATTTATATTTAGTTATGATAGAGCTAAATGTTTGAGCTCGTAAATCATTTAAACAAGAATGTTAAGTATTTAATCCATTTCCTAAGATGTTTTATTGTTTACTACTTACAAGATACCTAAGCAAATATTTCTACAACTACGCAGTTTATAGTATTAAGGTTATTTAATTACTTTGTAGCTAGTATCCAGATACCAATCTAGCTACAATGTAATTTCACTTAAGGGCGATTTTGAATTTAACCTATGGATTAATCGAATTGTACCAACAAGTTTAATTTACACAATTATAACGGAAACTTTGTTTGTAACCGTACCTCATTACTCCGTCCAGGGAGCGTCATTAATAACTGAGGCAGTAAATACTCAGTTCATTTCACATTTTGCGCTGATGTCGTTAAAACAATCAGTATTATCGAAACATAATCTCATTATTAACTTATTGTGACATTGTTATGACGGACGAGAGCATTGAAGCGGCGACAGATACGCTAGTGTCCCACGATCCAAATGGGCAACGATAAAAGCGCAAAACTAAATCGAGACCGGAATAAGCAAGAACAATGCCGCGCTTAAATTGTAGCATTGTGAGCGAACAACAGCAGCCGACACGTCCGCGAAGAATAGAGTCATTTGCCTCTAACAACATTAATGCCAGCCTGACCCTCATACCATCAGTTTTTGTTTGTTAATCTACAGAAAAGGGCGTAACTCATTTTGTCAACTCGTAATTTAATTTCACTTGAACCCCACCGACTCAGCGGTAGTAGGCGACACAGGACATGGCCAACAGCAATTTATGATGTTAATTTATTGTCAGTTTATGTAATTATTGTAGATCTGATAGTCAACAAAACACTGTTATCAAGAGATCACAGTTTACACCTCACATAGTACGGAACCGTTGGAAATTACTCATACTTCAGAACGGTGTATTTTATAATAGGAACGCAATAAATTTTCTTAATTACAATACGCAATACGTGCAGTCCCATCGTTATGCTGAAAGTTTAACGTCCCTATACAAACCCACCATCGTCCCGGCCAAAGGTGACGGTCGCTTTTAGAAATGCTTAAAATGCAATTTTACGTGAGTACTTTTATTTATGGCCCCCAAAAATGTAAAATGCAAACGTTTTATTGCGGGGCTTTATAAAAATACGAAGAACAAACAATGTTCCCGTTATCCCAAGACGAGGGGACGTCGGGCCATATTTGTCCGTTTTGTGACGATCAGCGGAACACATCTTAAGTAGGCGAGCACAGGTAAACGAGGGTACTCCCTTACCATTTTTTATGTCGTTATTGAACATTTGATCCCCCACCAAAGATCCAACGAAAATACATTACGAGTATTTATTACTATAATTGTATCACGAATGTAAACAGTGATGATTTTAAAGTCTCCGAACAGACCCTTTGAAATGAATTGAAGATTCAAATGAGCGATAAATTTGATTACTCCACTCGACAAAGAGATTTAATTTTGATAAATCAACGCGTATTGTTGTTGAGATTTATTATGTTTGCTTCTGTGATGTCAACCTTTTCAATAGATTTGAGTCGAGCTAATCCAGTAAAGGATATGTCCATCGGTGGATTCTATCACCTTAATGAAAGGACTAAGACAAAATGCTTTAAGCGTATTAAAATATTGTGTGCTATTATAAAAATATCTCAAGCCGTCCAATTAGCTTTTTATATAGGTAAGCCAGCAGCGCTGTTCTCGAGTCTACTTTGTCTGACGTAATAGCGGCATTACCCTCTTTCGGGGCGTCGTCGGCGTCGTCGCAAAGCGAAGTGTGTTGAAAAATGTGAAATATTTAAGATGCAAAATTTTATAATAAGAATCGCCGAGATTACACCTTGTGCTCATCTATTTTTAATGCTACGCCGGCAAGTGGGACATTTTTATTGCCCCCAAGCTCTAGATTAGTTTTGTTCTGTGAATTTGATGCATATAAAATGAGCTCGATTATTCAACGCCCTGCGCGACTTGCTTAGTATTGTGCCCACTGCAAATATGAATTCCAAATTATGCCATATGACTTTTCCGTATTTTTAAGGGTGCGTTTGTCTGTTTAAAAAAAATATTATGTTTTGTAGACCGTCTTGTATTTTATGTTGTTTTGAAAGTTTTGTTTTGTTGAACCAAAATTGTTACAGTGTCTTTTATAAAATATTTACTTTTTATAAGAATATAAATGCAGATTTTATAAACTTTTAGTGGCCTTAAATAAAATAAGTCCTTAAATTAATTTTAATGAAAATTTGATTGGCGTTATAAATATAAATGCAGGCTAAGATTATGTCATTTCAAAAATTGATGTTAAATGACACATCGCAAGTTCTAAATCCGAAATTCCAATCGAAATAACGGCAGCAACTATGACATTCTGTGTCGAATAAGAATACAAAGGAAAGAATATGAACATGTGCAAAAAATATCTGGCGTATGCATTTGGGAATTTCGCGTGACAGAAAATTTAATACGAGGGGAGTCTAATATTAAACCTCGGGGACCCATCACTTTTAATATTTGGTCGGCGTCCTAGAGGGCTCCTAAATTATTTACCAAATGGAAAGGTAATGGTCGAGGAAGAGTGCGAATGAAGGTATGCAAATTTTATAAGCACGTATTGTTGGTCATAAAACGTGTTAGGTTTGCTCTTAAATCGGCGTAATGAAGAATTCGCGGCCGGCAAATGTGCTCACACGACGTAACGCCGGGGCCCGACACCAAAAGTGAATTTGGTTTTATGTCGTAATTGGGATTTATTATCTCGTAAAATACTGAATTATAATTTGAGATACATAAACATTATCTATGTTACAACCCTTTAACGTTGTAAAACCTCACGATATCTACCATACTTATATATATTATACCATAAGTATAAAAGTAATACTTAATTTAAACTAATAGTCTTAAGTTCCGCTTTGTTATTCTTAAATATAAAACATACATACAGTCATACAGACGAACAAAAAATCCCCCATTCTGTACTCGGTTAAAATTTGTGTATGTCTATGAATAAACTAACTAGGTTGTTCAATATTGCTGATTAATATTGTTAATAAATTAATTATACATTCATATCATACTTACCTAGATACACAGTGCTTGTAAACCCTCTAGGTAGACTGATTGAATTCTGCGAATGAAATGTGTATCCTCCTACCTGATAATGTTATTAGTTCATAACATTTAGAAAACCCAATTAATTTATCTGAATATTAAACCAAATTTCGACGTATTAATATCGATAAATCCTCTATAAAAACTGTGAAGCTTAATGAACGAACTGTGAACTCGAAAAGCAACCGCAAGTGAGTCGCTAGGAAAACAACAACTCTCGTGCGGGCGCTCCGAAAATAAATTGAATTGTATAACAATTGAACATTTTAGCTTCGTAGTAGGCGAAGATTTATTGGAAAAAAATCACGATTAATTCGCACACGTGTCCTCGTTTAGGGTGAAGGGGTGAAGCGGGAGTCACGGCCCATAAAGAGTCACGCATCGCGGACGCTTGCTAATGACGGCGCGCCGGTACCACGGGCCTCCGCGCGCCAGCGTACCTTATTAGGTACGTTTACGAGAAACTTTGTGTCGTTTAACTAGTTTTGGTAATTGCGAAAAACTTAGTTATCTTAATGCTCGTTTGCTATGAAATTTACTGGCTTGAGGTTCCCGTTGTGTGTTATAATTGTGTTTAATAGGGGTTTATAAATAGCTATGATACGATTTCATTATTTTACATTATTGTATCCTAGGTATGTCAGATTTACTTTGTGAATTCATTGCCAGTCTCGTGGATGCAAACACGACTTCAGAGCCACCCAAACGCAAAGTCCGAGTCTTAAATGCGAGTCTTAAAGTATAATTAAATTTCTATATTAGCAGTATGGATGTCAGTTTATACTCGATCATACTTCACGTTAAATATCAAATCAAATAAAATCTAAACTACAAAATTTTATAAGAATAAAACCTTCGTATTTGTTCCACGGGTTCACAATGTGGAATTGTATGTAATATAATATTACAGACAGAAATCCGAGAGCTAAAATGAGTAAGGTGCGCGAAAGGAACAGATTGACGTAAAACAAGGCCAATCAGCATAAGATGTATGAAATAAAGATTTTATCGGAAATACCTCGGAATCGGAACCAAACGTGAAGATTCGTGGAACACGTTGCGTTTTATTTTTATGTTTTATTTAAATGAGAATGCCTTCCGTCTACGTTAAGTCATAAAAAAAATCTTCATAAATGGCCGAAATAAAAAATACTCGGTAATGGTATACAGATGCAAAGTAGATCGTTGTAATAATTATATCTGTATTTTTTTCCACGTAGAATTTCATACATCGGTAGGTTTAAACGTTGATTCTCGTAATTAATTGAAACTCTAGAAACTTTAGTCGATTAAAATTAAATTATGATCTTGACTACAGTAACATTTAAAACATTATAAACAAAACGATGCTCTTATCTGTCAGAGTAAACCTATGTAATGTATGTATGTATGAATGAAGAAGTTAGTTTTGTACTGCATTAGGCCATATCGAACCTCACTCTTACAACCTAGCGGGAAGTCTGAACTCTTGTCATAAAGTAAAAAAAGGTTGCGGTCAAAAAGCTTTACCATTACAAGCTTTATTGTACACATCAGTTCATTTTATGGACAAAATCCAGAATTTTGTTTTATTTGAATTGAATTTTTAGGTTTTTAGGTAAATTATCATTATTAACAAACCTAGTTGAGGTACGTAGGCATGTTCGGAGGGGATCCAGCCAGTTAATCAGTCTCGGGCGTAGGGTACGTTTTGTTTATTTCTGTGTACGTTCAGATTTACTGTGGAGTGGCGCCCAACGACCGGATCCGTGAGGGCTAGCTGCAAAAGATTCTACTCAATTTACCTAAATATATTTTACTCGTATTTTTTTATTATTATAATAAACTGTATTAATGTATTTTATTGGCTACTGAATGTTTTTATCGATGGAGCTAATTTTTCATTCCAATATTCCGACGCATTCAAATGAATATTTTTTTTTGTATTTAGAAGCTAAACTCCAACCCACAGTGAGATAGGGTGCGGCTTACATTCATTTCGTCCCTGTTTAAGTAGATGTCTTTAGTGGTCTGCAGTTGACTCTATTAAAACATTACAATGTACAGTCAAAAATGTAACATAATTTGAGCGTCAATTCTCGAACTTCATAAATAATGTATTGCTTATGTCAAGGTAATAAAGAATACTTATGATTTACTTTCCTAGTCATTAGTCGGCACCACCAGTAGGTAATCATAAACAAAATGCAATCAGCAAAGTCAAATCGATACTATTGCAAGTAGACAATAGCTACCTGCTTGTAATCTGATACGTACAAGCAAACACAAGTAAAGCAAACTGTGAAATGTTAATGCGATGTTTACATAACATACAATTGGGATGCACAATACGAATCTATACAAGCAAGATAAACAATATGCACATCATATTCAAGCCCTTTGTTTACCACATAAATCCTGTAGATACTGTTTGAATTTCAATAATCAATGACTTGAAGATAATTTAGGGTGGGTTATTTCAAACAGTCTGTTAACGTTACACACGTACGTCAAAAAATACCGATTGCTGAAGATGTATTTGATTATATTATATAGATTTAACATACGTAAAACGTAAGGGGTTGTTTTATGACTTAAATACCCAGTTATCAACGTTATTAGGGCTTCTAGTAGAAAACAAAACATTTTTGTTATGAGTGCTGCTAGAAGAAAAAAATTGATATCGCCATTTTTAACATTTACATGTGTGTCAATTGAAGCTGGAGCAACCCGCCCTTAGTCGACGTCAGAAGATACATAGAAAGAGTTTTTAATAGAAGTACCTATACTACTAGTATTTTGTATTATCGTGAGTAGTGAATACAATTCCCTTTCGTTCCTGAAAAAGCGGGCCTTTAGAAACTACAAATCCGGTGAGGGCCCTATTGTATGAAGAGCAATGGACATGCCATATTGGGACATATGAAGTGGATGAAGGTCTGAAGCCTACATTTTCCGGGAATTACTACTGTGATTATAATGTAGATATATTTATAAGATTTGCGACGTTATTCCTTAGATTTCATCGTCACTACAACATGCCGTTGTTGATTAGTAAATACTGGACTAATACTTAGATACTTATGTCAAATATGTAGGTTCATTGGACGTAGGAACAAGAGGACGACATCATCAATACATATAAATAAAATTGGAGGATCTGTTTGTAACATCAAAATAATAGCTTCATACTCAATGCATATGATAGTATACCCGAAACACGAAAATGCAATTTAAAATGTATTTGTCTGTCTGTATGTGTGTTTGTTTTTGCTAATCTCCGAAACGACTGGACCGATTTTGACGGGACTTTCATTGGCAGATAGATGACGGTCCAAGGACTATTATAGTCTACTTTGAATTTTTAAAACGTTTAAGGTTCCGCAGGAAAATTAGAAAAACGCAAAAAAATTGTGGGTTACAGCTATTCGGCGACGGATGGCTTGGCGGTTTTGATGAAACTTCCACTGGCAAATATCTGGTATTATAAGGAATAACTAAGGCTATTTTCAATTTGGAAAATAATTAGGGCTTTGCGGGAAAAAAAAAATCATAAAAGTGTTAACAATATCATTTTCAATTAAGTAAATCTGCTACTACGTACAGGTTTTTACTCGAACTCTGCGGGGACGAAGTCCCGGGCATAAGCTAGTCTTATCTATAACTTGTCTACGCCCACGTCTCCCCAGTAACACTGAACATACGTACAATCTTAACAGAGCCACAGACGTATTCAGACACTAGATAGCTATTGGAAATCCTTGTCACAGTCGAATTGAGCCTAACGTTCCATTCCACACATTACATTGGTCCTAGTTATGGTCAAGGTAGAACGTAAAGCCACTGCATAACAGTTACGTGCTTTATGTGGCATTCATGTGGTTCAATCATGGACTATCTGAATAATATAATATGTGTTTGTAACTAAATTATTACATTGAAGACTGCTAAGCCCTAGCAAAGTGTGCAAGCCCCACGAATCAAGTAACAAACTGAGTATAATAGACATTCATTTTTACTTTTAAACTGATTATATTGTTTGAAAAACAATGGACAAAAAGAAAATGGAGTCTGATTGTCTATAAGTGGCTTAAATAAATAAAACTTTTTGAATTTAACTTGACACTGACAATGGTCATAAATAACTTTAGAAAGTATCTTAGCTCGGGTATCATCGCATCAAATAAATTTAGAATTCAAGTAATACTCTCAATCCCAAATAAGTTACATTCAGTCCATCAAAACATATACAAAGCAAAATAAAGAAAACTTTAACTTTAGACTAAGAACTGAGTTTGAAAGAAGAAGTGAAATTCGGCTTTGAATCTACAATGTAAAGGTACCAAGAGTGTGTAGTGATATGCATCTTACTTTAAGTACTTGACTTCGTTCAAGCACGTACACAGATCTTTTCGACGGGGAGGGGGGGGGGGGGGTATAGGCAAGATTAAATGGACATAATTATTAGCTTTCCCCGTTATAATTTTTCATGTACTTATTTAATAGATATCTACATATTATTATATAAATTATAACACTGTCGGGGGGACCCTCTTAGCCCCCTCTGGGTACGGTCCTGGGTCCTTTACTTTATATTTTTATCCTGGGAATCAAACTGGATGTTCAGCAGTCGCGCTGTGCGACCACTAAACCATTGAGGCAGCCATGAAGTAAACATAAATAAATTACGTTTTTTTTGTATGAATGTAGGTAATTGTTGTGGGCTACTTTGTACACTGTTCCCACTAATGGTAGTAGTCACGGATTCAGAAACTTCTTTGCTTATCACTGTAAAGATCCTAGGTGGGCTGCCCTGTTTACTCAAAGCATAATAGTCGGTGCAATTAGGTTTTTACACGAGCCTACTTATGAAAACTAAAATGTTTTGTTCACTAACAACAGTTATTTGTAAGTAAATACTAAAAGCAAAGCTTATTAAATAGGTTATTTTGTTCTGTGTTACTTTGTGTGGTAAACACGATGTAGGTAGCTATTTTAATTATGTATTTCTAGCGAAAACATTTTGTCTTTTATTAGGCAGATATTAATTACCCTTTTCTCAGCTTAGGTACACACCTTTTCAATAATAAGGTATAGAAACTTGTACCTCAGTAAAATAAACAATAAATAATGCTTTCTTCGACCTAATTGTGCATCATTCAGGCATCTAGACCGCATGCTTGACACCAGCAATGCACACAAGATGTGCCAGGCAGGTGTCGGGTCACATTTGCGGTCGCTGAGCGATGCATGCGCCGACCACACCGTCCGCTGCGTGCCGCCATACCGCGCGACGCACCCTGTATCAATGTCATTGCTACATTCACACCACATTACTCCAAGATTGGAATTGTCGGGTTTGATTTTGGGAATGTAAGTACGTGTTATGTCCTGGTATGATGTTGCAAATCCATTTATATATAGCAAACACATAGGCTTTCATTGTTATCTCAATCTCAAACTATCCCTGTTTGTTTGTATGTCTACCTATAACAAAAAAGGTTAGAAAGTGAACATGCTAAAAACGTCACGAAAGGGAAGAAACTAGTTCGGAATACGCTTGAAAGGTTCGCTAGACGTGGTTTTTCCTTATAAATTCTACGACACAATAAAACTTGATCGCCAAACATGTTTAAAGCTCTGCAGAGAGATTCATTTGATTGCTGTATCATGTTCAAGTCCTCAACTGAAAGATCTCAATATTGTAGGAACGTATAACGAAACAAATTACTTTGTATTATCTATTCCCAAGTGAACCAAAGAAAGGATTCCAAGATCCACTTTCAGAGAAGATAGATATCGTTTTACGCTGTAACTTAGCTCTTTGCATGCAAGATTACTAAGACGTTTCATCATTATTTAACTTTAAGAAGTATTAATAAGATTGCAAGTAGTTTGAATATAGACTATAATCACAGTAAAGGTTTTGTGTATTGTTGTCTTTTAATTAAAGAACTTTTTTCAAGTTTGTGGTTTTTTATACTGAGGTTTAAGAGACTTGAGATTATACTAATCCATTTTTAGTACCTAAGTTTACTTCCTGGTTTGGGTGTATTATTTAAACATAACATAACATAATATTACGCCTGTATTCCCCGAAGAGGTAGGCCGAGGTGCACATATAGTACACCCACATTTCGCCAGTAATTTTTTTCGGTCCCGATGTAATAGGGGGCGAGCCTATTCCCATTATCCAGGCACAATTCCAGACTCCGTACTGCTACTGAGAATAACCTAATGGAAAAACCCAGTAACACTTTGCCCGACCCGGGATTCGAACCCAGAACCTTGAGCTCAGCCGCCGCGCTTAGCAACCACTACACCAACTAGACAGTGTTATTTATTTATAATTTAATATTATTATTTTGTAATAGCCAGCATGTCACAGTAACAGCAAACATCGCTTACCAGCTATCCATAATTAAGCAGACATTGGATCTAAAACTGTAAGTTCTACGTATGTAATATCGGTACCTACTTCTTCTGATAACAGCTACCTACACGACAACCCGCCTTGCACTGGTTATTCTGTATTATTTGTTTCTTGATGTGCAATAAAGTATATTCTATTCAATTCCACAATGACACATCTCAATATTTTTCGTAAACAACTACGATATATTATTTATGCTACGTATATCATGGCTGGCTCTAAAAGCCCCGTACATAATCTGTTAAGATATTCCGAGTGCGGTATTAAAAAGCATTTGGGAATGCTTGCTAATTCCTCTCCAGAAAAGAACAATCACGGCGCGTGAGTGCTATGTGTTGTGCATTACCCTCATGGGTGGTGTGGGATTGAGGCGGACGCGGTTGATGTACTTACTGGATTTTATTGAGGTACTAGAAGTGTTTTTTTAGCGTAATTGGTGATAAGATCTCGCAAGACAGTGTAGGATCATATATTATGCAAATCGCAGTAGGCAGATATAATTAAGACAAAATCTTTTTTCTTTGACTCTAATTTTCTTTTTAATATCTATGATTTGAAATTCCCTATAAACTGTAACGGTCACCCGATTGCCAGCCATGCCAAAGCCATGCCATGCCGTGTCGTCTTGGTGCAGCCACAGCCACAGCCTCAGCCAAAGCCATAGCCATGACATCAAGTACGCCACGGCAGCCACAACAAAGAGAAAGTCAATTGACTAGTGCGTCACGTGCGCTTGTCAACCTAACGATTTAGAGTGGGGGTAAACTTATAAATAAGTCGCGCAGCGCATTTTGAGGGGCATTCTGATCTAGAACCTAGCCTAAGCCGAAACTCTGTTTGATTATAATTTATACTATATATATATCTTGTATTCCTCTATCTTGTGTTTCAATAAATATCTTGCATTTCTCTATTGTGTTTCAAAACCTAAACATAGTCCAGAAAATTTAAATCCCACTCGTCGCTACCATTTTTCTTGATAAATTGCACTTAGCGTGCTAGCAATCAAAAAATACTTAACAGCACTCTCTGAAATAGTTTAAATAGAGAAAGTATAATGAATGATGAAGTAGAGAAAGTACAATGAATGAACGAATGATGAAGATATCATGATGACACTTGCGCACCGCGGATTTCTGTGCCTTGTGCCACACACAATTGAAACAGTAGAGATTAGAGAATATAGACTAGTACACCAACATGAGTCGGGATTTTCACTACAGCTTTGTACATTAACTTCCATTATACTCGTGCATTTAAAGACAATGGATTGTTTTATTTATTTTCACTGAACGAATATTGTGGTATACGTGAGGTGCTATGTTGAGGTACATTGCTCGAAGTCGATACTATTGTATCTCATTGTTTTTAAACTAAGGTTATTTGATGGTAGATTATACAGCAGCCTTGGTTTTACCTACAATTTAATTGGACTAGCCGAACAGGGAAACCACTAAATACTAACGGACTAAGCTATTATTATTAAGCTATCACTAAGTGAAGATTTTCAAAGTAAAGGATACTGGCATAGCGGGAACCAAACGGTATAGTGTTCGGAGCGTAGAAAACTCCTAGTTTCGATCAGTAAACACCAAAAGAAATTGGCTCAAGGAATTGGAGGCTTAATCCAACAGTGTTACAATTTCAAACAAAAATTACCCAAAACAATATAACTAAGGAATCTCTGCATAACTCTCTTACAAGCAGATGTGATCTTATGTATTATTACTGTGGTTTTCCATGTTATTATGACTATCAAAAATATTTTAAAACATTTAATTATTTCCTTAAAATGTAGTATTAAACTTTTACTTGCCTCTGAATCATCAACACAATATTAATTGATATTGCCAATTCGAATGCGATGTCTACAATTACACAGAACATTAATTTTGGGAAATTCGCTTGCATTTCCTCATGTTAGCTCGCCCATCCTTACTCTGTCTTTCAGCAAATGACTGTTGGTATCAACCCTAAGTAAAACACCCTAACTATCTGGACGGCCATCTGACAAAGCGTCATCGGCCGATGTTTACAAAACGAGATAAGCGTGACCGATCTCTGGACACCCTTCCAGGAAGTAGGGAACAAGATGTAATGGAGTATGTTGTTACGTAAATATTCACATCTTATGCCTCTCGCTTCTTGGCTTAATCCACATATTGAGTCCAGGACACATATAAATAAGGTCTCTTATCGTATGGTTGATGAACAACCTGGGATCAGAGTTTAAACCGCCTATAGGCCTCTGACATGGCTTTACGTACCGTTGAAAAATCTCTCAGGTATGCTGTTTTCCTTCACCTTTTTAGCAACTGATAACTATTTTATAATACGCATATGAATTCAAAAATACATTAGTGTAGGCCAGGGTTTGAACTTGCGACCTTTGACTTGGTAGTCCTACCGTCATATTACTCGGTTATCAGTGTTGTTTTATAAATAAGTTGATGATTATGTACCTACGTGTGCGTTCTAGTTTTTTGTGAAGAAAGAGTATTTTTAGTAGGCACCATAGGTCTAATAAATTGCAACGCAGTTAATAAATAACAAACATCCTGCAGTAGTTGATGTGGAACCGTCACACATCTGTTTCTACATCCATGTTCTGCACTAGAACTGAAATTTACGACTAACAAGTAACCTACAAACACGTGTTTTGACACTATAAAACAGTCAAACTTTTTACAGACATTAAAAACAGTGTAATAGCTATCCTTATCGTGTCGCGTCCGGAATCATAACAGTGCATAGTCGGCTCTATGGCATCGCTGTTCGTGACGGAAGCAGCTCCTCCGGCCAGTAATGCGTTGACCTAGGTCGGCCTCCTTGCGACCGCTGCAACCATTACTCATTGAAAATTATACGAGACTAAGTGGTGTTTCGGGTATATCCAGTCATGCGAGTCCGCGCCCTGTTTGCGAACATCGAATAACAACGCAATTCGAATGAGGTTTGCGTGTATCGATTGTAGTTTCTTTAGCGATTTATTGCTTTGAATTTTTCGCTCATGCATTTCCCGTTGTTAGAGTGATGCCGAATATCGATGGCACAGAGAAATGGTGTGGAATGTGAATTGGTTGGCGGAAACCATATTTTTGGAGCGTTAACTGTATAGATTTATTGTATGTTATAATTTTATTACCTGCCTGCAGTAGCTATACAAAACTAGCAGATTAAACGTAAAAAAATCGTTCTATTACGTTCTATCTATTATATAAACATGATTTGCAGCACCTAACTTCATTTTAATACGTTACTTATTTGATGTTTACTGCATCGAGTTAACTGTATAACAACCAATATAAAAATAGGACATAATTCCTCATAAGACGGATTGATGTACGACATGGCTATTTGATCTTCCCTTAGCCAGGTCATCATGTTAATGACAATTTTTTTTACATCAGTCACCATCAGACATTCTATTTCTCCTACGTATTACGTAAAAACCCAGCTATCTAAATGATTCTTCAAAGCAACCCTTCACAGCCACGACTGACAGAACTATTTATCATCATTCATTAGTTCACTCCTGATGGATTAAACACGCGTGTCGTCTCTTGCGGCCAGATTAGCCAAAGGATTATGTTCAAGGGTTGAGGGTGAAACTTTGATGTGTTCACGTTGTTATCTATTTTGTTGAAGTCCAAGTAATGTAACGGCTAATGGATTTGTTATACCGCGTTTAGGTAACTATAAGTAACCACTCCTTACTAGAGTAAGCTCAATAAGGAGACGTATGAGTAAAGAATTCTTTATTTAATTAACTCCATTATTTTTCGTGTATTGTTAAATAAATTGTTATTATTTTTAAATATGTAGTTGTTACTTTGGAAGCTTGTAATTAGCAAATATTTTAACTTATTCGTAATATCGACTGAAGACGTCCACTGTTGAAAGGCTTCCCCCTTAGAAAGGGTGGGGGGTGCCATAATCCACACTCTTTGCTAGCGGCTTTGGGATCGCAATATTGGTGGTCAAGTTACAGAAGACGCTGCTACCCATCTTCTGGATTCTCCCTTAATTACCTCTTACGACACCCACGGGAGGGAAGTGGGTAGTCAATTTTAGGCCGGATACCACACGGCACATTCGTTACAACTATGTAATTATTAGTCTGTGAGCTTTCCGAAGAATAAATGAATAGATTTTAAGAAAAAAAGGAAAGTACCGATTAAGGAGATCTAGGGTCGTAGACTAGTAGCAAATCGCTTCACGAATAAAAATCGATAGCATTCTGGCAGAGCTTATTACATAACAAGTATCAACAAGTTATTTGTTATTAGTTTGTGACGTTTTAGATATATATCTATCTAATCATAGTTGTTTACTAAAAATGTTAGCATCATGCTTACGTCAAATCTTTTTATCACAATTGATTTTAATTATTGAATCACAGTTATCTTATCCTTAATAATTCGTATGCTTGTCTAGCGTATAAAGATCACCTGTTATGTTATAATAGATAAGGAACCTACTACTTCTGCTACGCTTAGTAATTAATAAATTTAAAATTGTCATTACCTTCAACAACATTCAAAAAATCTAAATTTTGCTATGGGCAAGATAATCATTTGCTAGCAAGTTCATTTATGCATTCGCAGTTAAAAATATTTAAAACTTAATTATAATTGTATTAAACATAAAGTAGGTATACCAGTATTAATTAAAAGCTCTATTTTCCGCATATATGTACATACGTAATATAATCATGTATATTCCCAAGAGTTATCCATGTGGTACGTCGGCAAACCTCGGGCTTAACTTCGCTAATGGTTCGGACAATGGGTTCAAACTATTATCGACAAGACATAAGAGGTTTGCCCTCCTGGGACCTCTGTGATCCATAGAAAGAATGAGTCCGGAATTACGGTGCATCCTTTGAAGTGGAGCTATCAAAATTTGATAGACTATAGGATATAACGGTGGAACGTTGCTTTATCGGCTTTTGATCCTCAGGTTTGTAGAAAATTCTAGATTTTAAATTGTATTTGTTGCCTAGAAATACTGATTTCGAGGCGGAACGATTAAATCACAAATAATTTATTTCTTTGCAAATATGTGTACAATAATTATAGTAAAGTGTTCTTTAACCAAATATCCTACCATAAGACTTGCAAAATTATTTAATTAATGTTCATTAATCCATGTTGTACATAGTTGAGCTACACCCATGGGAAAACAAATTAAATATTCATACAACTATAATGGATATGACATGTTTGTAGGATCTATCGATAAGTCTATGCGATTGATCATGCTCAATACGAAACCACAGACAGAAAATTACCAAAACAGGTTATTTAAAAATCCACCAAATATGTAATCAACACCCATTTATGTCATAGATTGACGCTCAATATATATAGATACATTATATTTAAACAAACCTACTCTACAACGTATATAACCGATCCAATCACACCGAAAACTTAATTGATTAAAAGTTAGCAAGACGAGAAGTGTGGACCGACTGACGGTCGTGAAGCGGAGCAATATTCGCACGGGCACCGCCCACCGTCCATCTAAGTCGAGCAAATTGTTTACGACAACCCAGTTTTCAGGAGAAACTATTTAATTCAGTTGCCGTGCCATCCCACGACGTCGAAGTTGACGGTACAAGTAGCACTCACCACTGATGGCCCACTGAAGGCTTGAATACCACTAGTTATAAGCGGTGATAATTATCATTTGCATACAGAGTTTGTGTTCTCGTTTTCATCTAACTATATTTTGTATGTCCACACTTAAATGCAATGAAAAGTTGTAGGATATATTATGACATGTTTTTGTTTCTATCCTTATTCGATATACATATACACGAGTATTTACGGAATTACTTAAATTTGCCTTTACTTTTCTTAATTTATTTTATGAACATCAAATTAAACTTTTACTTATAGGTACCTAGTCACCTAAGTTGATTAGCATCCAACCTTAAAACTAATCTCTTAGTCCCAAGGTTAATACAATTATTTCTAAAGCCGGCGAGAAAAACAAATGACATTAAGTATCTAAAATAGAATTCTTCAAATACTTTTCAAATTTCAAAAACCTCAGGGAAGTCGTGGAAAGGAAATGAACGTGTCTCAGTCATAAATCGACAGGACACGTCGCAGCGCGGCGACGCGTTTACATAAATGCAGCTTACCTGCACAACACGACGTATTTGCTTCTTTTTAATATTAGACCAATAGTTTTTCTATGAATTGAATAATAATTTATCCTGTTTAAATAAAAACGAACATGTTTGGAAATAATATCTAAACTAATAAGTAACAATTCAACTGTAATAATGAGCAGAAAGCATAGCGGAAAAACGTCGTTTTCGCAAAATGTCTCCTGGCCGTAAAATGTCTCTTTCTAATCATGTTGCATATAAAAAAAAACTGTTTGTTAGCTACATAGTTTCTTTATGGACACATAATTTTATAATATAAAAATTACCTTATTAACCACACATTTCCTTTTAAAATGCAAGTAATCAACGACTTAAAAATCTATAAAGAACAATAAGAAATTAATGAATGCCATACATGATAGTAATGGACTCGATCGACCAAACTCCACAAATCATGTCCCACGGAGATAAGTACCTACCTATAAAATTTTAAATAAACGCGCATTGATTGGCTCATTTATCTGCCGTCAATTTAAAGTATTTATACGCTGATGCGACATCAATTTTGCATTATAACCCATTGGAGCAATGACAGTGAAAAACTATCGGAGCGCATAATTTTTTTAAATAACGCGTGGGAAGCCCCAGTTTTAAAGGTTTACTTAAATATTTATTAATGAACAGATTAAGTCTAAATATTATTTAATATTTATTTGTAAATATCATGTGAAAGAAGCCTAAAATAGAAGTAATTTCCTTTCCTTTTAAGAAAACGTCTTACTAGGAATTTCTCCTATATCGTGAATGCTTTTTACAAACATGTAATATCTCAAACACAAGCATCCAGACTCGGGACAAACATCTACGGATCACACAGTTATTGCCCCGTACGGGGATCGAACCCGCAACCCCAAGCGTAGCAAATAATCGCTTAGCCACTGCACCTATCAGGTCATCAAATATAATATCGATATAACTAAATATTTTTACATGTGATACAAAGCATCGAAAAAAATAACAATACTTGAATTTTAGATACAAAGCTAATAATATAGATAGAAAACAAAATAAGAACAGCCTACTTTTATTTCATAGGCACATTAAAAGGCATCGTTGACCAGTCTGATTGATGTTATAGTCTGCCACGTCAAATCCGGATGAAAACTTTAAAACGGTCGGACGTTTTAACCGGGCCGGGCGTAATTGCAGTAACAAGGGTGCTCTAACGTTATTTAGTCCGGTGGCATTAACGTCCCGCTGCTGTCACGTTCCGTACACGCTTCGCTTTTAATTATATTTATTTACCAATACACGCTTTTGTCACTTTTGAGCACGGAAAGTAATATGATGAGACGGTACAATAGCTATAGGGTGTTCTTTTTTATGTTGTGAGATGAAAATACAAACGTATTTTGTGACTTAAAAACTTTTGAGTCTATTGTCGCTATGCTTTGACATGCTAACGACAGTGACCGGCATAATTTAATCAATGGTTTTAACACATTATCAATACTTATAATCTAATTTGATTGATTTGCCTTCTAATAATACTAAATGGAATTTTATTGTTTATTATTTTTTTCATACTATCTTCTTTAGAATAATTACTATTGGCTTAAGTTTAAAAAAGTCAACATCGTTCAATGTTTTAAACTTCGTTAAGAAACTCCTACCTTGTCAAGTCATCATCGAAACCCTATAAACAATCAATAAAAGTTCATTATCAACTCACAATTTGTTCACCTAATTATATCGATATTCGATAAAGGTACACCGATTATCGATACCTAAAATCGTTTTCACATTGTAGTCGTTAACGTCCCGCCTGTCAATCAAACGAGATCGATTGGCTAGTTATGTGCAAACTGTTGTTAAGCTCAGCTTAACGTACTGCGATAATCTATCCAATGACAACACTAGCACGCACACTCGGATACTTTTGTGTTCGAAATTTAATTTATAATTATTCTATAAGCTTTAGATAAAATCAATTGCTTTTTTGCGGTTAAACAAATATTACTAAGGTTAATGATAGCGAAAAGTTTTGTTACGTTATAACATACAAAAGTTAATGATTTCAATCACTTACGCGAATATAAGACATTGGAATAAAACTAGGTTTACGTTTAAATCAATTAAAACCGCGATAAAATCCGTAAATCTAGTTTTATTTCAATACAAAAGTTATTTTGATCTGTAAATTGCGTTCATGTTATAAAAGATGGTTTATAATTTAGAAAACTTTAATAAAACGAGCTACCTTAACATATATTTAAAACACACGAGTATGTCTGTCTGTTTTATACGTATGTAAAGTATTGTAAATTTCCAGCCAGACGGAAGAGACGCTGAATTTAACTCAATATGTAATGTTGATCCTTAAGAAGATAATTAAGCGCAGACAGCAAAAACCAACGCAGACAGTGCTTTGATTGTTTGTTTCTTTGTATTATTTTCCAATATCAATAGAAACGTTATCACACTAATATTATAAAGGCGAAAAGTTTGTGAGTGTGTTTGTATGTTTGTTACCTATTCATGCACAAAAGGCTAGACCGATTTTGAACACCGCGGGTGGCAGCTAGTAATTCATATACACAGACAGCTGGACTGAAGATTAGTAAAAATAGCCTTATAAACTAACTTTTAAAACTGTTTGATCTACATATTTATGTGTAAACATATTGCTATAATTTATATTATCTTAGCATTTCTTTTACTCATAAGCACATCGTACTTTATCTAAGATAGATAATTTGATAGCGTCGTGTCACAACAGATCTGACCACAATATGCACCAAAAATGAAGAGCTTTGCCCATGTGGCGACTATGGTGAATTGTATTGCAGTGATCCTCCGTTACGACCACTTGACATCCTGCAATCACTCGTAGCAGACATCTCGAGTCGATATCGTATATCGAACACTCGAGCGCAAGTATCGAGTGAGAGTCGAGAGGCCTCGTAATGTGAACTAACGCACACTTGATCGTCCGCCTGCCGAAGACCGAAATTCGATTAATGTTTGAGCCCGCCACAACTCACTTCGTTTCAAGTTCGCTACGACTAATCGAATCTCAATTTGACACAGACCCGAATCGTATTCCTGCAGTCCGTATCAATGTTTGCCATGCACCTGCAACAAAGATAGCAGTAATACATTTAAATATCAGGAAAATATATGCGATTTAATGTTCTACCACGTCTTTTGTAAAAGTCTTATGCCGGTAAAGAGCTCCACTTGTCTCCATCTGAAAAACGTTGAAAGGATCACAATGCAGCCAATTATTCTGTTCTATTGTCATACAAATAAACCTCAACCTTCGCCAAAAATGAAAGATAACAAAACTGACACGAGTGTATGCGAATTGAATCTGAATACAATGTCAGCATAACTAAAGAGTTTGACTTTAGACTAAAACGACAGTCCAGTGTAGCTTGCGCTCCTGTGTTCCCCGCACGATCTTAGTTAGTGGGCAAAAAAGGGTTATAGGTAAGCAATGTCGGGGTCTGGACTAAATGGGTAGCTAATATCATTGGGTTGTTCCGCGCCAGCGCTTGAGTGACAGTCCCCTGTGCAAGGCAGAGACTGAAATTGTTTGTAGAAGCGCATTGCGGGAGAGCTGGCCCATCAACTATGAACCGTATAAATATAAATTTCGTGCGCAGCCCTTGCAAATGTCACTCACGATTTTTGGGAAAAACTTTTTGACTCAACTTAATCAAAGTAACAAAACAGAATGTAGCATTGGCGAAAGATTTTAAGGGAACAACATGAATGTATGCATTATGAATGCTCGCACTGTCAACAATGATTACATGATGAAAACTAGGAATGAAAGAGAACGATAAAGCTTGGGTCACTTAAAATTTGCATTAATTAATAGCTAAACAAATATTGTTTTTTATGTGTCCAGGCGATTGTGAACTGAATGTTGTACAAATATTTTATCGAAGTACATGCAAGTATTTTATCAAAGTGATAATAATTTGTCATGTATGTACCAATCACAACCTAAAATTATTGATGCGATAATTTTCGTATGTATGTACATGTCGACAATATTATTTTTGTTAATGTCAAGCTGCATTTCAGCTGCCATTTAATATTGAATTACATAATAAAATTCACGATGCGGTTCCTTTTCTTAATATTATGTGGTTTATTTGTGTACGTGGAAAATGCTCAGCTACCTTCTGAAACTAACACCGCTTATGGGTACATAAAGAACATTGGAATCCCGATGGCGGAGAAAATTCGGAAAGCCGAGGAACTACAAGCTTCTAGGATTATTGGAGGCGTACCAGCGGCACTCGGACAATATCCTTTTCAGGTTTGTTCAAAATTCTAAACTGTGACCTGTCTTCGCTTTTCCTATTGCATTGTGTAACAGTGTATCGCTTGCACTATTCCCCTGTGAGATTAGCCGACTTCGAAGTTATGCTGTCAGGTTAGACATCTAGTTCGAGTGCACTGTTTGTAGCTATGTTCCAAACGAACATAACTTCGTATTAGGAATTAAGTAGCATTTATGGAAGAGTTGCCGGTTTTGTTCTTCTAGCAAAATTGTAGTATATTTTATTCTTATTTTTACCAATGATATTGTGTTAATAATTACCAGTCAAAGATTTTATTAGCTTTCTACACCACTTTTCCACTCAACTGTACCAAATTTCACTCTCCTCTTTGTGTGCAATATTCTTAAAAAGCGATCCTGAATAGCGTTTCACCTACTCATGCATAATTTAATAAAATACCCTCATCGCTCATGCAATGAAGAGCACAGACTAATAATTAAGGAAACTAATTTTGAAAAGACATAAGTAATTATAATATTTACCTTTTGATTTAGGTCGGACTTTTGGGAGAAATCTTTATTGACGATGCAATCGCTGGAAGTGTATGTGGTGGGACCCTGATATCTTCAAGCCGCGTCCTCACAGCTGCGCACTGCTGGTTCGACGGCGTCCACCAGGCTTGGCGCCTCACTGCTGTCCTTGGCTCCATCTATCTGTTCAGCGGTGGTACCAGAGTCCAGACGAGTGCCGTAGCAGTTCATCCGAACTGGAGTCCTACGCTAATTCGGAATGACATGGCCGTCGTTTACCTGCCGGGTCCAGTTACTTTGTCAAGTGAGTTACACATTTCATTTACGATTGGTACTACTAGGTCTCAACATTGTAGATAACATTTTAGGACGTTATGAGGCAGCCTTAAAATGTGTTTAATGTACTGGGGCTTTTTGGGGCAATTTCAATGCATTGGGGCTTCTTTCATTTTTCTTTATAAATGTACTGAATAGATACAATATACCTACTGAAACACCTTTATATATTTATTTCTTTAATTGTCATTATTTTAATGAATTATTAGCATTAATTTAATGTTTTCAGACACCATTTCTCCGGTATCCCTACCAAATGGGAGTGAAATGTTTGAGTCCTTCGCCAATGAGAGGGCAATAGCAATTGGTTTTGGTCTTACCAGGGACGGTATGTATATTCATTAAAATAGCAATAAATTATAGGATACCTACTCTTCACCTGACCTTTCTCACAACTTGTTCCATAAATACTATGTATTTTATTCCATCTATCTTCCTGACATTTTGTAACAGAATTCACCTTTACATTATTAAAAAAATATTCTCTTTTCCAGGTGGTACTATCTCGTCGAACCAGTTCTTGAGTCACGTGAGCCTGAATGTGTTAACTAACACCGAATGCTCTAGGGCGTACCCTCTCATTGTCCAAACCTCTAACATCTGTACCGGCGGTCTCGGAAATGTTGGCTTTTGTGATGGAGACACTGGTGGTCCCCTCATTCTTCTTAGAGACAGACCGGTCTTGGTAAGTCAAACTACTATAGGTACAATACACTAGGAGAAATTTAAAATAAATAAACAAATTGTTGTGAGATCCTGCAGCTGTTAATTCTACTTCAATGGATAGACGATGTAGGTACCCGAAATAGTCACTGTATTGCGGGTCATTAAATAGAAATATAATCACAGGAATCGCCATCTATGTGCAATAGTAATGTATTCAGGTTTGACCAAACTCCATAACGCGTCAGACCCCGAAACTACGGATGCAGTTATTCGTTCCGATTGAGAGCATTAGTGCAAGGTAAATGAGAAATTCTTATTGTAGTGTGAATTAATAAATATTGTTTATTTAATATTTACAGATTGGTGTGTCGTCATTCCGTTCCAGCCTAGGATGCGAAGCCAATCGGTCAAATGTCTACGCGCGAGTTACATCGTTCATGGACTTCATTAACCGCCACATTTGAATAAAACTGTAACACCCGATTGCTATTTACTATAATGTGAAAATAATTAAAATCATCTTTATTATTTTTTTTATTATTCTCCTTAGTAAAATTTATTTAGTCAAGGAAACTAATTTTATCTTCGTATATCTAAAATATAATTAAAAATTGGATTTTATAGTTAATAGTTTAAAAAAACACAGTAAGAGACTAGTGGCGCCCAGTCCTCAATGGAGAACAATTACCCTTACCATGAACTCTTAAAGATGAACAGTTTACGATGTGCAAGCGAGACGCCGCATTACACTGCACCTAGCGTCTCCCTTCCTATCGTAAACTGTCCTGCTCTAAGATTTCGTGGTAAGAAGGCTGGTTTGCTTTTTGGGTAGCTGTAATCGAAATTTTAATAAGACACCACTCAGTCTTATTTTCGATACTGTAAGTTCAAAATATGTTTTAATAAACTTGGTGAATGGAGCTTCCAATATTTAAATTACCTACATTTTAATATCTGCTAGTGGCGATCACAAACATCCATAAGGATGACGAAGAGTTCCCGATTTCTGTCCCAACGAATTTATCATCATAAATATCTTACTTATAGAATATAATAGTGATGGAAAGGCATCCATAAATAATAGTCTTATTTATGGAAGCTATTCCATCATAAAGCTACGGTGTGTCCTATAATGAAGTACTAACCACTTTAAACTGATAGTTATGTACATTGAGTTTGACTGCATCGTTCTTATTCGGTCTAGAAATCGCTAAACGCTGAGCAAGAGGTCCTAGATTAAAAGTCCGGTTCGGGCAGTGTTACTGGATTTTTTCATTTGGCATGTCAGCGGCAGTTCGGAGTATGGATTTATGTCCGGTTGAGGCACAAGGTTCACCCCCTATTACTTGAAATTCGGGTGTACTGCCTCTGCACCTCCACGTTCTTCTGTTCAACCTCTTGTGTTACGTTACAACTTTAAAATATTATGTTCGAAATATAAACTTTTACTTATTGTTAGTCAGTACTAAAAACCTTGAGCAAGTATCATTAAGCTAACATATCAACATGTTATAGGTAGTGTACAATAAATACATAACTTACAGTTTAAATAATAAACCAACTTATTTATTCCACAGTTGACCGATAATCGTTGATAAAAGAAGTGTTGGCAAATATTGTAAGATCTTTCAAGAGATAGATATGTTTTATTATCAGTAATGGTTTATCTAAAGCGAGAACGATACGTTTGAGTCATCGAGACGTCTTGTATTTTTTCGTAAATATAAGGTTTATATTTACTGTAAAATCAATTCTTGTGCATTTCCTTCGTAACATCAGGACGTTAGGTAAGAAATAGAAAACTTTGTATACCTAATCCAAGCGATTTTTTTTGTATCTTTTTAAGAATATAAATATACTAGCTTTTGCCCGCTGCTTGGCCGGCGTTAATTTATATAAAATCAAAATTGCAACCCCTATTTTCACCCCTAAGAGGGATGAATTTGAAAGTAGCCTTCGTCCGTTCCGTATCCCGATGAGTAGTCATTATAACTTGCCGTCCAATCATCGACATCATGATTATTGGCAGCATTAATGGGACCTCCACAAGTGACGCCGTACTATTCGTCACACCTAGGGTTGTAAGTCCCGACTGGCTTGTTCCCGAGGCATGAGTTATTTTTTAAAATACAATTATGGTTTATGTTGACATAATACTCGTAGAAAGGATTTAATAGTTTATTTGTGTTATGTGCAGTGCAGTGCACGTATGGGTATTTCTAAGCCTCTAGTGATTAGGTAATCAGGTCGTTACATTTCAAAATAATTGCAATCTGGCAGACTAACTAATTATCCTTCAGATAACAGTCTACTTATTGCGTCAAGAAACAATAATTATAATCTATTTAGATAAGTTTAAACCTAATAATAATATTATGAAAACACTCTTTATTCAGTTTTTACAGGAGCCACAATGAAGGTATACGTAATAGCCCTGTTTACTTTGGCATGTTTCGCCCAAGCTGAAGTCCAGGATTATTCGCCAGTTCCTTGGAATACTGCATATGGGTATCTTGAGAACATAGGAATCCCCGAAGCGCAGCGGATCCAGGAGGCTGAAACGGCACTCCTCAACCATGAGAGAATTGTTGGCGGAGTTCCAGCAGGAGCCGGACAATATCCTTACCAGGTTCGTTGTCAATTCATTTGTTTTAAATATTTAAAAGGGGCAGACGTGGATAAGATTGGCACAGAAGATGGCATTGTTTAAATTGTGGGCTTAACCCAGCAGTAGGATATTGAAGGGTGTGGATGATGATGATAATATATTATTTAAATATAATATACAATCAAAATTATGTTCTTTAAACCGTATCGATAATTAAGGTTACCTGATTTCGCGTACTACGATTATTAATGTCTTAACGACCAAAAAATATCAACATTATGTGAATATATATATAATTACACTGTTTTTAGTACTTTATAGAGATGACAGCTATATTAAAATAGTTTTGTATTACAGGCTGGCCTACTCCTGTCAATGATCGGTCTAGACGGAACCGGCGTTTGTGGAGGTTCGCTCATCAGCCCCAATAGAGTAGCTACCGCTGCCCACTGCTGGTTTGATGGTGTCCACCAATCTTGGAGAGTCACTGTCGTTCTCGGTTCCACAACATTATTCACTGGCGGAAACAGGGTTGACAGTAGCGTGGTTGCCATGCACCCAAATTGGACTCCTCAACTAGCTCGGAACGATGTCGCCGTGATCTACTTATCTAATAATGTACCTATTTCATGTAAGTATAATCACAGCAGTTATCAGTCACGTTATTGCATTATCTGATCGGATAATACCATACTGTTGTAACAGTATTGGAGATTTCCTTATAATCATCTAAATACCTGATTTGGACTAAAGGATTAATAATTAATCCTCGATTGCTGCAGTAGACTACGTGATGTTTTTCCACATTATTCTGGTTTCGGTCAAAAACATGATGTTGAGCATTTTTTATGCAACTGATCACATTTATTTTATTTTCTTTAGCCGCAATTGCACCCATAGCTCTGCCGTCTGGATCTGAACTGCTAGAGGACTATGCTGGCTCCTCAGCCATCGCCTCTGGATACGGTCTAACAAGTCAAGGTTAGTTTTCTATTGAACCAACTACATTGTCTTATTGTTATGCGTTTCTATTATAAATTGCTTTTCAGGTGGTTCGATCTCCAGTAACCAGTTCCTGAGCCACGTGAACCTGAACGTTATTACCAACGGGCTCTGTTCTATCGCCTTCCCGTTGATTGTCCAGCCCACTAACCTGTGCACTAGCGGTCTTGGCGGAGTCGGCACATGTGGAGGCGACTCCGGTGGTCCACTAGTTGCCATCAGAAATGGCCGACCTGTCTTGGTGAGTAATCACTACCCAGTGGAAGAATTCTTTAGGACCAGTTTTCATGTGATTTTGTTTTGTTTTGTCATTCTTCTTTTCACCGTTTGCTTGATGAACAACCTGGTGTCAAAGTTAAAACCGCCAGTAGGCCTTAGATATGGCTTTACACACCGTTGAAAATTTTCTCATGTGTGCCGGTTTCCTCACGATGTATTTCGATCATTGAAATCTTACACATATCTACCTTATTGTAACTTATTTAATAATTTTATATTTTATAGGTAGATACTTGTAATACTTGTATAGAATAACCATTAGTGCTTTAAGTTAAAAATACATAATAGCACAAATAAAATGTTATTGTTATCCACAGATTGGTGTGACGTCATTCGGTTCTGCCTTCGGTTGCGAGATTAACTTGCCATCTGTATTCGCCCGCGTTACTTCCTTCACGAATTTCTTTAACCAACACATGAACTAAGAACTAGAAAAAGCACTGTTTACGGAATTTAAAACGTGATTGGAGTGGGAATCTTTTTTTGGTAATGATTAAAATTGGGCATTGTTATACTTCGTCCATAAACACTATTGATTTCATAAAATTTGTTTTTTTTTGTATCTACTCGTATACAAGTAATGAAACCAAATGCAGACAAATCCTTTTAAAACTTAATAACTTTGTATTATTTCCTATGTATAATGTACCCTGAGGACTCTTTCAATTAAAAGACTCGTTGATGTCTTATAAAAAACCTTTATGTAGATACTTACTCTTTTCAAAATATACTATGTGCTTCAAGTCGTGTTGTTTTAATGAACCTATCATTTATATTGTACAAAAAAAAACAATCTATGCAAAGCCCAGTGTTGTGTAATTCCTACGTAACAAAGGTAAACGCAACCTATTTTGTGATGAGGCGCCTATTGTATAGAGCGACCTTCTTTTAGGACTTTTAAAGTTGGGAAAATTAGTTAATATAAAGAAAATATTTTTAACACAAGTTTTTAAATCATATATATAAGTACCATAATATTGTATTGTCACCAAAACTATTTAAGTATGCAAATTTCATTTCAATCGGATGTCCAAAAGTGGTTCTAATTTATATTGCAAGATTTGACCTAAATAAACTTACATACATAGATACATCGTCATCCATACAAAAAACAATGTTGCTTCTGAATTAGAAGCACGTAGCTGCAGATCGATTTGTTTAAAAACTGTACTCTGAATGAATTCATTTAATAATTAATGCAGCTGGAAATGCTTATTATGGTTGCTTCGGATGTTAAGTTTGAAACTACACTCGTATTCGATTATACGTCATATATTATAATACCTAATTCAGCCACTTTTTGGGATTTACCCATTTTGTTTAAATATTATTGCACAAACATCTTTAGTTACCTATTATCACGATAAAACAGTTTATCGTCTATAATTTTTCACAAACATCGTACGTCACATCGTACGCCAAAATGCGTAAGAATATGTTCTACTTAATGTAGATAAGATTATAATCTTACTATTTAATTGGGAACGAATTACTTTTTAATTGGGAAATTCTAATAATAATAATAATTTTGATAAGTATTTCCTGATTAAAAAGTAATTTGTAATAGCAGTTATGATTAGGTATATCTATTTTTCATTCATTACAAACTCACATACATACTTGCATACGTATATATAAACATTGCAAGTTCAATAAAAGCTTCTAATAAAAAACACTATCGACAAAATTAAGCAATTAGGCTTGATGTCAACAACGTACAATGTACAGCTCCTATACTACTCGTATATTATTATTATATTATTATAAAGCTGAAGAGTTTGTTTGCTTGAACGCGCTTATCTCAGAAACTAATCGTCCGATTTGAAAAATTATTTCAGTGTTAGATTAGCCCATTTATTGAGGAAGGCTATAGGTTATAAAACATTCGAAATCCACGCGGACGGAGTGGCGGGCGGAAGCTAGTCCTATATAATCTCCTACAGATAACCCCGAGAGAAGACTTTTTTGCACCAAACAAAAATATAATGTTATAATTAACTTGAACAGTACTAGTGATCCAGAATCATAATTATGTTCTCTGCGAACATTGTAGCTACTGCGATTTTGTCAGACCTTTTACATTTTAGTCACAGTTAGCTAATTAATAAGTTAACTAATAAGCAGCGAAACGCTAATACAAATAGAATAGAATGAAAAATTATCTAATAATTCTCATCATTATGTCAGCCTCGTACATTTATTATGATGATGATGACATCCTAACAGATTTAATTTTTTTTTAGTACTACGTCCGATGCACCCAAAGTATTTTACGTCGACGATTTTGGGTGCATCGGACGTAGCAGGTACGTACACTCGGGGAGGCTATCAATTTGCCCCGAAAAACAACCAGTTATTGATGCACAATTTCACATACAGTTTATATAATATATGGTAGATTAATTTTTAGATTATATTGATGCGGATAATATTAATTGATTGTTATCGACGTTTTGTGCTGCGGTATTGACGTGAAAATTATATAATCTTTGACATCTTTATTTCGGTTAACTGTTACCATGTTTCTCTATGTTGGTACCCATATTTTATATTATAACCTTAAATTTACATTATAATTTGGTCTACCTACATATCTACCATAAAGAAAGTAAACAAATAAAAATTGCTAACATCATATTTGAACAATAAAAGTGATAAAAGGTAACAAAAAATCAAGTCACTCTATCACATCTGTATTCCCAAAGCAACAAGGTAAAGTGATACAGTATACTCCCAATTTATTAGGGTGCCAGCCTATTGTTGGATACAAATTCAAACGCAGTGTACCACTGATATTTACATAATAAAAAACATCTAATTTGACACCCAATCGAACCCAGCATAAACTTATTACAAGTATGTAAATTATTTTTGCCTGTCTATCATAGTTACTACTTACTCACTGTTTACGATAACATGATTTAGTACCAAGTTCGGCCAACTAAGCTATCGTGTCGCTACTTTCACCCATTGAATTTCAAGTTATAAGCACACGATAGCTTAGTTGGCAGAGCTGCACGGATCGGCAATGGTCGCGGGTTCCCTGTATCAATTTATTAAACTTAGCATGGGCAACATGCTGGATTAGCTGGATTATCATCATGGTGGATATGTAATTAATTTGACATCGGATCTATACGAGTAGGGTTTTTGTTTGTTTATACATATAGGTAGTAGACAAGGAAGGACGGACGGCAATATATATTTTTTAATTTACTAACCAGATCAATGTTTGCTATACATAGGTTCTGTTCTACCTTATTACGCATGCAAGTATCAGAGTTCATGTTGAAACTGACAATTAATGTTACATCTTTGCATGATAAACACTTGAAGTCTATTAAAAATTATATTTCAGAAAAATAAAATTACCAGTCATATTATACGTGCTATGTAGTAGGGAGAGAGTCTGTTAATACCAACCAGACACAAATAAAGAAACTGAGCTGTTACTGAAAATTACTTAATGAATAAAATATCCCAAAAACTCTTTGCCTAACCTGGGATTCGAACCCAGGGCCTCACGCTCAGCAGTCACGCTTAGCGACCACTAGACCAACGAGGCATTTTTGCAAAGTATGTAGAGCTGTTCTCCGTTCTCAGTTCCATTATTTTCTCAGTTCCTCTAGGTTTGTCTCCTCTTAGAACTTGTTTTCCACAATCATTTTTATCATTACAATAAATAAATAAAGGGGTTCAAGTAGAGAGCCTCTACGAGTGACGATACTTAAGTAAGTTCTGTGCACCTTCGTTACCATGTTTGTTGACTTAACAATCCCTACACCACTATTATTCCATGAGGCTGTTGACTCATACCGATATGAAGAACACGTTTGTTAAAAAATCATTTCGTCATATAAAAAATCTCAACAAAGCTATGAGTATAAAATTATAATACTTAGGCAAATAAATTTTCTTCAAAACTTGGCCTTCCAAGCGATATATCTTTTGGACATATTATCGGCAATATCTTTGTAATAACACTGCAATCTGTTAACGATTTCATATAAATATGATTTTAGTAACCTATCTAAGTACTCTGTGATTTTGTTACAATCAGAATGAAGGTGTTTATTTTGTTAGCTTTGGCGACCGTCGCCTACGCCAACGTCGTGCCGTCACTCGAGGGTACCGGAGCGTATGGATACATCAAAAATTATGCGATCCCATTGGCTGAAAAAATCCGTGAAGCTGAGATGAAGCAGGAGAGGATTGTTGGCGGTGAAAATTCAGAACTTGGCCAATTTCCCTACCAAGTAAGCTTATATTTATTAAAAAAAAAACATTTATTAGATATTTATATAATGTATTTGGAACAACTCCAACTAATACCTGCTTTTTCAAACTAACAGAAATGGCTAACAATTGGCCAAAAAACACAATTTAATTGAAAACCTCCTAGGGTTTCAACAAATGTTGGAACATCTGGGCAAAGTTAGTCATGGAATCTTGTCTTATCAGTTTATTTTATATAGATACAAAGTAGGTAGTACTTACCAAATGTGATACCATTCAACACATTACGTAATAAAATAAGAAAACACTTATTTAAAACTCCTTTTTTTGTAGGCTGGTCTCCTTGCTAGGTACGCCGGCATTACTGGCACAGGCGTGTGTGGAGGTTCCCTTGTCAGCGCTAATAGAGTCATTACAGCTGCACACTGCTGGTTCGATGGTGAAAATCAAGCCTGGATGTTCACTGTGGTCCTTGGCTCCACCACTCTCTTTACCGACGGTACAAGGTTGGATACCAGTGTTGTGGCTGTGCACCCCAACTGGTTGCCTCTTCTTGTCCGTAACGATGTCGCTGTAGTTTACCTTCCAAGTTCAGTCGAGTTCTCAGGTTAGTTTTCACATACATTTTATTTGTTCTTATTTTAAATTTTAGTCGACTTTACTAAATTATTTATTTTTTAGACACCATCAGCCCCATCGCTCTGGCTTCTGGCGACAATGACTTCGCTGGTGTTAAAGCTATTGCGTCAGGTTACGGTTTAACTAGCGATGGTGAGTATCGTTTACAGACTGGATTATTTACCTTAAAATCATAATGAGTAAATTATGAGTCATGGATATGAATATTATTATGTTAATGTTTGCTTTAAATTTATTTCAGGTGGCTCCATTAGCGCTAACCAGGTTTTAAGTCACGTGGAACTGAATGTTATCTCAAACACGATATGTTCACTTGCCTTCCCGCTTGTAGTGCAATCTTCCAACGTCTGCACCAGCGGTATTGGTGGCACTAGCACCTGCCGAGGTGACTCTGGCGGTCCTCTTGCTGTCGTTACTGATAATGGTGCTACTTTGGTACGTATACATTTTTTTTTAAAATCACTGTCAGAACTATCTATTCAAAAATCAGGTTTAATAATTTTGACCTATACTGAAATTAATCACGACTTCAATCAGAGCAAATAATAATTTTGAATCTAATCTAATGTAATTATAATATAAAATGTAATTTATATTTGTCGCCCATCCAGCTTCTAACTCCTTGTTTATCTACAGATCGGTGTTACATCTTTCGGCTCCGCATTCGGATGTGAGGTCAACTTACCTGCAGTATTTGCCCGCGTCACATCCTTCTTGAGCTTCTTCAATGACCACATTAACTAAACATATTTGTAGCTACAATAAATATTATATTTTAATTAAATGTTTTTTTTTAAATCATATTTTATTTACACTAAATACAAGTATGAATTTACAAATTACTTTCAATGGTACACTTCAATGGTATGTTATTAAGATTGCATGTGTCTGTGTGAAAATAAATAAACAAAAAAAAATATTGTAGTACAAATAAAGTATTTTTAGTATTGTTAACGAAGAATAAGAAATAAAAGTTCAACCGTGGGTCGATCCCTTTCACATAATGTACGAATTTACTAATGCTCGTTTTAAATGCGCCGTAAGGTGTCCAGCCAAATAAATAAAAAGAAACTGGTGAAGCAGCTGCTGTGTGTAATATTACACGAAATATTTCGAGCTACTTTCGACCCCTTCACAGCTCGTAAACTATTTAATCTACATACATGAAAATTGGTACATTTGTTAAAGTCCGAGCTCTTATAGGATTTAAAACTTAGTTAATGAAGCTGAAACAGTTACTTATATCATTTTTAACATTTATAAACCATTACGTGTATCTAAGTAAATTAAGTAAGTAAATTTTTATTAGGTCATCAAAAACAGGCGTACATAAAAAAACACATTAAACGTAAATTGATAAAGGAAACTTGAAAGATGATGGACACGGGCGGGACTCGAACCCGCGACTTACGCCGTACCGTGGCGCCGCTCTGCCAACTGAGCCTAACCTAGCATGGCAACATGCAAAAAAACAAAAAGTCATAACATTAAAAGTGCCTTAAAACTATAAATTCGTTGCGCCAAATGGTACCCTCAATCAGCATTAATGCTGCAATACTGCATAAGTAGTATTACAACGATGGTTTTCATTGAGTGCCCAAATTACGTCCATTCTGTCCTCCCTTTTGATGCCTCTCGAAGCACTGGACTGGTTTTCATCTTACCCTTGGGAACGTCAGCAGTCGGTCCGAGTTGAGGAGTCCTCTTCAACATGGAGCGACTTCAAATCTGGCATTCCACAAGGCGATATTCTCCCTCCATTACTTTTTTCTTTCTTTTTTAATTTTATAACCAAAAACCCATCAGTGTTTGTACCATTTTAACGGCAATGACTTACAGTTGTACTCACGTGTTGAATTAAATAACATGGCCGATGCATTTACGCAGTCAACGGTGATCTCAAGTCCACCATAAACTAAGCTAGGTTTGGCTTAGCAGTCAACCTTACCAAGTGCCAAGCAATCACAGCAGGAAGCCGCAGAACTATAAGTAAACTTAATATCATTGCTATGCCACACATTACTTTTAACAATATGGTCATTACCATCCCCTCCAGTATGAAATATCTTGGTCTGCTCATCGACTCTACTCTTGAATGGTGACCCCAAATATCTATCGTTAGCCAAAAAGTGTTTGATTCCTGTAATTTTTTGGTCACTCTATCGCCCCAAAAATTTTCTTCCGACGAATACAAAATACCAAAATTATTGTACCAAATTGTAAAACAACACTTTACCGTAAACATTTTATGTTTATGTGTGTAAAAGTAATTAAAGTGTAATTAATGATAATGTTCCTAAACGTACTAAGAAACAGTGTAGGTACCCTCGTTGGTTTTCTATTGCACTCATTAAACTAATAGCAGAAAAAGACAAAATTAGGAAGCGATATCGTAAGTTCCATAACCCTCGCGATAAAATAGAATTTGAACTGTTACGTAATAGATGTTCCAAGTTGTTTGATGTCTGTCATCAAAATTACAAAATTAATATTGAACAGGCAGTTACAAAAAATTCTAAGGTTTTCTGGCAGTATGTTAAGCATAAGCGCAATAATAACACCACATACCCTGCACAAATGTATCTCAATAACTCAGTCGCTCATAACGGTACTAATATCTCTAATCTATTTGCTTCTCATTTCTCTTCTGTATACCATACTAGTGATTCTCAAACACTAAATTCCCAAATCCCTAATATTAATTATAATATGGCATGCTGTAATATAAAAATTAGTCAAAAAGATGTGTTTACTAAATTAAAACATCTGGACGCGAGCAAGGGTGCCGGTCCAGATTTAATACATCCTGTGTTTCTCAAAAAATGTGCTGCTGTTCTGGCAGAACCTTTGTCAAACATTTACAACCGCTCTCTTTCTGATGGAATGTTTCCTACGGAATGGAAGAAATCTCGAATAATTCCCGTTTACAAAAAGGGTGACGTAAATAATATAAAAAATTACAGACCCATATCTATTTTGTCCATTATGGCAAAAGTATTTGAAACCCTTATTTATCCAATTATCTATAGACACTTGAATAAATTCTTATCACCACATCAGCATGGTTTTAGAAATGGTCGTTCTACTGAGACTAATTTGAGTTATTTTATATCTGATTTATCTATGAATATTGATAATGGATACCAGGTCGATGCTATCTATACAGATTTTTCGAGCGCTTTTGATAAAGTTAACCATAAATTGCTTGTACAAAAGCTCGATTCCTACGGCATCTACGGGTCTCTTTTGGCCTGGTTCAAATCTTATCTAGAAGGTAGATTGCAGATAGTCTCAGTTGGCGGCCATGAGTCGTTTGAGTATTATGCCAAATCAGGGGTGCCACAAGGCTCGCACCTTGGCCCTCTTCTCTTCAACACGTTTATTAATGATCTCACGAACAATATTAACTGTGACTTTTCCCTATTTGCTGACGATCTCAAAATCTACAAAAAGATTGAGTCGATATCTGACATAAACCTAGTCCAACACGATCTGGACCAGGTAAGTCAATGGTGTGAGTCTAACGGAATGGTCTTAAATGCGGAGAAATGTTACTATATTAGATACTCTAGGAAATTGTTACCATTACTACCTACGTATAAAATAAACAATGTAACTCTGCAGGAAGTATCTGAGATCCGTGACCTAGGTGTGATTATTGATCATAAATTAAAATTTACTTCACACATTTCAGAGGTCGTAAAAAGATCTGCTCAAGTCTTGGGTTTTATAAAGAGAAATACAAAATCATTCGGGGTTAAAACAAAGATCGTTCTTTTCAATGCATTAGTCCGCTCTCAATTAGAATATGCTAGCATAGCTTGGAATCCTATGTACGCTGTGCACTCACAGCGACTGGAAAATATTCAACGTGCATTTACAAGACATATTGCTTTCATCTCACAAGGTATATCACACAGATGTCCTTATGATCAGCGTTTGACTTTCTTTCACCTTAAGTCACTTCGTGAACGGCGCACCATGCGTGATTTAATTTTCTTATACAAAATTGTAAACGGCATTATTGAATGTGAGCAGTTACTAGCACGCATTCCGTTGTCTGTTCCCTTTAATCTTCCCAGACACTCAATATGTAGCCTTTTTAAGCCACCAACTAGTAAAACGAATGTAGGAAGACATTCACCTGTGTCCAGAATGTGCATTGAATATAATGAACTTTGTTCTAAAATACCAGCCTTGGATGCATTTTGTGGGTCCGCATCTAAGTTCAGGAAGTCAATTTGTGGCAGTCTAGACCTGATGGGTTAATTAGGTAGTTATCTGTTGTGTTTTTGTGTTTTGGTAGAAGTATTTGCTATGTATAACTTAGTCTAAGTTAAGTTGTAATAGGTAATATTTAACTAAGTTTAAGATGTTTGCTAAGTTTTTTTTTTTTTTTTAAGTGTTGTGTATACCTATAATTGGCATCTATATTAGTTCCCTACGTGTTAAATATTTATAAGATACAAAGTGTGATATGGATGCTGTTGGTGTACCTGTTGAAAATAAATAAATAAATAAATAAATAAAAGTTTATAATAAAATACCCCAGTGTTTACGCGAATTACCCTTAGGATTATTGAGAATAATATTAAAAAAATGACTAACGGAAAAATGATTTTACACAATAGGGGAATCTTAGATTTAAAAATGAAATAAATAAGACAAGTATTATTAATGTATTGGAATTTAGAAATTTAACTTTAGCTATATGTTTTAAATATTTAATGTCCAGAACAGGCTAATTGATGTGACACTATTTTACATGAGCATCTATGAGTATGTAGGTACCTACTAATTCATCATCAGCCGAAAGCCGTCTACAGATAAACAAAGGCCAACCCCTTAAAAGGGGTGGGTTGCCATAATCCCCACGCTTGGCAGGCGGCTTGGGGATCGCAGTATTGGTGGTAAAGTTACAGAAGACACTGCTGCCCATCTCCTGGATTTTCTTTTTGTCGCCTCTTACGACCCCCACGTGAGGAAAGGGGGTGGTCAATTCTAGGCCGGATACCACGGCATACCTGTGTACCTACTGAATCAAAGACAATAAAGATTACTTTACTTTACTAACCC
The DNA here is from genome assembly GCA_946251915.1 of Abrostola triplasia. Lineage (NCBI taxonomy): Eukaryota > Metazoa > Arthropoda > Insecta > Lepidoptera > Noctuidae > Abrostola > Abrostola triplasia. The sequence continues at coordinate 5,384,911 of OX276434.1, read as the reverse complement.
CAAACCCCTTGTTGATCTAGTGAGTGGTAAGCACGACTGCTGAGCGGCCCTAAGTTAAAATCTCAGGTCAGGCAAAGCATTACTGGGTTTTTGCATTTAACAATTCTTAGTAGCAGCACGGAGTCTGAATTTGTACCATATAGAGAAGAAAGAAAAGAAATAGAGAAGAAATTTCATATAGTACATATGGAGGTACCACATGAAATTTCATTAAAATCCATTCAGTAGTTTTTACGTCAAAGAGTAACAAATATCCATCCATACATATACAAACTTTCGCGTTTATAATATTAGTAGAGATAAGTTAATATTTGTGTTTTTATTTCATTGTTACTCGATTTTTAACTGTGTTTGTCAAATAAAACACCCAACATACAGTGCATCTTCCTCGTTTGTGTCTGCATCACACTAAGGTCAACTGGTAGAGAATGATTTTGACATTGGGTCCGAATTTATACACTAACTTGTACATAAAGTATTAAATAAATAAATACATAGATAAACTAGCTGACTAGACCAAATCCCCCTTTATTATGTAAGTATACAATACAAAAACAAGATTATAATAAAATGTGTTGAGGACATGTATGGAGTTGTATTAACTTATAATATCTAAATAAATAAATACATAGATAAACTAGCTGACTAGACCAAATCCCCCTTTATTATGTAAGTATACAATACAAAAACAAGATTATAATAAAATGTGTTGAGGACATGTATGGAGTTGTATTAACTTATAATATCTAAGTAATTACCTTACAATCTGATAACGATTCGATATAAATGTGACCGTACCACACGACTTCGACCAGATTGCTTCCTTATTCTTAAACAATACAATGAAAGTGATAATTTTGCTGGCTTTGGCGACCGTCGCCTACGCCAATGTAGAGCCAATAATTCCAGGCAATACCGCTTACGGGTACATCCAAAATTATGCGATCCCCTTAGCTGAAAAGATTCAACAAGCCGAGCAACAGATGAGCGAGAGGATAATCGGAGGTTTGCCTTCCGCAGAAGGTCAAATCCCTTACCAAGTAAGAAACTGTGTTATTAAATGTATATTTTACACTTGTATGCATATACAAGTGTAAAATTGTATATGCATTTTTACATGCATATACAAAAAAATTTTCAATAATTTTTTATTATTTAGAATAATATAGTATTATACTAAAACTATATTATTTTAGTATAATATAGTAATTATATTATACTAAAATAATAAAAAAAAAATAAAAAAATTATAGATAGATAGATTAGTAAATTCTAATAATGTCAATTTTGTTTTTTGCGTAAATTAAAATAGTCTTGTTCTTTTTACAACTTAGGCTGGACTTCTCGCTAGATACGCCACTATCACCGGCACAGGGGTATGCGGGGGTTCCCTTATCAGCGCCGACAGAGTTATCACAGCTGCCCATTGCTGGTTTGATGGTCAACACCAGGCCTGGTTGCTCACCGTTGTCCTCGGTTCCGTGACGCTCTTCTCAGGTGGAACCAGAGTGGAAACCAGCGCCGTTGTCATGCACCCTAACTGGTCGCCTCTTCTTGTTCGTAATGATGTCGCCGTCATTTACTTGCCAACCAAGGTGCAGTTTTCAGGTCAGTGATTTAAACCTTGTTTGTTTAAATGAAAAGGTGCATTATTTTATTTATTGCACGCATTGATGTTTCACTATACGCCTATTTGATTTCAGACCTCATTTCTACTATCAGCCTGCCTTCTGGTTCTCAACTTGAAGAGGAATTTGTTGGTAGAACCGCTACCGCATCTGGATTTGGTTTGACCACTAATGGTAAGTACAACGTTTTGATAGGTTTAACGAAATAAGCAGATTTTATGTAACTCCCTTTATAACGCTTTATATGTTTATAATCATAAGTTAAAATATATTTGGATGACATAACGCTTTATATAAGTTATGCAACATATCTGCATGGCATATTTATTGCTTAAACATAATATACCCGAACATGCCTACCAATTGGTGTCTTCCTGATTAATTTATTTTAATGTCTTTTACAGATGGCTCTATCTCGTCCAGCCAGACACTACAATACGTCAACCTGTCTGTAATCAGTAACAATGTTTGCTCATTCGCCTTCCCACTCCTTCTTCAACCCACCAACATCTGCACAAGCGGTTTGGGTGGCACTAGCACCTGCCGAGGCGACTCTGGCGGTCCTCTTGCTGTCATTGATGGTGGTGAGCCTGTTCTGGTACGTATATTTTTCATAGTTACATTAATTTTCCATTGTATGTTAATTATTTATGTTAAACTGCTGCGTATGGTTGATACTTCCCACTTTACATTTTTGTCTGGAAACTCACCGTGTCGTGGGTGCGTTTCACAAACAATAAAATATATTACATACACAAACACGCAGACTGGGGACAATCATCCTATCGGGAGAAATTCATAGTGCTGTTTTTTATTATTTTTATTTATTTTGCAATTATTATTTATTTATTTTACTTCACAATAAAATCAAATCTACTATAAAACTATTTACAACTTATATATTAGCTATTTACATAATATAAGAAAATGCACAAAACATTATATTATTATTCTCTAATTTATAATGTTTTTACGATACTATGTATGAAAAGGTTTACAGTTATGTTTTTTTAATAGAACATATTTACACGAAGTATTATCCGGACTTCTTTATTTTTTACAGATTGGTGTTACCTCTTTCGGCTCCGCTTTGGGATGCGATGTTGGTCTTCCTGCTGCCTATGCCCGCGTCACATCCTACATTGACTTCTTCAGACAGCACTTGTAATCAATTTTTAAATACATTTGAAAATTGAAGTGGTTTTATTTATTTTAATATTAATATTCGGCGTGAATGCTGTTGTTTGCGTTGCCTGGCCGTCGGGCGTGAAGCTCTGCTGGTTCTGGACGGTGCCAGTCATTGTGTACCCGTTTTCTTGAGATTATGACGTAATGTAGTTGGTTTAAGTAATTTCAAATTTCTTGATTACACATAAAGTATAAACACATAACATATTATCACAAAGCTTCTCAAGCTGAATTTTTGGAAGGGTGTATTGTATAGTAAACTACACTGAGAATACTGTGAAAGACTTATACATCACATTTGAAGGAAACTAAACTGTCGTAATCACATGGCTACGTTACTTAAAGAAACTTCTAGATGATTGGGTTCTGTTCTAAGAAATTCCCGTGATTTAAGCAGCGGTGTAAAGTACCAGTGCGTGTGGAATGCACATAAGCTTACTTACGTACTCATAAAGGTACAAAAAGCATTTCTTCGATATCTTTACAAACGTGTACACCGAACAATATACATAGATATTATACCATACCTATATTCCACTAAATTCCTGTTCGGATGTCTTGGTTACAACTCACTATAGGTACGAAGGGGATGCGATCATGCGATTGCATGCACAACTCTTTGCAGCATCATTGACTCTCCTGACTTGCACGACGAGCTTGCTCGGTTCTGTGTCCCAAATAATCACCGCTGTAATAGAAAAGAGAAACTGTTCGCAGTGCCTTCTTTCCGTACCGTCGTGCGTGCCATGTCACTAATACCTCGCTCTTATTAAAATATTGCAATTTTAGTAAATTGTGTTAATAGTATTTTTTTGCCCGTGTCATAATCTTTTAATGGACAAGACAGCATTGCCATTCAACGTGGCAATGCTGCCAGTCTTTTGGGCACGTTACCGGTGGGGATGGACAGTAGTATAATTATGTGTACATATGGCTTTGGTACCTGAAATAATTGGATATTACTGTTACAATCCAACCTACGATCTGTTCGATGCCGAATGGAGGAAGATATTGTCAGTATGCCTGAAGTAAAGTAGTAGAAATTATTAACGCTTTTATGTTATAAATCTTATTTCTATTTTTTATAACGTTGCCTCACACTAGGAATTTTACCTATGTCGTGTGCGTTTCACAGACATGAAATATCACATACATAATAGGCAATATACGCTTGAGACAAAAAGCAAACATCTGCAGTTCACACAAATTTTAGTCTCGTGCGGATATTGAGCTCCCTTAGCGCACCAGTCCGAAGCTACTACGCTAATCAGGTCTTCGAATGCGTGCGTTAAAATATTGTGTAAATTTCTGAAATGATCTCCTTGTATTCAACTTGGTGCACACCGTATAATTAAAGCAAAATTAAATAAATAAATAATAGAAACACCCATATTTCGTCTGTCGTGTTAAAGGTCCCAACGTAATAGAGGGTGAATCTACTGTCAACAACCGGGCACAAATCCAAACTCCGTGCTGCTACTCGGTGCTACATATTGGAAAAATCCGATCATATGAAAATATGATCTGTGGCGTTCTAAGGAGAAAGCCTTTATTGGACGTCTTCCGGCAGATGATGATTAGGAATGGGGAAGTGTCTATAACGGTTTCCTAACGGTTCTTATGGCCAAATAGTTTATGGATTTGTTTAAACCTATTATGATTGACCAAATGACAAATTGACGCGTGTTCTTAGGCACAAAGAAAATCTTAGATAAAACCACAGTAGTTAAAAAGTTTTACCGGTAACAAGTTTAATATGGTTCGAAAGACAAACAAACGTGACAGCCTGTGACGTATTTGTCAGGTACTACATTCTAGTTGTCATTTGATGATCCAGCCGGTTCGAAAATACAGTGAATGTCCTCATTCGAACATTCTAAAATCAAAGGAGCCAATATACCTGCAGGGGCCACATTACCATCTTTTTCTCTATGTATAAACTAAAGCAATTACGTATTTGTCACCTTGTCAATACGGAATATTGAGAATTCGCTCCAACCGTCCAACCGCATTTCAAACTCGATATTTTGTTAAAATCCGTTTATAATAATCGACCAGCGTATTTGTATAACAGTTTATCGAGCAACATCCGTCTTATATTGCAATAAGCGTGAATGCAAGGTAGAAGAAACAAATATTACAAGTTCTGAAGAATACGCGTCAATTTCATTTGGTCGGTCTTAATCGGTTTAACACATTGACTGCCTTGTGGTTGCGATAGACACAGTGCAAAAACTATTGTTTGAGTTGTGTTGGGACACCTAATGACCACGCTGGCGCTCACAGGGTTAAACCAATTTATATACAGTCTGGCTTCAGGAACCATCCGGAGTTACAGTACTTTCTCCCTTCTTTCCCCTAATCATTTCTGAATACACTATAATAAACAATTCTGAATTCGAAAATGATTTCACTAATATTTAGAATGGACACTAACACAGAAAAAATTAATAAAAAAAATATTCTTCTTTCTTTCTTTTTTATATTTATTTCGTTTATTTATACATATTCCTTATAAATTACATTTTTAAATAATATATCTATATAAAAATACATTATTTAAAAATATAAAATATTGGGCCCAACCAGCAGCGGGAACAGAGTCCAAGCTACCGGTGGTTAGGCCTCCAAAGCCTCAACCTCCTGACAATGCGTGCCGTGGTCAAGGAGTACTGCTTTCTGCATTAAGCCCTTGACCCAACAGCCTAACGTGAGCCTCTTTAGGTGTTGGTCGAGACTCTTGGCCATGAGGCTATTAGCCGAAACAACTATGGACACATTTATTGCTGAGTCGACAACCTCGTGCGCCAAATCAAGATATGTAAATAACTATCTTTTTCAGGTTTCACGAGATTCTCGTCAAGGGAGATTGTGACATCATCAATCATTACCACTATATCAGGCTTATTGGCAAGAAAAGTTATTATTTCAAGCTTTTTTTAGTCTTTTTTTAATCTTGCGGTCCAAATCCCGTCGTTTCTATCATTTTCCAAATTTCCTTCATTAATTTGAGCCTTAGCTTGGCATGGGCAACATTTAAAAGTTATTTAATAAAAGTGATTTGGTTCAATATATGGATATGGTTGGAGACTCTAAAGCATTTAGTCTAAGTTCTATAAAAGGTCTTCAAGAAACCGTCCACACTGATCGTTCGCGGTATTGTTACGGACGGGAAAAATATTCGTTGAAATGTAATAATTGCGGACGCACCTTCATAAGTACCTACGCGACGAACAATCTCAAAATTAGGTGATATTCCCGATGCGAAAGACAGAGCTTGTATTTCCATAACAATTCAATCACTTAGTATCAGCGCTAACCAGGACATCCGTTGTAAATAAGATAGCAAACTATTAATAGAATGTAAAAACCAAGATTATTATCATATCTCTATAATCACCTTAAACACTATAAAAACCGATGTTTTCCACAAACAGGCCTAAACCGCCAGTGAACCATAACAATGAAAGTATTAATTGTGCTAGCTTTAGCGCTGTCTGCCAGCGCCTATGTAGTGCCAGAAAATCAGGATGCTACCGCGTACGGATACATCCAGAAGCATGCGATCCCGTTGGCGGACAAAATACGCATAGTTGAGGACCAGATGAGGCAAGGGAGGATTGTCGGCGGTTCTCCTGCAGCTTTGGGACAATTCCCCTACCAAGTAAAATTTCATCAAAATATCTCATATTATGATCATTAGTTTTGACTAGTTGAGCCTCATTGTTAAAGCTTGTTACTAATTCTTTTCACATTCACTTTGTAAATATACAATGTGGTGCACGTTTAGTTTCAAAATCTATGAATATTTATCGTTCAGTCTTAGAATAGAAGCTTCTGTAAAACTTATCTTTTATGTAATCTTTCACATAGGTACGCAAAAATGTACATACAAATGATTAAAAATCTGACTGCGGTTATACTGAGTTGAAAATAAAATTTAAATTACTTAGTAACCCTACATTAATTATAGCTAAGAACCATTTTGATCATGTCAGCTTTCAAATAAAAAGAAACAGCATCATAATCGGCCTTTTCGTTTAGGAGTTACGATACCACAAACAAACACGTCAAACTTATAAAAAGTTCTCTTTTAGTTAATAAGAGCCTTCGAATAAATTATTTAAACACTTTATTATTATTATTATAAGCCCGTATTGTCCCGCTGCAGAGCAAAGGCCTTCCTTCCTTCCTTCCACTTGTCCCAGTCTGCCGCAAATAGTTTAGTTAAAATGTTGTTTTTTTCAGGCTGGTCTAATCGCTAGTTATTCGCACACAACTAGCGTTGGCGTGTGTGGAGGATCTTTAGTCAGTGCCGACAGGATTATCACCGCCGCGCATTGTTGGTTTGATGGTTTTAGTCAGGCCACGGAATTCACCGCTGTCCTTGGTTCTACTACTGTCTTCTATGGCGGTACCAGGATACCCACCAATGTCGTGGTTATGCATCAAGATTGGATGCCTTTGTTGATTCGAAATGATATTGCTGTCGTTTATATGCCAGAAAAAGTCACGTTTTCAGGTAATTTTTTATTTCCAAATTCCTTATAAGTTGATAAAAGTTTTTGTTACCTTGAGACTATTATATATAACAACTAGCTGACCCGGGGTATGAAAAATAGATGTTGGCCAATTCTCAGACCTACTCAATATGCTCACAAAATTTCATGAGAATCGGTCTAGCCGTTTCGGAGGAGTACGGGAACGAACATTGTGACACGAGAATTTTATATATAAGATGAGATAATAATGCATTTTAACAGTAGAATATTTATAGCAATAATGTTTGATGATCACATACTCTTTTTACACACAGATACCATTTCTCCAATCGCCCTACCTTCTGGATCTGAAATCGATGAGGACTTTGTTGGCGTTGAGGCTGTTGCCTCAGGATATGGGTTAACAAGCGATGGTACGTAAAACTTATCTTACTTACTTTAAAGAAATATATTTTAATAATATCTTATATAACATAACATAACATTACATAACATCACGCTTATATTCCCCGAAGGAGTAGGCAGAGGTGCACATATAGTACACACACATTTCGCCAGTTACATTTTTAGGTCCCAATGTAATGTAATAGACTCGCTATTGCCATCAACCGAGCACAAATCCAGACTCCGCGCTGCTACTAAAAAATACCTAATAGAAAAGCCCAGTAACACTTTGCCCGATCAGGGATTCGAACCCAAGACCTAGTGTTCAGCAGTCGCGCTTAGCAACCACTAGATCATCGAGGCAGACACATTTAATATTAATATATTCTATCTATCCTATGTATAAGTATACAATTTATTTTAAAAGTATCGCACTGAAACTAATTAATTAACCTAGTCACAGAGGAAACAAATAACCAACTTTTATAAACAGTAAAGGTCGTAGCTCACATAATTATCATCCCAGAAAGGGATCTTCACCGTATCAACTATAGCCGTGCAGTATTCTTTGTATGAGACTTCTTACTGTAACGCACACTAATCGTAATTGTGACGTAATCGCCTCGTCTCGGGACAAGTTCGAACAAGGGAGCCCTAAGCGCGGCGTCGCCTAGTCATAGCCAAGTCGACGTTTCGAAGCAGCTGATCTTGATGACCTTGGTTACGTGCTTTCTTAAGGTTCACGCCTGTTTGACGGCGAGGCAAAAGGCGATACGGCGACGATCCCTTTCCAATTTTATATGTAGGTATGCTATGACACTAACCACAATCTCTAATAGTATGCATCTTTATTTTCTAGGTGGCACCCTTGTACCTGGCCAGTTCTTGAGCTATGTAAACTTAGGCGTCATCTCTAACACTGATTGCCGTAGTGTCTTTAGCAACCATGTATTTGATTCCATCATATGCACTCTTGCTGAACCTGGCAAAAACATCTGCTCGAGTGACTCCGGTGGGCCTCTTGCTACTGTCAGAAATGACAAGAGTATATTGGTAAGAAACCTATAATCTAATGATATAATTCATTAAAGCTATTATGTTGAGTTAGACAAAAAAAAAGTATTATCATCAGCCGAAAGACGTCCACTGTTGTAAAGGACTCCCCCTTAAAATGCTACAGTGAACGACAACTTGCCATTTGCATCCACCGGTTGCCCGCAACTCTAGCGATATAGTCGGTCCACCTGGTGGGACGCCTGGCAACACTGTCTTTATAAAAAAGTGTAAATAAAGATAAAAAAAAACATAGTAAATAGAAACACTTTCACTATCTCTCTGAGACTGATCAAGTACCACATAGGCTATTACAATTTTAATAATAATTACATCCTAGCGTCCTTTACATTATAGTACTTACCTACTAAAGAGCCAACATAGGCTTTTGTCTGTTAAACAAACTACCAAGGTCATTACTCCTGAATGAATCGGTCACAGAGACCAATCTCAACAGAGATTGACCACACGCAAAAATACACTCAAAAGCCTAATGGGGTAGCAAGCTCGACACCAATTGAGAAGAATCAGGCGCAGGGCCAATAGCTCCGTTCTTTCAGAGGCCCGACAGCTAAATACGAATCATAACTAAAGTTTAAAATGTTTCTATACATATAATGTATTTAATAATACCCTTTTCCACAGATCGGCGTCGTGTCATTCGGCGGTAGGTTCTGTGAAGGCGGGTTACCTTCAGGCTACGCTCGTGTTACATATTACTTGGACTTTATTAAAGAGAACTTGTAAATCGAAAATCATCTAAATTAATAAATTAATTAATATTAAATTGAAGGTTTGTTTTAATAAATTATTGCTAAGTCAATAAAGTAGGATAATCCTGTAAGCTAAACATAATATTAATTAGGTATCCAATTATACAATTCGGATAAATAATAATAATATCATATGATTTTCACTATTATATTGACAAATATAATAGTGGATCCCCCCCCCCCTCCGCTAAGGGGGAGGCCTTTGTTCAGCAGTGGACGTCTTCCGGCTGATGATGATTGACAAATAATAGAATTAAACAATTATAGTGCGTATGTGTGTAAACTTATTAAAGTTACAAAGAGTTGAAGTAATGAATATTACAGACAATGTACAAGAGGGCCTAAGTAACACACTTAAATTTAAAGGCTTTATACTTAGATACTTTATTTAAGACTGATAATGATGATGATGAGAATCATGAGATCATGATTCTCATCATCATCATTATCAGTCGGAAGACGTCCACTGTTGAACAAAGGCCTCCCCCTTAGAACGCTATAATAAACGACAGCTTGCCAATTGCATCCACCAGTTGCCTGCAATTCTGACTCTCATATTAGGCTATTAACCCTAGAATACTAATATAATTTATATACTGCTTAATACTAATGATCGCTTGGGAGGCTACCTTAAGAAAAACAGGAAAGTTTGTTTTACACTTTTTATTAAAATTAAAAAAAAATATCACCATAACAAGGTTAACCTCTGCCTTTCTTAAACATATTATTAAATTCTTGAAAATAGATCAATCAGTCTTTTAAATTGAGCCCTAAACTTAACAGTAATCTCACTTACTTTGGCGACATAGACATTTAGTATTTAATAACGAATGTACTAAAAATTAAATAATTATAGGAACAAAAATTAACAAACACGTTCTTTGAGAACCATTCTTTGAAACTATAACAAAAATAAACATTCTAACAATCACATTTTTATGGCACATAAGTTTAAAATCAGTCTTATAATTTTTAAGCACAGTCAATACAATGTGGAGATTATTTATTTATTTACTTTAATTAAACGGTGTACACCAATAACATAATTAAAGAACACAAAAATAGTTGAAAACAATTAAATAAAAAAAATATAATAATGACATAATAACATAAATAATAGCATTCATGTCTTCTTCTCACATTATTCAGACATACTGACAAAATCTTCATCAAATTATCCTCGGTTTCACTCTCGGAGTCCACATCCAACAAAATATTTTTAATATCTTTGTCGTCCATGTTTATCTGCAAATAAAGTATTTATTAAAATCATTTTGTTATATAAACATTTCGTAATAAAACACAAAAACTGAAAACCAGTATACAAAAATAAGTTACCTTTAATACTAATGATCGCCTGTCAGGCGATCTAGAGGTCAATATCTCGCCAACGGTAAGATCCCGCGGGACGCGCGTCTGCCATCCAACGCAGCGCGAGGGGTGCTGAGTTGGCACGAGCGCACACGCCGCTATCGCCGTGCAATTTTGATTTACAACGAAAAATGTTACGAGTAGCGGCCTCGCAGGCGATGGTTAGTATTCTAGGGTTAAAATGAATAATATAATTTGTCGTATCTGTTATCTGTAAAAAATCAAACTGGTTACAAAAATAAAATAAGTTTAATTCAAATAACAAGCCTCATAAACAACCAGAAACATACAAAACTTAAAAAGATACAGACAGGATAACAAGCTTAGACAGGATAACAAGCTTAGACAGTGACAAGGTAACAATATTGTATCCAGCACAACATAACTTGCATCTCAAAGTGACGTGAGTACCTATTGCATTGCAGTTTATAGTTGCCATTATGAATCCTTGAATATTAGGCAGCATACGCGTGATAGCGATGGCCGCGCTGAGTACTGTCGTGTTGTTGCTTGTTCAGTCTTTGCCGTAACCAAGCATTGTAGTTGCTTGCCGCTTTTAAGATTTATGGCATTGTTGTATGAAGGCCGGTTCCAGGCCGTGCGAGTACCTGTGCCTAGCCAAATATTGTTGTAGGTAGAACTTACTATGTCCACTGCCGCTATATCACAAGCCTCTTGCGTCAATGCGTGAGCCCGGCAACATTTAAAAAAGTTACAAAATTAGTGTTTGCGCCTACAAATCTACTTGCACGCGAAAATGATTGCTCGTCCTTTAGTAGTAGGCGGTACTCAATGTCGGTACTTCCATAATCTGTCTTTGTTTCTTATCGTATGGTTGATGAACAACCTGCCATGCTATTCTCTAAGGATTCCGCCTTGCGTACAGCGCTGCTGCAGCGGTGACACTCAGTTAACTCAGCGCTGTACGCAGGGCGGAATCCTTAGAGAATAGCATAGCTGGTGTCAGTCATTTAAACCGCCAGTAGGCCTCTGGCACGGCTTTACACACCGTTGAAAAATCTCTCAGATGACTAATCTTTCCTCACGTAACTTAGTTATACCTAACCACTTAAAAATGTATATTTGTGGAACGTTGTAACTGTGAGTCTTTGTTAGATAATAAAAAACAAAAATAAAATAAAACGCCTTTTATTTCGTTGTCTATTTACTAAAACAGAAAAGAATTCTATGTTAGAATTATTATAAAAGTGACTTTGTTAACGTCCCCGTATACGTAATGATTTTTGATTTCTACATATGATAGTCGAGTCATGCTAGCTTGTTTTGTTATCATACGTATTTTCCATTACACGAGTCGACGAGGGTCTGATAATAGAGCCGGAAAATTAACACTGGAATTCTCTGATTTAATCCGATTAGATAGTCTAATTTAATTGTGAGTACGAAAATATGGAGACTGTTGACAGTAGCATGTTTAAAGGCTATATTTAAGTTTAAAATTAAATTTAAAAAACACAACAGTTATATTTACATTTTAGTAGAAAAACGATTCAATATTTTTTTTGAGAAACCCCCTACTAAAAATATCTAAGTAAGGTAAAGAAAGTAATAATCGGACCGCAGGCCGTTTAAAAATAAAATACTTACTTTCACATTCATAATATTAGCATGTTTATAACATTAGTATGGTAGTAAATAAATGTAAAATAAAATATAAGTATATATACATAGAAGTATGGATATAATAAATATGAATTACAATCTTTATAACAGCTCTAAGCTAGGTTTTAATTGTGAGACTTAACAATTGAACACCCAAAGCTTTGCAAAAAAACAAGCTCTTATTGCAGCAAGTTGGAAGTATAAGCTAGTAACTTTTAGCCTATCAAATGAAGTCTGATTTATTTAAACGGTACCCCGTCACGACATTATAGCACCTTTATATCGAGAAAACATTATCGTGCCATCCAACGTTTTTCAATATTATGAAATTTACAAGAATAGGTGTTCATAATCATCATCATCAACCGAAAGACCTGCTGAACCAAAGCCTGCCCCTTTGAACACCACAATGAATAAGAAAAAAGAAGAACATGCCGACCGACCTCTGTTTAATATTTTGACGCTCCAAATGAACAATGCGGTAATATGAAAACTGCTACTTTACAGAAGAGTTAAAAAACGTAAAAAATGCTCTTGATTCTTAACTAAAAATATTGGCACATTTTATTTATAGAAATACTCATCGATCAATGATCAACTAAAACATTATAAAATCAAAATATAATGCTTATTAACACTTTAACAGGAACAACGAAACTCAAAACTAACAACTGGCTCATGTTGGAAAAAAGCACAAATTATTCCACAACAAATAATCTTATTACTTCAAAAGTACACTTATATAAATAGATTATCGGGCTAATACACATATAAAGAAAGAGTGTCACAATAATCAATCTGAAATATTATAGTCGGTTTCACTCGTTACTTATCACAAATCAATCTATATCTTCTATCTATACATATATAATATCTATATTATCTTCTATCTATATCTTCTTCTATACATATAATAAATCTGTAGACGAGACGATTCTGTTCATCAAATTAATGTACACAAAAACTTGTGGGGACGCTTTTAGAATTTGTGTCTGTTTAGTTGTTACTTTATCTTATTTGTTGTGAAGCCTTTAAAATCATAAACATATTTTTGCTGTAAACATTATAATTTCAGTAATATTTTCGGTCAGGTGTATGTATAGTATGGCGTTTCTTGGCTCTTTCATCCTTTATTCTACCAACTAAGTCTTTTTCTTCCATGTGCTTCTTATAATCTACTTGAGTCTGAGCTTTTCTCACGTCATTGGCCATGACACCAAAAAAAACATTAACCACCCTTTTTAGGCCGATAGAAAGAATATTAAAATTTGTATTGAATTCGTATTGACTCTTTTGACACTTTCATATTAAGAATTACTTTTGAGGCATTATACATCAGTAGAAATATTAAAAGCTTTTTTAAACTGTCTTGTCTTGTACTATCTTTGCGTACATAATTATTGTAAGTAAGATACGTTCCAAAACATAATATTTGAAAACGGAAGCAAACGTCTGGTTCGATCCATAAACTAATATAAAAATATAAAACATAACATAACATCACGCCTGTATTCCCCGAAGGGCTAGGCAGAGGTGCACATTTAGTACACCCACATTTCGCCAGTTATGTTTTAGGTCCCAATGTAATAGGGGGCGAGCCTATTGCCATCAACCGGGCACAAATCCAGACTCCGTGCTGCTACTGAGAATTACCTAATGGAAAAACCCAGTAACACTTTGCCCGACCCGGGATTCGAACCCAGGACCTCGTGCTCAGCAGTCGCGCTAAGCAACCACTAGACCAACGAGGCAGTCCAGTCCAGTAAACTAATATGATTTTGTAATTAGGTTTACTCTGCGAATATAGCTGTAAAACAAGAAAAAAAACTTACACGTAGACGTGTTATAATGTCGCTGAGTTATTCTGCTACCGCAAGGGCAAGGGACTTGACTTAAGCAGACCCAATGTCTTTGTTCTGCCAAATTAGTGGACAAAATTTCGAAAGTATAAAGGCGTCTTCTTTTGTAACCTTAAAAATAATAACCATAAAGTTACGAAAAATATTTAGGTAATGTAACCAATGCCGTAGAATTCAAATATGCAATAAAATTAAAACTGATGTAAAACACTTTACGTCTTTATTCGTTTGGGGCGTCCATTTATTTCGTAAAAATCTAAAGGAAAAATTAATACACGTTTGGTTTACTGTAATGTTAATTTTTCAAAGTAATAATTTTAGGAATATTTGTGTTTGTATACTTACAAAGAGACTAGTGATTTTAATGTTTGAGTAGTAATAAACTTTGGTTTGATTGAGCATTGTTGAGATTTTTCTTAAGAGATCAAGATTCCCTCCCGCCTCCTTGTGGGAAGTCCCCCCTTTATCGTCTTACGTCATAAATTAATGCCCCCTTAGTAACGGACTTTGAATGAATGGTAAAAATATTATATTATCGAAAAAAACAATACTAACTTATCAACTTGAGATCTAATGTAGTTTCATATTGATTAATCAGATAATGATGTCATTTATATCATTGTTATCATTTGATAATTTAATAGGGTATATAAATAGGGATTAAAACAAATTAATCATTTAAAGTTAATATGCAACTTTTGGCTCTAACGTTATTGGCTCTGGCCGTGGTCGCCTCAGCGCGGAACATCAACCTCGAAGATGTCATCGATCTCGAGGACAACACTGCCTACGGGTACTTGACTAAAATCGGACAGCCGTTGGCCGAGAAAATCCGTAAAGAAGAGGCAGACGCCAGCCAGTCCAGAATCATTGGTGGCTCAGCAGCTTTCATTGGACAGTTTCCTTACCAGGTAAACTATTACTAAAATCCACCTATACCTATATGACGTAAAAATGAGCTTAAAGTTATTATACCTATAGTATACAAACATGTGTATATTGTTCCCAAAATTTAGTTTTTACTCAAAAGATGCGGTAATTTAATCTACAATTTAATAAAAAAAAGTTGGCCGTGACGGGACGCCTGGCAGATGTGAAACATCAAAGTGTTGGTACTATAGTACCTATACGCCTGCGCAAAGAAGGAGTTTAGAGTGGCGGCATCACGTCACGCCGCGCCATCACGGCATTCGAGTTGATTTAACTGCCACGGCGTTCCAATAAAAATAAGAATCATTTTTTTGCTGGAAATCGATGTTTTACATCAAAAATTGTACCAGATATGAAATAATCATTACTAGTACGACAAGAAACTTACAAACTCTTCTGTAATATAATAATAATTTGTGCAGGCAGGCCTCCTAATTGACGTATCAGGCGGGGTTGGCGTTTGCGGTGGTTCTCTTCTGAATGTAAGGCGGGTACTCACTGCCGCACACTGCTGGTTTGACGGTGTCAACCAGGCCAGAAGTTTCACCATCGTTCTTGGTTCTATCACTCTGTTTGCCGGCGGTACCAGGATATTTTCCGATAGCGTTCTCGTACATGATTATTGGAACCCCGCTCTTACTCGTAATGACGCCGCCATGATCAATTTACCCTTCCATGTGGCAAGTTCCTGTAAGTATACCTATTTAAATACATTTTTTTTTATAATTCTCATGAGGTCCTGGGTTCGAATCCCAGGTCGGACAAAGTGTTTTATTGGGTTATTCTCAGTAATCTAAACACTACGCGACGTCTTCTCGTCCAAATGTTTATATCGCCATTCGTAATTATATTACCAATGAATGAAGGAAAAAATGGTGAATAAGCTCGTAGCAAATGGTCCATACAGGATAGTAAATTCGACATATCCTTAAATGATGGGATGGATACAATACTCGACGACCAGTGGCTAAGCGATTGGACTACTGCGTTAAGGGTTGCGGGTTCGATTCCTGCACGGGGCAAACTTTGTGCGAACCACAGCTGTTTGTCCGGAGTCTGGGTGTTTATGTATGTGATATTTCATGTTTGTGAATCGCACCCACGACACAGGAGAAATTCCTAGTATGAGGCGATATTTTTAAAAAGAAAAAATAGTAAAACAATGGTCACACGCCTTTAGAAGGCGTCTTGATAAATGAAGGAATTCATACTGCAAGAATAAAGGTCCGTTTTAATATTCTGATTTGCATGCAAACGGCATCTGGTAAATCTGTCCCAACTATTATATTGTTTGAGATATCATTTCGAACAAAACTACAACGCCATCGTTTTTTTTTATTTTTTAGTACTGGAATAAGTATCAAATATGTTCAATGATGGTATATTAGGGTTACAGGATAACCAGCACTCTGTTTAGATAATGATATCCTGTGTTATAGAAATACTTTCAGTAGTATCAATAGGTCTCTATATAATTGTAATGATTGGTAGTGGGCATAATGTAAATAGTTTTTGTAAAGGATATAAGGTAAATAAATATAAAGTTATTATTATTTAACAATACAAGGATTTCACAACATGCCAATGCTAGTTTTTTGGGGACATTACCAGTTGACATCGATGGGGATGAATTTTTGATGCATTTTAACTTTTTATTTTTGTATATATTGTTTTTATTTTGTATTAGAATTAAGTTGTAAATAGCTCTAATATAGTTATAATAGTAGAGCATGGTTTACATGACAATAAAATTCATTACATAGATAAAAGGATTTATTTGGCATGTTTAGTGAGATCTGATTCATTGTCAATGGTAGTTCGCCCTCAACTTTACGTAGGTATACTAAACTTCTTGATGTCCAAGAATCGGAGTATTTATTTTCCTATGCAAATTTTCTAGCCGAATAATAATCTGTTGTGCCTTAACTGTTGATATACAGGTCTCGCGATTTTAAGGTGTCCTTTTTCTTTTAAAACTTTTTGTTCTATAATTATTTTTTTCATAATTATAAATATATATTTTGCTAAAATCGGTGCCATAATAAAATATATAGTTGCGCTCAACAACTTACTTTCAATGATGTTCGTAATAATTTTTCGGAGGCACTATTCTGTTGAGAACACACCTAAAATGTTGAGCCGTTATCATAGACATAGTCAAAATAGGCTTTACCTACGCACTATTGCTGGTGTCGGTTACTAAGGAAGTTTCATGTTTTACTTACAGCCACCATCGCCCCCATTGCTTTGCCTACTGGAGATGAGACTGGCTCATTGTTTGTCGGCAGACGTGCCGTTGTTTCAGGCTATGGTATAACCAGGGAAGGTAAGTTACTAATATTTTGATTCTAATCGCACCTGCATACGTAATTAAATATAATGCATTAGGTACCCATGTGCTGCTGTGTGTTATGAACCGGACTCATACTATACACAATATTGCCGGTTCGAATCCGAGCATGTAGGCACCAATGTAACTTTACGGTGCATTACGTAGTACCTACTTTATTAATGTTTTGTTAGTTAGGTGGACTTTTACATATTGGATATCTATTACACAACACGAGCCAGCGTCTCTGTGTAACTACACTTCGAAAATTAGTATAAGAAAGCAGAATATTTTTTGTTGATTTATTTAAAATTGACAATACTTGTACAACATTGTATTTGTAATCATCGATTGAGCTTCTTAATCTACAAAACTGGTTATACTAGGTATAAATAATTACATTTGAACGGCTAACATTCCACAGGGGGCAACATTGCAGCCAACCAGGTCCTACACCATGTCAGCATGACAGTGATTACCAATGCAGAGTGCACAAGGATATATCCTGATATTATTAGATTCAACAACATTTGTGCTATTAGCGAACTTGGTAGAAACCCATGCATTGGCGATACCGGCGGCCCTCTATCTGCTTTTATTAACGGCAGGCATGTTTTGGTAAGAATATTATTTCGTAATACATACTAAAGTCTATGTGCTGTCTATGTATGTATAGTATAAGTACGTACATACATTCGAACAGCTACGGCCAGATTATGTCTTTCTGGGTTTGCTTATGTATACATGAACTTTGCTATACACAAAAAAAAACATAACATAATATCACGCCTGTATTCCCGAAAGGGGTAGGCAGAGGTGCTATTTCGCTAGTTATGTTTTTTCGGTCCCAATGTAATAAGGGGCGAGCCTATTGCCATCAACCGTGCACAAATCCAGACTCCGCGCTGCTACTAAGAATTACCTAACAGAAAAACCCAGTAACACTTAGCCCGCCCCGGGATTCGAACCCAGGACCTCGTGCTCAGCAGACGCACTTAGCAACCACGAGACCCACGAGGCAGTCAGACACAAAAAAAATAGTACTAGTTGGTAATAATAAAATCTTTAATTTTGTCATAAAATGTTGTCAGTAGTAATACTAAAAGTACAATATAACAAAAACAAGAAAAGCCTTTAAACATTTTCTTTTTACAGCTTGGCATATATTCCTTCGGATCTGCTCGCGGCTGTGGGGCAGGCGCTCCGGCTGGTTTCGCTAGGATTACCTCATTCCTCGGATGGATATGGCTACGTCTCTAAAGATTCCGAAGGAAAACATTTGTTAATAAAAAAAATATATAATGTTCAAAACCATTTGACTGTATTATCTTATAGCACTGTGTACATACTTATTTATTACTTATAACCACTCTCTTAATATTGGCACAATTACACACCAACACGTTTATTAACATCGTAAGGAAACCTGGAATTAATAATCTGAAATCGCCAACCCGCAGAGAGAATGTTACTACGATGGCCAACATCTCTACGACTGCCAACATTGCTACGACGGCTAATATTGCTATGACGGCCAGCATTGCTACAACAGCCACTATTGCTACGATGACCAAGTCAATTTTCAACGACGGTCAATGTTCCTACGACAGCTTCTACGAGGGCCAATCTTGGTACAAACCTACGTTCAAGGAACAGAAAGCGACGCTTAGCCACTGTGTATGAGTCACCCAGACGTCAGGGATTTTTGTTAAGGGAATATTGACTACCATCCATCTCTATCGCGATAAGTGGTCTCTACAAAAATTTGTTCGCAAGATCACTCTTCATCTATAAGTTTGTGTAAATTTGTAAGTTATCTGTAAGCATACAAACATGAGACGAAGAATTCGATTGATTTATGATACCTGAGATATGCCAACCCAATTTTGAGTCAAATAATGTAGGCATGATTTTTCCAAAAAGATACAGTTGGTGCCTATGACTTCCCTTAATACTGCTGCGCCGATAAGAATGTCGTTTGACGGCGCAGTATAAAAGTGAGGCTTGGCTAAAACTGTTTGTAGGTAAACAAATGTTGTGAGTATCAACATAGGTACATTGTGGTGTACATAACAATAAATATCCAGTTCATATTATTATAATAGTTGACAGATAATGCTATGCTTTGGTTTGTGTTAGATGTGTTTTTGTCAACATGTAGTAAAGTATTATGTTTTTCTCAGTAGTATTTACAACGTCCTAATTTGCATTTGACTATTGTGACTTGGTCATAGGTAGTCACCCTTCAAAAGCTTGCGTGCGTCGCTGATTAAGCTGACGTGCAGATGCCACAGAGCTGTAGTCTGTCTTTCAAATTCTTCTCGTTGCGCATACTACTCGCTAGGGTCATCCATTAGCGCCTCCAAGTAGGTCTGTAAAGTGTCGTATTTCTCACATAAGTTCTCGAAAGTATTAAGTCGAAACTCGACTTCAATAACTTGGACTCACTCAGCTTTGCACAAGATTGAGCTGTTTTCAAATATGAAAAAAATTGAGTAAGCTTAGCTTTTGATGTAGCTCGCTTAGCCATTTTGAAAGACTAAGTTCGAAAAAGTAGTAGTTGGCAAGATAAAGATCAAACACAATATTCAACACCGAAAAGTTCCTTATATATAATAATAGCAATATAAGTTGTATTAAAATGCTGCTTAGCGGTGATTACTATTAGGATTTTGGAAGGCGTTAACTTCATTTAAACAAGTGTGAGAAAGTGCACTCAGGGAAAAAATATTGAAATTATTATGTGGGTGATTTAATATTATTGATAAAAAAAACAGTGAATTTATGACGAGTATGGCAATAACTATGATCGAATTAACTTAAACTAATGAAAATGAATATAATAAATATGAAGTAACAAAACAGTCTAACACAAATATAAGCAAAAGTAGAAACAAATTATTTGAAGACTTGCAATTTAATGCCACCAAATGGGATGAAAATAAATGAAATTAATTAGAAATGGACATGAAATGCTTGTGAATATAATTATAGGATGATTAAGAAAAGTAGTAATAAGGAAAAATTTAAACGATCGCTCGGTTTTGTTAGCACTAAACACGATTGTGACGAGGAGATTCTTCGATGATTCTTAAGGCAGGACGACAATCTGAAGGTGTGGATAGGCACTCAGCGATGACCCGATGACCCGATAATACCCAAGACCTTATTTTACCTAAAAATATTTCCTTCTGTGTCCGTTGGAGTATGAAATTTGGACGATGGAACTCTGGGAGCATAAACATAAAACATAACATCACGCCTGTATTCCCCGTAGGGGTAGCCGGAGGTGCACATATAGTACCACCCATATTTAGCCAGTTATGTCTTTAGCTACTAATGTAATAGGCCCCTATTGCCATTAACTCGGCACAAATCCAGACGCCACGCCGTGCTGCTACTGAGAATTACCTAATGGGAAAACCCGGTAACACTTTGCCCGAGCGACGGGATTCGAACCCAGGACCTCGTGCTCAGCAGTCGCGCTTAGCAAACACTAGACCAACAAGGCACTCTAGGATCATCTTATATAAGATCTTATTGAAGATTTTAATTAAAATGAAAATTTTAAAATATGATTTTGTAGTATAACGATGTTATAACTGTTATTTTTGTCACATCACTACAAAAATATACATTTGACGTAACCTCGTAACAACGTCGTATGGAATTAGACAAAATGATTTTCTAATTTATTAAGCACCGCGAAATTGTAACATTTGTTGGACCATGAAATTATGAATTAGTTTATAATTATATTATTATTCATTATAAGAGCAAATAAACAAAACTAATATTATTACAGAAAATAATCCGTCACTTCAAAGTTACATCGTAACGCATTGTCTATCCAGCCGCACTATAATAAAGTTTCTGGTTGTAATCACACTATCACACTAATATTATAAAGGCGAAAGTTTGTGAGTGTGTTTGTATGTTTGTTACCTCTTTATGCTCAAACGGCTACACCGATTTTTATGAAATTTCAAATGGAGGTAGCTGACTTGTGGGACAGACACTTGCTTTATACTAACTCGAATGAGACCTGTCTGGGGTATCCTTGAGTGAAGTAGCGTCAATCAGTGTGAAAACTAGACGTTTGTTATAGTATATAATTATATGTTACGGTAAGTGTGATTAATTGAAAACTATTAATCCATTATTATTAATAATTACTAAATGTGAAATATTTAATAAATAGTAAATGTAAAAATAATACTGAAATTCATCGCTTAAATTTTACCAGTTGTTATAAATAATTCCCTACTTTCGTTAATAAAAGTAATCAACACATAAAATTTAAATTATAGTATCACAGACTCCACTAAAATCAACATTGAAAAAATCTTTATTCTATTTCTTTGTTCAATAGGTATTTTTTCATAATACCTACCACAATTATTTATAGGTACTGAACTAAAATAATCATTATCAGACAGAAGACGTCCACTGTAAAACAGAGGCCTCTCCTTCAGAACGCCGCAATAAACAGCAACTAGCTATTGGCATCCACTGGTTGCCCGCAACTCTGACGATATCTTCGGTTCACCTGGTGGGAGGCCTGCCAACGTTGCGCCTTCCGATTTATGATCGCCACTAGGAAACCATTCTTCCCTAGCGATTATCAGTTCTTCAAGCGATGTGGCTTTTCATTGCATATTCTTCAAGCTACGTCGTTGACTCTAGTTCTTCGGCGAATTTCCGTATTCTAGACATTGTCGCGTAAAGAAACTCCAAGCAACATTCGAGCGTTTTTCATAGCTCGTTGAGTGAGCCAACACTCACTGGTCAAGATGTAAGTTTTATGAATGTATTCCTAATATATTTACACCTATGCATGTAATTGGTTGTGCAAAAATCTTATAATCCTAATTGTACGGCTGTTGATAGACCCAAACTAGACCCAAATAAATAAAAAGATATACGACAGAAGAAAACAAGTAAAATTTAAAGAGTAAATTGTTTTAATTTCATTCATGTTGTATTTTGTCCAGGAGTTTAAAGACGGCTGTTGATCCAGCTTATGAAGGAGGTCACTCTGGCAAATGCAGCAGGGGAGTTGATCTGGCAACCACGAGCAGATCCGAAGGAGGTAACTCCGATCTGAAACAAGAGTTGTGGTTTATAACAAACATCATTACTGTTCTTACTACAATTAATCTATTAGCTTCTAATATTCTACTGTTGAACATGGACCAATAATGTTTGGTACATTATAATGAACGCAAAGAAATAAAAAAAAAACAAAACAAGTTTTTACGAACCAATATAGGAATGTTGTTCCTAGTGATAATGAGAGGACCGCCGGAGTCACCCTGGCAAGTGCTTCTGCCGTTGGCGCCACTGATGCAAATGTTGGAGGCTTGGATAATAATTGGGAAAGCGGTTCGGCACTGAGCATTGGTGATCGTGGTCACGGCCACGTGGCTCAAGGCCTGGTTGCTTGCAATGTTACCACCTGTTAGATTATTTTATATATAAATTAGTCATCTTAAAATAACACACACAACATTATATTATAATAATATGCAAGGACAAATTTCTTACCGTCCCTGGTAAGACCGAACCCAGATGCAATGGCTGCTAGATTGGCAAATTGCTCATTAAGCTGAGAACCAGAAGGCAGAGCGATAGGTCTGATGTTATCTGTAAAAAAACAAGATAATTGTATTTATGCCTAGGTAACTTTGACAAATAGTAGTAGACACATATATAGGTACATATATATATACTTAAATCCACACAATATATGTATTACTCTATTACAAAACATATATAGTATTTACTGCATATATTTTGTGTAAAAAATTGTTGGCTAACTTAAAATAAATATATTATTATGTATATAAATCTGCATTTTATCAATAAATCAAAAAGCAACAAAGTACAAGAAATTTAAATATTTACTATTATAACTTTGCCTGTTTTACTCACGCGTATATTTGCGACTAGCCAGCTAGTTGCGGAATCGGTTATACTTAAAAAATGTTTCAAATCATGCAAACTAATAAAAATTGTTATTGAAATACTTACTGTTTAGACCTACATTGCTTGGCAAGGAGATTATGGCAATATCGTTACGGATAAGGCTGGGATTCCAGCTACCGTGCATGACAACAGAAGTA
This sequence comes from Abrostola triplasia, assembly GCA_946251915.1. Classification (NCBI taxonomy): domain Eukaryota; kingdom Metazoa; phylum Arthropoda; class Insecta; order Lepidoptera; family Noctuidae; genus Abrostola; species Abrostola triplasia. The sequence continues at coordinate 5,361,146 of OX276434.1, read as the reverse complement.
GTCGATAATCTGGTGCCACCAGAGAATAAGTTGACTGAGCCAAGAACAACTGTGAAACTTCTAGCTTGGTTCTGACCATCGAACCAGCAATGAGCAGCAGTAAGCACTCTCCTATTATTCAGCAAAGAACCGCCACATACAGCTTGTCCGCCCGCGAGTTGAGCAAGGAGACCAGCCTACACGGAAATAAAACAGTTACGTTCTTATCACATTAATAAAATGTTATTAATTAATTTACTTACGTGAAGGACTTGGATCGTACCTGGTGAGGAAACTGTCCAAGGTTAGACGTTGAGCCACCGACAATTCTGGACTGGCTGGCTTCCTCCTCTGCTCTACGGATTTCCTCGGCCTTCGGCTGTCCGATTTTGGTCAAGTACCCGTAGGCAGTGATGTCCTCGAGATCGATAACATCTTCGAGGTTGATGTTCCGCGCAGAGGCGACCGCAGTCAGAGCCAATAATGCTAGAGCCAATTTCATTATGCAAGTTTGATCTTATAATATTTGAAAATATTGAGTTAGAACTATTTATACTCATTGGTTTTTAGATTATTATATGATAACCCCTAATTGTGAAATCTTTTAATTAGTTAATCATTTAGGCGTTGTAGTTAGGGAGCTCAACATCAACTTAGGCAAATTTATCCATCTAATAATACTGGATTTTGATCTCAAGTGCAGAAAACATTGCCTATTTCAGCCTTTAAACCGACTTCAAAAAGGAGGAGGTAATCAATCCGGATGTATACATTTTTTTATGTATGCTCGGGCTCAAATAGACGAATATGCAAAATTATTGTTTACTTTGAAAGGGGTTTATTTTGAAATGGTCCCATTTAAATTTCAAATAGATCTAATGATGATCTTTGGAGATATGGAACAGAACTCCTCATAAAATTATAGCAAATCTATCGTTACAAGTAATATAGCTTTAGTAGTAGTTAATGACTGACCACGAACACAGAAGAGGGGGAAGGGGTGCGTTAATCACCCATATACTAGTTTAATAACATAATTATATCGCGTAAGGGCTTTTTAAAAGGAAATTCTAGTCTGATAAAAATCTGGGGCGGATGAATCATAGGCACCACTAAAAATTGTGAAATGAAAAAAATTAAAAACCATCTTCAAAAACACCATTTCAACAGTGAAAACTAATATTTTATAGAAAGTTGGTGCTGAATCCCAACATTCATTAAATAATACATATTTTTTGGTAATAATTATGTAGTTTCAATGCTAAAACTATTAACAAAGCGAACGGATAGCATTTGGCGACGACTTCCATTTAACTTAAAGTAAAGTGATTTATGAATACAATATTATTTTTCACTTTTGAGTTGGTGTTTTTAAGACGGATTTATAACAATATTTTTTGGAAGAATAAATTTTTGAAGGGTAAAAAATGTTATATACCCGAGAGGCACAAATGAGGTACAAAACGCCTTTAAACAAATTGTTGCCTCCTGAGTCCCGTAAGTTGATTTCTGCAAAAAGTGCATCAATAAACTGCCGCAGCGTAGTAATGCATGGATTGCATTCCTACTGTGATTATGAGAAATTATAAAATAAAGAAAAGAGATTACGTTAACAAAATTTACCGTTAGTTGGCAGTCGCGTTTAGCGACCACTAGACCAACGAGGCAGTCGCCCCTTTGATAAACTGTTATTGTATAGAAACGTCCCCGCAAAACATATAGAAAAGACTGGGCACAGATACGACGCTTAACTCGTCTGCGCGCTATTGAAAAACATATAGAAAGGACGGAGCGGGGCGCGACGGACGTTGACGGACGGACGACTGAATGAAGTTTGTTGAAGACCATCATCTCTTGCGGCAGCGGCGCCCCGCGCTGTGTGCCCCGTCTTTTCTATATGTTTTAAAAAGTTGTGTAGGCCCCGTCTGCGCCCTGTCCGGAACGCGTCCTCGTCTTTAGTCTTTTTCGTCTAGCCAGTGCCTATGCTAAAGCAATCAAAAGATACAAGCGTTTATGCTGCATACTTTAAGTCAATCAAAAGATATGATCGTTTACGCGGCAGAAGTCGCGGATCGATTCCCGCTCCTGGTCCACCATTTTTCAAATGTCATGTCACTTTTAATTTCGGCTTAGCTTTGCTTACCATTATTGCATGTTGTCCATCAATATGCTAAAATGGTATCAAAAATTAAGTACATAATTTAATAAAGGATATTATCATGTACAAATTAGTGTAATGTGGACTTATCTAGGAGCTCATATAATATAATTAATAATATTAAATAAATGCGTAGAATGTGTCTATACTGTAGCCCGTTGAGGTGTTCTGGAGCAAATCCTGGGCGTTTAATCAAACATTTCAAGTTATAGAAAACCTGTAAAATTGAACAGCATATCAAAGAAATAATAAAACGTGATGTGAGCTCCCTGCCTAAGAGCGCATAAAGATAACATTATCTATTATGAGATTTACGTTAATGATCACAGCTTATGTATTGTCACTTACAGCATTGTAATCGTAATTAATAATTAGCACAAGTAAAGAAATCATTTTTTACGAATTTATGAATTTAGTGGTTAAGTAAGTACAGATATTGTGCTTTTAAATAACTGTAGGTTTATAGTACGATTTTAATTCAATTAGCAAAAACACAAACTAGCCTGTTATGAAAATAAATAAAAATAAAAACCCGCCTTCTAAAACACTTGTACATAAGTTAAGTTTAAATCGGTGTGCGTTTGCCCATGCGTTCGCTTTGTTAACAGTTTTATTACCAAAGCACATATGTAACCGCTGATGTAAAGTGAAGTAAATACTTAATTATCGTTTTTCACTTTTAATTTCGTGTTATGTAACGGCGTTTTTTAATTCATGGTGTTTAGTGGTACGTAACTAGGGTTCATCCCGACTAAATAATGTTTAGAATCCTTACGAAAAGCCCTATCAAACGATACCTCACACGATATATTTTTTTTAAAGTGGGAGTCGACGCAACCCTTTTTCCCTAATCCTTGTTCTTTTGTCTGTAAAAGCGTATATAAATAAATCAATATTAATATATAAGTATCTTTGCGGGAAAAACATGGACTGAAATGGCATTGGACTGGTATTTGTGGAGGCTTCGGTGGAATAATGGGGAGGCTTTTGCCCAGCAGTTAGACATCAAACAGGCTACATAAAAAAAGTATATGGTATTGCTGGGCATTTACCGCACTTAGACTCTCTAGTGGGCCATTGTGCGTAAAAAAAGGTCTATATTATATAATATAGTAATAAAGCAATAATAGCAGTTCTGCTACGATCTTAAGAAGAGACACGCAGGAGAGGCCAATTTCCAGCTAAATCGCGGTAGGCTGAGAGATGAATATGATGATCGTTTATCATTAGGCTAAATAATTGCTAATAATGTTGATTATCTACGATGTCAGATCACTTCTAAACTTAGACACTTATATTGTATGTATAGACTTTAACAGAAGATCTAAGATAAAACAAAAAGCAAGACAAGAATCCTTTGACAGTGTTGACCAATTTTATATAAGGAAGTTAATAAAATAACCCTGGTTTAGCAAACCGCGCCAGCATGTTTGGAAAATACCTAGGAATAGGGATTTAAAAATTATCATTTTATAATTATCAAAATAAATGTACGTTAATACATAATCTCTATCTAAATATTGAATGCGTTTATCTGATAATGATAAATTACTTACCAGAATTAATACCTAATTGTATGCTTATTGCTTGGTGCTAAATAACCTATAAGTATATTTTTAAATACTACTTCTACTACTATTATAATTTATTACTAAGTAAATAACTTCTCAGTGTCACTGTGAAACTTGAATGCTATTGCAGCAGATTACCCAGGTTTGTCTAAACAAGCTGTGAATATAAAGCCTCTTTACATAATGACCTCTCGGTAGTAGGTACCTATATTGGACTACTTAAGTGAGGTATGAGGTTTAAGGTATAATTGTCACTCAAACAAAAACATCATAGTCTAATCGAACGCCTGCTTGTGAGGTTCGAAATTGATATCACATAACTACATACCTACTTAAGGTCTTCTTTGGCTAAATTTGGGATACTGTACCCACACTATCAATGTCTAAACACTTGACCCTGTTGTCATTGTGGCACAGGATTTACATCAGGTGAACAGTAAATACTACTTCTACTACTACATCATCAGCTTTTTAGTAACCCACTGCTGGGCAATAAATCTTCTCTATTGAACGCCACTGTGTTCTATTTTGGGTGCCTCCAGGTCTTTTCCCGTACTGCAACAAAATTGACAGTCCACCTGACTGAAGGTCTGCCAGGGACTGTGCCTTACACCACCTATCATTACCAAGTCTTGCCAAGTAACCTGCCCAACTAACCAAGCACTTGATTTTGATAATACCGTAGACGGTATTAGTATATTTACTATGTACTAATAATTTCATACAGCGGAGCGACTTTCTCCCCAATCAACATGATAGTTTATATGTAGTGTATAGTGTGTAGTTTAGTATATTTCAAACAATAGACTGCTATAAATAAATGAATACTATTTATTATTTTATTTAGGCTGTCTAGGCCTGCTGTAGAGTAAAGACCTCATTTCCCTCCTAGTACATGGCCCTATCTTGTCGTTGACGACCTGATTAGCGCAGTGGCTAAGCGATTGGACTGCTGCGCTAAGGGTTGCGGGTTCGATTCCCGCACGGGGCAAAACTTTGTGCAAACCACAGATGTTTGTCCCGAGTCTGGGTGTTTGTGTATGTGATATCTCATGTTTGTGAAACGCACCCACGACACAGGAGAAATTCCTAGTGTGGGGCGACGTTTTTTAAAAAAAAAGAAAAAAAAAAAAAAGAAATCTACTGCCACAAAGCTGGTCTTAGTGGTCTTGATAGTAGCGTCTGGATCATCGCAAGTAACACATTATAGCCCACTTACAAAAACTATACCTATGATAAAATATTAATACCTACCATTTAAATCAACCTGCCCCTTTACCATGAACTCTTAAAGCAGGACAGTTTATGTTGTAGAAGCGAAACGCCGCATAAGTCTGTACGTAGCGGCGTCTCGCTTCCACATCCTGGGTATTATCTTGTTTGCATGTCAAAGAAGTCAATAGACTGGGTGTTTAAATTAAAAATATAATAAAAAGTACGACTTACAAACTTTTAGAATAAGCAAAACAAACACTATGTTTTATAATTAGTTAGACGTTTAAAGTGGGCCACTATACCAGACTAACACTATACAGGGACCAGGCTAAAATATTAAAATTATTTTGCGTGAGTTTACAAGCCCAAAGTTTGTAAACAAAATCCTCGTGAACACGTTCGTTAGCACTCGGTGACGTCAAATCGGCTCATGGACCGACGCCGCCGAACACCGACGCCAATTAGAATCAGCGTATAACATGGCGTCATCATTGCCACGTCACAGATCCAGCGCCGCTAAAATGATTTCGAATGACGAATGACGAAAATCCTAAGGTTTAACCGCTGGTATTTTACTTCAGTCAAGAATCACGCAATTAGAACTTTTATATACTTATATAACTTCTCTGTGTCACATTTCAGTCGAGATTTTTCGTGTGTGAGTGAATTTTGTATGAATCCTGAGGAAGGATATTATACATACCTAGTTAAGGTCTTCAATTGGCTAGATTTGAGATACCGTATCCACACCATGAATATCAAAAACCTCTACCCTGTTAACTGGATTTACATCACGTGAAAAGCATCGTAATACGGGTTTTCTGATTCCAACTTTATTTTTTTATTATTTATATTTATACATATATAAGTATATTATGTATATTATATTTTTATTATTCCAACTTTCTTAATAATTATTAACTTAGTCACCTACGAGAGAAATAGCAGAACAGCACGTTCTTAGTGCATAGGCCAAGTTGTCGAGTCAAGGGCCGTTGTTATGGAATAAATTAGTCATAACACAGCGTAAATTTAATTAGCGCGATAATTGCCGCACGGTGTTCGGCCCGTTAGTCGCTGACTACCGCCCATTCGGTAAGCATACCTCTCTCAAAGAAAAGCATTAGACTTCACTAATTAACTACTTAACAAACATAAACTTCGACCACTCGTTGATCAATAGCGAAGAGAGAGAATTAGCGTTTTACAGCCTACTAGGCTACCTACTTTTTGTATAGTATGATTATTTGTCTCTTATAAATTATGCGAGTACGAAAATCTATTTATAAATATTTTTTGTATGTAATTTTCTATTCAATTTTCGTTTTAAGCCTTCTTAAATGGTATAATATACCCCTATAGTGTAATAACCATAAAAATTATGATACACAATAGGTAACTCAATTAATATTTCACAAAGAAGTTTTTATTCATTTACGTACTGGTGCTATAATAATACTGCCAACTCCTTATAGGAATACAGGGGTGATACTACTTTTAAAAAGTACAAAATATCCGAAAATTCGATTGAACCGTTATTGATATCAAGTACATAATCTTCCGTGATAAGCTACGTTACAATTGTAATATAATAATCATGATAACTACTTTAAACTGATTTCTTTCAATATACCTACTTAACCACCTGTATTTTATATAATACTTATCATACAATACCCAGTCATCTCGAACAAACTCAGTAATCATGCTAATCATGACGGAGTGTCAAATTACCAGTTCCAACGTCATACATGGATATAATCGTAGATATTCGAAGTCCTCGCGCTTAAACTTGACGCATCTATTCGTCTCGAACACCATAGGTATCGGTAAAAGATTTTGATACTTGAACAATTTATACTCTGTCTCTTATAGGTTTATATAGATTTGAACCAATAATACGTATTTTACAAAATCAAATCAATAATAGTATTACATAATAAAAAAAATAATTCAAATATAATCATTTCTATAACACTGAAACTGCAATTAGTATAGTTAGTAAAACGACTCAAAATGATAGTATTTTAAAAATTTAATTTATTTAATACAGAATACATACTTAATATATTATGGATATCTACGTTATCCTAACTTTCTACGTAATCATTTAATTATTTATGAAGATTACCAAATTCAAGTTCATAAATCAACATTTGCTACACGGTAGGTACACCACACACTACCCTGGCCTTTTTAACTCTGTTCGTCCTGTTGCTATAGTTGTCTGTTAGAGATTTCTTAGTGCAATAATAATAAAAACGCCCTTTGTACTATTCTTAAACTGTAGGCCTATGTTTATTTTGGTGTACAATATAGATAAAATGCTAATAATATTTGAGTCATGACTTCTTATCTACTTTTTATAAATACCTAATTATATATTTTTTAAATCCACCTTTCAACATTGAAGTAATCGTGATAACCGGTTGGCAAAATATCGAGTAATTAAGATAAAAATGAAACCTAACTTTCGATAAAAAGTTTTGTTAACGGATGTCATTTTTTAAGAATATCTGTCGATAAGAAGGTTTAATTACTTCTACAGGTCGCTCTGAGACTAAATTTGTACCATAATTATGAAAAAAAATTGATTTATGCACTTCTTAATTCTTAACCTTTTGACGACCTGATTAGCGCAGTGGCTAAGCGGTTGGACTGCTGCGCTAAGGGTTGCGGGTTCGATTCCCGCAACCCTTTGTCCCGAGTCTGGGTGTTAGTGTATGTGATATTTCATGTTTGTGAAACGCACCCACGACACAGGAGAACTTCCTAGTGTGGGGCGACGTTTTACTGAAAAAAAAAACGTAGGTATTCCTAGGTTGGAGTGTAGCAAAGATTGTGCAAGAAACTACACTCTGATAGAGTATACCTTAACCAAAACTGTAACTATGTATGCCTCTATAGTCTATACACCTCTATTGCATTTTCTATAAAAAAAAACTACCAGTAACTGGCTGTCTACTTGAATTGAGATTAGCACTGCTTCTTTTTCTTATCGTATGGTTAGTGAACAACCTGGTGTCTGAAGTTTAAACCTCCTGTAGGCTTCTGACATGGCTTTACACATCGTTAAAAAATCTCTTAGGTGTGCCAGTTTTCTCACGATGTGTTCCTTCATCGTTTTTAGCAACTGATAAACTATTTATTATACGGCGTACCTGGGTTTGATCTTGCGATCTGTGACTTGGCAATCAAGCGGTCATCTCACTCGACTATCAGTGCTCTTGCACTATTCAAAGTATAACAATATAGCTATACATCACTCATCATCGCCATTAGTCCTCGTAGAAGTAGACAAAGGTATGTTAATAGTGCCTACACTAATTATAATAGGGAATATTATTTTCTATGTCCCACGTAATAAGCGGTGACCCTTGCTACTGAAAAATTATTAATCTGATGGCAAAACAAATACTTCCCAACCCGGGCATCGAACCCGATCACTAAACCTACGTCACAGACAAAATTACAGTCATATTTTGCAGACACAATAGTAAAACAATGGCCACACGCCTTCAAAAGGCCTCTTGACATATGAAGGAATAATAATATAAAACAATCATCGTGAAATTTGTTAAGCAAGTTTTTTTTTTTTTAATCTTTATTTTTAAGGATTTTTGTACATAAAAATGACAATGTCAATACTATAGTATCTTATTCTAAATGTAAACTAACAAGCATTAAACATCATTATTATCTACTTATACCAGTAGTATATAGCATTCTAGCCGCATCAGAGTTTGGTTCAGCTAGAATGCTATGAAACACACCGACGTCACAATTGTTCAATTTATACTTAACAAACATTTGGGCTCTTTTATCAGCATACCGGACACATTCTACTAGTCTGTGGTAAACATCATCCTTTATACCACATTGATCACAATCAGGCGAGTCTACTTTCTTCATAAAAAATGCAAAACTTTTACTAGGAATGTGTCCAGAACGCAACCTACAAGCGGCTACAATTTGTTGCCTATTTAATTTAGTGGCGGAGAACCGAGGAACGTGAAGAGGCTCACATTGGATACTTTTGTACCATATACCTTTGAATTTAGACCTCTCGTCAGCAAAGCAAGTTAAAAGTATCAAGAAGTTTTAGTCGTGCTCTTCAAAAACGTATCACCGTAAACTCTATAATCCAGCGTGCAAGTTTATTAAACGTCAGTAACATGCGGCCCCGACTACCGTTCAGTAGAAAATTGAGATGAAACAATATAGAATTTCAATAAGAGCGACTGAAACAGACGTACTTCCGACTTCCTCTAACATTATTTAATAATGTAGGTACTTATTATATGGTACGCATTGAGAGTCCAGATTCCTGATTGCACGGGGGCTTAAGTGATATAGATAATATGTATGTGATGAGAGAATTTAGACAATATATTCCCATCTCTACATATAAGTCTAAGCCCTTAATAGGCTGGTTTTATTACTGCTATTCGTTACGTAATTCGGTAGATTTAACGAAAATAGGTACCTAAGTAGTTACTAGGTATGTTTGTTGTTAATTAATCGATTTTAATGAGGAGATGATAAAACATTGAGATTACAGGAATCGCTTATCCTGATAAAAAAAAATAGCTACCAAATCTACGTATTTTAGCAAATTGTTGCTCAGTAATCCGGTTTAAGTACAATGTGACTATCTATCATGTATAAGTAAGAAGATACAATATTATATTTAATTCAACACTTAGATAACGACTAATTAATCTTAAGCTAAAGTCTGGGATTCCCTGAATAACGTAGATACCAACTGAAATATATTGTTAAGTAGATATAGTGAATACTTAATATGCCATAGGTAGACCACCAACTCCTTGGAGTACTTTTTATCTGTAAGTATACTGTATAGTAAGTATAGCTGGTCGAAGCTCAAAATCATTAGGGCACCATGTTAGTAACTAGGTGCCGTAATCCGTAGTTTAGTATATTATATAATTGTTTTCGCAATTTAAGACATTGTCGATTAGTGAAGCTAGTGGAGCTTTCGACAAAAACCAACGCTTTTCGATGCGTCGAGCTTAAGACGCAGACAGAGGCGAGCAAATTAATTCTTCACTAAAACAAATTCATAAAGGCCCTTATATGTAAACGAAAGCTCAACGCACATCAAACTGACTTCTGACATGACTGAAGTCAGTTTGATGTGCGTTGATACCTACCTAACTTTAATTGATACACAACACAAAACAATTTAACGCTTCTTAGAATACGCGAGGAATAATGTAATTAGAAAAGTCGCATTGGGACTTATTCTAACCGCTCGGTTGCTCGTCGCAAAAGTAAAAAGAGGGTCGTTTGTCAGTGACCTTTGACCGCATCTGAGCGTATGAAGCGCCGTTATAAAACTTTGATTGTGAATCGCTCCTGTATCGCACCTCAAATGTTTTAATTGTTCTGAATAGTTAATAAAACAAGCTTAAACACTGTGCGATTTTTTTTTATATGACTTGTTTCCGTATTTTTCACTGTACGTTTAAACTTTAACTACCCAAAATATTAGTTACTTGTTTGGAAAAATGCGGTTTACTAGTAATTAAGATCGACAAGAGCATTGTTTTTTATTTTATTCATAAACTAGATTAATTACTAGACACATTTAATCACACATGCATATATTTTATGTGGAATGAAATATTTAAACATTAAGAGAATCGTAGCGTAGAATGCGCTGGCTCAGTACTTTACCGCTGAATATTTACGTAACTTCCATGCGACTTTGTAAGAAAACTACAATACATAGAACAAAAATAAAAGTATTTGTGGAAAGGACATTTCATTATCTTTGTTTTAAATCAAAAAAATTACAAGCTTTCATGTGAATTCTAGTCAATATTTACAAATTAAAAACAAACAGCGCATTTTTTTGTCAAGTCGCCTACTGTGTTTTATTTGCTAATTTAGAAATTACGACCAATCTTTCAACCAATTAAATCTATACATTAGATATGTATAATAATCAAGTATTAAAAAAGTACAATTCTTGTCGTTAATGTTTTCATATACAATTAATAAAAATTAAAAACCAAAAGCAAACAAATAGCCCGAATTCGCTAATGGTTAATGTCGTCACGTGACATATCGCAAAGATGGCGGCCATTAGAGCAAGGGTTGTCGCAGCTTTGACGTGAAATAAAATACAAAGAAAAAGTATTACATTTATTTATTTGTTTTTTCAATATTATTCTAATTACACTTAGTTTTACATAAATATGTGTTGTTTTTTTTACTGAAAAAAAATATATTTGTATGTTAATATTTATATATAGATTTTTTAACTAATACATATTTTTTATTTTTTAATATATAATTATAGATATAAGAGAGGCATTTGTTGGAGCCCATAAAAGGCTAAAAGTTTGTCATGGCATGGTGTGATATTCTTTAAAACATATTTCTAAGCACAGGGAAACTTGACATTGCTCGCAAATGTACCTTGTGCGACTTTTTTTGCACCACACACACCGAGCCAACTTACATGGTCCTTGACAAATAAAGTGGTTTCCTCTTAAAACGGGCCGTACTTTTGTTTTAGGTGCCTGTATCGTCTTAATTGTTTGTACACTCATTTGCTGTACAATTTGAGCTCGCTGAAAAACTTTTACAAGTCCTTCAGCCACCTGTCTCCTAAAGTCTCGCGCACTACATTGTTGGCGGGTGGAAAATATTATATGGGCGTTCATTAACGTGGTATTAAGTAGGCGTCGGAAGACCTTTTTATACCATACAATATTTCGCACTCGCTCTATTGGGAATGCCGACAGGAGTTGATCCTTCCTATCGACACCCCCCATCGCGCGATTGTAATCAAGCACAACATTAGGCTTGTATTTGAACCGGCCATATTTTTCTGCTCCCCCAACAACACCATCATGATATGTCGATATTAGAGAAACTACGTTGGAGTCGCGCCACAACACGACACTTAAATCTTCGGTGTAGCTATGGACGATCTCGCCTTCCCTAAGCTCGTGCTTCTGAATTTTCTTCATTGCTTCAGGGACAAACTCTCTGTTTAGTCGAAGAGTTCCGAAGCAGTCTGTCCTCTTTGATTTGAGGTAACGAGCTAATAAAGGCGAATTATAGAAGTTATCCATGACTAAAGTGTGCCCTAGATTATACAAGGGCTTCACCAGATCATGGACAATTCTAGAGGTGGCGTTGGGCGGTAGTGGTGGCATGTCGCTCGGTCCTTCAGTCAAATCTATAAGTGCGTCTCTCGGTTCTCCAGTCAAGTCAATCTGTCCATCGGTCCGTCCTTCAGTCAAGTCTGTCTGTGTGTCTGTAAGGTCATTTGTATGTCCGTCCGTCTTTCCAGTATAGATGAAAAATCTCCACAAATAGCCGGTGTCTGATTCGCATAACTCATAGGATTTTACCCCTACTTTCGCAGCTTTGGTGGCAATTTTTTGTGCGAATGACAGACGACCTTGCCATTTGAGGAGAGATTCATCTACAGCTATCTCCTGTCGCGGAAGATACAGCGAGCGGAACTTCTTTTCCAAGTGATCTATCACTGGCTGTATCTTTTGCAGCTTTTTTTCGTCATTTGTCAAAATCTGGCTGTCAGTCGGGTCACTAAAGTGCAAAAGTCGTTTTATTAGCACAAATCTGTTGTATGTCATTATGTCAGCGAAATATTTTAGTGTGAGATATCCATTTTCCCCCCAATAATTTTTCTCGACAGGATTCGGGAACAAACCCTGTAAGATTAGTATTGCGAGGAACTTGGCTATTTCATCTCGGTCCACATTTTTAAAATAGTTTAGTCTTGAGTGAGGTGTCAAATGTTTGTCAATCTTTCTAGTCGCGTTTTTATTTGTCTGCCTTATAATGAGATCAAAAAGACAGTCGTCAAAAAATTTAAAAAAAATATCGAGTGGGGTCATATTATCAGTGACTGGGAAGGTCGGTCCTGCAATTCCAGTAAATGGTTCACGCTTCCCCCGGAAAGCGTTATGATCATGAACCCAGTCAAAAGATAAATGGTCAGTCGGAATTAATTCTGTCAATACTCGATCAGATTCTTTGTCGTCGTTTGTCAACCAGGTATGCAAGTCTGTCGTAATCTCGTCAAAATCGTAAGCAGTCGTCATTTGATGGGGTAATATGTTTGTCGGTTGATCACTTTGTACGTTTGCCACATCCACCATGTCCAACTCGTCTTCGCCCGAGTCCACGCTGTCAAACCAATTTCGTAGATCTTCTTCTTTTTTTTCGGAATAGGAACCTGAGACAAACACATTGTAAGTTCTTCAAGGATTTTAGCATCGAAAATATTTTTAAATTGTTTATAATATAACACTTATTAGTTGGTGAAGTCGAAATGTAGCTTCGTTTTGTTCACGCCCATATACGTACCCAGGTTTATTTTCCTGACCTTTGCCGGTGGTGCCTTGTCCACTTCCACCGCCGGGGAGTTTATAGCTGAATCCAAAATAATTTTCATTATTAAATTCTGTTTAAATTGTAAAAATCTGTTTAGATTTTACACTATAAAACTCACCAGATTGTTTTTGAGACACTTCAGAAATAGGCAAGCAAAGCCAATTTCCCTCATCACTTTCTGAAAGTTACGGTAGGGTCATTATATGTTCAATAGATATAAGTATAAAAAATAATAAAATAATTAGTTAACTTACTTAATAAACCACTTGTGAAGTCTACCATGAGTTCACCTACGACCGAGCTTTCGCCAGTGCTCATAGTGCTGAAAAATGTTTCAGTCATATAATCACAGAAATGACAAAGGTCAAGTAAATCCTTAAGTTACGATATACCTATTTGGAGTTGCACACGAATCCTGCCTCGCCAATACATGGTCTTCTGGCTCTTGTTTTGACGCTTTTGTGGCGTCAAATTGCTGCTTGCTGAAAACAATAAAGGATGAGTTTTCGATTGTACTAATAATTTTTTAATATTGTACCGTACATACCGTATTTCCCAAGGCTGTAGTTTAGGCGCTGGCGGCGTAGTAGGAATACCAGAAGTCAATCGGCAATGAACACGTTCAGGAGATATTTTTCTAAAATTTTATTGATTTTATTATACGTCCGAGTAGTATTTTTATTTCATATACCTATATATTAATAATTTATGTATATATCCTATATTTACTAACTTTTGTCTCTTTCGAGGGGGTGCATCAGGAAGAAGCGATCGCGAAAGTTGTTTCAATCGTTTTCGTGCATCGAGCTCTTTTTGCACTCCCGGTTCGAGCTTGGACAATACTTTTTTAGTATTTGTTTTTGATTTACGCATCAATTTAATTTCTTCTTCATAGCTTCTGAAAGTAGGTAAACAAAACTAACTAAAATATAGATTCGAAATTTCAAAATATTTTGTGAAATAATACAATACCTTGTTGTTGTACTTGGCCCAGGGACTGGTTCTAATTCACTGCTGCTTTGTTTAACCTCCCTTATATTTCCAGCTCCTCTGCCTCTTCCCCCCCTACCACTTTGAGCACTTCCTCTCCCACTTTGACCACTTCCTCTGCCCCCTCTTCCCTTTTTACCACTTCCTCCACTAGCCAAACCACATGCTTCTTGAACATTACTACAAATTATAGATAAATTAAATATATGTACAATATAAAAAAAAAATTGTACATTTTCAAATAAACAAAATAGTTAGTAAGTACATCCAAAGCTTTATAAAACGAGTAAAAAAAATATCGAGTAAGTTTGTTTGCTGTTAACCAAAGCATAAAAACCAAAAACACCTAAAAACCGCAAAAAAATACATTAATAATCAAGCCACCAACACAAATCACAATAACACAAAAAAAGCAAACGTGCGATAAAACGCGTGCTAGGTGCAAGCCCTGAGAGCAAAACTTACTTTGCTTCGTGAAACGATTGTTGCCAAAACAATCGTCTGTTTTGTACATACTCACGGGTCGCCTATATTCGAGTAATCCAGAACATCTACAAAATATTTAATGATTTTAGAACATATTATAGTTAAAATAATGTCTAAACTATAATATGTCACGTAAGTTTTTACGTGGTTTTGAGTAAAAGACACCAATTACTTATTTAAAATATGTAAACACACGACGGCAGTGTGAATGTGTTCGGATCCTTCGATTTTTGCTTCATGTAAGTTGAAGTATCGTATAAAAATATAAAAATATGAAAGAATAGTATTTCTAGATTAATATAATACCTCAACTTTATTAAATAACAATACATTAAAATACTTACGGCATTTATTCTTTCCGCACACAGACACGCTCACTTAGAAAAACACAAAATGGCGATGTCAAGCTTTTTTTCGTATAGTGTCATATGAATTTGATTTATTATGTTGCCAACTTGTATTTGTAAGTCGGATAATATATTAGTCTATGGTTTAAAAACGATTCACGACGACTTTATGTACTAGGGAATAAGGTTTAAAGTTGTTTAATAAAAACTGGTTGTTGGAAACGATTGTTGCCAAAAGCAATCACGGGTGTTCAGTTTTGGAAACAATCGTTTCCAAAAGCCACTGAGCGGCTAACATGTATCTCTGCACTACGAATCTGTTTTGTTACATTATTGGCCAATAAGGCCACAATTGATTGGGTGGCTGATGTTCTCTTAAATAAATAACGTTGCTGACGTAAACTGTGTATTAAATCTTACAAAGTAAAAAAAATCGTATCTTTTCATTTGATAATGAAAATATACATTTTTTTTCTTTTCATTTGATAATGAAAATATACATTTTTTTTCATCGAAATTTTCATGTTCATAGGTTGTACCGAATACTTTAGGCTCAATGTAAATTATTATGCACGTAGGATAGTACTATATACGAAAACACCCGTGAGTATAACCGAAATATACAGTAAATAATACGTAGGAAAGTGTTTGAAATCATATTCTATCGATGTCAATTTAACATAGCAGACGACATCAATAGACTACGACGAAAATTAACTGGGTTCTATCCCGGCTGTAGTTGTAGCGCCAGGCTGGCAGCTTGCCAATCAAACCTCATTGTTCCTACGACATCACTCACGTCAAGTAAACGCACATGCAAACTCCGATAACTAGCAAACAAGGTTGTGCCTCTTCAGGCTTTCAGATGTTTTAGTGAACATCTACAGTTCTACACCTTAGACTCGTTAAGTTTCACATAGTATTTATTACGGTCAAACGATCTGCCAATATTTCAAAAATAGAATCAATAAGTCATCATCATCATTATTATCATCCACTGACCACCACTGCCATGCCAAGTGTAGGCCTTCCTTTCCTCTGCCATATTAGAGGTATACCTAATGAAATAAAAACATACATTACCTGCATTAGCCAAGTGGTAGGCTGAGTAGTGAGTACCTACTATCAAGTACTCGAACATTTCGCTAGTTAATTCCAGACACGTTAAAGACTCAGTGCTGGTACTGTTCTGAGTATCTAAGATTGATAATTCTTTGCCTGACTCGTGAATCGAAACCCGGACCTTACATAAACTATACATTATTAAAAGCTTAGGCATAGTTATCTACGCGTAATGTATCTAGGTGTTAAATTGTATACTGCAAATTAAGTTTATTATCCACCTATTTCAGAATTATAGCTTCAGATTATATATAAAAATATTTCCATAATCGAAACTACACCGAATGCCAACACCAATTTTACGTAGGTTGTCTAATTATTGTGTCTCTTACCAACCAATTCAAATTATTTATCGATGGGGATGAATTCTTTGATGCTTTTTAACTTTTTATTTTTGTATATATTGTTTTTATTTTGTATATATTTGTAAAATAGTATGTTTATCTAAGGCTACATAATTATTTGAGAAAAGAATAAATTAAAACATTAAAAAAATATATATATATTAAACTTAACTATCTATCGCCTAACTTGTCTAAGATGTGCCCTCAGTATGTGCCACTCTTTATAATTTTAGAATCTTCAAGCTAATACCGGTAAAATATCCCATTTTTACAGATAAAAGACATCTTTGATGTTATAAATTACAAAACTAAGAAAATTTTAATTTCGCGGTATCAGTTCGGAGTTTTCTGCAAGGCTAACACTTTAAATTCTTTGTGCATTCCTTTTATTTTAATTTTAAGTAAAAATATAATAATAAGCTGGCAGCAGTAATGAAGTAACTAGAAACAATACATTAAAAACAAACCTGACAATATTTTAATGCTCAAGATCCTAATATCTTTAATATTTTTTTGTTATCTGTGGACTATTTAAAATGGCGTCATAGACTCAGTCATTCTGACACTGACAGATCGGAAATAAGTGCTTATTTTTTGGATACATATTTAAGTTTTTCTGGAAAATGAACGAAACCGAAGATGAGCTAACTACGTTTTGTGATTCTGCGGTAATTTGCCTACCCGTGACAATGTTTAAAAATACATAGTGTGAAAATCTGTTACTTGTTATTGTTACACCCTTTCAGGCATCTCTTGTAGAAGGATGTCGCCTACCAGTGCGAATGCAAGGAGGAGACGACTGGCCGTTAGCAGAGATTATTAGTATCAAAGAAATACGTGGCCAAAGGGGATATTACGTTCATTATGTTGACTGTAAGTATTCACTGTCAGGCTACTAAGTATGAATAATTCTTTGCAATTTATTGTTAAGGCCATGGTTTTTAAACAATCCTAACCATTAGAAACACTACTAACCCTTATAAAACCAGTAATTATTGGATAGAACTATGTAGTATTATCATTTTACTGTCCCATTTTTTTTGACATTGGCTATTACCCGTCTATTAACAATTTAGCGAGATGATACTTAATGTTGTTGTTTGTTCAATGTTTTAAGTTAGCATTAGGCTATTATTAACTAAGTTGACTAATTGTTACAGACTATTTATAAGCCTCTATACTTGTTAGTTTGTATTGCGTTAAATAGTTCACGACAACATAAATGTTTACTGGTTAAATTAACCACTTATACTAACTAAATTGTTTTAAATATGTGAAAAGATTATTCACTCAAATTAATGGATGAATTTTCAGCCTTGATATTAGATACTAAAACATTATCTTTAAATTAACTCAAATTAGAGTATAGTTCTTGTACACATTTTTTTTGTGTATAAATATTGTACCGTTTAACCTTTTGACCCGTCTTATTTGTGTATTGGTATTTTGCGACTGCTAAGTATGAATCGCTTGATTTGATTTCGGAGTCGAGCAATGTCTGACTTTGAATGCTATTTAATAGTGTATCCTCACCTGAATCCAATAACATATCTGATGAAATGTGGGCGTATTGCACATCTCTGTTTGGTGAATACTGCATAGCATTGTGTTACAATTAATTGTTAATTCCAGTTAATAAACGTCTGGACGAGTGGGTAGGTGAATCATGGCTGGACACAAGGAAAGTACAGTTTCCAAGGAGAGATGGGGTGTCAACTGGAGGGACAACGACACCAAAGAAGTCACATATTGGTTCAGGTGGTGGCTTGATGCCTAATTTTATTAGTAAGTGTGTTTGAGGTGTTTTAGTTAATTTTGTACTTTTTTGTCTACAGTGAAATCTCCTGTACTTCTATGTTCATTATTTTTTAGTTTGATCAGTGTTTGTTGTCTCATTCATCTGTTGTTCAATTATTGCATTAAAATTAGAACATACTGTTTGTAATGTCGTTTTTTCAGGTTCATTATAATATGTCAAGATTGAGTTACTGAATATATTTTAGTGTAGTTCAAAAACAATTGAAAACATTATGGAATAAAAAAGAAAAAATCGTTTTAAGTCAATGCGATTGACTTTAAAATATTTTCATTAATTAAGATGTTTACTAGCCTTTTGACTATAATTGGCTTTACATTAATTCAAAATTTGTTGTTTATGATGGTATATTGATCCTATTTTTGATTTTCTGGTCAAAGGCAGCTGAAGTTTCTAAATTTCAAGCTTAAACAAGCTCTGGCCAGTTGTTTTGTTTATCAAAAGTCCTACCAGCATTGTACATGATAAAAATGACAGTTAAATTACAATTATGTGATATATTTTTACTTAGCGTAATTATAACAATATAGTAATTAAATGTACCAATAAAATTAGTAGTCTAAAAATATTTTAATTTTTTTTTTCAGAAAATTAAGAATTTAAATCACAAATACTTTGTTTTATAATCGACGACCTGATTGGCGCACTTGCTAGGCATAGAACTGCTGTTCTAAGGTTTGCAAGTTCCACAGATGTTTGCCCAAAGTCTGGGTGTTAGTATTTATGTGAAAACGTACCCACGATTCAGGAGAATTTCCTAGTGTGGAGCGAAGTTTTGTGTGTGACATGCTTCTTTCTCTTATATTATATAATTTGATTATTATGTATTTTTACTAACTACAACAGTAAAAGCTCAAATCTAAATACCTAATAATTCTTAATTATTTACACAATTTGTAACCCTTTGCAATATTAACTTAGTATAAATTGACTCAATTTACCATCATAATAACGTAGGTACTTAACATTGATGTTCATCTCCATCACAATTGGCCATTAAAATTATAACATTTTGTCTGCAGATGACTCTGTCTGTAATGAAAGTCAGAAGTCTAGTACGATACCGAGTAGACCGACTATTGTGAATCAACCAATTCAGCAAACTCAGCCAGTCCAACCTAAAGTCCTTGAGAAAGCTCATTTTATTGCACTCAATGGTTCCACGCCAAAAACTGCACTTGGTACGTTACAATTTATCATTCAATTTCTGTGTGTTACGTTTTTATATAATAGTATTTCTTCTCACTATACTATAATTGCTATGTCTATAGATGTATATGTATTTTTATGTCTATGAATTTCTAGAATTATATATTTTATGCACTCTTGCACTTTTTTATGTACTACTGCAGAGCCTCAAATGGCAGAAATATAATAACTTGATCAGCAGTTGTATTTTTGAGCCGTTTGGGGTCGAAACATTTAGGCCATGGGGTCCGAGCGCTCGCGCTCTGTTCAGAGATTTAGAGAAACTCCTAATAGACGACCTGTTTAGCGCAGTGGCTAAGCGATTGGACTGCTGCGCTAAGGGTTGCGGGTTCGATTCCCGCACGGGGCAAAACTTTGTGCGAACCACAGATGTTTGTCCCGAGTCTGGGTGTTGGTGTATGTGAATATTTCATGTTTGTGAAACGCACCTACGATACAGGAGAAATTCCTAGTGTGGGGCGACGTTTTTTCTTAAAAAAAAAAAAAAAAAAAAAAAAATCAACTCTACACGTGACTAAAGGGCTGGTTCATTTTTAGCCAAATAATTAGCTGCCAGTCTTTTGAGCACGTTACCGGTTGACATCGACGGGGATGATTACTATAATGCTTTTAACCGTTTATTTTTGTATATATTGTTATTAATTTGTGTTAGAATAAAGTTGTAAAGTTGTGAAAGTTTATGATTGAGTAGTAAAAAGCATCATATAGCACAAATATTGGATGTGTAATGTTTGATTATATAATATATTATATGTAGTATTGTGCCTCTTGTTATTGCTGCGGTAAGTATGTATGTATAACAGCCTGAGTCTGGTATTAGTAGCTACAAATTACAAATTATTTATTGGAATGAATAAATATAGGATTGAAGTCAATCGTGCTGGAATAAGGTAACTGTATAACTATATTATGTATACCTACAATCTGGTAAGGTTATTGTATAAACTTATATATAAAATAGCATAATTCATATTTATCTTAACTGGCATTTTCGTACATCATACATTTTTAAAAAATAATACCTACTTCTCAATAGTGGTTTAAATTTGATATAAGGTGTTATTGCTGGGGAGCCCCGACAACTGGTGTCTCGTCCCGCAAGTCCAACGTTGGGCAATGACTCGTCGTCGCTTGTCAACGGCGGCGCCGTACTCGCGGCCGCGTTACAGAAGAAAATGAACAGGAAACGGAAAGCGCCGTCCATAGATAATGAAGTATGTTTTTAAGCTAATTTTATGTTTGCGCGTAATGATTTCACTTATAATGTTTATATTTAAAGTTTTATTGCATTTAAAAACAGGAGATTGGAATATTTACAATCTCGTCATAAAACTGACTATTATATTTTTATTGTTTAGACGAAAGTTACCGCAGCATAATTTTTGCTTTACAACAACATAGCACTACAAAACGGGGATACGATAGTCAAATATAAGGGAATTTCTTACAGGAACCCAAGCAGAGTTCTAAAACATTTCAGGCGGAACCTATTCCGTCAGTAGAGACAGAGGGCGGTGACAACACGGTTAGTGGTACCGCGACGCCGACCACCCGGCCGCGCCAGTCCGGCAGTATGGTGGCCCACGGTCATGATGATCTGGTTACCAGGATGAAGAACATCGAAATGATCGAGTTGGGTAGAAATCGGATACGACCTTGGTACTTTGCGCCCTACCCACAGGTCTGAAAGCTCAAACTTCTATGTATTATTTCAGTCATAATTGCATGTGTATCTTGTTTTTATTTGTTGGCGATCCTTTACCTACAAGGCGAAGCATTTAAAACCTCTACGGCACTAGCATGATTGGCCTGAATTACATCTTATTGGGATTTCGTATAAAAATCCATAAGCATATTAAGAAATGCAATATTTCACATTTGTATAATTAATTCTAAGAAATTGAATTTTTAATTTGCACATACTCTAGGTCTGGTCTAGTATCTTTGTTAATCGTTAAGTAACATATTTAATTATATTTCAGGAAATGGTGAACCTACCTTGTATTTACATCTGTGAATTTTGTTTGAAATATAGAAAAAGTAAAAAGTGCCTAGAAAGACATCTGGTGAGTAATATATAATGTGACTTATCTTATTGTATACTCTGAATTTAACTACATAGTCAATAGGTGCTATATACATTTTGCTGTTAATCGCCTTTTACGACACGCCTTAGGAAAGAACTGTAATCTTATTTCTTCTCCATTTGTATAATATATTTTTTTAATTTTTCAGATAAAATGTAAACTAAAACACCCACCCGGCAACGAGATCTACCGCAAAGGCAGCATATCCTTCTTTGAGATAGATGGACGAAAGAACAAATGTTACGCACAGAATCTCTGCTTACTAGCTAAATTGTTCTTAGACCACAAGACCCTTTACTACGACACGGATCCCTTTTTGTTTTATGTTATGACGGAATTTGATGCTAGAGGTAAGTTATACTAAGCAGTTATAAAAAAAATATGGTTTTCTATCGTGTTAGAATGAGATATAATATACATTAAAAATAGAAAGCTCAGAACAGCTCAGAAAATAAATAATTTGCAGGCTGGTAGCAATGTTGATAAGCCCTCTGTACTCTATACGATAAATATGTCGAAATTATTCCTGGAGGCTCTTTAATATATTATTTATAGGCCGCCAAACATTTCTAGAAAAAGAAATCTCAATAATAAGTGGTTCTTGAGTTATAAACACACTAATTGTGAGCCAGACATACATCATCAATTACTATTAATGAAATGACTGACCCCATTAAACCATTTTATCTGATGTAGGTGCTATTAAAAATAGCCGATTTGTCATGTTAATTGCAGAACTTGTGCCACCATAATGCAAAGATTTGATCCTCTATACATTTATTTAGAAGGTGTTTTTATTTCGATTTCAGGATTTCACATAGTAGGATACTTTTCGAAAGAGAAGGAGAGTACAGAAGATTATAATGTTGCATGTATACTGACACTACCTCCATACCAAAGAAAAGGTTATGGAAAACTTCTCATAGAATTTAGTAAGTACATATTTTTATAGAGGATAATATTATTTGACATACAGAACAGGCTTATGAATTTTTTTTTGATTTTGCAACTTTTGATGATATAATTCGAAGTTTTTAGAAGCTGTATATTTAAACAAGTTATCATTTGTGAAATCATAAAAGCTCAATGGTTATAATATTAAGCTTAAAATAGATTATAATACTTTTCACAAATGTAGCTAAAAATAAGTTATAATACGTACACACAAAAATAGGTCAAAATGGGTTATAATACGTATACGCAAAAAAAAAACAAAATGGTATATTACGTATACGCAAAAATAGCTCAAAATGGGTTATAATACATTTGCTCAGAAAAATATAATAAGTAGCAAAAAAATACACCATTAACTTGAAATCAAAGTTAATTTTAATAATTTATTTAGCTCAACTTTTTTTATAATGCTTCCAATATCTGTTTTTTTTCCAGGTTACGAATTATCAAAGTTTGAAGGCAAGACAGGGTCCCCTGAGAAACCGCTTTCGGATCTTGGACTGTTATCGTACAGGAGTTACTGGGCACAAACCATACTGGACATACTCACGCACATCAAGCCCGTCGGGGATAATGAGAAACCCATCATTACAATCAAGTAAGACGAGTTTATATGACTATTCTATACTCCATTTAAAGTAGGATTAGAAAAACCAACAAATCTATTTTCAGTTTATTCAAGCGAATTTGACTTCTATTCTGGACGCATAAGGATGGTATTAGAAGCAAAAACTTATTCCCAACGCCAACTGCTTACTGCAGCTGTCATATGTCTTGACACTAATGAAATAGAATTCAAAATCATTTGAATGGATTGCATATAAAGGTTGTCTTGTCGTCTAATGTTATTTCAAATGGAGTATACGTACAATAGAAGAACAGAACTACGTAATATACGTAATACAATTATGTCAATAGGCGTAAGAGGTGTTTAACTTACAATTATGTTCACTGTGGCCTATCTTTAGTGTTGCGCAAACCCAGTATTTTCTGTGCCTTAACCCTCATAGTCAAATCCCTCTCTGAGGCTTCAAGGATGATGCCATTGATCAGTGCTTACTTACCTACCTTTAATAATAAAGCTTCAATGTATCATTGATTTTTAATAGCGACTTTATCGTTTCACAGTGAAATATGCGAGCTGACAAGTATAAAGAAAGAGGATGTTATTAGCACTCTACAGAACTTAAACTTAATCAATTACTACAAAGGACAATACATCATATCTGTCAATGAGGTAATGTATCACCCAGACTTTTTTGGAAACTATAATAGGTTTCTACTTTTTGCACTACCTCTATTATAAATGTGATGGTACGAGCAGCTAGACGATTATAGCTACGCTCTTAGAGCTGTGCCACGGTACGGTGAAGGTCGCGGGTTCAAGACCCGCTAGTGTCCATCATTTTTCAAATTTCCTTAATCAATTTAGATTCAAGCTTAACATGGGCAACATGCTAAAATGACACCTATTATTTTTTTGCAGCAACACGAAAAAGCAATGGAAAAGAGAATGCTACGAATCGATCCGAAATGCCTGCATTGGACGCCGAAAGATTGGTCGAAACGGGCGAAATGGTAAGACAAGGACTCCTTTACATTCATCCGCATTGAATCATGTTCCATTCACTAAATAACTGGCAGGTACCAAGAGGAGCCTCACGATAATAATCTCCATTTTGATGTCAAGTTTAACTGTTAAGTATGTATTTTTTTTTTCTTTTGTCACCAGCGTTTGAAGTCATAGAGTGTAACGAAGACGCGAGCTATCTAACTCTGGCTTCCGAAACGTACGCAGTTTGTTAATTTTGTATCTAACTATCACATTATGGTACTCGCATTGACTCATTATTGTCATCCATCGTTGCTAACAGGCTTTGGGATAGTCCATTATGATAACCCTTTTTAGATCCATCATTTAATCTCAGATAGATTTTTGCATGCTACGGTCATTGGTTATATTATTATCAATATTAAGTTTGCGTAAATAACAACGGTGTGTGAATATTTATTGCGGAATATATTGTATAAGATATTTTCAACATTTTGCAGTTATTGATGTAGTTTTTATAAGTACATTTATAACTGCATAAATAAAGTGACCAGATATAGCAAGGTTTGTAGAATTATACTCACTATGCATGGTAAACTGAGATAAACGATTTCCAATCTAACTTAGTGCACGCGTCCTTCGTTTGCTACTAGTGCACCTTGCAATTTTTTTGGTAAGAGGTGAGGTGGGCCTTGCGTCGCGTCGTAAGTATTATGCAATATCTGGTCACATTATAAACTAACGCTATTATAATTTATGATCTAACTAACAAACAAAACATGGTCAAAAGATTTATCACTGAAATTGAATAGTCTTGTAACAATTTGTTAAATCAGATTACATCTAAAATAATATCTTCGATAGCGACTGCATTCCAGTACCTATTCTAATTTAATTTCAGAATATAATTCCTTTGTCCATGTATTTAAAATAAGTTTAAAACTATACATAAAACATACAAACGCTAACGCCGCCAGAGGTTGTGCCAACTAACCATAGTACACAAATAGCATTAGGTAATGTTAGGAGGAGTTTGCGGTATCTATTGAACTAATGTACATAAATACTAACAGTACACAGGACGCTTTGCTGAGCACCGACATAAAGCTTTCACGTCACACTAGGGCTTACAACTACATAAATAACATACATACATTTTAATTTAATTCAAAGAATGCGTAGATGGGATTAAGATCGGCATCCAACATATTTTTGTATATTTATAAATACTGTAATTGGCTAAATTCCCTGATTGCGACATTAAAAAAAAAATACGCTTTTTAATATTTGCAACATGTGAGTTAGGCCTAATTAAAACTGGTTGTTTTTACAAAGTACTTATTTACTAGTTCAGGAGTCAGGAGAAGTTAAATTTCAGCTATGGATACATAAACTATCGACTCACATGTCTAAGGCCTTCATTCAAATTATTTTCTCACGAGTTTGTTAGTTTAACGACTGCTCGCAATATTATTATAGCCAGGCCATGGCTTTTATAGGCACTTCCCTATTAAGCAGCTGAATTGCTACAAAATATTTATTACTTTTATTATTTAGTATGGTTGCTTTGCAAATTGAAGCCCCACTATGACGTTTACCTACGTAACTTGACCCCTTGCACGGTGTTCGATTTTTAATCTTTAAATTATACAAATCCCATCTACTTTACTATACTTCTAGAACGCAATTATAAATACTGGCCATTTTGAGCATAAACACAAACCTTAATTAATCCAGGAATCTTTTTTTTAATATAGTTTTTATGCAATTTTAGGTAACGGCCAGTCCATTCGCAGCCACCCTGAGGATCTAAGTAATGGTAATAGCTGCTTCATCAATGTATTCCGTTGTTCTCTTTTAAAAGTAATTAATTTAGCGTTTCTCAAAAAGTGTATGTATTTAGAATTACGTGTTTAGTGTAGTAGTACAAATGTATTGAATTATTGTATATTCTACCTCGTACATAGAATTAACTAGTACCTAGTTTCATCAGTTGTCGGATTGTAGATAATTTTTCCGATGTATTCGATGCCGAGTTTAGCTTTTTTATTGCTATAGATCGTACCCTGAAGAGCAAATACCTCTGTTAATGTAATTTAATTGGGGTAGGTCAGTGTTTCAGCCATTGTTTGGCATAATTCCGATCTCATACTTGTAATTAAGATATTTATCGCCTGGTACTTTTAATGATAGGTATCTTTTTTCATATTAGGTACAATTTTATGCAATTTTACTTCATTTAAGCATCTATATTTTTATACTTTAAAATTACGTCATTAATTGAAAAAAATGGCACTTATGATGTGACTTCTAAATAGCATTCATTTGAAAAATGTTTACTATGTATGCTCAGTGCCGTAACTAGGGTAGTGCCAGCGGTGCCCAGGTAGAGCGCATATCCTAGAACAGGGGTCAGCAACCTGCAGGTCGCGAGCCATATGCGGCTCTTTGAATGTGAAGTTGCGGCTCTTTAGTTCTATATGCAAACATTTTGTAAAACAAAAACATTTAAAAATCGTTCTGAATCGAATAACGAGAATTAGGTAGATTACTTTTTTTTATCAAAAACTTTATTTATACATTTACCGACTACGTATTTATTGTTGGCAAGAAAAAAAGTCGTGGAAATTGTAATTTTTGACTCTTCCGACTCAAAAGATTGCCGACCCCTGAGTAACAAACGCTAAAGAAGGGCGCTGTTAAAGTAGCTCGCACCGGGCGCATAAAAAGCTAGTTACGACACTGTGGTTGCTGAAAATAATAAATTCATTCCTTAGTGTTACACTTTTTGAGAAAAGCAATTACTATAGATAATTTAATTTTCTAGTCTCAGTTTGGACCGGTTTATTTTGACAAAAATATGTGAGATTGTGTGGTATGATTGAAATTTTGTTTAAAAAATGCTCGCTACATAGCCAAGTAAGATATTCAATACATTTCGAAATGTAAACCCTTATTGTGATATTAAATAATATCATTGTTTTCAAAATTATGTTTTTTATTGCTAGAGACTTTGTGTGAACATATTTATTAAGCTAGTTTCACAGCTGTCCGGGAGACCCGAACGGGCTCCGGGGAATGGCAACATACGTAAGGCGCTAGAACATTGTTTCACAACGACGCGGATTGGTCCGCATTCTCCGATCCGGATAGAGCCCGTACAACGCTACCTGCGTTCTAGCAACCGTATCGTATTGAACCCTCGTTTAAGAGCACTACCCTTACGGGTCTCTAAACTCCCGGACCACTGTGAGACCAACCTAGCTCTAGATAATAGACTCTCTTTCACTCTTTCTTGTAATCCGGTTTATCAATAGCAGCAACAGCTACGTAAGATAGTGACAAAAAGGGCGCATTAAGTAGGTAAATGGGAAATTGATTAAATCAAACAGATTTGTATGCAATATAATGATTTATTCTTCAATATATAAGCGCAATAATTTTGCTTTGACTGTCAAAATATTTATATTTATTAAGCAGGTACAAGTGATGTTTACAACACTTACAAAACGTAATACGAATTATTATTTCTGATATAATAACAACGGTTCTTAGTTGAATACGGTACAATATGATTACACTTTAATCACTTTGTGACTTAATTAAAATATTATTTTCAACGAATATGAGTGTTTAAATTATTTATAAATCTATAGAAAAATTTAATATAAATTGTTGAATATCAAAGCATTAGTACATAGTAGACTTAAATAGCAAGAGATATAACAACAGACAATAAAAGTTGATTCGAATACTCATATATAAATTATTAAGTTAAATCTTATTTTGTAACAACAATAAATCGTTAAACAAAGTGTAATACTAGTCGTTTTATAACTTACAACCGAATGTTATGCAATAGTAATGTACTATCACACCCGCGCAAGGGGCAGGCAGCAGAGATACAGGTGTAAATTAAGTAGAACTCACGTCACGAATTGATCAAGCATGAATTACTTACCTACATATTTGAACATCAAAGTGCTAATGGTATTTGTTTGAAAACTTGGTATTAAACAATTTTAGCCAATGCTATTGTCTTATAAAGTATGCCGTGATTATATAATAATAGTTTCTATAGATATTTGATTTATATGTGGTAAATAATAAATTGATGATCAATTCCAACGTAAAAACCAACAGAAGACCTTTAAAAACACTAAACTATACCTTCTTAAGTTAATCTTATACACAAGATTACTACGACGGTACATTCACACTACAAAAGCGAAATACAAAACTACTACGTTTCAAACAATCTTCCGAGAAATTCATAATTTAAATCGTGACCAAATACTTATATAATGAAGTATAGAAAACTACAAATCTAAGGGAAGTCCATTACATTTCGCATAATGAGGGCCTTTCTAGAAACTACGATTGTGAAGACTTGAAATTCTTGTTAGACAAGAAACAACAAAGAACATTTAGTTCAATAGTGTTCTGTGTTAATAAATAGTTTTTCTCTTTGTTATCACAATATTACCAACAATATAAAAATAAATGCTCGCGCGACTGACTGCCCAGTAAGGCGGTCACATAGACTAGGATCACTGGTATGCAGAAGGCACTGTCTTTGAATAGGTCTGCATATCTGTCTGGACTTGACGACGTACCAGCTCAGAACCCGCACATTATTCTATTATTACGTAACAGTACAATTTTTGTTACGTAATGTAATAAAAGTGCTTCAGTTCCGTGGCCACTACAAATTGTAATTTTATATTTACCAAAATATTTCGCCCAGACGTCTACTCTATCGTAACTTACTAAACTTCATATAAAAATATCAACAGAACAATAAAAATCGCTTTCGTCTGAAATTATAATACAGAGGCACTTTACAATGGAGTTTTTTGTGAACGCTTGAAACGACTTAACGTACACATAATACATTTGGCCCATTTGTCAAAGTCACATACTGACATTATTTTTAATAATTTTGCCTTTGTGCAATTCCAATAAGGATCCAAGTCGCATGGCACGTGAATTTGACAAATGGCAGAGTTCGTCATGTTTCTTTGTGTGCACATTACAATTCGTTACATGTACATACTTAATTATAGAGATGTCAAATTCTTAAAATTAATTGATTTATCGTCCATAACAAGTAACGCTTGTTGCACTTAACAATTATATTAGGTATATCACGACTTACGCTGAGTTAAAGCACCTTAAAACTAATATTACCTTACACAAATTGTAACACATGCATATATGCGGAATATATCTCATTATAATCTGTGAATATATTTCTGTAACAAAAAATATATAATGTTGGAATTTTCAACAGGAGGTACTGCCTATTTCTATATCTATCATTGTACTGGAAGTAAACGGTTAAGATGTGATGTATTTGGGACTTTCGCGGATAGGAGTCACAAACATGGACTAGACACCAATAGCTATCATAAAATTGCACCTTCAGAATCAGATCTTAAATAAATAAATATTTTAAACAGATCAAAGCAAAATCATAGAACTTAAAAAAAATTAAAACGAATGGTAATTGTTAGAATTAGACACTTAGATAAAAATAAAATATTATGTGAAATACCTACCTAAAGAACTGTCTCACAGTTACTATTCCATGTTAACGTAGTCATTACAATCAGATTGGGGATTCACAACACTTAATGAACATTTTTTACTTGGGTGTTTGGAAAAATACGCCTTTTATGTGTTTGAGAATGGACGAAATTGTATACTGGATTTATTTTGGGAGAATGCTGAACATGATCACTTGTTTCTAATTGTCACTCCATCTCTTATACATACATACTAGCTACGTTATACAGGCACCAAACTATCTCTACGTTGTTGTTCTACACAGTAGACATATGATTTCGTTTCGAAATAAATTTCCCCGCCCTTTGTCGTTTTTCTGCACTTTTGCAAGCTAATTTATGAAATACAAAAAGGATTTAATTTTTTTATTACAACTGTAAATTGTATCGTTATATAAGTGATTTCACAGAAGTGATGATTCAATGCACTTTAAAAAACGTTATATTTTTGTAATTTTTACAATATAAACATACTAAGTTTCAAAAATTGCCACCGAATTGAAAATTTAATGTAGTTAAAGTTATGTAACAAACACAAAATCCAAGAAAAAGAGCTCATATCTAATATAAAAGCTATGACTGAAGGATGGTATGGAATTATTTTTAAACGGTGACACTCTATTTCGAATTTTATTAACTCCAATGCTTAAATTATACGTATACATGTCGAAAATTAATTTGGACCCGACAAAAATGTTTACTGATAACGTGGATGTTGTTAACTAAACAAGGCACCTATCATTAAGGCCGTTGTTGAGTTTACTCTGCGCTTCGGGCATGGTGCTAGGGTACGTGTGGCACTGCTGTGTCCCCAGGTTGTAGTTCACCTCCGGATCATAATACTCCTGTTCGGAGTCGATCGGGACGAGAAGATTCGTGGACTTGGGGAGGTAGCCATCCGTAGTGACGTAGTTGGGCTCCGAAACGGGGGGCAGACTCAAAACACTGTCGGGTCGATTGTATTCTGCGTCTGCAAGTTGAGGTGCTACGTACATAGTATCCAGGGAGGATATGGTGTCGATAGACGAGTCCCCGTTCAGCGGGGTGACACATGTATAGCTGGACGTGAGTATGTTGGCTGACTCTGGTCGGATGTAAGGCGAATGCGCTTCGAACGACACTGGGAATGTGGTCGGTGATTCGAACGTTCGAATCATGTTGTACGGTGTTGTTGGAGATTGCCTCGTGTTGGGGTTGTTTGACTTGACACACGACGCTGCGTGAATGGTCAACATGTCCATCAACCGTCGTTTTTGAACTTCCAAATCCTGAAAGGAAATAGTATCTCATCAATATGATAATATATTTGTAGGTACCTATTTGCCTATATTTATTTTATTATGTATCGGTATTAAGTGATTGAAATCCGTTTGTCATCGTGCTTACAAACATCTAATCTTATCGATCCTACTTTCGTCGAAATTGTTCCTAGAAATTATCGAGCACTAAGCAGTTCAAAGTAAATATGGTTTTAAATGCACAAGATTATTACAGAAGAGCTAAATAGTAATCAATGTAATCATCATTTAGAATTGCATATATTGTGCAATAATATAGGTACCTACTCTTTTTTGGGTCTGAGAGCTTACCTACTTCACAGCGAATATAAAAAGTGTAGGCTAATTGACGTACCTAACTACTTAACTAGACACTCAGTTGGTGTTTAGTTTTGATCAGAGTTACGCTTTCCGTATTATTCTGACTGCAGCCGATATCTGTTTGACAGCTATCCTTCCTTCATACACCTACAGCTATTAATGATATTGCGTAAATTGGCAATACTAGTTTGCTTGTTAACCTTGTTATTTCAATCAATCACTATTTTCGAAGTTTGCGTATTTGGTTGGATGTTTTGTTACTAATAGGTGAGATGCCCTTACCTTAAGTTGTGCTTTAAGGTCTATATTCTGATTCTCCAGAACTTCGCTCTCTGTGACCAGGTTGACGGTCCTTTCACGTTTCTTCATTCGACACTTTGTTGCTGCTATTTTATTCCGTTCTCTCCTGCGCCGCCTGCGTTCCTCGTCCTCTGGTGTTAGCTGTAAGAAACATTCTTAGTTAGCTTTCTGCATTTTCTTATTAAACGGTTAGATACCTACCTGCCTATTTTTTACATTTTCTACTAACCTATTGCAACACGAAGATACTTATATTAAGATGAATTTTATTGGCCTTTCTAAATACGTCATTTTATTTAAAACGATGTTATAAGGACCTGCACCTATTGTTACTATTTTAAAGATCGGTTTATACATTCCTACTACCATACTACAAACCTACTTCTACGCAGGTACCTACAAAAAATCAGCATAATACAATGACTAAACAAAAGAATAATCAATCCAAAGCCTGATCCAATAAGTAGCACTACTCGATACGCCGATCATTTCTCATTGCCATATTGCTACCTTTCAAAATCAGGAAGTGAAGTCACGACCGACGCCGCCACATTTGCGATGCCTTCTTCGTAAGCTCATAAAACTTCAATGAAGCCGTTGAATTACAATGCTGCGTCGGTCGCAATAAAAGTTAGTTTAGATACGATTTGCAATCTTCCGCACATATCTTTATTTATTGCTGGTACTGGGAGGTGCAGTCGATAGATCATAAACTCGAACATAAAAATATGCATCTACAATGCTTCGAATCACATTTTATATAAATGAATATCGTGACCGATTACTGAGACGTAGATTATTAATTTAAGGAGTGGTCAATGATTTTAGATTGGAATGTCTTATTAGCATACTTACAGAAACAGATCTTTTCCTATCTAAATAAAAATACCAACAGACTGTAGTAGAATAAAATTTTGATTAGAACCGCAGTATTCCTTGTTTCATATTTTCCTTCCCAATGGCTACGTGACTAAATTGTACCTACTATTTCCTTAGGATTTGACTTCGCTGTAGGTAGGTTTTTGTCATTGCGGTTTTTTATCGGTAATGCAAGAAATATGCTTAGAAATTCTAATTACGTTGTGGAAACGAGAAGCCGCATTACACTGCACGTATTCATATCTTAAACTGTTCTGCTTTAAGTTGGTTGGTCCCTGATCCTTTTACTTAAGTTGAATAAAGTTCTGATGAGAACTTACTGATGTAGGAAATCCCAATAGACCACGCAAGCAAGATTGAATTTGGAACCGTTGTCTAGATAATATTTAATCTAGGTATTCCATTGCTTTTTTTAATTATCTTGTTTATGATATGTATGATGGTGTCCTATAAATAATAGTCCTTTCTATTAGCTTTAGTATGTTAATTAGGTAACTTACCCCATCGGACTTGGTATGCTGCGTGTGACTGCTGTCGTAGTCGTCATCGCTCTCCTCTTTCTTCATCCGCTTCATCCCGGCGTCGGTGTCGCTGCCCGACATCTTGCGTTTTGACTCTATCGACAACTTCAGACCAGCCTTTATTAGTTCCGAACACGTCTGCAAATGAAAATATGGCTTTCAGAACTCATTTGAGAGTTGAGAAATTTTGGGTCGCTATTTTATTTTGTCGCATTTAGAATTAGGTAGATATGCTAATAGGTTTATACCTACGGTGTACGTGGTGTACTAATTCCTGTACCTAGTATCAATTAACTATCCTTAATAGCACGTTAAAACGTGATACCTATATTTCAGGAACTTGTTGTAAAATTAGCTAATAAAAGTTCATGTTCAGCTTATGCTGTGTTAATTTTGTGATGGTCACCTAAACATGAAAATGCAACAACAATATAACCTTCTAACTCAAGTTTACCTAGATAGAGATGTTAAACATCGTAATTTACATTCAAAATCACTTAGGTAACTTTACCGGAGGAGGCGGCCCAAACTAGTTAACTTGTAATTTGTCCGGAACGAAATTGCGGGAGCTTAACGAACTCCAAGGAACTCAATTACAATTAAGTTTTGATGAAGGTTTGTTAACAAAATAGTTCTCTAAGAATTCTGATATGTCGTGCACTTCACCTGTTCGCAAATGAATCACGGCTGCTTTACGATCTTACCAAGGTCGCATTTGAAGATGTATTCTCAATACATAAGTATTACGAGAATGTTAAAGTGCAATTACGAATTCATACAATTGTGCAATTCCAATTGAACTGTGAGAAAAAATAAACACACGATTGATATTACAATTATTAATTATCAAGGTGGTTTGTTTTTCTCACATTTTCAACGTCCGCCCATTGTCTAGCCCCGGCTAAGCTAGCCTTTGGAACTGTGCCTACATAAATTACTCAAGAAAAAACTGGTCGATTCATTCAATAGGTACTAATAACGTTAATTTGAATACGAGGTCAAAGGAAATCTACTAATTATGCGCACAGGTGCAAAGTGTACAAAAATCTATTTTTACAAGCTCTTATTTGTAACTAAGGATTTGCTACTAATGACATTCATAAAATATTTGCTTGACAACTATATAATTCTAATACATAACCATAAATTATATATTTAAAGAAAGGTAACCCGATATTTTCAGTAAATAACCATTTATACCGTTTTTTTATCAGCCTTTAGTCCTGTATTCCACTAAGTAGAAACGCCAACACATACACAGGGGTCAAGGTCTTGTACCATGTCCAGACTTTTCGCATGAAACGAAATTATGTTGGGAGTTATTTAATTTATTACCTCCTCTCATTTATTTTGGTCGGAACAGTGAAATTAGAGCTTTCGACACGTTTGATATAATGTGGTATTTGTATGTACATAAGTATATAATACCAACCTCGATAAAATTAAAATTATAGAGAACATAAAACTTTTAATGTTTGTTCTTAGATGGTTAAATCGTAAAATGTAAGGGCAACATTATTAATAATCATAAATTAACAATACCTGACAAGTTTTGAGATAACAAGAATTTATAAATACTTTAGTAGATAACATGGACAAGGTCGGTTATGGGGATAAGCTTACTAAAAATCAGAGTCTCGATACCCTTTTGTTGCCTAATTTAGTATATCAAGCCTATAATATTAAGTCGCTAACTCTCCACAGTACAGTCGACGAGTTTAGAATCGATCTACGTAGCACGTACCAATATTGATTTAAATAGTGATTCGTTTTTTTATGTTGTGATGATGATGTGATGAGAGAATATCTTATAAGTAAATAGTTTGATTATAATAATTACCTTTTGTATACTGGGTGGAGTGCTGGAGGCTGGTGAAGTGGCCGATGAACCGTTGGACATTGAGGAGTTGGAGTCATTCCCACTGCCGCTCTGCAACAACATAGGGAAATAAGACCTCATTGCTTTGTTTTTCGTATCAACACAAAAAAATTGACACATATAAATTGGCCGTATTGTGGTGTAGAGTTTGGCTGGTCATAGTCTAACTCTCTCTCGTTCAGAGTTTCAGAGAGAGAGAGTACGTCAAGGGAACTTGACGTAGTTATATACCAACACTCGTGAAGGCTCACTACTTGCACCGCATTGCCTGATAACTACTTAGGTAAACACTAAACATGCCAGATAAAACATTTTGTTCCCTAATGCTCCCTATCCGTGTGATAGCATGTTTCCTTTCAGCATCACGGTTTGCACGCAAATGCCATTATAACACGCAATGACTCTCGAAACTTCCGGATCCCTACAGCTAGTTGACATGTTTTGAGATTGTGGAAATTAATCAACTAAAACCTTCTTTTAAACCTATGCAAATTTTAAGACGCTCTACATTTACCCTTTTTATTTTACTGTGCGCTGTGCCGTCGTATAAGCAGGACATTTGTCGTGGTTGCGAAGTGTAGTGCGTCGTCTCGCTTTCACAAAGGCAAGTGTCCTGCTTTAGTTCATGGTACGGGTGCAGAACTGAATGAAACATGAATAACCATAAAGTTTATTACAAAAATTGCTTGAAGTAGTATCCAGTAGCTATGACCACAACCTGGATTTTCCTGTTCCGTGACCAAAACTACATGGTTGGGTGTTTAATCTATCTGTTCGTTCGTGGTTTCCTCATTTATAGCTACGTCAAAAAGATCGAGAATTGGCATACATCAGGATTAGTAGGTAATCTTTCTCTGACCTACTTGGTTTATAGTTTTTCTCCTTCGATTCATTATAGCTTCCAATTTCTTGTTTCAAACTATATAGGTACTACATACTATATAAGTTTGCCTAAAAGCAAATTTGCCAAATAGATTTTCATCTCTTAGAAGCTCGTCATACGTACTACTTCCAATGTGACCTGTTTTTACAGCTTGAGTGTATTTCTGTAGCATCATTTATTTCTTCATAGAATTTAATGACTTGGTCAAATTGAATGGCCACGTACATACCTACTAAAATAGTTGCTATTACATTTGTCATAACTTCGCAACATGAACTTTAGTCCGTAAGTTGTGCTTTATGGTTTTCACCAGGTAGGGTAATTATTAGATAGGTCATTATAATTCATTGAAATCCTGGAAATCGTTACCTACAATTCATTCATTTCAATAAGAACACCGGAAGCTTACCAATTTCGTAATGTGCTATTATTTTAAACACAACTGAGTTTTGAATTGTTTGGTCAACTTTGAGTACTATTATAAACATAAATAATTATTAAAATCTGAAAGAACATACTCAATACCCTAGTAACCTACATACTTGCGAATGGAAGTAGGTAGAAAGGAGGCTGGATAACCTACGAAGTAAAATATTACGTAAACGTACCTACCTACCTCTAAATCTATAAATATGGTTGTCACATTTCCAGGAATTAATTAAAAAGTAATTTGTAGTTCCGCCTAACATAATAACGACGAGTTCTGTGTCAACTGCTATCAAATTGTCATATCAAACGGCTCGCATCAAATGATTGTCTGTCGGTCACATTGTTTTTACGCTCCAAATTGTCCGCCATTCACATTTCAGTGTAATGAAACTCATTCATGAAACCGCGGCGCACGGTTCGAGATAATCAACATTGCAAATAGTATATCTAACTATAGGTAGGTATGATAACTAAATATAGATAACCCGATATCGAGTGTTACCGTGGCGCCATCGAGTCTGCTGCTAAACACAGTAAATAAGGAGTCTGCATAAGGTGCATGACCTCATGCCATTGCATGCTGCGAGTGTTATCCAATGTTTATAATGGGGGAGTGATGGCCGGTCACGTGACCATACGTTACGTGGCACCTAACACTTGGCAACCGTTCAAAATACTTGTAACACTTATTTTACATTCTAACGAGCATGCATGGATGTGATCTAAGTACTGGAAGGATCCTACGTGCACTGTGAGCATCCAGCCGCTCTGTGAAAGCAAGAATAATAATGAGAGCCTATCAATTGCTTTATGCACGACTCGCCTTAAGTGTCGCCTATTTGTTTTAATCAGCCTTAGTTTCTTCGACTGCAAAGTAACTTGACAGTAAGTCGCTACCTACCTTCATACAATCAATATGCATATACGTACGTAAAACCTAAATGACGTTCCACTGATATCATTATTCTTCGTAATAACAAAATCTCATTATTTTATCAACATGATTCCACACGCACACTATTTAATTAACTTTAGATAGAATGTTTCATTTGAGATTTACATTAATCATGCACGTGCGCAAATAAAAAACCGTGCTACCACATGTGCGAACAATAAAAAAGAGAAACAAGTTGCTCACCTTGAAACTGGAATTTTTCTCGTAGTTGTACTGGTCCAAAGGGTTGGTCATGGTGATGACGTCGTTGACGATTTCTGGCGTCCGCAGCGTGGTCGGGCCGGCGGACTCCGCCGTCAACATGTTGATCATGGCGGCGCTGAGGTTGACGTTGACGCTCAGGTTGTACGTCCCCGCCGCATCCCCGTCCGACGCCACGGCCGCCGCCGGCGAAGGCGACGTGTCCTCGCACTTGATCGTGGGCACCGCAGAGCTCATGCTCGTCGAGTTCATTATATCCTTGTACGGAGCCAGTTTCGTATCTTTTTGGTAACGTTTTTGCACTAAAATTACCGATAGCGGTTAGCACCTAAATTAAGTATGACTATATCACGGTTACACACTATCACTAACATATAACTAAATATCACTGCGTGTGGTAAACTTGTTACGAATGGCACTTAAGTCTTCTTAACAAGAAGTCTTCACGGGTAACGTTCGATTCACTGTTCTTGTAATCTGAAAAGAAATAAAGAAGCTATTAATTTATCTTAAATACAAATTTAAAGTAACCTAAAGATAATATCTACGATTGAACCGGATCTTGAACCGTGACCCGTTGGTAAACACTATCATTACAATAAAAGGGGGTCATTAAAGAAATTAAATTATATGGGCAAATGGTTTCTCGGTAAAGGTATAATTAATAGGCATACAGATATCTCTAGACATTTGGCATTGCGTAACACTTAAACAAGATAACCTAGAGCCTGTAAATCCTGTTCTAAAAATCTGGTCAGTAAACAAATGAAGGGCACGGTGTCTCGCAAGAGCCAATTCGGCGGGGCCCCGCTTTCGCAAGAGTGCACGCGGCGGGTTTTTAATTAGACCTATCTGAACATCGCGACCTCGCAGCCAGGATGCGACTCCAATAAAACGCTTTTTTACAGGCCCCAATTGAACGTCAGCTATAAAATTTAAACTACGCGCACTTTTTTACGACGTATTTTTAATGCTCTTCCGCGTGTCGTCTCATCTATTGTTCGTTCCATGGCTCGGCACTTATCTGACACGGCGTGGTGTCAACGCGAGGATTAGTGGCCTACCAGCTATTACAAGGACATGCACGGATTAGGCAATTAGCAGATACCGTATAGATGTTATCTTGAGACTACGATGAGGAAATTGGGGTGTACAGCATAATTAGGACACGCATCGTGACAAGACTGTTCGTACGATCAAAACAGGAGCTAAGTACAATAATCCATATATAGCTAGTCGACTCGAAAGCTGTCTGGCGCCTTGACCTGGCCTGTATATCTGTATATCTCATATCTGTGGCACGTAAATACAATAAAGCACGGAGTCTGTGTAACCTAGTTGCGGTGGTTTTGCTTATTCCACTCGCGACGTGGGGGAAAATGTGCCATGAGACGCCTGAAATATTGAGGTGCCAGATATGGGCAGGCATTCCCAAGGTCGGCGGCCTTCTCGGAAAATAACGTGCCACTTGGCAGATAATACCGACCGCAGCGTATTGTTTCGAACGCTAATAAGTTTCCATTTGTACCTAGGTACTTATTCTACTCAATGTATTATCCTAATACATATGAATCATTTCATTCGGAGTTGTTTTGCGATCGTACTGTTTTTCTAGATATGATTCTTATCGTTGTTATTATGGAACAGTTTTAACCTTGCTAAGACTAATTCGTTAAATTTAAAATTTGATATGAAATAATCTTATCAGGGTATATTATTAAATTATCAAACATGATAAACTAATTCAAAAAGACGTAATTTCTAACCTTTTACAGAAATATTTTAAGAACACCTGTATTTTGACAGTACCTATGTTTGGATCCACAGTAGTCGCAGGTAAGCTATTCATTCTATTCTACCTATAATTTTTTTACACAGTATCTACGCGTTGTACAAACATACTTGTCTTGCAGTGATGCAAAAACGGTGGACGTTGTCAAATGATTTGCGCAATATAAAAACTCAGATCCATCAGTAGCAATGAGTGTGTTTGATGAGTAAACTAAACACATCTGTACAAACACGAGCCCGCTACTTGCCAAAGATTTAACGCTCACACAATAAACACACTAATCTAATGGTGAAAGCGACAACACGGAAAAGTGAAGGAAATCTTTACGAGCGAATTTACAATTGGTATGTAAAACGCACTATCAACAAAGGTACACCCATTACTTGGCTGCATAATGCCAAACGTAGCTAGGCAGGCGTGGGTGCCAATAACTGCCTTAAAGCGAATATGCAAATTATATTGAGTAGGTAGTAGGACGTCCGTACCCGAAAAGGGGAAAGAATATAATACAAATGTATCCGCTCTACCGTGCGTAGGCTTCGGATTAGCTCGTTCTGCGTTATGAACTGGCAGCAGAAACGTTTTTGTGGTTTTATCAGCTGACACGCTGAATATAATAATAATCAAATTCTTTTGTTATTACCTCTCGTAATCCTTTGTTTTATTCAATATACAATATATAACGTATATGCACGTACACAATTTTACGGCCGTTGGTTTATCGTGTTCTTAGTTTTTTACATAAAGAGAAATAACTGCGCAAATTCAGCGCCATTTAACGCGTTATCGTCTCGAAAGTTTTATATAGGGGCACTTATAATATTCTCACTCTTTCTTATGTCGGTGACATAAATACGCATGAAGGAGAGGGGCGATGGGATTGCCATGAGTTTGCAGGCAAAGGGGTCGAGTTCTATATGTTTAAAACGTCGTGGAGAGCAATAAAGGCGAGGTCGTTACGTCTCTTTGTCCCCACGCTACCGAGTTAACGAGAAATGGGTAACCTAGTTTCGGCCGCACCCGCTGCGTACTACGTTAATGCTTGTCAACTTAATTGCATTTCTCTGGCAATATTCCTAATTAGGACTGTTTAATGTTAAAAGTTTTTTATAATATAAATATTACCCAGTTTGTGTACACGTTAACATACAAACGTCCTTTTCTTCGTTGACAGTATCGACCAAAGTGTCAGGGTCAATGTGAATTCAAATTACAATTTATTTTGCGAACAGTGTCGGTTTGAAAACAGTTAAATGGCCAACCACCTCTCGTTTGTTATTTTATCAAACTGAACAATAAAGCGTTTGTTTTATCCTAACAGTTATTTATAGACAAAACTGGGCTGTATCCTCGAACTATTTTTGGATCTACGGATGTCCAAGGATCAACCGGACGATACCTATGAGTTAATGTGCTCGTAGGCGACTCTTGCTCGACCCTACGATAAGACTTAGATGATATTAAGCCACTTAGTAGGTACAGTGTGCACTTAAATAGTAAGAACGGCATACATAATAATGTAAAGTAAACAAAAGGACAACTAAATTGGAACAAGGCAGTCTGAATGTTGGCATAAGTGAGGAAAACGGAGCGAGGAGAGAGATTACGTACAATGAAGATCGCAAGTAAGCAACAACTGTAATGTAGAGCTTAGGATTTATGTTTAAACGATCAAAACAAAAAATACATGGTGTTTGAAGCTACTACTATTAGCCTATTCAATGTCCTTAAACACCTGTGTCAAACAACATGCAACTGATACGCTGCTTTATCTTTTTATAAATTATAGACGTTGTGTAAGTT
Source organism: Abrostola triplasia (assembly GCA_946251915.1). NCBI lineage: Eukaryota > Metazoa > Arthropoda > Insecta > Lepidoptera > Noctuidae > Abrostola > Abrostola triplasia. The sequence continues at coordinate 5,320,109 of OX276434.1, read as the reverse complement.
ATAACAAGCAATAAATATAACATATTTATTGTAGTCGTCGTTAACATTAGTTATTTATCATTTCTTTGTATGTACGTGTTTATTTTCTGTTCTGACAGCGCAATCTATAGGAATTGTATCTGTGAGCTATGTTTACTTGCCCATTATCGTGTGTTGCATGTCAAAATGTTCGATAATGTTGCAATTGTGTCAATACATACCTTTGTGATGTTTCAATGCAACCGTTTGAAGACTTGGAAAGAATGCATAAAAAGTTTCAGCTGACCAAAGTAATGATTACAAGCTTACATACTTCTACCTAGATTAATTTATTCATACAAATACAACGAGATATTGTGTTCGATATTACCTATGATAAAACAATATTTTTAATGCGTACGCCTAAAAGGAAAATCGTGATAATGTATGCACACTGTGATCCGAAATATTTACATACATATAATAACATCATTTATGAATCACAATATGAAATCGTGGCTGTAATTATCAAGACACAAAAAACTGCGTACTTGAATAGGAAATACTTGATCATAGAATAATAGCAACACAATTTTGACAAGCGTGACTGATGATGGTGGTCCATAGAGTAATAAAATAAATCTGTCTGCAGTGTTTTTGGTTCATTGTTATTCAAGTGTAGAGGACGCAGTTTTTTAACTTCACTTGCGAACATAAAACAATGCAGGTAACATTTACTGTGGAGCGGAAACAACAAATTTTGAACGTATTAGAATTAGGAGATAAGCCAGCTTAACGCTGTGTGTTTAATGGTTCCGTATTTTTTGTACTTAAGTGATGTTTATTTAGATTTTTTTGCAGATAGAAGCTCTTTAAATTGCGTTGATTTCTCAAATGGTCATTACTCCGGTGTGTATGGAATCGTTTTATACGCGACAAAATCGTATACTTACAGTAAAAATGAACACGTATGAAAAAGGCGATAGAAGGCCTTTGTTCAACAGTGGACGTCTTCCGGCTGATGATGATGATGAAGGCGATAGAAGTAGGTATGCCAGGATCGTCTGCCTACCCTCTCTGGGAAACAGGCGTGACTTGATGTATGTATGTAAAAATAATTACATTCATGCGTTGATCTATACTCGGTATGTACCTATTTGAAATATCTCCTTTATTAACACTACAATAGGAGTATTTTCCGTGCCTGTATCTTCTGCACCAACCACAGTCACGAGTCACGTGCTATGTGTAACACGTGACAGTTATAGTACGCCAATTACTCATATTGAGTTCAAAAGCACACTCATTAGTTAATAATTATTCCATGTAGGTAATAGAACCTACTTTAATAGGCAAAAATATACCATTATTTATTACCTCAATAGCACTAGCTCATTATTTAGGTAAAGGACATATATTTGCAGGTTAAGGATAATATTTTGTATGTCAAAACATCATAAACGTAACGTAAGTAAAAAAATTCGTACAAAAAATAATATATGAGTACCGGGGTGAATCGAAACTTTAGGGTGAATACAGACAAAACTTTGAAACTGATTTTAACATTTAATTATTAAAAAGAACTAGATTGTCGTTTATAATACAATTTATAGTATAGGGTACTTGGTAACAATCTACACTCTTTTTGCTATAAAACCAGTTCCAAATATTGTTTCGATTCACCCTGTTTCACTGTACCCAATAGTCCTCATTTCACCCTATTTACCAACGCATTAGGCAATTACAAACCAGAAATAATCGAAACTCGAGCAATAAAACTGTGAACTCATAACATTCGGTGGAACCCTAAGCCGAGACAAGTGGCGCCATTGTTCCCGCAACAGCGATTAGTTGGACAATGTCAGCTCTGAAGGCGAGCGAACGTGATCATCAATTACACTGTCAAACACCACACGATCCAACGAGCCTTTGTCAATAAAATATCTAGCATCCATAGGTACCTACATAGGTAAATCATATAATTTGTTAAATAACTTTTACGTTGATGTAGAGAGCTACACTGAAGTAGTAACAAATTATTTACATGCTAGAGATACTAAAAGTAAAAAACAACAAGAGAATGATAAAGTACAAAGGCAATGCTTTATTTAAAAAGAAAAAATCTAGTAAATTCGCGAAATGAAATATACGGCAACAGATAATATGAAAAATACTAGGAGGATTGCTTATAAAATGCTTATTATTAAAAATCTTTAAAGAGGTGCTATTTAACGGCTTATCGTATTAGGTTAAAACGCATATTTAAAACGAAGTTCGGTCTAGCGAGCCATATTAGGGCTCATCAAGGAAGATGATTTCGGGGGTCGCCGTTGTCGAAATCGACATGGAGGACTATATATATATGTATTAGGTTAAACGGAATTGATGTTCCTTCATTCCTACGTATGAATTCTTAACTAGTTGCGTCGTATTTTCTACGCACCCCTCGCTTTACCAACGGGCTGTGGTTATATCGACATATTATTATATAGGTATACCAAGCTTCTCTGAAGACAAAGGCTTTGTTGTCCTTAGCTTTTTTGGAACGCATAACGCAAGATACTAAAAAAGGTTTCATTTTATTGAAAGGCATTGCGAATCATAAGGATTGACCTTATGAGTTGAATATTGCCACAAAATGCAATATTTACATAAAAAAAAAAATTGTCTTGCTTGCTCTACATTGAGTTTACGCTGGCGAAGCAAAAGCGACCAAACTGATCAATATTTTTGTCAGTCGGGCAACTTAGGTAATTGAAAACTACAATTTCGTTCGAGTCTCTTGTGTAAACTGTTCCAATTTCTCATTTTTATGAGTAGGCCGAACTTCTGGTTCAAATATACGAAATTTTGGCTGCGTATCTCAAAAATCTTAATCAAATACCTTAATAGTTTATTGATTAAATTCAATTCGCCTTTGGTGTTACATAACAAATTCCTAAATTCAATGAATAGTCCCGGAATTTCAACAATGATGGTAATTCGCTGTAAGGCCGACATTTTCAATAGTTGATGGACCTGGTCTATGTAGGCTAAGACCTTCAAAGCAATGAATGATATCTAATGGTTTGATCAAAAATAACCATTGAATCACGGATGTCCTACATCGATCTAACTTAATCGTGCTTAACTATCTTGCACAATAAATTGTGTTAATGTGACGGTTAATTTTTGGGAATGGAAGGATTATCATAAAATATAGAGTCAAACAGAGTCTTTGTTAAAATCTTAAACAAAATATATGAATATTGTGACAATCATTCTTTATTTTTAAAGAGATAAAGTTCTTTAAGCCCTTCTTAAAGTGTACCGAACTTATTTCTTAGGGAGACGTATTGGAAATGGCAAGCAATTTAAGATTTATCAAGAGAATTTCCAAATGTCCAAAGTTTTCTTTTACATCGACAGTCTCGCCAAGATTATCCAAGTTATGAAATATTATCGGGAGAATCCAAGAGTACGAAGACCTCATATATAAATTACCGATAAATTACTGTTTCTCATTTGTTATAATTTATGTTTCTGTGTAGGTACCTACTACACAGACTACGTCATATTTACATGTCAGTATTGTTTAATGCTGTGTTGTTTATTTATAAAATAGGTAGCTCTACCTTATGTTCATTCATTTGTCATTATTATATGGGCCAAGTTCCTTGAACGGACTTGGACTAAGTTATAAGTTTGCTCTATGTACCTACGTAAATACTAATTAAGTAGGTAACCATTAAAGTAGTATTATACAAAGCCGGGTAATTAAAAGAATAATAAACAATAAACACATATGGCTTAAAAATCGTCATCAAAATTTTAAATTATAAGCCTGCACCTGTAGAAAAATTATTTCCGTAGATGTCTAGTTTTTATACAAGTCCATATTTATGCTAAATAATGATCTTTAACCTAACACGTTCCTTCAGCACATAACATCAAACAAACTCTATAAATAACAGATTTTTGTGTAAATATTTAGTAAACGAGCTTACGTAACACGTGCGCAAAGTATCTTCGTGTAATTAAATAAAATTAAGCAAGTTATATTGGTTACATTAACCTCAATACCTTATCAAAAAACATAAAGTTAGTAATTAATAAACGGGCCAATTAACGAAACTAAACAGCTTAGAAGGACAACTATAAGAAAACATCACGAAAGTATATCGGCATTTAAAGATTAGTTACGGCGATCCAAAATTGAATATAAATTAAACTCGGTTACGACTCCTTTTAAGGTTTAATTGCCAATTGTACCTTAAGTCCGATCGAACAATTTGACTTGATTAAGGTCAATGGCACTCATAATAATTAACTTCCAATTAAGTATTGATATTCGTTAGACAGAAAATGGAAATTAATTCCACGCGTTCAGACAACAGGCACATGAAAATAATAGGTCTGGTATTGTAATATATGAGTATTTCAGTATGCTAATTAGATGCAGAAGTTATATACGTATTAACTTTTATTTCTCTTTTACATAATTGGTTGTAAAATGCAAATTGTCGCACTTCAGACTAATTTACAATTAAAACGGCTCTACCTATTGATAGATAGCAATACTATTTTCGTAGTTTAGAATAACTACATATAAGTAAGTTGCACATGATTATACATTTCAATAAACAAGGAAATATATATCAACTACCTATATTTTTTTGACATGAGTTGGTACATCACTAAGCATAAATCATTACATCTCTATAAGTACCTAAATAAAACAATAAGTAAGTAGGTACACGAGCGCTTTACAGACATTTAAAACACCAAAAAGTGCGGCCGCAAAGTGCAAAACCACAGCAAACTTAAAATGCAAGTTGTATTTCCTTTTTTCTCGCAAAGTCAAATTCAAAGTCAGTCCGAAGTGTTCGCCGGCATCGTATAGCAACAGAGTCCGTCCTTGACACTCGGCTGCGGACAAAAACTATCGTTCGTAATTTCGGCGCGTCGCTGACTGGTGGGTGTGTTCCGTTCGGCTACGCACACATACGAAGCATAATCCCATGCCATAGATTATAATTGTATCGACGCGCCTTTTTTAACTAGGCACGATACGTTTTTATAGAACGAAGAGAGACGTGTCTGTGTGAGTATTCAATCGTCTGTATTTTTTGTGTTGTTCTTTTATAGGAGAAATGTTGCTCATTTATTTATACATTTATGTTTTAGGTTATTACGAATACATAGCAATTATTTTATTACAAAGAACAAGCAACTGTTTAACTTGATAAAAAAACAAATAATTGCAAGAAATAGCATTATTTATTAAACAGCTGCCGTTCTGCAATCAATAATTTCATAGTGAAAAACTGTCCCTTGTGGACACTATTATTAATAAAATGGTAAAGAAACATGTCTTATTTATGGTAAACTGTAGGTATATTACCAACTGAGAACCTTGAATAAATTATCACACGCCCATCAAAGCTTTTAATAAATAAAGTTACCTCCATAACGATATTGAATGATCGAATGTTTACCAACATTTGATTAAATATCGTGTATAGGCATAGAGTAGTTAATCGTACCATCAGACGAAGACTATCCATTACAATTTATTATTCTATTAATTGAGTAAGTTATGAATATTATATAGCTACAACTCCTATAAATACCTGCATAAATATACATGAAGATTTATATTTATATATCCATCTAATCTAGGCAAACGCTTACAAATTAATTCTTGATTTAATTGAACGTTGAACTACACAATAATTGCGTATTTATTTTGAGACAGCTGTATTCTTGTTCGAATTAAACAGAACGACTGTGGACAAGGCATGTTATTTCAAAAATTGTACGTGAGATATCGTGTGACATAGGCATGAATGTACATTAAAATCCGTGGTCTCTGCCTACCCCTCAAGGAAACAGGCGTGACTTTATGTATGTATGGATAGCGTACATTAAAATAATAAGGAAAGTTTAATGTTTTGCTAACTAAACAGATATGATCCAGGTTTTAAAGATAGATGGCAAAGCGAAAATTACCATTATAATATTCCATATTCATACTAAAAAGTGAAAGAAAGCTTTAAAAGGTCTGTCGGTTCTACACCATAACCTATCATTTACTACATCAGCCCCCTTACCACGATCTCTTAAAACAGGACAGCTTAGGATGTGGAAGTGAGACGCCGCTACGTGCAGTGTAATGCGGTGTCTCGCTTCCACAACGTAAACTGTCCTGCTTTAAAGGTTCATGGTAAGGGGCAGATGCCATACTTACTCTGTATGTATGTATTCGTGTATACGGCACAAAGGAAGTTTGGCAACGTATTGTTCATACACTTTTTAGTCTGGCGATCGGTAGACGAAAAATTTGCAATTCAAACATAAATACGTACACAATGTATAATTTCTGTGCATATGTTACAAGAGATGTATTAAAAGATTATCATATCTTAACGCGCAATTTTTTACGTTCGTTGGTATAATTAAAGTTAAGCTTCATTATGATTGATACAAAAGGAAGCTTGGTAATGATAACGCTTATTTTCGTACTTTAATTTTACATGATTTTAATTTTTGATTTTCCATAATGTACCTACCTAGTTTCAAATATCAACAAGTATTATACACACGAAAATGAGGAGAGAACTATGTATTTAAAGAGCTGAAATAACTAAATAGATACCTAGTATTTTATATTAAATATCGCGTGTAAAATACAGTTTAACATACAGCTATATAGTCTCACACAAGCATGTTATGGGCTATTTATAAGTGCGGATAACAAAATGCTTAATACAATTTTACGGTTGAGGCAGGTAAATACATGCATTTATTATCTACTTCATATTTATTAAACATTCCGAGAATCGCATGATTTTAATACGAATATTAGTACTTATAAATAATATTAAACATCTTCATAAAATAATAAATGACCAATACTCTGTAGAGTCGGTGATTGTGTCAAATGACCATATGTTATTTATTTAATTAACATGAACATTAACTTCAAATCTACTTATTATTACTACCCAATTACATGCTTCACATAATTGAAAAACTGCAATTTCGGACAACAGCTTGGCTCGCGACTCTGCCGCGTAACCAACTCATGAATAAGGGTCCATTTGAGTTCGGAACTAATGCGACATTCCCGAGTACACACGTGAGTAATGATATAAAACTCACGATAATTTAGTAGTAGAAAGACACTTTCAATCACAAAGCGTTCTTGACATAAGAAGAACAGTGTTACTAAAGGTAACTCTACATTCTGTATTGCGTTTAAAACTGTACCAGTTTTATGTAACTAACAGGTATCGAACGTTTTAGGATATCTACGCAATTGAATTAATGCTATTGAAAATACCCGAAGCTGCCAAATGAATATAAGTGTCATTCAAATCTCAGCTCTACTCAAATGCATGTTGTTGTTCTCGGGTAGGACAAAAGCCAAAGAAAAATATTCATAATACTTAACACAATAGTATTCTTACACTCAATACCCGATTCACCTCTAACTTTAGCTGTCCAATGCCTGCTAGACACCGTCCTACCACAACCACATTGAAAGAAAAACACAATGAAACTCCTACCTAATAAAAAACACAATTAAATTCTAGCGTTAAGCTTTAATATTTTCCTCATGTATTATTCAAGAAGTCATCCATCTCCGTGCAGATACATAGATACCTCACTAACGTAACCTTCACCGACATATATATTTTTATTGTATAGTATATATCTATAGGTATGTATTTACTATACCGCATTATTAACATTTTATGCGCGCGTCATACTTACACGATTGATGTATCTAATTTGACATAATGTAAATAATTTATATTGGTATGTTTAAATGATTTTTTTTTATATTTACATATGGTGGAATTTTGTTTAGATAATGAACTTGAAGGTTGTAGAACGGAGCAATGGGTCATCACCTCTTCTATAATCTTTACCAAATGTGACTGAAACTACACTTCTAAAATAATATTTCGCATGATTGAAATAAGAAAAAACTTATTCGCAAAAATATGGTGTAATTGAGTTTAATAATTATGTAAGGATGCACTTAAAAAATAATAATTGTAGGTTCATTTGTTAACAGGGACAAATGTTCAACACGTCTACAAATATTCAACGCAATGCCAAAAACTACCGAATGAAGGAAAACATAAAACGATATACAAACTTCAAATAATTAAAATTCCGTTAGATCGAATAAAAATCAAGTTAACGGAATAAAATCGTGTGTACATAATTGATCAATATCAAAATCAATGCCACGTAGCGGAAAGACTAAGTAGAGGCTAGAGGTACACCCTCGCACGTTTTGTACCTACGCGGAAAACTGCAACTATTGATCATGATGAGCTGCACTTTGTTACGACAACCTCGAACATTTTACGACAGGAAACCAATAAAATGATAATGCCTGGACACTGACAAAGCATAGGCTAATTACAAAGGAACTATGGCCACACGTTTGAATAGACGACGGACAGCCGTTTTTAGGCGCAATTAATTTGGTCTCGTAACGTCTCTACCCGATTTTTTATGAAGAATTACTGGCGATTACCAACTATGAGCAGCAATAAATTGATATTTTTTATCGACATGTTATTTAAACACTGACATACATTAATTTGGGTCATCGAAACCTATGTAAATCATAAGCCTGGTAATGTGCCAAACGGTTTAATTTTTTTGCAATTACTGTCTTGAGTTACATTTATGTTTGGACCTACGTTGGAATAAACTAATGCTGGTTAAAACAGCTTAAAAACGAAGACTATCTTACTGATCACGACTACATGTGCACCCTACAGTAGATACTCATGAATGTCCATTTTATGTTATTGTTAGAGGTACACAACTAAACTTAATCATCATCATCTTGTGAAGGTCGTACCACACTAGACCATTTAAATCAGTATATTTATACGACATTAGTACATTTATTACTCATTTCTCGTAAGTAATTAAAATAAATATATTTATATGCTATCTTGCTGACGTTTTAATGGTATGATTATCTTTCACTTAGCTGCTTTCTTGGTAAACAGTATCTTAATGTATAATCTAATGTTTTATTTTTTGAGGTGCGCAAAATACGTCCGCGAATACCTTTCATCCTTATGAGTGAGATTTATAAACAGCGTTATCGACCAATTCTTCAAAATGTTTAAGCTCTGGTGCAGATACAAAGTATCTAAAGGTGATTGTATTCATTTATTTAAATAAATATTATGTGACGCAGTTTGCGTCGACATTATAAAAACTTTGAAAGGAAATTATAAACATTATAACATATAGAAATATCAAAGTAGAATCCTCAAAGAGACACAAATATACTGTCTTAATGGTCAACAAGTTAAAATACACTTTCTAGAAGGCGATGTATAATGTTCTTTATTTCTTTAACGGGATGGACATGTAAGGCTCTACAATGTAGGACGCGGGCTGCGCAGGAGGCATTATTATGCCATGTTTACGACGCTCCAATGCAGAGATGTTTCTCTTGAGAAACATTTTTGGGCGCGTCCCGTTTGAATCGCCAAAAAGACTATAAACAAGGTATAATTGAGACTAATGTCTGGCGGTTGTTGTATTGTGTTTTTCGAAGTTTACAACCCGATGCTTAGATGCCTGTAAAAAAATCGATAGAAACTACGCTACACACTACTCGAAACAAGCTTTTCATAAAGCCAGAAATAACAAACATGACTCCAATTGAAGAAACATCTTTATTTTTATACCTTATTGTTTGAGGAAAACCTAACTCATATGTTTTAGAAATGTTCTGAAACAAGCACTTCTTAACCACAGATACGCTGTGTAGGTCGAAACAAATCTAACAAGTAACCACAATACAATTCTTTAATAAACTACGACTGCTGTTTAGTAGAACGCACTGAGATCACATAACAAAAATATAACGTTAATAGAAAACTAAACTTTGAAGAATTTGAAAGGAAGAGACGAAGAGACATTATTGCTGCACATTAATATTAAGTGTGAATATGTAAAAACGCAGCAAGCAAAGAATTATAGGATTATAAAATGCAATTTATAAAGTTTCACATATTATAACGTTACTTTCAAAAAAAATCTTTGTTGAAATAAGGATTAAATTTCCTTCATCAATAAAGATATTCAGTTGAATTACAAATTGTGGTCAAATATCGGAATAATATATAATACAACAGCTAATCCAAAGTTAATCGGTATTCGGTACAATCTAAGAAAATAATGTCGTGTTAAGTTATGGAGCCGTCAAAACTTTCGCGACTATAGCTTCATGTTTCGAGAATTTTGTGGGTGTGGAACCGGTTTTGATGTCACAAAAGTTTAAAAAAGCGAAAAATATAACAGAAGAAACGTGATCACTAAAGCAGTTTCTGTAGCATGTCGCGCGATATTTTAGGATTCGTATAAAGTAAATATTGCTTTAAGCGCATGATTTATGGATTACTTTACTTGTAATGTTTGTCTGTAGTGAACACCCGGTTTCGAAATTCGGTATCGATATGTTAAAACGATAATTACAGAACTGACCCATTTATCAGAGAAGGATAAATGTAAGTCTAAAGTAGGTAATCCACTTATTTGTAGCAAGAATCATATTGCTTATCCCGAGTTCTTTAGATCTCTCTGAAGAGTTGATAATACAACGATATTCGATAACTAATATTCTTACATAAAGCAGGCCATAAATAATACTGAAGATTGTTGGAAAGATCAAAAAGATTTGAGCTTTTGATATAACTATTATACTAGTTACGTAAAAGCTTCCCGATAATCTACAGAAAGCTTGGGGGATTCAATCAGATTACTACAAATAACTTTATGAATAGTACAATGATGTTGAATTAAAAACTGGTTGACTTGGAATTACCGTTTTGAATTATAAACAACAATAATTAAAACAATGTTAATTTCCAACAAAGTAGTAGAGCATTTTATCAATTTTTAGACCTACTAATACCTAGGTACTAGATTCAGGTCACCATCAAATTTCAAACAAAATCTTAACCAGCTTAGACGTAGGTGTACTTCACAGACATACAGACAGTGCACTTTGACAACAATAAAATTAGTAAGATTATGTGGATTCAACGTAAACGCAATTGGGGCATTGACTACCTACATAAATTACAAGTACACTCCGGTACAGAACTCAAATCTGTTTGGGCTATAAACTAGCATAATTCTTTCGAGGTCGCCGTATATTGTATTAGCAAACTAGGATATTTACAGTATAAAGTGGCCTCGGTGAAGACACAGTAATTGCGAGAGCCCGATTAAGGCTCTTTACGATCGTCTGCGCCACTTGATGTTCTCAAAGATTTATAGGGCACAACACTCTCTGTATTAAGTTCCCCACGACTCTTGAAAGCAACTTAATGTGTTACGGCCTTTGTGTTGGCACCTACTTACGAGTATATCGAATTTCTTCATGAGTTATTGGCAGACTGAAAACATGGTGGTCTTTTAGGAGTCTGTCTTCAAAATCATTAGCAAAATACTTAACCTAAGAAAATATTACGTTACTTACAATAACATAACATAACATCACGCCTGTATTCCCCGAAGGGGCAGGCAGAGGTGCACATATAGTACACAAGAAATAGACGGAAAGTAATTTTCTAGAGGCCTGATAGAGTTGAATCTAGTCTCAATAGAATTGCAAAATAATAATAACTCCATAGGAGATAAAACTAACATAAAATTGTCTGTTATAATTACTCATTTACCTACTTGGATAACAGATCTTGGTTTTGGACTGTGGACGGGATTATTGGCCCTATCACAAGTGACGTAATATCGTTATCGGCAAACTGAAGCTGTTCTACACCTCAGCCTAACCCCTCAGCGATAACAAGCGTAATAAATAATTAAAATAACATACATCCGGTTTTACAAAACAAAAAATATTACTGTTTAGGAAAATTACAACACACTTAAAAAGTACCCAGATTTTATTAATTCAATGTTTAATCAATGCAATCAGTTGCTAATGTCTTCCGTGCTCCGATTTTAAATGATTGAGGATTTTCCCGAATAATCTACAAGATAGAGATTAAAATGCACAAGGCAGTGTTTATATTCAAATATTTATTTGCAATACAGTGAAACCCAGATGACACAGCTATGTAAGAATCGTTCTATGACAGAATGTAAAATGTAAGTAGGTACTTGTATAATCGACCCCAAGTCAAGTAAATAGAGCGAGGACAGGAACATGAAAATATTTCCATATAAATTAATCGTATGAAATAAATATGTATATGAAGATATAGATCGACATAATAAACTTCATATATTTTACTGCTTGACCATTGTAACGTAATTTATTAACATGCAACCCTGTATTGGTCCATAAAACTTTAGCAACATTGTTTCATAAAGGCCAACGCAGACCGGGACGGCATGGCAAAGGGATAGATTGCTATACTTTAAAATCATGCCGTGGCGTCCCGCCGCTGGAGACTGTGGCGGGAAGCCAGGCAATTTATATCGTATTTCTATAACAATACATCTTAATATCCATTGGTAAAAATTTACATCCTTTGCCATGCCGTCTTGGTCTGCGTTGGCCTTTATGTCCGTAGTTTAGATACCTTGTACGCAAGGCATAAATAAACATAACGATCGATACTCGAGTTCTACCCTAATGTGACGATTTACATTATAATCTTCACTTCTACATGCAAATGTAAGACCCACGTTAAATGGTACACGATTAAATTTGTCCCAACATTGTGTGGGAGGAACTGACTGTATTTGTAATACTTCTTCAATGTCCTTTTTTAACTAGCAATCACAGTAATACCCGAAGGAGTCACAGGTGTTCCTCATTATCAGCCATACCATGAACTCTTAAAGCAAAGCAGTTGTGGAAGCGGAATGCCGCATTACACTGCACGCGGAGTCTCGGTTCCATATCGTAAACTGTCCTGTTTTAAGTGTTAATGGTAAGGGGGCAGGAGTTTATTGGCGCACGTAATGATTAGAGGAATCATAAGCCATATAAGATGGGGAAACTATTGATTGGGCTGAAGAGTTTGTTGCCAGATCGTCATTTAAATCGAGAAATCTTTTTTAGCAATGAAAAGGAATTGTGTATTATTAGTCTGTCTCCGGACTTGTTGACGGACTTGTCCCTTTTTATGACAAAATTATGACCCATGAATCCGTAATATTTGTTTATTGTAATGGAAATCCATTAACGTTCACGCCCACGGCGCGACGTCTACAGATTTATATAGGGCACGAAACACGAAGTAGAGGATTTGGGTCAAACGCTCTCATTATGTAACTTGACGTCCGTCGCAATTCACGAACAGATTGTACAAGGTTTGATTAATATCTGCTATTTTTATAGTTGTTAATTGATTGGTGCTATTATTCAGTTGTTGTGAAATGCGAATTTATTGAGTAACCATTTTAACTTGGGAACATCGTTGCAATTTTGCGTAGAGATTTAGGTACGGAAACCGCAAAAGTATAACCAGCTTTGCAACAAATATAAACAGCAAAAAAGATTTTTATTACACCTACTTCAGTTCAGAATAACAATACACATTTTTTTTATTTATATTTACTAAAACACGTTCAAAAACCGATAAATAAATGTCACTTTGTATTTCAGTTTTTGCTACAGTTCCTGTGCCAGCCGTTTAGCGATTGGTTGCGCTCAACCGATCGCTGTCGCGCAACTAAAGCCATTAAGATAAAACATGCTCACACAGGAAACGTCAATATTGTTTATGATTTTAAAAGACCAAAGTTTCTATAATTCGATTACCATTCATTTCATCTACACGCGATCGCAGATAAAATAATCAACAAGGTTACCGAAGTCGCCTCGCATGATATTGATTAATGGGAAGTTCATAATATAACTCACGATTGTGATTCGTCGTTAAAAAAATGTGTTTACATTAAATTCGACACTAATTAATAGGTTTAGTGAGAAAACCTTCTCGAGACCTTTACATACTTTTGTGCGTTTCAATTAAAACATAAATTAGGAGGAGATCGTTGAGCAATATCGTTTACGTAGAATTCGCGGGCGCGTGTGAAAATTGAATCCGCTTCGATGGGTCGTGACGACTCGCGTTGCCTTCAGTGCACAGACTCAATAGATATTCTGTTACGTAATAAGCGCGCTAGCATAGGTTTAGATCGTTACCTCTAAACGTGTGGTTGTCTGCGGCCGTGGTCAGTGCACATCCAGTGTAGGCGTGGCCTCGGTTTGCGAACTAGCTCTCTGATTGGCGCTACATAAAAGGCAGTTGCATTTCACTTTGTACTTGTTCTGAATGCTAATTAAAAGGCTAATTTTTCGAATTACGCATTGCTAGTTAAACCCTGCGTTTTGCACAAATATTAGCATGTTTAACGTACTGACAAGTGGCTTACAATTATTGGGAAATGTACTCTTGAAATTTTATTATTGCCAAATGGGCTAAAAAAATCTTAATATTTGTTTACCGGTATAGTAAGAATCTAGCGTCAGAAAAACAACTTTTTTGTGGTATTTTTATTTACTACTAGAATATATTCTAACCTTATCAACTTAGATTGTGATCGCTGTCTAGCTCATACATAGAAGAAAGATATTTAATTATTTCTTTGAATATCATTAGTCGCTATTAACTGAGATTGATTAAAATGATCCAAAGAAAACATGACTTAATAGGTCGTTCATAGAAGCAGACGCCAAATCGAAACAGAAATACCTACACCATTAAGCAAATAGTCCAATCTAACTCATCAAGGTAATAAAAATAAAGCCACTCTTTGATCCTGTGATCTACAACGGCTACAAGCGTTCAAATTATGTAATATTTTGTTCGCACGTTATTATCATCAATCGTTTGTCAACTTAATTATTCATTATGGTTCAGAAGAAAAAACAAGATAGAATAAGTACCTATCTAACAGAAAGGTCCATCCGTGTGAAAATCGAACGATGGGAAATAATTATTACCTAAGTCAGAGACTATCAACTATCATTTTGGATTTGCCTTAAGTTCTACCTAGCAAAGTCATTAAGAACGCGCTGTATAGTTAAAAAGTACTTCTTCCTTGATGATTTAACCTTAAGCAATAAGCAAGTTACAATTTTAGTTCCAAAAGAACTTGTCCATTTATTCCTCGCCAACATTGCCTCAGGCTACTTGTAGTTTGGAATGAAACTGCGGCTATAGACAAGTCTTTGTCATGTCAACAGCCAGACTCTGAGCAAATAGCTGTTCACTACACAAATATTGATTCGTAGAATCGAAACCGCAGCCCAACTTAATATAACTCTACGTTCTAGACCCCAACCAATATTGACGATGATAAGTATAGAATTAGGTGAATTTGTGTATTTCGTACACACATAAATACAAACAATCAGAGAGTAGGCAGTGGTTCCTTTATCAGGAATCTATACTCCCACATTTCATCACTCAATAAGTGCCAAGCAAGTCAACAACATTAGATACCATTCATTGACTCACACTGGGTTTGTCGTCGCTTATGACTACCTTTCCCGGTAAAGGAAGGAAATCCTATACATATTACTTTCCCTAACAGAGGTTAAAACTCTTAGGAAACAATAATTTTTCTAAGAGTAATTCACTCAAAATTTTAAATCTTTAAAGATAATCGATAGATCTTTCATAGCTGTCTTTAACGAAGCCTATCATATGATGTGACAATAGCTATACACACGTTCAATTGTTCTGCGTCCTGTCAACACAGGGAAAAATCGTTCTAGAAAATCTAGGATATCTGTTTGTTATCCTGTAGGTATTGGTTACCTTATTATAATGAGAATATTCGTCCAAATAGATTTTTACCTATTCTACATTGTATTATGTATAAACGGAATAAAAAATAGTAGCTTATATTGCATAACTATGTAACATAGACGTTTTATAAACAGCTAGCACGTGTAATGAGTATGTAACTGAGATTTGCTCATTTAATATTTGTATTAACTTATTTTTTGGAGGAACACGAAACTAACGGGTTTTCTGTATACAGTTAGCAAAACGAATAAACATTACGTAGCTTAATAAGGTGTAGGTACATAAGTATTTTTATTGTGAGAATTCCATTTTATTGTAAAATAGCCGACTTACTACATCCACAGTTGGTAGCTGTGCAAAACAATGCGAACGAATCACATTGGCAATGAAACCCGCTTAAAACTCAAATGATCAAATATATAGGGCCGCAGCCGAAACAGTCCCTGATTAAACAAGCCAAAATAACAACAACACATATAATACGTTCGGTGCGACGACAAAAATACAAGAGCAATGTTTTCGGTTGACAATGAGACAAATCATAGACAAACGACTAGAACAAAGGGTTTCAATAGAGAATAGAATAGAATAAATTCAAAACAAACACTCGCTATGAATATTTTCCGTCGTGTCTAAACAACGGTCTCTTGACAAGCCCATGTATAGTTAGAATGGTGTTATTTTAAAACAACCACCTTTTTTCCTACAATTGATAAATGAATCCTGCCTTATTTAAGGTTCGACAATTTAGCACTATAGGTGCCCATTACAATAAAAAATACAGCTCCTTAAGAAGGCACAATGTGATTCGTATTAAGTACCTGTTAGTGACAGCAAGATTATAATTATCTACCTATAGTACCTACCTTTGTGAGACCTGGAGTCTTAACTTGGTTCGGGACCAGTGAGACAAATTTCTAGTGTATTATATAACCAAGAGAACTTGTATAAAGGACTCGATTTACTGATGGTACTAAAAGAAAAACTAGAATCATCATACATCCTGCTAAAGCCAAACATAAAATAGTGTCGATCTCCAGATATTTGTAACTTGAAATGAACTCGAATGGACTGAAAGGATAAGATTTGGTGGACTTGACTCAAAAGATAAGGCGTACTCTGGCTTATGCTACGTCACATCAATCATTGCGTATTACTGCTATCTAGATAGTCTATAGCGATTGTCTTTCACGAACATCACATATACGATCAAGTTATACACTTGACATAACAAGTATTCTGATTACTTATTTTTTAAGTTACTATGTTTGGACGATATAGTATAATCGGAACTCTTCTCAAACTGTTGGAACATGGTAAGAAAAATGTTAGATTGTTGCGAAAATATCTGATTCATTTGGAAGTGCCAGAATTGTGTTGCAAATGTTGGTAAATGGTACATCATTCAGATATGTTCTACTTTAGTTATATTTTGTTTAATCTTGGGCTTTGTTCAAAAACACATAAATGTTCTAAAAAGTGCTTAAATTAGCCACGGCACGCAAAAGACCATGAATCCTCTATATGCAACCTTGGACGACGCAAATCGATATGGAATTGTGCAATGGCGAACTAATGGCGAAATGATGGTAATGGACGGTTGTTCTAATTGCAAAAAAATGTGTTTATTTTTCGTGTCGTCAGCTTCAGTTATTCAAAATAAATAATTCGAATAGAAATAGACAAAACCGACACTTTTCTAAGGAATAACCTTTGAGCAGCGGAAGATAATGGAGATAGGGTATCCCTATATGATTTTATGGAGTTGTCAAAGATTTGGGAGTGTATAAAGAGCCTTTAATTTAGACTTAAAGCTAGATAATCACTATAGATTTTTCCACTCAATTAGGCAGAGGCAGTTACAGGCACAGCCGCATATCCAAAAATCTAGTATCTATATAAGCAGTTACAGCGATAATTATGCTTAAAATGTTATCCTTTAAATATTTTCCTTCACCTTTCGGTCTGTTGCTTATAAATTATGCACACGTTTGAAAAACATGTCGGTACACGCCCGAGCGTTTTATCATACATATTATTATACCATACATTCACGACAATGACATTTCGTATGCGAAACCCCTTCAAACAAGGGTAACCACTACTTCACTATTCTATAAGCTTATAATTATAATGTAATATTTGATTAACAATGAATAAATATATGATCAATCCTCGATCCTTCTCTGTACGAGAAGAGGCCTTTGCCCTGCAGTGGGACAGTTATTATTATTAATTAATAAGTCATGAATATTTTGCATTAAGCACCTTCTTCAATTCAAACCCTTCAAAGAAGGAATTGTCTTATTTATACTTAATGTGATTCAATGCAGCTCATTAGACTACTAGGCACTTAACCAACCTCAAAATGTAAACACCAATCTACTAACGTCCCTCTTACGTCTGTAAGCTATAGCGGCTATGGCGGCTTATAGTTATACAACAACAAATATTTACTGACGTGGCGAATATTTTAACAGTATGAATCTGCATAGTTACATGGTATTGTGTGGAGAAATTCGAGCGCGATCATAGGAATCTAAACAACTTGCACAGCTGCATATGAACGCATTCTCAGCACATGACGAGGTACCTGACTAGCAAACAAAACAAAATATTATATTTTGATGAGTCGGCAGGGCATTCCCCTTTCTAAGTTTATACAAGACCTTTTCAGAGAATACCTACTGCTACTTGTATTGCAATGTCATTCACGTGCGCTTCTGAATAGACACACGTATGTTTTGTGTCACGATGCTACAATCGTATTATTTGGAAATGGCCCATCCTCGATTTTTCATGTGTCGTGGGCACTGACATAAATTTAACGCACTATCACCCAGACTTGGAACAAGATTCTGTAGGTTATACAAATATCATTGCATCGTTCAGAGCGGGCGTCGAAAGCACGAAAAGTGAAGCGCTAACGTCTGCGCGCTGCAATCGGGTAGTCAAATATTGTTAAGGATTCCCTTTTTGTTGGTGATATATCGTACCTTTATTATTTGAGATAATATATTTGTCCATATATATTCATTACATTTACTGACATATTCACTCAAATTAGTATTTGCATATTTATTTATAGTATCTATTATTATATACATAATTAATCACACTGAAACACTATATACAATTATTTAGTTTGATATTAATACCTACCATATATTTAATGTACTAGGTATTTAATTTAAATATAGAACGAATAATGCGCGCCAGAAAAGTTATTTTAAAATTGCAACTGAAAATGAAAACCAGTCAGTTATTTTAACAAACCATATAATATATCATAACTCGTTTGTCATATTACCGCTCGAATAACCTATTAATGCGACGGAATGATTAACTTGTAACCCTAAATACATTGGAAAAAAATACGAAAAGTAAATAAAAATAAAAACAAAACAAAACTTTCTTAACAGCGATATTTTATAATTTATTTGTAGTGTTTGGGCTTGGCATGATGCCCGGATACCTATTATGTTTTCAGGGGAAAACAAAAGTCAATTTTCTTGTCAATGTATTGGTAGAAAAACTAATAAATAAATTTCATAATTACGTATACAATTTATACATTAATTATCCTTGAACTTTTACCTTTAGAAAACGACGTATTTTGTTAATATTGCCTTTATAAGTTTATAAATAAATTGTAATCCTTTTTCATCCAATAAAATAATTCAAATCAATCAACCACTTATATCTATCAGCTTGTTGAATTAATAGCTCACGAATGCCAAAAGTTTTTATTTCCCAACTTCATGACCTAACATGAAACTATCAATAAAAATATTAACATTAACTTGATAATAAAATTCTCAAGAGAACTGCATGGGTTTTGACCCAGATACGTGTGCGCCGTCTCCATGCGTTCAGGATGTTGAAGCATTCATTTTATCTAACTACGCTTTGTCTGCTGTAAGCGCGCATCCCCCAACATTCCCAATGCCCGGTTCACCGACTTCTACCCATTCTGAATCGTATCGTACATTATTATAGTTCATTACATTAACATTTTATCTTTCCTCTGTAGTTTGTGTAATAGTGGTGTTATTAAGCTGACTTATATTCTTGGACTCTTAAATATATGTTTTAATTCTGACCTAATTTGAATACACTGTTGATCGTTTCTTCTATAAATTACTTTCAGGTGCTGTATTTAAATCTTTTTTGCTGTGTCACATCTTGACGCATCGTTGCTATTTTCTTCGTCCTACAAAAAAGTACAATTCCTTTTGACCTCTGTACAGCACTCTCATTCTTATATTTGTCTTTCCGTTCGTCCACCTCAGATATACGTAATATTCAGTTGTCTAGCTGGCGTCTTAATTCTTCATATGCGAGCACTATGATCATTCGCACCTTAACTAATTGGACGAACGCCAGACAGGACCACCCAAACTATACGACGCTCTATGATCATTGAACTGCGAATATCATGCTATTACAATTCCCTGTGTACGTAGGTACATACGCCAGTTACATGGAAGTCATTATAATCTTCTATACAGGTCCCTGATGTGTATGTATTTATTATATTTTATATACATTTGCTATTACGTTGTTGGATATGGGACACTGCCAAAAGTCGATAATTTATGATCGGATATGTCTGTATTCAATGTAAAAAATTTGATCAGAAGTTTATCTAAATTATTATATAAATAGGATTTATTATAAACTGATCTGATTCTTCCTATCGGTTTTACGCAGCAAAGTTTTTGTTTCCCGTGAACTACTTACATCTAATCTCAGATTCCGACATCTAAAGATGACAAAAGGTTTGCACAGCATCGTGTCAGATTGACGGACAAACTGACAGGCTGGACTGACAAGGATTCCCTTTTTGAAAATGTTTGGTTAATGGATATAACATGCCTAGAACATTGTAGAGTTGGTAACATGTGATTGGTAATAAGTTTGACGCATGACATTAAATATTTTTCTACAAAAACAAGTGAATCCAATACAATTTGTCGAAAAATTATGAAGACAGCTATGAGAGTCGGTAGCGATAACGTAAATATTTTGAGACGTTTTACAAATATTTATCCAAATATTTAAGCCTACAACAAATCAAATCCTTTATGAATTTAAACGATTTTTATTACGGACTCACCTAAATATACGCTATACTTGTTGCATCATGGTTGAAATTAGCATTTTACCGAACTGGTAAGGGGGTTTAAGACACTGATAATCCGGTTATAATATGATTTTTGTCTCCAACAGTAAAACCTATTGTAGCCACCCGTACCTAATGCTTTGCGCAATATCATGATACAAATACATGATCATATTATATGGAGAGAAGTAAAAATGGAGTTAAAATAGTGTAGTAGTACGCAGGCGCACTTTAAAAATGTCTTAAGTATATTGAAAATACCATATTTCAATCGTCCCTATTCGGTCGCCATTAAAGGTTTTGTGAAAATGGAACGATTGCAGTTTCAGTGCCGAAACCCACCATCATTATTGTCATCATTATGATGATAAACCGTAATAACCTATAAATAGAACTAAATAAGTCAATAGTTGTTTGATGCGTGTCAGCAATTTAATCAATGTGTATACCTACACTTTGAGTAAGCGAAAATTAATTCCGGATTATGTATTGTCTACGATAAAATAAACAAACGAACATGTTTATATTACATTATACAAGAGTAGATATTTTTTTAATCAACCGGGACCTGACACTTGGCCGTTTGCCAAAAGACAATGTTTTGGTAAGTGAGAAAGTACAAGACACTGAAAAGGTGGATTACGTTTTACATTAAATTAAGAATACGTTATTTTCTTTTTGAACTAAATTTAAAATAACTAATAACATTCAACCTATACGACCCAAAAAATTATATGAGACAAATAAAATACATATGAGAATCGTAAAATCGAATAATATTGCATTAGTCCCTACATTACCACAAACTGATCTCCGTGAAAGCTTGCTAACCAGCGTGATAAATGTATGACAGCGACTTGCAATCCTAGCTTCAAAGACAATTTTATGCAACTACTACATTTGCTTGCGTTAAAATATTTTATTTACATTTATTTTTAGACATGCTTAAGCAGCACTGGCAAAGCTACAATATAGCAAAATTTTCGCTATTTCTGCGTACACAAGCAATAACCAGTGTATGGGCGCACGTGCGTGTCACGAGTAGCGTTCACACCCAATATACACATTAAAATTAAATAATAGCTCAAGGCCTACTGTTATTTTCGTTTTAATACAACGGCTTTCCGCCACGGCGCGTTGATCGCGATTTTTAATTCACACTCGCAGGCAACTTGCCATACGCAGCATGTGTATAATCCTGAGCGCTCGAATTAATCTTACAGTCGCATTATTTGACTCTAAATAGAAATAGGTGATTGATACCGTAATTTATTGACAAAGAAAAGGCTAAGAGATTTATTGGCCTTTGATTAGGCAAGCGACAGTGTTATATCTGTACTTAGATTTTCACATAGCGCACAGTCAGTTTTATTATGTATACGATTTTTTTACAGTCGTCGTTAGAGTTTGAGGCAATAAAGATCGACGCGGACAGAAATAAACCAAGTTTCCAATCATTTGTACGAAGCGAAAATAATTTAAATTAGAATTTGGTGATTTGGCGCAAGAGTTTTTAATTTGTCACGTAAATTTTCTTCGTAGTTATACGTTGACATGTTATGACACGGATGAACCGTATAATATTTTACGAATGTTCCAATTTGAATTCATTCATTGAAACATTTATTCTATTGAATTTTTTCAGAACGTGTTGTGGGCGGTCTATGATTACGCAACATTTTGTTAATGAGTTCAACGTTTCGGAACATGTAATTTGGAGCAATAAAATCTCTGTACCAGTGTTGTGTGTGCTTTATGGCATGTTTTGTTGATTCCACGAAGTGTTTCATGGTACAATACCGGGCACTAAACCGTGACATATATTATGCGATAGAAGTCTCCTAGTTATAATCTAAATTTATATAGATTAGTACTTGCCAAAGCTAATGATCTTTCAATAAAGTTTCATCACAGTTTCGGCTATTGGATAATCTTTGCCAACTTTCCAGCAATTGTAGTAAGTGTCGTTGAAACTCAAATGCTCAATATTCAGAGAAACATGCCAACTATAATGTCATGTCTTTTTCCATAGTCTTTGTCAGATAATACAGAGCGCTAAGTGCTGCCGTCATTACTTACTTCGTCTACTTCATTCACATCCATCCATCTTTCTTAATAGACGCGCATCAGTGAGACTGCGCGCCTGTAAGACTTTTAAAGACATTTTAAATAGGGTCAGGGCAGCCCACTAGTTTGCAAGTACTTTTAATATCGAATCAGCATTTTTTAAGCCCCATGTTCATTTTGCCGTTCTAATGTAAAACGCGACTTTCAACCGTCGAAAACGAATGTCGACAGTAACGTGTCTAAAAATAATACCATTATCAATTATTACAAAAATTTGGCACATTTCAGTATATTTTCTAATAAAATAACACCATAAGTCCATAACTATGGTATAAACAAATGAAAATTAATGACAAGTAATTATGATGGCAAATAATAGCGTGTTTGTAAGTAGTTACTCAAAGGCCGACCGACTCTCCCCGGAGATCCATGTTAATGAATTGGGCTCGTTAACTGTCATAGCCAAGTCTGAAATACGTTATTAATAAAATCGTCTTGTTTATTTTCTACAAAGCGAAATTCAAATAATATAGAGTTTAATTTTACGTCTTTATTCAATGTTTTAAAGCAAAAATTCCTGGAAAATGTGCCGCAATTACAACACAAATATTTTTTTAAATTGGATGAATAATTTTCAAAACTAATCTTGGTAATTTGATTTTACTTTCTCTGATACATGCCAGTGTTTTACCACACGATTAAGGAGAAATAAAGGCGTGTCTTTAACTCTATACTACACTAAACAGTATAAGGCTTCATTAATAACAAAAAGATGTCAAATCTTTTATTCATAAGAATATGAAAGAGCTTGTATTTGTTTAATAATTTACCATTTAATGAAAAGACAGTGTATGTCAACGGCGCACCTACTCAAAAAATTCTATTGTATCTGTGAAAAAACAGCGGCACACGTAAACGCGTAAATAAAAGTAGAAAGTGACAGGTGACAGGTCCATTATACTTTCCTGACACCTTATCAGCAACAAAACCACCTACAAAGTATGTTAAATTAATTTATACATTAGTTTTAAATTGGCTTCAGTCGACGGTAATTTACACAAACTCAAATGTAGAGGTACAATGTCGGAAATCATATTGAATTATTAATTTGATCGATGATGTTTTTTTATTTATAGCATATTGTAAAATTGGTTTATATTCACTTCTTGCTTCTAACATACGACACTAGAGTTATGACAGAATCATCTATTTATGTACACAAAATCATTTCACCAACGATTCACCTGCCAATAACATTCAATTTAATTTCAGAGCTGGGCTTTTGTCTGTTTCGATAATAGTTTACCATCCACTAAATTTTATCCATAGCCTCCTTCGCCTCAATATCAATATCTTGTTAATGAATTTAACGAAATTAGGGTCATATTATACTTTACAGGTCTATTTATTGTTAGAAAATGTGTAATAAAAACCCCATAATGACATGCATGCATTTTATACATTTTTATTATAGGATAGACATAAATTACAACATTTACAAATTATGCATTGACATAAAACCAAATTTAAAATTCTTATAGATTGAATTTTTTTTGAATTAATTGACGTGTTACCCACATAATAATTTACCACCGAAACTGCTCAATACACAAAACAATTTGCATATTTTATGTTTATGGTGACTATAAGAATAACTTAAGCTCTCAAATACCCACATTATGGTCATTATTTTCATCCTAATGGTACGGTTACGGACTAAATATAAAATATAATGGCCCGGCTTAGGGCGAGGCTAGTTTTATATCCAACATATATCTCACAGAACGACGACAAAACTATAATTTTCAATAGGTTTGTCGTATTCAATCATCATTCACTAAATGGCATTTCATATTGAAATAGTATAATTAAATTCAAAAAAACTTTATTGTAAGTGGTGTCGAAGATTACAAGGATTAAGAAACATAAATCCGTTACATGAATTATTAATTTACTACTCTTATCATTTGCGTCTACTTCATATGATTTCAATTACCTATAGAGCTTTTACAAACCTTCAAGATTTCCGATACATATTTCTCATTTTTGATTCCAGCATCTCGCTAACAGTAACGTGAGAAGAATCATAAAGATTATAAAAACAATGTCGGCCCACACACAACCTTCGCGTCGTTAATAGCTAGACCCAGCACACATACTTTCAACTGAATGCGAACGTGCTCTTTACAACCTTCGCAAATCAGCTGGGACTGAAATTAAACGCATGTCAAAATGTATTAGACAGATGATATTATAAAGTTTATATTAAATGAGGTGTGTTCGTTCACGCATTAAGCGAGACTAGGATGGGATTATTTCATTTTAATCAACCTTTTTTTCTCAAAGTCTAAATTTGAATGTTAATTTTTGACCTTTACTGCTCATCAAGTTAATTAACATTTGTCTGTCAAACTACGTTAACATAATCTCCATTGTTTTACAATTTTATTTATGCAACAATCAATTCGTATTAAATCCATAACCTAAAGAACAAAAGTACCAGGATATCAGAAGTAAGATACAATATCAAATCGTTCATATGTAATGTTTATACCTCAACAAATGAGGCCACTCGTGATTGGCCACACCTGTGCAGGAGGTTGAGGACAGCAGTCAACTTTTTATGAATTACCCTAATTTATGAGCCGCTCACACATATCTTTATTTTAGTTATTTATTAGGAACTGATCAATCAGATCTTCGACCTCACACGATTAGAGGTTACCCGCGCTTCAAAACGTTAAATTAAAGTGTTAAATCTCAAATATTCTTACACTATTCTTGAGATTGATGTAGTACCTGTCATTGCGTACTAATGATCGTTTTATATAATGGATTTAAACGTGAACATATACTGCTAAACATGTGCCTTCTAATAGGTCGTCACGACACGGTAGTTTGCAACCACGTTTTTTTAAAGAATTGTAGGTACTCAACTGAAGTTAAGATAAGTAGTGTAACACTGTATTACGTTTAGCTTTAAGTGTACAATTTTATATTCTCGGGTCCAGAACGTCTTTCCAACACGCATCACTCGTCCATGTTCGCCCTTGGGAACAGTCTGTGAAACAAAACGTCCTCACAAATCGTATCTGTATCGTGCAAGGTTAACAGGTTCAAACAGTTTCCTTCGACAAGTTTAGCTCGAAATTGACGTCGTTATCACTGTCAGTCCTGGTGGCTAACGAACGCTGACAAATTGTTATTGAGTTGCTCCCCGATACGCGATACCGCGACCTTACGGTCAGTAGAAAGAGCTTTCTTATCGTCCCAAATATACCTACTCGTAAACTTTCCTATTAAAAGTTGTTTGACGCTTTAAGTCAACACGGAGCCTAATGGACGTGACCCGGGCTTGAAACAATGGACGCTTTGACGTTGCTTCCACTGACCTACATTTTACAAAGCATAATACACATACTATCCTACTATATGACATAAAAATTGCCGTATGTTTTAAATACCAGGTTAAACTGGTATATAACCTCTTGCTTCGTTAAAATTATCAAGCAAAAACATTCTGATAACCCTTGAAGTAAAAACAACTTGTTCATTGAAAGAAAACTGTTTTCAACATGCAACATGCTCGATTGCACTTAGTAGTACATTTTAGATGTTTAAAGTAAACTATAATAAGTCTATAATATTCACCTCATTACCGACATACTTCAAGAGCCTCTACAAATTTGTCTCGGCGTCGTCGTCGGCGCGTTTGATGTGCGGACGGCGCGATAATTACAGAATTAATGGCCTGATACAGAGAAGCAGTTTTTATCGCAATTAAGAGTGCGCTATCGATCGACCCAGTTGCGCTTCACGGCACTGCACTAATTCACGAGCTCCCGGCCTTGAAGAGGCTGCTTGTGTTTGATTTTAGCGTCTACCAAAATAAGTGAACTGTCAACAGCTTATGCAAATACAACACTGATTTGAATATAGTATTTCCTGAAACAATGCTTTGCAGTGTTAAGATTTTGAAATATTTTTATCATAATACAGAAATACCAGTAGTATCATAACTGGAGCTAAACACATGGTGTTTATTACCGGCATTAATCACTCTAATTGGACCTTCAGGTTGCCCCATTTTTTATTTGCGTTGCAAATATCCACTTAGCAAATAGAGCTTTGTTTTTAGAAATAGTTGGATAATACTGTGAGGCGAAAATGTAACGCCTAAATAGCACGCAAGGTTAATGTGTTGCATTACATTAGAGGCGTCAATAGAAGCTGGCATTCCTACCGCGACCTGTAACCTGATTACTCTGTACACAGTCGCGGGTCGCGTGGCACTGACGCTCCTTTCTTTATCTAAGCGGCTTCTTTGATGCGGAGACATTTAATACAAACAGGTCTGATTTTAAATCTTTATACCGCTTACTTAAATCGCTAACAAAACGATAAGATTAACTAATTAATTTTCTGAAATATAAAATCTTCTTGCTACAAACCTTGTACACTGAGTTCAGTCTGATCAATAAATTGAAAAAAGATTTCCATACAAATTCGCCCATTCAAATTTACATAAAATGCAAATAACTTTGGATGAACGAGTCAAATTAACAAATTGAACACATTATTACGGCATCTGAGAAACGCACACCGAGACGATATTACGCATCAGTAGCAAAATTAAAGTGGTATTGTTTGTTTGTGCCAGTCACATCTGCCGACGGACCAGAATCTTTCCACGGTAGTTATGTCTGAAATAACGTATGCCGGTTGTAAATAATGTTTAATGGACTTTGGGGAAGTGAACTGTGGTTAGTAATAGTAACAAATTGCGAGACCTTGCAGGGCCGATATTTTTTTTCAATTTGGTCTTATTTTTCTTGGAGTTTAAACCGCTTGTAGGCCTTTGACATGGCTTTACACACCGTTGAAAAATTTCTCAGGTGTGCCGGTTTACTCGCGATGTTTCCCTTCACTGTTCTTAGCAACACCCATTATATTGTTAACAAACAAAATTACAGTAGGAAGTACTTTCCTGGTTTTAAATTATTTATACTTTTTTGTAAGTAAATAGGTCGGCCAAGCAATAAAAACCTCTTCTAGTCGTATGAAACAAAGCATCCCGAACATAGATGATACGCATGCCAACGACATGCTGTTCAAGATACTACAATATGATAAATACTTGGTTTATCACGATTTATCAAATTATTATTAACACGATAACATCGATTAAATCGTATGATTTTCGAATCTGATTCCCAATATCTCTACGTAACATGTAATACAATATTAAGTACTTAATTAGGTACATAAAACCTTCAGCCTTACTCGAAGCGGTATATTTATTGGTCGTATCTTTATCACTTAATCTTAATTAAGCCCTCCTAGATTATTTTTATCTTGGAAAATTTGCACTTGCAAAATGGCCGTCCGAGCCGTCTTCGTCTGACCCGCTTGTGAGATGTCAAATATTGGCTCCGTGCAAACAATCTTATCCGTGAGTCCGTTTACTTGGCTCTACATATAGGGGTACGCGTGACCAATGGCTACATGTATACTTGCACGCTTAGAAAAATACTGTTAAAAAAAAAGAATGATGCTTCAAAGTATTTTATGTGGGTGAAATATAATACTCTTGAGAGGTAAATAATATTTCAAGACACTTTCACTTTTGTTTGGTAATTACATCAGCTGTAAATAACAAAAATACTTCTGCAAACATTGTAATGTGTTCACAGAAAATGTTATAATCGCTATGTTTCTGAAGAAATGTTATGTAGAGTCAAAGTATATGGAGATAATGATCAATTTATAATACATTGCGTAACACTACCAATATGGAAGACTATAAATAACTATAGGCAATAATAGCGTTCCAAAAAAATATTCTGTAGGTAGCCCTTAGAACAGATTATGTTAATATAATTTCGTTTATAAATCAAAAACCTACATATTTCTGTCGACGTTTCCGATCTTCAATCTCAGATAAAGTCGTAATAAAAACAAACAAAAGATAAACAATCAATTGCTTAACTCTTCAACGATTTTATTGGTTAGTTAATTAGCGTGTTAGTTTTAATATAATTAATTTTGCTAGTAGGCCGACGCTGCTGAAAATTGTAGTCTAGAGTAATAAGCGTCTGTAATTACATATTTCACAAACCTCTAATATTGAAAAGGGTCTCGAACTTTTGGCGAACAAATATTCAGTTCAATCCAATCCATTATCTTTGTTGTGGATCATACGTAGGTACATAAAAGAAGTCTAATATAAATGTATTGTGATCAGCTACGTCCCGCCCTTATTATAAATTAGTTATTGCTACTTTATAATAATTGTGTACACACTTGTTGCATTGCAAATATTTATGTTTTGCTAATAAAAGCACTCTACCAAACAATAGCGTTGTGTTTTTGGCTCGGTAGCATTATAAATTATGCTTCGAATATCGAATTCTACATTATGTACGGCTTACAAAAATCGGAGTGTTCTATGTTGATTAAAGAGATTCGGAACTGAGACTACAACTTGAATGATGTTGAAAAGAAATTATACAATGTAGTACTGTGGTCAGATATTGTCATATCTGTTTCATTGTAAGCAACTTATGCTACTGCTGTGGGTTGAACACTTGTACTGTACTAATAACCCACACAAGGTGTTTAAAGAAAAAACATAATAACCGCAACAACAACACTTATTATGATTGTCTACTCATTATTTAATGATTACTGTTTATGTATAGACGTTTCCATCAAGATTTTGACGTTGTTGATATATTAATATGCGTGGGTGTCGACGTTCGTCCTTCGTTGCCCACTTCAAGTGATCGACGTCCACTCGAAAATTACCGAATACACAAAACAAAAACAAACAGACTCGTGTCAAGTCTTAATGTGAGTGTCGCAACGGAACGATGCTCCTCCCAACCGTAGAAGCTGAATTGACCTTCTGTCAAGGTAACACACTAAAGCAACATCGAATTGAAACACCAAAGCGTTAATTTATTATTTCTGTAAACGCATGACTTCCGCCCTTTTGTAAGGCGTACTGTAGGAAGTGATTAAGTACTGTTTCAATTTAAAAAATAACAAAACTTAGAACATTTGTTCTCACGATCAAATACGTTGTGTGAAGGTAAAATCAACTCTAAAGGCAATAGGTAAGTGTTGATCAGTGTTTATTCTGTCTGTCATACGTTTTCTAGTTTATTTACTGTAGTTACCATTTTGAGTGAACGTGTAACACGTAGGTAGATAAATTAGTAAAAATTCAACGTTATCTCGTCTAATTTGTTTACGTATTTTCCAATCAGCAGCCGTTAAATGTAAAGGTTCATTATACATGGTGCGAGTACCACACGTGCATGTGTGCGCCTTTGAATGTTCAAGTGTTAAAACAAACGTACTAATTAACATCCATTCAGATGTGTGGAGGCCAAGTTGATTCTTGTGTGCTGCTTGAATGTTCTTATCACGGATGTGTGCACTCACAGCGTTAAGTGCAATATGGTATTCAAGTCACCGTATTGTTGCTTAGAAATAAGTTATAACATCGAATATTCTATTCCGACTACGTTGGCATGTAGTGCTTTGTTCCGAAATTGTGTCACAACAATCTAGTTTTCGGTTGTTCATATATTTTGGTCGGCTCTTTCATTAAGTTTGTCCGTTGCATTGCACGATGAAGTGGAAGATAATAAAGATCGAGTGACCTCTATTAAGACTGGGGGCGCTGTTGGAACGATTATTTTCGATGTACGGTCGCTATAAAAAATCATAGGCCGCGTGGGCGGAGGACCATTCATGAGTGACCAGTTTTGTAATAGTACTTATGCGCCTATATCATGTGTTTATGTTATAGCTGTGTTAAAAGGAGATAATGATTACATCGTATTGTTCAACGGAGCTTGAAATTATTACATAATGTCTTTCGCGGGCGATATTGTTGGGCGAAGTTAAGACAACACAGGCTGCGACAGAGTACAAATTTTGGTATTCTCTGTCTGGAGAATTTAATATATTTGAAGACATTAATTGCATAACTTTTCGTATATAAAAACCATATATTTAGAATCCACATTATGTCGCAATATAAGAAAAAGAATTCCAACGTAAGGTGAAACACAGGCTCAGTCTGAGCACAGAACTTTATTAGTATAACACTTACATATTATCTCAAGAACTCAGCATTATCTTAAATTGCAAGAACGTTCAAATGCTTTTATCCTGTATCGGCTATAACGTTAGTATCGGTTCGTCGATAACTCTCGCCACACACATTTGGTATTTACTTGATTAAACAAAACGTAATTATTCCTTAACCAGAATATAATTTGATTATTCCATGTTTCATCATCTGTATAAGGAGTTTAGATAATTCGGTCTTTTAAATTCGTCGATACATCTCTAATGCTTTATGTAGCCTTTTATTGGAAGCCATTTTTGGATGAGACTAAATTATATTTCATCCTACAGTTTTTGTTTGCTTGCATTTCTTCTGGTGAATAAAATTTCATTATTATAAAACCCTCAATGTGAACAGATTTGCAACCATTCTTAAACATATACTCAGTGTACGTTTTATTCCATTCATTCATGCGCGGTTCAACCTTCAGTGTCAAAAATGTATTTAAAGATTGGTAAGGTTTGCAATGCGAACATTAAATTCATAATTTATTGTTAACAATATCGCGTTGCATAATATCTGGTTTTTATGTCGTTACATCCATATAATGTACAAAGACATTTACTTGTATATTCATCTATTATTCATTGAGTCGTTTATTTGTGTTTTGATGGCAATGCTATTAAAGTTGTTTGAACGTTGCCGATTAAATAGGTAATATTATTTTGTTCTAAGAATAATGTAAAATTGTTACAGCATCGTTATTGAACTATATTCTTAATACTTATGTATGTGTTTGTGGTGTTTACCTATAAGTGATGGTTGCACTACTGCCTACTGATTCATCGTGTAACTGAAGAATGAGTGTAAATAATCGTTGGTGAACCTATTTAATAAATAAATATTGAATTAAGAAGGGTATTAACAGTTAACAGAATTATCAAATTTCACTGTGTAGACGTGACAGAATAACAGCTCCTGAAATACGACTTCGGACTTCCCTAGCCGTGCATAGAGCTTGTATCAAACGAAGCACGTACTCACTTATGTAATTCATCGGTTGAAAATTCGTTAATTCCTTCATTGTTCTGTGCGGTATTGTTCGGCAGCGCAGCCGGCGCCAGTAAGTACGCGTCGCAACTTGATATTACTTAGGTTGGCTTTACATAACGATCGACAATAAATATGTTGTGCTGATAAACGAGTTCACACATAATAAGGTTGTTTGCGAAATTATTAAGTGGATTCATATCGATTAACAGTCTTTCGTGCCCTTAACAGTGTGTTAGGCTTTGAGTTTTAAGGACTACACACTTTTTATTTTGTTGTTGGCAGAAACCGGCATAAAACGTAAGTAAATGCATACTCGGTTTATTTGTTTTCATTTCATTTCTTTACACAGTAAAAGTATAATTCATAGAGTTACATTATATCAATAAAATTATATATGTAGAATGTTTACTATCTTCAAGTCTTGATTCATTTACTAAATACATTTCTGAGGTAGAGCGTTTGTTTGATCAAGTTAAACAACAAATCAATATTAACAAATATTAGGTTTACTGCTAACATTATTTTAAACATTTTGTGTTATTTTTTCAATTAATAAGGATGTTTTTTACTTTTCCTGGTTTTAAATTCGAGGTCACGCTTTATTATACGTGTATAAATCATAGTTACTCGCTTATGATTGGAACCAAAAGTATAATAATATCAGTATTAATATACGTTATCTTATAAGAAAGTCAAAGTTTAAGCTTTGCTAATACTGAAAATTGCATATAAGTTAGACAGTTGAGAGCTCCTTGAAGTAGTCATATAATATTATTCAAATATTCAGGCTCTTAACAATATTTTGGCTAAGTTCAAGCTTATTTTTTAAAAGTAAGTATATTGCTGTAACATTACAAATTACAAAACGAATTAAAACTAAGTAGGTATTACTATCATATTAATGTATCTTAAATTTGCAAAAATACAAACTTTTTCCTTCCAATAAATCGACGTATAAAAGGTACAGGACAAAATATTATTAAATCCTCTATACAGACGGTTGTTACTTTACCAATTTATTCCTTTCCTTCGTTTTACGTTGGTTTTAAATATAAAAATGATATCAAACTTCATTTTATTGTTTAGGCTGAGACTATAAATTGCCGACGGCGAACAAATATCATACAATTCCGTGAATTTTTGTTTTCAATTTAGGCGTGGGATATATTGAGCACTTCTTTTCGTGTTGATGGTTTTCATTAGATCTGATTAACCCAAAACATAGGCAAATCGATTGCTCTTTGATTAGCCTCTAGGAACTCTTCTCAATTATGGCGCTATTATTCACTGAACATTATTATAAATTATGATTATTTCGAGACTCGATTCCTGAGTTCTTATTTAGATAAATCTTTGGCATTGCGGGCTCTATTTTTTACTGTCCCAATGCAATGGCGTTTTTGTGTATATGTTTATAACTAATCTCTTTCAAGCCAATAATTGCTTACATCAGTGAAAAACTGTGTGATATTTTTTAAAGGAAGGTTTTATTAAGAGGTGGATTAGAAGCTCCTGAAAGCCGTTTGTACTTATTCTGATGCGCCTATAGAAAAATACAAGTACCTACAAGATTTTAAGTACAATATAAAGTAGTTAAGACACTCTATATTAATACTTCTCAATCCACCCATATCATAACATCTTCCGTTAGAGGCTTAGACTATTCCTAATTAAGTACTAAAAGATTGAGAAAAATCGCATTGAGTAAGTAGAACTGTAAACAGTATTACAGGCTTCATAGTCTACTTAAACTATAGAATACAAAATACTTAGTTCCTTTAAATAGCCTAAGTATTTTCTATACATTTTATAGTGCTTATCAAACAGATTATACTGCTCCACCTGTTTTTAGCAATTCCTAATCAAAGTAATGCCAACGACTACTTATTTGCTTTCTGTATTTCTCGTTTCGGTGGCCACAACCAACTGCAAAATGGTAGCTTTGATAAAACTGATACAAAACATTACAGTGCATGCAATTTGTACATTGAATTTACATCAATAGTTTGCCATGTGTTCGCAAAATTGTGGAATGCGACAATGCGCTATCTAGCTAGTCTTCATTTTTATCTGTTGTTATCTATTGAAGTGGTCAAATGCATTTGAACGTGAACACAATCGTTTTGGAGAACTGTCTAGAATTTCTTGAATACTTAAGAGACGTGCTGACGTTTATCGGGTATTTCATATTAGATAGTTGAAAAAGCAATATTAGAAATAGATACCAATCCAAATAAGTAAGTACATATTAATCGGTCTATAATATAGAGATTATCGTGGATTAATTAAAGGATTACATCGGTAACAAAATGTAGAGTCGGCTGAAAAAAGGATTAAACAACGTTACGTACTTCTTATCTAATTCTGTTAATCAAATTGAAGAATGCAATTATTATATAATTATATATTTGTGGTATAAACACTAACTTCACATACCTACACATTAACGATAAATAATATGATCGATTAGCAGTATGGTGCTAAGAAACATGTTCGTGGTGTACCACTGCGGTGCTAATTAGAAAAGGATAGCTTTAAAGTGGTTAGCAGACATAAAACCGATGATAATATGGAAGAAGAAAATGTATTACATTAGCATCTGTTTCATGTACCACTTAGACGTTGTAAAGCGAAGCGAAAAAGCCAAGGTCACGCGTCGTTGTGCCTACCTCAGCACGTGCCGAGCTCCGTGTACTGGTCCAGCGGGTCCCTCTGGGTGTTCCTGGCGAGCACGTCTTCCGGGCCCAGCACTCGCAGCGAGAACAACTTGCAGCACAGCCTGAGTTTCACTGAGATCAGGATGAGGACCGCGAGTCGTATCGCGTCTGCACCGCCCGGCACTTCCACAACACGCCGACCGATCAAAACATAGCTCTCACGAACCTTTTCGACACACAGACTCGATTTGCAAAATTTATTCATCGCATCCGCCGAAAACACGTATAATTTTTATGAGCTGCACCAAAAGTACGCTCGGAACTGAGTTTTAACACGGATCCCGAATGTTTCTTTACGTCTGACATGTATTAGCACCAATAAACTGTGAGGAAAACACCATAGACGCTAATGCAGCTCGATAGCCGCCGGAAAACTCGATTTCGCACGATACACAGTGTCGAATGCGTGCGCTCACCGGCCACCACCGCGCTGTAAACAGAGAACGCGGCTCAACAACACACGCACACACCGACACCACACGTATCGCTCGCACACATGCGCGGTAGCTACAGCGCGCGCATTCTGGCTTGCGACAGAAATAGATATCGCGTCAACTTCAACCAATCACAAGGCGACTCTATCACGCCATAACGACTTCTGATCGGTTGAGGCTCCATTGATAGATTGGCCACCACAAGGCATTTTAATTCGCGATTAACTGAAAGTTTTGATAAACCTTAACTGATATCAAATCTAAAAGAAATATCGGTGCGATCTTAGAAATCGTAAAACATTTCCGGAAGTGATCCTTGAAGATAGAAGCTATCAGAGAGCACCTGTTATTGCGCTCAACGTAATATAATTTGGCGCGAATTTTAATCAAAATGTTCATTGACCAATAAACTACTTTGTCTTAGATTATTATTGAAAGGTCACCTCATATCTTAAAATATAAATAGTTTTTGGGCGTGTTCTAGACTAAGATTTTTTGTTCTTGTATTCAAATCATAAATCTGAAAATGTTTTACACAATTTCCACTTCCAGGAAGTTTCATAAAAAATTCAATGCTCTACAATTTTAACTCCCAACTATTCAATGTTTTATTTTGTTCTTTATATCGAACAAAACAAAAGTTTATGGCGTTTTATTGTAGGTATTAATGGTACGAAATCGAGTTTGGAGCAATACACACGTCGAAACAGAGTTTTGCTTGTATACTGAAATCAGGGGTCACGATCATCCGTTGTTGCTTATCTTATGTAACAGAAAATAATCCTTGAGTCGTTTCAATAAAGTTTATTTTTAAGTACCGCGAGTTTTAAAATCTTATGTAATGGTGTGGCTGATAGATTATTATGACGATTATGTATGTGTGCGCGCAGCTTAAAATGTTGAAGGACTATTAAAAGTTTAGGTAGGTTCCGTGAGCTTTTAAAACTAGTTTGTTGTAATTTGTAGCTATGATCAGTACAATTGAAATACATATTTTTTTCATTAACCGTAATAGAGATTTTTTTTGGAGTTGCTGTGCGAGGTTATGATCTGTTTAGAGGGGCTCTACCAAGCGGTCAATTTCTGGCATGGGTTTATGAATAGCTAATTTTGATTTTCTACCATAGGAACTACTTGGTATACTAAATCTATGCTCTACCATGTCAAATGCCTGACGTTTGTCGTCAAAATTCAATTGTAAGCTGTACATGATTATAATTTTTGCAAGTAAACTTGATACCTTCGAACAACAAAGTAGACCTAAGGAAGGTCTATTTGCTTACGAAGTAGTCTATAAAAGTATCGACTCATTTCCGTGTCAAATACATAATTTACTTGAACTTATAAGAAGACTTGCTACAAATCCCACTCTGTAGATCATACAGTTGTTTGTATTTAACAAATGTCTGAGAGTAAATGTTTTTAAAGCTATTGTGTTCTGTTTGATTTATTTTACAATAAAAAATATATAGAAGTTAGAATTTATGCTTCGAAAACGCAGTGGATGAGACAAATGTTATAATTATGAGTAGATCCAAATGTAGAGCCCAAACATGATATCATATTCTGTTTAATTAAATGCCTATTTAACTATCAAATATTATTAGGAAAATAGGTATTTATAGCGTTTATTACGTACGCGGTTAAGACCCGTTAACTTTTATTGTATGATATCTAATATTAAAACTAAAGGGAAAATAAATTTGTTATCATTTGGTAAAAATATTCAAACTTTTAGGTTTGTCTTGTTGACTCTCATCTGTTTGTGATGTAAAGCTAAAACACCTATATATAATTATTATACAATTTTATAATATGTATATGGTTATACCTATACCCTTAATTTTTTTTAATAGTTTGTTTTTCGTTTGATTTGAGAAGTGCTCAATGCTTCTTTATACATTGATAGCTTATACTGATCCCTATTTGAATAAGTTGCAGTGATGAAGCGTCATGAAAAGTCATTTGTAGTCAATGTATGATGCATTGGTTAAAAAATAACAAACAAGAAATATGAATTATATTAAAACCTTATGGTTTTTTCGAATTTGTTTTAGTTTCCGTTCAAACAAACATGTATCTTATAAAATCTTATTGGTATATTAAATTTTCCGGTATAGGTATAATTCGTTGTAGTATACCTTGTGAAGGTGACGAGGTAAAATAATACTATTCATCTGAAAAATACCCAAGAATAGTTGTTTTTTTCTTTTTATAACACGCTATTTATATTTTTTCATTTCAGTAATAAAATATCATCATAAAACTCAGATTACAAGACCTTAAGCTAGCATACCTTTATCTACTTACCTACATCAATTTTAGAGTAGGTTTTTAATCTACCACTTCAATAGGAAGAGGTGCAAAATCAAATTTGTGCTGTTATGTATCAAACTATTCCAGCACAACGCTGTTGACGGGGTAATTTAATAATATTACTCATAAAACAATTAATTGCGTATCCGTAGTTAAATGAGATTTTATCAACGACAGCCAGAAATTATCTCAGTGAACTTAAATTCGATTAAAATCGGATCCTGTTAAAATTTTCCATAGATATCGATAGACAGATATCGATAGTTTATGAATTTATCAGATTTATCGATCCCTAACATTATGTCATCTTATTAATCGAAGATGACCACATTAGTATGTAGGTATTCTTCAATCTTTGAAAATCGTTCAACCATAATTATCTAATCGACCAATCATGTGAAGTTCCGCTTTTTTATACAAATGTTTTTGTTAAGATTCGACTCGGGTTTGATTACTTGCGTAAATACGTAACTCATAATAATCTTATCGAATGCCTACATTTTACAACGCGTGTTAAATGAAACAAAATACAGTTATATTGACTTACATATTCGCTAAATATTATTTTCTTAAAGTATTTTTAGGTAGAGCTAACTTTTACGATATATTTCTTTTTTACCTCGTTATGAAATCCTTCAGGCCACTTTTTTCTACTTGTAAATAATGTTAACGATCAAATCCTTAAATTATTTTAAGATTTATGCGTATCTCTACAATAGTTATAGATATTATAGTTAATATATAGTGTAACTAAAATAAAAGTTATCCAATGTGTTACAAACTACAAAGTATGAACCATAATTACGAAGAAGTAAGTTAAGCGGCATAATTTTTTCCAACCACTTAGTTTGGTTCTACCTCAAATATCAAACCTGCGAGATCATTACAATAACGAAGCAGTTATAGGGTTTTTCTACTGAGTAATTCTCAGCGAGAGTGATATGATGATACTTGTAATAATGAATCGCTACACTATAACTCGTTAAGAATCAATAGTGCTCACGAACAATACGGATAGGTATAACAAATACCTATTCGAGGGTATAAAGGTCTCAATACCTCTTCAACCTCAACGTGTTGCTTCTAGGAACTAAGTATTGTAATTATAAAGCAGTTGCTGTAAACGCTTAGTAACTTTAGGGTTGGGTTGGGCTTTTTGTGTCGTCTTTTTGGTCATAATTATTAATTGTTAAGCAATACCTTGTTTAAATTATACTAGGTTATATGACACTTCGTGTCATTTTTGCATGTGGCCCATGCTAAGTTTAAATCTAAATTGATAAAGGAAACTTGAAAAATTATGGACACAGCGGAATTTAAACCTGCGGCTTTCACCGTACCGTGGAGCGAAACCTAAACTTTAAACTAGGTTGTCTGAAAACATCAATAACTAAGTACCCTCCTCTCCTTCTGATGTCGGTAAAAGTGTAGTTCAACCTGATTGGGCTACGTGGGCTACGAAAAATCGCGACAATCTTAGTGTAGAGTTCACACTACAACGACAAATCGTAACGTATATATGGAAAAAAAAACTAAAAATGTTGTTACTCAAACATTATAGGTTTACATTAAGATACACTCGGAACTGAACAGAGAAATTGTAAAGAAAATCCTAGCGTAGCTTCATAGCTGTCGTTACCGTTATTTATTGTTAGCGTATGTAGCCCTCATATGACTTTTTTTATAAACTTATTAATTCTTACAACTTACATTTTATTATCAACCTATATTATTTCACTGCGGTACAAAGGGATTAATTCCTTCTTTGCGCTTATCTTGGTCATGTATAGAATATTACGTAGTTTTAACATTTTATACTAATCATCCAAAACGCAACTGAAAAGAACTTTTATGAATTAAGATTATAGTGCAAACAGTGTTAAACTAACTGCGAGATGATTCATTAGCGTCGTGTTTAAATTTGTCTAACCTTCGGTTACTTGTGTGCAGTGCTTTAGTCAGTTAACTTTTTGTTTTTGACGACGGAAATGTCACATCTCGTATCAAGATAATGTCTTGAAATAATCCTTATTAGGTGGTTAATTAATCCTTGGGTTAGGAGCGATGTTTTTCAAAATTAAGTAGCACTGTAAACATTGATTTGTTTATTTTTCAAGCAATATGTCGAATGCAAATTCACCTACGTCGTTTTTCCTTTCCAGTTAGTTTAACAGATATTGAATGATAGGTACTTCGTTTTTTGCTTAGTATTCATAAGCTGAACTGCACTTGCGTGTATAATTTATATTGTAATAATATTTAAATTAAGTATATAAAAAAATTGTTACAGTATTCTAGTTCTATTATTTCTCTATTATATATAACTGAACTATAATATAATAAGTATAATATCTGAAGGATTTTCTTATGTTACTATGCCGGCTAACGTATAGATCATCTACATCACAGAGTTACGGATATGACTAAAATTGTGGTAAACAGGTCACGTGATAAGGAATAAATAAACCAAGGACGTAACTGAGTGGTATCCAAAGCAATACAAAAGAAAGAAAGGGAGACAACGTCGTAGATAGAATGACGTAAAAGGAATAGCAGGCATTATAGTCATGGTGTAGGGAGACGCAAGATCGCATTATGTGGCAAGCTTTTAGAGGCCTTTATTATCCTATGCTGGGAAGCAAGACCAGCTTCACAAAACTGGGGTCTAATAATAAAATTCGGTATATTAGTATAGTATAAAGTAAGATTGTGGAATAAAGGCTATTATTATTATTATCTAACTCTTTCCTTTTCTCCGTAAACATATTAGCTACGCAATGCAGAATACGACATTTCAGTATATCACAACAACAAACGAAAATTCTTGTGTCGTAATTAAAGCTAAGACTAAAAGGTATTATTATGTCGGCACCAGGAAAAGTGAGGAGGCCCACACTTGACATATTGACGGGACAAAGAGATGGCGCATGCGCATGTCCATAATTTATCTACTGCAACGACAAGACATGAGAATAGTGTTGCTGTTCCGTGTGTACCACATGCGGGGCACGTGGGTGGACTAATATCAAAGTGTACTAACACTTGACAATGTTATGTTATAGGCGTTTTAGGTAGAAGATTTGACATGCTTACAGAGCTACGAAATCACGTCTGTAATCATATACAATTTGAATTATACTGCCAATTTAATTTTCTCAATAGTGGAACTCTGTATTATTTTTTATTTAAATTTATATCCATTTTCGCCATAATTGTATTCTCAATTTCTCCACAACCTTTTACTTAAGTTATTACCTAGTGAAAATTGTTAGCAATGGATATGAAATGTGAGGGTGAGGAAGGGAAAAAGATGGACTTTACAAAGAAATAGCAAAACGTTATGTACTTTCATTACCATCTATCAATCCAAGACACAGTACGATTATTCATCAATTCGACAAATCATAAGAATGCTTTGCTATAATAATCTTAACAAAACAAAAGTTGGCAGAGCGGTGCCACGGTACGGCGACTGTCGCGGGTTCGAGTCCCACTCGTGTCCATCATTTTACAAGTTTCTCTTTATCAATTTAAAACAAAAGTATTAAGTCCCACTAATTAAAGAACCTAAAAAAAAATTTTTAGTAAGGCCACTCCTACGATTGAAGCCTCTACGTCACTATTAATAATGAATGGATTAGGTTAACTTTCTCTATCAGGTAGCTAACTGATTACCTCTAATAATCACTATAATACGTAACAGAAAGATTATATTTATTATGTTGCATTTATTATATGAATGAAACTGTATTATTTGATGTTTTTTTGTAATGCTTAGATAGCGCGTATTTCCATTAACTCTTCGAATTCATGGACTATGCGTGTATTTTAGTATGTGTCATTATTTGCAATACTGTGGGCTTTTAATAAATTATATTGCCTGACCCTTGTTCTATATAATGCGCGTAGAGTTTTATTTCAGTAAAATTGCTATAAGATACTCCTTTGCTATATATCTTTGCGCAACTGCCTATATAATAATGTTTAATTTTTTATGGAAATCTGACGAATTAGTAAAATTTATTCATTTATATATTACGCCTATTTCTTTCGCTGCATAAAAAGTCACTGAACAACAACATGCTGTCACATTCAGTACTGTTAGTAAGGAATTGATTTAAGTAACTAGCTGAGGCCGCGACTTCGTCTGTGAATAAAAATTATATGGATTTTTAATGCCTATTATCTTCTCGGGTATCCTAAGAAGACTACCAGAGCTTTCTGACAATCATAATAGTCTATGGGCACATACAGAACAAACATACTACAATTCATTTTTACCAGGATTGAAATGAATGGGATTTAATCTTAATAGTATGTTATTTATTGTTGTATATTATTTCTGGCCTTTCCAGTCTTTAATAGGGAAGTATTTCATATAAATTGTTTTGTTATTCAAGCTTATCATTTCACATAAAATATTTATGTGTCAGCCAAGGAAAATGGGTTACCAACAGAAGTGTTACTCGTTAATAAGTTACGAATTAGACAAACTGACCTTGCGTTGTTTGTTATGCAAACATCACAATTATCCCTAACGGACCGTTTAGTGTATGTAACGTTTCGTCTAATGCTTCATTGAATCTGCTGCCTGTAGGCCTCTGACATGGCTTTACAGACCATTGAAAAATCTCTCAAGATCGTATATTCACTATTGAGGCACACTTAACAACAGGTACCTACTACTGGTCATCGTCTAAACCCAATATTTGCTAAAAATAAAAAATAATACAAGTTAAGAAAAAGGCGCATATATGATGTTTTTATATGGCTCTTTGGTTAGTTAGGTTTTTTTTAATTATATTATAGTACTTTGGTGCCACATGGGACTCGAAATCTAATTAAATTAGCCAAAACATATAAAATAGTGAATACGAATACCAAGTAATGTTCACACTATTCTGTCGGCAGCGCTACGCGTCGTTTCCACAAAGAATCACATCACTCGTGCCCCATAGTTCACATGTCACTATTAGAATTGATGTCCTTTGTTCTGTAGCTGTAAATCTGGCGCAGACAGAGGGTTGAGACTATCGTTAATAACAGTCGGGAATTTCTCACTGGAACCATAACACGTGCTGCTTCATTGATAATGGGGAGACATTAAGATTATTTGGTGTTTGAAAATATTAATGAGTAGCTGCCATCTTGGAGTAACGATGGCAACAAAGATGTGAGAGTTACAAATGATTTTAATAATTAAGATTTCTAAAACTACGGCGTGAAGTGTTCCATTTATTTGGGTCGAGACGGATTGTGTTATTGGAACTAATGTTGTATTAGTTTTACGATTAGCTGTTCATATAAAATTATTATCATTTTATTGTATAAGTGCTTACTTTAGCTGTAATTTTTTAACTCAGACTGTTTTATTAAGTATAATATAGAAATCAGGACCCTCATCAAAAAATCTTTTGTTAATTATTCTTGTAATGTAAATACGTATATCCGTTAATAACTTACTTAATTAAACCCAAATGTAGTTTTCTTTGGAGGTGTCTTGTTACGTTATCAATGATCTGGAAAGGAAGCAGGTGCCTAACAAAATATTTCATTTGAAACTAATATGTTTAAGCTGTTTTCACCTGCCTGCGCATCTGCTAACCAAAATTATGGAATCAGAATGTGAAATGAACC
The DNA here is from genome assembly GCA_946251915.1 of Abrostola triplasia. NCBI lineage: Eukaryota > Metazoa > Arthropoda > Insecta > Lepidoptera > Noctuidae > Abrostola > Abrostola triplasia. Next base: position 5,276,952 of record OX276434.1, on the reverse strand, counting down.
ATAGAATCTAGTAAGAAAAAAAAGTTATCTGTACTAAATTCACGGAATGATATAGGTAATACATTTTATTTCAGGTTCATACGTTTCATTGTTGAAATGAATGGTGTTTCCATTTTCGCTACTGATGAAATAATGTACGTTATGGGTAATATCCATATATGTTAATTATTTCAGAGATAGCCCTAGCGGGTATAAGGATAATTATTTAACAACTGGTAAAACAAATAATATGTACCTAATTCAATTTATAATAGAAAAAACGTTTATTCACACCAAAATACAACAACACAGAGATTAATTTACACATTAAGATAGTAGCGTTGCTTACTTATTAATCGGCTTAAATTTTAACACCTTTAGATAAAATAAAACTTGTTTGGACGATAATCTTTTGGAAGTCCTCCCAACCTCGGTTCAAGAGGTGTTAATTCTTTATCTAACCAAGGCCTGTGCCTATTTGATTAATGATGAATCAAGCTGTAACACAATTATGTTTGGTAATCGTAAACGAATTAAAACTATTGATTTAGAATCTACATTTCGACATTAGGGACTGGTGGTTTACCTTTAAAATGTTTTTTTGAGCTGGTTTTATATATAAAGTAAAAACCACGTAAGTAATAATAGGTATATGGTAAATTAAAATATAAATATTTGAAGGGTCTTTGAGATTATATAATATTTAGTAGAACCAAGACCGATAGGCTTGAACTGTAAATTTTAGATTAGGGTCACGTACTTAGATACAAATACTAGTTAGAATTGTCACTTGAGTAAGTAGACACTTTGAAATCTACATTTTATTCTAGGGTTTGGCTACTATTTGTAGGATAATCTACAATGTTATAAAGGTCACTAGTCAGGGCACTTTAGCGTGTACAATTTCTGTAAACGCACTCATAATGAATGCTAAAGCTTAGCTTCCTAATTACCTATTTCAAACGCTGGAAATCTTCACTGAACGATTTACACTACCAAATATTTAGTACGCACATAACACAGTAGTACATAACTTCATACATAAATATAGGTACATAATATAGATATATACATCATCATCATCAGCCTAAAGACGTCCACTGTTGCCATAATCCCCACGCTTGGCAAGCGGCTTGGGTGTCGCAGTATTAGTGGTGAAGTTACAGAAGACGCTGCTGCCCATCTTCTGGAGTTTCCCTTAGTCGCCTCTTAAGACACCCACGGGAGGAAAGGGGGTGGTATATTCTAAGCCCGATACCACTTGGCACAGGTATATACATACATAATAATAAGTTAACAATAATTATAAAGCGCACACATTTTGCCACGTTTGTTGCGTGTCACTACGGCAAAAGAAGGCGCGGCTGAACGTGAATTCCGTACAAATAAAGGCACCTACTACACACAGAGCTTTTAATGATTTTATAAAGCAATTAAGGTCCTGCAGTTTCACACGGTTACAAATTAACTGAAATGTAAAGCAGCTGTTAGTAATTGTAACACGTATAAGTACCTATAGGTACTGACAAGGCCAGACTTCAGAAGCTTTTATCTTATAATACTTCTTTAAGTATGTCTGTCAACTTTGTCACTGAACTCCTAAACTGCTGGACTGATTTCAATTTAGTTTGTCTGTCTGAGTGGGATGGTTCAAATTCACAATAAGATCGATACAAGAAGAACTAGTAACTTGTCCTCGCTATGATAATGACGTCCAAAATATCCAACAATTTCACATATTGTTCGTAATTATCTGCGGTAATCTGATGGTTATTTGTTGCGTAGCTAAGCAGTTACTAGAAGCAACATTCAATGTCAAATATTAACTTTGTTGTGATAATTTGTCACCACTTAGTAATGTGTCACACAAAGTGTATTCCATGTCAAACTATGCAGAAATTGCGAAATGAATTTAGAATGCTAGTCATGATTTATGCTCTCTGAATGATATGATAATGATAGATGCATATTTTCTAATTGTACCTGAATTTCGTTTGTTCTAGTTACCATTAACTTTAATTTTGATATGTAAATACTAAATAGTATCTACTGTCATATGTCTATTGGCTACCACAACTGCCCTGTTGATCTAAGCGCAAGAACGACTTCGTGACTACTGATCACAGGTTCGATTCCCGGGTCGGGCACTGTTATTGGGTTTTCCAATTAAGTACCCAAGTCTAGACTCTGTGCTCAGCTAAGTCGAGATTTTAGCACGGTTAATGGCAATAGGCTCGTCAACTATTATATATCTGACGAAATTTGAGGGATGTAGATAGGTACCTAGAACTTTATTTGCCTGAAACATGGTTTACAAAGATGTTCATAATATCACGGAGTGCTGCATGTTTCACCGTTCTGCTCCTTTTCACCTCTGCGTACCATTACAGGGAATACAGTCGTGATGGTAAGGTCTATACCTAATGTGTGTTAGTTTTAGTTAAGTGGAAAATTAAGCTAGGCTCCAGTCCAGTACCTATCAGCTAAGTAATCTAGTCTTCACATAACATTAACATACCTATAAACTGTGAACCTAATATCTACTTAGAGCAAATCAATTAGTTTCGATAGTAAAATACACCATGAATAGGCCATTATTATACTTAATTAAATCTGAGCACTTAGCCTTACTTCGTAATAAAGCTAAGATAATTATTGAACAGATAGAGCCTTGGTTTTATGTATTGCTGTGCTTATTTACTGATCAAAGCGGCCGCCCCTGAAGACTTCGTGATGTATGTAGGTAAATAAATGTCATAATGATAGACTGCTGTGTGTTTGTTTGCTTTATGCACGTTTATCAACCCCTCTCTGCTCTAACTAATAATATACTGGCCTAACTAAGTAACATTCTTTCAAAATTGCAATAACTTTTTAAGTAAATAAAAATGTTTAAAATAAAAAGGACTTGACAAAATTACTATAATTTCTAAGAAATCTGATAAAATTTGCTGTAAAACGTTATTTAATTTAAATCTCAAATATCTATAGTTTAAAAAAAACTTTAAAAGTGTAGTACTGAGTTGTGCAAGCCTGTGTATTATAATCAACGTGAACGTTAGTAGGAATGTATCGATGTTTGGTGTCTCTTCAAGCAAAAATTACTGAACGGAATTTGATGAAACTTATCAATAGCTTAGAAATCATTCACAACGCTATGTATAAGGCATGGATACATGCAGTAGTACCTGTAAAATGAGATTAAAACTGCGGGAAACAGCTAAATATTGAATATACGCCTCTCCAATTACTTCACATCTGGTAATCGTGTGCTTTCCCCATTTTCAGTTTTGTAACATTTCTTACACTGACATTTTCATCGCATACTGTTCGCCCCTTTCATTAACCTAGTAGATAAATGAATTGACGTCCATCGTTGCTCGATTCTGGTGCCAAATATGGAGTCCAGAGTTCACATTCAAAGCTAGAAATAAACCCACAATACAAAAGAAAACTTTTCATTTTCAGGATTAGATTTTTTATAGGTAAAACCGAAGCATATAGCTAGTACTTCGCAAGAATGCAGTAGCATTAAAAAATAACTACCTATATGACCAGTAACATCTCACAATCTTCTATTTATGTAAGTGCATTAATCATGGAATCCTATTGAACACTGGAAATAGTTGTGTATATCAAGTCTCTCAAGGAGGTTGTAAACCTTATACGTATGTAGTAATTATTGAGCTAAGTATTAACATTACAATTACACACGAGCAAGGTAAGCCGCACTTGTGTATTAAGGTATCTTTATTGTTAAAGCTTAAAGTTTTTTACAAATTCTTTCCAGTAAAAATTCAAATCATCTTTAGCTACAAATCTACTGAATGAGAAACAGACTATTGACTTTGGTAAACCCAATAAAATTGCTTTTAGATAATATTAATAGGTCTGCAGCAATACGGAAGAAAATAAATTATATTATTTCTCTATGTGCACTATTGTGTATTAGCTCCGTTTTGCAACCGCATAACATTTCCGTGAACTCAAGCCTCAAATCTTAAAAGTCAATATTTCCTAGCTTAACATATCTATAGTTAGTAAACAGAATTAAGCATTTCAATTCACACAACTATTTGCTTTTAACATAATGCGGAAGTTTATTAATCGTTGCTGTAAATGCTATTTCATAAATCATAGATAAAGCTTGATTCGACGAAACGTTTATCAATACTAGTACTTTGCACAACATATACGAGTAGGCAATCAATAAATGATTTGCACGAATTAAGGAACTCGGCTTTTACTTTCAGTTAACCGTTTACCTTGTAAATAATTTTTCAATGTGTTGGACCTTGGCATTTGTAAGTGAATGAAAAGACGACACATTAGGCGCAGTAGGCACGGCTAAACAGGATTAAAGTGTATCTTAAACGTAATGGTAGTAATGCAATAAGCAATTCACAGATTACGAATCGTAAATAAAATCATAAATAAATGCTGTAGGGCTGCTCATAAAGTACCAGCGTTAAGGTCGGTTATTAAATTAATAAATAGATGTAACATTTTAAAACGTGACAATTTAATATTAAGTATGTATAAGTATATAGTTAATTGAAAAGCTGTAGTAGTTAAATAAACATTATGTACCTACCAACCTTGTGTACCTATAATTTAAATTTTTCGTATGTTTGTAATGAGAGTTTTGAATGGAAATAGAATAAGTTTAGTTATATTGTATTTTTTATCCATTTTTGAAACGTCGCCCCACACTAGGAATATCTCCTGTGTCGTAAGTGCGTTTCACAAACATAAAGTAAATAGTTACCGTAAATCATAGCTTAGCTATGTAGCATGGCAGGACAAATATAATATAGCTTTGTTTATGGTATATTTTCACATATTGTGTACCTTCCGTGCTTCAGAAGACACGTTAAGCCATTGGTCCTGCGCCTGATCTCACTCCGGTCGTGTCTGTCTGCCTTCCCATCGGACTATAAGAGTAAGGAAATCGGGAGTGCACTGATGTTTGCGCGCATACTTCGGCACTATAATAGCACCTGTGTAGTTGGCTAGTCTTAGATGAAACAGGCCGCCGTGATCGATATTCGGTCAGGAGAATATCATATTATTGGATCCCTATTACCAGGATAACATACAAAACGACTGTACCTACCTATTTAAGCAATTTAATTTCTTTAATGTATGACGAAACCAAATAATACGTAATAGATCTAAAGTGCGAGCATCTACCGTGACTTATTTGATGGACAGCCCCTAACCTAACCCTAACCTTCGAGATCCTAACTAAGAGCACTTGAACGAAATTTATAGCTATTTAGCAGATAACTATCTAAGCGGATCTGTCTAGAAAAATAAAACTCAATAATTAATAGTTGATATTTAATATTGCCGGCAGACAAAAAGATAAATGACCATTCTAATTTGTATTATAACGCCTGCGCAAACCTACTTTAATTAATGATATTTTTATAAACTAGTATAACACCAGTTTAAGATTTAAAAAAATGATTAAGTATACTAATTACTATTTGCATCGAAACACACTAAAAATATAAAGGCGAAAGTAAGTTTGTTTGGTTACTTCTTTACTCTAACACGGCTCGACCAATTTTGATAAAATTTGGTATGGAGGTGGTTTATCCCTTGATTAACACATAGGCTGCATTAGTCTCTGAAAAAAATGTGGCAGGTACATACACCGCGGGGCACATTTTTAATACAGAAAAATACAGCCAAATCATGTTCTTATTTGACAAACATGCCTGTAATAAGTAAGTAAGCACTCTATACAGCTATCTCTATCTTTAGACAAAAACATGAACACTTCATATATAGTACATTACACTCGAAGTAATTTGTGAGTCTTCTCCTATGTTTACCTAATACTACGCAACCAACCATTCTAGTGTACCACTGTACTGTAACTATATAATAAAATATTACCATACCCCATATTCCATTTACCACGAGAGAAGAATCAGAAATCATTGCAATGTGGACGTAGTACCTACCTCAGTGCGAATTCTCTAAATATAATTTCCTAATCGCTTCTTCGAAACCTGTAGTCCAGGAATGGTGGCCGATCCTATTCGTGGCTTGCACCATTATATCTTTTATCCTACGTACGTAAGCTCTATTCTAGCATCTAGCGGCTCATAGATGTACTGAGTAAGGCTATTTCTATTTATTCTATATTTTCCATGTATGTCATGATAGCATGTAGATAGGTAGACAATGTTAAGTAGGTTTCTACATGGCTGCGAGTGTCAATCCTAGTATACTTATTAAACGCAGGAGCTTTTGGTTCCAACTTGTTATTTTAGTTCGTTACAACCGTTTGTCAACACACGGTTACGCCTCTTCATACCAATTTAAGATAAAAAAATTAAATATGTCATTTAACACTATGACTGACTTTGACACTATGGATTTTTTTGTTCGCGGGTCAAATATCACCCTCGTGGTGTTCAAATAATGAACCGTTAAAGTATATAACTTTTACTCTTAATGAATGCAACTTTTAGCTGTCTATCGTAATTAAACTATTATATGGGCACAAGTCTCCTACCACCAAACGGAATTAGTTTGCAAAACCCAAAGATACACTTTTTACAAATTTTTATTTAACTTGCAATGTTTATATGTGCGTATGTGAGTCTGTTTAGGTCAAATCTTGTAATCTAAATAACTACTTTTTGACATCCCATTGAAATTAAATTTTGCATACTTAAATAGGTTTGGTGACAATACAATATTATGGTACTTTTGATTTAAAAGCTTGTGGTAAAAATATATTTTTAATATTAACGATTTTACAATAATTTGTAAATAGGACATAGCTCATCAAACATGATATCATTAATACCGCCTATCACTTGATAGATTAGTTACTATAAAATCTGTGGAGTATACAAACACGATATTATTATGAAGTAATATTTATTAATAGATCCTTTTGAGATCAACTATTTAATAAGTATATGAAACATAATATGGTAATACTCTACTTAATTGACTAATGTTAGTGGCGTACAGTTTTATGATGACTACTCAGATAAATACTTAGTACAAGTTACGTAATAACCATTAAGTGTATATATAAAGCTACTTAATAACACACGATCTTAGAACTACTAATTACAATATGTACCAGTTTTCACTGTTAGCTTTCTTTGCCATCTTTGATCGATGTCTTGTATAAAACACAGCAATGGAATTCAGAGAAATCTTGATCAACGAAATGATAACTTTTGTCGTAGAGTCTCACATTTCAATCTCTATCAAGCATAAAAATACTTGCCCTTAAGTATTCATACTCTGGGTAAAGTCAAGAATCAACTTCAACTAGTAATACTAGGTAACATAAAGCTCAATTGTCCGGTATATCGTTCTAGAAATATATTTTACAACCTTATGACATTTACAAGGATATGGCACATTCTGAATTTCCTAGAAAAGAAGCTGATGTTAATTCGGCGAGTATTTTATTCGAATTCGCAATCAGCATTGACTGATATTACCTATACGTAGATATTGGCTCTGGTTTTATGCGCACCTACCAGCATTAACATTTAAAGAGGCGAATATATTTGCACAAGGATAACGTTACGTAGATACATCGCAATATAAAACGACACCATTACAATATCATTGAGAGCTAAAATTAGTTTACCACTACTCCAGTTCGTGAACAACGCATTATCCCCCAGAACTGCGGAGGTTGACACTAATACAGTATTATGCCGACATACGAATGCAGTTCAACTTTACAATTGCCTATAATATCATCGTGGACGTCAGAGAGCTCTAACAAAATGATTGTTTACAACATTGCGGTCAGTAGTGAGTTAGATGTAGTCACGTGATGACTAAGGACCCAACCCACGGACAAAAGGACCTGGCTCAGAACAGGTCGTGACCATGACTCAATCCTTCGATGATGTAATTCCGCGTAATTCATTCGATGATTCGCATGTTTAGTGCTTGGAAGTCGTTCTAACACTTATCGATAGTTTTATGACTCCCATACAATAAGTAGTAGGTACTCATATCGACATGAATTTTAATCCTTATTTCATCAGTCTTAACACACAATATGGCAAACTTCACAGGGGACATAAACATTATTTTACCTGCAGGTAAATTTACAAGAGACTCCACGAGTGAAGACAAGTCTAGCTTCAAACTCACCTATCATCCTTGTTGAATGACCAATCTCTACGCCAAGGCATGATCGGTTTCAACATAACTTTTGGCACGTACAAATATAAAGAAAAAGTATAGGTAGATGTAAATTCAGTAAAAGATCTTACGAAGGATTACGCTTTCAGGATTTTCAATGTCGACCAATTACTGTGGAAGAACCAATTCACATACCAATACTTAGTGCTCATTTATAGAAAGATCTCCCAGTCTTCGTTTTTCGATAGTCGACTCCTAAAAATGTAGTTGACGACAATAAACTTTATTTGATTGTGTAATTCAATACGTGAACAATATGATTGTCCATGAGATTTGCGCACAGTTCTGCTATGTGGGCTACATTAGATGCTATCGCTGTTGTTGTGACTTTTGGCCCTCCTAGTTCAAACCAGGCCACGATGTGCTAAGAGCGTCCTTCTGTAGTTTTCTCCTTACTGTATGCAAAGGCTTACGCTTAGTGAACAGCAACCTCACATCAGCTTAAATGTATTATAGATTATGTTTAGATTTAAATTGTTTATTCAAAACCTAATTTATGAATGATATTCATATACCTACGAGAGAAAAAACATGTTCCACGGAAAATTTGGTGTCTAAATCTTAGTAACTATACCTAGTCTTAGTCTGTTAAAGCTTTTAGATGGCAATTCAGTTAACTGATAAATCGACTCACCTGAAACCTGAGACCAAGTCGTTACGAAGATTAGACGGGATTGCTACAAATGATTACTAACGCCAATTACCTAGATTGTTGCAGCTTTGAGTCACATGCATGACTATGTATGACAGAAACATCTCGATATCGATAAATAAGCAATAAGGTTGGACTACATCACTTAATCGCTAACCGCAGTTAGCACGTCAGAAGTAATGAGTGTTCGTCACTAGTGACATCACAACTGTTACCGAATGGAGATGACATGGAAAGTGAGTTATATTAAATACGTGCAGGGTTTGTGCGTAAGCTCGCTCGACACAAATGAATCCTGACGCGGTTAGCGGGAAATTGTTACAAATATATGCCTATGTCAACGACTGAAAAATCCTGTTGACAACAGCGTGCATTTTCCCTAACATTAAATAGATACGACTAGTATGGCATTGGTTTTTTGGGTCAGTTAAAAGTATGAAGCCGCTTCGAAGCATCATAAAATTACACAATAGAGACATACAATGTCATTTAGTTATTACTATGCAGTACTTTATACCATAATATCCAAACGACATACCTACATCATAGTATTCCTAGCTAATTTTTACTATAACTTAGTAGTTTTGTATCGTCAGGTAATTTTTATCAGTAGAATTTTGACGTTTTGATATTTTTCCCATAAAAGAACAGTCTAAATGACTATTTTATCCTTTGAATACTTACTTAAAGTTTATCTGACGATTAAAAAATCGGCCCTGAGTAACTTATCGAATGTAATTTACGATTACTATAAAACAGGCGTGACCACGTACCAAATAAGTTTTTTTTTCTAAGACAGCTGATTTATGCTCTAAATACTAGGTTTGCAGCTAAATGACCTCATCAGGCTATTCCCATCGCTGATCTCAGTAAGTATAATCAAATACTGCCACGTGTTGTTAGATAATAATTACCCCATAATTTGTAAAATATCTCCTGATACAACAACTATTTTTAGAGCTGTTATTTTTAGGGTCTGAACAAATAAAAATACTAAATGTAAACTTAGATAGATATGACTTCAAAAGTATTAAGCTATCGCAAAATTAGCACTAAAATATATCTTAAAGATTTGTAATAATGTACTTTATTAGCTTAAAAGGAGACTTCATACAGTAGCAGTTAACCCAACTTATTCGATTAATAAACTATTTTTATTAATTTTCATAATTGTAATTAATAATGTTAAAATATCTGAGATCGATTATATGATGAGTTATTGCTTCCTTGCGTACCACGCATATGCATAAGGCAAGCATATCAATGATGTTTGTCGTGTTGTGCGATGCTCAGGAGACGCGTCATTACACTTTTAAAAGTTCCGCATTATAACTTATCAATATGCTAGGGTCATCTTCGTAAAATGCCAAGGCACGTTAATTATATATTAAAATTTTATCATAATGCCACAAATGCACACAATTATTTTAACCAATCAATCTACGTTCTAATTACAATGATTCGATTGATTAACGAGTCTGAAGATAATAAAAAGGCAAAAATTTATTTCCTTTTTAACACATTGAATTATTAAATTATTATGTATACACAGATGTGGTAAATAGTTACAACTACAGTATCGAGTCTCAAGGAAAACGTTTTTAGACCTTCTTGCATCCGTGTTTGTTTGCTTGTAATGTGTACATAGGCATTAATAAACATTTTTGTAACAGTAGTTTTCTCTAACCAATCGTTTATACCACTTGCCTACTTCTTCTTATCCAGGAAACCCGTATTCAGGCAACTTGTTCAATATTTAACATGTCCACTGTCTGACATCATTGCTAAATATAATTATGTTGGACTTTTAGCAGCACTTACACAGCGCCCCAAGCAATAGGCTAGTCATAGTCACTCAACTAAATTCAATTTGCTTAGATAATAAGAACATGATAAGGGGATATTAAGCTTAATTGAAAATCAGGATACCTATTATAAATTAAATAGCTAAAGCCGTTACTGCGTTAAACGGTACGCACCGAGCTTTGCATAAAGTTCACGCTTCGCTAATGTATTCCACGATCGCTGAGCTCATAGCCTTTATTAGAATTCTCAATCAACATAAATGTTTCGAGTGTATTATACACATTAGACCACAGAGAAACTTTCGAACAGAACCTAGGGCTAGTGCTGACTTCGTAATGAAAGGTGTGTCGCTCAGGAATTCCAGTTGAAACTCTACAATTATTTTACGCGTCAATCTATGCAAATTGCACATTGAGCGTGTTAAGTATGAATTTGTTAATAGAATAACCGTTGGTGCGTAACCACTTTTAGCATTTAGATAATCATTAGCTTAATATAATTACGGAGTCGTGCTTTATGGACAAGTATAATGAATCGTTTAAGCCACAGAAAATGCCTAGGTACTTATCAGGAGTATGGTCTCTGTCTGTTTTGGTCAGGATCTCTTTGTATTGTTGTCCCTGGAGTTCATAATCTCGAAATTTAAGGTGTGACACTTGGGTATAAACCAGTGCCACTAGTTTTCAAGTATAAGATTTCCAAACGGCAACATTTAGGTGTGGCCAACCGGGTTTAGTAAGAAATGAGTGTCGGCTTTCTTTAGCGGTGCTTATAACTTAAATATGTTATTCGTAATCATGAAGAATTTCAATTTTAAAACAAATTAACTTGTTCAGATAGTTCTAACGTTACAGAAAATTGCAGTCAGCTGAATCCGCCAAGGTGCACCTCACAGTGTAGGAAATATTTGAATTGTGTAACTAACTTTTATCCACCCTTTCTCTATTCACTTTTAGGTGTTCAGTGAACCGTTATTTTAAAACAGGTTTGTTATTTTTCTTCTCAAAAATCTTTGAATATAATACACTGGCAAAGTGGTAATGTTTAGTTACTCAAACAAATTGAAACTTAAATAAGAAGTGTGCGCAATACGTCCACATGTAAACTAATCATAATAATAATCCCTCCCTACAGATGATCTAACTTTGTCATGTTCATGTTTCTCTTGTTTTTTGCTCGCCAAGACAAGGATATAAGCCGTGACTAATAAGCTCATAATATGCTTACTTTACAAAGATGTATAGTGTTACTTGATTTTTAGATTTGCCATTACAAATTCTAGAAGGCACCATAAAATATGTACTTCCGCACTTATTTTCAGGCAAAATTCCACAGACTATGCACATATTGTAGGCTTTTCCAATTACATATTTGTGACCAATTTCTCGTTCATCATCATCATCAGCCAGAAGATGTCCTCTGTTGAACAAATTCCTCCCCCATTCTCGTTCAACCTAATAAGGATATATTATAAGTACGAACTGTTCACTTGGCATAACGTAACATGACGCCTGCATTTGCCGAAGGGGTATGGCAATGATTGGTCTATAGATAATAATATTATCTCTGATAAATAAGAAAGTACCTATGTATGAAATTGGTAACTTCACCTTAAGTAAGTGCTTGATTTTGAGCCCTGAACCTTGTATTTATGAAATCAGTCCTTTATTCCACGTGTGTAAGCCCAATTGTAGTTTAAGCTACCACGATACTGATCTGTCTGATCTACTAATGAACTTGTTATCGTATTCTTAGCGTAAGCCCACTCTTTAATGCTCGTGACATTTACTATGTTAATTATTGTAATTACGAGTGCATTTATGTCATTTATTACGTTCAATAGCTTCCAGGTATTAGAACCTATTTTAACTTTATGTTGACAACTGATGTTTTAGATAATGATTGAATAGATTTGAATAACTTTGCACTGTTCTTAGAAATGTTCGTAGATCATAAATAATCCTATTGTGTTATAATTACTTACTAGATAAAGGTTAAATCCATGGGCAATGATGTTCTCTCGTCACACATCCATCTTCTGCCGGAACGGCTTGACAGACTATTTGGCACTGATGGGCGTCTACGACTTATGACCTCGTGTTGTAAGATAGGCCTGTATTGTTTAAGTAAGTGATGGAACACGCATACAAAGTTACATTTACATACAAAGTTTACTGTGCTACAATGTTCAACAAAGTTTTAGTACACCTAGATAAAGATATAGAGCTGATTGGTGCGTCTTCACTGGCCCTCTATTGGGTGTGTCCAAAAGGCAAGTCCTATCGCTGTGTCCTTAACGATGGAGAAATTCTTGTGTATCGATTCCACAAGACAATCGAGACCAATTGGTTATTTGGAGACGCACCTTTACAGTTTGTAATTTCGGTTATATTTGGCAAGAAAAAGGTTAACCAGACCAGTCCAAGCCCGAAAATGCTCACTGATATTTAGCTAGGTTTATTATAAAACGAATGCAAAACATATATCATTCTCAACGCTTATGAAATGAATAGCGCCTTATTACCGGTGCAAGATGCGTTGATAACCAAGATTAATTAAGGTAAAACCAAACGACAAAGTCGTTAAGTATAGTATATATGTTAAGGTATAGTATCTATAGCTCGTTCACTATTAATAATCACCGCAACAATATTAAACATTACATTCAAAGGCCATTCTCATTGTCTAGTGCAGATTGAGAGATATTCACGGATCTCATAAATATAACTGTGATAGAAGGATAACTTGTCTACGTATACCTACAAGTTATTCCGCTCATAATAAGTGAACATTACAAATGTGAGCATCTACACTTAATTATTTTATGACTGTACCTACTTATAGGTATTGTAATATACTATACCTTGGGTGATGAAAATTCTAGTGAATTCTCATCTTTCAACCCAAACAAATCATAGGATCAGAAGATCTTTAAAAGGATAACAAATACCTAATGCCAAAGCTATTAAACCCATAGAAAATGTCTCAAGTCAATCTCTTCTATATGCATTATCAAAGCATCTATAATAGCCAAATTGTATACTATAGGTAGGTGGTCTGCTCATTAATTAAAGGTCCCAAGTGCTAGTTTTAGTCGGTATTTAAGACATTTCTTTGTACTGTACAACAGGTGACACCTATTACCGAATTATTTTAGAACACAAGTGACGGCAAGAGCTATGAATTTAATAATTTACTGCTAGTATGCCACATTCTGCAGCGCAATTAATTTAGAGAACAATTCTTTCTCTGGCCCAAAAACTGGGGCGGTTTCAAATAACTTTTCGGGGAACTGACCGCGTCGGTGCCAAGTGCTCGCTGCACCACTGTCATTGCCAGACAAAGTTTAGTTATCAATGCCTAATCGGCTGTGACGTTTCATAAAAAAAAATATTTCGGAGTTACAGAAAATTGGTTTAATAAAATTATAAAAGAGATGTTTAGGTTTGGCCTACTTTAAACATTTCATAATTTACTTAGTCATTCTTTAATAAATAATGGTGATTTGTAAATCAAAAAGTACCATATTTTTTGTCAAATATCCAAAAATGGGATAGGCAAAGGTGCTCTCTTTATAAGCTGAGCAGTCTAGACACCCCTATTTCGTAATTTCTTGGTAGGCCCGGGTAGCGTTGCATATAATAGAATTCAACCTATGAAAATGGCTCAAGAACCACAAAGTGTTTGAGTGACTCAAAAATTCAAATAAACATCATAAGGCCACACAACAGACATTTATTATTTCCGCATAGTGCAGAATGCCAAACGCCACTGTACCAATAATCTTAATGCACTATATCTAAAAAAACACAACCCTTCCTTGGCACTTGGCAATCGGGTAACCTAATAATCGTTGTATTATTTTAGCCGGGCTGGAGGCCTTTTTATGGTCTGTTTGTCACTGCTGGACAAGGCCTAAAATAATAATAATAAAATAAATATTTATATTATTTAAATTGGCATTAACCGGAGAGCGGGCCTTGTGGCGTACCCTGGGGGAGGCCTACGTCCAGCAGTGGATTGCGATAGGCTTTTCCAGATGTGAATTGGCATTATAGGCAAACAGCCCCCTTACCATGAACTCTTAAAACCGGACAATTTGTTCTGAGTTTGGAAGTGAGTATCTACCAGATGTAATATGTACATTCGATATTTAAAACATTTGCAGGTACGGTTTCTATCTATAGTTATACCGTGGTTGCATACAATGTGTTGTAGGACTCAAATATTGCAGTAGGTAAGTAGACTATAAATACTATCTATAATACAGAAGCAGCGTTACATCCTCAGAATGGTATTATAATGCCTTAAATATGGATATTAGTAGACTATGGAACGCACCTATAAGGGTAAATGTACAATATAAGATCTTAAATTCTTCTTTAAGCATTGACGAAAGGAATATAATAAATGGATCAAATGTATTTATATTTTCTTCCCTATTGTAACACTTTTAAATTCTTGCAAGTAGCAAGTTTCACTATTTCACTACTAATTTTTTAGTCCAGTGAATTAGTCTTCCATCGACGTTACCATCTTTTTAAGAAGTTTCATGCATGCTAACTTATAATATAATGTTAATTAGTCATAAATAATCATTCATTGCGTTTATCAAACAATACTAATTACACACGACAGTACTAACATCAAGGCCATGTTTTAAATAATTTAACTTTAATTCGTTACTATTCATCACTTTGTGTTCAATCGCTAAGGAGATATACCACTAGCACTTAAGTCTTAGGATTAAACATGGTAATTAAAACACTCTTAATAATAATAGCAATATCGCAACAAATATAATTTAAGACGGTAAGTGCGTTCGGAAACTAAACTAACGTGTGTCAACGCCCTTATGTCATTATAATAATGTCACTTTCTTTTGAAAGGAAAACATTTCAAATTTTTGTTGACCTATTTTTAGCTATATTTCCCACGTTTTAGATTAAGTTACTTTTACATTTTTTAGTTTTTTAATCTTTTGAATTACCAGAATAAATACGACATGGGTCGCAAATCGCAATCAAAACAGAATTCTAAGAAGAATTCTGGCAAGGAAAACAACAAGTTTATTCAACAAAAAAGAAAAGAACTAGCAATTCTTGTGGATAAGGTGCTGAGACTAACGAGCATATTCCAGGCTTCTAATAACGTGTCTAAGAGTTGGGAGCATCACTTAGAAATCGATGCTTTGATTAAAGAAATTGGTAATCTGGAGTGCCCGCAACACAAGAGCGCCCAGCACCATCGGCAGTCGAATATTGACAAATATATCAAGTGGTTAAGTGAGAATGAAGTTCAATTTGATGGTATGTACATGAAACGTATTTCCTAGGTCTTTTTATTGAAATGTAAAGCTTACTGATTTTGCAATAATTTCCTTGTAACAAAATTATTGGGCAATTGGTTTTTGAAATGTTTATGTCTCAATAAAGTACCTAGAAATAGTATACAAGTAACTCATAGCATGGGGCAATGGTAAAAGTAAGCTAAAATAAACACATAACTCTGTAAAATTACAGGTGTGGAAATATCTGAGTTTGAGGGCTATGAACTTGGTCTGAAGGCAACCAAAGAATTTAAGGAAGGCTCTGTTATTCTCACTATACCATCTAAAGTGATGTTGACAGAGAAAAATGCAAAAGAATCAGAGTTAGCGACATTCATCACTGTTGATCCGCTGCTGCAAAACATGCCGAACATTACATTAGCACTGTTCCTGCTGTTAGAAAAGAACAATCAAGGTAAGAACTATATTATACCTAGTTATCGGTAGCATATGCTTTAATGGAATTTAAAACATAATTTAACAAAGATACCTTAGGTAAATACTTTAAACGAAATTGTTATTATGGAACTTTAATACCGTCAAATAGCTTTAACAAGTACAGATTAATTATACTTAAAAGAAACATTTTTAATTGGTGACATTTTATTATTATTTTATGCCTTTTAAAGTATATAAAATATCTAACCTCATTTGTAGTCAAGTAGTGGGAAATGAAATATATGTTAGTTATTTGATGTTACATTGACAACTGCTATAGTATAATTTGAACAGGAATCAATCAGGAAAAACTTAAAAAGTACAGGCACAAAATTATTTGAAATTAAGTAAATCTAAATAATGGCCTTTGTTCGACAGAGGAGGTCTTCAACATGAAGTAAATTCTATGTAATTCTATGTGCAAAAGTAATAGTTCTATGGTATTTTGTGGACAGTAAATAGTTTGAATGAACAAATAGTAGAAGATGGGAAAGACAGTAATAATTGTTTCTAACTGTTTTCAGAATCATTTTGGAAGCCATATATAGACACACTGCCTGAAAAATATTCCACAATATTATACTTTACATCGGAAGAGCTGGCTAGTATCAAGGTAAACTATGATTGTAAATTAGATTACAATTTCTTTACAGTAACACAATAGTAGTTTTCAAATAGGTCCCATTCTATGATAAAATTGAATTCGATTTTTTTTTATTTTAAAATGTATATTGTAGATATATAAACTAATGGAATTTAGTTTACAAAAACCTAAGATATGAATCATAGTAACTCTTTAATAAAATATAAATAAATCATTATGAACTAAACTCAAGCTGATGCAATCACTCTGATTATATTTACAGCCATCACCAGTTTTCGAGTCAGCACTCAAACTGTATAGAAGTATTGCTAGACAATATGCCTACTTTTACAACAAAATCCAGACCTTGGACATACCAGTACTGAAAAAACTACAAGATATATTCACTTTTGACAACTACAGGTAAGATAAATAAAAATATTATTCCAATTAATGTATTCTTATGATTTTATTTTTAAAGACAACTCTATAAAAATAAGAAACAAAAAATGTCTTTGATATGTCACATTGCACTTATAGCATAATACTGAAATGAACAAATAAATAATTTAACACTGAATAAAATTTATGTCACGGTTTAGACCACTGATACAAACACAAACATGTATATACACACATTTATTTATAAGGTACCAATAAATCATGTAACACAAAAGAACAAACCATTTTTGTTTGTAATAGTAAAATCAGAAGAAGTATTACAATCTATTACAGCAATATGGGTATTGATTTGTGCTTTAAGTTAATATTGATCTATTTTATAAAAATCTTAATCAATATCAGGTCACTAGTTTAAATTACAAGGCCCTTTCCACAATGTTTTTTTCAAAAATGTCATACATTCTTCTTTATTGTAGAAAACACCACTTTTAAAACTATCTTATTACGGCGAAATTATTCTAATTTAACCAAAATCATCCATCAATCAGTCTATAACTTAAGTAATCACCTATTGGAATGGTTTTCTCAAACTATCCCACATATAGTCTGGTGACTCTTTACCATTTTGTGAATCTAAAGTGTTCAAAGTGTATATATTTGATGTTTGCAACATTGGACTAATACTGCGTGTACTACAGTTATTCTTGTGACCTTTCCTATTTTCAAATACTGGAGTAGGAATGCGTTCGTCACCAAAACTACGTTTTTTCCTTATCACGGATCTCTGTTGTTTCCACTTAAATGCTGCGTATGTTAATAAAAATAATATCATAGCTAAACCTGCGATACTGGCTGTAGCAACTGTCACAGATTTAGTTTGGCTAGGTATTTTATCTAGGGTACCTGATCCATTTGGTGATAGTTGCTCTTTATTTTCATATGCATTTAAATCTATTTTCTCATCAGAGCCTGAAGCGATGTTACTATCGAAATCTTTTAGATGTTGCAGATCTTCCAACACAATCAAACCGTCTCGATCCGCGTCCTCGTCTAATCTGATTGTCTTGAACGGTTTTATTTGAGTTAATTCTGAAATTGTAAAAATAATAATTTAATTTTTTTGAATAATATAGAAAAGGTTTATAAAATTAAGCCTTAAATAATATATACCTTTTGGATTGTCTAATGCCGTATCATTATTGTGATTTCTTCCCATTAATGAGAATATTTCATTCCAGCTGACAACATCATCTTGATTTTCAACCAATACTCGACTCTCCCTCGTAGTTTCATTTTCGTAATTAGTATTTGTATCATTTGCAGCAACTATAGATGTCTTAAAGTTTCTGCCTTCAGGGTCTTTCATTGGTGTACTTTTATTTGTGGGTCTAGTAAAATTGTTAAATAATGACATAATACCCATATTTTCCGCATTTTCGTTAACATTATTACGATAATCCATTACAACAGGAATATTCACATTGCTTAACATATTTGAATCAACTGTTGTGGCTCTTGTATTTGGATCATGCGAATTAGCATCTAAGAGAGCCCTCAAAGGATAAGTCTCTTTTGAAATAGGTTCCAAAAGAGACTTGGATAGGAACGGCTCTGGTGGATTAGGTTCGCGTGACGCATTGTGGAATATATCAGCCAAATGCACGTGACTTGATCCACGTTCTCTATGTTCGACTAATTCACTTAGTGTCATATTACGTTCCATCAATATCTTGGATAATTTGGCACTCGCTAAAAATGAAAGGAAAAATTAGTTAGTATATCGTATTTCTTTCTAAAGAGTATACTTTATTATCCCAGTGATAAATAGTTCTTAGTCAAACTATAATATTAAAAACATATCCCAAAGAGTATACATATACATATTTTAGCTGGAACGGTGTACCTTCCATTATAAATCTTAAACATGGCAAAAGATATATTTAAAATATATTTGTATCTATTTATTAAACCTTGATACAAATATCTAGGTTAAAAAATGACCTGTAAGTGTTTTTTTTAAGATTGTAGTATAAATGTAACAAATGATTAATACAATAATTTATAAATATTTAACGTAATAATTGTTGTACAAATAATTAAAAAAAAGGTAAGTGTCGAAGCTATTTTTTTACAAATTCTATACTTACATTGAGTATCATTAAGGATTTCTTCAATTTCTATTTTGGCTGATTCTTCTGTTGTACTCGGTATTGGTTTTAAAGTTGGCGCTACTTTCAATGTGAAAGTCCTAGTCTGTACGGGAACACTTTCTGTTTTACGTGTACTTTCCGTTGTCATAAAGTCTTCTAGCGTAGTAAAATCTTTGTTATCCTCTACCGTGTTTGGTTCTTCAGTTCTTTCAATGAATTCAGACGATGAAACTACATTACCCAATCCAAACAAGTGGTCTATAAGATCGTCTTGTGGAGGTTCAGTGGTAGCATTTTTATGCTTAAGACGTTTCCGCTTCAGTCGGTTATTAAATGCCTGTCGTCTAAGACCTGATGAATTCGCTGTTGGTCTTACTATGGGTACTATAGGTTTATCTGTAACAGCTTTGGAAATCTCGGTTGGCATCACTTTCATGGTTGTAACTATAGATTCCGTCGTTTCTATATTAAAGTCCTCAAATTTACTGTTCAGATCATCTTCCTGTTTATTTTCTTCTGATAAGTTGTTGTTATTATTAAAGTCAAATGTAATGGTAGTTTCTTCGGGTGCAAAACTAATAGTTGTCGTTTCATGTTCTATAGTCCAGTTCTTTTCGACATGTGATTTATTTTGCATCATTGTTGGAAGTACATCTTTCCATTCTTTTGATTTAGTAACGTTTCTTCTGTGATGTGCATATTTTCTTGCATTTAATGCAATTAAATCTCTATTTATTTGACCCTTATATGTGTTATTTAACATAGGTCGCATACGTAATTTTTTGCGCATTCCGAGTGGGAAGCGACGTCTATAAATTTTGGGAGTTTTGTCTTCAAGGACCTTTGCTGTTGTGGGTTCGTCATCTTCTTTTTTGTTCGCTTCAGTCTGTACTTCTTCAGGTATTGGATATTCCGTGGCTGGTTCAGTAGCGAATTTCGTTTCCGCATTTATAAACGTTTGCTCTACAGATTCTTCCTTATCTTGTCTCAAATCAGCTAATTCGATTATTGGCACTGATGGATTTCTATTTGGAGCTTCAAAAGAGTCATGAGATTTAAATATTGATACTGCGTGTTGTTTACCACGAAGTAAATCCGTTAACGACAGATTATGCTGTTGTAGAATTTCACTTAAACTTGTCCCATTCGACCTCTTTAATATGTCCTTTAAAGTCAGTGGATCCATTAAATAACTTTCCTAAAATCAGTAATAATAATATGATTTGCGGTTGAGCGGAAGAAAATATATGTTAGTATTCTACAACAAATTTATTAAAATATGTGGATTGTAAGTAGTACAATAATTATATTTCATTACATCGTTATGTCGACTGCTTTATACTAAGGCCTATACTAATCAAGTAAATTTACACGTTAAAATACAATTCTAAAACAAAATCTACTATTATTATTTCAGTATTCTAGTATAATATGTTATATTAACTACAATTCTAACAAACGTAGTTACTTTTAACAATAATATTATTTCATGCCTATGTGTACCGGTTCATGATCCATCCAAGGTTGAAATCTTTGTAAAGTAAACATTTCTACAGTTTGAAGCTTATCTTTACATTTTAATGTAACTATTTTTGATCTTTCCTTCCTATATTCTTCTAGTTTTTCACTATTAAACAAGTCTTGAACTTTATATATAGCCTTTTCTTGTTCTAAAGTGTCGTAAACTACGGTTACGTATCTTGTGTCTATGTCATACTTATCGTATTCCAAAGTTAAAACAATGCCTATTTCTTTTTTAGTGCAATAATGTAACGTACATTTATCCTATAAAATAAAACATATGATTTAAATATTTCATTGAGGTAAAGTATACAAAAATAAATAATTATGTATATTATAATTTCATGGACCTTGAATAATTATGAAGTTTATGCCATAGTATTCATTAGTGTCATGTGTTAATAATTAATTTACACGTACCTGTGCTTTATCGAATTCAAGAAACATACTCAATGTTTTGTTGTTACGATCTTTTTCATTAATGCCTTGTTTCGTTGGCCTCGGTGCAGCCATCATAACTTCCGCTGAAAACTCCGATAAGGATTTATCTTCAGATATGTGTGCTGTTTTAGGCTCTGTGTTTTCATCTTCAACATCTAATGTTATCGGGAACTCTTCATTAGTTACACGTTGATTAAGATCTAATTTCATGTTTGGGATTCTTGGTTCTCTTAAGTCCTGTTCGTTTCTATAAACTTGTACATCTGGCGGATTCGGTTCTAAAATATCATCTATGGTAACAATGTCATTCGCTTCTGTTTTGGCTTCTACTTGGCCATGAACAATGGCGGCAGAATGTCTAAATTCGCTTAATTCTGGCCATGTTTCTAGTGATGGTCGTTTTCTTCTTTGACCTCTTCTTCTCAACGGTCGTTCTAGTTCTACTACCTCGTCTGTCCAGCGAATAGGTCTAGTTTCAGGTTTCTTTTGCCTTCTTTTGGGCATTTCTGTGGTTTGACGAGTGTGTTCGAACTCAACATCAAAGTACGGTCGAGGCGGTTCGTCAGGGTATACATATCTCTCTTGTGGTACGTCTTCAACTGAGAGTGTCTGTGGACGACGTTTTCGTTTACGTCCCGACCTACGACGTTTAGGGACGTCGTCTGGCGACTCATTGTCCCAATTGTCTTGTCGTGGTTGCTGTACTGGAGGATCTGCTTCCATTGCTCTCCACGTCTGAAATACACAATTAAACGTCTTAATACATAGTTAGAATTGGTACATAAATTTAAGAAGTGAGTTTTATAATTATAATCTTTTCATATTTTCTAATGGCCTGTTTCTGTATGGGTTTCCATACGAAGCAGGATGACTTAACCGTCTACAATTACTGATTGCATCCTAGTGTCAATCAAGCAACACTAAATCTGTGACGCGATTTGAACAATTCTTCATATCATCTCCATTCCCATTAATTAGAATAAACCACTAGCTGCAACTGTTGGAGAAAATAAACAATGTCCTATATATAGGTACCTTACTTATTTAATCGCATTAAATATATGTATGTATATATCGACTACGGGGTTTCTTTGCGCGACAGGATCCGGAATACGGAAATTCGCCAAAGAACTAGAGTTACCGACATAGCTCGAAGAATATGCAAGTTGAAGTGGCAATGGGCAGGCCATATCGCTCGAAGAACAGATAACCGCTGGGGAAGAAAGGTTCTCGAGTGGCGACCACGAACCGGAAGACGCAGCGTTGGCAGGCCTCCCGCCAGATGGACCGACGATATCGTCAGAATTGCGGGCAACCGGTGGATGGAATTGGCAAGCTGTCGTTCTTTATGGCGTTCTAAGGGGGAGGCCTTTGTTCAGCAGTGGACGTCTTCCGGCTGATGATGATGATGATATATCGACTATAGAACTTAAGTTTGATAGTAGAATAAACAAACAATCAAAAAAAATTCAACATAGTTTTCAATTGGTGAAGTGATCCGTTACAAGTGGTAAAAAATATCGTTCCGATTATCAAATGTACACATGTTAATAGATATTAGTGTTCCGTACCAGAAGCTTTGGAGAAATCCAGTATTATAAAGATTTTTTTGCTAGTTATGATTACTATTATTGGACTACAGGTTGTAATTTGAGTTTTCGCCGTCAGTCACGTGCTAAAAATGCAAAGAAAATTACGAGAATGTTACTTACATTCTATGCATGTATTTTTAAACAAGGAATCCATATTCAAAACAATGAAAGTATTCATTATTTAAAAGTATATAAAATGTGTACGAAACAATGATAATGCGGTGCTCTCACAACACAGGCCTTATTATCATACCTGTTTATTCATAATACTTATGGATTCAATTAACAATCACTAATTCCGTTGCTAATACGCTTGTTTTTGTTTTATAATTAACATTGTTAGCAACCAGTTGCATTAGAAGTTGCGGCTGCGATTGGAAAATAAGTGAAAGGTCAGCGGTGGGAAGGTGAATGACTTAGTAATATTTCATTCATCTTTCTTAGTTTAGTGTCGATCTTTTAGATTCGTTTTTTTTTGTAGTGATTTGCCGTTTAATATATGTATAAAAAACACTAAACTATTTCTTATTCTAGAAACATTAAACAGACTGCATCTGTTAACTAGTCTTCAAGATTCGAATCTTTATTACGAAAAAGTACATTTTAGATTGTCATTTGTACCCAAGTTTGTTTAACATTCTTTGGGTACCTAGGTGTTTACTTAAGTTAGTATATAATCAAAAGTTCATCAAACTTCGCAATTGTGTCAAGATAACATTTATGTATCATCTAAGTGCTTATTTTTAATTGCTGTTTCGTTTCGCTATTTCTAAGTCGGTGACTAAATTAATCTGATACTACAACATCAGATCCAAATAGCGTAAAGTTATTTTTATTGTTGTTTTAAAACATGCATTTTTACTGCGCAGTGGTATGCGCATTACGTAAATTTTAGACGATGCGACTCTCCGTGCTCCATATATGGCATTGTTTGATAATTATAATCGCAAAAAATGTTGACGAATCGTCGAAGAGTCTCGTGTGAAATCTAAGAACAATACTGGAATAATCAGTAAAAAACATACATTATGTAATAACTAACGCTTAGTAAAAAGTTCCTACTATCAATTTTAATATAAAGATGTTACCGATATGTATAGTTAATCCTTAATAATAATACGTAAGCCTATTAATGGTTCCTAAAATAGTAATAAGAGCAAACGTGCCAGAATGAAGTAGGTACTAATTAGTATAAAAAAAAAAGTATATTGTATAAGTAGTAATCTCCTCTAATTCAAATTTGGAATCGTTTATTTTTCGATTGTGTTTAGTGGCATGACAAATGTTAGCTACAGTAAAAAGTTTGTTATATAAAAAGTTCAGTTCAGTTTTTATATTGCATCAATCAGTCGATAAGTTGCGTGCGCTATGTACACATAGAAAGCGTCTGCGATTACCCCTGAAATGTAATTTTTTGGTGAACTATTAATTGATACACCGAGTTACCGAATGTAAGTAGGTGCATAATTATCACTTAAGTTTTTAACTGAATAGTGAGAGTGTACGTCGTGTTTACTCAAACATTGTTTGCTTTCCGTGTTTACATAATACACACCTCTTACGGTTGTTCAAGTAGAAATGTATAGTTAGTAATAGTTTTTTTTTAATTTAATATTGTCATAAACGATGGGTTCACCATGTACAAAAACAACACTACGTTGTACTCTAATATCCATTAGTTCGGAAACAATTTGCTCGTTTAGTAAAGCCATTACACAAAACTAGACTGAAAAATTCCATTTAAACTAAAACTAACACAGAGTCGACAGCAATAAAATATTTATATGCCAATAAGTTAACTACAAATAATAGACATTTGACGGTACCTAAAGAACGACTCTGAAATTCGTGGGGTATAGGAGCTATATCATAAAATAAAGTATCTATCCTACAATAAAATTGCCGATTATTCTATTGTTTCGTCTTACTATGATTTTGGTGCAGGTAGATTATCTGTGATCGGAGTTATGTAGCGTGTCTGTTCCATAACAAACTCCCGAAAAGATGGTGTTATAGCAGAAAGTAACCAATAATGACAATTAGCCTTTGAATGAGAAGTAATGGATTATGGAACCTATATTGCAAAACACGTTGCGAATCAGGTCCGAACCTTTCCTATTCACTTAACTCATAGGTTGGGTATTTACCATTAGTTTTAGTCAAGACTACAATTAACTTGTCTTAAGAAAAAAGATATAGAGCATATCAATGTGCAATGTTTATTGAACCTGAAATAATTGTGCATCTATATTAGGTGAGGTTATAATACGCCTATATTCTATGAAATGCCCTGAATATTCGTGATTCGATTCGTATCAAATAAAGTGAGTAGATACTGTTTAATCGATTACACTGCAGTGCACACAAATTAATCGCATTCAACAAAAAACAATCTTACACTCACACATCTTAAACATTGTTCAAGTGGAATAGTGTTTAAGATACGACCCAAGTCCCAAGTTACTTGTCCGAGAACGGAATAGCATATCATCGATCTAGTTACGGTAGTACGCTCGAACCGGTTCCATAAATGTGGTCACAAGTGGAAATGCTCGTAACTTTGACTGGCCATAGTTAAAGTAAATTTCTCTCACAAGAAATATTGATTCTATTGATTATTCTGCCAAGATGTTGTATCATCAAGATATCTAAATTACAAAACATCGATAATCTGGATAAATTATGATTTAAAACCAATACTTTTCTCACAACACAGATATGTTGAATGTTTGTAATTGTCAAACAACAAGATACAAGTAAGTACAGTTTGGGAATCATTTAAGTAGGTACTTAGAAAGCTACGATAATTTAAATTTGTGCTTGCCTTATTTTTTTGTCACCAAAATAGTCTTTTCAATAATCGAATAGACATTAAATCAAACCAAAATGTCATTCTAAATTACTAATGGCGGACCGATTCAGGTCAAACAGTCACTAATGAGACATCTCTTAAGTTTAAAGTCGCGAATCATCGCGAAATATATCTGTTCAAATATAATTTAGTTATCTCATCATTGAATAAAGAAAGCTGTTACAAAACAGATGGTATAACCGCCCGGAGGAAAGTTGAAAGCAGCGTGGTTAGTCTGCGAACTTGAATTAACACTGCGAGCGAGCAATATGACTTATGTTAATGGAGGTCGTTAATACGTAACCGGCGATATTATAACATATATAGTATTTATGTGATATATGCTGTTATAACATAGAAAGTGACTGATATTGTGTTTTAAGGATATCGGTTAGGTAACACAACATGCGATTTTGTAATTTCTGATTTTTATTTTGTTTTTTTGCGTCTTTATTTTTCTTCATGCGAGAATTTTAGAGAGCTGCTTATTACATTAATTTTGTTCATCAGTCATCTCATCCTACTCTTATATGTTATATTTTACTAATAAATTGTGATGACTATTGACATACAATTTACTTTTAAATAATATTTAGTACAAACAAACAGATAAAATCGGAATGTTTTGTAGCTAAATAGCCAAGGAGTCTCCGATGCCTATAGAATATTTTATTATACACCATTGGCAATTATAGAGTAACAATTACGAAATACTTTTAATAATTAGCCTTTGATCTTGTTGGTGTTAATTACGGTGTACCAGTGAAGTTCAACGATTTGACCTCTAATAACACGCTTTGCTGGCGGCTACTGGTTATTATACTGTACCGTGTCTAAATGTCAGTTACATTAACGTGTTTTCTCTTCATTCAAATTCCATAAGTCTCATAAACTTAACTAGATCTTTTGTTTGTGTGATGCCTTTATCTTACCCATACTTTATTCGTTTAATCGCATTATATGCTGCAGTTCGATTACAAAATAAATAAATGATACGAGTCAATTTCTTTTCTTTAACATCATTCTTGAGATCATTATCATCTTCAGCCTATCTCAGTCCACTGCTGGACATAAGCCTCTTCTGTAGAACGCTATCATTAAAATATGTGAAATCAACTGTATTAACACCAATAATTATTATAAAAATAAAAAAATATATTCACACACAATTTATTAATTAATGTGTTTTTTTTTTGTAAATTTGTGTTGCTAAGTATAAAACTTTAAAGTTCATTCAATAAAGTAGACAGAAGATAAACTTTTATAGTGAAAAAGTCTTGGAAAAGTAGCGATGTACCTACACAGACGCCATTTATATAACAGGTAAAGTACGGGTTAAAAAAGCTTAACCTTAAGCATGCATTATGCAACGAAATATATTTTTCCATTTTACAAAGATGAAATACTAAACACTTTACATCGCTTTACGGCGCTTTACATAGCTAACACGAGGGGTTAGTGACGTAGTTCTATTGTAAAAAAGATGAATTTTAATTATGATCGCATAATATCACGGCCCAGTGCGTGCTGAGCCCACTGGACCAATTTACAAGAACATAACGTACACTGAACTGAGACTGTGGTTTATTATTATTTTCTTAATTTTACACAACACGTTGTTTCTTAGAAGATTATAGGTTATTTTATACATTAAACATCTTTTTAATAATCCATAAAAACAAAAGCTAAGCAAAATATTTTTATTTCCAAGAAACGGTCGCTTTAGTCATAGTTCTAACGTTACGAAAAATATATTGAAACACAATGGATTCAAAAACAATACTTTTTCTTAAAACAAACTACCTTAATTGTGAAGTATAATAATTATAATTTTTTCTCAAGATTTCTTATCAGTTTTATTTAATACTAGGTTGAATGGTATATCTAGTTTAAACCTTTTACTATAGTGTAGATTATAATTATTTATTTGCATAAAAACATGGTATACAGAGGTGTCATAACAGTAAGAGAAGATACATATTTTATTTAATTATATACCTACTTTAACGATGATGGTAATATATAAAAATCATGTGCAGTGATCGCTCTAAGCGTACTCCAATTTGTCCATCGCTCAAAATGTCAACGATCGTAACGTATGAAAGTGTGGTTAGTGTCTGAGTGTAATGCTCTGGCCTTCATTTGTACGCGTCAATTGTCTAATTGATGTGCTGGCCGCTGGGTACAGAGCACGCTCCACTTGCGCCCCAGGCACCTCCCCCGATTTCTAGACCAGTTTCTAGACTTGTCTGCAGTTGATCTAGCCTCGCACTGCGGTTCCAGTCCCTTTGCTCATAAGATTTCTCTTTCACCTATCACTTGTTACTTAAACTCTTTGGTTAGGCGTCAAGCGATGGTTTACGTATCTAATGTCCAAAAACGTTGTGATTAAAATGTTACATATTAAATTTTCTTCTCTTAATGAGAAAAGGCATTCGTCTCATGGTCCAGCTAATTATAGTTTAGTATTATAGAGTCTTATACTTAAGACTCTCGAGGAAGATATGCGTGTTATTATAATAATTATGATAAGTTATGAAAAATGATCGGTCCGACCTAATAATATTTATTCTTTCTTTCTTGGGATTTATCGAGAGGCCAAACATAAACATCGCTGCATGTGATTGTTTATAAGGTCACCCCATGACTGCAACCCTGTGCATGTTATTTGATTGAATATGCCTGAAAGTTTTCCGATACGGAAGGTTTTACGTTCATACAAAACGTTTGAGTAAACTCCCTACACTTTTTATTTGCGGTGCTTTAGGATTCGGTAAACCTATAACAAAAGCGAACTTTTCTACAAAATTTACACCGTAAAGTGAAAATAGTAAAAATAGAAACCGCAGATGAAAAGAACTCTGCCATTGTTATGAGACAACCGCAAAAAGAATGCGTAGTTTGCAAATGAAACAGTTTCCTGATAAACACTACGTAGTTCTGGTAACTCCTATACTGTACACTTCGATATTCTAGAAAGAAAATTAAGCATATTATTTAGTAAATAACCGACCCAAAATGAATAAAGATTATTTAATAAGAAATTATTAAAAATCTAAAGAGTTCAGAACAAATTTTGTGAAGACATTTTAATTTAAAAATAAATATAATTTTAGAATATAAAAAATAATGTGTCTAAGAAAAGTGACTTCTAGAAATGTTTTGCTTTAAGATCATTTACAGATTCATTGACGATTTCAATGTAGGAAGTATAATCACTTTTTGCTGACAGCAATTGTCATGGTAGGTCATGCATATTGACATGTGAATATGCAAAAAGTTATTGGTTAAAGGAAATAACACTCTTTCTCGTCTCTTTCAGTAAATAGTTATTGCTTTGTAGTTCCATGTGGTAGGTCGTAGTAGTGGTAGTAGTTGCCTATTGGCAAAACCTACTACATGGACCTTTATCTAATTACATATCATCATATCAGCCTATTGCAGTCCACTGCTGGACGTAGGCATACCCCAGGGTACGGCACTAGGCCCGCTCCCCCGTTTTCGCCACTCAGTCACTACCAGTTACCTGGTATAGTAAGGCAGCCGGGAACTGGGATCATTTTCTTTGGCTACTCTTCATGGGGGTACTGCCCAATTTACATCTCTTAATACCTCATGGAAAATACAAGAACGTAGCAACCGCTAGTAGAGGCTACGGGAAAGCGGTGTATATACCGGTACGCCTAGTTAGAGCTTATGCTCATCATTTCCTTCTTATCTTTAAATCATGTTTTGTTAAAGATTCACACTTCACACGAATTTCGTAATAAAAATAGGCTTAATAACTTAACTCACTTCGCCATCATTATCATCACCCAGTGTTAGTCAAACGTACCTATTATTTATTAAATCTAACTATCCCACCATAATTTCTATCTGTTTGTGTATCCTTATTGCTAATGAAGTTTTTACTGTAAACGAAATGGTTTTTACCTGGTCATAACTAGGTGTCCCCGTGTCCAACATCCGAGGTCTCAAATCGTGTCGATACTCCGTCTCCAAGTCTTCCTCTGCTGAATTGACAATAATCACCAAAGCGGCCAACGTGGTCAATAAAGGCATGGCGGATTTCCAAATTATACCCATATTATATCAACAAAACAATTCCAAGTTTCGAACGTACTCTAACAGTACGTGCACACGTATTGATGCACAATTCTCACACTGCACTGGTAACAAGTTCCAAAGTTAGTGTTAACTCACGCAACTGTCGCGACTCCGTTGATACCCGAATGAAAAACAAGTTTAAGAAATAGTAGACAAAAGAATCAAAGATAAGAAAAGAGAAATAGTAGAAAAAGAAGTCCGCAAAAATCACGTGCGGTACTTGTCGATTTTTTCAAAACGTTTACACTCGGCTTGATGATTATATGCTCGATTTTATTTATTTTCACATCATGATTGTCTATTTGTAAACAATCCGATACTGCGGTAGTTGAATCTCAAGTAAGAAATTATATTAATGTTTGTTATTATTCGAGACAAATGTATGATGTCGCGCAAGTTTCCCGCGCTGTTTTTATTTGTAAACGTGAAAGTGTTGATGGCGGTCGGTGGCACACGTTAGCCCGCGGCGGCTCGGCGCGTTCGAGTGCTAACTCTTCTAAATAGCAAATGTTCAGCGCTCCGGCTATGCGCTTGTACAATTTTTACTTTTCTTTTGCACTTCAATAACAACTGCATTTTGTGTTTTTTCAACATTGTTCAGTGGCGGTTGAAATGTTCGATTAAACAATGATAAAACCCATTGAAGCATGTCGCCGTTATTTTTACCATGAAGCGGTGTTCTCGTATATGCATATGCATATTGCATAAGATTGATATCCATTCGTCTCGAATCATTGATACAGAACAAGGAATAGAATACACGTATCGCCCCTCTTTCGAATTGGTGTCATTTTGATTTGTTTAAAATAATAAATTTCAGGCGGAAATTTTGAAACGTGTTCCGAAATAGAACTGTACATTTAGTGCCAATATGACACGTACTAAGGGTTTCCAAGGGGCGGTAATTGCAGCTTGTCAGTTACAATAATTTCCAGCAAAATATCAGTGCTGAGCTTTCCAGTGCTTTTTGTCTGGTTTACTTTACCTAAATATATATTTTATTCGGTTCCTTAAGCTTGGTCATTAATGACAAAAATTATTTAACCAAATTCGCAGATTAAATCGGCATTTTTTACCAGTAAACGTGTAGCAAATGAAATTCACCTAAAATCCTAAACCAAAAAAACATAGTTATCATTCAATTGTAGTATCCAGTGTCTAATAGATTCGAAGCTCCCTTCATTTCCATGCAGCAAAGATGGCAAATCACAGTATTATGTGAAACGGAATGCGCGCACGCGCCGCGCCGCCTCCCCGGCGGAATGCGCGCGCCGCCCGTGACGATCACATGCGCGAATTAGCGTCGTTTGTTAATCAATTACTTGCATCTGATAATATGCATGTGTATAAAAATAGTTGTGACTGGTTCAAGTTTCTCTTAATGTATTGTTTTGTTTAAGAATACAAACTCATTTTCTGGCAGGGATCTAGTACCTACCTAATGATGCCAGAAAATGAGAAGACACTTCTTGTCTAAATAAATGGATTTATTTCTCGACTACAGGCACTTCAAAAAACTATTTGTATATGTAAATTGTACCTATACACTCATATTTCACCGATAACTTTTATTAACATATAAAGTGAGCTTCAGTTGTTGAGTTAGCTTAGCACTAAACGGATGCGATTCCAAGCGCCGTGCCGCCACCGGAATATTTCCTAGACATGACACATGCTAGTTGCAATAAACAAAACTCGTCATTTATTGAACTGTAAATGTCGCGTAGGTCGGATGTCCATGCACATCGACCAGACTAATTGTTTTCCATTCTCTTTCTCACGTATTTTTGGGTAAACTCTACTTCCTGCCAGAGCTACCGTAACCAATATAAAAATAAACATTGCTACAAAAAGAGGAAGAGGTCAAAGAATAAATAAACGGAGTCAATAGTTACATAAAATGCTGCGTAACATTTAATTGCGGTTAAATTATTGTTAGATGCTTTACGCATTTTACTTAACGACAAATTTATTTTAGAAAATGCCCAACGGTAGTTTAGTTAAACGATTACTGTCAGCGTTAAATCAGCCACTGGACTTCCGTGTCGTATGAAAACTGTTTTTGCACTATTTCCTTTAGCTATTGGCAGTCGGCAGTACCTACCTACTTACAAGTTCCGCATAGACTAGGCGTCGTGACAAAGTTAAAATTTGAATTTTCACGCCCACTTACATGCTTGCAGTTCTCTCGTTTTGTTTTTCTAGCAGAAACCCGCTAAACTGTGGATTGTGTAACTACAAATAGAGGAATGACACCGTTTACGTAACTAGTCTTGATGAAGAGATGAATGCGGTGTGAGATTTACACCTGCGTTAGAACATTTACCACATAATTGGCTGCCTAGGTATCTATCGTCACGCTTTTCCTTTTTAATAAAAAGCGGTGTCAATAATGTTAGTTTATATCTTCGAAGATGATACTTTATAGAATGTACCTTTTAGACGAAGTTATGCTTTGGCTTGTCTCGTGGTCGATATCGTGCTTAATATGTATCTTGCTACTGCGCATTATAAAGTGACTTGCAGTGTGTCGCAAATTGTAGAAATCTTGGCATAACAATAATTTGACGTGCATGCACTACAAAGTATTATATTTTATCTAATAAAAATTAAAATAGTACATGTTGTAAAAACCTATAATTTGTGATAAAAGCTTGCCTGCGTTAATTTTGACATTACGACACATTTAGATGTTCCAAACTGATTAGGCTTTAATTGTTTTTTCTTCTATAATAGGAAGTGCTTGTAAAAAATAACTTACGTTAAATAGACTTATTCAGTTGTTTTTTATAAACATTAAACAAAGCAACAAGTTATCACTTTGACTCATTATATTAATTCCAAATCCCATACTTTCATAGATAACACAAAATAATACTTGCACATAATCTCATCTCTCTGTATGGGACATTGTTAACGTCATATGATTTCTCACGCGTCGCTCTTACTTTCTTTATTTAACTCGCATAATATCGTTGATTTAGTGAGATCGTTGTGACGCCGCAAGATGCTTGTTATATCAAATAACTCGAGCGATATACACTACGGATCATCAAACACGTTCACTTTATGACATTAACAATCCGCAACATTGTTGTACCGATCGTAATCTATGTGATTTACCGACCAATGGGGAACGAGATATTAATGAAAATTACCGGTACATTTGTCATTTTATGAATACCTTTTGCTGCGTGATTCGGTATAAACATAACAAACTTTCGAACACATGGTATTACGAGTTAAATTATAAAGCGTTCACTCACGTATAGATAATATCGAGTAGGACATGTTATAAGATATGTATGTCATTTGGTTAAGCAACCCAACATTACTTCTGTCATGCTGTGTGAAGACTTCAAAAGTTGAAGTCACTGACTTTAATTGGCATTTTATTACCATTTTATTTGTGTCATTGTAGTTCTGGTAATAAATATATTTCAGAATATAGAGCTTAGTAAATTATGTCAGACTTGTAGCTCACTGCAAATATTTTTATAAATTGATAGAACTAGTTGCGCCGTGCGCCGTTCCTGTAACCCGCCGTTCCTAGATTCCTATACTTATTTTCTATATTACATTGTAGGCAATGTTTAATTTCTTTGTTTACAAGGCGCGGACTTTTTACAGCAGTAACCGATTATTCGTCAATTGTGTCCCCCCATTAATTTCTTTTCCTGATTGTCTACTGACTATTCAGTATTATGCAACGGATTAAACTCATACTTATTTCAGTTAGAAGATACCAGTTTCGTTTTGTACATTTTCCTATTATTATTAAGCCGCAGATGATTGCGCTAATATCCTATTACAATACCGCATAATAAAAGTTATCCAACTAATCTAACAAAATATTTGCGTGGGTTATGACATCAGGCTACAATATTTTCTAAATGTACGAATAATGATTCAGGAAGATCAAATGTGAATAAGACTACATTTCCGCCTATGCGAGTACTTACCATATTATTATGTTTTATAACAATTACATAACTTAGCTCCATCTTACTCGCGTTGACCCAATAAATCTGCCATGCATGTCGCGACCTCCTAGAATCATACATGAGATTCCGACATGTTCAAATATTTTCCGCTATGTCAAGTTAAAAATAATTCTCATTAGAAAAAATACTTTACGTTCCCTAAATACGTGGATGTTTTATCTACGACTTCCACATCATTCCACGTCCGAACAATTTGCGCGTATTTGTAAATATTCCACTTCTAACAATGTTCTGTTGTGAAAGTAACAAGCGTCTATCCGTCCGTTAATAAACCCATAATAAATTAAATTCTATGAGAAAATACGCCCCTAACTTAACGACGTTGGTACGTAAAGATGTTAGATAACCCGAAAGTATTCTCATAAGTACCGACCACCTTGAAACAATAGCTAAGCAGGTGTTATAGGAGAGAAAATTGTAATTGGACGAAAGTAAGAGTCTATTTCAATCAAGCACCTATTGTTTGAACTTACGCTGGCAATTGAAATTATGTAAATAATTGTTATGTATAAGATTGAGAAGAAAATGTGTCGCTGTGAAATGGAAATGTGAAAATTATCTTTATTGTCTTTTTATTGTGATAGTAGTACAAACTCGGGCTATTTTCTGAGATTTATAACTATTGTATTAAAATTATGTTTACAATACAGTTTTATTGGAAAACTGCAAGGGCGGTGCGCGTGCAAGAAAATTGGAAACTTGACCTACTGTACTATAAGCCTGTAATCCTTAGAATATTTTCGTTAATTACTGAGTCGATTAACATATAAATTATTATCAACAGATATAATTTCCTTAAACATAAAAGCGTCTATTACCAATACTAACATTGAAATTTAACATAGAGAATAATTAAATGGAGAAATGCGCGTGAGTTAAGAACGCGGACGATGTTGCGTGATCTGTTCCGCTGGTATCACAAATAACATTTTGCTGTCCAACTGAACAACTATACCTTAATTACTTAAGAATTCCTCACTTTTTCCTCAGCAAGTAACTAAAACATCGGCAACGTTAAATTGGTCGAACCACAAGTTCTTAATGGATATTTATTAGTACAACGAACCAGACGTTTGCTGAGTTTTGTATCCTGTATTCTGAATTGTGCAGCGTTGCGTAAAATAATAAGTTAATCTATTCGCCGTTTTTTTTCAACAACTTTGTAATTTTAGGAAAATAGCATCTTTAGCGTAGTGTACCTATGTCCTTACTTCTCCTTCTCCCTTAAAGTCCATTTTAACAGTTAACAAATATTCATGATGTTTTGTCAGTTTGGAAAATACACAAACAAAAGCATTTCTGGACTTTATATCCAAACGTTTGAGATACACATTTCATATCATAAAAGAGTACCTATGCATGGAATTGCTGAATACATCAAGCATTCCAAACAAATCACAGACAAATGGCTTGTCAACACGTAACATTTTACAAACATTTTCGTAGTTGGCGGCTTTTTAATTATCACGCACAACGATAGAGGTAGTAACATTAAATCAGGCATCAAAACACAAAGGAAGACAAAACCAAATTACGATCAGGTAGTGGTCAGAATAGTTAGTTCCTGATATATTCTGCCAAAGGTCAAAAACAACTAGTGGGTTGACATCCTCGTGAATTGTGGTTATCGTAACAATTTGCCATTTTTTAGCTGGAACGTATGTTTTTTCTTTTCAGGTGGGCAGTATCTACGGTGATGACGAGGCAGAACAATATACAGCTGGCTGACGTTGACGTCACAGCCTTCATCCCACTTTGGGATATGTGCAATCACGAACATGGCAAGGTAATTAAGCTTGGTATAGAAATTTCATAACTAATTTTTCGTTTATTCTAATTTATAAAAGTATTATTCACGGTGGTCTGAATGAGCAACAGTTATTACGAAGAAGGGCATTTTTTTCAGTAAGCCGAATGCAAAATCCTAGATCGAAAATTTTAATTAGTCTATCGTTATAACTATGATTTCTTAAGGCTATCGACACTAGTTTTAAACAGGACATCATGTGTGTTCTTTAAACTATATGTTACTCGTATTTTGGACGAGTTTATTATGCTCTGTATAAATCACTTAATTTACAAAAATCTCTACCAACGACATAAATGGTTCATCTCTTACGCAAGTAATGCTTATTCATCAAGGCTGATTATGCCCGTCATCTAACCTTTCATTACACCAGTCATGTCAAGAAAATAACAACGTTTTGTTATTAATAATTGATTGAAAGCGAATAATTTATTGCTTTTATATTGTTACTTTCTACCTACTTATATTGGAAACCGAAGATACAAAATTATAAATCACTGGAATTTCATAATGCTTTGTAGCTGAAACGCAAGTACGGAAAAAATAATAATTACTACTTAAAACGACTGCTTTTGGGCAATACGGCATTTAATAAAATTAATATGCATCTTTTCATAAGACATTTTGTAGGAACCAATTAACTTAATTTGGGCTTTATAGTGTCTACTTTCCACTTAGAACTTAAAAGTCTGATCAGTTTATGACATCACTCACAATATCTTCGCCATGAATAATTATTAAGCACGAGTTGCCGCCCACCTCTTAATTTATAATTACTAGTCTCTAAATAGTAAAAAAAGGTACAAGCATAACCAATACCCTATTTTATTTTTGACGCAGATATTTAGGATTCCTATCTCTAGATCGATTTAATCATATCGAGTCCTGCTGCTGAATGATAAAAATGTAAAGACGTCCTCGTTTGCGTATTGTGTCATGCATTCACTTAATCAACTTATTTTAACATGTACAGGAGTGTATACTTTAGAAAAATATATAACATTTCAGATTACTACGGATTTCAACAAAGATTTGGATCGTGGTGAGTGCTTCGCGCTGCGTGACTTCAAGCCCGGCGAGCAGATCTTCATATTCTACGGCGCACGGCCCAACGCCGACCTGTTCCTGCATAATGGGTAAATTGGTAAACGATTATGTGTCTTGTTTTGCTTGTATTACGAGCCGTTTTCCTCTAAACTAATGTTACAGTATCTAGGTATTAGGTATACCAAAAAAAGATGTGTCTACAAATATAACATGGCAATCGCATAAGCATCACTCACGCGAACTTTTACCAAATGTAATGAAACAAAAAAAAACAAATCTGCTTAACATTCCGTGCGTTTGTAATACTGCAATGAAATACGTGTAGTTATTTGTACTATTTAGTAACGAATCTGCATGCAACAGTATCCGATGTTCCTGATTCATAACGCGTTACGTAATTCATTACGGCTTTGTTATTGGTTATATCACACGCATTACGAACTCATCGGGTGACTGCCAACCAACACAATAACACCTGTTTGTTACTACCGTTTGATATTTCTAACATGGTGACAAGGCTTTTAGGTGTCCTGGTTTTTCCCATTACCATACTGGGTTGACACACAATTTTAGTCTAAAACTTGCTGTTTTACATTTAACATCATCATTATCACATCGGCCTATTACAACCAACTTCGGGAAAAAGGCGTCCCCCAGGGTACACCACAAGGCCCGCTCTCCATTTTACATGCTTCTCCACATTACAAAACCGTAAAATACAGAAAAATAAATAAAAATATTTTTTTTCATGTCTGCAAAAAATACTTCAAAAAAACTAGTATGGACCAATTAAAATAACGAGTTCCTTTTATTCCTTCATCCCAAAACTTAGATTCTAGGTTTCTACAACAAAAGTTATAAATCCTAAATAATCAAATTTATTTGTCCTATTTCTAGGTTCGTTTACCCCAAAAACCAACACGACAGTCTATCTCTATCGCTTGGCGTGAGCTCCAGCGACCCGCTGCGGGAGACCAAGCTCTCTCTACTGACAAAGCTGGGGCTAGCCGGAGTGACCCACTACCACCTATACCAAGGAGACTCGCCTGTCAGCGCCGAGCTGCTGGCGTTCATCAGGATATTTAATATGAATCAAGGTGAGTAGATTGTACCCTAGATTTTATAAAAAAATGGGAGTCACGAAACACTATAAAATGGTAATTGGCGGTCGCCAATTACCATTTTATGCCACTGCGCCAATCAGGTCTGGCTAAGCAATTGTATTGCCGCGCTAAGGGTTGCGGGTTCGATTCCTGCACGGGACAAAAACTTGTGCGAAACGCAGATGTTTGTCCCGAGTCTGGGTGTTTGTGTATGTGATATATTATTTCGGTGAGACTCACCCACGACACAGGAGAAATTGCTATTGTGGGGCGACGTTTTAAAAAAACAATGTATCTTATTCTTATCTGTCTTAATGTTACGACTAGGTATATTATAATCTATATCACATACATTCACCATTCTATAAGTACTATTTA
Source organism: Abrostola triplasia (assembly GCA_946251915.1). NCBI lineage: Eukaryota > Metazoa > Arthropoda > Insecta > Lepidoptera > Noctuidae > Abrostola > Abrostola triplasia. Next base: position 5,238,557 of record OX276434.1, on the reverse strand, counting down.
TATTTTATTTGCGTTTCACCACTTCACTAGGGAATCAGAATTTATGAAGACTAAGGAACCCTTCTCTGTGCCCTAACACGCAATGGACCGCCATTTTTCTCTTTTTTCGTTCCGTTTACAAACAACACCTGCACAAATATCGGTCTGAAACAATGTTTGTCGATTTTTAAGTAATTCAACTGTATAGGTGTTTTACAGCATTGAATTGCCTTGAACAAACGCAGTTTACTCCTGAGTTTATGATCCTTACGTAATACGTTTTATTTACTAAAAATTATGTTAATGCTATATTGAAACTTGACCCCAAAGATCAAGAAAAGCCATTACAACTTATTTAAACATCTTTCTATTTTCATTTATATTACTTTATGCAAAAATAAAACAAAATACATCAAGCCAACTTACTCTTTTCGGTAAAGCAATTTTCACCTTCCCTATCACATACAAATTACTTACTCCACTATATCCTCTTACAACATCAAGATGACACGCTTCTGATAACGTTAAACATTATCTTTGGACACATCATGATTATTTTTCTTCTCGCCTTAATGACTTGGGAAAACACTTTTCTGTTTGCGACATGAGGAACCTAGTTTGATACGGGTACAATGCTGATGCGTATCTCAAAAAGTTCTTGCAGCTTTGGAAACTGTGTTAGTAATTGATTTTGTAAACGTCAAAGAGTATGAAAGTGAATTTTAACAATAAGGAGGAATAAGAATAGTTTATTTGCTTGAAATAATGATGTTTACAGATAGTTTTTGTATAAGTAGTCTCACTCTCACATATTTCGCCTACTTTTTTCGGCATGCAAAAACAAAATACTCATCAAATAATAACTAAAAAGGAAACTTCTTTAGTTAGAAGGTATAATAAATAATCTTTATTTGTTTTTGGATCTGACTAAGGATAGTCAGATCATGCTTAGGTTTATTTTTTCATCATGTAGTTGTTATCACGTCGTCGATATTCTCCATAGGAAAGGCAGTAGTGTGCTTTGATTACCTTTATTTCCTGTAGCTATTATTTTCGTCTGTAATTTTTATTGTTTTGCTCAATAAACCTTATAACAATCTTCAACACCGTCTTGTCTTTAATACATACTATAATATCATCACGACTGTATTCCCTTATGGGGTAGTCAGAGGTGTATACCGTGTAGTGCTCCCATGGTTCTAAAATGTCTATAATAATGTGTTTTTTAGAGGAACTGACGAAGTGGTCAAGTCAAGGCTTGCCAAGTGACCTGGTGTCGTCAGAACAGTCGAGCGCCGATGCTGTGGGCGCCGACATCGACCGCCGCGCATACACCTACCTGTTGACGAGGTGCAAGCTCATCAAGGCCTCGTATAAGAAGGATAGCGGTGAGAATGGAGACGACTCACTGCATAGGTAAGTACTTATTCATGATTGGATTTTAGGACAAGAAAAGGCATATTTAATCCTTTAAGAAGTGTTTGAGGACATCTAAACGTGTATGAATATAAGTAGTACATACATAAATAGTTATAGGGTTAGCCTTTTATACGAACTCAATGCGATATTCTACATTCATCTTTGGAATCACAATTGAAATACAGTGAATCGTAAACTGGGCTACCTTATTCGGGGCAAGGTTGAGTGTTAGCTGTGCTATATTGAAGATAAATATACATATTTTGACAAATAAATAACTACTTACGAAGTAATTTGGGAGCGATCTTATTACTATTTAGACCAGACGGGCTTAGCTATTGTTAATTATTTACACTCTCAATCATATTTTCTTCAGCGGTTTGAATATAGTTATGTTTTATTGCAGGAAAAATATAAAGCTACTCAAGGAGTGCGAATTACAAATACTAGAGGGTACCATGAAGTATCTAGAAGAAACTATTGGTAAACTGCCAGCCGCTGATAAATCTAAATAAATTGCTTCTGTGTTAATCGGTGTCAATATCTGTGGACCAAGTCCTTTATTGTGAAAAACGCAAGACTATTTGTAAATATATATTCCTAAATAATCACATATTAATCACAAATGAATATTAAATGAAAATATATTGATAAAAGCTCATATTATCGGAACTTGAATGGATTTCAATAATTTTAGTACTTATTAATCACTGTCATAACTATGCATTATTTTACTGAAAAGATCATGGACATCAGTTTTTTTTAACCGACTTTTAAAAAGGAAGGCCACAATTCGTCAGAACCCATTCTATTATTGCATTTTCCCTCATAGCTCTGTCACTTAAAACCGATTTGAAAAAAATATGTCAAAGGAGATACTTTTCGATTGATCCCCTAGATTTTTTTGCCATTTAAATTCAAGCCATTAATTTGTAAGATTTTAGGTCTACAGATATCTGCCTTAATACAAGTAAGTGTAAGTGATCAAATACAAACAAATCATGACAGTATTTACAACATCATCAGACTTTGATTTAACATTTTTTTTACTTTACTTAATAATTTTTAACGATGCAACGAATTTCAATCACTGGGATTTTTTGTTATATACTTGTGTGTTTATTGTTGTTTTTTAGTTGTAATGTACTTACGTTTTGTGTGCAATTATTATTTAATACATTTAAGGTGCTTTTACATTTTGTTTTATTTTTATTTCCATTTGTTTTCTGTTGCTTGCTATCCTGTTACATCTGAACTTGTTTCATATCACCTAAGATTAACGTGGCGTTTATTCTGAAAAATATTAAACAATGATAAATAGCTAATCAAACGAAAGACTGAGTCGAACCATTTCGGCACATACTCTTCAGTCCAACGGTCATACCACTCGGCTTTCGGCTATCAGTGCATTCAAAAGGCGCCTACTAGAAACTTTCGAGCAAACAATACTGACACAATGCATTTCTACTATGTGGCTCATTTAACTTGCAATCGCAGAGGCGGGTATTCAACTAGAATGGCTGATTACTTATGTTTTTTAGAGTATTTAAAGGGAAGTGCTATATTAATACAATTTTGTACTGTTTACATAAGTATGTATATAATTATATATAAACAAGATATTCACAAGTCTAAATATCCTATATTCTTTATATATATCACCAGCCGAAAGACCTCCACTGTTGAACAAAAGCCTACCCTTAGAACGCCACAATGAACGACAACTTGCCAATTGCAAATATCATATTTTTTATTGAAGTAATACCCAAGAATTCGGTAAATTATTTATTTTGCAATAATAATGCATTAATACAAATATAAGAAACACATCTTTTCGCCGTATAAATAGTAGGAAGGAGAACAGTTTACAAATAATTGTCTTACTAACTAATTATTTATTCTAATATTTACAAAAAAATAATTATAAATTATCCTGATAATAAATTAGTAAAAAAATTAACATGAATTGCGAAAAACAAATTAATATCGATAAATTATATCGCAGTAGTTTTAACGGTTCTAAAACTAAATGTTGCCAAGCTTATCAGACAAAAAATACAACTCCTTTTTTCTATTTTTTTTATCTATGGTGGCATTCATGTCTATGGTCGCATAGAGTTTGTATGCTCATTATTAAATTTATTTAGCTATAAAACACTGCTTTATTGTAATAGGTTTGTAATATATAGGCATCAACTTTACTCGTCACTATATATCTATGGGTAAAAATCTAAATTAGTACAGTCAGCAACATAAGTTCCTGTGAATTATATAGTGAACTTATTATTTAGTAAACTCTTAATTATTCTCAGATCATCATTCACATTTGGACGCTCCTATAATTTTAAACAATAACTTGAATTAGTTATTTTATTTATTTCAATTATTTGACATAACGTTTCTTAACATGTTAAGCTACTTATGCTGCTGACTGTACATGTTTAAGGTAGGCAATACATCACAAAGATCACTCCTGATCTCACAAAATATTAAATTAGTTCGTTGTATTACACTACGTCGCTAACTCTATTTAATACTTATTTTATCACAACTTTGAGAACTGCATACATAAATAGTGCTGGACAAACGGAGGAGGTATATTTTGTAAATATAAAAATATAGATCCTCGCAATTTGTCCGAGTATTATAACGAGTATAAATTAACTTAATCACTTAAATTATTTTTAATCTACTTTACACGTCAAGTCTAAATATTATGAATGCTTTGTTCCATTTATATTCTGATTCAATCCACTTTCGTCTTATTAAAGCACCATATAGGTACAGATGAATCACCTTCATCTTCGCTTAGGTACATCTAGTATGTTTAAAACTTAAAAAAAAAATATTTACAAAAAAATATTTTTTTTGTTAAGTATTAAAATATGGATATTTGCATATAAAATCATATCATTACTAACACTCTAGCACTTGTAAAACCATGCATCTTTTGAGAATTAAATAAGTGATAGAAAAAACTTAATATTACAAGGCATACAAATAAAAAAGGTGTTTCAATCCGTCCTTGGCACTACAAACACTGAACATCAGCGTTGTAAACGTCATCAAATCTTGCCATACTAAAGAATTGCTAGATATTTCATGATAAAGATTAACTCACGGTACCTAAAGGCCAATTCTAGTATTTAAAAAATCTTCAAAATAAGTTTCCGAATAATACGAGTATCAATGACATAACAGTCAAACCCACTTCAGTTGAATGCCGTTAATGTCAAAATGTGACAATTAAGACGCCAAATCAGAATGATATTTCGAACTTAAATTAGGAGTATAGGTTTTCTATTTCTTTGTGTACGGTGTTTATTTGATTCGTCCCTTGTGTGGCACGTACGCGTGGTGCGGCGTCCTGCCCTCCCCGCGCCTGAAACCCCGCGCGGCCGCCAGCACGCCGCCGCACAGCGCCGCGATCAGCACGCCACACGACACCATGATGGCTGATAATGCTGATGTCTTCATGCAAGTTTGTCCTTCTGGAGCGGCTGGAGATTGAACAATATTTTATTTAGATGACTGGTTGTGTACCCGTTGAGATTTAAGATGATCTCGAATAAATCCTTAGATTTTTGCAAAACTAACGATAATGTATAATATGGAGTGCTCTAGCTACGAAGGTTCACATTGCAACTTTAAACAGTTTCGACATAAATAAGATAAAGTTAGAATGCCATGTTACCTGTGCTGGCCGCTAGCTCAGGATCTTCCTCTCCCTCCTGCAGCACCCTGAGCGACTGGAACAGCGAGATGTTCTCGGACAGCCTCGGGGCCACACTCGAGGCCGGATCCAAACCAGGCTTGGCCTCTATGGACCGACGCTTCACGCTCTTCATGTTGCGCCAGTGGCATGGTTGCGACTGCAATTGATAGATATTGGTTTAAATTGAGCAACAAGATAGTAACTGCATTTAATCTGAATATTTAATGTAGGGGTTATTGTGGCTTTAGATGTGAATTGAATATATTAAAGACGACAATCCAATAGACATTTTATTGCTTCGAATATTCTTACTACTCCACAATACATCTTCAGCAGAGTAGATACCTACCGATGTATATCACAAAGTTTACATTACATACATACTTAAAAAGGCATGGATATCATTATGTCATAACGTGCTTACCGGACATCTTCCATGGCACATCCTGACGTCGCACTCAATATAAAGTGCAGGAGAGCCAGTGAACCGGAACGTCTTCATGTACGCGTAGACCTGCGTCTCGAACACACCAGACTCCGACCACGAGCCGCGAAAACGGGAGATCAATTTGTCGTCAACAGGACAACTGAAACAACAGTCAGTTGATTAAGTACCGAACACCCAAATAGAGGAAATAAAATTCAAAATTCTCTTTATAGCGTGGAAGATTAAAACAGGTCCATATTTGGAGATTTTTTTTGTAAATTCTTTTATGTACGTACTCTGGAGGCAATATCCAAAAAATACTTACGTAAATAAATATTGCACCAATTTTGCGAAAATACGTATATACCTACTACCTACACTTATTTTTTAGAAACACGCTGTATTAAATCCCTTTTTGTCTGAAAGTTTCTGTTGACTAGATTTACAACCGCGATCCCGTACCTAAATCTAATTTATTAAATTATGCTCACGTTTTCCAAATAATTGAATTCAAGTGAACCTAATCGTAATGTTTGGCAATTTTAAAGAGATAGTTTAGACACGCCTATGTACACGCATTTATGTTACGGATAGGCTTTGAATGGCGAGCGTGTGTTAATTTATAGTTTCACACATATTTTTTGTTGGCTGCAAAGATTTAGACACACATAACTTACCCATATTCATCAATAAGCTGTATTCGCTTCGTGGCTCCGTTGTGGGCAAAACAGTCGTTCACCACTATATCGAATCCATCTGAAAATTGTACGTAAATATTACCTTTACATATTGACATACCTAGATATAACCACACCAGAGGTAGGTAATGCGATATCAGGAATCAGGACAAGCTTTTTGCTATCATCATCATCGTCCAAACCGAGTTCTTTACCCGATGCTTTTCCGGCAAAGGAAGGGCCTTGCCGGAAAAGAGCATCGGATGATTTCAGAATTATTTAATCATTATATTATAATCCTTTCCTTAAATTTTTCACTAGTTATCATCAGACTCACAACTCGCATTTATGATATACAAAGATTATTAAATTCCTTTCTATAAATGTAAAACTGTTACGCAGTCACAGCTAGCCATCAATGATATAAACGTTATTCCATAAACACAATGTACCAACATACCTTAGCTAACGTCATTGCTCCCATACCGTTCCATATAATAAAATTTACGAAAACGCAAGAACATCTCGCGTTCAAAATTGATCGAAATGTTTCTGGATCCGCATTGCACTAAGTCATGCGATCTCTATATTCTGACCGTTATCATTTACGCCCTTTATGTTACGGTATTTAATTGGTATTGGTATATTTAGTTCACTGAGACTGTACGGTACAAAATAACAGTCGATTATAATTGCATTGTGACAAACGCCGGTCAGAATTTCATTAATTACCCATTTGGAATTACGAGTTACGGAATCGCATCACGTTTATTTCAGTTGTGCGTGATAAGAAAAGTGTTGCTACCAATAGGGCCGTTTTTTACCCATTTTGTTATAGGGCACGCAGCAGTCGCACTTTGCAAGTAGACCAATAAGAGAATCATAGATTAGCACATCTATTTCTTATTGACTGATATTTGTATGTATAAAAACTGAGCTTAATCTCACCGTAAGCGCTCCTCATATAAATGAGTAAAGTGAGTGGGTCCCCAACGCGCACGGGGCCCGACACGCGTGCGCCGTTCGCTCCGTACCCCGACCGAATCTCCATGTAGCACTCAGGGGGTTGGAGCGTAAACACCACGGGGTTGCCTGTCGCCACCCTAAAGTAAATGATAATTAGAACATTACAATTAAAGAAAAAATTAATTTCATCTTATACATAATTTGTTTACATATTTAAGGTAGGTAGGTTACCTACTCAAATAGTTGAAGTATTATAAGCAATGTTCTTAGGAAAGGTTTATTTGTTACTCGTTTGCATTATGATTCAGTAGTTCCTAATATATAGGAATTCTCATTACAATGATGAATTTACGCTTTAGGTAAGACATCGTTGCGTATGAACATTTGATCGATGAAAAGGCAAAAGCTACTGAGATAAATACCTAATATCATAATGAATTTGATTTAAAATTACATGGCGATATAGCAATTTGTGTCAAATTACCCAAACCTCAAGAACATTTCTGTGGTTCGCAATCAAAAGTAAAACAAACATTGAAAGTTCTACTTTTTCTGTTCTAAACAAAACTGAAAACTAAATTCTACGCCTGAGCACGTCACGGAATGATCGATTTAAAGTGGAACGTTTGTTAGTTGTCAACCATAATCGTGCCACTCCTACTTTTATTATTTTTATAAGAATCAGGTATCAACCATATAATGGCCTGAGGTACATAGGTCAAGTAAAAACATAGACATGTACTGGTAATGTAGGTACAGTCGGTATCATAAGTAGCTTAACATGTTAAGAAACATTATGTCAAATAATTGAAAGAAACAAACATCAATTCAAGTTATTGTTTCAAATCAAAAAACGTCCAAATGATGATTTGAGAATATTTAAAAGTTCTTACTTTTGTTCAGCTAATTGTGATGCTGACTGTACATTATTGACATACATTTTTAAAAACTTCACTTCAATGAAAATACGAAAAAGTCTCCTTAACATATTATTATGTAGATTTATAGAAATAAGTACTTAGGTATCATAACCAAAACAAATCATATATATTCCGTAAAGGTATAAACTTAAAAATTATAAAGAAAAATAACATGATGGTTATATAACACAAACAAATACTCACTCGACGTCCAAAAAAGGGAACGTAACGGTCTTCCAGAAGTCGTACCCGTACTCGCACGTGACCTTGAAGTGCTCGTCCAATTCCTCCTCGATCAGCGAGTTGTACTGCACCGTTATCGTGTTCCACATCAGATTCTTCTGTCGCAGAAATAACATAATACCATTATCAGCCATTCAGTACTTAGAAACCTTTGGACCTATCATTAAAATTCGTTTTGTTTAGTATATATAGTTGAAAATAGGTAAGAAAGAAAGGAAATGTTTGTTGCCATAAAAAACAACACGAAAACCATACCTAAGTACAAAAACAGTATTTTAATGCCAAAAGGGCCTGCACTTCAGCATAATGCGTGATGGTAGTGAGACTGCTCCTCCAACGCTTATTGGTAGCGAAACTACACGGCCTTCAAAAGATGATAACGCCATGTAACTTATGAAGCCCGACTGCTAAGGGATGGCAAAGACCTTTCATGTGTACAGAAATTAGTGCAACCGTGACTCGACTCCACAGCCGCGGTAATTGAGGTATAAATCGACTCAGAGATCACATTGCTGACATCTGAATGCTAAATGTCCTATTTGTAATATTTAGATGCTGTCATATCTTAATCAGTGACGACCTGCACTTAATACGGTTTGCTAACAACGTTGCCAGTGCTATCATTTCGATAGCCAAATAGGACAGTAAGGGCAATATCAACTGACGATCGCTCGTTGACTCTGAATATAAAGTTTCCTTATGTTCACAAGATTGCAATCATGCGACTTATCTGAAGAATCTACTATGAAGTAGTCAAGTGTTCTTACACGCTGTATAGTTTTATGGTAGCTTATTAAAATTACTGTCGTGATCCGTTCGTCAGGCACCACAGTTATATTAACTGGCACTTTTAAATATTTCTTCTGATCTGTCATTTATATGTGGGATCCATCACCTCATACAGCGTAGATAGGAGCTTTAAAAAACAATTGCTCGTGACGTAAAAATTGATTAGCCAATCAGCAGGTAGGACGGTCAAATTAATCGTGTAAGTAAAGCCTCTTTTGATGCTCGGGGGATGTAGCATAATAGTGTGTAATAGTAGCCATTAAGTACATACATTTAAGCTGAATTCAAAAGTTCAATCATGTTTGAAACACTCACAGTGGGATGTTTCCTGCTGTCATCGTGCTGCCCATTGCGGCCCAATGTCCCGCATCTGTTCAACTGTATGTAAAACTCGTAATAGTCACGCCCCGTGCCGTTGATGTACATGCAATCTGGATCGTAGGAGTAGCCTGCAAACAATGGCAAGTTATAAATACGTTGGAAAACTGTCGAATAAAAGTTAGTCGAATTAAAAGAATATAAAGTTTCATACTGTTATAACGAACCCGGTTGACGTCGCATCGTGCTGCCGTATTTCCGTGATTATTTAAAAATATTTTTATAGTTATTCTGCTATTCGAGGCGGAGACGAATCCAGCCAATCAGAAATAACTAAAATTGATCAAGCTGTTTTCAAGTTATGAATGGTGTAACTAACCCGACTTTGTTTTATAATATAGAAGATTATTCGATGCATGCTTCAATTGTGTACCTAAAGCACTAATAAATAAATAATACCTAACTAAGTTGGTAAATGTCAAACGTACAACGTAACGTACAAATATCATGTTATATTCCACATCTTAAGAGTCTGTATTATTTCTTTGACAGCTATATTAATGGTTTCGTCCCACTAATCTTTGCCATTCAAGTGTCAAAAACACCATACCGCACAGAAGTTGACCTAGCCACAAAACTAAAACGCTGGTAGAAAGTATTTAGAAACCGAAACCGCACTTACTTCTAAACGCACGTTATCTAGGTAAAAGGGTTACTTAGGTCACCGAAACTCATAAACAAGTTCACCAGTCATAAGTTAATTACTTCTTGGAAGTCATTAACTGTGTGTTTATTTATAGAGACAGCAGTTTCCTCGAGCGGCTAACGGGAGTGCGAATTAAGAGCTTGTCCCACGAAACACTAAACAATGCGTCTAATCTCACACTAAGACAGCAAATACTATACACTTACAGTACAGTACATTTTAATATCTAGTAATCTTCTAATAGAGCGTGGTCGGAGTTTATGGTAAACGTTTTCCCGCGACTCTTTGATACACTTAGGTTTTATAGTGACTATAGTAAGATTACCCTCTATAAGTACGTAATCCAGGGTTATAGGTTACGATGGAGGTCAAATTGATAGAAGTTTTGCACATAGCGCGCAGTACCAAACATTTTCTTTAGACTTCTTTCATTGAAGTTATGCTCTTATAACTTAACTACTAAGATAAATTAAAGGACTATCATAAATCTAAAAAATCTAAATAAAATGTAGAGCTTGTTACGAATACTGCAAAAGCGTTAAATGCCAAGAAACTGTGCAAACATGACAGCTACGAAGACTCATAAAGACTTAACAGCACGTTCTCATGTACTTGATGAATGATAACCACGCCGCGAATTTATCAAGCCTCACATCCAACACTCACGCCCTTTGTGAACTACTGATAACTCGGTATGAACTCACGGACAATGTAGTTGCGACGCCGTACGAGAGACGTAAGTAACAATGACGCGGTAATGACACTTGTCTACTTTACACACATAATTGTTCCACCTGCCTGACTTCGCTAGGTATGGTAGGGTTCGGATGATGAGCATGATGGCTGATTACACAGGCCACGTGAACTGCCCTTGATAACTGTTGTGCAAACAGTTGTGTCGGAGTACCTCATTACTGTATGGGATAATTGGAGGTATGAAAAAGATACTAATGCTAGTTTAATAGTGGCTGTATAGTGGCCTGAGATTGACATTCTTTTACAGGTATTTTAGGCATTATTGCAAATGGAGTATAGATGGAAATTCACATCTAAATGGTAATGCTAAAGAGCTAAAATGAATTTAACATTTTCTTTACCTGCTGAGTACACAAGTCCGGCAAAAGATCCGTTGAAACCGACTCTGATCTTCATGAAGTCGTCTTGACACTCCGCTTCGATATCTGTTCAAGAGCAAATAAAATATTAATAAGAAGGACTTTTTCTTTACTTCGACATGGCTTTGTTTTCTAGGATTATTTGTTGGAGACCTTTATTTATTTTGACGACTTTTTTGGTCTTTTAGTAGTCATAAAAAATCGTATAACTATACCATTATTCAAAAAGTGTAATAAATAATGAAGGCACACCTAGTTTTTCTTATTTATGTTCAGTAAAAATATTCTGCAAGCTATCTCATACATGAAAGGACAATACTATCTTGATACGTAGCCATCATAATTCCCGTATCCTGCATCATATGAATAGTTCAGTAAAAACTAATAAAAACCGAACAAAGGGTTGCGCAAGCTCGGCGCCACGCGCTCCTACGGATAACATCTCAATTTGTCCGGTTTCACAACATTAGCTAGACAATGTTTGCCGGCTGTATATGAATATGTTATGGCTTGTAATTAATTAATTATGGCTTCTGGTGTTACTTTTTTAGAGTCTGTCTTTAAAGAATGATAGCATGATGATATAGACAAATAGACAAAACAATTTCAATGAAAGGAGAATGGAAACAATATGACGAAATAATTGGCACAGTGTTCCTCGAGATCATCGACAGGAAAAATATTTGTGTGATCCATACATACTCCTTAGGTGTCTGGGCATTTAATATTTCATCTGTGAAAATTATCTACACACAACAGATTACTCATTTCTAATTTAGGTTAACGTTTCCCATGAAAATACCGCACACAACCGCATTACCACGAAATGTGAATTCAGCGGCTACTTTGAGCTTGCATTGCAGGTCATTTTTCCCTGTTGAAGCGAGATGCCGCACTTGAAAATTACCTGCAACGATTATGGTAACCCCCCTGGGAAGAAAAAAGAGGAAGATAAATTGTGGTATATTGTGACTCACACTGCACCCTGCTGCCATTGGTGCGATGCCGGCGGTACTCCCTCTCCCAGGCGGGCGGCTCGCGCCACGCCGTGTCCACTGCTGGCGAGCGAGGCTTGATACTCACTGGTATGTAGCTGTTCTTCTCTGACAGGAACACCACCTGAGAGCAGGAAGTTACGTATTATTAAGACAAAGCCCTTCTGATGGTGGGAAAGTCGTAAGAAGCGAAGAATCCTGTGTGAGTCCGATGAATGTGGATAGTCTCGATACGTAGAATGGTGCTAATAAATTTGAAGAAATGTCAGTGTATGTAGGTATTCCTAAAGAATGTAGGAAGTTTTAACAGTGATTTGCTTGGATAAATAATGTGAAATTATTAATTGCAATATGATTTTTATCGTGTTTCTGGGTAAATTAGCAATTTATCTTTACTCAGTATAGTAGTATTGATATTTTGTATCGTATAGATTGTACCACAAATATTGGTCTTAAATGCCTTAAAATTTCTAGATACCTCTATGGTACGGTATACGACAGTATGTTATTGCATTTTACAGTTTTTACACGATTCCAAGCTGCATTAACTTTACGAATAAACAAAACCACTTGGAGGATAATTGCTAAAGTAACTACTCCAGGGCGCAAACAGAGCGTCATCTACGTCTCCATGCAAAGCTCGTTCAAATAATTGTCTAGATCAGAGTTTATATGGCAGTAAAGACGGATAAAACGGCAAGAAAGTGGATTATATTTAATATGAAAGTACCTCACAAATAATATAAAAGAAGGTATCGTTAAAACTTCATCATAATTCGGAAGTTTGGCAATCGACCCTTATACTCGTTAAAATTTGGTAACAGATATGCGGTACAATGCATTGTTATAATATCTTATCTAAATGACTCACTTTGTATAATACATTCCTAACATGAAGAGCGAGCCCCGAGGTGGCAGCACCCGTGGAGGTTTCGCAATCTGATAGCCCTGAGATAACACAAACCTAACTACCACCTTCCGGAACACGCGACTTTTGAGTGCCTTCAACGCATTTTACAACCTCCGCTAATTAGCCACTTAGCGTCAGTTAAAACAAAGCAAACAAAAATATTTAAACAAAACCGTTAACTAAACTGTGAGTGAGCACTGCAACTAGATTGCAACCATTATCTGAATAACAAAAAAATCAAAACACACTATTGAATTACGGCGCCGGTAATTTACCATTTCACAGTTCGACCCCTTGAACGTTTAGCACAAAAAAGTCACAAATGACAGTAAGTATGCCAGGGCAGTTCGCACGGCGGCTGCTAGTGCCTACGCATTATAAAATTGGAGCAGTGGAGTGATGGTAAACGCCGTCGCCACATCACTTTGACAAATTGATTTCTATATAAAACAACAAATAACGCCCCATTGAGGCCACATCACGGAGCGTCATAGCACGGTATTTCTGGATTTGGAACACTTTCATAACTATTCAAAACAGAAAAGCACTTACTTTTTGTAAGGTTAAATTATATTTTATTGTAACAGACATTTCTCTTAAATACAACGTTAAGAAGAAATAAATTAATTCCTGCCAGTGTTACCCAATTTTAATTACTTTGGTAAAGCCGTAACAGCATTGTATTTCACGGCATAATTACAATTAAACATTGATATTGACCATCGACCTTTTAAATCTTCATCACGTTTTACTCTCCAAACAATGTAGTTTTATAAATAGAAATGTTAAATTGTCGATCTTCCTTTAGTAACAATTCGCTTTCTCCTCGTGATACGGAGTAACATATAATATGTGACTGTAAACACGCTGTAAGTCATAGCTTTTCAGTCCTTTGGTATATTATGTGTTTATTCCTTTTTCCATACATATTATAAGCCTTTTTCGCTGGGAAACAGTGTAGAGTCTATAGGAACAGTAGCGAAGTTGACCCTTCAGAATGCAGCGGACGTTCTTAGGCATAATCAATCGTGACGATCTTCTACTTACACCGCCGAGGGCTCATTATTTGCACCCTTATCTTTTTTTAAAGACATTCTATTTTGGTGTGCACACACACCATAATTGAGATTTAAATGCTAAACAGAAGGTGGTAAAGTCACTCTCATATATTTTTTTTTCTTATATTTTAAGTTGCTCATCCGTCACCGTGTCCCTAAATTTTGCTATTGCCGGCCGTGCAAATTGTTGGATCTAGGTATAAGGTCATGTTGAGGAGTTAAAAATTCCTTTTTGGGAATCCATAAAAAGCCTCTGGCTGCAGTACCTTTCCCGAATTGCTTATTGAACCCTTATCAGTCCTAAAAAAATCATTACTAATTGTTTGATTAAAAATTCCATTCCTGAAAACCAGTTATAGCTAGAGTTGATTAAATAGTTTAAAAGGAAAACTAGTGTTTGTAGGGCACGCGGTTTGTGGCCGTCGTTCATGGTTTAGATGCAATGTGAGTCAAACAACAGCTATCCCGCTACTTAACTCAGGTCAGAGATGGATATCTCGAAACTAACACACAAACGTCTAAGAAGTCGACAATACGCGTAACACTGGATTCACGTTCTCACGATGTAATTCGATTATGATAATTTATTGTCTTTCGTGATACTTATTTGATATGGACATGATAAATTAATTGAATTAGACAAGACAAGGCAAGGGGATGAGTTTGTTTAAAAGAATATGCAGACAACCCAGTTAGCGAAAATGCTTACTGAAATGTCTCAAGAAAACTTATCAAGAGAGTCTTAAATTACACCTTCTGTAAGACTAATAGCTTGCTTACAGAGCTAGGTCCAAGTTATAGCTACCTGTGTTGTATCTACGATAAGAATACCTGTTTGATTAAAATGAGTATTCCTTAATTGTGTCTTATAGGAATAGTGGTCGAGCCCGGTTGATGGCAATAGGCTCGCCCCCTATTACATTGGGACCTAAAACATAACCGGCGAAATGTGGGTGTACTGTATGTGCACCTTTACCTACCCCTTCGGGGAATACCGGCGTGATGTTATGTTATGTTGTTTTTATGTGGTCGACCAAAACGAAATACAGTCCTAATCTCCTTCGGTTTAAATGCATGATTTATTGGAAGGAACTATTTAATTAGAATAGCATCTAATAATAAATCATTTCTATACGTACACAAAACTCCATAAATCTACACCGGAACCACAGATGATAACCTAATCAGATTAGAAAAGCCCTTCGCAACTGAATATTGTATTGCACAAGTCTGAGGCTGCGGCGTGGCCTCCCCCATTCAGTGTAGAGTGTACGATACTAGAGTACTAGTGAATTAAGCAACGTGCTGAGTACGGCGCATGCGTACCACACGGGTGCTCACGCGTAAAACAGAAATAATAGCTCATGTTGCCACTGTTTGATTTTTCAATTTATTATTTACTTTGCTATTTTTGTTGCCTTTTAAACGGATATAAATCTAACTTTTCGAAGACTTCGGGATGTATATACATTTCGTATTTAAAACTTTTGTGTGCAAAATCTATTTTTCTTATTTCTAAAGTAAAGGTGTAACTGTTTCTCAGCCTAGGTACTACATCTTACATTAATGAAACATTTACCATGCAATCAAAAAGTTTTTTAATTCAAAATATGCAACGAATGCGTGTGTATTGTAACAATATTCGCACTTGACACAGGTGTAATAACATATCATCTGAACTTCATACCATCCGAGTACAAAATGACCGTAAAACCAATGTCACAAATAAGTGCAGCAATTCCGCAAAACGAAAGGAAAAGATAGACTGTATCGAATCATGTATTCTTAGAAGAATTCTTTCAATCAATCCATCAATGCTCGTACAAATGGGTGTAAATTGGTGTCTATTATGGCGTACCTTTCACCCACTTCTGTGTTTAGGCCCGCGGGTAATTGAGCGAAGACTGTGACGATAATTTAGACAATTACTTTTTTATTCTGCGCCCCCAAATATATCCATTGTTGGCTGTTTCTTGACCATAGGCAATGTTTGTTACAAAAGTGAAAATGCGTTGTATTTACTTTGTTATGTGTTAAGTTTAAACTGAACTCTTTTAGTTTTATTTCTGCATCTGTGAAAGCAGACTAAATCTAAGTTTCTTTTCTATTAACCTTTTTATTGTATAAAGTTGACGCATCAATTTAAATAGACATTGACAAATCCAGACATCTCTTCAGCATCTTATTGTGAGCTACAACAATAGTTTCCGATTGTCTACAATTCAATTCATGCGGACTTCGTTAACAAAAAGATTCAGCAATCTAAAAATTTTGCAAATAATTGAGTTATAAATCCTCGTTAACAAATCTGGCTATTTTCAGAGCCATTAAGCACGATGAACGAGACAGGGCTGACCGGTGGCGTATTCTTTTATATCAAGAAATAGCTCATTGTTCGTGGTGGTTACATTACTCGCGCGGACTTTACGCATGTGCGTATGTAAAAAATAGTCCGACTTCAAGGCTGAATCTGAGAATATACGAAAGTGAAACTTGATGCATAAATTAGAAATAACAATTATTTTTAATAGTTTTAAGTGCTCCTAAGAGGTCTGTTTGTAGTCGTTGTGTCGCAGTAGACTTGGAAAAATATTGACAGGAAAAACACATCGTGGGAAAATCGACACACCTGAGAGATTTTTCAACGGTGTGTAAAGCCATGTTCGAGGCCTACAGCCGGTTTAAACTCTGACACCAGGTATTTCATAAATCATACGATAAAAAAGAAGACCCCAGACTTATATGCATCGAAATTACGAAGCAACACTTAATTGAACATTTAAGACTGGAAGCTGATGCAATGAAGTTGACCTAGGCCATCGAAAGTGGTACTCTTGAAATTCACACACCTTAACCCTTAATAGCTTAGTAGCTTATAGTATATATTATTAAAAAATATATATATTAGAAGAAGTAAAGTCTTATAACTCACCGGGTCCTGTTCACTGCCATCACTTTTGAGGGCTTCTCTGGTTTCATTCTGAAGGAAAGACGGTTTTATAACATTGTAAGTCTAAAAGATACTTGAAGTAATAACTTGTACTTTGTAATTTCGCAAAAACTGTGACATTCCTATGAAATAAGACGATCAGTATATCTGTATTTAAGTAGGCAGAGGAGAATCACACCCATTTTTTTAAGTTATTTATGTTATATATCCCAATTACCATCAACAGGGTTCAAATCGAGTCTCCCTGCTGCTGAGAAGAAGTTTATTTATCTAAATTGATAAAGGAAATTTAAAAAATGATAGACATGAGCGGAGTTTGGACCCGCGACTATCGCCGTCCCGTGGCGCTGCTCTAACCAACTAAGCCACCGTGTCCATCATTTTACCGTGTGATTCAAGCTTAGCATGGGCAACATGCAAAAATATATATTATATTATATAGAACAAAATGAATATTCACCTTAGTATTGTTTAAAGGTATGGGGTCAGGTGGGTCGTCGCCTGATCCCTCGTGTAGCTCCGATGAGGCTGACGACGAGACCGACACCACAGACACCTCGGTGGAGTCCGAATACTCCGCCGAGTCCAAGTGCTGCGACGCCGAGTACACCTATAGGGTGATACAATTATTATACATTATAAGTCATTGGAATTATAATAAAAAATACATGGCTTGTATAAAATTAAACTAAATCAACAGTTAAATGGTAGTGGTGAATAGGTAAGCATTTAAATTTTATATCTAAACAGTTACTGCATTACATTATTTGCTGTATAATGGCAGGTTGAAACAAAAGTCGTGACTAAACTTAGATTTTTTATTTTTATTTAAAAAAAATGTCGCCCCATTTCTAATATTTGCATTTAATGTTTGTGCGATTCACAAACATGACAAACTATCTATTACTACTATATATTACACAACCATCCAGACTTGGCACAAACATCTGCAGATCATACAAATTTTTGTCCCGTGTGGGATTCGAACCTGCAACCCCTAGCGCATATAAGTGTTTGTCCTGTGCAGTGAGTATGGTGGAAGTGTGCTGTGTCCAATTGCTTAGCCACTGCGCCAATCAGATCATCAAAAAAATGCGTAAGTTTAAAGTGGGTTTTTTATTTATTATTTGCCAAAGATATTAAAAAACACTGTGTCAGTACTATGACAACAATTTCTGAAATAATAGAAGCAATAACACTTCCTAGTAAAACATGACTGATATATTTAACTCTCAGGTTTTTCTGAGAAAATCAGCAATATACGAACTAATGTCTTTAACATACTAAAAATGCATATAACAGTGGTTTAGAAGCAACAATTAACTTATTACAGACCACTCTTTCAATCAAGCGAAACAGACTTTTCAGATTAAAAAAATTACACAATTATTAAGAGATTGCTTTGTCCCTGTTACACAAAAAATGTCTCATTTCGTAGTAGATAATAATACAAAAACATTTTCAATTGAAATAGATTCTTAACGTAATAGCAAATCCAGTTAATCTTGAACAAAGTGCTTATATTCTAAGAAACGTAATAAGGTCAAAGATTTCCAAATCCATTATCCATGAATATTGAACGACTACAAAAGAAGAAATGCATTGAATACTTACTCTGGAGATAATAAAATAACTGCAAACGATGAGGAATCTGAAACAAAATTAAATTTATACCTTTGCCTTTACGTACGCATTTTGAGATTAACAAAGATTAAATAAAGAAATTTATTCAATAACATGTTGCGTGCAGACCGAATTGAATCGTGATACATTCTAATGATTACTTATATCGGCAAACAAATGAACTAAACACGGCTAAACTTGCTTTAGAGATACGTTGCTATTGGCGGCGCAGGCGCATTGTTCCCGAGTAATGCTACCACCTAATGACGGGTCAAAAGACACGGCGGAGTAATGACAGACCGCGAGATTGGATTGATCCCGGAGAATCAATATCAATTACTACTTCTGACTTTGCCAACAAAATTGTTGAATCACGTACAGTTTGCGATGTAAATATTATATATTACGCAATTTCAATTTTCGTTTTAAGTTATATTTGTAATGTGAATGGGTTCTGGAAAAGTTAAAGGTGAACGAATCTTCTCGATGTATTGTTTACGGTACGCTTGGCATTCATCGATTTATTACCAATAGATGCAGATTATGTTCTTGAGATAAATAAATAAGTTCAATAGTTATAAATAGATGGTGTTAAAGTAAGTAAGGAAGTATAAAAGTTCGAACTTTCTACACTTCTTCTCCATAGTTTTTTTTATAGCCTATTTTGTTCCCCACTGCTGGACAAAGGCCTCCCCTTTCTTCTTCCAAACCACTCTATCCTTTGCAATATCTGACCACGTGCGTCCCGCATATGCGACCTCATCACACCAGTTCGCGGTTACTAGAACCTTTATCTATTACAAATCAATGCTCAGTACGCGCAACACTCTTGAAAAGGGATCCAAATGACTTTTTGTGTCATCTATGCATGTAGCTCATGCTAAGCTTAAATCTAAATTGATAAAGGAAACTTGAAAAATGATGGACACGAGCGGGACTCGAACCCGTGACTTTCGCCGTAACTGAGCCATCGTGTCACACACGGGTTCGAGTCTCGCTCGTGTCCATCATTTTCTAAATTTCCTTTATCAATTTAAAAGGGATCCAAAGTTTAAATTCACGTATAGGTAAGTTAAAAACGCATAAATAATCTAAATATACATAGGCATCAATATTTAGATTATTTATGCGTTTGTACTAAGTTACGATAAAACTAATACAATTGGAATATCCAGCGCATTAGTTACATTTCTAATAACATAAGGAGTAATGTGCCCAAGTCAGTGACCCCTCACCACCGAACCGTGACCTCTCGCATCCTTCAGAGAATCGATAAACCAATCGGAATCAATGAGTCATCACGGCGTCGTGCCTACTACCAAGTTGTGTCGTATGGACGCCATCAGAAATTACAATAGAAATATTTAATTTAAAGCGGCTAAAAAATAATAAGGTATTTAGTTTTTACTACCACAACAAATAACTATATCATTATCATCACCAGCCTATCTCAGTCCACTGCTGGACATAGGCCTTTCCTATGGCACGCCACTGAGTTATAACTAACTACATAATAATATAATTCTGGCAACTATAATAATTTATTTATACAAAATTCTAAAAGCACATCATCACGCCTGTATTCCCCATAGAGGTAGACGGGATGACTGTAAACCAGATTTCGCCAGTAACGTTATAGGTCCCAACGTAATAGGGGGTAAGCCTATTGCCATCAACCGGTCTCAAATCCAGACTCATGATGCTACTAAGAATTACCTAATGAAAAACCTAATAACACTATGCACGACCTGGGATTCGAACCCAGGATCTCACGCTCAGTAGCCGCGCTTAGCGACCACTAGACAAATGGGGCAGTCTGTAAATTTCTGTACACCTGAATTCCGATACATGATGTAGGTAGTTACTATTCGCATTACGTCACAGTCCTACACCATCATTCCGCATTCGAATTCCAACATTTCGTGATTGCGCTCGCGATTAATCGATGACCGAACGATCCGATCATCGTTAGCCAAGTTATAATCGTTTTGGTTTCGTGATCGAGAATCGGGTCCGTTATTCGTGCACATCCAGAGGGCGACATGGCGTAATAGCTCGTTTTGTAGGAGAGCCCTCGGGACGTTTGAGATGACTGAAGCGCACGACGGGTCACTCAGACCTGGGGTTAACAATAGCGGTGAGTTTGATCATATAAGACAATACTCTATTTTGTTTAAGCACCTAGAGGAACCTACAATAATAGCTCTATCTGTAAACTTGCATTTCATAAATTTATTTTTGCCTTCATATTATACGCTAAAGATAATTCTGTTTTTTGCATTAATCGAATTTACTAATCATAGATAGGATAATATATTATAAAGAATAATATTAAGTATGTATTAAATAACAACATGTAGTACATTATATTAAGCAGATTTAATCTTAATTTCTATATCAAAATGTACGAGTATGTATCGTCAAGTTGATCTCGTAGAGCGTGCACCTACGTAGCACTTACATGTTAACTCGTTGATGTCTTTTGTTCACGCGTCATTTACGGCAGGCATATAGAACTTGCTTTTTTCTGATTTTCAAAATTCTTTCCTTTTTTACAGATTGGCTACTGGACCGTTTAATTCTAATAAGTATATATTCTAAATATGCATACTTGTATGAGTAACTAACGTAGCAAAAATAGTAGAATGTACTTGCTACGCAGTTTATGTTTCTATGTAGCTGAGCAAAGATATTTTATTATATAGGGTGTTACTATAGCACTTTTACGTCGACTCAACTTGAAAATAGCATCGTGTTTATTTATTTTTTGTACCTTTTTCAAAAGCGTACACTATAGGGTGCGTACTTTTTTGAGTAAAAAGAGGTCAACTATCGTTTATAGATAAACACAGATTAAACAACTTTTGGTAGTCTTGAATAGGTAACCGTACTAGCCGTTCTTTACTCATCAAAATAGATCGACCAGTGTGATAAGTAACTCTACTTCGGTCAAGTCTGAGGTGTGATGTTATTTTAACGCAGCGGGACTCCTGCTGCATTAAAAATAAGATATCATTGAAATAATTTTTGACACCTGATCGGCGCGGCGTATTTGCTTAGCCGTGGATTTATCCTACTAATACGAAAGTGTTTTTACTTGGCTCTTCTTCCAGCTGGAAAGAAGCAACGGATAATCCATATTTTGCATTGAGACAATTTATAAGCCAGATTTGGCCATTTTTGCCCAAAAATACATGGTCTTTGGCAAAAAGATCTCGAGACCCCACGTCGTAATAAACGCCAGTATTTAACATAGACAACACCAAACAAACATTTCACATAATACAAAGGTGAGGGTCAATCAAACGGATGCTTATTATATCATATTATAGTTCCTCTATTAAATTAATTCAGCGATTGCATAATTTTCACAGTAAGTGAGCGCGTGCGCATGTAATCTCACCGAGGCTCGGTTCGGTTCGTCGACGGTCGGAACTGCTCGTCCTCGGTCGGCTTCCTACATCTCCTATCGTAATGGCCTCATTTCCGCTTCCTCACTTGCATTCTACGCGCATGCGCACTTAATGTGCTATAACTAGGTCATTATGTATGTTCAAGGACGTATCGCTTTTAAGATGAAGCTTATTCTTCAACTTCAAATCGAAGCTTTCTTTCATATGTTCCCTTCAATTCTTCTGCTTATACAACCAAGTAGATTTTAGGTGCATTGGTGCCTATAATAAGATATGCTACAGGCAAATAACTTCACAAACATCAGTGCATTAAGGGCTTTCTATGAGGCTCTTGTGAGAAGTCAACTCGAGTTTAATGCAGCCGTCTGGAGTCCGAGTGAAATAATGTACAACAACATCCTCGAACGGATACAGAACAAATTCATTTGATTTATTTATTTAAAACTATATGGAAGATACCCAATTCAATTCAATTTACGAAATTGTAGGAGATTCACAGCATCTGAATTGACCAAGTTACGGGCACTGGCATGATAACATGTGAAACGAAGGGTGGACACTTAACACGTGTGAGTGCTAAGTAGGGGCGCCGCGCGGAACGCACCGTTAGTGCACGGATGGTGTGACATGCGGCTCACACTCACCACGGCTCGTCATAACCCCGCGACCTGCACACCGTCACAACGTACCTACACGTAAAGTCGAACTTGTAGCTTGAAGATTGGGTTATGTAGCCACTGGAAAAAGTGCCTACCTACTACATAAATGCATAAGACGCGGTGGTCAATGTTGATGATGAAGTAAAGCAAGTTTGTGTAAAGTACAGTAGATACGAGATTTTTATTAGGCCCGACTAAAGTTAGTTACTAGCGGCGTTATAGTATTTTTTCTGTTCTTTACAAGTTTATTTTCATTTTTATAGACGTTGTTAACCACTGCATATTGCGAAAAAGTTTTGGAAAGGTAAGTTAAAATGCGTATACTGTACGTATTAGTGTACGCACTGTACGCAAAGCGTGGAAAAGCTACATGACGCTACAATGTATTTTGCACACGTATCAAGATCTTAAAATCATATTCTACAGACAACAGCGCTGCCACTGTGACTTCTGCCAATCTCTGATTGAAACATCACGACCAACGAGCCTATCTGATCGTATCGCCCCTTGACGTGATGTTTACGAACATAAATGGGCAGCAAAAAATCTTAACTGCGCATGAAAATATGCGAAATAACTACGTTTACGTATATCTGCTAATTACCTAAATACTCCAAATAGTTTCCGCAATAGAATCACACCAGGAATTAAGTTCCGTTTATAGCGGCTTATCAAAGAATTAATCAAAACTTTAACTGTAACATACAAAAACTGAGTGACTTTGAGAATATTATTTGTATTGTATTGTTTCCTCATTTTTCTATGGGTAACTTTCACGTTCAATGTCAAACCTATTAAACATATTATACCGATCCTTGAACAACTACATAATAACTCGAACAAATTTGTCAATATATAATTACTATTTACTTTACGATTACTATTTTGATTATAGAAAGCTTCACGTCTTCGATATTAATTCTTAACACTTGAAAAGTAACAAAGGTCCTGAATGAATGGAGTCTAGCTAGAAATGAGAACAATGATACAATAAATTATGTTGCGGTAAACTGCCAAATCTATAGGTAAAAATGTCGGCCTTAAACCTGTGGCAGCTGGTCAAATTGTTGGCTTTAGAAGCTCCGATGCAAATAAGCCATGCCTTTTATTCCGTTCAAGCGTAGCGGGGTCACAGAACTAGTACAAATATAATTTTGTAGTTGCGTCGCGAATTTACTTACTTCTGTTGATTTATTTGTCCAACTGTACATTCTTTAACCCTGAAATTATTTGTTAGAGCGCTTCAAGTTGAATGCATAAATTGAATAGCTTTTCTACCTTTCACTGCCATTTCTATAATATTTTAATGTATATTTCCTAACATCTCTCATTTGAAAAAAACCGGTAGATACCTTTCGCCAAAATCAGTAAGTAATTTCCTCATTTTTATTACACCCACAAATAAATAGATTTATTGTTTGCTTGCTGTCATTTAAATAATGCATCACGTAAACAATAGAAAAAAAGCTTGCTACTTAATCCCCAACTCAATTTACCTGACACTTAGCACCATTTTGCACTAAGCTTTACACGATTCACACTTGTTCATTCGATTAACACTGCCACTATTCGAGCTTCAATCGATATCACTTGCCGCGTGATTGCTGCGTGTGTAAGTTCGCGGATGAACGCAGCGGAACAGTAGGAACAATGGTTGTTGCGCGACCGTCTCTCGCGACGTCTGACCATCAAGTGTTGGCCGACGGCTCAGCCTCCAGCGTGCCTCCTCATCCGCGTAATGCTTCCCGCTGCGGTGAGTTCGAACAGCGAGGGGGCTTAATCACTTCCAAAACCATTCGAACAATGTCCAGGTGTGAAGCCAGTCATGCTTAATCTGCCTCCACTCCAGGCAAGCATGGCCAGAACTAATTAATCGAGTTCTCCAAAATCAACAATTTTAATTTACTCACATGTTTTATTCACAACACAATATGTTTAAATAAATTACAGTGAGGTGAAAAGGACTTGATCATTTTATTACAAAGGCAACAAAATCTTTATTTATTTTCAACGTCGGCTATGATGAGCCCAATTTAATTCATTACCTAGTTATGTATTTTGTTTTGTTACTTTTGCGTAGTAATTTTGTCAGGTTGAGTATACATGTTTGTTGAAGTAATTGCTATATACAATAGAAAATTAATATAGTATTCCGAGGATCCTCTCCATCCGTAGCATTAAGTTGAATCCGACCACAAGTGACGTCACTGTGACTACTCCAATTGTAATTTTCATAGGTCTGTAATAATGAAACGATTATTAATGATTTGCATCTAAATGGTGATTTTGAGAAGAAATCTACAAAAGTCATATTACAACCAACCAACACATTTGACGTGTGTTGTATTAAATCATTAGCTTAAAAGTTTCAACATACACATAACATAACTTCACGCCTGTACTCCTCGAAAGGGTAGGCAGAAATGTGTACAACCACAATATATCGACGGCTATTTTAAGGTCACATATCTCATATAAAAACATTGAGTTTTTCTATTAGATACAACTTTGTACGATCTTTGACTTTGGGAATTTGCGAACCTGACACTCAGCAGTCGCACTTTTTGACCAGATTAACGAGGCAGACAGAAAGTTTAAATGGCACCCCTTAAAACGCCAGAATGAACGACAACTTGCCATTTGCATTACACCTGTGCTATTGCTTGTCAGTCTATCATACATAGAGCACATACCCGTCAGCATTATGGAAGTAGAGAGCACTCCTGAGTGTGTAGTACACCAGCTGCATGTAGCAGTATATGAGGTAATACAACGCGAGCGCCGTCGCCGTCACCGATAGTTGCACTAGCTGGACTAGTTCTCCTACCACTTGCCAAGATTTGTTGGAAGCCTGAAAAAAAAACAACAAATTATATAGACATACCAAGACTTATAACAGAAGCTTCTGGTTCGAACTCATCATTTCAGCGTGACCTTATATTGCAGTTTCTGGTAACACTGGGTAAAACAGTTTTAAAACTACACCTCTAAGGAAATAAAAGTGTGATGGGTATTCTCGTTTTTTTGATGTGAAATGCATGAAGTTAAATACGTCAATGTAGGTTAAAGCATCATTATTAGAAGTATGTCAGAATCGTAGCAAATGGGAATCCGTGGTCTCTGCTTACCCCTCAGGGAAATAGGCGTGACTTTATGTACGTATGTAAAGCGTCATTTGTAATATCGCGACACTTTGTTAGAGCGTGTTTCTTGTTAAGTAAGTTTACGTACTATTGGTGCAGTGGCTACGAAACAGGACTACGCCAAAAGCTACGGGTTTTATATCACCCACATAAGAGAAAAAAAAAATAGTAATCTTCAGTGTTTATGAAACAAACCCACGATACAGGAAAAGCATCGTGTGGGACGTTTTTTTAAAATAATTAAGTCATTAGTTTTTCAAAAAATGGCACTACATTGTTCCATCACTCTGAGAATGGCAAAACTTCCTAATGTTACGAAAAATCTCATTCATATTCGTGTTACCATGTTAAAGTAACAAGTAACCTAATCCATCAACGAATGAATAGCCGGACAGTACAATTTAGCGGTCGACAGACGAACACTTTACTGTACTTGGTCTTAACCTAGAGAGATCGCTATCAACGCGGTTTAATTAAACATTAACAAACATTAGGCGGCGGCAACCTCAATTGGGTTCATCAAACAAGGTTTTATTAAGATCATAAAGTAAATAAAACTCTTTTAATAACATCACGCTTCCGTTTTCCCTGTAAATGTGTAGTTGTACAATTTAATTGTTGAATTTTAAATGATTATTTTTATGGTACACTTACTTATACATATAATATGTAACAACTCATCTATGTTTTGATTAATTTTAATAACAATTTTGCTGTGGCTCAGTTTATAGGATTTTTATTAAGTACTAGCTGACCCAGAGAATTTTGCACCGCCTTCTCACCATTGAACCCTGGAATCGAATATTTCAAGACCAAAAATTTGCCAAGTCGGTCCGGCTGTTCTCCAGTTTTAGCGAGACTAACGAACAGCAATTTATTTTTATACATTAGATCTATAATGATATTTAAAAAACATAATCTTCGATAATAACTATTATCTCTCTCATTGCTTGTTTAGATAGATATTTGATTCATAAATTCTATAAACGTTTAAATAGGCACTTAATCCTTATTTGTTTACTATCTCTAAATAAACAAAAAAGAAGTGCAAAAGTGCTGAAGTTAATTTGTGAACAGTGAAGTGGGGTTCATCCTCACGACCTGTTGATACCAGGGTCGGCACCACCGCTGGCCAATTACAGACTGTTTACTTTTAAAATAACCATTGTTAATAGGTTCATAGAACTTTACATACATTTCATGCAATCAAATTAAGACGATTATTTTGTAGTCCGGTGTAATAGTAGTAATAGTTCATTTGACTCGTGTCTGATAGATTTTTAGGATAGATAGGTACTGATAAATGACATACATTTTAAAAATAGATAGTATGCCGACACCTATGTCTTTTTGTTGTTGGAATATTTTTACGTACTCATCTATATCTGAAGCTTTAGCGAAAACGTGCCTACAATAGGTGAGTTGATTATGTAGCTATTATCTACTTATTTTTTTGTTCCGTATTAACACAACTTTAATGGAAAAGATAAGAATTAATTTAAAACAAGTTAGTTTAAGTACATAATGTTAACGTCCGAAACCTTCGTACCATCCGGACCATCATCCGGTAAATGCTTATCAATATTACGCTCATAATGTTTTGTTTAAATAAACTTGTTGGCTATGCAAGTTATTTGTTTAACTAAATAAGTTAAATAACTTTAAATTATTTTCGTGTGTTATTTATTAAGGTGACTGAGGATACGATTAGAAGGGTAGGTCAACTAGGCCATACATCCGACGATATCACAATTTCTTTGATGGGATTGCGATCCCTGCCCCTTTACCATGAAATCCTAAAGCAGGACAGTTTACGTTGTGAAAGCGGGACGCCGTATTACTGATGATAGATGGCGCACGTAGCGGCATCTCGCTTTTATATCTTAAACTGTCTTGCTTTAAGAGTTCATGGTAACGGGGCTGAACCTACAATCCAACTGCGATCATAGAATTATTACAGGATTCTTTTAGTAGGTATACCTAGCTACATTCTTTGACATTAATCGTAAAATCTTAAGTCATACAAATTAAAACCCCATAAAAGTCTCTCTTACGTCATAGCGTCACCATTAAACAACAAAAAGTGACCATTCACCTTGTAGTGGGAAGCGGCGGTGTCGCAGGGCGCGACGCGTCACGATCCTAGTCTCGATGCTATCTCTGCGCACGAGCATCCATTACCCAGTACCCACACTCCTACGCCGCACCGACTCAATCGCCGCGTTTATGTATGTTGTTCTCACTAAACTGATAGTAATTTTACAATAGGTAGGTATATCAATTATAAGCTCGTAAGAAGACCGTAGTTTCTCCATAGATCCTTATTTCAGTTCTCCATGTTAGATGTGTTCCTACTTAAAAGAACCGAAACTGTATACATTTATGTATTTAATAAATTTTGTTAAAAAATAAATGACAGTTAAATTATTTTTCATTGAATAATAAAAATATAAAATCGCATTGAAGTTAAAAAACAAAAGATTTTTGGTAATGTTTAAATCCAAAACACTGGAATCCAGAATCCAATTTACACAGTTCCTGGGTTCTACCGGCTAGTCAAAGGGCAGGTCGCAGCGTGTCCGTGTTGTAACAAGACAAGAGCAAGACATTCCTGAGTAACGACAGGCGATGCATCGAGCAGGAGCGATGTCCGATAGAGGGCGCACGAAGCACCCACCTCGCTCACGACGCCCGATTCCCGACGCCGACGCCGAACTAATGCTTATGAAGATGCTATCGAACATCTAATTAGGCATAGCGTCACTTTAAAGTTACGTGAACGATCCCACTGATATTTTGAAATTTTCACATGTTTTTTGCCGAATGATCTCGAAAACGATTTGAATAATTATAGGTACCTAAAAGAAGCTTTAGGTACTTTTTACATGGCTGATAACTAAATACCTAATGCTGTTCAGTGTTTGGTGAAAGCTTTAAAGCGTTTCTAAATCTATGATGCAATTTCAGTACTCCTTGCTCAGTCAGGAGTTTAGCTTAATAATCATTCAGGCATCTACTAACCTTCCTTTCTGCGGAGCAGTCAAATTTATCGATTGACTGTAGTAAAGTATTATCGATGAGTGCCGGTGTGTAAGCACAGTATCCACAAGTCTTATCAATCTGAAAGAAGTAACAAATAGAGTCTAAGTATTTTGAACTACCTTCTCTGTGTGAACAACTTACGCTCTTCACTTCAAACGCTAGGTAATTATAATAAATTGAAACGGTTTGAATATATATCCCTATTAAAATATACGCGAAAGTTTGTAAGTATGGATGTATGTTTGTCACTCTCTCACGTAAAAACTACGGAATGGATTTTAATGAAATTTCATATGGCGGTAGCTGACACCCTGGATTAACACATAGGCTACTTTTTATTCCGAAAAATGTAGCGGGTTTTGACAATAATTATGTGAATAGATTTATTCTGGTATTTGGTTTATTCAAGAACGTTAAATCGGTGGCATTTTTTGCTAATCGGATCTCAAGAGTCGAATGGCTATAGATAAAACAGTTGCAATGTTCTGGCTGTCCTACGCACGTGAGTCTAAAGCAATGATTTCTTCTGAGATACAATTTGTCGCGCCATTACGCGTCGCGAGGCACTGCATAACTAGGTCTCAAGGTAAGAACAAAAGAATGGTGTTGACTGAAGACGCCTTTACTCTTACTCTTTTTTCAGAAATAGTGCACTTGCTCCTCACTTTTTTATTAGGCTGAGATGTGTCGCAACAGGATCCAAATATTTGGGTTTCTATATACATATAAGGGTTTTTGTCCCGACAAGTTTATGAGTATAACTCAAATACAATCGTAGTACCTACGAATTTAAGAATCGATTCAAGAACGTATTCCTATTTATGAAGGGCCAGAATCATAACCTGTGAATTATAAACTCATTTTTACGGCAACATAGCTCCATCATCTGATTTGTACTATTATAAAAAATCTTTAGCGTAGTATAATTACCGCGCTTTGTGTCACCGCACATAAAGGCGCGGGCGACGGCGGTGGCGGCGCTGGGAACGAGTTCAGAATGTGCCTGAGCTTGTCACTGGTCCGAATACAGCCACACTGTCTCCTCCAGGTGCCCACATCTTGCACCTCTTCTATTGTGTCCCCACTAATAGGTGGGGGTAAAGGGTGGCACTTGGGTGACACACAAATATCGCAATCAACTTCGCTAGTCATTACAGCTCTCTATAAAAACGGAAATCTAACATGCGATTATTGTTGACATAATAGGTACCCGTGGTCACACTGATTCTACTTCTACTAGTATAAAAAGGGTCACTGGAGAGTTGTTATCAAAGTTCTGTAACCTGTTACCAAAAGCTCCGACTTAAAGCTTAGGTACATGCCAATGATGTAATCCTAAGTTAAAAGATTGTTTTATAGCGAACTTGAGGCAGATCGTTTTAAATTGGATACAACTTGTCGATCGTACAAATATATTTTTGTGTAATTTTCAAAAGACGGTGGTAACAGCTTAACACTGCTTTTTAGATGCTTGTTTATTTCATTGTTTTTACGTCAAGAGATGCCGTTTCCCTCGCAACCAGCTAGGCCATCGTCCTCCGAAACAGTATAATAATACCTTTGATCGTGCCAAATGTCAAATTCCCCCTCAGGTTGACAAAAGGGCTAGTGCCAGGAAATGTTTTTCCCAGCTATTAAAATGCGAAGTTTAGCAATACTCCGTCAATAATGATAAAGTATTAAATAAACTCACATATTCTCGACCTATTACGTTTCCTGAATTTGTTCGGTCGTCTCCGGATGAGGAAGGTTGCTGCAAAATTGATTGAATATGATGCAATTATTAAGCTGTTGGCGTATGTAGAATATAGGAGTTATTATATTGAATATACCAATTAGTTCACATAGCACTGAAGATTTTGAAGGTTACACAAAATAAAAATAACATATAACAACAAATATGACGTTACACTTGTCACGGTTGATTAAGCGAATTTATAAAATGAGGTTTTATTTTTTTTCTTATGATACTTGTCATTTAGTACATGAAGAACACATTTCGAATAATGATTTGGTTATGAATGGTTGGTCGGCTCTTCACGTGACCAAAGGGCTGGCTTGTTTTTCGGTCAAAGAATTTAGCATTGCCATTCAACGTAGCAATGCCGCAAGCCTTTTGGGCAACCTACAAGTCGACAGCGAGAGGAAGAATACTTCGATGCATAATTTTTAGTTTCATTTGTATTATGTTACTTGTTTTTAACGTTATTTAAGTTATAGTATAAGTAATTATAATGTAAATTGTTAAAAAATAAATTGATTTCTCGTTATGAACTTTTTCAATATGAATTGTTTTGAAACAAAATGATACCTATTTAGAAAATACCCATGTCCTCACAGAACAGGAAGACTTAAGATTGATCAATGCTGCGCTTGAAGCTGTTTTTAAAACACATAGATCATCAGATCTAAAGAAAACATCTAAAAAAATGGATTACTTAAGTACTCTTTTGGAAGTCAACATTTGGTATTAGCCCTACACTTGCAACTTATGCGTAAGTAGAATGGCCAAGCTCCAAGATACAACATCGGACTTTGCTTCAATTTCAACCATACAGTATACCCATTCGCATTGTGATCGGATAGCCTGATAGGTACTTATTGCAGGTACTTGTCTACAAAATTCAATTTACAGTATATTTTCGTTGTGATCCGAAACTGGGTTAATTTCGCGGAATTTGCCGACGCAGGCGCTAACGGCCCAGTAACCGACACTGACAGGGCACGTAACTCGGTTCACCGTGCGAAACACCACAGGTAATATTTCACACTAAATTATAGCCTAATTATTGTTGATACAGTCAGTAAGTTTCAGCAAACAAAATCATCTGGGACTTGAAGCATGCTTCAACCTAAACGTGCAGCTACTTACCTACCACATGTTTAAATGTTAGTGACGTAAGCGGCACATATACCACAGGCCAGCCCAAAGTGGTTTTTCTCTGACGATTTTCTCGAAGAACACTTATATTTCCCACCATCTGAATCTAGGTATATCGTTATTCTGTAAAACGATTCTCCAGGACTGTACCTGCATTTAGTATTCACATAATTACAGTTAAAAGAACTTACTGAAATATGTTTCTAAATGATAAATCCTAATTGCTTGAGGTTTTTGCGGTCCCGAACTCTAGGTACCTACTTCTTTTACAGACGGTACTTCAACTCAATCTAGGACATCACCTTAAATACATTTCTAAAATGTCTAATGTATTCAAATTAAAGTTTAATTTGTTTTGTCGATAATCGCCAGTGTCAAATGGCCCTAATTTCCCGCGCGGTGCCATACCGTTCAGCTATTGTTACGGACAATATTATGTACTTTTATGCTTCTTTGTAAAGTGCGCGTTTTCATACTTAGCTTCACCGCTTATGACACGGACGTAGGAAGGCATTAGTAGGAGCGCTTAAATGTGGTAGTGTAAGAAGCAATCAGAATCTGTTTAGGGGCCCCTAAACAGATTCCAGTAGGAAAAAATATTTAATAGTAAAAATGTTGCCATAAATTTTAAGTTTAGATACCAATTCTTGGATCACTTGTATTTGAAAACCTTTGAAAACCAAACTAGCGCTGCCGAACCGAAGTTCCATCTTATACGATTCGACCTGGAAAACCGGCTGTAGTTCTAAAGATTCTCATCTTTATAAAAATTTTACCTAGGCTTTTTGTTAAGATCGTTGGGATCTCGGAAGAGGCTGTAACTTATTGCAGACTGCGTAAAGTGGATAGAAGTGAATAATCAGAGTTTAACAGAACATCAACCAACACACTACACATTTCAGAAGAAGCGACATTGGTACCTACCTACTATCTGTATCCCGTCTAACAATGGACACAATCACTCAGAGTCGATTAAATCGTTTGCGCTTCGTGCGTGTTTTCGACACTCTGAACCCGACTAATTCATATTACCACGGCAGACAGTTAGGCACATGTGGCATAACGGTGAATCATAATTCTATACATTTCCCTCATTGTGACTGCAAACGCATTAACCGACCGTGAGAAGGCCGAAAATCCTTACGCCGTTAGCAGATACCGCTTACGTGCAAATCTTACAAATGTTGAAGCTCATTCAACGTTACCTAACTTTATAACAATAATTTCGTAATATTACGTTAGGTATGAGTTGTAAAATGGAGAAGTATTTTTTGACATTCTTCCCAAGTTACGTAATAATATTTAAGACTTTTTCCACGCAGGAAAAAACTAACAAAGCAAGTGTTAGAAGTAGATAAGGAAGGCCTCAGTGAAAATAATTTGGTACACCTACATACCTACCTATGTTTATCGACATTTATAAGATTATGTGGAAGAGCTCTATATTTACCAGATGTTATAATAATAAAAGTACCTACCTACTAACCTTAGGCTTGAAATGTAGGTACCTAATTGCGTCCTTCGGCCAATGCTATGTGAAAAGGACCAATGTAAAGTTGCGAAAGAATAAAAACTTATTTCTTAAAACTATGGCTGACATAACTGTAGCAAACTGTAAGACTTAATTTATCGCTATGCCAAATTCATGTAACAATGTGTAAGACGTAGCCGTGTCTAATAAATATGACTGTTACCCACATTTAATCGCCTGATGGTGGCAACAAGTAGGTGTTTCTTTTCTTCTAGAAAAACCTACCTTCAAATTATTATCATTTGATACGCATACGCTATCAATCATTATAATACTTACCATTAATTTCATGTTAATCAACAAAGCTGCTAAGGACAATCTACACCTCAACCATTTTTAGGACTTCCTACTAAGATAGGTAGGTAGATAGAACTAATAGGTAGGTAGATAGAGCTACTAGGTAGGTAGATCACGGAACGCTCACGTTCCACGCGATATATCGCGGCACGGCTGCTTTGGCATATACCTGTGTCGAATCGTTGGCAGAGAGCCAAATGACTCCTGCCATTAATGTTGATGTGACACGGCGCAGCACACGCTTGAGCATTGCTCGGCTTGGGCTATGCAGCGCCGAACACTCGCCACAGTCGTCGGGTCGGACCTCTCGCTGCCAGCTGTCATCGAAGAGATGGTATGAGTGAGAGGTTCTGTAGCACCATCATAAAGTTCTGTGAGGAGTTGATGGCCCTCTAGGAGAATAATAATATTTCAACTCACACGCAACATTTTTACTAACACTGAAACACCCCCTATAGGTGCATAGTGGTGTAGGGGAAGGGGTTAGGCTGCGTTCGGAAGCCATAACAGCCATAAGGGTGATTCACGGGATATGCTCGTGATACATACGTCTAATATCTACAGATTCTTTCTACTTACTTTATACCAATTTTCCATTCATGCAAGAGATCTTATTGAGAAACAGTATCATTAATGGTGTTTGCTTTTAAATTGATAATATTTCCTATAAGTTACTCATTTATGTAGGTACATCGTACATCTCCGTAAAATTCCTGGCTTGTTGATTGCGAAAGTCCTCTGCTATAGATGCTCAAGTTGTTTCAAACAAAAGCGACAATTTTCTGATTAGTGTAGCCATTTGTTCCGAGCTTTTGTTTCGAACAGGTTGCTTTCTATAAGAACTCGGGTTGCGTTTGGATGTAACTATTTGTAAGTCGATTACGTAGTTCATTGAGATTAAATTATTCAATCGTCTATTTAGATATCTTCTTTTATAATGATTTGTGTGGTTTAAAATTGTCACCTACCAACAACAATTGCAGAGCCATCTATGAATTTGTCGGCGAGAAAAGCCAGCTTTTATCACCAATGTCAAACCTGATTAACACATGATTTTTACCGAACTACAGATGGGTAAATAGGTACCCGTCTATATTATTATATGTATTGTAAAAATGGTATATTCTATTATTTATACTAACATACCTAAACAGACAATTCATAATTAGATTTCGGTCGAAATGCATCATGATCATTATCGTAGCGATGCAATTATGCACCAGGCTTTATTCACATCAGACGACAATTTTATTTAATAAGTCACCAGTTATCAATCATGTTTTCAGGAAGAGTGCCACGCTTCTGCGGAAGGCTCTTTGTCCTTTGTAAAGCTCGGTATGGACATTAGGGCTTACCACCCGGCGTGTGGCGCGAATCGAACGGTCGTTCACTCGCGCACCTGCCGAGGTATTATGATCGACATTACGTCTGTACTCTGTAACACTGCGAATCGTGCGAATACCATTCAAGCTTTTTTGTACTTACGACAAATTGACAAACATTTTTACGTTTTTGTCACTGGGACCTAATCTTACCTAGACCCTAGTTAGGTATTAGATAGATAGATAATATTCTAGCACACCAAGAAATACAGGATACAGTCTTATTGCCTAAAGAAATTTCTTCTAGACAACTATGAATGGATAGTTTTAGAAAGAATAAGAATAGCGGGCGGTATTAGATATTATATAGTACCTAATTGAACATCATGAAATGCTATAATCGCACTTCACGTTGATATTGATTGATACCTAACATTGGATAATAGAATAATTATTATCCGTACATTGCGATAATGTTGTCAGTGGGCTAATATAATAATGCTGGTTAAATAGAATCTGAGATAAATAAGATATCTTTATATTATGTTGATGGCAAATCTTACGTTGCCATTTCAAATCGCATGTCTACCTAAAAACTGCAGTGCACCTAAAAACTAGGTTAACACACAGTAAATATTTTAAATATATATCTAGTTGTCACATATTATGCGAGTTTCGATCTATTTCCATCGAAAAGCCGCAAGACGAAAATAGCAAAGCGTAATCTGTTTCAAAACATTTGAGTCGCGCATAACAGCAAAAACCGACTAAGATAAAAATACACAATTACAACTGTTAATCACCCAAGGTGAAATTTTATGTTAAGGCGAAAATTGAAGACGGTCTGAACAATGGGCCGCACTCCACAAGGTCGCATATACAATAGCGGTGCCCCAAGTATTTTGGAAATGCGAAGGTCAGCTGTGTCGAGATCCACGATAAGCCCTTCCTCCTTGTTAGCAACGAAAACCTATTTCACGCCAACGTGGACACGGTTAACCCTATGTTTACATTGTCAAGATTAATAATAGGATGCTTGGTATGTTGTCACGTTTTAAAATAAAGAGCTAGGAATATAATTACGACGAATATAATTTTACCTACCTACATGACCAATGTTGGTAATTTAATGTCAAACAAAAATGCGTCATAAATGTTAAATGTTTGCGCACCAAGCATGTGACCGTTAATTGGTACGATAAGAATTCTTACAGAATCGATACATTAATTCAAGGCTGTTTCCAATTCTCACATGCTACAGATTCATTACTAAAAATAAAAGACGTATAGTTCACCATAATGTTTAATAAATAAACACATATTACATTTACGCTGCGGAAGCTACTTTTCAGTGGGAGCAGCCGTAGCACTCGTGTGAATATTTCTTTGAAAGCAGATCCACAATTTGACATATCTACTGACTCCACACAGTGGTCCAAGCATGGGAACAACATTAACAGCGAGACTGAACCATATCGCCACATAAAGCAGTCTAACATTAAAATAATCGTAATACAAAGAGTAGACAAATGAATGGGAAGTTTCGGTCACTCGAGCCAGCTCGGGACGTTAACCCCGTCCATTTTGTCCTACCCCCGCAAGATTGATGGTCGCGCTGGTCCACTGAATGGAGTTAGACTGTGGCATAACTAATCTATCTTATCTACTAAGGTCAGCAACAAGCTTCGTGATCAATGGTGTGAAACAAAAGTAATGAGATCCACACAATAAATAGAGATCTGATCAGAGGTGACGAGAACATAGTATATTGAAACACTGTAAATATAAACAGTTTAAAATATTGTGTGAAGGTACTTAAAGTTAAGTGCACATTATAGTAGAAAATCATACAATACATCTTCATAATAATCTACAAATAAACTAACAATAATAAACATCACATATTGGCAAGTAGTAGGTATACACTGTAATAATAATAAAGGCTGTACAGTCAGCAACATAAGCAGCTTAACGAGTTGAGAAACTTAATGCAAATAATTGTACTAAACAGGTACATTCATAAAACTGTCCAAAATAAAAAAGCCAAAATGCAAATCTGAGAAAATTTTAAAGATTTTATGATGCACCAAATTGTTTTAAATTCAAGGAATGTTTAAAAACTATGATATAATCAACTACTTCTGTTGCTGGCTGCTCCTATTTGTTTATAGAATATAGACACCCCTGACCATTTGATCATCGCAAATAATCACAGATCCACATCTCCATACATTCACCTACATAGCAGTTATACAAAATGTAAAACAATTTGAATATATTAATATAAACATTGGACTCACACAAGGAATGTGTTTGCAAGTAGTCGGGACCGATGACACAATCACTAACACGTAACGACACTAAATTGTGCTCAATACACTAAACATATCCATCTTTATCGCACTCGCATTATACCACCAGGTATGTTCTACATTCTAACATTTCATTTCCTAACTACTGTATACAGATTGACCGTAACTAATATTTAAAAATATATTCCATTGATATAGGAAATATTCATAAAACACCCATTTCGATACCTATCAACATATTTTTATATATAACTTGTACATGTCGTGTAAGCGGAGGCATGATACTATTTTGTATATAAAAGACGAAGGTAACATGAATATTGAATACTGAGGGAGCATACCTTCAATATTATTACAATCAATACTGATGATGATTCCCTTATATGTAATGTGGTGATTAATTAATTGGTAAGTACCTATTTATACATGGTTATGGAAGGGTACGATTAAGTAATTTTTAATGCATAATAAAATCCAGTCGCAGTATTTATCATTTATAGTCAGTCATAAAAGACATAACAGAGAAAACAATCACAAATACTACTACACTAATTAATTTTTTGGTTTGTATAAATAGACATCAAGCAGAGGCATGAAGGACTAAGTAGTTGAAGTCACAAAACATACAGTCTGGAAATATATACTTTATGTTAGGTGTCTAGGAAAATAACGATAAATGCTGACAATAAGACTACTTGGGATTCAGTTCCAAAGCGTCCAAGTCTAAACCTCGCGAGCGGGACAAAGGATACATACTAATCTGGAAGAAGTATTATAGGAAGAATGGGAATGCAACAGATTACACACGTGGATGACGTTGCCTTATATGGCTAAACACACCATGTGTAGAGAGTTATACTTATGGTCAAAAAAAGATCGGCTATGGCGCACTTTGGGATCTTTGACTGCCATGATGAGTGACACAAAGCCACCATGTGCCAATCTTGGCAGATAAGTCTGCGAGAAAAATGTTACACTTTTTGGTAATAAATATAGCTACATCACAAAAATACACACAATATAGTATACCTATTTCCAATCAAGTTTTGTTGAGAATACTAATTTACCTTTGAATCAATTATGTACTAAAATTTGTCACAGTTTACGTCAGATAAATAATATAATATAGATATTTCTTATCATACTGTATCTGGTAACGACAATGTTTCGATTTAAGAAAATAATTTTTGATCCTGTTAATTTTAGATATACTTTGAGTAAATTCACTGATAGAATATTTTGTACGTCAGGCGAGTTTAACCACTATCATATATTTTGCATTTATCACATTTATTCAAAAGCGCACTAATATTTAGATAGTAAAAAATCGAGTCACAATTAATACAAAACAGAAACTCTAGACACGGCACTTACATATTATTTGTGAATGACTAAAATGACCGTGTAGTTTGCGCATACTAAAATGGTGCCATACATTTACAACAGCTCCTAAGACTTGTATTTTTAATATTTAATATTGGCGATGATTTACATTCTAGGCTATTCTAGCAAACGACAGCCTTTGTTTTCAATTAATATCGACAATATAATAGTTCCAACACTAACACTGAATTTTAACTACCTTAAGCAAACAAATCCAAAAGCTTTAAATACATAAAATTTGTGCCTGTCTTTATCATTCCATATGTAACCCTCGATTTCAGCCTATTTTATTCCAAAATATTCTTTACACGCGTTCCATTTTAATAAAGTAAAATAATGTCTTATACAACATTGAACTTTACACAATACAAATCCTATATTAAAATCTCTTAAGCGCAATAATTTAAAACACACGTATGATGGACTAGTTTGAATAAGTCCCTTGAATAAGCAGTAAATAAATCATTGAAATAATAAAATATACTATCTACATTTAGGAACATGTTGAAAAAACAACATAAATAATAGAATAATAAGATATAAAACTCAAGAGTTATACCGATTTTATACAATTAAAAAAACAATAAAGTAAACACATACAAAAAGCTGCAGAAAACAATCATAACAAGACTGCCATACCGCTTTTCGACCTATGCATTAAGATGGAATGCATGTTGTCTTACTACCATAGCTACCTACAGTGGAATTATACATCAGTCTCAGTTTTGCTACTTGTGCGTCGGCTCCTGCCGATGGAACCAGGATTCACCCAATGGGGTCCACTCAATAAAAATTTCTTCACATTGTACTCCATTCTTGCCAAATCTTCTGGCGTTATTTCTTTATTGCCTTTGGCTCGAAGCCCCTCCGCGACTAAATCGGCGACAGTTTCCCTGTTCTTAGTGGTATTACTTATTTCAGTGACAGTTGCGTCACCACACTCGACAGGGAATATTGTTTCTTTGACCACGTGGCCGGCCAGTTTTGGAATTGATATTGCATGTTTTGCTGCTTTTTCCTGGTTGAGAACCGGGAGATTATTGTGCACCCAGGCATTATGGCCGTCTCTAGCATAAGCTTTCGAATACTTGCTAACCGGATGAGGCATATTAAGCGCAAGCTCGTTGAGAGTTTCAGTTAGCCTTGATAACTTACTATCACGTCGCGTTCTATTAGCGAAATTAACGTCGTCTTCTAAAGGATCGTTAAAATTGTTTTGTTGTTCCAGGTTTTTTTCTACCCATTCCGCTACCCTAAGCAGTTGCTGCTTTTGCAATAAGGCGGCACTATCGTCGCTTGACAGAGAACTTGTGCTTTGCTCATTAGTAAAAACTTTATTATCGTTAACTTTTAAGTGAGTTTGAGTAAGATTTGGATAAACGTTAACGATAGATGGCAAAGTCTTGGGTACTTCAGTTTTTTTCTCCACTTTTGGTACGTCACCTTGTGGAGGGAGGTCTTTAGAAATCCTAGTATTTTCAAGAGAGTGAAGTTGTGACATGTCGATTTTCCTTAAAGGTTTATTGTACTGATTAGTTAATTTGTTCTGTTCATAACGGTCAAAGTTAAATATTTTAACGTCATTATTATCGGTGGGAGTTAAAACATCAACTTTTTTAGTGTCATCGTTAGTTTGAACATTATTATTTTGTGTATTATTAAGATTTTCGGCATTGGCATTGAAATCGTTTAGTAGGTTATCGATTTCGGTGGTGTTTTGTTGACTTGCAATACTTTGGGATTTATTGTTATTATTTTCTGAACTGTTTGAAAATGTGTGAGTCTTTAAAGGTTGTAATGGGGAAGAGGAAACGTTTAGTAGGACGGGATTGATAGTTGTATTTTTTGCTGCGACACTAAGGTCTTTGTTATTATTATCGACGTGGACATCGATGAGCGTGCTCTCAACAACGATGTTATCGTTTTTTATATCTTCCTTAATAGTAATGTCGTCGTCCGTTTTAACTAAATCAATAAAGTTATCTACATCATCGGTGAGATCTTTGAATATGGAATTTTCATTGCACTTACTTTGACGTCTGTACAACACGGGCGGCACATCTGGCTCGGCGTTATCGAGTAGTATATTTTTAGACCCCGCCTGCATACGTAAGTGACAGAACCTAGGCCCCGGACCGACTTGTGTGTTAGATTTATGTGTACTTACAGTTGATTTAGCAATCGACGACGTCCTACTGACAGCACCCATCGAACTATGAGAATTTTTCCTGATACTTATGTTATCCCCGGTTTTTTCATTCTCAAGTATTGGCTTGGCATCTTTATTGTTGAGCACATCTCTGTTCGTTATATCTTTAACAAGAAG
Organism: Abrostola triplasia; assembly: GCA_946251915.1. Lineage (NCBI taxonomy): Eukaryota > Metazoa > Arthropoda > Insecta > Lepidoptera > Noctuidae > Abrostola > Abrostola triplasia. Next base: position 5,197,438 of record OX276434.1, on the reverse strand, counting down.
CGTTTCTTCGTTGCCTGCACTATGAATGCTACTTTTTTTACTTGAAATCGAACTCTTCGTACGATCACAAAGCTTGTGATGAACAGCAGGTTCCATATTCACACTATTAGTTTTCCTATATTGTTTCAGGTCTTCCACCTTTGGAACAGTTTCTTTTTGTGCAATAGGTTCCAGCACGCTTTTCTCAATCATTTTAATTTTATCAATAACTACTCCATTATTTTTTGGTTTTTCAAGAACTTGTGATATGGCTGGTTGTATATCTTTGACAGGTTCAGCGTCTTGTGGTAGTATATACAAAGGACTAATAATTCCAAGATTAACAGTTTTATCATTAATAAGTTTTACTGGATGGGGTGACATACTTCGAATACTGAGATTGGAATGTACTGATTTGACATCTGAATTGCAATTCAGGCAAAGAGAGTTTTTCATTTCACCGCTCGAAACAGTTTGCGTCGCAACTGAGTAATAGCTTTCATTGTAACAGAAGGGCTTGTTTTGAGATTTGTTACAGGTGCATGTATCACAGTGTTTAGTCACAGTATCTTGAATACTGTCTTCAAGGATTTTCGACATCAATGAAGCAGAAATATTGAATTCATATTCACTAGCATCAAATGTGTCAATGTCATTACCGTTCTTGGACTGAGTTGAGCTTGACGGTTTCGATGTTTTTGACATTACATACTGCGACACCCGAGCCTGCGTGTCTACAGGGAGCTGCAAATAAAAGTAATTGATGAAACGTATTGTATATTGAAAAGGTAAACATTTTACCCAGGATGTTTACTCACATTGTCTAACTTCTGTGATACAAAATTGTCAGGCTTGCATTGTAGCAACTGGATTGCTAAATTCATATCATTTTTGTATCTTTCCTGTAATCAACCAGAAATATTGCTAAGTTAACTAACTAATTATAATCAAATCAAATACAGAGAAAAAATGAGGAATGATCACAACACTATAAAAAACTAAAAAAAATACAGAACATACATTTTCCTTTTGTAACATACTATAGTTGTGCTTTGACTCAGCTAATCTTACTGATAAAGTGGCAATGTCTTTGGTCAGTTGACTTTTTTCACCCTTCATTTTATCAACCATCTGCAAAAGTTTGTCTTCAAGCACTTGGTTTAACTTCTGTACTCTCTTATGAGAATCATATAACCTGCAACACAAAAAATATATATTCTTACATTCTCCATAACTCTAAAATGTTGTACAGTACTCTAAGATGTTGCACTGCAAAGTTAGACAGCGAAATGTATTCTTATATACACTATTATCTCACAGGTTCCACCTATTGCAGACACCAGTCTCTATTAATACTGACGAGAGAAAATAAATAAAATTTATAGAGGTATTGCTAACTTGCCTTTCATACTTTTCCCTCCAAGTGCCAACTTGTTCTTCAAGGTCGTTGGCTCTACTAGTACTCTTGATGAACTCTCCCTCAAGAGCTACAATATGACTGTCTCGTTCGGCAAGGTGCTGCCTCAAGTGTTCCACTTCAGCATGCAACTGCAGCCCCTCCACTTCACCATCACACTCCTAGTAATTTGTGCAACGTCAAAACAAACAAGCAAGTGTGGACATAGCATAGAACTGTGGTGAATTATTTAGAGGAACATAAATAGACATGGTTTCTCAAAATCCTTAGACTACAAAAATTTGTTACCATTCTGAAAATCAAATAATACTAGTCAGAAATTCAGTTGACTAAACATATGTGTTATTTAATTTAATATAAAATAAGTGACATTGTATCAAGATAAAATTAAGAATCACCCGTTTTTAAGCTGAGCAATTTGAGATTATAATGATATATACAAGTATTTGTATCTGCACTACTGTACATAATCTATAATTGATAAACATAATTATAATTGTAGTAAATCTCTATTAAGAATTATTATGAACCCCAAATGGCTAAACAAAATAAATCTTAACAGTTCACAAAACATAGTTTTATGATCACATTCCACATTCAGCTTGCAATAAACATTATCAACATATATTTATGTTCCTTTAAACACACACAGTGTTATAGTGAATAAAAGTAAACTACATGTATAATCTAATACTATTCAGTGAACATATTTAGGTTTGAAGGTGTTATAAATGCAAATTAGGAAAGAGAAGCAGAGTGCATTTTATTTTTATTACTGGGTTACTTTGATACTAATTAATTACATTTGTTGTCATCATTTTAAAAGTATATAAATGAGTTTTACCATTTTACAATCTTGAACTCCAAACTGGTATAAAAACCTACCATATACCATAAGTGTACAATTAAACACCTGTATGATATAAATTGGTAAATTTATATCCCCTTGTTGAAATTACTATATATTATGTACACAAATTAAAATAATTATCTATTTTGAAGACACAAATGTATAGCCATTATACCAATCTAAAACAACTTTATGCACTAATGGCATTTCTAATCAAAAGCAAAATCAATTAATACGTAATTATTAAACCACAAGAAAAGTCAGCTTAGATCTTTCTACAGTCAGAAGAGGATTAAACAGCAAAACATTGGTAAATTTTTACCTTACAAGGGGAATTCTTAGTACTCTCATCCATCGCTCAACAAGCTTTAATTCTACTTCACATTTCAGATTACAGTATGTCCAATTAGTCGAATAAATTGAACGAAGTCACACACAAAGTGATTTTATTAGCTATTATTACCAATAAGCCACTGTTAAAACAAAATAAAATAAAATCAATCTTGACACACAACGTGAAATATTTACTTATTTTATATGCTTTTGCCTGCTGCCAATGTTTAATGACTCATATAATCAAGTTACTATGAATGGGAAACTAGATATGTTATATACATATGAATAAGACTTGAAATTGGATTTTCCAAAAAGAAAATTCTTTCTGTGATGTGAATTTCGATTATGTGGCTGATAACCAACTGACGTTTGACAATTGTGAAATTTATTTTATCTGTGTAAAATAGTAAAAGCATATTTGGAACCTTGGTGTTTGGCACAAATCCGCATGGCAAATTGTATAGTCTGTTTAGCTGAGATAATTTTGAGCGTACGGTAATTACTAGAGTAGTATTAGGGATCGTCATGAAACACAAATAAGCGTAATAGTTTCCAAATAATCATTAATGTTTATGAGTACGTATACATTGACACAAAATTGTTCTCATATTATTATACATTATTACCAGCTGTTCTTCTTCTTTCTATCGTGTATTATATATAAGCTATCCTATGGTAGATATTTTTCACTTACGGCCTACCTACTAATTAAAAAAAATATCACATACAATAATTTTGTGTGACAAATTGAGTAGCCAACTGCCGCAGCAGGCGACCTTTGTTAGAAAAGGACCGATAACATAGTGATTACAATAGACCACCTAATTTTTGCTATTATAATTTGAGAAGGACAGCAAAACAGTCAGATAGAATAATTAGTATGCCTCAAATTAGAAACTTGTATGCCTTTTGTAGGCTAAACATGCCGACCTATTTTTATTATAACTTAAGACGACTTGACGATTTATGTAATAGGTTTACCTTTTACCTGTAGTGATATATATACCAGTACCTAATGCCTATCGATGTTAGGTAGTAATAGCTTCTGTAATTCATTAAATAAATCATAACAGGGTAATTACCCTGTTATGATTTATTTAATGAATTAACTACATCTACCTAACCTACTAATACACTATCTACCAAAGTAAGTACATACCTATAACCGCAGGTATACATACCTACCAGTTATTAAACAGGAGGAAAGGACAGGTTCTGGCCTATTTATACCACCGTAAGAATAAAGATTCCAATTGAAAAGATATTTTTGTGTTGGGTAGTCCATTTATCGAGGAAGGCTTTAAGCTACAAAACATTCTAAATCCACGCGGATGAAGTCACGGGCGGAAGCTAGTGCGTTACACAATGCGACCAAAGAACTTAGCAGTAACTACCTAACAATAGTAAATAATCACCAAACTAGTGTGTTGTTATTATTGCGTATAATCAATGATTACTGCAGTTATTTTCATTAATAAAATCACACGTATCTAAAGTTACAGAACGTACTTTATTTGACTATTAGGTATTATTATTCGATTTATAGGTACCATAGTTCAAAAGACAGGCACTTTATGCGACAATATTATCTTATTCGTGCAAGGTCACTTTCACTAAACTATTTACACATTACACATTAAGTACCTACTTGGAGAACTCACCGTCTCGGAAATAACCTGTTAAAAATAATATATTGACGGAGATATGCCGAAATATATCTACCTACCGCTATCTATAGGTACTTACTGAACGGTAAGCGGCAGAACCAAATGTTCTATATGTTTGTACCGACGCACGTCTGGAGCTGACGAAAAATCTATTTCGGGAGACGCCTGCTTCGATGAACATACGTGTGTGAATCCAACGAGTCGACAGTCCTTTGTCTGATTAAAAACGTACTGGTAGTATACCTATTTTATAAACACGCATCCTCGATCTGTAATTGCGCGGATGAAAGATCGGCTTGTTTATAAAAGTATTCCAAAATGGGAAATATACTCAGTAGTGAACCAGCCAGGGAACGCGACGCAGAAAACGTCAACAGTGAAAGTGAAACAATGAACAACGCAAGCGTTTCACGTGATGACGAAAGACAAGAACTAATTTCAAGTGAATATACAAGTGAAGATGATATCCGTGCTAGAGCAAAGGAAGAAGAAATGAACGAGTTTAGGAAACAGTTGGATATTAAACGCGAACAAAGAAAACAAATATTGGCGCGACACAGAGCCGAAAAAGAAGAATTGGAAAATGCTTTGCAAAATGAAAAAGCTGCTAAGCTGGAATTATATGAGAGCAACAAATTGTTATGTGAATTGTTAGCCAAAAATGATATTGAAATTCCCGATAATCTTCTGCATTTAAGGGGAAATTGTGAACTTACAGATGCGTTAGTGCATATGAGAGAAGAATTTGATGATTTAAAAGCAAACAACTTAAAACTTAGAAAAGAGTTATCTGAAACAAATCACACGTTACAAGGAGCTTACTCAGATATTGCGGATTTGAATGGACAAAACAGAGAATCTATGAAACAAATTTGCGCATTAAAAGAGGTAGTTACAGTCAGTAAAACAATGATAGGTCTTCGAGAACAACAACTGAATGACGTAAGTATTTTTATTAATTATATTATAATAATTGCAATATTGACTCCTGGGCATTTTTTCAAATTGCTATTAACTTCCGCTTCTATGGATGATGATGAGAAATTAATTGGTGATTTTATTTACTATATATACTACACATGTATACAAACCCGTAAACATAAATAACGTCGTAAAAGTAACTATAGGAAGTCTTTAAAATAGTATTGGTAAAATAATTGAACTCTCGCGTAAGAAGGATTCAGTTTGATCAATATATGTACCTTTACTAAAGTGTATATTACCTGACGATACCGGTCAGGGACCTCAAACCTGTAATTTGCCTATGATTGGAGATAGATACTCACTCGGCGTTTCACAACTTGACAAAATGCCAACACTATAACAGCTGCAACAACCTTACTTCTTAAAGAAGAGATAGTTATCAATTATATTTGCTTTAATATTAATCCGGCGGTTATAGATACCTACAGTATTTTTTTCCTACTGATATCTCGTTATGTGCAAGTCAAAACATGTGTATAATTTCAGCTAAAAAATAAACTAACTGAAATAGAACGTACTCTCGCTGATAGAGAAACCAATTTGCTGTCTACTGATCTAAGACAAGAATACGAGCGCCAATTGCTAAACATTCGTACATTGCGTGTTCTTTATGAAGAGCGGGCTCGATTGGCAGAAGTAACCAGGCAAGGTTTGATTCGAGAATTAGATGAACACAAAGTGCTTTACCAAGGAGAAGTTCAAAAGTAAGTATCTGTATTCTTTAAAACGCATAAATTAGTCTTCCTTAATAAGGTCTCCCTGAAAGAATTTCGCTTACGGCGCCAAATCTCAACTGAGATAAGCCAACTACGTTTAAAACTTAAACTACATTTATGCGCATAATCTATTCATACTTTCCTTATGAAACAGCCAAACATTTCAAATAAATCAGGTGATTGACTAAGGGCTTACTGTACACACCGAGTCACGGAGAGATCTCAATAAGCAAGTCAAGGCTTAACCAAGGATGATAACAACCAAGACTGCATGATTGCTATATTTAAATCTATAAGACTGACTGGCAGACAGACATACTTAGTTTAGGTATACCCAAAGTATGTACTAGACACTTCTATAACACATCTTGACTTGTTAATGAAATGTGTATTATGTTTCCAGATGTAAAGATCTAAACGCAAAAGTAGAAGAACTCGATTTAAAAATAGATTCTTTAATTGAAACTATTGATAACAAAAATTCTCAAATATCTTCTTGCCAAACAGAAACAAACGTATTGAAAGCAGAAATGGCAGTCGTAAACAAAGTATGTATACAATTTATTAAACGAATTTTACAATTGTGTATTTAGTTCTAATCATGGGTGAAAGTTCTAATTAAGTTTTGTATTTCAGCTATTCTCTCAAGTTTTACTTGGGTATAAGACAAAGCAAGATTTAGACACATTGGTGCAAAGACTTGAAGAAAATCATGGCTTATTAACGCATATGGCTGAAAAGGAAAATGGATCAGAAGCATCATCAGCTTTACCAAAACTATTATTAGAATTAGTTTCTCAGGTCGACGAAAATGAGGATAAATGCACAGATGGAAATGCAGACGATAATGATCAGTCATCAAACCAGGAAGTAACCACTCCAGTACAATTACCAGGTGCTAGCAATATTCATATAAGAAATATTTTTCGTTTTATATCCAATTTAAAAACCTTCTTTTTTTTTAACGAATTTTATGTCAACAGAGAACCAAAAAGCTACCACTGCCGAAGAAATTGTTGAAAATTTACCGAAAGTTTGGAAAGTTTTAATAGAACTTTTAAGTCACCAAAATGTGCCAGATGAGAACAGTCCGGAAAAAGTAACAACGTGCTATAAATCGGTCGAGACCAATTCAGGACCCGTGCTGGTGCCAAGCGTTAGTCAGACATACATCAGATTAAAGGTACATTATAAACTCACTGCTTCAGTAATCATTATTTTCTAGCTAAATAATTGAGTCATGGGCAAAAGTCACAATGTAAAAATAAACAGCTTCATGATCATCATTATTTTGCAGTACACAAAAAATGCGCGGCTTCAGTTTTGGTACTGAGCCAATTTTTGTGTAATCTCCGAAAACAAAAACATTATCATTTTCTTTGAAACGCATGCATAGTTTCTTTGTTTTTTAACAATTGCATCATATTTAATTACAGGATCTCATATTAGAAAAACTGGGTTTGATCAAAGAGGTCAATCACATGAAACAACTTAATGGGCATTTAGAAACACGTCTGCAAGAACAGGAGCGAAGGTTGTGTATGGTTACAAATGAGTTGGGTAAGACATGGCATGTTGTTGGCCGACTACGAAGGCATCATCATCAATTACATACCCATGAGAAAATACTTAAATACGAGTTGCAGCAGAAGAGGAAGTTATTAAATGAGCTCAAAGAAGAACTAGAATACTGCCGGGAAAAATGGGAACAAGCCCGTGAAAAGAACACGCAGTCGGAAAAAGACTGGAGAAAACTTCGAGCTGAATTTTCTAGCAGAAAAACTAAGCCTGGGTCTCCTTCTTTTAACAATTCGGGAGAAAGTGGTTACAGCGATGAAAGACCTTCGGAGGAATCATCAGAATCTAACGATGAGAGTGAGTACGTGGCTGAACCCATGAAAAGGTGTAAGAAAAAACAAAAGAAAACGTTTGAAACTATTTTAGACTCCAGCACAGACCACAACTTGGCAGCAGAAAGAGAGGACCCTGTCAGTGATCTGCTTGATGTAGCTGATTTGCCATTAGATACTCAAGAAAGTGAAGTCAATCATGACGTATCTCCTGGGCCTAGCAAAAGTGAACGTTGTCTAAAGGATGGTAAAGTATGCGAAGAAACAGAAGATGAAATCTGTGATATAGCCCACGATGATTCATGTCCTGAAGAATTAAATACAGAACAAGTATTTAATAGTAGTGTTAACACCACTGCTGAACTACCAGTTGAGGAGATTAAAGTATCACCATCATCTAGTTCAGACGAGAACTCTATACATTTACCGCTATTTGAGCCAACCCACATTTTAAAAAACAGCCATCTCCAAAATGAGATGCTTGCTATTGAGATGAATGCAACATTAAATAGTTTGGAAAAAAGTAGCGCTACATTGCGACAGAAGACTCAAGTGACTGCTGAAATAAGGGAAGAAATAAACGATACACTTGACCATATCATAAATCGACCTACATCTAGTAGCACATCATTCGTCTCAAATACTACAAACGAAGAACTAGATAAAGTGATAGAAAATCATCAGCCAGTTCTCACAGACGTAATATTTGACTCAGAAGCAGGGTCCATTTTATGTAATCACTCAATTGACTGTAAAGAGACATCGACCATCAAACAAAATGTTATATCCATACATGATTCGGAGCCCGTACACGCAGATGTAACGGACAACAGTACAACAGTTGAAGAAAATCCACCTATGGATATGTCAATCCAAAAAATAGAAATGGTAACAAACCCAAACGAAATTACTAAGTTACAAAATGAAGCTTGTTGTCTTGATAAAACAGGTTCTATAGAAGATACTAAACCAACCGTTTCTAATTGTACAAACGATCCATCGAAAGATATATTACAAGCACCAAGCACCAATTTTAAAGCTATATTAGAAAGCATTAAATTGCAAAATGAGAGACTTGCTAAGAAAGACGAAAGATTACAAAACTTAGAGAGTAGTTGTTCGGAAGTAGTGAAAACTTTAGCGAACACTGTGGATTCAAGTGACAGAATAATAGAAAAACTGGACTCACTTCATACTGAACATCAAAGTAAAAGCGATGAAACTTTGATAGACCAAATCAAAGAAGACAATTCAGATAAAGAAGACTATGTGCCATCAACATCTAATGACATTGACCACGAAGCACGATTTGCTGCGCGTGATTTGCGATTAAAAAGGTTAGAAGAGCAAACAAAATCACTAGTTAATAAAGTTAACAAAACCACTTCAAAGGGCGTAAAAATAAATTACAAATTGGATGAATTGCATAATATTTACGGATCAGAGAGTTCTCGAGCTGGCACACCGTCTGAAGACAATGAAGATAAAAGTAATGGTGACGAATCTCCAGACGAATAACGACGTTATAGTTTTTCACAAAAAATATTGTATCAACTATGATTGAAATACGTGTATTGTAATTTATTATAAAATATAAGCAATAAAAATACACTTCGAGATTAAATGTATATTTTAAACTAATTAATTAAATAATTTTAAGTTTATCACATCAATCACACAAAATGTTTTTGGTACACAACACAACAGTAAAGTGTACTAATTCTAGGTACATTCAACGGTAGGCTTTAGACACTAAGCATACAATAGTTTCCAAAATATTTTAAAGCCATCGAAGTAGAAACAATAATAAAAATACCTAATTATAATGAGTGTATTATAAATCAGATAAAAAGCTAATTAAAATACACATGTATTGTACTTATCGATATGCAAACAATACATCACAATTAATTGCCACAAAGTGATTGACAAACTAAATAAAGTACACAATACTAAAAACATATAATACTAATATGAGACACTGGCAACATTGTTTTCTGTTACTCTTCAGAATAACCGCCTAATCTAATCCCAATCTCTATCAATCACCATGTTCACACCTAGTTAATGAAGGTGTTTACACTTCAGTCATCACTGACATTATTGTTGAAGGATTTGTTATCGATGCCGTCTTTAACAGTCTTCACTTCGATGGAACGCATGCTGTCTTCTAGTACTGCCACGACCACTTTGTCCCTTTGCACTTTCTCCAAGTCCTTCCCTGGTGGTAGTCTATAAAGCCGCCATGCCCATATTGATAGCAAGAACATCTCCAGCATCATAATGCTGTTTTGTATCACTGGAAATAGATAGTTAAATGAGTTTAAGCGATCAGTTGCTATGAATTTAATTTAAAAACGAAGTAATGATTTTCTAAGGTTTGACGTTCACAAACTAAAAATAATTGCAGTCTTTAGTCAACGTTAACCTGATAAGACTGAATGGCAATACTACTACGCTTGGTGTTATTGCCATTACATATTACCTACAAATGAATTGTATTTTTTTTACGTATACTCTACGTATTACGATGTGTCGCAAAATGTTGACTCCATAATCGTATATTTGTAAAAAGGATTTGGCTCTTCGTGAAATAAATCTAAAAGGCGGAAAATATACTAGGTACTCGTACTTTTAAAGTGACTACTATCCTAAATTTTAATTTAATATTTGTGCGAGTTATGATTTCACTATCCCATAAAAAATATAGAACATTATTAACTTACTATAGGTAAACACGACGGGATGCAGTGGCAAAACGCAGGGCAACTTGAAAATATCAGGTAGAGATTTAGCCAAGCCGTTCTGCAGCTTAACGATAATGAGAACCAATTGTACCACCAGGAACCTGGGCCTAGGCTGATGGCCAACAGACATTACAGCTCGGACGCACATCACTACACCCCACATGCCTGACAGAATGGACGCCGCAATAAATGGTTGGAAGTATACAAAGTAACGCTGATATAAATGCTGAAATCAGAGAACATTGATTAAATAATTTAACCGAATTAAATAGAATGGATCAATACAAAGTCGGCCATTGTGAAATCCAAATTTCAACGGTATTCATTTCGAATTGAATTCATTATCTATCAATTTAACATAGCCGATTTGTAAAAGAATGGACCGAATAGATACTCACGAAATCTTCCGACCAGAGAACGATGATTAGGAAGTAAATTATTCCTTGTACAATAGGTATCTGTAGAACCAAGTATCTCAACCACGTCAGACTTTGCCTAAAAAGGAAAAACATAATTATTACTTGATAACATTGACACAGTACGCAGCGTTCACCAAAACCATTTTAACTATAACAATGTTAAAATTTACCAAATTTTGTGCAGCTATAGAAGGAGCTATTAACTCACATCTATTTACAACTCCCTTAATAATTTATTAAAGTGATAGTTTAATATCACTAGGTTTATTTAAAGAAATTGAATGGTACCATTACTCACGAACTAAATTGGTAGTAAGCAAATTGATAGTTCATTACAAATAGGTTTTAGTTGCGTGAACATAATAACTTAAATTGTGATTATAATTATTATGAAATTGTAGGTACAATTAATAACAGGGAATTAAAAAGCTTTCCATTACAATTCCCCCAATTATTTTTAACCAATTACACGTACGAAGAAAAAACTTCCCCACTTTTGTCCTTCTTTTGTACTTTCAATTATTTTGATATGGATTTACAACAAGCTTACCATTTTTCAATTAGTAGGTTCGCTCATTGTACCGGAATTCTACATAGAACAAAAGTTTGTCAACTTGGAATATCTCAGTACACCATAATAACTATACAAGTCAAAGTCTGAAGATAATATAATTGTAGTTCAATGTTGGTTCAACGATATCCCTACAAGGCTCTCCAAAGGGGCTTTGGAGTTGAGCTCCGGGCTTTTGAGGTCACAGGAAAGCAAAGTAAAGAAGTTTAGAGAATAGAGAACGGTACCTTACTTCACCATAACAGTGCGTGAAAGTGAGATTTAAATACTGAGACAGCAGTAGCAACATTAACTTGTTTAAGGACACTAGGAGTCGCGTTTAGCCTATATAATGATTGTCCTACGCAGTTTTTACAATGATATTCATAATTGCTTGAGACTTAATAAAAACCAACTGAATAATCAGGTTTTATAGCCCATTGTTAGTCACGATTAATAATAAATTGTGATTAAATCAATACTGTTTTACGCAGACATACTTTAGTTATACCTGCTAACTATGTAGTATTAAACTAGATAGAAACAAGTAATTACATAATTACCCTTGTAGGTATATGGATCAAGTTATATTTATTTAATTTATAATACAAACAACTTATAGTTATCATAAATGTGTCACAAGTGTCTCTTTTTTAATATTTTATAAATTAATTACACCAAGGCACTGTTGGAGATAGCATGGAGATAGAAAACCAGTTGGCTCAGAGTCAGAGAAGAACATACAAAGCCAAACGATATTATACAGGATGTTTGGAAAACCAATAAGTACATTTCTTGCAAGAGGTTAAAGTAAAGCAGATTTGCAGTAACTTTTGTTATATGACACCTTCCCCGTTTGTTTCACTGGACCCCAATTCTAGTAGAAAGTCCATATAAACGGAATAATGGATATAAATGATGCTGAGTCACTGACATAGATACTTACTTTTGCAACTTCGGCCTTGGTATAACGCAACACGGCCAGCAGCAGCATGGCATGACCCTCGTCTCTAGGTTTGCTCCACCGGCACTCCTGTAAACATTAAAACGATTCTCATTGATTTAATCAACATTTAAAAAGGTAACATGACCTGGGAATCAGTTTTAATTTTGCAGGAGCAAACATATTTTTAACAAGTTACTTAATAAGTTAATTACCAATACATAGTGATATCGTGACATGATATTCTTACTCGTGCCATACTTGTACATAATAACTGAAAGCAAGAATTTCGCTATTGTTTGCTGTAGGCTGTAGCCGAAGATCCGGATCTGACGCAATAATGACCGCGTTATCAACTGGATTAGTTATCGCAATCTGGTAAGTATATACGCACATAAGTACATATAGAGCTGTTCCTAACCTGCCTCTATTCTCAAAGGAGGAAAGTTAGGAACAACTCAGCAGCTTAAGTAAGCAAGGAAACTGGAAATGGAATCCACGTCAAGTAAACTTGCGCATGAACCATGACTAAGTGTTATAGTATGAATTATTTATTTTTGTAAATAAACCTCAGAAATACGCGTATTCTACATGTTACGTAAAGAATAACTTTGGCAATCCGTAGCCAGGCGCAAGAATCGTATCTTTGAGAAGCAAAATGCTGTATCTATCGTCCGAAAACAAAACGTGTTATGGTGAAACTACATATAAATCGACATCATCATGGTAAACGCGAGAAGTCAGTAATTTCATTTCAACACGCGAATTCGTTAAGTACCGGTCCCCACCACTACAAATCATACATACAAGAGTTCATGACTGTTACCTAATAACACTGCAATATGATAACTAAGTACACCTACTTAGATATTTAGGCACATAGAGTGCGTAGCCTAAAAGAGGTATTAAAATGTTAGCTTTGTGTCACTAAAATGTAATTTAGATAGCTTATTATTACATATCAAAAGAGATAAAAGCATCAAATAGTCCTATATGGTGTGGAAACAAAAGATAACCGTTGCGAGGTAGCTGTAGCTGTTTTAGCATTTAATAGCGGAGTTTGTAGCCCAAAATAAATCGTATTCGTAAAACTGTAATTTTTTTTTATTTTTTAACCGACTTCAAAAGGGAGGAGGTAATGAATTCGGATATTTATATTTTTTATGTATATTCGTGCATATCTCTGTCATATATAAACGGATTTACAAAATTATTTTTTTGTTCGAAAGGGGTTTATTCCGAAATGGTCCCATTTAAATTTCATATTTATTTGATGGTGATCTTTGGAGATAGGGAACGGGACTCCTCATAATATTATAGCAGAACTGTCGTAAGAAGTATATTGCTTTACGATGACTGACCACTAACAAGGAACAGGGGGAGGAAGAGCGTTAACCCCCCGCCTACCACTTTCCAAGAATACATATATTGTGTGAGATATCGTTTGAAAGGGCTTTTTTTAAGGGATTCAAATACTAGTCTTACAAAAGTCTGGGGCGGATGAATCCTAGGCACCACTAAAAATAGAGTATTTTTAATAAAATAAAAACCGACTTCAAAATACACTAACTTGGCCTAAAATAAAATTTTATTTTTCACTTTTGAGTTGGTGTTTTTTGAAGGCGGTTGTTATTCGTTATCTTTTTTTTTCCCAGCTATAAAATAGAGTCCAGGTGTTAGTAACAAATACTTAGTAATGAAGAGCCCTATGTAAATTGTAGCTTAGCAGACCACACTAGTTTAAAAATCAACAGTTGGTCAAGATTAAACTTCGGGTTCTGGTTTACAAGGTTTCCCAGTAAATCACTGGAATGCACTCAATCCTTAAAACTTTAAAAAGGGAACCGAATCCGCAACCCTTAGCGCAGCAGTCCTAACATACATAGAACTAAATCGCTAAATGATTTTGCAACGGTGTGATGCAAAATCTAGCGTATATGTACTGGACGATAAATGAGATTTATAGCATTATTGTTTATTTTTATCTTAAAGATATTTAAACAGGAACAATATAGTTATGAAGTACGAAGTAATTAAACGTCTGTTGAAATTGTAAATATAGATATCATTTAATGTAGTGCCCTGGGATGGATAGGAAATAATTTATTTCATGGATAAGAATAAAAAAGGTTTTTAATAGAATACATTAATTAGCGCGAAATATTGAATTGCCTTCCAAATGCCAAAGTTGTTATTGTTAAACTTTTAAATTGCTTCCTTGTTGAAGCAAAATAAAAATCATTTGGATTTATAAAAATAAAACGAACCTGACGAACTGTTCGGTCCCGCCGCACTCTGCGATCATTAAGCAAAAGAAGTGGTACAATGCTATCATCACAGCTTCTTGCGCTATGGCCTCAGCCGGCAGCCGGACTCTAGGCAATATGATTGTAATGAATGAAGTCCCTGCTACGATCTGTAACAAAAAAATAAGCATCAACAAACTGTCAAACAAGGTTTTGGGAAATAAATATGATCTTGATTAGCGCAGTGGCTAAGCGATTGGACTGCAGGCTCTAAGGGTTTGATTACCGCACGCGACAAAAATTTGTGCGAACCGCAGATGTTTGTCCCGCATCTGGGTGTTTGTGTATGTGTCATTTCATGTTTGTGAAACGCACCCACAACACAGGAGACTCTCCGGGCAACGGTTATTATAAAAACAAAATAAGTCGTCTTTCATAACTTTTTTTACAGTTGCCGTTCAAATAATAAATAATAAAGTTTTGACATTATTATTGTTAGGTATAGGTGTCTAGTGCCTGCGTATTTGTTTATTTAGCGTGTGAAACCATAAATAGTATTTACAGGAGGAGGATAAAGAGTAACCATTGAACGCATATTAAGTACTGTTTTTGTCAAGAAAGAAAGACGTTAAATACATAAATAGAAAACACTATAGGCTACGTAGGATTATAAACAATAAAAATACGAACATTAAGTTGCTTTTGTCATAATGACTATTGTTTATAATTGCATATACATAATTACTTGGAATAAGTCTTTCCCACAGCAGCTCACGGCAAACTACGTAGATATTTAAATTCGGTCAAGTACAGCCCAGAGACAAAGCATCGCAAATTGTTAAATTAATATTCTCAGACATTAAAAAGATGTTGGAATCTCTTATTAAGTGTTTACCAAAAAAAAAGAAAACTTGATTTCCCCATGTAAAAGCTTCAAAGATATTATGCTTTTTATATGCCCAACAGTGTGATGTAGATGTCGTTATAGTACAACACATTATACATGTAATATAATATTGTTATGATTGAGTTTCCCTATTATAATTACCCGGCCTAATTGTCCGGCCCAACTCCATTTGAGTTTAATGCTGGGATAGTACCTATCCAAAACAATTCAGTTACCAAATAACCACAGTACATGCCATATACATACCTGGTCCTAACTGAGTAACATTACCCTTCTTTAGTAAAGTATTCGACCCAGTTGGTTAATTTGCATCTTTTATCTAAATGCTTTGTTCGGTTCATAAAAACACGTCCATTAAGGGGTTTAAAAAACTGATATCGAACACAACAATATTGCGTTCGTACATGTTATTGAACAGATAAAATGAAATCAGTTCGCTATAATTCCATTCACCGGTAAAAATACCAGACATGGTTTAATTTGAATTCAGTTGCTAAGTATGTTGCACTAGCTGATAATAATGAATTGAACTCCGATTTTATTAAGGATTTCCCTAGATGTCAAAGTACACAGTATGTCTTTTCAAACTCTGTACAAAAGTTCAACCGGTAATATAACGTTAGTCAGACAGGCTGAGTGACTAGCATTACCATATTAATACGGATTATGTTTGCGTTCATTTGTATAGAGGTATTAACAATAACTAAGGTCCGTGGTAGAGCTGTTGCTCTACCACGGACCAAAATATTCAATCCAAGTAAATACATTTAACCAAGAATGAAGAATAAATTATGCAACTACGTCACCTAGTGTTGTAAATCCTGAGAATGCTGACTTAATGCATCATGCCTTTATAGCTTACGTGGTTACGAATCATCTGTAACCCTGATTATAACAATGATCAATCCGCAACACAATACATTTTCTTGACGAACACACACTTGCACACGCACTCAACTAAAACCATTTACGATTTCCAAATCTGCTATGCTATTCTGAAACACTAACATTATCTCGCACCTAGCTATGTGCTAGTGATTTATAAACTATTAACTATAATTATAAACTAGATTTAGAATAAAATCATATAGCATAAGAGGCCAGGAAAGCTTTACGAAAACATTAGTTTTTCTTCCAGAAAGAAGTTATAAGTCTTAATGTTGGCTACGATTGGAGCATACTAACTTCAAATAAGACCACAAAATTAATTATTTATGGTCTTATTTTGCTGGCCGTTTTTGAAGCGTTAATCAGTAGTTTAGTAGATAGATTGTTGATCAAAGGCTAGTGTCAACTTACTGCTGATTTAGAAGTGATTTCGTAAGGGATGTGTTTAAAATAGCACGGCTGTTTTCTTATCTTAACCCGTTAGGCTATCTGTGTAAATAATAATAATTAACGGAAAATGGAATATAAAACCGCTACAATTTTTTTACAGCTCTCTCATTCACACGCACTGTGCGTGTGAATTTTTGTTATCATTAAGCCAAAAGCAATAGAGTCGCTAACAAAATAAAATCATTGTTAATAGACTCATCTTTCAAATTCATTCGTTAGTCATTTGCCAATACAGAAAGCAAAATTATTGAGTAGATACAATTCGCCTATTCTGTTATTCGAGGGAAAAGTTGTAGCTTTTACCTTACAAATGAGAACGTAGAGACAAAAATCACGTTTTACTACTCGTTCGATATTTGCTTAGTAGGATAATGTTTTAAAAATCAACTTTCTTAATATTGCTTTGTTGGCGGTCATCAGAGAGCGGTGTTCGTCGCTTGCTCATTACGACACATCGCGGCTCTACTTTACGCAATAATGACCCACGGGCCTCGCCAACGAATCGTACCCTACTTGACACAAGGATCTATTAACATATTTTAAATCGAATTATATTTCTATGTATAGACTAAACACAGATGGTTAGATTCCAACATAACCCCTGCATTGAGCACAGAAATAAACTAAATTTATGCTTAACAACGCATGAGCGCAGCAGTCCAATCGCTTAGCCTCTGCGCTAAACAGGTCGTCTAAATTCAACAAAATCCTGAAATTCATTGTTTCCTAGCTCCGCTTCGTGCGTAGGTGTAAAACGCAACATTGTTCATCAATCAATAATTAACTGCACAGTCCAGGAACACTTTGTATGACCTTAAAAACCACGTTAAAATAATAGTCTGCTAAGCTTGTTTAACTGTGGAATGAATCACAAGATAATTAACTAAGTTAACTACTATATATATCACCGTTTTACGTCGAAGAACTTTATACACATAATAACAACGAGAATTTTATTTGTTTACGCATAAAAGTAATCAACGATGAGCTCCAACTTTATTGTCCCTTACGAACATTTAATTCTTCATATTATTTTCAAAAAAATCAGCTTCGCAAAATTTGTTCGTATTTTGCTATTAATTATAATAATATCAAGTTTAACTATTTAGCGGTCAAGAACAACGTTCATTTTATTGTAGTGTCGAGGTCAATGTTTACGTTAATTGAAACAACTACTTAGTAACTCGATTAATGTTATAAACAATAATATTTTAATGTTATGGCTGTTACCTATTGTTATAAAGTACACCAAGGTCTAGCACTAAGCATAAATCCAGGGTGTATCTTTGTATTATATAGGGTTAATTAATATCTTAATTCCATGTCAAACTAATTTAATTGAAAGTGACGTTGAAACTGCTAACTAAAATGTGTCAAGTAAACTTGGTCTGGTATTTTTCCTGCAGTAATAATAAAAGCTACAGCAGCTTTTGACGCCTGAGTGGTCGCTACGTAAACAATGGGTATGACATGTTTGCCAGGTAGAAATAGCGGCCTATCATAAAAGCTTATAAGCATACAAAAAAGCAATTAGATAGAGTGAAAGAAGTAACATAATACACCACATTGCGCAGAAACTAAAACTACTTATATAAATTACCCATTACATTAAAAATACAACCTGAGCTACATACTTTGTATTTTAATAGACTAATTTCGTAATATGGTCGACGTATCATAGAGTCGGCCACTTATCTTGATTTGTGCGTAAATCCTAACATTAGCGACTAATAAAGTTTGTTATAATTAAGAACTTCGTCAGCAAGAAAATATAAGTTAGATGGATACAAAAACGTTTTTTATATTATATTGGTATAAAATTGGGCAACAATGACATGCAAAACCATTCTCGTTAAATAGAAACAGTGTTTTTTTCCATTACGGAAGTGTAAATGTACGTTGACCTATTTATTTATAGAAATATGATCAAACAAATGTGACGTGCGGTTGTTTGTAGAGGCTTTTCGGCGTCACAATATAAGAGGGAGCGAGCTAAATTAGGGTGTCTACCCCACCCACTTTAGCGGGTAAAATGGTAGCTCTGGATAGCTCCCTTTGACCTACAACCTATATTACCGCTAACATAATGAGAGGACCTTGCAGAATTTGGACGAAGAATGTTGTATCAGTTACTTAGTTAGCGCTTTTGTGAATGTTGTTATGGGTTACATTATTACATCCTTCAGAAATACTTATTTACCGGCTAGTTAGTCACCCAAGGCCGACTTAAGCCAATTCTTAGCACCTCCAATTCCAAACACGCGCAGAAGCTTTTCATAGTTTACAATACAAAACAGTTTCAACACTTAACTGTTATTAGAAGAAAATAGTGGGTCTACTTCATCATCAGCCGGAGGACGTCCACTGTTGAACAAAGGCCTCCCCCTTAGAACGTCACAATGGGTCCACTTATTACATTTAAAATAATATTATAAAGGACTTTTTAGAGCCTTCGAACAGTTTCTTGCTATGACCAATGTAAGTAGAGTCAAAAGCAGCGCCCGTGCACAGTAAAATTTAAAACAACAGCAGCACATGAATTTTTTATGTTTTAAATTCAATACGTTTTTTTACATTATGACTAGCGTTATAGGCACCTAACTAAGATGCTGAACTAACACAGAATAATATTGCACAATCTACTGTTAACGTTACGATCGTGACTTGCACAAATGGCAATCACAAAACAAGAAATAGTAGTGTGAGCTTTGATTAAATCATTAGCGGAATTAAAACTTCAAATGTAAAATTTATTAGAGATAAGATAGGAAAGATTACTTACGGGATAAATACTTAATACCACAGCGACATGGGTTATATTATCTCGCCAGTGCTTCATCGCTGCGCGCATGGTCACAATGTATAGTGCACATATTGCCAGCAGGACCGCTAGACCACAAGCCCATAGCACCCAGGCGTAAGTGTTGAGAGCTGGAACAATACATTAATATGAAATACAAGTGGTATTTCAACATCGTGCGTATTATACGAACTTACGAGTTCGTACAGGACTAACTTTAAAGTAGAGAGTAGAAATCATTGATTTATAACTAACTTTTAAACGTCAAACGTCAAGCCAAAATTAAAAACATGTGTTCGCGTTAATTCTCGTGTCGTAATTCAATTTTATTATACTTAATCATAGATTTATTATTGTAGTTTGTACGCGGAAATATAAAACCAAAAATCTTATGGTTTAACTCTAATTGACCATCCAATTTAAAAAGAAATACTACCTATATGATGAATATTCATTCATTATTTAATTTACTATTCATTGGCAATCAGTGTTGTTGCAGCAAAAGCTATCAAGTCTAACAATAACCATAGATGTTCGATTGTTCGCAATTCTCAGTAGATCTCCGCGAATAGACTTTGATTTGCAGCCAACATGGGATGCTTGATGCAGTATACTCACTCCAAGTGTCTTAATATTGCTATTTAGATCATAGATGTAGTATATCACTGACGTCAGTGAACTCTAAACTATTATGAAGTAGACACAAACGAAGACATTAAAAATATTGAGAAGGTTCTGCTCCAGTAACAATATTATTATTACGTCGTTGAAAATCTACCAGCCGGTATACCGACGGGCAAGAAACTTGACTACATCAGATGCAAAGGTTATTTATATCTAGACTAGTTCGAAGTTAATAAAAAAACAATACCTACAGCACGTTTTGCTTTTAGCAACAAGGGAATAAACCGTATAAAATTGACTTCCCGCGGTTAAGTTTATTTGTGGCAAAAGGAAATAAAGAGTATACACGCACCAGTGTACCTGACAATTAAGTCTGTGCATTATAAGATACACGAAAACGGTTTGTTACAGCAAAAACACACCAAAGACCAGCCCTTGACTGAAATAATTACTTGGTTGTAGTGTGTCTCCAAGTTAAAGCTTATTTGAATGTGTTTAAATAATATTACTTTGGATAGTTTTTTTACTTGCGAAACACTACGACATATTTTGCTTGAGGTATCCGAGACCCTAATTCTCTAGAATTGACCGCCCTTTTCCTCCCCAGTCTAAGGGGGAGGCCTTAGTTCAACAGTGGCCGTGTTCTGGCTGATGATGAATTCTCTCTCTATCTTCTCTCTCTTACCGGGTTTTGACCTACCTGATTTCATAGTCGACCTTTCCCTACTAATTTCATCGGTCTCTATTATAAGGAAGTCCATGACAAACTAATAAATGTTTGATATTGGAAAGAGTTTTCCTTATAGTTAGTTGGTTCTTTGAACAGTACTGCTACCTAATTCCTAATCACTTTTTACAGTCTAAGTAAATAAACGTAAATACCTATGTATTAAAATTGAGACCACTTTCTCCTTCCTACCCAATTATGTATAACTGATAGTTAAACACTAAGATTACAATATGCTATCGAATAATTAACTTGACTATTGATTCAGAACGCGATCAACGGCCGTATCCATAAAGCATTGTACCTATAACTATGTATTTGTGTAGGCTCTGGATTAGCTTAACGTAGATCTAGTTACGCGATATTGAAGAATAACAAATATAGTACTATTTAATATTCATCTAAGTTGTAGAATCATACCATAAGACAAGCTCTGCAGCGTGTCCTACCAGATCCTACATTACAAGATTACGAACGAATTAGCATTTCCTGCATTTTAAATTCTTCTGATTTCTACCAGATTTGGACATAATATAAGTTGAATTACGTCAACGCATTACCTACTGTATATTTTTCTAATGTATGTAATTTGTATGTACATAAATTATTTACACGAGCATTTTCTTCAAATGTTATAGAACGTTTAGTTAATCATACCAAAGAGACAATTTGTAACGTTATTTTGCACAACTTAATTTAAATATCGATTGTCGATAATCTCTATTTTAAATTATTTTCCCCTTTTTCTATTCCATTTTATTGACTTTATCATCGCATATTAAAATATTCATACCTACTTTTGTAATAGAAGTTTAGTCAATAACAATTTGGGTACTACAATTTAAAATAACAATGATAGAATGAGTAAACTCTTAGCCTAAAATTGTAAAACACTTAAAAGTGCAAAAAGCAACTACAATTTAATAATGCTAAACAATACAAAGATTTCTAGCAAGACTCCACAATAAATGATCACCGGACTGTACCTAGTAGTTTTGGTACCCGATTACTCAGAGCAGTTGCAGTGTATGAGAATACGATCCGAGATTTTTCCGAGGTTAAAAGTTTGTGCAGTGCTTTATTTTCAAGTCTGTAAAACGCACCCACAATTCAGGAGTAATTCCTAAACGTGCGGCGATAATTTCTACAGCACCCGGTATCGTAATATTGCCAACAACAATAAACAGTCATGTTTGTAAATGTTAGCTGCACAAAAATCCGACATAAAGAACTATTGTATATTGTTTAATCTTGAAAAGTTAATTGTAGGTAAAGTGACTAAACATTTGGACCTTTTACTTGATACAATATTACCTATTATTAAATAAAGTATCTACTTTTCTTTGGTATAACATAATATTTAAACATGCCATAATAACTTTGTTAAAATAACATGATTTTACCTAAAACAACCTTAGGGTTAATAATATTTATAGTCTTGTAACAGCAGAAAAAGTTGGGAATGTTCATTTAACATGAAATGCTTAGGTAGGCGTTATATTCGTAATGCGTACGCACTATATTACTTTCGTTTGCACGAATAGGTACGCATTGCGTAAACCTTTTGGTTTATATGAGGTAAATTATGTTCATTCAGTTTACACGTTCAATATTTATTTATCCGGACTATCACCGTAAAGAGGCGATCGCGATAACAAATATTGGTCCAAGGAATGGAACATCATTGGCCAAGTCTTATAATTTATACGCATAACCCATAAGATCGCAAAAAGGTCGCACAAATTGAAATTAAATACGCGTACTCCGCGTAGTGATATTGACCTGAACTGTATTTCAACGCGGTCAGTTGGAACTCGTGCTAAATCTGCACGTAACAAGTATACTGTAACTCTAATATCCTAAACAACACGCTTGTTTGTTGGGTGGTAAAGAAATACTTCATAACGTTTGTGTTACATTAGGTCTAATTAGTCCATACTTCTTCTGTCGAAGCAGAATCCATGTGAGCTAATTCTCAATTCAAAAACCCCTCCTGACTAGCTCTTCTCTATGGCATAGGTTTGAATGATTGCTTCACACGATATAAGAAATTGATACTGAATCGGAAGCTAAAAGAGGTTACAGAAAGCCAATTGCTCGGCTAATTAGAGAAAAGTAAATTAGAATTATAAGGCACAATTACCTACTGCAGAAAAAGTGAGCTGAAGCTACTACTAAGCTCGCTAGCAAAAGAATAATGTAAGTGCATTAATATTTATAAGCTAAGGAAGCCCCATTATGATCATATATCGTTTTCTTTTCACATGCGGCGTAACCCACTTACCAAACTATCTCATTATCTACAATCTCGCCGATATTGAACTATGTAGCAATATACAGTGGATCTTGTATGCTAACAAATTCTCAATAGGTTTTATATAGCTACGGGTATTAAATACTTTTTTACTTTATTTCGGTGTTTTGTTTTTATTAATAGAACAAATTACAAGCATAACATCATAAATTCAGATCAAAAAATATTGGACGCAAATATATTTATAAATCGTGTATCAAGTAGTTTTTAAGCCAAAACCATTATTTTCATGATTGGCTATAGCTATAAAATTTGACTTCCTGGATTAATTGTTGTATTATGCTATAAGAATATTAGAGTATTATGTTCATCTTGATGTTTTTTCTGACATCATACTACCTTAATAAAATTACGACAAGTATTGAAATGTTAAGGGCAGACTCTTATAACACGTTGTCCTCCCATACAAAACGTACCTTGCCGAATAGCGGCATTGAAGGGTAAACGTCTACAATTCTACATAATTATATCCACCATTACAGCACATTCACAAAATCAAGTCCACCAAACTGTTACCTACCATGTAACAGTTTGGTGGACTTGATTTTTACAGACTGTCACAGTTCACTAATATGCTGGTTCCAAGTTCCAATTACTTTAAATTCAGCCTAACATTGTAGATAAGGTCCTCTAACCACTTTGGTTAGATTGAAAATATGATAGCTCGCAAATGTATAGTTTTCAATAGCACAACATTTGCTTTCATGGCTATTTTGGAATCATAAATTACCTATACCATGAACAAAATATAATACAGAGAAATGAAGCACGCAATGCAGCAATACCTCAAAACTAAACGTCCTACCAAGGTTAGGTACCTACGTATCAAAACTTTGTACCAGATTGCTACTGAATAAACCAATCAAAGGACAGCAAGAGCATGATTATGGAAAGGTAATTTAAATTAAATTTTAGTACAATGCCAGTGCTCTACCTACATTTTTCTGAATACAAGTACTTTAAGTATCATATTACTAAAAGCTTATTTTAAGAACAACTTATTACTGTCAATCAGAAGGAAACATCCGTGTAATAAGCACAATTATTGAACGTGCGTGTTAGGCTATGCTGCCCTCTGTGACATTGATCTTGTCTCAATTAACATCATAACTCTTTAACTGTCTTAAATTATAGTCATAATTAAACATTTAAGGGAACCTATAATTGGAACTAAAAATAACTATTCAATTTTAAATATTTAAAGACTAAATAAATATTAAAACTGATAATTTCTGCTGATAACATGTTTAAGCAAATACCAAACGGATAATAACAAATCTTAATAATTCGTAACTTATCCATGCTTGACTAAGTCCCCACTTGAGACAAATCATACAAATAAATCCTATCGTAATCTATATACATTGTATCTAATGCAATTAAAAGTTAAGTAGGAACGTTACGGTAATCAAGTTGTAATAAAGTAGCAAATTTTTACGCTTGTGCTGATATCAAAATGTCCATAATAGGAAATTACATTGATATAAGTAATTATGCTTATTAATAGAGTAAGTGCACAATGGTTATTACGAGAGCCTCGTGGCAATATAGTTATTAACCATAACGATAATATGTCCCTACAGAGAAATAAAGCCATTTCGCCATGCTGATAGATTAGTTGCCGCTCTTTCCATGCCAACAAATTCTTGTGTTCTGCGACTCGGAAATTTGGCGTTCAAAGAAATGAGATGTTACATAATTGCAATAATCTACAAGTTATTCAACCATGGCATAATTACAACACAGAAACCCCATTTTTCACTAACTCAATCAACTCACATGGAAACATTAATTACAGTAATGTTAATCGCAATGACTATTGTCTGTAACAATAGTCATTATGTCTAACTTACAGTAAAATAATGTCTTTACATCCGTTGTACGAGGTTGCGCAAAAGTAATTTAATCAAGGTAAACATATAGAATGTATGCCTACCTATGCATTCCTACAACGTAAAGTATGATTCCGCTATCATCAGTAAGATTGGAAAGTTAACACACAGGTACCTAACTATATGCTCATACATCTTAGTAGCGCTTGTGTTATGAAACCAGTAAGAAACCATTGGATAATGTTAGCGCAATCGTCAGACGTAGACACTGGTAAAGACGCAAGCTATGGACTAAAACAGTGCCTCTAACCGTAGCACGTTGTAGGATTCAATATTGATAAATATAGTTAAATAGTAGAATATCGTTTATTTTTATATCTTTTGAGATAAATTTTTCACCAGCCATGATTAGAATTACAGAGTAATGATTGGACAAAAATGTAACGAGTATCTACCTATATACCTAAGTAATGGAGATTTTCGAAGTAAATTTGCATATTACATATCAATAGGACACAAGATTTCTTTAACACGAAATCAGAAAAGTACATAACTACATCTGTACAAATTAACACTATAGGAAGTGATTACTGAACTTTAATTCCACGAAATTGATGATTCATTCAGTATTAAAAAATCCATTTACGTGAGTTATTTGTAACTTCGGGAACTTAAATTACATGAGTGCCTAAGTGGATATATAGATAGGATCTACATTTTCTTACTTTTTAATTCTCTTTGTCGAAAGTAAATAGTTCCTACACTACAAACTGACAGAAATAAACTTAATTAATATCACATCACACTATATAAATAAGAAGGTAGTACTTACTTATTATTGTAAATTGAACGGACAATTATTTTTTATAGTTCCGTATTCTAACAGACAAAAAACAACTCGGACTAAAGAAAAACGTACGCGGAACATTTTGCACTTTACGTACCATGCAGGCGATGCAGGTAAAATAATATAGGTATTGGTAATAGGTACAGATTATAACATTATAATTTTTAAAAACTATAATATAAATATCTCATGTCTTTTCTGGTTTCTCAACTTCTTAGCTTTATTTTTGGTTTACTCATGACTGGCTTATCTAACCTGGCGACGTAGTATATAGGTAGATATCTAAGTACTAAAAATATAATCACTATGTTCAAGTGCAGATCAATATAAACAAATGAGTCACATTTTAGTCATATCATCAGTGCATGACTCCGTCTTTTTGGACTTAAAATCGCGATTCCTAGAGTCAGTACCGAAATTGAACTTGATAAAATATGTCCCAAATCGCGCATGGAGCAGTCTTTGGCAAGAAAAAATTCAATATTCATAATGAAAAATATACTATTCATAGAAAACCGCAAATAACATAGATCCGTTTACGAACAGAAAGACTTAAATTGCCTGCCTATTACAAAATCCATTTTTAAACAGTAGATACTAGATAGAGATATCTTCTTTATGACATTGCTACTTCGTTCCTTTAGATATATTAACGCATAAGTACAACAAACAGTATTTAGTATTCGTAGGTTTATAAGAGAGTCGTCCAGCCGCGACCTAAGGCACGATCGACAGTGTGCGTGACGCATTTACCGCTAGACTCAATCAATAGCCGGAAACCTAGACTTGACAATTAATTTTACCAGCAGCAAATGAATAATCATATTTACATCAAAACCATAATATAAAATGTAGCTGTACGGTGCACCTGAATATTTTAGTACATAATGGTAATAACGAAAATCTAGAGTTCTAAACTTTAAAATATCAACATAATACCGGATGTTAATTAAGCCTAGATAATAAGTACCTATATTTAATTGAATTCATGACGTCAGATGCAGATTCCTAAAAAAAGTCGATGATTAAGCAGTTCTCGATTTAAATCAAATCCAATGTTTCAATACAGCAAAGCAAAGCCATTGCTAAACGCCTAGCGTCTATTGGAATTTGAACGAGAACCAAATGTTTGCAACTATGTTATAGAGGTAAGTATATGCTCCGAGATTGTAATTCCCGTCACAGTCAAAGCTTAATGACGCTTGGCCTTAAAACCTAACTAATGCACGTCTGAAGCATGTTTATTGTAAAGAATAGGCGCGAATGCACAACAAAACCGCAAAGAACTTGTACGTGAACTTTATAAAATAAATAAGATAAATGAAAATGAGTAGTAGGTACCTAGGTTTTTTAAAATATCTTATACTTATCTGTCCCCTATAAATGTCACGCGTAAATTCCCTTGAACTCTGAGTCTGTTGGTCGCAACAAGTCAGGAAGCACTGGGCCACTGGCCATAATTATTTTAACCAACTTTTCAGGAAGGAGCTTTTGATTAATTCTTATAATTCATTGCTTTTAATTCATGCCATGATTTGCGGATTGAACTTTTTATGTATGGTGTACTTATTATGTCCTCTATGTGTACAGGCTGTACCTAGGTTTCTATAGTTATCTTCACTAAATAATTCAAATTAACACGAGCTTTTGGAGTTGTGATAACAGTCGGGTGAAATGCTTATTATGTTATATTACACAAGGTATTTATATACCTATCTACGGATGTTTTAAGTATTTAAGGTAGAAAATAATGAAAAGTTATTACACTGATAAGATAATATTGTGAATATTTGCTAAGAGCATAATATTAAGCTCTTAGCATAAATTCGACATAGCTACGAAAACGGTTCGTTCACCTTTAATCAAAACTAAATGAATTCGCATTTTCAGCAATCATTGTAAATACTGATTGTTTAATTATTTTTTTCTCCTGGATTTTAAGGTACCTACATACTTTAATTACCTTAATGTCTTGGTCAATAACTCAATATGGAATGAGTGTTGCGTTACGTGACTCAACCCTTAATGGCAGGCATTATAGGTACGTTTTGGGTTAATTTGAAAGGGTGTTGGGCGTCAAGGTTTTGTAGCTAGAAATTTTATTTTGGTAATCGATAAGAACTAAAAGTAAATATAGAAGTTAATAGTCAATCGATAATCTCTTAATGGAATGTTCGATATGTTTAGTAAATGATACTCCTATAAATAAACAGTACGTATAGAAAATCGATTGAAAGATTATGTGAGGAATGGATTGTGTAAGTACTGCGGGATTGATTAGGAGGATAAACGGAAGAAAAAATTACCTACGCTGCCGACGCGACGGTGAACTAGCTTCTAAAGCCTTCTAAAGAAGATTTCTTTTAGTTTATTTATTTATAAAACTATTAGTAGGTAACTACCGTTCTGCTTTAAACTACCTATTAATATTTTTCTTACACATTTTCATAGAAAATTATAAACCACCAAGTTGCTCTTCGTGTAATTATGAACAGTAAAATGGCTTTAAGTATAACAGTGGTTAAAGTAAGAATCTTAGTCATATGCTTTTAGTTATCTTTAAACGAAGCAAAAGCGTGGGAACGTCGCGGCAGGCCGAAATGGATGTTTGTGTTCACAAGATCTGCTTACTCCGGTAAGAAAAATGATAAAACAAAGTTAGAGACTGCAACTCAATAACTTTTTTTTACTGTGACGTATATATACGCTTATTCTATATTATAACGGGTTATTTAATTATTTCATTCATGTTAAAAGATTGTATTCTTAGTACGACATAGGATACATTTGTACTCTTATAAAAATAATAAATAACTACGAATAAAAATCTACCAGACTAAAACTAGATTCCACAACAGATTCTGTGTTATTAAAAAAAAAACTATTGCTATTCTTAATTAGCAATAGCTTTTTTGTATAAAATAAAATTATTTTAAAAAATTACCTGTAAAGTAGGATCCAAAATCGGGATTTAAACTGTAGCTATGGCACAAAAGCGTTGTATTAATTGCAATATTTGAATCGGGCATTGATTTGTCTGCACTTATGTGACGAGCAGTGAGGACGCGGGCCCCACTGCTGGCTTCACTTAACAAATCCATTTTAAATAAATCACTTTATCCAATTAATAATCTTCACGGAAAGTTACTTATA
Organism: Abrostola triplasia; assembly: GCA_946251915.1. Lineage (NCBI taxonomy): Eukaryota > Metazoa > Arthropoda > Insecta > Lepidoptera > Noctuidae > Abrostola > Abrostola triplasia. The sequence goes on along the minus strand of OX276434.1, from coordinate 5,168,192 downwards.
CATCATTGTTTATACCAACTTTTATTTACAACATTATCGATAAGTTAAAAATGTTGTATTTCAGTGATAATTGTATTTTTGTTTCAAACTTCGCGCGTCTTCCGCCTTCGACGGGTGGTACGAGCGTCGAGGCAAAGGCATCTGAGCATACTGCCAAGCAACCCGCTGTCGACGCATATTGCGTTCACTTTCTTTCGACATTTTAGTGGCCTGTCTGCGCAACGCCTTTGCTTTAGTGCTGTACGACGCTTCTATTTTCTTCTGCGACTATTTTAATGTTTTCTAAATGTTAACTGAGCTCAGTTAAGTTTGTTATCAATAAACTGAGATAGCGTCCATTCGAGTTATGATAAGATTACATACCTACATTCATATATTTGTTTTGTTCTATATCCCGTCAAGCTCAAGCCTACGTTGTAGTTACAATTATTGTGTATATTATATACAATTGACTGGATATACTTAGATAATTACACTAAAACATTTTACTTTACCATCACATAGCTACATTATCTAACCCACAAAGTAACATTCCAAACACTTTCGCTGTTATCGATAAAATAATTGTCGACTGCTCCCAACGCCAGTTTACGGTGAGGTAACACCTTGGTAACATTAAAAATCACTGGGTAATATTTAACCGGCCAACTTCATGCTCTGCTTGTAGCAAAGATTACTAACATTATTGGTATGTAAAGACCATACGAATAAATGCTATTTATAATATATTATCCCAACTAAACAATTGAATAATAAAAATATAGTATTAACTCGATATGAATTCTATTAAAACGTGTATGGTTTCAAACAGAGCTTTTGTTATTCCGAAGCCTATTATTTTTAAATCGTAAAAGATAGGATTTGTATTACGTTGCAGCTGCCGTCACAAGTTCTCGAGCTAAGGTCTTATTCGAATTTTAAAATATATTAACTTTCTCTTATATACTGCCAGTTGCTCATTGATTGATGTGTCACTGTCTAAGGTCACTCTTGTTATCTGCACTTGAAATTTGAATGTCAATGTAAAATAAAATCATCTAGATGACGACGAATTATTAAAGATAACAATCCTATCATATTTCTGGTGTAATCCAAAAAATCCTAGCATATTTTTGGTGTGAAACAGGTAAATTACAAGGAAATTTGTATACCTACTTCAGAGACCCAGCGATCCGGAATACTATGTTGCGTCCTAGATTAAGCTTTTGTTTATAGCTAGATGTATAGTGGAAAAATAAATCATTTTATTTTGAAATTTAAGATACACTTTTCAGACTACTGCACTGGATGTAGGTGCATAACATACATTGTATAAGCGCCAGTAACGCCCAAGGGGTAGGCTAAGGTGTTCTTATGTGTCTGATGTCTGACACCTTTAATTTGCGGCTCATCATGGTTCACTGTTAATATTGTAAGCCAAATCCCACTTTAGAAAATAACTACACTCTTTATTCGGCTCAATTCAGCTTTTGTCCATAAACACAACTTCTTCTTTTTCTTATCATTTGGTTGATAAACAACCTCTTGTGTGTTTAAACCGCCTGTAGGGCTCTGACATGACTTTACAAACCGTTGAAAAATCTCTTAGGTGTGCCGGTTTCCTTACGATATTTTCCTTCACTTCACTGTTTTTAGCAGCGATAACAAAAAAGGCTGACCGAACGCGTACGCAACTCCATACAAACCCGGTGTTTTCTATTCGCAAACGCTGAATAGAGCTGAATAATGTAGTTAGTCCCTTATTGTACAACAATATGTTCACAAACTATGTAACTAGTTACGCATGTAGGTGGGTACTAGGTACCTAGACTACCTACCGTTACGCTACGCAGGTGATGGAAGGCCGGAAAAGTGATACCCTATTCATACAATTCAAAAAATACTTTACAAACATAATTTACAAACATAATTTCATCAAAATCGGTCTAGCCGTTTGAGCGTGAGGAGGTAACAAACATACAAATACACATACAAATTTCGCCGTTATAATATTAATAAGCGGGATGGAATAATGTGATAAAAATATCATAAAAACACATAACATCACGCCTGTATACCCCGAAGGGCTAGGCAGAGGTACACATATAGTACACCCACATTTCGCTAGTTATGTTTTTAGTTCCCAATGTAATAGGGGGCAAGCCAATTGCCATCAACCGGGCACAAATCCAGACTCCGTCCTGCTAGTAGAAATAAACTAATGGAAAAACCCAGTAGCACTTTGCCTGACCCGGTACCCAGGACCACATGCTTAGCAGTCGCGCTTAGCAAACACTAGACCAACGAGGCAAATAAAAATATTTTCATAATTATTTCGTTATTATTAATTTCTGTCCAACTCTTTATTATAAGTAGTAGTATTTACTTTATTTTCTGTTCTTCCTTTTGGTACCTTACCTTAAGGGTAATAAAACAACAGGTACCTTTCATACAGGAAAATATCGATACTACTCGTTATTGAACATAATTGACTGCGGGTGAAAGTTCGGAACACACATACACCTAGTGTTAAAAAATAAAATATCTACGTCTTTTGCTCTGTATTTTTTGCATCTACATCAGTTCTAACTTGTTTCTAAGGCGTTTATTTGCCGCGCCTAATTTTTACAATGTTCTGTGCTCTTAGCACGAATATTATGAACTATCGTCACGTATTCGTATCAAGTAAACTATTCTATAACGTTAACTATTCGATAGACAAAAATATTCGTGCTAAGGGCACTACACGGTAATGTGTATGCAGTACATTAAGCATAAATTATTTTCATTAGAATTTATAATGTTCTAAATCTACATATAATCATTAACTTGTAATTTGATTGTCACTTTTAATATAATTTACTTTATCAACAGTAGCAACACCAGTACTTAATTCTGCTGTTGGCGCCATAGCTTTTTTATAGTTCAGCTATTAGCCGCTAGATGGCGTTGTACGATGTTAACTATTATTATTTATGGTGTTCATTATTTATAAACAGGTTTTATTAATGTTTAGACTGACAGGACTATTGAATAATAATTTTATCGTAAAAGTACTTATAAAAGATGTGGTAAATCCTGCGTCTATTCAGCTAATAATATCTACAATGTTTTCGAATATGTTTACTTATATTATAACTGTTATGATACTATACTGAAACAAAATAGGTAGATACTTACCTAAGTATTAAATTATTTTTGTTATGACTTTATTTTGAACGTGTAAGCAATAGATAGGTAGGTAGTGTTTTGATTCCCTCATTATAAATGGTATTGTAAACAAACACTTAGCCGCTTACATTTTCATACGTACGCTCATATTAAATTGTTTACTTATGTAATCAAAATTATAAGTAGGACAATATTGAATGTCTGCGAAAGTAGAACATAAAGTAAAGATTTAAGATCGTAAGATAGTATTTTCAATCAAAATTAATGGTTATTATTCATAAATATCCCAACCATTTAGGTTAGGAACCTAAATTACACAGGCCTATGTAAGAAAACTGGGTAAATTATTTAAAAAGACAATTATTAAAATATTAGGGATATAGAATAAGCATTTGTGAATGTAATGAGATTGTTGTTATAAATATTAACGACTATACAGTGCGGGACGTTTTAAAAATATCTCTCTTCATATAATGTTATTGGCTTTTATTTTTTTATGTTCTAGGTGCCTACGTAAAATTCAGTATCCCGCAGCAGGTGTTTACATAATAAAATTAAACGCAATAATATATATGTATACCAACTCCACGCGCGTTATCTTTATTTGAAGGTCAACGTAGAGGAAGTTGTCGTCTAATACAATGAATTAGGTATATTGTTTTGAATTTACATTTTTCAGTCACCCACAAATCGGGAATCAAAAATAGATAGGTACCTACTTTATTGTTATATTCACAGCAGTTTTCGGAGTTTTCGTTAAGCGTCACGTGGTCATTATTAATAAACACGTTTATTTTAATTATGTTTTCGTATACGTACCCGTCTTTCACGGTTGTTTACCCGATTGCTATTACCTACTCCGGTTTATATATTTAGTACTAATAACTATTTAGCAGTTTTCAACTCATTTAAATGGTACAGTGAATTTGTAAAATGACACCAGTTGTAAAAAACGTGGTTACAGAAAGCAACGGTCGTACTATTAAGAAGTCAATGACTTTACGTGGCATTCGTTAACGTTACAGAATCATTCTGGTAATTACTTCCATAAACCTAAAACAAACCTGACTCGTATGAAGTCCTTAAATTAGACAACACTCTTTTGCCTACGCCTGGTTAAGTATTATATGTATATGTTAATATATAAATACTTAACCAGGCGTACATTAAACGCTTTTTTAATTCAAAGTTTTCTAGAGATTTTGGCAAAGCCAAATTATTTATTACAACAGATTCTTTGCTCTAAGTATTTACAGTGAGAAGGCATGCGTATAATGTAAAATTGTACCTATCTGTAGTCATAATGATGTGTAAAACCTAAAACAATAATAACAATACAGCGTAAAAACAAAGTCCATGCGATTGTAGTCTGGAAAAAACCGAGGGCATTGGCCGTTTTTAGCAGTTTTAACGCTACGCACGAGACACAATATACCTACCTACTGAGCCGCCTAAAACATGCGAATTGTGTAGCTTACGAACAGACATGGGCCATTGTCATTATCCAAAAAATATCTATAATTAGCGATAAATCTGTTATCAATTTCAAAGTGTACATAAAGATTTATGAAATGAAAATTATGAATAACATATTTGCGGTAGCTAACAAATACTGATCTAGTACACCAGACTGAGCAAAATGTTTGATTTTCAACATCCATCATTCAAAATTACTGAGTCAAACCACTTATATAACTTAAGTTAGTCATAATTAACAGGTCTTTTACTGAGCGATAACCTATCTGTCTCATATGTATTAAATAAAATATCGTTTAATGATTCAGCACGCCATCGCCAGTCGGCCGACTGCTGGCTAAACCACTAACACAGAGATAACACCGTTTACTGTACAGGCATATCGAGTCTGTCTTGTGTTTATTTACGTCCATCGTATTGTTTGTATACAGCCCGGCACGACTGCGCATCTGACTACGTCATCCCTTCCCCCTCGTCTGTACCCCCGCGGAGGCCTGCCTTTTCTACGCTGGGGTCGAGCTGGCTCACTCGCTCATTCATTCGGCATTCGCAAACGTTGTTGCTCGCCGCCCACCGTACCGGTGAGATCTCTAGTCCCTTACTTAATCAATCTTAAATTTCCAAACGTTACATACTTCACTATGTTGAAAGAGAAGTCCAGATATGACAATCGCCATTCCTCTGAAGAACCTCGACCGCTAGCATCTAGTAGATTACCAGCTATTGAGGAACTTACCCTCGGTCTGAAACAAAAGCTTCACCTGCAGGCCCGAGCTCGCGCTGCACCTTACTACATTAGAAAACAAGAACCAGTCGATCTTGTTGAAAGGTTACTGGAGCAACGAGCCCTTGTCGCCGAGGCTGTTCGGAGATTACAAGAAAAGAAACAACCGTGTCATGAAATTTCTGTAGATTCATAATTTATAAACAAAACATTTTAGTTGTGAAAGTGTTGAACGTGTTGTGAAATCGCTTGTGTGTAAGAAACGTGTCGGGTTACAATGGTGCTATATGCGGAGAGCGTGCGAGAAAGAGATAGCCACCAATGACGTGTCCCGCTCGACACGAGTCACGAGAACGAACCAAAATGGCCGCGCGTACTCTACAATCATAATATTTATTCTTCGTTTTATAGTGACCTTAACTGATCATGATCAAAGTACTGAATGACGTAACTAGCCTTTAGTATTGTTATGAGTTGTAAAGTACTTATTTCTATAATTATAAAAACTTTGTGACTTACCGTCACGTTAAGACATTTCCATCTTATTAAATTAGCAAATTAATGTGAAGTATAATTCAAGAGCTTTAACTATTGTTTATGTCATTATTTAAAATATTCTATAGCAAATGTCCGTCGTAATTCATAGGGAAATTCATAATAATTGTACACTTTTTAAAAAATGTTTAAGATACCTACATACTCATCTGTATTCCATGGTACTACTTAGGCATGCACCTTATTTGTATTACATTTAAAAATTGGTTCATGTTCTTACTGCTAGACAAATACCTACCTGGGTAATGTAAAAAAATGTTTACACAATTAGGCCATTATAATTGGAGTGTTTAAAAAAGTGATTGTAGAGATAACAGTACATGTTAACGTTGTATTAAGTACAGTTATTTCCTCGCATGTGGTAGTTCAGGAAAATCTCATTTTATCTCGCACGATGCGATTTCAGAAAGCTACCTACTTGTTAAGGCGGTCAAAGTGCAACCTAGACAATTTGTAGCATATTATAGTTATAAAAAATTCCTATCTAGCTAATACTTTATTTCATCAATGTAGTAATTATGTACAATTGTACCAATTATGGTATAAAATCATTGTAATATTACATGTGTGCATGTTTTAGTGCATTTTGTGATTTTTATATAGTTTAATTTATCGTCGATCTTGTGATTTAGGTAAGAATTAAGTAATAAATGGAATGAATTTCAAGAAATAAATTTTTTGAATTACGTTCTAAAGATTAGGGTGTACAAAATATTAAAAATAGCAATCTACAACCTTTCAGTGTTAGATCTATTTTTCCTCTATTAAATATTTGATTATTTTGAATATAATGTTTTATTTATTCAACCATGCTTTTCGGTAATATGCTAAGATTATACCCATCCTCCTCTTCTCTAATTATTTAAATTACTTATTGTACTCAGTAACTTGCCTAAGTATTACATACTACAACTAAATACTTTTTATAACCTAATATTTAAACCCATTACTTATCTAAAACATTTTTATTATATATAATATTATAACATGGGCTGTTTGTTTTAAACTAGTTATCATTTCATAGAAAACATTCGAATGGTATTACTCATCTATCAAGATATTTAATTTATCATTTCTAGTAACGCACGTATCACTATACTATTTCATTCATAGTCCCAATTTTTCAACCTATGTGTATGGTAGCGCCATCTAGTAGTGAGTAGGAAGTGGATGTTTCTTTTCGTCACTTGCGACCATAATGTTTGTTTGTGGTTTATTTTGATGAGTTTGAAGTTTTGAATTTTGATGCACTTCGATTTATTTTGACAGGTATCTGTAGTCATAGACAATATAATAGCAGTCTATTTAACAAGTAATGGTTCAGTACAATATTTTGTAATTATTATTTATGAATTAAAACTTACATATTTCTAATTTTGTATAGTACAATAATTATGCTTGTTTGATATATAAAATGCTAGATACAATTACGTAAATATATCTTTCTCCTACGGAAATTTTGTATCGGTAATATCAACAATTACTTTACATGCGGAACACTAAAATTCACGTCACGTTGATAGTGATTAGTGAGAAAATGTAAATATTATGCCAGATTACAAGATACAGATTGTTAGTTAAAAACTATTCTTTTCTCTACTTTTTTATTCTAAATGTTATGGAAAAGTAGAATTCTTAGCTTGTTTATCAACAACTGTTTATTGACTAACTTACGTCACAAGTGTAATTTTACTATCATTCGTCGTAATCTCTATCAATTACATTATTTGTGCTTATCGTACCAAAGGACTGTTTTATACCAGCTGCCAACAAGACCTAGTTTCAGTATCAGTTTATTAGCGAAGATGGCAGCTACGTGGTCTATGGGGCCAGGAACTCTGGAAGTGCCGCTTTCTTTGTTCGCTAAGAACAGAAACCGGCTTGCAGATAAACTTAAAAGTGGGCAAGTAGTTATTCTCGAAGGCGGCAACGACATATCGCACTACGACACCGACATCGAATATGTATTTAGACAGGCAAGTTTACCTAAAACTTCTTTTATTACTAATACTCTTGTTATTCTTCGCAGTTATACGCCCCTCGCCCTTTCCTGTAAACATGCAAAGCTATACAACAACAGTTTGTTGATAACACATTTTGCACTGTTCATTTAAACTGAATAAAATCATTCAATCTAAATTCTGATAAGTATCTCCAGAGAATATAAATTACCCATTCATTCTTTGTTGTGTTAAAATAACAAAAATAAATGTACTAATAGTGGTATGTCATCAAAATTTCTCCAGGAAGCCTACTTCACTTGGGTGTGTGGTGTCCGTGAGCCAGGCTGCTACTTTGCCCTCGATGTGTCTACCAGGAAGAGTTATTTGTTCATCCGCCGCCTGCCCATTGATTATGAAATATGGATGGGCAAGCTTTTAAGCTGTGATGACTTCAAAAAACTGTATGCTGTGGATGAAGTTCATTATGTTGATGAGGTAATTATATTATTAATATCAAAAGTCTATTCTATAAAAAAAAATGCTGCTTACATTCAACATTGGATAATAGATACCCTGATAAATGATTTATGATACATTGTTGCTGGTCGTATTCCAGACTAAATACTACACAAGGAAAACCTTTTTTTAATTAGTAATTTGGGTCATTGTAAATATCTATAAACATAATTGGTGCACTTTTACGAACATCTATTATTGAAATTCATTTATGTTAATTAAATTTACAGCTAGCAGATGTCCTCAAGGGATTGAATCCTGAATACCTTTTAACTCTGGTAAGATATTTATAGTATACTTGTAAGATAATGTATTGTATTAAGCAAAATTGTAGAAATAAATGCTAACATTGAATTAGTAACATTTAACAATTAAATTTACAATGTAAGTTTAGACTACAAAATATTTTTTCCAGTTTGTAGTAAAAAGTGCAATGTCATGTCACGACAGAACTGTAACAGTGCCAATGCTTAGGTTGCAATTAATATCAACATTGTTGTATTTTGAACAAGTATTGCATAAACTATATCAAGATTTATAATTATATGCATGTTACAATGTTTATTTAAACTAGTCGGGCATTCCCGAATACACCCGTGAGTATAACCGGAATATATAGTAAATAATATGGATAACACTCACGAAAGTTATTATAGTAAAATGTTTATTTTTTTAATATAAATAAACACTAACTTTGCTATCAAGTAATTATTCAGTATTTTTATTGTAATTTTTGATTTACAGTCTGGTCCGAACACTGATAGTGGCTTGACAGCTAAAGAAGCATTTTTTGAAGGAATTGACGAGTGAGTTTATCTTTTTGTGTTATAAATTAATACATACATTTCATTGTTATATCTATATTTTTTAATAAAACTAGGGAAACAGATGTGACTTTATGTATGAGTCATTACATAAACATAACATCACGCCTGTATTCCCCGAAGGGGTAGGCAGAGGTGCACATATAGTATACCAACATTTCGCCAGTTATGTTTTAGGTCCCAATGTAATAGGGGGCGAGCCTATTGCCATCAACCGGGCACTACTGCCACTGAGAATTACCTAATAGAAAAACCCAGTAACACTTTGCCCGACCCGGGATTCGAACCCAGGACCTCGTGGTCAGCAGTCGCGTTTGGCGACCACTAGACCAACGAGGCAGTGAATCATTAATAACTAATATTTATAAAGGACTGGCGTCGAGTGGCGGTAGACAGAGACAAGTGGAAGGAGGGAAGGGAGGTCTTTGCCCTGCAGTGGGACGATACGGACTTATAATACTTAATAATTTATTTTGCAGCTTCAAAATTGATAATGATACTCTGTTTCCGATCATCGCAGAGCTGTAAGTATACGTCCATTACTCTGTAACATAGTATGGCATATCTAAATATATATAAGTATTTATATACATACCTAGATCTAGAGCAAATATAAGTTCTTATGAATACCTAGGTATAAAGCATATAGCTACAAATTAAGCAATACTGTCTTTATCTATATCATGGACATAGCTTATGTAAATGCAGTTATCAATCTTATCAGGCGATTGTATTTTTAACGACCTGTAGGTAATTGGAAATCATCGTTTACTGTAACTTATTTACTATTGTTGTTTATAATTGCTTATTGTATTATGTTGTAATCTAAGTGTTACGAAGTTTACCTAGTTTAGAATTGTAGTATGTAGGTACGTAATATCTAACCTCGCTCATTGATAAATTAGTGATTTGAATTTTTGAGTATGTAGTGCAGTGAGAACACTTTGTTCTAAAGGCTAAAGTCACTAGGAAGGTTTATTCCTGAGATGCGAGGTTTGTATCCTGTATTGTTATTATTGCTAAAGTTTTAAAGCTTCTATATTTTCTAAAATAAACTATTTATCTCTGTTTAGCAACTAAAAAACTTGGTTTTTGGTTTAGTAAAAGATACATATACATAATAACGTCTTGCTCTCGGCCTCTGTTAGTCCACTGTCGTCAGGTACCTACATTAACAAATGTCTGTAGGTACTGTATAATCAGTCAATCTTTTAGTCGTTATTGCCAAGTGTCGAAATTAATCCTAGTAGGTATGAACAATATAATCGTGTACCTATTCCGTAGCAACGTTATCGAATAATCGATAAAATTTAAATAATAAAATGTTATCGAACATATTTTAAATGCTCTCTCAATGTGCATACCGTTTATATCTTAATGCAGTTTGAGATGTTGCCAAACGCCGTAAATAATAGTGCTATAAAGTACCTATGCTATGAACGTATCAAGTTGCCAAAGAGGTTTTAGGCTAATGTGTGTAATACCCTCAATACGTTTATTTGCATGTGTTATGTTGGTACATCTCTGCATGTACTATTTTAAATTTTACCGAATATTTAACTTAACTAATCCGATAAAATTGTATTGTAATAATTTATGTAGGTAAATGTAAACAAAATACCAAAATACACCGTGTATGTACTATGTTTCCATACTGTATATTATAATATTCTTATTCATTCAACACTAAAATATTCAAATGCTTTTAACTCAATCAAGTTGAACGGCTAGGTTACATATTTGAATAGCATTGCAGCTATTGCTTCCTAGATATTCAAATGCAAAACAGTACTGCCAATAATAAACGGTACGTTCACAGTCGTAACAATATTCTATTAGATATTATCGTGATATCCGTGACTGTAATATACCTACTATTACATAACCAGTTAGTGAATAGTAAACAACGATAATATTATGATTGCAGGCGTGTCTTCAAGACCCCAGAGGAGATTGAAGTTCTTAGATACGTGTGCAAGGTATCATCGGATGCTCATAAACAGGTCATTATTTTTCTATTAATTAATACATTCGCCGTTGATCTAGTGATCGCTAAGCGCGGCTGCTGAGAATGAAGTCCCGTGTTCAAATTCCAGGTCGGGCAAATTGAGTTTTTCTATTAGGTTATTCTCACTAGCAGCTCGGAGTCTGGGTTTGTGGTCGGTTGATGGCAATGGGCTCGCCCCCTATTACATTGGGACCTCCGGTGTACTACCCCATTTATACCTATTCACAGAATACAGGCGTGATGCATTTTTCATTGTTTTATTGCATTCTAATATATCCAGATAAACTACATCCAGATGTTCTATATGATATTAGTTCAGTATCAGAAAACATAACCAATTTCGTGCCAAAGAATTTAGAAAATTCTCTTCAAATTATTTTAATTCAAGTTTTAATGGTTGACCACGGCGAATAGGGCCAAAAATTCAAGGATATTGTTTGGATAAATAAAGGGGAGGCATATGTAACAGTATAGCTATACAAATGTTCACTAGTGTGAATAAATACACTTTTTTAGCTAAATAAGGTCCGGTTTATAAGCTTGTCACTCTCAGCCTATCGCGGTCCACTGCTAGACATAGGCCCCTCCCAAGTAGCGGCACAACACCCGGCCTTCCTTCTACAAGCTTATTATAGTAACCTAAACTACAACCTTCTTCATAAACAGGTGATGTTATTCGCCAAGCCCGGTGCCAAGGAGTACCAGTGCGAGGCGGTGTTCCTGGAGCACTGTTACCGCGTGGGCGGCTGCCGGCACGTGTCGTACACCTGCATCTGCGGCTCGGGCGTCACGGGCGCCACGCTGCACTACGGACACGCCTCCGCGCCTAACACTAAGATCATTGAAAATGGGGACATGTGGTCTGTACTGTACCTATTGTATTTGTAGTAAGAGAGACACGCACATTTTACCTAACAGCATCTATCAGTCACATTGTATTTTAAGGCATTGCTATCATCATCATCTGAGCGAAGACGTCCACTGTTGATCAAAGGCCACCCCCTTGGGACAACACAATGAACGACATTACTATATTATTACCGTTTTGCGTATTACACACAATTTAGTAAACTGCTTTTCATCTATATAAACCTGAAACTAAATATTTTATCAATTTGTCACATCTTGCATGACAAGCCTTGGTCTTTGGTATTTTTTAATAATGATCTGTTTGCAGTTTGTTCGATATGGGCGGCAACTACGCAGGTTATGCCGCCGACATAACTTGCTCGTTCCCGGCGAATGGCAAGTTTACAGAAGACCAGAAACTGATCTACGAGGCCGTATTGTTCGCGAGAGACGCTGTTATCAAGTAATTATACTTTAACTAATTTTTAGTTACTCCATACATTTACCTAAGTCGAGGCGCAGATGATCATTGGCGCAGTGGCTAAGCGATTGAACTGCTGCGTTAAGGGTTGCGGGTTCGATACCCGCACAAACTAATTTGTGCGAAATGCAGATGTTTTTCCCAAGTATGGGTGTTTGTGTTCTGCACAGGAGAAATTCCTAGTATGGACTGTGGCGCCCCACAGTATTTGTTATTCTTTCTAAAATAGGTCGCCACATTTTTTAGAACATTAAATTTATGTGTACAGCGGCGAGCTTAACTCAAAATTGAGTTCTCGTACAGCAAACCTTTGAGAGATTTAAAAGGACTAAAAAAGTTCATTACAAAATATCCTTTTACCTTATGTATTGTTTCTATGTTTTAGTCAAGCGAAACCGGGGGTGATGTGGGCAGATATGCACCTCGCCGCCAACAGGGCCATGCTTGAACACTTAAAGAAGGGAGGCCTACTCAAGGGAGATGTTGAAGACATGATTAAAGTAAGAATTCACTTTATGTACTCAATACCTATATTTATTTATTATTATAGCGTGTAACTCAAAATTGTTTATAATTTAATTGTACACAGTTTTAGGTACATTGTTTTACCCCGTATCCCTGGAAAGAATAAAGGTGTACATTTCGCCAGTTAGTTTATAAGCGTCATGTAGGTGTCAAAAATTAATCTGATACCCAATGAACTCTTATCTCTAAAAAGTTTAAAAAAAAAGCAAAATAGAACAAGTGACCTTCATTTACTATTAGATACATTATTGTATAACAGAATTAGATAATGTTTTATCTTATCCATTCTTCAAGGAAACTTAGTTACAACATAAACTAATATTGTCAGGGTTCTGTAGCGTAATTGTAGGGTGGCAAGCCGTTAGTGTTGCCGCGGGCCCCGGCCGGAGTGGGTACCATGCTCGAGACCACCCCGGAGTACGGAAATAATGACACGACAATACGCCTTCCCCAGAGCGGAGTAAGTCAAGAAAGATTGCCACCACAGTAACATAGGTAAAAAAAGGCATCAAAGTTCCAATGAATTATATTTCAATTAAAATCTAGATCATATTTGCCTTCATAAAGCTAATAGTTCCGTGGGATGCTGGGCCAAAACAGTACCTCCCATTTCGTCCAGTTGGGTGTTGTAGGACGCGCCTAAAGAAAAATCCTGAAGATGGGCAGCAGCGTGTTCTGCAACTTCACCACCAATACTACGAACCCTAAGCCGCTCGCAAAGCATGGAAATTATAGCAACCTCTAACCTTTGCAATTCAACAGTGGACGTTTTCCGGCTGATGCTAATAAGGTTAGGTAATTATCTTGTCCTCAGAACGAAGTGAACGGCATCCTGCAGCCGCACGGGCTGGGCCACCTGCTGGGGCTGGACGTGCACGACGTGGGCGGCTACCTGCCGCACTGCCCGGCGCGGCCCGGCGGCGCGCTGCGGCGCCTGCGCACTGCGCGCTGTCTGCTGCCCAACATGACGCTCACCATCGAGCCCGGCTGCTACTTCATACCGAGGGTACGACGCTGACGCACCCTGCATGCGCGTACCGAAGAGGTCGCAAAACAACTCATACAACATATCAATCGACACCTAGTTTGAGAGGCAATAGTAACAAATAGGAGAATGGCTAAATTCACTATTTATTCTCGCTGCTCACAGCCAGATCGAAAACAATATAAATGTGAACTTATTATCACGAAAATCTAAGATCACTAAACGAAAACAGTTATCACTTTTTATTTGAAATATTCTTTACAGCTTTTGGAAGAAGCCAAAAATAACCCAGCGCAGTCGAAATTCTTCAACTGGGAGAGAGTCGATCAGTTCCGTGGTTTCGGTGGCGTGCGCATCGAGGACGACGTGCTTATCACTGAAAGTGGCGTTGAGAACCTTACCTTCGTGCCGAGAACGTGAGTTAATGCATTAAAGTTAGAACTACTGGTTTATTCAAGCAACAGAAATAATGCCTAAGCCCATATTACACTATGACACATGCCAACAATAACAATTTAAAAGTATAATCAAATGAAATACTTGCAAAGGCAATGTATGGAGTTATTTAATTGCAATTTATATGAATACTGTTCCCGGATTGATTTTATGCAAGATGAAATTGTTGGATTGCTGGTAATAAATTAATTATAATATGTAAATCACTTTTGGTGAATGAATACCATTTCATAACACACTACCCAAAGTAACTCATATTTAGTCCTTAATGTTAGTTGTTTCTGAAGTATTCATTTAATTGTTCTGTAAAGCCAACAAAACCATGTAATCAAACTTTCTTAATTACAGTGTCGGAGAAATTGAAGAACATATGGCGAAGGGGGCCAACTTTAAATAATTACCAGTCATTGATAACAAATTCAGCTAAAATAACTAGTTTATCTCCTGTTGTAAACTATGTAAAAAATACTAATTTATATAAAAGTTATAGTAATAAGAACAAAGACAATGTTAATATAATCGTTTTATTGATTACAAAATGAGTTAAGCTTTTGAAGCTATATTATTTTATATTGTAAAATATTAATATCATTTTATAATACCAAGATTTGTGTTTATTTTCCTATATATCTTAAATAATTCATGATTATTCTAGGTACAGGCAAGCTATTGAGATCAGATAAAAAATCTTTTGTAGATTTTGCTCTACCTGTATTAACTTTCAGTAGGTGTCTAATTTTATATCTGCAAAGATGTTTCAAGCATGGAACATGATATGGAAGTGATTCAGCAGAAATGCCTTGGAAATCACTATCTATCATTGTTATTAGTTCATTTTGCACCTGAAAACGATAACTTACATTAAGTATCATCAAAATTAAAGCAAAAATTCTGATTTATAATGCAGCAGTTTCATGTCACTCACTTGTAGCGGAATAATGCCTAATTGCCCTCTCTCATAGGCAAATTTCAGAAAGTCTTCTGGCTCACAATAAAGACTATATGGCATCATAACTGGTGTGGAAGGAGGGTACAAATTCAATGATGTTAGGAATGCATCAGGAATAAAATCCTCGGCATTCAAATACACTGATGAACTGCAGTAATCTACATTACAGCCATGCTCTATGAGAATATTGAATACCTAAAAAAATAAAAAATAATATTCAGTCCAATTTTAACAAGTTCGAAACAAAGAAAATAAGTCATTCTTAGATTTTGTATTTGGTATATAAATATTAGTAATAATTTACTCATATTTGCAAGAATGGCCTGTGCTATATTATACTAATATAGATATTCAAAGCATAAATAACTTACTTCATTAAAACATGATGTATTTACATAATGTGCAAACACTAATGGCGGACAAACATCTACATCTAGAGCATTCACCTCCACTCCCCTCATTAAAAATAAATAAAAGAACTCTCTAAACTTTTCAGGAGACTTCTTGAAGATGTAGCCGCATATATTCAAATACGAACTTAATGGAGCATCTGTTTTATAGCCAGGCGTAAGTACATCCTCTTCATGTTCCTCCTCCTTATAAAATGGCTCAACAAAACTAAAAAAATCTGGTCCCAAATCACTAGTCAATAAAATTTCTAAAATTTCAAACTGAAAATTATGTGGCTTACAAGCATTAAGAATTATATTTTTGTTCAGCTTTTGTTCATCTGTTACAGACAACAGAGTCTGAAATACTTCTGAACTGCTGTGAATACTCAATGCAATATCTATAGCCATTTCCCCAAAATAATTCTTAATGTGAGGATCAGCTCCGTTCTTTAATAAAAAATATACAATATCATCATTTAATCCTTGAAGTGCCAGTGTTAATGGAGAATCTCCTGAAGAGGTTACTTGGTTAATATCAGTAATAAAAGGGAATAGACTTTCAACATTTGGATAGTACCCTCTACAGCATGCTAAATGGAATGGTGTAAAACAGCCAGGTTCATTTTTAATCTCAGGGCTTGCTCCTGCATAAAGCAAGGTTACCAAAGCTTCATTTTGGGTGGCTAGAACTGCGTCATGCAAAGGTGTGTCACCATCAAAGTCCTGTACATCAATAATTGCACCATAATCTAATAATAATTCTATCAACTCAACACTTCCTTGACTGCTGGCAATATGCAGGGGTGTAACCCCTTCTGTGCTACCATAGTTCACTATGTCATCAGCGGAATTGAGTAGTGCAGTGACAGTTTTTAGTGAACAATTATTTTTACAAGCTAGGTACAAAGCAGTATGGCCTTCGTGAGTTTCAGCTAATGGTCTACATCGTGGGCTTTTCAATATCAACAATACACATTCATAATTGTCGTTATACGCAGCTTCGTGCAAGCATGTCCACCCCCGGTTATCAACACAGTTTGGATTTATCTTTTGAAGTAATCTGCCAACATTATTTACATCATTATTTCTGGCAGCAAGATTTAATGCATTCGACGTAGCAGGGTTTCTGGAACTAAAATCCATTCCGCGACGCGCGCTAGCGCCGTAATATTCATATGAGTATTATATATTTTTTAATATTATAAATACCAACGGACTGATAAAAGCAGTTTATGTTAAAAAATGTCTCGGTCACAAAACAACTCAAGACCTCACTAAATTAAATTGAATTGTGTATTTAATTAAATACAACTTTAATATTAGTTACATAAGTAAAGTATATATTTTGAAAATTAATCAACTCTTGTTGTGATTCAAGCAACTGTGACATGAAAACTTGAAAATTGAAATGACAACACAATGACTTTCATTGCAGAACTATTGACATTTGAGAATATAGTGTTGCAATGCTTTTGCGTTGACTTGATCTACGTATCATCGTGGATGAAAGTATGGTATGGTAAGTTCTGAGATGATAAGGTATTAATGTGTTGTCTGCATGCTGAAATAAATTTAGAACTCTTGTATCGGAGGTTAAGATCCACTTTGGGTCGCCGAGTAGACGGAGTGAGTAAAATGTTGCGGTGAGCCATTTGCGATGAGCCCATCAGATAAATACATGCCGTATTCATCGCTTGTTAAAACTTCCTACGCTTATGAATCTACAATAACATAACAATTGATTGATGGTCTATGAAGTAAATAAAAAACGTACCTATGCGTTAAATATTTTAATTATATTTTATTTAAATCCAATAGGATGTCAACTTTTATTTAATATCAATTTGTACATTGATAAATTCACATAATTTTGGTAAATATGACTTTACTATTTATCAATTTTTATACAAACGTAAATGAAAACTTTAATTCATCACGGTACATAGTTTCATAACTTATCGAAGTTAACGTTTTAATACACAATTTGATGCAATGTTTATGGACAATTCACAAGTCTATAAATAATAAACATCAATTTAAGCCTAATTAGCTTAGTAAAAAAAGAATATCATTTTCATATATGTAAAATTATAAGTAAATCATAAATATAGATACGATTATATAGATTAATCAAAGAGATCAAATCTTAATCAAATGTAATAAACTAAAAATCTAACATTTTTATATCGCTAGTCTCCATTTTAGTCACTGTAAAAGGAATGCGCCTGCGATTCCGAGTAACTTATAAAATGGAATGATACAAAAATAGAGACCCAATAATTACGTATAAAAACATTAATTACGATCAAATAAAGTATTCTGATTCTGTGGAACGTAAACAATTCTTTTCTTTATATTTTATTGTAAGCCGAGTATCTTCATTGGCGTTCAACGATACCCTATAATACTCAAATACATGTACATAAACAAGTTATAAACTCACTGTCTGTAACTTAAACACCTTAAATACTTTCAGTCTAGTCTTCAACCAATAGCTACTCTAATTATCATTTATTTATTTTAGTATCTTCGGGATTACTGCCGTTGGGAAATTTGAGGGGAGACATCGGTTTGACCCGAGGTAATGAGTTAGCGCGGGGAGAACGGGGCGAAAGAGGTGATCGGGAACACCGCGCCGCGGGGTAAGGTCGCGGTCGAAGTTCTTCTGCACTACGGAACGTATTGCGGGCCACTCGTCGCCGATACAGTGACGTCACCGTCGTTTCTTGCAACAGGCACCTGCAACAAACAAAAAGATGTAGTCACAGGCTAACATAATACTTTGACACAAACTAACATTCAGACGTAAGATTCCCCAATATGTTTTCAAGGAGTCACTTGACCGTCCTTGGTGCTTTATTTGCCGTCTGCTAAATAGGCCCTCAGTTTCCTAAAAGGTTTTACGATTTCTTCATATTGACACTCCTGGGCCTACCTGGAGATATGACGCTTAGTTGAACTCGCTTACTTAACGAATAAGAAGGTGATGGTGATGATGATGACCATTCAATCATGCTGAACACGTATCGCATACCTACTAGCTTTATCAAGGCCCCATGGTGCAAGTTGTAGGCTTGTGATTGCGTCTTGGAATCTTGCTAGTGCCAGCAGTAGTTCCCCAGTGAAACAGAACTGCGAGCTCAGATACCTCCGGTATGTTAAGGCTGAATGCTGCGTAAGGGGAGTCTGTGTGAACTGGTGAGAAATATTTCTGCTTTGAATTTCTTTGGTGGCATTTTTCTTTAAATCGTGTTTCAGCTGGTTCGTCGTCCGATGATTTAAGTTTTTAAGGTGCAAGTTAACTACACTCTACATAGAAGTTGCTACTTTATAACATTACGTAGGTATATGGGTAAACAATATATATTCAATATTTACCATGTATGCAATAGGTACATGGTTTGTAAAATATTATAGTCATATCAATTTATGTTACATTTATTACGGGTGCTCATATAAATGTCTTTTGGAACCTGTTCTGTTTCACTAAGATAGACATTATTATAAATTATAAGAAAATATAAATAATAGAAGTATATAGTTCATTCTCAGGTCCAGCTACTCACTTCTCCAATTCGCTTAGTTGTTGCTTAGGGGTGGACGCGGCAACAGGTCGGGCACGTCCTAATTTAGCACGTGTTGTCTTAAGCATTTGCTGCGTCACCAGAGGTAGTTGGCCTTCTTTTGGTACAGGTTTCGAGCGAACTGGATTGTCCTAAAATGCGATAATAAATATGTATAGTTTAGCTATAAATCAATTTATAATTCAACGATTAGGTACTTTTTAATTTGGAACCTTGGAAAAGAAACAGATGAAGATTTAGAATTTCTTTCGCATTAGATTCTGACAAAAGTAGGTACACATTTTTATAGTTTACGGCTTACCTAAAACTTACATAAGAATACAAATAATGATTGAAACCCTGCATAGACCTACCTTAGTCTTCCTTAACTTGACATTAGCTATATCTTGCGGCGTGATCGTCAGCCTGGGTCCAGCTATCCTCGGCGGTGCGGATCCACACCTTGGTATAGTATGCGACCGAATGGGTAGTTTTGTGGAGGGTAAGGGAGGCGGCGGTGGGGGAGGGGGAGGTGGTGGCGGCGGTGGCGGGGGCGGAGGGGCAGCCTGTAGTTTTGTGGGAGTCTCATGGATTCTGTAAATATTTGCACTAATTAGGGAATAACGTACTGAAATTGACCCCCGCATTTGTATACATATACGATTAGAAGAATGAAACTGGTATCATCATATACCTATTGTCAAGCAACGTAAATATAATACAGTATAAGTATCAGAATTAACTTCCATAGGGTGACCGATAAACTCCCAAGTGTTTCTCAACCCAAAACATAAAGATACAGAATTCTCGTTGCACCGACACTCATCTCAGTAACTTCCTAAATATGCCTTTAGTTTGAACGATTAAATACCGTCATTATTTTGTTTATTTAAGTTAAACTGTTTCTCTTAATGCCCCTTACAGATTATAATATAATTAATACACATTAGCGACGAAGGTGAAGTTTTACCTGAGCTTACCCTCGAGTTGTTCGATTTTATTCATCATCTTCTTCATTCCTTCTTTCAAGCTCTCATTCTCCTTTGCCAACCGCTCCTGCTTTTTATCCACTTCCTCTAAAAACTTCCTTAGTTCTTTCAACTCTTCGGCGCTCTCTTCATTTTCTTTACAGGTGAGCGGCTCGCGAAGTATGTCGGAGTAGAGACCAGTGATAGACTGAAAACCCTGGTAAATATACAATGATAGACATTAAAACACATATTATCTTCTGTGATGTCGTTATGGATATCCGTACCGACAATAATTATGTGTGAAAAGTGTATAAAATCAGGATCATAGCAAATGGAAGTACCACGGAATTCTGCCGACCCGTTAAGGAAACAAGTATGACTGTATATCCTAAGTATGTTGCCTGCAGTCTAGTGTAACATAATAAATTATTATAGGTAGAACAAGCTGTGTGTTCATAAGCCAGCGCCGCCGCCGGCCGTTGAGCTTTTTCAAAATGTGACCGGTGACATCATAATTTATATAAGAGTAAGTATTATTTTACCGTAAATTCTATCTTTTATGCACATTAGCGAACATGGTTATGTATATAAATATGGACAAACAATGGAGCTCTGAAAAAAGTTTATCCAGAGGAACGAGATGCCACACTACATTGCTCTTAACGGCGCAGTGGCGCGCGGCGTCTGGCTTTCACTCCGGAAAATATTTTAAGAGTTCATGGTAAGGGGGCTGTCCTTTCCATTGGGACAACGTCGAGTGTACCGGATACATCTACTTACCTACCTCAAGCTTTAATTAAACGGAAACAACTGAGCCTGCCTAGTGTGCTGTAGGTACCTTTACCAACCATAGTAATGATCTTACAAAATTATAATAGTTTGTTACATTAATCACTTGTGGATTACGGTAATAAAAATGTTTTGATGTAATCTGTCCGACTTTGAGAAAAGTTATTCATAAATTAACTGTTGATTAGTTCTCACGGTCTGTGAAGCATTATAACAATGTAAATACTTTGCAAGAGCTACTTAAATACCGTAAAACAAGTTATGGGTTAGGACTTCTCAAAAATAGACGAGGATTAATTATATTAAATCCAATAAGATTTATAATCAATTATTTTACGTAGAGTTATCTATGTAACCTATTAAAGGTTACATAGATCTTACTACTTAGCAGATTAATTAATTATCCGTAGGTGCATGGTATATTGCGTCATTGTAGTAAATTCATAACATCAATACACATCACTAGTACTTCGCAAAAATGTTGCTCCCCTATAAAGAATGGCGTGAACATACACCAGAACGTTCAAGCTATTCTAAATGCTTCCGGTATTTATACAATTTATTTGATTACTGTGACTTAATAGAACTTAGATGCCGTAATATTTTTAGCTGTATTAAAATTTATTTGAGATACTAACTACCTTTCTGCCGATCCAGGTGCAGAGATCAACAATCCTCCATGCTTTAGGGTTGCTGTTTCGGCGGTAGCTCCTGTCCTTCCGCGGTGTTCCACCTGACAACATGAACCACTCCATTTCACTCAACTGTCCTGTATCGAGAGCACATTCTATTTCTAATTCAACCTTAATGCTATTTTGTGTTAGAGCTCCCATCGCCAGAGTTTTGCGACCGAACGAAGCTCAATACGAACTGAACTTGTCTAGATTGCACAAAGCAGTTCAAAATACTGTTTTATTGTCCTCGCGGGTCACGTCCGTTACAGCAAAACTTGAAATGCTCAGAGGCGCGACGATGATGTCACTACTATATTAGCAGCTGACTGAGCCGAGATGTTTGTAATAAAAAGAGTTACTTTATCAATTACGATAACAAGTTCAAGTCCTTAAGCTAACCCCTAGCTAGTTAACTATACAAATTTATGACTGCATTCAATGTTCTGCACGTCATAAAGAAATCAAAGTTCATATACATACATACATGCACAAAAATTTGTTTTGTTTACCGATCTATACAAGACATAGGTATGTAAAGATAAATCATGTCAAGCTAATTTACCTATACGTATATTAGCTTGATATATAATGACCTAATTAGATCTACCTATTGGTTAATTAGCTTGAACCTGTTTACGGGATCAGCAGTGTACGAAAACTGCGCCAACGCATGTAAGTAAGTGTATCGTATTGGTAGCGGTACTTACCTACCGGACTAGAACGAATTGCATATATTTATATATATATTTTAATTTTAGGCCTCTCAAAACAAGTTTATTACATTTTTCATGTTTGTAAACATTTTAATCCATAATTATTATTTAGGTAAGCATGTTTTGACGAATATCTTAATGAATAATTAATGATCACCTATATCGCGCTTGTGACGACACATCGTGCCATTTGATAAATTAGATTGTTATATTATAATCTAAATAAGCCGATACGAAAGGGCTGCACCGGGTGGGTTACTTAGATGTTTGTACTATGAATCTGTTCCATGAGGATGTACCTATAGAGATTCATAGTACAACACCGTATTCTCGACAAGCAGTTTAGGACTTAGGACTGAAATAATAATTCATAAAATGGTACAAATATTATTAAAATATTACCTGGCGTGCTGTTTTCAGAGTAGTTAAGTTTGTTGAAATTCGTGTTTTTCCGAGCCCTCTGCAGGGCATCTCTAAATAAGTTAGACTCAGATTTCAGCCGTCTTTTCCTAACTTTATAAGAATGGTTGCTATTAATTGATTTAAACGATGCTTCAGAATTACTAGACAGGCAAGAGGATGCCGATGGCCCCAGTGTCAGTTTTGGGTCCGTAAGATCAGACGTGCTAGATGAGCATGAATCTGAACATTTCTTTTTCCATGGTCTCAACTCAGTGTGCTCTCCGTCGCTTGAATCCCGTCTAAAACGCTTACTTCCCAAACACTGTTCGGAAGTTTCATTGGATGTTGAGTCTTGAATATTAAAGTCCTTACTAAAGGATAGACTCACGTCAACAAAGCTGCAATTTACTGGCAACGATAAAAATGGTTCCGTTTGAGTGGAACTAGTCGATGTATTCCCCTGTGTAGGACTGGGGTCGTCAGTGACCATGATGCTCACAAAAGGTGGAGTCTTGTTAATATCGTTTACTTTGTTTTCATGTAATCCAATAAAACTACGATCCCATGACGTATTTATCGTGTCCTGTTGTGCGCATTTCCGTATTACTTCTATAGAGTTATTACAAAATTCCCTTTCTTCAGCTTGAGACGTATCAATGACAGGATCAGAACTTTTTTTTATTTCTTCAAACGGCATCTTGATAATCGAATAAACCAGTATTAAAACTACTTTTTTGAGTAACGGAGAAACCAATGGTCGAATATATTCACTTATATGTTTTGTAAGTATTTTATTTTATAAATCAAAATATTAGTCACACTAAGTGAGCATTGTAATTGAAATCTACCCACATTTACCAATAAAATAGATCAGTGCCTATTTTAAAAACGGTCGGTAGGTTTGGTTGTTAAAAAATAATATTACAAAAATATATTTTAGGAATGCATCAAATCATGCTTCAAAATTAATTTTATCATAACGATAGCAAAATTCTTTTTTTTTTAAGCTTATAGAGCTAATTTGTAACATTCATGCACTTATTACTTATTCAACTTATGATTGTGGGACTTAAAAGTTATGGTAAGATAACAAACAAAGATTCTAAAGGTAATTTATATAAGATTTTATTTAAACATAAGCATGATAAAGTAATTGAAAAATTTTCGTCAATATTCGGTTACAGAACATATTTGTCCAGTACATGTATCCGAATTTGTTAAACAGCTGTTGCGGCATAAATTGACAGTTATGACAAAACGAGCCGCAGTGTCACAATTTTCAAAAATGTCGTAAGGCGATCGATCAAACGTAAACAAGATACAATAATTATTTTAATTACTATAATTGGTTACTAGATTGTTTTTTGAATTGATTATTATAACCACACATCAAGTCAATTTATTATTTATAATAAATATGCGCCATGCATACAAAAAGAAAATTTTATATTGCGGTGTGGTTGTTATAACATTAATAATATTGCTGCATCCTGACATGAATGCTCGTCGTTCTTACGAATATATTGAAAAAGAGAATATTCTTAAAAGTCTTCACGAAGAAACTGCTACAAACTTTACGAGTTCCGCTGTAGTCGACTGTGATTATTACGACATTATACACGATGAAACTAGTCTGTCCATTAGTTTAGTAGGCGGAGACTTGATAGAAGGCCATAGAATAAGGGAAGGTGGAGAATACGCCCCGTCTGACTGTAAACCTAAGTATAGTACAGCTATTATTGTACCTTACAGGTTAGTATTAAGACTTTGACAAAATAAATAAGATTATGACTGCTTACAAAAAAATACCTTATTAATTACAGAGACAGAGCTGAAGAATTGCGAGGCTTCTTAGTATACATGCACACATACTTCCATCGTCAACATATCCATTACCGGATCTATGTGGTTGAACAAGTGGACTCCCGACCCTTCAACAGAGCCAAGCTCATGAATATTGGAGCAGTCGCAGCCATGAAGGCTGGCTATCCATGCCTTGTACTTCACGACGTTGATCTTTTACCATTGAGGCCTGCTAACTTGTATGCTTGTACTGAACATCCCAGACATATGTCATCCAGCATAAATAAGTTTAGGTACAGAATTATGAATGGAGGCTCTTTATGATTTTGTTTTGATTTTCGCAAGTTTTTTATAGTTATATTGTTTTATTTTAGTTATTCTCCTGCCCTGGAATTAGGCTGACTAATGCTATACAGCAGTAAATGACTGTTGTGTAACTGAATTAATTTAGTAGTTTCCTGTTAATTATGTTTTGTAGATGTTTTTAGAAGGTATTATTTTTTATTTAAATATCTTTATTGCACTGCTTTTAAAACAACTTGCTTGTATTCTATGCTGTCTTCGAAAATTTTGTAACAATGTATTATTGTTTTCCAGATTTGTATTACCATACCTAAATCTATTTGGTGGTGCTATAGCAATTGTCTCTAAACAATTTAAACTAATAAATGGCATGAGCAATGAATATTTTGGATCAAGCGGAGAAGATGATGACTTGTACTCTCGTTTAGAAGCAAATGATCTCAAAATGTGTAGGTTTGAACCAGAGACAAGTCGTTATCACTTAGCCTCACAAGGGCCAGACAGAAAGATGTGAGTATTCATGTCTGGTATTCAAATATCACTGGTACAAAATTAATACAATGTAAAAAAGTGTATTTAATAAAAATGATTTATTGCCTCAAAACATTCCACTTTTGTAAAATTATTTGAGACAGTAAATCATTTTTATTATTATTATTAAATACACTTCTTGCTTTAACTAACATCTCCAAATATCAAGTAATTCTTATATTTCAGGGAACAACGAAAAAAGGTAATAAGCTTCACAAAGGAAAGGATGGCAGTGGATGGGTTAAGCTCGTTACAGTACACAGAGGTAGCTACTGTCCTCCACCCACTCTTTACTCATATCATGGTTGACTTGTAGCATATCACATCAATTAATACAACTAGAGTTACTCATATCACTTGTTCAATTTCGCTTTAATTATCAGAAATATTAAGACCACTTTATCTAATAAGTAGTGAGCTAGATTTATAGAAATTAATTCTTAATAGGAATAAGTTTAGATTCAATTTCAACTGTAGCTTGACTTGACTAGATTCGGAATTTGTAGAGAAGATTACAATCAAAATTTAATATTCAAGTAAGCAATAGTATGTACTTTATAAGAGAAGTGAACTGAGGCAGATTTAGAGTAGAGTAACACAGCTTTTAGTCATTTTTCCTTAGCCTATGTGCTTAATAGGGCAATGGTTAAAAACTTCAGGTGCCTTACTATGAGTTTGCATTGCAGGACATTTTTCGTTTTGGAAGTGAGACACCACTAAGGGCCGTGTAGTGTGGAGTCATCTTTTCACAACGGAGAATGTTATGCAATGCAAACTCAGTATATAACAGAGCTCATAGTAACGCCGCAACTCCATAAATTATAAGTTGTTCCTTCATGGGACTAATATTTATGGGCTGTCTTTGTGACGCATTTGTGTATGTACCTACATTAAGTACTTTATCATTAATTTGGTGAAGTATTAAGTTTGGCCAGCAGTGATAACTTGTCGTCCTATACACCTCTCTTTAAGTCTGCCTCATTCGCAAAATTAGTTTTAAGAAGACCAAGTTTTACTCAGCTATACTGCAAACGTTCCTATTACGTAATTTCAAACTATTATAAAGCAATACTAACGTAATAAAACATTGTGATATTCTTGTTGAGGAATTGAACTATTTCTGTCCATAGATTTCCTATCGTAATTACTAATATTATACTAGAGCAATTACAAAAACTTACGTAAGTCTTAGTGTGTTGGGTGTGATTGTTATTGTTGTTGAATTGTAGGTACGGAAGTACAACATGTTTTATGTTTACTAAATGTTACCGGTTAAACGAGTAGCGACATCTACGTTCGCTGTTATGGAGGCAGTTGTACTTAACTTTGAGTCAGCCCAGACCGAAAGGAGCGTAGAGAGGATTTTTTTCAAGACACTCGAAAACAAACTTTATTACTTTGCTATAAAGTGCATACATGTTTAAACATGACAAAAAATACTTATGAGTATTATTAATATTTTATCGAGTACGTGAGCATGCCCGAGACCGCGGGAGGACTATTCCGGTCGGTCTGCGCTGACCCTTACTTCTAACAGATTGATAATGGTGATATCAAAGGCAATAAGTTAGTATTTCTTAAAGTTAAAAAAATAACAATAATAGGATGGAACAAGATAAGATATAAGGTTCACTAACAAGAGCCGAGCTCTTTGGTGAGTTTAGAAGATGAAGAACAAATTGTATTGGAAGATTTGAATGAAAATAAGTTTAGGACTAACATTCAATAAGATTAATTATAAGGTAACTTAGAAATAATGTTATTATCCTTAATTTTGATAGGGTAGTTAATTAGAGTCGTCATATCACTGGGAATTGCAGGAATTTGAGGAAGTAGATGTGTTAACATAGTCGGGCTAATACGAATTATTTTGACGTACGGAAACCTGGATTTAATCAAATCATTTATTCGTTTGCGAATTTAATTATCTGAAATCGCCAACCCGCAGTGAGCTAGCGCGGTGATCAAATGCTCAATCTTTCTCTATACGAGAAGGGGCCTTAGCTCTGCAGTGGGTCAGTTATAGGCTTTTATTATTATTATATTATCATTATACGGTATAATAATGAATTATGTATTCTTTTTTTCTTCCACAAAAGTTTCTAACATCTATATTTTTTACATAATTATTTGTTTGACATTATATTATACAAAATTACACATAAGATATCTAAAAGTAAAAAAAAAACAATGTAATACCTTACATTTCTACCATACGATACCTACGTCAAAATGATTTAATTATTGGTAGGTCCAGGTAGTTAAGAATTAAGATGTTAAAGAAAGATAGATTCGGGGCGAATGTTACTTATTGATTCATTAGCTACTATTTTATCGTAACGTACCTACGTAAAGAGTTTTAAATTATCCTAATCTATTTTTTGATCTACACATTAGAAATAATAGCAGCAAAAATAGCCAGCTAGCGCATTTGCTCAATGACACGCAAGGAATTTTCTTCGTTATCACTATGAATTTTTGTAGCGATTAAAAACGGTTAACAAACATATTTATGTTGTTTTAATTGAAACCCAACCACTGTCCTTTCTTCATCTGGATACCCTGATCGTAGGTAGTCATCAACGCTACGAATCTCTATGCCCGTATGCCAACTATTTAACATGTATGAATATATTCTCAACCATTTCAATAACGCAATATTACTCATGACGAAACGCGAAACTAAAAATTGTGAAATAAAACAGTAAAATATGATTGATTTGTAGGTATATTTGGCTTGAACATTTTCACAGCGGGTGGTCCCAAATCACAGGGGGATCTAATTAAAATACAATTATCTGCATAAGCATCGATAAAATTTTGTCATTATCTACAAGACTAATTATAAAATCCTTACTTTTTATCGATACCAGTGGGTAAATATTGTGTATAACTTAAGGTTTCTGTACATTAGTAGGTATACAATTACAATTTACAACCACGATATTGTAGTAACTACATGAATTATTTACATAATAACAATGCACTAGCATGCCTACGCGACAACACCATTTTATAACGAAAATACATTTATAATTTAATGACTTATAAATACCATAAGTAGGTTAATAATATTGAAAAAGCCTTTACAAGAGTTCAATTATTAATCATATCTGACTCAGCTTTAAAAGCAATGAACGGCAGTAATTTAAAAACAAACACCAAACCATTCCAATTAAAAATATTAGCACCTATGTAAAATTTTAATCACACATTAATTATATTTTTGCACCATACACCTATCACAAATTAAAAGACTTGAAAATTAACCTAATTAATAATAACCCATTTGTCAAAAGAATAGCACTCAACTATTTGTAAATAAAAACTTTTATCCTATCAAATTAACTTGGCATGAAACTATTGCTACGCCATCAAACCACATGCTTTACGATTTACTTGCACAAGGACATCAATGTACAAGTTTAGAAACGACACCGTCCATATTTTCATACATCGTGGGTCCCAAAACTTAAGAAACAGTTACAAGTTTCAAATTAGGGTCATTTGTAACAAAACCGGGATGGCAATCGTTTTTAAAGCATAGAAATTTATGTCGTATCAACATCAATAGGTTTGAATGTCCATTGGAAAAAAATAAAATCACTTGCCGGCCCAGTCTGCGTTAGCCATTACACTAGCTACTACATAAATTTCTGTAACACTCTAGGCCCAAATATGGGCGTTTTCCTTTGCGCAAGTATTTCCCCTCAGATGTAACGATTGCGCAAGTATATCGTAACGTTGGCTAAGGTACACAACAGAGGGCAGTAGAGAGCTAATTAGTAAAAAACCAAAAATAAAATTTACTGTAAATTCGTCCCATTATGATGCCAAATTAATTCGAAGGAATAGTAAAAAAATATTGATTGGTAACACAGAAATATTACATTGTATAATTATCTGGAAGATACAAAATCAGGCTAGACGCAAAATGAGATTAACTACAGGAGTGGTAATATTAAACATATTCAGGAGACCGTATTATAATTTTGTTTTATTGTACCTCAAGCTGCCCATCCTCAAGCTACCAGAGTCTTACATCATACAGCGGCAGCCGTCGCTAGTGCCGTTGCACACTTCACTTTAAAAGTACGTTAGATTTTCAGTTAAAAAATATGCAAGTTTATTTTATGTATTATGTTTTCTACTCCGTAGCATAGATGCAATATGATTTGTTGAACATGCATTCTAACTTAATAGTTTCAATAAAGTTTAATACCAGATACAGCCGTCGCTGCATGTACCCGTTATAGGTTTTTTATATTTAACCATAGCTCTATAATCTGTAAACTTTTCTGCATTAACTGGAGTAAGTACCTACCGAAAACATTAAGGCCCCACACTTAACAAATCTTTATGTATTTAGCTTGATTTTACAGACGTAAATCATGAAGATTCAAATCAGATTGTACAAAATCTGATTTGAATTTTGGTCATGGTTTATAAATAATCTTAGAAATATTTGGTAGGAATACCTTGAAATAATATTGTTACAGTCAAATCAATTGTTTTATGAAATTTGTTGAGGAAGCACATTATGAAATTATCTGAGCAATATTGATTTTAATCTGTTATGCATATTATTTTATGATAAGTGAGACAACTTTTTGCTTATCTTGACTACTTTCATCATACAGAAAATGCATCCAACAAAAAAATATAAATTGCTTGGGTTCCATTCATAAAGTATTTAGAATAAATGCTTCCCCAACAAAGTAAGCATTTCTAATTATATAAACATAACAATAACATTTCATGACATTATTTTATGTGCAATACAACATTTACGGTCTTAAGACCAGCATACATACTAGACCAAGTACAAAAGAGAATACCAGTTTGAGGTTGGAACCAATGTGCAACCAATCAGGCCATTGGGTCTTCACTAGTTGTTCAGGTTGTGTGGGCAGGAGAAGAGCAGCGATACAACATATACTAACTGCTACTGCCACCACATTAACTGGTTGCTGGTCTCTGCAATTTAAAATTATTCCTTAATGTTGTGTCTAAATTGAAGTAAATAATTTAATTAAAAACTCGTTTTGGAGTCAAATAAAGCCCTTATTCAGAAGTTAGGTGTGGCAGTCAGCTATCCCCATCATGAACCAGCTCATGATTAAAGGGTCCAATTGAGTTCGTCATTTTTACCCTATCAACAAAATAATATATGTGTGCAAATATAAGTATATTGATGCAAGTTTAAAAATTTACACATTTTTTTCCTCAATTCACGTTACGATTGCGCAATTATAAGTAACTTATCGATGTATTAGTCAAGAATGGAGAATTTGTGATGTGTTTTACTGTGTTTACCTACTTCATGATATTCAATGTTATTCTTTTTTGATGATGCAATGCAAAAATTTGTAAAATGTTTCTAAAGCTATTAACAATACCACTAGAACCTCCATTATCTTTAATACTCACTCTTGAATACCATAATTTATTCATAACAATGAATGAATTAGATTACAGATATTTGTAACCTACTTAAAAAAAGGAAGGCATTCTTAATTCATTGGAATCTTTTTTGTTTACAAAATCATTATCAACCTCACTATAGATGTGATACTATTTTGATAAAACTAGTCCAAGCATGTGACCCAAATATTGAAATAATTACAGATAGCTTCTTCTATCCATACTAATATTATAAATGTGAAAGTTATTACATCTGTCTGTTACGCCTTCACAATTAAACCGCTGGGCAGATTTTGATAAAACCAATGTAGAAAGTTTAAGACCCAAGAAAGCATAGGCTACTTAATGCAGGCTAAAGCTAGTAATATATAAGAATTAGATTTTCTTATTATTTAATAATATAGCTTATTACAATTGAAAAAGTTTATTTTTTATATCATATTATATATTGTAATGTAACTTAATATAATGAAACTGACCTGTGATGGGTAGGGTGTTGGCAGGGCGTGACTCGGGAGTGTTCATCAACAGGTCTAACAGGTGCTGCCCTTGATACAAGAGGGTGAAAGCTATCACCTAAACTCTCTTGGTTTGTATTAGAAGGTTCTCCTTCTATTAATTTTGTTAATATATCTCTTTTACCCAGTGCCTACAAAACAATAAAAGAGTGTTTAATACAAATACGTTTATAATGTAACCGAGAAAAAACGAGTTTTATCGTAAGTATCTATATAGTCTACACTTGTATCTACATTTTAACACTCATGTCAAATAAAAGTATAAATATTTATTTGACACAAAAACAGTCGATTAATTATTCATACCTGCTGGGTGTTTTTGTCATACATTGTTATCCTAAACTTTTCGACTGTGTCGCAGTGGGAAACAGATGGTTGTGTGTACCGAACGACGATGTCTATGCAGCTTTGAGGAGCGATCACACCCTCGGGGTCGATAACTGTAAACTTGTTTGGAGACGTACATAATACTGCAAAAAACACATTTCTATACAAAAAACTCTACAAACTAATAATTACGACACGTCGTAGATTCTCACAGTACCTTTAAAATTCACAGAGAAATCGTAAGGATTGTAAACAGTCAGTAGTTGTTTATGAGTGTGACGTGCATTAAAATAGAATTCCAAAGAAACTGGGAACACGAACACGGGGAAATTTTTCATTTTTACTTCGATTTTGCAAACAACACAATAGAAAAACAATAACAATTTCGCGATTGCTTCACAACTGACAATGACGTGATTCTGACAACTACGTAGAGTACTACGACTACTACCTACTTCAGCTTTTCATCGAGATTTAAATGTGTCGTTATTTAGTTTACGATCCACGACGCGTGTATAATCGACTAAAATTGTAGAAATTGAGACTGTTGAATGCATAAGAGCTTTAAATGTAATATGTATAGGTTCAATGCTTTTTGTTTTTGTATTTTAATGACCTGGTCATTTGGACCTTTAAGTCAAATCTTATTTTATTTTCCAAACATTGCACTATGTATCACTTCTGATGATTTAACACGTTGAACGCCACAACAAAAAACCATGTTTAGGCCAGTGGGCCGCGGCGGACACCATGTGCCCTCCAGTATGTCGGGTCCAAGGCGCCGCGTCGGACACCGTGTGTCCGCAAGCTCTCGATCACTTTAGAAGCCTCTAGATGGCCGACGGACATCGTATTTACTATTTTTACGTAGTCAGGTGACCCGCGCGGCCCCACAGTACAACCAGGCCGCTTGGCACAAATAAATTCAAATAGACTTAGAAATTGTGGTCTTTTTCGTAAGTTGTTGCCAAATGTGTCGCAGATAAACAAAAGAGGTAATCTTATTTATTAATTTGAGAAATGTTATAGATAAATGAAGATAATTTTTTTGTCTTTTCAACACATTTTGAAGTCATGACGAATTATAAATTGATTTCAGTAAAGTAATTCTCAAAGTGGTAATGGACTCAGTAGATAAACTAACGTAAGAAGCTACCATTTGTTTATAATTACCGAACACAAAATACTACCTGTTTTGTTAAAATAGGTTTTAACTAATACCGTAACTGAAAAAATAAACAGTCATAATATGCTCGTTATTAGCGTTTAGGTTCATAATGTCAAAATCTCAAAATGTCCAGAAGGTGCAAAAGGTCCATATCCCAGAATGTCCATATTCCAAAAAGTCCATATCCCAGAATGTCCATGCCCCAAAAAGTCCATATCCCAAAATGTACATATCCCAAAAAGTCCATATCCCAAAATGTACATATCCCAAAATGTCCATATCCCCGAATGTCCATATCTCAAAATGTCCATATCCCAGAATGTCCAAATCCCACAATGTCCATGTCCCGGAATGTCCATAATACATACCAGAGTGTCTATTCTACTTTATGCTAACAAAATTATATGGTGGGTTAAAAAAAACAACTGTTGTCAATTGTCAATCATAGGTATATTATAATTTAAAAAAAAAGCATTTATAGGACTATAATTATGTGAAAAAAGAACTAAATGTTTCATTTTGAACAACTCTCAACATATTAACTCTCAACGTTTTATATTATTTTCTGACGTTATGTATTAATGTATGTATATTTTGTACATATTTTGTAAAGTTCAAAAAATTTATTGAATAATAGTTGCTAAAAATAAAACGTTTAGTTCTTTATTTAACAGAAATAGGCAATTATACATATTTCATTTATACAATTATTTCATTTCATTAATTATACGTAATTATACATAATTGACGATTGAAAACAGTAGTTTTTTTTAACCCACCATATAATTTTGTTAGCATAAAGTAGAATAGACACTCTGGTATGTATTATGGACATTCCGGGACATGGACATTCTGGGATTTGGACATTCTGGGATATGGACATTTTGAGATATGGACATTCGGGGATATGGACTTTTTGGGACATGGACATTCTGGGATATGGACTTTTTGCAATATGGACATTCTGCGATATGTACCTTTTGCACCTTCTGGACATTTTGAGATTTGGACATTATGAACCTTAACGGTTATTAGTTTATTAAAAAGGGCAGGGCGGGGGGGTCCGACAGCGTGACCCGCGCGGCGCCCGCGTAAGTAAACACGCGTGGACGTTATGGTGGGCCGCGGCGGACACTGGTGTCTGCTATTCAGTATCTCAAAAAGTAATGTAAATATCACTGTTTTTGTAAGTTGCCTATTATTTATAAATTATTTAATTACAGTATTCGCAAAAAAATACTTCAACGATTTTGGTAACAGCTTCGATTTTTAGTGCGGCCCACGAGGAAAGTATCCTGTCGGACACATGGTGTCCGTCATGGCGGTCAACGTGTTAAGGATTCTGGCGGGAACTTCTGTTCTTAGCTTCTGATGCGCCATTCCTTAAAGTTTCCGCCAGAATCCGTAACTTCAATGCGCTACGTAAGGCTTTTAAAATGTTTAGGGGGGATGCGTCGTCGATCGACGCGATTTATTTGGTCATCACAGCTCACCAACCTTTCTTGGGAGAGCTTTGACTGAATCTGCACACCTAACACATTTGTGCTTTCACCGGAGATTATGTTCTTAACTCGTTTATTAATTTTTTGTTTTGTCAAATTATATTAGTCTATTTTGGTAATTACATAAAAATAAGGTTTACGTCTAGTTTCAGTTGAATTTTGGTGAAATAGGTTCAGTTCCATTGAAATTCTATATTGTCCTTAGAGCAATATTGTCTGAAACTTAGACATAAGCTCAGGCTACATGTTTAATGTACTGAAATTAATTGATGAATTAGTGAAAAAAAACAACGCTTATTTTTAATTTATTTATTTTGTATAACAAATACAAAATGTGTTGTTGTAGTTATTATATTTACATTTAATATCTAATTCAGAATGAAACAAAATGGGGCACATGTAACAAACTTAATTGTAATAAGTTGTATCGTAGAAAAATAGCCATAACTAAAATATGTAGTACATACCTATTTCAGTAATTTTATACAATAGCTTTATTATCGGTCATCTATATTCAATGAAATTGCAAGCACCTATTTTAAGACAGTTAAAGTTAAGCTAAAATATTAATCATAGAAATCGATTTGTTGCTAAACAATAAATATAAATAATCTATCAATGTATAAATACCTACCTAGGTAATATTTTTACAATTTTAGGAACAGTAATTGCAGGTGCCAATGTTACCCAGGCTCACATAATTTTTTGGTGTTAATAGTTCTTCTAACAAGGTTTAATTTGATGTTATAGATGCCACATTTAGAGAGCGTAATAAATACTGAAATTATAAAAAATATCGGAATTACATTCCAGTTCTAGAACAACATAATTATTCCACACAACTACTTAGTTGTTACTTTTAAAAGCTTGATGTGATATTTAATTATTATAGTCAATAAATATATTACAATGTATTATTAAAAATTGCATTTGAAATATTTCTTCTGTGTAACTTTTTGTGTCATATATGCGGATAAAAAGCATGGTAAAATGTTATAAATATTTTCGAAGCTAAAATGCAAAGGCACATTATTATAGGATATTATAATGACAAGGATAAATAGATACTATAGAAATATAATGTCCTGTACACTGCCACCAGTAAAACAGTGTTGTTTAATCACTGTATCGATATTGTAATGTAATAATAGTGACGTTACTATTACTATAAATCGTGGATAATCGATTCTTTTGAATATTTACAATTCGCCATGACCTGCGCTTCTATCTTCCTAATGACTACAACCCTTTTTTGTGGCTTCTACGAGGGTCAAACTGAAAGTTCTTAGAACTGGCCACTTATAAACAATATAATAAAAAAATAATTCTAAAATTTGAAAATAGAACTCTTTGCCAATATTACTGAGTATATATTTCATTAATTTGTCATTTGTTTTACGATTTGGCGGCAAATCGAAAATTGTCTGTGTCACGTCAACATGAATTTAACACGAGAAAATTTTCGTGCAATGATTTTTTATGACTTTCGATGTCATTTAAGTCAACAAGAAAGTTATGATAGACTACGATTGGCCTTTCACGATGAAGCCCCATCTCGTGCGACAGTTTACAACTGGTTTAATGAGTTTAAACGTGGTCGCACTAATCTCACTGATGATTTACATGAGGGACGGCCTTCTACGGCGACGACTGAAGATAACATCTGTGTTGTGCGGCGTATGATAGAGACTGACAAAAGAGTGACCTATCAGCAGATTCGGACAAGCTTAGGCATCGGTATGAGTCAAGTGCACAAAATCCTCCACGAACATTTAGCAGTCACGAAGCTTTGCGCCCGGTGGATACCTCATAATTTGACCGAGACTCAAAAACTCCATCGTGTGGATTGGTGCCGTAAAATGATTGAAAGATTTAACGGAGGTGACTCAAATGCTGTGTTCGACATACTAACAGGTGACGAAAGCTGGATTTGCTGTTATGATCCTGAAACCAAAAGACAATCTGCTCAGTGGGTGTTTCCTTTCGAGAGGTTGCCAACTAAAGTGAAGAGAGATCGAAGTGCGGAAAAAAAAATGGTGGCCTCGTTCTTTGGAAGGATAGGTCATTTCGCAACAATTGTGTTAGAGGATCAAAAAACAGTTTCTGCAGAATGGTACACTACCAATTGTTTGCCACTTGTCTTGGAAAAAGTTCGAGAGAAACGACCTCGCAGTAGGATCCTCCTTCACCACGACAACGCCTCGTCGCACACCGCTAACCGAACGATCGACTATTTGGCGACATCAAACGTTGAATTACTGGGTCACCCGCCGTATAGCCCCGACCTCGCCCCTTGTGATTTTTATTTATTTCCAAAAATTAAAGAAAAACTTAAAGGAAAGCGGTTTATGAATGCTGAAGAAGCGGTGGCTGCGTATCGCGATGCCATTGAAGAGAACCCTAAAGACGAGTGGGCAAAGTGCTTTTCCCAGTGGTTCCATCGCATGCAGCGGTGTATTGACGTGAATGGACAATATTTTGAAAAGATATAATAAAACTAATAACTGGCTAATGTAATCAGTTTTTGATTTTCTAAGAACTTTCAGTTTGACCCTCGTATCTCTATATAACTATATAGTATAATATAAACAGTATAATTAATTTACTGTTCACTGAGTTCAGCGTTTGTGATGATAATGTTCGATCTTATAGACGCGGTGGCGAACAGTTCTTATTGTAAGTAAATGTCGCGACAGCACTAACGCACGTACTTGATGTATAAATATCTGGCTGTCTCTCGTGTTTCAAACTTATCACGCTTTTTAGTTTTGTTCCGAGTTTATCAAGTAAGCAATGAAGCATCACGATTGGTGTGCGTGTAGTCCTAAAAATAAAAAAATGTTCAACCATTTTCTAATAAGCTATAGAGATATTTTACGTATTTTTGGACACCCTATAATGTATATTTATTACAGGTTTTAAATAGGGGTAAATCAAGTTTCATGTTGACTATACGAGTTGAAAATTTACACTACAATTCAATTCAAATACGGAATTTGATTTACTTTTGTTTATTGATCGTAGAGATAATCCACAGTGAACTCGCGTGATGATAATCATTATTTTCTTTGTGTGACCTACAATTCGCCAGTTTTACGCTGGTATTACAATTATATTATTACAGATAGGTCTGAAAGTGGTATAGAGAGATAGGTATTGCTTAGTAATTATTATTGTGTCCTAAAGTTATTGGTAAGGGTACAACATGGCCACCGCCGGGTCTTCCGTCTCGAAGGTAATGAGGACGTCTTTGAACTTGTCAAGCAGCTGCATCAGCTGCGACCGGCTAACGTTCTCCATAAACATTATCTCTTCTAAATGCTGCTCGCCTCTGAAGTAACCTGAAATTGTTTGATATTCGAATAATAATAATTATTGGGTCACGTGTTACTAATTAAAATGTTATTTATTGCGTACTTTTTAATACAGGCAATTAACACCAACCTAGATTCGGCTGAATAGTACAATAAGTTATGCTTCAGTCTGAGCTACCCATAAGTACGATGTTGAAATATCAACCTTAAGATGTAACACTTGAAGTTCACTTTGAAATGATAAACATTTGATGGCACTAAAAAGTCATCAAATATATTTGTTGTTCTACAGATTAGTTAATACGTTAGAAAAACATAACAAACCTTTTTTATGCAGCTGTGCTAGTAACAGTAGGTCGTCAGTGTTCTTAGAAGCGGGTACCGTCGCTAGTGCGGCGCGTTCTTCTGAAGTGAACGTGTCCAGAAGAGACTCAGTCGTTGGCGGCTCGTTGGGGATGCGACACGCGTCTATCACGTCACAACTAGCTGGCACGTTCCAAACTGTAGGCGGTTGAAAACTGGAAAAAGAATACAATTTATTTGTCAAAAAAATTAATTAATAGTTCTAAGAGGAAAAGTTTTATAAGATACACACTGTACTAATAATAATTACGATACTGGCTTCGAATTAGGTCAAAAAGTTTAACCATTTTACTGTGACTGAGTTCAAGCTCTGTACCATACTACTTTAAAATAGGGTGTATGTGTATAGTGTTTGGCTGTGAAAATGTAATAAACAGAGGAGGCGTTATTAGTAAAAAATATGTAAATATTGCCACAAGAACAGGTCCAGAAAGTACAAGAAATGAATTATTGAGAATATTTATAGCAAGCCTACCTCATTTCACTCTGTAACTTCAAATTTAAGGACACTCCATTCTTCTTTTCAGTTCCATTCACCATGCCATTGGTCTTCAGTCGAGGCGAAATATCCAGATCAGTCTCAAACTTATCTTCGTCACTACTCGTGTCTTTGGTCAAAGTCGCTTCACTGTCCTTTAACGATAAGTCCGACAACCTTGAAGGCAGGCTTTTTTTATCTGTATCTAACTTTTCCACTTCTGACTTCGTTAGTTCTAAGTGTCCATTCTCCGTGACTTCACCATTACCGTTAACACCGTTGACGTTATTAGTGCCGTTCATGTTGCTGGAAATGCCGCTATCAACTGAATTCCCTTGGATTTTCTTCTGTACTTTATCTGGTTTTGTTTCATAGTCGGCACCGTTTGTGGTTGGTTTGATACCATCTACTACGTCTATGCCGTCGTCGAAGGAGTGATTAGCTGAATCAGATTCTCTGAATTTGTCGTATTTGTTGTGTTCAGATTCTATGACTATGGGTTTGGTGTGGGAGAAGTCTGTTTGGTTGAGGTTGTTCTCTGTAGGGTAATCTTCGTCGGAGTCGGGGAAGATGTTGGTGTTCTCTCTTGGCTCTACGGGTTCCGGCACGTTCAGCTGCATCTGATTGAGAGATGAGAAGGACACGCTACAGGACTGGTTGAATACGTCGTGTTTCTCGCAGTAGTATTCTTTGCCATCTGTAAACAGTAAAGTAGTGGAATGTAGTCAAAGTCAACTCTCGTAAATGAAATTTTTAGTGGTCTAGGTTTACACTTGACTGAAACTATAGTGAGAGTTAGTTGTAGTGAGTTATATACCGACCTGGGTCTCGGCCCCAGTGCGGCGAGTTGAACTGCACGTAGGTGTGCAGCTGCAGCAGCAGCCGGCGCCGCAGCAGCCACGCCACGCAGCGCGCCAGCCGCGCGCCGCCGCCGCCGCCGCCGCAGCCGTTGCGGGACACGTACCACAGCGGCGCGGGGAGAGAGAACTCGCTTAGCATCTACAACAGATACATTACGATAATGAAAAGATAGGGTCAACACATGCGTACTATGGTCACTCGGCACTCTCTTACTTATATGAATGTTAAACGTAAACGCCTCTTAAATCTATTGATACGGCATAACCTTGGCTAATAACCGGCCTTAAACATAAACTTCTTCTTTGAATTGACGAATTCTATGAGTAAGATTCTCATATACCGAAGTGTTGCATATCAGATGTATGAGTAAATAAAGTCTGCCGATGGTTTATTAAGAGTTTAAATGACAGCTCTGGCTGTTTGTATAGATATAAAATCTTGACAATTAAGCATCCATACTGGCAAAATACTCCTTAAAGTCAGTTCAATATGATTGTTAATCAGTATATGTATCAATGACAGAACTATTAATGCTACTAACCTGTAACAAACACAAGTTGGGGAACTCCTTAGCGAACTCCTCTACTAGGGGCGAGTGGATGTGCACGTTGGCGCCTGGCGCGACCACGTACACGTTACTCTCACACAGCGGGTATATCACAGTTGCTTTAGCCCAGTATACTAAGTGGCCTGTAAGCTGGGAAACCTGAAATAAAACACTGGTCTTAATAATAGTTCTTGCTGTGTTTTTAAGCACTGATAAGATGACGATAAGTACTTTTTGGCTGTCTTGCACACACTTTTAACTACACATATATTTATAAATTAATTGTTGCAAAATGAAACAATGTCATATCAGCCGATGGGGAGAGTAAAAAATTTT
The DNA here is from genome assembly GCA_946251915.1 of Abrostola triplasia. Lineage (NCBI taxonomy): Eukaryota > Metazoa > Arthropoda > Insecta > Lepidoptera > Noctuidae > Abrostola > Abrostola triplasia. Next base: position 5,127,772 of record OX276434.1, on the reverse strand, counting down.
AAACATTATATAGGCAATTGTAAACATTACTCCCTCACAAAATATTTAACTTAACAAACCTGTTTTAATGTCAAGTCAGCTTCAATTGCAAGTGTCTGTAGACTTTTCAGCGGGCTGTATAGTTTTATCAGTCTTAGCAATGCTGAACTACTGTCCAGAGGTATTGAAGCTAATAAGTCATTTGGGTTAACCTAGAAAGCAATAATTTATTTTAGAGCACAGAAACACATAAAATCCTCCTAAAACCAGCATATTAGGAGACATTGGTTTAACAAATACATACCATAAGCAATATTCCATGATAAGGCCTAAGTTTCTGTAGGCACTTGTCTATAGTTTCTGGCTCTATAATTAAACCTCTATTATGTATTTGGTGAGCTTTGTGTGGTAAACAGAATGACAGTAGCACCCACTTATTAATACGAACTTGCACAATACCTGTAAAAACAAAATATTATTTTAATATAAAACTTAAAATTGTTGCTTATTTATTAGAAGAATGATTGCCATTTTGTATTTATCACTATTTATTGTTATTTACAATAGCAATGTAAAAAAACATTCTGTTTATATTGTCAATAGCAGGGGAAACAGACATGTAGATAAGGGACCATAGCTAGGTGATACCAGGCTAATATGATAAATATAAAAATATATTTACTAACCAGTACTGCTAAGTTCTTCAAATACAGACTTCATGGATCTCGCCAGCGAGCTCCGTTGCAGTATAAGGTGGAAAGCTGACTTTGGTGTGATGTCAATGCCATTCTCACTGCTGTAAGTTGCTGAACTGACTGAGTGACGAAGATTGTCCTCTTCATCATCATTGTCTCCATTGATTTCACTGTCTAAAGCTGATACCTCATCATGAGCTGCCAACTGAAAGATATTTATATATAACTTAATAACAATAAAACTTACTACTAGAAAAATAAGAAATAGAGAAAGATTATGGCTATGGCTAAATGTTGCAAGAGTTATAAAATATAAATAGTATTACCATAATTTTCATTTCTTCAGTTAAATAAGAACACCTTTTTTCTTCATGTCTCAGTGCTTTTCCCAGTCTTTTGCTCAAATCATAGTAACATTTAACTGAAAATAAATTAACAAATAGTAAATTAAAAAAGAAACATACACATTAAAGTTAGACAATATTGTAACTGTATATTCTTTGAATCGGAATCTAAAAGCTGTAAATAAATTTATTTGTTTAACATTATAAAATATAAGTATCAATACATAAAATCTTTTTCATATTCTTACCTACTGAATGGCTTGCAGATGCTTGCAGTGCAAACACAATGTTTATAAGGATCATAGTGGCTGTGTCATCTTTATTAGTTCTGTAAGGCAATAAAGTGGGGTGGCCCACAAACCTCACATCATTTACTTTCAGCTCAAACTTCCTGTTGCAGAGCTCTGCCTTTACAGCAAATAAAGTTGACAGCATTTCATCTGTGAAGCCACTTAACTGACCTGAAAGAATATTTGATTTGACTATTTCTGTTTATATTTGTTTTTTAAACTTAGAATTAGAATAGAACATTTGCTGTACACAATTGAATTTTAAAATCATAAAGTTCCACAACCATATCTTGATTAAGATAACTAGTGAAGTATTCTTGAATTTGTATTAAGATTTGTGTGAAGTTAATATAACACTTGAAAAAAAGAAGGAACAATTAATAATAACAATGTTGCCTAATTTTCAAGTTACTGTAAAAAAAAATGTAACTACAAAAACATATTGCGCACATTGATCAGTCAGAAGTTGAGGCAGGCTATCTATATGTATATAAACACAGGTACTTGTAGATAAACAATAAACTGTGATGGTATGCACAAGGGTGCAATAAAACTCATCATTACAAATCATAGACATGACCTATTTAATGTACTAACCTTTACAAATGTTTGAAGTTTGCGACTGAGGGTTCTGCAATAAATCTTCTGTAGAATTAATGGCGTAAGGATTGTGACGACCATATTTCTTCTGTTTACTTTCATCTTTGTTGTCTGTTGTGTAAGGGTATCTGAATAGCAGTCTGTCACCCTTGCTGTCTGACTTTACAAAAAATATATTCAAAGGATTCACTTCCATGTTCACAAATGTAAGCAGCAATAAATCAAATTATGACCAGACTGGAGTAAACAAGGTGATTACAGAGAGATTTTGTAATATAGTATTCGAATGAAATTTGTTATAATATATATTTTTACACATTTTTAGCTATAGATATACACGTGGTACACTTTTTTTTTTATAAAAATTACACAACCGTTTCTATATTACTGACTATTTTTGTTCTTTAATTCTATGAATTGAGAAAACATGCACTCTGTGACGTACAAACATTTGTCATTAATTTAGATGTCATGTGTCATTTATGCGTTAAACTGTCAGGCAGTAAAGAGGTGCCAGTTACCCATAGAGTAAAGTATATTTTACCCCTAGCCTCTTTATAGAAATTCATGGAAATACTTGTATATTATGTTATTTTATTAGACTAAACAGCTTTTAAAGGGTTATCGTGAAATTTATAATCCAACTGTAAGGAAATATTTCATTGTTAGTTAGACAGTAAATTTGCTAACTCTATAAAATATTTATCAGTACTGCTATTCGACAATAGATGACGTAACTAACATGCACAGTTATGTTAGTCAAAACGGAGAAACTAATAATGCAATTTAAAAAATAATATTGTAGAATAGTTATCGCAATTTTGATACGATATATATTATGCTAATTAACCTTATTATTTTTTTAAGGTAATTTATAAAACCCTCTAAAAGATGTGATCCAAAAAGGCCATATACTATGTTTATAATTAAAAGTAAAAACCAAAGATCGACAAAAAGACAGGCAAGGCAAATCATTTGTCAAATAAGTGTAGTCAAAACTCGAAGATAGTTTTGATTTGCTCTTAAAAATTCTATAAATTGGTAACAAAATGGCTAACAAAGTGGAAAATAATTATAAAGTTAACCCAGAAAAAGTTCGCCTTGAAACTGATCAGGGAATCGTAGAGAGTGAAGAAAGAAAATGGGGATTGCCATTAAAAGATGTGTACAAACATGGACTCGCTTTTTTCAAAGGTAATTTTATCATAATATTTATCTGCCTTGGTACTTAATTAATGTCAGTGTTATAAAAAAATGTTATTAAACCATTGAAACATACGATTAACGCTATCACCTGCTTTTGGTTAACTTGGCACTTTGTAGTTATCTGGCTACGCCGATAGTGTCTACTCAATTATATTGTACGAGGTAACACAATACACTTCCTTGTTTACACGCTGTACAGATTATCTTAATGAATACAATACAACATTTTATAGATAAAGAAGGCAAGGCACTTCATCTGAGCTATGAGGACAGATTAAAGTTGGTTGCATATACCCAGCAAACTGGTCATGGTCCTTTGGATGTGAATTCTGCGCCGCCTTTAGGGGTCCTGGATGTGATTGGTCGAGATAGACGGGCAGCTTGGCAGGCCTTGGGTCAAATGTCTCAGATTCAGGCTATGGTTGGATTTGTTCACACTTTGGACAGGTAATCTTTTATTCAAGAAAAATACTTACGATTTCGTGAATAAACCTTTTTGTGTCAATGTTTTTTATTAGTTCTGATCAGCCCAATAACTAAAATTATTTATTATTAACCTTGGGTACTTACTGGGAATCTAGAGCATACCAACAGGTCTAACAGTGTTTAATTAAACCTAATATTTTTTATAAAGACAGAAAGATTTCTGAACTATTACTGCATGTAAACATTATGATTTACAGTAATTAATTAACTAAATATTTATCAAGGAAAAACTTAAATAACATATGGTTTGGCACACAAAGTAGATGCAAAAGATTGACTTACTGACTACAATAAAAAATTATAACTCAATATAAAATTAATCCCTAACCGCATATATATCACTACCAACAATAAAAAAGCTTTAATGTTGAAGACATACATGTCTTTTTTCCAAAAAGTTCTGTAATAAATCTTCTATTATCGGTTTACAGACTATGCCCTCTGTTCAAACCTTATTTGGAGGCGATACAAAAGGACTTAGAAGATAAAAAGCAGCAAGAGTAAGTTTAATATATTATATTTCATTACTTTTTTTGTACATTGATTAAAGTATTAATGTTGAATCTTGCATAGAGTGAAGAAAGAAGAAGAGCAGCAGGCACACTTGGAGCTGCAGAACAGAATAATGCTTGAGAAGCAGAAGCAGCAGAGTAACAAACTGACAGAAGAACAACAAGTGTAAGTAAACCATGTTACTTCTATTGGTTTTATAATTTTTACCAGTTTGATCAGACACTTGGATAGTCAGTTAGTGAGCTATTTGCTCTTCTTAGCTGCAGTTCTGTGTTCACCTTATACAGGTTTGACTTTAAATATTGGTAACCCATCTGCTGCTGGATTTAGTCCACCATTCAGGTAGCTCTATTTAGTCCACCATTCAGGTAGCTCAATTTAGTCCACCATTCAGGTAGCTCGATTTAGTCCACCATTCAGGTAGCTCGATTTAGTTCACCATTCAGGCAGCTCCACTTGTTGTCACCTTGCAATATAAAAACAATTGCTCTGATACTATAATCAAGTGGTTTTAATACTTACATATTAATTCTGATTTGCATTTTCTATTGTAGGATTCTGAACAGTTGTGCAATAATTTTGAATAGTATAACACATTGTGTTATGTATATACATATATATTATAGAACAGTTGTTTGTAGGAACATGAACATCATTGTTATTTTCATTTAATATCTGATGATATATTGTTTACCTATGTTTCCTGTTTACTTAATACATATTAGGAATGCTATCATACAAAAACTTCTGTTAAACTTACTGACAGCATTTGTGATAGGAAGTTAATTACTACTTTTGACTGTGTTATAATTAATACTTATATTAACAGATAGACCATATTTGGGGACCGCCTTGTGTATTGTTGACTTAAATACAGCAAATAGTCTGTTTTGTTCATAGCATTTTAATGAGCATTTTCATCTTTACTACACCTTGTAACACTTTTAAAATCATTGTTGTAATTATAAAACATAAAACCCTCAAAAAGGAAATTTGTCTCAGCCTTCCACAAATGAGTACTTTAACTGTCATGTAAGCTTATCAAATACATGAAAATTAAAGTAGATAACAAAGGCTTACTATAGTATGGCCGACGTACTTCCTATTTATTCGCTATATTTACTTCCTAGGCAAAGAATAAAAGATGCTCTCAATGGCCAGACATACGAACAGTTCCTACAGTATGCTCAACAGCAGTACCCTGGCAACTTCGACCAGCAAGCAATTCTCATACGTCAGCTGCAGGACCAACATTACCAACAGTACATACAGCAACTTGCAGTAGATAAAAGACTCGCGAATTCCACTATAAAAGACACCACAGAAGATAAAGAAAATGAGAACGTGAATAATACATATCAAATAGAACCGACAGAAGAAACTGTCACTGATTGCAACTTGAATGAAACTGAGGTTGTTCCTCTAATGGATAAGTAAGTATTTAAAACATTTTATTTAATGTTTAAATCCTTAATAATATTTCAAGATGCTACTCCATTGTGACGTAATTAATTTCTATATTTTCTAGAAGGCAATTTTATAGTTATAATATTTTCTATGATCATAAACAGTAGGTAAGTCAATTTGACAAAATGAATTAAATACTGTTTTGATTGTCCCTAAAAACCATTTTTGCTAAGTTTTACATCATGACAATAGAAATTTGTTTAATAGTTTAATTGTAAACTCATTGTTCTGCATACAAAGACAAATCAAAACAATCAGCAATCTGCAGATCACGAATCCCATATTTATAGTCAGTAGTAATGATCAAATTTATAAAATGTAATCCCTTCAATTTTAATTATTTTGACAGGTCTATGCAGACTATAGAAAAGACTGAAACCAATGATTACATAGAGGAGCCTAGAGTAGACGAAAATACAGACGATGAAGGTATTATCTAATTGTTATGTTTTTTTTATGTCTTAATAGCTGTTTTCAGAGGTTTTACTCGAATCCTTTCTTAATAAGTTATAGCCTATGTGCTGTTCTGAACCTTAAGCTATTCTACTGGAGTTTCATTAAAATCCGTTCAGTAGTTTTTGTTTGAAAGAATCAAACTTCTATACATTCTCACTAACTTTTGTGATTATTATATTAAGTAATAATCTCGTCCGTCGCCACTTAAGCGAACCAAAAGAGGCATTAGTGATTCATTTTATTAGACTTGTCTCCATAATATGGGATGAGAAATTTTGAAATTTGCTATTACTACTAGTTCTAGGCAGATTCCTTATAAATCAACATGCTTTTCTGATATCATACATAATTTATTTATTTATTATAGTTAATTAAAACGGTGCAACACCAATTACAGTAATTAACATAGAAACAGAAAAATCAAAAACAATCACAGAAAGTAAGAATACATATATAGTCGACAGCATTTCAATGATTATCAAACTAAGAAGGAATAATATGAAAATAATGTATGTTATCGCTTCCCAGATGGTTTTCCCTCGGTAGCCGAGGTCCGCATGTGGACGCGCGGCGACCTGGCCAAGTTCAAGGAGTCGGCGCGCGCCAGCGGCGGCCGGCTGACCGTGGGCCACGGGGAGACCGTCACCGTGCGCGTGCCCACACACCCGCGGGCCCGCAGCCTCTGCTGGGAGTTCGCCACCGATCACTATGATATAGGTAGGTGACTCACTTCTCTTTACCATGAATGGGGTTTTTAACTTTAGAAGAAACGCTAAGAAGAACCCAGGAATGTCTTTTAAAGTCTAGGCTGTAGGGGAAGACCCAAATTTAAGTAGCCTTTAATACGACTGAAAAGGCTTACCTAATATACAAACTGCTATGCAGATTATTTTTTTCTAAAAATGAAATCTGAAATTCGATTTACCCTTTTGGTAATATATATGCATAATCTTATTTGATATTTAAGTTCAAAGCGCTGCTTTATATTGTCCTTTCTTGGATATATATATAACGACCTGATTGGTGCAGTGGCTAAGCGATTGGACTGCTGCGCTAAGGGTTGCGGGTTCGATTCCCGCACGGGGCAAAACTTTGTGCGAACCACAGATATTTGTCCCGAGTCTGGGTGTTTGTGTGTGTGATATTTCGTGTTTGTGAAACGCACTCACGACACAGGAGAAATTCCTAGTGTGGGGCGACGTTTAAAAAAAAAAAACAAATAAAAAATAAAAAAAAATAATAATTTTAACGTTATCAGCTACTCATGCCATTAATTCCAAGCGTAAAATTGATAGTTTAATTTAAAATTTACGACGCAAATTATTTATTTCATACAACTTATACCATGCGTTACGTTGTAGGTTTCGGTCTGTTTTTCGAGTGGTGCAAATCGGCGACCTCCGATGTGACAGTACATGTGGTGGAGAGTGATGAAGAAGAGGAAGAGGATGTCGACGACGATGAATATTCTGTTGACGGTATTTATAAAAAAAACTCTTTTTGAACCTGATACAAATAAAAACCTTATAAATTGTTTTTATTAGGATTCTATTATACTCTGAATTCACTTGTTAGGGAAGGTTCATATCTGACGGAACATGCCGTTCAAGCTTAACGCACTAATGTATCATCAAGTGTTTTTCTATACATTTGTCTGTTCTGGCGTTACGTGACCGATAATACGCGACGCATGTTCCGTCAGATATGAATCTTCCCTTATAGAATAAACGGTAATAACATGTAAATCTTTCTTATAAACTTAGTCCAATTGCCGGGTAAAGGCATACTATTTCTCCTGTCAAATCTGTCTAGCCTCTAAACACTATATAAATGTAATAGGCACGTTCCATGAATACACAGTCCACGGAACCCGGGGTGATTTGGAGTTGGGTGAGGAGAAGCCCAGCAACAAGCCACCGCCGCCTGCTACGGCGCGGCCACTGCTCAGCCAGGTAGTGCCCACCTACCGCAGAGACTGCCACACTGAGGTACTATACATGTCTTAGCTTCTTCCTTATTGATCTAGTATTGGAGTCGAAGAACTGTAAAACTATAAGGGGTGACTTCAAGTAGTCTGTCTTATGGTAAAAACCTGGTTAACAACGTTATTAGAAACTTTTTCATTATTAAGGCTGCATGAAGAAACCAAAATTATCAGTATTGCCATTTTTAACATTAACGTTTGAGCCAAGTGAGGGTGAAGCAACCCGCCCTAAGAGAGAGATATACAGATTTCTTGAATTCAAAGTGCCAAGAGAAATATTCCTTGTAGTGGGGATAGGTAGTAGGTAGTTACGTAAAATAAAACAGATGCTCGCATAATATGCCCTTATGCGAGTATCTGTTTTGTTTTACGTTAAAAGACACTGGTAAACATTTTATATCTTTGGGCGATATAATCGCAAAGCGACGAAGCCCTTTAATTAAATAAAAATATATATATCATCTGTTATAAACGGAGTATATCAGATCGTTTGTTTTTAATAAGAGGTTCTCGTCTGTCGCTGAAACCTCTGATTGCTTGCTTCAATAAAGAAATTAAAATGTTTAATTTAATGTTTCTAGGTTTATGCCGGTTCCCACGCATATCCAGGCGAAGGAGTTTACATACTGAAATTCGATAACACCTACAGTCTATGGCGATCCAAAACGCTTTACTACAAAGTTTACTACACACAGTAATCATATATTTTACGTTGTTATTGAGCCATGACAAAGATATATATGGAGTATATTTATATATAAAAAAATATATATGGAAAGTAATATATTAATATCAATATTGTACTGTCAGTATTTTGTTATCCCTACAATGACACACGCGTTATTATGTCTGTACGGGATATAGTTGTAACACATTTCAGTGCAATATGAGCTTATTTAGTTAACATAAGATATCATTCATTATTAAGATTTCAACGGACGACTTGAGTTTACAATTTTAGTTCAATTGGTTCGAATTCGTTTTAAGTTAGATTGATGTATACTTGTTACATAATTTAGTTATCTCGTCAATAATTTCTAAGTTATAATTATGTTACAATTATTAATGGTAGACTTAAATATCCTTATTTAATTTATGGTGAAAAGTGCAAGGCGCCTTTTTTAATTCGCATTTAATTATATAGTACGTGGAATTTTAGGATATTAATTTATTTTGTTATCGTAATAATTATAAATGAATATATATAATACATTTGAATACACTAAAGAATGGATAACTACATTCTAATAAATATACTTACCCGAATTTCACTGACTAAACATTTTATTACACTTTCGGTGACTATTGACGCTAATCTTTTGTCAATTTTTCAGTGTAAAGATTGGCAGAAGGGTTTCTACATATAATATTTATTCTCTGTGCCATTAGAAAAGTAAAAAATGTCTATGGTTTAGGTTAGTACTTAAAAGAATGTGTTCGATGTCTATTACTCTTGTGATCCCAGTTATTATTGTTTATGTATGTAGATAAAGAGTATAACTACACAGAATATAATGTAGAATAAATATTTGTAATTTATGTCTGTATAACTGGTATGACAAAGATAAATTAGTATAAAAGTTAATAATATAAATACAAATATTAGTTTTGAAAAATGTGTACTCTGTGCAGCTCTTATTAGAGAGAATAATCTACGTGACCTCTTGAGATATATATTTCAGTTCCTCTGTTTGATTCTATGTTAAAATGTAAGGTTTGCATTACAAACACACACATCACACAAATTGTGTTGCTGGTCACACAAAAATAACTTCTCACCTTTAGTATAACTATAGTAATAAATAAATGTCTAGAAACATAGTTAAATAACTAATATGTACATGGATAATGTATGTGTTATGTTGCGTGTATGAATTATTTTCTGGATGGAATAAGGTGGAGGAATATTAAGAAAAAATACTTTTACAGTATCTGTCCTTCTCAAAACAGCAATATAATTGCTACTTAGTTTAACATAATTGCTGATTAAAACTGTACTGTTGTTTCTTTTTGTGTTTATTTCAGTGGATAGATACTCTACAAATATTTAAATTCAGCATGTTAAGAATTAAAGGTACGTTTTAAAATTTGATTACATACGTTTTACGTATGAATATTTTTCGTGGAAATGGAAAGTGTTCATGGAATCGACTGTACGTTTTTAGATGAAGCTTTTTGTGTAACTAGATGACCTAATTGCAGTAGACTATTACAGGTTTGTTGATTTTAGTAATGAATATACAAACTTTAGTGCTAATAGTGGGAATAATAAACTGGAATTAATTCTTATTTATTTTCGTACCTGACGTGCATAAGCAAAATAATGTAATGTTCATGAAATACAAATTAAACTTGTTTATTGCGGTTAGGCTGTAATCAAAATGTTAAGTTCCTCAAAGAATTAATAAAATTTATTTTCGTGTTATATCATTCTTATGTTGGCACTGCAAGATTTCAAGAAGTCAATCGTTATAATGTATGTACATTACTGGATATAAATAATATATACAAATTCAAAAATAAGTAGTTTATCTTTATTAATTATCAATAACATCAAACCCCAAACATTCGTGTACATAGTTGCGAGTACAGACTACCTCTAAAATATATAATTATGTTCATCACCGTATCATCCTCTGTTCTGGTGTTGGTTGAGATTTATGTGTACCTCTCTTTTCGTACATAGGTAAATACCAAGTTACCTAATGCCACCTTAAAAATCCTTACTTAGAAGTACATTATATTGTATGTTAATTTATTGTAATTAAATTCTCCATTACCTATAAAAAAAAATCCTTATCACTACAATAAACTAAATGTACGAATATTGTATCCTATCTTTATACCTATATAAAACTAACTGCTGTGTCCGTCTAGTCTTCGTAAACCGCGACTGCTGAGCACGAGGTCCTGGGTTTGAGTCCCAAGTCGGCAATGTGATATTGGGATTTTCCATTAAGTGAGAGCTAGTTCCTTAGAGCAATTAAATTAAATTATTATTGGTTAAATGCTCTAAGGCTAGTTCAGACACAGCGGATCTTATTTAGATTAGCGCCTATCATTCGTTCATACCTGTCCTCCCGGATTGTTAATCCGCGCGGCTGCCGCCGTTAGAAAATGTACTCGCGTGGATGTGAAATGATGATGTTCCCAGAAGCGTTCAGTTGTTCCGTGAAATCTGCGCGTATTGTACGGTGGCAATGGATCGCTTTGACACCGAGCTATTCATCGACGATCGAAGTGAAGAAACGACCAGCTTCCTCGGACATGCAGTGCGCAGAGTATTAAAAAAAATGCCAAAAACTGAGCTTGGCAGGAGCTAGTACCAACTTTCGGCTAAAACGAGAATTCATTAGAAAAAATGCCTCTTTTTGGTTAGTCAGCTGTTTGTCACCCTACCCCACCCCGCGCAGACTCCGCTGTGTCTGAACTTACCTTAGAACTACCCGGGTACAACTCGGATTTGTAACGGGTTGATGACAACTTATTATTAACTGGGGAAATTTAGTACTATAGACACACCTCTAGCTACCCCTGTACAGGCCTGCCTGAGCCCTAATTTAATGTGAAAAAAATTGTGAATAAAACCTTACATGTGTTCGTCGTAATGGCTTGACTGATTTTATTTATTTATATATACTTTATTGTACACCAATTTACAATGAGTAAAAGAACGCAGACTTAAAATTATGTACAAAGGGCGGTCTTATCGCACAAGGCGATTTCTTACAGACAACCTTTGGATGGAGAAAAGAACAATAGAAAAATTACGGTTTATGCCTTTCTCATACTTAGGGAATGATATTAGATCATTATATGCCCCATTAGTGCAGGCGCTAAAGGTATTGGAGACACGAGTACGTTGCTGGTATGATTTTTGGTCCAATTTTTTATATCCTACAGGATATAGGAACATTATTTTAGTGAAAGTAATTTATTTTTCATATTATCGCTGATGCTTGTTGCTGACGAACTCGCAAAATGAATACGAAATATGTATAACGAGCAGGCTCCCTGCACCTTTGTATTTTGGGAGGATAACGTCCACCCTCCAGGTCAACTGGTATAAACCATTTAATCCATGATACAATTTAATAATGTGACATACTGTACAAAGTAAGAGCGTGTTGTAGAAGCTTCATGCATAAACAAAGAGAAAACCATAAGAAATAACTGACAGCTAATTTACTTTTTATTTGCAAAAAGTATTGTTCCAAACAAAGTGTGCAGTATTTTTTCATAGAGTTATGGTACTTTATGACTTCATGAATTGAAAACGTCAAAATTGACAGTTATCATGTTTACGGAAAGATGATGTGTTTTTTGTCTTTAAAAAGTTAGAAAGTAAAAAAAAAATTTAAAATGTTGCAACGATTAATTTACACTAGTATTGAACTAAAAATGTCTCAGAGGCAAAATCTATTTTTTAATATGCCGAACAAAGCTCATTTGTGTCATCAGTGTGGATCCAGGTTAAACTCTCGTTACAAGTCACCAAGTATAATAAATTATTATGAAAGGACATTCTATAAGAGATATGGACTATTTAATTATAATTTACGGTGCTATTCGAGCCAAGTAGACAGTCCATCGGGAAAGGAAAAACTTGCCGAAAAATCTAATTTAAATTCTTCGGATAAGATCAATGTCAAACTAAAGACATCAGAATTGAAACGATTGTTTGATTTAGCTAGACCAGAAAAATGGACTCTGACAGGTGACTGTACTCCTAATTACTAGCCGCCACTTAAGTCTATTTTCCCGAGGTTATAACTGTTTTCATTACAGGTGCAATTGGATTTCTTATTGTGTCATCAAGTGTCACTATGGCCATACCATTTTCACTAGGTCAAGTTCTAGACATTATATACAGCAGTACAAGTGACTTAGCCACAGCTCATGCGAAGCTGGATACTTTATGTCTGATGCTGTGTGGAGTATTTCTTGTCGGTGGCCTCTGTAACTTTGGTCGAGTGTATTTAATGTCTATATCAGGTAAAAACTATATTTAAGTTTATAAACTTCTTATCACCTAAATAGATTTGTTTATTAGTTACAGCATACCTCTTGCTATGTAGATACATGTTATCATTTTATTTATTCTAGTTTAATTAAACGTATAAAAACATGCTTTGATATATAATTTGATGGATAAGACTGTTAAACACCAATTGAGTCAAAACAGTTGGGTATATAAGTAAGCATAAATTAGTTCCATAATCCAGCTACTGGTTCTATCATCCGTTTAATTTTATGGCTGAGTTTGATGGTATCAAATTATTGCATTGTCATCTAGAATAATCATAATTTTGCAATTCCAATCCAATACTACATTCACACACAGGCACACATGCTAAGAAGTAGGTCAAATTCTATGTATTTGTATATGTAAAGATTATCTGGGTAAAGTGTGATAAAAATAATCTTCAATCTTATTGTTACTTTTTCCATGTGTGTGATTTATTGTCCAAGTTAATTCACAAGTCTTGAAGGTTTAACATAGATTAGAAAGCATATCTTTATTTATTTTGCATATTTATGATTTGGATATCATTGCCTCCTTGGTCTAGTGGTTACTCAGCGCGACTGCTGAGCACGAGGTCCTGGGTTCGAATCCCGGGTCAGGCAAAGTGTTACTGGGTTTTTCAATTAGGTAATTCTCAGTAGCAGCACAGAGTCTGGATTTGTGCCCCGTTGATGGCAATAGGCTCGCCCCCTATTACATTGGGACCTAAAAACATAACTGGCGAAATGTGGGTGTACTATAATTATGTGCAGCTCTGCCTACATTCTGTTTATCTACATCACTACTTAAAATTAATTTAAATCATGTTATTTTAGGCCAAAGAATGACACAAGCCCTACGCAGGAAAGTATATTCTGCTATAATTCGCCAGGAAGCAGCTTGGTTTGGGAAAACATCTACAGGTGAACTAGTCAATAGGTTGTCAGCGGACACACAGCTAGTTGGCCGTAACTTAAGTCAAAATCTTAGTGATGGCCTACGTTCATTGTTTATGGTGGGCGCTGGGACTGGGATGATGGTGAGTAGCTGCCAGATTGGTCCTCATAATATATTAAGATAATGTATTGTAGCAATGAGACTATAGTAGATACTGATATTGGAATCTCAGTATAACTGTGTTACAGTTAATGTAAAGGTGATTTAAATAATATTATTACAGAATTCCTTTTTATTATTGGTGCATGCATGCTAAAATGCTTAGTCATGTGAATATCTTATTAAATGCATTATAAAGTCAAAATCTAGTAAATAGGTCACATGCTATCAACTGTTATTTTAATACACTGTTGTGGTACGGAATTTACATATTAAAATCTTGCAAGTATTATAACTGGCTTGTTACAATTAAGATTCCTATCTATAGTGCTTTGGTTACAACTATCACAAGTCATTGTGATAACAAGTGGCCTATTGAATGGCTTATCTTTCTTTAAAAATATTGTACAAACATGTAATTAAATTGTGTCCTAGAAATATTGGTCCATGATTTTTTATGGTTTTTATCAACAACACAATAGAATTATTTTGCTCTGCTATAGTGTAATTTGGACATGTTATGATTTTAATAGCTATTGGACAGTATAATAATAATATACAAGTGGGTTTAGTATTAGAGTATGAAATAGTATTACAGTACAACAAACAATGTAGTTTCGTAAATCTATATTTCCATGCATATAATAAGTACAATCTGACTTTGTATAATCTTTGTAGTATAATCTACTATTTGTATGTTTGAAATTAGACATACCATCAGTATTGTAAATTTGACTGGCCTTCGCAGTATAAAATATAGCTGTTAAATATGTTAATTTACTGTTTTATATTTATTTAGTTCTACATGTCTCCATCCCTGGCCATGGTTGGACTGTGTGTAGTCCCACCTGTGTCAATGTTGGCTGTAATATACGGAAGATTCGTACGCGGTATTACAAGACAGCTTCAGGATTCATTAGCTGAATGCAGTGAGGTACATGTCTCCAACGTTTTTATTACTTACATATACAGTACATTTTTGAGCTTTGAAAGATGACAATCTATATGTAAACTAGTATTGTTATAAAATATGTAATTAATAGAATACTTACATTTAGTATGAAATATTGGTTTAGACTGTCTCGTTGGTCTAGTGGTTGCTAAGCCTGACTGCTGAGCACGAGGTCCTGGGTTCGAATCCCGGGTCGGGCAAAGTGTTACTAGGATTTTCCATTAGGTAATTTTTAGTAGCAGCACAGAGTCTGTATTTGTGCCCGGTTGATGGCAATAGGCTCGCCCTCTATTACATTGGGACCTAAAACATAACTGGCGAAATGTGGGTGTACTATATGTTCACCTCTGCCTACCCCTTTACGGAATATAGGCCTGATGTTATGTATGTTTTATATTAGTTTATGTAAATAACAAAAATAGCTCCCATACTTGCTAAATATGCAAGTTTATTGCCTAGCCATTTTCTTTGTATACATATTATTAAGTCTCAATTTGCATTGCATGAGGCGTATCATTAATTTATAAATGTTAACGTTTTCTGTTTATAGTTAGCTGAAGAGAAGATTTCTAATATAACTACTGTCAAAGCATTTAGTAAAGAGCAGAGGGAGTGCGAGACTTATAGAAAGAGAATTGATAATTTGTTGCAACTTGCGTACAAAGAGTCTTTAGCTGTTGGCAGTTTTTATGGAATGGTAAGTCTTAAATTATGTTTTTCTTTACTATTGAATATAAAAGAGCCATTTATAGCAATAGGCTCGCTTCCACATTAGGACCTATAACATAACTGGCGAGATGTGGGGGTAGTATACGTGCACCTCTGCCTACCCTTTCGCGGAATTCAGGCGTGATGTTATGATGATGACGATTTAGTAAAGTACAGCTGCTACAATATACGGTCCTTCGAATTAATACATAAATTACGGAGAAGTAGTTGTTTTAAAAATAAATAATTTTTATTTGCATGCTGGCATTCAACTCTACTACCTATTTAAGTAGGTGTTTCCATATCATACACACTCTGTATATTTAGAGTATTTAAATTTATTTGGCTTACGACATTTCAGTAGTACTAAGCCTATAACAGCGCTATATTTTCTTTATAAGTTATTCAAATGAGTTTTGTTTAGACAGTAGAAGGATTTATGTTATAGATACTGCTTTCGATTATTCAATACAGATAAGACAAATGCTTTGATAATATGTTTTGTAATATTGAAAATCGTTATCTAACCAAGGGGTGGAACTTGCAATGATTAGGATTATCATTGTGTCGAATATAGACTTCTCTATAGCCGAAGTTTATGAGCTTTTTTATGAGTTTTTTTTTACTTGCTCGTGGTTACCAACGGGGTTACTATCATCCTTTAAGGCCTACTTGTCTTTATGTACGCACTCATTCCTAAGAAGTATCCTATGTAGCAACCCTAGTAAATTTATATTGAAATCTGTTCAGCCACTAAGGCCTGATTGATTACATTTACAATAACTATTAGTAGAGCTAAAGTTTAGCTACAAACCTTAAAGCTCAAGTTGGTTAAGACATCGCGGTGCAACGAATTGCTAGCTGTACAAGCCTTTCCTATGGTAACATTTTATTTCTAACCACAGACTGGACTAGCAGGCAACACTATTATAATCCTGGTTCTGTACTACGGAGGTGGTATGGTGGCCACTGAACAGCTGACGGTGGGCAATCTGACATCATTCCTGCTCTATGCTGCATACGTGGGTATTAGTATTGGCGGCATTAGCTCCTTTTATACAGAGCTGAACAAAGGCATGGGCGCTGCTACTCGACTATGGGAAATTATTGATAGGAAACCTGCCATTCCTGTTTCAGGTTAGTATTCTTGTTTCTGTGTTCTGTCATATGTTAAACTTAAATGAAAAACAAAATCATTTAGATTTGACCCACATTCTACTATACTACTACATATAAGTTTACTGGTATTACCCTACCACCCATTTGCATTTGTGTACCATGTCCCATTTTTATATACTTACGCCACACTATAAAGCCAAACAACATTTTCAAGTTAAATATAATAGGTGACGCCCGGATAATTTAATAATAAGAACTATTGCATACATTTCAGGTGGCTTGAGACCGAAAAAAAGGCCTACAGGCGAAATACTATTCCAAGGAATCCACTATTCGTACAACGACGCTCCTTTAATAAAGGGCGTACATCTGCACCTCTTACCAGGGAGGTCGGTAGCACTTGTCGGGAGGTCTGGCTGCGGGAAAAGTACTATCGCTGCGTTGATCATGAGGTTATATGACCCTGAAAAGGGCAAGATACTGTTGGACGGAGTTGATATACGAGAGATGGATCCCATTTGGTTAAGGAGTCATATTGGTTATGTTAGTCAGGTGAGTAACTACATTTAGCTGCTAGTTAAGTGCTTGGCACCATGCGTAGTTACAGTTTTAGAAGTGAAGCATACAGTATAAATTTCAATTATACGCAAAATAATGAAGGGAGTTTCTATATCTTATTAAACTCTCCTGTTATCGATAGGAGCAGAGGCTTTGGGATGATGGGGGTACATAATGAGTACTCAGTTTGGTATGTCTCGTCAATAGTCCCTAATATTTTCTAATTCGAGGAACTTTTGTCTAAGTTTTGCCCGAATGCGTAGGATTTAGGCTTCAATTTTCAGTATGAAGATGGTCATCTAAAAAAAATGAAAATTTTATTCGTTTATAAAATTTTGATGATGGCTGGTTCAAAACAAGAGATATGATTTTTATCCTGTTATTGATATCGAGGTCGCGGGGGCGACGAACGGTTATTGATTATCTTTGTAGCTTGGCCAGTTCTTATGTAGTGAATAATTCACGGTAATTCGTGTAATAATTACCGTTATCCGCTGGCCGCGAAGGTAGGTGTTAGGAAATACACAGTTTAAAATTCTTGTGTGTAAAAAGGGAGATTCTTTGACCAATATTTTGGCATAAAATTGTCCAGAAAAATGTTAATTAGTCTTAATATTTAAACATTCTTATGTCATTCGTATTTAGTTTATCTCCTTGACACTGCTACGGGTTATCATATGGTCAATATTATATTTTAACTGCAACAATGTACATTTTATATTTGGCTTTATTTGTTACAGGAACCAGTATTATTTAGAGGGTCTATAAAGGAGAATATTCTATATGGTGCCTTAGATGAATCCGATGAAGAGCATGCGTTTCCTAACAGAGCCAACAAAGTAAGAATAATAACATGAATGAAACTTTTGTTTTTATAACAACAGATAATATCCATTTAGAAACCCGTAAAGTAAGGATTTATATTATTTAAAATATTATGGTTTGTAGTAATTATTTAATCCATAAAATGATGAGCTGCTGATAGTTGAATAATTTGCTAAAAAATTCTGGACATAATATAAATTTTGTTTAAGAATCATAAATAATTATAATTAGTTTAACGATATGATAAGGAAGTACCATAACACAACTTCCTTCAACTATACCTTCTTATATATCCATAAAAATACTTTTTTTGGCGCCACGTTTGCGATAAACAAAAGACTATTTCGGATAGTCGTATTTTGAGACTATTGGATAAAATATGAATTGTCTTAATTAAGTCAACATACACTGAATTAGCTACCGTATTTTGGTAAGAAAGAACGTAGTGTTGGTTCGGCACGACGTTAACTGTTTAGAGCTAAAATATGATAGGACGTGTTGCAAAGTTTTTAATGCTTTATAATACTAGATGGCGTAAGAAATTATGTATTAACATCATCATGATGGAATTACATACTTACCGCAATATTCTTGCTCTTTTAATACAAAATATTTTTGTCGAACATGAAAATATGAATAAAAGATTTGTATGACAGATTGTTGTGTCATACAATTTAGGATTACGATCAAATTACATAATTTAAGTTTTACATAAGTGTCGTACATCCTAAGTGACAATAATAACAAAATCCTATATAAGTTTATGAATAACATCTATTTAGTCTTTGACGCTAATATAAATATATTATCATGATTATAAAGAAAATCCATAATTTTCTATGATAGGTAATTAGTAGTCGTTTTTCTACAACTCTCATGCAATCTCCAGCTCCCTTACCATGAATTGCTAACGTCAAACAGTTTAAAAAGTTGAACCGGGACGCCGTTACGTGCATCATAATGCGGCGTCTTGCTTCCACAAAGTAAACTGTCCAGCTTTAGTTCATGGTAAAGGGGCTTCACAACCTATTTAGACATACTAATTTTCAATATTATAATTATCGTCATGTAATATAATGGCATCTTAGTCTTACCAAAAGTATAATAAAAATATAAAAATGGTGCTATTTACCCTTAATTTAGCATTCAAAAGACGGTACAAATATATCAGGGACATTATGCCTTGCCAATTTCAATGTAGGAATATTGATGATTGAAGTAACAAAAGGCTGAAACGAAGCCAACTTATCTTTACTTTTATGTGGTCAGAATAAATTCAAATTATCAATCATTTTTTTAAAAGCTAGTTTATTCCTTGTCTATCAGGCCATGAGTTTTAACATTATTCCTGTAAGGGCAGATGGGTTCAGCAAATAATTTAGTTAAGTCGATAATATTAAGCTAATTTATTTGTTCTTTATGAACGCAAATAAAATATATACATGTATAACGGCGGACTTAACGCCTTAGGAATTTGATCTCCAGCCCGAACCCCCTTGGATGGCGGCGGCCCGGACGGCGCATTTACACGAACTCGTTGTAACAAGAGACGGGTGGGACAGGCAGGTCGGCGCGCGGGGCGGACAGCTCAGCGGTGGACAGAAGCAGCGGGTAGCCATTGCTAGAGCCATCGTTAAGGTAATTGGACAATGTGAAGGAAAGGGTGTTAATTGAAGGATAGAACAAGATCTGACCGTACATTCGTTTTAGCGTCATCATAATGTAACTTCCATATATGACAGTTTGTACTTTCAGTGTTGCCAATGTATAATATTTTTGCCAATAACAATAAGCACATTTGTTTCACCTAATTAGTATGAATTTAAATTAAATGCCGTGGGAGTTAGTCAAACAAACGGCCTTTATGGCAAAATTTATTCAGCACGAGAGTACGCCCGCGACCTCGTCCTCGTGAAAACACACCGTTTCTAGGTAAAAGTCACTTATGAAGATTCTTGGAGTTTAAGCTTATTTTGTACCAAATTTCTTCCAAATCGGTTTAATGGTTTATAGACAGGCAAAGTTATTTCCCGTAAATATGTAATTAGGGGAGGGATAATTTATGGTGTGCAAGAAAGATTTTTGGCGGACGTGACGGTTACGGGTAGTAAAAACCTGTCTTACTAAGGAGTATCGTATTAACTAACAACCAATTATATTTATGTTGAAGTGATGAGTCGAAATCAAATGTTACCTCTGTAAATCGCGTAAAATTATGCGATTCAATTGATCCAAATGATACGGTTTACTCGGAATAATTGATTGAATGTATATTTTGTTTCAGAATCCAAAAATCCTTATACTTGACGAAGCTACATCGGCACTAGACACGTACTCTGAGTATTTAGTAGACAAAGCCCTTAAAGAAATCAGTAAAGACCGAACCGTTCTCACTATAGCACATCGACTGAGCACTATTCAGTCGGCCGACGAAGTGGCCGTTTTAGAAAACGGAATCATAGTAGAAAAAGGGACCTATACAGAACTAATACAAAAACAAAACGGGTTCTTCAGGGAACTTATGTCACACCAGACGTTTGCCAAGAAGAACAGAGATAGCCGTGATTTACAAAGTTCATGAAACTTTTTACTTTAGCGAAATTTATATATTGTGTTGTTTACGAAATATTTACTAAAGAAGTAGGTAGTTTTATTTATTTTTAAATGCTCAGTTTAATCATTTATATCGATTTACAGAAATGTTTTTCGGACAATATTACAAATTGAGCATAATAATCTATATACAGGTAGTAAATACCTAAACTATAATAGATATTCATACTCATTTCCTGTTATAAGTTCACCGATTTTATACTTAGCTAATTGAGACAAATAGTAGAAATATATATATTGTGCTATTGACCCTGCATAAGTTTGTGATAAAATATAGGTGATAGTATATTTTAATTTATGGCGTCATGGTATAATGCAATATGCAATAATTATGGCTTTATATGATAATGTGTTCAAAATGTTGATATGCCTGTTTTGTTACATAATTTATTAAATTTAGGTAAAAATCATAAGTGGCAAACGGGTAAAGGAATATTTTTGTCTGACACAAATAAATAAATGGTTGTTGTTATTTTAATATATATTTTTTTATTTATCGCTACACCTACCCCCGTTCTAAATAGTTAAATATTATCAGCGGACTACGCCCCGGAGTCCTAAACGCGCGCACGGTATCTTGTGGACGTAGCGAGTGGTATCGTGGCTCATTCATTAGAACAAAGATAACGAAACCCTTTCGTAACGTAACCTACTGTTTACTATGAGGTTTTCATCGCAGCCACAACAAACAAGTCAAATAAGTAAATGGACCTTGCCCTCGGCGAGCGCGGAGAACATGCCAAAACTCGCGAGTGGAAGCAGCGGCTATAACATTTACGCGCCAACGCTTCGCGGGAAAACATTGCTAGCGGAAACATGTCGAATTTGAAAGTTTTGCGCGGGAGTTTAGCGCGGCAAATTCTCAATTCGTTCGTTTGTGGAAAACATGGAAAAAAATCTAACAAAGCACTTGTGTCGTACAGCCGTCTTTTGAGTAGAAGTTTAGCTACTCAAACTGCAACCGCAGTTAACGATAAGTTTTTAAATTCCCCATGGGGTGAAATACAGATTGGAAAGGACACTTTGACTGAATTTGTGTTTTCGGACGTTGAATCCTGGACAGACGCACCGTCAGTGGTAAGTACCTATTTTTTTTATAATATTTAAAGTATAATAGTTAAATATTTCAGTTAAAAATAAGCAAATATTTTCACCAAAAATAAAGGAGTACTTAATATTTAAATTTTATTTTGAATGCAAAGACGTTATTGAAAAATACCAATGACTATAAGCATAAGACAAAAAAGCCGTCCCTTTGTATAAATAACGGTCCTTTCGCAGATACTGCTATAAAAAAAACACATGATAATAATTCTTGGATTCTCCTATGCAGTGTACCTAACGAGTCTAGTTGTTATTTATGTTCAATTAAATACTATTAAATCTATGTGCACTACAGAACTAGAATATGGTTCCTAGTACAAAGTTCACTATGTTATACGGATGTTATATATGAGAGTGATAGGGACTTATAAATAGTACGTATTTGAAGGTTAGGGCTACATATCTGCGCTGTGCCAAACAATCTAAACATGCATCTAAAAATTGGAAAGATATCATTATTAATATCTAAATGTATAGGTAAGTGATGAATGAGAATTTTTCTATAGCTTTAATTAATTCATAATGATGAAAAGTAATTTGGCGATGCACTTTTCCTTGTTCTTTTATGCGTTTTTTCTAATAAGAACAACCGGCAACAAACTTTATGTAGGTGTCAACATTCCGACGCAAACAAATGTAGCAATTTAGCAAATTACTGGATACTTGAGTAATAATAAAATATCCCCACGCTAAGATTTACTGCATACCTACATGTATGTCCAGACTTGAACGTACTTTTCTATAGGTCATAGTACGCGTATTTCTGACTTGAGCCTTCGACCGTCAATCGTTTGCACGTGTGTACTTGTCGGCACATAAAGTATCTCAATTGTAGTGCAAACCAATAGTGCACAAGTTCTAGGTCATAATTATTATATAGGTAGGTATCAACAAGTGTCTAGGTTTCTTTAACTGCTGCATTTGATGAAGCAAGGACAACCAAACACCTACTTTAATACCGAACAAAACAACTGTAATAGAAAGTAGCAGTTAAACAGCTGATATGCTTTATTGTCATTAGATTGTATCAAATTCGCATAGAAGCTAATCTATCTATGTACCTACATGAGATGTGGTCAGACCACGTGATGTTAATGAAAGGGTTTGTAAATTGCTTTACATACATACATACGTAGTAACTAAGGAAAATTCATTTCAGCTCGTGAAATTGAATTAAGTTGGATGATGAAGGTGTTAGCTATACTTAATTAACAACGTATTCCTCCTATCGAAGCGTTAAAAGAACGTGGGGTTCGCCATAAAACCTATAAGGTTATGGTCATTGAATACCTAGATTTTTATGTAACCCGTTTAGTCTATGCTCTACTATGTGCGCAACAATATTATTATGACAAATATGACTCGTTAATGGCCGAACAAAAACAAACCAAAGACAGACTCATCAAACTCGAGAAAATTGTGGAGAATACGGCCAACAAATGTACGTATTTAGAGAAATGTAACCAAGTACTGGAGCAAAAGTTACAAGAATTCGAGCAGACTACCCGAAAAAACAATTTAGAAATTGTGGGCATCGAGCAGTCACCAGATGAAAACCTGTTGGATATCGTAACCAAAATTGGTGGCAAAATAAATGCTGAAACGAAAGATATCGAATCCATACGCCGCCGCTTCCGCAAAGCAGGAAATAAACCCTCGCCTATCATTGTTGAATTCAAAACATCAGGAACATCGGCTCGCGACGAGTGGTTGTCCAAACGCCGCAATCTGACAGGAATAACGAGCCAGGATATAACGGGTGGAACGATGAAAAACATCATCTTTGTCAACGAAGACTTAACGAAGGCCACGCGTACCCTACTTTGGAATACAAAGAACCAGCTGAAAGGCATCTACAAGTTTATTTGGGTAGTCAACGGTAAAATACTAGTCAAGAAAGAGGAAAGCGACAAAACAGTATGGGTGAGATCTGAAAAAGACGTTAGTGAGCTGAAAAAAGTTAAGTGAAGTGTGTTTTAGAACTGACATTAAGGTACTGTGCTATTATGTTTAATTATTTCTTTAAAATTCGCTGATTTTCACAGCTTGGATGCAATCAGCAATGATTGTTTATTAAACTATGTCTGTGTAAACAGTTTTGAAGAATGGGTAGATAGCTTATCTAATCTAAAAGACTTATTTTATTTAATTCACATTAACATACGTTCTCTAAAAAAACATTTTAATGAATTACTTGTATCAATTAATTCGTACTTGCGCAAATTAGATGTAATAGTAATAACTGAAGCTAATATTAATTATACATTGTTATCATTCTATAGTTTAGACGGATATGATATTAATTATTTCACTCGTAAAGGGCGTAGCGGGGGTGGGGTAGTCGTATATACGCGGGAGGGGCTTATGGCTCGGCCCGCCGACGACAGCGCCAGTGGCTCGAGTATGGAGACTGCCGAGTGCGTGTCCATTACACTGCGCCATCACAACGAACAATTACATCTAATTTCACTATACAGGCCACCTAAAATAAACAAAAAAGATAAAATAACACAGTTTCTATCAGAATTACAAAGTTTATTACATAATTTACCGTTAGATAAAAAAGTATTAATATGTGGAGATATAAACATTAATCTATTAAAAAGGCAAGACAATAACGTTTTAGCATATGAGAATTTATTATCAGAATATGGATTTGTTAACTGTATTAATGACATAACACGCAGAGAAATAATTTCAGGAAAATTAGTTGAATCGTGCATAGATCATATTTATGTTAGA
Source organism: Abrostola triplasia (assembly GCA_946251915.1). Classification (NCBI taxonomy): domain Eukaryota; kingdom Metazoa; phylum Arthropoda; class Insecta; order Lepidoptera; family Noctuidae; genus Abrostola; species Abrostola triplasia. The sequence goes on along the minus strand of OX276434.1, from coordinate 5,103,070 downwards.
GATAACTCGCCCACAATATATTCATCAGTCATAAAACATAAGATATCAGATCACTATTTCACAACAGCCGCGGTGGAGTGGACACGCGCCCGGTATCCCGACCGCGATCTCACTGGCTCGACGGTGGCGCTCCGCCGGCGCCGGCGACCCGAGCCCGATGCACTTGTACCAGCAGCGGCCCGTACCGCGCCTCCCTCACCTCTCGAGCCCCTCACTAATGATACGCGCCCCGCTATGCGACGAATTGTTGATAATCGTTCTGTTAGAGAAATGTTACACAACATTGACTTTGAACAGCTGTTAGCTATTGAATGTCCGTTGCAATTGTACTCTGAATTCCATCAAATATTTATAAATATCTATAATAAAAGCTATAAGGATGTATATATACGAGAAAGTAACCGTAATAATAATAATTGGATTAATGAGAATCTAAAAACCATGCTGGAAAAGCGGGATGGTTTATTTATTATATGGAGTTTGGACCCTAAAAATATGATAAAAAGATTGGATTATACCAGATACAGAAATAAATGCACCAAAGCAATATTTAAATGTAAGAATAAATATGATAAGCAATGTATATTAGAGTGTAATGGTAATATAAGAAAAATATGGGATAAAATTAATATGTTATTAGGAAAACAGAGAAAGTCTATAGATAATTTCATAATTAAAAATATGGCGAAAGAAGGTGATACTAATAAGATATGTAACAAGTTTGCTTCAACCTTTTCAAATGACATTGATCTCATCAAACACGTGTGTCACGAGAAATGGTTAGATAGAAGTACATATGTGAAGGAGGCAGAGGTATGTATGAGGTGGCAGCCGGTAGACGCTAAAAAAGTAATGAATGTAATTAAAAATATGAGTAGCAATAAAGCTCCCGGAATAGACTGCATACGTATGTCTGACCTTAAATCAGTAGGGGACAGAGTAAGCCCAATTATAGCCAAATTAATCAACTTATCTGTAAGTAATTATAAATTTCCAAGTACTCTGAAAAAAACCATCATTCGTCCCATCTATAAAAAAGATAATAGTCAATTGTATACTAATTATAGACCAATAGCTATACTATCAAGTGTAGACAAAGTAATAGAAAAATGTATAGTAAACCAAATTGGATTGTACCTTCAAAATAATAGAATATTACATAGTTGTCAACACGGTTTTCAAAGAAATAAAAGTACAAATACCCTGTTAACTAGATTCACTGATGAAATTAATACTCACTTGTCGGAGAAAAAGTTTATAATTGCTATTTTTTATGATTTTAAAAAGGCATTTGATACCTTAGAATTTAATACACTGTTAAATGCAATGGAGGAGTGCGGGGTGAGTGAGCCACTGAACAAATGGTTCAGTGACTACCTCACTGCGCGCTCTTTCCAAGTTAAAGTAGGTGCGAGTTGCAGCGATGAGACAGATGTCCGTTGTGGGGTGCCGCAGGGATCGGGATGTGGTCCTATATGCTATCTCATGCATGTTAACAGCTTACCTAGAGTATTAAATCACTGTTCCGCGTATTTGTTCGCCGATGATCTGTGCACACTTCGCGCCGGCACTGACCTCGCTGAAACCTGTAACTTAGTGCAAAGAGATGTAGACGCTGTGGTTAAATGGTCCCATGACAATGGAATCGTCCTAAATACCGACAAAACTAAACTTATTATTATACACTCACCTTACTTATGCCCATCTGGTTCATTTACTCCAATATTTACTCATAGCTTTTCGTGCTATCATAACAATAATATTAATTGCAATTGTAAACCTATAGAACAAGTAAAATGTGTCACTTACCTTGGAATGAAAATTGATGAAAACTTTTCCTGGACGCTTCATGTTGATTATATATGTGACAAATTAAGAATCTTACTTGGAAAATTTTACCACCTTAGTTTTAAGGTACCTATTTGCACTTTGAAATTGTTATACAATTCCTTAATAGATTCTATTATATCTTATGCTCTTGATTGCTATGGCGCCACCTTTAAAACATATATTAAAAAAATAGAAATAATACAAATTAGATTTTTAAAACTCCTAGTAAATAATAACACTAAAAGCCGCTGTAAAAATAATTATTACGAATTATTCAAAATTTGCAAAATTCTGCCTGCTAGTTTAAAATATAAATACTTATTGTTATTAAATCAACATGGCAATCAAGTGCATAAACTATCCCTTGTATCCCATCCACATGGCACCAGGTCGAAAACTAATAGTAGATTTGATGTACCTAGAATATCTAATTATTATGGGGATAGGACTCTAAGAAAACGGTTACCATATATATTGAACAGTTTGCCTGTGGACATCAGGAATGAAACTAATAAAAATAAATTTAAAAAGTTATTAAAAAACTATCTTTTAGATAATATAAATACATAAATACCTATATATACAAACCTGATTACTTAGATTATATTGCACTAACATTTTTGCGTTACTATATGAGACTCAACCGGAGTCCACAGTCAAACTGTTCAAAACAGTTTTGTGGACCAATGTTTTATTATAAGTCTATTATTTTTCTGTATTTAATAATTATAAATAAATAAATAAATAAATAATTATTAGGTAAAGTTAGCATATTTTCCTCATTTTATGAATCAATACTGTTTTTCATCTAAGTACAATAATATTATTTAGATAGACAATATTAGTTGTTAATGAGTTTAGATGATTTATTAATTGACCACCGCATAATTATAATCTACTTAAGTAACCTACTTATAATGCTTGTTAAGTTGTTTGGTTACTATGTGAAAAGGTATTTGTAAGAATTATCTTACCTACTTAGTTTGATATTATGCTCAATTTTCAAGTATTCAGTAATAGAGCAATGTCATGAACAAATTATGATGCACGTGGTAACAATAGAACCGTACGGTAATGATGGTTTTCCAAGCTATAAAAAATTTACATGTAGTCACCTATCATCGAGTAGATAGGTACAGTCAACAACAAAAGTGGCGGAATATTGAAACATACCCAATATCGCCTCTATGCATAAAATATATTATTATCTTGAAAATAGAAATTTATCACTTTATTGAAGCAAACAGGCGATATGAAGGTAACAGCTACCTGCCTACCATTATTGAAGGACATAATTTCAGATCACCGTTAGAACTCTTTTATAAATTGAAATTATATCTTGAATTGATGTAGCTATATTTCTTTTAATTATTTGCCATTAGGTTTCGTGATAATCTGCTGCTGAACGTACCTACTACGTATTTTAATGACATCTGAAACGTTCAATGTTATTCTGTTATTCCGAACTCCATCACAATTTTTTACCATTGTATCTAAAGACGTAGATCCCCCACTAATAAGATTGAGTGCCAAAAAATCGTGTACGAGTTTATACGTTATTTCAATATCAACTACTGGACTTTGGAGTCGTTTTCTGTAGAATAAAGGTTAAATAATACAGGTCCGTTCGTCTATAAATATAAGACTAAGGGCTTTGACCTATATTTTCGGACCACGTGCATGCGTCTAGTTTATTTACATGTTTACGTGTAAATATAACTTGCCCTTGTCACATTGCACTTTGCACCGCCGCGCATCAATTAAAGCGTTACAATCGTCTGGAAAAAAGCGGTCTGGGACTGAAATAGGCAGTTTGTTTGATATTAGATCTCTACGTTCATTAGAATCTAGAGGGAGAACATGCACGGATATGTACCTATATATATAATCGAAAAGTAGAAGAACCTTTCTTGATAGTTTCAGTTAAAAAGAAGCTTAAATTTTTGAAATTTAATTTTAGAAATGAAATTTTTTGTCACCACTATACATTGTACGCCGTTTCAGGTATCTGTGTAATATTGATATCCTTATCGTTACCCAGACATGCGGTGCATCAGGCCGGTCTTACGACTACGGGATGATGCGCATGATGATAGAAAGGTGCGCAGGCGCGTTGGCTGGGCCATTGCGGCTGGCTCACGGAGAGAGGATAGGCCTCATTCTGCCCAACATTCCCGAATTCGTCGTCCTGATCCATGGAGCTATGAGAGCCGGATTGGTCGTTACGTTCGCCAACCCACTGTACACAGCAGGTAAGACTTAAAGGAATGATAATCTAGGTATTTAGTACATAAGATGCCGTAGGTTGGTGGATTGACATGGTTGAGTTCCCGCAAGGGTGCCAAAAAAAATCGAGTCTATATCTATCGGTGTCGAACCGAGTTTAAGCTCAATATTGAGCTAAGAGCTTCTAACATGAGCCCTATAATGCGCGACAAACTATAGATACTAATGTGTAAAGACTCCCGAAAGCAAAATGTTTCTGCCTACGCCTTCGGGGATTAGAGTACAGAATTTTTTCCTAAAGAACTGATTATTCAAACCTAAGAACTGCTCCCTTACCATAAAATCTAGCAGGATAGTTTACCTTGTGAAAGCGAGACGCCGCTACGCGCAGTGAAATACAGTGTCTCGGTTCCACAACGTCAACTGTCTAGTTTGAGTACATGGTATGAGGGCTGATAACTTTTATACTGAGTTCATAAAAGTGTGAATCTATTAGAGCTTCAGCGATTAGCACGGTAGCTATTATAATTACACATCGTTATTGCGTGGACTTTGGTCTTGCGACATATAAGATGTCGCAGATAAGTATCTACATGTATCGAACTATAATTCATGCCAATAATGCCTAGAATTGTTGATATTGTCAAAGACATTTTTCCCTCTATAATGGTGATGTTATTTCGGCTGTCAGTATGATAGACTGTGGGATAATTCCATGATTAAAGTCACTCTCTACTGGTGTTTAAAAACTATGATCTATTGTTGTGTTTGGACAATACAATAACGTCTGTTAGCCCTCAGAGGATGCAGAGATGTTCTCTCTTGTGAGGAGTTATAATACACCCTTATTACGCCACTATACTTAATCCAATGTTAATAATATGAATCAATATGTTATATGCCCGACTAAATGTCTTTATCAGGCCCTTGCCATATTTAATCCTCGCCTTATTACTCCATTGGTTGCTAAGCGGTACTGCTGAATATGAGGTCTTGGGTTCGATTCCGGATCGGGCAAAATGTTACTCGGTTTTTCCATTAAGTACTTCTAATGCAGCACTGAGTCTGGATTTGTGCCCGGCTGATGGCATTAGCTTGACCGTCTATTACACTGGGACCTATAACATAACTTGTGAAATGTAGGTGAACTACACACCTTTGTCTACCCATTCGGGAGAACAGGCGTGATGTTATGACAAATTAACAACGTATGACTCGTTTTCCCAGAGAATGGACTTGTATTCTTATTACCTCTCCACGGACAGATCCATCAGTTCCTAGTAAATGATAAATTACATACAATCGTGTTTAAATGGTAGCGCTGTGTTGTTGCACGTTTATATTACATTTTTATGGCTAGGAAACATACTAAAATACTTCCCTATGTAGGTACCTACTGCCTGCAGCTGATACACGTTATAACATGTTCTTGATTAGATAACTTTGGGCATCACTTGCCGCCAGTATTTAGTTGTCTATTTAACTAGCTGATAATGTTGAGGAAGGGAATACGTTCATCTTTTCAAGATAATGATACAAGGTAATTAATAATATCAAAATATTTCACACTTATTACTAATGTAAGGCTAACTTTGGTATCCCGTTTGAGTTTTATAATTAACTTATGTATCTTCACTTAGTAGAACGCTAACGCGGTAGTGGAGTTATGTATAAAAATCTCTTTTAATACGAGGCTCTACAAATGTTCTCGGCAGAAAAGAGGTTGTCTAGTTTTTTGTAAGAAGAGGTTAATAGCCACTGGCCACTCGGCATTCTGCTCAGCCCTTTGACACTATAATAATATAAAGGTTTTCTCTTTTGTTTGAGGAATAATTGAGAATAGATTCTGAGGAGAATAGGTTAAACCTATTCTCAATTCTTTAGAGATTTTGAATTGAGAATAGGTTATTTATTACCGATTCTCAATTCTATATTGCGTTTACCTATCTAGTTCAATCATGGCAAAGTAGGCACAAGAGTAAAACAATGTCCACAGGCCACAAAAAGGTCGGTTTCGAAGCTAATATGAATTATTTAACTATTATTGTTATTCTGAATCTAAACAATGGGGCTTAAAATGTAACATATAAAAAATACACAGAAAATTATGTGTTTTTGTCAGCGTACTTACACCGTTCTTTTATTCATTACAAAGTTAACCTTAACAATTAACTTAGTTAACCTGAGCAATTACCATTTTTTGTTTTATAAGTACATTGAGGTTTTTGCCTACTCATAAGTCGTGTCTACTTCCATATCAACATTACAGCATTTGCAAATAGCACTATGCAAAAATCTAGTCTCCTTTCCGTATATTTGTAAAACGGGCCAATCACACATCAGCACGCGATATACAGGAATAGAAAATCCCGTAACAACACGATACTATCAATACACGTGCATTAGATCTAACAACCAATTAATGATCGCTTATAATTACTCAACTGCAGTCAAGGTCGAGGAAATCAGACGGCTGGTTACCTAATTGCATCGTGGTCTTCGTTATCTGTATTTGTAGTTCATTGTAATAAACATCGTTTAAATGTCAGGCATATGCTTATCTTTTGTATGTATAGACCGTGTGTCTATGCGGAGTTAGACACACAACACACAGTGTACCTATTTTTTATCGTGCATATTTATGTAAACTGACTGCCTCGTTGGTCTAGTAGTTGCTAAGTGCGACTGCTGAGCACGAGGTCCTGGGTTCGAATCCCGGGTCGGGCAAAGTGTTACTGAGTTTTTCCATTAGGTAATTCTCAGTAGCAGCACAGAGTCTGGATTTGTGTCCGGTTGATGGCAATAGGCTTGCCCCCTATTACATTGGGACCAAAAAAAAACATAACTGGCGAATTGTTGGTGTACTATATGTGCACCTCTGCCTACCCCTTCGGGGAATATGGGCGTGATGTTATGTGTATGTGTATGTATTTATGTAGAAGATTATCCCTAACTCCGACATCTTAAATACGCTATGTTTTAGATGCCATTGTGAACTGCTTAGTCACATCTCTTGGTCTTAACAAATGAATTCCTAAGTTGACAGGAATTCAATCCCTGTTAGCTAAGTACCTACGTTGTCTTGTGATGTTTAATGTAGGGAAATGAATGGGCAGCATCATTATCTAATGTTATGCATGACCAAGAATTCGATCGTCAAGTATGGTATAAACGTATTATAAGCGTTGAAAATAGATTAAACCTATTTACCTTAACCATTTGTAAACCTTATTTACAGACGAAATAAAACGGCAGTTCGCCGATTGCAACGTGAAGGCCATAGCTACGATTGAGATGTTTATGCCAGTAGCTCAGGAGGTGTGCAAGTCACTCAAAGACTACAAAGGAACCATCTGGGTGGGGGGCGAGGATGACAAGGACCAAGGTACAGTATTGTCGCTTCTGTTTTGGTCAGGGTTACCCATAGGTAACATACAGGAGACTTATACGACTCTGTTGAGAAAAGCTGTAGTTCTTACTATGTATTTGATACTTAGGTAGTCTCATTACAAAAGGGATCTTACCCAGTCACTTGTATCTCCTAGAAAATTGTATATTTTACCAAGTATTTCGTTACTAAAATTCTGGGCTGACTTATAACGATGAGGGCTATCAAAAACCTTTAATAGGATGCAGTCCTAAGTAATATAGGTGACATTTTAAAGGGGTTTTCTATTCATCTACATATACCTACCTACTTTTAAAGGTTTTGTAAAGAGTAGATATAGATTATCATTGGTAGATATATAAAAAAAATATGTAAGAAGGATGTTAGACATTAAAGTGTCTCAATGAGTATCTAATATGAATTATATGACAACAAAAGGTTATCATATTAAAGTCAATAAATAGATAGGTACAATGTTAACATGTCTGTAAGTTTTATGTAGACACGAACACGTAAACAGTTTCACAATAAAATAAACGTAAGCATTTATTTGTCAACACGTGTGTTCTAGTATGGAGAATGGTATAGATAGATAAATGTAGATACCTACTGCACAACGAATATTCGCAAGCTCCAGTCGGCTACCGGCCTATACCAACCCGTATTGGTGTAGGGACACACTAAACGACTTAATTATGAAATACTAGTAGGTTTCAAAACAACATTCCCTATGCGAGGTACTAGTTTAGTACTTGAGACATTCGATTATGGCGACACGATCCGCTCAGCGAATTAATTTGTCAATTTGATACTTAGGCCCTACGTTAGTTTGGTTGATAACCAACTTACCACCGCGTATGCGTTTTCTTTTGTCAATGACTGATTACAAAACATAAAACGCAAGCTTGGTATAGTTTAGAGTATATACAAGTACCAAAAATCTATTCGTAAATTAACTAAGTAGATAGTCTTAATATAATTTCTTTAAAATTCACACTTCCTAGGTTTCAAAACGCGTTTAAAACAGGAGATGAATCAGGTATAATAAGTTTATATTTATTTTTCTAGGTGTTCACGGCCTCAGGTCATTGCTGATGGCCGATCACCAGGCAGATCTGCCCACGGTGGACTGTGACGAGGTCTGTCTGATCCCCTACTCGAGCGGCACCACCGGCATGCCCAAGGGTGTCATGCTGACACACAAGAACCTCGTGAGCAACTTGAAGCAAACTCAGTGCCCTAAAATGATGAAGTACGAAGGAGAGAAAGGTAAACCACGTTCCTTCATATGTTTAAGTTATCATCAAAACAAATCACGACAATTCTCTAACGAATCCGACTTTCTAATGTGTATGATAATTACGTCCACAAATCAGCAGGCCCAAAAATTCAACAAATGATGGTATTATTATTGATATCAAATGACCACTTAAAATGAGATTACCTAAGTGTGGTGATTACGTTCACATTTAGCTAAGCGTTGAAATATTTAATTGTACCTAATAATTATAAACTAATTTTAAATAATCATGTTTCTAGGTAAAGGTGATGTGCTCCTGACTGTACCACCATTCTTCCATATTTACGGCTTCAATGGAATCCTGAACTACAACCTCAAACTCGGCTACCACGTCGTTACAATGCCTAGGTAGGTAATTGTTATTTTTTAATCGTTACGCATAGTTTTTATTCGTCAAGGGCCGAAGGTAGGTAAAAAAATACTTGTTATCACCAATAAATTACGTAGCTTAGAAAAAAATATAACTAGGTAAAGCCGAATGCTGAAATGAAGGCTTTACCGACTACTGGGCACATCTCTAGTTGTCATTATTAGAAATTCTCTCGTTCAATAGTCCTCAAATAGCAAACACTTATTGTCAACTAAGTTTGTCTGTTTGACTATGATAAATACTTATTATTCAATGGATCCTTTTACTTAACATTTTCAGATTCACTCCAGATGACTATATCAAATGTCTTGTGGAATATCAACCTACGACCTTATTCGTCGTCCCATCCCTCTTGGCTTTCTTGGCGACCCATCCATTGGTGAAGAAGGAGCACTTGCAGTGGGTGGAGACGATCATGGTCGGTGCTGCACCCACCACTGACAGCATGCTGGAGAAATTCCTGCTCAAATGCGAGAAAACTAAGGACCAAATTAAGTTGTTACAAGGTTTGCGATTAATTTTCCTACACTTATTACCATACTGTTAGCTTTCACCCGCGACTTCGTCCGCGTGAATTTCGAATGTTTTTGTTTAACCTAATAGCCTTCCTCGATAAATGGAGTGGTATTAATTTGTGTCGGATATGTATCCAAGTTCTGAGGGGGAGGCCTTTGTTCAACTGGGGACGTCTTCCGGCTGATGATGATGAAGTATCCAACATAAAAATATTTTTTCAATTCGAACTAGTAGTTCTTGAGATTAGCGTGTTCAACCAAATAAACAAACTATCAAATATTAAGTACACTAGATAAAAAATATGAAATTTGTTGGTGGTTTTTGGCAACTAAATATGTATGTTTAGGCAACTAGTATCTAACTAATAATATTTAACTAGACGTAGTTACCTACACAAAAATGCATACAATACGCGATCTAGATATTGATCAGGCGCTTTTAATTAAAATATTTCTACATAAGTAGTATTACCGTTCGAAGTAAAATTTACTGCTGATTTTGTAATCTGTTAACCTATATAAAAAAATTGATTGCTTAATTTTTCAGGTTACGGTATGACCGAGAGTTCTCCAGTCACGCTGATGACGCCTTATAACTATCCGTATAGCAAAGTTGGCTCTGTGGGACAGCTGGTGCCAAGCACGCAAGCGAGAATTGTGTCCCTCACCACAGGGGAGATGTTAGGCCCACATAAATCTGGAGAACTGTGGTTGAGAGGACCACAAGTAAGTACCACTAGTGGTTTTAACATTGTCTCATTATAGTTAAGACCGGGCAGCAGTCATGACAATCAAACCCTTATGATTCACATCGTTCATGTCAATCCACCAGTCACTTAGGCAAAATAGAAGGTGTTTCTCAATTAAAATCACAAAGAGCAAAGTCAGATATGCATTTAAAATATGTTTTATTATTAGTTTCATTTACAAGGTTATTTACAATTCTTAAAAATAAATATATACAAAATAAAAAAATTAAACTAAAAATTATGTATCAAAGTATTCGTCCTCATCGCTGTCGACTGGTAGGGTGCCCAAAAGGCTGGCGGCATTGCCACGTTGAATGGCAATGCTAATTCTTTGGCCGATTAATTAATTAATTTTCAGGTAATGAAAGGGTATTGGAACAACGAAGCGGCGACCAAAGAAACCGTGGACAGTGATGGGTGGCTGCACACTGGCGACGTCGCGTACTACGATGAAGAATTCTATTTCTACATAGTTGACCGTACTAAAGAGCTCATTAAGGTTAAGGGCAATCAGGTGCGTATTTAGTCGACAACTGATTCTAATTATATACCTACACTGGCATTACAATAGTAGGTATACTTGTGTTGCCTTAACTGATCACACACTTACATATATAAATGTAAGCATGTGGAGTGGGCAAAATGTGTGATTGCACAATGCACGACCCACATTATGTCACAGTATTTTTCCGAGATTCCCATATAACAGGGGGAGCCCTACAATTTGTGTGTCCATGGCATTAAATACCTAATGCAATTTGATAGAGTTAACTATATTAATAATTACTCTACTATTCAGCAGTTTCAGATAATAGTGCGAACTAACCCGTAATAACAAGCGCATGCGCTATAACAGCTGGAAGTTAGTTAGATACTTAAAAACATAACGTATTTATCCGCAGGTATCACCGACAGAAATAGAAAACATAATCATGGAGCGTTCCGAAGTAGCAGACGTAGCCGTCGTTGGCGTCCCCGACCCATTAGCCGGAGAGGTGCCTAGAGCGTTCGTTGTTCTCAAGCCCAAACAAAAACTCACTGAGAAAGATGTCCGCGACTTAGTTGCGCAGAAACTCACAAGATATAAGCACCTTGACGGAGGCGTGGTATTTTTAGACACGATCCCAAGGAACGCAGCTGGCAAAATCATGAGGAATGAACTCAAAGTTCTTGGTGTTAAGAAACAATAGTTACCTGAGTAAACAAGTATTATGTACCTAGTATTTCTGTAAATTAGTTTTATTAAGTGAGATAATTATTATTTGTATGTAGATTCATAGGACTGAATTTTTATTATGTAATTTAGCCTAATTTTATTAAGGTTTATTCCAGCTGTATACAATATGTAAATAGACATTTTTCGTTATTAAATCGTTATTTTTTAATGTTTATTTTTATTTCTGACACAAGAATTATAAAAATTCATTTATATTTTTCTAAACGAGAAGAGGCCATTGCCCTGTAGGGGGACAGTTATAGGCTGTTGTTATTATTACGGCGACTACAATTTTGGACTGAAGGTTGCATGTTACTGAATAATACAAGTAATTATACGAAATTGATTCATTATATATTCCTCACATATTACATTATTGGTATAAAATAATACTAAGTTACAATTATTCATTTTCATTTCAATTATGTAATAGATTTTACCATAGAGCACTTGCACAACTGGACTGAACTACTTACTTATACTTATTTAAATACCTTTAAGTCTGAATGAGGAAGTTGCAAGGAGTTACAAGAAATGTATTTTTTTTTACAAACATTTCAGTATTTACTGACAACAGATTGGTTTGTAGTGCCTAAGGAAAATTAATTAACCTTTTTCTACTTAATTACTAACAGTCACAGAATAAAAAAGTACTTTTAATAATAATTGTAGAGTCAAATATCTATGACTCTTTGTTCTGTTCCTTCTCCGTCTCAATTTGTTCAGACTTAGTTTCTTCTTCAACCTTTTCTGGTTCTGGTTTTTTCTCTTCTGGTACCTCCTCGGTCTTCGGGGCTTCTGGCGGAGGCTGAGGTAGTTCAGAGTTAACATCAGATATTGAATAATTATCTGATTGTATTTCAACTTTTGGAGAGGCTTCTTCAGTAGGCCTTTCTGGAGTAACGTCAGGCGTTTGTTCAGATTCTTTCACATTGTCATCAGAAGGTGTATCGGAAGGAGTGTCCGACTGATTAGATTCCTCTTGCACATCTATGTTTCTTTCATCAGCCTTAGGAGAATTACTATTTCCATCTGTGTTGTCACTTGAGGATGAACTTTCCTCACTAGATGTAGATACTTCTGAAATGAGTTTTGGTTCATTGTCTTCTTTAGTTGTAGAATCTGAACTGTTTTCATCCATAGCCACTGGTGGTGCTTCTGCCTCAGTTTTAGGCTCTGAGGGGCTAGGGGCTTCTTTTTCACTTGTTTCTTCTACTTTATCTGGAGTAGATTGCTCATTAAGCCTTTGCTCTGTCATTTCGGCATCTTCAACTTTAATTTCTGGGATTATTAATACTGGAGTGCTTTCTTCTGGTTTCACGACAATATCAACCTTTGGTTCATCACTGGGACTGGATGAAATGGGAGCTTCAACTTTGGGTTCTTCTATAGATACTGCTGCTTGAGGACTGGGGTCAGTACTAGTTTTTGTGTCTGCTGGCTGTTCATCAGCACTAATATTAGGTTCTGGAGGTGTAACAGATTCATATTGAGTGGCAGGTTTATCTTGAGTATCCATTGGAGTCTCTTGTTTAGCTTTTAATCTAGCTTCTATATCATCCACAGAAATGTGGGCATCAGATGAACTTGGTTGAGGCTCTGAGATCTGCTGTTGTTCAGCATTTTCCTTCCAAGACATATCTTCCATTTCGACGTCAACATTGTACTCGGAATTGTTATCTGAACCATTCACAATAGGTTCCACTGGTTCACCATTTTCTGGTTCGGCGTGGCGCTGACTGCCAGGTTCCCTAGTGCTAACAACTAAAATATTTTTTTCTATAGCTCTCATAAACTTATCGACACGATTGTACTGTTTACGAGGATACGTAAGTAATTCACAAATTCTTTGAACAGTGAATGGGGCAGAGGTAAATGAATCAAGGCGTTCTAACAAGCTGTTCTTCATAATATCGTGATTGAATGGATCCACGTTGGGATAAGGTGGAATGTCAATACCTGGGGACGTTTCGTAGAAATCGGTGATCACAGAGAGCAGCTTTTCTTTGAATAAACTTTTAACAAGTGACCATTGGTAGACTGGATCACCGGTCCGTGCTACGTAGGCTAAGTATTCATTAAGCTCTTGTGGAATAGTTTTGGGCTTGCGTTTTGAGAAATCTTCAAGAAAGTGGAATATTTCTTCAGCGTTTTCCATTTTAAGAATAAGTAATAAAAAAATTATAAATCACACCACACAACAAACCACTCAACTCAACTACAACCATAGACATTTGCCACAGCCATAACAGTGCAGCGGTGAACAGAATCTCATAAGACCAAATTTCATAGAAATATGTTTTAGTTCATTGTCATACAACAACGTTTTTATATTTTTACCAATATTAAAAAATAGTTGCGTATTTATTTAAAAATGATTTATGTTACAATGGTTTTACAAGTTAATTTAATGAATTTTAACCATAGAGTACAACGTTTTTATCTGAGATTCAGAATATTTTGAGTTTAGAAGCGTGAGTGATATATTCGATTCGTATTCGCTAAGCGATCTTAGATAAGTAGTATTCCACTGATTCATAGATCAGTAATCAGACTAACTCTGATATACTAATACTTCATATTCACATTGTCTGTATGGATACTATTCCATACAGGTCGAATAATATTAGGTATTGGGATTTATTTATTCAACTGCCGTGAGTTGGATTCACTCTGATTATAAAATTGAAATATGAATATTAAGCATATTTTACGAATTGCAATAGTTTTGTTACTGAGTAATATCAATCTAGATACCATACCACTAGGTTACCATAGCTTAATATATTCCTTTGAAGTCGAATATGGTATGTGTCACATACGTTTAAATAGTTATTAAGATATCACTGATACTCAAATATTACTTTAAATATAATAATATTATTAAACTAATATATTCAAAATTTCAGTTTAATTTTTTTATTTTGTATATATTTATTTTTAAGAATTGTAAATAACCTTGTAAATAAAATAAAATACCCTCTTATATATTCATATTACCTAATATTTTAAAATATCGGTATTAACTCAACTTTTTTGACAGTGGCATAACGCAACGTGACGTAACGCCACAAGCTAAATGTGTGACATTTACATATGTCGAAGTTGAAGACTGAAGTGAAATAATTTAAAACAAAAGAAATACTCTTTGTCTCTGAATAAACACTTGCGCTTAGTACGTAGAAAATTAAAATGAATAGCTTACTACGTAGAAGTATTTTTCCTATTTACAACAATACTTTCAAGTTATCATGTCGATCATTCGCTGAAGTTCCTGTAAAAGAAAAAATCGACACTTTAGTTAAAAATAATAAAGTCGTAGTATTTATGAAAGGTGTGCCAGATGCCCCACGATGTGGATTCAGCAATGCCGTAGTTCAAATAATGAGAATGCATGCAGTTCCTTACGACAGTCACGATGTTCTATCTGACGAAAATCTAAGACAAGGTTAGTTAATAGTTAAACGTTATAATATTACAAATAATGGTCATATAGGTGTTGTGCTGCCAGTGAAAAGATTGTAGTTTTATCTTTCTCGTCATATACATGCCAATATAATAGTCTGATTCCAATTCTTGTAAGTACTTTAATTGGTAACAAACAAAATAGAAAGCGGCATACGCGCCGTATTGTTAAATATATCAGGAGACATGTATGCTCTTTTGCAGTTAGTTGCAACCGCAATATTGCCTAAACATTCAAATTAATTTAGGCCTTAGGGCCAAATATAATTAATAAACAATTATGTTGAAGTTGTCTTGAAAAAAAAACTGCATAGAAGACCTACAAATCTTTTCATTGAGTACATCTATAATCTAATTCAAGTTATTCAACTTAACAAGTGAATTGAAACCAAGCATCAGACTGGTTTTTATTGGTTCATTGATTTATGCAATGTTGCATCACTAAGGCATACATTTATTTTAGATTCAAAGAACAATACACAGACACAATGTCATGCCTATATTGACTGAAGGTGTAGAGTACAACAATATTTCAAAAGTTACGCTAAAACCAAGCATCTGCTTCTAGCGGTTTAAATTATTAAAAAAGTAACCTTATCTCACCTTAATCTACTACTACAGTTATTTATTTCTTTTTCACCTAACATTGTTAACATTAGCCTCTGATTTAGCAGACATTTAGTAGTCTAATCATTTATTAATCTGTGTAGATTCTAAATTATTTATATTTACAAATACTTACTCTCATTTCTTTCATTATTTATAGGTATCAAAGAATACTCAAACTGGCCAACAATTCCACAAGTTTTCATCAATGGAGAATTTGTTGGAGGTTGTGACATTATGCTGCAAATGCACCAATCAGGTGAGCTTATTGAAGAACTGAAAAAGGTTGGCATAAAAAGTGCACTTTTAATAGCTGAAGAATCTAAGAAGAAAGATGCAAAATAACACTGTTTTGACGTTAGGCTAACAATTATCTTATTGTTGTGTAGAATATGTCATAATTTATATTATTATATCTCATGTTATGGCTATGTAGTGGCATATGTTGGAACTTTGGTTGATTTAATACTGTATTTAAATTTATATATTGGTATAGACTATAGTATAATGGTTTATTTAAATTATACTATTAGCACGCTGATCTGTATTTTTGTTGAATATTTGAAATATACTAAATATTAGTTACTGATGAGTTTTTTTTTATAGCTATGAAGTACATTATAATGATTGGCATGAATAAGAAATTAAAAAAATCAAATCTTTTGTTTAAGAGCTCTTTATTAAAGTAGCTGTACATTCGAGTTAGTATACTTTTGGGCACATAAGTCATTCTTATTCTACATACCGCTGCTGTCTCATTGTAACATAATTGGTTGGATAAGCAACGCAGTCATTATTAAAAGACAAAAATATGGCAGATCATTTATTTTGAGTACTCATTCCAATACTCTCACAAACGATAATCATATAAAAATGATAAATAAATAGATGCAGGCAAGCTATGGCAATCTATGATATAAATAATTTGTGTGACACTTCCCTGCAACATTTATAATAAATTTAGAAAACTTAAAACAATATTGTGCCTACCATCCAAGTACAATAATTACTAATGGCAGTAAATAAAAATCGATCTTGTATAAATAATGTTTGCTTATAAATAAAAAAATATAACAAAAACATTCTCACAATGTAAATGAGTCTTATTTTGGTGTCACACATTAGTCAAGCCTAACATTAGCACCATCTTTATCTTACAAATAATTTTTTTGTGACTTCCCTGAGAATTTCTTATAAAAGTTAAAAATACCTAATGCTAATGTATAAATAGAGAGTTGTAAACATATAAAATGATTCCTCTGATTTGAGCCAAAAGGTTACTAAACATTAGGAAGGAGTTTATGGTATGAAAGTTAATGGCATTTTTGGTTTGAACATTGCACATAATATTTAATATAGAACTGTTTTATAAACTAAATTATTTCACAAACATTGTTTGCTCTACATTGACCTCGTTTTAGGGCGTTTTTTGAGGTAGGTCAATGTAAGGGAAATAATCTTTGTGCGCCATTACGTCGCCGCTGGAGGCTCGGGCCGTGGGTCGTGTTAGTACTTAGCACGGTGTTCACTGTTCGCGCGTCATCTTGGCTCCCTTCTTGACTGATGACGTTGATGACAATGTCCTATGATACGATTTCTGCGACCTGCGTCTATGTAAAAATTATTTTAGTTTCTATAAATATGTCTATACAACAAAATACGTAAACACAGTGGGCGTTAGGCAGCAGCCCAATGGCGAACTGGAGGTTTGCCAAATACCTTCATGTGTTCGGGGGAGTCGAAAGTCGAGCCGATTTTTCAATAGTTTATTTAGAAATATTTTCATATTGTATTAAATACCTAGTTTATACGTTTCATATGTTTCGTGAAGTACCTAAAGGTCGGTTTCGCCATAGAGTGCGGTGGAGAATGCCATGTAGTCCAAGGCTCCGGCGGGCGCGCCGGGTCCGCGGAAGGGCGGCATGCGCGCTACGCAGTACTCCGCCTGGTCGGGCGGCAGCTCGCGCCGCAGCTCGTCCGCCGTGATGTAGGGCTGGCGAACACACAAAAAGAGTTTATACGAAATACTTTGATATATGTATAACTCGTCGGTGCTCTCACGTTAAAAGTCTTGTTACCTTGTCGCCGGCTAAGATCCTAAAGCTGTCGATGACTTGTTCAGCGGTGTCTGTGTCTGTGGATTCCCTCGTCATGAAGTCTAGGAAGGCATCGAACGACACGTATCCTGAAAATCAAGTGTTAACATTTAAGTAATTCTATCGTAGTGCTAATAAAATACCACTTGAAAATATATAAAATAAATCTGTTTTGGAACAGCTTAGTATAGTAGCGGAATCATTAGATTACCTGTGTTGTTGGGGTCGACAACAGCGAGAATGCGCTGGAAGTCGAGTTCTCCTTGCCTGTCCTTGCCGATGCTGTAGCCGAGGGACACCAGGCACGATTTGTATTCTTCGGGAGCTAGGCGGCCTGAGAATAAAGTACACTCGTAAATTTTTGGCCAAGCGTGAAAATAGGTAATACAAATGTAGGTAGGTACATGGAAAACGTTTTCGGTAAGAAAATGGTGATTATATTTACCGGTGCGGTTTTTGTCGAAGTGGTTGAAGGAAGCGCGGAACTCTGTGAGTTGTTCCTGAGTAATGCCCTTCGAGTCGCGGGTCAGGATCTGGTTCTCGACCTCGTTGATAGTGCGGTTGATAGAAGTCAGGAGTTGTTCCCAGCCGACACGCAGAGTTTCCATTGTGTATTGCGAATACCTATAACGTAAGTTTGTTACAAATTAGATTATTTTATTTATCATATTTATCTAAAATGAGTTTTGGAAAGGAATTCACAATTTTGATTTTAAATTGGGATCAATTGAAGTATATTTATAGGTGACATCTAAACAGAACTATTTGTTCTAGATATTGAGCCACAAACAAATGAAAAAGACTCGCCTGTTCTCGAAGATCATGCCCTCCTGCACTGCCTGGTGGATACGCTCCAGCTCCTCGATGTGGGGCTTGTAAGCGTACACGCCGGCCTCGTACTCCTTGAGGCGACGCAGTTGGTCTTCCAGAGAGCCCTAAAAACAATGATTGTCGTACCATCAAGTCATACCACTATAAAGTCAAAATCAATTTAGTACACAGTAATCTGGTCCGACCTAAAGTGATAATTTGCATTTGCTTTTATAGAAAATTTGGAATTTAATAATGCTGTGTTAACTAATTCGGGAAAATAATATCTAGAGAATTTAGTTGAACTGGTAGTCACTGTTATTGGAGTGGGAGAAAGTCTTACTTTATTCAGTGTACGACGACTACACATTATAAGTACCTATTCTTTCTTGGTTATATATGTCATGATAAATCTGATACCAATTATTACAAGACAAATATCTAATAGCAATTTGTTACCTGCAGGCCCATTCCGATAGCGGTGACGGCGTCCATCTGCCTTTCGATCCAGGGTCCAACAGCGTTGGCCTTCTCGGCGAACTGGCGCCTGAGGTTCTCGTTGTTCTGTTGCTTGCGGAGCTCGGCGGCCAGCGTGCCGTCGCGCTGAGGTACCAGCTGCCTCACGTCCGACCACTTGCGGTTCAGCTCCTGAGAAGAATAATTCGTTTCTTAGGTGTGTTGTAAAGTACGTTCCTAGAAGTAAGTACCTACTACTTACTTTTTATAGACTAGGTAGGTAATATGATAATTTTTTACATTGGGTTTTAGTCAAGATAGTTGAGAAAAGGTTTTTATTTTATTGCGCTTCCTGGACTAATTATTATCTTAAATAGAAGTATAGGAATAGTAAAGGTTTTCCTATGGCAAAAAGAAATTTCCTGTCTCTAACCTCATGTACAGAGTGGTATAAATATTGTTAAATAACTTACGTGAGCAGTAAGAGTAGTGTAGGGGTTTTCCAAACCGCCGGGGATCTGGTGTTGTTTCACGATGGACTCAACTTGGTGCACCAGGTTGACTATCGCCTGTAATTTACATGTAAAGAGTTAATTAACAACACCTCGTTAGGCTGTGAATGTAAAGCACGAGAAGTAGCTGAACAATAACAATAATTTTTACTGTAGCCACGGGGAATAGACTGCGGTATTGTGTACCTGGTATTCCTTGTCAGCCTCGCCGAGGGTAGCCTTGAAGCGAGCGTGCGCGTCCATAAGGCCGGAGATCTCCTCGATGGTGTGGACGATGAACATGTCCACGAGGTCCTCCCGAGTGCCGTCCAACCTAATATCATAAAATAATTATTTACCATAATCGTAGCTGGTTATATTGAATTGATATTCAAGTTTATGTATTCAGTAGAATGTTTCTATCAGATTTAAGGTGTGATTGTGGATAAGGAGAAATGCCCATAGTTCTTATATCATGTAGAATTTCCAGTTGTATGAATCCCATAATTATTATACAATTATTATATTAGAATGGTTTTAAATGCAAATTACCTACCAAAGATACGATAGAGTCCAAAGTGTTGGTGGAAATGATATAAAACAAAATTTGGATCAATAATACCAGGAATCTGGTCGCAATGATGTATTGTACGTACCAGTTGTTGAAGGGAGCGGCGCGCTTGGCGAACTCGAGGTGCAGCAGGTCGATCTGCTCCAGCACGCGCTCGGCGTCGTCCAGCGCGAGGCGGCGGCGCTGTGTGAGCGCGCCCAGCCGGTCCCACTGCGAGCAGATGCGCTGGCAGCGCGCGTTCACGCTGGCCACGTCGTGGTACTCCAGGGTGCTGCGGGCAGGAGAGGGGCGGATAGTATCGATTGGAGCCAATTTATTTTGCGTCGTATTTAATTGTAGTGGCGGGATGTTTAATTTGATTTTTGTAATATTACTATTGCTTTTATTTATTCGTTGATACTTGTAATTCTATACTTTGAGGAACGGTTTCTAAGATCCATTCAAAGGGAATCGTTTTTATTTGTTATACCTACTAATAGTTCGTGATTTCAGTCTTTAAATGTTTAGAAAATAGTTTACTTGAGCTCCTGGGCAATAGCAGCGATCTGTTCGACGCGGTCCTGGTGAGCGGCGAGGTCGGACTCGAAAGCCTCGTGCTTCTTCTTCAGAGCCTTGATGTCGTTAAGCTTGCATTGACGGAAGTCCTGAGATTGTAACATCTCCTCCTTGCCTGAAAAAGTAAAAGACATAAGATTTATTGGCTTTGCAAGAAAATAGTAGATACAAATTAGGAAAATAGTAGTAAATTCTTCTATTGCCCTTATATTGAATATTTCTAGTTTCTTTTCAAAAAGCTTTCTTATTCTACTCGTATTTATAACATCTAAATTGCGTTGTTATCATCACTTGAACAATTTTTTTTTAAAGTTTGATCTTGTTTTCATGATTTGTGGTACCCACCCCTAGTCCAGTCCTCGTGGATGTCGGCTTTGTGCTTGAACTTCTGGGCCAGGTAGTCAAGACGCTCAAGGCGCATCATCTCGCTCAGGAGCCATTCTTCGAACGCCTTCTCGGCGATCTCGAGACCCTTCCAAGCTCCGGCGATGTCCTAGAATAAATGATTTGTCGTTTTAGAAACTGATACCTACACAAAAATATGAGGAACAGATTAATGGGAACATTTAAACTTATAGTGTTTGCAAGAGGATTCTTCCCATTCGATATGGTTTGCTCTTACATCGATGGTAGGTAGAATATTACAAATCTGCTATTCTTTCAAAAGCTGTTATTTGTTCAGAATAATAGAATTTTTTGAATGCTTTATAATATCGAAGGTTCGCAATACTTACAGAGACCATCTTGCCTTCGGTGGGCATGTACGCGGGGCGGTTGCTTAGACGAAGCTTGGTCTGTAGGGTGTTGAAGTTGGTCTCCAGCTTGGCCTTCTGCTCTACACGTGGCGGCTTGTGCTTACGCCTGAATTCATAGAAATCAGATGTTTATACTGTGATTGCAGAAAGGAAAGGCTAATAAACGAAGACTTAAAAACAAGTAACAAAGCTCAAACATTTCCTTCAACAACCATTCTCACGTGACTCATAAGTCATATGGAGTTTGTTTAGATATTGTATCTGCTTCGAGGATATTTTTTAAATACAAGGTATAATTTTGAAAATGCTACAATTATATAGGTAATCATTATTTCGTGTAGCAATGATCTTACTCGCAAATTTTAAGTCTGGCAATAAACCTGTGTGCCAATCAGTTTAAAGATTTTATTACCTGTAGGTACGGTAGTCTTCCAGTTTTTTCTGGCAACCGGCAAGGGAGTTGTCGGTTTGGCGGCTGTTCAGCCATGGCATGGTACGCCTGATCCAGTCCAGCAGCTATAAAATATTATTATGAACCATAAAACTTATGTTGCACCTATTTGTATTTAGTCTACGACCAGTGCAAAATAATGCAAATGTAGGTATTTGCCAAGATTGTGTATACTTACATCACTGGCAAGACGCTCATACTCTTCCATGAGGCGTTCGTTCTCCTGGTTGACTTTGAGAACTTTGCAAATACGGTTCGCGGCCGTCTCAGCCTGCGGGGTGCACATAATATCACTTTAGTTCCTGACAAAAAATCGACTGAATAAAGTTAGTTAGTCATCATAAATTATGTAGGTCATGTTAATCTCTTTTCATTTTTGCTCACATGTTTTATTGGTTATACAAAAGCTTAAAATAACAATCGAATTCGTTTTCAAACGGCTTTAATTAGGTTCAGGTGATACAAACCTTTTGCGCGCCAGAGAAGCAATGGTAGTATGAGGACACGTATGTCATGACCGCACGCTCGTCCGGCATCGCCGTGTTCTGCAGATCTGACAAGCGGCACGCAAGCGACATGGTGTTAGTTCTCATGCGATGTATCATGAATTAATCCCTACTAAGAATGCTTGTCACTTATCTTTTCAGAAAACATCGTCTTTTACGTTAGGTAGGCTCTTGTTATAATAGATGTTTCTGTTATCGAATGACTTTTACTTTTTCGTATGGAATATAAGTAACTGAGTGGTCTTTATAGTTTACGACGAAGTTATCTCGTAAACAATAAAAAAAAAATTAACAACCCGCATTGTCTTATTCCGTTTATTAATAGCAATTGAAACAGGAAAACGAATAACGCTGTGCTAATTGTCGGTGTTTAAGTGGACATCTAGATAATTAATAAAATGACGCGTTATTTCGAATAGCTGTAAATAACGAAAGCTATTAATTAGAAACAAGCATTCTTTGACAGCAGTATAAAATATTGTCTGATAGTTATCAACATAAAGCTTACTTTATAACACGTTCGTAGCACACATTATTATTTTGGTGAGGGGTTTGTTGCTTGGAATTGGGAGTACCAAAAACTTTTTCAGTTCTTGCCATATTACGACGGTGTAATAAATAATGTTTGATATTTTAAGTATATAAATAAGGGGTTTTTCATAGTTGAACTCGGATGATTTTTTTCCTAATCGACTATCGATATTTATGAATCTTTGCACTTATCATTAGTTTACAATAAAGAACAGAGATTTGGATTGGGCTCCTATTTGTGGCTTTTCCATTCTTTGTTCATTTTATTAGAACCTGACTAGAAACTCGTCCGAGCTCAAAGGTATTAGTATATCAACACTGACAATAGGAGCTTCTTCAACATAAAGCGAGGCACTCATCATGCTATAAGTTACACACAAAGGCCTGGCGTTAGGGGTCGGGTATCAAACGCGGAAGTTGGCGGTAACGCATGGCGGCCATTTTATATTTGTTTTGTACCTGTTGCGCGCCTTGGAAGGCGTGGTAGTAACACGACACATAGGTCATAATGGCGCGCTCGTCCGGCTTTGGTGTGTTTATTAAGTCTGCAATATCCAGTTATCATTTATCTCTCGTTCAAATGACAATAGGTAATTTGAAATTCCTGATAGTTCAGTAAATTACTCAAATTCACCAGTTTATGAAATTAAGGGTCGAACGATCGAAGTACGTTCTTAGTCCATGGCAATATTTTGAAAAAAATTCAAGCGAGAAGCATAGTAAGCGTGTCTTACCGTCGGGGTCCAACATGCGGGGGATGTCGAGATACTTCTCGGCCACATCGAAAGCCGTGTTCAAGTTCTCTAGGGGGTTGTCCTTGGACAGTTTGCTGTAGTCGATGAGGTCTGGCCTGTGCCTGTGGATCAAGGCGCAGAAGGCCAGACCGTCCTTGAATGACAGGTGGAAGTTCTGGACGTTGACGTTCTTGTATGGGGCTGTCTTGCGTTGACACCAGAGGAGCAGACCTTCCTGTTGTCGGAAATAAATAATGTTTAGGTAATACTTACGCTTGTAAAATGTAGGTATCTATACCATTCATGCTAAAAATGATACAGGTAAAAATTTACAATTGTCTAACGAACTGAAAATAATGTTGACGTATTATTATACGACGAATGAGTATTGAGGCTACAATATCCTTATTTATAAATAACACTACGTATTCAACAAATTGAATGCTAGATGTGAAAAAATGCATTGCGAATTAAAACATTTACAATCGCATTACTACCGTCGATGACTAATGCTGTTGATTACACACGTTTGTACGAGTTTAAATTATCGATTTTATGGTCGGATCTACCTTGGCGGTCATTTCTTCCACTGAGATGTCCTGGATGGCGAAACGCAGGATAATGGTCCAGATCATACCCAGGGTCATCTTTAGGTTGCCATCGACGATTTCTTCGGCACCAATGGATACCAATTTTACGCCTGAAAATAAATGGTTATTGTATGTAAAATATGAAGAATATAAAACTCATACTCATGGGTAAATCGATTAGGAATACCATTTTCTTCCAAAAGGTGAAAGCGAGTTGTAAGTTAATGTTTAAAGATCCGAATCCTATTACTTGGTGCTTATGAGCGAAGAGTTCAGGAGTCCTGAAGTCCTGACAGAGAAGAACACTTCTATCTTCGGGGAGTATAGCCGTAATTTTAAGGCACGATAAACTCCTTTATTTGAAGTTAGTTAAAAACTGAATTAGACTTTTAAGGGGCACACGTCATTTAGAACGTGTAAACGATTTAACTATTGGCCAAATCTTCCTTACATGTTATAAAGTTACCATTATTCTGTATTCGGATTATATTAGGTTTCAGTTTTAGCAAAGTCCTAAAGAACTGCACCCGTGTTGCAGCTTTGTAGTTATTAGTCATGACGCATGTAATCAATGATACTTATAAGGACATGTACTCTGTAGATAGCTGCCTTACTTACACATGGTATAATGCTCAGTACAATGCTATATTGCGATTGTAAAATGTTATATTGCTCCTGTATGGTGATTATCAACGGTAACAACCCTGTCGTAATATTCAGCTGAAGAACACAGCTATTGTAAAAGTGATCCACCAGAATTTATTCTGGACGATTTTTGTTCCGTTTTTTGTGAGGTAGAGCGAAAATTTGGAATTTGTGATGTTATCTTAGATTAATGCATATCCTATTGAGCTGTATTATTGATTTAACATGTGTCTAACGTCATTTTATCCAGCATCATGTGGCATTTCTTAATAGCAATTGCAGGCTATCTTTTTATTTCGAATTCAAGCGACTGCATCTTAAATGGAGGCAATGCTAAAAGAGTCGTTGGTTTGTTGTAACCTCCCTAATCGTCTTTTGTATCCAATTTTGTTTAAACTAGAACGTAGGCATAAGGTACTCAATGCAGTATTGAGAACACAAATAGTTATATTTAGTAGGGACAGCTTGCGGTCTGTTAAGCAATAGTACATTGTATTTGGAGTAACTGCAAGAGTGTAGGAGTAATAGGGACGAGTTCTTAGCAAATCGCCAACAAACACTAGTTATTGAGCAATAAATATACGTACCTACCTATAAACTTTATACTAGTGGACATTGAATAACTTTTTCTAGTACTGCAAACGCAGTGCAAAAGAAATCACTTTTGGTAAAATTTTGAATACTTTGTCAATAATTGCCAAATCCGCATAAATTGGGACTGGCCCAAACACTGAGTAAATAATCCAATTAAAATCAAAGAGGGCGTATAACGAACATAATCCTTCCGGATTACTGTATCGATTTCGACAAACAATGCTTACATGATATTATGTTTAGTAAAGCCCTTCTAACCGGAAGAGTCAGAGAATTTTATAAAAAAAATGTATAACAAAAAAGCTCAGGAAATGAGGTTTATTAACGTTTAATTTAAACCTTTCGGAATAAAGTTCTAAATTCAAAAGTATCATAGTACCTACTTACTAAAAGTTTGTTGTTTTTTAAAAGTTTTGTAATAAAAACTCTTTT
The DNA here is from genome assembly GCA_946251915.1 of Abrostola triplasia. Lineage (NCBI taxonomy): Eukaryota > Metazoa > Arthropoda > Insecta > Lepidoptera > Noctuidae > Abrostola > Abrostola triplasia. The sequence goes on along the minus strand of OX276434.1, from coordinate 5,077,188 downwards.
TCAACCATGAAAGTTAATATTTCAAAAGAAGAATTCTCTTATGGATTTTTTTTTGCAACAAGAGTGATCTACAAGGATTTATAGTACATAATATATATATACCTTTGGAGGCAATGAAGTCCAAAGCTTTGTTAACGTTAGCGATCTTGTGAAAACGCATTTTGCCGCGGTCGGGCTTGGGCAGGGTCTCGCCAGAGATGACCTCTAGCAACAGCATCAGTTTCAAACCATTGCGGAAATCTTCTTCGATGTTTTCGATGCCAGTGCCGGCCTTCCTCAGGTGGCTGTTGCACCATGCTGTGAAGGTCTGGAAACGAAAAACATATTTTGTGAGCTTATAAAGTTAAATATTATGCGATTGTCAATTTTTATTTGCACATATTACGAATGGATCAAAAAACCATTTGCGGATTTTTGCCTGTCTGAATTCTTATCTCTTATGCGATTAATTACAATAAACCTACGTGTTCGAAGTATTGGTATACGTTCGAGAGGTAGTAAAAATTCAAGTTGTCTAAAAATAAATAGATTTACGATTTCATTTACAGTAGACCAATCGGCGATGGGGTCTGAACGTACACAAGTGTTGTTAATCAATACTGCAGTTGCATCAGGTGGGGGAAGGGGGCCAGCCGAGGGGTCCGACCCTCGTGATGCCAAATTCACTGGCGGTTATTAGCACCCGTCGCATTCTCTTCGCAATTTTGACTCAGAATCGTTGAAATAAGTATTTTACCAATGAATACTGTCAGCTTTAAAACATGCAATTTGAAATACTAAGAGTATAACGGACTTTATTGATGTTTAGTATTCTGGTTGTCGCTTTTCAAGGATAAACATAAAACAAATGTTTTTAACGCTCTTTGTTTAAAAATCCAACTAATACGGTGCACTTTAACGGATGTAGATATGGGCGAACATTTTTTTAACTATTCAAATACTATTAGATAGCAATAACCTACAAAATGGGTCACGCAGACGTCACCGTTAGCTTGATTATATCATTAGCTAACTATCGAAAGCCGAGCCGGTCGAATAAAGACCCAATAATCTATTGTACTGAATGTTAAACAAGGTCTGAAAGGCAGTAATAGCACACGATGGCGCTCCCTATGCAAACTCACAAACCCGATTGGTTACGGAGGTGGCGTCAAGGTCGAAACTGATAAATAGAATTCAATACATTCAACAGATTGCGTGATCATGCGGCGGACTAAAGCTGTAGTTGACAATTACTTCAAAGAATAGCCACATTTCAATTGAACTCCTGACGTCATCTGTTAAATATAGCGCATTAGGCAGGTTATTTGTATTGAAGATACATCCTAATTAAATCATTCAAACAAATAGAAAATCATGTTATCACAGACAATTGCATAGATACCTTAGTGATTGAACCCAGTCGTGTCGATATCTTTGCTATTGTTAACCAGTTCACAGACGAGGTAGGTATAAACAAAGGCATGTGAGACATGAGCAAAAAATTTTACCTGCAAGCACATTTGAATTCAAAGGTCGTGTTACGGAAATTTGATTCTTTTGTCGACGCTATTAAAAAGTGTTTTGCTGTAGAAAACGTGTGACATAGAATTATCAAACATCTATATCCATAGATACGATGCGAGGTTAGCGAAGATGCCATCACTGCGGAACATTAAAAGTGACCAAACTGCATTCTGAAATCGTAATGCATGAATCATCTTTGAAACTCGCCTCTTGGCACAGGACAGAAAATAATAATAATCTACCTTCCATTACCGCATGACCTACAATATGCAGGTGAAGGTATAAGTCGCCTAGCCACCATATGTCGTATATTAACAGCGCAGTTAACAGGCAGCGAATGCGAGCGCAAGCCGTAAAGAAGTTTCGTTTATTATGGTTTATGTGATATTTCGTAAAAAGAAAGTTTTGAATCATTGATAGCGTCGATGATTTGTAGGGGAAAATGTTCGACAACTCGGATACGCGCAAAAGGTCGAGTAATGGGGATAACCATTATGGTTCATTATGAAGATGTTATCTTCCGTGTAAGTAGGTACCTACTAGCTTTTACTTAAATATGCATATCATTGGGAATGCCAACGTTGAAACCAACATTGTTTATTCAGTTCAACTTCTACGTGTGTAGGTAGAAACTTTGTGTTATACTGGCTGTGGCTTGTATTTTGCCAAGGAAACTTGAAAGAATTCTAAATGTAAGTCATCTTGTACTAGGTGGCATTTAAATATGATTTAGTAACAACGTTGTCACATAAATACGGCACGCGACCTCGTGTAAACGGGAATACCAGCGTCCCTGAGACAAAACACACATCGTGACCCAGAATATGAAAATAATCCGGCGTCACCTTGTGCCTGCCATCACGGCCAGCGTCGATCTAAAATAAGGCACGCAGGTGTAGACAGCAGACTATTCGAGATGTGTAGAATGTGAACTAGAGTGGAGATGCGTCGTCATTGAAGCGTTTAAATAATATTGTCAACGTGCTAATGTGTGCGGTATGAAAGGTGTGTTGTCAGTTGGACACTAATCAGAAGAAGTTGTTGCAAAATTTTAGAATTAGATCAAGCTCCGCAAAAATAAATATTCATTCATGGTCGAATTCCTCGAGCAAGTTTTGTAATGAATGTTTCTTGCAAAGGAAACTGCAACGTAATAGCTGTGGCAGTAACTCGATATTATTCAAATACTTGCAGACTTGCCTCAGGCACCAACCAGTTTCAGTTAGTTTAATCTTTACTTACTGTACGATATAATACACTTACTAGCGTAGCAATGTACCTATATGAAAAACGTAACAATCTGAAATAACCGATGACATTGAAAAGGAACACATGACTAAACCGATACGCTACTAACGAAAGGAAGTTATTGAGCTCATTGAAAACGTTTCGAACAATAGCTTTGTTGACACTGGTCGGTCTCTAAGGTCGTTTAAATGATAGTCTAATTTCGTTAATTAAGAAATACAAATGCGATAGAACAAGCCTCGGGGCGATCTGTTTTGTACAGCTTTACAAAGGTTTTGCCAAGAAACTTTAAACCTGTACGAATGTAACGTTGATGAGGTAGGATGAACGCAGCTGTATCCAGTTATTACAGCTATTTCTAGAGCCCACAAGCCAATAACTTTTTGCTGAGCGCGTGCTCTGGCTTCTGACACTCGTGGTTACGATTACATGCCCTCTATTTGTCTTTAGTAAATAACAAATCTGTCAACTGGTTATGATTTATGCATATTTCATACCTAGTGCCAAACTGCATTTATATGAGCAATTAGGTGTCAGGTAAAGTACATTTGGCATGATTTAGGATCTGAATCTTAGGCCGGAATGTTCATTCATCATTATGTGACTGTGTCATTTCCCGCTCGAACGCTTTTCAAGCTTCAGCTTTGGGATTCCGTTTCATACATGTCAAGTCCAGGGTTGAGTAGGTATATTTATGAACAACGTGTGTATTGCTCTCAACAACTACTTGCCGTATTAAGGCGTTCAATGACAAGGTTTAATGTAGGTATGGCTTTGTCAACAAAATAGTCAGAGGTTGGAACGTTTAAGTTTTCTATCAGCCCTGTCTAACATATTCCAGCGTTATGTGATACGCAGTTATGTAATAACAAAAACATAAATATGAAAGTGAATATTAAATGTTACTTGTGTGGTTTGGAAAGGCGCCGATGTTTCTAGTTTTGGACAATTACTATGAATATTCAATTAACAAAAATGAACAGTTCTAGGAAATCGCTGCTTGGTCTTTGAATAATTTAACAGAGAAACGATACGAAGACATTATGTTTGTTACGAATCGTTTTTGATAGTCAAATTATATTAATTCAGTTGTTATTGAATCTAATTATTCAGCGTTTGTCGAGCGTAAGCTTTAGCTCATATAGCAAAATATTATTTCGAATTATTATGAACCTATTAAGTATATATATTTACGCTGGGCATTTTGGAGAGGATCAGAGACACTCAATGAGCTATAAAAAGCTATTGAGAGAGCTTTGCTTAGAGTTTCTTTGCGCGATAGGATCCGGAAAAACGGAAATTCGCCAAAGAACTAGAGTCACCGACATAGCAAAAAAAATATGCAAGTTGAAGTGGCAATGGGCAGGCCATATCACTCGAAGAACTGATGACAGCTGGGGAAGAAAGGTTCTCGAGTGGCGACCACGAACCGGAAGACGCAGCGTTGGCAGGTCTCCCACCGTAGACTGACGACATCGTCAGAGTTACGGGCAACCGGTGGATGCAAATGGCAAGTTGTCGCTCATCTAAGGGGGAGGCCTATGTTCAACAGTAGACGGCTGATGATGATACGAATTTCGTGTTGTTTATTTAATTACCAGTAAGACTGTAAATTGAAAAGAAAGATTTTCACATAATATTACCTGATGAGACAATTCTCATCTCATTAGTGAGACAGTAACTGTTGTTATTAACTTTATCGTTCCCATTACCAACGCCTTGGTTCATAAAAATGTTGTAGTAGATTCCAAGATAAACGGTCGGAAACGTTTTTAAGAATAATTTTATATATATTTATATTTAAAGTAGTTATTTTAACTGTCTCATCTAGTTTCCAATTGAGTAAGGGTTGTTATTATGTGAGGTAAGCTATCATTTGAAACATAAAAAATGGATCCAACCAGCTTAAGAAGCTTTTTATTGAAACTTAATTCAGAAGTATGAAACATGAAATGCCCTATAAAAGGCTTACTTGTATTTATTTGGTATGTATAAAAGTTTACTCAGTCGACAGTGACATAAACTCTCCAACATGCTTTCGCATTTACGATATAACTCAGAATCTTATTAAGTATTGAAGTATGTGCATGCACAGACTTTCACTGTGCAAATCATAAATGCAGTTCAAGGTGCAACAGTCGTGCGGCCCCACCGCACTGTTACAAAGATGGCGAACGGTGAGAGGTTATGCTCGTGTCAAATGGTATTAAGGTCTCGCGATCTAAGTAGATAGGTGTTTTAAACTCTACATGAGCGTAGCGCACGTTATTTATGTCAGAAGATCTGGATGAATGTGAGAAGTGTGTATTGTACTTATTGGTATCTACAAATTGTAGATAGATCTAGTTACATAGGTTTGCTAAAATTGAAGGATAAAGATCGGAAATTTACTCATTCAAAGATTTTTGAAAACATACATACATTGAGATGTCAATGATAAATTACTTTATGTTAGTATAAAGTGACAAAAAACGTTTTTCATTCGTTAGTAGTAAATTAGTAATGTAATTTCTAAAGCTTTTACTGCATAAAGGGTTTTATACTAGTCATGATAATTGTTTGAAAAAGTTCTTGGAGTGGAGAGATTCCCATATACATTTGTATAAACTTTATAGTTTTTAATGTTATTATGCATACCTATAGATAAGCTTTATGCATAGAATAATCATAAATCAATATTTAGAATGAAAGTGAAGGCAAGCTACACGTGGTAGAGAAAGTGTTAGAATTACACGTTACTATACAAAATCTATTCGTATTTAAGTGTTAGGTTAATTTTCCTCTTTAATTGCACGTGTTAGTCAAGAAACAAAGTTTCATTATTTGCGAATTATTATACCCGAATCAATTGCTTAAAATTCTATTCAAAACATCATTGAGCAACTATAATTCAATTGACGCGATCAAACAAAAAGTATTATGAAGTTTTATACAAGAGAACGTGACAAGACAATTGGTGATTATTTTGATTGATGATGACTACTAGTGGGCGATGATGATCGATCCTAACGGTGTGTTGATACGATTAGCACAAATTACTCATTCAATTGCCCCTGTATGCTGATGAGTCAGGCTTTGAGATGCAGTAGCGGGAAATGACACGCGATGTTCATTCAACCTTCAACATTGGCAGTGCAGATACGGTTATCAGTAGAGTCAGTAGCGCAGCCTCTGCAATTAGCGTTCTATAGCGGTAGTCATACCAGTAATAAATAGACGTTGGATGATTAGAAAAGTGTCGTGTAACCTTTTATTGTACGAGTGGGCGGCGCGGGCTATTGGCCCAAAAGCCTCAATATTATATTGACAGGTCGGGCAAGTTATGACTTTATATATTAATATAGATAGAAATAAAAATGTATTTGTATGTTACTTTTAGCGAGCAGACAAATTGGATAGTGTTCTTTATAATAGCTGCACCATAAGGAATTTTTCTACTGCTATTAGGAAATAGTAAGCGCGACACAACATCCGACGCTTATGCACTATTTTCAACCCTTCGCACAAAACTATTAAGGGTTTTTAAAATGGTTAGGGAGAAATCACATCGCTGGCAACCCTGTAATATTATTAGATTCAACGGATCTAAAACAGACGTATTTGTGTCTAATATCCGAACCACAATTGTTTCTCGGTTGCGTGACGACAAGACAAAGCATGCCAGGATTATGTATTTAATAAGGTTGTTTCAATGCCAAAAGTAAATAAAACCTTCGATATACAAACATCTGACGACGGATCAGTTATTATTTGTTCAAATTGAAGTACGATTACGGCGCCGCTTTAATTAGGCAGGCATTCTACTGCTGGTCGGTGCGGGTGCCGGCAGTCGGAATACTAATAGATACGACACACCTGTGAAGGTGGTTTGGTCGGGCCCCGTGCCAACCCGCCTACTATAATTTCGATAAACAATAACGTGACCGTTAGACGGCATACATTTAATTTTATGTTCTGTAAACACAGACAAGCCGTGCTCTACACGTCTGTTAATACACCTAGAGTTTTAAATGTCTGCGAAAGTTTTAATCCCTCTCATATCTTATATGATAGGTGAGTTAAGATCAACGACCCAAGATATCAGTAAACAAAAAATATTTTATTAATGTTGTAGCGCGAGCTAACAATTTCCGCGTCGCGTGTCGGTGTGAACTCTCAAACTCACATTTGGCAACACGTGTCACACTGACGAATGTATCCTGATAACTGTCAGGGCCAGTTTAGTACCTGCAAGAAGGAAAGGTCGATGAGTAATGAGGACATAATGAAACTGTTCGGAAATGTGTTTATACGAAAACTTTCAATTTTGATTTCGCGTATTTGCAGTGCGTCATGTATTATTAAAGAAATAAATACGTTTTGCAGATTTATTATAATTTCAAGGTAATTATTTACATTAAATTAAAACTAGAAAGCAATATTCAGCTCAACTTATAAATCAGACGAAGTTAACGCATCACAACATCGGAATTCGGGAAAGGTTACTGTGGACGAAAATACAATTTTGTTAAAAAAACTATGACGACTTAAGAAAAGCTTAAATATTATATATGCCATGGGAACAGATGGTAGATAGTATATTAGATAGGCAGCGTTTAGCGTAGGAGTAGAATCCGGTGCCGAGAATATTTTCGTACACCGGAGGCTATTTGTTAAAGATAACATTTTCAGTCTGTTGGCAATGTAAAACAATGGGCGTAACTTTGAAAATATACTTCAGTTATAACCTTAAAGCAACCGTAGAGCTCGTTTATTAAAAGGCTCCACAGGTATCGAAATCAAGGATCTGTATTTCTACGGTCTGTCGATATTACTGATATTGTATAGGACGAGTGTAAACAGCTTATTGCCCATGCGGTTTCATTTATTGATTACAACAAGTTAAAACCGAATCCAATTTGTGTCAGCATTGCTCAACTACAATGATTAAAAAATTTGAAGATGTACAACGCATTTTATGAATCACCTATTGATTTCTGACGGCACGATGTTAACAAAATATTGCTCAAGCAAATTCTTGGACAATCGCTTGGGCGCAGCCACAGTTAACTCATAAATATCTGATTATAACGTAACCTGAGCTCAAGAAACTGTACTGCACCCTACAATGGTTTTTAAAAATACTTCTGCCATAAACCTACTTACTCACGCTCCATGGATTTCGCTATAAATAAAGATCGAGTAAAATATGTTTCGCAACCTTACGCCTGAATACTTCCTTGTGTAAATAATTATGTAAGAGCAACGTCAGTAAAATCATAAATTATCGAGTCTTTGGTAATGCTCAAATTGGCAACTGACGCTTTAAAACGTGAATTAGATTATACTGTTATAATCCACATAATATGCTAGTTGATATTCTCTTTTCTATAATAAATTCAATACAGCATTCTAGTTTTGGCTCTTTACTGCCGATAAGGATGTAATGAAAATTCAAGAACTAATACTTAAAGACTTGATCCAAATTTAAGAATACTTTGAGCCTAAAATTATCTATGTAGGTGGCTAGGCGTAGTAATGACGAAAACGGGGCTAACCACTAAGTTCCACATCTCAGTGGATTTTGAACTTTACGAATAGCTTAGAATGTTTCAGATAGAAATGTTACTCAGGGCATGATGAAGGTATATAGGTAACTTGCGTATTTTTTTTGTGGACAATAAAACGTATTCTATCTCTCTATATTATTTAAATAAATATTATTGAAGTGAACTCTAATTTATGGGGTGTTAAACGGCTATCTGGACCATGCGAGCGATACATCATCATTCGAACTCCGAAATATCCACTAGCCGACCCAGTTGCTTCACCGCTGTGAACTTTCAGTTAAATATAGATCGCTAGAGTGACAGCTACGGTTTCTTCCGCAATTTTTTTTTCTTTTCAGATGAAAGGAAAAATCTTTGGTCGCCAGTCATAAAAACAGCACAATGTATTGAAAAATTATGCTGTCTGCCACTAACAATTAATCTCAATAATTACAACGGACCACGAAAATTAGAATTTTATGACGCAATTCTAAAAAAATCTTTCGTTAAATACTCATGAATTGATGAAACAATTTACTTGTCTGTTTTCTTCGTCGATTGTCAAAAAATAAGCATGTTAACTTTCACAACAGCCGAGTGGTTTAAAATTAATTATTGTTTGTCACAAGGATGTCATCGAGGTCGAGAGCAACTAACATGAAGTTTAGTTAAGGTCAGAACAATTTTTTTTAAAATTATAAACGTTTGACACGTTGGAAGGCGGTATGCCTTCTTCCTACCTTCAAATTGTGATAAACAAGTGACGGCTGTATTTAAAGGTGGTTATGAGCGGACTGTAACTGTTGCATGAACTTATTACAGATTAACGCTCATTGCTACAAAGTTGCAAAAGTTTTTGTAGTAATTAAGGCTAGTGTTAAATACTATTGTGTTCTCGCTTTTATGTCGAGCTGCGTCGTGTGAAGACGTGGAAAGCTAGTACCACTCATATTTCATTAAAACAACTCTTTTCACTTTTGCCTCTCTAAATTGTTGATTCTTGCAAAGCTATCGCAGTACGCTTTTACGCAGAAATACGCAGACAGTTAACCTTCAAATGCCTGTTTTTGTTAAAGACACCTGTTTTCGTTTTCATTAAAATAAATAACAAAGATTTATATAAACAGTATCAATGCGATTGAGAAGTCAATAAAAAGTAAATTCTTCAGTTAATCGGCAGCGGATGCTATAAGTCACGTTGGGCGATGAATGTCTCACTAAATGTGTAAATCGGTGTTAATGCAGACAAATGTAAGTTTAGTGGTTTATACATTTGCTATCAAAGATTTTTTCGTATCATCGAGCGAGTAAACGAAGAGACAGGACAATAGCGCGTTCCGCACGAAGGACAACAATGACACGCCGCCATCAATGCATGTTCCGGTTCCATTTCTCAACAGTCTCACGTTTACCTATTCAATATTAGCTATGTAAGAAAAAATATACTCATTAGCACTGATTACTTAATGTACCGCTGAGATTAGAACCAGTTAGCCAATGCTATGTACATGCTGATTGTGCGATCTTTAGTATTTTTTTGTCGCCTTGAACAATTATTTCTCGTAAGTAGGTAGTCGCAGTTAGCTTGTTAGCAATCGGTTGGCGCTAGTACTAGAAGTAACTGTAATATCTAAAGGTTACTTAAACCCGGTGAGTTACGTTCCGTATGATTCCATTTTAATAGGCTCCAGATATTTATCCATTGTTTTGGTGCCGTCGACCCCCGGGCTATGTTAAATGAGCGCGTTTTAAGCCTATTGTTACATTTTCTCCAACGTTCGTTCACTTATTCGGTTGTCATAGCTACTGAGTCTGGCCGCAGCTCAGACTGAATATCGATCTTGCTCTCTGAGTTTCTAAGGCAACGCCGTCTAGCAGCTAACGAGATAACATTTTCCCGGGGACTTGGAGAATTACTTTTGACATTCAATATTTTTGCTGCTAAATATTCTAAATATTACACAGTGTTTTAAATGAAGGTAACATCAAAAAGGTATTAAAATGGCAGTCTGTATTTGGTTAGGGTGTGGTGTAACCACCTTTAGTAGACAATGTTATTTTGAATAAGCGAAACAAAAGAGAGCGGTCAGCTATTCACGCCGCGACAACAATGAGGCAGGCTTGTTATGACGCTGGCACGCTTCGTCATTCATGTAATATTAGAACCTAATTTGTAATGAATTTAATTCTTTCATAAGCTTCAAATTGGTCGGCAACACTCAGGAGATCGTCAAAAAAGTAAATGAATGAGATTACAACATTCAAGCTTGTCGAGGCTGTTTGTTGAATGAATTTTATTTCAGAACACATTTTTTATTACACTGGACATTCATTTAATTGATAAAGCTTTACGTTCCGTTTTAAAATACTCATCTAAAATTAAACGAAGCGTTTAAAGTTCAGATATCTATAAAGCTTCGGTATCGAACTGCTACTGCAATTTTACAGATATCGGGTACAAATTGTCATTGTTGACAAAATCAGTATAGTATGTCAATAAGGACTTAACAGGTTCCTATGCCAAAATAGTTAGTACAAGGTAATTTAAAATAAAAAATAATGTGGATTGTAAATCCTTTCAAGCCTGTTCAAACATCTTCAATCTAGGCAGACTACTAGTGTTAGTAAGGTAGGTATGTTTTATTTCTAAGCTTTTGGCTTTCTTCGAGTTTCCTGATTAAATATAGTTATAGTAAAGTTAGAAATTACAAGAGCCATTAATTAATACGGGTATAATTACGTTAACGTCTCAAGCATGCTTAAGTTGGTGAGTCGGTGCTGGAGGTACTTGCCACAATTGCGAGCCTTCTTGTCTATATTTTATCACTAGGACTTTAATTTGAAGTATCTTACGATTTACGTTCGATTTTTAGGATATAATGTCTTTTGTATCCAATGTACTACATGTATATTTTAAAATGTGATGTGGATGACCTTTTTCGTATGACCTTCTTTCTATAAAGTATTTTCATTTGAAAATACGCATACTCTATTATCGTATTACATTTGCCATGCCAAATATTTTACACTAGATAGGCATTTTGTCTGTTTGTCCTCTCTCGCCTTTCGTATTCTCATTGACATTGTTTTTGTTAGTTTCGTGTTAATTGCTGAGACCTCATTGAATAAAATTAGACAAACAATTCCACCCACTTGTTCTAAATTGGACTTTTTGGCATTGGCGCTACATTCATTTGTGATCTATTGTTATGCATGGGCTTGTCACTAAGTAAACAAAGTGCAGATTATGTCATTGTGTGAAGATGTATGGAGCTTTTTATAAACTAGTTGCGAACATTGTATCGAGCTGCACTCGTTTACCTTCGCTGGCTCAGCCCTCTTTTGTTGTTTGTGTCCTTTGAACATTTTATGTCTTGTTGCAAATCACAATTGGTTTGAAGATTGCAATCGTAAACGAATTAATCATGGTCTGTAGGTAGATTCAACGTTTCTATTGTCAATTAATATACAGTTTTCTTCAAGTGTATTGTTTTGGTTTAAATCTTACGACAATATAAACATTGATTTGCTGTTGTAGTTATTATCTTCAACAAATAAATATCATATTATCAATACCCTTAGATACGTGTCCCTATAGTACAAACATTTCAAATTCTCCGCCAGTAAAATTGAAGACGATATTACGTCAAAAGAATGCAGGGATTCCATGATAATTAAATGCGATAATATTTGTGATAACGATATTGAAATATGTACTCGACGCATTGTTATTATTATTGGAGATAAAAGATATGACACGGAAAGATAATCAGGGCTTATCACACGCTGCACTTTAAAACTATTAACGTAGCTAAATAAAGAAGATACATCATTACCAATTGGTAGCGAATGAATAACTTTATAGAGGAAGGGACTTGGTGATCCAGACATCCTGTGAGCAAGCCGTGTAGCACTAATAAAAACAAATTCGCAACACACGATCCATATATGCAACACAATGTGCCGAGTGTAAGAAGTGATCTATTAGTACTAGTTTTGGTGTGGAAATCTGAGAGTGCCCTGTTTTAGAACGACTTGCATGTTTCTCAGAACAGTTTGCGCGTTTCTGAAGTTTATAAAAAGTTTGATTACGTTACATGTGTGTAGGAATCCGAAGCAGAAAGCGGGATCTTTATAGCCAACGTGATGATCTGTGCTAATGCTTATACAACCATGGAGCTATTTGAAAATTGGAATAATTCGTTTCATTTAGTTCATCAGTTTGCAAACTGATTTATACACATGCGTACAGTAATCTATATAATTCATTAATAGAGGTTTGGCTCCAATCTTCATAATATCACTGAACTATCGTCACTATCATTTGTCATATAATTATTTATGGGAAATGGTGCGTGGTTCGCCATAATTAATAATATGACTAATTACGTCACTGTTTCTGACGTAACTCCGGGGTAATGTGTGACATTGTGTGCAGTGTATATTTGGCGTACAGTCGTGTTGATGCGATGTGGTAGCGGAAACGTCCTACGCATAGGTATCTGTTTATTAACACTGTTTGGAATCTGACACTGGACGCGTGAATGCGTCCACATTGATTGCAGTGACGAACGGTTGAAATCCCGATACGAACGCATTTTGTATTAGTCATTTTGTGTTTCGCTTGATTACGTCGCTTGATTACGAACATTGCGGACGAAATGTTATGTCTGCGTCTAAAAGTTGTGAGGATTAACAATGAAGCATCAACATTTTTGTAACAGCTGTTGTATTGAGTCCATTCAGGTGTTTATTGCTTGGCTATCTACCCTCTGCGTTCTATTGTACGCGAGTATAGTACGGACGAGAAGGGTCCGAATGAATAACAATCAAAGAACAGTCCCCTCGCTAACTCGCTATGACGGCTGCTGGATTTATCTAAATAGATAATCGGTGGAGATAACTCGGTATAGCGACACGTGGTTGCGTGTTTGTGATAAAGACAGGAACAGTAACTCAATATATTAAATTACGCATACTGAATTTGATACCTTTGTACTGTAATGAATTTTGTGGTGCTATAAAACGTTTGCACTGCAATTTATGAAAATGCAGATGTGTGTTACCTGAGACTCCTTGTTATAATTGTATGGGCAATAAAACAGTACAAATGCATGTTGTTCATAATTTAGTTTAACGCCTTTCGCGTGTCGGTTATAATTTTAGTATACACTACAATTTTCTAATTATAATAATAGTAGCAAGTGAGTGTAAGCATTTCGCGTAGGCGATTGGACGGAGGCAAAAATAGCCGGTGTTGGCATCGGCTGGTTTGCACTCTGTCCGAGTAGTCGTACAGTTCTGTCTGTCAATCTCGATGAAAATGTCTGTTTTTTGCGAAAATATAACGCACGTGATTTTAAAATAGGACGTAACAGCTTCCATCCAATGTAAAATGTTTTGTCTGAGAACTAGAACTATTGATTGATAGATGTATTTATTGCTTTCGATGTGCAAAAATCTGTTCGAGGAGAGTTTGGTCCTAAACATACTCAACTAGAACTTATTATCATATTTGATATTTTATGTAAAAAGTATGGCACTGCTACATCATTAATGAAAACTTGTATTAGCTGCAACAGGCATCTGAAGATGTAGTACTTATTTGTTGTCCAATTTTTGTTTGTTTATATCTGGTACATTTTCATATCTTCTGATATTCAAAATCAATGTGACTTTTTCAATGTTATAAATACTTTCTTAGATATTCTAACACACCACTCACGGTGACGGAAAACATCGAGAGGAAACCTGGATTTAATCTGAAATCGCCAACCCGTAGTGAGCTAACGTGGTGATCAATGCTCAATCCTTCTCTATACGAGAAGAGGCCTTTGCCCTGCAGTGGGACAGTTATAGGCTGTTATTATTAATAGTTAATTTACAATGTGTTTCATTCTACCACAAAGTAAACTGGTGTGATTGGAAGAAAAATATGAAAAATCTTACTTTATACAAGCTAAACAAAAGAATAAATCTTTTGTTTAGCCATACAGTTGCCATGGAAACATTATATTATCGCTGTGTTAATTATTATCAGTTAATAAACAAGTTTCCTAGTAGTTTATTATTGTTTATTTGGTCTACCTACTAATATTATTTCTGTATACCTACCTACTAAGTTAATTTTGGTATTTAGAGGAAGTTCATATTGTAGTTAAATGTAACAACACAATTGTGTAATGATAGGACAAGGTTGACAGTGGTTGCGCGGGCGCAGTTTGGAACGCACCTGGGTGCAGTAAGTGGGCGGACACTGCGACGCCTACTTATCTACTCTCCGCGTTTTGAAACACACGAAGCCACCGAGGAATAATGAGACACGACTCGATAACGAACCCAGATGACACGTTCCACGAGAGCCTACCATCACAAAACTAACGCGATGGGATTAACTTGTGATGCTGTTCGTGTTTTACCTGAGTTTTAATCTGGTTACTTACTATCTGGATGAATCGATACTATTACATTTTAAATGTATAAACAAAGTAATAATATTTAAAAATAAATCTTAGTAGGACAACTTTAGGATTCAGTGCTGGCACTACTTATAAAATATATAGAAATAAGATAGCTCAAAATAGACAAGATTGGAACAAAACTATGGACAGCATTATTGTGGAACCATGATTGGAGATGCTGCCCTTCATTTTAGGGTTATTCCTGCAGCATTTAACACACACCTTAGTTAGTTATTTTAAATTTAAAGAAAAGTAAATAACAAATGAAAAAAATGATGTTTACAGGCAGTCCATAAACATACCTTTACAGCAAGCTCGCAAGCAAGATATGAGGTACCAAGTAAAACCAAACATCTTAGACGCTGACAAAACATTTTACGTATAAAAAAGACAATAAATGTTTAAAATACCAATACAATATCCTCATTACTGTCAGTACAATTAAGTAATATGTAGGGTCTATAATTTAATACGTCTACGTGCCTAGTGGGATTGTCCGCGCAAGAACCGGTCCACTTAAAATGATATTATTGACGTGGGTTAGAGACGAAACATCGTGCCCCTATGTCCGGTACTAGTGGCCGCTGTGGTTTTTACTAGAAACCCGGTGAGCAATTCTGTTATTTTGATATTGTACATTTACTTTCACTTAATGATTCAGGTTTTTGACGGATTTTCCGTTTATATTTACAAACATTTGAGCCACGTGTTGGTTCTGTTTGAAGATTTGTTGTTGTGAACTTTTAGTAATGATGAATAAGTTTCTAATGTCTCGTGGTCCTTTACGGAGAGGACTACATACTTACGGAACCAATCTACGGAGGTTATGTTTAATCTTGCAAATCCCATCAGAATACATAAGTTTCTAGAACGCATTTCATAAATAACATTAGCATTTAAGCCAGAAAAAATATTTCTTACAATTGCTGTACATTAAATGTGAGGGTATCAGAACTCAATAGTAAATTGGTTTTCTAAGAACCCGAGCAGGTTTATAATTTTTACTAATCTTTTAAGTCTCAAATAATTTAGTAATATCGTAAGGAAATTGATTATGAATTAATTTAAGCTTACGTAAATAAGAAAGCTTAAAGCGTAATTTATACGAAGATGAACAACCCAGAATTTCAATAATCTTTTGGACCGTTTAAAATTTTCACTTTCTTATCTAAATCTCATTAATTATTTCAATAAGACATTGATTACACGTTTGATTGACGCTAATCGTTATTTGAAAAATCCTCATTCGAGTTGATTATTTTCTCATTTACTTTATCAGTGTTATTGTTTGTTGGAGTAGCGGGCCTTGTATCGATTTAGCTGGAAAGCTGATTTCAAACCAGCCGGTCGATGCTGGCACACTGTGATAACGCTTAGAAAGTTACATTTCACCGTTAAGTTTATGTTAATTCCGAACAAACGTATCGTGTCGTAGTTCGATATTCAAGGTCGTTCGTATTACGTTTCCTTATTGCATACGAATATGAATAAACTAGCTTATTGAATTTCGACTTGTGAAATATTTCAAGAAACAATTTTTTAATGAATCAATGTGAGATATGTAGTTAAATGTATAATTTATTCAAAACTTTCTTTATTAGGTAATTAATTTTCCATCGATCCATAATTCCATTTCACCATATTAAAATGGTAACCTTTGGACTTTAAAACTGGCTACACTGTAGTAATTACTTTAAAGTTTATCAGGCCCATAACTCGTTTCTAGGACAGGAAACTAAAGAAGTTATTCTGCATTTTTCGAGAACATTGAACGACGTTTCTGAGTAATTTTGTCACCTTTTATGCATTTGATAATATAATTGTTTACCTCGTCCTTATTTAACGTTGAATTTGAATTACCTCGTAGAACTATTAATTGCCGTTGTACCGAGAATTATGAGGTGACGGCGCACCTTGCGCAAAGGAAGTTACGTTCACAGGTATTGGGTGTGTAGGCGGACGTAGACACCTTAGTAAACATTTGAGACCACGGATGTGGTTGTCGAACATGACACGATACGACCCTAAGAGCCCATATCGAAGTACGTATAATACACACAATCGATTTTAGGATTTTTTGATGATTTATCAGCGGTGTGGAGAGTTGCAAGCCGACACTTCAGTACCTCGATTTTTGACTGTGTGCCAAAAACGAGCTAACAACGACAAGGAAAAAATAGCCATGTCAAATGTTATGTAACTGATATTATACGTCTACGTCAACATATTTCTGATCAACTTTTAAATACTGGTCATGTAGACTTGTTTTTTTAACAAAAATAACTGAGTTTCGTCCATTTGGATTTATGTTTTACGCGTTGACGCTGTAAACGATGCATTTGGAAGATCGAATTCATCAATCTGTTAAACAAAACTAAATTTGAGCTTTAATACTATATTTCTACCGTTTAAAACTAAAGATTGTAAAAAGTATATCGGGAAAAATGTCAGGCCATATTGCCCGTGGAGAATTGATGTGTATTTGAGCTTATCGGGTGTCAATGACCCCGTACGGAAAAGGTATGCCAAGGTGATAATTCTTCGGCTAATGACAAGGTGAATGTTTCTGATACAACGGCGGTATGTTTTGTACTGAAAAGTGTGTATTAAGCTAAAAAATATATTCTTGATTTGATTGAATTTTGCTATTACTTTGATCGTTGAATAAAAGATTATTCTCCAATAAACATAAGAAGCTTCTCTTAATCCGCTAGAATTTATATTCTGACTTAATAAGATGTTATAGTATAACGAAAATGGCAAATAAGAATCTATCTATGAACTCTGACAATTCGAACACAAAATAAATGAGTGGTTTTATGGAAATCACGGATTTTATAACCAGTTTAGAGCTCGTCCTCACCACTTTCACGCCCGATTTCTAGCGTAACTAGATGCTGTTCGATGTTGCTTTTAATATATTTATATTATACCACAAAGTCGATTCATGAACTTTCCTCTAAAATTATTTTATATTAATAGTAGAAACATGTTTTTATTGGTGGTGGCTAATCAATAAACGTTTGAAAGTGAATTACCAGTTTCCATCGGTCGTACCCGCACACAAGGTTGATGCATCTCGTTTATTAGTTAATTTTGACGACGAAAGCATGTCTTGCATGAGTGCGCTACTGACCTCCTTGCGGAAGACTTATTCCAGCCGTTGGTAGCGCGATTGCGACTCGTCGGGCGACTTTTCCGCGTAGACGCATCTCAAGTTGGTCGGCCGCGACATTGACCCGCCATACATGATCGGCCAATGCACCGAGTGTCGCAGGCTCTTTGTTTATATCCTGTAAGGCCTCGAGCCTCGGTCGTTCATTGTCCTCATCCCCCAGTAAGACATTTAGCTAGTGTAACAGCTATATTCAAACATTCTCATGTGGGTTGTCTAATAAGATTGTGTTGCAAAAATGCAGGGAGCGAATGACAAGTATTTAAAGGTTACTTCACGAAAAGCCTTGAAGTTTCGCCAGCTGGTATTGTTTTCTTTGACATATTTTTTGAGCATATTTCGTTTTGAAGTTTGCACCTTGAATTTTTTATTATTAGACATTTTTAGTGGACAGATAATGATTAAAAAAAAACCAAAAAAAATATTTAATAGTAAATAGTATTTGACACGAAGTTTATTTTTGGCTTGCATAAAGCTGAATGTAAGGACCAGGTATATTTGAATTGAATCAGAAGTGCGTGTGGCGTGTGGTGTCGTAAGTCGTTAATGACATTCCACAGGTTGCGCTGCCGGGGTGCGTCAGAGCATTCGTCACGGACCACCAGCTCACCGCGTAAATAGCGAACGTTCAAAATGCAGTTAACGCAGACACAGCACCACACCGATTTCCTGAAATATGGGTTTCATGGTGACGTAAAGTCGGACGCCCGCGCTTTCAGCGGCGCCTGCGCTGGACCCATTTTAGGACATGACTAACGGAAATTCGACTCCTCTCTCTCTGGCCCGCTCCCTCCCGTGGGAAGCGGCGTGCGCTCGTCTCGCTCGCACGAAAAGCTTCAAGAAATCTTTTAATAGTGTCCACGGCCGCGATCTACTTTCAACTAGCGGCGGGAAATGTGCAAGACTGTGTATAATTTTTTGAAAATGCGCGCGGTTTTTCGAAGATTTATAACTATTTGTATTTATACATATTTTTTGTTTCAATATTATTCCACATTTCCTTTATTTTTATTAAATAAGGATTGTAAAAAAAAAACAAAAATAGTCTCTTGTAAGTCTACTGCTGATTATCTTTTTGCTCTAAAAATAGATTAATATAATCTGATAAACTGTATCAGCGTTGGTAATTTATAGAGCAGGTGCAATCAGATGTAGTATGTTAGTACTGACCCAACTGGTCTAACAGTAGGAACTTCTGATTTACAGATAAAATACATTTTTTTGTAAATACACAAACATGAGTCACGCACGAGATAAGGTTTTCCTGGCGATGTATTTTTATAGCGAGTTGGGTATGCGCACTGTATAAAGTTTACGTTTACCTACCCCACGTTACGTGTGTCAACATTGTGTGAGGTGTGTAAAACTGACCTTTTTCTGTTGTTTCTCCCAAGCCGGGTCTAGCAGACCCTCGCGCTCCCACTCCTCCTCCTGCTCCATGTACCCATCCGGGTACAGCCCCGCGTCATAGTTATTTGACATCACCCCGTTGTCCATCATCATGGTCACCGCACTGACCGTCGGTTTCGATGTTCGTTCGAGCCTATGACCGCGAACTCGCGTGTGTTGGTTCGTACCGCGCACTGCAACAAGCAGCCGGCCGCGCGCCCGCTGCAAGAAGACTGGCGCACAAGCGCTACCCGCGGCGGCGTGACGAACTTTCCGATCACGTTTCGTTACACTCACGCAGCTGTCAAACTTATCCGCAGCGAGAAACGGAGCGCTCCGGATTATTATACCGCATACATATTCGCAGCCCGTAGTGGAATAAACTTTGCATAACCTACTTTATTTTTACCCAACTTCTCATTTGTAGCGGAGGGTTACGTATTTAGCGATTCTGTAAATAGTCTACCCACTGGACTTGTAATGCGTGGGCAAGTGTGTTATTATTTAGTGTTAATCTTCACCCGTGACTTTGTCCACTAATATCTCTTGGCATGGCTCTTTTAAAATTGGTCAGAATACTCAGAATATGTTTTTAGTGGGTATTTTAGTTATATATAACTATTATTAAAGTTAAAATCCATTTTATACCTATGAACCTAGGTTGTTACGTGTAGTTGTTATACGGCTTTGAAATCTTTTAACACGAGAACAAGTAAATTGGGGACGTGACTTAACAAGAATATTATGGAACTCAGAGTCCTAACTTGTGTGTGGACTATAGAAGAAGAAACTCAAATGTGTATTAGGTGACAAAATAACAAAACAACAAATAAAATACACAAAAAAATTTATTCACCACATAAAATTTTCATTGGATAATAATCTTGCTTTGCTCGTGCAAAATAACAGTTATAATTATAATTTTATATTCTTTGAAGATCCCACATATTAACATACTTATAGCAACATTCACGATCACAGGAAGGTTAAAATTTTGGAATAGAAAACTTATTGAACCATCGAAGAACTTGACACGTCAATATTTGGTGTTCCTACAAATTAAACCTAAGGATATATACATGAGTATTATTTATGTAAAACTCATAAGACATCGGGTATTCATGCATTACGTAATACATAATTATACATATAACATCCACTGAATATTATAATATATCGGCGTACCATCCATAGAAGCTTTGAGCAAAGTTACAACTAAACGATATAAAATATAGACAATAGAAGACTTTATCATCATGTATAATTTTCATAAGTATAAAAATTTTACCGACAATTCAACTTTTATTCTTGTCATTCGCCAGAACGTTAGAATCGTTTGAATTTAGGCTACATATTTATAATATATATTAACACCTATTATTAGACGATTCATTAAGATTCAGAAGACCCATTTCATATAATATATTTATTATTTAGAAATAACGTCGAGTGCGCACATGAATGGAAGTTGGCACTAAGGCTGGGATAATGCTAACATTTAATAACGTATTAAGACATATAGTGGCACAAGGAAACGTATTAAAACATTTTTTCATTCTTACAGTGCACCTAAACCATACAGATAGAATAAGTATACAGACGTGAAGCTAATACTTGTGCGAAACGCTAAAAAGAGCAAATGTTTATGATCTAAATGCAACACATTTGGGTTATAATAAGACAACGATTTATTTCAAACTGATTCGTTCTTAGCATCACGAATATATGTTAGGAATGTTCCCAAAATAAATAGAACATTTTTATGAGCTAAATAAAGTATTAGTAGACAAATTAGTGAAATGGGTCTCAAAGATTTCATACAGTACAGTAGGATAAAATAACATTTAATATAATATAACATTTGGTTCACAAGATTCCTCTTTTACAAATACAAACATAAATAAAATACACTTATCTAAGTGAGATTGAGACGAAGGTATCTAGATAGTTCTAGTTACAATAAAGTATATCTATGCAGTCTGTTTGTGGTATCATAAGTTATAACGTATCCTAAGTACAGACTGCACATTCCAATTTTAGTAATATTAGAGCATCATGGTTATGAACAGCGTTAACATATAAATGTTTGAGATAAATACAATAGTCATATGATGCGTCAATTACATTTGGTCGTTGGCCAAATTCGGCTATCAAATGCAAGTTACAACTACAAGATAAAGACCTGCTGTATAGTATTTGAAAGATAACAATTCATCACGTGATCGTTAAAACTGTTATTAAGACCATTAAGACTTCCCGTACTTACTTTATTTTAGGTACTCCATCGAACAGATAGAGGTGAATTGCGGAGGAAACAAGCAAATGTAATGAAAACATTTTTGTGGATATCGGCTGTTCTGAATGTAGTTTAATTATGCGATTAGATTAGCAATATGGTCAAGATGGTACGTTTCAGCTGGGTGCAAGTTAGAAAGAGTTAAGTTAGTGCTGTTGGTCTGTAGTGACGATAAAGAAAGAAGCTTTCGGCTGACAGATATAGGTACATAAGTAAAGTGGCATAGGTTATAAATATAGACAACTAAAATATAGTTAGTAAATAGCGTCAATAATGTTTGACAGTACACTATCTATTGCACCCAGCTTATAAATGAGTACGTACCTATGTGTCAAATGAAATATCAATGTACTGAGTCAGTCTAATTTGCTAAATGTCCTAAATGTTAAAGATAAAATATTAAAGAATTATAAGAACACACAAAATATTATATTAAAGAAATACATTCAGCAACCTTAATTTGTTTATACAATAGCATAATTTAGATTTGTGACAGGTTGTAGGAAATATAGTTGACTTTTTAACAAATTTGAATGACGCAGACTGTAATTTGTATTTAGTGCTTTATTTACGACTAGCGTTGTACTGCCCTAGTAATAAAATTAAAGCTCTGTTTGCGGATAAAAATTGTGCGAAATTAAATTTGTCACCAATTTTAATAGATATCAAGACATTAATAAAATATATACCCGTTTTAAAATCCTTACGTCAATACGTTCACATTAATCCATTTAGACATTTACCATATATTATTATTATGACATGCTTAATTATATTTTCACCGGAAAAATTGGTGACAATTTTTGTGATTACAACATTTGCTTATCCCATAAATACAACAACAGTATACATATTATAGGTAGGTATAACATTCCATACAATTCAGAAGGCAAGATCAGTTTATCTATAATATGTTGAAAAGATCTCGAGAACGAGATTACATAACTTTTTATATAGGTATTATAATATATAGAATTTTTCACTACGGATAACTGTGCTAAATTAACTATTAGGGTTTGTATGACTTGTACAAGGTACTGTTATTAATACAGAACATTCGTATATCTGTCATAATATTTATTAGTCTAATAAATTTAAAAACTTGAAATAACAGATCTCAGGTAGGTATCAGTCGTTGAAAGTAGAGTCACATCTTTCTTTAGTAGGTTTTAAGTTTAACAGATTTTCTCTCCATACATATTTTTTATCTTTGATCATCATAATTTTTTTACTACACAAGATATATTATATTTATTATTGAGTCACTTTTATGACTATATAAGGAAAAATAAATACATGCACAACATTGATATAAACAATATTCTACTGTACAAATTTATTTGCCAGAGGATGAACATTTTACTCTCAATTTTGGTACCAAAAATAGACATGATTATGTTGAACACATCTAGCTAGATGTAAAAAATATATAGGTATCAATGAACAACAACAAGGATCAGGTATCCGAGAAGTGTACAAATATTTCTCGCACCTCTACAATACTCGAGTACATCTATAACAATAATACTTTTAGAAGGCGTCAACATACCACATTATAAGAAGGACCCAGCCCAGTCACTCTTCGTAATCTATCTAATACACTGATATTTCTCACAGCTCCAAGTTTATATACCATAGTCGAAACTTTCAAATTCCGAAAACCTTGAGTCCTGTTTCTGCAGCCGCTGCTGGCAGGCCTCGATATAGCTGTCCTGGATCCTGTACATTCCCGAGTTAGCCTGGTACATGAGCGTCTCCAAGATGCGCTCGTTCTTTATAGCCTTTGACGGGAGCACCACTTTGATCAATTCCTGCGGTGAGATCCTATACAGCTTCAGGTCTCTAGCTAACCTCTCCATAGTGCATTTAAATTCATTTTTGGCATCAGTCTTATTAGCGGACTTGGCTTTGATTTTGTTCCGGGCCCAGCTGAGCATCGCCTCGAACTTCCTTACTTCCGGAACCTCGAGGTTCCGGCACATGATCATCTGTACCATCGATTCGGACAGGTTGAGGAATTCCGGCGTCTGGAATAGAGCGTAAGCTCGCTGCTCGATGAAAGCCAGGATCATATTTACCAATTCCGAAGCTGACGTATATCGCCAGTAGTAATTCTCTAATGATATGAGCATCGTGCATACCACTTCTATTCTAAGAAACTGCTTAGCATGATGGAAACACGCTTGCAATAATTCAGGCAAGTCGTAATGTTCTGCAGCACAGATGAGGCCTGGTATAGAGGCGCATGTCAGTGGACAGCTGCCTGTGTGTAAGTAATCCAGGAGAATCCGGAACGTTTCAGGATCGAATTCTATTATTGAAAACTGTAAAACAAAACATACATACATTGAAAACAAGTCATTAAAAATCAATAGAAATATATAAACAATAGATACGAGTTGAAATCTATTTTTGAACGGGAAGTTTATAAATATCGTAGAACATTTTTACCTCAGTCTGTGCCAGTTTAGCACGATCAACTTTTTGTGCGTCTGCGCATACAGATAGCCTGGGTACTGCAAGTGCCGCATTTTTGTCTTTGTCTTTATCTTTTCCTTCTTTATCTATAACAAATAATGTGAAATAATTCGATTATTTTAGATTGTAGGAGTAAATTAAAAATAAAATATAACACCGACACTACAAGACTTAGCAATATGGTAGTGGAGTTCATCGTTGCCTAATCATTTAGTGGAGGCGCTATATCTGAGATATTGGTAAAGTTTAGAAACACTATTATCAATTTCACTTTTATCAAAAAAATATTATTATTATCATAGAAGGAATCATAATATAAAAGTGAACTTACTTGAGCAGTCCTGTGAACTGGCCCATTTCTTTTTGTCTTCAGCATTGAGTTGAGAGTGCTGCTTGCGAATGGAGCGACCCCAACCAGCTGTTATAGTACCCAGACGAGAAAACGCACGTTTCACCATTGGAGAGCTGGGTACGCTTTTTGGTCTGTAACGTAAAAAATCTTAGTGATTTACGGTGAATATTATGAAAAAGGTATTTTTTCTTTATTTTAGGGGACTAGAAAAACTCAATACCAAAAAAAAGAGGCAATGTTTAAGTTAAAAGTTTAAAAAAATGTTTGGATGCACGGGAAATTGCGGTTTTTCTTATACAGGCTTCGCTGTGATCTGTGGGTGTAAGAAAATTAATACTTTATCATCGTACGGATGATAAAATATACATATAAAGTACGGATTTGATTTTCTTTATTTACGTTTTTCTGGAATAGGTACTATAAAACAGAAAAATCTATTTGGAATCTCAAACAAAAATTGATCACTCTTGTTTCAGACTACAGTTCTGCTTCAAACAAGGCAAAGAAGATCTGACCTTGGTGATTCAATGTCTGGAACTTGTAAGAAATTGCTGCTCTTTTGTCTTGCGGGTGTCGGAGAGAGCAGCGTAGGAGCGGGACGAGCCAGCAGCTCTGCTACCGGGACCTGTGGCGATCCGAACCCGGTTTGTATGCCGTATAACATCTCTTGGAACACCCTGGAAAATGAATGTCACAACAGATATAAAGAAAAATATCCGGTGTATAAAAATTTGCATTAGATGAGAAGTTTCTCTCGGTTAGGTCGGCCCTCAAAAAGAATACAGAATATTTTTTTTTTGGCAAGTAGCCAGTTTATAACTCTAGTGTAATAAAATAGTTTCTACACTTCTTCTCCATATAAACTTTATCTATCTTAATAAGCGTTCTTTGTTGACTGCCAAGAATCCTAAATATGGATCTAAAGCTTCACGTATTAACATAATATATATTATAATCACCTGCTTCTAACTCCAAGTATAGCTCTCACACCAATAAACTTGGTCTTCTGCTTCGATTGTCCCACCAGGAACACAACATCAAACAGCTGGGCATTCTGCGCCATATTTAGTTCGCTATTAAGGAAGACCCTGGTGAAGTCCTTGGCAAGTTGGTCGTAGTCTTCAAACTGGTCCCGCACTGAGTCCAGGAGAGGCGACGATGGTCGCATGTGACCGATTGGACGCCACGAACCTAAAGATCAAACAGATACGTGTCATGATTGGCAGTATGAGGAAGAACAACTAATAAACAGGCAAAGGCAAAGCCAGCTGCCAACGACCAGTCTCGCATAAACAAGTCGAGTTCGTAATTCGTTGTTAAAAAATATTAAATTAAACAGTTTTGGTGTAGCTTTTATTTACCTGTCTAATATTTTCTACATTACCAACATAATAGCAAACAAATTAAATTTAACCCAAAATGTAATTACAAGGTACCTACTCCTTTTTCATCATATTTAAAATTTCAGCATTGCTAGACAACGATACATACCTCTTCGGTAAGGTTTAGGTATCTGACCCGTCTCGGCGTGGTTTTGCAGGTTAGCGACAATGTCTTCTAGCATTTGACTGCGAGTCCTTTCTTGCATTCTTGCGAATTTCGGTGCAGAATATGAAGCTCTCTCTCCGTTGACTATTTTTGTAAGCAACCACTCCCTGAAAAATTTTAAATATTGTTTTTTATTATTTTGTCACACCAGAAATTTCTTTAATAGTTACCATGAAAGTACTTCGTTAGTAACAGTTTTATGTTATTGCTTATTTACCTGAACATGGGCCCTTTGTCAAAAACGCTCTGCTCCCATAAGTATGGCTTGTATGCTCCAACTTCATCTCGAGTGACCACTGAAACCTCGTACCTCGTAGGACGACGCTTAATTTTAGCCGACACCCGAACTGAAAACGTGATGATTTTATTGGTTAAAATAATTCTACAATACATAAAAATCTTATGCCGTGTGGTATCCGGCCTAGCATTGACCACCCCCTTTCCTCCCATGAGTGTCGTAAGAAGCGACGTCCAGAAGATGGGCAGCGTCTTCTGTAACTTCACCACCAATACTGCGATCCCTAAGCCGCTTTCCAAGCGTGGGGATTATGGCAACCCCTCCCTTTAACTTAAAGGGGAGGCCTTTGTTCAACAGTGGACGTCTTCCGGCTGATGATGATGATGATGATGAAAAATCTTATTTCAAAACCTGCGAAATTGTAAACTCGCAGATTGAGAATATATAATAAAACTCGCTCGTAGCGCCCTCATCTACGATCGAGTGTTTGTAGCATGGTACTCACAAATATTTTAGTAAATAATGAGGATATGATTCAAACGTATGATAAATAAATATTCACTTACCTAAGATAAAAGTGTGCAAGAAATGGCTCTTGATACAGGCAGGGGAGAACGCAGTGTTGTCGGCTTCCAAGAACACGACGCATACTATATCGTTGCCTATGTGGCGTTTTCTTTGAAGTTTCTGAGGGTCGTGTCTCTCGTATGGCAATAAAGTCGACACGTGGAACATTATTTCAATTCCTCTCCAGTTTGTGTATACGGAATACAGGCCGGTCAAGTCGTGTACAGTGTCCAAACCGCCCTTATATTTGTCGAAACCTGAAAACGGAAAAATTGAGTGATGAGTGACTTACAAAACGAATAAAAATTCTACGAAGTTAAATATTCTGTATACATTTTAATAAAAAAGAATGTAGTAGGTTTTAAAGCTAGGTTATCTATACTGCCATAATATTTTAATTGACTGTCTAAGTACAACTTAAAACAAAATGTACAACTTAAATTATGTATTAGTAGATATACAATTGTATTATATTCAGGTATGACAAATTAAATAAACATACAATTACGAAGCAACAAACCACAATAAAAGCTTACCTTTAAGTCTGACTTTCTCTCCTAAAACTTGTAAGAACTCTTCGAACATCGGCGAATTTTCGTTATTGTCTAGAATTTCTTCTTCTGTGTATTGATTCTCCTTCACGTATATCACTCCAACCTTTAACTCCGACTTTATAAATACCTGGAAACAGAGAAAAATGACTAAATCATATTGCGGGGATAACCACTGCTTTGTAGTAAAAACTCTTTAAAGAGCTGCAAAGAGTTGCTTGCAGGATTACAACCATTTGTAAAAATGAGTCGAGTCTGACTCCCGACGGGTAGAGGATTTTATACATCATTCAACCAACGAACTATAATTAAGAGGTTTAGTCTAGTGAGCCTAATAACAGTATGATCCTCAGATATAGTACCTTTTACTCAAGAAGGTGATTCATAATTAGACTGCTTAAAGCGCTGAAGCAGTTTCACTTGAGTTACTTATAAGCCCCGCTGAGAAACAAGTATCTACGAGCACATTTTCTCAGTATCAGTCCTCGAATTAAGTAAGGTATAAAGCAATTTATTTTTGTATAGCGACGTTGATCAGTCGGTACTATTCGATCGCCAGGGGCTTCGGAGACATCGCTCATTATCTTTCTCATCTCAGCCTCCATACAATGGTCCCCAATGTACTGCTATAATAAAAGTAATGCCCACTTTGTTGATGAACTAGCTTTATTATTAGAAACGCCCGTATCGACTATTGATAGACTTGTATTGAAGTTGACACGTAATTACGCTTTGTGGACTCTTCAAGAAGAATCGAACATAGACACTCCTTCTAATAAGTTATCACAACGAAGAGAATTTATAAAGTGCTAAGTGATTATAATATTAAATCTAACTCTTAATAAAATAATTCTAAAAGCTTTTTGATGTTTATCTTTGCTCAATAACGTCTCAACTGAAACCGACCAATTTCGATAAAAGACATTTAGATACCGTAATCCGGATTAATATGAATACTTTTTCGGAATCGAATCTAGTTCCTCTGGGGATACCTCTAATCTATTTCAATGCGATCGAGGGGATAGAAAGTTCGAGAAGGTATCTAACTACATTATTATTTTTATCGTGTATTTTCTGAAAAGCTTTCTCCTTTAATTTCTATTTTTAGATTTCTAATAATTCGGAAATTATTTTGGTATTTTTAAATTCAGTTTCATAAAAGAAGGTTCCCACTATTATAATATCTCGGAAAATCGCCCCTAAACTAAAAATAAGTAATTTCAATTTTGTTGTTGTCATGCAGTCATATTATTCATTCCAATATATTCGAATTAAGATTACAAAATTATTGAAAAAATAAAATTGGCTATTAGTAAATGCGAGCTAATAATAATTAGCTAGGTATATAAAAATATGGCAGTTATATGGGAATCCGAATATCAAAACGTACTTAGAACAATACAACGAAAAGCTTTCAGTTGGTCCTTTAACTTTATCAAAGAATAGTAACTGCTTTATAAAGCAGGTGAAGTAATATTTATTATTTTACAACTTCTCTTGCA
Organism: Abrostola triplasia; assembly: GCA_946251915.1. Lineage (NCBI taxonomy): Eukaryota > Metazoa > Arthropoda > Insecta > Lepidoptera > Noctuidae > Abrostola > Abrostola triplasia. The sequence goes on along the minus strand of OX276434.1, from coordinate 5,048,349 downwards.
AAGTTCCAAATAATAAATTGGTTTTATTTATATAAGCAGCTGGACAAAAAATACATAGCTAAATACAATACGTGAAAGGAAAAAAATCCTATTACTAAAATGATTTACACAAGTAAATTGACAATTCTATTCTTAAAGCTATTTGATCGTAGCCGTTATGCCTTACACTTGTTAAATGTAACAGTACCTTTGTTAAAAGAAAATGACCATCGATTGCTACTGCCCGTCGTCTTGTCAAATTGAATGATATATCTCATTAATAATTTGCTACAAGTAGTGGTTTGTAGTGTCTAATTAATATTTAAGAGGGTTCAATACGTATCTATTCTATTTGATTGACACGCCAAAGCTAAATGTGAACGACACGAAAATCCACTTAATTTTGCACGAATTTAAGTTGTTTCGAGTGAAGACTTCGAATAATTAAACAATAGATAAATATTTTATTCTGTATGCTTTAAAAACGTAATTTAATCTAGTTTATAGGGTAGTAAGACGTTGATGGACTTGCAATGCTTTTGAGATCCATTTTATCGTAGATCATCTAAGATTTCTATTTGTTCAATTTGGCTCCGTTTGAGTCGGAAACTAGTCAGGCATTCCGGAATAAAAACGCCAGTAAATAATATGTATAACACTCACAAGGTTATAAAAATACTGCTGTGAGTTTTATAATTATGTGGTATTTACGCGACAACTGCGTTCGCATATTACCGCATGTATATTAGGCGCGGACATCGATAATTCACCTCAGTTACAAAACAGAACAACAGGCTACACGAACATTCCGTTTGATGAGAACACATTTTACTGCCGTTCTACTACCTAATAAAGGAGACATAAAATACTATACGTAGGTTGGTACCTACAGCTATTCTTAGTAACATATATTCGTTGAGACTCAGGAATATTTTATGTTTACTTTAGTAGCACTTTTTGTATCGCTGAAATGTTTATTATCCTGAAATAGTTGCGGGGAAATGAAAAGTGCTTGGATGCGCATGCCCTAATAATGATGACGTCACTTGCCCGTTGCGTATAAGTTACGGAAGGAACACTAGTCACGTGACGTATCCATATGGTCAAAGATTTTCTGTTGAAATTTATGTAAAACGAAGTGACGTCATTCTTGCATGCATCTTGATTCAAATATTGAGGCACTATTATTCCTTTTTTGTCGAACGTCGATTGTTATAGGTTGATACGGGCAATTATTAAATATGATTTGCGCTTATTTATTAGTAAGTAGGTGACCTATAAGTACCGAGTTTAGAGGTAAATATCCAAATATTACGAACAAAACTTAAAACTGCGCTAAAATTGTAGGCTGAAATGCCATTATGATCTTATCGTTTAATATAAATAACGTTTTGTACAGGTGACTGAGGGGTCAAGAGGGGTGCGTTGATGTATTCGACGATTGTGGAGACACTTGTAAAAGAAACACATTTTCATGACATCGTTAACTTTTAACGAAGCAGAACCTGATAAGGTGTGGAAGAAATTGGGGGAAGCTTAATGTTTCGACGACAGCTATTGAACGTAAGCTTCCAAAAAAAATTGTCAAAAGGTTGTTCTTTCATAAAGTAGTTTTAATTTTATAACTCACTTAAATGGTTATAGCTTTGGATAATGTCTGAGTAAGTTAACTCAACGATTGGTCAATTTTGTTCAATACGGTATAGACGCCTTTTGTTGCCACCACAGAGTTATTATGTATGATAAGGTATAAATAAACTAAGAAAATAATGAATATTTATAGCTTAGTGGGCAAGAAATACAAATAAACCGATTAATAAGGAAGAAAATGAAGTGACAAATATAAAAACCATAATCTTGTTTCTGCACCACCCTAAGGTTGCCGCCTGTTAGGAATTGTCTAAGGCAAGTACACCACTGTTCATGTTTCGTTGTACGAATTGTAAATAAAAAGAATAGAAAGGCGTCAAAAACTAATTCACGGGGAAGCATAAGTCGCCGTACATAGACATCCGTCAACCTTTATAACAGGTTACATGTTAAAGAAAATCGAGAAACATCAAAACAGCGAGCACTTTTTCGGCAAACCATCCACGTCACATAATGTTAGGTTTACGTTTTCGGTCACTAAACATTATCTTCAGGGAAAAAGTTCGGACATTCCTCTTATTTATACATTTCAATCAGGAGGAGTGTATAGAAGAACAGAAGATTGAAACGCCAGCATTAATAGAGTTCGACCCGTTTCTGGGAATTTGATACCTTTAATGGAAAAGGATATTTAGTCTGTTCGAGCTACACATAATAGGTTTGGGTAAATTCTTATTTAAATACATAGTGTACTTTGTTGTTGGTTGTATAACCTATTATTTTAAAGGGGCTGGTAGCTACGTGGCTACCACGCAGGTCAGACGATCTGCGAGGTTAAGCCATGCTCGCCGCGGTCAGTCTTGTGATGGGTGACCGTACCGCACGTAAAGCCTTTGGTCCAGCGTCTGATATCCCTCCAGTCGTGTCGGTCTACCGTCCCATCGGACTCTGTGAGTGAGGGAATAGGGAGTGCACTTGTGTTTGCGCGCATACCTACTTGTGCACTATAATATCTCCTGCGTAATTGGCTAGTCTCAGCTGAGACAGGGCGCCGGCCGTAACCGTAAATCGGTCAGGAGAACATTATTATGTTGTTTTAATCTCAACTTATTCAGTTTGGAACTTTTTTATTTTTCTAACTAAATAATTCAAACCAGTCATACCTACTTAAAATATTTTACTAACGAACAAACAATTGTAATTTTATTAGGCAAATACTAGGTACGGTAAATTTTAATGCCTGTTGTAGACAAATCAACAGTTAATTGGTAAACTTTGTAATGAGGTATGAATAGTAATAAGTTATTTATGAATGAATTAATTAGCATATTTATTTTCTTGTCTATTTATCTTCTGAGAATGGCGTTATTTTATGGATCGATAAAAATACGTATCATTTCTACCAACAATTCCGAAGTATACTTACCTATGGTAGGAATTAATACATACATACATAAAGTCACGCCTGTTTCCCTGAGGGGTAGGCAGAGACCACGGATTTCCATTTGCTACGATCCTGGCATACTTAGGAATTAATTGGAGTATCTAATCCTACAAACACACTTTAGCTATGTATACGTATTTCAATAAAAGTAGCTTCGTAATTACTACTCTAAATCTAATTATTTAATTAGTCTGATTACACTTTCTATCGCGCCAGCAGCGTTGCCAAGGAAAATTAATGGAAAACAATTGTCATGAAACGATACTGCTAAAGGCAGCAGAGCCTTTGTAATAGAAATAATAGAAATTTATTTCGGCGAAGGTAGTTTTAGAAAATATTTATTATTGTTGTTTGTATACAGGGTACATAAGTTAATAAGGCTTTTATTTTTATTCTTCTTGTCTTATTTTTTAACCTACAAGGTATCGAAGACTAGCAAATTTAAGTGGGAATTAAGAGAGGATTTTTATGGAGTCCCTTATCTATTATTTCGGACTTTTGTTACGCCCTGTGTATTCTTAAACCACTATTACGTATTAAACGCACCGACATATTCATGAAATCCAACATGTACGGTAAATTCAAAGGACGGGTAGAGACAGGTCGAACTCAACAAAGTTCCTACTTTTAAGTGTACCTTCAAGTACCTAATGAAAATTGGCAGTTCAGTGGATCGAACAAGCCTATAACGGCGGCTACACTCAAAATTGAATCTTCGGCTTTAGATTTTTATGTCCCTTTTCAATTGCTTTGTGTTGGGAGCTAACAGCAACGATACTGACATTTGAAGCGCACGTTTATTATAAGATGGACGTTTATTGTATCACTTTACAATGGTAGTGGTGAGGTTAATTTGAAATTCGTCTTTCGTTTCTGGTTTTTGTCCGATATTTTATTTGTACAATCAAAAAAGTCATTAAGTGTAAATACTATAATAGCTTGGCGATATTAAAAAAGTTACGATTAGCGGTTTTTGAATAAAATTTCCAATATCAGTGCAAGAATAAATTATATTATTAATGAATAAAAATTGTCAACGAAAAAGATATTTTTTATATAACTTACATTGGTACTTAAAATACAGAAACAGTTTTACAAAAAAAGTATCACATTTACGACAAATATCTAACGCGTTCTACTCTAAAGATAAGGCAAACGTTTGAAGTGTATTAAATGGTTGGATGTCTAGATCCACTTCGGAGTAATTAGCACTTACACTCGTTATCAAAGTAACTCGCGTTTCAAATTCAAAGTTATAATATTGCCGCGTAACATTTTAATGTCCCATCGCACAGGGTTTCATGTGAGCACGAAGTTTGTGAGTCTCGGGGAGAAGTAGTTCCGACTAACTTGTCATTACTCCATTACCGTGATTAGTCGCGGGCTATGGAGACAGGCACGTCTCCCCCTTGGGGGTGAAGGAGAGTGCGCCGATACAAGGCCCCCTACGTTTCGCGCGACTAACGGGCCTCATCAATGTTTCACGGCAGTAAGCGGCGGCATCGTTTATTCGTAATTGGGAACTGAAAAAACAATCGTAGAGACGGGGGAAAGGTTTTACTGCTAATTTACTTGCGATCCGGAGTTCGCCTCGGGCCGAATGCTAAATGAGATAAGACTGGGTTGGTCGTGATTTGCGTATGTTTGTTTTGTTTTCTAGAGTTTGCTCATCCTTGCCTGGATATAGGCAAATTGATGCCGCTCAAACAATACGTTTAAGGTTTGGTTACACGACGGTGCTCTCTGCAAGAATTTTGTAGATATGTATAGTTTTGTATGTATGATACGCAGTTAATAGTTAAAAAATGTACCTACCTACAATCAGCAAAATAAAACTGGCACAGAATTTTAAATTCTTTTTAGTAAAGTGTAGTAGGTTTCTACATTACCTCTTTATTTCTATATCGGTGAACATTTTTAGCGAATAAGACGATAGATAAATACTAAAAATACATAGAGCTGAATAGTTTCCACTTGGTTTTAAGTTGAAAAATATTTAAGAATCAGAATATAGGACCTACTATCCTTACCTGGTCAAGTTTGAGCAGTTCCTCCGGCGTGTCGGGCAGCTGTCCCAGCATCAGCGGCGGGTTGATGTTGACTTCTTTTCCCAGCGAGCGCACCACCTCCTCGCGGTTGTACCGGTCCGCGAACACGCATGACGCCGGGATCAACCCATGGACCGTGTAGCTAATTGCTCGAACTAGGATTCTGATAAGGACGACAGAAAGAGGATTAATGAAATAAGGAAAGAGGTTTTGACGATTTCACAAGTAAGTTGTTCACAACCGGAGTAATGGAGGAAGAAAAGGGTAGCCGTATGAGGCCAGGAGGTATTATTATTTCAATTATGATCCTCCCACTGTAATTAGACCTGCAAGGGACGATCATAGCTGAAATAATAGGCTGAATAGTTGATGAGACGAAATGAGGGTGATTGATAGGAAAGGGAAGGAGAATAACTCTGCCTAGACTTCTGGCATTAGGTTTACGTATTATATCGGTGAGTTGGTAATTTTGTAGACATGTACAGCTACAGCCCCCTTACCATGAACTCTTAAAGCAAGGTAGTTCACGTTGTGGAAGCGAGACGCCGCACTGTATGTTGCAGCAGGTAAAGGGGCAGGTGATAGTAGGTACTATACGTCTTAATTTAGTCGACTTTATAGTGAACAAGTCTACTAGGTGTTGCGCATGCGTAGGTTACATTACACCTAATAATTATAAACAGGCTTAATTGAGTATATTATCATTCTTGGCAAGCACAATGTCAACTTGGCAGTTGGTGTACTCATGTGGTTCTCTGAACACTGACTAACATACAGAAACATTAAAATCCCTTTTTCCTTGACACAATTCATGTTTTAGTGTATTCGTTACCTACACATTGTCTTGTTTTGGTAATATTATTAGGTTTATTAGTTTCGTCAATATTTATGAATAGAGGCAGTCAGCTTGCGAAAATTGTTACGCTAATTAACCGTTATAAGCCTAAAATAAACATGATATTATTCTGAATTTGTGATAATTAGGGCCGTCTGATGTATCGGTAATTTACTACAGGTATGGCGTGTCTGCATTGAGTGCCAAGAATTCAACAATAATCTACTTAATGAGATGGTATCGGCGAATTACGTGCTACCAATAATATAGAACGCCTAGTTGTTCATTATTACGGGTATATTTAGTTACCTGTTATATTTCGTAGAATGTATAGATACATGTTTATTATGTTTAAGAGCTGTCCCATGGACAAGCATCGATTTTATAATAGGTTTGTTTGAATCGACAACTGGGCTTTCTTCAGTGTTGTATACTTAGGAGCACAATTAGATGCACGCGTCGTATTCGTATGCTTCCCGCAATACCTACTATGAAATTGAACACATTTTGTTACCAGTTCCACATTTTACTAGTAAGTAAATCACACTTCACACTAATATTTTAAGGCGACAGTTTGTGAGTGTGTTTGTGTGTTTCTTACCTCTACACGCTCAAACGTCTTAACCGATTTTGATATTTTTTTATATGGAGGTAGCTGACACCCTGGATTAACACATAGGCTTCTTTTTATCCCGAAAAAAATTAGCGGTTAACCCCGCGGGGCGCAGCTAGTATATTATAATACCATTTATTAACGCTCGCTGTTTTGCTTTTAAAGAGAAGCTACGTAATACGCAAGTCGACTGTCAGTGTACAGGCCAAAAATACATAGACTGAGTAAAGTCTACACGTTACCTTAACTAGTTCAATAGCATTAAGGTGTAAGTGTCGATTCAGGGAAATGGGTCACCGTTCTTGAGCGTCGGTTAATATTTGCCAACTATTGCAATTCTACAAGGCATACCCTTTTACGTTGGTAATGTTTGAACACGCGCTTGATTCCTTAACTAAACAGACATTGGAATTAATACGAAAAATATTAGAAATATAGTCTTTTCTCTTTATATTTTGTCGTAGACATGTATAGAAGGTATATTTTTTCGTCGACTTAAAAAAATGGGTATTTCTACAGATTTTTTGTATTCATATTCACGGACATTACATATCTAATATCTACATTTAAATAGTGCATCGTCGGTGGTGATTTCTTTTTTGTATCCGAGAAAGTGCCATGTAAATTTGCCAAAACTCTCACGAAATTTTTTTGATCATTATGTTACGCGTTACTTCTTCAGAAAGGTATATTAAATTTGGAACAGCAGTATAACTGCGATGAACTACCTCGACAAAAAGTTAAATGGTTGTACCCACAGTGTGCAAAACTTATGAACATAATTGTTGACGATTCTTCCCACAGAATCTGCTAACATAAACACAATTACCAAACGTATAGCTAACAAGTATTAAGCTGGGATAACTACATTTGAACCTCAACCAAATTTTGGTTTACATCCACATTAAAACGACGCGCTGTTAAACGTTTTGTGTGAGAGGGTTTAAGAGGAACGTCGACAAATTAAAGGGTCGTCTGACCGCTGAATTTCGCAAATATTTCAGTATAAATCAAAGAAGGTATAGGCTTACCCATTTTGATAAAGTAAATTCATAACTACTAAAATGTTTGTCATATTTTAGACCCAAAATTAAGTGAAAATAGCAAGTCTGCAAACTTAATTGTTCAGCTTAAACGAGTAAGCAAGGTTCTATATACAGAAATCGTATTTTGAGAATATCTTTTAAAAATATGTCAGTAAAAACAGAATGTCGATTGTTTAATAAACAATCCTAGATGGCCGTAAGTTTTCCGTTTGTGAAAAAGCTATAGAAAATCTCCCTTGAGCTTAACCACTGGGTTCTAAGCACTCAAGCCTAGAAAGCGATTAGCTCTTCTATTTTTATCTATCGCGTTCTTTTTATACCAACTGAAGAACGATAAACTAGAATATAATTGACAATCTACGTTTAAAATTGGCTCGTTATCAATTTCATAGAACGTTGATGCCAATAAAATTAGTTCCCTCATTTAAATTGTATTATATTATTGACAAAGATTTGCATGGTCAAATAACAAGCCCTGCTGGCTAGAAAAGCGATAGGTATGTGACGTTAAAATTACGTCATAATTCAGTTTTATATCCGCTACTTTTAAGCTGATTCTTATATTCGCAAGTGACGTCATACGTGGCACAATTGTCAATTGGTACTAGAAGTCAACCTGCAGGCCTGTACAATTGGACTATGTATCTTTGTTTTTGTTCTAGCATCAATACATTGATTGAGTAGAACGTAAAAAGTATCAACCGCATGCCAAACAGTTACTTACGCTGTAGTAGTTTACCGACAGCTTACTCAAATTACGTACGAACAAAAATGAATGAATGACTAATTAAATGTAAGTGCATTAATCGGTAATGGTTTCATACCCCAAGGTAAAACGGTAATTGGCTTCGTTAATAACTATAGAGTAATTAAACGTGAGTATTTTACTTTAATACTCATACTGTTAGTCGGAAAATTGAGCCAAGACTTTGCATAATCTTTCTTAAATATTAACTAGGGATCAAACAATAAAATATACACAAAATATTGTTTATTGATATATATATAATAATAATACATATAAATATTATTGAAAATTTAATATTATAGAAAAGAGTTTAAAATGTCTCATGGTTTGATTTAACACTGACTGCGCAAAGCAGACACCATAGTTCAATAATCGCCACGCACCATAATGTGGGTCACTATACTGGGAAAGGGCTAACACAAGGATTTTTTCCCATTTAAGATACCGTGGTTATTTTCCGGGTAAGTTGTCATCATAACATGATTACGTCATTGTATCGATGATGGATCCTAGTAGCTACCCGTCCACCGCGCCCCTAAACCCTGTGACGACACCTGAGGGAAAAGAGGCGTGTCCTCTTTGCAGCCGGGGACCACACAGCACGACATTAAAAACAATTATATTTAATCATGAAATTAATTAGCCTGTTGTATTCGTTTTCAACAATTTTAAGTAATGGTAATATTGTACACTTCCTTAATATACCTTTTCGATTATTTAATCTTCTAGTAAATACCGAAACCGAAATGAACTGACGTTGACTGAATATTTTCGTGTTTAAACGGGAACCGAATGCTGGTGATAGACAAGCCCCGGTAAGTCAAAACAAAGCTTTGATAGAATGTAATTAAAGAATCTCTTAATGAAAATTAACACAACCGATAATTAAATCTTGTCTAAATACGCGAGCGTATACCTACTGTTAGCAATGAACGCGTATATTTGAGTTCTGCTAAACCAGTCTAAAAATTTGAACAGTGAACGTTTTTAATTAAATTCTCTCCTTGTCTCGCCGTTTCAGTTTTCCTATGTCAGAGAATAATGAAAATGCTGGAATTTACGGTGAGCATTTGAGGAATCTCCCTTGGAGTAATTCCTATGTAAAAAGGAGACATAACTGCGGCGTGTCTTGATTTTATATGATGTACTGTTTTGTTCTCCAAAGGCTCGGCTCAATTTTCTGTTTATTTGAATTTGCACGCTGCCAACAAGTCTGTTATTTTGATACAATACGAAACAGAAGAAGCATAAATAGAAATTGAAATGAAAATAATAAAACGAATAAACCATTGTTTTTATGAATCCCTACAAACATTGCAGATGCACGTATATTCAAATTTTCAAAAAAGATAGCAAAGGCAATGCATAAAATACTGGGGAAAATATTTCACATTTGCAACGTCCATATTGTGGTTTACCAAAATGGAATTTACTTCATTTCCAGTGGAATTTGAGTTTCAGTTGATTAGTTAGGAGAATTGTGGGCAAAATTTAGAAATATTCATGCACACTATGCTTCATGCCGTTTGAATCTTCTTTTAGCAGCTTATTCTGCAGAAGTTGATGAAATTTCTAGTAACTAGTCTTATATTTCTCTGCATGCTTTTCTCTGATGCACAATATAAGTCATAATGTGTCGAGTTGTGTTGTTTATTATGTGATATTGATTAGTTTTATATTATCGTTCACATTAGTAAAATAAAATGGTTTTAGAAATTTTATTTGGCTTGAAAAGCGCGCAAACGGGTTAAACTAAATATATTTATGGCATTCCGTGGTACATGGTGACACAATACAATTATATTTACATTTTATGCGCTAAAGAATGGCTACTGAAATTTTATGGATTTATTTTAAAGGGTAATAAAATGCCGATGAGATCACTGTGCCTGTGTGCCTGTGTGTGCGTCTCGGGAATGCTGGTAATTGTAGCTATTATTACAATAGACGTTTTATTTATAGATGCCTTGACAGCTGAAGATTGAAAACTAATACATGATCTAAGAAAATATGTTATGGCAAATGCGAAAATTATTCGTTAACGTGGTGATATATTTTTGAGCTGAATTGTGGTTTCATTAGGTATACTTTTAGGGTCGGTAATTACTGTTTTTGCAATTTAACTAACTATAGTTAGTACAACTGCATGGTTGATTTAAGATCAGTCATAACAGTCAATGATTGAATTACCAATCTGATATTGAATGTTAACCTATACCTTGAGGCACTCGGAGGCTTCTGAAATGTCAAACAACATAATAATATGTTATGACAGTGCTTATTATTGCAAGATTTGTATGGCGAACATTTAGTTGAAGTACCTATAATTTATTTCTACCACATCATAAAATATAAATGATAGTATACATAAACCAATGCCAATTGATTTAAAATAACGTAACGTTTATTGTGAACGTTTGAAAAGCTTACACTTGTGACATCACGTTACGTATTCATAGCTCTAAAGCGAGCACTCGTGTAGAGTTTATAAGCCACATTAATATAAAACACGCACCCTCCAAATTCTACCTTTGCGAAAATATTTAAGTTACTCAAGTATGCACCCGACTCGAAGAGACTTTTATCAAATGATAAGAAGTATTACGAATAAGTGATTCCTTGGTTTCTTGATTGATATAAGAAATTATTTTTATATCAAAACGTTGAAAAATTATAGCGCAAGACTGATTTGAGCTTTACCAAACCAAGACTCCTCTTTTAATAGACCTACCTGTATGAAAAGAGAAATGAGGAAATATTCTGTAATTTGCGAAAAGTTTAATTTTCTAGTAAAATGAACAACTCACTCAATTTCACTTTCCTAACTAAACACTTTGATCAATAAGATACTGACTATTATAACATTATTTTTCTAACTTTTCTTTACAAACAAAATAGATAAATACTATTCTAACTTAATAAGTTTCATTTTAAATGGAGTCGACACTAAATTTAAATTGAGTCATGTAACCAGTTGACATCGATGGGGATGAATATTATAATGATTTTAAATGTTACTTTTGGATATATTGTGAAATTCATGTAAGTTATAAATGATTAAAATAAAAAACCAAAAATTACACAAATAAATTTTAAATCGTAAAAAAAGCTCTTAGATTCCAATAGCATGTAAATTAGGTATCAGGGTCAATGTTAATGCCAAAGAATATAAACTTACAGCATAACATCAAAAGTCAATCGTACCTATAATCTTGTAGCAATTGGCCTTTGTAGCTAGTGACCACGCGAGGGTTAACGAGGCCGGGACACGCTATAGTCTCGTTGGAGAAACATTGCCAAAATGACGACTTAATAAAGGGTATAAATTACCCTAAATTGTTAAATTCGGCATTGCTTTAAATTTAGTTAAAAAAATTATTAAATGGATATATGTTTAATACATTTATTTACGATATAATTCGCTCTGTCTGTCCCACAGATAAAAAAAAAACATTTATAAACACCGCAGTACCGATGATAGCTTTGTTCAAATATTTTTAGAAACTATGTTATTATTGACATAATAATTTTGTTATACATTAAAAAAGGGTTACCTAAATATTATTCTTTTCTCTTTTCCACATGGCACTATTGCTTAATATAATGTGTATCGTACACTATCAATAATATTAACTATCTGTATTTATGTCATTATTTTACTTAAAACTTTTGGAGAGAACCGCATTCAATACCAACGTGTTTTTTTCATACGTGAATACTTGTGTACATTTTTACTTGTAATAAAAGGCTATGTTTACGGTAGGGGCTTTGAGAACGGGGGTGATGTGTCGTGATCAAATCGAATTGAATTTTTTAGACGGAGTATGGTTCAAAGGTATTGAAAATCTGAGAATTCCGATGGAAATGTGAAAACGTAAGTCAGAAATTAACAAATATTTTTTTATGAAATATTTGACATATTATGTCAGAAAGCTACTCTTGATGAACAATTATTTCTGAAAGACTTGGGAAGTAAAAAAGAAAGATACTTTATCTTCACGATATTTATGGGCTCATGACTGAAATATGGGAGAAGCGACGAGAAAATATATTATATTGGGTGTGTAGACTGCTATAGAAGACACCATTGATTACAAATGAATGGAAGTATCTTTAATCTAATAAGGTCTTAAAAACCCTAGTTACAACCTTATAGATTTATGAAAACCTTTAGTAAGAGCGTGGTTGAACGTTTCTCTGAAAGTACAAAGTTATTTTATTACTAAAAACGATGGCACTGCTCTCTCATATTACTGAGTCAGGAATGTGATTACATAGAGGTACCTTGTTTAAAACGCCGTACCAGGGATACTCGGTTATGAACATGTTTCACCAACATTTTCTAAGTGCTGTCAATGTAGCGAATTTTGTGATACGAATTTCGTTTTAATGAAATAGCTTAAGGTATAATTAAAATTCGGTAGAATTGTAATAACACCTTTTACTTGTGTTAGGGTAAGGCCACATCCGCGTCGCCCCTTTACAACTGCGTTCACTACCATTAAAGGCCGACTGTGACATTAATTGCTTTTAGAGACTTACGAACGACTCGGCTGTAGGTCGGATTGTCTTTGCTATAAGAGATATAAAAGTCTAATGAGTATTACCTTAATGAACGAAATAAATGTGTAAAAGTCCAGGAAAATGACAGAGTTAATACGAAGCGCTCTATGTTGTTTTAATGAGTAGGTATACATGACACTCCGTAATAATCAGTATTGCCAGTGTTTAACACCTTACTGCTACATTATGCTAATTAAATTCTTGGTTTACGAGAGGGCCGTGAAGGTAAACCCCAGTGAGGTCATTGCCGTTACAGGCCAGTTAATTATGGTCCCTACAAACACTATATAAAGGCACAATCCGTTTTACAATACCTTGCCATTTTTAATTAAAATGCACCCCAGCGGCAGATAGCAATCCCATTTAAATTAAGAATAAAATGGGCGCAGTTTATAAGATTGTAGAGAAAAGAAAACAAAATCAAGTTTATTTTTTCTTTTATCCTTCACGAATTGAGTGTTCTTTTTATGAATGTTTCAAACATACGTCATAGTAAATAACTGTACATCAAACAGCGAACCAATAGTACCTAGTAATTAAAGTCAGTATGGCGCCGGCTAATATGGCTGTCTCGATTGGAATTTCATATTTAGCTAACCACTCGTCGGCTTACTGTATAGTGAAATATCTGTTTGATATAATTATATTTAATGAAATGCTCCAAATTTCTGCTCCCGTGCAAGTTTATTAGATTTAGAGGTTCCTGTTTCTGTGTCACATTCCGTGTTCCGATATCAAATGCTCGAATACCTTATCGATTTGGTGGAGCTCTTATAATTTTAGACCTGTCTGGATTCCGGAATATTGGTAGAGTCTGTATTGTTTATATTAATTGCATTTGAATATGTTAGACTTGTTCCCGAATATGTACCAGAATAGATAGAATAATAAATTGATAGTGAAATGTTTATCATGGCACAAAAGGGCGAAAGTCACGTGATTATAATACAGATGATTATTATGATTTAACATGCTGAGAATGGAAGATTGATGAATGAATTTTGTGAAGAACATAAAAACAATAGCGTACCTGAACTGATCTCTTCCATTGAGCGTCTCCTGCTTAATCGACAGTATGACTGGGCCTAGGTCTTCGTCATTCGTGAAGTAGTTCCAATGTTCAGTTCCGTAGAAGTATTTCTCATACGTCTCTTGTTCGACAGACGTGAGCTCGAATCCCCCAGACCGTTCCCATTGCTCCTCGATTGCCGTTTTTTTCTTCGGCGTGCTGCCACCATTGTCGCTGCTGTCTTCAGCCGCTTCGTCAAGTGACCCTGATCTCCTGTGGCGATCTGTGGATAATAATATATATTAGTTTTCTGAATGAAAAAGTATTTATTCTAATTAGGAGGAGATTTTCAAGCACCTAGTGTTATTTGTAGAGTAATGCATCAGCAGAATTATATATTTATTTATCTTTGTGAAAAAAACTAAGGTTATACAACTGTCGTTCTTTGCGGAAATATTTAATCAATCTGTAACTTCTATTAACACCACAAACAACAGCGTTGTTTACGTAAGAGTTCCATCAGTAAAACATGAAAAAGAGGAACAGCGGAAAAGCGGATCGGAATCATTAGTAAGGATCGACCAATAGATAGAAAATCCCAGTGCCGTTCTACAGCCGTCCGCCGCCGTCCTTGTCACCGACTTAATAAAAATGTTCGTACTTTCAAGCATTGAACAGATGATTCTACTCGTCGAAGATTAATGACAGCGATTGTCAAACTTCGATATGACAGTTGATCAGGCAACGGGTAATTACTTTGATGTTCAATTATGTTGATAATTTAGTATCATTAATGATGTATTTTTATTAATTGTTTTTTACTACGGCTGATTACTTATCAATACATTTATTTATTTATTGCACCTGTGCCTACCCCTTCGGGGAATACAGGCCTGATGTTATGTTAGGATTTAATATTTGGAGCAGTACGACAACTGCATTTTTCAAAGTAGAAGTTGAGAATGACCGCGTTCACAACTCGGTCAAGGAGACATTAGGTAACATACCTATACTTTAAAATAATTTTAGCGTGTGTGTAAGATTTTAATCTGACAAATCTTATAAATCAGCGAAGATACTACGTTTGCAGCCAACAATTATTTGTATTGCAATTAATATATTATATTAATTAAATTATTAAATTACAAACTGTCCCTAATAGTAATTAAACAGTTGGTTTAAGTGCCCCGTGCCTATTTTATCATTCTGGTAATGATTGACTATGTGTCGTTAAACTCCCTAAAATAGGGTTGAGCAACACGATGACTAATGCAAGGGTGCCGCCTGTCATTACAATCCAGGTACCTTTCTAAAACCTTGGCCTACATTGCTACTACAGAACCAATAAAAAAACCATACAGTAGAATGAAGAACGCATGCCAAAGAAGTTGAATATAATTCTCGTAATCATTTCAAATTATGATACTGTCTGAATACATTGGCCGCTCAACATTTTTATTTCATAATACATTTCCCACCTTTTAGGAAAATGCTGCACTTAAATATTGGAATTCCCACAGGGCCGTAGACAGGTAGGTATTATATTAAGGTGGCTGCCCCGGTTATCAGGCAAGCATGCACGAGGCGCCTGTCAGTCCAAAGTCGAGGCTTACCTCGTCACTACTGCCTGAGTTCACATGTTTGCACGGCTCAAATTAAATTCATAGGAAATAATATATTTTGTTGTCTCTTGAATTTATTGAATAGAGCTTGATTACTTTGCTACACTGATGACGTAAATTTCATTTACATGATAAGACCGTTTCATTGGGTTTTGAATTTATGATATTCGAGTTGCGTTCATTGTACGTTCTCCCTCTAGTCGTTAGTGACAGCGAGCGAACTGCAAACCGTGAGAAACGTAGACATTATTTATTTCCGAGACTATTTCTTTTTTGTTACTAGTGCTCCGAGTAAACTCAACTTCACTCTGAATTTTTTTGAGTTATATCACAGTAGGTTGCTAGGCAAAAGAACTTATTGAGGTAAAGAAACACTAAGGTTTTTTGATACTTTAAAAAATACATATTTTGTTAAGTTTTTTTTTCAGGTACATTACTTTGGCGTCCTTGTTTTTTATTATATCAGAAGACCGTTTGTTTATTTTAACATAGCTGCGTTGTCGGAACGGCAAATTGCTTTGTAACACAATCCCATGCAAACACAGTATATGGGTTGATGGGTGTTCCGAACTTTCCTTTATTTATTACCTCACCTTTATCAAAAACGACTGTATATGTTATAGAAACTCAATACTAAACACACTATATCTATAGTAGTATATCTATAGTATACTACTACTTATATATATATTGTCATATTTAGCAGTTTTCGTTACTGTTATAGAATTCTAAATATATTTTCGAAGTTGTAAGTATTTTTTTAGTCTGTAAAGTGTTTAGTTTTCCTTATTTGAATTATGAAATTATTTTGCGTGCCCTTTTTCTAAAAAATGTACCCCAGCATTTTATAATTCCTTAAGCTAATACAAAATGTATTTTAGATCAAAAACTGTGACGAAGTATTTATCGTTTATAGTTTGCAAATAATAAGGACATCTTGCAAAGTATTCATGGATAACAATTACAATGATTCACTGCTTAAGTTAATTTCGAAGAAGATATTGTCACAATCTTAGCAAGTCAACAAAGTTTTTCTAGAATACTGCCACTTTAAGTTTAAAAACTGCAGGCAATACAAAAACACTAAGAATAAAAAGAGACAGTTGGAAATTGCCAGCTTTTACTTCAGCACCACTTTAATTTCATAATCAGTGAGTCGCACGCTTTGAGCCTAATCCTACAGTATACGACTGTCTTCGCAGCACTTGGAAATATATACCGGAATAATCCTGTTTAAGCTGCCGTTTGCACCTGACTGAACTAAAACATACAAAGACACACTATTCTTTGAAGATTATAATATACGCAAGCTTTAGGATTCTGTTGAGTTCTTATTTAATTATGTTAGCTATTTAAATAATGAGTGCTGTGAGTTTTTAATGCGTTAGGAAACTGCGATAAAATGTTAATTTTATCATATTTTTTTAATGGCGTACGATCTCATTTAAAACTAGAATTACTTTTTTCAAAAATATTCTTAATAAAACTACTTTGTATCTGTCACTACAAATTAAAAGAAAAACGAAAGTCGAAACGAAAAACAAAGACTTCTTTGCAGATTAATAAAAAAATATTGAATGCCAAGTTCTTATTGTTCGGCCAGGATTACAAAGTGTCGCTAACGTTTAGGACTTTGTAAGTGTGGACCCAGTACGAAGGAATGACAGCGTGTCAGAATAAATTATGAGGAAAAATAATTTTGTTGACATGCCAGCACTTTTCTTTATGTTCGAAATAAGTGTAAGTGAGTAATTTTGTAGAAATGGAAAATTGTATTGTCCTGTTATTTTCTTGTTTGTTGCTTACTGTAAATGGTGGTGCTTAATGTGTTGCATTTTATTGTTTTTTTTTAAGAATATAACATTGTTTTCTACACTTTTCTACTTATTTCCTATAAAACGAAGTTATTTCCTTAAAGATAAGTGAAAACATCTAATAGTCACTTACTACATTGGAGCTATAAACCGTAGCTTCTAGGGTGCCATACAATTTTATTGACTACATTTTTCGGCGTTTCATGCTTGTTATTCGACCTAAGCTTGATCCTTTTCCAAGGATGATGTGACAATTTTGATATAATATCTTACTCGACCAGATGTCCTTGTTTAACAAATTTAATTCTGTATATGGCGTTACGGTTTTTACTCACCATAGAACAGAGAAGGTATATGTGTTTAGGGTGAGAGGTTTTATGTTCGTGTGATAAATGATTGTTGCCAATTTTCTCCAAAACGATTTGAGCGATTTTTTATTTATTATGTAGGTACTTGATTTGCTTCGAAACCTAATCATGATACCAAATCATCAATGTCATCATCGAAAAATAGTCTTATTTCTAATATTCGTGTAAGTGTTACAAATCATAAAGTATTCATTTTTCCATTTACACTTGTGTACACACATCTGATAAAATATAACCCAGAGATCCTAGCAGGTAAATTCTTACTGCAAACAAACATACATTAGATAAACTCCTAAGCAAAGTATGTAGCAAGTTAGTTTGCTGGGATTGACGACTTTCCGAGGCAGCAAAGAAAAAGAAATAAACAGTAAGCCAGTAGAAACGTATTCGATACCTATCTAATTTGGAAATGGGTTCGCCATTGGAAGGTACCTTTGTAGCAGTATTGATTTTAACTTCTAGTTTGGGATCCATTTATTTGTTTCGCTCAAACCGTATGTTAATAAATAACAGCTAGATATTAGTTACCTATTGAGAAATTACTTTGTAGCTTTGATTTCGTGTAACCTATTTCAATAACTAATTCGTGTTATCAATTATGTTTCAGGTCTGTTGCAAATTTAATTAAAAGTGTGATTAAAACAATACTTTTACACTGGCTGGAGGCTCTAGCAGCTTTTGTCCGGTGACGTCCAATAAGACCCTCCTCGGGGTCGTCGGCATTGAACCATTCCGAAAAAAAAACTTTTACACCATTTTTCATTTCATTTCTCACAACCTTTTCTTACGTTTTTACTAATACATGAATCAATCTTGAATGATTCCTATCATTACGTAGCAATGTTTACCCAATATTGTTGATTGTAAGAATTTGATTCATGCCTACTTTGTTGTCTTACTTCGTAGCGTATGTATAAGTCGTATCATGCTTCAAGTGTATAGGTATGTAGATCGATCGTATCTTCAAAGCCTCGACATTCCGCCGCACTGAACTTACATAGACTTGTTATGTTTGATATTAATATTGTCTACACGTATGCCGCGTACTTATATTTTGATACTGTTAGGTATTTAGTCCGCGTATCGGATGAAGACAGGCACGAGTGCCGACGCCTCCTGATATAATTCGAAACTACTTATACTGCGATGTAATGTTTGTTCTCAACAGTTCTGTGTCGGCAATTCAGATCTTATTATACATGGAAGTTATTGTACGGCTCTACGAAAACAGCTTGAAACATCAGATATTTGCATAACCGACTGGTGTGTTTGGGAATGTGAGTTGTCTTACGACTAGAAAGGAATATATTCCTATAAAGTACTCTGTTCCAAAAAAATTGTTTGTCTTACTTTGTATGACTATCAATATTTGTGTGACATGTATGTATGGAAAAAGACTTAAGGGTTCCGACACTTTATGGTACTAAATGTAAGAGTGCAACAGCACATAGTGTCGTTAAATCATAGTGTGATAATACACTGGTATAAAATAATTATTTACGTCAGCTTAGATCGGGAAAATGTCTAGACATTAGGTAGGTGCTGCTAGAAGCAGATGCTTTCTATTATTTTCCAATGCCCATTCGGATGCCTACACTTAGAACTTAATGGAAATGGATTGTTTTCCATTACCAGTGCCCATCTATCAAGTACCTTTATACTTATATACGTACTGTTATAACCCTTATTACAAGGCAATAGAGCCTAAGTCAGCTTTTAGTTGTTATAGAGTATTTTTCCAGTAGTAAAGTGTTGACGTTGCATTTTTACCCAATGCACAGGAATAAGGTGTGTAATTAAGTCAGTTAGATTCTGAACGCTGTCGCGTATACTAGTTGCCTAATTTAAAGGAGAAATTAAGAGGGACATTGCCAAATATAGTTCATAAGAACTTGTAAGTCTGTGCTATTGTGTTTGTGGTGAAATAAAGTGGTTCCAGTAGAAAATTGTTTTTTTTAAAAAGACAAACGGGGTCGGCTTAGTAACAAATTGGTGTCAGAAGTGGGATACCAGAGACGAAATCTTACGACGTTGAGTCTAACAGATACTGGTATCCTGAACCTACAGCCCCCCCGTCGATTGACCGACAGTAAGACTTGTCCCAAGGTCAAGCCTGCGTCACTACTTGGACGACGGTCAGCCTCAGCCCTTCGGCTTGAGCCCGCTCCAGCCACATCAGTAATTGGACGACGGTCAGCCTCAGCTCTGCAGCTTGAGCCCGCTCCAGCCACATCGACCCTTGGACGCAGCCAGCCTCCACTGTACAGTGTGAGTCCGCTCCAGAAGGTATCGACATCACCAGCAGCTTCAGGTCTAACTCACCAACCTTCAAACTCAAGAAATTCCGCAGTCAACCAACCGTGTGAAAGTTCAACTCCGATAAGTCACAACGCAACGTGACTCCGGACTCCGAGTGCCACCGCGAACCTAATAATGCAGGTCTCAGCAATCATCGTGTTACTGTGAGTGTTTCTTGTGAACTTCAATTTTTCTAGTTTAAAGTGTCTCTGAATTCGTGTCTCTGTTTTTGGTATACATATAATTTTAAATAGTTTAACACTACGCTGCTTTTCTATATTCACTGATTTTAATTGTTTTGTCATTTCTATTTCTTATTATCCTAACATTATTACTTAACTGTTAAATTTAATTTTATCCAACATATCATAATCTTTTATGTCTATCAAGCAAGAGTTACCTAAATCAAAGGAAATGTCCGACAAAATTACTCTATCTTTCTTAACTAAATTTATAAAGCCTTATAATGGTGACAGGGAAACCCTCCCTGCGTTTCTCACAAACTGTGAGAATGCCATGTCCCTGGCTACAGTAGACCAACAAACTGTGCTATGTAAATTTGTCATTTCACAACTAGAAGGTAAAGCACAGGTCGCATGCAGCCTTAAAACATTTTCATTGTGGTCAGAGCTAAAGTCCTTTCTAAAGGCTACTTTCGGGGAGAAAAAGCACGCCACACATTTATTATCAGATCTGCAACACTGTAAACAATTATTAAATGAAGACGTTACTATTTATTCTTTAAGGGTGGAGTCAATTCTGACTCGTATACAGTCAGACATACATTATAGTTGCAAAAATGAAAAGGAACTGCCTGGCAGAATAGCAGCCATGGAGGACCTTGCCCTAAACACCTTTATGTTAGGGTTAAACCCTTCCATATCGACTATTGTCCGTTGTAAAAATCCCTCTAATCTCAATGAAGCCATACAGTATGCCATTGACGAAGAAAAATTATATAACCTATCCAGATCTAATCTAAAATCTTCTAAACAGTGTTCTATTTGCAACAAATCGGGTCATAATTCATCAGAATGTTTTAAGAATAAAAAACAGCATGGTAAAGATCTTAAAATTTACAAAAATTCGCCGTCTCCTAATTCTAATACTAATCTCGAAAATAATAACCCGAAAACTTGCAATTATTGTAAAAATGTTGGCCACGTGATCAAAGAGTGTCGCAAGCTTCAATATAATATGAAGCAAAGGCAAGCCGCTGACACTGCACAACGTGACCGTAACTCGGCACCCACTAACATTAATGACGCATCTACACACACGTGTGAAAATACAGCTAAAATTAATGATGATAATTTAAACTAAGCAAGATTTTGGTACCGTGTCTGCCAAAATCGAACAAAGTTCTAAATGACACGACCTATGCTAATTCTTATACTAATTTTTCTAAATTCGCACCTCATCCAAAAGAGATGAGTTCTTCTAAATTCGCATCTCATCCTAAAGAGATGAGTTCTTCTAAATTCGCATCTCATCCTAAAGAGATGAGTTCTACTAAATTCGCATCTCATCCAAAGGAGATGAGTTCTACTAAATTCGCATCTCATCCAAAGGAGATGAGTTCTTCTAAATTCGCATCTCATCCTAAAGAGATGAGTTCTTCTAAATTCGCATCTCATCCAAAGGAGATGAGTTCTACTAAATTCGCATCTCATCCAAAGGAGATGAGTTCTACTAAATTTGCATCTCATCCTAAAGAGATGAGTTCTTCTAAATTCGCATCTCATCCAAAGGAGATGAGTTCTACTAAATTTGCATCTCATCCTAAAGAGATGAGTTCTTCTAAATTTGCATCTCATCCTAAAGAGATGAGTTCTACTAAATTCGCATCTCATCCAAAGGAGATGAGTCCTTCCAAATTCGCATCTCATCCAGAAGGAATGAGTCCTACCGAATATTCATCTCAGTCGATTAAACTGAGTTCTACTACGCCTAATGATAAAACAAAATGTCAATTATGTACCGAAAAGTTACGAGCATCTTATACTAATTCTAAACCTATATACGAAATTAATAACTACTCTAGAAAGGTAGCTTTACCTCATATTTATCTACATACTAATCACGCTCGCGAACAGATATGTTTTCTTATAGATACAGGATCGACCATTAGTATCGTTAAAGAGTCCTGTTTACAAAAACTTCCAAGTCTATGTACTGAAACTGTCAAATTAAAGGGCATTAACAGTTCAGAAACTCCAGTTGAAACTCTAGGTACCTTCCAAATGGAGTTCAACTTGTCGGATAATACACATAAGTATAAATTTCATGTCACTAAAGATGACATCAATCTTGCTAATTATGATGGAATAATCGGTAGCGATTTTTGCAGTTATTTTAAAACAAACATCGATTACTCTTCAAAATCAATTTCCATATTAAGTCACTCTATTCCTATTATTTATACTCAACCTTCATACAATATTCCGGCTCGATCAGAAGTAGTTATCGAGTGCACTGTATCAAATTACTCTCCTAAACTTTATCACAACAATGAAGCTCTCATACTAGATCACATCTTAAGTGAAGGCGTTTATGTCGCTAATTGCATTGTCTCAATTAAACCGAATGGAAAAACAAACGTGACTATTTTAAACACTACAGAGCGTGACATTGAAATAAAAGATTATTACGTTACAGCGACGCCCCTTGAACTTGATTGCTCAGCTGTTAATTCTTATAATATTAATGCTACTTCTTGTTCGAAAAATGATCGCATAAATAAAGTACTAAACCTTATCCGTTGCTCTCATCTAAATGATGAAGAGAAAAAGGCTCTCTTAGAATGTTGCTCCCACTACACAGATATTTTCCATGTCGAAGGTGAACCTTTAACCTTTACGAATGCTATTGAGCATACTATTAACACAGGTGATGCCCCACCTATTAATGTGAAATCATATCGTTTCCCTGAATGCCACAAGGAGGAAGTCGATTCCCAAATTCGTAAAATGCTAGATCAAAATATTATTCGACCTTCAATTTCGCCTTGGAGCGCCCCAGTTTGGGTAGTCCCGAAAAAAATGGACGCTTCCGGCAAACAAAAGTGGAGGATAGTCATCGACTATCGCCGTCTTAATGATGTCACTGTTTCCGAATCTTATCCACTGCCTCTTATCACTGATATTTTAGACCAATTAGGTCACTCTAAATATTTCAGCACGCTAGACCTTACAAGTGGTTTTCATCAACTGAAAACTAGTCCCAAGGACGCGCCTAAAACAGGTTTCACAGTTAGCACAAATTCAGACATGTCGGGTCATTACGAATTTACCCGAATGCCTTTCGGGCTGAAAAATGCCCCTGCCACGTTTCAGCGTCTTATGAACACTGTATTATCAGGCTTACAAGGCCTTCATTGCTATATATATCTTGACGATTGTATAGTTTATAGTCAAAATCTACAAGATCATATACAAAAATTACAACTAGTATTTGACAAATTTCGTGAATACAATTTAAAACTCCAACCGGACAAGTGTGAGTTCCTAAGGCATGAAGTAACTTACCTTGGTCATATTATCACCGATAAAGGTGTATCTCCGAATCCTGAAAAGGTCAGCGCTGTATCGCAATTTCCAGTTCCTAAAAATCCTAAAAATATTAAGTCGTTTCTAGGCCTAATAGGCTATTATCGCCGATTCATTGAAAACTTTTCTAAGTTAACTAAACCACTTACGTCTCTATTAAAAAAGGATGCTGTGTTCCACTGGGACACGGAACAACAACAAGCATTCGATATCTTAAAGGAAAAATTGATTACTGCCCCTCTTCTACAGTACCCTGACTTCTCACAACCTTTTAATGTTACCACTGATGCAAGTAACTACGCCGTTGGCGCCATACTGTCTCAGGGTCCCGTCGGCAAAGATAAGCCGATAGCTTACGCGTCGCGAACCTTAAATAAGCCTGAAGGGAATTATTCAACTACGGAAAAAGAATTATTAGCTATTATATTCGCCGTTAAAACTTTCCGACCATATTTATATGGTAATAGATTTAAAATAATAACAGATCATAGGCCTCTCGTGTGGCTATTTAATGTAAAAGATCCGGGTAGTAGACTCATTCGCTGGCGTCTCAAACTTGAGGAATACGATTATGAAATCGTTTATAAACAAGGTCGTCTCAATTCTAACGCCGATGCGCTATCCCGCTGCCCTATCAATGCTATTGACGCAAATAATTTAAATAATTTCTCTTACGAACAGTATTTCAAGGCTCAATTTACAAATCAACTACCAGTCCCAAATACCATAATCGAAGAGTGTATTCAAGGACTACACTTATCTAAGTTAAATACAATCGCTTGTCCAGTCTCTTTAGACTTCGACTACTCTATGCCTCATTGCGAGGAAATATTATCGCAGCTCGATAATTCTGCTGATCTACTAAATTCCGAACGCGAGGCACTTACGATACAATGTGTCAACGATAAAAATAAAACCTACTATTTTCTATTTACAAAAGTACATCACTATGAAGAAACTAATTATAGAGATGTTTATAACTTATTAATTATGCTTAGAAATTTACTAATTGATTGCCAAAATATTACCAACCTTGCGTTACCAGACTTTACGGACCCATTTTCAAAGCTTAAGTATTCTAAAATCTATAATATGATTTCCTATATTTTTCACGATACTAATATAAAAGTTCACATATATAAAAATCAATTAATCTATCCTACTCCTGTAGAAGTCCCTAAAATATTAAAAGAAAACCATGACTCTGTTATAGCTGGTCACCCAGGGACACAACGAATGTACTCCCGAATTAAAGCTGCCTATTATTGGAAAGGCATGCGGTCCGACATTGAACAATACGTAAAGAAATGCAAACTTTGCCAAATTAATAAGCCTTTAAGGAAATCAAATAAAGCTCCGATGGAGATAACGTCCACATCTACTAGGCCGTTTGAAAGACTAGCCCTTGACGTCGTAGGTCCTTTACCCGATGCAGGTCACCAAAACTTTAGATTCATCTTAACCTTACAAGATGACTTAACGAAATTTACTAGCGCTTACCCAATGGTTACAGCTACTAGTGAAGAAATAGCAAGAAACCTTGTTCATTTTATGTCTCTTTTCGGTTTTCCCAAAACCATTCTCTCAGATTTAGGTACATGTTTTACATCCGAATTATTTAAACAATTGACCGAAATACTAAAGGTCAAGGCTCTTTTTACTACTCCGTATCATCCACAAACCAATGGAGCTCTTGAACGCTCACATGCTACTTTAAAAGAATATCTAAAATCCTTTGTTAATGAGAACCAGAACGACTGGCATTGTTACTTATTCACTGCGATTCTAGCTTATAATACTACACCTCATAGTACTACTAACTTTACTCCTTACGAGTTACTATATGGTTATAAAC
Organism: Abrostola triplasia; assembly: GCA_946251915.1. Taxonomy (NCBI): domain Eukaryota; kingdom Metazoa; phylum Arthropoda; class Insecta; order Lepidoptera; family Noctuidae; genus Abrostola; species Abrostola triplasia. Next base: position 5,022,969 of record OX276434.1, on the reverse strand, counting down.
CATCCATTCCAAACTCGTTATATGAAACCTCTGGTAATACATACAACGAATATATTCGAGCTTTACAATATAGAATGCGCTTTAGTCGCGAGAAAGCCATTCAAAACATTATAAATAGTAAAGAAAGATCAAAACAATACTATGATGCTAACTCCCGTGACGTTACTTACAAGGTAGGAGATATGGTTTATCTCAAACAACATCATAGGCTTCGAAAAGCCTTATCGCCTATATGGAAAGGCCCTTATAAAATTATTAAAGTTCATAACAAACATAATGTAACCCTACAAGTAGGTCGCAAGGCTATTAAGTACCATACCAATGAAATTAAGCCTTCTACTTCTTAACCTATGTACTATGTTTCTTTTCAGAATAATATGCTACTATGGCACTTTATGCCTCGGCCGCACTGAATCAAACATCATCCCAATCTACCATAGCCCCGGGATTTATTTTGAACCTACTACTAATATTAATTTTTATACTGATCATTGGAAAGTGATCACCCACGTAGATTTAGTTTCTTTAGAACCGTATCTTAATAAAATCGAATCATTGTTACACGATACTCTAGACTTATGCAACAAGATTCAACCGCAAGAGTTAGGTACATGCAAAGACATGTCTAGCCCTATCGAAGTTTTAATCCAGTCTAGTTCTATCAAATTACAATCCTTATCGCATATCATCTCCAACCAATTGACAAATAAAGTCAAACGATCTTTAGAATTCGGAGGTGAGATCTTAAAGTTTTTCTTCGGCACATTAGATGCAGATGATGCCCGAAAATATGATGCTGCAATTGAATCGTGCAAAAAGAGTGAAACAGAAATGTTTCATTTAATGAGAGATAACATTCACATTGTCAAGTCTACTATAAATAATTTTAACACTACCATTAGCAAACTTAATCAAAATGAGATGAAATTAAATGCCCAAATTAATCAGATGAATGAAATACTTTCCCAAATTACTAAAATCGATAATCAGTTACTATATACCTCAAAATTAAACAACCTTCTTAATATTATCGAAGGCTCTTTACTTGCTATAACTAATTTACTAGATACTACACTAAATTCTATTTTATTTTCTAAGGTTAATGTACTACATCCTAGTGTTATAAGTCCCTTAAATCTTTATTTAGAATTAACTAAGCATAGTAGTCATGTAAGCAAAAGGTTAGACTTCCCAGTTCCTTTAACCATTCAAAATATTCATTCTATTATTGATGTTTCCGAATTTAGTTCTTATTTTTACAACAATAAGGTCATTTTTGTATTACAGATCCCTTTGATCACTCCTGATAAGTTCATGACCTATAAAAACATACCACTACCTACGCCTCATGATGACTCACATAATACATTTGCTTTGATTCAACCTTCTAATTCTTATATTGCATTAAGTGATGACAGAATGCATTATGCTATGTTGGATACTCTTGATAAATGTAAAATAATAAACAGTAACTTTTCTATTTGTGAATTAAGTACTATATACTCATGTATAAGTAATCCTAATTGTGAATCTAAAATTTTAACTGAGGTAACATTGTCATTACCTACAGAATGCAATGCTAAAATATTATATGGTCAGATTGATATTTGGCAAAAATTAAGAAATAATAAATGGATTTATGTCCAATCAAATATGAATAAATTGACTATTAAATGTGACGAAAATATTAGTGACCATTCTATTACAGGAACAGGAATTGTAAAACTATCGCCTAATTGTATTGGATATTCTAAAACGGTACAGTTGATACCGACTAGTTCTTATTCTATATTTACTAAGTCTCCTTTAGATATAAGCTTTGATATAACAACTGATGACTGTTGTAAGAAGGACATATTTAATAAGAGTTTACCACATTTGTCGCCAATCTCTTTGAGCAAAATTAACTTAGATTCTCTCAAATATGCAACTCGTGAAATGGACAGTTTAGAATATAAACTGGATAATCTAGAAAAGTTATCTCACTTTATTAAATATGGCCCTTACTATTCTACTTTTACTTATATACTAATTGTGTGTTTATTTGTATACTTAGTTTATAAATTATATAGGTACTTTAAGAACAAAAACAATTTAAATGCTGGATGTTGCGTGCAAATATTTAATCAATGTTATAATCAAAATACTAAACGCAAGTCCAAGGTCTCAAATAGTATTGAGATGACGGAAGTATCTTCAACTTCCGAAGATGACAATAAGTCAGTTCAGTCTATGCCTATTCGTTACCCAAATTATAAATCCACTACTAATGTTAATAAAGTCAAATCTATGTCAAATAGAAATCTAAACTTTTAAATGTAAAACTATTAATAAACTATGTTGTCAATTTTTATTCAAAATTATGTAACCTTTATATTTGAATGTAATAATAATACATGTTGTAGAATGTCTCTCTTAATAGTAATATCTTCAATCTTACTTCGCTTCATCTTAATGAGATAAAGCTTCGTTTAAAAGGGGGAGCTGTTATAACCCTTATTACAAGGCAATAGAGCCTAAGTCAGCTTTTAGTTGTTATAGAGTATTTTTCCAGTAGTAAAGTGTTGACGTTGCATTTTTACCCAATGCACAGGAATAAGGTGTGTAATTAAGTCAGTTAGATTCTGAACGCTGTCGCGTATACTAGTTGCCTAATTTAAAGGAGAAATTAAGAGGGACATTGCCAAATATAGTTCATAAGAACTTGTAAGTCTGTGCTATTGTGTTTGTGGTGAAATAAAGTGGTTCCAGTAGAAAATTGTTTTTTTTAAAAAGACAAACGGGGTCGGCTTAGTAACAGTACGTATGCTATTCCTATTCATCTTAATTTTCTTTTCACATTGATCTATTGCTGAAGTTCGGCAAAACTTTTGCTATTTGAATATATGTGAAAAGAAGTAGTATTCGATTCCGTTAGTTTAGGAAGTAAGATGAACATAGTTAGTATCACAACGAGAAAAATATTTAAACATGTAGTGGACGTTACTTTGTCCGACTTTAAATACTTATCATTTATCATAATTATGTTATAATTAAGTGACTTTACTATCAATTATCAAATAAAGCAACTGATTTTTAAACACAACTATTCCCTATATTTAAGAAACTATTATTAATTACCTTTTTAAACAGTTATCTTCACCCATCTTAGGTCTAATAGTGACTACTTCGTAGCTCGTAGCACCCGACGCCTTTAATCAGGTAGACGTAACCAACTACTTGTAATAAATCCCAATGAAAAACGCTACGCCTTTGTTTTCTACGATGAATAGTACTTAAAACTATTAATGCGTAGCAATAGTTGCAAGTACTGCTACGACTTCGTAGCTGTACGTCGGATATGGCTACAAGGAATCGTACCTTCGTTTACTCTAGCTGCTGCTAAACAAATTTAGTTTCGAGTATCATACATGTTGACTGCGAAGGTGCAGTAAAGGCATTGAACATAAAATGGTAAATCACATATTTTGTGTTAATAGGTTCACAACAGACTTCTTCTTATTGTATGGTTGAAGAACAACCTGGTGTCAAAGTTTAAGCCGTCTGTAGGCCTCTAACGTGACTGTAAAGTCAAGCCTCATCGTTGAAAAATCACTATATGACTAAAGTACAAGGCATTTCTAAAAAAAACAGTATATTTCGCAAACCTCGAATGTTGGCAAGTCTTCAACGATACATCGTCGGAATAATCACCCTGCGTAGTTTCCTCGGAGATTGATCGCATGAACCGTGAGCCTCTCGTCCGTACATAATGAACCCTTACAAATACATTTAATAGTATAGGGTTATCTGACAGTTTGCCGATGACGTCATTCGTGCCAGTAAGATAAGGAATTATCTGCATTTGACGGGCGGTTTCAATCTTAAACTCTTACCAAGAATCTATGTAACAGAACAACCTATATTGAACTTCTAACTAACCTGAGTCAGTTATAATAAGAAGCAGTTGTAGGTACTATCAATTCAGTGTCCTTTCTTTCTCTCGCTTCGGTTAGGTAACTAATGACGTAAATTTCTTGCTGCATTTTTCTCAAGCCAAGATATCAGTTACATGACAATACTAACAAGAATTGGTTTGATATTTAGAATTGTTATCTGTAAAAAAATTGCCACAAATGCGATAAAAGTCGTACAAAATTAGAATGCTTTTAAGAATCCAAAGTTTAAATTTAACTCAAAACAATGATGGCCGTCGAGCGAAAATTACCCATGCTAAGGTATCCACTACTTCAGCAACACCTAACTTCACTTCACGTCTTCATAATCAATTTTATTTCTAAGTTAAATGTTAGTGAATCACGCAAACACATTAGTGCTGCGAAGGAAAATATTTTCTTTTCATTATAAGGTTTGCAAGAGTTGTTGCTTGCGTTTAAACGATTTTGTAAGGAAATAAAAAAATACGTCACATACTAACTTATGAGAAAGGAAAATAAATAGAGCTATTAATTTTACTCGTAAGTAAAAAAAAATAATTTCAAATAATGTATTCATATTTTTACTAGTTACAGTTACCTAATTAAAACATGCAAATTAACTGTGTGTAACAGTAACGTCGCAGGTTAACACCACATCGGTAGAACAGTGGAACTTCTAAGTTTCGTTTTACCTTTTGAACACTAAAAGTTTAAAAAAGTTGAATTATTAAGAATTAGCGGACCCGGCAGACGTTGTCCTGCCCGAAACATTTGCGTGACGTGAGCCTCTTTTGCGATAGATGGCTGCGCACTAAACCGAATTTATTTAAAAAGGATTGTTGTTTAATTTGTCTTGTGTTTTTTTTCGACATTTTAATAGTTATTCTACTATTTGGGGCGGAGACGAATCCAATAACGTAAAAAAACTATGAAAATCGGCCTAGCAGTTCTTGAGTGTTCTAACAAACCCGACTTTGATGATATATTAACAAAATAATATTGTGTAGTGAGTAAAATCGACTTGGAAAATAAATTGAAAACACATGACATATACAATATAACATTGCGTGCCGGTCGTGATGTAAAACGCAGTGTGTGTAACAGAACGACGACCGGGTCACTGTGCCATTACAGTATCGCGGTACATTTACACATGACGTGACTTTTGAATAGGACCGCCGATAAGGGAGGAGACGCGACGGCGGGCGCCAAAGATCCTCTCACTATCCCAGACAATAAGAGGGACGCCGATAAATTGAAAACGTGTGTCGAATGAGACATCGCCGATGGACAAGGGCGTCCGTTTACACAGCCCGGTGGCCCAACAAACATTTTAACTGGAAAAATAGGCAAACAACTTACGCACACTGTACAGCTTCAGACATTGTGGGTTTGTATTAAAATATTGGCAGCCCAATCTTCTGAATTTGAATGATGAATAACTAACAATAATATGAGTTTGAAGAATAATGAAAATATTAAAAACTCGTTATTCTATTTCAATCAAATTAGTAACTATTATAAACTAATTGAAGTATTAAATAAAATTACAAAGAGTAAGTATGTTATTGTATAATTACATATCTTAAAAGGTTTCTTTACTTACACAAATTCTTATGGTCTGGTACAATTTTATTACATGTTATTCGACGTATTTGGTCTATTTCGAGAACAAAAACCTTGTAGTCGTAACTCGTAACTATAGTGTTACCAAATTTGTATTACGGCGAAAATACACCGGCAATTCGGTAAACTAAATACAAGTCAAGCAGCAAAACATCATTTCTCCGCTCCAACGTCGTGTACTCTAAATAATCCGCTTTGCATAACCAATGTACTCCCAAGTTCGACGTCTCTACGAACACCATTTGCAACTCGTCTTCCTACTATCGGTCATTATGCTACAAAATGCATGATAATCACAAAACACAGATAGAATTTTTAACAAGGTCCGTCACTTCGTACTCTCACTGTACATGGTGTTTGCATTTCGTTTATCACAGTGAGTTACTAAAATATTTGCCATTGTAGCCATATTTACAAAGTCCACAGTTTATTTAGCTTACGTACACCGCTATTTTGTACACTCATTATGCAATATTTGCGGTCATTAAATTAAAATTCCCCGTCGAAAGTATTTTTATTGAGCCGGATTGGATAATTTGTTTCTCGAACAAATACAATAAATATAATTAAAATGCGTTATATTTATCGCAATCATAGAGCACAGCTTTTGAAAATGCGGAGAGTTTTATGATCCTTGATACAAAGGGCAATCGGTTTTATTATTTTCTAAGGCGGCTCGTACTGATTGGATAGATGCTTATGTTCGATCCTGAGTATAATGGGAACTATTTTGTCCTGAAGGCATATTATTGACTTGGTTTGATGTCTTCACATTTCTGTTTATAGGTACATGAAGGGAAAAGGGTTGTATTTTCTTTTGGTTCGATATATAAAAGGCTATTCTTTTCATTTATATATAGGTAGGTACTTATATAAATAAATGAAAGACAAGACTTCGTTTTAATCTAATAACGAGTATTGTTAAGAGAAACCTTAACCTTTTCTCATACATATTAGAATTGTTACAGTAATTTGTGTCGTTCCGTCTACTAGGTATAGAAATACCGCGAACGTAGATATAGCATTGCAGTACTTAGACTACTTACAATAAAGATAAGGTGGTTTATGTTGAATAACAATAGCATATACCTATAATTATGTATAGACCTATTTCTTCGAAAAATCTAATATCATTTTCATTTTATTTCGTCTTGAATGATGGTCTCTCCAGGCGTGAACATATTCATCATACCATGACAGTATCAATATACCTCGAAAGAAAAGAAACAGTACACATAAAGTATAGAAATATCTTGGCGAAAATACGGAACGGAATAATCCTTATGCTCGAGCAGAATATGCTGGTATACGTGTAATCCTTGATACAGTAACAAAGATATGCTTTTATTTCATACGTGACGTCTGTACCTCTGTACATGTCATGATCATGGGTGAATGAAACAACGATGTCGAGCATAGCAATGTGTTATCTAGGTTTTCCGTTACAATTGTGTATAAATGTTAGCTTATGCAGAAAAGAATTTTGTTAGTTAAAGTGGATGGTGTTTGAGTAATAAATCAGAAATAGACTCGTACTAAAAAAAAAATGTTACTACGTAAGATTAATTTATGTAAATTGTGCGTTTAGAATTAACTGATTGATTTAGGTAATCACTTATACCATTTACATAATATAAGTGTTTTTAAAACAAACGTAAATTCACAGAATTCCCTAAAACTTTGTTCCAACTCAACCATTTAGAATTTCAGATCACATTGAACATTAAGGTTATATTCAAAATTGAGCTGCGAATGTTCACGTCGAGATTTGTAAAGGTCGTTACATATTGTATGAGGTTTTCCTGAATCGATGCGCCGGAAAAAGGGAGGCAAATTTAATTTTCTTCTCGGCTGGTAGCTAATGTGACAGCAGAAGAATTATCTCCCAACTCTTAGGTACGCTCAGTATTATTCAAGAGTAGAGTAACTTTGTTTTAGCGTGACATTGCCTTTTACGATTTGTTTCGTTGATTTTTTATAAGCTTTTATGTAAGAGAAGTTCTCGTTTTTAGGTATGCCTCGGGATTTACAAGGCATTCGACTTTGCGACCGTCTAGGCGCAGCTTTTAACAATATAGGAGTAGTACTATGAAAAAGAGTATGAATTTTACCAAGCATGTTATTTGTTGGATTAGTTGACCTAAAAATGTAGTACAAAAATTAAGTAAGATGAGAATTTTAGATTGCAACACTTATTATTAACGCCTTATAAACGTTATTAATAAAAATAGGCGATTATTTTATAATGTACTCATACATTTGGTTGGAGACGATTATTTTTCGTCGTATAAATTGCTTTTAAATGCTCTACCAAAACAAGAAATACATACAAATCTATCCATTAGTGCATCCCACTAGGGAATACACTAATGGATAAAAGACGAGGACAGTAGTATTCTTTCTATATCGGTATCAGTACCTATAGTATTTATACCAGCACATAGGTACCTATATGATTTGTTATAATTGAGGAAAAACAGGTAAACATCCCGATTCTTGAAAAATTTGTGATATTTTTGCATTACAATTATTCTTATCTATATATGTATAAAATATGAATTGCTGTTCATTAGTCTCGCTAAAACCCGAGAACGGCTGGACCGATTTGGCTAATTTTGGTCTTAAAACACTCGTACAAGTCCAGGGAAGGTTTAAATGGTGGTACTGAGAATCTGTGTTCACCGGGTCAGCTAGTATGTTATAAAATTAGTGATATTTTTGCATTACACTTATTCGTATACAAAATCAGCATAAACCAGAAGAAAAACGCGGTGTTTCGTACTACTTATGCTCATAATTTCATTCAGCGGTTGAGTTCGACCGCCGTAACGAAATCGGGGTACTGACAGTATACAATTTCATTTTTATCTCCCGGCTATGCTATATAAGCGGGGGAGGAATCACCGCGGTAGCGATCCCTTATTTAATAAACGCTGAACTTTATACATATCAAGGTATATTAATTTCCACGTGCTGGTCGGTTTGAGATGCAAGATAGAACGCGTACCATTTTAATTGGTTTCTGTCTACACTAAAGCTTAACTCGGTTGAGATTAAGTTTCCATTCTAGGACTTCATTTTGTTATTTTTTAGAGTTTAAAACGTAAATAACGATTTTAAAAGTATTCAGTGTCTTCTAAAACGACTAGTAAATTAATACGGTTACTAATAATAGGACAAAACTTGCACCGCGTTCTAAAACCAAGACCTCCTTAATTTATTGTGAGTTTCTGATTTCAAATTTCAAATTGCATGACTTAGCACTGTTTTTCTTCTTATTTGATTAAATAGAAATATTTCAAATAAATTGTAATAATATAATTTATTTATTATGATAATGTTCTCTTAAATATGTGTATTGTATTCAAAACAAATAATTACCTGAACAAGCCAGTTTCAAAGTAATAATTTCGCAAATAAATAAAATCAACAACTTTGGTGTAGAATAAATTCGTGTTGGAAATAAAAATACAGTGGCAGTGCTTTGCGGCGGCAAAGTAATTGCGAGGTGGACTTTGCCAGCGGACCTGGAGTTTAAAGTCCTCTTTGTGGCCAGTACTTCGGTGCTCCGCTAATAGGCTTATTCAATGCATAAAATAAAGTCCGACGAAAATTATATGATTGAGTACTCAAGTTTTTGGAAATGTTATTGTAATTTGATCCTACCTACCTATTTGAATGTATATTTTACCGTTTTTCTTTTAAACAAATAATTGGTGTCATTTGCAATTTATTCCTAATTTCGATACATTTCAAAAATGAAAACTTGATAATTCCGGTCTAAAAAGTCTTTGTCACTGGATAGAAATAAAAGTATTGTGAAAGAAAGTGTCAGAGTGCACGTAAAGTAATTGTGAGGTCCACTTAGCCAACGAACTCTCAAGTCCTCTTCACGGCCAGATATCTCTATAAGGCTCTATATTGTTTATACATATAACGTTGGAATAATAAATACTTTCACTGTTTTATTTTAGTTTTTTGTTTAAGAAATTAGGTTGTAATGATCTTTTATTTAGCATATTTAAACATAACATCATAACATAACATCACACCCATATTCCCCGAAGGGGTAGGCTGAGGTGCACATATAGTACACCCACATTACGCCAGTTATGTTTTTTAGGTCCCAATGTAATAGGGGGCGAGCCTATTGCCATTAACCAGGCACAAATCCGCAGGCAAGGCATATTTAGGGTTCCGTCTCTTAAAAAAGGAAAAACCAAAGACTCACCATTATCAGCATTGTCTCTGTCAGGTCCGCTATCGTGTTCAGACTCGGACTCGTCCCAGATGGTGTCTGTGGCGATCTTCTGGCGGGAACACTCGATCCAGTAGCCGGGCGTGGGGATCAGACTGTGCGGGTACTCCTCGCAGAATTCATCTGTTGAGAAAAGTAATATTAGTGCGAATGTCTATAATTTGCATGAGGTAAAATCCACTTGGGTAGATACGAGTACTACATATTAGGCCTTATATATGTATTTACAGAAAATTAATTGGTATACGCAGTCTTACATTAACTTAACAATGAAATACAATATTTTGAAACGTTGTAATTTTCAAATTACAGCTCGATTCATGCCTACAAACTTTGAACCTTATTAACTCACATAGAAACACTTTTTTCAAGTGATATCACACGTGTCTATACTACCTTATGCTAACGTTAGATGTTAATTGACTATAGATAATGTTTTGAATTATATTTTTATGTTTGTGCTGGTACGCGTTTGCTACGATGTAAATCAGGCATAATTTGTTCTTAACCCTAAAATGCTAGATAAAGCAATCGTAGACACGGACTTCATAGAAATTATTTTATTTCTATCCCTAATGTTTATGGACCTGTAACTATTATTCATGTTACTTTAAGTTAATTTACTTTGAACGACCTTATTAAAATTTTCTGTGATATGATTTTTATTGTCTAGACTTTTATTGAGTATTAAATTATTTAGCTTCGTCAAGCGCTTATTTGTGTGTATATTACAATCGCGCCTTTGATTAAAAAAAAAAAACTGTTCTTGCCCTGTGAACAAATCCATTGGTACAATCATTATAGCCACTTTAAAACTTAAACCTGATACAAAAACGAATTACCTACGCGACTTTATGCAAACGAAATTATGACTGCAAAATGAAACGAAATATTTAACAGAGTATCCGCTAGAAACTGTTTTTAATCTACGAAGCGATATTATCCTTTCAGTCGCTTAAAACTTCGCTTTGAAACTCAATCACTAGACTGAGTTCGTGTCAAAATCAAGAAACTTATCTGGCATTGAACGAACATCTTATCAAGTTAATATAATACTAAAATTTCAATCAACAAATGCTGAATAAGCATAAAAGCTTAGATATTCATATGATTTGAATATTAAATAAACGAGTAAACCCGTTTTATCAATATTTCTGCACTTATCCTTGCGAGGGAATGATGTTGATAACATTTCCGGGCCGGTTGTGAGATGTGAATAAAATATTTACATAGAAGAGCGTACGGAGAGGACGAGCGACACGGACCGCGCAGCGTGAAGTCCCAACTTTACAGGCAACTAAAGATGCCGCAATGTGTCCGCTTATTTAATATTTTATGAGCACTAAAAGATTTTAAAAGTTACGCTAAATTAATTTCAACTGTAGAAAGTTGGCTGTAAAAATAAAATCAGCTTCGTAACCTTGCATGTGGTCATGTTGTTTTACAGAAAACAATTGTATCTCTACAATAGCATTCATATACAAGTAGGTACATATAATACAAATTATTTTTCAACTAGCTGCGCCCCGCGGTGTTACCCGCTACATTGTTTCGGGATAAAAAGTAGCCTATATGTTAATCTAGGGTGTCAGCTACCTTTATACGAGTTTTATTTAATCAACATCAGTCTAGCCGTTTGAGCGTGAAGAGGTTACAAACACACTCACAATCTTTCGTCTTTATAATATTAGTGTGGTAATAAATACAAATGTACGATAAAGAACAATTACATAAATACAATACAGTATACAACATATTCTTCGAATCTTCCGACTTCTTTCTTCCAGTAATGTTGGTATTTCAGTGCGCAGTTCACTGTAAGGTAGAACACCAAGCTTTATTAAATATGCTTGGCGTTCATACTTAGAGTGAGCCGAACACCGAATCTTCTGTAGATCTTCAGTCCTTGAACATCTTAAATTATACAAAACAATGTTACAATAATAATGCCAGAAATTCTAATAAAACGAATTAGAAGCTTTCCAAGCAGCAGGGCCATAATCAAATTACATTTCGGTATAGTTTTAATAGGATGTTCGAGAGAATTTGGGGTTAAAATTATATTCACAAAGTTAATTTCGTGCGAAATTAATACTGAGAGAACAGTTCACTCATTATTAACAAATGAGGTTGTTTTTTAATATCACTTAGATTGGTATTTGATTAGTGATTTAAGGTTTTGACAACGTGTACACATAAGTAAGTAAGTCTATATGATTATGTTATGGTTTGTCGTCAAATTAATAACGTTTAGTTACTCCACCAACAGTTATTTGATTATGTTCCACATGATATAGAAAAGCTTCCATCATAAAAAATATATAAACTGTGCCTTACTCAAGTAGAGAATCAAATACATCAAGTATAACTTGTGTCATTTTTAACATATTTTATTTAAATATGATTGTCACAAAAGTATCATAGTGAGGAGTACCCTCAACCGAAGAGCGTGTATGAGGAGTGTGATGCGTGTGAATGAAGCAAAAGAAGTATGCCAGGATCGTAGCAAATGGAAATCCGTGGTCTCTGCCTACCCCTCAGGGAAACAGGCGTGACTTTATGTATGTATGTATCATAGCTAAAGTTCCTAGGAAAACTAATGGTGAAACATCAGTAATACAGACCTACACCGTGAAATATTTTCTTATTTGCGTGTAATATAATACAAGGTTTATCGTCGCAACTTACGTACTAAACAGTGGCGCGGTTCTTTACGACACACGTGGGAAGACACAGCTGATACATAACAATTGAGTTGACCTTTATTTAAACAAAAATACTTTCCATGTAGGTCGCACGTTACTAGTATTTGCCAGTAACTTATCGAACTAAAAAACTCCTTGATCGGTTATGAAAGCTCTGGTTATGAACCACAATAAAACTAGAATAATTAGCTTACGGCCAGTCTTGCTCGTATTTTCTTTTATCCACGAAGATACCCAAATAACACACGGTATTTACCACATATATTTCTATAATTTTCCAACGTTTTGGTTCCTTGGCGACGCTACTATAGTCCAGGGTTAGATAATAACAGTCAGACAGATAATTACCATCATACGAGTATTATGGAACAATCAGCAAGAACAATAAGGACCTCATTACAAATATTATCTGCGACCCATATATCAACGATACGGTCTCATTATGAAGAGCACAAAGAAAATATTAATTTCCGTTTCATGGCAAGGGTTCTTTTTTGGACTAGAAACTGGCCTGTACGACAGTTGTGACCTACTTCTTTCTTATTTCCATGTCTCTTAGAGAATGAGCTCTTAAAATTAAATTTAGCTTTTATACAAATACTGCGGGCCAGTTAGTTTCGGTCACAATTTTATTGTAAGTAAACATTTATTCTGAATTATGTTTTGTATTAAATCACTTTTAGTCAAGAAACGAAAGGACAAATTGTATAATTTGCTTCTTTAATAACTTTTTTTTTTATACTGGCCTGTCAAATTATATTTGAAAATAATCCATAGAACTACGATTATTTTCAGATGACGTAACATTGGATTGGGTATCTCACATTGTGAATGTACCAAGAGAGATTCAGGCCCTATTACGAAGTCTTAAAGCAAGACAGTTTATATTGTGGAAGCAAGACGCCGCATTACACTGCACATAGCGGCATCTCGCTTCCACATCGTAATCTATCCTGCTTTAAGAGTGTATGGTAAGGTAGCAGGTGTCATATCTGAAGATCTCAGTAATGCAATGCAGTAAGCTGCTATCAATCGCTTTAAGTATTTCCCTCGACAATAAAACAATGTACGACTTACCTGTATTATTACGAGATATCACATTTTACGCGTGAGCGTCATTATTTTTTAATCTCGTTCCTATGTAATGTTATCTGTCGGGCGTTCTTTATGGAGGGTATGTTATAATAAAGGGTGTTTGTTTCGGAGGGCACACGGCTGGGCAAACACCGACCTAGCGCGCTTCCGGACTCGACTCCTCGTTTAATTTTATTGCCTTGTTACCTGAATATGTTGCTAATCGCATCGCTGTGTTAATTAATAGATTTGATTTTGAGAGTATAATAAAAACAGGTTAAAAACAAGTCAATCACACTCCCGATTGATTTCGTTTGTTTTTACAGTAATTGAAAACATATTATACTGAATTTTTATGAATTATGCGATGTTTTGTTCTTTTCATTAATTTACTTATTCATTTGTTTTTTATAGATTATATCCTACCTTTGAAATACAAATGATTAAATTATTCAATGAAAAAAAACCGACTTCAAAACAAAACTATTTCACAACAAATTAAAAAAGCACTAAAAAGTAAAAAAACCGCAGAAATCGGAGAACAATCATAGAAAAATGTAGTAGAGAACGTGAAAAAAAAGGCATTACGAGTATTAAGAATTACTGAAAAAGTACTGATCGGATCTTAATCAAATTGCAATGGGACCAAACGGGAGGCACCAGCTTTCAAATAAATAAAAAAACATCAAAATCGGTTCACCCAAGCGAAAGTTATGAGGTAACAAACATAAAAAAAAAAATACAGTCGAATTGAGAACCTCCTCCTTTTTTTGAAGTCGGTTAAAAAGGACAAAATATAGGCAGAAATGGTCGTCACAACCTCACAATGTCTCTACCAATATCAGTCACTACATTTAGCAATCCGACTGGTATCGCAGCATATTAGTGTCAACGCGAATCCTGTTACCTATCGCACACTAAAATCCCTCGGCCACCTAATGTAGTGTGAGAGGGTGTATTGGATATCAGAACCACACGGCCAATTGGCATCGACATACATATAACATGTAGTTTCTGTGAAAGCTTCGGCACTAATCTGCGTAATCCCGGATCATGTACGTCATAAGTTGACGTGTAGATGTGTGGGTTCATTTGATTGGGTACGGCTTAATAATTACAGCGTTATGATTACTGTAATGGTCTTTTAGCATTATAAGTACCTTTATTAAGTTTGCTATAGATACTTAAATAACGTGAACAGGTGGCGTTCTAAGGGGGAGTTCCTTTGTTCAACAATGGACGTCTTCCGGCTGATGAAGATTATGAACGTGAACAGTAATCCCTGTATGTGAATATGCTACCATAGTTGGTATTATAAATTATGTAGTTTCAACTTAAAAAACAACAGTTGAAATTTTTAGTTTACTGTTTGGCATCAAAGTGTAGGAAGAAAAATTTAATTGTGAGGATTATTTAGTCAAGTTTAATTATGATTTCCCTAGTGGCTCCATGATAAATTTTCGTATGGCGAGATTTCATACTTTATACAGAATTCCGGGCATTACAATGGCTACTTGAGCATATGGCAGAAGTGCACTAGAGAAAGTTTTAGAGTGACGACATTATCTTGTTACTATAGAAAGTCTAGTGTCGAGATCAACTAAGCTTGTTTAGCCGCTAGATGTTTAAGCATTGTGATAGTATTATTATGCAGGTTACGTTCCTAGATGCTTCATCTCGTTCAACCAGATTTTGTCGTTAAAACAACTCGTTCGGCTAAGAAAAGCACAGCTAAGTTTTCCGAGTGCATTATCAAGGAAACACTACGACGACTTTTAGTTTATATTGCATCTTCTTTCCTTGCTTGTTTTATTATTGAGGACCAAATAGACATCCTATTATTTAAATGTGTAAGTTTGGAAGTTCGTGAGTTTTGATTTTAGTTACTCGTATACGTAAAAACGGTTGAACAGACACCCTTATTTAAAAAAAAAACTATTTAAATCATAGATTAAATTATACCCGTCACTGTCTTTTGCATTTCAAAGGATAGACATGTCAATAGACTTAATACAGGGTTTAGTTAATGCTAGTATGATTCTCGTTTATGAATAAGAGGGAATTATAATAAATAAATAGTTTATAACCTGCTTTATAGTATTGGATACTTTTTTCCCGGTGAGTTATATGGCTTAACATTTGATAAAAAAGTGTTAAAAACCCCAACAGTTCTGTAAAACGAAAAAAGGTTCTTGAGTCCACGCAAACGAAATCGAGGGCAGATACTACTGTAAATATGTTATTATTGACTTTTTGCGCCTATGACGCGCACGTGCAAAAAGATACACGCTCAAGGAAAACGCAAAAAAGGATGTAGGGACCGCAGACTCGTAGCACGTGACGTGAAATATAAATTATAATACAATAGGATATCGATGTAAAACAAAACAGATCTGAATTTAGGATATACTAACCTACAAGCCTACAGACACGCTTGTAGCAGAGGTATTCTCCTATTCAGCCCCCATACCATGAACTTATAATGCAGGACATTTCCGTTGTGGAAGCGAAATGCCGCAACGGGCAATGTAGTGATGCGTCGTCGGGGACGAAGTCTCGGGCATCAGCTAGTTCTTTATACATCCCTCCGTAGATGTATACACTTTATGTATTGCTCTTTCACATAAGATTATGAACAAAAAATTCACATCTACATGCATACATTATTTCTCCTTTATAAGTTACAAGGAGGGCATTGTGACAGGAGAAGGTTGGTGACGTATGACGAAACCTCCCAAACTACATTACAGCCCCTTCGCCTGGGGACTGGAGGTGAATGACGTTGTTTTTGAATATTCCTTTTTTTGCGGATTTCGAAGAAAAATAAGAAACCTTTATAATTTTAGCTAACAGAATTATACAAGACAATGACGGTTTCATTCACTGTATGCACACCATCATGTCTTAATGTCTTGTTTCGGATCATTATTTATATATAAATTAAGTTACACATTTATGAATAAATAATTCATATAAGTTCATGTTAAACTTAAGAATTCGTACAAAATCTCTACTGGCAAATTTCGTAAATATTTTATCTGCTTCAAGTTACCGAAATCCTCGAAGAACCCATACTTAATGTAATCAATATCCAAAGCCCACATAACTTGTGTAAGACGAAAGAAAAATTACGTTTTCCCACTATTTTTCACATTACTGTATCCAGGTTAAGCCGTTTCGGGTATAGGGGAACTGCCGAGCCGAAGGGTGGAAGTTTGCAAATATATTAGGTCCACAGAATGGGCCGGCACAAACACAATTTGGGCCTGTCGCCCAGCCAGCAAGGCCCTTACCTTCAGGGCTGCGATAGGCACGCCTCCGTATTAACTAAACATTTGAATATGAAGGTGGAATATTACAAGGATTTTCTTTTATCTTGAGGTGAATGTTTAAGTTATGAATAGATTTATATGCGTTCAGAATCCGTTTGAAAAAGATTTAATTGTTGGGATACTGTTTTGATTTGGTACCTTGTTATCGAACAAAATCAAGTAGTGTTAAAAATTGGTCTATGATTATGACTGGCTAAAACCAAATTCCGACTAATATTTGTACAGGTACAGTTTTATACGAAACCATAAGTTTGAAGGAATGCCATTAATTAAATATAACTTAAGGAGATAATATAATATGGACTCTCTTACCGTGTAGAATGTAGCGGACTAACGTATTCTGTTTCGTATTTGGTATTTAATTTAAATTGACAAATTATTCATGTTTCTATTTTTAAACCTCCTCTTAAGTACTTAGGACATGGGTAAATATTTATCAGCAGTGAAATCATCTTATTCGCTAAGTTAGAATGTTTCTGAGAAAGTCCGTTAAAAGTTATAAAGATTTAACTGAAAGCGTTCTATAATTCTCTTTAGTCCCAGAAATCAATTAAACCAATACACTTCCTCAATTTGTGTAACCCCTATATTATCAACCATTTCACAAAAACTGTCAACAGACAGGAATTGATTGCGTGCCCGAGCCCAAACAACCGTGAGTACTTAATTACTGAGAGCGGTCTGTGATCATTCATTTTTAAAGTTGCCAACATCTTGTTTTAACTAATTGAATAAAAGCTCTCGATTTTGTTATAGAAGGAAAGTAATTTAATTGCAGTCCGTTGAGACAAAATTTAAGTACGAAGTGATTTTTATTACACAGAATTTATTACGGCCATTTTAAGATTGAGGAAAGAATGTAAAGCAGTTAGTGTCGCTGTCATTCATAGGTCTAGGATCACTGGTCATGGGTCGTCGAAAGCTGGGAGTTATCGTTTATCCTAGGAACTAGGTTGTCGAGGTCGGTATAGGCGGACTTAGTTTTCTACTTATTGTTCTTAAGATTTTGTTTTGTGTAATTTTAGTCGTTAAACGTGTTGTAATCATCATAACAGTGTAAATCTCGAATAGAATTTAAATATATCTGAACCCTATTCGAGTCCGTGTCGACTGTTGCGGACAGATGCAGACAAACGCGTCATTAGCACACGTACAAGTAGAGCCAAATGAACGCTACAATTTTATAGTATTGGGATTTATTACAGAGTGAGAACACTGCAGAATTGAGATATCTGTCTGGAAGTTTCTGGAATGATTCCAAGCGAAATATTCATATAATGACCGTCATGAGTGAAATGAAAATTCTTGTAAAAATTCACTAAACATTATGTTATTATTATTACGAGACCTTTGGGTTGGTGACCCTAATTTTACTTTTTACATTAAATATTTTTGAACTTGTGCTTCGTGCATTAAATACATATTACTATGACTAGGTTTTAGAATGAAGCACCCATTTATTAGGCAAGTACTTGACTAATTACCTATTGTGAACGTGGACTATAAGTATAGAAGTAGATAACATGTACGACATTAAATCCGCCTTTGTAGGTACTAAAATATGCATAAGTTTAAATAAATAAATCATATACAATAACTATTTGTTATAAATATTAACATAATATCACGAGAACCACGCCAATTAAAAGGTCGTAATTATGCACACGTAATTAAGTCAGTCAACACAACAATATGTATTTCATTCAAAACATTTACCGCTGTCACAATGATACAACATGTCCTCGGCGAGTTCTACTTGCCAAAAAGTGTTGACAATGCATTAACGTGTTTACCCAGCCGTAACAGAAGCACACGTACCAAAATAACGAGGCTTAAATATTTCATAGGTACATACTTATTTACATGAGCCTTCCTGAGCATACGTGTACCGGCCTCGGCCGTCCGGTTTATTATTAGAAAAGTTTTTACCTTTCCGCGGTTACTGGATTTTGATCTGCTTAAGCGGGGAACGCGGCGGAAATTGAGTTTCCTTGCATTACGTTTCATGGTCGCTGGAGTGGGGTGCCATTGTCAAAACATGGACACGGCCCTTTGACGGTGACGGACGCTACGGATCGGTAATAAATATCTAGAGCTTTGTATGCAACGGGATCCTCTATTGTAGTGATATTTGATCCATGTATTATACGTAAGGTTCTGGCGTGTTTATGGAAAACATTATATAAGAAACATTTTGTGACAAAGAATAGACAGCACAAATAAGTTTTGTATTTTAGCTTACGCTTCACAATTTTTTTTCGCTTTTACGCAAATAGCTCTCTAATAACTATTAGGTTTTAATGTTATTTCTTCAATATGATCATCGTGGTTAACCGGAAGACGTCCACTGTTGTACAAAGACCTCCCCCATACAACAGTACTTCTTGGATATAACTCTAATATGAGCAATCACAATTTTAATTTTTTATTATGTTCTGTTATGTATTCTTCTCTATATTAAATAAAAGTCATCAGAGCTTCGTATAGTCTAATCTAATCGATCTCACTTCTTCAAACACTGGTTTCCTTTTACTAAAACCGTTATATAATTTACGTGTTCTAGATCCGCCTCTTTAACATAATATTCCCCCGCTACCCAGTATTTAGTTCCAGATTACAGGCGAGTCCATGTAATAGGTACTTACGGTTGATTAATTTGTCGTGTCGCGCACAGCAGTAATGAGCCGGTGTGAGCAGATGTTACTTGTACGCGCTGTGAGTAAGTGCCTTAATATTCCTACAGAAGGAACGGGCTTTTACTTATGGGCTGTTACTCGAGAAACATTTGGGCTTAACATATTGCTTTATATTGGTAATCAGGGATTGTTGTTCTGTATCCTTCTATTGTGTAAAGCTGTATAAACTGGACTGACATTGGAGTGAGCTTTAATTGAAGGATTCACCGTAGCGATTAGTCTCAATTATTAATATGGTTAATGAAAACTTGTTTCTCTTTTATTTTCCATCAATAAAGTTATTGTCGTTAGTTTTATTCTCTATTAAGCTTCAACATTTGCATGATTTTTAATACTTCTGCCAATATCTACAGAATATATGACTTATTTATACCGTGTGTGACTATCATTATTATGTTACGTATTGGATATATTAGCAATCTTTATACAAATTAATATCACATAGAACATTGTGAATACGGAATATTGTGCTTTTGAAATCCCTTGGAATTCAAAACCACAAATCATACGTGATTCAGAGCGTCAAACATTGTATTAGCGTATGAGTAATGGGTATTCCAACAACTTACCCCATACTTATAAAAATTGTCAGCAATTGATTAAATTACACCTGTCACTGTCGTTTGCATATCAAAGAATAGAGATGTTAAAAGTTTTATGAAGCGGTTTAAGTTATGAGAGGTTGGAGGTAGCTGTTTAATAGCGCGACTGTTGGTCAGGTGTATTTCTGGTGAAGACTATATTTTCCTAATTATTTTTTCTGTATTCAGATGGTCTATGAAGAACATGAAATAACAATCATGCATTATCGGGAGGTGAATGTAAGGCTTAAGTGGCAGAATTTAAGACTTTAAATGCAAGAATTGTTTACGTAGTACACTTGTGGAGGAAGGGATATGCAGTTTCTCCAACTAAGAGGGAAGATCTTTCAACCAGGCGGTGGTATGCCTGGTGGGCCGCGGCGCCGCACTCCTCAACTCGGGGCGGCTGTGTATATAGCTAACGATTGTGAATACTTCGCTAGCGCGATGCAGGATTAGCAACGTCATTCGTCCTTCGACGTGTAGATGTCGCTACACGCTATAAATGTAAATACATTTATGGACTTTATGATCATCCGTAAAATGCAACGGGCTTGCATAGTACCTTGATATAAAGCCGGCTATCTGCAACATGCAATCCCGACGGTATGCCAACAGTATATTATTGAATCAGTCTGTTGAAAGCCGACTGAGAGGTTCCAGTAAGTTAACGACAGGTTATATATATCCATTCTCCATTTCCTTGACAGTTATTGACTGACCACGGTCATCTGATACGACCATTGACATTCTCGACAGCGGATTTACCACTCTATTTGATAAATTCAAGCTTTACCTAAAAGCGAATTTCGGTTACATTATCGCTTTGTATTTAGAATATACATTATAGTTGTTTCGAAATACAATTTTAAGCTCAAGTAAGATTTTCTTCTTCGTACCGGCGTAAACTAATAGAAACATGAATACAGATGTCGTAGTGTAGACATTGGCAGTCAATAAGAACAGCAGCAAATACAGCACAGGCCGGCGGAGTTACGTCCGGGGAATCACTTGTCTTGGAGGCACTCTACTTGTACCCAGTAGGTATTCTCATTTATTTTACAAATGACCTAGGTTTATTATTGCCTACAGCTATAATTTTAATCAAATAGTTTTCATATTTATCTCATCAATTTGGAATTGTAAAACAACAATGATTAAAACCGTTTGAATATCAAACAGTTATTAAAACTGTTTGTTTGACTTGTAGTGTAAATATGCAAAACTGATTGTTCGTAAATGTTAAACAATATCTATCAACCAGCTTTGATATTATGAAATCAAATGACATTTTGGCCAGGAATACATTTCATATTCATATTCTTTATTGCAATCCATAATGTACATTAATGGTGGAAAAGGAAATATAGAAGTCACAATTATGGACCCTGATGGGCACAGCAAGTAGAAGAGAGGAAGGCGTATTATGTAGATATAGAAATTTATTTAAAATTATTTAGTTATGGAATATGTTTTTTTTATATATATATTATATATTTCCTTTACATAGCTCGGAAACCAAGTCATAAGAGGTGGAACTCCAGGTGTGGACTTGTATAGAAATAAACTCACCTTTTTACACTGGACTTATTATAAGTGAAAGGAAGGTGTATAGGATCCAAAATGAACATTTCAACTTACCCTTAAGGACTACAGGCGTTATTATTTCGATGTAAATGACTTGTTAGGTACCAATTTTGTATCGACACATTCCCCTCAACAGAATAGTTAGTTACGCGATACTCTAATAACTAGTTGGCGTTATGTAATTAAGCTCGGGCTACTGTTATATGGAAGTAATTAGAATTGAAAGCCAGGATCCAGTTCTTATTTACTACTATGTACATATTAGATAGATTTTGTTTACGTTATGGGTCCCTATCGGTACTATTGAGTAGAGACTTACCAGAAGAATGTTGCAACAGATGTTGAGTAGAAGAAATATGTAGTAGCGGGTATCATACTAATATTATGAAGGCGAAAGTTTGTGAGTGTTTTTGATACCTCTTCACGCTTAAACGGCTGGACCGATTTTGATAGAATTTGCTATGGAGGTAGCTGACACCCTGGATTAACACATAAGCTTTTTATCCCGAAAAAATGTAGCGGATAACACCGCAGGACGCAGCTAGTATAAGATAAATAGTAAACACATCATGTACCTACATTAATTTGCGGTGAGTGTACAAGACAAACTCAGATCTCTTTGAGGGTTATATTGTAGGGGTGAATAACATGAAGTAGGAACAAGAAACATAAACTCTTGACAGACATCGTAATATACATTATTACTTAACATAATTTCCCTGACCCTTGGAAGTTTCAACAAATTCCTGCCAAACCAAACCTGTGAAAATAAGTAGCATTTAGACTAAATAAACTCGTTAACCGAGTACAAATTCCTTACGAACTTCGCAAAATCTTCATTTGAATGAAAGTAAAACTGAACGTAATTATTCAGTTCTGTGAATTTAGGAACATTTAAAAGGAGTAGGGAATGCTTCGCGCGTTTAATCTTGTCAATTATTCGGAAAATTGGCATGGGTCCGCCTGGGCCGCGAATCGCTCTAGCCGTGGTTTTATCAGCATCACTAGACACTGGTGCCAGACTAATTGCGGGTTACTGGTCGATTAACAAAATCTTTGAATGTGCTAACATTTTGGGGTTAAGCTTGCACAGATATTCACAGACACTTATCTCGAAAATTTAACTAACGAAAGATTTTGTCAGAAGATTGAAAAGTATTAGTGGATGTTATATTTCGAACTTACGATCTGTTGGGAAGATGAAATTGATTTAATTTAATATTCCTTCACTCACTTTAAATCGTATTTGGCGTTGGAATAGATAAAAATGGCTTTTAGTGAAAATAATGGGATTAGATTTTTGATAGCACTTTAAGATTGTAGTAAAAATAAACTGTACGTCTTTATTACTGTTTTAGCTATTCATAAAGTTGTGTTGTAGGTGTCGATATTGCATTTAGACCGCAGGTTGTGAATATCTTTACAAAAATAAATAATATACCTACCTTTTATTGATATCAAATAAGGCGCCTTTGCCGACAGACTTAAAAATATTGTAAGGAATTTGTTTACATTATATACGATTCAAGCCTGTCATTGTAATTCTAAATCTATCAAATTAATAGATCGGCGGTCGTTGACTTCTAGCTTTTAGCTTCTATTTCTCATACAAGTCAAGCTACTGCAATGTTATTACGAATAAGATTTGCGAGTGACTTAAAGGCGCTCGACCGAGACGTGGCTTTACTTTAGTACGGCGTAAACTGGGTTTTTATACACATATTTACTGGTAATGTTAAATTAAAAATAGAAGGAATTCTTGAAGAGTAAATACTTTTTTTCTTATTCTCAGTTGAAAGTAGCCAAGAAATCATTCATGTGTGTACTGTACACATGTGTGTGCGATTCTGTGTTATCAACGGTTTAACGTCTTCTGAAGCATGGAATGTGTAAAACGGTTTCCCATCACAAGACCGACTTGGGTGAGCACTGCGTAACCTCGAAGATTGACTGATATGTCATCATCGTATTTGGAAATCTAATGTTAGATTCATTTGTACTTCAAACCTTTAGCTTTTGTCCTATATTGGGAATAGCAGATGAATCTAGCTGCATCTGTCAAACCGTATCTGAAGTCTCTAATATAGAGGAGCCTTGTATGTTTTATTTGTTTATCGAGGAGTACTGGACGTGGATTGTAACATATCAGTCGACGGCGATATATGGATGTAACACGCTTTACACACAAATCAATGGTAGTGCACGAATATATTGCATGCAAATATTCCAAGGCCCGCTAACTTACGATATCGTTTGTGTAAGCTATGCACTAGCTTTGAAATGATGATCTTTAATCAATAGTTGATTTATATTGTAAATACGTATTTTAAATAGAGTTGTTATCGTATCGACCAAACTGAAATACATAATTTTTACAATTAACATAATACAGTCTTAAACAACTACAAAAACTTACCGTTATCTTAAGTAGTGAATATTATTTTAGCTCGTATTTAATTCTTAGTTGCAAGAAGTTTTCCAATCTTACGGATTATTGAGTCACAATAAGTGTTAAAGGATATCATTTGCTCTAGGAAGTCTTACTAAAAACTTCTTTATCGAAACTTAAGGTGATGCATAAAGTTTTGATGGGCGATCGAATAACCTTAACTACAAAAGAACGTTCCCCTTAATCGTATCATAGTGATCTTCTTAGGTACTACGTTAAAACATGATTATAAGCTTCCCTATAATAATCTCGTCCAGTGCAAAATGTACCGACACAAAATCATCTACCTAAATAAAAATGTAATTGTCTTTATTGTTCCTGATTGTTTCAGTTTATGTTATACAGGTAGGTATTGTAATACCAATGTTCCGCTTTAGTAATACGATCGTTTTAAAATTAATACGTACACATCTTAAACCTTTTTTCAATCTTCTTCCTTTATACAGCAATACGCGGAGATTAAAACGATGCATATTCTTAAGGTTTAAACCAACACTAATAATATATATTATTATTGAGATATATTATGTCCACACACTTGTCATGTCGAAATACAACTCAGGCACAGTCTCAGGTGCCCGGAATGTGTCGGGTGTCACGTTAAAAACTGTTGACTGACGCTTAATTCAATTATTAAACTCATCACGCAAAGTCGTATCCATATTATTATTCATTTTCTAAATGTCCTGTAATTTTGTTAACAACTGAAAAAGTTGTTTGTTTGATAATGCATTATTAATATTGTTACAAAATATATTATAATCAGCAGACGTGTTATGTATGAGTGAGTCTGTCTGACTGACTAAATAAGTTTCCATCTTTATATTCTACGCTGGGCAATTACAATATTGTGGATTTAATTATTGAATAGTCTTATGAAGATTTTGTATTTTTTTGTTTCATAACGAGTATTTTATTAGTCAAAACTAGTTTGCTGAAATGAAGCTAAAGTCACATATGTATTCAAAGAAAACATCTGGTAAAAACTTTAACAACGGACGTACCTGAACAAGCCTGCGGTGGTAGTGGGAATATGAGCGTGGTGGAAGACTTGCGCCTTGCGACGGCGCAGCCCAGGGACTGGGGTTTGAAGCTGCGCAACTGCTGCATGAAGTCGCTGCACTCCATCAGCGCCACGTCCGCAAAGTGCAGGTCGCACAGGATCTGGTTCTTGAAGCGGCGAGCACGTTTCTGCACGGAAAATATCAGTCACAAAACTTGTTCTATTGTGTGTTATTTTTAATTTAAAAAATTCTGCACAAATACATTAGCTGGTAAGATTTCTTTGTTCTAAATTCAATATGATGAAAATAATGATAATGGTATTAGATAAATAGGTTGTATTACATACACTTATGTCATACATAGCTGAAGATTTTGTTAGATTGTTTGGTTGGACCCGCTAATCTCAGGAACTACAGGTTTGAATTGAAAAAATATTTTAAATTGGATAGTCCGTTAATTATCGAGGAAGGTCATAGGCATAGGCCATCAAAAATTCGAAACCCATGCTGCAGTCGCGGGCGGAAGCTAGTTCATTTATAATTACATTGAACTAGTTACTCAATAAGCGGTATAACTGATGAAATCATACGTACAGACAGACGTGGCTTTATATTTATTATTCTGCCGTAATCAGTAATTTTGAACAGACTTGTTTCTTAAATACTTGACAATTTGACATTAATAATTACGTATTGTAGCAGACATCTAAAAGTAGGTTTGCTGGAATAATAGACTAATGTTTTTAGAATAAAAAGTACGATTCGTCTGCGTCATTCAGAATATATTTCACTTTTGCACCAAATACTTTCATTCGTTACGCCATGATTCAATAATAAACATTCAGATATGCAAACATCTAAACTTTCGCATTTACATTTTTAGTGGGACGATTCGGTTTTCTCGAACACTGTGTACACGATTTATCTCTTTCATCAAAGAGCCATAAATATGATGGAAAGCCCATTACTTCATAATAAATTCACCACTGAATAAATTTTGCACCTTCAAAAATACAGCATACATATTGTATAGGCAAAGGTAATCCTTTTGGGAGACCTTTAAATCTCTTTAAACAATAACATTTCAACTGAATTACAAATTAATATGTTCGTGTATTTCATTGTGTTAAAACCCATTTAACCTTTATCTGTTTTTGAATATTGCCAATTTATTTTGGCGTTTTGATTGTGACTGTATAAATGATTCATATTTGAGGCAAAGCGAGTTTAGCACAGATGAGTAGATTTTTATATACGTGTAGATTCAATTGAAGAGATACAGGATGTTTGCAGAATAGCGCAATTCGTTTTATGGAACGGGATAAATCGGTTCTGATATTAAAGATCATGCAACACACGCAGACGAGTCATCCATTACGTTGATCCTTTTCATAAATCCAAATCCAAAACAGCTTTGTATTTCACTACTAATATTCATGTTACACCTCAAACTTCGTTAAATGGTCGTGTTAGAAATGGATTCTGTCAACATTGTAACCGGTGTGGTTATACCTACAACCACTTGATTGCAGTCTGGTCCTGGTCGCTTGCTCAAAGCCACTTTCCGTCACTTCAGGGGTAATATGAAAACAAACTTGATAAATTTGACTGCCTTGTTGGTCTAATGGTCGGCCAGCGCAACTGCTGAGCATGAGGTTCTAGGTTCGAATCCCGGGTCGGGCAAAGTGTTTTTGGATTGTTCTATTTGGTAATTCTCAATAGCAGCACGGAGTTTGGATTTATGCCTGGTTAATCGGAATAGGCTCGCTCCCTATCACATTGGACCTATAACGTAACTAGCGAAATGGGGGTTACTATAGGTACACCTTTGCCTACCCTTTCGGGGAACACAAGCGTGGTAGAAATATAGGCCAATACCCAGCAGTGGGTGAAGATGTCAAATGACAGAATCAAAATGAAGAATTATGTACATGGTTTAATAAGACATAAGTTTATCCAATTACTCTAAATTACGATGTTATGTGAATACCTATATAAAATTCATTTGCTTAAAAGAAATTTCAGTTTGTTTATCCATCTATCTGTATTTTCATTCTAAAACCTGATTAAACAATAACTCCGCTCAGTATTATTTCAACAAAGGACCTTTCTTATTAATTTTACTTCCTAAGCCTCGCGATGTTAGGTCTAGTAATCCTTATTTGATTCGCAATAGGAACAAAGACGTTATTATATCAAATTGTTTATTAAATTCGTTGTCTGTTAAGATACATAATTATGTAAACGTATTATCTGGCGGTAATCCCATATCCCACTGAATTAGTTATTGTTTTATTATAGCTTAGGACTTTTCGTTGTCTCGTAACTTGAAAAATATCTTATTAAACAAAGTTTTTTTTCTCCTCTGAGTTATCGAGTTTCGTCAGCACGTGGAGCATTTGCAAAATTAGGTTAGAAAAAGAATCACAGTTTTTTCCGTGTCGTAATAGTGTACCGATTTATTTGTTCAGATCTACTGGCTATCATACTCAAAGGGTCTGTGACCCACACAACAAGTTGTTTGGATGATGCATCCTCCAATAAACATTGAAAACTCCTTATTCATCAATTTCACACCAAGAGTACTATTAGAGTGCCATCGATAAGAAAATTCATAACTGGGGGTTAGATCAGTTATGCTATTCTAAAATACTAACATCAACTCGTCACGTTGATCGATAACCTAGAACATTGTCGATTGAAGGCTAGTGGCGAACTCGCGAATTTAGAAGTTACTTCGTTAGTGTCCTTAGAATAGCATGGCTAGTATCAATCTTTTACTGTGACGTGAGCAAAGCCCAAACCAAAACATAAACAGAAGCTTATCGTTAGCAGATTTAACAATCGTACTATAGGAAGCTTAAATGGCTGATATTGTCTGATTACGGAGATACTGGTATCCGCCATAAATCAGGCAGTGAAGGATTGATAAAGAAGCTTCCTTTTAGGTAAAAGATAATACCAATATTACGCAAAATACTGTTCAATAACTCACTCTGATTAGCTAATACACATACCATACTAATAAATACGCCGCTAAATAAATTAAGTACGCTATCTATTTAATTTTATTCACGGCTAACTACTGCTTATTGTATTAATAGCCAGATAAGTAGCTCAAGAACAAAGCTCTCATTGTTCTCGCATAAAGGTGTGTACTATTAACGGGCATTTTCTACAGTCTGGTCTGTAAATCTCTTGGCTATCGGGGATCAGGCGATTGTGCCCAAAAACAATTTCCTAAAGGTATAATGGGTGTGGACTGGTGGAGTATCGAGGTAACTACTTACTCAACACATTTACAACGGTAACACAGGTACTAACAGAACTTTATCGACGATTTCTAGATATTTTTGTCATGCTACGTAAGGCTTGTGATATGAATTCTGAAATTGCGAGCCAAATTTTGTGAATAGCAACTACTTTATATACTCTTAGTTATATTCAGTACCTAGAGAAAAAAGTACCTACCTAGTATATATCGAATCCGCCTAAATGGCTGCTATTAGGATCTATTGCAATATGTTCCCGGTATTTTAGTTGGAACACAGATTGGCATTAACAAATTGACGCCTGTCTACGAATCGTTACTGAAATCCTAACACATTTTAGAGAAAACCCATCTAATTTTATACATATGTGATCGCGTGATCGAATTGCATGTACAGCGATAAGTCGTACCTAAACTTTTCTTGACGCCCAGACTAACCCAAGGCGACATGTGAGGACTTCAAATAAAATCACGAAGTAACAACCCTTAATACTGGTTGATGGGAACGTACAGCTGCGTCACTGGGGGATGGCTTTGCGTGCCAACCCTGTCATGCAACACGCGGCGGGGGTGCAAGTCTAATGATATTGCGGTTTCATTTATACAACGTCTTTATCAAAATGCATGTGAATATTACATTACGCGTGTACCTAATAATTATACAACTACCTATATATTGTGTTTTTCACTGTCTCGTAGTTCTTGGTTTATACTTTGTAATTACCATAATGATCAATGAACTTGACTGTGTTCAGTGGTGTAAGCTGTTTTATGACATAATCTCTTAAGAGCGTCTGTAGCCTTTTATTGGTGCTTTAAATTAAGACAAATAATTATGTAGGTGTCAATCAACAATACCTGTTCGCTTTGACGTATTACCTTTTACCTTGGCGTATTCAGGAATCTTGCGTAACGTGACCTTTTGGTTCCCTTAAGATATATAGGGCCATACCATTCCTTATTGCGTTGTATGTTGATAAATATTGGGTTCGTAATCGAGTTCATTTTACTAAATGGTTCATGGCTTCACGAGGCCAATAAGCATCACATTTTATCGATGTACTTTAGCATCGTACGAGCGTGCATGGAAAGCATTTTCAATTCAACGCGATTCGTTTCGTCTTGCATTTTTAAACAGTAAATTACGTCATGTGAAGAAAGCAAATGTAGATATTACTTTGAATAAGGGCAATGTGTATTTATAGAGACCGTCCTTTTGTTGTGTTGAATATTGCTTTTAAAGCTGTTAATAAACGTGTCAGTGGCTGTTGATGTAAAAGTTAATTTAGCTAAGTGGTTTCTAGCAGAAATTCAATTTCAGGTTCATTTAGAAAAGTTACCTGTATAGGTATGTAGATGTTTTAAGGTACGTTTCCAGCTTATGATGTATTATAATCCAAGTAAACAGGT
Organism: Abrostola triplasia; assembly: GCA_946251915.1. Lineage (NCBI taxonomy): Eukaryota > Metazoa > Arthropoda > Insecta > Lepidoptera > Noctuidae > Abrostola > Abrostola triplasia. The sequence goes on along the minus strand of OX276434.1, from coordinate 4,993,059 downwards.
AGTATAGGTACTTCTATTACATTTCAAAACTATACGAAAATGTAAATATAGGTATTTCATTGTCTCCTTACTTGCCGTTTAAACCTATTTAAAAACTGAACACTCCTGTTATATCGCAGAACAATCAACACGCACTGAAGATCACTAATGGCCCTTAATGATGATTAAAAAACTTTTTATGCCAGACACATTCCGTACATATTACAACGGTCCCAAACGCCCAAGGTTGTAAAAATTCTATAAAGGATACAAGGCTACATAAAATATACGCGAAAGCGAAATTAGTGAGAATGCTTAAATGCGAAAACAAAATTTTGTTACCCGCTAAGGGCCTTATAAAAATATTTCTATCTCTATCCTCCTTAGTGAATGCGAAAGTTACTCTGTCTGTTTGGTACCTCAACAGAGCTAAACCGCTTAACCGACCGATCGGACATACCTCAAACGTTAGAGAAGAACATAGGCTACTTTGAATCCCGAAAAAGACGCAATATCAAATTTGACGTCCACAAAATAAGGTCGTACATGTGACTACGTACTTATGATTTAACTTATTTCCCTTTTTTAATCGCTTAGACATCTTTGTGGCAAAGGCATGGCCAAAATGGCATTGGACAGGGTTTTGTGAAAGAATAATGGGGGGCCTCCCCAGCCTTTGCCCAGCAGTGGGACACAAGCTTCTTAAAAAAACAGCTCTATAATAGAAATCGAAGCATTTATCTACAAGTATTTTTTGCAGACACTTCCAAGAATTGAGGAACAAAAGCAAAAACAAATTGTTCCAACAAACATCACTCTCATTCTTTTAGACTTTTAGGTACATGACATGTAGGTGGTTTGAGGAGCTCTTCTGAACCGTGGACCGTAAAATTGGTTTTATTACAATATTCTTCGTGTTTTTTCCGAATTGGGTAAATCGGGAGAGTCTCAAACCGCCACCTTTCCACTTCATTGGTTAATTGAATTTTGTAAAGAAAAAAGTTATTAAAATACAAATTGTGGTCTGTAAATGTCCTATTGCAGAATTTCCCCTGTATTTGGGTATATGAATGAGGAGAAAAAGGATTTAATTAAGATTGTTTACTACATGTTGGCTATCCAAAGCCAGTCACCTAATATAAATTCTGCTTATCTAATACTGTTTACTTTCTATAGTATTAAATACCTACCTTAGTCTTTACATCGATATCTCAACTGTGTACTACACGCGTCCTAAAATGCGCAGCCATATTTAAACAAAGCATTTTCTTAAAGACTTGCTCTCGCTTTTCAATTTCTTCTTTTGTCACCGCAGCCTTGGCAAGGTCAAGCTCCGTTACCCGCATCGTAACCAAAACAAACCTTATAATATAAAAGTGCACAACACTCATTTACATAGTCATAAAGGATCTTCACATGTCAGCGACTTTACGACAGAAAGCAATTTTATCTAAAACCTAATTTAGTACAAAAGACGTTGAGTACGAACAAAATATAGCAAATGACAGACTTGTCGCCTTTGTTTACACGCGGCGGGAATTTAATGCAGTCTTTTGAACCCTGTCTTCGAGCTCGAAATTTATTTTTCTAGCAAGTCTTCGTAGTTTCGGAGTCGAGTTTATTTATCGTGCATACATCTTGTTATGTACAGGCATTTCTTGAACTGTCTGTGGATATTTTATTATGTGGTGGCAAATCCGATTTTATTTTCGTTTTTGATTTAAGTTTTTCTTACAGTATTTTTTTTCTCACCTGTATACATGAGCAATTCAAAATGTACTGTATACCTAATTCAGAATCCCAAACAAAGCAAAAATTTAATTAAAACAGAGAGCCCTCCACTCAGGGAGAAGTTTTAAGTTAGATGGATTTATTTGATACCTGCCAAGGCTTTGTAAGCAGGCCCCGATCAAAGATGTCCGATACCGCTAACTTGTGCCGTTAATACTGAAACGTTCACGATTTCAAGGAGACAAATTTTCATTTAGATCATTAAGGTGATAAGTCAGGCGTTTCGAAAAATATTACAAGCTTTATATTACTAAGGCGGTGATTGTTTTCTTAAATAAAATGCCAAGAGCTGGTAAATAGTATTTAACGTTCGGTTCGGAAGTTTTTGTAAACATGATTTATTATACGAGAGACTTGAGGTGTTAGAATCTAAATAAAAACTGATTCCAAATATTGGATAAAACTTCTATTATCTACTAGCTTAATTTCTCTGTCTTTCTAGTCCGTTCTGGTCCATCGCATATGGTAATCCGTGGTCTCTTCGTGAAACCAGTGCGATTTTGTTTGCGTGGTAATTACAGAAAATTTTCAACGTACGTCTTTGTGCTATTAAATAAGTAAAAAAATATTGTGTAAAAATATTATGGAGCCTGCTGTGTACTGACATGGAAACTTGCTGTTTATTCGAAAAACCGAGAGGACATAGGAAGAGGAATACAAGCTCAATTGGCTTTGCGCTGAGGTAAATAGACATCGGCATCATGAAATATCGAATACAAACGAAATGGGAATTACACAAATAGGTATGGGTACTGCATGCGTGATATTTGTTTTGATTCAATGGATAATAATAATATATAATGTTGGAGTAAGCAAATAGTACTTACACGCGAATAAATTACAAATATTACAACTAAGTGGTAGTGAACAGTGGGCTACGATCCAATACAATTATAAATGCAATATATTTACTCAGTAAATATATTGCAGAGAGGGGACTGCCTCGTTGGTCTAGTGGTTGCTAAGCGCGACTGCTGAGTACGAGGTCCTGGGTTCGAATCCCGGGTCAGGCAAAGTGTTGCTGGGTTTTTCCATAAGGTAATTCTCAGTAGCAGCACGGAGTCTGGATTTGCGCCCGGTTGATGGCTATAGGCTCTCCCCCTATTCATTGGAACCTAAAAACATAACTGGCGAAATGTGGGTGTGCTATATGTGCACCTCTACCTACCCCTTCGGGGAATACAAGCGTGATGTTATGTATTTACTCAGTAAAGCTGTGAAGAAAATAATGAAAAGTTTCACTGTTAAACGCTTTACTTGTTTCGATTCTTTCCCATCCTGTTTCGAGGGGAGTGCGGAGGAAATACAATCACAATTGTTTATGTTTTTAATTCAATTCCAAAATCTTTTATTTGTTCAGTCGAACATTTTGCAATGTTCAACATTACTTTTGCGTTCTCCCTTACAATTGAAAACAGCGAATAGACTGAACAATAGAACCACAACGGTCTTCTTAATTAGCCAAAACTCATTCGTTCACTGCTGAATAGGAGTAAGAATGACAAAGGAAAAGCGTTCCACTGAAATATCGTTTGCACGAACATTATGTCATTTTGGACGTATTGGCTTTACGTTGTGACAAAAAACGACCCAATAAAGGTGACTTTATTTTAAATGACTGTTACAATACCGAGTCCTTTGCACGGAACATATGCAAACAAAATAAACCTCTGTTTCAGATTTATTAAGTTGACTAGTCGGCCTTTGTGCTCAGGAATTCGGAATGGTATGCTTTGTACATGACGTCCTGTGTGTCGGTTCCCATGATTTGGTGGAATACTTTTGAAACGAAAAATAGCGACAAATACTTGTATTTCTTTTTAAGTGGTGCAGACTAAAAGACTCGCTATTAAACAAGTTGAACATGAGGATGTATAGGTATAACTGTTATAATAATAATATGTAAACTGGATTAGGTTGGTATGGTTAGTTTTTAAAATAATGTGTAGGTATATTTGTTGATCGTCATCGTACCCGGTGATACAAAGTCCTTTATTCAGAATGAAATTTATTGTAGGTACCATGACACAACCTAATATGGACCAAGTTATTCACTCTGCGCAGCAAACTGTACCTCTCCACTGCTATTACGAAAGACATTCATAGGTGGACATAATAAAACAATAGCTAAGTGTTTGGCTCAGTTTATCCTCATGGGGTGGACTACGTTTCTCTCATGAACGTAAGATATCGACATCTTATAAAAATCTGGCTAAACCCGGCCACGCTTCGACGTAGCTTCTCTGATTTTCGCGAAACGCTCGAAGTTTTCCGCTCACATGGAAACTTTGCGGTGAAAAGTACGAGTATATTAAAAAAAAATCATGGGGTCTGTTTCGTATTCGCAAACTATATCTTTACTTAAAAAGATAAACAACGCCTCACTATAATCAACAGGTTTAACAGCCTTCACAAAGGAATATACGCAATTGAGCGCAACGCTGCAATTTACTACACACCTTGGCTATTTGCTGACAGCGTAACCTTCTTTACCTCTACCTCTTATTATCAAGCTCATGTCGTCAAGATGGAAAAAGAAGACCACACGATCATCCAATTGCAGACCTTGTCAATTGCACCATAAGCCATTAGTTATCAGAGGATTATCATTCATAAAAAATCTATACGTTTTTTAAACGACTGACGTCTTGTCCTCAGAAACCCTCGTAAAGCGTCTTGACTTCTGAAAAATATAACTCAATATTCCTTCTCGTTGAAAGGACTTAAAATGAAGGCATAAAGCTTTTACTTCATTTAAAAAGTAATACCGCCGTTGGGGAGGTATAAATGTTGTTTCCGTGTAAGATGATGGCGATAATAATAAGATTCACTTTAAAAATTGCTCAATTTTTCGATGAAGCATTCGATGCTCTAAAGTACTAAATAATAAGTCAGCTAAAGTCAAAGAATATGATACTAAGTAAGATAGCCAGGAATCGCATATTAGTTAAATTAATAGAATTTTGGCAAACGTCAGCATCTGGCTTATAACAGAAGCTAACCCTGTAATTCTGCGGGGTCACTATGAGCTAACATTGCAGGTCATTAAAGCGAGGTGCCGCGCTGTGCCGCTACGTGCAGTGTAGTGCAGTGTCTCGCTTCCACAGCGGAAAATAACCTACAATGCAAGCTCATAGTAAGAAAAAGTCTTATTCATTCTTTTTAGTTTGCCTTATACGCAGATTAAGAAAAAGATTAAGGATAACACACAACGCATTAAAATAATCAATCTATATTAATATTTTGTTGCCAACATAAATCCAATAAAACCTCATTTATCAAAGCGGACGTTTGAGACAAGGACTAAAATTAACTCAATTATGATGACCCGTATCTACTTGATTTATCCCTCTCATAATTCTTCATGAAGACAATGTTGATTATGAAAATGAAATATTTAGAAATGTACATTAAGAAACGAAAGAATTTGGAAAAATAGAGAACTGATAGGCGCAAAATTCAGATATTTGGTCCGAGGTTAGGTATTTACTCAGGTCTTAATTTTGTCTTTATATCTGCAAAACAAAACTATTGAGATACAATATTTTAAAGAAGAATAATTAAGACAACTTTTGATTATTTGGATGACTTTAGCTTTAACTTACGAGGGATGCCGGATGTCTATGTTTAGTATAGTGACATTGGACACAGTAACTGAATGATATCGAACATCGGTCAGTGCAGCAATGGAGCCGGACGGTGCGGCGGATACAGATTGCATCCGGGATTAATTTTGTCAAGCTAGAGGCCAATGAGAAGGTACCTAAGATAGATTAACATCTATAAGGCTTTCTCTTATTGCTAGTGAGAGCATTTTCACTATACCTACTGGTTTACACACGTTATAAATTGTACATTTTGATCTTTATGTTTTGACTTTTGGATGTTTATTCTCGATTACAGAATCGAACGCTGAATTGGGATAGGAAATTCATTTGACTGTACTTAATTAGTATTTTATTAATATTTGAATCCCTAGAAGCTTATCTTGAGGATTTTCAAAAAAGTGGAATTGCTTAATAAAGATCACTGTTTAGAGTAGGTAGTAATAATTTAAAAAAATGATAACATCACTTAAATTATTGTGCATTCACATTCATTAGATCCCATACAAATATGGAGCAAATATTTCATAACATAATTAAAATTATAGTTTATATAATTTGCATTATAATTTTAATGAATGCATTACTGAATGGAATCATCATTTGCTTAAATACCGTATTCCGCTTTCACGCTTTCCAGTGGTTCTCAACTTCACATGCATAGAAGATATTTGAGTGTTTCGTCAATCGGCGTGTGATTGATTCGCCTTCACGCGGTAATAACTCGGCGACGGGCTTCCCTCGTAATTCGCTTTTGATTAATTTCAATCAAAGTCTCCAAGCCCTTGCCGTATAAGTGCCTAACTTTATTTCCAGTATGAGTGAGTCAAGGTTATTACTGTATTCATACGAGCTAATGAGATTTTATTATAACCTAATGTTATTCCGTATTGCTAAATTCATTTTGTATTGTTAACGTATTGAAGAAAGCTCACTGTTTCGTTACTTTGCCTTTATGGTTTTAGTTGTCGTGACTTCAAAATATTATGAATGTCAATTAAAAACCCACTATAATATCATACTTGAATAATTATATGTTAAAGATGGCATATCCCTTGAGATTCAACTTGTACTGTACATTGAACACTTTTCTAACGGCAACAACACTGAAAATCAAAACAAAAAGTCACCGAATTGTGTTCTAAGACATGACACTTGTCATTACCAGACTCGAACCTTTGATAATGACAAAACCATAACAGAACTAAAGGAAGCCTTTGTCATGAACCATTAATTTTCTATTAGTCCAGCAATCATGACACCAAACAAAAGCTGTTGAAGTGAGGAAGCGTTCAAAGTATAGTTGATCATTATTTATAAACTAACAAAGTGTGGCAATTTTTATGATAGACAGGTCGATAATGTAGGCCACATTCAACACATTCCGGTGGTAGGGTAAGCACGTCCAATCGTGGACGCGAATCGTAAAATGATTGATGACCTCAGTATTTGTAGGAACAGGTAAAAGCTCGCTAGTTTTACCTCCAAGAGTAAAAATCATATTAAAAAGGCTTGCATTCATACCGACCAGTACAAAGTGAGCCTAGATGAGTTTGAACTAACTTTGTTTAATAAGGATGCTATTAAATACTGATAACCTACTCAAAAACCAATAATTCTATCTCGTAAATATTTTGAAGTAGAGTTAAAAATATCACTTTCTTTATAATATTATAAATAAGTTCCGTCAATTAAATTCACGCTTACAGGGATAACGATGTATTTGAAAGCAATACAGTAAACAAATGGCAATAATTTTCAAACAAATGTCAAACCCACATAATTGGTTACACCAAACATTGATAATAATTAACGTCTAGAAGCGATAAGTGAAAAGATTGTAATGTAGGCGTACTTAACAATATGTTTTTTACGCAATTTTATGCCGTTTCAAGAATTCTAGCGTAAAACTGAACAATTTATGTGTTCCTATCATCGGGTATGAATTTGTGTTAAACTATTTTGTATTACTAATAAATAAAAGATTTAAATATTACAAATGGGTTGTAGTTGAAATTAAAATTATTTTTATATCCAGTGACTTTAATATCTACTTCGCTATTGCATATACTGCCAGACTTACAATTGTCTTGAAAAGCTTTAGCCCCTAAATAAGGTATTTAAAACGGACCTTCATGGAGGACATAAGCTACTTTAATTCCGAAGACACCAAAAAAATTTCCACGCTGACGTCCCGGGTTGTTTCTAGTCACTTACGTTTCAAAGGCTCGTATAAATACTGTTGTTATACCTATAAGATAATTCCTTCCATGAATCCAACAAATGACTACTGTATTTGTGTATCTTCGGCGAACACATTACAATGAAAATAGGCTATTAGCACATTGGTTAAACCGGTATCGGGCACATCCTAATATTGGTTATCGTCCAATAAGGGTGGGTCTTGCCACCATTAGGCTTTCCAAATACATTTGTTTCCGCGGTTCCGTTCTAAAAGGGTAACTCTTGTTCCAAATGTATCCACAAATAGAATTCAATTTTCGTGATCATCTATCTCTTTACAAAGGAATTTATAAAGATACTATTAATGGATGTTGAAATACTTTTCTCATATACAATAAATTGCGTGTCGGTACAGTTAGGAAACAAAATTTAATGTTACCAACTACATGACTGTAATTAAAACAGCAATACAATATTTATAACTTTTAAAGCCTTCCGTTACAATAAGTCTTGTCAGTCTCTCGTAGACTAGTAGTTCCTGCGCATTGGTGATGTGCCTAGCGCGTAAGACATGGGACACCTTAATTATGTTAATGACGAATAAATAATAGGTAGGTACTTCATAAACCGAACTTCTGTATTTTGTGGTCAGCGCCGGTTTTGGAAAAATATTCCTAATAAACTTTCCCTGAAACCTTCCAAAAGCCTATCAGTCCACAAAAGCGGAGAAAATCCTTTGGTTTACATTTAGATACTTTGCCACAGAATGGCGGACTGAGAGGTAGAAAAAGAAACACCTGATCTGCATATTTTTGAAACTTGCCTGAGCTTCTTGCATTATATTATTAGGGTTTTTTTCTTTGTTTGAGTTTATTTTGCAATTAACTGAATTTTGTACATTGAAATGTAATGTAGGTACCAAATTGCAATTGCAATTTAAATTAAGTTTGTGGCTTAGCACCTCGATTTACATATTTTTAAAGCATTTTACTAACGTTGATGTCGCCTATGAAATGGAATAACAGCTAAAGTGCTTTCTTTAATTCTAAAGTTATATTTAAAGTTTATTAAGAACATTGTTTAACAAAACTTAGTCTCTTCATCAATTAGTTTCATCAAGTAATGACTTAATGTATTTTACAAAATGTAGCGCTAAAAAGCGGCTTTAAGATGAATGTTGAATTAATCTTTACAAGTCTTTGTTTTTATTAGTGACAGTTTTATGTTATGATATATACTATTGTGGGAATTCTTATTAGAGGTAAACGTAAAAGAGCTCGATGAGAGAAATGGTTTGAAACTTTAATGGAGTAGTAGAGAGAAATTATTCAGTTAGAATAATGCAGAAATCATTTAATTTGTGAAATACTTTATAATTAACTTCCTGATCTTTCCTAAGAACAATTTTTTTAGCATTTGTCTAATTAAATAACATTTTGCGTATTTCTTTGTATGGTTTCACGAAATTTCAATTTTAATTTCTTTTTTACTCTTTGATTTTTATATAATCAGCATGGTGTCACGATCCAACTGTTAAGTACAATCATTATCATTCAAATTGCGGCTATTGATATTAATATTATATATTATGATTAATGACCTGATTGGCGCAGTGGCTAAGAGATAGGACTGCTGCGCTAAGGGTTGCGGGTTCTGTTCTCGCACGGGACAAAAATTGGTGTTACCTGAACCTGATTGGGTTTGTTAAATTTCATGTTTGTGAAACGCACCCACGATGCAGAAGAAATTCCTAGTGTTACCATATTTTCAAACAATCACAAATCAGACGCGTGTTTAATACGAAATACGAACTACTTGATAAGTGATTTCTTGTAGGTTTTTAAAAGTACTAACCTGGTTGGGCCCGGTGAGGTTTAGCCCACAGGAGTTGCACCGGAGGCATTCCTCATGGTAGTGGTTGTTGTCGTACAGCGGTGACGGCTCTGCAATGTTTGTTTATATTAGTGAAAATGTCTGTACTGCCCCCTTACCATGAATTCTTAAAGCAGTAGCTCCGTTGTGAAAGCGAGATGCTCTTTCGAACAATGTTGTATGGCGTCTCGCTTCCATATCGAAAACCGTCCTGCTTTATAAGTTCATGGTAAGGGGGCTGAAAGGGTAACATCCTCCAAGTGAATCCGGTTGCTAGCGTCACGCAGTATTGATAAGATGCATGAATTGAGCTGAATGGTATCCGGCCTAGAATGAGCCTAGTGCTATCCAGCCAAGAATTGACCACCCCCTTTCCTCCCGTGGGTGTCGTCAGAGGCGACTAAGGGAAAATCCAAAAGTTGGGCAGCAGTCTTCTGTAACTTCACCACTTATACTGCGATCCCTAAGCCGCTTGCCAAGCGTGGGGATTATGGCAAACCTACGTAAGGGGGAGGCCTTTAAATTGGCCTAATAATAATATATACCTATAATAAATAAACCTATAATAATGATGATGCATCCATGAACAAGTACATATATCAAATCATTTCTTAATGAGCATCAGTGTACCAGTATCTATTAGGCTATATTGCTTAAAAGGCAAGGTTATAATTATGTGATTATCCATATCCACATTTTGCTAGGCTGTCAGTCCTTGGTCTATGAAGTTACATTGTCATTAATTTTAATAACCAAGGTTTTTGTATCATACACAGCTGTTGATAAGTTAAAAGTGGTCTTATCTAGATGCTACTTAAACGCTACTTAACATACCTTAAATAAAAATGGTCAAGTGCAGTTTTGGAACTAAAAGGGTTCCGTATCAAAAGAAATCAACAACCTACTTAATGTGGATGTGTGGAGACAAAACCAATTCTATGGTTTTCTTAGTTTTGCCTTCAAGCTTACATAGAGTAACTTTGACTCACAAGAGGAACCTTATCACACTAATATTATAAAGACGAAAGTGTGTGTGTTTGCGTATTTGTTACTTCCTAAACGGGTTGACCAATTGTGAAAAAAATTGGTATGAAGGTAGCTGACACCCTTGAAATAGGCTTCTTTTTACCCAGAAAAAATGTGACGTGGAAATGTGTGTGTGGGTAACACCGCGGGGCGCAGCTAGTACTTATAATCTAAGATCAAAAAATATTGAAATTACAGAAACCATTAGATGATTTGAAACTTTACTGTAAGTAGGTAAGTACCACTAAGACTCTCGATCAAATTCGGTAAACTTCAAACAAGGCTCTGATTACCAGGGAACTTACTTCGCGGGTAATCAAAGACGTGGAATGAAACCAATACACAAACTTACAAACTTGGAACCATACACGTTTGGAACATAACACGGACGGTCGACTTGGTGGACGGCGGTTGATGTTATCACAATATGGATAAATAGTCGCATCTCTTTATATCTACTCTATGACATTATTCATTTTTAAAACCTGTCACTTATTTCGTCTAGATGTATCAAAATTTCGATAAGACTCGAAATAGCAATTTAACTGATCCATTACACATTAATTTTCAGTTTCTGATAAATCTAAGTAGATACCTATAATCATTTACTTATAACTAATACCTACTCGGTTTTTAGGGTAATAATGGAAATAGTGGACGCAGATGGCAAGTTATCGTTCAATGTGGCGTTCTAAGGGGAGGCCTTTGTTCAACAGTGTACGTCTTCCGGCTGATGATGATGATGATGAATGGAAATATTAGTTTAGGTACTACACATTTATTGCAATTGTTTCATTACCGTTTGAATACGCACATTTGTTACTAGCTTGTGCTATAGCGTTAACTTTTACCGTCAGCCTGCGCTCTGGGGCGAAATTACTAAACCATTTATTAAAAAGTGAAAGCGAAATTTCCCCGCTGGCACCGTGCCAAAGGGCATAGTGATGTGTCTCGGAAACTTGCCAAGAATCCAGACTTAACATTTTAAGACCAAGTTATTGACGACTCCTGTCGTAACATGTGACAACCACTTAGGTATTCTTAGCGGACTCGCAAGAGTTCCAAACAAAATGCATTATTGATCAACGTTATTCCTCCAACAATATAACACAGACAGTGCTAACATCAGTAAGTCGATGAAAAGGGTCTTTTCTTTTTAAAAAGGTTACCAAGACAGGGAACTGACAGTCCTTTATTAAGACGAATAAGAATTTTCCTTTGCGTTTTACAAAAACCAATTTCCCCGCGACAAAGTTGGGATCTTGGGATTGATCGTAGATTAAACTATTTGACACTTTAATGCCACCCGAACAAGGTACGAAGCTTGAATTTTAGATAGTTACCTGTTCATTGTATTTCTTTGTACAAATTTGATAAATGGCTCCCGGCCGAGATAAAAGTCGTAAAACTTTGTCAGTGTACTTAAGGTTATATTGATTTTGAACTTGAACAATAATTTGCTTGCCTCTTCGTCGTGGGTTGATAGGTTTTAATTTAGGGGAACGTGAAATAATTTGGAAAAACTGTTGAAGAAAAAAGTGTATCTTTTACGTGTCGAGTAGTAATAAAAATCAATATTAATGTTCAGAACGTACAATAAAATTGTATAACCATAAACATTCGGGGTTGGTTTTGCTTAAAAAATATTTATATTTAAAGGCTATTATGGTCTAATAATTTTCAGGTAAACAAAATATACATTACTTTTTAATTGCAACAATTCTAAGACTAATAACACTACATGAAACTTCTAAATCCAAATATAATTGAGTTCGAATACGCCACGTTTTCTAATAAAACCAAGTACACGATTCCAATATTGAATATTAAATAAAACGTAATTAATGTGATCGTAGTAGACGCAATAAAGTCGACAGTAAATAAGTATTCCCATCTCTTTATAGCTGAGAAGGTATATAATGGTGGCGATAATATTGATGTTACGAGACTCCATAACAATGTTATTTCAATATTCCATGCGTTTATCGTTTTCGTCAGTTATTGCAATAATGGATACCGTTATTAAAATAAGGAGGCTTGTATTGGCTATAGCGAAGATTTTTATGTTGATTGTATTTTATCGTTTTGCTCTTTATAGATACGTCGAGAGTTCTAGTTTACTGTGGCATTGTAGATTTAACTTACAAATAAATGTGGTAGGTACTAGTATGTGTATTCTTGTTCGAAGATGTAGAAGATTTTTTTATGTACTACTAGTCAAAGGCCAATCCGCAGTGAGTTAGATGGTGATCAATGCTCAATCCTTCTCTATACGAGAAGAGGCCTTTGCCCTGCAGCGGGACAGTTATAGGCTGTTATTATTAGTCGAAGGTTTGCTGTAGCCACTCTCTGCTACTTCGGTCTGTTACATAAAGTATTTTCTAATGGAAAATCTTTGTTACACTATCCGACGGGGATATCAAAGACCTGACGCCTGAAACCATTGATTTCGATTCGAAGAAAACTCGAAGGCTACTTATATTTAAGGTAAGCGTTCTGTAAGTTAAGATTATCCGTTCTGTACGTAGGATAGCATTGTTATAAAACTGTTCAATATATGTTTCTTTTAACGAAACATCACAGGGCCCTAGCCTAAGACAGGACTACCATAAAAAATATTTTGTTTTTATTCCAATAATTTTCTAGGATAGAATTGTAATAATACGGTAAATGTTCGTATCCTGATTGTACCTATTATGGTTATAACGCCAATTAATTGATCAGTATAGCTCACAGTACAAACATAATATATTAATTCACGCTTGTCTCCGTAGGTGTAGGCAGACGAGGTTCCCTTTTGCCGGAATAAATACATTCCGATGCCACTCATCAGCCCCATTTAATAGGTTGCAAGCCTATTGCTATTTACTGGGCCTCTTGCCATTAACCGCCTTTTTTAGGCTCTCCAGGGTTTCAATGTTATCCCCTTTCAAATACATAATAATCCAAAAAATGTCAATGCCTATACGAGAAACCGTTTGCGATTCAAAAACGATTCCAAACAATTTAAAGGTAGCAGGGCGCGCTATCGAAAGTCACAAGTTCATTTGGACTATTGAATTAGTAGCACACGGTCCTAGCGAGCCCGTCACAATATCTATGCCATCTCGATTTTCAAAGGCCTCTATATCTTTGTCGTTTGCCAGTGAGGCAGACAATTATATCAAAGGACCCTGTATTTGATTGCTAAAAGAAACTGGAGATGTGACAGGTGCTCGTCACAGAATGTTTAGACTTCTTTACGTTGCGCTTTTTTAAATCTGCCCTATATGCTTAATGGTGTTACCCTCGCACTATTTTGTAGCAAATATAATTATAATATCAGGTAAAAGCCTCTTCTTGAACAAAGAAGCAACGAATATTTATCACCACACTAAATAATAAACAAGATTTCAGCTACGTTAAACTCTTTCAACAATAGAAAACTTTACAAAAAAACGGTTTTTTTTAATAAAAAAAAATGCAACTTACCATTTCGTCGGGACTTAATGGTCACTCACGTGTATTAACTTCAAAAAAGTTCTTTATAATTTATAAATTTATCTAAAGAAGAATATAGTCCAATATTTAATTTTACGCTAACATTTATACGATACGATTACTATTTGGTGTTATATTAATTTATACAGTACACTTATTTATAGGTTATAGTTAGCTCTTTGTAAATATTGTTTTCAAACAATGTCACTGGTCCTTGATAAGAGACTATTCTTATCACATAGCTGTCTCTACGCTACGAGACCAAAACATACCATAAAAATATATTTTGTAAAAATTGGGAGTCGCCAAAAATAATTTAATAACACAAGCCGAGCTTCTATTACGTCTATTTTAGTATTTTACAAGAAAACTTGATTCGTTGTAACGTCTACGTTAAAAAATTGCTCACAAAATTTTTGTCGCGAATTTAAACTGTCAATGTTATGTTATTTGAGGTTATTCGTTGTGTACGGCACGTCACTTTCGTTCTAGTAAACATGGCAGCATTCGGCAACAGATGACGGGGCGCGGGCGGGCGAGCCTGCGCCGATCGCTCGCGTTCATCTCATCTCGTGGTCCGCGCGATCGCGCTGCCAGTTTAAAGTGGCCAGCCGAAACCGGCTGGGACAACCGTGGCGCCACTATACGGGCCCCACTCCCTCAGTAAAGAGAGGTTTTCAACCGTCAACCCTCTCTTTTCCGTCGGTAAAGCAGTGTGGTAAGACAGAGACGAGTGAGAAACGCGCGAATCGATTGGCTGATGAAAAGGGGCGGGGGTTGAACACGTAGCAATGGCTGTTGTCAGTGAGTAGTGTGTAGTGCTCGTATGGCGATGAGTTTGTTGTTGTAATGCGTTTCACGGCCTGCAAAAGCTTTTCAGCGCGCGTTAGCTCAAAGTTGTTTGCCACTCGCGCGCATTAACAAATTTTCGAATATTTATATCGTTGTCTAAATGCTCCATCAGAATCATTATTTATATAGGCATAACTTTTTGAAGTTTTAAATGAACTTTCACTTTTTCTTTGACTTCCTACAATGAGTTACGAATAAGAAAAAAATGCAAATAAGATTATTAAAGCATCTGACGTGGATTTTACTGACTTGTAAAAGTACCTGTTATTACCATCATCAGCCTATTTCAGCCCAGTGCTGTACATAGGCCTCTCCTACCTGTCATAATTATCATAAATACAGGACGCTTGCGAAATGTATGCACTATTTACTGTTTTTATATAATTTCTATTATTATTATATTAACTACTTACCAGTTTGTGTGCTGGAGTCGAAAAAGGTGCTGGTAGTCTCAACAGTCATCGTCCCTATAGTCCCATCTAGTATTTGAGTTGAGGAGTCCCGGCGGCCGCGGGCTCGCATGCATGCATCATCGCTTTGCGAACTCTGCCGTCGGAAATTTCGACACCTGATCATTTCTTCAGTAGTTGATTGACGGCGAAACCCACGAGCTATCAATATTTCTTCAGTTGTAGATTGTCTTCGAATCATTGTCCTTTCCGGTGGACGAGCACATGGACTCGGGTCACGACTTGAGCATGAACTTGATTCTGGGCTTCGAGCTCTGCCCATTCTGGCACATGATGCTTGTCTTCTCAGTCGACTTCGGCGTCTTGCAGCTGATGGACTTAATTCACCGCCGCCAGATCGATCTGGGCTCAGTTGTGAGCGCTCTCGCCTTGGTCTTACAGCAGAGTCTGGACTAAGAGAATCCCTTCTAGCTCTTCCTTCATCATCAGGTCCTAATGAGGGACCCGAATCTCTACGTCGAGTACCGGGTGGCCCTATCGGCTCATCAAAAGCTGTGGCTTGACGTTGCAATCTACCTAGTCTTCGTTCCGGGCTGGCAGCGGCCCGGGAATCTCTGCGAGCGCGGCCACATTGTGTGGTAGAGTCTCGACGACCTCCCAAATTCGGAGGGGACCGACCTCCAGGAGTTGCTTGAGATGATTGCGTGCTTTGAGAAGTCTGAACCGTTTGAGTAGCATTGGAATTAGGCGGTGTAGGTGATGTAGGTGAGGGTGTCACAGCAGATGTAATTATGGTGGGCATTGTCATTGGTTGACATTCCCCGTCAGATCGGCTCGGTTCGTGTATAGCGACTACCGTTACTGAAGGCAAATGTGTTGATGGTCCAGGATCTGAAGACGCGTCTACAAATGATGGCGGTGCTGGAGTTGGGGGTGAAGCGCGCCTTTTTCTATGTGTCGCTACAATGCGTGGTGGTGCAGCAACAGAGTCCCGCCGGTGACGATGGCCATCTACTGAATCCCTACGTTCTTTATTTTCGTCGCCGGAACCTCGTCTCTTGATGCGTCTTTCTCGCGACGGCATAATGGTAGTTGAGTCTTTTCGATCCCAGTTTGGGAAATCGGAGCGAAAATCTTGAGGGGCCGCTTTCGAATCGCGACGCTTGGAGGCCATGGATTTGATACCAGAGTCAGCGGAAGAGTCGCGTCGACGCCGCGGCGGTGGCTCGTGACGCGCCCAGGGTAAGGAGCGAGCAAGATCCGCCAGGGTCTCGCGTCGGGAGAGTGGGGCCCTTTGGCGCCGGGGCGCACTGCCTCCACCACCCCACTCGCGAAGTATGTCGGTTAATTGAGCCAAAGAGGAGCGGCGGCGACGGGGTCCACCTACGAACAAGTTTATTCATCTGATAGAGTTTCAAAAATTTGTTTAATGTTCCTATTTCTATACTAAAAATAAAAAAATAAAATTACATATTTTTTGGAATTTTTTAAATTGAATAAATAACAATAGCACGATAGTTGGCAGAGCTACGCCACGAAGATCGCGGGGTCGAGTCACGCTCGTGTACCTATATCATGTTTCAAAATAATATGTAATTTATATTCTTAATCAATAGTAGGTACATTTATTTTATTATGTAAGTATCATACCTCTGGGCTGATTTTCGACGTCTGGTTCTGGCGGCGAGAGACAAGAAACTTGAGCAGCCGAGTCCCGTCGACTGCCAAGTCTTTGTCTCAGAGTGGATTCTTCTAAGGTGGATCGTGTAAGCTCGTCCCAGCCGTTGCC
The DNA here is from genome assembly GCA_946251915.1 of Abrostola triplasia. Lineage (NCBI taxonomy): Eukaryota > Metazoa > Arthropoda > Insecta > Lepidoptera > Noctuidae > Abrostola > Abrostola triplasia. The sequence continues at coordinate 4,976,071 of OX276434.1, read as the reverse complement.
TCCAGCCCAAACCAGCCCAACTTGATGAGACAGTATCGGTAGGTTGCAAACGAAACATATTGCGGTCATAGTCCTGTCGAAAACAGTAACACTGTTAGAACATTTGTCAAAATACACGTAAACAAAGAATATTTTAATCTAACTAACGATTTATTATTCCGAAAATTGATACCGCGATACATGGCGGAGGTGCGCCTACCCGGTAGTCGGTGCGAATAAGCGTGAAGCGACATATCGCGCCCTTGTGCTCGCATCACCGGCCTGATAACCGAACTACCGATATTAAGTAATAACCACTCCCCTAGTCGACGTGTATTACATTATCAATAAGCAATTGATGCGATACTATAATATTGTTGTCGGATTATAATTGTATTGATTATCTTCGACAAATAGGAACTTTCTTTATGGAATTAGATAATTCAAGGACTCTAGAGTTGTACAAAAAGCTTAGTAAACCGATTAGAAATGAGATAGTATTTCTCATACCGACGGGTCGTAGACATGTCGTGTTAAACGGCTATCGTTAGATAAGGTGTGACTGTGTATGATTGTTATTGTTCGTCACAGTCAGTCAACGCATGATGTTTTGATAAAGCCTATCGGCCGGCTATTCGGATGAGCGAATTTTCCTTGGTGTGACTGAGGATCGCAAAGCGGTGTTCATATTATTGAAGTGGAAACGGGGAATGTGCTCAGTCAGTTCGAAAGTCTCGACAATGGCATCCAATTTTCTCGTAAACTTAGAGTACCTTGTAATAGATAAGTCAGTACATGGAAATGAACACTTGAAGTCTTGTGTTTCGTCGTGATTTCGTGAATATTGAATTACTTATAAGTAAAAGTAAAAATAATTTATGCTATTGTAAAACTTACTTATTACTTTATTCTATTCTATTCAAACTATTATCTAAATAGGGAACTACGATCATAACTAAAACTTATACCAGAAGCTACGATTTTTTGTTACCTACTGCTGTAAGTATTGGTTTATTTTATGGATTTTGTTTGATTCGATAGTAAGGATAAATGACTGGCTGGTAGAAATTCTAGTGTTCAATTAATAATAATGTTTAGGTTTTATTATTAAATACTATAAGTACTTATACTATAGGTAGGTGTCCGCTACATTATTATTTAATTGTAGATCCATTCGTTTAAAGCTACTTATTTTAATTATATTCATTTTAAAGCTCCTACCTACTTCTAATTCTACAGTGCTTAAGTTATGATATTAATTTATATTGTACCTTAGTTCTAGTGCTTATTGAATATATTTCCTAGTACAAAAATGATCTTGTGTCATGTTTATGAGTGTTTGTTATGAAGACGTGTTTTAAGAAAAGTGCAGATTGAATATAAAATTAAAAGAAGTATAAAATTATTTTTTAGACTTAAGTTGAACCTAAACGAAGAAAACGCGTAGAGTTTTTATTGGCACAAGCATTTTCTTTTTTCATTTGTGGCTTATATGTAATCTATTTTCTAAAATACTAGTCGTAAGTCGGAACAAATAGTGAAGCTCCAGGAAAAAATACTTTGCAGATAATAAATACATGGCAAATTAACTATTATTTAAGAAAGCAATATAATTATGTCTAGCAAATGATTAGTAAGCGTTATATTTTTATAAGAGAGTTTAAATATTAAATTATTAGTTAAGTATTCTAGGAAACTAGACAGCTGTTATTATTAATTGATACTTTGTGGCGAGTTAACCTGTTATGGAAAAAGCTACACCGTACGATAAGTAAAAAATAAATAAGTCGAATTCATGTTTAGGGTTATAAGGAGTATGGAATAGATAGGTACACCCATTGGTACTGTTACATAGTAATAGTAGTAGGTATTGTTACGAACTGATAATAGTATGACCGTTGGACTGCCATGTCAAAGTTCACACGTTCAAACCCCGGCACACACCAATGTCTTTTCGGATTCATGTGCTTATAAATTAATTATCAGTTGCTAAAAACGGTGAAGGAAAACATCGCGAGGAAACCAGTACACCTGAGAGTTTTTTTAATGGTGTGGAAAGCCATGTCAGAGGTTTACAGGCGGTTTAAGCTGACACCAGCTTGTTCATCAACCGTACGATAAAAAGATTGTATGAAAGCAAAAGTTTGTATTGCGAAGGGTTTGTCCACAATTTCAAGATTTATTTAGATTGTTTTTTGCTGTAAAATTAATAAACAAATTCTGAAAAGAAGAAGAAGCAGTAGCATGCTTGGGGTTTACAATGCTGCGGTTGACTTAGCGATAAGCAGATTCGGTTTAAATCACTTATCATGCTAGGTTCATACATGTGTTGCGGATGATTTTGATGTTCATGATTCCATGCTTGGTTCAAACGTTTTCATGCTTGGTTAACATAACCATGCTCGGTTTCAGGGACCTGTAATGGCGCAGACGAGGTGAGGGGGACTGAGGCATGTCGAAAGCCGGGTCATTGGATCAGGGCGCTAACTGAGGGTAATTTCCATACACAATATCACATCAAACACTTTGTACATCTGAAACAATAATAGTATTAGTTGCAATGATGCCGTCTTGCTGAAAATTGAAATGTGTGGAAATTAAAAATAGTAAAGAGTTTGTGTTGTTTATTCGGAGTTTAAGTAAGAATAGTGTAATGTGAAGGCATAGTGTAATAGCAGGGCACTTAAAGCGAATAGGTTGATGTAGTTTATTGAGTTGAAGAAACTTGGGTTGTAATTGTGTGTGTCTAATAAGTTTGTTTTAAGTGTACATGTAAAAGGCCTGTCTGTAACCTGTTACAACGCTTAGCAATAAACAGGTGAAAACCTGACTATACCTGCCTACTAAAACAAATGCTAGCCTACCTAAAAATACTTCTATTCTAAGAACTCGCAGACTTTACGAACTGTGGTGCCACCGTGTGGCCGTTAACGGAAGCTGACTAGACTGTTACAAGATAATGTGACTAATTTCAGCTTTAATACATATTCACATACAACAACCCGTTTAAGTCTATTGACATCTCTATTCTTTGACATAGAATTTACAGTGACAGGTATAATTTAATCCAGGTTTATAATTTTTATGAATAAGGGGATGAAGTATAGTTGTTACCTACTTAAGTACGCCATAAAGCCTTTGTTTTAGAACCGCAGCAAATTGCCTGGCCGTAAGCCTTTTGTTAGGTCTAACCAAAAGTTCCGTCAAGTAGTCATATTTAATCTCAGAGAGGTTTAAATACAAACTCGACAAAACACCAAAGTATATTAATTTGCTGCGTTAATGTAACTTAGAGAAATTAATTATAAAACCTATTGTTAAGAGAAAATAAATTATTATTATTAACTTTGTATTGTATAACTTACTTTTTATAATGTGGTGAAGAAATAAACGATCCTATTATTATTATTATTTATTGCCTTTTTACTAATGCTATGTCTTCGTATACAAATGTTTGATTCATGTAAGTACTCGTCAAAATATTCAGTAGTCTCATATTATGAACAAGTGACTAAGTAAACACCATTTCTCCTTAATTTTGTAAAGTATAAATGGAGAATACGTGTTCAGTGTCATAAAACACCAAGTTAAGGACTATGTTATGAGATGTCAAGAGATGCCAAGTCGGAATATTGCCCCAGATATATGAAAATTTGCTAACTGAGCGCCTTCAATTAACAGCGACACACGGCGGCAGTTTCCCGCGAATATTTTTAGTACGTCCGCAAAGTTTCCTAGAAAGTGTTCGTTGAAAAATGTAGATGGCAGTGCAGTCATCTTATACAATCGAGAGGTTGGACTGAGCAAGTAACTCTGCCCGTAACACAGAGATGGCGCTAGTTGAGGTGTAGTGCGATTTATTACTATTGGCTGTTACTTACTACTATCTTACTTAGTGCAAAATCGTAGAAACGTATTGTACGCCTCAATAATACATTGGTTTTGTTATTTACGTTTGTACAATACTTTGTCAATACCCTGTTACCATTTATAATGAGTGATATTGTGAGATCATAGTTAACAACTTCATGGCGAATTCTTATAACTTTGATTTGTTATGTATTCATTTACATCCATAGATCAAAATTGCTTGGTAAGCCATTTAGATGTTCATCATTAATTAAGATTTGAAAATCAATTGTAATAATAAATTTTGTAGGTCCTTAAGCCATGCATATCGGTAGATGGCACAAATATCTTATCAATATTTTTTTTCTCATCTAGATAGCACTCATAAACGTGAAATTTGCATATTTTTCTTTTCAAGAGATCTTTGTTTTTTAGTCTTTTTCCACGGAGGTTTTTTCTTTAACCGATAAAGTACATCAAAATTAATTAGACTTGCAACATCTGAATAGGAATGTAATGTGGCAGGCAATAATGTTGCTATTCAACCCCGTAAGTAAGTGGTACACGCTCCACGCTATTTGTAAACGCTAGAAATTCAAAATGGAAACATAAATCCTAGCAAAAGAGAGCTTAACAACCCGTTTCATACAAAGCAACCAATTATATATTTCACAACTTTAGTGTACTTCTCAGGTATTTTCTCAATTAAATTTCACGTAGACGAGCTTCCATTATTAGTGCAACCTCCCTTGGCACTCATAAAGGAAGTTTATTTGCTTGTTCGTAATAGCAGAATAATAGTATCCACTCAAGAGCTTTTAAGTCCTTAACGTTTTTAGAAAATAGTCCGTGAACAAACGGGAATGTTGTTCAATTTAGATTGGTTTTTGATTGATGGAGACGGGTAAAGTTTTAAATTAATTTTGTTGCGTGCGTCCCATTGCCGCGGGTGGCTCCTGTCTGCCTCCGGCCTCTCTACACAATTTTATTTGGCCTTCGCAAATATATACGTCCCCTGTAACGACATATTTCGGCATAAAACAGTCCATTAGTATTGAGTTTTTGCCCAGATTCGATTTACTGGTAACATCGTCATTCCATGCGTACAATGTACATACATGTATGTAGATACCAAAGCCATTTCCCTGTTCACGACGAAATTCCAAATGAGAGTTTCAAACAACACTGAATGTTGAACGCACAAACAACTTTCGTGTTACGAAATGTTCTGTCAAGCGCAAATAAACTTACATAGGTACAACGCGAAACAAAATTTAATTCATATAAATTAATGTTACATTAAAATTGTTTGGTTAGCTTTTGAAGTTTTGGCAGATATGTAGGAAGAGCAATCGAAATTTTCATACAAATTATTCGATATAAAGCTTGCATAGTTGCTTTGACGTCATATTGTATGGTGAATGCATGTAATATAATTCGTCTCGTTAGCGCAATGGGATTGAATTCCGGCATTTGATGCATTGTGTTACAAGTCTGGTCTGTTCAATATTGGACGTGCTTTGTTATCGGTTTCAGGGATCCTTCATTGTGATTACCTGGTGTATCAGTATCTGGCATTCATTATTGGATAGTCGGATATCGGAAATTGAGGCTTTTGTTCCTTTTGTGTAAAATCACGCCATATTGGCTAATATGGAATTATGGGTATTAACTGATACTGGATTTTGACAACATTCTTCGTACTTTGCAAACGCAGCGTCAGGTCATAGAAATATGAATGCCATTGGTATCTTTAATTAAGCTATGATATTTTGAATGATATATGGTTCCGATAGTAATACAATACTATAACATAAATTCACGCCTTTCCCTAAGTAGTAGGGAGACGTGTATTTCGCCAGTTATGTTATGGGTCCCAATGTAATAAGGAGCGAGCTTATTGGCATCAATCGGCCACACCTCCAGTCTCCGTGCTGCTACTAAGAATTGTTTAATGGGAAAACCCAATAACACTTTGCCTGACCCGGGATTCGAACCCGTTGATGCTAAGCAGTCACGCTTAACAACTACTAGACTAATGAGGCAGTCAGAAATACCAGACTATTTTACGATAATACCTATGACTACTATTATTTACATACATACATACGTACATATTTATACTGTTTACAGCCCCCTTACCATGACTCTTAAAACAGGACAGTAACTTTACGATATGGAAGCGGAACGCCGCATTACATGCACGTGTTCATGGTGAGGGGGCAGTACACCTCTTTCCAATTACAGGGCATCATTTTCCTATCTTACAAGTACATTAATAACTATGACTTTTTGCTCATTGACCAACTGCAACTGAACTCACTTCTGTCATTAGAGTCAGCTGCATAACAGTACTCCTCCGATACGTAGTTAGCAACTATCAAGTTCGCCCGCCAGATAGCCCTTGTTAAAACTTGATACCAGGTAAACCTCGATTTTGAATTTCCAACTTCGGTAATATGAGTAACGAGTAAGTCCTGGTTCTGCGACCCTGTGTGGAGCGTAAAAGTGAATTCAGGTCTATTCGGTAGTTACCTGTTTTGCGGTACTACCGAACATTTTCCTAATTGATGAAGGGGATCAGCCAAATTGGATCAAAAGTTTTATAATGGAAATTAAAATTGACGGCTGTCGGATAAAGTTGCGATGGATAATAACGTTAGAGAAAACTGAGTCGACTAATTTTTGGTATCGTCTCTATAGACTTCGGTTATTAGCAATTGCCTTTTTATAAGTAACTGTAATTTGTGCCTCGTTTCGAAATTTTCCTTATTTCCTTAGATGATCGAATTATCCTTCCAAATTAATTCTACTGTTGATGAGAACCACATAGAAGCTCATTATTCATTGAGTCAAAAAAGTACCGTTTATTAAAAAAAATACATAATGACGCCGTGTGGTATTCGGCCTAGAATTGACCGCCCCCTTTCTTCCCGCGGGTGTCGAATGACTAAGGGAAAATCCAGAAGATGGGCAGCAGCGTCTTCGGTAACTTCACCACCAATACTGCGATCCCTAAACCGCATACCTAGCGTGCGGATTATGACAGCCTCCCCTTATCTAAGGGGGAGGCCTTTGTTCAACAGTGGACGTTTTCTGGCTGGCGATGAATACATATTGCAAAACTGGTGGTAAATTTGAATGGATCCGCTATAAGCAACGCGTCAAGGTCACAATAGCATAGTTATTTGTCGTATAGAAGTAATGGATCAAGTTATGTTACTCAGAGGACGTTAATCATTTTAAGACAAGGCTAATGCGATTACTCCTCGCTTCCAAACTCGGCCAGTCTGTATTAATAACAAGACGGTGACTAATGATGAGAGTCTTATACATCAACATAATTTCTTCAGACCACAATAGCTTGACTGTACAAAGTTAGTTCATATATACATTACCTCGTTAAGTCAAGTCATACACATCGGCCTACATATAGAACTTATAAAGAATCAGAAGCTTTTAATGGCGATAGAGAACGGTTGCGATTTCACCACCAGAGCTGAGCTTTGAGTAGATTTCTTTTAAAACGTCGCCCCACTAGTAATTTCTTCGTGTCGTGGGTGCGTTTAACAAACATGAAATATCACATACATTACACCCAGACTCGGGACAAACATCTGCGTTTCGCACAAATTTTTGTTCCGAGTAGTAATCGAATCCGCAACCCTTGGTTCAGCAGTCCAATCGCTTAGCTACTGCGCCAATCTGGTCGTCTATTATAGGCCTGTATATTATTTTGCATAGTATTGTATACATGCCCTTTTCTTGTATGGAAAATGGGTATATCTAATTTTACACCCACATACAGTTTTAAGTGCTATATATTCTGTGGGGTAACGAAGTTTAACATTTACTGTCAACACGTAATGATGATGTGTCCCAAATCTCAAAACAAAACAATCTGTGTCAGGAACTTAACACATAAACGTATCTAAAACCATTTTCCGGGTCGGACAAATAAAACGGGCTTTAAACCCATGGGACGATTTTCCTTTACGATTCCATGACAGTAAAAGGGCATGAGCAGATTAGATATATGTACAAACGTGTAATAGTGAAATTTGTACCTACATTAACTATTCTGACAATGAATTTTATAAGCACGTAAGCATTAAGAACTAGCTGCGTTCCGTGGTGTTACCAACTACATTTTTTCGTCATAAAAAGTAGCCTATTAATCCGGGGTGTCATATACCTTCACACCAATTTTTTTTTTAAATTGCTCCAGTCGTTTTAGCGGTAAGAAGTAACAAATATACAAACTTTCGCCTGTATAATATCAGTGTGATGTGATGGACAGTATTTCCAACCTGTTTCTCGCAGGCCATATCGAATCTGTAGTTTTAATGGTCTATATACGGAATACAAACAGACGATCAAGATTAGTACCTTTGATTACTCGCAGTCGGTGAGCAATGCTATCGGAGCGCACTGTGCAGTGTGCCGTTGGTTGACCGATTCTATGTACCTAGTTGTATCAACCACACTAAAACCACATATAGGTCAGTACATATAATTTCGTGGCTTGCATGCACTTCGACTGTAGACCGTAGGTATATACAAGCCCCTATACAAAATTTAAATCTACTTTCCAAATCATAAGACGGAGGTGAGGTCGTAACTTTATTCAAAGAAAACCGAGTATATTAAAGCCAGGAGCCAGAAACTGGTCAAGAGCACTCACCAGTTGGAATATCGACGTAAACTTTTCCGATATAACTAGGACAACTATCTCACAATTTACTTCGTTACGTATACTAGGTTCTCTAGAATTTTATTCACCGACCTGACTTCCAAAGCACTTTACATAACATCACGCCTGTATTCCCCGAAGGGGTAGGCAGAGGTGCACATATATTACACCCACATTTCGCTATTTATGTTTTTAGGTACAAATGTAATAGGGGGCGAGCCTATTGTCAAAGCGCTTTAAGCGCAAGATAAAGCTCTATACGTACTATTATGTACCACTCTATCTTTATTTCCAAGTATTTTATTAATATTAGAAAGTGAAACAATATTATAGCAAGTGACAATTTATTTAATGGAATTTGGCACACAGGTAAATCAAGATTTGTTTATGATGGATAGTATTAATAACTTTTAGAGAATACAAGAAGTCGATGTAGTACCAAACTAAACCACATGTAACAGCTAGTATTGATTTGCATAATTATAAAAATAACTAATAGCTCTGATAAAATTTAATATTTTGTTGAATCAAAATCATTAGAGCATGAATACCGATACGCGCTCGAATTTTACAAACAATACAGACACTGCAATCAACGCGATTTCAATATGAATCCAATGATTATTATCGAAAATACGGTTTTTGATAAAACAGTATTCGATATTCATTTGCCTTGTTAATTACATGTTTTTTATAATAATTGCTGTTATTTCATTGCACATGTAATCAGAATATGAGGGTCTGTTACTTATAACATAACACATCACGCCTGTATTCCCCGAAGGGGTTGGCAGAGGTGCACATGGTGCTGTTATCGCCTATGGGATGTCTTTGCCAAATATCACTAGTTATTGTTTAACTTAGATTAGTAACATCAAATCAATTGTATCAATATAATGTATATGTCTTTAAAGTCTTTGATTGATTTTAAAGACCTAAGTCTTTGAATACATTTTAAGCTACCTACCATAAAGCAACAAAAGACTTGCATCTTGACCACCATTGCTCCTTTAGTCGAACAAACACGGTATCCTATGTAAATCTAAACGAAAAGTCGTGTAGGTACATACCTTCTTAAGGACGGCTAAACTTTATTTTGAGAGGTTTCTCAAGAATATAAATCAATATAAGAGATTTAAATATCCAATTTAAATGAGAAAAACCAAACGATAACGAGGGCTAATGAATGATAAACGAAACGGAAAGTTTGCCGAGGTTTGGGGTTACAATAATAAAGAGGTCGGAGAATGGGCGGTTGAAAGTATTTAGGACGACTTCGAACATTTATATCACCATTTATATCCCTGGCGTTTATCCAGCTATAGTATCAGTGCAGTAGGTGCAGGGTGGGTTGAGTATTTTGATACTAGCTGTAATTCTTATTTATTATCCATACAATATAGTGTTGGGCATTTATTACAAGGCAAACATCCAGGTAGTACAGAGACAATTCTTGTTATTGCTCTACGAACATTATAATTGGGAAAACACGTACATTTTTTATTAGGTATTTAGTTTTTCCTTCTCATTGCCGCTCAGCGGGGTAGAAGGGATAGGTATAAAATATAGTTTAAGTGTCAAAGAGTGACAAGGGCTACTTTTATAATATTTGATGATATCTAGACGAAAATACTTGCATCACCAAGCTAAGGTTTTAGCAAATTGGAGACCTATGTCTAGAAGATTTATGTGTCAGCCTTTTTACGTAAGCCGTAAAACAGACTGAGGAAAAAGGGTGAAATGCCTACAGAGAGTCCACACTTCTACAGTCATTAATTTCAATTTAGGGTGCCTTTCCTACTTTATTTTAGGAGAGAGCTGCTGGTAGGACAAGTAATAGGGCCATTCCGCGTCATGTGAAACAAGTTTCTATAGATTTAGATGTTGACCGTAGGTACTTGTCTCACTATTGAAGTTTTCTAATATCGAAAATCATAGTGAACCACACATTTACTTTGTTGACGACGCAACGCGACGTGCAGATTATTATAATATCTTAACTTTCTTTTGTATTCATAACCACGAATTATGTAATGGTAATTAGAACAAAATACAATATTTGATCCACTTTACTACAAATAACTTGTTTAAATTAATTGATCAATGCTAAGTACAATAGCTTCATCTGCATATGAGCGAAATATAATAGATTCTCCGAGATACAATCTAATATCAAGGAAACTGCTTAGATAAAGACAGACGATGATACTTATTGGAAACGCAAAGTAAACGGTGCAACAGATATGAATATTTATTTCTGTGCTTATTGCAAACTGAAGCGCAACCTCAATTGTTACTGCAATCGAAGCTACATTATAATGGGGATGTTACATTGAACATAATAGCTCCTTGCATATATACAAGTAGTTTGATACGTCATAAAGGACAGTTGAAACAGTAAAACAGCGACATAACGACACATCATGTCGTGCTGATACCGTAAAAGTGGAAAACAAAATTTCTATAGGAGGGACGTTGCTTTTATTGCACCGTTTATTGGTTTTAGACATCGTAGCTACAAGATTACGTGTTCTTCTCGTAAATAAGTGCCTGGAAGTGACGATTGTTGTTATTTTATTGCTGATATAAAAGCCGCTGTTTATTTGAAATCGGCTAAATTGTTGTGAGCGTTGCAAAATGCCTGGAACTATGTTACAGGTTACGTGATCGATTATCATGGTTTATCTTTTCGTTATGGATGGATGTTTTTGACTCTTTCACGTAAAAACTACTGAATGGATTTTAATGAAATTTCATACGGAGATAGCTGACACCCTGGATTAACACATAGGCTATTTATTACGAAAAAATGTGGCTTAACACGGCGGCGCGCAGCTAGTTATAATATACACATAATTTGCGGAACCCTCGGTGCGATAGTCCCACTCGCGCCTTGACTGTTGTTTTTCAAAGACATCTGCAATTTGTATTTCCTCGAAGACATAATAATCCTTCGAAGAAGGGACCGAGTCTACTGACTAGGTATTAAAGGTGCGCGCGCACGCAACTTAATAAGTTTCCAGAAACATCTTTCATTTCAAAGTCGCAATCTTCAATTTGTTGAGAGTTGGTAACTCAGGTGGTACGACCACTTAATTAGCAACTCAAATAGAGGTCCCTAACTAGGTACGTGGTTTTTGTTTGTTCTTACCAAGCGCTAGGGAGGAGGCCGTAAGTTCTTTAACGATTTTGCACTAAGTAAGGAGTTAATTGAATTTTATGCTAATTTATTCCCGCTAATGACTACTGTGTGGGGAACACAATGGAAATACTTTGAAACAGGTTTTTGTCCTACTTTACACAAGTAGAGCACGGAAGGTTTTTTTACCACCGATGTATAGTTAAATATATTATGTATACTTATATTATAGCTAACTTACACTTATAACATTCCTAATTTTGACATTATCATTGTGTTATGCGTAAAATCTTTTTTGTTCTAAGGTCTATAACGTATAATTATTTTATAATCCTATATTATAACTAAATTTATAAATATAGCATCATATTTTCATAACTTACCTGCTTATGTTTATATTTATGTCGAGTTGCTTGTATACTAAACTTATTCTATTATTGATATTCAAAATGATTAGTATTAAAATATAAACTATACTACATAATGGTAAGAACTTAAGCTATTCTAAACTTACCAAATAGGTTTTATCTAATATTATTTTAGAAACCTTACCAAAAGACATAGCTGAGTGGCACCATCTAATAGTTATGTCAAATTGTATGTCAAATCTAAAGTGAACAGTAAATAGATGTCTTAGTACTTTGTAAATAAATCGAAGAACAAATATGGATTGAGTTTAAGGCATAATTATTCTTATAAAAAATCTTACTTTAAAGGTAAATAGTGAGACTCAACCATCTTAATTATTTTTTATGAAATATAAGTAAGTATAGTTTCTATTATATTGCTAGTATGTTTATAAAACAAAAAGTGTAAAACAAACACTTTCTGTTTTATGAACGTACGTAAGATTAATCACGTACGTAATCCTGTATCGAGAATTTGGAATATTCTTTGTGTATGCCAATCACAGTGTGTTACGTAAACATCGCAAACCACACCGTATCGCGGGGTTACTGCAAAATTAAATAAATGTTAATTGGGAGCACATTAATTTGCATAATTGATAGGTTCATCGACTGGAAACAAACATTATTTTCACACAGAACAACAGTTTAATGTGGTGTAATTTACTTACATTTTGTCTAAAATATATTTTCAATTTCCCCTTCCGTATTGTCACTAGCGGCATCTGTAACAAAGAAAAATAAATGAATATCTTCTATTTAAAAACATCTTCTTCTTTTCTTTATGTAGGAACTTACAATATAGTTCCTACTTGCTTTTGTACGGGAACCTTAAGTACGATTAAACTAGTGTTGTGGCACAATAGCATGAATCCTATGCAATATAGAACAAAGTTTGTTAAGAATCCTTTTTAAAATTTTCTTACGAGTATTTTTCTTTGAAAAGTTGCAAATGTTATACTGTTATGTTTTAAAATATTTGTTGAATTTAAGAAAATAAACTACAACTACTGTGTAAGCAATAATGTTACGAAGGCTTTGGTTATATACAACCGATCGTATAATCATATCTAACCGCCAAGCCGGGCAATATTTTCTCAAGTTTTTATATTGCTCAAGTATTGCAATTTCCAAGACTGGTAATTTAATTTTGAAAACTTTGGATTGGATTCACGGATTATATATATATATATATATATATATATGTATATGTATATATATATATATGTTTTCATTTAAGTAATAGCTTTAAAATAATGTTGATGATGTTTCATAATATGATGCTGTGTGTGGATATGTTAGCAAAAGTTGAATAAACATGACCTTTGCAGCGACATTCTTGAAGATAATACCTATGTTTACAAATAAACCAATTTCAATTAATTTCAAGAAATGATTTAAAAATCCCACGCAGGATCATATAACGCTGAAAAACAAAACGAAAATAATTTTAAAGGTTTGTTTGTAAACAGATTCAAGTTTCGGTCGACTAGGCTGTGAGTATCAATCTGCGATTTGACGTAGGTGTCAGTTTACAAAGTAGAATCTGATGCCTGTTAATTGTAGGACTGCTTGGGGCAAAATTACAAGTTGCTAAGATCACAACAAAAATGTGTATACATTTTTTTTGTTAATTGGTTTGTTACTGACGAGTTTTTAAACGAAGTCCCGTCGCAAGTGAACTTTGCTCCACATTTTTTGTCGACGGTGATAAAATTATAATTACATTTCACAAGTTCGTCCCAACTTGATGAACCGTAGAGCTTAGTCGTCGAGATTTCTTTTCGTATTTAATAATATTTAGTCTACTAGAGAAATTTACATTTCGTGAGTTTTTTATGGTTAATAAAGTTGATCGTACCGTGATTACGTTTTTAGTATAATTACCCATAGTTTCATCGAGTAAAACTCGGTGAAAATATGGGTTTTATACTGGGTAATTATACTCGTCTGTCAACAATATCGTTACGCCTACAATTAATAAGCAAATTATCATTGTTTAATAAGCTTTCACCTCTTCAATCAAACAATTATGCTGACATCATACATCGAAGTCATTAAGCATTAATTTGGTATTATTGCGAGTGAAGCGATTCGCGTGCCATCAGAAGTGTAAAACTCAGCATATCATCTTGTTATTACGCTACAGTTGGCTGAAGTAACGAGGTCTCAGCCTACAATTTACGACACGAGTGAGTCTTAGTTTAAAGTTAGATTGATATGTAAGTACATGCAGGTACACCGTGATATCAATATCAACGAAACGCTCAATAGATCTGTCGATATCGGAATTTTCAAACAAAGGAATCGAGAAAGCAAAATAAAGCAAAGAGGTCCGTTCAATGAAAATGTCAAAAATATTCAACCTGTGCCGGTTCCAGCTACTTTTATTTTTTGTACGGAGCCCTAGACTCATAGCAGTATCACGTCTATTGTTTTTTTAACATTTTTTGGATTTTCTCTTCTCTCCTTCGTTTGATGCACGTGTTGAGTTGTCGAGTCGAGTGACAAAGGACTATACTGAGAATAACTCAAATACCATTCTAGGATCCAAATTCAAAAAATATCATAGTCCCTATGTATATATAGTCGGTTTACTCAAAACTTTTAGATGATTTGATTTTGAAAACAGTATTTAGAGCATGTAAACATACAATCTGCAAGAGTGTCTAATAAGTAGGTAATATAAAAGTTGGTTTATCAAAAATATTTGAGATTATCACACATGATACTTCAAAATTACGAGACCGTAACATTTCCAAACATAAAATTGTATGTTATAATAATGCATATTAAATAGGAACGTCAAGTTATTCTCATACCTTTAATGATTGTTAAATATACTTACAACATATTTTAAAACAGTAACTATGGAGTTTCTTGCCGGTTCTTCTCCATAGGAACAAACATTTTGGTTCCGAGCAATTATATTAGACGTTTTGTTATAATGAAATAAAAACATTATGCCTACAACTATTGAGTTCTTAAATGTTAATTAAAGCCTGGAGCAGTTTGACAAGTTCGGCTCGTGACTCCGCCGCGTAACCAGCTCATGAATAAGGGCTCTGTTCGAGTTCGAAACTAGTCGGGCATTCCCGAATACACACCTGAGTAAAACCGGCGTATATCGTAAATAATATAGTTAAATTGCCCCAAAAACAGTTCTATTATTGAACATAGGCAGAATCTCTACGTCTGTCTGCAGTGAAATTAGAACGGTAGCCGTCTTCTGACACCGCTCTACCGGCGGAACAATTCGAATAGGCATTCCAATTTCCGCAAGTCTGTTCTCGGAAATAGAAACCTTGTTTTAAGAGTTATTTTAGTAATAGGCGGCAGCCTATGCAGTTGTATTGTGAAGTTCATGTTGCACTTGCAAAATTGTTGACGCCTGATGTTTAAAATTAGTTTAACTTTCTGCCCCTTAGTAGGATAGGGTTCTTTTGTTGTTTTTAAACCGTATGGAAACAATTATCCGTATTAGCCGAGGACCGCGGCGGATGGCACTGTTTAAGGGAGGCTTATACCCAGCAGTGGGATATTGAAGGCTGTGGATGATGATGATGATGATGAGCCGAGGACATTAATACATTTCATGATGGCTAGGAATGTTTCCTTGCCTTTGCCGCAGCTGCTTATGTGCCACGACACGCTAATTATCAGGATGTAACACGAATCTATTATGAAACAGATGCACAAAACATAGACTTGTTTAAACTGTCCCGTGCCTACGATTCTGTGTAATATTTGCCTCATCATCATCATCATCAGTCGGAAGACGTCTACTGTTGAATGAAAGCCTTAGGTGATTGCCTTAAAATACATTAATCTTTATACAAGAAATAAAGAAAAATAAGTGCAAAGTAAATGAATAAACAGCGACGAGTAGTAAATGGAATTCTTTCTTAACTGTTCGTCGTGTAATGCCGAAGATTACTTCCCCACAGTTTACCCGCCAAATATAATTGCTCCCCAACTTGTCTCCACGACGAAACCTTCTAAGTTTTTGTTTTCTGACAATCTGAGGTCATTTGTTGTTACAATGTGTTCAGCCCACTTAGTAACTATGACATACAATATTTCATGGTGATATCATTTATTTCTGTTAACAATTATTTTCATTATAATTATGTTTTTTTTTCTAATACTAACTATATTGAAACTAATAAAATATACATCATAAAATAACCAAATAAAAAGTCTAAGAATTATGAATGGAAGTATTCCTCCTCACCGCTGTCGACTGGTACAGCCCAAAAGGCTGGCGGCATAGCCACATTGAAAGGCAATGCTAATTCTTTGGCTGAAAAACCAGCCGTTTAGTCACGTGAAGAGTCGACCAACCGTAAAGATAGGTCTCCAAATAAGAGACGCATCGTCATATAATAATGTAAAGCACACACACAAATATGAGTATTTGAATCATAATTTATTCTCAGCGTTGAAACGTTTTTAAAACGAGGTAGAAAAATAGTCCTTAAGTATACACTATAACAACTTCTCAGTATTACTATGAAAAGCATACTGGCACTACACTTAAGTAGTTTTCGACGAATTCGGTAACAATGTTGGAGAAAACTTTTCTAATGTGCAGTGAAGCGGTCTCTCACCTTGATATATTGACACATTTCGGACGTGAACCTGCAAGCTCAGCTACTTAGAAATATTGAACGTTCTATGGAATAATGGCTCTGTACGTGGAATGTGAGCGCTTTACTCAGACTGTGAGATAAGGTTACATGAATGTAAAAGTGATTCTTAAAATTTGTGATTTATGGATTATATATATAATGATGTACCCACATAATGATAATGATACGTATGTAATACGATATCAATTCCGAAAACAAAAGCTTGTCATCATTTAAAAGTACACATATTTTAATCCTTTTCCAAGGCTGTATCTTGCTTCTAGAAGTTTTATTTATTACACACTCATTTTCTTTGCTACTTCCAATCATTCAGCTCAAAATTGCGTCCAACACCTGATCTTCGCACTTAAATAGATTAAATACGCTAACCGTTCCATAAAATATGACTCATGAATAATAAAACATCTCTGTAAGAAAATTAATGATACAAACAAAGTCTGTCATTGATTGATTGCAAACCAGAGTTCTTGAGACACTATTAATGATATAATAACTCATCCAAAACCAGGTGAACGGATTCAGGTACATTAATTTCAATTAAACAGAAGAATAATAAAAACGTTCAAAGCATCTTTTATTTTTTCCCTCCAATTTTGGGGTTCCCAATTTGTTTTGACCGTTTGAGTAATTGCTTTGGTTTAATCTGCAAATGTATTGTTTTTTAATCATTGAAACGGGAATTCAGAATGACAACCCGTCTCGTAGTTTCAAATTTACCTTTATGACCACCCTGAAATGGGTAGGCAGAAAGGTTTTTCTATCAGGAGTTAATACTGCGATAAGTTAATGCCCATCTAAAGGAGTAGGTCATAATAGACTCGTCTTTTCTAACATTCATTTATGTGGTGATTTGTCGAGATGGACCTCATTCACTTACAAAGTATGCAGGTAAGTTTTACGTAACTACTTTTGCTAAATTGCTACATAAGGTACTAAGGTAAAATGTAGATCAAATTAAGTGACTTCAATATTTTCTGCTTTTGTGATAGGACCAAGAAAGCAAACACAATGTCTAACCACACCAGTTGACCATCTGAAATAAACTTAGACTATTACGAAATGTGTTGAAGCAATACAAAGATTATATTATGGACTCTAAGCTCTGAAGATTTGTATAAACCTACCAATTTGCATTAGCTTAACCGGTTTGTTAGTGACCGTACATATTCATGATGCTATTGTTGAATGATCTCAGCATTAACCGTTAGCAGCGCAAACAATTTGATTTGATGCAGAATATATGTATGACTGCCTCGTTGGTCTAGTGGTCGCTAAGCGCGACTGCTGAGCATGAGGTCCTGGGTTCGAATCCAGGTTCGGGCAAAGTGTGACTGGGTTTTTCCAATAGGTAATTCTCAGTAGCAGCACGGAGTCTGGATTTGTGCCCGGTTGATGGCAATAGGCTCGCCCCCTATTACATAGGAACCTAAAGCATTAAAATGTGGGTGTACTATATGCGCGCACCTCTGCCGATCCCTTCGGGGAATACAGGCGTGATAATATGTTATGTTTTATATGTATGTGTATCACGCTCGACCTCTCCGAAATAGTAGTCTGAACAGTGAACACTCACAGTTCACCACGATCGGAATTGAATATTCATAACTATAGTTATCCTAAATCAGCCAGCAATACCTAGGAATAACGAAAATCGACATATATTCTAAGAGGTCACATTGTTTCATATGAGTCTCATATTATGTTAAAATTCCGTTCATAAACCTCTTGCTGTCACGGCACACCTTCACCATAAATTAATGGAGGATTGGAATGGAGGAATGATTAATGAAAAATAGAAATAGAGAAAATATTGGTTTTTAGAAAAACGTGTACAATTCACCACTTTTGCGTTAAGTTTACCTCTCTTAGTTCAAATTAAAAATAACAGAACTCCTTCGTTTATTATAATATGTTTTTTTTTAATAAAACGCCGCCCCATGCTAGGAATTATGTATAAATACTACTTATGTCTGAATAAAAAAACATGTGTATTCAAACATTCGTATTTCAAACAAAGCAAGAACAAAGTAATGCAGTTTCACACAATTCAGTGCACAGTTGTGGCAAATGGTAGTGGAATTTAATTTTGGAATTCCAGTTAGCATTCACATCCTGGTATAGTGATGTAAATGTAACTGTCACTGAATGATTATTGGATTTTGTGCCTATTGTCCCGTTAGTGTTTCGGCTTTAACAGATGTAGGACAACTGGAACAAAGGTTAGTCAAAGCTTACTGTTTGGTTCTTATCTCGCTTGTATAAAGACAAATATAGAAAGGTATGGTGTAGTTGATTTTTGTTTTTAATTACTTCTGCCCGTGGCTTTACCCACTTGAAAAATTTCAACTCGTCTATTCCAGGTGCAAAGTCTTGGTTCTTTTTGAGGGTTCTTTACCTCCGTGTGAAATTATCCTTCATACCAAATTTCGTCAAAATCAATTCAGCGGTTTAGCCTTGAAAGTGTAACAGACATACAGACTTTTGCCTAAATTAAAGGTATTAGTATGGGTGTGCTATGCTATGCGATATATTGTACTATAGGTACCAAACTAGATGATGTTCGATTCCAACACCGAATCAATAATAGATTTACAAATATATTTTGTCCCGAAGTTGGAGCTTTTTTCTATAGTGTTATGTAATAGATTCCAAAAGCAAATTGACACATTACCAACTGCACTTTAAACATGTAACTTGAACATAGTTTTTATTACTTAAGTTAAGACATTAAGCAGATGTTAGTAACACGACTCCGAACTTTAGAGATAAGTACTACTTTGTAAAAGCAATTGAAGTACTAAAAACATTAATACTAAACGTGTGCTAAAGTAATGGAAATGGAAGTTACTGGGCGAGGCACTACTTCCATTTGAACTTATCTCTATCGGTATCTGCGTATATTCACGCAAATATTAGATGTACCTATAGTTTAAGCTATGCTAAATATCAATGCAAGGTTACTACTAACCATCCATTTTACAATCGAGATCCGTTTGTATTCCAAATAATTATCGCCCTAAAATTCTACGAACATACTTTTCGCTATTACATATTCACACTTTTCTCAAACGCCAAGATTTGCAGAGCTCTATATTGAATGAAAAGGCACGATATAATACACGCCAATAAGTTCGTTTGTGTACTAAAAATACGATATCGAATATATAATATTAAATATGAACGCCGATGTGATGTTAGAAGACACGTAAATTCAATAAAAAGGACGGTTCGGGTAAAAGTAACGGCGATATACCTATATACGTAAATGTTATATTGCTTGTGTATGCTACGCTATGATAATTATGCTAGTTGTTGTATATGTCATGTAGAGGGGCTCGTAGCTTAGTGGCTACCGATTATACCGATCGGCAAGGTTAAGCCGTGCTCACTGTGGTCAGTGTTGTGATGGGTGACCGTTTGCATGAGTCGAATCCCTTCGTGCTTCGGAAGGCACGTTAAGCCCAACGGCGCTTGATCTCTCTCCGGTCGTGTCGGTCTGACGACCCATCGGTCTATGATAGTGATGGAACAGGGAGTGCACCTGTGTTCATGCGCATACTTGTGCACTTTAATATATCTTGCGTAGTTGGCTGGTTTTAGATGAAACAAGCCACCGTGACCTAAATTCGGTTAGGAGAACATTATGGTATGTTGCAGTAGGTACTTTCTTTATGTATGTACATAGTTATTATACAAAACTAGTGACTACCATGCAAGTCTATTAATCTATCAGGTTGAGCTTGCAGCGTCTGGTATGTGTCGTCGAAGCATCGGAATGCTTGCGAGAGCACGTAAAGTCACGTCGCTGGTCTCATACGAATTGAGTTCATGTTTTAGTTCATTACTGAGTATAATGTTTATGTTGGTTGTTTAAGAAACGTTCTTGCCGTTCAGATTTAGATTAATTTAGATTTCTGTATCTACTATTTGATTCAGATTAGATACTTTCACTCGCAAAATAAATGTTATTAAAATATAATATAATAAAATTAGTGGCGTTCCCTCAAGATGATGGAAAAAATGGAACACCAAAAACCACTGACTGCGATATCAATCCGATCAAATTACCGACGAATTTAAAATCACGTATCAGCGATTTTAAACAGCGTATCGAGGACAACACAATTAGCGTTAGTGAATATTAACAAACCGTAATAAACGCTTCAAACGATTCACATTACGCGCCGACGCAATCTGTACGGACCAATCAGCGGATGATTTTAATCGCTAAGTAATCATGGGGTCGCCTGGACCGCTCGGGTGAAGCCGAGACAATTCCATTTGTATTAAAGCTTCTGTTTCGATAAAAGTTGTTTTAATTATGTATAATAGAGTATTTGAGCTGATGGCGCAGTGGCTAAGCGATTGACCTGCTGCGCTAAGGGTTTAATACCCGCACGGGACGGAAAAATGTGTGATTTGCGGATATTTGTCCCGAGTCTGGGTGTTATTGAATGTGGTATTTCATGTTTGTGAATCGTAATTTCGATACACCAGAAATTTCCAGGATAGGGTGAGGCTTTTTTCTAAAAAAAATGATTCACGAGAAATTCCAAGTGTGAGTGATGTGTAAGAAAAAAGAGTATTTGGGTATATAGGATATTTATGTACGGCGAGTGAACTTAAGTCTGTAACGTTAACATGTTTGATGCGGGTAAGCTCATATAACATCGATTACAAATTAAATATCAGATATTTAAAAAAAAAAGTACTAGTAGACGTGAATTAAAAAAAAAAACGCGACGAGGAAATTTGCGGCTGCTTTTATGAAGCTTCTAGAACTTCTAACTAAACTACCTAACTATAGTACCTAATACGTAATCTGATGAAAATAATAGTCGGCACTCAGTAACCGGTAACTTGCGTTCGTAATTTTTATTGCGATAATATTAAAAAGAAAACTAAAAAGGTTTTATTTAAGCAAAATACTTTTGTTAACTTTTACCATTCACTTATTCTATTCAAGACTGCAATTTCTCGAAGAAAGCTGCTTATTTCTTAAATGCAGCTTGGGAGTCGACGTGGAGTAAGAGTAATTACTTTAGTGTAGACTTCATAGCTGAACTCTCTATAATATGATAACTAGGTACCACGTGCAAATAACACGCTATGATAACTATCTAGGTAAATAGTCGTATGACTAATTAGGTACAACTGTTATCGTCAATTCTCATCATCATCATAACATCACGCCTGTATTCCCCGAAGGGGTTGGCAGAGGTGCACATTTTAGTACACCCACATTTCACCAGTTATGTTTTAAGTCCAAAGTCCATCGTCAATTCTTTGCTTTACTTAGTTACACGTGTCTGAAATGAGAATAATTTAAAGATTATATCAACACTATCGGAGCCGGCAGATGTCGTCCTGCCCGGAAAAGCAGCGCCACCAGATAGGGTCCAATTGTATTTCCAAACCATCCAGGAACCTACCTAAATATACACTACATATTTCATCCAAATCAGTCCAGCCGTTTAGGAGGCGTTAGGTGACAAACATGCGTACAGAAAAATTGTATTATATTAAGAGGCTTTAGATCTTAGATATCGCTTAGTAAAATGTGCTATCTATACTTAGTAAGTTTAAATAACCTCAAATAGCCCTTAGAGTCTTATAAATACATTGATTCTGGTATTATGTTAACTTAAACACGACTAAACGATATTTGTGTTAGGTGACGTCCGTCCCAAAAGTTGAGTAAACTCATTTATCTGCGGTTTGCCTCTCGGAATCGCGTCGGTCGACCGATGTGTTTTGTTTACCTATTTTCCTTGTAAAACCAACGAAGTGTATATTTCGTCGGTTAAAATTCTGCTGAAAACGTCCCTCTTAAAATGTGAAAGCTGTTGTAGACAGGTTAAAGAGTTGTCTATTTTTAAAGTAGCTTACGAGAAGTTATAAAATGTGGATATAGACCGTTTTTATTTTATAAAGAAAATAGACCGATGAGATTTATTTAGTGTAGAAAGTTGACTGATTAGTTGCTTATATCCTCACCAATAACGTTGCTCGTTTACAGTATTTTCGAGCTTTTTAAGCGGCCGTGAGGATTGCAGCAACACACTGTTGCTCCGTAATTCGTGAGATACTTCGCACGTGTACATACTCTTTTCATTCATGTTTACGTTCATACTGCATAAAGATATATTCATAAAGACCGCTCAGAGGACACAGTAATATGATTAAGTGGTAGCCAATATTATTTTTCTAACTTAAAAGGGGAAATCTCAAACAGACAGAAGGCACTTCGCTAAAAAAACATGCGGACATAAGCTCATACAGCATTCATGTGTTTCAGGAAATTTTATAAAATGCACGATTTTTTTGCTTATTTCTATGTAAATAAGATAAATTTTTGATTACTCTCTGTGAACTTTCTTTGTCTCGAACAAAGAAGCTAACAACAATGGTATTAAGCGTTGAATGGAGTGTTTTTGTATGAAATTACTTAGAACCGTTTATGCTGACATTAGCGCGGAATACCTGAGGAATTTGATATATTAATAGACTGAAATATAGTTTTTAATATTGTTTTACTAACTGTAAATAAAAACTGTCTACATTTTATATTTGAATATTTATCAATCAACATCAGTTCCGTCCGTAATCTGTTGCCGTCTTATAGTTTATTGTGAATGGAAGTAAATATCTTTGTTTTTGACTATGCACTATGAGTTTTGTCATTAAAAATACTTTACACCTTACAATGTATTTTTCAAAGGAACTGATAGAAATCTTGGCTAACTAAATTAGAGTTCTAATCACGTTCACCGCCACCAGAACGTTCGAATCCCTAAAGCGATTCAATACTTGATGCATTGAAAGTACTCTTAGCCACAGGTAGTCTTTTAATTGGATTTAAAATCCCGAACGAGTTCAAGTAATGAATTTATCGGCACTGAAGACTGGAAGTATCACTACGTTAAGCGTCGCACGTTCGTTTACTAGAAGTAGGTACGTAAAATTTAATGAAGGTTGTTTTGTTTTAATTCCCAAATTTTTGATGGGTGGATTGTGCTGCTGGGCTGTACCCAGCTAGAGCCAGTTCTTCCTAGAGCTCTAGCTCTAGGAAGCGGTGACTGGAGAGATATGGGATATAGATTATAGACCTTCAAAAAGTCCTTATAATATTAGTCTATTTTGGATATTGATTTTTATCTAATAAAAACACAAAATAATGTGCAGTAATGTTAAGATAACACGTGCAAAAAACATGCGTGTTGTAAATTCTTAACTTGATCAACGATTTTAATACTTAAAAAAAAACTTTACCTAATAGTTGTTAGTTTGTTACGGAAATCACGATTCCATGTGTATGAAGCTTAAATTCTAATATAAGCAAAAAGTTGTATTGAAAAGCTTACGTTAGGCAATGGCGGCAAGTTAGTTTATTAGAAGTAAAAGCGGATTCTGTCAAAGTTAAATTATGTTGGGCGAGATACCGGCAAATTTAGGCGTTAACACAGTTATTTCTTATCAGCGTCAAAGTTAAGGCAATTTTGTAGATATCACCAGTAATAAGTAGAGCCGGGTATATTGGTGGTTTGTTGTGATTACAAATTCCTGTATTTGTCATCTACAATATTTTCATTTTAACACTTCGACTCTCCGCTAATTAGACACAATAGTTAAACAATCGATGTGTACCATATTATATAGTGTACTGATCAGTGATAAGGATAACCTCTGCCTATCCCTTCGGGGAATAAATTATGATTTACGTCGTAAGCAGTTGTAGCTATTGGTCTATGGTTCTCTGCCGCAGATGATGCTGATTGAAATCGGTTGAGATTTTTATGTACTATTATAATTATTTTTAGTTATGCCTTCTGGCAGCGAGATGCGTCGACGATATAAAGATTGCATGGCCACCTGGATAAGATTGGAACAGGACCGCGGCGCATGACATTGTTTAAGGGAGGCCTATACCCAGCAGTAGGATATTGAAGGCTGTGCATGATGATGATGATTATACTTTTTAATTTACCTCATTTAAAGACAGGTTTTAAGGCACCATTTATTGCGCATTTATATTTGTTTGAAACATATCGATATGCAATAGCTTATTGTCTTTCCTAATTGGAGAAATAGGCCTAAAAACCAAAGGCGAAGAGAGAATCTTTTGATTTTTTTATTTATTCATTCTTTCGCGTTGTCTCAGGAATGGATGTGCATAAATAATTGACGAGCGTTAGATGTGGCAGAACCTTAAACATTTATATAAGGCGTGAAGAAAAATAAATTGATAGAAGAAAATTGATCTTTAAGTATGTATAAGTTTAAGTAGGTTTTATTGTTGTGCCGTTCAACAGGTAGATTTTCAGCTAAATATATTATTAACTCGGTTTTCTTCTTAAAATGGGCTTTTGAGTTATTCAGTATGTTTCGAGCGCGGCTTTTATCTAAATCTTTTGTTGATCTATTGCCGATTTTTCATTCTTTTTGCGGCGTAAATGCCTTTGAATAAGCAATGAAAATGCGAACAGTATTATTCACATTACGATTGGTATTGTACTTAAAAAGTCATACATTTAAAAGTAGCTTCATTATATTTAAGTCACACCTCCCATACTTTTTTCGCGGTCATAAAATATTCGTAGATCGTCTACGATTGCCGTAGCATACTAACGTAGCGTCGGCTACGCCGTAGCAGTAAATCACAGTTGACTGTATAAATGTAGAAAATATTGCCCATTAAGTTTAAAAGAGTTTTTTGTAATCTGCAAGGTTCATGTTTTTTCCGAATAAAGAATGGGAATAATTACTTCCCATAAATAAAAAGTACTCGGCGGAAACGTTTGACATTAATTTTATTCTGTTATAATTGTTGAATAAGGGTCTGGATATAATAAACTAGGTAAAGGTAGGTTACTTATATATTTTGCTGTCTGGCTTATTAATAGAACGTTGATATTTCAATAATTTTGTATGATTATTATGTATATTGTAGACACTGGCCTAACTATTTTTATATACATATAGGTAACTAGGCAAACATATAGGTACATCTCTGCCTACCCCTTCGGGGAAAACGCGTGTGATGTTATGTATGAAATTAGAATAAAAGAATTTATATATGAATCAGTGTAATAAACATTAAACCAGAAAATATACCAAGCAGATTGAACACAAGATCGACCTTTTCGAAGGGCGAACTGAAAATGGTCAAATGTATACATAACATGTTAGTTGTATCTTATATCTTTTAAACAGAAACTACTACAAAAGATACCTTTTTTACTTTACGAAAAGGTTTTAGATAAATATAGGCTAGACTGTACAAATAGATGCTTTTATCGTATTTCATACTTATGGTATATTGAAGTGACGTCATCAGTCCATGTTTTTAAGAGCAGCCTTTTACTTCGCAACTAAGTCGAATTAGGGTACTCACGTGAATACAACGAGAATAAAAGAAACAGGTGCCTATATTTTCATATTTAGAAAAGAAAAAGAATTTCGATAACAATAGCCTGTCATCGTTCTTTCGCTCGATGATATAGGACCTCATTATTTTTGTAACAGATACTCACGAATATAGCGCTGTAAGAGTAACGAACGGTTGGGCCCCGACGCTAGTACTTGGTTTAACATGAAGTGGTTTCTAAGCGGCTGTCGGATATAATTTTTTTTTTTAAACGTCGCCCCACACTAGGTAGTCCTGTGTCGTAACTGCGTTTCACAAACATGAAATATCACAGTCATACACAAACATCCAAAGTCGGGACAAACACCTGTGGTTCGCGCAAAGTTTTGCCCCGTGCGGGGATCGAACCCGCAACCCTTAGCGCAGCAGTCCAATCGCTTAGCCACTGCGCTAATCAGGTCGTCGTCAAATTAAATTACTTTGTTGAGATTCTCGTACCAAACGACATTTTAATCTTTGCAACAGAACAATAAGTTTGCGTTGATAAACTGGTCTATAAATCTTTTGCGAGATGACAATAATTTTGATGTACTGTAGCAATATCTCGGCTAGCTCATCGCGGGACCAATTTGTAAGGGGACACACCTGTGCCTCGAACGCCTCGAATGAGATCAAACGAGCTTCTACAGGTAATGAACATATACTTTCTTTGAGTTACGCAGCTACTTATCTCAGAATAAAGGGAATACAAGAAGCTTGTATGTGCACATGACGTAAGACTAAACTCAGTGAGGTAATTTGTTCGTCTCTTTATGTACTTGTACCTACATATATAATAGATTGAGTTTCCATGTGGTTGCTCTCTTAGAATAATGATTTACATACTACCGCCTTAAGTATACACCTAGTTGCCTATGCACGTCTACGCTGTGTGATTGCTTCAGTTAATTGTCAACGAACTTAGTCCATCAAATTGAAATCAAATTGGTGGTGGTTGCATTCTGTAATCGTAATTCCTCTTTTCATGGTCCCTGAGCTCGAATGCTGAGCATGAGGTCCTGAGTTTGAATTCCGGGTTGGGGAAAGTGTTACTGGGTTTTGCATTAGGTGATTCTCAGCAGAGAATTCTCTTCCCTTTAAACTTGATTTAAGTAAACGCATATGGAGATCTTTACATAATTACCTAATTGATAATTTACTATGATGCTGTAAATGTAGAATACTCACCAAAGTAGCCGATGTAGGTTAAGTAATGCTTCGAATATTGACGTTGATCTGAAATAAAGAAATTATTTTTTTAGTAATTTAATAAAATTGTAGATACGTTCGTAAGAGGTTTGTGGACCAGCTTACTAAGGACGAGGTTGCAAATTTAAAACTGTATAATTATATAACGTGGTCTATGCCATTCTAAATTAATTAGAAACTGACTTATAAAGTATATTAGTACCCTAGTTGTACCCGAGGGAGCACGAGACGAATATAACTTCATATTTTTCAGGCTAATTGACCATTGCATCCCAAATTGGTACAAACTTTACAGTAATATGTTAATATTTCACTGCTGCAGAGATGCACATAGGTCGAGGACCTTGGGTTCTTTGAACTGCCACACAGGTCCACGAAGTCCCTTTGAGAATTTCAAGTGAACATTAAATATAAAGCTGCAAACATTCCATTACCTGAGCTCATTGCTATTATAACCTTTAACCGTAAAATTCTATTGGCTCTCTCTTGTTTGTACGTTAATTAGTTTTGAAGTAATAATGAAGAACGTTTCGTTAGGGTCCAACAAAATAGTCGAGCATTTACAGGTTGTGTCCTCTTTATAATGATGTGAAGAGCGGTTAGTTGACATTTAGGTAACCAGACTCTCTAGGCAAGTGGCAAAATGACGAAAAGGGTGAAAAATATATGGGTTTTATATAATCATCGTCAGCTGGAAGACGTCCACAGTTCAACACAAGCCTCCCCCTTAGGTAAGGGGGGGTTTGCCATAATCCCCACGCTCGGCAAGTGGCTTGGGAATCGCAATATTGGTGGTGATGTTACAGAAGACGCTGCTGCCCATCTTCTGGATATTCCCTTAGTCGCCTTTTACGACACCCACGGGAGCAAAGGGGGTGGTCAATTCTAGGCCGAATACCACACAGCGGTTTGATATAATATTGTCATCGATAAAATAGTCGAAACATTATGTAATCCCCAAATAGTTATATATAGCTATTCGATTTCTATTCGTCAAGCGTTTGCCACTTGTTTAACCGAAACCATCTAGTTTTAATAAAAATGACTTGTAAAAGTGTTTTGTAAAACCTATTTGCAAAAATAAAATCATTTAATAAATGAGTATGTAAGTACGATCGATAGGTACTTAATACTGCCTGTATACACACAAATAAGTGTCATCACAAACAACGTTCCGGCAGGCAAGGTTTGAGTTACATAAATGATGTTTTTATACCGAAACTACTTTCTACAAATACAGTTTTAGCTACTATTTATACATAATACTAAATGAAAACAAATGAAAATTCAAAGGGTTGACCTCCCCTCTGAAAATTCGCTACAAAAGCAAATGAGAATCATATACGCCCCTACAGCCTCTGTATTACGGTTCATTATCCCATCGGTCAGTTTCAATAGCTTCGGAACAAATCAATAACAACCGCGATACCGTCGCAGTATTCAATGGAGCTATCAAATGGATGACCATTAGCTTTGTAATGCGGCTTTGAACCACTTCTGTAGTGGCTCACTCGGTCTAATTAGTGGCCAGTTTAGCTGAATGCATCTTTCAGCTCGGATTACGTTACAGTGTCAGATATATGGACTGGCGAACCTGGGGACTAATAACCCTCTGAACGCCGAACATTTTTAAAGACCAATATTTGGTGTCCAAATGAATGTCGTCGAGATGCGTTTTATTTTGGAGATTTATACTATTCAAAGAGTATGCACTTAGGTGGAGAGCTGAATAGAAAACGATTTATTGTATGCGCCTAAACCAGCACACTGGTCGATTCTAAAACCCGGGTATTCTGCAATTTGTTGGGTCAGCCGATGTGATAAATATAAACGTATTTCATCTGCGCGTCTAATTTTGGTACAGCCTAGGGACCTAGGGACGTTATACTCATGAAGACAGTCGTGTTCAGGGTCTTAAAAAATTTCAACCTAAGTGGCAATGAACAATGTTAGTTTGATTTACAATTAGTATGAGTGAGATGTTTCTTCAGGTATTCGTGCAACTTAGATACTTTTGATAAACTTCAAGTTAATTTTGAAAAAATCTTTCGTAAGTTCAAAAGTAAATAAGGACATTGAAAATGTTAATTATCAAACATTTTTATATACAATGCTCCGTAACTGTTAATAATTCCTTGTATTATGTTACCTTCTAAGCGTATTTAGAAGATAAACACAGTAAGCAAAAACAAACTTCCAACCTTTATGCTTATAAAAGATTAAGTTCCAAAATCCACCTGACGTCTATGTGGGTGGTACAGACAAAGAATGATATCAGCCCGCCTTTTCTGCGCTGTCACTGAATAGGTAAAACAAAAAAGTTTTATCTCATCCGCGACTCTTTGTAGATAGCCGAGTGGAAACAAATAGACAAGCCTGTTTGATGTGGAAAAAGATACTGATAGCTACACGTACCGCATTTACATTGTTTTGGGTGATAAGTGGCCGATCAAATAGTGGATTTGGTTTAGGTGTCTGGTTCGCTTAGCTAGATTTATCTTTTTGAAAAAATGTTCAATTCGGTATGGGCTGAGTCTTTATGTATGGATGACTGTCCCCCACGGTAGTAGCCGCTACATTTTTTCGGGTTAATCCAGAGTGACAACTCTATACCATATTTTATCGAAATTGGTCCTACCGTTTAAGAGTGAGGAAGTATCAAACATACAAACACTCACAAACTTTCACATTTGTAAAATAAGTGTGATTAGTTTAAATTGTTTGAATTCAGTTAATAAGTACCGACTTCTTTCTTACTTTATTGTGTTATTTTGGTCCGCCTTTAGTTATTTTAAAAGAGACGAACCAACGAATACTAAAAAAATATGCGAAAGTTGGATTAATTTACATTCTAAATACTCGTAGTGGCAAGAAATTCACGAATAATATGTAACAATTTAAGACTGTGAATACACAAAACCGTCGAATTCACCGCTGATCTGATCCTATTCAATACGCGGCACGACAAACAATAAAAAATCTGGCTGGAAAAATAAAGCCAATCCCTAGAGATAAATTTACATAATAAAGAATGGTTCACAAAGGGTTGGGATACAAATATCTGCGCATAATCGAGCACTTTGTGGGAGAAATTGAATTCTAGTGGTGGGCTTCCCTGATCCCAAAGTGACCTTAGACAAGAAGTAATCAAGTTACGAGTTAAACTTATATGGAGTTACGGTGAGTAGTTATATGGTCTCGTGGTCGCGTACATAACAGTGTCTTTGTCTTTGAGCTTAATTCACTATTGAAATGAGGTTTTTCTCCCTTTTGCTCTGTATTCTTCTTCACATGAAATAGGTTATGCAGGGTAGAGATTGGTCAGTCAACAAGGATGGTAGTGAGGTTGATGTCCGAGGGTATCTTGACAGTGGACGTATTTAAGTATCGTCACCACTCGTGGATGATCGCTACATGCACCCTTATTTATACTCTGGTCATATTATACAGTGTTCGCATTACCAAAAAATACACTTGATTTTGATTTAGGGTAGAGATTACAATCCCAAAATCAAGTGTATTTTGAAAGAAAGAGTTTTTTGTAGGCGCAATGAGAGTTTTCGTTTTAAGATATCTTCGTCATCTTCATCATAAATAAAAAGACGTAATTTCAGACTACACCCTTCCTTGTGATATTTTTTCCTCCCCCCATTTTAAGTCTCTCGGTATTAATAGACGATTACTTTTTATTATATTATGATTATGGACCGTAAATTATTTTTGCGACAATCGAGCATGACGGATTACCTATTGCTTAGATTCTAGGTTACGCAGCAACTCGTAGTGCTTTGGTGACTGATCCATCAATGTATTGCTGCAGAATTGGGTGTATAGCTTCATTGTTAACAAGTCCTCCGTCAAATGGATCGATACTAAAATTGTTTCAAATTATAAGGTAAAGTATTTTTTAAATCATTTGAATTTGCAAAAACTTCCTATATCTATAATTACAATTTTAAACAGTTTAGAACATAAGTCTCAATTGCATCTTCCAATTAGGGGTATTAACAGTAACATAATAGGAAGATACAATTGTTGTGTTCCGCTGTTCTGCACCAGTAAATCCTTATACAATAGAATATTGCATTTGCCATTTACAATAGGGTATTAAGTTTCACAATCGTACTAACGCGTAAGTACTGGCAGGCTCCTCTGTTTACGGGTGGTCTTTGATTCTATTCTGCTGGTAAAATAAATTTATAATAATAATTAGTTAGGTAAGTATCTTGAATTTAATTCCTCGTGTATTTTTTTATACATAGAGTTGTATGCATATTTTGCTAGACAGTATAAGTTTCAGTCTCGCAAAAAAACTCTTTGAAAGAAAAAAAATTGATCAAACTTTTTGATAATGAAAATAGCAAAGATATGCACACATGCAAAAAACAGTAGAATTGGGAATCTTATAATTAAAGAATGGTAACATTTTTACGTACCTACTGGCAACCAAAGATTTTCACAACACTTGTGTTCCAATATATTATTCAAAATAAAGAGACAAAAGTATCTAGGTCGTCAACGCTCGAGGTATAATAATGTGTGCACAGTGCGCACTGACCTGTCGTGCGATTTCACGCTGTTACAAGTTTAAAACAACGCCCGTCAGACTTCTACGCAGCCCGTACATGACACATCAAAGGGAGGCTTTGAGACACACCATTCATTAAATAGACAAGCAATAGATATCCTGCAACATGAATGGGCAGACCTCTTTGAATTCAGCCTCTTTGGTGCTTTGTATAGATTGAATATATACGTTTACCTATTGGTTTCCCTGTTAGAGTAATGAAGTTTGTATGCCATCAATTTGATTGAACATGCGTATGTATTATACGAATAATTGTGATATTTATAGGTATGTATGCTACCTGTGCTCTGCAAATAGAAAGGAAAAAGAGACTCATTAGTGACTCGAGTTATACCTACGTATTTACTATTTATGTAGTATATCTACATTAAAATATAGATATATTTCAGAAAGTTGTCATATTACAAACAATTGTATAGCGCCGACTTCAACTTCGCTTAAGTAAAGTGATGGGAATAAAATATTATTTTTCACTTTTGAGTTAGTGGTTTTTCAAGGCGTTTTGTTGTTTTTTTATAGAAGCACTATTAGAAACCTAAGCATCTATAACTTAAAAAACCAAGAAATTAAAACAACGTACCGGTATAGTTGTCATTGCAATTGGTCTGTGTGTCACGCCTGTTTCGATCCAGATCAGCTGTTGTCCGAGAATATAGAGGGTACAATATGACGTCCGCTTGCCGTCCTAAGTACACTCGTCTATGGAAATTCGCTGTCGTCCGTTATTAACCACACCCACGTGGACATATCCTCTCAAAATGATAATTATACCTACGTTATGTTAGACTGCCAATAGAGGCTTTATGTGCTTATATTAAAATTGCCTTTTTATGCTTATTGGGGCTGGTTTTTACTAAATGAAATTAGACTTTTTTATCTTAGCTTTTATCACTAAGTATATTTTATTACATCAGCCCCCTTACCATGAACTTTTAATGCAGGACAATTTATGTTGTCGAAGCGAGAAGCCACGCGCCGCATAGGTGCAGGGTAATGCGGCGTCTCGCTTCCACGACGTAAACTGTCTCGCTTTATGAGTTCATGGTAAGGGACAGTGCATTTATCATGGAATTAATTCGTGTTAGCTAATTGAGACTCAAAGCTAGTTGCCATATTGACGGATGCCAGATAATGTTTCTGAAAACTTCATAATTCTTGCAGTCCTTCATCTGTCAAGACGCCTTCTATATGCGTGTGGCCATTGTTTTACTATAGTGTCTGCGAAACGTGACCAGCGAAAAGATAAACAAGTTAATAAATGTAAATATCTGTATAAAGAGGACTATTAATTTACTATAAAGCTACAATTAACAAATAATTAAGCTCCTCTTGTGAAAATATGTTCTCAATAATTAAGTGAAAAATATTTGCACAAAACCGAAGTTAAAATCTGTCTCTCAATGTTCATAATTAAAATGTGTAACATGAATTTTAAATTACTTACCATGAAAGTAGTAGCATGAACTATAAAATAAATACAAGTATCAATTTTATAAAGTGGAATCTGTTTTCAAAGGAGTAATTAACGTTTCATTTTATACGATGTACACAGATTAAATATTATGTAGATATATAATGTACCTGCATACTATAGCACTTATAGAGTAATGAAATTTTAAAACGAACATAATTAAATCCTTCTCCGCAGATTTGAAACTGTAATTAAACGCGGTATAATTAAAACTAATTGAAATAAGAGAGCAAAATATTTTCATATTAATTTCTGGAATATTTCAGTTAAGCTGGTAGGTATTTTAGTAAAAGGGAATACTACTACTGAGTTTAATATGATAAAAGTATAGTACGTACTACTGATATTCACATAACTGATACAATGTAGGTATAGTAGGTAGAGATTGTGCCCGCAGATCAATCTGACCGCATACACAAACGATATAAATGAATTGTGCTAATAATGCTCAAATTAATGATTTAATTAACAGATGTAGTGAGTGGGCATGAGATTATTGAGTGTATATTAGATATATAATGATATAACTATAAGTTAAGCTAATAAAAGAAAATCCAAGATATTCATAATTCTGTGGCAATACCTACAGGGCTTTCACAGAAAATCTTACTTCAATTTCCAAATCACATTACTCCGAATCGCCGATCGGTCTATATACCTCTATATATATATACCTACGTACAGTCGACTTAACAATCAGTCCTCGAGACAAGCCTGCGCCTATAATTTTCAAAAGCCCGCCGTTGATTACTCTCGAGTACAACCGCGGCACACAGCTATAGCGACCTAGTTTACATTGTTTACACGACCCTGCCTTGGTCCTAGTTATTCCTCTTGGAACATGTAAAAACTTTTTTGTTACTCTGCTTTAGGGTGTACAACAAAAAATGTTTGTGTGTTCAGTAGATAGCGAGTAAAGAGGTATTCAAATAATTCTGGGCCGAGAGTAAAGTATTCTTTGTAGGGCTGTACAACTTTTTTTTTTAATTTCTCTTCTACTATCGTGTTGACATGGGCTGAGGTAAGTTAGTTGGCCAGGCTGCCGGTACAGGGTCCATTACGATTTATTAAATACTCTTAGGCTCTTTCAATACGCTATATTTCTCTTGAAAATTAGATAGAATGCAGAACATTAATACGGCAATATAGTTATCAATTATTATTATTTTGTATTAGGTAATAGGTATTTTCTGAAAACAAAACAACCAGCTCGAATTATCTTGATGAATTAACGGTCAAGTATGTTTAAAATGTATCGAGGAATGTGATTGCTAGAGGTTGACTATTCTTCGTTAGTTTCTGCGTCATCTCTGGAAATCAGGCGTAGTTATATACATACATACGTAAAGTCACGCCTGTTTCCCTGAGGGATAGGCAGAGACCACGGATTTCCATTTGTTACGGTCAGGCGTAGTTATATTATGCATGATGTAGGTATATACATCGATAATAAATATGTATGCTTAGCGTAATGCGGCATGAGTACTTCAAAAGTTATTTCTCTACTCTACTCGATTCAAAGAATTCGAAAATATTGTAAATAGTTCGAACATATTTTTGTATCTCAAAGCTTTGAATTCTAAAATTCCTTTCTCAACAAAATGCTTTCAAAAAGGGTTTTCGTAAGAACCTGTTTTAATATTTTATGCGAATGCTACATCGTTTAGTTTAAAAAAATGTTAGTAATTAAATCTACCAATACTACAAAGAGGCTTTGTTACATCGGATTTATCATCCAATGAAATTAGTTAAGCTATGATAAATGAGTTCATTTCAAATTAACATTATTTTGCTGTCTATTTTAATTATTTCAAAACATAGAATTCCTAATTAGGCGGATTATTTGCAAAATGCTAACCACTTTTAAATGAATTAATGTTTAATGTTGCGCACTGAACTGCATAACTTCAAAATGAGTTTGGTGAAAATAGTTTCGTGAATGTAGCTAAATACCTATTCATTTACAGGTAACGTAGAAGTGTAAATAGTTTCAAAAACAATAGCAACACGGATGAACATGCAGTACATTAGATGAGACAGACTTGACTCAATGGGATAGGACCCAATATCGATTGAAGAGTGGCCACTAGGGTGTCCCAAAAAAATCAAAGTCATTTTTTTTTAACGCATACCCTCTTATTTTTTTACTTTTAAGTCAAAACAATTATAAATAAAATTTTAAGACGGTAGGACCTCGGTAACCCGTGCCGACTTGCATCGATACATGTCAGTACTTACTCTCTGAGGCTGACGCGACCTAAGGTGTCGATGTGCTTGTGAATATTT
The DNA here is from genome assembly GCA_946251915.1 of Abrostola triplasia. NCBI lineage: Eukaryota > Metazoa > Arthropoda > Insecta > Lepidoptera > Noctuidae > Abrostola > Abrostola triplasia. The sequence continues at coordinate 4,940,392 of OX276434.1, read as the reverse complement.
GTTATTTAGCTATAGAACTCGCATTGTCTTCAACCAGTCAACACGTCAGTGCAATTACGCAGTACTAAAAGTGGTATATTTATAGGTGACGTAAAACATCAAACAACGAGCTCAAAACTTCCGTCTAATGGACAAATTCTAGCAGTTTTATTATTTTACAACTAGCTGCGCCCCGCAGTTACCCGCTATATTTTTTCGGGATAAAAATAACCTATGCGTTAATCCAGGGTGTCAGCTACCTCCATATGAAATTTCATTAAAATCCATTCAGTAGTTTTTACGTAAAAGAGTTACAAACATCCATATTTAAACTTTCGCGTTTATAATATTAGTAGCTATATCCGTGAAGTGAAATTAACTGTTATTGAAAGCACGAATTTCACTATTCACGAGTGCATTATTTATTGGGAAAAGGCGCGTATTCCTACTAAATATTTGCCTTGTTGTGTAAAAAAACTTGTAAACTTAGGTATATCAAGTTTGGAAGGACTTACAAAAAATTCACAAAAGACACAAGACGTATTTAACCAGCGCCTTCAAGACTTTGTCAACAATTTGATAATTTGTTTGATTGATTGATTGCACACGCCTTGTGCTTTATGAAATCAACGAGGTCTCACGAGAAAATTGATAAAACGGTCTCAAAAGCAGCCTTGCTTAAGATTACTCAGGATATGTGGCGTTTAACTAACAAAGTTTCTATAATATTATCACTGTTTGATGATGATGTGGCCCAAGAAACTAAAGTTCAAATGGTTCAAAATTTAACCAAAGAGAAAGAAAGACCTCATGGAAAACGATACATCCCATCGAAATGATACTTCAATCCTTGTTCAACCGCCTAGAATTGAAGACAGTTTTCTACATGAATGTCAAATAATGCTTCTTTTCAAGCCCTGAAGCCCTGAGAGCCCACGAAGCTAAGCAGCACTGAGAGTAGTAAACGATGTAGCCGAAAGAGCGGTTAAGTTAATGCAAGACTTTCATAGATGAATCACTGTTGAGCAGAAGCAAAATATTTTTTTATTACGTTGCGTACAAGAACACCGGAAAATTTCCTGACTAACAAACAAACATTTAAAAGAAAATTTGACCAATAATAATATTTTTAATGAAAATGAACAAATAATATACTATTTTGGGTGTATTGGAGTTTTAATTAAGTAATAAAAAATAAGTTCTTATTTCCTCCTACAGTAAGTCAGTACAAATTTTCAGGTAAAAGTTTGGCATCAAGTCGGCACGGGTTATCGTTGTCCAATCGCAATAATATTTATTATTTGAGTCAATGAGGTCAATTCGAATAAAAATAGAGGGTATGCGTATTCGATTTCGCGAAAAATTTTTTTGCCCTTATGTCTTGGGACACCCTAGTGGCCACCTACGAAAATGGTTCCCAAGCAAGCGTTTACATGTATATTATTTGTATATCTACGTACATAGAACAGTCCGGACGGGCTTTATGAGTTTCCGTCTCAAGAACTACTTGTTATTACCTCATTGAACATACAAAGTCAGTCAATCTGGGAAACGTTTGACATGTTTGGAAACATCTGCGGTTAAGCTACCTACCTACATGTAACATGGATTATTGTATACCTAAAAGGGAATGTGGAATATAAGAGAGAGTGTTGAAGAGGTTGCGAGTAAACTATTAAAAAATACATAAAAAAAGGTCTACTCGATGTTTCAATTTGTTGTCTGGCTAATCTTTTTGCGGCATGAGCTAGTTTGACGGTAATATCATGTCTGCACCATAGATGAAGAAGTATTTTATCAGTCTTACTTAATATGCAGTTGTTCCAAACAAGATGTGCTCGGAGGAATAATTAGAAAATTAAATAGATTAAACTTTAATTCGTTGCGTGCGCAGAGCATAACTATATACCACATACCACAATTATTTATAACCTAAGACCTAAAAAACTTGTAAAATGTTTCTCGTAAATTGAAAGATTATGACGCTTCAATGTTGTATCGAGTAGTCAGTTTCAGTGGCACTATATAAACCAACCTCAGATATCGTCAACAAGTCTCAGTCGCGCTGCCATGGGACTTGAGAGCGAATCGGTAGCAACAAGTCGGTTTGATATTTGCTCTCAATATTGGCACTTCTTCGCTAACGTTGGTCTGAGGTTGTTTATGTAGCTAATGAAATAACCTTCATAGTCGTTCTTTTGCTTTGAGTAGGAGTAAATATTACCAGTGATGAACGAGCGTGCGAGTAGCACTCGATTGTATAGATGTTATAGTGTCGATGGTAGTAGTATCGTCATTAGTAGATGTTTGTACTTGTATGTAGGTACTACATAGTAATGCTTAGATTTCATCGACCTCTGTACTTACGGCCATAGTTATTTAAGAGGTCCTACTTTTTTACTATTGAACAGCATGCACATTCAGCATAAGTAGCTTAACATGTTAAGAAACCTTATTTCAAATAATTGAAAGAAACAAACATATATTTTTTAAAAACCTCGCCCCACACTAGGATTTAGTGCTGTGTCGTAACTGCGTTTCACAAACATGAAATATCACATACAAAAACACCCAAACTCGGGACAAACATCTGTGGTTCGCGCAAAGTTTTGCCTCGTGCGGGAATCGAACCCGCAACCCTTAGTGCAGCAGTCCAATCGTTTAGCCACTGCGTTACTCAAATCGTCTAATAAAACTAAAATTATATTAACGTCCAAATGAGGATCTGAGAATATTTAAGACTTTTTATTGTATAAGAAGATGTTCTTTAATTAATGGCATGGAAAAAAATGTTAAGCTACTTATGATGCTGACTGTACTTAATGTCATAACTAACAAAGTGTAGTATTTTGAATACCGTTGTAAATTCCAGAAGGTGTTTAATTAATTATGTTAAATCTAAACGATTTTTTTATTAGTACACAGGAGGGCAATAGCCCGATAAAAAAGACTTGTATAAAATTATTAGTTCAATCTAAGTTAATGAACAATTTACCCTAATGTTTTTATGTAAGTCCTAAGTGTTATTTCTTTTGGCGTTATTACCAACATTAATTTAAATACGGTGGCGTGTTATGTCAAAATATGTTATTACAACACTATTAAATATTATTATGTTGGTAGTATTATTTTTATTTTACTTACAAGGTCGTTCGCGTAAAGGTAGTGAAACGGTTTAGCAATTTATTTAATGCTGTAATCATGAACTTTTTGATTGTCAACGTTAAAAATGAAACTTTAGAATTGAAGTCAAAGTCATACCTACCATAATATCGATACCTATCAGTATACCGGCTTTGCTATTTACTATCTGTTATGTAATCAATCATTCTTGTATGCGTTTTTAATCAAATATATGTATGTGTTGGTTAGTAGGTATACCTATATTTATTATGTGAAAGTAATTTTGTTTGTTCCCTTTTCACTCCTAAACCACTGAGCCGATCATCATGACATTTTGCATAGACGTTGCCAGAAGTACTAAAAGGACATAGTGTACTTTCCAACCAGAAAAAAGTACTTATTCCGAGGGAAAAAACGTTATCATTCAGCGGTCACAATCTTTTTGGTCACTAGATGACGTGTCTTTCGAAATTCAAATTTAACGCAGGTGAAACCGCGGCGCGCGCCTTGTCCTCTACGATTTCACATTTTGTTCACCTACTTTCTCCTTACTGCAAAACCTTACTAAGATATTGCAAAATTAGTACTCTTTTGACATGAGCGCTCAAGTTCCATGATCGTAAAGCTAGGAGCCTAAAAACTTTTTTAATTTTTAGAGGATTATTGCGAGGCTAAAATATCGGATATGAAATAAGTTTAAATTCAGCCATAACTTTTTCTTGGTAGTTCGTGGTCGTTTAAACATCCTTCAGATAATCCGATTAAAGAAGTTCAGGCCGTCTATTACCTGAACTTTGTTTATATCGCAATTTTTCTTAAATATAAAAATGTTTAGACGTAGAGTACTTATTATCGTCATTTTTAAGCCATGGTCAATTGGTCACCCTACTGTACGACAAAGTGAATAAAAGAATATTAATCAAACAACAACTCTCAAGACAAGTCTTCTCATATAAAGAAAGAACGGGCACTAATTTCAGCTGATTTACTGACCTAAAGATAAAGACTATTGCGGTCAAATCCAGTACTTATTCTTTTAAAAAACGACGTATAAAACTCTAAGGAAATCAATACAGTTCTAATGACGTCGATATAAATCGTGAACTTCATCCCCCATAAGTCGGGCGACGTTCCTCTCTTCAATTTGTATGTAAATGTACAACATGAGTATACGTACCTACATATTGTAGGTAGGTATAGCAACAGTGTGATAGCAATAAAAATCTGTTTCCACGGTTAACGAGCGTGTTAAGGCTGTTAACATAACAGTTAAACAGGCTTTAAGGACTTTAACAGGCGTCCCTCACGAAGCAACAATTTCATTAACATATCTCGACACGTTGGCTCGATTCGACAGTCTTGGTACATGACTCGCTTGTCATGTTATACTACGTAGCTTTATTGGCTTTATTACTATCGTCGTGTAAGATTTATGCTACCATTCTGACTCGCTGCCAAGTAGAATAGTGAATCTAAGACTAAATACATCGTATAAGACTCTTATGTTAACGTTCTGACTCTCTGCCAAGTAGAATAGTGAAACATCATCATCATCAGCCCGTTGCAGTCCACGGCTGGACATAGGCCTCTTTCAATGCACGCCACAAAGCCTGGTCTGCTACTTTATGCCTCCAGGCCCTGCCCTGTTTTTGAATAGTGAATCGAACACCAATAACACCATGATATAGTCACAAAGTCCTTAAGTCGGTATTCATGGACTAGGTTCAACAACAACATAACATCACGCCTGTATTCCCCATGGGGGTAGGCAGAGGTGCACATATAGTATACCCTACTAGGTTCATGTGAACATAATAGCGGCTTTGAAGGTCTTATCTTCGCACTGTGATTTGTCAGACAATAACGTATCGTAATAATCTTAAAATAGTCGAATAGTCTAGGGAAATTCAAAAATACAATTCACGATCTGCCTACCTTTTCAAAGAATATACTTGAAACCTCTCATGTCTATGTCATGCTTTTCTCCCCGGGAGAGACGCGCATTACGGTTTTCCAATTGCAGCGTTTCTGATACACTGGTATCGTTTTATTCATTGTCATCATATCCCGTCGGTTTGTATACCTATTTATGCCAGATCTGCTTACCGAGGGCTTCTCTTCTGTTACATTTATTTTGCCTTAGACTGTTAAATTTTAACTTAGTCGTGTTGAGGGAAATGATGTCCCTCGTATTGCACTGTAGGTCTACTATAACATTTTAGTCTGCTATTCTCATCCGAAGCAATTTTGTTTATGTTGTAAAAACGAAGAATCGAAACTAAAAAGTTTTTAGTTTTGATTTCCTTCTTATCGTATAAACGCCGTGGAAAAATCTCTCAGGGGCGCCGTTTTTCATACGATGTTTTTCTTCACAGTTCTTAGCAAGAAAAGAAGAAAGTTTTTTGAATTAGAAAAGACATTGGTGCCGGATTTGAATTTGCAATTGACTTGGCAGTACAACGGTTTTACCAATCGGCTATCAGTGTTTTGTTAAAATCATGGTATGTAATAGTGATTCAATTCTGTTTAGGTCTTAAAATTAATAACAGGTGATGGTTCCTGGCCTTTACGTATGTACATAAGTTGGAACTATTTCACAGTCGAGCTGCGAACCCTGATTGACTAATTGCTTAAATTGTATCACACAAAAATAATATTCGGTCAACAGAAAAATATAACATCATTAACCGAGGCGGGACAGCGTGAATGACCTTGTTTTAATTAATATTTTACTGTTATTTTGTTTCCAACTATATTTTATATTCGGCCTTGCTACAATTCATAACTGTTATTGATTTACGGTACTACATTTTTTTCTTTCATTTTACCAGACATTTTGAAGAAACTAAACAGAACTCCAATTCAATTGTTTTCCACACTAATCATTGAGTTTGTTTTGTATCGCGAACAAATTATATAAGTTTGGTACCTGCAAATAACAGAAGCAATCTCAGTTTCCATTTAATTGCTTGCACAGTTCTGTTAGCTTTGACTTTCCACTAATAATATTGTGGCGGACTTCAGTCATAAGTCGTGAACGTTCTACAGTAACTTAACACGGTAGATATCTAAATTGAAAGGTAAATCAGACAGACCAAAGCTTTCGTGGTTAATGGCTTCTATGAACAAGCTTATAAAATAGCTTGCAAATGGAAAGCTTTTCAGACAGCTTAGATGAAACTTACGGGAATATTATAAGCTTCTGACATTTATAATTTACTATGCACCTAAGTGCATGTAAGTACTAAGTAAATACCCGTTTGAATTCTCTGTGTGAAAGGAGTTCGCTGTTATGTGATAGAGCTTCAACCTTTTTTTTAACTCTTGCTTTCATAGGTAAACTTTGATGACAAAGGGTATTCGAAACGAGAGCTTTCGATTTTTAAAAGTATCATTCGAAATGAAAGGTAAAAAAATATATTCGAAAAAAGAATAAGCCTGGTCCAATATGTCATCATGATTGATTGTTGATTATGCTGCTGTATAACTTGGGTGTATGTGAGTGGGTGGTACATTTGGCACATTCAAATCACACGCGCAACACGACTGAATGCAGAAATAAATTAATATGAAACGTTGTTGCAAATATATTCTACTATTTAGAGCACATAAAGCTTATTACTAAGCCACTATATTAATGTGTATAATCACAATGCCTATGTATGCCGAATCGCTTTTGTAATTCCATCGATTAACCGCAGCTTTGTGAGTAGATTATATTAATAAAATTTAAATTCCTATTAACCCACAATCGCTGTCAAAGCCTAGTCTCGGTGCAATTATGTTATAACGGATATTTTATATTGAAAAAGCAATCAACGTGAAAATAGCGCCCATTTACATAATTAAATCAGAATACAATCTGGCGTTATTATGCAACTTCCTTTATATACAGACTGTTATATAGCAGATCGAGTGACTCTGGGATGATTGTTCCTTAGATAATTAATTTTATTAGTTTCATTTACAATGTAGAATCTCACGAAAACGTACATATATTGAAGATTTTTATGTATCATCACCATCAGCCTATCTCAGTCCACTTTTATGTGTAGATAATTTGTTAGTAAATTAATCAAGTTATACCTCTTTTGTATTTGTCTCAGCTAATTCTGGGGGTGAGTTGTACCAGCTTATTTCGATATTTGGTAAGAGCAAACAAAGTCTAACTAGGTATTTTCCATAGTACCTAAAGGCTATTAGGGCTTGTAAAACATTCATGCTAAAAACAGCCGTCAATAATCAAGCATTGACGTGCTATATCAACTATCCAAAGCTTCCATTTAGGTACGGTAATCTTTTTTCTTGATACATTTATGTATCATGATTATAGAAGTTATCTTTGAGCGTGTATTTATGTGATGAAAGAGTAAATGCACTGTAAATAAAACAGCACAATATTTTATTGGTTAAGAACTCTGACCAAACATCTGAAGGGTCTCTCGTTAGGCAGCTGGGTCAAGGACCCGAAATGTAGAAAGAGGTACTCCTTGACACGACACGCATTGTAAGGGCGTTCCTTTATTGTAAGAAGCCACTTTGTGTTTTACTGGTTGAAGCTTGGTTACTGAACGTGCGGGCTTTCGTTGGATTCTCGGTTACTTAGGATTTTAGACGCACTGGAATTTTTGTTTTGGATCTGAGCTCAACTTGGATTTGGTTAAACTGCCTGAAACTTATACCTTATCTATAACTACTAGGATTTAGTTTAACTGCCTAGAACCTTATTGGCAACCTATTGGTATAGTTATTATTATGTAATTTTTAAGAATTATCGTATTTGGAAATTGTGTGGAAATATGGTATACTACTATCGCATTAAGTAATATCTCGTTTGAAATTTTTTGCCTGGATTTCTTACCATTAATTAAAGAACTAAAAAGTTTACTCGGTTTAATTAAACATTGACGTACACGTAACTAACGTATAAAAAATTGTTTAATTAAACACAGAATTGAGCAAAAAAAGTACTTTTGTTTACAGTAAAAATAATAACAAGCTGTGGTGCTTTCAATTTCGTGCATTCGGTAAATATGCTCGAGGCTCTATTGAATAGTTTCCATTTATAAAGTGACATTTTATCATTTCACTAATATTTTGTTAGGTGATAGATAAAATATAATAGGCTCAGTGAAAATATTTAGTCATAAGTTTAGATTATGTACTAACTTGTTCGTTCTTTTTCTACATGAAAATTATAATCATGTCATTATACGAGTATTTAGATTAAATGGATGTCCATTATTATTCGCGCAAGGGTAGTTCATTAAAACGCTCTAAATAATATTGATTTAAACCAATACATTTTGCACTTATATACCTACTAGCTTTTGTCTGCAGTTTCGCCCGCGTTAAATAGTCTATGTCCTTTCTTGGGTGTTAAACTTTCTACGTGCCAAATTTCATCAGATCCGTCCAGCTGTTTCGTCGTGAAGGCGTAACAGACAGAGTTTGGAGTATGGATTTTGTTTGCCATCGAAGTAACGAGTGCTTTAACATGGTAAGTCAGTCATTCAGATAGAGGTCTTTACACCCACGTTTTACTTCACAATGATATATTTACATTTACATTTATTGCCTACATTATATTTATTGTAAAAGTACAATAAATATAATGAAGGCAATAAACAAAGGCTTATATACTTTATTTAGCAACATTAACAATAAGTCAAAACCTAAGGCGTTGAATTATTACCACAAACGTTACCAGCCAATTATAAAATGCAAGGACGGCCCTAAATTATTTGCTTACGGCATTTCTGAACTCGGCCGACCCTTGTCATAGAAATTTAACTTGCAGAATTATACCGAGGTCACAGAGAATGTTTAAAGGTGTAGTAAGACCACTGGTATGTGCCCGGCTGAATATAGCCCCTCATAAAAAGATTACGATCGTAATTATTAAGTGGGGTTCTTTAGTCTCTATGTGAGAACTCTGTTCTACAAAGGGTGGTAGGTTAGGGTGAAACAATGATTAAAATGTGTGAACGTACGTAAATTATGGGTCAAGAGAATTTCGGCAATTTTTTCAACATATAGGTAATTGTTTTCTGTAGAAAAAGCTCTACCTTCGTCTTCAGGGAATAACAGCATCATATAATGATACATAGTAGTAATAATATACTAATTCAATGCGCAAGTTGATAATCTCTAAGTCTAGGCAAAATTTAAAACATTTCAGTTTTGATCAAAAAAGTAAAAGCAAAATAGTAATGATACAAACTAATAGATAGATTAGACCCGGCTAATTCATACAGTAAAAAATGATATCCAAGTCATCTTTAGACAAGCATTGAATTTAAAACCGTACATCAATAACAATAAAGTTAATTTTCAAACAACCACCACTTCCTTATTTGCTTGCATATATTCATAAGACCAGGCGTTAGAACGCTGTCGTAGTTTGCTGACGGTCGAGTAGATCAATTATGTAGTGTACGCAATCTTGTGTGCAATCCACTCGGAGGTAAGCCTACTAGCTCAGACAGGTTAAAAATAATTCCAGGCTTATGTATATACATACATAAAATCACGCCTGTATTCCCCGAAGGGGTAGGCAGAGGTGCACATATAGTACATCCACATTTCGCCAGTTATGTTTTAGGTCCCAATGTAATAGAGGGCGAGCCTATTGCCATCAACCGGGCACAAATCCAGACTCCGTGCCGCTACTGAGATTTTACCTAATGGAAAAACCCAATAACACTTTGCCCGACCCGGGATTCGAACCCAGGACCTCGTGCTCAGCATTCGCGCTTAGCAACCACTAGACTAACGAGGCAGTTATGTATATTTAGACTAGTAAAATCTATGCAAAGTTAATTTTAGTCTTAATCAATATCTAAGCGCACACAGGCTTATTTTAGTCTCAATCTTAAATTAGAATATCTCTAGTATTGACCACGATGGGGTATGAGCACTGCATGCCATTTTCCGCTGTGGAAGCGAGATGCAGGACTACACTGCACGTAGCGGCGTCTCGCTTCTACGGCGAAAATTAACCTGCAAGGAAAACTTATAGTAACCCCGCAGGTTACAATGTGCGCTTTTTTATGAACTACAGAAACTAAAACTAAAATCATTTTAGTTTTAGTTCAGGCCTTAACTGAAAATCAACGCTTCAGCTTTCCAGCAGCATTTTGCTGAGTTAAGTTTTTTGTTTTTTTGGTTATAGCAGAGATAGCCGACTGGTATGACCGTTGAAGTGCTAAGTCAAAGGTCGCAAGTTCAAACACCGGCACGTTCCGATGTCTTTTCAAATTCATGTGCGTACTATAAATTAATTATCAGTTGCTGAAAATGGTAAAAGAAAACGTGAGAGAGGCCTACAGGCGGTTTAAACTCTGACATCAGGTTGTTCATTAACCACACGATAAGAAGAAGGGTTTTTGTTCGTACATTATTATTGTTATTTTTTCTTCCTTTTAATGTGTGTACGCGGCAAAATAGGTATATTATTTAATTCTTACATTCCCGGAAAAATCAGGCAGCAAAGTACCTCCGTATCACACAGTAAAAATAAATAAATTCCAAAATACACGTCTATAGTTATTGACGCACAGTCCTTCACCGCAGCTATCAGGCACGGAAGTCCTTGTCGTTTTCTTTCACGTTGACAAGGGTAACCACTTTGCTGCAAAGGCACCTTGTATTTTTTACATATTTTTCAACGGAATAATGCGTTTGTGTTGTTGTTGATAACAGGTTATGATATACTGACATATGTGTTACTTTGACTAGGTGAGCTTGATTTTATTGGTATTGTAATATAAGGCATTTAATCGTGGTGATAGAGACTCAAAAGACAACGGTCTGCCAATACGGTCAAAACGGTTTGACCGTATTGGCAGACCGTTGTCTTTTGAGTCGCGTTGCCTTTAAGGACCTCTGTATTTCTCAATAATATTCGCTAGTTGATATCAACTTCTAAAAACAGAGTTGTGACGCTATCTTTGATCTGCTCCTCAAATTCCTTTTGCCACACTTATTAAATCCTAACAAACTTTAAAATTTAAGAATTCCAAAGAGGTATTTATTTATGAATGGTACTTCAACAATTTGTCCTCTACATTACTTTTAAGTAGATATGGCAAAATTCACAAGACGGTAAGTCAACATTATATGTACTTTTTGTAAGACGGGTTGATGTATTATGTAGTTTAGTATTAGTTTCTTTAATTTGACACATAATTCGGAACAAATTCCAATTCGAAGCATTTCTCCTAAGCGATACATTGTTATTTCCATTAACGAAAGATTACTTATCGTAACATTTTGCACATGGCGCATGAAATCACAATCTGTATGTGTCTAATCAATCTAAATCCAGCGGGCCGTTGGCTGCAGGCCTCTATCGAACCACCCCATCTGGTCCTTTATCAATCCTGTTCATTGTTTTCTTGGTGCTTTGACAATATCGACAATCCATCGGCTTGATGGGTTTCCTCAAAGTACTTTGCGATATGCCAAAAATGGAATAGTTTCAATATGGCCGTAGTGTATGTAGGTAACTTTAAGAAGAACTAATCAATATTTGAACAAGTGAATTCAAATTCGGGCATTCTCCAAATATACCTGTGGAGGTCACATCGGCTATATAATAAATAATATAAAAAACGTAGTTTCTCATTCATAAATTAATACATTAAATTAATATTGAATATTTTTTCCGGTACGGAATACGGATACGACGGTATGCATTAAACAGCGTTCCTTGTAAAAGGCAGAAGCGTTGAGTAAACTTACTTAAGTATTATTAAATGCATTTCACAAGAAAATATGGAACATGTTTTCTTAGATTTCAAATCTCTATTTCGTTTGCTTCATTTCCAGATACATTCAATTTTCTTTCAACTTTAAATAATTACATATCTGAGAAGCTGCACCACGATTGAAAAATAAAAATGTCTGATTCTGATAGGTATCATGTATATATGTCGACGTTTTAACAAAGTGATCTACTTAATTTTAAAATATTTTTGTTTTAGTTTATCTGTGGTCAAAATAAATCCACATTGTTATAACTTCGTACCTAAACCAATTGAAGAAACTTAAAGTAAACTAAATACTTGCTTTAGTAAATATTTGATAAACAATATTTATGTTTGTAATTAAATTTTCAGATACTGTGATAAATGTTCAATAGATTCAGAATCTTTTGAACACAAATCAAGTGGAACAATAGAATCAAAACGTTCTGACGTGGGAACTGAGGTCCGGTTACCAGAATTGACAGGTGAAAGTTGGAAAAGAGGAAATTAAGCGAAGTGTGGGTCAATGTTTATGTGTAGTAGACAGTGAAAATATAACGCAATTGGCTCGAATAGAATCCTACATGATATTGTTGGCTATTCATTATGTTAAGAATTGATAAATACAATCAAAAGAAAATCAAGTTGGGTAATCTTTAGCTCGATGGACTGATGATGTTGTTGCTGTAGTGGGAAAGACCTGGATGTAAAAGGCCCTAAATAGTGGCGCCTAAGGGAAGAGGCTTATGCCCAGCAGTGGGTCACATAAAAGCTGATGATGATGAATTTTTAGCTTTCTTGACTACGGAACGTATTAAATAAGCTATTTTGTAAAAAAATTGCACGATTGCTATCATCATCAGCCAGAAGACGTCCTCTGTTGAACAAAGGCCTCCCCCTTAGAACGCCACAATGATTGATTTAATGATTGCTATATACCACATAAAGTATTTAAGAGCCATTTCACATTTTTTGACAGTTTTCTGAATTTTCGGACGCGAAATTTACCATCTTAGGTAGTACTAAGGAATTTCTAAATACATGTAGAATGTAGACCAATCTTTCCCATTGTTACAAATAGAATTAGATTTTCAAAATATAACTTAATTGCTGTGTGGTGAGCTATTTCCCGCAACACGTTTTCTGAAAATCCATCGCAGAGCCATTTTCGGGCTTCAAATTCTACCATTTACATCAACAAATTTAAATGGAAAAAATACAGTAGGCATAGGACATATACTTTTGTTGTAACATACGGTGGAAAATTTTCGATTAATAACACTTTTAATTGATAAAAAAATAAAAACTTAAACCGGTTTTCACGGTTTTATATGGTAATTTTATCGCGACTTTTTGGTTTAAATAAAGGTATTTATTACTTTTAAAATTATGCCATAATGAACTATGCTCTCTGGGAAATCTATTAATACAATGTTTTTTAATATTCCTTTATTTAATTAGATATAATACCATTTACAATATCACTCAAAATCACAATAAATTACAATGCACAAACGTAGAACGATCAGTCGGGCCCGAGCGCCCTTAGAGGCAGGACCTGCGTCACTTTTTTCAAATTTTGAATTACGAAAATTCGTATTAAAAACCCATTTTTATACTACGACCACAACGTTTTCATTTTCTACGAATTATTTTCATCCGGTTTTGTTTATTATAAAATGTTATTAAATTCTTTTAAAATATTTTATTTGATTAATATTCAGCAACCATCCAATCAGATATTATATCTGATGACGTAAGTTTCTGTTCTGTAGCAGCACTCTGAATTATAAGTTGCGCGAAAAATGTTGCCAAAAATGTTGTCCCCTCAATGCGCAAAGTAGTCCCAGCCAACGTTCATGCTAACCTGATTTCGGAAATTTTGCACAAACCTCACATCTTATCTACTTTCTACCCCCTGCTCGAGTTCGTCCTTATTTGCAATTATAAGGTCGGTAAGGGAAGGGGTGGCGCCGCTATTTACCTCCGTAACGATTCCACTGCATTCGAAACTGTATTATAATCGATAGGTTCATATTATGCACACCACATCGTCATGGGAGATTTCAACACTTCCTTACTCCGCATACCTCCCAATCCTCCAAACTCCTGCACATAGTCGATTCTGCCAGCCTACTCGTCGTACTGCTTCAAGCCACTCACCACAACGATGTAGCTGAGCACACTCGGCTCGATTTCATTAATACCCCCAATCCTTCCCTGGTTTCCTCTCATGGCCGACTCGTCACCGCTGGATTCTCTCACCACGACCTTATACTTTTATCGTATATCCTCAAACCTCATAAACCTAAGCTCAAGGTACTGTACAATGTACATGCACAGCTTCGCGCGAATCAATGTAAGCAAACTGAGAGAGATGCTTCTCTAATCGACTGGAAACCTATGATGGAGGCTCCCGCGGTCGACGAAAAGGTTAGCGGTTTTAACCGGGAAATCATCGTGCTTTATGATATACACGCACCGGTTGAAAGGGTAAAGCTGAAGCGTCCACCTGCGCCATGGATTTTGAATGGTGTAAAGTTGGCCATAAAGCGTAGGGATCGCGCTTTTTGAAAATTCAAGAAAGATCATGATGAGGACTGGAATCTTTTCAAAGCTGCACGAAATCGGTATAATTAAGTAATATCCAATACCAAACGCCGCCATATTCTAAATTACATTTATTTATGTTCCACTTTTGCCGATCTCTGGAAGTTCCTTGAAACTCTCAGTATTGGCAAATCACCACTATTTGACCGGTTGAATTCCATTGATTTGGACGATCTCAATTCGCATTTCTTCACTAGCCCAACTTTAAACAAAAGACCAAACCTCAGACACTTGCTTACGTCGATGGTCCCCCGCGTCCCAACATGAATCCCTTGCACATATCTCCAGTCACTGAGGAAGAAATCAAAAAGATCATCCTCCATCAAATCCATAGCGTTAGACTGTGATAACGTCTATCGCGGAATGATCGTCACAATAGTTGACCACCTTCTTCCAGCAATCACACACATAATATCGTGCTCCTTGGATACCGGATACTTCCCCTCCTTGTACCGCAAAGCTTTCGTTCACCTTTTACCTAAAATATCGAGCTCTTCTCTACCCAGTCACTTCCGACCAATTTTTTTTTTTTTTTTTTATAATAATTAAATACAGAAAATTTTTTTGATGCTTTTTAACCTGTTATTTTTGTATATATTGTTTTTATCTTGTATTAGATTTAAGTTGTAAATAGTTATAATAGTTGAGATAATTAATTAATTATTACTTTATGTATATATATGTATTGTTTTGTTTCATGTATGTATGTAACGTATTATATGTATGTTTATAATTTTGCGTATCGATATACGTCATCATCATCATCATCAGCCGGTAAACGTCCACTGTTAAAAGGCCTCTCCCTTAGAACGCCACAATAAACGACAGCTTGCCAATTGCATCTACCGCTTGGGCCGCAATTCTGACGATATCGTCGGTCCACCTGGTGGGAGGCCTGCCAACGCTGTCTTCCGGTTCGTTGTCGCCACTCGAGAACCCTTCTTCCCCAGCGGTTATCGGTCCTTCGACCGATATGGCATGCCCATTGCCACTTTAACTTGCATATTCTTCGAGCTATGCCGGTGACTCTAGTTCTTTGGCGAATTTCCGTATTCCGGATCCTGTCGCGCAAAGAAACCCCGAGCATAGTTCTTTCCATAGCTCGTTAAGTGACTCTGAGCCTTTCCAAAAGGCCAACCGTTAGCGACCACGTCTCAGAGCCATACGTAATCACATCGCATGCATCGATATGTGCATCTACCTAATATTTGTCTCCATATCGCTCTAAAGTCGACTGGTAATAAATGCCTAAGGTATTAAGTTCGCCTTTGTATATTTATTTTGAAAACTTTAAAATGGAGGAGGATATAAATTCGGATGTTTAAATATATTTTTTATGTATGTTCGGGCATAGTTATGCCGATTATCCGTCTTTAGATGACGGAGTTCCGTCATCTAAAGACGGATTTGCAAAATTCTTTTTTTGTTCGAAAGTAGTTTATTTCGAAATAGTCCCATTGAAATTTCATGTAGATCTGATGATGATCTTTGGAGATATGGAACTGAACTCCTTATAAAATCATAGCAGAACTGTCGTTACAAGTAATATAGCCTAAGTAATTGTGGATACAAACTAGAAAGAAAGAGGGGGAGGTGGTGCCTTGTCCCCCCTTCTACCACTTTAATAGTATATATCGTGTGAGATATCGTTTGAGGGAGCATTTTGTAAGGATTTCAAATACTAATCCTCAAAATGTCTACGGCGGATGAATCCTAGGCATCACTAAAAATTGTGAAATAAAAAATATAAAAACCGCCTTAAAAAATAGGAACAAATAAATAATATGATCAAATTACTAATGAATTCAAAATATTTTCATAAATCTCGAATATAGGTATATTGTAATAACGATCAAGATTTTTTTGTCCGTCTCGTTTTTTGCGCTACACTGTTAGCATTATTTTTGTGTGGGTGTGTCACGCACACATGACAATACTACCGAAATTCGAACGTCAAAATTTTGTGAAATGGCTCTTAACATTGATTAAATGTTCAAACATTTTCGAGAGCTTATTTATGGCAAATAAACGGTAAGTTACTGGCGTTTACGAAATATTAGGGGATTCATCTGAATAAGCCCAAAGAGGTTTTCGATGATTAAAAAATGTTTTCAATAAAGTTCTTCCGCGAATTAATTAAAATATTCTCAAGGTGCCTCTTTACTGTTGTAATATGGTAGGCCTGGGGTCAAAAGTATACTTAAAGTAAGGTTTCCCCAGTATGATAGTAAAGCGTTTCATACGTAAAATTAAGATCATAAGAATAAACAATATAATTATGTGCGAGTATCTCTGTGAGTATTTGCACCTATTAATTTACTGATCGACTTTCTCAAAATATTTATCAAAGACTTTCTGTTTATAAGAGTATATAATACTGCTTTGAAAATGTGTTACAAAGAGTACCAAAAGTAAAGACCATTTTAATCTTTCTACAACTTAATTCGATATTGTTGGACAAACTTCTAAAACTTTATTGTGAGACTGCCTTTCTTTGTTCGCAAATTTTCCTTATGCTAAATCAAATCATTTGTGATGGATAAACTAGGTTAGATATAAGTGAAAGGTGGGTTGTGTGAGATATGAGAATGTAATTTCGTTAAACATTTTGAAAAATTGTATGATATTGACAAAATGAAACTTCAACTTCAGTTTCAATACAACCATTGTACTGAAAATCTAATGAAAATTGTTGAGAAATACGTAAAACAGTATGAGAACGGTAGGTTTTTGTTTCTTCTCCTTAATTTAAGAGCTTAAGTCTTATCGTTGGAGTAGTCATTAATGTTCTCTATCCTCTGCCTAGTTTTCAAACCCCGGAATTCGACCGATTTTTTCTTGAACTAAATAGTAATTCTAATCAATGTCAAAAATAGATTGTCGCCACTAGCCATACTTCGCACCTGTAGCAATCTGAAGATTATTGAAAAATGATCCTCAGGCCTTTCTCGAAATGGTTTCCAATTCGATAGAATACCTCGTAAATCTCTTAAGGAGGGATTTGCTGCGAACCTCTTTTAAATCTTATAAAAATCGCCCGGAGCTTTACTTATAAAATAAATGTACGCTTCCGGAAACTCTATTGACTGCGGTTATTTTTAAACATTCAGTAAGATCAAATTCTGAAAATATAATTCTACCCTTTTAAGTGGTTTGGAGAATTTAAAGTGAAGGATTGTTCAACATTGTAGGGTAACTCGGAACGAAAGGATTACAGATAAAATAAAATTAAATGGTAAAATATGAGGACTTTGTTTTGTAAGATACGACAAAACACTCAAAAATTAATTAATTGATTGTGTTCTTAATTGATTTGATAATAAAAATATATTTTCTTATTGACCCTAATAATATTCAAAACCTCGAGTAAAGTCAAGGCACAAAAAGTGTAACTAGACATCGCCTATCTGAAATAATAATTTACCAACAAAAACGTTTTCATTTCAAATATCTATACGAAAACCAGATTAATATAGGTATGCTAATCTGTTACAGGTTGCATTTCCTATGGAAAAGCAAAGGCAAGCCAAATCGATACAGGTATCCGTCGAACATGGCCCGCAACCGGCCGCAGTTTGTTCTTGACCTAATACAGGAACTGCATTAGTTCCCGATAACAGGTTTAGGCCGCATGCACCTTGACCTGGCCTGTCCCAGTTACAGGGAAACTCGTATCTACACGAGCTATTTACAGAATATTGAATTTCCATGATAAATTCCTCTTATGTTATACCGATGTTGGTTAATTGCCTTAAAAGTTATGTTTATTAGGGTGACGACGAAAGATGTGAAGAATACTTTGGGTGGTTAGTTATTGACTAAACATTCTTCAACTAGATGGTGTATGAAGACGAATACCGCTTCATTGGTATTATTAGGTCCGCTTTTCCAACTCCCCCGATATCAAAGACTTACCTAATACCATCAAACAAACACAGTGAGACAAAATTCCCCAACGTATCCTTACCAGATCTTTTGTCTGTTGTCAACACGAAATAAGAAATGTTTTTATTATAGGTATCATCGTATCGACGCACAATAATTACATATCCTCACACTGCAAGGTTTTAGCCGTTCCAGGAATAATTCTATTACTTCTGATATAGTTTATGTTGTAAAAACCCTATTTTACGTCAACATGCCGAGTACTGTAATTGAGTAGTCGCTTGCAATAAATTACTTTGACTTTGACTTTGAATTTGCACCGAAATGAAGTTATCCTCAGTAATAACTTTAGCAGCAAAATATTTTGCAACCCTGACCGTTACGTACAATATTAATCAGAATGAGGGTTGGAATATTTTGCTTGAAATAATCGTGTTCTATGGAGTTATCTTGTGGAATAATATTACCCTTTTGGTTGTCAGATTTTGTCTAAGTATTTTACTTATTATGGGGTCAATTTTCAATCTGCTGAAATGTTTCTTGCCACAAAGTTAATATTTATGTATCGTTGTTGCGTTGAAACATGAAATATCACATACACAGACATTCATGTTCGGGACAGATATCTGCGGATCGCACAAATTTTTGTCCCGTGCGGGAATCAAACCCATAATCCAATCACTTAGCCATGGCGCCAACTAGATTTAGTTATTTGACCTTTACAGTATATTATATTCATATTATTTTGCTTTGATACCATAACACAACTACGATCATAAACTGTATACCTACACAGCCACAAATAATAATTAATAAAGAAGTCATGAAAATGGTTCCACGTAAACTCTCTCGTAAAATTCCATGAAATTTCATTATCCTTCGATAATTTCGTGTCAGCTTTGGAAACACGATCGTTAAAGTTCGGCTATCTTCGGCTTTGTGTGCCGAACCCAATCAGGTTTTAAGTAACATTTTAAGTACCTACGTCTCATATCTACTACAAATGGTGTCGTATTTCGTAATGAAAAGCCCGCATCTTAGTACCATCATCATAATAATTATGTAGCGTTAAGTTTGCTATTATGTGGCAAGTTATTTAGTCCCTTTGAGTAGGTACCTACCTACGTACGTATAGGCGTATATTGTGAGTTTTTGGAAAGTGACGTTTGGAAAGTTAAGGTAAAAGGTGAAAAAATAATCAAAATGCTGTTATTTCGTTAAAAAAAGCTATCGAATACGTAGATGTAAAGTTAAAACAAGTAAATGTTGAAAAAGTATTAACTGTGTACATACATAAAGTTACGCCTGTTACCCTGAGGGGTAGGCAGAGACCACGGATTTCCATTTGCTACGATCCTGGAATACTTCTTTTGCTTCATTCACACACCAGCTTAATTCCGCTCTCTAAACGTAAGCAACGTATCTGTGATATAGTTGATCCGTTATTATCGCGTTCGTCTTCCTTGAGTCATACAAAAATAGGGAAATCTTTATCTAACTTCACACGATAACCTTAAGAGTAAATAGATTCAACGTATGTAATCCCATTCTTTCACATTCAAAAAATAAACCTCACAAAATATGAGAACGATAAACGGGAAAGCGCGAGGCGGGAGCCCCCTGGTGGGTAATAAAACATTTTACGATAAATTGCACAATCGTGTACCTGGCCTGACATTTACGCTGAAAATGTGGTTAATATTTTAGTAATAATAATCCTGAATGTGCTATGTATTCGTAATGATATAGGTTCATAAAATAACTGTTACCATACGAACCATCAACGCTCTTATTTCCCGAGGGTTGTGGATATGTGTTGCTTTTATCACCTATCACTTACTCTCGTGTGTAGTGATTCACACGCAGTAAGAACCGCGAAGATAGAAAGAAGTGTAAACATGTATTATCCTTGAAAATATGGCAGTATAATAAATAGGCGACCTTAAAAATGTTGTTCCGAGATCGGATAGTTACATGACTTCTCTCCGTCTACAGTAATATAACATCACAGTATATAAATAATAAACACCCTATTTATACAATTGGTTTAATTAGTATTCTGAAATTAAACTAAATTATTGTAATATATTTTTGCTAATATACATACAACAAGGTTGTTTACAGAGGCTAAATTTCTAGTTTTAAATGGCTATAACATCGTATAGTTACACGCTGACACGTAGAGTGGTTTTGTTTTCATCAGAGCACCATCTGACACTCACGTTCACTCCACTCCATTAGCTTGTATTTAATTCACGCATGGCAATCATGCTCATTAAAACTAGAACATTCAGACGAGGCGACGCCGACGGCTCGAATCGATTTGTGGCTATCCAAATCTAGGTGTCCAAATATCCATACGATATTTATGCGGTAATAAACGCTTTGTTAAGGGTGTGTTTAACTGTGAAAGCA
This sequence comes from Abrostola triplasia, assembly GCA_946251915.1. Taxonomy (NCBI): domain Eukaryota; kingdom Metazoa; phylum Arthropoda; class Insecta; order Lepidoptera; family Noctuidae; genus Abrostola; species Abrostola triplasia. The sequence goes on along the minus strand of OX276434.1, from coordinate 4,919,630 downwards.
ACTTTTTAAAAATACGTTATCTTTTTAGTTCTAAACGTTACCTGTTTCCTTTATGTGTAAAAGATGGGGAAAACGTGTATCCATTCGTTTTGAATAAGGTAGAGACCCAAACAAAAGGTGATCGATCTTTTTAAAAGTAACTTTTGCGTCCGTCATTTCGTTCTGTGTGACAATGTAATGGATGTCCCTTTCTGTATTGGGATTTCCATAGTTAAACATGTTCGTTTGCTTTACACATACATGATATATATATTTTTACATACCTATATAACCTACTAAGTATATAATGTGAGGCGTGATGTTATGTTATAAATTTAAAGCAAAACCATAACCTGACATGATTTACATTTCACAAAGCTGTAATAAAGGTATCCCAATATGAAATTGGCCTAGAATCATCAAAGTTGTCACATCTGTAACTCACGTAGATATTTCTAGGCGTAAGTAATATTATTATTCTTTCTAGGATAACGTAGGAATATAACCAAATATCACCCTTAACAATTTATGCCACACAAATGTAATTGTCAGCTGTGAAATGAGTGGAATAGGATCCTTGGACACAAAATATAACATAACATGTAACATCACGCCTGTATTCCTCGAAGGGTTAGGCAGAGCTGCACATTTAGTACAACCACATTTCGCCAGTTATGTTTTAGGTCCCAATGTAATAGGGGCGAGCCTATTGCCATCAACCGGGTACAAATTCAAACTCCGTGCTGCTACTAAGAATTACCTAATGGAAAATCAACAGTAACACTTTGCCCGACCGAGGATTTGAACCCAGGACCTCGTGCTCAGCAGTTGGCAACCACTAGACCAACGAGGCAGTCGTAATATTTGATACATAAAGATATTAATATATTTATGTAACAAATATTTACACTAGACCAATGACTGCCTCAACATGAATATTGAGTATCTTTAATTTCTGCTATGAAGGCTGCTGCTCCACTGAGCTAAGCCGTCACGGTCGTAGTTCATTCAAACGAATATTATTATCACGACTTATCTAAAAAGTTTGAAAGAAAGGTGTCGATAGCATTGTTAAAAATGTATTTTATTGTAATGAAAAGTAAGAAAGTGCTCACAGTTGAACGTTTTCAAAAGATTTAACGTTGCGCTCTCGCTCCAGAGAGCTTTTGTATACCATAAAGTGGAAATCGGATACTTGAAATGAAATGTTGAGTTCTTTCACGTGACGTGGCTACGTGCTACGGCGTAGACAATGCGTAGCCAGCTATGATTTGCTACGGTCTTTTTGTGATAGCAACGAAATATTAAAGATGATTTTAATGTAAATAATAAAGAATATTGTAAAATATGTTTCTATGTCTGTACAAATCTAGGAGATGGGCAGCAGCGTCTTCGGTAACTTCACCACCAATACTGCGATCTCCAAACTGCTTGCAAAGCGTAGGGATTATTGCACCCCCCTCCCCCACTTTAAGGGGAAGACCTTTATTCAACAGAGGACGCCTTCCGAATGAGGAAGCACAACTAGGCGTACAACTAAGAATTTATGAATTAATGATAAAGCTATATAAATATTTCAAATACCCACATTAACAATACAGAAAAAGTTTCAGTTTCAATAGAAGAAATATGAATGGTGCTTGCATAGGCCTCGCGAAATGTCCGGCTATTGGATAAATGTCACGGCTGAATGGAATCCAGTCCAGTAAATCACGCCATACTTGAGCCGCGATAAATAATCTCCGGTCGGTATCTCATACATTCCTATCATTCACGTCGATTTGTAGGCCTTTCTTATTTCGGACAAAATTGATGGGCTCGTTTGAATATCTGAGTAGATGTTCAATATGCTACTAAGGAGAAGAATTTATATTGGCGCGTTCTGCAGAGTGATTCGTAGGGGTTGGTGGTTCTATTTTATGGTGGTTTAGTTTGTGGGCAAGTCAATTTAAGAATGGTTTTTAAAGGGTTATTTGAATTTTCTATTTATTTTTAAGGTGTTTATAAGTTTTTGATATCCATACTAATATTATAAATGTAAAAGTAACTCTGTCCGTCTTTTTGTTACGGCTTCACGACTAAACCGCTGGACGGATTTTGATGAAATTTGGCATGTACAAAGTTTAAGACCCGAGAAAGGATATAGGCTACTTAACATGGGTGAAGCCGCGGGTAAAAGCTAGTAAAATTTTATATAACTTATATTTTATGTTAAGAAGCTAAAGTCTGCTAATGTTTTTATCTCAGGTTTTTATTTACATTTTTATGTCGATTCCCAAATTATAGAATAGCCATGATAGAATCAATCATAATAGATTAGATATAAAAAAATTGGAAAACAATATTAGTTGATTTTAAGAAACTTATTGTGGTTTCCAATCGTCTTTCAGCTCATAATTCATTTTGTATAATACTTTCAAAGCTCTTTTTCAATATAAACGAGAATTATGAATATTACTCACAAGCAACTAAACGCGATTATTTTTACAAGCGAATACAATATAACCAAATCTCGAAAATAAGATTGAATTTTATTTTTAGAAGCAAGAATCGTGCAATATTTTTTCATAGGGCGACTGTGTGTTCGGAAAAATATTGCCCGTTTCATGAAAATATGGGACCAACTGAGTTTGAATACTCAACATTTAGTACACTACATACAATATTCTTTTTTTAAATCTAGACAGAAATATTTTGAATAATGATTCCAAAGAGGTTGTAAGCGGAGGAGGAAGTGGTTGTAAGATTATATGACTAACAAAAACTGTTAAGATTTAGATACGTAGTTTAGACACTAGCCCTTTTAGTTAAAAACGGTGTTAAAAAGACTTCTTAAGTCGGTTTTTCATTTGTATATACTTTTAGTTTTTAACGTAGGTCAATTTGTATATATATTGTTATGTACATATAATATAAATTGTATATAAATTAAATTAAAAAATAGTCTATTGATATCTCTATTTTTTAACATGCAAACGACAGAGACTGGTATAATTTTATCAATCGTTCAACACTGACAATTTTAATAAGTAAGGCGGTATATAGTTTTATGGATGTTCATTTATTTTATTTAGTGAGGCTTAGAGTTTGCGTACTTACCAATTTATGGTCTTCTCCATACAATCGAAGTCTGCAACAAAAATAAAACGTATTTATAAGTGGATCCTTAAAGTAAGCTTCTTTTATTTACTACTCCATGTAAATCCCATAAGGAAAACCAAATAACATTCTACAGCGGAGAATCACAGTTAAAATGTAAAACAGAATTCCCTTAATTAAACTTTGCAAAAAGATTGCAGAGGGTTTTACCATAATTTTATGGCAAACTTAATCAAGCAGTGAGCTTAATATTGGCCGTTCAAAAGCACTCGTAACCGATGTCCGTTCAGACCCATGTCAAAAACATTGTTATACGGCTTTCAAGAGAAAATTCAATATCCTCCACAAATCTCTCCATTGATCTTTTAACGGCCACCTCTTTTGTTGCCATTTTATAGCATGCTCATTTTCTGTGTTTCAATAACTTCATGAACTTATTTAAAAGTTTTTAATGACTTTTAGGATAATGGACCGATTTTTTGTTATAGCGGTCGATATCAAATGAGGTTAGCAAATTACACAGGAGATGTTATAAGTGTATGAGTGCTTGTGCAAACACAGGTACACTCTGTATCCTCCTATCCTTCAACAAAAGCCCCTGGTGCAACAAACTGATACTAAAGGGCTATTTATTCTTACGAATGTAAAACCAAGCACTTATGAATTTTTTATGGAGCTTAAACACGATTACAATCTTGACAAGCAAAAAGGTAAAAAAGTCTAAGAATGAAAACCTCTTTAATTACGTTACGATAATTCAATCAGCAACAGTTCAATCCCCCCTCGGGTGCCTATATGAGTAAATTTCACAACCAGGCAATCTCACTATTCATTCATTTATCGCCCACAATACCATATTCAGATACAGAGACACACAACCAAACTAAATTCATAGTACTAAGTCCATCAAAGTGTATATTCCCCACGTGTCGTTCGATCACACGCCCAAATTTCAATATGTATTAGGTAATTACATTATTGTTACCACCGATTTCTGAAACACGCCGTGGCATTCACCACAAGGGTGTTTGTTTAGGGATTTCCAACCTGTACCGCTAGGAACGCAAACTAGGTATCGGTATTTCACGCGAGTTTAATAGAGCTCTTTGTTTAACCTATTAGGGACGTGCCGTGAATATTGCCATAATGGTTCTAGGAATCTAGTATATTTGGGCTTCACGCGTGTTGCTGTGTTACCTTGGTAAATTTGATTATGTTTGTAGGCCTCATTTTCTAAACAATCCCTACTAATATTACGCGAAAGTTTGTAAGTATGGATGGATCTTTATTACTCTTTCATGTAAAAACTACTGAATGGATTTTAATGAAATTTCATATGGACGTAGCTGACACCCTGAATTAATACATAGGATACTTTTTATCCCAAAAAAATGTAGCAGGTTACAGCTAGTATATTACAAATATGGATAGAACAGTTATTATATTTTATTACGCAGTAGACAAATACGACGCGTAATATTGATACCTATTTACATCAGCCAACAGACGAGTGCACAAGTAAATGAAGCGAATATAATTGCTGTCAGTTACTACACATGAATGTTAAACATTTCTAGAATATTCTGTTGGAATTTCGTAAAAGGGCAATTTAAAATCTGCATTAACAAAGTCTTGTTCTAAATTATAAGGAATTTAATTAAGAGCTAATCCTAAAGGTGTACAGTATTTCGGGGAGGCGTGACCAAGTGAAGTAGACCCCAGGGATTCTAAGTTCACCGTCTTTTGTAAAGCAATATTTGAGGGCCAAAATACCGTTATGGTTTCTCTTAAGGTGGTTACCGCAGCCCATTTTGTGATTTATCGTTCATACCATAAGACCGTGGCCACCTGAGCTGACAACTTTTATTGACCATTACAAGAAAAACAACTCAATTTATGCTTTATAAAATAATATTTTGGAACGTTTTGCTTTAATAGAGTGTGAATTATTAGTTGTTTAAGGGGAGAGGCTGAGTACTCCATAATTTTATATGGTTAAGACGTGGCTTAGATTATTTATATAAAAAGTGAAAGAAACTCAGAAACTTCAAAAATAAACTTTAAACGCATTATAAAAATCGTCACTTAAATTCGCGTGTTTTAAGATCCAAAAAATAATTTTAAAAATATTTAGGTAGGTACCTAAGAATATAAAAAAATATTCCTGTTTGATTTCAGATTAACCTGTAATATTCTAATCATTTATAAAAAATCGAATTATCAGCAAAAATGAGTTCCGCACAAATTGAACCAATCTGTAAAATTAACAGCTTGGCGGGCTGTTCGGTCGATATCGCACTTCACTGAAAAAAGGTAACGAGAGAGCGTCCTTTGATCCACCCCCGCACCAACAAACTTTAATAAATGATTAAAGTTTTTACTTTAGTATTTATGATTACTTTGGAACGCTTAAATAACGCTAATTCTCGTCAAAGAAAATAATAATTTTATCTTTGGTGTGTTTAAGAAAAACAATGAATGATTGGGTCGATTGATTAAAGGTTGTTATTCATATATTTGGTAATCGTAGATTTCAACAGATAATACCTGACGTCACCCTTAAGACGTAAAACTAAAAGGGAACTTGAAATTCGATGGATGCGAGCAGTGACACGGTGGCTCAGTTGGCAGAGCGGTGCCACGGTACGGCAAAAGTCGCGGGTTCGAGTCCCGCTCTTGTCCATCATTTTTGAAGTTTTCTTTATCAATTTACATTCATATATTGTTTTATTGGAAACACGCCAGAAAGAATCGTAACTTAAATTATGTGCTTTTATCTAATACATTGATTCATTTAACATAATATGCAGAATGTATTCATGATTTACATAATGAAATCAAATCAAGTATACTAAGTAATACTTCCCGAATCTCGATAGAGTATGTGGATAAAATACCAGCATCATTAATTTATTACCATACGAAAAACAAATGTGTGAGCTACTTGGCCCTAACAAGCTTAGATAGTGAAGCTTACCGCGGCGGATACTAAAACAAAACACTAACTTTAGCGAACTAGGCCACTCATGTACAGTTTGCACAATGAGCGAGACTATACACAGACAACTACTCGTTTAAGAGGGCACGTACTTCAAATAAGCCCTCACAGATAATATTTGTGTTGACGCCACTAATTCTCGTCTTCGTTACAGTTTGGTTGCGTCCTCACAAACACTTTGAAGTTCCGCGCAGCAAACACAAATAGGGGACATGCTTGTCGTTCGTCGTGCGGTCTTTGCTATTACAAGAATTGTGTAACTGTACCTCGTTTGCTGACAATTTTAATATACTAAAATAGCTACGGCTTTCTTATTTATGAATATATTATAATTACACACACACATATATAAACTTTTGTAAAGATGTTTCAAAATAAGCGGCGTCAATATAATTATAACCACGGCACATTTTAGCCGACAAGGCCTGTTTTGAAGTAAATGGCTGACATTAAAACATGTTTTGGAACGTCTGGCGAAATGGCATCGTTAGCCTTCTGCTTTGTTATTGCCTATCCTGAGAATTAACTTAAACCCAGGCTGTGACCAATCGGGCATAAATTCAGACTACATGCTACTTATTACTGAGAATTACATAATAAAAAAACCGAATAAGACAATAGCCCGTTCCGGAAAATGGGCCTACAACTCCCGCTCCACTCCGGTAGATGCGCTTTGCCAACTACTAGATCCACGACACGGTAAAGGTATAATGTTTTGAAGTATCAAAGCCAGCAGTTGTATACACCTGCGTACTAATGACACTGTGCGTTAGACACCACACGCTGGGCATGCCGTCCGAAGCGTGTTGATTACCCTATTGTCTACCATAAATTGTTCAATACTGTAGCCGACACTAAATTCGAAATTTGGTTCAATTAATTTGCTACTAAAAGCCAAGTTCTTTATACTTAAATTGAGAAAGTATGCGTTAGTATTGGATCTGAGAATTAATATATCTAAATGAGGTAAAATAGTCGCATTAAATAATAATAATAATAGACAGTGTTACACACTCCTATACCAAGGTTACCTAGTCTTGTGTTGCCTTTTTTGGAATTACGTCATTACTATACAATTCTGGGTTTCTGTAGTTGATGGCGTCGCCATGTCTCGTATTACCCACATGCGGGAGATTCACTATTCGACCCTAGTTGTGCTTGTGTACACAATTTCAATAGCCCTGTTCAAAAGCATTTAAGGGTTAATAAGTGTTCATTTCCCAACTGTAAGAGGCCCTTTATTGGGTAACCTTCGAAATTAATTATAATCTTAAGTAATCTTAGATTGTATAAACTATCTCTCCTCAGAGGTAAGTTAAGTTAGATAGACAATTTAATTAATTACGTATCTATTAAGTATCGTTTAATTAATTACTTATAACAAAACCCGATAGATTTTGATAGTTGTTATTGTTACAATAGTTACGGATAATAATAATGGTATGTTACTTAAAATCTCTGAAAAGAAAACCAAATATCAATTTGTTCGATGGATTGAATTTTGAAGAACTCACGCATGCTTTTCACATTGGCTTTATTTTGTAATCACTGTTTATATTGTGAATATCTCTAATTTGTTTAAGACACAGTTCACTCATTTCAATCAGCTTATTTAGAAACTAAATAAAATTATCTAAAGAGCAATTTTTTACTTCGAACATAGTTACAATAAAGTTTGGATCTATGTCACAAAAACCAATGTCATATTTGGACACAATGTATGTTGACATGAAAGCTTTTTTCGTTTATTTAAATGGCACAGTTTGACCTTCAGATTATGAAATAAATGAGCAATGCGAGTGACTGTTATACAGTGTGTAGTTCAGAATCCCTGCTGATATGCTCTTAAAAGGATTTGCGGTTAACATAGCCGACCTCCGCGCCCACATACGACAAAGTGGATTGTAACGGTCACTCAATAGCGGTAATCTGTGCTGAGAGGTTTTCTACTCACTGCCTTATTATTGTTCAGTATTAATATTTCATAGTGCTTCTGAAGCTTCGGCCGAGCATCTGTGAATGTATAAAATTTTGGCGATGTCTAAGTTTTTTTAAGATTTTAATAAATAAAAGTTTGTAAAAATATTGTTACTTCGAAATTGATTTTACCTAAAGATGGAAAAGCAAGAAAAAAACTGAAAAAAGTGGGTGTAAAGTAATAGTAGACCAATGCCTACTTCTTTGGATAAATCTCGTGTGTAAAATAAGTATGTTATAAAAGATAATTATTTCTATTCCTTACGCGAATACTATTTTACTTTCTGTTTTGGTCCCGATGTTTCAAAACCAAAAAAGGAAAGTAAGCCGCGATACAATCCGTATATAATAAGAGTCAACAACAAATAAAAAACTAATCAGAGATCTAGAATTCCGGCCAGCGCGCGCGGCGGTGCGTGACAAAGCAGCTCCGTAGCCGTGTAGCTCCCTACTTTACTCCAGTTTACAGCAGTCGTTAGCATTGTTCGCGAAAGAGGCACCTTAATTGCAAATATGCTTCCACTAAGTAATTAAGTAATGATAAATTAACCTTGAACGAAAACCTTGACGGAACCAAATAATTCTCAATTAAGAAAAGTACTTTAGAAAATAAATTGATCGTCAGAATGTTAGTTATTAATGATATTTTGTTTGCTAAGTGCTCGAGTTTGTTGAAGCGTTGGGCGGTGGGTTTCCGCGGACATACAATTATGCTAATACCAGTGGCGTTAGGTATCTAATTGCACTAATTAATGCTGAAGTGTACCAGAGCATACGTGGGTAGCTAATTGATTTCATGATCAGGCCCAATGCACCCAGGTCGTAGTACATTTTGAATGGTGGTTTTGAACTCTTTTGCTAATGGAACTTGTTTTTAAAGTGACCACACTTTGGCACACGTTTACACTATGATAATTAGTGAAAGCATCGAAAGATAATTGTAGGACTAAAATACCGTTAATATTCAAATGTCAGTTCTGGGCGGCAGCCTTGTTTTTTAATAAAACCTACTTTTTTGAAAATTGTCAACAAAGTGTGGTGATATCATTATTATGACATTTCCAACTGGTTTGTAATAACACACAGTAAAATACGACTGAAATTCTAAATTGTCTTTCTCCGAGCCTGGGATTCGAAGTGTTTGCCGATAAATGGCAATATGCCTCGTAATAGATCAACGAGACATATGGGGCATATTGTCATTCAGGGTATCTACGTAAATGTATTGTGTTACAATAAATCTCTACCTACTGAGCGATTACAGTTCCACTGGTACAAGTACGTACACATATTTTCGGTAAGACCATTTTAACCACAACTGAAGATTTCACTCCATTGAAACACGAATTCAAATTTTTTAACGTACTAGCATCTGAGAGAACAGATGTCGATACGTATAATCAAACAGTCTGATGTACGACATTAGTCCGCCGATTTCACACGAACTCTTGAACAATCGGATAACGCATAATCTATACAAAATTTACAGTCGAACGGTCACTGTTACCGCTATCGCTAGACTGTAACGTTATATTGTGTCATCGCTAATTTTAAACACATGTGCGTTAATTTTCCGAACCATTGAATGTAGCGTATTAATCCCGTTTACGATCATGAATAAATCTTCAGCGTATGTAAATGAATTATTGAGAAACCATTCGGGGATACGATCGCCTTATTGTTTATTTAAATGTCTTGGATGAATGTTGAAAGTAGGGCTATGATAAGTTTAATTTGTGGTAGATAACTTCGAGTATAACCAATGTCTGCTACACTGAATATAGACCACGACTAGCTATAATAATTATCAAACACAATTATTGTTCTAGTACTTAGTGCTTACTCCTCTGGGAATCGGGCGTGACTGTGAGTGTATGTATGTATTTAGTTCCATAATATATTAAACATACTAAATATATTCTATGTTAGAATCAAAGAACGTGATCTTAACAAAGACCGATGAAGGATGCTTGTAATGATTCCGAGTATATCTCAGATTGCTAAGCCCCAATTACGAAATATAACAAGCGCCTGAAGTACCCAGAAAAATGTAAAGAATTACCACTTAGAGAGGAATATTCAAAGATTTGAGACGACAATGGCATCGTCCCTGTACCGTTTGTATAAATTAACAATACCCCACACAAGGTACGTTAAGAAGAAATCGATATAAGCTCTCGCTGAAAACAGTAATATGATTTCTCCTGCCTGGTAAAAATAAGCTTTATGGAAGGGAGATTTTTTTGTTGTTTACGCCTGTCATGGTGACTTTACCGTGGCAATATTACGTCGTTTAGACATTTTGTACGTAATTTTACCAAAATATTTCTGTTATCGTTTCGGCGTGGGGCAATAACTGATTCGCGCTGGTTTGACTTATTGAGATTTTGAATAGATGGGTTTTTAAGTACCTATACTTATGTATGCTCTATATTATGCAAGAATTTTCTGTAAAAGGACTTGCGATTTGATGTTATATTATAGACGTCCAATGAATTTCGACTTATATAAGCTACGTTTACTTATACTAGACTTATATTAGAGTATCGCACATGTGACCACTTTGACTAATAGGGTACCCTATGTAATACGAGTATGTGTAGTCACTTTGAATGTATATTGCAGAGGATCCTATGCATTTTTTAACGCATGAGTCACTTTCATACTGTTGAGAAACTAGAGTGGTATCTATACAAGGCTTTGATATTGGTTTACGTAAAATATTATGAGCATTATAATAATTAAATATGAATGACGGACTGGTAAAATTTATGTGGGGTAAAGCTACCACTCATATGAATTTATTTGTCGTCTGTTACTGCAAATGCAGCTAAGGTTCTCTTTACTACATGACAGAATTAATTAAACACGTTAATGTTCCATATTATTAAAGCCATTGGCAGCGTTTAGAATAACATGAGACTTTTGAATAATCTTTGCAATACATTCTCGACACTTACGACTTTTTGCGGGTTTACTATGAGGTTGCGTGGCAGGACATTTTCTGTGGAAGTGAGACGCCGCACTACACTTAGCGGCGCGGTCTCGCTTTCACAACGGAAAATGTCCGGCAACTGATAGTACTAAAACTTATGTATGTAAGAAAACCATTCATTGTGTTAAACTGAAGCTAAGTTATATATTTAGAGTGCTTTGAGACGTAATAAGGCTGTCTAATGATGTTTGAAAGCCTGATCGATTTCTATCAAGTCACCGATCGTTAGCGGCCTGCCTCTTATCACATTAATTTTCTTCTTAAGTCTTCGTTGACATTTATAAATAGAAACAGTACTGTAGGTAATGTGAAAGAGGGTAAATCGTTCTTTTTACTTTCGATCGGTGTTCTTTTAAGCTATCTAGTAGTTGTATAATAATGGCTTTAGTATTTTTTTATATTTTAATAAATACATACCAATGTTTCTGTTTTATTCAAAGCTTTTATACAAGTTTTTAAACACACTTAATTAATACTAACATCAATGAAATGTTGTCATGAAAAGTTATTGCAATGTAGCTAAACTGATTAAGGAAAACCACACCTTAAATTATTCTCTCACTCTTGTTACCTACCTAAGTAATTTCGAACACGTTTTCATTTTACATCGGAGAAATGACATCATTCAAAATAAAGTACCTACTTAGCAAAACAATTAATATTTAATACCATCACGCTCGTGTTCACCGCAGGGGTGGGCAGACACAGCTGGTATATTGCGGATCTAAATTTTGTCGATAACAGTTTTAATTCCCATGTTATTGTGGGTGGAACTTATTATTATTTCCTGCCATGATTCTAAAATTTTCCATTAAAGATATGTATACAATCATGAAAAGCGTTATGAAGTTTAATCTTTTAGAGCATTGAAACATACCTTTTAATCCCACATGTGATAATGGTATCTAAGTATCAGTTCGAATTAAACAGTGTTTGCATAATACAGTCAAAATAATGACCCAATTCCAATCAAATAATCCATACTTACTATCTGAGGTTTTTTATTAATTTTAATAATATCATGCAGTACTTTTTGATATAGGTACTGACTGCAGTGAACAAAAAATTGATTAGATTATCTTACAGGCTAGCTAAGCTAGGGTTTCTTCTACACTAATAAAAATGCTTCTTAACAGATTCACTTACACGAGATTTCTTATTCCATTTAAAGACTTTGTACTTATAAAAAGGTGCCTTATTCATCCTTATTTTTACATGCAAATTTTCCTTTCAATACTTCGCTATGAAAATTATATTTCAGCCATAAATCGATCCGTATAAGTTAGGGCACGTTCTCAATGCCACTCGAACTTTGCGAGAACAAAGTTTATTGAAAAGAAGAGAATTTAGCAAGTTGCCCAACTTGAATAACGTTCACAAATATTTAGCTTAGTTATTGTTGTATCGATTAATTTACAGTCACGGTTCATTTGTTTGATTTTGATGAAACTTTCAATTTGTTTCCGAATTTGTGAAATATTTTGTTATCAAGGTAAAGTCGATTTTGTTTTATTTGAAACCTTTAAATTATAATAAGTACCCAAACTTAATCATGAATGCAGGCACCGTGTTTTGATAAGTAATTATTTGCAAAACATATTAATATGTTCTAATATACAAAATGATGTGACTACGTAATGAAACAGTGGGCAAAACACTAATTTGATTGATTAGACAAAATTAGTTTTTGTGGGACTCGGGGATGGTTTCCGTCCTTCCTCATCTCACTGATTATCCTAATGCAAAAAATGAAGTCATTACGTTGCTTCATTCCAATGAAACAGAAGAGCAATCTAGTACGTTTTTCATTTCTTACATTTCATTACGTAAACCACAATATTTAATTATATTTATGCAGTTTCTCAGTTGGACATTCATCTTTCTTTTTCATATTACCCAGTATTTGACTTACATAAAATCCTTGTTATTAAATTTAAAAAGCTAATATGCCAAGCGCGCTATTTCACAGTTCAAAAATATTTCACTTCACATCATACCGGATTGGGAGCACAGTGGAAAAAACCTAGGAAAGCTGAACGAAAACATGCCGTGCAAGAATTTCTGATATTTGATTTCTGGCAAATCCCGTCGCGTTTGTAAATCTTTTTATTTGACACGTCGCTGGGTGTCGTTCCACTGTGCACACATTACCTTATTTGCGCTTGGGACAGGTGTTTGACATCTCAGATAACACAATGTAAAACTTATGTAAAGGTGTTCAGTTTATTGGGTTACGTGGAATGGAATCGGTTTGATTCTTCAAGGTACTTTGCCAATTTATTTTTTAATCGTAAAGTTTTTATAAAGATCTTAAAATATAACAAATATTTGTAGCATATTACACCTTTTTCAAATTAAAATATAGGCACCTATAAAACTTAGAGAAAAATGTCCTCCTTGCCTAAAAAAGTTTGGGATTGAAATGAACATAGGAACTCATTAACACAACGGTCTCAGATGACGGTGAATGGGCTTTCATAAGACTTCGTCCTAATCCTTTCACGTTTTTTGGAGTCCACAGAAGACCATAAAATAACACAATACATGTCATTTATCTTATAAAAGTGTTAGTATTTATGTTTAGATGATATTGGATATTTTTTTATAAGTAATATAATTGAATATTTAAATGTGTTTTCGAAATTAAAGCCTCAAAAAACAAAACATAAATGAAAACTCATCAGAACCGCAGCATTACATTAATGTCTATTCATTTGGTTTCGAAATAGAATAAAACAAGTTGTAACCTATTGAGTAGACTCTATTTAACATAAAGAACACAGTTAGAGATTAAATGTAAACTTGAATACAACTAAGTAAGTACATTAAAGTTTCTTATTTGTAAACGTTATTAGGTAATTAAACGTTGAACTAAATAACCGTTCCAAGCATGTAATCCGAGCCGACCTTACAAAGTCGTTTGTAATTAAAATACGTTCAGAATAAAGCCATATTAAATCTGCAATGTCAAAATTGTGTTCGGCGACGACGACGTTATTTCTAAGAAAAAAAGACTTTTAAATAATAAGTAAACCTTTTTTGCTCAAAATGTCGCGACGCGGACTCACTGGGAATTCTTTTTTTGACGTTGAAGAGGGCCTGTGTCGTGAAATTTTAAACCAGACGACCTATAAATGGCATTGTTTATTATATTGATTCATGAACATCTAGCTTTTATTAATATTGTTCCAAATAATATTATTACGTAGGTATTGGTAAAAAAATGCTGTTTCTTTTTATCAAATAAGGTTCAATCAGATTTATAAGTAAATGCAAACATAAAATATAAATCTTTTAAAAACAGAAGATTTGATTCAAATGGAGCCGTAAAACTTGCTTACTAATTTCATTTCTTATAGAACAGCAACCCACAAGCGCTTGATCTCATTAGGACGCTTGAAAGTAACAAAAATGTCTAACTAATTCTATTTAATTAATCCTTCTACAAATAATTAACCATATTTCTATTTTTAGTTTAATCCAAGAGACCGGTCATTTGTCACGTTTGGTCGCATAGTAGAAAGGACTTCTATCTCTGAACCACAAATCATATATTTTATAATATCAGCCCTCTTACTATAGACTCTTAAATAGGACAGTTTACGTTGTGGAAGCGAGACGCGCCTTACACTGCCCGTAGCAGCGTCTCGCTTCCACATCTTAAGTAGTACCCACTTTTTATTACAATCTTTTATTTAACTTGCAATGTTTGTATGTGAGTTCGTTTTGGTCAAATCTTGCAATCTAAATCAGAACCACTTTTTGACATACGATTGAAATACAATTTTCCATACTCAAATAGGTTTGGTGACCTTGTGTTAAGAATATATTTTTAATATTGACTTATTGTTACCAAAACACATCCATCGAAAATATTATGTTTACCTGGATTAATTCATGTAAGATAAAAAGACAAAAACAAATCAAGGGATGTTAATATTACTTTATTTAGGCAAACAACTGAGCCATATAACATCAAAGAGACTATGCAATCGATTGTGAACCGCAGACAGTTTGCAAAGTCTCACTAAAAGGTGACTTTGTCGTCTCGATACATATTTTGCACTATATTATCTACTATATATACCGGTTGTACTCACGTTGATATTCGTTCACGTTGGTATATATAGTAGATAATATGGATAACACTCACAAAAGTTATTATAGTATATTTTGCACTGGCTATAAACAGATACAATAATTTGTTACATCTATAGTTATGTAATTATGTAGGTCTGATTAAATTATCTTTGTGAGCAAAAGTGTAATTTTATAAAATCGATCCTGTTGCTTGCAGTGAAGGAAAGTATTATTAAATTAATAATAACACCCTACGACTTTCCCACTACAGGGCAAAGTCACTTCTCGTATACAGAAGAATTGAGATCTGATCACTACGCTAGATCACTGCGGGTTAAGATGAAGAAGAGTAAGACTGCTTTATTTGACATTCTGCTAGAATTAATACATGCCTAAGCCTTCAGCTAGAGCTAAAGTACCTTCTTACACCACCACCGATATGCAAGTCTTCATAAGTAAAATATGTAACATTGACGGAAAAAGCCACAAACGAGACTAGAAATGACTTTCTGAGTGCATTCTATCAATATCCGTAACAACGTCCCACATCCCCGTGAGGCAAGATTACATATTGTGGGAGTGGCAAGTGACAAGTCTACATACATGCAAATGTTTGTACAGTTGTCACTTGTTTGATTTATGACGAGAACTCCGTTCCATTGAATCCTTTGGGAGCAGTTCTGCATTCTGTGTCAGCGATAGGGTTTTTTGTAGAAAGTATATTGTCAATTGCGTTTTGTTACAGCGCGCCATGTTGAGATAATATTTACGTGGTTTTTGTAATAAAAACAATATGTGATGAAAGATAAATAAATGTCACAGGTAGGTACTTATAGTAATATGCAATGGCTGGCCAAAAACTTTGGATATAAGTATAGGTACATACGTTATTGAAGTAAATCTTGCAGATACATCAAAACCAATAAGGACCAATTAGATTTATATAAAGTGAATAATAGAAAATAAAGATGACACATTTTAAAATTAGTGTAGGTATTAGACATTTTACATAACTTAGTAGTCATAATTCGGCAACGTTATGCAGAGCAAGAGAAAAATTTAAGTACATTTTACAGAATCTTCGAATACTCTACACAATACACATCATTTCATTGATCTGGACCAAAATGACACCATTTGTAAATGGAAAAGTGTCTCATATTAATATCTGACAGGCACACCGCCCGCCCGCGCCCATCCAATACGGTTTATAGACAGTTTTTCCACTCAATGGCCTATTTCTATATTTGGTTTGAACAGCATATGGATTGATGTATAATGTTGTGTATAGTTTTATCAACCAAACAGTATTTCCTTCTCGTTAAAATATAATTTTTACATTTTCACTAAATTCACTTTAAGATTTTCTATATTCGACACAAAGTAATTTCAATTAAGTTATAAAAGTACACAAGTGTTTGTACTTTGAATAAGTAGTTCGACAATATAAAATAGATAACAAACACGTATCAAATTGTTGCTACAAGTTTAGTAGGTCGGGCCAGATTTAATATATTTCGCTAGGAAATTATCCTAACATCAAAATGGTTTCCCCTTATTTGTAAGACTTGACACGGTAATAAATAAAATTACCAAACTTTTAAGGGAAGTAAACACAGGGGCATTTGCCATCTTTAATGGCATCTGGCTGACTCAGTAGCGTGGACTGAGAGAGATAACGATGTCCTATACCTAGCTAGCTACTACAGTTTTCTGAACCATATTATACATATAAACAAAAATCTAATCTTAAATAATTTAAAATTCCTTTACCAAAATATAAACTATATTAAGTATATCGGAATTAGAACTAGTGCTAATAACTAATATTAAATACCTTATAATTAAAACTAACATTAACAATTAATTCCAATTGTTTGCCAAATTACCTCGTGAGTGTTACCCAAAGTAGGTCAAATTGTCCCAACAATCCAGTACGATAAATACTTAGATTCATTTACCGTGCATTGTAATTAGTGCGTAATGAATCATTGACCTTGATAATTGCAGCCCTCAAACTGACCTCAAATAGGTAATTATGTACGACGTGTTAGTGGTATTCATACACAGTATGCCTCATAGTGTATTTAATATAAGTAGGTACAATATAATTACTGCTACACTGTTTGGCTTGTATTTCATTGTCGCTTCTAAGGGCCTTTGTACAACAGATGATGGCCCTTTGTCCACGAGTGATGATATTTTTTTTAAACGTCGCCCCACACTATAAATGTCTCCTGTGTCGTGTGTGCGTTTCACAAACATGCAAACACACAGACTCGCAACAAATATCTGCGACACACACAAATTTTTGTCCGTGCGGGAATCGAGCCCGCAACCCTTAGCGCAGCAGTCCAATCGCTTAGCCACTGCGCCAATCAAGTCGTCATTTTTTTAAAGAGAGAATTTGAAAGCATTTTTTAATAATAAAGTTGAAGAAGGCATTGAAAATCTGTGTTATCTTAAATATATCCATACAGTTCCATCCAAATATCAACTTAGTTTACCCAAATGAAATATATTTATGTCTGTCATCGCCCGAATGTAAAATTGGCAACATACATGAATGATGTATAGGTACAGGCACGTGTCACCATCTCTATATTGTAGTGATACACGTGTCGCTATTATAAAGTTTATTCATTTATGTCAAAGAAACTTTCGGTATATAAGTACTGCATGAATAAACTTAGCAAGTAAATAATGATACAATTAAACCAACCAAGTAGGTACCTACGTCGTTGACATTTAAGAGACGTACACGATTTTAAACGTGACTATAAGAAGGTTAATTACCTTGACATTGGCATAAACATCGAATGTTCGTCGATGAAGCCATAACCTTCAAAAATTGAATTGAAGACGGTTAATTCGTACTATTTGAGGGCGCCTCTTTGCTTTTAGATTGTCTGACTAAAAAATAAGTTTTACCAAATATTTATATCTAACAAAAGCTGAGTGTACACCGCCGACTATTCCTATAATTTCCTACATTTTGTCCCTTCAAAGATCGCTGGTAGATATCGCTCGAAGCGATAAGGCCGCTGTTGTACCCACTGCACTAAAGATGTTATTTATTAAGCTAAGATGTGTTTATATGGTGTACAATAAAGCATACTCTATATGAATGAATGTTTTTTTTTAATGTAAATA
Source organism: Abrostola triplasia (assembly GCA_946251915.1). NCBI lineage: Eukaryota > Metazoa > Arthropoda > Insecta > Lepidoptera > Noctuidae > Abrostola > Abrostola triplasia. The sequence goes on along the minus strand of OX276434.1, from coordinate 4,901,349 downwards.
AACTTTAAATTGATTAAGGGAAAATTGGTCGTGTCCATCATTTTTCAAGTTTCCCTTAATCAATTTAAAATTTAAGCCTAGCATGGCAACATGCATAAAAAATACAAAAAGTCTTATAAACTTTTTGCGGTATCCCACAAAAAGACACTACACTATATACAACCCTACTTATCCTTTAGCATAAGATTATACTCACGAGATTTATCACAAAACTGAACATAACCACACTAAGATTGTTCTATTTTCGTTGCCGATGTGTAAAACATCATATTATCCGCGTAGCCTACTTTCATTTAAATTCATAGCGCATTTTCAGCTGTCATCAAACTTCAAACCATCAAAAAGAATTCTTGACGTAATCTCTTTTCGTTTTCTGATTGCTGACAAGATTTGAGGAGACTTCGTAAATATGGAATATTGACTTGAGTGTTTTGACAATCAATTGGCGGGATGAATCTGTTAATATATTTGTAAGATGCCCGTTTTCAAAGCGTGCTTGGATTATAATTTGTGCAATATGTTTTTGTAATAGCATTATTTAGAACCATCAGAATGGTTAATGGATAGATTTCAGAAATTACAAATATGATTTTTTGGATATGGTTCATTATTTATAGAAAGTAAACGTCATAATAGTACGGTAGGTATATATATCATATATATACCTACCTATAGGTATAGTAGTGTGGTACAAAAAGAAAATGATTTGTTTTAAGTCTAGAAGTGAATGCAGGAAAAATCTATTTATTACACTTTCTGAAAACATGAGAATATATGATATGACCGATATATGGATTAAAATAAAACGCGGTTCAATTAATATACCTTGCGCCATTAGTTACACAAACTATTTGCGAACAACACCAGTCTTCCCTTAATTAAAACAAAGTGTTGTCTATTCTTCGTCGTCTTTATAAATTGTTGCGCAGTAATTATGCTAACGGCGCTCAGTATTTGGTAAAATGATGATAAATTGTATTTAAAGTCGTGCTGTGGTGATTTTGAATCTACTGGTCGATTACTTTGTATGAATGAAGATAAAAAACTGCAGATACATAATTACTATAGAGTAATTGATTTGAGGGCCTCGTAGCTACGTCGAGAGATCTAGCTAGATCAGCCGATCTGCGAGGTTTAGCCATGCTCGCCGCGGTCATTCTTGCGATGGATAACCGTTTTCATATGTCCCCTTCACATGAAACTCCTATGTGCTTCCAAAGGCACGTTAAGCCGTTGGTCCTGTGCCTGATCTCTCTCCGGTCGTGTTGGTCTGCCGTGTCATGGGACTAGGGCATAGAGAATGCACGTGAATGCACTATATAATCTCTAGCGTAGTTGGCTAGTCTCAGATGTGATAGGCCGCCGTTACCGAAATTCGGTCAGGAGAACATTAATTAGTGTAATTATCGTTAGTTGAGTTTTTTTAAGAGGCAAACTTATTACTTTTAACCTGGCACAAGTCTAACCTCCGTGCTGATATAAAGTAAGCGTCAATGATTCATCATTATCATCATCAGCCGGAAGACGTCCACTGTTGAACAAAGTCCTCCCCCTTGGAACGTCATTGTGGCGTTCTAGGGGGAAAAGACAGCTTGCCAATCATTATGTGTTTATTCTTCCCGGACAAGCTCTCAAAGTCACGCACATAAGCTTTTAAGCTTATAATAAATTCATAAAACATTCACGCTCGCCATGTTTTATCCGAGAAAGCTATACAAGTGTTCAGTGTTCTATAACACGGATTGTTTTTCTCTATACAGTTGGTGATTGTAAAGTTTGAATCCATGGGTTTTAAAACGTATTGCCTTTCGTGATATTACACGTGCAATCTCGACATTCGGCAACACAACCAACAAGGCTTTATTGATTGAAGCAAAATTGCACAAAAGCTTTTACAGTTAGGCACGGTAAACTCATCATATTTTTGTTATACCTTTATCGAATACTAGCTGCACCCCGCGGTGTTACCTGCTACATTTTGGGATAAAAAGTAACCTATCTGTTAATCTAGGGTGGTATCTACCTCCGTATGTAATTTCATCAAAATCGGTTAAGCCGTTTGAGCGTGAAGAGGTAACAAAGACACTCATAAACTTAACAATTTAGGAAATTGGACAGTTTTGAAGATTACTATACCTTTCGAGGATTGCTTCAAACAAACATACATGTAAAAATTGATCCCCTTTGTAATAACATAGAATAGTAATACACCAGGAAGATAGGACAAACCAATTTACTTTCACTTGTAATTTATTGTTGTCGAGCGAGTAATTTAAAAAATATATCTGTATGTGCCGCCCTGAAGTCATCAAACATGGCCAACTTTTCTCATTTAGTATAAATGAGACCCTGTCAAGTAATAATAAACCTAGTTCAATTACATTAGCGTCTATATTTGAATGTAGGAGGTGTTTTCTTTTTGTAAGGACTTTTTTTGCCACAGCTTGTGGAAGTCCTTCGTAGTGTTGTTCAAGAGACATTAACATTGTTTTAGCATTATCTTTTTATGTGACATACCTTTTTGTATAATATAGAAGATTGCTATTACATGGGAATGTTGGGTCAAACTACTTCATATTCTCATAACTTATATTATTTTTACAATTTAGTAAGATACAAAGATTAAGAACACACATTACGAAGGCACTTCTTAGCCAACCTGTTGAAAGTAATTCATCCACTACGGCACTGCCGTTATGCTGCCACGACAAAAGACTCAGAAATAGCACAAATCATCACATTTTTAGTTCGGTGTTCCTGCGTAAGTTTTAATATTATAATATTTTTCAATATATTTAGTAACTAGAATCTTGAGTTTTGGTAAAGATTGCAGAGCTAAAATAGCCATACTGAGCAGTTCTTCTAAAGGTGTATCAGTTTCCAATTTTCCAGCAGTTCCTTGTTCATAAATGCTGAATCCTATTCATTATACAGAATGACTCCGGGAAAATTATGAATTGGTACCATTTTGTAAATTTACAATATGGTTCTTATTGTTTATCCTATTAGGATTCTTCTAACGCGGCCTTATAAGCCAGCCTCGATATTGTGATCGTCATTCGAGAAAATGTCCTAACAGTGAATGAACAGCACAATGTCCGTGGCAAAAGTAAACTGTAATAATTTCGTCAGTTTTATCCCCACTAATGGTAATGGAAGTTTACGTCCCTTGCCCATTTTACGCCCATAATCACTCCAAATAAGGTAAAAAGATTTACCGCGAACCGTAAAACTTGTACTTAATCGCGGATCGATTCGCCGGTCCTGTTGGCACGTGACCGGAGTGAAAATGTTTTAGAGTTCCGTAAACAACAACTGGTAGCTGATAATCCATTTGTACAAAGTTTTCAGAAGATTTTACCTTAGGTTATACGATACCTTCGCAAAATTCGATGTTGAAAAACGGTATACTATTTATTTATTTTCAACAGGTACACCAACAGCATCCATATCACACTTTGTAACTTATAAATTACACTATCTCACAACAATATTGTAATGTCATCCTCTATTAGTTGACATGTGAAATAACGATGGCATTTAACAGCTCTTGGAAGCAAAAAAGAGATGAGATAAGTACAGGAGAGCTTTAGCCTTATTTTAACGTGCCACTTTCTGAGCGAATGTCTTTGCCTAAGTTAGATGCCATGAGCTAATTGTTACTTAGCGGCTTGTAAGTGGTGTAGACCTGTAGGTATTCGCCAGTCAACAGGTAGCAAGATTCACCGCCTTGGGTGAGCCGGACGTACCTCGGTGAGGCTCACTACATGCACTTCTCTTACTTACTCCATATATAACTCGATAAAATGGGAGCCTAATTATGTCTAATGGTGTTTCAATTACACATGATGTTTATTATCAAGGAATGAGGTGTTTTTTTATGTTAACAATCTTATTTTCAGGAGAAATCTACTTGGACACGTGCCTGTGGGGCCAATTCATAAGCTCAACGTCCCTCAACATGCTATGGAAAGAGCTATGCTTGGAGTTTGTCTTAAGGCCAAAATTCGGAATAAATTGATCTATTAGAGAACCAAGGTGACCTACATAGCTCTGAAAGTTAGTAGGTTGAAGTGGCAATGGGCTGGCCACGTATGTCGTAGAACCGATAACCGCTGGAGTAAGCTTTTTCTGGAGTGGAGGTGTCTTGACAAACGTAGCGAGAAACGAAAGAAGTAAAAATCCTGGTAGGTCACATGCATCAATCAAATATAAAAAGTGAAAGTGCTGTGTTGATCCCTCCATACAGGGTTCAATACTACGCTTGACCGGCGTCTATTTTTGTGCTACGGGTTTAATTTATTCTAGTTGTGTAACAAAAGCTTCGGAGGCTCAAACAAAAACACGCTGTTTCTATTCGATAGCTGTAGTTTTGTGGAAACTGAAAAGTTTTGGACTAAAAAATAACAATTTTTATTGTGTGATTTCTAACTCAGATTACGTATGTAAATAATTGATATACTTTATGTTAATCTAGTGGATAATGCGTATATTTTGTAAATATTCAATGAGATATTTGGAATGAATCATCATCAATCAAGCTCATCTTCTCTAGAATTCTTATTCGAATCCGATTCGTTAAGTAATAATAATGGAGCAAATGATAAATTATAATTTAAACAAGTATTTTCTTGAAGTCCAGATAACCCACCAAACTGATGGATAGGATAGTTAACCCTGAAAATTTTCATAAAATCTGGCAAAACGTTAACGTTTCATTTAGATAAATTAGCATTTATTCTAGCAGTTGCACATCGCGATAACGTAGAAAAGTGCAATGCAGAATGAAACCACAAATTCACTGAATTCTCGTAATAAAGTGAGCGCACAAACCTGATTCAGAACTTAAAGTCAGTCCCGCATGCCTAATTTATTCAACGATTTTTTGCGCTCTGTTGCATAAAAACGATGTTACCATTTCGTTGCCGCGGCGGCGATAGGTTAAACCTGCCACACAGACACTTCTCACGATGCTGTCAACATATATTTTGGTGTTAACCTTCAAATGTTTACTGTAGTTTGACGTGTCGTTACGTTTTTGTTATGTACCTAAAAAATTAGGTTTTTTCAGCGTGAAAAAGGGTTGAGTTTTAAAGCACACCTATTTTTGTACAGTTTTGCATATCAAACATAAGCAAAGCAAATGGATGCCTACCGGTTTAAAAAATAAAACCTGTAATTAACAAACAACGCTAAGCTTTAACAGAGAGTATAATATTATTTTGTAAGCTTGTTTGTGTCATAACGCGTTTTTAGAGTTTTATATAGTTTAGTTTACCTAATAATGTTTAGTTTCTAAGCGAATACCTTAGTATAATAATTAATTTATAAACTGTATAATATAAAGGCAAGCGTAGAAAACATGCTAAAATGTCATCAAGAGTCATGTATAATATTTGCTAAATAAAATATTTACATTTATCCAAGCACCGTTTTAAGTTCATACCTAGTTCCTTTAAATATATATGTATGACGAACTTTAAAGTACTGTGTATGTGTGTAACTTGCGAAAAGTAGAAATTCGCCCTGTTGAGTTTCAATTAATATAACTTGTTTTGAGCGTATACACAAAAGTTTAATTATACTAGTGATAGATATTTCATACATACATACATACATACATAAAGTCACGCCTGTTTCCCCGAGGGGTAATTAGTTTTCTCTTTGTGAAAGTTAACTATTTATTCTATTTAGTCACCTAAGGCTGCCGGTTCGGGGTATCCTCCTGTATCGGCGTGATGTTATTTCATGTTAAGTCCCAATATCATAGGGGCGAGCCTATTGTTATCAACCGGGCACAATTGCCATATCCAGAATACAACTATTTATTTTTCTTAAAAATGAATGTTTAAAAGAGCATCTAACTTTACTAGTCAATCTATCACAAGTAAATCTGCACGAACCATTTTAGCACCGAAACCCGTGCATGCCTCGGACAACACGTAGGCCGTGTTAAAACTAAACGTATAGCCAGCCGCCGAATGTGAGCAGGCTCCCTGTGAGCCCCAGTGTAAACGTGCAACTAGACGTCAGCGTTTACGCATAGCGTAATAAAATATTGCCGGTTAGGTGTGAAGGTAAAAATGAATATGTATGACAATAAACTGCGTAACGCTCGCTCACGGTCGGTGGCTGACAATACGCTTGGTTTCAACACAGCCGTAAAGCTGTCGGCCGCGCCGGTCATTTTTCAGTTGTTACTCATTAACACTAACTGACTCAGAAAGACAAAACACTGACAATAAGCACGAGAGTCGCTGTTTCCACAAAAAAAAACTTCACTTGGAGACAGGGGTTTTGAGAAATAGGTTACCATACAATCAGACTAATACATTATTCGGTGTTGCAAACACAGATCATAAACCTTTTTACAGAGACAGTAAAATAATAAGAATGTGTCAATGTAGAGATATAGCTTCTTTGACCATCCCTATATTCCCCATGCTAATTTCCCTCTGTGCACTGATAACAACATCAGGCACCACTAATCTGATTAACCAGTGTGCTACCTACCTCATTAAGTATAATAGTAGTGCTTAATTAGATTAGTACGGCCGCGTTTAGCTGAGACGTTTACGAACTAATTTGACGCTTGTAACTTGTATGATAGATTAGTAATATACTATGGAAAATAAAACTGATATTTAAAATACATACAGTTATTTACTTCGGGCTTTAAATGAATACACAGTTCAGTAGCCTTGCCGCGTCATGAATACGGGCTCCGGTTAAGTCCAAATCTAGTAAAGCATTTCCAATAAACAAATGAGTGCAATCGGAGTAAATGGTCAATAAATAAATCATAGGTACATCAGACGCGATTGGCATTACCAAAGATAAAAGTATTGGTATTATTTTTTAATCAGAAGTCACATAATTATCTGCACTCATATTTTATCACTTTTCAAAAGTGGCATGAAATAGTTGTCGAGCACATTCATTGGGCCCACTTTGGTAATGTATGAAGGTCACAAACAATCGATTTTCACGGGCTTAAGCCTTCCGCAAGGAGAAAACCGGTCTTTTAGTAGGCTTAAATAGGGTCATAGGTCTAATAGAAGCTTAAAGTTTATATTCTAAAATGAAATGATATACAGTATATTATGTAATATTATTTACTGAAAGACGTAACCGAATGAAACGGCTACGTTAACGTTATCGGGATAAAACTTGCGTGTGTTTATTTAATGCGTCCAACCCTCCGGACTTAATTAGTTGCTTCAAAGGAACCTCTACAAACTTTTTCCAAACATTTTTATTTTATAAATACGAATGGACTAATTACAGTGAAAGATTATTAATACCATAAGAACGTTATCCAAAGGTCGGCTTATTAATTAATGGGGACATAAAAGGTAGAAATCTTTTAGAAGTTGAATTGGAAATCTGATTCGTAACGACGGTTTCGCAATCAATGATTTATAATTGCTGTTGGATTTCGATTTCACAAAACTTATCGTGCTCACACTGACTTGAGACAGCTATTTACTATTTAGGTATGACTAAATGAATTTATTTTTATACAGATTTATTTTTGTTTTAGGCGCTGTACATTTTTGTGTGCCGAGTAGTATCCACTATCCAGCCTAGAATTGATCACCCCTTTCGCTTAAACTATTATTGTAATATATACCAAGCTTTTATGAAAAGATAAAGAAAGATAATTATATTGGTTTATCATCATCTTTCGACCCACGAAACATATTATAAATAGTTTTGTTCACGAGTGTACACCAGTAAACCTTTTAAACTGAACCTTTTTCTTTCTTTCTTAAGGGAATACACATGCGTGATATATGACTGTGAAATTTTAGCATTTGAGTCACGAATTATATGGCTTCCAGAATAAAATATATATTTTTGGAAATGCTATTTTTTTTCTATTTTAGTTACGTTTACCATTACTATTTTTAGCTACATATGGAACAGGGTGGTATCAATATAGGTTACTAGAATGTAAGCTAAGTCAAGTAAGGACACAATTAGTTGTGTAAATGAAGCTGAGTATAATCTTATTAAATAGATATTATTTAGTTACAAGTTAGTCCTCGTAAATTTTTGTGAACCCCTTTATAAGGCACCTAATATTATTGATTCTTTATCTTATCTATTGATGATTAAAGTCAATGATTCCTACTCAAATTTTGGAAGATACTACAACTGGGTCTATGGTTTACAATTATCTTTATCAAATATAAATACGTGATAGAACTATCGCCGCATGTGTGTGACTGGTGCTAATAGCTACCCATACCAGTGTTCCTAGTTCAAATTACACAATTTCTGCGGTAACCAATTCTCTATATATAGTAGTACACCTATTCGCTTTCTGTCCGGAACACACATTAATAGAGGAGGGGGGGCTTAATAGAATGCTTTGTAACCGCGCAGCAACTCCATACACCAGGAGTGATCAATTAATAACATCTTTGTGTTCGTCGCTATATGTTTAGTGTGTATGGGCGGAGTAGAGCTCTTCTAAAGGTCATACTAATAGTAACAATTTGATACTTGATTACTAGCATCCGCTCATGACTTTAAATACGTGAATTTCGAATATTTTATACCCTATAGCCTTCCTCGATATATGGACTATTCAACACAAAAGTATATTTTTCAATTCGAACCAATAGTTTCTGAGATTCAATCAAATACAATAAAACAAACTCTTCAGATTTATAATATTAGTAAGTGTAATATAGATAGATTCCTAAAAGTACGAGTATTACTTTATCTAAGTGTGTGGACTGGTTGGAGATCACGCCGGCTAATCTTGACTGAGATTGGTTTATGTAGGAGATGTTATCGTTCACAAGTGTGTACAAACACATCAGTGGATATTAGCTACAAACTAAAAAATAACACCAACTTGTCCTGCAAATTGAATCTTTTGGACAATCAAATGTTCAATTCTTTATTTCAGTTTTAAATAAAATCGATTATTTAGTAACAAATATCTAGCCAATCACAGAAATTTGGTTAAGATGATATTAAACCTGTGTGGATGCAAACTATATGGCATAAACTGACATGAATGTAAACTAAAGCTTCATATGGGGAGAGGTATCTTCGCGTGTTTGTTTGTTTTGGTCAATACTCTGTATATAGTGTGTGTAGATTTAAAGCCTTTAAATCTACCTACTATATCACTTGCATCACGTTCCCACTTGCAATTTCATGCTCTTCCAACTAGATCCGGATTTTGACAATAATTTTTTAAATTGTTAGTGCCTTATTTCGTCTGATTTTATATTTCGTAATTTTCTTTATCATGATGACTCACATATTACAAGAGTTATCTGACTGAGTTGTATGACAATGCTTAAGATTATACTTACTGACCCGCCCTTCCGATAATTCACGACTTAAACAAATAATATAATATTTTCGTTTTTCAAAATCGCCAATATGAACCTCTTTTAAGCGAAGAACGTAACCAACGTTTCAATAACAATTCCAGTAAAACAAATGAAAATGGAACATCGCGGCAAATCCGGAGCATTCCGAAAGCTCGGGCCAAATACAATAGGTACCTACTAAATAACTGTCTCAATAACCGAGACGAAGAAGCAACAGATTGCGACGGTCGGGGACTGTATGAAATCGATATAACTGTACGATAATCGGCCTATAAAACCCGGTTCAGACGGCCAGCCATCCTTCTCAACCTAGTTTTATGACTCGTTCATCTTTGAGACAATCATGCGGTATATCATGAGTTTTCATGTATTTGCTCTAGTAAGTTTTATAGGTTGAAATATTAAAGTTGTCATAGTGGATATTTATGTTCTCGTGTTATAAGTATATGTACATAAATATTATACTTATACTAGTACCTACTCCACGGGTTACCATTTGCAGGGTTACCATTCATGCAGACCTACTACAGCAGTCCTCTGCTGGACATAGGCCTCCCCCGAAGTACACCATAGAGCCCAGTCTTCTGCTTTATGCATCCAGTCACTGCCGGTTCAACCTCACATGCTCTTTAGAACAAAATATTGTGAGAGAAGTATTTTTTAAAGAAAGAATATCCATTTTATTTTATTTTTAATCTATTTACGTCTATTAAATGATTACAAACACTTGAATTTTCTTTAGAGGTATGAGAGTACGCAGTATAAAATCCTAACACAAACCGTTCTGCGCGACTGCAAAGCGCCTTTAGTTCTTAAAGCTAAAGCTTTTTGTTCGAACACATGTTACACGATAAATGTTCGTAAACTTCTGCTGTTACATCTACACTGAACCACTTGGTTTGTAGAACAAGTCTCTTTAAATGTCACTTAGATTTTCTGTTATGGTCTGTGCGTTTTGGAACATAAATCTCTGATACCTACCCAAAAGTAAGTACGTCTTCGAAAGCGTGCAAGCAAGTATGGAATATTTAAAAATGTTTTAACAAATTTATTTATCATATATACCTGAATATCTATATATATAAAATTTTCGTGTCACAGTTTTCGTTCCCATACTCCTCCGAAACGGCTAGACCGATTCTCATGAAATTTTGTGAGCGTATTGAGTAGGTCTGAGAATCGGCCAACATCTATTTTTCATACCACGAAATTCACGCGGACGAAGTCGCGGGCAACAGCTAGTATTTTATAAATATACTATCCTTAAACAGGAGCCTGCCTCGTTGGTCTAGTGGTCGCTAAGCGCAACTGCTGAGCACGAGGTCCTGGGTTCGAATCCCGGGTCGGGCAAAATGTTATTGGGTTTTTCCATTAGGTAATTCTATTTATTACATTGGGACCAAAAAACATGGGAGTACCTCTGCCTAACCCTTCGAGGAATACAGGCGTGATATTATGTACCTATGTTTAAATTACGATGCGCTACAGTTTAATAATAATAAAGATGAATAGTTTGTGTAGGTATTCGAGCTCAAACAAATTACGTTTCCCGCATCGAATTCACGAGCAGAAATAGTTTCCCAAATAACTGGAAAAGCAGCGATGGTTCTGATATTTAACAAGAATTCCTGTTTAATACACAAAACTGAGAGTTCGCTCAATGCATTTTATTAATTAATATGCCGTGGAAATACTCTTGTTCATTGTAACTGAATATTACAGTGACGGTACATTATTCTCGTTAATAATGTTGCGATGCAGGTAGTCATTACTACGATTTCGGCTTACATTATGAAATTCATAATGTTTCTGGGAAATACTAAGCTTTAATATCGTGGGTTGTGCTTAGTCAGCGTGTGGGTCTTCTTCCTCGTATATGCGTTCATTCTAATATTGTGTGTCTGTAGCTTAGAAATTGTGGAATCAATAAGCTCGGTAGCTAGATCTACCACCAAAAGTCGCCAGACGTTCTTAGATCATTTATAGAGGCTCTCTAGTTTTTCTTCTTTTCCTATCGGCGCAATTCGCCTAATTTTATTGTGGCCAGTAGATGGCCAAGTCTCCTGCGGCTCTCTATTTACACTCTGTTATGTGTTATAGCCATATTTAATTATAAAGTTTATATCATATTCGGAACTCATGGGCGCAAAGCCCTGGATTTTTTTGTTATATTCAATGATTTCTGTCATTTGCGTGAATACTGGGTATATTCAGTGAAATGAAACCAATTAAACCTACCGTACACCGCATTATATGGCACAGCCAGTGTTCGTTAACATGAGCTCAAAATGTATTTCGGTATAAAATAATGAAACGGTATTATTGTAATCCGTTGAAGTATTCACATTTTGATATTAATAATGAACCGATCCGCTTTTGTTATTTCTAACTCCTTTACCAAACAAACGCCAGAGAATAGATACCTACTCCCTAATTAAAATCTTGTATGAATGTGTTTCATTATTAGTACAATAAAACACCAAGGATTGCATTAATTTCCCAAAGTCCAATTATCATAGACACACTAATTTTATAAAGGCGAAAGTTTGTGAGTGTTCGTATGTTTGTTACTTATTCACGCTCAAACGGCTAGACCAATTTTGATAAAATTTGGTATAGAGGTAGCTGAAATCCTGGATTAACACATCGGATTTTATGTTTTAGGCTATTTAGCCCGAAAAAATGTAGTTGGTAACATCGCGGGGCGTAACTAGTTCTTAATAATTACGAAAGTTGTGTAATAAGCAAATGACGTGCATACTTCACAAGTTACTTCGACCATATTAAGTTAGGTTCAAAGGTAACAACTCTAATGAATTTCTAATGTTGCCAGACTTTGTTAATAACATAATGCGATTTGGAACAACGTCAACCAATCAGCATAATCGTTTTCGGATAACGTTGTGGCTTACTTTATCGCAGATGGAAAAGTTGTCGCTGACTCAGAAAAATATAAAAGTCCAGTTGATGTATGTAATATTTTTACACAAAATTAATTATTGTGCTTGTCTATATAGGTTTGTATTCTGCAGACATACTTTTATCCTTAACGGATTGCGCAATCATTGCACCGCGCTTAAAAAAAAATGGCTAACGTTTTTTATATTCTTAAAACTGTCGTAAGACAGGTAAAAGTAAAATGCCTTTCTTTACGTTTTCTGGCTTTTTGTATGATTATGATGCTTTCTCTATGTTTGACGTCATACTTTATAATACAAATTTCTATATTTTTCAAACCTTTACACATATTGCACTTTAATGTCATAAATTTTTTATTTACAAGGTTATTTACAATTCTTAAAAATAAATATATACAAAAATAAAAAAAATTAAACTAAAAATTATGTATCAAAGTATTCGTCCTCATCGCTGTCGACTGGTAGGGTGCCCAAAAGGCTGGCGGCATTGCCACGTTGAATGGCAATGCTAATTCTTTGGCCGAAAAACAGGCCAGCCTTTTGGTCACGTGAAGCGTCAACTAACCGTTTAGCAAGGTCACTAAAAAGAAGACGCGCACTCGAACCCCATGACCCGAGTGTTTCGACCCCAAACGGCTCAAAAATATAATTACCTATAAGGTTATTATATTTTCGCCGCTTGAGGGTCTCCGCAGCTGCAGCAGCAGCGCCAGAGCAAACCGCTGTGCTGGAAACATGAGATGGCGCAAGGGTGTCGACACATGTTGCATCCCACACCAAAGGCCTACCCAATTTCCATGGCATCAAAGACATACCGTCTGGTCTCTTTCCATCGTCCCGTACCAAGCCATTGGGTTCTAATATAGCTGGGACGCCGGCGGTGACGAGAGCACGACGAATAATGTCGTTTAAATTCGCGTGCCGCGGTATGCGACCAGCGCTCCTGGCGCAGGATAGGCCATGGTGCCCGAGGCTGTCAACAGCTTCACCACAGTGACACCGGTGAGGAGCAACACAGGGTGCACCTAAGCGTAAGCTGGTGGCAATTCGAAACGTATTGTCGTCCAACATCGTTCCTATGCTGGACGACGGAAGTGCTTGTAACCAGAGACCCGACTCCCATTCACCCACAGCCAGCAAACGGGCACGCTCTGCAGTGTTGATTGACGTATTAATTAATTGTTTCCGTATCAACCTACAGAGCGGCTCATCCCACTGGCGTTGGGAAAAAAGTTTGTCGGGTAAATCCGCATTCGGGCAAGCTATTTTCCAAGCATTCACTGCCTCAGTCATGCACAGTACCTCAAAATCAACTAGCGAAGTGGCTAGAATATTTCTAGTTAATTTTTCAGTACTGTGGACCGATGACAGGAAAGCTGGTAAACTTAAACTGCTAACTTTACGGACACCCAAACCACCTAATCTAATTGGTAATGTGGCTTGAGACCACGCTCGGTCGTCTAAAGCCACATTCAGAATAGTAGTAAGGGTGTTCCGTATAATTTGGTCAATCTTTTCCAAAAGGTTCGCATGCTTCCAGAGTTGGGAAGAGCGAAGGTAATACGTAAATTTTGGGCCAAAACAACAAAAGCGAATTAAAGTAATGGCCGAATGTATGCTAATTTCAGAAAATCTCTCTGCAATTGTATTATAATTTTGAATTTTTTCGTCAATAAAATTTTCATATGAGTCTTCTAAAATTGGGGACCCTAGGAGGCGCAAAGATTTTTTTTTTTTTTTTTTTTTTTTTTTCTATTTTTATTTAGGGATTTAAGTACACATTTGTGACTATGTCAATCCCATCGTACTACAATAAGTAACTTAAACAAATTTTGGTCTTAAACATACACATGATACTTAATATTAACTAATTATTAATTAAGAAAGAGTACAATATTTTTGCTGCATCAGTAATGGGTTCAGCTAAGATTCCATGAAACAAACCTATGTCCATTGCTGACAACTTTAATGCGTTACAAAGCGCTTTCCTTCTGCTAGCGTATCGGACACACTCCACCAGCACATGCTGTACGTCCTCTACTATCCCACACACTTCACAATTCGGGGAGTTAGACTTTCGCATGAGGTAGGCAAACTTATTCCGTGGGATATGTCCTGACCGCAAACGATGCGCAGCAATAATTTGGCAACGGCTTAGTCTTGCTCCATAGAACCAGGGTATATGTGGAGGCTCACACTGTATACTTTTGTACCAGATTCCTTTAGTCTTGGATCTCTCATTAAAGTGTTCCTTCCACATTGAATGAAATTTACTTTTAAACTTACATAAAATTTCAGAATAGCTCGGTAGTAAGTTTTGTGTTTGTCTGTCAGATATACCGGCTTCCCTTGCTAATCGGTCAACCTCTTCATTACCCGAGAGTCCAATGTGAGAAGGAACCCACTGTATGACCAGTTTTTTATTCATCCGGTTAATAACGTTGATAAGACTTAAAATTGAATATGCTATGGCTAAACCCCTAGATCCGTGATGTACACATTTTAATATATGTTGTAGCGCGCTTTTACTATCAGTGCAAATCACAATTTTATTTACCTTATCCAATTTTGACACAAATTTTAGCGCTTCAGAAATGGCAAATAATTCGGCTGTCATAACAGAAATATATCTATTCATTTTATACATGGCATGATGTTTGTTAGCTGGGTCATAGTAAGCAGCGCCAACTCCATTGAGTGTTTTGGATCCATCTGTGTATATAAAGTGCCATCCTGTATATGTTTCTCTCAGTTCATTGAGACATGTGTATTTTAAAAAATCCTTATTATAATATAGTTTTGGTGCCTTTACGTTACTTAGACTAGACCTAATATTACCATTAATATCTATACCAGATATCCAGACGTCCAACGAGAACATATCAAGTGGGTAAGAAGACGAAACCTCCTCATGCCTTAACATATCATGTGAAGTAAGAAGTAGAGGCTTCCTCTTCCTATTCCAGTAATTATTTTGGGTCATGTTACATAGATCTGTAATGAAACTTTTAGAAACATCGTTGGTCCTAGACTGTAGTTTCAGATAAAATTTAACCGAGAGAAACTGTCTTCTTACTTGTAAAGGAGGAATACTTAACTCGCTCTCCATAACGTGTATTGGGGTAGTTTTAATAAAACCGCCAATTACCCTTAGAGCCTGATTTTGTAACTTATCTAATTTATAAGTGTGACTAATTGCAGAATTGTCATATAAGAAGCATCCATAGTCAATCTTACTCCTAATAAGAGCAAAATATAATCTCCGCATATAAAGGGGATGAACACCCCATGATGATCCCGCAAGAATTTTAAGAATTTGTATTTTCTTTTGTGAACTGTCACATACTTCACTGATGTGTTTCCCCCATCTTAAGCACTTGTCCAACCACATTCCCAAGTACTTAATGTTATCAACAGAGCCTAGTGCGTTATTATTTACCATTATGTCAGCACACAGTCTCCTACGACATATGAGTCTTCATATGAGTCTTCTAAAATTGGGGACCCTAGGAGGCGCAAAGATGATTTGGTCGCAATTTGGATTTGAGGGGCAACTGAAAGGAATTTATTTAAAGTGGATAGTCTGTTTGTAATGTCCGGTATGTAAATTTCGCATTTGGAATAATTTAGATCTAAACCTATAGAACTCAATTTCGCTTTCAAAAATTTAAAATCTTCAATAACTGTGTTCACGTCACCTCCCAGAGTTCCATCATCCAAATACCAAACATTAAATTTAGAATTTAGTTGTTGAATTATTGGGTGGATCGCTAAACTAAAAATAACAGGCCCGAGCGGATCTCCTTGTTGGCAGCCAACTGCAGATTCTAAAAGATTATCTTTGTAGACTAATTTGGAGGGTTTTTTGTAGCATTGCCAAAGGTAACTGTAAATTTTGGGTACTTCATTTTTGATTCCTGCCAACAAGGTGTCTCTGTTTACTGAGTTAAAAGCGTTTTTAATGTCAACCTTAAGAATGACCTCGCCTTTATCAGAATTTAAAAAGGTCGAAAACGCATGTACAGCAGCCTCACAGCCCCCTTTGGAACCGAAGCCTAGTTGTAGGGGCTGAAATTTGCTGGATAACGACTCGCTATAGTATCTACAGCAAATTTTGGCTGCTGTACGCCGGTAGGTAGTGCCTACGGCAATGGGACGAATGCCACCATCCCTTTTGCGAAGGGCACATAAATTGGCCCCATACAAAATGTCAATGATGGCTTCGTTCACATTGCCGGATAGCATTAAATTGATCAAAGCCGTAAGCTCCTTCAAAAGTGTTTCACCAGCATCCCCGGCGCTTGGGCACGTAAGGTCCTTTAAATGTTGTGGCGTCAAGCCGTCGAGGCCGCCGGCGGAGCCGCTCTTGAAAGAGCCTATGGCTGTGATCAAATTCTGGGCTGAAATTTGTAAGGTATTTAAAATGGGATCCGGAGCATTGGGAAAGGAAAGATCATGTCTTGGCGCCGGATGTTTGCTCTCCAAAGCAGTGAGTGTATCTGGAGAGCACGGCGCGACCACATCACTGCTGAATAGGATTCTAGCTGCCCCCCTAATATCACCTTCGCTTAACTTAGATTCTACAAGATGTGAATGCCCTCTTGGTAAGAGGGGATTCACAGCTGGGAATTTGGTGTCAAAAGTTAAATTTGGATTAGAACAATTGTCCTTAATTCGAGTAGTAAGGTTTTTTTTGTTAGCCGAGTTCTTTTGCACGTGTAGAATTCTATAAGGGAAGGTGAGTAATTGTTCCCAAGCACTTTCGGAGTTTTCTTGAGATGCAAGACGTACACACCGAGCCAAATGTAATGCAACTGATGGTCTTGCACCTCGAGGAACTCTCTTTAAAACGGGCGTAGAGTTTTTCAATTTTGATAATCTTTGCCAAAACGGAATACTAGAAGGGGTTGATGTTATAGGTGTACTATCAGGATTGGAGGGCGCATTTTGGGATTTGTGAACTTTCCCAAAGTGCACCCTCAAACCCCGGTTACCTTTAAAATACCGTACTTGGGGACAATGGGGACATCTCACCAGCAATGTGGTAGGTTGACTCGCACTTTCCGAATCATCACCAGCATTAAAACTCATTAAATGTAACTAATGAAACTAAAATTAATATATTGTGTAAAAAATATAAGAATTAAAGAAATAACTATTTACAGAAAAAAGAAAAACATTTAACAGCACTCTGAAAATGTCCAAACGAGCAAGCGACGCCTAGGGTGCTTGCGTCCAGAACTTAATTACTTTTATGGCGGCTCCTATTCTGACTCAAGTAGGCTCTGTTCGTGGAGTGTGACGAGTGGCTTTTCGGGCTTCGGCCTCGTGCTGAGGTAAAAGGCCGAGGCGGCCGCGACCCCGGTTAACGCCAGGGCGCCCGCCGAACGACCATCCATAGGTACTGGTCGATGTCGCTCAATTTCCACATCTTGTTGGACCAACTTTTCAGCTACCGCAACGACAACTTGTTATTTTACAAATTATTTAAATATATAACAACGTAAATATGCCTTATTTATATTTCATCATAATGCCATAATTTGTCAACATTTTTAATAATTTCTATATTATATTGCTAATAATTATGTACAACTTCAAAAATAAAACTGAGCACCATAACAGTCTATGTTAAAAATTGTTTGCCATCAAAAGCCGTCAAGCCCAAAAATACTATATTTGAACCGTAATAACTTAAACCGTTACAAACCATACATGCAAAAAATGTACTTCATATTGTATTTACAAAGAACATTAATTAAATACCGTACTTTTTTGTATCGACGTTTTATCGTTCGAACAGTGTAAATATAAAATATCAGATAAATAATGGCTGCCAATGGATTCCCCTTGTGTAAATCAATTTCCGTACACACTGCATTTCGATGTCTATCACTTTGTTTTTACGTATACAAGGGTGGTTTTTATGCAAAATAAATATTTACAGGACTAACAAAACAGAGTACCATGCCAGCTTTTCCAAACGGGTAAGAGTACTTAAATATATTACAATCATGCCAGTTATTCCAAAAGGGGTAGGCATATATTATGTATTTATGTACCAAGAAATTAAACAACCGTATTTTGGTGCTCATTATACCCAAATCCCATGTAATAGATGGCCAGTCTATTGCCATTAATTGGATCAAAGCTAGGTTCGTCGCTTGTTACTATTCTTAATTCTGGCGACGAAATGGCGAAAGATTTTTATTCTTAATATTGAAATTTGCAGTCCCTCCACAAATAACACTGGTACATCCATAATAACCGCATGTACATTGTATAGGTCATATAATTTGATCAACAATGCTATCTACTAAATAATAATTGAAGTGTGTTAGTGTCACATAACCCCAGTATCTAATGAAGTTGAAAAGGGTTGAGAGATCAAAGACAGACAGCATTGAAGGTCTTCTTCTTAAATTGAATAGGAACCCTGACTCAATGTGGGACTCGGAATTATGAAACACGTCCAAACCTACTTTTTGTATTCATACTCTTTTGCCGTCACCTATTACTTTGCGAACCCAGTGCCGGATAAAAAGACCAATACACAACCAGGCTCCATCAACTCAATTTGCGTAATGGACTGATCGTTTGGACGTCCTCTGTTTTACATCACGAAAAAGGTTTAACGTTAAAACTAGTACGAAAAATGTCACATAAAAATATACCATCGACCTCAAACACGTTTTAGGGTACCCTTTTAGGGGTTCCGTGTGCTATGTTAGCATTTTTGCCGCGAGCGCTTGCTCGGTGTTCTGTATTTTGAGGATGAATATAAATAATGCGTGGCAAACAAATTAGATGGTCCGATTCCCGTGCGATATTTATGTGGTCCCTTTTATATGTGGCAGGTTGGACCAAAACTAAACGCAATATCTTCTTAGTACCTTGAAATATATTTATTTACATTAAAACCATGATATTTACACAGAAAAGTCTCGGGATGCTGACCTAATTTGAAATCTAGGTCACTCTAATGTATGTTAAGTGATTAAATATATTATATAAGCTGAATAGAAATAGTAGAGCTCCTATCCTAATCCTATTTTATAGTCAGCTCCCTGCTAAGTATGAGCCAGTTGAATATCAAACGAAATTAAACGTAGCGCCTGCAATCGGATTCTCGTAATCCAATTACTTAATACTATCCCCTATGAGATATACGTAGGAAATAAAAAAATATTTCAGCCCAGCTGTCGAAGCTAGTTGATTCTTGAGTAATGGAAGAAGTTTGTATTTATATAGATAAATGATATTAGGTACCTTATGTATGGACCTGTATATACATGTTTACAGGTACCTAATCATCATTATCTTTAGCCGAAAACGTCCAGTGTTGAACAAAGGCCTCCCCCTTAAGTGGAGATTTGCCATAATCGCCACATGGCTTAGGTATAGCAGTATTTGAGGTGCAGTTACCAAAGACGCTGCTGCCCATCTTCTAGATTTTCCATTTTGCGACGATACCCACGGGAGGTGCCATTCTGGCCCGGCACTCCACGGGAATAGGCACAGGTAATATGTTTAGTAACACTTGTGTATCACACCAAACATTAATTGTATGTATACATAATTAATTGTATGTATTTAAGAATCCCACTAGTATTATCATAAAATCAAATCTATATTTAAATTTTACAATAATATTACGCTTACAGACTCAAGTAAACATAGGCTCATTAGAATATTTACATAAAACATTGAAATTAATATAAAACGGGGCTTATTTAGCCTTGGACTAATTACGGAGAATCGAGAGGTGTTCAATCTGTCGCTTTGGTTTTGAATTTGCATCGAAACGAGAGCCGGTGATTGGGTTACCGCGGCCGCGAGCAGCTCGATCACGAATGCTTATTGAATTAAAATCTAAGTCGATACACACCGCGAGCACGCTAAAAATTGGGCCAATCATTTTCGCTGCTCTTTTTTCCTTTTACGGTTTTAAAATGTTTTTTAGTTATACACAACACATTTAATTTCACACAAGACACAACAAAGCGTTAAGGTGGTATCGTACCTGTTTTGCGGTTCTGCCTTAAAGTCATATTTTAATTACAGGTGAGAAAGAAGACCTCAATCTATCCCTTCACTTTTGAATTTGCATTAAAACGAGAGTCGGTAGTTATGTTAATGCATCCGTGAGCATGCTCGATTACCAATGCTTATTGAATTAAAACTTAAGTCAATAATTATATACTGCCAGCTAAATTCAGTTTCTATTAATTTTTGGTATTCTAAAAAAAAATTTTTTGTTGCTCCTTCATCATCATCATCATGGTCATCAGCCGCGATCACTTTGTTCACTGTTGCATAAAGGCCTTCCCCTTAGAATGCTAAATGAACGACAACTTGACATTTGCATCCACCGCTTGCCTGCAACTCTGACGGTAGCCTTTGAACGTTGCTTATTAGTTAATGTTTAAATCAAGTCTACTGTAGAATTGTAATTCTTACGCGTAATACAAATGGTGATTGTAGATTTAACTAGATACTATACATTAATTTTAAAGCTGATTTGACTGTTTTATACAAGTCTTAATCAAAGCATCATGAAATTTTCATCAGAAATATTGTCTATCTTTAAGCGTCAATCGCAAACGATAGACGAGATGACAATGAACCGCATGTTTTGATTAACAGTAACGTTAACGTTTTCTCTGGTGTAATTCTATACAATAGGGTTGGAAGTAAACTTGGAGCGATTTCCTTCGCAGCCCCAGGAGGGCGACTCAATACTCGAGCAAATTAATTCAAATTAATTTCTTAGAAGCTTATACACTGGGGTCTACTTAATGCCCAGCACCTGGGCTGGGGTATTATCTTAAACGATTACAACGAATTACCTTAGGTTTATTTTTCTATACGATTGTACCTATTGATTCAACCAACATTATAAAAGGAAACCATCACTCCCTCTGTGGAGCATTTCATTTTATCTTATACTTCTAAGTGATTCCTAAAATAAAATGTTGATATCTATTTGTCCTGTTGTTCTGTTTTACATTTAATGCAGACGATATCTACCAATACAACCTTTACTTTTTAAACCAGTGAAAGCCAAAGCATGAATGATTCTCATTAATCTTTCATCATATTTAAACCATTCATTTTGGAAAGCCTTATGAAATAATTTTACAACGTAGCAGCTTTACAATGTGTTTCTAACGTTAAGATTTTATACAACGCGGGACCCTTGGAACATGACTAATGGAAGACTAGCTGTCGCACCCAAGGTCGACCGAAAGTGATTTATTTGACGAGGGGATAGAGAACTTTGACCGGACATGCGTATACTAATTAATTAAACCTCGTCTAGAAATATATTGAAGGATAAATCAACGTCTCGTTTATATCAAATGTGTTTTTTTTCACTGCCTGTATCTACAAGGTGTATCCATCCAAAAGGGGTGAAGAGTACATCTGGTAGAGAATCAATTAACATAATAATAATGGTCTCTTTACGGAAATTGCTTCGCAGCAGCCAATCACTACGGAAACTAGCTGTTAAGACAGTAGATATTACACTATAAAAGTATGTGGACAGAGTCAGAACACAATGTTTTCCAGCAGGCACGTAATTGACGGAGACAAGCTCAG
The DNA here is from genome assembly GCA_946251915.1 of Abrostola triplasia. Lineage (NCBI taxonomy): Eukaryota > Metazoa > Arthropoda > Insecta > Lepidoptera > Noctuidae > Abrostola > Abrostola triplasia. The sequence continues at coordinate 4,879,469 of OX276434.1, read as the reverse complement.
CGTAAACCCGTATAGCATAAACTATCTGAGAGGTAGTGTTGGACTAGCGATCCATTTGTAAAAAGTGTACAAATAAAAATAGTAATTTTTGTAGATCTAGAATAAATGAGGCAAGAATGAACTATTGAATTCCCAGTTACCCGTCCAGATAGTGGTCGGACATACAGGCTTTGATCTGTATAGACTACATTTGACCACGAGGCTTTAGAAATGAATGTAGCGAAATAAAAACTTTTTCGTGTTCATTGACACAGGTTTTGGTACCAAAGATAAAAAGTGTTCCACAGCCATGAGGTACTCTGTTCGGCTCCCCTAGACAAGTGGCAAAACTTGTAATCAAATAGTTATTTAATCAAAATATAAACATAACATCTCGCCTGTATTCCCTGAAGGGGAAGGCAGTGGTGCACATACAGTACACCCACATTTCGCACGTTATGTTTTAGGTCCCAATGTAATAGGGGCGAGCCTATTGCCATCAACCGGGCACAAATCCAGACTCCGTGCTGCTACTGAGAATTATCTAATGGAAAAACTCAGTAATACTTTGCCCGACCCGGGATTCCAACCCAGGACCTCGTGCTCAGCAGTCGCGCTTAGCAACCACTAGACCAACGAGGCAGTCTTATGTAATCGAGTCGAATAGTAATTTAATAAATGTATGGTGTTAATATAATGTTTCGACTATGTTATCGATAACATATTATGTCAAACAATATTTTTCATTGTATTCGATTTCTATTCGTCAAGCGTATTGCCACGTACTTGTCTACGGAAGAAGGTTAGGTAGAGGTCCTTTGACAAAAGTCTATACACCCACGTTTTAGTACTCATAATAAGCCCCATATAGCTAGGTAGCTAGCCTATTGACATACATCGGGACCACAGTGAGCTTGTCGCTGCCTACGATACACTTTCCCACCTACCAAAGGGGCTTGTATTTTAAATCCGTCCACCCACAAACGTTCTGTACTTTCTGTCAATAGAGGTATAAATATAAATAATATAAAACGTACATAGAATATGGTAAAAGGCTCAATATAACATGTTCAAAATTGAACGGATCAACTGACATAGAAATTGAGTAAATCAAAATTAAGTGAACCATCAGCTTATGTTGCTCCGTAAATATGATTTATCAAAACCTTTAGCGCTACCGCTGCAGGTATGTGGAGTAAATAGAATAAAGTATTATTGGCTTTACGTCAGCGCCGTAGGTATGTGCTGGGCTAACGGAGAGAAAGGATTTGTTATACGTGCATCTCATTGGGCTGTTTGTTTTATTTTGAAATAGACGCCTGATCCGCGCGCCCGATGCGCCCCGCTCGTGGGGTTTTTTGCTAAAATCCATTACACTAAAATTCGGGAAAGAACGTGTCTTCGACATAAATGAAGACTCGTCAATATGATTAGTTGTTTCCGAATTAAAAGCACAATACAAAGGAAAGGGAAAGGCAAAACGACGTTGCTATGAGATGGTCTTACTAGCAAATAAATACATTATGACAATAATATCTCCTTATCGTATGGTTGATGAACAACCTGGTGTCAGAGTTTCAACCGCTTGTAGGCCTCTGACATAGCTTTACACACCGTTGAAAAATCTCTTACGTGTGCCAGTTACTTCATGATGTTTTCCTTCACCGTATAAAGCAACTGCCAACTAATTACTGAGGTTCGAACATACCGCTCGACTATCAGTGGTTGTTACAATAATAATAACCGGTAACTATTTCTACAGGATACGGGTTTTCAGAATAATATAAATAGTTAACTGTTCATTAATATTATAGATGCATTTTATTTTATTTACAATTACGTTAATAAGTAGGAACACGAGTACTATTACACTTTACACCACATCCTCTGCCGTATTGTTTTTATGTAACCGCATTCATATCGGATATTTTATTATTTCCTGGCTTTACCGCTTTACTATACAATATTTTACACTCACACACATACACACACAATCGATCTATAAGTAACGTACTGACGTAATACTACTTTACTAAAAAGCGAACACGTTATTTTGTTGGCCTGTGACTGATCTTTCTCCAATCGTGTCAATTACCGTCACAAACTAAAATTATCACTTGAGCACTATCAGGCACTATTAACAGCAAGACATATCTTGGGTAGTAATTTTTTTCTGATTGGCAACCGTTACCAAAATTCCTATAATAAAATAAAGATCACAGTAGACCCAGTTTAAATCCCTTTTATTCAAAAAAACATTCAATCAAGCATACAGGAAATGATACAAAAAGTTTCATCTCACACCCGTTCTGTTTCACCCCTGTGAACTCTTTTATACCATGACAGGGAAATGATGTGTGAAAACATTATGCGGTCCTAATGGTTTAAAAACATTTACCTTTGCACGAACGCCAAATCATTGCGGTAAACGTAGGGATGTTCTCGTCAAAAGCGGAGAAACAAAAAGGGATCGGTTCTTTCATACCTGTTTTATGTGGGTGTTTAAATGACTTCGGTACTAAATCAGTTGTACTCGTAGTATTGAAACCATAAGATAACAGTGACGACAATGGAATATAGCTCCTTTATCCGAAACTGTTAATTGGAACGAAATGGACTCTATTATGTATATCTGTTATGTTTTTACCATATATCTGGATTCTGTTATACAGTTTCGGTAGAAATTCATAATGAAAATAAATAGTATATACGTATACAAATGACATGAAAAATACAAAGGAAAAGCTGAAGGCTTAATAAAAATAAGAAGGTTATAAATATCTAAGCAGGTATCTTACGTCTGATTTAAACATGTTTCTATATTCGTTGTACATTTCATAACTTTGCGAAGCTCTTAAGGTAGAGGCATTGTTTATTATATTTTAAACAATACCTTGAGCATTGTTTGAACTCTGAATACAAACTTTTTGCTATACCGTCTGGCTTAAGCAAAGGCTTCTTTAATGCAAAAACTTCCAAAAATGTCAAAAGTTATATCGCGGGTTTCGACAACTTCATGTTTTTGTTTGTGGTGCTTACATTAGATTAAATGGTATATTTTTTTGCTACTACTGAATAATATGGGTCGTGTATAAGGCCTACCCGAGTGGTGAGTGGTATCCGGCCTAAAATTGATCGACCTCTTTCCTCCCGTGGACGTCGTAAGAGGCAACTAAGGGAAAATTCAGAAAATGTGCAACACGGTCTTCTGTAACTTCTCTACGAATACTGCGAGTCTCAAGCCATATAGCCAAGCATAGGGATTTTGGCACCCCCTTTTACCTAAGCGGGAGGTATTTGTATAACGGTGGACGTCCTCCGGCTGATGATGATGATAAGACCTACCCAACTGGTAATAGGCCGGCTTGACATATATTTAAAGGATTGCAATTTCATTGTCTAGTATATAATATATGAGTTTTGCACACAGATGCACTCCCTATTCCCTCACTCTCATAGACCGACACGATCGAAGAGAAATCAGGCGCAGCACCAAGGACTGACCGACGACCGTGCCTTCCAAAGCACGCTGGGTCTCGCCATGTGAAAACGGTCACCCATCACAAGACTGACCGCGGCTAGTACGGCTTATCTTGCAGATTGACTGATCTGCGCGGTATTCCCGTAGCTACGAGCCCCACACTTAGCATAATTACTATTGACTGAACAAAGGTACCTACATAGTACTTTTAATGGTTCAAGGCAAAAGAAAAAATCGTAATCTTAATTTCATACAAAATATATCTTGGTCCAGACAAAGATTTTCACATTACGTTTCTGTTACACAATTATTATTAACCAACTTAAGTACTTAAGATTCTTGGGATAAGTTAATTTCGCTTATTCTTTGGACATACCATAATGTTATTACAGAGATTATGGCGGTGGCTAATATATTTATACTTTAATGAAAGCTTCCAGAATGTTATTTTTAGATTAGTGTAACTTTGAAAATGGTCCGGATTATATTTTCGCCGCCTGAATAAAAGGACAGCATTAAACAGATCGTCAATCATGAGATAAACTAACGCTTTTGAGTATAAAAGAGAAAGATTTTAAAATAATTTAGTGTGACAACTGTTCTACTAAATAAACCTAAAACACCAGTCAGAAACCGGTTATAAGTAGCAATCAAACGACAACTTACACCATGACCATTTGCATCCACCGGTTGCCCGCAACTCAGACGATATCGTCAGTCCACCTGGTGGGAGGCAGTAGCAAACCAAACGCAAAATCTCAACTAATAGTACGCATTCTTTCTACCGTAAGATTGGTTTCATGTTAACTGTTTACCTCAATCGATTTAACTGTATCATAAAACATGTATATCTCTCACATTCCTAAACAACCGATCGCTATAACCTACATTGAATGCTACTAACAAGACTTTATTAGTTTTTGCACTTCAATTACGAAGAATTGAACCGAAAAAGCGGCCATTTCACAACGTATAGACTAATGACCCAAGAGGCTAGTGTTTTGTTAAAGAACGCGGGAGGAGATAATCTTGCTATACAGTACAGCCCTCTTACCAAGAACTCTTAAAATCAAAATCATTTATTGGAACAAAAACGAGTTTACAATATTAATTGTGCGTTAACAGTTACATTAGTTAGCAAAACTGTGTTGCAAGTGTCAGCGCCCACCTCCAACATAGGTACAGTGTTCCCACATAAATATTAAATATAAAAAGTAAATTAATTACTGACAATAAATATTTAAGGAAATTATTAAATAATTAGATCAATTGTTTATGTGTGATATTTTTAAGATTACACTTTTACAAGACTTTCTAGTTCATAGAATACACTGCACGTAGCGGTATCTCGGTTCCTCGACGCAAAATGTCTCGATTTAAGCGTTCATGGTAAGGGGGCAGCTTCGATAAAATGAAGGTTTAGGCTGCCGGTAAATCCTGGCTTAATGCGTAGACATTACCTCGCAGAATTAGGATGCCTTCGATATGTTTGTTTATTTTAAGAGCTGTACTCGTAAAGACGGATCTTTGTGCTACAATAAATAAAGTTAGTCTAATAAATCGCTGGTAGTTTGGCCAGCGCCAGCGTTATCTTGTGTTACTTCTAGAGAGAAGTAAAACTGTTTTTATTGTTATTATTTTTGTGTGAAGCTTTTTAATTTAGTTTTATTGTACCTAGTAAATTAAACTTCCCAGATAAAATATAATATAATATAAATAAGGACACATGGAGGACTGCAGGTCACAACCGGGAGGATTGGAGGAAGAAAAGGCAAGCCTTTGCCTTGCAGGGGGACGACAGTCTGTAATAATAATAGGCAAAGACTCGTACTGAACTAAATAACAAGGTGCGTAGCGCGTACGTAGCACGTAGCTTGTAGCGCGCCGTAGACTTTCATTTGTCGCTTATTCTTGTCGCAGTTGTAGCACAGGCGTAACAAATCGCTTTTTAATTCAGTACATAGCAAGATTATCTTTATAATACGCCTATAAAACATTCCTCACATAATAACGTTATCATGAACCAGAAATTAATAAACAAACCAGTTTACCGAAAACATTATCATAAAGTCAAATATGTCCACGAACATGAGTGAACCAATTAAGTACATTCATGCGAACGAATTTAATTAAATAGTTGGCATATTGTTATATCTAGTATCTCATTAATTAATTGCTCTGTAGCCAATCGAAAATAAAGTTCAATCTTTCACATTCTAGTGCGATAGAATTATAACGATATTTTTGTTAAATTGCTTTGATATTTAGCGTGAGATACTCTTCACGGGTACCGCAAAACTAGCAGTATTAATCATTTGGAAAAGCAGGAGAGCTTTGGTCGTCTCAATACTGATCCTTCTTCGTATAGAATTGCGGCGGGAAGGTTTCTTTTAAGATGTCTTTTTAAAGTCCAATCGGCATACGTTTAGTTCAAGCAACAGTTTTTGTATACTACTTCTCTTTTGGGGATGATGCTAAACTAACTAAATAACCAACGTTTTGTTATCTCTGCGTATTGTTATAGGTTTCTTTAATAATTTTGGTACGGTCAATATTCCTTTATCCGTATCGAGTAGTAAACCTTGGGTTTTAAAAAATAAGATTTTGTTATGTCCCCTGCTGTAAGGTATGTCTATCCAAAACAAGTTGTAGCATTATCTAGTGATAATATCTACGAGTTTATTTACTCGTACATTATTCTCACTTGTGTGTGAATGTACTGAAATAAAAATGTAAAAAAAACTTGTTACGTCTACAGAGCTACAACTTGTTTTAGATAGACATTAATATCTTACAGCTGGGGACATAACAAAATCTTATTTATTAAAACTCAAGGTTTGTAATGTTCGGTACGTTATGACGCGTGTACATTATCAAAAACTATTATATAGCAGCATTCGAGTAACAACACGCCCTAAAAAAATTCTGAAAGCGTTTACACAAACAAAAGAGGAGCAACTTTCGAACGAGTCATGACATTTAAAATATTTTCGCGAAACACCGTCGCATCACGAAGTTAGAACAAAAATAAAGCAAGACCAACTCTATTCTGACGTTTGAAAAAGCGAAGAAAACGTTCACAGGCGTTCCGTGCACGTTCAAAGGGTTCGTGTGAAACATCTCTTATTGTAACTCCTACATGAGAACAAAGGTCCTCTGTTTAAAGAGCAACTGTAATTAATATTTAGCTTCATCTCTTTGTGTAAACACATTTGCTACAACGTTCGTACCTATATATTATAACTCTTTTTCCAGATCTCCTTACCTGCTTGTGAGAATATTCGGCTATTTAACATGAAGAATTGTTTGCGCTTTATAACAAATAATTTCTCATTTAATTGATTGTAAATTGGAAGTTATAATTATTTCTGCCCATATAATTATCGGCTTTCAGATTAATCAAATGCGTTCTAATACTTCCATCATATTTCATTATCATCATTATTAGCCTACCTCCGCCCACTACTGGACATAGGCGTCTCCTATGGCCATCACATTTAGTCACGTATAATTATTTTGTTATATTAAAGTTTATCATATAATTGACTGCTCTGCAAAAGAACGCATCATTTACCTACATGTAAACAAGCCTAAACGTAACATATATGTTACATTATTGAAACTTCTACCAACGTCACAATGCAATCATTCAATGCGAACGGAACTCTAAAAGCTCGCGGTCTTACTTACCTCAAATGAATTGCGAGTCGTCTCAATATTTTTTTCGGCCTCGAAATAAACGGCCAGGGCTCTGTGAATACAAAAGGTCCATGGGTTCAATATACATCAAGTAAATGAGAGGTTCAATTGTGACGTGGCTCGTTTTTCTTCTGAGTGCAATGTGTCTTACAATGTTATATACTATCTTTATACTCAGCGTATGACGTAATGTGATTACTGAGCTTTGAAACTGTTTAGCTCTGGTTTCCTAGGATAGCGGTGCCGGCATATAGCGGCCGTGATACAGCGGTGAATGACGTCACTAGAACGCTGTCTATGCAAAAAAATGGCGCGGTTTCCTTGAGTGCGGTAATTGACACAGCCGCTATATGACGGAACCGCTATCCTAGGAAACCAGAGCTTAAATGCATTGTTTTAAAGGATATTCTTCGTGACTCTGTAATGCATCTTAACGGGTTCAAATATATTTGAAATTAGAATTATAAAAATGTGTTACCAGTGTCGTTTCATTGAGCGTCCTTTTAAATTTAATTTAATCACCTTATTTTTTTTAAACTAAATTCATATAGTTAAATTTTCTGGCTAATAACAATAACATAGTCTAACAAGACGGTAGTACAAGCTTCTACACGTAATTGACCTAAAATGTACGTACATCATAATCCTATTAAAATTGATCTCAACAAGCTCTAAAATGGTGGTGCCACCCTACACATAGGAAATTGAATACCGATCTACATAAACTCCCCCTGAGGGCACATTCAGATCCCTGATAGGGTTGCTATAAATTCATTTGTGTTATTGAAATAGCAATGTAATGTTCGCATAGTTCTGATAACTGTTGATGACGTGGCCCTTGTCAGGATTGCGTAATTTGTACGTTTACGCCTTAATAATGTGGTAATATTAAATCGTACAATAATGTTTTGCTTACTGAGGCTGTATTTTAGGCATGTTCACAACCATGATGAAATTGATATATGATGATTGCCGCAGTGGCTAAGCGACGGGGCAAAAAATTGTGGGAACTGCAGATGTTTGTCCGGAATCTGGGTGTTTATATAATTATATGATTATTCATTCTTGTGAAACGCACCCAGGACACAGGAGAAATTACTAGAGTGGGGCAACGCTTTTATAGAAAAATTTTTTTTTATTAAAATTTTGTTGTATCAATTATATAGTCAAATTTTAGTCAATTAACTAGATAATGCAAATAGGATCGTCGATCGTTTACGACACGATGTAACACCAACAAAATATCGACATAATTTGCATAGTATCTCATGAAGGAGCGCGGCGATGAGAATCTGACGCAACATTTATACTTCCTCGCTATTGTAGAAAAGGTAACGGCTTTTTTCTTCACGTAGGTTAGTTTACGGCTGTTAGCTCTGCTGAATGGACAGACAAAAGATCACGTGCTGCTACCCACGTAAGAACTCATACCTCGTCTTGACTCGTGCTTTACCGAAAGATGTTTTGTGTGAGCAAGTTGTGTTAGTTAACGTAGAATACCTTCCATTCTGGTATAGAAAACCTGAATGCAAATCTTATGAAACTTTTCTATACAGTTGGTATAGTTATGTTGCACAGAATTAAGGTAACGTTCAACGATATCAAGATTACCTTACGTTATCATACGTGATAATGAATTTTTTTATTTAAGCCAATATTGTATGGAACAGTATTGATTTTCTAAATGAATGGTACCTATGTCTTTTTAGTAGTCTTGGCAACATGTATGCAATTTCATGATAATCTGGTCAGTGGTTTAGGTGTAGAAAGGTAACAAACAAACTTAATTTTGCATTTACATACATAAGAACAGATTAAATCATCAATAGCTGCATCCCGCTACATTTTTTTGGGATAAAAAGTAGCCTAAGTGTTAATCCAGGGTGTCAGCTACCTCCATATCATAATCATACAAGAAATTTCCATAAATTCCATACCAGAAATTTCATTAAAATCTGTCAAAACATACAAATACATGTACAAAGCACAAAGTATTTGTTATCCATTTAAAGAGGGGCTTAATTAGAGTTTTTCCATCAGTATCGAAGTTATAAATAGTACCAATTTACCGACCACTTACACGGTATCGTCGTCCGACGCGTGATTCTTTCCCCAACAGTCCCTCAGAGGATTTAGAGAGACGTTATTTACACAAATTCCTTTCGTATTTACCTCTAATGAGTAAGAATTTATTTGCCTTACTTGATTGGTTTATGTTTTCTACTCTATTATAGATACTACACGCAATCTACACGCACTCGATCTAGTCTTTAGTATAGAGTCTAGACTATATTTACATACATACATAACATCACGCCTGTATTCCCCGAAGGGTTAGGCAGAGGTGCACATATAGTACACCCACATTTCCCCAGTTATGTTTTTTTAGGTCCCAATGTAATAGGGGGCGAACCTATTGCCACTAACCGGGCATAAATCCAGACTCCGTGCTGCTACTGAGAATTACCTAATGGAAAAACCCTGTATCACTTTGCCGGACCCGGGATTCGAACCCAGGACCTCGTGCACAGCAGTCGCGCTTAGCAACCACTAGACCAACGAGGCCGTCTATATTTCCTATATGTAATATATTATTTATGTAAGTACGCATCGAGCATACAACACTTTCTACTGATTAAAGTCTTTATATGTACCAATAATAACTAAATAAAAACCAATTTTATACAGGTTCAGAACATGGCCTTACAGACCGTTGAAAATTCTCTCAGGTTTCCTAACGATGTTTTCCAGATCCGTTTTTAGCAATAGATAACTGATTTATTGTACGCACATGAATTTGAAAATACATTGGTGCATGTTGGAATTATCGACCTTTGAGTTGGCAGTAAAACGGCCTGCGATTAAAATTGATCTGAAATTTGATCTTAGAACTTTCTGATATTTTTTTCACCATCAACAATTTAATGTCTTCTAAATATTTTAATGCCCTTCTCTTATTTCTGTATCGATATGGTAAACTTTCTTGTAGACAAATTACAGCGCAAAAAAATATATTACTTTCGACTGATGGTGAATTGGCTTTGAGTTCATCTCGTTTATTGCCCACGTTTCTCGTATAACTAACAGCCGAGTAATAAATTTACGACGTGAACAAAATAAACACGTTTTTTTAATATAAAATCCTGTCGAATCTCATGTTTGTGATGTTTTTATGTGAGGTAAATAACAAATACACAGTTTAGAAAATAATTTAAAAAATAAGCTACATTTATGTAAAATCCACTTATTATTTTACTTGCTAGCTTATTAAACTTTAATTTGAAAATAGCAATTTAAATTGGTATATTTATGTACACGTTGGTCCAGAAAAAAGAACTTTTATTTATCTATATCGACTAAAATTTTAAGCAATGAAAATAAGAATAAAGGGTGAATTTGCCGTTTTAAAAGGGAATACAAAATTACCGATAATAAAGTCAATTCAGCAGATGTGCGGCTTTAAAATACGTAATCCCTGAAGTGACGTCTAACTTAATATTAATTACTTGCACCAAGTAAAAAGAAATAAAAACCTAATTGAAAATTAACTCTTGATCAAAATGTTAAAGTATAAGACGACGTCTCGACGCTACGTCAAGGGAGTAAACATTTTATAAGGTAGGATTTTCTAATTTCCTCAGCTGACCGTGTCTAAGAAGTTCATAAATTAATATCATCTTAGAGCTATTTAAATATTCCTAGAGAGATATCTTCATAGTAACATTCTAGGCCATGGATGTGACGTAAAAACTGTAATAATATTTTAAGTGGACTACTTTTAAGATGCAATTTTTTATGCAGCATAACAAGTGCAGGTTATATAAAATAAGATATTTATACACAGATCTCAGTTTGTCGGCGGCCTATTCTCAAAAGGACAAAAGACGGGCGTAATCACGAAGTTGTTGTGATCATTATCGGACTAGAATTCTTTTCAACGTTTTTTAGTGTCGTAACTTGCACTGCAAGGCACAAGACTGTTGTAATACGACTGAGAAACCCTTAGTAATAAAGCTATATAGCATATGAAATAACTGCATTGAATTCTGATTTAGGAGTACACTGTATAAGCATTTTGTAAACTATCTTGTGAGTTGAGTCCCATTAGAGAGCTAATAAAGAAAGCAATAGTGATGCATCTTGTATTATTAATATTTTCTTTATTCATACATATTATCTTATACTTTACATTTTTAAATAATATATAGATATAAAAAATACAAAATTTAAAATTATACTCGCACCTCGTCCTCGAGATAAGTATCCTGGAATAAATATATTATTATACACAACATGTAGTAACGCATATTAGTTACCGTTCTTGCACTATAGTTGAGAGAAAATATTAAAATAAAATAAAAGTTCGTGTTATGATCACCCCTACTTAACCGGTCAGCCATCTTGAATCGTCATTCGCATTTTAGTGCTCGACCGTTCTACACGTTCACCATATTTTAATTATTTTTTTTTTTACGAATCTCATTAAAATGCCGAAACGTAAACATAGTAAAGACCTGGATTACATAAGTGATCAAATCAAAAAGTTAAAAAAGAAATTAAAACGTGCACGTAAACAGTTCTCGACAGACAGTGATAGCTCAGATGGTAAGTACCCACCTATTACTATACGTCTATTATAAGTTTAAAACACTGATTACATTGTCATGCTAATCTACAAGGAAAAAATGCAATCGAGCGGATCACCGGACCGCCTCACTGCACAAAAATAGTTTTCTACCTACCCACAATATATACAATAGAATACCCACATATACAAAGTAAACACGACTAAGTTTAAATGCACTCGAGCTGATCATCGGACTGTCTCACCGCATTGTAACATGTCGTAACTACCCACAACAAAGAAATCATTATTTCTTTTTTATAATAAGCGTAATGCAACTCGAGCTGATCTATGGACTGTCTCATCGCATTTAAGCTTTAAATATAACAAAAGAATGTTACCGGACTGCTCTTTGGACTGTTCCACTACATTCGACAAACAAATAAATATAATTCCCACCAAGAAAACTTGGTACAATTAAAAATCCATTTTTACAACATGGTCTGGCCTTTAAGTTACAATTACAATTTACACCTATGTGTAAAGAACATTTTCAGATACTGGGCTTCTTGAAGAACCTATCTCTGATGTCGAAATTAACGATTATGGCCTAGAATCTGAACAAAGTTTACCGGAAATAGCTAATACGATTCCAATCGTGCCAAATTCAGAAACAAACCCTGAAGGTGACCTGACTAGTCCAGAACAAATCTCAAGTGAGAATATAATTAAAGAGTGCGAGAACATACAACTAGACAAAGACATCCTGGAGCTTCTTGGGGATGACCCTTCTAGTTCTGTTCAATATGGCGAAGAAATTCACAAAGAATTGGTGACCCGGTTGCAACACATTACAACGAACGGGCTTACAAAAGACACAGAAACTTCTAACTGCTGCTATCTCTTGCATAGCATCAGCCACGTCACACTTATTAGAGCCACAAAATCAAAACAAAGAGTTGCTAAAGCAACTAATGGACGCGAACAAACTTCTATGTGACATTCAACACTCTGACTCGGTAACTAGAAGAATGTTCAGCACGTCAGTACTTAAAAAAGATGTGAAATCCTAAATCCATAATTCTAAAATCGACAAATATCTTTTTGGCGAGAATCTAGCAGATATCCTTAAAGCAGCTAAAGCGGTGTCTAAATCTAGCGCCGAAATAAAAAGTGTTCCTATCAGAAAGGACAAACGACTTCAACCATCAACATTTAAAGCGGGCCATTTAAACGTGAAAGGGCAGGTGGCTCCAACCCGGAGGCCACCTGCGACAACGAGGAGGACCCATCATCCTGCCTCCAACCAGAATCGGCACGCCGGATCATCCAAGACATCATCGCAACCACAGAAGACGATCAACCATCGACGTTAGAAGAGGTAAATTACGCAGGACGCTTATCCAAATTTTATAACCAATGGTCACGTATCACGAATGATAAGACCATCTTGTCCTGGATTCGTGGGTACAGAATTACATTTAGTAGTACTGTACAACAGCGCTCTATCCCTAAGCCTCCTGCTCTTTCATCCAAAGAATTTACTCAATTTGACGAAGCTATTTCAGTACTTCGTAATAACGGAGCCATTTCTACATGTGAACCTTGTCAAGGTCAATTCGTGTCCAGTATATTTTTAAGACCAAAGCCAAATGGCAAGGCGCGTTTAATATTAAACTTAAAAACCCTAAACAAACATATTGAAACCTGCCATTTTAAATTAGAAGACATACGCACAGTCCTTAAAATAATTTCGAAGAATTCATTAATAGCAACTTTAGATCTAAAGGATGCTTACTTTTTGATAAAAATAGATGAAAATTCCAGAAAATTCTTGCGATTTACCTTTAATAATACCCTGTACGAATTTAACGCCTTACCATTTGGCCTTAATACGGCACCGTACATTTTTACTAAAATAATGAAACCCATAGTAAAATTACTGCGTTCAGCGGGTTACCTATCATCAATATATTTGGATGATTTATGTTTAGTATCTAACACCTATGAAGGCTGCCGGGATAATGTAGAAACAACTAAAAACCTCCTTAGCAGTTTAGGTTTTATGATAAATCTGGACAAAAGCGTCTTGTCTCCTTCAACAAGATGTAAATATCTTGGCTATGTTATTGACACTAAAGAATTTAATATCAACTTCCCTCGGATAAAAGAAACCGAATAATTAGTGAAACCAAAAAGATCATGAAACTTCACAAATGTAAAATTAGGTATTTTGCACAATTTGTTGGCCTTCTGGTGTCTGCTTGTCCCGCTGTAGAATACGGCTGGCTATACACGAAACAATTAGAGCGATGTAAATACTTAAATCTACAGGGTGATAACGACTACGACAAAGTCATGACAATCCCCTCCTCATTACACGAGGATTTAAAATGGTGGTTACACGCCATCCCTTACTCCGTAAAACATATAAGAGACGACAGTCATGTGCTAGAAATTTTTTCTGACGCCTCAACAACGGGGTGGGGGGCTGCCTGCGGTGCAGACACTGCTAGTGGTCCATGGTCTAATGAGGAACGTAAATGTCACATTAATCAGTTAGAACTTCTAGCCGCGTTTTTAGCACTCAAGATATTTGCTAAAGAATATACAGACTGCAAAATATTGATGCGCATAGACAATTCCACAGCGATTAGCTACATTAATCGCATGGGAGGCATTCAATTCCCTCATTTAACGGAAATAACGAGATGTATCTGGCAGTGGTGTGAGAAACGAAGAATTTTCATAGTTGCGTCCTATATTAAATCCAGCGATAATGACGTGGCAGATGGGGAGTCCCGTCGGTGCCACCCAGATATCGAGTGGGAACTAAAAGACTCAGCTTTTATAATATTAACAGAAAAATTTGGTTTACCCCAAATTGATTTATTTTCAAGTCGCATAAACAAAAAATGCGACATATATGTATCATGGAAAAAGGACCCGGACGCATTAACTATTGACGCTTTTACCATGCATTGGACAACTTTTTTCTTCTACGCATTCCCTCCATTTTCTATTATCTTAAAAACATAACGGACTCCGTAAAATAATAACGGACAGAGCTAAAGGTATTATTGTAGTCCCCATGTGGCCAACACAGCCCTGGTACCCAGTCTTCAGACGCCTCTTAATATCAGAATTAGTCATATTCCAACCTAACGAAAATGTGATAATCTCTCATTCCGGCAAAGGGTCGATTCACAAGAACCTTACTCTGGCTGCCGGAGTTTTGTGCGGAAGGCATTGCTGAGGCGAAGTGTGCCGCCATCGTCAATAGAAATTATGTTGGCATCACTCAGTAACAACTCCATCAAGCAATACGACGTTTGTCTAAAACGTTGGCACAACTTTTGTCTTCAAAACAAGTGTGACATTTTTGAGACCTCCATTCCAACAATCATATATTTCCTAACACAACTTTTTAACTCTGGTGCTCAATTCGGCACCTTAAACACTTACAGGGGTGCTCTGTCTCTCATAATGGGTTTACATATCTCCACAGATGACAGAATCAAAAGATTCTTCAAGGGAGTTTTTAGGCTTAGACCACCCACACCAAAATACGATGTTACGTGGGACACGTCCAAAGTATTAGATGTCCTAAGTGAATGGTATCCTAACGATGAACTGGCTTTACAGAATCTTACCAAAAAGTGTGTTACATTGCTAGCTCTGGCAACATCGCAGAGAGTCCAAACCCTCCAGAAAATTCTTATTAGCAACATACAAGTTCAAACATCACAAATTTACATTAAAATTCCAGATTTAATTAAGACTTCCAAAGCCGGCAATAGTCAACCTATACTTTCCATACCATTCTTTAGTGATAAACCAAACATATGCCCTGCTACCACCTTGTTATGCTATATTAGGCAAACCACCTCACTTCGCCAAGAAGAAAACCTATTTGTAGCCTTTAAAAAGCCTTATAAAACAGTTACCACTCAAACTATCAGTCGCTGGATCAAAAACACCCTAAAAGATTGTGGAATAGATGTTTCCATGTTCTCAGCACACAGCACCCGGCATGCCTCCACATCTAGGGCTTACCAAAAGGGGGTCAATATTGACACCATTCGAAAGACCGCGGGATGGACTGGTACCTCCACGACTTTTGGCAAATTCTATCATAGAATAATAAGAAACGCTGACGATCAAACACATACATTCGCCAGAGCAGTATTTAATTTAAATTAATAAATATCTAACTATGCTAAATTAATTCATTAATAAGTAACATTGCTTTGTTACGTACTCAATCGAGTACGTATAATGTGATTTTCTACTGATTATATATCAAATTATAATTAAGAGAGAAGTCCATTGTGGTGTTAATGCTAATTCCCCAAATAAAAATTCATTTGATTATAAAAAAAATGCATATATTTTTTATTACAATAGACAGTTTCAGTGAAATTCCTGAAACATACTCTCAACCTCTACATGTTGTGTATAATAATATATTTATTCCAGGATACTTATCTCGAGGACGAGGTGCGAGTATAATTAGTGATTAAACGAACTTACCAAGTGAAGTTCTATCATAATTATACGAAGCACCTCGTCCGAAGAGATAAGTATCACCCTCCCAAATCCCACCCCTATCGAAGGTCAGGAATATCACTTCAACCTACATAAACTCTAAACTAAATGACGATTCAAGATGGCTGACCGGTTAAGTAGGGGTGATCATAACACGAACTTTTATTTTATTTTAATATTTTCTCTCAACTATAGTGCAAGAACGGTAACTAATATGCGTTACTACATGTTGTGTATAATAATATATTTATTCCAGGATACTTATCTCTTCGGACGAGGTGCTTCGTATAATTATGATAGAACTTCACTTGGTAAGTTCGTTTAATCACTAAATATAAAATACAGGGTCCAACCAGCAGCAGGAACCGGGTCCAAGCCACCGGTGGTTAGGCCTCCAGAGAGAGGAACCTCCTCACAATGCGTGCCATGTCAAGGAGTACTGCTTTCTCATCAAGCCCTTGACCCAACCGCCTAACGTGAGCCTCTTCAGGTGTTGGTCGAGACTCTTGGCCATGAGGCCATTGGCTGAAACGACTATCGGTACAATGATTGCTGAATCCACTTCCCACATGTCGGCAACCTCGTGCGCCAAATCAAGATATTTAATTTGTTTATCTTTTTCAGCTTCACGAGATTCTCGTCATGTGGGAATATCATTATTATTATTATCAATATCAATATTCATAGTTTTTAGCAACAGATAACTGATTTATTGTACGCATATGAATTTACGAATTTATTAATTTTCTTTAATCAATTTACAATGTTTTGCGCATTTTAGCAAACAGATTTATTCTGTTAATATTCAGATACCGTCGACACTGCCCCGGGCGAACATGTCGATACAACAAAAAGTTTTTACCCAGTGACCGGTGTCTGCTTCCTTTAATTAGGGGAATCTCTGGACTCTTCCTTGTTTTCATTTTCGGTTGTGTCAATCCGGCGAAACACATACAATACAGCTCTAAAGCCTTTCATAGAATGCTTGTTATAAAATCCTAATTAGCGAGAAAGTCACAAGAGAGGAAGGAGAAAACGAGCTAAAATACACCGTGAACATTCAGTTCTGAAACGGTACCACTAATGTAACAATTAAACAAACTGCCACGCCATTATAACAGGCAGTTACAAAGTGAGCCACCACTAAAATAGACCCTCCAATTTAGCGAGGAGCTTAGTGAGTACCTACACGAAAAAGCACTTAAAACATTAAATATGGAGGCACACGGAGGCTCCGTCAGTTCATACCAGCAACGAGGTAACTCCGCAAAATATTAACGTTGGCCGGACACTCCTGCTTTCATTGTATCGAAACAAACAACCGATGCCAAATATTGTATTCTGTTGAGCCCCAAGACCGGACAGGGCACGACGATGATTCTATATTAGTTTCAAACTGTTATTACTTCTATACGCAAATAATGATTTAGTCAGTATTTGGAGATATGTCGCAATAATTGGAAATTCTGTTTGCTGACGGTCGGCTAATGTTCGCCGCTGCAGGATATGAGATACGATATACCTATCCATGTTTGTTTTACGTTGTGCAGAGAATATTTTCAGTTAATATTCGATTTTATAATACCGACTGGAACCGACGGTTATTTATTACTTTTGGATAGTTGCAACAGCGGCAGCACTTTATTGGTTTTAGTTTGAATCTCGTTGAAAGGTTTTTAATAAGCTTTAACAAACTCGAATAAGTTTGAACATATTTTAGTTTCTTAGACTACTTATACCATTTTTCGACTGGCTATGTCTGCAGCAATAAGATCTCAATAAAATGAGTTTTAAAATTACAAAATGTCTTGTGAAGCTATTAGGAAAAACGTACGTACGATAAAACTTTACTGGAACACCACATAAGCTTGTCTGGATACTGGATGTTCATGAGAAGAGAACCTACACCTTGTCTGTCAATCCGACAATAAATCACGCAACTATTTTCCTAATAATGTTGGTAAAACTGCGTATGTTTGTACGAATAAGTTATAATAAGTACCGCTTGAGTGGCGTGTGTGGTCCCACTTGCACACCGTCACTTTTACCTTTTGACCCTAAATCATCAATGTCACCTCACCCTTGTTCCTTATTTATACTTCGCCATTTTTTTCCTTACCAACACATTGTTTGGTTTATATTTCCGTTAAATATCAGTCAAGGTTATCGTGAGTGGAAAAACCCATATGCGCTTGCATATGGGTTTACATTTGTTCATAAGTTTATAAGCTTAATATGCAGTACTACTTACTTGGGTTGATGAAGAACACCTCATCATCTGGAAAACAAAAAAACAAGTTTATTATTTAAATGTACCTATGTAAAATCACTTTAATTAAAATCATAAGTTCCAACGACTATAAACGTGAAGACAGAATATGTTTTGTTAACTGCATACTATACAAACAAAATAAAAGACGTAAATAACTAAAGAAAAGTTCGCAATAATTCCAGGATCATAGATAATATATGGACCGAGTCGAAGGTATTAAAGTAAGGTTTGGATATTCTACCCAGATTACAAAGAAAACCACTCACCGTTTCGATATTTGACGGTTTAATGAACCTGTTTGTTGCACCTGACTTTGTGGTTTTATGTTCAAACTGATATTTGAAAGTCATATTGGATATCAATACTTTGGTCGCGACGAAACTTATTGAAAAGACTATTGTGAATCTGAGATACTGGACTAATAATATTGTTCTCGATAAACGGCAATCAGCTCACCCCTTTTCTTGTTCTAAGAGCTGATGCAGTGCCTTTACAGTGGAGTTATCGCTATTGATCTATTTTCTCTACGACTTTAAAAAAAAGACTTAAATTTTATTGGTCCATTAAATATTGCTGTAGGAGTTTTGCTGAAAAACCGTTTTTAAAGATAAGTTCCATAATTATGATATGTGACTTATGTAAAATATATTAATGTAAAATTGTGTTTAAAAACGTTTTTTTTGTAACAAAAATCCTAAATAAAAAAATCGATGAAATATTATTTGTTAAAACATGTACATATATCTCTTTAATAAATCTGTTATATCAACAAAAAACCAACACATAATGTAATAAAAATAGAAATGAAGATTTCTCGCGTATAAATACACCATAATACACCCTTGAAAGGGAAATCAGGGTGGGGAACACGAATAACTGATATCAGAACGGGTCGGGCATTGAATTCGCGAAATATTATCACAATAGAACCGAGCCAGCTAAATTGAGAAACCGTGTAATATATACACATCTAGCTCATTACTGAACACATTAATGATATTACCCGGTCCTATTCTCTTTCGTACATATTCAAATATTTTAGGTCACAGAGGTTAAGGTTTTAATATCAATCAAATCAAACATTTTTGCTTTATAAAGGTTTATGTTTTATTATTTACATGTCCAGAGCAAAACAGTCGTAATATTAAATCTGTCAAATAGAGCATTAAAAATAAAAAAGGTTTACAAAAATGGATCCCGACTAAAAGATAAATAAAACGATAAAGAAAGCAGACAGTGCATTCGTTGACCTGACACAAGATTAACCGAAGAAGAAAAGTTAAGAAATAATAGCACCAATGATTAAAAACCTCGCTGCTAAGAGAAAAATATTATTCAGAATTCGTGCTTTGTTTTTGGACGGTAAGAAAGGAAAGATTAGTGTCAAATGAAATGGGAGAATTAAATCAAGAATTAAATGAAACAGTACAGCTGTTTAATTTTTTTCACATATTAATAGTAGGAGTTGAAGGTTTCAAATGAAATAAGTATACAAATCAAATTCAATGTTACCTAGAACAGTTCCTGCTGCTATTGTAGATACTAATGAATGTCTCGAATTTTCTCCTTTGCTTTGCTTCGTTTTCCTTGTTAGTTAAAAGCCAATTATCTCTGTTTCTAACTAAAAACACCCAATTCGAATGAAAAACATGTTATTTCTGTAAAATACTGAACTTCGTTATTTCGTTACTGACTTCGTTATTGGACGTCTTACAAAAAATAATATCTTATGCCACTCAAGAACTCATGTATTATGTAAATTCTATTGAATATCAGTTCTTTGACGGACACGGCTTGGAACAGCTCCATGTTTAGCATAACAAAGATAGGCTGAATAGAAAAAAGGGCCATTAATATCAATCTAAGGTTTCACCCTAATATCTGTTACAGAATTTGTTGGGCATTTTCCCGCGGCTTCACCGTGACACCGCCATTATGATAATTAAGCACTACAGCGGGCGACGTATTATAATATTTAGTGGAGACGGACGCTTCAGGTTCCGCATAGTATATTAGTCACATTTTTAATGTCGATTCACATAAAGGTGACTTTGACTGATTGAAAATCCTATAGGTACTTGCGAGTAGAACAAAACAATACAACAGCTATTGATATAAAATTTTCATTTTCAATAGGTATTAGTTTATTGTTTTGACGTGAGATGAGAGCCAATATTGGCAAACCTTTATATTGAAACCAGAATTCTGATAACAGTATTGTATTAAAATTAGAGTGCTAACAGATAAATTTTTAATATTATTTTATGCTCAACATTATCGTCACGTACGAGAGCATCTGGACTTTGAGCATCATCGACTTTTATTTCACAATATTTTCAATAGTAATCTCATAGTTTGCGTCCATAATATTACCATCGAAAGTATTTTCGCCTATCCCTACCTTAGTAACTGTTGGGTTAAACTACATTTATTATAACGCGGCAATTTAGAACACAAAGCAGGATCACGTTTCTATGTGTGCTTAGTCGCTTAGCGGTCCCATCATTGTTATTTCGGTCACGAATTTGTCGTATGTCCCTAACGCCATTTTCCTAATGGCAAGTGAATGTATGATTGAATCTTTGCTGAACATTGAATTTGCTGTGTCATTACCTTCGCTATCGTTATATAAGCCTGGTACTTTGACGTCAGCTTAAGGTGATATTATGGTTGAAATATTACCGTTATTTTTATTTTGAAGTCATAACTTTTTAGGGAGGGTAAACTCCTTCGTAACGTAACGCGTTACGGTGCCACTATGTCTGGCTTCCCTTTCTCTCACGCATACGTCATTAGATTAGTTGAAGTTATCACTTCTGTCGAGCGTCCCGAGATGCACAAGTGTTTTTTTATTTAAAGCGATGAACTTATTACGGAATTTACAAGAAACATTGTATTGGAAAATATTATTTAAAGCTACTTTATTAACCAAGCAAACGTCGTATGTCTAACTCTCGATGAAGTGGCAGCTTGACAAGCTTTGCCCCTCTTATAAAAACATGTATATTCTTGCTTTAACTTAGATTTTATAATTGATATATTTATTGAATGGATGCTTATTAAATTTATTCTTTGAGATCATATCATTACCTAAGTATTTAGTTCAAATTAGTGATTATCCAGATTGGCATTAAATACTAATTTCTTAATTGCTATCTATTGATCAATCATCTATTTATTAACAGTAACAGTTAACGTATAGGTTTACTGTGTCCTATTCACCGACCAAAGGAGGGTGAGGCCTTTGTTCAACAGTGGATATCTTCCAGCTGATGATGATTTTCCGACCAACACTTAATAAATTACTTAATCAGTTCATATCAATAAATGAAGCATCGCGTGTGCTAAATGTATAAAAGTTGGAACAATTCAACAAACTACGAGTCAATTAGCTAAAGTCGTAATTGTCCTCATAACGAACTACAATGTTTAATCAGTATTCCACAAACAAACGCGAAAGTGAAACAGACAAATGATACACCATAACTCTAATTGGAAAGTGAAATATGTTCCGGTAATAGCTTTGTGAACTTATTACATAAATTGATGTTTTTAAACAGGCGTTCAGTAATTGAATTTTGAAATATTTGTAAGCTGTCTGTTTCAGCTGTCAGTTTCCATACTGGTGTATGGAATAATGCTGTTGATTTTATTCTGATTTTCGTTGTTCGTTTGATGTAACGTAAAATATTTTTTTTTCACTTCTGAGGTATTTTTTTACTTATAATTATATTATTTAGTGCCTATTTTTCTAACTTAGAGACCCAATTGGCACAGTAGTTAAGTTAAAGCAACAACGTAACTGCTGTAACTTAGCTACGCATTTCAAAAATAGTTCCTTATATGCAGAAAATCCTGAATATTTGTGAATAAAATGCATGAAAAGTTCAATAGAAATGTCTGTTCTGCGACAACGTTTTATAAATACTAAAATAATTTAAGTTACCTGACACGCCGCTCTGACTTATTCGCTTCAAATTTGAAATACTTTGTCTTTACCAAGAATTTCAAATTCAAAGCTTACAACTTAAGCGATGCCACTGCATAGTTTTAAGTCTGTTATGCGTCACAAAGGGCGGAGTCTAGATTATTAGGTTCTATTAAAGTCCTATAATATCTTCAACTGTGTACTTATACAGAGATACTTTCGAGTATTCCGAAATCTTTTGTTTCAAATTAAAACCCAGTTGAAAAAGAATAAACTTTTAAATGATAAAATTTATTTCTGGTCCTAAATATTCTTTGAAGACCTTCATAAACTCTTCCTTACCTTAATCAAATACAAATTGAAATTCCTCATGGATACTAAAATGTAAATATCCCAAAATCTAATATTCGATGGAAGTATAACAAAATTTCAACTCAGGTAATCCCGAAACGATAATCTTTACTCAAATTTATTATCATAAAGAAACAGATTATGCTAATGAAAATCGGATACGATTATTAAATAATACTTTTCATCGTAAACAAGGTTGTCCTATCAATCTAAGTTCAAAATATTCAAATAAAAGGTCGTGATAATGAGCCTTCGGAAGCGAAGCTAGATAAGGTCAGGCGAAATTTCCGGCGTAAGGTCCTGGTTATAAATTGGATCATTATCGCTTATTATCAGTGCGTTTAAGGGATTGAATACGAGCTAGGTATTTATCGTTAGTATAAAATGTTTCTTATATTATGTTGGGTGCGTTTATAAAACAAGCTTCAGCTCGAGAAAAATATCTGAGCATCACACGGTATTCGTACGTCATCTTTGTGGGAAACTGGGCCACGCATTGCATCGTTAACTAACAAACAAAGGGGGGATCCTAATAAGGAGCAGAATAGGCCTTCTTCTTACAAAAACTTGTAAAATAGCCTGCTAAATAATTCAATAAATTTATTTATTTTTATTATATTATAACCTTTTTCTGTTATTTTAGCGGTACGTGTAAACTACTCAACATCAGTGTAATAATTGTCGTATTTATAATCTTTACTCAGGACTGATAACAGAACAAGAAGACATATGAAAGTAAAACGAAAATATTACAGAAACTGTTATTAAAATGTGGGGTTTCATAAAAGTAGGGATAACAATATTGCGCCGTAGGCGTTTCTTGGAGAACATCGGCAGCTACATACTATAGCGCAAATAACATCAATACTTCTATATCCGATCTTATGAATGGTAAATGTAAGTGTCATTATGCTTTGCCCGTAACTGCTGGTCTAATCCAAAGGGTCTAAAATTAATATAAGTTTTAGGCATAGGTGAGCTATTGCAAAGCCCACCTGAAAATGTAAGTTCTGTTTACCACACAACTATTTCAAGCCAATATTTGAGAGTTGTGGTAGGAAAACCCAGGAGATCTAATAGTTATATTGGCTCTAGCTTGAGCTAGAACTCAGACAAGCGCCTGCGTAATCAACATATCATATACTTAAGCAATCTTGTGCATATACATCAGTGAATCAGAGCCGTCTGGACTGGGTTATATAGCCCATGTTTACAGGCCTGATTGTGTGAGTACGATAATAACTCTTAAACCCACCTAACTAAGGCATGAATATTATCATAGGTACATAAGTATATGTATATTAAGATGTAACATTAAAATATGAAAGTCTACCTTTTGATAAAGTGCGAATTCAAAGAAAGGAAAAGGATGGGTTAATATTAATGAAGTGAACATAGCCTAGCGGCGAGGGTAGGGCCGCAAATTCGAGTCCGACCCTTAAAACTTGACCCTATTGTTAGCAGTACGCGTTTCAGATTTGGTTAGAAAGATAATGTTATGTAAAAATAAATAAGATTGACATCATGAAATATTATTCTAGAGAATAGATAGTTTTATAACAGACAAAAGAGTTTAACTAGTGTAAAATGTATTGGTACTAGGTATTTATTTTCGTTGTCTAGAAGTCAAGTTGCCAGCTACGGCAAAAAACTCGGTGTGAACCTAATGAATTTATGATCGATAGGTTGGATTCCTATTGGGACACATAGGACTCAAGATGAGATGCAAATAATTGTGGGAGTATAGCCTGTTGATAAAGACGAACTTCTCAGCCTAATATACAGGGAGTTATAGATTGTTTGCGTGGAACACCTGGCTAATAGAAAGTGTTGAGGGGGTAGATTATCTTTGCCTACTGTATACTAAACAGTGACGACTTTATGGACAAAGTGTAATGAATAAAATCTACTAACACATGCTCTGAATTATACTTGCTGAGAGCGGATATTGTTATTCAATCGCATAAGGAAATTACAACGGCTGTGGAAGATTGTAAGGAAACCAAATAATGTAAAAAAACCTACGTTGCAAATTAGCAGATTTTTCAAAAAAACACTAATTTTGACTTGTAAATAGTTATAAGTTGCTTAGAACACTGAAGGAAAACATCTTGTGGAAACTGGTACACCTGAGAGATTTTTCAACGGTGTGAAAGCTATGTTTCCAGGTGGTTTTAACTCTGATACCAGGTTGTTCATTAACCATACGACAAGAAGAAGCAGGCAGGATTTTTTAATTTATGACATAGTCTTTTGTGTGATTACATTTTGTAAAAAAGTCGATGACGAGATGTTATGTCTAGAATATTTCTGTCCAGAGATCACTGTTAAATAATAATATACGTCTAGATACCTCTACAGTTACTCTTACATCTCATTCCTCTAATAAACCTGATGAATTTCCACAGCCGGTAACATAAATATACTGGCTTTTCGATTGCGCAGAATTCGTGGATTCCATTTGTTATTATTACAAACAGACGATGTTTACAAAAGTGTCCAATGATAGCGACGTTTCCCGACATTTCTTGGTTGTAATTACGTTTGTTATTTGTTTTCATCATAAAAGGAATTAAGCCGTTAAAATGTACCTGCGCAAATGTTTACTGTTTTGTTTTTTTTTAGTTTATAAACACAATGGACATTATCATTATATTATCAAGTAAATAAATAATAACATTGTTATTAGCGTACCTTATCTAGCACAAAAAAACCCTAAGTCTACGATAACAGTAGAGGTATTTTATTCCACGGATTTGTTTACCGTTTTATACCTTTTCGCTTGTGACTTTTTGCAGACACAATAGTAAAACAATGGCCACACGCCTTTAGAAGGCGTCTTGACAGATTAAGAATACGGGAATACGGAGGAGTAAGCGTGTGTATCAGATAAACTAATTTGCTGTTATAACTCTATATAAAATTAATTAACATCTGAAAGATTTTATATAGAATTCCGAACAAATTACAAATCTGATCTTAAGAGGTAAAATAAAGAAAATACCAATAACTAGTTATGTAATAGGTTTCTGCCGTAAGTCTAATTACTTCGGTAGAACTGAAAAGTATCTACGACCAACTAATACGTTCACGTTCACATTGAGAGTCTTTATCTGGATAATTGAGTTTGTTCGTATTGCCTAAAGACATTACTCGTATTACTTTGGCCCTAAGTCTAACGGCTCATGTGCAAGCAGATGAATTATTCGTCACACCAGAAGTCTATACCTTCTTAAAGCATCTACGTCATTCTCAACGAGCATGTTATAAAGACACACTTGTATAGTCTGTGTATATGAGGAATAAAATATATTTATTGACAGAAAGAAGCCAATTACGCAATGGTGGGACAAATTCCCGCAATTTTTTCGTAAGTTAACCTTGATAAAATAACTGACTAATTTGTGTAAAGAAATCGAAGGTTGGGTCTTGTTTGATCTATCGATTAATGTTTACTTTTCACCTGACGTTTTAAGGTTGGCAGCACTTTAATAAATAAATGGCTTTCACACAACAAAACATAACATCACGTCTATATTCCCCGAAGGGGTAGGCAGAGGTGCACAAACAGTACACCCACGTTTTGCCAGTTATGTTTTTAGGTCCCAATGTAGGAGGGGGCGAGCCTATTGCCATCAACCAGGCACAAATCCAAACTCCGTGCTGCTACTAAGAATCACCTAATGGAAAAACCCAGTAACACTTTGCCCAACCTGGGATTCGAACCCAGGACCTCGTGCTCAGCAGTCGCGCTTAGCAACCACTACAGCAACACGAAGCTTTCACACAAATAAATAATATAGGTTGGTATGAAGTATTTAATTACGAGTTTCATTTAGTTTCCAGTTTCGTCATAAAACTGTGGCACTAGAATTCTTTTTAGGTTTACGGACGTTCATCAAAGATGTCACATACTACATGATCACCCAGACTTGACTGTAACATTTTTATAGACGGCATTGCTTCAAAAACTTTAATTGACCGTCCTTAAATTACTTCAATATACTAATGTTGATGTTTATTCAGAACTTCCATTTCAATTTCAATATCTTATTGAACTGTAAAACGTTACAAAATTTTCTAAACATTTGCCTTCCTGCAAACAGAATCTAGCTTTTAGGTATATCTATCGCAAACATGTATCCAACCTACAGAAGCTACGTGAAGTGCAACAGTTCTAAAGCGAACTCAATAAAGACTAATAAACAACCGCACCAGAATACTAATACCGGCTTAAATTGCATCGCATGACCAAGGACGTGCATTGTCGTGATAAACATCACTAGAAGCACATCTCTCAACGCTGCACACTTTGATTTGCGGTATTGAGATATTTGTAGTTGTCTCTACAACGTGAGTTTCCAAGCACTACACATTATCGATCTAGTGTCTTCCATTAGTGTGCCGCGCAGCTTGCGTATTTGCATCCAGCTTGTTAGTCTAATTATATCAATTTGTTTGCCTTTGTTACGGAATATCTTCTTTATATGAATACATTTTCTATTGGAAATGCGAACTATTTTATAATCTTTGCTTTATTTCTATTCGACGTTTACATATTAGTGCTTTATTAAAACGTAATACATGAGAATATATATGTAGGTACGGAGGATTCAGAGAATCGGCACAGAAAATATGAGGCCTATACCCAGCAGTCGCTGATACCGGGCTGAAATGATGATGATGACGGATGCCTTTAAAATTGTGTTATTTCGATCTCTCGCATTAATTTAAATATATTCGTCCTTGAAGACTTTAGATAGATACTTGTTGTTATCCCAGCGTACTAAAGCCTGCTTAAGTTGATCAGTCATCATTCATCATAAGAAAGTGTTCTAAGTTTAACTGAGCGTGTCAGGCGAGTAATTAACAAAGATAGATACTGTTGTAAATCACACGTTATATTCTAACTTCAAGCAGGGATTAATAGGGCTTCGCAAGTGCCATGTTACAGTGTTGTTATAACATGTTAGAACACACTTTAAAGGATTACTCAAGTTTTTAAGTAATATATGTTTGTTCTCTTTGACTAATTGCTACAATTTGATGTTATGTAGAACGTTTTAATTTATTGCGTTAGTTTAAAACTGAGGTTGCTGGTTTTTATCCGCAGAGACCTCGAGCAAAATTTATGACAGAAAAATGTTCATCCGCATGTTTTATAGTCTGGTAGACTTTTACTTTTTATTTCTTTTTTGTAAGTACCTACCTATATAAAATATAGCGTATAAAGTCGTATTAACGCATTTTAAATTTCTATTTACACACCTACTTGATATTAAAAGCGGAAAATTGTAGTCTTTTCTTTTAAGGTTTATCTGCGAGTGACCCAACATTTGATTCGTTTCTCGTAAATATACTTTAACTGCAGAATACCGTAGCCACGATTCGATCTAGACAGGAACACACTAAATACAATTCAGAAATATAGTGTGTACGCGTAACAACTTTGCATTTTTAGCAAAGTGGTAATGAATGCTTTTTTTTCACTAAATTTTACATAATATAAAATTTGATCGTTCCTCCAAAATTCCATCCCAACATTTTAAAATACAAAGTACCAGGGTAGCATAATATTAAAGAGTCATTTGCGTACGTTGATTAAGCCGCGAGGACTTACACACTGTCACTTACGGTTACCTGAGTCTTTCACTATCATATTTCAGAGCAAGCATTATTTATTCCTAACATACTGTGACAACCGTAACATAACGCCGTCATGTGGGATGAGTGTTAATGACGCTGTGTACTTACTAGCGAGGTAGCGGAGAAACACGATTGAAACTTAAGCATCTTGTAACTGTTAAAACATATTAACTTTATGGAATTCAATTTTTAAATAATGCCAGTAACTCTAGATTATTTTAGTATGAGCAATAAATAATTGGGTATGTATGTATCATCAGAGTTATCGTTATCAGGAAACTCAATAGCATAGCTCCTTCACTCCTCACACAGATAGAAAATAAACACCAAGTTGCACAAAGAATGAAGGTGTACCTTCAAACAAATATGAGCATGAGAACTTCATATAATTAACATATCAAGTTGCAGAACTACATCTAGAGGTATACGATAGAAACGTTCCAGTAAAAAGATAAAAAGCCACATTTTATTGAATGTAAACTCTTTATTTCTTTCCCTTCTGTTTCATCGATACGTTCTGTGCTCCGTAGCGAACAATATTCACATAAAAAGCTTTCTAATGAATCTCTTGAAAAGCTACGTTTATTGAAAAACTCGAGAGATACTAATTAACGAATGCATTTTGCCTTCGGCTAGTTCGGCTAACACATTTCAATTAGTGTTCTCCTCTGTTGCGACTGAGATTGGAAATATAGCTGCCTTTATTTACTCAATTCTGTTTTCTTTATTTAGAACTTTAACTATTGAACCAATTTAGTGCATTACTAAACTGTTCAATTTCTATTTATTTGATACCTTCGATGCACGTTAATTTCACCGGTTATGTAATAGGTCCCAATATAATAGTGGGCGAGCCTATTGCCATCAATCGTGCACAAAGCCCGACTTCGTGCTGCTACTGAGAATTACCTAATGCTAAAACCAAATTACACATCGCCTGACCTAGGGTTCGAACCGAGTACCTCGTGTTCAGCAGTCGAGCTAGCAACCACTAGACCAACGAGGCAGTCTATTGCACTTGAATATTCTAAGAAAATAATATCATGTGTATATTACTCAAGTATTTATTATTACATGTCTTGTATATTCATCTTTATAATTTGACGTGTCCTCGGCATTTATAATTGAAATTAATGTCTGTCACCTTATCAAACGGTGACATTAATTAACTTTAATTTCGTGTTTGGATCCGAATTAAACTTGAAGTTGCTACGTAAAGTTAATTCATTATTACGGGCGCTTACATCAAGAATGTTCGAGTTAAAACTGATTATGTAAGTAGCTACAATTAATGACAATAGGCTTGCTCTTAAACATGTAACTATAATATGTTTTGTCGTCCTCCGTATCTGATTTTGTAGCTCATAAATTTTATTTCTGTATCAATGTTTTCTTTATATTATATGTATGTGTGATAGTTAACTGCATCAGTATTTGTATGTCAAAATGGTAGAATGTGCAAGGATTGTCTAACAATATTATAACCACCGTATTACATTAAATACTCACATTCTGAGCAAATAAATAAATATTCTATTCATGATGGTATAAATTATTTATGTACTCAACATGGCTTTTACGAATTGTAAATTTAGAATGAGTGTCCACATTGAGTCTATGCACACATAAAAATAACATAACAACACGCCCCACATAACATCCCTGAAGGTGTAGGCAGAGGTGCATTTGTACACCCTCATTTCGCCACTTATGTTTTAAATCCCGATGTAATAAGAGGCGAGACTATTGCCATCAAATCCAGACGTTGAGCTGCTACTGATAATTACCTACTAGTAAAACTCAATAACACTGCTTGACCCAGGATTTGAACCCAGGGCCTAGTGCTCGGCAGTCGCACTTAGCAACCATTAGACCAACGAGGCAGTCAATTCAAGTCATAGTTGATGCGCACATATTATAATACAATTTCCATTAAAACGAAACATAATTATATAGGTAACGTATTATTGATTAATTACCTACTAAGGTTTCAAATGTTTTTCGCAAAATGTGTTTCATTCTAGGGACACAAAGCCACAACAAACATCTTGATATTCGAATTATTCAGACGCTTAAACATATTCAATTGGAGTAAAACTTTTAGTTTATTTATTTATGGAACTCCAACCACGTGTTCACTGGTACATACGTAATTAGATTTATTTCTGTTTGTGACATTCTTAGACTTGCGTGGATTGAACTGAGTCTTTTGACATTTCTGCCTTGTGTACAAATATAGAGAAACGGAGGCGTTTACGTCATAATCTTCATCCCTCACAATGCGGTCTAACGAAGCAACACTGGTGAGTGTACATATACATCTACATATATTTATTTTCTTTTTTCCTCTCTCGGTTAGAAGGACATCCATATTAATGCATCTTAACCTAGATGCTTTACTAAAGGCAATGTAGGAATAAAATGGTTTGAAAGCTAAAGATTGAATCTTTTACCCGACGGTTGAGCTTTCACTACAATTTATTAGCTATAAATTTAGTTGAAGTTTCGGTTAAGAGGAAAAGTTTGAGCTGGAAAAGGAAGTTTGGCAAAAAACTGGATTGATAAAGCTAATGATTTCGAAAGAAACCACTAACTATCAATATAATTAGTTTCAGAAATGTCAAGTTATATTCTTTAACTTTATGTTATCGACGATACTTTCAAAATTAACCTTCATCGTAAAAAATATAGCCTATGTCTTAAAATCTCGACCTATAATCAAGTTTCCGGTACGTATGTTGTATGCCTCTGAAGGGCTCATACCTACGTGACTACCGCGCAGATCCGTCAATCTGAGAGGTTTAGCCGTGCTCGCCGCGGTCAGTCTTATGATGGGTTTTCACATGTCGAGACCCCTCCGTGCTTTAAAAGGCATTAAGCCGCTGGTCCTGCACCCGATCTCTCTCCGGTCGTGTCGATCTGCCTGTCGTGTGCGCCTGAGTTAGACTGTGTTTGCGCGCATACTTGTGCAATAAAATAGTCCCCTGCATAGTTGGCTAGTCTCAGAGGTGATAGGCCGCGGTGACCGAAATTATTTCCTTTAATAATGTAGTTGGATGATAGACTTATCAGTGGAATAGTTAGGGCTGGCTGCCCAGGGTGTGCCGTACGACTACGACCAAATTAAGTCTTTATCGTGAAGGCACATCTATTGCACCACAGTCAAATCGGTTAGATATTTGAAATCAGAATGTATGTAATTCATTCAAGCTAATTCAACCACTCTGAACTTTATTTGCAACCACGCTTGTTTCAACAAAATTCCTGACACAATTATTTCCCATTGATTTTCGTACTAATTACTAACTGCGAACACACGCATAATATCGAATCGGCAAAGCATAAACGTTAATATGTTTCTGACATGTAGTTAATTGAAATCTGCTATGTATTATCAGCTATGTATGTATACCTGCAAAGCATAGCTTTAACTATCATTGATTTGATTTTTATATATGTATACACATTAGCTTTACATCGTGATAATGGTAATGATACCTAAGTCAAATTAATGAAATAGTTAAATTCTATGATGCTTTTTAACCTTTTAATTTTGTATATATTGTTTTTATTTTGAATCAGAATTAAGTTGTAAAATAGTTATTATTATAAGTAGATTATATTATAATGTTTATTTATAGTGCCAAATAAATAAAATGGTGACATCTTTTAAAAATTAATATGCTGCTGAAATGTTTGTTAAGCGTTTGGAGGGATGCGTATTCGATTCCCGCATAGGCAAAAAAAATCTGCGATCCGCAGATGTTTGTCCCGTGTCTAGTGTTTGTGTATGATATTTCATGTTTTTGAAAGGCCCCCGCGATACAGGAGAAATTCCTAGAGTTGGGCGACGTTTTTAAACAATATGCACCCCTATGCTAAAACCCGAAAAAATGAAACGAGTAACACCGTGGGACGCAGCTAGTTACTTATAATACCTATGTCGATGCACTTTTGAACGGTCTTGAGTAAAGTTTTATTACTAACAATATTAGTACCAGGAGATTTGACTGTTCAGGTATATGATATTTCAATCAATATTATAGTTGAAGATTTTATCTTGGACAACTAGGCTTGTTTTATTGCTGCGTTGATTTATGTTTAACTCGACTGTAGCTGACGCACCTCCATCGCCGCCCTAGTAATAAGTGCTTATTAAACACACAGGGCTCCGTTTACAAAGTACTTTTGTATTCGGAGGCCGTCTGTATTTAAGTTACACTGTTTTTACGTAAACGCCTACGCACTGCTAAATAATAAAATACCGTAGGTAATTTATTTCGTAAAAAAAATATGTTATGATTATTGTAGGTACCTCTAATTAGTGTTATTTAAGGAACTGCGTAGGCAAATCGTCCTTGACCCTGGTTGATCGCCATTTTATAATGTTAGTCTGTCTAACAAAATTATTTGTGCGTATAACCTATACTACATGGCTAGTGGTGATAAATGCTCAATCCTTCTCTATAAGAGAACAGGCCGTTGCCTAGCAGTGGGATAGTCATAAGCTATTGTTATAACCTACACAACATTAAGCTCCAGGACATAAAAAATCGCAACTCAAACACATCATAAAAAGCCACTTTTACAAAATATGCAGGGCAGTGTTTTTCGTATCACGCCAGGGACTAATTTTATAGCTCGCTAACTTTTCCGGGATCAGTGGCGTGAAGACCATTTCCACGTTTATTCTATTTTCCACTAATTTTATAAACGCAAAAGTCCGTTTGTTTATTTATCCGAATGGTTGGGACGACTTAAACTATTTTTATGTTCGTTGCAGAGGCAAAATTTGTCCCAGTTTTAGCAAACTAGTGGTGGTTTGAACTAAGAAAACTAAGGACTGTTTGTGTAAGCGTGGTTAGCGTTCCAATTTAGTTTTAGATCGTCGTCTGTTTTTGCCATAAGTATCAGTGGTATAATATGCGGGGTAATACTATGGGCTTGCATTTTTTTTTTACTAGCCTGGAATGTCCCACTGCTGGGCAAAGGCCTCCCTACTCTCTTTCCAAATCTCTCTGTTACCAGCTAGCGACCAGCCTTGCATAAACGAGTCGAGTTCGTCCCGCCATCTCCGTCTGGGTCTTCCTCGCTGTCGTCTCCCTTGTTGAGGGGTCCAGTCCGATGTTATTATGGCCCATGGGCTTGCATTGCTGGTGATTTTCCAGTGTAGAAAGCTAGACGCCGTACTATACTGAACCAAGGTACCAGGATCTTAGAGAGAAATCGACGAGCGTGTATGAAGAATGTGATGCGAGTGAATGGAGCGAAAGAAGTATATTATGTCAGGATTATAGCAAATGGAAATCCGTGGTTGTCTGCCTACCCCTCTGGGAAATAGGCATGACTTTATGTAACTACAAGGGGTATAGAGTATATCGTAAGGTGTAGCATCTGTAGTTTAATATCAGTGTTGGAGTAGTCCTATGAACATAGGCGCCCACGCTTGGTTCCGTGAACGCCCACAATCCGACCACGCACCGCCTACACCCCTTACATTCACTTTAAAAACGAGTTGCCAGTATTTTATTATTTTGAAATGAAACATCCTGTCCGTATTGTTTGCAAATGAAATATAAATTGCAGTAAATTCTCTGAAACAATTTTGCTAGATACTTCAAACGCTCGAATTTTGCATAATACTCGTAAGTAGCTTATAATTCGTTCCTCATTAAATTCGGCTTTAACTTAAAACAGCATATATTATATTCATTTGAATAAGTAAGCCTAATTTGAAATTAATTATATAAATGAAGTACTATCGGAAATATTGCTACTTTTCGTTTTAGTGGGAATTAAAATATATTTTTCGTGTTTTTTTTTTGTAATACATTTGCGGGAAAAATATGGCCGGAAATGGCATCGAACAACGAATTGTGGAGAAAAAAGGGGAGGTCTGTGCTCAGCTCAAGAATACGGAACAGGCTAACTCATTTTTTTTTTAAATATGATTGTAACATTTGTCGTAGTTGGTTACAAACAAAATCATGCATTTGCAAGATTTGGCGATGATAATTGGATAGGACCCTGTTGGCGTTCATGGTAATAATAAATCGTGACAGCAAAATGCAGTTATACGTACCTATATCAAAGCCTTAAATAGCTTGTCATAAACTGGGGCGGAGCTTACCTCCTCCATCTCATTGATACTGCCGATACTGCGGATGATGGTAAGGAGTAAATTATTGTACGTTTGTTATGATAATACTTGTTATTGGAGTTTACTGTCGGAGCTCAGGATTCAACATCGTAGTTAGCAGTAGGTTAGTCGGTGGCCTTAGCCACGCACCCAGTTATAATATTCCACAAAATAATGTCACTTTCCATGACTACACTAATTCTCACAGCTAACGAATTCTTACATTAACATTTACTAATGACATGTAAATGAAGTACTGTCATAGTCGCGTTAACATAGCAAGCCTATCAAGATAGAAATAGTAGGTACATTAGAAGTGTTTTATTAACAGCGTATTCCGGAGTATTATTTCACGGCATTTTTTCATGTAACTTGACCGTGTTGAAATATTACGGCCATTCTAGAGTTTGGTTAAATGATAAAACTATAACCCTATTTTGGTCACGCAGGTATATTATACTATGTGTCTTATGAAATAATTTATTACAAGCTTTTGCCGGCGGCTTCACCAGAGTTAAGCAGACTATGTCCTTTCTCGGGTCTTAAACTTTCTATATGCGAAATTTCATCAAAATCCGTTCAGCGGTTAAGTTGTTAAGGCGTAGCAGACAGAGTTACTTTCACATTTATAATATTAGTTTGGATGTTGATTAAAGGGCTCATAGCACGTAGGGACATCATCAACATCATCAGCCAGAAGACGTCCACTGTTGTACAAAGGCCTGCCTCTTAGAACGCCACAATGAACGACAACTTGCCATTTGCATCCACCGTTTGCCCTCAACTCTGACGATATCGTCGGTCTTCCAGTTTGCAGTCGCCACTCGAGAACGTTTCTTTCCCAGCGGTTGTCGGTCAAGCAATATATCCTGTCCATTGCCACTTCATCTTGCATACTTTGAGTGGTTCTAGTTCTTCGGCAAAATAGAGGCTTAGGTACGTACGATCATGGATCACATCGTATGTCCACATTTATTTTGCTGGCAAATACACATAGCTTAATAGTCAGTTGTAAACATTTTACCGTCGACTGTCATTCACTAAAAGAGGAATTGGCGTGTGTAAAATGTTTATGTGGTTTTCAACTTAAAACCATTTAGCTACACTCGAGCTATTCTGCTGAAATCACTAGTCAGCTGAAGCATCGTTCAAACTCCTCGAACTCGAACTAAGGAGGTCGAATTAGCGGTTACCTCTAATACTAGAGAAAGTCACTTTAATATTATATTAAGTCACCGCCTTTATTAGCTTACAAAACATCGACCATTTTCTACCAAGAACAGTTTGCATTTTTAATCGCTTTATTGATTGACTCCGTAACTTTCTTGGAATTTTCTTTTAAAAAGCTTTTTTAATTAGTACGTAAGTAGCGTTAAAGGAGCTTTAGATTAAGTTGAATTTATGAACGTTTGGTAGGCTTCTTTGTAAAGAATTTATTTCATAAATGTAAAGGCAAATAAAGGTAGCAATTATAAAATCTTTTTACAGCCAGTAATTTTGATTTTGGTATGGCTTCGTTCTCAGTTTCGTTACATTAAGTAGGTATGATAGTTACGAAATGAGTGAATACTTAAAGAATCTTCTACCTGCACATTAGTACAAGCTAGAGGTAGGTCCGTTAAATGCCAAGGTAGGTATGGCTAAGATAGTGAGTCTGCAATCTAACCAGCTGACAATTCTACTATAAGTCTATTTTACTATCATCATCATCATCCACAGCCTTTAATATCCCACTGCTGGGTATAAGCCTCCCCTAAACAAACCTCCCTTAAACAATGCCATCCGCCGCGGTCCTGAGCCAATCTTGTCCAGGTGCTATCTATAATCTATTTTACTATAAGTACCATATATTACAATGAATTGTAAAATGTTTGCTAGAACAGTTGTTACGTATAACGGTTTTACAACTGACGTCACACAAAATGGTCACGACGAGACTTTTTACAAAAATAAAACTATAACTTCGACCATAACAATTCACTAACACAAATTGATGTTCAACTAAACACGACATTTCTTATCCAACCACACGACCCGTAATACAATAATGTTAGGATGGGTGTGCCGCTAAAATATGGAACATCCGAATGACCTTTTTTCATGCATGCCTTATTATAATGTGTAACAATAGAAGGGTGGGTATACATGTATCGCCTAAGGTCCTAACACCAGTAATAATCCCTCAACGTACATCACACCTCGCTATCGTTAATAACTTTGACATTTAGGTATTTTAAACCCTTATTGCTATTTTATTTTATTTCTGTTCTTGTTTATAATCTTATAATCCTTCTTCTTACCATTAACTTGATTGTCTCGTTGTATTAGGGTCACTATTGGGTAAGGAAATAATAATTGACCTCTATAAAATTGTGTTTTACTAATTTGGAGCTTTCACCTTTGTTATTGTCCTAAAATTGTGTCACATGCTCATATTAATACCGATTATTTTTAAGAATACATAATACACTTTTATATTTGACTAGATGATTCGGCAAATTTCGTAACGTCTTCCCACCATTTAAACATGTTCAAGAGTTTTAGGAAGACTAACGCAAATCAATTCATTTTTATATACATAGATAGATTACCAAACATAGAGAAGTCGTTTTTGCAGAAAATCCTTGTACCAAATAACGTCCAATATTAGATTATTGTGAAAATAATATATCATTGTTATCTAACGGCCGGTTCACACATGTCTCCGTTTTATCGTGTACGTTTTTTTTTCATCGATGGCGTATGTAGTTGTATGAGCGACTTCACACATGGCACAGTATTCTGTATACAGTAAAAAATATCGTTCCGTTAAAAAATGACATTCCGTTTTGTCATCGAATACTGGACGACGGAACAGTAAAAATATACGGATACGTATAATTTTAACGGATAGATACCGTGTGCGTGGCGGGCGGTGTGTGTTCTCCGACGACAGTACCAATACAACACGACAGCGTCCATCCTTGTAGAATAGCGGCGGTATACTGCGTGTTTTCTGTTCACACATCGCATCCAGTAATGACGGATCCGTTGAACGTTATACGGTGCCTATGTGTTAACAGAGCATAAATTTATAACGTATCCGTTAAAAACGTACCAGTAAAACGGACTCCCATGTGTGAACGGGCGGTAAGGCAACGATTCTCGCAGCAAAATATCATTGGCAGTAAAGGCCTTTCCGGCCCGGGCCCAAGTGAGGGGGGGCCCAAGTGAGGGGGGGCCCAAGTGAGGGCTACTGTAATATAATAAAGGCAGAAATCTATAGGTGTGTTAACACTAGTCCCGCTTCATTAGCAAAGTAATAAATATCTGTTTAAAATAAGTCGTAAAAGAAAACTATAGTCACGATTACTAACTTTAATAATTTTTAATTAGCTCTAGTTATTTAGTAAAAGAAAAATAAATATGTGTATGAGTTTATATTTAACTTGCAATGTTTGTACTATTGTACGTACGAGTACGTTAGTTTGTTTAGGTCGAATCTTGCAATCTAAATTAGGATTACTTCTTCACAACGGATTGAAATGAAATTTTATACTTAAATAGGTTCGGTGACAATCCAATATTATGGTACTTTTGAGCTGATTTGGTGATGTAGCCAGAAGGTGTCATAGGTCATAGGAACAGTCTAACGAAATGACGTAATCCCATCGTGTTTAGGTTTCTTTAATTCGTCTTTACTAGTATTATGAGCATAGCTGATTTAAAAACTTGTGTTTAATAAAAATACTTTTAGTATAATCTTCATCATCATCATTATCATCATCATCAGCCGGAAGACGTCCACTGTTGAACAAAGGCCTCCCCCTTAGAATAATAATTATAATCTTATTATGTAAGAAATAACCAGTTTTATACTTTGAAGAATTATAGTAACTTATTACCAAAGTAAACTTGTCATGTTTAATTCCGAAAAACAAAGACCTACATGTCTTTGTAACGCAAAAAGAGAGAAAGAAGTCGTGGCACACGGATAGCCTCAAATACAGTAAGAAAATAATAAAAGCGGTCGTTTCTGAACTGTAGCTACTTAGTTAATTCAAATAAAACCAACATATTACCAGATTAATGTTGTTCCAGCGAATGTTATAAAGAGAATCGGCGATGCGTTGTAAAATAAAGTTGTAAGTACCTATATTAGGCAAAGTGGATAGAATAGCACATTCCTTCTGTTTGCGGATTGCATGGAAACAGCATTTTCTTAATTTACCTATTTAAAACATAACATCACGCCTGTATTCTCCGAAGGAGTAGGCAGAGGTGCAAATATAGTATACCAATATATGACCACTTATATTTTTAGGTCCCAATGTAATAGGGGGCTCGAAATATTTCCGTAAAGATATCGTCGTATCTATTTTTTAAAACGACACTGAATTTTGTTTTTTCCATTAAAGTTTTGCCAATATGAAAAGTGCGTACATAATTATGTTAAAGGGTTTACGTCAAAAATATTATAAATCACTTATTTTTACATAACTCGTATGCGATCCCGACGCGATCGTAATAAAATTCCATTGCGAATGCCAGGCTGCCTGATATGAGCCCTGTGAGGGTAATTAAATTCTGACTGGTTTCGTTAAACGCGTATGTAGATATGAAATGTTCCAAATTGTTGCATGTTTTTGCAAATTATTTCTCTTGTATCTGTATGCAAGAAACGTTTGTTCTCATTCCTTTATTAGCTGGATGTACTTTTGTAATTATGTATGTTGCCAATGAAATATGTGCAAGCATAACTGGTATTTTATTCTTCATATCGTATGGTTGTTGAACAACCTGGCTTTAGTGTTCAAACTGCCTGTAGGCAAAATCTCTCAGGCGTGCCAGTTTCCTCACAATGATTTGCTTCCCGTTTTTAGCAACTGATAACTAATTAATAATACGCACATGAATTCTAAAAGACATTGGTGCGAGCCGGGAAACTAGAATTTGCAACCTTTGACTTGGCAGGCCATACCACTCGGCTGTCAATGCTTCTGGTATTAAAATAAGTCCGCTGAGCTAATCTGAAGATTGCCTCTGTTCTAACTTGCTTTTTATATTTTTTTACATTTAAACTATTCCCGTATACATTTAAATCCTCCATTAGGGACGTAGTAAGAGCACAATTCCCTTCAGCTAAAACCAGCGATTCGGAAGAGGCGACGATCAACGAACCCTGCGTGCGCCCGGATAATAGCGATAGGTTAGCCACATGGGGATTATGATGAGCGGTGACATGTGAGAATATTAGGTCTATACTCCCACATTTCACCTGCCATTGAACTGACCACTTCGCGGAAAATAAAAGCGTCGTGTTTAAGAAAATTATATATTTAAGCCCAGTCTAAAATTAAAATGTCGCTTATGAAAACACTAAGATTTATTACACTCATGATTACTATTCGACAAAAATATCTTGTTTGGATTATGTACGAGATAGTTGATTTAATTAAGTATGAAATAAAACAGGTTACGGCCCAACATAAGCTGGTTCCTAGTATAAGCATAAATTTAAACGTAACTACAACATATGTAATACTATTTTACCTTATATTATGGAATTTCTTACTTACGACCCCAAATATAACTTAATCTATACACCTATTACACTACGTAACATAGGAAATACTAGCTGCGCCCCACGGTGTAACCCGCTATATTTTTTAAAGATAAAATGTAGCCTATGTGTTAATTCAGGGTTAATACAGGTTAATATGAAATTTCATCAAAATCGCCGTTTGGGCGTGAATAAGTAACAAACATACAAACACACTCACAAAATGTCGCCTTTATAATATTAGTGTGATGTGATAGTGTGATTCCTTATCTTTTCCACTTAACTTTCTAATGAATAGGTAAGGTAAGTACATGAAATGTTTGTACTGTACATTTCGAGTGTCCCACATAAGCCCAGTCAGTTACGAATTGAGATTTGAGTCCCCTGTCTGCGGTTTGGAGATTCACGTATGACCAAACTCGGAGCTCCCTGAGGACGGACAAGTCACAATTTATGTAGATAATATTAAAGAGTTACAGCTGAATAATCTTCCTATAAATAAACGATAATATTCTCTGGACAGAATTAGAGTTAAATTATTGTGTGTTGTAAATCCCTTAAAATATTTACGATATTTGCGAAACGTTAGAACTTATTATATAGAACTGTATCTATTACAGTTTTTATTTTAATGTGTGAGCCCAAACCAGTTCATCTGTTACGACCTTATTACCATACTAATATAAGGTTTGTTTATTTATAAAAATTGACAATGTTTAACCATTGATTTTAATTATACCTGTAACTGTCGATTTATGTCAAAGAATATAGATATCAATATACTAAAGAAGTGTTAGGGAGGTTTTATCAGCGTTTTCAGGTACCAATGTGACTTTTTCAATGTCATAAATAATTTCATAGATATTCTAAGACATCACTGACTAACACTGACGGAAAACATCGTAAGGAAATCTGGCTAGAATTATCTGAAGTTACCAACCCGCAGTAAGCTACCGTGGTGATCAATGCTCAATCCTGCTCTATATGAGAAGAGGCCTTTGCCCTGCTGTGGGACAGTTATAGGCTGTTATTATTATTATCGTTTAGAAGAAAGAGGGATAATGTGTACAAAATAAATGTTGATTAGTGCAAGTCATCATCAGAAATAAATATGAATGCATCATTGAATCCTGAATCCGTAATCGGTATTAATGACAGCTGTTACCTTTTCCGAACGAGGAAAATGTATCGCCGAATTGAGATTGATTACGATTCTATTAACCTTACCTTGATGTGTTTGAAAAAATATTGAATTGCCATCATACCCGAAATGAATTATTCAAAAGGATATATTTCTGAGAAAGGGACCGGACAGGAATTTGCTGATCAAGTCATAACTAATTTTATCTTATAAAAATAATAAATATTATACTATTTAGGACTGCAGAATTAAATTTTCATCGAGCTCAGTGGCGTGCCATAGGAGATGCCTATGGCCAGCAGCGGACGGAGTAAGCCTGTTGATGTTTGTAATTTAAATCTATATAATACAATGCAACAAGATTTTTTATGAATCTACTTAATTCTACTAATATTTCCTCTAAAATACTAATGACCTACTTAGGACTGAACCTACCTTATAAATAGTGAAAGGCACTTGTGACTTATGTTGTCTTGCGAAACGTAGGTGTGCAATAACCGCGCACCTGTGACTACCCCTTTAGGGAATACAGACGTAATGATATGACACACAAAAAATGCAATTGTCATAGAAAGAGATACAAGAAGAATGTTTTTCGAGAAATGGAACAGTCGTTGCCACATCTTGTAGAAGAATATTTCAAATAACTCAGTAACCTAATTCTTGGTTTATCTTGAAACTTTCTATTCTTAAACCTTCGCATTGGCGTCGCCTGTTCTAGCGGACGGAATTACACTACATAAATAAAATTAACGCTAAGTGGGAAAGATTGGCGTATTGTTTACCGCTGACGTTTACGAGAATTATATATTATCATCTCTCAGCCTACCGCGGTCCAATGTTGGACGTAGGCCTCTACCAAGTTACGCCACATTATAATACTCATCAATTATTCAGCAGATCATCTTTGGTTTATTATTTATTTAACATCATTAGTCCTTGGGGGAAAAGGTTCTGTTGCCCTCCCGGCTGTCAACCCGGTCACGTCTGTTATTATTGTTTATCCTTCCTTAATTATTACGAGCATTTATTTATTATATATATAGCTGCGCCCCGCGGTGTTATTCGGTAGATTTTTTCGGAATAAAAAGTAGCCTTGCCTAGCTTACTCTAGTGTGTCAGCTACCTCCTTACAGAATTTTATCAAAATTGGTGCAGTCGTTTGAACGTGAAAAGGTAACTGACAAAGTTTCGCTTTTATAATAATGTGATGTGATAGTATATAGTGTAAATGGAATCCGTTTGTATTTTTTATTATATTGATTGTTAGCGGTACGGCGCGATAAATCCATAAACTGGAGTCAAATTAAATCCTAAAGAGGAATGAATTTCTTGGATCTGTTTGTAGTGCTCTCCGTTTAAGAAAATTAGGAACTATTTGCTGGCAAAAAAGTAGACTTTTATATATTGTATCTTATGTAATAGGTAAACATTGCAGTAAACATTATTTGATTAATCTATACAAACTGTTGATTTCTGTCTAAGAACCTTCGTAAAATCAGTTAAAAAAACTCCATATTATATCTTATTACGAAGTTTTGCATTTAAATTTTGCCGCAGTGAATCCTTTCTGAGCTTGGATAACTGTTGATATTTGTCTTGATTTATACTTTCATGCAACATGTCAAAGGGTTTTTTTGAAAAGAGAACACTTTAAAGCGTTTATAAAAATATTTCCGTTGCTATACGGGACCAAAATTTGTTTTCCAGTCAGCCAGTAGTTGTAGAAATAAAAGTTAAATATTGTTGCTCAATATCAGAAGCGTATGGGTATTTGCTCCGAGTCAGTGTTTGTTCATCGATTGTATATGAAAAAAATAACTGCAGCTTTACGCCATTTTTATGACATTCAAAAATGGCCAAAGCTTCAGAACTTTATTCGTGTCATTCAGGATTAAAGTCCACGATTACTGAAGGAGAAAAGTAATAATAATTTCTACTAAATAAAAAGAGGAAGTACATATTTCTAAAATTGTTAGTTCAAAAACAAAATATTTTCACATAAAATCACCTTAATATACCTAAACGAAAATCAAAACTGTCTCATTCCAAAAGCCGTCTTGATATAGTCGCAGAAGACGAATTAGGGGTTAAGTCAATAGCATGCTCCGTTGGGCTAATAACAACAGACACCGATTACCAATCCGTTTGCCAGCATGATAACAGTGTTTGTTTTGTTTATACTCTTGACTGTTATTGTAAAGGCCACGATAAAGGCTACAATATAATCTAAAGACACAAATCCAGAAAAGGTTTCGCAAATAGTTAATTAACCTTATAGGAATATTTAAGCAGAGAACCTTAGTGCTATAATTTGTCAGTATCATTACATGTATTGGTCAATGTCACACACGTACGCAATTACGAGACCTTCGTAGACAATTGAGTAATCCTATTCCGGCGACGTTATATTTGCTCTTGATATTAGAACAAAGATCTTATTTACAGGTTTATTTGCACAGGATCAATGGAGGTAATTTAGGAGTGAGTGCTCAAAGAGCAACAGCGGATTAAGTTTGTATCCCTAGTTTACGATGTAGGTATACCTACGTTAATCCTTATTCCGCTTCAACGATATGAGCGCAAATACTTCTGCATTAAATAAATAATAATTCTTACTATGCTGTTATAAAGTTTGTTCTGACGTCAGCCAAAAGCACGGTGTAAAGTTAACAACTCTCCTTCACGCTGCATCTGTTTATACCAAAAAACTAAAGTTAGACAAGCTGTCTACGCTACAGACACCTTTGCAGTGGTTTTTGGTTACTTAACGTGAACTTATATTGTTAAGTTTTCACGTCCCAAACTAATGTAGACTATTAAAAGTTTGAGTGACGTTTCAGAAAGGTTGGACGTTTTGGACATGTGACAACACAGAATAGAGGTTTATTGATGGATTATAAATACATTAATTTTGTAACAGGGTATAATATACTTAAGTATATTAAATATTGCATACAATATTTAATATACTGCTGTTTGTTGTCCCTATCTAAATAAATTAATAAATAATAGTTTTACTGAATAAACCAGAGAACGCAACTGTAGAGAAAATAAAATAAATTGACACATTATTAGTGGAACACACTGAAAACATAATGACATTTCTAAGGCATAGAGGACGGAGGATACTCGATGCTTAAATAATGGTCACCCATCCAAAGGTTGACCGCACTTAGTGGGCTATACCTTGAAAACCTACTGATTTACGTAGCTATGCGATACGAGGACATTGATATACAGTGAAACCGTTTTGAGAATAAAATAGTTTTTTAGAATGTTCCACTGACATACGATTTCGTGGAAAACTCTTTGCGAACGTATTTCCAGTGAAACATAATATCTTGCCGTAAACGTTCGATTAATCATTGTGGATGCTACAGATATAAAGTTACTCGTGTGGGCTGCAATCAAGTGGGGAAGATGGCGTTGGTGGAGTTACTGAAGCTTGCACTGTGTAATAAAAATCCTGTGTCGAATTCCTTTCCTTTTTAGACTTTTTGCAATAGGATTTCTTCCTCTAAAAATAAATGTTATTTATAGCCGAGATATTAATATTA
Source organism: Abrostola triplasia (assembly GCA_946251915.1). Classification (NCBI taxonomy): domain Eukaryota; kingdom Metazoa; phylum Arthropoda; class Insecta; order Lepidoptera; family Noctuidae; genus Abrostola; species Abrostola triplasia. The sequence goes on along the minus strand of OX276434.1, from coordinate 4,834,619 downwards.
CTGACTGTCTCGTTGGTCTAGTGGTTGCTAAGCGCGACTGCTAAGCACGAGGTCCTGGGTTCGAATCCCGGGTCGGGCAAAGTGTTACTCGGTTTTTGCATTAGGTAATGCTCAGTAGCAAGTTGTGCCTAGTTGATGGCAATAGGGTCGCCCCCTATTACATTGGAACATAAAAACATAACTGGCGAAATGTGGGTGTGCTATATGTGCACCTCTGCCTACCCCTTCGGGGAATACAGGCGTGATGTTATGTAATGTTATTATTACTAGATATTGTTATAATTATAGAAACAAAATTTGACGACCTGATTTGCGCAGTGGCTGAGCGATTGGACTGTACGCTAAGGGTTTGTGAAGCGCATTCACGACTCATAAGAAATTCGTAATGTGGGGGCGGCGTTTTTTTTTGTTTTAAATTAATAAAATAAAATTATTATTATGATTATTGAACAATAAGAGTGCTCTCCATAATATTATTGTATCTCTAAATAAAATTATCTCTATTACTGATAGTTTGATCGAATATTGAGTGTAGCTCGCCCCCGTCCATCAAATTACATATTAAAATATATTTAAGTATAATAAAAACATAACAAACATAACATCACGCCTGTATTCCCCGAAGGGGTAGGCAGAGGTGCACATATAGTACACCCACATTTCGCCAGTTATGTTTTTTAGGTCCCAATGTAATAGGGGGCGAGCCTATTGCCATCAACCGGGCACAAATCCAGACTCCGTGCTGCTACAGAGAATTACCTAATGGAAAAACCCAATAACACTTTGCCCGACCCGGGATTCGAACCCAGGACCTCGTGCTCAGCAGTCGCGCTTAGCAACCACTAGACCAACGAGGCAGTAAGTATAATATTATGTGCAACAAATACTTAAGAACACAACACAGCGATAACTTAGAATTCTCCCTTCCGTCGACAAAAAGCGAGTCGTAAGATGTGCCGCACCCACTCTCTGCCGGATGAATTACCAGCCCTACACTTATTTCATGGTTTAATATAACTCACTTGAAGTACTTTATGATACGTGGCAAAATGAGGCTGTTAAGACTCCTTAAAAAAGAGCACGTCTGCCTACAATTTCAGGGATTAGGCAGTTAGTATGTAAAAACGTAAATAGTTTTTTCATATCCCATCACATTTTGTAAACTAAAACGGTTTTAGAAAGAGTGGTCAAACTGTCACTACAAGCCACAGACGGATAGTTTATTCAATTTCTATGACGTTGGCAACACGAATTTCCACAGGAGCTTGCAATAACGTTTCCGATAAAGCTGAAAATTTAGCTTGAAATCGATAAACATTCTTTCCTACATTTTCTAAATATAAGACATAATAGAATACCAAATTCCTCAAGAGTTTACCTGCATATATGATTGTGATCCAAAAATATATTAGATAAGGGTATATATTTATTACATTGAACCTTGTGAGTTATTTGGGAATTTGTATTTCTTCTAGCAAAGTACTTTGATATACATTCCATGAATACTTCCTTCGACATCACAAACAAAAGAATTTATTTGTAATTTTCAATCAGTCATAATGTATTATGCTTCAAGTAATACCTGTATTTTTTTGATGTATGCCCAATTTCATAATTTGGAGTAAAATGTTTGCAAATACCAATTCTAAGCAATTGCTATTAGGTTTAACTGCACTAAATAGCAATTAGTTAAGTTACCTATGTGACATTTTTTATACATATTTACTGGGCTTCTTCTTATTCGTATCGTCATGACTTCATGCGCCATAATAGCCACATTTAATAAGTCATGCTGTGGTGTAGAGATTGGTCAGTTAACAAGTTACAAGGGTGGTAGCGAGGTTGACTGTCCAGGGTCCGGACGTACTCAAATGTCAGTCGCTCGTGGAGGCTCTATACTTGCACCCCAGATTTTTAGGAGCATAGTTTTGCTTACATCTCCAAGAAGTACTGACGGAATAGTACATATTGTATACAATCTTATGGTAATGAGTATAAAAAAACTGTATTTTGAGGTATCCTTTAAATGTTACTCAATCTAATTTCCGCTGTAATGAGAGAACATCAAATCTCGTTAAACGTCACGGACTTATTACGAAAGCCGCATCAAAGCGCCGTGGTTATATATTTTTGATTGAAGTTACCAAGTAAATAACCACGTAAAATGTTCAAGTAAAGAAAATATACTTGTTCAAATATATTATGCCTCAGAAAACAGTCTTTAGTTTTTATATTAGATATACCTATACCTATATTATATTTTTTAATCTCTTTCTTTTTCTACGGTCGTAATCCTTGGCGGGGGAATAAGTAACAATTTATCAAGTCTATGACATCGGCTTACATAACTTGCATTATAATTTATCTGTATCAGAAAAATATTGCCATAAAACCGTAATATTAAATTATTGACGTCTATAAAAGGCTCATTCAGCATGCAGTAGGCTTATATGCTCTTCAATGGTAAGCAAAAGGGGAGATGTTCTATTTATAGCAGGACGCATTATATTTTAAAATACATTAACGACGATAGGTATAAGAATAGGTGAGGTCGGGATTAGTTCTTGCTGGTCCGCAACTAAGCAATTGTAAGTTCAGTTTCAGGCGAATTTTTGGCTCTAGTTGAGTCTCCAGGGCTTGCTTTTTTGTTTGGTGACGTCCAAAGACCTTCTCGGAGTCGTCGGTAATCCAAACTAATATTATAAATGTGAAAATAACTCTGTCTGTCTGTCTGTAACGCCTTCACAACTAAACCGCTGGACGGTTTTTGATGAAATTTGGCATGTAGAAAGTATAAGACCCGAGAAAGGACATAGGCTATTTAAGGTGGGCAAAAGCTTGTAAAATATTCCGAAAACTTATACGAATTATCGTTCACGTGAAAAACAAATGACTATCTCGGCCACAAAGCTCGGCTCCTGCAACCACACCAAGTGGCCGCGTGTTTAATAGTGTGGCTCCGCACCCAACCACAGGCTATAAAGTTTTCGCCCATTGGTCCTGCGGTTACCTACTGATTTCTCTCTACCCACCAATAACAATGAAAGAGTCTGGTTCAGAGCTTTTATTAACTCCCTTTCCATAAAGGCAACTCTTTTAAAATTCCTCAATTTATTTATTTTTACCATATTTAGCTGGATAATATTTTTTATTTGATCGGGATAGTAAGTACCGAATGTTTTTAATGTTTGACTGTCAAACATAACATAACATCACGCCTGTATTCCCCGCAGTGATAGGCACAGGTGCACATAATATAGTACACCCACATTTCGCCAGTTATGTTTTAGGTCCCAATGTAAGAGGGGCGTAACTATTGCTATTAACCGGGCAGAAATCCAGACCCCGTAACTTTTCGCCCAACTGGGGATTCAAACCTTGAAGCTAATGATCAGCAGTCGCGCCTAGCGACCACTAGACCAACGAGGCAGTCTATACTTTGGCAGTCAAAACTCATGTATTAAATTAATAGAATTTAACAAAGAAAGTTCTCTTACATTTTTGATTTTATATAGCGCTGAATTAGAAGTGAATACTTTGGTGTCGAATACCGCGATCCTTATTAAGTTTTTATCTATTTATATAACAAAAATGCTGAAAATATATTTAAAACCTGAAGTAACAATGTGATTCGAAATACGTCTGACGGGTCCTGATAAATACCACAGGCGTAGAGAGGAGAAATAAAGTCTCTTTCTATACAAGCATACAATGCTATTACGGTGGCCATCGTATATACCTTCAATATACACAGGTATTTATAAACTATGATAATCGTATGATACTGTTAGAATTGTGTAAGTGCATGAGACAAAGACATCGTGTCTCCCTGTATGTAGACGACGGTAGCCGCGTTCCCTAATAGGTGCACTTACCTGTTGAATGCCAGTCTATTACGTTTTATTGTATAAGACGAGCATCTATTCACATATGACCTGTTTAAAAAGAGGGTGAATTAACCAATAAATGTACGGTAACATTTCAAGTGAGATGGTGACGTTTAGAAGCTTAAAAAGCTATTTTTTTTTACAACATTATAATATAATTACGTGGTATAAACAAAATGTATATGAATATCTACAGAAAATAGTTATTTCACCCTTAAAAAAATATCATCGTAATGTATTTATTCACTTACCTGAGCTCAGGAGCGCTCCACAGTATAACGAACGATATTTTAATTTTACAGCGACGTATATATTTATTTAATTCAGAATTTATAATATATAAGTAGTAGTCAACAGGTAACACAGATGCGAGTATTCAACAACAGTTCTAAATATCTCAAAAGTTACAACAAGTTACAACGCGCTCAGCATCATGTTACTGATAGAGTCGTCCGTAACAATAATAACACTGACAGGAAGACAAAACCAAGCGTATGTGGGATTGAAGTGAAGGCAGAGAGGAAGCGAAGAGTAGGCATCACAGGTAGCTGGAAATCAGCTTGGAAGTATGATTTATAACTAACCGAAAAAACAAAACCAGGAGAACGGACACGGAATCGTACTGTTAACACGCGCGACGTGACTCGAGCGAGTTCAGTTATGGTGTGAAAAGTCTGTAAGATTCAACAAGTGGTTTGCGAGGGCCGGCGACGCGGGCCGGCTCGGAGGTCCTCGCGGCGGGAAAGCTCGCCCGCCAGTGCCTCGAGCTGCGGCGCCCGCCTGCCTCTGAGCTCCGCGCGAGTGTGCGTGCGATACCTCGCTCTACACCCTTCATTGTTAACGCCGCATCTGTGTGGCTCCTCTCCCCGTCAGTACGCGTCTGCGCGCGCCTGTTGGCGTACTCTGCCCCTGTGTGAGTGTATGACGCGCCTACGGGTCTGGCGCACAGGTGAGCCCGGGCCGACCTCTAGCCAGCTCGTCCCTGTCCTATCTATACCGCTTTTACAATGAAATGGCTCGGTGAACACAAACTACCTGCGTGCTACATTAGCGGACGCATAGCTCTCATAACTTGGCCACTTTTGTTCACTTGGGTTTTTGTAATGAGGTTGTATTACAGCATAAAATTACTGCTGCGATTGTTGATACACTAAAAAGGTCGGCATTCCTCGCAATTCTGAAATGCTCCAACAAAACTTTCGCATGCCGTACCGGGCTTCAGTACATATTTATTTAGTACGCCTCTCGAGCTCGAATATCACGAATAATTCACGTTACATTGTAGTTGATAATTTTATATTAATGTATATTGTTTAAGTTAACAAGCGCCGAGGTAATTGCATTGTTATGTGGCTATCAGTCTGTGAAAAGTTTTCAGTTGCACAATTTAATTTAAATAGGTACCCTAAATTATTCTGTTGGCCTTCTTAACAAAATGTTTTATAAAAAAGCTTTACTTAAAATATTTTAATTTAAATGTCTTTAATGTGAGTTGCTTACTGGATTGTTCATAAATGCTTGTCAGTGTATTTTAGAAGAAGAGTTTCGACCAACACAGTGGTATATAGATACCTATTAATGTTTTATTTGAACTTTTATGACTTACTATTTTCCGTACATAAAAGTAATTATTGTGCTAATATACCAATAATATAAGTATGTGTCTGTCATGTTTAATCAAATTTACGTCAGTTATCCTCTACGCTCGTAGTAAGACTACGACGCTACGTTTGACGCTAATTCGTAGCAGACGTTTGTAATCAGCTTTTCTTGCTACGACGTAGTAACTTTAAAAGAAGCTACAATCAACGTCCTTAATGCTGCTTATACTTTTTTAATGCCTCATTACTTATTCAATTTTAAGGTTCTAGTTTAGCAAAATTATTACAAAATATTGTCTATTCAAGGCTGTTTTAAAAGGCAGGGTGTTGTAAGTTTGACAGCTATTCAGCAATTTGTCTATCTATGGCACCGTAGCCCTTAAACGGCTAAACCGATTTGGATACGGTTGTTTTTATTTGCAAGCAGATATCCTAGTGGTGGGTCTTGGATATGTGATATCAAAATCGGTTTAGCCATTTACAAGATATTGGGGATGAAATTGGGGATGAAATTGGGGATGAAATTGGGGATGATCAATAGAATATTGACGAATACGAATATATTGGCTATAGTAGCATGTTAACCGTCGTAGCATTTTGGCCGTCATAGCAGGTTGGCCGTCGTAGCATATTGGCTGTCGTAGAAATGTTGGCCGTCGTAACATGTTGACCGTGAAGCCCAATTTTCAGAAACATTTTAACTTACCTCGGAATCTATCCTCACACTCGGCAATAAACCCAAGCGTGACACATACGGTGATATTACCCAGTCACTAACAGCCGATCATTAATGTACATATGTATTTATAAAATTGTATTGACACAGAACACGTTACACATAGTTATGTAGTAGCTGGTTGCAGGCTATCAGATAGTATTGATCGTGTACACCTGTTTACTTAATTGATGTTAACGCTTCCATGAATTTATTAGGATAGCTATGGCTGATAATCTTTTATAAACTACTGGGCGTGCCCGCGGCCCTAGTGTTAAGTACATAGTTTTATAGCTTAGAAAACTATAATAGAACGATACGATAAAATTGTTTGAATTGTTCTATTAACTCCTAATTGAGTAGGTACGAAACTAGACAATCATGGATCATGCTACCACTGGAATAAGATCTATGCACATATAAATAACTTATTCCTCTATGGACCCAATAAGATCTACAGGGGCATACCTACTAAAACCCTTACAATGCCTGCTCTGTGCTTTTGATGGCGGTGAAGTTCGCAATAGCATTCTACAGCTAAACTCCCGTACGAGCCAAGAAAAAGTCTGACAACCTATTTTACCTTAGTTTAACTACGCATCCTAATAATTGGATGGCTGAGGTCAGAATGGCGGTAGTCGCTTCTTTATTTTACAATAATAACTTTCGTGTGTGTTATCCATATTATTTACTGTATATTCCGGTTATACTTACGGGTGTATTCAGTAATGCCTGACTAGTCGCTTCTTGTATAATATCTACTGATATTCATCTATATCTGGACTGGGATCTAACTAGACACAGTTGGGAAAAGACTTGGAAGATGACGGGCCAGAAAACCAAAGTTTCTGGCCTTCAAAAAAATCATATTGAAAGTACCTAGTTAGATTACAATAGTTGATGTATCTGTACCTACCTAGATCATTTTCAGGCGCCTACAAATATTTTGCCTTACTTTATTATACCATAGTTACTTATTCAAATGTAGAATAACGGGCAAGACACACCTTGATTCGTTTTAATGAAAGCAGGAAGGTACACAAATTAAAGGCAAAACTAGCAAACAAAATTTTTAGATTAAGATTTTCTATCAATTATTTTACAATAACATAACATCACGCCTGTATTCCCCGAAGGAGTACACATAGGTGCACATAATATATAGTACACCCACATTTCGCCAGTTATGTTTTTAGGTCCCAATGTAATAGAGGGCGAGCCTATTGCCATCAACCGGGCACAAATCCAGACTCCGTGTTGCCACTGAGAATTACCGTACATTATTATTTTACAATAACCGAAACATGAATCCGTTTTCGGAGAACTTTCACACACAGGCCTTTGTTAAATATTTTCCTATAATAAAATGCATATTGTTTTCTACGAAGTCGATGTTTACCTAGTTTATTGGAAAACATGCGGCTGTTACGTATTTTTGCATAAATCCATCCCCAGACATAAGAGAAGCAAGCTCCCTTTGTCAAAAGATATAGGTAATGCCGTCGAAGATGTATTAGTATCTAATAAAAATATATTCAGAAGCGATAGAATGTGTTCCTATATTTTGTGTACTAGTTCTCTTAGGTACCTAGTTATAATGCACATTGTTAAAGCAAAATAGAACGTAAATAATAAATATTATTATGTCAATGCTCAGTACGGTTTATTCTTTGCTATAATGCCTACGATCCTCAAACCATCTCAGTTACCTACTCACTGCCTTCATTTACAGAAATAAGCTGAAGTTTTAATGTCAATGTTATTGGCTTGGAACGTTTGAGATGGTGTCGCGGCTAAGGAAAACGGCTTTATCTTCAACCTGTTGCTCAAACAGCTTACCGGGGCTGTGTCTCGATGTTTTCTAGTCTATTTCTTCAAGTGAATGGGTGCTTATGTTCGTTTATATCTATCCACATTGCGCTAACTATATAGAGATCAGAGAGTACTGTTATGCTCTAAGAAAATATAAATAAATTACCTACCTATCTAATAACGTTTCAAGCAAACTAGGGATTTTACAGAGCTTCGGTTCCAATTCCGAAAGGTCGGAACTTCCGATTGCATCTACACATTCGGTTCCGACTTCAGTTTCGGTTCCAATTCCGATAAAATAACCTCTAAACGATTCCGTTTCCGATAAAACCACTCCCGTATCATTCCTGAAGCAAAGACACACTCTAAGGGTTGTATTTTCCTTTTTCTAATAGTAAATCATCATAACTATAATAATTTAAATCGTTTCCATATTAAGTATCTTACATAGTACCGGTCAAGAATGTATCCTCATCATCATCATCAGCCGGAAGACGTCCACTATTGAATAAAGCCCCCCCCCCCCCCCCCTTATCCTCATCACAATGAATGACAACTTGCCATTTGCATCCACCGGTTGCCCACAACTCCGAGGAATCGTCGGTCCACCTGGTGGAAGGCCTATATTGTAAGCTATAGTATACATAAATTAGGAGATTAAAGTTGCGTCAAGATTCAGAAGATTGATTAGTTTCATGAACAAAGTCTTGTAGGCACAAACAAGACTTTTGAAACGTTATTACAATCTTTTACAGAAATTAAATAGGTAAGTAGTCAATCAGAATATATTATCGAACGTCCCTCGAAACATCAAGAACATCAAAAGATGCAAAATAGGTAGGTAGATACTAAATTGGTAGGCCGCCCTCTGCAATGTTTTGTATTAAAGCAATTATTTTAGTATCTAATTATATTACAACATTTATATAGGTATTATTTATAGGAATTTAGTTTTTTTTTAAGTTAGACAGATATCTGAAGACTAATACTCAGTAACTTACAATTTAGGTAATTTGAAATTGGCCCAGTGACGATAGCTAGCTACATACTGCATAAAATATTTTCATAATGTGCCTTGGTGTAATTTAGTGTTACTACAGAATACAAACAGGTAGGTAGGTACTAGTTAGCTGGATATACCGCTAAAATGCTACTAGTTGACTGTTCCCAGAGCGGCCTCTAAATAAATTATGCTAATTTACTCAGCATTCTTGGAAACATCGTAAGTGCTAACTCTGTTTCATACGGAAAGACCTGAAACGATATTCAAAATACAAGGAATGGATAGAACTATATCACAGACGTAACGTAAAAAAGTCTTTTATTTCAGTATCTAAGTAATATTTTACTGGGACTAGTTAATAACTACCGCGCTGGTCTAGTGGTTGCTAAGCGCGACTGCTAAACACGAGGTCCTGGGTTAAATCCCGGGTCGGGCAAAGTGTTACTGGGTTTTTCCGTTTGGTAATTCTCAGTAGCAGCACGGAGTCTGGATTTGTGACCGGTTGATGGCAATAGGCTCGCCCCCTGTTACATTGGGACCTAAAAAGATAACTGGCAAAATGTGGGTGTTCACGCACAATGGCCCATATGCGCACCTATGCCTACCCCTTCGGGGAATACAGGCGTGATGTTATGTTTTAGTTAATAAATACCTATCTACAGTCTTATTTGTCAGCAGCGAACAGGATTAAGACTGACTGCCTCGCTGGTCTAGAGGTCGCTAAGCGCGACTACTGCTCAGGAATCTCGGATCGGGCAAAAGTGTTAGGTGCTGAGTTTCTATTCGGTAATTCTCGGTGGGTATCCTAAAACGCAAGCGTCTTTTAATAACGATATTGGTACCACAAAACTCTCAAGCAGAGGTTGACGAAATATCAAAAATTGTTTCTAAAAAAGCCTTAGGTCACACTATAGGGTAGTAATTTATAGAATAAATATTTTCCTACGTCGCCAACTGGCCATCTGTGTTCAAACTTTAGAATGTATAACGACCTTGGTGTGTTAAAGTAGATTAAAATAAATATAATAGGTGGCGCTAGCTTGGCGACTTTTGTCAGGAAAAAAGAATTTGTACATAATCATTTAATTGTTGATGATCAGTCAAATAATCTATATTAGATACCTACGAACTGCTATGATAAATAAATAATATAATTATGTAAGTCACACTATTAAGTAAACCAGATACGTTTTTAATAGTAAGATTTGGATGTTTTGTCTCTGTAGTAACGTAATAGTTTAATTATTTTATTTTAATATAAACTACAAAATATAATATTTATCTTTTTTAAATTATTTTATTATCCTTTATAAATATATTATGTTTATTGAACTGGCAATATCCGTTGCTGTCGCGTGCAAGGTTGTCGCCCGTCGTAGCAGTTTGACATTTGGCAACACTTTTCTGTCATTCGTCGACGGCGTATCAGCCGTATCAGCGGATTAACGTAGTGGTTACCAAATACTCTTTGCAATTTGTGTTAAACCGGCCAAACTATATTGTATATAATAATGCGTTGTCGACTGTGAGACGCACGTGTAAAGTGTCCGTAAAAATACTTAATCGTAAAGTGATCGATAATAAGATGCCTTTTCCTTTTGTAAATTTAAAGAAGCAATATTTAGCGATCGGGATGTTCGTTTTCGTTTTATTATTTTTATTTAATACAAGGCCCGTTTTTCAGTGTCAGTTTAATCCAGATACGAATTCGTATCTCCCAGTGATATATGGAATAACTCCTACGTATTTGAGACTGGCCCAGAAAGCGGATCTAACCAGGTATTATAAATTGTTTATCGTGATTCGCCTGCCCTTGATTTATAGTAAAACTTACCTCATTTGTTTGGCCAAAGTATTTGGCAATAGATATTGGTAACCCGACAATTATTTTAATTGATGGGATTTCAGTTATAATACTACCTTGAAATCATGCAGTTGGTGGAATCACATATGCAGTTAGAACGGGTTTTATTTATGAGTTCGCCAAAATGTGCGCTGAATTATTAAGTTTTAAGTTCTCAAAAATCGAGTTCTAGGTTTTGGAGCTAAAGTACCCATGAGTATAATATTAAAGTGTTTTCCAACATGCCAACACCATTTTATTATGCAATAATTTATTTTTAATTTCTATGTATTAGGTATATCTTTATACCATTAACATATATTTTTTTATTATTGCAGGCATGTTATTAATGTTTATTTTAAATAGCCTATTGATAAGTATGACAATAGTCTAGGAGATTAATGTTTGAACACTCAATTTCATTCATTCATTAATCATTTAAAAAATCACCCTGAAATGTTTAACTTTGTCTGGTACTTCTAAAAAAGTCAAGATAACTATCCTTGTAATGGTCTCAAAGTTATAAATTGTATTATAATTTATCTATATAACTGGCCTACTATAAACTTCTTTGTTATAAACTCTTGTTGCATATTAATCATCAAAATAACTGTTATACTGTAGGTATACTTCTTTGTTATAATAAGATATGGTTAATTTCTGTTACCTATTCAATGTGAAAAACACTTTTCAGAACCTTTTGACACAATATCAATATTATTGAACTGTGTTGAACAACATGGAATTGACAATTACATGCAACAAAGCATAAACTGACTACTACATTGACCCAATTGATTACTCCATTTAAAATATAAATAAGTACATTTTCATGTGTAGTACTAGTAGCATAATGATACTAGTCAAAATTATCTATTTAGATATCTGAACAGTGCTGTTTATTTTTTTAATTAAAGGATTATTGATATAATTATCTGCCTGCTGTATGACAATGGGTTTTGATTGTCTTTTCATCATTGTTTATTTGATAAACTATCATGCTCCAATTGATTTCATTAACACAGAATTAGGTGTTTGTTTTTTTGTAATATAGTGTGTACTACTGGTTCTAATAAAAAATCTTCATTTCTCATCACATAATTCTAAATGCATATAAAAATACAGTTCTAACCTGTGTCATTGACCGTTGGGTAGTTAGATTATAATACAAGACTTATTGTATTCAATTCTTCAGAGAGAATAATTTACTATTGCCATACATTTCAATAATATTGTATTACATTACATCCTTGCCTAGTCATAGCTAGGTATTAATTATAACAATGTTTCTTATTGTTCAGATTATCACAAACACTGATGAATGTGAAGAACTTCCACTGGGTGGTAATTGAAGACTCCGTGGAAAAGACAAAGTTGGTTGCAAATTTGCTCAAAGAGTCAAACTTGAAATACACACATCTCAATATCAAAACACATAAAACAAAACATTCCACGGTATGTATTAACAGTATTTAAACTGAAGAAAAAAAATGTAGTAAGGATTTAGAGTTATGATTGTTGCCCACTGCGAATAACATATTATTTACATATTTTGAACATCAGTCCCCCAACTGTACTGAGAATTAATTTATCTTGTTTCCTTTGTTGTTACAATGTGTTTAGATTTTTTAGTTAATTTTTTGAAGTGGCTATCATGTTTTTAATTTCTTAAAGGTTTTTAACGATAAATATTATCTCTACTGTATAGGAACAAATCATAGATTTAAAAATACACTAGAACATATTTTAAAACTATTTAACTATCTTGATAACTATAATATAATCTTGTTAATTTTTGATAATGTATGGTATCATTAGGTATATTATGGTTTAAGGTTTTGACCTGATTTAAGGTTTTTTTCATGTTTAATATAAGTAGGAAGTGGAATATTATCTTAGAGCATTAATAATATCTAAACAGCGGTATCCCTAAAATGTATTGCATGTTACAATATTTATGGATAGGTACTTTTATCATTGCAAATTTAGAGTTGGGTATTATTGTATATTTTTTCTTATTTTAATAAATATTTCAGGTGATGGATATCAATATATGTCTGTTTAGAACAAGCCTATACAACACATCTTGGTATTGTGTATGTCCTCCAATTATTAAGGATTTTTATGATTGTGGAAAAGGACTTGCAAATTATTTAGTTTGTTGTATTTTGGCATTAGATTGTTATTAAAACATCAAATAACTTATTCAAATCATAGGACTGAATAATGATATTCATGCATTCGGTAACTATGTAAAACCTGTAAATAAAATATTATTTACCATTTTACAGCCTATTTGGCGAACAAATGAGGCATCACATCTTATAGTAAGTAGTTATGATGATTGGCGCATAATACAAATACTCATTTCACTATGCCAATAAGCAATTTCATATACTATACTGATGAAATTAATGTATGCACTGCCTATGGGTGTGGGTATAATTATATATTATAATATATTTTATACTTGTATATGTTACTATATCATTTTCACTTTCTTAAGCTTATGGATCATTCAAAAAATTGTATCATGTTATGTATAAATCAAATAATCATGGTGTTACAGTCTAAAGTAATATTTTTAGGTGTATAGGGACATTTATTAAAATACATATTTGGTTTTCTGAAGACCTGTAAATCGTCTATGTATCATAAAACTGAGAGGATAATATTGGTTATTTTTGTGCATCCCTAATTTATAGACTTCACACTTTTATCGTGTATAAACACAGTAGTGACGATTTATTAAAAATATATTTCTATTAATACATACATACATAAAGTCACAGCTGTTTCCCTGACGGGTAGGCAGAGACTACGGATTTCCATTTGCTATTAATAGTGGAATGAAATGAGCTAGAGATCTGTCTGTGGTCCTGCACTCTGACAAAACTTATTTATAATATTAATAATTTTCTTTATTTTTGTTGTTTTAAAACAATCTAATGTGATCCTAAAAAAATAAGTATTATTGAGGTATCTGACCTCATTTGCTAAATAATTTGCAAGTAAATATATACTAGTTCCGTTTGCGTAGTTTAATAGTTATATAATAATTATATAAGTTCTTTCTTCTGTGACATACTATCTCTACCCAAATGTTAACTAAACTTACAAAATTTAATAATTTTCTATCTATTTTATAACTAATATTAATAATTATTATTTCACCTTATGTGTCTAAAACCTTAGTATTCAAGTTTGTTCTCAAATAGTATTAACAGGTTATTGTTATCAGGGATAGTGCAATATGCGATTAAATAAAGTAAAACTTACAATTATGTAAGTGAGCAATTAAGAAAACAGATCGTTTGAATATTTGGCTTTTCTTTTTTGGAGAAGAAGCAAAACAAGTACAGATTATATATTAAATTTACCAATTCCAAGGTTAAGTAGCCGAAGTCTCATTGAACGTACTGAACACAATAGTCAGGAACTAAATATGCGTAGACTTTTATTTAAATTAATCAACGCACGATCGATTACGTAATTTATAATGAACCTCGTTTTGCGCTGCAATCCGAGTCTTCGGAACCAGATTTACGTAATCCGTTTAATTTACCTGCTAGGTACCAAAGTATAAAAATATAATAATTCATCCTAATTTAATAACCCTATACAATTATTACTCTTTGTATAATAACACGTATCTATTGAGTTATTGTATAGACTGTGTAGCAGCTAAATTAGACTATATTGTCCTAAGTGATTACCATTTTATAAATTCACAATATACAAAATATACAGAAATAAAAGTAAAAAATGTAAATAATTTGTAATAGGCCTGTGAGTTGCCTTGAATCGTATGTTGGGTATTATTTTAGAAAATAATATACAATAAATATGTAAATAAATTGTCGTATAAGAAGTCCCTCTAATACCCCTTTTACAACTATGATAAATGGCAGGTAATAACAGTGAATATTGTATACTATGTATGAAGTATAATTGCTAACAATCTGTCTTTCATAAAATTGTTAACGCGTGTTTTATTCTTCGTGTGCGAACATTATAACAGAAAGGGGATGTTTGTTTCTAATTGTTTGATTTGAACAACATATTAATAGAAGCGACATCATTCATTTCGAATCAAAACATGTTATAGAAGCATTTGTAATATTGTTCTCCTCTCTAAAAAGTATCGAGTATAACAAGGTCATTTTTACATCACCAGCTATATAGCTTTTTATAGGCACTGGTCCCTAAGACTAGGACTACAATGAATTATCTTAGTATTTAATTTTGCCGCTACCAAATAAACAAAATCACCTCTGAAAGACACCAGAAGTTCCTTTGCTAGTAAGGAAGGAAGGAAAATATAAGTATTGCGAAGTCCAAACTAAATCAAATCAATATACTACATATACAATATACTAAGTAGCTTGTACGTACGTACATTATTGAAATTGGTTCTAAATGAATGGAGCGTGTTTGTATTGTGTTGGAGAATTTATGATTAACCCACTATGTTTAAAATCTAAATATTTAATCTAATTAGTAAACGACCCATGCAAATATTTCAGGCGAGTGGCGTAGAACAAAGAAATCTGGCTTTAGATTGGCTTAAAGGCCATTTGCAGGCGATCGATGATAAAAGAGGAGTTGTGTATTTTATGGACGACGACAATACTTACTCGCTCAAAGTTTTCGATGAGGTAAGTTGACCTTCATTTTATTTTTTTTACCGAAATTAGGTATTTGTTAACAGAAACGATGTGAGGCCTGCCTATACCTAGTGTTGTATACGGCTGATTATGAGGATAATCCTGGCAGTCTCTTGAATGTATGTCACCTGTCCGTCGACCGTGGCAACATTACCGTATTTTTTTACTTTTTATAGTATAAATCAAAATTAAAATTAGTTATCTAAGTGTTTCTTTTTGCAATACTTATAATCGGCCAGGACCTACACGTAACATGTATAAAAATTACTTAATTACTGAAGAATCGGTGTTTGAGCCCAAAAATAACTTGCAGGTAAAGTTGACACGTTTTTGTCAACTTTACCTAAAATCTTATCCTTTAAAAAAATGGTAGTAAAATATGTAATAGGTAAAGCTAACATACTTATATGGTGTATTGAATAATAGCTCTTACTCTGAAGAGATAGTGCTGCAAATTTAAAACGTTCATTTTATTTTTAAAATTAAATCAATTATCTTAGGTAAAGTTGCTAAAGGATTATCCAAGGTTTCACCTTTTTATTGAAATATCGATAGGGTTGTCATCCATCTAATCAACGAATAAAATGTGCTTTAGTTATTATATTTATAAGTTTTAATTCGTAAACATAATAAAGTAAGAAAAATAATCAGTCGTCATCAAAGTTAACAAAATGAATAACTTCTTAATTACAAAAAACATAAAATCGTTTCAAAAACATGAAATTGGTATTACTATTAAATATCTGTTTTAGGTACTTAAAAGTAATTCCAATTTCTCAAAAATTGTAGTTATTTTTACGTACCTACATAGGTACCTAACTACCGCACTTAGCGAAGTTAATGGTTACCTATTTAAGGGATTTCTTAGATAGTAAAGAATCCGTTAAGTAACCATCAGCATCTCTGAGTGCGAAGTTTTTCTCAGCATCGTAAGAAGTAGTTTTTTTACTTTCTACCAAATCGACAGCCAATTGCAGCATCTCCTCTGAATAATTTTTGTACGTTCGAGCTCCTAACCGTCTCCTGTTTCTCACGTTGCCTTTGGCTTGGGTAGCCATATTTGTACCTACGTATATAAGTATTAATATCTGAAACAATGATAAAGTTTCGTCACCAAAAGCAAGCAAAAATTGATTCAATTAGGCATATTGTGTTAAACGTATGAAAGGTAGACAGACACAGGACTGGCAAAGCTCATAAGTAGTTAAGCAAGCATAACCTGCCATGCAAACACAAAAGCAGAAAATATTAGTAGGCAGATATCAAAAACGTGGTTTATGGTGGGTGACAACCCTAGCTATAGGTAAAGTCGCCATCAAGCTAGGCATGTTAACTTTACCTTACCTCAAGCAACATTACCGTTTGCCATTACTCAAGAAATTATAGTAAAAAAGAATCAATTATATCATTTATAGCATTATAAGAATGATATCTAAACATCAAGATATATATTTCTTACCTTACATTTAATTTTTGGTAGAAACACTAAAAGTTTCTGGAGCCCACTTAGAACACAATTGACCTTATGCCGCGAAAAATGTCAATATCTTGACAACTGTACAAGTTGCAAGCGTAAAAATCTTTTTGGGTTGCCACGAATTCATAAAGTGGCGATACAAGAGTAGAAAAATCGTCTAAGTGCAAAAAAAAGAAAGTAATCGATAGATATGTAACTAGAGGTACTTAAGGGTAAAGTTGTTCATGAAATGTAAAGATGCCACTGTTGACGGCACTTGTTTTTTAAGGCTTCCACGTAGATCTGTTCCAAATTTAGATAGAGAAGGTTGACTTGTTGCTACGATTATTTACTTATTATTGTGTATTCCCGCACTGAATTCGAAGCTCTAAAACCCTCTGAAGCCGCACCTATATATTATTGGATCTAATAATAGGTACCCAAACTTGAATAACAATATCAAAATGGTTGATTTAAAGGTTTTCCTGTCGTATAATTGGATAAAACCTAGGTTGACGTGGTAGAATTCTGCTTATATTTATACATTATACATAATACGTCTAAACAATAGGTTTTTTTCCCTATTAGGTACGTAGTGACAAAAAAGGGGTTTGAACTAAATTGAAAAACTTTGTAACTACTGTGTATGCATCTAACCTTATTTCCTTTACCGACTGGATTGTTCTTGTATTTCCCTTCCGAAGGAGGTGTGTTCTGATGTTGATGTTTATTTGATACACAATGAATGTTTGTTGTCGGCTACTATTGTTTAGTCCTCAATTCATTGTCGTGAGACTTTTCTAATGCAATATAATGAAACATTAGAAAATTGTTGCTTGTTTATTCTTGAAATTCTTCATACGCTTGCGAATTTGCACTTGTGTACGATACAATTGTTTTTCGGATTTGAATGTTGCCTTTTATCACTGGGGTTAAAGTTACCTTCATATCGAATTTTATAACAATAGCTTCGATAAAATTGATAGTGTTTAACACACAGAAATTTACTGTCATATAAAATAGTATGAAAGATGGTAGTACATTATTAGGATCATAATTGACCCGACCTTCTTTTAGGGGTATTATAAAACGTCAAGAATCATTTACTAACAGGTTGTTCTCAATATAAACACGACTTGTATAGAGCTTTGTAAAGACCAAATTGCGGAAAAACTCATAACTTTGTTGCGCAAAATATAGCCATTATAAAGAATTGGCTTTCTCATTATGCCATTATTAGTGTTAAAAGGCAGGGGAAAAGGAAACTCCATCCATACTTATTTTTCTTTTACGACACCCACGGGCGTGGGCCTGTTCTTTGTCAGACATCCCACGCGTTTGAACACAAACCTACTTTATGTAAAAGCGTTCATTATACAATCAATTATATTATTATTGTTGCGTGTATAGGTACTATTTTTTCGGGGTCATTTAATAATTATGTAAATGCATGAAGATTGATAGCAGTAATCAAATAAGTACTATTATTTGTATTACTTACAGTACCTACGCTTTGGATATATTATAATAATGCATAATATTGATATATCACTAGCTGACCCGGCGAACTTCGAACCAAACTGTCACGAATATAAACTACCCTGGACTTTCAAAAAAATTTCAATACCATTTGCCAAATCGGTCCAGCCGTTTCCGAGTTTTAGCGAGTCTAACGAACAGCAATTCATTTTTTTATAAAATATAGATTATGAAAGAACAGAAATATAATAAGTGGTAATTATAATGTTATAGAACTATATAACCGCTCCATGACATGCCTGACGTACGAGTAGTATACTTAGGTTACACGGCCACAAAGTATCACTATACTCATTCAAATTAGCATGGATGTTTCTGAATGGATGTGGAGTGACACAATATATTGAAATATGACATTAAATTACACACATAGTTATATGAACCTTGTTGTACAGTATGATATTTGTAAGCATAAATATAAAGTCGAAATATGACATGTGTAGCCGGTGACACGGGAAATACTTTCGTGTCAGATATCAATGTTGTGAACAACAGAAATGTAAGTACTTATGTCAAATATCCTGTTGAAATAAATTGTTACTGTTCAAAGGTTAAATTAGGACAAGTAGTCTTTATTTCCCTTATCATCATTATGATATACTACTAGCTGCGCCCCGCGGTGTTACCCGCTACATTTTTTCGGGATAAAAAGTAGCCTATGTGTTAATCCAGGGTGTCAAATACCTCCATGTGAAATTTCATTAAATTCTATTCAGTAGGGAAAGAGTAACAAACATCCATCCATACTTACAAACTTTTGCGTTTATAATATTAGTAGGGATTACCTACTATGTACTACCTATATGTTTACAATAGTGTTAGTGTTAAATGAATAAATAAAATAAATTAGGTATCATCAGCTATAAGACGTCCACTGGTGAAGAATGGCCTCCCCCTTAGCACGCCACTATGAACGACAACTTGCCATTTCGCTTATAAGCTTAATGTATTCTTATCTTTTCATTTTGTATGTGTATAAGCATATTTAATACGGTTTGATATCTACATTTAGCCAAACTAAACATCTAGCGGCTAGGGTCATCGACACTATCTTATCACATCGTCGCAACGTGAGTTAGAAAGGAGAGCCCCGGCCATCCAAGTTCGTTTCCTCAGCCGTATACAAACAGATAAAACTTGATTGAAGTAAAAATTGATGACGCATAATGGTCTACGGGTTTTTAGGTTAAATTAGGGTTGCTCCTCCCATGTAACTGAAACTTTTTATGAAAAAGTAGGTCCCTACTGCATTATGTTGAACTAAAAATATATAAAATAGATAATTAATTTAACTATGTCTATTGCATGTAATGTATTAGTTACTCTACACTAAAAATTTGCTAAAATTTCTAATATTATCTGCCTGAATTTTTCAATTCAAATAATATTTCAGTGTACCTAATACTACTCAATTTATGCCCTGACATTAAGCCCTCCTTGGTACCTGTACTAGTTTTGTGCAACACCTAAATTTATCTAAATATAATGTATAAGACATTCTATATGGAAATATATTATCTTAAATAGTAAATACTTAACGAAACGTAACAACCCTAGCAACAAAACTACTTCGTTCCAATCGGCCTGGTTCCAGTCGATAGCAATTGGTAATTTATTTCTTCTCGCAAGCATTTCTCTTTGTTTACGAAGTGTGTTATAATGTGTGTGAGATTAACGCTTCATGTTATCGCTGTATTATAAACAATAAAATTCTTGTACACGAACATGAAAATCATTGGTACGGAAAGATAATCACGGGAGTTAAACTTAACTGAGTATTTATGCTGTAATAATGCTATTTATCGATGCCGTGACAAAATATACTAAAGTAGGTGTACGTGATACGATAAGTAAGACATATGCATAATTAATATTCCACATGAGGTACCTACACATGTTGGATATGGTGATGCAAAGATGTTCGAAACGGCAAAATAACCATATGCAAAACAATTGGTTTTAATATCCTGAAAGACATGATAACATGTCAGGACTTTCTAGCCAGGCCAGAGAATAAAGAAAGACATGAATTATATATATTTTTATTAATAGGTGGCATGTGGCGTATTTTCACTCTTAGACACGAATATTATACACGCTCACTACGTAGATTTAATTGCCAGAACGAATTTCTATTAAACGCAGTATTTATCTAATGGTTTGATATTGTATTTCCAGATGCGGAAAGTGAAGAAAGTAGGTGTATGGCCGGTCGGCATAGTGGGAGGTATGCGAGTCGAAATGCCCCTGGTCATTGACGGCAAGATCAGCGGGTATAATGCTTGGTGGAAGCCATTCAGACCGTTCCCTATCGACATGGCAGGGTTCGCGATCAATGCGACCCTGTTCCTCGAACATCCTGAAGCTAAGTTCTCCAGGAAAGTGCAGTCTGGGTTTCAGGTTAGTTTCATTATATGCAGAACTGCTCCCTTGACTAGATAGAATAGAATAGTGAAGTTTGATAGAATGTTACGATCGTTATGTCAACCACGTTCTCAATTATATTATATTGGTCTAGCGTTCGTGCCACTTGCCTAGTTGGCTATTTTGTTGGTTATTTATTTAATATAGCCTGTTTTCCGACTCTCATAACTCAACAATGGAAGCAACATACATTATTTTTACTGCAGTTCTGCGATCTCTACACGTGCGCAAGAGCATAACATGTGGCATACTTACATTCGCAGTCCATGACCACTTGCCGTTCACGTACAAATATATAGATTAATTGAGTCTATTTATTTTAAACAAAAAATAACAACAACATTAGAAATGATTACATAATAAAATAAGACGTTAAAAAAGAGGAATGGAGTAATTGGCCTTCTATGCAAAGATTGGGTTGAATAGATAAAATACCCCGCATGGGACAGTAATTTCGATGATTCACAGAATTTGTTTTAAGTCTGGCCTTTGAAGCTATATGTGATTGCACAGATACTGTAGAAACTTCAGTATACACTATGAAACGTTTATTAAATTCGCCTCTCAAGTCAAAATACCATTAGCTGTTAAAAAAATAAAACATAGTCCATCAAGAGGAATAGATAATGAAGGAGAGTATGACCTCCAGTGGGACAATTATAGCTAAAATAAAAAAAGAGGTTCAATAACAAAATACCACAACCATAGAGCGGCTTTAAATGGCGATAACGTTTATCTAGCTTTCACTCAGTTTCAACATAATAATACATCAGCCGCTTATCAGTAACATCCTGTAGCATTGATTTATACACAGGAACCGAGACTACAGTATTAGTATTAAAATGAATTGTTTCTTCTAATAAGGACTAACTAAAATTATAACTTATATGTTGGAATTCTAATAGTGTGTTTTCTTTACTACATTAAAACCATATTTTACGTTATTTATGAACTTAAGTTCAACAAAATACAATCCTAAGCAAAAAAAAAACTATAAAAAAATGTTTTTTTTTCTTAAAACACAATTATTCTTATCGTATGGTTGATGAACAACCTGTTGTCAGAGTTTAAACCGCCTGTAGGCCTCTGACATGGTTTTACACACCGTTGAAACATCTCTCAGGTGTGCCAAGAACACACTGCATTTTATTTTAAAGGTATTAACGATAATATTTATTCAATTTTCAGGAAAGCGAAATATTAAAGTACTTCACGACTAAGGACGAACTAGAGCCGTTAGCGGAGAATTGTACTAAAGTCTACGTCTGGCACACGCGAACACAGAAACCTTCAATACTTAACCCCAAGAAGCTGAAGCGTCCACCCATACCTGACGACCACATTGAGGTGTGATTCCAAACAGTATTACATTGGTCCTCGTATAGAGGGGAGGTATGTCCCACACGAACAGAAACTCGCAATGTACATTGCAGGGTTAAGATGTTCTTGCAATGTTAATAATTTACATCTCTCTCTATATTTACGTTATTAAATACTCAATTGGTATATACTCATCTGAGTAAACATCAGCTATAATCGTCATTCTACTTTTTGTAGATATTTCTCTAATTTGCGTTATATTGCGTACTTTATGGTTGATTTTCCAATCGATTCTATAAGAAATACGTATCTGAATGGTAAGACTAAAACAATCCATTTACATTGAAGAATGTAACTAAAAGTGTTTGTGCAATTAACGAGAGCTTATTTATTATACCATTTATCCACTCGTAGTATGTAGAACAATTATTTGAGGCAATATTAATTAGCGAAATGATAGACAATAGAAGCAAATTAGTATTTTTAATTTTATAATCGTTGTAAAAGTATAGATGGGACTTTTATATTTATATCTCGTGAAAACAAACGTAATGAAATGTAAGCAACAAAACTAAAGGATTATAAATGATAAGTACTTCTTTGTGTAAATGCTCACGTCATGGTAATTAGTTTTTACTATATATTGTATGAAAGCTGTGTTGCATAATTTGTATATTACCAACACAAATTAAATATAAATATGCGGAACGTAGAACAAATAGGAAAAGTCATTACTTACACTCATGATTAAAATATACAATAATTAGGAACAATTGTGTACTTCAAACGTGTCGAGTTTAATTATACATTGTAGCGTTAATATATCGTAGTATGTGCCCGAATAATGGATCTGTGTTACGTCATCCTTAGATTTTATAAAATCAGTTCTACAATAGTTTATTACCATTGAGCTGGGCTAAACACACAGACAAATCAATCGGATTGTCCATTATTAATCTTGCAAACATCAATCTACAGTTAGCCAAAGATTGATGGCGTTTTATAATCCGATACAAAACAGTTTCATGTAATCACGTTTTTTAAATTTTGACGAACGACGATGCATTTTCAGCAGTTATGATAAATTGTGTGCGTTTAGGACACAGTTTTGGTGTAGTCTTAATGGAGCAACAAACTGCTCCCACGCACTGAAATTGTGAATTTCCGTGCATATTACAAAAAAGCAATATCCATACTTATGCAAATAGAATAGTCTCGAACATCACAATGTATAATAATGAAAGAACGTATTATCAGACTTATAAATCGATCCAATGAGTTTAGTATTATTATTTCTATATTATTTGATAATGTGGATTTTATTTGTAAAACGTAACGATCACGTAGAAAATGCTAGCTTTTATAAAATTATATATATCTAACGTTATAATATAATCATGTAATTTAGCGTAATAGCATAATTATATTTGATAAACTTCATTATCTAGTTTAATGCTAGTCTTACGTTTTATATATATTATGATGAAAATAGTCAAGTTTTCAAGAGAACAAATTTGTAGATACGTTTCTTTATTTGTAAAGTATTAAACATTTTTTTTTATTTTTCATAGACGTCATAATACTATCTTTAGATTTTAGTAAATTATTTATAGTCATAACTGAAACGAAAATCACTAGCGACTATTTTTGAACGTTTAATATTTCGGTAATTTAGACGCCATTTTGCAATACTGCTGCCATCTAGATTAAGGTTGCGAAAGTTTGGGATAAGGTATCCGTATTCACTGAGCGAGCTCTTTCTATTTGTGTTGTATTGCGTGTTTTATACTAAGATTTATGACATTTGAAAGCCAAATAACGCAGTGGACTGTAAAACTCGTTAAACTTCCATTTTCCCTTAACTCGTAAGACTAATCATTTATTTTGTTTGTTTATTTTGACCACACCTTGAAATGGACAAGCAAAATGTTTTTAACCCTCGAAGCTGGACGCCTCTTTGACGTAGAATCAATCGTTCCTCCTAGCAATAAAATAGTATATCTATAACTGTAATGTTTCTTTATTTAGTAAAAATGCTAAATGATCATTAATTACGTCAGGGTAATGTAGACAATAGAAAAAAGGCAATAATAATAAAATTTCACACACGCTTACTAATTTAGGCCTGAAATCGGGTTGGATACCCATATAAAACCTAGTTGATTTTGACTAGACCCAAAACCATACCAGGTTCTTCATTTTGTAATAGCTTCCGCGTTTCAAAAGATATTATGAGATAATAAGACTCAATATACAATAGCCAAAATGAGGGATTCTAATTTGATTATCGTTTACCTTAGGCTAGTTATATAAATTTCATTAATACTCGAGAGTTCACGAGATTCATTAGATTGAGATTTAATACGTCAAGTAAAATAAATAAAAACCGCTGTGCATTAACCGTGAGAAATGAAAATGGATTATTATTTTTAAATTATAAAAAATCAGCCTTGAAACTGTTTATATACGTGCAAGCGTACCGTGTAGAAAACGCAAAAACCTTTCTTTTTAATGGTCTGCCGCAGGCAACCCCAGGGAGGGCTTTATCTACTTTACCGGACTTTTTGCCGAGACCAAGAGCCTCCAGCCAAGGCTATACACTATAAGAAATACACAAAAACCTAACGAAGCCAAATGAGAAATGTTTTGTTTAAAGTTCACTGTCATTATCAGTCATTTCAAAACACAAATTAATTGATTGAATTCTAAGCAGTACCTACACTTATTTTACTAATAAATAATGTTGTAGTTCGACCAGGCTTTGTTAATTCCATGCAAGAAATACATATCCAAAGTCTGCAAAGTGAAATTTCTATTCTTCCCTGCTCTTTAAAGCTTCGGTATGTTTTTAGATCTACATAATTATGTCGTATATAATATAAACACCAATTTTAGGACTTCCAGTTTAAGTATTAGTCCTAAGAATATCACCGTAAGAAAGTAGTTCACAAGCCTAATTAGTCAGTAGCTTTGACACATCGAAAAGTTAGATTTCCACAAAGTTTTGATTGTGTTAATGCATTAAAAAACTCCTTACTCTCTCAGCGTTTTTTTTTTATATTAAATAATATCTTAGCTGTAAAACTATGCATAATAAATTAGTTTGTTACGAATGCTCAAACTTCCGAATCGGTCTAATACTTGATTCAGTTTAGTGTAGAAATCATTTTGTACTTATCTTTACTGTCGGTGTGTTTAAATTCCGTCAACTATGTTAATACTATAATACAGTATGTCTCGAGCGATTATGAATTTTAGTGGTGGCGCCACTTTCTTCGTATAATTGACAATTTTGACAGATAACTGTCAATTTTGACAGCTCTTCTATCATGATTTTAATTGCACTTTCCGCCACGTTTATAGTGTCGGGCCATGTTTAGATTACATCTGTTTTATTTTCTAAAAGAACAATCTTGTGTTTCAAGATAATGAGAACAGAGCCTTTAGTGTGAGTTTTCTTGATAGCTAACTATCCTGCCAGTGAATGTATTTTATTTATTTGTAATATAACAAATAGTAACTTGCCCTAGGTTGTATAGTTAACTATTAATGAAACTTACACTAGAGACTTGGTTGGGTTGGTGTTAGCATTGTGAATTACAGGATAGAATTAAATCTGATTGAATAAATTAATAAAAGGTTTGTTTGTACATGTAATCTTAATTTACAAATTACGTAAGAAACAGTTAAATGTTAAATAAGTATATTTTTAATTATAAACCATTACTTAAATGTATTATAGTTGAAATCGAACACTGTAATTTTGAGATGGCTCTTTTATCTATCATAGTTCATCAAACATTGATAAAGATATTTTATTTATATTTTAATTGTTACTATTCAATTTATATTTAGTTATTTAGTTTGTTTAATGCATATCGAATCTCAATTCTCAAAAATCACTCAATAGTTAGATTATAAGAACAGCTGTAATTAATTTAGCTAATGAACTATGATTTTAATTCGACTATACATTTTATTTTAATTATTATAATTATTTATAACACGCATTTCCTATTGTAAGCATGAGGCCTAAATAATAAAATCTTTATTTATAATAAATTTATATTTTTAGAATTGATAATGTTGACTATTAAATTTCATCTACTATATATACCGGTTATACTCACGTCTATATTTGGGAATGCCCGACTAGTTTCGGACTCTAACGGAGCCCTTAATTATGAGCAGGTGACGCGGCGGGGTGGGGAGCCAAACCTCGGGTAAAGGAGTAAAAACCGGTATTTAAAGTAGATAATATGGATAACTTTCGTGAGTGTTATCCATATTATTTGCTATATATTCCGGTTATGCTCACGGAGCGGTGCGCACGCAGTTCGGCTCGCGACTCTGCCGCGTAACTAGCTCATGAATAAGGGCTCCGTTCGAGTTCGAAACTAGTCGAGCATTCCCGAATACATATATACCGGAATGTAGTAGAATGACATATATACCGGAACATACAGTAAATAATAAAGTAACAATATGTTGAAATTATTTTTGTTATATAAAACTCGTGTATTACTATAAACAGTTACTTTAATGAGCTATCAAATGAGCAAACTCTTCATGAGATTCAACTGTATTTTTAGTCGATAATTTGAAAATTTACATTGCTGTATTACTTTTCAAATTGAAAATGTATGTTTTTATTAGAATTATTGAATTTTTCTTCAATACATAAGTTTGTTGTTCAGAACTATCACTATTTGTATTACATTCATACGTAATTAGAGCAAATTGTATTAGTTTTAAACCAGTGTGACGGTGTCGCGGAGGCAATAATGTATTTTTTACAAATACAATAAATAGACTTAAATATTTAAACAAACGTATTCTGTAGTTTAATTTGTAGTGTTTAAGTGCGAACGATTATAAAACTCTTTATGTGATCAATTATTAGATTTCAATTTCTATAATTTTGTAAATACTTCATATTTTATTTTACGGTATGAGAATACAAAACAACAAAAACAAAAATTTGGTTTTATTTTTTTCTTTTATAACCTTATTTTATATTGAGTTCCAAAGTACCGGTTTACTTATTTTTAATTAACACACATGAAATAGTATCTATCTACATAACTACATTGCCATATGTATCTCCTTATCTGCCTACCCTAGCAGAGTTGTTTTCTTTAGTCGGATGCACCTGCATTATGAATTATCATACCTTCCTAAGTAGGCAACTATATTTCGCCATTCCTCACGAGTCGCATTTAAAAATTGCCGCCTTTACCATTCATAGGGCACAGAAGGAAGAATGCCTGTTTAGCTTTCAGCTGTCTCCCCCCAGGGCAAAGGAAGAATGAAAAATGATCACCATGCTTGCTCACAGCAGGTTGGCGATTTCAGATCAATATCCAAATATCGGTTGGAAGCGCCGGGCCGAAGATCGAGATCAGTGGCGTGCCCATATGAGAGGCCTATGCTGTGGAGTGACACAGGCTGATAATGATGCAAATATAATCACAATGTTTTCCTTCTCCGTTAGTGTTGCTTTACAATATCTAAGCAAGTAAACTAAAACATAGATAAAGGCACATTGCCTACAGGTACCTTACTTGGATTTGAACACGCAGCATTATGTACATATATATATCCAGTGACTGTCCATCAAGTACTAGAGGCCGCCACGACAAAAAAAAAGGAAACATAACATAACATCACGCCTGTATTCACCGAAGGGGTAGGCAGAGGTGCACATATAGCACACTCACATTTCGCCAGTTATGTTTATAAGTCCCAATGTAATAGGGGGCGAGCCTATTGCCACCAACCGGGCACAAATCCAGACTCCGTGCTGCCACTGAGGTTACTCAGGAGTGTTACCCAGGATTCGAACCCAGGACCTCGTGCTCAGCAGTCGCGCTTAGCGACCACTAGACCAACGAGGCAAAAAAAAGTACCTACCTATGTTCAATTGTACGTCAGCTATTCAATCCATCGAAGGGGATTCATTTTTCTTTACATTACGTAAGTGCTGTCCACACGGTTTGTATAATCAAGTTTATTATTAAAACTTTCTAAATTCAATTTATCGAAGTACCTAATCAAAGGAGGCTTGTAATGTAAATGCTTTCCGCATACGGGGCTGACTTAAAACTTCGAGTGATAAGTTATTTCTTATAGCAGGTAGGTACTTAGATGTTCGTTCGCACAATCGAGGGGTGAATTTGAATGAACCGGTGATAAAAGTGAAGTGAAATTGCGAGAAAAAATATGTTGTATGGTGTTGACGCTGCAATATATAGGTACTTACTAGTAAGTATTCAGCCTATTAAAATGTAAGTATGTAGGTATCTACTTTTCCCCACATATAAAAACATTAATTGTTTAGTTCTTTTACAAAGTTTGGTAGTAAAGCCTATTTAGGTATATGTATAGGTGACACCTAGATAACGACTTAGTAATTAAATTCAACCTTTCTTATTAAGTACCTTTACAGAAATAATATTTAATTCACAAATTAACAATCGCGCCTGCAATCCCCTGTGGCCTAAGAGAAAGGCAGAAGTGAACTCTTTTCTAACGAGTTTGTGCACTCTCATTTCGCTTATCGTAATTTCCATTGGTCCCATAGGCGTTTGTATATCTATGGCCAATGATGTAGGTACCTAAGCTAGCCTATAAAACGATACACTTAGCTATCCTAGATTTGAACCTTACCTATCAATCTAATTTTGGAGCACACCTGCCAATTTATAAGTGAAGGCTGTCGGCGCTGTCGTCGAACCCAGCCGAGTGGATTGTCGTGTTTGTTTGAAAGTGATACTGGAATAGAATCTGTATTTATAACGTTATGTGTTTCAGTGCGACCGAAGATCTAGGGAAGTGTAGGTAAGCTACTATCAATAAAACCGTCCCGCCAACGAACGTGTGTCGCACTGCTTTCGCACGATCATGCTTTTGTATGAGAAATTAGTTATAACCGTGTGCAGTAGGTACGATACCCGGACTGCAGCAGTTTGGCACGTCTAATTGAAAGGCGGGCTTTTTTTTAACGTCGCCCCACACTAGGAATTTCTCCTGTGTCGTGGGTGCGTTACACAAACATGAAAAATCACATACACAAACACCCAGACTCGGGACAAACATCTGTGGTTCGCACAAAGTTTTACCCCGTGCGGGAATCGAACCCGCAACCCTTAGCGCAGCAGTCCAATCACTTAGCCACTGCGCTAATCAGGTCGTCGTATTAAACGTTGTGATTTTCTTTTATCCCTAGAAACTTGCATTTGCTAATGTAATTTGAACATTAGGCATCCACATATATCTATGTCTACTTTTTTACTTTTAAACTGCAACCATGTGCAATGTGCATACATACCTAAGTATCTAGGTAGCCTTCATCTACAGAGCTAACACGATATTTTGTATAATGTATAATTACGTCAAGTTTCTATAAAATCACCTACCTACGTATTCGTACGCGAAAACGATATAATATCCTCGTAAAATTACGAGTTTCGCTTGCAAAAATGATGCTACCATTGAAAATTGCGAAAGTTTACGACGAGTTGGGCAAATTTTTCAAAGAAAATATGGTAGAGGTCTTCAAACTTGGGTAATAACGCCAGAACTGGAACACTCGTACCACTCACTCTTCTGAGAAATCTGTTTCATGAGATCTAAACCATTAGATACTATCACGTATGTTATGGGTGGAGGTATGCAGTGCAACATTGTGGGTAGGTATGCTATAGTACTCATCTGCCTACTTATGTTAAGGATTTAATTTCACCAAGATACCCCCCACTCTAGGAATTTCTTCTGTCTTTTGTCATTATCGAACGCTAAAGACAAATAACTGCTGACCATACGAATATGTTTCCCGATTTTTAAGTGTCTTTGATGACTTTACAAGCCTGTGTAAGTACCTAGTCAGCTACCTTTAAAAACCAACTAACATTATTATTTATTTTTAAGTCCTCGTTAGCATTAATCGTAAAACGTAGTGTAGGTTGTTATCTCGAAGCAGGGATAAACAGCCGAAAGCTAATTGGCAAGACACAAATTACAAATGCGCAGCAACGGTCAATTGCCACTAATTACAGAACGCGGTAACCTTACGTCTTTAATGGCAACTACTAGACAACCCCCTTTCTTAATTTTATGTAGTCCACTCAAACAGAAAGTAGGTACATTTATTTAAAGACAGGAGGACCTATTATAAAAAGCTTCGTCTCTTATAATAGATGTAAACGTTAAGTACCATGGAGGAGTACTATGATACTACCTACTTATAACTTAATAGATGATTTATCTACTAAGTTATAGTTATTGGGACACTTTAAAGTGTAACCTTTTACTGCATGCTAAACCTCTCTTTGTCCCTGGCGAGGTGAAACAATTCCGCGGCGCTTGTAACTCCGGCCCACTCTCGAATATGTCGAAGCCAGGGACAGAGAGAAATATTCAAAGCTGATGTCCGACCTCCAGTAATTGAGGAGGAACAGAAAGAAGAAACCTCTTTTAGGCTCTTATCTTCAATTTAGATGCGTCATATCTGGTACCTACATGGCTACATAATCCTCAGAACACTTCCTAGTTATACGTATAGAAATAACATACCATGTTGAAAAGTACTTAGCATTATTGTATCTGTCTGTGGCAACTTGCCTACCTATACCGTAACTATTAGGTAGGTAATGTTTGCCAAGCAGAGTCGACAAACCTATTAGGTACTTACAGTAGCACACGACTGTTATAAATTCTATTAGAATCATGATAGAGCAAGAAGTTTACATAAAACTTCAATTTGTTCTAAAGTTACGATATTATTCAGCTTTTAGGTTAAACGATTCTAATATTGTGGAACGGTAATACATTGGGGGGAAGGAACTTATCTATAAAAGTGTGTAAATAGTAGGTACATACGTATAGATACGTGTACCTATAAGGCATGTTAATTATTATTGACGTTTTGCGATAGTTTTTAATTCGCCCTCAGTTGAATCATCATCATCAGCCGGAACACGTCCACAATGAACGACAGCTTGCCGATTGCATCCACCGATTACCCGCAATTCTTACGATATCGTCGGTCCACTTGGTGGGAGGCCAGCCAACGCTGCGTCTTTCGGTTGAATATTTCGTTTAATTAATTATCGACAAAGTTATTAGAAGGTTCTCTAGAACCTACCTATATTGATGTAGCTTTTGTATTTCCTTATGTTATGGCTTTATACATTTTTTTACCTTACCTTTTTAAATCCAAGGTAGATGTCAGTTATCGGATTATTTTAAACTGCATTACAAATTGTAGTATCGTATAAGGATAATTAACTTTGCTCTCCTTTCTCCATAATAGCCAGGGTATCTTATTACTGTGTTGTTTCTTAAAGCTGCAATAAAGACTAACATAAAATAAAAAATATTTAGCTCGTGTATAAAGATATAAAATCCCTGTCCTTGTAGTTACACGACCTCACACCGCCTTACAGACATCACCGCCCGTCACAATAGTTTACCGAACAGCAATTTGGTTGAACCTTGATTTCCCTTCAGCGGGGGCAAGCATCATTTATCTTAATAAGGGGACGTTGATTGTCACTGGCGCATGTCGCCCCGGCGTGACGTCACTACAGGTGGATGTAACGATGAACAAAGAATTGTGTAAGGAAAATTGTCGCTTACTTTATCTTGATATAACATTTTTTGTTAGATTTTAATTAGGTTTTTGCATTGTGTTTTTTTTTGTTTTGCTTCCCTTTGTTATGATTGCTGATTTGCTTGGAAATTCAGTATGAACATTGTGGTAGATAAATAGGTATAAATATGATCTTTTTTGCGTGTAAGTATAAAATAAGGGGGAGGCCTTTGTTCAACTGTGGACGTCTCCCGGCTACTGATGAATGCCTCTCCGCGAATAAATGGAAATAGTTAGGTAGGTATTCTACCTACATAGTTATCAAAAAACCAAAGGATTTATTTCATGTGAATTAAAAATTGTTTTAATTAATTACTTCATTGTGTACATTTGCTAATAGGTAGGTACTACTTACTTTACTGCACTCTTTTCTGTTTTCTTTCTACTCCCTTTAGCTACAGCGCATTGCACTACTTAATTGTAACGCCTCTAGCAGATAATCTAATTTAGATTAAGCTCAATCGGAATAAATGGATGGAAATCTTTTAAGTAATCAATTCGTTGTTCGTCTGCCTGTTATTCTCGGCTTAAATTATTAATTGATATTGAATACAGAGATCCATAGCTTGATACTGATATACCTAATAGTATTAAATAAAACGTGGTACTTATTTTAAAGGGTAATTTACTTCAAAAGAAAGACTGACTCAGTCACCGACTAATCAGGAAATTAATGAAATCCTTTTGAAAATTCTGATTAAACTGTGTCTCAGCCCCACCCTGTATAAACACTAACACCAGGAGATAACAATCTTAATATCCGCGTCCCAAAACAATGTCATCAACAAAAATTTGATAACACGCAACTAAAACCTCATCTCCCAAACGACACAACAAACTTACATAAAATAACATCTTGGCACAAAACTTGCGACGTATGGCGCTAACATGAGATTTCACATTTCCTTGCATGAAATTCCAGTGAAGCGGAGACAAATTATGAAACTAAATTCCGTCTTCTCGGGTTAAAATATTGCTTTTCTGCATACGTCCTGAATTATTACGTCATCTGCTGCATCTCATATAAATTGCTACAGGAGAAGCGTTCTAAGGATCCTTACCTGTAATTAAATAAACATCTCCTTTAGATGCAGATTAATTGCCTTTGTGCACGTTTCCTCCTCCTTGTTCTTTGCAACAAAAGGTAATTTATTTAATAGAAACAAACGTTTTTATTCTTTGTTAAAGTATGATTTTAAAAATGGAAAAATGCATTTGGAACACGAAACAAAAGCAGTTCATTTAATCGGGAAACCAAAAACTAATTTATATCCACTAGTGTTCTGCTGACTCTACTTTAATTCCAACTAGCTATAGATTCAATTGCAACAACGCTGCAATGGCTGAAACGTTTCGATTAATTTCCCAATCGGAAAATTTCAGTGGCTCTCTGGCTACTCAATTAGCATATAAATTAATTTCCTATTATTATACCTTCCTGTGTCGCTGTCCATCGGGACCTCATAGATAAGGGTCAAATTTCATAGTTCGCTGGACCGTGGCAGATTTATGTAAAATCCTAATTATTTTGAGTATTGATTAACACCCAAAGGTCGTTGTGATTAGATCGGCTTCAAAGTATTTCCATTAAAATAAAGCACCGAAATTCACACTTTAACTGAGGAACTAGTTATCGAGTTCTAGTACCTAAGTTGTACCTTAGTACCTTGTTTATCTGCAGAATTCGTTTGTTTAAGCTTCTTTTTGGTCATCGTGTTTACACTAATATTTTAATTCGAACGTTCAGCGATTTTTTGTCGTTAAAGCGATCAATGTACTAAATGCTTTTTTACTGGCTCTTTTAACCTACTTCAGGAAGACGGAGGTTCTGTGTTCGTCTGTATATATTTTTTAAGTAAAAGCAGCGATGTTATTATGAGCACGACAGCAAGTTTCTATAATAATAAAGGTAGGTAATTTGTTTCAATGAAGAGGTACTATGATTGGTCCGACTAATGCTATCAGTTCCGTGTAATAATTATAATATCGTGCTCTTATTTCCCTGGCGATGCCATAGCAATGTTACTCTAATGAGTTCCGATTGGATTGGTCGCCCGTACAAATCACTGGACCGTAATTTGCAGGTGTTTTCATTAAATTCCAATCAATAAGCCGTGTATATATAGATTGGAAACGCTGTTTTAGTTTAACTAATCTGGCTAGGGATTATCCTAACTAGTGTCATTGGATTTAGGTATTTTATGCGTAGTAGATATTAGTATTTTCTTTACTATTCACGAACTGGTTGGCACAAAGGTATAGTATGTATCATCTGGTGTGGTATTTGTTTCCTAGAATATTATTTATTTTTGTTAAATGCTCCGACGATGCAAGATATTTTTTTACTGGGACACGAAGTTGAAAAAATGTGGGTTGTTTAATTGCAAACCTTTGTCAACCCCTTGGCTAAACACTGGCGCGGATAAATACATTTATACCTATCAATACAAAAACAGTATTTGATGATAGTTACAGCTGTTCTTTCCAGTAACATTGAGAAAGAACACACATAAGTTAGTTAGACACCTATTATTATTATTTTTTTAAGAAAACGTCGCCCCACATTAGGAATTTCTCCTGTGTCGTGGGTGCGTTTCACAAACATGAAATATCACATACACAAACACCCAGACTCGGGACAAACATCTGTGGTTCGCACAAAGTTTTGCCCCGTGCGGGAATCGAACCCGCAACCCTTAGCGCAGCAGTCCAATCACTTAGCCACTGCGCTAATCAGGTCGTCAATTTGCTTCTAATATAAAAAATACACTGTTAAAGCCACACAGTTTACTATGCATCCCACAATTTGGCGACACGCTTTCATAATAATTTATACAGTTCAATCGGTGGTCGGCTGTTGCGTTTAGTATGCAAGTCTCACGCGATCGCTATCGAATTGCTACGCGAGTCACCCTAATCATCGCTCTTGTCCTACCAATAAAATCACAATTCATTCGTTAGTTAGTCTATTTTGGGTGTCGATATTGTAAATAATAATAATAATAATAATAATAATAATTTATTTCCAAAACTTATTCACAAAGTAACATATAATTAGCGCTTTACTTAAAATAAATACACGTATCTTAACAGGGGTAACATGCCTGAACTAGGTAGTCCTGTGTTTCAGGCAATAAGGGCTCACATAGGTAACATAAAAATAATCACATATCTTAAAGGTACAAATAGTTATAAATGTAAAGTGTAGAACATAATAAATAATAGATTATTATAATTTTTTATCCAGAGACTAAATAAAAAATAAAAAGTACTTATTTTAACACAATTAGTAATTTCTCTGTATCTTCGTAGGACATACTTTGTAGGACCGGTTTTAGAGCCATCTTACATCTATTATAGTTCAGGGTGTAGATGTTTGCCAACTCATTGAGTCTATTATATAGCAGCGGCCCAAGGAACACATAAAATTTAGATACAAAAGCATGCTGTAGGACTACATTTTGTGGGCAAACTCTGTCTTTCCGTCTTTTATACAAGTATTCAGTGTTGTACGGAAGGCCTGTGTGTTGTTTTAATACAGTATTCATTATAAATAACTGCCTAACTGTTAATACTTCACAACTTTTATAAAGTAAGTTAGTGGGGTAAAGGAAAGGGCGAAAAGTAGAAACTTTAAGAACTGCTCGCTGGGCTCTCTCCGTGGTCAGTAACAATGTTTTTCCCACTCCGCTCCATGTGGTAATGCAATATGTTATTATGGATTGACATAGAGCAAAATAAACTTGTCTTATTATTTTTAAGTCTGCAATATAGCGCAGCTTCTTGAAAATAAATATAAGTTTTCGTATTCTATTATTTACAGATTCAATATGTTGTTTGAAGGACAGAGTTTCATCTATTATCACACCTAGTTATTTTATTTTATTTGTTAATTTTATATTAGGACAGGTGCATTTGTTATTTGTGGTGTAGACGCAAAGATGAGCATATAATGATGAGTTAGTATCTGGTAATGTTAGTTTGCGCATTGAAAATTTTATATAATTTGTCTTCTCTGCATTTAATGTTAGTGAATTATGTCGAAGCCATTTATTAACAACATCAAACCCGCGTTGCGCAAGCCTGTACACTTCTTTTTCAGAATCAGCGGAAAATAGAAGGGCCGTGTCGTCAGCGTAAGATATAATAGTGGTATGTTCTATTTCTAGATTACAAAGATCATTTATGTAAATTAGGAACAGCGTAGAAGCTAAAATGCTTCCTTGAGGAACGCCGAAGGAAGTGGTATTTTCACTATCGCTGAGAACATCACCAATCTTTACACATTGCGAGCGGTCTTCTAAATAGCTTTTAAAAAGTTTTAGCTGAGCACCTCTTATGCCTATAGCTTCAAGTTTGCGCAACAAGATAGGAATTGAAACTGTGTCAAAGGCTTTTGCGAGATCGAGGAAGATACCTATTGTATGGTTTCCTTTGTCAAGTTCTTGTGCTATGTGGTCAGTCAAAAGATGTACAGCATCAGCAGTTGATAGTTTCGGTCTAAAACCAAATTGCCTCGCAGACAGTATTGCTTGTTTCTCTAGATATTTCATCAATCTTTTGTTTATAATTTTTTCTAATATCTTCGAAATAGTAGGCAGTAGGGAAATAGGTCTATAATTTGTCAATTGTTCTTTACTGCCCGATTTATGAACAGGGATTACAATCGCTTTCTTTAGACACTGGGGAAAGTGACTTTTGGATAGACATATACGAAAAATATAAGTCAGAGGAGGAACTAAAATGTGTCTAAATTGTTTGATGATTTTATTCGATATATTATCCCATCCTACCGCACAATCGTCTTTTAAATTCATAATAATCTGTTCCACCTCAATCTCGTCAGTATCCATTAATACAAAAGATGTTAGAGTAGTGTTATTGGTAAAAGGAATGCTTGTTAGGGACTGTGGCTGACTCTGAATTTTTTCCGCCAAGCGCTTACCGACATTAATAAAGTAATTATTTGCTAAGTTAGCAGATTCCAAATGGGATGAATGTAATTTTAATAAACCAGAGGACGATTCATTTTGTGACGTAGAATGTGTCACCTTTTTAATATGCTCCCAGATCTGTTTAGTATTTGTCCCTGCCTTTTCTAGCACACTTTTATCATATTTGCATTTGACCTTTCTTAAGAGGTCATTGCAAAAATTTCGATATCTCTTGTATGATAATTGCAATATTAAATTTTCCGGACTAGATTTTGCTTTCATATGCAGATTGTCTCTATGTCTCATGGAACGAATAAGACCAGGTGTAATCCATGGTTTTAAGTTATAATTTTTGTTAGTCAGCTGGTGTTTTATAGTATTTTGCTGAATTGCTTGTTGTACTTTTGTAATTAAATATATCATACAAGTCTGTGGGTCAGCACAATTGTAAACTGGGGCATAGTCGATGTTTCGTAAATCTTCCTCGAGTTTATTTGCATTTAATTTATTAATTGTCCGAGTATTTTGTTTAGGTAATTTACAATTTAAGGTTAGTAGGGCAGCATGGTGATCAGTTATTGTAGAATTAGTTACCAGTGCTAGGGAGCGGAATTTTGTTTTAAGCATTATGTGATCTAAGCATGAGCCACTTTGATGTGTAGGGAGCGTGTGGGCGGGGAGTAAGCCATGAAAAGCACATATGTTTAGATAGTCCTGGGCAGATAAATTAACATTTTCGGGTAGAATATTAATGTTTATATCACCAATTAAGATAACATTTTTGAAGGATGATAAATTTTGTAAAGTAGTATTTAAGGATTCAATAAAGTTGTTCATGATTCTAAAGGAAGGTGGTCGATATAATGCTAGTATTGCAATATCCGTTCCAATTTTAACTAGCAATCTATTACAGTCGTGCATATTAGGTTCCTCGATAGAGACAATAAGGTGCTTTTTTGCATAGACTATCACTCCCTCGTTTTGGCTGTTATTTGTATTAGTTTTGTACATATTGTATCCCGGCATTAGTGGTATATCATAATTTTTTGCAAGCCAGCATTCGGTTAAGACAATTATGTCGCACTTAATATTGAGTCGTTGGTGGAGAGTGTTAAAATTGTCAAAGTTCTTAAAAATACTGCGAATATTTTGTGTTAGTATAGTTAAAGGATTGATGTAGGAGGACACGTATTGTTTGCAAATTTCTACATCACATGCCTCAATGAAACAGTATCTATATCTACCGAGTCGGAACATATTTTCTAGTGTTTAGAAACTTTTAAACGTATTTTTTACGGTAAACTACATCATCATCAAAGTACATGTTGCATATTATTTATCCTCGGAAAGTATCTAGTAATAAGTCCATTACCATATGTATTTTATACTAGCTGCGTATGGTGTTACCCCCTAATTTTATTCGGCATAAAAAGTAGCCCATGTGTTAATCCAGAGTGTTAGATACCAAATTTAATCAAAATCGGTCTAGCCGTTTGAACGTGAAGAGGTAAAAAACACAAACACACCCACAAACTTTCGTTCTTATCATAAAAGTGTGATCTAGGTACTATTGACGCATCATAATAATATCTTCATCACGATTCACAACCTTTTAATACTTTCTAAAATTTATCAATACCTACTTGCTTGCGCACGTAATTTCTTCTGCATATAATATTGTAGGTATGCATATTTTTCGAAATAAAAAGAAGATATACTAAGTTCTTTAAGGTTACATTAACAAATTTATCATTATATAATTCAGTTCAATTCGGTTCAGTTCGTAATCCCTAACGGACAAGTCCACACTCTTTCGCATGTTTAATAAATAATTGCATTTCATTGTATAGTGCAGTAATTAACAAGCCGGTTACTGTAATTAATCGGGTCCGTGGAGTGAATTCATAGAACTGATCTCGGTCGATTCCTCAGAGCTTATCGGAGTAATTGCAATTTACTGGAAACAAGTTGTATCTATATAGTACATACCTACCTAACGACTAGCGAGAGAAGAGTTTTGGAAGCTACTTCTATTACGTGTTCTTTAATGATTTAAAATTTTAAACACTATTTCTAAGAACATAGTCTTTTTTTGTTTCTTACGTAATATTTTATTTCTCACCAGTTTCACGCAAAAAAGTAATCATATAGCTAGTCAGTAGTCATGGACCACGGTTTGGTACTTATTGGCTATTAAGCATGGGAACTGCAAGGTACTGGACATTTGTATAAGACAAAATAAATTCTCTTTAGATCACATTATAGAGTAAAACTTTATTTCATCTAATAATTTAATGGTATCCACTACTGGGTATAGGCCTCCTTATTCTTAGCTTCGAGCGTCTCTCATACTGGTTTTCTTCACAGTTTTTTATAGGCTGAAAATTTCTTAGCCAATAGAAATACAGATTTTGTATTTTACTAGCTGCAGGATAAAAAGTAGCCTATGTGTTAATTCAGGGTGACAGTTACCTCCATATGAAATTTCATAAAAACCGGTCTAGCCGTTTAAGCGTGAAGAGGTAAGAAACATACAAATACACTCACAAACTTTCGCCTTTATAATATTAGTGTGATGTACCTATTCATAATTTATTTACACGAACAGTTAATAGAATAAATAAAATAGTGTATAGGTACATTTTATGTCTACAATAAAGCCGGTATAGACGCGAAAAGAACCTTGTTATCCCGCGTCAGGACGACTAGCTATTTGTCACCTTTATGTAATCCTATCCTATACCTAGTTGCATGCAAGGGATCGTAGCTACAATCTATTTTCATTCTGTAGGTCTATTTTATACATTTTATATTTTATATAAGTTTTGAAATGTGGGTGTACTATATGTGCATCTCTGCCTACTCCTTCGGAGAATACAGGCGTGATCTTATATTGCTGTTGTTGTTGAAATACTAAAAGGGAAATTGAAATTCGATGGATACGAGCAGTGACACCATGGCTTATTTGACAGAGCGGCGGCACGGTACGAAGAAAGTCGCGGGTTCGAGTCCCGTTCGTGTCCATTATTTGTCAAGTTTCCTTTATCAATTTAGATTTAAGCTTAGCATGGGCAACATGAAAAAATGACACCAAAAGTCATTTGAATAAATTAGTTTTTTAGCGTGCGGGGTTTTTCATGGACTTTTAAACTAGAAGGCGATGGCTTTTTCTATTATTAATTTCTCCGCAGAAATAATATCGAGAGACAAAGCTTCTTTTAATTTCTAGACAGGAATTTCAAGGAATAAATATTTTGTACTTTAAAAATCTTCTCTCATGTCCAGTTTATGTTCGTATTGCACTAATGCTTCCACATCAAAATGAATTTCGCCTTACCGTTCGTCTAATTCAATCCTCGTTGTGAACGCCAGGGGTCCGTCAAGATAGTTCTCAAGCCAATCCATCAGCCGGACGATTGGCTTGTGTTTCGAAAATTTGAGGGAAGTATCGATTCTATTGATACGTCTTTCCACTATAGTAAGTAATATAGGTTTAGGTAGCCTAGGCTATTCCGAACATTAAATTAAAAGCCAGATGACGTCCAAAGCTAAATATAACTATGTATGAATGAATACTTCCATAATATTCCTTGTGTCAAATTAAGTAAAAATCTGATAAAACTGAATTTCTAAGTTTTTAAGTTATTTCCTTCTTCAATTTATTTTTGGATTTTCCATGATTTATGACAACCTAGTTTCTAGGAATTTAGCACGAAAATTTTGTTAAGTCATGATTTGTCACTATTGGTGCAAGGGGTGACTTTCAAGATATTCCGGGGTAATGGGCACCAACGTACCCTTTGTAGGTATCATTCAATATACTGCGGTTGTCAACCTGCCTGCCCAGCGAGTGGTAAAAATGGGCAAAACCCGTAGTAGTGACTGGGTGGCAAAAACGAAAGAACTGGCCTAGTGGCCTACCTTGGGCAGGTCTTCGTCCAGCAGTAGACTGCAATAGGCTGATGTAATAATGATGTTAATCTCAATTTATTCAAGAAATATTTTGTTATTTAACTGCCTACTACCTATCTTCCTGCTTTAGTCGATATTTATTTTACGAAGTGTTGTATTCGCTGTATGCTATCAAAAGATTATACCCATTCACCTCCTATTGTATAAGCATAAACGAAACCACAATACGAAGAAAGTGTTTTCCTATTCAAATACGGAAACCATGATACAAAATGTTTTTCACGAATAAAAAGCATTGCTATTCGCGTATTGCATCGTAATTTCTGCCCGCTATTTCTGTTTTCAATGAATTTTATTGATATTCAAGTTTGACTTAAAGATATAATGAGTAAATTGTCGTAACTTTAAATAAGTAAATATGCATTCTACACCAATACCAGTTCTCCGTATTTAAAGACTGCAATACGTTTTTAAATAGGAAAATTGCATAAAACAAAACATACCTTAAGGTGGGAATCAACAGCTGTTGGTCCTATAACAAGGCGGTGCACAGTGGTTCGTCCGAGTAAATCTTGTCTATAAATAGGTTGCACTCCTAAGAACCCTACAGTAGCCTCTGTAGCGATTAAGGGGTTATGGCGACAGGATATTTAGATCGCAGGAGGGTGCTATTGTCCAATTTTCTTTCATGTGCCAGAAATGAATTTAAACTTAAGCGATCAGTAGGCATCATAAAAGAAATGAAATAATTCACCATCTAAAATCATGGCGTTTTTGCAGCGCGGTAATCCTCATCGTTGTTTCCTATTGGTTATTAAAACTTATGATGAACACGAATCAACTAAACACCTAATATAACTGACAGCTGATTAAAAATCCTACTTAAGAGGTTTTTATACATACCTTGAAAACCTAACCCAAAAACCAAACGCTACTTTTGTTTCAGTTGAGTAAATCCTTTCCGTTTATCAAAGCCAAAAGCTTTACTCTAGGTATCTTCCTACAAGTCTATTCACATAA
The DNA here is from genome assembly GCA_946251915.1 of Abrostola triplasia. Lineage (NCBI taxonomy): Eukaryota > Metazoa > Arthropoda > Insecta > Lepidoptera > Noctuidae > Abrostola > Abrostola triplasia. The sequence goes on along the minus strand of OX276434.1, from coordinate 4,792,834 downwards.
AACCAGCTTACATCAAAGTAAATATAAGCAGTCTCTAGAGGAATTTAGGGACGATACAAAAAATATATACGTAGTCGTACACAAGTCTCAACCTAAATACTGGGTACATGAAATATTCAACTGTGAAAAGGGTACGCGCTCTCGGGAGCTGTAATTTAAATAAATATTATTTCACCGTGTATATTATGTATAAGCGCAACGTCGCGCGTCGTGGTTTTGTTTAATTTCTTGATTTTGTAACTAGAAGCTCTCCGTTTTTGTAAGAAGTTTGTTTGAAGTTCTCAGAGGTAAAGGGGATTACTCTGTGTGCGTAGTATCTGGAGTGTTCAATATCAAACAATGTTTTATATAAAATCAAATAAACTGGCAAACATGGCAACCCCCCTTACCTATAGGGGATGGGGAGGCCCTTGTTCAACAGTGGACTTCTTCCGGCTGATGATGACAAAGCTCAAAAATATTTCTCTCATCTCAAACGAATGCGTACATCCAAAAATCCAAAAATACAAAAACCCAAGAGTGAGATTGTTTAAAAAAAATAAACTGGTAACCTAGTAAAAACTCCACATTTGCAAATGTAACGTAGAACCATCGCAGGTTATATTTACGGGCATGTTCTGCGCGCGGGCCAGCTCACGTATCAGACATTAGTTCGGTAGTTCCTCGCGCCAAATCACTAATGGCTCAAACGTACGTGCTCGATCATATCCCACTCTATTTATTAAAATTATACTCCTTTTACGTGTGATGTAGTCAGAGTATGTTCAGTTTCATTAAGATTATAGTTATCTAAGAAGTAACAGGCGTAATTTAGATTTTCAAGGAAGTCACTCAAGTTGCCTTTACAGAAACAGAACATGATTCAAAATATCTTTCCAATCTTAGTAAAAACACATCTTTGAACTTAAATATACGTAAATTTACTACGAAACTTCATAATTTAAAACAGAAATAAATGGAAACAGCTCTCCCGAACTATATTTTTTTAATAATACAACACATAAAATAGGCTGCATCTATAGTATCATACAAAGGAGCATCAATTTGGCACAGCCTCGCTTCATTAAGGCGATGCACGCTGATTTTATCAGCACTGGCTCTGCCCTTCTGTCTTTATTGAGAGAACACTGACGAGTTGGGTAATGAATAGTAGTCGCCTCGTACAATACTGTTACCTATCCGCAACATGTTAGGATGGAAGCTGCAACTGGCTAATTTTTGGCACCACACGAGAATCGAGTGAGAATGGAATTTGTTGGACCATCTGTATTCTATTCTTCACATCACTTTTGAATGGCAGCGAAATGCACCAGACGGAGACAATTGTTTTCCTTTATTAATTATCCTGTTTAATGATCATTCTCGGTACTTAGATTTACGTCCATCGGGGCTGGATATAATTATAATAGTCCCATTCGGTAATGTAATCCACTCTTTCTATCTAGACTATTGACTTGTATGTAATATACGAGGGTCAAACTGAAAGTTCTTAGAAAATCAAAAACTGATTACATTAGCCAGTTATTAGTTTTATTATATCTTTTCAAAATATTGTCCATTCACGTCAATACACCGCTGCATGCGATGGAACCACTGGGAAAAGCACTTTGCCCACTCGTCTTTAGGGTTCTCTTCAATGGCATCGCGATACGCAGCCACCGCTTCTTCAGCATTCATAAACCGCTTTCCTTTAAGTTTTTCTTTAATTTTTGGAAATAAATAAAAATCACAAGGGGCGAGGTCGGGGCTATACGGCGGGTGACCCAGTAATTCAACGTTTGATGTCGCCAAATAGTCGATCGTTCGCTTAGCGGTGTGCGACGAGGCGTTGTCGTGGTGAAGGAGGATCCTACTGCGAGGTCGTTTCTCTCGAACTTTTTCCAAGACAAGTGGCAAACAATTGGTAGTGTACCATTCTGCAGAAACTGTTTTTTGATCCTCTAACACAATTGTTGCGAAATGACCTATCCTTCCAAAGAACGAGGCCACCATTTTTTTCCCGCACTTCGATCTCTCTTCACTTTAGTTGGCAACCTCTCGAAAGGAAACACCCACTGAGCAGATTGTCTTTTGGTTTCAGGATCATAACAGTAAATCCAGCTTTCGTCACCTGTTAGTATGTCGAACACAGCATTTGAGTCACCTCCGTTAAATCTTTCAATCATTTTACGGCACCAATCCACACGATGGAGTTTTTGAGCCTCAGTCAAATTATGAGGTATCCACCGGGCGCAAAGCTTCCTGACTGCTAAATGTTCGTGGAGGATTTTGTGCACTTGACTCATACCGATGCCTAAGCTTGTCCGAATCTGCTGATAGGTCACTCTTTTGTCAGTCTCTATCATACGCCGCACAACACAGATGTTATCTTCAGTCGTCGCCGTAGAAGGCCGTCCCTTACGTAAATCATCAGTGAGATTAGTGCGACCACGTTTAAACTCATTAAACCAGTTGTAAACTGTCGCACGAGATGGGGCTTCATCGTGAAAGGCCAATCGTAGTCTATCATAACTTTCTTGTTGACTTAAATGACATCGAAAGTCATAAAAAATCATTGCACGAAAATTTTCTCGTGTTAAATTCATGTTGACGTGACACAGACAATTTTCAATTTGCCGCCAAATCGTAAAACAAATGACAAATTAATGAAATATATACTCAGTAATATTGGCAAAGAGTTATATTTTCAAATTTTAGAATTATTTTTTTATTATATTGTTTATAAGTGGCCAGTTCTAAGAACTTTCAGTTTGACCCTCGTATATAGCTATAAGCTTGCATGTGGTCACGGTGGTAATGGTTTAATAAAAAGTTTAGCACTTACATTGTAAACAGTAATAAATGATTAAGCATCCACTTTAAAAGGCTTTCATTCGATATTTTACGCAAGTAATTTAAAATATAAAAAAACTAAGGAACGATTCATCTGTTATTTTCAGTTAATCAATTACTATTTTAATAGATTCTCAAAAAAAGTTTTTCATACTATGTTAAAACAATAAAATACGAAATTGTTATGATTAGAAAACTTAAAAACTGTCTATGGGGTCTGTATATGGGGACGAGACATGGGACCTAAGTATTTTAAATCAAGCTTACATAGCCCAGTTAAGTATTCTTAAAAGCAACTTTACTGGCAAAGACGAGCAGATAAGACTAGTTAATTTAGATGCATTCTATTTTAAATGTAAACTAGGAGATGCCTTTTCCTTCACTTTTATACAATCTACATAAGTACATAGTGCCTTTAGAGTTTAGACGATAAAGACGTGAGTAGCGTGGCGGGCGTTGATAGAGGATTGAGACTGTTCCAGCCAGGAATTTACAACTATAATGTTGCAAGATGGCTTTAGCTATACATACCTAGATATAAATGTTATAAAGGTGTTGGAGAATTTGTAGCACCGCGCCGTATGTTCTTTTTTTCGTCTTCTTGGAAGCTAGCCGCCACATAACGTTGCAGGTAGCGGCATCTCGCTTCCACATCGTAAACTGCTTTAAGAGTTCATGGTAAGGGGGCTGTCGAAGACGTTCGGAAGGTATCAGTATTTTAAACAAGCCACTTTGAATCTTTACATTATGCCAGCTAACTTATATATAACATAGAAATATGTAAATACCTGCCTGTCGGCAATTGCTCGTTTAAAAAGTTATTTTATTATGAATTATTATCATTTTAGCTTTATAACTTAAGGCATTATTGTAATATACAGCCATGTCTGTTGCTCAGAGGTGTAGAGAGAGAGAACATTATTTCATACAGTCATACAATCTTGGTAGAAATTGAGCACGAAAACTAAAACCGTCTAGAGGAAACTGGCTCTAGAAACTCATTTACATTCGGTATGCAATACTACGAATGGATTCCCTAGACTTATCATCTGTAAAATATCTACACAGATTTATAAACCAATTGTGCGGAAAGTCATTGTTCGTTTCCGTCTCCAGTTAATTTAATAGCACGGACAGTAGCACCGGATGGCGGATTGGAAATTTATCAAAGAACTCTGCCATTCGTCTGCCCGCCTGGTAGTGATTAGTCCGGTTTCCAGGTACGTACTAACCTTATTTATTTCTCGGAAATAATAAAATAATAATAAAAAAAAAAATAAAAAAATTATTGACATAAAAAGAGGTAGATACAGTTTTGAGAAACCCTGACACCCGTGCTAGGTTTATAACCTGTGTTACAGGAGTCAGTGTCTTCGCCCAGATTGTTACATAAACTTTTATGTCCTAATACTAACAAACATAGTTATAATTAATCACTTTAGACTCAGTGCATGTATGAGATCATATTTATGGTGTGTGTGTGTGTGTGTGAGAGAGTGTGTATTTATGTGTGTGTGAGTGTGTGTGTGTGTAAGTGTGTGTGTGTTTGTTTGTTGATTTCGGGTTATGACTGTAAATAGTTTTGGTTGTTGATTATGATATTCTTTGTAGCCCGCTCTCGGTTTGTAGGTAGTCTAAAGATTGAAGCCATGTTATTAATTTGGTTCTGATTTCTGCAGTTTTCAGTGGGTTGATTAAAAGGGTTTTGTTAATTTTATTATACATGTAAGTTGATAGGTAATAATGCTGTCTACAAGCTGATGAAGTATTACATTTAACTGGTTTACATGCATTTGGTATCGTGCGTTTATATTCTCGGTTGACTGGTGTTATTTTATGTTGTTTTAATGTGATATTGAGAAGATATAGCTGCCTAACAGTAAGAACTTTACAATTTTGATACAGTGTGATAGTCGGGAATCGAAAAGGTTTAAACGTCATGACTTTAAGTAGTGATCTTTGTGCTCTTTCTAGTTGAATCATAATGGTTTTACATGCGCCTCCCCATACTGTGATACAGTAACTTAAAATTGACTGGGCTAAGGAAATATAAACCGTGCGTAGTAGTTTAAACTCTGCCACTTGCCTTAGTTTCTTAAAAGCCCAGATAAGCTTCCTGACACGAGAGGTGGTTAGTTCGATATGAGAACGCCAACTGAGTCGTTCGTCCAAGAGTACACCTAGATACTTGACGTTGGATTTCCTGGTAATCGAGAGACATGTGCACTGGGAGTAATTATTGTGGAAGTTACAGGAATGAACTTTAAGGCTTATTGGTATAGGATTAGTTTTGGCGAAGGTAAATTGAAGGTAAGTGGTTTTTAAGATATTAAGGGTAAGTAAATTATTTTCCAACCAGCGTTTTATTTTACTAAGTTCTATTTCAGCTGTGTGCTGCACTTCGTTCCAAGTCTCTCCATGAAAAATAAGGGCGGTATCATCTGCATAACTAAATATTTTTCCCTTACAGAGCTGTTGATTGCACAGGTCGTTGACATAGATCAGGAAGAGAGTCGGAGAAAGGGCACTACCTTGTGGTACACCGTAAGTAACGTTCACCTCTTTACTAACTAAATCACCAATCTTTACCTTATGTGTCCGATTGGACAGGAAGTCGGTAAATATGCTAAGAGCTTTACCCCTTATTCCAACGTGTTCTAGGAATTTCTAGGTTTTAGCCGGTATTCAATACAAAATAGTAGTGGTTACTCAGTACCAATAGAGCACACCTTACGCTGGAGCAGAACTGCATTAAGAAGGTAAGTATTTTTAACATATATAAAATGTGGGCATTTTTTAAAAATAAATTCAAGTTCTTATGATACTTTTCATTTATTTTTTTAACGTGACAAAGTGAAAAGTGACACTAAAAAAATATAATATAATATATAGTATGGCCAAAGACCGAAAGAATTTATATTGCGAGTACTTATATGCTACGACTTTTTTTGAAAGAAACGGATTGCAACACAAAACTGTTACATCTTGTTGTTTGTTATATATTTTTATCATTTCCTCTTTCCTTGTACTTCCAAAATACTTTGGAACCAGGCGAGCTTGCTTGTGATGCATAAGAATGTAATTTTTAAGAAAATTTGGGCTGCTCTGGAGTTTGCGAGTAGCACGGCCAAGTCCGGATATTGCAAGTCACGTGACACGGATATTAAGACGGCATATTTCACGGTTCTCGCAAATCAGAGTAGGTGGCATATCTTATTCAGTGCAATGTCGAATTCGAAATTGTTTTGAAATATCATAGACGAATCCTGTACATAGGTAATCAATCGCCACATTTTATTATTGATATATTAAGAACTTTCTTGTATAGTTTCTCCTCCTATCATGCAACAAAAGGACATCAAATGGATGTGATAGAGATAATATATCGGCTAGAGAAAGAAAACTTTCAGGTACTTCAACGTCAGTGGTTCTTAATTTTATGTTTAAAAGTACTTGTTTATATACTTACCAATACTACTGGTAACTGGAGATATACTGAATAAAAACTTGGGTAGAAAGAGGAAAGAGGGTTAACATTAGTGGCAAGCAAAGTTTCAGTTATCCAACGTAGGTATCTACAGTTTATCCCTTGCACAGGCTTGCGGCGAAGCGACCGCATTGCTCTGACAACGTGGCAAACATATGTTGCTATAAAGTTTTACTGGAAGTGCGACAAATGAACCTCAAGTCACGCTTGGTTACTCGCTGGTAAAACCTCAGGTTTCTTACATCCTGACATGATAACCTACTTATTCCATCATCATCTCGTTTTATTGACGTAACACGTGTTTCATCTAAAATAGTCAATGCAAGTTTTTGCGCACTATCGTTTATACTTTTTATTCCCTTACATTCATAGTTCACAGCAAACCAACACGAACAAAGAGATCAGGAGTTAAAACCAACGACTAAAGGATAGGAAGTCGTACAAAAAAATAAACAAAATAGATTCGAAAAAATTAAATTTAGAATTTTTAAATTCCAACATAGATATTTCTTTTTTCAAATCCCTCGCTTCCCTTACCTATTATGTGTTTAAAATCTTTAAAGTGTTGTAGTAAAGTATGAGAAGTAATTACTATTGAAGAAGGTTTTCCATAAACTTCCAATACGCTTTATCCGTGTCCGGTAGAGTCCTCGTGCACTGTGAGCGTGTGTCAGTATGTTCCGGTCTGCAGCTAAGTTTGATACAACTAACTGGCACCCAATATTTATCTAGCAGCTCTAACTTCATTCGGTATACACCGATGCAGCGAAGGTATATGGTGAAATAAGTATAGGTAAATGTACCTGCAACTAAATGTACTAAAATGATAAGTCCCTTTTTATTTAAGCCGCCAGCTAATGGCTTTTCGCTTTGTGTAAAACAACGACGGCACTGCGTAGTGTTTAAAATAAGCTAAAAAGCAGAGATATTTTGTTGTTTTCTGCTTCTGGAATTTACGTACCTACACCATTTTTATTCCTATTGAAACGCGAACATGTGACACAGGTTTGAAAATGTGGTTTCCTAAATTCTAAGGGAAGTAAAAAGTACAATTTTTAACGCTTGCTCATCAAGAACGTACTTCCAAAATGTTATAGGAACTTCATCGTATGGCATTCTAATACCTAAGCTTATTCTAATTCATCATTGGCAAAATGGTTTATTGTCGATTGGTATCCAGCATAGAATTGACCACCTCCCTCCTGTCCTCCTGTGGGTGTCGTATGAAGTGACTAAGAGAACATCCAGTAGGTGGGCAGCAACGTCTTCTGTAACTTCACCACAAATACTGCGATCTCCAAGCCGCTTGCCAAGCATAGGGCTTATGGCAACCTCTCCCACCCTAAGGGAGAAACCTTTGTTCAACAGCGAACGTGTTCCAGCTGGCGATGATGATGAAAATGGTTTAAAGTAGGTACCCATTTTATTAATAATATACAGTTTCTCTAACCAAATCATTGCAATAATACAAATATTACATGGCCGATGCAATTCGTATATTCTGTATGCATCATACAATTTCATTGTCATACCGGCAGCTTCTAAATGCAAAACCACATGTATTCATCAGCCCGTCACAAGGGCCTAATGTAAATAAATCATTCATTTTTAATTAAAATGTTAAGGTGTAATTTATGTTTAGAAAGGATGGGGTAATTAGTGCCCGCTGTCCTCGAGAGTGATTTACGAAGAAAAACGTCAACAGAAAAAGAGTAAACAAAGAGGATTGTTCTAATTACCTAGCGGCTACCGCGAAGTTCTTATGTTGGAGTGCAGCGGATAGGGGAGTGGAGACATTAGAGTTGATTAAGAAAAATATGAATTGAGGTGACGTGACCGTTAGTGCGCTAACTGTAAAAGCACTCGTACAACTGCTTTTATGCAAATAAATGCCTTATTTTATTCAACAAAATATTTATGTAAGTAGGTACTCGCTGCGCCCCGCGGTGTTACCCGTTACATTATTTCGGTACAACTATATCCAAATTGTATTATCAATCGGTCCGGCCGTTTGATCGTAACGAAGTAACAAACATGCAAACACATTCACAAACTTTCGCCTTTATGATGTGTGATGTGATTATACGTAAAACTTGTTGCAAGATAATCATTAGACCAACTATTTCGCCGATAGCCTATTCGCCGTAGAGAGCTAAATAGTATTCTAATAATATTCTAAAAATAATGTGCGCTTCCAAAACTTTTTGTATGAATGAACTGATTTAATCCACGTAACCCGTCTATGTGACTGGGTGGAGATTGAGAGACAAGTATCCACTTAGGGAAAATGCGTTGCGTCCACACTCAACCGATGATACGTTAGTACGTTAAGTTTGAACGGTCAAGTGTTTTTCTATACATTTGTCTGTTCTGGTGTTACGCGACGCATGTTCCGTCAGATATAAACCTTCCCTTAAACACAAGTGCTCTCTCTATTCTCTTTCTCTCATAATTGTTGTGACGTAATGTTGAATGTAACTGATTTGTTGAGGGAGGATAAAATGGATAGCAAAAATGATGAATGCTGTTTATAGTATTTAAGCACATTCACCGCAGAATATTCAAAAGCAGGCTATAATTTCCCGCAAACCGCGTCAATGCATTTTGTGGATGACTAAATATTGTTGCGGACGAAGCATACTGTTTACGGAGATGGAAATATAACCACTAAATTAGCTATGGAGCAGTATTTTGAATTTTACTCATTCGGTCGTTGGCAGCAGTTTTGCTCACTGCGATCGAACCTGATTGGCTGCAGTGGGCTGCAGTTACTGGCAAACCAACACTAGCTATTGTAACTTGTAAAAACTTTATGCGATACGTTGGTCACTTTTGACGACCTGATTAGTGCAGTGGCCAAGCGATTGGACTGCTGCGCTAAGGGTTGTGGTTTCGATTCCTGCACGGGGCAAAACTTTGTGCGAACCACAGATGTGTGTCCCGATTCTGGGTGTTTGTGTATGTGATATTGCATGTTTATGAAACGCAATCACGACACAGGACAAATTTCCAGGGAGAGGCGACGTTTTACTTAAAAAAAAAAACTTTTCTGTAAGCAGTCAACTGGGAACATTTTATTGGAAAACTAATTTATAAGAATCCTACGCCTCTAGACTACCAAATTTAAATTCAAATATTTACTTACTTAAAACCACATACTGATGCATTTTAAATGCTTTGTTTCTAGTTTTTAATAACCTGCAACCAATCAGCAAAGTAATTAAAATGGTATGAAATATAACACCTGCGCCAAAAGCATCTACTGTCTAATACTTCTGTCTATTACTACCGGCAGACACTTTTAATTTACGAGGAGTTTCGTTTACCGGAAAATGTTACCTTTAAAAGCTATTATTGACACCTGCAGGCCATTCAGTTAGGAAGCCTATAAATTCGCCAAATAGCCGCTTATGTGTGGGAACTGACAGTTGCAGCGACTCCCCGCATTTGTTGTGTTACCTTAACAGATTTTTGTGGTTTTACTTGTTATTCCTGTGAATTTTGGGAAGCTTAGTAGCAAACTGTTTCAGCTGTTTTATTCACTCCAAAGTTCATTAGAAAATGTGAGCATAAATGCCTTACACAATAGGTTGTACTAAAGTTTTCAGTAAATACAGTCCAATAGTTATTTAAAAAAAATCGTTTTGGAATTCTCGAACGAAGAAATGGTTTTTTTTAAACAAATAAAGATCTAAATGAAGGAGACCGAGAAGGCGATGGTGAGATAATTTGGACATGGCATTGGACAGGGTTTTGTGGAGAAATAATGGGGAGGCCTTTGCCCAGCTGTGGGACACCAAACAGATTACATAAAAAAAGATCTAAATCTATTTTACTTTGCAGTCCTTGTTATACTAGTAGTTACCTACGTAAGCTTAAGTGATACGTCATAAAGTATTACAAAGCTGAAGTGATACTCGCAACGCCAACCGAGCTGGGTCGCGGCGCCGTGAGGGGCCTATAAATTAAATCTAGTGGTGATATATCATAAAATATCAGAAATTTTTCAATACCACGCTCGTCTGCTTTGCAGTTTAAACGTTTAATATCAGCGGTACACGGCGGTGAGAATGAATAGTAAAAGTTGTAAGAGACAGCGAGAAAGTTCGTTTTTAAATGTCATGGTATAACGTACATACCTACTTGGATTCATATGTCGGGAATCATTTGGCCGCAAGAGCGGTTAGTCCTAAAGTCGAAAGATGAAAAATGTTTTAGGCTATATCGTATTAAGAGCTTTGTATTACCTAGGTTCCTTCTACTACTACTATTCCTAGTAACTATCAGTGTTTTGATCGGATATTACATGGTAGGCGTTCATTTCACAAAATAAGTGTTGATCCATAAAGCCTTAATAAAATTGTAAAATTCTTACTTCTTCTTTCTTCGTTCCACAATTTCAAAAAGCAGTCTATACAACATTACGATACCGGAATGTTTTCCATTATCTTTTTATTTTTATAAGATGTTTACGTGAACTGCGCTCCCTCATGACTTACGACTTTTTATTACCGATTCCCTTCTAAAGTATTAATTTTCAATAACAGGTGCGCGCTGTAGCCTTTGGAATCGAATTCATTAAGTATTCAGAATGATTTAGGACGCACCGATGATTGCTTCATGAATCAATTCGATTAACTTTTATCCAGTTAATTAAAATTAGGTCGGACTTGTTAGCAGATACGGTTTTTTATTCTTCTCAATTATTGTATCTATACCTATATGTTTTTGTTTAACAATACATTTTTGGAAGAAGTAGGTTTAGGGATTTTTATATGGTGATTTGATGATGTTATACCTATCATCTTTTTTTTCCTTTTTTTCCACATTATCTTGAGCGTCTGATTAAATATGTCTTTATAACCTAAATATTTAAAAAATACACTATCCAATAAGAGGCAAGCCTTTTGCCATTAATTCGACAAATTTCGAAATCTCAAATTGTAGACAGTTAATTAAAAACAAAGATTTTTTGCAAAGTTTTGTTCTGTTAAAGTAACAAAAAAGTAATTATATTCATTTTATGTAGATAGTGAGTTTAAATACAACAGGATTAATGCAGCGGCACGTGTAGCGGCAGACATGTTGCCTTCCTTTTAACATAATATTATGGGAAAGAAAAAGTAGGAAAGGAAAAAATACAACATCATTTTATAAAAACTTTAATCATGATACAATTACATTTTAAAATAAACCTGTAAACATACTGACTTAATCTTTGGTATAAAGTAATTGATTTCCTTCGTAATTTTATATCTTTTATCATTCAGTTATTGGATTTTTTCATACTTTGGTATAAAAATAAACCAATTAAATATACAATAGGGACTAATTAATAACAATATTATGTATATAATTTTCTTTCGTTTTATTATGAATACAATATACTACCGGCAAAAATGAGAATAAATAATATTTAAATATTCGATACTCTGTAACATTGGTTTCATTTAATCAGTGATCTTAAGAATAACTTAAGTGGCTCATAAGTCTACATTTACGTTAATATTATTATTTTATGTAAGTAATATTGATCTGTATAACAAAAACATACTGCAAAGCTAATAAAAATACGACACAGCAAAGATAGTCGACTGTCGGTAGGTAAATGATAAGCAGCGTTACTCAATAGTGAATGATCTACTTGCATAAGAATTTTGGCAGTTATAACAAGAGAGATTTTTTTTGCATGTAATTCAATAGGTACAGTCAGCATAGGAAGCTGAACATTTTAGCATACCATTAATTAAAGAATAACTTTTTATAAAGTCAAAAGTAATTATTAAATATTCTCAAATCACCATTTGGACGTTTCTATTATTTGAAACAATAACTTGAATGTATGTTTGTTTTATTCAATTTATTAGACATAAAGTTTCTTAACATGCATGTTATGATGCTGACTGTACTTTAAATTCTGAATAAATTGTAAGATTTAACAAAATACCAGTAGCTAATCAATTTTTCAATATTCACTTTTGATAAATGCTAAATGTAAATAAAATACCTACAGCAAGCAGTTTGAAAAAAATGTACTAGTTAGTGTATTTATAGATACTACATATTAAATAATGAAATGTATTCGTTTATATTAATCTTAAGCCAAATAAAATATTAAAAAAAAACAATATGATATTTTTATTAATCTAGGTATAAAGTTAGGTGGAATTATGTTTCATATTTACAGAATATAAAACTAAGTCTGACGTCAACAAAATAATACTAATTTATTAATTCTACAATATTAACGGTAACTTTATAACGTAATTTGTAAATACTTATTACGACTATTATTTTTGCAATTAGACATAAAACAATGAGAAACGCTTTTGTGGTGGGTTTATGAATATTCTGTTTTTCTTGCTCTTTTTGTATATATTTTGACGACTGGGGTATAAAGCGCACACAGTAGACTAAACTTTTGTTTTACTATTACATTGTATATTAAAAAGACATTTAAATATTTATATACAAGCTAACGGCGTTAATAAAAGTATCTATAAAACTATCATTACTAAGATTCATGATATCACTTTTCTTATCTTAAGTTTTGGTGGAACCGAAACAAGTTTTCTTATATCAACAAATTAATACATTTTATGTACCTATAAGTAAATAATAATTATACATTTTAATACCTATATAAGTATTCCACTTGATTGTAATTTACTGGACTACCTATATGCACGTAGAACTCACCGATAAAAGGCATTCATTCATTCGTGTGCTATTGTCTCTTTGTATATACCCATGTTTACTCCCTCATTATCGTCATTCTCTGTAAAGACTCAACAATGAAAAAGATAAAGTGAAAGCAACAGATTTCCCGAAAGAATCGCACGGTTCACGCAGTCCTAAACGTTTTAAAATTCTTCACTTTAAACAGAGGAATGTTTTCCGGTAATAATGCCTGTGGTCTTATTGTATTCGTACTCTTTGTGCCCATTGTTGGGCCTCCTCAAAGTATCGTCTGTGCCCGATTCCCCGTTGTCTTTCAACAGACCTTTTTTGTCACTGAAAATCAATAAGACGTTTAGAGAGCGGGATTTAAAACTTTAGGAAAAAGCCGAATCGAGGTTAAGGTGACGCGCCAATCCAAGACAAATTATTCCCGATATTCCATGATTCTTTTTTAGGAATTGGATTTTTCTTGATTGAATTTAAGATGACTTAGTTAATTTTGATTTGATTTGTCGTTTATTACTTTTCCTTTATAATTAATAGGAAATTTTGGAAATTGGAAGCGTAAGCTTATAAATTAATAGATCTTATGAAGAACGAGTTTGATAGTAGGACGTGCAGTTAACAGTAACTACTACATGGAAAATAATCTATAATAATTACTGCAGGTTAATTTAATGAATATTAAATTGCATTAAATAGCTATAGCTGTGCTTCATGAAATGTCTATCTTACCGTGAGTTTAATGGGTTTGGTTTCCTCTTGTTGTTCTTTTTATAACAGCAGCTGGCTATGATTCCTTGTTTCCTCCAGAAGAATAGTAATACGTCTAGTAATAGTAGACAAAGGAGTACCACTACTACTGATATTCCTATAAGCACGCCAGCGGACAGCAGTGGTGATTGATTCAGGTCACTAATAATTGCAGCTGGAATGTAAATACACAAAATGTATATAAGTATGTATTTTTAGAATTATAGCTCACGTTCGATATATAGTTCATCAGTATTGACCAAAGCTTGACGACTTGACTGGCCCAGTGGCAAAGCGATAGGATGGTTCCGGTTTCGATTTCCGCAAAGGACAAAAGTTTGTGTGATCCGCAGATGTCTTTATTTTATGTTTGTGAAAGGCATCGGTATACGAGACATTCCTAGTATGGGCCAACAAAAAACAAAGAAAGGTATCAAATCAAAGGTTACCAAACAAAACAGAAAAGTGTGAAATCATTCAGAGACATTTCACGATTAATAAGTTAATAGTTACTTTGTTTCTAAAACTTGAGTAAAAATAAGTCTTTCAATTTATGAATTAACCAACTAAATATCCCGTCCATCACTTGTTGAGCTAAATAAAGAAGTGAAGGTCGGCTAAATAAACAAGTAAGTACCTGGTATAGTAAGTGACATGTTAGCGGGCGTAGAATTCCCTTCAGAATTATGCGCTGTCAGCTCAAAGTAATAGGTAGTGTTATGCTGCAGGTCGCTTACTTCCAGCTCAGTGGTCGGATCTAGACGGAGCTCGGTGCATACTTCTGCTGCTTCATCGCCAATCTATGAGAAACATATTACCTATTTATGAAGCTCAAGATGACAGAATTATGACTCCATATTAGCCTTGTTTATTCATTCATTGTGGCTGTCCATGGGGGAGGCCTTTGTACAACAGTGGACGTCTTCTGGCTTACATTTATGTACCCATAAAAAACTTTGGGATTCACATGGCACGGGACACGATTAATTACATTAACACGTAACTCAGTTCAGCAAAGTAAATAAACAAACTAATTGGGTATCATCGGATATAAATCTCACAAGATTCACAGAATTCTTGATTATTGAAAATACTTAGTCTACGTGGAATATTTAATAAGATTTATATAAAACATCTAATATTCTTGAAATTACTCAACAATACATTGATGACTATAATATAACTCCAAATTGAGTCAATGACATCTATAGTTTCCAAACAGTTAGACGCTATTCACAGTAATAGCATTCTCTTGCGATAATACGTAACAATCCATGTCTAATGACGTCACACTATATACCTGGCAGTATCTTAGAGCGTAGTAATCTATAGGCTCGCCATTGTTTTCTGGAGCTTTCCACTTTAGCACCTTGTTGGAAGATATTTGGAGCGCGTCCACTTGCCATATCGGCGGTTCAGGAGCTGACCTAGAAATTTATAATGAGACGTTCTAGATATAAAAGATATATCTATAGGTACATTTAAGATATTCTATAACAATAGTGAATTATGTACTAATAATCTATATATAATCTATATAGTTGCCTAGTGAATTCTTCTTCATAAGGCGACTACTATATGTAGAGCTTAAAAACAAGTGTTCTGGACGAAAATACAACCGGAGCCCTTAAGGTAAAAAAAATAGCGAGGTGAACACATTGCAATTTGAAATGAGAAAAAAATATAATCATGGAGTTTTTGACCGGTCCTCCTTTAGGTATAGTTAATAATTAATATTTCACGGTTCTAAAGAGTCGTGCAATAATTTTGGCGTTTTAAAACATTGTGGGCCTAACACTGCATCCTAATTTTAATTAAATACCTTTGTTGTCAGCTTAACGTTGACCAGGCATTGCATAAAGTTCCCTTATGATAACAGTTTAGTTTTTATTGCAATACTTGATTCTCACCTGTATTGCGAGGGTGTTTACGGATATAGATCTCATTGGCACGTCAGCGTTAATGGCTTTCGGACCCCGTAATAGGGTTTAAAGGTTAAACACGTTTGCCCTATAACCCGTTTATCAAATAAACCCTTGTATATGGATTAACCTTTCCATACTGCCGGATTATGGCATTAACATAAATATCTAAAGATTAAAGCCAGTTTTTAAAAAGAAAACGTAAGTACTACAAAAATCCTTATAATAAGTTGGACATTTGAAGGTTATACGTGATAATCATATTGTTCCGTTGGGTCTTATTCACGCACTGTTGCGCGCTTAAACACTTATATTGTGCGCCGGTGGGAATGCCAGTATAAAACGCCGACGAGGGGGACGGTCGAATGTCACTGGAGCAGAGCTTCGGGTCTCTTGACTTGAGTAAAACACCTTTTCTTCAGAGTGCTTCCTTTTATTTCTTCCTTTTCTTCTTCTTATTACTACTGCTGGTTCCGGAATGCCAAACCGCAAAAAGTCGCCTCTTTTTATACTATTTTCCCGATATTGATCGACCAATCAGCGATCAGATTTAATCGCGCGTGACCTTGAACTCTTATGACTGGCCAATCCGCTTTCAGTATGTTTGCATCTCTTTCTTTTACCTTTTGTCTCTTTTTCTCCTTTAGCAAAACTATTTCTGGAACTTTCTGGAGTTTGGCACACCTTACAATGATAATCTTATTTTTCTATGATAGATTCTTACTTATTCTACTAAATTACATAAACTTTCCTTAATAAAATATGCCGTTTTCTACATAAAATTTACAAACAACTTATAACGGCTCTCGTTATGGTAAAGTTCCTTCGTACCTGATCTTTTAATGCCAACCTACATGTGGCGCCCTCTATATCGAAACACAACCAATTCTAATTGTTTATTACGAAACCTTATTCCTTATTCTAACCTACTCTAATAAGTCTTAATTAGTTAATTCTAATAGTCTACTTATAAATGTAAGAAAAAACCCTTATAAACTATATACTGCACTTACTACCTTAAACTTATTTCTACGTTTGTTATACAGCACTTATTTATTCTAAACTTATTTGTACGTTCTAGTCGTCGCTAACATTCTCCCCAGCAGTGCGTAGCACTCCATCTTCTTGACGCGACGACGATGCAGGCACCAGCACGACAACTCGCCGAGTGGGTCGCCGTAGCACTCCTCCTGATGTCCGCACGTCCAGGATCCTGGTTCTTCCATCTGGTCCTGGATACGTCTTGATGACTTCGCCGCGGGGCCATGAGTTGCGTGGTAGGGTCGCGTCGACTATCAGTACTATGTCGCCTTCTTTAGGGTCAGTCGTTTCTCGCCCTTCGATTTTCCTTGGCATCAGCAGTGGCAAATATTCTTTGATCCATCTTTGCCAGAAGTGATCTGCCAATCGTTGCACTGTTCTCCAGCTGGGTTTGCCGATCAGCTCGCTGTCGCTGAACTCTCCCGGCGCCATCGCTCCGCAGGATCTACCCAACAAGAAGTGATTGGGTGTCAGGCTCTCTTCGTCTTCTGGATCCATGCTGACGGGGGTGAGTGGTCTTGAGTTGACGACGTGTTCAACTTCTGTCATCAACGTGTGGAGAACTTCTTCTGGTGGGTTTCTCTCGTGAAGAACTGCTGATAATGCCGTCTTGACTGATCTTACGAGTCTCTCCCAGGCACCACCCATGTTAGGACTGCCGGGTGGTATGAACTTCCACTTAATGCCTTTTTCTCGTGCAGCCTCTTCCAGTTCTCTATTCGCCCCGATGAAGTTTGTACCGTTGTCACTGAAGATTATCTTCGGGGTTCCTCTTCGCGCCGACATTCGACGAAGTGCCATTATCATTGAGCTAGTGCTGAGAGAATTCACTAACTCCAGGTGTACTGCTCTCGTGGTCAGGCAGGTGAACAGGGCTCCCCAGCGCTTTTCGACTCTTCTTCCAATGGTTACTTGCATTGGCCCAAAGTAATCGACTGCTGCGCACGTGAATGGGTGCTGATGATGCTGCAGTCTTTCCCCTGGCAGATCTCCCATGGGCGGAATTGCTGGTGAACCTTTCTTCGTCTTGCACCATTGACACTTGTGTATGAGCGCCTTCAGTGTTGTTCTCAAGCCTAGGATCCAATACTTCTGGCGAATTTCATTCATGACTGTTGCGGTGTTGCCATGAAGGAACCTTCTATGATAATACTCTATGATGAGTCGGGTGATCTTCTCTTTCCCGTCCAAGATGACAAGGTTTGTTTCCCTTCCTTTGAACTTGTTCGTTCTACTTCGTAGCTTGATGATCCCTTCTTCGTTCATATGAATGTCGATCTTCTTTAGGCGACTGGAATTTTCCAGTGGCTTTTCTTCCTTCAGCTGTCTTATTTCCTTTGAGAAGCTGCAACTATGGCTCACTTTGATTAAGATCTCTTCTGCTCTTCTTAGGTGCTCTTCTTCTACCGGGATGAACATTTTTCTCTCTTTGTTTTCAATGGTAGCTCTGGCTTCTCGCTTCTTGTTTTCATTTTGGTATGGTTTCCAAGTGACGTCTTTGCGCTTCACGATGTTGACTGACCGGTGAGTTCGCTTCTTCAGGATCTCCACGAAAGTGATTACTCTGGTCATGGTGTGGAGCAGCCGTTCCCAACGTGAGAATCTTTCTACGTTGATGAAAGGTTTTTCGGTGATTCTCACTGTTGCCACTTTATGCTTGGTCTTTTCTTCCAACATCGTTTCTTCTTGCTTGAAGCTTCTTATAGGCCACTTTCCTTCTGGTTCGCGTAAGAACCCTGGACCTCTGAACCATCTCGCGCTGTGGTCGAATTCAGTCGGCGTTCCTCTCGTAGCATCGTCCGCTGGGTTTTCCTTGGTCGGTACCCATCTCCAGTCGTTTGGCTTGGTAAGTTCTTCGATTTCTGCTAGACGGTGGGCTACGAATGTCTTAAATCTTCTCGGGTCCGCCTGTATCCACTGCAGTACAGTACTGGAGTCGGTCCAGTAGGTCTTCTTCGTTATTTTGAGGTTCATTTCGCGTTCAATCGTCGCTGCCAACCGGCTTCCTAGTAGCGCCGCTTGTAGTTCCAACCTCGGGACAGATACTGGCTTCGTAGGTGTCACTCTGGCTTTTCCAGCTATGAAGCTTATGTGAACTCTTCCCCCAGGTTCAACTGTCCTCCAATAGATGGCAGCTGCGTAGGCCTCTTCGCTTGCATCAGTGAACGTGTGTAACTGTCCTTCCACGTTGTTGGGTGAGATGCATCTTGGAATCTTCACTTTAGTTAAGTCGAGCACTTCTTTCAAATATTTAAGCCAGGTTTCCTTCTGTTCCTCTTTGATCTTTTCATCCCAGTCTATCTTCGATCGCCAGATGTCTTGTATTAGCTTCTTGCCTTGGATAAGGACTGGAGTTGCAAATCCCAACGGGTCAAACGTCGACATGACAGCGCTCGTTATTTCTCTTTTTGTCGGAGTTTTCCTTCCTTGCAACAGTTCTTCCGACGTGTTGCGTAGTCCGACGTTGAACGCTAGTTGATCCCGCTTCACTATCCACCGCAGCCCCAGTGTCTTTTCTTCTTTCGTGAGTTGTAAAGACTCTCCTTTGTTGTTGTCTTCAGACTGCTCACATATGTCTGGATGGTTGCTGGCCCAGCCCTTGAAGTAGAAGCCCGCCTTCTTGTGGATTTCATCTACTTCTGTTGCTATTCTCTTTGCTTCTGACGCTGACGTGAAACTTTGCAGGTAATCATCCATGTAGTGGTTTCTGTTGATCGCTTTCACGGCTTCAGGATACTTTTCTTTGAAGTCTTCTGCGTTTTTGTTCATCACGTAGATGGCTGTTGCTGGTGACGAGGCTGCACCGAAGATGACTGAAGTCATTCTGAATTCTTCGGGCTTCCTGTTCCTTTCTGCACCTCGCCACAAGAACCTCAAGCTGTCTCGGTCGTCTTCTCTTATTTTGATTCGCAGAAACATATCCTGAATGTCCGCCATAACCGCTACTGGCCCTTCTCTGAAGCGTAATAATACACCAAACAGTGACTGCAATAGGTCAGGTCCTGGCAGTAAGACGTCGTTGAGACTTCTTCCTTCGAATTTCGCTGCTGCGTCAAATACTATCCTTGGCTTCTTCTTGACTGGGTGTATCACAGCAAAGTGAGGTAAGTAGAAAGTTCTTCCTTCTATCTTGCGACTGGGGGCCTTCTCGGCGTATCCTTTTTCTAATAGTGTTTGGATTTGCTTCTCATATGATTCCTTTAACTGTACATCCTTATCCAGCTTCTTTTCCACGTTGACTAGTCGTCGAAATGCTTGATTGTAGTTATTGGGCAATACCTCATTGTCTTTTCTCCACAAGAGGCCCGCTTCGAATTGCCCGTTTTCTAACCTCTTCGTATTCTTCTCTAGAATTTCTAAGGCTCTTCTGTCACTGTCGTTGCTCGGCAGCTGGGGTTTGATTCCCATTGATTCTAGAGAAAAGTGATTTCGAACGACTTCTTCTATGTTCTCCTCTTCAGCAGGAGATTCTCCGTGATTTATAAAGTTGACCACAGTATTTACACTTGAGTCGCTTCCGTGAAGTACCCATCCCAGGCTTGTGAGAGACGCCACTGGTTCGGTATTTTTCCCTTTCCTTATCCTTCTCGTCACGATGAGTCCCCAGTTGTCTTGGCCTATCAGCAACTTAGGTTTCTCCCTTGTGTAGAGAAGCTGTTCCTTGATGCCTTCAAGATGCTTGCAATTCTTCAAAGTGTCCTGTTGAACTTCTTGATCTGACAGCCGTAGATTGTCGATGGTCCTTGCTTCTATCGTCTTCTTATCCTTTTTGAAGGCTCCCTTTATTTTCAATTTGATCTTCTGTGATCCACTCTTCTTGAATTCCTTGCCACCGATTGTTTCTATAGTGAGCGTTTCTTGTTTTCCTTCAGCTCCAATCTTCTTGGCTATCGTTGAGTCCAACAGTGTGATAGTTGATCCTTCATCCAACAATGCTAGTACACGAGCGTGTCCTTTCGGTCCGTATAGATCGACGGGCACCATCTTCAAGTAGGCCCTTTCTTCTCCCCTGGTGTTGTGGATAGAGGCGACCTTTTCTTCAAATGTGTCTTCATCTTGTTCCATGGTGTAGCAACAAGTCTTCTTTTCTTCCATTTGTTCAGCAGGTGCAGGTGGTCTATCGGAGTGTAGCATCGTATGGTGCCACCTTCCACACTTCTTGCAGGTAGGCGCCTTGCAGTTTAGTCTTGAATGTTTCAGGCGAATGCACTTGAAGCAGATTTTCGCCTTCTTCACCAGGTTCCACTTTTCATCTATATCGGCTTCTTTAAATTTGTTGCATTGTAGTAAGAAGTGCTCTTCTTGGCACATGGGACACATCTTCCACTTCTCTTGCGTTGCTTCTTGGATGTTGGTCACTTGTCTCTTGATAGGCTTCTTCTGATCCCCTGACGACTCATATGATCTAGGGTACTTCTTTGATTCTAAAGGCACTTCAGGCGGCGCGAAGTCTCCACACATGTCAGCTTCAATCTCTAGGAACGCTTCGATGAGGAGCAGTTCCGAGATGTCTTCTTCCCTTCTGCTTCTGTGGTAAGCAAACCAGCGAAACTTCATTGACGACGGCATCTTCTCTATAATTGCCTTCATGGTTTCTGGTGAGCTCAGGTATTGTGGTTTCTTCAGCGCCTTGATGGTTGCGACTGCATTTCGCACTTTACTAGCGAATACGCATATGTCACTTGGGTATTCACCCACCTTTGGCATACTCTTCAGCTTTTCTAATTCAGCCAGTGCGATTGCTCCGGGCCTCCCGAACCTCGCTTCCAATCCTTTTAAAATTTCTTGCGGGTCTTCAGCAGTAAACAGTAGACTTTGAACCGCTTCTTTGGCTCTTCCTTGTAGTGATCTTCTTAGACGTGCCAGGTTCTGTGTATTGCTGTAACTCTTGGCTGTATCTTCGAATGATCTCTTGAAGGCTAGCCACCCTTCACTGCTTCCGCTGAAGTATGGGAGTTCGATGTGCCTTGGTGCAGTCGCTTCTTGTGTTCTTTCTGATAGCTTGAATATGGCTTCAGCTAACTCTTGAATTTCACTCTTATTTTCCTTTCGACTTGGTTTTTGCTCTTCGTTCGGCTTCACACCAGTTTGGATGAGCCATTGTTCCACTTCGTGTGTCCTTTCGTAGATCTCTTCGCCAGCTCCGTCTTCATCTTCAGACTCGGCAGCTATGAGTTCTAGTTCCGCTTGAGCAACTCTTGACTTCGCTTCTGCAATTTCGAGTTCTCGTAATGCAACTGTCATTCTTGCTTGCGCTTCTGCTCTCTTCCTATGCGACGAGCGGGCGGACTGCGTGTCCATCTCGCGGGTCGGCTTCTTAGTCGGAGGCTTCATTATCTGCTGCGTATTTTTCCCTTCTGTGATCGGTGAAGCGTCTTTAGTCGTACTTTCTTCCTGACGACGTAACCCTTCCATTTTGCTTCTATCCGACACTGGCAGCGTTGAACGACTTCCTTCTTGTTGTGCGGATTCTACACTTTTGATTCCTTCCCCGGTGGTGCGTGCAGGGGGCGCACGTAGTGCGGTATCCCGCTGCGTCGTCGTTGATCCACCGCCAGCTGTAGTACTCCTTTGTTGAGATGCGGGTGATTTTCTATGCGATCCCGTAGTGGATTGTCCCGCAGTGAGCGTCGCACGGCTTGACGCGGATGTACTTGCACTGTCACTGGGCGTATTCATACTCCAGTCGGACGACGTAGCTTCTCCCGTAGTTTTCGAGCGTGACGAATCCGACCTTGTAGTAGGCATTTCTGGCACCGAACCCAGATCCGGCTCGAAGGACCAAAAGAATGTTGCGCGCTTAAACACTTATATTGTGCGCCGGTGGGAATGCCAGTATAAAACGCCGACGAGGGGGACGGTCGAATGTCACTGGAGCAGAGCTTCGGGTCTCTTGACTTGAGTAAAACACCTTTTCTTCAGAGTGCTTCCTTTTATTTCTTCCTTTTCTTCTTCTTATTACTACTGCTGGTTCCGGAATGCCAAACCGCAAAAAGTCGCCTCTTTTTATACTATTTTCCCGATATTGATCGACCAATCAGCGATCAGATTTAATCGCGCGTGACCTTGAACTCTTATGACTGGCCAATCCGCTTTCAGTATGTTTGCATCTCTTTCTTTTACCTTTTGTCTCTTTTTCTCCTTTAGCAAAACTATTTCTGGAACTTTCTGGAGTTTGGCACACCTTACAATGATAATCTTATTTTTCTATGATAGATTCTTACTTATTCTACTAAATTACATAAACTTTCCTTAATAAAATATGCCGTTTTCTACATAAAATTTACAAACAACTTATAACGGCTCTCGTTATGGTAAAGTTCCTTCGTACCTGATCTTTTAATGCCAACCTACATGTGGCGCCCTCTATATCGAAACACAACCAATTCTAATTGTTTATTACGAAACCTTATTCCTTATTCTAACCTACTCTAATAAGTCTTAATTAGTTAATTCTAATAGTCTACTTATAAATGTAAGAAAAAACCCTTATAAACTATATACTGCACTTACTACCTTAAACTTATTTCTACGTTTGTTATACAGCACTTATTTATTCTAAACTTATTTGTACGTTCTAGTCGTCGCTAACACGCACAGATAATAATTTAACTAGATGTTATAATTTGGACAACCTTGACGTTTCAATCAAGTCACGTCAAACGTGGTCACGAGAAGATTCGCTCTGATATATCGCAGTGATAGGTGGGTGGTATGACCGTTGGACTGCCAAAGGTCGGAGGTTCAAACCCCAGCACGCACCAAAGTCTTTTCAGATTCATGTGCGTACTATAAATTAGTTATCAGTTGTTGAAAACGTTGAAGGAAAATATCGTGAAGAAATTAACACACCTGAGATATTTAACGGTGTGTAAAACCATGTCAGAGCCCTACAGGCGGTTTAAACTCAGACACCAAGTTGTTCATTAACCATACGATAAGAAGAAGACGATCGTAATAGAGCGAATAATCCAGCTAGTGTTATTTGTATCTACTAACTTCACTGGACAATTTTCGTTGGGTTTGAATACCTCATGCATTAATTTACAAATTCAATATTAAAATTCGAAAAACAGTATTTAGCACCAGGGACACAATCAATAATCAATTATTAACAATCTAAAATTATAGTCAATAAAGCAATAAGTAACATCCAAGATCCAAACACAGTAAGAACCTAATTAGAACCAACACCATTTATCAAAAGTTGTATTCTAAATCAAAAGGATTCCGAGCGCTAGTCGAATCTTATAAAAAGTCAATAAATTAAATTAATTGTATCAAGTACCTAAATACCATTTCAATTCAGCTTCGTCATCTTAATTATAAAAACTCATTACAAAAGTAACGAGTTATTTTAACTAGGTGTAGTGTAAAAAATAAAATAAACACAAAAGTTTAAATCAAGGAGACGGAAACATAACAATGTGAGCCATAATGACGTACATTTTATGGTCTGTGGTATTTGTATGTTATAGTTTTTATCTAGGTAGGTAGATACTTTTTTGTAAAGGTTTCAAATACCATACATCGCTCATTTGCGTATGAAGTAAATAAGCACCCGTTCAGATAAAAAGTGTTGAATGGATTCTGTTGAGACATCTGAGGATCAAATTGAATAGTGTCTCATATATAACTAGTGGTTCGTCCATTGCCCTCTAATGTCTCGCTAATTTAAAAACTAAGACGAAATAATGATGAAATGAAAAAAATAGAGGAACTTACTTATCCATGGTGTCGAACATGATCATATCGCTCCATATACCAGGACCGACGCGATTGATAGCAGCGAACTTAATGAAATACGTAGTGTTAGGCCTTAGTCTTTCAAGCTTGAAAGGAATGCCATAAGCCCAAGTTCTGTTAGGGTGTATATTAGTGACGTCATAGTTGTCAGCTTCGTCGTACTCGGCTATATAACCGATGACGTCAGGCCCCTCGAAGTATAATGGAGGTTCAATGTCGAAAGTGGCCGATGTGGCAGATTCTTCATATGTTGATGCCTAAAACATTAAATCTACTGTTTCAAGAAGTGTTCATAACTATATTCATTATATACCCCTACTTTTGTGACATTAGCAAAGAAATTATTAAATAATTTTGGAGGATAGTTTTGTAGGATAGTGACAAATATAGGGTCTATTATAAAAAAAATACGACCACAGTAGAAAAACTTACATTAAAACCATAATATTTGTAACTACCTAAGTTATAACTGCTGTTTAAAAACTTAAATTGTCTATTATTCGGACACTGAAAATTTTTGAAACACCACTTACAAAGTTACAAAACAAAGATGAAAACACAAGCTTCTTGCTTAAATTCAAAGAAGTGAGATTTAACCATAATGACAGAATGTATTTGTGATTCAAATTAACTTTGTATTTGTTTAGTTGTAGACTTTAAAATGCTTAACTCAGCTGCCATCTAATATATTATGCAGAATTTAAATTCTTTAGTTGTATAAGAATAGAAAAGGTCATGGCTTAGTGGTTCGTGAATTGTATCGTCCGCAAACAGTTATTTCTAGATGCTAGATAGATAGACGACAACTATACAGAAGGTTCGCGAGATCGTATTTTTTGTCAGATAGAGAAATCTCTATAGATTTAAATAGACATAACAAACGATATCGTCAGAGTTGCTGGCAACCGGTGGATGCAAGTGGCAAGTTGTCATTCATTGTAGCGTTTTAAGTTGGAGGCCTTTGTACAATAGTAGACGTCTTCAGGCTGATGATGATAATGATGATGAAGGAAGGCCGTCTGCCTTGTATTTTGGTAGGTACTACATGACATTAAGACAAAGGCAAAGACCATGGATTTCCAGGAAGACTTCGAAGAACATATTCTGTACAGAACAGAGATGTTCTGCAAAAGGTTTAGATAAGGAGTACTTATCCTTAACTGACGGGTTTGTATAAGGAATGATATCCGACGAATGAGAAGAAAGAAGTACATGTCTCAGGATCGTAGCAAATAATAAGTTTGTATCTCAACATGGGTTGAGAGTTAGTATGAAGTGTGAAGTTGAAAGGTAAGACTGTTACATAATATTTAGATCATGGTAACAGGAAAAACAAAGTAATAATAATATACTTACATTTTGAATAGCTGACGGCGTGAATCCTTTCTTTATATGATAAACTTTAGTGGCTCTTCCCAATACATTTTGAGCAGTGCATTCGTGTTTCCCAAACGGTGCAAACTGATCAGTAAAGCGAAACGAATGTGTTAACGTACTATCGTAATCTAACACTATACTGTTAGGTTCTTGACTCTCAATAGTCGAATAATTACCCTTCTCGTATCTGTGGAGAATAAAGAAGAATTGAAAAAGGTTAATATAAAATGGATTTTTTGTAGAATGGGACTTTGTAGTTTGATGTATTCTCTAGATCGACAATAAAAGATGAAGTGAGTTTTACAAACAACACGATTAGTTTTTCTTTTTTACTATTATTATTATTGTACCAATTTTGTTTTAAGCCACACTATACAATCAAAACTATTTGACTGGTATTCTACCTTACCTCCAAGTAATATTAGATCGGGGGTTACTTTCGTGTGCACAGCTGATGTTAACCGTTTCTCCACTCCAGCCCCACAGGTTTTCAATAGGGTGCTCGAAATATGGCCGATGTAGTACTGTTAGGTTCATTATCTCCGTTGTTGTGTCCACTAATGGTAAAATGAAATTCGTTGATAACGTATTTAAAATGTCTATCAAAGAATATAATTATTTCATTGTTCATTTCCATGATATTCACTTCATCAATACGGATTCGATGGACATCAAATTGTATTAATTAAATACTCTTAAAGTTTTGAGATTAGCCAATTTCATGGATTTTGACTCTCGACTGTGAATTATATTTTGAGCGAAATATTTTCAAGTTCAAATAATAACTCGCAGAGACCACACGTGGATCTTGCGAAACCAGCTTATATGGACAAAAGTGCTGTTTTTTTTCTTAGTACACTTACCTCTATTGCTTGCATTGCAAATGTATACTCCTGCATTCGATCTGTTTACAGTAATGACTGAGTAATTCGGTATAACGACATCATATTCTGTTTCCCTGAAATAAAGAAGTTAACTATTAACCTTTAGATAATAGATAGATTTCTCTTTATTGTACACCAAATAAACGTACAGTCGTGGCCCACATTTACCTAATTAACAAATAGTTTCTATGAAATATGGAAACTCAACTCACCTTTCTTCTTCCAAACTTTTGCCTTCATAGGTAATCGTAACATTTGGCATAGGTATACCTGTTGCATTACAAACTATTTGTATATCAGCGCCGTCAACCACCGTCGTGTCGTTAAATCCCACTATCTCTGGAACAGTCTCTACCTACAATTATAAACGAGTGAATGATACATTTACGGCTATATAATATTACAGTTCATTATAAATTAAAATCGTTGAATTATTTTCTATTTAATTTCCATTTATCTATCATCATCATCAGCCGGAAGACGTCGACTGTTCAACAAAAGTCTCCCCCTTAGAACGCCACAATTAACGATAATATTTATCTATATTACTAACACATCCCTTGTTAGTTACAAAATATCTTTGGATAATTGAAGTTTAATAGTCAATTAATTACCACAATATCAATTTTCTTCATAGATACGCCGACGGTGTTTTGAACGATACACTCGTAAGTTCCGGCATCTTCTGGTAGTATGCTTTCAAAACGAATCGTGTTGTTTGTTTTTAGCAAAAAGGTCACGTTTGCCTTTTCTTCTGTGTTCTAAAAATGCGAAAATTATAATGTTTAATTGCATTAAAAAGTCGTCTTAATCCAGGATAAGAGCTACATAATAATCAATAAAATTTTATTAACGTCTACATTACGGATAAATTTACCAAATATTAGGTGTACTCGAAAAAATAGAGTTACCGAATTACCCTTCTCGTATCTGTGGTCCGAATTTAGTACCGAATTAAAAATCGATAAATAAAGATTTTCTCATCGAGCACTATAGGACCATTATCAGGTATAATAACAACATTTTGCAAGCAAAGACGATGTTAAATAGTCAACTTTAGAGCCTTAATATGATTCGTCAGGTACTACATAGTTACAATCTTTACAAAAGTTAGTAAACTCTTACTGTTTCGGAAATTTTTCTCCAATCGTATACGGGATCGGGCCATCCCTCAGCGCTGCACTGAATCAAAACTGATTCCCCTGCAATCACAACGGTTTCTGGGCTGGCTGATAGTTGTGTTATCACTGGTGCAGTCATTACCTGTAGTTTAAAAACTGCATGAGACACAGTACCGTTATGTAAAAATTTAACATTTGGATTTTCGGTCCAAACTAACAAAATGTTGTGAAGAAGGGAAAAAAGAAAGTAATGGTGAAAAATAGACCTAATCCAACAAAAAAAGTATCATTTCACAATAGCCTAATATAGTATTAAGAACGACTAGAACTATAAATTATATTGAAACTAATACTTTGAGAGCATAATAGTTGTATCACTACAATTACCACTTACTTTGACATGAATATCTTTTTCCACTTCCTCGCCAGTGGATAGCACTGACGCTGAACATTTGTAAATTCCATCATCATCGTTATTGACGTTCTTAATTATCAGTCCTTGTGGAATTAACAGATACTTAATAGTGTCATTAAAGATCTAGAAACATTAATAACATTGATTACATTCTTATTTTTGCAGCATTAGTGTGGGGCTGACATAATACAGTTGCAAAGATTTTGCCTTGGTCTCTAAAGAGACGAATTATGAAAGAAAAAGTTGACTCATTAAAATATATTTCCGCAACTAAGCCCCGTATCACCCAATAAAATAAAAATATATTCATTACCTCTTCTTGGCCGTCTTTTCCTAAATACCACCTAATTAAGGGAGGTGTAGCTCCCCTGGCTTCACAAGTAATCAGAGAATCATTATTATGGACCAAGTATTGGCTCAGCGGAGTGTTAAAGAAATATAACTGATCTGTAAGAAAAAAAATACCGATATAACTATGTATTTAATACAACAATGAATGTTATAGGTTAGTTTTGGTTCCCAATAAGTTCTCTTGTGAATACTGATATGCCATTTCTTTCTTATAGACGTATTTAGGTAGTGATAAGTTGGCCTAAATGAGGCGGAAATTAATAATGGCATTGAGTATTCCTAGCATCACAGGAACCCAAACGAAAACAAACGTTAGATCATTGATTTAATTACAAGGAAGATTTATGATTAGTGTAATATGCTTACCATATACATCAATATTATGCGTCTGAGTATGTGAAACCCCATTCAAGGTGCCAACGCATCGGAATGTTCCAGACATAGACTTGCTCAAACTTTGGATGAAAAGAGACAGGCAATCACCCTGCTCCTCGGTGTACACATTTGAAGCTGTACCTGGTCTTGTGAAAACAATGTTCTGATTTAAGACTTGACAGCCAATAAAAATACATAGCTATTAGCTATGGATGTGGTGATAACCGAGTTGCACCGGCCGTGGTCACAAGCAAAATCAGGGTTGCGACCAAGGCCGGTGCAACTCGGTCGAAACCTCAAGCCAAAATTAAAAATTAAAGTTCGCGTTAATTCCAGTGTTGTAATTTAATCATGCAACGCAATAGTTTAACGCGAAAGTTAGTATGGGTGTCGTGATTGAAAATGCTACTGCTAATTAAGAGATCTTGGATTAGGCTTTTCTTCAACTACTTTTAGCTGGAGCTTAAACTTGGGAATGCCTTACAAATAATATAGTCTGGTCCCCCAATTCTTGGGACACTACTACCGCAGAATGCACTTTTGAGTTAGTAATGTAACCAAATTTAAAACAAGTGATAGCAAATTTATGCATATATAACTATTCTTGGTCATTACAGGATTTTCTTTTGACATAATTAACCTTTTCGACGCCCATCGATATAATACGCGATGTGTCGTCCAGCGCCACGCTACAAATGTATAACGTATCTATAGTAAAACGTAGGGATGGGATTAACGACTTATCGACAAATAATATTATAAGTTGAAATTAATGTTTATTCACCAATTTACGAAGCTAAATAAAAACTGATTAATTATTTTCATATTTTGATTTATTTCATAAAAAAATCAATATGAAAACCTGGATATATTTCCCATAATTAAAAGAAAATAATTGTAAAGTTATTAGACGTGTGTTGAGAAGTCACATCCCATATTGGTCTCCAAATGTATCTTGTTACTTCATATTAAAAAAAAAATCTGTTTCAGACTCCACACCTTGTAAAAGTCGCAATAATTCGTCATCACTGTCAGTCATTTTTAACGTGCGCCAACGCGAGGTGGTCAACATTGCACTACACTAAAATGCACCAAGTCACTGTGACCTTGAAACTCGTCCGCTTATGACGTCACAGATTTACTTCTATACAAGTTCGTGGCGTTGTGCGCACTGACAAGTAGCCACTTTGTAAGGATGGGTTTTTCAAACAGTGTTTCACTATCGACAATTATTACAAAACCTATTTATTCTCGATTAAGGTGAATGAAACGTAGTTTATAGTTTACAATATTTATAAAATATTATTTATTCACGTCGTATTCTTGCAATAATAGTATTTATGATCGTTTCGACGAGATGAAATATAGCGAGGTCTTCATCGTGTCCCATCACTGGCTTACTTTATACCAAGTAATTGGCGTTGGGGGCACTAAAATATTTTCTGGCGTTTTTGTTTCTATTGAATATAAAACAAACAAGAACTTATATGTGTGATAAAACTTAAAAATATGTCTTATAACGGAGTATTTTTTCATAAAAATACAACAAAAGGTCTTGTAGAAGTCGTACATTTATTTTATACTCTTATTACTTCTAATCAAGTAGTGGCGCTGAGGGCACGAAAATCTCGAACTTGTATAGAAGTGATTGGCGTTCAAAAGGTTAAAGCACCAATGAAAATGATAAAGTATAAAGCATATGACATACCGGCTCAACTCAATGACTCTGTTGTTAGGGTCGAACCATTGAAGTTCGGTCACAGGCTGACCGGTTGTCGTGCAGCAACAATCTTCATAGAACACGCTGCCTGTTGTCACGCTCCTGTTGTTCACAAAATCCTCGTCGAAACAGGCCGAACAAGCTGTAACAAGACGACGCTATAAATATGTGAACTTGTTTTGATGACAGGAATATACCTACCTACATGGGCTATTTTGATGACATTCTTAATTTTTGTCGGAAAAGTCCTTAACTTAAAGTGAGGAGTACCCTCAACCGAAGAGCGTGTATGACGAATGTGATGCGTGTGAATGAAAAAAAGAAGTATGTCAGGATCGTAGCAAATGGAAATCCGTGGTCTCTGCCTACCCCTCAGGGAAACAGGCGTGACTTTATGTATGTATGTATGTAAATCCTTAACAGTCTTTAATTTATATGAACTGTCGACAATGTCCTTTTTAGTGGAATATGAGAGTCTAGTAACGCTACTACAGTTATATTCTGCTTAATAATAAATATTAACCAAAATATTCGGCATAATATATCTTCATATTAAAGGGAATCACACCTAAATTTGTCTAGGTAGATTGGCCGAGTTTTCTTATAGCATAGCTTATTTAACTTTGGCAAAAGTCAGTCGTCGGAAAGATCGCAATCCCGCGCTTTCGACGCGTAACGTAATATTAAACTTTTATATAAGTTCATTATCGGATCAGACGAGTTTGTCGGGATTAGATCGCTGTTAAATATTTCCCACAAAAATCATACAAATTCTTATAGACTTTTGAAATGTAAAAAGTTTTGTCACGGACGGTTTGTGTTATGTGATTGCTATAACGAAAATGTTTTGTAATACACTTGAATTTATCTGGTGCCTTCACTAAGTGTCAAATCCTGCGTCAGCTGGCGAATACGTATTGTGGAAATTTGTCCTGAAGTGTCTCCCTAATGATTGTCTGTAAACCTGCGGTACTTGAGTCAGAGGGTGGCGTAAAATGTCAATTAGGAATCTCTACTTAAATTGGTTGGGGTCAGCCAACAGTTTGACGGGATTCAGCTTAGGGAACAATAATATTTTGAGATTTCGAGACTTTGCTTTAGTGCCTACATGCTTTACGTTTCATTTCATTACATTTTGGTAGGCACAGAAAAGCAATGAATGTAACGCGATTCATTCGACTGATTCGTTCATCTGATGTCATGAATAAAGAGAAAAATAAGGTGTATAATATATGTGTATCTAAACTAATCTTGTCACATCGATTAATATGCTTTCTTACACAACGAAATCCCTCAAACGTGGCAATATTTACCCTTGACAATGTATTTTATTGATAGCCAGAAAACAAAAAGATGAGACTTCTCCAAACACAATACCCTAAACATTATTCACTACATCAAAGACACGTAAAACTTTCCACGAATCATTATATTCGTTGTCCCAACAATATTACATTGAATCTCCACAGACGACTAATCAGATAAAATTGACGGAGTGGCCGAAAATTGTGTGCGACCTGTGTCTTCTCTTAATCAATAGCGAAGGCTTATTGGGACGACGTATTGAAAACCCCTATTCAGAGCTCCTAACGATGTTATTGGTACTGTTATTATAGCCATTCAACTGATGTATGGAACATAAAAGGAAAATATTTACTTGTATCGATATCCTTTCATTGGATATAAACAACTTGAGACGCAATCCAGACTGCTTTCAAGCTGCACAACGTAAATTAAGTACCTACCTAAGTTGGAAAATTCATATAGATAATTATGGTGAATTCTATACAACGTATTATAATGATTTTTATTAAAATGAAAGAATAAGTTTGGCTAGTGCCCCCGCCCTGTCACCAAGTATTTAATAATGGCTATGTTCTTTACAACCGAAGAAAATTTAGTAGAATGGATTATAAACTCTCTTGAAACATGTTCATTGTAGGCATTGAGCAACATTTACTATGCACTGTATACGTTCCCAGACTGATTTGTGATAAACGACGCAATACGTTTGTAGTGGAAACGTTTGGTTGATGAAGGAAACATAATGAATAAATATGTTTTTGTTTTTAATAAAGTTTAATTATCTGGTTCTTTCAATTACTGACCTAAAACCGATGTTGAGCATTGAAATGATGTGCTGACGAAGAAGATAGAGGAATGGCGATCCAAAAATTTGTTAGAAGGTATTACCTACAGTTTTATTTTAATATAATTGGTCCATTACGTAGATTCACACCGTTTTACATAAACGGTGTTTAGGGAAATTTAAGGCAAATTATATTCAAATGTTATTGACTATTTAGTGAATAAATTAGGTATTATCCAAGTTCCATGGTCACTCAATATGGACTTACATTAAATATGAACACATGTGTAATCAAATTCATTATATCTCGTTATAAACAATAAAACGTAATTGCACTCAACATTTATGACCTACAAACAATGTAAACAAAAAACTATTTGATAATAACGCCGCATAGCAACGCATCTGTGTACGAAGCACAAATTTTAATTATCTCATAGCAAATTGTTATTTTATAACTAAAGCGCTTTCATTTTTTTTTTAGGGTATACAAAGTTAAAAACAATTTACTTGATTTAGTATTGTTCTGGACTAGTGTGTTGTAGTAGCAACCCTAAAAGTTATACGTACCAGAAAAAAAAGAAAAAATAAGAAAATTAAACCTAATGAAATAAAAAACTGTTAGTAGTTGTTTCTTGTATTACTGGTAGAATGGAATGAGCATTCATCACATCACATTTGCCAAAATCCTATGTTAAGAGAGAGAGAAAGAGTCTCAGTCCAGTCAACATTTCCTTCCAGTAAATACCAAAACATACCTTTGTCAAAGGTATATTGTAACATATTCTAAAGATGGCTTTAAAAACTTAGTTCCATGATGCTTATAAAGAAACAAAGCTTTGCCCTAAGAACCTTATTACCTCAATCTAACAAGAACAGTCATGTAATTACATATCACGTGAACATACATTCCAGCAGATTACGCTGTCACATGAAACGCAAATGGATGCATCACAACAAATTACAGGTCCTCAGATTAAGGTTTCTTACATCACGTCTAAACGCAAGAATGATGTTTTATCTCGAGTTAACATAACTGAATCATGTGGATGAATATAATAATTTATGTTGGGAATTGTCTTGTCTTTAAAGGAATGCAAGGTCAGAATCATTTAGGATGTTAGAAACATCTTTGTCAGTATGCGGAGCAAAAGCTGTTACAATTTTTTTAACACTTCCTGCTTTTCTGCTATGACGTCACATTTCCCTTTGTGTCGCTCGAATGTTGGTTGATGAACCATTTAGTTAATTACGCACCTGTGAATATTCAAATTAGGGTAGAGGTCATGCAGTCGCCTATGCAATTAGCAATTTTCGTTATGTACTTGCATAACATAGTTGGCCACGAAACGCATTTTTTTATCAATATAACTCTATCATTTGTTTTATATTTATCGGACTTTGTAATCGTTACTGCGAGTGCTACAAAACAAGAACAAATCGTAAAAATATCTTCTACCTAAATCCAAGGAACACTTTCTTCCCCCTAAATTATCGGTTCGTTAGCGAAAAAGCATTGGAAACGGCGCAAGCCACTACGATTTAATGTTATTTCTCCCAAGTGTAGGAATTAGCACATGGAAAACATCGTGGGGGTGAAGCCCTTCCGTTATTTTTATAGCAAAAATAGAAAAAATCCTATAAAATGAGCGTGAGATTTAAATGAGGAGGGTCCGTGTGAGTATCGCTTTTGAAGATAGTTATTGATTAGATTCTTGCTTCTGCCTAAAGCTTCGTTCCCGTAATATACCTCATACCGTGCATTACAAAGTTAATAATATTTATATTTATCTTATGCTACTCTTTAGCGCTTAAACTATGTAGTCAATGCATGTAATATTGAAGTTAAAATAATAATGTTTCACTGACTTATGTTGCAAACAAAATTAAAGCATTTTTACGCACGAGGGAACGAAGGTTATCTAGCTCTTTTCTGTGAAAACCAGTGCAAACAATTGTTGCCAATTTTATCGAAAACGGGTTGCCCGATTTTTATGGTACTTAGTATGTAAATATATTTATGAACGACTTTTGTCTACCACAAGTTAATATCCTCATCGCCTAGCAAGTCGCCTATTTTAGTAAGTCGAGTTGTTATACCACGAACAAACTAGTTTATTAACGTTGTATAGGTACATAATCGAAGAACAAATTGGTTATAATACATTATGCATAGAAATAAGGACTAGACCAAAGCTACTTATCTAGAATACCACACACGATAATAACCACCACCCTAACACCCCAACGCTTATAAAATATTCCGAAGCTAACAAGGTATCATCAGACTAATCGTTCTATAATTTACCCGTTATATTATCGACACTTGCTACAAGTCCGCCGGCTTCGTGCGAAGTATTATTAAAGTGACATAAACTATCGTCGTCGCATCGTTCAATTAAGCCCCATTACATTGCCGTTATAGGTATGTACTTGTTTGTTAAACATGTATTGTTATTTGTCGTATCATTTTGCTGTGTTTGATATTGTTTCTTTGTTTTTGTTTTGTAGTTTTTCGTGCTAATATTAGGTATATATTATTATCATTCTTCCTACATTACACACAATTGTCGTGCCTGTGTTTCCTTTCATACATCCACAGTCCTCATATAGATCTTTCTCTGCATCATTTTATTAATTTTCTAAGTAGCTATTACAATATTTATGTAACAACAACTACGATTTAACGAAAATATGTGGCGTATTTTGATTACATCGTAGTTTTTGTTTGTGTCGATCCACGAGCCATGAATCATACAGGAACTGCCTCATTCCATATTTCATTTATTCATTTACAAATGTACGAAAACCCACATATTTATTAAACTTCAAATAATATGTGACCACTGGCATTGAGTGCAGATGCGTGTTAATCACTGTCCATCTAAATAAAACAAAAATAACTGACACGTCACGGTATAGCTCACAAAACAATGTCGGAGTATCTAAGGCACCTATCACACAAGCTTATATCGAACGCGCGCGCTTCGCCGCCTAATGTCCCTTTATTAGTTTCATCATCTTGTTCTAAGCTTTCCGCTTTGTTTAAGCAACTTGCGGCTGCGGTACATTCTTTGTACTTTTACGCGCTCTGGCTCGCCTGCTAACGTCTTTATAATAGAGGCCTAAATTAAGAGATGAGGCAAGTAATAAGTGTTAGGTACATCCAAACTCAGTCTTGTGTCTTGTTGTTGCTCTTGGTGGATTATGAAACGTAGTTCGCCAATTTAACGCTCGCAATAGTTGTCAATTGGTGTGTCATGTAAGATAATTAATAAATACATACATAAAAGTTATTCAGTGTGAGTACGCTAAAGGATATTGAGAATATTTAACAGCTACATTATAGTCGATTGATCTCATTTGTCCGCAGGCTGGCTGCACTTATGCAAGTCATTAATCTTAGTAGAGAATAAGGAACAATTTGAATAATGTGTAAGAAAGTTATTTATTGTTACTGCTGCATCATTTATTTATAGCCTGAATATATTTAACACTCGAACGCAAATAAGGGTCATGAGATCATGACATTGAAAGTTGTTTAAAACGGTTACAATCGGTAAGCACAAATGACTTGAAAATATGAATATTTCAATAACCAAGGTTTTATTGTATGAAAGTAGCCTGTTACACAAAGTACTGAATTGTATAAAAAACAAAGTAATTAAAGGCTGAACTTAAATTTATCTTGATGACGTACGTAAGACAATAGACGCAATGCAACATCGATATCAATACGCTTAGATAGGCGTACGTAGTGTACAAGACTTCTTGTACATTGTGTCGATAGATGTTCGTAGTTGGTACATTGTCCACGAGCCGTCTCCGACAATACTCTGCTGTTATCTGACTCCAAATCGGTTCCCGATAACAATGGTCTGAATTAGGTCTAATACTCAAATGAATATATTTTCTCGCATGTTATTTGAACACCTTCGTCAAGTACTTGACATGGGATATGAATGGAATTGGACATCTTCTGGCATATGAATATTCCTCGCTCCAACGAAAGACGTGATAAATATATAACGGGATTGCCTCGTGTACGTTTTCTTCCATAGATAAACTTAAACAATAGCAAATGAAAACGCTGTAAGTACCTACAACGCTTTCGTTTTTCATTGTTTATCCGTCATTAATTTAACAAAAGAAAAACGTTAACGGGTTAGTTTAGTTAGCTATCAACGAATACTCACTAGACGCTCTAGTTATTTAGTCCAGTTTACTAAACAAAGGATTTAGGTAAATTACAAACAAATACAACAAGAAAGTGAGTAGAAAGCATGACATTGGAGTTCTGAACCTCTTGACTTATAGGGGAGCCTAAAGTTACCGGGCTCCCATAGTATTTAATAACACTGGCTGTTTATAGTCATAAACTGATGACGACCACTCGTATTTTAATCGTCCATAACTTCTAAAATAGGTATGTTCATTAAAACTAGGTATTATAGTTTACGGCCATGATTTTCCTATAAATAGTTGCGTTACATCTGGTATTAATTAGGGCATGCATTGTGACGTATGCCGTACGCCTTTGGCGCTATTATGAGATAATAATCAGCGTTTGTGGTGATATCCAAGGTGATTTGGTTAATTAAGTTAATGGTGTGCTGTGAATTGAAAAGCAAAAGCTTAAGTCTTTGACTTAATTTTGCTAATTCTACTTTGCCTACGTCACTTGCGGAGCCAAGTGTCAAAATGCTTGTCGAATGTAAATCTAATACAATGATAAATGTACGGAGATGACATGATGTTTCGACTATTATAATATATGACATAGGTATATCAATTCCATATTATATTTTTCATATGGTTTTGCCACTGATTTAGGGTTTTTCTGGTTCTGAACCGACATAAAGCAGTAGCTACAATAAAGTTACCTATTTTGTAACAAAAGTGCCACTTTATTTTTAGCAGACTTAATTTAAACGTTCGGAGTAACCTTCATAAATTCGGGCGCGTATTTTAAAATTAACCTATTAAATGCGAAAGGACCTGACCCTGTAGAAGAGTTTGTAGGAATCTGCAAAATTTTGTCATACAAAATCTGTTTGGATGCTTTATTACAGATCATCTACGTATCTGGTTATTGTGTCTTTTATAATTTAGCAGCATATTTATTTTATTGTAAGTAACCTACATAGGTACAGGTATTTATTTAAAATCAGAACAGCTTATAATAGATGCGAAATTTAAATGTAAGAAGTACATAATATAGAGGTACCTATTAAGAAAATAATATGAAACCTATTCGAAAAACAAGCGAAAATCTGAATGTAGCCAAAGAACAACAATCTACAAAAACATCAATCTACGTAAAACATTCTAATAATGAAAATGAAGTTGGTAAGTAATTAAACATTGTAAACGATTTTGGGATTAAAATATAAGTCTAGAACTAAACAAATACTTAATTCATCATTCAACTAATATTAATTAAGGCAAATGAAATATTTTGTGCTGGGGTACTAATCTAACTGGTAATTACAAATCGTCTCGGGGCGCAACGACTTGCAATTTAATCTACTAAAGCTTTTTGAAAGCTAACCATTTAATCCTAAAGATTTCAAATATCACAATTCTTTACATTATACATTTCAGTAACTAATGATAGATATAATAGATAGATCTAATATTTAATAATCATGTACCTAGAAGGGATAAAAAATTCAAATATGCTAAAAGACATAACAAAAGAGAAATTCTTATTTAAATAAAACAATGTAATTCTTCCCAAATTGCCTTATGTCAGTCAGGAACAGACTGCGTTATTATCCAATTGAATAAATTTTGAGGACGATATTAGTCTTGGAGCTTAATAAGGGCAAATCAGGAGTAAGTATTTGAGTTCCGACCTTTAACGTTCATCGTAAAACTCAAATAAAGTAAGATACATCGACCTAATATTGAGGCCGTTCGCCAACAAGTTGCTACAAAATAAAAGTTTAATACAAAATCTTTTTTATATTTTTATTTTGACTGACGGACTAAAATTTTACCGATAAAATAAAACTATTTTTCACATACTAGGTACTTGTTTAAATGCATTGAACAGAAATACACGAATGGACTGAAAAAAAGGTTTTTTATTTGCCGTCGTCGTTACATATCACTCAAACAAAATATGCTTTTCATTACTATACAAAGAATAAAATTAAATACAAATGAAACGAAATTGTACCTACAATAAATAAAATTCGTACTAGTAGAAATTGTAGTTACTTTTTTTTTAAGTATTCCTATAGTTGTATTTATAAAAGAAATATCATGAGCAAGCGATATTTCATAATACGTTAAAGTTTCTTTACACCCAAGTGTTAGTATCGAAGGCAAGGATTAGCGGATAATCTATCAATAACCACTCAAACGCATTCCCGGCATTCTTGATGGAAATAAGTATGAAACACCACGCGTCCCATTTAGTGGCACCATGACACAAATAATGGGACTCATAATTTCAGGAATTGATAACGTCACGTCTGCTTAACGAGCTCAACTAGTCGGTGACCGAACGCATCAAATTGTCGTTGATGCACGCTCCTAACGTTACGCTTTTAAATATTTTGTTACGGTAACTAACACTTGTACGAGTAGCACTTGTTTATATGAAACCGGTTTGTTTATCTATTGTTATTGTATTTAAGACTAAAATGCTTTGTATTTACTTAAAGGAAATGCACGTGGCAAAACATTTACTGTTAGATCTGTATTTTGACCTTGTAATTGGCTTTTTGGAAACACTATGACATAATGTTACCAAAAGTAATTTTACTTCGCATAACGTTTGCCCCTAAAGAAGTCGAAAAAGGTACCTAAGTAACTTTCAAGAGTTTGGTAGGTACTTGTTACGCAACAGGATTCAAGAAATAAAATGCTATAGCCATTTAGCTAGGTCACACTAGCTACTGATAACATCTTTACAGAAATAAACAAATGAGGTGTTATGTTCACTTGTTAGATTTGACCCATTTCGCATACTAGATAAAATAAACAGAATAATAATTGCTAACATATCAAGTTTCAGAAAAGATGACGATGAATCGTCCTATTATGCTATCAAACGTCAAAGTTTGGCGAGGATATCTAGTATGTAAGACCACTGTAATTATGTTTTTGAAAAAAAAATCACAACATTAAATTACGATTTTTTTGATGAAAATATATATTAATGTGCTTTCTAATACCTAGAGATGCTTAGTGTAAATGACCTATAACTAGAAATTTAGAAAACAATATTGATAAAACATTGACGTGTTTATTCTAAATTTCGATTCGGATTCAATTTCAAACATTCAAGCTCTGACGCGAGATTTAAACTAACTTTAATAGTAATATAAACATACACAAGATTTGTTTATAAATCCGAATAAATTCTGTTGCTATCTATAATTCTC
The DNA here is from genome assembly GCA_946251915.1 of Abrostola triplasia. Lineage (NCBI taxonomy): Eukaryota > Metazoa > Arthropoda > Insecta > Lepidoptera > Noctuidae > Abrostola > Abrostola triplasia. The sequence continues at coordinate 4,752,643 of OX276434.1, read as the reverse complement.
AGATCGTGTCCCTAGGAAGTGCGATCTAAATAACATCTGAATATCGTGATCAAAGGAAAAAGGCCTGTAAGCCTATTTGTTTATCTACACCTGTTCTGTTGGGAAAGGAGTTCTTATTACTCGTCATAATTCATACAAGCCTAGGTATGCCAACTATAATTTATTGCTGAATTTTGGTGTCTGGTAAAATTAATCAGGCCATTCAGCAAACTGTGGATAAATATTGTTGATCTAAATTACAATAATCGGATCTAAATGAAAATAATAACTTTTTTGACGACCAGATTGGCGCATTCGTTGAGCGATTGGACTGCTGTGTTAGGGGTTGCGTGTTCGATTCCCGCACGGGAAGAACATTTGTGTGATCCGCAGATAAGTGTCCCTAGTCTGGAAAATAAACAAACTTTTCTTTGTCGAAAAAATTATTGTCACCCAAATTTTCAAGTAGGTATCTGAAGCTTATCGTCTGCTTTTAAATACTTTGAATTAAACAGATAATGTTAAATGTTAATTTGTAAGTACTTTTTTTTATTAAGTTCATTACCACTTTTAATTGTTTATTGTAAGTACTTAAATGTGATGTATTTACAAAGCTTCCTACGAAATCCATAGAAAACCAAAGAACTTGGCATTTTTAACAATTTGCTTAAAGGCTTCAATATTTCTCAGAAGTTATTATCGCACATCAGTCACAAACGATCAAAATACAATACACTACAGAGTACAGGTTGTCATTTGTTTCAATTTTGCAAAACCAGAAAATTTCGCCGGTAGGGTAATATCGAAAATAAATTTTATTTCGTTTTGACACACGATGCGCGGATAAAGCGTTCAGAACGGTTTCAAGTTTGATAGACAGAATGAAAATTGAGTTGCACAAACTTCATTGTACTGAACACTGGAACATGCATACTTTGACAGCCCTATTTTCAGTTTGCCCACGAGTTTGTCAAATATGTAGCGGTTTAGTATCAAGCACTGTACCTATTTAATTTGCAGTGCCAGCCGCTAATGCGGGCTAAATTCCAATAAACACCATCATAAAGTACTGTTTTGGCTACAGAACTAAAATAGGTAATGATAATCAATCAATCATCATCATCAGCCGGAAGACGTCCACAAACAAAGGCCTCCCCCTTAGAATGGCACAATGAAAGACAACTTGCCAATTGCATACACCGGTTGCCCGCAACTCAATAGTCCACTTAAAATGGGAATACATTGAAAATAATATTTAGATATTCATTTTATATTATTATCTACTAACTCTAAGGTTGCCAACTACTAGTTAAGATGATAATATTCTTGTTTATTTTATGGAACTGTTGACATTTTAGCTACCGTTACGCGTATACTTGCTACTGGTATTTCTAGTCTTGCTTGCATAATTATTACTATTTGTATATACGTATAATCTTTTGCCATAGTGCTGAACATAAATTGCGAGTAATTAAAAAAATAATTATAGGTTCTAATTACATTATAATCATTCTTACTACGCCATAAAACGTATCTAGATAGATACGTTTTATTTTGATTGCATCATTTTGTTTACTAGTATAATTATTATACCCATGTACGTCGAAAGTCCTTGCAATAAATCATTGTGAGGTTACAAGCCACTCAATGTGTCGGCCAAGATCATTGTCTATTGATACAATAATTGACCTGCAACTCTTCTATGAGAATTATTGGACAGCATTTACTGCAAAATTACTTTGACCTTGTAACAATGAGGCACGCAGACTTCTAGACAGAGAATATTATTATAAATTATATATTATAAGTTTTGCCATGTGCAAAAGAGTAGATGATAATGATATTATATCGCTAAACATGTTTGTAAGTATTCTGTTCTGTAATATTAATGTTAAAAAAATATATAGTCTTATTTTTCAATTATGTGACTTACATTGTATTTTAAGTATGGTTGTACCGAATGTTTAATTTCAGTTTGGTCAAAAGATACTTTTTGAAATGGCAAAGGCTTAAAGTTAAAATGTTGTTTAATATTTAAATGTCCACGCATTAATGGTTAAATTAATAGCGACTTAAGTGCTTTAAGGCTAATAATTATAATAATAACAACAGCCTTTAACTGTCCCACTGCAGGGCAAAGGCCTCTTCTCGTATAGAGAAGGATTGAGCATTGATCACCACGCTAGCTCACTGCGGATTGGTAATTATTTATTATAATAATTATAAATTAGTTTTTTAATCGTGCGTTGTTTATAATGGAAAGTCATAGTTAAAGCACAAATTTACGTTTCAAAATGTCACAAAAGTTCATTAAGTAATGTTTGTGTATATTATAATAAAATGGGTTACATGGACGCAGTTATAGTTCAGGTTTAAAGAAAGAATATGACAAAATCATTCTTTAAATTACTTCTAGATTTGCAAGAATAATTAACTAATTTAATTCATGTTAGTTATTGACTAGTTATCACAGATTTCGTCCCTTAGTGAGTAGGTACTAAAGATTTGTTTTTAGATACTTACTTACCGATTTGCATATGAATTGATTAAATATTTATGCTTGTCAAACGGATTTGATTTTATATTCAAGAAAATTTTATAGCTGTTGTCTCGCGGTTTTATACCTTATTAAACCTAGTCGAATTTGAAAATAACATTTTTGATATGCGATTTAATTTATAGAAAGTAATTAAAAAGACATAAAAAAACTCACCTTGAAAACAAAACAACACGAAAACGAAATAAATAACTAAATTCTCCATCATTTTGTTGTATTTTTGACATAAAACAAAACACAATACAGCGTACAAAAGTTCAAGGCAGACACATTCTATTTTCGCGCCTTTTTAATTCAAATGCGTTCGAACGAAAAAGTAGTTGCGTTCCAAATCAAGTGATTGTTTATGGCTCGTGCAGATGCGGGCAAGGCTTGACACGACTGACGTTTGTGCCTCTTTTACTGACACTGTGAGCTCGGAAATGGGACGTAATATTGAAGTATAAACATCACGCTTATTTTTAGAGCATTTGAACTGCTGTAGAATGGAATGTCATTTTGTATGGCGTTACTGCGCTGGGCGTACTACGACTCACCCGAAGATGTTTAAACGGATAAATTAAAACCTAACGTAATTTTTTCAAGTGGATTGCCGCGTTTTTTATAATGGCGAATTTGGGCGTTGTTTTTTGTTGTTATCTGTTTAATCGTTTCTCTCCCGTTAATGGGATGATATTTCATATTTTTATTCTTCCGGCACAATCACCCTTTCAACCGTCTGGGGGGTTCTAATTACGGACGAAAATGTACAAGCTGTGTGCTTTTCTCCCTACTTATATAAATTGTTCCTTGTTAGTGGAAGAAGCAGGTTTGAAATAGGCTATAATGGTTTTAGAAGCTCAAAGGGTTGTACAAAAGTAGCAACGTTGCCTAATTATGTTTGAAAAGCGTTCTAATAGATTAATCGCGGTTAAGAGCATCTGAATGCTGACAAAAAAGTAATTCAAACAATAGCATTACTGGTAAGGGTTGCTAGATAAAAATAAAATTATGATCGTCATGTTGTAATGTTAGGAATGTTAATGGCCTTCATACTAATTCAGGGTAAAAATTTACGTACAATGCAATAAGCAAATAGCTTAATTTATAGAGCTTAGGCAACACCTACGTAAGTTCGTTTTTCGTGCGGCGTGCCATACTTAGTACCTACTATACAAGTACCTACATACTTACTTTTTCTTTAAATCTTAAAGCCACCACAGTAAGCACAGCGGCATTAGAAAACACTACCAGTAGTGCCACAACATCGTTATTTCCCAAGTTCAGTTGAAGTTTCTCAGTCGAAACACACATTGTACATCAGTCGCACAGACTTACACAGCAATTTACTTTAGTTCCACAGCTTGATTAAATTTTGAATCGTCTCCCAGAACTAATATCTATAGTTGACATCTGTGCGGAGTTGTGCGGACCTGAAGCGAATGCCAGCAACCATCACGTTACTGATGCCCGTAACTTTATTACGGGAAAAGTTTCTGTTACGCGATCCCTTGGTATTATTACGCGGGACGTTTGTAGCTGAAGCAGACTATTCGAATGTTTTGAGGTAATCTTATAATCTTGCTCTTTTCCTTTTGACTTTGTGACGTCTTTTTCTCAGTCATTGGTTGGAAATTCGGATTAGTCAGAGAAGTATTTTTTTCGTAAATTGAAAATTGTCGCACTTTTAAGGTTTAGTTATTGGACAAAACTACCAGACATAAGTGCTAGTGTTGCAGTGTTGCTACAAGTAGATATAATGATTATTATAGAAACATTACTGCAGTAGGTAAGTGTGATGTAGCATTAACTTGACTCTCGACATCTTGACTCAAGATGACGAAATAGGGACCTAGATTTGTGGAATCGTGATAAACTACTCTATGCTGTTCAACCTTATTAAGCAAATTCGAGTTCCAACAAGATTCGCCTGTAGGCGTTATTCTCACTTAAAGTTTTAAATTGAATTACCTACAGAGAACTAAGTAACTGGGTTCGTAGTTTTACCAAAGATTGCTTGAAACTTCACAGTTACCATTCCGGCACTGAGTAATACTTAAAAGTATTTATCAAAAGTCCCATAAAGTCGAGTTGCACCTTTTGTAGCTATAAATAGTCCACGGGCGTACAATTTCCTCTTTCTTAACTTACTGTTGGAACTGTTGGCCCAAGAAATTGTGTTATATTATGCGCGTAGTTGGCGCCACAATACCTTGCCTTACTGTCTGGACTCCTTTCTTTGTTTTCTTAAAAAGTTAAGAATTTCAAAGCGAAAATTTAAATTTGTCATTCTTTTTCGGAGTTCATAAGTTATATCTTCAGATATTGATCGCAACTTTTATTTTTGTTTTTTCTTGTCACGAATATAATTATCGACTTTGTAAAGGGTCTCTTTTTAATACATACCATCGTATTAGTTTATCCTTCAATATAAATTGATCAAATTGAACGCTATCTATATCGTACTATAGTCCATGACAAATTAGAAGTATAGAATTTTTTTAGTGGACTCTTGTAAGAACTGTATAGACCTACCTAAATAGTGTTACAATAAAAATAAATACAAATAAGCACGTGCTAGCAGTCTGGCTTATAAAGTGAAATAGCTAAAGAAATTTAATACATATTCTATTTCGTGATAAAAATACGATTTGGATACGAGTTGCGCTTCGGGCTATGCCAGGAATGGCAAGGTAATATTTGCGAGGATGTTTATACGATACATATTTACTTGGAAATGTTTGCATAATTGGTTAATGCGGATACAAGTGGAAAAATACAAATTGGCTGCCTTATGTATGTTATATGATGTCGTGGATGAATGTCGTGGTGGCCTAGTGGTTAATATACCGGATTTGTACGCACAAGGTTGCATGTTCAAACCCGGGCAAGTATCAATGTGACTTTTTGAATGTTATAAATACTTTCTTAGTTATTCTAAGACACCACTGAGAAACCTGGATTTAATTATCTAAAATCGCCAACCCGCAGTGAGCTAGCGTGGTGATTAATGATCAATCCTTCTCTATAGGAAAAGAGGCCTTTGCCCTACAGTGAGACAGTTATAGGCTGTTATTATTATGTATGTTATAAGTACCTACGTAGATGTATATTGTATTTACAATGTATGTAAGTATTTTTAAACTTCCTTTGTTTGTAGTTCACATATATGCTTTAGAAGCCCCCGTCAAATAAACATAGTTATCGACGAGTTCGACGACCAGATTGGCGCAGTGGCTGAGCGATTAAACTGCTGCGCTAAGGGTTGCGGTTTCGATTCCTGCACAGGACAAAAAATGCGCGATTCGCAGATGTATGTCTCGAATCTGGGTGTTTGTGTACGTGATATTTCACGTTTGTGAAACGCACCCACGATACAGGACAGAGACCTAGTGTAGGGCGACGTTTTAAAAAAAACAGCGATCTGATGTTCCAGCTAGATGGCAGTGATGTGATGGCCATCTGATGTAATAGGTGATGCAAACGTTATTTGATCAATTGCATTTATTTGTTCTCATACAAGACTAAACAAGGATGCGTCCCATTGTACCATTGTTGTTATTATAACAAACGATAGTTATTTACTAACAATATAATGAAAGTAAATTACCTATGGATTTAATAGAGACAGTTTACTAAAGTGCGGACAGTATCGTTTGCATTATAGATGTGCCTACCTGTGGGTTAAAACCGCAGATGAATAGGCACATTTGTATTTAAATCATAAATTCAGTTTATAAACGGTTTGTGATTTGATTTGACGATCTCTGAACAAATTCTGTTTGTTTGTGATTAAAATTATAAATAATAGAGCAAAAACATTTACGATAATAGGTTTTCTAATTTCTTGTTTTGTGAGCTATCCAAATCTATAATGCTACTAGCTGCGCCCGGCTTTGTTACTCGCTGCATCTTTTCGGAATAGAAAGTAGCCTATGTGTTAATCCAGGGTGTCAGCTAACTCCATATGATTTTGTTATCAAAATCGGTCTAGCCGTTTTAGCGTGAACAGATAACAAACACACTCACAAACTTTCGCCTTTATAATATTAGTGTGATTACAAGAAGGAGGCTAATAATAAACACCAGACTACTAAATAAAAAAAAACAGTCCACTACATTGTGGTCAGAAAAATGTAAACAATAAAGTCCTAAAACAAGCGTCATTGTTTTCCCTTCTACAATGAGCATGATTGATTGATACCAGTGAAAAAAAAAAGCAAAAATGAGATGTTTCCCTCCAGTAAAAGTTGGGTTGTACACAAAATAGCTTTTAGATTAAAAGCCGACCAGATGAGTGGCACCGAGGCTGTCCCCCGCGACTACCTAACCTGATGTTGTCCCCTGAGCCTGTCGCGATATTTGATTTATTGATTTGGAATACCACAACATTGACCTATATATTTCTTTGTTGTTTTATTTAAGACTGACATTGAATAACACGATATTAATTATGATTTATCACGTTCTTTTTGTGATCAAATCTGGGGATTTTGATGTATTATTTGTTTGTCTGTGTATTTTTGAATAACCTCATTATTCGTTACAAGATTTAGTACAATTTAGACGGTATCAAGACCATTTGAACTGCTTCATACTAAGATCTAAAAACCTGTAGTTAGTCACCAAACCGGGTACCTACATACCATACTTTTAGATATCTGTAACGTATCTGTCGGACCAATAAAATTACGAAGCTAGTCTTACAAACGCCACATATTTTAGCTGCTTTGAAAAGTGCCATCATCATCAGCCGGAAGACGTCCACTGTTGAACAAAGGCCTCCCCCTTAGAACGTCACAATGAACGACAGCTTTCCAATAATGTCAACTAGGTAATAATAATGTTTAATTTAAGTCTAATTACATAATTTAGATGGTACGTAAGTCAATTTTAAACGAACTAATTAATTATCAACTCGTATACGATTAGAAATCGAAAGATATCATCATTTGACAAAATCAAAAAGAAAATTTTGAACAAGTGATGAGACGTTATTTAATAAATAAAAACACCGCGTGTGAAAAGTTGTGAGTTTACTTCATCATCATCAGCCGGAAGACGTCCAGACGGCCTCCCCCTCATTACTACTCCCCATTATCTTGACTTACTCGGTGTCAACTTAAGCAACGATGTGTTTAGGTATTTTAGTCCTTTAGGTAGTCTGTTAAAATATGTATTGAATAGGTCGCTATTATGATTTAAAATTATTGGAAATTGGCACTTAATAAGGAAATATTCGTGGTTATTTTTTCGTCACGGCAACTGAATGTTGGTCAAGTACGGTCGTTTGCCTGACGATCGTTTTAATAATGAGTGACAAATTGCAGGGAATTGTCGCCACGACAAGCTAACAGTGTTAGTGGGTGATTATGTAATTATTACTTATTACAGCCAATGTTTGGAGGTTTATTGCGACGGAAGATATTAGTACTTACCTTAAGTTAAAAGTTCTAAAATTCCTACAGCAGCAACTTAGATATTTAAATAGGTTTTTTACTGTTATTAGGTAACTTAATATTTTGCACATATTTTAGTAACATTAATTTCTTGTTAAAATTACATCAAAATTCATAAAGTTCAACTTATAGTATGACATATTCAAAGACTTGACTGCCTCGTTGGTCTAGTGGTTGCTAAGCGCGACTGCTGAGCACGAGGTCCTGGGTTCGAATCCCGGGTCGGGCAAAGTGTTACTGGATTTTTCCATTAGGTAATTTTCAGTAGCAGCACGGAGTCTGGATTTGTGCCCGGTTGATGGCAATAGGCTCGCCCCCTATTACATTGGGACCGAAAAACATAACTGGCGAAATGTGGGCGTAGTATATGTGCACCTCTGCCTACCCCTTCGGGGAATACAGGCGTGATGTTATGTATGTATGTATGTATATTCAAAGAACCAAAAACACTTAACGCAAAAAATATGAAGAAAATTCGCTCATATAGTTTTGTGTAAATCCCTGCTTTATACACGTTGGACGCCGCTCTGCCCACACACATGAACCGCGTACAATAGTTGTGTGTAGTACCGTTGTGTATTATTGTTGTAAAAAAAAACTTCATATTGTAAAAATTGGCATGTGTAATATTATACTATCCCTATATACTAATATTAAGAAACTTAGTTATAAAAGCCAAATAAAATTTTCGTAGGCATAAAAGCACAATGTAGCGACCTATACCTACTGTAATATTAACACCTATTGTAATGAATACCTACATTGACGAATAAAGACATTTGAATTTGAATTTGAATTTACCTACTGTGTGGCAGTCAACGACTTATAAAGGCATTCTAACCTACTAATTATATTCACCGCATAATAACGAAAGAAATAAAACAACAGCTATAAATATAGCATGTGCTTGTGCTTTTAATCCCTATCGTTATTACTCATAAATAAATAACAACCCCATAAATTCGGTATTAAATAAACGTTTGATATCCCAAAAGGGCAATTGCAGCTACTTAGAATTTATTCCAAGTTATTATTTGCGTTCAACAAACCGCTATGTTCAAATATTGGTGCATCTCCCCTAGGGGAGACGCGGCACAGATGGTCCACTTATATTACCACCTTCACGCCGGGGAAGTTTAAGAGTAACGTAAATCGGTAATCAATATCTCTACCATCACTACACGCCACGGTTTTGTAGCTTTAATAATATATTATGTAGGTACAGCTAGACAGACAAATGACTTAGGTCTATGCTGGTTAATAGGAAGTGACTTGGTACAATGTATGTGAACATCAATAATTAAATGTAGAGTATACACTAGACTGCGGAATTATTACGATGTTATTATTATTAAGATTTTAAAGTTACATATTGACAGAGCATTACTGATCATTATAATATTTAAAATATATTGTATTGAGCCAGAAGTCACTTTAAAAAGTTGTTTTTTTTTTAATTTCATATTCCAGGAAAGTCTAAATAAAACTGCCGATTTCATCTACGTTTATAATTATGTGATATTAATCTTCTTACTTTGTACTTTAATACACAACATGTGCTAAATAATAAGAATATTCCTCGTTGAAATTGTATAATTATAATATCAACCATTATTTGAATTGCTTGCCAATAGTCGCAATATTTGAAGAGTAATCGCAATGTTCGGTCGACGGTCGATATTCTCGTAATTTGTCTGTATATAAGATGTGCTCTATTTCTACTTTTCGTTAAAGAATCGTTCGAAAAACAATAGCTATTGAAACCTAAACTAAAATTGGAACTACACAACTAAAACATGGATTAGATTCACTAAGCCACGCCGGCCCCGAAATTCATTTCATCACTCATTCGGAGCGTGTGCACAAATCACTGACGAAGTTAGCTGCACAACTGCGTTTAACATGGCGATACCCATTTTCGTACAAGCTGTTTGCTCATATAACATTCTCGTCTATGAACATTACTTTTTACACTTGCCGAATTTTGCCGAACATTTCCGAAGTTTGTGCGAATATTATTTTAGTTTAAATATTACTGGTCTGTAGGAGTAGTGGATTTAATACCAAAGGTTTTTGAGGTGGGCGTACCTTTTACGTTTCTCGTAGTAACCTGACGATACTTTCACCAAATGAATAAGTCAATTTACCAACCTTACTATTTATACGTACATTTTCGTACATCAAACTAACAATAGATATTTGTAAAGATACTGCTACTAATATTTCCTTTCATCTAGGCATAAAAGAGTTACTACTTATAAAAGTAAAAGGTTTCTTTCTTTGTGAGTTTTCTTCTTCAATTAATCAAAACTCAAGTTGTCTAAAACAAAGGCTGGACCCTATTCTAGATACCTACCGCAAAAGCAGTTCTCTCCAATTATTTCCTAGAAATAAAATAAGAGAAAACGACTTTGATAAATGAGGTTTTTTGTGTCTAAGACTAATTAATTAAAAGTCACTTGCTCGGATTGGGCAGCTCGAGAACTTTAAATTACCCACCCATTACGTATATTATGAATTATATTCCGGAGAGATCGAGAATTAGTATGGTTGGCTTTGGGAACCTTAATGCTTTAAACCTATGTAGCTAAAAGCCTTATAAGATATTGTAATGGTATGATGGTGCATCCATCAATAAAATCTCTGAAAAGGCACTGGGTCAATTAAATAAACCAGGTGCCATAGTTTGGTGCGCCGATGACTCTAGCTAAAGTCGTCACCGCATTAAAGGCCATAGGTTTTGTAGATAATAATCGAGTCTCATATTTATTGTAATAAATATACTCGATTATGTAAGTCGATCACTTACTTAAAGGTCTATCTACGTTTCTAGATATCTGACATTAGCGGTAAGGAATGAATTTAATATGAATTTCCCGAATTCAAGATAACATTAATAAATTTTAGGTAAGTGCTATCGAAGAATTACATTACTCTTCAAGAAAGGTTTTGTGGAAATCTGATCAAATCTTAAGACCAAGCTTAAGATTTGATACAAATTTCCACAGAACCGTTCTTGATTTCGCAGAATTGGAAAGTAGGTTATCTTATACCTACCAATATCTCAGAATTGAACATTGAAGAAAAACATTGGCCGCTTGTTATCCAGCACAATTTATTAAAGTCAACTGAGGGAATTAGATTACGGTGAAGCTTTCCCATCTTATTTCCAGTTCAAGTAACTTTACTAGAGATTTTATTGGTTGATGATTTGCGATGTTCCGCGTTTGAATTCGAGAGGAATCGTAGAAAATAAAATATTAACGATGAGAGCTGAACAAAGTATATTGAACTCGAACTGCTTCTCTGTATTTTAGTTATACGCGGCTGTGATTCTTTAGTGTCCAAACGACAAAAGCTATAAAATTCTTTTAAATCAATCGATCTTTCTTGTTCAGATTTAGCTGTTTGTTACACATAGATAGTACCTACATATTTTGATACGAGTAGCAGTAGTTGTCAGCGGTTGGAAGCGGAGGGCCGAAGATCGAGCTCAGTGTCGTTCCATAGGAGAGGCCTATGTCCAGCTGCAGTGGACAGAGAAAGACTAATGATGATGACGAACCGTTGAAAGGTTCTTGTTCCATAGAAATAACACTGAAACTGTGCAACTAGATTAACCATTTTGTAAAAACTCGATATAGTTCTATTATGAAATACAACTTTGCCTATAATTGTAGTAGTACCTACATAGAAAAACATAACTAAAATAAGATACGAAGATTTTATCGATATCTTAAACACACATTAGTGCTTACTTAATGTAATAGGAATATTATACAAGTACGTATATCACAATACGTTGGCTACTATTAATCTTCTCGGTACAAATTGAATATGAATAGGGCCGTCACCGTTACTAATGGGATATTAATTGTGCGTTTTTATTGCTTTTTTCTGAGGAAATACATCATAAAGTCATTAATTTGTAGGACCTTTGTTGTACGATTTAAGTGTGTGTTGAATGTCTATTACAATGTTATGATCAAACACTAATGACATATAATGAGAGGTTTTTTTGTTGTAATTGGTAGAGTCAAAGCGTCTTTAATTAGGACGGTACATTCAATGACAAATTACTGCTAAGCGTAATAAATATAAAGAACTTTTTAAGTTATTCATCAATTTAGAGTTTGGCATATAAATATAATCATTACGAATTAATAAGTACCTACTTATTTATATTTTGACAGTGATGTTTCAATTATTACTTATGTTTATAAGTAGGTACCTAATGGTAATACGCGTAATTGAATGAAATGAAAACATATTAATCCCCTTTATAATATTAGAGGACTAGCTGTGCCCGCGACTCCGTCCGCGTGGATATTCGGAAACAGCAAAGTATTCTATGATTGTTTTCTCACCCGGACTAAGTGACACAATATATGTATGTCTTAACTATAATATGACATTGACTATAATAATATAGTATTTTGTAACACTATCGCAAAAATTGGACGGTGATAATGCAAATTAGAACAATTCTGTCCTACATGATTTTGGCGAATCCTAAACCGTTTACGCAGCGCACGCAGGGGAAGCTGTCGAATGGAAAAAAATCAACCCGATTTTGAAACATTCTTCATTGGTGCTCCGCTCCTATTGACCGTAGCGTGATGATATATAGCCTATAGCCTTCCTCGATAAACGGGCTATCTAACACCGAAAGAAATTTTCAAATCGGATCAGTAGTTCCTGAGATTAGCGCGTTCAAGTAAACAAACAAACAAACAAACAAACAAACTCTTCAGCTTTATAATATTAGTATAGATTTCCAAAATTCTTCCACCAGTACTTAGAATGAACCTTCAGTGAATATAGCTTTAATCCCAAAAAACACAATAAAAATTCCCAAACGACAAAGACGCAGGTGTAATGCCTTTATGACAAACAGCCTTAAACACTGTAGACCTCTTTAAAAACTGGATTATGAACATAATAGGTAAAATACTTACTTACTTAAGTATACGAGAAATAGGTCGTGTAGAGAATGATACCCCTTCTTATTATTCCGCTGGAGTGTATGAGTCGACTAAGAGTAACGGGCTGCGACGGGTATCTTAGGGAACCTTGCTCATATGCATCACCACGCCATACTAATTTGTATGTGGAAACGCGCCCCGTCTTGTACTAAATTGACGTAGGTAAATACATCAGTATGAGCTACGGAGCTACGATGTGGTGTACGTCTATAGAACCTACGCTTTGCGAACTTAATTATGCTTTACATAATACTGTTATTACATACGTAGCATGCACAGTAATGTAGGTTGTGGAAGTCGTAACATATTCAGGTTTGCAACATAATACTATTTTATAACATTGGTTGAAAAAGTATTTAAAAAACAACTGCAAAAAAGGGGTAGGCAGAGCCCACAGATTTCCATTTGCTATGATCCTGACATACTTCTTCTGCCTCATTCACTCGTATCACATTCCTCATACACGCTCGTCTGTTAAGGGTGCTACACACTTGATCCTTGATTAGAAAACATAGGCATCATTTTATGGCTTTTTTTACTGTACTTGATTTGATAGTAGTACTTTTTTTTCACATAATTAAATGTAACATAATTATAGATAAGTGATGTTACATGTAAGTATCCTGTAACATTTACTTTTACTACAAATCTTACATCATAACGTCATGGCAAATAAACCACACTGTCTCTAATGATTTATGTACAAAAACTGCTTGAAGCCCTCTACAGCGACAAATACAAACACAGTTTCCCTAAGCAAGTATCTATCATTACCATGCTGAGTCATCGGAAGTTGTCGATAAATCTTATCCGATACAATAATTTATCTCACAAAGTTACATTAACAAGGATTAAGATATGCTATTGACGTTTATATAAAACGTAGGTAATTGAAAATAAATACGAATAGCTAATTAGTCTTTGAAAATGATTAAACTATCGTTATTGTAAAATAAGGTTATTAGGTGCCTTTGAACACAATTGTTTGAACAACCGTTTCCGGGTAATGAACGTTCAATTTCCAGACAATCAATGTATATACTGCCTCATTGGTCTAGAGGTAGCATAGCCTAATTGCTGAGCATGGGATCCTGGATTCGGGTCTCCTTGGGTTTTTGAATTTGTTAATTTTCAGTGCCTAGCAGGATGAAGTCTAGATTTATGGCCGCTTGATGACAATAGGCTCGCCCCTATTATATTAGGACCTATTACTTAATTGACAAAATGTGGGTGTACAGCACCTCTGCCTTCTCCTTTCGTGAATACAGAGGCGATATTGTTTTGCTTCAATATAAAAAAAATAAGTTAACATTTCTAACAAGCAGCCGTAACTTGCCTAGTATTGTTTGAAGCGAAGGCCGTTGATACAACTATTACACAGTTCAATCAAAATTCTGTAGTTGTGTTCGTCGTAGAATAGAAAAGAGAAAAAAGGGGTTCCATGTTGCAGCGCCGATATTTCTTTTTCAACTTGAAACTGGAAGTTTCCGGCGTACCGTTTATTTTTCTGTTTGCGTTGGCTTCCATCGGTCGCGTATTCATTCTTCTATTATTCATGAGTATCGACATTGTAACCTTATACTCTGATATTTGGTTTGTTCAAAATTAAATGTATAGTTTGTTATTGTGAGAGTATTGACAACATTTTTGATCGTAGTTTGATTATTACGCTTTTATGTCTCATTAGACTATAGAAGATATATCGGACAACGTTTTGAGAGTTGCTAACTATGTTTTTGGATTAAGGAACATACACTATTCACAAACCTGCGCCTTTCGTAAAAGCCTGAGGTGAGTAAACATCATCAGAGGTTGTACATTGGCCCATTTAATTGGGGTTGACTTAAAATGCTTCCAACTTAGACATTATATTTAATTCTGGAAAGCTACTGAAAATGTCCTTAACAAAACATCAGAATACTTATCTGCGAATCACCCAAAAGTCTAACAACAATCTACAGCGGTGGTGGATACAATGAAACCTACCATCTTATCTAACCACATTGTCTTAAAAGTTACGTTTAAATAACAACAAAACCTATTCCATTCAAAAGACAAAAGATAAGTACTGAACTCCCACAAGATAAAAGTTCCCCAACACAATATGAGTTAAAGAAAAAGGACATCAATAAACGAGCAAAATATTTACTGAAGTTAAATAGGCTGGCATAACTAATACTTTCTTTTCGCGACCGTGTGCGCCCAAAATCACTCAATCGTTATAAGTAGATTATGTCTGTCCTTTGAACAGAGGATCAAAGCAGGTCAGCAGATTCTAATGTATGGTGCTTATTATTTTTTGTTTTTGAATTGTATATTTGTGGATGGTATATAAATTAATACTCATATACATTTTAAAACAAAGGTCTTCTTGAATAAAAACTTTGTTGATGTTCGAATATGGAGATATACACATTGAAAAGATAAATTGTGAGAATTGGTTTTATACAAGCTCAAGATGGAACCTGATTAAACGAAAACAAATCGCATGTTGTTAATTTATCGAAATTTTTAATGCCATTTTACAGGCAAATATAATATGCTTCAAAGCATCCATCCTTGAAAAATGTTTATAACCTTAAAATCAAGAATCATCGGTCATCAAGATCAAGATTTTGATTTCTAAACTCTTCATACTACATAATTATGAATCAAGCGATTGTTCATTGATTTTACCATTATCATACGTCCTATCATTAATACAAACATTACGAGTGCAAACAAACTAGCTTTTTAAATATTTGACCCAGTGGGAAAATCGACGGTGACACTAATTACCCAGAGCGGATGCCCCACCAGTCTGCTATTTAGGTCATCACCCATTCAGTATTCGGACATTTAACACAACATTATTTAATATCAGATTACCGTAGTGAAGATCATTATTATTTACAGTACCAATGATTGACGATCGCTAATTGCGAATTGTTTATGTCATCAACGCATCGCTCGGCTGATTGCGAACGAATGGCGACATCGAATTATTATTTATCGAACACACCGTTTTCCATGGTCGTAATGTTCATAACATTTTCTCCATAGAAAATGGGGAGAATTTACAATTTAATAGGCAACTCTTATCGATTACTTCGTTCTTTGTTATTATGGTAATTGAAAACTTGGCAATTCAACGGTTGGACACGGACGGCAAATATGATTTTGTACTTAGTTGACTTAGCGTTCTTTTGTGGACTCCTATATTTTTTGTGAAAATTTAAAGTTATTGGCAGTTAATTAAAAGTAAAACTTACCAGAATCACCGAGAAGATAACACCTACTGTGATTATAAATAGTGTTTATCATCAGATTGTTCCCAAGATCTTTGCTAATCCTTATGTGCAAGATTTTCAAGGAGGATAGCATTACACAACGGACGTGTACCTAATAACAGAGCGAAGCTAATGGACGCATATTTTGTTTCCAATTGCCAGTGTTTTCGATGTTTCCTGAATTAAATCACGCAACACGTGACCCGAAATCTGCGAACGCACAAAGGACAGGCCAGGTAATACCCTGTCCCGACTAATAGACCCTTTGTTGTCACATTAGGCTCGCAACACGTTCCAATAGGATTATCGAGATTACCAACAATCTTTGCGCCTGGCTTGTTGTTATTTCATAATTTGTAATTTAATAAACTTAAGCGAACTTTAATTAAGATCCTAAGTTTTGAACAAACGTTTTGTTTTTGATTACTTTGTTAAAGATTTGTTTTGGGAGATTTGTTTTAGAAGTACGTTGGAGTCTTTGGCTAGAAATATTGGTCTAAACATGCTTAGAGCCTTTATGAATCTAATTATACACGTTCTTATTGCAGAGCTACGTTAAGATGATGTTACATCAATGAGCATTATAAATTTGGTATTGTGCGTTGATATTTCAAAAAATTCCGTTAATTTTAAAGTTAGTAACTCTTTTAAGATTTCAATTGTTTGTTACAGCAAAAGAAAAGTGATTTATGTTTAGTGTAGACGCATAAACAAAACGCATTCAATACAGGGTGTAATAGATTTATGACGTAGATAGCCACGACTCGTAATAGCGAAGTAATCGCTTCGTGGTACTATTGCTCTCTGATTGCGTCGCAAACTCCGTATTAATGTTGAGTATTCTAAAATTGATTTTCCGCTGCATTTGCAGAAATGTTAAAAGAATCTTTGTTATATTGTGCTTAGGAATAGTTTTGTTAATATTAATCCATAAATATTTTACTACTTATAAAAAAATGACTTTTAGATATGGTTATTACGCTTATAAGTATAATTATAATTACAAAAAATAATTTTAGTTTATAAGTAAGTACAAATGAATATGCTCGCACCTATTTCTGTGGTATCTTGTCTATGTAGCATCTCCAATCCAATATTCAGAAAGCACGACTAAAGGCTTTATCTACTTAAAACAACTAAAATAATCTACAATTCAATAAATCCAAGATTTCTGAGTAGTAAATACCATCTTATAATGTAGTTCTTACTTCTGCGGAACAATAAATGTTTTACGATAAAAAATACAAAGGGAAAACAATATCATAAACATGTGTAGGTAATGTATACGGGCAAAAACCATGTAATTATGAAACATACACCAACATGGTAAACCACAAATTCGCAATTAGTACCTTTTAGTCAATAATTCGACACAATTTTTGAATTAGGGTTATCGATATCAGAATAGTGGTGTAATAAACAGACTGTAAAAAGTGATTTTAAAAACAAAAAAAGTATGTTTTATCGTCGGTTTATAAAGGTCATTTACCCTTTAAAATAGGCATTTACCCTATCATTATAATAAATTTAAATACCTGAAATTATAGTAATATTTACTGTATATTCCTGGTATATACTCACCGGAATATACAGTAAATAATATGGATTACATTTTGCATCTATATTAGTTCCCTACGTGTTAAATATTTATAAATTACAGTGTGATATAGATGCTGTTAGTGTACCTGTTGAAAATAAATAAATAAAATAAACACTCACGTCAGTTATTATGGTAAAATTATTGTAATATTTTAGAGATATTCATCATTATTCTTAACATAGATAACTTTCTGGTGTAAGTAAGTGTAAGCAAAGCATATTTAATCAAAGAGACATTTCTTTGATTAGGATGACATATTTAAACGACTTTTTAAACTAATGTTATAATGTAATATATTGTATTTTAATTAAATACCAAAATTTTGCATGCCGGTTTAACGGTGAAACATGCAGCACTCCGTGATATTATGAACATCTTTGTAAACCATGTTTCAGGCAAATAAAGTTCTTATTCTATTCTTATTCTTAGAATCATTATTTAAAAAGTTTCTCCTTCTTACACTGGTACATAGACTGCTTTAAGTTTTATGTCTCTCTTTCTACAGCGTAATGGAAGAATAATTAGTTACGAGATTTTAATGTGCAAATTAACACTAAGCACAATAATTATAATTTTAAATAAGTTCTTGGCGCTTGATGAGAAAATTAATTTGTTAACAGTCTAAAATTTGTCAGTCACTCTTGTTGTTTTTGGTCTAGTGGTCGCTAAGTGCGACGGCTGCTAGCATGAGGTACTGGGTTCGAATCCCAGGTCGGACAAAGTGTTGGATTGGGACCTCTATAACATAACTGGCGAAATGTGGGTGCACCTCTGCCTACCTTCGAGGAACGAATATTAATATAAAGAATTGTTTAATTATCATTGTAGTAGTTATAAACAATGTAGAGAAAACCGCTTTGCTATATGAGTATATTGCTAAAATAACACACCTGGTGCACCTTTGCCTACGTTCGAGGAACGAATATTAATATAAAGAATTATTTAATTATCATTGTAGTAGTTATAAACAATGTAGAGAAAACCGCTTTGCTATATGAGTATTGCTAAAATAATAGTAGGTATAATAAGTTAGCTTTTGCCAATGTATTTAAAATGTATGCAAATGAATAACGAGAGTTATGTAGGGAATTTTATCAAGTAAAATCTTGCTTTTGAATTAATTATTTTTTTATAGTGTTTCATTAATTTTTGTAACAAAATGTACTTAGTTTTCAACTCTCCAGCAATGAGGACTGATGTGGTTTTGAATAATTAATATTTTATTGTAAAAAATAAAATCAAATGGTTTCATTTGTTTACGCGTCTTCTTTTACTAGTTCCCACTTTAAAATAAACTTAACACAATTAATTTAATAACGGAGTTTAAGCCAACGGAAATTAAGCCAAGTAAGTACCGATCTAATTTCAAGAATACTGAAGGAATTCTCAAGATCTGCATCATTATTACGAAAGACATGTCAGAATTTAGATGAAAATCTTGAAACATCTTAGTAGCGATTTATGTGCTAAGTACCAGGAGGTCAGCAAACCCGAGGAGGTTATTAATGCGGGGTGCAGGGTTGCTAGGCGACGCGAGAGGCGTCGACGTCGCGACGGCGCGACTGTGCGGCGCGACACGTGACGCATCCAACACCTCGCTACAGTGTCCGCCTACCCTTTGAATTCGATGCATACTTTTGGTTGGATTTAACTTTAAAAACCAATCAGTCTGAAATAAACGTATCTGTCTAAACATTCTTTATGGTCTCTACAATGGAGCGACAGCATTTGTTTTTAAAAGCCCTATTGCCTCTAGACAGATTCATGTCTCCTCCATTACTTTAAATTAATTGTAAAGTAATTTGCCAAACTCATAATAAATATAAGCTTTTTAATACAAGGAAAAAACAAGCACGGACTGATAGTCGTTACGCCCAAGAAAATTTAATAAATAAATATGTAAATTGGTTCCAGTTTAAAAGTCAAATGATTATTCATGTAATATTCGCTCCACTTGAAATGTAATACCTTTTAAAATGCTTTTATATTTAATCCGATCGTTGATAACATTTCCATTTCGTTACAGTTGCTTACTATCATAATAGGTAATTGAATAAATTATTGTCAAAACCAGGAAAGGTCAGGTTTTCTTGTAGATAAATGCCATTTGTAAGTTAGTTTTCTTGTAAGTTCATTACTTCTTCTTTTTAATGTTCTTGACAATAAAGCGTAATTGTTTTACCAAGGGGATTTACGTTTACAAAAATATGAGAGAATAATAGCATAGTGGTATCGTGCTTTGAATTGACCACCCCCTTTCCTCCCGTGGTTGTCGTAACAGTCGACTAAGGGAAAATCCAGAAGATGGGTAGCAACGTCTTCTGTATTCTGGATCGCAGCGAAGCGATGCACTTGCGAGGCGACTGATGATGAATATCAAAACCTCATTGCCATCATCTTTATTCTACTAGTGCTATATCGACTTTGTATGAATCACATAAAGATAGATAATTATCGATTTCGATTCGATTATAATCGAAACATTATAGAGAATACGGAAAATGCCGCCGAAAACAGCAACACGAAATTATCCCAAAATATTCACAATGAATGAATAACCAATCTAATTGAGTCGCGCATAACTGTTTAAAGCCTTTTAATTAAGCTTAGATAGCACTTAGCCGACGTCAGGAGCGTCGCAAATGTTAGGGAGGCTGTTAATAAAATTTTGTTAATGTGCTTAATGTATATTGATCGGGTTATTTACAATTACAAAGACTGGACATGGGCACATGCTATTATAGGCATGTTTTTCTGTCATAGAAAGTTGTCGTTCATTGTGGCCTTCTAAGGGGGAGGCCTTTGTTCAACAGTGGACATCTGGCTGATGATGATGACGTACCTACATTTATGAAAACTAAACCTTGAAGAAAAAATCGAATTCTATTTCTGAAATTACACAATATTTTTTTACTACGTAAACATTGGACATCGAAATATGAATTTTTAAAAACAAAATAAGGTCAACATAAGAAAAATTATATGTACTAGTATCTATTATTATTGGTTCATTACATTTTATCTTCACGTAGCAACGTCACTAGTACCTACATTACACTACAATTTACAAACACGTAAAGCATGATAACAATCAAAATTAGGTATTTATAGCTGGGATATAAACTATTCATCGCAATTAAGCTAATACGTAGGTTCGAACAAAATTGTTTTGAATCCATAATAAATGTTGTTCAGGAATGTAATGTTATAATTTAATATTATTATGTACACTGTAGGTACATGATTTAGTACATAACCTAAATATATTTTTCAGTTGAGTTATGCAATATAATATAGTTTGCGGTTGGTTGACATGCAGCATAGCATTTCTTTCGTCGTTTGCATTTTTTCTGTAGCTGGGGTGGGGTGCAAATAGAGAGGCTTCAGATATGACGATAGTTATCGTTTACGTACGTGCCGTCGCAACCTGGACGGCCAACCTCGCTATCATCTTTGTTGACTGACCAATATCTACTCCACGGCATGACCTATTCCAGTGACTCGTACGAAGAAGAAAAAACTGGGCTAAAATGGTAAATCCCGAAGTCCATGCGATTCTTCAAATGTTTTTAAAATCAGTAGCTAGAATAAAATTATACTCAATTATCGCTACAGATAGCCAGATATTCAAAAATATAAAGCAGTAATATTCTATGTTTAACAGGGTCGTTAAATATTTAATTTATTTGAGAGGAGTGGACTTATATTCTTCACCCAGAAATTTTCCGTCTACATTTGGTACAAAAAACTGATCAACACAAAACTCAACAACCTGTCAAACTAGTAAGTATTAATGGATTTAACATCTTATAATATAAACCTTTTAGAAACCTTATATTAATTTAACAGCGCTAAAAATTGACGGGATAGTAAATTATTTTACTGCCATTTCAGAAACTGGGATTTAAGTAACTATTATCTATTGATTTTCTAATAAATGTAGTTATACTGATTAATTTATTTTTATCCGAAGACATGAAAGGAGCAAGACGAAGGTACTTTTTTCCGTACCAACCATAAACTAGGCAAATTTTACACAGACTCTCTTAATACAAAGTAAATTTGCATTTGCTTCGAAGGCTACTTTGTATCCAGATGAAAAGCGTGGAACAGCACTTAACGTTTTAATAAAACTTGGTTCCATCGAATCTTCGTCACAGAACAACGTCTTAACCTAGTCTAGTTTCATCTAAAGTAGATTTTCGTGAACTGCGACATAAACACAGTAGCGGATGAAAGACACAGAGTAACCTCTGATGGAGTGCTCACTGCTAAGCCCGACAAACTTGCAAATGCTTCTTCCTGTAATCACTGAAAAAATTGCTGCTACCACAGTACCTATTGTATGCCAACTGCGAGAACCAATGATGATCAGATTATTAAAATTAACTAGGTACATATTGTAAACAAAAAAAGAGAGTTGTGTATGTAGCATTAAAGTGCTAAGTGGTTTTATTTAGACCATTGAGCGGTATGTGACACGTTACTTTGGGTTTTGTAACTGTTTTTTTTTTCGACTCAGTATAACTTCAAAATCAGCAATTATAAAAACAAAGGTACTGGGCACTGATCTTGTTAACAATGTAGTACAGTAGCCTCGTTCATCTGTGTTGCGCTATAACTAAGTGAGGTGAGTTGAGAGTTATACATTTTATAAAACCAAAAAGAAAGTTCAATGTCGTCGTTTGTGTATGAATTAAATGCATAGGAGTTCTTTACTGCCGTCATACAACACACATTATTATGACAAGGTGCTGCGTTGAACAGTTCGAGTGCGCTTCGCGGTTCACCCGCACTGGAGCGCTCCATTTGCTCACTACTCCGTGTTAGCTGTAGGCAGCAAGAGACACGGGAAGTGGTCTCGGTAACGGGGTGTTAAGCACTGTGATTACGCCACCCAGTTTGCATACAGTGCTGTTACCAACTCAAGTTAGCAAGCACTTCCAAAAGTTTTGTTCGAAATTGCACTAGCGTGCTCCTTCCCGATATGGGGTGAAGAACACTTATTTACATGTTTTACTTCAACAGGGAAGGTAGGCCCGAAAAAATGTATACTTACAGTTTCTTAAATTAATTTCATAATATGTACAAGTTTTTAACAACGGCTACGTATTTGACTTACCCTTATTTAGCGTCACATAATTATTTTGCAGGATTTTGTCATCTCCATGGTTTCCCAAAACCAATTTATTATTTGCCCGTTTTCCACTTTTTACATGGCACCTATACTTATTTCCTTTACAATACCTTAGTAGGTATATACGTAGCTATAAATATGTTAGATAATATAATATTGTGCTTTCATCAATCGACCCTATTACACAGTTGGTTCAAGGTTTCCTGTTCATCATTATCATTATTGGTTTCCCGCAGTTCTTGATTCGTTTGCGTTGCTATGAAGCCTTAGGAGTTCCCCATTAATTTGTTCCCCATTGATATTGTAAATAATTGACCCGATGTGGTTATAAATAAAGCTGATGTATTACGAACGAAGCTAATCATGTTTTACGTTGTTAAATAATGAACAGAAATTAAAATTTTGTTTATAATCTGTGTCTATACTAATAGACATAGATCTATAATTATAGTTCAGATTTTTGTTTTTGTAGGCCTAAGATGACTGCAACTGCATACTGTATAAAATTACAAAAAACATGTACATAACACCTTTTTTAAAAATTTATTTTCAAATTCTAAAAATTTAAAAGTTACATAGTCTTTTATAGTGAGGTAGCCATACGTTTTTGGGAGATTGTACTATGGTAGATTAGAAATTAATTATCGACTAAGTAGTCCAATAGGCGTACAATTTCAATTTGAGGCTTACCTCTATAAATATTTTGAGCCAACGTTTCTGGTAGCATCAAGTTTGGTGCATTTTCGCTGACGGTAAATTTAACATAATGCGATTTCCGCATGTCTTGCTTCAAATTTTGCGGAACAAATGTTTCTTACGTATTTCGAATGTTCTTGCAAATGTTGCAGAAACATTGAGAGTCGAGCGATGCTGTCTCAGCAGTTACACGCATTTGGTTTGTATGTTTCCTCGTTAGATAACGCAAACAGTGTTTTTCCTCACAAATACACGATTAATTTTAATAGGAGGGGCACAGCATTAAAATAATGAACACTTAATTTCGCCATACAATAAAATATAC
Source organism: Abrostola triplasia (assembly GCA_946251915.1). Lineage (NCBI taxonomy): Eukaryota > Metazoa > Arthropoda > Insecta > Lepidoptera > Noctuidae > Abrostola > Abrostola triplasia. The sequence continues at coordinate 4,728,657 of OX276434.1, read as the reverse complement.
AATACTCTTTACTGCCTCGTTGATCAAGTGGTCGCTAAGCGCGACTGCTGAGCACGAGGTCCTGAGTTCGAATCCCGGGTCGGGCAAAGTGTTACTGGGTTTTTCCATTAGGTAATTCTCAGTGGCAGCACGGAGTTTGGATTTTTGCCCGGTTAAAGGCAATAGGCTCGCCCCTATTACATTGGGACCTAAAAAGACATAACTGGCGAAATGTGGGTGTACTATATGTATGTATGTGCACCTCTGCCTACCACTTCGAGGAATACAGACGTGATGCTATGATATGATGATGACATTGTGAAATAAGTGATTTCATAACGTAAAAATATACAAATTCAAACTCAAATCAACATAAAATTGCTAATTCCAACGGTATTCCTACCAAAACCAATACATTTCTGCCACTGACACACCTTAACCAACGTACCTATATATAGTTATAAATAGGTATGTAACAATTGATTACATGGCATTAGTAGTAGCAGATAATGTTTGACTTTGGCATGTAATTACTGGCGCTGATTAAACGTTCGCGCTGTCGAACTATGATGGTAGCAATTATAATTACTCGCGTGACATGTTACTGGTAAGTACTAATCAAATTAAACTAATAACATGTGTTAAAATTGCTCATCGAGTTGTAAGTCTATATTGTACACGATTTAATGAATTTTCACAAGCTTTTATTTAACTTGCGATGTTTGTATGTATGACTGTATGTATGTGGGTTTATTTAGATCATATCTTGCAATCTAAATTAGAACCACTTTTTGACATCCGATTGAAATGAAATTTTGTATACTTAAATAGGTTTGGTGACAATACAATATTATGGTACCTACCTTTGATTTAAAAGCTAATGTAATAGGGGGCGAGCCTATTCAAATCCAGACTCCGTGTTCCAACTGAGAATTATCTGATGGAAAAACCCAGTAACACTTTGCCCGACCCGGGATTCGAACCCAAGATATCATGCTCAGCAGTCGCGCTTTCTCATAATTAACCTCACCTAACCTAACTACAGACACTAACTTATTTTCCGTTAAGTTCATTTTCTGGATCATCCAAAATACCTCTTGCCTTAAAAAAGCTACACATCGTAAATACATAAATTTTCATTGACTGCTAAACTTTCTACCAAAGTACTCCACATTGGGGGGTTACAATATGTAGTTACTTACGTAAACGTGTATAAATTGCAATGGCGGCGGTAACTGCAGTGCCGCCGACCATAACAGCCTCTGATGAGGCAATAAACGTTGGGCGGCTGAAAAAATAAAAGCATTTCGTGATTGTCCGCTAGGGGGCGCATTCTCACCACCCGCTGATGTACGACGTCTCTGCCCATTTAATTGCGGATATCCGAACGCAATTCCAATTCTAACACATTTTCGACCTTATCTCCTTGTGATAAGGCTTCGATAGTGAAGGCTGGCTAGCCTCGTTGAAAACTGTTTCGTGTATTTAGGTTTTAACGGTAGTGTGAAGTTGACGTGATTTACAGATTAACCCTTGTTTCGCTGTTGTCCGATAGTGTTCGGGTTTGGGATAGGTTCAGTAGATTTACAGTCTGGAGTTAATTATTAGTGGGGCTGTAGTATAAAACCTAAGAGAATACCATGCCTAATAATGGATATATTTTGATGATATTAGTTGACACGTCTGCTTAAAAGTAAGTAACATAATTTCACGCCTGTATTCCCCGAAGGGGCAATGGGCAGGCCATATCGCTCGAAGAACCGATAACCGCTGGAGAAGAAAGGTTCTCGAGTGGCGACCACGAACCGGAAGACGCAGCGTTGGCAGGCCTCCCACCAGATGGACCGACGATATCGTCAGAATTGCGGGCGACCGGTGGATGGAATTGGCAAGCTGTCGTTCTTTGTGGCGTTCTAAGGGGGAGGCCTTTGTTCAGCAGTTGACGTCTTTCGGCTGATGATGATGATGATGATTCCCCGAAGGGGTAGGTCGAGGTGCACATATAGTACACACACATTTTTCGCCAGTTATGTTTTTAGTTCCCAATGTAATAGAGGGCGTGCCTATTTCCATAACAGGGCACAAATCCAGACACCGTGCTGCTACTGAGAATAACGTAATGAAAAAACCTAATAACACTGCCCGACCTGGGATTCGAACCCAGGACCTCGTGCTCTGCAGTCGCGCTTAGCAACCACTAGACCAACGAGGCAGGCAAAAATAAGGTTAGTAGTCAAAATTAACTATATCCTTTATCACTTATCATTGGGCAATAAATTAAAAACTCAAAACTACAACATACCTACAAAATAACAACGAAAAACTCAGTTTAATCATACCACGTACTGAATTCTTTTCTGTGTAATTATTTGGGTACCCTTGAACAACAACAAAAAGTAGTTGAGTAGTATTGTTGAATAATAACAACAAAATAAAACTGACATAGTCTAGCACAATCACAATCTACCTACAGCGTGTACAGTACCTCAAATAATCTCACAGAGATGAAACTGGGAAGGTTTATTAGGAAATACGTTCCCGACTGCATCGCAAGTAATCCAGTCACTGTCTCGCTTAGATTACATCCCAGAGACATATGAACTCACAAGAAACCCAAGGTTATAAAGCTACTCAAGATATGTAATTTTAAAGGAGGATATGAAACTTATTTACCATGAAATGAATATTTGGGGACAGAATAAGAAATATTAACATCGTGTGTAATAAGAAGGCAAAGTATTTTCATTTCTATGCAGATTACGGAAATAAGAAATTGTGTGTATAATGCCGGCAATGTCGGAATAGTCAAGATATTTAGCTTAGAATTCAATAGAATATAATTTATGTGTAAAATGTAAAATATTGTTTATAGGGTGGTGAATAAATAAAATAAGAAATTCGCATAACAATCTCAATCTCATTTTATTCAGCGAAAATAAAGAATACATTTTAAAATGGCTGAATTTAAAATATATTATGCAAATCAAATGTTAAAATTCAATACGTTTACTCCATTAAATGAAACCCAAGTGAAAAAGAAAATGATAGAGAAAAACTCTTGAATTTTAGTTTCTTCTATCAACTCCCTATTCTCACAATTACTGTTACTACTCATCTCACAACAATCTCCTATGTCACTATTCGCATGGTGGTATTAAGTATTAAGTTGCTAACGTCGCTTTCTCAACAAGACAAGAGTAAATAATTTTTGAAAAGTTAGAGGGTTATTGCCATAATCCTCACACTTGGCAAGCGGCTTGGGGATCTGATATTGGTGGTAAAGTTACAGAAGACGCTGCTGCCCATCATCTAGATTTCTTCTTAGTCGCTTCTTACGACACCCACGGGAGGAAAGGGGGTGGTCAATTCTAGGCTGGATACTACTCAACACAACACACTCTTAATTCATACATAGCTCAATCAACAAGAGAGACGTTTGAAAATTACGATGCCACAGATAGTTATGGACTTTTAACGTGTTCCTTTTCCAAATCCTCCTCATATTATTTACTATCCAATTCATTTTCTATTTGCCGACTCAAAATATTTCCTAGAACGAAAAGGCTTCATTGCCACGTTAGATGAACTTTCAGTATCATACAATTAATCAACGTCATAATTAGAAGTTGTTGGCTCTAGTTTATATGCGTACGAGTTTACTGCTTAATTAGTTTGTATCAGTTCAGCGCATCAGTATAACACGACGATAGTTTTAGTCGCTAACTGTATACATTTAAAGTTTTAAACAACTTAGAGAATTAAAACGTTTTATGCGTTCGCTGACGATACAAATTAACTAAGACTTAGTATTGAAGGACCAGACCTACTTATTTAACAGTATGTTCTCTATTATCAGGCCTCAGTTCTCGTAGCCTACTGCACAGCTCTCAGCTTTATCTTTTCAGAGATAACTGGAGCGTCCAAGAGGTGTTTATCAGTATCTATATCTGAAACGCTTACTTGTGCGAAATGTATTCATTTTACATTCCAGCACAGGGTCTAATGATGGGGTCGACACCAGTTCTTTTCTTAAATCCTAAATACAAATGCAAATTGAAGTTACTTTTTGGAAAAAGCCGTACAATAAAACTTTCACGGTAGTCCAGACTTGAAATTTAAATTGTTAACGCTGAATATAAATCATCCAATAATTTCATACTAAGGAACGCAAGAATAACTTTTCTCGATTCATGTTTCTTTTATAGAACAATTTAATTTTAAACCAGCTAAATCCATTGGTATGCGAGTAGCGATTTAACAAATCAACATTCCGGATAAGCATTGTCTATTCAAGTCGTGTCTGCACCAACCCTTTCTCCTTTCAGTTCATTTCTTTCCCGAAGTTGTGATTTTATCCCCCTGTGTAAACGCAATAAAAGATCAATGAGATAACCTCTCAGCTGAATATAAAAAAATGTCTGTGGCTTTGTTTTGCGGTCTTTATGAGTCGATTCGCACATAGTGGTATTGCGAAAATTACCAATATGGAGGAACAATACGTAATGCTGGTAGCTTGTATTCCGAAATAGGCAAATCAGGTTCACTCATATAACCAACTAAAGGATAGCTGGCCATAAAATGCAAATACAAGCTTTTCTCTCATAGAGTGTCTGATAGAAATGTTTTTTTTGTTATAAAAATCCTATGTCGGATTTTGTCCCAATGGTGATAAATGGTGGACTAATTGTTGTGTGTAAGCCATGTCAGACGGCTTAAACTCTGATACCAGGTTGTTCATCAACCATACGATAAGAAAAAGAAGACCTCCAATAATAACTACTAACAAAGGCAGACATAATTTTACTTTATACTTTAATTGATTAAAAGCAATAACGAAGCCCATTTCATAAACCCAGTTGTTAAAAATATTTTTAAAATGTATTGGAAAAATGACACTTTCAATACCTGGCTCTTAAATATCTATGAACCTATTGAAAAACTGAATTCGACTCTCGCAAAACATGGAATGTACACAATACCCACTGGAATATGGTCTTCAGTAATGAGATTTTTTTAACTAAACTGGCAATGGTGTAAGAAGAACACATCCTAATATAAATTACTGCTAATGTAACAATTTTAATTTATGTAAATACTTATTTATAAAAGTATGTAGGTGGAGTTATAATATTCCAGATCATTATGGACCCTGTCGAGCACAGCAAAAGATGAGAGAGGAGGGTTAACCTAGTTATTTACAACATTATAAAATTATATTTCATTGTAGTAGGTTATAGGTTTGTTTTTCAAAGATGCAGACACATTGAAGTGCAAGTAAAAAGCAAGCTATAGTGCCTACTAAAACCCTGCCTAGCACTGTTCTAAGGTACAGCGTTTAGTCACGTTCAGCAAATATTTGTCGGTGCTTAGCAACGCGTCCTAGTTAGTGCTTATACAGTAATGACCCATTTTCAGCTAACTCACAATATATAAATAAATCGATTTTCATATAAGTATCACACCAATATTATAAAGGCGAGAGTGTGTTTGTATATTTCTTACCTATCACGCTCAAACAGCTGGATCGATTTCGATGAAATTTCACGTGGAGGTAGCTGACATCCTTAATTGACATATAAGCTTCTTTTTATCCCGAAAAAATGTAGCGAGTAACACCGCGGGGCGCAGCTAGTATGTAATTGCCAATAACCCACGACTGTATCATTATTTTAAAAAAAATGCAAAAGCATTATTATTTTAAGCTCCAATCTGACGTCGAAGTAAAGCATACCTACCTAAATCTATTCCCACAATTTCTTTATACGAGCCGCCAGCCCGCCAATCGCACGTGTGAAAAGGCGAACGCTTTTAGCCCGCTCTATAGTAATAGGTGTTTTAACCCATTCAATCGCCGCAGGCTAAATTGGACACTCAAAAAACACAAAAGGGTCTCAATCTCCCATTGAAATAACAGAGAACGATGTTCGGTCGGCGGATGAAATGTCGCACGAAGCGTGTTTCCCGTTTGTTACCGCGCGGCCCGTTTCCCGATTAATTATGAAGGACGGTGGCAGTCACAGGGTTGGCTTAACCCTTGCGGCCAGCGTCAGTTGCACTCGCGACAAATTGTGTTTTATAGCATGTTGAAAATTTGATTAATATTGAAACTATTCAATACAATCGACGTTATTAATCATTCTAATTCTGGTATTTAAGCTGCTGGAGTTATTTTTATTGTTGCAAGGTTTTCTACCAGACTGGACTTAGTAATAGTGTAAAAGTGAATGGTGACCATTATTTATAATGTTATATACATCAAGTAGTTTTATACCATCTCCAATGTAAAATACCCTAATTTAACGCAGAACTAAAATGCATAGGAAGGTATTGTGGAGCGATTGTAAATTAAACTAATTAAAACTAAACGGACGATGCTAGTTTTCCATGTAGGTAGCAACTAGCAACCTTTACTAATTGTTCTTTAAAGTGCCTAGTTAAGGACTAAAATTCTCATTAAAGACACAAAGAGTATTTGACAGTGCATTATGATAACAAAAGCGCGGCACAAAATACTAAATTAGCTAGTAAATGCTTCTGAAGGAGCTGAAAGGAGAGCGTTGTATAAAACGTATTTTCTTTAAGTTTATAGCATGCTGCTAGTTGCTAAGTTTGTATTTGTTGTTAATGTAGATTTCAGAAGATATTAAGTGGACAAACCGATTTCCCGAGAAAGGAAAAACAATATTGGCAAAGGTTTGATAGAGCAATAAAGATGATTGGCTAAATTATCCAAATCAAATCCAATTGCAATCTATCTACAATACGGCATTTCTTTTAATATGTGTAAACAGAATGAATTATGTGTTTAATTTCTCGACTTTTCATAAAAACCTCGATGTTATAAAACTATTAACAAGTAGGTAACATGACTTTACTAAGTTTAAACTTTAAGTTATGTTTTTAAGGTATCAATTACGTTTAAATAAATACTAAAAGGCGAACCAATTAAAAATACATCACAAATTGATAACACAAATCGGAACCTGTTCTGGTCATATCGTAATTAAATCCAGCATTTGTTTCCACGGGCGATTACAAAGAAAGCAATATTCTCGTTTAATAATAAACAAATTGTTCATTCGAGCTCGGTATTACGAATGGATTTAATTTTTCCGTCGCACTGGCTTCGTACATGAAACTTCTATTATGAGAGCTCCCGTGGGCTTGTATTATATGAGAGTCGTAACAAATTTTCCGAAAATTAACATAAATGCTAATGTCTCTCTTCATGTTATTTGCTTTACCCATTTCATATTGTATCTAGTTTAGTTTTTTAACTTGTAGCCGGCTGGTTGGGATATTGGTTAGGGAGGGATCGAGTAATATCTTCCCCTAAGGGTAGTATTTTTTGGGAGTATGAAATACTCATATCAGTTTCTTTTCGTCTTATTATTGGGCCAATGTTTTCAGTATTCGTTTACAGGGATATCCAAAGAAAAGTTGTACTTTTGACAAATTCCATAATTCATCTTTTTTGACATTCGGTCGGTGCAGCTGGTAGGCGATGTCTGGTTCGAGTTCAGGTTCTCTAAATATTGTTAACCCTATTTTTTGGGCAACTTGCCTTTGAGTTCTTTTTCTTAGCACTGTTCTAAAACTGTGCCTGATTAAATAACTATTAGTTACGTCCAATCCATTGTAGCGTTGCAATCCAACACCAAATAACTATGACATAAGAATCTCAAGTATAAAACTGCTCTTAATAAGAAAGCGTCAACATTTTTGCTCACGTCAGACGTGTCTGCAGTGAACTCAAAATATCGAGGGCTTCCACAAAAACGAAATATTATTACGAACGTGACTGCTCACTCGCTGTTGAGGAAAATTTCAAATAAATATCCACACATGAGTTGTTACAACACCTACGTAATTTAAATGCCAGATGTACACTTGTTTATTTTGTTGTACTTTTCTATAAGAGAAAAATATAACGTGATATTTTATCACACTAATTTTATAAAGACGTTTGTGTGTCTGTCACATCTTCTCGCTGTAACGGCTGTAGCAATTTTGTATGCAGGTGACCGACACCCTGGATTAACAGATTCCTTTTAATCTTGAAAAAATGTAGCAAGTAACAACGAGGGGCGTATGTTGTTTTTTACATAAACCTGGGTAAATTTTAGACAGTATCTGTAAATAATTTACAGCTTTATATACCGAACATGCTCATTTATTTAAGGTCTAATTGAACTTTATCCTACAGCCTCGGTGTTCTCAGACCGTCAACACAGCCCCAAGGTATGTCGGCTACGATTACCGTAAGCCTGCTCCCCTAAGGATTAACAAAGCTTCCAATTGAAGTGACAAACAACGTGTATAATTTGTCTTATGTTTATGTTTTTAATACGCTCGGCAACTTACACTTCACAGTTTTAGCGTAAATGCTTAAGAAAGAAGAACTCAGAGTTGAGAAACTTTTGTTGCCGAGTGTAAGCGAGTAAGTGTTATTAATAAGCAAGCAAAAGCATCTTACTGCTGCATATTATACCATAGTGACATAATGATATTGGGTAGTCTTTTTGCTGTATACATACCCAAACTGGAAATTAAACAACAAACAAAAAACTGGACGTGACAATCGACAATTTTCCAAATAACACGATTATTTTTCGTAGAAAGGCACGTAACTAAGGGTGACTAAGAAAATAGAAATAAAACAGTGGAGAGCAAATTAAATAAGATACGTCTTCGCGGCAATGATTCGTAGTTAGAGGGCCCTCAAATCTCGATGGCTCACGCAGAGCTGACCCCTCGTAAACACAGATTGGGTGAGATGACCAAATTTACTTAGACGCGAGCACTGCACAAATTCGACATTGATGTATCTTCACATACGCTAGTGTTCACGATAATGCAATTAAGTTTTATTTATTCAATTAAACTTGCTGTTATAGGTATAAGCCGCTTTTGTACTCAGTTAAGGGCAATCAAAATAAAATTTATAAAATATTACTGTGAATATGGTAAATAATAAGGATTAGACCAAAGTGTACAAGTAGTGCCTTAAATAAACAAAAATAAGTAGGTATTTAATTAGAAAAACATTGCACTGTACCAGATTGTAGTTTTTCGTTATTGAGTACTTTCTGAGCTTACCTAGGTGTGTGTTCAATGTAATTTAATGAAGACGGAACAATTTGGTAGTAAGTATTTTGTTAGTCTTCTTACAGTTGCGTAGAAAAGAGTAAAAAGTACTATTTCGTACACCAATCCCGCAATTCATGAAAGTACCATACTCACGCTCAGTAATTTCAAAACAATACAAGTTTTACGACATATACCTTTTGCACGCGAGCATACTTTCCTTCCCATGTGAGGGCTTCGGCAAACATTGCAGATGAATCATAAAAACGCACAATAGTTTACGAGTACGACTGTACGTCCAATTTTATTACTGCGTCGCACCCCCTCACGATTCGTTTGTATCTGTAACGTAACTTTTGTTACCTTACGTACAATTTACATTCATTGCTTTTATTCTAGGTGTCAGTGTTTATAAATAAATTATATGTATGCTTCTTTTTCTTTGTGTATGTTTACCGTCTAGCTAAACTAACTTGTGCCGTGGTAGGACCGTAGCAACTTGCAATGTTTTAGATGCCTAAGCAGAAGTAGAAAATGTTTCTTGAATATTTATTTTTATGGGTCACCTGAAAAAGGACAAATTAATTTAATTGTAATTATAGCTTTTTGCACTCATTCTTACTTCAACACACCACCCAGACTCGGGACAAACATCTGTGGATCGCACAAATTTTGTAGCGTGCGGGAATCGAACCTGCAACCATTACTGCAGCAGTCCAATTCCTTAGCCACTGTGCCAATTAAAGTCGTCAACACAACACTTCAAAAGTGGTAGGTACAAAGTTTTCTCTTCACGTGTATTCGTATGGTATATAACAACAGGCACCAACACTTGTGGTATTAAACCAGTTGTCACGAGTTGTGAATCCCCTAACAACCCTAACTTTTTAATCACCATCCGCGTGTACCCGATAGATTGCGTTGACCAATCAATTTCTTTCTATTTTTGTTTCAGTAGCACCTGTATTGAACGCTTTGACGGCTCGTAGCGCGTAGCTCTCGCGTAGAACAGTCGATCTACGAGGTTAAGCTGCGCTAACCGCGGTCAGCCTTGTGATGAGAGACCGTAGTCTTCATATTGAGACCGAGGGGTCATTCAAAAGGCACGTTAAGTCTACGTCTTGAACTTGGTGGTTGGTCTTCAATTTCTCTCATCGTGTCAGTTTGCAGCCCTATTGGAGTGTGAGGAAATCGAGAGTTCAATGCACTAGGGAATCGACATTAACAGCTTATGTAAACCAAAAGCTCAGTGCCGTACAAATACATAATTATGTGGTACACTAAATATTATACATAATGTTCAAGTTAATTAGTTGTTCATTATGTATTCATTAACACACGATAGTTACCTCCATTCCAATCTGGATTGACTTGGTGAATAATACAATTCCCACTTACATACAATGTAGGTTTATGTCCTAGCTAAATGTGTTTCTATCAGAATTTGAACTAGGCGATTATCTAAATAATTAAGCTGTAATTATATGATTATAATTGCTTTGGGACGTAACAGATTAATGATAGTCCTAGGGTAGGTTCTTGACGCTCAAACGCCGAGACCGATTGGATGAAATTTCATATGGAGGTAGCTGACACACTGGATTAAAACATAGTCTACTTTTTATCCCGAAAAAATGTAGCGGGTAACACTGTGGGGCGCAGCTAGTAAGAGATGAGTGCAAAGAAATATCTGTGTGTATTTCTGCAAATTAAGTTTTAATTTAAAATTAACGTAATTTTTCATTTACGGATGTATTAGCCGAACGTTTTACCTTCAAATTAAAATTGCAAAAGGTGGCCTCCATTTTACATCCCTCGAATATTAGGATTTATTTTCGAAATGAATAAATATAATATCAGCATAACGTAATAAGGATTAGGGGTCCATAAATACGTAAAATGTGTCTATTTTACATTGTTCCGGTTGGCGAGTCGCACCCTTTGGAAAGTGGTAATCCGCGGTAATGCCACCAAAACGCCGGTGGAAGTAAAGGGTTCTGTATAACTTAATTCCAATAAAACTCAAAACGTGCGACGAATAGGGATCAGAGCTGTTAAGCATGGATCTATTCTCTTGAAATGGCAGAGTAGCGTTTGATATCCTTTGTCTTATAGAAAAGGGTTCCGATGTCAGTTAAAACTGACATGAGAAGCAAAAAAATTGAACAGGAAATTCCAATCAGTTATTTTTTTTGGTTCACCTTTAAATAGCTACTAATAATTAGTACTTTCTAGAATTTCATGTATACTTTGGCCAGTATTTAAAACACTTCCTCTTACACGGATACATAACGAAGATTTCCACGTGTATTTCATGTAGTACACGCATATAGTATTCACAAAGCGTGCCAACCAAATGAGGAACAAAACAAAAAGTGCAACATCTTTTTAAAAATATATCGCATGATATGTCTCGACTGAGCCCAGTAGGGATGCAGTAATGAAATGCTACGGAACGTGTCCCCTCCCTAGTTACGAGGACAGAATACTGATACCATGAAATGCCTTCGTTTGGAGTGCATGCCACTCGCCTGTCAACGAAAAAAAGACATCGATGGATATTTTTTGTTGATGCTTGGGTTCCGTCAAAGTTCCGCAGTACCATCGATTTTGGGAAACTTTGAGCTGCTACAAACTGAACTAGTTTTTATTACAAAAATTCGTATATTCCTGATACCTAACAGCAGTACGGTGACATAAATTGTACAAAACAGAACTAGAAGAAAACTATGAGTACCTGTACCATGCTAGCTTTCGGTTGCGACTTTTGTCCGTATGAAAAAATTCTGCTATTTTTTTCAGGATAAAACGAAACTTAAGGACTTAGAAACTATATTATAGTTTAAATAAAACTATGTTCACCGACGTGTCGAATCCTTTACAGCATCGGTCATAGGCAGATTATTATAATGGTTGCCAAATTCTATTCAAATTCCTGCAACCGTTTTTAAGTGGTTGAGCAACAAGCATCCAAACTCACAAATACACGTTAGTAGGATTGAAAACCATTAACTTCACTGTAGCGCGCCTGCTCAAGTTTTAGAAAATCAGAGAGTCATACGAACATTTTCAGAACGTAGCCCAACTATAACTTCAGAGATATGTCTGTGGAGCCCATCACGTACAAGCTTCATTAACTTCGCCGGCTTCCGAGTATACCGTAATAACTTTCTCAGGACGATTTAAAGGAACGCACAGGCGGTATTTTTATTCAATCTTGGCCCAGTGAAAGTTTGTTTCGTAGAATAGACCCGGAAATTAAATTTCTATCTCCCACGTCTCATTTTATGCGGTCGAGCTATTATTTACGTTATCTACCTTACTATTCACTTTACAAGACATCTGACTTTTCACAGCTCTGTTTCTATTTGATGTTCTATATTTATTTAATGAAGGCTACCCAAAATTTCTTAATGATACGACTAGAGATTCTGCTGGAAAATGCCATATTGACTTATATTGTAATAAAAACTAGCCCGTTACCCACGGTTTGAACAACGTGAATTTTTTCGATATTTAATGAGTTTTTATGCTATTCGGGGCCGAGATAAATCCAAAAATTTGGAAATCAACAAAATCGGCCAAACCATTCTTGAGTTTGTTATAAATGTATAGATTGCTATGTAGTGTCAACAAGTATTCGCGAACAGTTATAATAGTTACTGCACTCGTCTAAACCGCAATAAGCCTGACCCTTCCTGTGGTAACCAGTGTCAGTTAAACTAGCATTTCGATGGAAATGCGTGCCCGTGACAAGTGTCCGAACTAATTTTAATGTGAAATGTGACAATTAATGTGTAATGTGATAGATACATTACGCTAGCTAGTTCACTTGACTGTCTTCCTACTAATACGCGACTGTTAAACATGACACTTAAATAAAGATTGTATGTACTGACTTGAATATTTAATTTATGTAAAATAAGAAACAAAAGAGGAGCGACAGCTTCGACGGGACCCTAAAACGAATTCAGCATATAAAGAAACGGGTGAATATCCATTCGCAGGGTTCTACTTGAGACAAAACGTTAGTTTAAATGGTAACAAAGTATAACACGAGAAGCACTGACTAGGAATATCACACGTGTGAGCTTCTCGGTTCGCTTCAGGCAATAATAAATAAATGTATTACCTATTATTAAATCTATTATATAAACATTGATTGCTGTTCGTTACTCTCGCCTATACTCGAGAACGACTGGACCAATTTGGCTTAAATATTCGTAGAAGTCCAGATAAGGCATAAACTGTGAGAAGGTGGTTTGAAGTTCGCCAGGTCAGCTAGTGTAAGGAGATTATAATTTGTGCTATTTTTAGTTTTCGGTTTTATATGCGTCAGGTTTTATGGAAACAGGTCATAATGTGGTGTGGAGATGAAGGCCGTGGTTACAGTACGTACTTAGGTAAGTTACGTCGCTAGTAGAAACTATCCATCTATTCCTCAAACTGTTTTAAGTTAACCTTTAGTCTACTAACAATAATGATTAATGATCGGATCTTAATCGAATGGGACCAAACGGGAGGCACCTGCTTTCAAATAAATAAAAAATCATCAAAATCGGTTCACCCAAGCGAAAGTTATGAGGTAACAAACATAAAAAAATCCTCCTTTTTTGAAGTCGGTTAAAAAAGAGACCAACCAACAAATCGATAAACAAATAAAAGACCCATCAAATCAACCTTGACTGATTAATTGGTCGACAACCCTCCATTCAGTACGGCTTTGTCTATTTCAGTAAGATGTCAATGCTGGCATTTCTTCAGTTAACTATGTGCTGGGCATTTATCTTATGAAGGATACAAAGGGCTGTCATAATAAAATATCCCACTTACGTAGCAGCTACGTGATATGGGTTGACGTTATAATAACATACGTCTTCTTGCTAACCCCACTGGCGGGTTATGAAGGCATTTGTTAAAACCGTCACAATCTTTTCCTTAAGATTTTCCCGTAATATAATAGTTTTGTTAAAATTTACTTAGCTGTAGAGATTTTATTCAAATAACTTTGTATGACTTTTTGTATTTTTTATGCATGTTGCCATGCTGGGCTTAAATTTTAAATTGTATTTTTCAAGTTTCCCTTAATCAATTTAAAAAATAACTTTGTGTTAGTCCTTTGCCTAGTTTTGGGTGAAATTTCGATTATTTTCTGTTTGGAATAGTCGAATCAAGAGTCAGAGGGTTCTGGCTCTTGTGCAGGTGCACAACCTATTTCACTGACTCCTCGAGAATTAGTTTCTCGTATATAATTATACGTTTTTTCCTCTCTTAGTACCCAAATAGCGTTCCTTCGTTCGCGACCTTATCCAAAATATAAAATTTTTTAATTAATTAAAAGTAAAAATTATTATTTCATGAAATATCAAATTAATTCTTAACAATGTCTAATAATAAGCATCAAAAACTTTTGATGCTTCTTATAATTTAGAGTATCAAAAGTATTTGATTCTAATTAGATAATGCGGTGGTAAAAACATCCCCCAGTAGGAAACACTTATTCGAGATTGTAAAACAAAAAGAGGGAGCAGTTTCGTAAAATTTTCGTTGAATTCCAACTGGAAACTCATTGCGGTAGTATTAAACTTGCTGATAAATTAGGAACAAACTCTGTAACTCCAATTAAGCGTATTGGATAAGAGTTGAAATTAATTAGCGAAAACGAATCGGTCATAAATTAAGTAAAAGCGGATGTTTGAATCCCACTGAGTTGGGAATTTCTCGGCTCACACAGACGTTTGTAATTAAATTTACAAGCGTTTGTTGCTTTCTTTAAATTTAGGATAAGATCATGTTACAACAAGATAATAGAACAAAGTATTTTGGTTATTATTTGTGTTGGCTCTTTGGATGTATTATATATACCGTTGCACTTTGCAATTCAAATTATAAGATATAAGCGAATCCATACGCCTAGATATTCGAGGGTAACATAGCTACGGCTTTTAGTGCCGTGGTTTTAACTCAAAAACCTATAAAAGGAAGAATAAAAACACTTATTATAAATCTACTAAAATGATATGAAAGGTCATGAATTTATAACATGTTACTGCATATAAAATAATCATTTATTTCAGGTTAATTACACCCATAATTATAACAATAATACATTAGGACACCATTTAAAAAAATACTAATACTGTCTCTGCGACAATTGGACAGGAATATGCCTATTGCAGCATATCGTTGATGTTCATATTATGGATATTTAAGCCTTTTTTTAACACATTTTTATAGAGATTGACACCCACAGTTGGTGCTTTGTTTAGGCTTCATAGTTATATCCTATGTATACACCCAATTAATAGTGCATCTCTTGGCTACTGCGCCATTAAAACATTGAGTAAACGAAGGACCCCACGCCGTTATTCAATTATTTAATAAACAACAAACTAATAAAACACAGTAAAGTAACTGTCACTTGATACTAAAGCAACGTAATTCTCCTTAAATACCCTCTCATTATACCGCTATAAAGCTGTGTAAAGTCTAGCAATTTTCCAATTAACTATGTAGATGCTTACTACAGACGGGCAAATGAGATGAGTCAATGGCTCATGGGCCTTCTCGGTGATGACATTGCCCGCCAACTGACTCACGCGATGAGAAATCTCGTAAACTGGATAATGCTAATAGGGGTGTTATATTTCATGGAGTGTATTAGGTGACGTGGTCGCATTCGCTCGTTTTCCCTAAGATTACTGGACGGATCTGCGTAAATAAAGTTCTGGAAGGTTACTTAAACATAACATCACGATTGTATTCCTCGAAGGGGTAGGCAGAGGTGCACATATAGTACACCCACATTTCGCCAGTTATGTTTTCGGTCCCAATGTAATAGGGGGCGAGCCTATTGCAATCAGCCGGGCAGAAATCCAGACTCCGTGCTGCTACTGAGAATTACCTAAATTGTTAGAGAACGGTAATGTTCAATAAACCCTCGCTGCGATAGACTACCACAAGATTTGTGGGCATTACCGCGGTACAATAAATGCATAAGGAATATTTACAGTTTTATCCGGACGTTTATAGTGAATATGATTTACTGGTGAACGATTTAGGGGTTGCGATGTACGCTATTTTCGATTTTACGCTCCGATTCATATAACTTCCTGACTCCTTCGTTTTTTGTGTTCTGAAATTTGTTTTTCGGTTCACGTTCTTCATTTTAACATAGTGAATAAGTATAACCATTAACCTAATACATTTCGCATATCTAGAACAATTTAATTAGTTACACATTTTAAAAGTTTATGAAACTAGGTATTTTATTGTCCTAATTGATCACTATCGATTTATCGTCCTTCGTGACCTTATTTTAGTGCCTTCGAACTATTGTTTTATGTACTAACACAATTATAATTATAGATGCATATATTATGTTCATTTGGCCCATATTTATTTATACCATATTTATGGGTCATAGTTGTCTGATAACAAAGGTTTATTATTATTACATTTCATTACACTTTCTCATTATATTTCTTTAACCAAAGGCAGCATAATGCAAAACCTTCCACGTAACATGTCACAACATAGGCAAAGAACGAATGTTCAGTAAACCTGTACATGTGAAAATTCCCGCCATTCCGCCAAGGTGCTCTAAGTGTCGGCTCGTCTGAAGAGTAAGCAAGAATTTAAACGAAGCAGGACATAACATATGCATGTTTTACCCGTATCAACCCACTTTCCACTAAATCGAGGAGAATTTTGGAAATCCTTACTACAATCTCGGTTACTAAATGTATCGCGAGCTTTGGACTGTGAATAGGCCGTCCTATCTGTCCCCGAGGCACTGTACTACGGATTTATTCTAATGTGAAATGGGTTACCTGAAGATAGACTGCCCAAGATTCTGAGGGTCTGAAGTCACGGTCACGTTACGTTTGTTGATATAAAATATTATTATATTTTGTGTAGGTACTGTCTGTTTTTTCTGTACTCGTGTGTACTGATGTTTTATTGGTTAATATAATGTACCATTAATATCTAGTATATATAGTGGTGTTCTAAGGGGGAGGCCTATGTTCAACAGTTGTGATGATGATTTTGAATGTCACTTACATTCATCAGTATGTAAATGTGATCTAAAATGTAAGAAACACAAAGTCATTGTTGGATATAAATCAGTTCCTAACAAAAATCCAAAATAAATGTAAGACAAAGGGTTGTTAACAAATCCTTTTTTTATTATTTTAACTTTTTCTTTACTAAAGTGGCAAAATTATTTGATTCGTCGTGTCGACGTCAGATCTTTCCCAGAAGTGTTGCACCCTTTTTTATAAATCAGGTCACATCTTCGACGTGACTTTTTTAATCCGCTCGAGTTTCCGTTTACAGAAAGGCCATTTGTCTGAAAATTCCGAAATTGGTGCGACAGCAGTAGCATGGAGCGCAAGAGAATATTGGATAAAACTTGATGAAAAATATCAATTTGTTATGATGGTAAAACAGCAACGAGCTAGCTCCTAGATCAGATTATTGATTGACTAATCAAAAGTTACAAGTTGAGATGGTGAACCAAAATTATTTTAGATAAATAGAAGGGAAAATTGCCTTATAAAATACATTTTATTATGATATTTAAGTAAAAAATTGTTAGCTTATGTTTATTTTTTATGACTAATTATTTACCTACTATTTTCCTCCATGCCTATTCTTATCCTTATAATTATCCAGCAAACATAATTATCCGGTTGTTTTACTTCATAAACATCAAAAAGATTCCACAAGACAAGCTATGCGGCTACTTAAAAGGTTCCACAAATACAGTTCCTATGTACCCACTCTTTGCTACATTCAAACATCCGGGAATAAAAACCTACGTTTGAGTCGCATAAAGATAAAATTCACAAACAAGTGTGTCTTACCTCAAAAATTCTCTTTGCCATGAATTCTTTATTTTCGAAAGCCAGGTTAGCAAAACGCGATGTAAGCCGTGGTTTTACTGTTCCCTCAGCAGCCATTTTTGGGAGCTCGGGATCAACATAAAATAAAATTGAAGTATAATACAAAATAACGCAGTGTATTACTACCACGGTGCTGCGGACAGATTTTTGATGGAGCCCCGTTTTTATTAATGTTATTTTCACGGCATTATTTTAGGAGTACCTACATAAAATATTAACAAAGCACTGACTAAAGATATGCCCCAGCGCACTTATCCGTCACGTTATAAATGTATATTGTAGAATAATTTGGTTTAATTTAGTGTTTCTCACTCATCTTCTAAATGTTATCAAGTTATAAATTACGAATTTATAAAAACAAAGTAGTGGTATGCGGTATTCAACTTTCGTTTTTCGAAATAAGAAGGTAAGAAATATCTGTTCATAGTCTTCGAATGGCACAGAGAGATACATCACAATGAAGTTCTTATAGCCCACAGAAACAATAGTCCAACCAATTTCACTTGTACCCTACCAAGAGGGAAATAAAAGAAACAACACAGTTTTGTTGTCAATAACATCAGCAGGTGTCCCGAGAGACGAGGTCGTTCACCTCTGGACGCAGCTTGACTGTACTTATAGCATTATTAGGAGCAGTGGTTAGGGGATGTTCCCAAACTTATGGGGATGTTGCAAAGTATATGTGGGGCTGTAAATGTTCAACGTATGGTTGGATTTGGATTGCAGGTCAAGCGTGTTAAGAATAGATTATAAGATCGTTTTTTTATGCTTATTAATTTAAGATCAATTTAGAACATTCATATAAATAGGTACTTGATAGATATGTAATGAAAAAATGGGACAATTATAAGAACGTTTGTATGTACCCATACATATAAAGTAGGAAGTTCTATTATTATTATATACTACAAATTCTAAACATAGCTGTTAATATAATTGACATTAATATCTACAACAAAGATTGCTTAGGCAAGCTGATTAAACTACTACTTGAAGACAAGAAATTAACCTTATGTCAACGACGACCAGTGATAATATCAATATGCCATTAAAAACAACACAGGATCAGCTACATCACCCGAGATAATGAAATTCGTTCGGTTTATTTATAGGTATATCATAAAAACAAAGGCTAAGGTTGGACGTCCCATAGGACAGGCACATCAACAGACCCCTGCCTGATGCCGCCCTTAATAAATACTTTATTCTGACTCCATGGACACATTTACTTTTTATACCTGTTTAGAAAGCCGTAAAGTGAAAAACAATGTTTTTACATCATGTTTGCGGTAATGTAACATGGATTTCATAATATATTTTGTGATAAAAATAAGCCTTATTTCATTGAAATGTATAAGAGATTCAAGTTTAATAATATAATGTTGCATAATAGTTTACCTGAAAAATATGGGCCCTGTGAAATAAAAAAAACAACATAACATCACGCCTGTATTCCTCGAAGGGGTAGGCAGAGGTGTACATAATATAGTACACCCTCATTTCGCCAGTTATCTTTTAAGTCCCAATGTAATAAAATTAACAAGATTAGAACAGATTTGTCGACAGTGAGCTGGCGTGGTGATCAATGCTCAATCCTTCAATACGAGACGCCTTTACTCTGCAGTGGGACAGTTATAGGCTGTTATTATCGAAGAGATTTATTTTTTTTTGGCATCGATTTAATATTCAAATAATCTGTGTAGATCACACCAATCGTATGTAAATAACTTACGCTTTACATTACTTTTAATGATATAAGTTTTATGTTGAATAATTAAAATGTCGTTAGAAGTTTTAATGACTTCTTAGAAAATAAACATAATCTAAATATGTTTTTTCCTGTATAGGTACTTATGCTCACCGTTTTTTGGGTGTTTTATAAACATCGAGAATCAATATTGAGTTTTATTCATTACTATTTTAGCATAATGTAGGTACTTAGATTTAGGGCCTCTCAGACATTATTTTTGTATTTTAGCGTTTGATTAACCAGTCATTATTTTGCATATGCGGAATTTTACGGGCATTGCCACATTCGACGGAACGCTAGCGCATCATCAACATACATACCTACTTAAGTATCTATGGAAGGTAGGCACGTAGATACTTATCATAGCTGTTATGCTTAAGCATCTTCATCAAGCTCTAGTATTTAGTTCATACTTTTTATACGCGACGAACGTTCAGTCAATTGTAGTAGCACTCTAAGTTCGTCAAAAGCGCCCATTTTAAGTTTATAGTTTGTTAAAAGCCTTGCTTTTTGGCTCTTACAGTTGTAGAGCTGCCGTCTATAGCAATCATTAGGCTAAGAACGTATCAATATTTATTTTTCCACAACCTGTATTCCCTATGTCCTAGCTACCGGCTGTTATTGCGTGTTCTTACGTATTAGTGGCAATGCTATTATAATAATTGGATAAGTTCTCAGAAATAAAAGAAATGTACATTTCTTAATTTCTTGAGCATTCTACAATTCTTGTACAATCATTTGTAAAATCTTTATGTATTTGTTTTTACATTTCTCACATTAGTTATTTACAGCCTGCTTTACATTATTAGTTATCGGTAAAAGTCGTTAGTTGACAGAAAATAGTTCTCTTAGAGTTCGACAAAGTCGCAAAAATGCTTAGGAGAAAGTATTATTCCATGATCGCTGGTCCCTGAGGAAAAACCCAGTTGAATGAATTATTATTACGTAAGAAAGCTGTTCTAATACCTTCATGTAATCAATACTAAACAAATGTATCTCCTAATCCGATTCAACAGGCTCGATATGTTTCGTTCATAACATGCTTGGAGATACAATGAAATGGTATTTTAAATAATATTTGCTCGATCTTCTTAATAATTGTATTATCACGCTCGAAAATTCTGTGTGTGGAATGATCAAGAGTTATTACGGACGAGCAGTTCTGCTTCTTATTGTTGTGTGGTTGATAAAAACCTGGTGTCAGCTTAAAGCTGCCTGTAGGCCTTTGACATGGCACCGTTGAGAAATCTCTCAGGTGTGCAGGCCGGTGTTCATGAACTTACTTTATTTTAAGTATTTTATATTATAAACCTGAAGATTTTGTTTGTTTGGTTGGTTGCACGCGCTAATCTCAGAAACTACTGGTTCGAATCGAAAAATATTTTTGTTTTGGAAAGTCTATTTAACGAGGAACGCTATAAAATATTCGAAATCCACGGGGACGAAGTCGCTGGTGGAAGATAGTTATTTATATAGTTAATTCTAAATAGAGTTTTATACCATTGAGCAGACTAACTTTGCGACAGTCCAGATTACACGGACTTTTGAAGATACCCCTGAAGCCGAAGTGAAATGAAAGAGAAACATTGATACCTGCTTAGTAAATGAACAAACAAGCAAACAGCATTAAAACAACACGCACCTCACATAAAATCTACCTAAACATTGCACCTTCCAAATCACCGTAATGGATATGATCAAAGTCAATCATCAATTTCGATAATGAATTTGGGACTCGTGCAGCTGAAATCCGCCGGTCCATCGGACGTGGATAATTAATTAATTGACAATACAAGGGTAGGAAGGGGAGTGGACACGGTCACTCTGCTATTATTACCAGCCAAGTTTGTTTTTGTTCTAGTGTTAAACTTCTTACATTAGCAGAAATTCACAATTGTGAATGTTGATTACATACGGTTTGACGTGAACGAAGATGGGAAAGGAGGAGGTTTTTGGGTTAAAAGTAACCACTGGCATAAAGCAGAACCTACGTAAATTAAGTAGGAGAAAATACTTTTCAAAGTTTTGGTTATAAAACCGCGAAATATGAATAGATAGACCACCTACGACTACCTACTAGATGGCTGAAGAAGCATGCGATAACAAACAATCTAAAGTGATAACTATACGGTCTAATTAGAAACCTTTCCATTGCATATGTGTGCACTTCCCGGAAGTGTTCGTGTGAGCTGTGGCAATAGACGCCTATACGATGATTTTATAAAATACAAAGGGTGGACAGGGGTACTGGGCACGGGTCACTTCACTATTAGCAATGGAGTTTGTTTTGCGTGTCCAATCGACACACGTGACGCACTCAAAATATTAGACCAAATGGGGGTTTGAATTTATGTATACTTAAGTTGGCTGGGGTTCGTAATGGTTGTAAAGGGGTTCTTCTAATTTCGATAAAATCTGTGAAGTATCAACCGTTAGCGATGAATCTTTAAATAGGTAAATTCAAATTTTGTAGTTCAGAATTTGTTAATACCAACGCGACGTTATGGATGTTACTTATTTTGTTATAAAGTAAAATGTGTCAGGCCTTACATGACAAAAGAAGAAAAAAGTTGACCCTAAACAAATCGAATTTAGAACTTTTTAAAAACAGGACCATTCGAAAGAAAAGAACAACTCCACGCCTTCTCGTGTCCCCATTGACTTGCAGACACGAAACTTCATGTTCGCTACGTGTCAGGTATCAAAGAAGCAAACAAGCAACTGAAGTAGTTACATTTCACTGCAAACAGCTGTAACGTACACCGCTAAATACTACCCAAACACACCATGGAGGTTACTCAGACGACTGGCAAGTTTTCTGTATATTTGCGAACATTAAAAAGAAAAAAAAAATAGGATTTTGAATTTCGATTGCAGTATTTTGCGATTGATTTTAAAATTAGAGTATGATTTGAAAAACAAGGTTATAAAAATACGAAAGTAATGTTAGGTAAAAACATTGCATACATAGGTTGAAAGCAATTTGTTAGATTATTCTTGTCAACATGTAGTAGGTAAAACAGCTTAACCTGAATCCAAAATAATGACTTTGGTATTATTGATTCCTAGAACGACAACAAGGCGATCGAGATTGTGTTTATTTTAAGGGTTGCCAATAATTACAGATTTCTGTAACTACAAAAAAATAGATATGCCAATAAATAATTTAAGGCAATTCCACCCTAATTTACTAAGCAAACGTAATAAAAAAAAACGTTTAAGATAATCGCGACGAAAAAGCGAGCAATAAATAACGTTAATAAAACCGCCTCAATGCACAGGAGCTATTGTAGAAGAAAAAGAATTATGTTTACACTAACATGGCCCTTGTAGATGAGAATTTTCTTCTAAGATGATATCTGTCTGGGTTACAAATCATACCATTGTCTAAGGGAGCCCCGCATGGGGTGAGCTTTTTCCACACCATAAAATTAAATATTGCTTTGAAAATTGTATAATGTTATTACGGGGTTGTATAATTTTTATGCCACAGTGACTTGTTTTAGACGTTTTGTTTTTAAATTAGATAGAAATTAAATATATTATGGCTACCATAGAACATTACTATTAGTAAATAAACAATTACAACAAACAAGTAGGCAACAGAATGATTAGTTAGGTACTTACTATAGGTTAGTGACCTTAACGTCGTCTGGCATACAACTTTTCTTAGTCTTGTTTTGTGAATTACTGAATTCATTATGTAAGTAAATAAGAAAATTAGCATAAGATACCGTGCCGATGCTAGACAAAGCCTTAACTCTGTATAATAATGAGTTTATGTTATTTTGTATAATATGGTAACTGTGTTATAACCTACAAGCTCTCAAACTCAATAATAACAAACCGAACACAATACCCACTTTTAAACAATCATCAGTCATATTACTGACCGTTCTAAATGAATTCTATTTCCCACCTTCGCAAAACTCCTGAACAATTCCTAATAGCAATAACGCACGCCGCGCGCAAGCAGACGTTTTCCATTAGGCGAACACTTATAAGCACTAATAACTTCGTCTTCTAATGCACCATAAGTGCTTACAATGCGTTTCAGTGCTGGCCGGGTATTCAAAGTTCTAACACGCCGCATCCTGAGCTTCGCTAAAATGGTTGGTTATTTAGCAAGTTTAGTGGCGAGTGCACCATTCACACACACGAAAGTCGTGTGAGGTTTCTTGTTGAAAAACCCTTCGCACGATTGGTGAAATACAGAAGTTTAATAATACAGAATAGTGAAAAATGTTCTTTGTATTTCGTAGAATAATTTCATAAGAAATTTAAAGTTTAATTTTAATGCAACAACCTATGCTGCTTAATATTATTTTTCAATAAAGCCTATTTTTGTTATAATGTTGTAGCCAGCCTGCAATATGAATGTTTTTTTTTTCGATCTAAAAATGTACTTCTAGAACTAGTATTCCATTTTTGTATTTTTTTTTCTTCTGGTGTTTATTTAAACTGAGCCTTCTGAACCTCAAACGCAGCGTGCAGTCTGTAAACGGCAGTACAATAAAGCATTCCTCCCTCCGAGGCTCAGCTGCGTGGTCGAGGCGAGAGTGAATGCGACCATTTGCGTACAGCCCTACCACTCCTGCCCAATGAACTAACGCAAGTAATGTTGCCAACATACCAACCCTAATGTGCTGTGTTTACGTTTGCTAATCAACGTTTAACTCGAAATTGCAGAGTGAACAACAATTGGTTGCGATGGGTACTTTCTGTCAACGATTTAAGAGACAGCTGTTTTTTTTACTCCCTTTACAGGGTTTAAAAAGAATGTTGAGTACGGTGTGTCGTGTTTAATTGTAAATACCTTAAAATAACCCTTTTTTATAATGAGGCACAATGATACAAGATTTATCCTTTTTTCATTAGGATAAGTTACATTTTTTTCCATCTTTTATATTCAGTACAATGATGTAATTTATTTATTATATAATAAATCCGGGTCATAAACAAGGATATTTTTTTAATTTGTTAATATTGGAATTATTACGACAATTACGAGAAGAATTTAATGTACTAGTAGTACTTACTACTACTACTAATCTAAATAGGTACCCAAAGAAGTAAAATCCACGGAGTATCATAACTCTAGAACTGATAAATATTAGTGAAACGATTTCCTTAATTAATTCGACGAAGACTGACCTAATTTATACACTAGAATGTTCAGTCAAGTCTTGTTGGGAGATTTATTGCTCACAAAGGCATTACTTTAAGTGCCAGACAATTTTTAACAGAAAAGAGCAAAAGACTTGACGTCATGATTAAAATTATAAATTTTTGCTTCATTAAACTCGAAACACGATAGCAGAAACTTTCTTAAGTAGAAGAATACCTTTATAAGTTATCAGTTTCTGTGTATCTAAGCGCCGCACTTAGAGACGTTAATGACTACTTTAACTGACACTATAGATTTTACGAAGTAAAGCTGTCGTGGTGGCCTAGTGGTGACATACCGGATTTTTATGCACAAGGTTGCAGGTTCAAACCCGGGCAAATATTATCGAATCAAAAATAGTTCTGGAGCATCACTACTTCTCATGTTAATAATTCGTTATTAATAGTAAGTTTAATATTGCAAGAGTTACTATAAATCGGAACATACACTTTACATTACATGAATTTTCTTTTTTTTTTTAAATTTAAGCTTGGCATTGAAAAATACAAAAAGTCATTACATTAATTGTTATCTGGCTTTTGTTGTTTTGGGTTAGAATTGCAAGAACAAAAGTATACATAACAATGAGTTATCTCACCTATATTCTACAAAATATTGACTGTGTTTATTATTAATGCGTCTGAGCTTGTAAAACATGATTAACCATGTTAATAAATGCGTACCGACCGTTATAGAGTTTTGAACATTATTATACTTTCATCCGATAGAAGTTGAAATCTACGTTTGAAATGCTGAGCTCTGTCTAACGACTCCTAAGGGCGTTGTAATTAAATTATAAACTTTTGTAACCCGGTTCACGGTAGGGTCAACTTATGCGTTAAGTAAATGCCATATCGTAAAACTTTATTACGTGCCAAATAAAGGGGTTGTAAACTTTTACATTTCGTTTTGTACCTTAGTGGCAAGATTGTTGTGTTGTAAAAATAAATTGCGACGAATCTCATTGTGAATGTTACAATTAAATTATATTTGGGTACATCTATTTTGTGGACTCAGTTTCGAGTAGACAAAGTGTTCGCTTAATTCAGCGATCCGATTGGACCGATAGGAGGACAGTTTAAATAGTACAGAATTGAACACCAATGCTCTACACAAAGACAAACAGGACGAAAAATTCGAGTGAGGTTTGGTATTTTTCGACATAGCCATTGCGGTGATCAAAAGCTTTTGAGTCTCAAGCACTTCTGCATCATATAATTCAATTTGAGTTAAATTCGTGGAAAACTGCCCTTTTACTAAATACCCGAAAAAGTTTCCGCACGTGACCCCATCAAACTACATCCCAAAGGACCCTGTGTGTACGCTTTTCCTTCTTTATTCCCATTTTTTGGGAAAAATGTTGCCCATGTTTTATTACTCACTTTAGTTAGAGAGCACGTAGGTTTTATGTGGAAAGGATTCATTACGTAACGCGAAATGCTCACGAAAACGCCTTAGATTTACATAATTTATTTACAAGAGTAACGTTTTAGTACTTTCATACGAACGATGACACAATTTGTATACTTTCTAGGGATTTTCTAACGGGAACGTAGACATCTGAAGCCCGGCAAACATAAACACCTTCTTACCGTAAAAATCCTTTTAAAAGGTCACGTCACGGGCCCCGCACATAATACTGTGTTATTTAAGCAAGTTAAAGAAACATTTCTTTATCACAAGGTACAAATACCAATATCAATTTTATTGAAACAATACTGAAAAGTTGTAGTTAATTGTGGCGTTCTAAGGTCTTTGTTCAACAGTGGACGTCTTCCGCCTGATGATGATGATGATAATGAATACTGAAAATTATTGTTTATTAATTTCTGCTTACTTACACTATTTATAGGAAACGACATAATAATTAACTTTCCTGTATCATAATAATTATACATATTTTTCATTTGTACCTATATATTATTTGTTTTTAACGGAGGTTAATTTAAAAATAAGTAAATTGTAAAAAAATATATAAGAAATAAATTACACATTGTTATGTTATTTAGCTTCGCGTATAATGTGCTTCAGAATTCAAAGAACCCTTAAATAGCTATGTAATAAAAGTTAGTGCGTAGGTGGTGGTATGAAGAACTTTTTGTATAAATCCAATTAAACCGCTTTTCCACGTAGATATATTTTATAAAACAAACTATTCCCTTTATTTTAAACTTTCGACATCACTTTGTTGCAACAATAACGAGGATCGACGAAATCCAGTATTTACCACCTCGTGTGACGTGACTTTATTTACGAGGCCTATATGGATCGATTTATTCAATTGTGCCCAATATTACAAGCGAACGTTTATAGTAGGTAAAGTTGGATATGAAATCCTATTGTGTGCGGATTACGTAGTATGTCAAAGGGCATTCACAGGGACATAAAGCGTGTAACGATTAGACTCGGATTTGGCATGTTACGATTGTAATACATGTGCGTATCGAAACCGAAGGGTTTGATCTAAATTCAAAGGATTCCGCTGTTGTGAAACCAGTACGAGGTCCCTAACGATACGCTGAGTTACAATTAGTGGCTTACCACAGTTTCACGAGTTCGAAATATATATTATTGCCATAGATAGAAACATGATTAAGTTTTAAATGTGTTGGGATGTGAAGATACTGTTCATCATGGTGTTATTAAAAAGTGCTTTTATAAAGAATTTAAGCTAGCTAATCAAATAAATTAAGTAAAATAATACCATCCTTTATCAATTCAAAATAATACCGGTTTTTTAACTAACGACAGTCAATGCGCACCACAACACGTGTTAGCATTTATTACAAGTACAATTGGTTAAACAAACTTAGTGACACGCAAACTACGAAACATCTGTCGGTGGCAATATTCTGGCATTAGGTGAGATTTTGTTCATAGAAACAGATCCGGTCAATTGCTTGACCATCTGCGACCGATTCGTGAGGGTATGAAAATGTACGGACATTGCCGATATTGATATACGCGCGGTCACGGTGACTCGGAGTCTCCAATGAGTTATGCGGGCCTGGTACCCCTGTACTTTGCAATAGAAACTAACGCCGATTTGTGTAATGTGGGATTTGCTTTGTTTGTATTTGATATACGACTGTAAACTTATAAATCATCCAATTACATGTTAACGGTAATAACTCATGACAAGGGGTTGGCTTGAGGATGGCAAAGTGGTAATTTCAAATCGTATTGGCTCCGAGCCACGTGTATGGAACACGTGAAGCAACTACTAGTAAGAAAAATGTGAAATTTAATTTAGAAATGTTCGATGTTATTTTAGGGGATTGTTTCATTACTGATTCAATTCCACTATATTTTATTTCAATCTAGCTGCGCCCCGCGGTATTACCCGCTACATTTTTACGGAATAAAAAGTAGCCTATGTGTTGATCCAGGTTGTCAGCTACCTCGATATGAAGCAGTTTGACAGTGAAGAGGTAACAAACATACAAACAAACTTTCGTCTTTATAATATTAGTGTGATACTTAACTATCCCATATTAAACCAATCTCATGGTTTTGTGGGATTTTGTTATAATATCTATTAACTAATTATGTTTATGTAGTCTTTATAAAATAATGATGTTGGTTACCTCTGTTTATTATTAGAGTATGGTAAACACCTGTTTCAAGGATCGTTGTCCTATACATACATACAGCATCATATCTACGTAATAGACTCAAACGTTCAAAGGCTTAACCGAAGTAAATTCTAATCAGGATGCATCATCACGCGACAGGGGTGCGTTGTTTAGGTTTTCGACCCAAATAACGGTGTCAATTAGACTAACGTCATAATCCCGAGCCCTCTGTTTGTCCGGTGGGCTTGCCCGGGCAAACAACGGCTCGATTAGATTAATATGAGTCCCAACCACGTTGGGTTTCACGATAATTTATAGCATTGTTCCATCATGCATATGTGTAGGGTAAGTTTGGTTACGTCTGATGAGAGTAAATTAATCTTCATTGTTTCTTTTAATGCTGTTATTTTATCATTTCATATTTAAATATGTTTATTCATAAAAGTATAGTCTTTTATTAAGTTTTATATTGTTAGGTATGTGGTTTAGAGCAGTTTTATAAAAGTTTACACTCATTTTAAATGCTGTAGGTTTCGCAGTTTTGAATTCGTCTGTGGGTGCAAAATAAACTTGTCTGTCGAGAATTTCGACTGTTGATTTATTTATCTAACAAAATAAATGTAAATGAAATCATATACAAATACAAACTAAACTACAATTCATAATTGCGTATTACTATTTATTTACCATTCATCATGAGAGTAGCCAGGTCTTATGTCTTCAAACTAGAGATCCAGAGTAAATGTGCTCAGTCACTGCATCACACCATCAATGTTTACGTTCATCAAACAAATACCTGCCCCATAACTATCATAGTCAATCAATGTCTCCTTTAAGCTGGCTTCTCTTTGATATGGTTCACCTACGTCCTGTGCGCGTCTATCTTACGCGTTTGTGTTGCCACTTCTTTAAAGTCTGTTGCTTCTTCAGTGTGAAATTATTTAGGAAGCATAATATTATGTTTAATATTGTTTTGCATCAACATTTTTGGTGCCACGATATTTCAGTGCGATGAAGACTTGATTTTGCTCTAAGGACGCTTATGTTACACTTTTATGTTAGGCTCATTTAATATTAATAATATATTATTAACACAAGCTTTTAAACCAAAGTACCATAATATTGTATTGTCACCAAACCTATTTGAGTATGCAAAATTTAATTTAAATCGGATATCAAAAAGTGGTTCTAATTTATATTGCAAGATTTGACCTAAACAAACTTACATACATACTAATATAGCAAGTAAAAGAAAAAAATGTATAGTTTTGTTTACAACAAAGAATTGAGAAAACAGAATTATGCTTTTAAACACCAACGGCACATCAACGGATCTACTAATTGAGCATGAACGTTAAAGTTCCAGTCCAAGCCACTGTATACGGACTATTTCGCTTTTATTGTGTTCGCCGACGAAAATGAAAATAGATAGCAACAATAAAACATACGCAGCGAAAGCGTCGATTTGTTATGATTTCGACGGATATTATTTTTATTTTCGGATGCCGAAACTTTTACAGGAAAAGAACATTTACGGGGGAGCGTCAACGTTGCTGCCGACGTCAAAGTTTGTCATTTTGTTTTCGACATTTCTCTTTATTTATAAGCGCGTCTAGACGGAAGACTAGCCATCCCCTACGTCGCCCCACACGCCCAATTATTGAATGCTGCAATAACTCTACAGAGCAGAAAAAAGTTAATCTCCTTTGAGTGATGAGTGCACCACTCCATTTCGACGTAACTTATATAGACACGCGTATTAAAAAGGGTAGATGCGGGTTGTACATTATATTTTTAGGTGGAGCTGCAACTGTAGATTCTGTTGTTGTGTGTGCTCAAACTTTTTTGTTATATTAGTTATAGAATGTAATCAATCCTGAAGTATCTACTGCTTATTTCTTACGAATGTGGTTTGTTAGCAAAATGAATAGGATTATCAGATCCAATTTCGAAGATATTCGGTAAAAGTACATAAAAATTCAATTAACATCCTCTATCACAGATTTTTATTGAGAGGTGTATGTAAATATGGTGGTAAAATCATATTTTAGAACTACACCAGTGCCTCTTAAACATAACTAGCACCTTTGTATATAAAGCTTCAGATTTAGTATGTTAGTGTGCGCAAAACTCAAATTGTTCTAGGTTAAACAGATTTTCCCTATCTCTCTATGGTCTATGGGTTTAGCTAACTAGGTACCTATTTAAGTAAAACGTAAAGTTACAACGTATGATTCGTCGTATCACAAAATCTTAAGTTACAAAAGTATAATACACTCTGAAAACGAAGCTCTCAAGACTTTGTTTCGCGTCTAAAGGATTTTAATTACCTACCCAGTTTCAAATAAGTTTCATTCTGCGGAGTTATTACTGCCGAGGTTCAGCTACTGTGAACAAGTTTTGGATTGTACGAAGGTTTTATTCATATTAACATGTTGTTTTTACGTGCTTCAAGCTCATGCAAGAATTTGAAATTAAAAATTTTGAGCTTCTTTGTGAAGTTATCCTAGGACAGGCAGGAAAAAATTTGACGTGCTTGTTAAAAAAATGTTTTATAAATGTCGAAAGAAAGAGGCCAAAAATAAAATAGTACGTACTTAAATCTGTGCAAGTATTTCGAAAATAAAAGCTGCTACTTCTTGCCAATTTTGATTGGCGCAACGGCTAAGCGATTGGACTGCTGCGCTTAGGGTGCGGGTTCGATTCCCGCACGGGACAAAATATTGTGCGATCCGCAGATGTTTGCCCCGAGTCTGGGTGTTTGTGTATGTGATATTTCATGTTTGTGAAACGCACCCACGATACAGGATAAATTCCTAGCGTTTTAAAAAAAAATCTGGAAATTAAAAAGAAGAAAGCAGTTTTACCTATCTAGCTATACCTTTACCTATACATTCAAATTTCGATAGATAGTGTTTATAAAGGGCCCATTTATAAAGGGCCACAGGCACTAGCCCTATATCGGAGACATCACAGAATATTAATTAATATCTGGACTGTAATGAATATATATGACAATAGATATTCATTAGTATTATTGTGCCCTGATTTAGAATTCACATACGTAGGATATTGTTTATAGAAAATAATTTAGTTTTAATTGACTGCCTCGTTGGTCTAGTGCTTGCTAAGTGCGACTGCTGAGTATGAGGTCCAGGGTTCGAATTCCGGGTCGGGCAGTGTCACTGGGTTTTTCCATTAGGTATTGCTCAGAATGCTCAGTAGCGGCACGGAGTCTGGATTTGTGCCCGGTTAATGGCAATAGGCTCGCCCCCTATTACATTGAGACCTACAACATGGTGAAATATGAGTGTATTGCACACCTCTGCCTACCTTTTCAGGGAATACAGGCGTTATGTTATGTTATGATTTAGCTTTTCACCAATATAAAACGCGTTAAGCAAATATTATATCATTAATACAGATAAAGAGCAAACGTATAACTTTCTAGCTACAAATTCCATACACAACGTTTAAAACAATACTTGAAAACTGTGTGATATTCCACATAACGATCCGAGGATCTAACCGAGAGAAATAATGATGTACAGTTTTTATAAAGTTATTCGGAGCGTTCACTGGCTGAACTATTATCGTAATGTTTGCACTAGAACTTTTTCTTCGTAGGAATCTTTTAGTTGGTGTTTAGTTGATAATAGTACTTTAATATTTAATGTACTATGTTATATACCCTTACTCATGTTATGTTACTTCCATACTAATGTTGTCTGGAAGAGATCGCCGTGAGCGATTAGACCGCCCATTGTACAATTTAATTTGAATGTTTTCTCTGTATATTTTTATTTTCATTTTAGGCTACACGTCTAGCCATTTATCAGACACAATATTAGTGGTGATAATATACACACTAATACAACTATATACAACTAAGAAAGAAATGTATGGCAATGAAAAACTATATTGGCGTTCGCCAGAGTTACGTGGCCTCTACCTTGGGCATATGAATACGATCCGTAGAGCTACCGCGCAATTCCAAGAAATTATTAATGACATGTGACTTTATAATTGGATTTTTTCATGTAATCTCGTCCTAGACCCAATGAACTTTTTTTTGGGTCATCTCGAAACTATTTACTAGTGTTTGATTAACCCAAGATACTCTACAGTCCAAGATGGTATATTTGGCCAATGATGACGGTCAATTCTAATGTAAAAAAATATAGAATTATGTAGTAGATATAAAAATAAAAGCTAGTTTAAAGGCCTGTTTGTATTTTTCTGTTTATTTGAAAAGCCCCTGCGTCAAGGTTGTTTTATCACCCTTGGCAGAGGGGTTCGCTGGCACATTGATGGATAGCATCGTTGTTCGTTGTCAATATATGAGCTAAATTGATAGAGCACGTATGCCACACTCACCAATTATAATTATGTTATCTTTGCCTGTACAGTGCCTCAGAAATGTTGGTAATTATATTGACTATTCATGACGTCAATTACAGCATGCAATTATGAACTAGCTGTTTCAACGACATTTTGAACGTTGGACGCAAATTTTGATAATTTGGCAGCTACAGCTACATCTCAAAATTCAAAATTAAAAATGTTTTTATTTCACGTAAACCTATTACAGGCGCTTATGAAACGTTAGGATGCTAGTTGCAGTTCTGGTCTGGATTAGTTATTTAAAAACTCATATGAATTTTTAATGTACCTACCTAATCTTTTTTGTCTTTAAAAGGAAACATCAAAAAGCACCAGAAATTACTTATACTAGGTCAGTTATTTAGACTAGACTTCACACTCGCCCTGATTCATGAGCAAATAGCGGATCACTCAAATATAATGTATTTCGTACCAATACGGGAGTAGAACCCATTGTGTCCAATAACGTATTAACCGAACACTACTTTAAAAAACTAATTTCAAACATCCCTCGCCAAAGTAATAATAAACATATCTTCTGAATAACAACCCTTAATTAAAAAAAAGGCATTAATGTACCATTTAGGGGGTGCATTTTTTCGTAATGACAACTTGTATCGGAAATGAGTCGACCTGTATTACTTTCTATTGTATATATTAGGGTTGTGATGTTACTGAGTAATCCGTATCATCTGCTACTGGGGCAATTATTTGAAAGGGAAGTTATACGGACCGCACGTAAGCCGGTCGCGTGGACGGCCCTAATTGTTACTCCGATAACCAATATGGGCTTAGTGTAGGGTGACTACGAGACAAAATTGAAATTGTGATAATATTAAATTGAACCCGAGCGTGGGTTTTCGTAAATAGGTAATATTATACGCAGGAGTTAGATTAACAAATTGGGTGTTCGGATGCTATAAATTGTATGGTATTAAAGTGTCAGAAAATATTGTACTCACCTAATATTCACGTCGCATTTTTACTGTATAATCTACCTAATGTCCGGCGATGACAGAGCTGTCGTGTAGAATGATAAATGATATCGTAATAATAAAAAAATCTGCGTCAAAGTCTATGCAATTAACGCTTTTCCTATCTAATTTCCGGCACGATATCGCCGGTCCGTTCGGCACTAATTATGACAATAAAGACATTCTAGCCGGACTGTGAATGTTATACAGCCAATAGTAGTATTATCCGGTTGCCGGACATTACATGCAACTGCTATACACGAAAGCGTTATTGTAAAAGCAAATTTTACTATAGTTCAACCAACTGCTTCGTACGTCCAGCGCTCCTTAGGTTGGGTAGCAACAAATATCCAGAGTATCGCATGTATCCGGTTTATGCAATAGGCTCGCCACCTATTACATTCGGACTTCTTCCTGCAGATCTGCTGGAATTTCTTGGTGAAATAAGTAGTACCTATCTTTGTACTTAATTTTTCTCCTATTCTTTCTTAATTGTTGTACAAAAATTGTTAATAATAATAATACCTAGCAAAATATGGGTGGCCTATAGGTACACCTCTGACTACCCTTCGGCAAGTACAGGCGGGAATTATGTTATGTTTAAGTGCATTACACAACTAGATTCGGCCCAGTATCATGTTAGTTATGCGGTAGTTGTGTAGGTGATAATCTAAAACTCCTAAGACATAAATTTATTATTTACAAAATATTCACTTTATATCCTTCTAGAATAGCCTAGTAATTCAATTAAACGTAACATATTAATTTAAGAGGAAGAAAAAAACATAAGAATTTAAATTCACTGCATATTTCAGTGACGTTATTGTGTTACTATACTTAGTGGTCCCACTTTATTCACTCGCCGCTCTATCCTGCTTGATAAGGCACGCACAGTCCCCCTACAGTGAGTGTCAGTGAAATATAAATTATAACAGTGCAGGGTGCGTCATTGTGTCCTTCGCTTCACGCATAGACCACAGAGATTGACTGCACCCCGTGGATCAAGCGTGACGCATTGCTTTTGTGAAATAGTGCTGTTAACTGCGTCACGGTACATGTAAAGTCGATAGGTTCTATGGCATTCTATAAATTATGTTACACTTGGTCGGTACGCCTTAATATTTATGAAACAATTTGGACAAGAAATAAGTATTACCTACTTCGTAAGAAGAATATTGTATTTTTATAGATTGTAGTTTAATTTGTGTTGTTTTTTAAATAAATATCTGCTACTAACTATCAGTTAATTATGTTAGGTTTAGTACAATACTACCAGCCCAAATCAATATCATTAGATAGACATACTACACTAATCCTTAATTCGTTTGGTATTAATGCTCGATGCTCGAGCTCTAATCATCTTAAGTCTGAAATATCTCAGTACTATCTCCAATCAGGCAAGAAATTAATAATCGACTAGCGTAACTAAGCGCATCACTACGGTTAATACGTTCATAAGTGATGTTGCACAACATTTGCTTCATTGTCCGCAAACTGGGCCCCGTCTGTTCAGTACATCCCCTCATAAAAGATTATATTGTTGCAAGAATACCGATTAAAAAGCGCGGCGTTTTGTATCGTTACACTAACGAGAATAAATCATGTCTCTTTGTCGACAAATTTTTTGGGCGTCCCTATTTTGTTTAATAGCTCTATTTACAACGCAAATTAAAATTAATGGACCGTAAATATTGTATTGTACTTCTAGTTTTCTGATTTCAAATTTTAAACGTTGCAAAATAGTATAGGTGCAATTATTATTAATGTCATGAAGCCGAGTTTCTTGCGTGAGAATGTAATGGTTTATTAAATAATACACAAAGACATTTTTGATACATTTATTTTCATATAAAAATGCGCTTTTTTGTCGAATACCCGGGCATTACAAGCTGACAGACATAACTAACATTCCAATAACATTTAAGCTTGTACACGTAGAAGCAAACGACTACTTTGAAGGTTATGTTGGTCTACAATTTGCAATTTGTTCAATGAAACATGTAATTTTATTGCCCTAAATTGTATCTATTGAGTTAGCAGTCAGACATTAGTTACTATTTGATGGATAAATTGCCTTCCATTACTCGATTCAGTCGACCAAGTTTGAGGCCTGTTATTTAGTTAAACATCGAAGAAAGCAAGTCTCTAGTTTATTGTCATTCTTGAACAGTAGATTGTTTAAAAGTTTTAGTGACTTCTCGAAGTATTTCGATCTAACTTTCTTTGTGACGTCATTAAGCTGCACTAACAAATGGAATCATACCTAAAGTAGTCGAACATAATCTCAACATTTAGCTTAGTCGCAACTATAATCTACGAGTTATTCATAATTCTCTTACAGGCGCCGTACGAAATTTTAAAACGTAAAAATGTGAATCTTTAGGTACAAGATGTAGATAAATACTCTTATCATAAAAATATCTTAAATATACATTAAGCGGTTATAAAAACATCTTCATGCTTTTTAAGAACAAACTGCTAAATTGTGTTATGACTATAAACACATGGAATTGTGTTTTGTGATTAACAATATAACTCAGCAGTCTATTTTGTAAAAGCTGTCAGCCCCCTTACCATGAACTCTTAAAGCGGGACAGTTTAAGACGGGGAACCGAAACGCTGCAACGAAAACTGTCATGCTATAGACTTCATGGTAAGGAGGTTAAATACACATAAAGAACAGCAGTTTAATAGAAGCATAGTTCCTTAAATTACGTAGATTAAAACTAGAGTAGAGATCAGAAGTAGGTACAAAATATGTGGTATGTGAAAAGTTTAGGTGTAGGTATAAAAGTGTCGTACGTGTATTCTATTGCATTGTGACGGTTGCATCAGACAGTGATCAACATTCCTAGAACTTCTATTCTTTATGCGTATTGTGCATTAAAACTAATCATTACAATAGTAGGAATATCTAAATAACCTTAAACATTCTAACAGGTATACATTACCTAACTAACGAATTTGTTTATAAAATTAAACATGACACTTAAAGGTTACCAACTGAGGCGAGCGTCTTAATTATATTAAATCATGGAGAGATGAACAGATACATTTGAGGCTCATATTAATATTAAACCTTGAATTCTATGAGATTGTATCAAAAGACAAAACGTAGTAAAATATAAATTATTTACAACCCTATCTATTTATTTACAAAGCTTATTCAGTAACTTACAGCTATAGTATCAGATTTTCTTAACGAAAAGGCAACATACTAAACGAAATAAATTCGAAGAAATGTTATTAATATTTTTAATATCTTGTGAGGTTTCTTTAGATGTAACGTGAGAGTGATTACTTATAAAGTCGATAGATTAGAATAATATATTATGTATTTCAGAAATATATAAAAATCCAACTCCGTGAACATTGTCTGAAATAAATATATATAAATATTAAGCCTGTTATTACATACACGTTATCCTATGTACACTAAGATATAATACCCTCATTATAAGAAATATACTAAAAGGCACACATCGTACCTCTTGAAGCAACTATTAAGAATTGTATTAAGACAGAGTGAAAATCTTTAAAAACATAAATGTAAATTGTATAAAATATTTTTGCAAGATTACATTTAGATGGTATAAAAATATATAGATACCTAATATGTGATGATAAATAAAGTAGAGATAGTAAAGCTGAATACTTAAGTAAACTTTTGGCAGTTTAAAATACTGGTCGCGCTCACACATACACAAGCATATCGAATGTAACACCAAGTTTTGATTGACCATTCACAATCATTTGACTCTCCTTGTATTCTGTGTTCTTAGACGGCGGAGTTCTTGCCAATGATCGGTCCCCCACTAGTCGCGTATACTCTGTGTCCGTCGAACTCAACCGAAGAGTTCCTTTTGATGGCGTCGTCACCTGTGTCCTTCAGAGGCTCCTTTTCGTCCCTGTGATAGTGAATTTGATTAGGAAATGCTTACAGTTGAACATTTAACTTTTATTTACAGTATGTCGATTGTTGCATTTTATTAGATTACTTGGTTTACAATTTTTACTAAAAAGACTGAAAAGACTATAAAAATTTGTGCAGATTTTAATAAAGATAAAGATTTATTATTTCATAAATCAAATAAAATGCAACTTTAGACCAAGACAATGAATTATATGCAAATGACGTAATGTTTGATGTGAAAATATTATGTTACAAAGATGTGATGATAGGTTATCGAGGGTCAAGAAAGCTGAGACAACAGAAAGCGAACGAGTTAATACAGAATATAGTTTGGCAGACACTGCAATCACAAAACAAAACACAAGACACAAACCAAACGATGTTAAATATTACAAAGTTATATGATATATTTAAATGTCTTACACTGGTGTGGTTGGTACATAGCTACACGTGGTTGATATGAGGCAGCATTGGGAAAGACAAATAATGTTGGTTAGTGGATTGTGCTAACAGTAAAACATCTAAAAGTCAAACCGAAAACCTGTGGTAAAGTGCTAGGAAAAATGTTACACACAATTGGTAATAGTAGGATAAAACAAAGAACTTCAAAATGAAAACAACAAAAATTGTCGAAAGAGATGTTCCAGATTAATAGAACGTGGCGAAAGTTTTAAATACAATAGACGAGGCACCTGCATTCAAATCCAAAACTATGCAAATCTTCGTTGCTATTATAAAAATTGTTATCTTCAAAAAGCGGCACTGTACACTACTTCACAACTACAACACTTCAATAATAAATCAATTCAAAGCGTTACGGTTTCCATGATATATTCCATAGCTATATACATAAGGCCAATCGCGAAGCTTTCCGTCCTTGATATGTACAAATTGCTCAGCCCCAGCGAAAAGTCTTATACATACATTATCCCCGTTATTAATAATTTAATTGTCCGTTCAAACCAAATCAGTGTTCGGTTCAGGATATGTTCCTCCTCACGAGGGCCGAACCATGTCATCCGCACAAACAAAGCATGCAGGCAGTCTCAAGGTTTCGTTATGGCTATTGTGTGGTGCCTTACGTAGGGGTCGGCACGAGCTTGACCGGTGGCGGCAGGGGCGCGGGGGAGGGCGGCGCGCGCGGCTTCGTGCTGCAATAAGGGAGCGGGAAGCGCCAACCGTACAGACTAGCGGGCAGAAACATCTCTCATCGACACTAACACTTAACGTGGAACACGGGATCACAAAGGGAAAGGCTTCGACACAATTAAACATAAGAAGAAATACATATAAATAGTAATATTATAATATTCAGTGAAATACTGGAGTGTAACGGTTATGATGTCGATGAAGTGCTATTTGATGAACTGTTTTGTATTAAGATTGGTATTAATATAGATAAGAATATCAATAAGGATGCATTTGAGGAAATAAAATAATTTACCTTCCTAACTTTGCTTCATCGTCGTTGTGTTTCTTGCCACGTCTGCCACAAATAGTTGCGATCACGCCTTGCCGTCTGAAGCACAGTAGAAGGAGATCCACGATGAGGAGACAGATGAAAACTCCAGCTAAAGCCAGTCCGATAATGGAACCACTCGATAAGAGCTGTGGTGGCGCAAATCCTGAACGTTCCACACCTGTGCAAATCATATTGTTTCGATATAATTCAAACAAAGAATAAGGGAGCAGTAGAAGCAGGATACCTGTTGCTAATAAAGGTTAAAGCCAAAATGTGATTTCAAATTAAGAGGTAAATGTGTCTACTGCTCTTGTTGTTGTTAGTTTTATGCATCATGTCACAAAAGCTGAAAAGGTTAGATGACATGAAAGTGACTGTAATAAATGCAGCTTTAGCTTTTTTGTACTCAGGGAATAATTTGAATCGATGATCGTACACAGCAATATAGACATTTATTGCAATCAGCTATTTGGAGACAAACAGGGAGTGCTTTCAGATAAAGAAATCGTGCACCCAATCACCGTTAACTAGTTCTATTTTAAATGAATCATCAAACATGTTTTGGAAGAAAGCTCTCCGCTAGAATGAAATGGGGTTTGAATGGAAATGAAATGATGACAGATGGTGGAAACTCATAAGACGATGCATAAGTTGATGACCTTAAAATTAATGATAACGATAATAATCATAAGAAAGAAAAGTTGTCAAGATGCAAACATTCCAAAAGATTTATTCATCGCAAAATAAATGTTCAAACCCCATAACAAGTTTGTTTTTATCTATTTAAGCAGCATTGGAATCTAATATAAACATATAATAATAACAATAATTTTGAACATGAATAATGTTTAAAAACAACTAAATTGGATGGAACGCTATTAACCATCACCTTAGTAAATATAAGTCTTAATTAAAAGAGAAATCTTAATTGCTGTTTGAAAAATATCGCGTTACATCCCATGTGATATTTTTAGGAATCCCATTGGTTTTATACATTTTTCAAGCAACAATTTTTAACGTATTTCTACAAAGAAATCCTAAAACCTTGTGAAACTGCCAATAGATGTAGCTGAAGAAACGAAAATATGTTCAGCAGCCAACACACCAGCGTTGTGTTGGCAGTTTCATTGATAACACCATCCATGCTAGTAAAAAATAAACTGGGCACGACTATGGAATCTTTTAAAACCCAAAATGAAATCTATATAATAATATCATCATCTAATATGACATCTAAGATAAATATAATTAAATGGTATAGATTGAAAATATGTTTAAAACAGTTGATACATGTGTTTTATCATCGACGTTGGACCATGCTATCGGGGCAATGTGAATTACTCAGCGCTTGAAGGGTGTACATGAAGATCATGCAATAGTAATTAGTACATTCAACAGGAAACTAGCAGCAGGATTGTTAACTATTAAAAATATCATATTAAGTAAAATTATATTTACCCAAATTTCAGTCAGGGCGACACAAACACACTTGTGTAACGATCAACATTCAAAAGGGTTAATGGATTTCTTGATAAGCATCTTGACAGCTTTCTTTTCGTCTCATATTACAGTTAATCATTAGTCTCATAGGGTACATGGGATAAGGGTTAATTCTAATTCCATGGATCTTGGTGATGGTTGTTACATTTAAAAAATGAATGAAGTTGAATATTCATCGGTTTGTACAGACTATTTACAATAGTATTTCTATGTAACTTCATTCATTTCCAAAACTATACAGAAAACTACAAACGGAAAAAATTGTTTTGAAAACATTTATTACTTTTTCACATTGGTCATTTTTTTTTCTCCTAAAACAGATCACAATTCGAACTCCTTTCAATTATAGTAGAACTTTTGGCTAACTACATTATATTTTTAACCCTCAATGCTCAACATTCATAGTCCCTTCTTACTCCATTTTATCAATTAGATGGACGATTTCCTTTCCCACCTTTATTCTACATCAAAAAGACAAAATAGTCATCAAAAATTCGTACACAAATCTTATGAATCCTTATACAACGTTCTATGTTAAAATGTACCGGATGCCTTAATTTTTGGCATTATTTCTTAATTAACACTATATTACGATTTTATACTTTGGCAGTGTTAATTTATTAGCCGTTTAATTATCAATGTAAGATTATATTTAGTTACCTATTATAGTAAATGTGGGTTACGTTTTGAGTTTAATTCAAAATTACATTCCGAAATTAGATTAAATCATATTAAACTTTTAATTATTTAATAGTAAAGACACACAATTCGAATCACTAAATTCAAAATCATTTCATGACATTTTCAAACACAAATAACATTTACACTTATTTACACATCAACAAATTGCATTATCACAACAAGTATTTTCCCTAAATAACAACAGTCGTCTTTGGACTTGCTTAATTTAGAAAGATTATTAAATTTTTAACTATTAATTTATATTATGTAAAACATTATAAATATCGTCGCTAAGATTTCCATTTTAGTGTGAGCCCATCTGAAATGACTTGGACATCCATTTGGGTTACCTAGAAAATATTTTATTATGATAAATACATATAGTTAATAAGGCAAATTAAATGTTCTACTATAAGAAATCAACAAATAAAATATAGGCAATTGAAACTTACCACTGACAATAAATTAACACCAACATAATATAAAATCGTCAATACGAAATTTAAAACTATAAAAGTACCTCATAATTAACTTCAAATCATAATTGTACTCAAACCTAAATTTATTTATCAAAATTATAGTATAAAAATTATATAAAAATGCATGCCAAAATACAACAGTTTCACACACTCCTCACAATTGATATTTGCAATATTTAAAAGTATTTGTACATTTTAAAAGTTATTAATGATATTATTATTTGTGTAGGCAAGATTTTACAATAAAAATATAATGCAAATAATAAATTAGTATCTAAAAATCATTCAGAAATTAATGAAGAAAAATAAATAACACAAAACGGTTAACAAGCGGATGACTTACACTATGAATACTTGTACTTGATCAAAGAAAAGCAAATAAACAAAAGAAACACTGGAAAACACATGACAGGAAAATACGATGTAAAATAATATTTTACAGGAGCACATTAAAATAAATAGTTGAAGGCGCACAAACACTAGTTTCAGGTCACAGTTCACAAAACTAAACACAAAACAAAGATGAAAAGGCTGAAGTGAGAGTTGACCGTTGCTTTCGAATTGTATATTGATTCTGAGGCGGTGTAAACGTCGTAGAAGCCAGCCCTTACAGGGACTTCATTACTCTCCTGATTGTACTCACCGAGAGCCGTTTGGACGTAAAGTTGTGCAGGCAGGGAATACCCGAGGACGTTGTGTGCCCGGACGTGCATTCTATACCGCGTGTCTGGGTGGAGACCACGTACTTCGTAATTGATCGACTCTCGAGACTTAAGCTCCTCAACAACGCATTGAGATTCAGATGCGATTCGCCATTCCCCACTCACTTTCAGCACCTAAATAAATACGAGAACGTTGATTTATTCCAAAATTGTACGTACATACATAACTAATGTTTGTAGTAAAAAAAGGTTCCAAACAAATCTATTGAAAGCGTATGTTGTTGTATTAAATGGGAATTTTACTTATAGTATCATAACAATAAGAAACTTACAGGGCAGTAGCTGACTTCATACATATCGATGGGCTCTCCATTGTTGGCGGGCACTCGCCATCTCAGCTCGTATCTATCCGCGTATTTACCATGAATAAGCGATTCCGGGTTTTGATTTTCCCACCATTTCGGCTGCTCCGGCGGTGACCTGAGAAGAATTGTTAACGGTGTATTATGCTACTACGCCCTGGCTTTGTTACTTGGGGAGACCTGGTGTCCTGAAACACAGGCCTCTGGCCTAGCTTAGGCTCCAGTCTCTCACAATATTGTAATTATTGATAACAACAAAAAAAATACAAAAAACGAATAATGTAGTTTGATATAACAAGATTGTATAAAGTTGTTGTAAAATTTCAAATGAATACCTAACTCTTAATTG
This sequence comes from Abrostola triplasia, assembly GCA_946251915.1. Classification (NCBI taxonomy): domain Eukaryota; kingdom Metazoa; phylum Arthropoda; class Insecta; order Lepidoptera; family Noctuidae; genus Abrostola; species Abrostola triplasia. Next base: position 4,685,425 of record OX276434.1, on the reverse strand, counting down.
TACTTCGATAATGAAAAATAAATGAATTCTGAAACCTTACCTTCTAGGCATACTGACTACTATAGGAGCACCCCAACTGCCGGGCCCAACTTGATTGATGGCGGCGAATCGAAAATCATACGAGAACATCGGCCTCAAATTCTCGACAATGTACGGCGAATTGGCGGACCAAGTCCTGTTCTGGGCGAGATTCCAATCGAAATTGCCATTTTCCTTGTATTGGGCAGAATAGGCCAATATTGGTGGGCCCATTTCTTCGGCAGGACCGACAATATTAAATGTAACTGATGTCGCTGTAATTGCTTCTTGTCGGACCTACAAAAAAGGAATTAGGTATAAATACCACTTTAAAGATTCGAGGCCTTACTTGAAAGATAGTGAGAAGGGAATTGTATTGTGATTCTAATACAGCTTGTTAGATAAATGAGCTTGATAAAATTAATTATTCAGTATGCTTAATAACATTTAAATGATATTATTACTATTTAGATAAAACCAATATTAACATCCGAAGTAACACATGTAGGATTATACAAACAATGAGTTCACCGCAATAGTCAAGGTAAGTCTAGATTTTAATCCATTACGCTGTCCGGAAATTCTACACCTGTGCGGTTTTCCTATTGTGTGTCTTCCAATAATAGGCACTCAGAGCTTTTAGATTATATACATGCTGTAACTGGCCATCATCATTTTACATTCGAAATTGATGTTTCAAATACAAATGATTTAGCTGTTTTCATAAATCGGAATTGTTTATAACTTATTTAAAATCACTTAAATACTAGGTACCCAAGGCATTATACAGTTTATTGCTTAGTAAATTCCGACTACTCCCAATCCTACTTGTCATGATTTTTTCGATGCGATACCTTTCATTCCAATTACGTTCTATTCATAAGAAGTCTTTAATAAGCTTACATCATCTTTAACAACGTTATTACTTTGTTACTCTCTCTTATAAGTCATTATACTTACTTGGACAACCGGTCCCGGTGGGAAAGCTTCCCTGAACTGAATGATATGTTCAGCTTCGCCGAGGGTGTTGGTAGCGACGCATTTGTAGATACCGTACAGACCGCGATCAGTTGGTGTAACGATGACATAGCTTGATGGGCCAGATCCATAGATTTTTACTTGAGGAGTTTCTACCAAGTCCAGGTCGCGGAACCTTTGTATCAGAGATAATGTGACGTCAATATTTATTTAAAGTAACAGCTCGTTTTACAAACCGTTTGTTAGCAGCAAAAAGTATAACCGTCATTAAATTATAGGATTCGTTTTCTAGATCAAGAAAAACTCTAAACGTAACGATTAGCTTCGTCACTCGCAATTTTTTACAAAATGTAAAGATAAAAGATGTTTTAAACTTGGTAGGTACTATGAAAAAACATCTTGTCGCCAATTACGTCATAAACTTCCAGAAACGTTTGCTTAATCGTGGGGAACTAAGTGAAATGACTGCATTATAGACTTTCCTTTGTTTTAACGTTCTTACCTCCATTTAATGGTAGCGTTCGGAATACTCTGCGCCGTACAACTTAAATTGGCGGGGCGGCTGTTCCAACTCCAAATAGGGATTGTAGGCATGTGTTCGAAAGTTGGTTTGAATTGAACTGTTAAATGACCGTTTTTCCTTGCCTCACCACCTGAATAATAATATTGAATGAGATCTCAAGTGCTAACCAAAAATAGTGTATTTATTGATTAAAAAAAACCATAGTTATAAGTATATTACCAGCATTCTCAGCAAAACATTCGTATAAGCCATCATCAGTTCTATTCAGTTTAGAGATGGTTATAACTCCGCTGGATTCCATTTGATCACCAGTTTGTCGACTGCTCGTTTCAATGGTAATTCTGAAAATAAAGGCGTAATTTATCCAGTTTACTCAAATAATGTTGTAGAAACACATTGTTTGAACTTGAAAAGTTTGGCTCGAACTCACAAAAGTTTTGATTTCATACGTTTAGGTATGCTTAGAAAACAACAAGAAAAAGTAATTTCCGTTAAGAAAAACATAAGCTTTGTTTGTCAGTGTTTGGTAAATTTGAGGGTGAACTTGTCTCCCGCACTCTGACAAATAAATAATTAACCAACAACATTATGATAGAACATAAGTTGGCAACCCTATTGCCGTACCTGTGTTCATTAAGGTACTAAAATACCATTGTTATTGCCAATAGTCTTACCTGCCGTCGTCGTTAGGTCCATTCAGGAAGCGGTCAGGGTTGCTCAATTTGCGGAAACTAATGCGAGGCGCGGGCCGGCCGGTAGCCTTACACTCCAATCTACCCTCTTGTTTCTCAGGTGCAGTCATGTTGAAAAGTTCGAATATTCTTGGTTTAACCAACACTTCTACTTCAATTTCAGTTTCGTTTTGTCCGGCCTGGTTTGATGCGCTGCAAATGTATTTTCCATAGTCACCCGCTTCGACACGATCAATTGTTAATAGACCAGTGATTTCGTTCACGCTGTAGCGTGATGTACTTGCCAAATTCTAAAACAAAAGATTTTAATTACAAGGAGTTTTTGCAGAAACAACGTGTTTGAGAAAAATTACTATGTATTGATTTTTTTAAGTTTACCTCGCGGGTTGAAGCTTTGACCCATGAATAAGATGGTGGTGGCTTGCCTCTAGCTTTACAAGAAATTGCAGCGCTTTCACCTTCTTTGATCTCAACTCTAGGCTCCCTTTCTTCCATTTCTGGTGCGGTATAAACCTAAAAGTGAAACAGCAACCATGAGTACCGTACTAAACAACTTCAATTATGTATAACCATAAAAATATGAAGGACTTACTTCAAGTTTGATGTTCCTTTCAGCAAGTTCGCCAGTTTGTATAACTACAGCGCGACAAGTATAAGTTCCATCGTCGCTTTCTTCTACGCCTTTGATCATGAGACCGTTGGCGTGAATCACGTACCGATCACCAGTTACGACCTATAATATCATTCATAATTAGCTCTTATTATGTTCCAATTAAATAATATTAATGACCCATGCTCTATTACTTACTGGATTGCCTTCTTTGAACCAATCCACAGAAGGCGCGGGTTCAGCTGTAACTTCGCACATGATTTTGAATTCTTTACCCTTTGTGGCATATTGGTTTTCATTGGCGTTCGTCCATGTAATTGCAACTAAAAATAAATGACATTTTAATAGAAGTCCATCATAACAATATACCACTAATTACATATAGCCTTTTAAGGAAAAGTTGTATTATGTTTTACACTTAACAGCAAATTGCTGATAAATTACATTTATTGTCTTGTAGCGAGAGATATAAAGTTGTTTATATAAAAGTATTGCTTTCTTTCGAACTACTCTTGTACCTTAACCACTACTTTTAGAACTCTTATTTATCTGAAAATCAACTTAAATATTAAAAATATTTTTATTATTAACTGAACATAATATGTTCACGTCTCAATAAGGACATATAATTATAAGCAACTATTCTTCTTCAAGATAAATTACAATATTGCAAAATTATTCAGAAGTTAAAAAACTTTATACCTAAACTTTCATAATATAGCAGAAACTAACAAACAAAAAGTCCGCAAAAATATCGGATATATATTCAAACAGTTTTAGAATCCAATAGCGAGAAAAGACAATAACATGATAGTAAAGTACTCACTGAATGTGTCCAGAACGACACTGGCACTCAGAGGCATGTTAGTGTAAGTGGCGACGCAGGTGTAGTTGCCAGCCATGGCGGGCGTGATCGACGATATGTACAGCAGTTGCAGCTGCTTCGCCGGCATCGGCTCCGTGTAGATCTCGGGGCGGGTGCCACTCCTGTGACAAATTATTGAATATTGAACTAAAATTACATTTGATATACGTTATACGTATATTTCAATTTGCATCGTCAGTCATCGACAGGGTTTGACATATTGTTACTTAAATTACTTCTCTGTAATTGTATGTTAATAGCAGAAAAAAAACTTGTGCGGGTAAAAACGTTAGAGGTTTCTTATAATATGTAAGAACAGATCTTTGTAACTTAAAATCTCATTGTACCTACTCATGAATAAAGACTTTGATTTATGTATTTTAAATTTCACATTTGTATTCACAACCTTATTGTATGTTATGTTGTTCTGTGTTTCTTAACACATTATGTAGCTAACCTAAAATATGTAAGTTGAGTTACCCAAAGATACTTACGCAACTTCGCTTATCACCAGTCCTTTAGGGTCCTTCCACTGCGGTTGCGTGACGAGCGCTGGGTCCGGAGCGTCCACTTGGCACGTAAGCACCACCGACTTGCCCACAGCCACTGTCTGCTGCTTCTGCATGGGGAATATCCTGAGAGTCTGCGCCGAACATCCTACGAAGAAAACAATTTTAAGTTAGATTGATGTAAAATCCGAATATAGTTGTAACTTAAATCTAGGCTAGATGGATATATTTTTTCAATATTTTGGTTGACTGTAGTAAGCTTCCTATTCAACTATGTTTCCTGTTTTTACAATACCAAGATTTCGAACGTACCTACTTTGAACATCAATACGCAAACATGTTAATCGACCGTCAGAGGAAGCTTACATATTTCTGCAAATTTATATCAAAATCTACTAAACAACAATTTTTAATTAACTTTCGACGCGAATATTCACTTTAAAGCGAAATACAAAAGCGTTGCCTAATGCAAAATAAACACACATAGTGGACCCCACGCTCTGATGCAGAAGCATAACTCTTTAATTAAGTTTACCACAATTAATTTGTCGGCACGTGACGATGGTACTTATAACCTCCCAAGTATCCCTTAGTGACCGCACAGTTAATTACATAATGTGCATTAAACTCGTGCTTGTCCCAAAACGCTGGAGCGTAAATATACTTTGATGACCAAGTTTTCTCGCAAGATATTAACTGCTAATATGGCTGGAAATTAATTTGCAACTTGCTGTTCGCTCGGTTTTTAGTTATCGAACGGGAGGTAAAGGATGATCGGCAAAACGGATACGTACCTGCTACGATACATATTTTATAAGAAAAAATAAAGTACCTACTGCGTTTTGAGACAACATACTAGTTACTATGTAAATACTTCTCTGATATAACCGAGCGGACAAAATACACAGTATTTCTATTTTAGCAATTGCTTTCCACAAACTGCGTCTAATATCAATAATGTATTATTATTATAAAAGAAATTCAACACAGAAAATGGAACAACATCTTGTTCGCCCGACTCCACAATTTTTTTGCGCTATCTATTTCTTTGTAGTGGCTATAGCTGCGCGGTACGTTATCTTCTGCGCCTTATATCTCAGGCATCAACTCAAGTGTTGTCAAGTCTATTCATGTGGGCACGTCTCGTTATTGCAGGGATTTCGAGCCGGTGCTCCTCGGTGCGCGCACAGAATTTATTTTAGGGTCATCTCCACAAAAAATGGGAAAGGGATGCGAAGTTTTTGGGTAGGCGACATATTGAGTTATGCTGAAGTTGTCCTAATCAGGGTGTTTGGCTAATATGAAGTTGGTACTGTTACTCTTTACTCTAGAATAATAAGTAAAAGTAATTAAATTCCTTGACTCGTGTTTCTTTAAAATCTAAGGGCTTGAAGATTTGGTTAATAGAATTAAAAGAATATTTGACAAAAATAGTCATGTAAATACAGAACTTAGCAGTAAATTTAAAACATCGATTTAATAAGACACCACTTAACAAAGTTCGCTAAATTCACGGAAATCTTATCCTATCTCAATTTAATTTTAAGACTCCGAGGTAGGCCAACAATAACGAAGTTTTAACAAAAATCGAGTGAGTACGAGTAAGTTATATTTGAAATTAATTAAAAGTTTTTGTAATTAAAATTACGTTGTAGCGGTACCGGTGTTACCAATATGTGTGGGTTGAACAATTTTATTAATATCATGAATACAGGCCAGGAAGATTTATCAGCTTCCAAATAACATAAACATTAATAATGTATTGCATATGCCCAGTATGTATTTTAATAATGTATTGTATATGTTTTGTGACTAAGAACCAACTATAAGCTTTATTCTCCTGTGTCAGGAATATGACAGTGATTATCTAATGAAAAGATAATTTTAGTATTGCCTTTATCAATATTTTCTTATATATATTTTGAATGCTAGGATATCACATGTATGTTAACGTGTATTTAGGCTGTTACCATGTTTCTTTTCCGAGAAAAGAAAATGTATAAAAACGCTAAAAATATGTATCACAAATAATGTTTCTTTATGATATTTTTATGACTAAAAGGCAGCTGAAACCGGCAGTTATTTTGACTTATTCAAATCAGTGGATGCAAAAACATATCGCACATAAATCTTGTGAATCTACACCGAAAGTATCGTCGCATCGGAAAAGGATCCGGTCTCTATATAAACACAAAGTATACATAATACTGTTGAGGGAGCCGTTCGGAATTTTTGAGTAAGTTTTTAGATATGCAGTCCGCGTGCGAGCCCTTCGTTTTATCCCTGAGTTTTCCAACAACTGCGTCGGTTGCATTTTATACGATACGTCGTTGTATCTATTGTACGTTTTTGTACTGAAAAAGTAAGACTGGGAGATATAACAGTGGATAAAGATTAGTAGGTATTGTAACACCTACGACCCACGTATATAGGATTTTGCCAAATTATCAAAAACTCTATGTAATTCGTGTGAACATAAAGAAACAGTTAAAAGTTAAGGCTATTATCTTTTGAACGAACAATGTTGTCTTTATCTTTATTTTCCAACCAACTTTGTTTTGTAGTCATTAATCTTACTAAATTATAGCAGAAATCTTATACTCGGTTTTATCAAAATACACATCACTCCTAAACAAATTCGAAGATACTAAAAATACTTTCTCGTTTGCAAAGAGTTGAGTTTTTATGTACCTAATGAGAAATAGGTTACGCGACGTCATGGAGATTGGCTGAGGGAATTTGCTTTCAATCCCATGAGGATATGAGAAGCACTCCGGGATGTAGAACGTTGTACGTTCAATATAGCCTTTACTAGAACTGTGGTTTCTAACTGTAAATAATATGAGTATTGATGCTACCGACATCGACACCATAGCAGTAGATTCGTAGATAATCGTAAACCTTAACGGCCGGGTGTATTCAAAATGTATTTTATAATACAGCCTCCTTGCCATAAGCTTTTAAAGCAGGACAGTTTACGTTGTAGAAGCAAGACACCGCATTACACTGCACGTAGCAGTGTCTCTCTCTACGTTGTTTTTTTTATATCGAATGAACGCGAAAAACTAAATATATGAAGTAAGTAACGAAAATCCCAACTCCAGTGCCATAAACCCGGCGGCAAAATTTCAAATAGTTCATAGAAATATCACAAAAAAAGCTAAATAAATTTCCTAAAGTGCAAAACGCAAAGTGAAAAAGTATGTCATAAAATTAAAATAACAATGGCAACATTATTCTTTGCTCCCCTGTGTCCTATTTCGCATAACAACTAGCTACCTTGATACTGACTGCCGCTTCAAATGCTTACCATGAATTTTACAGTTTGTACCTTTGAGGCATCACCGAAATTTCATCAACTAACATAGGGGAGAGAGGGACATCGCGAACGAGGGGCCAAGTGAAATAAGCGAGCGCGGGATTAAAGGGTTTGTGGAAAATTTGTGTGCCTCATAACAGCCCTGCGTCCCCAAGCGGTTTAGTATTACCAATTATTTTCATTTAATTCATAACAAGCTGTTCAGATGGATTTGTCTGCGCCGCAAAACTCATTAATAACAAAGAGTTGGGCCTAACTTGTCTTGTATAAGCCTCATTACGTAAGAACCCTATAAATAATATAAAATAAATCTCAACGTTGTGGGGAACGCATGAAGTAAAAGCTGGTTTCTTATGACTCATAATGAAAATAACGCCATATTATCAAAAACACTTTTCTGATTTAATATAGTTTTATCCAATAAAATAATCATCATCGTGTTTAGCCCGTGGCTGTCCACTGCTGGGCATAAGCATATTAGAAGAACAAATTATTTTAATCTCACACCTTAATCTTTAATTCGTAAAGTTATTACTATCCAATGCCGGCCATCCCTCAGCTTCATCTTTGACTTTTAGAATAATAGGCAAACAGCAATACGGGGATGTGAAACGAACCGTCACAGTTTCAGGTCTAGTGGAGACGGTCCCCGGTCGCCACCTCCCATTGGAAATCAGCTTCAAGACCGCCGCACCGGGGTCGGGTTCACAATTTGGAAACAAAAGACTATCTACGTACAACCTACGTAGGGGTATTGTGATTAATTGCTTAAGCATTATTTCCTAATTAAGCTCACCTTCCCTTTGCAACGAATGCGTCGCCCGGGGGAGTGTCTGCGAACTTGAAACAAATACAAATGGGCCGACTTCAACTGAGAAAATCGCGAAATCTGCTGAATTAACGCTACACACAAATTAGAAGGGTGGAGTGGATTCTATAACAAATAGCAAAGAGAATACCTTTACAAATAAATTAAATCTGTAATCCGCACTGCAAATTATATTTGCTCGAAAGGGTAAATTAGAACATGCAGCAATCGGGGATTAGAATAAGCAAATATTATCTAATTCAAACATTCATATCATAACGACCTCATCGAAGACAACAGAGTAGCAATAAATAGAAAGTTTTAACCACTGCGTACATAGAATATGTATAGACAATTCGACTAGAGAGTTCACCCCATTTGACATGTGACTCTACTGAAAAGCACGTAATTGAGGGAAATGAGATAAATTACTCTTGCGGGTTGTTTAGCTCCGAAAGGGGAGACGATGAACAGCCCGAGGAAACCCTCGTTTGTGACTCATATAGCAAAATATTTGATGAAAGCTGATGTCACAAGGAAACGGCAAAAGTTCTACGACAAATATGACACAGAACGATAAAGATTATTTACGGTTTTCCTTAAACAACCACGAGAAAAAACATGGATAATACCTTATCAGAACTTGGTTTCTTGATTTCATTTACAAGGGTTAACGTTAAGACCGTCTACTTTTATGGGTCCATTTATAAGCTGGCGTATTTACCCTACGCTGACCCAGGTGTTTCAGTTCTTAGGATTACCATTAACGGTCCTATTACGAGTAAAGAAAAGCGTTACAACAGTTACAATAAATTTTCATCGTTAAAGACTTGCTAAACTCCGCGTACATTCGAATTCCCCCTAAGCCTGCCGTCATTATCAGTTTAGCGTGAGGGCTCTTCCGCTAAAAAAGAATATAAAAAGGCCTGATCTCAAAAATTCGCCTAATGGCAGGGGCGTAACGAAGTGTAGCCCACTTAAAACAATAGCTAAATACGAGGGTCGTATGGTACCTCCACCGCGCTTCCCATACTTAAAACTGTTCGAAACCACTCAATATGTGCTGAATTCGTAGAATTTTTATGGAGAATTTTCGGACTCCTTTATTGCATTGGATATTTATGGCGTCCCAAGGGCTCGGTAAATTTGTGTTGAAATTTGAAAATAACTACAACACAACATTGTTATTTTGCCAGTTCACCACATTTGTGGTGATTAAATGGAAAAATAACATTAGCTAGATGAACATTCTTAGCCTAATCAATGTTTATTTGCCAATAATAGTCCACCCTTTGGAACTAAGAATAGCTAGCAAATTGATCAGATTTCACCCCGGCTTCCCCTCGGCGGAGCATTAATTACTGGTTGGTGCCTGCTAGGCCCCTTAAACCTGCTCCTCATTTTATAGCCCGCAAACAAACCGACATCATTTCACCCCGCGTTGTTTATTACCTCTTGTAAAGTTTTCATCTCATCTTTAATTGACTTCACTGGAAAGTTTTAAATATCTCTCATTTTAGAGGAAAACGTCTACTGGATATAATGAAAATCTTTGAACGACTAGGTAAATAAGAAAAAAAACTCCGAACCATTAATAAAATACTGGCTTATTAAATATTCTTTTAGATTTTGCATTCTACTTTTACTTTTTGACCAGTCTGAATGCATTTCTGTTTCAAAGAAATATTTATTAAACTTTTTAGATGCTTTAGTTTAGTCTTTCTATTTATATTGTTTGAGTTTAGTGACGTAATTTGTCGTAATCCACATAGCGATGACCGAATGGTCACCTACGCACATTATTACATTCAATTCACGACGTTCCCTATCAGTTGTAACCGGTTCAACTGGTCGCTGTGCTGATGTAAATACGTTTACTTATGTGATAACACCTACGTACTAGGCCGTCGGAGCAGTTAAAATAGACGCAAGTTCACATGCCCAAGATCTGATTCACCTTATCGTTAGTTTAATAGAAAATGTTATTTTTATTATTGTTCAAGACGCTTTTATGAAGTCCTTTCTTCTCTGTAAAGAGTGTTGCATAAAAACTAGATTCGTGGCTCCTATAAAGGATTTAAAAAAGATGAGCTTTTATACAAGACTGTTGCCCTGTCGTGGACGGTGGGAGCCTTTTACGCTAAGTCGTCGTCGGAAAATTGCTTGAAAATTGTATCTTACCTCAAACAACGAGTTCGCGTTCAAACGTCTACTATAGGAACTTGTTTGTTACTTTTATTTAAAGTATTTAATGAAGAAACAGTTAATTATAAACATTGAAGAATTTAGACACGGGCTGATGATAATATCTAAGATTTTCGTCATAAAAACACAAATAAAAGAGGGTATACTAGACGCTGGAGACATTAATTCTTATTACAAAAAGTATGTTAAATATTGGGTTTCTCAAAAAGTATTTAATCTAGTTTTTTATAAACAAACTAAGTTTCAATAAGACTAAGATTTCATAGATTATTTACTCTATAAGATACCTAGTAATGGAACAGCCTCAGGGCGTAATCAAACCATCGTTTCATACAAAGTAAGCTTCGCCGTCTTAGAGTGAGCAGGCTCAATCTATTCTATAAAAGTTTTCAAAGGGAAATACCAAGCCAGAAGGAATGCCAATTTTGTTTGGAAACGTACTTCGCGATTAAATTTATTTGTAGCTATCTTCGTTTACGAAACTGGATACTTCATTTGGAATCAATTGCTTTAAAGAAAATAGCCCAAGTCCTTAAGACTTATGTTTATTTTTTATTTTTACCTATAATGGACTGCCTCCTCGGTCGCCAAGCGCCACTGCTGAGTATGTGGTCCTTGGTTCGAATTCCGGATAGGGCAAAGTATTGCTGGGTTGGTCCATAAGGTAATTCTCAGCAGCACGGAGTCTAGGTTTGTGCCCGCTGGGAGGCAATAGGCTCGCCTCCTACTGTATTAGCTACCTGCTCCTACTGTATTAGCTAACTGGCAAAATGTGGGCGTGGCAGTTAGGCAGATGTTATAATTCTGTATTGCACAAGATATTATAATGTTTACGATACAAAGTATATAATAAAATATATTAAGACAAGTATGAGACAAAAACTGAGTAATAACTAATCAAATTCCAGTCTGAGGTGTCTAGAGTGCTCTATTAAATTAGTTTTTGAGTTCATCAGACCTTCAGTTATACCCCTTTAGATTTAGGTATAATTATTCTAACACAATCCTTTGTGTTTTAGATGAAAATTATTCAAAATTCTACATACAAAAAGTGTTTTCCAGTAACTAAAACGTTTATTCCGTAACTGTTCTGCTCCAACTCGGACACTTGCCATACATTCAAGTAACAATAGGATTCCAGAGCGTGTTTTAATCTACGCCACAATATCAGAAACTCCCACAAACGGACAAAAAGATAGTAACCGTCGCAATGTGGAACCAGGCGCTAGTACACAATGGACGTATTAAGATTGTTCAAGGTTTTCATCGGATAATGATTATTTGTTATTCATATTAATCAAAAATCGTGTTTTTATTGAATATTTTTACCAACAACTCGCTCGTTATTGTTTTTAACTACATATCTTCTGTATCGTGGTTGCGTTTCACAATCATGAAGTATCACATACACAAACATATATATACAACATAGGATAACATAAACATAAAATTTCGATAAGATCGGTTTAGGTTTTTGATTGTAACGAAGAGATAGACTTGCTTTCGCATTAATAAATAATATGCACTAATGTATGGATGTAACACATCTACGATACTATAGATATTATTAAATGTATGTTTAATAACTCAGGTATTACATACATAATTGTTATGCTAGGCAATTGTCTGGCTTACTGCAATTTTATAGTCCGAAACAACAAAACTTTGCACCAACAAAAAACGCTACAAAGCCGCTCGGTGTCAGACTTATAAATTCAAATATCCAACAAATGTATAACTTGTATCCCCATCAATAACAGCAGCACGTCGCGTCACCGCCGATTTGTATTCCGCACCTCTCGCCCATCCGTCTGGCCAGATTAATTATCTACCACCCTCCCATGTTTGCCAATAAGCCAACCAACCCTGAATTTTCACTATAAATCTTTGACATCACACAATTTGTTAGGCCGTGATACGCTTCTCTGATTGCAGGAATTTACCTCCGCAAAGATATCCAAAGATACCCAGATCTTAAGACGTAAGTCATTTAAACTTTGATGTGACGAAGAAAATTTTCGCGAAATTTATAATTTCCTATGTCAGTGTCGCTGAGTGCTTTTGATTGGTTATTATGGAAAATATTTCTACTTTATACCAGTCCTTTGTGACAAGAGGTAGCATTGAAGCTTGTTTGCTCTTAAACAATCTTGCGTCTACTACTTACATGTGTTATTTGAAGAGAATGGAAGTGTTGTACGAAAACATGACGCATCTGAGTGCAAAACTCAACATTTACACAGTAAGCCTTCATACACACTAACGAATAAACTTGCAGCTTTCGCAAATCCAAACCAAACAACACTAAGTATTGTACTTAAAGGTTCTCGCCTAGATCTAATGTTAACGTCGAAAATCACGCACTGTTTGTCGAACGTTCCGAGATTGAGAGCACCGTTGTAAGCAATACTCGTCACTTAAAATATCAGCACCACCGAGGGAAGTTACGCGCCACCTCTGTTTACACGCTAGCATAGTGGATTATAAAGACAAATTGGTGCTTTTAACAGATTCAACACGGTATGTTGACGTATACAAACTGTACCCGAAGCAATTGCGGTAGTCTCAGATTTATTATCCGTTTCTATCATAAGACACCGTATCTCTAGAGACTGTTCTTTCAAAACATCTCACCGAGTTTAATTATATTTAGAATCCTCCGCGACAGTCCCTGAAGTAAAATTGGTTGCGTAGAGAAAATTCAATTAACGGATTTTAATGCATGCGTAAACACAAGCCGCTAGGCGTTAGCTACCTAAATACCATGAAATTAAGAAAATTGTGTGCCATTTGTAAGAGTCGGTAGTGTCATTTTTTGTGTAAGCATTCAGTTCTGAGCTAAAAACATTAATCAATTATTTTATATAAAAGAGGCGAGAATACTGAATAATAGCACTAATGTGCAAATCATTATGATTAGGGATGGCGTAGAACGTGGCTGTAGTAATAATAAAAAAGAACTATATTGAAACAAAACAGGAAAAACTCAACAAAGAATAATGCTAACAATATCACCTGTACGTCGAGAGCTCAATGCCAAAGAAAAATAGAACAACGAAACAAGTGAAAGAGATGCCTGTAGTTGAACCGCTACATGTTGAACATACCTAGCTGTTCGAAACATCCCAGTCACCTCTAGCAAAATGGAACCACAGAACCATTTGTATGGAACAACTTTATTAGAAAATTCTCCGTTACGTTGTGTGACAATCGCACCAGCAGAAAATTGGAAATAGTGACGTGCCAAAAAAGTGAAATGTTGAACGTTGTGGAAATTCCAAATATTCTGACAGAAAAGGAAATTTGCAGTTGGAAAACGTTATGGTTTTCATCGTAACTCAATTTGAAAAACACGAACTTTAACAAGTTTGTATTACATAAAGACATAATAAAGGAAGGACAAAGATAAACAAATCTATGATAATTTAGTGTTAAGTGTAAAAACTAAGTATAACAAAAACACACTTTTTGTCAGACTAAGAATTATTTACCTATTTTTGTAATAGGTTGTAGCAAAACAAACAGCAAAAGAGTCCGAGGAAGGAACGACCTCTTCACTTCATGAATAAGCCACATATCTCAAACAAAATGATACAGTACGAAATATGTTTTCGCACATAGTAGTGGAATTTAGCAGCAAATAAACTGCCTTTTTTAAATTTGCCTTTATATCGTAAGAAAATTTAGACGTACAGTTAAAAAAGAATTATAAAGTAGACTTACAATTATCAAATACAAAGGATGTTATAAAACACCTTTAGGTCAATTTATTCCAAAAAAATATAATTTTCATTAAACATATCCGACAAGTTAAGAATTCAAATTGAAAAATTAACAAGTTATTATAAAAGTATTTAAAAATATTTCAACAACAGTTCTTTTGGCCGCAGTTTTTGGGTAAAATCAAATTATTTTCCAATTCCAGTAACCGCAGGGGCAGTGGGTAAGAAAAGTCATCCGCCCCTGGCGTCAACCCATAGGTGCACTAACAGGGAAGTGGCGAACCCTTATAATTTTCCAATTATATTTCCCGTCCAATTTTCCGTGGTGTCGCCCACGGCTCTCGTCAAACGCAGCCCTACGAATAACCACCCTCGTTGCTAAGGATCTATTTATTACACTGCAAAAGTCAGGTGAACACCAATTACCAACTTTTTGTGTGCTCACAATGTTTTCATAAACATCTGGCAATCGAGTACTTATATTGAACCAATAGGTTTTCCATGTAGGTATTCAGAATTTAAAAGGCTATTGCATATTATGACTGTATGCAGAAAATGTTGTTTAATTGGCATATAATAAATTTAATAACTAATTAAAAATAAAATTTAGTTTTTTTAATAACAATTGGAACTTTTACGAGCATTTCCTAAATAAATGACACAAACACTTAAAAGCGATGATAACAAGTCTATGATTATAAGTTAGTTTTTAACGGCTATGTAAATAACATTTGGTTATATTTAATATTAAATAAGTATTTTTTGAGTTACGAGGGAACAGATGTACCTATACATACCCACATATATACAATTTTAAACACAACTCTTTTCAGCATTTTCCGCCTGAGTCGGGTAAAAATCGGTATTTTAAAAATACTGACAAGTTCATTTGTTTATTTTTGACGTCGTAATTATAAATATCTCAGTGAACATTCGAACATGAACAATTTAGCGTATCAACTACTTAATTACCAGCAAAAATGTTGAACAAACCGATGTTGACAGGCATCATTCAACGCAGCACAAACTGACACAACATGGGGGATGTGAGAACAGCTAATTTTAGCAGTATCACAGTTTTGCAAACAGAGGGCATGGTTGTGCATACATTTCAGCGCCGAAGGGATAAATTCAACTGGAAAGATTATCGAAGCTCGCCCGTGTTTGTTTTAGTTAGTGCGTCGACGAACCACAACTGCGCGCGATTTGACGGCTTTTGAAACGCTAACGATACACTCAAATACGATATGTATTTCAGTTTACCTTCGATTAATTCGTAATCAAAACATACATTGCAGTATTTCTATTTCTAAAGTTATGATTAAATGAAAAATAACCTTTATTAGAACAATTGGACAATTTAATGTCACAGACAAAAACTGCCATTACATTATTCCTTCGGCCATGATGCTTGTAGTTTAGTTCCGTAAATCCTTCATCTTTCCATGAAAACTTAATTGATATCGTAGACTTATCAAAACATTGGATTGGCATAATTAAGCGGCATATAATATAGCTTCAACGACTAGGTACATCAAATATATTAGAAAGTCGAGTAGAAAGAAGGGAGACTTGTATAGATTTTATATAAACCTAATAATAAAAAATAAGTGTCTTGTGCCTCGTTGGTCAAGTGGTCATGGTCACGTGTTCGAATTCCGGGTCGCACAAAGTGTTAATTTTTTTCCATTAGGCATTACTCAATAGGATCATAAGGTCTGGATTTGGGTGCCCGGCTCGCCACCTAAATATACCTATAACTGGCGAAATGTGGGTCTACTGAACACCTCTGCCTACCTAATCAAGGAATACAGGCGCGATGTTATGTTATATAAATAGTTGTATGATAAGCGTAAGCAAAACGCGGAGTACTAAGTAGGTAGAAGTACTAAATATAACTGCTCTATATTATTTACTTTCGCTTTGCTTGCACTCCGAGCAAAATGAATTCCACTGCTACTAGTGTTTCTGTACTCTACTTAGTTTAGCTGCTAGCTATGAGTGTATATTTACTTTGTAGTCAGATGAGAACGGCCATCTAAACAAATAAAAACTTTGATGCCGCATTCAATTACGCAACACGGTTAAATGGATGTACCTACTATATCAGTCGGAAGACGTCCACTTTTGAACAAAGGCCTCCTCCTTAAAACGCCACAATAAATACTACCTACTACTAATGATACCTACTTAATGTGTCCTAGTTCATTAATTCATATTTTTGTATGCGCAAAAGCCAATATAACGAACTATACTGTAACATTAACACCTATTGTAATTAATACCTAAATTTTGGATTAAACATTTAAATTTAAAAAATAATTAAATAGTAGTCAATAAACAATCAAAATAAAATTATTGATAAAAATGTTCATTTCCTACCCTTTCATTAGCATTCAATGTCATGTTTTTGTGAGTTCAGTATAAAACTATTGCAACGCCATCAATAAAATGTAATTATTTTGTTAAGTGCGAGAAAGTATGAAAAAGTAGGTAATATGTTTAGTTCAAGCCCAAGCGTTGCTAATTGAAAACCATCCTAAAACATTTTCATAATATGCAAACTCGAAGTTTTAGCGCAACATATTAATTTCTAGACGGCTAAATCTCGTCGCAAAATTAGTTGTAGTACCAACAGTTTCTCACCCCGCATATCTTGGCTCGTGAACACAACCCTGCCGCGGTTGGGCCCAACACCCCGAAAATTCCCGATTTATGTTATTGTTCTTGAGAAATTAACGCTTCAAGAATTAACCTGTTTCGTCACTGACTGTTCAAACACTCGAATTTGATTGGCTAATGCGAACAAGTGTGGAGAGGCAGTTTTTTCGTTTTATTTATTACAAGATTTTATTTAGTTTCATCTGTCCCGTTATCTGTCGGTCTGTAATCAAATCTTGCAAGTTCAATTTCAACCACTATGATCCCGGTTTTCGATTGAGCTGAAATTTTTACAACATAATTAGTATTCTTGTCTATAATTTTAGTATTAAATGTTATCTACTCTATCGATGCATATAACTTTTATTCCTACTATACAAAACGATCCATCGTGGGCATAAGTGAATGAATAAACGAAGAGCAAGTTTAACTGACACGGAAAGATGTTAAATGAAATAGGACAGAACATAGAATTGAGTATTTATTTAAAATACAATAGGTAAAATACATCATTAATCTTACAAAAACATAGGTAATGGAATGGAAGGAGCCTGTACTGGATTAGGATAGTTCTAATATTAGGTTGTATCTTTTCTACTCCACATTTTAAATATCTAAACCATTTCCAAGTTTACCAGGAATAAATAAAACATTATTACTTCTATACTAGACCACTGAGACATTTCTTATCTTAATATTTCACGCCATAAAACGAATTGTCGATTTCCGTTATTTACAGCTACCTATTAGGTACAGATAAAAACACACCTAGCTAACTGCAAGCTGACCAATAGCAGAGCATGAGAATGAATCTGTTTTAAAGTTCCCATACACAGTCGACTCTAGAAATAGGTACCTCACGAACTTGCAGAACGATTGATTAATCAAAATTTGCTCTCGAATCAATCTCGGCGCGTCAAGACGGAAATGGAGATAATGAGTATTAATATGTCTATAATAAGAAAGCAATCAATTCTACTTTTAAAATGCGAATTGGGATCATCCGTAGACACGTCATTGCGTATCAATAAGTAGAATCTTCAACTTGAAATTTTCATAGAAGTAACAAAGTGAATACGACTGTACAATGTATTTTTTTTAAATATCGAACATTTTATTTGCAATTTTTTTTTTGTTTTTAATTGCGCCCTACACTAGGATTTTCTCCTGTGTCGTGGGTGCGTTTCACAAACACGAAATATCACATACACTAACACCCAGACTCGGGACAAACATCAGTGGTTCGCACAAAGTTTTGCCCCGTGCGGAAATCGAACCCGCAACCCTCAGCGCAGCAGTCCAATCACTTAGCCACTGCGCTAATCAGGTCGTCCAAAAAAGAAAACAAATCTCGATTGGTTTTCTTTCAAACTGTCACTTAAGATATGAAATCTTGCCTGATTTGATGGAGGTACCTGTATAGTTCCGATGTTGGTCAGCTATTTCCAGAACATGAAGTAAGACGATCGGTCCATCATTATTTCGGCAGGTAATTATTTGGTTAGGTTTCCGATAATTGTCTACTGCCTCAGTAATTCAGTATTTAGAAATCCAAGCTTTCAATTGAGTTTCGGTTTTCTGAGAGGAATATAGTAAATGGGCTTCACTGTAGATAACAGTAGGTGGAATTAAAATATCATGCACTCACACTGTAATAGTAGATGGCTATTATATGAAGTATGGTGCATTTTGATCATGACTAAAGGCTTTTGATTAGATATTGCTAAAAGTCAAACAAAACGATCACAACTTTAGAGTCATCTGAGAGGTTACAATCCAAAAAAAAGGAAGAAACGCTACTATGGACAAATGTTATTTAAAGCTTCAGGGCAAAGTCTCCCCTCTCTCTCTTCCATTGAGGACAATTAATTATGTATTACCTATATAAATACATATAGCTATCCATATATACTTTGTCCTGATTCTACACATACATAATACCTATGTGAAATTCAAACATGAATAGATATACTTTAAAAAGAATCCAAATGAAATTCTGTCTCTTTGTCTACTGACTCCGTATTGTTTAGTTCTACAGGTAATCCGCTAAACAGAATTGATAGAGTTTTAAATTATTTCTAGGAAGAAACAAAGTCTATTTTCGAATTCGAAAAAATTTGGGTAAGCTTTTATAAGAAGACAAAAGCTAATTATAGGTGAGAAAGCCCTAGAAATAAGCCATCATATTTTGGGTTCGTTGCTGATTTATCGATCGACGCTTAATTATACCACCCATCGGTTCATAGCATGTTTCAAGGAATCTGAATGAACAAAATCTAATTACAGCGATAATGATAGTTAATAACAGCTATTTATGTACATTGAGAGAAAGTGAGTGGAAATTAACGAACGGCACTTTTTGTTATCCGGATTGTGTTATTATATCCATGTATTAACAGATAATGGTATGAGGATCCATTAGCTTCCGTAATTGCCTCATGTATGACATGTAACATCAAGAATATTTCTCTGTTAGATGAATGAGGACACGAAGAAATTTTGTTTGCACCCAGGGGCGTTTGCGAACTACGTCCGATTCGAATCCGAGAAAATGCGATCTGTGGTACATTTTGTATGAACGTTAGCGTACCGCGACCGATACGTATCCGATATGTCTTCTTACATTAGCTGCGGAAATTACTCGGTCCACATTTTCTCTCGTCTGCAAACCAGACATAGACCAAGTATCACATAGTTTGCAGGTTGGTGCAGATAGCACCTCTATCTAGTTATTTATAATTATGGAGTTACAAAACCCATATCCTGGTTTTTGTAACTCCAAGCATGTGCTTATCGCATATAAAATTACACATTTAACGTATGGAATTTTGAGTGAAAGAACAATATCACATTTGCTAATGGATTTCATATCATTTGAAGGCTTACATGTGAATTACTGACAGATTATTGTAAAGTTTTCGACATATTCGATTATTCTATAATAAAATAATGATACACATCATAATTATTTGTCAATCGTTGTCTAAGCATTTTTGGACGCTATTTTATTAAACACACTACCAACAAAACAATTTAATAGCCTATTTGTACTACCAACATTCAAATAAATATACAGAACGAGTCTAACCGATACCCTAATCGGATCTATATTTAATTTATCGGTACGAAAAAAGGCGTAACTGATTTATTACGTAGACACGGAACATGATCCATAGCTATATTAATATAAAGAATGCCCGTATCACATGTAAATGAGCCTCGAAGTACAACGGTAGACATAATAATAAAATAAGCCTGTCTTCAGCGTACCGGGATTCGTCTCACAATCCGCTTTCCCGGAATTAATATTTTCCCTGAGGATCAGGTACATAAAATGTTCTTTTATTTCTTATGTCGATTAGAATGAAATGTTTAGTTGCGAGAGGTAAACCAAACGTACATTTGTGATCAGGCAATGGAATATTGTTACTCTAAGAATATTATTCTGAGTAGGTATAAACTAGCTATACAATCCTAGTTGGTGAAAGAGATTCACTAGTATATGTTTAAGGGGAGAGAAATCTCCTATCGACAATTGTTCAATAAAAATCACAGGCTAAAATAACAGAGTAGGTATGTAAAACAGATACTGTCAAAGATAATCAAATAGCAATAATACTTAAAAAGAAATACAGCTCGAATAATTTCAAAGTTAAATGAGCAGATAAATAAATGTGGAGTTATTTAGATTTTCCTTTTCCCTCGTGAATTAAGGACAGAACCTCTCCAGGGAAAACAACCTGTCACTCGCGCTCTTAACAAAAGTATTAAGTGTAAGGGCCCTAGCAGACAGTCGAAATATATCCTTTGTTTTGTTGTTATGCTAATACCACAACTGTTACGAACTAGATAACATTTTAAATAAAATATTTTACGAACGGAAAACAACGAATGAGAACTAAAGAACAATTATCGTTCTGTTTAATTTGGCTTTCCTAGATTTTTTGTATGAAAATATGCAATTTATATGACTTGTAGCTTATTTAGAAAATTTATCATGCTTTGAAATAGGATAATACCTACGTAAAATAATTGTAATCGTCAAAATTAAAATTGTAGTAATATAAATTGTAATAAAATATTATTTATTTAACTGCGCCTACTTATTTATCTAACTTAAATGTATTATTATAAAACTAGTCTAAATAAAATATGGTTGCCTACCGGACAATTTTAATTGTTTTTATTAGCGGATATTTTGATGCTAACTAATGCCGTTTATCTTTTACTAATTGTTACGACGGTAGACATCCAGTTTTCATTTCCTAAACAAATGATATAAACTATCTAATAATGTAACCTGATATCGCCAATCAATTTGGTGTTAATGATATTTGGAAACAGTATCAAGTATCTATATTCGTAACAAATTCTCTATAATTATTATATTTTATTTATATTAACATGTTTACTGCGGGTGGTAGTTTAAGTGACTTTTAGTCCACTGACTGTATAATCGAGGCTTCTTATGACTCGTAATATGATTTGCGCCAGACTGCAGATCGAACCAACGCGTTATTAGAAGGGGTAGCCTGGGCTCGATTTTAGTACTTAAAACCGCAAAAGTCGACTCCGCGCGTCGCGGTTCGTGATATAACACGCCGTGTGAAGCCACCATTAGGATTTAACATATTTGTTCATGTGACATTTCATGACAGTGACTTAATTATGACACTGTCATGAAATGTCACATGAACAAATAAAAAATAATTAAGATAGAAGAAAATTCTATCCTTGGGTAATGTTTGATAACCATTTGACATCCTGGTAATGAATAATTAATTGTTCGTTGCAGTACTAAAAGTCCTTACCTACTAATAGATTTTAAGCCAATCAGAGGACATTTTCAATGAGCGGTACTACCTAAACACGGTGATAAGTATGTGTAACTTTAAGCAAACTACCAAACTTCTTCGTCTCAAAGTCAATAGAGCTCGTAAGGTTTAAACGAAAGTTTCAGCAGAACGTTACACTCCAAACTTCGGTGCACCTATATTTGAGTTTCAAGTTAGGATGGTTTAAAGTCTCTAAATATATCTTTTTACATATACCTATACGTGGGTCTGATGAAAGTAAATAGGCTCTTCATCTAATAGGTACGACCCAATTAGCGCAGTGATTAAGTGATTGGACTGCTGCGCTAAGGGTTGCAGATTCAATTCCTGCACGGGGCAAAACTTTGTGCGAATCACAGATGATTGTCCCGAGTCTGGGTGTTTGTGTATGTGATATTTCATGTTCGTGAAACGCACCCACGGCGCAGGAGAAACTCCTAGTGTGGGGCGACATTTATTTAAAAAAAACAAAAACATGGACCTACTGATATGCTATTACTTTATTACTGAAACACAAACATTATATCAAAAGTCATCTCGCCACAAGGCCTCTCTACTCATCTCGACTGTCATTTGATTCAGAATACCAAATTCTATAGAGAAAACTCAATATTCTCACTTCACATCTCAATTCCATCAACATTTGGTAGCGATAGTGTCGAATCTCACCGCGGATTTGGAAGCGAGTTCGTAAATGAAGTCTTTAGAATAGCACGACTGATCGGAAAGTGAAGATGAAAATGATGAAAAAAGAAAACATTCAGGCCTCCACCTATCTCTATCCTATCCTGGAGATCACAGGCGTGGGTCTGTATCATATACAATTACAATGGTAACTATGTATTTCGACAATGGACATATACTACAGACTTGACGAAATAAAACACCGTAAAACAAGTTGCTAAGTTCTTTTCCATGTATACAATTAGATGTTTCGATCAAAAAGGGATGAAGCGCTCATTAGCAAGCTCCGAACGTCCATTCAAATGAATTCTAATAAAATTAATCGCAACAGAGGAACGCCCCCTCTTTTTTAATTTACAATAAAGTCGAGTACCCACTTTATTGCTTTTAAAAGTGGGCCGCCATTACTTACAAGTCTGTTTTGTTGTTTTGTTTTGTTTCCGCAACTGATAAAATGTTCCTAAAGCTTTGAAGTATTTAGCTGTCCTTGATCAATACTTAACGGGAATACATTATTTTATTTTTATAAGCTTACAGTCACGGTGTATTGTTAATATTAAGAATTATTTTTATTTAAAGCCAATCTTTCAGCAACATAACCGACTTAAGTAGGTAATAAATTCTTGTTTGCTTTAAATTCATACACTTGAAAAACAACCCTTCTGGTGTAGTCGGATAAAAATAGTAGGTATATTATTATGAGGTCCAATGTACCTATATTATTCTTAACTTTATTATACAATAAAGTTAAGGAACTAAAAGCAACCGTTTCATGAATAATATAATTATATTGTCCTAATTTAAAAAGGTACTATATAAATACATATAGAGAACACCTACTGACTAATCACTACCTCAATTCTTAGATTTTATTGGCGCATTGAGTGGCTAAGCCTACTCAAATCTTACACTTACTCCCTTATTCATAAAAAATACAATTTTTAAACAAGGATTAAATTATACCTGTCACTGTCGTCTGCATATCAAAAAATAGAGATGTCAATAGACTTGATACAGGGTATAGTTAATGCCGGTATGATCCTCGTTTATGAACAAGAGGGCTTAAAGTCCTGCATAAAACACACAAATGACTAAAACCTATTCTATTTTGGTTCTCATGTAACACACAATAATAAGCATCAACCAAAACATAGACCACGTACAGTCTCGTCACGTAGCCAGCTATAACGAGGCGGCGCGACAGAGGCGCCCCCACACGCGTGACGGCGCGAAACTTTGGGGTACATAGGTACCTACGTACTTATTCTGCACGTATGCGAGACATAGGCATATTGAGCATACATAGAATAGATGATAATGTATATGATGCTTTTCTGACAATAGCAGAATCAAAGAGTATCTAATGTTTTTCATAGCAAGCCTGCATGTTTCTAATATTTAAGGCGTAAGTCTAGGTAACCGTGAAATCTAGTCTGTAATCAGTTTCGAAAGGAATTTTTCCATAATATCTGAATTTCTATATGTGAATACTGTCTCGGTCCTGAATAAGACACCACTTGAAATGCTCAATTGCTCTCTGTAAGTGTTACAGACTGTTGTACTTTGCTATGTAACCTGATATCACCTAATACCTATTAAGAAACACCAATGCTCACTTCACCTAAACGATTTCTTCGTACTTTCAATACATTACCAACCAGGTTCTAATCTATCAATGTACGTTTAACTATGCTGAGTGTACGACAGCCATTAAGATCTCCAAGAACAGAATGGTGTCTAAACTACAGACAATTTGCTAGTCAATAACAGACATCTATTTAGATTGTCTGTCTCCTAATAAATTAGGAACCTTGTTCTGAGCGTAGATAGTGCTAAACGATTTGCTTACAGTCAATACCGATGTGCCAAATACGTGCCAAGGTTGGAATTGTTGCACCAATAAATATCGACAAATTTGGTTCATTGCGGACTTTGAACTTTGTGAACTTATATGACGTAACGATATTTTCAATTGTTCAGAATCGTCAGTCTCCAATTGATTCAAAAGACAGCTCATATAATTATGTAGCTATGTAGAGGTTTTTTATTTATTTTACTACATTGAGTAAATTAATGAACTGAACTTTACCCATATACATAATTGTCACATTTTTATTATGGTGTAAACATACATAACTTGTTATCCAAACACAGAAATCCTTTATTTTACTAAAATGATCGTAATGAACGAGCGTACCATACAAGTTATCAAAAATACTTCCACAAGATCGCACGCAGTTATTACAATATTCACGCATCGTAATCTTCTCTTTATGAGTTATAAAATAGAGCGCGGTTGCCTTTTGGTGCCGTGCCAAAATGTGCCTTCTCGAACTACTTCTGTTCGACGTTAGGCTTAAGTATTGCAGTGAATGAGTGATGGCTGGAAGCTTATACGCAACACCGCCTGTAACCACTACCAAATAGAAAATAGTTTGAGAGATTCAATTAATCTCGAATAATGTGTTAAAATTTGTAACATGCCTCAATAGTTTTTGAGTAACGCTTTGAACAGAAATGTAACTATAATGTATTATTAAACTAACATAGATAGGTAAATATACCTAGACCAGTAACTCACCTAGAATAATAGACAGTGTAAAACAAGTACTACGAACTTTTCAAACAACAAAACGGAGCAATAAAGGCAAGTGCAAAGTTAAAAATAAAGAAGAATAAAACTAAAAGTTAGCAATATTAAAAGCCTGTTAGTTTCTTGAAAACGTAGGTGTCGTATCGCGAGGCAGCAGGCGTCGAAAAATTTCCAATATGTCAGCCTAACATAAAATCTTGTGATATTTTCATCTTTTATTTCCAGCAGCGGAATATGATAAAGATTTATTCTATTTTGCCCGAGACGCTGGATTCCGACGTCTAGGTGTTAAATAAACACGATTATTTCGCAAATCCAAGACGAACGGATTAAACATTTCAACGTGGATTTATACCTTCCAGCTTTCATTATGGAAATATCAAATAATATTTTTAATGTCTGTAAGTGAATGCTTGTATCTTTATCTAAATGAAAATAATCCTTTCAAACGAGCTTTTCAAGAAACCAAGTCTTACTGCTTATCTGTTGCATTGTGCCATGTGCATCGAGGGAAATAAAGAATTCTTTAATAAAAGAAAACATCTGCGGTCTTACAGTTGAACAAATAACAATTTACAGCTCATTTTATGTAATGTTAAAAAAAGCTTCTAAGTAAGTCTCATAACCAGTTTTATCTAGAATTATCTGCATTGTTCCATGTACACAAATTAACGTTTTAAGCCAACCAAGCGATGAATAAACCGAAATACATTTCCCACTAACATTCGTAATCTAAACAGACATTGCATTGGAAATGTAGCGTGTGTAATCTCCAGTAATGAATTACTAAGGCGAAGTGCACACTGAAAAATCACAATAAACTATTCATAGAAGGTTCTTTATTGAGTACAATGCATGGCAACAAACATAATATTATGAAAGTAAGAAAAGGGAACGTACGACGAACAAATTCAACTGCCCGAAATTTTCCACGTAATCCTAAGGCAACTACTTTATCTGCCCTGATAGTCTATTGTTTTCTAATCGAAGTCAGGAACTACTTTCGTGCCAACATTCATCCAAATCCGGTAGGGCTTAATGAATAATCATCATCAAAATTCACAAACATTCATCGTAATTGAATAAATTGCATTTAATTCACCTAAAATAAGTTGCAAAATTGAATGTCTAATAAAGGGCATGTAAGGAAACAGTCATAGCAAGTTTGTATTGAACTCTGTTTCTACGAACGAAGCGCATGAATGGTAGCTAGACCCGAAAGCAAGCTTGTTAGCAAAAGCCAAACGCTATCGCAATTCTGCTAACGAGTTGCGATACTATTGGGACATACAGTAGAATGCAAGGCGCCTGTGAATTTATAACACGTGTCTTAAACGCCATAAAATAAAGCATTTTGTTTATTTATTTCAAGTAAAACTTAGAGCAATATTAAAAACAATAAGCCAAAATAAACTTATACGACACAAGAAGCCCACAAAGTTTTCACTATGCATAATAATTAGTTTTGTGGAGTGAACACAGGTACATAGGCACTTAGCACTAACATTTGTCACCTCTGGCTTAAATAATCTTTGTCAACAATACGTTGCGTATTCTGTTTCAAATGTTGGTGTAGATAAGGACTAGATCTTCTAAACAGTGTTGTGTTAAGCGTGCGATAGCAATGTACGGGTATGTCAGTTCCCTGAGCGCCCCATATGTCCCTGAGACAGCCCCAACTAGCTCAGGTGGCACGCTCGCTTAATTTGTCAAGAGAGATCACTCGACCGCAACTAAGGACGCGCTTAAAACTATGAGTTATATGCAGGAGAATGGTCTTCGTCATCATTACCGTACCTGAGTTAAAGGTAAATACTAAAAACTTTATAGCCATCTTTGGGTATAGTCTAATTCAAAACGGGAACAAAGGAATCTTTCATAACTTTCATGAAAAAATTACGGTCCATTATGATCCAAATCGTATTGTTTGAGAAATTGGATTTTATATTTGGGAACTTAAAACGAAGATTTAATAAGAACGGAACATCTTTATTATGAATCTGTTTTAAAATACCAACAACAAACAGAGCAGTTCCCACGACATCTGTGAACTGTCGGTTTGTGGTTCACCTGTTTCCTTTCGGGGTTGCAAATATGTCGGCACAAGACAACACAGCTGGTGACAGTCAACTTACGATCAGCAGAACTGAAGCTTTAAGCTAAAAATGTAGTTTTCATTCGTGTTTTAGTTTTGAACTTATATTTTTGACAACATTTTAAACAAAATCTCGAAACATTCTACTATTGATGTACCCGCTTGGTAAAAACATCTGATAATTGGGCATTACATAATTCTATTTACTTATTAACAAAACTATTAACAAGTAGTCTGTTAATAACACAGTTATCCGATATACCGAAAACTAATAATATTACTTATTATAGTTATAGGCACATGGTTTAGTCATTCAGAAACATAATTATCTTCTATTTTCGTTATACCATTATTATTATATACCTTAAGTACAATTATAGTAGTATCATTTATGTTGGATATAAATAGTCATAGAAGTATGCCAGGATCGTAGCAAATGGAAATCCGTGGTCTCTGCCTACCCCTCAGGGAAACAGGCGTGACTTTATGTATGTATGTATAAATAGTCATACTAAAACCACGGGTCTAATAGAAACTACACTGGAAACCACAATTTGTCTGCGTTTGTTTAAAACGTATCAGCACAGACTAATCCAGATTAATGGCAGGTTCCGGAAACTTTTGGTGCAAACCCCTGGCAGCAAGTATCTGTTGCAATTTATTAACGTTTTATTAGCGTTCGCCGGGATTAGGGACGTGCATAAAATATTGCAGGTATGCTGAAGGTTGCTGACCGGGGGAACTCCATAACACCACTCGTATTTCTATCAGTCTTCCTTTACTGATTCCAGATGTTATCTAAAGTTCCACGTGGTCCAAAACCTGAGTACAAAATAGTTGGATTTCGTAAACAAATAAATTCATACATTTTTGCCTTATTTCGAGATACGAGCATCGTGGTAAATTTAAATTAATATAATTAACTATCACGCCAAAATTTTTAATTATATTCTTGTTTCAATTATATTTTAAACTGAAACTCTATTTATTCAGCTTGTTGACATACAGGCGTGAAACGCCATTTTATTAATTATCCAATAAATAATTAATCCAGCCAAAATGAACGCTCTTTGAATATTTAATGCCATATTAAAACTGTGTTTATTGAAGTTTTCGCGTCGCGGTTGCGAGCAGTCAGTCACTTTGAAACAAGTGAAACATCGATAAGCATAATTACCGTGAACATGCATCAATAATGAAATTTTAATACAAAATATAATAATAATAAATGGGATTGCACGTAATTATCACTTTGTATGAAAATAATTTGAAATACTTAATACTTTTAGACGGTTTTCATTACATTCTCGAATATAATGAGTTGGAATACCATGTTTCCGCAAATTACGTAGCCCGAAAATTAAAATTTCTGCGGAGATTATTACAAAATATTTTAATAATTATCATGAATATTTATTGCGACTATAATTATGGAATCATTAAAATTATATACCCTTTTATACTATGAGCAAACTATCAATAAACCATCGTAGATCCACGGTTATAAAAAATAAACAAGTTGCTCGATACTTTTCTTATCGCACTGAATTTTTAACCTTCGAACGTAAGTGCTCGGCAAAACCTGCTTAAAATAACAAAGGGTTGCTCCAGTTTACATAATCTTCGAGATCTTTCTTGATAGCTATGGAGGACCTTCAGGAGGGTTAGGAGTGACGTCACTGTTACTATTTACGAAAGGATTTTCGTAGGAAATGTGAGAATAATCGCAAATTTTAACGCCACATCACGTTTTCATTATGAAATATATTTAGGTACTGACTTTACACGTCGTCGATAAAGATGCCGCAGGAACATCATTTACCTGAAAAATAAAAAAAACCTGTAAGATAACGGACAAACAATTGATTCTTTAAATGTCTAACCCGTAAAATATTTATTTCTGTTAATCAACACCAGAAATCTTTATGCTTTGGAGAATACATAAAACTAACGGTATGCAAGTGCCTTTAAAATACATCTTCATACTCAGCTTCAGTCATCGGCATCATAAATTACTAAAGAAGCATAATAAAACGGAAACGTGTAGTTCGTAATTTAAAGTAACTGTAAGATTTTATCTTTATCGTCAAGAACAAGTATAAAATATCGTAAACGATATATTATATAAAGCCTAGCTTATAATCGTATGTAATACCCCACAGATTAAGATCAAAAGATAACAAAACACAGCGTAAACAAAAATCCTTCATGAAGTCAAGTCCAAATACAACTGACAGACGACAGCTAAATAAAAGTGGAAAGCATGTCCAGAATGCAAAATGATGGCCAAATAATTCGGTTGTCAAGGGGAACAGACGGTACAAATACGGGCAGAGCACTGACTAATGGGCGACGTCGGAGGCTCCGCAAACATCGCTGCCTCTTACACGTCCATATTAAATCACGGGCTTTGTCTTAGACCTGGTCAGATGGAGTATGCGTTATCGCCTGAATAAAATATGCGTCTAGTCTGTTGTCTACGAACGAAAATTAAGCGTCCACTTGGTTCAGAAGTGGCCTAAATGATTTCGTCTTTGAACATGATTGATTGCGTGACGTGCACGTGTATATGACGCAAAAAGTACCCAATAAACGTATGGACAGTGTTGAATTTTGTAAAACAACACGAGAATTTACCAAGCATACCCTGAATGCAGTTGGAATAAAATTTCCATTAGCATCACGTTGGAAAAGGGGAAACGTTTAAACAATCAAGAAAGTAATATGCGCTCTATTACAAAGAACCCCTTGCTCATTTCATATCAAGTACCTGCATTTAATTTTACTCTTCTGCCGGTGAAATCAATTTATGCAAACTGAAAACCTTTATAAGTATGGACGATAATGACCGTACTATGTTCGAATGATCAACATTTTACTATATAAAACAATATTGACTACCAATATTCTTTATACCTTGCCTTGCCAGACAGTAATTGTAGTTTTATGATCGGTGTGAAGTAAAATTGTAACCCAACTAGACATCGGGGTTGCATTATTTTAAAGTAATAAATATGCAGAATCATAAACTTTTATTTTATTGGATAACCGCAAGTTCCTTTGAACTTTAATTTATAAATCACATGTATTTTGTAACCCTAATAACATCATATTAAACTAATGTTTAATGCAATTAGAAATTAATAGTCCAGCTAAAGTAGGGCAGCAAATAGCTGTTGCTTTAGATTTTAATCAAGATGCGTTACTACTATAAGTACATCTAACGGAAGTAATGAATCCCAAACAGATCCATCTCCAGTATGTTTATATTATAACATGTTTGATAATGGCCATAATTAATTAATATTGTATAGATAACTCGTTATTCCTAAGCGTACACTTTTAATCCCAGGAATTTATTTTGCTTAAAATATATGATAATCAATGACCAAAGGCTTTGGCCGCTTGCCATAATCAGTATAAAGGGCTTGGATAACGTCGGCACGTCTCGCCAAAATAAATTCTAATAAACTTAATTAAGCTGTACAACGGTATTATCTCCGTCTAATTTTACCTCCCCAAATTAAAAGGCGAAAAAGTTAGCCCCCCGCGCTTTGAGTGTCAAAGGAAAATAAGATAAAGTTGCTTACTACGTGACTCCGTTATGCAAACATTTTTGGAAGGCATTGCAAACAACTGGGAACAGTTTAGACAAGACACCAAGTCTTGGATGCTTATGACTTTTGTTATTTACACATTTAATATTGCAAGGGTTAAGCTTAAACTTGAATATTTAATATTATTTTTATTAGGTACTTGGATCAATCCCTCTAATTACCAGAAAACTCCAGTGAAAAACTGCATGTGAATACGTCAACTTAATATACTCATACTAAAGTTTAAACGTGGTCAGGTTAGTTCTTTTAACCACAAACAAAAGGGGTGAGCTGTAACACAATCTGGTATTAATACGGCTTCATAAGCTACAACAGAGCCCATTATACTTTTTTCTCGTGATAATTTTGTTGGCGTTCGTGAGAGAGAGAAACAAGATAGATTGAATAAGAGTAAACGAGACAACATGGGAGAAACATAATCCTCCACTAATGATAACCGGTGCACCTGCGTGATATTTGGCCCAAAAATTATGGGCAATCTGGACGGGAGTGAATGCTGTTTTGTAATACGAGGGTTCGTAGATGTCGCAAATGCAAAATACAGTGCAGAGAAACGAGCTTAAACATTTAGAAATGCCTTTTACAATTTTAATATTAATTGAATTGTTTGTCTAAAATCTGCTGGCTCGTTGGTAAAGCCCTGATGAAATCTCATTAAAAGTGTTCCATAGTTCTATAAATTGTTTTATTTACATCCAATGCTGAACGCAAACTTAACCTTTCTGGGAATACAATTATTTATGACTTTATATTACGTTGAATGTGTATACAACTGTCCCCAATGACTGACCTAATGATGGGTATTGAATGTACAAACCGCATTGATTTGTCTCATCTTACAATTTATACAGATACAGAAACAGAATACCTATGGCCTTTGCTATTGAAACGCATCGCAACTATTGTATAGTATTTTATATCAATAAAAGAAAACCACAAATCGATTACATCTGAAAAGTAAAACAAAATATATTTTTATCATTTTAGAATTACGTAGGTAAAATATCCCTGAAAGTGGAATATTTAATTAGATTTCTTAAGGGTTCTTTTAATTTAACTAAGCCAATTCACAAGGACTAGTAATACGGCAGAATTTTAAATGTCAACAGTCAAGTTATAACGTCTAACGAAAAGAAGGTTTCCGTTTCTCAGAAGCCGTTCCATCGCAAATTGCTGTCGAAGTTTTCATACTCTTAAGACCTTAATTTGGATCTTAACTACTTATGTTTTAATAACTTACAATTAGGTTTTTTTATTTAACTTATTAACCAATCATAATATTAGGTTATTACTGAGACAAAAGAGGTTTGCTTAAAACTTTAGCTCCCCGAACCGGCAGAATGGACTGTAAAGCCCAAAATTTAAAGCGGGAGCTGAGACCAAACTCCGTGGCAACCGTGAGACTATTGTAGAATAGTGTGAACACGTACAAAATGTTTACTTTTCCTTTGTGAAGCCAGTTCCCAAGGCGGTGTAAAGGATGGGCGACGAGCGGGTGGCAAATGTTTGGTTACTCGCCTTTATGTCTGTTTGTTAAGTGATGCAAAACGAGTGGCTGCACTTAGAATATTTTACTTTTTAAATGGCTGAGTGCAAAGAAATTTTATGGAAGCTTTTACTGTTCGGTGTTCTGAAGGATTCCGCGATTGACCAAAATAATTATAAACACAGTTGCACAAGCAAACCACGCAAATAGAAACCATTATTTTAAATTTAACTATATTATTATTTACCTTTAATACTTTGCATAGAAAAACGAGTAGAGTTTTATTCTTAGAGGTTTTGATTACCGTGACCTGACTTCGACTTTGTTCGCCTGATTTCCTCCCTTACAACTTCATAAGATATACGGTGAGACGCGCGGTGGACTTAAGGACTTTTACTGTTATTGTTATTTGGACTAGGAATGTTTGCCATTCTAGACTACTGGATGCCGGAGAATATAGATTTCAAATGCATTTCCTCATGTTTGTTATTTACAGGGGATTTTAAAGTAATTCCTACTTCACAGGACCAACTTTGTTTTCTTATTTTTAGTAGCCTTCTTTTGTAGCGTTTGCCGAGCTTCTTGCGCAAATGGCACTTGTTGGTTATCAGGCTTCGTCTGCACACAGTTTTAATATTTAATATTAAAACATGTTTCTTAGAAGTGATGGAGTAGAAAGTTCATAAATATTGAAGGAGGTATAAAGTGAAAGAATAATTAAGAATAATTCTAAATTGTATAACAATTCTAATCCTTGAATGTAATAGAATTTTAGACATACGGAACGTTGAAAATTAAAAAATTATTAAATGGCAATTTTAAATTAGCTTGTGCAAAAAGCATTAGTTAAAAAACAGTTACTCAAAATAGCATTGTTAAGCACCATATTAACAGTACCTAGTTACTGTTATGATTAACCCGTCAAACTGTAAAGTTACGGTAACGCCTCATTAACCTGTCTGCGTTACACTTGAGCTGGTTATTGTGTTTGTAATCGACGCCTTCATCGTTCAGTTTGTTTACGTGGTTCAGCGATCAGACGATAATGGGAATGGGTTGTTACAAAATTAGGTTAGGTTAGAGGACGTAGAACGATCTACCCACGAGTCTACGACATGTTTTCAAAATAGCACAAGTGTTATTCTATCGTTTCAAATATTTTGTATGCTATACTTAGCTCGAATCTGTCTATCATAATTTTTTCTTAAAAGCACCTACCTAAATAATTATTTAACTTATCAAATAATGCTCTAGAAAGAAATGTGGTCGGTTAAAAACGAACGCTGAACATACATAATTTTTGGATAAACAAATCGTCAAAGATTTCAGATCTTTGACGTTGTGTTTTGTTAAACTTGATAAAATTTCGTAAATCTTTAACTGTATTTCTTGTTTTAATGAAGAAGAAATAAAAATAAAAATTATGGGTTCCATAAACGGGACGAATAAAATTCAAGCGCGCATCGTAAAGCATAATTTACTACGTGACAGCTAATATAAAAAATATCATCAAAACTCTAAATTAGGTAATAACTTACTTACAAGCAATAAAGCAAAGTGACAGGGACTCGCGAACGTTGGGTCTAATCAAATGTAATCCAGTTAAAACTTTTCCAATAAGCTTCCCCCACAGATGCATTCCTTCACCAACATCGTAAATGTTAACAGCGAATGAGTCGCAGATTAAAATGTACGTCTCACAGGCTTTGTTGGATTCACAAGGCACTATTGATATTTCTTGACAATGCAGTAATGGATTAAAAATAAATATATTGATAGGGTAGTATTTAGTCGCTTAAGAGTACCTTAGGGAGCTGTCATCGGACCATTAGTTCAGTAATCTGTACGTTTAATATTTCTTTTGGAATTTATTAATATGATTTTTTATTATAATCGTGTATGATATCATTAGCCGCGGGGTGGTGGAAAAAATAACAAAAACTATGGTAAAATTACCTTAGTCCAATTGTGAGTATACCAAAACTTGATCTCCGCTTCTAGCCAACGGGCCATTTAACTAATGAGATAAATCTTTTGCCTTGGGGTAGATTTTTACCCCAAGCAAGTGAACAAGTAATCTTTCAATCTTTTAATGACATAAGTTTGGGTACGCGATGATTGTCGGATTTTTCGCTTCGATCAAGAGGATTACAAAAGGTCCCAGTTGGGCAAGTACAATAAATTAAGTTGGTTGGAAAAGTGCCGGTAATTTGGAAAGATTTTCTGGTTAAATTTAGATTACGTTATAAAGCTATATTCATGTCAGCAGTAATATTATTATTTTAACTAACCTAAGCACATTTTAAAATCAATTGTATGTACTCAGACCACCAACAGTTTGTTGTATATTATCATTTTTTTCCACCTTTTATTAAGATTACAAATCCGTATTTATTCTATTATAATAAATAACACGCAAAATTTATGATCAAAATAAGAAATACAAAATATTAATCAAAGACAATGGTAGATAGGTATCATCAGTCACATAATATGGTCCCCTTGACAATGAGCGCGATGGAATGGAAACGATCAAAAATGTAATCCATTTCCTTGTAGTGGATGGTTCATGAGATAAAAACGCGAAAATATATCCTCCTAAATATGACACCTACTTTAAGTGTTTAATATTCAGAGTACACTTGATGTTTTATTCATGGAGATGTTACTTTATCGCACTATTATAAAGATATGTGCGAACATTTACATGGACTTTATGAAGGAATATAAATTCCGTCTGTCTTCATAACCTAGTGGGCGTCCATTACTGGTGAGAAGGTTCCAAGCACGCAAGTCACCGACATTCAATTTCTTTAGGTCGACTCTCGCCCCATACGGCGTGCCTCGATACGTGACTTCTGTTCGACGCCTTGGAATATTTTATTTCCACGGTTCATATGTCTTTATTATTAAAGTATTTCGCATACCTACTTCAGAGTATGAGAGAATTAATTTCTAGGTATTTTCTGTATATAAACTGTTGGTCGTAAATTTATGTTGTCTACATAAACTGTTCTTGAACTTAGTGTATTATTTTGTGAAAGAAACTAGAACATGTATTTATCATTAAATTCTACGTAAAAGTATTCCAAGAATATTCCTTGAAGAACGATACAATCTACTCAGTTTTCCCCAAATTTGCTTACCTATACTCGTTACGTTTTATCTTTATAGGATCAATAACTATTTACATTTAATAAGGGCGGAGTACTACAGAATCATTTTACGAAAAGACCCTTCTTCCAAGTCGTTTCGTTACGCCATTATTCAGAATAGGGGACCACGCACTTAGTGACATTAGAAT
This sequence comes from Abrostola triplasia, assembly GCA_946251915.1. Taxonomy (NCBI): domain Eukaryota; kingdom Metazoa; phylum Arthropoda; class Insecta; order Lepidoptera; family Noctuidae; genus Abrostola; species Abrostola triplasia. Next base: position 4,649,901 of record OX276434.1, on the reverse strand, counting down.
TATTGTTCCTTTTTTTTTAGAATATATTTAAATAAAATGTCAAATCAAATGGTGAAAGATGAAAATGTAAGTAGAAATGATTAAGTATTTAGCTTGTTCTGAACTATAAATAAATTTGTTACATTATTATAGACACTAATGTGATCAGTATAATGTAAATAATAAAGCTGTTGGTAGTTCTGATCAATAAATTCATATCAGTCTAAGGAATGCTGTAGTTAACATACATTGAGATATCTGGGAGCATTTAATTATTGACACTAATGTGATCATTAATGTCAATAATAAATCTATCTGAGATAATAATTGCCAATACATTGTATCAAATTACGTATCCTAGACAACAACCTTTTGTAGCAAAGCACTCAATTAATATACTTACTATCAATAACTAAAGCAATTAAAACAGGTTCAAGTTCATGCTGACAAATTCGTACGATAACCCACTTTGGAGACAAAGCAACGGATATACATAACCGCAAACAAAGACAGTAAATAAATTAATAATGATTTGAGAATAAAGGGCTTTAGCGTCGCAATTGAAACTTCCGTCGGTCATACATCATGCGACGTTTGGTATGTCGTGACGTCACTGACGTATTGTAGAGATGAGCACGCAAGAAGTAGAATTATACGTAGAACTATACAGAATTGCGAACTACTTAAATATAATCCGTTTCCATTGTAGTTGGTAATTAATTGTGTCATTCGCACATGTCATCCTCAAGTGTTGTATTTTGAAATTGTGAGACTAGTATTATTATTGTAGTGTGTGTAACTATGTATAATGTACATGTTCTAGCTTCTCTCCGCGACTTTGCCTGCGTAGATTTTGCGGCGTCTTATCCAGGATAAAATCCCATGTCTTTCCCTTGGGTGCACGCTATCTTCATATTAAATTTTATTACGATCGGTTCAGTGGTTAAGTCGTGATAAGGCACAAACAGAATTACTTTCACATTTTTAAAAAGAACTTAGAAAATTCAGTTTTATTCCATCAATAATTTCTTATTTAGCGTCCGTTACGTTTTCACAACCATTACCATAACACGCTCACAGTTGATGACTAGCAATGTAATTCACAGTCAATCTAGTTATTGAACTACCAACATCAAACATAACGTCATCACAGAATTATGAGCTGTGCACGGTCCTCCCCACGGACAGTCCCCATCGTTAATTACTATGATCACCTCACTTGGCAAACAGATTACAGAAGCTTTCTACCTAATAATATGATTAGAGCTCGTATCATACAAAATTATCGTGGCTGCTGATTGGTTAATTTTCTCTTCCTATCGACCAATAAAATGCGTACTTACATAGTTTTTATGATACCGGTAACTTGGTGTAAAACATTAAAGTATTAATGTTCACATATAGGTACAGCAATTAAATACAGACAATTAATTACATCCTCGTTCTGTCTATGTCGACAATTTGTACTCAATGTACCTACTCATCCAACTTTCGAAACATCAAAAACATATCTGATACTAATTACGATGCTAATAAATTAACAGCAAAAATAAAACATCTACCATTAAACTTTATTGAGAACTTCCTTTCACACTTTTCATTGGTAATTAATAAATATACCTAATACATTTGTACGCATGATATAATACTGTTATTTGTATGATTGCTTATAATATAAAAAAATTAGAAACAGTTATATCTTTGCGAACTTGGCGGACACACTGTCGTGTGCCCAGATTATGTGTATTAGTGTTATCATCATCTTTTGTCTTTGCGTCTGTTCCAGATTTAAACCTTAGACCATCTACTTGGTATTTAAAATCTATGATTAAAACAGCGTCATGTGGGAGGTAGACACTTGTGTATGGCTAAATAACCCAATTATACAAAAGCTTTACCTGGAACTGGCTCAAAGTAAAACAAAACATAAATGTAAACCGCGCGTCATCAGTACCCGACATGTCCTGATATTAAAGTTCGTCATTTTGTCCTGGGACTGACGGCTGATAGCCACAGCGCTTTGGGAATACGTAACATGTCGGGTGAAATGCATTGTATTATTATATTTCACGCAAATTGGAGTATGCTTGTTACTTTTTAATGGACAAGATAAAAATGTGTTTGTGCTGTCTGTTGTTTTTTATTAATATTTTGCATAGTGTTTTGAGTGCATATTAAAGGTTCGCTATAATTAAACTACAATGGTATACTTAACTCAAAAATCACTACTCAATATCATAAACTAATCCCAAAAATACGTTTGACAGTAAGTATCAATAAAAAATCATTCATTATTTAAAGTAGCATTAACAGTAAATTAAGGTAATGAAAAACGTATATTCTAAGCAACAAAGTTCAAAATCAGACGCACAAAATCCAGCTAAAACGGTTCACTTGAAAATTGAAAGTTCACACGAAAGCATCACTTTCCGTAAGTGACTTTGTCTAATAGGTCCCAACTCCATTAGTAACCTCTGGTTTTAGAGTCATTAATCCACGATGGACGCTGGACAGTGACTGACAACACGTGACGGAGAGATCATACATGAATAATGTCTTTTGTGAAAGTAGGTACTACATGTGAAAAGTTATAAGAAAATCACACTTCGAGGCCGTTAGAAAATTAAACGGCACGATTTTTATGAATGTGTTGTGTTTACTACGGTATATCACGATCGGATTGCTATTACTTTTTGCGGCTATTGTCGATGCGGGATATTCGCTGTCCTCGTTATAGTCACCCGTTTATACGTAGCTCGATACATTACAGTCATATGTTTATACGATATCAACTGATAACCGAAATGCAGCTGAACTAATAAGGGAATCCGTTTTAATTTTTTCTGCCTACCCCTCTGGGAAACAGGCTATATATGTATGTGCTAAACTACAACGCTTGGCTAAAGGTCTCAACTATTTTAATGAAAAAAAAGTCAATGTATACAATTTATAGCGATCGTAAAAAAACAAAATCCAAGCCAGTATTTAAAAACACTCCCCACATTACTAAGACTTTAAACACGTAAGGTACTAAATATTTTCCTATTTAAATCGACCGAAATAAAAGGTGCAAGCCCTTTGCGCTCGTCACGCGCCATTTAAATCGCCAGATGGACCAATTGGTGTCATCTCAAAACTTTACAACTTCCTCATAAAACAGTTAATACGTTGACCCGATAAAACTTACTTTAAACAAGTACGTAATAAAGCAAATAAAGTGTTGTCCTAAAAAAGTCTCGTAAACATCGGGCTTTAGGCTCGCATCGTGTGCGAATGTAAACACAGAACGTTTCTCTAAACAGACTGGAGGTTTATTCGCAACATTCCAATGGATTCCGTTTTATACGTGAATCCTACTGGGAGTAGGGTTGCAGTACGAATCACTAACCCACTAACAATGAGCTTTAAAACTGGAGTCTCTTGTGAGCTGTAGATCTTACTTCGAGTTGTGCAAGCAAAATGCGATCGTAAAAAATCTTGAGTTTACTCATTTATGATGGAGGTACCATTTTTTTACATCCAGTAGCGTGTGCTTTGAAGTGATTGTGCCTACAACGAAAGTGCATGTTCCCCTTTTTCAAAAGACATAATTTATCATGATAAATATTATTTAAATCCGATTATCGAAGTTCACACTACATTTAATTATGGAAATGAGACACGAGATGTAAAGTCCACTATATAAATAGTTGATCTAATCTACACCGTTACCAACTGCTACTAACATTTAAAACCTTATCAGATTCCGAATACTTTCAAGTTTAAAAAAACTTGAAAGTACAGCTTACAAAGATAAAATTATGCCAACACGGCGGTAGTGGTGTTAAAAATAGCGTTTGTGCAAAAATAACCGGCGGTTTCCCACAGGCGAGTGCTATGGGCAACGTAAACATTCCTAGTCGGATCGCAAGTTCATTGGCTCTCGTAGCGAACCCGGTACACTTTGTAAACAAAACATTATAAATTGTAAAGCTAAAAGAAAGTTCGGTTTCATTTAGCAAAAAGATTTAGATTAAGAACACACTAATGATATTATTGCAGGCCATAGTAATAAAAAACAAGGAATTCGAAATTTAAACCTTTAAGACACATTCGGTTTAAAGGTTAGCGTTTTTTTCTTATATTCTGCAACTTTATTAAAAACTACGCTACACTTCCCGTAACGTCCAACTTCAGACTTTCTTTTAAAACTAATTTAAAGTTATAGCGGCGAACTTTTAATAGATAACGATGCCTACAGATGATTCAATAATAAATTGGGAAATGTTTCGTTTAAAGGACTTTTGAATATTATATTATTTTTAACAAAATTCGAAAGTAATTGATGTAATCAAGCGACAGAAAGGCAGATCATTAATTCGATGGCAGCAATGAACAACAAAAACATTTTACTGGCTCCGCGTTCCGGACTGAATCTTAATGCACGTTAATCTAAATTTCAATGGATCAGAAATAGGGTTGTCAGTTATCGGAGCGGAGTTGATGTCTGGCTGACAAAAGATAATGACAAACTATTTAAAGGAATGTATATTTGAATGCCAATCTGGAATTTGCTTTGGATAGCCTTAATTATAATAACGAATCTAACTGTATGTTTTAGTACTATTTACCTTTATATTGTTAAAGGTAGGAAAAAAGTGATTTTACTATTCATAGCATAGTTTATTATAGGATACGTCGTACCTACGTGCTACACTAATAGAAAAGTCATATCCATCAAAAACTTTAATTTAAAGCGACCGAACTGCAAATAGTTTTAGTTTTTTTTTTTCAAAACAAATCCAGTTTGTATTGCAGCGTATTCGTTTACCACATCACAGTTTGAAACTTAGCCGTTTGTAAATCGAAGCATGTTTTTAGTTTAAATCTGGAAAAGTTCAGCTTGCGTCCAACCCTAATAGTAAAAGAGAACGCGCCAAATGAAAACGATTTTAACTCGTTACCTCCTTCGTTGTTTACAGTAGATAATTCGAAAACTGGGGAAAATAATTATGTTTACTTTAAATAAATGAAACAGGTAAAATATATAGGTTTCGGACTTAGGAATTATAAAATTCCGCAAAAACAATTCTATTAACCCACATAATTGGTGAAGAGTCAATAAACAATTTTCATTAGTACGCTAAATTCATTATTTACTGGAGATAGGTTAGAGTGAGCTTGGAATAGATATTTTTAAATTATATAATATATATATATAATAACAGCCTATTACAGTCCCACACAGGCCTATAGAGAAGGATTGAGCATTAATCAGCACTAGCTCACTGCGGGTTCGCGATTTCAGATAATTAAATTATCCTATAAAAAATATTGTAGTTTTATCCTACGGTACATTTAATATAACATATTGCTTTATGTATTGTAGTACCTGTAAAAAAAAATTTTTTTTTATCGTCTTCACTAAAAGTTTCTCTTTACTTTGATGTGTTTTCTAAAACGCTTAGACACAATCAATGCCTTTATCTATAACCCACAATAGTTTAAGAGTTTTACCGTCTTTAGACATAATGTGTAGAGAAAGTCTTGTAACTTTAGTACAACCATAAAATATTTGATTACTAAATGATATCTAACACTTCAAATCTAACGATTACTATTGAAATGCCTCTGCTAAATGTTTTGTCTACAAATTTCATTTGTTTCAAAACAAAAAATGGCTTTGCAATCGTTATTTTCACACAGACATTAATTCACATTGTATTGTTATTGCGTCCATTAATCATAATTGGTTTATTGTTCTACGTTTCGATATAACAAACATGTGTCGAATAACAACTGGACGTGCTTTCAACAAATTCTACCATTATGCGATAAGATCAATTCAATCAAACATCCTGAGAATGTTAATAGTTCGATTGTTTGAAGACACACAAGGCGCTGTTTATTGGATTTCGGTATAAATACAAAATGCGATAATTTTAAAAATATCACTGCTAATACTTTCCTTGCTTTGGTTACAGCATGTAAACAAGATGCCGTTAAAATATAACTAAAACAAATGAAGATATGTAGAAAATATGTGCATCTATTTATTCGGTTCACGAGACCCCACGTGATAAAAACCTTTTACAACTTCAATAATAAACTCGAAACGTCTAAAAAACTGTCGAAAAAAAATCAAAGAATCGATAACGACTTGCAGTTAAGCATAGTTCATTGTGTTTAAACGTTTCGCAGCTATTGAATGACAAAAGCCGGCGACATCTTGCTCACAATGGGCGCTCGGTACCAAATCGTGCCACAAAGCCCCTCGGAAGCCACTCGATATCCGTCGCTAATAAAAACCGGATCCCGGATACCGCGGTACCCAGGACGGAGTACTTTTTGTCTGCAAAAAAGGAAACCCCAAAATTTGAAGCCCACTTCAAGAACGAAGTTTTAAATGGGCAATTTTTGTGGGCTCCGAGCTTTGAACGGTGGGTGGTGCATGGCTGCTTGTTGAGTAATTTATTTAATATTATGAAAAAGCGTTCTTGGTGAGTGTCTGGTTGACATTTTAATTTTTGTTGTTTTTATTAATATTTCCATTGCGTTCAATTTTCAGATGATTATTATAGACTTATAACAGGATTTACCGACGACAATCTCACGCAATAAAAATGTAGCTACCACATATTCATTACAAACATCCCTCTACCACACAGGGGAAAGTGTAAGATCCGCCGTACACCGCGTCCAAAACACACAATAGTAAGACGATATGTCTCGAGGTTACCAAACAAGCCACCCCAATAGAAAACAAATTGACATTTCAATGGAACCCGCCCGAGGACCGGCCTATTTGCAATTCAAAGAGCCACTCTTCAATAACATGCCAACGTATGGAAATAAGTGCGTTTTGAAAAGGATCTGATTTCTGTAGATACGCCTTCTAACATGTTCATGCAAAACTCTTTGAGGAAAGACATCCACGAAAAAGTATAAAAGAAATATTAAATGTAATATAAATACACGGGAATGAACTGCGAAAGATGTTTTAATTTATAACTGGAATGGAAAATCACTTGCCGTTTGCTTCAGCACTTACAGCCAACTAAAAGTAAGTTAACGAATGATTCATTCAGTGAACAGACTCTGTTCATTGAATCCCCTATTTTATTAAATCATATTTTATCACAGTACAATCTACTTCAAACTGTACCAACTGTAATGTTATTGTTATATTCATAACTAAAGTTTCTATTTTAACGACTTAATGGCACAGTAATAAACCACTATTCGACGCGAAATCCTAGCTGAAGTAAACAAATAAACTCATGTGACGTAAAGTGCATTAACTAAGTTCCCTTGCCCCGAATGAGTCAGGTTCCCTGCGGGGAAGACGCGCCCCCTACCGGGCAATTCAACGCAAATGTACCTACTCGCTGATACCACATTTATTATGGTTTCCTATACAAAACTTATAATGGAGGTAGTAAGCCTTTTGAATTCAAACGTATTGGATAAGTTCTTTATTTAACCTGAGTTTGTATTTTTTTACATTTTGTTAATTGATAGTTTGTACAATTTCGTTTGGTTCAATCTCAATTCAGCAGCTCCATTACGTACATTCCTTTGTTCTAGAAATATTGATTGAAAAAGTGGTAGCAATCCATTTTATATCCGCTATTGAGGGAATTTCTTTTCAACCGACCAAGACATTAACGAAGTAAAAGTTTTAATACCAAATTACAGTAATCAGTTTAGTAATGTAAGTTTTATTATCACGATGACGAGCGAACAATTTTAATCCAATCTATAGTGGCTTACTTATTGACATATTGTTCTTTCTGATTCCATTAGCGATAGCGGTGGCAAAAGAAATTTCTATTAAAAATTAAGAGGTCTATACTTAGGTCGGCGCTAAAATTCCCATGTAAATCATACAAGCTGAAATGAGTACATTCCACAGACGACAGAAAACGTAATCATCTGGCACGCATTCACTTGTAAAAAGCAATCTTTCTTTCAAAGCGACGACAATGTGAAAGTATGGCGTTTAATATTAAGAGCATTACATCACACATTTTTTGTTGGATCTTTATGAAAAATAGACTCATTTTGGATTACTCATGCTTAGTGTTGAATCATCTTATCTTTAAAGCAGGAAAGCTTTTTACACTTTTGAGATTAAAACGAACGCGATTGTGTTGTGCGGATCATTCATTCATTTATTTTCCATTCATAAGAGTTCGTATTATTTGTAAATTGTGTTACGAGAGCTCAGTGGATAGTTTGTTTGAAATTCCTTGTAATATTTTGCGAGTCTCGTCATAACAAAATATTATAGGTAACAACAGTTTGTTCTCTACTATACCAATTTTTGTTACCACATGTTATCTCGTTATACATTTTTTATACTGTTGGTAAGAAAATATATTATTATCTAACATGTTTTATACTAATGGCAGTAACTGCTGAACTTATATTATTTTGTGTAGTGACATAATTATCTAATAACAATCCCTACACGTGTTCACACGACCATAATCCGCTGAACACTTAATCTGGTATTACGAAATCTTACATCTGCGCGGTATTACTTAAGTAATCGTACTCGTACAATGGTTGCTACACGTGGTCCCAGTCGTTAGAAAAAACAATAAAAATCATTTTTAATGTCCGCCCATATTTCGTAGGCCCAAATGTGCGACATAATTGTCCTTAACAAAAGAATGAAATACAGTTCGTAGACATTCAATTTTTACGACATCATGAATGAGACGATTTTATCGATGTATTTTATGACGATATGCAATACATTGCGTTTCTTGCGTGCCAGTGTAAGGAATTTAAATTACTGACACAAAACTTAATATGGCTTTATTTCCCGTTCAATATTTTGAGAAAATTAAACAGGAAATCCACAATGTAACGTACAATCAATAATCTTAAGTGTTCTCATACATCAGTCAACGGAACGAGTAATAAATATATCCAAATCAATTGACACAACAATTTAATTTAAAATCCCTAACAAAAACAAATGGGTAGCGGAACAAAATGCACATTTCATTCATTGCCTTCATCTGTAATGTGTATGAGTTGCATCAACAGGTCTTTGTTTTGCTGTGACGTAATCGAAAACGAAATTAGAAAATAGAACTAAACGCTCTTTGTTCATTCGGGAAAAATCCGTTAACAAGCTTCATATTTCGAACACATTTTGTAATAAAGCTTCAAGGATTATAGCAAAAACTATGTTCGTGATTATTTAGCGGAATACAAATTAAATTTTATGAACTGAGTAAAAAGGTCCTTTGTCTCCAGTTCTTTTGTTGATTGTCGACCGCGGTAATAAAATTATATTGACTTGGATGTTTTGAACACATTTTGTTCCCGTTTAATGGACTTCAAAGTCCCTCCATACTGAACCATAAATTAATCACCATATTTCTGTACTTCCATTTTAATTATTTTGTACTCGGCCTCATGTATCCTAACCTCGTTTCGTGGCCCTTAAAGTAGAATTTAATGAAGTGATGTGCGTAAGTGAAATTATATTAGGGAAAGTTAATTAAAATGTAAGTAAAAATAAGGGTGGTGAATAGACTGAGCTGAATTTCCTGTATGTTAGATACTCTTGTGGTGTAACGACAAATTTATTACGAACTATTTATAGTCGGGCGCTAAAACTCGACCGGAGGTTATCGTGACCGCGCGCTGAGCTTTACGAGAGCGCGGCTTGCGATACGACTAATTTGTAGCACAGTGTGAAGTAAATCTTATCTTAATTATAGCGCACTTGAGATTAGACGAAAAATCTGGTATTATGTAGGTTCCTATATTTCATTTTGGGCATTTATATGGCATTTTGTAGATGCAATTGACCAGTTATCGTTCATTGTGGCGTTCTAAGGTGGAAGCTTTTGTTCAACAGTGGACGTCCTCCGGCTGATGATGGTGATATGGCATTTGAAGTGTTTAACTGTTTACCTGTCGTCTTGAGAGGACTTGACTTTGTATAGCGTACCTGTAACAATACGTTAAAATTAATAATGAAATACCAACAGACATCTGCTGGAGTTAATTAAAAGTACAACAAAACGAAAAATAGAACATTAATTAAGTTCTCCTTTTCGGATAGCTTCGTGAAATTAAGAACAGTTTTTATGAGTGATATAAATTAATATTGTAACAATAAACTTAATTTCAATTGTTTAGAACTTGGATGAAATGATAAATTATTATGTTGATTGGTATTTTTAATTAGGTACCTACTGTTATATTTTAGTTATGTAGGTTTGTAATTCATTAATATCTGTAAGCTCAGGAAAATATTTAGTAACACTACATTATTTGAAGAGTAAATTAATACAAACACCAAAACTATAATTGGAATACTGTAAGAATAAACACAGCTGTGTGATAGTAAAAGGCGGGGATGCCACATCCATAATTCCTAATCAAACTGTTCAAACGCAATCACAGCTACGCTTATTATTTAGCAATTTAGCACAAAATGTCATTTCGAACTAGCTTTAGCGGCAATTCAACCGCAAGCAGTAAATGCATTTGATTCCAGAATACAGTAATAACTGCAATGCGTAGTCATTACCTTTGAACGTATAAATCAGCTATCGTAAGTGTATCCACATATGCGATTTGCAGAGTTTTATTGCGATTGACGAGTGTCGATAAGTCCGCCCTCGCACGCCCTATGGCCGCCCCATCCAATTACTTACAGTACGCGAACTGCGTGAGGACGAGTCCTTATCTAAATTTCATCTAAAGAAGTCGCAGAATCAAGCGCTTGCCCCCATACGATGGTATCGCGATAGGAACATCGCAATTCTATTTTATATCGACACGTATACAAGATACGTTTTATTGTTACGGTGCAACAAATATTTCGATGTTTATTATTATTTTTGTGTCATAAAATAAATGAGATTCATCGGTTATTATAATAAAATGGGTATCTTTATAAAGGCGGAATGTACATACATAGATCGTCACACTTGCAAGCTGTGAAAACCGATTTGCTTTATTGTTTTTATTTTTACATAGTCATAAGGATCCGGCCCATACCCATTTTGGCCACCGCAATCACTACAGCTGCGTACAACATTCTTGTTGAGTATTTATTGACGCACATAACATCACGCCTGTATTCCCCGAAGGGGTAGACAGAGGTGCACATATCGATCGTGCACAGATTCGAATCCCGGGTCGGGCAGTGTTACTAGGGTTTTCCATTATGTTGGCTCAGCCCCTATTACTTAGAGACCGAAAAACAACAGGCGAAATGTGAGTGTACTATATGTGCACCTCTGCCTACCCCTCCGGGGAATATAGGCGTGATGTTATGTTTTAAGACATAATACTGCGACATATAAATTCTTAGCAGTTTTTATTGATAGTTTTATTTTTTAATCGGTATGAGTACGCTTTGAAAACCTTACTCGTGTATTGCGCCTAATGACTGGCAGGCTCACGACCGACTACATTGGAATTACACTCCCTGATAAAGTGTGGGTGAGCAATATCACACCACTGACAGCCCTAGGGAAATACACGTGCGATGTTATTCATACCCTGTAACAGTTACAAGTACGTTACCTACTTAGTTTATTATTACTTAGAAAAAGTATCGATAAGGGCCTTACTTTCGGCACATAATATTTCTGTAGATACAAAATGATTCTGGCTTAATAAAAAATGTTGTCTTTCTTTCCTTAAAGAAAACAATGTGTTGACTACGACCGTACACAATAGTTGGAGCACTTAGAAAACACATTGATATACGACTCTCTCTATTTTCTTTAGACGATAAATCGCTTATAAGAGTGCAAGTCGCTTAGGTATACGTTTGAATTAACTCGAGCGTACCTTTCCATTGTATGAGAAAAGTTCTGCATTTGTATCTAAAAGTTAGATAGCATTTTGATCTTGCAATAGAAACAAAATGGAACGCGGGCTTTTGTAGGGACCACGGAATTTCTGGATACTTGTTTTTAAGAATCGGTATTTGAAGTATTTTTCCTCTTATACCTTAAAAATTAAGCCAAAAGCACAAGGTTACGTTCTAAGATGAATAGATTGTTGATTTCTACCCGTTTTGTTAGTCTTCGGGTTGCACACGTAACTGCTTATCATGAGGTTTGATTCCCATGTCGGGCAAACTGTTATCGGGTTTCTGTGTAAGTAATTATCAGCAACAGCTCATTTGGTATTGTATCCAATAAATGTAATAGGCTTGTCTAAAATAACATGGTCTATCTATCTCTATAAATACCAATAAATGAAGTAGTTTAACATGTACAATCTCTTGTTCTGTTTGGTGATCTTTATGACTGCTTAAGACTATGGAAAATACAGACAAATAATATAACTTGAAAAAAAAAATATGTCAAATAAGAAAAGAAACTAAGTTAGCAGTTCTTAGATAGAGAGTTGATTGACCTAGTTGAGTATAACTATCCGAAGTTTTATTAAATAAGATTTAGAATAAAAACTACAAACCAAATCATCTGAAATGGACCCAATCTTAAGCAACGAAACGAATGCAGACCCTTATTAAAAAAGAACAAACAACCAAACAAATAATTAAAATTGAGTAAAGGCATAAATAATTAAAGTAGGCACTGAAAATTTTAATCAGGTAGGCGAACACGGTTAATCAAAGTTAGTCTAAGTTTTGTACCGAAGCGGGGATTCCTGGTTTTCAATTTTCCAGTTGATTTATCTGAAGCTGGTTTAGATAAGCTCTAGGCGAGGCAGGGGAGACATATGGGGAACTTTCCGACAACCCAGAAAGTATTAGGGCGTGTACGCTATATTTTCTGGTTTAGATACGAAAGGTTGTGGATTGGAAGTTTATTAGTTGTATCTTATATTAGGTATATCTAATAAGTTGAGGGTTTGTTAGACCGCTTTTCACAGTAATATTATATAGTATTTATTATATCATTATTACCCATTGCGTCTAATGCGTATTATGCAGTCTATGTAAAAAGTTGAAGGTTTATCCAAAATAGTTAAAGCCATTTTACGTTATAGTTTTCTGGTTTTCAGGCACGAAATATAATATCTTCATAATCAGTCGCAAGACGACAACTGTTGAAAGGCCTCCCTTAGAAAATCACAAACAAGAACGAGCCATAATACTTTTTGGTGGCAAACAAAATAGAGATATATAAAATTAAATTCATGAACAATTAAAATGCAAACAACGAAGTCCCGAGTAAATCTGTACCTTTAAATTCCTGAACTATTTCGCAAGTATCAATTACATTCAACAAAAACACTCTTTTTTTTAAACTCCTACACAAACTATTAATTTATATCATACGGTGAATAGTTCTATTTACAAACTACTGTATATTATATACAATATACATGGCATACCGAGGGAAGTATAACTATCAGGGCTGAATCCAATTAACGTTTTGTGGCTTCTATTAATGTATTCCTTACCGTTATCAATTTCAAAATAAAGCCTTTCAAGTTGATCTCGTGGTTTTCATTCTGGTTATTTTCCTTTTTCTACTAAATAGATGTATATCTCATCTTATAATGTGATCATCGTGCGTTCTTTATGCCACTAGATTATAATCTGAGAATGATAAAAAATATTCTTCTCATAAGTTGTGAATTTATTGTTAGCACTATGATTTAGATTTTTATTCTGTTGTTTATTTGGTAGGTTAGTTATTGATACTGATTCTAGTAGTTTATTAATTTTGGATAATAATAAATTCTTGGTTGCTATGCCTTTTTTATACAGCATTATTTTACTGGTAGCTCAAGTAATTCAAAGTATTGATGGCATCAGGCTACACCGATAATGTGAGTCCAAAAGCGTACCTTTCTGATAGGAAAAAACGAATAAAATCTAAAGAATGCCTATGGGCTTCATCAAAAATTATCCGATAAATATTATTCGACAGTCCCGCGCGGAATCAAAGCAGAAATATTTGGAATTTTTATCAGAAGAAGTAGAATTAATCAGGCTGGCTTTTTTCGTTGAGAATATAAAAACATGGTAGGACAGGTAGAACGTAATTTTTTGTATCAGTAGGCTTTCCTGTTTACATACAGTAGTTTGTAAATAGAGCCACAATAGGCGCGGCGCGGCGTAAGTTGCTTCAAAGTCAACGGTTAGCGTTGATATTCTTATGTAAAGCCTATCGGACGGTCAGTACTGAAGCTCTGCCGGTACTAGCGGGCGTGCTACCTGTCGATCTCGAAATACAAAGACGTGCCGCGATGTACTTCTCCACTCGAGAGGGTATGAACACCGAATTTCTAACACAACGGGACCGCGTTAAAATTATCAGGTTATTTAAATCACAAATCGAGGTGTATAACGAGCTATTGGACGAATGGCAATCTAGGTGGGATACATCTATCAAGGGCCGCCACCTTTACCAGTATTTTCCATCCGTTTGCGAGCGCCTGGAAAAGACTTGGTTGGAGGTGGATCATTGCGTGGCTCAGTTCTTGACGGGTCATGGTAACTTTAAGGGTAAGCTCTTCTCTTTCAAGCTTGTCGCTTCACCTCTGTGCCACTGCTCAACACCAGATTGTGAATACGAGCAAACAGCACATCATATCCTGTGGGAGTGTGGTCTATGGCAGAATGAACGTAATACCTTGTTAGACAGCATATATGTTACATCCGGTGTAATTTATTATGAGGACCTTGTTGCGACCAGATCAAATTTCCGTGCTTTCAGACGTTTTTGCCATACCTACTATTGGAATCAAAATAACAATTAGGACCCAGTAGTTTTTAACTTTTATACCTGTGGTGCTTAGCGACTGGGCTTATCTCAGTTGTGGATCCCATATTTATTATGCTTTTGGCATATTAATCTTTGTGTCTCCCGCTTGCTATGGAGGGAAGTCGGACTAAATTTATATTCCTACTCCTCCTATATATTCTTTTATGATTAATTTCGTTGCGGGTTCCAAGACAGTCGAGTCATTTCTCTGGGACGCCTCGAGCTTCATTGCCTCGATGGTTCTCAACGGTTATCATTGTAGATCCTGGCTTACAGGAGTTGCAATGATGGGCATGAGTGGTGGGCTTGTCCCAATTAAAAAAAAAAAAAAAAAAGGCTTTCCTGTTTCTGATAAATAAGTCAAAATGTTATCGTAAAATATATTTTTTTAAATCAACTGCTCGTTCACTTTTGTACAAAAAAGGAGTTTTACTTAAAATAAAATTTCACTATCGTTTTTATCGTGAAATCATTGGACTTACTATTATACCGTTTGATATTGCAAAATTCGCAAATAGTACCGGGAGCACACTTCAAGAGTTAATTCAATTTATTATAGAAAGAATGTTAATTTCTTATAATATAAATAACATATAGATAGGTAAGTGTCTTCTAATAGGAATGGCAGGATTCCACGCCCGCAATTTCAACTTGCCTTATATTGTACCGGGCAACTACTAAGAACTACTAACTATTACTACACTAATTGACCAGTTGAACTCAACAACTTGAACTCAGCAGCCTCACAACCAGTAGACGAATTACGTGACTCATCATAATACGCATAAAACGTTTATAATATTGGTTCTGAGAAATATAGAAAGTAAAATTCAATAACTTGAATAGAATACTGGGATACAGAGGGCATTGTGTGTAAAGAGACGTTTGTGAGCAATACCGCTAAGGAATACTGATCTAAAATAGCATTGAGAACTCGTTCAATGGAAAATAATACTTTATGTTCTGAGTTATCAATCTTGTATCCGCAATCTGTATCCAATGTTATCATTGTTAAGCTCTTAAGGAACAAACTATAGCACGATTATTTCAATACTATTATGCAAAATTCAATAATGCTTTTGTATTTTCCTCTTTTGCATTTCTTATAATTTTATGTCTTTCAACCTACATTATATTTCCACTCTGAATCCCCAAATAGCATTTAATACTTGTCTCACCAAAAAACCACTCTTTATTGGATCCTTTAATTGCAACTCCATTTTGAGGCCATAAAACGTGCTCTTCAAGCAATCTTATAACACAACGCCGCATTCCGGAATCTCAATAATAGATGCCATTTGTATTTTCTTTCAACGTCTCATTTTGGGACAATACGCCTAATGTAATGCCACAAATGAATAAGGAATTCCAGGAGGGGCATCCCAAACTAGGGGGAATTTAAGGAATCGCGCACGTTTGCGATTACGCGACTAAATTGTTGGGTAGAACAAATTCTCTATTTCTATTATTACTGCGTTGAACAAAGCTTATAATAAAGTCTAATTGAGCACGTATTAGTTTCGATAGTAATTGAATTCGAATTCGTGTTACTGTAGCGCAATAAAATAATTTGAAAATATCATAAGGATCAATGATTTCCGAAGAGATCGTTAGTATATATTGCAGTCAAATTTGTGCTTTCTAAAAGAAAGTCTGGATCGTAATAATCTGTGGTAAAAGCAGGGAATGTCGAAATGTTAGTACATAATAATAATTAATATGCTTTTTTATGCTTGGTAGCGTCATATTGAATCATAAGCCAAAAAGTCTCTCGTAAAACCACAACGCAACAGCAAACATGAACAACGGATGAAGTATCAAAGTGAAGCGGCTCGGATCGACCATGGCTGGATTAATTTGTTAAGACGCTTTCTAGACAGGAAATAAAAATAGATGGATCAACGCTTTTGTCCTATTCTCAGTAATTTGCTTTCACCCATTGTTACTCTCGATGCCCATTCAAAACTTCGCGGTTCATTTTATCAATATCCTATCGGGTTTCCACAATGGAATCATTATTTTTTACACGGCTATATTACTTTATTATATGTTTTCTGTACTGATTGTTGGTTGTGTTCAAAATTAGAGGTCGTGTAGTAGAATTTTAATAGTCGTAGCTACCTTTTTTAATGTTAAGAATTATTAAAGAATATTTCACAAAAACATTTTAGGTTCAATAAATGCCCCACATTTAGGTTCAATAAATGCCCCACATTTAGTTGTCACCCAAGCGTTTTTATTATGGGATATCGTCCAACAAATAACGAGTAAGTAACTTTATCGTGTAATTTCAATTAAGTGAACCATAAAATGTACTACATTCGACCGCATAAGGAACTCTTTGATGTCGGCAGTGTTTAATTTGAATGGATTTCACACAACCAATAAATACCTACGTAAAGTTAACGGATATTGCGCAACGGCAATGCGTACTGAAAAACCGCAACAACTTCATGAATTGGATTAAATTAAATTATTTTATAGGGAAGATATTTGAGTCAAAAACAATTGGTTTTCAAACAATTTTATTGAATTGTTGTAACATAATTATTTGTATGTAGGCAACACCATTTTAATTTAATGAATAAAGAATCCTTGGAGACTTTCTCCGTGTCGTAATTCTGAGCTTTTACAAAATATTTTGTGTCGATTAATAATTTAATTACTAGGTACTTAACATTTTTATCTGTAATTTTAAAAATGTAAGTAAGTACAATTTAAATATTTATTGTTATCATAATGTAAATAAAAAGCACACTTTCCAACTTTCCAATCTTTCTTAGCACGCCTCAATTTAAAAGTAAAGAAACCTTAAAACATTTTCTAATATAATCTAAACAACAATCAAAGTGTACCATCAATCAATTTAAACAAATTGGGGTAGCCGACGAAAAACATGTTTTTCATAAAGCCGCAGCCACACCGACAGCGGTGCGACTCGTACATGTTATAAAACCGCGCGCACACGGAACCCTCAATAAATTTTGATGGAGTATCGCTGGCTGTATTTTCACGGCTTACTGTTCCCCGTCCGGGAAATATAATAAGCGGGTTATAACATTTGCATATAGATCACCATGTCCGGGCACCCTTCCGTTACCTATATTGTTATTTACACACATTCTTATGAGTGCCTGTAAATAACGCCAAAAGCGCATGAGTTCATATTTGCGTTGGATTTATTTTGCATATTAGTACCGCAAGTAATTAAAACGATGGGGGTTTTCATAATAATGTGTCGTGATGTGTATTTATGGACCCCCATAATTCACGCGTCTACCTGAATGCATTAATCATAATAACTTTGATAACTTCAACATAAATCCGAGATTATGAAAAAAGACTTGATATATTTATAATGAAGCCGAACCATATTCACCATTATAAATAAAGCCTTTAGTTTCATAAAAATAACTAATCTAAATATGTATGAGCCTGTAACAGTTTTATTATATAGAAATCTAAGATAATTTTAAATTATGTCATCGTTAAAATATTAAAAATTATACGCAAATTTAAAATATTGTAACGAACACCCATTATAAACCTACTCAAATACAAAATCAACACGCACGCTCAAAAAAATTCTATTACCATAACCTAAATAAAAATTCAAATAAATAAATCTTAATTTTCATGTTGATTTATTCGTTCGTCTCTGTTCCATCAAAATTCCGCATGTGTCACCGCAGGGGGAGCCAGGAAAGACAGGGGACAGGCGAGCGACAGGATAGCCAGTTATGGAAAACTCCGCTTTCGTCATATTGCCACCCAAGATGTTCTTAATAGACAAACGCATTATGTTTTTGTCCCATCTGCGTCCCTGATAACTTTGGAATCAGTCTACTGTTAATGTGAGTCGAATTAAAAGGTAATGAAGACGTCAAATTGAAAAATTGATGAGGATTAAATTGTTTCGTGGCGTGACGTAGCGCGGAAATACTTTTATAAACATTTTTTACAGTAAACTTGAACGAGTTAAAGAACGTTGTTTGAATGTACGGAGAACTCTATTAAAAATAATGGATTGGTGCAATAGATTGTGATGATAAGTTATTCCATAAATCGCATAACCTGCCATGATGGAAGGTCAAGGCGTGTTGTGCATGTACCAAATTATAAAATATGATAGCAAATAATTAAAATTAGTATTTGAAACTCACAGATTAAATAAGTAGATAATAAGTACAAGATTGGTATATTGAGCGTTGAACTACTTTAAAAGATATATTGCAATCCAAAATAGACCTTTCTCTACAGGATAAATTAACTTTGACAAACGACGTTATCCAATCTACAGGCAATCTTAATCCAATTAAGAATTCCGGCCATCTGATGGTCCGTAAACAATCTTTTCGGAACAGCTCTACTTGCATTTGTTATCTCGCCCAGTCAAATGAACTGAACCAGGCGATCGCGCGTAAACTTCATGTCGCATTGAAATAGGATTTGAGAGATGCAATTTCCTCAATTCCTACAAAGGCCCGGCCTTTGTCATCCGACATTGTAACGCGAATCACGTACACTTCACTATTTTGACGGAACGAACGGACAATGCTCGGATTTAAGCTTACCAACGCCAGAATTTGGTGTACTCCTAATGAGCCCCCAGAAATCCAATTAGTGAACACCACTACCAACCTTCGGCATTGAAATACAATATGCTAATTCATTAGGCTAATGTGTTAGCTTCCGAATGATTCCCTGAATAAATAGGTACGTGGAGATGGCTTAATTCGCGGACCAAAATTTCAAAACTAATTGGCATTTGGATTTTGCCTTTTCACTAGCATTCATTTTATGCGATTTTAAAGGCAAAAGCATTGATGTAATATTAAAGTTTACGTTGCTCACTATTGAATTCGAAAAGTTGGTGCGCAACAGGGGGTTCAAAATAATTGAATATAAAATCTGGGACACTTCATACGAGCAGGTCAACGTGCGAATTGAATTGGATCCATGGCAGCCATACAAATATTTTGCAGTTGAAAGAATAACAAAAAGTTTTATTCAGATTGTATCTGTGAGCATGAAAACATTTTTAAATCGTATCGTTTGAAATACAACTCTGATAAAACCACTTCATTATCATCTAAATACGCAACAAAGCGCCATCTAATCCACTTTATCAATCTTTATTACAAGGAAAGACTTAACTTTCTAGGTTGGACTTCGATAAATTCAGTTATCAAGATGAAGGAGAAGCCTCGGCGTGATCTACAAAAGCTACCCTTTCATTGTCTTAGTTTCCCGTTGATCGAAACAAATTGATTTTTTAGAGAAAGTGTATTACAACAGCGGCTAGTGAAAGGCTACGGAGCTTATCTTTAATCATTCAGACTTTTTCTTATTCGAGCCTCTTAGGGTGTGTACACAAAAATATTAGTTCTTTGATAGTAAGTTATTAGGAAAGTTAAAATAAGCAATTTTACATTTAATCTTTTTATTTAACACACATTTCATGTAACACACGTTTTGAATGTATATCACCCTCACGTCTTATTAACAGAGGCGGTATATTGCAAACTCACGTTATATTTTGGAACTTCACATTAAGGCCTTTATTGCGTTTAATTCTATATATAGCCTTCTATTTTACTTTTCCTTTTAAGAAGATATTTTACCAAAAAGCAATACCGTCTTAGTTGAACGTACGTACGACTTGAACCTTACTTTCAACAAATTTATATACGTTTATTAGACAAAAAAGATAATCTACGTCAAAATGTGTGATTAACCTATTTACAAAATATTTCAGAATATACAAACTAATTGAAATTGTGCTCAATCATAATTATTATGCGGATTAATTATAATTAACCTAATAATTGACACCGTTTAATTTGAATAGCAGTCGTAATACGACAGCGGATATAATGGAAAATGATTTAGTTAACTAAACGATTTTAATTCATTTCACACTTTGTTCAGAATATGATGAATTGGATAGTAATATTTTGTATAACAATAAACGTATAGGACATTATTAAACTGTCAGAAATGATATATTCTATGTAATAAACGTCCCATGTATGATTTTTAAATAACCTAACTTTTGCCTTTGCTTAGTAGTCAGTTTTCTTAGCATTTAAAATATACTCATTTTTAAAACGCAGTTCAACAGTAGACGTCTTCTGGCTGATGATGATGATGACATAACAATTAAAACCAACCACTCACATAAGTCGTTCAAGGAAGGTGCCAATGATTTACGAAATCACATTAAAATAAATGAAAAAAAAGAATAAAGCAGTGCCGACATTGTGAAACCATAGGAAAGGTCAACCTCACAATGAAGGCACTTATACGGCTTCACGGACCACCACAATAATTTTATAATTAGAATTTTACCGCTTTATTACATTCGGTATAAAAGAACAATACTAACGAGCATTACAATTTCCCTGCAGTTCCGTTTGCTTAACAATAATTCATTAACGAGCACGGATCAATAGTTGGGTCCCTACAAAGTAGACCTATTAATCAAAAGGTTACGTAAACATTGAAAAAACTATATCACCCGTAAGGTTATTATTAAGTTCTTCAAGTAAAATAGTAGGTTTATATTTGAGTTTCCGTGGCGCCATCAAAATGCGCATAAATCAAAACTTTTTGACAATCTACCCGCAGTCACAACGGTGAAGAATGTCGCTTTCAATATCTTTAACGTTTCCAAGTTGTTTATCCTGTTTTTTGTTTGCTCTATTGACTGCGGGAAAATTTAATGTTTTCTTTGCATACCTATAAAGCTTAGGCACTTTTTTCTTTTTGAAACATTATGAATTACTCTTGATTTTGCATCTACGTAGATGCTGAATAACGATGGCTCCCATAAATCCCATATTTCTTACCACGAAGCACAGATGCATGATTTTGCACAAAATTACCGAAAGTGTGCAAACGACTGGTCCCAATCAAGCAATAACGTAGTTTTTGTGCTGCATCATTGTTGTATTATTAAGAAACTATCATTAAGTTGATACAAGTGTCTTTTCCAAGCTAAAAGATATATATTTTTACTTCTAGCGTTTTTAGTTAGGTAGTTGTGGCAAAACAGCTTTGTGTAAATCGATCGATTTTCCATTTAAAGGCACTCCTACCGCAGTTGTTAGTTTTGTGACGTTACAGATCAATACTTCTACTATTTACGCCATTCAAAGCACTCTCGATTGACTCCCACCTAGTAAAGTCTGACTAAATCCCTTAATTATGTCTCTAACTCGGAGATTTTTATATCAGATTCATTGGATACTGCAATTAATGATAACCTAGTTACACTACAAAACTTTTCAGTAACAGTTTTTTATAGCAAAAATGCAGCTTTGCACTGAAAAACATGTAATAATGTCGATGCAAAAATCCGATTAAAGACGCGAACATTCTTATCAAAACTAATCTTTCTATTTGGCACGGGAAGCAAAATTCAAAGAAACTGATAAAGAAGAATTTAAATAGAGGAGATGACAACGTACTGATACCAAGTATGACCTAAATTGGCACAGAACCGAGGAACCCGGCATGAAATGAACTCTTTAACGCCAAAGAGGTTATGATAAAGTCAGCAATTTTATGGCGATTCAGCGAAGCGTTGAAAACTCATATTACCATCTTAACTTTAACAAAGGGAACTTATTCTTGGACTGAACTAATTTCTTTTCATATACTCGGCGACGTTAAAGAGCATATAAATTAAAAATGTTGTGTAAGACTAATAAACGATCGGCCTGCAAGTGCTTACACCGTAAAAACTTCAAGCGTAGCTAAAGTTCCTCGTGCCAAGAAAAAGCTAAAGGTCTTTGTTCTCACCAGCCAAAACAAACGTTGTGTTTGGGCATTTGTTACAATAACAAACATTGGGGAACAACCGTGCGCTACAGGGTACGGGCAAAAACGTGCCTAATCGAAGCGAATTGGAAATAAAAGCTCCATGATTCGATGCCGACGTGTCAAGTTCCCTCGAATAAGGATTAAGAGCTTATTGTTAGCTAAATTCGCGGAACTTACCTGTTCCTACAACTCGGGCACTGAATGCTTGATTTATGATATACATAATTTGCTGCATGTTACGGGCAAGTGCTAAAGGTTTTTTCATTTCTACAGCTCGTAAATTACGCTCGTACGTGTAGTTGTACTAATAAACCGATTTTCCACCAAAGCTTTATTTATTTTGGCTCTGCTATATTTACGTTTCAATTTTATCGTACAACATAAAAACCTAATTAAACTAAATCAAGGAGTTCACCCGCATTAGACCCACTTAAATAATGAAGATGGATTTCTTGGAAAGTTGTAACATCAATTAGATGCGTGCAAGTTGTTAGGTGCTGTTACCTGCACGCGGCGCCAGTCTCGCGCCCCAACTAAACCAGATGTACGCTAAAGAAAAATGTTTTGATCTGCAGACGACAACACTGCTGAAACATCAATATCGAGGAATGCCTGCAGAGGGGACGCTAATTGTACAAACAATACGGATACCATGTCGCAACTATTTGCAGAGCAGGGGAATCCAATAACCGGAAAATGCGTTAGTATCAATCGACACTGGCACCAGTTATTTAGCGGTAGGTGTACATTTTCGTTTTGTGTAAATAGTCACCATTCCCAAAGCTAATTACATTGATATTTTCACCTAAAATACCATATTAAGTAATTGTGAATTAAATTTCATACATTGAACCTACGAATAATCTGAGCTCACTACATAGTGAACATACTTTGTAGCTATCTATACAGATACGACGCAGACACATGTTCAGAATTTAAGACACCAGTCGACCACAAAATTGCTACCACATGTCGTAACTGCTGTTGAATTTGTAAAAAAAAGTTACCTGAAATACAAGTGGTTTGCACTTGTCGCAAAAAGACGTTTAAGATGTTTAATAATATTTTAAACATGAGCTAAGAAATAATAATAAAATGCTCTGCGATAGAATTTGTAAAAATAATCTATTTTTGACTATAGACACATATTTGTAAAGTTAGTGGTTGTAAATACACTAAAACACAACACCCCTAACAAAGAAACGACAACACCGCTATTACGTACTTAAGCCTACGATCTAAAAATGCAACAAAGTAAATGGACACAAATGCAGGCGACTACGAAATTAACTGGCGTTAAGTCATAAATTGAAAATGAGCCGACTCGTGCACGCGCTCAAAGTGGCATGAAACGGCGAGTCCTGATGACAGACGACGACACAGGGTGGTCCCGTTCCCGGCAATCATGTACTACGTATGGTATTTAAAACTCGACAAAGCGTCCACATTACTTACTAACAAGGAACACTAAAATATTCACAAACGAACGAGGGTAATACCTCGTAAAGCAAAAGGAACTTACAATTTTATGTTATTTAATTCAATGTGGAACTTTAATTGCTATCTTTAACATTCATTTTTTATTTGATTTTCCCGTGAAAGTTGAATGATAATTTTATTTTTTGATTATACGCCGCACATTTACATTAGCAAGTCTGGTAGTTTGAAAAAGCAATTATATTATTCAGTTCTTCACACGACTTACCTCTAATACAATATTTATTTGCCTATACACCAATAGAGTATTTTATGCTAAAAATAACGGTCTCGCTTGGTTAATATAAATCTCACACCAAAATATCGAGGCAATTAAGGTCCAAAGGTGCGACCTGAACCAATAAATTGCCGACTAGGAGCAGCTATCAGCGCTCATTGCACTCAACCAAACGTTTAAAGTTAACTGGTTAGAATTTAGAAACTGCAACACTAAATTTAGGAACTATCGTAACAAAAATTGTTCACTCTTTTAGAATAGAATTTAACAAAATAGTGTCTACTCTACGTTCTGTGTTTAGATAAAGTTCAGCGTTATCACAAAAGTTTTGATAAATGGTTTGGGTCTAACGCTTCAAAATAGGACAAGTGCAGAATACGTTAATTGAAACATCACTTTTTCTGTCATATTTTAAAATACAACTTCTCGAGCGTTTTATGAGTCACTTAAACAAATAAGGTTGAGTTTGTTATAAATGACGTGGGCACGATGAGTGATCTCCGCTTTAGGCATAATTTACAGCAGTCAATTTCAAACTCGGACTATTACGTTGACGTATTTATAGTGCTTCAATTTGAATGCATGAGAGTGCCTTTAATATCATTATTTATATCTGCTTCATGTAAGCATTTCTCTGTTTATACCAACAATCCTCAAAATCCAATAACGTGTATTTTAGCAGCAAGCTCACTACAAACAGATTGATGACGTTTCTAGGAAATCGGATTTGTTGGTATGGGATTTGGAAATTCAAATACAGAAATTCGCGCGTCCCTGCCTAAGCATTCACCGCTTGTTGTTTAGGGAGTTTACAATAACTATCCAGATCTTTATGTATCTTTCTATTGCGAGCACTGAACTCTTTGTGTAATACTATTATATTTGGAACTTGTGATACAGTTCATAAATATTCCTGTACCGTTTTTACTTATGATAAGATTAGTTAATATAAAATCCTATTAATATTTTTAACTGTAGTTTCAAAATTAGTCTCCAAGCTATTAAGTTGGACAAAGTGCGCAAACTTTTCTCGTCGTTTCTCGGTTGAAGTAAACTTCGCAAAATTCCCTAATTAACGTTCGTAACGCTTGAGTAATTATAACTTAATTTTACCAAACATGATTCATCGGTACTTAATATATTCGGAACGCAAATTTTGCAGAGCCCGGGGTCCCCACTAAATTAGTATTATTTGAGCTGATCGAGCAAAGTTTTGTTTCCTAATTAGTTTAACAAAAGGGTCGGATAAAATAACCGTCTGCCTAGTGTTCCAAGAAACAAAAGCATAACCAAATATAATTTAAGAAGATACTTCAATGTTATTAGCAGTATGTTGAATAAAGTGTGTTGGAACAGAGTATGAGACTTTTTTGCACAATAGCTGAACTGACTGGACAGAAAAACTCATTGTCGTGCTCAGTTCATTGACAAACAAAAAACAATACTTCACATATTGTCATTATAAAGAGAGTTAATGAATGGATTTCAGCCACATTTTCAATGTTATGTAGTTCGCAACGGAATAAAGTTAAGCGGTTCTCCTATTTGTGCCGACAAGCCGACATAATGTATTATCTCGCTTGCAAAGTTTTAGCGGAGCTACACTGTTCATTAAACCGGCGAATGAAGCAGAGTTTAATTTATACGCAAAGTGCTATACAGTAACTGTACAAAACAACGTTACTGTTTTTAGATTTGTTTTTGTAGCTTTACAAAACCGGGAACCCTGTGAGTGGTCGTTTTTTTTATTTACATTTAGTCCTTGACTTTGCCTGTCAAGTTTTGTATATCTCTCCCGTTATCAAAACACTCAAAGCAAACTTGAGCCAGACTTATTTCTGTACCGCGTTATCTGGATGTTGCTCCTTCAGAGTTAAGTGAACCAATAACCTGAAGTTGGAACGACGGTTGGGTATTTAAAAATATTTATGAAATACACTTCAAAATATACTTACAATGTGTTCTTACGTGAAAGAACATTATTAATGAATGATTGTAGGTTAAAAATATGTACCAAGCCTTAGTCCCAAATTTTAAGCTGTCTAGCACACACAGCCGCGTATAAAATTGTTAAGAATTTTCTTCAGCAACTTCCCTCTAAGATAAAATAATTTCAGCTCTAGAAGCGGCACTCAAGTAATTAAACAATTACAATTTTACTTACAGATATAAGCGACACAGATAAAGTTGTAACCTCATATTAAACTAAACTCAACACTGAAATTAATGAGAATATCCTAGAGAAGTTCTAACGACTTGGTTCAGATATGGAACGTATTGAGGTATAGCTGACAGCTCCTATTGATAAACATCGGTCCCTCTCGGAGTTGCGCGAGTCACAGCAATAAATTGAAGTTAAATTAGTTGCTCTGGCTCCACCAGACATGTGTCCTCAGACTTGGTCGGCTCCAACTATTAATAACTGTTAGCGGTACCTTAGTAGTTTCCTCATGTGTAATTGATATGGAAACTGAAACCTTACCAACAACTATGTATACGCCCGCACTGTATGTGTTAATAATTATTAAGCACCTATTACCTACACTATATAGAAATTTAGGTATGATATCCCCAAAAATTAATATACTGTTCCATACACGCTTATATATAATACTTAGATATTAACGGGATTAAGTTACAACATAAGTCTAAACTCCTTGCTGTAGACAAGCTGCCACTCACTACGTTGCACTACTCTCGCGGACAGGTAATGATTTATGAAGTTCGTACAAAGCGAGTGATACACAGAGGAGTCAGTTACATTAGACCGCATCAAAATAAGAAAAGGGACCGTATCAAAGGCAGTAAGGCGGTATCCCCAGGGGTAGAGTGTGGGGACCTTTATTTATGGCCCGCGCCTTTGTTACACCGCTCGAGAAATATAAATAGTTCCCGTTGAAATATCGAAGACGAAGCATTTTGAGGGTGCGATATTGTAGAGAATTAATGATGTGGTCAGTATTTGAATTGGATTACGGATACACCAAATGGATCGGCGCGAGATGCTAAAAGGCTTGGGCGTGTTTGTACGGCTTAGTAAAACATAAAACGGCGAAGTGAATTTAGGAGAACGGAGGGTCGAATGTGGGTGTCGAGATTGCCCCAGGCTCTTCTCTTCACGTAACTGCATTGTAAGGTGATGAATATGTAAAGCGGTTTAATGCATATTGAAAACTAATAGGTTGGTAAAAGCATTACAAGTTAGATACAAATATTTTGCTATTTCGTGCTGTATCAGCCGCCAAGCCTAACCTGAAACAAATCGTAAAAACAGAATTCTAATGCGAACCAATAAAAGTTTTATTGGTATTGCGTGTATGTGTAGCATGTTTCTACGAAATCGTAAATATTATCCAAATAAGGGCCGTTGAAGCGTGTTCGATTATCCTGAAGGCAGATGTAATTCTTTAATAAAAAAATATGTTTTTTCAGTTTGCTTGGTTTATGGTGACTGCAAAATACGTTGAATGTCTTTCTTTAATAACAGATATGATTTCCGTTTCATAGGTATTGCTTTTTTAAAGTAAATTTTACCTTTGGAGGCCTTTGTTCAACAGTGGACGTATTCCGGCTGATGATTATGATGATATGCAAAAACATAATAAAGTCAATCTGTAATTTTTAACCAACCGTTTGTAATAGATCAAATTATATTTGTGTGCTTTAAGAGTTGAGAGAAAACAACCATTTCCATTTACTGTCCGCAAACATCTTCGCTACCTCAAAACGTAGCCACCATAAAATATACGTAGCTGCTATTAACAATGAATATAACTTTAAAACTCGAACCCAGTTTCAAGATATCTTCAAACATTTATCATGGCCGTTCACTAGTACAGAAAAATATTCCTGCAGAAAAATTCACACGGAATAAAAAGTGTCCGATGAAAAGCGATACGCGAGCAATTTGTCACGCTGGGTCTTAGAAAGAGTACTCCGGCTCCATTCACTACGATAACCGGGGTCTCTAGCCCACTTATGGGATTACATACAGTTTTTATTCAGTCTAGTTTTTGACTGATTCGTTTTTAAGCACCCCCACATCAATTTTTACTTTCTAAGCTGTATGGGCTACGTAATCCTTTTAGCGGTGACGTATCCGAATAGTAACTCGGTTACGAAGGTTTTGCCATTATCGAATAACTTTTTTGGAACCCTTATATTTATCGATGGAAAAAAAAATGTTCTTCGTACGGAATATATGTATGTACTATTAAGGTACAATGGTTGCTAAGACACGTATCTTATTCTGCAGATGTGTCCATAATAATAGTGTCCTCTTGACCGAATTTCGATAACGGTGGCTCAACTAAACTGGGACTAGACTATCCAATTGTGCAGATTATTGTCCTAGTGGAATGACCGTTGCTAACTAAAATTATTATTTTCTCCAATCTCAAAACCAAATAAGTTCCAGTCCATGAATTATACAGTCCATGAAATACCATTGAAAGGTTTACTATTGAATGCCAAGATAGCCTTATGATAGGGCTCGACGATCTAGTAAAGTGTTAACACAAAAGAGTTGTCCGTTTCTAAAGTATTATTACAGTATTAGATAGACTGTTCTCGCAATGAAAATAGGAAACAATTTTGAAATTAAACCATTCTCTTTTATTTGCCCGGAACTGACAGGTAATTTTACCTTTCTAAAGAAAATTATCGATCGACAGCCGTTATTGTCAGTCGAGTCAGACTGAAGTTATTCAAGTATTACGTTTTTTTGTTGATTAAAAATTGATGCAATCGTGGCAAATACCCACTCGTTTATTTTGTCGGTAGACCTTCTTTGACTTTCTATAAAAAATACTGCTACCATCAATATAGAACTTAACATCACACGTATATTTCCGAAGGGATAGGCATATAGTAACCCCGTTGCCCTCAATTGGGCACAAATCCAGACTCTGTGCTGATTCTGGGAATCACCTATTGGAAAAATGGGATTCAAATCCAGGACCTCGAGCCTAGCAGTTGCGCTTAGCGACCACTAGACGAACGAAGCAGTCTTATAAAACATACAACGTAGCCACAGTATTCTTATAAGATTCATTGAAAAATCAAATCATTCAGCTGCAGTATCTAGGATAAATATATTCATATTCCATTCTGAGAGCACAATGCGGACGGAACCCGCACATTTACAAGCTCTCGACTTTTATATTGTCATCTCGTTCGTATAGATGGGTTATTGACCCCGGTCAACAGTGCTATAGCTGTGTTATGTTTCACCAAGTGCATAATTCATACCGTCTCGTCTTCCTCCAAGGTATGTCTTACCTCTGATAAAAATTCCTCACATTTCGACCGTTAAGCGCCAAGTCAGGGAATTTGTGGGAGTTTATTTATGAATCACTCGGTAAAATCTCGATCGGCCGAGAGGAATGTATAGCCTTGGCATTCAAGATAATACTGGAGTCTCAACGCTAACCCGTTTTGCGAGAGACAGTATCTGTTGCGACCTTCAACTTGGGAATATAGAGTACATCAGTACAGCATGCAAAAAGGTGGTAGGAGCTGCTTCGCCAATATATTTAGAATTTAAAATAAAACTAGGTTTACGGATTTTATCGCGGTTTTATTTGATGTTTTTTTTTGGATCCGTAAACCTAGTTTTATATTAATGTCCCATATTCGCGTAATTGATAGAAATCATTATATTTAGAATTCTTAGCGTAAATGTTACAGTAAGTAGCTCTACTATTTAATAAAAAAAATTTAACAAAAAAAAACCGACTTCAAAACAAAACTATTTCACAACAAATTAAAAAGCACTAAATAGTAAAAAAACCGCAGAAATCGGAGAACAATCATAGAAAAATGTAGTAGAGAACGTGAACTTAATCAAATTGCAATGGGACCAAACGGGAGGCACCAGCTTTCAAATAAATAAAAAATCATCAAAATCGGTTTACCCAATCGAATGTTATGAGGTAACAAACATAAAAAAAAAATACAGTCGAATTGAGAACCTCCTCCTTTTTTTGAAGTCGGTTAAAAATTCATATAATTCTTATACATTTGCATCTATTCAAAAAATGTAAATACATAAAACAAACTCGATACTAACTTTATAATCATGTTCGTTTCTATATCAATTAGACGCACTCCTTCAAGTATGACATCTAAATTATCGAGTACGATATTCGAGACGTTACCATAATAATCTCCTAAATGTAAGTTATGGCTGCGTTATATCATGGTGGCAAGGCGACAATAACCGTTGTCTGCGACACATGAATTCAGTGAGGAGCTATGTGCTATGAAGGTGATAACACGGTACCTGACCACTGCGGAAATTTACGACTTTATATAAAACAAAAGGTGACCCGGATGAGAAACGTGAAGCGTTTTGATAGTTTGAAGATATGAGATATATTTGGTAGCAGCTCTTTTATACACTAGAAACTCGACCTAGCTTTATTTTCAGTTTTGGTTCTAAAAGTTTAAATGATCTTGTTCTAACATGTTGAGTGTTGAAGCGTTTGAACTGTCATTTAGATATATTTTTTAGGACAAATAAATTTCCCATATTTCTGTTAATTTAATTATAAAATATTGTTGTTTTGTTTGGTTATAGATTAACAAAAGTATAGTTCACTCACTCGCTTGATTGAGCACCTCTTAATAGCAAACAATAGACGCAAATAAATATAACCAACTAGACTCTATGTGTCGAAACATGTCTAGCTAAATTGAAAACAAAAGACAGTCAACAATATTCCAGAGGGCTTCTCGAAAACATTTCTTATAAGAGTATTGGGTGTCGATATTGTTATCAGTGGGACATCCCCTCGTAAGAAGGGCTTTGTTAGTAAATGCGAGCAGATGACGCCCTTTGTCAGTTAATAGTAAACAGGAAGGCACGGTAATGGAGTTTTTGTTTCACCTGCATTATTTGCACCACTAATAATGTGTTAGATATTATTTCTAAGACAGGCTTTTTGTTTGCCGTTTATAGCTATATATCGAACTGAATTTTGCACGTAGTATATTGTACTATAGAATACCTAAGACATCATTCCCCTAAGATATAAAAATAGTCAGTGCTGAACGATTGGGTAAATTGTAACATGTTAATAGACTTAAGAAGTAGTTATCAGAAAACACATGTTAGTTTCGTTATAGGTAAGGAGGAATATGTACAAACCGTGAAAAGTACCAATGAAACATTGTCTAAGTCCAAGTTGTTATTTAAAAAGATACCGCTGCGTTACAGTGGAGGAAAACATTTTAATGAAAATGTATTCTTAAGTACACCTCTACTTAATAGATACTGAAACAATTCATAGCTCACACTGAGCTTAATACTAATCATTCGTTACCACTATGATAACCGGTCTTAATTAGAAGGTCAGCATAAGGGTGTTATTATAAAAAAGCTATAAGGCTATTTTTGACTACCATACGTGTTGCCAAAAGGATTGAGAAGCATAAAAGAAACAGCAGTCGTTTCACCTACTGTCAGCTGTCAATTTTTGAGAGTATACAAATTGGCAGCAAATTGGTGTACTCCACACCCCATTTTTATATAGGTACTACATATATGTCTACCGAAATAGAGCAATAATTATCGCATAATCCCTCTAAGTCTAAATTGTAGGATTACATCCTACATTATGATTTTCGATCAACATGCCAAGGATTCGATTATGTAAGTTAGTCTACATATGTTTATGTTAATCAAGCCAACGTTCGCAGAATAGAAGAGCTGCGCTTTAATTTAACATTACGACTAAAACATACAAATTTTAGTGAAATATGAATGAGAAATTACATCTATCTTTCATAAAGGACCGTAGTACGGTTGTGCAAATACGGTTAAAATTAAATCCCGTTTCTAGCTTTACCGAGTTGTATGATTCAAAATCACTGACAGAAAGGCGGCATTGTTTAAACAGATAAAGTCCCTGGCGTTACCTACATCCTGATGTAAAATGAAAATCTTGATTACATCCATAATTTACGTTCTTTCGTGGTTTAGAAGGCTGGCTAGAGAGTTTGTATATTTTGCATGTTATAGCAACACACTGTGTGGGATTTTTTTATCTACACTCGGTTATGAGCAAAACATTTTTGTTAAAAGTGTTTATAAATAGTTCAGATACCACATCTGTTAGCATGGTTATAGTCCAAAGACATTAGCGTAGTCCATACTAACTAGTCTACATTTTAAGTATTAATATTACTATAAATATCTATGAAGTATGTTCCATAGGAATAATATATAATATTCACGTAGCAATATTTGCGTTTGCTTGGTGCGGTTATGATTCCTGGATTAATAATAAATAATTATTTATTTACGTGTCAATCGAGGACCGAAGATCGAGCTCAGTGGCGTGCCATAGGGGTGGCCTCTTTCCAGCAGTGACAACATGCGGAGGCAACGCTAACTATGAGGTGCAACGATCCCTGCTAGACTATGGAAACCACGAGAGAGCACACCAGCACGCTGAATTCTGGACAGCCTAGCTCCCCAATTTTAATATAATAAGCCTCTCACAATAACAAGGCTGTCAAACTACATGAATCGAGAACATAGGTACGTATCCTAAAGAACAATTTAAATCTCATACATTTTATACAGCATTTAACGCTAAACTTGAGTGAAGACATCAGGTAACTTGTTTCCGACCAAGTTTTAATAAGAAAACATACAGCTGATCGCTAAGGGAAAACTTTTAGAATAGGTTGTTGTCGGCCTTATCAAACACCGTGTAAACTTTTTGTTCGGTCGGCAATAAACTCTGGGCATATTGTTAGGACAACAAACTTAATTTATTCGTTAGGTAGGCTTTTGTGTGGCTTTAATTTAGTTTTTAAAGACTTCCTGACTAAGATGGACATACAAAATCGTCAACTCAAAGACGTCTAAACATAGTTCCTCTTATTCATATGCAAGGATCATACCGGCATTTACTAAACCCCGTATTAAGTTGATTGATATCTCTTCATCATCATCTCTTTGATATGCAAACGACGGTAAAAAGAATGATTTTATTTGACCTGATTGAGTAGACCTGGCGCCGTGACTGAGTTTGGACTGCTGCGCTAAGGGTTGCGGGTACGATTTTTGCAACGTACAAAAATTGTGTGTGATTCCCTGATGTTTGTCCAGAATCTGGGTGTTCGTGTATGTCATTTTTCATGTTTATGAAACGCACCTATGATACAGGAGAAATTCCTTGTGGGGCGGAGTTTTGCTAAAAAAAAGTATTTTTTTAGGAAAAAGGGAGACGAGGTATTTTACAAAGTTTTTAGTCTGACATCAATTTATTAGATACAACAAATGTACTTCACTTATTTAGAAAACAGGTCTTATGATCGTCATGCCAAAACTTCTAACAAATGTTTAGCTACAAACATATTAAAAGGCATATTTTATACCTTACCAACAAACACCTACACATTTAGCTCACATTAAAAGGTTAAAGAGAGAATATGAAAGAGAAATGACATAAATTAATTTAAAAAAGGGTCTACATTATTAACTTTACCGTGGAACTGGCTGGACACGTACCTGCAACAAAATTAACATACGTAATTATTACACAGTACTTTCGTATTTAATGCTAACGGATTAACATAAAGAGAGGTGCCTAGAGTATTAAATTTTACTGCCTTTGACGTTTTACCTATCTGGGTTAATTCATTTATTTTTAGAATTCTAGATAAGTCATACACGAGGTGTGATTTTTTTAAATAATTCCATTAAATGTTCATATTAGTCAGTAATACAATAATATTTTAAAGAATTTAAAAATTATATATGTATATATTATGTTCTTACGGAGCTGACTGGAATGTCAGTAACCAGGGCTTATCCAGATAATATCGCACACGTGCAATAAGAAGCATCGCTTAATCTGAAACTTAATCTACTGTGAAACGTTCACTCTATAAATGGCTGCCTCTTTCCTCATCAGTTAGATATACTATATTGCACACCAAGATACAAATAATATAGAATACCTTAAAAACAAAAAAATATAACAGTGTAAGTGGTGGTCTTATTGCTAAAAACAATTTCTTCCAGACAACCATTAATGGAAAACTAGACAGACATTACTTACTATTTACTTGATTGACACCAAGATACAAATTATACAGAATACCTTAAAACTAAAAAAAACATAAGAGTGCGAGTGGTTGTCATATTGCTAAAATCAATTTCTTCCAGACAACCATTAATGGAACACTAGACAGACATTACGTTTTATCTAGTTGTCATTTTTCTTAAATATTATGTTTTATTTCGTTTACCGTAAACAAAAATAAATGACCTATTAAGCAATGCGTGTTTTAATTTATTTCTCTGATTAAATCGACGGAAAGAAATTACTTTGATTTGCTTATCGCTCTCCATTTCAATAGTAATATCGTTTGGCACAATGCAAAACCGATTCCAAATCAACCAGAACTGTGACAAATATGTAGTGTAAGCAGATAAGCTTTCTAAATAGTCTACGGCAGATAAAATCTTAAATGACCACTGCTCTTAACCTGTCAAATATATTTTTATTTCTAGAAATGCCTTTATAAACACCTATCTCTACAATCGCTTGTACAAACCCACCACCAGTGGTTGTCTTTCACTTGGGAGTGGTGTGTTTGGGTTTAAACCAACGGTAATTTTATCAAAATATATTAATATATTATATGTAACTCATGCCTAGAGTATTATTTACCCTATTTTATTATCTCTCGACTGCCTCGTTGGTCTAGTGGTTGCTAAGCGTGACTGCTGAGCACGAGGTCCTGGGTTCGAATCCCGGGTCGGGCAAAGTGTTACTGGGTTTTTCCATTAGGTAATTCTCAGTAATAGCACGGAGTCTGAATTTGTGCCCGGTTGATGGCAATAGGCTCGCCCCCTATTACATAACTGGCGAAATGTGGGTGTACTATATGTGCACCTCTGCCTACCCCTTCGGGGAATATAGGCGTGATGTTATGTTTTATTATCTCCGTCGTTAATAGCTGCTCAAAAGATAACTGTTATAGGTCTCTTTTCTTTTGCGGCATTTCTCAATCCTTTCACTATTAGAGCTGAGAATCACCTAATAAAATTTCCTGTATCACTTTATCAAACTCACTTCAGCGCAACAAGGATTTAGCGGACATACTACATTAAGTGTACTTTAATACTTAATTGCAATAACCATTTCAGTGTAACACAAGAAAACAAGCAATTGACAGACTAATTCGTGAATAATTAATGTAAGTGTACTGAATCTAAGTTTTAATGTATAATTTAGTGAGTTTGAGGCAACGTCTGTGTGTAATGAGACTTTAATTGTGTTTGTCTAGTTATTCGACTGTGGAGCCGTGTGATGTTTAGGCATCTTGACGCTTAAACTATTCGTTTGTCCAAGAAGTTAGGTTAAATTTAGTCTCGAATGAAACTCGCGTATTTAGAATAAATTCTCTGATAATATACCTATACCTTGTAATATAAATTTGTTTCTTCATACTAGGTATTAGTACAAAATTATTAATAAGCATCTATCCGACTATATATATAAATAGTCATCAAACAAATCGCTTGACTTCTAGTGTTCTTAGCAAAAACTACCAACCCTACTTGTATTACAACACTTCACGTGAAAAAATATGCTTTAATTTAAACTATTGTACTTCATTTGGATTATTACTTCCTAATTAAGTAGTTACGCATTGTTTGACCACAAATAAGCAACCAGGCAAGATACCAAGAGGTATATAATATCCTTTCGGATCCCGCATCCCAAGCCATCCTCCCCGATCTTTGTTTAACTAATTAACACCATAAAACTTGATCATAAACAGACAAACGCGGACAGAACTCAAACAATTGTTATTATACCAGCACTAACTTTAATTAACACTGTAAAGGATACAATGACAAGAGTAATAGAGGTTTATGACAATTTAAGACCATAGAATAAGTCCTTCGTAATTCTTTCCTGTTGT
Source organism: Abrostola triplasia (assembly GCA_946251915.1). Classification (NCBI taxonomy): domain Eukaryota; kingdom Metazoa; phylum Arthropoda; class Insecta; order Lepidoptera; family Noctuidae; genus Abrostola; species Abrostola triplasia. Next base: position 4,613,718 of record OX276434.1, on the reverse strand, counting down.
TAATTGCGTTAATTTATGACCGCACTGGGTGGTATAATTGATTGATACTTAACTGGCTCCTAAAATAGATAATTTAAATTTAGAACTGCATCTCAACGCATAAATTAAATGAGGTTAGTCAATAGTTATTAAGATTTTTATAACTCGTAATTCTTCCACTATTTCGTCTGAGCTGCGGAGCGTCGGACTATAAATTATAATTTAATTATTTTCGTGAATATAAACAATTGAGAAGTTCTAAAACTCTTCATACGCACTGCAGAAAAAAATAACCAAACTAGTTGAAAAAGTAGAATTTCAAAATCTTGATTTGGAAATACTACTTTTTTAACATGTCACAAATATTTTATTTAGCTTTCAGAATCGACAGTTTTTACACAGACCCTAGACCTTAATGATATCATCATCATTAGCCGGAAGACGAAACCACCACTCGACCAATCCACTGCTAGCCAAAAGCCTCCCCCTTAAAAAAATATTGTAGAATTATTGTGTCGTTACATGATTTAGAAAACTATTATGCCGGCAGAGTAATATAAATGTTTATTTATAAATAACTGCAAAGGATAAGATATCTTTCTCTTATTAGTTTATATGCAGAAGTATAGCCACGCCTATCACTTATAGGAATAGGCACAGCAGATTTCCATTTGCTACAATCCTACCGTTTTCGTGTTCACTGTTCAATCTTAATTTAGTTATTTTTAGAAGGTTGCCACTACAAATCAATGCGGTAAAGCCTGGATGCCTATCGTCAGCAAGTTAATTGGTTTGCAACCTGACAGGTGTGTATGAAAATCTTACCCTGTATTTATACGCCTACGCCTAGTTTAAAATATATTGTTTGTCTACGAGTTTTACTAGCTGTAGCAACTAGTTTTACGGAACAATTCCTTGTACCAAGATTTAAGTATTCTAAGACCTAATACAGATCATCATCAACGTGTGTTTTTAATCTACATCAATATACACTGGCCAGAAAAACTAGGTATCACACTTTTAAAATAGTTTAGAAAAAAAAAGCGTAGTAGGTACTTCGTTTTGCAGGCCAGTGTAGTTGTGAAAGCGTGATTGCTAAATATACTCGTACAAACACATCCCCATTTACGTAGGTATATTATAATGTAGATGAGACTTTCGAAACATACTTTGTAGATGAAAAATACCGGCTTTAGCTAACATTACCCAGTAAAATGTGACATTTTACTACCGCAGCATAAAGTTTCAGCCATCAATATTTCGCGAGCTTCCCTCCAAGGTTACGAAATAAACTCGCGTCGTAAATACTGATAAAGGTAGGTGAAAATATGTCAAGTTTACGATTTTAAAACATTCGCGGCTATGGAAATATTTTTTTATAATTTTAACCTTACAGGCAAAGACTCTCGACTACCTGGACTGCCTCGTTGGTCTAGTGGACACTAAGCGCGACTACTGAGTATGCGGTGCAAATTCCAGGTCTGACATAGTATTTTCGGGTTTATCCATAGGGTAATTCTCAGTAGCAGTACGCAATCTGGATTTGTACCCGGTTCATGGCAATAGGCTCACCCTCTATTTTATACGGCGGACTGTGGATGTACTAGTATAGGTAAACCTCTGCCTACCCCTGAATACAGGTATGATTGATAACGTTATGTTTCAAGACCTAACGTAAGCTTTAGGTTCGATGACTAAGATAGAAAGATTCCTAGTTCACTCAGTCATTCAATCAAATGGTTCCCTACTTTCAATTCCACGTCTTAACGAAGAATCTTTATGGATACTACGATATTCAGTTTATCACGCTAAGAACTAGTTTACTTCTTAGCTAAGTTTTGTGTACTTGTTCTCTCACATAATAAACGTGAAACTGACTTTGAACAAATGTTGTATAGCTTAACACTTATGCATGACGGGGTGTTACTTTTTTCCCTCACTAACCTTTTCCTCCGTAAGTTCACAAATAAGTTTCTCCCTCGTATCCCACGGGTGTCGTAAAGGTACTAGGGGGACAGCACCAGTATGCAGCACTTTTAGCACGCTAATATAAATGTACTATGATCACCTCACCGTCTTAAAGGTGTTGATTATGCTTATAGTTTTTGTAAGGTCAAATTACAGCAGAGAACTGCTGGAAGGGTGGATGACTCTGCGTTACGTACCTAATTGAAAACCTGTGTCTTTTTACGTAACGGTTATATTATTATTTATTTAAATACAAAGGTGTGCAACTTAGTTTTAATAGTATTAGTGCTGCCTTTAATAAATGTCTTATTATTCCATAAATAACAATATTTTTTACTCGAAAACATGGTGTAAAAGGTCTCACAGTATTTTGGATACAACAAACATGTTTCGCTAACATAATATATAGCACGATTTTTTTTTGGAAATCGAAATTAAAAAGGAACAATTTCAATGGTTTCGCAATATTTTTTTGCAAATGTATCTTTAATTTGTTGAAGTTTGGTTTAGCTGTAAAAATGTACGCAATGATACTGGCTAATCGGACAAAGATTCAGTAGACATTTAGACAGAACTGTAAATTACTGCAAACGTAGGTGCCAGGGAACATAAAGACACTACTCAAACAACCATAAAATTGCCTATGCTTAACCATAGCCGTAACTTTCATTGAACTTTATGATTTACGGTTAAGCTCTGTAAAGCACAGTGTACTGCGATAAATGTTAAACTTTACGAGTAAAATGGCGTATCTATTTAAAGGTAAAAAATATGGCTTGATAAAAGGTAATCGTATTTTGTACGTACAATTGATTTACAAAATAGAGCGAAAGTTTAAGCAGAAAATGGCCTTCACAGAGAAGAATATAAAAATACGATTAATTATAATGAACCGTAGACATTTTTGTAACTTCAATGGGGAACTTTGTTCCAAGAAGTTTCTTATAATATACGCATCGCACATAAATCCATCATTGATGAATACAAACACGTACTCATTAGTAAAATGCACCAATCTCTAAAGCATCAAAGCTCACGAATACATTCAACAGAAACAATGAGGAAAGTATTTACTTTGTTTCAAATCGCGTTTAAAAAACCGAATAAATAAAACCAAACGATCGGTCTCCGATAGCGATGCACTACACATTGCACCGCACGTTTCAAGAGAAATGTTCCTTAAAATTTATGAGATTTCATGTTTTAAAGAAATCTTAGCGCAGACAAACAAAAAGTCCGGAGCACTTGACCGGATCGCTCGTCTCCGATGTTGCGAAGGGGCGTCCTAAGGCCATAAAAAACAAAGCACTTTGGACCGCAGCCAGCCATCCCTCGCCTCTGAATCAACCTCATTGAAAAGAAGCGTTTAAAGCTAAAGAGAGAGCACTTGAATTCATTTCGTGAAAATGTTTAAATCTCCTCCTTTGTGAAAGGATCAGGTTCAAGCGACTTTTAAAATAAAAGTTTGTTATCGAATTTCATTAATTATGCCCCGAAAAATTAGGGAGATCATTAATATTCCAAATAGCTGTTAAATGTTTAGGAGTGGTAGATGTTGAAGGATTACATAAATACCTTTGTTTTTAAAGCCTAAGAGTGTTTATTTTTATTTCAACAATACATAATACATTCATGACGCGTGAGTGCCGATAAAAACGTAATCTCGGGCCGAAAGAAAATACGGAGGTTACTGAATCAATAAATATAATTACATGTTTAAAAAGGTCGGCCGACGAACGTTACAAGCTACTATGCAAGTTGCCTCGCGTCACTGCACCGCGTCGTAACCAATAAACAATCTCTCGTATCCTTCATCTGAGCGGTTCCGCATCGCATCCACATTGTTATGTAGTTTTTAGGTCGTCGGTCGTTGAACGCCCCCTGCGATCATGAATTCCTTCACATGCGACAAATCTCTCAGCATTCTTATATCTGAAAATATCGGGACCACCGATATGACGAGGCCTTCGGTCACAAGACATTCCTTTTTTTTGTCCTACGTATCCGCAGTTGAAATAATACCAATGTAATTATATTAAACTGCTGTAATTCGTGTTCCATCTTTAAAACAATTCGCTACAAAACCTCTCCATTCCGTCAGTCGTACACGAAGATTTATTCAAAAAGGTTGCGAGACTTTCGCAAGGAATTTCATAGAGGTTTTAATTTTATTTAAAGCTGAGCATAGTGGAGGTGGTCGAGATTGCCTGGTTCTGCCAGATACCTGAGCTTAAAATAGAAATACGCCCGCAGGTATAAAGAGCTGTATATTTCATAGTCCACCAGAACTGGTTCAATTGTAGCTTTTGTTATATTTAAAATAGTTTCTCTTACATTCAATTCTTGTTAAACAAAAGTAGATATAACTCGTGAGTTAACCGTGTTATAATTAATTAAGCAATTAACCACTCGTACGCAAGAAAAGACACAATCAAGCCTTTCTTTAACGGGATTTGCACTGAGCCGATGCATCTCAATGCTATCTCCGATTACAAAATGATCCAGATCTCAAGATGCACTTGAAATTCGATCAGTTCTCCCAACGAATTCTTAAGGAGTACTTGTTTCAGAACGGAGTAGGGTGTAAGAATAATGAATTTCAATGCTCATCCGTGCGCGTATGATTGAATATGGATTAATAAGGATTGAATTCAAGGAAGCAAAACAAAGGACCGTCGAAATAGATGCACATAATTCATGGCGTAAATAGTTAAGGCTCCTACACATTACGGTATGACGCAACAGGGTATTTAGTGATGGTATTTATTATGACAGCACACGACGCATTATAATACTGCAGCCAATGCTCAGCGTGTGCTGTAGAGGGGTTGGTGACCGCACAACGTCGCAGTGCATCGCCCACGCTTTATTAGATGCAGTGTAATTGTTGCGTGGTAGGCGACGAACATGCAGGACCGTCATGTGAGGTAGACTCATCATTATAGAAAGAAAGTAAGTTTCAGAGGGCGTCGGCTACGTCGACCGAAATTTGACTTCCCTGCAAGTGCTATGGGGCTAGAACAATGACAATTGCTCCTGAGACTCGCTACACGTCACGCACGCTATTGTTTGTGCCTTCTTTTGTTTTTTTTCTTTGTCATACAATTTGGCGGTTGGTGGGGTGGCTGAGAACAAAATAGGCGTGAAGCTGGTGCATATTTTAGGGATAGTTAATGACTCCATTCAAGTTATTAATTTACTTACGGTAAATACATTGCTGCAGGCGTAAAAAATGAGCACTACCCACTATAAATTGGAGATGTTTATGCAGCCCAATTAACATGGTACAGCTGTCCACCCGACTCACGAGTTGAAATTTAAGAGTCACTTCAGTAAAACTCGAACCAAAACATTCAATTCTAAATATAATTCGACTATAAAGTAATATTTATTCTGTTACGTTTCTGAAGTGCATAATGCAAATGGAATAGGTTGGGGCGCAATACAAAACCTTACAGAGCTTAAATAAAATCTGTCGCAACAAGCACGCGACAATAGGAAACTATTACGCTCCAATTGTATGGCGTATCTTCAATCAACATGGGAGCTCCTCCCCAGACGTTTTATCCCGAGTCACCTCCAACAAAAGGTTAAATAAGACGGAACGGGTACCGGCGAACTTTATAAAAACTCGAGCACGCGACAATCTCCAAACTCCGCACAGGTATATTACACAATACAATGCTTTGGTATCATTAATGTCTCTTACTTCCTATCCTTTTCCTCTACGGTGTAAGTAAATTATGTTTTCTGATATTTTCGCAAGCGCTTTCGTTAAAGTAAGCTTACTTGCAAATTGCTTCGCGTTCGTATTTAAAATTTCATTCCAATGAAGTCAGTGAGAGGGCTGAATTTTCTTAGGAATGCGGTGCTATTTATTACCCACGCTTTCCTCTTTTAGCCTCTAAGGACAAATTGAGTTTCACCATTAATATTAAACCCGTAAGTCGGTATAGAAACGCGTTAAGTTACCCTTAATGGACATAGACTTACGATTGAAAATACTAAGATATGTATTCTTTATTTTCATCTTTCTCATAAAAACTGGTACAATATGATAGATTTTTCTTCTGCAAGCTTAAATGAGGTTTTACAGACATACACATAATATAATGTGCCTATAGGCTTGTAGACACCCTTGGAACAAAATGCTAATCATTACCGCGCGAATCGAAACGTCAAAACGAATTCAAATAGAAAACCTATCGAAAACAAATGACACGAAAATTTTACTCTCAAAAGGGATTTTAAACACGGCCATAAAACGAGTACGTTCGACCATTTAGTGCAGTTGGTGTTTGTTTCGCAAGTTTACAGAACAATACAACGCAGGTATAAAACTATTGATCCTGACTTCGACTCGAACACAATCGTTTCAATCAGGTACTTGGTTGCTATAGGTACACGTATGTACAATATTGATTATTTAATTGAGGTATAATTAATTTTATGATAGGCCAGAATAGTATATACATATTGTTGAGTTCAATTTGTGTATGCCTATGATATTTAGAGAAATAAGGCAAGAAGAAGATACTTGTTTGAACCCAAACCTATAGACTCTTTTATTACCATTGAAGCAGTAACTAATAATATTTATGGATCACTAGCTGCGCCGCGCGGTGTTACCCGCTACATTTTTGCGGGACAAAAAGTAGCCTATGTGTTAATTCAGGGTGTCAGCTACTTCCATATGAAATTTCCATTTTTAAAATCCATTCAGTACTTTTTACGTAAAAGAGTAACAAATATCCATCCATACTTATAAACTTTCACGTTTATAACATTTTACCTAACAAGTTGGTACTCATCTAAAAGTAGAAACTATAGATGCAAACTAATGCATGATCATACTGCAACGCATGATCAAACTTCATAAGGAAACCCTCTGAACTGTAACCTACTAAGTAATTAGTACAAAGTGTAAACAAAAGCTGTATAAAACAATATTCTGTTATTATTTATTTCTCACCGGCGTCTAATACAATTTCCGTAAGAAGATAAAGCCGCTAAATACACACTTGTTTTTCCTTCACAATTGCAGGTGAGCTTTTATGCTCCGTGGAAACATAATTAATGTTCTGCCCAGTGCCTTTTAACATCAGAACTAAAGGCAAATATAATTCTAGAAAGCATTTTGAGAACCTACACATTGTATCAAAGGTAGGTATATTGTATTATAGATTGTAGGTATATGAATCTGTATTCGCGTCGTCAGTAGCTTTGTGGTGAGAGTACCTACTTAATAAAGATGCAAAAACAAATTCTTTTCTAAACAATATAACGAGATAATCTAAGGAAATAGTAAAATTATCTGTTAAGTTTCTTAATTCTTAATATAGAAAAAAAAATGTTAAGAAAGAACAAGTGGGGTGGTGGGTGTTGAACAGTCGTCGGACATCTTGCAGCTGACAATGATAATGCAAATCAAACCAGAGAATATATTTATTTATTATTTATTGATTGAAGCGAAGCTACGTTTCAATATAGGTAATGTAACTCTACACCTCTCTACCAACAAAAAAAGAAAATATTTGATTTGGAATCAATCTTACCACTTCTAGATCACGTCCCAGTACCGATGGTTAAAAATAAAGAAAAAAACATACGTAACGCCTTTCTTAAAAAGTAGTTTAAAAACAATGTTAAAAGTAAAGCGTTTTAAGTCTAATAACCCGCATTAGCATTATTTCTTGCAGCTGGACACCGAAACCTGTTACGTACCTTAATAATTGCAACGGAAAATTTTGAATTTCGGTGAACGCGGCAGTTGGCAAGCGGACATCGTTAACCCTCCTTATGAATGCTGCACGCGAACCAACTTCAAGAAAAGTTACTGAAGTGTGTCATCTTCGTTCCATACAAAATGTTACTGATTAAAGTTGGCGCGCGGAACGGGTTTCATACAAATAGAGCAATAACTTGAAATAACAACTTAAAATAATTGACGGAAGCACACTGACTTTGTAAGAAGAGGTTGGTGGAGGCACTCTTGCACACCTTATATTTTATTGGACTTCGGACTGCTACAAAGATTGTTTACAGACTAACACAATAGCGCCTCCTTCTCACCTGAGAATCAAACATAACACATGCACTCCGCATCAACAGCAACGGGTATAAGAATAAATAATATAACCAATAAACATTGTAAGTACTATGAAATTATGAATAAAAATAAATACGATTTACTGCAGACAAAAAAAAAAACTGTAACGGAATATTAACATTACAATGGAAACTTCAACCAGTGATTCACACTTTTGTAACATTAATTGTAATTTTTTGCGATCGAAATAGCTCGAGCAGACTAGGGTTAAGCACCTCTCTTTTGGCAAAAACAAAAGGAGAATTTAAATAATTTATGCTCTATATAACAAGTGTCATTTGGACTTGCAGTTTGAAATAATAAAACGGGCATCGTTTAGATAACAATGGTAAGCCACGGAATGCGGCCGTGTCGCATTCGTAATTGTTCCAATTAGCTGAATGTCTCCGTTAATTTATAAGCTGGGATGAATTTACAGTGAGTGGCAGAAGAAACATTACATTAGATAGCTATTGATCAAGATTACGGAGAATGGCCCAATCAGAACACTCATCTTCATTGCCTTTGTTGTCTAAGTATGACGATTCTTTAATCAATGGTATGGGATAGCGGATTTAGGTCTGAATTGTTCAATAGGTTGATTAACTCCAACTCGATATATAAAATCTCAACTAAAATAGTTTAAATAAGAATACAAAAATTAATGAAGGCTTTAGAATGTAAGTGGAGGTAATCAAACGATTTTAAGGCTTATATTGTAGAATGCTTTTAATGAATTGTGCATAGCTTGAACAACGTAAGCACTAACGTCAACTTTCGCTGTGAATGCTACTAGATAATTAAGAGTACAGATCAGATAGACATCACAGTATTCACAGTGTTCCCATTATTCAAATAACAAGGCAGCCACGCTGAATCCAACTAATGTGCGACTTTAATCAACATTTCACTTCCTCTATGAAGTTCGAAACCCTAATTGTCCCCTTTGTTTATTCAGAAGTAACGTGATACGTCATTTGGGTTCCCGCCGGATGCGTTACGCGTTAACGTCAATAAAAGTTGCCCAAATAATATCCAGACAGACACTTATTAACGGTTGAGTCACAGCGCTTAGCGTGACGTGTGAAATGTCGCGGGAACGTAGACTGAACGAACGGTACAGATTTGATGAGCGAGGACGGATGTTTGAATATGTACGAGGATGCTGAAATACACCTACAGTCTACACAATATATACTTATAGAATGGAAGCTGATATTCATTTGTTTTTTAGCAATTATTTGTACTTGCTATTTATGAAACAACTAGCTGGGCCCCACTTTTTCGGGTTTTAAAAGTAGCCTATGTGTTAATCTAGGGTGTCGGTTAGCTCCGTACCAAATTTTATCAAAATTGGTCCGGTCGTTTGAGCGTGAAGAAGTAGCAATAATGTGTTATGTGATCTAATTTGCAATAATTTAAAAAGGTCTTTTCGTTCCTTCTCCACACGGCACATATAAACATTCGTTCAATGTTCAATGCATATCATCAAATAACTCTACATTACGTACATAAAGTGTAACAAAAAACAGCAAACTACTGCAACTTCCAACTTGAAACTAAAAACAATGTCCGTACTTTAAAAACGGACGGTGTAATTTAAAAATCTACTTACTAAAGACGAACTACGAACGAACTGGATTAAAGATAACGACTGTTTTAAAATGTCTTCAGGACTATTTAATTGTCTACAGCTGCCTACACTTCAAACACTTTGGACTTTTAGATGCCACAGAATTCTTTCCTAGAAGTTTTAAACTTTCTGTATAAAATTAAAAAATGATGTAGAAATTCAACAATATATAACTTGGAGTACTAATTATATTAGAATATTATTTGTCAGTATAGCTACAATACTTGTGTTAACTTTCTTTTCTTAATTTAGTCTTGAATTTTATTCCAAGAGCGGATCTAAAAAACCTACGTCTTTCGAGTTTAAGCAGTAGTTTTGATGGATATTATTCGAACAAGTCAAAAGAAGACGCCTCTAAGCTAGGCGTTAATGTTTCCTACTAAACTGCAAAGACAAAACTGAGAATTATGTGTGGAGAATAGAAGCAGAAACATACAAGTAATTTACTCGTAGCCTGTCTCAACAATAGCTCCTTATTCGGTACACCACTCGGTAATTTTAAATGTGCTTAGCCAGCATATCTCATAGCACTGTTAAAGTTTCAGGAACTCCATTCCCCCAGGATGCTCTTAATTGCGGTGTTTCGTTGAAACGTCGTAAACAACCGCTTGATGACACATTAAGTACGTCTCTGTTTTACTTAAAAACATATAAAATGTTTATGAGCACTAATGGGGTAAATAAGTTTTTATTAGCGACTGCTGTGCTTCAAGAGTACGTAGTCATTAGGCCTTAACACGAAGTGATCACTCTTTCGATAATTAAGACGTGTTTATGACACCTAGTGAACTAGAGATCAGTGGATCCAGTTATCACTGCGCCGTATTCCGGTTACAAAGCTTTCAAAATGACGACTTAATCAAGTACATTTGATAACAACACGCTGTAGGGTATTCATAGCCTTATGTAACTTGCAGTCATTCAGCTTAATTTACTATCCAATTTACTAATTAAATAGCCAGCATGTTTATTCAGTGGCGCCATTCAATAATCACGCATATAAATGTTGTCGACCTTTCATATTTAGCTTACTGACTGCGTTTTAGGAAGCTTATTGACGATTTGATTAGGGCAGTGGCTAAGCAATTGGACTGTTGTACTAAGGTTTGTTCCGTGCCTGGGTGTTTATGTATGTGAAACGCATCCACGAAACATAGAAGTAGATCGATGTTTTTTTATTAAACAAGAAAATTAATACGTAAAAAGTAGGCGTGTGACCAACTCAATAACTTACTTAATAGGACGTGAATTCATATTCTCATTCCGTTTACATATTTTGGAAATTCTAGGAAACAGTTATTTGTAATAAAAATGCAAATACGAATTTTGCGTCGCATGTATGTATATTTGTCAGTTGTGTATTTCACACTCAATGCAGAATGTCGTTAAATTGTAAAATTTGAATACTTGTTTTATTCACTGCTGCATTCAAAGCGTGAACAGCGCAGTTAATATATTTTTAAATTTAATATATTATTCGTTATAAGATGTAATTTTCATTTATAAAGCTTACACATGTTTGAGACTAACTAGTGTGAGCATACAATATATGAAATACGAACACATGGGACTCGAAACAAATGAGCATGACGAGCTATTTTCTATGGTAAAAATTATAATTTCATCGCGAAAGGAGTCGTGTTGAACGAGTTGTGTTACGAGCAATTGAACACATTAATTTCAATACAAGACAAAGACAAGTGGGCCCCATTAATATTTATGATGGCTGACAACCCTCTTATCACGGTTACGTCTAACCTTCATTGTTGTAAGACTAATTACCTTTAGCTCACAAAACAAATTCCAAAGTTGAGTGAAATGGGAAGCCCTTTCGAACTGTCACTTTACCTTGCTTAGCGTTTTTGAATTATTGCCGCAAGGTTCTCTTTTAGGTCCAACTGTAGATGGCTTTAAAATATAACTGGTCGTTTTCTCATTGAGTTGAACTAATCGCTTCATCAAAAAATAATAAAGTTACGAGTAGATGATGATAACCTTATTGCTGGTATAATAATGTTGATTTTCCATATGAAAGTCAATAAACAGATGCCATGATCAAATTTCAAGCCAATAAACTTATAAGTGTAATGATTTGATCTCATCATCTTACGCTCGTCTTGGTTATAACATTATCCTTTCAACGTAACCTACTTACAGACTACCAACACAAACATAAGTGCTCAGAAGCACTCGACGGAACTTCTGGAAACCTGCTGAAAACGGTGGGTCATTACCCGGGCATTAAGCATCGGGGTAAGCTAGGTCGAGTGGCTATCAGTTGGCTTGTGGCCAAAGTAGCATTCATTCGATGACGTCACAGTCGTAAAAGCGGGTCAGCACCACCAGAACCACTGAAATCGCTAATAAAATGCCTAAGCACTTGACCGCACGATGCGAATCATGCGAGTTACAGTGAGAATTATGGAGTTCTCTCCTAATAAAAAATTCTTGAAAGATTTATGATCATCATTAGTTTTATTTAATTTTCTCATTTTATCACTATGTGGTTCCTTAATAGTCTACAGCTTTATTGCTCTAAACTTACAATTAAAATCAAGACAAGTAACTCCATAAAGTAACTTAAGGAATTTCGGTAACTTTATAATAAGCCATATTCTGTGTTACCGCACGAAGAGTTTATAGTTACGTTGATAATAATAAATGTAAGACTAATGTCTTGTAAGTAGTCCCACAATAAGTATTTACATTAAGGGAAAGTAACAAACAAACTTTTACAATTTCATTCGGGAAGATTTTGGGATGTTTTGTAAATACGCGGAGGTAAATAAATGTACAAAGAGTGGCTGGCCCGACCTTGAGCCCGTTTCCTGTTCAACGATCTCCTTACATAACCTTTGAGTTCCATCTACCGTGTTAAATGCGAAATCCTTTTTATGCATTGCTTGCTTCATAGAGCGTTATGTGGAAAGCAAGGTTAGTTGCTGAATAGACGTTTTCCTTCTGATAAAGTTTGGATCAAATTTTACGGAGTCTATTTTAAGGTTGACTGCCTCGTTGGTCTAGTAGTTGCTAATCGGTACTACTGAGCACGAGGTCCTGGGTTCGAATCCCGGGAAAAGTTACTGTGTTGTTTTTTATTGAATTATTCTCAGTAGCAGCACGGAGTTTAGATTTGTGATCAGTTGATGGCAATAGGCTCGCCCCCTAGATTACATTCAGATCTAAAACTTAACTGACGAAATGTGGGTGTACTATATGTGCACCTCTGCCTACCCGAAGGGGTATACAATACAGGCGTGATGTTATGTTATGTTATGCTATTTTTGGTTACTTGCCGATAAATTTTCTTTCTTTTCTCTTACCCTAGAATACTAACCATCGCCTGCGAGGCCGCCACTCGTAACATTTTTCGTTGTAAATCAAAATTGCGAGGCGATAGCGGCGTGTGCGCTCGTGCCAACTCAGCACCCCTCGCGCTGCGTTGGATGGCAGTCGCGCGTCCCGCGGGATCTTACCGTTGGCGAGATATTGACCTCTAGATCGCCTGACAGGCGATCATTAGTATTAAAGGTAACTTATTTTTGTATACTGGTTTTCAGTTTTTGTGTTTTATTACGGAATGTTTATATAACAAAATGATTTTAATAAATACTTTATTTGCAGATAAACATGGACGACAAAGATATTAAAAATATTTTGTTGGATGTGGACTCCGAGAGTGAAACCGAGGATAATTTGATGAAGATTTTGTCAGTATGTCTGAATAATGTGAGAAGAAGGCATGAATGCTATTATTTATGTTATTATGTCATTATTATATTTTTTTTATTTTAATTGTTTTCAACTATTTTTGTGTTCTTTAATTATGTTATTGGTGTACACTGTTTAATTAAAGTAAATAAATAAATAATCTCCACATTGTATTGACTGTGCTTAAAAATTATAAGACTGATTTTAAACTTATGTGCCATAAAAATGTGATTGTTAGAATGTTTATTTTTGTTATAGTTTCAAAGAATGGTTCTCAAAGAACGTGTTTGTTAATTTTTGTTCCTATAATTATTTAATTTTTAGTACATTCGTTATTAAATACTAAATGTCTATGTCGCCAAAGTAAGTGAGATTACTGTTAAGTTTAAGGCTCAATTTAAAAGACTGATTGATCTATTTTCAAGAATTTAATAATATGTTTAAGAAAGGCAGAGGTTAACCTTGTTATGGTGATATTTTTTTTTAATTTTAATAAAAAGTGTAAAACAAACTTTCCTGTTTTTCTTAAGGTAGCCTCCCAAGCGATCATTAGTATTAAGCAGTATATAAATTATATTAGTATTCTAGGGTTAATAAGCTCCTGGCTGCGCTCCTACTTATTTAATTTTAGTTTTATGCTTGGCTGGAGGCCTTAAGTTATGTCAAGCCATTTGTTCTGGTAAGCAGTTGTAACTTCTTGGCCGCAAGAGATCAAGCTGAACAAAATAAAAAGAACTATTCGCTTTTGCAACTCTAAGAAAAATATTCTTGAGTTTAAAAATAACGAACCTTGCTTCTTTGCTTTCTTATTCTGAATTGCATTGTAGGAAGTATATATAGTATGGATCTAAATTTTTGTAACATCTTAACTAAACCATATTCTGAAAAATAAATTAAGTACAACCGTGATAACTTATATGTCTTTCATTCCTTTAAATGATGGTGCAAGTGAGTACAAACAACCCGACACCATAATAACAGCACCCGCTATCTCAATGAAGACGTTTGCCACTCATATCCAAACACAAGCGTTTAATATCGAACATTAAACGGACCCTTCCCTTCCTGTTCAGTTAATGTTCCACCGATTGGTACTTCTGTTCTGGTTATCACTCCACTTATGATCAAAATAGCCACATAAAGATACCAGTGAATCATTACTACGTTATGAGAGATAATGTGAAAGTACTTGAATTATTCAATTCATGTATCAATGAGAGCGAATTGTTTGATCGGAATGCATTCTCCGAGTGCATATGATTGTTCATTGTAAAAATAATATATTATCCATGCTCTAGTTTGTGACGTCACTAACTATCACGATAAAACCTGTTTTGTAACAATGCCGATTGAACAAATTTCAAATTTATTATATGAGTCGTAAAATTTAAAATGACTCAAGTGAATGAAACTAAGCACTAGAAAAAGTTCTAAAGACATTAGTTTAACAATTCAAACTAAGTTCTAGTATCCATTTACATAAGCACACGACCAAGGAGAAGTTATGATGACCGACTTGGTACTGCCTCGAGTCCTCTCAAACTCCAAGTTGCTTGTCCCAAAGTTACCAAGACATCATAATGTAAACATTAACTACCGCGGCCATAACATTTACAAAGAAATGGTTTTTAGAAACCTTAGGAAAGTTCATAAATTATTTCCTCATATTACTCTGTTTTGCAGTTACTTTTTAGGATGATCGACCCATGACCTAAGTAGACCATTCCATTCATAAGACCTTTCTTGCGGTACGTAAGATTTTATTACGGACCTCGGCTTTTACCTTTGGGTTTTAAGGAGGCACAATGTAATGAATAAGTAATGACCTCTATACAGTAAAATAAGATAGGAATGACGGAATTTTATTAGAATAAAAACATTCCAGCGCGTATTCTTAAGCTACGTGAAAAAAACACATGAGTGCAAGTGAAAACGTCATAAATATCTTTCAAAAACTGGAGCGTTACACACTTTATTAGTGCGGCATGCAAGACTTTCATTTTTAGCACCAATATATTACATGAAGATCGCTTATTCTAACGAAATATGGTAATTAAAAACATGCGAAATGAAGCCCTAACAAGGTGTGAAAATTGAGACATACGTATGCATGAACATTGTTTGAAAAAGTAAACTCAGTTATAACGGCCAATGTTCACGGGGCGAGGCGGAGATGTGAGATAGATAGCGAAGATCGCGTGGAATCATTAACATTGTACAATTATACGGAGCAACAATGGTGGGAAACAGTTACGAGAACGAAATTCGTTTCTGTGTGTGGGAAATAAAATGCAAATTATTGCATTTCTCTTGCTCCTTCGTAGCGTGCGCCCTTTTTCGCAGTCGTTTTTCGTTCCTGTTCACCAGAGTAGTTTTAAACAGATGCTACATTACTTTATCAAACAATCTGGAGTAAAATATTCATTTTGTTTGACAACGGGTATGCTTTAGTGGATGTATGTGTGTAATTGTTTGCTCCATTAAACTATATACTAGATGTATAATGCTACCGTACCTACTGTGTGCACTGGTATAGAATTTAATTGTGCTAACAAATTGCAAATTTATAAAAAGTTTTGTAATGCCTTGGCTTTTAAATAAAAGTAGAACAAAAATACGTGAGATTTCGCTTTTATTAACTTGGGACGACAGAGAAAATTAAATGCAAGAGAAAACCTTTTGCATATTAAAAGAGAAAGAATTCTGTTGTTTAGTTCTCAGGTGACAGGCGCTTTGAGTTAGGCCTACGATTTACATAAGATTTATAAACAATAGTACAGACATAATATATATTATGTATGGGCTCTGTATACGTCTTACTCGTCAACAAAAGATAATCTTTTCTTCGCGATTATAACCGCTTCGTCGTGTTTCTTCGAAATAATGTAAATCCATACATGAAGGTTACGTCTCGAGGAAGTAAAGGCAGGATTATTCTTCATGCTTATTTATACATGTACCTCCATGTACATAGTACAGACCGATGTACCAACGTTGTTCATTTTACATAAACAATTTGTCACCAGTTAAGACTACTGGGAACACATTTATTCACTTCGCCGTGTTTTGTTTTCAGCGGATCGCATGAATACGATTGCAGTTGATTTAATCAATGAGACTTGTTACAGACTCTGTAGTATGTCTGGACATGTTTAATTAAGCGTTTGAATCGCTGAAGAACATTCTTCGAAGAACAAGTGGCTGTTTCTATTACTGCTGGTTGAAGCGAACCAACTCGCACGTGAAAATAGCCCGTTAACTTATTTAAGGCTTAATTGTACTTACTCATTTATTTACAAATACGCTTTGTGTTTTAAAATAGTACAGGTGCCTTACTATGAGCTTGCATTGCAGGTCATTTTCCGGTGTGGAAGAGAGACACTGCTAGGTGCAATGTAGTGCGGCGTCTCACTTCCACAGTGGAAACCTCGCAGGCTTATACCTACTTACTTAGGTATACATTAAAATTCTTACTTGTTCGATCTGTTATCACACGTCATCAAAACCGACACTCATGCTTATAAAAACCTTCAATAAATACGAAAAACAAATACAAACAGAAATTAATTACGAAAAATAACGTATGAACTGGAACGACAGAACATGGATTTTCTCACTACATGTTATATTAATTGGACCATCAATTTCACTGGAGGTAATTTGTCACTAATAAACAACTATTTTACACGATATATAGGTAGTTACGAACATAAAATATGCATATATAATTAGCGGTTTATATTACTAGTTTATTTAATATCTTGCAGCGATTAAATTAATTAATGATCGTGTCAAAAATGTTATAGTTACTGTCAAAAAATCTCGAAAAAACCTACTTAAAGTGATGTTAACTGTTGTAAGGTTATTTAAAACTTAAACAGTGTAAGGTAGTCTAGCCGTTTCGCTTTCTGGTGTTACACGAGTAAACCGTTAATTGGCTTAGCGGTCTAGCCCGCAGTTATTTTTAAAACTTTTGTCTTTACATATACTGAGTAGTGAGTACTAGCGAGCAAAAAATCGCTACCAACTTAAAGAGAGTCAGCTATTTAAACAGCATTATAAAAAACTTGTATAACGTGTAGCAAGTAACACACGGCGGCGCGCCGGTCCTCGGTCCAGTCCGACACACTCTGTTTGGTACAATGTATCGCCGCAAACCCGTTGTCTTTCATGTTGTAAATGTACCAAGTGAAACGCATGCTGCGTCCATGTCTCATCGGTCCAATTGTACAATAGAGGTTTTATATCTATAAGCTCGTGCTGGCAATTTCAAACAATTTACGAAGTCATAACATTGCATGTGACATGTTTATGATCATGGCATGATTCGTCGCTGTTTGACTGTCTAAACTCTGAATTGGTTAAGTAATGAGTCTAAACTGACGGTTTGGTGTCATAATATGAGTTAACGCTAGTTTGTTGTTCTGTTTCGTAATGCTGACTATTTCAATCATGTGGTTAGCTATGGTTAGTTGTATGGAGGCAATTATCCGAGACTAATTGTTAGGCGGACACCATAATTAATTATACATTCTTATATTGTTTGTTACTTTTTACCCGACAGCCAAAAAATAATGTACTTATTATACTTAGAAGTCAAAAAATTAATTAAGTCTAAAAAAATGTTGCCGTTTCATTTAGATAGAAGTACCTATAATAAGTCCTAAATAACGTAGTTTTAGACTATAAAAACCAATTATTCTTATAACTTAAAATTTAATTTTATTATTTTTAATAAATCCATCTCTCTATGCTACATTTCAGAAATTTATCAAAAACACCTTAATCATCTCTTATCCGAAATATCAAAGTAGTGGCCAAGCTTGTAAATCTTATTCGCACATCGGACATCCGCCAATACAGTGATTCATTAATACTCATCTATATGGCCGAATGACAGATAATATCATGTTGACGTATATTGATATCATCGGCATGGATATCAATTATGTTACAATACTATTTATTATATTCAGAGAGGAATCTAGTTGCCAGGCTTCTACTGAAGAGGGAATGAAAATAGTCGTCCCTACGACCTCTCACTTGATACTTTCATGCTAAAGTGATGCGTCACACTATTGTGCGCTCCTGACTAAGATTCTGTATTTTGAAACATGCTAAGAATGTAGGTAACATAAAGTCATCTGCGCAATTGCGATCCGTATCTTCTTTACTTATGCACAGTAAGCCCTGTAGGTAATATAGTGTATGCTAACATACAATAATCTATCCTTGTTTGTAAGTACCTCTTGAATCTTTTCCAGGTTCATAGACACTCACATTTCGCAGCTAAGCTCAGCCTCATGGGCGAGTTATAAAAAGCAATAGGCTACATTTACCTAAAAATAGTAAGAAGAGCCTTTTGTCATTCATCGTATACACCGGTTTCAAATTTGTTGCTTAAGCATCGCCTTCTAATCATATCCTTAATCTGACCTCATAAGGTTAACAATAACGAAACGAAAACCGTTAAGACAAATAAAATCAATTTTCTCAACGTAATGGCAGGCCCAGAAGAAGAAGGCGGGACGAGCTGGACTCCTTTAAAGAAAATTGGTCTATTGCAGCTCACAACCGAGAGGAATGGAGAAAGGAAAGGGAGGCCTTTGCCCTGCAGTGAGACGATCATGGCTGAAATATAATATATAAATATAATGGCAGTCTTGTGACCTAGCCATAGCGACACGATTATTAGCAGCAAACAGTTGTAAGCGTTCTTAGAAGCGGTAGTGTGCCAATTTTTTGTAAGAAATTGGTCAGCTCAATAGACTATTGTCATCTTTATGACTAGGTCTTATTGCCGATTTGGTTGGTCAATGAACTATTTCTTTCCGATACTGACTCGCTATATTAATAAAAATATTTAACAACCAACGTAATCCTTAGAACTAGTCTAAGGATAATAAAACCTACAGCGAAAAAAGAACGAAAAGCGAATGCAACAATCACAGTCATATTATGTGACGTAATTATTACTATTCTGTCTATCCCCAAATATGTTTATGAGAACTGCACCAGATATAAAAGGGATCACCTTGGAAAAATGATCACTTCACAATTGACAAAGATATCGTTTATAATACACACAAGAAAGGAAAAACCAGTCGAATTAAAAACCACTTCCATTTTGAAGTTGGTTAAAAATAAACAGAAGATAGCGATCAATTTCGTGAAATTGCTCACGGTTTTTGTTTAAAGAGTGTTTCTATTGAACATTAAAAAACGAAAACATCAATTAAAGCTCTCGAATCATGAACCCATAATATTATTAGAAAGAAATCTAAAATTATGACATCAAAATTGGTCACACCTCTGATCTCGACAAAGGGAAATCGTTCTACCATGAAGCGCTCAGCAATTACAAAAAAGGCAACTCGAATCATGACGCAGGCTGGTAGAATACGATACACAATATCAGTTGTAATTTGTAGTACACTGACTTATTTGTAACACAAACTATCGTAACCTCGGCACAAAAACTCCAATTGAATGAAATATTATTGGTAAATTCTTTGGCGTCCAACTTTCATGGTGGACCTATGAACCTTGCTAAAACGAATATAGCCAAATTAGAAAGCATTGCTTTTACTCTTCACAATTGAGTCGTTTGATGCTTACTTCTCTCGTCCGCGTTATGCAAGTCAAACGAATTTGAAATGTTTTAAGCAAAGGCAGAACTAATTGTACAGTTTTTCGTAACAGTGAGTTGGTAACGGTCTGTGAAGTATTTTTCTGTATGTGTTTTGTAAGAAAGTGTTGTGTATCTTTTATAGGTATTTTTAACTTCAACATCATGTTTTGTTTCATTAAAAATAAGATTGATTATTTCAGTATCTTTGGGTTTATCTCTGGAATTATATTTATAAATATGTATTGTTACTTTTGTCACACCCAGTTTTAATCTTCCGTTAAAAAAATTTAGAGATTAATATTGCTATCTCAATTTACCTTTAACCTTCAGATTATCAACCATTTTTATCGCTACATTGTTTGTCAAACATTCTATTCTGAAATATCTTAATGTTTATTATAAAACTGGAACGGATATTATAAATGCACCAGTTACTACAATGCCGAAATAAAAAACGTAACACATTACGTATGTGCTTCCTTTTCCACGTGGAAAAGAGGGTGGACTAATTAATTCACGTAATAATTATTAACATTACTTCAAAAATAAAATTGAGCATAAAATCAACCATAGTATCATAATTTATTCGATCTACTGAAGGCCAGATCTACATAAATCTGTATTGTACTCCCAAATAGGTTGCAGTCAATACATTTTATATGGCATTCCAGCGTAAGGTAATGTTGCGAAAATCGTTAGTCCGACATCCTGACGTCCGAACCGGTCTGGACTACCGGTTTTTCCAGTAACTTCACGACCACATGAAAGCGATATCGACGCGATGCTTAGGGAAACGGAAATGCATATCCTGGAAAATAGAAGACATTGTCGCCGGTGAAATCATTAAAAAATTATCAAGAAAATGTAATTTTTACCATCGGTATAATTTTTTCACTAAATTGCGTCTTTATTGGAGGTACCATTTGTCTTCAAGGCCTTGCCTCACGTCAATTGTAACGCAATCGATTCAAAGGGCTAGGTTAAAAATATTACCTCAACATCTTCATGCATAAGCAATGGTTAACGTTGATATTGATTTACAGTGAGATTGATACACTCATAAATTTTTATCTAACTTTGTAACATAAGGGAGTTAATAGTGTCCACCCAAAATGATAGTAGAAAATGATGTTATAAAATTAAATTGCTGTACAGATCAACAGATAATAATTAAGGTATATACATTGAAGTATAATGAACATACCTAGTTCCAAGAGATAAACAATTTTACTGATAACAAAACTGAACTGAAAATCTCGATACAATACAAGGCGTCAACAAAAAACAGTTTCGAAATCCCGTTGACCGTTTTTGCATAGAATCGTGTCCTTATCGGAAAGGTTTACGTCCAATGCGTCCCCGATAGGGAAGCACCTGTACTCGATAAGATAAGGCTTATCAATTGATGACATAGCGCAGTAACGTGCTGGCCGGTTGTAACATAAACGTACACCGTATATTGTTAACTTAATGACTAGCTTGTATATTCATGATCGAACATAAATTGTGAAATTTGAACTTAAAGTCTTTGCGACAGTATTTCAGCTGTGGAGCGATGCTGGAAATATTGTGGGTTCTTCTATGAGGTCATTAACACCGTAATTATTTTTGTTGTCTAGTTTATCAAAACATTCATCAAACTACGAATAAATTGTGACGATGAAATCACCCATTGTTTGTGTCTCCATTTTATTTGTAAATACAACAGTACATTTAATCGTCTTTAACATCAACCCACACGTAGATGTAATTCCAGAGTATAATTTCAGTTTTATCTGCTAATCCACATTTCTATAAACTTAATTGAAAATAATAAGTTACCAGTTACGTTGCAACTTCGTCCAACGTTCTCAGAAACCTATCTGATCTTCGTTAGTACAAGTTTATGATGTCACGTAACGCAAGGCAATTTAACGTGTAAGTCCGAGTTCACATGATTCATCACGATGACCTATATCACGCGTCCGTACAGCTACAAATGAAATGACTTTATTAACTTACACGTTGACGTGAAAATTGTTTATACAAACGTGACTATTTTTCTGAATGCAGACACACACGCTATAAGAAACATTGTGGGGGTAATGCAATGCAGAGTCGGAACTATAACATCTCTAAATAATGCAACAGCAGCAGTGTTGCACAATCAGAAACGCATTAGATCCCAAGTTTCTATTTGCGTTCAGGAAGCTCCAGTAGCCGATATAATCCTGAGAGCTAAATTCATATTAGCTCCAGAATGCATCTTCTAAAATACTCCAAGATTGTTACAAACTACTGTTCTTAAATGCCTGCATTGACAGAAATATTGAGATGGATATTTTGAATGAAAATGAGGCGAAGTAATATTTAAGTTCATTCGGTTAGTCATTGTGGTCTCGATTTACTCACAAAAATAAAATTATCTCGTCTACACTTATCATATCCGTAGGGTTAGGTTTCCCCAGCTATTTAATGACTGTATGCCTATAAATATGATAGGGGGACAGCCTTTGCCCCGATTTCGAATTGAAACCATGCCATTTTGCATTTCAGTGCAGTGCAGATTGTGTCAGAACCTGACCATTTCTCACTAACTTTTGATCAAGGAATTGAGAGGGTGTTTTCATAATATCTGAAATGTTAAGCAATATATCTGTTTCTTATTGCTAGTCATAATCACAAACGGTCATGACCGTGGAAAGTGCCGTCAACATGCCATTACAGCGGTCTCGCTGCGTTAACAGGCTTAAATGACTAAGGGTAATGACATGGCAGATGCTTAGAATTTGTGAATTGTATTCCGTGTGTAGATAGAGATAATAGTTTGAATAGTTAGTCAGGCCTTAATGAAACATACTCGAATTGAGTACATTAGTTTTAATAATAATACTCAAGATAATAGCCATCTATAGCAGCTATAATATGACGTGTTATTTGAGGCGTAATTCCAGCGCAATATTTTCGAACTCATTACAGCAGATAAGTAATGAAAGCTCTCACGTTTTGCGAGGTGATTTACGCCAGGTTGTTGATCCAATCGCATCGATGCTTTATCTCGAAATGAAAATCATTATTGGCAGTCGCAAAATGGAATTAAACATTCTGTTAAATATCGTTTCGTTAATCCTCTTTCATCAGCAACATTAATTGACCCATTTATTCATTGACTTCATTGACATTGACATTTACATTCAGTTATACCCGAAATGTTGCCTCTAGGATCCATTTGATAAATAATTAGCAAGAGAACTAAACCGTGAGCTAAATAAAAAATAATCCTCGTAGAACCATATTTAAATATAAATTATTTATAACTCACAATTTCTTACTAATATGCTGAAACTTCCTTCAAGGACGATTGTAATACAATTCCATTTAATAAATATGTGTTAGCATTTTGTCCCAGGTATTCTTAGAGGAGCTTGGAATATTCTTTTTATTGGATAAAAAAGTTACCCCTCATACACACGAATCACCCAATGTTTTATGGGCAGAGCTATAGACAAAGCTATCCTGATTGATTGTAGTAAGGATCTTAGGAGGGAGCGAATTACAGCCAATCTTATCTTATGGAAAAACGTCAAAATCCCCCAGCAGCATAAATTCTTTCAAACGGCTATAGAAACTAGAATTTACAATTTCAATGGGCTCGTTTTCCAAAATACTTCAATTGTGATGTCAAGCTAAACGAAGATTTTGAGCTCTTGATACGGTGCAGTGAGAAAGTAACGCATGGATGCGTTCTTAACAAACGTGGAATAATTCGCAATTATTCCTGGAAAGCCGGCTTCCGTAGTCCACCTGTACCAATGTATAACGGACTTCAACGGTTTTTGCACAACTAGGCCTTGGATGTCGCTAATCGTCACGTTCGACAATCCGCTGAAGTTTCTAATTGTTTTCGCCTCGGATCTAGGTGAATGATTACTGTTCTTTTCTCAAGCTGATTAAACATACAATGGTTTATTGTGTTTATTTTTTCAGTTATTGTTGCTATACCGCAGATTTGGTATTTATTGTGCATTTCATCCTTGGCATTTCAAGCATTTTTTGTTTGGTCCCTGTTTTATTTAGTGCTATAAGGATCTAGTTAGACTATTTTATTTTCTCTTTTTTATTTATTTGTTACTAAATTTTATAAATTAATTACAAAATTTAAATGACTTATTGTAGAACTAAATGCAGCCAATTAATCATTAAACGTATATTATATTCTGTATTTGTTATTTTTTATACATTAGGTATTCTATTTGCTTTTAAATAAAGGTTATAATAAAACGTCAGAATTAAGAAAATAAAAATTATCAAGGCTTTTATTGAAAACATAACCTCAAAGTTGTTTGTGTGAATCACACATCAATGCATTGCCAACCTGAGAAATAAAATTGTTATCAAGTTTGATAAACTACACAAAAGAACTGCTACAAACAATTAGCCGGAAAATAAGGCACATTCATTAAGTAATAAACTTGTTATGATAAGTATTTAATCCAAAACTAATAAAAGTATTCAATAATTAACTCAAAATATGGACAACTTACCTGTTATAGTTGCCAACAGAACCGCTAAAGCCACCACACCTGTCGCTCTTGCGCGCTTGGACCTCATCTTGTCTCTTTTCAACACTAAGGTTTGCGTCCTCATAAACAATAAAAACAACAGAAAATTCAAACTCCTCAACGGATTGTCTTTAGAACAATAAACAATTTCACTCGCGTTTTTATTCCACCTTTACGAACCGTATCTTTTGATCGAGATAATAATAAAGCCACAAATTCCACAAGAAAAACAAAGTAAAGTTAGGAAATTACATTGAGGAAAGTAGTTTTTAGGAGATCACTTAAGTTCATTGTGATGACAACAGTATTTTATTTTAAATTGTCCGAAATAAAATTGTGTAACTTGTTTCGTGCGTTGAACTGGAGAGCAGGACGCGAGCAGCGAGCGTCCACCCTCGTCAAGCGCTAAGCAGTACTGCCGGCCGCGATGAGAGCGACACACCACTGTGACGGGCGTGCGCGGAACTACGGAGCGTCGCTCGTACGGGTACCGCGCTTGTGTTCACAGCGTGAGATAGAACATTGCAAGGATCAAAACTAGTTGCGCATAGTTTATTAGGTTATTAACCAAGGCATGCAGCTTCGCATCACTGCATTTTTATTACATTCATACTTTTATGCTTAGCGAGTCCACTTTATCAAATCTTTTTTGTTTCAATTGCATAATTAATGAAAATTTAATCTAATCTTAAATAGTACCTAAGATAAATTAACTGTAAAACTTAACTAAAACAAATCCAGCAACGTTATATCTGACGCGTGTTCCACCTAGTTTGGTAACAAGGTGAGATATTTTGGGTAATGCGATCGTGACAACTTAAAAGGCTCATCAAACAGCTAACGGGCTCTACTTACAAAATACCGTAGAGTGCAGTCGTGGCTAAAACTAGCTAAAGACAGGGAAAGATCTCACTAAAAATGAATCATCAACTTACAGTAGTCTTACATAATAAGGTTGAAATTTTGAACAGATTTGTCGTCAACCATTCATAATTTTAGATTTGGATGTGCACAACTAATATTAACGTATTATTTTTTATTTACACATTGAAACAATTAACGCCTTTATATGATAAAAATCCAAAACCACAAGCTCATATAGTTCGTTCCACAATAACATGAAATATAGAGATAAGAACTATATTTATAAAAATATTCCTACAGACGTCTCAAATTATAGCAATAGATCGTAGGATCAAAACTAATAAAGCAATTAGTTTTTGTAAGTCGCCGTATGGCAGTCACCGTTGATAAAAAGTGACTAATCAAATGAACGGCTTACGTTAATTAGTCTCATGCAAAAATAACCAATTCAACTATCAAGCATAGAGCAAATTTTTTGCACGCATCTATTTAGTTAGTTCGACTTTTGCCTATTTATGCACCTTATGCTGTCTTTTATTTATCCAGATGTATTGTTGTCTACTACAGTTTGTCTTTTTCACGGCATTGCAATTAAATGAGAGATCTGACCTCTATACATATTGCTATATTTATTTAAACGAACATCTGAGTCCAAGTTCCAATATCATAGGAACTCAAATTGCTGTTCTGTCTGCGCATAATAATGAACGCCAAAAAAATCGTACGCTAACGTCGATACATCGGCACCTGTGACTGATTACATAGCGCGCCATGAATAATGCATGATCGCCGGTACTGCTAATACCGTGGTACCACGGCACCAGCGATCCAGTCACGATCCTTGAGACCTCGATATGAGAACCGCTGTTGTAAACCTATGCCTTGATTATACAAAGAATGATAAAATGACAACGACCGGTTGAATGGGAATTGATATTTTTCGCTAGCATGACATACAGATATAAAATGTGTCCTTCAAAGATATGATCTAGGAAAGAACGGGAAATAAAATTGTAGTGCGTTTGTAAGTCAAGTTTAGCAAAGATTGTGTAATAATGTTTTTGGCAATCAACCGAAAATATTTTTACATATTTTGCTGTAATATGAAACAGCACGCAAACTCCAGAAACACTTGATTAAAGATATTTCTTGATTTTTATACTTAAATAATAATGGTTAATATACTTACCACCATTTGCCATAATTCGGGCAAGGTCAATTTGAAAAACAGTGTTTTTATTCATTCATATTTATATTAAAAGTCATTAAAACTTGAGTACATTTCACCACAACTTTCCTCTTACGTTAGATGCAATATAACACATTCTGTACACAGAAGTCACAGAACTTACAATAAGCAAAGAGTAATTGGTTAACAATATCCTTCAACCTTCAGCGCGCAATGCAATACAAACATGATGGAGTGATGGTCGAACAAACACGAATACCAACCACGTGTGGCTTATCAGCGTCGCTAAATATTGCACGGAGCAAGCCGACATAGCTGAGGCTAGTCGACTTCGACGTCGGCGTGACTTACATATCCAGGCTCGCCGGCTCACAAACTTACTAGGATTTCGAACAAGCCTGGCTACTGCGTGACTGACAGTGCTAACATAGCTTTAAGTGTTTCTTGAAGAGTAGGTACTTATACTACGTGCAGTTTCAATTTGAGTATTAAACACTAGTTTAATTAACTTGAATTTAGACTAGTCGGGCATGCCCGAATAAACATGCGAATAAATTGAGAGAGAACTGTAAATATTATGAATTAAAATGTTTGTGGTACGGTTGGCCCAATAGCTTAGTTTATTTTGGCCGAACAAAATAAACAAATACATGATGTTTAGTTGGGAAAGCATTAAAATGAAAATTATTAAAAATATATATTATAATAATGATCGTTTTATAGTACTGTAACTATATTATACGTTTTCCTATGTATAGATATATTCTATTCAGCCAGTCACCACTCCTCAGTTCTAATACAACATTCATACAATGATATATTGAGGGAACGCGCCTTGCTTGTCGATAATACACTGCAACATGCCATTTCACGCCTCACCGTAAGTTCTTAAACAATATCTGTTTTGCCATGGTGTATGGCGTGCGTGAAACAATGACTAGCGTTGTTTTTGAGATATAATCGGTAGAACGTAAGCGCATCCTATACTTACGTTTAAAACTTTAATTAACTACATTTTACATACATTTAATCCACTACTATAATGCTTTAATTTTTCTCAAAGCCTTGGTAATAACTTGAGAAATGAAATAGACTGCTGGATAAATAAAAACAATGTGTATCGGATATTTTCTACTTGGTGAATATAAAATGAAATGATTTCCAACAAATTCTTGGAACATTTTATATGCTACTTGAATTAGGTATAAACAAATAACCTGCAGCTGTTTATAGAATATGTTTAGTGGATTACATGTTATTTTATATTTTCTGATGTTGCCAGCAATTTCCAAGGCTCTTGGTTACGGGTACTTTACAAAGAGAACTATATTTTATTTTCCTTTCTAAAATTCCAACTTAGATGGTGCTCCATTTCCTCCAGTTCATAAAACTAAATTATGGTATCTCTGTTTTGTTGACCAACAATATGATTCTATTTGTTGTCATTATGGTAAACTGTCTTGGTTTTATGAAGACGGCAGTCACTCATTTAATTTCTAACTAGAAAAACGTTGGATGACAGGAGTCGCGAAAGGTGTTTAATTTTCTTTTATTCTACATAGACTTCTAAAACTTCATAATTATATTTCTTTCCAAAAAACATCAAGACTTTTTACCGTAAATAGGTACATCTAGTTATTTTAATAATGGCTTTTTACTTTACAAAATAGCGCCACTTTTTACATTTCACACAATTCAGAGTTAAATTATTTTTAACGCACCATTAACTATAGCAGATAGCGTAATCTTTAATGTGGGTGTTTATCAGCCGCTGTCGCAATTCGAGAGAAATCACGTGAAAGTTAGCAGTAAATGGCTAAATGCTAAACCTTAAAAAACTAAGTGGGGTATCTCAGGCCTCAGAAATAACCATCGAATTCAGATTATCTCAATGTTTGTACGTTCACGTACCTGAATTAAAATAAGAATCTTCAAGTTTTATTGAGCGTAATACAAAACAAATATGCAAGAGTTTTAACACGACGAATTACCTAAATGTAGTATTGGATATTCATGAAAATTTAATTATTTGGTATGATTGTGAGCTCAAATAAGATCACGTTATGAATCCTTCTTATGTATCAAAATCTGACTGCCGAGTGGTATCCTGCCTAGAATTGACCACACCCTTTCCTCCTGCGGATGCCGTAAGAGGCAACTAAGTGAAAATCCAGAAGATGGGCTGCAGCGTTTACTGCAACTCCACCAACAATACTGTTATCCCCAAACCACTTGCCAAGCGTGGAGATTATGGCAACCCACCCACCCTGTCTTAAGGGACGCCTTAAGGAGGCCTTTGTTCAACAGTGGACGTCTTCCGGATGATGATGATGATCTCAACTGATTATAACTTTGCAGCGTCGCTCGCGCATTGCTAACATTACGATGTCGGCTTTAAACAGTGATAACTGGACATCTGTTTGTTGTTTTTTAAACTGTACTGTAGTGTAAGAGTGTAAAATTTTTAATATTAAACTTCGTTTCGCGAATTCCGTTAGCTCGAAATCTCACGCTGAGACACCGTGCAACGTTTTGTAATCATTACAAAGAATTTTTCTATTAATACTGCTATTACTGGAGACATTTATCTGTCATTCGTTAAGAACAGACGTGTCGAATAATTACAGCAATAAATAAATAATCATTTTGTTGAATCAGTGACCTCGATTCAAGCGCAGTTAATAATAACCTAGATATTATGTGTTAAGTGTTTAAATGAAAATGCTAAGTGAATAATTAGAATAGACTATATATCAACAATGGATAGCAGTCCCAGCAGGTCTGTGGGCATCCCAACTACGCCAGTTACTAGAACCAGTGTGCCGAACCAAAAGGACGAGCTGCTCGAAGTCGTTCCTACGCCTGAAATTCAAAACTGGATGATAACCATTGAGCAGTGTTTAAATGAGGTATGCACTATTTCATCTGAGGGCAAACTGAATATGGAACAAAAACAAAGGATAAGTAACTTATGCCGGAAAATTACTCACGGCACGTCGCAGATGGCAGTCCAATATCAGTCCCTTAAGATAAAAGTTTTTAGAGCCCATACCATGATCAATTCCCTAGAAGACCAATTAGATGTGTCGCAACGACTAAAGGACCTGCAACAGCGCATTGATGAATCAATTAAACCTGCCTCGGGAACCACTTTTGCTGACATGGTTAAGAAAAGTTCCAACTCTTTTATTGAACCAATAAAATCGCAATCTGTGGCCATTTATCCTGAGGATAAATCGAAATCGAGTGAGGAGACAAAAACCCTAGTTCAAAAAATTATCTGTCCTGAACAAATGAAGTTGCACGTGAGGGGCTTACGTAAAACGAAGAATGGAGGTGTCATCATCAGCACTGATACTAAAGACGACATCGAGAAACTAAAACAGTCGGACGAACTTACAAAATCAGGCCTCACAATTGATGAAACCCGCAAAAGGAAACCCCGAGTCGTAGTTATCGGAGTGCCCTCAGCTATGAAAGAAACCGAAGTTTTTAAATGTTTGTACAACCAAAATATTGCCGATAAAATACAGGATTGTAGCCTCGAGACGTTTTTGACATTAGTTAAGTTAAGCCATAAGTCAGGTAAGAAAGATGCGGAAACGTGTAATTATATAATTGAAGTATCTCCTGCCATACGCAAAGCCCTGATATTTAAAGAGCGAGTGTTTGTGAACTGGTCTTCTTGCCCCGTGAGAGACTTTACTTTGGTCACTAGATGTTATAAATGTCAACAGTATGGTCATGCGGCCAAATACTGTCGGGAGCTCACCCATACCTGTGGCCATTGCGGTGAACAAGGACATACACTGAAAGAATGCCCAAAGAAAGGCGAGGAACCAAAATGTGCTACTTGTTTTCATTTTAAAAAACCAGATAAACACAATACAGGTGCTGCTGATTGCCCGGCTAAAATGATGGCGGAAAGAAGGTACATCAATTCAATTGATTATGCAGGCGCCTAAGAGCGCCGTCTATTAGATATTTTCTGACGTTTTCTGTTCTTGTTTCTTAGATTACTATATTAGATTATGATTCATAATTTAATAAATGATTTAGACAATTTCTCTGTATCGGAAGCTAGGGCATGTGATGTAGAAATTTGCAAACAATACGTGTCCTCCTACATCAATCCTTTAACTATACTAACACAAAATATTCGCAGTATTTTTAAGAACTTTGACAATTTTAACACTCTCCACCAACGACTCAATATTAATTGCGACATAATTGTCTTAACCGAATGCTGGCTTGCAAAAAATTATGATATACCACTAATGCCGGGATACAATATGTACAAAACTAATACAAATAACAGCCAAAACGAGGGAGTGATAGTCTATGCAAAAAAGCACCTTATTGTCTCTATCGAGGAACCTAATATGCACGACTGTAATAGATTGCTAGTTAAAATTGGAACGGATATTGCAATACTAGCATTATATCGACCACCTTCCTTTAGAATCATGAACAACTTTATTGAATCCTTAAATACTACTTTACAAAATTTATCATCCTTCAAAAATGTTATCTTAATTGGTGATATAAACATTAATATTCTACCCGAAAATGTTAATTTATCTGCCCAGGACTATCTAAACATATGTGCTTTTCATGGCTTACTCCCCGCCCACACGCTCCCTACACATCAAAGTGGCTCATGCTTAGATCACATAATGCTTAAAACAAAATTCCGCTCCCTAGCACTGGTAACTAATTCTACAATAACTGATCACCATGCTGCCCTACTAACCTTAAATTGTAAATTACCTAAACAAAATACTCGGACAATTAATAAATTAAATGCAAATAAACTCGAGGAAGATTTACGAAACATCGACTATGCCCCAGTTTACAATTGTGCTGACCCACAGACTTGTATGATATATTTAATTACAAAAGTACAACAAGCAATTCAGCAAAATACTATAAAACACCAGCTGACTAACAAAAATTATAACTTAAAACCATGGATTACACCTGGTCTTATTCGTTCCATGAGACATAGAGACAATCTGCATATGAAAGCAAAATCTAGTCCGGAAAATTTAATATTGCAATTATCATACAAGAGATATCGAAATTTTTGCAATGACCTCTTAAGAAAGGTCAAATGCAAATATGATAAAAGTGTGCTAGAAAAGGCAGGGACAAATACTAAACAGATCTGGGAGCATATTAAAAAGGTGACACATTCTACGTCACAAAATGAATCGTCCTCTGGTTTATTAAAATTACATTCATCCCATTTGGAATCTGCTAACTTAGCAAATAATTACTTTATTAATGTCGGTAAGCGCTTGGCGGAAAAAATTCAGAGTCAGCCACAGTCCCTAACAAGCATTCCTTTTACCAATAACACTACTCTAACATCTTTTGTATTAATGGATACTGACGAGATTGAGGTGGAACAGATTATTATGAATTTAAAAGACGATTGTGCGGTAGGATGGGATAATATATCGAATAAAATCATCAAACAATTTAGACACATTTTAGTTCCTCCTCTGACTTATATTTTTCGTATATGTCTATCCAAAAGTCACTTTCCCCAGTGTCTAAAGAAAGCGATTGTAATCCCTGTTCATAAATCGGGCAGTAAAGAACAATTGACAAATTATAGACCTATTTCCCTACTGCCTACTATTTCGAAGATATTAGAAAAAATTATAAACAAAAGATTGATGAAATATCTAGAGAAACAAGCAATACTGTCGGCGAGGCAATTTGGTTTTAGACCGAAACTATCAACTGCTGATGCTGTACATCTTTTGACTGACCACATAGCACAAGAACTTGACAAAGGAAACCATACAATAGGTATCTTCCTCGATCTCGCAAAAGCCTTTGACACAGTTTCAATTCCTATCTTGTTGCGCAAACTTGAAGCTATAGGCATAAGAGGTGCTCAGCTAAAACTTTTTAAAAGCTATTTAGAAGACCGCTCGCAATGTGTAAAGATTGGTGATGTTCTCAGCGATAGTGAAAATACCACTTCCTTCGGCGTTCCTCAAGGAAGCATTTTAGCTTCTACGCTGTTCCTAATTTACATAAATGATCTTTGTAATCTAGAAATAGAACATACCACTATTATATCTTACGCTGACGACACGGCCCTTCTATTTTCCGCTGATTCTGAAAAAGAAGTGTACAGGCTTGCGCAACGCGGGTTTGATGTTGTTAATAAATGGCTTCGACATAATTCACTAACATTAAATGCAGAGAAGACAAATTATATAAAATTTTCAATGCGCAAACTAACATTACCAGATACTAACTCATCATTATATGCTCATCTTTGCGTCTACACCACAAATAACAAATGCACCTGTCCTAATATAAAATTAACAAATAAAATAAAATACCTAGGTGTGATAATAGATGAAACTCTGTCCTTCAAACAACATATTGAATCTGTAAATAATAGAATACGAAAACTTATATTTATTTTCAAGAAGCTGCGCTATATTGCAGACTTAAAAATAATAAGACAAGTTTATTTTGCTCTATGTCAATCCATAATAACATATTGCATTACCACATGGGGCGGAGTGGGAAAAACATTGTTACTGACCACGGAGAGAGCCCAGCGAGCAGTTCTTAAAGTTTCTACTTTTCGCCCTTTCCTTTACCCCACTAACTTACTTTATAAAAGTTGTGAAGTATTAACAGTTAGGCAGTTATTTATAATGAATACTGTATTAAAACAACACACAGGCCTTCCGTACAACACTGAATACTTGTATAAAAGACGGAAAGACAGAGTTTGCCCACAAAATGTAGTCCTACAGCATGCTTTTGTATCTAAATTTTATGTGTTCCTTGGGCCGCTGCTATATAATAGACTCAATGAGTTGGCAAACATCTACACCCTGAACTATAATAGATGTAAGATGGCTCTAAAACCGGTCCTACAAAGTATGTCCTACGAAGATACAGAGAAATTACTAATTGTGTTAAAATAAGTACTTTTTATTTTTTATTTAGTCTCTGGATAAAAAATTATAATAATCTATTATTTATTATGTTCTACACTTTACATTTATAACTATTTGTACCTTTAAGATATGTGATTATTTTTATGTTACCTATGTGAGCCCTTATTGCCTGAAACACAGGACTACCTAGTTCAGGCATGTTACCCCTGTTAAGATACGTGTATTTATTTTAAGTAAAGCGCTAATTATATGTTACTTTGTGAATAAGTTTTTTGGAAATAAATTATTATTACTATTCAATGATCAAAGCTATTTTGATGAAGTTTCATTAGGTACGCTACTGGTGAAGTGAATTTGATGTACTTTTTATATTTTTCAATAACGAATAATAAATTCGTAACATTGAAATTCAAGTATCCTTACGACTTAGCGATTCGACGACACCGATTGAAAGGAAAACATCAAAGTAGATTTTAATAAAATATGTAAAACTTACACCTTTATTTTTGTTACGATGGAACCAGATTGACTGAATGAGCACTATTTATTTATTGAAAGAGGTATTCATTATTCATGTTCCCACCTAAAATGAAATCTAACAAAGTTGCGCGGCACACATTAACCCCCCCCCCCCCCATACGTTGCCTACTCGCCAAAACAGCAAATTTCGCAAACAACATAAAGCTTTAACAGGAACATCATTGATTAACTTATTGTACACAACCAACCGATCAAAACATTGTTAAGCTGACCGATTCAATTACGAGTGAAATAATAATAAGTTACTTTGTCATGTTACCACAAAGTACTCGTATATTCGATTTGGCCTAAATGAAAATAGACTAAAAAGCAAGCCCGGGGTTATTCGGATGAATTAATTGAAAGGGGATCACAACTGGCCCTTGTTTTGACTGCACAAATAGAATTAAAGTACTCCCCGTGTACTGATATTGAGCTGTGTATTAAACGGAGCAAATAAATTTGATACCTTTGACTGTATTGCAAAGGTGGGGCCTCAATTCAAAGCCAACAATTTTGGATATTGATTACTGTATTACTCAAACATTAGCTATGCATTTCCTTAATCTAAAAGTTATATGTATATGGAAGATTAATGTTGTATTTAGAAGTATTTGCAATTATTTTTTATCATAGACATTAAAGTCAATATATTTGCAGACAGAGTGGCATCTCATCGGTTAATTAATTATATGGGCAATTAATGCTATCAAACATTTTCTGAACTTATAAATAAATAAACTTATGACTTCATTATCTTTATATCTGATAACCTTTCTTACGGTTTGTTGTAGTCAATTAAACACAGTATTCCTTGTACCCTAGTACTAATAACCAAATACTTTTGTCAAGGATTTATTTGATATTAAATAAAGAATCATAAATGATATGGGTTAAACCCAATTTGGAATTATGATATAGTTGATTCTTCTCATCCGATAAATAAGTCTGCCCCCTTACCACAAACTCTTAAAGCAGGATATTTCCGTTGTGGAAGCGAGACACCGCTACGTGCACTGTGGTATGGCGTCTCGCTTCTACAACGGAAAATATCCAGCTTGAAGAGTTCCTGGTAAAGAGGTTGTTAGTTGTTACCTTATGATAAACAGGAAAATGTTCCCAGATAGGTAGCCGATAGCTAATAATACGGTGATTATCGTATAATGTAATTTATACCCTTGACCTCACCTCTTACTGAATGTCTCTTTATATAAAGTGATCATTTTATTGAGTCAACCTCAAAGTAGTTTAATGTGAGACAGTTTCAATTGTCGTAAGGTTTTTGTTTGATAAGTCTAATAAAGGTAGAGTGCGACCTCACCATACACAGGTTTGATCTTGTTGTAAAATAAATACACTTAGATTCACATCGTTAAAAACAATGATAGTTTTTTAGATTGAATAATTCAGTGCGACCACACCTCACCCCGACGTGCAATGGCATATACATATAGATATATTATATTTTTATGTCGGGAACCTGCCTGTAACACACCCCACAGATATGTGTAGTCGTTGATAAAAATTATTGATTGACGTTGATTAAAAGACCTTGTTTCAATAGCATTTCCCGTAAATATACAGACAGTGATTACATGATTCAAACCAAAACTACTGAATTCAACCATTGGGAGTATTATGTTTAGAGCAGTAAAATGCACAAATAGATTTTTCATACATATATTTCTCATTCAATAACATAAGAGAAACAAGTAACAGTCAGCTGGGCGCTGTGGTTTCCATGACAGTCCGCGACAGACACACCGACGGGAGGGTAGGAAGATTGCGCCCCACACCCGTCCCGTCGGATTACTCACACTCCGGCGACTTGATCCCAACATCCCAGCCTATTCCGGTAAGGTACACGAATATTATAACAAAATTCTAAATATAGCAATATGCTACGCTGATCATGCATGAAATTAAGGGATGATAACATTCAGTGCACAGTGTGAACATGATAAATAGTTCGAAATTTGATCGAAAATCCTATGAAATGGGTCGCTTACGTGCTTAAGATTGAGGCGAAGTTGAAGAGTTTTACAGATATCCTCTTTATCTTTTTGACGTTGAACATGGAATCTGGTCAGATAGCCACAGAAACGATTTGTGATTCGCGGGAATAAGCAAGGAAAAATCAAGTCTACTCGACATTGAAAGAAACGGATGCACGACAATTGCTACTAACTATAAGGAGGAAACTGCGATAGGGGAACGGAATGCTAAAATGACAAGCTGTAATAATAGGAAAAGGCATAAGTATAAAGAATAAAGGTATAACTAAGCTAGTATCGTCGCCTGCCAAATGAAAATGCGGCGGTCAAGGGTCAGGTTATGGACAAAGAATATCTAAAATCAGATCAGGATGGCATGGCGTCCAAAGCCGAACTATCCTGTCAATAAAAAAGCAAAATAAGTGCCTGTCTATCCAAACAGCGAGAGGTAAGGTAGAAAAAAGTCAGTAGGAGTTTTCCAGCTAAGCGCGAATAAATTTTGCTGGTCAGTGCGTAAAATACTTTTATAAGTGAACTTGCAGCTTGTAATGATAAAAAAATTAACAAAACGATTTATCGGAATCGGAACTAAGAAAATTCGTAACAAGGCTTACAAAATGTAGGGTCTGTACTTACGAAATTGTTGTCCTTTAAAAACTTTTCCATAATGTATCTCGTAAGTAAAAGTGCCAGTCAAAACTGTAGGCAAGTATAGGCGTTCCCAAAAAATCATTAATTAAAATAGATTTAAATTATTATGTACACCCAATTAACCAGACAATTACAGCCATAGAAATAGATAATAGTAGGCTTTGTAACTCAGAAGTTATCTGTTGAATGCTGACTCACAGAGTTCGTCGCCCTCAACACAAAGAATAACAAACGTCTTGCGCGGGGGAGGCTGGTAATAAATCAAGTGACGTCATAAATAGGGAGAAACTCTCCTTGTCGGTAAGTGTCGCATTTTCCAACTCATAGCGTAGGCCTAATGCAGTCCCAGGAATGTGGAAGAGTTCCTTCGATTGTTGGGGTGTTACTTATGGATTCATGACTGTGTCCTTGTCGTGTTGTTAGCATGCTTTTGTTTTTTTACATAGAGATTTTTTTTAGCATGTAGTGTATTTTTTCTTGTTGAGCTGCTGAATGAAGAGTGATCGATTTTGTCCATTGACAAAGGAATGAGGATTCGTCACTACGCTTGCCCATTACAGGCGCAGACCAAACCCTCATTACCCATCTGAGACGTCTCTACTAAGTAATGATATTACAAGCGGGTAATATAAGGAACATAAACTTTAATACACAATACAATCGTCATAACCTTGAATAAATTCAAAGAACCTCACAAGATTTGAGTTCGTTATAATTATGGTATTTTCGGATTTCTAATAACCAGGTTAACGAAAAGGCACTAAAATTACGTATTTTCTTACTGAGTTTTAATTATACTGCTAACATGTAAATACAAGTTGCTACAAAAAGTAAATGAGTAACAAAACTTACGATTTATGTGAATTTTATGTATTTCTGTAATGGATATGTTATATTGTGAGTTATACGCCTGTAAATTTCACCTTAGGTACCCATTTCCTTAGGCCTAGAACGATTTATTAACCTTTATGTAGGTGTAGCTTTATTTTATTTTTACCTACCAGACTTTGATAAGTCCTGTCCGCAAGCCGGGGAATAAAATATTAAATATATTTCACTTAGTTCGGAGCCGATAATCCAATTTCGTACCTTTTTATGCTATGAATAGTTGGGTTCATAAAATCGATGTGTAATTTTGTTATTAGATTTGGGTACACAGTCACCTTTTATGAAAAGCTTATTTAGTCACAGTATATAACATTTTTAAATAGGTCAGGTTGGTGGAAGCAAGTTTATTTTTAATTACAAAATTATTTCGTGATAGAGGAAAAGGGAGCCAGTGACCAGCAGTGGGTGATACCGGGCTACAATGATGATGATGGTTATACATACCATTAAAACCATAGATAAGGGATCCAAGTAGTTTCTACTACGTCTGAGATTAAAACTGTAACTTGAATTGTGTTACTGTCAATTGTAGTATTGACAACCAGATTGCCGCAGCGGGTAAGCGATTGGACTGCTACGTTAAGGGTTGCGGGTTCGATTCCGTACGGGGCAAAAATTTGTGCGATCCGCAGATGTTTGTCCCGAGTCTGGGTTATAGTGTCTGTGCTATTTCATGTTTGTGAAACGCACCCACGATACAGGAGAATTTCAAAGTGCGGGCCAACGTTTTTTTAAAAAACAAGCTATTATCATACAACTATTTTTTTAACTTGTTACGCTACTTCTGTTGTTGATCGTGCTACTAGAAGAGCGTATGAACGGTACTAAAACGCATTAGACACCTACTCGTAGCTAAAATCATGATCGCCATCGATTAGGATGATAAATTGTTGATACATGCACCATTTGACAACATGATGTTAACATTACTGCCTCGTTGGTCTAGTGGCTGCTAAGCGCGACTGCTGATCACGAGGTCCTGGGTTCGAATCCCGGGTCGGGCAAAGTGTTATTGGGTTTTTCCATTAGGTTATTCTCAGTAGCAGCATGGAGTCTGGATTTGTGCCCGGTTAATGGCAATAGGCTCGCCCCCTATTACATTGAGACCTAAAACATAACTGGCGAAATGTGGGTGTACTAAATGTGCACCTCTGCCTACCCCTTCGGTATGTTTATGTTAACAATAACAACCGCGATGTCATCCCGCTCTCTAATCGCCTTAATTCAGTGCCCAAAACAACGAATCTCCTTAATGACATATTGTGATAACAGCAGTCGTATTCTGTAGGGTATGTTCGGTTCTCGATATCCGATTCATGCGGTGTTTCGCCGTCCATTATTCACATTTCATTTGGTCGTGACATGCGGAGCCATACGACACGGCGACGGGCCGGCGAGACGTCGCGACGACGCGGCGTGACGGGACGTGTACGTCATTCACACGACCGTGCCGACTACTGTTTTATTTTGCTTAGCTTTTACATGTTTAATTACTTCGTAAGTAGTACTTTGTTGGATGCATTCGTTTACGGGATTTTGAACCTTGTTATTGAGTACTACGGTTTGTTTTGATTGCTAATTTTGCTTTTGGTATTACCTTGAAGTTAATTCGCAAAATTAAAAAGCTGTAAATTTTCAAAAAACAGAATGTATCCTAATGTTTTTTAAAATTAACGCCTGCCATGTTAACGCAGATCCCGATCATCGTTCCAAATTTAGTAATAATAATAATTTAGTGACTTCTTTTATTTTACATTATACTGCTCGATCAATCAAAACTAATTACACTTAAAATAAATTAAAGCGTCTTCACAATTTGCATAATTATCACGGTTTCTTATTCGCCCTACCTATGTCCTAGACGAATTTTGTCATATTAAATACCGCATCGTAGAAAAAAATAAGCCACATATGCGAATAAATTAACCGCGTAACTGAAGTTTAAATTATAAACCTCGTTAATGTCAGCAACAGGAACATCCCAAAAACGTATTGTTGCATTGGATAACAAATACCTAATTTACTACTTTTTTGAAATAATATTACCAGCATAGAATCGGTTGGGCAATTGGCCCAGTGGCATTTAATAATTGGAGGCAAATTAGATGTAATGTTTTTATTTAAAAGTTCATAATTAAACTGTAACACTGCCCCCTACAATGAACTCTAACAGCAGGGCATTTACGTTGTAGAAGCGAGATGCCGCGCGCCGTCACAGGCAGTGTGCTGTGGCGTCCCTCTTCCTCAACAGAAATTGTCTTGCTTTAAGAGATCATGGTAAGGGGGCAGTATCTTATCCAATACGCTCCACGCGCAATTCCTAATCACGTCTGGAAATCATTATGGTATTTTAACGTTAAGAATGTTCTACATAATATGGTTGGTTTCTAAACTGCAATTACAAACCTCAAATCGGCAGATCCTTACCTAACTTGCAGGTGATCGATTATCAGAATTTCGTATTTACAAGTGACGTCAAACTAGTTAAGCTCTTCTGCCAATTAGGTACTTCAGTCGAGTACCTTTCGCAGTCTGAGATTGCAAGCCGGAGACTGAAATAGTTCCAATAGGCAAGCCCAAGTAGCAGCAATATCAGATTAGTGGTTAACTGGTAATAGTTTGGTGCAGCCCACTGAATATCGGATGCAGTCAGGTAACTGATATGCAAAGCGATCGATGCTTACCAAATCTGATAGTAAACGTAAGTTAGTATTAATACTGTAATTATACTACTTAATAAATTATTATCATTTAAAGTTTAATACTGCGCAATTTCTTTGGCTTCCAAGATTTGACATTGGCATTGTTTTTTTTGACAGTAAACAGAAACGAATTGGTGAAGTTAAACTAAAACGCTCGACATATAACTGCAATTTTACGTAACATTTTCAGAAACTACACCTGTTTTTTTTTAAATTGAATTCAGTAATTTAATTGGTTCAAATATTTAAACCGTTTCCATTATAAATGTATGAATCATACAAACCAATATCCCTGAATCACAATACTGCCCCTTATCATGAAGTCTTATAGCAGGACTTTTTCCGTTGTGTAAGCGAGACGTCGCTATGTGCAATATGATGCAGCGTCTCTCTTCCACAACGGAAAATGTCCCGCTTAAAGAATTCATGATAAAGAGGATAAACTTTTTAATGTATATGTCTAATAGACATCATCATACAATTATTTACTGTACCAGTACTCCTAATGATGACAATACAGAATCAAATAAATAAATATGCATTTATTATGCGCATACATCCTGTAGCTTTAAAGTCTAGACATTGGCTGTCTCCCATTCTAGATAGCCGTGCGTTACAAAGCAAGGCACTGGCGACTAGGAGTCTAGACACTAAAGTCACTGAAGCATTTAACAACTATTTGAGCCCATTAATATTAAGGAGCTTGTCAATACATAAACCTTAAAAATAATATAAAATGACTGTTAATGACTGACTAACGGTGACGGACATCGTGAGGAAACCTGGATTTAATTATCTAAAATAGCCAACCCGCAGTGATCTAGCGTGATGATCAATGCTCAATTCTTCACTATACGAGAAGAGGCCTTTGCCCTGCAGTGGGACAGTTAAAGGCTGGTATTATTATTAATATAAAATAAGAGTGCCTGTATGTGACATACGATTTGCAATCGTTGATGATTTGGGGGTTTTGAAAGAGTTCCATAGTCGATCTCAAAAGGTCTTTATGAGATCTTCAGTGATTTAAACTAATACCACAAATAACCTCTTCCCATTGTATAACTAACTAAAATATCGTTGGTAACTACTTACCTATAGTTTATTATTACTTTTATGTTACTCAATGATTTAGAAATAAATGTTTAAAAAACCTAGGGAAGCTTTTTTTTGACGACCTAATTAGCGCAGTGGCTAAGCAATTGGACTGCTGCGCTAAGGGTTGTAGGTTCGATTCCCGTACGGGACAAACATTTGCGCAAACCGAGATGTTTGTCCCGAGTCTGGGTGTTTGTGTATGCGATATTTCATGTTTGTGAAACGCACCCACGATACAGGAGAAATTCCTAGTGTGGGGCGACGCTTTTTTGTTTAAATAGCTTTATATTCCAAGTTTTTTGTTCGGAAGCAGATTATTACTTACTACAAACATTTTATTAATTCGCCGTAAATCTGATGAATGAATATAACTCGCTTGAAATCCATACAAACCAAATAATTCGTAAATTCACAGGTATTTGAAATATTTATTAATATTCTCTTTTACTGCAGTCAGGTAATAAGATTGCCAATAATATAATGTAATATTTCCTTAATTTTCAATACGTAACTCATAAAATGGGTAACAAGTTAAATTGTTACCAGGTACCAGAATGAAAATGAAATTTCAAAGTTCGTTGATTACGGCAAACCTTGGCTGAGAGAGTTTTCTCGGTAACCGGGGTAGAACCGCACGCCTCTTTGTGAAGGCATCAGATAAATCAACAAATTGATTGATTTTACAGAACTCGCCACGGGCAGCCAGAGCGGGAGACTCTCGACGTTTAATCAACACCGGATTCTGCGGATTCCCGTTAAAGCGAATCCACAAATATTATTACTGTTACGGAATTGGTTGTTTCTTTGCTTCTAAATCATAATCATATTCCCTAAAGCGGTTTATGGAGGTCCTATATCCTAAGTATAAGTATGAAGGTAGATACCTACTCAATGTAGATACCCGTACTATATTACACTAAAGTAAAAAAAAAACAAATTAACATTTGGGTTAGTCTTCACGTAAATTCACGCTATGTAAAAACATCATACAAAAACGTATGGTTGGACTATTGGTTGTTAAAATATTCACCCCACAAACTTAGCCTAATGTCAAAATAAAAAGTGCATAAAAACTACCACCGTAATGTTGAGAGACATCTTAATTTACTAAAACATTGTAGCTACCAACTGTTACGTTGCCGGACGATGTAACTTAGAAACTAAGCTAGAGTTGGAACACGCAACAAAGTTCAGTTTTATTCGACTAAACACTTTTAACAGCAAAAGTTTTGCTAATACATGTTGCTATCATAAAATCTACAGGCGCTTCACCGTTACCTGTTTAACATAGTTGCAATCTCAAAACAACTATTTAGTTATAATGAGTGTAGAAAATGCAATCCTGTGAAAGCGAACATTTAACTAGAACGAGAACATTTATTTGCATAGTAACAAGAATTGAAATGTCGATAGAATATTTACTTGTTGGCTGTTTCACTTTCTGTTTAAGTTACCTTTACTATTATTATGCTTATATGTTAAACACGTTAATTTTAACCATTTGATGTTTGGTACTCAAACAATACTAACAAAGGTTCATAGTTCATTAGGAGTTTAATTGGCTACGTCTGCGCTTGAAACCTCTAATTTGGTAAACCTACTAAAAGGCGCACATTCTTGGGACCAACTTATATACATACTAAACCAACGAATAAATCTATTCCAGACTCACAAAAAGAAAGAAATGTAACCAGTTTAGGGCGTGAAATATATTTACCGTAATAGGAGTTGGACACGCGATACTTACACGATATGCTTACGACCTACCACAAACTGTAATCGATAGAGATCTGGGTCATTGCCGAGGGTATCAAAAGGCCACCTGCCAACAGACTTACATAATTTCTTTTGACCGATTGTTCCAATTCTCCTAACTGACAGGAACGGACAAAATTGAAGTCACGGCAAGTTTGATGAAAGAATTTCTTCGTAATATTATTTGACAGGAAAGGTTAATGATGAAAAATAGATGTCGATATTTTTCGGCAAGCTTAGTCATTTTTAATTTGATTTGATCATTACAGTGCGATGCGCGGTCAAGTACGGTCGCGCTTGCGCTGCACAGTACGAATATTATATTCGCGAACTGCGCGGCTATAGCCGCTGCCCGTTTTCCGCTATGAGTTCCCAACCTCTCATAGCCAATGAAGTATTGGCATTCATTAAACATGCCATCGACTACA
Source organism: Abrostola triplasia (assembly GCA_946251915.1). Classification (NCBI taxonomy): domain Eukaryota; kingdom Metazoa; phylum Arthropoda; class Insecta; order Lepidoptera; family Noctuidae; genus Abrostola; species Abrostola triplasia. The sequence continues at coordinate 4,570,144 of OX276434.1, read as the reverse complement.
TGGACGAAGTAAGCATCATGCAGATCTGCAAGTCCTCGTACAAGGAGGACGAGATTAGCAGTGCCAAGTTGCTGCTGTTCACAACGCTCGGCAAAGTCAGCCAGATGCCGTCTCGTCGAAGGGACGGTACAGAGAAGAGTCTCCAAGACATCATAACACTGATGAAGGAGACCGACCCTGACGATGTGCCTGAATTCGTGGCGAAGGACCTGCATAAGCTGCCTCCCGTCACTTTCGATCACGTCGACGTCACTAGGCTGCTGAAGGACATTACATTCCTGAAGCAAAGCCAGGCCGAGATGCAGCTAAAGTTGGAGGTGTCGAATAACACCATAAGTGATCTGCGCGCTGAAGTAGTGTTGTTGCGCAATGCAATTTCTGCAAGTAGGTCACCGACCGGCGCCGCTAACGTGAACACGCGTCGCGGCGCACAAAACGCCTCCATATGCAGTTTTGAGTCAGCGAGCTCAACTGCGTCACCGACTGCCGAAAATGCAAGCGTTGCACTTGCAACGCATGCCGCCGCCGTCCCTGCCTCGACAGCGGTAGAGACAACGCCGTGTGTAGGTGCATCGACCCCCAAGCGAGCCTACGCAGCGATATTAGCCGCTAACAAGCCTGCTGAGTTACAATACTCGCAGGCAAAGCAAGCGCTGACTACAAAAGGGGGTCAACAGAGCCGGTCGAAACCTAACAAGGTTTTGAAAAGGCGGGGTCCAGAGAAGGACACGTGCGACAAGGATGGCTTCATAAAGGTAGAGAAGAAGAAGAAGAAGAAGCCTCCTTGTCGGAACCAGTGCGGTACCGCGCTGGTAGGACCCAACATGCTGCTTCGTCCAGCAATCCCTACGACGCAGCTGTACGTGTCCAGACTACACCACTCCACGAAGGTTGAAGAGGTCGTGGAGTACCTGCGTGTGAAGACCAACTCGATTTTGAGGGTCGAGAAGTTGGAGCCGCGTCACAACACTAACTTCAATTCGTTCGTGGTGCGTGTTCCGACTCAACATCTTGAAAAGTTCCTCAAAGAAGAGTTATGGCCGAAGGGTGTTGTTTATCGCCGGTTTCGTGGCCGACTAAATGACACCAGTCAGCGAAACACGACGCCGCCACTTCGTGTGTAGTATAGTTATATAATTGTATGTGTTTATAGTATTTTTAAGTTATATTAATATAGTATTGTATTTATAGTTATGGGCCTTTGATGCCTGAAATAAATGGATATTATTATTATTATTAAGCGATTTATCAGAGTACCATTGAACTTTCTTTTAATCAAATTTGGAATTCGGTCTTTAGCCGATAAGTTGCTAAAATTTTAAAGAAATAAAATGTCTGTGAATTTTTGATGCAAATACATCATAGTAGTATCGGTGGCATGCATTATAATTCCATATCGCATCATCATAGTATAACCAACTTATCCGTGCTTGCCTTAAACACAGAATTCGCAGCTACTAAGCCAATATAGACAGTCAAACCCCTCAATAATACTCACTACGTACTAACTAACTGCACCACTTAAGCCACATTCAGATATTCCCTATAAATCACTACATGGCATCTAATTTGCACGATACTCAAGCAATCCCGGTAAGTACTCTCAAATTCACAATTCATCGTGAATTGTATCGGAATCGTGGCTACCGAGAGAAATGGACTGAGTTAGTTCAATACTGCACACATGAACGCACCGGTGACTGCGTCTAGCTTTGTAATTAAATAGGCCGCCCCTCTGCCGCTACCATTTGTACAAACGTCGATGTGAAGCTGAATAGATAGCGCGTGACATCGTATGCATTTACATTCGTCTATTGTTGAGATATTATCATTTTCCTTTTCTTTTCATGCTTTTAAAGTCTGCCTACTATTCTAAAAAAACATTGATCTATGTTCGATATTTCAATGTCTCCGCTGTGGTTAGGACCCGTTTGCTAATAAATTAATTAATAATTCCAGCATATAAGAGTTTAAGACAAAATATGAAAAACACCTCGTTCACCAGCACCAGTAAAAAGTGAGTAGTATATTAGCAGAGAGTTTAAGAAGTTCAAGGTTTTGACCTATCAGGACGCCACCCTAAACGCAATTTGAAACCACATATACGTTATGAATAGAGAATTATATATACTAGTATATATTCCCAAGTTTCGTGAATTGGCAGCTGCTTCACCGATAAAATCAAGCACAGGGACTAATTGAGGGTGTCAGGGGGCAGTCACTTCACATCCAAATAAAAGGTGTTTATTGTAGTTATTTGTAATCGAGGTTCAGGGAACAATGAGTACGTTCTTTCAAAGGTTTTTTAATTGTATTACGTTTTTGGCTCAACTACGAGGGTCAAACTGAAAGTTCTTAGAAAATCAAAAACTGATTACATTAGCCAGTTATTAGTTTTATTATATCTTTTCAAAATATTGTCCATTCACGTCAATACACCGCTGCATGCGATGGAACCACTGGGAAAAGCACTTTGCCCACTCGTCTTTAGGGTTCTCTTCAATGGCATCGCGATACGCAGCCACCGCTTCTTCAGCATTCATAAACCGCTTTCCTTTAAGTTTTTCTTTAATTTTTGGAAATAAATAAATATCACAAGGGGCGAGGTCGGGGCTATACGGCGGGTGACCCAGTAATTCAACGTTTGATGTCGCCAAATAGTCGATCGTTCGCTTAGCGGTGTGCGACGAGGCATTGTCGTGGTGAAGGAGGATCCTACTGCGAGGTCGTTTCTCTCGAACTTTTTCCAAGACAAGTGGCAAACAATTGGTAGTGTACCATTCTGCAGAAACTGTTTTTTGATCCTCTAACACAATTGTTGCGAAATGACCTATCCTTCCAAAGAACGAGGCCACCATTTTTTTTCCCGCACTTCGATCTCTCTTCACTTTAGTTGGCAACCTCTCGAAAGGAAACACCCACTGAGCAGATTGTCTTTTGGTTTCAGGATCATAACAGTAAATCCAGCTTTCGTCACCTGTTAGTATGTCGAACACAGCATTTGAGTCCCCTCCGTTAAATCTTTCAATCATTTTACGGCACCAATCCACACGATGGAGTTTTTGAGCCTCAGTCAAATTATGAGGTATCCACCGGGCGCAAAGCTTCCTGACTGCTAAATGTTCGTGGAGGATTTTGTGCACTTGACTCATACCGATGCCTAAGCTTGTCCGAATCTGCTAATAGGTCACTCTTTTGTCAGTCTCTATCATACGCCGCACAACACAGATGTTATCTTCAGTCGTCGCCGTAGAAGGCCGTCCCTCACGTAAATCATCAGTGAGATTAGTGCGACCACGTTTAAACTCATTAAACCAGTTGTAAACTGTCGCACGAGATGGGGCTTCATCGTGAAAGGCCAATCGTAGTCTATCATAACTTTCTTGTTGACTTAAATGACATCGAAAGTCATAAAAAATCATTGCACGAAAATTTTCTCGTGTTAAATTCATGTTGACGTGACACAGACAATTTTCAATTTGCCGCCAAATCGTAAAACAAATGACAAATTAATGAAATATATACTCAGTAATATTGGCAAAGAGTTCTATTTTCAAATTTTAGAATTATTTTTTTATTATATTGTTTATAAGTGGCCAGTTCTAAGAACTTTCAGTTTGACCCTCGTAGCCATAAATAGTACAACATATTTCTAAAGAAATGAAGTGCTGTTATTGAATTGGGTCTAAGTAAATAGAATGTGACGCAGAACCATTCGCTGAATTTTCGAATCGAAAATCAAACAGGCATAGTTTACAATACTTGTACTCCATGAATTAATCGATAACTATACTTAGTACCTATCGTATAGGGGGAACTAATTTTAAAGAATTATTGAGGCGATATTCACTATAATAATAATGGCAAGCTGTCGTTCATTGTACCGTTTTAAGGTGAAGGTTTGATCAATAGTGGATCTTCCGGCTGATAATGATGATTTACTATAATATATTTTTTTTTACCCCTAACTACTGTTATATTTAAAAATAAAATCTTGTTTGTTTGCCGTCAGGAATCTAGCTCAAATACTCATACTCCGGTCGCCGATCGATCTAGGAGAGGTACGTAATATAATCTTTTATATCAACTAAACTTACGTTGCATGCCTCTTCAATATTCCCATCTGACCTGTTTCCCAGGCGACTGACAATGCCGATAGATTCCCAGTGAATAGACGTCGCGAGCACCGGGTTACCTTATATTGCTAGATTACGTTGATATTAGAAAAAATGTTTTGTAAATCGCATGCCTTACACCAAAATACGCTTTTTTACGTTACACATTTTTTTTAAAGGTATCATAGGTATGCATAAAGATTGTACCTAGAATTGACCATCCGCTTTCCTCCCGTGGGTGTCGTAAGAGACGACTAAGGGAAAATTCAGAAGATGGGCAGCAGCGTCTTCTGTAACTTCACCACCAATACTGCGATCCCCAAGCCCCTTGCTAAGCGTGGAGATAATGGCAACTCTCTTCACCTAACCTAAGGGGAAGGCCTTTGTTCAATAGTAGTCGTCTTCTGGCCGATGTTGATGATGATGCATAAAGATTCACCAATTTCTCAGAGGGCAGAGGCTATAGCTTTCCATTCTATCCTAACGGACCCCTTTCGCTTCGACTACACTAATCACATTGATAAAAAGCTTTTATAATACAATACCTGCCTTTTTAAACTTACCTACCAATAATGTGTAAGGGAGTTATGACTGCTTTATCGGATGACCTAAATTGGTATCAAATGGCCTCCAGGCAAGACTAAAGGAAAATAATTATCAATTTTGATAATTATTTTCCTTTACGTAATCTCGTCAACAACGAATCTTAAACAAACTTCCAAATGATCTAGAGGTAAAAACTAAAAATTACAATTGAAAGGTTCTGGGTATACGTATCTAATACTTCTGTTTAGATAACGGCCGCCAATCGGTATTTTTACCAGCAAAATATATATGAACGACGCGCGACGCTACGACATCACACGTGAACCGCAAAAAGTAGTTACTGTAAAAAATTGGTGACATTCTGGTCGACAGAACGATCATCGACAAAGAATGGTACGTTGGAAGAGAAATCACTAGGCATTTATTCCGACTTATTTTTGTACGACAGTATTAGTAGACTATCTAGTTCACAAAATATCGTACTGACGTCACCGTGGGAGTTTTCTCCATCAAAATTCGAAATTAGGTAAAACTCCACATATTTGTCCAAATTCATTAATTTATCATTTCTACTAACTACTATAAACATGACAATGTCAATACTCTTAGAATGTGATATTAAAATTTCCTGAAAAATAAACCGGTTCAAGACAAAGGGTGTCATTGTTTTAATGTCAAGAATTTTTTTTAAATAAGACTGTTACAAAATAAAATTAAAAAGGAAAATTATTTACCAAGTTTGCACATCACATTTCTATATACAGGCTGTTCTTTTATTCTCGGCCGCTTCGCTACTGTTCTTTCTCATGCATACAAATCCCGACAATGCAATGTCATTTTATCCCGTGGCTCCCCGCTGTCATTCACATGTCAACATGGATGACAGGCGGCGACGGCTGGCACGTGGGCCATGTCATATAAGCTTTATTTTTATTAAAAAGTAACGCTACGTTATCTTTATTAAATTATCGGATGGTTATGATCTGCACGTATTTTTTTATGAATGAAATATTTAATTAATGTTTGTGTATGTAGAGTTCTAAGGGTTGCCAAACAGGCACTGTTGTATAGAATTTGATTCTAAATTAAATAATTATGAAAACACGTGTACCTACCTCTATCTTTACACATTTTTTTTTAACTGTATGTATTGGTAAGATGTTTTGATTTACTAAGTATCACTTGATTTTGGTTTATCAGGCAAGATTTCAGCGTAGCGTGTTCAACAGCCAATTAAGGAAATTCATTACGCGATTAATTTTAGGCATTCATAATTAACTAGGTTTAATTAATTATATCGATAGACTGTTACATAGTCCTTAAGGCTATTTAATGAGTTTATTATCAATTAACGCAACTGTTTAGTAGTTATTAGGAATTGTCCAAAATTACTTTTTAATTGTATACATTTCGTGTTTATGAGTCGTCTAAAACTTAGCAACTACTCATTTTGTTTTGATTTTTAGTTGTTTATATGAAATATTACATACACAAACACACACTCGTGAAAACAATCTGCAAATGACTCATTTTTTTGTCCTGTGCTGGTATCGAACCGAATCCCCCAACCTTTAGCGCAGCAATCACTGCGCCAGTTAGGTTATGTTTAAAAGGTATACCCAATGTATAAAAAAAATCTTATCAGTAACAGTTTCCTAACATTTAAACGATATTAAAAACATGTGTAACACAACGAAACTATCAGTCAGCAAAAACACTTAAATTTTCACTACAATTTAACAATAGTATTCCCCTAATCGGTCGACAACAATAGCAGTTAAGTCGAATGCTAAACACGTGTCAAATACTGTGACATCGCTTTTAACATATAAACGAGAGTCGTAATAAAATAACCGTTTGATACGAAATTACAATAGGGGACAGAAATCTATGACCGACCGATTTCCGTGACGAATGCGCGCACCCTGTGGATGTCATTGTAGGGACGTGCCCAATGACGCAAAAAATGGTATTAAGCCCATCGAATAACTGTAGCATGAAATATAGGAATATTGTTAAATCCTTGTCAACCCTGATTGGCACTCTGCTGCCCGATTTGGGCAACTCTAACACGATAAGTCGAGTCAGTTGTAGTGCTTATTTTGTTTTTATTCGCGTCCGGTACAGTTAAAACGTGAAGTTTTTAGTGTCAGTTACGTCGTGCCTTGTTTATCGCGACTGTAATTAGGTGTGGTTATGTATGCTTTTACGAGGGTTCTTCCCTTTAAATATGGTAGAGGACCTAATTAACGATGTATAAACACAGTATACTAGTCTAACTTTAATTATCAAAAGCATTTTACGAACCACATACTCAAATATTTTATAATACTTACTCTTAATGGCATAAAAACTGTCTATGTAGACGTTTAATGGATATTGGGATACGTAATGTAAATTTAAAATTAACTAAAACTTGGACTTCTGATGAAGATATCAAATCTAAATACAAATTGTCAATTTACTTATTAGGTACTGTACAAACTCCGTGCTTCAGAAGGCTGTTCGCCCTGCGCCTGGTTTCTCTCCGGTTGTGTCAGTCTACCAATCAACCAGATTATAAGAGTGACATAATAGGTAGAGTACCTGTGTTCTCAGTATCTTCTGTGTACTTGGTTAGTCTAAAATTAAATAGGCAGCCGTGACCAAAATTCGGTCAGAAAGAAAAATTCATGGAGTACATTTAAGAAAAAACAGAAGAACAAACATTATTATTACTGTTCATTTAATTTAAATAGTGTTTGGCTTACTAATTAGTAGCGATAGTTGGTATTGTATGAAAATTGAAAATATAATTCAGAGCACTACAGCAATATTCAAACTGAGTGACTATAATATAATTGACAAAACTGTGGCTACCTAGCAAGTTAATCAGAAACACACCACCCGTAACCCGCCTATCGTTTCCTTTACATATTAGTATTCCCTAGCAGTAAGGTACTCTATAAACATACAAACAACCACTAACCTACCCCCGCTAGCTGAGCAAATCATTTAGGTACGATCATTGTCCCTCCGATGCGTTTAATATAAGTTTGGCAAGCTAGTCCGAGGCCGCATGCATATTCATGAGCCAACCAACTTGTACGGTAGGACTTGGCGTTTGACAAATCAGTTTACAGCTTACATTGCGTATAAATAAACATGCTAATAGATTCGGTAAGGATGTTAAGTGGTTAAATCTTTAGTAGATTGGTTTTCGAGATTATGATCCCTCCTGATATAGGAGGAATAAAGAACACCTATGCCTTTCTTGTACTTCTGATAGGAGTTAATGTGTTCAATAGAATACGCAGCGGTGACTGACCGCAGAAAATTTGTCTAAAAAGAATTTCATATAAGCTTTATTTTTATTAAAAAATACCGAGTTGAGTACAGCAGAAATTTATTTTTATATTGGGGATTTCAGGCCACTAACACGATTAGAGTAGTCTTAAAACTAACAAATATTCTAGACACAGGTATTTAAAAAAAGATAATATGTGCTATCATTAAATTAAAATGTAGGTTAGTATTTGAATGTATAATTGTAAAAACATAATAAAATGTATTTTCAATAGTTTTCATGAAATGAATCCAGCTTAATTGTATTTATTTCAGTATCTCTTTTTCATTTTTCCCAGAAAAAAGTGATAGGGAATTTCGGATGCAACGAGGCCTTTCAGTAATTCTTTGAACACCGACATTCAGGGAATAAAATCGCATAGAATATTTTTAAAAATACTAGGTTTATAAACATTCTAGGTAAATATTCTACTGCCGAATGTTCGCAGATGTTTTCATATGTTATCATTAATATTGATGTCTTTTCACAGCTACCTGTCAACGTGAAATAATATTTACAGATTTTAATTAACAGATAGATTACATGACAATATACGAACTTCTGTAATAATATCATCACATCACATCAGCCTATTGCAGTCCACTGTTGAACGTAGAACTCCCCCAGTCACTGCCAGCTACCCTCCTCAAGTCAACGGCTATAATATAACTGGGTACATTATCATTGGCGATAATTGAGCAACTGTGATGCTGTGTGTTCTAAGGGAGGCCTTTGTTCAACAGTGGACGTCTTCCGACTGATAATGAATGCTTTGCAAATTAAAATGATGTATTTCTTCAGTGCTAAATTGCATTGGCAGGGCATTATCTACTGGATATACATATATGATATATGGATAGACCAAATTCTGAAAGATTTTGCCCATAAACCAAGTCTGCCGAATAAGAAAAAACACGCACCTTACAAGGCGCCACTGACTACGATGACAATTGACATGTAAATAAAACTATCTTCGAGCACTCCCCTAAACCTTTCCATTCACCCCACAATGTGCTTTCGTATCTTGTCGGGTGTCAATTGTATATTCATGTGTTTCCCAATCTGTAGTATTCAGAAGAGTTTTTGTACAGTAAATGTAAAGTACAGTAAAAAAATTCTCTCATGGCGAGATCATTTGGAATTCTTTGCGAGAAAGAGATGGCCCGACAGTGCGCTGGACAGGGTTTTGTGAAAGAATAATGGGGAGGCCTTTGCCCCGGAGTAGGACATTGAACAGGCTACATTAAAAAAACAATCTAAGCCGTATAACTTCTAATTGCGATATTAATTGAGTTCGTAAGTCGGTGTATACTATCGTAACTGTGGTCCATACTTCCGTGAGCGGGATATTGACAAATTACTCGTATATACTGAAGCGTATCCATTAGGGAAGGCAAACATTATAGTGCCTACGCCGATAGAAGTTACAATATGCATCTATTCTTCTGTACATTCACTGTCCCTATGATAATTAGAAAACTTAACTAAACGGAGCCGCTTAAGTATACAATTAAATTCATATCAATACTAAAAAAAAAAATTATTTTTGAAATAATTTAAATGAATCCACTGTTTTTCATTCTTATTATATGCACGTTTTAATGAATTACCTGGTAATGGATAACCTAGGCAAACATATTCTGTCTATCAGAGATGTTCTAGAAATATACCAGGTTTGGACTCCTATTGATGATTAGGGTACGCCAGGATCGTAGCTAATGGAAATCCTTGGCCTCAGTCTACACCTCTGGGAAACAAGCTACGTAAATAGTTTTGTGCCATGTTCAACATCAGCTTTTTCGGCCACGTTGTAATCGTTTCGGCGACCACCAGCGCTCGCGTGCACCCACCTGCCATCTGTTTGTCTGCTGAATATTTCATGAGCAGCCAACAGTTACCCAGTTCCGTCGCTGGTTCACGCCCTCGCGCCGCTCTAAAGATGTCATAATTAATGAAATTCTGACGTAACATTTACTTGGGAGTTTGTTCTTAAGTCGGATTGAGTTGGTTTATTTTAAGTACCCAGTATCAGTGTCGGGGTTTCAGCTGTTTGTTGGCTTTCAGATTATCATTATCATATCTAATTAAAAAAATACTTTAAATTAGATTACGATTTTGGATCTTACGCGCAATGGTATAAAAATAGCTCAACGAGCGGAGACACAACTGATACAGGTAGGAATTTGAATAATAATTTTTTCTTAAGTACTTTGTGAATTTAATTACTCAATATGCCAAGTTCCAAGACAGTTTAGTGATTTCTCTGGGACGCCTCGAGCTTTATTGCCTTGATAGTTCTCAATGGTTATCATTGTAGATCCTGGCTTACGGAAGTCGCAATGATATGCACGAGTGGTGGGCTTGACCCCAAAAAAAAACTTAATTTGCAGAATCATCGACTCGCATGCATTAAGGCCAGAGGCAAATATTATTAAATAGTAGTAACAAGCGACACTCGACGGATAACGTGTGTATCTTTACATAAAAAGCTATAGGACAGCCACTTGTCCATAGCCCCTTACACTTCGCTTCATGCAAGATCGTTCAATTCACGAGGTCAAGCCGCTCTTGTCGCGATGAGCTTCTTTAGTGACCTTTCTTATATCGAGATCTACGTGCCCTACCTACGGAGAACCATCTATTTAAGTTGACATAATATACGAGTAGCAGTCAGAATCCTGAAGTCTGAACAATAACCTTAAAATACCTTACCTTACCTTACCACTCTATGCTTTTCTCGTGTATCGAGCGGTGCGTTTTACAAACATGCTTTTTCTTCGTTTTTGGTTGATGAAGATGCTATAAAATCTGCGGGTCGCAAAATTTTTGTCCCGTGCGGGAATCAAACCTACAAATCCCTAGCCTAGCAGTAAAATTCCTTAGCCACACCGATTATCAGGTCGTCAATTGCGTTACGTAAAAATGCGTGATTTTCATAGGTACTCCACTCCACATTCCTAAGTTGTAGTCAAAACATACTAAAAACACACAGTCTATAAAAAGCATCATAATTCAGGAAGCTAATATTCAAATCAGAATCGCATTCCATCATTCTACATTATTGATTCTTCCGAAATATTTCGGATGTGCAAACATTTGACGCCGTAATTGATTGACTTTGTAAGTTAAGTTAGTTTTGGACCTTTCCATTCGAATTGGGATCATAAATGTAAATACGCATTCCATTACGTTTGTACCAAACTTTTTGCAAGCTCGTCTTTCTTTTACGTGAATCGCTCAGATTTCTGTAACATTAGCTGGTTGATTTTCCTTTAAACTGGTTCTGAAAGCTGTATGTATAACCTTGACCTATGCCTTAAATTCACAGATTTAGATGGTGGTGTAAAGTCTTATCTAAAGAACCTTCGCAATAAATTCTCTTCTGATTATAATAATAATAATAATAATAATCTTTATTTTTCAGACAATATTACAGTCCATTTTGTTAGTAAAACACAACTTATAATTATTGTTAGTAGATAAAAACAATTAAAAAACACAATTTGACATTCACACTACCAACTTCACAAAATGTCTAAAAATAGGAGAGTACAGATTCTCCGCCACTGTTTTTAGGATGCTGTTGTTACTCGCCCGCATCCTAGTTACTATTGATGCCGTTTTCTTTCTAGTTAAGGCGTGAAAGTCGTCGGTTCGATTTTCCGCAAACATTAGCGACGCACTACAAAAGCGGGGTAGTCCCAACATCATCCTAAAGATATTATTATATTGGACACGCAGGGCGTTCAGCGATCCTTTGGTACAGCTGATCCATAGACCCCCCGTGTACAGACCCTGACAGTACGCTTTAAACAGCGTAATCTTAACCTGATCGGTACAACGGTGAAATCTACGTGCCAACATATTACCTCGGACCGCCAGCGCCCTGCGCTCCCTCTCAACATCTGCATTGTCCTTAAGGTCGTCTGTGAGTATATGCCCGAGATATCTAAAACTATTTGTTCTTTTTATGTCCATGCCATTCAGGGTAAAAGTGGGTATATGATCAGGGCATTTACCGGCGGCCTTAAACACCATGTATTCGCTTTTTTTCGCGTTGTACGCGAGACCATGCTTAGCTGCATAACTCTCGCAGACTTTCAGCATTGCTGCAATAGATCCTGGAGTCGGGCCCAGCAGCACCATGTCGTCTGCATAGCTGATGCTGTTGATATTTACACCACCAACCGAGCAGCCAACACGCATGCTGCTGAGCTCGTCTACCAGGTCATTGATATAGACATTAAAAAGCCTAGGAGACGTTAGCCCTCCCTGCCTTACACCGCATTCTAACCTATACGTTTCAGATAGCGTGTTAGACCACCTTACATTATTTGTTTGGTTAGCATACCAATATTGCAACAGCCTGAGGAGTTCATTTGGCACATTCCTATCCCCCAGCTTTCTCCAAAGCACATCATATGACACAAGGTCGAAGGCCTTGGAGAGATCCAGGAAACAGGCATATACCGGAGTTTTGCGGTCTGTATAATACTGAACAGTATTCTTGAGCGCCAAGATTGCAGTTTCAGTTGAAAGTTTGGGTTGAAAACCAAACTGAGCATCGTGAAGTTGTAGGGGATTTTTTAAACACGCGTCAAGTAAACTGTCCAGTATTTTAGCCGCCGTAGTAGCCAGAGAAATTGGGCGGTAGTTTCCCTTATCAGAGATATCTCCTGTTCTGTTCTTAGTAATTGGCACGACAATTGTTTTCATTAGGTCGGCAGGTAAGTAAGAGTGACTGATGCACAATGTAAATAGCAAAGAGAGGACTCTGGGTAGATGAATACCTGCATGTTTGAAATGTTCGATGCTGAGTCCATCATGACCAGGAGATTTCCCTCTGTTCATGTTTTTGATAACAGATCTTATTTGTTTGGATGTAAAGTACAAAAGGTTGTCTCCTTTTACATGATCTGACTCAGCATCGAACACCGTCACTGACTGACCCAGGGAAGAATGAACTCTGAAATGTTCCATGAACATGTTGGCTATTTCTTTTGGATCATTTTTTTCACCCACACTCACCGGCAAGCCAGGCTTGATATCTAGTTTCCGAGTAGCTTTCCAAAATTTACTAAAATTTTTTGTTGCTCTTTGTTTCGCAATATTGTCCATTTTAATTTTATCCTCATTTCTCTGACACCATTTCAAACGACTCTTAAATATTTTTCGAGCCTCACGCATATTTTCATAGCTAGACCCAGTCAGCGGCCGCTTATTACTAACCCAGATTCTAAATAATAACCTGGCCTCCCGGTGAGCGTCCCTGACATAATCATTCCAACCACATCTGTGAGGAACTCTCCCCGACCGTTCAAAGACCCTTCTCTGACTGCTGTGCTCGGCAGCTTCACACAATGCCTGGATAATATTGTTATAAAGACTATCCAAAACCAATTTATGCTCAGCCTTACTGCATACACCACGACTACACTCTGCAAGCTCTTGGGGAAAATCTATGTCACGAAGTTTATTATTACACATATTCCTGTATTCAATAATTTGAGAATCATCTCGTTCACCCCAAATGACCTTGCATTGTGCAGCACCGTGCGATGACAGTTTCGACCTTATAACATCTAAGTCGCACTCTATAGTTAACGGTAAATGATCCGACAGATACACATCCTCATCAATGTTAACGTTTATCACCGTCCGCCAAGCTGATTCTGTAACCACACAGTGGTCCAACCATCTTCTGCATCCGTGAGCTTCACTTATGAATGTGTAGTTACTCGTCAGACAACCTAACTTTTCAACATCGGCACATATCCAGGATTGGTCAGTGCAGAAATTACTAAGTTCCCTAAAAAACAGTTCATTCGGGTGCGCATTAAAGTCACCTAGTATAAATGCGGCTTCAACATCACAGCTCTCAACAACTGCACTGATCTCACCTAAGACCTCCGTAAAAATAGGCAGATTATCGGGCAAATCCACGGGCATATAAACAGATATAACAACAATCGATCGATCCCTCACTGTCGCCTTAATTGCCGTTAGACGAGTACTTGTGCATTCTATTATCGAAACTGCTTCAAAAATACCCTTCCTCCAAAGAATGGCCACTCCCCCAAATGGCCTTCCAATCAACAACCTTGTCGATGTATCTACAGCTGACTTTCCTGTATACTCAAAATCATTATGTATTGTGCCAAGAAATGGAATGTCCTGAGGGAGAAGCCACGTCTCCTGAAGGGCTACTATATCAGATAGTTTACAAATATCCCTAATACTACTAATTGATCTTTTAACTGACTTGCAATTAAAACTCGTTAACTTACAATACTTATTACTTTTACTATTATTATTATCACTACTCATGTTTCATTTGTTTACTAGGTAGATCTTCATCTTTCTTACGTTCATACAAGAAACGCAGGAAACGTCTAAAGGTTATGCCTTCTGGCCATAACTCGTTATTTAAAAACTTATTTAGTTTACTTTTGGAAACAAACAACTTATATGCATTGTAATCTTTTGATATTTTCATATTTATAAGTTTTAAAGACACACTTTCATTCGTTTTTTCTTTTATATAGTTGATTATATCTTGTTCACTCGTTTCTTTACTAACATTACTAATAAACAAGGGTACTTTAACATCTGCTGCTTTAAATTTAACCTCGGGTTCTATAGCCGCACGTCCCTTCTGCCCCATCAATTTATAGGGCTTAGACTTTTTATTTCGCACTACGGTCCACTCCGAACACTTGTCACCTACCGCTTGTTCACCTACATTCAAGTTCTGCATACACATACTACCATCCTTGGTTATACATTGCGAGATAACGTTTGACGATCGCTCCACCGTGACATCCTTCGATCGACTACCGACGTCCGTTTGTATATCACCTGCGAGCGCGCAGAGAGTCGACTCGCAAACCGGTTTGTTCAGAACTTCGCTAGTGGTCCGCGGCGCTTCATAACTTGTTGCTTCTTGCACTGTCTCGCTCACACCAACAAGGTCTCTGTGTCCTTGGCTGGAGTGATCGCTGCTCTCTTTCGCACCACTGTGAGTGCTCGCTCGTGTCTCAACGTGTCCTTGATCGTCTGTCGCATTTACTTCCTTATGTAGAAAAGAGACGAAGTCACCTTCACTATTCGCCGAAGTCATCGAAGAATGACTCAACACCGTCTGCCTGTTGTTTACACTAGAATCAGCTGATAATTGCGATGTTTTTATAGACACATATTGTAGACCTATGGGTCCACTATCCATGGGACTATCTAGCAAACAGGCTCCTCTTCTTCGATTAATGTTTACATTAGGTTCAAAGTTGTTCAACAAAGAGGCATTCTTCATATTATCAACTTCTTGTTTTAGTGATTCAAACTTTTCTGTTGTAACGACTTTTTCTGCTAGCGAGTTGTATTGGTTTTGTAGCTTTAAAATATCTTTGAGTAGCCGCGTTACATCCACATGGTCAAATGTAACCGGTGGTATCTTATGAAGCTCTTTTGCAACAAATATTGGAAATACCTCATGATTTGTTGTTTTCATCAGCCATATTATATCCTCCAGGTCTCTTATCATTTTTTTTCTTCCCTTCTTTTCGGCGTACGGGCATCTTCTTTTCTGTAGGTATTGCATCAAATATCAGCGATTTGGCTTTGACTATGTCTTCTGCCGAAAAAGCCGTTGTGCATAGTTGATGTATACTCTGTTCATCCATAAAACCCAGCACATTGTCCAAGAAAGCAAGCACTTCATTTATGATTATGTTACAGTTCACGCACTTTACAACATTCGAGGTCTTTGACCTTTGCTCCGTTACGTCACTCGTCGATGCCATATCGCGTCCGTTCAGTGTCACGCGCGCAACGAGACTGATATTTTTATAGGACACTATTATTATATAGGACACTAAAAACATAGAACCTACGATACTCTTTCTTTGACACGCGCAATGGTACAATAATCGAATGTCTCGTTTTACACCAAAAGTAAAAGCTGCGCATGTGAGTAAAATAAATTACAATACGAACATTATTCATTCAATTCGACTTCTACACCCTACCTAAAAGGATCTAACCAAAATATCCTTTTATTCTCCAGAGCAAACAGTTTCCGAATCGGCCCAGTAACCGATATTTTACGCGACTGCAAAACCGATTCAGTTCGCGTGTCTAGCTGGAGCATGTTCGCTTACCAAACAGACAGAGTTTGGTACTTTACCGACTCCGTGACCATTAAGCCCGAACACGAACATGGCTCATTTAAAAATAAAACTAGGTAAACCAAGCTCTATTGGAGAACTAGGTTTGTTAGCATCTGCTACAGATTTTTACGTGTGATTTGGCAGCAAATGAAGGGATATTTTGGGATAGAAGAACAGACGCAGTGTGTATGATTTTAAAGAATTATTTATTTGTGCTGCAGAGCTATAATAAAATTGCAATTAAGGTGCCGTTCACTTTTCGTAGGTAGCTAAAATGTTTACCGTATATTTTTCATTTCATTCAAGCCCGAATATAAAATTCAGTCATATATTCTCCCGGACTTTGTAAGCCTTCAGTAAAAATCACTGAAACATTTACATATTTTTTATAAAATATAGGATTTCTAGTATTCATTTTGTCAGAGAGAAACTACATATAGATTGAACAGTCGTCTGACAAAACTCTAAGAACGAAAAGCAAAAGTACAAAGTAAAGCAACCCAAAATACAACTCGTAGACTCGGATCGTATCAAGTAAATAAAGGGCGTTCTATTGTACCCTCGCAGAAAAGGGGAAGTGCAGACATCCATTACAGACATCAAATTAAATCTGCATGCCGACTGCTCTGCTCTCTATTTACTAATGGATTGCACTAACTTGAATTAGGGATGCCAATAAGTGGCCCCAATTGAAACATTTGACCATAGTGGAATTAGTATAGGACATTGAGTACTTTTGTGACGTCGAGGTGGATTTATGGTTTCTAAAACACAAAGCCTGTCAATGTTTATGTAGTTTTTAGTCATTATTTAGGCTAGGTTGCTGCAAACACAGTCTGGCAATTTCATCAACCCATCCGATAACCAGTGTGAGTGTGAAGCCCCCGATCACATCATGCGCCACCTGCTTGAGTATCCCAAATGTCCTTTCACGTCCACACTGGCGAACCTAATCAAAGCCTCTGATGCCACTATCAAGGCAACACAAAATATCGAGTACTGTCGAGACGAAAAGAAGAAGTGATACTTTGACACTATTGACTGTCCCTAAATGCAGCAGTTTCACAGTGTTATATCTTTACATAACTCACCTCTGACTACCATTATAATTATGACTACTTTTTCTATAAACAATATCATATTTTCTGGTCCTGGTATATTATCATAGTCTCGTAAGATTCAAAGGGTACGATGCGGATGGGCGTCAATCGCCCGTAAATTAACATGCACCGTGCTTGTGAACGATGACGTCACTTAGAACAGGCTTCAGCGATGCTTCGGTAATCTAATGTATGATAATCAGGTTTACTAACTATATATTTTCCACGTCTTTTTATAATAACGTAACATCACGCCTGTATTTCCCCTAAGGGGTAGGCAAAGGGCCCATAATACACCCACATTTATGTTATAGGTAATAGGGGCGAGCCTATAGCTATCAACCGGGCACAAATCCAGACTCCGTGCTGCTACTGAGAATTACCTAATGGAAAAACCCAACAACATTTTGCCCAACCCGGGATTCAAACCCAGGACCTCGTGCTCAGGAGTCGCACTAAGCAACCACTGCGCCGATAGGGCAGTGGTTGCTGGATATGGGCAATCAGTAAAATAATATAGTTAGATAAAATATAAAATGTAAACTTATATTCATAACGACACAGCTATTCACATTGAAGCTTTATTAGAATATTCTTCGCGACGTTGTATTGATGAAATGTAATTTCTGTGGTTACTGATATCAGTTATACTTTATATTACATACCAGTGGCAACCTAACTACGGGTACAAGGCTGCGGAGAAGACGATTGCTGCACCAGAATAATATAATAGTGCGTCTGTACACAAAACAAATGCGTCAACAGTGTCCGTACAAAGTTAAATGACTAAATCTATCCATATTTCATAATCCAAATGAAATGATCCGATATCCAATACGTCCTTAAGTACATACATAGGATATTCTATCTCCATATACCACTTCAAACGAGAGCAAAGCTTCTGCTTGTTATGCCAAGCTAAACTAATGCGTACGATAGACTGAGAGTTCAAAGTATTTCTTAGAACTAAGCGGCTTACCTTTAATATTTCAACTATTCGGTCGTCGGAATGAAACATCTACGGGATTTGCATCATATTGGAATGAAATGGGGCTTTCCTTTGCGGATTCGGGGAGTATTATTTAAAATAATATTGCTGATTTAAACTAAAGAATGATAAGCTGTCGTTATCTTGAGTTTTTAACCCTTTAACCGCTTGGCTAAATATCAATTGTCGTGCCCCTAGCGCGAGGCTACAAATCGACAAAATAATACCTACAATAAATAAGGAGGGGCAATCGTTGTATCGATAAAAAAAAGTCAAAGAATTTTTTATGTTTTTATTTTAAATCAGCCTTATGGCTTCTACAAACAGGCGCGACACAAAGAAACCGCTCATGTTTCGCTTCATGTTCAAAAATATCCAGTTCCGAGGAGTCGCTGCTCAAAGGTACTGAAGGTGATACCCCCGAAATAAATGCGTCAAAGTTTTCTTTATCAGGTACAGTTATGTCTAACGTCCAATTAATGCCTTCATTGTCGTCATGATCCTGAAATGACAAATTAAAATTTATTACGTAAGTATATTATTTTTTATATTCATTAGGTAGGTATATAACTTTAACAAAAAGGAACCTAGTTAGCGTTCCTGCACACGATGCCGTCACCGCGCCGTCGCCGCGCCGACGCCCGCCGCACAGTTACACTGTAGAATACGAGTCGCGCGAAGCCCGCCACCGCGCCGCCACCGCGCGCGTTCCCGTCCCTGTCTCGTTTGATTCATTCCATTGATTCCATTACCGACCGCGTACGAACGTGCACGCCGCGAGATCGCACGCAGCCGGTACCTAATGGAATGAATCAAACAGACAGGGACGGGAACGCGCGCGGTGGCGGCGCGGTGGCGGGCTTCGCGCGACTCGTATTCTACAGTGTAACTGTGCGGCGGGCGTCGGCGCGGCGACGGCGCGGTGACGGCATCGTGTGCAGAACGCTTATTAAAGTTATCTTTTTTTTAAAGATAACTCATGCACTAGGAATAATTCCTGTGTAGCTTGGGACTTCACAAACACACAAGTCACGGACACAAAACAGCTACACCCAAACTCGAATAATGATTTATGAAAGAGAGAGAGAAAAAGAGACAAACGCGAGTGCGAGTGCCTGTCCGGCTTGGTAGGTACTGTCACAGTACCTTAATAATGGTAAGGACAACATACAACACGGTTCCAAATTTGAACAATCAATAGGATATGTAGGTAGTTAAGTAGGTAATATAGGTAATAACAGAATTACATCACAATATTTAAAATACTATTTCGATTCATCAAGGAGTTACCTAAACCCAACGAAAGTCTTATTTATACCTATACCTACTGAATAATGTGCAAATAACCTAAGAAGAAATTGAAATAGGTACTTACCTCTCCATCACTTCTAAATTCTATCGAATCGGATAATTCCAATTCGTCGTCACACTCGTCGTCGTCACCTTCTAATATTCTTAATAATTCCTCAGTAGTCGTCATTGTTGAAAATTGAAATGTGACTATTTTATCGACAATGCACAAATACCAACGAACAACATTAATGGAACTTTCCATTCGTTTGATCCGCTTGTGACGTAGGCAGTGGTCGTATTAATGTGACAGCCGCGCTAGACTAACTAGAGAAATATGTTGCAAGCATAGGAGTCAAGGGATGGGAACTAACGTCAAATGTTGGCATTATACAAAGATCGTGAGGGATATTTTTCTTATGAATAATAAGGAAAAGAATTAATAACACAAGGCAATATGTTAAATTTAACTTTATTTGGTATGACACCGTTTATTTTATGCTGAATGATGCATTATACCTGATTATTTAACTGTTTGTTATTTCGTTTTTAAAATGCGCATTGCATTGTATCCCATCCCTATGGTCATATTTATGCGACGCGCGCGATAGACGCCGAAGAAAATTTCAAGCTGCCAATTACTTATTTTTGTTTAAGTTTTTTGAATGCTTAGAGTTATGACACATAATTTTAAGTAATTGTTGTAAATAATAGCTCTATTTAATAATAGTTTTAGTTGTACCACGCAATTAATAGGACGAAAATAGAACGAAAAAATCATGCATGTTCTCTGTCGCAGAAATACGACACGCGCGGTAGGGACACGGAAATATTTGTCGCATATATGCGACACGCGCGGTTAAAGGGTTAATGATATGGTCTGATCTAAACAAAAGGTAAAGTTTGTACCAGTATCTGAACATAATCCTGACGCCCGCCGTGCTGACACTGAGAATTACCTACCTAATAAAAAAACCCTACTACACTGTCCGACTTATGAATCGAGCTCTGGACCTTACGATCAACAGCCGCGCCTTGCGACCACTAGACCAACGAGGCAGTTACATATTAGCCGTCTGTCAAGACATATCGTAGACGCAGACTTCCTAACTGCCATAATAATCATAACATGTGCATAATATTACAGAGAATGGCACTTGATGTATACTGATGTATTCACATCACGTTTACAGTTTAGGCTTAATGTGACAGATGGCGCTACCTATACCTTTCCATTATGTACGTGTGGAGGTTTATAGCTCAGACCAAAAAAATTGTATGTAGCTGGAATATTGAAACCGTGTTGTTTTTGGAGACTTTGTGGTTCGAAAAGGAAGCAGAACATTAATAATAACATGACTAAACCAGTATGCGGCTTTTATTCAGAAGGAGCTCGTCCAGCTATTTCCATAGTCAATACAGTCTATATGTATGTAAGTATAACCAATTAATCATCATTAAAACATAGCATAGGTGCATGTACTATAGCTGCGTTTTATAGACTTATGAGAAGCACAAACGCCGTGGCAGCGGATCACATACATTTTTGACTAAAACAAGCCGACCGATCATGTACTGTTTAGTTATTGTGTGATAAAACGAAAACCTTTGTACTTAGGTTAATGACAACCTTCAGAATGTAAACACTGGTGTCCAGTAATGGTGTTCAAATATCAATAACCAAAAGCATTTTTGTTACGTATTATCTTAAACCGTTCTCACATAAAACAGACACGTGTAACCCTCTTCATCATAAAAGGCATTATAAATAAGTCCTTTTTCAATCCTAAAAGATCTAAGTTATTTTTCCTTTTAACCGACATCTTTTATGTAGACCTAGATACCCTTTATGCTAACTTAATATTTTGAAGGAAGACCTGTGCGTGTAAGGGTTATGAAGCTCTACAAGAAAGACCAAGGATTATATTGCCGATCCATGGTACACCATGTAGTGTAAGTATACAATATTGCATATGTATCGATGATAATGGTTATAGATGTTTTATCTCTCGAAGTCCATTTGACTACGAATAGGTGGGCACATGCACATTGTTTTAGTGTGTGTTACTTGAAGAGCGCTCAGTCACGGTTGTGACACACGGTTACACACTCAAGCCTCAGTATCACTAGACGATACAACCACAGCGAGAGCCAAACGGACACCGCATTATTACTTATATTATAACTTCGTGAGATTACATTTAACGTTTTCAATTTCGTACAGGCTTATCATTTGGTTATCCATATTTAGCTCGTCTTGACACCGTCGTTTGCTGTGTCTAGGCAAAAATGTCTTTACAGAGTTGCTTTTAATATGTCAGGGAAAACCTAGCAAATAATACCTACAAACGTTTGCTGACTTTCCTCTCTTAGAGGCGTGCAAATACGACTTCCCTACATTTTACAGCTACATTATATATTTGTTGTATCATAAAAATTCAAATGTAATGTACAGCTTCAATATTATCACGTGCGTCATAACATAAAACTGTGTGGTGCCATTCACCCCTTGCACCAGGCCGAGGGTTGACACTGAATAGATTTATTAAAGATTCACACACACTGGCAAACTAGATTTTTCTATATCGCGCCCTACTTCGCGGGATTAAGGAAAAATGTTTCGAACCTAGCGATTTGAATGAGTATTTCAAAGAGATGGTTTATTAAAGCAGGCTTTCCTTTCTAAAAGATAGCTTATAATGCTGGTTTCCATTTAGATAGCGAGTTATTTTGTTTAGACGGGGAAAATACTGCAAATACCTAAAGCACTTCATATTTTTGAGGACTATTCAAATTGAAAATGTTTTGCGTAAACCAATTACACGCACTTATTAAACGTCAATTTACTAGCTTTTTTAGCACTAGCCCGACGACTCCCTCGTTGAGCTAGTCGCGACTGCTGAGCACAAGGTCGTGGGTTCGAATCCCGGGTCGGGCCAAAGTGTCACTGGGTTTTTCCATTAGGTAATTCTCTCATTAGCAGCACGGAGTCTGGATTTGTGCCCGGTTGATGGCAATAGGCTCGCACCCTATTACATTGGGACCCAAAAACATAACTGGCGAAATGTGGGTGTACCTTAGTTTTTCCTATAATCGACTATGGTGATGTTTGCTATTTTGACCTGAATGCTGATCTACTCAACAAACTCGACAGACTTCTAAATAACTGCATTCGATTCGTTTTCAATCTTCGTAAATATGATCATGTTTCTGTGTATCGGTCGCAATTGAACTGGTTGCCTATCCGCGAACGCAGAAACATGAGGGCTTTGACCACCTTGTTCTCCATATTATGTCTGCCAAACTGCCCTACATATCTTACATCTCACTTTCAATACCTCTGTGACAACCACAACAAGCATCTTCGTTCTTCCACTAATCGTCTTCTTCAATGTCCCTCGCATCACTCTGATTTCGTTCACTCTACCTTCTTCATTCAATCCATTCTTCTTTAGAACGCGCTCCCTCGTGAGATCAGGATGGTAAATAATCGGCAAAACTTTTAAAAGAAAATTAAACGATACCTACTCGACAAGACGACGGATTCATGATGTATCTCGACCAAACTACGGATATTATTATATTGTATGTATGTATTTATGTATGTATCATATGTAATGAAATATTATAATTTATGTATGTTTATAAGATAATAATTATGTATTATGAATTCGCCTGTTTTTACAATCGTTTGTGCATCTACCGTTTCTATCTCTGCACTACCTGAAGGTTTGACTGGTAGAAAATGCTTAAGGCATTAAGTCCGCCTTGTACACAACTGTACTTAAGTTCTAATAAATAAATATGCACCTCTGCCTACCCCTTTCGGGGAATACAGGCGTGATGTTATGTTATATTATGTAATTTACTAGCGTCTTCACCAATATTACAGTTAACGGTTCTGGGAACTTTTATCCCTATAGTATGGGGTGCGAATCTCGCAGTATATGTATATTCGCAGTAGGTATACAATATTTCGGACTTAATCGTAATATACTATCAGAGGGTAATTTTATACTCTTGACGAACGTCCTTGCAGGCCTCGTGTTCGCTGTAGCACAGAAATCGTTTAAGAACTCCTTCACGCCTTTAAACACAATAACATTTTACATGAACTCAAAAGCTTTTACGGTAACACACATTTACGACTCCTTTGATTTTTACGACTGCTATTATTTTGGACGCAGCAGAATGTTGCTCGATTATAACACCTACACCGCACAGAGGTTCAAAGATTCGTAGTAAAGTTATTGAAACGTCGCCAAATCCACTTAGTTTTATGACTTGGAAAATGCGATACGTCGCCTCGCAGCGGGGGCGTTGTGTATGGCAACATTTCCTTATTCGACGCTACCACGGTTACGGGACATGATTAAACTAGGTTTTCACCTGACTTCGTGCACTGTGACTCTATCACGTAGATTGCGTAACTCATCATCAGCTGGAAAACATCCACTGTTGAACAAAGGCCTCCCCCTTGAAATGTGGGGGAGTTGTTATAATCCCCATGCTTGGCAAGCGGCTTGGTGATTGCAATATTGGTGGTGATGTTAAAGATGACGCTGTTGCCCATCTGGATTTTCCCTTTACTTTCCCGTTTGTCTACCTACATATAATACCTAAACTTCGTATAATACCTTATTGTTAAATCGTTAAAAAAAACAAAATTCCTAAATATTGCTAACTTAGGGAAAGATGGTACAAAAATAGCATTAGAGGCAAAAGGTACCTTACCTATGTCTTGAAATTTGGGTAATGCGTCGAAGTTACAAAACAATATAAAATAATGACCCATTGCATGAAATGAACAGATAAAGAAACGTGTATTGAAGCTTTAAGCTCAACTCAAGAAACGTATCTAAAGTTTGGAGGACTACGTAGTAACATTGCGGTGCGATAAAGACAGCTTTAACTAAGACATACGTGTACACTTGTACAGCCGTACCAAAGACAGTCTCGTTACAATTTTACAGCAAGCAATCCTCTATACGATCTCGAGATTAGAGCCAAGAAAACCCTAATCAGAAAATCTTGGTTCAAGGATTTGAATGTGAAAATTAGAAATTTGAGTGTCGACCCAGTTGCGGTACGAACTCGAGGGCATGTAATGGGCCCCAAGCATACCATTCGGAAACTTAACATCTACGCAGTTTTATAAGGGCAGGTAGTCACTGGACTAAGTCGATCTGTAAAGCAGGACCTGTTTGAACTTCGTTTCGATCCTTTTAAATTTGTTGCTCGATGAAAGCTTGTAAGTATATCAATGTACTTATAGACGTCCTGTGTACAAAGGGAAAGCCTTAGGACATCTTTATTCGTTTGAAATAAAATGAATGATAAAGATAAATTGTATTTGTATTCTTGCTAGATCTTGTACGGATATCGCAGAATTCATGGAAATAAATCTCTTTCCTTCTTCGATTACGGCACATTACTATTACCTATATTACTATTGAAGTGTTTTTTACACTCGAAGACTTTACTAAAAATGTAATATTATTGTATGATCCTTTTACGGTCACAGTTTTTTAGGAGGCAATGCAATGCTCTTATTGCACCACAACTGGCTCTGACAACTGATTGATTACTTCAGGCCGCTAAAGGCAATTTGAAAGCCCAGAGTGGCAATACAAAGCCTAAATCAAGCTGGACGGTAGAGTTTAACTGTTTGCAGAAATCTAGACTGTACACAAATTAAATATTATTATTGATAGTAAAAAAGCATCAATACTTTTTTTGCATCTTCTTCTATCGAGTCCACATGAGCTCATACAGTAAAAAGGAAGGATAACTACTCAACCTATTACAAGTGAGTCTGACTGCCTAGGTAGTGCGAGAGGATCAATCCATCAGATTATTATTATAAATGTGGAAATAACTCTGTTTGTCTTTTATCTGTACCTACGGCTAAATCGCTAAAATAATTATATTGAAGTTTAGTACGGCTACTTTTTATTGCGTTTAAGTTCTCCACGCGGTGAAGTCGCTAGCGAAAGCTATATATAACATATATCATCACTAAAGGAGGCTTATTTTAATGCACCCACCTTTTTATCGTGACCAAAATAATATAAAATTTCATATAGAGGACGGTGAGAACAAAAATACTCAAACATTTTTATGATTTCAAAACTCAACGATATCTGGCAACAGGGCACAGTTTTGTCGGGGTTTACCCGCACAGCCGAACACTTGGCGCGTAGTGAATACACAGCTTAATTCAACCAAGTCCCAGAAAGAGTACTTAAGTTGATTTGTTGTCGTTTCGCCATTTAATTGCTGCTGGCGAAATTGCGGCCATTGCCAAACTACTGTAAATGTGGGATTACGGGTTTAAAACTGTATTTACATTGTATTAGTGATTTAAGTGAGCTTTTTTAATTATTTAATTCAGTTAATTGACTTTAGTAATTGGGAGGATTATGTGTACTATTTGTTAATAGGTATTTAGATATTTGGTAGATGATTGTAATTGTTGAACGCTTTTGTTCGAACTTTAAAATTACTTGATATGTGTACTCTCATACAGTATAAAACCCCGCAAGCTATTCAGGTGTGTTTTCTTTTACAAACGACTCTTTAGACGTTCGAAACAAAAGCTTTTTTCACCCTGGTACTTGAACTTTAACCTCAAAAACAATAGGTATATTCGTTTATTTGTTAGGTAAAATAAATATTGTTGACGATAATAAATCTTTCTTTAAGTACTATCCGAGGTTCTTTTAGTAAGGTACTTTTAAAGGTTCGATCTCAACGTTTCTGATCATTCGCATAATACCTATGTATCTGAGGATTTTAGCCGACGCGACGCTCAAGTAATAGGATATATAAACCAAATTTAGATTTTAATTGAAGTAATGCAATAAATAAAAACCAATTCACCCTCATAGTAAGACCAATTACGAAATTTAACAAATCCTATAAAAATCATTGGCGTTTATATCATTATGCTATTTTAAAGCCGGGTTCCTACATAAGGCACTAAGAAAAAAGGCAAAAAAGCCAAGAAAATAAAAGTAGGGGTGGAGGTATCTTTTTAGCTTTTTTACGTGGAATGCGATTTCTCTTCAGCGAATAGTTTGGGGGCTGAGTGAAAATCTGTGTCGACTTTTTGTCGCCTTCAATACGAATCAAGCCTAATGTCCCGGAAATTGCATTTTGGCTAAAAACCTTTGCCACATAGACAAAAGTAATCAAGTATAATATTTTCTAACCATTTTTTGTCTGAATAAAGTTCTTATGAGTATAGTTTCATTTTAAATATTGTGCTACGTAGGTATACTTAAAAAATCTAGATGTATTGTGACTCTATCAAAGTACCTTTTATGAATTTATGGATCCACAAAATGCAGACGCAGTTGGCACACAAAAAATATTTATAATTCAGGCCACATTGAGGGACAAAAGAAAACTGAAATAATCAGACGCCAGCCCGCTTACTTTTTGTCTTGTATTAAATTAAAACCTTTAACATCCATTGCTGTGATTTTAATCTCATAAAACACATTCCACAAACGTACTTACATTCCATTTGCAATAGAATACCTTCGAAGCGCAACCTTTAACTGATCCTTACCTCAAACAAACCAATTGAAATACTTTGTTCTGGGAAAAACAATGTGCGGTTTCGAAAGGTTTAATGAAATCTATCAGGTACGATGTAAATGTTACGCGCAAGGGTTCGTCATAAACAATGGATGGAGACCCGGATTACTCAAATGTGATTTCTGTTTATAACACAGAATAGTATAATAATGGAGTGATTATGTATTGGCGAAAATTCATGGTTGACTTTTCATAGTAGGCTAAAGGTATGTCACCTATAATAAATTCAAATTCAATTTTTTAATAAGCTTTGTCTTGGAATTCTTCGTCAAATAATATTTCTTTTTATAAATGAAGTGATACAATATATTTAATGATTACGAAATTGTATGTCACTTCCC
This sequence comes from Abrostola triplasia, assembly GCA_946251915.1. NCBI lineage: Eukaryota > Metazoa > Arthropoda > Insecta > Lepidoptera > Noctuidae > Abrostola > Abrostola triplasia. The sequence goes on along the minus strand of OX276434.1, from coordinate 4,542,669 downwards.
GTCGATACCCGCACGAATGTTAATGTATTGCAGGTACTGTGTGCGGACCATATCGAAGCTGATTGAGCTATAGTATAGGAATTTTCATAGTCTGTTAGCAAAGCCTAAACATACAAGCTTGATTCTACAATAAGCCGATAAGCACTCCATTTGTTAATCATTCCGTGGCGATTTAAGGCCCAGCACTCGTGTATCCGATTTTACTATCGTTCAAAATGTACGATAGTCCCACAGTTTCAAAGTTTACACCGCGTTGGTTTCCTGTATTTATTGCCTAATGCTTCGAGTTTTTAGTTTCGACAACCAGAATTTACTAGTATACACATTTTCAGAGGGATTTCTGTTTACTTAAAAGTTGTTTTGTTTGGATTAAAATGAAAATGTTTTTTGTGAACATTTTTAAATAACATTCATTTTTAATGGCTTCAATAAAGAGGTAAATTTAGGTTTTATGTTTAACTTACCTACCTACAGAGCAGTATTTCGAACATTAAAACTGAATAGATAATTTACAAGTGACAGGTCTACAGTAAAAATGTGTGTTATTTTAAAATCAATCACTTTTTAAAACCAATGCTTTACCCACTAGAACTTTATTAACATTATACAAAATCCTTTCACAAAAATTAACATAGATACGAGGTATTACAAGTTTCTGTGGATTATTGTTGAAAATGTTGATGTGAATCACAGTTAATTAATATTGAATCGATTCGCAGAACTGTTTTTGGATTGTTAACAAAGCATTAGTTCATCAAAACACATTTCCTTGTTTCCATGAACTGGCTTTTACCTCATAAGCGTTTATCGAACGAGGATTTGTTAGTAAACGATTTAACAGTAACCAATTCGGGCATACGACTGTACCGTAACAGACGGGCTTCGCTTGCGCGGGCAGCTGTACTTATCTACCTGATGCGCTTATGGGTTTCTTAACTGAGTGTCTTAACTACAACGGATCTTAAACTTATCGATCCATAACACTTCCAGAGTCCCAAAATGTAGGTTGGTTGAAAAACCTATGTCTACATAAGGCATCCCTACGGGGCATACAGGCGTGATGTTTTGTTTTATATTTTTACTAGTTGCGCCCCGCGGTGTTACGCAACATTTATTCGGGATAAAAAGTAGCCTATGTGTTATTCTGTTGTATAAACGATATTACTGTAAAGTTTTATTAAAATCCGTTCGTAGTTTTTGAAAGAGTAACAAACATCTATCCATACATTCAAACTTTCGCGTCATTAGTAGGTACGTAGAACATATTTCAAAGCATACTAACGAAGTTTTTCAGTCAGTTTTTCAGTCAAAAGTTGTGTCTCCTGAATCGATCAATGAATGACTAACATACCAAAATACAAACATATTCCGACAAATAATTTTACAGTACATTTTAAAATACAATTAAATGCACTACATAGGTACAATCTTGTCAACAAAAGTCACTGTTATCAATTTAGAATCAGCCTCCGGTTTACCATAAAACAACTTGAATATCAAGTAAAATTAAAATTCCTACAAAGCCTTTTGTTTTCAGTACTTTATTTCCATATTACAAATTCCTTCCATCTTTCGAATAATACGCTTGAATTCAAAATCCACATAAAAGAGTCACACTGAATTCTAAACCAACCAAAAACACTGTGAAATATAAATGTATGGTTACACACTCTTACATATACATACATAATTCTTTTATCCGACGTTTTATTTGAAAAAGCGACTTAATCCGCATCAGGCGTTCATTAACGCGGCTCTATAACTCATGTACATTCGTTCATGCACTGGGCCTTTGTTACAGCCTGTGCTAAAATCAATGGCAAAATGATGACAACCATAATTTGGACACCACAAAAGAAATGGTTCATGGTGGTCATATTTACATTGGTAAATGATGAGGCTGCGACATTTTTACTAGTTATGGCTACATAACCAGTAACCGATGGATGCAAATGTGGCGTCGTTCATTGTGGCGTTCTATGGGGCCTTTTGTTTAACTGTGGACGTCTTCCGGCTGATGATGATGCAAATAATGCTAATTTAAGCAAGGAATTGTATTATATTTGCTGCCCTACATGGTCTTGGCGAGGTTAAATACAAGTGTTCAGCTACCTATCGAGCAACAAAGATTTTTTGTCTCAGTAATTTTTACAATTTATACAAATGTTTTTAATCTATATTTTTCTTTTGTGCTTTGTCTTGCACTGCTCTCATTGTATAAGGCACATTCAAAGTACAGTAAGACATTTTTTTTTCCTTATTCAGTTTCATGTTCATTGGTTTTGCCATCATTTTCTATTGCATTACAAACACTCAGGCTTAAACAAACATCTAAAGGTCAAACAAATATTTATTTTCAATTGCAATCGCAATTGGATCGTCAGACTGTTTGTTTGCAGATTGCTACAAAAATAAAAAGTTTATTGCATTCCTGTAGATAATAAAGAGGTTTTGCGAATATGAAGTCCGGATGTGAAAAAATATTAGTTAAAAATGGATGAAATATTTCTGTATAAGCCTACAAAATCAAATTGTGCTATAAGTTACATTAACGACTTGTATTTCTAGTAGGTACTTTTATTTGGCTATCATTTTGCAAATTTGTCAAATACTCGAAAATGTAAATATCAACACGCTATAGGCCAACTAGGCAGATCCAAATTCATCGAAACAACGTAAACAAATCCACAAAAGCTTAAACAGCAACAAACTATGTAAACTTCACCGATATACGTTGATATATAACGGTGGGTCAAAAGCAAAGCCGAGTTGATCTACTGCCAAATACTATACTGTGGAGTTAGTCTCAAATTATAACAAATGGCTCCATACATTACGTTGTCTTGCTAAACCCATCGCCCGGCAGGTGGGTGCTCGGCCAGGTAAACTGGTGGCAATTTCACTTTGGCCCCTTTATCGGCAATGTCAGCTTGCGGTCCTAACATTATTTATTGCTGCAGAAGAGTGAACTTTAATTTCAGTGCGTCCCCGCGGTACCCAGGCTTTTTATCATACCGTGTTATGCACGTTTACGTGCATTTACACGCGGGTTATTGTGGCTATTTTGGAAAAAATCAATGCCGAAAATTCCCGAAATATTGCTGTCCGTGAAATTAACTTCAATCTGTCGATGTTGAGCTTAAATAAGAGTAGGTACACCTTTGTTGCTTCCAAGAAATGCAATTCTAGTTAGAAACTGTACACCATGCTTTAAGACATCATCATCAGCCTATGTCAGTCCATGCTGGATATAGGCCTTTAAACGTATTTCCTTTTAGTTTAAGGTAGCTAGACTTCTAATTCACTGCTGAGATTCAAAGTCAAAGCTAAGTAAGCAATGACTACTTTACATTACAGTCGCCATACGCGTTATTACAATCCAAACTCTTTCAGTATTCAATATATTCACACTCACCGAACACATAACAAAGCGTAATGGAAAAGCAAATATAAGTAAGGAAATATGCGAGAATTTTACAAAAAAAATCTTCTAAAGAATGTCATACTTCCCCCCTATTTACACAAAGTATTGACACAAAGTAATCGGGATGGGAGGAGTGTCCCTTATTGACAAAACGTGCCTTCCGCCAAAATATTAAAAATAATCCTCCTACGCATTTTGCCTGCCAACGAAATCAAAAGGATTGAAAAAGAAAACAAAAATTTCACCAGCAGGAAATTATTTTCCTGCTTGCGCGATATTATTTTTCAATAACTTGGAATATTTTCGTACATTGTCTCCTGCTTAACGTGGAAAATTTATGACGTGAATTTATATCTGGTTAAGTTGAGATTACAATCGTAGGATACGGAGGCCGCACCCGAGTGTTGACTCAAGTCTTGCATGAACTCGTATTTATCATGTTATTACAGACTAGCAGTAACGTATCCATTCAAGTAGCACTCATATTCTACTTAAACTAAGAGGCGCCGTTTGCAGATGACAGGATTAAACGTAAACTTATTGTCAGTTTATCGTAGTCACAGCTAGCAATTTCCTGGTTTCCTAATATATTCATACATAACATCACGCCTGTATTCCCCGAAGGGGTAGGCAGAGGTGCACATTTATAGTACACCCACATTTCGCCAGTTATGTTTTTAGGTCCCAATGTAATAGGGGGCGAGCCTATTGCTATCACTGGGCACAAATCTAGACTCCGTGCTGCCACTGAGAATTACCTAATGGAAAAACCCAGTAACACTTGGCCCGACCCGGGATTCGAACCCAGGACCTCGTGCTCAGCAGTCGCGACCACTAGACCAACGAGGCAGTCCTAATATATTCAACATTCTAATTTAAACAAATAGAATCATCATTATCATCACCCCATTGCAGTCTGCTGCTGGACATAGGCCTCTCCCAATATACGCCAAAAAAGAACCTAATATTGTTTTGTACAAAAAGAATAACGCGATTTAATGTAATCCATGAACAGTAGGTACCTCCGAAAAAAATATACAGTACTCCGTTTAGCTGGATTAAAACTTAATCCCATGTTAATGGGAATACTGTAAAATATTCTACTCAATATCATAATAAAATACATTTTAAATTCAACAGGCACATAAAAGTATAATGTAAAGATATTATGAATTCACAGCAGCTGAAATTATGTAAAAGGTATTATCAACAACGAGCGTATTACTTTTTTCAATAAAGAATTTTCGTCGGAGCATAAAAATAAATTTTGGATAAAAATACGGTATTAACTATACAATAATTACAATGCAAAAAGTAGTTTAATTTTATGAATATCGCTTGCGTGTTAAATGAATAACTCGTTACTTAAGTTTCTCATGTTACCGAATGTAATGAAAATTACGACAGTCTAAAATGCTGAAAGCTACTCACAAATTAAAGCGGGTTTGACAATGTTTTAATGAACCGTGGATATGTCAATAAAAGTCGTCGGATAGGAAAGCTCAATGACAAAACGTCCTATCAGCTTCGCTTCGAAAATGAGGTCAGCGTCAATGATTTGCATATATGGAAATCTATATAGGTTGGTAATTAAATGAAAATGATTTATTTTAATATTTTGTCTCAATTTATTATTCCCTACTGCCTCGTTGGTCTAGTGGTTGCTAAGTGCGACTGCTGAGCACGAGGTCCTGGGTTCGAATTCCGGGTCGGGCAAAGTGTTACTGGGTTTTTCCATTAGGTAATTCTCAGTAGCAGCACGGAGTCTGGATTTGTGCCCTGTTGGCAATAGGCTCGCCCCCTATTACATTGGGACCTAAAACCTAACCGGCGAAATGTGGGTATACTGTACGTGAACCTCTGCCTACCCTTTCGGGGAATACAGGCGTGATGTTATGTTATGTTATTATTCCCTATTAATGTTTTAATCGTATTATCAACGATTGGATTGACAACATAGTTTTTTTTAACATCCATTATACTTCGAAATAACATTTCTCCTCTACTTGTTTTGATAAAATATGACATGCTCACACGCACGGACTTAGAACATAATATCGGACCACAATAATATATTTAATAGTATAGTCACGTTGAAAATTGTTGTACCTATTTTTTATAATATAACTATGTATAGGTTAAATAAACAGTTTCAAACTAAAAAAAAACATTATTATGCTGAGAATTTTTTGCGCCGATTAATAGGCAAGTCATAGCCACCTAAACCTATATTTAAGAACGTATGTTACGTATCCATGATTACATTTTTTTTTCAATATAATTACATCAGCTATTTTCGCCCCTTATCACTGTGAAGACATATCACTCCTCCAAATGTCCTATATTTGGGTAAATCTAACTCATCCCATTTACTCCCATGACGGGTCCACGGTAGTTGCACTCAACGGCCGCCACATCGGCGCCGGCATCTCATAATGATGGTGGCGCCACGCCCCGGAGTGTCCTATTTAATAACTTGTTTACCCCTAATGGATGTGGCGCACACCGAACTACAACAATGAATGGAACTGGAGAATGCTTAACTGGTCGTAACATTCATAGTTGACTATTATGAAATTGACGTGTTAAAAGTGTTTGCAACAACCTATTTACAGAAATAATAATAATAATGTATTTATTGTTCAAATTTAAAGTTTACTTGCATTGTACAAATTTAATGTTCAAAAGTAACATAAATAGTTTATTCATTTACAGCCATTTTTTGGGACTCATAAGAACGATTTTCTACAATGAAAATGCTCGATAATAACCGAAGTGCGGTGTGACAGTCATCCCGTTTTAATAGCCTCCGCTGTGTCATTACTCGCTTAATAATCACGATCAGCGTTGTTTATGGCCGATACTCCATATTTTTGGCTCAATTAAGGCCCTAATTTTATTAACTTCCACTCTCTTTATTAACTGAGTAGTCTATTAATATCCTTACATTTTGACCGCGCGGGTGACTCATCTGGACAATTTTGATGTTGATTTTTAAAAGGGAACACCCAAAAGTTAAATTCGTTTGTGTTGGTTCTTCTCCTTTTTCTTTTTGTAAGCGTCAGGCTCGACCGATGTTTGATTATTTCCAATGCAAACGGTGATTGTTGCAATTACATTGTACAGTAATATGATTCACAATTCTAACAACATTCTTATTAAGTTCCAAAAGTGTGTTTCGACACAGAATTTTCGTATTAAATTTCTATACAAAATGAACACCAGTGTACCTCATTTCAGCCTGGTTGAATATAAACATACGGGCTAAATTAAATTAAATGCAACGGTATGTTTTGTGAATATTTCTTCTATAGGGGCAAAGTTAGCATGTACGTTTTGAAATAATTAAATACGTGCTACGAGCCTACGCGCCTACGGCGTAGCAGCGCGAGCTTTTGTTTGCAATGCATTTATTATTTACCACAATCAAAATAAAGCAAGTGATTCATATTTTTTTTAGATAAAAATATGAAAAATGCAATGGGAACTGTGTTATTTTAATGTGATTGCAAATGTGAAACAATGTATTTAAAAATAACTTAAATAAATCCTTTTTCTTTTGACCTTTGTCCCTTATACTAGTAGTATAATCTGGCCGTTCGATAAATAGGTCTCGAATTCACGACATCAGTTAAAAAAAAAGAAAAGATAAGCAACTTCTAAATTTAAAAAACCCGGCATAATTTCACCTCAACCACAAAGCATAACATTAAAAGTTATACTTGTAACAACTCTGAGCTTTGCATTGTGGAGTGAATCCTCTAGCGGTGCTCGCAAACCGTCGTCGTATGCAACCGTATTACAATGTCCATTTTTCTGGTTTAGCCGGCTGGCTGCAGGTCATTCCTGTTACATTATTCAGGGCGCTGTACAATGTCCACTAAGGCGCTGTCTCCACGAGCGAGAGAATCGGGACGAGTCCGCCCTTAGGCGCTGTCTCCACGAGCGAGAGAATCGCGGCGATATTATCGTCGTGCCACGTATTTCTATACACTCTCTATGGAGCCGTCTCCACACGGCGATATTATCGCCGCGATGCGACGAGTGGCAACGAGCGCGCGAAACGTCATTACATCGTCGCTAGCCCGTCGTGACTAGCAGCGGGCCCGCCGCGCGCTCGTGACGCTCTCGCACGAGCGCGCTGTCAAACGCAGCGTCATTTCAGCGTACTTGCAGTAGCACCCCACAACACTATATCCATAATAAAGAATTATTTTATCGACTGAGACACTACTTATTTCGCTCTCGTCTGGCACGTAACTGAATTCTTTCTTTGACAACGCGTCGTCAAGGAAACGCGGCGATACCGTTACGAGTCGCCGCGGAAACGCTGTGATTCCGTTACGACTCGCGACGATACGCGGCGGAATTATCGCTCGTTCGTGGAGATTCTCTGACGATATAAGGGCGGACTCGTCCCGATTCTCTCGCTCGTGGAGACAGCGCCTTATATCGTCAGAGAATCTCCACGAACGAGCGATAATTCCGCCGCGTATCGTCGCGAGTCGTAACGGAATCACAGCGTTTCCGCGGCGACTCGTAACGGTATCGCCGCGTTTCCTTGACGACGCGTTGTCAAAGAAAGAATTCAGTTACGTGCCAGACGAGAGCGAAATAAGTAGTGTCTCAGTCGATAAAATAATTCTTTATTATGGATATAGTGTTGTGGGGTGCTACTGCAAGTACGCTAGTGAATATGCAGTTATTGTTATTGTTAAGAAGGGAAAAAAAGCGCCGCTGGTGGACACATCCCATGTTGCTACGTCGTGAAAGTCATGGACATTTCCATGTGAATTATGAAGAATATCGAAATCATCCAGAATGGTTTGAAGATGAATATTTAATGCCAATTCCTGTTTTCGATGAACTGTTAAGTTTACTATCAAGACACTTATCAAAGCAAGATACTAATATGAGGAAAAGTATCGGGCCATGTGAAAGATTAGCAGTAACACTACAGTAAGTTTAAAGCAGATTTATTTTACTTAAACGCTTACATCAAATTAAAACTTAAAGTTTACATTCCATCAAAGTGATCTAACATTTGAGCAATATCGTCCTCGCTTGTTGGTGTGGATGTACGAGAATAAGAGTCTAGCAATGTATGTGATGATGGTGTGTATTTCTTAATTACGGTCATAATCTCAGTTCTGGCATCAATTAAACAGTCTTCTTTTATTTTGTCCATAAGTGGTAACAACGAACGGAAAAATGCCTCATTTCCACGCTCGTCGCGGTACTGTGGTTGAACATTATTTCTTTGTATATCTATACTCTCGCGCATAACATTCGATATCTCTTTATTAGATTCCAGAAACATTTGGACTAATGTTTTCTTTTTATTAGACGTGGATGGTTCCGTAACACTGGAGGTAGTATTAACCGAACTGTCGTCATCCTCAAAAACATCTTGACTGTCCTCATTGGGCATGTTTGACGATGTTGAAGCGTGTTCTGTGTGTTTCTTTAAAAAAAGTAATGCATCATAATGAATATACTTTCGTCGTTTTGAGGCAGCTTGACCGGATTTTGAACATTGCTGCAACTTTAACTCCTTACGAAATTGATCCCTTAAAGATTTCCATTTTGTCATTAACTCAAGTCCTGAAGGAAAGAAATAAGTTTTAATTTAAATATTATAATAATATACAAGTATACATATATGAATTATTATGTATTTTAATAAAAAAAAACAACACTGATTAATAAATCCGAACGCTTTGATGGAGGCTTCGTTTTTCATCCCATTTAAAAAAAAAAACTTTCCCTCAGGTGTAAATTTGCAAACAAACGCGAGCCTATTTTATATTGAAAAAAATATATGATAAAGTATATTTTAAAAATAATAATGTCATTTTCCAGATATCTCGCTTCTGGAACAAGTTATAAACGCCTTCAGAATAAGTACAGAATTTCGAAAAAAACGTTGGCTAAATTAATAAAAGAAACGTGTGGAATTATATGGAAAGTGCTAGCACCTACGGAAATGGCAGCCCCGAACAAAGAATCATGGAAAAGAATCTCAGAGGGATTTAAAGACAACGCGAATTTCCCACATTGCTTGGGAGCGCTAGACGGCAAACACATTCGAATTCAGTGCCCCCGGAATTCCGGCTCTCTATACTTTAATTATAAAAAGTACAACTCAATCGTTTTATTGGCTTTGGTGGATTCGAATTATTTATTTACTGTGATTGACGTAGGTTCTTATGGCCGTGAAAATGATTCTACCATTTTTCAATCTTCAATTCTAGGCCAGAAGCTAAATGAAGAAGCTCTTGATTTGCCGGAAGAAGAAGAACTGGTATCTGGCGGACCCAAAATGCCATATGTGATTGTAGCTGATGAGGCCTTCGGTATTCATCGAAATTTAATGCGACCGTATCCAGGTCGATGTCTTACTACGGATAAAAAAATTTTCAACTACAGACTGTCTCGTGCGAGACGTTTCGTAGAATGTGTCTTTGGACAAATCGCCTCAAAATTTCGCATATTTCATAATACAATAAATCTTCAACCGGACAGTTCAATTCTTGTAATAAAAGCAGCTTGCGTTTTGCACAACTTCATAAAGCGTCGAGCATTAAATGCCACTGACGGGGAAAATGAAGACATATCTAATCAACTAAATATGACACCCGTACTTCAAAGGACAAGGAATTCGGGGTTGCATATTCGAAACTTATTTAAAGATTATTTTAACACAGTGGGCGCGGTTCCTTGGCAAAATGACTACATCGTTTAATGAAAATTATCTTTCTTATAATTATTGTTGAAACAACGGTTTTGTACCGACGAATGTATATTATTTTGTTACACCATAGACAATAAAAAGTAACAATTATAACAACAATATGTAATTACCTAAATAAATATAAATAAATATATTGTACGCTTACCTTTTTCTTTTTTTTCTTTAGAGGTTAGGTCATCCCACTCTGTGAACATAGCACTTCCCACATCATACCAATACTTTGCTTTAATTTCTCTGTTTCGATACTCGGCCAACTGAACATCGTAAAGGGCAGGTCTCTCTCTCACTTCAAGTATAAACTTTTCAATGTCAAACATTGTACTATTGTTTAAAAAGCTTGTCGAAACGTCCTTGCTTGACAAGAGGCAACGCTGAAATGACGCTGCGTTTGACAGCGCGCTCGTGCGAGAGCGTCACGAGCGCGCGGCGGGCCCGCTGCTAGTCACGACGGGCTAGCGACGATGTAATGACGTTTCGCGCGCTCGTTGCCACTCGTCGCATCGCACAGCGCCTAAGGCGCTGTCTCCACGAGCGAGAGAATCGCGGCGATATTATCGTCGTGCCACGTATTTCTATACACTCTCTATGGAGCCGTCTCCACACGGCGATATTATCGCCGCGATGCGACGAGTGGCAACGAGCGCGCGAAACGTCATTACATCGTCGCTAGCCCGTCGTGACTAGCAGCGGGCCCGCCGCGCGCTCGTGACGCTCTCGCACGAGCGCGCTGTCAAACGCAGCGTCATTTCAGCGTACTTGCAGTAGCACCCCACAACACTATATCCATAATAAAGAATTATTTTATCGACTGAGACACTACTTATTTCGCTCTCGTCTGGCACGTAACTGAATTCTTTCTTTGACAACGCGTCGTCAAGGAAACGCGGCGATACCGTTACGAGTCGCCGCGGAAACGCTGTGATTCCGTTACGACTCGCGACGATACGCGGCGGAATTATCGCTCGTTCGTGGAGATTCTCTGACGATATAAGGGCGGACTCGTCCCGATTCTCTCGCTCGTGGAGACAGCGCCTTAAACTCGGTCAATGCAAGAAACAATACGTTTGTAAACTTTCCGATAGCTGTGTACAGAATTCTATTGTAAATTGTACCTGCCTGGTTGAGGCACAGTTTTTGTGTGTATTTGTGTGGGACTAGTTGATACACATAATACATTTGGCGTTAAATATCATTATTCAGTATTTACGTAATGATGACGGACTCAAAAGGAACTCAGAGCTATCCCACCGCAATACCATCACCAATACAGGAAATAAAACTTACCATTATTGAGGACAAAGTAAATGAAAATTACATTATCATCATCAGCTGGCATACGTCTACTGTTGAACAAATGCCTCCCTCTTAGAACGCCACAATGAACGACAACTTGCCATTTGCATCCACCGGTTGCCCGCAACTCTGACAATGTCGTCGGTCTGGTGGGAGGCCTGCCTGCGTCTTCTGACTTAATGTTACACACTTTAAATAAAGATATAATATAATAATAATAATAACAGCCTAAAACTGTCCCAATGCAGGGCAAACGCGTATAGAGAAGGACTCAATCCTTCTCTTACTTAAACATTACCGTTGTAAATAAACGCAATAAACTATGTAAACTAATGATCTGAGCGAACATCTCTACCTTTGTAACTACGGAACGTAGTTTTCGTGTAAATTTAGTAGAATACTCACGAGGCCACAAGTTAGTCTGACTGCACTGTACGGTACGAAAAATTGCGGGATATGAAACTATGTTTTGCGGTTTGAAACGCCGAGTATTTCGAACGTCCACACGTCTGGCTTGGCGGGCGGAGCGTCCGCAGCATGTTGTACATGTAGCAATCAACAAACGCAGTGTCTGTGTAACGAATTATGTTGGAAAAGCTGTAGGTATGGGGGTTCCCATTTTACCAAAATGTTCCAACTGTGTATTAATAATAATAATAACAGCCTATAACTGTCCCACTGCAGGGCAAATGCCTTTTCTCGTATAGAGAACGATTGAGCATCAATTCCAACTGTGTAATATGAGCATAATGCAATTTATCAGACACAATTATTATTAGTCAGTGTATCCTAAAATTACTCATAAATCTCTAAGAAAGTACACAGTTCTACAACACTGAAAAAAAAGCTATATTTGTTCATGCCTCGGTAATTGCTTACTAACCACCATTCACAAGCATTTTGTTTACATTATGTAGGCAATGATAGCTTATTTTGCGTCATAAGTCATTCATAAATGCTATATAGCTTGCTCTCAATACAAATGACTAAGGCAATATTTTCGAAATAGCCGCTATAAATTATATTTATTCGACGCCGACACTCTTGGGACACGTCATGTTCACACAAATGTTTATTGTTTACGTAACAGATGATGGTCATCGAAATAAATCGAAGGTTTTAAATTACAGCTTTAACAATGGTTTCGTTGTAGGAACATACTCGGTTTAACACATTGCGTTAGCATTGCCCAGTAATTTACCCGCGCGAATGAATACTCTTTATTAATTTATGCCAACCCAGTCTGATTTCAGAATATGAGGTATAAAATCAAGATGCAGGTGCAAAGTACACAGAACAATTTTCCTACTTTTGTGTTTTGATTTGAAACTTCCTCGGTACAGTCAGATCGCTTAGTCGCTGACTCTAATGGCACAACCATTACACTACCTTGATATTTAAAAAATCAAATAGTTGAATGTAACAAATGAACAACAACTCAAACCACAAGATAATCAATATACCAACAATCTGTCGACCGACTGTTACAACATCAATTCATTACGGCTAACTCAATCGTCGGAAGGCATCCTGCCCCTATTAAACGGCGATGGGCTTTGCTAAAACAATTCCCCGCATCCGGCCCACCGTCCATTAAAGACGCCTGCAGACGTTGCAACGAGCAGATAGTCGTTCATATTAAAATACCGAAGCCAAGGAATAAAGGAAATTGTGCAGCAGGTTCCTGAGGAAATGTAAATAATTAACGTTGCAGTTTAGTATTGAATTTCTTAAAGTTTTATCTTACAGCACCGATAAAGGATAATCCAGGACGAAAAAATCGAGGTATTCTTCTTTCTTACCCTATCGGAATCGCAAGGTGTTTGTGTTTAAAACATATTAGCAAAACATTCAAATTTTGGAAAATATGGACGCTTATGTAGTGGACAAAATAGTCAGCACTTTCAACACGGTATAAGAAATTCTCATAACTGAAATCAATGAGGCGTATAGCTAAAAAATCAGAGAAAGAAAAAGTTGTTTTAAAGCCAGCCACAAAACCGAGAGGATTAAATCCATAACCCTTTAATAGATATGAAATAAACTTGTCCTAAAGTTTGGGCTAACATTCTAGTCACGTAGGCATGACAGCGATTTCTTTGAAAATTCTATTCGGCGTCCTATGTGACATGAATTTTAATAGTTACTTATACTTACTAACTGCTTTTAAACTGTTTTTTAAGTTAGGCTACCTAGACCTTGAAGATAAAACTGGTTGTAGCTTTTCTTAGACAGAGTACCTAAATATTAAAACGGGTGTTTTAAAGGCGATGGATGCTATTAAAATAAAACAATTTGAATAAAAACATCCAGTCCAATCAAAACCTGGTCCACATTTTGGACTGAATAGCTTACAACTTCGACGAACACAGACAAAACTGTATGCAAATATTATTTAATTTAAATAGACTAAAAATATCTACTCTTATTTACTTGACTTCCTCGGGCAGTGGTTGATAAGCGCGACTGCTGAACACGAGGTCCTGGGTCCGAATCCTAGGTCGGGCAATGTGTTATTGAGTTCATACTCAGTAGCAGCACGGAGACCTCTGCCCACACCTTCGGTGAACACGGGCGGGATGATTATGTTATGTATGTCTTATTGACTTACAAGGCTATTTAATACACTTTACCCTGGATCCACACACAATAGTATGTTATATGTGTCGTAAATTTTGGGCTTAAATTAGAATAGATAAGATTTAAAATTCGCAAATATTCATTCTCTCATACGTGAGAGTACGATAAAAATATTCTGTAAGTAAATAAGTCTGTACAGGGTCGTTAAGCGTCCTCACCTTAATAAAGATAAGGCCTGCCACTTACAACTGCAGGGGCGGGCGCCTTAATGGACATTAAACCTGGCTCAGTTCCTTTAAACTGAAAATTAGAACACGTGCTAGCTAAATAATATTTTAATTAAAGAGATTAGAACAGATTAGACTTAGTAGTACTATAACTTTGTATGGATATTACAGTGATTATGGGAACATACGCGTTAATGGGTGCGTGAAGTTGATATGTGAAGATTGTTATTCCTTTGTGGTGAGAATTGTATTTAGTACCTACCTATAGCCTATAGGTATTAAAGGCTTCGGCCGTGAGTTTTGTTACATACACAATGGTAATGATGGGCAAATCTATACAGCAAACGCTGGACAAACGGTTTCCCAAACTCTCTGAAGCATCTATAAGGTAGGTACATTAGTTGTACACCATCAACATGCTAAGAGACATTCTAAAAAAATACCTATAAAATTGTTAACTCTATTTGTGCAGCGACAAGTGATTACATTTCAGTATTCTGAATTAAATATCAGTAGGGTAATTCACTCATTTTTCAACGTAGTCATCATAACATTACGTCTATACCAATAAATAATAATATAGTAAATACTAAGACTATACCTAGACGTCTCTCTATATTTTATGCCTAAACTCTGAATAAAATACATTCTACGTGCGAACCTTGTAGGAACATATCAAAAGCCTTTACCTAAGAAGGAAAGACAATGTTAACGAGGTTTTAAACAAATTCTTTAATCCGCTCGTAAACTAGTTACGGTTTGTGGTTGTTCTTAAAGCTCGCCAAGTCTGGCGTGCACTTCTTCAAATTGAATTTGCTCTCAGGAAGGATTTGGTGCACGGGAACCACAAAGAAAATTGTTTTTCTCTCATTTAACGTCGAGTCTTAGAACAAAAGTATGTTGGAGTGAAGATTATTTATTTTTAATTACCCAGATATTATTGTAAAAAGGTCTTTAATATATTTCATAGAACGCGCCTTCTTGTTTGATGATAAAAGGTCCAAAATGAATATAAAAAATGTACTAAAAGTATATAATAATTTAGTTATCTTGCTTTTTTACTCAACGGAACTTACTGACTATTTATATATTTTTCTTATTCAATTTTTTTTCGGAACTATTTGCAATGTTGCCAATTTACCACTCTATATGAAAATAAACCTTTCCAATGTCCATACATATAATGAGTATAATATAATCGAATATATAATCGTTATCAGTAAACATCTGTAAAATGTTTTGTTACATAAACTCTAAACTCTTAGTACCTACTTTCATGGTTAGTAAGGGCTCGTACAAAGGAATCGCCATCTTTTCACAAGTTTGTAAAGTTGTCTGGTACAATCTCCTTTGTGAACACTGCGACTTGCTCGTACCATGAGACTGTGGCATTAACGTAGCCAGTTGTTTGAGACTGATTATTGTACAACTTGAACATCTTCCAGTGTATACTTAGTTTTTGAAATAAAACTAGTTCTACGGATTTCATCGCGGTTTTTATTGATTTGTTGTTCTTATTTGAGCAACTACTATCAACCACCTTAGATTTTAATTATTATTAACAATCCGATTTACGCAAAATGAGCTCACTGTGACATCCGGTCTTGCAGTTTTACGCTTGGATTTAACTGTCCCAGCCATCTTCTCTATTGAAATTAGCGTTTTTTTTTTCAATAACCTCGCGCCGAGTGAGGAAGCCTATAGAAATTATTTACTTACTTTTATTTAAATAAATCTAAAATATGTATAATAAATGCAGGCTTACACTATGCAATATCTTAAATGTCTACAAAATTATTGGATTAGTTTAGTTAGGTGTTGTTGACGAAACATTCTTCAGTAGGTACAAACAAAAACATAAATTTAAACTTTAGCCTATAATTTCCGAAATAGAACGAGAATATGTAAATGGAAGAGACCTTTTGGATCAGGCCGCATGTAAAATAAATGTTTATGAAAAAAAAACAAATTTTAAAAATAGAATGGTATTTTACCCGAATTCTAAGCAGTCCTGTTCAAATCCCTGGCAACCCAGCAGCATAGCATGTCTGTGATAAATGTGTATTCCCGCCACGGTCGGTTTGCCGCGTGTCAGCCATTTTTCTTATCGTATTATATTGAGTGAAATTCGGTGCGGTGGAAAAATGCCGCGTGCGTCTCTTACGTGGGTTGAAGATACTTTGCTTGAGAAATCCGTGTGGCGAGCAGATTCCGAGTATTAATAATGTTGATCTAAATTTAATGTTGTTGATAAATGAATAAAGTTAAAAATTATTTTTTATTTATGTAGTTATTGCTTTACAGGTTTTTCATTTTTTTTTTAAATATTGGTCTCTGTAAAATTCAAAGTAAATACCAAGTCAATGTCGATTAGTTTACAATAAACATTAATTTCACTTCTGTGTCAAGAAGTCAATTGTGCAAAACGGTTATCCATTCTATCTTCAAAACAACTTCGTAGGTATAGGGCAAGAAATAGCACAGGTAAGAACAAGCATTGCCGCACAACAGCTTTATTTTGAAAAATAAACCAAAATCTTAATGTGTAAGGCCTGATGGTGCTTTTAGATGGTAGCCAAAAGAAGATATCCTAGCGTGATAAACCAAAACTTTTCATCACAACCTCATCCATTACACCCGCTCCCCGACATCCAATGGACAGCCATTGTGTGGAAAGAAAGTACACTTAATTAAACTTCGCTACGCTTCATTACCTTGCTCGGCTTTAATGGCCACTAATAACGAAGACCGCAAGATAATGCAACTATTACTGCCATTATAAAAGATCATTATAACTTGCTAAGACAAACTAACCAACGATTAAATAGCGTATACTTTGGAAGAGAATACTGGCTTACACAGGACTGTCGCTTTGTTCCCGTAGGTATCGTAAAGGTGACTAACGGTTATGTCAAGAGGATGGATAGCATACTTTATGTGCTGAGACTCAGTTATTGTGGGTATATTCTCTTAAGAGATCATTGTTGCAGTCAGCGGAACTCCTAGTGCAAACAAAGTTTACATAAAATATTAGTAATAAACAATCCTGTGCGACAATAGCAGCAATAGACAAAAGTAGTAGGAAATGAATGATCGGAACAAAGAGGTTTCAGGCGCTTGGTGCATGCTTTGCAAGGTGCATCCATAACAATACTTCGCTTGAAAATACGAAATTAAAATGTTTGACAATGTTGTTCTACTAAATCTAGGGTACACTTAATCTAATATCATATACCTAAAGACAATCTATATGAAATTTTGAATGTATAATCTACATAATATTATGGTATATAATGTATAACCCACTCTATAATCAATTTTCTGGGTCATAATAAACTTTGCTCTATCGTTAAGATAATAATTTTCTATTGCTACCAATTCACGAGTAAGGCGTGTGCCAAAAATGTGAGCTTTCTGCTTGGAAGAGCTGATATACGAGTATATATGTATATATGGCCCAAATATGAATTTGCTTGGTCCTTATTACAGTATTTTCGGTTCACAATCATAGTGCCTATTTCTAGTAAATATAAATGGATGGGCTGAGAGACTGCTCTCTGCCATTCTAACTCTTAAAGCAGGAAGACTGACAAGGACTATTATATTAAAAACTCCCCTTTTCGCTCTCAAAGTTGCTAAAACATGGAAGTGCTTCGTGACACTCTTTAATTACTATCATGTGGCAGTGATTTGAGCTGCCGGGTTTCGTATCACAAAGTTTGAGCTTTATTCAAGCAATGCTGGGACATTTTGTTCCACAATACGTCTTAGATTTTAAAAGTAAAATCGATGGTGATTAGTTCGATATCTTTCCTATTGTGGTTAATTGATTCTGAGAGATGAGATGTAACCGTACTCACGCCTATAAATTCAATCAACGCAAACGAAGGCAATTTAAGAAAGAAAGTTAAGTAAAATAATATCCTAATAATGATCCTATTCAATTTCTAGAGTTTTATGGATTCATTTCAAATAATTCACGTAAACTACATTTATCCGGAGCACCTAGCATCACTCAGAATTCCTTCCGCTCTGGCCAAGCGGACTCAAACAAAGTTGGGGAAATTCAGATCTTTATCTTAAGAAAACTTGTTAAAAGTCAACCGTATAATAGCGTGAAATTACACTCAGAGTCACACCCAGTTATGAATACTAAAGTAAATTTAGCTTCATAAAAAGTTTGGATAGACTTTTATAGACACAACCATGAAGCTGGTAGAGCGCCAGTAATGTTTGCCGATCTTAATTCCCGGAGTCCCGAATCCCGTAATATTGACCACACTTGACTTCACTAGCATTGATATATAGTCTGTAATCCGTAGTCCCAGAGTATACTTCAGTTTTTATTGAGTTATTATCTCCGGTAACGACTGAATTTATTGTATGGGCGCATCGGGTTCACAACTGTTCAACTATTTGATGAATGCCACCGTTTATTTTTATTGCGTTTAAACATTTTTGTTTATTCATACGGATTACGCACAGGTAAATAAATTTTCACGTTGTTATAAAACAGTATGGTTGAACTGAATGTGGAAACATTGAGGTGCTGTACCTTCACAAATTTTTACTCAATTACGAACCTTAAATTCAGAGTCCAAAATGTATTTATGAAAATGTTCATTGTGGACAATCTGCTTCCATTGCATTAGAGGTTTAGCATAATTTTGATAATATTGATTATTTTACTGTATGAGAATTTTGAAAGTGGGTTTTCTATTATTCGTAATGGCCCATACATCATGCTCTTACTTAACTAAAAGAACTAAAGAAGAAATAAAGAATTAAAGATCTGCCTTTTTAAATTAAAATAGACGTGAGTAACAAGATAATCAAAACGGGAAGAAAGAAACAAGAATGCCAGGATCGTAGTAAATGGAAATCCGTGGTCTCTGCTTACCCCTCAGAAACAGTTGTGACTTTATGTATGTATGTTTCAAAACGAAAAAATAAAAAAAAGATAAAATCGCATTTCAAGATTAAGACCGACTTACAAATAAATAAACGAATTACTTTACACACGTCCCCACGTCTATAAAAGAGCAATAGCATAAATAATCTTCCAAACTGATATCTAAACAATAACATAAATCCTTAGAAAATCACCATAAGATAAGGTATGTGAGCACTATCTCATGTAATTTCATCTCAGAGGGGTGACCAATAGGCGAAGTAGATTGAGTGGGAGCACCCCGCGGTGACTAACTTAGATTTATGTCCACAAGTTACATGTTCTTAGGTTTATGCTCACACTTATTGAATTGTATGAGTAAGAGATAAGTTTTTTGTAGTCTTTCATAAGTTTCTGAAGTGTTAGTAAGGTGAATGGGTTGTGTAATACTTTCAGTATGAATAGCGGAAAACGTGGGCAGCAAAAGAGGACAATTCTAAAAACTTTTCTTTTTCGCTTCAATACACTTTACTCTCAGTGACGAATTATTTCTTTTTATATAGAAAGTTATTTTATTTCAAACTAGCTGCGCCCCGCGATATTACCCGCTACATTTTTTCGGGATAATAAGTAGCCTATGTGTTTATCCAGGGTGTCAGCTACCCCCATATGAAATTTTATTAAAATCCAATCAGTAGTTTTTACGTGAAAGAGTAACAAACATCCATCCATACATACAAACTTTCGCGTTTATAATATTAGTAGGGATTGTGTGTAGTGGCTTTTATATATGCTTTTTGTAGTAATTATGAATAAAAACCAAATGTTAATGAAAAAATTGTTTTAGATCACGTATTTCATTTTCAATTCATCTTTCCTCATTATACTGACCCTATGCATAAATCGAAAAAAATCTTAATAGCCATGAACATTAATTCCAACATTTTTCAATGTTCAAAAGTCATAAAAACTCATAATGCAGTGCGTAAAACGGACGGACATTTAAAAAAGCGAGTTTAATTTTAAAAGTGGGGAAAAGATAACAGTGGTGTGTAATTTATGACGTCATTATGGCGGAAATTAAATGAAAAACGCCGCTGAGCCGACATTACGTCCACATGTACCGTCAGTCTGTGTTTCAATAATGAAACGCTAAATCCCCAAAGATCTTGGGTGAGTTATTCGATAAAGTACATTATTCGTGCTTCCACACGCAAGGAAACTTGTGTAGGTACCTTTCTCGGTCTCTCTTTCCAGCTATAAATCTGATATGCGAATCTGAAGACATCACTTATGATCTCACTTCGAAATCCGCGGTGCGATTTGAAATTTGCGCATAGCAAGGTCACTTACGAGATGACTTTCGAGATGACTTTCGAGATGATAATAACAACCACCGGTAGCTTGGACCCTGTTCCCGCTGCTGGTTGGGCCTTATGTTTTATATTTTTTAATATTGTATTTGTTTTTATAGATATACTCTTTAAAAATGTAATTTATAAGAAATGTGTACCTATACATAAAGGAAATAATAATACAATGTATTTATTTTTTAACTTTAAAGTTTACATGCATGGTACAAATTTGATGATGTTAGTCAGAATATTGCAGAATAAGCAGATGGTAGTATTAGCTATCCTTATTTTTTTCCCCCATTTCGCTTTGTCCAAGAGGCTAGCTTCGGAGATCTGGCTCTTTCATGTATCTACATCTATCCCCTGTTTGGGTCTGCCTCAAATCTTCGGCCAGATATAAAAAACTTGTATTGCAAAGTTCCCGACATAATGCAGGCATTCTTTATAAGTATTTGTAAAACTTACGCATTATTTATTGTTTAAAAGAAACCCGTTTATTTTTAGTAACTAATTTAATAAGGTACCTGTATAAGTGTATAACTGTGTATAATATTGTGTCAATAATCATTTCAGTTATAAGTGCATTAAGAACATTACTATGTATAGAATGTAGCGTTCTATACATAGTAATGTTGAGTCATACATTGAGGCAACCCGGTAATATACAAAAGTACTCGTGTTAGAGATAAGTAAATATCGCAGTATGCTAATAGGATGAGTGCGTCACACTCCATTAATTCCTGCTATAATCAGCTTACTCAATTATTTCATATATCATATCCATTACCAAGAATTCGAAGGATGGATGGTAATTAATTGATATACTTAGGTATATAATATGATAATTATTAAATAGAATGACGCAATAGCCCGTTTAGCAAGAATTTAGTTAGAACATGAAGTAATTAATAAAGAAAATTAAACAAATTTATTTTAATGGCATTAGCATAAATCCAGAGACACCTTTTCTAATTGAGAAAAGTAGTTGGCGCCAAACTTGTCAGTATAATGATGTTCATCATTATCAGCCGGAAGACGTCCACTGTTAAACGAAGGTCTTAGAACGGCACAATGAACGACAACTTGCCATTTGCATCCCATGTATCAAATTTTGTTTTCTTTTTATTTAAAAGATACCACTTTATATAGACTTCACCAGTTTTATAAATAATACTTACCTATAATAAAGAGATGGGTTAACCACAAAGTATTAGTATTATTTATCCATTGTGTAGTATATATTGTAGGAGCCATAAGTACATAATACATTTCTTAGCCATCTAGTATCTCTGGCGAACTATTTGGTAAGTTCGCTAAGTTTAAGGTATGTCATAAATCTTGATGACGTGGGCCTTTCCGCATGTAAGGCTATGTCCCCAACTTAGATAATAATCTCTTAACAACATTTAGCTATAATGCTTTTGTTAACTTACATGATATTATTATGGTAGCTTATACAAATTATACATTTAATGGAATAATAATCTCCAATAACGTCTTCCAGCTAGGTAGAGTGAGGATATGCGCAAAATGGCTAGCAGCGTTTGGAAGCGGAAAGCTGGAGATCGAGCTCAATGGCGTGCCATAGGAGAGGCTGATGATGACATAGGCGCCAGCAGGGGGGTGCAAGGGGGTGCGCTTGCATCCCCCCTGGCATACAGGCAAGAAAATACATACATAGATATATTATTTTTTTACATTTTAAAAGCTATTGAAGGCGGATAGGTTGCTGTAAATCACTTTATTAATAAATGCAGTGCTCTACTCTCTTCCTGTCAATTAAGGTGGTACACTACAACTTTTGAGCGTAGAATCGGGATAACGTACCACGCAATTTGTACGACAGTGTGGCTGTTA
The DNA here is from genome assembly GCA_946251915.1 of Abrostola triplasia. NCBI lineage: Eukaryota > Metazoa > Arthropoda > Insecta > Lepidoptera > Noctuidae > Abrostola > Abrostola triplasia. The sequence goes on along the minus strand of OX276434.1, from coordinate 4,520,288 downwards.
AATTATATGAATATTAACTAAACAGCATTTTTGATTGTTATCTATACATATCGGAAGGATAACGAGGTCATTAACTCGAGGAAAATTAGCTCGATATTAATCACGATTATTATGTAACGGGAGAGAATACATAATTTTCCAACACATCTACTTGAGATATCCGAACAATCTTTTCGCCCAAAACATGACAAAACTCCCTATTTTCAATTCAGAAGTAGATGTCGTCACGTGACCTCACGAGCTAACCTAAAACTTAGTAAAGCTATCGCCATTGTACTGGCTATTATACAAAGTGCTTAGCAGGCAGTATCCCGGTCTAACTAATACAGAACATCACGTTCTAATCCGTGCGGTAGGTTAACGTGTTGGTTATGGCAACACCTTGCTCCTGTACAGCGATCTACACAGAAAGCCTTCTGTAATGGCCGTCGACCGTATCTATTATGAATGATGATGACCGTTGTATGAACGCTCTCTCAATTGATTCATACATATTGTAGTGCTCGTTGCGGAGGCCAGACATTTCACGAGATATTCATCAAGATTAATGAATCGTTTACTGCGTCTGCGTATCTGGATTTATCATGTTGATACAAGACATGTGATCTGCAGTTCTCCATATATGAGCTTCCTGATAGTAACAAGATTCAAATATAATTAATAGTCCAAATGCAGGTGGATTAGTTTTTATGTGGTTGGAAGCAGTGAACCGGCGAGTGGCCGACCAAAATCTGCGGATGCAATAAAAGAGTCAATTTTATTTTCTTAGCTACGACCCCAGGTAAATAGAATACCGAATAAGTTCTAACCGGCAAGAATAACGTCTTGATCCAGAATCTATAAGAATTTCTCTACAATAAATACGGATATATGAATAAACTTCAGGATGTCCCAATATTTATGACAAAAGTAGTAAAAAATATTCATCAAATACACCCAAATTTTATTCCACATTCACAACAAAACGATATCGCCGTAAACAATTTTTACACAAACCAATTCATCAAAAGAACGGTCGCTTGCTCGTAAAGCCGGGTTTGTCCGCATATTAATCTCTATAATCCTAACATATGTTAGTTATAGCATCTATTTTATGACTATGTGTATAAAAATTCATGAAGCTGAACAATTTTTTGCCGGTGTATTCGACAAATTACCTATATAAATTGTGTCGTTTCGCAACAGCTTTCACAATGCGGTGTAGAGCACTTTGTTGTATATCCATGGTGATATGATACCATACCTTTCAATGGTTTTATAACCAAGTTGTTTTATGAAACATTGATCCGTGTTATAATTATTATAACTGTAAGTACTGCTTTAGCAAGATAAAATTACGGGTCTTATCCTGGACATATACTTCTTCTGTATTTTTTATTACATTATTTGTTTATTCTGCTTTTCTTTGGGATTCATCACTTCGATCATTGTTTTCACTTTCACTTTACACTAAATTACGTTGGTTTATGATAACCTATCGCTAAACACTAACACTCGATTGTTGCTCGACCTACGATCGTTTTTAAGTCAGACAAATAATATTATTACTAGTCTTTTAACTGTTTTCAATGTTGGTATTACCTATCTATTTTTATACTACCGTTGCTACAATTAACAATAATATAAATAAATCATTACTCACATATTGATGCAACAAAAATAAATTTAAACACAGTTTCCTCGTTATTGCATTAGACTAATTACAAACTGGACAGACACTGGACAGTGGACACCTCGGAAATGGCGTCTGCTTTTTCATTGCATAAAAACCATCAGAATTGCAATACATAGTGTATTTCATGGCATTTATTATTCAAACATTCGGCCAGAAGTCTAAATCGACCGAATTGGCCACACGTCGTTCTACCAAGTGGAATATGCAAAAGGCTTATGCATAAACAAAACGTTCCATCTGTGTATACAAATGTGAAAATTCGTGCATACTGAATGTATGGGATAATGCGCTTCAAACATTGTATGCTTGAATACTGGATCTCTGCGACTTTGTTGCTACTTAATTAATGGAGTTTGTGAAATGTTAGACGCTATTTGAATCACTCCGGGGCTAATCTGGACTCGTATTTAAAGAAGTTTTCGGAGTATTCGGGAAATATTGTCAGCTTTGTTTTCTTTCACACGATTAGAATATTACGTTTATGCACGATGAGTATGGTCTAAATATTTCTTCTTAATTATGTATTTGAGAATTTTAACAAGGAAACATTTATTCTACCATGCAAAAATAAAGGAAAAATTCAGGATTTCCAACATTATAGGATTAGAAAATTAACTCTAAATATAAATAATTATACATATTTGCAATATCATCTTCATCAGCCAGATGACGTCCACTGTTAAACAAAGGCCTCTCCCTTAGAACGCCTCAATGAACGACAACTTGCCAATTGCAATATAAATGAGTTTTATCATTAGAGTCGATAGCATTATTAGCTGCATCAATTAACAATTTTCATCACTCTAGCCAATTTCCCCGAGCAGTATACACACAACACGTAATACTAAAATAACCCACGAACAGACGCGCCGTGAACCTAACTAGGGTTGTCACTCACAAATTAGGTACCGTGACTTGTTGACTAATGTGTTAAAATTTATAATTTGAACAATTTTTAAACAAACTATGACAAAATACAATAAAAAGAATGTTCTTATTAGAAAAGCATTATTGTTATAAATGTATACAGATAATGGTACTTATAACACAACCAAAAAGTAAAAGACAAAAATGTACGACAATAATTATAACAACATAAACTCACTTTTCACAACAACAAATTTAATCCTTTCTCATAGAAAATCTCAACCACAAAATTCCATAGCACACTAATCCCGCGACATCCCTAGAATGACGTCATCCGCGTTAGATTGCTCGTAACGCCGCTGCTACAAGCATCTACTAACGTAACGGTAATGACGTCATAAGGGAAACGTCCAATCTGTGACGTGTACACGTTTTACTGCTGTATTAACTTTAACAGCTTTTTATGTGTGCACCACAAATTGTCGACATAGTGTTACTTTGTCTTAATTGATCGGATTATATAGAGCAATGTAATGGAGGCATTATTCTAAACGTGGTGTTTGCTTAGATAGAAAGATGGCTTAAATCAATACCTAGGATTTAGCCCATAAATTAGTTTTATTTTATATTCGTCCCGTGCTTAAATCCATCCCGCAACCCTTAGTCGGCCATTGTGCCATCTGTAAATGGGTTTTGACAGCAATTCATACTAAGCACGTCAGCTTTAAAAAAAGTAAACATTGTTGGCGTTTCCTAATTTAAGGTCGTAGCACACATCAACCCGGTAAGGGATCGTAACCGTATCAACTCGAGCCGTGCAGTATTCTGTGTATAAAACTCCGTACTGCAAAGCACAATAATCGGATTCGTAACGTAATCGTCTCACCTCGGGACCGGCGAGTAGCGCGGCATCGTTGCGTCGCCTAGCCGTAGCCGAGTCGACGTATCGGAGCATTTGGTCCACTTTGGTTACGTGAGCTTGACGCCTGTTTGACAGCGAAGCGAGGGCGATACGGTGACGATCCCTTTCAGATTGTGTGTACTATAACCCTTAAAGACCTTTAGAAAGCAATGCCTTAACAACCTTATGAGGTAAGAACAATTTCTTTCTCATTAATAAGCAAAGAATCCTTAACCCCCGCTTATCGCACATTGCGCGGCCCATCCTAATTGCTTGCCGCGCGGCTGATGCATTGAGCTGGGATAGAACGTCGTTGCCAAATACGCACGCCTCAAGATTTCCACGTACTAGCGTTGATTACACTTCGCTTTGAAATTTAGCGGTGCATCTGTGTGTATCACGCTATTTACGGTTAAAGGGTGGACTGGAATGGTAGTTCTATGGTGTCTGTGTTTAGTAAGAACGTTACCCTTATTAGTTTCATGGAGAAGACTTGGTTTAGTACCTACAAATGTTCTGGCGTAGGTAATTTTTGGCTTCAAATAACTTAATTTAGTGTCAAATTGCAACTTTTTTATGTTTCATTATTGTTTTAACAATCTTTAGTTTTTAGTTGATTACGGGATTAAAATAATTTAATTGAAAAGTTCCGTCAAACAATACTTTAAGAACTAACTCTGCTTTATTATCTACTATATTTACCGGTTATACTCACGTCGATATTCGGGAATGCCCGACTAGTCTACTACTCGGCTCGCGACCCCGCCGCGTCACCTGCTCATGAATAAGGGCTCCGTTAGAGTCCGAAACTAGTCGGGCATTCCCGAATATCGACGTGAGTATAACCGGTATATATATATAGTAGATAATATGGATAACACTCACGAAAGTTATTATAGTAACTCTGCTTTGCATTAACGGCGTTGCCAAGTCATTAAATAATAACTTAAATATATATTTTGTCAAACCTTAGTTTCTTTCATAGTTTACAATATCCGGTACATTATAATAACGTACATTAAAGTTAATTGCACGTTTGGCAGCAACTAGGTAGTGCGACTGCCAAACACGCCCCACTAAGATTACAAGAGAGTACAACTTATTGCTGTACGTGGTGCTACACGGGTCCACGGGACAATGCTTCTAGAAACATCTTAAAGAAGATTTCAACTTAATAGTAAGAAGCAAACGTTATATGCAATCCTATTGAACTTTTATTTAACTTGCCATGTTTGTATGTATGTATGTGAGTTTGTTTAGGTCAAATCTTGCAAGCTAAATTAAAACCACTATTTGACATCCAATTGAAATGATATGCAATATTATAGTACTTTTGATTTAAAAGCTGGTGTTAAAATATACTTTTAATAATTATTAATTTATTTAACCTTGTTTAGTCAAAAATATGTTAATATTCCTAATTAAAATTTATGGAGTCATTAGTCATTGTAACAAACAAGTATTTTAAAATATACGTATACGCTTATTACACTTTGAAGCATTTTTAGCACATTTTTTCGGCAAAGACATTGTCATCATAACAAATTCAACGATCAAATTTTAGACAAGGTATAATCTTTCTGTCTCTAATTTTAGCTTTATAATATCTTAAGTAAAAGATTAAGCTCTTAATTAAGTCTTTGATCATTCGAAGTCTACTTTTAACGGAGTTTACAGAGAGGGTTTTAAACTCAGTATTTGCTCAAGTCATAAACGAATTATGTTCCATTCCCCCGTTAAATAAATTGAGATGATCTTCATTAACATCCGTACGAATGAACTAAATTAATCTATTTACCCGAATCAAAGAAAAGATTTTGTAGATACTTTTATTTAATATAATTTGAAAAATATTTAATTTACCTATTTACAATACAGATTCAAAAACGAACAGGGTTTATATAAAAAGTAGGTACACAATAATTATATAAAAATAATATATTCGCTGCTGTAGCAAAAATTACAATTAAAAACTAATCATGTATAGTACAGTACCTATTAGTAAAAAGGATGGGTTTAGAAAAATACTTACTCTAGAATCGATTGCATTCTATTCCAAGTATTGCGACAACTTTCTAAACCGTTCAGAGCCCGTACCACGAACTCTTAAAGCAGGACGTTTTCCGTTGTGGAAGCGGGACAATACGCTACGTCCAGCGTAGTGTGGTGTGGTGTCTCGCTTCCTCATCGGAATATTATGTCCTACTTTAAGAAGAAGAGAGTATTCATGGTAAGGGTGCAGCTTACACTGCTTTTTGCCAATAACAAAATAATGTCATAATGCATGCAGACTGCATTCATTTTTTCAAATTTAAAATATATTCCAATAATTCATGACATTAGCATATAATTATTATTGCAATAAATTATGGTTATAACAGTAGTTCTTCTCGTAGAATGTCCACGAATTTTGTTTTGACTTTAATAATGTATAGTATGAGGGTCAAGTAAGTTCATATAACTGTTGATGACGATGGCAAAATAAATGAAAATACCTGAAAATAATTAAAACACTTATAAATTTCGTTCCACGTTCAAAAATAGGAGAGTTTTCTGGGCTGTAATTCGAATATTCCGTTCAACGGGTTAAAGATCATCAGCTCTCTTTAGTTGATAGAGGATGCGAGCAACTTCTACAGGACTGTTCGTTTCGAAATTAAGTATACTTCAATGAAAACACAAGAACATGGTTACCTAGACTTCGTCCTAGTCGAGGCTTATTTTATGTTTATATTTATAAATCCAAAACTTGCTACTGTCACACGATAAAAATATTGCACGACAAAAGAGTTTGTGAAACAGTCATGTAAGTTACATGAAGCTGCGTGTCCATTACACGCGACTAATTTAAAACAAAAGCTGGTATGGCTATTGCGTTGCAAAGCCTAACTCTAGCGCACTCGAATTTATAGCGAGCGCTTGAGAACAATACAATCATTACTTTTTGTATGTGATTTGTGCAGAGCTTAGTACGGCTGCAGAGTATACAAAGTAATCTATTTTTATATGTGAAGAATATCGCCTGTTAATCAAATTGTAAGTATGCATTTGTTTTTTTTTTCGTGTTGTCTCAACTAATTAAATTGCTAAGGCAATCCCCCAGACCCCCACAAAAAATTCAGCAATTACAAATAAGTGATTTCATTTAACCTATCGGTGTTGTTTGTACGTCAGAGAATAGAGATGTCATATGACTTAAAAGAAGAGTATTTAACATCATTTGTAAGATAATTAACTTATCATGGGTGTGGTCTAATGTTACACTGCAAACAGTCCTGTCATAGATGCATCATCATCATCAGCCGGAAGATGACTATTGTTTAACAAAGGCCTCCCCCTTAGAACGCCACAATGAACGTCTACTTTCCATAGATGCATAGTATGAAGGAATTCAAGCATTTTATTAGTCTAGTTACCTTTTAAGAAAATCCCCGCGACAGCCGTCAATAACGCCGACACGTAAAATCTTGCGTTGAAACATATGATCGTTCTCGCTGAGAACATCAGAAAGTAAAGCGGAAGGATCGACATGTGAGACCCGAACCATATCGTTAATATAAAAGCAGATCCTTTTTGCTATAAAAATAAAGTTCAAAATTAAATGCACATGGTAGGTATATTAAAGCATGCGTTTGTAAAATCTCTTAAACTTGTGTGTATTTTGATATTACAAGCATACTTGCCCCAACTTACTAACAGCCAGCAGTGCGTCAAAGGTAAGAAAACCTAAATAGATGATTCACATTTTAATCATCATCAGCCGAAAGATATCCAATGTTGAGCAAAGGCCTCCTCCTTAGAACGCCACATTATAATGCCCGGGCAGTTTTACATACATTAGGTCTTACGTAATAATCATTCTCATAAAGTTCTATTAAATTGCTTCAGTGCTACCGAAATGAAAACTGATACAATTATCATCCGCAAAACTCAATGGGTTAAAATAATGTAATCAAAATGAGGATGAATTTCTAATACGAGTTGTTAAGGTTGTAACCAAAACACTGTTATGACTGGCAGTGTGCAGCCGTCCGTTTTTCCAATTCCAAGTATCAAATATCCTGTACCGAAACGGAAAGATGAGCTATACTAGCACAGAATATCTGTCAGCTCGCAAACCATGAATATGAAGCTGACGTGTTTGTTAGAAGCTGTAAAGGCGAGATTATATAAAACTCACAGACTAATTGGCTAACTGAAAACTACCTAAAAGGCGAAACTTTGTGAGTCTGTTTGTTACGTCTTCAAGCTCAAACAGTCGGACCGATTTTAGCCAAGTTTGGTATCGAGGTAGTTGACACCTTGGATTAACACATGCTACTTTTTATCCCTAAAAAATGTGGCGGGTTACACTGCGGGGCGTAGCTACTTTACTATATAGAAAATAATTTAAAAAACACACTTGAAAGTTATAACAGAAAGATAGAACAGGCTAATTTATCATAAAAGACAAAGGGTACGCAGACCAAGAGGAATAATCCTCGCGCGGTCTCGGACATGCCATATTCAGACCTGTATGCACTTTATATGTTTAAAGTTTTTCATCGAGTACTTAAAAAAAATCCTCTCTGCGCTCCTCTCGGTCTGCGCTGACCCAACAATGCTTTATTAGCGATTCAGATTTAACCAATGGCAAAAAATAATAGATAGTAGGAATAGGTATATTTACCCACAGAGTAAACCACAGCAGTATGATGGATATAGCAACCTGATACAGTGATGTACTGATGCAGAAGAGAGCGAATATCATATCGATGGCGAGCATGGGGTCGGCGTTAAAGTGCTTCTCAATAGACGCCATGAAACAGAGGACAACTAATGATGTTAGCAGCAGAAGCGTTGATATGACCTGAAATAATAATCCATAGATTAAGCCCGGGACAATGACCCCGAGTAAAGTGTGAAGTCCACAAGCTTTTATTTCCTCTGCATTTCATACCAGCCAAGTTCTACGACTAATCATATAATGGTATTTATGAAATTTCAGCTAAATGTAGTACCAATATTTTATAGTTAAGTTAGTTACCGGTTGACATCGATGGGGATGAATTCTTTGATGCTTTTTAACTTTTTATTTTTGTATATATTGTTTTTATTTTGCGTTAGAATTAAGTTGTATATATTTGTAAAATAGTATGTTAATCTATAATTAAATTAATTTTAGTGTCTTATAACATTAAATAAGTATAGGATGATTTTACATGGCAATATAAATACTTAGTTTACTTACTATGGAAGCAACCCCCACATAAACAGCACCTTTTTTCAGGTCGTAGCCGAACACACTGTCGACCTCGCAACATTTAATCTTTGAAGTCATATTTATATACAAACATTATAAATAAAAACTTATAAAAAATGACCCATGGGTATACCCATTGTAAATAATAATATGTCAATTTAATGTACAGATAATATTCAGAGTAACAGAATCATAAAAGTGGATAATACTTTTTTGAGTTTTACTGATAATACGTCAAAACGAGACATCATTAAAATGGTTATTAGGAATGTGGTGGGTATGTGGTTTGTGTCCCTGTTCTAAAAGGACACATGTGAAATTATATCACAGTTAATATAATCATATTTTAGGTGCTCAAACACATTAGTAGATACCTAAATTAAAATGTTAGTTACATTGAACTTGTGACGTTTCTAAAACACTATACACATATATGCTATCGGAGCCATTTATCAACACGCAGATATATTAAATTTTATGTCCAATATCCTGGAGTTTTGCTGTATAAGCTTAGTTGGCGGTACTGGCACCAGCACATAGATCTTTCCACTACGCGTACCAATTAGAAAACTTGTGTGAGCTTTTAATAAACTTAGTCAAGTCACCGTCTTAAACTTTATCGTACGGCGTAGTATGCTCTAATATGATCAGCGGTAAGATGTAGTGCATTGAGTCTGAGGAGGAATGCTAAACTTTCACACTAATTGATAAGATGGTAAGATTTTCGCTATTAGATTCAGAAGTATACACATATTTTATTTACATATATGACTTTAGGTGTCATTTTTGCACCCGTTACCCATGCTAAGCTTAAATCTAAATTGATAAAGGAAACTTGAAAAATGTTGGCACGAGCGGGTCTTGAACCTGCGCTTTTTATCGTGACACGATGCCACAGTTGGCAGAGCGGCGCCACGGTACGGCGAACGTCGCGAGTTTGAGTCTCGCTCGTGTCCATCATTTTTCAAGTTTCTTTTATCAATTTAGATATTTAAATTATGTTTTGCTATAGTTCAAAAATATTGAAATGAGAAATATTTTAAAATTAGGTATGACTTCACTTCTTTTCATCATAAATATTTCGCTGATACATCATAGCTAGATCTAATTGCAAGGGATATAAATTGCCTTACGAAAAAAAGAATTCATGTGTAATATAATACGGGCTGACGTCCAACTAAGTTTTGTTTCATTCCGCATTCACTATACTAAGGTAAGTTGTATGGAATCCCATTGTAGAAAAGTGCATATTTTTATTTTTATTGCCAAATGTGCGCCAAGGCGCTTTCCGGCTCGTGTCGTGGTTTACACTGCAACGTGGTTGCAGGACACTTTACATTTAAAATTTCACGAATACTGAGGAAAGCAATGCCGTTTTACTTTTTATTACGTCACGTAAGAGGATAATAATACACATTTACATAGAAATGTAAAACAATAAATATTGCACGGCTAGTGTTGTGACATGCCGTTTGTTTTAATTTTTCACGTGAAAATTTAATATGTTCGTGTTATAAAGACATTTTTGTGGTGTTTAATTGATTAAAAACTGCAGTCAACTTTTTTGTCTGTTTTTCGTAACTTGTTCTTGTTATATTTATGTAGACTATCCACCATAATTGTTATCGACCTTAAATCTAAACAATTGGATTTTTCGTTTGGTATTTTTGATAATAAATACGAATTACACAAAGTATCATTGAACTGTTTTGTAAACCTCTAGGTCACTATACTGGTGCAACTTTTAACCTCCTAACGGCAGACGAAATTCCATTTAAGATTATCGGTGCCTATACCTATACACAATAGCATATTCTAGGAATACTTCAACGTCCATTATCTACTATAATGGAGCTATTGTACACAAAGCTATGCACCTCACTTTGCACCTTTTGTCCTAGCATATTGCGGCGCGGGAGATTTAGTGGCGCTACGGCGAGTCTCTCAAAAGAATCGTTGCGTTACGTATGTAACGCCCACATAGACATATAACTTTCTACTACTTTAGATCGCCTGAACATGTAGAAATTGTAAAATCTGTACATGAGTTACCGTTTCCTGGCTGCAGGCCTTTTATAAGGTCTCCCCAAACGACCGGTTAAGCAGTAAGAGCCCCTTCAGAGCCAACTGCGAGGGAAAAAGTTTAAAAAAATGAGTTAGCGTTCTCTCTTAATTCACATTATTATTAGAAATCATGAACGTTCAACCTAGATGTTATAACGTGATAATCACGTAATCGACTAGAATGCCGTGACGGCATACCCTGCCGTGACCGCAACCCTGCCATGACGGCAACCCTGCCGTGACGGCAACCCTGCCGTGACGGCAACCCTGCCGTGACGGCAACCCTGCCATGACGGCAACCATGCCGTGACGGTAACCCTGCCGTGACGGCAACCCTGCCATGACGGCAACCCTGCCGTGACGGCAACCTTGCCGTGACGGCAACCCTGCCGGCAACTCCCACTACGCCGCCACTCTCGACTCATTTGAGTGCAAGCACATATACTCTATAGGAACACTGTGATCTTTCACACCTGTCGGGTGTACCGTAATGGCCAAGTTTATTTTTTACTTGTTTCTTTCTATACATTCCCCTATCAACATTGTAAAAAATATGAAAGTCTCGTAAGCCTGTATAGTTGATAAATATTAATAAATATAAATAAGCCGTAAATATTTAATAACATCAACATAGAGCTACTTAACATTCAGCGCAGGTAATATGAATTAACTAAAAGGGATGACGTCACGTAGTTCTGAACTGAGACGCCTAATCCTTCCCATGTTTTGTATCGTGACGAAACTAAGGGATTGCATTAGTTCTGATCGGATTAGTACCTACACAATGTAATTAAGAACCGGCTTTATAAATAGGAATCTAAGTTACACCTTCACGTATAAGTTAAAGTACCTAAAGCAGGTTTTATTTCTAACTAGCTGCGTGCGCGTGACTTCGTCCGCGTGTGATGTGATTTTGGGTTCCAGTTCCAGTTATACCAGATTTTTTGAGCAAGATACCCTCTCGGGCGTCCTCTGATGACCCAACCAAAATTTCGTCTTATTCTGTTCTATGCTTTAGCTACGCAGAGGGGACCAACATATAAACATTCATTTTTATATAGATATATAATTTTTTTCTTAATTAAACTCTAGAAATTTGGAATACAGCGACGCATAATTATTTTACATTATATACATTATAATAATTTTAGTAGTAGTATCAGGTTATATGTAGACTATTTTTTGTTTTGTTTGTAGTAAACACCTGCACTAGAATATTTACATTTTATATAGGTATGTTTTTTAAAATGCCTGGAATGTACACTACATTTGAGCAGAATTCATAATTAAGTGCCTTATTCAAGTTGTTGGGAAGCTTATAGCCATTTACAATATTGATAAATGATAAATGATTTATTTCTGTAAATAAATAGAATAAATATAATAAAAACATAATTTAAAAGTAACGGACTTCATTAGCACAGTTCGTATTATGCCCAACGTTTATTTAGTGTTTTCATTAAATACCGAGAACAGCGTGACCGCTAATTGCTTTAAGTAACCCAGGTTAATTAAATTTTTGCTTCATATTCCGGCCATTGAAAATTATGCTGTGTTACATTGATTAAAAGGCGTGGGAACTAAGTAATAAATAAAAAAAACATTTTTTATTTGTTTCAGAGACTGTGTCGTTTCGTAGGTTGGCAGGACGCCCACAATGTGGACCGACGATATCGTCAGAGTTGCCGGCAACCGGTAGATACAAATAGCAGGCTGTTGTTCATAGTGGCATTCTAAGGGGGAAGCTTTTGCTCAGCTGGGGACATCTTCCGGCTTATGTGACTGTGACTATTATATAAGAATAGGCTAATAAAGGGACACCAATAATTAATTGACCCTACAAATAGCAATAGACTGGCCCGTCGTACCGTCAAGCGAAACTCCTTGCTAACATTGAAAACACACTTAAAACTGCAGTCCAACAACAAAACAGAGATTAAATGCGGCCCAAGTTCTGAAACAGTTGAGACTGCTACTTCACAATATATATGTGCCAACCGCACGTCGCTCATTTAACTAAAGTTATGATAGCCAGATAGATAACCTACATGTCTGCAAACTAAATTCTAACTTCATCTTGCAGTTGGATTACAAACAACGTGGCTTAGTAACTGGACGCGCTGAGGGGCGACGCTCGATACCCACATGTGACAGAGAATAGAGTGAACCGCGGTCTTAAGTTTCTGTGTGTAAGTACCTAGAATCCTGGAATACTCGCCAAGTGCATGATGTAAATAAAACAAAACAATACTATGGCAACCACAGTCCTTTGCAAAAATGCTTAGACTCAACATTAGTTGTCAAAAGCACACAATTTGGGTCACTCATTATTCTTCGAAGTTGGGGCGGTGTTGCCCATATTTTAGGTGGAACATCTTGGGACACTAGGACTGTCCCGCTTCGTGAGCATAAATAATGTTCCCGCGGGACATGTTAGGCTAACCACACCCTTAGACCCTTTTATAACCGCACATAATGGCCACGCGTAATGCGGATAGAGGATATATTCACTTCTTCTCTACTTTGTGTCACTCTGATGTTTGTCGTTTATCTAGGAATGTTCAAAGTGCGGCAAATGTAGCGTTAAATCGAATGCCGGCGAAGTCTATTGTTCTCGTTTCTATATTTATTCATAAGTTAAACCGACGGACTCACCATTTGAGTACCGAGTACGGTTTTAATATTTGTTTTACAGGCGCTTTGAATATAATATTATGGTTTTATAACGTGATAAGTATTAATACGACTTTTCTAATTAGCTTTATTATAATACTTAAGTTGTCAATTAAATAGGTAAGCTTTTGCTCTGCAACATAGCTTTTTCCCGTATACTTTAGCAGGTAGAGACATATACATAGAAACTTAGTTTTCTTTACAAAGTAGATCCTAATTATAAACTCGAAGCCCAAAAAACACGAAACTACTTAGTTGCAATTTTACCAAAATGCATATTATGCAATGCATGCAACAATTAACCCAAAAATTTAACATGTTTTCTATTATAACTGCCATAAGTGTCCTTCAGCAGTGGACTGAGATAGGCAGATGATGATGATGATAATGAAGTGTTCTTCACACATTTTACCCATTGTTTTCATTACCGAATAAAGTTCCCAAATAAAACCGGAAAACCAGTAAATAATGTTATCTACAATACTTTAAAGTTATACATAACATCACGCCTGTATTCCCCGAAGGGGTAGGCAGAGGTGCACATATAGTACACCCACATTTCGCCAGTTATGTTTTAGGTCCCAATGTAATAGGGGGCGAGCCTATTGCCATCAACCGGGCACAGATCCAGACTCCGTGCTGTTACTGAGAATTACCTAATGGAAAAACCCAGTAACACTTTGCCCGACCCGGGATTCGAACCCAGGACCTCGTGCTCAGCAGTCGCGCTTAGCAACCACTAGACCAACGAGGCAGTCGAGCAGTTAAAGTTATACAAAAATGTAAAATCCAATATTATACTTGGACATAGCACATAGCGTTTGTCATGAAAGTTTATATTTGCTTAGGGACAACCGTTTGACTGTTCGAACGGTCCGGTCTGTGTTGGGTTAGTTCCAGAAATAAAGGCTTTATGAAATATGGAGAAGCGTGTAGCTTTATGACGTATTTATTAACTGAAAAACTTTAATTCATTGTTTCAATCTCTTATTCACTTTTTTCAAATCAAATGTTTGTTTGTTGTTTATTATTGTTATTGAACTATTCCATTAATCTCATTCGTTACTTCTGTCTTTGTTCTGTTTTTAATAAATACCCTTCTTATTAGTATCGTTAATTTCATTCAGCGAGTCACATAAGCTTATCTAATCCCAGTATTTTATAAATATAGGTTATAATTGTGACCCGTATTTAAGATAAACAACACACATTTGAGACACCACCGGCCCTCCCTAAAGCGATCTGAACAGGCTCACCTTGGCATTCGGGTCACGTTTGTCATTTCACAACGATCCGTCGAGACACAGAATTTTCACACTCTATAAATTTTCGCCAATACGCGATAAGGAAATCCGTGGGGCTTACTCCCAATTCCGAGCCGGGATTTGTTGGAGACGTATTAGTTTCTAGTATATGCGCCCTTTTTGGTACGTTATTTATTTACGACCATCCGAAACCCGTTTGAGACCTAACACATTTGTTGAATTTACAAAATAAATAGAAATCGGTAGCAAAAACCGATCTAAATCATTTAGGGCCGGTATTTCAGTCGTCAGATAAACTGTATTCGGGGGATAGTATTTTCATATTGACAGTTAATGTATAGAAAATATGCCAAAAGAAATGAAAAATCTCACAATTGAAAAATTATCCTTTAAAGGATAACCTTAACAAATACTTCACTCATAACGTGGTTTAAATACAAAAGCTATTAAGTCTCACACTAATTGTCTAATTTCTATTATTAAAATGCCGTTTCATATACTCGATCAAGACTTTACAAAGATAGATAGAAGATTAACTGTTAGAGAAAACTGTAATCACATTTAAAAGTAGTTTATAAATATTATATATTACTGTATAGGATACCGGTTGTTGCCTGAATATTCCTTGTAGTAACGAATTGGGTAACAATCTCTTATCGTTTAATACCATGAAACTTTATTAAGGATTGTAATTAACAACTGAATTTAATGTTCCTCAATTCCCACCACGGATCATCGCTTGCTAGCCGTAATTCCCAAGCCTTATTCAACTGTTTAATATTCGTTTGGAATATTAATCAACGATGAAGCCATAAAAGGGTTTTTCCATTTAATTCACTATTTACGATTACTATAAAATAAACTATAATTACGATTTTATTACAATACATTAAAATTAAAGTATATTTTCCGAATATACGCCGATGTTTGGTAATATCAATTTCCTGGCAAAAGTATCAGATTTCTGTAAATATATAATAAGGAAAACGCAAAATGTCAGAAACAAAATTAAATATCTAATGAAAATGGCGTCTAAAACACCAAACACGATACGGACGGGCGTTAAGCTAATCATCTTATTTGGCAGAAAGCTCTGGCCGCGGTGACCGTGGCCTAATCTCCTCACGGCAGCGGTACCTCCGCAAACAGACGTACACTCTGTTAAAGAGCCACTAACTGGCTCAATACGATGCCAGCTTGCAGTTTACATAATCCACGTGCTGCACGCTATGAACATAGCAAGATATCTAAGTATACATTGTACTTTGTTGGACCATTCTGGGTATGGATGGAGAATTCGATGCGATTAACGAATCAAATCCTTCCAATACCAATACTCATTATAATGTATCTCGATGTATTGTTATACAATATAGCGGATGTTACAGGCAAAATGTAACATGTAGTAATAACAAGTATGATTTATTACAATCCCTCATCATAATTATTTAACGTAATTGTCTGACATCATGTTAGGGAAGAATAAGCTTTTGATAAACTATTCGAAATAATCCAAAAAGCCCTTCAAAAATAGCAGTTCTAATTCCAAATTCCAATCTTCTTATTCTGTCCTAATATATTCGAAGGTTAACTAAGAGTCTAACAAACACATCAACTCCGTGTGGATTAGGATCCTGCTGATATTTTTAGTTTGAGTGCATTACCTCTCATCCTCAGAAAAAAGGAAAAGAAGAAGTCGTCAATTTTTACCTAATGTCATGCCACTCAAACAGAATCATATTCATTGTCATTACCAGGAGTCCACCGCGTTACACCGCTGCAGTAATCTGTGTCGGTCGAATACATCCGAATGGACTTCCGAGCTTTGCAATCTGCTTTCTTTTTGCTTCCACAGATAAATCTATCATCGGCATCCCGCTACAAACCCACCCGCGGTGTGTACGAAAACGGGTTTTCTATATTTCGACGGACTATCTTTAAATGTTTCAGTACATAATTTAATTCTCTTTTTTTTTAAAAACGTCGCCCCACTCTAAAAATTTCTCCTGTATCGTGGGTGCGTTTCACAAACATGAAATATCACAAACACAAACACCCAGACTCGGGACAAACATCTGTGGTTCGCACAAAGTTTTGCCCCGTGCGGGAATCGAACCCGCAACCCTTAGCACAGCAGTCCAATCGCTTAGCCACTGCGCTAATCAGGTCGTCAAATAAATTAAAATTATTTGCCTTTTTTAAAATTAAACGTGTTATAAAAAATTGTAAGTTAATTTACAATTGAGCATTTTGGTGATGAATTCGTTGGATAATTCGCAGCCTGCCTGTTTAAAACTCTTTTAATTGTGTTATTCAAATATCGTTGTTTCATTAAATACGATATAAACCCATATAACTTGTATTTTAGCTATAAATGTTTAGTTTATATAAACAGCGACGTTAATTTTCCCACAACACAGATTATTTACAGTTGGACCGATTGATTTTCATTTGTGATTGTAATTTTAGTTGGATCACTGTTTTATTAAGCATTGGCAAACCCACAAAGCTACTGTCATTAACTAAAATATAACATTTACATACCTATTTTGTTGTGGTCTCAAAAGTCAACGCATGATTAATTTAGTTTTAGTTACTATTTGCCCACTATATTCCCAAAAAAGATTACAAAAATAGTGTAACTACGCTTTTAAATAATATTTATAACTATAAACGAATTAGTTATTTAGTCGTTTCAATTTAATGTCTAAGTTGAATGTACTCTTGACCGAATTTCGATCACGGCGGCCTTTCTCAGATTAGACTAGCCAACTACGAAGGATTCCTCTCCACTCCCCATTGCGTCACTCAAATAGTCTGACCGACACGACCGGAGAAACATAGAGACCAACGGCTTGGCGACATGTGACAACGGTAACCCATCACAAGACTGACCGCTTTGAGCACGGCTTAACCGACTGATCCGCGCGGTAGCCACGTATTTACGAGCCCCTCAATGTTAGTTATAAGTATATATAATACTAGCTGTTGCCCGCGACTTCGTCCGCGTGAATTTCGTGGTATAAAAAATAGATGTTGGCCGATTCTCAGACCTACTCAATACGCTCACAAAATTTCATGAGTATCGGTCTAGCCGTTTCGGAGGAGTATGGGAACGAAAACTGTGACACGAAAATTTTATATATATAGATATATCTTCACTTAGGTGTTGACTCCAATTATTTCTATTAGTATCTTGGGTATACAGCTGACAAGACAATATCGTGACAAATTAAATTTCATTATTTAATAACTCCAGGAGTTTTTCTGTATAGGGTATAAATTTACAGACGTGTATCTCAAATGTAACATACAAACGAAGACAGATGTCTTGGTATTTCTCGGTTAATCTCAAACATAGTTACAAACCAAAGTATAACCAAAATACTTTACTAACGACGGGTTAATACTAATAAATATCACTTATATAGTTTAATTAGTGGCAAAGTTTCGATGCGAGTAACGGGCGGATCCCCTCACGTTGGAACGTATTTCTCGTTTATTGGCCCCCAGTGACTCCTACCCATTGTATGATCATTGCCCAAACGTGTAGGTAACAGGCCTGTGTGCCTATTACTACCTGCAACTACTGCCTAGACCTAGAAATTTACATCAATTTAATTTCCTGGTTAAATAAATTTAAATTTAGGACGTTAAGATGCAAAATTTAGCTATTGTAGTGTGCAAAAAGAAATCTGAGAAATAAGACAAATTACAAATTGGAATAATATCACCCTGTAACTATAGGGTGTTGATAGCCGGGCATTTTTCTTTTTTTACCATTTACTAAAATTTTCCAACTTATAATGCTTTTATTGTTGTTCCAATGTGACAATTACCTTATACCGATATGAAGTGAGAGAAAATACCTAATACCACTGAAATAATAGCAGAGTGATATGACCGTTGGACTGACACGTCAAAGGTCGTTAGTACAAACCCTAGCACGCACCAATGTCTTTTCGAATTCATGTGCGTACTATAATTTAGTTATCGTTCGTATCGTAACTTAGAAAACATTGTAAGGAAACCTGCATACCTGAGAGTTTTCTCAACGGTGCATAAAGCCATGTCAGAGGCCTACTGACGGTTTAAGCTCTGACACGAGGTTGTTCATTACCCGTACAATAAGAAGAGGAACTAAAGTAAAACTGGTATCAAACATGACTCCTTGTCTTTACGATAGCATGTAATATCATATGTCTATTAAAAATGCACCCTAAACCACTCCAAAACACACAAACCGAGATTAAAATGTGCCGATCGATTTAATATGAAATGAACTGCAGAGACAATGACGAATGGTCATCGTTACCATATTCAATTTCGATCGCAAATATTTAGTTTCAATTTCGCTATCGAAATATCGCCGTGTTTAATATTAAGGAGATAGTGCGGTATCTATAATGGAAATGGGACGTGTTATGTAGGTATCTAGCGGTAGGAGTGGGTTTTGGATAGACTCAATGTGATGAGCACCTATTTGTTCTCGCACTTTGACTTTAAGAAATACCGGTGACCTGTCCCTCTCCATCTCACATGTGACTTTTGATCTTCAGATGGATGGAGTTAAGATATTGTAGATATTATCTATTATCTACTTTTTGCTGGCCACCTCTTATGACACAGAGGACATCATTAATTTTCCCAGAGCAAGAATTGAACCAATTGATTTTCATTTGTGGTTGTAGCTTTAGTTAGTTGGCCGATCACTTTTCATTAAGCGACGACGATCCCACAAAGCTACTGTCATTAACTAAACCATTTTAGTTCTATAACAATAACAGTATTTTTATGTAGTTACAAAACTCAACGCGGGTTTAATTTAGTTTTAGGTACTACCAATGGCGCCATTTAACTAAAAATAAGCATTAAATGATTAATTACAAATTGCATGTAGTACTTAGCTTGTTATTCGAAATTTAATCCAACAAACAAGGAAAATGTTCTACTTATCGCAATATCATACACTCATAAGTTAAAACTAATTATTGGTTAGTCGTAATTTAGTAATGATTTAGAATAGACTGAAATGTTTATTGTTATCAAATTGTTTGAAAACGCCTTCGCTTAAAGACAAGAAAAGCGCGCAAAGTCAGGACTCATAAATAGAAAAATTAAGAGTGGTCTCAATTCACAAATGCTGAGAAAACTATTTCATCTGACATAGAACGGTTTCGAAGAGCTGACAGCCATTCTCAATAGTAGCGTGGAATAAGAAGAAGCAGACCAACGGCCACACAGCAAGGATAGTATTATCTTAAAGAAAACAGAATATAATGCCTGAGATTCGTGTTAAGCATATGTACTGATTTGGTCTTGAAAATCTGAAGTCAACGAACATAAGAAAGAAGAGTATGATGGATAGTAACAACAGTTTACAAAACGATGTCATTAGTGCTGTGATAAAGTTCGAGACTGACGCGGAACTGGCGGCAGTGGAACTGTTCCGCGACTACCCGGAGCCGCTGCTGCGCGTCGCTTCCGTGTGCTGCGTGCTGATCATGCTCATCGGCATCCCGGGCAACCTCATCACTATCGTCGCTCTCGCAAGGTTCAAGAAGGTGAGTCTGCATTTCGTTTCTTAGATTGTTTTTCTGGTGACTGTGACATGTAAAATGACTTTTTTTGTGCATTAGCGTAACAATATTCTTATTTTTTTAAATTAAATTACAAATTTTAAGCAACCCCCTCCGCAAAAAAGCGAATCTTTAGAAAGCCAAAAATAACCTATCATTGGGCCACTAAATTCAATAGAGTAGCACCTTGGTTTGGTTTGGTTTAGCTGGGCATTTACCGCACTTAGCCTCTTAGAGTAACACCTATTCTAGTATATTTTAATTATAGAAATAGATGGCACGATAATGTTTCCTCATCCTTATCTCTATGTGTGTCTGTCCGTCTATCTGTGAATGTGTAGCACCATTAACCGGTCAAACTTATAACACCCTTTCTTTTGCGTTGGGAATACAAAAAATCGTTACAAAAATACTGCATAGTTAACGTTTGACTGATTAAATTAACGCACTCTACCATCTAACAATAACAGTCCGATGCCTATTAGCGAAACCTAATTTTTAAATTTTCGCACTATATTATTAATTTCTGCACTTTAACATTGAAATAATTTCACGAAGTGTTGTTTACTATTTCTCCCATGGCTGGTTTTCCTGAAATGATATTAAAATGTCAATTATCTGTTCCAGGTCCGAAATGCATCAGCGTTATTTATTGTAAACCTCCACATCAGCGACTTTATAGTCTGCAGTCTGATTCTGCCAATGACTTTTAAGACCTTCTCCGAGAGGCGCTGGACGAACGGAGTTGCGATGTGCCGTCTGTACTCTCTGTTCAAATGCGTTCTCAATTCCGTCTCGATCTTCACTGTGTCAGCCATCTCGATAAATAGATATGTAATGTTTTGCCATCCACGAATATATCCAAGGTAAGTGATTTTGCACGCCATTTTGTTAAAAGCGGATTTGAATGTAAAGAAAATTTTCACAATACACAAGTGATTGTTAACCCATAAATGAAAGACGAGATTTTTGAAATGGTTAAATTATTAAATCACCTAAATGCTATTCTATTCTATACAAAGTATAAATTTCATTTTCAGAGTATATAAAAGAAGAAATTTAACGATGATGTTACTTACTATATGGATATCAATCAGCCTTCCTTATATTTTTGGTATCTCTATTTGGCATATACGGCCGATTTGACTTAGATCTCCAAGGGGGATTCTGTACCATGGTCACAGATGATAATAACAGATCTCCAAGAAATATTCTATTGTATCTTATTTTGCTGTCTTATATTACTATGGTTTTATGCTATGCTCGCTTATGGTGGGTAGTTAGAAAATCAGCAAAACAATCACTGAGCCCAAATGCAAGACCTACGCACTTACCGATTGCTAATGTTCAATTAAATTCCTTAAACGTAGACAAGGCTCCATTCAGACTGACAAGAAAAGAAGTCCGGCCCAAAATGCCGACAAAGAGAGACAAAAAACTCCGGACAATGATAGTCGCAATAATGTTATCGTTCTGCTTATCCCACTTTCCCGTAATAGTGATAAGATTAGTATATAAGAATCATACATTTAATCCTTATGCTAATATTATCTCCCGTATGTTACAAGTGCTGACTGCTTGTATAAACCCCATAGTTTACGTCTTAATATCCAATGATTACCGAAAGGCTTACATGAATCTGTCGGAAAGTGTGTTAAAAATATTCAAAGTCGTTGGAAATAAATGAATTCCTAGATACCAATCTATTGACAACAACAAAGCTTTCAAAGAACTCGCAACAAATCTAGTAAGAGCTTTCAGTAATTTGTTAGAAACTTCTTATGCTTCATCATATAATTTTTAAGCAAAATCTCCTATTCTGTATTTATATAAAATACTTTTATATTCTAAACATACACGAAACAGCCTTAAAACGTCTCAGAATATAACAATGATGTTACAATACTCAATGCTTTTATTGTTATTCCAATGTGATAACTAGCTTATACCGATACAAAGTGAGATAATTAAACTGAAATAATAGCGGAGTGGTGTGACCATTGGACACCCACGTTAAAGGTCGCAAATTCAAACCCCGGTACGCACCAATGTCTTTCCGTATTCATGTGCGTATTATAACTTACTTATCAATCAATAAAAACGTTAAAAGAAAACACCGTGAGGAAACCTGCACAGCTGAGATTTCTCAACGGTGTATAAAGCCATATTAGAGGCATACAGTTGGTTTAAACTCTGTCACCAGGTTGTTCATTACCCATACGATAAGGAAAACTAAAATAAAACTGGTCATATCCTTGTAGCAAACATGAAACATTATCTTTACAATATCATCACGACTATCAAAAATGCACCCTAAACTACTCTAAAACACACAAACCGAGATTAAAATGTGCCGATCGATTTAATATGAAATGAACTGCAGAGACAATGACGAATGGTCATCGTTACCATATTCAATTTCGATCGCAAATATTTAGTTTCAATTTCGCTATCGAAATATCGCCGTGTTTAATATCAAGGAAATAGTGCGGTGCGTCAGGATATTACGAAATGTATGCAGTGCATTTCTGAGCTAGTCTTAGAACCCAAACAAGTGCCTTTTAAGTCTGATAAAAGGTGAGTAAATTTTGTATGCACCTACATAACATCAAGCTTGTTTGTAAAAGTTGGAGGCAGAGGTTTTGGTGGCCGGCAAGTTTATTACAAAAGTCAACCAGCTTAAGTAAGTTTAGGACAATTATACGTTATATTGCGACTTCATGTTCTTCAGATGCCTATCTTTCATTTGAATCATGTTCTTTTTGAAACATGATCGTAGTTTTATGCAAAAATTCGCGTTTAAAAGTTAAATGAAACATGCGGCCAATTTTTGATAGGCAACCCTGCACTACCATATTCCTCTATCGATAAATTATTTACAAAAACTGGGTGTGAATAAAAAAACAGATGAATGTAGTAACCTTACGGTGGGACTTCGGGCTGGAAGTTAGGTTCTTATAAAAATGATTCGATATATATTCTTCTGCCATTCAATTTTAAAAAGCAAAGTATGCATCACACTCAGTCATAAACTAGGTATACTTTTCTCTCAATTATTTTTGTGGGAACTAAAAGTTTCAGATCTAACGTCGTGTGATCCTACCAACATTTCGATAAACGAATCAAAATGCTTCCAATACTACATCAATCATTATAATGTATCTCGATGAATTGTTATACGTATATAACGGATGTCCTAGTAATTGATAAATGATGCGTAACAGGCATAATGTTACATGTAGAAATAACAAGTGTAATTTATTACAATCTCATCTCATCATATTTAACGTAATTGTCTAACATCACATTATACTCGTAGTAAAAGAAGCTTTTGATATTCTCTTCTATTATACAACAAGAGCTATCGGGCCTTATTCGCGTACGTATAAATACCTATTTTTTGCCTATTTATAGGCTGACTTGCAGAGGCCGCTGTCAAGGGTAGACTGATGACAGCTCAGCGTCGTCTCCGCCTCGTATGGGTTTGGGTGCGGGTGCCACTACCCTCACTTCACTTTTAATAATATTCAATTCGCTTCTGTATGATGTATAAACCGCGATAATCTATACTCTTCTATTGTTATATAATCCAAAATGCCTTGCCAACGTAGCAGTCCGCTTAATTTCCCTATATTTTACTTACCCTAGCTGCAGTCGATTTTATAGACATATGGTTGTTGTAAGTATGGGAAGAACATTCTTTGCGGTGCCCAATATATTGTGAACTTTTGCCCCTAGGATTTTTCAAATACTGCTCCGATCTTGGCCATCTTCGATAGACACAATGTGTTAAAGACCCATTTTTTCTCACATTTATTTTGACTTCAAGAAATATCAGTGATCTGTCCATCTCCATCTCACATGTGAATTTCATCATTGGATGGATGTCCAGATGTTGTAGATATTAATCTACATTTTGCTGGCCACCTCTTATGCCACAGAAGACATCATCCACGTATCTCTTCTACAATAAAGGTCGTTTTATATAAGGTATATAAATGAAACGTTAATTTTCTAAGAGCACGGATTCAACCGATTGATTTTCATTTGAGGTTGTAACTTTAGTTAGTTGGCCCATCACTTTTTCACTAAACGTTGGCGAACCCACAAAGCTACTGTCATTAACTTAAATGGAATAATAACTGTATTTTGTTGTGGTCTCAAAAGTCAAGGCATGTTTAAATTCTTATATGCAATTTAAATTCTTTTCAATATTTGTACGCTGGAAACAGCAGAATATTATGGACATTATTTAAATTGTAACACCTTGTAAAACAATATTCTGATAAATAAATTTATTTATTATTTATTTATTTAAAGTTTTATTTAGTTTTAGGTAGGTACTATAATCATTATAATTATGTTAACATGTTTCTAAAAATATGCAACAAATGATTAATTACAAGTTGTAGTTCTTACCTTGTTTTTCGAAAATTTTAATGCAACAAACAAGGAAAACGTTCTGCGATTCCCAATATCATACTTATATTATGTTATAATAACGTTCGAAACAAAGATTCGTAGTCAGTCGTAATTTAGTAATGATTGGGGATAGACTGAAATGTTTATTGTTATCAAAAAGTTTGAAAGTTAAAGTCAAGGCAAGCGCGCAAAGACAGGACTCGTGATAAACAAGTTAGAATGGTCTAAATCCTAAATGCTAAACAACTATTCCATCTGGCAAAGAACGGTTTGAAAGATCTGACAGTTTCCAACAGTGGCGTGGAACAAGAAGAAGCAGACAGCCACACAGCGGGGATCCTATCATCTTAAAGAAACAACGTACTGATAAATCATAAAAATCCTAAGTCAACAAATATGAGAATGAAATATACGTATACGATGGGTGGTAATGACAGTTTACAAAACAATGTCATTAGTGCTGTGATAAAGTTCGAGACTGACGCGGAGTTGGCGGCAGTGGAACTGTTCCGCGACTACCCGGAGCCGCTGCTGCGCTTCGCTTCCGTGTGCTGCGTGCTGTTCATGCTCGTCGGCATCCCGGGCAACCTCATCACTATCGTCGCGCTCGCAAGATGCAAGAAGGTGAGTGCATTTCGTTTCTTAGATTGCTTATCTGGTGACAATAACATATTAAATGCTTTTTTGTGTGCATTATCATAACGAAATTACTTATTATAAAAATCGAAAATATTTAAAAATAATTATTAGTTAACCTTTGACTGATTAAATTTGCGCACTTTACCATGTAATAATAAAGGCGATGCTGACTGTCGTGGTGACCTAGTGGTTTACATACCGGATTTGTATGCACAAGGTTGCGGGTTCAAACCCGAGCAAGTATCAATGTGACTTTTTCAATGTTATAAATACTTTCTTAGTTATTCTAAGACACCACTGACTAACAGTACGGAAAACATCGTGAGGAAACCTGGAATTAATTATCTGAAATCGCCAACCCGTATCCTTCTCTATACGAGAAGAAATGCAGTGGGACAGTTATAGGCTGTTATTATTATTATATTTTTCATTACACTACTTTAACGTTGATTTAATTTCTCGAAGTGATGTTTTTTATTACTTTCTTGGCTGGTTTTCTGGAACTTACAATTATCTGTTCCAGCTCCGGAATTCAACAGCAATATTCATAATAAACCTCCACATCAGCAACTTGATATTCTGCAGTGTGATCCTGCCAATGACTTTTATGACCTACATAAAGAGACGCTGGATGTTCGGAGTTGCGATGTGCCGTCTGTACCCTATGTTCAAATACATTCTCAATGCCGTCTCGATCTTCACTGTGTTAGCCATCTCAATAAATAGATATGTAATGGTTTGCCATCCACAGATATATCCAAGGTAAGTGATCTTTTACATTTTGTTAAAATTGGCTTTAAGTCTAGGTTTACAATCATATGTAAATTATAATCCTACCTTTATCATTTCCCTTCAAAGTGTAATTGTTGATTGTACACGGTGATTGTAACATTATTCCAGTTCCGAATATAACCACAACTGATTGTTAGCACATAGATCAAAGTAGATTATAGTAGTAGATTAAAATATAATACTACTCTATTCTATACAAAAGTATTAAATTTATTTTTCAGATTATATAGAAGAAGATATCTAGCAATAATGTTGCTGACTATGTGGATATCAGCCATCCTAATATTTTTGGTGTCTCTATTTGGCATATACGGCCGATTTGACTTGGACCCTAAAGGAGGATTCTGTACCATGGTCACAGATGACAATAACAAATCTCCAAGAAAGGTTTTTTTGTGCGTTGCTTTTTTAGGAACGTATTTTACTATAGCTATCTGCTACGGTCGCATATTGTGGGTAGTAAGGACATCAGCAAAAGAAACACATAAGCCAAATGCAAGACCCCCGCACTTGCCGATTGCTAATGTCCAATTAAATACCTCAAACATAGATAAGCGCCATATTTCTGTCGAACCTGCAATTTCTCCAAACAGTTCTACTGACGGTGGGAATATGCCATATAACAGCGCTCCGTCGACACCAAGTGAAGAGAACATATTGGAAAAATGCTTCAAGGCTCCATTCAGACTGACAAGAAAAGAAGTCCGGCCCAAAATACCGACAAGGAGAGACAAAAAACTCTGGACAATGATAGTCGTAATAATGTTAACTTTCTGCTTATCCTGCTTGCCCGTAATCGTGACAAAACTTGTGTATAAGAAATATAAATTGGATCCTTTTGCAAATATTTTCCCCCATATTTTAGAATATCTGGGTGGTTGTATAAACCCCATAACTTACGTCTTAATGTCCAAGAAATACCGAAAGGCTTACAGGAATCTGTTGGACAGTGTGTTGAAAAGGTTCAAAAACTTTGGGAATAACTGAAATTCTAGACGGTGATCTTTTGGCAACAATAAAGCTTCCAGTAAATTATCAGAGCCACATCTGATAATGACGCAAGTACGCTTCTATTACTGTTCGAGATTCAACCGTTAATTTTTATCGTCTGTTACATTTTCTAGTAAACCGGCTAAAGATCTAAGCTATAAAGACTAACAGTAATCAGAATACTAGTCTGCTACGAGGAAACCCATACGAATACTGTTATACCGTTGACAACAGCCCTGATGACGTAAAACAGTGGCAGGCAATTTCATTAGTACGCCTTTTAGATAATTATTTACCTTAGAATAATAATATTGATATAAATTCTACAATAATGTATTATATTATTATTAATTCAATGTCACCAACCGCTTATTCGAGATATTACCTCATCCGTATTCGGTATTTTTAGTTAGAAGACATTTTGTATAATGTAGTGGGAAGCAATGTTTTGTGTATGAAACTCTATGATAATTTAATTATGAAAACTAGTTCGCGATAACCGTTTTACGTTTGAGTCGGTTTCATTAATGTATGTATTACCTTTCCCTGTGATATGTAGTTAATTAATAATAACAGCCTACAACTGTACTGCAGGGCAAAGGCCTCTTTTCGTATAGAGAAAGATTGAGCATTGATCACTACGCTATCTTTTTTTTTTTTATTTGATTTAAGTTAATAATAATGTAAATCAAGTTAAAAGAAATAGAGTTGAATATGTTAAGAATTAACCTATTGGACGCCAGAGCGTAAACGCATCGGCGCCACTTCTACGCCAAGACACTAGAAAATGGTCGTCTTTTGCCGACAGTGGAGTGTTGGGCACGTTTTTATTTGTCGGCTATATCCAACCGTGGCGTTCAAAAGGTTCAGAATGTTTCTATAAAATATTTGATCTCATTAGTTTAGACTCGTACTTATAAGTAAGTTGTGTGAACTAGACAAATATAGGGTTCGTCATTCAGTCAAAATGCTCCTATTCTGCTTGTATCTGGACGGAATATAGGGCATGGAACTAATATTGTATACTTAGTAATTTAATAATTAAATGTAAGTAAAATACTTCTCATATTGTAAACATACATGCCTAAAAATATCTCACTATAAAAGTTGTAAAATATTTAAATATAAATAAAAAATCACATTTGTATGTATGTATCATACTGTTTTATATAACTCCTTCTTTATTACCTTCGCAAAGAAATATAAAGGAAGACTTCTCTATATAAGTCTTACGTTCCATAATAACTATAAAGGAAAGAAATATACGACACAGGAAGAGTAAGACAAAACAAGAGCTTCTAAAAAGTATTTCATAATTTTCGTTCTGTAGTTTTATTGTTGGCGGTTGTTAAGAGTGGGCGCACACCAGAAAGGCGACGGAAAGTGCTTGTCTCAGTTCGTTAGTTGTTCATTAGTGTTCTGTGGAGACAATGGCCGACTGTAATGTTCATTTGCCAACCGCTACGCGGCTCCGCTACACGGCTACACGGCTACACCGCTACACCACTTCGCTCTCAATAATTATTAATTTGCCACTTCCTTTTAATGACTTGTCTTGTTTTGGTTTGAAGTAATTCGTTGACTTATTTACAAAATGCATCGTTAATTTTAGTGCAATAGATGTCACTTGCGACTTATTAAATATTAGTTTGTTTTATGGATAAGTTGAGAGGTCGCTCAACTGTAACATATAAACCAAGACGCCGAACATTTTGCTATTTCTCGGTTATACCCAAACTACAATACAATAACCAAAATACTTTACAAACGACGAGTTCATCTTCATCATCATCAACAGCCCATCTCAGTCCACAGCTGGACCTAAATGATAAATGATTTTTCTTTGCAAATAGGTTTACAAGAAATACTTTTACACATCTTCTTTTTTAAAGACTAGATGGAGTCGGCATGTCCTAATTGACTACCTCTGAGAAGAAATGCCGAAACAAACTCAAGGTCTCTTTTAATGTCCAGAAGTATAATAAATTTATGTGAGAACAATGTAGGTGGTCTGAGATGTGGTATTTTGGAGAAAGAACCACAGCGAGTTTGAGTTGACCAGTCCAAATAGATGTCCTGCCTGGTCCCATCTGAGAAAATACATAACGACGGGTTAATAAATAAGACTTATAAAAAAACATAACATCACGCCTGTATTCCCCGAAGGGGTAGGCAGAGGTGCACGTACAGTACACCCACATTTCGCCAGTTATGTTTTTTTTAGGTCCCAATGTAATAGGGGCGAGCCTATTGCCATCAACCGAGCACAAATCCAGACTCCGTGCTGCTACTAAGAATTATCTAATGGAAAAACCCAGTAACACTTTGCCCGACCCGGGAACCCAGGACCTCGTGCTCAGCAGTCGCGCTTCGCAACCACTAGACGTCTATCGCAAAAACATTAGAAATTACGCTTTACATCACGTAATTATCTCTGAAACATACCGACAGACGTTCTTAAGCCGGTTCTGAGTGCTAATCTTCATCGATGGCCGTCCGCTCTTAGAATTAATTAATTACTGCACTAGTACTGCAACATTCCTCAAAATAAGATAACATTATGCTAACCTCATGTGAATGGAGTCTGCGCCAAGTTTTAGATGTTGTATGTGGTATTAGTGAATTCGAAGCTTACATATTAGTAGAATGTCTCCTCAGTTGGTAATTTAAACGAGGTTTAGCTATAATGTTGGAAATCTAACGAATACTTAGCCTAGCCTTTACAGAGTAGTATTATAAGATTCCTCATAATTAAGAATTTATAATGAAGGCGTAGGCAGAAGTGTATAGCACCCACATTTCGCCAGTTATATTATAGATCCGAAATCCCAATATAATAGCAGGCGAGCCAATTACTATCCACCAGCCACAAATCCTGACTCCGTGCTGCTACTGAGAATTATCTAATAACACTGCCCGGGATTCGAGCCCAGTACTGCATGCTTAGCAGCCACTCTTACGAGCGACGAGGCACTCAGGATATACTTCCAAAATATAAACATTTACATAATACCCTTAAACATTTTACGCACCGTACAGTATAAACCATTTCTCATACCTTTATTGCACACTGTTGACAAACGCCCCTTATAAACTCACTCGAGTTAAAAGATAAATAACGACCCTCGGAAAGTTTGGCAAAAATTAAACTTTGACAACATCTGCAGCCTCTTAGAATCAAATTATGATGTAACATTTTGTGAAGATGTGGACGGTATTAAAAATGTAGATTTTTCCGTAGACCTTCCCATCACGCCGCTGAATACTAAATAGGACGGCGGCGAACCGCACTCGATGTAACAGTCCCTTTGCCGCTTCACAAACTATCATCGGGCTGCGAAAATAGCGGAGCCAAGTGTAATGATCAATCTAGAAAAAAATTTGAAGAGAAATATTTCCTCATTTATGCTTATTCAAAAGAAGAATGCTTTAAAAAACTTTCGCCAGCATTTTTAACACCAATGCATACAATTTGGAAGTTTATTATACCTGTTAGTTTTTCGTTTTACAGAAAGCACAGTTTTCGTAAATGGTTTATAATAAACAGCATATACGAGCAGATAAAGTAATATTAGATTACTATACTGAACTTTCATCTACTGTCTTGAAGCTACATGGTAATCTCGGTAATCTATTGCACAGCGCGCGCCACCGCTACCTTCAGGGCTGCCACTTTACTACACATCCAAAAGGGATTTGGTAAAAGCCTCAACAAAAACTACTCCCAAGCGAAATTACGCTTTACATTTCTACTTTACAATACACATTCGCTTGCATTCGAGCAGTCCTGCTATGCTCAACTGAAGTCAAACAGTGCATAAGCATATTTTTATGTTTATTTCAGGGCTGGATTGCGCCTGCAGTGAATTTGAATAGCGCTGTTTGTGAAATATGCAAGTGATATCACGTGTAGTCGTATAGTTTTATTAACATGCGGCTGTTGAATATGAATCCAACATTAAACCAATAAATACAAAATGTGTACACGTAAAAGATTTGGTTAATATTGTGCTGATAGTTATTATTGCGTACCTTAAGTAATGTTCAAGGGGGTAGCTTTAATCTGTAAAATAAAGCGCCAAAAGCGTATAGCAAGTCAGTTCTTCTGACACCAATATTTCTCTTGTCATAGATAGAAGGATGTGAACAGAGTTTGACCCTAACCATCTAAAACGTATCGTTAGTTACAGTTAGTAAACATATTAGTTAAAATCAGCAAACACACAAATGCAGCGTTCATTTATTTTATAGTTTATCATACATTACATTATTTTATGGAAAGTTGTCGTTCGCATTGTGGCGTTCCAAGGTAGGCCTTTGTTCAACAGTGGACGTCTTCCAGCTGATGATGATGGTCAACGCTTCAAAAATAAACTGACATTATATTCATGAACTATATATTAAGAGAAGGATGAAAGCTTCCTAAATTCTCATCTTAGACCTCGTTCACTCTTACTCTATATGCTAATCAAAGTAACAGTATCTTACTCTGTTCCAAATTTCATTCAAATCCGTTCAGCCATTACAGTTAATTTTCTCTAAGGAGATTTAGAAGGCTTTTACGTCACAGATTTTTATCAAAATGTTTCCTATAAATTTATTCCGGCGACATTTTCTCGGATATATAAAAAATGTTGTCTCTAAGCAATAAGAAATGTGACCTTCTAGCGAAAGATATGGGTCCCAAGACACGTTCCTCGAAACTGTCACAACCAGGGTTATCATTTTAAAAATAAATAGGCCTATCTAGGAATATAAGAGAGCCTGACTTTTCCAAATGGTCTTGGCTTTAGTACTAGAATTTAGATTGGATTTGGCTGTATTTTCTTTATAATAATTCTAAATCTGAGCGTTTATAACAAGTAAAATAGCTACTATTACTATTTGATTTATTCTTATTACTAGCTGCACCCCGCAGTGTAACCCGCTAAATTTTTATCGGGATAAAAAGTAGCTTAAATGTTAATCCAGTGTCAGCTACCTCCATATGACAATTCATCCAAATCGCTGCAGCCGTTTGAGTGTGAAGAGGTAACAAACACAAAGACACTCACAAACTTTCGCCTTTAATATATTAGGGTGATATACATAAATAAGTAAATTTATGAACAAAATAGAAAATAATTTATAAAGCTAATTAATTATCTTAAACGATGAAGAGCCAAGGTTTACTTGTTTGTCTAAACTATGATGCAGCCGCCTAATAGCAGGTGTTAACCCTAGAAACAACAACTATTCTTTGTATAAGGTACATTTTACGGATCACGAGCTCAGGCAGGTTTCAAGGTCGTTCAAACCCAGGGGCATCGCGTATCTGCATATTCGTTTAAAATCTCAAGGCGTAGACTTGCTCAACCAAATCAAAACGAACCTATGTAATATCCTAATCATTTGTACCATTAATATGAAACCAATAAATCCCCAATCAATCCGAGCTCTGCATCCAACCGTAAGTTAAGTATCTCATTATGTGGTTAAACACTACAGTAATTTAGTATACTCACTGATCGGCTATTGGCTAAACCAAAGCGTTGCAGAGGTTTGGTTTATGAAAGCACTTTATTAACTTGGTAAATAAACGCTAATGGAATTACGTTTCCTAAGGCAAATAAGTAGGTACTTAGAATTGGAATGTAAAAAAAGCGGAACTGCCTAAAGCCTATTAATAAATGAATACCTAAAATACGTTCATGCGGAGGCGAACCGTTAATCAAAAAGTTAAATTGCACACTAAATAATCGTACTTACATCAATTCAAACAGCTGTACCAATGAGTCTTTTATTGAGGTACCTTGTTATTAATAGACGAAAATACCGCTGGTTAAGATTATCTAATAATTTAAGAAAACAATAATAAAGACCTAGATTTTACGTCCGATATCACAATTCACAAGCTTATAATTATTTCAATTTAACATGCATAAAGCAGCAGTCCGGGCTTTGTGGCGAGTCTTGAGATAGACCTATGTCCACCTGTGGACTAGAACGGGCTGATCATGATGATACACTAAAGTGAGTAAAAATTTGATCTTATTACAATGCCTTAACGTTATAAGGTTACTCTATCTTAATGTTTATTCTTTCACCAGATTTCTTGCCTCTTTTAATAAATCTAAAACAAAAAAAAAAGAGTTTTTATTTCGATTTACGAAGTATATGAAGCAAAACTGAGAACGAAATAAAAACGCATTTTCATTTGCGCAGTTACAGCACGTTCCTTAAATACTGTAGTGTTTTTAATATGTAGCAAAGCAAGCAGCGTTTGACTATTTAAATGTAAGCGAAAAACTAAAATGTACAAACAGTAGAAGTTACAGAGTGCAAACAAAGAATTTTTCGATTAAGTCTCTTGGTAACTGAAGTTTGGATATTGGCGTTAAATAATTATAATTTATTATTGTTTTTATTTTAACATGTCGATCTGATTGTAATAAGGCACAGTGTAAGGAGCCAGCCAGTGCATGTGGGAATTTAAAAATATTGTTATATGTAAAAATATTTTGAAACGAACACACGATACAGGAATCATTCATATTGCAAGGCTTTTAAAACCATAAGATTTCCAGATGATGTTACTTCAATCATTGGAGTTTAATTTTCGCACTTCCTTTGAATTTACTATGTCTTGGTACTTCCTATCAGATTTTACATATAGGTAAGTTTTATTTAAGAATCCATCAAATTTATTGTTTTATTTGTATAATGAACTACTTACTAACTGCTAGCAGCTGTTGTTTACCAACACTATACAGGTTACAAACTAGGGCACATTTTTTTTATATTCTTTGTGTCAACCACTCACCGACACCACCTACGCATTAATATTAAAAAAACATGAAATATTATGAATAAAGTAAAGTAAAGATAAAATTAAATTAACTTCGGACAACGTCTTGTTAATGGTCACTATAATACAAGAGTGGAAATAAACTAAAATTTTCGTAGCGTTTCTCCTGAACACTGTCATTTTCCTTAAATTGAAATCTGGCTGGTCGTTCGAAAATCATTACTAAGCCAATTTAGAAAAATTGGAATATTGAGAAGCGATTAAATTATCTTTATTCCCAAAACTCTCGCTTTGGCGTAACGGTCGCGTAATCAATATTCAAGGAAGAACAAAAGGTCAACTTCTTGCAATATTGTTGCGCACTATCAAGGCAGCTTAAACACCTTATTACTTAATCACATCATTTACAAACTTTGCGATAGATAGAGTTAGAAAGGCATCAAGGATTTAGGAGGCTGGTGTGCTAGTTTATCCACATTTACAGGGACAAAACTGGTTTATAGAAAATCCTGTAAACCAATATCTTTACAGTCCTGGTGATTGTATGCGCTTGAACAATAAAATCGACTAAAGCGCTAGACCTGGGACCGAGAGATCGTAAATTTAAATCGCTCCCATTGCCCGCTATACTGTTGTGATCACAGAGTCGTAATGCAATGGAGAACCCATATGCATGTACCTCATCACAGTAGTTACACAGTAAAAAGGAAAATAAACCTTTTTTACATTTGCGAGAGACCGTCAGATAACAAACACATCACAGCTTCTTTATTCCAGTAAGTACACCTTTTTGTTAAGGTTCAATTTGTTATAATTACGGCTACATACATAACCAGGGATTCAGAAGGGAGATACAAATTTAATTTACCTTAACATTGATGTAGACCTTCTTGGCTTTTGGTTTTACCCCTAAAAGTATTTGTCTGAGCCGTGCAGCCGTGGCGTCCGAGGCGACTATTTCCCTGGAATGCTCTCACGACGCCCACACAAATCTCCCTGTCGAACGGAACGGGACGCCGTTATGTTCTTGAAAACCTTTCGAGACGTTCGTTGGTTCCATTTTGTAGATTTCCTCCGAATTTTTGTGTTAAAGGCTTGAAACGCCTGATCAGAATGCAAGGTAGACGAAGTTTAGAAATGTTAATATTTGGTGATGTTTAAGTTCTCCTGCTTTTGTTTTACCTAATTTTATAAATATAACGTCTATTATTAGATGTTGATGTATAAAAAACTTACGAAATATCCTATACGCAACAAACATTCAAACTACAATTGGATGATGTTTTCTTTATCTGCACTTAAAGCCAACGTTTGACTCTAGGCTACACCTGCACTCGAAACTAGTTCTACTGAGACAAAAGCTTGGAAAGAGCGCTTGTTATTCAATAAAGAAAGTCGTTGGATTCAAGGAATCGTTGAAAAAACCAACTACGATTGCAATTCGCCGCAGTGACCGGAAAATCGTAAAAGCGAGCTGTGTAGTCTAATTGCATAGAAAGGATAAAAACAATGATAAAAGACGAGAGACTTTCCTCACAATTCTTACTTCAATGAATATAATATCAGATAGCGCAAGTAAATATTTTTAATTTGAACTCTATTTCTGCTACCTATTTTTCTGTGTGTACTGATTTTACCACTGATTTACTGATTTTACAATTAAAACAAATTGGTATAAGTTAAAACGTTCAGTTACAAATCGTCATATTATCATTAAATTATTTATACTAAACGTAACTACCTAAATATATTATCTGGAACAAATAAGGTAAGTAATAACATGGCATTGAAACAATAATTAATCATACGTCATTTAGGTATTTCTCTCGCTATGTAACATACAAAGTTTAGTGAAGCAAAAAAGCGAGATATAAATTTACATTTTAGTATCCACCTCATATTCTTACCAATATTTCGTTCTAGTAGACCATTGTATTGCTGCTACAGAAGTATTTTCAACTTAAAAGAGGTAGAAACGACTGTATTCACGTCTGCAGTACAACACTTACTTTTATTTCCTGATTTACGTAGAAACTTTGCGTCCATTATCATGTTCATTACTCCAAACATCTATTCCACTTAAATGGCTTCAGGGCGGATAACAGCTGCGAAAGTTTAATGAATACTAGAAAACAAATTCCTGTTAGCTCCCTACAAACTAAGTTATCGTTGCCAGCTCCAAGTTTCTAGTTTCGATTGAAATCAATTTGGAAACTGCTGGAACTTTTTAGAGTAACTCTTATTAGGAGTTTGAGGAAGTTGCCGAGGGAGACGCGCCGGCCTAACCTAATTTGTCATCGTATACGCGTTACACACGGAAAAATGTATCGATCTATAATTTTGGTATTTCCGTTTGGAAGTGGACCGTTAGGAAAAGAGAAATATTTCGTGAGATGACAATGAAGATTAGACGTAATGAAAGTAAGTAAGCAGTTGTATTTCTAAAATACATGCAAAATGTAACTCTTCGATCTATAAATTTGTAGCACTATTTCTGAATAATGTAGGTTTCATGAGGTAGATACAAATTTTATTAATGTTTTTGTGAAGTTACGATGGACTTGGAATTTGATCACAACAGTCACCAATGCGGTGACTCTGTGGTTTTGGATTAATAATCACAAGGTTGCGCGTTCAAACATTGAACATTGAGCCTTTTACAATAAGGTATTTTTGTTTGACTGCTTCGTTGGTCTAGTGGTTGCTAAGCGCGACTGCTGAACACGAGGTCCTGGGTTCGAATCCCAGGTCGGGCAAAGTGTTACTGGGTTTTTCCATTAGGTAATTCTTAATAGCAGCACAGAGTCTGGATTTGTGCCCGGTTGATGGCAATAGGCTCGCCCCTATTACATTGGGACCTAAAAACATAACTGGCGAAATGTGGGTGTACTGTGTATGCCTCTACCTTCGGGGAATACAGGCGTGATGTTATGTTTTTGTGTTTTTTATGTATTTTTGTTTTTGAACCCAATACTGAAACTGCGGTGAAATGTGCATGTGCACTTTTGGCTACCCCTTCGGTATAACAGGCGTGATAAAACAAATCATCACCAGTCATCACCCGTCATCATGATTCTTCAAACTAAAACAGTCACAACTAGTTTGTCAGATGAAAAGTATGTATTGTTGTATTAGTGATATTATGCGTATCGGTTTATTATGAAACTGGCTGGTATTAAAGTTAGTAACGTCTCGATGAATTCATAATGATTCATAAATATTGTTTATTAGCATGTATTTATGTCAGGGACATTATTATCTTTTTTCCATGTAAAACAACTTAGCTCAGTGATTAGTAGTATTTTTGTTTCTGCATACTTCCTTATATGGTACAAAATCGTATATTCCCGAGATCCACTTGTTACCTTGTGACATAGGGATAAGGAAGAGGTGTAGGTACTAATCCATATCTTACATCTAAGCAAGTAGTAATTGACGTTTCATAAGTGCCTTTAATCGGTATACGTGAAATAATTTATAATTTTTTCAAGTGATTAGATTGCGGTGTGGGTTCAATCCCTGCGCAGTACAAATGTTAGATCGGTTTCCTCAGACATGAGAGGTGTAGACGTTGCACGGTGTGATGCTACGTTTACTTGAATAAAATTTCAAAGCCTTTCCCATTCTTTTCATATTTAAAGAAACTAACGATCTTTGGCCAATTACGTAGAACGCACCCTTGATTGCAAACGCTTGACGCACAATTAGTGACTATGTATAAGTATATAATGACGCGTTGATCTTAATAACGAGTTGGAGTAATCACACTAGCGCAGTTGTATAGACTGTATTTATAAATGAAAACATTTAATCATTAGCAGTCGTAAAGCTAAAGCCGGCCGGTTCAGTGCTCGACATAAAATTACGGCCACGGGACGTGCGCAGGAGGAACATAGCGCATCGCTCGCGAATAACATAATTGACGCCAAATAATAGCCGAGCGCATTATCTAGAAATCACACGACAATATTGCAGCCAGTGCAACATCCTGCATTTGAACTAAATTATCTAACAAGCGAGCACTGCACAGTGCGCACAATTAACAATGCTCTCGCCAGTTTTTATACAATTTTTTTTATTTAAATTTTGTTTTGCTCAATTAAACGGTGAATTTTGGTGGCTAAACGATAAATTAGCACAGTTTCAGGAAGTACGGCCGCCGCCTCCAAAGTTTGAAGATTTAAGTGAATTTGATACAGATGAAAGTGCTAGAATCGTGTTTAGAGATGATAAT
The DNA here is from genome assembly GCA_946251915.1 of Abrostola triplasia. Lineage (NCBI taxonomy): Eukaryota > Metazoa > Arthropoda > Insecta > Lepidoptera > Noctuidae > Abrostola > Abrostola triplasia. The sequence goes on along the minus strand of OX276434.1, from coordinate 4,482,158 downwards.
CTAATAACAAATAGTGTTGTAAAACCTACACAAAGTGCTGATCCCAACAAAATGGATAAAGACAAAACAAGCCATAAATATCCTGAATACAGTATTATAAAATGGCCCGAGGAAGACAAGCAAATGTTTTATGGTAATGTTGTTAATAATAATATTTCAGAGAAGCAATCTATAGAAGAGGTAACTGATTCACCTGAATTAGGAGACAGATTTATATTTAAATTTCCTGAAGACGATCACTTTGTGTGGAAAGATTTGCATAATACTACTGCTACCACACCCGCCGCATTCAATGAAAGTGACAATGTTGATAATATATCTGCAAGTAGTACTGTTTTATACAATGACAAAGTCACTTTTAACGTCGACTACAATGAAAAGGATTCGGAAAATATTTGCACTTTTATGAAAAAGACTGAATGCTATCGGAGAAATGGAGTCGTGTTCAGTAATATGTAAGTTCTGTTATTTATTATTAAAATTATAATATAAGTTTACAGTATATGTAAACGTTGGGTATTTTTTGTTTTTAACATTAGTAAATGTAGTTCTATCTATATTATAGTCGTATTCATATTTTATTAAACTAATTATTATTATTTATCTAACAGGGACACAAAAGGCATGAATTCTGATCACTATAGAGTATGCTGTGTACTACCATTAAACAATAAGAGCCGAGATGAATCGAAGGTATATTTTCCTGACACCTTAATGAAAACTAAACGTCCTAGGAGATCGAACCCGGAAAACATAGCTCAAAAGCAATTGAATGCTTTATTACAACAACGTAAGCAAGCACGTCAAGGTCAGAAATCAAATCCTCAAACAAAGATCGCATCTCCAGATTACGAGAATATTGATCCCTATTGGAATATTAAAAATTCTAAACATCAAAATAAACAAAAGCAAGAATCGAACACCAGATTTGATTACCACACTGACGATTATGTTGAAGATTATGTAGCTGAGGTGCCGAAGCCGGGATTGACTGGTCTTTATTCGGACATTGGACGGAAGCCGTCTGAATGGACATTTTTGCACGAAAATAAGGGTACTACTGGTTACGGTACACACGATGAATATGACGACGACGACGATGACGACGACAGTGGATCATTTGGATACTCTACTATTGATCCCAGATTAGGTATGATTTGAAAACATTTATTCAACTAATAATTACATACAAATCTGCTTATTAAGCAAAGGTACTTAGTTTCGGTTATATTGTTAAAACTCTCTCATGTGTGACGACTTTTTTATACTTTACAGGTAGTGAAAAGAAGTCTAAACCACGAGTCAAACCTCTGAGGCTAACAACTGCATCGGGCGAGTCCAATAACGCGGAAAGTCAAACTATAAGCTACCATTCCAATCCAAATTTTCACGTTTTACAAGACTTCAAACTTTTTAACTTAATGAGGAATAGAAAGAGGCCGACCACAAAATCGAGAACTACAACCACTGAGAGCTTTACAGACGACGACAGCAAGGAATCTTTAGTGAATGGACCCCCTGATAGTTCTGAAGTCATTAACGACGACTTTGAAGACCACCAAGTGTTTAAAGGTTGCGGAAAGATATTAATGCCAGTTACTTTAAATGGGCAAGGTAAGGTTTCTCTTATGTTAAATTTTGAATAAAACTATAATTGATGGCACGTTTATAAAAATAATCATGAATTACAACCTAACATTTGTTTCTTTTCTTTAACAGAACTAATATTGATATAATTTAACAGGTAAACAGATAGGCGACACGACGAACGGGTCACATCCTTGGTTAGCACTAGTTGTACCAACACATAGGTCTAATATTGTGCAGTGCTATGCCACCCTAATTCATCCTAGAGCTGCAATAACAGCAGCTGATTGTGTTTATGGGTAAGTTACTAAAATAAAACGACCTTTTACTGTTTAAGTACGTTGCAAGGAAGGAAAAATATTAAACAGCAGGCTTTATGAGGAGTGACTATATATCACTAAGCTTATTTACAACTTGTTCATAATTTTATTTATTAATTATGTTACAGTGTTGTTCTTATAATTACGAATCCCCACAAAATCGCGTAATCGGTTTGTCTCTGGGCTGACTTTAACAGTATTCAAAATAATATATTTCATTAGTAATTTTACTTTACTAGGACTTCCCCCGGTGACATCACTCTAATCGTGGGACTTTGGAACCTCAATGAAAAGTTGCGGCCGAAAACCCGAATTATTTCCTACCACTTACATCCCCAATACAAACACGGTAGATTGGACCACAACTTGGCTATTATGGTGAGTATATCTGCTACTAAGTTTGCATTACTCACATTTTTAGTCGCTAGATTTTACCTAAAGCAGGTAGGTAAATTAATTAATTACTAATGTCCATAGAAACCATGCATAAAATTTTCACTGAACTTAAACATAAGGATCAGAATTCTTTTATCGTCTTTTAATTGTTTTAGCACTGGAAACGACCGATAAAACTAGACGTAAATGTTCAGCCAGCTTGTCTTGAGAATCCGCAGATGGACAAAGAATGCATATTTATTGGATGGGGTGGATTCGATCAAGGTAATAAGATTATTCATTTTCTCATTTTACCATGTCGTAGAAAAGAGTCTGACAATTCGACTTCGAAGATTATTTAAAAAAATATAAGTACATACTCAGTAAACTATCAGTTTTTATGGTAATTAACAATTGCTTACACCGATACTTACCTATTGAAACCACACACGTTAACGTCTAAACTGTAAATAAGCGTAGTTTTATAACACGCATCGTATGTACAACCGCTAAACGCAATAAACTATGGATATTATAAAAATCTCAATTCATTCACATTTTAGCGATGCGACCAAATTCTCGGTGGCAGCGAGCGACAGTTCATTCGTGTAGCGGACGGCTGTCTCTCAACGGAGCGAACATACCAAAGGAAGCGTTCTGCGCCACTGTACAAGCTCGGAGCACTGTAGTAAGTACACTGATACTAATGTAATACAAACAAGTCCAGCGCCCACTGGCAGGTGATAAATAGTAATATTCCTTAAATCTTTGCGGTTACGGTTGAAATTTCAGATACATAATGTAATTTTAATCATAATGATATTATAAGTAACGTTTGTCACTAAAAATTCGGACACTTCTTAGTATCCGATACTAAGAAGTAACAGATAACGTCGTCTTCCTTAATAGTTACTTAACAATAAGTTTACTGTTCGGAAACTATATTACGGCGATATACATCGCGCCGTCCCACCTGTGAGCGCCGGGCTTAAGCTATTTGAATGACATTATGTTACTAGAAGCTATAGAAAATTATAAAGGTACGAATTGTCAATGGGGCACGCTTGGCTTAGCTAGGTGATTGCAGTTTATTGTGTAGGCGCAAAACGATTTTTATAAGCCCTTTTGTGAAAAACTGCATTATCGTTGCAAGACTTGTGAGGTACTAAACATGCAGTATCCTGTAAAGTTAGACGGGCTCGACGCTCAAGACAGCCGCAGCAGACCGCTGTAGACAGACTTCGCTTGGGCGACTATTCCCATTACGCTGGTGTTAATGTCTCTTGTGCGGTTCATCATCATCATGATCATCAGCCTGTTGCAATCCACTGCTAAACATAGACCAATGAACTTATTGCGGTTTAGTCTCAATTATGATTGGCCGACGTGACCGAAATTAGGTCAGGACATTATCCTGTTTAACATTTATTCATGGTTCTTTCAATAGTTAAATATTTATCTCAGTAGGTATATACTTATGAGTATAAATTATGGAGAAGTTAGGGCATTCTTTGTAAAAAAGACATGCTAACATGAATGTACGCATTTCCTTTTCAGACTGGTATCGGCGGTTCTCTGATTTGCAACATGCACGAGCGACTGGTGGCGGTGGGCGTGGCCGTGTCCCGAGATAGCACGCTGGTACTGCTGCCTGCGTACGAGTGGACGATGCGAGCTATCAGCGTACTTCAAGACTAATTGGCAAAAGGTACAGACTATATTTAATTTCCAGATTGGTTGTATGATTTAATTTAAATTAAAAATAAAACAATTAATTTTGACTTTTATACATTTATTACTTTTTATGTTCATAGTTTACATAATATAATATGAGCCCAGCCATATAACGATAACTTAACAATTTCATGAGACTGGTCAATAAGATGACGCGGCACTAAAATGTCTATAGGAACTAAAGTAATAAAAAACATTACATAAAACACAATGGGAATGTCGAGATCCTAGATAATGTAAAAACAGTTCAGCGTAGATGTTAGTATCCTTTATACTTGTACTTATAATCTTTGGTGCCGAATTATCATAATGAAATGAGAATTGTTCATGTATATCTACAACGAATCCGATATAGGAACGGATTAATCAACCGCTCTGTAGCTAGAGAAGATAACTGCGTTAAAATTTTCTTGGCAACTGTATTGCTGAAGAGTGACGTCACAGCACGTCTTCGAGCCAGAGACTTAAGAGTAGTGTTCACATTTTGAAACGTTATTTAAATCAAGAACATACCAAAGACCACCACAAAGTTTTGATACAAATCTGAGAGCGGTTCATTAACCTGGCCCTTAACACTTATGTCTTTACGAAGATTATAAACATAATTTAACAAGTCTTACCATTTACAGCCCGTCATTAACGCTGCGAATATTTCACTGACACTCATTCATTGACACTAATTCGGCTAAGTTGCACAAATGACAAGTGAAATATCCTCAACAACTTTAAAACTAAAATATAATTTGTTTCTTCTGAATAACATAATAATACTCGGGGCAAGTGAAGTATACAATTTAATGGACATATCGATGCCTTTTAATCGATGAGCACATTATTATTATGTGGTTGTCATAGCAATTGTAATAACAAAAATAATATCTTTCAACTATTGTGACCACAGAACAGTACAACTAGTAGAAATGGATTTAGGTTTTGCCAAGGGACAAGGTGATTGTTATATTTCATTAAAATCGTGGTAAATCTGTTATATTTCACGAAAGCCAATATTGTGACTTTAATGACAACGACATAAGGTTCAAATTGTAATAACTCATCCGCTTCGTGAAATAGATTTTAAAAAATAATTTGGACTAGAATAACAATGGCTTTAGGTCCCATCTCAAATTAATTGTTCATTACGTAAAAGTCGATAGGTTGAATCTAGTTATATATTAACCGGTTAATACCGGTAATATAAAAACCGGTTCGCATTTTCTACTAATCATACTGTTCTTTGAATCGATCTAAAAAATAAACTGATAAAACCACAAGCAGACTAAAATGTATCTTATGAGAGATTTTATGAAAAAATAAATACTATTTGACAAGATCACGGTTACATCACAATTGGTTGCAGGCTCACGCGATCACCAGCGGCTCGTCGTCGGAGAACCCGTGGATGGGAGGCACGTCGTCGTCATCTGAAACATACATATTATATTAGCACCTAATGTTTACATGGTTTTTATTAAAGTTTAATTTTTCACTTATATGTCGCATTATTTGTTAATAAATGGTCGATCTCGAAGTTTGACTGTAGTGCATAACAAAGTAAGTTAATTTTTTAAATTCCTAATTTAATTTAGTGATTACTTGCTTGTTACATCGATTGAAATTTTGTTAGATTTGCAAATGTTTATCTCGAATAACATAATCGTGTAGGTGATAGTCATATTTGTCGGATTCATTGTTTATTTTTTAAATAACAAAAGAAATCGAGTTCCACGTCTCGATCAAACGGTGAGTAAAAAAGAAATAATAAAGCTGCGGCACCGTTCTCGGCGATGATGGCCTGCCCGCGGCGGCTGTCGTAGCGCGGCGTGTGCGCCGTGAAGCGCAGGAAGGAGCGCGCCAGGCGGCGGTGGCGCAGCGCCACGTGCAGCAGCGCCGCGCCCAGCGCCGCCGCCAGCAGCAGCGCGCCGCCCCAGCCCCACCACATGGCCCGCAGCGCGCCCGCCGCCTCCGGCTCGGAGCCTGTCCACAGGGACACTCACATAGGTTACGCTCAATTTTAACATTACCATTAATGCATTTTTTTAAGTATGCATGCGGTCGAATTTGTTGCGCCATTTCTTCTACGGGGCATTAGAAACAGTGACTGGCAAGCCTTTTAGAAGCTTTCTTCATGTCATTTAACATTAAATAATTGAACATTCGAATTTAAAAAACACACGTAAAACGGAAAAATAATGTGATTAAAAACAAATATAACTTTAAAAATAAAAACCATCAATCACACTCACCCTCCATTTGTAGCGTGTGCACTTCGCTGAGATCGCTGTAGTACCCTTCGGGCGTGACGGTCCGGACGCCGACGTACACGGGCCCGGTGACGTCATCAGACAGCGTCACGAGGCGCGGCGACATGTCCGCCTTCACCGTCTTCATGTCCGCAGTGGGGTGGACCAGGTCCTCGGGGAACATTTTCTCTGATACTATGATTTCGTACTCGTACCTAGAAGGTGATATTATTGGCTTAACATACAGACATATTTACTTGAATATGTTATTATTATATATAATACTAGCTGACCCGGGGTATGAAAAATAGATGTTGGCCGATTCTCAGACCGACTCAATATGCTCAGAAAATTTCATGAGAATCGGTCAAGCCTTTTCGGAGGAGTACGGGAACGAACATTGTGACACGAGAATTTTATATATAAGATTTAAATTAATCATCGTCTGAGAAAGTATTTAATTGAATTCAACATTTTGAACAATCCCACATGCTAGCAACACACGTATACTCAGTGTACATGTCTAGGAAATTCCTACACACGTATAACGTAACTATTTCCAGTCATATGAGCTTAGCGCCATATTTGCGTATCATCTACAGCCCGACTTCACTAACTCACTTCTTAACTACTTAGTAGGCATAGATCGCGCAAAATTTTGAGTTCCCAGAAGTTAGGCCCATATCCTAAACTGCGTAGGTTTATAGAACCAATTCTCCCTGTCTCTTTTTCACACTATTACAAACTCTTAAAAACGGGTACTGCGAAACTTGTCGTGGCTAACATCCGAGAGCTCATACAGTTTATCGCTATAGAGAGTGTGTCGTACTTGTGGTGCGGAGTGTCGTCCCAGCTGACCATGACGTGTCCGTTGGGCGACAGCCAGGCCAGCACTCCGCTGGGCGGCTGCAGCTGGCCGCCGCGCACCAGCGTGCACTGCACTGCCGCGTCGTCCACGTTCACCTGACAGACAAGTTATCAACTTTACAATGATACCACTATAGGATTATAAAGGTCATCAGATCACATCAGCCTATTGCAGTGCTCCGCAACACTAGGCCCGTTCTTCCGTTTTTGCCCAGTCACAACTACCTACCCTCGTCAAGTCATCGGTCCATCTGGCCGGAGGGAAAAGTAACCTAACTTTTTTAATATTACGTACATGTCATGCAGTTACTGTCACGCAAAGTAAAGTCGGTACTCACATGTACACAAATGTTATATCTTCCGCCAACAGGTACGTTGACGATGACGTGCGAGTAGCTGGACGCCTTCGACGGCAGTAACTCGTAATGGCTCTTCTTGTTGACAGTCAGCTCGGTAATTTCCAACTGAAAGAACGAAACATTTTACATCAACATACAAGTTACACCAGCGCCTGTAATGTCCCAATGAGACTGTCGTATTAACACTTTGGGTTTTAGTTTGTTTCTAACGAACAGAGTCCGAACGGGATAAAGTAAAACACGAGAGGCGTCTATTCTAGTCTGAGCTCGATGTTAGGCGAACTTAATGCGGGTGTGCTAATGATCATGAAAGAGATAAAAGATTTATCATCATGACGATGTCTACTATTGAAAAAAGGCATCCCCTTAGAACGCCACAATGAACGGAAACTTGCCATTTGCAACCACCAGTTATCCGCACCTGGTGGGAAACCTACCACTGCTGCGTCGTAAGATTAAAAATTGACGATTGAGAAATTAACCATTTGACATGAATCTAATCATTTTTATTAATAACTACACTACTTACCGAATAAGTGGCTGGTTTCCGCAGCGCGTTGCAGTTCGCGTCCCACAGGATCGTCATCTGCGCCTTGTCCTCGTCATACTCCACGCGCAAGTTCTTTACCGGGGCCCTGGTAACGATTAAATAAATATTTAATTTATACTAATTAAGAAAACATGTTTCATTAAATTATAATTATATGGTGCGCTCCGCATACGATACCAAATAGACTCTTGATCAACATGATCCATACACAATACCTAGTCTATGTCCACCTCCACAGTGGTCACTATGAGTCACGTCATATTCATCGATAACATCTACATTAATGCATGTCCCTGTGCTTACATAAAAGGGCATAAGTGCAGTACTGTTCATAATGAACGAGAAAGTTCGCAGCGAGTAAATAACGTTCCTAGTCTAAAATATTAGCCTATATTATGTACAATACTCTAGAGGCCCTAATATCCAGTACTCACTTGGCGTCCTCCCTTGTGATGATCTCCACGAACTTGGCCAGCGGGCCCCCGCGCAGCCCCACGGTGAACACGTAGCTCTCGCACGCGTGCAGGCCTTCTATCAGCACGCTCGTGTTCTTTGTTATGATGCGGGTGTCTGTGCAACCATCGAGTTGTTTGATCAATGATTTAAAAATATAGTATTATTACTAGTCCTGATAGTGATTAGTGGCAGTTTGTGGACAGCAACTAGGCAACAAGAAAGTGCCTTTAATTTTATGCCCTTAATTTTTATAGGAAAATATAATTACCATATTTTGGAACATATATTAGTAGATTTTTTTAATAAAATGTGCTGAATGTATTAGGAAACTTCATCATTAACAAACTTATCAGAATAGAAAATTGTCATAGCAGTTTCATGGATTTATTAAAAGTTCTTTCTCTGCAAACATATTTATTTAGCTTATTATCTAATCATCATCAATCCAATTACCATAAAAGTTACATATTCCGACTCACCATTGGACATCTCTCCCGGGTTGGTCCTGTGGATCATGTTGGTGTAGTGCAGCTCGTACTCCAGCTGCCGCCCGTGGTACCGCTCGGCAGCGGGCGGCGCCCACAGCACGTGCACGGCGGTGCGGCGCTCCTTGGACAGGATGGCCGTGAAGTTCAGCGCCTCGTCCCGCGGCCCGTCCGTGCGCAGCGGGATCGTGAAGGGCGAGCCGTAGATGTGGTTTTTGTAGGCTTTGATGTCGATGAACATGAGCACGCCCGGCGGGAGCTCGGTCACTGAATGCAAAGGGATTTGTTTAGCATTTAGTCAGCCGCGCTACCTACTTTATATAAAGCATATCTCTAGAGGCCTCAGCTATTTATACGATACAGTATCGATACGCAAAAAGGAGTAGAAGCACATGTAACACATTAATAAAACATCTAAACATTTGGAAAGTTGAGCCCAATCTTTAAGTGCCTCCCTGGCAAGCAAAACTTGACAATCAAGTTTACATAACAATTTACTAAAGGTTGACAGTACTTGGGATTCCTATTTATTTCTATGGTCAGCCAGGCTTTTGTATTTGATAAGCAACACAAAGGTTTATTATAAATAATATATTTATAAGTTCAACACTTACATGTAACATTATTAGTCTTGACAACAACAGGTTCCCTTATAGAGTAGTCCGTGGGCAGCCTCATCTGCACGACGTACCCGTCCACGTTGCGTATCGCGTGCCACTCGATGCGGACCGCGCTGGCGTTCAGCCGCGTCATGCTCGCGTTCACGAGGTCGTCCACGTCATTCGCCGGGTCGAACGTTATGTTCAACACTTGCGATGACTTTGAGGTGTAAGCGTTGTTCGTGGCTGTCACCTAAGAATTAGATTATTATATTTATTAGGTGATAAATGTACACTGATAATTGAAAACTACATATTGTGTAGTAGTCGTCATAAGAATTTGAAGTAAGGCAAGTTTATATTGTGATATACAAAATTGACTTCGATGAAAACATATTGGTCAACTAACTTTTTTTGTCTATGATAATAAAATCCTTTTTATTAATATAAAATTTGGACTATTTTTTACATACTTACCATTAAAAAATTTTTTTTTTTCTTAGAACATGAATTAACTATAACACAATACCTATATGACGTGAAAGACTAATAAGCATAACTAAGTTGTACGTCTAATACACACATATACAAACAAACAACTCACCCAGAAGGAATAGTTATTGAAGGGCTCGAAGTACCCTTCAACGTCCACAGACACGGTGTTGGTGGGCGGGGCCGGCAGCACCTTCTCCCCGGGCGGCAGCGGCGGCGCGTAGTGCAGCGTGTAGTAGCGGAGCACGCCGCGAGGCTGCGCGGGCGCGTCCCACACCACGTTGAAGCGGCGCCCGATCAGCTGCCGCACGCTCAGCCGGCTGGGGGGCGACGGCACTGCGCCCGGACCATCACATACATTACAATCACACACGTAGCATGTCTTATATATATTTATAACACAGCAGCTTACACAACTACATTTTTACAAATGATTGTAATTCCTATGATTCATGTTTTAGATGCAGATGCTTTTGTCTTTTGACAGATTCAGACATTCGAAGGATTAAAAAATACCCTTCCATTTTCAGGATTTCGAGTCGTAAGAGGCGAACCATTTTGAGATAGTAATATTTTATCATATTATATATCATAATTTATATTTTTTTTGTAAATGGGTTTTACAAAACACGTCTATGTCTTTTTTTTTAATGGAAAGAAACCGGACACGTCTGCCCACCCCTTCGACAATCACAGGCTGGAATGTTTATGTACCTATGTGATGGATCATGTAATAAAAAAAGGTTCAATATACACACCTCCTTCTCCAGTAGTGGTATTAACGTATTTCATGGACGCGTAAGTTTTATTGGATTTGCTATCTCTTATATAGAAAGTCACGTTGTAGTTAGTGTACGGCTCCAAATCAGTAAACCTGTAAATACAATAATAATATAATAAAACAGAAAGTCGTAACGATTACGTAGAAATTTGTATTGGTATCCGCCATTCAGTTCCGAAGGAAGTAAGATATCAGTTAATGACCGGATATGCTAAAGTTTGATAGTAATTGTAATTTTAATATTTGTTCTAAAATCGTTGCAACTAACTTATAAAAACACAATACTGTTCATTAATGAAAGTAAACCTTTACCAGAGAAGTAAAGTCATCAAAATCTTGCCTATAAATTATATTACTAATATGAACAAAATGGTAATAACGATGTGAGATATAAAAATTAATAATTACATGCAAATACCCTAAAATGTATGTATAAGGTAAATAAATTCGAATTGATTTGAAGGCTACGGCTTTTTTATCACAAAAGGTATATAGAGTAGATAGTAGATAGTTACCTATAGATACTGTCATTTGTCCAGGTCTTGTTCGACCAGATTCCGTCGCTGACCTTCGCTATGGACGGCAGGAAACTATACAGAACCATCTTCTGTTGAGCCATCCAGCACGATATCAGGAAGCTCGTCGAGTTTATTGATGACTGGTCTACTCCAATGCTAAGGAACTGGGAGAAATGGGTAGTTAATAAAACAAGTCACGCTTCTTAATTTACTTCTGTTTAAAGGGACTTTGTAAAAGTCCCTTTACTTCTGTTTAAAGGGACTTTTACAAAGTCCCTTTAAACAGAAGTAAGAAGTAATGGTATTTCATTTTAACTCGTCATAATTATAACCAATACTACGATCCAAATGCTGGTAATTTTATTAGAAATTTTAGTATGTTTCAGCTACCATAATTTTAACTAAGTAGGTATATGGAAATGCTTGAAAATTATGCTGTTCCCCTTCGAAGAAAACAGGCGAGAAATTATGTTGTCATTTAAATAAACTTTCACATGGATCTAATTTACGTTACAAAAATGTAGTTGTTTAACAATCTATGGCCTTCGAACCTATTATTTGCATTGAATCATGACGTCACAACAGGAGGTTGGTCAGTGTAGACTTACTTGATACATATGCGTGTTGTCGTTGGCGCTGCTGGTGCAGTTGAGCTCGTCCGTGCCGTCGTAGCAGTCCTGGCGACCGTTACACACGCTGGCCAGCGGCACGCAGTTGGTGCCGTCGTCACACATCAGGTAGCCGCGCTGGCATTCCACTGTCGGCTTGTGGCTCTGTGAGGACATTTCATATTCAGTATGTCTAAAATCTTGGGTTGATATATTTAAAAGGTACGATATGACGTCACACGTAAACCCTTTGGAATAAATGTAATAACGATAGCTTTGGTTAAATGGACTACAATTATTATTTTACTGGTTAATATCTGATGGGTATCTGAGTACTACGAATTAGATAGTACGTCCGATTTCACAGCAAGAAAAAAGCTAACTCAGGATATGACTAACACTTGAAAAATAGCTGTAAATAAGAATTTAATAACTATTATAAATGCCATTATTTTCAAGTTATTTTGACCCATAATATACAATTATAATACCTAAGTAAAATGTACATTAATAAACGACTTAAAATAGGAGGTTCTCAATTTGTCGGAATCTTTATTGTTTTAGTATTCCAAGTAACTCACCGAGGTCCCTGGGCAGTTGACCTCGTCACTCTTGTCCGGGCAGTCAAACACGCCGTCGCAGATCTGGTCGGTGCGCACACAGCCGGCCGCGCGGCACGGGGTCTCCATGAGCCCGCAGCGCGGCGAGCTGCCCCCGCGCGCCGGGCAGTCGCGCTCGTCCGACCCGTCCAGGCAGTCCACCGCGCCGTCGCATGCCCATTGCAGGGGGATGCACAACCCTGGGGGGGGAATTATAGGTGACTACCGTATACTTGATTGATTATTATTACTTAAATGGTTGAGGTAAAGATGTTTGCAAATTAATTTTTATATCCATTATTTAATAACCCGAATGTAACCATTTTTAGCACAGGACAAATTAGGCTTATGAAGTGGCTAGATCACTCACCAGGAGCACAAGTAAAGTCGTTCTTCCCGCACTTGCGGGTGATAGGCGTGTGGTGTTCGGGCGTGACCGGGCGCAGTTCGGGAATCTCAATGCTGCAGCCGATCTCATCCGAGCCGTCACCCTCCCCGCAGTCATTGATCCCGTCGCACCGCCACCAGTCCGGCAAACAGTTTCCATTGTCACACTTGAACATCCATTCTAAACACGTGCCGTTGCTAGGGAAACTTGGCTTCTCTGTACCCGGGATTGGGAGCAATTTCGAATGGTTTGTGTTTGAACAATTCTTCTCGTCAGATTGGAGTTCGTCGCCACAGTCGTTTTCGCCGTCACAAACCTTTTTAGAAAAATATAGAGATTGATATTGAGAACTATACATATTATATTCTTCAAAATTTAATTTTTATTACGACTTTTAAAAATATCCTAACATTTTTGGAGACTTCATACCAACAAAAGCAACATAACCTAATTTATTTATGACTATTTCTCTAATATTCTTCAATTCTATTAAAACTATTTATAAATATGGTAACTTAGTAACTTAAAAAGGTACTTAATAGACGACGAAATCAATTTAATTTAAAAGCATAACAATTACAAACAAATTAATATACCACTAATAACATAAAACACTCACCCAAGATTTGAATATACACTTTCCACTGGGACACCTAAACATATATGGCGCACATGTAGAATCTTTACAGCGCTGTTCGCGTTCATCTTCACCATTGTCGCAGTCTTTCTCACCATCACAGACCCATGAGTTGGGAATGCACATGCTGCTGTCATTGCTGCACGCAAAGCCATTGCCTGAACAGCTTTCCACAATATCTGGCCGTTTGGTATTTAACTGTTGAAGAGAAAAACATTTATTTAAATAAAATGTTAATATCAGGAATACCAATAACATACGTGCTTATATATTAATGCTAAATTATTATACTAATGGTACGACAGTTTACGAATTAATAAAATGTATTCTTCGAGTAAAATACCAAATTAGTCGTAAATAAAAAATATTTTATAACTAAAATATTATTAGGCTCCAGCATTAAAAACTTCATAATTTTTAATATACCAAATAATGATAAAGTAAAAAAAACGAAACAAATACATACAAAAAGTTTGTCAGAAGTGGGATTCGAACCCACGCCCTCAGAGAGGACCAGAACAACTCGCACTCACGTTTAGTAAGCAAGGGAACCTTGAGTCTGGCGCCTTAGACCGCTCGGCCATCCTGACGGTTGAAACTCACGTCGAATTTACCCACCAGCTTCATATTAAAAGTAATTTTTTTAATAAGCAGTGAATGAACATGATATAAATTAATGACGGAGTTCTACCGACGAGTAATTCTTGTACCAAATTTTAGTATGATATAATTGGTATCACATTGTTTTATTTTAAACTTTTGGAAGACTATCAGATAAACAATTTTAAATAGGCACATACAAAAATAAAAGCTATTATATAATTTTCTTGTTATCTTGTAAAGGTCAATAAAACTGGCTTATGTAAAATAATGAATTCATATTTTTTATATTTTAAACTAAAACAGCTGCAGCACACTTAACTGTCAAGTCATCATCACATACATTGGGTTTGAGTTTAATAGCCTCAGTTGAAAAATAAACATTATTTATAAACACTTACGGTACAGTTTCGTTCATCGGATCCATCCTTACAGTCATTGTCGCCGTCGCACACCCATCGCTTCTCGATACAGTGGCCGTTGTCACATTGGAACTTGTTTTCAGTGCAGTTGCGATGACCGCAGTCTGAAATAAAATGAGGTCAACCATTAATCATCGTATTTGTTGAGTTCCCAATAGATTCGACTGAGTCATTTTTAGAAATTTGCTCAACGCTGCTTAAGAACATAGTTAGTAATATATATTATGACAAAAATACAATGTACCGATTAGTCTGTTTGTTCCATTTTTAAAGACCAATGATGAAAAACACTTTACTGATTTGAACTAATAATAGATACATTGTTTCAGACAGAATGTAAATTTAATTGGAAAACAAAAAACATTTCTGGCATGGTGTGATCTCTGCAATAACTTTATCAAAACGGTAGCAGTAAGACGTTTCAACCCGCGCATCTGTCTGATAAGAGCGCATTGACATTACTAATGTTTACGTGTTTTCAGATAACTAAACTTTCGTAAGTCTAGGTATAACTTACAAGTGATTTACTGATTTTTTTAGTAAACTTACAATCAACCAATTTATATATTAAAATATCGACTGGTATCGCTGCATGACTCTTCGATAGGCGCTTTAAAGTTCCATAGGTCAACAATATTTATCCGGAAAGGTGGCTAAATTACCCAATTCTGGAGCAAGAGGGCCGTCCACACCATAGTCAGGAGTGTAAGAAGAGATGAGATATCATTTATTATGTACATAACATTACCTTTTTCATCGCTCATATCGGCGCAATCGATATCATCATCGCACTTCCAATGCGGGAGGTAGCAGCGAGTGTTATCGCACATGATCATCGGCGGCACACAGAGACAGCCGACCTCATCTGAGAGGTCCCCGCAGTCGTTATTGCCGTCGCAGCGGGAGAACGATGAGATGCACTTGCCGTTTTGGCACATGAACTGGTCCTAAGGGTTAGAAGTGCATTCGTTAGGACGGAACAGGCGATTGACGGAGTGTTTGACGTTCCAAAAAAAATTCAGAAAGAAGTTCATTTTAGGTACGCACGGAACAAGCATTTATTCAAGTTTTTATGTGTAATTATGTCTGTTAAACAATACCTAATAATATAATAAAAGTTCGAATCGTACGTTGGTGTAAGTTCACTCTATTCGTAACATCAATAAATGTAATATTAGTGACTAATAGATTTGAGGACAGTAATAATTAATCAATTATTTGTATGAATAAAGCATATTTCCTTATTAACTCACCATAGTTTAGTATCTAAAATATTATTGATCACTTATTTTTTTAGACTAGTTTATCGGATCGGATTATACGAACGTCATGAAGATTGGAAAGATCGATAGCAACATTTTGTATAACAAAGGAATATTATTCTAAGTAAAACTAAGCACTAGACACTCACAAATAGAAAATTATACTCACAAGAGCACAAGAAGAAACTGCAGTTTCAGGGCAGGTCATGTTTGCGAACGGTTCAGTGGCATTAGCGCATAAGCATTTCCCGTGAGTCATGGTCAAGCCATCAGGGCACAAACAGCTGAAGGTGTTGCCTGGCCCGCCAAGACAAATGGCGTCACAGCTTGTGTTCTTATAAGAACATGCGTTACTACCATGCTGAACAAAGTGAGCGAAGACTTTCAGATCCATTAGACCCACGAAAGAGTCGTTAATCGTCATCACGTTTGATCCGGAATCTTTATCAGACACGAAAATAGATTTAACCTTCCAGTCGTCCCAGTACATTTTATCCTTCAACACAGCTACCGCAAATGGATGTGTTACTCTCTCATCGTTCCAGAGAATCTTCCTAAAGTATCTGCCATTCAAGTCGGAGCTAGCGATGTAATCTTCCATAGCGTCTACCCAGTAAATTCTCTCTGACATTTGATCAATCGTTATCCCATTAGGCCATTGGACAATTGGCTTACCGAACAATTTCTTAAAATCCGTACCGTCAAGATTTGACCTCGATACAGACGGGTTATTCCTGTCCCAGTCGGTCCAGAATAGGAAACCGGCTTTTGGATGCACTGCGATGCCACGTGGTCTAGACAACACTTTTGAGTCCAAAATCGTAACCCTCATTCTCGTATTATGTATCATATCTGTTCTGACAGCTTCAATTTTCTTTCTCAAACCATCAACAAAGAATAAAACGTTTGAAATCCAATCAAACGCCATCCCCTCTATGCTGGCCAAATCTCTATCAATAATAACCTCTTGGCCGGTGCCATTATTGAAGCATTGGCGACTGATCTTGTCTAGTTCTATGTCAGCCCAATATATGCAGTTGTTCTTTATGTCAAACTCGATAGCTACTATATTTCTTTCGTTTATTACCGGGTATATAGTCGAGTTATCGAACAGATCTATGCGGGCGATTTTGTTACCTAAAGCTACAAGCATAAATTCCGTTGGCTCCTCAATGGGACAAGGGATCATGTCTGGCACGTAGGCCATGTAACCCGAGATAGTGCAGACATCTCCATCAATTTTTCTGTAACCCTTAGTGCGCTTATAGAAGTGTCCCGGTTGACAGTCGGGTGGGGTAGCGTAAGGATCGTATCTGACTGATTTGTTTTGAATACATTCGTTTCCTGATAGCATGAATCCGAAATCACACTCGAAGTCTCGACGACCACATTCGCAGGTTTCCTTCTTAAAAGGTCTGTCGTAATCAATTCCATTGTAGCAGTTACTATGAGCTAGACGTCGCTGGAAAGTGTTCCTAGTTCCAAGCACACAAGACACCGATGAATTCGGAGGCGACGGCGACCAATACTTGTAGTCATCATCAGTGCAATTACGAGTAAAAGTGTTTTTAAGGTCTATAGTGATTATAATCCATTGATGTTGCTCGTTCGCAGACCCGAACATAGTAAAAGTAGTCGTATTTTCCCCCGGTTCAGTCATCAGTCCGTAAATGCGCAGGTCATCGGCATTGAACCTACAAATTAATATTGTTAATAGCGGGAAACAATTAATGTAATATTGATAACACACAATGCAGTAAATGACTCACTGATAAGAGTTCCATTCGATTCCTTCGTTAGTGGAGTATAATATCTTTCTAGTTTCGCCGTCGGATTTGAAGTACTTGACCGCGACTAGAATACCACCGTGGTCTCCGTAGTTGAAGAAGTAATATTCTTTAAGGATCCTCTTCCATGTAAGACCCGCATCTCTACTGATATAGACTCCTGGTATTCCCTTCAAAGACTTGCCCATCACGCCCGTTGCCATTATAATACCTGGGGCTGACTTAGAGCTCATAATACTGGCAGACCTACAATAAAAATGCCATATGATTTCCTCAATCATACCATAAAGTATGCAACACCAGCCATACATATAAAAAAAACAACCCCCTTTGAATACTTTCCTAGGTGATATAATGATTTTACTCCAATGACCCAAAAAAGCTAGGTAATTCATGCTCAACTTATATACAAATTAATAATGATATTTAAAAACTGATTTCTACATTGTACTACTATTTATTAAATAAAACAATTAACATCTTTTAATGTTATTAACAAATGGATGATAAATAATTATAATGCATTGAATATAATCACAAACAGTATAAATCATATAAATGTGTATTTTAAATGTAATGAAAAACAAAATAATGTCCGTGCAATGTGCAACTTAAAATAAAAGCAAAATGTTAAATTAATAGTGTTCTAATGCACTCGATTATTCGTGTGAGTTTACCTCAAACCGTTCGCAACCACATTTCCTGGTGGGCTGCAATCAATTTTATTTTATCAGCATTTTTATATAAGCATGTTATTGTTAATTAGGTACGCTAACAATAATTTTGTGGAACAGATTAACATACATTAAAGTTATAAAATTCACCCACCATATAATAAGCTGATATAATTTTATATTTGTTAACAAAATCGTAAATTTCGCCCAATGATGTAAGAAACTGAATTATCAGCTCTGTTCTTCGTCTATGAAATTGTGAATAATTTTATTGTTAATATTATGTACAAACATTAACATTTTTATAAACCTTTACCATAAAATGTATAAAAACTGATTCATTTGTTTGTTGAACATTGAATACCATGTGGTTATAAACGTGAATCATTAGGTCCAATATTCATGAAAGGCAGCGAGTAATACTTATTATTTAGTCTGTTTCTAAGGAAAATAGCATGTAGGTACAATAAGTAGAATCTAGTTGTGACCAACTGTGTATTTAAGACTCGTCAAAGGATGAGTTAGTTACGCTACGAAAATATTTATAAAATACAATTATTGTTATGTTAATTGAAATAATCTAAAACCCACTAAATAAAGAGATGAAAATAACATTTCTTGTGGTCAATAAGATTAATGTAGACCTTAGAATTAACAGCATATTTAAAAAGTACAAATAAAAATAGGTGTTTTTGACTTATGACTGTTGTAACCCACCCACTGTGTTGTAACCCATTTATTGCGAAGTTTTCAGCCAGGTAATAAAAGCAGCAAAATTGCAAAAAATCTTGTGTTCCGCTCATCTATCAATTGCTCAATATTTAATTCAAAAGTGACTGATATGACTTATAAGGTAAAACAGGAAAATATAAGATAATTTTGAAATACTGGATATTTAATTTAACTATAGCAAAAATACGAAATTGATATGTTTAGAATACTACAGTGAATATTGATGCTTTTTTTCGAACAATTTATATAAAAGATGCTCTATTAAAGTATTACCATATCAATGTTCTAATGTAGCGTGTATTACATAAGCAAGATAACGTATCAATATCAAAGAATCCGAAATAGGACCAATGCATCCCGAATATTGATTGTTTCAATTTACACGGCAGTGCATCTGTCAGCAGGACCCTAATTCAATAAATGATTACTTCCTATGTCAAGCAGGTCAACAAACTATGCAGTAAACAGATAAATCATATCGTCAGAAAGCGTTCTGGTATTATCAAGAAGCGTAATACAAAGAGTTCAAGGTGACATTGCCGCTAAGATTACAAAGGTACGAACGAAGTATACTTGTATCGTTCTTTTGAT
The DNA here is from genome assembly GCA_946251915.1 of Abrostola triplasia. Lineage (NCBI taxonomy): Eukaryota > Metazoa > Arthropoda > Insecta > Lepidoptera > Noctuidae > Abrostola > Abrostola triplasia. The sequence goes on along the minus strand of OX276434.1, from coordinate 4,462,495 downwards.
ATTTGACAGTTGATAAAGGGTAAATATTTCCGTAAATACATTCATAAATATTATTAAGTTGTGTTCGTACTGTGCTGCTAACATAGTCTTAAGTTATGTGTAACAATACGACGGTGGTTAGGGCTCCAGAGAGAGGAAACTCCTCACAATGTCTGCCGTGTCGAGGAGTTCCACTTTCTGCGTCAAGTCATTGACCCAACCGCCTAACGTGAGCCTCTTCAGGTGATGGTCAAGACTCTTGGCCATAAGGCCAGTACCAAAACTACTTTCGGTACTATCACCTTATTATATGATATATTTATCAGGGTTATTTTTTAGAATTATTATGACATAAAACAAAATATCGTTTTTGCAAACTTTACGATATTTTTCTCAGACGAAACTACTTGGATCCTATATCTATGATATTTTTTATTAAATAGTGTTGCAAACTATTGACACAAGCGAGTAAGCGGAACACTAAATATTTGAGCAATATTTCTGGGTTGCAAGATAATGAATACTACACCAAATAGTTATTTTTATTTGATTTTATGTCGGTGTACTCAATAGGTATCGATATCATATAAATATGACTACAGCTGTTTTAAAATCGATATATGCTCGTAAACCACTTCTACTAAATACGAATCCCTTTATAGGCCAGCTTGCCACACTTGGCTTAATAAAATCGGTGGCCGTAATTTGTTAAAAGGGCCCTACTACTACCTGTTTTCTTCACATCCTTAAGTTGCCTTTTTATGACACCCACGAAACAAATACACACACACATACCGATATAATGTACGATTCATTCATGTACGGACAGTATTCAAGGATTTTTTTTATCTAAGAAAACCATGTTGCACCATATTACAGCAGAACTAATCGAATTATGTAAACATAGTTATCGATACGAAACGATAGACTGATTTTCCGTTTTACTTGATACCTACATCAACACTACTAATCTTGCGTGTGAAGAAAAATATGATTAATTCTAAACACGTTTAGGTTTACTTTTGTTTGTAGCAGACTTTTAAAATGTCGTAGTGAAAGTATCTTAATTGGAATATTATGTCTTACCTCGTGACTGGATAAAGCTGACTAAACTTTTGACACAAATGTAGACTGCAGGAGTTTCCAATGTGGCAGTTCAATGGCTTGCCTAAAAAAATACATTATCCAAGTTATTGTATCTAATATTTGTACTTTGGTTTGGTACAAGCATCTAACGGCAGTGTAAAGTCAGTCTTAAGCAGTTATCGGTGTGTTCTGGAGAGAATACTAGCTAGAAACCGTAGCACCAGACGACTATTTGTAAAGTCTAGAAATATGACTTATGTGCGTTAACATGTGTTTCTGTACCCGTAAATACTATCTCGTTATGTCCCTACTAATATTATATACGCGAAAGTTTGTAAGTATGGATGGATGTTTGTTACTCTTTCACGTAAAAACTACTGAATGGGTTTTAATGAAATTTCATCTGGAAGTAGCTGACACCCTGGATTAACACATAGGCTACTTTTTATACCGAAAAAATGTAACGGGGAACACCGCGGGGCGCAGTTAGTATTGAATAAAACTGACACTAAATAATGCAGCATAAATACTTACAATATTTGTTACAGAGTTATATGGAAAATTCATTTAATACCTAGAATGCAGATAAGGAAATATAAATTCCCAAATAAGTAATAATTAATAAGCTATTCGAACCATCAACTACTACGAGGTAAACCTCATTACAAACAAACAATTCACATTAAAACAGCGACCTTTAAAAACAAAAAGGAAACAATTAAATCGGTACCGAGGCGAGTAATGTAACTCGATAAAGAAATCGCGTAAACATTATTGTGCGAGTGCATAATTATTACAGCCACTGAAATAACTACACAAAATAATACGTATTTTTCCTGATCATTGTTTCAATGGTAGTAACAATAAGGTACTCTGTTTTGATTTATGATAATCGTATCGCTTGTTTTAAAACCATGCTTATTTTATCTATTCATTCATTCGTTCTTTTTTGGTCAAGCACTAGTCGTTCGCATTATAGAAACTTCTGTGAGTCACAAAGATACCCATAAGAAACTGTTGATGTTATTCAGCTTGGGATGTCCTAGAAAATAACGTGACTGTCTTAGAACCTATCACGAAATTAATTTTGAAATAATATTGAAGTAGAAAAATCTTGTTTCACTTCTCTACATGGCAAGCGGAAAAAAGGACCAAAACATATTAAGGGGTTAATGGCTAAGATAAGCAGAAAAACCGGTCTTTTTTGTTTTATATCTTATTATGTAGCTCCACTTAAAATAAACCTATAGACGTAGCTAAGTGACCAACGTCTGCAATTTATTCTGAGCAACTTATAATGCCGCATGTATCACTATGTTTAACGCCTAGTCGTGAGGAATCATCGCCATAATTATCAGTCTTGATCTAGTGAATAGAGCGCATGATTTCGCACACCATCCTAACATTATTCCGTCACAAGTTAAACTATTCTCTAGGTGTATAAAGACTGGAAGAATAAAATCCTATACTTTACCATTCTCATCCTCAGTAGGAGGATTGATAGGAGACCAGGTAACTCCATGGTCGAAAGTTATCAGCGATATCAGGTGCTCCGGTCCTATATTAGTAACCGGCGCCTTAGATTCCACTCTCGAAGCTATGTAGATGCCCTTCAGTCCTTCCACACGGTAAAGGTCAGTGAACGGATCCTCTGTCACATCCCTGAAAGTGACCCGTTAATTGTTTACTCCAAATACATTGACGTCATAAAACCAAATACGGTGATTGATATGTACGATATAGGAAAACAGTTTATTTTTAATTGTCACCTCAAAATAACATTTGTGTAACCAAAAATAAATAAATTCCGTCGCCAATACTTTGTCCTTGCTGCCAAGGTTTTTATAAATTGGCTAACATGGATGACATTCCCTTTGTTTGTATTAATTACAAAAGTATTGACTGGAATGATTATTTTAAAGATGTAGGTAAGTAGCTGGTAAAGCAGAGATTAATTTTTAACCTATAGTTTCGTACATAAACATATTTTACTAGTCTCCCAAGGATTCGTAATTAAAATTATAAATCCACTTACTCAAGCCAGCTATCCTTCCAGTTGGCGTCAGGGAAATAGCACAATATTTGCTCCATACTCAAAACAAAGTTGTACTGTGTGAAATTGTTGCTTATTTCCGACACATACAGGTTCGCTAGGGAGTCAGTGTGCATGACAGAGACAAATATACGTTTATCTGTTACGTCTGCTATGTGAAATTTTTTCAAATCTAACTCTGTTTGGAACTCCGCCTTGTGGAAAGGACCTCTTTGGTGCGAAATGTATAGGTGCTGGGTGGTTCTCTGAAAAAGATTTTAAGAATTAATCTTGAGATCTGTAATTAAAACTCTGTTTCCATTTAAGCATTTAGAAAGTAATAAAAGTGATTAAATGTCTGACATGACTGTCCATATGCAGCAAACTTGAACGTTACCGCTTGAACATCTGGTCGTCTTACTTTAGAAAGTGTGTAACAATCTCGTTAGTTTTTTTATTTCTCGTAGTTTATGTTATGTTAAAGTATTCAAGTAATTATATTTAGACCCGACATTTACTACGACTGCTAGACGTTACAGCCCCCTTACTATGACCTCTTAAAGCAGGACAGTTTACGACGTGGAAGCGAGACGCTGCTACGTGGAGTGTAAAGCGGCGTCTCGCTTCCGCGTAGTAAACTGTCCTGCTAAAAGAGTTCATGTTAAGGGGGCAGGTATTCAAAAAACATCACAATAAAGGTGTAAATCATTCGAAATCACGAATTAACACAAGCACAATAACATCATGTGACTTTCATCCTTTCCGTAAACTTGTATTTGTAGCAACAAAACCTGTCGATCGATTTCACACTTCAATCAATTACACTCAATCAGTACCTACACAACATACATTCGAACCAACCCGTAGTCAGCTAACGCCAAACTTAACTATCGATTACAACTACCGAAATAGCACAAGTTCTATTTACAATGTCTAGAAGAGGAATTGTTTCTGGGCTTTTCATATTTTCCACTATCATCACCTATAGTAAATATATAAACATCACAATTACTTATCCTACCTACGTTAAAAACAAATAATATACCTATACCGATGAAAAATCTAAAAATTATGCATCAAAGTATTCCTCCTCATCGCTGTCGACTGGTAAGGTGCCGAAAAGGCTGGCATTGCCACGTTGAATCGCAATAAATAAACTCTTTTGAATATACATAGTTTGGTAATTACATGCATCGATTGTTCAGGCTTGCTTCTTTAAGGTAGCAAGTACAAACAATTCTAACAAGCATACATAGCGGACTGTTTTTTACTTTTGTTTATGAAGACTCCGTGTCACGTAGATACACTTATTATATGTATTAGACGACAGAGGTTCGACATGTTTAGTAAGACAATGTCAAAATGATCTGTACGTGTATCTGCACTCTAATGCGGGTTTGCCTTTTGAAAAACTACATTTAAAGAGCTTCGCAACTTATATTGTATGCACACGCACACACTACTAATACTTACCGTAATGACTAATTATTATCATAACAATGCATTTACACTCTAGTCTAGTCTCTCGGTGCTAGGTATTAAAGCTTAGCAGATGTATTGTATGTCTTATTTTATTAGTACCAAACAGAAAAACGATATTTTTCAACAAAACCGGTTACCTACGATCATTGATTGACCTCGAATTAAGTTTTGCAACAGTTTTGTTTCGCAACTACAATCCGCATATCTTACATGTGCTTACGTAATAATGTGATTTATCTATGATTAATTGCTTAATTGCAGTCGTAAATGTCAATTAAATTCGAAGATTCCGAAATATATTTGAATATAAAAAAAATACATTTGTGTCAAAGATAAATAATTTTTCCATCTTATAAATAATTGGCGAACTTCTGAATAAGTATTATTATTTATTAAACCTTTATGCGTTACGACTACCTACAATAAAAATATACAAAGGCACAAACTTGGTTATCTTGCACGCAATATTACTTCTGTAAAGCATAGGAACTTAACAACGACAGAAATTGCAAGAAAAAAAGGTCCTAAAACGATTACTATTAAAAACTTTATAAAAACAAATACCAATACAAGTAGCATAAGAGCAATTCAGTGTTATTTATTTGGCATATTAAAAAAAAATAATTACCACACTAAAATATAAGTAGCAGCTACGGTTAAAAAAAATAGAAATCAACATAACGTTCTAAAAATGGAAATATGTGACGTTCATTTTCTGCTACCTACGCGATTTCGATTTCTTTAGTAAATCTTACAGAATGACATTGGAATACGAAATGAAAAAAAGCATTGAATTTAATTAAGTAAAAGTCAATGGATTTATTAGTTCGTAAAGTGTCTAAAGTCTCCGACCGGATAAAAATCTTGCCTAATACAAGAGGTACGATATTCAAAATATCACTCAAAAGTTAAATTAAACTACCTTATCTCAAGTCAAGTTACTTAGTGCACAATAGCACTTAAAAACTTCGATAAGTGCCAAACAACAGTCCTATTTGTCACTGTGTCGCAACACAAAGAACACTTTGTTGGAACTATAACTTGAAACTGTTGTTTATGTGACCTGAAAGGCACTCTCTTCGTATTACAACAACAATGACATCAAACTGGACGACTCATATAATAATGCGCATTGATCAGGCTTCAAACTATTAAGTAAACATACCTTTCTAGAAACATAGCGCTTACAATTGATACGAGTGCTTGCTGACATCGGTGAAAGGTCACAGGGAATTCGGAGAAATTTATATGCAGATCACACTTTATCTAAACAATCTTATATACCGTAAATGATCTATGAAACTGCTAACAGCTATTTGCAAGCCTCATACATATTTTATCCGCACATAAATCAATAAAAGTACCTAAATGCATTTTTATGATTTTGAACCCTTAATAAATAACTAAATCTTCTCTTCTATGTAATAACCAGTAACCATATGAAAAAAAAATCAATGCACTAAAAATAAGTTAAAAGGCTTATTATGTTGCATTCCTGCTCCAAAATACAGAGACTACTGCTGGACATAGACACGAGCACTCGGCACGTATTTTTTATGGTATTTTCGGCGTAGTCGTGAGCAAAGAAAGTAATAAAAGTCTTCACATCTGAATCGTTAAATTTTCGGCAACTGTTAAAGCATCAGCTTACGCTTAAATAGTTCTCCAAAATATAAAGAGCTCTTAGAATCCATTGAGGCTGAACTAAGTGTAGTCTTAAATACGAAGAAATAAAGAAGGTTACACTAATGGGCATCGTATGTATAAACAGCGAAAGGTCTTATGTAAAAGGCCATTAAGTGTTGGTAATTTGAATGCTAAGGACGTCCCCACTTACTAAACGCGTCATACGATAATTATGTTATTTGACTCAATATTAAACCTTGAGTTTGATTATGAAAGCTGGCACGATTAAACTTGAGGAAAGATCTGAACTAAGAAACTTAGTCAGCCATAAGGGATGTACTTACAGAAATGGTTTTAACCTTCACGCGAAACGCGCTGCGCAATATGGTAATTACAAGATTATGTATGTTTTAACCTACTATGAGATTTCTAGGTACTAGACTGAAAAATCTATGTTGATAGACAGTGACAATACGACGAGTTAGCATGTTCCTTATTATATGCTATACGATGATAGCTTTTTTGGGCGAACGATCCACGCGAGTCAAACGTGTAAATAAAGGGAATAACCTGCCAGTAAAAGTCCCGTTAAAATCGGTCAAGCCGTTTTAGAGATTAGCCGGAACAAACGGACAGACAAAAATAAAATTTAATTGATATAGGGAGTACAATCCTGTTTTGATGTTACAAACAGACCCTGCAACTTTATTTATGTGTATTGATGATGAAGTTCCGAAAGCCATATCTAACCAAGAACCTTGACCATAACATAACTGAAAACACGCCATGCGTGTACTCTCTAACGAAGCACCGAGCGTGTACAGAATAATATTAATGAAATGGTATCTACATAATATGGCTAGGTACCCACCTACACATGCACTTGCTACCACCTAAGTACAGCAAGTAAATTATTTTAAAACATTTTACTCAGAAAATAGAACATTGTCTACTAATTCCATAATGCAAAATAATTTTGCAAAATGCAAAAAAGTTCGAGAGTCCAATTTGCATCGGCAGTGACCTACTTTGGGAATTATAATTATAGGTATATAAAATATTAATAAAATTACTTGGCTTGAAAATTTTGCTGTCACAATTTTCATACAAATGTGTTGAGTGACGTCAGAAGTACGCGAGAATGACATTGCATGCGCATGTTTTTAGTGTCACTATTTAAAGTCATCAACATAACTAGAATGTTTCTTTTCTTCTAAATAAATGAAGATAGAAGCAATTTGTACCTACCTACATCAAGGATGAGGAAAATTAGATAGTTTTTTGCATTCTCAAAGGAATACATCGGTAACTACCTATACAAAACCAGTTTTTTTCTTTTAGGACCGGTATGACTGCAAAGTAGTTACTAACTCACGAGAAAATCCATTAAAGACTTTAGACCAACAAAAAGTATCAGAACTTGAATTAGGTACCTAACTATTTTGAAACTAAACTATATTATATAGATAACTATTATTTATGATATTAATTATTATAATAAGTATTAACAAAACTAGTCGAATACTAATCAATACCTAATACATGAAGCTGCTTAAACGATAAATTGAGAAAAGAGTATCTAGCTGCTTCCCAAAAACACTAATTTCATGCCCGTAAGAAACTCGAAGTCTATTAAAAAAGCTTATTATTCTAGGTACCTATCATAATAATGTATGCCTGTTAAACAGAAAATGTGTAATAAAATATTATAATTATGGTTGTCTTAACTTTTACACTCTTTTATGACCAACAAAATAAAATAGTTTTAGAGCCTTGACAGTCGACAGTAAAATTCGATATCAAAACCTTAAGAAATCGTCATATTTCCAAAAAACAAGCATATCTGATTCCTCAACGATTAGAATATAAAACATAAACCACACGACTTATTTAGAGTAGATCACTGCGGTGTCCGTAGGCGTCGAATAGTCTTCACAATGCGTATCAATAAACATAATAACGCCAAGTCAATAACCTAATGCATTATTCTACTCGCATGGCTATACACTTATATAGAAGTAAGTGGTGCAGCATAAATGATTAAATCAACTGAGGTGATTTGGGTAATTCGTACGAACGCTCCAGACCGCGAAGGAGTCGGTTTAAGAAGGGCAATTTGTCGCGTATTATCCTTGACAAGCCACTTCCTTGCTCCGCGGTGCGAGAAATAAACGTGCACATAGGGTACACTAACAAGGCGGCATACCTACCGTAATGTTGAAGTTTTAACCCTAAGTAATCGATGACTCAAATTATTTGACTCACCGATTATTATTATTTGTGACAAACAGAGTTATCGATATATTTATAATTAATATGTATATTACAAATTTGTCATTAACATTTAAAGAAATAATATAAAAGCCACTTAATATCTGTAGTCGAAATTAATTATGTAGGATACTTTTATAATTTTAGTTACCTAAGTAGAACACCGTATAACTAAAGGCTTAGTAGACAGGTTGATAGTTCAAAGAACAAATTGTTATATTATCCAGGCCGCTGACGACTAGACACATACTTATCATATCAATGCGACATGTTTACATTGTCTACTCTGCAGACTATTTAGGTAAGCAGTTGGGCGATTTCATTGAACTAAGCATAACGCTCATAATGAGTCATGTCAATGAATCAGACATTTGCAGCAATAACATTTTAATACCTAATGTACGCGTCGTACTGAAACCAGATGTTTCTACAAAAAATAATTATATAAAACAACTCATCAACCAATAGGTATCTCCGGCTAGGTATGTGTATTAAACACAAGGATAGTGCACATGAATAGATAGAATTGTTGTCGTGCATAAATTATATCGTCAGATGTTACTTTCGCATGAGTTAATGACTGATAACAGAATATCAAGCACAATCGCACTACTAGAAATTTCGCTTGTATTTTTTTGAAACAAAGACTACGATCAATAATTGAATGAGAAATTGTCTGTATGAAGACAATTAGCTATCGTATCGGATGTAGGATCAAGTTCACCGATCGCATACTATTATTGTTTCCCGTCACTTACAATTTAGTCGTTCTTGAGCACGTTTTACGGTATCGGTAACTATCGATATTATACCACTAACAACGGGAATAACCAGTAAATCATAAAACAATGATTAATAAATATTTTATTTTGCATGTCGAACTGGAATTACCGTACAGTACTTAATTACATCCTATCGTTCATATTCGGTGCTAAGTACTCGATAATAATATTATATTATCTTCCGATAATGACGCGAATATTATTATAGAAAAACACAGTGACTATTTTGTACCACAACAATTCTTTTGACGTAAAGGTGACTGGTGATTGATCGACGAACAGTGAGTTATTTGCACTCGAGGTCTCTTTTGTTTCTCACTTGTTTGTTTTAACTAATTACATTCCCTAAAATTTATAGTTATCTTTGGCAATGTTATAGAAACCCATCAAAATTAGTCTATAAAGACAATCTCTTGGAATCTGCTGTTGGCTGCCAACAAGGGGATCCTCTTGGGCCAGTTATTTTCAGCCTAGCTATTCATCCAATAATTAAACAGTTAAATTCAAAATTCAATGTATGGTACCTGGATGATGGAACTCTAGGAGGTGACGTAGAGACAGTTTTAAAAGATCTAGAGTTTCTAAAGGACAAATTAAATTCTATTGGTTTGGATCTTAATCTTTCAAAATGTGAAATTTTTATCTCGGACACTACCGACAGACAAGACACGTTAACAAAATTTAATGCAATAGCTCCCAATATTAAAATTATAAATAGAAGTTCTCTACGTCTCCTAGGGTCTCCTATTTTGGAAGAATCCTACCCCGAATTTATAGAAGAAAAAATTCAAAATTTCAATATGATTTCGGACAGACTTTATAAAATTACCATGCATTCGGCCATAACTTTGATTCGATATTGCTGTTTTGGACCCAAATTTACTTACAATCTCCGATCAACCGCATTGTGGAAGCATACCCATCTTTTGGACAAAATTGATCAAATTATCCGGACCACTCTAACGTCGATTCTAAACATGTCCTTGGACGACCGAGCGTGGTCCCAAGCTACGCTTCCAGTCCGTTTGGGTGGTTTAGGAGTTCGTACAGTTTCAAGTTTAGGTTTACCGGCATTTCTCTCCTCAGTCCACAGTACCGAAAAATTAACCAGAAGAATTCTAGCTTCTTGTCTGGTTGATTTTGAGGTATCGTGCTTGACTGAGGCAGTAACAGCTTGGAAAATAGCTTGCCCAAATACTGATCTCCCGAACCAGCTTTTCTCCCAGAGGCAGTGGGACGAGCCGCTCTGCAGATTGATACGGAAGGAATTGATTAATACGTCAATCAATACTGCTGAGCGCGCTCGTCTGCTGGCTGTGGGCGAATGGGAGTCGGGCCTTTGGTTACAGGCACTTCCGTCGCCCAACATTGGAACAATGTTGGACGACAACACATTCCGCGTGGCTACTAGTTTACGCTTAGGGGCTCCAAGTGTTGCACCTCATCGATGTCACTGTGGTGAAGCAGTCGACAGCCTCGGACGGCATGGTCTATCCTGCAGTAGGAGTGCTGGTCGCATACCGAGACACGCTAACTTAAATGACATCATCCGTCGTGCTCTTGTCACCGCCGGCGTACCAGCCGTACTAGAACCAAATGGCTTGGTACGTGACGATGGAAAGAGACCAGATGGTATGTCGTTGTTACCCTGGAAATTGGGAAGGCCTTTGGTGTGGGACGCAACGTGCGTCGATACCCTTGCACCTTCTCATGTTTCTGGCTCGGCAATTTGCGCTGGCACTGCTGCTGCTGCTGCGGAGACCCTCAAACGGCGGAAATACAATAACCTGATAGGTAATTGTATTTTTGAGCCGTTTGGGGTTGAAACATTTGGGCCATGGGGTCCGAGCGCTCGTGCTTTGTTTAAAGAGTTAGCAAAGCGCCTAGTCGACTCCACACGTGACCAAAGGGCTGGTTCATTTTTTGGCCAAAGAATTAGCATTGCCATTCAACGTGGCAATGCTGCCAGTCTTTTGGGCACGTTACCGGTTGACATCGATGGGGATGAATTCTTTGATGCTTTTTAACTTTTTATTTTTGTATATATTGTTTTTATTTTGTATTAGAATTAAGTTGTATATATTTGTAAAATAGTATGTTAATCTATAATTAAATAAAATATTACATTTGTTGAATACAATGCAAGGTATGGGAATAAAATACTATGAGTACGTGTGATCTTGGCTGCTATCACAACTCTAATCACATAATATTCCATTAGACCAAAACAAGGACCAAACGAATACCCAATCTAGAAGTCGACTATCCGAATATTTACGTAACGATAAAAAATTCTGCGTACTTTCACTAAGTTAGTTTACTGCCACGAATAGCAGGAATATCGAGCACACATAAAAAGTATAACGACTCATAAAAACTTACCTCTTTAGTAGCCTGTTTGGTGGCAAACATGTAATCTCCTTTGATTTGGAAGTCCTTGGCTTCTTCGAAAAGTATTTTAGCATTGACCAAATCTGTAGGATCACTAGCACTGAACACAGTACTGGATCCGTTTGGTTTCCAGCGCTCCATGTAGAAGACTTTGGAGAAACTTGGGCCCGAAGACCAGAAGAATGTCTTTACGTAACTCTGGATCATTTTGAATGTCTTTCCACCGTCCAATGTCAGGTACAGCTAAAAAATGCAGATTGGCTTAACATTTTTGGTACTTCTTTTCTTTCTCTGGTTATTTCAATAGAATGTTTTTTAAATAATTATTCTTATAAACAGTTAATTTGATTGGCGGACATGAAAACAAACTAAATTCATACACATACAATAAACCATTAAGAATTGTCCTATCCATGTGACGGTCAAACTGCCCGCGTGATTGTATGATTGGTGACATCCCCTCGGCTATGTCACCAGCTATTGTACACTTACTTTTTTGTTGCTGTCCACTTTGTCCAGAATGACGTATTTGTCGGGAAACTCCTCGTCAAAAGCCAGCTCGCTGGGATGGAAGACCAGGTCCGTTCGGTGAATGGTACGTCCATTGTCGCTCGTGTAGAACAACTTCTTATTAGTCGAATCTACGAACACGCACTGAGAAGCAAAAGACAATTGTTAATACTCATTATACCCGTTCTATTCTTTGTTGGATAGCTGCATACCAGTTGTTTTATGATTTTGAGATTTGTGCAGTACATTCCCATTATTTTAAGTGAAGAATCGTAGGATTGTGTGAGTAATTAGAAGTACCTATTGTTATAAAGATATTATTATTACTACTATACTATCAAAAAGGCTACTGAGATGCCATCGTGAATAATCAGATTTTATACCCAAGAAGATACTGTTTACATTTTTACACATGACGATTGAAGGGGACATAAAGAAGGACAACGAAAGATAGTGAAGTGGTCCGTTTATCCTTTTGGGATAACCCTAAAAACTAGTTAAAGGTTTACGATAGCACACCTAATTTTAAGAACCCATTGCCCAACGTCAATTAAAAACCATTGCCATCGAGTTACTGCCGCGTTCACAACAAATCAAGGTCGACTTTACTACAAGAGCTCAAGTTAATGCTAGCCACGATTAGCCAATATAAAAAGCGACTCGTTTTGCGCCGCCGCACTAACGGTAACAGTAAACTGTACGTAGGCATTGGTAAAACAAAACAACGGAATAAATGTAGTGCGAAAGTAGTCCAAACATCGCATTATGTACGTATGATGTTATTGTAATGATAAGTATCCAAACTTTTGACAATAATATAGTAGGCGATGCTAATAAACCATCAGCTGCTTCAATACCTGGGGGTCAACGACCTCAAGTTCTTTTACCTTGTACATTATTTGGCAAGTTAGTGTTGTTATTATGTCTTGGCTGTACAATAATCATTTCGCGACCGTTATGTTGATTGCCGGTAGTTTTAGCATCTGCAACACTCCTACGACGTATTTTGCGTTTAATATAATAATGTTAAATTATTCTCTTAACACCACTTTAGTCCGACAGAAGAAGCAAGAATTACAATTAATAGTCACGGGATATATTTAATAGTAACCACGCTTTAAAAAGATTAAGGAACTTAATAACACGTGTAGTGTTGTTGGCAAATTGCCCATGCAGCAATCAAATATCTCACAGCGCACAAAGTAAACATGATAATTCATTCATTAAACAATTTTCTATGTCACATGTAGTGAGAAGAGAACCCTTTATGCGTAGGTACCTACTCTCCACAGCCCCAGCACATCGAATTGACGGTTTACGATCATGCGTGTCCAAAATATGACATCACCACGATGTAGTAGATAGCAGAAGGCAAACAGTCTGAAGTATCCAGAAACCCCATACCCTAACGTTCTGAGCTGAGCTTGAACATTAATTGAACTCGTCCGAGTTAACATTCATTCCACGCCAGACGTAATTCGTCCGCCGTCCGTAAAAGGATGAACCATCCTGGCCAACCAACCATTTGATATTTATTGAATAAACGCATTCACATGGGAATGTTATATATTTTCTAAATATGATATTGAAACGACTTTTTTGTTTGTAATAAAAGAATAGAGTAGCGGGTAGCCGGTGTCTTTCATTGCGGGCAGCAGGCTTTTTAAGGGGGAGGCCTTTGTTCAACAGTGGATGTCTTCTGGCTGATCATGATGATGAATAAAAATACCGTCACGAATTTAGGATTTAAAATTTTAAATAACCAACTTCGTTTTTAATTCGTCCTTTTTGAGAAAGAACAGTTGATAAGCTGCGAAAGTATAAAGAGCTTAAACAATGCCTTAGTTATAAAGTGTAAATGCTTAGTAATTCTCGAGATCTCGAAGTAAAACTGTAATCCTTGTATTATAAACATAGAAAAATGTGCGACAAAATAAATATTATACAACTACTACTATACTGACCAGACATCCCAGAACCTGATTATTCCATTTAAAGTCCTTCACCTACTTCTAGTTACACGTGTATATTTGTATGGTGACTGTTCAGTTATCGGATATTATCCCATCTGTATGGAAATGCAGCACGTGTAAATGCGTCGCGCGATATTGATCCATATAAAAGTAATTATAGTCTGTCAAGTATCTATTTGTAACAAGCCAAGTTAAAATTCAGGTTTACCATAAATAAAAAATCAAATCATATTTATATATACCTATTCATATTTATATGTATATAAATAGTAATGATATTGTAATTACTTTGCCTATTTTGATGTAATGTGACACCTGTTAAAAGGTTTCACAGTCAAAATATACCTAGGTGTTATCTATTGATACACAACATTATCATGATATCATGGTTTGTTATTTTATACATCCACATGATATCTAAGCATTTCTATGTAGGTACTAGGTTTGTACAGTCAACAGCAAAAGTAGATGATCAAAATCTGAAACTCTGTACAGAACTCTGTGGCGTGCGTCATAGTGATTCAAAAGTATGTGATTGTAAATTATACCAAACATTTACTACTAGTACAGCTGCCATATATTCGTGATCACCGTTAATTAATATTGAATTTCAGATTTGGATTGTCTACTTTTGCTGTTGACTGTACCTACTTGCAATCTTACTTTTTATGAATTTCGATAGATTGTTCTTATTTTTAGTTAAGCATGAAAAGATGGAAAGCTTCCTGGGATGGAAAGATTATAATAATATGGGTTTGTGACAATAATTGAAGTCTCTCATTGGTTATACTTTTGAGATTGGTAATATCACTGCACAATCAAGACTAGCCTTGTATTCTATTCTATAAAACATTATAATAATATCACTTTAAATATTAGGTATAATGTAAATATGTACCCAAAAATAATCTTATATTTAAACAAAAACAGGTGTTTATGACAACACAATTTATGATATCTACACTAGAACACAATAAGATCTCTATCTAATCAGTCATAATACAACAAATATAAGATCAACACATTCCCATTATGTATATAAGACAGAGAATATATTATTTTGTATCTCCACTAATGTTTATTAGAAAATGGGTGTATACATATACTTATATATTAATAAGACTATACCATCTATGTATAGGATACTCATGGTTCTTTAGATATGTTATAGGTCCCATGAAATAGACATTTCCATTAAGATTTATAGATTTAAAATTTCAGATACATAAAAAAAATATAACACATACTAGAATTAATAAACTAGTAACAATTATTTTTAAAATACAAGAACAAGGAAAATGTATATAGTGTAATTTTAAAACAATAATTAAAAATATTATTAGAACAATAGTAATATAATTGTTTTGGTTGTTTTGTTTTACCTGCTTATCTGATATTTTAATATCTGTGATTATAATAATAGTAGCATATCTAACTGGCCGGATAATGATATGGCTAGACAACATAGTTAACATTGTTGAATATATCCCAAAAAATATTACAACTATGTTGCATACAGAAAGGAGTTAAAATACCTACCTACCTACATTCTGTAAAAAACTAGTAGGTAAATTGATAAAATACTCACAAACTCTGGATACTTGGGATGATTGAAGAACTTGTCTAGTTGGGCATATCCGCTGTTAGGGGCATCTCCCAGTTTGAAGTTCTCTGTCTTATTTGTGAAATTCTTCCCATAGTCATATGATATGAAAAGTGCAGATGGGGACACCCCTCCCTTGCTCCTAGAACTTGAGTCCCTAGCTAGACAGATGATCACATTAGACCCTTCTCCAACCCAGTGCACCATCAGTTGCTGATGACTGTCATTGAGATGTGTTGTCTGTTAAAAAAACATTAAAAATATTACTGTAATAACATTCTAAGATTTTATAGCCTATGAAGGATATGCAAATTAGCAAATGAAACTGATTCTGAATATTATTCTCTGCCTACAAATAATTTTGTAGTATCAAGTATGCAGTAATTAAGTAAAAGAGGTTTTTGTTGAATGAAGTTTGATTATGAACAGTGGGATTTGATTACATAGGTTCTAAAATCAAATAATGCAAGATATAAACAATTAATATATCTCTGGTTGCTTTAAGATTTATTTACAGTAAAGTGAGCTAAATTATTAGCAGTAAAACATTTCATCAACATTAATAATTTAATCCCTTACAAACTAAGTCATTAGCTACAACAAAAACTGCTTAGTCATTAACGTAATTTTACCCACATATGAAATTAGGTACCTACGACAACTAAGTATAAATAAAGAATGTGTATGACCTTCTGAAACATCGCTCTTCAGACAAAAGACTTGGTCATTTAGTGACAAAAATAGTAGAAAGTGAACATGACAACAATATTGCTTAGTAAACAAAGTGACGAATTTAAAATTGTATCAGGAATAATACGGGTAGTATAAATCAAAGCTACAGAGGGGAACCGTATTTAATCAGGATATGAACTATTACCCATGTACTTATGTTTTTCTGAATAGCGGGAGTTGTTAACGTCGTCGCTTCGCGTTTTCTCCTTTCCAAACGAGTGCTGTCTTCGTTCTCTACGTATCTATTGATAACTTGCAATTTTCCACGAGTCTGTTGCAAATCTTCGGCCACGTACAATGTATCACCCCGCGTCCCATATTGACGCAATGATAAAACGCAAGACAACAAACACACGAAAAATATAAAGCCGATACCACGTCCAAATGCCAACAACATTTTGTGATCACTGCATATCCAAACACATCCAGTCAAAACCGATAATTTAAAGAAACTAACTGCGCTGTGCGCGAACACAGTACACAAAATCGTAAGAGTGAAGTTAGCTGCAAGTCGTTGGAAATTTTGACGTTATTGACATTTAATTTTTGCTGTGCTGCCTTATATAAAAAAATGATAAATTTTAATTATAATCGTGATTTTATTACATTTACTGACAAATATCTTATAATTTATGTGATTGACGGACACATAAAGTGAAACGCTACGAAAAAAATCACATAGGTTAAAATAATTACATTTATTAAATTATATAAAGATACATTTTGTTCATCATCATCATCAGCCGGAAGACGTACACTGTTGAACATAGTCCTCCCCCTTAGAACGCCACAATGAAAAACAACTTGCCATTGGCATCCACCGGTTGCCCGCAACTCTGACAATATAGTCGGTTCACATGGTGGGAGGCCTGCCAACGCTGCGTCTTCCGGCGGTTGTTCATAACGAATGCTAATAATTGCTATCTGTCCTCAACGGACTAAGCAGAGCTTTTCTGTTTACAACAAGCAACAAATAAGACGCCAAAACGGCAGGGTTGGCACCTTTGACCTTGGTGATTTAGATCCGACATAATTATTAAAATACTGGATATTATGTACTTAACACATTATCCAGTGTTAAGTACATTGATGAAGGTATCCATACTTATATTATACAAAATAATTACGTAATGGCTGAGGTGAGGTGACCCAATTAAAATGCACAACTGTGTGGGTTCAGATTGGTTTCTTAGATATTCTTGCTAATAATAGTGCTTGGGACTTAACTGTAATTCAAGAAAAAGTAGAAATCAAAATCATTTATTAAAACTAACAGACAGCAATATTGTGTTATCAGCCAGTGTTTTACATTTAAATTGATTATTTAAGAAAATTAACTATTGACCTTTTAGTAATTAACAACTGCTTCTATAGGCCTAGAAAGCATTTTTAACGCTGACACTGGTCAACGTAAGGTTTTGGGTTCGATCTCCAAGTCGGACATAGTTATTTTTTTTTTTACTATATAACTCTCGGTAGCACTAAGTCTAAGTTTTGAAATCTCATTGCAAAAGGCTCCCCATCTACCATACGGTAACGGTATCTATATCTGGCGAAAGAGGGTGTATCTGTAATACCCACCCGTTAAGAAAATTGAGGTTTAAGTTTTTGAGATTTTTTTTTGAATTACACCCACCCTGCATTAGGACTAAGTATACTTTTTAGCGCAGAACAACTGGACATAAAGTAAAAGAGATGGCGTCGTTGGTCTTGTGGCCTCTAAGCGCGACTGCTGAGCATGAGGTCTCTAGTTCGAATCCCGGTTTGGGTAATTCTGAATACCAACACAGTATCTGGATTTGAACAAGGCTAATAGCAATTGACTAGCATCCTATTTCATCAGACTTATAATGAACATAACTGGCAAATAAAATAATTTTAGATGTTTTGTATAATAAATATAGTATATTTTGTCTATATATCTTTGTATTACTATACTATTGTATATATATTTGTGGATATAAATAAAATAATATTGAAATTTTTAGGTTTTATTAGTCATAAAATTACAGAACGATGACTTGCTGCTTAGCCGCCTGCTTAGCCTTTAGGCGGACCTGTGCAGCAATTCTGTCAAGATCACGCCTGCCCTGAACGGTGAGGATGCGACCACCATCTTGGACTTTCTCAACCATTTTCAGAGCCTCAAGAGATTGGAGGGCTTTGCGGGCGATGCTGCCTGATGACCTAGAAACAAGGAATACATACTTAATATAGCGTTGTTTAGTGGGTTACTAAAAAGAAGTAAAATAGTCTTAGGCTGCCTTTTGTATTAGGTTAGGTTAGCTTAGGTTGTCAATATATGTTGACAAGGTCTAAGAACAAGCTTAATAATAAAGACACAAATAGGGAAAGACAAAATAATTGTGATTGCTTTAAAACATAACAAGAGCCTTCAAATTACACTGGTTAATATCTCTAGCAGAAAGCTTTAAAAATAGTTTGGCCGTTACTTCACTCTTTGATTAAAGAGAACTATTGAAATTAATATAAAAGTTGACACAGTGTTTAGATGAACAATTATTTGGATGGCAACACAAGGTTAGGTTGTAACATTACAATTGATAGCTGCAGCAGCTGGATATGACTCGTAAATCATATTTCTTGTAACTTCTTGGAGTTAAGAATAGTAATCATATTTTTTACATTTTATGGCTGGCATTTATTACACACATTAGACAAGATCCAGCACTTCCATATAAGTACATATCAAAAACAGTTCAATTAAAAGATATATTAACCAGGAGATATAATAATAGAACTTTTATACTGTTTTCCCTCTACTATAAAATATTCTAATCATCTTTATTTTATATGTAGCAAAAGCCCTATCAGTATTACAAAATACACAGATTATAAAAACTGTCAATATGTTCACCACAAATAATATCTATCCCATCCCAATAAAACATAATAGTCTGTTTTTTTTCCCACGGCTGGGCAAAAGCCTTCTCTTTCGTATCACAAATCTCTTAAACCTCTCGCCCCAAAATTATTGTAACTATATTATAATTACCTGCAGAAATGTGAGGGGGTGACACCATTGCGTTTGCGACCACCGAAGATCTTGGTGACTGTCTTGACTCCAACGGGGGAGCGGATGTAGATGTGACGGAGGATAGCAGCACAGCGTACATAGAACCAGTCAGGGTCGTAGGGGGCCAGCTCCTTGAAGCGACCAGTCTTCACCAGGTCCATGTGATCTGGCACCTTAACCTTGCCAGTCCTAGAAATTTTACATTATAAAATTAATAATTTGTATAATACTGTTTTATAATCATACAATGTTATCTTGTAGTTAAATAATTGGTTTGTAATTAACAGCATGAGCACTATAACCTTATGCCTAGATTCAGAATAAATTACTAGGAACTACTAGCACTGATAGCTAAGTGATACGACCATTGAACAGCCAAGTCACAAGTCCAAATCCTGGAAAGCACCAATGTCATTTAAAATTAATGTGCATATTATTTAGTTATCAGTTGCTTAAAACAGTGAAGGAAAATATAATTAGGAAACCGGCACACCTGAGATTTTTCAATAGTGTGAATAACCATGTCAAATTACTGCATTGAGTTTAAACTCTAAGCAGGTGGTTTATCAACCATAAATTAAGAAGACTATAAATTACACAAATAGTGTTCAGAGATTAAAAGCCACACTACGCACTTCACAGCACCAATCAAGCTGTTGGTTGCACCAATATTTATCTACAAAAACTAATGAAAAAATCTTAGATTTTTTGATATTGATGCAACCTCATCCCTCATCAAGAGATTAAAACTTAGATAAAACTTTATACAACACAAGAATATACCAGAAAATGTAAAACAGTCTTAGTTGAAGAGAATGAGTAGAATGTATTAGATAAATACTTACTTCTTGAGATGAGCAGCGACGGTCTTGACGACCTTGTCTTGTTCAACATCCTTCAATGTGACGGAACGCATCTGAAATGAGCCGGTAAGAAGGATGTTCGATTCATCAGAAATTTTAAAAATTTTATTATGGTAATATAATTATTTATGATTTATATACACTAAGGATCACAGAGTTTTAAATTAATCTATTTATTAGGAGTATATGACGGAAATATATATCACTAAAGAAGAGAATAGTGCCACAGTGTTTACTGTAAACTGTTAGGGAATAAAAAGTAGGGTTATGTTAGGAAGATTATGTATGTACGAATGTGATATTACTGATTAAGTCCGAAATTTTAACTAACTAAATACACATTAACAATTTAACTCGTCTTTAGAAAATCTGCAGAACAATAAATATTGAATTTTCACGATTTTGAGATGACACTTCATGCGCATTGTGGTGCCCCACGATTTTGGTTATTTCGCACTCCAAGCGTAAATAGTTTTACACAATTTTTTCGAATCTTACCTTGGACTAATTACTTAAACAGTAATATCACTTTATTTTATGATTAAACGATTATTTCACGAAAAAACCATGTGGCTTTTCCTAAAAACCCACCTTGCCTTGTGTTGGCAACCGGAAGAAAGAATTTAAAAAAATATATGAGTGTTTACATAATATTATTTAAAATTCTACTAAAATTACGGTAATTTCTTTGGGTAATAAAGAAATTGATATTAAATTTTGAAAATCAATTTGCTTTGATAAAATTATATATTTCAGTTGTGTATTAAACCGTGTTTTAAACCAAAAATTTAGAAACTTCAACAACAAAATAATCTACTTTTTATATATATTTTTTGCTACTGGCAAATAAAGCCTGAAACTTACTTATAACATGATCTTTAAATCATAGATTAAAGAAGTAAAAGATCGATCACCTCTAACAATAGGCTGTTACCACGATTTTCCACAAACTGTTAACAAAGATCTAGATGTCTTTACAGTGCGCGTACTTAATAGTAATAACAACAATCACTGTACAAATTGACTTGTGCGTAAGCGTTATAAATGGCGTCGTTTTAATTTTGATGTTTCATGATTGATGAGCTTTAGATCAAAATGCTGATATCTAGAATTAAGAAATTAGAACTTTCATTTGTGGTTAAGTCTAATCCTTGTCTATGATTTTAGAATTGTCAAATAAATATTGGAAAATGGCCGCGAAACAAAATCCTGTTGTTCAAGAAGGTAAATACAGTGCTAATGTTGTCGATAATTGCAATCAACACATTAAATTATGTCCATAGTTAAAACCTCATTAACTATATTACGTAGTATTCGTAGCAGAAGATCTTTACTTATGGTTTTTAGCTAATAGTCATGTACGTTGTTTCAGAACAAACAACTTCTGACGATATTCCACTGACGTCGCTGGAAGAAAGCTTGTTCAGCTCAGAGAAACTTGACCGTGCTTCACCGGAGTTGTGGCCTGAGCAAAGTAAGACCTTTTGAGATTGGTTTCACATTCTTAAATTATAACTCTAAAATAATTATGTTTTCAAAAATCGCGCGAAATATATATTTTGGTTTTTAATGTTGTCATCCCGTTCTATAACACAATTTCATTTTGATCTGGCATTTCGGTTATAAACGACTACTTTTTAAACTTATTTTGCGATGAGCGAAGGAAATGTAACTGAAGTGCATTCTGACGAAGGATCCCAATGTTCTACCACATCTTTCGCAGTTCCTGGAGTGTCGGAATTTGCGCCCCTACCAAGCAATAACCAGTCTCCACCGTCATGGAGCAGGGGGGCTACCAAGGAGGATTATAACTACATGCAGCGTAAGCATAATTTTACTTTTCAAAAACGTTATATCTTTGATATTTATCTTATTAGAATCTGACTCTATAAAAAGGATATTTAATAAGATTAATTATGGCATCAAAGCAATAATTATTATATTTGTTGGTTCCCTTGACATCCCTGGAAGTTTAAACTGTTTGTTTTACAACAACAATAATAGGTTAATATAAACAAATTTATTTCATCTCTAGGAAACATAAAGTGTGTCAATTTTGTCTCATGAGTTTCTTATTAATCTTGTTGTGCAGCAACTACCTCAATCAAAACGGATACCTTTATTGAATCTATGTTCAGTCATTCCATTTGTTTATAGTATAATTATTTAATTTGGAATAATTGGTAGTAAAGGTTTAAAATACAGTATTGATTACATACAGCCTTAAGCAGTTCTACTTAATTGAGTCTAATTGTTAACATTAAAATACAATTTTTATATGTGTATACTGTATACTATCATATGCATTGAGTAAGAAGCTGTTATGATGTTACAAATAGACTCCCAATTTCATTTATGTGTATTAATTATTTCAGAATTAGGATCACTATCAACAAGTGGCCTAATCATGGAAGTCAAGAAACTGCATGACCTTGCATACCAGCTTGGACTGGAAGAAGCTAAGGAGATGACTCGGGGAAAATATTTAAATATATTTTCCTCAAGAAGGCAGCGGTAGTGTCACAAGTGTGTGGGTAATATTAAGTTACAGTTATAAATAATGTGTTTCTTAGAAAATTGAATAGAATATTGGAAATGTAATTAAACACTAGATAATTTATAATCTTTAATGCATTAACATGCTAATGAACACCTACAATGTAAAAAGGTAGACGCTAATAAACTATTTTAAGTTATACATATTTTAATTTGACCAGAAATGTTACCACTTGCAACTAGATATTATTGATATAAGTATGCAATGTTCCATTTGGTAGAATTAGGAGGAGACAAGTACAATTTTAGTCCATTTCGCTGCATTGGTTTACATTCTGTCCACGAACCTTATTTTCAGTGGCTTATTAGGTTTGGATATAAAACTTCTTGTCGATTGAATGTCTCCATAATGATATTCAAGTTTATACTTTTGAATGATCTGGAAGAATAATATAGGTATAACCAACAAGCGAGTTTTAAAAGAATAATTTTTACTACCAGTTTTAGTTAAAAATACATTACTACTAACCCTGATAGTCAGTATAGACAACATGGTTTCAGCAATATTTTGACCTAAGCACTTTCGGGCTCCAAAACCAAAAGGTATGGAAGCAAATGCGTGGTATTCCTTTGCATCACCCTTTAACCACCTCTCTGGGTAGAATACGGAGGCGTCGTCGTAGTTACCTTCTTTAAGCGACGCATCTTGAGTGGACATAATGATAAGGGTACCACGTGGTATGCTGAAATTATTGATTAGATAATAAAAGTTGTGGTCATTTAGATTGAAGTGCAGTTGAGCTGTGAAATTAACACAGCTATAGTTCAATCATATTCCCTATTGTCAGAAATCTGAATAGGTATTTATGTATTACACAAAATTGCATGAACAGTTTTATGTCAAATAATACGTTATATAGCTGGCATAGATGTACTAACTTGTATCTGTCCAAAGTAATATTTTTCGGGAGGATTCTTGTTAGCACTGGAATTGGTGGTACTAATCTGTAAAAAAAATATATAATTACCCAAAGCTGTAATGTGATACTTTGTTAATTAAGATCAGTATAATAAAGTGTTGCTTACCGTAAAGTTTCCTTTATACATGCTTGAAGATACGGAGTTAACTCTGTGATCTTTGCCATATCGTTAACACTTAAATCAGTGTCAACATTATCTATTTCCTTGTATAGCAATTTTTGAGCTCTTTGATACTTAGCTATGTAATACAACAAAAACGACATTGAAGAAGTAATCTGCAAGGAGATAAGATTTAAAAGATTTAACACAAGTAAATATTTTAGTGTTTTTGCAAGGCAGTATTTTATAAAACAAGATTCCAAGTCTATAAAACAACCGGATATTAATCTTTTTACAGAAAAAAATATTGTTATTTAACAGACAAATGTTATGATAATGTAACGTAGTTTCTAATAGAAAAAAAAAATGTAATAGATATTTATATTTTAAGTTTGTGCTCCCCTTTTCTAACTTATAATATTGTACATTGTACCCCGTGGGTATGTTAGTGATACCAATTTTTGTTTTTTGAACCATATGAATGTCATATTTTCTACAATCAATAAGCATAATTCCTCCATAGACCCAAATAAGATCCACAGGGGCCTACCCACTAAAAACCTCTCCACAGCGTCCGGCGATCCTTCTCGGATGTGTTGGAAGTGTTGCACGCGTCCGTTAAGCAGGCAACGAAAGCATTGGTTGCGTCTGGCCTCCAGCAGTTTTACCTGCGCCGTGACTCATCAACAGTCTCATCCGGGCTACCTTATCTGTTCCAGTTTATTTAAGTTAAGAAGACTTAACCTACTAAATTAAATAAGTGTTGTCTTACAGTGTTAACTCCAATAAGTAACATGTCCATAATAATTGTTGCAATATCTTCGGTACTCATTTTCTCTTCACCCATGAGCATAGCATTGATCAAAGAATTTTTATCTGCCAGAACAATAAAGGATTAAAGGGTGATATTTTTACAAAGTACAATATACTTTCCGTAAACAGTTTATCGTGTAAACTTACTGAACGTGTTTGTAATATCTTTGGATGTAAACGCATTAGCTTGTTCCGCTTCTAATACATGTTTTCCAATCAAACTGTAAATAAATATTTTATATAAAGGAAAGGAAGAAAATTAAATAATACCTAATACAATGTCAATTTGAAAAAAAAATAGGTACTTAGGTATATACATAGATATTTAGGTAGGTACATGCGAATTAACACGCTTTCTGACTTAGAAGTACTAACTATAAAATCTGAATAAAGGGCAAAGCAGTGTTCGGTCTCTGGGATTTCGTAAATGTACGAAGATTTTAATGGCAGCATTAACTATTTAAAACTGCCGTTTCAAAACTGGCATATTATATTAAAATGCCAAAAATTATAAACGCGTTTGTGCACTTCATCCTAACTGAACTCGAGAAAATGCATACCATAGTATCCCTCTGACTCGTTTTCGAATTTGACGACACACCAAACTGACTGAATATTGAGTAGAAACATTTTTGACGAAAAAAAATTAAGTGTGTAAGTACATTTACAACATGACTTGATGTACACAATATATTTAAAAGTCTTGGTGTGGCCAATCTGAAGATACCCGAACTAAGATCGAGTTTTCTCAAATTCTGTTTAGGTCAGTGCATTAATGGGCTGCGCAAACGTAGACACTTCTTGTTATCAAAATACGTTATATTTTACCTTCACAGGTAACGTAATTGCTATCCTGTAGCGACGATTTACGTCTGCGCAGGGAGAAGCTGATTTCATACATGTTATATCGAAAATAAATATTCATTAATAGCTTGTATACGACACAAGATCCAAAAGTGTCCACGTTTGCACAGCGCCTTCAACTGCCATAGTACCTTTTAGGAAAGGCTGTAGTAAACAATATTTGGTCTTGTACACACTTATCTAAGCTGTCGCAGTATTTGACCAGGGAACTCCAAGCGGGCGTCGGGAACAGTTTCCAAAAATGGAGACCTGACTCGCACTTGATGATAGCGTCAGTGGCTTTTTCCAGACTGTGGTACAGCCATGACATATCACATTGACTGTACACTAGCTCCGTGTCCAGCATTGTAAATCTTTTCGAGAAAAGTATCAATCCTGCAATGTAAGTAGTCGGTAGAAAGTAAGTAACTTACCTGTGTCTAAATTAGGACTTCTAGATCGAAGACCAAATTCAAGAAATAGGGCATGCTTTCCACCGATTTCTATGAATAAAGGCATTTTAAACCAAGCCACGCTCATAACTACAATATATGTAAATGCCTGCTTCAGTACAATTGCGATAATTTTCCAAGAGTCAAATTTTGGACATTTTGCTGTGATTAAAACTGGCAGAAAAAATACACCAACCGTATACTAAAAATGTATCTAAAGTATCGTACCCATGCAATCAAAAGCCCATTTATGTAGCTCTTTGTACAAATCCTTTGACACTTCGTCTTGGTGGGTCCTCAAGTTATAAATCTTCTGCGTAAAATTTTCGCACACATCATTTATACCCAGTAAATGATGTGTAACCGAGTTATGCAGGGGTTTCAGCACGACCGCTCTTTGGCGAGCCCATTCTTCGCCTTGTCTGTAATTTTAAGTTTTAGTTTGATATTGTTATAACCAAAATCGAAAGTACTTGCCTATAAGTTTGTTCAGTAAATTGTTTGACTACAGATTTTATTTGCAAGCCCAAATGTGTCGTACGAAGCCGGACGTGTTTCAACTGTTCTTTGAGTCAACAGTCTACGTTCACTGCCTGCGAGTGAAAAGTAAGGGTATTACCTATGTATGAGAGAGGCAATGACCAGCTATGGACTATCTATTGTTGAAAGAAAGGTTACCCAAAGCCGTCAATTTCAAGTAGACGGTTGTTTGAGTAGTGATGATTGTAAAGCAGATGTAGCATCATCTTACGCCTCCTGCAAGATGAAGCATTGGTCTTTGCAAAATGCTTGGCAAAAGCTGATAAGTTATCGTTGAAACAAATTTTCAAGTTACGCTAAAATTACTTAACGCTTGACTAAAATATAGTTAAATAACTAACACGGTATAAAGTCCACCATATATAAGGTTTCTGTGTTCCGATCGATACTTCTCCAACGAATCTAATGTTGACCTTACAGGGCAGTCGCCCTCCATGGTGTAAACTTTTTGAATGTGTTCCGGATGGTTTATCAAGACGATGTCCCCACCTACAGGGCTCACAAATCGCACTACTGGCCCGTACTCATCGAAAAGGGCAGACAGGTTTTTCAGCGGTTTTTTAGTGTTCAAGTAAGTACCTGTAAAGAAATACTCTATACGAACTAGTAACTTTGACTACTAGAGATGCTTCAAGTTAGGTAGAACCGAGGAAAATTCATTGTTGTAATTTAACTAAGAATATGTTTTCTATTAGTTGTAATAGGTACCTACATCCTATAAATTAACAACATAGATTAGAAAAAAATAAGTACTAACCAACATTAAGTGCAACCGTCAGCGCACCCACTGTTAGTTGTGTACCCATCTCTGAAAGGTACTGACGAAAATTTGATATGTATTTCAAAACCCTTGGTCCAGGTACATCATCGAAAGGTAATACAACAGGTTCTTTATTTGTGAGGATCATAGGCATTACCCGCGCTGTGGGAAATATTTCATTAATTATAGGATCTTTATGAGCTACACCAACAGATGCTGGTCTAGCTTTTTGCTGCGTATTATTATTTATTTCTTGAGGTTTAGGAGTCTGCAATGCAGCTTTTTCATAGCATCTTTTCTGGACGTTCGGCAATCCTAATCTCATATATGGCTGGATATTTCGCAACTGATTTAGATACATTTTGTCTACTTTTCCACTCCTTGTCGAAATTATTCACCCGAACGGAGAAATGTCGTTTTTTTGACAAACAAAAACAATAGAAAGTTTAAAATTATTCGAATTTGGCGCTTAACTACCATAGTTGTCTATGATTAGACAAATATAATATTTATTGAGCTTAATAAATTAAAGATTAAAGTAGAAATAAAAATATTATGAAAAAGAGTTATAGATTTATTTATTCCACAATATTATTCTAATTATCAATATTGCAAAACAATATATTGTAGATTTTTTAATATCCAATGAGCATAAATTTATAAAAACGAAATCCTTCCTGTTTAAGAACGAATTTTACGGAGTTACCGATTGTAAAATACTTTAATTATAGTAGAAATCATGAAAATATACTTTATTACTAAATTAAACAATTAATATTCAAACAGGGAAAGCAATAAACATGGAAATTAACAAATCTGATAGTATAGAATAATAACCATAAAATTTAAATTGTTCTTTTATAAATCCACAAATGCTTGATTACAGTGTAATATTTTCATTGGTTGTTTACAACACCATTCTGTCAAAAACGCGATTTGTCGCTTGAGCGAAGATTAACGAAGCGAGTGAGCGAGCGAGCTGAACTGGTAGATGGCGGGAGTGATCTCGTGTGATATAACTGTGTTAGATTAGTTTTTAAATTGTAGTGTTTAATTTTTAGAATAGTTATTAAAATGACTAGGTAAGCTATTTCTAGCAAATTTGCGTCACTTGCGCGTTCCTAAAAATAACGTGTGTCGTGATTTATGGTGCTATAACGAGGCGCAATGCCCGTCCAATATCACACAATTTTATATAAAAATAATACATTTGCCTTTTCAGAGCTAAAATAGAACTCGGCGACGTGACTCCACATAATATAAAGCAACTGAAGAAGTTAAATACGGTCGTATTTCCAGTGTCTTACAACGATAAATTCTACAAAGATGTTTTGGAAGCAGGTGAACTGGCCAAGTTAGCGTATTATAACGATATCGTAGTGGGAGCAGTGTGTTGTAGAATAGACACGTCGGAGAACTCGCGGAGACTTTATATTATGACCTTGGGATGTTTGTACCCATACAGAAGACTGGGCATTGGTACTCTAATGGTGGAACATGTGCTCAAGTATGTTGAACAGGAAGGCAATTTCGACAGCATTTTCTTGTAAGTACACCCTCATCCACTATTAATGATAGCAACAGCTGTAATTTCCATGTGATTCATACAATTTTATTATGTATATTTATAGATTGAAGGTTATGAATCTTGAAGTAGGTACTGTGTTAACCAAGTCATTGTCGCATTTAATATTATGTTTATCAGTGTATAAACATGTCCAGTGTAGTTATATATGATTTTACTTATCAGTAAATTGATTCTTCAATAACAATCTAAATTTGTATTTATGGGCCTATTTTGTGAAACAATATGCTATTAAGCCTCACATGTACCAAAATCATGTCAAGGACTTGCATAGATGCAATATTCTATATCCCATGTACAATGGTTTAATATAAAAGTGTTGTCTGTATCACCCCTGGCACATACAATTTTGTGTTACATAGTAACAAATTTATCTACACAGCTGGAAACTAATTAATAACAACAATTGGTATGTTTTATTTTATGTTGCACTAATCAATTCTTAAATTTTTGAGTTCTTAATTACTTGCTTTTAGTTAAAACTCACTGCACAGAAAACATTTTCTCTTGTAAATAATGGCAATCATTTATACTATTCATCAAGCAAAATCAAATGAATGCACTATACCAAAAACTATCTCTTCATAATTTTTTTGTTGATGAACCTCTTATATTCATGTCTAATTAATCAAGTATAAATAAAGCTGATACCTTGCTTTGGATTTACATTATTTGTACATATTCTGATACTATGTGTGATACTACTTTCTACATCCACCAGGATGCTTACTTGCAGTTTTTATTTTACTTATTATCATCTAAGTTTGGTTCTAAATAGAAGTTACCAGCTATATAAGTTATTAACTGATAGTTAAACTCTCCCCAATCTTTTATGACTATTTGAGAAGGCAGTACTACTATAATTTAAAATTAAAAGGCCAAACAACAAAACAACAAAAGATGCAAATATATAATATACCATCAAATTTCTTTTTTAAGTTTTTAAAGTGGTGGTATATCATTAGAAAACAATGAAACTAGCTTATCTACAGTAATAAACTATCAAATGTCAATTAAGATAATATATTACTATTTGCCCACACACTAATACTAATATTTTGCTATACAATCACTAATAATCAGTTGATTAACACAATTATTCTCATTAAGCAGTGATATCTTATCACCTAAAAGTGAATGCAAATGCAATTTTTATTTAAGTTATTTGCAGTAGGTAAGTTTTAATTTAAAATTGTTAATTAAGGGGGTTTGTGTGTCAGGTTTACACAACCTCCCAAAAGAAATAATAATTATGGATAATATTATACCAATATTTAATAGAGAGTAGGTATATTTTTATAGACTGCCTCAATTTATGTTTGTCACTGTACATACACATTCAACTGTTAGCAATGAATTATCTTCTAATTTCATGATAAGGCTCATGTTGGTTCAATCTATGTATGTGTATGATTATAATGGACCTAAATCTCATTTCTAGCTCTATTACAATTTGAAATTACTGTTACTTTCCATTGCATAATATCATTACACAAACAAGAATGCAGTGTTTGCTTGACTTTTCAAATTAAAACAGTAACTACTTCTATCTATCTTCTCAGTTTTTGATAAGATATGATGTATAAGGATTAGCAAAATTCTACAAAACCATGAAGTTATGACTTTCATATTTATATTCAATGTTCAAACATTTACTTTTCAGGCATGTCCAAGTGAATAATGAAGGTGCAATAGATTTTTATAAAAAGTTTGGATTCGAAATTGTGGAGACTAAGGAGCACTACTACAAGAGGATAGAGCCAGCCGATGCTCATGTGCTACAGAAAACCATCAGAGAACCACAACCATCTGTACCTTTACTCAATGGCACCGTACCACATGCAAAGACAAACGGACATGATTGAATACACAACCATACCCAAAACTTGTACTTGTAAAAGCCTCAACACGGTTGTTAATGTGAAACAAGTGCTATCATAATGTGTAAGAATCATAATAAAAACTGTGTGTATGCAGCATTGATTTACATTAAGATATATTTGTAACGGATGGGTTAATCAATAAGTTGTGGTTGTGGACGCATGAGGCCATAAATATAGTACTAGAAATGACTGATATTCCACTCAGTATCATATATGTTGTACAGAATATGTTCATAATACATGCATATTGAATTTAATGTATTGACTGCATTACAATATGCATTACTGTCTAGTACTCTTTACAAGTGACACTATGAATAGCATTCAACCTGTAAATTAATTCTTTTCACGATTTTAATAAGTATATTATGTAAAGTAATGGATAATGCTTAGCTCTAGACATTCTTTTAACTATATCGGACATAAAAATTCTGTCAGTTTTTTACTGTACTTGTATATTGTGGTATATAAAATGTAGTCATGAAACTCCCTGTTTTATAAATTGAATGTTCTCGAATTCTGAATGGAAGTGTTAATAATAATCACCTCGCAATTAATTGGTATTTCATATCAATGCATTTGTTTTTCAAGCAATGAGGAAAGTGAGGGTTTTGATAAACTACTATTGAACTAAAAATGTTTTTTTATCGATTACGTATTCTTTGCACTACAAAAATAAATTTTATTTAATTTATGTTGAGTTGTACTGAAATTTTTGTTTTGTTAAGATTTTACATGGTCTAATAGCTAAATAAAGTTTTATTTCTAAAGGGCATCTGTAAGTAGTCATTTTATCATAATATTGTTACCAAAAAGTCAATTGTCGACCCCTGTCAACATTACTCTGTAAACAATAAAAATTGTTAAACATCATGTTCCCTGCAACCTTAGCATTATTAGTATAATAAACATGATTAACATATTATGCTATTTTTTATTTACATTCTTGTTGACCTGTGCCTTTATAAGACACAATTTTACTACTAAATTAATATTATTCATCATTTAATACTCTATGTAAGAAGTAGACTTCAGATCATTAAAATGCTACATTTTATTACACTCCAATCTCAGACAATAGGTATGTACTGAAAACTCGATCCAATTGAATGAGTTGTTGATTGACGTATAAACATTATATTGATTACGCAGGCATTCGTTTTGAGAATACCCAATTTAGGGTGAAGGATCATTGCTGTCTCGGCACGCATACGTTACCGTTCGAAATAACTGGGTCATCGAATGACAAGCAGTCGTAAGATTTTATGAGTTTCTAAACAATATTAAATTAAACTCCTATACGTTTCATGCTCTAAATTTCTTTTAGAAGTTTAATTGACCTGAATAATAGGAAATACGCAACATAAATTGGTATGTATGTACAGTATAGTACCAATTTCGGTGGGTTAGGCAAAAATCTTGGCACACCAGTCTCTCTTCATTTCGCTCCATACATCTTATATATTTTCGTTTTATAGGACTTGTGTCATGCGGTTGTATGTAACATATTCAAAAAGACCAAAAACTTGTAATTGCATTCATTTATTGAATTAACATAAGATATTGTACAATATTGTCATTATTGACTAGTCGGTATCTTTACTATGGACAATGGACCATAACTATTCCGATTGTGATTATAATTTAACATCTATATTCATTTCCATAAGGCCTAAATTTCAAGTGTCCATCTATTAACCAATATAATTATATACCTATTAACAATAAAACGTTGCAAGTTTTTAATAATTGTATGTATGGATATTTTTATTTCTATAAAAAATATTGTTAAATACATTTTTTTTATTTTATAAATACACAAACAGACAACATTATTTTACATGATGTACTTTCATGTTTTTAGAATACTGTTGGTTATGCTTTCGAAAAGCTTCAATTCGCTATCACAGACTCAGTATAACATTGCATTCTTATTGCATCTAGCTTTGCAGCTCGGCTCTTGAAACATTGACAACTAATTCGAAGCCAGACTATACTGAATTTTAAATATACACAATAATGAGAAAAAGGCAATAACAAATAAAGTGGAGTGAATTAAAAAACAAAAACCGCCTAAACATCGACATTATACACGAGGGTAGTTTTACTTACTTTAAAATAAATAAATGAAAAGCGATTTTAAAAGACATTTAAAGAAAAGTAATTTACCAAAGTATTAGGCATATTCTATAGCTAGACTTCTCTAATACTAAATGCTATTACGTCGTGATTTTACGGTTCATTTGACCATTGAACAGTTCTCGTTAGGTGTGCTAACCTAACAAAACAATGATATAGTTGAACACAGCTGTGGAAGAATACCCTAACGATTTATATATTGCAAAGATTTGTAATGAATCTACTATCTTAGAAATTCCTTTGCCTTAATCCGATACCTAGATACTTAAAAATACAGATCAAAATAAGATATTAAACTAGACTATTGACGACTGTTCTTGACTCCTAATCAAGTAAAACAATTTGACATTTTAATAACAGACATACAAAATAGGTTTTTCTTTCACGAAATAAATTTATCAAAAATATACAACGAATCGAATTGAGCATTCAATGATTCAACACTTTCTTTATGGCGATAAGGACATGATATATCATTATGGTCCATAATGTTAATAAAAAAAACGATAGTTAAATTAAGAAAAAAATATGTAAACTTCGTTAGTATTTAACAGTCCAAATAAATAAAATTGATATCTCACAAGCCTTGCAATTGAAGTTTAAAATATGCTGTGAATGTATTCTGTAATTTAGGTGGACGACTGGTAATGGTCAACAAAGGAAAATCATCTCTCCCGTTTACCTCGTCCAGAACCTATTAAAATATGTAAATCTCTATGAGAATTGGAAATTAAATTAGGTTTTTTAATTCATGACAATTAAAACAATCATAAGACATGCTGTAAAACATAGAACTTAAATCCTGGAAATATCGGAACATGAGGACGACACATTCACGCTTAGTAAGTAGTACCTTTTCGACGCCCATCGATATAATACGCGATGTGTCGTCCAGCGCCACGCTACAAATGTATAACGTATCTATAGTAAAACGTAGGGATGGGATTAACGACTTATCGACAAATAATATTATAAGTTGAAATTAATGTTTATTCACCAATTTACGAAGCTAAATAAAAACTGATTAATTATTTTCATATTTTGATTTATTTCATAAAAAAATCAATATGAAAACCTGGATATATTTCCCATAATTAAAAGAAAATAATTGTAAAGTTATTAGACGTGTGTTGAGAAGTCACATCCCATATTGGTCTCCAAATGTATCTTGTTACTTCATATTAAAAAAAAAATCTGTTTCAGACTCCACACCTTGTAAAAGTCGCAATAATTCGTCATCACTGTCAGTCATTTTTAACGTGCGCCAACGCGAGGTGGTCAACATTGCACTACACTAAAATGCACCAAGTCACTGTGACCTTGAAACTCGTCCGCTTATGACGTCACAGATTTACTTCTATACAAGTTCGTGGCGTTGTGCGCACTGACAACTAGCCACTTTGTAAGGATGGGTTTTTCAAACAGTGTTTCACTATCGACAATTATTACAAAACCTATTTATTCTCGATTAAGGTGAATGAAACGTAGTTTATAGTTTACAATATTTATAAAATATTATTTATTCACGTCGTATTCTTGCAATAATAGTATTTATGATCGTTTCGACGAGATGAAATATAGCGAGGTCTTCATCGTGTCCCATCACTGGCTTACTTTATACCAAGTAATTGGCGTTGGGGGCACTAAAATATTTTCTGGCGTTTTTGTTTCTATTGAATATAAAACAAACAAGAACTTATATGTGTGATAAAACTTAAAAATATGTCTTATAACGGAGTATTTTTTCATAAAAATACAACAAAAGGTCTTGTAGAAGTCGTACATTTATTTTATACTCTTATTACTTCTAATCAAGTAGTGGCGCTGAGGGCACGAAAATCTCGAACTTGTATAGAAGTGATTGGCGTTCAAAAGGTTAAAATATCTAGACATCACTGTCTACCAACACATGATACATAGTTTACATATGGAGGTAACGTGATATGAAGCAGCGGTTGTATAGCCGCAACTACTTACAGAACGTATCCGTAGTCACAACTTGAGACGTGTGAAGTTATTATGAGGTGTGAGGTATTCGGACCACATCTCTCGCGATTTCAGTCGGACCCTTCCTCCTTCCAGTATTTTCCACAGATAAATAATATACTATGTGCTTAAATAAAACATCTAACCTTTTAATACAATTAAGTGAAAAACCTTACTACAATATTAATTAAACACAACTGACACTCCCTATACAATAAATAGATAATTCTTATACAACATATCATTGACCAATAAATTAAATTCACAACACTAGTAAAAATGTATTATAATTACATTGTAAAATTTATCAATTTGTTAAAATAAATGCAAACCCGTGATGTATATGTGTATCAGGCAACACTGACAATTTATGTCATCTGAAATGATATTGCCATAAATTATAATAAATTGTGATAAAAATCATATTCATTCAATAATAAGTAGGTTGCTATGCACCTTTTTCACCCTAAATAAATAACAAATAAATAAATCACACGCTGTTTCATACACATTAAGTTCTCAATTAAAATCCCTTTATAAGGTACGTACATAATTGTGTTATACATGGATACAATATTACATTAAAAACCAACGCTATTTGTGATTTACGTAGACAATAATACGTCTCTACAGTAGCCGTAAACTAAAATACTGAACTATGAATTGCACATACAACTTGAACCGTAAGTACAAACATCAACACAGCCTGTAAAGCTTTCAACAGTTAGTAGGACAAAGTATTAATTTAACGCGTCGTTTATTAATACAAAATATATTATAATTCACTTATTGAAATTGACATTACCATTCGGAAACTGCATATTTTTACAACGAGTCCATAAAATTCCATTAGTGATAAGAGACAACTATAATTTTTCAAATCATATTATATTTGGTACATACATTTTCATAAAGATTAGCGAATATTCGCTTACTAACACGCCAATTATGAGCACATTTATTTTTATTCCCAAGTGCACGTTTCTACTGCGAACTTCGACGAAATTCGTGGAACTAATTAATTGCAAATTGGTCAGTGCGAAACTTTACGCGACTCGTAATACAATACGTAACGTTACCGTAATCGTTCCAGCGATGAGCATTTACAATACCTTATGAGATACACGTGTTGGGAAATCTCATTTTTGACAAGACAAGCAAATTAACCGACATAATAGTCGATATTTGAAACGCACAACGGCCAATTTATTTTATTAGTCGATTGCTTGCACAAATTGCCAATTAAATATTAACCGACTAAACGCAGTTATAGCCTTATGCCTTGAATTACGACTATATTATTTAATGGATAGTCGATTACACGTGAGAATCTCGTATCGATTTAATTTAGTCGATATTGATGAGAACTTTATATTCTCGCGTACATAGTGAGCCTACTAACATGCTGTGATCACATCTGTTAGGCTCAGGCACGTATTCAAAGCCTACGTGCGGCAGCAGAGGCCACACATTCATAACTGGTTATTCTCTCTCGATCCTGGGTTGTTCTCGAGATCTAAGAGCTGTTTGATTCGTTCAATGCATAACTTGGAACCTTCGTTCGCTTCTTTGGCCATCTGTGAAAATACAAATATGATATTTATAATTAAATTATAACAATGTCTTTCTTCTTCAATGGCAACAGGATCGAACCTGAATAATAACTGGTGCTATGTGGGTGTACTATACTCTTACGTCTAGGTCTTTGGAAAAAAAATATGGATCTTCGTCTTATTGTATGGTTGATGAACAACCTGGCGGCAAAGTTTAAACTGCCTGTAGGCCTCTGACATCGCTTTACACACCGTTGAAAAATCTCTCAGGTGTGCCGGTTTCCTTACGATGTTTTCTGTCACCATTTTTAGTAACTGATTGGTGCGTGCCGGGGTCTGAACTTATAACCTATGGATGATGTTATGTGTTACTTACAAGAGAAAAATTAAGGAATCCGTGTGGCAACCCCTCTAAAACTTCGATGCCGACAGTGTTGCCAAGTTTCTTCAGCTTCTTAGCGAACATCACGCAGTCATCCAGACACGGATCCAGGTGTACTGTCTGTAATTTAAATCAAAATATTTGTTATTATATATAAGTCTCTAAGGATCACGCACAATGGCCCAATCAAGTGGCTAAGTGCGGATAACGCCCAGAAAACCTAAACAAACTAAACTAAGTCTTTGAGGATGAAGACTGGATATACTATTCTCTGAAAAAGATATCGCTTAGATAATAATGGCTTGAATAATTTAAAGGCTCGTTTTTCTGCACTCGCCGACTACAATATACTCATTTCTTTTAAAAAGCTTTCATAAGTGAGTACTAACATTATATTACAAAGTAAACGTACCAGTATTCTGACAGGCGGGAACTTCTTTAGAAGATGGTCTTCGGCCCAGTACGGCGAGAGGAAGGGATCCCTTGGTACCGAGAATATGAATTCATCCGACGGACTGCGAGCTATCAACGCGTCGAGATTCGTACGCGCTGCTAGGCTGGAAAGAATATAAAACATTTTTTCAGAAGTCGAAGTGGAAGCTTTTGCCCGTCAGTGGGACACGAAACAGGCTAACAAACAGTGTATATTTATGATGGAGATTTAACAAAATATTCAGCCGATTGGTCCTGGCTGACTGCCGAGGGCACACCATACCATTATAGAGATACCAGACAGAGCCTATGCTCATACAATACAATACAAAAGTTATCTATATAATATGCAGTTATAACTTATAAGCAATACTTACTCGTCCTGCGTCGGCCTTGAGATTGCGTTAGAGCCTGTAATATACGCCAGTCGAGACGACATCGCCCCCATAAAGCCTGTCGCAGCTTCACTTATCCTATAGACAGAAAAAACACTTACAAGCCGCCGCCTCACAAATAATTACAGCCACATAAAATGTTTAATTCAAAATAATTAATTATCATTATTTACCTTGTTTTTATCCTTTTCTTATTATCTTTATCATTGTCATCTACTAAAGGCGGTTCACCTACTAGTGTGCTTGAGTTCTCAGATTCTGCCTCTCTGTAATTGAACAATCAGCTAAATAAAAAAACGGGGTTTATTTTTAGACCTGCTTAAAACCTTCAAGCTACTTTGGTATTAAGACCTTTTTGTGAATATAATTTTTATTTTTATTAAAACTAGTTTTGACCAAGTAAGGTTATTACGAATCATTATAATATATAGGTACATATTGGAAGGTTGATCTTTAGACCAGGGTTAAGCTAATGGTTTTCGCTATCATCATTATCATCAGCCTATCTCAGTTCACTGCTGGACATAGGCTAATGGCTTAGGTTTGTCCCTAAGTTCTGAGATAATAATATATTGTTCTACGTGGTGGAACATACTTTTGAGATTCTTCTAACATCTTGGGCGCCGGCTTGATGATGGGTATCCTACGGCCCTCGGAGTCGGTGTCGCTATCTAACACATACCTCTCGAGGAAGTCTGACACGTACTTCTGTGATTTGTCCTCTGGCGGCGTGATACCTAAGAAAGAAAAAATATTATGTTACAAAGATTTTAAGTATGCTTTGTACAACTTATCAAAATTTTATGGCTAACAAGACACTAATAAAAAAAGGCTTTTAGCCAGGCCAATTCGTATGTAGTTTTATTATTACCTGGTACGAGAAAATATGCGTTGCGCAAGTTTAAAAAAAAACGCTATTTAATAACTTAATAGTTTATCTACTTTGTCTAGCAGTCAAGGTGTTACTAGTCTAGGTGAGACTAGAGGACGATTTGGAAATATTAAAAATAACTAGCTACGACAATAACGCCTTTAGATAGTACTACAAACCGGTAGCGGTATGTTCGCTCTGCAGTGACGTGGCACTGATGGTGGTGTCTGACGACTTCCTTCGCTCGCTGCCTGATTTGTGCGCTTGTAACTCTGCTAGGTCTGAGGGAGACACCTCCTCGAACGATGATGGACCTTCGCTGATGCCTTCTGAGAAGTTAAAATTGTGTTAAGATAAAATGACCTTAGATTATGTTTTCAGCGGCTATAAGGGGACACGTAGAGCTACTAAGCAAAACATTTTCAACTCTTCGTTTGTATAGCTCTGCAGCATTTCGAATTTCGTAAAAGCTCGTTGAGAATAAGCGAAGTGTATTATGACTTCAACTGGAAACTTACATTACTTCTCAGGATATTAATTTATCTTAAACCTTCAACAATCGATAAAATTTTAATCGATACTAATAAATCGATATCTCACCTTGAGAGGGGCTGACTTTTAGAAAGCCGTTGCTATCGAGTGGAGTGGTGGCGCTCGATACAACAGTTTGGTTGTTACCTCCTTGCTTGTCATCTTTACCACTCTTTTCACCTGTTGGCTTCGTGTTCGGACTAGCGTATGCTGAAATATGATAATGTAAAGTTTAGGGGACCTTCCAAGGAGCTCTAATCGAGCACGAGTCTATTATAGGCCGGCGCCATTTTCGTTTATATCGAAATCTGTCGAATAAATGTGTGGTAAAAATCTACTTTCAGAAATGAATAATTTATTGATCTAATATAAAAGATATCATGTATTTGTCTAGGTACATGCAGTTGAGATTCTGTACATGTAAGAGTGTGGAAACAAAGTAATATTGCGACTTTTCAACGTACCTTTGAGACACCTCATCATAAAACCAAACGGCAGAACAGGGTCCATCAAACACAGTAATCTCGCTGGACTGGGCACAAAGCTGATCATGAGTGGTGCATATGCCAGGAACATGCCTTCAGGTCGCCGTAAACCTGACGTTAATATCTTAAGGGTGCAGGCAGCTACTAAGTTCGCGCCCGCCGAGTCGCCCGCGAAAACGATTCGTTTACCTGAAAATTTGGATTTTGGATTGTACATACCCTTTTGTTTTCGTCTTGGTATTTGTAATCGTTCAACGGTATGCGATATTTAGTTATATTTTTATTCAATAAAAAGGCTAAAGTATTTTGACACAAATACTAAAATAATTTTAATTTTATACGTGGTGAAAAACATACATACCAGTAGTCCCAATTTCCTTAAAATTCGTCAACATCCAGCAGTACGCATAATAAACTTCTTCTAAAGCCCTAGGGAACGGTGCTTGGGGCGCCAAACTGTAGTCGATTGAGAGTATCGGCACGTTCAATTTAGCGGCCCAGTCGCGGAGGTACGTCTCGTGGGACTTGGAGCTCTGGGCTACGAACCCTCCGCCGTGGCAGTGGAACAGAATGCCCTCGGCCGGCGGGAGAGACGTCGAGCCTTCACCTGCCTGTATGTATTTGTAGTATAAGTATTTGCCTATTACATGTCGCAACCAGAACATTACGGGTTGGCCTTTAATCAAGTATGTCACGAAACTAAACTCATATAATACGTAGGTATGCGATATAAAATCAGGCCCTTACACCCTAACAGTCTACGAATGCAACCTAAATGAAAACATACCACTATCATATTGCACTATCCATAAAATGTTATGAACCAAAGTAATTGGGGTTTAACTAATGAAGACACTACGTCAGTTTATGTGTACGTAAAAAAGTGTAGTCGTTCGAGTTCTAAAATCATTTTAAAGAAGTTCAATAGACACCAAAGATTATGTACTAATCTTATTGGAATTCTTTACCAACTAAAACTACAAAGAATTATAGTACTTATTATGTAAATGAATTCTATGCAAACGGCCATAAAATGTAGAACATGTATGTCATAGGCAGCGAGAATCTGAGTAGATTACATATAACTGAATACAAGCCTTTTTTTGTGGTATAATGTGACCTTGTACTCAAATGTAAAATCCATGTACGATGCCAGATATTTTCTTACTCTAACTATTCTTAATGAGGCAATAAAAATAAAATAATAGGGTTATTTATATGCTTTATACTTACAATGAAACTATGTTCCAAATGACTTATTTTCTAATGGTTTCTAATACTTTACAAAACATTACAATGTTTTTATTTACCTTTACCTCTGGGGGAAGCTGCAGTGGTTGTAAAAACTATTTAGATTACATTACATTGTGTTAGATTTATTTTTTAAAATAAATGTTACCAGTGAAGAACATTATAAGTGTCTCCATTTCTCAGTCAAAAATGTATTTATTTTATTAAGTAAAGTGGCCTTGGCATCAGCGAGACAAATATTGTTTGTTAGACAAACAATAGTAGACCTGGTTACAGATTCTATTGCTACCCATTAATAAGATTTTGGCCTAGCAAACATCATAAAATGTCATGTAACTAAATAGAGATATCTGGGATATCATCAAACTGTATTACGACTTGTTGTTGCAAGTCAGTATTTACCCAAACATGGGAAAGTGCTGAAGTGTACACCTTCAAATTTTATGTTAACAAAAAAACTAAACAACATGTTTTTGACAGGTATTTCAGAAATCTAATTATACAATGAAGTGAACTGTTACTCACCATGCCTGTTCTTTTATTAGCACTTATAAGTCTAACGTTCAGTCCTTGAAGACCTATATGTACGGTAGGTGGCAGCACTGTAACTTCCTTGCCGTCTGTATTAGTAACTGTGATGGGCTCTGGAGGGATTGTTATTAACTTGTTTACGGCTACGGGAGACGACATCAGGCCTGGTACCCTCTTCATTATCTCTGGATAAACAAAAATATATTTCTAAATACGGCTTCACTGCTTACTTTCTATCTGTCATCAGTGATTAATTTCTTAATTCAAAGGAAAAGGACAGCATTGTTTGTATGCAGGGTGATTCATCCAAGTGTTCATGGGATGGGCAAATCAGAACTATAATAAATAGCGAAAAAT
Source organism: Abrostola triplasia (assembly GCA_946251915.1). Classification (NCBI taxonomy): domain Eukaryota; kingdom Metazoa; phylum Arthropoda; class Insecta; order Lepidoptera; family Noctuidae; genus Abrostola; species Abrostola triplasia. The sequence continues at coordinate 4,420,763 of OX276434.1, read as the reverse complement.
ACTAAAATATAAGTCTTGATGTCGAACCCTAGCTTGTATAACCGCTAATCGTTATACAACTTTATAATTGTATTATATTACAATGCTAAGTGCGAATTTTAAAATTATTTATTCTGAAAACCAAATAAAACTTAAGTGTAAATTAAAATAATAAATCCTTATCAACATTGACAATTAAGACGACAGCTAACAAAAAATCGCTAAAATATACATATTTTATTATCAATTTTATAAAAATCAATTTTAAAGACAAAATTATCGTATATTTGCGATTTTTGGTTATTTGTCTATGATCTTCTACTGATGTTATCATCAGTAGAAAAAGTCTAAATCACGTTTCAGTTCTCTTTCTTGTGTAAGAAGCTATGGTTTGATGATACTTTTTACTTAAGTAAATGATTTCTATCACTACCACCAACACTAGAGATTGAAGTAAAACTATTTTTTTGGATTTTAACACAGTTTTATTTCATGAATTGGGCCCGAAATTTCACTTTGTTTCAAAAATAGAATGTAGAAATGTTACTTTTCACATTATATTTTTGGACTTGACCAACAGACCAAAACTGTGTTTAAAACGTGCGAGAATTACTTTGCGGGTCAAGTATTTAAAAAAAAACTAGTTTAATACAAATAGAGCTATGAATCAATCATAACAACCACTATTAAAAGAGCATGGTAATCTATCAGCCGATTGGCAATCTGATCGATCACGATAGTACTGTTATTACTCACATTAATATTATATTATCAACTTCTTTCAAGTGCATTAGTGAGGTAGAAACAATAGACTTCCCATGCTGCTGAATTGTTTCAACATTTGTTATAAGAATAAACTTGTAGGTCGTGAGATTTTTTATTTTTCAATGATTAGCCTTACATTTTTGCCAGACAAAGTAAGTTCAAATTGTAATAGGGGTGAGCTTAACCATCCTTTGGGTAAAAATGATTAGTCAGTGTACCTTTAGAATAACGAAACTATATAGTATGACACTGATAAAATCACATTGCAACTTGCCTGGGTTAGAACCTGCAAGTTCATCATGTTCATAAAAAGAGTCCGTACTTCTGAAGGCCAATTTACATCAAACGAGCGAATTCTTATTCTACCCCCACTCTATATTTTTATAGTATTTAAAACAGACATAGAAAATTTAAACGATGAAAACGCTTTCGTGTGCTTAAAAAGATCAGGAAAGATTGCTCTTGTTAAAGTTCTTTGTTCGTTTAATTTAGAGCACCGTTAGACTCACGAAATTATAACAATGGATATAAAATTAATTTTAAACAGTGCTTATATAAAAGTAGCCATGTAACGACATACGGAGTCATTTAATCATTTTCCCTGTGCAGCAATTACCATGAGTTGTGGCCAAGACACGTACATTTGCCAAGGCATCTTTACGCGGAAAATCACGTCTGATCTGATAAAATCATTCCCTTAAACAGAGCGATATGTGATTCATTTCGACACAGATCAATACGTAAGACATTTATCGTTTTGGTAGAGTGCCCACATAACATCTCGATATAGTATGAACCTTGAAAATGAAGGCCCGATACGTGAAATTTGTCGCTATTAAAACGTTTAGACGTATCAATAATTAAGTTTTTGGGTCAAGGACTTATATGTAGTGCCATCTATACTAATATTATAAATGTGAGAGTAAATATGTCTGTCTATTACGCCTTCACGACTAAACCGCTGAACGGATTTTGATGAAATTTGACATACAGAAAGTTTAAGACCAAAAAAGGACATAGGCTTCTTAACGCGGGCGAAGTCGCTGGCAAATGCTAGTATATAATAAATTATTGTAAATATCCAAGTTTAGTTTTGTTTTAATCTTTGTCCTGCTATGTGGTCGCTTAAACTAACATGGATTTGACACAAAACAGTCTTAACACTTCAACCTAACGTTGGAGGAAGATCGTAGGGTTTGCGATGCATAGGAATAGTAAACAACAAAAACTAATTTTTATTTTGAATTCTTCTTTTTTTCATATGGTTGATGAACAACCTAGTGTCTAAGTTTCAAGAACCGGTAGCTTTTTATTATGGTTACACGTGTCAATGACTGTTATCAGCTTTAGCGGAACGCATCAGAATAGAAAAACTAAAAAGATATAAAATAAATATTATTCTTGACCTTAGATTAAATTATCTGATAAATATATATCTAAAAATTTAATCGTATTTCTGTCTCTATAACGAATTTGTTTTAAGTTTATACAATAATATTAAGTAGACACCAGTTACATAATGGAGCAGGAAACTGTAAAGTGCAAAATTACTCATAATGAGATACATTTATTTGTAGAACAAACTAATTATCATATTTAAGGAAAATGTATATAAATTGCCACGTTCTCATAATAGTTGCAATAAATCATGGTTAGTATATATTTTGTTTGGTTTTAAATATGTCTTATGTAACTAGGGAGATTATATCTAAGGTTCCCGGGAGAAGCAATCGCATGACTTAGCGCAGAAAGCTGAATGCTTAACCGTGGCTTAAAACTGATAATTTTATACCCAATATTGGATATTATCTCAACAATACAAGTCAATATTGATTACTTATCATAATGCATTTAATATACTTACTTATCAGAAACATGAATCAAAACGATATCAATTAACATCAATCAACTTAAAAAGTTAAGGCCAATACTTAAGTTCAAGACGTTTCGTTTTAAATTATATGAGAATCTCTAGATCCAGCTATTATTTATAATAGGTATAAAGTGTGACTTTATAATTATTTATTTTTATCGTAACATATAAATTCATACATGAAGTTTTAGCAATCCTTCTATATTATGTAAACGTTAACTGCGCTAAAAAGCACACAGCACCAAGCGCGTAATATAAATAAACGGGTCTAAAGTTTACTCTACCGGATCTTGACGTATTATAAGGTTGGCTTAACTGCTCAGCTGCTTATATGCGACTTTGCTTATAGCATATAGCACCCGATACCTAATCGTGAACATGATTCTTATAAATCATATGATATGCATTTTTTTCCTCCAGACTCACATCAAGATCAAGTCGACGACATAAAACGTGGTATATGATCGCTCCAAACGTGCGTCAATTGTTTCGTAAAACGTATCTCGACTAAGCAATGGCGAGGTCACATTTTAATTGTAAACATTCAGTTGCTCTGTATTAGGTACATAACGAAAGATATAACTTATGACAATCTTGGTATGAATGGAAACCAACCGTAGGTATAATTTATACAAATTGAGTTAAATGAATCTGAATTTGAAGCTATTGGTTGGACGGCCGACATTTATCGTAGCATTGAATTTAAACTATTATACTTTTGAAGTAAATATATTATTTCTAAATAAAAGTGTGAAACACTGTTGTGCGATAAGTCAAGACCACTGTCTTATCTGTTCATTATAAATGTTTAAAATCAAGGGAAAACGTCTTCATACTTGGAAATTGTAACCGAAACCCGACCAATAAAGATTACTCTATTTTACCTATAAATAATATGTTAATTAATTGACTCAAAGACATAAAGAATGAACTACAATACAAAAATATACATACCACTTTCAGCTAAGAACCAAAACGCTTTGCAGAACTCAATGCTCGCCGACTGCGAGATGTTAACAATCCTTCTTGCTCTCATCTCAGGGTCGATTAGATACTGGCCACCGGTCCACACTGAACTTATCAGGTTGCCATGGCAATAGTACGCTTCCGAGAAACCCGCCATACATATTGATATGCCTTTCAGTATGCCACGCATTGATGGTAAGAACTGGAATAGAATTTTAAGATTAGGGTAAAGGTTTTAAGGTTCTCTAGAAGGTAGAATGTTGGCAATAATTAATTGGAGATTAGTTTGTCTGATTGAATCGTCGTTGTGCAATTGCACCGCTAAATAATATCAAAATATTAATGTGTGTCTAAAAACAAACGTGTTTAATTTAAAGATGCAGACAGTACACACACGCAGACACATCCCTATATTTTTTGTAACTTGAAAAAAGTTTTATAGTTTCCACAGAAGAACCCATATTTAAGCAGTATTTATAAATACAGTCGCAAAAAGTAAAAATGAACGAAGGTTATATGATGTGTCGTGTCATTCACTGCACAGACAATGCACACATTAGAATATAAACTATCGGCACGAGTTAGACGGTGAAGGGTATGCATATTTCCATGTCACATTGAATAAAGTATGCATGGTTTAATCTAACAGTGAATAATTTCAGATTGAGGAAGCAATAAAATAACAACATGAATATTTCGAATATCGATTATCATCAATCAAGGATTTATAAAAGTTGCTTTGCAATTCATCGACTTGCTAATTGTACTTCAGACTCGCGAAACCTTGATTGGCACTTGAACTACGCCGAGTCTAAGCGAGTACCAAATCGGTTCATGGAATATGTATAGTTGTTATGTTATAGATCTGGATTGTACATGTGTATGTATTTCGAAAGTGTTCAGACACGTGATATCTTGTCTGGCGTGCGTCTTCTATAGTACAGCTGTGCTATAGAATATCTCACAATACGGATGCTAGAGATAAACAGTGCTCGTAGATAAGTTCTGGACTGACCCAATTTAGCTCGTTATCGACAAACTAGTCGGCACTATTGATTACTCACTTATTAGGTAACAGTTGACAAATAAATAGCATATCACAGTGAAAACATATTTGATCTACTTACTTGAAATCCAAGGCACCTTCCATAAAAACAATACTGGTTGATAGTGTCTGCCTGTGCAAACAACTCCTCTGGCGTGTGGGGTTCTGTAGGGAATAGTTCGCCCGGCGGTGCCCATGATAGTAATGTGTGTAGATGGTGAAGACATGTACCTAGAGATGCCAGCAGCTGCCCACAGGATTCTATCTCCCTAAAATATAAAGAGTCATGTGTTACAGAACTTATAAAACCCGACTGGCCACCTACACAATTTAAAATTAAGGAGCTTTTATACGTATTAGTAGAACATGGTCTGGGCAGTACCATATGCCCACTGGTTGTTAGATAATCGAAGATCCCGTCCGTGTTTCCAGCGGCCTAGTTGGTACGCTACCGCTTAAGAGCTTTCTCAGTCACGTCCGGGAAGCAAACGTTCCCGGGGATTAACCTATCTGTAGCTACAGACATACCATCTGCCAAAATCTGCCGTTTATTAGCAAAACAGTGTACTAGATAAATACCTATGTATGTGCAACAGATAATTTAACATCGATATAAGAGTGTAGAGCTCGACCTAACAATCCATTCAGACACTCAATGCTACAAATATACTTCGTTATTGTCTATTACTGACGTAAAGCGTTGTATACCAGTAGAGCGGCGGAGCTAGATAGATAATAACATATGCGTGCAAATCGTTTGTACTGTAAGTCAACAATACTGTAAACATGTAATGAGTAGCTTTGCTCTGCATGCGGTACGATTACCTACAGAAATCGCATAAACTAATATTTCGACTTGGAACAAATATCTAGTTAGTTTAGGTTTCTATTTTGATGCAACGGATGGAATGAACGTATGCATATAATTATATGCAGTCTGTGCCGTTATATTTCGTATCATGGAGCTAAGAATAATAAAGTACACACTTCATAGAGCCGCACCAATTTTTTTTCACCAAATTCACTATGCCGCACCAAAATGTTTAAAAGCATATTTCTAACAGTTTACCTTATAAGTCTCTGAATAAAGCAGGTGCCACATTACGCAAAAACGTATTTAAACACAGAATAACAGATGTTTGCAGTTTTTATTATACGCTTAATTGTATGCGGAATTTTTAATTGATCTTGATCTGTAAGAAGTTCAGTGGGAAAAAATACATGTCGGTACAAAGTACAGCATTTACTAGTTTGGTTTGATCGTGGTTTGTACTTAGCAGTGCCAACTGGTATTAATTTCATGCTACTAATTTTACATTTAGCAGAAAAATAGAACTTAAGTAGTTGTAATAAGATGTATTTTAGTGCAAATTGTTGTAGCATTGACTAGAACGATCGCTACCTACTTGAAATGGCTGTAACAGTTTTAAATGCTTTTATTGGCATGAATAGCAGCAACTCGCAAAGAAGATCTAATGTGGTCCTTATAAGAGGCATAACAAACAGAACAGCAGTGAAGCTCAATACTGTTTACAATTTAAAAACATCTATGTATGAGATAGGTCCACTTTAGCACACGATCGAATAAAATGGAAGAATTAAAGGGAGGCCTTTGCTGTGCAGCAGGATAATATAAATTATAAAAAAAATATATTTCTATCTAGTTGTGAGGTTGATCCCAAAGCCATTATTACTTCATAGACGTATTAATGAAACCCGTCCGTCATCTTAAGGTGCTCGGACTAACAGGTTACCTATGTACTATGAAGCTTCATATACCTACATAGGTATCTAATACCTATCTATTTATACATGCATCGGTATCTACTAATGCACTCGGCTTTGCGAGGAAGCACGTAACACTCAAAGGCACAGGGATAATGCAGAGTGATTGGTGCTAGCGAGTACTTAAGTACTTACCTATCTATATTCTATTACCGAGTGTTCGTGAAGAGATACGTGCATCCTTGCAAAGCTGAACTTTTTTCCCTCTTGGAAGAAGCATACATTCACGTAACCCAAAGAGTGGTTAGGTATTATATTTTCTTACAATGTATTTATGCGGAACAATGTAATTATTATCTAATCCTTCTTACACTCAACGTTAATTAATATTGCATATAGTTTCGTTAATTAGTATCAGTATGTCGTTTCACGAAACAAAAGCAACGGTTAGACGTGAATTTTAGCGTACAATTAGTTTATGGGCCAGACAGTGACGTAGCTTGCTTGGTAAAAACAAGGTGATTGCAATAGGATGTCGTTCCTATATTCTGTAGTCTCACAGCGCCGGAGTCAAAAGCTAAAATATCAATAAATGATAGTCCACTTACTTCACAAAGTGACCTTTCCGGAACAGTAAGGCATCTCTACTGGTATTGACTTGTCTGCTTAATTTCAATCCGTGTAGCACACAGGAATCGACCACAGAAACGAAGCTGCGATATCCATTGCCAGGAGATTTGACGTCAAAGTCATACTGAGGAGCCACCTTGAACAAACAAATATATATTTTAATTGCAGTCGTCATTTGTAAGTGATTGGTCGAACCCACAGGAATATAATAGATGATTACTAACGATAAAGGAGATTCTTATTACGCCCGTTTTCAATAAAATATCCTTTATCTGATGATGATGCATGCTACAATACTTAGACGTCACAGATCCAATAATAAGTAAGTGTTTATGAATGTGTGATTATAGATAAATCTTCTTCTTCTTCTTATAGTATGGTTGTTGAACAACCTAGCGTAAAAGTTTCAGTCGCCTGTAGGCCTTTGACATGACTTAAATGAGTCCTGTTTGAGATCGGGAACGGCAAAGTTATTTCATCTAGCAAGAAAAGAGCGGTAATAACTATACTTAGCGTATTTACTTACTAAAACAGAGCAGGTAATTAAAACAAAGATTAATTCGTTTATTCAGCAGCTTGTCTTACTCAGACATTATTAATCTTCTTATCAACCGTTACCGGTCAGTAACGGCGGATAAGGCCGTCCGTAAAGTGTGTCATCAGACTTATAAGGAAACAAAACTTTAAAAAACACATATCGCACTGATTAGTAATTAATCCGATAATTGGAATTAAATGGTTATGTAGTAGGAAGTAAGTAAATTAGTAGACAGTCATAACATAGGTCAATGCTCGGATCAACAGTGCGCGCATGCTCAGAGCTCTATGTGACTACACTGTTGCTTTTAACTTGGAACCTATTAGAATTATGGATTTAGAAAGTTTCAGAGAAGTATAATTTACTTTTGTTAGATACGTTCTGAGGGCCAGGTTAGATATGACCTAATCCGACGAGCGTGTATGAGGAATCTGATGAGAGTGAATGATGCGAAAAAGCTAGGTATGCTTGTATAGCAAATGCAAGTACGTGGTCTTTGCCTACCCCTAAAAATAAGCGTAAAGAAGATGTATGTTCAATGTAAATGCGTATGGTCGACAAAACATTTTATTTTTAGATAATATAGAAAAGTATTTTTAGTCATCCTAGGTTTATTTATGTAGTAACGTTATCTTTATCTTATTCCGATGTAAGATATATTGTTCGGGGCTAACGTTTTTTTTTAAATTGAGGATTAAATTATACCTGTCACTGTCATATTATGCAAGCAAAACAATAGAGGTGTCAATAGACTTAGTACGGGTTTAAGTTAATGCAGGTATGAGCCTCGTTTATGAATAAGGATCGAGTTAAAACAGGTAATTTGCTGATGGGTGGGTTAGCGGTGCACTCTGAATTTATAATCACAAGGATACTAAAATAGGTAACTTCATACTTGATCATAACTATGTCCTTAAATATGTTGATCTACTTAACAGAAAACTGGGACCTAACATCAAGAGAGTTGTACTAAACAGATCCATGTCGTTTTCATTGATGGTAAAATCTAATTATTTTACCATACACTCATCAATGAATTTAGAAATAAACATATTAATTAGGTAAAAGAGTATAATAAAAAGTTGTTGGACAAGACTAATATTGATGTCAACAATACAAACAACAGGAAATACGTATTCAATAATCATAATAATGTACATTGGGTATGTTATACAATAACTGTAAATGCGTAGGTTAAGTATGGTTAATTACTAAGATAATTATAAATTATAATTAGAACATACCTAAATACATTTTTTAAATTAATTACCCTGTATAAAATCTGCATTATGGTATGCAATAAACAATATTGTAAGTATTGTATTGTGTAATCATGTTGACTATTATAGGTATATAATTTATTTTATTCTTGAACAGGCCCTGAACTCCTAAAGCAGGACAGTTTACGTTGTGGAAGCGAGACGCCGCATTGCACTGCACATAGCGGTGTCTCGCTTCCACAGTAAAATGCTCTATGCGTTCATAATAAGGAGGCAGTTTAATTTATTTTTGTAAGAAGCAGTATGTTACACTCTTAGAACAGTCTAAGGTTACACAATGTATTTTCGAAGTAGAAACTTCTTGGTTTATTTCAAAGTTAGTTACTTAACTTAAACAGCTGGACAATGGACAAAAAATCTTAAGGTGGAAAGAATGAGGACAAAGATGAGGAAACTTAACATACCAGAGGTTGTTCTTCTTTATAATTAAATCTTGTCTCAAAAATATCCAAGTTAATTATGGTTAATGCAAAGAATATAATTAATTTGTTGAACTATAAAATGGATAAAATGTGTAAGTATGTAATGTACACATAATAATAATATAAATCTTGGGAAGCAAGGCTATTTTTTCCCATAGTCATAAAAAATTACAATTTTAAACCATGGATTAAATTATACCTGTCAGTCATTTGCATATTTAATAATAGAGATGTTAATGTACTTAAGATGGGTTTAAGGCATAGGCAAAGTGCTGTTGCTGATGTATATCTAGGTATCACATTGATGTCAATTTCTAAGGGCATATTTAACAAGATCCAAGACAATTCCATTAAAATAACTTGACAGTTGATACCAAACAAATTTTGTTTGAGTGAGAGGTAAACTCAAACATGAGAAATCTATCCCTGTATGAAATTTAAATAAAGACATTGATATAGAAGTTCACTTTGTGCCATTATTTCTTATTCAATTCCATTAAATCTAATCTATGTATCTGAAAAATCTCTTTGTTTAAATGATATTATTTCTGCAAATAGGTTTCAAAAAAACACTTTTACACATCATTTTTTTTTAAACTAGATGGCATTGGTTTGCACTTGCAAGTAATATATACTGCATAAGTAATTCAGGCTATATGTATACATTACAATGTGATAATAAATGCATGTGTTTAGTAGATAATGTGTGTTATAATCAGTGAACACATGCTATCATTTACTAGCATTGTTTACAATTCTTGATTTGTTGTTCTGAATAGATGTGTACTATGTATATGTATGTGATGAGAATGATATTGCAGTCAACAGCTGCTCTTTAGAAATGGAGTCATGTGTTGAATCATTCTTAGTAGTATTAGACCTAATGATCTATTGTGGAACATGCTGGAATGTTCCTTATGGGAAACATGTCTTTAATACATTTTATTGGTTCATTAATTAGGTAGATAGGCAAACATAGTTATGCTACAGTACTTCTCTGCCACACCCATAATATATGTATTATAATATTTCTCTAACTACACTACTGTACTGCAACTGTGTTAAAGTGTCTTAAATAGATAATAGGGGAAAATAACACTGGCCACTGTATATTTATAGATCACAAAATATGTATAACTAGCTGCGCCCCGCGGTGTTACCTGCTACAGTTTTTCGGGATAAAAAGTAGCCTATATGTTAATCCAGGGTATAACCTATCTACATACCAAATTTCAACCAAATCGGTCCAGCCGTTTATGTGTGAAAGAGTAACAAACATCCACACATCCATTCTCACAAACTTTCACATTTATAATATTAGTAGGATTTAATCTTCTGTAGTAGATACAACGACATCTACTCGAGATCTAAAGGAATAATGTATTATGATGAATCGTGTATGTATTTTCCTAATGAATCATTCATAACTAAGATGTTATTGGTAGAGTGGGTAAAGTTCACAATGACATTGGTTTGATATAAAAGTGTAAACATTATGTTATGTTATGGTTTTAGTGTGTGAAATTAAGTAATATGTCACTTCATAGAGAAAGTTATAAACAAGGTACTGGAACTCATTAAATTAAGAAAAATACTTTAAGGACTTTCCTTATTTAAGATTGTATAAAGCAAGTGAAATGATGTCCAAATTCTCAACAAAGACAAGCTTTTACACTGAGTGTCACTGACACACTGAGTGTCACTGACACACTGAGTGTCACTGACACACTGAGCGGTCACAATGTGTGATAAATGGGTGCCCATCCAAGTACCAACCTCGGCAACTAATGTTTAACTTTACAAACTGGTCAGCCCCATGGTTAAATGACTACCCATTCATTTTAGATCTAATTACATATTTCTTATCAGTTCATGTGATCACAGTGTGATGTCAAAACATCTGGTTAGAGCATGTTTTCTATACTGATAAAAATATTGTGAAGATAGATTACAATGTGAACTTTAGTTATGTTGCAATCCATGTACCAGAAATAAGTATGATAAAGTTTGATATACTGTGTTGAAAATAAACCAAGTTTCAATATTTTTTTCTATTAAATTGTATGTGTTTTATTAATAAAATATAATTATATTAATATATAACATATCGCATTATATATCAATCAAATAATAGTTATAATCTCTATGACACACAATAATTTCATAATTAATAGTTCAAAAAAATTACGTTAACTTCCAGTTAATGTCATGTCTTTTATGTAATGGGTAAACAGCAATTAATAGATATTAATACATCTAAGTCATGCTAGAAAGTTTCAAATATAATTTAGTGCTCAGAATGTAACAACCTCATTTCTTTTCTCTATAGAATAATAAAACTCTAATTAGTATTCTGTTAGTAGGTACTTAATACTTTTTATTTTGAAAGTGGCCTATGAATGTTACTAGAAAACAACATAAATTGTCATTAGTAAAATTTGTATACACACCTTTCTCACATGATCAACCAAAGGCCACACAGTGTCTACATGGTCCATGAGAGTCATGAAGCCCTGGTACAATCTCTGGCCATTTTCACTGTCATCCGGCTGAAAATAGGTCGCGTTGTTTTGGCACGAAACTTTTAATGCCTCATACATCGCATACGTTGGCGGAGCACCATCCTGCAAACCTTCACAGCACAGCGAAGCCTTAGCCGGTGACTCCGTGAAAGCCATTTTCGATAAACTGCTTTTCGCAATATGAAATCCGCGTTTAAAGAACTTAAACCTCATCTGCAAAGATTTTAATATAAACATCTGACGCACTTATTTGTTATGCATGAGAACAAATCAGACCAATCGAAAATATAATTACAAAATAGTTCGCGGGAAAATTTTGTTATCATTGTACCATAATTACTTTACTATTTCATTCATCGGCCGATTTGTTCAACACAAAATTTTACGATTGTAAAATTAACGTTCCGTTACGATCGAGTATTGAATACCATTTGACAGTGACACAGGGGTGTCAGAGGTTTTTAATCAGAAGAAACTATTAAGCACAGAGTCACGTGACTAGGTTATAAATTAATTTTCAGAACATGGTATCGTTAAATTAATATTTAGTAGGGGCGACACTATAATGCTAGTTTTTAATGCATATCAATATTTTATTATTGTTACTAATAAAGATTTTTACTCGTTAAGTTAACAAGAGATGGCGCTGCAGCTTGAAAGTCTTAACTGATTACTATAGTATATTCAATGCACTTCACAGATTTATTATGATATGATTAATTATTTATTTAAAATATTGCAGACCGATTTGCAGTCAGCTGGATTGCATAGACAAGAGACAGACTTTATAAATTATAGACATTTATGACAAATGACAATTTAAGTCATTACGGGAAAATAGAACTCCCGCTCTTATTTATCAATACAGTGCAAACACATGCATTTTAAATAAATACTTGTTCTGGTTTTCAATAAAAATGGAAGAAATATCAATGAAACTTGAGGCTGACAATAACAGCGAGTTAATTCCTGAAAGTGAAATCACAACGGATGTTGCAGAAAATCCCCATAAGGCAGTGGTTAACGAAGAAAGCGTTTATAAATATCCTAGTTTATTTTCCAGTAAAACTCTGTTAGAACTTTCAAATTCCACTTGGTCACGATCTAAAGAGGCTAAAGGAGATGTGCAGCCTTACCTTCGTGGATGTAAATGGTCGCCTGATGGTACTTGTTGTCTCACAGTGGTAAATAATGATGGTGTGCATGTGACGGAACTTTCAAGAGACCTGTACTTTGGTGATGTGACCACGAACCGAGTAATCGATGTTATGGACTCTGTGATACATGTGAAGGAATCTGGTTTAGTTTATGATTTCTGCTGGTTCCCAGGAATGAATAGTGGAGTGCCAGAAACATGTTGGTTAGTATGTTTGTTTTTATTGTACATTCATAATCATAATCATTTATTAGAACAAAAACAAGTTTACAAAATTACACATTAGATCAGTTTTTTTACTAATTTGTATAACCAGCTCATGAATAAGGGCACTATTCGAGTTCAAAACTCCAGAATATTATAGTAATTAATATGGATAACACTTACAAAGTTGTTATAGTAAAATTTCCATAATACCAAGTTATATTGTAAGTTCATTTAAATAAACCTCTTTATTCAACTCCACAATGTCTTTTTGGTATTTACTGACTTAATAATAAGTTAAGCCTGAGAAGATTCCACTAACTTCCTTAACTATATACTTATCTTATATTTCAGTTGGCTTACCACTAAACAAAATGCACCAATTCAAATGTGGGATGCATTTGATGGTTCACTGCGCTGTTCCTACAGAGGCTTCAATGCTGTTGATGAGATGGAACCTGCTGTAGCTGTGACGTTCACGTCAGACCGAAGTAGAATTATTGCAGGCTACAAGAAATGCTTGAGGACATTTGATGTTGAACGGTATGATTTCAAGTTTGGTGTATCCTAACTTTGAAGGGTCTACATAATTGATGATGTTTAATAGATCATATAGCGACAGTAAATAATATTAAATATGTGTATATTAAAATGGGGACCTAGCTATTCATCTAGACAACAAAAATCTGTAATGCATACTATTAATAAAAATTATAAAATAGTATTTTTAATAAATAATATGGTGTGTGGTAGAAAACGTAATTTATTACCTTTATTAGAGTAGTTGCAATACAACTTATGATATAACAAAGACGGTACAGAACTTAACTATCATATTATATTAAACATTTTTGAGTATTAATAGAAAAAACTATTCTTTATTATCTGCAGACCTGGAAGAGAATTTTCAGAACATAAAATCACAAGTTCAGCTTCATGCTTTGACACATGTGATAATCTGTTAGCTGTCGGCTCTTGGAACACAAGTATTAGTTTATACAATATCAGTGAAATGGGCACCTATAAGAGCATTGGAAAAATGCATGGACATGGAGGTAAGGTATAGGTATTGATTACTGGTCAAGTATATTGATATATGCTATGGTGGATTGGTAATCAATACCATCTTGTCCATAGCTTAATCGAATGATCATGTCTTGGGAAAGATTTTGATCACTTCCAAACAGATTTTGTTCACATACCTCTTTATATTTATATAGAACTAGGTTTTGCTTGTGGTTTCATTGTCTGGCATCTCTGACCCATGAACTATATCTAAGTAATAAATTAAGACTATTCTTTGCTCCTATGTTGCATGGAAAATGGTCACACCTACTTTTAATATCATTAGGATAAAAAAAAAAGTATTATGGAGAAAAGGTATGATTACTTATCTTGCTTGTGTACTGAGCATTTGTAATTTAGATTTTTCATGTAGAATGCTTCTGTTCATTGTTTATGTTTATTTAGTTTTCTTCATTATCTAATATCAACAAAAATAATTCCAGGTGGCGTAACTCAAGTAAAATTTACGTCAGACGGTCTCCGCCTCGTGTCTGGCGCTCGCAAAGACCACAGACTTCTAATCTGGGACATCAGATACTACCGTAGACCTCTCAACATACTGTCTAGAGTTGTCGACACGAATCAAAGGGTCCAGTTCGATATATCGCCCTGTGGGAAGTACTTAGTGACTGGTGGTACTGACGGTATTATTAAAGTATGGGATGAAGACCAAGTGTCCTGGAAGACCAGTTTAGATTGTACTGAGAATCAAAATGATAATGCTACTTATAAGGTAATTATAGTTCAATGGTTCTTACCTTAAATGCTAATGCTTTCAGTAAATGGGCTGCTGTTTTATTAGCTGCAGTATTGTATTATAAATTATGGTTATGCAAGTAGTTGATCACAATAAATATAATCTGTTTTATTTCAGTTCCCACTACACAGGGATTGTTGCAATAGTGTCTCAATACATCCACTTCGGCCAATCATAGCGACAGGTTCTGGACAATACCACTTTTTCAACCCAATACCCACAGAGGACGAAGCTGAAAGTAGTAGTGAAATAGATCCATCAGTAACAAATGAAGTGGACATGAGATATTCTGAAGTCAGTGAAAACTGTTTGGTGTTTTGGTGGATAGGCGAAGTGTCGGATTTGACGTAAATAGTGTGATAGAATTACCGAAAGTAATTGTAATTTTAAATGTGATATCCGTAAACAAATATCTACAAATATAAATTGTTTTTTTTTTACGAGTTATTAATGTAAGACCATACCTACCTTCCGTGTCCTGGTTGAAGCCCTTTCGTTAGCTCTAGTAAAATTTCAGTTTAAGCAATCACTTCGTACCAACCCTTCATAAATTGACTGCCTCTGGTCTAGCGGCCGTAAAGGGTTAGTGCTAAATGTGAGGGGTTTGATACCCAGGTCAAGTTATTGGGTTTCTCGATTAGGTAAATCTTGGTAGCAACACTGAGTCTTAAGTGCTAGGTTCCGTATATTATGTATTTGTAAAGACCAATACCTAGTAATAACAATAATTACCCAACATTAAAATACCATTAGTAGATAGCCATAGTACCTCCCAATAACATTGTATTCGACTCAATTTAAACGGAGCGGACAAAGGTTCCCTTATTGATAATAGGGTACAGTCGTGGTAACAACTCTTTGATATTCGACCCGGCAACTCAGACCGTCTATTTTCAAAGCCACTGTACCCTGTAGTTGACTGTACCAACCAACCTACATAGTGAAACTTGTACGCTTTTATTACAAAGCGGAACAATCAAAACAACAACTCTTTTCAAAAAGATATTATCATTTGATTTAAGGTCGCGTTACAAATTCGTTTGTGAGTTATTTGGTCGTTTCGTTATAAATTGGCATTGTTGTGTGTTACTGTTATTTTGTTTAGGGTCTGAAAGTTTTAAGAGCATAACTTTGGCTGTAATTTATCCGAAACCGAATATAGCTATACCTACATATTTTGCAAGTCATATTTTTCAGTTTCATAAAGGTAGGGTAGGTACCTTTTTTGGTGGGGACTCAGGGACTCCCCTCCCTCACCCCTCCCCTCTCTTACTGACAAAACTAAACCCCAGGGCAGGGTCTCCTCCCAACTACCTTAGGTCGCGGGACCTGGGATCCACGCAACCCTCGACTATATATCATATCGGTACCAAAGTTATAATAAACTTACTTAAAGTCGTACACCTACGGTCCTACGTGCTACATATAGAATTGTAAACGATTAGTAATCTTGTTGAAAAGGTAAAACTTCTAAGAAGTAAGATTTATTTATATTAAAAGTAACAAGAAAAGCCACTTCCCTACTTATCTTCATAATACATTTCTCGTGTATGTGACAACTTCGTTGACACTTCATTCAAAGGTATGACTTATGTTTTCTATATTTAAACGAGCTATTAGTTTGTTTGCCACAAGTTAGATATAAATTTATTACAGAAATGCTTGTTAAAAATAACAGTCCCTAACTATTATTTTTGTATTTACTAGTTACCATGTTATTTATACGAAACATGATATCTCTGAAAAACAGGGTTGTGGAAAAATAATCACAGTAACGCCCAGACTTCAAAAAATATTTGAGGATTATCAACTTTTTATTAAATAAGTATTTGTTACTCACGTTGACGTATAGGAATTAAACCACTTTCCTGTCAAAATATTGACGACGCTAAAGAATTATTTCCTATCGTAAGACCTTTAATTAATGTAATACCTAACTATTAAGTACGATCAAAACCAGACATGGATCGCTTTTAATTACAGGTCTGGCCCGAATAATCTGGTACCTAGGCTAAGTGGGAGGTTGTAGGTAGGTAGGTGAACCAGCAATGCAGGGAAATAACAAGAATTTAATTAAATTTAGGACCTAGTAATAATAACGCCTTCCTGTTATCAACGAATTTATTTGATTTAGGTATTACAGGGTAAAGGCCAATGCCTCCAGTTATTAAGTAAGCTAAGTAGGTTCACACAATCTACATAATGTTATATATAAATAGAAATATATATTTATCTACCGACTTCTTACGTGTTATAATATAAGATAACTTTTCGATATTAAATTTGTGCAAAGACAAACATTTTATTATTTTATTCATTTATTTATAAAGGTACATGATATTTTTATGACATACATTAGTTGTCCAACAATAATAATATATTGGTTACGATCCTACTAATCCTACTAATATTATAAATGTGAAAGTTTGTGAGTATGGATGTGTGGATGTTTGTTACTCTTTCACGCATAAACGGCTGAACCGATTTGGTTGAAATTTGGTATGTAGATAGGTTATACCCTGGATTAACATATAGGCTACTTTTTATCCCGAAAAAATGTCGCGGGTAACACCGCGGGGCGCAGCTAGTAATAATATATTATGCTATTGGTACATATATTATATAAGTACACATTTAAATATAAAAGAAAGTATTAAATTGACAATTAAGTATTGTGGTATAAATTCCTCTGTTTAGGTAAGTATTATTATTGACACCAAAATTGATTCAAGGTTGAAAGGGTGTCTTTTTTAATCGACTTTTATCATATCGGTCTCGATTTTTACACTCCGGTGGTCATTGCTAGGGTTGCTACGAAAACTCTTAATTTTGTTATCTGATAGCAAAAAATATAGTATTTCCTAACACGGCAGATCAGTTTTAATTTATTTTTTGTCTATTGTTGGTATAATAGATTAGCAGTTGTGATTAATAATTACAGGTCGTAGGTATTTGTAGGCACTTATTTAGGCATCTACTCAATCTAGACATATTAGGTTCCTACGAAAGTACGTAGATAGGTATTTGTAAGTACACATTGTACATGTAGATACATCAGTATGTAACTGGTAAGAACTTGGCTTGACAAAAATATAGGTACAGAAATTGAGAGACAGTAGGCACTTAGTGCAATTTACAGTAGATTAAGATAAATGATCGTCAGTAATACGAACGAGCAGTAACGGTAAGGAAGTACCCAAGTAGATACTGGAGAAATTCCCGAAGCAGAGCAAAGGATTTTAATGAAACAAGATTAAGCAATCTTGCCATAGGTAAATGTAACATCTAAAACTTACAACAGACAACCCTAGTTATACATAACACGTTAGGCAAAGATAACCTTGCCATATCATTAGGCTTTCAAACTGGGACGTGCTCCGAAAGGTAACGTAGCCTTGCCCCAAAAATTATGTAATTAAACGATAATTTTAAGACACCACGGGAAGCTTTCATCTCCTATAAAATAATTGCTTAGCAACGACAGTATCGAGTCCTGTTATCAGCTAATGGAATATTTCCCCCATTTTTCGCAGATGCTACGCCGTTATAGGCATTATTCTGACATTTTCTTGCCGCAGACGTAATTTTAAATCAGGCTAATGTCGCCAAATCGTCGTGGCTCGGTGAAGATTCGTGTCATAGTGAAAGAGTCTAATATTGAATACATCGCGACTGTTTTCAGGACTTGGTTGGATAAGTAAGTAAGTTACAGTTGGTTTCTCAAACTGCTACAAAGTTAATTATTCACTCTTGATTGTTTGCAATAGAAGGCTTTGACCATTTTGACGCTTTGATACTTGACGAAGGCGTCAGAAGTCTCAGAAAGTTGAAATTAAGTTTGCAGTGTCAGATACTCAATTAACAAATGTGTCGCTGAGACTTAGCTTTGAATCGCAAGTTTTCAGTTTGTGAAAACCTATAGACACACAGTCTGGTGTCAAAAAGAGCAAATGTTAATAAAAATTTTTTTTTGTCCTGTACTTTAGTTTGCAGATTTACCTTTTTAGTATATATTATCTATACTAAAATGCAAAAAAGGTTCAAAAATAATTTTTAGATAAAAATATTCTATACCTACTCGGTAATCCAAAAAAACAAATCAATCCTTTTCGTATAAAACTTGGTTCAGCGTACAATCAATGATCATACAATTTTCGTGATCAAAGCCTTTCGATAACTTTTTGCTACATGGACGTCAAAGAGACCTTTTGCTATAGACTGTTCTAGTCATATTTTTTATGTATACAATTTATATGTATTTGTTTGTTTGAATGGATTTATAATCAAAGGATTTAAATGTCTTTTTTGTGCGATGTGTTCGAGATACTACATCATCTTGGACTATCTCGATATGGGATCTATAATAACTAAATAATATGTTAAATAAACTGAAGATGCCTTCGTATTATAATACGATATTCGAAAACTTCCAAGATTAGTATTATATTTATAACTAAAATATCACTTAGTAATATTTTTTTATTATTTTACTTATATATATATTTTTTTCGCATCTTTCTTCTTCTTTCCATCTACTTGGACTAAGTTTTACGATAACTTGTCAATAGTAACAATTTAACAAGCGGTTTCGTAGCCTGACGTAGGCAAATTCGTAGCCGTAGCAGGCTGTAGCAAGTTTCGTAACCCATTACAACGTAGTACGTAGTTCTATGGGCGTCTCGCGTCAGTTGCAGAATAAGGAACCAAAACACGATAAGTAACTTTCGTAAATATTAAATAACATCTAAGTTAGGTAGGAAAATATAGAACATACTCCTTGTAGAATTTTTTTTCATTCAGTTTCTAAACAAACTTTCTTATCATTCATTCAAAAGACCTTTTGTGCCTATCTATGTTGTCTCAGTAGCGTGTCTACGTAAGAAAAATATCCTAAGTTTACGGCTCAGACTGATGTTTTGTTTGCTCAGCCATACTGGTTATTTATTGCTTTGATACGGTACACAGACCAACTTTCTATTACTGGTCAGCGAGATATTAAATGCTGGGAATTCTCGCATCTTTGCTTAGTGTGTTTGTGCTCCTCGTATTTACCGGAGGGAAAACTATATTTGATTAGATGCAAAAATATAAATCATAGCCCAGTAGTAAATGAAGAAAGTCAAGTCTTTCTTTGCCTCCTTGGTATTTACTCGTCAGCCAATACAAGCGAAAAACAATTAAATACATAAGTTTAAGTCTTAACGGATTTTATTTTTACAAATAGGTTTTTCAAAACACTTTTACACGTAATTTTTTCTTCTTAAAGCAATCTCCAAAAACGTAAATTATATAAACCAACCTTTGTATAAATTGATAACGAGCCAATAAGATATTTCCGATCCAATTGGTTGACAAGTTTTGAAACTTCAAACTAAAACTAGTTTATTCAAGAATTTCGTTTTTTACTTGCCAAGTTTCGTGGAAACTTTAAACTACTTTCGCAGACTTAAAACGTGTTAGGTATTCCAAGCTTCCTATTTGGTTATAACAATAGTATCGCAACTTAACTTTAATAGGTACATTGTCTAACTGTCCTTGTGGCTCGAAATTCTCGATATGTGACAGTAGACATCGATAGCAAAACTTTTTGAATTAAATAAACGTGACCTCGTAGTGACAGCGCTTGGTTCTGCAAAGCCAGGAAGGGTGTGAAAGGAGGTCGCGAGTGACGAAACGAAACCTACGTTATTTATTGCCATGTTTTTATCCGAGTAAACGGGGTTAAACATTGGCTTACAGGGCTTGGCTCATCATTTCAGGAATAACACGATATATTGTGCTCTGATTAGCTTCATCATACTCAACTGAAAGGGAACGCCTTAAGTCTGGATAAGTAATGGGGTTGGATTCTGTTTGTTCTTACTATTAGCTACTTATTTATCTATGATTATTAGGCTTTCCGCCTCCGGCCACAAACCGCTTTAGTATTTAATATCTATTCTCTACTTTGCTTATCCAATTTTAATTGTATTGACTGAATCATAGTTAGGAATAATAATTTTTATTGTTATAATAAATGGCTATCATTAGTCTAGTTGAGGCTAAGCGTGAATCTGACCAATGAGCACTAGGTCCTAGGTTGATTCCGGGTCGGAAAAAAAGTTTAGGGTTTTTCCATTGATGATTCTCAGTAGCAGCCTGGATTTGTGCCCGGATGATAGCAATAGGCTCGCCCCCTATTACATTAGGACCTGTAACAGAACTGGCGAAATGTGAGTGTACATGCTTACTATATACCTCCGCCTACCCCTTTGGGGAATGCGGGCGTGATGTTTATATATGATATGTTTTAATATATAGCAATTTCTGTAGCTGGAATGGAAACACTTAGACACGCTTCATGGATTCCTACACTTTCAGATGGAATTTTCCCTATTATACAAAGGAAATCTCTATGAACTTCTTGTATTGTAAAACAAGTTCACTTTGTATATAAAAGGTACACACGTCAAGTCTATAAGATTTACGAGGTTAAGCAAACGTACGTCACACATCCGCTCCGTACCGCGCATCATTGACATCGTCATATAACTTCAGCCTTCGTGGTTTATTGGACTATTTTATTTACATCCTGTTCATCGTATTTCCTTCAGTAACCGTGTAGCACACGTGTTTAACTCGCATTTAGTATTTTATTATGATCGACAGAACATTTTATATTTAACGTTTTCACGTTACGGCCTACATTCGGTATGTACAATATTCCGATATCTACTACTTACTTACTATTTTTTTCATACGCCTTAAATGCATGGGAAATATTTCGATATTTCGATATCGAAATTGATGAATCATGTGTCAGCCCTAATAACAACTATTGCCATATCCCACTTAGTTCATAACCTATGTAGCTAGTATTTAACACTTTAAAAACCATCTACGGGGCAACTTACATAGGATGCATATGCTACGGTTCACCAGTTTGGGCTGATAGAGCCACAATAGGCGCGGCGCGACGTAAATTGCTTCAAAGTCAACGGTTAGCGTTGATATTCTTATGTAAAGCCTATCGGACGGTCAGTACTGAAGCTCTGCCGGTACTAGCGGGCGTGCTACCTGTCGATCTCGAAATACAAAGACGTGCCGCGATGTACTTCTCCACTCGAGAGGGTATAAACACCGAATTTCTAACACAACGGGACCGCGTTAAAATTATCAGGTTATTTAAATCCCAAATCGAGGTGTATAACGAGCTATTGGACGAATGGCAATCTAGGTGGGATACATCTATCAAGGGCCGCCACCTTTACCAGTATTTTCCATCCGTTCGCGAGCGCCTGGAAAAGACTTGGTTGGAGGTGGATCATTGCGTGGCTCAGTTCTTGACGGGTCATGGTAACTTTAAGGGTAAGCTCTTCTCTTTCAAGCTTGTTGCTTCACCTCTGTGCCACTGCTCAACGCCAGATTGTGAATACGAGCAAACAGCACATCATATCCTGTGGGAGTGTGGTCTATGGCAGAATGAACGTAATACCTTGTTAGACAGCATATATGTTACATCCGGTGTAATTTATTATGAGGACCTTGTTGCGACCAGATCAAATTTCCGTGCTTTCAGACGTTTTTACCATACCTACTATTGGAATCAAAATAACAATTAGGACCCATTAGTTTATAACTTTTATACCCGTGGTGCTTAGCGACTGGGCTTATCTCAGTTGTGGATCCCATATTTATTATGCTTTTGGCATATTAATCTTTGTGTCTCCCGCTTGCTATGGAGGGAAGTCGGAACTAAATTTATATTCCTACTCCTCCTATATATTCTTCTATGATTAATTTCGTTGCGGGTTCCAAGACAGTCGAGTCATTTCTCTGGGACGCCTCGAGCTTCATTGCCTCGATGGTTCTCAACGGTTATCATTGTAGATCCTGGCTTACAGGAGTTGCAATGATGGGCACGAGTGGTGGGCTTGTCCCAAAAAAAAAAAAAAAAACCTATGTAGCTCATATTGTTTAAAATAAATATCATCACCCCACACTAAGATTTTTTTCTTGTATCGTAGGTGTGTTTCACAAACATCTAATATAATATTATATATTCAAATATCCAGACACGGGACAAACATCTGCAAATCCCACCATTTTTTGTCCCGTGCGAAATTGGAATCGAACCCGCAGCCCTCAGCACAGCAGTTCGATCGCTTAGCCACTGTGCCAATCAGGTATGATATTTTTTTAGTTATATGAGGAGATATAGAAGAGAGCACCTCTAAATACTCTTCTAGAGTTATCCCCCGTAGTCAACTTGCAAAATGATTGATGAATGGAAAGCGAATAGAATAAAAAATATGTGGGGTTGACATATAATCGAAACATTTTGTCATCTGCATACATTTATCATTCTACTAACCCTGCGGTTTCACTCACGTAATTTTCATTTGTGCAAACTCCATTAGACTTCTGATAACCTAGTACCCAACGTTCAAAAATACGGCCGCTGCGAGCAATTATTTTTCTATCTACATTATGTATATATATATTATACATGTAATCCTTCCTCTTGAATCACTTTATCTAATTATAAAATCCACATCGAAATCCGTTGCGTAGTTTTAAAGATCTAAGCATTCATAGGGTTGACAGACAGCGGGAAGCAACTTACTTTGTTTTATACTTTGTATGTTCGATTTCTATTCGTCAAGTGTTTTGCCATATAGTTAGGTGGGATTTGTGATTGTAAAAAATATTTTTAAACGATAGTACCTAGATATGGACAAAATCTCTATCTCTAGTCAACAATAATGAAACAACCTATTATTTTCATCAGTGGCTATAGCCTATAATGTCCACTCAATTTAATGAAGCCATTTTGTTGATTGCTGTATACTGTAGAACATCTGCGGGATAATACATCATGAATCATCAATCACCCTTCCACAAACCCGTTAACAATTAATAACGTGAAATTCGTTTGTTTAAAATATAAGAAAAGGAGGTCTGTTATAAAAGCTGAGTTGCTAGGAAATTTAATGCGAAAACAAATGATTTATGAAGGCTGTTATATATTTAAGAATATTAGACAACATAAAAGTATTTTTTAGTTGGTTTGGGTGAAACTAACCGTATAAAAATATGGCCCTAAATCTACATAGGTAATCATATTACAACTATGTTATAACTATATAAGTTTTTTAGTACACCAAGGTTGTAAAAACACAAAGAAAAAGGTTGTTCGTACCAACTAAGGTAATAAGATAATTTTAGTAATGTAAGCTTTTGCATTAAATATCTTTATCCCAACGGTGATTTAGGTTACGTTTTAAATCAACCCTAATAAATTGTCCTCAGAGGCACAAACCATAAAAATAATTTGATTACTAGTTGGAATAATATATTTTATACGTAATTTAAGCACTATTGAAAGGAAAATGTTATTTTAATGTTTTTAAAAATGATTAAGTATAAAGAAGCATAACTTTTTCGAAAGTACCTATTTATAATTAGAAGAAGCTTTTAACGCTAAAACAAAAGAGGTTAAAGCTTGGCACAGGTAATGGTAACTAAACAGAAAATACATTCTTATTTTAATTTTTTAAAATATGGAGGCATAAACAAACTTTTTAAAAGCCCTTAAACCTACCAGTGTCTGCCTACCAGCTATCAAGTTGTGTTCACAGTTCTGTTTTGTGGAAGTTTAACTACGTAACTTTGTCAAAACTAAATCAAGAGTCTCGTAGTACGGAAACCCACAAATAGGGTTTCCGTACTAAATAATATTTATGGACTAGCAGTCGCGCGCGATTTCGTATGAGTAAAAAATGTTTCTGTGGGTTTACCTTGAATTCGAAATATTTCAATAATATTATTGGTTAAACAAAAATAAAAATTGACAGTCAAACAGATTTACTTTCGCATTGATTGATATTACAATTGAGTAACTACAGAATTGAATTCAACAATTGTACCCTGTAATGTTCGATGCTCGTTAAGTTTCTAGTTAAATTTTTCTGTAGGTATGTCTTTAAGACATAACAGATTTAAAAAACCTGGGCAAAGCCGGGTTTTTATTTACTTATAAATGTAACCTACATACATGTGACAAGACAAATGGCCACACTGGTTCTCCCAGTCCAGCATAAGTGTTCTATATAGTGTCTAGTATTTATCATCTTGTCCAATAACTTATCTACTGAGTACACACGCTTTTGAAACAGCTCAAATGGGAATTTTCCTATTTTATTTTCAAAGCCAAGCACTTATAGCGGGATTAAGAGGAATTATTTATAGGCCTTAAAAGATTCATTGTTTTAAAAGGTTGTATGTAGACTAAGTAATCATTTTGTTTTATTTTAAGCCTCTATTTAGGAATTGAATTATATTTCCGAAGCGTTTCCTTTTAAATCGTCAAAGAACGTATGCATTATTTAATCAAAAATATTAAAGCTTCAAAAAATGTTATTTTTATTAATTGTCGATTCTACTGTTTGTTTACAGACGAGGAAAGTAAATGTAGTCAAGTAGATTTTGTTCGGAATTAATAATAATATTACGTATATCGGTACGCGGGTCGAAATAGGGGGAGAGAGGTTTGTAACAAACTTGCAATTTATGTTCTTACTGTTTATCTGCATATGATCAAATAGATAGTAATGGCACAAGAAAAATAATGCGGATATTGGATTGTGGTGGGAAGTGGAAATGAAAATGTGACGCATAATTATATTTGTTGTCTATATTATTGTTTGTATACTTCGATAATAACGAAAAGAAAGACATGTTTAATCAAAGAGTTGGAAGCTATGGATCGAATTTATACACAGGGTTGCCGCGTCCCAATATTAATTAACCGTAGGTACATGTATCTTTGAACATAATTATATAGACATATTCGGTTACTCAAAGAAAAATGTTGAATTAATGTGGCCAATGAGTACCTATATATAGGCACGGCCCTTCATACGTTAGACTATAAATACATTTGCAATATAAATTCATCACGATAAAAATAAAGGGTGAAAGCCAATATATCTGGGAATTTAAGGTTGAACTTTCTTAAGGTTCCACATTATACGCGCTATACCATGCATAACAGTTTCAGCTCCCATTTTATTCAGGCCATTGTACCCTAAACCGGGAACAACCCGCGATTGTATTTCTATAGTGTAGATTAAAATGTTTTAGTGGCTTTTACGTTAACCTCTACCCAAGTAAGCCTATCGAAAGATCGGATTTCTGCGTTAAGGAGATAAAACTCCTTAAAACTATATCAAGATCAATTTTGAATGTGATATTGAATAGTGATGTCATGTGACCTTTGATCCATTGATTTTTTTATTTGATTTGATCAATTGATTAAAAGTTTAAATATCAAACAACTAGTAAACAGCTATACAATTATTGTGCTTCGTAATTTATCAATGTTTTGTATTTTACAACTATTGTAACACGAAAAATAACATAAAGCCAACTTATAAGTTTTGTATTAAAGTTCTTAAATGTAAAATACATTTTCGATATCTTACATTTTGACGTCACAATTCATCTGACAATTAGCGTTGCGTTTAAACTACTTTATTCCCGATTCCCGCTCATTTCCGGCACTTTTCAATAATTATTTTTGAAATCAAATCGGAATTATATAAAAATATTGATATAGGTTTAATTCTTAAGCAAAACAGATTATTAAAAAATATATGGCATATATTTGAATCACATGCATATATATTGCGCTTAGTGACCACTAGATCAACGAAGCAGTCAAGACGCTTTTAAAATCACGCTAGTGGAGCATGAACTGAGCTTTTATTGCAGAGCAAGATAAGTGCTAAGTGATCACTCTCTCTCAAAACAAATAAAATGCTAATGGTTATCCTACTTAGCACTATAACTGCTTGCGGCGCAGTCATAATAGTTAGACAATTGCCGAGTGCTTATGCACTTTTAGTAAGTAGGTCACTGGACAGGGAAAGTGTTAAATAATGTTGGGATTTATGTTATTGTTGATAAATATATTTTTGGACAAGGCGTTTAGTCTTTTTTCTCATATTATATAGATTGAACGAATATTGATCACTACGCTTACTTGCGTTTTTGATGAAAGATCAAGTTGCATCACTACATGATAGTTTGGTAGTTTACGAATCAGTAACCAAGAACGTTTAACGTTCTAAGGGGGAGGCCTTTGTTCAGCAGTGGACGTCTTCCGGCTGATGATGATGATGATGATGAACCAAGAAAAAGGGACTTCAGGCCTCTACGAATATTTGTACAAAATTTACAAAAAACAACATTTAGTCTTACTTGCCAGGTTACACAATAAATGCAAAATATGTCATAGGTTTTAAGAGAACTTTACAATATCATTACCAGAGAAAGTGATTGGATTCACTTCGAGGTTTCGCATAGAATATTCTGTTTGCAGCCTCCTCCACGCGTTTGTAATGTCTACTTTCCTAGAACAGTAAACAGTGTATCTTCAGTTCTTCTTATTATTCTTGTATTTTGCACTTTGAATTTACCTATGCCTTGAAATTGTGAAGAAGTATTCAGTCGACAAGTTAGGGGTTGTTGGCCCATAGTGCACCAGACGTACTGGTGTATCGGCTTTCAAAGAGGCGTCACCTTTAACTCACGAATGTCAACGGTTTATAATTAACTCATCGATGACTATAAAATATTAGTAGATGGAACTAAATTGTTATTTAGTCTAATAATCTATAATAGTCTTGAACATTGATAAAAAAATGCCTTTTTTAAACCTTTGGATGTAACCTGTTGAAAAATACGACATTATCATGCGTGGTAGAATGATATGTTATAATTATTAATAGGATAAAAAATTAAGTTTAAATTAAAGTAGCTGCGTTACCCTTCACATATTTCGGGATAAATAAAGCACCAGAACAAAGTAGCATACGTGTTAATACAGGGTGTTAGCTACCTCCATAGCAAAACTTATCAAAATTGTTCTAGCCGTTTGAGCGTGAAGAAGTATCAAACATATCACAAACTTTCGCCTTTGTGATATGAGTGTGACTGTGTGATTAATATTATCATTCAGCGACCAGAACTCGTTACTCAAGCGGTCATTAGATCATATGGTATCATATTAAATAGGCATGCAATACTTTTTTTTTTATTATTGGGAGGTGTTTATTAACATGCAAACGGCCAGTACACAATTTGTTTATTCGCAATATTAGTTTGTGAACTACGTGTCGTGAATAGTATGTATAAAAGTTGTCGTTGTTTTAGTGTTTGAGTATCTGGTACTAGATGCGTATCTTTATTGAACGAGTTGCATATCAAATAAACGTGTTATATTTTACAGTTAAATTTCAAAATTTGCTTTTAAATTACCTAGTTTATAACTACCATTTTCAGTTAGTTAATAGTTAATAATTAAATAAGTAAATCATTCCACTGAACTGTTTTAAGCTCAAACTGCGGTAAGTTTTAATAATATGTTTTCTTTTTAACCGACTTCTTATATGATATTTCGTTTTTTTCGAATCGATCGAACCTGCAACCCCTAGCGCAGCAGTACAATTTTAAAAGTGAAGATGTGTTTATATGGTGTACAATAAAGCATTCTCTATCTATCTACAATCGCTTAGCCACTGCGCCAATGAGGTCGTCGTATTTTAATATTAAGATTACAAAAAGATACCACTAAATCAAATAACACTTCACTGTCTAATGTTGAAGCTGTGGGAAATGGCAATATTATACGACAAAAATGATTTGATATTATCATACCTTTACCATAATTCTGCTAATCGAAATACAAAGTCTTTAAGCAAAAGCGATAAAAGAAACCAAATAGAAAAAGCAAATAAAGAGTCTCTTTGAAATCTCATGTCAAAGAAACATCAAGTGGAGGAGAAATATTGATGAAGTCACTTGTAAACAAAAAAAATGTTTCCTCTAGCCTTGATTCTACGTAGTCGTTACTGTAAACTGAATTCCATTTTAAGCGATAATTCTTGAGCTTGAGCTTCTTTATCGGCGTACGTGAGTTTTATATGTATTTTCTTAGTTGAACATTCACGTAGGCAAACACATTAGGTATATTAGTCAGTCTAGATTTTTGCTACAGTGTAGTGTTTGTATTTCAGTATTTTTAGGGTATCGTACCTCAAAAAGGGAAAACGGAACCCTTATAGAATCACTTCGTTGTCCATCTGTCTGACTATCAACCCCTTTTTCTCAAGAACACGAATATGTATGAAGTTGAAATTAAGTAATACGTAATTATCGGTTCTGCTGTCAGTTGAAGTCGTGAAAATATGAAACTTCTGCCACCCCCCCTTACATAAGGGCCTTTGTTCATAGTGGACGTCTTCCGGCTGATGATGTCATGTTTCATTAGGTGTTGTTTTTAGGAGTTAGCCAAATAAAACTAGGCCAGTTTGAGAACGATATCGTTATAAAAGTAGAATAAATTGTTAACCTCATACAGTAAACAACTCATATTACGTAATGAAACAACGAAAGCCCATACCGTTCTTGCAGAGTACAGGTGCTGCTATAATCATTAGTGCTTAATTACTTACCACTAATGCTGCTCTCACATTATCTAGCTCTAAAGATCATTTATTACAAAACAATGGGGTGCAGGTAGAGCCTTCTAGAGCGAATATCTAAATTCATTCGGCTTACTTTAGGCGGTCAACCTCGCTACCATCCCTGTTGACTGTAGACTAGCCAATCATTACATTTTGACTGTTACATTACATCTGTTAGTAATTAAACTAAACAATTAGCTCTTGCCGATATAAAGAAAAGGAAAAAACAATAACATATTAACTGTAACAACTAAAACAAACAATCAAACTCTCATCCTAAACGCAATTACCTTCTTTGTTCCATCGTGGGTAAAAAGTGGTAAACGACATATTGGCTTTGTACTTAATTACATACATTTAACTTTTATTATATACTAGATTTTTTTTTAATAATAATAATTTAATAATTTATTTTTATTTCTCTCAAAAAGTACATTACAGTTCAATAAATTAGCTTAGCGTAGACATAGCTAAAACATATGATTATTAGTTATGAGATTAAAGTATTATGAGATTATGCCCACGGCATCGCCCACGTTAAGTAACCTGTGTTTTCGGTTTTTAAACTTTATACATGCCAAATTAAAACAATATTGGACATGGAGTTGGTTAGTATGGATTTATAGTATGGATACTTATTATACTCAAAAAAAATAGTTTTAATATTTCCAAGTAAACAATCATGTAATGAAACATCTATTACTAAATCGCTTTAATCTTCTTTCATGTAAGTATCTAAATAAACAACTGCCTAACACAATTGTTATGACGTTGTTTGGTTTAATGCAGCAGTATAACTTCTAAAAATAACCCAAAAGCGACCAGTAACCTCACACTATATTTTTGTAGGTCGTATACCTGTGCTCTCTAGATAAAAAGGCAATAAACATAAAAGTTATCACGTACTGTCTGTTGCACATAGAGGGCGATAGTGGAGCACATTCCGCAACCCATTTGACATCTATGACAGTTATAGGGCCGCCATTTTATTATCCGTAGGAAGCTATCCAACGGATTTTATTGCTGTAACACGCGAAAATGGCTAAATTATTCTAGTTAACACCAACGAATGGCTGTTTGGTAATTCGAGATGGTTGTTGAAAGCG
Source organism: Abrostola triplasia (assembly GCA_946251915.1). Taxonomy (NCBI): domain Eukaryota; kingdom Metazoa; phylum Arthropoda; class Insecta; order Lepidoptera; family Noctuidae; genus Abrostola; species Abrostola triplasia. The sequence goes on along the minus strand of OX276434.1, from coordinate 4,390,220 downwards.
TTATTAAATTTGCGTGTGATGGTGGTTATATCCACATAACTAGTGGTTAATACATATTTATAAGTTAAACGTTGTGTGAATACCTATAACATAGAGATAACTACATACTGATTTCATTTGTCCCGCGACTCTGTTGCTCGTCACGAAAATCACGTGTCACCCGACGTCGCTTGCGACGTCTACGGATGTGGGGCTTGTCGCAAGGCGCGACATCCGTGTCTCTCGACAGTCGCCCGACATATCCCACAAAGTCGCAACGATATGAAACGTGAATGTTGGGTGACACGTCCCCGCGACCTGTCCCCTTGTGAAAACGCGGCATAATAATTCTACCAACATTGAATAACTTTTATGGTGTCTATTCTTCATGACGCCAGCCAGCGTCCCGAGTTATATTGTAGTAGTGGTTAGATTTATTTTCTAAAAACAAACAAAAAAACGCTATTCAAAACAAACAGTACACCGTCAAGAATGCTGTCGCAATGAAGTTGTACGTTCGTTCACATTTATTAAATGTATAGAAGACAAGACGGTGTCAGATTAGAGTGAAAACTAAAATCATACGTCATCTTAAAACGCATTCACATACGTACGTGAGCGAGGCTTGTCCATTCAGTCACGTGCCAGCTACGGCGCCAATTCTCGCCAAGAATATTGTGGGATGTGGCGGCGCGTGTCTGTAGTCTTGTGTCGCGTCAACGACCGAGCGAACTCGCACAGACAGCAAAGGTACGATAAGGATCAAAGAAAAAGAATTGGTTAGGGTTAGGAATATATACGATTAAATTCGTTCGAAGGTGAAGTATGGTAAGTACACTTACACGCTGAATCAGCATCGCTAGCGACTTGCGATCTGGATTGCGCACTGATTCGTTAAAACCTAGGTTCTATTTTATTGACATCTTCACAATTACTTACAGGTAATTTAGTGTACCTAGTTCGTTTTTTACTAATGGATATTAGGTTTTACTTTGGTACCAGGACGACAAGTTATTTTATGGTAGGTATATCGCTAAAATAAACACAGCCTGTCTTCTCTTGTCGCATAACCAGTTCTGATGCTTTACCATTAATTTCATTGACAATGTCCAAAGAAAGGTTGCAGTACATTATTTCCACGCATTATTCAAAACCGCAAAAAACGTGTTCAAAGACTACAAAGGAAGAAAGTGGTACACCGCGAAAAAAGATTTAATAATTTTCCTACAATAAGAAACGAAATACATTAGGTAAACCATGATTCATAAAATAACTGAGCCTAGCGAAATCTGAAAAGCGTATTGTTCAACACGCTACCACAAACACAATAGCCTGAACATGTCGAAAATTGCCGGAATGTACATTCAACTATAAGTGAGAGGGAACCTTGTGTGAGAATTATTGTACGGAGCTCGTAGTTCCAAAATATATTCGTACGTAAAATATAATAATAAAATTCTACCTCGTAGGTATCCTGTGAATTTTTGCTTCACTAACTTTTGTGAAAAGGTGTGTTTGTAAATGTTACTGCGAATTTGCTGTTTAGAATCACAGGGATGTATTGACATGTTTTCTGTATTGAGTTCAGTTCGCGTTTCTTGTTCGACATAACGTTTTCCCGAAGGCCTACGTCCTTTGTTTCAATGAATATAATAGTTCCATTAGCGAGGGACTTATATTTTGTACTTGATATTCATGTAGTTGTAGTTGTTGGTAGTGCCAAAGCTTTTAAGGGCTAGAATGTTTCAACTATTTATATAGGTTTCCCCGTTTTAGGTACTGACGATACATTTATCACCTTGACGATCTCGAAATCAATCAAATTGTTCTCGTTCTCAGTCAAATGTGTGTTCAGGTTACAAGTAACAAGCTTTAACGTAAAGTATTGTGTTACACTTGGCCATACCCTTCGTATCGCGAAACTTTTGTAACACCACACTCGTTACGAAGTTGGTGAGCCGTTGAAGACAAACTTAAGGTGTGCTGTAACGGTAGACTGTGGTAAACCTTTATTGATGCTGTTAAATGGCATTTACCGTCAGTTAATCACAACTTTTTGTCTGTTTATTTTTCTACATGCAGTTTTGACGATACTTTTATAAGTTGTATCGTTCAGTTAGCAGTCGCTAACTTTATGATGGCTATGGTTATATAACATATATATAGTTACGACTGGTAAAAATGTCTTTAGTCTCATACTTAGTTTACTTCGATAAACCATACGAGTAAAGATTACTTAATACACAATGACAATAAAGATATAAAATAGAGAACGAAATCAATGATTACATCGTCGCCTTAGAAATTCAATAAGTGTACAAAGAGAAAATTGTTCATCCGGCCGTTTAATATGATTGTCCTTTAACCTCGTAGAGGATTAATACTACAATATTTGATCTGAAAATATCTATTTCTAGCGCCTTCTATTGCCAGGTATTGCCATCTGAAGCCACTTTTGTTTCAAAGATTTGATTTAGCGTAATACGAATTTTATTTAATTTAGATATTTTCTTTTTAAACACTGCTTTCCACAGTTTTTATGTAAAATTATGAAAAAACTTTTAATAAATATTGATTTTTGTAAACGCATATCAAAATCGCTATCGCCAATTTTGCTGGCTGAATTGACATACATGAGTCCTTAAAAAAAACCCCCGTATCACAATGGTACAAGCACGGCTTGTACGTGACTGAAACGGTCAACCAGCATAATTTAAACGAACGCAAAAAAAAGAATCCGTTTAAATAAAACTGTCAAATATTTAAAAATAACAAGAACACACGATCAGAGACAACAAAGATATTCTAAGGGAGTGTAGACAGATAAAACACTTAAATCCAGTAACAATATATTCCGAACGAAAATAAGTGAATACGAAAAGCCAGTCGATAAACATTTGCTAGAGTTATCGGATTGTATATTTGCATAGAAGTTAAAAAGTTAATAGAAAAATCTGCAAGCACTTACGAAAAGTCTAGTTGCGTGGACATCATTCTGCTCATGTCCTCTACCACTACAGATTTACGAGAATATTCTACATACTAATACTAAACTAGGCGGCCTATCCTGTAAACCTAGTTTAACTTTACGACACCTACATTGATAGTCTCGTACAGCCTTAAATCTTATAGCCACAGCGTACAGCCAAAGCGTACAAAAGATAAAGGTTCATTTATTGACAAAATGGAGAACGTACGACCGACCGCACAAACGAGATTTAACGTTCGTTTGATTACAATTTGTAGTACACATGCACTCACTATTTACTAGGGCAAATGAAATTCCGTTCTCATTGAATTCTTAACTGAGATAAACTAGGACAAAGGCAAAGAAGGACTATATGTCACTTTACAAAGCGTTGGCCTTATTCCCACAATACTGAATCAGCGTCAAAAATGCGCAAAGTACGCTTTGTGACGATTCGACGAAATACTAATACCGTATTGTGGTTTTCAGGATATTTCGAGGCTGATGTGATATAATAAGACGAAATTAATTTGACGAATGAAATGGCTTCGAAAACGAGGCCCAATAAGGTACGGAAAATTTTATGACGCTTCGTGCCTTGCGATTAGAGGAGTACTTTTCAAACGTAATCCAAAACAAGTTGTAGGTGTTACCGAGAATTTGTTATATCTAGTAGACATTAGTACCATCGTAAATCTGTTACAGACCGCTTTATTTCGTAACTGCTCTTGTTTTTCGCTTCACCAACCTCGTTAGTGTTTATTGACTTTGTTTTACTGAGTACTAAACTGCTAGTTACTGTGTTCATTGTTTTGGAGTTAGATTTACGAGAATGTTGTTACGTATTAAAGGCAACATGATCTTGGTGAAACTCAAGGTAAATTTGTTTTATTGTTTACCAGTAATTTGTTTCCACTTAAATAAACAATTTGTTTGTAATGGAATACGTTATTAGTTAATTATAAATCGAGTAGGTGAGAGAGTTATATTAAGGAATCGTGCCTAACTTAATAGCAATTTGTAATATCTATGTATCAAAGCTCAATAAATCTAGGTTTATGACGTAGATATGTATCTGAAGCAGCCTGTACATAACGCATATAAAACACTCCCTCGTAGTCTGAATAATGGCCATATTTTTTGCACGTCCCTCGAGAGGTTTTGTCTTTGACGCCGATATTGAAATTATCATAAAGCCATTTTGTATCATTTTATACCGGTAATATATGTGAAGTGAGAATTGAAAGATCCAATATATTACTGTAGTGTAGGAATAGGATTAGCGTGACGAGGTTTAGATAAATAAATTGTAATAATAGAGCAGAAAACTAGTTTATTTAGCATTTTAAAGAAGACTTTTTTTAGATTTATGGCAGTGTATACAGTAAAATGTTTAAAATTTAACGTTATTCGACATTTTCCACTTCGGAGTTGAATAAACAAAACTGAAATTTGAATGTATGATGCATGCAAAAAAGACCCAAGCTAAATATTGCAAACATTTTTATCGCAGCTTAGTTTTTACCTAGGTTTAGACATATTTGTTTGGCTTGTTGGCAAGTGAACAAGAATAAAGGTGTGCCAAACGCAAATTTCTCCGGTACAAGGTAAGATAACGTCACAACAAACAACTACAATCATATGTATCAATAATATTGGGACAAAGTGGTAGTACCGTATTTTTGCAACAGGGTTTTTATACGAATAGTCTGAATCCAAAGAAAATCGACAAAGTATCTCAAAGTTAAAAAAATATTTCTATATATTCCTACTACATAGTTTCTATCTTGAATTCTGTTGCGTGAGAGAATAATACCTGTTGACTACTTGACCACTGACACAAGCTAGTGTGATAAAATGTAGGAACTACTTGGTATACAAAATCAATGGACAAAACATGTCTTGACTCCCGACCAGATATTTCCGTTCGTCCTTTCTATGAAATAAATCTGTTGCATTGAATTCCATCCGAGTTATGTCACGTAGCACGTGTTTGACATGCTATTGATTTATTCCAGATTCAAACTCCTGTTAAATCCGTAAATACGCTTCTCTATTGTTTATTGATAAAAAGAATGAGACGCAGGGATAAATAAAGAAGACGTTGATATAGACAAAGTAAAGCATTTGTTTTTTCTTTTATAGTTAGCATAAGAAAATAATCCAGGTTTCTTTCTCAGATAAAACCCTACAATATCGTGTTTATTATTTTGAAAATTGCTTTTTTTATCTAGCTTAGACTTTTCTCTTAGTATAATAAGATGAAATTTCGCGGATCAGCCTTTTGTATACGTTTCATTTTGTAGTTGTTATGTAGATCTAGATTGAAAGTTTGTGACATTTAGATACTTATATCACTCAAACCAGAACTTAAATAGAAAAAAACTAATATTAAGTGATATTATTTCTGTAAATAATAATGTTGTAACTTAGGCCCCATATGGTCGTACCCTTTTTACAGTTTATTCAAATAGTTTTGATTTTGAAGGCATAAAAGTGTACCTACACTGTGTAAAAAATGTTATTTGCCATGTAAATAAAATTGTTAAAGCATTTTTTAACGTCCCGAATGCTCGTCTACGTATATACGTTTAAAATTATAGTTATCTTTCAAATGTTTAAAGTGTAGAAAATGACAATTACGTGGTTACATAGTTGCTTACTAAGAGTAATGTGGTGTAACCAAGCTCTTGAGAGAGATAAATCTATCAATTTCTCGCGGCTATACCAACGATTTCTCATCCTCCGGCCATATAAATGGTTTTCCAATTTGATACATTCATATTCAGGGCGTATATTTGAACCCAAAAAAGCTTGAATGAGGTCATTGTATTTATCACTTTGACTGGAAGTAATAGGTAGTAGGCATTAAATCGTACCAGTGAACTCAAATAAAAGTGTCTGGAAAGAATTTCCAGTGCGGTTATATAAGTTCGATTCCAAGCCAAATAAGTGTTATTTTGAATTCTGCCGACGTTAACAACTAGAAGCGAGTGGAATTAAGGGCGATAGGGTCGCCCTTTCCTAGAAAAATACCAAATACAGTTATTGTGTGACTGTAGTTGAAAGCAATATACATTTGCCTATCATTTCAAGGTTAAGAGGGTAGATGCTAATGATATTGAAATGTTATATTTTTAGGAGTTCTGAGGTTATTTATTGTGAACAAAATGAATGGAAACATAATATAATCTTATCTCATTAAACAGGAATAAACATGGCGTTCAGTGTGGTTATACAATGTAAGAAAATTTCATGGTTTTAATATTGAACACTCCCCAAAAATACTACTGAATCTAGTATAATAATCATCAGCCCGTTGTAGTCCACTGCTGGTCTGGTACTCCCAAGGTACGCCCACCGAGCACTGTCTGCCGAATATAGTAAGAAAAAGCTCATTATCAAAATATACTACACAATATTATGTTCTTTTCTGCATTCTTATTTCCCTATCGATCATCATTCGATGTTTTGTTTAGCCTACGTATGGACTATGGACTTTGCCCGAGGCGTTTCAATTGCTGTCGTATTCTCTTTCGCCGTACAAATAGACCCAGTTTTCTCGCGGTAAGAATTGCGAATTGGACAATGTGTATCGTGTGTATTTTTCTTAGCCTCTTGTGTTGAATATTTTTATTTAAAGAATTTTGACAATATCTGTTAAAATACGTCCATTTATATAGCCTATTGCCATAAACTGGGCACTAATGCAGACTCCGTGCTGCTGAGAATTACCTAATGCGAATACGTAATAACACTGCCTGATCCCGCTTAGCGACCTCTAGACTAACGAGTCAGTGAATACATATGATTACGTCTAAGTAAGAGATGTATCTAAAGACCTTTCTTTTCTCTTTAATGTGAGCTTATAAACTGAAGATTATATTTCATGTGATTCTAGTTGCGAACTCACAGCGGGATATCCGATTTCATACAGTTAAGTGATATATTCGAGTTTCCTAAAATGGTTTCCTGGAAGGAAATAGAATGTAATGTTAGTACATATATTTATAATACTCGTTATACAAGCAGGAATATCCACGAGTATTATATAAGAACCTGAGAAAATACGGAAAATTATTTTGCTTGGTTATGGAATGAATATAGCCTCAAAGCCGAAGCTTTAATAAGTTACATGGCGTTTACTGCTTGCAGGCCTCGGACATGGCTTTACCGTTACCGTTGAAAAATTTCTCAGGCGTGCCGGTTTCCTCACGATGTTTCTTTCACCGTTTTTAGCAACTGATAACTAATTAATAGTACGCATATGAATTCGAAAAGACATTGGTGTGTGCCGGGGTTAGAACTTGCGACCTTCGACTTGGCAGTCCAACGGTCATACCACTAGGATTATAATTAAATACTATATATTGACAGACAAGTTACAATAACTCCAATTCACTACATTCACATACACGCACACACGCATTCACACACTTGCACATACGCAAATTCATTATTCATTTATTATACTCAACCTGTTCACTCTCAACTAAAATTATTATTGTGTACTTCGTAATTGGCGTATTGTTTTTTATTTATAAGTTAAGTCTATAATATTGTCAGCTGTGAAGGACCTATATGAAATAAAATAAAAATAAAATAAAACTAATTATAATCCTCGAACGTTCTAACTGGCTTATAAATCTTAAGCAGGACTATAGGCACAGAAAAATGTCAGTAATGCTAAGAATTCTTTTTACCTTCTGTTCTAGTTTACCATCAATAAAATACACGTACTGCCGATAGTTCTCACTCTAATTTAATGCTACAATACCTCCGAAGATATATCGGAGTCTTTTACAACTCCAACGGTGAATAGTTTGGCGAATGGGCCACCTGTACAAATTCCGTATAGAATTCGAATGAGCTGCTTTCTTTTGATGTGTAAACATCGAGCATAGGAGCGGCCGGTTAAATTTAGTAGGGTACAATGTATTGGTGGGATTTACTACCGTTTGCGTTGTATAAGATCCGTTTAAGGTACGAGTATCTTGTTATTGTGAATATTATACTTACATGAGTACAGCAGAAATCCTTCTATATAACTATTGTACATACTCGATTGGTATGTTACTAGTTTGTTACTGGTATGGACATTTACATCCTTGGTTAAAGGAATATAATACGATTATCGTAGAACTAAATACTAGCACTTAATTGGCAAATCGCGTTGTCAATAGTATTAAATAAACACTGCTTTTTAAAAGAAAAACTGAGTGTGAGCTTTTGTAATACCTCCGAATGAATAAAAAAATGTATTTCAAAGTAAACGGCAATTTATTTGAAATGTAGCGTTTAATATTAACGCATCAACGAGTGCTCATATTGGCAACACTTGGTGTTCTTCTCACCCATAAGGTAAATGAAATTGAAAAACAGAATTGTAACTTTATTCATTGCCGACAGCTACACGTATAATTTGAGAGAGGTTGACGACATTGGTCCAATGGCTAAATGATTTGAAAGCTGCTCTAAAAGGTTCGATTCCGGCATCCAAGGACTATTTGTGTAATGTGCAGATGTTTGTCCAAAGTTAGCGTTTGTGATACAGGAGACGTATAACGTGGGGCGATTTGTTTCCTTCTTACTACTTAATCTCAATAGATTCTGTATCATCATTAGCCGGAAGACGTCCACTGTTGAACAAAGGCCTGCCCCTTATATAAGGGGGGGGGGGGGGGTTGCCACAATCCCTACGCTTGGCAAGCGGCTTGGGGACCGCCGTATTGGTGGTAAAGTTACGGAAGACATTGCTGTACATCTTCTGGATTTTTCCTAAGAGGAAAGGGGATAGACATTTCTAGGCCGGATACCAGTCAGAAAAATAGAATAGTGGTGTAAAAAATGTTGTGCCAATTCTATTTATTGCACGTTCAGTAATTCATTCAAACCTTTCTCGCACATCGTAGGTTCGTAAGGTTGGCACATGTCGGCCGTCCACGAAAGATTTAGATGTTCGGGTCTATTATAACAGAGTGCCCGGAGGGGAATAGGAAAATTCTTGTTGCAAAATGGGCATCAGTCATGCGTTTAGAAAGGTTTAAGCATGTGAACATACAATTTCAATATTCCGTTTTGTTGAATATATTTGTATCTACCAGTTTATATATAATAGATACTGCAAAACGTAGGCACCTTTTGAGCTAGGTAAGTTGCAATCTTTGTGTCACCCCATGGAAATCATGTGTGTATTGTTTGGGTGGGTCAACGAAAGTCTTATACAATGTTCAATTAAAGACGTTGTAAATATAATAGTTATTTTATTTAAACATTAAAGTAGGGAGTTTCTTGTTGGTAAGACCATTAATAACAACGAGATTTTGCTCAAAGAGGGAACTTCTTCCGTCATGATCAACGAACGTGTAGAGTGTCACTCGGAACATAAACACAATAATCACGTTCTATGCTTCATCACGTTTATCTTCTTCAGAGAAAATTCTTTTTACATTTTACACATTTAAATAATAAAGCTAAGTTGAAAGTTAATATTTTTTATCGAAATGTAAATAATTTATGAAGCGCACGTTAGGTACGTTGATTTAGGTAGAAATACGTTCAACCTAGTAAAAGGTATGCTCTATAAACCTGTTTTCACCCGATATGATCGATTTAAATGGGATATGCAAACATTTGCTATCGATTGTGAGATATTCATATTGCGACCTACTTGTACCGCGTTTTCGAGGCATCGTCGTATGACGAATATCGAATGAGCTTGCGATAAGAATAATCGAGAAATAAATGCAAGCGATGTCCTTGGGGTTATATGCGGGTTGCATACACAACGCGCTATCAGCTTGAATATGTTTAACATTATCGATAAATATGACTCGATAAGGTTATTGTGTTCTGATTTTGATGCAAAGAGAGCTTTCGATAAGTTAGTATGGCTAATTAGATATTATGCATACCAGAGACAAAACATATACTCTGATTTCCAATAAACGATTATCGGGCATTAAAATGTCGTCCACATACGATATGTTTCATAATTTATTATTCTTTCACTTTAGTAATAATAGTACAATTCAAATTGGATTTAAAAGACCGTTTCAAACGCAGATTGCCGTTAATTTTTAAATCTTTTGAAAAACGCTGCACTTACCTGTTAATATTATCATCCTTAAAGCTTTATCCTCAGGTTTAATCTTCTCACTGCCACACAAAAGTTACCAAGTAAAAACGAATTGGTTAATTACTTAAATTAATAATGAGAGCCTCCTTACTAATAATTATCTAAATTGATAACAAGTAGGTTAATTTGGTTACCTCGACCTTTCCGGCTATATTCCTTAATGTGATCAATTAGGGCTGACGAGATCTGTTTGATCCTGACAACGGCCTGCCTACATAGATATTTGGGGCAAAAGCTTTAGGTGACTTTAATCGGTTACTTAAACACGTTTTAATGATCGCTTTACGTACGCAGCTAATGCTCTTTTTAGGGCCCAGCCCCCTAACCATGAACACTTATACCAGTACAGTTTACGATGTGGAAACGAGACGCTACTACGTGCAGCGTAATGCAGAGTCTCGCTTCCATAACGTAAACTTTCCTGTATTAAGAGTTCATGGTAAGGGGGCAGAACGATAGATAAATTGATATGGGTTAGCCTATATTCTGAATATGTATCAATTTAATTTATATGCGAATATTCGTGAATTTGGGTTCACCGAACTGGATGTGTGATTCATGGATATAATTGCTTAGAAACGTGAAACGGAATGGTTGGTGAAGGCTGTTTGTCGCCGACCGTGTAATCACTTTAGTTATGCACGGACACATTTATTGCGGTCAAAAGTTAACCCTTTACCTATATTTGATTAATAACCTCTAAAATATAGTTATACATTGTTTGCACGTAAAATATTCTATCTGTGGTGTGTCTAGACTTTGAGACCTCGACCCTTGTGTTTGTGTCGACGGTTTTTAGGGTAAATTAAGTTGATAATGTTGGTACGAATTTATTTAGATGGTGTATACATATTGTAAAAATCTAATTGTGGTCTAAGTAGACACGCTGGGCCGACGTGCATTAGTGAAGAATCTAATGAGGGTGAAAGAGGCGAGTAGAACAGGATCGTGGCAAATGAAAATCTGTGGTCACTACCAACTCTTCTGAGAAAGATTTTATTTAGTTTATAAGTATATCCGAAGCAGTATCACACTATCTTCTAATCTTATATATCTTCAATGTCTTACAATATTATAAAGGCGAAAGTTTGTAAGTATGTGTAATTTTGTCGTTTGTATGTTTTTTCTTCTTCACGGTCAAACGGCTGGACCAATTTTGATAAAATTTAGTGAAGAGGTAGCTGAAAACCTGGATTACCTCATACACTATTTATCAAGAAAACATGTATTTAACCCTTATATCCAAAGCAGTATACTAGATAAATCTAATATATAGTTAATTTCTAATGTGACAAATGGTTGGTCATACGCAACTGAAGTCTGAGAATATGTTTCTGAACTAAAGTACTCACATACAACAAAGTTTGGAGACATTACGGGCCAGTAAGTGTACTAATAGCGTATAAGTAAAATGTGATATTTATTGCTTTCCTACTATAATATATGGCTTTCATGTTATACAACTTGTAACGTTCTTATGCTTCAGTGAAAACATGTAAGTTTTTATTTTTCTCTAACTTTGACTGTACAATAAACTGCGTAAAATATTTTGCTTTACTCATAGTTTGGTAACAAATAAAGATTTATTTTAAAAGAGCATAAATTTATTTCACGCCTGTATTACCCGACGGGGTAGGTAAGGGTGTACTTATAGTACTCCCACATTTCGCCAGTTATGTTATAGGTCCCAATGTAATAGAGGGTGAGCCTATTGCCATCAACCTGTTACAAATCCAGACACCGTGCTGCTACTGAGAGAGAATTACCTAATAGAAAAACCCAATAGCACCTTGCCGGACCCAGTATTCGAACCCAGTACCATACTCAGCAGTCACGCTTAGCAACGAGGCAGTTTAGACAGAGTTATTAATTAATTTGAAGCACATTGTCTCTAGAGAGTATCTGACTCTTTATAAATTAATTTACGCTTACAAAATCCCATGGTTAATAATTTATTTCAAAGCAGTAGAAGTTCTGAAATTATATGCAAATTAAAAACTTTAGAAAGGCCATAAAAGATTACATTATCGTTGTTACCTTTTCATGCAAGTACCTTAGACTTACCACCTAACTTAGAAAACTTACAGAATACAACAAAAGATATCTCTTTATTTACCATATATCATAGCTTGATAATATAACTTCATTCAAATAAGCCCACAATCGTGTCGCCTGCTCTGAATATACCAGGACCCCGTAGATTGGTTTCATCAGTATCCAATCAGAACTTACCACATCCGTTATCAGAATGATCATTAAATTCAACGTTTAGGCCGACACGATACCATAGACAGGAGGGTAGTAAGTATTTATTACTTTAAATTAATAAAGAAATTTAAAAAATCATGGCCACGAGCGGTATTCGTACCGGCGACCTACACCGATCCGTGACGCAGCTCTGCCAGCTGAGCTATCGTGTTGTTACTCAAAGCTATTGAATTTTAATACTTCATTTTGACAACATACACACTACGAATTTCTTGTAAGCCGTTAAGTATTGCCATATAATATACTACTGAATGTGTGTTGATTTTTGAGGTAAATATCACAGAACGTTTGAGTTGACCATTCTCAACTGTTGTGCATGCATGAATCACTCATGTACATCGTTTAGCGCAACCTTTTTTAACGACCCAACCTAAATCACTGCCATTAGAAGGGCGTTTGAATAGGCGACATACAATACGCAACCCTCAGAATAGAAGAATATCATTGAATCAGTTAACTAACTACAAATGACTGCTATATTTTATTACAATACGGAAAAAGCGAAATGGTTAAGCAAGGCTCGTAGCCCGTAGCACTGTGTAGGTTATAAAAGGTATATTGCTACGCATTTATCTATGCTACGCCGTAGATGTATGCAGCAAGAGACTGATCACGTTGTTTCGGCTTTCCGTGTTATTGGACTAGAAGCGTGTGGGAAAGAGAGCGCACCTGTGTTTGCCTACAAACTTGTGTATTATATTCTATACAGTTAAGTCAACGAAGTTAGCTTTAAAGTTAAGCTGCCGTAGCATTAACATTCAGGCTAGAAGTTATTCTAGTGAATATAACGCCAATATTACTTTACAGAAGTTCCCAACAGTTCTATTGTTAGCTTTCATTGCGGAGTTAGTTAGAAATTTGCCAAAGCCTTTCCCTGTAACTTTAAAGTTGGTAATTATTACAATAACATCCAAGGTCTTTAAGCTTTGCATTAACCTATGCAATAGTTCGAGTCATAAATCGGTCGACCGTATCTGTGGGTCAAGGATTCAGGTTTAATAAATGGTATCCCAAAACTCAAGAGGACTAGAGCAAAACAAATAGGTAAAACAGTAAACCTCGTATCCCAGTCCACATTACTGATCCTACTGCTAAAGATAAGGGTTACTGACCACAACTACGATGACATGCAAGTTTACGAGTAAGATTATTCTGCCTGAAGCGCTTGACCCTTTTGGTCATAGTATATTTACTTGCGAGTACCCGTGTAGTGAATTTATACTGAAATTGGAACATAGAAATGTGTAATGCTCATAATATAGTTTGAAACATTTCACAAATTGGAATGGGATTAGACCAGATGCTGGGACGTCAATACCGTTATCGTTTGGCGTTACCTGCCTATTGTAGGTATTCATAAAAAAAAATACCTATCCATCTGACAATGTATGTCAAAAAGGCTTCTAGTGTCAGCCTGGCTCAATAGTCCATCTGGGAAGTTTCTAAAGAGGCATTCTTCTTCGTTAAGAAACAATTGCCTTTTACGACTCAGCGACGAAAGGGTAATCTGCCCCCACGGATACCCACATACATATTATAAAAGTACTTGAACTCCTCTACGACTTAACTTCAACTTAGTGTTAGCTTTACTACTTAAACGCTCTTTATTAATCCCGCTGTCATACAAACAAGGCTCAATGCAAACTTCCCGTTGTCTGTTGAAGCTTCAACATCATTGGGGCGAGAGTGCCGATAGATCCCAAACAAAATGGAAAGATAACCATTTGTTTGCACAGTATATTACTGTCTCTATAATACCTTACAGCTTCTCTAATACAATACAAACACTGGTTTGTTTACACAAAATATTGCTTTTGATTCCATTCAGATTTTTATCGATAATATCTTGTCACCTCTATAACAATGAAAAATTCACGTACGTATAGCGGAGGTCATTGATATATTCTCGTTCTTTTTGGCGCCTTGTCTGTGTTTGTATATTAGGGTCGTGCTCAATTCTCTTATGAAATATGTCTCAGTTTCTTACAAAATATTAGGTGTTTATGAGGGAGCTAGATATATCGCCCTGTCTTAAGTTGTTTGGATGAGTTCCTGCTTCACCTAGTTCCGCTCAAATTGAAAAAGCTTTTAACACCTGTTATGAAAAAACATGTAAAAGTGAATGTGGGAATAAGGTTTATTTCTCGACCGGCATTTACAGTTATAGTCTAGTAAGCGATAACATAGTCGATTTATAGTCTTTTCATGTCAAGTAATCTAGGGAGCCCGTCTCTTATTGATTACCCTGTACCGTTAATTGATTATCGACATCCGAAAGATAGACGTATTCGGACAACCATAAATAACAGATGAACTAGAGCGTATCTGAAGGGCTGTAGGGTTGCCAAACTGAGCCTACTTGCGTATCATTGCGTATTTACAAGACGTTAGAGACCACAGCCTAACTATGTAGAGTTGGTGTATGCGAAGCTAATGTCCCGCACTGCCTACTTGTCATTATGATCGGCGATAAAACACTGTGTACATAGTTAGTCTGTGACTCGTTCTTGCGTTATTCAGGGCTGATCTTTTGTTACCTTCGAAGAGAATTAATGGCGTGTAACTTCGGGTTTCCGTAGGTGAAAGGGAACTTAGGGAAGTGTATCAATACCCTGTTTATTTTGATACGCTTGGTGAACCAGTAATGGTTTAAGTCATCAATATTTTCTTTGTATCTGTTACGGTGAATTATTCAGAAAAACATTTATCAATTTTAATGTTTCGTAATAAAATGTTATGAAATAAGGCGAAGAAAAACGCGCCGCGTTTTTCGTGTGTTTTGGTTTAGAATATCAGCTTGTAAATGCAAGGGAAAATGGCGTAGAGGAAGTTGTTTTCTTTTACGCGAGGCCCATGGGAGTTTATTTGATGATTCTACTGAGAAGTTGAAAATAAAGATATTTCCGTGATATAATATATCATTTGCAAAAATGAGTTTGTTTGTTTTGAATGCAAGAAATATTTTCCAGACAAAGTTATGGAGTCGAATTTTCTACTTCGCTGTCTTTCAGATTTATTTTTCGTGGCCTTAATTATACGCATATCGTTCAACTATAAACATAGATCAACATGCTTGTATTCCCAGAAGATGTGGGCAGAGAATAAAAACCTCACGCTCAGTAATCACGTTTGCGTCAGTGAGAAATAAAACCTTTTGTATTGAAGTTTATACAAAGTTTAGCCTTGAGAATGAGATTTTTAAACGTGACTAAACAATGTTCAAGAACTTAATTTAGGTACTCTCTTAGGAAAGTATACATGACTGCAGAAAGAGACAAGTATTATGTGAGAGTTGCTCTACTTGAAGGTAACTTTAACAATCAGTTCCGTACGCGTGTATGTAATTAAGCAAAATTCCCCATATAACTTCCACCCTGCTCTTAAGGGAAGATAATAATCATCGTTGTTGATATACTATCTTAAGCCCGGTTAGCACCTTTTAATAGATTGTAAACACATTATTTACTGTATATACCGGTTATACTCACGGGTATGCGCGAATGCCCGACTAGTTTCGAACTCGAGCGGAGCCCTTGAGCTGGTTACGCGGCAGAGTCGCGAGCCGAGGTGATGAGCCGAGGTTGTGAGTTCGGCTTGGATAACACTCACGGAAGTTATTATAGTAAGATTGTAAACGTCCAATTAATTTCTTTTGTAATTAATTGAGTGATTGCTATTTAATAGCACTATTAAACAGCTATATTATATCTGAAAATGCATCGGAAAATAATCAATTGTCACTATATTACTGGACAAAACATTGCCAGTTGTTGACAAACAGTTGACGACCTGTTTAGCGCAGTGGCTAAGCGATTGGACTGCTGCGCTAAAGGTTGCGGGTTCGATTCCCGCACGGGGCAAAACTTTGTGCGAACCACAGATGTTTGTCCCGAGTCTGGGTGTTTGTGTATGTGAATATTTCATGTTTGTGAAACGCACCTACGATACAGGAGAAATTCCTAGTGTGGGGCGACGAAAAAAAAAAAGTCTCCTTTTGTGACTCAAGTATCATCGATTTCAGCAACCATATAGAAAACAAACTAAGAACAAAATAATAAGACTTTTAGATTACGAACAAAACATTTGTATATCCAAACTTTATGTTATCCGAGCTTGACGTGTTCCGCTAAACATTTAGGTTAAGAAACTCAAATTTTGTTTACGAGCTAACGAGGGTATGATATTAATCTCATAGTCAGCATACTTTTAGCCAGCATTGTGTACCCTCATTAAATATAAATTAGCATCATTAATTATACAGCTTGTTAACTGGCAGGCTGGAGTTTACTGTTGTAGATGCACATTTTGACAATGTTTTATTGGAACTTTGATTTCGAAGCATATACTTAAGTGCCATTGTACATACATCTTACCTTATTATCTACTAGCTGCGCCCCGCGTTGTTACCCGCTTTTTTCGGTATAAAATGTCTATGTGTTAACACAGGGTGTCAGCTACCTCCATATAAAATTTCATCAAAATCGGTCTAGCCGGTTGAGCGTGAAGAGCTAACAAACATACAAACACACTCACAAACTTTCGCCTTTATAATATTAGTGTGATAGTGTGATACTAGGTGGAAGATAGTTCTGTCAATACTGACACGAATGATCTTTCTTACATTCGTTTTTACTATAGAATAATTAACAAATATCAATACAAACCGTCTCCTTTTTTATCATCATCAATCAATGTGAGTAACCCGTATAAAACGCCCACGAATCACAAAAAGAAGTAGGTCGAATGGCCTATTTAACTTTGTTCATCTGTTTTGTATTATTTCGGATAAATTATGAGGGGAGCATTTTGTTTTTTTCATTTTATAAAAGCGTTAATTTCTTTATTAAAAAAGTTCCTGTATTTTTGGGACACCGATTTGCGGCATATAATCGCTGGGGTTTGTTTACCGAACCTCTTTTGTTTCGTTTATCGGCATTTTAATGAAATAATATTTTCTCTTTGTCGACTTAGATAGAAAATTAACTTATCTTTATCTTTTGAATTCGAAGTTATTGCTATCTAAGATAAGGTCGATGTTTACTCATGTTAATTAAACGACTATAGAGGTATATTATAATATATAAGTAACAAATCGCAAGGCCTTCATAGGGATAGTACTTGGCATTTGGACTTAGTAAACAATTTGGGGACAACTTTGGCATGTAGCTTCGAATACAAACTAGGTCGGATTAGGGTTTATTGATACTTCCAGAGGCCCGTATCTGACGTTTGAAGGGACGGATTTCTATAAATATGATATATTCCTACCAAGGGTCCTATCGGAAGTCGAACATTGACTTATTATTCTACTTACCCGACCCGTGGAGTCTTTTTCTGGTGTTAAAATTATCAACATTTTGTACAACAGTTTTTCTCTTCTTCGATTTAAAATAATTTAATCAATTCGGGCTTTATCTAAAGCTTTAATAACAGCTGTATTCGTTAATTTATGTCAAAACATATTATTTACGCTTCTGCAGGTAGCTGAAATGAATGAAGAATGTTGATCTCGTTTTGCATAGTCTATAGTCCAGCATTAGCAAAATAAACACAGTTTCGTATTTAAACTAATCGCAAATGCTTGTAATATTAATCATCTCAGTCAACTAGCTTTAAATCTTCAACACTAAACTGCATTGAATAGTTGAAAGAAAAATTAGAGACAACAATTACTTGTAAGCATACCTCCTTGAGACAGCGGGAATATCCATCATTTCCTTTGAAATTCTCTTTTCTCCAAGTGGATTTTCTTTCACGATTTAAAAGTTTTCACAGTGAATGCCACAATGAAAAGATGGACAGTATAATAAGTCAAAATACGTTATACATTGTATTCTCTTTTCAAAAGAACACAATGGATAAAATGTAAAAATATTTATTTATGTCGTCAAACTATCAAGAGCTTGGTACATTATAACAAGGTGTATTCAACTTAAATTATTGTATGATTTTGACACTGAAAAGCATTTACTATAGAGTAGAAGATAAATTCTGTAGGACAGCTTTATGTGGGGCTTGAACTCGAAAGTCATATCAAGATATTACTGAACACACAAGTACTGGAGGCTTGTATTGAATTTGATCGATCTAAATTGAGATTCCATTCGTGAATTTGTTGATAATAATAATAGTAGGGTAACTAGGGTTCTAAGAGGGAGGCCTTTGTTCAAGAGTGGACGTCTTCCGCCTGATGATGATGAATAATAGTAGAGTAACTATTGCACTTACGATATTCAAATCAAATTGATTTATTTGCTTATAATATGTGCGATTTTTTATGTTATCACTTAAACAGTGGTCACAAAGTTTTACCATAATTTGTTAGATAACAGATTAACAAATGAAAAACGCAACTTTAGTAGTTTAGCTAGCTATTAAATCAAATCAAATCTTTTTATTTGTTAATGCAGGTGTACAGTGATACTAGAACGTCAGCTCTACCACTTCTATAAAACTTGATCTTTCGATAAGTATCGGTATAAAATAGATGAAAATGTATCAAGAAAAAGTCAACCTCCATATTTTTGGTACAGAACGTTAAAATAACAGTTGATAAAGAATGTAAATTGAAACCTAATCGCGTTATGGGCGATCGGTTTGGCCACTAACTTTACTTTTTTCTGAAAAATACAGCCACACTTACATTTATTTTTTCTTCCATCGAAATTAAATATTGGAAACTGATAACTTATATCTATCAGTCAGATTTAAAACTTCATATTTTAGTTAATTTTAGCCTTGTGAAGTAAACTAAATTACGTAGTTATGAATATCTAATTTCTGTTGAAAGTTTTATACCTTACATCCACATATGTCTTTACAAGCTAGATTATTACGTATATATTGCAAATTAAATGTCTGTTTTCTCGCAATTATGAAACAATTTCCCAGGATGGGAATAGATTCGATGAACGTCTGGACTTGATTGAAGGGTGCTTACGGGGCCGAAACGTGACCCTAATTGGTTGCGGTTTCGAGTCACCCGCTATTGTTGGACACTGGAAGCTGGCGGGAGATTGATGACGCCAAACTTCGTACTTAGAGCTGTTTTTACGAAGGAAATTCCTTAGTATTCGAATTGTTTGAAGAAAAAATGGGTCTAATTGTTTTCAACGGATGGACGTTTCGGTAATACATTTTTTTCTTAATAGACGTTGATTTCAGATCTGCGCCTTAATAGAATTTGTTTTGTAAGTACAAGCCAGGCATTAAAGATTATCATAAAAAGCTCCGTAACTTATCCAATAATAGCCAAAAATCCGTTTTATTATAGCCCCAGGGGATATTTCTGTTAGTCATAAATACCACGATATCTACGCTCGGTTGCTTCGAAACATAATTTATTAAGCGGCACAAAGCGAGTTGTGAATCTATGAAACTTATCTGGCCGGCTCATTGAGGTTAATAACGAATAAGCAACTAAACGCCCTCCTGGGGATCGAGTCCGCGATCTAAGTTTAGTGATTTACCGACCTCGTTGTGTATGAAGTTAGACATAGAAAGACGTTTCCAAGTACTTAGTTGGACGTTATATTGAATTGTAAGAGCTGTTTCATATTAATATGCATTTGAATCGGTTAACACCGCCTGAATTCGTGAATAGTCGTTTCTGATCGCACCCTTGATAGTCTGGCTCCCAGGTTATCATATGCACTCGCGTGTATATTTATTTAATATCCAGCATTTTCACAGACAACTGTTATTTTTATTACTCTCAATTTCACCGAACGGAATATCCAACGACTTTTAAATAACTCTACTAAAGTTTTATGTGCATAGCAATAGTTCTATTTAATGAAGATTAGTATAATAAAACCATTTTGTAAAGTCATACCGTACCTATGTATAAATAAATATAAAATATTATTTACGCTATTTATGTATATTGTTCGTGCGTGCATATATATATAAACCCTATATACCTGCACAAATACAAACGGACGGCGTCTGAAGTCGTCTGGAAATGTAAAATGAAAATACACTGCCTGCAAACCTAAGTATCACCCTTTTAAAATTGCAATAACTTTATAAGTAAATAAAAAGGACAAAAAGTTACAAATGTATAGTTTACTATAGTTTCAAAGAAAGCTGATAAAATTAGCTATAAATTGATTTTTATTTTAAATCTCTAACATCTATTGGTTAAACAAATTGAAATTTTAAAAGTGTAGTACTAAGTTTTGCAGGCCAATGTAGTATTGAGTTCCATGAAAGAACATTCGGAAGTAATGCTTTATAGGCGGTACTTAACTAGAGTTTTACTGTTGCATAAAAACAATCCAATGTCTTCGATCGAAACAAATTGCCTCGGCGTCACTCGTGGTCGGGTCAAAAACATTTAATTCGAACGAATACCCACATTTATTACGGGGAAATTTGATCTTGGGACCTCTACGTGAGGTGAAACCTAAAAGAAGTTTGGATCGGATTCGGTGAGACCGGCAGGGTGACGAGTTTGTACGCTATTGATGGGGTTCGCGGCCTCATTACCGAAAGAAACTATCTTTTTTATTCATTCTCAACTTTCACATACTTCACCGTGTCAGAAACTAGTATTGGGAATCCGGTTGTCTTTTTGTTCGACATATATTTATGACAGCTTGCGGCGTCTAGTGGCTTTGTATTTGAGCGTGTAGGTACTTATAACTTTAGCTGTTCTTTAGTATTTTTATCCCGTGTATTTTGAGAGCGCAAAATGAAATATTTGTGAGAGTTACTTCAGTCTTTCTAATTTCCTGGTGTCAGTTTCAACAGGTCGTGACAGGCTATTATAGGAGCTCTTCAATATTGTATTGATTGAACTAATATTAGAGATGAAATACTCTGTGTTATCGTTTGTGTTCGAAGTAAATATTAAACATAATATTATGTTGTAAGTTTATTGCAGGGATAATAATAATAACGTTGCAATACTGTATGTTATGTCTGTAATGTTGTGATGAGTCCTTTGTCTAGCACATTTTTTTATTATAACTTTTGAAGTAGAAAACGTCTCTATTCCTTTATTTGGTTGTAACTAATCTTATAACCAGTGTTTAGCCATTCAACATCCATAGAAAAACCTCACTATGAAACAGAAGACAAGATTTCTAATTCATCCTTTCAAATAATCTGCTCGTCGAAGTTTCTTAGGACAGCCAAGGAAAGGCTAACAAGTAAGCTTTTAAGAACACTCGTAAGTTTAAGAAAGCTGGCGTTGAAGTTTGGGGTCGGGTTGTGTTACGTCAGGTCATTCTAAACACTAAGTTGCCCGTAGGGTCTAGAATTGATTTTACGAATACCTTGTGAACTTGGTCACAAACTGACGTACTGTAGCATAGACGGAACTGTTTTCTGGCCGCTAAGTCTTTGCAAAAGCTTGAAAGAAACATCTAAGCATGAAGTGAAGGACTATTTGATATCACTACCGGCTGTTAAAAACAAAGTTTTGCGAATGGTAAAAATATAATTGACCTCTACGCAGCTACGCCGTAGTCGGCGCCGTAGAGCTGGTGAATAAACGTCAGTTCATCACACGTGGTACGTAGGTACTTTAAATCAATATATTGATTTAAATTACCTACATATATTTTGGAGTCGTTAAATATTTTTGTAAGTATCGTTATATATATTTATTGCATTTTAAAAGTAACCGGTAAGTTTAGTTAAGGTTTTATTCTTTTAGGGATCCTCAGCTAACAGCTATCACGTTGAAACATATCTCGCGAAAATTATATTTCGCATTTCCTATTGAATATATAAACTGTGGAGGAAGGACTGTGGAGTTCCTCCAACAAAAAGGGAACATCTTCCAACCAGGCGGTGGTATGCCTAGTGGGTCGCGGCGCCATTTCTCAACTCGGGGCGGCTGTGATAAGTAACCTTGAGACAGTCCAGGGGTTACCG
This sequence comes from Abrostola triplasia, assembly GCA_946251915.1. Lineage (NCBI taxonomy): Eukaryota > Metazoa > Arthropoda > Insecta > Lepidoptera > Noctuidae > Abrostola > Abrostola triplasia. The sequence goes on along the minus strand of OX276434.1, from coordinate 4,367,982 downwards.
GACAGTTGTTTACTTATTTATTTCATATGAAATTACATCATTTACGACGCAGCCTTCATACTAATCAGGCTTTCATACGAATCATTTTCCGCGAAATATAATAAAAGCTACATAATTGTATGGGTACCAGCCAGATAGGTAATGTATCTCATTGGCCTGGATATTGGGGCTCCGACGTCACGTTTCATATGATGTGAGCTTCGACATAATTAGATATAACATTCGGGAAATATGTTTTCCTTGGGAATATTAAATCGTAATTATGGGTCTATCCCAAACGGAAAATTGTGCTTAGTAGTTCACTCATGCGTCCACCGCTGAAGCTTCTCTATTACATCTGTATTTGGTTTGTTAGTATTATGTAGTAGGCGTATGCTGGTACAGGCCCACAAATAGCCAGACAGCACCCCATAATATGGTTAGCCTATCATCATCAGCCGGAAGACGTCCACTGCTGGACAAAGGCCTCCCCCTTAGAACGCCACAAAGAACGACAGCTTGCCAATTCAACCAAGCCTATATACTAACTATAAGTTAGTCTTGACATAAAGTAGGGTATCTAAGAACCATAATACAAAACTCTGATTATAATTAAAACAGCAGACTCTGTGCTTGTGTTCAATTAGGCGGTTCTTTGTCTTCCCTATCAATATTCTTTGACCATGAGCCGCAAATGAAACACACAAAACATGAAATCTTTTATATCTTTGGCAGTCTTATATTTAAACGAAGCTCTGTTTTTTGTGTGTATTAAATATGAAAACAAATACAAAATAATCTTGTTTTCGTTTTATGTCTTAAAGTAAACAAGTCCAGATAAGATTGTTTTGGGATCCGCATATTCCAAAGTTTATCTACGAGAACGTGGGGAATCTCCACTGCGGGATTAGGCACTATTTGTTATCCTTGAATTTAGGGCTGTGGCCTTAGATCCACAGAGTTTGGGCCTTATTAAATCGTTCGTTCAGTTGTCGCTTTGTAAGTTATGTAATTTATTGTATTTGTGTTGGTAAGTTTCATTATACGAAAAATACAATTGTTATTTTAGTAGTACACAAGAATAACGTTTTACAAGCTTTTATTTATGTTCTAACTTGCATGTTTGTATTTAAGTGAGTATGTAAGATCGAATGTTGCAATCTAAATTAGAACAACTTTTTCCCATTTGATTGAAATGAAATTTTGCATACTTAAATAGGTTTTGTGACAATACAATATTATTGTACTTTTAAACTGATCTGATAATGGAGTCAGAAGATGGTCATAGGAACTCTGAGACGAAATGAGGCAATCCCTCCGTGTTGGGTTTGTTTAATCCATCTTCAATAGTACTTTAAGCCTAGCTGGTTTAAAAGCTTGTTTTAAAAATATATTTTTGTATTAACTAATTCCAGTGAGTCTTTTATTTATAACATCAAAATAACAATACCTTTATGTGCGACTGTATGACGTACATACGTGTGATGCTATCGGCTTCATTACTAAGCGGACTGCTTAATGATTTTTTACCACCTCAAAGAGATTTTCACTCATGTAAAAAAGCTAGTACTTAGTAGATAAATGCATACCCTAAGATAACTAGACAAATGTAGTTGCTTCCAGGTAATTTGGAATGTGAATGAACACATTAAGTACATACATTTGAATGAATATAATTAATAAAAACCTCAGACTCTGAAGTCCATCGTATATTATTATAACAATAGGCGATGATAATCTATTTCCCTTGTTATTTTATCGTGTAATTAAGCTGTGCTGTGGTCTCGGACTTTGATAAATAGCGTCTGGACATAAGAGTATGAATATTAGTAGACGTCTGAAACGAAATGAAATAACAGTATGGTAGTTATTCCAGAATGATAGATACTTATTTAAAGATTTATGACACTTACTACAAGACAATTTTTTTTAACATAGATTAGAGTGTAAATAATTTAAATGTATAATTCTTATTTTTGTAAGTTAATATTTTAAATAATAAATACTATTTCATATTGTAAGTTTAGCTTAATTTCCTACTATTAACCATTCAATGTCGGGTTTGATTTCTACTGTTAATTATGCACGGACCAGTAAATACGACAAAATATTGCATAGCAGCAATAAAAAAAGATAAAGGAAAAAGGAAGGATACCAAAAAAAATAATAAAAATGTTGGTTAACTGGATGTTGCAAGGAAGTAATGAATAACGAATGGCAATCGCTAAGCTGTCAAATAAAAATTTATGACGTTTGGTTATTTCGGCAAACATTAACTATTGCTTCTATTTTTCCTTGACTATCGAGTACACATGAAAAACTGCGGAGATTTGAGACTGGGAGACAAAGTATAAGAAAAAAAAACTAACATAACTGTATATTTTTTATGCAGAGTTTACCTGACGATTCTCGGTACAGTTTTGTTCACGTTTGTTCAACGGCTTTGATTATTTTAATATACATCGTCTGGTGACGATGTCATCAGCTTTTAGTTGAAACATAAAATAAATACAATTGTTCTGTTAAGCTTCGAAGTATTGCTCCTCGCTGTCGACTGGTAAGGTGCAGAAAATGTTCTGCACTTCGTTTAATTCATACTTCAAGGGCGGATTATTGGACTTCGCATGACGGACAGGATTAAGGGTAGGGCATCCTCACAATGGAACTGTGTGCGTGATTCTTTCAGATTACACCCTAATATTATTTTATTTCTTATATATCTTTTGAGAAACCTTTTTATTATTTATTATACTGTATTGTCGAGTAAATGGATTCCGAATGTGTCTGTATTGTTATGGAAACTAAAAAGCATCGCAGTTTTTACTTAATCCAAGACTAAAATATGATCCAGTTATACGCTTTTTAGCTGGTTATAAATTCTTGGTTTTATTTCCATTAAAGGTGTGCTTTAATATACTCGGTCTAACAACATCGAGTTCCGAGATAAGTATCTATCGACCGAAGCCTTTCAGCAACATTTTTCCCCCTAACTTTATTAATTAGTTGGTTTCGTGACTCAAAACAGAGCTAGCTAACCATAATAAGGTACTATTTGTCTAATGCAGACTTTTTCCTCCAACTTTTTTTTTGTAAAAACGAAGCTGCCCAGTTTTAGATCGTATCTGAACAGTAATTTGGGTTTGTTGAAAGAGGTTGCTATTTAGTCTGTTAGATGCTTTTTTCTATTTAATATTTTTGTGAGAAAGTTTTCTTAAAAATATCAGATTTTTTCCTCAATATGAAGTACGTTGCTTATCTGTAGAACCATAATGCTCGGTAACCCTCGTCTTGTTTAAGATGTCTACGCAAAAAGGTATTAGTGATAAAGATAATTATACTTGACCTTACCTTTTTTACTTTTGATTAGGCAGACTGCGGCTAGACCTAAAAAACGGCAGTACTAATTACGTCTAGCCGTCCTTAAAATTAAATGTATTAGGCAGAGTCAGCATTCTACTTGGCTTGGCAGTATAGTTAGGGACAGACATTGTACAGGAACCTATTTTTTACTTCTTAATACAATGTTTAATATAACAATTTTACTGAATGTAGGAGAAAATTTAGAATGCCATTATATTTTAATTTTGAGGAAATACGAAAACCGAACATGTAGCGTATTCGGTTTTTGTTAGAAACATTATCATCCCGGATATCAATCATTTGCGCAACATGACGGACATTAAGAAAATCCTGGAAGTGATATCTGATGACGAAATTCAATTTGTGAAGATCTATGATAGGTGTCGAGTGTCTTGTGATATATTATGTACAAAATATGAGCATCTTTATTATGTAAGATCCACCAATATAGTAAATAAGGAAAACCATATTACGAAATGTTTACGAAGCCTCAATTACATAATATTTGTTTCAGATGTAGAAATTTAATGTGTAATTATAATATTACTCTTTTGAGTACGGGTCAATGGCCGGGTTCTCTCTTTATTTTTCATGTAATGGAAATAAAAGGCCAATTATTTAAACAAAAGCCTAGCTCATCCTGTCTTCACCATCTTGACACGCCCCGGTTCAAAAGATGTCATTAAATTGAAATTTCAAATTAAAAACAATATATACAAAAATAAAAAGTTAAAAAGCATCAAAGAATTCATCCCCATCGATGTCAACCGGTAACGTGCCCAAAAGACTGGCAGCATTGCCACGTTGAATGGCAATGCTAATTCTTTGGCCAAAAAATGAACCAGCCCTTTGGTCACGTGTGGAGTCGACTAGGCGCTTTGCTAACTCTTTAAACAAAGCACGAGCGCTCGGACCCCATGGCCCAAATGTTTCAACCCCAAACGGCTCAAAAATACAATTACCTATCAGGTTATTGTATTTCCGCCGTTTGAGGGTCTCCGCAGCAGCAGCAGCAGTGCCAGCGCAAATTGCCGAGCCAGAAACATGAGAAGGTGCAAGGGTATCGACGCACGTTGCGTCCCACACCAAACGCCTTCCCAATTTCCAGGGTAACAACGACATACCATCTGGTCTCTTTCCATCGTCACGTACCAAGCCATTTGGTTCTAGTACGGCTGGTACGCCGGCGGTGACAAGAGCACGACGGATGATGTCATTTAAGTTAGCGTGTCTCGGTATGCGACCAGCACTCCTACTGCAGGATAGACCATGCCGTCCGAGGCTGTCGACTGCTTCACCACAGTGACATCGATGAGGTGCAACACTTGAAGCCCCTAAGCGTAAACTAGTAGCCACGCGGAATGTGTTGTCGTCCAACATTGTTCCAATGTTGGGCGACGGAAGTGCCTGTAACCAAAGGCCCGACTCCCATTCGCCCACAGCCAGCAGACGAGCGCGCTCAGCAGTATTGATTGACGTATTAATCAATTCCTTCCGTATCAATCTGCAGAGCGGCTCGTCCCACTGCCTCTGGGAGAAAAGCTGGTTCGGGAGATCAGTATTTGGGCAAGCTATTTTCCAAGCTGTTACTGCCTCAGTCAAGCACGATACCTCAAAATCAACCAGACAAGAAGCTAGAATTCTTCTGGTTAATTTTTCGGTACTGTGGACTGAGGAGAGAAATGCCGGTAAACCTAAACTTGAAACTGTACGAACTCCTAAACCACCCAAACGGACTGGAAGCGTAGCTTGGGACCACGCTCGGTCGTCCAAGGACATGTTTAGAATCGACGTTAGAGTGGTCCGGATAATTTGATCAATTTTGTCCAAAAGATGGGTATGCTTCCACAATGCGGTTGATCGGAGATTGTAAGTAAATTTGGGTCCAAAACAGCAATATCGAATCAAAGTTATGGCCGAATGCATGGTAATTTTAGAAAGTCTGTCCGAAATCATATTGAAATTTTGAATTTTTTCTTCTATAAATTCGGGGTAGGATTCTTCCAAAATAGGAGACCCTAGGAGACGTAGAGAACTTCTATTTATAATTTTAATATTGGGAGCTATTGCATTAAATTTTGTTAACGTGTCTTGTCTGTCGGTAGTGTCCGAGATAAAAATTTCACATTTTGAAAGATTAAGATCCAAACCAATAGAATTTAATTTGTCCTTTAGAAACTCTAGATCTTTTAAAACTGTCTCTACGTCACCTCCTAGAGTTCCATCATCCAGGTACCATACATTGAATTTTGAATTTAACTGTTTAATTATTGGATGAATAGCTAGGCTGAAAATAACTGGCCCAAGAGGATCCCCTTGTTGGCAGCCAACAGCAGATTCCAAGAGATTGTCTTTATAGACTAATTTTGATGGGTTTCTATAACATTGCCAAAATAACTATAAATTTTAGGGATTTCATTTTTGACTTTTGCCAACAAGGAGTCCCTGTTAACAGAATTAAACGCATTTTTTATGTCGACCTTCACTACGACCTCACCTTTCCCACAATTTAAAAAAGTTGACAGGGAATGTACGGCAGCCTCACAACCCCCTCTTGAGCCAAAACCTAGCTGAAGGGGCTGAAATTTGTCCGAAAGGGTTTCGCCATAAAATTTGCAACAGATTTTGGCTGCCATACGTCTATAAGTGCTTCCTACGGCAATGGGACGAATACCACCGTCTTTTTTGCGTAGGGCACATAAGTTGGCCCCATACAAAATATCGACGATGGACTCATTCACATTGCCAGAAAGCATCAAATTTATCAGAGCTGTAAGCTCCTTCAAAAGTGTCTCACCAGCTTTACCGGCGCCTGGGCACGTCAAATCCTTAAGATGTTGAGGTGTCAGGCCGTCGAGTCCACCAGCTGAGCCACTTCGAAAGGAGCCTATGGCTGTGATAACTTGTTGAGCTGAAATTTGAAGGGAGTGTGAAACTAAATCAGGGGAGTCAGGAAAAGTAAGGTCATCCGCTGGAGCCGGATGTTTGCTCTCCAGAGCAGCCAAAGTCTCTGGTGAGCAAGGTGCCACCACATCACTGCTAAACAGTAATCTAGCGGCACCCCTAATATCACCTTCGCTTAGTTTAGACTCTACATTAGTATTGGTTTATATTTCTTGGTGGGAAATATTGGTGTGTCGGGGATTTCGGCTCAAAAATAGACCTAGAAGTATTGCAATTATCTTTAATTTGGGCTGTTAATGTTTTTGTATTTGCCAAATTTTTTTGTACATGTAGAATCTTATAAGTGAAGGTAAGTAGTTGTTCCCAAGCACTTTGCGAGTTCTCCCGTGTGGCGAGGCGAATATACCTAGCTAAATGTTCAGCAACTGCTGGCCTGGCACCACGAGGCACTCGCTTCACAAGTGGGACGGAATTTTTTAATTTTGATAAAGTTTGCCAAAAAGGGTAGGTACATGTATCGGCCGAAGGGGAAGGAGTGTTAGTAGGGTTTAGACGTACATTTTGGGATTTGTGGACCTTCCCAATATGTATCGCTAAACCCCGCTTACCTTTGAAAATGCGTGCTTGAGGACAATGAGGACATCTCGACAATGTAACCAGCGGCAAGGAAGGTGGACTGGATATTTCCGCATCACTACCATTTACACTCATTGATTAATGCCATATTAAAAGCTAGAACTAACAAAATATAAATAAATATGTACAAAAACCAAATGTCAAAAAAAATTGCTTTAAACGGATGACGGATGACAGGCGACGCGAAAGCCGATGGCGCAGCCTTCGTGGGCCCTGCCTTCAGCCAATCTGGAGCTAGCTCGCTGCGTTGCCTGGGTGATGCTTTCTGATCATCCAATACACGAAAGCCTTTGGGTTGTGGCACTGCCGTGAACAAGAGTCTTTAACAAAACAATACTTTCAAATAAAATAGGGATGTATCACTATTCGATTTTGCTAAATTACTTTAAGTACCGTATAGGTATATATAGGACGCTGTACCAATAGTATCAATCAGTTTGTTTAAAAATAAATAAATATCGTTATTAATTATTTGTTTAAATGCTTTTGCGTGAATTTATTATTGTAAAAAAAATTATACTAAATCACCCGCGCACAAACTCGCAACGGATATGAGTCGCTCATGCAGTTATGATATTATTTGAATGACGATCTTTAGTAACAGAATTCAAAGCCTCTTATTTAATATAAAGAGCAGAGCTACGTTATTTTAACAGCTGACTGTACAATAACTTTCGTAAGTGTTATCCATATCATTTACTATATATTCCAGTTATACTCACGCGTGTATTCGGGAATACCCGACTGTTTCAAACTCGAACGGTGCCCTTACACATGCCCAACCAGTAAGTTCGGCTCGCGACTCTGCCGCGTAACCAGCTCATGAATAAGGGCTCCGTTCGAGTTTGAAACTAGTCGGGCATTCCTAAATACACCCATGAGTATAACCAGAATATACAGTAGATAATACGAGGGTCAAACTGAAAGTTCTTAGAACTGGCCACTTATAAACAATATAATAAAAAAATAATTCTAAAATTTGAAAATAGAACTCTTTGCCAATATTACTGAGTATATATTTCATTAATTTGTCATTTGTTTTACGATTTGGCGGCAAATTGAAAATTGTCTGTGTCACGTCAACATGAATTTAACACGAGAAAATTTTCGTGCAATTATTTTTTATGACTTTCGATGTCATTTAAGTCAACAAGAAAGTTATGATAGACTACGATTGGCCTTTCACGATGAAGCCCCATCTCGTGCGACAGTTTACAACTGGTTTAATGAGTTTAAACGTGGTCGCACTAATCTCACTGATGATTTACGTGAGGGACGGCCTTCTACGGCGACGACTGAAGATAACATCTGTGTTGTGCGGCGTATGATAGAGACTGACAAAAGAGTGACCTATTAGCAGATTCGGACAAGCTTAGGCATCGGTATGAGTCAAGTGCACAAAATCCTCCACGAACATTTAGCAGTCAGGAAGCTTTGCGCCCGGTGGATACCTCATAATTTGACTGAGGCTCAAAAACTCCATCGTGTGGATTGGTGCCGTAAAATGATTGAAAGATTTAACGGAGGTGACTCAAATGCTGTGTTCGACATACTAACAGATGACGAAAGCTGGATTTACTGTTATGATCCTGAAACCAAAAGACAATCTGCTCAGTGGGTGTTTCCTTTCGAGAGGTTGCCAACTAAAGTGAAGAGAGAAGTGCGGGAAAAAAAATGGTGGCCTCGTTCTTTGGAAGGATAGGTCATTTCGCAACAATTGTGTTAGAGGATCAAAAAACAGTTTCTGCAGAATGGTACACTACCAATTGTTTGCCACTTGTCTTGGAAAAAGTTCGAGAGAAACGACCTCGCAGTAGGATCCTCCTTCACCACGACAACGCCTCGTCGCACACCGCTAAGCGAACGATCGACTATTTGGCGACATCAAACGTTGAATTACTAGGTCACCCGCCGTATAGCCCCGACCTCGCCCCTTGTGATTTTTATTTATTTCCAAAAATTAAAGAAAAACTTAAAGGAAAGCGGTTTATGAATGCTGAAGAAGCGGTGGCTGCGTATCGCGATGCCATTGAAGAGAACCCTAAAGACGAGTGGGCAAAGTGCTTTTCCCAGTGGTTCCATCGCATGCAGCGGTGTATTGACGTGAATGGACAATATTTTGAAAAGATATAATAAAACTAATAACTGGCTAATGTAATCAGTTTTTGATTTTCTAAGAACTTTCAGTTTGACCCTCGTATATGGCTACTCTACAATTTAAGCATTAAAAACACACGGTAACCATGTACTGTTTTCTTTGGTCTCGGATTAGCATTTTAATTGGTGAGTTTATATTTCCATACCTACGTGTAATTTTCGGTTCCCCTAAAGGCATAGGCTTTGTCAGTATGAAAAAATACTATAAAGTGGAGGATTTCATTAATACTAGTCTGTTATGACAGATCTAACCCAAAATCAGTCAAGAACTGAATATTATTAAATATAATTTGGTGGTTCAAAGTTCGGACAGCCTAAATCAAAGCTTCGTTTGTGTACTAAGAAGTGTCCTTGAACTTTCTCCTTAAGATTGTTTTTGACAGAAAAAATCAACAACGAGTCACCTAATTGGAAAAATAAATTAATCGTGGACATGAAAAAAATGCCGCCGTGACTGGCTACCGTGGGGAACGCTTATTATTCATAGCCTTAAATATCTAAGCTTTACCTTTCTATTGCTAATATTTGACCAAAATGTTTTATTCATTCCATTTCTTTCCGCAACATTGAAATTAAAATGAATGGGAGGTGCCGTGAGGACAAATAAAGTTACACGAAGTATACTTATAAATCTGTATAATTTTCATATAAATTGTTTCTGGAGACAACTTTTGTTCTCACTTCTACTTCTGAATGTGAATCATAATAAGGTATTTTGGTTTGGAAGTCAATTCTCCTATTCTATTAGCATACACATCTACAACTTATAGTTTTGGTGTTTTCCTAGGAAAATCAAAATGATAGAGTAGCTTATGAATTAAAGTAGAATGTTTATTGCGGTCTTATATACAATGGCTACTGCAATTATTGGTTAGTGTCTCCAACTGTACCTACTGCAGATATTAATTATGTCAATGTATCAATGAAACCAAGGGATAAATAATTAAATGAAGAGTATGTTTTTAAATAAATGTGAACATTGTCAAGTTCCGGCATTGATTGGGTACCCATTACTTTGCGCAAGAATTGTAAGAGCCGGATAAGGGTGGATATCAGACGAAATTTTATAAATTGTTCAAATACGTATATTAACAATATTGAAAGCGAAGTCATCGACATCAGTTAATTTATATGCCTCAAAAAACACATACATAGAACTTGATCACGCCCTCTACCCAATACGTAATTATACAAATTTGTGCTAATTACGAAAATTATATTAGGTATCACATATATTTCACAAAATATTGGTATCTGTGAATAATTAAATGTTCGTTGGCTTAACATTCAAATATTTAGCTAGACTTTATTAGAAACGTAATTTTATTTTGCTTTTGCGTTACACATTAATTTATGCGACAATTTTCATTTAATCTAAGTAGGCGAAGTGTAAATAAAATATATTTAATTAGATAAACACTTGAATTGTAATACAAATTATTAGAATTTGGACAAAATTTATTGTCTTAATGAAACGAGAAAGATGTAAATTTAATCATAGTCTCGGTTTAATTAGACTAATCAGAATTCTGAATAGATTGTTCTCGAGAATAACTTTAAAGAAATTAATTCAATCGCTTCTGCTTGATTAAAAGATTTAAATAATAGGGAGAAACCCTTCTAGTATTCCGTTTTGGCAAAGATTATCAAAATTTAAAAACTCTACGCCCGTTTTAAAGAGAGTTCCTCGAGGTGCAAGACCATCAGTTGCATTACATTTGGCTCGGTGTGTACGTCTTGCATCTCAAGAAAACTCCGAAAGTGCTTGGGAACAATTACTCACCTTCCCTTATAGAATTCTACACGTGCAAAAGAACTCGGCTAACAAAAAAACCCTTACTACTCGAATTAAGGACAATTGTTCTAATCCAAATTTAACTTTTGACACCAAATTCCCAGCTGTGAATCCCCTCTTACCAAGAGGGCATTCACATCTTGTAGAATCTAAGTTAAGCGAAGGTGATATTAGGGGGGCAGCTAGAATCCTATTCAGCAGTGATGTGGTCGCGCCGTGCTCTCCAGATACACTCACTGCTTTGGAGAGCAAACATCCGGCGCCAAGACATGATCTTTCCTTTCCCAATGCTCCGGATCCCATTTTAAATACCTTACAAATTTCAGCCCAGAATTTGATCACAGCCATAGGCTCTTTCAGGAGCGGCTCCGCCGGCGGCCTCGACGGCTTGACGCCACAACATTTAAAGGACCTTACGTGCCCAAGCGCCGGGGATGCTGGTGAAACACTTTTGAAGGAGCTTACGGCTTTGATCAATCTAATGCTATCCGGCAATGTGAACGAAGCCATCATTGACATTTTGTATGGGGCCAATTTATGTGCCCTTCGCAAAAGGGATGGTGGCATTCGTCCCATTGCCGTAGGCACTACCTACCGGCGTACAGCAGCCAAAATTTGCTGTAGATACTATAGCGAGTCGTTATCCAGCAAATTTCAGCCCCTACAACTAGGCTTCGGTTCCAAAGGGGGCTGTGAGGCTGCTGTACATGCGTTTTCGACCTTTTTAAATTCTGATAAAGGCGAGGTCATTCTTAAGGTTGACATTAAAAACGCTTTTAACTCAGTAAACAGAGACACCTTGTTGGCAGGAATCAAAAATGAAGTACCCAAAATTTACAGTTACCTTTGGCAATGCTACAAAAAACCCTCCAAATTAGTCTACAAAGATAATCTTTTAGAATCTGCAGTTGGCTGCCAACAAGGAGATCCGCTCGGGCCTGTTATTTTTAGTTTAGCGATCCACCCAATAATTCAACAACTAAATTCTAAATTTAATGTTTGGTATTTGGATGATGGAACTCTGGGAGGTGACGTGAACACAGTTATCGAAGATTTTAAATTTTTGAAAGCGAAATTGAGTTCTATAGGTTTAGATCTAAATTATTCCAAATGCGAAATTTACATACCGGACATTACAAACAGACTATCCACTTTAAATAAATTCCTTTCAGTTGCCCCTCAAATCCAAATTGTGACCAAATCATCTTTGCGCCTCCTAGGGTCCCCAATTTTAGAAGACTCATATGAAAATTTTATTGACGAAAAAATTCAAAATTATAATATAATTGCAGAGAGATTTTCTGAAATTAGCATACATTCGGCCATTACTTTAATTCGCTTTTGTTGTTTTGGCCCAAAATTTACGTATTACCTTCGCTCTTCCCAACTCTGGAAGCATGCGAACCTTTTGGAAAAGATTGACCAAATTATACGGAACACCCTTACTACTATTCTGAATGTGGCTTTAGACGACCGAGCGTGGTCTCAAGCCACATTACCAATTAGATTAGGTGGTTTGGGTGTCCGTAAAGTTAGCAGTTTAAGTTTACCAGCTTTCCTGTCATCGGTCCACAGTACTGAAAAATTAACTAGAAATATTCTAGCCACTTCGCTAGTTGATTTTGAGGTACTGTGCATGACTGAGGCAGTGAATGCTTGGAAAATAGCTTGCCCGAATGCGGATTTACCCGACAAACTTTTTTCCCAACGCCAGTGGGATGAGCCGCTCTGTAGGTTGATACGGAAACAATTAATTAATACGTCAATCAACACTGCAGAGCGTGCCCGTTTGCTGGCTGTGGGTGAATGGGAGTCGGGTCTCTGGTTACAAGCACTTCCGTCGTCCAGCATAGGAACGATGTTGGACGACAATACGTTTCGAATTGCCACCAGCTTACGCTTAGGTGCACCCTGTGTTGCTCCTCACCGGTGTCACTGTGGTGAAGCTGTTGACAGCCTCGGGCACCATGGCCTATCCTGCGCCAGGAGCGCTGGTCGCATACCGCGGCACGCGAATTTAAACGACATTATTCGTCGTGCTCTCGTCACCGCCGGCGTCCCAGCTATATTAGAACCCAATGGCTTGGTACGGGACGATGGAAAGAGACCAGACGGTATGTCTTTGATGCCATGGAAATTGGGTAGGCCTTTGGTGTGGGATGCAACATGTGTCGACACCCTTGCGCCATCTCATGTTTCCAGCACAGCGGTTTGCTCTGGCGCTGCTGCTGCAGCTGCGGAGACCCTCAAGCGGCGAAAATATAATAACCTTATAGGTAATTATATTTTTGAGCCGTTTGGGGTCGAAACACTCGGGTCATGGGGTCCGAGTGCGCGTCTTCTTTTTAGTGACCTTGCTAAACGGTTAGTTGACGCTTCACGTGACCAAAAGGCTGGCCTGTTTTTCGGCCAAAGAATTAGCATTGCCATTCAACGTGGCAATGCCGCCAGCCTTTTGGGCACCCTACCAGTCGACAGCGATGAGGACGAATACTTTGATACATAATTTTTAGTTTAAATTTTTTATTTTTGTATATATTTATTTTTAAGAATTGTAAATAACCTTGTAAATAAACTAAGTCACATAGACGTTATTCTAAGATAGCACTAATTTACATTGTAAGAAAGATAGGGAGAAGGGTAAGTATTTACAATTTGTAAAGAAAATAACTGAGCCGCACATCAATTGGTTCATTTATAAATTCACTTGTATACTATGGCTGTTTTATTCAATTGGTCAAATGATTAATATATTCAATTTAAATAAAGGGTACTGTTGCCAACCATTGGAAGATGTGGCCGGCTACTAGGAAATAATGTAGTTAACCCGTATCCTAAAAGCTTATCACTATAATTTATGATTAATTTAAAACTTTAAATTTATAAAATTAATCATAAGTAGTAATAGTTAAGTAACATCATCATCAACGTTTGATTGATTATTTTGGGAAATAAAATTAATTTACTGGATTGCATATCAAAACATCGTAAAATATAAATTATGTCTCTAAAATATCACAAGTAATGGTGTAAAAGAAAATAATTGGTTTCTAACAAGAGCGTGCTCGTGTTTACGCAACCTTTCTAAGCAATTAATACAGGAAACGAAACCTCCAAAAATATACCTTGCTGGAAAATATGTGCCACCTCCAATATTTCACAACGATAACATCTTAAGGGATCCTAAATTAATAGAGCAATTTACAAATCGTTGGAGGCAGATCGCATCAGGGGGGTGCGCCCGCTATCGGGGCTCGTTCAGTCCTTGTCTACCCCCGGGCGATCTTATATTTGTCATGGACAGTTTGTTAGGTACTTGAGATATGAAGGCTGGAGGGAAAAATACGTTTTATAGATATCGGCCACGGTAGTCTGTTTCTAGTGTTGTCTTTGGTAGAGGCTTTAAGTGGCTAGTTACTTTTCCTGCTCGGCTAGACCTAAGAGTAATTGTTAAGTACATGCGCATAACCATTGCAAAATATAATAGGCATGTAAAATAGTCTAAACAAAGTCTTTATAAAAATAATAGATGAAATTACAACGGTACGCAAGATAGCGGACACGGTAAAGACACAATCATTTCATGGAATCTATATTCTTGAGCTCAGTGCCTCCTTACCTGTCTACACCTAAGCTCAACAAAGTAAATATTAGTTAGTTGATTCAAGTCTCAACGCAAACGTAAACAAATCGCTTTTTGGTTAGCAAACAAATCTAAGGAATTAACGCAACGATAGATAGACTTTGCTTTCAAGTCTGAATTTGCTTTGTCAATTAATTAAAATGAATAGTGGCAAATATCTCAACGCTTAGGGGTCGCACTGAATATTGATAAGTTGTGAGTTCCAACTTTACTGGGTAACTAAATAAACGTAGACTCGATCTAAGAACAAACAACATTTTGTTTTATTTGTTTACCGGTAAATAATTTCATAATTTACCTACTAGATTTTAAAGCTGTCATGACCGTTAATAAAATATAAACATGTACACAATAATATGTACCTCCATGTATTAACAAATATCTAATCTTTTTTACCCTGAAAACCAAAGCTATAGAATTTTAGCTGTGAGTATCTGTATATTTTGCCTTCTCCAGAATATCAGCAGTTGATTGTGGTAAGTTATAAATTATCATAATTTAATTTATATTATAATTTTCAAGGGAAATGTTTTAAGACAAATCCCAATTATGCATTATTCAATTTGATAAATACTTACTTTGATAAACAGTATGCGTGTGGTGAAACTGAATCACGGGTGTTATATGGACTTGATCGTCGATGAACAAGGGCGATCAGGTTTTCCACAGCTCCGTGCATCAGCGGGTACGTTATCCCATTGGCCCTGCGCCTGATCTCTCATCATCGGTTGGTGTAGAGAGCATCTGTGTTTATCACACACTTACGCGCTATAATATGATTTGATAGTTGGTTAGTCTCATTCAGGCTCAGAATTATAAGGCGTCGTGGCCGGAATCCAGTCAGAAGGATATTAATATACATTTATGTCATGATATTGCCAATTAAGGTAAACCAAAACAAGCCACGGGTTCTAATAAACTTATTGGACGGTACCTGTTGAGTCGCCCCACTCGTCTCAACTGCGTCCACGAGAAGTGGGGGCAACAGTGACGTCGTGGTACAGCGGCCGGCCGTGTATGCGCCGGGTCCAGAGGTCAAATCTTGCCTGTGCGCATCGACCGCGCGCACATCGTGTCTTTTACGTTCATCCTTATTTTCATATAAAGTTAATTGTGTCTAAGTCATTATATATAATCAGTACAGTCCACTCGTGTTACTTATTTTACTCCAACTGAGTTATCGTCGCATCATATGGTCCTTCTCCCGTGAAAAGTTGAACTAGCGGCACGGCTTGAAACCTTTCGGCCGTCTTAGCTGACATCACACAACTGACACAGGAAGAAACGGATTTGGGACTACTCATCATCGTCATCATTACGGACAGCAGATACACGTCTTCAGATTGTCGTCGTGCATTGAGATATCTGTCAAGAATACTCCTCGACACAGTCATCATCAGTGGTTTGCACCGGAAAACAGTGAGCTCGTTCCAATTCCTTATTTAATCATTTCATTATCTTTCCATCATCACAAGCATATTCATAATCATCCATATCCTAATCACATTAACTTTTCTTTCTAATAATTAAAGATACGTTGTAACATTTTGCAAGTCATCTCCACATCGTCATCCTATTTCATTCCATTTTACAATAAATTTCAACTGTTTCATCTCTTCATCCATTCTATTAACTTTAACTTAAACATTCATTGCAGTGTCATTTCATATTTCACTTGAAATCGAATATAGTCATTTTATGAACCTAGCATTACGCAGCACTTATCAGTGCCACAAACGCCTTGCAATTTTAAATAGCAATACGCATTCTGTTGCAATTTTTTCTCGTGCACCTTTACAACTTGTTGCTATTATTTTTTTGAAAGTGTTAGCTTGTTTTTCCTAAGTGCCTTTATACTCAATCTATCGCCTTCTTTGAAAATGTCTGACTTTAAAAGCCTTATTAAGAAACGTGCTTCGATTAAAGCAAAGCTTACGCAATTCTCTTCATACCTGAACATTTCTAAGTCATGTGATCAGTTGAGCGAAGTTCAGATTGTTGAGGTTGAGTATAGACTTAACATTTTCGAAAATCTTTATGATAAATATGACATGTTACAGACCGACATAGAAGAGGTGGTGGACGACCCTAGCGAGCAATATGCGGAACGTGAGGAGTTCGAAAAGCAGTACTACAGTTTGGTGGCTGCAGCACGTCAGCTGATCAGCAATGCTCGCAAGCAAGCTTCAGGGAACTCCATAGCTGAGGTTGATGTTTCTTGTTCTAAGCACACACACAAACATAACTCTATTCGTTTGCCTAAAATTGATCTTCCTAAGTTTTCCGGCGGCTATCATGATTGGTTAGAGTTTAGAGACACGTTCATTTCTATAATCCATAATAACGATAGCATAGATAACATAAATAAACTGCATTATCTTCGTGCCTCTTTAAAAGGTAGTGCTTCCTTGATTATTGACAATCTTGACTTTAGATCGGATAACTACGACGCTGCTTGGAAATTGCTCTGTAATAGGTATGACAATAAAAGGTTGTTAGTCAACAACCACGTTCAATCCCTTTTTAATGTGCAGTCCATCAGCAAGGAATCCAGTAAGTCACTACGACATATTGTTGACACCACAAATAAAAACTTAAGGGCATTATCTACACTGGGTCAACCTGTCGAGTACTGGGACACACTGATCATTTACATAATGACCTGTAAACTTGACCAGGTGACTAATCGAGAGTGGGAGGAGCATAGGAACTCATTGTCAGAACCTCCAACACTAGCCGTGTTTATTGAATTTGTCACCAATAGGGCTGATTTGTTAGAAACGCTTGAGGAATCCAAGTCATTGTTTACTAATGGTGAAGGTATACATGTCAACAATATTAGACAAAGTAAACATTCTGCGGGTTCAAGTGAAAATTCTCGCAGTCCTTTATCATGTCCAATGTGTCAAAAAGATCACTTCATTTTTCAATGCGAGAAGTTCAAAAGCTTGACTGTACAATCACGCATAAGTAAAGCTCAAACTTCAAATGTATGCTTAAATTGTCTTCGACCAGGTCATAATGTTTATAAATGTAAAATGGGTCACTGCAAGTATTGCCGTGAGAAGCATAATACATTGTTGCACCTTGATCGCGATACCGTTGTCCCTAACCAACCAACTAGTACTTTAGCTTCTGTCAATCACCTTTCTACACCTCGAGTTGTCTTACTGTCCACAGCGCTGGTGAATGTGTCGGATGCTGAAGGCAACGTTCATATCGCACGAATCCTGCTGGATAACGGGAGTACGGCTAACCTTATATCACAGGAGTTAGCTCGTAAACTTAATATTTCCACCTACACAGTTGATTCTAAGGTAAGAGGCATTAATGACCAATCCTCTTATTGTACACAAGGTTGTTCAATCTCATTAAGTTCGATCAACAGTGACTATAAGATCGATATTCATTGTTATATCATGCCCAAGATCTCATCGTCTGTACCAAACACATATATTGACGTGCACAATATAAGTATACCTACCAATATAGTTCTTGCGGACCCTCAGTTTTACGTTCCATCTTCAATAGATATTCTTGTAGGTGCTGAAGTCTTTTGGAACGTTTTAGGTACTAACCGTATAGAGTTAGGTAAATCTATGCCTACTTTATTTGAGTCCAAATTGGGTTGGCTGTTATCTGGGGTCATCAAACTATCAAATTCGTCTTCTCATTTATGTTTGCTGGCTGATAATTTGCAGGCAGACTTAGACCGTTTTTGGAAGCTAGATTCAATTTCAGCAAAACACACACTCACGCGCGAAGAGCGTTCTTGTGAGGACTTATTCTTACAATCCACATACCGTGACGCGGATGGACGCTTCGTAGTTAGCATACCACTTAAGGAGTCTCCTGACGTTTTGGGTGATTCCTACAACATGGCTAAGCGCCGCTTCTTGTCACTTGAACGTCGCTTAGCTAGAGATTCTAGCCTCAAGCAATTATATGTTAATTTCATTGAGGAATACATTAACTTAGGGCACATGTCTGAATATAACTCGTCTAACTCGTCATTTTCTAATTATTTGCCTCATCACGGTGTTTTAAAGGAATCGAGTTCTACCACCAAACTCCGAGTCGTCTTCGATGCATCGGCCAGCACATTATCAGGCAGGTCCTATAATCAAATTCAGATGGTAGGTGCTTCGCTACAAGACGATCTATTAACAATCTTACTTAGATTTCGTCAACATCAGATTGTCGTATGTGCGGACATCGAAAAGATGTATCGGCAGACAAGGATTGATGACGTTTTTCGACCTTTACAGATGATTCTTTGGAGGGCAGAGCCTTCTCATCAATTAAAAACATACACCCTTAATACGGTGACCTACGGCACCGCATCGGCGCCTTTCTTAGCAACCAGGTGTTTAGTACGACTGGCTGAGGAATGCAGTGATTTGTCAACACAGTTTACAATAGCACATGACTTTTACGTTGATGATTATCTGTCTGGTGGATCATCTGTTGCAGAAGTGTTGGACAAGTGTCATCAAGTCATCGCAGCTCTTCAGACTGCTAAGTACAATCTTCGCAAGTGGCGGTCTAATTCATCTGAATTGGTAAAGGGTCTTTGCCAAGATCATATTAGTGACAGTGATTTCGTTGATCTCAGTGATAATGAGATGTCAAAAACATTAGGGCTGAACTGGAGGTGCTCATCAGATACCTTTTCTTTCTCCATATCAAATGCAACTTCCAGTAACATCGCCACGAAACGAAAAATTTTGTCTGTCATTGCTCAGATTTTCGATCCTATTGGCTTGGTCGTTCCCTGCGTAGTGGAAGCCAAGATAATCATGCAGCAACTGTGGCTTGCAAAGTGTTCCTGGGATGAGCCTGTTCCCGAACATATTAAGCATCCATGGGACAGCTTTCAAAATAGTTTACCTTTTTTAAATAATTTTAGGATACCTCGGTGGATCATGTGTGAATCATCATCTTCAGTGCAGCTACATGTATTCACCGACGCTTCTGAAAGGGCGTATGGTGCCTGTTTGTTTGTTCGCAGCGTATCGCGTAGTGGCGAGGTTCATGTACACCTTCTTACCGCTAAAAGCAAGGTAGCGCCGGTCAAGTCAACGACTATACCCCGACTCGAACTCTGTGCCGCGTTGTTGGGTTCGAGATTGTACTTAAAGGTACGTCAGTCACTAACACTACATATTGACGACGTCTATTTCTGGTGTGATTCCACCATAGTCTTGGGTTGGTTGTCTGCCTCACCCGCGCAACTTAAGACTTTCGTTCGCCATCGTGTCTCGGAAATTCAGGAAACTGCGGAGGGCAGAACTTGGCGTTACGTTCCGTCACAAGAAAACCCCGCAGACCTCGCTTCGCGTGGGCTCAGAGCAGACAAGCTGCTTTCTTCTTCACTGTGGTGGTCGGGACCACAATTTTTATTCAATGATTCATCTACTTGGCCTACATTTCCTGAATCACATCAACCTATTCAAACTTTACCAGAAACAGTAACTTCTTGCCATATCGATACTTCCAATCATAAAGACAACATTATTTCTAAATTATTTACAACGTGTTCAGATTTTAATAAAATACAGCGTTTTACAGCATACTTACTTAAATTTATTAACATTAAAATTAAAAAACAATCATTTTATCCTGGTCCACTTACATCTAAAGAGTTGAATAGTGCATTACACGTCATATTAAGATTTTGCCAACAGGAGTCGTTTCCTGAAGAGTATGACCTTCTTTCAGCAGGGAAAGACTTACCAGCAAAAAACAAGTTGTTATCACTTTCTCCATTCTTTGATAAGTCTTGTAATTTACTTCGTGTTGGAGGCAGGTTAAACAATTCGTTTTATGACTTTAATATAAAACACCCTATACTTATGTCAAGTAAACACATTATTTGCAAATTATTATTTGACATGTATCACCTACGACTTTTACATCCTGGACCTCAATTGCTTCTCACAACAGTTCGTCACCACTACTATCCCATTGGTGGGAAATCCTTAGCCAAAAGAGTGACTCACCAATGCGTAAAGTGTTGCAAAATGAAGGCGAATACCGTACAGCCTATCATGGGCAACCTTCCCGAGCAGCGTCTGCACTTAGAATTCCCATTTTTAGATTCCGGTGTTGACTACGCTGGGCCCATCATGATAGCTGACCGTAGGGGTAGAGGATGTAGACTTATCAAGTGCTTTATATGTGTGTTTGTGTGTTTGGCCACGAGGGCCGTTCACCTTGAACTTGTGTCCGACTTGACTAAGGAGGCTTTTCTGGCTGCCATGAACCGCTTTATTGCTCGTCGGGGGAAGCCACGCAACATTTTCTCCGACAATGGCACGACATTCGTTGGTGCTTTCAACGAGCTGGCTAGCCTGCTCTCACAAGACTTAGGACTAAGTGTGATTGATCCTGGTATCAACTTCTCGTTTATACCCGCGTACACTCCACACTTTGGTGGCTTGTGGGAATCCGCGGTTAAGTCAACCAAACACCATCTCAGACGCATCCTTGGCTTAACAAATTTAACGTTTGAAGAGATGGCAACATGTTTAATCCAAGTAGAAGCTGTCTTAAACTCCAGGCCCTTAACCCCACTTTCCGACGACCTTTCCGACCTTATTCCCTTGACACCTGCCCACTTTCTTATTGGACGATCGCTCATCTTGTTGCCTCATCCACAGATCCAGAACGCTAAGGTCAACAACTTGCAGCGGTTCCGTCGCATCGAATGTTTGAAGCAACATTTTTGGTCTCGGTTCTCACATGAGTACATCTTGTGGCTCCAGCAACGAACCAAATGGCTCCGATCGTCAGGGGAACTTACAAAGGGAACCCTTGTCGTCATCAAAGATAAAGGCTCACCTCCTCTGTTATGGCTTTTAGGACGGATCGTTAAGGTGCTTCCTGGTAGAGACGGCATTGCACGAGTCGCCGACATCCGCACACGTAAGGGTGTCATTCGGCGAGCCTTCAACACAATCTGCCCGCTGCCCGTCGCCACTGCTGTTGAAGACACTTCAACGGGGGGAGTATGTTGAGTCGCCCCACTCGTCTCAACTGCGTCCACGAGAAGTGGGGGCAACAGTGACGTCGTGGTACAGCGGCCGGCCGTGTATGCGCCGGGTCCAGAGGTCAAATCTTGCCTGTGCGCATCGACCGCGCGCACATCGTGTCTTTTACGTTCATCCTTATTTTCATATAAAGTTAATTGTGTCTAAGTCATTATATATAATCAGTACAGTCCACTCGTGTTACTTATTTTACTCCAACTGAGTTATCGTCGCATCAGTACCTTAGATTACACTGGCTTAGTCGTACCCAGTTAATTGGCGGAGCATTTCCCCAAACAATAACCTCGTGATCTAGTCAAATTAGATTTGATTGTTGACAATGGTGTACCTAACTAGCGTTGTAAGAACAATGGTGTATGATTAGGTAGATGTATATTATAAAATATTTCAATATGAACTTAGCAAAGTTAATGGTTGTTTTTATAATTACGTGCTTACGCCTGTATTCTATGAAAATGCAAGCAGGGCCACACACTTTACAGATACAAGTATGTAATAGGTCACGCCTATTGCCATTGTGTACTGCTACTGGGATTTTTTTTATGGAACAAATTACTTTGATCGTCCCTGGAATCGAACTTGGATTCTTAGGATCAAAAGTCGCGTTTGCAACCTTAAAACCAACGAGGTAAGTAGTTAGACTTCATAATTTTCAATGGTATTTACCCAACTGTACCACTTTTTTATATCGACGATTGCCATATACAGGCTCACTCCGTTTTTTCCTAATACCGTCTATAATATTCTATTATTAAATTTCTCGTCTAACAGTAATTTACTTCTATAAACATTTATTGGTCTTTTATATGTATATGGCAATGTTAACTGGCATATTAATAAAAACCAACGAGCCAAAATCCACAGCCACGAATCCGGATGAAGCATAAAAAAGTTAATTTTTCCCACAATGCACACTGACTTGGCGTCGTAAAGTTTGTTTGGCAGCATTATTAGATCAGTCTTGTTACATCCGTGTGAGTCCCGACAAAGAAAAGGCCGTTTTTCTTATGCTTGGTAACAAAACTGACTTTGTATGCGTGTAAACTGTCTCATTTTCTTGTTACTCCAAGCTCTTCTTCGACGTTTGTGTGCGTGTTTTAAACAAGTAGGTATCAGCTCTGAATTCTTATATTCCGGATGGGTATATAACACGTGGTTTTTACTGTACAAATTCAACTTTACCTCTGTATCATTTGCTTATATAAACTGCATTTTGAAAGTTCCTGAACCCTTAGACGAGTGGCTAAACGCTTGTTAGATTTTTAAATTATAAAATTTAAAACTGTTAATTAAAACTACACGAACAGTTTAATGTTTAGCAATATCAGTCCATACTATACTTGTTCGCGATCTCAGCCTGTTCGTTCACCTCCATATAATTTCATGTTCACTGCAGGAAATTCCGGTAGTTTAATAACATCCCTTGACAACGTAGATTTCCCTGAAGACATTATTTACGTTCCGATTTTATATACATTTGCTTATGTGGTTGGAAGTCATATAAATAAGAGTATGAATTGCTAAAGCCGCTTATAGAGTATGTACGACGGACAAAGCGTAAAGGACGTGAATGACAGATGTACGTGCTTAGTTCTAAACACAGATTATTCAATATACTAAAGGAGGGTGTAGGTTTTGCCACATGCGCAAATTCTAAACTAGAAATACCAGATACAATATTTCTCCCACGCAGGAATTAATTAGTACAGCGGTCACGCAGCCCACTGCCCACCTAAAATGTATTAATTGAAATACCAAATGACACCCTGTTCAATTAAGTGACATTTACGTTTTAAGTGTTAGGTAGATTCTCGCCTACATGTGTGTGTTTACGTCACGAACGATTTTAAACTGGATGTATAGCATTGTGAGTTTATAAATAATTGATTATTATGTATTATATTATCGCTTATAACACGCTGCAGGGTAAAAAATTCTTATACGGAACGTAACTAACAATGTTATTTTGAACTTCTTAATTTTATTTGGCAGTCTTTGAATATATTCTATTTTTAGTTTTATCTATGAGCTTTGCAAAGTCATTTGTCATTTTATGTACAAAAGCTTTGTACTCCTTTTTAGCGCTTTCGTGAGCTTGAGAAAGCTAGCGTTTGAACATCCAGACAATAAACAAACCATAATTTTACATGTAACACAACAATATTATTATTTTGAGTAGTAAATTATATAGTGGCCGACTAACATAATTAGTAATGGCTGATTCGTGACTAGGCGTGTTTACTACCTATCAATACGGAACTTATGTTATTTCCATCACATTAGTACTAGCTCGTAGGTGGGGCACAGGAACGTCCCGAGAAATCACTGTTCGTGAGGTGCGAAAATATTTTGGTAGGAATAAATTGGTCAATTTGTTTAAATCATAGGTGCGTTCTCACATGAGGCGTAGATGATAAAAGGGACACATTAGAGTGACTGATGTTTTCATTTATCGGAAATCCGTAACGTGTGTATACTTGCCCTTATTTCTGTCCGAAATGAATTTGGCATGTTTTTACACACAGGGTACGGCGATTTCGTTTTTAGATAAATCAGTTTTGGAGAGTTTTTGTACCCATTCGCATTTTCTTGTGAAGAGTTTTTGTAGGGTCGGCCCAGGCTGTCTTTGACAGGGACTGGCTATTATTTGAGATCGTTTATTTTCTCATTTATATAAACTGTCATTGATACCTATTATATCTGTAATTGGAAATTATGACCTTTCCGCTATGCAAATCCTTTGACAGTAGTTAGGACGGATCAGATCTGGTATTAAGCACCTACATCAATCAGTTCCTAGGTACCCTGAGTATTCAATACATTGTCTCCTCCTAACCAATTCAGTATTCACTGTTCTCAATCAAATCATAGATACATGTAAAGATCTAACATGAACCTAGACCTTGTCTTCTCCAAAACAATTCAGTATTCACTGTTCTCGATAATAATCGACTCATAAATTCAAGTTCGATGCCTGCTACTGACAACTCATTTCACAAAGTTACCTAATTTTTTTCAGCATTGCGGTCGGATTTAATTAAACTCTTTTACCTAGTAACACTTTGCCTGATCCGGAGTTCCAACTTAAGATCTCAGGTCAATAGACCACGACCAACGAGGTCTAATATCACTCACGATATGATAAATAACAGCTGCAGTACATATATGGTAATGTGATTATGATTTTGCTTTTAATACTCTATAGAATCGTATTGAAAATCGGTTGAAAACGTAAATAGGTGAAATGTAATTAAACAAGACCACATAGGTACACTGTTTTCACATACATTCATTGTACTTGTCTGGACTTCAAATTTGAAGAGAACTTCTTAGTTTTAGTCAATTATGAAAGACGACGCCGTCGAGTTTTTAAAAATTAATGACGCGTAGAAGTGTTTCCTGTAAACGTATGTACACAATAAAATTCATTAATCAATATGTGTTTTCTTAGTCATCGCCTCAATTTGCTATCGTTAACTGCGTGATTTAACTTTATATATGGTTAATTACCCTCGGGGAATACAGGCGTGGTGTTTGTTGTTTAATTGTTGTGGTCTTGAAAATTATTTATTTATTTATCTACATCCTTATCCACTATCATTACATGTACCAATGCAATTGAGAATTTAAATAAAAATAATTAACATTAATAAAAATAAAGTTTAAAATTAGTGACATAAAATATGTAGCAAAACCTTTACGAGCTCACTCAAAGGGCATGTAAATACGCTATTATGATATTTTCATTGAATTTCGTGGTTTGAGTACCTTTTCCCGACCATTGAAACCTTATTAGTAGTAATAGCCGTAATAATTATGTAGGTCGCGAGGCGTTATTATGACCCGGAGCATAGACCAAATAAGTACAGTCTAAGTATTAATTTGTTTATTTCTGTCTAATTAAAATAACCGCAATATTAATAAATAATTATTAATATAATAATTGTTATTGAGATATATATTAGAGGAATACTTACGTTTGGATTTTGTACAAAGCAGTCGTCTCCAGAGCTGGTAAATCTAAAAAGAAATATTCTACAACTTTAAAGTTAGGCTGTAGCCGGTATCTTAGGAAACAGTGCCTGCATTTGCATTTAATCTTAATTCTATCTTCTGTAAATGCATTGAAGCATCATTATTTCTAAAGATGATTTTATATTACAAACTAAATTTACTGAAACGATTACAGATACAATTAATAAGAGAGGTAATATGCATAAATACTGTATTAGAGTAGTAGGAGTTAAAAAGGCCTAAGTGAAGTTATTTACCATTTGAGTATAATGTCGAATCGTTATCTCATTTGTATTCTTGGAGAAAATCAAATAACAAGGTAAGTATCGTAAGGTAATCGAATCAGAACTGATAATTGAAATCTTGCTAATTGGGGTTGTAATAATAAAATAGAAAGCTTGGTCGCAAAACGTCTTATTAGGAAAAATCAACCATTTTTTAAAACCTGGAATTTTTTTTTTAAAGTTTTAAAAGTTTTTTTTACTAACTACATTTTCCGAAAGAGGCATTCTAGAATGCGACCTTTTAAAAAAGAGTCCGCGACATTATGAGAAAGAGACATTTTACGATGAATAGACATTTTGCGAAAGAGACGTATTGCGAATAAGCCAAAGAGACCTAAGTCTTGGGTATGCTCTATTATTTCGCTGAGACGTAAATGGCCTAAGCACTAAAAGTTTACTGATCTAAAACTACGATCTATACGGATTTTTATGCTTTTTCTATTGTCCCTGGATATAAATTCTCTTAGCTCTATAACTGTAGTTCCTTTTGCTTTTATCATGTTGATTGTAGCGTTCTGGGACTTTATTATATCTTTTCTATGACTATTTCCTGATATTACCTTTCTCAAGGAAATTATGTGCTTACCTATATACTTGAAGTCCGGCTCAACCTGATAAAAATAGCTAGGGGAATTCTCTACAATAAGGTTCGTCGTACACAAACACAAATTTTATTTGAGAAAATAACAAAGGGAAAGGTAACATTGTGAAAGCGCTGTCGTCACAGCCCCGCTGCCTGCTGTCATCCAGTTTAAAACTATGTACCAGTCTAAGTGAAAACTATAAATAGTTGCAACAATTTATGTGTTACACAAATATGAGATATAAGTATTATGTTTATTTATTATGTGTTTATACCCACAAATAATTATAATTGCTTTGAATTGTTACAAATAATTACAGAAATAACACATT
Organism: Abrostola triplasia; assembly: GCA_946251915.1. Lineage (NCBI taxonomy): Eukaryota > Metazoa > Arthropoda > Insecta > Lepidoptera > Noctuidae > Abrostola > Abrostola triplasia. The sequence continues at coordinate 4,341,243 of OX276434.1, read as the reverse complement.
ATATAACCGTTATTGAATAATTAAATAGCCCTACTTATTCCGTTTTGGTCAGCACCTAGTAAACACGTACTTCGTAGTATCGATATCCTGAATACATGAGATAATAATTCTCACATATTTCCAATACTTCATAAGGTTAGCTGGAGAGTAGTTATTGAATAAAACATGCCGGGGGCCTTCCATTAGCGGTGTAATTCAATGCCTTTCTGGTAAGGTCAATTTCGCTCTATTTCGGAGTTCTTACATGATGTGGTATAGGAAAAAGTGTATTGAGGGATTGGCAAATTAATTGACCCAGTTACGAGACGCTTTTGTCGCTATCCCCAGGTTCTTAGGATTTAAGATAGGATTATATTGGCCTGACCATCCTTCGCTTTTAGGTACCTAAGATTATTAATATCCTTGACTGGTCTGGTGAGGCTTTGCCCTGAGCTTGCATTGTAGGTAATTTTCCACTGCGTAAGTGAGACACTGCTATGTGCAGTGTAGTACGGCGTTTCACTTCCACCATTAACCCCGCTGTATAGGATAAAGGTCGCTAGACAGTTGCTCACTTCGGCCACATCATTCATTTTCAGTTAATTGTGTTATAATACTTACAGGATTCCGTGTTTGAATAAGGTTATTCATCATCATCCTTAGCCGGAAGACGTCCACATGTTGAATTAACGCCTCCCCCTTAGGTAAGGGGGGGGGGGGTGCCATAATACCCACACTTGGCAAGCGGCTTGGGGATCATAGTATTGGAGGTGAAGTTACAGGAGACGCTGCTACCTATCTTCTGGATTTTCCCTAGCGATATCCACGGGACGAAAGGGGGTGGTCAATTCTAGGCCGTATACCACTCGGCAGATTATTAGTTAGATGAGAATACAGACTCTCATCCAATAACAAATTAGGAGGTCTTTAATAACCAGTTGTCGTTGTAGGTATAATAAAATATCGGTATACCTAACGAGAATGAAAGCCTTACCTGCTCTAAATAAGCTCCCACCGCTGCTTCACTCCACAGTAAGTTAAGCTATGAACTTACCTAGCGCCGATGAATCCCAAACACCTATTCCGTTCAATAGCCATTGTGAGTTCAAATTTCAGATTCAATGAGTAATCATTTCTTTCTCAATAAATAGATAAACTTTTGATAAGAGTATTGCCATTGTAATCAGAATAAGAATTACGAAAATGTTTCTATTGTTTCATAGACGTATTAATTACGTATAGTACATATTATGATAGTATGTGTGATTGTTAAGCAAATACCTACTATACAGGCTGAAGGTTATTCAGTATTCTTTATTTATTTAACAAAACCTTTAAAACTATCATTACTGGTGAGTACTTACCCAATGCAATAGTTAGGCACTTAAGACTTTACTTATATAAAGAGGGTGTGTTTATTGGTGTACAATAAACTATATTCTATTTTATACAATTTTAAATTGAAAACTCATTATCATAATCTGTTGATTTTTAAAACATCCTAAAGGACACGCATAAATTCATTTTTTATGAATGTTGAGACTGCCGGTATTTTACCCGTTATTCTAAGTTTGAATGAGTTAAACGACTCCTTAATATAAGGGCTCGTCGTTTCCCCTTATCTTTATCTGCCACATTTTTAACTTCCATAAATGGTGATCTGCAGCTGTTACTAACAATTGGCCCTTAAAACTCTCCCAAGTTTGTAGGCCGTTCAATTTATTATTTTAAACGTCCTCTTTCTTTGAATACCTTCTTTTTACAGGAATTTTATAGACTAAACGACGTCACTTTATGTTATACCATTTGTATGGGGGTTTCAAGCGTAATGGTAAACGGTAAAATTAAATCGTTTATTTCTCTTAATTAATTAACAACACTTTTTGTTTTTATTTTTCACTTGACACACAATTTCTGTTAATAAATATCAATGATGATAATAATGATGACGAATAATAGCAATGATGTTTAGTAGCCATTGGAGAGGCCTATGTCCAGCGGTGGACTGAAATAGGTTGATGCTGATGATTAGTTCTATAATTGTAGACCTTAATTTACATTTTATTTATTATACCTTCTAATAATGTTTATTTTGGTAACATAACTGTACGCCCTATGTAAGTGGGTAATAATAAGTTGGTAATATTTTTGTGGACGTCCTCCGGCTGACACAATAGGTAACTTACGGACTATGATAGTTTCTTCAATCAATTTTTTTTTTTTGGTTTGAATAAAATAAAATATACTAAGTGATTATTTTATAATTTATTTATTCATATCTTTGGTAAGTACAATGGCTTAAGGGTTGTGGCCCCGGTAGTTGGTTCTTTGGTACCTACACGTGTTGGTGTTTCACTTACGTTCATATACATGTCATATAAAAGAGTATTTAATTATAACAGTTCCTTATGACGCGCGGGCTGTTACATAATCACTGTATATAGCAAAAATAATAATATGAATTCAGCATCATTTATCTAAAAATCTCCTTTTTTATTCGACTGATCACAAAGCTACTCAATTTTCGTTAAATTCATAGAATTTGTTCGCTACAGAACTAAATAGCATTTCTTTTTAATTGTCACTGTAATTGGTCAATAAAACTCCCTTCGATTTGGTCTTTCAATTAAGAATTTACGTACCAGCTATAAGCATAACATTTTCATTAGGGACGACCCTTTCGGAAACCAATTCATGGAGTGTTCCGAGTTATAGATGACGTGACCAGCATACGTAAGTATTATCAGATCGCTGCAGATTGCGTGGCGATAGAAACTTAACTCAATCAATAACTCAATCGGACTGGCACTTAACTTTACGATGATTTGATTTTGAATCAATAAAAAAGTTCATAACAAATTGGTAAAAAAAAAGTTATGAGATTCAGTGATTTTGCAACAGCCTGCGCTAAACTTAACGAGTAAAATAAATAAACAAGTGTAGTAAGTCTATTCGTACTTAAATATATTTTTACATAGGTACACTTAACTCATTCGGTATCTAAATCAAAACAAACATACTTACAAAGATTAAATCTGTCATTCACAGATCTATTCGTTACGGTTACCGTTGAATACGGTTCAAAAGCGTGTAGCCAGGAGGTTTTAAATTCAGGAACTAACCATCGATATAGTTCAATTCAGATTATGTTTATAGGTTCTGAATCGCAGATGTTTGTTCTGAGTCTGGGTGTTTGTGTATGTGATATTTCTTGTTTGTGAAACGCACCCACGATACACGAGAAATTCCGAGTGGGGCGATTTAAAAAAAAAATGCTGTATTTTACTTTACATCCATTTGAATTGAATACATATTGTATATGTTGTTCTTATTAGAATCGGAAAATGTATCCTATCACACCCGTGTCAAACTTTTTAACTCTTTGTTCTACAATTTGTTTGCTGCCACAGATGAGCCAAATGGGTATTTGAGCTTATCTTTTACTCTTATGGATTGAAATTAAACAAAACCCACACAATTTTTGCCTACGACAACGAATTTACTGTATTTATTCCTTTTTCGGCTCGCTCTTATTAAACATCGATGTATACCTATAGCAATTCTGGATTTCAAATGAATTGAGGAATATTTTAAACCACAAACATGATGACTTAAATAAAATAAATACATTTCCTTAATACAATTATAACATATCTTTGGGAAATCTTCGGTTACGACTTAACTCACAACTATGTATAATATAATATATATCTATCATATAAAACATTTAATTCTAAACACTAGTAACATTTTAATATTCCGTCAAAAACAGACAATCATTTGGAATGGTCGTCTTTTAATTTGTTAATTAATATTTCCGAATCAAAGCGCTGTCAATATCGTCACTATATTTTACAAGCTATTATTTACGGATGACTTAACTAAATAGGTTTAAGCAAACCGCTGCCATATTAAAATAAGAATTATTAACCAGAAATGTTACAAACAATCAAAATAGTTGTTGTTAATCTAAGATCATTTAAAGATTAATACATTCCTATCAGATACTCCATGCGTCTTCCAAATCTGTGTTCAGGTTCGATCGAATGTAACAGCACCGTCATCGATTCAATATTAATCGTTACCGAAACTTTTTCAATGTCTTTGACATCCTCCTTATTTACAATAATATCACACATTGATATTGTACACTAGTACGAAACGCCTTTACCACTAGGTGACTATTATTTGTTACAGCAAACAAATTCATACGCCAACCGCAAAAATACGAAATTGTGCGCCAGCACGGTGTTTCCACAAACGATTTTAGATTATATGTCCACGGAATATGGTTCATAATTAAATGAATTTGTTTTTACGTTCATTACGTAGAATATTTACCGCGATTACTGTACGAACACGTCATTACTAGTCGTGACAAACAATCGTCACCTTTAATTAAGAGGCTTTCGATTTTTCGTTAAAGAGAACGCGAACTATTTTATATCGGTATGTTTTAATATATAAAATGCTGATTTATCGTAATACTTATGAATATTATTATTAATCGTACAAATCTTATAATAGACGAGTGGGATTCGTAACGATAACTTATGATTTTATTATTATTCATTTGTATAAACTACATAGAGGTAACAAGCTTCAGTTCCTTTCAAAGTAAATTGAGTATACATATAAGTATTGACTGGCAAATGTTCTAATAGTTTGTATTTAACACAACAACTCTTATTGAAAACAAAAGATTGAAATAATTAAATAATGTATTTCAAGATTTTCCACGAAGTACAATCTTATATAGACCGCTCTGTAAAGCCGATTATTTTAGTATCCACAGCGACAAATATTTTTGATTTGACTACACATACTAATATTATATACATTAGTTATTAGAGTAAGTTGATTGCTTTCTATCCTTAGTATATAGATGTTTGCTATACATTATTGCTAAAGCCCTATATTTATCTATTTACATAACAACTTAACTATGTGTAATATTATAGTAGAATGGACTCGTATTGACTTAGAAAGCTGAAAGATTTATTTCGATTATAGTGATGATAATTTTAAGTTTGGAATGTCACAGTTATACTTGGAACAATATACATTTTTTATAATGGAATAAGGAAATAGTTCTTTTGATATCAATTACATTATTAAGATTGAGAGCCAATTAATATAAGAATATTTTACGTCTATTTCGTATTCAGGGAACTTTCACCTTGCGTCGGACACACACACAGTCTATCGATTTATTGCACTTTCTCTAAGAGTAGGTCATGGATGGCTAACTCTTCATTTGGATCAGCTCTGAGTATTCTAATACATCAATAATGTTCACCGTCCACATTTTATCAAATTTTTGTATGCTTGTCTGTATTCACTAGACATCACTACGTAAATGACGGGGTTCGCACACGTGGTGAAGTAAATGAGGACGTATCCCACTACGTTAGCTACGGGGTGAGAAGTGTACTCTAAGAATATTGTCTTCGCAAGTGTTATTGGTAGATGGCAGACGCAAAAAGAGACCATTATTGCCACTATCATAGTAAGCAGCTTCTTGTCCTTCTTCGTCGGTAGGCGGGGCTTCGGAATTGTGGTCCACCTTATCGTGGCTATGAAACTTTGACGGAAGTTTCTGCTCTCATTCCCGAGTGTGCGGGCGTTGACTTCGGGAGTACTGGCATGGGCATCCTGAATTGATTGGTTTTCTGTTTCTTCTGGGACGGAACTGTCACTAGAAGATGACAGTTCAGCACCGGTATGTAAGAAGCAATTTACCGGGAAGCTCGGTACTGTGTATCTGGATGGCCGTACCTTATCTAAATCTACTGAATTCCCTATTGATGTTGTACTCATTTTTAAAGTTTTCATTTCTTTGGTAAGGTTGCTCCGTGATTTCTTTTCTGTTTTTCTGACGATCCACAGTATTCGAGCATAGCACAAGATGATTGCTATACTGGGAAGTATGAAAGCGATGATGAATAAAAATTTCTTCGGCGATGCGTCGTCCTCATCGGGTATGATGGTGCAGGAGCCAGTGACTTGGTTCAAACTAAACCTGCCCCATTGTTCGAAACTCGTAGGTAATAATACTCCAAATGGGATTATCCAAGTACAAGCAATCATCATGTACAAATATTTTTTCGTGTAAAATCTGTTGACAAAGGAAACTAAATTAATTACCAAAAAAAAATTAGGCTCAATCGAAATTATTTTTTTCCTATACCGTGCTAGGTTTTACTATAGTTAGTCAAGATTTACAATTTGTAAGGTTCTCGGAAGTAATATAACAAACATGAATAGTCTATTGTGAATCTTTTAATTTGTTTTGGTCAACGGAATCTGATCAACGAATATTTGTAATATTTAGCTAATAAAAAAAAACACTTAAAAAACTGTTGAGAAAAAAAAAACAATCTCCCGTTGCAAGTTTTTTTTAATTTTTTTTATTTATATTCACATAGTGGTAAGTATAACTTATAACTAAGCCGGGAAGTCTATAGACTCATTCTTACATCTCTTAATTAATACTAATTTTTTATTTATCTATATATATAGGTAGCAAATTAACACATTTCTGAATAAAATCTTTTAAATCTATTTTTATTAAATTCGTTCTTATGTCTGCCGGTAGACTGTTTAATAGATGCGTTATTTTTTTCTTTTTTACGGTAGTTATTTTAAAACTAATACTTACGTGGGGTACAGCTGAGGGTGTGCTATCATTACATATCTGTTGATGGTGATGGCAAGCACGGTGAACAACGACACAGCAACCAGCGCGTATCTCGCAAACGGGAACATATGGCAAAGGACCTTGCCGTGTGTCCAGGACCGGTTCCAGAATGTAGACGCGGCAAGAGGAAGAATGAAGCAACAGAACAGCAAGTCGGAGAAGGACAGGTTGATGATGAATAATGCTGTTGCGTTGCGGACCTGTAAAGATAACTATGTTGTAATTTTTTGTGAGATCATACTTTTTATCGCTTTAGAGACTGATTTTCCAATCACACTTTTATTGTAGAAATAATTCTGATTTTTCAATTTATGAGGTATAAATTCTACAAATGGATTGCTTATTTTATTCTCAATGTACGTATAAACAAGCGGTTGATATTGATTTTTTTGGAAAAAAAGTTAATTGGCGAGTGAATAACCAGGGGTCCTGGAAAAGTGAAATTAGAAAGTAAAAAGATAAATGTATTAGGAAGAGAATGTGATATACGTCGTCCTGCCTTGAAAAGCAGCGTGTCGTGATCTGTCAATTGCGGAAGATGGCGGGGTATTTAAAAATTAACTACTTGTGTAAGGTTTTTTCGTGATTGAGATATTTTAATAATTATTTTGCTATTCTGGGCGGTGACGAAACCAACAAATCAAAAACCAAAAATGAAAATAAAAATGAACATTGGTCCAGCAGTTCTCGAGATATAAGTGTTTTTACAAACCCGACGATGTTTTTAATGTTTATTCGTCTAATGATTAGCTTCTAGTGTAGGGCCCAAGTTCTAAATAAAATAGCCTAAACACTAATTGGCCCAATGCAAGGCAAATTGAATTAGTAATCCCATAATTGGAACTTCGGAAGTAGATAAAATATTAGCTTCCTCAATTAATTTTTGGATAATCGTTTGACGCACTGCTATGATGCATAATCAATACTCATTTTTGTGTATATACCCTTACGCAAGTTGGAACCTAACTATGTACATATATAGAGACGACCTGATTGGCGCAGTGGCTAAGCGATTGGACTGCTGCGCTAAGGGTTGCGGGTTCGATTCCTGCACGGGGCAAAACTTTGTGCGAACCACAGACATTTGTCCCGAGTCTGGGTGTTTGTGTATGTGATATTTCGTGTTTGTGAAACGCACCCACGACACAGGAGACATTCCTAGTGTGGGGCGACGTTTTTTAAATAAAAAAAAAATAAAAAAAATAGAGATATATTTTGGGCAATTAACAAAATAGTTGCTTGTCTTCTATTCTAATCAATTTGAGAAGGGTTGACGCAGCTGTTATCCTATGTGGAATTGAATTGATAAAATGGATTTTAATGGAAACCGCATTGAATGAATTAAAATACTCCATTTGTTCGCGCAAATTATTGTGGCACGTTAGAAACCTGATAAGTTGTAATACACTCAGTTTAACGGTCTGAAACTTTGCACACGATGGTTACAAAACATTTTATGTGAATCATGCGCTGTGCGCCTGCGTACTTGTTGTACATAGAATGAATTAAGTGACGTCAAGGTAATCTAGTTATAACCGCGGCCCCGTCACGCGTCGCTTTTGTGGTTATTTACAATAACATGGTTTATTTTATGTTCCAAATACACCTTACATGACACCGATGGATTTTTCCTTCGTGGTTAATTGAAAGAGGGAATATTGTTACAGGGCCGAGCTATGTAGCATTAAAAATCTGCTAGGAATACGGCTATAGTGCCTTTAACGACCTGCTAAAAGTGCACTTTGATTGACAAAATAGATAAATTTATAACATTTGGTGTAAGCATCAAAATGTTCTTCTTCTTCAATTTAAGAGCTTTACTCTTATCGATAGGGCAAACGCTACTGTTCTCTAATTTCAGCATTCCATTTGACCGCTTGGTACGTCTCAACTCCCTTCTTCTCCTTTCCTTGCTGAATTAAACTACATCTCGGCCTCCCCGTTCCTGTTCTATCTTTTATTTTTTCTTCTAGAATCGTCTTAAAGAAGTTGTCATGACGTATCAAGTGGCCAATAATTATTTTCTTCTATTTTCTATGATGTTAAATTGTGCAAAAAATTTAAAATAATTTTAATAAAAGTAATTCGATAGGGAAATATTTACCATCGAATTACGAGTACAATATTTCGTCCAATCAATAAACAATTTTATTACGCTTCAGATACCTACTTCTCAATTATATTGTTATAATATGAAAAATAAGGAAAAGTTTACAACTAATGATATAACAGGTACCTACATATTTATTAAGTAGGTACCTATGTAGTTTTACATAGTGTATTTGAATATTAAGGACCTAAATTTCACTCTAGCAATATCCTACAATGAAAGTCCTACGTGACTGTAGTCATATTGTTATAGTCAGCTTGTCTTTTGTTATTTTTCGGATAATGTCTCTCTACTAATACAAATAGAAGCGTTTGTTTATTATCCTTTTATTGTGTCTGGCTGGCTGCCATAGACTAGTAAATATTAGATGTTTGCAATACAACTAAGTTTAAATTAATGTATTGTTTTAACAGTCTTCTGAAGCTGTTCAAAGTATCATTTTATTCTTATTCTACCGTGACGACATGATTATTGTCATTAAGTTGGTATCTACGTCATTTCCATCAATTAAACATTTGTGAACCAAACAATTTTTAAACATTTTATCTAGTGTTAGCCCCTCTTTAGTCTAACAAGATTGTTCATCGTTATGGCAATAATGAATACATGCAGAGAGTGCAAAAAGTGAAGATATAGAGAAATAAACAAGACAAAAATATACTTATCTACTTTTATATAATATTTTGACTGGATGCCAAAAAGAATTTGTTGTCGGGTATGAATGAGGTTTATATTATTTCGATGAATGTATTAATATTGTAAGCTTAAATATGTATGTACCAAATTGTTGTTAACTTGTCCTTATACATTATTCATTTACTTTTGGTGTTTACAGTCCTCTTTTGTTGCCCAGACTGGCACAAGCTAGGTTTTCCTGTATTACTTTAGTATCTATAGAATAATAGGTACATACCTACATATAGGTGTATAATGTACATAAAACCACAACGTGGAAAGCCCATTGTTCTAAATACTGTGCAGTATTAAACCTAAAAAGAATCAGTCTTGTGACGTAAATCATGCCAAATAGTTGACTGTTACAGCCCTTGAAAATCACTAATGGGAAAATTTGTTACAGAATGAAATACCTAAACGATTGGAGAAATCTGCAAAACAGTTCAATATTCGTCAATAAAGTTTCTTTGACTTATTATATACTTTAACTAAGATATATTCGTATTGATATTCTCTAATAGTTTCTATCTCTTAAAAATAGTGAGTATCGTTTGCAAGTCAAAGAATAGAAATATGAATAGACTTAAGAAGTAGTTATCTTAAAACACATGTTAGCATGGTTTATAAGTAAGGGGGTATGTGTTCGATGTGTATGTAATAAACAAAAGCTTAGTCTTCTCAAAAGATTTTGCTTTATCTAATAGCAAAATCTAAAGACAGTTGTTCTCATTTACATCTTAGAATCTTCTGTAGAAGTGGACTTAGATAAAATAAAGCATGTAAGTACTGACCTTCTTGCACCTTGCGAGCGCGACGATAGTAATGAGGTTGCCAGGGATGCCGATTAGCATGAACAGCACGCAGCACACGGAAGTGAAGCGCAGCAGCGCCTCCGGGTAATCCCGGAACAGTTCCACCGCCGCCAACTCCGCGTCGGTATCATAGTACGACAGTCCATAAACAGTTTTGTTCACATATTCACCCATTTTCAATATTAACACCAATCAATGCACGTCACTCAAGAGCTAACATTCCACCACAAATGAATACGAATTACTAAATTATTCTTAACATAGCTTTTGTTTATTTTATTTTCCTTAATGAGTCAATTTAGCAGTCATGGGTACGTCCGAGATTAATAATACTTCAGGCCGCGGCTTCCCGTAACCAGCGTGTCCTCATTGTCGCTATAATATTGCTTTTCAACTTTATTAATATTTGTAGACCTATTACTTAGTTGCGAGTGTAGGTAATTGATAATAATACTTAACTACTTAACATTGTATTTTTTAGGAAATACTTCTTGATACAAACAATGATTCATACATATAATTCGATGATAAAAAACATAAATCACTTTTTTCTCAATGAATGAAAAGTACAATACAGGATGTTTGGCGTCCCGCATATCGTTATTGAGTATCGTTTATACGAGATTATGATTAAAAAGGTATATTTACAAGATTACCACAATTTGTTTATAAAACTACTACAGTATAAAAACATTCTAATTGCTCTTTTCCCACCCCTAAGCACAATCACGGACGGTTCGCGACTATAAAATGGCCTACGTAAATGAACGTCCTCTAAGGATACAGTCATCTCTACACAAATAATTTAACGCTGACACTACAGCACTTCAGTTTATGGTCACTAATCTTTACACACATGCACTTGAGTGTCCATTATTCGCAGTTATTCAGGCTGTCCAGCGATTTACGACTAGTCACGGCGGGCGCTTCTCGGAGGCGCCGTCGCCGGGCGAACGTCACGCCCAGCGTCGACACATCAGCAGATTCTTGTACGCCTGCCGGTACTCACTTGACATCACCACGTATATTATAGGGTTAATACACGTCGTCAAGTATATCAGAATGTACCCCGCGATGTTTGCAGCGGGATGCGAGGTGAACTCTCGAAATATTTTTGTTAATGTAATGGGTAAATAACACACCCAGAATGACAGCATTATTGCCATTATCATCTTAAGTAATTTTCTGTCTTTTGCCGTAAGCCGCGGTGGTCTCACGGAGGCAGGAGATCGCCTCAGCGCAACAGCCGCCTGGCGAAGTCGTTTGGCTGTTTCTCCGCCGCTCGGTGTTCTTGGTTTAGCGTCGAGGGCACACTCTTCATCGTGTCCATCTAAGGTGTCAACTCCAGAAGATGAAGACCGCTCGGGTCCTGGTGTCGGGGGACAATGCAATACAGGTGGAGCTAGAAGTGCTCTTCGAGGTGGAGCAACGTGATTAGTCCCATTTTCTAAGCCAGGAGACCGTTCTAGAGCTGTGGAGGCAGATCCTACAGCGGAGTCTTCTAAACCCGGTCTTGACCGTCCCCGGGCTGGCGCACGCGACTTTCTTGCAGCTTCTCTTACTATGCAGAATATCCGAGCATAGCAGATAACTATAGCTAGACAAGGCAACATAAAAGCGCCCACGAAGAGAAATTCCTTCGGAGATCTATTGTTTTTATCGGGGAGTATTGAACAAGATCCTATCGTGGGATCTAAGCCAAACCTGCCCCATTTCTCTAGCCACGTCGCTATTAACGCTCCAAATGAGAAAGCCCATGTACTTGCCACCATTACTGCTAAATACTGGCGTCTATACAACCTGTTGACAAATAATTCGGTTTTAATTAAAATCCAAAAACATTGTATGTGTGCGTAAATTGTATGAATTAAATGATAATGCCAAATATGTAAATTTTCCTTTATGTAAAATATGTTAAACATAACATCAAATATACAGTAAACAACAATAATACTCACTTTGGGTAAAGCCGTGGATGTGAGATCATGACATATCTGTTGATAGTGATGGCCAACACTGTGAACAGTGATACGGCGACCAGGGCATATCTGGCGAGGGGGAACATGCGGCAGAGGATCCTGCCGTGCGCCCAGGACCGCCTCCAGAATGTGGACGCGGCGAGCGGGAGGTTGAAGCAGCAGAAAAGAAGGTCTGAGCATGACAGGTTCATTATGAAAACTGCGGTGGCGTTGCGAACCTGTAAAATGACAAGGGTACTCTGTTGAATACAATTATTACACATGGACGCAAATTAAACCTTTAAGGTCGGTGCTACTCTGTGTGCTATGTTGTTACTTGCGTGTTTCGGTACGTCCTCTATGAATCGGTGGATTTCATTTTAATATTTGTTTGTTCAGTTATTGCAACCATGCCAACTAATGAATGTTGATAGTAGAGACGACACTAAGAGATGAAGATAGTTATTTAGGTTGCAATGCGTGTCGTCAACCAAATCATGATGCTACTCATAATTAACTAACAAGTCGCTCCCTATTGATATAAGCACAATTTATAAGCGTCCACTCTCAATCATTGTAATGTTACTACTTACAGACTAGTTAAAAGTCGAATTTATTTGCATAAACGTATCGTAGAAGTGAATTAAGTACGTTATTTCTGTATGCACTGACTGCGAGCACTGACCTACGCTAAGTATGCAATATTTCATCGCATTTATTGCCATTATTATCACTTCTGATGAATAAATCATGTCTTCAGTGTGACTGGGTTGTATTTTTCCTATTTTTAGACTCCAGTTGTAATTATATACTAGATACTTATTTATAGTAAGGGCTAGTAACATAAATATATTCTGAGCTGATTATATTCAGGCAGGTCCGATAATTATGTCGGTAAGTCGGACTAGAATAATTTAAAAAATAAGAGCGCGTCTGGAACTAGAGTCGCGCAATTGATTTACTACAAGATATAGATTAATGGTAGGCCCTTATCGCATACGGCGATCTCTAGTAAACAATCCTTTACGCACTATGACGAATTCGTTAGTTGTTTAATTAGACATCAAAGACAATTACTTAATGAATATTTATATCTGTTTGTGTTCGTTATCAGTTATCTCAAGAGTTAGTGGTACTCTCGTCTACTACATTTCACGAGAATTGAATATATCAAATAGGGGGTACTTATTTATTTATTTACTTATTATTAGACGGTTTGTATGCAGCACATAAATTTGATTATTCTAAGTAAATTTACTGTACATACTAGGGGTTTCCAAGTTCATATCGATTTACTAACCGTTTCCCTAAAGGTTTTGATTTTGGACAAGGTTACGTATTACGAAAGTGTTATTAACACTTATGTATTAAGTAAATAGAGTTACGAGCCAAGTCAAAGTCTTGAAAAAAAATTAATTTAATCTGTTGGGCAATTCATGTAATTGAAACCACAGTTTTAAATCCGTTTCGTGTTGATTTTACACAAATAGTTATCATTTGACGTGGTTTTCGGTGCCGTGTGGTTTCCGGCCTAGAATAAACCACTCTCTTTCCTCTGGTAGGTGTCGTAAGAGGTGACTAAGGGATAGTTCCCCTGTGTAGGTATCGTTTCAATAAACTGCGGTTGCCAACCCGCCTGCCCAGCCTGGTTATTATGGGCCAAAGCCCCCATGAAGAGTAGCCAAAGTAAACAGCCCCAGTTTCTGTTCCTCCTACTATTCCAGGTAATTGGTAGAGATTGGGTGGTGAAAACGGGAGAGCGAGCCTGTGGCGTACCTTGGGGAAGGCCTTAGTCCAGCAGTGGACTGCAAAAGACTGATGCGATGATGATGACATAATTGGCACTAGGCTAAAAGTAGAATATGTGACACGTGCGAGAATTGGACTACTGAACTCAACAAAAGTTAAGGCCTCTGATGATAATATTTGCGCATGTCACTTTGCTTGTAAAGGAATTGCCACTATCTTATTAAGAAAAGATTTGCTAATGTGTCAAAACCGTAGTTTATCTAATTGTGTACACAGTTATCTTAGATCTTATCTGGTGGCATATTTAGAAGGACTAATGAAGATAGGAATATTCTTTTATATTTTTTATTCATTGTTTTTTTCGCTTTGTTGGTCTGATGGTCGGTAAGAACGACTGCTGAGCATGAGGTCCTAGGTGCGTATCCCAGGTAGGACAAAGTGTTATTAGGTTTTTCCATTAGGTAATTCTCAGTAGTTGCATGGAGTCAGGATTTGTGCCCGGCTGATGGCAATAGGCTCGCCTCCTATTACATTGGTTTTATTTCGGAACTACAACATAATAAGGCAAAATGTGGGTGCACCTACTACACACCTTTGCCTACCCGTACTGGGAATTCAGTCGTGATGTTATGTTATGTTTTTTCGCCGTTATATGCAGATTTTTTTGTACGACGAGATCCTGTCTTTTTTATACTTTCAAATAAAATATATGAATTAATTAGAATGTGGATGTGCGTAGGTATACTTTGAACAGTGTAACAATTGTAGATAGGCCAATAATTAACCTATTTTGAAGTTATAAACTAGAGTTGTTCGGTTTTACAATTAAACAATATCATTATTTATATTATACATTGGTACACTCTTGGTGGATCCTGTTGCGCTTTAACTGATTTACAATTATTTCTATAGGTATGACTACGTGATATTCTAGCTAGTTTTATAATACCAGGACATCCTCTACACCAAAAAAGACGACTGACGAAGACTTACTGCTGTTGCAGAATGCTGCAGCAGCTATAAGTCCTTTTTAGTTTCCACATTGTACATTGTGTTATCATCATAACTAAAAACCAACTGTCAAAACTGTTTTTTAAATTAAGCAGACTAACCGAGATTTGAGCTATCCAATAAGAAGTCAAAATTACTATACCTACTAAAGTTATCGAAATGTAGCTGATCTTTACCCTTTCGTTATGGTTTGGGAATATTTCCGGGCTGGTCTTACGAGTAGATCAACCTTTTCATTGATTACGTAGTGCACAGAAGAAGTGTCAAACGATACTAACCTTCTTGCACCTTGCAAGCGCGACGATAGTGATGAGGTTGCCCGGGATGCCGACGAGCATGAACAGCACGCAGCACACGGAAGCGAAGCGCAGCAGCGGCTCCGGGTAGTCGCGGAACAGTTCCACTGCCGCCAACTCCGCGTCGGACCCGTACTCCGAGACCCCAACCCCCTCGAAGCTGTAGTTCCCCCCGTCTACCTCACTCGCGAACGTACTCCTCGGTATACTCGGTAGCAGATCACCCATCTTAAGAGTTTAACGCACATCATTCGTCCACAAGCGCTTCACGGTAATTAAGTTCATCACTTATTTGATGCTCATGTTTACGTGGCCAGGGTTCGCCCGCGACTGATAACGGACCTTCGTCCCGGTCAATAAGTTGGTAATATTGTGGTGGTGATAAGGCATTTTGTCGATGTGCGGGGTTATAAGGTCACAGCTGCTCAGGAAGCGAACACTATCTCGTCGCCGGTCTCAGTGGTCCACGGTATCTGTACAGATAAATTAGTATTCGTTTATTATTAATTCAATGTAAATACAGATGTAATGTTATGAGTATTATGAAAGAGAAGATAATGGATGGTGTGTTTGTATGTGAGTAACTATTGAATTCTTTGTGCTCATTGTCAGTGATTATTTTATAGCCGGCATTGTTGGCCGTTGATGATAGTAAAATTGTTATCTTTTACAAAATGTAACGTTAATATTTGTTCCGTCAATAAATAAGCGTTGGTTCACGCGATACCGTATTGCACATAAATAATTATCTACTACATAATTTCCTGATAATGATTTATTTTTTAAATGTTCAATAGGTTTTAATTGTTGTCCCTTTTTAATTAAACCATAAGTGTCGCTATCATGAATAATTTTGATAGATATCAAAAATAACATATCATTAAAAGTATATCACTGTTTCCAAAAAAGGTATAATATATTAAACTAGTGCCTTAACTGTGGTTCGTGAACAACATACATACTTCATTGATGCACCATCTAAATTACACTGATACGCTCCACGGACATCCAATGAATATATCGTACGTACAAACGCGCAACAAATTTCCATTTAACCCGGCAAATTGGCGTGAATACGAGCATGCGATGCAAATCCGTGTCTATAGTTTACTCGACCTAAATCAATCTGTGGCCTTATAATGTCTACGGCTAAATATGGCCAGCCCAGGAACTATTACAAAAACAGCTGTCGAGTGAAATGGATGTATACTATGTATAGGGTGGAGTTGCACTTACTGATGGCTGCTTCCTTTACTAAGACCTAGTCTAGTACTGGCTTAGTGTCTGCAAATATGGCAGTTGCATTTAGACGTTCTGACAACGTGACAGTGGTGTTTGGAAAGCTTTAATAGGTTTCCCGTTAGGTAAGGTTACTAAAGGTGTTCTAAGGTGGAGGCCTTTGTTCAACAGTGGACGTCTTCCGGCTGATGATGATGAAGGTTACTGATAAGAAGATGGAATTACTGTTACGTTCATTCCTGATAGTGCCTGAATGTTTGATACTTGTAAAAATGTTAGTGAATAATGAATAAAGTGGGTATGTAAATTATTAAGGTATTTAGTATGCTTTTTCTACTGCCTCGTATTAGGAATTTCTTCTGTATTAAGAAGAAAAAAAACAAACAACAAATATCTATAGGTCACATCCTCCAAAAGATATGTGGGTTTATAGCAAAGTATATGACCTGGAACTCGACTATAACAAGTCTACTTAATGACAATAAACAGTGACTATTATGACATCAAAGACGGGAGGTCAGTTCTCTCGGGGTCACATGACCTTCGCTTTTAATTTTACGAGTAAGTGCACTCTGCCTTAATGATCGCCCAGAGCCCTAAACTGTCCAAGGAAGTAAGTTAGGACGAAACATTGCCAACTGAAAGGTGCTAAATAGGTGGGTTGTAAGGAAGTACACAGGTCAGTAGGCTAATTTTCTTGTGTACCACCTACACGTAATTTCAGTCTATTTTTAATGATTAATGTTTGAAGCAAAAATGTCAAACATTTGTAAAAATATAAGTGTTAAACACAGGTAAGTATTAAATGTAGTAAAACGTCGGTATACAATTTGAAGATCTGATTGGCGCAGTGACTAAGTAATTGGACGGCTGCGCTAGGGGTTACGGGTTCGATTCCCGCATGAGACAAACATTTGTGTCCGCAGATGTTTGTCGCGAGTATGAGTGTTTGTGTGTGTCTGAGTGTGTGATATATCATACTTTTGAATCGCACCCACGATGCGCATGGAGCGAAATTTAAAAATATAAATTGCTTATATTATCATGAAATATTTGCAGTTGACTAATAACAGATTATATTATTTATGTCTGCACGATACATGGGTCATCACAATCCTATCGCGGAGTGTTTTGAATAAAATATTGCCTTGATCCCGTCCCTGTTCAAAGTCTCAGCTTTTCGAGATAAAAAAATATCGTGAGATAATTCAGGTCTCATTTTGACTTTGTACCAAATTTTATACAAATCCCTTAAGCCGTTTCGGCGTGATTGAGCGCCAAACTTTCACATTTACAATATAATGTTCAATATCGCGCGTTTATTCCCAAGATAGGCAGAGGTGTAAGTTTGAAACAAACTCAAAAGTTTCTAAAGACCGTACTAAATCCCATCAAGTATAAAACTATTTATTTGGCATAATTGATGTCTAGGTTTTTTTGCAGTAAAAAATAAAAAGGCGTTTTAACTGACATAAAAATTCAAACTTTCTAATTTATGGTAACGAGAAATCCACCGGGGATTCTTCGCACCCTCTTCTCACCTTCTCCTCCGTTACCATAGCCAGGGCTAGAGGAGCTGACGGGTATTGGGGGCCGCTGAACATGGTGATGAACATAAGGTAAGTCTACGGTGAAACTCGTATGCTGATACCAATAAATGGCAACATAATATAAATAATAATAATTTATTCGAAAAAAGAAAGAAAGCTGATCAAATCTGAGGAAAGAAATGTAGCTACAACACTACAATTTATATTTCAAAACTAACATTAGGTGGATTACATGACTAAGTTTTCTACCTGTATACCCAAGTTATACATATTACAACCGTAACTTAGCCGCATTTTTATTAAGTTACCAAGTTCGCAAAGCTTGGTGTATTTTAAATTTTACCAAACACAATGTAGACTCCTGATACAGTTTTCATTTCACAATACATTACACTATTTCAACTGTAAATGTCGCTGTAATAACAACAGCGAGTGCAGTGGATCGTAAAATGAAAACTAAACGAGATGTTAACACATCGGTTGCGAAGGACCTATATTATTTACAGACGTGTTCCAGATATTATATAAATACTAGCTGCACACCGCGTAGTACATTTTTTCGAGATAAAAGCTTATGTGTTAATCCAGGGTGTCAGCTACCTCCATATGAAATTTCATTAAAATCCATTCAGTAGTTTTTATGTGAAAGAGTAACAAACATCCATCCATACTTACAAACTTTCGCATTTAATATTAGTAGGGATAGCGCAAGTGATTGAATACCATAACTGCTTATTGTTTTATCTACAAAGAGAAACGATGTTAATCATAAAAGGTATTGTATTTAAACTAGACTATTAGTACGTTATACGTGAGTGGAAAAGCTAATCCGTGGGTAAGCTTTTTGAGAAAGGCTAGTATTTAAGTGGAGAGAAAAACAAAGCCTAAACCCCATTATGGCAACGCTAAGAGCTAGGAAGCGATAATGGACGGGCGTTTTGGGGGTATTTGGGATACTAAATAGGCTAATAAAAGTACTAATAATTTAGTCTAAATTTAATAAAAAAATATTTTTAAACTTCCGACCAAAAAAATAATACCTAACTAAAAATAATAAATCGCGTAAAGGCTTAATTAAACAGACACATAAAACCTATCTTTTTTAACATCAAAGAGCTATTATCTTAAACATTATACCTGAAACAAAGAATACCTATAGTATGATGTGACCCAGATCAGTGCACATTTGACTTCGGAGAAAGGTAAATATGAATACTGTTAGAAGTTGCCCGACATCACCGAAAATCTAAGATTGATAAGGGTAACCCAAATTGTCTTGACAGTCAGTATTCGTAGTTCAGAAAACTTCACGAGTAAAAGGTCATGAATTCAATATACTAATTTTGATCTAAATAAAATAAAAAATGCTTTTCAGTAAGTTCATAATTTCAGGCTTGATTGTCTGATAGACGAGTAGGATGACTGTTGGGCTGCCAAGTTAAAAGATGTTTATTTTTGGTGTACAATAAAGAGAAATCTTTCTATCTATCTATCGCGAGTTCAAGTCCCGGCACACACCAATGTCTTTTTGAATTCATGTGCGTATTAGTTATCAGTGGCTAAAAAAGGTGAAGGAAAACATCATAAGGAAACCGGCATACTTGAAAGATTTTTCAACGGGGGGTAGAGTCATGTCAGAGGTTGTACTACAGGTGGTTTAAACTGACACCAGGTTGTTCATCAACCTTACGATACGGAGAAGAAGGCTTAATTGAAATTCTGTTCAAACCAACTACTTATAAAAAGGTATTGCTGCAAATTGATCTCTTATAAATGTATAATTGTATATAAGTAGGTACCTACCTACTTCTAGATGACGAGGTAAACTTCTGATGAAGTTTAGTAGTTTCTCCTGATTAATCAGGTTTTAATAACTGTACCTACATCCATGAACGGTCTTATTATGCAGACCTTTTTAACTACCAACATTTCATATTATGAAGCCTGTTTCCAAATACATACATTAATACTGTGCAGGCCAACATATTGACAGGGCTATTGCTGCCCACACACATTATTGGGAGCGCCACCCACGACAAGCTTTCAGCTCGCCAACCCTAACTCGACTAATGCCTACGTGATATTACCCACACTGCACAGTAATTAAAGGGAAATCATGATGAGGACTGTAACAGATGTGTTTTAATTGAATTTCACTCATTTGGCGTTGTATGTGGTTTTCTTTGTGTTGGACGTGAGTTTTACCAGAGTACCTACTCAAAGATTTCTCAAGTGTGTATCTTCGAGAGACTGTGGAATAAGGAGTTTTAATTAGAAAGTATTATGGCAGAAGATGTTCGAGGAAGCTTGCTTTAGGTTGATCAATACAAAGTAAGTCTTTCATCAGGAATTGCCTTTGTCTCTAAGGAAAGGTAAATGTGTCTCCCATTGATTAAATCCCGCTGCTGCAATCGAATGTAGAAAACCGAGTAATTGGTGGTTGGTACTTTGCATTACCGTGAATTCTAAAGTTAGGGGATTCAAGTCTTAGAAGTTTTATAAGGCCGGTATATTTTGATACATAATTTTAAGGAAATCGTAGTACAGATAAACTTCTTAAGAAAATAACTGTTTCTCAAGAAGTTTATCCGTACTACGATTAAATGAGTCAAAGTTTAAGGTCTTCGCCATTTTATCAAAACATTCCATCTCAGAGTGGGCACGTAATGAAAGAACTTATTATTTTCAAGTTCTCAGAATATTTGACAGTTAATAAAATTATGTGAATGTTTGTAAGATATTAGGAAAATACACGTGTCAATTTGTAAAGTCTTACCTTACACGTGTATTTAAATCAGTTCTGACTTGAATATTGATCCGGAACGGCTCGTAAAATAATTCTCATAGATACGTTAGAAACATGGTTATAATTTAAGTGTAAAAGATGACAACTAAATGTACGTAAAGAATAGTCCTACTGATTTAGGCAACGGATAGATTGTGATATATGGGTAGCAGCCAAAAGTGCAACATATTTGCTTTTATATTTCACATTTGTTTGATCTACAAATATGTATTCTAAAACTGTGTATATCTTGTATTAAATTTAGACTAAATTATTGATTAATGTAACCCTAGTAAGACCTAAATACAAAGCCTATTTTGAACTACAAAGTTTTAAATTACATTTCATTTTAAATCACCACGTAAAACTTTAGACATTAATAAAATACCTTAAACTGAAATACGTGACTATCATTTTTGTAAGGAATTCAAATATAATTAAAATCAATTCTTTATAACTCATTATTTTATGCGGAGTAACATACCTACTCCAGTAGAAAGTGCGAATACAAAAAAATAAACACGTAATAGGCACTTTGGCAGTTGCCTTTGCTACGTAGATTTCGTATCTGATTATAAATGTATTCAGACGCTTCTGCCTTTTTATAGGCTGTAAAAATGAGTAGCACAATAACTTTGCGGCAGTATAACGATGTACAAAAGGAAAATGCAAAATAAAACCACGTCGCTTTGCCATATTGCGAATTACAAAAAGTAATGTTTTTATAAGTAAAAAGTTTGTGTAGCTTTATAATCTGAATATTTCTAAGATGTTATTTATTAACTTTTTTATGATCCTGTCACTTTTTTTTTTGTAATTGATGGTTATTTACAATTAGGCATTTGACAGCTCGCGTCTTGAGTACCAGGATTACAGAACTGTAATGGAAATTAATTTTAAAAAACTAAATAAAAGCTTGTAATAAATGTTGCTCGCAGCGGTCATGTTTTTGAACACTGGGAAGTCTAATGGAGTTTACACAAACGCAAATGATGCGGGTGAAACCGCGGAGCACCGCTGGTTTTAAAATAATAAAAAACATCAAACTAATAACTTTCATTGCTCACTCAACCTCTCGCTAGCTTTGTGGTATGACTCGGACTTACGTAGGTAAAACAACTCATTTGACAACTAATCGCAATAAAACCAATTATTCTCTTCTTTTAAAGGTATTGAGGTATGTAAGTCATCGAAATCGGTATACATGTATAACGTACCTCAATGCTCATGCGTTCGTACGTGGTGTGTGTAAACCTATATATTTGACGATGTTTCTATTGCAGACTCTATTTTCAATAACCTGGAAATAGGCTACAGGATTCGATTCTTGAGTTTCTTGTCGGTTCTTCTCCATTGGAATGTCATTTCATAAGCGCTTGTAATAGGTTTACATGAAATAAAATAATTTTAAATTTGTATTTGATATATTTATGACAATAATCCAACCTTTCTGGTTCCTTATTAATTTTCGAATTGGATGATAAAATGATGACAGGTAGGTACAATTAAAATGTTCGTTAGCAGACATATAAATAAATTGTATGTTTTACTTAATTGCCGTAGGTATATTTACGTCAGTAATTATCCTTATACATTTATTCATATGAGCTGGTAAGCCGCTACGTAATTTACAATGAAATGATGTCGATAATAGTTTTACCTCTAAATCAATACAAAGTACATTCAATTACAAGGTAATTTTATCAGGATTATGCATGTCATCATGATTTATTAAACTTTGTACATTCAATTAGCTGGTTTATTTACTTGTCACTAGCTGCGCCCCACGGTGACACGCGCTACATTTTTTCGGGTTAAATAGCCTATGTGTTAATCCAGGGAGTCAGCTACCTTCATATGAAATTTCATTAAAATCCATTTAGTAGTTTTTACGTGAAAGAGTAGGTGCCAAACATCCATCCATACCTATTTTTTTTTGCGTTTATAATATTAAAAGGGATTTAAAAAAGTACTTTTAAAATATTTTACGCCTTGTGCTTCAATGAACAATTAATTTGCGATAACAGGTTGTACTATGCAATGCCTATGATTAAATCGTTTTATATCGACTAAAAACAAAACAAAAGTGACGCTAACAATAACTTCCATTACATCAATTTACGTGAACCAGTACCAAAATATTCCAGACAGTTGTGATCAAAGGAAATGTATCGCTAACAATAAATTAGGTGGGAAACAGAGCACGGCAATCTGTAGACGGACGGTTTTCAATTAGACACAACAAAAATGCGTGGGGCGTGCTAAGTAGAGCCTGAATACGCGTAAACATTATTACGGTTTCATTCTGTCTTAATCGTCTTTATACATTTTATGGCTGCGAAACAAGCGAGGTTTAGGTGGCGTTTATGGCGGCGCCGAAGTTTATGTAGAGCTGCTCCGTACTGATTTGTCGCTTACTAAGCTCTTGAAGACCATTTCAGTGATGTAAGGCAATTAACGTTATGATTCTTACCGCCGCATTCAGAGTCGTAAAACCCCTGACTTATGAAAAGTGTCAGTGTGGAACTATTGATTAAATTATACCTGTTATCCTTTGCATGTCAAAGAATAGAGATGTTACTAGACTTAAGATGTAGTTATTTTAAAGCACATGTTAACATCGGTTATAAATAAGGGGATTAATGATTGCTTAAACGAACACGAAGTATTGAATCCTTCTAGAAACCCTATTATATATACCTACATAAAGTCACGCCTAATTTCCCAGAGTGGTAGGCAGACACCACGGATTTCCATTTGCTACGATCCTGACATATTTGTTTTACCTAATTCACTCTTTTTCTTAACTTGTGCATTATACGTCTCTGAGTGCAATGATAAAGGTATATTAAAACAACCAATTGGTGTTTTTTAATTAGTGTCTATTTGCACCTCAGGATGTACTCCGCCATTTTATTCTCTTACCAATTTTGTCTAACATTAAGATTGCTTTCGTCGTGATACAACGCAATGCATGCAAACCATGCAAAACAAGCAAAATGCAATGAAATATAAGGCAATAATTATTATTTTTATGTCTGTATAATGGGTAATTAATACAAGACTAAGATAACAGAAATACATAAATCAAATGTTGGTACTGAAGATAAATACTGCATACCGGCGATAAATCTTAAAATTAAATTCTACTACAAATTCAAACTGAACTAGTGCAACAACAGTTAATTAAATTACTTCTATACATATATGAGTGTTTGGGACGGAACAAAGTTGCATAGTCAAGCTACAAAGGTAGAATCCTTTGTCACAGTGTGAATTCGTTGCTTTGATCGTAACACATCGCAGTGTTCCAGTCCTGTGAAAATGTACAATGGAACTACTTGCAGTTCTTGCCTCTATTGCGCTTCTGTCACACTTAAGAGCTTCATCGATCGTCGTAAGCCACACCATTTGCATAGAAACGGATAACTACTTGTTAAGTCTATTGACATCTCTATTCTTTAACATGCAAACGACAGTGACAGGTATAATTTAATCAATTGCTCAACTCAGACAATTTTTATAAGTAAGGAGGTAAGTATTTATCTAATTTGAATGAAAGCAACTTTTTTTTAAATAGTGAATCACGTAAAACTCGTGTTCGTGCGGCCCGCGGCTGTGTGAGCACGGCCTTAGTCTTGCGCCTACATAAACGAGGTCTAACAACCAACTAACTTTATTAGTCGATTGTTTACAGCTTGTTAATTTTGTAATTACCTACTTAGCTCTGTAGTAAGTACTTTAGTAAGTAGGTGAATTAGCTACGTTTATTAGACACTGAACCTTATTTCCAGGAGATGAGGATTCATTTTGTTTAATTCTTTAGCGTTGAAGTATGGTAGAGTTTAATCGATAGTGTTATTATATTAATTACACAAGTTTGGACCACTAGAGCTCGTTTCATTTTAATGTAGACTTCATGTATGTGACCGAACTTTGTGTTTTATCGTAAATTTAATTTGTTACTCATGCGTTCTTCTCAGTCTAGGTTGCCCCAGTTGATGTTTGTGGAGAGAATAAACTCATTAATGTTAAGAAAAATGCATTGACTAAAAAACTCCCACCACCTTATTCATAAAAAAATTAAAAAACCATGGACTAAATTATATCCGTCACTGTCCTTTGCACGGCAAAGAATAGAGTTGTCAATAGACTTAATACGGAGTTTAGTTAATGCCGGTATGATTCTCGTTTACGAACAAGAGGGCCAAAGTTTTAAGGGTATTACGATGGACATAAATGGCTCGGGTTCTAGGATATACTTAGATAGGTACTTTGCCAGCTTTAGAAATCAAGGCTATTATGAACAAAACAATCACAGTTGTATAAATTCAACCTCATCTGTTTCGTCTAGATGCCAACCCTAATAGTTTGTATAAGGCAAGGATATTACCCAATTTTATATGTAAGTGCCAACGTCACGGTCGGCGCTCCGGCCTTATAAATCACGCTAATTTCGGGGCCTGCACTCAGGGATGTCCACCGACCCAATTCCAGTTTTTGGGTCGAGAGCCAGCAGTGTTAATGAATTATTGTTTACCATTCCAATGCCTACTTTATTAGGCTGTAAAAGATGAGTCTGTTTGACGTCACCAATACAATGATGAAGACTATTCAAGTATTAATCCACACGTCTTGTCTAATATGTACGTTCTGTACAAACGGGAAGTTTGTGGGGCGATTGGTGGCGTAAATGTAACTATTGGTGTTTGTTACGTTATGAGTATGGTATGGTTAATTACTGAAACAGAAGTTGTTACGTAAGTTTTGAAATGTGTCTGGAAAATACAAACATTAGAGTTATAACATTACCGCTCTACTCTGTTGGGCAGGGTAACACATAATATCTCAAGGGGAAGGTGATACGCGCGAACTACGAGTAATTACGCATTTAGCGGCAAGTAGGTACTTATGACTTGGTGACAACTACTGAAGTAATCATATTAAGGCGGTGAACAGGCGTTTTCACACTACAACTCATTTAATGGTATATGTTCCTACATCTTGTGGTTAGAAAACAAGTTAATTATAGCGTTAGAGATCAACAGTGAACACTATCAAGTTATTGGCATGCAAACAGCTATCAAACAAATCATTTCATTGCAAGCGATATTGTTCTATGCAAAGTCATTTAAATTCGTATAAATTTAAAGTTTCGCTCTTGTACGAAAAATTCGTGTCGTAGGTACGTACGAGGTGGTACGGGTAATTCTATGCGGACGTCATAACAAGGTAATGATGTAAACACCATCATACCTAGTGATGTCAGAATTTGAATTAATTTGGATTGAATATGGGATATAATGTAACAAACAATTATTTTGGTAGTACTACTGTTAAAAGGCGAATATTTGAAATGGGTGATTCTATAGTAAGAGAAGGATATCAATTTATCATCCGTACAAAATATTTCAGTTAAACCAAAATAAAAATAACTGTGGTTCTACTTTTATTGTATTGTTCAGATTGTTACCAAAATAACTTCTAGCTTCACACCTCTCCTAAAAAAACCAAAAGCAAAGCGAACGAATAAGTAATTAAAACGACAAATTCGGCCGAACTGGCTAACGAGTTTTCATGAAAAAGCATCGACAGCTCTCCTACAGAGTTATCGTGAAAGTTATCAAATTCAGTCCAATGCACATTTATCGCAGAATCGATAACCGTTGCAGTGAACAACTCGTCGAGTGTAAAAGAATTGAGAACACCTCTTTAACACCCGTGATCTGAAGTAAAGTGCTGTCTGTGCCTGGTATGCGTGGAGTATTCGTCTCACCAATATCCTATGGACGGTTTTGTGGGCCAATATTGGATACAATTTTTGTGAAGCGAGAACTTTTGTGAACTCAATAGATTGTTTAATATTATTAAATAGTTTTGCACGCTATACGTAAGAACACAATTATACCATTAATAACGAAGGGACTGGTCCAGTATTAAAATAATCCTCCTGGCGCAGTCGAGAAACAAAGGGAGGCCTGATAATTATAATACCTATATATGCAGTTGTAGTATGCAAAAACTCGTAACAAAAAAAATCTTAATAACGAAATATGTGTTGAAGAAGGAATGAAAAATAGAACAGTGTAATAGCATTATTTTGTAAACAACTGAACTGCTTGCGTGATTAAACTTGTCCTAATCTTTATTACTCAATTATTGGTTGACCTGAAAAAATAAAACTTCATGTTTTTAGGTTAAGTCTAGCTAGGTCTAGGTCTTTCTTTGGACTAATTAGATTTGACGGCTAAGTGTTAACCTCATCGTGAGTTAAGTCGTCCGGCTAATTATATGTCTCTGATAGTGTGATATGTCAAGTGTTGGCATTCTACACGTTGATTGACACGTGCCTAATTACCTTAGTTTCTTCACTGAGATATCTAAGGAGTAATCGTTAATTGCTTAGTGTAAAAATGTATATTTTTTTATGCCAAAGCTTCTAATTTGAGATATTAGATACCTTAATATTAATTTATTTAAACCCTGATAAAGCGGAATTAATTGTAGATATGTAGTCAGACAACTTGCTTATATTTTAATATCGATAAGCGATGAAAAGTTTCGCTTGGTTAAGTTCAGTATAAAACGGGTGACTATAAAAAATAGATCGCAAGATATTTTTATTATGTTCTACAGGGTCAAGTCGAGAAAAGAAACAAACGGGTGTAAGTAAACGTATCAATACAAGCCATAGTGTATGTTGATGTGAAACATCTACTGTCGCGATTTGGTAGAAAAATCGACTACAATGCCGTGACGGCAATCCATGCCGTGATGCCATACTACGCCGACGCTCTCTACTCCTTTGTGTGTGTGCACGCGTATACTACCTGTATACTTTTATGTTTCGTATCTTACAGGCGAGACGGCAAACATTTTTCGCGAATTGAGTCCTTTGACGCAAGTGAGTTCAGTTCCATATAAAATGACGTGCGATGTGCCCCAGAATTACAATTGCAACTGAACGCGTCTAATCACAGTTATGTTGAGGGAATCTGGGCTGCAAAACAGAGCGAACTCTTCGCCCACATATAAATTAACTTGCTGTAGCGACACCCTTTTTGTATGAACGCAGCGGCGGTGACGTCACGGATGTCCTGAATCGCGATAACAAAGTTTGAACCAGTCTGCCTGTTAAGTAGGAACACACGCTTATGCTCTGTTGAGTAGGAACTCTTAGTTTTTGTATGTATAAGATTGTATTCTGCCTGGGAGTGGAGAAGTCTTTTTCAAGCTCGCGTTTGGTTGAATTCGTTTACGTTGGGTTCAGGCATAATGTGCCTTAGGCACTATTCTATTGCATCTATACAGTACGTTGTCACGATGAAGAGAAATACCATTATTTCTCAATATAGGTATATTATTATTGAGAATATTTTTGAGCTAAAATAACGCAATATCTTTTAGTGAGTAGTCATCACGTCGTGCAATAGTTTATTTTAGCGGTCCAACAAAAAGTTTGCACTATCCCAACGGATATCGCCGGAGTTTTTGCTGAGATTTCAATTATGATCTACTAAGACGGATTGAGACGAAAATAAATAACAAACAACTACTGTCTGAGTTTCTCGTTTCAAAATAAACATCCACTTTTATGGAAGGTATGTTTTATGATTTTTCTCCTAACGCTGCGAATTTTGTACGGATAACGTTTTATGGCATTAGCTTTATAAGCTATGAGATATTATCTTTGTAAGTAGGGTGTTTCATATAGGATATTATTGCGGAAGTGTAGTAACATGGTAAAAACCTTTTTTGTTATTTGAACACCAAACCCCCTTATAAACGTCATAAAAATACTACGCTTTTAAATTGTTTTTATATCTTTATTTTTTTGTGTATCTACTGGAGCAGAAAAATGTTTTAATTCATTTTTTAACACAAGAATATGTTATATGGCGAATTCTGTCTTCTACGAATGCTCTAAATAAATTTGCCTTTTATTTTGCATAAGAACGTTATTTAATATACTAAAATATGTATGAACATGTTACTTTTTTGTTCATGTCGTTATTTGTGCACAATGAAAGGTGTCTGTTCTCGTAGACTACCCTAAATGTTACGTGAACGCCTGACATGCGTGCATGGATAAAATAAACATGGATGTGAGAAAGGCGAGAGGGTATGTATCTAAGGATCTTAGGACGTGTCATTCTGTAGACTCCTAGACCCATGGGAGGACATTGTGAGATTATGTACAGCCGCGAACAAAATTACTTAAGCACTCACCGAATATTTCTTAACAAGTTTCGTGTTTCTAACGAAAAGGTAAGTACTTTTGGGACCGATTTATGTAACCATGCGAGTTTTAATTCAGGCAAGTAGGTTTTTTATTGCTTTGCTAAAGATTAATCTGTCAAAGGAATTGAGGCCACCTCTTCTATCTACCTACATACCTACCTGGCAATTAGTAATAAGCTCGTGTATACTATAGAATAGATATTAACTTTTTATCTTAAAGTAAAGTTTGGATGTAAGGTGTAGGTTATTCTCAAAGTTATCAACACGATGTCAAAAAATTTTTCACCAATATTTATAATGGTTCTGCAAGGTGGACCTAGACAATTGGACATTATTACTTTATTCCCAAAACAGACACGACAAAAATTTCTACGCAGACAAAGTCTCAGGCTGAATCTAACTCATCACACCACCCACGGTAGGAAAGGGGGTGGTCAATTCTCGGGATCGGAATTCGGCAATCTAACTCTTAACTACCTTAATTTTATAGCTAAAGGTGAGTGTACACACTTCTATCGTAAGAGGCAGTACACATATAGTGTAGGACTGTAGGTACACTCAGTACATGACGTACTAAAGTTTCGTAATCCGTGCTGTTTAATGCAAATACTTGTATATAGCCTAGGATCCATTATTTCTATACAAAAGCTTTTACCATTTCCCCGACTAATGCTTTGAGATACTGTGCCCCTGTTATGCATGTATTGTGCCGTTAAATTCGAAGAGCTCTGGAGTATTGCCAGCGCGGAAGGATTAATGAATTTCTTGAAAGTTGTTTATCGGTTCTCTTAGTAAATCTTTTGCGATTTGCATTGAAATAGATTAAAGTTCTAGTTTTCCGTTTACCCTTTGTTGCTGCTTCTAGGGAATTTGTTTGGTTTAAGTTTGATTTTTATTTCAGTAAGATCTTTAGTTTGAATAGTATCTTGCAATATATATTGTTTTCTGTAGGAGAATTCAACTTTAGGTTGGAATTTTTCATCGTGTTTTGCGAAGAATTTAGAATTATAATGGTATAAGCTTTTTCTATAGTTAATTATTTAATTTAAGTATGGATTTTCTGAAAGGTATTTTCCATTCAAGGATATTTCATTACCTACTGTTTTATATAAAACTGTATTATATTATAGGCCGGCAACCACACGGATACCACTCGACAGTATTATGATGATATAAATATTAGATTCAAAGTGTATTTAACGGAGATTACTGTAGAGCGAACGAAATGCGGTCAGCTCTCAGTGCACCACAAACTGTTATTAAAACGTAATTAACCGTATAACTAATTAATTTCCCCAAAAATCAGACGGAACTCTCGTTTAATTGTTTAAAGCCATTGAAAAGCAATTAGATTGATATTTGCCAATTAAACTTTACCTAACTTTCGCTGTGTCCGGGTGTCGGGTAAAATCCTCTGTAACGAAACCTCGTATTTCACTAAGCCTACCTATAGACATGGGTCTAACACGCTAACAATACTTAATGCCTATGTATATTACATGATATGGGACACTAACTAGTATGTAATGTTATCCTGATCGAGTTTTGGTTACAACTGATGACGACCTGATTGGCGCAGTGGCTAAGCGATTGGACTGCCGCGCTAAGGGTTGCTGGTTCGATTCCGTGGACAAAAATTTGTGTGATCCGCAGATGTTTGTCTTAAGTCTGGGTGTGTGTATCCGATATTTCATGTTTGTGGAACGCCAACACGATACAGGAGAAATTCTAGTGTGGGGTGACGTTTTTCTGAAAACGAACAAAAAGCAACTGCCTATCTAAGCCAAGACTAGCCAACTTCTCAGGAAATCATCCTCTTTCCTAAAAAATAACAATGATTTTATTGTAACTATCACTGCCGATTGCATGTCAAATAATCAACTAATGTCAAACGATGTTGGAGTTGATTATTTACTTAAGAGGTGTTTAAGTTATAGGACATTTTTATTACCGTTTATTGGTAAGGGAAAATTATGCACGACAGTGTGTGCAGACTCTGCAGGTAGTCTTTTCCATCACGCTCATAATCCGATGGGATGGCCCACTGACACGACATGAGATCATCCGCAGGACCAAATTCGAATTTTTCCATCTATTCATATTGACCGATGTTTGCACTATGTAGTGATCTAATATAGCTACTATAACATACCTAGAACTTGTGAGTACGTGCTATTCGTTAAAATGTAACCCTACTCAAAATATTGTAATACCTTAATCAAAATTATGTCGCTTTAATAATGTAATTAAGTGTCACAATAACTTTAAGTAAAAAGCGTTTATGATAAATTACTCTTTTTCACGTCATTTTAACGACTATGAACGCCACGCGAACGTGAACTAAATTTTAATTTTTGTACTTAATCCAGTTTAACTTTCTCACAATAACAGTTATTTAAGAAACTTTGAGACAGGTCTACGAGTACCTACGTCTCTGTGAATTTCTTTTCGCAGTTTCAATATTGTATTCACTTTTCTACACATATGTACTGGTGTGAAGCTAACGCAGTGTACAGTTACGCACAGTGTTGTCTCAACACCCGCTGAGATCGACACATCGGCGCCTGGCTGGATAGCACTGGATTTTCTAAGCCCATACGTAGGAGTTCAACGACCTCCGACCTTAAAATACAGCATATTCATATTAAAAACTGTTTAGTACATGTACTGTTAAATTATATTATAGGTTTACCTATAAAAGCGTGACGTCACATTTCTGTTTTGGTGTTATATTAATGTAGGTAAGCATATTAGCCTGTTTACTCAACTAAAGCGGAGAAATTCGCATTGAAAAGTTCCAAGAGTTTTTCCGTTCTAACATGACAAAACGGAAAGTACGTTAAAATTCGGTTATTATGCATATATAAACATCAAAACAACAACATCACCAGTAAAATTTTCCTGTAATGCGTGTGGACGGAATTTCGGTCACGTCGGCCAATCTCAAACCTTAGCCGTATGACAAGAGCTAACCATGCAAGAAATATTGTAGTGCACAAGTGTTGGACACATGCACTTTCACGAAAAGTTTCAGTAAACGTTATTAAATATTGATTCAAATCAAAGAAAGTTTACATCTAATCAATGATGACAAATGTAAACTAGCGATAAATATGTGTATGCTTCAGATGGATTGTTAAAATATTTATTCCCCTTCCATTCCTTCCCCCATCACATTTCGAATTTTTGTGCGTCATCACCATTATCATCATTAGCCGGAAGACGTCCACTGTTGAACAAAAGCCTCCCCCTTGTGTACCTAGTATAAAATATAAATTGCTAAAAATGGTAAAGGAAAACTTCGTGAAGAAACCGGCACACCTGAGTGTTTTGTCAACGGTGTGTAAAGCAATGTCAGAGTCCTACAGGGGGTTTAAACTCTGACACCTGGTTGTTCTTCAACCATACGATAAGAAGAAGAAAAAGTTTGTATTCTTATTAAATAATAATAATAAAATAATTTCTGTGATCCAATTATTACATCCAAAAACCTTTTTAAGTTTAATGGTACAAAATATACTTTTTGGCTGACTGCATACCGGTTTACGATTTTTACGTAGTATTACTGTTTTTAGTACCAAACAAGATAGTAGTACCTAATAGATTTTTGTCACTGTGTTTGAGTTATGCATTATGCATATCTGTAAATGCACCTACTATGTTGGAAAGGGCCCTAGAGTCGGCACGTTATTGTAAAATTAGATTTTCAAAATACAAAGGGCTGGTCTTTCACCCCTTACCCATCTTTGAAGGCTAGACTCGATATGGTTAAAGAAATAGCTTGCTATAAAGCTGTAGATCTTCTGTTGCATACAAATTACAAACTGAAAACTAACGAGCGATTATTTTTAAGATTATCTTTACTATCGCTAAAATATAATATTATGCAGAAACATGTTGATATATATCAACAATATTATTATGTTCTGCATAATGAAATATAGTAAACACGTGTGTTTTTTGCAAATATATCATAGGGAATACACATAAACGAAACCTGTGAACACCATTTGCATACATATTTGTGTGATATATTGGGCCTTTTTCACTAACATTAAAATAAGTTATGTGAAACAGTAATTAATAGTTTCTTTAGGGGCGATAACTATACTTGCTTTATATTATAATATTTTTACATTTTAAGATAAAATCGACAGTTATTGTGCGCGTACAAAATCATCAATATTCCAAAACCCTCAGCAATAAATAACATAAAATAAAGATACAAATGAAAAAGAAAATTCCTTTGGAATGATTCTCGTTACCAGCGGTCCATATTGTTCCCACGGTCTAGACCCACCTGCCCACGTGCGTCCTTGACTCATTCGAACAAACCTTTTGTGTTGGGTACGCATTAGTCACATAATTACTAGGGACAGTAATAGTATTAGTCTAGTACGTTGCCGTACTTACTATATTTATGTGTACTATACATAATGGCTCTACTTAGTTCATATTTAGGCGAATGTAAAGAGATAAATACTATCTGTCCAGTGGCCACCGTACTAATATTATTACGTCCAAACATAATATCACACATCACGCAGTATATACAGTATGTAGTATTCCCACATTTCGCCAGTTATGTTTTAGGTCCCAATATAATAGGGGGCGAGCCTATTGCTATTAACCGGGCACAAATCCAAACTCTGTTACTAAGAACGACCTTATGACCGAAATTCGGATTCGGCAACAAACAACAGAGACTTGTCGGCGCAGAAGATAAATAATAGACTAATAATGGTGGGTCCGCACAATAAGATGTGCTCTTCATTTCTGCACACTCATAGTTCGGTGGGCTGATAAATTGAACTGACCGAGAGAAGGTGATGATGAGACGTAGAACGAACGGGTTAAATAAATAGCTTCCTTAGGCTTGGAGATAGCAAGCATGACCGCGGTAAACTACGGTGTAATAAAGCAGCTTTGATCTCCTCAAGTTACCGTACTACACCCAGCCTGGTATTTCATTCCTCCATTATAGAAATCTTTTTTTTTTGCAATGATTCTAAACATTGCTCAGAAGATTACAACATTCTTTCCTAGCCTTCAGATATCTGGGTGCCTTTCCTTATTTTTATAACGTTGTCCCGCACGAGGAATTCTTTTATGCAATCGTTGTTGTTTTTTCTGATTCTCCTGCGAGAAAATAGCAATACATATAATTATGCGTAACATAGGTATACAGAAGCCGTAATAGGTATTCCTCCCACTCTCTTATATAAGTTTTAAGCTTTTATTAACTCTTAACTAACTAGGAACATTATATTTTATCCATAATTCAATATAGCTCTCTACTTAGGTACTTCTATATGATATTAAGTACGTCGCAAAAACACCCATTCCGTTATAGAATCCCCAATAAAAGTATTTTTAGCTCAAAACAGTGAACCAAAAACATGACTTACAAAGTATTTTTCTCGCAAATATATATTCTCACCTTTGGTTGAATTCCTAAATATATATGTAATGAAATTTGGACCTTATTTTATAGGAGGTAAGGTGCTGTTGTAATGGGGATGATACAATTTGTTACAAGTAACGCGTTTAGCGACTTAAGACTCCGGTAGTTACGTTCGGGTCGCTTAATTCTGTACGCCTACGCCAGAGCGAAACGAAACTCTCTTCGTTGAAGCTTCCTTATGGTCAATGTTGAGCGTCCGGTACGCATGTAACTAGGCTCATTTATTCGTATGAGATATAGAAATCTATATGATACAACTGTTGAAGCATACAATAAATAAACAACAACACAAAAAATATACTTATAGTAGATACGGATAGGTATATTTTTTGTGATGATTGTGAAAAAATGACAAACTGAAGCCGATTGTTTTAAGGAATGATGATTGGATGATGACACACTATTAGTTGCTTTGTTCAGTCTGTTCATAAACGTAATACAGACAATTTGAGTCATCTATACATATAATAAAATCGTAACGAAGTCAAAACTGTACATTGAAGATATTTGAAAAAAAATAAGTGCAATGGGATGTCTGAACGCTTCTGAAGCCAAAAATATAATTTTTAGAATTTTTGTCTGTTTGTCTGTTTGTCTGTTTGTCTGTATGTATGTGTTAGATTAACGTAAAAACTACTGAATAGAATCCGCTGAAAGTTTGCAAATATATTCTTTAGGGGCCGGCGCGTCGGTATGCTTAATATCATCACGGCATTTGCAAAGAGGGCTGAGCAATATTGCATTATGTCTTTGTTTTGTCTAATGTTTGCCGTAGAATGATAAAAAGACGAAACCAATAGTTGCATTATGCAGATTACTTACAGATGAACTTCTGAAGTATAAATCATCACGCTATATCCACAAGGAACTGAGCAGTGAATCATGACATGTATAGAAACGTCTATTTTAAACATATTGCTATGTGTCACCGTAGCGTGGCGGTTTAACGGTCGCCCTACGAGTTATGCATAGTAAGATCGATTCTTGCCGAGGGTTTTTCTTTTTGCGTTAGCTTTAATTTCTTTTTGCATGTTTTTGACTTAAATATCAATAAAAAGACAATTATAATATATATTTTAACATAATATTATTACCAACAATTTCCAGTAAATTATAGTTCTAAATTTTTATTTTTTTTCTACATTAGTAAGTTTGTAAATTCACCATTTCAAATAAGTGATGTCCAAACAATTCTGAAGCCAAAAGCAGTCGCTTCACGTTGACAACAGATAGGTTGTTCCATACTCACCTGTGCTTTCTAGGACGTTTGAAACACACATCAATGTTGAATCGTGTTCCAGCGTCGAGTCAATTAAATACATTTGCAAATACGTAAACAAGGGTAGTGACCAGGCAACGTTCGCTTTGCAAAGCACTGATCGGGATGAAGTGACCAAGTACCAGTCTGGTCGCTACATTAGTACTTCAGAAGCAGTATGGCGAATGCTGGCGTTCTCTATACAAGATCGGCATCCAGAGGTCATGAATTCATGGACGTCCATTTTGAGAATGGCCAGCGCATTTTTTTTCGACCCCGCCAATGTATTAGAGCGATTGGAAAATCCCCGCCAAACAACACTCTTGGCATTTTTAAATTGATTAAGGGAAACTTGAAAAATTATGGACACCAGCGGGACTCAAACCCGCGACAGTCGCCGTACCGTGGCGCCGCTCTGCCAACTGAGCCACCGTGTCACTGCTCGCATCCATCAAATTTCAAGTTCCCTTTTAGTATTTACGTCTTGAGGGTGACGTTAGGTATTATCTGTTGGAATCTACGATTACCAATTCAGTGTTGTACCTTTACAGCTACAAACCACTAAACCGATAATACCAACCAAAATTTATATGACTTTTGGTATTTTTTATGCATGTTGCCATGCTAGGCTTAAATTTTAAATTGATTAAGGGAAACTTGAAAAATGATGGACACGAGCGGGACTCGAACCCGCGACAGTCGCCATACCGTGGTACCGCTCTGCCAACTGAGCCACCGTGTCACTGCTCGCATCCATCAAATTTCAAGTTCCCTTTAAGTATTTACGTCTTAAGGGTGACGTCAGGTATTATCTACGATTCCAACAGACGACTCTTGGCATTTTTACGTCTCTGTGAAGTTGATTTTTTTGCAAAGTCACTTACGTATGATGAGGTGCCGTCGTACTATACATACTACAAGCAAAGAGGTGTATTTAATCGACATTGACGTGGTCGTATTGTCGAAGGGTTTCCGGGAATCTTTATGGACACTGCATTGGGAAGGATTTACACTGTGCATCCAAATAATGCCGAGTGCTATTATTTGCGGCTATTGCTTCACATCGTATAGGGGCCAACGTCATTTGCATTATAGGTATCGTCTTAAGGACAGTTGATGGTATGGAGTATCCGACATTTCGTGCAGCCTGCGTAGCACGAAATCTTCTTGACGGTGACCAACACTGGGACAACACTCTCCTGGAGGCTAGCGTTAGTGATAGCCCAAGTCGCCTATGACATTTGTTTGCCGTCATGTTGGTATTCTGCGGTATTGCAAACCCGGTTTTGTTGCGGGAAAAATATTGGCGTCATCTCTCTGAGGATATTTCATGGGCTTTAAGACATACTATTGAAGGAGACATCGGAGAAACTGATGAACGCATTTTGAACCACTGTCTCAGTTCTCATCAAGACGTAGTTATTGCCATCGGGGGCAATCCACTGTTGGAATACGGTTTACCGGCTCCGCAACCATTAAATAATCAAGAACGTGGAAACAGGAAGTATGTCGCCGAAACAAATTATGACCAAGACGCAATGACCACCATCGTGAATGACTACGTCACTAAATTTACCTCAGAGCAAGCACAGATTTACAATATTGTCCTTGAAAGGGTTCGGCTCGGCCAGGGTAAAATGTTTTTCTTGGATGCTCCTGGTGGAACAGGGAAAACATTTATTACCACTGGCATTCTTGCAGAGGTTAGGAAACAAATAACGGTGGCAAAATTGTCTTCCGGAATTACTACCTCTCTCTCCCTTAGATGACAAAATATAAGCGCTCGCCATACTCTAGATACACATCAATTCGAAGCAATAAAACGTCTGTTCTTGGAGAGTTACGCAATAGTTTTAAGAGAAATTTGCTGAAATGTAGTCATAATAATTATAGTAAAAATGTACAATACCACATAGTGAAAGTTTTAGACAGAACTAAGCAGGAACAACAATCATGTGATGGATCGGATATGATTTAATAGTGTGATTCCCGCGTTCGGCAAGATATTTGCTTATTCAAACAACATAATATTTTTAATTTTATTGGTTTATATGTTTTAACTCTCTAGCAGAAAGTGGACTGTAGGCAACCATCGTCAAGTTAAAGGTCTGTGATCCACCTCAAAGTTATCCTTTTGTAGATAATCATCATAGACATAAATTTTCATTAACCGGGCACAAATTTAAAGTCGGTACTGCCACCGAGAATTAGTGGAAAAACCAATCACTCTTTCCGATCTGGTAAACAAACACACGGAACTCCCGCTCAGCAGTCGCATTTTACGAACACTAGACCAATAAGGCAGTCAAATTCTAAGTTCCACACAATTATCAAAGTATTTTTGTTGCTGGGGAAATCCTCATGGACTTCCTCCACCATGAGCGGACGGAGGGTTATGCCAGTCTCTTATACTAACTAAAACCTCAGGGTATCCGCCTAACAACCTTAGGTTGAGGGACTCGCGATCCGCGTATGCTACACCATCTCTTTAAACAAATTCTGACTCGCCTCTTCGCGATTGGTCGCGCTCACCACGTAGGTACGGCCTACGTGCCTTATGTCCCTTAAAACCGCCTTTTCTGTTTGAGCATCGAACTGCCCAAGTTCGTCGCCCACAGGCCCAACCTATGGGTGACGGACATGAGCAGTTCGTTTAAATTTCGGCTACAATAAATTTCAAAACAAGCGCTTGGCGCATTTTGGCATACAAACTATCACCATTAGCACACGCAGAGGTAGACTTAATTAAGGCCTAGAAACCAGCTGATTTTTACACGGATTACTATAATTATGACGGTCGCTTCTGAGTTACCAGTCCACACTCTCTGTAAATGTTGTCTGCTGAAGACAAAACTACAACCGTAGTTCAGAGAAATGCATGCTGTCAATGTAGTACATAGATACAGTAAAATAAAGATACATTTAAAATTTAAATTCCTTATAAGCCAACAAATCGTGTCAATAACTTTCCTGTTAGTCACTCAATATTTACCGATCATACAAAATCGGTATAAAAAGTAAACTAGCCCCATCTTAATTTGAAATATACCTTTATCATTAAAATACTATTAATATTCCATTCGGTAAGTAATTTGTAGTGTTTTCCACTTACTTACAAAATCTGATTATAGTCTACTGGTGTTTTTACCTGAAATTCACGCGGACGAAGTCGCGGGCAACAGCTAGTACTCAAATAAATGTAATTGCTGTGTATCGCCGACTCCCTAACAATAATATTTCAGGTAAATATGACACACGCGTCATTCTCAAGAATAAGAGCCGTCTTTTCTGACACACTATGAAATATAATTTCGATCTAGACACATGCTAGGATTATTTGTGTTCTATTTCTAGGATCTCTACAATTATATTAGTTTTTGGAAAAAAAATATAGACGCTTTTTTTACGATAGTACATATTTCCGCTACAGTGGCGCCAGTGTTCGATTTTTAAAAGTTGACCTCGAAATTAATATAACTCAACATACAAGCTACTTGTTTAAGAAATCTTTATGCAAAATACTATTGGAGTAGCGTTACTTATCTACAATGCATACCTAACAAAAGACAGGACAAGCTAAAGTTACGAGATAAAATAACTTAAGTCTTCTTATGGCTACCAGACTAAATATGTATGTTTGTAAAAGATATGTGTTCCATAAATACTCTCGCAGTAATAATAAAGAATTGAATCGTACACTGCAAATTTTAATATTCTGCAATGTTGACGTCTGATTGGACGCTTGAGAATTCTTTATTTAAATTTACTGAAACTTGAATATCTTTGATGATTCTTCTTGTTATATAGATCTCGTCTGTAAAGTTTTATTTTTGTAGATATGCTTCAATGAAAGCCATTGTAGTCAGCCATAGAAGACAGTTACAAATAGACATGATATTTACTATGTGGTAGGTCTTTTTCATTCTATATCTAATCTGGACCACCAAGATACAGGCTATGCCTAGTTTGGGGCCCCCTGCTACTTCCATACTGATCTCCATAATATGTTTAACATCTTGTATATTAACACATTTTTTTTGTACTGAGACTAACTGTGTATGTCTTATAAACAATTATTATTACTAAATGTTAAGATATAGATTTAGTATTTTAAACTTAACCCTTTAACTGTCCATTGAATGTGTGTCCACGCAACGTGCATGTAATACACGTTGATTGTTTAACTATTATGTCTACTTGGCGGAAAGGCAACGTGGTAAACTGCTCTTTTATGTTTAATATAGTAGGTATATCTTCATTTATAATCCAGGTTTTAATTGCATAATATCGCCATAAATCATAATCATAAGATTATGTTTTCATTTCAGAAATATTAATTTATTTGCTAGTTAAACTAATTTAAAAGTAAATCTAAAATTAAAATTTATTTCAAACTTCTAATGAAATATTAATCCAATAAGATGAAATTAAGGGTATCTATTATAATGTTTTAATTATTAAACAAAGTAAGATTCATGAATGACTTGGATATTGTTGGATAAGAAACGAAGCACGGTAGAGAATAACGGAGAATTTCACAAAAAATATCTTAGTACAGACTCGCTTATATAACAAGGAAGATTGTGTCTTACTCTTACATAAGGGGCGACTAAGACACCTGACTTTTAACAACGGTTACCAAATCTTTTAACGTGTTATAAAGTTTATTAAAAATTTAAGATTCTTATATAAAATATATAATTCTTTGTTTATTTCGAAAGAAATGCTAGTCACAACATATCGTTAAATAAAAGTTTAAAATGGACACAGACAAAACTTTAATGTTAGCGTAGGTGTATTTTTTCAAAGATAGCACCCACTCTATTAAAGTTACTTTGAAACATAACATAGCATTTTCACGCCTGTATTCCCCGAAGACATAGGCAGAGGTGCACATATAGTACACCCACATTTCGCCAGTTACGTTTTTAGGTCCTAATGTAATAGGGGGCGAGCCTACTTCAGATAATTATAATAAAATGACGTAGACACGCTTGTATATCTAAAGAGGTCAACGTCGGCAGATGTAATGTAAGCAAGCCTATTGTCATTCTTCCATCGTGTTGAAATAAAAATGTCAATTATAAACCTCAGTATTAATTTGGCACTGTTTCTAGTATGAGCTTTTTATAGTTAAGATTAGACTTGATTCTAGCACATTACCCTCCCGCAGTTGCAGTTTTTGCGTATCAATTTATTTGTCGCAAGTACAAGCTTAGAAAAGGGACAAAAACAACAATTTAAAAGTCTCATCTGCTCATATAGATCTATAATAGACAGTTCTAGACACTTTGAAAGAGCCATTCAGAATTTCAATTCAGCTAATCCAATAAAGCAATTCATAAAATTTAATTTCAAGTGATAAACTATTGTGACAGTTTACTCAATGGCTTAGTGTCAACCTGTCAAAAGCAC
Organism: Abrostola triplasia; assembly: GCA_946251915.1. NCBI lineage: Eukaryota > Metazoa > Arthropoda > Insecta > Lepidoptera > Noctuidae > Abrostola > Abrostola triplasia. The sequence continues at coordinate 4,300,001 of OX276434.1, read as the reverse complement.
TACGCAGTATAAAATAGAAAAATAATCTCGATAAAGCGTATTCACTTATAAACCAATTTGGTTGTTTGTCAACGTCACGTATCGATCAACTTGAGTGATTTACGATTACGCTACCAACGTGTTGTAGTTGTTGCCTATTTCAGATCAGTTCCAATTGTTTGGAGAATTACAAGACTAGCAAACATTACGCTTAGCGGTGACGGGTTAAATAGGATTGTAATTAGTGGTATATATTACGTATTGACCACTAATTGTCTCCATGTTCTAACACTCAGCTTTATTACGAACCTAATGACGTGTGAGGGTAGAATATTCTTATCAGTGCGAGAACAAATTTATGTGTTTGCAACCTACAAATATGTTGGCGAATGCTTTACTAACAGCAAAACTCAGACATTCCTAACTAATAGTAAGTAATAATTCTCTTGAAGTCTTAACTTAGTGTTAGTTTAAGTAATAATAAAACATCTCTGAGTTCGTAATGAACTATGCTACAAAAAGAAAGTGTGTTAAAATTAAGATATCAATCGGAAATTTAAATTTCAACATCATTGAATCTTCAGATCTCACGCATCTAAAAACGTTAGACAATGAGACTAATAATATATTCGAAGAAGTATCTCACAACCCTTTTATGTATAGTCAAGCGTCTAAACAAAACCAATTGGGACATCATGTCCCGTTTAAAATAGCCTACGTTTATACGAGCATAGTTTATTTCGTTCTGCTTTTAATAGAACGAAAAGATTAAGTGTTTTGTTTGATTGGCGTTGCGTGTAGGTTGTAAATGTCAACTTCGGAAAGGATTAGTGTGGTATAAGCTGGTGACAGGCCCGATTTCTAACTATAATATAAACTGCTTTATAAACATTTATTACAGTGACGTATTTTTGTTTTCTTCGAGAATTTTTTATTATTACTTGGCAGACTGCCTCGTTGGTCTAGTGGTCGCTAAGCGCGACTGCTGAGCACGAGGTCCTGGGTTCGAATTCCGGGTAGGGCAAAGTGTTACTGGGCTTTTCCATTAGGTAATTCTCAGTACTAGCACGGAGTCTGGATTTGTGCTCGGTTGATGGCAATAGGCTCGCCCCCTATTACATTGGGACCTATAAACATAACTGGCGAAATGTGGGTGTACTATATGTGCACCTCTGCCTACCCCTTCGGGGAATACAGGCGTGATGTTATGTTACTTGGCATAGACGAAAGGTATACGAGTGGGTATATTCACTGTAATATTTCTACCTTTATTGAGAAAAATGCACAAAATTACATACACAGCAGTCTCGGAGATGTCTGAAGAAAAGCTAATATTCCATCAAGATGTGAACTCGCGTGAATATTGCAGCAGTTTTCGATGTACCGCACGTATTTTCAGCAAGTTTCCACGTATTACTCTAATGGTACCTCATTTAGTTTCTTTGACTTATTGTAGTGACTTCTAACAGATGTCTAGCATGAGATCAAAAGAATTAAAAGCATCCACATACGAAATACATTGTTGCAAGCAACAAAGGCATAATGTACAAATGTAGTCGATTATACAGGTTGCGGTTGTAATTGCGGTGTCACTGCCATGTCATCAGCAAATGGAACAGTTGCATAGCCTTTGAAAAGGTCAATGGATATAGCAGCTCATTAAAATCATTGTATTTCATGATACTAATACACGCGAATAGATTTATTCTATTCCACTGACGTGCAAGTTCAACTTCCCAAATTACTAATTAGTATCAATTGACTATCGCTGATCCTCGATTAGGTGTATTAGATGTATCTGCTCATGGATGGAACCCGTAATTTGCGACTCACTCTAGCAGAATCAGCGTTTTTCAATGTTTCTACATATTCACTGAATTGGTAGAAAGAAAGTTTAGTCCATTTTGTTAGCTTGGAATTGTAGATGTATAAAATTGTTATATATTGTTTTCATTCTGTATTAGATTTAAGTTGTAAATAGTTGTAAAATAGATATTTGAATATATTCTAAATTAAATTCTCCTATAAAATTTGTATACTACTTTTTAGTTGGTAAAGGCAGCAGGAATATCCCGGCCATTCTTCAAGTCAAATTGTGTGTATCTTCATTGTCTTTATTACATTCGGTACCCTAATCTAATGAGATAAATAAAGTGAGATTATCCGTCTCTTTATTACCCCAATACTATCCTCTCATTCTGCTGCGGCCTGCCTCGAATACAAGCTTGTGTTGATGCTAATAAAACAAAATAATAATTGGTCTTTCGTAACATAAAACTAATCCAATAAAATAGAAGTTGCTAGAACACTCCTGAAAGAGCTTACTGCAATGGCAAGGAATTAAAATACCGTAGCCAATACGATAGAAGAAGAATAATAAACAAGTTTTAACAATCCAGATTAAACCCGGTACTTTCACTAATATTCACACCCACAAACCTAATCCTTAACCCCAAATTGCGGTGAACAATTTGTCGACAACACGAAATATTCGTGCGAAGGGACTTACAAAAACATTTTACGCTCAACTTGGATTACAATAATAATGTAAAATATGATCTGAGACTCAACTAACTAAAGCGGGTTGCAGACGATAAAGTGTTCATATAAATCAGGCGAGCGTAGCTTTCCCCGCAGATTTTCACGTAATAACAGACTCGTTTGAGAGAAAAGTGCGTAGTTCTGAGTAATTCATAACTGTCGCGTAATCAATGACGGTGTGGGGCGTGTCAGGATTTTTCTCAACAGTATCATAAAGATGATTGAGGTGTTATCGTTGGCCAGTGTGTGTGATGTAAAGAGCTAGCATTTATCTACTGCCACATAATAATAATTTAAAACTCCGGGCCCTTAATAAATGATCCCGTCTGAGAAGTCGCTTAGACGCCGTACTATATTTCAGTACATCAGTATATCAGGAAAATTGTTATAATTGAGACGTTCGGCACTTATAATTCGCGTCATTTATTCTATATGCAAAGCTATTATCAAGGTCGCTGTTTATCTAGGAACATATCCTGCATCATCACCCAGGAAACAAAAGATAACCGATGACCTTGTAGTTCCTATTGCAATAAGTAATTACGCATAGGTTTGTTAGATATTCATTTTAATTGAGACAATACTTATATAATGAACATCGAAGTGTACGTACAGGAGCAAAATTAATCAGTGTCACTTTCTAATTCTGACAATGTGCTAGTGAAAATGTCAAGTCGATAAGAGACGTTAAGTATCCGAACTGCTTGAACAACTAGTTATAGGTCGCAGTCGGTGCCACTTGGCTATTAGCCAGTAAGTCCTGCAAGACGGGCTTTTTTCTTCATAACAAGATAGTAGTTTTAATTAGTGAGTCAAACGTTGTTCGGACACTGTTAGTTGGACTGGACAACTTAGAATACCTACGCGTGTTATTTGTATCGTTCAGGCCCCGTATAAATTAGGGAGCTACACCTAATATTTACACTTTTTACTTAGAGTTATATTAAAAAATAGTATCTGTAAAAATGGTTGATAATAGAGACTCAGGAACAGACCAGCCAGTCATTAGCCAGGATCTATGTTCAACAAAACAAAAGACGTCCATTTGTTTTCTCATATAGATACCAGCCGAAGCAACAGATTTGAGTTTCGCATAAATTCTCCGATATCTTAACAAAAACAAGTTATTTTGCATAGCTCGACTATGAATAACAAGAGTAACCGAGCGATAGGTAATTAATTCACCTGCCTACAAACTTTCCCTACTTTTGTTTATACATCTACTCGTAATCCAGATTTATAGTCAGGTAGGAAGGTGCGATAAATTACTAAGTGCTTAGAACTTGTTCAAGTATTATCATCGTTTTTCTCGATTAAAGGTAATAATTGCCCAGCGATTTGTGGATTTATTTATCCAGCCTTTCGATATATATTGCAATATAAAATAAGATTGTTTTATATGAAGTACATATCTGCTTAACAGGCCTACGACCAGGTGGACCAACAATATAATCAGAGTTGCGGGTAACCGGTGGATCCAAATGGCAAGTTGTCTTTCATTGTAGCATTCTAAGAGGGAGGCCTTTGTTCAACTGTAGACGGCTTCCAGCTGATGATGGTGATGAGATAAGCTTATAATACAAAGTAAACATAAGACTAAACAATGAATTGTACGCCAAGATTGTTGGTCTAATAATCGTACAAATGTTATATTAGGACTATACCGAGAAATTAGTTTAACGTGCGGTGGGTGTCGTGAAAATAACCTTTGCTTTAAGTTCTGAAGTTAATTTCAGGCGGTAAATGTTAGCAGGAGTTCATATTTGAAAACCATTGACAGTTAGATTCAATATTAATTGAATATAGGGATGCAAATATGTTTTTGATGCAGTTAAGATTATACGACTACGTATAGACAAGGTTGCGTATAATTGAGTCATTAAAAATGAAGAAGAGGAAGGTTTTTATGTGCTCATCATCAGCCGGAACACATCCATTGTTGAACAAAGTCTTCCCCTTGGAGTGGGGGAAGGTTTGCCATAACCACCAAGCGGCTTGGGGTTTATCTAAGTAAAGTTATTTGGAGTTCTACCAGTATGAGTCATCGGCAATTACACTGCGTACTGAGATGTTTTCTATATTTGTTATATTCATAGTCTGAAGGGACAGTGCAGGACTGATACAATTGTGCCGCTGTTGTGCTCTTTGCACGAAGGGTTCGCAATGTGTAACGAAGGGTTTCAAGTGCTGCTTTACTTATGTGTGCACGAGTTACAATATAATCCATGACTTCGGAAAAAACTGGCGTGGCCTAGTACATGTATGTTGGTTTTCCAGTATAAAGGTTACTTAAATGAAATTAAAGAATTTTCTTCCTTACTTTTTCAGAAATATTACTTTCACACAAGCAAAGCAAATTTGAAAACTTCAATTGAAACTTGTGTGAAGCCGAAGCGGGATTTATGTCGTTTATATGTTATTTTATATCGGTTTATATGGGTGTATGGAAACTCTCCCGCTTAGGTTATGTCCGTGCTATCTAGGTTCTAGTGAAAGAGTTGACTGACAGACAGTTTCTTCCACTTGGTTCCTAAACCACCAATTTGTATATTATACAACTAGCTATTTGCAGTTTTTCTAGCAATCTTAGGGTCACTACTTATGTGAACATTTGTTTTCCAAAAGTCAAAGAGAAAATTATCAAATCGGCAAATTTAGTTGCACGTCACGTTACCAACAGTTATACGTAACAGCACGATATAAATATTGTTGGTAGATGCCCAAGATTATAAACTGAACCTTTATCCTAAACAGAGTTGTTGGCAATATATTTATATCGAAACGTAAATATACAAATTGGAAATAGCTCTCAGTACAGTTTCCTTTTGTGTGTTTGTTTGTTCTTACATGATATTGTGCAAGGACGGCTGTGCATAATAGCTAGATAGTGTGTTTACACTGCGGTGCATAATAATTCACCACACAATGAACGATTATATGGTCGGTGTGGCCACGAATTTTGGCGAACGGAAATCATGTTGAGTCTCTCTGTTTGGTTTAAGATTGTATTTAGCACTGTGTGTGTTTTATTGGGGGAATAATTGTGTACTTATTTGACGTTTTATTGTTCACGTAGTTAGCGAATAAAGCATTTTAAATTGTTATCGTAAGACCATCAAAACAAAACAAAATAACGATAAAATTTAATCTAAACAAACTAGTAATGCCTAAGTCATCTGTGTTCGCGTTGGTTGAAGTATATAAGGTATAATAATAAATTGTATATTATTATTAAGATAATATTTCAAGAAAGCACTAATTTTCCTATATTGAAAAAGTTTTAGGCCATACGTCAATATACCCCACTAAAATGAAACAAAAGTACCACTATAAACAGCTATAATACTCAGCGTACTGATCCATTTCCTTTGAACAACTTGAAAACAAAATACATTACAGCCGTACATTACAATAGCTGATTACTCAACACGTTGAGTTCAGCAGTACGTTTCACACATATGCGCATAGCAAGTATATATAAAGAGGTATATATCGAGCCTTTCGAACTGATTTCAAGCGTATTTATCGAGTTGAGCTCAGTATTAGTAATTACTTTGTATTTACGCTTCGTGGAGGTTCAATAGCTTTGATTTAGACATATAGAACTCTTACTAAGCGTATATAAATGAGGTTTGAAATTAGTGTTTATGTAACCTAGGTTATATAAATGTTCAGTGAGGCCGAAGAAGAAAACTTTTCTTGAAAATATACTTGTTTTCGAATCATGTTATTCTAGAATTAATTTTTGTTTAGAGCAAGTCTGCTTATATTATACGAAGGCTATGAACTATATTTTCTTTGAGTATTGATAAATTTTTCGTCACAATACAATTTCACGCTAAGATAGTTGTAATAATAATTCAGTACCTAGGTATTACACAGTTGCCAAATAATCTATGATAATGTTTGCCGAACATTATATCTGACATCTTTGTAGTGCTCAAAACATAATAGATAGTACCGGATAGTTTACCTACTGATCTAGTAAATAAGGGATGTGACGTCAAGCGGCTGTAATGAAATCTAACCGCGAACGATCTTGCACCGGAACTTGCAGTTAAATTATAAATATTTAACTTTTCGGTTCGTGATACATTATGTAGATGATATTTAAATTATTTGGGTCATGGGCTCGCCCTGTTATTTTTCGTAACTTTCCATGAGGGCTCCTCGTACCCTGCAGATGACGTAGCTGGTTAATGGCCTGTCTATGTTGATGAGTTTTTTACTTAAAATGATTAGGTTTTTGCGGACGTTGTTTTTAATATGTCAGACGTTCATCGTTTATACATACGACTGTAATCCCGATGGTGGCAGAGTTTTCTTTTAGCATGAGACCAAGCCCCAGGTTCTAGGTGGCGTGACATATTCCCATTCATAGAGCCCACAGGATGTTCTCCAAGACTTTCGACTCAACATTGAAAAAGAAATATAATCTCAAAAACTCCCTCTAACACAGTCGTACTTATTGATAGATATAAGAATATTTATGAACTTAGAGAACTTAAAATTCTTTTTTCGTTGGTTGTTGTTCGATGACAGAAACAAGGGAATTCTCAGGCTGCATTAGAATTACATGTACGTAGGCATTGTCGTCACTTGTTGAGGTTTACGTGCGCACCCTAAATTTATAGGACAAACAAAACACGTGTATGAGGTCCCTTCGGAGCCATGTAAGAAAAATACGAGGTACAAACATGGGCTCTGTGTTTCAAACATTTTACATGATTTAGTTAGTAGTAGGTTAACCAGTTACGTATACTTTATGAAGGAATTGGCACTAGTAGGCTTTTCTGTTATTCCACATTGGATATAGAAACGTAGATTGCTTAACACAGTACCTGACTAAGCGCATTGGCTGTGAGCTGCAGATATTTATTTGTTGACCATGATGGTCATAAGTCTAGACTATACTAGGCTCGTCTTTGTTTCAAGGGTCATATCTACAACATAGCTAGCGAAATTTTTAGTGCAGTTTAGTAACTATAGTACTAAGTAGGTAGAGGTGTATACTTGTATAGTTACACGTGTGCAGTGTACACGTCTGCCTACTAATACAGGAGCGATGATATTTTATGTTTTTATAAACGCATGCGCATTGTGCATGGGAGAATGATGTTAACACATCAGTGACTATCAGAGCTAACTTCAATTAATTCTTACAAATATTTGCTTGTAACATTATAACAGATTACTTTAGCGAGTCGAAAAATTTTAATCAAATATACTTTTTAATAAATGGTCAAGAAATAAAATTTGTAATTAGCCTCCGGTACGCTGGGCTCTGATTAGCAAAAAAACTTTGGATTGAGCTTTCCTAACAAAGTTGAGCGTTTTTCTTTGACATCTTAATGAACGTACCGTCGTTTTTATAACTAAGTATTTAATAGACGTGTCAGTTCCCACGATGAAATGTAATTAAATTTTTTATTACGGACAAACGAGTAGGTTATAAAATAAATATGGAGACTGGATGAATATGTATAGATTTATAAACACCTATTACTGGCAAAATCTGGGAAATAATGTCAGCGTCATGTTATGTTACCAACTGCTTAGCCGATCTAAATCATTGTCGCCATCAAGGTTCGCTAATAATATTTCAATGCAAAATCATAATAAGCATTTAATTTGATCAATATACGATTCAGGTTATCGTTCCACACGGTGTCAAAACGCCCAAATATGATTAATTAATGTTGTTTGTGAATTGCGCAAACAATCTGTCACTAGCCATGCATTACCCAGTGTTTAGACTCAATGTGTTGCACGTGGCTCGATATGATAAACATATGCATGATCCCCAGACAAACAGCGTGAATTAGTGTCACAGGACTTTAGTATGAGGTACTTATCAGATGCAGACGGGATTAAAAACAGTTGTGCTCAGTTTACTGCCGTTAACAAATGTAAAGCTGTTGACTGGGTTGGTCGGTATAATGTTATAAGGTGTCTGGTGTAGGTATGTATGTATAGTGCCCTCTAGATATAGGTGGGGCGACTCTAATATACCAAAGTAGATACTGCTACTGGTGATTTTGTTTGATTTAAGTTAATCTGCCCCAGGAAATGGTACTCACGTGTAGATCGAAATCAAATGCATGTGTGCTAACAAAAATCCTTAAACAAAACATTTATAAATCTAGCATTATACAAATAAACCTACACGATTCACATTCATTTAAATAATAAACGGAAAGGATTGGATATTTGTTGCTCAATCACGCTGGCTGAATTTTAATTGAAAATTGGACCAGATAAATGTTTCCTTTTTTAAAATTCATCATGGATAGGCACCGCTTCGTTCCGCACGGAGAGATGAATGCGTCCTATTAAACAAATTGTTTTTTTAAACCGAACCATAGTTATACATGTGTAGGGGACGTACGTAGGTACCTATATTAGGTATAATACATTTTGTGTGCAATGCAATGTAAATTAATTATCAGGTACACACCCGTGCCTAAATTATAGTTTAATTAAAATGATAAAAGTTTAAATAACTAGTCCGTGGATAGTAAACGGACAAGTTTAGGTCTTTTGTATGCTGTATGTTCGGAAAGGTTATGCATAGTTCATCGTCTGGGAATCCATGCTGTGGTCCCTGAATTAGACTGACTGTTGAGCTTTTGTGTGTGGTTAGTAATCAACCAACCAGGAGGAGCTTCTGATTTTTTATGGATTATCAAATGTCAGAACTAAAGATTAAGATACTTGAATGTTGTACATGTCCTTAGGTACGCAATGTTAGCTCAATTTTATATAAAACTTGTTCAAATACCATGAGTTTTAAAAGTTAATAACGTGTAGTATTCAAAAATCCGGACCAACTGACAGCGTTATTGTCAATATTTGTGCCGGAAAAACTGTGATGGAACGTCACGGCTTTATCATTCAGACTTTAGTGCATTGCGTTAACTCACTCTACGAGCATTGTGCTCGTTGCCATAGAAATAACGAAGGTTTTCGATAGCGAAATGCAAAGGTGATAATTGTTATCAAAGAAAAAATAAATACAACTGAAAAATCTAAGCAATATTCGATTTTAAATCTACATATTTCTTAGCTAAGCCAACTTAAGTACTTTTAGAGCAAACGTCATAAGACGCGACCGATATTATGGAATAAAATAATGGTTTGGCAGCTAGTAGGTCACCTCGTTTCCTCTTATGGAAAGCTGTAAGGGATTTAAGGGGATGGATAACGTTTGACGTAATCATGTCAACCCTACAGAAATGGCGCTGAGGGTATCGCATTAATATCATTCAAAACTGAGGTTATACCGTAGTAAAACCGACTACCTCTTCACATATGACGTATGATATGAGAACGGCTGGTACTTCATGGTATCAATAGGCTTGCAACTTATTACTGACTTATGAGCGGCGATATATAAGTGAATGATGATAAAGGTGAACACCTAAAACTATTTAGGAGGTGGAATCTTGTATGTATATAATTACTAGCTGCGCCCCGCAGTGTTACCCGCTACATTTTTTCGGGATGAAAAGTAGCCTATGTGTTAATACTGTATGTCAGCTACATCCATATGAAATTTCATCAAAATCGGTCTAGCCGTTTGAGCGTGAAGAGGTAACAGACATACACTCACAAACTTCCGCCTGTATAATATTAGTGTGAGTATGTATTAGAGCGACATGTAGGTGAGGATAAGAATAGATACGATACGAAATAAAACTGAATGAGAAGCTAAAAATAGTTTATGTGAGAAAAACAAAATAATACTTACCTACTCATATTATTTACGTTAGATGAAAATAAACTAATACCTACCTAATATTAGCTAAACCAACATCGTTTCAAAGGAATTGTGTCGATGTTCAACTGTTATTATATTTGCCATTAAGAAGTTCTGAGTAGAAATCCGGATTATAGAATATTGTACGGAAAATAACAATAGTGGTTGTAGCGGGATTTAATCTATATTTAGAGTAATATTACTGAGTGATAGCAAGATAGAGTTTTTAGATACTTATCTACGTGTTATTGCAAAGTTGTAGTCTCTTACTGCTCTTTCATAACTACAACGAACGGTGAGGAGTAAGTAGAGATCACATCAGCCTATTGCAGTCCACTGCTGGGCGTAGGCCTACCCCAGGGTACGCCATCAGGCCCAGTCTCTCGTTTTCGCCATCCAGTCACTACCAGCTACTCTTCTCAAGTCATCGGTCCATCTGTCCGCAGGGTGTCCAGCTCTGCGTTTGTCAAGCCGTGGCCTCCAGTGAGTGGACGTCTAATATTTACATGATGAGACTTTAAAGAAGCGAAATGTGGATTATATAATATACATTATATAAACTGTGGAAAAGGAAATGTATTTCTCATTTTATTCTATCTCTGTCTCTGCTTCGAAGATTATAGAGAGTTGTACTCGAGTACAATGTACCTACTAACATTAATTAGGGTAGTGTACAAAATTAGAATTAGTAAAGAGCTCTAGGAATATAATTATTGTCGAAACAAAATACAACCTAGGGTCAAAACAGCCAGCAATTAGGACTCGTAACTTTCCAGTTAAATTAAGTAATGTAGTCGAACTTTCATGTTGAACATTAGTTAGTAAGCTAAATCGAAAACGTTCTGCGGGTCCACCGCAGTTGCCAATAGAATACGAGACGTATGAATAGAGTTCAGAAACCAAATTATGCTTAAACGTTTACAGTTGACCGGAATATGTTATTGATTTATCAATCGGCATTTTAGTATCTAGGTTACTATATTTTCAGTAAGATAATTCTTGCTTCTCCACAGTATGTAGTCAAGATTGAGTTAAACAGTTGTAAGTGTTCAATTTGACTTGTGACGTTTTGTATTTTTTTCCAACCATATTTAGGACATCGCCATGAGCGGGCAAAGATTTTGATTGGATATTTCGCTATTAGGTCCTATTTTGTTAACCAAATAGAGCAATTTACCTTTATTATAAACTAGCTTTTGCGCGTGGCTTCGCCCGCGTTTTGTAGCCTATGTCCTTTTTGGGTCTTAAACTTTCTGCATGCCATCATCAAAATCCGTCCAGCGGTTTGGTTGTGAAGACATAACAGACAGACGTATGGATGACTTGGTGCCACCATATTTAATGTGTACCAGAACACGTGCATGTCTGTACAATGATGATTATTACGATTTAAGATGAATGGAGCGCATGCGTGAAGAATAAACAGTGATGTTTCACACCTATCAACTTAACAGCACTGGACCTATTAGATTCTGTTGGTACGTGCTGTTTGAATAGTTCTGTGTAACATAAACATAATTAATGCACTGCCATAAACTAATAACAACTTAGTGAGTTACTTTGTTCTACTTTGTAAAATTAGTTTAAGTGTTTAATATGTGTGCTGTTGGTATACCAATAAATAAATAATTAAAAAGTAATCTTCTAAGGCGTAGTTCAAATTTTCAAACGTGTTTTTCTCTATCAAGACTGCAACCCTCTTATTTATAAACGAAGATCATACCAGTATTAGCTAAACCCCGTATTAAGCCTTTCAACATCTCTATTCTTTGACATGCAATCGACAGTGAGTATAATTTAGTCCATAGTTTCATTTGTCATTTCTTATGCATTTATAAGGTGAAGTTACAAGAAATAATCATTAATATAATATAAATAAATAAATATATAAATATCACAATTATTTGGTCACATCTAACCAACTTCGATAAGGTAAACATAATTTATTCTGATAGCATTCACAATTTCAAAAATAACGTGGGATCTACCTACCTATGTTTATAGGATAGTTCAATCGTATACTGCACACTTGCATAGTGCACATAGAACTACCTAAATCTTCAAGGAATAGGAGATAGCGTCTAAACTTACATGACAAGTATTAGTAAGATATTCGAGCTACAGCTGGTTTAACTTGTCACCTAGCTATCTGGCATCGTGCCCGAACAAGGTGCTAGACAGCTCGGTTAGATAACCACAAAATTATTTCAAGGTAGATAAGGATTCACATCGTGTTTATAAAGCCAACTAACTTCAGAAGATAAAATCACGAGACCATTCTGCACATAATAACTGCTTACAGTTTGCCATTGGAATTTATTATTATTCTCTCATATACGCTTTAATACGTATTCTAACCTTTTTATAAGTAGTAGATATTGTTATATTATGTTAATAGAAGATTTGTTACCAAATAACACCGCTTTATATTAAGTTGCCTTAAAAGGTATATCAACCAGTCATCTATCCTAGAGTGGTACGCAAGAAACCAAAAAATAATAGAAAAATTATATTATGGATAGTTAAAAATAGACTTCGAATAGCTGCTGTCATGCCTTCAGTATGAAGAGTTATTCACCATCCACATGGAAGATCATGAGATCATGGCAATACCGTATCACTAAAGGGCAATGACCTGTTCTCAAACAATATACGACCTATCGTGTCATTTATAGCCATAAAAATCATTGTGATGAACAATATCTATTTCATCGAAAAACAGCGGAGCTTTAGAATAACTTAAGAACATATAATTAAAATACTATAAAAGAGACACATCCAATTTATTGAACACATTCTGTATAATGAGAGCAAGTTCAATAAGTATACGAGTGTATAAAATATACAACATTACAAGGCGTTGGGAAAATCAGTTTGAGCTAAACTTTTATGAAATTCTTCAGACTGACTTCTGATTTACATTAGATTTCAACTATTCCTAGACAGATTTTGTTGGTATCAGAATAAAATATTTCATTTATTTACATAAATATTACTTTATTATGATAAACAAAGTCTGAAATAAAGTCGAAGTCTATTATCAGTGTTTGTTTTTATGTGTCGTCTCTTCAGCTGTGTATTAGTAAAATGTAAAGTTTGGTAAAGATGAAATATTGATTTACATTCAAATAAGTTTCAAGCTATTTCAAACATGATACCGAAATAATAAATATATTAGTTTTTTTTAATCGTAGCCCCATGCTAGGAATTTCTCCCGTAGGTGCATTCCACTCACTATTGTATCTTCTTCATTCTATCAGTTTTTATGGTATTATTCATTTTATAGTATAGAGCTAAGGGATTAGCCCCTGCGTGATCCAGGTCACCTAAACTAATGCTTAGGCGCGGCGTGTAATGTCATATTAATGGCAACTTCACACATTGTAAATGAATATTCCCCAAGCACGTAAAGCTCCGCCCACCGTAATATTATTACCAAAAGATGAAATAAGATCTATCGTAGACATCCTATCGCCACCTGTTTACGCCCAGAGCAATAAAAAAGAAATATTCACAACTGTACATCGAAGTCACGTGTTATTTTGAGCTAACCTATTTACCTAAGCTTTGCCGTTCGTGTTAATTAAGAACGAGTATTTAAAATGTTACATGTGTCTAATTCCTGGTACATGAAGGGAAAATGGAGCGGTCATTGGCTCAGACGTGTTGACGTGGTGTTCACCAGTATTGGTTGGTCTCTCGTAACATTGACACAGTAAAGAAATGTGAGAGCAGTTTATCTTGCGCTATATGGGTCAACCGAACAATGCTTGAGGCCACTTTATGAGCAATCTCAGTATGCAATGTTAATTCACATATCATATTGCTTGAAAGAATTTTGTAATGAACGGCTTTTGTCGTTATGGCAAACTCTATCGATAGGTAAGTACATGTTAAACATGTCTGTCACCTTAACATGTTCCGCGGCTAGCTTGGTAAACATGTCTCTTTCCACTTCCCTATTTTCTTTAAAAATATTTTACGTTATACAGATTTAGGTATAATATTTTACCCCAGCGTTAAGCAGATTTCAAGCAAGGCAATGTTATAATATGTTATACTTTCACTAAATTCATTTATTTCAGCAAATATTATGGGAATTGAAAATGTAAGATCTAGAATACGAATAGTTTATTTGCTTGAAATAATGGAGTTTAGAGAGTTTTGTAAAAGTATTCTCACATATTTCGCCTATAAAAATAATTAAAATTAATTTTTAACAACACATATTTTTTTACAATCTCTATTCCATAGTCATGTTCATTTTATGTGGTAAAATATCCTTATATGTTTTAGTAACATCGTTTCTCATTTGAACTGAAGTCTGAGTCAAGCCGATGAAATCAGCGTTTGTAATATCCGGTAAAATTCAGGTATACGATGATAGATGTTGCTTTAATCTATTTTCTATTTAGTACTGTAAATACCCGATGTATTACGGTTAATATTGACGTCATACATGATCGTGTAACATCATAAGGGGTTTTTCTAACAATTTGCGTGTATTATGTAGCAACTTTTTATTGCAATTTGTATTGCATGATTTGATCTGACTCTATTCACATGTGTAGAGCATGCATGTATCTACTAATATCTCATACATCGATTGTAATGTTCAATTACCATTTTGTTTCAAGTTCTAATGAAAATTACTTAACAGCTGCGAACTTCTGTAATGAAAACTCCATACATTTCCAATTCGTTCTAACTCAAAATGGCAATATATTCTCTAATACGCCGAAATCGCGTGATTTATCTTTAGAAATCTGTCATGTAACGGGTACCGTCGCGGGCTCGGTGCCAAACGGTTTCACTTCCCTTTGTTAGGGCTGCCACGTCGATCTCATTGGGACGCAACAATGGTGAGGTTTAATGAAATTTTACATAATACCGGCAGCGATTTATAGGACCTTTTCTTACTGATGAAATATTTTCTCAACGTTTTTGTATGGCTCGATGACAGTCGTTTGTGAGCCCGCGTTTAGTAGCCGAATCGCGGTTTTTAACAATGGCACTCGGAAAAATGTGAAGTTGGAGATTCAATGAGTGTCCGTTATTTAAAGAAGAATTATTAGCTGGAACTAAATAAGTGGCTTCGTTAACGATTCAAATGTGCCTTGTGAATGGTTTGAAGTATTCGTTTTACACATTTAGATTTTTCTGAATTGTTAGTCACGCTGATAATGTCTTAGGTACTTAGAGCTAATTTTGTTACATCTTCTCAAGTGCTCTTACTAGAACTAGTTGAATATGTAGGTAACTCAATGATCTAAAAATTTTATAACTGCTATACTTAGTTGCAGCGGTTACACTTTATAATTTTACGAAGGTCCCATTTCTCAGTTCAAATCCATCTTAACCTCATCTGATGGTAAGTAAAAACGTGGTTTAAGATAGAGCACGCTCCTACGATAAGGAAATTCACTTCTCGTATTAAATGACCCAACAAATAATTAAGTAGGAAGAGAAGAAATTCCTATTCTTAATTTTGAACAGAACTACACTTCCAATTATCTTTTAACTGACTACGATTGGTAAGGCGTTTTGTATTAGATTTAATAATAGGAGATATAAACATACGTTACAAAAATAAAAATAAAACATTCGGATTGGGAACATTAGCGGGAACTAACTGCGGCGCCAACGAATGCTTTTCTCAGAATCCATGTTATGACCGTCGACATCGTAGATGTGTCAACCCTAACCAGATGTACCTAATTGGTAGTGCCGGGAGCGTTTCGCTGTCCTCACACTCACCAACTCACCACGTGTTGTCTTTCAAAGGGACAACTCTTTTGTTCCTTTTGTCGGCCATCATATGTCGAACATATTGGGCGAGACGCGCCGAAACATTTTGATAGTCTTCAAATCTTCAAGCATCGTGAATTAAAGACATGTGTGTTTATGTGCTGTGTGTTATGTTATGTTATGGTATCTGTTATAACTTTATAACGCTGTACTAATAAAAGGTTTAACACGCTATAACTTCACGAACATTTTTAAATTAAGGACGGAGGTTTATGTGACATGGGTGTTGTGTTCTGAAATGAGAAATTTTTATAATCGTATTAAATATGAAAGATGATAAGATAATTTAGAATCTAGTATATCATCCTGGGTGGATAGTCACAAGCCTCATGTTACTAGGATTTAGATATATAGGATTACTTGCTAGATTTTATGTTGGTTAACGTAGAGGTCTATAATTATAATTAAACAGAGTACATTAAGCATTAGACAATGACTAGTAACAATTTACTTTGAACTGACAACTTGTTGCTTAGGCCGTGTCTGATTCTGAACTACTTTTTACCATTATATACCTACGTTACCTATCTTACAATATAGGTAAGGAGGAATTAGGCTATATAGGTTTAAGGCTAGAAAGCCGAGTTAGGTTATAATAACTAAACAAAGTATTATATTATGAAAGAGCCTGTTAATCCCTATAACTGATCACCCAGGCACTTTAATTTCATCTTTGTTACTATTTAATTATAATCTAGGTTCGTACCTAGATTAGGTTAGAACTTCGTGATAAATTCATACCTAATAATTAAGATCGGTACCTGAATTTGAATTAAGCTATAAATCTCCAGTAATTTCTGACTGTAGCTTGGGACTGGTAATAAATCGCGAATTTGCATGAAATTAATAATATTACCTGTAACCCGGATTAATTATTTATGCATTCACATTCGCTAAACGTTCCTGAGATCAAGTATAATTTGTTTAACATTTGTATTTATTAAGGAAGCCCTTTACGCAATTGTGGGTCCGGAATTCCTATCGTTAACAATACGAGTATTTTACAACGTTAAGCTGTTTCATTCAAATATTGGCGAACTGTGTTACCATTGTGTGGATGTGTATCTTTAAAATGAGGTAGAGTCTGATTAATTGTATTTGTTTCGTGATAAAGAGCCCTATTAACCCCATGTAGCCCAAGGCATGTAGATGTGTTAACGTACTTTTTTATCCCCAGATTCAGCACAGCGTTTCAAAAGCTATTTTGACAATCATATCTGATGTTTATTTACGCGATCTCCTTTGGAAATTTTGATCAAACACGGCTCTTTGTTGAAGCATACGCTATTCCCTGGAAAGGTCTTTGTAGTGACTGATGTGGAAATCGGTCCCTCGATAGGTCCAACTTGTCGTGTACAGACTAGAACTAGTATTATACTGTCACTCGGTATCTGTAATACCCGAGATATTGAGTGCTGATTGGGTTAAAGATAGATTCAATACTATACACTTATATATTTACATATGTTGAGGACTACACAGCCCACAGGCTAGTTATCTTTTGTGAAAACTAGGTACAGTAGTAATTGTCAAAACCAGCATTCCAAAGTTAGTTATTAGTATCAACTTTTATACACAAAGCCATAACAATAAAAATTGTAAATGACTGTATACAATAAAATATAACATCACGCCTGTATTCCCCGAAGGAGTAGACAGAGGTGCACATACTATACTACACCCACATTTCGCCAGTTATGTTTTTAGGTCCCAATGTAATAGGGGGCGAGCCTATTACTATCAACCAGGCACAAATCCAGACTCCGTGCTGCCACTGAGAATTACCTAATGGAAAAACCTAGTAACACTTTGCCCGACCCGGGATTCGAACCCAGGACCTCGTGCTCAGCAGTCGCGCTTGGCGGCCACTAGACCAACGAGGCAGTCTATATACAATAAAAATGTATATAAAAGTGTTTATAGCTACTATATATTAAAAAATATAACACATACGATGAGTTCGTATAATCAACTCAATAACAAAACCACATGAAAAGAGAATTCAAAAATATTTTACTCTGAATTCGAGTGAAAGCATTTCATGTGTGTAAAGACCATACCACACATAGCAACCCGGATAGGAATCGTCACGTATCAACGCGAGCCGTGCAGTTCTTTGTATGAAACACCCTATTGCAACGCACGATAATCGCAATCGAAACGTAATCGCCTCACCTCGGATTGACGCTGTTTGAAGGCGAGGCGATAGGGTGCCGATCCCTTACCGGGGTGATATATGTGCTATGACCTTTACTCCGAACGAGTCTAATATTCACAGCGATCCATTCACCCCCAATAAGTGATGGTATTCTGAAACTCGTAGATATTTTAATCAACGAACCCTTATGTCGCCTGAGTACCTACTGGAATTCGAATTTATATGAGGTCCGTGTAGAAATTATTTTTTAATAAGTTCTAGTAATAGGTCTCTTACACTTCGAGAGGCCCTGTTTCAAAGTTGTCATACAGTGACTGATAGCAGATTTTAAGCGTTATAAAAGCCAAACATAAAGTTAATGCAACTTGAGTAACAACACGCCTATATTCTCCAAGGGTAGGCAAAGGTGTACCTATAGTAACACCCACATTTTTCCAATTATGTTAGGTATTCCAATTCAATAAAGGGCGAGTCTATTGCCAGCAACCGGCCACAAATCCAGACTGAGAATTACCTAATGGAATTCGAACCCAGGACCTGCTGAGCAGCACGAGACCAATGAGGCAGTCTAATTAAAATAACATCTAATTAATTCCTTAATTCATTACATAATGTCTGTGACAAATATGTAGGGTTAAGTTTTGATCAGATGAGGTTTTATAATCAACAAATAGGATTTTATCATCTCAATTTTCGTCGCAACCTTTCCCACCTTCAAAGCAGTTCGACCACAGTTATTGTACATAACAGACCTACAAATTGTCTGCGGTCCGGACAAAAGGGCTTAAAACTTGTTACCTTAAAACTGACCGCTCCCTTTTATGATAATTAATTGGGTTATCGTGGTTCATAAGCTAGGGCATAAAGTAGGAATAAACACTACGCATTTTCACTTACAGAGCATGATTGTTCTATTTCAAACCTTGAGTGTGTGATATTAAGGTACACTTTCACTTGGCTGGCAGCCGTGTGGTTTTTATTGCTCGTTGTGGACAGTCTTATTCTACCTAATTTTATGTACCTACAAACATGCCGGCGGCTGTTCTCACTTTAATATTTCTGAAATAGAACCTCCCTCTGCACATTATCTTTGATCGAATTCCACAGAAATCCGCTTAGTTAGTTTCGAATGATGTGACATCTATATAATATCATTTTATATGTGTACCTATTTATTTAAAATCTTTGTATTATGTTGAGTCATATAGCTGATATCATCATCAGCCTGAAGACGTCCACTGTTGAACAAAGGCCTCAGCAGCAGTAGCTACAGCTGATAGCTTTAAATAATTTTTACTTTCTTCCTTCTCAAATCAAAGGCACAAAATTTTCATATTCTTTATAAGCGTTCAATGAACTTTATTCTCTCAACCGTCTTCCCATACTAATAAAACTTTATATTCTGCAAAGGAAACACGCATACAACACCAAAATAATAAAATATCTTCTGCAAACATACAAAATTCTAGACAAACAATATCCGTAATCGATTTCAACACCAATAACGTAACTAACAGACGTTTGTTTGCAAATGTTTAACAAAACAATCAAAGAATCTCCGTTTCATAAAAAGGTAATAATTCATTTACAAGTTAATAATACATTCGCTCATATCAACATAATGTGAATGACGTCATATCCTCGCCAATAGACGAACGAAGCATTTATATGCACGAGAATATAATTTCGTACTTTGCATTCCATGTTTGTTTTCAATAGTTATTGAGTTAGTTTTTGTTGGTTCTGTCCGTAGGATTATAGCTGGTGCATCAATGTGTGTGGTATGAAAACTAAATCGGATAGAATAAGTAGATATTGTTTGGTGTGGTTCTACTTCTATGTCTAAAGCTTAACGATTATATGATTTTTTTAATAGCCTTTCCAGTATACTGTACTGCTGGGCAAAGGTCTCACCAGCACGAACATCTTTCAGTTAACAATTCCACATTAAAATTTCTCTGACAAGACATTAAATCCCCGAGAGCGTTATCCTCTTCCATTTATATGATTTTAGATCATCAAAATACTTTTTGGTTAATTGAAAGTAAAAGTAAAGTAATCTTTATTGTCTTAAAATGCTTTATTAGCTGAACAACTGTGCTCTATTTTTTTCCATGACCAACTAGGGTAGGTATATAAACCTACCTAAGTTGTTAACGGAAAAGAACTGTCACGTTAATCAGTTCGTTTTGGACAAAGAATATTTTAAAAATAAAGCAAGAGTTAGTTTAGTAATAATTTTAAATTCAGATACATTCACAATAATAATTAAATTATATATTTTTTTAAATATATAAATAAGTTAAATTAAATAAATATACTCTATGATAAGGGAAAAAATCAACTGCAATAACAACTCTAACAATAAAGTATGTAATAAAATTTCGTTAATCCGTTTTCTTCCGCACACATATTTGATTAACTCTCGGAAATCAAAAAGTATCAAAATCTAAAAATTAATATAGCACTGCCTGAGGGCCATTTGCACAGCTTATTCATTTCATAATATTTTCTGGAGGATATTAAATCTTTATTGCTTTCAAAAAACTTCTAGTATTTGCTACAATAAAGTCAGGAAGCTTATTATAACAAGCGAAGAACAAAGTTGATCTAAACATTGTTTCGTAAATTGAAAAATGGGAAGCGGGGTCGGAAAAAATACTTAAGAAAAGGGTTCGATCAAAGCAATGAAGAAGAATGAATACCAATAAATAAAATGGAGTCAAAATAAATGTGGGACTGCGCAGACTGGGCTGAACCACATGCTACTCTAGGTATCCTGGCTGCAGATAATCATCCCTACTAATATTATAAACGCGAAAGTTTGTATGTATGGATGGATGTTTGTTGCTCTTTCACGTAAATATTTCTGAAAAATGTTATATGGTTATAGCCGACACCCTAGATTAACACGTAGGCTACTTTTTATCCCGAAAAAATGTAGCGGGTAACACCGCGAGGCGCAGCTAGTATAGACATATATCACACTGCATTACCCAACAAAGGATAGATTTTTGGGTTCGTTAGTATCAACCAAGTGCCATCGGTAGAGCAAGGAGTCGCATCATGGGCAATGTTTAATTCCTTCATAGTGGGAAAATAGTCAACGCATATAGCAGAAGAAAACGAACAAGCCTATGGATTTTATATATCATTTACGAAAAGGATATCGCCTCTAGCACTTCGAGTCATCATATTTTGTAGGTATGGACGATACCCTTATCCTTTCTTATATATCATATATTTCACGAACATAAATCTCATATGAGCAAACACCATAAAGAGGAATATTTTAATATCCGTACGCCGTACAAATATTTATAAGTGCTATCTATCGACCGACTTACTATGCCAATTTATCGCTTATAACCTTACGCAGCAAATGGGTTAACACAGTAAGCTTAAATCAAATTTAAAATGAAATTAATTGAATAGTATTCTTAATAGAATCGTCACTTCTTTGTGGGTATTGTGATTAATGGATCTATACGACAGATATTAGTCGGGTCAGATTAATTGCTGCATCATCCTACTGTAGGTACTATTATACGGTACCAGTCTTATTTATTCCCTTCTGCTACACCTGCACATCGCCTCTTTTCCTCATTTAATACAAACGCAAGACATGTATCATCATCAGCCTGTTCCAGTCCTGGACAAAGGCCTCTCCCAAGGTACGCCACGTGAGATATGTATGTCTTTTATTAATGTCCTATGACTAGAAAAATTGGCATGCTGATCAAGTTTTCCTCATTCAGGTATTGCCTTAGTCAAGTATTCCCATTTAAAATCGCTAAAACGTTCAACCTTCCTTACCACTTTAGCTAGATTTGCGTAGTTGCGTACCTACATTAATACAAGATTTACGGTACAGATTAAAGTTGAAAGACCAGCTACAAAGTTTACGTAACAACTTTGTAGCTGGTCTTTCAACTTCTGCTTATTTACTTTTGGTATACTCTTGGTTCACAGTTGGTATAACATTCATTAGCAAAAGTTGTTAAAGACTATATAACTAGTTACTTAGACCTACATTTTATATGTATAATCTTACTTGGTTTCCGCACGGGGTTGCATTATGGAGAATGAGAATTTTTGCAAAAAAAATATTGACATAGTATGTACGTTCACCTATATGTTGGCTGGGCTGTAATGGTGCAGACAGAGCTTGCTGCTGCACATTCACAATATGGTATTACCTACTCCACTCAAAATCCACTACTTTCGCATGATTCATTCACATCACATTCTTCGTACACACTCGTCAATTTACGGCACTCCCGACCTTTTCCCAGAACACTTAGATTTTATTTATAATTCCTATTCTTTAATATAAAAGGTAACTGAAAAGCCTTTTATCGGCTGGCACTTCACGTATTCCCGCGTCTATTTCTTGGATCTCTTCAGGGATTCGTAAATACGAGTAAATAAATAAATTACAAAAGGATAACGTCTTGGCTTTCGCCTAATGTCTTGGAAATTACGAATGCTATTCGGAGCACTTGACATCTTCATTTATGTGCCAAATAGGTCTTACGTAACACGCTAGGAGGGCTTAATGATAACCACCATTTTCCTTAACGTAAAACTTTCTGTAAGATATAATATTAGTAGAATAATTATTATCTTACAAGTTTTCTTGTATGAAATAACTGTATGTGTGAGTGCTGCTTAACTTACCTGCCCGTGTATGATGGTGAAATAAGTTGGTTATACCATGAAGGAAATGTGTGCTTGTAAGGATGTGTATAGCAGTAGATAGGTTAGATTAGATGTAGTATGGAACCTACAGGAGTACTATTACGTACTTGCTAGTATATATAATAGGTAAATGACTTCAGAGGCACTCTAATGATCAGTGGCGTAGCGTTCTAATAATGACTCTTAACTTAAATCAACATTTCCCAATCATATATTATATTAAGGTCAATATCGTGGTATTGACACATAAAAGTTATCGGTGAGTAAAAGTTACAAAAACATATTAATATGTCTGCAATTTGGTCGTTCCTATTGGCACTGTGTTCTGTGTGTGGCTTGTGTTCACCGTTGCGGGTTCGACTCCAGTACTAGACTTTAGACGATATCGTCAGAATTGCGGGTAACCGGTGGATGCAATAGATAAATTTGGTTCATTGAAACGGTAACATATTAAATAATAATGCAGAATTCTCGTGTCGCAATGTTCGTTCCCGTACTCCTCCGAAACGGCTTGACCGATTCTCATGAAATTTTGTGAGCATATTGAGTAGGTCTGAGAATCGGCCAACATCTATTTTTCATACCCCGGGTCAGCTAGTATTATATAATAATGCAGAATGTAGAAACTGAAATCTAATTAATATAAACCGGTGTTGTTAATGTGCCCCGTAATTTGGTCTCGGTCATGAGTCAATTAGTGTCAGTTCCCGGTACATGCAATTATACACTTTAATAGCATTGGACAGCGACTAAATTACTGTTACAATTTAAACAGTAGGTACGTAAATAAAAAAATCAGCAAACATTTCATTGCGATAACATGAAACATTAAAATTATTTAAAAGAAAAATACAACTAAAAAGTTTCGTTCTCAGATAAGTTTTTAATAAAGTTATTTGTATTCCTGAAGTTCTACAGTTTCACTTGTCTGCGAATAAAAAAATAAACGATTGATGTCTGTATTGCGCTGTTTTCTTTAAAAAATACCTAGGAATACCTGGACCTTAATTAAGACTTTGAATTCAACTTAATAAAAAGCTCTCGTCAGTACTAATTATACAATGTAACTTATATATTGTTCAGTTTCTGCTGGACCGTGTTTACCTGAAAATAGTGTACTCAAAGAAATTTTAACCATAATTCATTAACAAACACGAAAACCATAATATTGTCTTGTTTAAATAAGATGTCCATGAAATCAATAAAAACACATTTTCAGAATTGTTATGATAGGAATTACTATTACCCTAATAAACCAGTAAAAAAATTAAATGGCTAAGCGTAGATAAGATAACTTTTACTGTTACTTTTTAGTTACTTGTGCTTGTTGCTTTAGTGTTTATCGCTTACAGTAAGTAGGTAATACACATGGAACTAAATATGGGACATACCGATAATTTACATACACACATTTACCTATAAATATATTAATGGACCTTTCAATAATTCCTCTTAAGCGTTTCTGTAGGAGTATCAATAAATTACGAAACGGCTTTCCATTTTCCCTAACTTTATTGTAACTACAAGATTCAATCGAGGTAAAAAAGCTAACTAAGTAGCTTCACTAAGTCCCGTCAAAATATCACCTTAGCTTGTGTTTTTGAATACTGCAGACAGGCAAAATAAATATGCATAGCTTAACTCCACAATATCGTCGGCAGCCAGGTTGAGACAAAACAAATTAGTCCAGAATAAAAAGTCTTGGTCTGAAAAGTTTCGTGAATTTACTTTCTCAAATTGAAAAATAAGTTCAGCGAATTGAAATTCAAGTTTGTGCTTCTACAAAGACTTGGATTCTACAACTTGGCTGTGGTCGCACCTCTCTACACTTGAGGGTATAGTCAGGGTTCTGAATGTAAGACTAGTTGAATTTGCATCTAATTTGCGTCGTGGCATTATCTGTGACCCAGCTACTAAACACATAATTATGTCATACACAGTATTACAGCTAATTACAAAGCGAATTTATCTCACAGGCTCATAACACGGCAGTATGTTTTATTCTAGCTTCGTAACGTGCATGTCTATAAACATTTGCTATATTGGTAGTGAAACGGCTGCAAAATAACATCTCCTTTTGAATCAATAGTCTGGTATACAAGCAGGATATCTGTTATAAAGCTGCTTTTAATTCTAATGAAATGTTCACTTTTGATTTTTAAACTTAACCTAGTAATGTATAAAAATTGTGCCCAATATTAGGATACCCACTTCTATCCTATAAATGCCGTGCATGCTTGTGTGGCTTATTTGCACATGATAAATTATGTATTGTTAAAAATAGAACCTGATTTGTAAATTAGTTGTTGGTGTGCCTTATAATAAACTAGCTGCGCGCCGCGATGTTACCTGCTTCATTTTTTTGGATAAAAAGTAGCCTATGTGTTAATTCAAGGTGTCAGCTTTCCATATAAAATTTCATTAAAATCCATTCAGTAGTTTTTATGTGAAAGAGTAACGAACATCCATCCATACTTACAAACTTTTGCGTTTATAATATTAGTAGGGATTAAGTTTAGTCTACGCATGTAAAAGCATTGTTACGCAGTTTGCCTGAAAATCTGTGCCAGAACAAAGAGAATTACAATTTTTTTCCACAAAAACTAGCTTTATATTTCTTAGTGAAAGAAGCAGTGGGTAAACCTAATATAATAATATGTGTTCGTAAAATTAAGTTCGCTCTCTCGGGTAACTCGATTACCCAAAAGAGGACGGCGTGAAAGCTGACGGACCATTGGACATTTGACTTCGGACAGCCTACCTGTCCATAAAAAGGATTCTCGCGAGATCAGCACGCATAAAATCCATTTTGCACACGACCCTGTTAATAACTGATTATTGATCAAACATATTTTGAGATATACAAATTAACTGTGATTTTAGTTTCAGATTTATCATTATCATCATCATCATGAGGCGGAAGACGTTCACTGTTCAACAAAGGCCTCCCCCTTAAAGGAGCGGGAGGGGGGGGGGACATTCGAATTTGAATGGACCTTCGGAGTGGACATAATCTACTTTAATCCCAAAAAGACTCGACAAAATTTTTCAACCTAATATGACAACACGATATTAATTTAGAAACAACGTAGAACTGACAATTATAATAATATTACAAATACTAAATGCCAGTTCAGAAAATACATGAGGCTGATAAATCGAATAGTAATCTTACTCTTCATTTAATCAATTTCGATTTACAATAATGGTGTCTTAGTTTTATGTGCAATTATTAAAGCGAAGCCCATTAAACAGTGCCCGAGGTATTCAATAAACTGGTTCAATAATAAAGGCAATCACTTAGAGATATAGCTTTATGTACTAGGGAATAAAAACTAAGCGCTTTAAAATATTTAATGAAATCATTTATCGCTTTATTCAGCGGTTCTAACTTGTGCATGATTAAGTTTTGAATGCGTGTAGTTTGTTTTTAGTGTGCTTTAACGAACTTTAATTAATGAACTTTTAAAGAGGTAACCGCCATGTCTTTTTCACCCAGTAGTGATATAAAATAACTCATATGCATGCTTGGATGTGAAGTTAAGTCCTTTTATTTTACCGTGCCTTGCAGTTATAAATACATATAGGTACGTGATTGAGCCTTCAAAAATAAAAATATGTGTTTTCTTTAGCACTTATATCGCTTCTTAATAAACGTTGTTTTCATTTGAAATGGCCTAATTATTTTGTCGCTATAAACTCGCAATTCTTTGTTTATAAATTCTTTGATTGATTGGAAGGTATGTTATAGACCGAATTATTTTGTTTGCCATTTCTCACTGGAGTAGGCGTCACTTCATAAGGTCTCAAAAACCGATCTTTGTAATTAACATCCAATATAAAAATGAGTTCTGTGTTATTTACTTAAGAAAAATATATTTTTGTCCTACTTTCCTAAATAAGAAAACAGTGACGATATGCAATGTGTTTGTAATGTAACGATATTATTTTCTATCGCTGTAATGTATTAGATACATGTTGCAAGGTGATGTATTTTTTGAATAGGCTTAAGAGACAGTGTGTTTTTGTGCAATAAACTTACATCAAAATAAGGTTGAATTTGTTCATCACATTGACACCCGGATTAATCTGAAACAAAGGGATAATTTAGTTAATAAACGAGTGTTAACTCTTTGGACACAAAATACTAGTAAACAATCTGTATGTATTTAAATAGCAGCGAGTAATAGAACGGGTAAAGGCACTGGACCATGGTAGTTAGTAAATAGTATAGTCTTTTTTATTATTATCTACATCCTTCCACCAAACAACTTCATTCTAGGTGCCCTGGATTTTAGTAGACTAGACAAGACCACCAATAGTGGTTTACCATTTGGCTGTCCTAATTTCATACCTTAGAATTCCATCAAGAATCTCTAAACTAGGTACCACAAATCAGGGCTTGACTTGACGTCTTGGGACTTGAATTTAATCAAGCGTGTCGGATAAACTTTGGTTACATGGTTGTCTGACAAACAAAACAGTGACGATAAGCAGACAAAGACGATGCTTAATTAACGTATACAACCATTTCTTGAATCCCTGGAGAGATAGGCTAGATATACTGCTTTACCAGGACTGATCTTCCAACATTTTATCTCTCATCACAAGCTATAAGATGACAAAACTATTGATATCCATCCAGCTAATACGTAGGACCAATATATATTAATACAACATGTAAATAACTATAATCTTAAGTGGTGCGTGTGTTATCGCTTCACCCAAAACTAACTTAAATCAATTGTAGTATCATAACTCAACAATCATTAATTATTGTTTGGGAAATGGCACCCCAACCAATAAGCTCAACCACTGACATTATCAATTCACAAATCCTAAGCACGTAACTTACAGATGGTTATTCACTTAAATCATTGTTCCTATCTGTTTGCTAACAGCTTTATTAGTCCTGGACTCCGTTAGTTAATGTCAGTGGTAAATTGTAGAAATTTGTCCAAACTTTAGATAAGTTAAGTCAACAGTCCCCTGGCTAACGATGTTACACCTTGGTGCCATAATTTTTCCTCGAAAACTGCCACCTTTTCAAACCCGACACGTTTTTGCTGATTAAGCCTACTTGTACCGTGTTTAGTCGAAGATTTATTTCCGGTGACCTAAAGTTGTAAGGGTTTATGTTTAATCCCTTTGGATTTTTTGCCTTGTTTCGTAAAGGGACCTTCAGGGCTTAGATCCCTCAGTTAATGGTCTGTTTAATACGCTGTGACGTCCATCCTGTGTCAACCATATAGAGGTTATATCTACTCCTAATGTTTTTTGACGCACTATTAGGAATTAGTCAATTGAAGTGAAATAGATAAATTAAAAATAATAAAAGCCCTAATGACTACGAAATCTCATTACTACACGCATAATTCGTTAACTCTGTACCTCCATACATAGCAACTGGGTCGGAAGAGATTCTAATTGTAACATCGCGCACCGGATTAAGTTCAATAATGCCTTAACTTCTCGACCTTAAAGCAATTTCAACTAATCTGCTTGTAACGTTTTCCTGTCGCCTTCCAAAATCTCACCGTCACACGTTACACACACGACCTCAATCCCAGTCACTTTTATAGGGTTTTAAACTCCTATTTTATACCCCCCAATGAAAACAGGAACATTTTAACATGTTACTACTGTTCCGAAAATGGCCAAATTGCTTACGAGCAGTAAAAGGTTATGTTAATTTTATTACCGACCTACGCTCATTTCAATTTGATATACTTATTTATAAAAATGTGACATTATCTGAAATTATATTTTCCCCGATCTAAATCACGAAGTTTACAAAAAAGAACAAGTGAAACGAGGACGGACGCTCTCCGCATAATTTCACACTGGCAGCGTTGAAATTAAAAAATATATTTACTAGATGGTTTCCTTGACTAACCAACACTGATATTTTATATATTTCTAAAAATAAATATGGTCCAGATGAAAATATACATTTTATTAAAGACAGATTTGTCCATCCACGCACACTTACTCAATTCACACTGAACCATTAATAATAAAGTTAAATTAATAAACATAAATACTATATTACGAAGGTTTGTACATGCGGATGCCTTTATTTTGAGTATAATAAAGTGTAAGTATCTAAAAGACAAGGCAACTCTCACCGTAAAAGAGCTTGTACACAAAAAACAGGGTTCATAAAATATGAAATATTGTTAGCACGTCCAGACAGCGTGAAATCTAGGTCGCACCCTGTCATCTAGTACATTGGCTGTATTAATAGTCGGTACATTCTTGCACGGAGCCTCGGCCGGCCGACGGTCTCCTAAGTTGATGACATTTGTTATGGAACCATTAGGAAATTGAGAAGATTCCAGATCTGGTCGCGGCGACGTCATTAATGTGCCTTTTATGGCCACTACATCATTTTCACGTATTGCTCAAATAAATTACGCAGAGGGTGTCATTAGGTTTGAATTTCAATATTATACCTTCATTGTAAATACAGAGATAACAGCGTTCCATTTTCCTTATGGCTGTTTAATTTCAGTGTTTTGTTGGAGCCGTGAAAATCTTGGGTGTAATGAAAAGACACCGACGTAACGTAAATGGAACAAGGTAGATTATGGAATTTTATTTATGTTCTGTTTTCAATTTATTTTCAGACTGAATGATTGTACAATGTATAATAGTTAATATCAAAAGTGATTGAATTGCTTTATTAAATAGATCCTTCGCTTTTATGGCGAGTTACAGTTAAATGAATAAATAAATGTAGTATCTATTACCGTACATCTATTGCAACTTTTTTCTATATTTATGTTACAAGTTTACCTAAGTGAATTGATATTCAAATCAGGAATTTGGCCTAATGCGTGTTTTTTGTCTCTGACCGACTTCCATACTAGCTGGACCTAGGTACCTGAAAGATGTTCATAAATAAAAAATGTACAAATGTGTTCTATAGGTATGTTCTTACCTACGCAATCATATCAGCATCGATCGATTATAATTGATGGTTCAATCGATATGGACATTAAAATAAAATTGAAATTCTCAATAAATGCCACTGATATGTCTTGCATAACAAACGTATTTGACTAAAAGTTTAAAATGCATGGCAAGAATCAATCTTACTCGACATTCCTTCCATAAATAGAAGTCTGTTTGAAGGTAGATTACGTAATGAGTATAATCATGTTTAATAGCTTTCCCTAATGTTGATATTTAAACTTGCATGCTGGAAGTTGAAAACGTGTGCTTTGTTTATAACGTCTTACATTGCGCATTCCGCGCTTTATAGTCATTACAATAGAGTACATTGGTAGCAATAATAGTACGCTTAGCAACAGAAGTAGCATAAAATAGTAATTGTTTTGATAAAAAATAAAAAAGTGAATTTAAAGATATCTACGTACATTTATCGTATAATATGATGATACTTGTTAAAATTAGAAATTAAGACAGTCCAAGTGCTGATTTGAGAATGCTACTATGTAAGAAATTGTTTTTCAATTGATGGTAATTCAAGTTTTTTTTTTATTTTGTTGATTATACCTTAGCCATGTAAATTTTCGGATTGGAGAACGAAATTTGTAGTTTGAAACTATTTGTAAGTAAGAGAATTGGAACCGTAATCTGAAATTTCAAGAATGTTGGAGGTAAAATATCTAATCACAAATGTAGCTGGAGAGATAAACGCTGCGAAGAATGTAATTTGGTTGTATCACTACAATGCGATGTAAATTTAAGGAGGACATACCTATTTGGTGCTGGAATCAGTGAATAAAATTTAACATTAGGTACCGTTAAAATATTAGGTAATCTAAACAATGAACACCACAATTTAACGACTTTATGAGACCAAAGAACAAATTTCACTCTCTAAGTATAGTACAAAAATATCCAGGTCAGATTAGTACGTTACATAATGTAGGTAATAGGTATAATCAGATTATCAGATATAAGTGTAAAGGAAGTCTTGCCATTTAAAGATTTTAAAAGTGATTAAGTAAAAACGTGGGAACAAGAAAAGCCCTTGAGTTCTACAAAGTACATTTTCGCAAAGTCTGAAAAGAAACTGCCGACGATGGACCCAGATCCAGAGACCCGACGGGCCCACAAGAGATCTCCAGAAGAATACTTTATAACAATAGGGCTGAGATTAACATCAATGCTTCTTGTGGGATCAGTTTTCTGTAGTTAAAAAAATATGCAGAGAGATTAAGAAAGGCGATGAGTTGGCATAACATAGAGGCAGCTCTCTGCGGGTTATGAATTAATATAGAAATATGATTAATGACATATCAGACCGAAGAAAGGCTTTCACAAAACATTACCATAAATATTTGTGAACAGATATTGCTGCAGATAAACGATTTGATCATAAAAAGGTGTATAACATTTTTTACAAAATTATATGTTATTGCAATTAATCTCAGTTTTATTTTTTTTACTTTTACAAATAAGTATATATTAATCTATTCTCAAGTATCTACCTAGATATTTTTTTGGCAATGCTTTATAGTCATATTGTTTTTGTCATTGTATCTCGCAATTAATAGGTACTTATACAAAAAGAAAAAACACTAGGCTTTTTGGGGCGGAATATGATACTGGGATCGTCTATCATGTTACTAGTATATACAAAAAGATACCAATGGGACATCGGTGTCCATATATTCGCGATTCCCGGAAGCTATTGAACGTTATCAGAGAGAGTGTTTTCATCCGATGTTGAAATGTACCCATGGGCATTATCGAGCACGAATTTCCGCTACCAGATACAGCCTGTAGGCTGTCTACAAATAAGTAAAAAGATTAATGAACGAGACGAAATATTGTTTTTAATAAATTGTACAAGACATTTTCTTCTAGTCTATTATTAGGGTGATGGATAAAGATAAACCACAGCTCATTTCTTTTTGTTGTTGTTCTCTTGTTTTATCAAACACGTCGGTCCTTAAATTGAGTAATAGTAGGCACCTAAATTCTGAGACAATTTTTTGTAGTTATATTACAAACATTCGCGGTGATATTTCGACTAAACTACTCGTATTTTGTCAATTTCAGATGTAGGACTTATTCTATGTAGAATTTAAACAAAGCGTAGGTATCATTTATATTTAGACATCGTAAAACAGTGTTTCTTTCAGTGTAGGAGGTATAAAAGCTGTTTCAGGATTACTTGAATAGTTTTACGTGCGGTGAATACAAACAGGCGGAAAACATCCAGAAATGGTCAGTGTTTTACTACTTCTTTATAGTCAATTTAACTACATTTTTAATCTTTTAATTCTCAAACAAAACTTTGGCTTTCATGTTTTATTGTGTGTAGGTACTATATTTATTTTATGTCCGAATATAAAATTTTTAAAACAAGTAAATTGGGGAATACATTCTTCACCATAGCAATTTTCTGGACTACTTAATCGTATTTGCACCTTTCCATAATATTGTGTTACATTTTACGGTTTTTTCGTTAACTAAAAAATAACTTACGTTTTTTGGCGACAAGCATATTACGCGAGCTTTTTGTTAACGTTTTAAATTGGATCGCCCCGCGCTGGCATTGATGTACTCTGAGAAAAAAGTGTAGGTACCTATCTACTATAAGAATTTCACGAAATAACTAGTTTTAAGAATGTATGATATATCAACGTAAAATATGTTAAGAGCAAAATCGATTTAAGTGCAATGAGAACTTCAAGTTCAATAACTTACAATATTTACGTAACGCGATGTAATCTTATACTTACTTAAGATTTTAGGACACTCGATACGACATTTCATTATTTCTTGTTAATAGTTTTGATTTTGCACTAAAGTATATAATTGAAATAAAATCAGGCAATCTGAGACCTTTGATAAACAGAAGAAACATACCTTACGTAGCACTAAAAGTATTATCAGAGATTATTATCAATCAAATAAACGAACCTTTTTTGCCGTGAAGAAAATGCGTGACAAGTTCAACCAAAACAAAAATCATGCCTTTGGAAATGGAATCACTAATTATTTTTTAATCATGTCCAACTTACGTGCGGCAAAGGGCACCACGATTGCGCCAGAACGTCAATAATGTATTCTAAGCGTGCGTATGTTGACAGTGTTGGTGGATAGCGCACCCGTCACGTGCCAGTGGCGCAAGGAAGCTTAGTGCTAAGCATTTATAACATCGATACTCGATTTATGGGCCCCTGGTACTTCCGCGCTAATCTCGAACTTATATAGAAATCATGATTAATTATTAGTTGTTTAATGGTTGGCTGCGACCCATACACATTGGGACATAAAACATAACTTGCGAAATGTGGGTGTACTATATGCCCACCTCTGCCTACGCCTTCAGGGAATACAGGTGTGATGTTATTTATTTATTTAATATCTTTGGAAAACTTCGTGTTGTGTTATCCTATTACTTATAATAAGGAACCTAATTCTGGCATAAATAATATTAGGTACATATCTCGTGATAAAATAAACTTTTCATACACTATGCCCCCTCCTTACCTTTCGATTTCTCATAATGAAAACATAGAATAATTAAAATAACAGACAGTAATATGTCCACCTTCAGGTCATGGCTTATTAAGAGACTGGTCACGCGACCAGGGATAGGTATCCAAGGTATAAACCAAGCTAGCGTTTGTAACCTTTATAACAAAAGTCCCCACAAATAAGTAGCCACGTGCCCTTGATTTTTAGGTTTTGTTTATATATTATGCAGATACGTGTCATTGAACTAAATACCATTGAGCTCATTGATTTGGAGATAACAGGCAAACTGTCAGCTAACAGTGTAGTAAAGCACTATCGCAATCAATTCAAAAAAAATATTATAAATACGCTTCGTCATCTCCAATAGTATAAAAATTGTCAACATTTGTTTATAACTACCCCCGGTTTCTGGAAGGTTTCTGGAAGGCTGATCAACTTGACCTGCTGTCGAATCTGTGATTGGTTGGCTAAAAAAAGTAACAACCAATCACGGCGCATGACATGAGATTGGACAGTTGATTAACCAATTTTTGTGTTGATCAGCCTTTCAGAAACCAGGGGTTCAGACTCAGAATTAGATTTAAGTAGTTACTAACTTTAAGCTTCAACTAGGTTTAACTGTACTTTTCAAGGTAATATGTGGAAACGTCGTGGATTGTACATTAATTAATTTTGTTGTGTACCTAGCCAGTAAGACACAATGTACAATTGTTTGTTTTCCCAAATAAAATAAAAATAAAATAAAAGCACAACCAAATACCTACGAAACTAACTTTGCACTAGAATTACCTTGGGTCACAATAAAATTCCCACAGATCTATTCCACTTAAACTTCTTGTACTTAGAAAAAAAGACTGGAAACGAAAATCTTGAGCAAAGAAATACTTGTTCCATACTACTAAGCCATTGAGTCGTCTAAAAGATTTAATTATAACCATTTGCAAAACCGCTTCATTAGTCACGAGTTCTTGGGTTTTTTAGCTGCCTGGGGGCTTAACATTGTAGCTCCATTAATGGTAATAAGCTCATCTTCCATAATATATAATATAGGACTAAGAACCGTCTCCGTTGAATTATTTGTGTGCTTCAGTTACAATTGTTTTTCACTAAGTTCTATGTAAAACATTCAGTCGT
Organism: Abrostola triplasia; assembly: GCA_946251915.1. Lineage (NCBI taxonomy): Eukaryota > Metazoa > Arthropoda > Insecta > Lepidoptera > Noctuidae > Abrostola > Abrostola triplasia. The sequence goes on along the minus strand of OX276434.1, from coordinate 4,265,457 downwards.
GATGTTATTTGTATTAAGTTTTTATCATTGGTAGGTCCAGAAAAAATTGCTGGAGATAAAGTGAAGAATTATGCACGACAAGACGCCCCCTGGCGGCAAGAAGTATAAACGAAAAAATGAATAATGTACTCTGTACCCTGGACTAGACCAACCATTTTTCAAACCAACAAATGTTCTTACAAATACACTAGAGACGACATCAAAATTAATGATTCGTCAACATACACCTGCAAAGATATGTGCTTGGTTTAATACGCCTAATTTGAATGGATGCCCACGTATGTGTTTATGTCCAAAAAATAGGTCACCTGACGCTGGTCTCGGTTCAAAACACGTGATGAAATCGGCGCGATACAAGCCACGTTACCATCGTGTTTGCTGTTACTTTTTGTTTGTCATGTGACGTATGATCCTAATTATTTTCGAATACTATCCTATACTACTCAGATTTATGATGTGGTGTGGTTGATAGATTTTATTTGCATTTAATTTTGAGCTTTCTACAGCATACCTATTTATCAGGCTAATGTTGAGCTTTGTGAATCTTAAGTGTCATAGAGCGTTTGTGCCGCATTTATTACTTAGTTATGAACGTTAACTAAATGGTCAGCACTACATCGAATAGCTGGCACTTATAATAAAAGAACCACGTAGCTACAACAGAAAATAAATCAACTAACATGACCTAACCTTTAATAGGATTTGTCTGCATGGAATTTGAGGTAAAGCCGGGAATGGTATGTGCCTGATAAAATTGCGTTGGATGCTGCCGTTGAAGCACCCCTATCCAAAGGGGATATTGGTGTGTTGCAAACGTGGGATAGCATGCCTATGTCTACTTAACAATGATTTATTTAACAGTGATTAATATTAAAGGATTTATGACTTTTTCTGCGGTGTGTGTGGCACTTATAGAGGCGTAAGTCAAGGTATTTTTTTATTTGGAGATGATATTATTTACGCTTAAAAAGAGCAAACTCCGTTAGCAACAACTAGAGACCTGGACTCGTCAGTCCTAAATCATCTCCAGTTGCGAACAAGCGTGGTGACTAACGCTCATTCCTCATCTGCATAAGACGAGCCCTTTGCTCTGCAGTGGGACTGGAAGCATCATCACTCTTCATAATATATAGGCGTAAGTTTGTGAGTGTGTGTGTTTGTAATTTCTTTACGTTCAAAAAGCTGGTCGGATTTACTGGCTAGATTGACACATAGGCTACTTTTTATGACGAAAAAACACAGCGGTTAACACCGCGGGGCGCAGCTACTAATATATATACTGCATATAAATAACAATTATTCATTTTTTATGATTTCACATGAAACGAACTCAATATTCCTGATTTATAATGTAAGGTAATATTTAAAAGTCATTTTAGTACCTATAAGAAACATAAATTGTTTGCAGCGCCCTAACAAGGTTCAGGTTTGATACTATGCATTGTTATATTTACCATGATGATTCTTAATTCTTAAAATTGTACGCATACGGGTCTGAGCGGGTTATGTCCGGGTCATGTCCGGGTCATGACCATTGAACATTCTGATACCTAAGTAAAACTATCTCTGAACATGTTGAACGCTCCGTGGAACAGTACACCCATATCAATCATACTTTTCTGTCTAATACTGAAGCATAGAAGTATTAAAGTCGCTCGTCTTGTTAAACATTTATTAGACTTGTATTTGTACTTATTTATAAGCTTATATGAGTAAGTAAAACACAAAGACTAACCAAATTCTGATTGACTTTGAACTTCTAAACTAAGAACTTTGTCAAATTAAATCTATACAAAGATTATTATTTGTCATTGCAGTGAAAAAGACTGTTGTTGTTTTTTATACATACCAAGTTACAATTAAAAAAGTGAAAGCAGTGTTTGGATGAAGCACAAAAAACAACATTAACCGTGTCCCTGCAGACTACCATAGTTTACGGCATCATTCCCGCTATAGCCATGGGTCAAGAAAACGCTAAAATGGATAAAAAGTCCCAAGACACCTTAGTAAATATATCTTTATCGCGAAAGTTAGAAACATAATAAGTTAATACAGTATAGGTATAGACCAATACCCAGTGTTTTTCTGTCATACGCCAATCGTAATGGAAGCATTCAAAGCTTTACTATTCCACAGAGGTAGTAAAAACTTTGTGTAATATCTTTTTTAGTACCAAATACCTAATTTCCGTCAAACTGTTTTTATTGCTAAAAGGTTTTTGCTAATGCAAAAATATTGAGACACCGTAGTAGTTTTCTTTTTATTCCACATCAAAAATATTTTTATTTTGCATGAAAAATGATATTGAGATAACCTGTTCGTGTATCAGGTAAGCATTTCATTTATAAAAATGATTTAAGTAAGTCCAATGTTTTTAAACTGCCTCTAAAAATATTTTTTCATCTATAAAACCATTTTATGTCAAGGTAGGTACCTAACTAAGTTATTAGCAATTTCATTTAAACGTTTATTTTAGGAAAGCGATAAATTAGTTATGGGCAATGAATAAAGTTGTGATAAAGAACTTATTTAATCTATGGTCGATAAAATTAATCTGCTTTAAAAATATCGGAACCCAGATGGCAGGGTAATTTGTAAGATAGGAAATGATTTAGGATGTAGAATTAGAATGTAGGTAAGTTCATCATCATCATCAGCTGGAAGACGTCAACTGTTGAACAAGGCCCCCCCTTACAACGTCACAATGAACGACAGCTTGCTGATAGCATCCACCGGCATGTAAGTTTATAAGTATTTATTTTTATTTCGGTACCTATTAGAAACATAAATTGTTTGCAGTGTCCTAACAAGGGTTCATATTTGATACCATACATTGTTTTATTGACCATCTTTTTATAACATGATTGCAATGAATATTTTACAAGTCAGTAACACGAAGACGTACATCTCTGCTTTAGATAACGAAAAGTTACAAAGATTAAATATCACTCTCAATATATAAATAATTCAAAAAGTTAAAAGGTAAATATTTTTTCATGTCAAGACAAGAATTAGGAAGATGTAATAAAATATTATTATTGTAACAGTATATTCTTTTTAAATTTAAACGTTTGCTTGTAAACATTTTATCTTAATCAAATCTTTAGTAGACCGCTTCGCCAGTAACAAAATTGTGAACAACCAATATTATTTTCTGTGTATAAGAACCGTGTTTTAAATCCAAAACATAAAATCTAAAAGGTATTAGTTTTGGTGTTCCACTTATTTTAACGAGGGACTTTAAATGATTCAATAAACTAATCCTTTTGTCTTGGGTTCGCCCTATTTTTTTAATCGACAACGTCTGTTTGCTGTATCAACGATGGCCTAATTAACGGCCTGTGTCGGCTCGTTTGTTTTTTGTTTACATTATTATTATTGGTTTATTTATATATTTTGCTGGTCTTAGTTCTTCCGACATGTACGGAAAACGCAACATAGTGAAATTACATTCAAACTGAGAATCTCAGTGGCCACTGGCCACACCCATAATCTGAAGTTTATATGAAAGCATTACTATGATATTATTTTTAAAGGAACTACTTGGTATACTTAATCTTTCTTTTAACTAACTTCAACAAGAAGGAGGTTTTATGTCCGTCTGTATGTTTTTTTTTGTTTTGATAGTATTATAGTCGTCTCGTGAATACGGACTAGAACATTAAACTGTAGCTCGAACTCAAACTGCCATCTATCAGTCAATCTAGACAATAGACATACCCTAACAAAATCATAACTACCCAACAAACAACAGATATCCAATTAAAATGTTACGAACTTTGCTATTCAGATCCGAATTAGCGTAAGTAACACAATTAGCAGTGAATTGTTATGTGATTCACTGTTCACATGTGTTCCTTAATCACTGTTACAGAAGTATACGAGTCGCTCCCACGGCCCGCCATAATTACCACTTGTTATTGATATTACACCTGCCACGACCTCATTGTTATGTCTGTGATTATTTTATGTTTTGACGAATAGCTTTTATAATGTTTGTTTTTAATTTGAGTTGGAGAAAAGAACTTGTGTAAGTTTGAGTTAATTGAAATTATGAATCTCAAAATTGATGATCATTGGCGCAGCGGCTAAGCGATTGGCTTGTTGCGCTAGGGGTTGCGGGTTCGATTCCCGCAAGGGACAAAAATGTGTGCGATCCGCAGATGTTTGTCCCGGTTCGAGTGTTTGTGTATATGATATTTCAGGTTTGTGAAACGCACCCACGATACAGAAGAAATTCGTAGTAAAGGGCGACGTTTAAAAAAATACTTTTGGCGAAACAAAATCTAATCTATCGTTCTGCTGGGAATTTCTTAGCTGTTTACACGTAGTTACTAGTATTACCTAATACATGAGCGCGTAAGTCTCTCCTTATATATAGAGTACAATATTATAAATACAAAAATATTTATAAATTATATTTCTATCTTCGCTCACGAGGCAGCAGAGGCGTGTTTATGACAGTTGATGGAATCACAAAACTTGATAAAGTGTCAATTACAACGCCTTTATGCCAGGAGATAGGATGACGTACCAACGTAATGCTTAGATAATATACCTATATCATAGACTAGCTGCGCCCCGCGGTGTTACCCGCTGCATTTTTTCACGATAGAAAGCAGCCTATGTGTTATCCAGGGTGTCAGGTACCTCCATATGAAATTTCATAAAAATCCATTCAGTAGTTTTTACGTGAAAGAGTAACGAAATCCATCCATACTTACACACTTTAGCGTTTATATTTGGAGGGATATAGTCAGTCGACTACAAAATATATGGCCGGATAGTGCATGCATATTTACATACTACCATAAACACATTAGAACTACTATCAAATAATGATTCTTACTTATAACACAATCATAAAAAATCTTTGTAAAAAGTCAGTATCTACGCCGTTCTTGTTCGGCAGAATGAGCCGACTTTCAGTCTTGCCAGATGCCACTGAGTAGCAATATTTTACCCAGGACTGACCGACCTTTGGAATCCAATTACCGGGAGAACGCTAGCCCGGGGCTAGACAGATTGTTCCAACTTCTTACCATCTGTAACGTCCGTGTACTTGGTATGATAACCGGAACTTTGTTAACATTAACTTAGTAGGTACCTACCATCTGAAAGTTCTATAAAAAGACTCATTTATTTCCCATGTTTGGGGTGCTTGCTTATATAGCTTGTATGTCTTTTGACTGATGCAGCGCAAGATTATTTTTAAACAGAGGATTGAAAGTTAGACTAACATTACTTTTAGAAATGAACTCGGCAGACCATTTTTTTGTAAATGTTCGCTCAATTGAGAAAACACGGTAGAATCCAAGATAAAAGCGAAGAAAAAACAACCAGAAAACCATTTGATGGTATGCAATCGTCTGTTGATATGCATAGAGTACCTACCATTATACATACAGAATTATAAATGGACGATGAATGTTTGACACATATTGAATTGCACTGCGCTTACTAGATAAAAACAATAGAAGTTCTACTAGCAATACCGTGCAATGTACTCGCACATAACTTGTTATCTAATAACACTCGTAGTGACGCAACGTGCATAGCGATATTAGTGGTTCGTTTTGACTTATGCTGTTGTTGGTTTTAAATGTAAATACAGCCTCCTTACTATGAACTCAAGCAGGACAGCTTACGATATGGAAGCAAGACGCTGCTACGTGCAACGTAATGCGGCGTCTCGCTTTCACAACGTAAACTGTCCTGCTTGAGTTCATGGTAAGGGGTCACTTCGATTTATAAAATAACATAACATAACATAACATCACGCCTGTATTCCCCGAAAGGGTAGGCAGAGGTGCACATTTAGTACACCCACATTTCGCCAGTTATGTTTATAGGTCCCAATGTAATAGGGGGCGAGCCTATTGCCATCAACCGGGCACAAATCCAGACTCCGTGCTGCCACTAAGAATTACCTAATGGAAAAACCCAGTAACACTTTGCCCGACCCGGGATTCGAACCCAGGACCTCGTGCTCAGCAGTCGCGCTTAGCGACCACTAGACCAATGAGGCAGTCATAGTCATTTATAAAATACACATATACAATGCAACTTAGAAGTATCGACTTATGTAAAACAATCATAACATTACTGATTTGAATATTTTTAAGAGTTTTAATCTTTTTGGATTCACATGCGTAAACTTTATTGTATCAATCAATCTAGTATAAAAAAAATACGCGTAAAAGAGTTTTATAAAACCTATTTCCAGAAATAAAATCATTTATCATCATGTAAGTGTTTCATAAAGGTGCTGAAATAAAATTTGCTAATTAAATACCTACTTTTAAGTTTTTGATAGAGGCTATATAAGCGATACAACTGTAATTTACCTTTCTAAATTCTTATCAGTTGGTCTAGTGTTCGCTAAGTGCGCCTGCCGAGCACGAGGTCCTGGGTTCGAAACCCGGGTCGGGCAAAGTGTTACTGGGTTTTTCCATTAGGTAAATTTCAATAGCAGCACGGAGTCTGGATTTGTGCCCGGTTCCCCGGTTCCGGTCCCATATATAAACCTAACTGGCGAAATGCACATACAGTACACCCATGTACTGTATGTGCATCTCTGCCTACCCCGTCTGGGAATACAGGCGTGATGCTATGTACAAATTCTTATCATCAATTTCTATATTATCTTCTATTACTGCTCTGATGAGTAAAGCATTATTACTGTATTGTGTCGGTGTTATAGTTTCGTTCCTATTGGCAGATTTCAATCAAGATTTATCTTTTAGTTTTGAAATATAAAGCGAAGTACGCTGCGCGAATATTGAACATTCTATCTTTTTTTTCTGTCAATCATTTTTGACATGGCGGTAAATATTGATTTTTCTACGTACGGAATTTAGTACGAACAATATTTGCTAGCGGAAACAATAAAGTGCTAGCAGTGGGATAGAGATGACAACAAATTTAGAAAAAAAACATATAAAATACTCCTTTTTTAGGTCGGTTAAAAACTCAATAAAAAATTATGATGATAATTATAAATCTTTTTATTAAGTTAAATATAAATAATCAGGTTTTTATAATTACATTTCAATCACCCGTGTTTAACACAAAAAATCCCTTTGAAAGCAGTACACTACTAATGAAACAAAACCAGCAACCCTATCTAAGTCTAAGCATTAAATATTGTTTGTTAGTTTGAACCTTGGCTTAATTTGATGACCTAAAATACCTTAACCTAATCAATGTAGGTTATCTTCTGTGGATCGCTAGTTTTAATTACTGTCATGGCTAGGACACGGAGACATAAATACACAGATTGACCTGGATTCGAAATCTGTCCCTAACTTTCATGTTTAAAAACAGTTAGTAACCCTTTGTTGTGGTCCTTTTTAATGGGTTCTGTTATCAGTACGTAGATAAGGGTTAGTACAATTTTGTTTTATACATAACTAGCTGCAACCCGCGGTGTTACCCGCTGCATTTTTTCGGGATAAAAAGTAGCCTATATGTTAATCCAGGGTATAACCTATCTACATACCAAATTTCAACCAAATCGGTCCAGCCGTTTATGCGTGAAAGAGTAACAAACATCCACACATCCATACATCCATTCTCACAAACTTTCACATTTATAATATTAGTAGGATGAAGTATCACCTTTTTTTAGTTTCGGAGTATAGCTACTGAATGAAACAGAACGCTTGTTTATATGCCTGTAGATTTAATATAATAAGAGCTTAATTAATACAATATCTAAAAGATTAATTGCAGTAATATATACACAGATTTTTGACTGACTGCCTCGTTGGTCTAGTGGTCGCTAAGCGGGACTGCTAAGCACGAGGTCCTGGGTTCGAATCCCGGGTCGGGCAAAGTGTTACTGGGATTTTCCATTAGGTAATTCTCAGTAGCAGCTCGGAGTCTGGATTTGTCCCGGTTGATGGCAATAGGCTCGCCCCCTATTACATTGGGACCTAAAAAAAAACATAACTGGCGAAATGTGGGTGTACTATATGTGCACCTCTGCCTACCCCTTCGGGGAATACAGGCGTGATGTTATGTTTTTGTTTTATGATTATGTATACACAGATTTTTTAAATTACCTACTGAAATAATTGTGAATAAATAATAGGTACAGAAATACTTTGCTGTTTTAATCATTTCAATTTGATCAACCTTATGAGGGTTTCACCGTGCTGAGTTTTAGAAAAAAGTATTTTACTTCATAATTCGAATAAAACTGTTACCTCTACGTCTAAGTTTTGACTACAGTATGTAGGTAACTTTGTCCTGACGTCAAAGCTATCGTAGAATCACGATAGTACAAAAATAAATTTCTATTTTCCACACAAATGCATAACAGTGTCGCAAAATGACGTCACAATCCCGACATATTGACAAATGCATCAATATGCAAAATGTATCTATTTTCTCGCTGTCCATTTTAAGACCACCGTTCCACACGTGCACTTGTGTGCATTCGTTTTATTTGATTCCCGTCCGTCTGCGTCGAGCTTTATTTTTATTCATTTTACTACCTATCAGCTAACTTCGTGTGAGATCGTATTGAAATTTTGTTTTATTGTGCCCGCCAAAGATTCGACCAGATGTTAGTTCTAACCAAAGTTATGGGAGCGTTAAAATTTAGGGTTGTTTTTATATGGAACGTTTTTATTTTATTATCTTTCTCCACAACCGATCTTGATGGATCAAACTTAACGAAAATTAGTTTTAAGTATCGTTTAGCTGTTAAATTTATTATCTACAGTTTATTTTAAAGCGTAAACGAAAAGTTGTGAGGTAACAAAATGATCAGCCATTAAAGTTATAAGTGGTTTGTGATACAGCGAAGTTAATTTATAATAGTTTAATTAAATTTGTTTGTGACGAAGGTAAGAATAAAGCTACAGGGTGAAAGTTAGCCAATCTCTAGCTCAGGTGGGGTCCAAGCAAAATATATATATTGGTACCTTAATACGGTTTATACAATATCATCTAGCAATACCTATATAGGTAATATATAATTATTGTACAGATACTATACTTTAAGTAACGTTTATTTGCGCTGTAGCCAAGCGATTAGACTGCTGCACTAAAGGCTGGGTACCGCACAATTAGTCGATCTGCGAGGTTAAGCCGTGCTTGCCGCGATCAGTTTTGTGATGGGTGGCCGTTTTCATATGTCGAGGCCCCTCCGTGCTTCGGAAAGCACGTTAAGCTATCGGTCCTGCGCCTGATCTCTCACCGAACGTGTTAGTCTACCGTACCATCGGACTATGAAAGTGAAGAAATAGGAAATGCACCTGTGCGCGCATACTTGTGCACTATACCTGTGCAGTCGGGTCTCGGCTGAGACAGGCCGCCGTGATCGAAATTCGATCAGGAGAGTATTATTATTATGTGAGAGGGTCACAAAGCAGACAATAGGTCTGGTATGGTAATGAATAATCCTAATTAAACATGCAATAGCCTTAGGTACACTAATGCGCATTAAGTAGACATTAAGCATTAATGGGATATCATTATGTTGAGGCTAATACTAAGTAGATTCACTGAAGGCAACTTCACCCTGCACCACGGAAGGAACACATTTATGTACACAATATCTACAATTACACAACAGCCATATTTTCAGTTTCGTTGCCTCAGACGTCTCATAACACACAATGTTTCTTTTTTATTTATAAACGATTATGAAATGTAATCTGCAAAACAAATGGAAGAGTAACTAAGGAAATTGGAGTATTGTATTTGGAATTGGTTACTGAGCTATTTTACATAACCCGTCCCTACTTCAATCGGGAAAATTCACTGGAAATGTAGGCAGTTAGTTATTCACCATTTTCTTAAATAATACGTTTCGATTTTTCCAAGGATTCAATGTAAAAACTTTGTCTATTGATTACCTACTTATTACGACTAACCACAGAATGTATTTTTATTTGATAGTATCTCTCGCAGCTAACTTTCAGGAGAGTTTGCTACCTAACAGAAAGTCTCTAGCCAAGCGAGTATATACCAGGACTTAAGACCACATTATATTTCTAAAGAGACGCGTTAAATCCTACAAACAATACGTGAACAGGGACGAAAGACGTCGCCAGACTTAAGACACGTATTTAAAACTTGTAAAGATCTACTTAGCTTCAACCGTACAAGTTTTTTAATTAAAATTCACTCGTAAGCGAAGACAAACCGTGATTTATATATAGAAAATGGGTATATATAACTCACTAAGTTAACTAGAGACGTATATGTACGTCATCAGGCAAGTATTTTTAAGGAGCAGGTAGAAGTGAGTTGTACATTCACATTTTGTCGTATTACTTCCATGAATTAAGGACGATCCTACTGCTATACATAAGTATACCAGTATGATTTATTTTATTAGTCAATGTGTGGCTTATCGCCTTGCAAAAAAGCTCGATAATCACACTAATATATATTTTTTTTTTTAAAGGCGAAAGTTTGTGAGTGTTCGTTACCTCTTCACGCTCAAACGGTTTGACCGATTTAGAAGACATATGGAGGTAGCTGACACCCTGGATTAACACGTAGGCTACTTTTTATCCCCAAAAAATGTAGCGGGTAACACCGCAGGGTGCAGCTAGTAGTACAATAAAGCTCGCTTCCAATTTAGGCTTAAAATAAAATCGATGATCTAATTGGTCGTTCATTATTCAGGGATAAAAACAAACGGTTTAATTCAAACAGCAATCCATTACCAATAAAAAGCGTTGTTGCCAACCGACACCGAGGAAACCCACTTAATTAATATTCATCACAGACGTACTACGGTACTAGACTAGTTAACTTGAATCAGTGTTTAATAGCATTTAAACTTAGGCCTTTAGGGTTTGCTAGCTTAATATCCTAGCGGTCGAGTTTAAGTACTAACTGCCTAACTTGGTTGTCAGGACAATAAAACGTGGTCAAAGTCTTTAGGAGCCATTTCCTTTAGGCCTATTGCGGTATCGTAGCAAAATAAATAGCAGGATGTAGAAGGTACTCTCTATATTTAATTGCGACATTTAATTGTCAGTGATTTTATTTATTTGTGAAGCGTGGTTGTGAATAATGCCGTAGTTTCTGTCAGGCAAGGCACATCAAAATGCTATATAAAAAATAAACACATCTGTTTTTGTTGGAGATGCACCTTACTTTTAACAATTTGGCTTTGTAGACTCCTGATTTTATAGCATTGCATTTCTATAAAATAGTTACTTTTATGTAAAATAAATTCTTTATACAGTTCGTAGTCATTTGGATTTAACAAAAACCAACTGAAAAATAATGTTTAGTTGGCTAAAAGATAGATAAATATATGAACGTACCTATGTAATGTAAAATAACTTGAGATGAAAAGTTCTATTGAATTTTCCTTTCGTCAAGTAAGCTAGATTTATTCAATATCCGAAATTCAATTCAAAGTAAATTAAACCTTTAACCTTCCAACACAAACAGGCACCTTGAAACTTTACGATCAAGGTGTCGATATTTTACTGTTGGCAATCTAGAAATTGTAATTTGTTCAATAAATGGGTTTCTTCAGTTAGTAATTGTAATTAAATGTCATATTTGAGAAGAAAAATACATTCAAGTACTTTTTTTTTTATAAAAACGTCTCCCCACACTAGGATTTCCTCCTGTGTCGTGGGTGCGTTTCACAAACATGAAATATCACTTACAAAACACCCAGACTCGGTACAAATATCTATGGTTCGCACAAAGTTTTGCCCCGTGCGGGAATCGAACCCGCAACCCTTAGCTCAACAGTCCAATCGCTTAGCCACTGCGCTAATCAGGTTGTCACATTCAAGTATGTCATTGTGATTGTCTTTTGTACAACTTAAGTTACGGAGGTTGGCAAATGCTTATTCCCTAGTCAGACTCAGCATTGACTTTGTCAATGTAACGGCGAAGTATTCCCAAATAACTGAACTTAGTTCTAAAGTCCAAACATTTCTGCAACCAACCTCAGTTAGTGAAAGTTTACGCAGGCTTCTAAGAATTGATAACTTCAGTAGCTTGGTATCGAACAACATATTTAAAGGGTACGAACTGCCTGAGGAAATTAGGACCAAATCATAAAATGGTCCTTTTATACGCATTATTGATTATTATTACTAGGAACATTAATAACGCTCTACAGAAAGCCACGAGTGAATGCTAAACACGTGTTTAATTGTTTATGTTTGTTTCATTAGCTCGTTACTTGGAAAATACAGTTTGAAGTTCAAACAAGAGCTCCAAAGAAGTCAGTTATGTTATACTTATTCCATTACAGTATCTTAATAATAATCAAAAACCACTACGCAGTGGGTACCACACAACGTCAAAGGGCATCGCGGTAGGCCCAGAAGAAGTTGGCGGGATGAGCTTGCCTCCTTTAAAGAGAAATGGGCTATCGCAGCTCACAACCGAGAGGAATGGAAGAAGGAAAGGAAGGCCTTTGCCCTGCAGTGGGACGATCATGGCTAAAATAATAAAAATAACTGTACTTATTTTTTCTAATGTAATAAAGTAATTTAGGCACACAGCTAATTAATAGATCTAGAAGTAAACTCTGATTGGGCTTTTATCTGATGAAATAAACTATGGATTTCTATTGTATTGAGTTCAACCACCTCTACAATTACTTAGTAAATCCTTAATTACTAGTCGGGTCAGATTGCTGCCTCTAAATTAGAGCCAACCACTACTAATTGATCACTATTCATCATCACGTTCACTAGACTAGCTAACTAGCTATGTGTGTGACTTTGTTGGTTTCTTAGGAGATCATTGGAGTCTGTTTAGATTTTTTAAATGTCGCCTCACACAAGAAATTTCTCCTGTATCGTGGGAGTCTCACAAACATGTAATACACGAACAGCCAGACTAGCACACTAACACATTTTTTGTTCCTTGAGGGAATCAAAACCGCAACCCCTAGTGCAGCAGTTTAATCACTTAACCACTGTGACAATCAGGTCGTCTTTTGTCAAATAGTACAGTCTTCATTAATCATCGTACTCTTATATCGCCACCTTTGTATGTGACGATCTGTTTATTTTGTCTGAGTGGAAAATTTGACGCCTCTCGGTGCATTGTAAAATTGAATAATTATAAAAGATTTTTTAAAATCGTATGGATAGTTCTCAAGATTTCCCCTTATATCCAAACTCAATTTCTTTATAATATTAGTATAGATTAGGACTTAATTTCTGCAACAATCGTAATAAAAGTTTTGGCGATAGTATGCAACATTTTTTCCCCGAAAAAGATGTAGTCATTTTTTTACACACAAAGTTGCTATGCAGGTGCAAGATTTATAACATTTCCCGATGTCACCTAATAAACTTTATTTTATTAATAGAAAGCTTTTTGAACTGCAATATTAAAATACTAGATTAGTAAATAAGAAAAATATGATGAGTCCTTCATGGTATTTTAACAACTAATAAAACATCAAAGACTTAATGACTATAGAGCGTGTTCAAATCTTTTAACAACATACTTTATCAATTCAATGTCTTTAAGGTTAGTTTACGATGTTAAATAAATAAAAGCAGCGATTTTTATGTGTTTGAAGAGTCAGACTGAGACCGTTTTATGACGGTAGCTTATCTAGAATACTGATTCCAGTGAACACTTTGTTTCCAATATTCACTATTCGTGTTAAATTGACTTTTGATATGGAAACCGTAAACATGAAAGGGTTGGGAGTTTTATCGCCTGTTTTTTTTATTATTGCTATAACTTTTTGTTTTTGTTGTCCACAAAGGAAGTAGGCCCTGTATATTAAAAAAACTTAAAGAAGTCTCTATGAATAATCAAAACCCCAGTTCAAACTAAAAAGATTTAATTTGCAAACGATGAAGGGCATTTTAAGATGTCTTAAGGCAAATTACTGAATAATAGGCATACGCATTTATTTAAATGTTTTTTTTTAAATAGTAAGAAAATGAGTTAGACTTGACTAAATGATGTATTTTACGTCTAAATGTGAATGTTTAAGAACAGCCGTAAACCGTCTTCGTTATTGTTTGATGTTTTGGAAACTCAGATGCTGTTTTTGGACGAAACAAGTGCTTTTGGGCTTTTCAGCCGAGGAATATAACAAATGGTAGTAAATTGTTGCTCCAGCACAAAAGAGGACGTATAAAACATTTAATTTACATTACAGAAAAAAGGCGGAACACTCTCATCAAATGTTATTCAAAACGCAAATTTTCTGCCCATCTGAAACTGGGATACTAAAATACAAATGGTACTAAAATACTAAATGACTATAAGGCCTTCTGCAAGACGGTAGAATTTATAGTTGGTCCTTAGATACAGTCTATAATTTAGCCCAACGATTTAGTTCCAAGTTGTCCACTTCAATTTATGAAAGTACGGTTACTGTGTATTTGGTATTTACCCAAGAACATAACATAACATCACGCCTGTATTCCTCGAAGGGGTAGGCAGAGGAGCACATATAGTACACCCACATTTAGCCAGTTATGTTTTTCGGTCCCAATGTAATAGGGGGCGAGCCTATTGCCATTATCCGGGCACAAATCCTGGGCCAATTGTACTGAGAATTACGTAAAGGAAAAACCCAGTAATACTTTGCCCGACCCAGAATTCGAACCCAGGACCTCGTGCTCAGCGGACGCGTTTAGCAACCACTAGACCAACGAGGCAGTCAACTGTCAACCCGAGAACATTTACTGTGATATTTGAAGTAAGTCCCATGTTTGTCATAGTTTTTATGTGTCTCATAAAATTGGTCTGAACATTGTCTTCGTCTAATAAGACATTTAACACACTACCTAAAAAATACGTACTGTCAGACATGAAATAGCCGAAGTTATTATGTTATAAAAATGTTTATGTACGTACCTCGGATCTATGTGGTTACTACGAGTACATAAAATAACTTTGATAATTCAATGTGTGTCTTTCATTATTTTTCTTATCTGATTATGTTGTTTTTATACAAATTACGCCGTCGGAAAAGGTTTTTAAAAGCTGGAGGTTTTAACAAATGAAACATAGTAATTATTTTTTTACTTTACCTTGAAACAACGTACTTTCGCTGTATTTGGCTTGGAGGATATTATGAATTTTCCTACATTATATTGAAAAAAATTCACCGGTAGCTCGCAACACTGACGATATCGTCGGTCCATCTGGTGGGAGGCCTTTGTTCAACAGTCTCCCGGCTAATGATGCTGATGATGATGATATTGAAATTAATAAGTTGTTTAAATAGCTTATTTTTACAATACATATGTATTATTAATCCATTTAGTAAATAGATTACTATATTACATTTATGAATGAATAACTACCTAAGAAAGTAGGTAGTAAATATGTCTATCCAAAAACTGTATTTATAGATTTTAATAGGGCAACGTATAAAATTTATATTTTAAGAAACCTTACCATAGTTTAGTTAGTGATTCGTATTTGAATACGTCACTTATGAGTTATGGGTTGGTCTTTATTCTATAACTGTTAATAACAAGATGCAGTTTGATCTCGAGTGTTGAATATCTTTGACATTGAGTATTAAAGTTGACCTACACGTAGGACATTCAGCATTATAATATGATGCTGACTGTTTGAATTATGTATCTTAACATGTTAAGAAACCTTATGTCTAATAATTGGAACAAACAAACATTAATTTAATTTATTATCTAATTCGTGTAGAACCAATGCTGGAATTCGCGCACCCCTGCGTCGTATCACTAATAATTTTAACAGGTTGTTTACAGATCTGGATATATTTGCAATGCCAGCTAATAGATTTCGCAACAACCTTATCCAGATAATTAAAAATCTTTAAAAAAGTATGTAAACAAATAGATTTAGTATTGATTTTTGTTTTTGTTTTGTTTTATAGTTTATTGTTATATACTCGTTTCGCTCCAACTATTTTAACATATATGCTGTGGATAACGGTGTGAGTTGCGCATTGATATGATTTATTTTGTATATTAGTTTATAAGATGTAATGTGTAACTGTTTGTTAATCCCAAATAAATAAATAAATAAATAAATCAAACAACCAAATTCTATGATCTGAAAATATTCAAGACTTTTTACTATATAAGAAGTTGTTCCGGTAATAGTTTTAGTTATGGTATGTTAAGTTACTCATGGTGCTGACTGTACACATTTTTTTTATTTATTACTCAAAAGTATTTCTTACGTAGAATGTTCATTTACTTAATCGACCATATTTTAGCAATTTTCCAAAGCCGACTTATCCCAGATTATCCTAAACGGTGCAAATATTCCTTAGGACAAACTTGGTCAATAAGGCTAAGGAAAGGTTAGGTTCCGAAAACACTAAAAGATTATTTTAATCATAAAAGTAGACAAAACACTCTCTGTTTCTTTAGTAGGCTATCTAAATCGCCCCTTTAGTGATCATCGTTAGATATACAATTTATTTTGAAGGATCCCCCTTGTTCTTAATATAGAAGGAATGAATCAAGATAACAAACAAACTTGAAGCATTTAAATGTTGGTTTCAGACGGTATGTCTACAAAGCGTAATATCCTATACCTACGTGTTGTAATGTTGGAATTAATTAATACTTTTCGCTGGGAAGTTAACTGTAGTTGTTAAGGTATGCATAGTTTTATGATTATGTTAGTTAAGTAGTCATTGTTTTGCCAGACATAACTAGACATTGTTATTAAAATAATTATCTCTTTAATTTGAATACTTATGTAATGTAGTGGGCACTAAGTATGACTGCTGAGCATGAGGTCTTGGGTTCGAATCCCGGCTCAGTAGCGGCACAGAGTGATTTGTGCCCGACTGATGGCAACAGGTCTACTATTACATTGGGAACTATAACATAACTGGCGAAAGGTGGGCGTACTATACATCTGTGCCTACACCATCAGTTCCCCGAAGGAGGTTATTTGTGAGTTTAGGCGCTTTGTATTTCCAACACTAAACGGTAGAATAGAGCCGAACACTAAAAATTAAAATTAATTATTTATCGTACAAAGTTTTCATAAAAATAAATATTTAATAGAAAATGTGAGGGTTTATTAGAGCAATAATAATACGGATAAACACTTAACCCTGCAACGGACGCAGGTTATTCTTGACGGCTATTTGTGGTGGCCATAACTTAGTTTGTTTTATGATAGCCGTCCATACCACATCGATACTGAACGGCTATTTTTACAATATAACCCACCGACTTCCGACTTGAAGTGTAGGACTATTAACTCCATGCTTTTACAGAAACATTAGGCCAATAGGTGGTTAGATGAAAGAGTCAACATCCATGATAGGGTCTAATGATGTTAGTATTTTATTTGGTTTATGTTTGATACTGTTAGGAGATGTTTATGACTACTCCTTCTGATGTTTTATTGAACTGACGATCAATGCTGTTGATTGTGCCAACTCCACTTAATCCTTGCCATGATTTAATAAGTAAGGTTGTTTTGTTTGTTCGTTTTACTTAACTAAATTTACGTCGATACCGAATTACTATACTATTGTACTAAAAACATCTAACGTCAGCTTCAGGAGTTTCCCTGAAATACATTAACCTAATATTGTTTCGGATTTTTTTCTTCTTAAATTAACGCACTATACATTTATCCTGTATAGTAGAAGTGTCTCACAAATACGATATATCACATACACAAACACACAGACTCGGGCCAAACATTTGCGGATCGCACAAACGAATCGAAACCGCAACCCTTAGCACAGCAGTCTAATCCCTTAGGCACTGAGCCATTCCAGTCGACAAACATAAACTACTTAGGTATATAGCCTAAACACCTATGATTACTCGGCATTTTACTATGCCGTGTTGGACTTACCTAATAGACAATTTATTAGCAGAGCGATAAACAAACGAATTTCAATTATACCCGGTTACGTAGAGGCACAGTTATAAGCCCACACTGTTCATCAAACCGCTGAAAGGTCGACGCGAATACGAAACTAATTTTAGTAATGTTATGGAATACCCGTTTTCATAACGTTGTTAATTAAACTGGACTTGACGCACTTAAATATTAATGAGTTTAATAAAAGAACGGCGGTTTAATAGAAATATAATGACTGTCTACAATTTATTCAGGTTGAAACAAGTCGTTTTTATTATTTTTCCATTTTCCAGCACTGTAGTATGAAGAGTTCATTATTTTGTTGCTAGTTTTTGCCTGCGGCTTCGTTAGCGTGGACATTTAAAGCCTTTTTAAAAGTAAGTAAGCTTTTGTGTTAATCCAGATGTATGCTACCAGTGAGTCGAATTTCAGCCAAATACGTTCAGCTTTTTTTCAAATTATTACATACTTTAATCGGCTGCTTCAGGAATATCTTCTGTAGGTGCTTTTTAAACATAATATATGTCACATACATCAACATTTGAATCACACAAATATTTATCACACTCAGGAATCAAACCCGCAACCTTTGGCACTGCAGTCCAATTCCGTAGCCACTATGCTAATCGGGTCAGTATTACGTGTATACTGTGTCGTTCCCAGATTATAATAGACCATACATTTCTTCTCTAAGTGTCGTAAAGGTTTTTATATACTCCCTAAGTTCCCACTAAGGGAGTTTGGCAAGATAGATGTGCAATAAACTGTTATTCTCTGTGCAGTAATATACTCAACTGTGTTCTCTATAGGTCATTTTAAAGACGGAGTGGTCGATTTAGTCTTTTAATAGGTTATTTCATCATCTGTATTTACAAGGAAGACAGGGTTTTGTTATTGTGTGACCCATGTACTGACAAAAGGCCCAGTGTAATGCTACACAATCAGCCTCCTGTTGTTACTAAGTGATACCTAATTTCTTGTAATGATCTACGACTTCAGTCTTTGCATACATACATAGTCACGCCTGTTTTTCTGAGGGGTAGGCAGAGACAACGGATTTCCATTTGCTACGATCCTGGCATACTTCTTTTGCTTCATGCACAAGCATGACATTCCTCATACACGCTTGTCGGTTCAGTCTTTACACCAGACAATTATAGACGTTCGTATCTGCAGTAACGTATCTTGAAATATTATTTGAAGACATCGAGTTTGTATTGAGTTTCTGATTCTGAACCTTGTATATAAGGGCCCATTGTTGGCTTGACCTATTAGGTCTTGGCATGCGTGGGTAACTGTACCTACATTTATACATCAAATTCAAATTAGTGGAACGTAAAGTCTATTTTTCGAAGAAAACTCTGTGGACTAAAGGAAAAATAAGCGAAAAACAGTTTACATAATCTTTCTCGTTGGAAAAAGCCGGAGGACTGCGACGTAACGGTTATTGATTTGGGCGCCAAAACAACAAAGTGTTATGTGTCGGTTCATATTATGCTGAGAGGAAATGTGAATCTGTTTACTACTACAAGATATCATTGCCAGTATCTATCACCGAGTGCTTGGAAGAAAAATATTACAAAAGATGGTTAAAACAAACTAACAATATTATATATTTTTAATGAAGCCATATTTTTATAATTACTTGTAACTAAACCACACTTGAAATAAATAAAATGGGCACTTCATCATTATATCCTTCTGAACATTCCAAAGCAAAAATCCAATAAAACTGTGCTTGACTTTATTTTCAATACGAACAAATCTAATTCAACATTATGTATGTAGAAACAGGTTTCTCCCCATTTCTTAGTGAAGCTCTTTTATAAACAAGTCTGAGTATTACAAGTATTAAAACATTAGTATCACACTTATATTATAAAGGCGAAAGTTTGTGAGTGTCTTTGTTACCCCTTAACGCTCAAACGGCTTGAACGATTTTGATATCGAGGTAGCTGACACCCTGGATAGGTTATTTTCTATCCTGAAAAAATGTGGCGGGTAACACCGCGAGGTGCAGCTAGTTTTAAATAAGAGGTGCTTCAGTTTAGCACAATTATTGTTTTTAGTAACACCACAGAGTAAGATTAATATAAGATTAATATAATTATATCTACTTTAATATGTAAGCAAAGTTCCTAAATAAAAAATAAAAAATGTTTGTGATAGATAAAATGTAAATAATAATAGTTAATAAGAAGTATTACAGTGTACCTATTAGTTTATAAGTTTGTTTGTTTGAAAAACAGAGCGCAATGATCGCCAACAAACTGTCATACAGTTTGGCGATTTTATTGATCTTTTTGTAAGTGTTTATCCATATTCTTGATAAATAAATAAAATAAATAAATTTTATCAAACATGCTGTAGAAAGCGTGGTAGATTCAGAGTCGATAATTGCGACTGATAAGTCCCACTCCCTTATCCTTGCAAAGGAATTACTGCTGTAAATGCGAATTCTAATTCTTAAGGAAACAACAGCGCTCGAAAAGTCACGTTCGAGCGTTATCATCGTATTTCATGTGGATTATACTCAGGTAGTCCCCGTACCTTGATAAAAACCCTTGGTCCTGCCATTCCATGAGTGTAGTGACATAATATATTATGTGCCCTGCGTGAAATGGCCTCTAACCATGCCTGCTATCGTAGGCCGCTGTCTTTCTATCCTATTTCGCGGATGAGCGCAAGTTTCACTTACTATAAACAACGTGACGGATTTTAATAAAATTATACTGTACTTATATGAGTAGGTATCTACCTATATACAGAATGGAGAATAGAAATGTACAGAATAGGGTTCTAGATGACAACCTTCAACATATTATTATGATACTAAATAATAAATTTATTTAAAGACACGCCTAGTTCATTATCTAAACAGGACCCTACGTCAATAATCTTAAAATTCAAAATTGTATAAAGTTTTCTACTAAAATCTTTGATAAGTTTCTCTTTAACACTCAATAACAATGTTTCCCTGCTAGCGAACAAAAGCTGTTTACATTACCTGATTTCTCGTACCTGGAAAGACACGTGTAGGTACATAACCATAACACGTGTGACTTAAATTATAAATACTACTGTATTTTAGTAACAGCAGATTTCACAATGTCGTTTTTTAGGGTTTTAGATTAAATTTCGCAATTTGTGAGGCTCACAAATTACTATTAAAATATTGCACCATGCGGAAAAACAAGGGGAAATTAGTTTATAAATAAAGGGAAAAGTTGGATAAAACGCTTTTCATAAGAACCAAAAGTCTTTTCTACAGCGAGTCCCATGAACCTAATAGCCAACAGGCAACATGGCTTTGTCACAAAGTTTCCTCTCTGCCTTTTGTACCGACCTACCTAAATGAATGCAAGTCTCATCCTGAAAAAGTGATAACAAGAAATTGTCTGCAACGGAGTCTTTCAGTAAAATGCCTTGAATTATTTAAATTGGGTACATTAAAGACTATTGTCTTATATTAAGGAAAAAAGATTTTACGTTGGTAAAGCTACTAACAAGATATTAGGGTGACAACGTATAAAACAATAAAATTTGTTACATTTATTAATTGTACTGCAATACTCTATATTTTTGTCTATAACACGAAAGTAAAGTTAAAGTATTGGGTAACTATCTAAGTTAAATCTAAGTATACTCTTTTTACTATAAAATCAATTCTAAAATTTTGATTCTATTCACTGTTGGACTTCTTATATTCCGTTTTACGGTACGTGTCCATGTGCAGTAATACCTATATTCTTCTTTTTTGCAGTGTCGTGCGTAGGCGTTCCATTTATAAAAGGTTACACTTAAATGTTAATTCAATTTTGCGAGTCCTTTGCATAGAACTAACACAATTAACTGGCATTGCGGAGTTTGACATTAAGCTACTTTAAGAAATACCATTTATTATTCGTAAGAAATAGTTTGATATTTATAGTACATGTAATAGTTTTTACTTAATTGGCGCAGTGGCTAAGCAATTGGACTACTGCGTTAGGAGTTGCGGGTTTGATTCCCGCACGAGACTAAATAGTGTGATCCGCCGATATTTGTCCTATATCTGATTGTTTATGTATGTGATATTACATGTATGTATGTGAAACATGTCCGGCATGTCCCCGATACAAGCGAAGTTCCTACTTATACCTTTGCAGAGTCGTTGATAAAAACTAGAATATAATAAGAATATGCAGATCTTTATTGTCCTCAGTCTTCCGTTAGCAAAATAACAAGCTTTACAAAGAAGGGAACTACACGAGCGACAATATCAATAGAAAATCTAAATTCCTTCAACTATGAAAAACAAATGATTTTCCACGTGGCTAAAATACTTAGGTATACAAAGTTGACTGCCTTGTTGGTCTAGTGGCAGAATTATAAGACTGTGGGCACGAGGTCATGGGTTCAACTTACTTGTTCCACATTTGGCCAGTTATGTTAAAGGTCTCTATGTAATAGGGGGTAGCCTTTTGCCAATAACCGGGCATAAATCCAGACTTCTTGCTTCTAGATCAACAGGGCAGCCCTGTAACTACATAACTATTTTAAATCAAACTCGATTACAATGTTGACTAATTCTGTGTGTATGTATGTGTGTGTGTGTGTGGTTTTAAAATATTCGGTAAAAGTTCAGTTTTTTTTTAGAAACAACAAATGAATAACCTACACTTTCAGTGTAAGTGATATATAATGAACATTGCACAATTTTCTACCAACGAAACATAAATACATTTAAACTAGAAACGTGCTGAGATGACATGTAATATGATCATACAACAAAGGACTTGCACACAAGAGCTCATTATATTGACGCCCTGACCGTGAATGCTTTAAAATGCATGTCCCACTGAAATGGTGATGTTTTGTTGAGAACAAAAATAGAGGTGAGTTACTCTATTATATATATATTTGTATGTATGAATTGTCATAGCATCTAGGAGGTCTGGAGATAATGTAAGCCAGCCTTAATTAATAAGCCAGTCAACAAACTTTTAAAGGTTCTGTTAGCAAAAGTACACTTCTCCCATACACTAACACCCAGACTCAGTACAAACATCTGTGGTTCACACAAAGTTTTGCCCCGTGCGGGAATCGAACCCGCAACCCTCAGCGCAGCAGTCCAATCGCTTAGCCACTGCGCTAATCAGGTCGTCATCATGATTGTTACTCTAGAAGCTTGTCTTAATTCTCACCAAATAGCCATCACGTGGTGGGAAGACAGTGATTTCCAAGAACCACAAAGCTCTTCACTAATTGACTAGGTTCACGGAGAAAAGTCGTTATTCTGCGAATGTCGCTCTTCGCAAACTAGAAATAATTTATTATAACTGCAACAATATTACATTTTCAATTGCTTCTTTATTATCCTCAGCGTGACCGGGAATCTAGAACAAAACTAGGTACTTTTGTAGAAAAATTGTCAACTCTGTAAAGGAATAAGCAGAGTAACTACTTATCAAAAAATATACAAAAGACTTTTTTATATAACGTTAATCATCATCATCGGCCTATCTCAGTGAACAGCTGGACATAGCACGTATATGACACGTTAGAATAATAATTGTAAGTAATTCAATTTGTTTTAGTAGCGAACAACATTAAATAATTGATTCATCAATATTGGAAAAGAATCCAAGTTTTGGTTTCTGTTGTCCGACATTTTCTATATAATGCTCATCAAATAACATAATTATAGAAGTTCGAAAAGTTCGTGTAACATAAATGATCAAAAGTAGGTCATGGGTATTGTATTCAGCGACTCCTATGTGATCAGAATTCGTTAATACTTGCCAAGTAATAAAACTTCTTGATTAGGTATTACTTAGGAATATCTTACTTTTGTTTTAATACGCCCTCGTGTTCTCGTTTGAAAATAGAATTATGGAAGCAATAAATTATATAGAACGTTATCAAAGTGTCCTTTTGATATATTAACGTTATGGTGAGGTGGAATCAACTTGTAGGTTTTTTACTAGGTACCACGGTACATGACGGCCATGACCTAAAATGGCAATGGACAGGGTTTTGTGAAGGAATAACGGGGAGGTCTTTGCCCAGCAGTGACACCGAACAGGCTACATAAAAAAATACTATTTATAGCGGAAGAAATTGAAAGATTTTTTTTAACTATTTGTTATTCCGTGAGCATTACAATTAGTCATTATCAACCTGTGCGTATTCGTTTCAGAAAATATTTCGAAGTAAATGTATTTTCTACTAGCTGCGCCCCGCGGTGTTACCCGCGACATTTTTTCGGGATAAAAAGTAGCCTATATGTTAATCCAGATTATAACCTATCTACATACCAAATTTCAACCAAATCGGTCCAGCCGTTTATGCGTGAAAGAGTAACAAACATCCACACATCCATACATCCATACTCACAAACTTTCACATTTATAATATTATAGTAGGATAGGATAGTAGGATAAATTCGCACCCTTAGTTGACAAAGGCTACGTTCGTCTTGTCTGTATTTATGAGCTCTGGAAATTCATATTGCTTTCTTTTTTTAGAATATATTTTTCTCCAAATTGGATATGTTTGATGTACTAAATTAGATGATAATATTGTTATGTCCACAGGTTGTTATTGTTAATGCCAATTTAATAAAAAAAAAATACAAAAATAATTTCAAACATTTTAAACAAAATGTTTTTATTATTTCTTATAGATAATTATATATTTTACTATAATAACTTTCGTGAGTGTTATCCATATTATTTACTGTATATTCCGTTTATACTCACGGGTGTATTCGGGAATGCCCGACTAGTTTCGAACTCGAACGGAGCCCTTATTCATGAGCTGGTTGCGCGGTAGAGTCGCGAGCCGAACTCCGTTCGGTTCTGCCTATATATTTTTATAATTTGGGTTCTATGACATTTCCGATGACAATTTACTTTGTTTTTCGTCTGATACAAATACGAAACTAATTATTATCGTGTGGTTCGGTAGGTAAAGCTTAGCTTGTTATGTTAGACTAATAGTATGTTATAGGTGGTAATAACATTAGTTTGTAAGCCAACATTACTAAGTACACTACCGTATTACTTATAGTCCAACCTCAGTCCCGACGAAAGTATTTTGTGTGCCTCATCGTTATCCGTGATAAATAAATACTATTATGATATCCACTGAGTTAATACACAATAATGATACCCTAGAGTAGACAGCCCAGACATTTTTCGCAGAATCTTTTTGTCATGCTCCATCTACATCACAATAGGTGCTTGGCTGTCTGTCGATGCAAAATCAGAACTTCCAAGAAACTTATTCGTTTCCAATTTATCTCTATCGGAATCCCGTCGACAACAATGTTCAAATTAAATGTATTGGTTATCGTCAGTAAGATTGCAATATCGAAAAGTTTCATGACGGAGCGGGGGAAACGAAGATCACAGACAGACTATTATTTACTGCAATTATTTATCTAGTTGCTGTGATAGAGGTGTAACTGTATAATTGATTAATTAAACCTGTTTTGGTCGGTTGAACCCTTCATTCGATGTGAATTGTAGGTACAAGTTACGTACACTTTCTTGAGATGGAAAGGAAAATGTAGTGATGTTTAATATTAAATTAATCTACTTACCAACAAGAGCGTTGCTAAGGCACTTATAGTAACGCTTTGGACCTTAAGACTCTGCAGAGTTACTTATATATATTTAAAGCCAGCCGTGAACGTGATTCAAGAAGTCTCGAGAAGTTGTTTGAAAAAGTAAAGTAGGTAGCAAAAGGCTCAGTACCTATCAGGTATTTATAAAGTTAAATACTTTAATTAGTGAAAGTATGTATTGAATATACTAATATACCCAATTAAAAGAGCATCTATTTATTTTTGAGAAACGCCAAAATTATTATTCGTATCCAATCCAGCAGTTAAAATGCTTGGTAAAAATATTCCAGTAATTATCCACAAGCAAATGTGTAATAACTTTTTAATTCAACTGTGTTTACAAGTACTTGAACAGTACCTTAATAGCTAAGCTATTTAATTACGAAACGAAAGCGACCAAATCTAACTTCCAATCAGATTAAACAGCAAAGCGATTTGTCCAAAGATTGGGACCCCACAAAGTTGTGCAGACTTTTTAATGGGTGTTCAACAACTTTAATAGTTGTGAGATGCTTTGTCAGCTCTCTTATTTAGCGAAAGCTGTTTTCAGACTCATTTACTTAGTGCCATTTAGTTTGTGTTAAAATACTTTCTTCATCTGCTGTAATTTTGGTTGATGTGCAATTTTTGAGTGGTCTTTCGTGGTAAGTTTTTGGCACAAAGAAGTTTAGTGTAGTAAATCTTCGTGAATAATTTTAGAAAGTTTATAATCAATTTCAATTCACTTTGACAATTTTAAAGTGTTTTGCTTTCGTCTGGCATATCGCCGTGACATTATCGAACGCTCCGACTAAATATTTTTTGGGACGTGAATTGTCTATATCTCATCTGACGTTTTGATACTTTTAGTGTAGCATTGTTTATTTAGTTATACGAAAGTTATTTTCGTACCAAACTCACGGAAGAGTACCTCAACATAATTTTGTTATTAAAATATACCTTGTAACGTTTGAGAATCAAAACAATGTAGTTCCGTGTTAGCACAGGTATTATAGAGGTATATAGAGGCCATCTTGTACGAACAAACGAACGTTTTACGAGGATTTGTATACGGTTTTGTTTTTAAGAGATTTTCAAGCTTACGTCGTCACCCGTAATGTCGACGTCAGATAAGGTGACGTGTAAAGTGTTCGGTGTCTTTGCAAAACGATTTGTGATTCTTCTAGTTTTATCTGTTGCGAATTGTGCTAATGCTGTGTGATGTGAGATTTTGTTTATATAAGGTTCACAAACCACGACTGATCAGCATTCGGTCCTGGGTTAGTTTCTTGAAGTCGGACAATATAATCGGGTTACGTATTCCATTAGGTAATTTGAATTTTCTTGGTAAACATTAAGGAAAACATCGTGTGTAAACTGACTCACCTAAGCGATTTTTCTACGGTGTGTAAAGCCATGCCCGAGGCCTACAGGCGCTTTAAACTCTGACACCAGATTATTCATCAACCATACGATAAGAAGTTAAAATATATTTTTTTATGTTTTCTAATTAAAATTCATATACCTACCACATAGTTTAACATAGTTTTTGCCAAACTTCACAAACAATGGATGAGTGTATTGAATACTCTTAACAGTAATCGGTGAAATGTGTGTATGATATTTCACAGAGGATAGGACTATATAACTCGAGATCAAAACAAAGCTGAAGGCAACAATAAACGTTATTTATTCTCGCATAAATCGTATTTGTCACGTCCGTACGGTCGGTGACAATAAATCAAATATATTTGGGGCGTACCCATCGAATTGTACGGAATGGAACTAAGATTGAACTAAAAGGCTATCGATCAAAGGCATCGCAGCCGACAATTTGTCTTAGGTTTTAATAAACTTTGCTTTTATGTTTGCAAAACAACGTCGCCTTGAAATGTTAATTGCTCTTTCCTGTAGATCAAATAACACAATCATACCTGTATTCCCTGAAGGGATCGGTAGAAATGTGTAGTACACCCTTACTTTGCTAGTGTGGTTTCAGGTCCCGTGTAGGCGACCTACGGCAATCCTATTGATGGTAACCGGTACAATCCAGACTAAAACTGAGAATTACCCAATTTATATTGGCTAAATTTTATTAATTACCAAATGTCATCAAGATGTAAAGGTAATGAAATCGTTCAGAAATTAATCTTAGTTCGAGGCAGCGTTTTATTTATTTATTTATTTAAAATACGTATTCAATATTTATTCAAAATGAATTGCGCAAATACTGTGAAGTCTTTAAGTTTAAAGATATTAAGTATATCAAACAAGATACCTATGTAACTAAAGTAACGTGAGACATTCAACAAATTCGTGTTATTAAATTTCAGCTTATGCCGCATTAATTTAGCGACACCATTCTTAGGCGTTAAATAACAACTTAGCAAAAATGTAATTATGTACTACACAATTTATAATTTGCTTACAGAGTGTATGAGTCTTTATAAAACATTTTATCAAAATATCATGATAGGTATTACACGAGATATTAAATAAATAATTTAATATTAAAAATATATTAGGCTCAAAGTACTGGTGAAGATGGAATAAACTAGCCCAACAGGGTGGGATATGACCCTCTTTTGACCCATCCCACCCAAAAGTACCATCATATTGTATTGTCACCAAACCTATTTAAGTATGCAAAATTTCATTACAATCGGATGTCAAAAAGTGGTTGTAATTTAGATTGTAAGATTTGATCTAAACAAGCTCACATACAAACATTGCAAGTTAAATAAAAGCTTGTAAAAATGTCAGGTTTTACCGACTGCCTCGTTAGTCTTGTGGTCTGCTGAGTGTTAGGTCCTGGATTCCGGTCCTAATATATAAATGGCGGAATGTGGGTGTACCTACTTTACAGTCACCTCTGCCTACACCTTCGGGGAATACAGGCATGATGATATTTTATAGTGTTGTAATGGTATCGCTCGAATAATAATATTTATAGGTTATAAATAAGTAAACTTAACAACTTTACATTTACTTAGAAACGAATCGCGATTAAATACACCTGAAACATAACTTCTCCTTGAAATCGTTTACATTTTACATGAAGGTAATAGTACTTTGATTATGTTTCTGTAAACTTCGGATACATTCTGAATCCCAGGGTGCCTGGAAAGAATTTAGTAACAGTTAAAACCTCGTTTGTACAAAACTCAGCTCAAAAACCCTTGACCTAAGTGAGTCCAAAGCTTGTTCCAATTACCTTTTAAATGCGTCTAGAGATTTATAGGTTTCTTGAAACTCTTTTCAGGCATATATACTTTAATAAAGAACATTTGTGTGATGTGTACCGTGAGAAACCGGAGCAAATTTGATTTAAAGCTTAATAGTAAATCATTTATCGACTATTTTTCTATTATTTAATCTATCATAGAAAAGAGGCTTGAAAGTTTGCTTTCACAAGTAACAAATAGGTGCACATTTATTGTAGAGTGTCTTTAAGTACCTTCGTTGATGGCGTGTGGCGACGATTATGTGGCATTAAACAAATCCCTACTAATATTAAACGCGAAAGTTTTGATGTATGGATGGATGTTTGTTACTCTTTCATGTAAAAACTACTATGGATGGATTTTAATAAACTTTCATATGGAGGTAGCTGACAACCTGGATTAACACATAGACTATATTAACTTTTTATCCCGAAAACATGTAGCGGGTAACACCACGGGGCGCAGCTAGTAAACTATATTTGTTTGTTAGTGCACACTCATAAAAGGCCTATATGTAAATAGTATTTCTCAAAACGTACAACAAACAAGAAATAATTATCACTTTTACTGCAATAACTGTAATATTATGGAATTTAATGCGGTTCCATAGTTCTCAACAGCAATAACAAAACGGAGAGATGAAAAGGATGCATTTCTTGAGAGCTAGATATAAAATTAATTTACAGTATTGCGAGAACTCGAGGAAATTGAGAACGATCTTTGCCGAGTTGTGATCTGATATAGAGCTAATAATAATATTATTTTAGATTGGTCTTCTATATTTCTCATAAGGTATAGATATAAACTGATCTTACATTACGCCAAACGCCAAATAATTGCATAACTCGATAAGTTTCGGTTTTTAGTTTTGTTTTAAACAAAAATAGGTGATAAATTAAAGATTACTATGAATTAAATTAAAGATTCTTAAATCATAAAATTCAATAGTTTCAAATCGATATCAGATTACAATTAAAAAATACTTGAATTGGATTACTGTGGATGAACCAAAACAATAAAATACGCGTTATATTGCATAACCTTATAACATTACAAGTTTTGCTTACTTAATTATTTACATACGTTGTACTCGTACGCACATACTAACACGCAAACATAACGTAGACGTAATGTAAACAACACGATTATCGAGTTGTTGTATTTGTTTAAACAATTTTAACATACATTATTATGTATAATAACGGACGGTAATTATATAAATCATGAGATATCCAATAAGGAATGTTGTGCAGATTATTATGTATAGGATAACATAGTTCAAATTCAAACTGTTATCAATTTAATTTGAAATTTTAATTAATATTTCCAGAAAATATTATGTGTGATCGAATGGTATAATATGCTTTGTGTTTATCTCATTATAATACCTAATTAATGGCAAATTTTGACATATTTTATCCGGGTAATTTATACGACTTTTTGAAAGTTTATATGAAAAACACTGTAAATTAAATAAATAACCTAGACTAGTGTATATTTTTTTATAAGTATCTGTTCATATAACAATAGCTAGAAACTACCAATTTCATCTTCGAAAGGTTAGGGACACCACCAATTATCATTGTACGTTCACCATGAAAACGTCAAAATAAACACAAAACAAAGTCGAGAGAAGCTATAGAAATCCTCCATTAATACAAGTAACATTATATAGAAGGAGATAGGATCTACCCTAAAAAGTAATGGCTACTAAAAATAGTCCCCTGTACAGAATGAAATGAGGTTTCAATGGCTATAAAATTGTTAATAATAATGATTATGACGTTAATAAACGATACTATAAGGGTACACTCTATTTGATGGAGCCATCACAAATGTGCCTATTGTACTGATTGAATCAGTTTCGGGAATGGATATAAGACCAAAGTTCAGGTACCTATAATATAGGCTACCTCACATATGTGGTCGATCGAGTTCATGAGCATTGAGCAGTGTTTGATTAAACTGATTAAACTAAAAATATATTATTTCCCGTTATCGTGAATAATGCTGGTCACGATTAGGTATATTTCACATATTTAGGTACGCTGTCATATAACAAACAAAACAAATAAATTTATACACAATATCTAATGGCATTCCCGATACAAACACAACCAGAATTTCAATTAATATATTAGCCAGTAACGAGCGTAATGTCCAATACTCTGTGTCCTTTGATATAACGAAACGCAGCGAATTTGGTTTTCAAATAGAAACACCAAACAGCTCATGCAACCGACGTGTGCTTTGATTCATAACCACACGAGCGCAAGTAAAAGTGGTCACAAACATTGTGCATACATTCATAATGGGTATTGTTGCCACAACAATATGTTCGGGGAAAACAAATCTTAGTTACCGTTCACTTGACGAACCAAGTTTCTATTTGTAACTGGCTGCACTGGTCTTCGTATCGGCGACTTCCGTTCGTCACAGGAAACCGCCAGTCAAAGCATAAAATTGAATCACCACTACACGTCTTGAAGAGCGATTGTTTCTAAACTATATCAAAAACATTCATTATTATGTCCTCACATGATCGTTTATATTTCATCGAACGCGTTTACCGACTCGATAAAATATATCAAGAGTCTAATTCACTGCGTTCGATTTAGAGTTCTTATTTCAACAACGTTAATGTCTCAACAATGTGCACTACTGCAACTGTAAGTTTGATAAAGTTTATATACTACGAAGCAACTTTTCACTAATATCTTAAATTACACAAAATCTACACATATTTTTTTACTACGTTAAAAAGTGAATCTAGATTTTTATTTGTAATGTGTATCGAAGTTATTTACGCGGCGCAGAGCTTTAAGACGCACGCGCGGACACGTGTAGCGTCGACGACGGCTCGTTGCCGACTGACGCTTTCCTTCAGTAACTGAAAATGCGAGCACATGGTATGGCCTCCTGGCGTTTTTATCAAACGCAGGCTCGCGCGGGGTCAATCAACTCTACGGGGATGAGGTCTCAGCGTTAAGTGCTCTCCGTTCAAAAGGGATCGGAGATACAATTACTGGGACAAACTTAATTTAATTTTGAAAAAGTCTTATTAATATTAAAATTTGTCGCAGATTTTGTTTTAAGAAATCGAGCATAATATACATTATACATGTTAGCTAAAGCGGTGATAATAAAAAATAAATTATCTAGTGCCGAACAAAACATATTTTATACTTGTTAAATATTTCCAGGAAAATCTTCAAGCGTACTTCTAAAATTTGGAAAAGCTATAATGAAAAGAAATAATGTGTAATATTTTGTCTGCTGTCTTTTACAATAAATTTATTATTAATTACTTACGTGTTAACGATTGTAGGTTTGAGAACGTCTCGTTTATTTCTCAGGATGTGGAGTGGGGTGCGATGGTGCAAATAATATGGGGCTAATGATAAGTTACTCACTTAACGCTCTAATATAAAAGGTGAGACTTAAACTGTCTGACGGAACACGTATCACTGCTAGCCCCTTTCGTGCATACAGGCGTAGTAGTACATACAGTGCTAATATGATTTGTATGACAAGCACGAACAATCCGTATTCTGTGCTGAAACTGAATAGCCCCGTATTGCTAAAATAGCCCCGTAGATATTCCACGAATAGCCCCAGCTTATGGTATATGTACCTCTATATTGCTCCATTTCAATGTACCTCCATTGAAATAGTTTCAGAGTTTCATACCACACGGCGTCTAGTGATTATAATAATGAATATTTGATTCACATAAGGAATTTTTTGTCATACTCTTATTAGTTTCGTTTTTAAGTCATGGTTAAAATTCCAGTAGGTACCTATATACTTAATAGTCCTAAATTGTAAGGTCCAAAATCATTTTCATTTTTCGCAAATATTACAAGTTATTTCGGGCCCAATAAGCGCCAAACTATTTTCGTCTTGTAAACGAAAGCAAATGAGAAAATGTACACTTGACATTTTCCTTTCAGATTAGATTCTCTTTTTCGATAAACGGACGCATAGACACGTAAACATCGTTCACCGTTCCATGCGGGTACAATTTTCACCTTTACCTAACAAGCCATGCCACGTCAGCACTAGTTCTCACTATCTCCAACGCCATAATATATAAAAGAGCAATAAATACGATAGCTACCGATTTGTCTATTTATTTGGACGGAGTAAATTACCTCACGATTGTTGAAATGCTGGAGTATATTAAATGGGGAGAAAAATATCTCCTTTATTTTTGTTCATTTACAATTCACTGGCGCGGCGAGGTACAACTCTGAGTTTGTTTTCGAACTTTGAAAGTATTCGTTGAGTAGCTCAACTGAACATTTAATATTTTTAGAACGATGTGAAAAATATTATGTTTAGCTGTTTGAATTTTAATTTCATACAGCCAATGATATGTATTATAATAATCATGTACATAATAAAAACATATTCTAAACACGTACACATAAAAATATTTATAAAACTTAGGAGCAAGCAAATAATTGAATGACATCATTAATATGCCAATATTAATGATGTCATTCAATTATTTGATGATCGCAAGGAAGCGCAGAATAAAAGTTAAAAATCAGTCGACGTTTATTGAGTGGCTTACTTTATGGGAAGAGCTAAGTGAAGAATCATCATCATCATCTGGAAGACAACTATTAAGCAAAGGCCTCCCCCATGAACATCACTTGGCACGCGGCTTGGGGATCGCAGTATTAGTGGTGTGGTTATAGAGGACTCAGCTGCCCATCTTCTGGATTTATCCTTAGTCGCCCTCAACAACACCCACGGGACGAAATGGGGAGATACTATTCTGGTCTGGCACTCTACGGGACTTGAAGAATAACATAACATCACGCCTCTGTTCCCAGAAAGGGTTTGCAGTGGTGGGTAGTACACCCACATTTCGTCAGTTATGTTGTAGGTTCCAGGGGGACGAGCCTATTGCTATTAACCGGGCACAAATCCAGACTCCGTGCTGCTATTGGCGACACCTAAATGAAAAACCCAATTACATTTTGCCCAACCTGGGATTAACTTGAAAATACGATTGTATATTTCATAATTCAGATTCAATTTTCGTCACAGCAAAGTAAACAGAAGGTGAAGATAGCTAACATAGTTAACCACTCTTAAATAAACAGTAAACAATAAACCAAGTTCGGTGTGACGTGTGACTGTCAAGTTGAATGGAAGTTTCAGCAAATTAGGTTAGCGGGATTACTTACCTACATAATATTAATGTTATCGTGCATTAGATGTACACGGGCGTGAAATTAGGTGAACCTTTGTATGTATGTCAAACGGAAATCTATACACAATGACAGACAGTCCTTTTTTTGTTTCTTGATTAGTTTTCTTGCAGATGTTTTTAGAAGAGTTCATTATTGTAATTTTCCTAACAAAGAAAACAGTTTATTAGGAAAAATAATCATCCCGTTTAGACTACTATAATTATTACTGGAAAAAATATTGTACCTACATATTTGGAGAAAGCATGTTAAACTGTCTCTGCTGACTTCCTTGTTGGTCTATTGGTCGCGAAACCCGACTGCCATAAGGTCCCGGGTTCGAATCCTAGGTTGGGAAAGAAGTATACTGGATTTATACTTCTTTCCCAACCTAGTATAATTCTCGGTAGCAAATCGGAGTTTGGACTTATGCCAGGTTAAAGGCAATAGGCTCAACTCTTATTATATTGGGACCAATAACATAACTGGCAAAATGTGGGTATTCTATATGTGCACCTCTGCATACCCGTTCGGGGAATACAGGCGTGATGTTATGTAGAGTACTGGCCTATATGCAGTAGTGAACGCCACCTCATAGACTTAAAAACTTTCCTAACCTGGTCTATTTCCAAAATATCTCCGAGAATGTTTGGCTGATTCTTCTTGACTAACAACCATTCCTTTTAACGCCAAATATATACCTAGGACCAATTCCTAAATAAACGGTGAACAAACGAAGCTTACCTCGTTAAAACAATTTCTAGGGATTGAACGAAATTCGTATCGTTACGGGTCGTTCGTTCAGTCGTTCATATTCCTGCGTAGCGCACTAATTGTTTGCAATAGGCAGAAAAACCTGCTCTTTTTGTATCTCTGTCCTTACCCTCGGTCCTTCGGTTGCCCGTATACCGTTAAATTAAGAACATCTTTAAACGGTCCGAAGTACTTACCTAAAATAATGTTCCGAAATTTACCTACTTAAAAAAAAGTTACATCATAGTTAGGAATGATATTGTGTCATATGGGTACCTACGGTGGCCGTTGTGATGTATGTAAGTCCCATGTAATAAATGGTAAACCTATCTAAATTCTTCTTATCTTATGGTTGATGAACAACGTGGTGTCAGAGTTTAAACCGCTCGTGGGCCTCTGACACGGCTAACACACCATTGAAAATTCTCAGGTGTGCCGGTTTCCTCGCTATGTTTTCCTTTACCGTTTTTAATAACTGATATTGCTTTTGTAATACGCACATGAATTCGAAAAGACTTTGTGGGTTTGAACTTGCAGCTTTGTTTTGGTAGTCAATCGGTCATATCATTCGGCTGTCACTTCTGTCTACATTAACTGGGCCTCAATGTAGACTCCGTGCTGTTATTGAAAATCTTATTAAATAATGGAAAAAACCAATATTACAAGCAAAACCTAAGAATCTAAAAACCTAAGAAACGCAAATGACTACTGGGCCCTACCCCAGAAGATATTTGCGTCTACTAAACTAACGAAGAAGGCTATCAGTCTTATACCAATATCGGTACGGCAGGTTGATAGGTATGTTTACTGTCTACAAAATAACTTAATAAGAATACCCTAGAATGTTTATATAAGGTTCTACAGGATAATCTTTAGGTTTTTTTACATGCTTGTATTGGGTTTATCTCCATGGAGGCATTTAAAGTAAGTGCTTGGCGTTTTCCAATATTAATGTTGTATTGTACCCCGTACGTTATTATTTGATTGTTGTAATCCTAATTGATTATACAAGAGGAAAATTGGATCTCGTTAGCGTTTAAATCGATAAATAACAAAATTAAACCGTATGATATGAACGAAAATATAAATACAATGACATAAATTTTATGTATCTCGAATAAATATACATATATACCGTATTATTATTTCGGCCATGATCGACGCACTACCGGGCAAAGCCCTTCCATTCCTTCCTCCATTTCTCTCGGTTGCGAGCTGCACTTGTCCATGTCTTCTTACACGAGTCAATGTACCAAATTCATTGTTGCGAGTGACTCAATAGTATCTTCATCTTTCTAGTCTTTTCTAAGCCCTTTTGGGATGGCCTTTCAGTCCGTTTAGAGTTTAGACAGATCAATACGGCAAATGATGTTCGACACAGTCTAAGGTTTCCTTACATGCCCTATAATCTCCTTGCCAGGAACTCTTAAAGCAGTACAGTCGCAGTGTGGAAGCGAGACACCGCATTACACAGGATGTATTGAACGTAGCGGCGTCTCGTTTTCACAACGTAAACTGCCCTGCTTTAAGAATTCATAGTATGGGGGCAGGTACCTAAAATTATTATTCTATCCACGAACACTAAGATAGATGTGATCAAATTTTATGCGTAATCGGTTCCACCTTACCTCAATTCTAATTTGGTTGGAAGGTGGGTACGTTGAGCAGGTTACTTCATACATAATATTTAACCTGTACTCTATAATAATGTAGGTATTATAAATCTGTTGTTGAAAAAGATTAATCAATATAATATTTAATTAGTGTAAATTTAATTGGGTATCGTCATCCCTAATCTTTATAAAAACATAATTTTAATTTTCCAATATCTGTCGTTAATTGATAATAACCTTCCTGTTTTGATATGTGGCACAAAATGCTAGATGAATAAATTAATACGGTAAATGTATTGGGTTGATGTAATATTACGACTCTAACATAACATCACGCCTGTATTCCCCGGAGGGGTAAGCAGAGGTGCACATATAGTACACCCACATTTCGCCAGTTTTTATGTAATAGGGCAAGCCTCTTGCCATTAACCGGATACAAGTCCAGACTTCGCACTGCTACAGAGAATTACCGAATGAAAACCATTTAGCCCGACCTAGTATTTGAACCCAGAATTTCATGCTCAGCAGTCGCGCTTAGCGTCCACTAGGCCACCGAGGGAGTCTAACATAATTATGACAACCTCAAACATTTATCTTTCTATTCTACTTATCTAGCGTTCGTGCCACTACTTTACGGCCTTACAAAGCTAATAAACTCTGTAGAAGTTTAATAATTGCACATTAAATCGCCTCAAATGTGAAACAGTTATCGTAGTTCACAGTATTAGAGCCATTTTCGGTCGGGCCAACTGCTGAGGTTCTTAGTTAGATAGTATTTGCTGCAACCAACCGGGGTCGTATCTAGTCAATATCACATAAACTTAACTTTAGTTGCATGTAACGTAACTAATAGGTATGTTTTTTACCTTAATATAAGGGTTATTTTTTGTAATTGAAACATTATAGTAAAGTACCTATCTAACTTAAGGAACAAAATATCAACCCGAAAAGGGATTGACACCGTATCAACTCGAGCCGTGCAGTATTTTTTGAATGGAACTCCCTACGTCAACGCACACTAATCGGAATCATAATCTTAATCGCCTCGCCTCGGGAGGTAAGCGCGGCGTCGCGGTCGTATAGCCGTAGCCGAGGCGACATATCGGAGCAGCTGATACGCTTTGGCTACGTGCTTAGGTTTGGTTGACGCCTGTCTGACGGCGAGGCAAAAGGTGATGCGTTGACGATCCCTTTCCTAGTTGATCGATATGTTTGATTAGACCCTTACACGATTCGACGAAATTAGTCCACTTTGATCGTACCTTCTGATTGGTCAACGCATTCTACCTATATTTTAAGATAACCTACCTATCTTATATTATAAGATTCTACCTATATTATATTATATAAGATACCTATTATTGTAAGGTGTTCATAATAAAGATTCTTATTTTTCTTATTCTATATTAATTTAGCTATTCTCGGTAAATAGGAAGTAATATTACTAATACGAGGTGTTCTAAACTGTCTGGTGTTCAAACTCTATCGATGGCAGTGATCAATATTTGGCACTAATAAATTATCATTTTATCCAGTTAAAAAACCTGGTTTTCTTTTATTTATTAGAGAAAAAGCAAACCCTATCAAAATGAACACCCACTCAGCTGACTCAGCTATCTTTAATTATTTTAATGACAGTACGCTTACACAACGATCGGTGAATGTTAACTGTACGACGTACGTAAATATATTGCTGCAAGGGGATTTATTAAATTTACCACAATGTTGGACTTACCAGTTTACCATATTATTATGATATTTTAAATCCACAATTTGGGTAGTGAAATATTGACATGTCTGTATAGGACAGTAAGGGACGACTCATTATCATAATAATCACATTTTCTACTAAGACAATGAGGCATACATATTTGTTTTTACAATTTAGTAAACCTACTATTAAATACGATACCGAGTTTTGATACCTTCACAAATTGCTATCCTATAGGTACCCAAGATCGTACAACTGATAATCAACTTATAGGTTCCTACAACCTTAAAATTGGCTACAAGTAAACAGCTTAAAATAACACATATTTATAGAGGTACAAATAATATAATTAATTCGCAATACGCAATCAATCATCTTGCTAGTCTAACTGTATTCGCCATTTCCTCTGGCGAATAGCCATAGTGATTTCAAGTTCCGTAGACGTGGTCCGCTTCTAAAATGTGTGCAGACATGCCAATTAATATTCGGGAGGCAGGCAGTGACCGGCCTTTTATGTAGCCAGTAAGTTCGTACGTCCGTTCATTTGCAACGTAAACAATCTAATCGTCCCTCGATTTAAATGATTAGTTCAACAGACATTTTAATTTGTTGATGTTTAAAATTAGAATTGTTTTGTTTTGGAATGGTCGCTCAAGACGCAAGACATGGCTGAATACTTAGTGGTTTGTTTATATAGCATTGAGTTAATGAGATTACCATGTACCGTAAGCACGTTTAATCTATGATTTGCGGATTGCTTTGAAGGATGTAAGGAGAATATAGTAATTTCTAGAAAACCTTCTGTAATTACCAAGTTCGTATATTTTTGTGAGATACTTTTCTAAATGTCAATCATATTTTCAACAGTTTCCGAATTATTAGCCTAGCAAAATGCATTCTTGTAGGTTTACTAAACCCACAATAGGAATGTACTTCAAAAAACAATTGACCACCAGCTGTCGACGACAAACACTTGTCACAGGAAATATGTATGTCACTTTAGTTATATGATTTACCGATTCTTAATTTGGCAACATAACCATAGCTGCGGGATGCCTAAAGTAGGACCTAAGTTTGATTGAGACCAGATTTATGTGGTAACTTCGCGAATTTATGAGTAAAGTTTATAGGCAGTAGTTTACGTCGCGTAGTTTTTACGGTAGATAAGAAAAAATAAAAACGGTAGCTATTATTCACGACACTCCAACCAGAAGTTTTCGGTGTATGAAACTATTGATTTATTTAATAGAGTTCAGGTATCCTTGGGTCGTGAGGAACTTGTGGAAGTCTTTTGGAAGTGATTGTGTAGGTGTACGATGTTTTAAGAACAAGCTACAATTTATTAGTATGTATCACTTCTATCTAAAAAACCCCAGTTTTCCGCCGTGATAAAAATTGTAGTGAGTAAATATACAGCGTCTGTATTTTAAGGTGCTAATAAAAATCCAGACGCGAGATTCCCCGAGTCTATTAAGTCACATTTCACGGGTCGTCTAATATATTCCAGATTTTATTCCATTGGGACATGGGAGTTACTATGGATTACACGATCGCGTCTCGCGTAAACGAACGCGTATTATCTTGACGCTAAGCACACCCTTATCAGTAACTAAATTGCCTTGAAAGCCTTCGGACTCCTTAGTTTAGGGTTTACGGTGCGGGTAATTGGTAATTATATTTTCTTGGTGTTGAGGTGGAAATACTGTTGAAGTCTAATATTTGGGTCCGGTTAATGACAATAGGCTCGCCCCTATTACATTATGACCAGCAACATAATTGGCGAAATATAGGTATCTTACCATAATACACTGTTGTCTACTGCCAGAATACAGACATGGTGTACCTAATGTTATGAAATACAATCCACGTAGTGATGTACTTTATCCTAACACTTTGACTTTTCAATTATATTTTTCAAATACAATAACGATGACTTCATACATTTGCTGGCTTCGCCAAATCAGGTATACGATTTGCATCCCTATGTCACATTTCGCCGATAATGAGAAGTCCCATGCAGAGTTGCGAAAGTATTAAAATCCGGGGTTTCTCCTGGTTCATTACCTTTAGCTTCTAGTTGTTCCGACAACGCGTGACGTAAGAGAACCATAATTTTTAATCCATCTCCAACGAAGTAAAACAAACAGCTGCAAGTATAACACATAGGTACAGCGAACCCCGGCGCCACTCAGTCCTCAGCGTTTAATAGCTATCGTAACTCGATATCTAGAGAATATTCGAGTGAGTTTATATAGTAGGCGCCGTCCTGTGGCTCTTGTTTTATACAACCAGACAGCATCACAGACGTCAAAACTTATTCGCTTAAGTATTCAGTCAAAAACTTTTCGTGTCGAGACATGACTAATGAGTGGTGGTTTTTGTGCAATCATTTAAAATGTAAAACATTTAACTAATAATAAACTGATTTCGAAGCTTACCACTGAGGTATTCACTCGCATTGTAATGAAACTTCAGTGTAGGTACGTATATGAGAATTACATATTATCGTCTAAAAAAAAACATAACATCACGCCTGTATTCCCCGAAGGGGTAGGCAGAGGTGTACATAATATAGTACACCCTCATTTCGCCAGTTGTGTTTTTTTTTTAAGTCCCAATGTAATAGGGGGCGATCCTATTACATTGGGAGCCTATTATCGTCTAATCATGATAGAGATCAACCCCAAATTTGATCTATCTGAAAAAATCAAAATTGTCAAGCCCTCACATTAATAACGTTATGGTATTGTATGAGCATGTATGAGGAATGTGATGCGTGTGAATGAGGTGAAAAAAGTATGCCAGGATCGTAGCAAATGGAAATCCGTGGTCTCTGCCTACCCCTCTGGGAAACAATGACTTTATATATGTATGTATTATGTACGGTACTGTAAGGTTTTATAGGCTAGTCTTCTTGTCGTATGGTTGATGAACAATCTGATTTCAAAGTTTAAATTGCCTGTAATCCTCTGACATGGCTTTACACACGGTGGAAAACCCTCTCAGGTGTACCGGTTTCCTTACGATGTTTTCTGTCACCGTTTTTAGCAACTGATAACTAATGTATAGTACGTACGTAAATTCGAAAAGACGTGTGTGCCGAGGTAATAGGCTAGTGGAATGTCTAAGATTAAAATTAAACCTTTTAGGGTATGCCCTTGATCCTATAATGCTTTGGTAACTACGTTTGCCAAACAGTGCGTGAAAGAAGCAAGAAAAGAGCTTTTATTAATGACAGAGACTGCAGCCTATCCTCTTCTCATAATCCCTTTGATGGCTCTCGCAAGACGAGCAGGGTAAGCCTAATCTATCCCATAATCTACGAGCCTCGGTATAATTTTATCGTACAACTAATACACAAGTATAATTCTGGCATGACAAGGATTGCACAGACCCAATTCCACAATAATAAACTCATTAGCAGCCTAAATTCGTTCAAATTAAAATAAATCGCATTAATGTTCGTCTTATGGTATTAATTCGTTTAAATTTTACGGAGAATTGAACTTGGTAATTGTTTTTACAGCTACTTTATTCCATGTTACGGGATGTTTGAGTTGTATTAATTTTAATTTTGTCAAGAGCTTCAAGCTTATGGGTTGCCTGATGATAAAATGAATACTTTTATACCTTATCTTTTAAGAAAAGTAATTTAATCAGAATAGATTTTTTTACTATTAGGTATACCTACTTTCTGGTATTCATACATAACACCCAAAATCGCCTACTCTTCATCCCAGAGATTTACCTGGAAATTAGGAGCAGGGTCACTGACTCCCCAGCAGCATAATCTACCTGTCACAATTAGGAAAATATTACTGCAGTAGTTAGTATATTAACCAAGAAAAGATTAGACGCAGCTATATTATACGTAAGTAAAAAAAAATGTTTGTACCAGAGCCCGTAATATACCCATATGTCACCACACGACCCTGGCAGATGTGACATCATTGCTGATTGCCAAAAATAAAAATAAAAACATGAATAATATTATATCAAGATACCTAATGCACTTATAGATCAATCAACATTTTGTAATGTCAGTATCCGCAAGGAGTCGTTAAACGCGTTTCACCGTAGGTCGTCGACATAATTGATTTGCGGACAAAAGAAAAACTGGGAAGCCATTTAGGGAGGTCTTTTAACTTCGTCTGTTTTTCGCCAAGGGATATACTTTATGAACAAACTATCTGGGATATTCACCGAATGAACACCGATTTAAAGGCAAGGATATTTTTACTTTTAGGTACAAAATAATAATTCTTGGTTTCATATCGTCTTGCCTGTTTCTTTCATAGGTAGACCAGGGATCACGGAATCCACGTGCTACATTTGCCCATCCCATTATATTTTTACGGGGACTACGCTACGTTTCATACTCCAGGTAGCTCTGTGCCTGTATGGCCACATCTCATCATCAGTATGAAGACAGGAGATACGGTGCACGCAAATTCTCTACAATAGTATGCAATGTTATGGTGCGTAATACTGCGTCCGTCGCACCCATGAACCCATAATTACCATCCTTGCTGGAAAGCCAAGCTCTACACCCAGGGCGTTTACTAACAGTGTATTAAGTATTTTTACTAACTAACACAAATTGTAATCATAAATATACATATATGTTAGATTGTAAGGTATATCTATGGGCCATAGTTGCCTGAGTTTACTATTTATTATAGAGTTTATTATTTTGGGTTTACTATTATTTGTTTTACACATACCTACCAACACGAATAAAAATTTGTGTAAGTACAAAAGTAAGTATAAATGTACAACGATTAGCCTATCAGTAGGCTTTACGTTGTACATTTTTACACTTCGTAACTAAATCTACAAAATTGTTTTGTTATGTTTTCTTAAAATTAGCTTACAAATGAACATGTAATTGAAACGGATAGATGTTTTTTGTTGTAAATAATAAATTGTATCATCATTAAATATTTAATATTGGTTTAGTTCGTGAATGAGCACATAAACACAGAAAAGGTCACAGCGACGTGTTGTGGAAGCTCGAACTTTTAGACATAAATATAAAAATGCTAAAATATAAGTTAAAAAGTTGTGGGTGTGATTCGATCTGCCCACACGATAAACTTTTCATTAGAAGCCCTAAAGATTAGCCAGGCCATATTATCAGGACTGTTGAAAAAATGAATACAGGTTGGTTTGTTTTTAATTACTGAAAGATGAATAAATCTGATCTGAAATATGAAGCCTGTTTCGTTGGTCTAGTTGTTGCTAAGCGCGACTGCTGAGCACGAAGTCTTGGGTTCGAATCCTGGGTTGGGTAAAGTGTTACTGGGTTTTCCATTAGGTAATTCTCAGAAGCAGCACGGAGTCTGGATGTGCCCCCCATTAAATTGGGACCTAAAAACATAACTGCCGAAATGAAGGGTATACTATATGTGCACCTCTGACTTTCCCTTCGGGGAAAACTGGCTTGATGTTATGTTATGTTATATGAATAATTATTATAAGTAGTGTACTCATTTATGATAATAGAATGGTATACACAATACCTATTAACACTTTATTTGTTACATAATACTATGTAGGGAGGTGCACTTTAAATATATATGACCTAAAGAAGCGTCAACTATGTATTTAAACGTGCATTTCTGTGTGAAATGCAACTTGTAACAACATAGTAAACTTTCGAGAAACAATGTTTTCGGACTATCTTTAGATTATAATATTTATATAGGAATTATATGGTTCATACCATATTTACGCAAATCTAATCAATATTAATAATATTATGCTAAAAGGAAAACGACGTTATCCTGTGAACAACGGCTTTATGTTCAGTTGTTACTCAAATTCATCAAAATGCCATGTTAATGTGAAGCCA
The DNA here is from genome assembly GCA_946251915.1 of Abrostola triplasia. Taxonomy (NCBI): domain Eukaryota; kingdom Metazoa; phylum Arthropoda; class Insecta; order Lepidoptera; family Noctuidae; genus Abrostola; species Abrostola triplasia. The sequence continues at coordinate 4,221,696 of OX276434.1, read as the reverse complement.
GTGCTCGGTATGAAGTCATTTCTCATTGACAGAGCGTGAATTCGTGTTGTGTCATGTATCTTTTTTGTTTGGGCTTTATGTCACATGAACCATTAATAATATACACCTATTTATAATGAACAGCCCCAGTACCATGAACTCTAAACGCAGGACAGTTTATGTTGAAGAAGCAAAATGGCGGTAAACTGACTTGCTTTAAGAGTTCATGGTAAGAGGGCTGGCGACCTGATTGGAGTCCTGGCTGAGTGGCTGCAAAGCTTTACTCAGGCCAGCTCACGTCTGCCACAATTAACAGTTTGTGCAAAGGATGACGTCATCTGTTTAAAAGTCGTAAGTATCCATGTGCAGCCGCTTTTAAAACTGACACACTCGGTGAGAGTGCAAAGAATTCACTCGGTGATGTAAAATTTACGTGATGTACGCAAAATACATATATAAATTGCTGTCTGGCCATAAACGTAGGTAAAAGCCACAAAAGTTAGTAGCTAAACATGTCCAACAAAAATGTAAAACATAAAAACAGTGACTATCTCCAGATATGTTTGACGAACAATAAGTATCAAAAGTTTCAGTCACCATAATAGCTTTGACGATATCTTTAAAAATTTAATAAGTCATAAAATTAAAATGTATTTATAAAAGCTTTTATTAGATTTTATGAGACCGTATTGATTGCCTGTTGAATTCAGAGAATCATGAAACATTGTTTCTCAAGGTACTATTCACTTTATATTAGGCTCATTTGAATATCAAATGGTGTCATTTAAATAAAATTGCCGTCTATAATTTTAGTTCTCAAAACTTTGATTCCTTTATGACACTTAAGAATCTGAGATAGCTAAACTCGTGATGGAGTTAATTTGTTCTGAGTTTAAATAATGAAACGGCTTGAATTTAAACTTTAAAACTAACTCATTGTAATACTTTTCTTAAGGTTTGGAGAATAAGCAGTTCTGAATCAAAGAAGTCATAGAAAAAGGCTAGTGGATCTCATTGTTTTTATTTTTATCTTAAAAATCATGTACTTCCCCCGCTCCCGGGAAATTATAGACGACCTGATTAGCGCAGTGGCTAAGCGATTAGACTGCTGCGCTGAGGGTTGCAGGTTCGATTCCCGCACGGGGCAAAACTTTATGCGAACCATAGATGTTTGTCCTGAGTCTGAGTGTTTGTGTATGTGATATTTCATGTTTTTGTAACGCACCCACGACACAGGAGAAATTCCTAGCGTGGGGCGACGATTCAAAAAAAAAAATATGTAGCGGAAAAATATAACTAGCGAAATGTGGGTGTACTATATGTGCACCTCTGCCCACCCCTTCGGGAAATACAGGCGTGATATTATGTATGTAAATTCCGTAAAGGGGGCTGGCTGTCACAGTTATGAAGGAATATTACAATGCTTTTCAACCGTTAACTAGATGTATTAAACCTCTTTGAATTAAGGAGATTTGTGGAAATAAATGGTATGGTTTGCGCTCTTTGGAAGAGGCATAGGTTTAGCAGAAATCTAGTATTAAAGAATTTGCCTCACGCTTAGAATACGATACTAAGACTCTACAAACTACCATGCACGTTTATAATTGTCTTCGTATAACGACTGAGTCGGGTTTACCCGAATGTTTCTCCAAACATCACGGCGCACTGACCATGTTTGTAAACAGCGGACGGTGTTCAGATGCTAACAAATCTTTGGTAATCGTACCCTCGGCCTCAAATCACTCTGTTTAATTAGGGTGTTATTGTTACGTTGTACTAATAACACATACATACGTCAATATAGTTATAATATAGTTACCTTTTGGGTGTTGATAAACTAACAATATTAACAACTTATGTAGGTACCGTAAAACGGGGTGAATCGAAGTTTAAGGGTGAATAGAAACAAAATTTTGAAACTGATTATATAGCAAAGTGTATGTATAGATAATTGATTGTCACCTTGAAGGACCCTATACTTTAAATTGTATTATATAGAATCCTTACTGACCACTAAGTAATAATTTAATGTTGAAATCAGTTTCAAAATGTTGTTTCTATTCATCCTTAAGTTTCGATTCACCCCGTTTTACTGTACCTACTTTTCCTTAACAAATAACCTCCTTACTTATACAAATTGTTAGTGTTGAACAATTGTTCAAATTATACCTGTCACTGTCGCAATTAATAGAGATGTCAATAGCCTTAACAAATAGTTATCTTAAAACCACATGTAACATGACATAACATCGTTTATAAGTAAGGTTACTTCCTAATGCTGGAACAAAGAAATAGTGCAGCAAATACCCCAGCAGCACAATCTATTTTTCACATTTTTTATGATAATGCCTCTGTCTTCAAATGATCCATGAATTAATTCATTCAAATGTATGATAATAAAGTGAATGAGGAGGAAATGTTACAAAGAGTCATATTGTGATTATACTGACTTGAGAAACCTCATAAGGAATCTGCAAACATGAGCATACGATTCCCGCCTCATTCACTTTCTTATCAAACTTTTACCTTTACATGTTATAAGTCTTCTAAACTAACTACTAGACACATTTTGATATTCGAAATACTATAAGTTTTTGAGTATTTAGACTAGTACCTAAATTACAGTTTACGCGACATATCATCGACATACACCGTGTTGTCAAAGGAGGTTATTGAACGTAGGTACACTCAGAAATATGTTTAGTAATTTAGGTTGAAATTTATTAATTATTAGTCTTCATAGTAGACTGTAATTGTAACGAACTTTTTGATAGTTGTCAGTTAATTAAATGATATAATTAGTTTGTCTACGTTAAATTTGTTTTTAACGACTTAATTAGTATAATATTAGATTTTTTTCGTCAGAATCGTCTTCAGAGGCCACAGAAGATAATATTTGTTCAGTCGGTTTAGTGACTTTAGAAGGCAAATACCAAACACATTTAGAATGAAAGCAATTTCATACTTAGCTTTGACTAACTCTAATAAACTTTCATATTGCGCTCTGCCAAACAAAGTGACTTGAGTCTAACAGTCCTGGCAAAAAGCAGATATTGAAAACTCGTTAAAAGCTCATTCGTTCGGAAACAAGGTGAAATATTCAGTACGACTGTACAGTTTTTTGTGTTTTACTTAAAATAAAAGTAGGAAATGGGCATAATACCTTATACCTGTATACATTTTTAAGTAATACCTACAATAAACCCTGTTATCTCCCAAAAGACAGGCAGTCTTCTATTTTGTCACCAGCCTCGAAGTTCCGTGTAATACGTTTGTCGTACCTTCAAAAAATACGAATTCAAAAGTGAAAAATAATAATTAATTCACATCACTTTACGAAAGAGATGTGGAAGTTGGAGGCAAATTTTTCAAATTGGTCGATAAATGACAGTTATGAGGGAAAATACATAAAAAATAATAAAATAAATCCGACGAATAGAGAACCTCGGCCTTTTTTTGAAGTTGGATAAAAAAGAATTACCAGGAAAGCGAAACATTGAATTTGACGTTCGGATATTTATTTACTGTTCAACTACTGGCATGAGTTAGCCGTGCAAGTCGTTTTGACTTCGATTGTACAGTTAACAGGGATGATAGCGATATTATCCACACACGGTGCTCAGTCACACATCACACCAGCCTATCGTAGTGTGGACTACTCAATGGCGGAAGAGGCATACGTCCAGCAAGTGAGCTGGTCATATGCCTCTTCCGCCTTAAGGCCAGCTCTTAGTGTATGTATGGTTCATTATTATCATCATCATCATTCAGCTTGAGCTGTCGTCTGTCACATGCCTCTAAGCTTTTTCAATGAGTGCAATAGATGAACAAAAAGTGAAAATAGTTAAACAATCTGGAACAGCAAATCGTGCCTTTTATAAAGAAAATCGATACATTTCAACCTAAATCATAAAAGACTTTTATTAAAGAAACCACGCACAATAGGTTTAGCGTAAACGTAAATAAAAATAATATTCAATGCTTTTACACATCTGAGGTTTTTCGTTAAGCTGGTGTGGGCGGCGTTCACCTACTTTAATATTTTTATTTCTTATACTTCGAACGTTTTCACTGTATTGTAAATACCTTTTAAGGTGTTTTCATTTGGAAATGCGTCACCATTTACCGTTGAATTTTATTAGTGACCGACGAGTTTACTGTTCTACTTTTGTTTGGGAAAAACTTGAATTTAAATTAGTTATGCAGCGAATCATCATCATCAATTTATCGGTAACACCCACTGCTGGGTACAGGGCTCCTTTGTCTCTGCCAATCCTCTCTATCTTAAGCGTACACTTATCGGTATACTTACTAAAATATTTCGTCATTTAAACGTCAAGTTAATATCGGTATTATGTGGTACGAGCATTTTTATTTAATTGTTTAACACAGGATAAATGATGCCTACTTATCTGATGCCAATTTACCCCACCCCTGCGTTCCTATTTACTGTTTTATTCATGATTACTCTGCATCTAACCTGGCATGATTAACCTCTTCTCCGTCGTGGAAGCAGCACAGCCTGTGTTATCAATCGATACAACGAGCAATACTTGGTATCAATGGTAGGCGAAGTGTTCGCTTCCACTGCAAGCATATAATATTATCCTTCTGACCGAGTTTTGGTCACGGATCCCGAAGGCCAAGCTCTACTGCAGCTAGCTATCTACGCTAGAAACATTATAGTAAAAAAATATTGATGTTCTCTCTATTCCCTGACATTTCTTAGATGAACTCTACTGAGGAGTAACAAATCCTATGGAAAATAAATACCACTAACTTCATAAAAAACGTTCAGTTTTGAAAATAATATTCATAATTATTATTGTACGCAAAATATTATAAATAACACAACTTTGAAGAAGCATAACTCCTATCATAATATGAGTTGATTGAATTATTTACGAAAGTCGACAAGCGCATTTTTTTGTGAAATTGCACTACCATGTCCTACAACTTTAGAGCTAATCTAATAATTTATTCTCAAGCTCAGAACATGCGCTAGTTGATAAGAGGCAACACGTGTTGATCTTATAACAATCGCTGAGCAATATTTATTATCTATACGACATTATTTATAGCCTTTCTAATCTAATATCGTACAACATTAATTGCGAACGGGGTGTAGATACCTACAGAAGAGTAAAGGATACGAGTAGTTTCGCTGCAAACGTACATATGTAAAGTAATCAGTATAGTACCTACTATTCTAACGCTTTAGTTTGCTTATAGAAATCTCCAAAAATAGCCATTTCAAAATATGCAGTTGTAGGGAATATTAATAACTACTTAGCTATACTTAACTCTGTCAAGCAAGAAGTATGCAAAACACACGACCAAATTATGGTAAAAGTTATTTAAGTACAAGATGATAATTTTATTCTTCTACTGCCAGAACTTTCAGTAATATTCATAAAATGTGACAAAATTATGAATTTGGCAAGAAACAAATTATACCAAAGAAAACAAATACAACTTTTAAAAAAAGAACAATATGCGACCTCATCAATCAGTGTGCCAACGACCGCCAACGAGTCCCCATCGTTCATTGTTTACGAACGTTCGTTCTCGAATCGAACTACTTAAGCCGGGAACAAACCGCGATGTAAGAAGGGCCTCCGCCTTTGTGCAAATATTTAAGTTCGAGTCATCTCGTTATAAGGCGTCAACCTCTTTCTTGAGCTTCAACGCCCCTGAAGCACTTGCACGCAAATTGCTTTTATAGGCCGTTCTATTTTGTGAACAGCGAGAAAATGCGAAGTGTCATTTTAGGGTGCGACGTTAATTTTCCGGCTTAATTTTGACAAACATCTCATGATGTTGTTGAAGAGAATTGTTTGATGATATGTGGGAGGCATGATAGGGGAATGCCTTTGTTTTGAAACTGATTTTATAGGTTATGGTAAAACATTTACTGAAATATTATAGTATGTATCGCTTCTATTCAAATATCCTGAAACAAGGACATGGATTTGTTCTTTTTCTTAGAAATGTTATGAGCGATTATCAAAGGCATCGTATGAAAATAGGTGGTGGAAGTACATATGCATACCTAAGAAGACTATTTTGGTGTTAGACAAACAATTGTTCTCCGCAGAAATAGTTTCTGACGTTACTATGAATTGTACTGACATGACAATGACAATGTAAGTTAAAGAAATAAAGTAAAAAAAAACCGTCCATCGGGCCTGGTACCGATGATATATACCTATACTATTCTGGGTAGGTATCATAGTTTCACAGTAGACGTACAAATAATATCCTCTCGTCTCAAGTAGCTTTACAAGGCAGTGAAGAGCGGAGTAGCTTTTAGTGTTGTTGGCTTATAAAATCCTCCAATTAAAACGAAATCCATCAAATATTTTTCTCGAGTCTCCCTAAAGAGTATTGACCTCTTGATTATTTGTTCAATTTTATCTGCGAATATTTTTCTATAGCTTCAGTTTGCGTTTTCTTTTTCAATTGTTTGGCTCGCCCACGTCGATGAAACATGCAAATATTCATGGTTATTTTGTTTGAGGCCAATATCCTATAGGCTTTTTATAATTAGAATTTTCATTTCTAATGAGCAGATAAAACATTTATTTTGTGTACTATTTAGAAAAAGTGAAATGAAAACACAATAATTATCATTTGGCACACCCAGATCGAAAAACTCAAAAACACGATTTACAAAAATTGAGGAATACTGATTACTGTCCCTGTGCACTGCCGAAGTTTTCTGCATTATAGCGTCGTATCAAGCGTCGAATAATAGAGATATTTTTAAACCTGTTTTATTATTTGGTAGGTCTTGTGATAAGAAAATCCATGGTGTGCATAATTCAAAAAATGAGTTTTCTGATTTAACTCCCTTTAGCGGGTATGCAGTTGTGGGACTCGGCACTTGATTATGGATTCACTTCACTTAATACGGGAAACTCAACTAGACTTAAATTAGTCAACGGACAGTTGCAGAATAGTTCGCCTGACGTTACATTCGCGTCATCAGATATAGTTGTTAGTGTCGACTGGCAAGTTCTTAACGAAAATCTTGGTAGTGACCATCTAATTATCAAGATTAAAATTAACTCCAATTGTCAAAATTATGTAAATAATATTGAGAAGTTTAATTTTAAAAAGGCTAACTGGGATACATATAAGTCTGATCTTAACCATTATTTTAATGATTTTTCTTTAGATAATAGTAATGTTCAACAGTTATACGACCATTTTGAAAATCTAATATATACTAGTGCTAATAAAAATATCCCTAAAATTAAAATATGTTCAAATCAATTTGCAAATTTCAAACCCAAGGAATATTGGAATCCAATATTGTCCAGAGCAGTTGCTATTCGCCGTCTAACACTTAAAAAATTTAAAAAGAATCCCACACCTACCAACTATAAAAATCTACAGGATAAAATTAAAGAAACCCGCTTATTAATTTATAAAGCTAAACTAGACAATTGGAATAATTTCTGTGCAACAATTAATGAAAAGACAACAGCCTCAGACATGTGGTACAAGATGAAATGGTTCAAAAACCACCGTAAGCCACAATTTTATATTACGGAAAATGAACAAAGAGACCTCCTATATTCACTTACACCAGATATAGTCTTAAATTGCCCTCCTATTATTAAATCACAAAACCAGCTATTAGAATCCCCCTTTACTCTACAGGAATTAAATACATGCATTAAAAAAAAAGATACTGCCCCGGGTGGCGATGGAATAACTTATTCTATATCATGCCCCAAATATAGCAAAAAGGTTTTTACTTAATATATACACAGAAATATTCAAAAGTGGTATTATTCCTAAACAGTGGCGTACTATTTTAATCATTCCTATACCGAAAGCTGGGAATATAGAAAATGCGCATATCAAACTAAGGCCAATATCGTTACTATCATGTCCTTGTAAAATCTTCCATAACATATTGTGTAAAAGAATAGAATGGTATATAGAAAATAAAAGAATATTATCGACTCAGGCAACAGGGTTCCGTAAAGGAATGACAACAATAGATAATTTAACTAGAATTATTACGTATATACAGATTGGTTTTTCTAATAAACTGCCTACACTGGCATGCTTTATTGATGTAGGTAATGCTTATAATAATGTTTTAGTTGATAATATGATACGGATTCTGGATAATTTAGGGTTAGGAACTTATATTTGTAAATATCTTTGGTCATTTTTATCTTCAAGATGTCTTACTATAAAGAATCGCTCTAACAATCAGGTGATTGAGGCGAGATGGTCTGGTACCGGCTTAGCACAGGGAGATCCTCTCTCACCTTTGTTGTTTAACTTAGTTACTCATAATATATGTCAAAGTGCTAATGATACAGGTTTTATGGCATCTCAATATGCAGATGACTTTGTTTTCTATCAAAGACACAGTAGCTTAAATATTTGCCAAGGTAATTTGCAGTCTTTATTAAATATGTTAGTCGATAACTTAAATATAATCGGGCTTGAAGTAGCTCCCACTAAATCTAAAGTTTGTATTTTTCACAAAGGTCGGAAGAAACTTGATGTCAATGTAACTATAAATAAGAATGTTATTTCATGTGTTGATAGTTTTAAATATCTGGGATTTTGGCTAGATAAAGCTTTATTATGGGGAAAACATATAAATGAAATATCTTCGAAAATTATGAAACATTTGAATTTACTTAAAACACTTACAAGTCCATCTTGGGGTGTTCACCCTAAACACCTTCGCACACTGTTCATCTCTTTAATAAGAAGCAGAATTGATTATGGTAGCTTTCTATATAATAATAGTGCTAAGACGCACTTGTATAAACTAGACAAGATCCAGAACCAGGCGTTAAGAATAGTTGGTGGGTTTATTAAAAGTACACCCATTCACGTGATGGAGGCAGAACTTTGCGTACCACCCCTGTTCATTAGACGAATGTACTTAGCTTATAAGTATTTTATTAAGAGTATGTCATGGACAGATAATGTCACAGTAAAACTCGTAGAAGATCTCAAATCATTATGTCATAATTCATATTGGAGTCACAAAAATATTCCTTTGTTGGTCTCCGTGTTTGACGTGTGTAAATTGTATGACATACACTCATCCAGGCCTTTAGAAATGTTCTCTTATAATGTATGGATGTCCTACATAGATTTAAGTGAAATTGTTAAATTAGAATTAGATTCAATTAAAACGGCTAAAAGATACCTAAATATGACAGTTTTGAAATATGAAGTAATAAGAGAATTACAAGGAAAATATAAGGAATGTCATTTCATATTTACTGATGGTTCAAAAAATGACACAGGATACGGGGCCGCTTATTATGATGCATGTCATAGAACATCAGCTATGTTTAAAATTGACTGTTGTGTGTCCATTATGACATTGGAGCTTATTGCAATATCAAAGGCTATGAGCGAGGCTATTGCGCTAAACAGTGACAAGATAGTTATTTTAACCGATAGTCGAAGCGCTTTGCAGCATATAGCTCGGTGCGCCTCTGGTTTCAGAGGTGCACCGATAGCTTATGTAGTGTTAAAGCAAATTAATGAATTTAATTCATCTGGTAAGTCTTTGAAGTTGCAATGGGTCCCTTCTCATGTTGGGCTCCAGGGTAACGAGCAGGCTGATAAGTTGGCTAAGTTAGCGTGTACAGATGGGATTAACTACCCTATCAAAATGTCCTACTCTGAATACTTAGGCAACATTAAAAAGCTATGTCAGAGTCGTTATAAAGAATATTTTGATGAGAGGAGTAAGGAAAAGGGCATTTGGTATAAAACTATTCAACATCAGCCTGCTAGGATACCCTGGTTTATTAGGAGTAATTTGAATAGAAATACTATTGTTACAGCGCATAGGCTGCGCTCAGGCCACTATCCATCTAGAAAGTTTGGACATCTCATGAAAAAAGTTGACTCGCCCAATTGTGATACCTGCGGAGTCCTGGATGATGTCCAACACTTGCTGATGGATTGTGACAAATACCGGCGCAGGAGGAATTTGTTGATGCGCAAATATAAGCTTAATGTGTACGATGTAGGGCTCTTTATTAGTATTTTAAGTAAGCCAACTTCAAATGCGGCGTTAGATCTATTTGAGATATATGCACAACAACGTGTTCCCCGGCATAATATATGAGCCACTAGCTTATGATTAGCCACGATGGGGCTAACATATTACTATGTAATAAAAGCCTCTAAATAAATAAAGATAAAAAAAAAAAAAACTCCCTTTAGCCTAGGTGTGCGACCAGCGTTCATTACTACTAATCGTAGTACTTTATCCTTCGGTGATATAAAATTTGTATGTTCGTAATACATGGTCTAAGGCAAATAAGATGACGATATAATGCGAATGAAATCACATGTATAAAACCATAATTATGTTGCATTATTTGAAAACTGTTAAACTTAGAATGAAAGTTATGCAATAATTCAAAACAAAACTTACTATAGGTACCTAAGTAATTTTTGTAACAAAAAAATGTTAAAAGGACATTTGTTTTCTTTCATAAGTTCCAAGTCACGTTCTAGAGTGAACTTTGTTGTTCCCAGAAACAAACAATACTATATTAAAAAGAAATTTGAAAGTGCCGTTGCAACCGGCTGTGCTTCGAAGTTTATATGTGCACGCAGATCGACTGAATTTTAAATTTGTTCTGAACCAGCAATTGCATTTCAGCCTGTACAAACTAAATTAATTATCATGGACGAAAGAATAGTGTGTTATTCAGCAAGTCAATGACATTTGATTCATTTTTTATGACTGAAATTGCTATAGCAAAATCTTGTTTGTGGTTTTGTGAATCAACAGCTAATTATTCACTAACACCCATCAGGATGATAAGAAGAAAAACCGAAAACAATGCCTGAGGTCTAGCTCCGCTCCTCAATTACAGTAACTGGTGAAGCAGGATCTTCCATACGTCAGGCCCACCACAAATTGCCAACTACAAAACAAAAAACATGCGGCCCAAGCTTGAACGATATAAATCCCACCTAACTTCACCGTGGATTGTACTTAGAAAGTTTCGTACATCGAAAGTTAAGCGGTTTTTACTCACGCCTTAGGGGTATCATGTAAAAACTTCTGTATGTTGGGATTCCGAATATTTTCGTATCTCAGTATTTTCGATAACAACTTGGACTTCTCTCTTTGTGTTTAGAACTTGAGTTGTGAAGCACTTCGGGATCAATAACGGTGTAGAATTTCTAGAGTATATTAAAAACAATTTTGACTTTTTTGTCTTGTCTAGTGACTTAAGTAGAGACTCTCAATATCTTTAATTCGATCTCAAGTTCAACACGGTAACTTATTTTATAAGGGCATAAAGACTGCACGCAGATACATGGCAACTGGTAATATGCTCACAACATAATTAATAGAAATACGTGTTGATACGTGGAATAAGACTTGATAAGTATACTCAAAAACCGCCTAGACTAATATTTTAGAATTAATAGCTGATGATATAATGATACCTACCTTTTTCAATTCACCATCATCATCAGCCGAAAGATGTCCACTTTTGAACAAAGGCCTCCTCCTTAGAACGCCACAATGAACGAAAACTTGCCAATTGCATACTATGTCATTGAACACCATATAATGGACTTGCAAAAAATTGGAATATTATTATTATTAAAAAAAAATGCTGATGTGAATAGGATTTTCCTAAAACATTAGTGAAAAGCGGGCTTTGTAATTAACTGCTCAGCATTTCCCGTTTAAGGTACACCGCACAGTGACTAAAAGGTTCGCCTTGTTGTCGGTAGATTTATTATTCTAAAAGCCTTAGCTAGGTAACTAGGTACTACACGTTGATATTTTACAAAGGAAATCTTAATGGACTTCTTCCTTTCTGCGGTCGACGAAAGACTGCTAAGGTGTGCTAGACTCTTGTAGAGGTCCCTTATCTTCCAATAGAGAACGGGATATGCTTCCATGATGAAATCCGCCCAATAGGACCCAGTTCAGGCCAAACCTCTTATACGTGTGTCTATATTATATCTTACGTCCTTTATCAAGACCATGCATCCCCGCACCAACCTCTCGACCCTTTCTGTAAAATAGAATAAATTATATGAACAATATTTACATATATTATGAGCGGTCACATGACCCAATACGCTGGGCTCTCAAAACTACACGCTTCTACAGTCGCAATCAGAGAGAAGTGTTGAATCATTGCGTTGATTAATCGTTTAAATCCACGGCTTGAACACAAAACATTAATTATATCGCAAAACCTCTGAACCAACGTATCAGCCTCACATTTAAACTATATCGTGTTTAGAACACTTCCAGACTAAGTCAATGTTATTTTATGTTAGCATAGTTTCGGATATTAAACTACAGATTTATGTAGTGTAACTTAAAACTGGGGATTATCACCTTCTTAAGCCGCCCGGAGTCCCCGGTGGGAGTAGAGACCGGGAAATTTGATATTTTTAATAACGTATCTGTATGGCACCTAAACTTAATACCTCACACCTAACATGTTAAACTGATCTTATTTGTTCAAACTTATCCTTGGCATCGGACACTCGTCTTGATCCTCATCTCAACTCGGTTTGACAACACAAAGGTGAATTGAATCTGCCTGCATGAAATTCACAATATTAATCACAAATTCTTCTGCATTGAACATCCTATCACATCGTCCTAGAAATCAATCGAGTATGTACCACTTATCATCATCAGCTGGAAGATCGTTTAACAAAGTCCTCCCCCTTTAGTTAGGGGGAGGGGTGTTATAATCCCCACGCTTGGCAAGCGGCTTGGGAATCGCAGTAATCGTGGTGAAGTTACAGAAACGCGGCTGCCTATCATCTAGATTTCCCTTATTAGCTTCTTACGACACCCATGAGAATGGTGGTGGTCAATTCTAGGCCAGTTACCACACAGCAACCATTTGTATTATGGGTCAATTCATATTTGGATTCTTTATTCATTTTATTGGTATCTACTTTTACGTAAACTGTGTATTCATCCAGCAGAAGACCCTTCAAAATACTATTCCATGTTCACAATACCCTTAACATACTACAATTTAACTTTTTCATTGAATCCAACTCGTTCACGCATCCATTTAGGATTCCATTAAAAGTTTCTATAATTACGAGATTATTACCTCGTGCTTGGAAAATGAAGGGTTTTTTATTATTGGTTTTGTTAAAGTTTGAATAATGAAAAAAGTTATTTATTATGCTAAGTAATCTTTGTTTAGGTAGAAAAACACGAAGTTTATTTTTCAAACATTTGTAGGGTTGACTCCTGCTAAGATGAAACCACAATATAATAATACTTTAGTCCACACACGTTGTCCTTACTTAATAAAGCGTGGTAATGAATTTGGAGAACTGCAGAGCAAGTCACGTACAACATATTTGGGTCAACGTGTCCGTATCCGATACGGTTCTGAACATTTTAATGATATTTTCGTCTTTTATTAACTTAAGTAAGGGTTGCCAATCATATAAAATTAACTCTGAAATTAATTTGTTTTGTTCCTGATTGATATGTTTGTTTTCACACTATAATATTATAAAGGCGAAAGTTTGTGAGGTTGTTTGTTACCTCTTCACGCTCAAACGGCTACACTGATTTCTATAAAATTTCATATAGAGGTAGCTGACACCCTGGATTAACACATAGGCTACTTTTTATCCCGAAAAAACTGTAGCGGGTACCACCGCGGGGCGCAGCTAGTATTATATAAAACGATACCACCATTTCAAAAATCCTGTCTCCTCGAGTTGTTTATCGACATGTACATGCTGACTGTAACACGACCGACTTACTCGATACTCAAGGTGCTCGGAAATCTAACTTGCACCCTTAAGCATCATCTACATGCAAAATCATGTGAGTAACAACTGGAGTAACTCACGAGAGCTAGTAGAACTAATCATAACAGTTCATGCACCAATCGGGTCTTCTAATGTTACGAAACTTTATACTAGAAATAGACTTAATTAATTTGCTATAAATTGACGCAATTCTTATTTATAAAGGCATCAATTAATATAAATTACAGCACATTTTTTTCTTGTAATTGAAAACACATTGAGTTTTAATCAATGAAGTCTTTGAAATAGAAGTTGCACGTGACTCTACAGCATAATGCGGGTTTTATTATTCGTTTTATAAATTCTTTTTCGTTGTTATTCGTTCTGTATTTCCTCGTATACAACTGTTTCTGAAAATTGTGAAACATAAAACGCCTTTTACTTTGTTGGACTTTGTTGCATTTATGGCGTACGCTTCAACATTGTTCGCTTGATATGACGGTGGCTTTAATATGGAACTTAACGTAACTATAATAATAAGTGTCATATAAAAGACCGGGAATTTTTCCATGGTTGATAGAGCGAGTAAAGAAAAAAAAATAGTTTCATCCCTACTAACATCATAAACGCGAAAGTTTGTGATTATGGATGACTCTTTGACGTAAAACTACTGAATGGATTTTAATGAAATTTCATAAAGAGGTAGCTGACAGACACCCTGGATTAAAACATAGGCTACTTTTTATCCCGATAAAATGTAGCGGGTAACACCGCGGGGCGCAGCTAGTATATCATAATTATAATAAATTATAGGTAGATGATCTAAGATCCATCCAAATAGATTCCATTAAATTTAATAATAACTTGGATTTTAGTTAACAAACGTTAATCTGATTGATAATCCTGAAGTCCAAGTACTAGGCACGTAGCTGCGAACTATTTAGAGTTTCCTTGAAATAGGAAATGTGGAATTGATTTTGTTTAATATTCATTTCGCGGATATTAGAGAACTTTGACATGATTTACTTTAAATTTTAATATGCCCTATTGGATTGGTATTTAATATGTGTTATAAGGTTCCTAGTAGTAACTAGGGTAGTTACGAGTGAACTCAAAATCATAGTAAACAACCTTTTTTCTAGAAGAAATACATGTAGAGTTCCGTAAAAATGGACAAAATAATATTGTTGACATTTATTGCAAATGGGATTCAAATAGTCTACTTACATACTTTTTATAATATTATATAAAAAAAGTAAATACACAAAGTAGTAAATACATAAAGATTTCTTTGAACACCTAATACGTACGAGTTATGCATAATTCTGCTTTTTCCTAAGAAATTAATCTTCAATTCATATTTTCTAAGTCCCACATTAACGGGATTAAGGCTGGCCAACATGGAAAAGGGATAATCACCCTTGATACCGTAGAGAACGTTCAGTCATTCTGACGGAGATAGCCTTATGAAAGGGAGACGTCCCGTCGGTACGGAAGATAAATTGGTGTGGCTTAGACCACACGTGTCCAGTTCACTTAGTTAATTATACTTTAGGTATATTATAGAGCATCACAAAGAATGCACGATATTTTATAAAATTGTGAAAAGAAATCAGCTAATGTTTTAGTGAAAAGTTGTCTTTTAAGGGTACTCCTCACTTGACCCTTTTGCAGAACATCTCCGATTTGGTTTATATATCATAAAATTTTAGAGGTATAATTGAATAAATTATTAAGAGGTAGAAGCTTAGTTTGTTTTGTCGAGAATCATTAATATTATTCGTGTTTATTGAGTATTCATTACATCCATATGTAGGTGTACCGCACATCACACTGTAGGACTACAGCCTGCGTCTAATATCTGACGTCGTCTGGCTTAATATAATATCTGACTATTCAATTATTGCCAAGACTCGGATTAAATGTATCCACGGGGAAGCCAGTATCGTGACCTTTAAGGGCCGTGTGTATAAATTTAAGTATAATGTTAAAGCGAATAGTTAAATACCTAAGTGCCTTCTATCAGAAGTTATGACCGAACAAGTAGGCCTTAGTGCAGTGCGTTGATGCATAAATGTTATAGTTGGGTAACTTAGGACAATCTTAGTTCCCTACACATAACAAAAATACGATAACATATTTTAAGTTCTTAGCATCTTATCTTAAAATGCAATTTTTACTTTTCTCGGAAAACTTACGCCTGAGGTCTCTACAGTCGTGACAGTTTACAGTCCCATTAAACTTTGAGTGTGAGGGAATAAAGTGTGCCCTTGTGTTTGCGCAACGAATAATTTATTTGGTCAGAATATTTAAAAAAAAAACGTCGCCCCACACTAGGAATTTCTCCTGTGTCGTGGGTACGTTTCACAAACATGAAATATCACATACACAAACACTCAAACTCAGGACAAACATATGGGGGTCGCACAAAGTTTTGCCCCGTGCGGGAATCGAACCCGCAACCCTTAGCGCAGCAGTCCAATCGCTTAGCCACTGCGCTAATCAGGTCGTCAAATATATAACTAACTTAAATCTATTAATCACCGATATTACCACTTGAATGCCACTAAGAAGAAATTTCTAACCAGGAATCATTTATAAAACAAAATCCCTGTAAGGCAATCTGAGTTATAAGTGTACTTAGTTCAACTGGACTATTCATCAATCTCGGAAAGGTCTTGGCATCGAAAAGTTTTGCTGAATTTAGGAGGTCCCAAGATCGCTTTGACATCCTAATCCAAGCAATTCGAATGTCCTGTTTAACGAACCATTTGATTAATTGATAACGTCAGAATTTCCTCTCCTAATCCTATATTATTCAGGAGATTTATCGCCAATTTCTTAATTCTGTGCCGCTATTTAATACTCTAAGTTCAAACGGGTTGAAGGCATCTGGTAGGCTTTAGTATCAAGTTAAATGAGGTCATTAGGCATCATTCAAAAATATATCATTTAATGTTTTTCGAATTAAATCCTGTGATAAATAAATCAGATTTCTTGCTATTTTCTTGTATAATTTTGAAAATTGTATATTTTCACATTTTAACTAAACATAATAGGCTTCTACGAGTTTTGATAAGTCCACTCCCGGAGCAAGCTGGCCTACCCTTCAATTTAATATAAAATCTATATACCCATTTGCCGTAGTTAGGTTGATCAAAATATTTGCATAGACAAAATACGCTTACAACTCTTGTTTATCCTTCAGAGACGTTAAAAATATTTGTTCACAAAACTCTTTTGTGTATGGAATCCTTAAAACTGTTTTATTTATTATGGCCGCATTGTATAATGTGGTTGCGGTACTCATTGCGGGTAATTGTTCTGCTGTGATTTCTTTTATTATCTTATTCTCTTTGTGCATGATATACGGTACAAAAATGGCGCAAAAATCTTAATGTCGCAACAAAATGAAGGCACGGCAGTTAAAGGCCACTCTTTCAGTCTTGATTCATAGTAAATTGTGCTTGAAATATTACGTGCCTAGATTTCAATTTGTAGCAATAAACAACATATTTTTTTTTAATAATCTCAACTTCCAGAGTTGTAGACTGCATTTAATTATGGAAGCGGGAATGCGAGAGGGAAGAAGAATAAGAATAGTTTAATTGCTTAAAATAATGGTGTTTACAGACAGTTTTTGTCAAAATAGTCTCACATATCTCAAGATAGTGAGAAACTAATAAAAACAATTTTAATAACGTTAAAAATGTTGTATTTTTAAAAATCACATACATTAATGGTAAAATATGTAAGTGAACACAAACTCTTGGGGGAAACGGTCGTGATATTCATTTATGTTCTGAAAATGCCAATACTGATTGTATTACCTAAAATTTGTTTGTGTTATTTCATATAATTGTACAAGTCGCGACGGAAGCGAACCAATCAATCGTTCAAATCATTCAATTACAGGTCAGCATCGCGATGAGTCTGAGGTATGTTCAGATAGAAAAATGTTTTTGCACAGCTAAGAATAATAGAACTTAAGTAGGAATTAGTGACAAGTTGTCGTTCTAAGGGGGAGGCCTTTGTTCAACAGTGGACGTCTTCCAGCAGATGATGATGATGATGAAGTAGGAATAATTTAAACTAAACAAAGTTCAATAAAAAAAAATTACACGTAAGAACAACTAATTCGTCGTACCCATGTATTCGAATCATCCTCCTATTTGTCTAGCCTGTCGTAGTCCTAATCTAGTCAAGGGGGCAGCACTGTTTCTTTAATATGAGCGCAAAAATACTTTTACTTATACAGGCGTATTGTTACTTCGTTATTGTATACATTCCAATAAAAACGTCAAATGTATTTCTGATACGTAAATACGTGAAGAGGGAAGTCTCAGTAAACCAAAGTGAAGTTTTTAATTTCTCTCTAATTTGTATTCTGAAGCGCCGTCGAGTGTTCTCAATCACTCTTAAGAAACCTTATTAATATTTTCTTTGCAATTTTTATTGAATAAACGTGAAATCGTATTAAATATCTTCGGTATTACTTGTAAGTATACAAAATTTGATTTGCATTATGAGGAAAGCCAGAATCAAAATTGATTTCATCTCTGTAGAGTTAAGGCTCTCTAAAAATCAAACAATGTTATGATATTATAGCAGTGATAGCTGAGTGGTAAGATCGTTGGACTGCCGAGTCTAATGTCGAAACAAATCCCGGCACGCACCAATGTCTTTTCAAATTCATATGCGTACTATAAATTAGTTATCAGCTGCTAAAACGGTGAAGGAAAACATTGTGAAGAACCCGGCAAGCGAGAGATTTTTAAAGGTGTGTAAAGTCATGTCAGAGGCCCACAGGCAAGACGGTTTAAACTCCAACACCAGGTTTTTCAAGAAGAAGAAAAATGATTACCTAACTACAAAAAACGACAACATCAAGGCTTTTATTGAATGTCATTTCCATATCATTAAACTTCAACATTATATACCTCGCATCCCAACTACGGTATTATTTCTAAATAGGCCACACTTCCGCCCTGTCCCCATTTTGAAAAGGACTTAATCTCCGCTATTTACCGCAACGTATTGTACTAGATTAGTATTTCGACAGGCGGGATTCGAATTGAATGAACGTTATTTAGTGGAAATTTCAGTCTAAACCGCTTTACTGATCTTTCAAGTAACAAATAGGCTTTTCCAGCTGTATTTAATGAACATGGGGTTTTTGGAGTATTTTATAGGTTGAGAAACATATTCTGTTTCGACCTAAAGCGTTGTATTTTTTACATTATTCTATGTTCTAGGGCAACACTGGAACTTTTGTCTGCGTCATAACTTTATTTTCAACTACATTGTTATTTTTTTTTGTTATAAAAACGTCGCCACACACCAGAAATTTTTCTCCTGTATCGTGCACACAAACATGAAATATCACATATAGAAACACGCAGACGCGAGACAAACATTTGGGGATCACACAATTTTTTGTCCCGTGCGGAAATCGAACCCGCAACCCATAAAGCAGCAGTCCAATCGCTTAGCCACTGCGCCAATCAGGTCGCCAAGGCATTAAGTAGTAGTTATATAAATTAAAAATACAACCCACACCATTGTACACGAATATTAAAAGAGAAGAAAGGTTACGTAAACTACTTCATAAGATAATTTAATTTAATATTAAATTATTATGTATCCACAACTTTAACTATAAGGTTTGGTACTACTACGTAAGTTGACAAGAGACTTGGCTGACAAAGTGCACCGAAGTAAAATAAATAAAAAACCTACTTACATGCTAACTAAGTGCAATTTACCGATGAAATGTCGATGAAACGGGAACAATTGCCTTAATGGGTACATTTATCCCATTTAAATAGGTCTTTGGCGACAATCCAGAACAAATTGAGTGTCTATCGCGGTCTGCGCCTACTGACCCAAATTTTTAATGACAGTTAATTTTATACTACTATTTTATGCGAAACTTACAGAAGTAGTTTGTCTGGTTTCTATTGTCTGGCTGAT
This sequence comes from Abrostola triplasia, assembly GCA_946251915.1. Lineage (NCBI taxonomy): Eukaryota > Metazoa > Arthropoda > Insecta > Lepidoptera > Noctuidae > Abrostola > Abrostola triplasia. Next base: position 4,201,962 of record OX276434.1, on the reverse strand, counting down.
ATTTTGTTAAAATACTTATCTTCTAAGTGGATCTCCTGACAGATAGCTCCAAAGAAACATTTTTAATCTGAGATCGAAAAAAAATTGTTTGAAATGGTATGCTTAGAGTCCTCTTGGTTCAACAAGACAGAGTAAATAAAGCCTTATGATTAAATAATTAAGTGTTATTTTAAATAGTTATTCGTTACGTAATTTGATTACATTAATCACATTTACCACGTTGACTGCCCACTAAGTAGACACAATAGATAAACAATCGTTATGTGGTACACTGGGCAGTGAAAGGGTTAATTGAAAAAACATAACAAGAACATGGCAGAGGTGCACATAGTACACCACATTTATTATTTATAAAATTTATTAATCATCCACATCGGTAACATTGGAATTATGGAACTAACTTCAATTTTCGTATGCTATGGCTTCCCCTTTTTGGATGGGGAAATCCTTACGGACTTCCTCCATCCTGAGATGGACGGAGGGACGTGGTGTTACCGGCCTCTTACAGACTAAAGCCCCAGAGTGTCCTCCTAGCTACCTTGGGTCGAGAAACGCAGGATCTGCCTACTCTGCAGCGCATCTCTTGACAGAGGCCATAGGCTTTCGTTAGACTTTGAATAATTATCTGCTTCCTTAGACAAGAGACGACACTGTGAATTGTGCCCTTGTGAATTTCGTATTACAAATCATTGAACTCCTATACCTACTATTTGTACAAACGTGCTATACTCATGAACGATCCCAATTTCACGCTTAAGCTGCCAAGCAATTAATCGAGTGTGGATTGAACTTGATCAAGACTACTCTATTACATATGAATGTAGTACTTACTAATTATTACCACGATAGTTATTGTTAGATTGTAGCATTCAGATAATAAGTGCTTACCTAAAACCTTATATTTTAAATCGTCTGGTAAATCGTCTTCAATGTTCGACAATACTTAATTTAGTCTGTAGGTCAAATTCATCATTAAGTTGATGTGATACGAATGGACGGGCTGCCACCTCACGTAAGGATCGGCTCTCAAAATTGACCTTTTTCATCAAAAACTCAATAACGCTCTTGGTAGCAAAAGTTTATGACCCTCGTAATAATAAAATTGTCATATTGTCCCCTTTGTTTCAAAGATAGATTACCTCAGTAATTTGAAGCTGTTTACCTAATTTTGAAAAGAACTTCTAGAAAAAGTTAGGTGAGAATAAAGTTTTTTTCCGAGATTTGTATTGAACATACTATAACACGTAGGTAGATTTTTTCTTCATTGTCATATCTTTGTACAACCACATTTCGGTATTTGTAAGTCAAAGTAGGTGACGGGCTTATCGCCATACATAGGACCAACACTAGGTCCATCCGCTGTTTAGACTAGCTTTCCCAAATAAATAAAATCTTGTTGGTACTAGAAATTTTATTCACGAAAGAAGAAAGATTTCACGTCGCACATAATAATATATTTCAATCTCTCCGTAAGGAAATTGAATAAGACGTTATTCGGACAGCGGTGTGTCTGGAACATGAATGTATTATAAACGACACTAACTCTTTTACTGAAATGTTATATTTATTGTGTTATATTGCTTTTAAAGGACAAAGAATTCATAAACCCGCACTATATAATATCATCTTTATATCCTTTTCTCAAATATAATAAAATAAAAAATATATTAAGGTCAATCTTGTGTTGCTGGATACAACTAGATACCAATATTCTGCATAAAGCAACTGCCTAAGTGAACTTGACAACCCAATTACTAGATCTACCTCACTGAAAGACTAGATATAAAACTTTAAAGCGTTGAGTAGGCTACACGACGGTGATAGTTCTACGAATGTCAATCAAAGCAGACGGCATACCGTTGTGTCTGATACACAGTTGGATTCATAGACATACTGCGTCAAATGTAGCTTAACCCCTGTCGTACTGTGGGTGTTACTTAGCCATGATCCTCAAAACTTACGCTTGACTGCGTGGTCAAATATGATAATGAAGTCAAGCTATCTCAATGAACACCTGGCGACGCAAGTCGACGATTAAGACAAACGTATTCGTTTATGCTTGAATCAACATTTAAATGCGCAAATGTATAGGTAGTTAGGGAACCTGAGCTAGTAGAAGGTCGTCGCACCATTTAGTGAGGGCATCCCACACTGTTTGTCTCTACGTGGTCTGCACTCTAGAGCTTGCCATGTTTATCTACCAAATGTTGAGCTACGTATAAATAAGCTAGCTTCCACTATTTATCACTTCTTAGTACAGAAACTATTTGGAAAGTTTCAAAGACTGTTTTAAACATGTCCGAACCACGTTTTACCCATTACTCTCATATCTGAAGTAATGTACTCTGTTATCAGGACATTTGCAGCCTCCCAAGAAAAACGTACGGCAGTTACAGTAAGTTTGAGACGCATAAATCACGGAGTTTTATACTTTTTATTTCTAGGCAACAATAATTGCCTAGAAATAAATAGTATCATGAATAACAATCTGTTTTCTGTATAATTAAACGGAATCGTAGCAAGGGTTTTTCAAAATTAAAATTAAAAAGTAACTGTAGAAATGAAATAACAATAAAATACAAAGAATAAATTGTGAGAAATGAAATATTAACCATGAAATGAGGTGCAAAACAGGGGCTTTATTTAGTTAAAGGATTATTACTGATAACCAAACCGTTGCCGGCTCGTTCCCCTTACGTCACCAAGTTATATAGTATATAAAGGATTGCTACATTTTATTCTAAAGGTGTAGTCTGTAATAGTCTATTTACTTAGGGGACAAAACTGGCTGTATAATGACGTAGGTTTAGAAAACTGGCATGGCGGATTTGTCCTAGCATTATGTCAACCCCATAAATTCTCTATTCTATTGAATTCATTTAGCATTAGTGCCACTTTTCTACTACTCCCCCTGGCACTGCCACTCGGGGTATCTTTCTGTTATGCAGCAGCTCTGACAATAGCTCGTAATAATGTATTTAATGGTATGAAGTACACAAGGCCTTTATGTCCGAATCTTGCCAACTTGAGTTAAATTAATCAGACTTATTGCTTTTAAAGAAATACGCATGTATAGTGTGACCTAACACGATTTTCCATGATGGGTATGTTATAATTATATTCATCTCTACTTACTCCTTCGGGTAATACAGGCGTGTGTATGTCGGTATAACAAAACATACTTGAATTTAGCATCATAATATTCTCATATATACCACTCAAGTATCTATGTGTAAATTGTTTCCTCCATCATCACTGCTCCCAAACCTTTTTTCACATGGTATTAACAAACACGCACTTTCTCCATTAAGAAAATTGAATGTGGCGGAATAGAATGAGGCCTACTAAATACCTGGTATCATTTTTCTCCTAATACTCGTATGTTACTCTTACTACTTACACTAAAGAGCCCCGAGAATAGGCACAATAACAGACATTTCTTTAAATACCTAGCTCAATAACTTTAGACAACTGATTCCCATTTTTTTTCTAGGTTTTGTTACCGGCCCAATAAAAACAGGAAGGGGAGAGGAGATTGGGACTCTCGGACCGAGAATAATGAAAATAATACAGAAAAGCCTTTGCCCTGTAGTGGGGCAACGACTGATAATAATACTAATATTTCAGGCTTGTTTTATTCACCTACTTCTACAGGTAGCAGGCAGATAGTATTTGTCTTTAATGGCTTGAGGCTCCCAAAGCGAGTAGAGACAGCGGTAAGCAACGTGTGGGGTATTATTGCTTACATAGGTAGCAATGAGCCCCCGGCATCCCTTGTTTGCAAGGACATTTCCCTCCAAACTATATTAAAGCACTTTGAGCCTTGGATCTGTGCCAACATTCTGATGAAAATGACACCAATTGCTTTTACATGCAAATTGATGTCTACACAAATTTATGTCATGTCCGATTTGGTATAGTTTTCGGTTAACGGTATTTGACAGATATAGATTATCGGCATTCGTATTTCTGATATGGGAGATAGATATAACTTTAGTGATAGGTATATAATTAAGTAAGACACTTAAATATTGACACCTTAATTAAAAAAACACAATTTTAAACCATGGATAAAATTATACCCGTCTCTATCGTTTGCATGTCAAAGAATAAAGAATAAAGTGAAGACAGGTATTATGATCGTTTATACACACACACTAATGAAAGGTATAACATACAAAAGAACCCTACTGTAACAGACCTACTAACGAATACGAAGCAATTGAATCATTGTAGTTCAAATGCATTCAAAATGTATTAGTAGCATTTCAATAAACTTTGTAGTGGCAAAATTATCGACGGTCCTCTCTCCAACGGTGACCAAATCCTTCGGGAATCATTAAACGCCGGACATTATGAACGTATGGACGTGTATGTTCCTGTGAAGCACCGTCATAATAATATAATTATACCTATCTGTAGGCCTATTATTCTAAAATTTTGTTTGTATTATTTTCTCTTTTATGAGCAATGAGGTCAAACTTGTATTTTATGAGAGCCTATTTGAGCTTAGTGTTGACTACGCCATTAATGTTATATAGCGGTATATTTTAAGTCTAATTTATGTCATAATATTTGTGTCGTGTCTTCATTACTTGGTGTTTTACCATGCATCGACCAACTCAGGTTTATTTTTTCTGGTCTATTGAAATCAAGTATACCTACGAGTACATAAAAATACCTATGGGTTGGCTGAAATATTCTCATTTTTTTATCTAGTCGAATGGGCTTTCAAGTAAGAATTCTAGTTCTCAGTAGCACTGCTGGTACACAGTAGTGTAATACTTAATGACCTTATTATTTTTATGATCATTGACGAACCGCAGCAGTTTACTGGTTATCCTTTGGAGAGTTAATTATATTTATAGGTAACAAATACCATATAATATATGGTTCAGATAGATATTTGTAGCCAGCCTTCTTCGTACATTGTTCATCAATTTCACCTTTACGAAAGTTCTAATACCTTTTGTTCACGACATTTATCGTCGACGTGTGTAGGTACGGGAATTCTACCTTCATTAAACCTTTCGACAAATGCCAGCAGACGTCTACCAAACCCTATTCTTCTACAGTTTTGAATAAAAAAGTCAAATGTTAAGAACTTTTAGTACCTACCTACGAGACAGTACTTGATAGATTTTAGTAAAGTTAACCTACGCTATTTTGTTTTTGTGGGAGCTAGTTTTTTGTATTATCATTAGTCAGAAAATATTACAACAAATTTTAATTCAATTTCAGTTATTTTTCTTCCAAATCAAAATCATATTTGCAAGACTTTTATAAATATATTTCAAGACTAATATATTTTGAAAGAAAATACAAACAGGGGCATTTAATTATTCACGATATTAATAAGATTATGTGAAAATTAAGATTATGTGAAAATTAAGTGTAAAGTTTGCAGATTTTAAAGTTTTTAATGTAATTTGTAATCTTTGAAAAGTTTGTAATAATGATGTTTTGCTTAATTTTCTGCTCCGTAGGATATTGAAAGATGAAGGGTCACTCGGTAAAGAACACAGGCTATTGATTTTTTCTAAGTATTATTAGAAAAGTTTTTAATAAAAAAACACTTTTTATTAAACCTTGTTTAATTTTATATACCTACTATACTAATATTTACTTGAAAAAAGTTAATATTAAAAATATTTTTAACATAAGGTTTTAAATCAAAGGTACCATAATATTGTATTGTCACCAAACCTATTTAAGTATGCAAAATTTCATTTCAATCAGATATCAAAAAGTGGTTCTAATTTAGATTGCAAGATACGAACATTGTAAGTTAAATAAAAGCTTGTAATAAAAAAGGAAATGTTGTTAGGAATATTTTGCTTATTATAAAGAATAATTAAGTTGGATATTAAAGCAATAGCCAAAATATTTACTTGTCAAAAACCTAAAACATTTGCCAAATTGTTTTTGTTGATGTCATTTTAAGCCATCCTCAGTTTATCTCAAAATACTATAGCTACTACCAGACAACGACGAAGCAAATCAAGCGAGCAAATACATTACAAAACTTACAGTCCTTCAGCCAAACAAAATACGCGTAAACTTTCCCAATATCTCAATCGAACAGTCCTAATGTGCGTTCATAAATTATCCATTACCATCTAATGCTCCCTCAATCCGTTTTGAAAATCTTTTTTCTCGTGTCTGAGCCGTAATATTAAGACGTTTGGTATCAGCGCCATTTTTCCGAGACGATTTACAAGTCATTAAAGTGCCATCAATATCCAAAGGGTAGGTACCATTGATAACTACGTCATTAATTCCTTTTTGCTCAAATGATTGCTTCGTTTTAAAGCTATTTTCGGTATAAATTCTTTAGTTTTTTTGCAGAATAGTTTTGTACTCAATATATTATATTTGGTCGATTTGTTTAGGGATCTTTTGTAAGGGTGAAACGAAACTCACTCGCTTTGATATTTGTCCATTAAAGTCAACTTTGTTTGTGAACGTACACCATAAATGTTAAATGAATTGCATGTAACATAGGAAGTTCATTTTTTAAAACCAATGTGCCATTAATATCCGAGTACTCTTTGAAAAATGTAATTAATATTTGTCACAAGAAAAAAGTCGTAAGAAACGAAGGGTCGCCATTGTACACAAAACTAAGAAACGATATTAACTTAACATCACGCCTGTATTCCCCGCATGGGTAGGCGGAGGTGCACATAACCACACACACCCACATTTGGCCAGTTATGTTATAGGTCCAAATGTAACAGGAGGTTAACCTATTGCTATCAATGGGGCACAAATCCAGAATCGTGTCCGTGCTGCTACCAAGGATTACCTAATGGAAAAACTTAGCATCACTACCCACTCTAGGATTCGAACTCAAGACCCCAACGAACCAGTTGAGGCACGGAACTATTCAGTCTTTTAATATGCTCATGTTCAATGATAATGACAATTTAACTTATAATTTCTATAACAAGGTTTTTATTTTCGAACTTTCTTTACAGGTAAAGCGTTAATATTTACTAAAGAAAAATGTTTAAATTCTAGATATTACCTGTTTTGTGTTAACATTCAAAATAATACTTCTTTGTTTCAAACTGACTTGTAAACTAGAGACAATTTATGACACAACTCTGTAAGCTGTGGTAACGCCAAACAATCCTTGTATTTTGAATATAATGTCCCTTAATATTGTAAAGTAACCTGTATAATGTTTGTGATGTTTTGCTCAGTTCGTAATTTATGTGATAATTTCGTAACCTACTGTTTAAACAGGTAAATATAAATTCTCGAGAACAGTGGTAATGTCGTAGAATTAGGGTTATAATCAAATTATATTTTATTGCGTCTTACTTCTTTTCTAGATTATTTTAAAACTACGATATATTTTAAGTCATACAATTGATTGTTTGCAATTGATTTTTGTAGGAAACAGAAATGAGCCACACGGCCGGATTTAATGGATCCTTTTGTCGTTTCACTGACCGCAGTGATCAAGCTCACGTTAAAAATAATAGAAGGAGTCATAAGGGCATTAATTGAAGTGACCTTGTGGCTGGTGACGTACACTGCTGTTGGTGCCAGCTTTATGATATTAGCAGCTTTCTTTATAAGGTAATCGTTCTGTACTACTTGATGTCTTACAATAATAACTTTCGAGAGTATATTATTTACTAAGATCCTCCTCGTTTTACTCCCATCACGTTCGGGAATGCTCGACTATACACGTAAGAACAAATTGTCGTATGGAAGCAAGTCGTCAAGTCAGTCGTCGGTCAAGCCATGGTTTAGAGATTAACCAACGTCGACCACCCAGTGTACGTTCGACTTATATAATATATCCCACCAAGGTTTTCTACTTGTAGGTGCCCCAACATAAAAGCATGCATATACTGCAGATTTCCGTTAGCAGTAATTATTATAGCATCTGATTGTTGGTTCTAACAATTTTTTTAGATATTATAAACTAAAAGTAAATAAAAATGAAATACTTGAAACGCCCCTCCGCCATCCCCAAAGCGGAAGAAGTCCATAAAACTCCCCACAGGACGAACATGTTAACGAACGTGTTAAAAGCTCCTAAAGTGTCTCAACCCCTATTACATTGCGACCTATAATCTAAGTATATATACCAATTTGTACGATATTTTTTTTAAATGAGTAACCTCTGGAGTTTTTTCGGGTTCTTCTCCATTGGAATTAGATTTTGGAACCGTGCAACTAGCATCCTAACGTTTCATAAGCGCCTGTAATAGGTTTATGTGAAATAAAAACATTTTGAACTTGCAGCGACGAAATGTAGGTGTACTACACACACTGCCTTCCCCGTCGAATAATACAGGCGTGATGAAATTATGTTCTATCACGTCTAAACACGTGTTCAAAATACACAATTTATTGGTGCGTAATTCCAAGAAATCATTAATTGTTTATAATAGAAAGCTTGTAACGACTCTACGCCAATGTAGGTTAACGCAAAATTAGTAGTCACTTGTTTTGACTTCTTACAAATTGTCGTGAGACTTGTCATAAGTTGTTCTAATGTAACTTTATGTTCCGCTTTGTTATATCGCAGATACAAATAATTGTCTTGTCCTACTTTTACTTTGCATTTGTTGACTTTGCTTATAAATAAATAAACGTGTTTTTATTTATTTGTCTTGATAAATATTTTATTAGCTTTACGTATACGGTACGAGTTATTTTTGGAATTACTTTTTGTTTTATAGATTGATGGATTAAGATATTATGGTTAGGCAAGGACTTATTCGAGAAAGTCGGTATTCTACAATTATAATTAAGACATAAATATTTAGTATCAACTTTGTGACGCAGCCATATTAATAGTTATTTTCATAATTATTGTAATATAATATAATTAATGCTTATTACAATTCTCTAGTAACCTGTGTAATACAATCTTAAGACTTGGCATTATGGCATATAATATTTGGAACTATTATGAGATATTAGATTATTTATACACGATAAACTGATATAATACCTAGATTAAATTGGGTTTCTATAGCATTAGTGTCATTACAAATAAACTGAAATTCAATACACACAACATTACAATTTGTAAAATAACATTAAGATGCTAATACCAGGTTATGTGTTAGATATAATATTAATAAATACCTTTGTTAACAACAAGATTATAGACTTATTATAATGTGAAACGGTTCACTTAATTGTTATATCAAACACTTAACTTAAATTTAATTAATTCTGCGCAAGCGACTTTCATAACGAACCATGTTATTGGTATATTTCCCATGTTTATACACGCATTGGTTATTGAATATTACCTGCACGTAACTGCTACGTTATTAGAATTACTTTAGGGGAATCGGAGCAACCGTTCGCATACCTAATATGAAACAAACGTTCCTTTATTTGCTTCCTTATGAGCCCTGATAAGGCTATTAAGTGTTCTAATTATTAGCATATATTAACATACATTAAAACATAACATCACGCCTGTATTCCCCGAAGGGGTAGGCAGAGGTGCACATATAGTACACCCACATTTCGGTAGTTATAATTTAGGTCCCAATGTAATAGGGGGCGAGCCCATTGCCATCAACCGGGCACAAATCCAGACTCCGTGCTGCTACTGAGAATTACCTAATGGTAAAAAAAACCCTGTAACACTTTGCCCGACCCGGGATTCGAACCCAGGACCTCGTGCTCAGCAGTCGCGCTAAGCAACCACTAGACCAACGAGGCAGTCCAGTAGTAGCAGTAGCATATATTAACGTGTAAAATAAGAATTGAGGTAAATTTCCTAATGCTAGGTAAAAGTGACTCTCAGAAAAGAAACCAGAATTGCCCCTTTACCATGAACTCTTAAAGTAGGACAGTTTATGATGTGGAAGCAAGACGCCGCTACGCGCACTGTAATGCAGTGTCTCGTTTCCACAACGTTAACTGCCATACTTTAAGACTTCATGGTAAGGGGGCAGAAGTATGTAATCTCTGCTACGCAATTATACGCGTTGCTTAGTACAATGCAATTTACGTGTTATTCATTACAAATGTTTCTGTTCGTCGTAGGAATCGTAGCGCGGCGTAGCATTGTGTAGCAACCGTAGCATTCACTAAAGTAAATTACTGGAATTGAACGTATGTAAATTAATGAGTTTTTGTAAATATAATTGTATTAAATTGAATATTATATTACTTACTATACTATATTACTGAATATACATACTTAATCTTCTTAAACCGTTAAGTCAAACAATACCAGTTTTTAGTCAATCGCCTGTTGCTGCTTTATTCTTTTATTTCCGATAAAATATTTTCGCTTAGAATGAAAATAATAAATAACGCATAGTGTTTTTTGTATGCTATATAAAACACACTTTATCAGTGCTACGTGTCGATGATTTGAACTTAGGTACCCTTATAAAATATATTCGGTGATGACAACATGAAAACAAGGAAGCTACGGAACTCCTTACGCTTAAACCTTAAATCAATTGAAGCTTTAGGATATCCGAAATAAAAATCTATTTCAAACCGTTATCGAACTCTGATATAAAAGATTCAAATAATTTCTGATAAGGGTGGGGGTAAAAGCGACATTTTGTGTCATGTTTTTGCCCGGCTTCGCCAACCCAACGCTATCTTTTGATATTTTCCTTTAAGCTTACAAATAACTGAAATAATAATAATAACAGCCTATAACTGTCCCACTGCAGGGCAAAGGCCTCTTCTTCATTATAGAGAAGGATTGAGCATTGATCACTGAAATATTGAACATTTTGAAATAATCTATACATCAGTTTCCATTCTAACACCCGATATCCAAAATATCCTTAGTCTGAACTTAACCTTACTTAGCCATTAGCGAACTCCCCATATCATGACTCCACAAATTTAATGATTAATGATTGTCCATTATCCACAGGTACGAAGTTTGTGAAAACCCAAGTTGTTTCTCCGACGGAGGCTTTGGTAGGTTCGTAGTAGTGGCTGGCCTTACCCTAGCCGTGTTTGCTGCTTATAACTTATTTAAAAACATGTTTTAACCTCATTGTTATTTATGTATAATGCGATTAATATAAGGGTATTGCTCTGTGGTATCTTTAGACATCATAAATGCTTTGAAAGTGTTTTTTTTTATTTGATTTTACCCCGTAATATTCCACCAATGTTACTACCAAAAATTCTCTATATGTGTACCTACCCATCTTTCGTTTAAGAGGAAGAAAATGATACGTTAACTTTAGAGTTTTATAATAAGATATTAGCATTTTATGCGAAATTTTAAGCAACTTAAAAACCAACTTAATTTCCTCTATACATAAAGTTTACAATCAATAAACAACCCACAGACATCAATTGTATTGTTCAACTCAACAAAGGGATTCAGAACCTGATCGCATCTTTACATTGTCACTGACACCACAACTTGCTTCAGTGTGTTCTTAGAATAACAAACCACAGTCTGATAAAGTCGATTGGCTTAATAACTATAATAGCTAGATCTTATCGACATTTAATCCTTTATAAACAAAGATGTCACTAGTGATGTGTCACAAGGCCGAATATTTACAACAGTATTTGGCTTTACCGGAATACCGATTAATGTTTAGTAATACATTACGATTATACTATTAAATTTGGTTGAAGCTTGAGGGGTTATTAAAAATACTCTACCAGTTTTATTTTACTGATGAGTTTGATGGGTGATTACAGATGCATTGGTAGCTTAATCACTGTAAGCTATAACATTAGTGCTCTGTTTAAACAAGATTTTCTAGTATTACAATCTATGATTTTATCTGTGGCCACATCATATATATTGTACATACATATTGTATTGGGTAAATACCTGTAAAAATTATGTGTGTAATAAATAAATAAATGATGATTTTAACAAAAACAGCGGGTCTACTGTTGGTTTAAAAAACTAATTTCCATTTACTATGCTATAATTTTTCTGAATATTCGGCACGCATGTCAGATATTTCGGCCGAGTATTTGGTACATATCTATTTAGAATAACAAGGTCTCACCAATATACATACGGCCAAGCCTCACTAGGAATAATATTATTAGAAGGCTTAAAGGACTTAAGACTAAGTTAGCTTGTAAAGGGTCAAAATGTTACGTTTCGATGAAACTATATTGAACTGATGGCTTGTAGAATATAGATTGAGTGTCGTTGTTTCATAAACGTAGACCATGAATCATAAACGATCTATGACGATAAACCTTCCTTTCATTTTTAGCAATAATTATGGGTATCTTTGATAAAACAATAATCATCTAGAAAAGACCTGATGATCTTCAAACGGCTGAACGGATTATCTTGCGAAGAACATTCACGACCCTTCATTTATTTCGGGTATTAAAATTAATCTTGGTATATTGTAAGCACTGAAATCGCAATAAAATAAATATATTTTTATTCACAGCCTAAATGCTCAGTTAATAACTTAGTGTTACCATTAACTGGTTCCGTTCGCAATAAAAACCGTAATAAAAATTATAATCGCTATTATAAGCGATACATTTTAATGCGTGTGTAACAATTATTATAAGACCCACAGTCGTAATATTCAGTACATTAAATGGAGTAAGCTAGAATAAACAATAGGCCTTGATTTATAGTCATAAGAGCTGCGGTAAGGGTTTGATACTACATTAAAGAAGTTCATACAGGAGTCAGACTCTTCAACTAGGAAAGGACGAAAGATATGATCTCAATAATAAACATCGTCCAAATGTTATCCGATCCAATAGCCTTAATACTTTTTTAAATATTGCAAAAACTAACAATATAATTAATGTTAATTGGTGTTATATTTCATGTTTGTGAAACGCAGCCACGGAACAGGAGATTTTTTTAGTGTGGGGCGATATTTCAAAAACATCTTAAGACAATAATTATTTTAATTTCAAACTGATAGCTTCCATAGACTATTTTTGACATCCCTGATATTTTATTAATTCATTTTCTCTATAAATTTCATTGTTCACGCTCCTGTAACTAACCTTGTATCAGTACTTATACGATCAAGCTCCTAAATGAAAATATTTATCAAAGTGAACCCTTCTTTCTCCTTAATAAAACGATTTTCATAAAGGTACTTGTTATTTATTGGCTTATATACTGTTATTGTAATCACGCGTTAACTTACACCCACACTGTAATAATAATAGAATAATTCCTCAACCTATATGAGAAGCAACATTTTGTTTGAAAATTGGTAGCTACCTTCATTGAAATCACTGAACTTTATTGTCGAATATAATATTTAACAGATATTGAATATATTCGCAAGTACTTTTCACATGACTGGTTCTAATCAAATTAAGGTACGTTCGTGGAACAGTTCAAAATGCTCTTAAGACGAGCTCTTATTATTAAAAGCAATACCAGTGAATAAATGGTTTTCTGAGTAAGTACCTACTATTTGTTTTACGATTACTTTTAAACATTTTTGATGACCAGAAGGTGGTAATAGGAACTCTGTAACGCAATGACGTAATACGACAGGAGACCTATTTCAGGCGCTTATGAAACGTTAGGATGCTAGTTGTACATACACTAGTTGTACATACATAAAGTCATCAACCATACGACAAAAAGAAGACTAGCCTATAAAACCTTACAGTACCGTACATAATAAATACATATATAAAGTCACGCCTGTTTCCCAGAGGGGTAGGCAGAGACCACGGATATCCATTTGCTACGATCCTGCCATACTTCTTTTGCTTCATTCACACGCATCACATTCCTCATACACGCTCTTCGTAAGTATGGTGTCTGGATAAATTATCCTCAGTCTTCGCCTTCTAGTCAAATATAAATCACAAGGAAATAGGTCATGCCGTGGCGTAGAGATTGGTCAGTCAACAAGGATGGTAGCGAGAGGATCGGGGTGCGCCGGACGTACTTGGGTGTCGCTTGTGGAGGTCTTTTTATACCCCTTTCAGATACTTGACTGGTTTATAAGTCAGAACAATTTGCCTACCCTACTTAATTATTCAACTATACATAATATGATTAATTGAATTGGACGAAATTTCTCGAGACAGGATCAATTGAAAAACAAATAAACATAATCGTCAATATTAAGAAAAGTCAATGATCTCTGACAAAGTTAAGTTAACAATATTACCTCGAAATTGAAATCAAGTATATTATGAGTCCCAAACAACAAACTTCTGAAAACCTATAACAGCTTTTTCAAGGAATTGTTTAATGAATATTTTAAGAAGATTATATAAAGTAGGTACGTATGTATCAACTGGAGATTGCCTCGTTGGTATAGTGGTCGCAATACGCGACTACTGCGCGCAAGTCCTAGGTTCGATTCCAGAGTCAGCCAGTGTTATTGGGCGTTTTAATTCTCTGTATCCGCTCGGAGTGTGAGTTTGTACCCCGTTGCCTATACTTAACTTAAATGGCGAATGTCTGCTTGCCTTTTCAAAATACAGGCGTGATGTTATGTTATGTACTCGGGTACTAGTAAACAAGAGAATGTAGTTTATTCATAACAAACTACTGGAGCGAGACGATGGAGGGTCTTTGAGGTTTGTACCGCAAGTCAAATATTGGGTCGTAAGCAATCATTCAATCCTCGGCCAAAATTCATAGCAACATAATAATTTACATAAAATTCTGATAACCTCATCTGCAAAATTTCTGAAATACAAAAAAATAGTATTAAAAGGTAGAAATAAAAATGTTTACGTAAAGATTTCAGTTGTAAGAATTACAATTTAGCATGGATGGACATTGTATCATTGTGGCGTTCTTTGTCCAACGATGGACGTCCTTCGGCTAATGATGATGATAATGGATGGACATATTAATATTTCGATCAGGATTAAAATTCATGTGGCTAAAAAAGTGTGTAACTGTGACTAAAAGAGAACAGAGAAAGCCTAACAAGATATATAGATAGATTTTAGAGATATAAAACTGATGATTATGAATAAGAAAGGTGTGATTGCTGACACGATGGCTAGCAGGGAGAAATGGAAATAAGCACTCTCTATGCTGACACCAAGTAACTGGAAATAGGCATGAAGAGAAACAAGAAGATTAGGTTATATCACTTTATCCTGAAACTATAACAACTGGATAACGCGATGTAAATTATTGACAACAAATTAGCAAGAAAGGGTGTATGTTATATTACATATATATTCATCACTATTAACATATATTTACTTTATTGTCTGACCTATGAATATTATTAATATTAGGTACAATGAATAAATTTGTTTAGGCTTATGACGCCTACGATATAATGAAAAGCAACAAGTCACAAATATGCGAGAGGATTTATTAAATAATTTTTATATAGGTTGTTTAGTTGCTTCATTAAATTAATGCTCACGTCATTTGTCCAAGGTGGGCTTATTAAAATTAAGTTTACGGCCAGTTTAGTATGC
Organism: Abrostola triplasia; assembly: GCA_946251915.1. NCBI lineage: Eukaryota > Metazoa > Arthropoda > Insecta > Lepidoptera > Noctuidae > Abrostola > Abrostola triplasia. The sequence continues at coordinate 4,186,563 of OX276434.1, read as the reverse complement.
ACTGGGTATTTACACAACTACGTAATATCACAGAAATTTAACAAGATACTAGCCACTTACATGGAATATTCTAATGAAACATGATTCAGAAAAATTGATAAAAGGTATACTTAATCTTTTTTTACTGTTATAGCTCACGCTACCTTACTCATAAGTACAGAAATCAATGGACCAAATAAAATAACTCAACTGCTATACGAGAATAAAATATCAAAGAGGTTCTACGTTAGCTACTTCGTAAGTTCAATTTAATTTCTGCAAATTGTTGATCTTTGTCAAGGCAACTTGCTACCTCCATAAAGTTCATTTAAAGTTGAAACCTGCAACAGCAAGTCCCCGCTATTAATTTTCTTTGACTATTGCTCTGAGCAAGTTACTCTGAAGTCGTGGCACGTGGAACGTTACGCGGAAATGCATACGTAACGCACGAGGTGGACAAAAAATAGATTAGGACCTGTCATTGCTCACCAATACCTCATCATCATCAGCCGGAAGACGTCCACTGTGGAACAAAGGCCTCCCCCTTAGAATGCCCCAATGAACGACAGCTTGCCAATACCTATATATTATTAATTCCGCTAGTAGCTACCTAATAGTATCATAGTTCGGCGCTACTACGGATCTACGATGCAGCAGTTCGATGGTGCTTTTTGGATTTTCTACAGGAGGCTATTCAGGAGCGTCGCGTCGCGCTTTTGGACGAGTGATGAACATATTTAGAAGTGGTAATCGCTTGTATACTGGTATTTCGCTTCCAAACCGTGTAGTATATGGAGGCTGGCATTCAATATAATTTCAATTTGACGTTTTCCCTAGTAACAATCAACGCATCTTTCAAACAAATTAAATTCAATACGAAGTAAAACTTCTTAGAAAACTTTTCGTACATATTTCAAACAAATATTAATTTCAAACAAATCAATTGATACCTAAGACAGCAAGACCGTTGACCTCTATATTTGAAGACGTTAGAAAATGGAATATTTACTTTTACTTTTTTTAGTTCTACCCAAGTCTAAAATTGATGATGATGATGATGATGATATGTATCTACCGCTAAAGCCTTGCCTAGATTTCAAGCTACTTCCATAACAAATATTGCCATAATTTAATCGTGATAAGAAAACAAACATTTAGATATAGTTGTCGTCGCAGTTATACAAGTATAATAATAACTTTTAAGAAAGGACCTACCTACTAATCGTCGTCCCGATTGACGTAAAAGTATTGTATTTTCTTAGGTATTGAAAATTATAAATAACAAAGAAATTATAATGTAATGTATACAATACATTAAATTGATGAGAACATGCGGTGAAGCTGACCTACTATACAGAAAGCTAAAGTAAAACAAAAAATATTAAAATACGTTGGCCAATCCGACCTATTTTTAACTTGCCTTAGTTTTATTTATGCAACTTTATACGCCAGATAAGAATATTAAAGCGAAGAAACTTCAAGCGTTTGTTAGAAAACTAGCTTCTCCACAACATCTGTTGGTACAACTGGCCGCTTTCTTTTATTACTTTTTTTCTGGCTTACCTACCTAATTTTGTTTGATAAATATTCCTGGACAGTCTGCCGTCCCATTGGAATATGGGAGTGAGGTAATAGGGAGTGCACCTTTGTTTGCGCGCATACTTGTGCACTATTTTATCTCCTGCGTAGTTAGCTGGTCTCGGGTGAGATAGACCGCTGTGACCGAATCTCTGTTAGGATACCATTAAAAAATCTTCTCGACGGTGTAATGCATCTTTGGCTCTAACCCGTCACTGCACTTTCCACTAACATATTGTTAAACAAATCGCAGATCCGAATCCAAATTAAAATCCGTCTACAAATTAATCCAATATACAATTAGTCCTTTGATTAACAGTTCTAAAGTCACTTCAGAAAGTCCCTTTGTGTAGCGTGGTAAACAATTTTAAATTTCCGGACGAACTCTTCTCTCTCCGAAGTTTCAGAAGAAACGGCTATTAAGCACATGCATTGTAATTAACCACTTATGCCGTACATCCAACATGCTAAATTGTCTTTAAAGCGGGCTAAAGTACTGAAATTAGTCGAAGTTTTCGACAATATATTCAGAAATTGAGTTCTGTTTTCTACGGCTAGGCTCGATTAATTATATATCTGTGTGTAGTTAATCAAACGCTCTTGAAAGGAGTTTGTGAATTTAAACATGAGAAAGGCGTATTTACGTGACGTATCAAGTACCATTATATTTTACGTATAAACACAGCACAGGTGATCGAGGGACGATTTGGTATTTTTGCGGATAAGACATGGCCGGCAATGGCACTGAATAGAGTTTTGTGGAGAAGTAAAGGGAAGGCCCTTGTCTAGCAGTTGGACGTCCTCCAAGGTAATGGATAAACCCAGTAACACTTCGCTCGACCCGGGATTCGAACCAAGGACCTCATGCTCAGCAGTCGCACTTAGCGACCACAAGACCAACGAGGCAGTCCGTAATTATATCCCTATAATATTCAAGTTTTCATCTCAACGAACAAGAGCTTTAGATATAATGTCACCACCATTAAGTACACCCCCACACTCAAGACATAAACAAACGAGAACACATTTTCAGAACGATATTTTGCTAAAAACATGAGTGATGTTTGCACTTTTTCGTGCTGTCACTCAGCTATAAATGCGTGCAATTCTCTCTTTATAGGACCAATTTAATAATACTTTGACAGATGAGAATTTAAGGCATCCACGCCGTCGGAATCGCATGCAATTTCTTGCGAAATGAAAACGCTGTACTGAAATTATTGTGAATGTCACAACAGCTATCCATTTTGTCGTTCCAAGAAAGAAATATCTTTTATTTCACTAAAATATCTAGACATTTTATTAGGGAATAATTATTTTAAACAACATCCCTTCCATACTTGTATTAACTTATACCCTGCTAAGTATATTGACATCTCTATTTTTTGTGATGCAAGCGACTGTGACAGATATAATTTTAAAAATTTTAATTAGTAATTTTTTATCAATAAGGGTAAGGCATATGTAGGTATAGTTGATAAACTTTAGAGGAGGTGCATTAATAATAATGTTCTGCTGACCGCATGTCGGTCACGGCGGCCTGTCACATTTGAGACTAGCCAACTACGCAGGAGATAATATAGTGCACAAGTATGCGCCCAAAAACAGGTGCACTCCCTTTTCCCTCCATCTCATAGTCCGATGGGACAGCAGACTGACACGACCGGAGAGATATCAGGCGCAGGACCAACGGTTTAACGTGCCTTCCGAAGCGAAGGTGCCTTACAAAGCTGCGTTATAGAACTTCCACGATTGATGCTACCTAAGTCCTTCCGACGCATCGTTACTGCCCTTGTTTTTTTTACTAATTAAAATCGTGGAAATTCACCTTTGGCTTTTCATGCTATTAGCTTTATTGCTATAGATGATACTAGAGACTTATGTAGATAGCACTATGCTAAAAATGCATTTTTATATGTATTTTTGATTCAAGTTTCTTGGTATTTTTGATTTCAGCTTCTGTATGTCTCGTGTTACCAAGATTTGAATAGTTGTGAGATAAATTTCTCTGACATTACAAATCAGCCACATACTAGTATATTATTCTGTATGTGTTTCGTGTGATAATCTCGAACGGCTTATGACCATTAATTAGAACACACGTAGTCTTGCAGTTCATTAACGTCTATGAAGTATATACTACTTAAACACATTGTTTCTTTCTTCAACATGAAAAAACAAAAAACTACAGCTCAGCATCATCAGCCGGAAGACGTCCAATGTTAGCCAGCGGCTTGACGATCGCAAAATTGGTGTTGTAGTTTCTGAAGACGCTGCTGCCCATCTTCTGCATTTTTACTTCGTCGATAAATGACACCCATGGAACGAAACGGGGAAGTACTATTCTGGCGGCCACACCACTGGAGCTACGACTAAAACCTATATATTCATGCAGAAACGTAAATAAGTAGTATCCAAATTAATTTATATACCACGAACTCTACTTCAATTTTGTGAAGCCCATGATTTGCATAGATATGAAGCAATATCGCCGTACCCTTCCAATCCTTTCGCAATACGTCCTTTTGCCCAGAATTGACGACTATGTTAATATTTCCCTACAATTTTGGGTCTGACCTTTTTAAGGACTGTTTTTGTCATCCAATCAGTGTGTAGGCAGCAATTGACAGTTCCTAATAAGAATCTTTGGATACACAGTTTAAGGCTAGTTATTACTGAAATAATATCAATTGTGCTACGAGGCGTGGGTTGGCAATCACTTCGTAAATTGCTTGTTCTTAAGCTTCATAATGTTGACAACATAACAATATTTATTATTACAATACGTTTTAGTAAACAATGTGCAGTTGTTAGCAGGATTGGGTACTACATACTATTTTTGAGCATCATCCTTCCACTAAGTATCGTTTAAGCAATTTTAATACGACATGTCTATCTAATTAAACATGATCACGAGATAAATTCACAAAAAACTACAATTATTATTTTGATAAGTACATTTAATCTGTGCGACGACCGTCCTCATTAACCCTCCCATAATAACATCCTTCACCAAACGGTGTCAGAAGATTCTCACTAACAAAAAGCATGTCACCTTGAAGCGACGTGTTACACGCTATTTGCTCAGTCCCCTCGGGCTCTAAATGAGGATGTGGCCCCCTGCGGGACCCATGTCGCTCATAACTCGCATATTTAGGACCCACCGGGATCTCGGACCTAGATAAACAAACTACCTAGAAAATAAATGAAAGCTTTATCACAGGAAGTAGGAATTGCGTTTTTATTCATACAATCGACGATTATAAGGATTTATTTATATTTTGGGCCTCCAACAAAGGACATACACAATCATTCTTAATTAAATACAAATAATTATTGGTAGGTGTACTCCTTCAATTATAGGAGACCACAGCATGCACACATTAATACCAAGTATCACACTGACTACAATACATAATATAAAAAGGAACAATGTTAAATTAAAATAGTTTTAAATAAATTTGAATTTTGAATTAAATTAAAAGTATTAATAATAGTAATTTTTAATTAATTTAAGAAGGCTAAAGGATCCTACATACATACATACATAAAGTCACGCCTGTTTCCCCGAGGGGTAGGCAGAGACCACGGATTTCCATTTGCTACGATCCTGGCATACTTCTTTCACGCTCGTCGGTTCGTAAGGATCTTGCAACTACATAATATGATTTTACTGTAAGTTACGAAACACGTCGTTTGTTGTTTTATAAAAAACCGTTATTAGAGATGCCGTTTCTATTATAATGAATATGTTAAGAAGTAGAGTAGGGATTAGGAACTTTTAAATGTTTTGTTTCACATAAAACAGTTACAAGCGAGAAAATAACGCCAATAAGGACCCTAGTTGCACGGTTCATAAGTGTCTAAGCAGAAGAACGGATAAGAAACTACTCATTGAATAATATTATACATTGTAAGCTTCATTTATGAAAACATAACGAAAGTTTGTTAGAAATTCACAAGCATCCCATTAAAGAAAAATTATTAATAGTACCTACCTATTCACACCTGGGATTTGATAGTCAGATTAGTAAAATAGGTAATAGCTGCCAATCCCACTTGTAGGTACTAAACTGTAGACACGAACGACGCTTATCTCTAAAACGAGAACAAAATAGATACACAACACCTAATTTCAACGCAACATGAATAATTTAATGGTCTATTTGTCATGTTTTAGGATCGTTGAACATAACATAACATCACGCCTGTATTACCCGAAGGGGTAGGCAGAGGTGCACATATAGTAAACCCACATTTCGCCAGTTATGTTTTAGGTCTCAATGTAATAGGGGGCGAGCCTATTGCCATCAACGGGGCACAAATCAAGACTCCGTGCTGCTACTGAGAATTACCTAATGGAAAAACTCAGTAACACTTTGCCCGACCCGGGATTCGAACCCAGGACCTCGTGCTCAATAGTCGCGCTTAGCAACCACTAGACCAAAGATGCTGTCCGATCGTAGGCAAGGCAGGCAGATCGTAGAATAAGAGTTTTGAATATGATATCTTCTGAACATTAAACTAATGGCTGTATGGAGCAAGATACACTTCTATATACACTTAATGTAGTATGTTATCTATCTCCTGAGACATGAGACAAGCGAGTGAGGTAAGTTTTGTATCGCTATGAAGTCGTCTGTTTCCCTTGACACAAAGTTTACGGAGTATTCCCTTTACGGTGCGACATATGTAATGGACTACTATAAATGTTTTAAGTGATATCAATATTAAACGATAAGACGTTAACGGGCCAAAGATCTTTAGCATTGATTTGATCTTTGGATGCTTAGTGTTGTGATTGAAGTACATAATGAATTATGTCACATGTGTATTGAGAAATGACATTGCCTTTTTAAGAAGAGGCAAAAGGGTACATTTTTACTGCAACCATACATTTAAAAAAATATTAGTTGTTGGTGGACATTCCGTGCGGCACTGCTTACACATTCTATGCAAAAACAAATAATTAATTAACAACTAATTTGTATCCTCTGTTAAATAATAATAACAGCCTATAACTGTCCCACTGCAGGGCAAAGGCCTCGTCTCGTATAGAGAAGGATTGAGCATTGATCACCACGCTAGCTCAGTGCGGATTGGCGATTTCAGATATTTAAATCTAGGTTTCCTCCACCGATAGTCATTGGTGTCTTAGAATAACTAAATAACTAATAGAAAGAAAAAAAATTATAACATTGAAAAAGTCACACATACACATACTTGTCCGGGTTAGAACCTGCAACCTTATGCATACAAATCCGGTATGTTAACCACTAGGCCACCACGACTGAGTATCTTCTGTTAAATAAGATTAATCTGAATTCTATTAATTACTGGCTAAATAACATTTTCGAGCACACTGATTAATCTTCCTTTTTCGAAACATTTTTGGGGCATTACTCAGTTGGTAAGCAAGATTGAATGTTGTATTTTATAGCTACCCAAAATAAGTGAGGCGCGTTAATTAATACTTAATATTCCGATTCCTGTAAATAATTATTCACGGACCCCGAACGAAAGCTTTAGATGAATAGAATATTTTTAGATATGAAAGAAAAACCCAGCGGTTTAAACAGATGTTTACACCGAAACCAAGCGACCGTAATTAGGGATTGAAGAACCCACTTTGTGATTTAGCGTGACAGAAGTTCAATGACATTAAGCAGTTGGGCCTCTGGTCATTTCCTCCCGAGTTCACTTGAAAAGGCTCAATGTTAATTTGATAAAGTTATAGCCACTGGTTGATATTGGCCTTGACGTAATAAAAATGGTGATGATAAGACTTGTGACACAATCATCGCAATGTGGATTTAATAATACAGTTCTACCTTCCTCTTAGAGGAATATGGGAGGTATTTTGGTGGGTAATAGGTACTATACTAGGCAAGTTCTTAAATAATAATCAGCTACCTACCTCCTCGCCTACGTAGCAGAGTCTAATTTTTGTTCTGTTACCATAAATACAATCCCTATAAGTATTATAAATGCGAAAGTTTGTAAGTAAGGATGGGTGTTTGTTACTCTTTCACGTAAAAAGTACTGAATTGATTTCAATGAAATTTCATATGGAGGAAGCTGACACCCTGGATTAACACTTAAGCTACTTTTATCTTGAAAAAATGTAGCAGGTAACACCGCGAGGCGCAGCTAGTGTACAATAATGGCGATTGCTATTAAACTAATAGCAAAGAAACTGGTGAAATGAAATAGGTAATTAATAAATTAAAATAGTATTACCTAAAGCATTGCTTCTGCAATAATTCTACAGTAAAATACTTAAAGGGCATCAATCGCTTTATTTAAACTAAGTACTTTTAGTTTATAATCTTTCTTCATTAAACTTTAGTTTAGTTAATTATGTCACTTTTAATTATATCATCATTCAAAGAGCAAGAGTTCAGAGCGCCTTATTTAAGTTAAATACATATTTCTAGATACTTTATCATTCTACTGCAGTGGATTTAAATTATTAAAAAAAAAATGTCATTCACATCTGCCAAATCCCCACCTCACTTAGCATCTAATATAATTTGACAATTCAAACAATACCAATTGTTTCGATAGTTAAATCAAGAATTCATTTATTCGTAAACAGCCTGTTTATTAGTTTTGTGTATTGTTTTAATTGGTTATTTCTTCTGTCATGCTTAAAGTAGAAAGCCTCCATGAGTGACGATACCAGCGCAACCTAGACGTTCAACCTCGCTATTATACATGTTGACTGACCAATACCTACAATTACCCCCTTACCATAAACTGACACCGACAAAAATCGGGACAGTTTACGATTTGAAGTCAAGACACGCACCGCTCCGTGCACCCACTTACACAGCGTAACGGCCCGTTCACACATGGGAGTCCGTTTTACTGGTACGTTTTTAACGGATACATTATAAATTTATGCTCTGTTCACACATAGGCACCGTATAACGTTCAACGGATCCGTCATTACTGGATGCGATGTGTGAACAGAAAACACGCAGTATACCGCCGCTATTCTACAAGGATGGACGCTGTCGTGTTGTATTGGTACTGTCGTCGGAGAACACACACCGCCCGCCACGCACACGGTATCTATCCGTTAAAATTATACGTATCCGTATATTTTTACTGTTCCGTCGTCCAGTATTCGATGACAAAACGGAATGTCATTTTTTAACGGAACGATATTTTTTACTGTATACAGAATACTGTGCCATGTGTGAAGTCGCTCATACAACTACATACGCCATCGATGAAAAAAAAACGTACACGATAAAACGGAACAGTAAAACGGAGACATGTGTGAACCGGCCGTAAACTGTCCTGTTTTGAAAGTTCATGGTAAGGGGGCTGGCCTGTTCCCTTGTGACAATTGGCTCTTATCGATATTATCATGATAATAAAGGTCATGTTTAAAAGCTAATTAATAATACAATCCCAAAAATAAATCACCTAAAATGAGTTACGATATTTACCTTTAATAGTACTCAAGCCGGCCCAATAGCAAGTACCTACGGTGTACCTCATATCTATATTTTATTATTATTAATATTATAAAGCTGAAGATTTTGTTTGTAAGTTTGTTTGCATGAACGCGCTAATCTCAGGAACTACTGCTCCGATTTGAAAAACTATTTTAGAGTTAGATAGCCTATTTATCGAGGGAGGCTATAGGCTATAAAACATTCGAAATTCACGCGGACGGAGTCGCGGGCGGAAGCTAGTAAAGAAGTGCCAACCAGGTTAGAAATGGGGTAATAGTCGTTATTAGTTATTGAGTGACCTCTAACCACAAGAGTTTGATATGTTAAAATGTTAAATATTTCAGTCGATTCAGATTTAGATTGTCAGCCATAGTTGGTTTTAATGGATTTATTCAACTTAAGTTACAGCAAATTGTAAAAACTGCGTTAAAAAAATCCATTACAAAATTAAATATGAAGTCTAGCAAAAATATTAGGACTTTGCGCAATATTTTTATTAAACGTTTGCGTCTGAATGACATGTGTACAGTATTACTATAATACATTATCATGTAGATACCCTTCGTAGCCGACAGCAATAATGTTTTACTAACCGTTCTATAGCGAAATAAAACTGAACAAATGGCAATATGGTGCAGTTTGGGCGTCGGCGACATTAAATTCTACTTTTATAGCCAAATAAAATGCAACTATAAAGTATTTATTATAATTACCACCACGTACGGCGCTCGCATTATTTTTGTTACAATGAAACTTTATATTTCACGAATATACATTGTTAAGCTGTTTTTACAGACTTAATTATGCAGCATTTTAATAAATACGTTTGTCCTGTCAGTCTACAGATAAGTAGATATTAAAGTTTGATGAATGCAGCTAAAGTATAAATTAAATTATCTACTTTGTAATTAAAGTTGATCTACGTTCTTTGTGAAGTTAAGACACTTGTAGCTAGATAACCATTTAATTTTGTTCGCTTTGTCTTTTGCATTCAATGTGTTACAGTATGATCCCTTTGGATTTAGTTTATAGGTATTTTGTTCTGTATTCTGACGTTTACACATAACACACAAATGAAAAAAAAACCGTACTCAAAGTCTATTTTTTTTAATGTTACACCTCAATTGATACGTCACATCACGGCAAATTTACGAGGAGACACGTTTCAAAGGACTACACCTAAAAAACAAATCGCACACAAATCTTTTATTCATTAACGAACCCAACACGCGTCACCGTCATTTGTAAATGGATACGTTTGACAAACGGTAAGATTAATGGCCAAATTACTAAGCTACAATTGCGCCTTTTCCTGCGACATCGAAGCTCGGCGGGTGCTCGTTTTATTTTCCATTTTGTTAAAACACGAGCCTCCCTTTGTATTCTGGTACTCAAAAATAAGCGCGGTCATGATTAAGTGTGCCACGATAACACGTTCCGAAAAATATTGCCGACATTTCCTTCCAGGGCGAAGAAAATGACGATTTAATGACTCCACTCCATGGCAAACAATGGTCAGTAATAACTGGAAGCTCTCGTGTTTTAATTGCTTACATAATGATCTTAATATTTGTATTTGAGGTACACGTTTTGTTTTATGAGGTTTAGAGCTCTGACAGCGGAACTGTCACCATTTAAATTATTATTTTATGGTCAAAAGACTTATGGCTGATAGGCTGCCCTGTATTCAGCATTCATTGGGTGCTCGACGAATTTAAGCTTTGACTTGCGTTCGTTGGAAATTAATTTAAGCCTCATGAAAAGCTATCAAAGGGGTTTACATGGAACTCGTTACCTCTGTATTATTATATACTCCTAGGTTTCTATATAATACATGAATATATATTATGGTTTGAGGGCTGGCAATCACTCAAAGTTAACTGTAAATACGATTGAGAAAAAGTTTCTTCCGCGTAATAAGTTTGGAGTTGAAGAGATACTGACAAGTTCTTTTCGACAATTGACTATTAAGGTATAGGTACCTATATTTAGGGTACGTTTATGTAGAAAATAGCCTTATATTAATGTATGAACACTGGCCTACTAACTTTTCAAATTTCATTTTTTTTCTAAACTATAGAAGTTAGAGATTTAAAATAAAAAACCTTGTAACAAATTATATCAGCTTTCTTGCTAACTATAGTTAACTATACAGTCTTTCTTATTTACTAAAAAGTGACAACAATTTTCAGTGTGATACTTAGTTTTGCAGGCCAGTGTAAATAGTTAAAAACTTCCTAAATGTTACTCGACTAATAGACAAGAAGGGACCGAGAAGAAACCTATGACTAACTGACCATAATACATAGAGGAGAATAACCAATATTGTTCCAGCGCTTACATTGGCTTTTACTTCTTTTCTACCAAAATAACGCAATATTTTTTACACTAGCGACACAGAAAGTTGCGCTTGCAGCGCCACACGCAAAATGGCACCAATTTAAGCGCTGGTTTAATATTAGTTACCTTCCCCTATATAGGGTGAGTTACTCATATGTTTCTTCTCGGTCCCTTCTATATGAACACATATTTCTTATACATAACGCCAACGCGGGCGTTACATACAAGTATGTATTCCATAATACATCATGGAGTGTCGCTCCAGAGGCCCTTCAAGAAACTTTTTGAAAGGCTGCTTTCAGTTTGACAGTAATGTCACAAACTTGAAATGTAGCAAACTTAGAAGATGGAAAGCGGTTTATTTTGTTACCGCAAATCCTTGAGAACGCTAGGATATTATAAGTCGTGCATTTACTATTATCTGTATAGAGGATCTACTGAACTTGAGTTCTAAGGTTCGCTTCTCGGGTTGGGCAGAGTTATTGGATTTTGCCCTAAAAGTAATTAATTCTTAATAATACCACGGAGTCTACCCACACTGGACTCGCCCCATTTTTCATGGACAAATAACTCTACTACATCGTCAGGTAAAACAACTATAATTTTGAAGGCATACTTCAAGCTTATACACATATTTACGACTCTTAAGACATTATACAAACGTTCCATTGTTTAATCTTCTTCTCTCCCTCCACATGACTCGGATACTGCCACGATTGCATATTCTTAACGTTTACTCCTTTCTGCAACATTTTATCGCATTCATCCTGCTTTACGGTGCCTATAAAACGACGCTTGCCAATAAAATAGGGCCGTATTGGACTTTTTAACGAATATAGCTTTTCATAAGGATTGTTTGCCTTGTCAACATCTAACAAGTTAAATAAAAACCTTCTCTGCTAGGTTTACAGGTTCGATCCTCGCTTATGACGAAATATGTATTATAATGTAATTACTATGTTAATGTAATTGGTTTGTAAACCGTTTTAGCATAATAAATAAATAATATATTTTTGCTGATAACTAGAATTTGCTTCGAATATAGCAGATTATAATTTCAAATTATGTTTCTTAATCACACAATAAAGAAAAAAATAGGGAATTTTGAAAATGGTGTTTGGCTGAAACAACAAAATCAAACCGAATAATAATGGCAACTTTGTAAACAAGACCAGCGGTAAATCGCTAGAAGAATAAAAAAAATATTTATAAACCAATGGGATTCATAGCTCATACCTACTCGAAACACTATAGTCATGTCATTCTTATGCGATTATACTTCTATTTACTTTTTAATCGTCTATGGTTTTCCGATTTATCTAGGGCCCCTTTAGCAGGGGCAAAGGTGATTTTATAAAATTCACCACTATATTATTAAAACTCGCCGCTAATTGCTATAACAAGCATAATAATTAATTTATGGTGTAAAGGTTCCTACTTAAAATCTATGAACCAATTACTTAATTACAATAATTATTCTCATTAACGTACTTAGTAATTACTTATTTGAGTATCCTACAGGTGCTAGGACAATTTGACAATGGATATTATAATGCGCTCAATAATTTATTATAGATCAACCGTATCATTAAAAAATATCTTTACTAGGTATCAGTGTAATCAATTATACGAATTTTTACTGGTTTTCGGGCTATTCTTGACTCTTGAGACAAGCCTATAATAGCAACTTATCCAGTAGCATATATTTTCAAATTCCTTTTTTTTTCTTTTTGGCAGCTTATCCAGAAGTATACATTTTCAAATGCCTTTTTTTTCTTATGGCAACTTATCCAGTAGTATAAATTTTCAAATTTCGAATTGTTAAACATGACAATAGGTATTGTAGCTCTCTTGTTTCTAATCCGAATCCATCCCATACAATTCGTATAAAAGCAAATACAAATCACATGGATGATATTGAATACCGTATACATACATATCTTTGTTGGAATCTCGATTGTCTAAATTCCTTTAACATAAAATTCAATCCGATTCAAATTGACAAATTCAAAATGTTCAATTTGCGAGATCCCAAGCATTTTGTATCGTACATTTGTTGCATTCAAACATGAACTCAACCGTTTCTAACATGTTCACTTGAAACTCAGAAAATTCGCGAAATTTAATTAATCACTGGCCGTGTCGAATATCTTCTCTGTATAATTCGTCAAACGGTGTGACTTCGCAAAGTTTTGCGTTACGGAATTAAATGGAAGTCGTGCAAGTAAATATCGGTTTCACGCTGCCATTACAACATGTTTTAGAATTAAGCGAAAGTCGGTACCTCAGTCTCGCGAGTTGAACTATTTAGGGTATATAAGTACATACGTATTTATCATTGTTCACATTAGATCATCTTTTTAAAAACGTCGCCCCACACTAGGAATTTCTCCTGTGTTGTGGGTACGTTTCACAAACATGAAATATCACATACACTAACACCCAGACTCGGGACAAATATCTGTGGTACGCACAAAGTTTTGCCCCGTGCGGGAATCGAACCCACAACCCTTAGCGCAGCAGTCCAATCGCTTAGCCACTGCGCTAATCAGGTCGTCATTGAGACCCAAATATATGTTTTGGGCATTTAATTCTTGCAGTAAAGTGACATAAGTTATTATTATTTCAGCCATGTTCATCACACTGCAGGGCTAAGGCCTCCCTAATCTTCATCCATTCCTCCCAGATGTGAGCTGCAGTTATTATGATATAAGTAAGTTTTACATTTGTTAGTTTTCAAAAATCATACTGAGAGACCTTAATAAAATTCATACTAAGAGAAATAGGTAATTAGGTAATTTTAATAAGATCCAAATGACTAGAAATTAAAAATATCGTCAAGCTTCGTTTTAAATCAACGGCTTTTCGATTAGTTTTCTCTGAACTTTCTATGTATTCCTACTTAGAATCTCACTGAAACTTACAAAGAATAATTGGATAAGTTAAAAAATATGCCCTATCCAAAAATAAACAATTTTAGGGACTCTGTGTGCAAGTCACAGCTATTTAAAGTTATTATAGCGCCTATCTATAGACATCAAAACGATTTATAGCGACAAGCATCTCCATTTAAAATCACAAAACATTAAAATGAGCGGCGTCCACAACACATTCCTACCATTATCACAACGCCACATAAATTCTATAGCGTACCTCCAGAAAACAAAAAGGACATTCGCATTAAATCCTGATTTAAACGTGAGGCATAATTTAATTTTTAACGTGCGGCCCTAAACGACATTTCATTTTAATTACCAGTGTAATTACACCTTTAGGCTAATTTAGTAGACCGTTGAGTGATACTTAATGACCGATAGAAGTTCGTGTTACACGTTATAATAACATTTGAAGCGTTAAGCCACTGTGTAATGTTATTACCTACTTAATTATTGTCTTCGTAATTGTAGACTGAATTAAAATTTACGTTTATCATTGTAATTAGTTGGGTTTTCTTGTCTGTAAGCTGAAAATTAAACCACGCAATGACACTGGCGAGTTTTATTTACGTGATCTTTGTAAGGAATATTCATTTTATAGTATTTACTTTGTACTGAGTATATAACTTTCCCATATCAAAGACTCGACGAGGTCGTGGTGGCCTAGTGGTTAACGTACCGGATTTGTACGCACATGGTTGCAGGTTCAAACCCGGGCAAGTATCAATGTGACTTTTTCAATGTTATAAATACTTTCTTAGTTATTCTAAGACACCACTGTAATTGTAAATTGAATACCAATTTAAATATTTCTATCGTATTACAGTCTAACCTAAATAAATTGATAAAATTCTAGAAATGTTGATATTTAATTTGTAAGCAACAGTGAAGTAATATCTGTCTCTATCTTGTATTAAATGTCCACTATTTCTTAATGACTATCTAACTAAACACTTATTGGTTTTTTATTATAATGACTAACAATCAAAATTACCTACAACACCATTTAATTTGGTAGTAATTGATTTCCTCCGATAGTTCTCAAATGCGAACCAAAAATCTTACTTAAATAATTTTGCAATTACGCCTTCCAAGACTAGACATTAAAAATAATTTAGTCTCATCAGGATATGCATTCACACGGTCACAAAAAAAAATAGAACATCACCCATTGTACGAGTACAATAAAGTGATACACAAATCAATCAAATATAAGCCTTAATGTGACGTCATAACAGCGATATTATAATGAGAACTAGTTATGAATGACGCAGCCAGCTGTAGATCGTAGAATGACTCATGCTCTCTCGTTTACTCACGAACTTGTTCCTTCGAATTTAGGCTTTATTGCTTACCAATAGAGTATACTTTTGATGCGGTCAGTGTCGCAATAAATTCGTACAACTATATTGACAATGCGTGCGCCAGCGCATTGTGCGGTACCGTCGTTATGTCAGTGTGACATATGCCGTAGACGAGGACGCACGCGTGTTCCAATAAATAAAATAGACTGGCGCGAACATATTTTGATCGAACGACAGTTTTTCGTGACTGTTACTGTGAAAGTTTTATCGCGTACCAAGTTTGTGATGACAGGAACGTTCAAATACGTAGTAAGGATTGTTTTTGTGACATTATTTTATTACACTCTGATATGCGTGTTCAAAGAAATCAAGCGTTACTGGCCCGGAATTGAAGAGACAAACGCACACTGACATTGGATTTCATTTTTATTTCCGTTTGCAGATAATTGGTAAGTTTACCCACATTAATTATTTTAATAAATTCTCCTACTTATTTTCTGGTTCTATTCAAGATTATATCGGAAAAGCTACTAGTTTTAATTTATTAGTGTTAACCGAAACGTGAATATTCTATTCAATTAAAACTCTGATAAAATAAAACGCATCTCAATCAAATATCGACGAAAGACGACACTGGTAGGTTAACAATGAGCCGAATGAAATCAATCCGATTGTTTTACAAACAGAATCAGGTATTTATCATTAGGTATCTTTATAGCGCTCTGTAAAGTTTGCGAAGACAGTCGACTATCAAGAAAACTCTTCAATGAATCCTTGGAATACCTTTCATTCCGGAAATCGAAGTAATTTACACGCGGAATTAGCCGTGAGTCTGCCGATAATATTCCGGTTGAATGTGGAATTAATCGTTTGTACAGTTTAGTATCAGAAACTTTGTAACGAAGCGTTGTTTCCCATTATTTTTGCTACCAATTATAATATATCAGAATGCCATATTGATGTCAATAGCCAAAAAACTAGCCCACAATCGCCAGGAACGGAGAAACGAATTATATGAAAAATATAAGCCAGTCAGCAGGAGAAGTCATAACCCAGGTTAAGCAGTAACATCCATTGATCATCGTCTCGCGTAATGCAGATAATCAGTAGCGCTATTTATGAAAATAATTTCCAAATTATCAACAATCCCAATAAATAAAAATGATTGGTCAACATCACTATTGAAGAATAATGACATATTATGAAGCTTTAACCATCCCATGGGTAATGAGTGCCTTTGTCGTCTCATACAGAGGAGAAACAAGCATTGATCAATACCACACATCAATGCAAATAAAAGATAATACACAGCAATACTAATACATACTTGCTTTAGTAAAATTGTATGTACTTAATTCATGCATTCTCAAAAAAGTTGCGATATGGATAAAGCTTACATACATAGCTGCAATTAATTACTTTGAACAGTACAACAAGGTTCGGATTTTGGGACATTTCTCTGCAATACAAATTCTGTTTCATCATACCGCTGCATAAAGCATCTGTAAATAAACAAAAAAAATGGATAGAATTTCTCTACGAGCTCTGATTCGTTATAAATCTGCACCGAATGTCCATGTCACCAAATCAAGATTACCAAACATAGCGTAAAAAAATCTAAAACCATCACACAAGCTGTTGTTCGAAGCTCCATTTCTAAATATATAACGCTAGGATATCCTTTCAAAGATAAATAAATGCGTCCGATCGGATGTCCGTCGTCAAAAGTAAACGGTGCGCAGACGCACACGTTAAGTCAGTCAGTTATTCCCAATTAGGATAAAGCTTCCTATTCTCATTTTTAACAACATTTAAAATAATCTTCACGATTTAATGGATCCGTTGACTTTAAAAGGTCATCAAAGGAAATGATCTTGGCTTTTCTATCGGTTCGACGTCTTTTTTAACGTTCGATGGGTTTTTTTATACAAGAATCCCACTCTCATGGATTCCTAGATTCAATATTCTTTATCTACTGTAAATACTAAATAATACAGGATTCTGGCCTCCTCATACTGAATTTCCTATCAGGTGTATTTTTTATTGCCGGTTCCAAAAACTTTTTACTGTATCAAAATCTAAATTTTTTATTGGAACAAAAACGAGTTTACAATAATAATTGTGCATTACATTATCTCTAAGACACTCCAAAATTGGTTGCACCGGTGGTGCCCAAAAGTGAATATGTAGGTACTGTTGATTCAGGCTTACGGAATTATGTACAATGATGGACCCGAGTGTATATGGTGGGCTTGTCTCATACTAGATATTCTAATAGGTATCCATGTATTCTTAATTTTATATATATAAGAGGACATAGACCTAGTTCGGTTATATACTACACCACACTAATTACCTACGTAATATGTTATGTTATGTAATATTATAAAAATTGTATTGATGTCTCTTTCTCACCTGTTATCTATTACCATTATTTACTACACCGGCCTTGTTTAATTAAAGCAAAAGCCAGAGCAAATATTTCAGACAAGTTTGGTAAATATTAGACGCATAATAATTAGATATTATTTGAAGGATTAAAAAAATAAAAAAGGAATAAAAATTTACAATATTTTTATGTTTTAATTTACGATATTTTTTTAAACATAGGGGCAAGTGTAATTGTAATATGCCTTTGAACATGAATTATTAATACAATTTGTAATAACTGTCGAGTAATTATTATTATTATTCATTTTTATCTCAAGTTTATTTATAGCCCCACCACAATGCTCGTAATAGGCGTCTTCTCTGCACCCATAAAAACAACATCCCATAATTTAAATCCATCAACGCAATTAAGAACGTCGTTATTTATACATAAGACGAAATAACAGGAAACACTAAGAGTAATATTTAGTCACAAGTAAGAATAAATCCAATGGGTTATGTGAAAAAAACATAAATAACATGTTAGGACGTCCTGCGTTCAAAGGTTTCCTTGGAACGTTTCTTACACTCGCATATAATTCATCCCTTCAAAATAGCTCCAACGTTCGTGGGTGTGCGGAACTCATAAAAAAAACATCCAATTATCTTCAAATTTAATTTTTGAAGCAATAAAATTCAAGTGATTAAACGTATAAAGATTGTTGTTATGAACTTGGGCCAACTCCTATACCAATAAATTTATCTCTCAGACTATTTGTCTAGACTGTGAAGAAAAATAATCGTATGACACACATGATACAAATAAATAATGCCACCACTTGATACTACAAGATAATATGGAACACATGTTAATGTGTTTTAATCTTTCATTAGACTAATCATGATTCCTTTTGTACCGTTATATAACTTAGTAGTACTATAAGAAATTCTGCAGTATAACTTGAAGTGTGTACGACTGCGAGACCATGACCCGTGGGCGAAACGACCAGATTAACTAAAGAAACTGTACCAACGTCGTGCTCTTGGCCGTGACGGTCAACTTAGTCTGGTCTCTGCAGCCACTGGTCGTGGTCAAAGCCGTCAAGAGCGCGAGGTCCATTCAAGACTTGACGACCTAATGGCGCAGTGGCTAAGCGATTGGACTGCTGCGCTAAGGGTTTCGGGTTCGATTCCCGTACGGAACAAAATTTGTACGATACGCAGATTTTTGTTTTGAGTTTGGGTGTTATAATGTATGTGATTATTCATGTTTGTGAAACGCACCCACGGCTCAAGAGACATTCATAGTGTGCGCGACGTTTAAAAAAAAAGTGTAACTAAGTCATCTGACTCCGCTTCCTGATGCCCTAGACTTATGGCTAAACGCTTGACAAATATAATGATAAGTTATGGGGTTGACGTAATGCTTCGACAATGTCATCTATGACATAACGTCTTCTAATCCTTAGCTTCGGAAATTAGAGCCTACGTTGGCAGCTTCTTGCCAAGAGCTGGCGTCAATCAAGCCATATTTAGTCCAAATATTTGTATTCTATTACAATATTTGCGCAGTACAACAACTTAATCCTCTGAGTAATCAAATCCTTTATTATTATATGCCTTACAAGTTGTACCTATAATAAGTACGTCTATTGGTAGTAAGACACATTTCAAAACATGTTAAAATACTATTCTACTGACACAATAGGTTCAATACTTTCATAATAGCATTATTTCAGGGTACATTGTTCTAGCTGAAATTGTTTGAACAAATTCTTCACTGTTTAAGTTAGCTATTTATTTGCACGGAATTTAGGTCAACCAACGTTTTATTCAAGGTGTGTTGTATCAAAATTACGTATTGTTCTCTCTATGTTATTGTATAGGACGGGTGACGGGTAATTGTGTTAAATATGTAATGTAAACCTAGCAGGCTGTATAGACGTGCCTCCGTTTAAAAACAAATATTTTGTAATTCATGAACAATGTAGCTACAAAACTAGGTACGGTAATGTAACTATTATTTTGTATGAACACTCGTAGCGGCCCTATTTCCCTCATTATAATCGCAAAAGTTTGTAAGTGTGTTTGTTACCTCTTCACGCTTTTAGACGAAGAAGAAGAAATTTGTTAATAAAGGTGTAAGCTACGGAGGTAGCTGACACCTTGGATTAACAGATAGGCTAATTATTATCCCAAAAAAAATGTAGCGGGTAACACCGCGGGGCGCAAATAGTAAATAAATATTTTAAACATAAATTATAATTTCGAGAAAATTTCACAAATCATATTACAATTCCACACCTTTATAGAATTTTATAAGTTGTTAATTACAGTCGGCATCATAAATATGTCATAACCTTATGGTTATGTCAAATAATTGAAAGAAACAAACGATCAAGTTATTGTTTCAAATAATAGAAACGTCCAAATGATGATCTGAGAATATTTAAAACTTTTGCTGAATGAGTTTATTTTAATTGTGAATAAAATATTATTGTTAAGTTGTTCTATAATTAACGGTATGCAAAAAAAAATGTCCTAAGTACTTATGCTGCTGACTGTACAATAAACTATCATAATTAATTCATGAATCATTATAATAATTACATAATTATGTTTGTCAGCCCAACTACCCATCCATGAATAAATAAAGTAGGTATCTAATCGACTCACACGTATTTCAGTGAACAACGTAAATGGTTAAATTGAATTAAGTAAATATAATGCTCACACAACGATAAGTACTTAGAATTGTAATAATAGACGTCAGAGAAGCGTTCGATACCGTTGAAACCATTAGCTAATTTCAGTGAATGTTCTAAACAGGATTGCGACAATTATAATGGCATTTACACACTGGTTTCTGATGTCGACCGTTTTTCCTGGATTTCTTGGACATCATAAATGACATACATAGTATATTCTTAAAGGCTTTTGATATCATTTATGGACATTTGTTTTTTTATACACATACACATTTTTTGCCGCAGCTTCACTCGCGTGTCTCTAAAACAGTAAGCCCTTTACTATTTAAAAAAAACGACTATACGTTTCTATACAAACTCTTTAAACAAAAATATTTTTTTTCCATATTCCGCAAAAATAAAAATAAAATTACGTGATTACTTAGGTACACTACGCGGATACAAATGTCTTGTTGTAGGTAACCACATTCCTTTACCTTTTTCGGTCCGTACATACAAGCGAACAAATGCGTGTGACTAGAACTACTAAATATGCGAAGAATGTGTAGACAAACATTCCATAATAAATAGTCAATGTTATACAGGTGTTGTCTTTATATAAGTTAGATAATTAATCCGTATTGGTAAGTAAGCCCTACCTTACAGGGTTACTATCAACTTGCATTGCAGGTCACTGTCTGCTGTGGAAGCGAGACCCCCCATTACCTGCACATAGAAGCACCTCTCTCTACAGCAGGTCATCCTGCAATGCTCATAGTAAGGCACCAGGCAAGCAAGGCACCCCTAACTATGAACTCTTAAAGCAGGACAGTTTACGAAGTGGAAGCGAGACACCGCATTACACAGCACGTAGCAGCGTCACGCTTCCACAACGTAAACTGTCCTGCTTTAGGAGGCACCTGTATTATCGAAAGTAGGTACAATAGATAAGATAGTAATGAATCAAAGAACACGTAATAACGACTTTACTTTCTAAACATTAGTTTAGTGAGCGTTCGACAAATATGTATATTGTATATGACGAGCAATTTGTAGGCATTGTAAGGTAACAGTGACAGGTTATATCCTAACATGGGACAAATCTTTGTGGGATATAGAAATAACATTTCCTCTGATCGTTTGACGACCTAATTGGCGCAGTGGCTAAGCGATTGGACTGCGCTTAGGGTTGCGGGTTCGATTCCAGCACGGGACAAAAATTTGTATGATCCGCAGATGTTTGTCTCGAGTTTGTGGAACGCACCCACGACACAGGAGAAATTCCTAGTGTGGGGCGACGTTTTACTTGTAAAAGAAAATAAAGATAGAGAACGAAAAGTCTGCCCACGAGATAGAAATTAGTTACGCAATATTCTTTAAAAGTAATTATTTTTGCTATTCCATATATTTCGCTTCTCTACTTAACAACAAAGACAAATCCACTTTAAATAAACAATAGTGCGCCAAGCCTCTAGTGTGAGTTTGTTGGGTTTGCGTTTTTCTTTTGTTTAACAATGACAGACGAACAAAAGAAAGACGCTATAGTACGCAAAGAACATATGAAAAAAAATCTAGCAATTATAGAAATACTAGCATCTGCTCTCGACTTCGTTTGTGTGGACTACAGAATTGGATTCAGAGAGTTAACATAAATCGATAACAGTCATTAAGCTATATCATTTACAGGGATATAAAGTAACATTTGTTATCTCACTTATCTCAGCCGTTTTTGCGTCAACAAACAGCGAAACAAACATACGTACGAACTTGCATATTAATAATATTATGTAGTAAGAAATCGTTGCGTATCGTCCGTCTTATGTGAAGCACCATTACATTTGGATACTTAGTGCACGTGGCGCATGCAAAGTGATCACATGAACGCCACTTAGCACAAATGAAGGTGTTAAACAATCCCTTGTGTGCATTGCAGCCACGATTATGGCTCCCAAACTATGCAGAAACATTTTAGTAGTTTAGGAAAATGTGTTAGTTAGCATTTTCCAGTTATAATAATGCAAATGTAGGTATGTAATTATATAAGTCTGGTATAACAGTAACATATTTAATTTTGTATTTAAACGTGTAGAAAGTTTAATGCTGTATAAGTTCCTAAATAGTAGAATTATTAAACATGTAACTAAAAGTACATACATAAAGTCACGCCTATTTCCCAGTGGGGTAGCCAGAGACCACGGATGTTAATGTGTAAATAATATGACAGGATTATGATTTTAAGAATTTGATTATAATTAAGTTACTATACAGGGTGTAATAATACTTTTAATGGCCGTATACGTTGAGTAACAATTGGGTTTTTGGAACCATTAACCAATAATTACTCTTATGAAATGCTCAATTTTAGCCCTGAAAACCTGATGAATGAATATTCAATTAACTATATAATTAGCGATTAAGTAGTTTTAACATCAATAAAATTAAATATTTTGTGAATTGAGTTGACAAAATAGTGACGTCATAATTTAGTATGACCATCCAAAATCGATACAGGAATAGTGTTTCAACAATTCATAAACAATATGCCAATTGATTAGTGGTGTCCTAATTGTCGTACTTAATTATGCTTTATTTAGGAAAATAAAACAATTATTATATTCGTCATTATATTAATAGTACGAGTAGTACCTATAGCTATATAATTAAGCGATTCGCCACTGGCCTACTACTTAAATAGGGTATCGAACATGATTCAGTGATATACATTACATCATACATAAATAATTATAATCAAAAATTGGGCTATAAATTAAGGTAAAATTACTGTTTTTCTAACATTTATGAATGCATATAACTAATATTTTTACAATACACTTAAGCTTATTTACACACTATAACCTACGTTAAAAAAATAAACATACACAAAAAAAAATTAAAACAAAAAATTATGCATCAAAGTATTCGTCCTCAACGCTGTCGTCTGCATGTAGGTATACCTACCATTATAAATACATTTTTGAATTTCAATAAAATTATGTATTCAATGTTCATATATTTAAGGTACAATTAATATAATTAATATTGTTCTATGGTATTACTAGGTATAGGCAACATGTTAGCCTAAACCAACTTTATGAGCATTGAATTATTGAGCCATAATGTTCAACGGAATTACGGATTAAGAGAGTTGAACAGCGTTAGAGATAGCATTTAAATTGGCTAACACCCGGAAAAGGTTCGATAAGAAAGTATTGTTCGAAATACATACAAAGTACTCTACTTAACTTTAGTTTAAGTTATGGTAAATTACGAAATGAAAAAAAGAAATACATGGTTTTCTACTGAATTAGGAGTATGGGGGAATACAAAGAACACATGGTGTGTTTGCGACGCGTAAACATTAGTAAAGAATATCACCTGCGTACTACGTGCTTAATCTTTATTGAAATTGGTCGCGGTGATTAGAATTCGGGCAAGAAAACGAAAGCCGACATAATCGATTTGATTCAACTGTCGAAAATATCTCGTCTCCTAACTTGCTAGAAACTATTAGGTAGCATGTGGCCATGACAATCCAAGTAAGTTACGTAACCAAAGCCTTTTCACTAGCTCCACCCGTTTTCCTCAATAACTTAAATAACGCCCGCATCATTAATTACTTGGCGCGATAATTAATGACGGGATAACGATCAGTTGTTACATCGAGCGTCTGTGCTAATGCTAACGGACACTTAATAACTCGCTCTGCTTACGCCGAATAGATTAAAATCGTGATGGTACTATAAATAATTATGTTATACTTTATGTAAATAATCTTTTGCCTTTCATGTTTTTTTTCCGAATTATTCTGTATTTGTATACGTGTATTTTTTAGTGACTATAATTCAGATTTATGCTAGAGTAATGATGATAGAATCAGCCAGTTATTGGGAATAGTTATTTCTCTTCAGCTACTTATTTTACAATTTAAGCTTCGACCCTTCCCTGTCACTAGTAGAATTTGTCAGGCATTCCCGAATTCACACGTGAGTAGAACCAGAGGCATTGGGCCCTAAATGACATGCTTAATACTCACGTCAGTGTGGCTTGATGTTTTTCGTCTAGCCCCCTTACCATACACTCTTAACGCAGGACATTTTCCGGTGCCTCGCTTCTACATCGTTAACAGTCCAGTTTTAAAAGTTCGTGGTAAGGGGCCTGGCCACCCGTGTCTTACTAAATATAGACACTAGCCAATCTATTTAAGGGTAAGTTATTAATTGCGTAAATAATATTCAATTAGTCAGGTCGTATGCAACAAAGCACATACCTCTATCAAGGCTGGGACCTTATAACGAGATAAATTGTGTGACTAATTACGACAAATGACATATTATTTACTCAACTGTGCATGCGTCTTATGATAAATGCTTTATTTGACTCTCGGGTTATCTGAACAACCGTCCGATGTTAGCACTTCGTTTTTAAGGACCAAGCGACCTCAAACTGTGGATAATAATTTTTATCCACTCTTATGATAAAGAATAAGTTTTATTATTATTGGTTTATACTTGGGAGATATTAATTTGACATGATAAAAAATCGTTTGAATAATACAGAAAAAATATTTTTAGTTAGGTACTTATGACGTATTTGAATCAAGGCTATACACAGCGGACTTATAAAATTAATCGGTACCTTATGTCATTGTTATTTCGAAAGAATCTAGAACCATAATAAGGTATTAGTTATATACAATGCATGATTTGGTCGTTATTTCTTAGATGCTTCATAATTTAATCAGTTGTAGTAACTTTAGCTCCATCAAGGAATTATAATCATATGATTATGGACTTCCGTAATTTATAAAAAAAAAAGAATTCGATTATCATATTGCTAAATAAACTCAATCTACTAAAGAACTTCATTAATCCGTTACTCTATTCTATCTACTCTCATAATTCACCTAAATTTAACTTCAAGATTTATAAAACAACGAATTAAGTCGCATTCCTTATAATAATAGCCAAGAGAGATAACTTCTACTTAACAAGTTTATAAATAAATTATGACGATGAATTGAATTCTGACAGTATTATTTTATATCGGAATAATTGTTGATTCATTGAAATATTTACTTATAAATATCTGCCTCATTGTTATGTTACGCAAATTACGTATCAGATAAAAATAATCAAAAAAATATAGGTACAATCGAACTTAGTTTTAAATGGATTCAAAATACGTGAGTACGATTTCTAGACTGGGAAAAGAATCATGGAGATTGTAGAAAATTCTTGGTATCAGCTAAATGGACTACGATTGAGGAAGGGAAGTGTGGATTGAACAGAGAATGAGACACGACTTCTCACCAATGAGAATAATGTCATTAGCGAAATGTGGGATTGAAACGCCTCCGGCCTACACAATCCCTGCACCTTCATTTATCTCATGAGTACCGTCGCGACAACATGTAAGTTTTTCGTCAGTACTTCAGGTCACATGGATTGCGTCAAGAAAACTATAAAAATAAAAAATGTAAACATGACTGTACCTACCTATATGACAAAGTTGAAAGGAAGAGATTGTTGAAAAGAAGGAAGGTAATGATGAAGTGAAGCCCGAACTTCAACTTTGAGGTGTAAGGTTTAGCACTGACTGGTAACGTACATAACACGCCTGTATTCCCCAAAGGGGTAGGCAGAGGTGCACATACGGTACACCCACATTTCGCCAGTTATGTTTTTCAGGTCCCAATGTAATAGGGGGCGAACCTATTGCCATCAACCGGGCACAAATCTGGTAACGTACGTTAATGGTAAAAGTTATAGTAATTATCTTTTATCTTCCTTTTTACCTACGAGCCTACGACCCGGTATAGATGATAAACGACTTTTTAAAAATGGTTAAATGTCTTAGCATCGGAAACGGAATCTAGGATCTTTTTTTTTCCTATTAGGATTTACTATAATAACTTTCGTGAGTGTTATCCATATTATCTACTATATATACCGGTTGTACTCACGTTGATATTATGCTATTAGGATTGCCTGGTTTAGGAAGTTAGTGTGTCACAAATATTCGTGTGATTTGCAGATGTTCGCTTTAAATTAGGGCATTTATAAGTCCTGTCAGTCAAAATTCTCTTAAAGTTAGTGGAAGAGAGAAATACCAACAGTCTGTAAAATAAGAAGTTTATATTGTGATGGATGTGTACGTTAATTTATCTATATAGCAAATTTTTAACTTTCGCAATTTCCAACAAAGCAGTAACAGAGAACTGGGCATTATATATTCGACTTTTGCATACTGCAAGCGACGCATCAATAATGGCCAATATATTAAGCGTCACACCGTTGACAAAGCATTAATACACAGACGTTTTAATCGTCACATCAACACTATTTTTATGAACATAGAGTTCACATTCCCGTGGCAATGTGTACACAAGCATTTGAATGGTGTCCAGCCAGCAATGATATCGTAAACACCGCCACCGTCTGTTATCAAAACAGTGTGTCGTTTATCTTTACCTTTTAGAAGCATTTGTATAAATTCATTAGGGTCCTTGTTTGATCACATCGTGTGTGGTTCATGTCATAGTTTCTGCACGTTTTCTTTACACTACACAACGACGCTATGTAATGTTACCTACCTACTGTGAGTCAGACATTATTTTATCCAAGACGTTTAATTTGCATCTGTTTAAGTAATTGTTTGAGGTAGGTGTAGATACTTATTGCTGTTACATCTTTGCAATAAACTGTTTCACACGCACGTTTCAATAAGTGTTTTTGTTATGACAAATGTATGTATATGTGTTAACCAGTCTATGAATGTGTGTATGTTCAATCTACTTTACACAAACATCCAAATTCCTTATTTAAGTCGGTGATGCTCCGTGCTGTTTCTCGAAAAAACATCCATCAATTCCAAGCATCTTTATTACGCGCATATTTTCTTATAAATAGGTATAACGCAAAATCCACATCAACTTACCTGTAAACATTACTAAAATAACAGGTGAGTGACGAATCTTATGGGTATTTCAACAAAGCAATTATAAAGGTAAAAATAATAAAATTTCCAAAATGTTGCCTTAAATATTGTACCGACACCAAATCCGGGTTCTGATCTGAGTCTAAGACCCATCGCTTAATTATAGCTCCATTCAGGTCACCGATTACAGATACGCGTCCAGATATTACGTTCATCTGTCATTCATTGATGACCCAATTGAACACAGCTCTCTGATGACAGTATCGAGTAGTAGGTATCTATACGATAAGAGCAAAGCGAGCAAAGAACCGGCCTGTAACTTTTATGCACATGTTAACAATATATTGCACGACTATTTATTGACAGATAAATACCTTATATTAAAAAAGACACTGAAGAGGCAGTGTTGGCGGGCCTCCCAGGTGGACCGTCAATATCGTCAGAGTTGCAGGCAACCGGTGGATGTAAATGGCAAGTTTTCGTTCATTGTGGCGTTCTAAGCGGGAGCCCTTTTTCCAACAGTAGATGTTTTCCGGCTGGTGAGGATCAAAAACGAACTTGTTAAAACTACCAGTACTTTTAAACTTACATCTTTCGTTTGGTGCTCCAACACCCTTTCAAGATGAGCGATATGTGTGCGTCATGAGAAAAATAATTGTGAGATTCGCAGACATTTGACTCGAGTTTGAGTAAGCAAGTTATTTTATGTCAGCATCTGCAATACAGGAGAAATTCCTGGTGAAGCAATGCTTTTTTAACTAAATAAACAAAGTACTGTGACACCGGTATGCCCAGTCGACGACCTCCAACGAAGAACGATAAAATTACTCGAAGCGGTGTTTTCTGCTACTAAATACGCTTGCCCCACATTTTAGTACCATAGTAATATGAAATCCCTATACAATTTCACACAGTACAAATTAGACAGTAGACATGACATCATACGTTCATTAGCATTCCCGCCAGCTTTCACAGTTGCGAAAGGAATAGATTTCCTCACAGATTACTCATTCCTTGTCCGCAGTTTGCCAACCTAACAAACACGTGCTTTTTGATCGATTTCCGGTAGTTCAAGTTAGATTTCATTTGATATTAGTTCCGAGTTTGTGAGCTGAACTATGTTCAATCAGTTGAATATTTAAAAGTTGATTAATGATATTCTATTCGAAGATAAACATTTCGGTTTGTGGGTAGTGAAATAAATGTTACCATGTTATGGTACCAATCTTAAATTCATTTTAAAAAATGTAAAAGGAAAACAAGAATAACTTGAAACACTATCTTCCTGCCACGCAAGTAAATTTAATATAATATATTCGCGTTATATTCTAATACGACAATTCAATATTTGATTAAAGTGTTTGTCTACGATTCTACGAAGGTAAAATATTAGCATTAACTATTTTCTTAGTGACATATTATATTATTGTAATTCTTAGAACATCCATTTAGAATACAGTTGTATTTCCCGTTCTGGATGTTATGAAACTCACTGACGATTGTACGCACTTTAGCAATGTTAAAAATCGTTTACAAAAATAAACATCGCGAGGAAGAATCATCATCAATGTTCGTATCATTATTACATAGAGGCTTGCCTAACAATAGGACATGGCAATCAGATTCTGATGTTATCAATACTATCAACCTCACATTGGTTAGATCGTTGCTTTGCTAAAATTGCACGGACTTACTGCTGCTAAGTATCTACCATACAATTTCTAAATTGACCCCATTGTTTAAACCCTTCATTGAATACAAGCGTGGATAATGATTTGCATAGAGGGTCATATGGCTAAATGCCAACCGACTACTATACACAGTACAAGAACACGTGAAGCTGTGTTCTTTTACAGATATGTTGTAACAAAAATGACAAAAAAAACAGTGTTCCCCAAAGGGGTAGGCAGAGATGTACGTGTAGTATACCCACATTTCGCCAGGTATGTCAAACGTCCCAATGTAATACGGAGCGAGCCTATTGCCATCAACCGGACACAAAGCCAGACAGCGTGCTGCTACTGAGAATTATCTAATGGAAAAAGCACCTTACCCGACCCGGGATTCCGGGTAATCAACCACTAAACCAACGAGGCAGTCAACAAAAATTACTATAATTGAAAATTCCCAAAGGATTATGTTTTTAATATACATATAATATTATTTTGGCCAAGCAGTATTTGCGTGAGATACGCGTGATTATAATTGAATACTTAAAACAATACGGCTCATTCTGATAGCGGTACATCCAAACTAAATGGCAGTGTAAAATGCCCGCATCGGTCCTCGCCCCACGAATGATACCAATTATGTTTAATTGTCGGTTAGCCGACCATTACACTGTCCACAGTCCGAATGGCTGACGGTTAACGAGGAATCAAATTGTGTTCTGTAATCTCATTTGATATACGCTTCGAAAAATATTGCCACTGATTAGGCAATAAAAGTTTTAAAGTGGAATGAAAATGGGGAGAGGTGGTTCAACCGTATTTTTTTATTTAAAAAATGATGTTGAAAATACAAAAGTTACAATTTCAAAGTCAATTGAAACATATATCATACTAGCTTCCGCCCGCGACTCCGTCCGCGTGGATTTCGAATGTTTCATAGCCTATAAGCCTTCCTCAATAAATGGGCTATCTAACACTGAAATAATTTTTCAAATCGGACTAGTAGTTCCTGAGATTAGCGCGTTCAAGCAAACAAACAAACAAACTCTTCAGCTTTATAATAATAATAATAATTAGTATAGATTCAATTTGTAAACATAACATAAACAACATAACATAACATCACGCCTGTATTCCCCGAAGGGGTAGGCAGAGGTGCACATATAGTACACCCACATTTCGCCAGTTATGTTTTAGGTCCCAATGTAATAGGGGGCGAGCCTATTGCCATCAACCGGGCACAAATCCAGACTCCGTGCTGTTACTGAGAATTACCTAATGGAAAAACCCAGTAACACTTTGCCCGACCCGGGATTCGAACCCAGGACCTCGTGCTCAGCAGTCGCGCTTAGCAGCCACTAGACCAACGAGGCAGTCTGTATAGATACTATAAAATTGAGACGAAAATCTGATGATGGTAGATATCTACTCATTTAATGTACAGCTTCAGTTCTAATTATAAATTCTTTTATTTCAATCAGTTTTTACTCCACCGAAAGCGACCAAATTTTTGTCCCAATCGATTCAGCGAATTCGTTTTTTGGGTCATGCATTTTGGTCATTCTCTTTCTGTACGTTTTATTTTAAAACTTGCGCCAAATCCGTGAAGACATCAGATTTGTTTAAAATTTATTTTCTTTACACAATATCAACTGTTGTGACATGATATTTAATTGTATATTTGACGCTACGTTCTTATGTATACTTTCTATTTACATTTTCAGTCTGTTGTCACGCTAGAGGCTTCCTACAAATGCTTCATTAACTTAATTAATTATTGCAAACAGTGAACTGAATTTTCCATAATAATTATTCATCGAGCACTTATATAACATACTTCCTTTTTTAAATCAAGAAAATGTGTAGCACTTACGTTTTATTGGGCTATATTCGACGGAAGATGATACATATTATTTGATTTATTTATGTAGCTGATATTTTGGATTTCCTATTTAATTTCAGTATCATAACAATTATTCGAACGGATTCCATATAATACGACATTGATTTACATCACAATGATCATATACATATTCTCTGTAACCATCCGGCCTGATTTCGAATTTTCTTATTATGCTGTTTCCTAGTAAATCTAATATTCTGGCAATATTCCAACTATGATTGATTTAATTCCATTATATCGTGAGACGACTTAATTGATATTAATTACAGACTAGAGAACTGTGTTATCCAATTACTGGGTTTCGATACTATAACCCCTTGACCTGAGACCAAAATTTGAGACATAAACAAATTAGTAGACTATATTAGTCAATTAATATAGGAAACACAACTTGGCAATTATAACTCGCGATGTATCTAGTACGCGGCAATAACATACTCCAAGTCACAGGCCATTTTTTGTTCTTTTAAAGAATCTATTTTCACCCGACTACGGCAAAGCCAAAAGGAAGGGGTATGGTTCAAATAAAAGAATACAAGACACGAAGGCAAAACTCAACCAATACTATAATCATTTCTACAATAAAATACTTTATCCACATTGCTTTTTAGATGCGACTAACACAATGTTATAAAAAATAGAAACCATTTATAGCTCGCATAATATACAGAAACA
The DNA here is from genome assembly GCA_946251915.1 of Abrostola triplasia. Lineage (NCBI taxonomy): Eukaryota > Metazoa > Arthropoda > Insecta > Lepidoptera > Noctuidae > Abrostola > Abrostola triplasia. The sequence goes on along the minus strand of OX276434.1, from coordinate 4,154,716 downwards.
ACAGTTTCAAGCGAACGACGAGATGTTAGCACGGTTTGGTGAAGGCGTTGCAAATTGGTTATCAAGATGTATTTGATTATTTGTTCGCACTGTTTGAAACCATGCATTGGTCATGGTCTGGTCGCAAATACAAAAGCCAAGATAAGGAACTATTGGTAGTTGGAACCAACTCATCGAACTCTCTCTTTGGCAAGAGAAGTTTTCATTAACTTTTCTCCTGCGTACTAATAGGCTGTTACAGATGATGCACACATCACTATTTTCCTCTAAATGTGTGTCCTGTGGACATAAACCTGTACGTATTTTTTGTATAAAAGGCTTTCTTAGTAGGTACTTAACATATTATTTTTATGAAAACCAACCAAAGTTTTGGACCTTTGATGGGGTATCAAAAAATAATAATAAATTGAAAAGATTTTTTTTTTTCTTATTTCAAGGGATTAAGAATATCATAGAACTTGATTATTTTACTCCATTTCATTGTAACTTAAGCTAACATGCAAGCGACCGAACTGATACAATACCACACGCAAGATTTTCTGAAACTTTGATTGATCCTAGCTATATATTTTTCTTCTAAAACGGATATCATTTCATTAAAAGTTAACGAAATCATTCCATGGCATGCCAATTTTGGAAGTTTGGTTTATTGGGCCTCACACAACTAACCTTTTATGGACCAATCATTTTATTCATCAACAAAACACGTGAACATTTATTGGCGAAAAAGTTCCCATAGTTTGGATCAAGATACATACCGAATACAATTTTAGCTTAAGATACTAGCTTAGGTAGTAGTTAAGTCATTTCACAAACACTCAGCAACTTTGATTAAACCTGAAAGCTCTATGAATAAATTATGTTTTCTGCGAATCACCTAAACTATTTGGGCACCTTGAGTGGCATTTACGCACAAACTCTTGAGCGTAAGTACTAGGCCCTATAACAGGATATTCAAATAACTCTTGCATGTCACGGATAAACAACGTTGTGAATTTCAATGTTCTAACACGTGTGGTGCATAACCGCTTTTACCTCTTGTAGGTCGGACGTCGGACAACCCAGACCTATTTCCACGGGTTAAGCAATACCTACATAAATGTATTTTCCTGCCATACCAGCCTTCTGTGCTTAGAATTCGATTGGCATGTCAGGGTTCAATCGTATGGCCTTTAAACTTTTATAAGGACTATCCTGTTTGTTTCTTTTCTCGTCACTTATGACACCATAAGTGATGGGGATCGCTGTTCATGAAGTCTGTATTAAGAAATTTAAGAATTTGTAACAAAAATCCAAAATATTAACATGTTTGTGGGGAGCAAAGTAAGTCGAAAATAAAATCTGATACATAAATACCCAAATTCTAGAATAGGGGTGTAGGTATACATATTTACATTACGAACATAATATTAAATTCTAGCAAACATTTACGTTTAATTCTCGAACGTAGGCTTAATCCTGAATATTCCAAACATTTTGAATATCGTCTATGAGTAGGTAGACAAGTTATAAAGGTACAGCCGCACACACCCAGCTTAACGACATTGTCATCGAGGACGTACGGATTATTTTAGCTAAAAGATGAAGAGCAGGCTTTAAGATATCCACTAGTAAGTGTCCCTGATACCTTTAAAGCTTTTGTGAAGAATCTAACAAATCTATTTGAGCCAACATATCCCTGAGAGATCTAAAAGCTATTTAATAATTCTACGAGGCTGGATCCTCTTACTCCCCAAATTGCACATCGAAATGTTATCGAGAGTGATCGAACAAAATCTAATTTAGCGTTCGAAAGTTTTTCCGTGTATTCGCGAACGTTTTATTAAATAACTTTGATGGATTCCCCCAAGTTCTATAATTTCTGAGTATGTATTAAAACGGGACTTATAGGTGTGGGCTCCTTGTTGATTGATAAGCATGTTGATTTTAGGATAAAGTTTACGATAAACATTTTATTTATTGAAGAACGTACAAATTTATAGGTCGCACAAATAAGTTGGAATTTGCGATAGATTACGATCTGTAGTCGGTATCGGTCACGGTGGTGGAGGTGTAGACAGCAGGCAACGATACGACCTGATTTGCATGAGAGTACTGTAATATGGCCTGATGAACACCATTACCATTTGACTCAGACATAACTACCTTCTGTAATTGTCCATTTTCAGATTTGTCACCACATCAAAAGTAGTTGTAATCATTTATTGCGTTTGGAGTTGTGTCATATGAGGAAAGAAAAGTAGTATTATTTACGATAGCAATCACATCGGAAAATGTAAGGTCCAATATGGTCAAAGTAGATCAAAATTTTATTCTACACATCACACACCCGTCAAGAAAATCTATAAATAGAAAAATTCGCAAACATTATTACACCAGAATGTGAGTGATACCCTCCTAGACCGTAGGAATCGAAGAATAACATGTACTCAAGCGGCGGCTGATAATCTTCCCACGCGTTGAGAAGGTTTACAATAATGTTGTTTGTGGGCGTAGGCTTGACAACACGTAATCAATCTATTACTTTGTTCAATCCAAGTCAAAATACTGAAGACTGGCAACGGAATTACATCATCGTCACGCTTTTCCTCTGAAGGTTCGTTAGCGGTATTGTCATACTTAATCACAGTTGAATACCGGAATTAGAGACTACCGCTTTTTTCAAGTGGAAATAATAGTACTTTAGAACTCACTGATTTAGGATTACTTGAGATTCTGGAGTTTTTAATTTGCTCGAATATAATATATAGGTACATCTAAGTACGACATGATATACTTTTGTTGCTCGAATTGCCTTTTATTCGTCGTCAATATAGGTTTTAGTAGGTACTGATAATCTTTCAGAGAACCGAGTTTTGACTGCGCAGGGGAACATTTAGGGAAAAACAAATGACCTAACGTCAAGGGTCGACTGAAATGAATGACTTGTACGTGAACGTTTAACGTGAACCCGTTAATGATTTCCCTGATGGTCGATCTCTGTATGAAGTGACGCTATTTATGCGTTTTATCTCGAAATTCAGTGTTTATTTCCAGGCGTTCGTAATGTACGATTAACAATGAACCGGCGACCCATACTCTTGGCTGGTTACACTCCGTTAAGCTCGATTCATTATACATACCACGAGCCGGTTAAACTTACACAAGTTACATACGTGCCGTTAAGTGAATTGCTTTGGTCTAATTGTACAATTTGTTACATGAAACTTTTTTACTAGGAAACTAAATGAACAGCTGAAAAAACTGCTGCTACGTTTTAATAGCAAGATATAATAATTCTTCTTTGTATGATGTAATGTTTTGCTTTTTACACACCAGAATCCAATAATTTTATTATTGTTATTCATAACAAGAAATAATAAAACTGGTAATGTTCTTAACTTGGTTAATAAGGCAACTAATTAAAATAATATAACCATTATTTACATTACAACATTAATGCAGTCTGAATATAATTAGTTATATAGATATTATGGACAGCCCTGAATAAACTTTACAATTCATACTAACCCGTTAAGTAAAGCAAAGTGAAACTACTGAGAATCACAAATTTAAGATAATATCTTCAGCAAACACCCACTGGTTACTATTATCGTAATGTTTATCCGTTAATTCACGGCAAGTGTAGGAAGGTACTATCGATTGTTCATCGATTTCGGTCAAGCGATTCATTCGACTAATAATATTCGTGAATGAGGTAGCGTTTCGCGAGTGAATCATAGTTTTTTCTCATAACTCGATTGTATTTTTTTATAATCGTTTGTAAAACCCCTGACGTCATGCGTAGTAGTTTGGCTATACAAACATTGAATCACAAACGTGGTCTGAGTAGGTTGCGGTAAATGAATGAATTAAATGCTGGTGTAACTAAAGGGTGGCATGGGACCTTGGTAGGATGAGGCCCTTGACCTCAGTGGGTCAATCCATGAAGATTACCATCAGGCCAAATCCGATGAATTGGCCATGTGCCTCAAGAGTCATAAATTCGCCACTGGAATTGAAGTTACCTAATTGTAGAAAGGAATACCGGCTAAAAACTAAAACATCCGATTATTTTACATAATATTTAGGTATATTTTATTGTAGCTTAACTTGATGTGCAATCAATAACGATCAGAATCTTAAAAGATTAAGCAAGAAATTAGATAAACATGTTTTTTATGTTCAAGAGAATCAGTGCAAATCCATATTTGTTACGCTAGTGAACGATTTAACTTAGTTATGGACGAGTTAACGTCTGTCTTGTAAATCCCAGCAAAAAATTTGGAATTTTCTTTGATCGTGTATGGAACCGATGACCTAGTAAATTGAAGCTTACTTTTTGCTGCAAATTGTGAGTAGACGATTTGATTGGAGGTGTGGTTGAATAGTGGACTTTCTATGTTAAGGAACGTGAGATTTTTCACGACAAGAAATTCTAAGTACTTAAATACCTATATCCGATTGGTCCAGATGTAAGCTTAATCCCAGATTTGTTATTGGGCCGAAACAAAATAGTCTTCTACTCACTACACTAGGATTGGACTAAACAGGAAAAGAAAATATTGTAAAAAAATCCAGACTCCATAATTTCAAATCACCCACAAGTTCACTTGTGGTGATGAATGCTCATTCCTTTTGTTTACCAGTACTTCCAGCTGCCTTTATTTAATAGCCTTTATAATATAAGTAACTGTTTATGAGTAAATTTTCTGTAACGGTGCCTTAACAAGAGAAATTAGTGTGAAGCAATAGAAAAAAAGATGGTATGTGGTGCGTAACGTTCTTATCTTTGGGCGCTATTATGTTGAGATTTGCATATTTTCATCTACCTCCTGCGGTGTCTTGAAGATGTATTGCACAGAGATATCATAACATATTTTTCTTCCATCAAGTATAATTAAAAGACAGTTAATTAGCATAAAATTAAAAGCAATTAACATTCCAACTTCTAAACTTTTGCGATTCTCTCAAAACAAATCTGATGTAGAAGTTATTGAAAACGAAATAAATAATGTAGCTGTACTAAAACATCCACATTCCACAGTCTTCTTCGTATCAGTAATTAAATCCTACAACTTCAAGTGTTTCTTCTAAAGTATCTTAAGCATTCCAGCATCCAGCAATCCCATTATTGGTAATAAGTCTTCTCTCCATTACTTGACCGTCTTTAGCGAAAAGTGGATCCGTATATACAGCATTTATCCCTGAACCTTCGAAGAATCCAGTGATCCTGTTATACCCGTCATTATAAACAAACCCTACACATGTATCCCCAACACCATTACTTACCATTAATTCTTCCTTTCATCTATTTTCCCAACAATATTAGATACGGGTTTCAATCTTGCTTCAAAGAAAATACACAGAAATAGGGTAGCGACAGTTAACGCTTCCAGTCATCAATCTAGAGAGATTTACCATAATCCTAATAGTATTGACTGAACTAACCACTGAACTGTAATAAATTACAAAGTAAAAAAGTTTCACGATATGCGACCCTATTTTCTGATGTAGATGTATAGTGTATTTTTAAGAAACATTAGAGGAATATAAGTATATAAAGAAATATTGATGACTTTGGTGATGGAAGGTACGTTTATAAATAAATATACAGATATGTCAGTAGATAGTTTCTTAAGAACAGTTTCTTTTATTAGTTTTTAGATGACCAATCTTATATTGCAAAATTTTAATCTCAATGCTCAAGGTTATATTTCGGCACCTGAATGAATTGATTTAGCTGATCCTAGGGGTGTGTCAAGAGATCTTTTCAGTATTCACAATACCTAGTATTCTGAGGACCCGACTTCTGAACACATCTATACATTCTAAATAATAAATGTAAAAAAACTCCTTGAAAAACGGTACATTGGTACATTATCAGGCAATCAAAACAGTTTGACTCAATATTTGTTAGTATTAACAAGACTTAATAATAAAAACACCATTAAATTGTGATTAGCACTGCGTACCTGTCAGGATCGACAAGCGAAGAATCGAAACATCTACCTGTCACCACTCAACTAATACATAATTTTTCCACGTCACTTAATTCCCTCATTTGCGATGCTGATGCCATTCCACGACAATGACCACATATGCTTGCCGTTGTTATTAGCAAACCACACAGAATTTACGCCTCTATTTCAATTACAATACGTTGCACAATGAGAAAAGAAAACTTTTCATGAACGATACAAAAATATTGTTGACGGAGCTGGATAAATTGCATAAGCGTTGAGACATTGCAATTTGGTCTTTGGGTGGTTGAAATAGAGGTTACTAGAAACACATTTTTTTCTGTTTATAGCTAGCATGTTTCTTGAGCAATAGCTAATGATTTGGCGTAAGATATGTGCTGGGTTCAGAAGCGTGGAAATAGGACAAAGAAAGATGTCTAGGAAAGTAAAGACGAATAATATAAAATCGTCTGCTAAAGCCAAAGATATTGGGATAAGAGTTATAGCAAGAAATTGTTCTTCATTTTGTCACACTTCAATAAATCTTTTGTTTAGATTTTGAAGGCTGATCCTTACAAATATACTGAATAGTACGACCATTAATCTTTTACAGTTTTATAATAATATAATTTTACACCACTCCGATCAGCACGAGACCTTCGATTTCCCAAAAAATGTGAATAAACGACTGGTAGTAACTAAAAACTAATTGTAGGTATACATGTCTTTAACAAATAATACACCAATAAGGTATAAACCAGTTGACCGTTTAACGCAAACCATGGAGGACCAAACCTCGCAACATATTATTCTTAGAAATAATGACCAAATAAAAACAAGAAGTATCAAGTTTCATCAATCATATATCGAATTAGCGTCAAATAACATACACTCAATAAATCGAATCAATCGAAGTACGATTATTATATAACTGTAATTGACTAAGTTCTCGATATAGGTTAATCGCAAAGCTATAGGTATCGATTTGGGGTCGATTATATGCCGATTATTATGCGGGAAGCAGGATGATGTATGATAGCCATTGTATCTGTATTGGGATCATGACCTGCTTTCCCGTTTTTAGTTCAGCTTGAGATCGATTATGTCTTTAAGGGTAGGTCGTGATGATTGAATGATGATGATGACACGCTAGAACAGTAGTTTATAATATTACTTACTTTTGCTTTGTTATTTTAGAATTACTGTTCATCATTTCAGGTACTAAAATGATTATATTATGCACCGAAATGAGTAATTCTTATTGCTGGTACAAAGAGTAAATGATGTATTAGAAAAATATAATATTTTTAGTATAAAAATATTTTTAGTATAAAAATATTATAGTTAAAGTTAAGTACCTATTCATATATTTGCATTCCATAATGTTACAATAGATGTTAAAGAGGCTTAAAGCTAGGTACAATGTTATGGACCCTGTTAGTTATATAGTGGTTTTGCTTTTAAGCAGAGTTAATTATACCTAATCACCTGAAGTGATCAAAAACAACAATAACACTTCTTCCGAATAACGATAACGATATTGTTGGTTACAAATATAAAAACTTTCTTAATCAAAATAAAGTATCTTCCGAAAACATTCCATACATCTTATCAAAACCTAACTTTAATATATTTCACACTTTTTCCACCCCTACGACATTTATTGCCCATTTACCAAATAAACAACAGTACAAGACATATGGAGAGCTGTCTTTATAATATACTCAAAGTGAGTTTTGAAATAGGTTTTCTAAAAGTAGAAAGGATACCTTAATAATATTGATACGAAATGACCCCAGCCTTGGGAGCATTTACCAAACTTTTTAGAGAAACCAATCCCTTGGGTGTGGAAGGGACAACGAAGACCTTTGCAAATGGAATTCGGTTTTTATACGAGATGTTTGGTTTGTCAGACAAGAATTTCACAATCTGGCTAAAGTTCTCTAGTTTTATGCGCATACATAACATACTATCACGCTTGTATTCCCCGATGGAGTAGGCAGAGAACACCCACATAATATAGCTATTAACTATTATAATATACGTTACGGGTTACGCGTCACAGACAACTAAATCTCTTTAATCATTATCAAGAAGAACTTCTAAATCATTCATAAGAAAAAAAGGTTAACGAATCAATAACAAGAACAACTACCATTTAAACACATAAAAAAACATAATACCTGTCACACGCCACAATATGATAAAGACTCAATATTGCCAAATTACATCAAACGATAAATAAACGAAATATGATTTCGTAAGTTAACACGCAAATCATTGGCATCAGTGCTAATGATTGTGATTCATAATGCTGACTCACACATTCTCGTCTCAGGTAGCGGTCGCTATGACGCATGGTGACGAATGCCCATAATACTGGCAACTTAAGTAAGCTAGAGATGTTACGCTTAAGTTATTTATTGGTTTGTCAAGTTAGCAAAGAATGCTCTGTCTTGTAGAGAAATAGGTCAGCCATGAAGTATCTGATGTTTTGAAAGAAGCCCCGTGCTCTTTATTTTTATTTGCACTATTACTAATTTCTTCTGTGTCGTAAACAATTCGTAAGCTATACAAATAGTTGTCTAGTGTTTCATCATCATCATCAGCCGGAAGACGTCAACTGTGGAACACAGGCCTCCCCTCCAATTTTTTGCTTAAGTTTTATTATTATTCTCTTTATTTATATATATTATCTTATACTTTACATTTTTAAATAATATATAGATATAAAAAAATTTAAAATATAAAATACAGGGGTCCAACCAGCAGCGGGAACCGAGTCCAAGCCACCGGTGGTTAGGCCTCCAGAGAGAGAAACCTCCTCACAATGCGTGCCGTGTCAAGGAGTACTGCTTTCTGCATCAAGCCCTTGACCCAACCGCCTAACGTGAGCCTCTGCAGGAAACGACAATATTATTATTATTTTTATTACTACCTAAATAAACAATAAAAATTATAATAGCATTCAATTTCGAGGTATCACCGTTTAGTAGCCCATATATATATATTGCGAGTACCCACACACCTGCCAAGTCGGTAACCCTTTTCAACGGCATCAGCATTGAGTAACTGATGACTCACTTGCGACACCTCACCCGTCATCCATTGGTGGAGACAGGTAACGCAAAAACACTTAAAATCTCGGAAATGTATATAAAGGTGTATTGTCAACGAGGTTTACCTATAAAAGAAGATGTTGTATTTAACTTAACCTTAAATTACTTTTTCATCTTGCGTAGTTGCAAATGTAGCGAAGAAGACACCTTCTTCTAAAACACATGCGAAGAAAATATAATCTAAATTGATTAAACACGAAATTTCAACAGGGCACAAAATTATAATGAAGGAACTACAACTTGTCACCTGTTATTGCCAATATTATCAGCAAAGCAACTTTATAAAAAAACAAAAAAATATGCTTCACATAAAACACAAAATCAAAAGAGCATCTGACACTTTCTTATACTTCAAACAAGTCAAACAAAAAATTGTGTCTAAAAGGCAACAATACCGCAACTAAGGAAATTTTTGTACCCATGACAAACTCACTTTCGAATATTTTAAGGTCATCATGAGTCAGACTTCACGGATATGATTCGTACCAATACACCAGCCACTTGTTACTGGCATTATGTACCTATTAACAAATCAGATAAAATAACGATCATCACTACTATTCGTAATTTTAATACTAAGATATTTTTTTTGTCTCGTATTCGCGTAAATTATTTTAATCTTCCCATAATTTAGTCAAAAACATCCGTTTTACAGTAAGGAAAGTAAAAAGATTAGATTTAAAGGGTCTATGTCGCAAAACACCTCAATTTGCATTTTTTGAAAGCCTTTCCTGTGTAAACAAGTTTGCTATGAAATATAACATTTTCCGGTCAAAGTATTATGTAGAGTCATTTACCTCGTCCTGTGGGGTAAAAACTTCTACGAACTTTTTTATCGTGCCTAACTTTTTTTAGCGTTTAGCATAAAATAAAGAAAATTTATTCATTTGCCTTTGTTTTACGCAAGCGCTAAATTCCTATTAGCCTCCATAAATAATACCCAAAAGAAAGATTTATGCAATAAAAAAAAACATTTTTTAAATCGTTGTTGAGAAAAACTCACAGATTTGCGAGCAGAAAAGAAGATTGCAGCAGTAATGTGGTATACTTTTAAGTTTAAATTGTGAGGTTAATCTTCTCATTTGGGAAATGTAGCTTTACCACGTTGTTGGTACCTGGACAAGCTAGGCCAATGAATTAAATATGAAGAGGAGTTCATCTATCTACCAACTGTATCATCCGGGGACTAGAAGCGCGCTCCAAACAAAACTTCCTACACTCATAAATCAGAGATTACTTTATTGCCTGATTCATAACACAGCGGGATATTATCTGTAATTCAGTGTAGGTGGGACCGGCTGGCCAACGACCGACAAATTGGTTCAAATACAATCATTATCGCTATAAACTACACCTATACTCTGTTAGAGTAAAATACCTAGAAAACTATTTATTGATGCTTTTACGCATATCAGGTTGGAATAAAGCGCAGAAATTTATCGCCACTCTTTTCTTCACATACCTACAGTACCTATTCTATAATGTACACAAGTAATCACTTGGATATCTTGACGTCATAGATGATTTAATATTTATTTGTTGGAATCGTTGACTACATCTTTTGGCAGAATCATTGAGGACACTGCTTGAAGGTTTTGCCACCAGCAGCATCTTTTGTATATCCAATAAGTTTAAGCGAAAACATTTTAAAGGGTCAATACACCAAATTAATTTGATCCACTCTAAGGTTTTTTTTCTAATAAATGTAAGAAGTTAATTCTTAAATCCAACTTTCACAAATCCACCCAACTGTACCTGACAAGTAAAGAACTACGTCAGAGACGAATTGAGTGCAAAACTAAATCTATCCTTCAATGAAATTGGGGGTGTAAAAGTTAAAACGGTTTCTTTATTATTAGTACTCCTGCAGGGCAAAGGCCTCTCCCCCAATCCCTTGCGGTTCAGGGCTTTTGTCACGCCAGTCCTACTAATAAGAGTCTAGCCGCTCCGTCATCTCCATCTGGGACTACGGCCTTGTAGTCTGACATATCTTTAAAACCATTCAATTATTGTAGAAACAATTCTCCTCTATTATTAATTTTAAGCGATCCGGCTACGTGGGCGGTTCCTCTATTGAACACAAAGGATATTACACTTAGTGACGTTTTAAATTGGTTAATTGTCGGTGCATCCCGCGGGATCTCGTGAGGTATTTAAATTGGTCTGAAGTGAACGATGACATAATTATGATGATACCCAGTACGAGACCTACGATAATGATATACGAAAAAAAAACAGATTTAAGACCAAACTTAAACTGCGCAGTCTTTTGACTAAACTTACAAGATTCATGGTGACAGCATACAGCAACCGATAATTTAAAATTCATGCATCTCCAGTGCCTTTCTAGACTGCAGGAGGTGCCTAAGACCGCAATAGGCCAAAAATCCCATTCTTATAATCTACTCTTATATCCAGTTGAGTATACAATAACTTAAATTCTACTCATTCATAAATCAATTTTCTGAGAACCTTCGTAAAATTTGTGTATAAATTGTGACAATTTCGAATTTTCCTTAGTATTCTCTTCGGTTTTCTACGAACACGCTTCATGTCGTAGTTGGAGATACTTTGGTTTCAAAGAAACCTTTTAAACTTGTATTAGGACTTCTCAGAAACACGTTACTGTTTAGTTTGGAATTGATTTGAAGGTTATCATTAAAGTTAATTTGAATTATTATTATAACCATTTTCAAGGCAAAATATTTCACAAATTGAAATTGCTTAAATTTGCTTTGTAGTGACGGATACAATTAAATATTTTCAAAGTAAATCAAAATCAGACGACATCATCTATACTATATAATTCTAGGTAATAAAGCTTTCTTGTGATGCCGTATACGTATTAAGCTCAATATAGCTACTAAGCAGAACCGTGCCGATTCTGTCACCAACACATTGCGCATTGTCAATAAATGTGGTGGAATTGCTACCGCCAAGTAAGCTTCTAGGTAAATGTACGGCAATGAAAAGGTATGCAGTCAAAATGCGAGCTCTGGTTTTAGGGTATTAAAATAAATTGAGTCAACAGAGGAAGAAACTAAAAGCGACACAATTGCAGGTATTGTTCGGGGACTCGACGGTCCCAAAACATCAGGTCCTTTTGTACCTTTACCTTTTGTAGTAAACTCACTGAAATCCGAAGCTACATCCATTATTGTGTGATTTTTGTACCATCTCAATTTAGTCTTTCTATATTTATTTATTTGTTTCTTAAAAAGGTACATAGTAAACTTATGAAATAAACAGTGTCTCACAAAACAGTACATACATAAATTGTTTATTATATATATTTAACTCAATCATACATGGTTGCGATAGTGGTATTAAAGGAATTGGCGATGTAACCACATACTTTTAATTACGTATTATGCTTCGCTAACTCAACCATGGAAATAAATATGTAGGTTACAAAAAATTCTAAAGGCACCTTTTCATTTCTCAATTGATTTAATAAGATACAAATGAATTTCTATGATTTATCGATACCTTTACTTCAATGTGAACGAAAACGAGAAATACAGTAGTAAAACGTACTAAAAATAAGACCACATTGTTATCCATTAGAGCGGGTAGTTTCTAAACTTGGCTTCTTGTCGGACTCGGGAGCTGAAATTGCTCCTTCCCTAGTAATAGTTCTCAAAGGAGTATCTAAATAAGTCGAACCAGGTAAGTACACCTCACCTCTTAGCTTTCATGGAAAAGTTTATTTTACTTTATTTTTAACTTGAAAGATGTGTTCAAGCTTTGCTTGGTTTTACACAGTTGTATTAGGTACCGTAGTAAACCATTATATTTTGTTTCAAATAGGTCTGTCTTTAAACAATTTCCCTTTCTATTTTTATGGTATACATTTTCTTATTTGTGTGGTTCTACTTTGATTTAAAAATTTCCTCATGTTCCGAGAAACCCTTTCTTTTCGCTTTATCCTGAGATTACTTTACGAATCATGTAGCTGAAATTGGTTCTGTACCCTTCATATTTTCATTTTTGGTCAAAGTCTTAATTCTTGGAATTTTTCGCTACATTTTTCATTTCCTCAAAAAACAAGACGCATTTTGTGTAAGTCGAGTATTATTTTTGTAAATGATGTACAGTCAACAGCAAAAGTGTTCATGAATATATGGCAGCTGTACTAGTAGTAAATGTTTGGTATAATTTACAATCACATACTTTTGAATCACTACGACGCGGACGCCACAGAGTTCTGACGCGAACTCCGTTCATTAGTATTGAATTTCTGATTTTGATCATCTACTTTTGCTGTTGACTGTACTTACTATGTGATTTCCATATATTTTTCTATGTCATGCCATACCTATGCCGATCGCTTCTGCTAAAACCAATTCGACAAGGTAAAACGTCATTCCAACAAAAAAAAAAGAAACAAAACAAAAAATATGTACAAGTTACCGCGTTCAGGACACTGACCGATGAAGCCTAACAAATACTTTAGACTTCTATATTTGAAACCATTTCAAACAAAATAACGTTCTTTAGTTCTCTTATTCTTTTAATAACGTTTCGATTAGAGCTTTGTTTCATTCAATTATTTCCGGCCTGCTATTGACATTTATAGGAAGACAATTAAGTGCCATGGAAGTTACGATAAAGATTAATTATTGTTCCTTTTGAATCGAGCTTTCGGTCGCAGAGTTCAAATTCCTAGTTTTAATTCAGCTACACAAACACAGAAACACTTCGATTTTCGTTTGTATCCGATGCTAAGGCGTAACAACACTAATTCTCGTCCGAATAAACTATACAATTTAATAACATTGAAGTGTCTGTTTGTACCTAATATTAAAATAACTGATTTTATTAAATTAGTAAATGCCTTAGATAGCATACACGATACAAATTAGATACTTATATTAGAAATACATTTTTATCCTTCTCTTTGTCCCGGCTAATCTACGGAACGACTAAACCGATTTTCTCTGAGTGGCTCTTTTACCGTTGCTAAAGCATCTAAGACTAGATCTAACCTTCATAATACCACCCAAACACCTACAAGCACGATATAATGGGTACAATTCTTTTCACAGTTTCAACGAGTGCACTATTCGTGGGCTTACGTTAAGTGGTCTGAATTGACGCTGGAGCAATTCAAACAATTGTAGCGCAGACGCCAGCCAGTGTTAATTAGTTACAATTTCAGTTGTTTCTTTAGCTGTGTTTGAATTAATATTGGTGCATGTATGTACATTGTACAGCCCCCTTACCATGGACTCTTAAAGCAGGACAGTTTACGTTGTGGAAGCGAGACACCGCATTACACTGCACGTAGCGGCGTCTCGCTTCCACGTCGTACTTTGTCCTGTTTTAAGAATTCATGGTAAGGGTGCAGAAGCATACAAAACGGTAGTAAAAAAAACATAACATAACATCACGCCTGTATTCCCCGAAGGGGTAGGCAGAGGTGCACATATAGTACACCCACATTTCGCCAGTTATGTTTTAGGTCCCAATGTAATAGGGGGCGAGCCTATTGCCATCAACCGGGCACAAATCCAGACTCCGTGCTGTTACTGAGAATTACCTAATGGAAAAACCCAGTAACACTTTGCCCGACCCGGGATTCGAACCCAGGACCTCGTGCTCAGCAGTCGCGCTTAGCAGCCACTAGACCAACGAGGCAGGCCAACGGTAGTAATTGAAATTGTACTAAATGTAATTTCTCGTTAAGTATCTTGTTGTTTAAACTTTTAAAGTGTCAAGACTACTGCTTATAAAACTGCTGCGCTAGATATGATTAATTTTATGATAAAGCTGCAGACTTTTGGTAATTTACCTATTTAAGCAGTTGTGGGTTGGCTTGAAAACAAAGAAACAAACTTGTTTTCAATAAAAGTATTAATTTCAACAGCATTATAATAAAATTAAAAAGCTTTAGTAGCTAGCAACTTATCTGGTAATGGAGTACCTAATTAAATTATCGTTAAGTAACTACGTATGTACAGTACGCAAAAAAAGTAACTTGTGTTCCCTCTGCCTATGTAAAGAACAAAAATAATAATAATAATACCTTTAATTCAGACATACGTCCATACATTTTTAACAAAAGACACGTTAGTAAGGTTGTTAGTAGTACACATAAAAATAACAGGGTGTTAGTAGTTTGTTAGTACAGAATCATGAGTACATTATATTACAGTCTATTTCCTATTTCTGAGTAAGTGAACACTCGCCCAGTAAACAGCAAACGGACTGTTTATTTTACACGCTAACGTTCTGAGGACAGTGTTGGTGCTAAAAATGAATGTAGAATCTGCCATAGCTGTAAATAGAAAATCATAAATGTTTGCACTGTACACATAATATATAGAAATTTATTCGACCCACGAATTTATTTCTATACTTATGACAAGTTATGCACACATCTGAGCAAAGGTGGACTTGATGGTATTTAATTTTTAACTCCCGACGCATATCGGACCCTGGGGGAGACCTACATCCAACGGTGGACTGCAATAGGCTGATGTGGGGGAGCTTTATGTGATAACTCTGCATCTAAACTGCTGACTGTACCTTTAGATTGAAAGGTCATTGTGCAGGCCACATGCACCAAGTCATCTTCATTTCAGATACGTAACTATAGTTGTGTCATTCTTATATATACCTTGTTATATATATCATTATCCTTCTTCCGATGCACCAAATGTGCCTAAATGGCGCGAAGTGATCTGACTGGATTCAATGGCTATGATTGGCTCCCATGACCACGCCAATCACATATCAGTTAATCCCAATTACCAACATAACAGTTTAACTCCACAGACAAAAATAGCAAAAACCATTTTATCATCAAACAATTATATTGAAACTAAAGTTTATAACGTTGACAAAGTTTATAAAGCAAGCATAGCGTGTCAGACTTTATACGAAATATGCAGCTGAACTACCCCGACACAAGTTAACTAATTTGAAACATTTCATACATTTTAACTTTCAGTAACTGACGAAGCACGCAGACAGACAGACGATGTTATTTAAATGACCGGTGCAAAGTGAGCGATGAAAACTTTGCCTTAAACCTCAACTCGGATTTTTTATACTCATACATAGACTATTGCAATTGACAAAAGAAGTATTTATTTACTATTTAGACACAACACAGAACGGCCTAATCCGAAAAGCAAATTAGGATGCATCTTAGAATGGAATACAGGTTTTAACTTTGACTGCCTATAATATAAAATTAATCATTAAATAACCTGGGGGAACTACTACACGGCTGTTGATAATTCAACCTAGGACCTAGTGTTTGACGTGAAGACGACAGACTTGGTGTAGGCCAAATGGCATAATAGGATTGGCACCCTATTACATTAGGAGTTCTAAAGAGTTCTAGAGCGAAATGTGGGTATAGACTCCTGAAAAAAGTATATTTATCATAATCAGCCGAAAGATGTCCACTGTTGAACAAAGGCGTTTAAAGAGGGGGTTGCCATAATGCTCACGCTTGACAAGCGGCTTGGGGATCGCTGATCGCAGTATTGGTGAAATTACAGAAGATGCTGCTGCCCATCTTGTGGATTTTTCCTTAGTCACCTCCTACGACACACACAACAGATGGGTAGATGCTATTCTGGCCCGGCACTTCACGGGATACCGCTTTATTATATACGTCATATATGTATAAAGAACCATTTCATTTCAATTAAGCTTATTTCCGATTGTACTAATCATGACGGCTTTATGACCAATTGTGCTCGCTGCACGCCGAACCTTCTGTCGTTAACAACCAAATCAAAATGAGCTCATCCTCATTTTTCACCTTTTTGTACTGCTCTGATTAATTGGACTGACTCATGTTATCACGGCGGATGCATCAATTTATTTACCGTCGTGTTTATGTCTGCTACGTGTTTTCATAACATCATCAGGCCTGTATTCCTCGAAGGTGTATAGAACACCCAAATTTCGCCAATTATCACAGCCACATCAAATGAAATAGGGGGCGAGCGTCTTGCCAATACCCGGCAGAAATGTAGACCACTACTGTGAAAACCCAGTAACACTGCCTGACTACGGAAATCTAACCCAGGACTTAACGCTCAACAGTTTTGCTTTGCGACCACATGACCAACGAAGCAGTCTATTCTTTGTTGTGTATTCATTCGTAACAATGTCCACGCATGACGGCTCACTGGGCACGGTCTGACCTCACGACTAGGAGCGGCGTGTAACACGAAATAATACTATATTTCATACAATTTGCGTGTGAGATACAATACATTATGGTGCGTATATTTGTATTGTTATAATGTATGTGTTTAGGTCGAGGAACCAGTGAAGAAATGTATTTCTACCTACAATTTTCTCTTGTCCATTTGGTATCCATGTCATCCAACCACAGTATTATGTTCTCTTGACCGAATTTCGGTCACGGATGCTTGTCTCAACTAAAACTAGCCAACGATGAACTACGTAGTAGACAGTGCACAAGTATGCGCGCAAACACAGGTGCACTCCCTATTCCCTCACTCTCATAGTCCGATGGGACGGTATACCGACGCAACGGAAGACAGATTCAGCGCAAGACCAACGGCTTCACGTGCCTTCCGAAGCACAGACAGGTCTCCACATGTAAAAAGGTCACCCATCACAAAACTGACCGCAGATAGCACGGCTTAACCACGCAGATCGACTAATCTGCGCGATAGCCCCGTATCAACAAGCCCTTTAACCACAATATAGGTAACTAAGTGAACTAACTGTTTGACAAACTTTAATCGATTATACGAATTGCGGTAGTACGCTAAACCGATCTCGCCTCCCCGCTATCAAAGGTGTCGGCAGGCATGGTGTGGTTTTTAGTGGGTATACCCTCGCGGGCCAACCTTTGCGGTTCACGGGGGAAATCCTTCATAACCCTAGTCTCTCAGCGGCGGGATATGCGTAATGCATTTTCTACACATTACAAAAAAACATGTACGATTTAAGCGAATATTACCGCCATTTGAAAAAGATTTGGACTTAAATAGATATTTATAATTATACGTCATCGTCTTTTTTGTTATAGATAGAAAAGAACACGTGTATGTATGTACACGACTACCAGCCGAGCCATTTCTTATTCTTTTTTAGTAAGAAGATCATTTGGCTCTGTTTAAGGGAGACTTATACCCAGGAGTGGGATATTGAAGGCTGTGTGGATGATGAAGATCATTTTATTACGTAGGTTACAGCTTATTTAGTTACCAATCAAAATCATAAGAATATTCCAGGGAATTACAGAACTTCTTGATTAAGAAACTTATCAATGTTGGGTATTATACTCAATAAGCTCGATAGAACAAATATAATCTAAACCAGACAACAAAAGAGAAATTACTAATTTCAATACTCCGAATTCCCTCTGGATTAGCATTTGAGAAATTTTATTATTATTTATTAGAAGACTTAAGGGCTTATAAATTGGAGAAAAAAGTTTGAGTGCATTAGAATAAAAATGGCTGCTTAAATTTAAATTCCATGTAGATCTGAATTCTTTGAACTTAAAAAATATATAAAGTTAATTATTATTTACGAAAATAATTTACTGTAGACCTCAAGTTTAATTTATAAAAAAAGGAAAAAATCGTCTTATTTAATAAAAGAACAGTTTTTAACCTCATTATACAGGTAGGTAACGGTAAGGTTAAGCGCAAACCAACGGACTGTATCATTATAATTGTATAATTGTCCAATCTAAAAGGTAAACAATTACATCAATGCTCATCATTACTCATCTACTGCATTCAGCTGTGTTGTCGGGGTATTAAAATATATACCTTATTTTGAGTACATAAGATTAAAATTACTGCAACCAATTTTTAAAATCATGTTCCTCTGTCACATCCAATGCAATCTGAAAACTCACATTCCGTTTTTAAAAGACAAATACAGATACTCAACTCTATTAACTCCAAGATCACCTCTACAAAGCGTCTACAGGTAATATGCAGAGTTTTAAGTATACAAGCCATGAAAAGTCCAAGAATGCGGAATCACGGTGTGTTACCGACTTACCGTCTTTACCAAGAATCCGTCTTTGTCGAGCTAATGCGTGAATCACACACTAGAACATGAGTTGACTCGATCCTAATTGTGTGGGTCATGTCAAATTGTTCTGGTAACCTCTTCATACATGCATGATGCAACGCAGCTTCTAATCCTCTTTTAATAATACTTATTTCAGTTGTGTTTGAGTTCAATTTTGTCTGACAAGAATCAATAAAGATGCGATTAATATTTAAACACTTCATTAAATAAGCACTTGGCATTATAGTTCTTATCATTCTTTATTAAAACTATTTTTTTTTTTAAAGTTCTCATATTAAAACTAAATTTTTTAAATATCTTCATTAAATAAGCAGTATTATTTGTTAAGTTTCACCAATTCATTAGACACCTTTTTAATAATAATTTAATTATTGTTTCAGATATAAGATGGCAGACGACATAATGAATTTCACAGACGAAATCAGTGCTACTGTAAAGCCCAGTGAATTATCTAAGTAAGTATCTCTTTAAGTCGCTAAAACAAAATGTTAATAAGCAATCATTTTTAGGTTCTTCGTTTAATTTAGAGGTTAACTTCATCGTAACCTGATAACAAGTGCTCGTAGCATTGCAATATTTATTCGTTGTTTAGAAAGGCACCAACTTCCTTGCAGTCGCTAATTTGAAACAAGGATAATTTTAAAATACATATTGTTGTTAGTTAACACTGACTGTCCGCGTAGCAGACACAATAGGTAAGCCATCGACATGTAACCTTTTCTTGTTGATAGGGGGACATATGAATATTATTTATTATGTTATCTTATTTATTACTATACAAGTAGTAACTCTTAACATACTATTTTACAAATATATACAACTTAATTCTAATACAAAATAAAAACAATATATACAAAAATAAAAAGTTAAAAAGCATCAAAGAATTCATCCCCATCGATGTCAACCGGTAACGTGCACAAAAGACTGGCAGCATTGCCACGTTGAATGGCAATGCTAATTCTTTGGCCAAAAAATGAACCAGCCCTTTGGTCACGTGTGGAGTCGTTTATTATTATTTCAATAGAATTAGGTACCTACCTACAATTTAATATGTTGTTATACGCGACATCGTCCAAACAGAACAAAATATTTCATAGAATTTGTTGAATCCTAATATATTTAGATAATGACAAAGAATAAATTCCGAAGTTTAACTTAGAAAAAATTAAAATTAACCGTTCCACGTTGCATAAATTTCATATATCATTGTTCGTACTGTAGACATTCTAGTTACTTCAAATAACTGCTCTTTAATAAAGTTGTGTTGCTTTTTTACGTCGTCGCAGCGACGGATAAGTTTTAGTACACTTGCACTTGAAGACTTGTACCATGTCGTACCTATCTTATTTCATTTTCAAATAAAATAACACGTTTTATAATCAAATTTTTACACATCTTGATAATTATTATTCACCCTTATAGGAAGCACTTATATCCTCCTTATCGAATTCTGTTCACGGAGACTAACCTCAACTAAGACTAACCATCGACGCAATTGATATTATTTACCTCTATTCCTTTTCACTCATAGTCTAGTAGAACGGGGATAAACCAACATGGTCAGAGATATCAGGCGCAGTACCAACCAAGCTTATCATGCCTTCTGAAGCACGAAAGTGTTTCAATAAGAGAAGATGGTCAGATCGCGGCAAATACTGCTAATCTATGAAGCTACAAGCCCCTCTTTCTCGAGCAATATCTAAAGACTAAAGAGAAGAAGAGCTGGCAAACATGTTATAACAAGAATCGATAATACTATGAGTAAATACGTAATTTATCGGGTGTTTAGACACGTTCTACTGTGAGTCCTTTGAGACACAAACGTGACTAACTGATTGCCAGTAGCGTTTGTTGATCCTTTCTTCTTATTTAGTCAGCTTTGTTTTGGTTGAAACTAGTTTTAAATAAACAATTGATTCTTACTTTCTTCCTACGTTCTTGAAATGATTATTTACTTAGATTATATAAACATTAAACAGGTTTCATCTCTCATAACATCTTAGAGATGTTTATCATGGATTCCGTATATGGAATCTATACGTTCCAACTTCGAATGTTTGTTTCATTTACACCATTTCTTTATGTTTAATACTTCCTATTTATTGAATTACTTATTTGAAAATAATTCAGTGAAAAGTATGTCTTACTTTCTTCCGTTATTTGGGGCCGGTGTTTGGTGACAGTCTACGCATAGCACTTCATGCTATCCTTCATACATTTACTCCATTATAATACCCTCTCATTGCCACATTCTTCATTATTTAAGATCCTTGATTCAACCCTTCTCATAACATGTCCAATGTCCAAGCCACGATAATACGTACTACATACTTTTAATAATGTATGTACATTTATAGACAGATACAGGTACGTAGGTACACTAAACATGTATTGTTTACGTGCTTCTGAACCTAACTATCGGAGATCACACGTACGAACATAAAATATGCTTCGACGTGCGACTTGATATAATCACTTGTAAAACATCAAACGTCTTTGAACTATCCCATAAACACGATGTTTGGTCTAATATTGACACGTGAGAGAATATTACACGTTTACACCTGTCTTCTTAACTCCGGGAAGTAATTCAATTATAAACATTTTGGATTCACTGGGAAGTATAGATGAAACGGTTATCAAATGTACCTGAGAATAATGTGTAGACGTAACGAATGAGCCTAGATCATAGGTACAACACAGGGAATCCTAGTGTGAGGTCTAGGAATTTAAACAACTATTTGTAATCTATGAAACAATGATTAATATTAATTATAATTTAGGTATATATTGTACAATATTGTTAAATTTAACTCTATATATTGGATAATACCCTATTAAGCAACGATTCCATCAAATACCGGGCCCGGAAATCAAAACTTCAGATTTTATTTTCATAATAACTAGCACCTACAGAAAAGTAAGAGATATAGCAAGGAATTTTGCGACCTATGGAAACATTCACGGAAAGTAATCGGAATCCGAATTGAAACCGCATGCCCCAGATCGATCTTGAATCTGAGTTTCAATATATTCGGGCACAACCCTAGCTTGGCGTATACACAATTCTTGCTTTCAGTGGTTGTATTATTACCTATGGCCGCAGTGGTAATGAAAGAGCATGCAACAAATCTGTCGTAAAAATATCACGTGTAATTTTTAGCCCTTCTAGCCCGTTCTTTCATCTGCGGTATAAATTCCTTTTTGTAAATAGCCTTTCATGAATGGTATATAACATAACCTTTATACACAAATAAAGGACTTTAATATAACCAGATCAAAAGCGTCCATCTGTTCAATAGATATAATGAAAACTGCGAATAAAAGAGATCCGGTAGGAAGCTGTACCTTGGCAAATAAAAGCCATATTAAGAATTGAAATAAAACTACTATTCTTTTGTTTTTACGGACGAATGCAAACAAACTTCACTGTTCTGCAAAACTATAGATTCAGTAATGGTCTCATACATTTCAACTTTAGAACTCAGTTCGTGTAGAAATATTTTGGCGACTGAAGACAGAATGTGATATCTAAGAGGAAATACTTTCTAATATTACCTGTAGTTTTGAAGGTAGACAGCTATGACTTGTTAACTGACCAATGATACAATGATCATGATAATATGCAGGTGAAATACATACTACTTATAATTATGTAGGTATACTTTTACCTGAAGTTTTATGAGGAGGTACCTAATTATGACTACTTACCTGACCAATGTGAACTACGAGACAGCCTTGTCATCACAGTACTACCAGTCGCTACACTCCACTGCCATAATATAAATTGCTTAGACCGTTACTAGTAAGGATTTCTTATGTTGACCTAAAAGGTATGTCGTCTTCATTGAATCTGTTTGTCATTAGTTACAAGTAGGTACTAAGTAGGAAATCATTACAATTCAAAATTACCTGTTGCTTGGTGTAAGAGTCCGTGTATAATGTTAGTAACCTCTTGTTAGCATAATTATATTTAGTCGAGTTATTCTTATCGATATTGTTACTTACAATCGCATTTGACATCTGTACTTAACGTCAGTTGTCATTTTTGTAAAATGACAACTGTCGCATGGAAGGGTGATATTCATTTTTGTGTGATTCATTTCGATATTCTAGTGTTGATGAGAAAGGATTAAATCTAAATATTTCTATGAATCTGTGTGTTATTTAACTAGATCTGCGTTGGTGCATCATCTCAGAAGTGAGATAGGACAGGCTAGTTATAGATTTCTAGCAAAAACGCTCACATTTTAAAAATTTTCGTCTCACGTTATTTCAAAATTATAACGTATCATTATGGAGGATAGAAATATGACACCTAAGGAGACTAATCAGCGAAATTCGGTCTCAAATAAAAGAAAACGACATAATCAAAAAGAAACAAGGAAACGGCGAAGGCACAGGTCAGTGAGCGAAGACACAAACACGAGTCTTTTGTGTGTGCGAAAGAGCCGTACGCGGGAGCGCCGTGAACATCACCGGCAGCGAGAGAGAAGTGTCAGCAGTCGAAGCAGTAGTCGTCATCATCGTGGGCGCCAGCAGCGGCGCCGTTGGAGTGGAAGCAGTAACAGCAGCCGAAGCAGCCGACGTAGGCGCCATGGACGGTACCGCAGGAGCAGCCGCAGCAGTCGCAGGCAGGGCAGCAGGATGACAGGTGCACGTGCCAGCAGCAGCAGTGCCAGATTATCGCGTCATCGCAAGCGTTCGGATTCCCCGGTAAGACGTTCCAATGATAGTAATGACAATGCGACACATTTATTGTTGACTAAATTAGTAAATACTTTGGTAAATACTCGTCCCGAAGGTAATAAATTTCCAATGTTAGGAAATGTCATACCTGATTTTGATCCGATGGTAAAGGGACAGACTATACAAATGTGGCTCAGTAAAGTTGATGAGTGTGCGAAGTTATACAAGTGGGGTGATGATCAAGTTATACACTATGCTTTACCTAAATTAGTTGGCGTTGCCAAAACATGGTATCAAGCCTTACCCACAATGTCATTCTCATGGTTTGAATGGAAGCATAAACTATTAGAATCTTTCCCCAGTAGTGACGATTATGCAGAATTACTTACAGAAATGTTATCGAAACGCGTAAAATATCATGAATCACTTGAATTATATTATTTTGAAAAAGTTAATATGTTAAATCGATGCGATATAAAAGGTAAACGGGCAGTCGATTGTATACTGTACGGAATAGAAGATCGTTCGTTAAGATTAGGCGCGAAAGCATTAAAGTGTCAGGAACCGGAACAGGTACTAGAATATTTTCAATCGATTAAGCAGCAACCACGTGAATCGGACAAGTCACGTCCTTATGGAGATAAACGACCTAACCTCTCATCGAACACAAAACCTACAAGCAACGACACAAAGGTTAAGAGTGGCGGTAATTCTATCGTTTGTTATAACTGTAATGAGCCCGGACATTTTAGCTTTAAATGCACTAAAAAAATACTCAAGTGCAATATCTGTAATAAGCTTGGGCATACTACAATAAATTGTTCGAGACTGCCCTCCAATGAAAATAGTAATAGCGACAAAGGAAGACAAGGACAAAAAGATATTTTACGTATAGATGCAGAGAGCACAGCTAGAAATGAAAAATATATTATGCAAATTATAGTTAATGGTCAATCAGTTGTAGGCTTTGTAGATCTTGGCAGTCAATGCACTTTACTTCGTTGTAGTGATGCAAGAAAGCTGGAAATAGATTGGCTAAACAACTCTAATCTTCCTGCAATGAGAGGCATTGGTAACACCGTTGTTTTGCCCCTTGGAATCGCTACTGTTACTATACAAATACAAAATATTGTAGAAAAAGTAGATGTATTTATTGTAGAGGACAGCGTTATCAAATACCCCGTACTGGTTGGACACAACTTTACTGAAAAGCCAGATATAATTATTACAAAAACTTATGATTCCTTGATATTTGCACGCGAAGTCGGAAACAAATTGTTTCTTAGGTTAGTCTCGGACATTTCAATACAGGCAAAGGAAATGTACTTAGTTCCAATTTATTGTGACATTAATTATTCTGGAATTGTGTACGTACGAGGATCCCTTCGTGGTAAATGTGACCATGAATTTTACTTACTTTCGGGAGAATATGAAATAAATAATGGACGTAGTTGCTTGTTGATTCAGAATTTATCTAGCAAATTAATTATACTTGAAAAGGATTGTTTAATAACTCGTGCCCTTAAGATTGAAAATGATTTTGATGTAAATGCCCTAAATATTGATGATAGTAATTTTCGCTCAGAGTTTAATTATGACCCAAATTTAACTAGTATTCAAATAGAAGAACTGAAGTGTCTATTAAATAAATATAAGGATTGTTTCTCCAATAATTTAAGTGATTTAGGATTTACTAACGTAGTACAAATGGAGATTGAATTAACTGATTCTAAACCAATCGTATATCGCCCGTACAGACTTTCGTACCCTGAGCGCGAACTGGTGCGATCAATGGTACAGGAGATGATCGACGCGAATATTGTTTGCGAATCTAATTCTCAGTACGCTAGTCCTATCTTGCTGGTAAAGAAAAAGACTGGCGAGAAAAGACTGTGCGTGGATTATCGCGCCCTTAATGCTAAGACAAAGAAAGAGCATTATCCCCTGCCATTGATCGACGATCAGTTGGACATGCTAGCTGGACATTCTCTCTTCATTACGCTTGATTGTGCATCAGGCTATTATCAGTTACCGATAGTAGAAGGCTCTCAAGACAAGACTGCATTTGTCACACCGGACGGCCAATACCAATTTAAACGGATGCCGTTTGGTTTGGCAAATGCTCCGTCAGTCTTTCAAAGAGCTATGAGTAAGATTCTGACAAAATCAAAAGTTGATTTCGCTATTATTTTCATGGATGACATCTTGATTCCTGCTAAATCGTTTGAGCAGGGTCTTACACGATTAGAAATTGTACTTAAATTACTCTTGGATGCGGGGTTGACTCTGAAGCTTAAGAAATGTAACTTTTTCTATAGAGAAATAGACTTTTTAGGGTTTCAAGTTAGCGGCCAGGGTATAAGACCTGGATCACGTAAGACGCTCGCGGTTTCTAGTTTCCCGGTACCCGAAAACGTACATGACGTAAGACGTTTCATAGGGCTTGCCAGTTTCTTTAGGCGTTTTGTAAAAGATTTTGCCCTCATCGCGCGACCCTTGACTGACCTACTCAAATCCAATTTCGCATGGAAATGGAATGACGAACACTTGAAAGCTTTTGAAAAATTAAAACAGAAACTCATTGAACGTCCTATTTTGGCTTTGTATGATGCAAAGTTGGAAACTGAGTTGCACACTGACGCATCAAAGCTAGGAATTGCTGGTATTTTAATGCAGAGACATAGTGATGAATTACTCAGGCCCGTAGCATACTATAGTAGGAAAACTACTGAAGATGAACAAAAATTCCATTCGTTCGAATTGGAAACATTAGCCGTTATTGCCTCACTGAAACGTTTCCGTGTTTACTTGTTAGGGCTAAAGTTTAAGATCATAACCGACTGTAATGCGCTGCGCACGACTCTTACAAAGCGAGATCTCATACCGAGAATATCTCGATGGTGGGTACAGTTCCAGGAGTACGACTGTGAAATTGAATACAGATGTGGAACTCGTATGGCGCACGTAGATGCTCTCAGTCGTGCTCCTGTGACCGAGCCCTTGGCGGGTGATGATGAGACAGATGTACTCGATGTTTTAAATATTGATGTCAAAAACTGGATTTCCACGGTACAAAGTAACGACGAAGAAATAGGAAGAATCAGAGACACATTATGTGATAAAAACACAAAATACGTAGCAGATGTGTATACAAATTATAAATTAAAAGGGGATCATGTATATAGAATTGTTGGTGACAAAATAAAATGGGTAGTTCCTAGGGGCGTTAGGTGGCAAGTCTTAAAAATGAACCACGACAATGTAGGTCATTTTAGCTACGAGAAAACTTTAAGTCGATTGCGCGAAACGTTTTGGTTCCCTAAAATGCGACGTTTTGTTAAAAAGTACGTTTCGGCATGCCTCGAATGCGCGCATCATAAGGCTCCGGGTGGCCGTAAGGAAGGTATGCTTCACCCGATACCAAAAGTAGATATTCCTTTTCATACGCTTCACACCGATCATTTAGGACCGTTCATTCGCTCTAAGAGAGGCAACACTTATATTCTAGCGATTATTGACTCTTTTACAAAATTTATAAGTATAAATGCTGTAAGAGATACAAAAAGTAACACAGCCATTAGAATTCTTAGAGATCATTTTAATACCTTTGGTACTCCAACACGTCTCGTAACTGATCGAGGTACCTGTTTTACAAGCTCGAAATTTAAATCATTTATGGAGAATACAAATGTTAAACACATACTGAATGCGGTGGCCACTCCGAGGGCAAATGGACAAATAGAACGATACAATAGAACTATACTGGACGCTTTGAGTACGAAATGCCACGGTAAAGGCGATAATACTTGGGACGAGCACGTTGGCGACATACAGTTAGGTATGAACACCACAATGAATAAAGCTACGGGGAAAAGCCCGTCGGAATTGCTATTCGGTTTCAAAGTTTTAAATCCATCAGAAAATATAATAAATGATGTGTTAAATGAAGTTATATGCCGTGTTAGCGATAATGATTTAGTAAAAATGAGGGCAGATGCTAAGTCTAAAATCGATAAACAACAGCATAAGTCAAAGACTGCATATGATAAGCATAGAAAACAAGTTACTTCATATAATATTGGTGATCTTATCCGGATTGAAAGGACAATTTCAGATAAAGAACATGTAGGTAAATCAAAGAAGCTTATATCTAAGTTTAACGGCCCATACAGAATTGTAAAAATTTTAGAGAATGATAGGTTGTTGGTTGAGGACACTCCCCTGACTAGAAAAGGCAATAAAAAGTATCAAAATGTAGTAGCAGTAGATAAAATTCACCCGTGGTTAAATTATAACAAAATTTCCAGTGACAGTAGCCAAAGCGAAAATGATAGTGACGAATAGAAAAGAAAATCAAACCGGATCAAAGTTTAGTATGATAGTTATTAGGTGTTATTCTTATTAGTATTACTGAGAGTTAAATTATTTGAAATTATAAAACTAAAAGGATGAATTAGATTGGATTATTGAAAATAATACCAGGTATAGCTATTAAAGGACGATTTGATTTACCGAGTTATAGATCTAAATGGACTTGTAGTGACATGAAAGCATAGGCTATGAGCTTCCAGTGCAGAATAAGAATGATGATGCAGATCATCGCACAGATGGTCGCAGATCATAGCAGACTATGCAATTTTATGACGTAGTGTACAGGTTGTGAGCAGTCAGTGCAGATAGTGAATGGTGTCAAGCAATTGACATCGCATAGATGGCTGTAGATCACAACAGACTGTACAGATTGACTATGATTATGACTAGATACCCGACTCTGCAAAATAACAATGATTATGATCTGAAATTAATTAAAATTAAGTTATGTAATAAACATAATTATGTTTGAATATTTACAGTAAAAAAATGTATAAAAGAAATGATTTAAGTTTATGTATATTGTTTATTAATTGTAATAAGCCTGAATTATTTGCTTAACTTGAATTGTTTAACTTAACGTGAATTGTTAATGTATTTTTTTTTCTCTTTCCAATGTTATTGATTTGTCGCTATCAAGTGAGAGGACTCACTTTTATAAGGAAGGCCGAGCTGTTAGCATAATTATATTTAGTCGAGTTATTCTTATCGATATTGTTACTTACAATCGCATTTGACATCTGTACTTAACGTCAGTTGTCATTTTTGTAAAATGACAACTGTCGCATGGAAGGGTGATATTCATTTTTGTGTGATTCATTTCGATATTCTAGTGTTGATGAGAAAGGATTAAATCTAAATATTTCTATGAATCTGTGTGTTATTTAACTAGATCTGCGTTGGTGCATCACTCTTTAGTCATTACACTGAGTGCCAAGGCGCTTAGTGTGAATATTATGTAGGTTATGGATGTATACGTATCAACATTATATTCAACCTATATTTACATGTCAACGGAGTACAATGGCACGCCGAGGCTCGCGTACATTAGGGAGGATTGCAGCGCACTCCGTTGCATAGTAAAAGGTCTCCCTTGAGTACTCTTGACGCACTTTAATTTGTATTAAGCCTTGCACACAGACGCAGCGTAGTGCACTAATAAATTATAATATTCTCCGTCTTTCTGGCAACAGCGTAGTAAAAATAACTCCATTTTTTCCATGAACAGTATTTAATTTTATTTAGCTTCTCCACTCCTTTCATTTATAGGAGTTTACTTCAAAAATCAAGATATCTGCAAAATACGACGATATTATGCAGTATATCTTAGTTAGCTTATTATGATGGCCTAAAATACCTACTAGCTCGACAAATCTTTAAACGATCGAGCAATCAGAATAACACTTTTGCTTTGTAAATATTAATGTATTGGTAATACCTGTATTCCAGGAAGGAACTAACATCTAAGATACTGGCTCGACCTAATTTAAATATTAGTATACAAAGATTGCATATTACCTGTTTTTGAACTGCATATTACTTGTGTATTATTTTTTGGTTACAATAAATACTTATTTTTTGAAAGCTAGGTAGATTAAAGTTGGAAACATGTCTTTCTTTCCAAACAATCAAAGCATTCGTCACAGCTAGTAACCCGTTACTTCACTAGCGCGCGTCGGCATATCCTGCTCCATATAATAATGGGAGTGTTCGTGCAGGATGTGTTTTGTACGGTGCTTTGACACCACTTGTTTGTCACATGACATACCGCGCGTGTATTGAGAATAGGGTTCATAACTAGCAAAACGTACTTGTGTCCTAATGCAACGATGCTAAGCAATTTGGTGCTAATGTAGGAAGAAAGTAGATTGATAATCCTGTTTATTTTAATCGTTTTATACTTTGAAATTACATCTACAGCTTCTCGTAAATGTAATTAGCTAACAACTTGTGTTAAGTTAACTAATTAATTATTCTATTGACTGTTTAAGCCTATATTTTCGACACGCTTTTATTAGCTGTATTTGTATTTAGGTTTTGAACAATATTTCCTTAAACTTTTTTCTGTTTCGAAGTAGGTATAAGAAGAGTATATGAAAATATTATAGCAAAGAGTATTTAATCGTGTAATACATTGATTAGGGTCCAATCATTCAGCCTGTACTTAATAACTTGAGATTAGTTATAATACAGTATCTTTCTACAGTATATCTAACCAGATCGAAGACTTCTGGAAGTTTGTAAGAACAGCGGTGTAGTCTTTAAACAATTTAGAAGTTTTGTAAAAGGTTACATTTTACCTAGTGGTAGTGAAAAGTTTTACGTACCTAAAGCAATCTGGGGAAGCAACTTAAAACAGCTTTTATTATTTAAACTTTATAAGAGAAAATTTAAAATTATATTAAACGCTATTTTTGGTTTATCTGTGTGAGACTCAACAACCTAATCTTTGGGAAATGACTTTATGGAAATAAAACTATCTAGTTATATCATGTTTATTTATTAATAAAAACGATTCAAAAGAACTGAAGCTTTTACATGCATTCAATTTCTGTATGCAAGCCGGCAGGGCGCATGTTATCGCTGAATTGATATTATATCATTGTCATACAAAGATTAGGAGCTGCCCACACACCGTGTCGATCACTGTACAAACCAAACATGTCTGAAGCTCGTACAGACGCGTACAGCCAGTTTTCTAACCAACGATTCCTTGATTCCAGGTTCTCCCCAGGACTACTGACGTTTGCGGCCGTGGTGACAGGGATTATAATGCTGGTTGGTCTGTTTGGCAACCTCCTCACAGTCGTCGCTCTACTCAAATGTCCCAAAGTGAGGAATGTGGCTGCGGCTTTTATTATCAGGTAATTTTTGGGCCTTTCATCCGAATTATTTTTTATTTTATTTATTTATTATATAATATGAGATATTTCTTATGGGCCTAATGTATTGAAGCTTTGTAATATGCAGTTCTTAATTGCGATTTCCTGCATAACCTACCTACAGAAAGTCTGATGCCATTTTAAGTTGTATATGCGGGGCTGTCAAAATTTTTGATATAATGTTAAAAGTTATTACAATTAAAATTAAACTAATAAGAAATAGATATTATGCAGTGATGAACATTAGTATAATGTATTTTAATAACAGACCAAATTATTTCGCTATCCATAAATTAGCCTAAACCTGGGTCTAAAATAAACATCATTAAAGCTCTTTCATGAGCATTAGAACTAACTCATCCGAAACTAATCAAAGTTTGCCAATAACAGTCTGTTATAGTTTTCCAACTATCATTATCCAAAAATACTCACGAAATGTTTAATTGTTGTTTCTGTGTAAATCAGTGTAACCCTTATGGCAGGGGTTCCAATGTAGAGGTGCGAAAGTTGGAAACTAATTATATCTATGACTTTCACTTTTACCCAGCGATATCGAAAACATTAAGACTATTTAGTGGTCTTCAAATACATATTTCTACTCCATATCTTGTACAGTCTACTCTAACCACAATAACTGCTGAAAGTCATGCTACTCGATGACTTGATTGGCGCAGTAGCTAAGCGATTGGACTGCTGCGCTAGGGAATACGGGTTCCATTTCCACACGGGACAAAAATTCATGTGATCAGCAGATGTTTGTCTCGAGTCTGGATGTTTGTCTATGTGATATTTCACGTTTATAAAACGCACTCAAGTCACATGAGCATTCCTAGTGTGGGGCGAAGTTAAAAGAATGAACTAAGCTGTGATACGGTATAAATAGTTCCACAATTCATTGACAGTATTATTAGTAAAATAAGAGAGTAATAAATATCCAAACTAACGAAATGAGAATCTAAAAATAACGGCGACGGATTTAAAAGTACCTACACAATAAATACGACGTGTTGTACA
Source organism: Abrostola triplasia (assembly GCA_946251915.1). Classification (NCBI taxonomy): domain Eukaryota; kingdom Metazoa; phylum Arthropoda; class Insecta; order Lepidoptera; family Noctuidae; genus Abrostola; species Abrostola triplasia. The sequence goes on along the minus strand of OX276434.1, from coordinate 4,122,649 downwards.
AATTACATAACAAATGTATATTAAAACAACAACAAAATACATGTTATTGTTTATAATTATTATTTGACACAATAGTTTCAAAGTCAACATAATATCTAAACACAAACAAAACGATGTGACATAAGATCATAAACAATAACAAACAAGCATTCAATACATTGCGTAATGAATGATGCGACGCAAAACATTAATGTGTTCCCAATTCGGTAAAATACCGCATATCTTTCCAAACTTTATGACGCAAAAGGTACCTTATTGACATATAACGGTCTATTTCGCGATAAAAAGAGCCATAATACTACGAGTTTATTAAATATTTTTTATAGTCCTCCATATATTATCTAACTGACTTAAGCCACAAGATAATAATACTTAATGGCGTGGTAAAACGATGCCAGTCGACTACTAGAGGACTGGGACTCTTTTGATGCACCTCATTATGTAAAATACCGCATTAAAATAACCTGCACTAGCGATCTTTCTCATAAGGAGAATATCAAAGGCCATATGAGAGTCTCTGTCACAAGAAGTTTTCAATAAACAATGTAGGACGTGCCCACGCTTGAAGTCGGTACCTGAAAAAAGCTGCAAAAAAATAATCACAAATACGTTTTACACGCACATAATTCAGTGGTCGGGTAGTTTTTACCTCAACGATACTAAGATGAAACAAAACCTTCAATTGGTTGGCCAATCATGATGGATGGTTTATCCCTTACAGAATCGCTATATATACCCTGATCCATAAAGATTGTAATCATACTCTTAGCAATAGCCTTTGATCTTCTTACTTTTATCCAGTGAACAGGTTTCAAGATACTCATTTTGTTTTCACATTCTTATTTATTTTCTTAAAGACATTGCCGCGTTCGCTCTCGCATGCAATCTATTTCTTAAGTCAGCATTATGCAGTTTCATACAATTGCAATATTAATATAGTCACATTACTCACCGAATTGATAAGCTCTTTCATAATATGGTTAAATGAATCGTTGTTCTTTGTACTTTACGATTCTGTACCATTGGCCTTCGTTTCCGCGTTATTCACACCTTTAATCATTAATCATGTTACGACACTGTGATTAGTAAACTTAATCAATATTCAGACGACCTGATATATAATATGAATATTAGCGCAGTGGCTAAGCGATTGGACTGCTGCGCTGAGGGTTGCGGGTTTGATTTCCGCACGGGGCAAAACTTTATGCGAACCACAGATGTTTGTCCCGAGTCTGGGTGTTAGTGTATGTGATATTTCATGTTTGTGAAACGCACCCACGACACAGGAGACATTCCTAGTGTGGGGAGAAGTTTAAAAAAAATAAAAATATTTTGCTAATTTGGGAAATGCAAAGAAGGATAGCGGAGATTAAGGAGGCCTTTACCTAACAGTGGGTGATACCGGGCTGTAATTATGATGACGATGATGAAGAAAGTCTGAAGTTTTAGTTTGACTTTACAATATTCACAAAAACAGACGATAGTTGACTGAATATGTTGGCAAAGATTTACTTTCCCTAAAATTTAAACCTGTTAACGTTGCCAAATAGCAACAAACGAAAGTCTTTTTAGGTGGTTCAATGACCTATGTAATTAACGATATAATTCATAAACCCACTCATCACAGTGTGACGTATATTACGGTAACCTAACTGTACATACCTACAATTGATTATTATAATATCTAATGTTAATTTATTATTATTCCAGTCTGTGCATTGCCGACTTCCTGTTCTGCGCCATAGTGTTACCTTTCGCCATATCTGGGTTCTGGACTCGAACTTGGTCCCACGGGGGCGCACTGTGCATGTTGGTCCCATTCCTGAGGTACGGGAACGTCGGCGTCTCTCTCCTGAGCATCGCCCTCATAACCTTGAACAGGTAAGCAGGGAGGTATTGTGTACAACGGAAGCGATAGGATATTCACAGCACGTTGGAATTTGGTTATGATAATATTACTTTTATACATTTATAATATTACTTTAACGGATTAAGATTTATAAGGATTTTATACTTATGATCTCACAGTTGTTAAGTATGGATAGGATAAACAATGTATCGTCTTTTATACTTAAATTATGAAAAATTGAAAAGTCAAAATATGTAAAATACTTAAGACAAAATCAATTATGCCAGAGGAAGAACAATTGCCAATTCAATATAAAATATTATGATCGTTCTGCAAGTTATTTAGTTTTTTGTTCTTTTGTAACTACTTAGATAATAAATTAATAATTACGATTTATAATGATTATGCTCAAACGTTTGAACTCAGGCATAGAAACATTATCAACATGAGTGAAGATATGTAGTGTTCTTTCGAAGAGATTTGGTTTTTTACATCACTCACATTTTCCCTCCTAAACGATCACGTACCAGCAGAAGGCAAACTTATTGACTATTTTAAGACATCTTTAAATTCGTGACGTAGCATCTGGTGTGCTTCTCACGTCCGACCTTGCTCCCACATTATCATAATAGGCTAATCGCATTAACAATCCATAGCTGGTGTCTCGCAAAGTGAATTGATAGAAGCTATAGCATATTGCAGTCATCGGGACTTCGCAAACGTACTGAATATGATATATTGTTATGATGGGTAATGGTTTAAACTCATGAAGCTTTTAAAAAGTCTGTTTAATGGTTTGTTCTTCTTTGACGTGGCAATGAATAGGCGTTCAGGGGTCTATTTAAAGAATGATAAGCAGAGTCAGCGACCAGGACACAGCGTTGGTAGGCCTCCCACCATTCCGACGATATCGTCAAAGTTGCGGGCAACCGGTGGATGAAGCAGAGCCAAACCACATTTTAACCCAAAAAAAAATCCATCCCTGGGCATAGGGGCAAAGCATTGGGTTGAAGCTACATAAAGTTGCTTTAAATGTCATGAATCCGTTTTAGTAAAGTTTGTTAAGCTTCAGGATTCATTTTTCCAAGAAGACGCTTAGATACTAAACTTATTCGCATTAAATATCAATTAATTGTAACGATTTGACTGCGAAAGCTTTATTATATCTTCGCTGCGTTTGCATCAGACCGAAAAAAGATAACAATCAATACTAACACATTATAAACTTTAACCATGGGAATAAAAATATTGTGGCACATATCACATATCTCCAATGCAAATTTCCGATGCTATTGTCCGCGATACATAGCTGAGGCCATCATTAAGTATTGCGTGTGGCCTTTTGCTTTGTCCATTTTATTATAGCGATTATCATTAGCTGAGTAAAAAGCATATCATACAAATTCATTAATTTCTATAGGGCTCTTTTGTAAAACACTCAGTAAAGTTACAAGGTTAATGCTCAATTCACGTCAGTAACTTACACCTGATAATGATATCCGTTATTAAACGGCCTCATAGGTTGCCAACGCGACTGCCAAGTGCAGAGTTTTATTCATAATTTCGATTCGTATTTCGAGTATCAATTGTTCATATTTGGTTTTCAGTATTATGATTATGAATAGCAACCGATAACCCTATAAATATATGCTTGGTTCTTAGTACCTTTTATCTTCTTGAATATAATATAAGTACCTATCTAGAAGGGCTAGATGGGCCCGTAGCTACCGCGCAATCTACGAGATTAAACAGTGCTTGCCGAGGTGAGCGTTGCGATTGCTGATCGCTTTTTACCCCCATGATTCCTAAGGCACATTCAACCATTAGTCCTGCTCCTGGTAAACATACATAAATGCTGTCTTTTCACAGGTACATTATGATAGCCCACCACAGCTGGTACTCGCGCGTGTACAGAAAACACAACATAGCCATCATGATCGTGTTCTCGTGGATGTTCTCGTACGGCATGCAGATACCCACCCTTGTTGGAGTATGGGGTAAGATTCGACACTTTATTATCTACAAACCAATAGTTACAGAGTAGAGATGAATTATTTTCTGGCAGACAGTTGAACAACTGATAAATTGTCTGTTGGTACTCTGAAACTGTGTTATCACTATTGAACTCTGTAAATGAAGCTTTTCTGTTTTAATCCTTTAACGCCGGTCGAACTGAGTCCAAACTTCGATGGATACGTAACTTATAATATTTCCTCTGTCAAAATTACCTAATTAACTTCTACAATTGTTAGTACTATTATCTCTTTTGGAGACTGATTCTGGCAACTTTTGTTGGAAGAATTATTTCATTAGGATATTCGAGGAAAAATAAAGGAGAAATTTCCAGCCCCTGTTTATTATCCAGCAGTGACGAACGAGGTCGAAACCTCGTTCGTCACTGCTGGATAATAAACAGGGGCTGCAAATTTCTGTTACACCAAAGCACAATAAGTTCCTTATTACACTGATTACTAACGTCGCTGAACACAAAGAAGAACACTTCAAACACCATCATTCAATTTTATATTTTTAAATTAAGTTATTTAAATTTGTTTATGTCCTAATTCACTGTATTTTACTCAGGTAAATTCGAATACGACCCAGAGTTGGGCACTTGCTCCATAATGCCTGACGAAAACGGACGCTCGGCCAAGACAGCTCTCTTCGTTATAGCCTTCATCGTTCCAGCTTTATTAATATTCATATGCTACGCCAGGATCTTCTGGGTTGTCCACAGGTAACATAATATAAAATTTATCTACCTTTAGGTTAAGTACCTTATGTTATATCTTCTTCTTCTTATCGTATGGTTGATGAACAACCTGTTGTCAGAGTTTAAACCGCCTGCTGTAGGCCTCAAGTGACTGTGTGTGTTTACTCACGATTGGGTCGCACAAAGCTTTATTGGGATTATTCCATTGGGTAATTCTCAGTAGCAGCATGGAGTCTGGATTTGTCCACATCCCGCTAGATGGCAATAGGCTTTCCCGCATTGGGAACTGGCGAAACGTAGGCGTACTATAAGTAAACCTTTGGTGTTGTTGTTATTGTTATGTATGTATATATCCTCTTCTTATTCAATAAGAAGAGGACCATGTAACTTTCTAACTGCTTGCAAAGCATTTTTGGTTAGCTACTATTTTGCGCTGGACTTCCGAAGTATAATAATATATCAAATCCCTCGGAAGTGATACAATAAAATTTCATCTCGGCTAAGAGCCTGAAGCTACAAATCCCATTTACAGTTTTGCGACATAACTTTCTTGGATAAATGTTATATACACCGGCATTACACACTTACCCTCATACATCATAATAAAGTACGGTAGAAGAAAAATTGCTGAAATACTCTGTAGCAACTGCCTACATCGTCTAGGACGGTAGTGTCAGCCCGCTTTTAAAAGCCCTAGGACAGTGTAATACTTACTGTAATTTAGGCACTTAACTTTATTACCTTCATTTTACTTTATGGCCCCTAAACTAATTGAAATGTAGATTTTTGTCAAAACGCGTCTACTAGACAACTTTTATAAGTAAAACGGACACCCAATCACTTAAAAAGCTAAAATAGCTAAGCAAAAGTCGTCCTATTTATTAAAAATTGTTTTACAGTTCTGAACAGCGAATGCGGGAGCACCAGAGATCCCAGCACGCAAGTCCCGGATCACTGAATAACAGCACAGACAAGAGATCTACCATCAAGGACAACAGGGAGACGAAGGCTCGACGCAACGAGTGGAGGATCACCAAGATGGTGCTAGCCATATTCTTGTCTTTCCTTGTGTGCTACTTGCCGATAACTATCGCGAAGGTGGCTGACAATCATGTACATTACCCTGGTAAGTATAAATACGACAAAATATATTCTGGTGACTGACTGTCCGATTCTAGTCATTTTTTAAACAAATCTTTAACGATATTCGGAGTTTCTACCATTACCTTCCTTCAAGAAAATCAGAGTTTGATTAACTACGGGTAAGTGACCTAACTGCTCTTAAAATACCTAATATCTTATTTTCTAGTATTCCACATCACGGGCTACCTGCTCCTGTACGCGAGCGCATGCGTAAACCCGATCATCTACGTGATAATGAACGCTCAGTACCGCGCGGCTTACGCAGCAGCGCTGTGCTGTCCTCTAGCGCGCCTGTCAGGCCTCACCAGCGGTGCGTATCCCTCCTCGCCGGTCGCATGCCCAGCCGTCAGGAAATCGGAGCGCACGTCGGCTCTCGCCTCATATATCAGACCGTGAAGGTATCATTCGATGCAACGCGCTATTGGCAACGGTGACGCTTCCGGCATTTGGTTTCTTGTTTCTTTATTTAGATTCGTGTTTCTTTATTTATGAATTTTAGATAAAACGTTCGTGGATCACTAACAAGCTCTTGTTTATTTGCTGGATTTAATATATGATTAATTTAAAATGCCACGAAGTCACCATATTAAAATGAAAAAGACTTTAACATTTTGAAAATTAGGAAAGCTACACTTTTACCATGCAGCGCATTGTATCACATTCATCCTGTCATTTTAACTGCATGTTTGTGTGAATATACGTGTGCACTATGCACGTTACAGCAACATGACAAAGCTTTATAAAACTCACAGACACAGATGTTTGAGTTTCACCCTTACACCTTCAGATGAATGTCTAGTTGAGAATCTACACCGCTTGCAAAGCTTTCTATGTTGATCCTCTTTCAACAATTAACTAGTCCTTCATTCTTTTTAGAGAAATGGAACGAGCGTCACGGGTACAGCTACAACAACACACAAACGGCGCTCAGCCAAGTGTCACTGGGGGAGTCGAGAGTCGACCCTCGGGGCACGCTGGCCCCTGCCGGCCCTGGCGGAAGGTAAACCTCAGACCCTCGGAATCTCACAGCGCAGGCCCTACACACCTCATCGGGCCAGCCACCGAGACGGTGAGCTTTGGGCCTAAAATCGGAAAACGAATTTCTGGACCTAAAATTGGATCACAACAAAGTATTGACGAAAAATTTGGAAACGCTAGGCCACAAATATCTGGATCGCAGCGAAGCATTGGGTCTAAATCCACTGGACACACTATAAGACCAGTACCAACCGGATCACAGCTCAGTCTAGGGCCCAAAATCACCAGGTTTCAGATTGACGATTTACGAAGTGATAGACAAACCAATGTATAGCGACTTGTCGCTCATTGATATGACATACCAAAGATATTGTAAGACTTATACCAAATATTTTTTTGCATTTTTATAAATTTATTAGTCTACATTCAGTATTCAGATCTTCATTGTAGGTGCTAAATACGACTCCATTTTCTGTTTATGGATATTTGAAGATTTGTGTGTATTAGTCACATCACCTAAGCACAATATTTTCATCTACCTACCAATAAAGTATTATAAATTCAGAGGAAAATGCTCTCTTAACAATTATATTAACATAAGATACTTATGAATAAATAATCTCATCCAATATCCGTCCTATAATGAGCGACAAGTAAGCAATTATTGACATAATATAGAGGTAATGTAAATAAGGTGACTAGTATATAAGTATTATTTTACCAGGTAGGTTTTCTGTCGTCTTCCAAAATACTCTTTTATTTTGATAATGTCAGCTGCTGAAGGGTTGTGTGTTATCGACAATGTTTTATTCCTACATTCCGTATATTTTAAGATATACTATAAAGACAGTCTTTAATGTATTAAGCTGCTGTTTTATTTAAGTGCTAAAGAACGACATTCCACGTTATATCGCGGCCAAAGATGTATAAAGTTTTAAATAAAATATTTTTGTTTGTTTTATTCCACGACTATGACTAAAATTAAAAATTACATTTAGTAATAAACAGTATTTTGTATGATATAAGGTATCGATGTATGTAATTGCTATGAATTTACCAATATGCCATATTATTTTTAGGGTACTTTTGAAAAATGTAATAAATTATTGTGTAAATAACTGATTTAAATATTCGTTATTTATTTTGTTATAACCGTTTGTAATGTACGAATTCAAAATATCAAAGGTTGTTGGAAAAATATACTTCTTATACATAACGCTTTTGTTTTATTGTTTACCTATGCCTAATTTATCGATAATAATTAAAATAAGTACTTCTACAAAATAGTTATAGGATCCATATATTATATCAGCTTATAGCAGGTAAGCAAGCAGTCTTCTATGGGCGGCATGTCAATTAATTGACTGAGGAAGGCATGGGCGCCGCCAGGATTCCTTTCAAGGGGGTGCATAATGTGCATTTGCATTAGTAACTACATACACTCTGCTACACAACTAATACAAAATGTATATTAAATTGACTAAACGCATTGGCTCCGTCAATCACATTTGAAAAGATAATGGATAGAAAGGGACTCAAATTGCATTTCAAAAAAAAAACTATCAAGAATAAATTGTATTTTCCTGCACGCCAGGGGGGTGCAAATGCACCCCCTTGCGGCTTTCTTTCCTTTGCTTCCGGCGTCCATGGAGGAAGGTAGGTACCTAATACGAAATCTTATTGAAAATTATAATTTTCTGACAAAACTTCGGTTCTGGCTCTCAATAACTAGCGTAATTAATATCCTTCTGCTGGGCAAAGCCCTCTCCATTTAGCTATAAAGTCCCCCTATTCTTGGCCCCCCTAGATAAGTGTCAAAACACCTGACGAGTAGAATTCGAATAGAATGATAAATGTATGGGGATGATATATAATGTCTCCACTATGTTATCGATGACATAATATTATGTCAAACCGATATATTCCATTCTATTCCATTTCTACTTATTCTTCAAACGTTTTGCCACTCGTCTAAGGTGGCTGGTCAGTTTTTTTAGAAGAAAATATTATCATTATTTAAAGTGCACGGTACCAACTCAAAATCCGATTGGATAGTAGCCGTCAAGTCCGGAGAGGCATCTGGCTCAGGACAACTACTTCCCAAGGCGTGGAAGGATCCTGATGTATGAAGAATTCGTCGTGTACCTACAGTACAGTAATTACCTACACTCGGGGTAGATAGCGGAATGGAAGGCAATCTGTCGTCGAATACTTATATTCTAACATGATAACGAGGATCATGAATGAAAATATTAATAAGAGACAAGGAGATGATAGGGATGCATCAGGATCGTAACATATGAAAATCCTTCTCTGCCTATTCCGGGAGGTAGAAGATAGTCGTCTTGTACCGTGTGCCTAAGCATAGCTACATAATTTATGGCCTAGTGGTATGCAAGGTTGCAGGTCCAAACCCAGGTAACCCACATTGTTCAACGTCATTAGGTAGGTACCTATCTCTTTTCTCCTTATATACTGAATCATAAGCTAACAATGAAGGAAATCCTAATAAGTATTATGGTATCAAAAACCCTTATAGCAGCGTAGTGATCAATGTTTAGTCCTTCTCTTGTCTTTGGCTGCAGGTACGACAAAATTTATAAAGGCCAGTATTATAATTATTACACCTATCCAGTGAACGTGACAAATAGCAAGTAGGTACCTAGTTTTGTGAGACGTTGTTTATAGAACTTTATAGGTAGTATATTACATAAGCAATAAAGAAATGCGTCACGTAGTACAGTTTACAAGGTAAGCCCGCTTCTAAAGTAAAACCCGAAGAAATTACGAGTAGGTATCTAACCGCATTCTGAAAGCGGCATGTTCGCCATGTGTAGTAGATCCAATATGGTAGTAGGTAGGAGGTCTCGTAATGGTTAAATGTTCTAACTCCTATCACAGTTAAAATATTTGTGAGATTGTCCAATAAACGAAGTGTATGACGATGGATACCTTCTGTACTTAGTAGGTAGACGTACGAAGTACCTTCTATTGACAAACTGCGAAAGAATCGATGTACGCCGTGGCTAGGTGTTAGACAGTTAGACTATTGCACTCGAAGGATTGGAGGACGGGAACAATTATATTATGCGATATATCGTCCTAGTATGTCTTGGTCTGTACATCCTTCATACCGACAGCCATGTCGACCAGTCAAAAAGTATTGTTAACAATCATATTTTTTTAACACGTAGGTTCAAATCCAAAATTGTATTAAAATTAAAACAGGGTATTTCAATAGTATTTTAGTGAAATTGAGCTACATTTTTTAACAATTGATTAGTTTTCTAAATAAATATTTAATATGGTCGCGCAAAATGCGTAAAACGAAACTCATTTCAGTATGTCAAACAAAATTGACATTGTCAAATCGAAAAAATTATCTATCAAATGAAGTCGTAGGATTGAGTAAATATTGAAATATTATTTTATTATTTAATAATTCTATGAAGTTGCTATATTATAATGTATCTCTAATACTGTTTCTTTATCTTTAATTAACTAACATAGTCGTGTGAATTTGTTTATAAGTGTGTAATGTTATTGTAAAATACAAATAAAAATGGATGTCGTCGGCAGTGAGATTGGGCAGAAAATGCGGGTAAATATCAGTATTTAACCTATAAATATATATTTTAACCATTAGTTATTAATAAATTTGAAACAGTTTCTATTATGAATCAAAATTTTTCCGTCCCTCAGTGAAATATTTCCCAAAATATCCATGTATTCTGAATTCCCATTTGTTGACATAGATTTATAAAAATATTGGGTGTGTGTATGTGTATTGATTATTAATAAACTTTCAGTCAGCCATCAAGGCCAAGCTGACAGAATTAGGATGCTATGTGGGTAAGTAGTTCTACATTATTTTTACTGTGTAAAAGTAACCTACAAATAATTGGCCCAAATTTGGTTCTGCATGATGTATTTTCCATAATTTCTATATTTGCACTCGCTCGAATTAATAGACATATGCAAATCATATGCAACTATACTGTACATTGAGCACCTATGCTATCCTGCTGTTTTTTTTATTTCATTAATTGATTTTCATTTAGTCTTACATTTTACAATTATACAAACTCTACGTAATTGTCAATATTTTGTAATGAAAATTGTTATTTGAACAATATTTTCATGTGATATTGCAGTTACTATTTACCAATACATATAACAATATTCATTATAAACTGTTCAATGAGTTGTGTCCAAATCATGATTTGAACCACTGCATTCACCTCTTACCGAGTCTCATCCTATACTGTAATGTAACATATTTTATAATAATATTTCATGCTCTTTTATTTGGAAGAGGAAAAGTTTAGTTTTCTATGAGTTTTGTGTGACTTGAATTGTTCTGATTTTATTAGCAGGCACATACAACAGAAAAAAATTGAGGTACTAGGACTGTTTTAGTGGCCTCGCACCTTGCCACTCTATGACAGTAGGATAACATGGATCTCATATGCATTAAACTTATACTTTCTCAGTTATTTAACATTTTAAAGAGCACTCCTTAAGAAAACTATAATAATATCTGGCGGACCCGGCAGACGTCGTCCTGTCCAGTAAAAGCACCACCACCTACAGGGTGCAATTGTGTTTTCAAACCATCCAGGAACCCATTGAAATAAACGATTATTATTATTATTACTCATAAAATATCATCTAATCCAGCTGTTTAAGAGGAGTTAGGTGACAAACACATGTATAGAAGAATCCTGATTTATGGATCTTTAATTAAAAGTTATGTCATAAAATTTGTAACTTGAGCTTAGAGTGCAGCCAGAATATATTGGAAACACTGTTTAGTATACCCCATATAAGTTGCCCCATTACATAATTTAGGCTCATCTCTAGATGCATTAATTCAATGCCTAAAATGCCCAGTTATGTAAATAGTAATTAATTCTGGTAAACAAAACTCACAATTTTTATTAATCTACAACTTATTTGTTTACAATTGCATTAGGGTAAGATAGTTAAATAAATCAATTAATAGTTTTAACGTTTAACAGATGATGAGCTACCTGACTATGTGATGGTGATGGTGGCAAATAAGCGCACCCGCGCACAAATGGAGGATGACTTACAGCTGTTCTTAGGTGATAACACTGAACTGTTTGTCAATTGGCTGCATCAAGTATTAAAGAAGTTACAGGAAGTGACTGTTGCTACACCTCTAAGTATGTATCCCTATTAATAACTAACATTGCAAAAACGAATTGTGTTCTTTAAATATGAGACTTTTTAATACGATAATTTCCACAGAAGCAGCTGAGAGCGACAAAAGCAAAGAGAGGTCAGTTTCTAAAGAACGCAAGAGTAAAGAAAAGAAAACAAAAGACAAGCAAAAGAAAAGCGATCTGAAAAAGGCTAAAAAGAAAGATAAAGAAAAGCTGTACCGCAAAAAGGATGATAAGAAAGTACACAAAACCAAAAAGAAAAGCAAACACCATGACATGATACGCCCAAACATACCTCCTTTACTAATGAACATGGAGAAAGAATCTGAACCTTCAATAACAGATGTATTTGCAGGCCAGATATTAAAGAACCATGGAATAACTGTTGATGCCCCAAAAGAAGAAACAATCCCAGACAAGAAACCTGTCATGGCTGAAGTGAAACGGACTATATTGCCCATCATTGACCCAGCTACTATTTCTTCCCAATCCAGTCAAAGTAAGGACTCAACAATTTCAGAACGGAGAACTAGTATATCCTCAATAGGAGCTCCCATGGAGGAACAAATAAAGGAAATTACCCAAATTGAAGCAAAAATTCAGGGTTTAAAGCAGAAACTAGCAGACCAATTAGATTCTATGTCTGATGATGAAGACTTCTTGAATATAAGAACTGAAGCTGAAGAACTGATGAACGATTTTGCTGAAGATGTTTTTCAGGTATGTGCATACTAAGCTGTGGTAATTCTGGCAGGTTAGAATTTCAATCCCCTTCTTTCCTACCGAGTTGTCGTAAAAGGCGATTAAGGTAGTCTTCATGAATATTTAGACACTAAGGAATAATAATTGATAGTATTGCGGTGAATTATTATTTTATTTGTTAATGTATAAATAATTTATAGTGTATTTATAATGTTAACTCATGTGTCTATACTTTATTCTCGTATACCAGTAATGGTTAATATGTGGATACTTACATTCTATTTTTGTACCATCTATGCACCCATATTTTGCGAGTAAATGATTTGATTTGGTATAATGCACACGTGCAACAACATCAGCACATCGAGGAACACTCTGTGCCTACTGAAAACCTGCAAGCAACTCAGCTCTATACATAGTGAATTATCGTTCCTGTGGGTTTAGCTAGCTAGGGAGGTTGACAGTAAGGTGGTAGTGGGCACACCTGCATTTTCAAAACCACGCCCCAGGCGACGCAGTGTCTGTGGAGAGGACACTCCACCTATGCAGTACAGCTGTGTAGAACCATCCAGATATGTTCCGATCTTAGCGCTTGTATTATGCAAGCCTTTATATATTTTACAGATAATAAAAGCCAGTCTGTAATTGTAAGGCCTCTTTTTATGAAAATTCTATTTATTTTTCAGGAAATATCTCAACAGGCGCCGCCTGTTACAGTTACACCTCCAATTGTACCTCAAAAGCTTCCAACCCCTCCTCCCCCTTCCATCCCAAAAATTGTAGAGGTCCCAAAAGAGTCCCCTAAAGATCCCATCGAGACCTTACCTCAGATTGAACTGAAACTCCCCAAAAGGCCTGTGAGAGACAGGCTTGGGGTCCGTGAGGAACTCAAAAAGGCTCCTGAAGTGAAGGAAAAGGAAGCTAAGACGAGGACTGAGAGTCCCGAAAGGTTGTTAAATTACAAATTTGAGGTAGTAAGAATAAATATGAGCTAATTTAATTACATTTAATTTATTTATTTAAGTTGGCCATGTTTGATATAGGACATATTTATATTACATTTCAATAATACTTACGAATTTAATTGTTTAGAATAGATTTACAAATTTTGTTTTTGGCCGACATGATATAATTTTAGTGCGATTATTCACACGATTTATTTTTAGGTTTACACCTGAAAGGGAGCCAGAATTTTGGCCTCAAACAAAGTCAGCAAAGAGCCGACTAGGCGATGCCCCGGAACCGCCCAAAAGAAGTGCCTTACCCGAGGATACGGTAACCGAGAAACCGGATATCGTTACCAAGAAACTAACATCTAAGTAAGTATAAAAACTGAAACTGACTAAAAGTATGGTGTTACTATGATATGATATTTTGTGGCTGTTTTATCGATTTAAGAACAGTTAATTTTCCTGCCTGTATTTTTTAAATGATACTTTCCCAGTACATACAGAAAAAGAGCTGTTGTCGGTTTTTAGCACTACTCATTTTAAGTGCTCCTAGCTATAAGTACATAGAAAAAGAAAAATATAAACATTGTCAGTGTTCATTTTCAAACAGCCATCAGGTAGTTGTATTGCCACAATACTGATAGCTGATGATTAACAGCCAGTAGTAACAGTTGGAATAATATCCCTTTTTAAAATTCGAAAAACAAAACATTCGTGTTCCAGGGTATCAGTGCTAGAGAACCGTCCCGGTCGGTCCACATGCGCGAGTGTGGTGCGCGTGAGGCCCCGGCCGCGCGTGTCGGCGCCTGCGTCGAGCTTGCTGCTCAGAGCAGTCGCTGATGCGCATAAGAGCTTGTTGAATGTAAGGATTTGTATATTATAATTATGTTATCTTTGATTTATATATTCGCGTCAGAACTATTTATAAGAAATTCCGTCAAAGTTAACCCTTTCACTGTCAAGTGTACCACATATGGTGCTCAGCTATTGTTTTACTATTGTGTCTACTTAGTAGACAGTCAACGTGTTAACCCTTTAAAAGCCAAACACAGTCTCATTCGACGACCTGATTAGTGCAGTGGCTCAGCAGTTGGACTGCTGCGCTAAAGGTTGCATTTGTGCGAACCACGGATGTTTTTCCCGAGTCTGGGTGTTTGTGTATGTGATATTTCATGTTTGTGGAATACACCCACTATACAGGAGAAATTCCAGAGTGGGGCGAAGGTTTTAAAAATATACTGAATCAATCGTTCTATCTTTTTAATGCATTAAAATTACGCATTCCCGATGTAATGTTGGGTCGGGAATTTTTTTTCGGATTCCTCTTAGGTTTCAGTTTATTAAAAATTGCATTTACAGTCCACTGCATTGTACTGATTGTTACCCCAATTCTAATTGCGTCCTGTACAAGGGGATCTCAATCTAAGTTGTCTACCAGCAAACCTTTCACTGACAGATAATTTATCGTACAGGCACCACCGAAAGTGGACACAGAACCTCAGCAAGTAAAGCGCGCCTTAGTATTACCGATGCGGCGCTGTGTCGACGCACAGAAGATTGTCATACAGGTGCCCGCTGACATCTCGCAGACGGAGACTGGAGACAGCATCAGTCTTGACATGGACAGTGATGACGATAAGAGTTCGAAGTGAGTTGATCAGTTCTAAAGCACGTACGTAGTTAAGAAAAAACGATTCATCCCACACCAACATTGCGTAATACTAAAGAGGTAAAAGAGAAAACCTAATT
This sequence comes from Abrostola triplasia, assembly GCA_946251915.1. Lineage (NCBI taxonomy): Eukaryota > Metazoa > Arthropoda > Insecta > Lepidoptera > Noctuidae > Abrostola > Abrostola triplasia. The sequence continues at coordinate 4,107,376 of OX276434.1, read as the reverse complement.
CCATAATTCAAATATTAAAATACAAGAAAATACCCTTCGTCTCCCATTAAACCAGCAGGTTTGCTATGTCGCATCGATAAAGAAATACAATCTAAACTTTAAAGTCAAATATCTCAAAATTATTTCTATGTGGATTATGTCTATTCTGGGGTTGGTGGCTTGGTTGCATAGTTTTGATGGAGTCCCAATGTCGTAAATGTCAAAATTGTTGAGTTTTATGTTTTAGTATGTAAAGTTCGTTCAGTTTTTATTGATTACATTGTCTTGTTTTTATACACATTTTGATCAGAGTCAATCAATTATTTATGATTTCTTAAACATTATTAAATTCCTTTAGTTCTGATTTAAAATATGCATTAAAAACACAGATAAATTTATTAAGATATTAGGTGTTAAAAGTACTATACAAATGAAACCGAACCGTGCGATATTTTTGTATTGCATAATCATGGTATATTGCCTTTACAATTGCTTCACCACATTACAGGATGGCTAGCGACGCTGATAGAGACGAATACGTGCCGGCTTCCATCACAAAGAAGATCATCAACAACGAGTACACGCCGTCCAGACGGAACGAGACCAGGACGGCTTGCAGGAAGGATGACACGCTCATCATAGAGACCATGTAAGATTTCAGTACATAGAATAAAAAATAATATAAAAAATAGTGCCTCGTTGGTCTAGTGGTTGCTAAGCGCGACTGCTGAGCACGAGGTCCTGGGTTCGAATCCCGGGTCGGGCAAAGTGTTACTGGGTTTTTCCATTAGGGAATTCTCAGTAACAGCACGGAGTCTGGATCTGTGCCCGGTTAATGACAATAGGCTCGCCCCCTATTACATTGGGACCAAAACATAACTAGCGAAATGTGGGTGTACTACATGTGCACCTCTGCCTACCCCTTCGGGGAATACAGGCATGATGTTATGGTATAAAAAATTGTGTCAAAAAGCATGGCGTGAGCACAGAACATACACGACATTTAGCCTTTATTTTCCGGATGTGTCCAAACTACAATTGTACGAAACACAAAATTCATTATTTTCGATCCACGACTAAATAAAAAGTTCAGATAAAACTTTGAGTTTTAATTTCGGGTATAGATCTCAAAGCAATCCGTGTGTCCCACCATTGTAGTCGGTATAATACTGTGGGATACTTTAAGTGGTGTTAGAGGAGAATCATTATAATTATATTTACTAGTAGTAGACAGGATAACACTATTTTATTTTACGAGTGGGTTCCCCGCGAAAGGAGGCCGTAAATGTACTTGTAATTCCTACTTTATGCGTACCTACAGATCAGAAAGTAAAGGCTGATAGGTATTATTAATGTAATAAATATGACTTGTTATTCAAAAAATATTTTCTAACTTTCCAGCAACATCCACAACCCATCAACAGACAAAGACAAGAATACTCAATTCATAGTCACAATGGACGGCTACCACCCAAACGCCTTCCTCGCCAAGAAACTACTCACTGAAGGTCTACTCAACGAGGAGGAGGAAATCAAAAAACTGGAAAATTCTAAACCAAAACTGACCGAAATGAAAGAACCGAAACCAAAAGAAAAACTGACAGAGAAAGTTCTAGAAACAAATCAAAAGAAACGCCTAAGCAATACTAGTGAGGATAGTGATACCCAAGTTATTATTAAAAGGGAGGAAGAAAGGGCAGAAAAGAGGAAATCTGAGGAACCTGTAAAGAAGGATCCGCCTCCTCCAGTTAAAAAGAGGAGAGCGTCGCCTATTGTGTTTGACGTGGACAAGAGAGTGAAGGAGTCGAAAGAGCCGGAGAGAGTGAGGGAGAGAACGGAAAGTGTGAACAGTGACCAGCATGTGACAGTCGCCACCGTCACGTCCACACACAAATATGATTCTGTGCCGCCTTGTAAGTATGCCATAAAACTTTCAATTTCTGTTACTCATAAGTCTTCTTTAAACCTTTAATATATAAAGGTTTTCACTACAATAATATTTAAAATCTAGTATTCCAAAGTGTGAGTGTTTTCATTTGATTTAAACAGTAGGTATTTAACATTTTTTCAACTATGACCTCACAAACACAAATGGTGGAAACACGATCTATTCTTGTTTTCTCTTATTCATAAACGATGAAAATACCTGTCTTAACTTAAACCCTTCTAAAGTCTATTGACATCTCTATTTTTTGTCATGGAAACGACAGAGCCAGATATAATTTAATCTATGGTTTAAAATTGTATTTTTTTTTAATAAGAGGCACAGTGATGGAGTAGTGTGTACTACCCACATTATTAACCCTATCTTTAATATATGAATATGATATTTAACCCTACCTATGTCGTCAGTGAGTGCAGCTGAACGCAAGTTGGTGTGGTGTCGCGCGTTCCCGCTGTGCCGCTACGGCTCGTCGTGCGCCTTCGGGCACCCGCGCTGCAAGTTCGCGGCGGCCTGCACGCGCCGCAACTGTGTGTACTCACACGCGCCCGCCGCGCTGCCCGCGCCCGCCGCGCCTGCCTCGCCCAGCGTCGGTAAGGGGCGAGCCGTCATTGCTGGCGTGGTTGCTAATGACATTTCTAGGTTGTATAGTGTTATTGAGATGCCCCAATTAATACAGGATTTATTTATATAATTTATCGTTTCAAGCCAATTTACCGTTAAACATTCAAAATTTTAATAACCGGTAAATTGGCTACTTTCTGGAAGTACAATGATGTATTTTACTTGTCATACAGTAAAGTTTATCCGCCTCTATCATAATAATTGTATGTCCTACAGTCTATAAATGATGAAGTTATCAGAAATTCTGAATTTTTATTTCATAATGTCGACCTATGTAAATAAATATCACTGATCCAGGACCAGTACTAAGCTTATGAAACCATTTCTCAACAGCATCGCACGTGGTCCCAGCAGCTAACTACAAGTCAATATCAGCGGTGGTTCCAAACATGTGCAAGTTCTACCCGAACTGCGTGAACGCAGCGTGTCACTACTACCACCCGAAGCCGTGCCGCTACGGGAAGAACTGCGCCAACAAACTAGAGTGCAACTTCTACCATGCCGATGTGCCAGCTAAATGGAGATACACCGTCTAAATATAGCATCCTACCTACGTATTTTGTGTTTTATTCTTTACCATCATAATTTTAATAACATAACATAACATCACGCCTGTATTCCCCAAAGGGGTAGGCAGAGGTGCACATATAGTACACCCACATTTCGCCAGTTATGTTTTTAGGTCCCTATGTAATAGGGGGCTAGCCTATTGCCATCAACCGGGCACAAATCCACACTCCGTGCTGCTACTGAGAATGACCTAATGGAAAAACCCAATAACTTGTGAGTGCCTGCGCACCAGCAAGAGGAGAGACATATTCATACGAGACACCAACAAGAACTGTAAGCCGCGCGCAGTAAACCGCGCTATATTTACGTTGCTCTGTCTCAAGTGAATATGACTGTCTCCCTCTATGCGGCAGTAAGGAAGCGGCAAGTGTACGCACCGAACTCGGCGCACACCGATTGGCCGAGCATATATTTTGTGTATCTCCGATTACCCACTACTCTAGCTCGTAAGTTTTTGTATATTAATAGGTTAAGTTTACACAAAAATACAGTTTTACTTTTACGATACTACTGTTTCATTAATACCTCGACTCTGCTGCTACATTTTGGTGACCCCGTGAAGAACCACAACCATGGAGAAACTACAGCAGGAAATCCCTGTCTGCGAGCCAGCTGACCTAGCTGCAGTCTCCATCCAGTCCAGACTACTTCCCTTCTGGCGGGAAATACCTCGAGCTTGGTTCATCCAGTTTGAAGCCGTCATAGACCCGCTGAAAACGTCGGACGATCAAAAATTCCGATATGTGTTACAACAATTGCAAGCCGCCGATCTCCAGCACATCACAGACATTTTGTACAATCCACCAGCTTCAGATAAATATGGCGCTGTGAAGAATCGCCTGCTAACTGTGTACGACAAGTCAGACGTCAAGAACTTTCAAAAATTAATCAGCGGTCTAGAGTTAGGAGATCAAAAACCAACGCAACTATTACGAAAAATGCGAGAACTTGGAAGCGGCATGATCACAGACGAAGGATTGAAAATCGAGTGGCTCAATCACCTACCCACCCAAGTACGTGTTGTACTATCCGTAAACACCGAGTCGTCGCTGGATACTCTCGCTGCCATGGCTGACAAAATGGCGGAATATTCAGAGCCAGCAACAGTCGCCGCTGTATCTACAACCTCGCAAAATCCCGTAATTTCTGCGCAGTTAGAAGTCTTATCGAAACAAATAGAGAAGCTAAATCTAGAAGTAGCCGAGCTACGAAGTCGAAGCAGACCACAATATCGTTTCCAACGACCTCGCTCAAGATCCAAGTCGCAAAACGCAAGATATCAAAATCACAATAATCCTGACAGACTCTGCATATACCACTATCGTTTCGGTGACAAAGCTAAACGTTGCGTGTCGCCGTGCGCCAGTCGCAAAAATAAAGCTTCGGAAAACTAGAAGGCGCACCGACCGTGGCGGACGTCGGTGTACCTACGGTTAGCAACCGCCTATGCGTCTACGATCGCAACAGCAACCATCGTTTCCTCGTAGACACAGGCGCAGACATCTCCGTTTTAGCCGCAACTCCAATTCATATGAAGAAATGTACGCCGTGCGACTACAAGTTATATGCTGCAAACAGTACACCAATCAATACTTACGGCGAGAAAAATATGCAAGTTGACTTCGGATTAAGAAGACTATTTCGTTGGACATTCGTAGTAGCAGACGTTAAAACCTCTATACTTGGAGCAGATTTCCTTCGCCACTTCAAACTTCTTGTCGACCTGCATCAAAAGAAGCTAATCGACAAGATAACGACACTGTCAGTTAACGCCTGCGAAATTACAACAACTCAACAAACTGTCTACGTTCTCAACAACAACCATACATATCAAGACATTCTCAAGCAATATCCAGATCTACTGCGGCCAATGTCACTGAAGACACCTGCAAAGCATGACGTCACGCACCACATCGAGACAACGGGCCCACCTCTCTTTGCTCGAGCCCGCCCGCTGCCTCCCGATAAGTACAAAGCGGCCAAAGAGGAGTTCGAGCGAATGATGGAAATGGGCATCTGTCAACCATCGAAAAGCCCATGGGCCAGCCCACTTCACGTCGTTAAGAAGAAAGATGGCAGTCTACGAGTGTGCGGCGACTACAGGCGCCTCAATTCAGTGACGTTGCCAGACAAATACCCAATTCCGCGAATACAAGATTTTACCTATCAACTACACAACAAGAAGATATTCTCGAAACTAGATTTGAAAATGGCTTACTACAGAATACCAATCAGTAAAGAAGATGCCAAGAAAACAGCAATTATCACACCCTTCGGGTTATTCGAATTCAACTGTATGACATTCGGACTACGAAACGCGAGCCAAACGTTTCAGCGTTTCATGCACGAAGTATTACGCGGCATCGAGGGCTGCTACTCATTCGTCGACGACATCCTACTGTACAGCGAAACCGAAGCCGAACACAAGTCATTGTTACACCAAGTACTTGAGCGCCTGAACACATATGGCGTAACACTCAATGTCGAAAAATGTGAATTTGCTAAGGCAAACATCAACTTTCTTGGTTACGAAGTTACGGCGTCCGGCATCAAACCTACTGAAGAACGTGTCAAGATTATATCGAACTATCCTCAGCCGAAAACCATCATCGAACTTCGTCGTTTCCTTGGCATGCTGAATTTCTACAGAGACTGTCTACCACATCAAGCCGACATGCAGAGCGAACTCAACAAATATCTGCATAACGGAAAAAAGAACGACAAAACGCCTATCGAGTGGACACCCGTCGCCGAACAAGCATTTCAAAAATGCCGCCAAAGCATACTTGAATGCACGACGCTCACACATCCCATCGCCGGCACTCCACTCTGTATCATGACTGACGCCTCAGACCACAGTATAGGCGCAGTGCTACAACAGCGAGACAACGAAGTTTGGAAGCCGCTAGCATTCTTTTCGAAAGCTATGAGTCCTACACAATGTAGATACAGCGTGTACGATCGCGAACTCCTTGCGATTTACATGTCTGTTAAACACTTCCGAAGACTCATCGAAGGCTGTGACGTCACGATCTGTACGGATCACAAACCGCTATCTTACGCTCTCACTAAACCACAAAGTAGCAACGACACACCGAGACGTGAACGACAACTTCATTACATCAGTCAATTCTGCAACAAAATCGTGTACATAGAGGGAAAAGATAACTCAGTCGCTGACGCCTTATCGAGAATCGAAGAGATAAACTGTCCGTCAAGCATCGACTACAATAAATTATCCTGTGACCAACAATTAGACGAAGAGTTGAAACAATTAAGACTACAACCTAACTTGAAGTTCATCGACGTCACTCTACCCGGAACACAGCGACCAATCACGTGCGAGATTTCTACATCGACGCTTCGCCCTTATCTACCTACCGCATATCGTTACGCAGCATTCAAAGCGCAACACGATCTCTGCCACTCAGGTATCAAGGCTACTAGAAAGCAAGTAACATCAAAATTCTTCTGGTCCTCCATGAACAAAAACGTTACTACTTGGACGAAAAACTGTATCAGCTGTCAAAGAGCGAAAGTGCAACGACACGTCATCACGCCGCTGGGAACTTTTCCGCCATCTCAACGTTTCGACCACATACACATCGATATAGTCGGCCCACTACGACTATCGTATGATTATCGATATTGTGTCACTATTATGGACCGATTCACTAAATGGCCTGAAGCTATCCCAGTACACGAAATAACAGCGGAAATCATCGCAAAAGTACTATACGAACATTGGATTGCTCGATTCGGTTGCCCGCTGCGAATATCTACCGACCAAGGCAGGCAATTTGAATCATCATTGTTCAACGCACTTATGAAGAGATTTGGCATTACAAGAATACGTACTACTGCCTACCACCCTCAGTCAAACGGGCAAATAGAACGCTGGCATCGTACGCTAAAAGCTGCACTAATGGCGAGAGGCGCAACTACCAACTGGAGCGACGAACTACCTACTGTACTACTTGGGCTCCGCACAGCGCTGCGTGAAGACAATAACCTCAGTCCCGCGCTAATGACATATGGTACTACACTACGCGTGCCATCTGACTTCTTCGCGTCGAGTACAACTACGAATACGACCGACGAAGACTTCGTGCGCCGTCTCACGCAGGCGATGACGTCACTCTCACCGACGCGCCCGACCGCTAGAACAACAGCACGTCCTTTCATTTACAAGGACCTAGCGACCTGTACACATGTATTTGTACGAAATGACACAGTACGCGCGCCACTTACACCGCCGTATGATGGACCATACCCAGTGCTTGAAAGACATGAGAAGTTCTACAAAATACAACTTCCGCACCGAGAGACAGTTGTATCGCTGGATAGACTAAAGCCAGCATACATCTACACCGAGTTGCCAGAATCTACGTCTTCAAGCCCAGCAAGAACACCGCCTCCGGTACCAGCTACCAGCCCGCCGAGCATCGAGACTCCGGTACCTCCGCAGCCGCTCCAGCCATACGTCACCAGGACCGGCAGGACCGTCAAGCCAAATGTACGCTTCGCTAAGGAGGGGGTACTGTGAGTGCCTGCGCACCAGCAAGAGGAGAGACATATTCATACGAGACACCAACAAGAACTGTAAGCCGCGCGCAGTAAACCGCGCTATATTTACGTTGCTCTGTCTCAAGTGAATATGACTGTCTCCCTCTATGCGGCAGTAAGGAAGCGGCAAGTGTACGCACCGAACTCGGCGCACACCGATTGGCCGAGCATATATTTTGTGTATCTCCGATTACCCACTACTCTAGCTCGTAAGTTTTTGTATATTAATAGGTTAAGTTTACACAAAAATACAGTTTTACTTTTACGATACTACTGTTTCATTAATACCTCGACTCTGCTGCTACAAACTCTTTGCCCGACCCGGGATTCGAACCCAGGACCTCGTGCTCGGTAGTCTCGCTTAGCGACCACTAGACCAACGAGGCAGTTTTAATAAATTGTTCCAAAATATTTGTTTGCCATTGTATAAGGCAAACAGGATGAGTCGATATGTACCTACATTATTTTACAGCTTGCATGCTGATTGTATGTATACTCATGTTTGAACAAATAAACTTATCATCAGACGGAAGTCCACTGTTGAACAAAAACCTCCCCCTTAGGGGAAAAGAAGGGAGCGGTTGCTATAATCCCCACGCTCGGCAAGCGGCTTGGGGATCGCAGTATTGGTGGTAAGTTTCAATAAACGCTGCTGCCCTTCTTCTGGATTTCCCTTAGTCGCTACCTACCCACGGGACGAAATGGGGAGGTGCTATTCTGGCCCGGCAGTCCATTGGCCATGCCGGAGTGGCAATTGAATACTAATTTCGTATAGTCGTTTTAAAAGTTTATTGCTTCTACATTACATAATATAATTAAGTAGTTACCTCTGCGTGTGGGTTGAAGATAGACGTGACACATAAATCTGTCTCTTGACCTCTGGGTCCCGAAAGTCCAATAATATAATAGGTGCACAATGAGAAAATTGTAGGATCAAATTAGGTGCAAGGTCGGGAGCAATTTGTTCCAATTGGGTACTTGGACTTTAATATAGATAAGGTCCTTTATGAAAATCACCTTAAAATAAAGTGATATTTACATAAGTAGGCACTTGAGTAAGTATTGTGATTTCTTATCCCAGTAAACTACACAGTCTCGTTAGTCTAGTGGTCGCTCAGTAGTGACATGACCGTGAGCATCTTGGGTTTGATTCCCGAGTCAGGCAGTGTTATTGGGTTTTTCATTCAGTAATTCTGCAGCAGCACGTAATTTATGTATATACCCGGCGAACGGCAATAAGCTTCCTACCTTGGGACTTTGTCAAAACAAACTAGTGAAAAAAGGTTATAATTATGTATCCATTATTACCTACACCTTCAACTTTCTTCTTCGGAAAATAGGTAGAGACGTGATGTTTCACGATATAATAACTATTGTACTCATGTACTGGACATCATAACCTCTGTGAGTGTGGTCTATGGCAGAATGAACGTAATACCTTGTTAGACCGCATACATACCTACTAAGTCCGGTGTGATTTATTATGAGGACCTTGTTGCAGCTACAACAAACTTCCGTGCTTTCACACGTAGCCATACCTACTATTGGTATCAATATAACAGCTAGGACCCATGAGTTTTTAGTTTTTATACCCTCATCTCAGTTAAGGAGCCCTTGAAACCGACAAGGTGCATACTTACATACCTACTTAGTTTTTGGAACTTATTTGATTGTTTCCTCTACATATATATAGCTCTAGAGGTAGGCAATACTTATATGTATTTGCCTAGCTATAGGTAAGGAAATAGTATGAGATTTTTATCGGCACACGTGTCCAGTTTCACATAGGGTAATAATGACCATACTCTGTGATGACATAATATGTAGTGCGCTACTAAATATATCTGTCTATGTAATAAGTAATTAATATGCACCTACCATATCAATTATGATTCATTTCGTAGATATGGATATCTAAGTCTGTACACTCGTCAACAAAATTGTTTATAAAGTTAAACACATACCCACTTATTTTGCCAACTACTGGTACCACTACTATTTACTAGGTATCTATTTATCTACCAAGGCACTGCCTAGTTTGGGAGTCTGCTGAACAATTTTTAAATGTTCTAAATACTAGGTTTAATTATGAAAATCGATTAAGTATTTATACATTGCCTTTTCTGATATGTCTGTACTTTGCAAAGAAAATATGTAGCGTAATGTGTAACGGTCTAAGTGTACCTGTCCAACTTATCCAAGTGAAGTGTACAGCCATGTCTGATAAAAGTCTCTTGTCATATTTCAGAGTATAAGTAGAATGTACTGTGTAATTTATATGTGCTACTTGACGCTCTTTTCCTGTATGTAAATACTTACTAACTTAATTACAAAATAAAACAATTAAGGAAATAGGGTTAATCCAGACCGTATGTTCCAGACCCTATTGACGATAATGGACTCTGGAACATTTCTTGCTTGCTCGCTACGCTTGATGGGATTCCTCATTTCCCTGCAACTAAAAACACTCTTCATGTATACTCGAATTACTCTACTACTAGTTCCTTCAACTGTTTATTTCAGTTACCTACGGATGGAAGTCGCCATGGCAGAGTGGTTGACGGACCGGAGTCATATGCCCAAGGCTTACTTTACTTTTCATGCTCACTTTTTAATGAAAGTCCCTAAACTAACGATGTAGAAAAATAAGTAACTGAACTGAATGGTCTGAAATCGCCAGCTAGCAATGGGCAAGCGTGGTGATCGGCGCTCTTATCTTTGCTGTGTGAGAAGATACCTGGAACAGTTAATGCTGGTATTAATTTTTACTTCTTCAATGATACAAATAACATTTCTCTACGACTGTGCGTATCCCTCAAGTGCTAGGGACGTCACCTAATAAAATAGATAGCAGACACATCCGCCAGTACCCTATCATCCTGCGATCATTCGCGCTCAGTCCCCAGTCCCACAGTTGGTGGGACCCGCGTACGACGAATTTTGGACAATCGACAGCGGCATTTTCGGGAACGCAGTGACCAATATAGTGTTGTACCTAGGTACTTCTTCTTTGGAGATTTCAGGGATTCTTGAAGGTAAGTTTTCATTTAGAACCATTTTATTCATTAAGGTATTTACTTAACATCATAAGGTAGGTAACTGATAGATGCTAATGACAAAAGGTTGTATAGAAAAAGTATTACCTAATAGATAATTAATAGATACCTACCTATCTATTTGTAGGTACCTATACAAGCAGTCAGACCTTTCTCAGTCACTAGGGTTTGACCCCGCCCTCTGCTGTAGGTGCGTAATTTGCAATTCCGTACTATATATTATGGAGAATACGATTGACTTATAACTGCAATAACTAGAAAATCAAGTCTTTGTTCAAGTTCAAATGTCCATGATAAATCTGTTTACCTCCTACATAATAAACTTATGAATCTATAGAGGTAGGTAGGAACTGCTGAATACTTAACATAAGTAGTGACATTGCACATTATTACAATATTGCTTGTGTATTGCATAGTTCACATTAGGTCATATTTTATCAGCATAGACTAGAAGTCTATATTTAGATCGATATCGACATGGACATTGTAATAATAACATACTGGGTGTATAAACTTCATTCCAATGCACTTTTTACGTTTCTTCCGCGTAGGTTTAATTACATTATGGTTGAGGTAGGTTGGTACCTAACTTAGTAATTACAGCTTTTGAGAACCGGTAGTTAGGTGTAACCAGGCATAGATATGTCAAACCCAATAGTTCCTTAGAAGGCGAGGCTGAGACCAAGGATTTCTATTTAATACGACCCTCGTGTAGCATATGAAAATCCGACCCCATTTGTCTGTTGACTCGGTACGGTAGTTTTAATTATCTCTGATCTGGTGCCTTAGAGCTTGCGTAGTAATGTCGTACCTACGGCTAATTACCTCCACAACTGTAAATGACCTGCAATGGAAGCTCATTATTATTAATCCCGTAGGTCAGGATAGTGCCCACAGGTCTTTTACATCGACGACTATGATGTAACATAAAGTCATTTTTAAAAATTAAAGAAATATATATCTTGCTTTCAATAATCTACTTCCTTTATTTTCTATTACATTACAAAATCGTTGTATAAAGCTAGGTAGATTGCATTGCTATTTACTACCTCTAAACATCTAAAAACGCCAAAACAAAGCAAGGTTTTTTAAAGTTTAGACATTTCTCAGGATACAAGTTTTAGTAATTCTTTAATTTTAATCACTAAGTAGGTACTGTCTCTTTGTTTAGTACTCAATTAAAAAGGTTCATTGCAACCTGGTGATACCAACTAAGCACTCATTTCGTTAAGGTTCTCTTTTTAATACTAGACAAGAATTTTAAATTACATCCTTAAAGAAATTAAGGATATCTAGATACTTTTGAACGCAAGTCTTTTTGACTTTGAACCAGCAATCTTTTGCCAATGAATCTGTCCCAAAACATTGTGATGGCACGGTTGATAAGGCTGTTTATTTATTTAATTAAACAACAATGTAAGCTCTACGCAAAATCGCTTACATGCTTTATGTGACAACATATTATACTTAAATCTAAACACTAAATTAATATTATCTAAAATTAAACAATAAACAGAATTAACAAAATTTAACAGGACTTAGTATCACCTCCTTGACTGCCTCGTTGGTCTAGTGGTTTCTAAGCGCGACTGCTAATCACGAGGTCCTGGGTTTGAATCCCGGTTCGGGCAAAGTGTTACTGGGTTTTTCCATTAGGTAATACTCAGTAGCAGCACGGAGTCTAGATTTGTGCCCGGTTGATGGCAATATGGCTCGCCCCCTATTACATTGGGACCGAAAAACATAACTGGCGAAATGTGGGTGTAAGGTGTACTATATGTGCACCTCTGCCTACTCTTTCGGGGAATAAAGGCGTGATGTTATATTTATGTTTTGTGTAGTATCACCTAGATCTAAAAATAAAATAATATTCCTGTTGCTTTGTTTGCTTTGCTGCGTAATGAAGAGTTAGTTTCCTAATCGCTAATCAATTGTTTTCGCTGTAAGTTCAAGGTCTAAACCGGATTTCATGGTGACCATTATAATCGGAGAATTTCCGCTTGTAATTCTAAAAAACTGTAAACAAAACACTCGCTGCACATCGAATGTGTGCACAAAAAATATTCTAGAACCATTGTTCAAGGGCAATCGCATCGGGGATCGACCACTGAAGCTTTGGATGGCTATTTTTTAAGAAACCAAAAGTTTTTTTCATTTAGAATTAAAATCACTAAGCTATATACCTAAAGGCTATTGCCACAAAAAAGTTAAGGCGTTAATTACTATATCTTCATATCGATTTCGTTCCGTGAAGACAACGAGTCAGAATAAAATTTATTATGTCACCCATAAAATATTCGTATAAAGAATATCGATTTATGACTGGCCAAAATGACTTCCTGATGCCAAGAAATTCTTCGAAACACTAACAAAACATCTATCTTCGGTAACATTGACTTGTAATTGCCTAGCAGACATGTCTGGCGGTCGTTCATTGCACCTGCTTGTAGAAGGCCAGTTGTCTGCTGAGGATATTTCTAATGTCTATGCCTACAGGCCGAAAAGTGTGGCCAAGGCACCTCTATGTACCTATATACAGGAGATAATTAAAATACAAGCACGTTCGTTCTTGATTAAACATTAATTACCAATTGAATTTGTTAACGGGGAAGCCTTGGTGGTAGTGGACGTCTTCTGGCTGATGATGATGAACTTGATAAGTATATAGGTAGGACAATGCGGGAGAAATTCCTAGTGTGGGGCGACGTTTTTTAAAAAAAAAAAATGCGATCTATTATGCTTAATTTAAAAGGATCTTTTAAATTCAGATTTGTATGATTTTTTACTTAAGTCTACAGTTAATGTAACCCTACCGGATCTATCTAAAAAAACTAGTTACTATGACATGCCTTATTCGGGCATGAAGAGTAATTTGTATCTTTGATTCGTCAAACACTTTTTGCAGTTGAATACCTTTTTGCGATTATAAGTAGAGCTTCAAAGGCAGCAAAACTTATGAGAAAACTTGTCGGTATATCGATCCTGCGATCTTTCAGCGCTCTTGAAGGTCCTGAAAAGAAACTGGAACGAATCTTTTCTCATGATACTGCGATATCTCATAATGGGTATTCTTTATTTAACCGGATAGTTACTAGCTTTTGTACGATGCAGCCGCGTCTGCGCATTTCACCAATGAAGCCCAGTTTTACACGGCGTCCTTATGGGATACACCCTGAACTATTATTCAAATTAAATTTCGATAGATTTATAGTTCTATATATTATATAACAAAATAAGATAAAAAAAATAAGAATATAAATGACAGTCGTTACCGCCAATCTAAAGGATGTCAGACGACCAAACCTTGGGGTTAATAGAATATTCAAATATTGTTGCGTAGGTCAGGTTTCAGAAAAAAATAGATTTATTTATTAGACAATGTTAGTTATCGCTATGGGCTATACACAGAATTTATGAACAAGGTTGCAAGTCTTAATCTAGGCTGGGAGGTATTATTAGGACATTTTAGATATACCTACATGCAGTATCTCAATTATTCTAATTATTGCTGATAATGAAATACATCCGGCACACCTGAGGCTTTTCAACGGTCTGTAAAACCATGTCACACGTCTACTGGCGGTTTAAACTCTGACACCAGGTTGCTCATCAACCATACGATAAGAAGAACAATACAACAGATATCAAGTCCGACACGCGACCTGCGGGGTAAATAGGGGCTTGTATTGTCCTTTTAATCGACTTCAAAAAGGAGAAGGTTCTAAATTCGTCTGTCGGTGTGATTTTTTCTGCAGTGAAAACGATGCACCGCGCCTCAATACAATGCATGTAGCGCGGCTCGCTTCTACAGCGGAAAATGACGTACAAAGCAAACTGATAGTTAGGCACCGGCTGAGAGTAAAGGTTTCTTTACATTACAGTAAAACGGGGTGAATAGAAACAACATTTTGAAACTGATTTTAACATTAAATTATTACTTAGTGGTCAGAAAGGATTCTAAATTTGTCTATAATACAATTTAAAGTATAGGGTCCTTCATGGTAACAATCAATTACCTAAACACTTTGCTATAAAATCAGTTTCAAAGTTTTGTTTCTCTTCACCCTTAAGTTTCTGTACCTGTAAGTACTCTCTATTTTTACTCGTGGGCACTTGTACTATCACTTTGGACTTTCTAAGTAGATTCAGTACTTGAAGGTTTATGGATACCTAAACGGACCTAACTTGATCAACCGTTCCTCGGTTCCAACAGAATGCGGAAGGAGAGTAAATGATTATATTTTTTATTAGAGCTATTTTCAGTTGGTAATCGATCCACTGATTGACTAAGGAACTCACAATGATTTGTTTTTTACCAGCTATTAATTACATATGTATGTGTATATAAAATATCGGCAGCGCATGTCATTAGCAAAAAGTTTACTCACAAGTAGTTTTGACGACAATGTAACACAGTAGTACCTACCTATTGTAGTCATGGATATCTGTTTTCACAGAATCGCTCAGCAAGGACATGTTCATTAAGTTTGGTTAATTAGTACCTATCTATATTTGTGTTAAAATGATGAATTATTTATTCAAAAAGCATCAGGTTTTATTGAGATGTGGTATCGTGTTGAATTTTATTTAATTTTAACATTGATTTTAAAGCTTCTGGTTCAAAATGAAAAATTATAATACCTAAATGCAGTAAGTTAACACGTAAGTATGTAAAAAATAATTTTTATGAAGGTATCCAAGCGGGTCATAGTTTTAAGAACTAAGAAAGTTTCTGGAATGAATAAAAGCGTAAGTAGGCAATTTCTTGTATCCTTTCACGTAGCTGCGCCCCGCGGTGTTACTCACTACATTCAGGAAAAAATTCGATTTGTTAGTACAGGGTTTCAGCTACCGCCATACCAAATTTTATTAAAATTGGTTCTGCCGTTTGTGCGTGAAGTCATACAAACAAACACACTCATAAACTTTCGCCTATATAAAATAAGTGTGAAGTGTGATTTAAAAAATCGTTAATATAGTTCATTATCTATTATATATATTAATCGATAAAAAACTAGTTCATTATCGATATTACAAAATCACATGCACAACTTCCTCGTTATTTTAATCCATCATTATAATCCAACAAAATGCTGATTCGATATGCAAAACAGATCGCTATTGATAGGTATGCAAAAATCTTTTAAAAGATAAAAATCTCGTCTTGCATAACACTTAACGGTTAAATAATTATCTAAAATGTTATCTACACTAACTTACTTTGTATTTACAACAAATCAATCTTGGTAAACATTAGCACTCAGCTTTACTTTAATTATTCTGAAACCGCTTTTGGTAATTAATAATAATGCTAACTTAAAACAATTTGGTGCCTTGATATTTTAATACATTAACATGCCAATGCAATATTATGTAAGGCAACAGTCCATTAACAGGGTTAATTAATATACAAATAATAATAGTACTTGGACTGTAATCGTCGAGGAGGTAAAGGAGTGTTCGTAAAATTTGTACACCAACTCTTTTTGGCAAGTGTCTACGGAAAGCTATTCGGAGAGCGAATTTTTACCCGACTGCGCCAGAAGGAGGGAAAAGAAAACTAAGAACTAAAATAAACAAGTCCAGAACTATGTTAAGTTGATAGGCTATACTATAGTGACACAGTCGGAAGCCATAAAAATCTCGACCGGCTCAAATCTTCTCAAGAATGGCTCCCGACTGTTAAAGTCATCGTTCTAGACTTCATTATTTCTTTGCAGTTTTTTTGCAGCCGGGTTTCTTTTTTAATTCATTAGCTATTTTATATTTTATTCTAATATAAGACCACACTCAGACCAACGGCTTTTCTTACCTATCGATACTCCAAATAATGAAATAGGAAACTATGTATTAAGTAGGTATATCTTATGGGCAACCGGTAGATGGAATTGGCAAGTTGTCGTTCATTGTGGCGTTCTAAGAGGGAGGCCTTTGTTCAATAGTGGACGTCTTCCGGCTGATGATGATGATGATCTAAATAAATAAATCTTATAGTCCGTTCAGCAAATTTTTAATTCTACTTCATTTATGAATTGACAAATGACAAGGACAAAATCGACTGTAGACTGTGGGTACTGTAATTCCTAAATAAGCCTGTTTGTCTAATGTTATTTCAAATAGAGTTCAGTCTCATCCGTCCTCACTAAGCCGTCCATTCTAAAACTTGACAGTTGTAAATAATTACGCACAATATATTTAGTCAATGAGTGCATTACCAAGGTCCATATTAGGTCAACTAAGAACGTTTAGCATGTAAGATTAATAGTTTACATTACATTTTGAGTACTAGGTATATTTTAATGGACAATAGCGGCCTTGAAACTCAATCTTCAATCGAAACTTGACATTTCATCAAAGAGCTATTTATTTAGACATGTAATCATGTTCAGGAACCGCGAAATAGAATTCCATTGTTATTATAATATATATGTTATGCTTTTGTTTTGTATTATAAAGAGGTTTGAATATTGTATGGTGTTTCAATGTATTTCGTAGCTAAATATATAAACAACAAAGTTTTGTAAATAATATCGGCAACGAGTTTCATTACATGCTTTAACTGCCCTGCCGACTTCCCTTTTGAACTTTAAAATTTACTAGTGTTCACTACTATTTATAATAATAATAAGTTTATTTACCAGTAGTTATATCCAATACTCTCTCTACTCAATTTAAGTCACATTTACTATTTTGGTTCCTTCTATTTCATTTTTAATTCATCTTCTTTTTCAAAATCCACTTCTCGTAACTGGCATGTAGATGAAATATACTTACTTACCCACTAGATATAATAAACAATAACTACTGATAATAACGCCTGTAACTGCAGAGGAAAGGCCTCTTCTCTTATAGAGAAGTATTGAGCATTGGTCACTACAGTAGCTCACTGCGGGTTGGCGATTCTACTTAATAAAATTTCACTAATTTAGCGTAACGATGGAGTAGGAGCTTAATTCAATAGCCTTTTTTAGAATCTGAATTTTCTCGTTATGATTTGGATTTGTATTGTCATCGGATCCCTTAAAACTTTCTACCTTTACGAGTTTACGATCTAACTCGCAAACTACAGCGCTTAGGTTAGATACCGTGCATTGCAGTACTCACTCATATATCAAAAAGCAAAATACATTCCAATTTGAATATGAAAATAGAAACTTGCAACACCTACTATCAATCTAATAATATTCATTAACCAGCACATAATTGACGAATTAAAATAAGTGATACGAAAATATTTGAACGTGGTAGTATTAAAAGGTTAATACAAAAATATAGATTGGAGAGATCCATAATTAGTTGGGTAATCCCAAAATAAACGTATACTTCAGCGTCCGGCATCTACGTGACAGGCGGTACTCGTTGTTATGCATTAGTTTATTATATTCTGAGATAGATTCGAAGAAAGAAGGAGCCTGACTCACGTTACCGGGTCGGTACATACCATATTATGAATGTGAAGGTTATGAGCGTGACAGTAAACTTTTGTATTTGTGTGCTGTGCAATTGTATGCTTGCATAGCTACCTGGGGTTCAAATAGAGGGTTCAGTCAAACCAGTCGTTCTGCGAGGTTAAGCCGTGCTCGCAGCGGTCAGTCTTGTAATGGGAGACCGTCTTCACATGTCGATCCTCTCATTGCGCCGGAAGGCACATTAAGTGTGTGGTTCTGCGCCTTCTCTCTGGTCGTGTCGGTCTACAGTCCTATTGGACTATAAGAGACAGGGAATAGGTAGTGCACCTGTGTTTGCGCGCGTACTTGCGCACTATAATATCCCTTGCGTAGTTGGCTAGTCTCAGCTGAGAGACGCCGCCGTAACTGAAATTCGGTCAGGAAAACATTATTACCATGAGTGACGGTGCCTAAATTCATCCGGCGCACCTAGCACCCTTGTTCACTGGCTAAACCCTACATGACTATAGAGCTCTTTATTTCCTTGATATGATTAATTTAAATTTAATTTAAAAAAAAAACGCCGCCCCACACTAGGAATTTCTCCTGTATCGTGGGTGCGTTTCACAAACATGAAATATCACATACACAAACACCCAGACTCGGGACAAACATCAGTGGTTCGCACAAAGATTTGCCCCGTGCTGGAATCGAACCCGCAACCCTTAGCGCAGCAGTCCAATCGTTTAGCCACTGCGCTAATCAGGTCGTCTAAGATTGGCGAATAAGTCCAAATTAGCACTAAAACATGAGCAATTTTAAGAACCAAAGTGCTAGCTGGGTACCCAACCTGCGACAATTTAATTTATATACCTACACAGGTCCATAAACTTCACGACGACATATGTATCTATATTTTGATATGTACTGTCTAGTCAAGATCTATTCATAGATATAATTAAGCCGAAGTAGTTAACTTTAATTAAATTCTGTTTTGTTGCGCTTAAGTTATTCGCCTTTCAGTTGCCCAAATATAATTATCTTTGATGATAGATTAGATAATACGGAATACAATCATGAAAGACTTACTTCCTATATTTCTAATAGGAATGATGACTATGACTATGAAATATGTTCTAGAATTAATATGAAGACTGAAAAATCAAATGTAATAACATAACATCACGCCTGTATTCCCCGAAGGGGTAGGCAGAGGTGCACATATAGTACACCCACATTTCACCAGTTATGTTTATAGGTCCGGGCTGCCAATGAGAATTACCTAATGGAAAAACCCAGTAACACTTTGCCCGATCTGTGAATCGAACCCAGGACCTCGTGCTCAGCAGTCACGCTTAGCGACCACTAGACCAACGAGGCAGTGTAATACAGCAAAAGAATACAAAGTTATAAGCATTTAAAATTTATTTTCACACAGAGATAGCATTTGCATCGAAATGACGTCACGCCTAAGTAATTGCATAGTAAATGTCACATCGCCCCGTACATTAGCGTTTTGCGTGAGAGGGATAGAATGCTTCTTGGAAAAGCTTCATAACGCTGTATTTTCTCGATATTCGAATCCCTTTGGAATGCTTTTTTAGATATTACCATTTTGGTTTTTATTACTACGGTTTTTGTAATGTAGTCATCGCCCTTATTTTCTGAAGACGTATCACACATAATAATAGTCGACTAAACAGACCTGGGGCTACACAAAACTGGCAATTTGAAAAGATAGACATAGGTCATCATTATGTCATAGATTAGGTAGTTGATATTAATAGTTATATTGACGATAACTTGGCACTATCTTGCACTTGTGGCATACCGGCGACACCGGCTTCGATCAACAATGGTACCGATTCTAATCAAAGTCAACGATAATTTGACATTTAATATAATTATTATTTTACTAATTAAATTGTACCTACCTATCTAACTGTAAATGAGAAAACCGATCTCCGCCTCATTAAGTTCGTTAAATACTAGCAATACTCAATTGTTTTTCGATGCAAATTCGCTAGGAAGCTAATAATGCAAGTAGAATGTTATACTTTGAATTAAGTAACCACTTTTTATTAAATTCACCACGCATAATTTGCAGACTGCCTCAGAAGCAAGGTCTAATAAAAAAGTGTCTGCCTGCACTTTACAAATCTATATTATGTCCAATTTCCTGAAGCAACTATCTATCAATGACATCCCCAAATATGAATAGCTCGGGGCTAACGATTTGTAAGCGAGATGTGAAGTCATATTTTCATTTAGCGAAGGTTAATTTTAATGTCGTTTGTCAAAATCGTGTCCTGATTGCGTTATATTGATATTGTTGTGACAAAATGCATCCACCTACAGTGTAAAAAATAATGTTTATACATCTATTTCTCTAAATTACAAGCATGACACAACATTACTGTATTTCCCGTAAGGGTAGGCGTATGGTACACCCACATTCGCATTGTACATAGGTCCTATGTACCTACTAGGGGACGAGTCTATTACTCAGGACCTCAGCAGTCCCGCTTTGCAACCACGACTAATGAGGTTGTCAAGAAAGGCATTTAGAACTATTTATAAGCAGCTTTAATAAAAATTAAGTGTCATGAAAATAGGAGCTAATTTTCACGCCCTAGCACCTACTGAGAGATTTATTGCTGAGAATAGCAAACATGACTTGATGATGAGTAACCACAGTTAGTGGACATTTCTTCTGCAAGGCATTCTTAGAACTCATGATTTAGTCATTTTTATTGGACCATGTTATAGTGCAATGTAATCTGTGTGTTCTGTTATCCCCTTTATTTATGTGTAATTTATGTTGTGTTTGATTTTAATTGGTTAATCAATTAACATATGGCTCTTGTTATGTATAGATTGTGAGTTTCATTATAATTATAAACTATAAGAGAACCATAATAAATAAATAAAAAATAAGTTACTTAAATTCGGTGAGAAGAACATTCTTGTAGATTTCTTTTTATTATTTATATTTTTTTATAGAATAATGAAGGCACTAGAACATAATCTTGCATATAACCGTCTCAGTATACAGATACAGGAAATAAAACAGTTCCAATTACCCTTTATCTCATTGTCGAAAGGTTTTTGCCGCATGAAACTTAATCGAATGAGATATAATTTTAGGTAGACAGATCGAAACGGCAAGTAAGTAAATACGAGTTCCTTGGACAATAGCAAAAAGTGACATACAATTATTTAAAGGTATTAAGTTCAACTTGGGTTTGTCACACATTTGAATTTGGTATGGAGTCACCTGACACAGGGTATAATGGGTTTAGGTTCCTTCTTTCTTCCTTCCTATCTCTTCCTTCCTTCTCCTTTTTTTATCTATAGCCTAATTCACTTTGGCCTTTACACTTCTGGGGCCAAAATACAGTTTGTGCCACGTATGACGTCATTTGCGTACGAAGGCAGTAGATAGAAGCCTAGAACTAGAAACTAAAACCACAAAAATTACTACTTTTCTAGTAGAATATAATAGTTCTTTATTGCAGTCAGATCTCTTAGGTAATTAATTAGGTACTAGCTGGCTTTGTTTTATTAGAAACGCCGCTATATTTTCCACACCGACAAACGCAAATGCGGTTGGAAGGAAATAAATCAACAGTTTTATAATCAATAGAATTTTAATATTAATTTATACACGAACAGCGTCCATGGTTCTTGTTAATAGAAGTTATATACAAAACAATTTACTATACAACATACCAGCAATCATAGGACAATTACGGGCTACCGATGACAGATTTATTTACAAAGCAATATTAATGGACAATTAATTAAATAATACCATAGCGTAATTGTTATGTATTAAACGTCGGTTAAAAAATGAGTGGACACTTCTACGGAATCGCAGTATAAGTTATACTGATAATAATCAGTCATTTATAACATAGGTACCCATATAATATGACGTAGCGCCAACGTCATCTATGGAATTATTTTTTCGAAAATAGAATAAACTAGCTGCGCCCCGGGTGTTACCCGCTACATTTTTTCGGGATAAAAAACCTTTTATCCTGTGTTAATCCAGGGTGTCAGCTACCTTCATATGAAATTTCATCAAAATCTTGCCATTTTAGCGTGAAGAGGCAAACATACAAACACACTCACAAACTTTCGTCTTTATAATATAAGTGTGAAGTGTTGATGTGTGATATTCTTTTTTTCCTTATAATGCCTCGGTAAAAACCAATATAATAGAAGCTTGGATAAATTTATAATTTCTCAGAATTTTTCAGCGAAAATTGATAATCGTGTAATTGAGCTGTGGTCTTATAAATAATAAATTGTGGGATCTAAGCCACTTATAAGATTAATTGATGGGGTGCAAGAGAGTCGCCACGAGTTGCGACACCTAAGTACGTCCGCACTTTGGACAGTCATCCTCGCTACCATCCTTGTTGACTGACCAATCTCTACACCATGGCATGGGCCATTCCATGTGGCTATAGATATGAATCTATATTGCCGATACCAAGAAGATTAACTTATTGGAATGGTTAGAAGGGCAAGTTTGATTGGTTTTCTGAAGCAAAATGAATAATGTTCTCACTTCTCTAGGTTTTAACTGAGGCCAGCTGTCTTCATGAGATTACATGCAGATTAAAATCCGAGGTCTTAAAAATAATCTATCTGAATGCAACAAAATTACTGTTAGTGCAAATGGTAAAGAAATAGAGAGTATTACAATACTTAGTATATTGTTGTTGGTCAAACACACTAATACGGTTGAATGAATTTGGATGATATTTAATACATTGGTGTAGGTAGTGTTCTTGGAGTAGTACTGAGGTGCGGATTTAATAAAAATTTAAATCTACCAGTCCATTTAAAACACCTGGTAATGTCACATTAGTTTAATCCTGCCTACGTGTTCGCAACTGTGGTTGCTGGTCGTGGTTTTGGGTGCGTATCCATGGCTAGCTCATCTCTCCATCTTCCAATTTTTCTTTAGGTTCTTAGATAATAAGACATTTATTAAATAAATAATTTTAAAAAGTTCTAATAAGTAACATACGTCGCTAACGTGTACTTATAAATATTCGAAGCTCAGATGCCTTTCTTGAATTCCTAAATGCCATTATTAAAAAGCCCTCACTGGTTACTCTTGTACATGAATTATAAGTAAGACACAATTATATTTCTATGTTGCCAACCGTACGACAATTACTTATTCAATAGCTTGTTGTTCGCGATTAAACAGAACGTGACATAGTATCAATTACAATTCACTATTATTATATATTTAACAAATATATGTACTACGTATACACAATATATGTTTGTAAATAATTGGTTTGTTAAGAAATTAATGTCAACTAGTTGTTTGATAGTTTTGTTTGCAGATAGAAACCGTCTGGAAAAATGTATGTCAATGCTACGCTAAAATGGGAAAAAAAGGAACGTCGTTTATCTATTTGTAGTGTTTTTTTTTTAATTCCACGTCGTTAAGACGACGTTAAAGTACCTTGTTGGTCTAGTGGTCGCTGAGCGCGACTGCAGATCCCTGGATTTGAATCTCATGTCGGGCAAGTGATATAGGGTTTTTACTTAGATCATTCTCCGAGTCTGGGGTCGTGCCCGGATAACAATAGTTCTACCCGCTATTACATTGGGACCTATTGTTTGAGTAGCGAAAAGTGGGAGTACGGGTTGTATGGGGTTAATTTCCCATAGAAGTAAATAGTAAGTTAGTTTTTCAAACCAGTATTTATTCCGAACGGGGATCGTGCCGGCTCCCGTAGCGCAGCACTCCAACCCCCGTTGCGACAGTCAGGTTCTCAAATAATATCGCTTTTCGCTTTGTCACTTATAAAACATTGATTGCCGAGTACCATGAAGATTTAATTTAAACTAGCAAAAAACTGAGTCTGTAATTGAATGGAAAAATTTACTAAATAACATTGGGAGGAGGTAAGGAGGTAAAGGAAATAGGTCTTGTGGGTATTACAATGTATATATAGCAAGTGAATCTATGTACTCGTGGGGCTAGACCGATTTTAATCAAATAGTCCATCTTGAAAATTTCATAGGCGGCTTTATTGTCATTCTAGCTACCATTGTAGGTACGCGTAATGCCAGTTATATTTTTTAAGTTTCTGGCACGAGGAGCCCGCCAGTGCCAATCGAATTTTCCACGGAAGCTAACTGCGGTAAAAATATTCCAACTTTTTCCGGGAGGCTGACCCTATTGTTCACGAAATTCCACTTGCAATTGGAATTACTTGATAGTGCTAAACTTTTCTCTCGCTCTGGCTTAAGGTATTAACGTACCTACTTCGGAATTCATTCAATTCGAAAAACGCGATTGCCGGGAAAATGGGTACTACGGGCTTAGTACTGGTGGATTGGATACATACTATTGAAATAGTTCAATGGTATGTATGCCAAGTTGTCGTACATTGTAGCGTTCTAAGGGGGAGGCCTTT
This sequence comes from Abrostola triplasia, assembly GCA_946251915.1. NCBI lineage: Eukaryota > Metazoa > Arthropoda > Insecta > Lepidoptera > Noctuidae > Abrostola > Abrostola triplasia. Next base: position 4,082,796 of record OX276434.1, on the reverse strand, counting down.
GTTCAACAGTGGCCGTCTTCTGGCCGATGATGATGAATCCGATCCACCAATAACCAGTATTGAAATTATCGGAAAAAAAAGGGATTTATACGATGTTCTAAAATGTTTCCAGCGCGACGTTTGCGTACATAAAACACTAGTATTTTTTCTGGTAAAAGTATTTTTTTGTTTTATAGATTTCAACATGTCAATATTCTAATATGCAGCCAGTATGTCACTAAGTATACCTACACCACTAATTAATACATCCGACGTTTATCCACCCAAGCGTAGAAGCAATATTTTAAACACATCAAATAAACACCTAGAACTTAATCAATGTTAATAATCTATAATAGATCGTTGTTATCAAATTAGTGCTTACTAGTTACGAGTATTGAAGGTTCCTTCCTGATAAGGTCTACATGACAGGTCAATGCCGACATAGCCACGCAGGAACAACTTGCTCATGTATTTAGGCCCCAACCTGCCCCAATTTCTCCAAGGCTCTACAAGTTAGATTAAGCTATACCAACATATCGTGACCTTTGATGTATAAAAAATGTATTAGTAAATACTAGTTGAAGTATGTGGCTTTTAAAACGCTAGTTCTACATGTTTTTGATTGCTAATTAGAATTTATTATAATAATTTGTAACGTTCTCTTTGTATTTAAAATATGACATAATGGATATGTATGCGGCGACCTGATTGCTACTGTCGCTACAAACGTTTAAGACTTCAACAAATACTAGTTTTGGATACTGTTAATCATGTTTAAGTAGATTAGGTCCATTGAAACTAATAAATAGGGTGTATTTTACTTTGATAAGTGCATTTTTCTGTCATACACTAAAATTATTGTGAGTAGGTTTTGCATACGGACGGACCGGGAATGGCGGAAGAAAACAAATTCAAAATAAAGATGTGAAGAGATGATTTTATTTATTAGGTGTTTTGTCATGCTTGGTTTGCCTCAACTCCATATAGGATGGCAAACTATTCTTCTATTGGAGAAGACACGGTAGATAGAGTAAAATTAAATCTATAAAAAGAAGAACGAATACAGTCCGTTACCAGCCTATAACTGTCATACTGCAGGGCAAGGGTCTCTTTTTGTATTGAGCATTGTTCACCACGTCACTGCGGGTTGGCAGTTAACTAAATGATAACAATTATTTTATTGTTTTACAAAAGTATCAAGTTAGGAGTACCCTTAACCGGCTAGCTTGTATGAGGAATGTAAAGCGATTGAATAAGGCGAAAGAAGTATGTCAGGATCGTAGTAAATGGAAATCCGTGGTCTCTGCCTACTCTCCGGGAAATAGGCGTAACTTTATGTATGTATGCTTAATTATTTCAGAAAGAGATTGAGAAAGCCTAAATTTCAACCTAGTTGTATTGAATCCTGGACATCAGTCCTGGATACCCTTTCAAAATAACTTTGTAGTACATTATACGGTCCGAAACTGTGTCCCTTTACAGTTTACATGGCCTAATGTACGAGAAGTTAAGTCATTAGCAGAAACTATTTAGTAACAACATATACATCGCAAAACTAACACATTAGCCAATACATAGACATAGACTTTGCACAATAGGACAAAGAGTCATTTGACTGTTGACAATATGACTGCAGCACATCGATTGCTGCCTAACGCTAGATACCAATCCTACGCTCCAGAGACCTTGGTAAGCCTGTTCGATAATAAGGATGGTAATTAAAAATAGGTAGTTTACGACTCTCCATGTTATATTAAACATTCTAATGAACATTGTGCATAATGTAGTTTGAAAGATTTACGACTCTATGTGCCCGAGGCTTCGTCATAAAAGCTTTTAGTTTTCCGGAACTTATAACGGTAGGAGCTAATCTATTTTCTATCAGTGCACCGTATTTTTATCTACCATCTAAATATTGATATAATCTGGTCATATCGTATCTGTTGCAAAAGTCGTTTTGTGAGGTTTCCGTAAAATAATGTGTCGCATTCGATTTATAATAATTATGAGAATATTCTAATCTGTTACATTACTTGCGATCAAAATATACCAAATTATCAATAATAATTAATCTGTATGATTGCAGTATTAACTTATGTAAGTATTTCAGAATGTAAACATTTATATCAAATGCAAAGAATTGCCCAATTTTAGTTGCCTGTGTAAGAGCACATTTAAATATTGTATTGGTGACTGACAAATTTAATGACAGCTGCAATAAACAGCTGGTATTGTACGTATTTGCTTTCAACACGTTACCGTCAACCGGAATAGAATTAAAAATCGATTGAATTAACTGTCTGACGACCTGATTAGCGAAGTGACTCTGCGATTGTACTGCTGCGCTAAGGGTTGCAGGTTCGATTCCCGCACGGTGCAAAAGTTTGTGCGAACCACAGATGTTTGTTCCGAGTCTGGGTGTTTGTGTATGTGATATATAATGTTAGTGAAACGCACCCACGAAACAGGGGAAATTCCTAGTGTGGGGCGACGTTTTTATAAAAAAAAAACTGTAAAACTTGTTTTGTCTGATCTAACAAATGGAGTTTAATAATCACTTATATTATTTTAATTTGCTCTAAGTTCAACCGCATGTCACTGAAATTTATAGTGAAGTTTCACGCTTAAAAAGGCGTTAAAGATTTATCTACATGAACATTCAGTCATTCATACATAATTCATGTTAAGATAATCGGAGCCATTTAAAACTATTAGAATTACTTAACAACCCTGATTTAGTCGATGCTCAATTGATTTTTATCACTTCCTGAATTCATGGACCAATAATAAGGTCTAGGTAGCGCCAGCTTTGCTGTGCCCGATATGGTCCACTCATGATACTACCTTAGAAATATACTTGCAGAATGCAAATATTATTAAGTTGCAAGTTAATAGCTACCGGGAATATATTTGATGGGGATGTACTCGGGTGTGAGTCTTTGCCGAGTGCCGAGTGGTATCCGGCTTAGAATTGACCCTATTTCCTTCCGTGGCAGTCCTAAGGGGTGACTAAGGAAAAATCTAGAAGATGGGCAGCAGCGTCTTCTGAAGCTTTACCACCAATACTGCAATTCCCAAGCCGCTTGCCAAGCGTGGGGATGAAAGCAACCCACTCCCCCTTACCTAAGAGGGAGGCCATTGTTCAACAGTGGTCGTCTTTCGGCTGGTGTTGTGTTTGGGGTATGTCAACCTTTCCTGGGTTACTACTTCGATAGAAAACAGCTCTAATTACTCCCTTACAGGACAGAATGACACCAGTTCTACGTAGATCAAGATCCGTTTACACACAAACAGCTAAACAAAAGAAATATATACTACAGATCGAAGCGTTCTTGTTGTGTAAAATGATGAATCAGACTTGTTTTCAAACGTAGTCCACTAAGTTAGTGATCAATAAATTAATATGTCTCCCATTTACGAGCCTTGAACTGGTAATATGCGAATTAATATCAAATTAATCTTCTAACGAATACATCATATCGCTAAAGACAGTGGTGATGTATCAATGTCGTCGAACTAAATAGTATTATGTAAGTTACAAACACAAAAACAAGGATACATGCAAGTATCGGCCTTAATTGCAATATTGCACTGTCAAATATAAATTAATTAATCTGGCAAATGTTCATGATTATTATCTATTAAGTAATACGGAAATAATGTTTATTTAACATATTTTTTATTATATTTCATTAAGTATCTGGGGTTGTATCTGGACGATTAGAAGCTTATATCTTAGATACTACTTTACATAATGTTTCATTTTTAAAGCTAAGTCGTGAATGACTCAGTTTTTTCGATTCGTGTTCCGTTTACTACCTTGTTGGTCTAGTGGTAGCTAAGTGCGACTGCTGAGCACGAGGTCCTGGGTTCGAATCCCGGATCGGGCAAAGTGTTACTGGGTTTTTTCATTAGGTAATTCTCAGTAGCAGCACGGAGTCTGGATTTGTGCCCGGTTGATGGCAATAGGCTCGCCCCCTATTACATTGGGACCTAAAACATAACTGGCTAAATGTAGGTATACTAAATGTGCACCTCTGCCTACCTCTTTGGGGAATACAGGTGTGATGTTATGTGTTCCGTTTATTGGCAGTAAAACTTCTGCCATTTTTATTCATAAAAAAGCTTGGTTTTCGCTAAGTAGGTACCTACTACCTATAGTACCAAAACCATTATTTTTTCGCCACGTTAAGGCATTTGGAAGAAGCTACTTGTAATGTTAATGACAACACAAACTATCAGTAAGTTAAACTCAAAACAAAACTCGATCTATTATGTTAATCTTTTTTGTTTCCAGCCGGCTCATTAATGAGTGTTCAATGACAACTAGAAACTTGGCCTATCTAATTTGAATAAAAAAGTAAATATTATATAATATTCATGTAAGACTCAGACAAGCATACATAATCATGATAGCATTTCCGTGTTTCCTTATAATTTTAAATGGTAATTGCATTTGCAAGAATAATATACCTAAGTGTTGCAACTAATTAATTTCAAAGATCATTATGTTAATGATGTGTCTAGCACTCAGCTTGCTAAGTACTAAACTCGAGGCTATAAAGGAAGAGAGCGAGGCTTTGGCACAGGCACAGCTATCAGTTAAGCTATTTCTTCGTGGTCTGTCTTGTGATGATCACCCATCACCACCATTGGATTATCGAGACTTCATACCCGGAAAACCATATTTTAAAGCTGGTCCCGACTGTTTTGTTTTCAATCGTTACTGTCATATCAGATTTTGAGAGTGTGACCTGTATGTGAAATTTCATCAAAATCGGTCTAACTGTTTGAGCGTGAAGAGGTAACACACTCACAAACTTTCGCCTTTGTAATATTTGTGTTTAAAGTGATTCTAGACTCATACTTCCGCATTCTTCTTCTTATCATATGGTTGATGAAAACCCAATAACATTTTGTCCTGCTTTGTTGGTCAGGTGGTCGCTAAGCGTGACTGCTGAGCACGAGGTCCTGGGTTCGAATCCCGGGTCGGGAAAAGTGTTACTGGGTTTTTCCATTTGGAAATTCTCAGTGGCAACACGGAGTCAGAATGTGTGCCCGGTTGATGGCAATAGCCTTGCCCCCTATTACATTGGGACCTAAAAACATAACTGGCGTAATGTAGGTGTACTATATGAGCCCCTTTGCTTACCCCTTCGGGGAATACAGGCGTGATGTTATGTTAAACAAGAACATCTGTTTCGAACCAGTAAATTGCGGAAAGTCAATGTAAATAAAAACATTACCTACAATTGTTCACCTATAATGAGAGTAATAAATCTTCCTATACTAGACGAGATAATTGAACAGAAATTATAACTGTCAGTTTTTTATGCAAGATGCATGCTGTAAGTTATTAAATATGTTTTGTACTTTATATGGATATACCCCTTAAGTATCTGTATACTTACATTGTTCAAGATCATTATTAAAAAAAATATATGAAAAAGAAATCATTATTAAAATGATTTCTTTTTACCCAACTACGGCGAAACCAAAAGGAAGGGTTATAATTTTTGGCAGTCTATATATTTAATATAAACTATGTCTATTCTGCTTAAACCTTTTTTATACTCACAGCTAATTAATTCTTAATTATTTATTGTACAGATAACATAACTATTTACAGAATAGCAATATGATATTTGATGTACAGAGGCGAGCTTAACTCACAATTGAGTTGTTTTACAGCAAACCTTTGAGTAATTAAGAGATTATGGTGAGGATAGAAAAGTGTACAACCGAAACGAAAAATAAAAATCGAACCTAAATTCCGTGAAAATTTGACTGCCATGTTATGAACGTTAAAAGTTATTTTCCGTTGTTATATAACGGGTAGGTATCATCATTCACCCCTTCCCGCAATCCTGCGCGTTCATTATCCCGGGAAATATCTATAAGCTCTCATAGAAGTGCTCAAACGTTCCGTACAACATTTTTTATGTTTGATAAATGAAAGAAATATTTAGTTACTAAATATAAAACTTACTGAAACTTAAATTAAAATGACTATGTATAAATTATGTATAATTAATCCAGGGCGAGATAGACGACAGACGATCCAGGTTTCAAAATTAAGAAATAGTGTTCAATGGATCTGATTACGAGAAGCCTGATGAAACGAAATTCAAAGTAGTAAGTTGTCTTTATTGTTAATGTCGATTGATCAGAGAATCCAGTAAGACTTGAAGCTATGACGCCAACCCTAACGGCCATATAGAGAAATGCAGATAACAATCATAAAGCTTAACTCTTTTAAATTTCTACTCTTTTAAGGGCTAGGTATATAAGGTTACGGGACGATAGTTTTCAAAGAAATTCGTGACGATCGGTCGCTTATAGTCACAGATGCAATTCCTTACCTTGGGTTCCGCGAAGGGCCAATGCATCATAAATTAAGTAAATGCAGGTTTTTGAAAACCAAACATACGATTACGACACATGTAGATTGTAGGTACCTACATGTGTAGAAATCGAATGTAGAATATAAAAAATAATGACCACGACCCGAGGGAACTCTAGCGTTATGCAAGCGCTACAGGGGGATGTTTTCACAGCGCTCAGCCATGCACGCCAGCTGAAACACGGAATTTAAATGAGAGAACATACTGTGAACTACGAATACTTTGCTGTTAAAATAAAAGCAGGTTTTTTTATTAGGGATGGTTTAAAGATGAGATAAATGGATAGAATAAAAACTAGATACATTTTACTCCTATATTTGATAAAATACGCATCTAAAAGCATTTATTTATACTTTACGCAGAAATTCACAATATGTACAGAGGTGGACTTAATGCCACAGGCATTCTGTCCCAGTCAACCTTAGGACGGTGAAAAATATGACCTTGGTAGGTGTAAGATAGATACAAGAAAAATTACATGCATTACATTTTTTGTATTAGGTAGGTACCTACAGGACAAAACGGTTTGCCTCTTTTTTACTGAGGATGAACGGCTCATCGAAAGCTCATCCAGAAGTTACTTTCTATTATTTTTTACTGTTAGCTACTTATAACAAATCAAAACTTAAATAAATGGATAACTAAATATGTCATTCCGACACATGCTACTTGTAATCAAACACGTGGACACATGCGATTACACATTAAAAAACTTAAGACTGCGTACATTGTCAATAAAACAGCAACTAGATACAACAAACCTTGTAAAATTAGTAACAGATAATAAGACATAAAAGATTTGCCATTAACGTCGGAAACACAATGAGGTACCGCCTCTAGACGTGTTTATTGTCTTCCTCATAAAAGGAAGCAAGGTGCAAGCTTTGTAGAATGATTGCCTGTTCTAACATGATGACTGTATAGTAACTATACCACAGTATCTTTAACTGTACCTCTAGATACAAATAGGTACAGTCAGCGCCATAAGTAGTTTAACATGGTAAGAAATAAACATAAATAAAAGTTATTGCAAAATTCGCGTAAGTGATAGAAATCAAGTTATTATTTCAAATTATAATGACGAAATGTTGATCTGAGAATATTTTAGACTTTTTACTATATAATAAGTTACTCTTTAATGGTATGTTTAAAAAAAATGTTCATCTACTTATGACGCTGACTGTCTATAATATACATTTGAACTGTAAATAATAATTATATCTCGAGTTTAAACTATTAAAATTCTAATGTAATCGCTAGATTAAGTTTATTTACATAGATCTTAATGTATCTGTCACGGTAGTAATATCAAATCTAAACTTTGATATCGAATCAAATACCATTGAAAGAATCAATAAATTCATACACTACCATATTTGTGCTCTTTTACGAGTTTTCAACAAATCTAAATAATCATGTCGATACCTAGTTACCTATAGGTACATTTATATTTTTAAATTTAAAGCAACTTCTAACAAAACATTATCTATTATATAACATCACGCCTGTATTCCCCGAAGGGGTAGGCAGAGGTGCACATATAGTACACCCACATTTCGCCAGTTATCTTTTTAGGTCCCAATGTAATAGGGGGCGAGCCTATTGCCACCAACCGGGCACAAATCCAGACTCCGTGCTGTCACTGAGAATTACCTAATGGAAAAGCCCAGTAAAACTTTGCCCGACCCGGGATTCGAACCCAGGACCTCGTGCTCAACAGTCGCGCTTAGCAACCGTTAGACTAACGAGGCGGTACCTAATTATTAATTATTGAAATAGACAAATAGATGTTAAAATAAATCGATCTCCCGCGGCGTGGGCTAGATATATAATAATCTTATGTACTCGCGCCTACAACCGGAAGGCCATATAATAAGGCATTTAGCATAGACGCTATACATTCATATTAAACAAGAATGACAAGACACTCGATAAGGCTCGTGTCAGTGTAAATACATCATTAATTACGTGTTAGCATTAGATGGGACATAAATTTTAGATTGACAGTTGACCGAGTATGTTTGCAGTTTTTCCGCCTTCCGGATCTCGAACTCGGATCACGGAGAATCATATCACGCCAAGTAGCTGGCTTATTTAATATATATATAAACGGGTTTACATTCATAGTTATCGATATTGAAGTGCATGAAACCATTACTAAGAATCGCCCCGCTTGTAGGTAGCGTATCAATTTTTTTTTGTGAATTCGAATTAATAACTTCGTTGATCACACATGCGCATAACAACGCTAAATTGATGTTTTTTCATTGACACTTTAAAAATGATTTTTTCATAACATACATTACACGCCGGTTTTCCTGATAGATAGTTATACAGATACCACTAATTTCCATCTATTACTTCTTAGCTATTACTCTTTCGACTCATTTACATTCTTTATACATGCTCGAGTAAAAGTTAACTGAAGTGGTATACACAGACAGGGCCAAACCACGTGACCGAATTAACAACAAAACCCATAAAATAATTTCATATTTTATAAAGCTCCATTTTAACATAACTACTCTATTAAAATGAATATTCGTAGCTCGTTAAACAGGGAGTGAGGTGAAAGGGGAGGTCGGCCGCGCTTGCAACACGATGAAAAGCTTTCAGATACATAGACTACATAGTTGTACAAACATCGCAGATGGAGTAATCAACGGACGTGGGTTTTAATACGGAATAAATTGGTTTTCTGTACCTATTACTTTATATGTAGGTTTTTAAATAAACTTATAGATGTATAGACTAGTCTGTGTAGTCTAGTTGTCGCTAAGTGCGACTGCTGAGCTGGATCCGAATCCCGGGTCGGGCAGCGTCTCTAGGTCTTCGATTAGTTAATTCTCAATTTCTCAGTAACAACACGGAGTCTGAATTTGTGCCCGTTTAATGGCATTAGACTCGCCCCTATTATATTCGGACCTAAAAATATAAGGTGTATAGGTGTACTATACAACTCTGCCTACCCCTTCGGACACTACAGCCGTGGTGTTATGTTACCGTTTTTTTTAGGTTTTAATTTTTAATGTCTAGCGCAACAACGTGAGGCTCTATAGATTGTCTGATTTGACTACAGCAAAACCGGTAGCCAGTCTGAAATACAATGCAGGAACAATGATGTAATTATGATAAATACCTACTCTTTCTGGCACACCAAGAATACTAAATTGACAGTCACGCATATTATAACAGATAGACACTGCTACCGAAGTCTGGGATACCCTACAGACAACCTTAACACTTTTTATGATCTGTTAAACTGAATCAATTATGTTTTGGTATTATTACATCAGCCCATTTCAGTCCAGTCCTGGACACAGGCCTCCCCCAGGGTAGGCGCATGCCCGCTCTCCCGTTTTCACCACGCGGTAAAAACCAGCTACCTGGAATAGTAGGGCGGCCGGGAATTAAGGACGTTTCCTTTAGCTACTCTTCATGGGGGGGTTTGCCCATAGTCACCACGCTGGGCAGGCGGGTTAGCAACCGCAGTATAGTGAACGATACGCAGGGGAACGCTGCAGCCCATTTCCCGGAAATATCCCTTAGTTGCCTCTTACGTCACCCACGGGAGAAAAGAGGGTGGTCTATTCTAGGCCGGTAACCACACTGCAGGTTTATTTCATTTGAAATAACATTAATTGATATTTAGGAAGACCTTATATACCAATCCATTTAACCAATTCTGATTTATATTTGCCTTGGTGACATGACAAAACGACAACTGCAATTAACAGTTCGTATACGAGTATTGTAATGGGCAATGGGCAGATATCGTCGAAGAACCGATAACCGCTGGGGAAGAAAGGTTCTCGAGTGGCGACCACGAACCGGAAGACGCAGCGTTGGCAGGCCTCCCACCAGATGGACCGACGATATCGTCAGAATTGCGGGCAACCGGTGGATGGAATTGGCAAGCTGTCGTTCTTTGTGGCGTTCTAAGGGGGAGGCCTTTGTTCAGCAGTAGACGTCTTCCGGCTGATGATGTGATATTGTAATTACGTCTTTTTAATGCTACCCTTAGCGCCCTAAAGCCTAAAATATAAGGTTCAAAATAGGATGAATGAACTGGTTGGATTATTCATGATAAATAAGATTAGATATTTTAGTTTAAGGGGCGTGTAATTATGTTCATTCAATAAGATTAATTAGGTACTACATTACATCACACTGTGCCTTGGCTAAAATAGTAAATTGGATCGATCGAGGCGGGACTATTACTAATTAAGAGTTAGGTACGCAAATAGTTTTTTCCTGTATTAATTTGTGAAGATTTTGAAGAAAATCTCTCAAGGTATAGTGAAACATGTGCTTTATTTTTATCGTAGGATTTTTTTACGTCTGTACATTTAGATTCTAAAGTATTATTCATCAAAGAGTACAAATCATCAAGCCTAAGTGCTGTATTAAAGTGAGAGCCAGTTTCAACTACGAATAAACGTGAAAATACTTAGTTCGGAATTGTTCCGAATTTTTTTTTCAGAAAATCTCTTCATAATAATTAACTCAATTACGTTTATGATCACGATACCAAAGTTACGTCACATAAATTCACACTGTATCGTTCTTGTAGAATGGCAATTATCGATTCAACAGCAGCGTCGTCCGTCCTTCGATAATAATTAATACGGTAGGAAAATTTACGTGTGGTTTACCACAAACAACTCTTGGACAAATCAAAAGTTAGACAAACCGACCGGCGACCGACGTTGGTAGGTAATTATAACAATTAAAACTAAAGGTCCAAACAATAGGTTTTATTCCGTCCTCTTTGTTAAAGTCAAAGTCTAAGAGTTTTTAATTTTTGTAACGATGCATTGTGTATGCATTTTTAAATAAGTAGGTACTTACTAAATAGTCTAGCCAGCTGCCAAGGCTCTTCCTGCCCCTTACCATGAACTCTTAAAGCAGGGCAGTTTACGTCGTGGAACCGAGACGCTGCATTACCATGCAAGGAGCGGCGGCGTCTTCGGCGGTTCATGGTAAGGGGCTGAACAGTGAAAATGATTAATAAAATTCCGCATACAACCTATTCCATGATTATTCGATGAATGCTGGAACGATGATATTGGATAAGTGGTTCGAGAAAAAAATAGACTGCCTCGTTGGTCTAGTGCTCGCATAGCGCGACTGCTGAGCGCAAGGTCCTGGGTTCTATCCCCAGATCGGGCAAAGTGTATTGGTTTATCATTAGAGCATCCACATTAGCAGCTAGGAGTCTGGATTTATGCCCGGTAACCGGGAAGAGGCTGGACTTCTACTACATTGAGACATAACTGGCAAAACCTGAGTGTGGACTGTGGGCACTACCTATACACCTCTGACCACCCCTTCGGGCAATATAAGGCGTGATGTTATGTATGTATGAATTTACTAAAATTGTAGTCATCGCCAAGATCATAAATGTTGAAATTAACTTTTCTGTCAGTTTAGTATAAATAATTGCTTTTGTTTGCTACTTACACTAATTTAGAGGAATTTAATATAATTATAGGAAGTTATGTATCACGAAGCACCTTCCTTACCTATTTATTATCGTGTGGCTGCAGACACAAACCTCATATTATGTGGATGACAGGTAAAGTTACTACTGAAACTATTAATACCAGCCTATAACTGTCCCACTGCAGGGCAAAGGCCTCTTCTCGTATAGAGAAGGATTGAGCATTGAAGGACTGAAACTATTAGCAGTGATAAAATTATTATACATATGTAGAGGATTTATTAATAAAATTATAGATAAGTACCCAAGCTTCGTGCAGAAAAAATATGCTAGACAAAAAATATGCAAGCAGATAAACGATCGCCTAGCCAGTGTTCTACGAAACGCTAAGAACCTAAGAGTCGAGATATAAATAACAAAGGAATAATTTTATTTTTAATTCTAGTGTCACGCGAGGTTTTCTCATGTATCGTGGTTTAGTGACGTAATCATGTAATCTGACATACTTATACCTAGGACCTGCTTTTTGTTTTCGGGGGAACCTTCAAAAGTAATACGGACCCTAAGAGGTCATCATCATCATCATCAGCCGGAAGACGTCCACTGCTGAACAAAGGCCTCCCCCTTAGAACGCCACAAAGAACGACAGCTTGCCAATTCCATCCACCGGTTGCCCGCAATTCTGACGATATCGTCGGTCCATCTGGTGGGAGGCCTGCCAACGCTGCGTCTTCCGGTAACTAAGAGTCCTAAGAGGTATGAGCCGAAAAGTGTGGGATTTCTACCCCACTGAAACTATCCCTGTGGTCACGGACAAGGGATGTCCCGGGACCTCTAAAAATAACACCTACTTAGGACCTAACTATCTAAAGGGCAGGTGACTACAGAGTAAATTACTTAAATAGAAAAAAATATTTTAATGTCCACCATATAGTTTTTACTCAACTTTACAATCCACACAAATATTAGATTCGCGGAGTTTTTGACAATACGAATACATCATTAGGTTTGAAAATTATCACTTCCCAAGAATCATAACAAAGAAATCACATCCATTACAAAACATTTACAAAAGGCGAGAATAGTCATAAGCATCTTGACAATGACAATATGTTGTAGTAAAATCTATTTTACTTATAAAAATATACAACAAAAACTGGGACCTATTAACTTGGTAGTACCCATTCATTACAAAGGTCATACGTATAGCGTTAGGTACCAAGTAACAGCGGCAACATCACATTGCACAAATATCTTTGATTTTCAAAAGAGTTTGAAGCACTGAACACTGAACAATTAGCCAAACAGCACAAGCCACACTTCAACCTTCTCAAATACTGACGAGTCTTAGGTAGCTGTTTCTACGGCATAATAAGGTGATGATATGGTATTAAAGAAGAATAATCCGTGTTTCATCTATCTGACATACAACCTCCGTGAGATGAAACTCGTGATGTAAAGTACCAGAAAGCAATGCACAAAAGTCAGACGGCCAAGAGAGATAAATGCCAGCAGTTCTCTTTACACTCAGAGTAATGACTAAAGCATAGAGGGAGCGTTGCTTCCAGCAATACTGTACACTTTTTTTGCCTCGGTAGTGATGTGCCGTATTTGGTAAGTCGAAGTATCGAAATAAATTTAGTTCTTGCCAGAAAATGTACTTCTATTGAATGTACGTTATTTTCACGTTGTATAAAACATACATCACCAAGGCATCAATATAAATTTAGTCCCAAACTTAAGAATTATCTAGTAAGGGTTTAAATTACAACAAATACGTGATTCGTTGACTAAAAGATTTATATTGCAACACAGGTCCACCAATCACTGTACTTGATATGAAACATTTGATAAATTAATGGCTAATCTTTATGTTGGTCCTTTAGAAACTGGGAGCAAAAGTAAAAACACATATAAATTTTGTAAATGTTTAATAAATAGAAACAATATATATTTTTTTATAATCTAGCTGTGCCCCGCGGTTTCACCCGCGTCAATAAGTGTCGTTACCGATGTCTTTGTAGTTATTCTGTATTATTAGGGTTTTATAGCCAAATGGCAAAAACAGCGGCTATGCTTAGTCCATCTATTTCTAGCTCTTGTAAGCACTTTACACCAGTTCTCTTTCATTTGGAGGCATACTGTAAAATAAAACGATATTTGCTATAATTTAATGACATAAAATTAATTATCGTATCGAATAGTATCGATGAAAAATATCTACTTCACTAGCATGACATAACCTCACAAATAAACAAATTACTTTATTGTTAACTTAATTCGTTAACACAGTATAATTCGCAAAAAGATAGTCTGAAGGGATCATCATCAATCTAATGTGTATGTATAAGTGATAGTATACAAAAATTACGCGTGATTTTATAAGAAAATTGCATAAAAACACTTACCCATGAAATCTTACAAATTCATTGTTATCTTTCCGTGATGAATGTGATTTACACGATAAAACAAAACTAACCATATTAAACGCTTATTTATCTGTCCTTTGCACCTTTTGTACACAATCAAGTTGCTTATATTATGCAAATAATTATATTATTTTTAAAATAAACAATGACCACCAAGGACTGACATTCACTACGTATAATACGACTAAATCAAATACTTTGTACTATTAACCGTGTAGAACCATTCTACTAAGCAACTATGTGCTTTTTTAATTGGTCGTGTAGTAAGAGACCAATTATGACCGTTTGACAATTTCGGAATGTACATTTAGTTTTAAGCATATATGAGTCCATATATGTTTGTCTCTTTTATATATATAATCTGCGTCATAAGAGAGAGGAGATTGGATTTATCGTAATTTGTGTCTAATTTGTTCGCTCTCTCTATGCTTTAGTAATTACTCTGAGTCTTTACATCGGACCATTGACAATAAAGCAGTCAAGAATTATCAACCCCCATAATTTATAATTTCGGGTAGTTTATTTGAAAAACACCTACGCCAGGAAGGGAGCGGACTACACTACGTATACGGTCTTTTTAACCTTTAGAACGCCACGGTCGGATATAGCCGACAAATGAAAACGTGCCCAACACACCACCGTCGCTGATGGCCGACAAAAGTCGAGCATTAATTTGTGGCATAGCTTTGAGAGTGCGTCGATGCGTTTACGGTCTGGCGTTCAAAAGTTTAAACCGAGGATATAGGGATATTATATATATCCGAGGACCAATAAAATTGTTCATCTTCAGCTCAGCAAGAGGTGGGTTTAGCCCTAATGAGTCTAAATACCCCGTCACCTGTTCCAAGGCGGACACGATAGACGTGGAATTTCCCATATAGAAGCAATATATGCTTCTAAATACATACGCATAATATAAACGTACAACTAGTTCCGCAAAGTGGGTTCTGACAATAAGCAATACAGATAAGAAATGTTGCATCAAAAAGTAAATAGGCTTAACCTTATGGTCTCGATTTCAGGTAAACTACTGCCATAATAAACGGTTTATTGTGTTTACAATACAACATTATTATAATAAACGAGTTCATATAATAACTTGGCATTTATAAATTATACCTGACCTTGTTGTTTCATTGTCAATGATAAAAAGGGCAATAGGCTCGCCCCCTATTACATTGGGACCTAAAACATAACTGGCGAAATGTGGGTGTACTATATGTGCACCTCTGCCTACCCCTTTGGGGAATACAGGCGTGATGTTATGCAATGATAATATAGGCGTGTAGAGAAATAAACATTATGAGAATGAAAGTAAGTGTAATCTCATAGCCTTGGGTGTTTATGGAAAACACTCAATCAACGTTTTCACTAGAGGACATCCGGTATGGTCGCGAAGACATGTCGCCCATTTTTCGCGTGACTTTGTGGGAGAGTGCCGTTCGACATTTGCCTTGTTCACACTGCCCAGCGGTAAATATGTCCCCGAGGAACCTCGTCAGGGGTATACTATTCACCAGTATTGTTCAGTGCGACTTGGATAAAGCGACTCGCGTCCCCACTATTTAGAACTTGTCGGGTGACAAGTTCCGCGACCCGCAGACATCGCAAGCCAGCAAGACGTCGGACGACATCACGCGGGACGCACAAATTTCGTGTCGAGCAACAGAGTTGCTGAGCAAATACTGCCTGGTGAAAACGCGGCTTTAAAGTCTATAATATCAATCCTAACCTTTATGTAGGTAAACACTAAACCTACGTTTAAAGACAACAATTCAAAACACTCCACTCATAAGGTACTTCAGGAAATTAAATGCATTTCCAGTGTGCCAGAATGATAAGATTGTAAAACTTACTATGTTGCTTACTATACGTTATCATTAATCATATCTCTCTTTACTCTGTTATATGTGCTTTTCCGGATACACCACAAACGTATGTTTTCTAAGTACTAACGCTCTTTGCGTTTCATTTATTTATTACTCGCTGACCTGGCGAATTTAGTACCGCCTTCTCACCATTTAAAACCTTCCTTCGACTTCTAAGAATATTTCAAGATCGACCTTAACCAAACGGTCCCGCCGTTCTCGAGTTTTAACGAGACTAACGAACAGCAATCCATTTTTATTTAAATAGAATAGAAAATTCGACGCTGTCCAAAAACACTATAGGTACATATGGAGGATATTTGTCTTATCAAAAAGGTTTCTTTATATCATACAATTTATATAAAGAACAAAATAATAATAACTGTTGTTATTGTAATGTGCAACTAGTGTAAAATATTAATCACGATTCTATGTAGGTATAAATAGCAGGCGACATTGTTCTTCCAATATTGCACGATTAATGTTTAAAGTTATAGCAATCTAGGAAATGAATAAAGTGCTTAACAGCAGCAGCCAATGTGTTTACATTTTTTTATTTATTCTATAGTTTCATAAATAAAATGCCTGGCGCTTCAATATGGAACAGAATTCCACCCTTTGAGATTTCCGTCCTTTCCCAACTGCTAAGGAATATTACGGTCGGCTCCCAGTCTTTCTGGATGCAACAGGATACCAAAATATAACATGGGACTACCGATTCCGATCGATTGACGACGATCTGATCTTCCTAATTCAGTAACTGGATAATATGATACTCCTTAGTTGTTTAAGGAGTATTATATTATCCAGTTATTTATCCAGAGTATTGTAACTGGTTGTTAAACTTTCCAGCTTCTCACTACACGTAAAGGCAGACAGAGATCAATGATTAACAGAGCCAACGGCTGTAAGAGACACGGAGGGTCACGATGTTATACACCCATCCACGGATTAACCGTGCAAGCAAGGCTTTACTTTCTCCGTTTACCTTGCCGGTCGTTACTTAGCCACGAGTCCCTTTAAATAAAAATCGATCAGGCCCTTTGGAAAGGGCATCCAGAGCATAGATATTTGTATCACAATTTCTGTTGGGTTTATTCTTAATGTTTAATGCGCCTAGAAAAGCTTGCGTGGTTTTGTACTTTATTAGTTAAGGGCCATAATCAATTAACAAAACACCCATAACACACTCAGGGTCCATAAAAAGTTTTATTTATTTGTTTAAGGACTACTGTTATGTTTTTTGATGTAATAATGTTATGTTCCAAGGTAATAAGACCATCATTATATTTTTCCACTTCGTTGGTCTGTTGCTCGTAAACTCAAAACGTTTCGCAGACTTGCTGTCGATTCCTAGTAATCCATACTCGTTGCTGCTACTGAGCTTAACCTAATGGAAAAACTTAGTAACACTGCCTGGCCCAAGATTGGAACGCAGGACCTCATGCTCAGCAATCGCGCTTATTCCCAGTATTCACCGCTCAAAGGCGCATATAGTGACAAGCCTACTGACATTCATCGCGCCCTGCCTGGGTCTGTCCCCTCGTACGACTTGTTTTGTCGGCGACGGAAGGGAACTGATTTTACACGTCACCCCACGGATATTATAACGATTCTCGTACCTACAGCACTCAGTACTCACGAGTATGGCATTACTGAATAGTATCAAACACAGTCCTAAAGTGAAAAGTGCCGTAACTCAAAAGGATCAGCACCTTGACAGAAAATGGGTTTTCTTTCTATAGCTCAGTCAGTTAATCTTGTGTTCTGAATCATTGTTTCACTTTTCAGCACATTGCTTGCACTGAGGAGTTCAATGTGAGAATTTGCACTTCAAATGAAAAAGGGTGTAAATAGTCAAAATTGAAAATCAAATTTTGCCCGCATTTTGAGTAACGGTTTAAGTCTGTCTACTATTGATGTCCAGGACGGATTTTATAAAAAAATCCTAGAGTTAATAGGTAGGTACTTATATAGAATTGTTAACTTTAAGCTTACTTTAGATGTAAGATATCCAATAAATTAAGTAAATGAGGATAAAACTGTGAACGCGTAAAGTAAAAACAAAATACCTACATGAAATATAAACTACCAATAAAATCATAAAGTTTTGGATAACTAGATACAACATTTTTAAGTTATGACATTTCAATGTTATAATAAAGATTAATTATATTTTATTAATCTTATATATAAATAAATGTGATATGTATTTATACAAATTGCAATTTTATTCACTTGTGTGCGAATGAATGGAGCTAAATGAGTCATCATCTTAAGCTTTTAAGTGACCCACAGCTGGGCATAAGCCTCCTCCCCTAAACGCCACTGCTTCCTGTTTTGGGCCTTTTGCATCTAGGAGTCATAAATGAGTCGTAGGACGAGAAATATACTTACCGACATATTAAGAATTAAGTATATAAAAAAATGTATTTAGTCGTAGCAGGCCATTTTCACTAACAAGAAAACTTTTGCCAATGCTTCTCTAGTATATTCACAAGCATGAGTCACAGTTGCATAAACGTCCGAACTCGAAATAAAACACTGCGGTCACACAATCTTTCTGAGCAGAAATCTTGCATGCGACCTTTTACCCGAAAATTCGTACAATTAGTTAGTGCCAGCCTCTGTAAAAGTATAGTGCAGGAAATGATAGGTAGTGTCTCTACAGTAGGTATCTTATCTAAGAGGTCAGGCAAAATGGCCTTCTTCAGGACTGGCATAATTATGCATGTACATAGATACCTATATTTGTATGACATACCATATTTATATCCCGTAGACTATTCACTCCCAATAGGGGAATAGTCCAATGGAGGAGGCCTTTGTTCAACAGTGGACGTCTTTCGGCTGATGATGACATAACTGCATATTTTATTTAACTCCTATAAAAAATATGCGAAATAATATTCAAATTAATAAAAGATCTGATTTCATTCAGGTTCTAATTCTTGTCTAAAAATTATATGGCTAATTAAGTTACTCTGGTACGTGTTGCTTTATTAACATTAATTTGATAATTGGCATATTCATTAGGCTTTGTCTTTTGTTTGTTATAGTTTATTGCATACAAACAAAAAAACGAATGCGTGTTCGCGTGCCTATTAGTAGAATTAACGTTTTGTTAACAATAATGCAAGATGCAAACACTATGTGTAGCAGCACAGGTAGTAGGCATGTTGCTAAAATGTTCGAACAGGCTCTAAATAGATTGAATGAAAACAAAACCATTTGTTAGATGTTTTAATCGAGTGTATCTATGTTACGACATAGAACCTTTCTGAGGTTTTTAAACGTACATAATATTGAGTAAGAGATTAATAAAAACTGAAAAACAAAATCATTTTGTGCCATTTTTTTTAGTCTTAGTCAGCCTCTTAAAACAGGATGTTTTCCATTGAGTAAGTAGGATGCCACACTACACTGCACATAGCGACGTCTCGCTTCTACAACAATACATTATTGTCCTGCTTTAAGAGTTCATGGTAAGGAGCAGATCAATCAATACTGAAGTAGGTACCTCCTAGACTTTTCCATATCATTCAACAATAAAGACTTTATGTTTTATCTCATTAAGCAGCAAAAAATATTTTTTTTATAATTACTTCAATTAACATCGCAAAATCTAACATTTGCGTGTAACGCTACACTAAATCATAAGATTGTAGTAATTTTGTAATAAATCGCGCATTAAAAATTATTGTTTTTGAATTATTCAGTGATGCTCAATTGTTAATACGGCAAAGGAATAATTAAGATTCAGGCTTCTGGGTTATAAGTGGATCCTTATAGTATAATTATGATGAATGGTTTATTTAATGTTTTTTTGTTTTGTATTGTTACTAATTCTTTTTATACCGTACCTAACTACTTACTTTCATAAATAACGTTCAGTAATAAATACTTAGGTAGGTACTGCAATTGGTAGGTAGATACTTGGTAATTGAAATTATTCAGACGCAGTTCCAACGAACAGAAAAAGACATGACATAAAATAAATAAGCACACAGTAATTAAACAATGACTAGGATATCTAGTCATTAATCCAAAGTATCAGTTTTCAGTACGTCCAGACGTATCCCGTGTATTCTAGGTTTGTTTAGATAAAACAAACAAATAAAGTGGGACATGAGAACGTACTTGCATAGTCGTTAGTCAGTGCGGAATAGAGAATATGAAAGGAACAAGAGCGCGGGGGCGCATTCATGTCTAGCTAGAACGATACGTACAGCTTTTATATAAAAGAAGCGCCGTGTTTCGCAACCATTCGAATTTTGAATCTCGGCGCAAACCTACCGAGGGGCGCTAGGGAGTCGGAACGCATCCGTATTTACGCGCGCAAAGTGACAGATCTTATTGTTTTTATTTTTCCCATAAACAATTAAATAAATCTCTTTTAATATGGCTGTTACGAGTGCCAGGAATATTGTGAATTTGAAGGAGAAGGGCCATTTCGAACGCGAAAATGCTAGGCTCGATAAATATACGGTAAGTAATCTATTGTTAGAAACAAAAATATTGTTGATTACCTACACATGAACAAATTCATTGCATCTACAAAACTCATACATTACCAGTGTATTAAATTAAAATACAATTTTAAACAGAATTATTATTTTACTTAGATGAAATTATTAGGTCGATAGGAATACAAAGTATTTCACTAGACATTGTAATGATATAGGGTAGATATAATAGTAAAAAAAATGCAAAGTACCGACACTTATTATTGAGAAATTTTATAAGGAACAAGACTTTATAGATGAGCCTAAACACAGCATTGAGATTTTTTTTTAACCCGCCTTAAAATAAGGATTTTCTGGAGTTTTTAAATGCATTAATTAATTTCAAACTATTAGTTCCAAATTTCTTTACCAATTTCGAATTCCTCCGACGACATATTCTGTTTATTACCTAATATAAATTTATATTTATGTAGTAGACACAACTGTAAATTACTTATTAGTATTCTTTAATAATTAATAATTATATTCTTATTTTTGGCTACTATTAATAAAACTGTGTGCACGCAAGTAAAGAAAAATTTGCATGTTTATTTGTAATTATTACTTTTTTAAAATCCTTTCTGCATCCTCATACTAAATGTACTCAACGATATAATTATTACAGTAATAATTTCCCACTGTTATAACAAACGTTTCACCTTGATGTCTATTATTTGTCTCAAGATAAATTATCTAGTATGTACCTATCAATAACATAATAATTGATATCTAGGTCAGTGTTACTGGAGGCATCGTTCCCAGACGTTTAACAATCTTATACGGAAATTAGAGTGTTAATTTTTAAACGAATATGAAAATTAAAATATAGAACGCATTGTTTAAATATAATTATGTGAACTTAAGACTGTCATTATCTGATTTATGGCCAGGAAATTCGAATTTTAAATCAGAATTGCCGACGAGGCAACAAAATAATTTTTTAAATCGGTTTATGAATGACGGAGTTCTGAGGGATAAACATAAAAAAAAAGAATTTTTGAAATCTATTAAATGAAAATACATCTCGAACTAGGACGTCGACTCATTAAACTAAGGTTTGACATTAAATCTATTAACAATGAATAAGTATAAAGAAAACTTTAATTTGACAAGGGATTACGTTACTATTTAATGAAGCGTAACATTTACGGAAAATAAAATAGACGTTTCAATTTACATGTAAGAATCTAATTTTAAATAATTGAATATTTTATAAACACTATCTATAAAAGGTACAAATTAATTAGTTAATAGTCTGCAGGAAGCCAATGATAAAACTAAAGAAAATATGCGCTACGATGGGAATTCTACATACCTAAACTTTAGCCTTGTATGCTTCTTGGTATTCCCGTTCAGTGCAACGGGAATACGAAACATACGAAAGATTTTCTCATCTATAACATCCATTCACGAGGAAAAAATATAGCCATCTAGCATTTCGACTGGCCTACGAAGCTACGACAGCTACAGTAGTATTGAAAAAAGAACTAGACTAGATTATAAGTACTCTGTGTACTCTATACATTGTGGATTTTTATCTTTTAAAATCCTAAAGCAAAATAACCTATGTCTTAATTTTTGAAACTTAAACCTTAATTCGAAAAAAAACAATTAAATACGATTTCTAAATTCGTTTTCTTTGTTCCTAATACCTATTTGTGGCCAGCATCATACACTATATTAGTAAAACCTCCTTCCTTTTACATAGATTAAAATTTATTATGCAGTCTGCCTTCGTCACAGATGTGTGTCGCCTCTACGTTAGCAAACAGTTCATTGTGCCAATTTCTAAATCAATGTGCCGTGCTCGTTAATCACGTACTTAGTCTTCCCATTTTTAACAGCCTTTATTTAATTAGTTTTCAAATATTCAAACAATTGAATATTCAGTAAGATCTAGAATTTCAACGCCGTTTTTTAACTTTGAGTTACAAATTGCTCTAAATTAAGGATGCAGATGAAATCTTTTTCAGTTTTTTGTCGGTAAATTAAAGTATAAACAAGAATTATTTATTAAATATAAAAACTAGTACATACTGAGATACACATATAGCTGTTGCCTGTGGTTTACTTGGAACTAGTTATGTACCTTGGGCGTATTCTAGCTATGTGCTTTCATAACAATCATACACTCAAATCTGATTCTACCGTCAAGGTACGATTGATTATTATCCAAATTCTCAGACTTATACTTTTATAATACTGTACAAAGTAGAATAAAATAAAAAGCCTAGTCGACCATTCATCCAATGCCTCCATTAAGCTCATTTCGCGTGTATGCTACCACAGTGATATAGGTCACGTGACCGGGTCCCTAACTCACTGCATTAGGCTCTCTATAACAACACATAACAACTGCTCATAACAACACATAATACTCATAAACACCCGCTTCTGTGAACATTCCTGGTTCACTGTAAAAAAAAGTACACTGGCACTACAACGAGCAAGGCTAGATAGCAAATTAGATAATATTGTAGTGTTTTAATTTTAATTGAATATAAGTTTACTTACTTTGGCTAATCTGAATCTCTAAGGGCACACACGAAAGTCATGATTGGTTATTTCAAGCTTGATTTGACTGTGTTGCCTGAAATCAATGATTATAAAGTTCTAAGTGTACTCTACTTTAAAGGGTAAAGCCCGCCACAGACGTAGCTATAATTTATATTATTATATAGTGCTAATAGATCCCCTATCCTATACCCTTTCCCTCCGTGGATGTCGTAAGAGGCGACCAAGGGAAAATCCAGAAGATGTTCAGCAGCTTCTTCTGTATCTTACCACAAACACTGTGATCCCTAGGCCGCTTGTCAAGTATGAGTATAATGGCACCCCCCCTTATCTAAGGATGAGGCCTTTTTAGTCTGTCTGTCATCTGTAGTCGCTCGAAGCCATATCATAATATGTCTTGCTATAATATATATTATAGCTACGTGTGTGACGGGCTTAAGACGAATTTTGATGCAGCATCGGTATTATTGTGTAAATGGAACAACTCAAGGCTCTGATTCAGAGCGATACTAACCTAGACTATGTACTAGAATTTAAATATATTGAAGGTTTTAGAAAGAGGATAACACTAGTGTATTTAATTTGTTTATCGAATTTCGTTCACGTAACAACCTTTTTGGTGATTCGTCAACAGGAAGCTTGGCTTGTGATCTACAAGCATTACTTACGTTTAGATCATGGTTATTTATTCTTCTGCTCCTTTTTGTCTAATATGGGTCAATGATGCGTCATAGACGCGTCTGTTTCCACATTAGCCTCTCTGGACGCCTGTGGAAATTCTAACGAGGACTTTGTTGGGATAAATAAAATTCTAAGTTGACAGCGCAATAGCAGTAAAATCTGTTTCTATTAGAATATTGAACAAATCGTAAGGGCCTGTTCCCACTGATGGACCGTCTATTTTCTTGGACATCTAAAGAGCCAGTACAATTTATATGACCTGTTCACATTTAAACTGAATTAAAAAAAATAATAGATCTAGTTTTTTAGACGGACATTTTGGCACTGCGAAGGGCTTCCCGCCCTGAATCAGATATAGTGTGAATGAATCTGCGATGAGACGTCAAGAAATGGGCATTCGGAAGGAGATAAAAAACTTTGTTTAATCATTTCTTAATTCACCCATAAACGTTTTAAAAGTTCCTGCTGATCGGAGCCGGCCGGTGCATGTTTGAAAACGCACGGCCGGCCGCCGCGCACCGTCTCCCATATAAACAGACGCGCGGTCCGTCTTAATGAGAACGGGCCCTAAATAGCATTTAAACATGATATTAGCATAATTTTATTCATGCAAGCATCTAAATATCAAATAACTAGCGAGCAGTTTTGTTCTAAAACCAGATGCTCACAAACGTCTTGTTACCCTTCGTATGAATGGTAAAATGAAGCTATTAGATAACAACCTCAATACATTTTCTACTTAACAAAATTAATTCAATGACCCCAAAATAACTGAATTATCTTCTTACATTTTCAGTATTTAAATAATAAATTTGCTGACTGCCTAGTTGGACTTAGCGCGACTGCTGAGCACGAGGACCTGGGTTCAAATCCCGGGTCGGGTGTTATTGGGTTTTGCCATTTAATAATTCTCAGTGCAGCCCGGAATCAGGCTTTGTGCCCGGTGGATGGGAAAACGCTTGACCCCTATTACATTGGGACCTATAACGTAACTGGTGAAATATGGGTGTAGGTACTGTTACACACCTGTGCTTAACTTCGAGGAATACAGGCGTGAAGTTATGCTATGATTAATGACAGTAGGCTCGCCCCTATTACATATATACTATTACAAAATAAGTAATTAATCAATAATGTCGGTTTCACGTACGCCAAAGAAAAGCAATTCTAAGCTTACCTCTCCCACCCATTATGGATCCGATTCAGCGCTTTATGTAGCCGAAAGTCATGAACATTCAGAGCTTAATATTACAAAAAGATGTAAGCGCCGGCTGAATGACCCATCAACAACTGCTGATATTACATTATCCGACCTAATGGCCAGGATGGACGAAATAAAGAAACAGCAGGACTCTAAGTTCGCCTCCTTGGAATCATCAATAGTTGCCCTATCAACCCAGAACGACGAAATTAAGGACACTGTGATACATCTCTCCGCAAAATACGATGACGTTCTTAGTAACCTGAAAACACTTCAGCAGGAAAACAACCGTTTCAAAAGCCACATAAAGACACTAGAAGCAAAACTCGAGCAGTTTGAGAAAAATGCACGATCCACCACAGTGGAGCTTAGAAATTTCCCTTCAACTGATTCTGAAGACAAGGAAAACCTAGTCGAGCTTGCGAAAAACATTGGCAAAGTTATCAACGTTCCTATTCAGGACTCAGATATTCGAGATGTATTCCGGATGAAGCCGAAAGGTAAGCCAACTGGCCCTATCATCGTGGATTTTACTTCGACTATCAAGAGAGAACACTTTATAAGATCTACAAGAACTTACAACAAAGTGAACAATCATCAACGTCTGAGTACTGCCAGTCTCAATATCGATGGTCCTCCGAAACCCATATATGTGGCAGAATCCCTGACTTCATCAGCTAGACGCCTTCACTACCTAGCTAGACTGTTTGCTAAAAACCACAACTACGAGCACTGCTGGACATCTTTTGGCAAGGTATATTTGAAACGTAATTCTAATGAACCCCGTCTGCACCTGAGCTGCGAACAAGATATTGAAAATCTGAAAAAAAGTATTTGACTAGTAATTTTTTGCTTTTATGTATTACTTATCTCTAATTTTACTGCATGCATAGTATTCTGCTCCCTTTATTTAAACAACGCCCATCTTTTAATAGTAAAAATAAATGTCCCCAGTAAATATGAAGACATAAACAACATACACAAAACGAACACTGACACTTGTACGCTAATACACCTCACATTCTTCGGCAAATACACGATAAACCCATTTCTTATGAATAACACATATGAGTTACCTAGCACAGGAAATAGTCTCTCCATTAAGTTAATAAAACCAACCAAAATGAAGTGTAACAGTTGTGTAATACTGAAAGTTACCTTACAAATTAATCTTGTAGACAAATTGACTTACGAGTATTATCCTACTAAAAGCTTTACCCTAAAAATTCAATGAATTAAATAATATTCAAAGAGAAATTGACAACTTTAATGTAGCTGACTCCACTATTTGTAACGCAGAGGATTGCTTGACTTATTTACCTGGTTCTGACAAATGCCTAAAAATTTTTCAACAGAATATACGTAGTTTAAAATGTAATTTACCTGGGTTATTGCCAATTCTTGTTAGAACGGAGATAAACTGGGATTGTATTGTTCTGACTGAGTGCTGGTTGCCATCTTCCCACTTTGTGCCTCCCTTGGATGGATATAATAGCTTTTTTACAACTAATAATCGTACGCAAAATGAGGGTGTGGTTGTGTATTGCAAGGAAAACTTAGTTATTTCAGTTGAAGAACCTATAATAGCAGAAGCAAATTGTCTTGTGATAACTCTGAATAAAGATATGGTAGCTCTTGCTATTTATAGACCCCCCGGATACAAGAATATCAATGTCTTTCTTCAATCCCTCAACAATATATTATTAAAATATTCTACTAGACAAAATATCATACTGCTAGGTGACATTAACATCAATATTGCTGAGCATAGTACAGACACAAATCTTTCTGCATACTTAGATATGCTTGCATTCCATGGTATGATACCCGCGTTCACATTCCCGACGCATAATAAAACATGTTTAGATCATGTACTACTAAAGACCAAATTAACGGCGCAGTGCCTTGTCCTCCAAACATCATTGACTGATCATAACAGTGTTGTTTTATACATTGTTACCTCTCTTAGACAGAAACCTCAAAAAGTAATGAAATACATAGATTATGAACGTTTAAATGCTGAACTAAAAAACACTGATTTCAGTTTTTTGTACACAATTAAGGATGTTAACGAAGCTGCAGCTTTCTTTCAAAAAAATCTTCAAAAAGCTATTACAGGCAACTCTAGGGAGGTAAAAATACCCAGACGAAAGGTAATCTTAAAACCCTGGATAACCCCGGGTATCTTAAAATGTATTAAAAACCGCGATAACCTACTTAAAAAATTTAAGAAAAATCCAGATAATGAAATAATAAAGACTACCTACAAAAGGTACAGAAACTTTTGCTCATCTCTATTAAAAAAACTTAAGAGGAACTTTGAGGTACATCAACTCCAAAATGCAGGCAAGGATTGCAAAAAGCTATGGAAAGCTGTAAAAGAGATCACGTATACAAACAAAAATAAAGAGATCCCGTTAGATTTAATATGCACTAATGATCCACAAAAATCAGCAAATAATGTAAATAATTACTTCGCAAATGTTGGCAGAATCTTGGCTGAAAAAATAAGCAAGAATAATTCCTCTACCGTACCTCATACTTTGAATTCATGCTGTCATTCTTTTACTCTTTTACCTACTGATGATGATGAGGTTAGGATGCTTATAGCAGGTTTAAAAAGTGACTGCTCAGTTGGTCTGGATATGATTTCTGGTGAAATTTTAAAGTCTAATAAGGATGTTCTAACGTCTCCGATATCGTACATCTGTAACTTGTCACTTTCAGCTGGAGTATTTCCTAGCATTTACAAGAAGTCGCGAATTCATCCCATCCATAAAAGTGGAGACAGAGGCTGTGTCAGTAATTATAGACCAATATCTATTCTCCCTACTCTTTCAAAAATTTTGGAACGGATCATTAACAATAGACTAGTAAAATATTTAGAAAATAAAAATCTTTTATCGCAAGCACAATTTGGTTTTAGAGCGAACAGATCAACATCAGATGCTGTGTTTGAACTGACAAATTACGTAGTAAATAATTTTGATAATAAAAAGAAGACAGTAGGAATATTCTTAGATTTAGCAAAGGCATTTGACACAGTCTCTGTCCCAATTTTAATTAAGAAGCTGGAATGCCTTGGTGTTAGGGATCTCCAGCTGAAACTTCTACAAGATTACCTGACCGACCGAACACAATGTGTCCAAATAGGAAATATCATAAGCGAAGAAGTTCCAGTGACTTTTGGAGTGCCTCAAGGAAGTATCCTAGGTCCGACACTCTTCCTTGTGTACATAAACGACCTCTGTCAGATGCAAATTCCTAATGCAAAAATCATTACCTTTGCAGATGACACAGCCTTGCTTTTCAGTGGTAACTCCTGGGATGAGGTTTTTTCAAATGCACAGAGAGGAATGGACGCTGTAACGAAGTGGTTGTATAAGAATATCCTAACGCTTAATGTGGAAAAGACAAATTACATAACCTTTTCCATGAAAACTAACGATAAGCCTAATCTATCATATAGTATTATCAGTCACTCGTGCTCGAATCTGAATGATGGACACTGTTCATGCCCCAATCTTTCAAACACATCATTAATAAAGTATTTAGGAGTGATGATAGACAGCAAATTAAACTTCCACCATCATATAGACCGTATTGCTGCGAGAGTACGTAAGCTTATTGTAATTTTTAAAGCTTTAAGATATGTTGCACAAAAAAACGTAATTAAATCAGTATATTTTGCTCTCTGCCAATCACAGCTCATTTACTGCATCACCTCCTGGGGCGGTGCATGTAAAACACATTTTTTAAAAATTGAAAGAGCTCAAAGAGTCCTTCTTAAAGTCAGCTTATCCTTGCCATTCTATCATCCAACTCTGGATCTCTATAAGAAATGGGAAGTATTGACGGTCCGACAGCTTTTCATTTTATATACTGTTACTAAACAACATTCCCTGTTAAAATACGAACCTGATAAATTCAAAAACCAGCGACGTAAGGATAAAGTTTGCACAACAGCCGCATTCAAAACTAGGTTTTCACATAATTTCTTCTGTTACCAGGGTCCTAACTTATATAATAAGTTAAACCGGATCCTATCAATATATTCATTACCAAAAAATAAATGTAAAAATATGGTTATGGAGTGGTTGCAAAAGTTAGATTACCACCTTACAGAAAAGCTACTTCATCAATAAATATTGATTGGGTGAAAAGCTAAATCATCAAAAATACATAGGTCATCTACACTCACACAAACACACATCTATACAATCACACACCCACACACACAGACTTACACAAACACGAAACCCTTGACACAACACATCACAACACACCCTACCATACATTCACATATACTGAGGCGTTGTTTTAGGTTTTAGTTTTTAGTTTAAATGTTTTTGTTAATAAGCTTTTATTTTTTGTTTATTACCTCCAAATGTTCTCCTTATATAATATTTTAAAATTATTCCTTATATCTTAAGTTCTAACATTTTCATTATAACACTGATATAACTGTTCTTTTTGCTTCCGTGGGTGGGGACCTGGTGATTTGTATTACAGGCATTTTACATGCCTACCTCAGACACCAGCTTCTCACATATTCTAGCCTATGCACATACCTGTATTTAAATAGATATAAGTATCTTTGTAATTATGTAAGGTTGGTTCTTGTGAGGAGAAATAAATAAACATAAACATAAACATTAAACATGCGACCACAGAGACACTTCTGCCTACTCTTTTGGGTATTACAGCCGCAATTACATGTATGTTACATAATAATGGCGTATGTACACACTAAGCACACGTTCTTGCGCCTGCGCCACAGATATCAACTTCATGACACACTCGCATAATTGATAGTATGACGCTGTCCAATAAAAACTAAGTTCTCGGTACTAAGCGTTGGTAATCCGGGTGAATTTACACTTGTATTCTTTGTTCCGGATGCTAGAAAAAATGTGACCGCTATCTAAGATCAACCTGTCTGCTGCTCAGATGTAGGATACGGAAAAATAGGAATTTGGAATATATTAATGAAGTATAGAGTTCGAAATAGCTTGTATAAGTATTGTAATGCGCTGGGACGCTTTCGGCACATGACGCGATATGGGCAATTCGTCGTAATTCCTAATTTCTAAACCATTACTAAATTGACCGAAACTATCATGCTTACTTAAAATATTCCCCAAATTAGTCAAAACTAGTTAAAAAGAGTGCATATGATATAGATTAATTAAGTATTTAAATATAATGTGATAAAAAATGTTGCTGTAATTCGATCTTTGTCCAAAAATAGTGTCAGTAGGAGTAACTGCATAATATTCAACTGCTACTTTTGAAAAGTGTGATATGATATTTGTTTCATAATTTTAATTAATATCTGATACTGACTATGACATCGAGAAGTTTGTTTAAAGAGTTTTAGATGACCTAAATATTCGATTGGACTTGCAGAAATGCAATACAGTTGAGTCTACTGACAAAAAATAAAGAAAAGTAAAGTACCACTTTGTTCCGCTTAAAAGCGACAGCTGTGGTAGGCGACTATCGATATTAAACTAAAAACAAACGTTATTTTTAATTCTTCTTCTATTTATAAATATTAAATATCATACAGCCAGGGCGGATCATAGACTATAGACTTAACAATATTACACACAATTAAATGCGTGTATAATTATTATCTGTATTATTACGCAATTTGCATCTTATTACCTCCTCCGTAATAGATTTGAAATGGCAGCTGCAGCAATCCAGATTAATATGAGTTATAACATTCCACGTTGATGGCAAAGTCACGGTCAAGGCTCAATTCAAAGTACAATCGAGTAAACAATAAAACGGCGTCACGAACAAACTATGCATACATTGCAAAGCTTAGGATTCCATATTGGAGTTTTCCTGATACTAATAGTCACTTGATAATTGCGAATGTTTTTGAATTTTAGTATAATCGCGGAAATAGACGGTTACTTTAGAGGTCATATGAGCTAATTATCATATTGCTGTTTGATAAATAAATACTTACATTTATTGTTCTATAAGTGTTAAATGTTCTGGGCAATTAAACAGTCTTCTAGCATCCATGCTTTGTTGACATTTTTGAATAATGCATATTGCTGCATTGTAGATTTTTTTTGCTTATTTTTCGACTTATTTTGTTTTTTTTCTGACATGCATTAAAACCTATTGCACTTATTTTATAAAAGGTACGACATTATTTTTAGTATGTAGGTACAATTTATAAGTGGTCAAAATAAGAATAAACAAAAAGGTTATTGCTTAATTCATATTTTTTTATTATTCTACATTCAAATTTTCCGTTTAAACTGAGTTTGCTGATAAAATTTTAAAAAAAAGTATTTTTATAAACGATGACGTTTTCAAAATTATTTTTATGTGTCAGATTACTAGAAAGTAGATTAATTAAGTTTGACAGAGTAAACTTAGGCTTGTTTTGTTCTTCTAAAATACCAGATGAATCCCATAAAAAATGTGAGGCGAAGACCGTGGACAGTAAGAAGAAGAAAGTAAGTTATTAAATACATTAAAAATTTAATATGAAAAAACGTAAATGAAAGGCAGGCCACGATCGTTGTATTTAAATGAAAATTATGGAGCAAGGAAATATCTTGGCATAGCACTCCATACTAAATTGTATTATCCTTCCAAAGTTATAAACCTTTTTACTCGACCGGTGTCGCACCTCTTGCATACTTAATAACTAGCTTTACTTAAAAATAATGTTATCATAAAGCTAAAAGAAAAGCAATGAGCTGAACTCATTTATGTAAGTTATATTATGTAAAATAGGGTTGACAAATGGATACCCATCCAAAATATGAGTGGATTTCATCACCATCCCGTTATATCAGCCTGGTATGACCCACCGCTGAGGCCTTCTCTTCTAATTAATTGAAAATAAATATTATTTTGCATCTTACATAATTGAACTTGAAATAAAAATAATAACGCAACATCACAATGGGTGACGGACATTATGTAATAAAAACCATTAATAATTACGTGGAACAATTTACTGCCGCAAGAAATTACGTACACGGACCTCGTTCACGATCAATACCAAGGTCCATAGTTCGTTGATCGCCTTACGCTAAACAATTAACCGTCCATTTGGGAACCGCGTTGCAATCTGTTTATTTTTTTTAATGTCAAGTTTACGTTTCAGTTTATTCAAGGGCGTAGACGGTTGAAGATTAATAGGTATAATCATTTGATTGGAGTTGAAACTCTTATTGTTTCTGAGGTTATCAGGTAGTTAATGTTCAATGCATTAAGAGCTTATCATATTGACATTTAAGTAAGATTACCGTATTGACAGATAAAGTATGATTGATCCGCGTTTTTTTGTTTACGTCGCCCAGCTGTAGATCAAAATTTTCGTAACACCACATCACCTTTCAGTTTCAGGATATTTGTGCCTGTCTTTATGCTTGCATTTTTTTCTTGCGCATAGTTTGGTATGATGCCAGTACGGGATGGTTTTCCATGACTCATATCTACATAAATAATATACTATCTTGTTTGTATTGTAATTTGTAATCAGCCTTTATTATTTTTTATTCATACCTAGTGTCTGATGCGGAAATAGGCCGTTAACTAGTTCTTTATTAATGTATGTGCCTATTAAAATTGTGTAGACGACTTACTTACTTTTTTGTCAATATTTGAATAAGGAAATCGCAATAGTTACGACTTACGGCCTCTTTGTGAGTCTATAACTTAATAGGACCCCAAATGTGAGCCGGTTTTCTTGACCTTCCATTGCAACCAGTGAAGTCTAACACTATCTAGAATATCAACTACACGTGCTTGACATACGAACTGCGAATAATGAGAATAAAACAGACTTCATTTAGAATTCATATTTTTTTTCTTTTGGTGCTCATTTTTGTGCAAAAATATAAATACTGATAACTATGTTGTTTAAATATTTTATACTATAATACAACTAAAATCACTCATGAAATTGCATAATTGTATTCATTTAAATAAAACCTGTTTTACTTCCTTGATTTAATCAAAAATCTAAATCTAGTTTGACGTTATGGTATGCACGAATTGTTCTAACAGGATTTAAAATTTGAATGGCATGTGTCAGGCCCTGCAAATACACAATTTGCGAAAATGAACCGATTCCCGATACTTAGTGAAGGCTAAATCCTTCATTCATCACCACTATCTGGCTAGCCTATTCCTCACATCTTAGACTGGGCTTCCAGACGAACCAGAATCAGCAAATCAGGTACCTGAATTTAACATCAAATTTGAAGTAAGACTGATGCTAATGGGGTGTCAGGATCGTACCGGCGAGAAACATGCTTAGTAATTGATAGTTTCGTAAAAAATAGAACCTATAAGTACCTCTATTAAAGTCCGATTGAGAATTGCACCAATTATAATGTGTAACAAATACAAACACTATTGTCAGCTTGTGCGGTAAAAAATCCTATCGGTAATTGATTGTTTTTTTTTGCCTTCACAACAACCGTATAATGCATTAATTAATTAAAAAGGATACCTTATTGCATAAAGATAATAAAGAAACAATGCACACGGATATGAAAGATTGACCAGCCCTGCCTCACATGCTAAATTTAGATATTAGCATACTGGCCGCCAAGACGTGCTCGCGATACAACAGCCTTGACATAGAAACGTCATGGCGTGGCAATGACCGCTAGCTCAGACTTTATTACCGAAACGGTCCGAGAGAACTACAAATTAAATGCATCTGTAGTATTAGATAACTTTGCTTACATAATGTTTGTAATGTCTTTTGAATGTTTTTTAAGTCTATGAGTCCTTGAGTTTAAATGTAACAGTTGTACGTTTTGGTTTTTTTTTTGTTTGTTTACACGTTTGTTTTGTCATGCGTTTACATACAAAAACTGAAAATGATTTCTTAGTCCTACGAAAGTACGAACAACCGTGGCATTTTAGAAAATTAAATCAGAGATCATAAACCTTTGAACATAACAAGTACCTACTATTTACTAAACTAAATCAAACGTACGTAATTCAAAATCCATAAATAATTCCAATTGATCATACTTATTTTATTGTATTTAGAATTAATTTTAATATTAAAAATCCCCCTAAAATTCCTCCATATCCGCTTTTAAGTATACACGTGTATATTTTACACCGTTTTATTTATGCACCATATAAAAACATTATAAATATTATTCTTATACAATAACAATCATAATTAAGAGTTAACGAAGTGTATCGAGTTGTAAAATAAATATATTTATAAGAATTACATAACCAACTAAAATATGCAATAAAAATTGAAATCAGGCTATTTTAGTCCTCGTCAAAACTTTTAAAGTAGGTCTCAATTACAAACACTGTTATAGCTGCTATAATATTTAAGAAGTGATTGATGTACATTAATGGGAATATACTCGCCGTCATACAACATTGCAATAAACAATTAATTGGGAAAATTTGGATGTAGGAATTTTCTAAAACTAAACTTTTGGACCACCTCACCCTTCGGGAATGTCCATAGTACGTTAGAGTAGATCCAACTCGCGCTAGATTAGAATAAAAAAACCTGTTTACTCGTAAATCGTTTACCAATGATGATACGGTTGTCTTTGATCAATCATTTGAATCAGGAAAGACAACATAAATATGTATACAATATTCATATATTCAAAAGTTTATGATTATTACTTAATACTTACTGCAATGCAAATAATACTGGCTCGTTTAGAACATGCATGACATATCCTCAAATTAAATCAACATTTAGATTAATATTATGTAATTTTATTCATGAATGTATAATTTACAAATAAAAAGGTTGATACCCCTGCCGCAATTATTTTTTGTTATAAAAATAGACGGGAAGTAATTAGGTTGTCTAGTGAAGACATTATCGGTAGCATTAACATTTTCTTAAATCTAAGCGGAATTATACAATACTGCCTGCTTTAACCTTATGACCTTATAATTAGAGCATGGTTAACCATACAATTATATCATTATAAAGTGAACAAACCAGCGCTGCAGTTCGTGCAAAGGGTCACGACAATGATTCTTTCTCAAAGCGAAGATTTGTATGATCCTCATATCTTAGATCTGGACGTTGCGCCAGAAGTATTTAATGCGTGCATAAAACAATCAAGATACAGCAGAAATTGCTCGCTTTAATACATACTAATATTATGTTATCGTAACTAAAAGGAACGTATGTATCAAACAGCTATAGGTAGGTATATAACCGTTAAATTATTCGTAATAATTCCTGGACATCAATTAATCGTGCACTCCGCGACATGTACGTGTATAAACAGCCACCCATCCAAGAGCTACAGCCGCCACTTGGCCTTGCCAATCAAACGCTTTGCACGTTATCCACATACCCACTACTCTCCTAGGAAATGGTCGTGCAAGATGACAATCTAATTCCGTGTTCTATGATACCTATATATTTTTTAATCTTAATTATACCTAATTTAAAAATTTACAGGCCAGCTTTAAAAGCCTTAACCTAAAAAGTATGTAGCAAAAAGGGAAACATTAAGACCTCTTTAATGAATTACGATTTGAACAATCTTATCAGAGCAGGCTCGTTGAAAGATGCAATTACGCGGAGTTAAATCGCTTATTTTTTATCTCACAGATTTTCCTGATTGTCTAGTATACGGAAGTCTATGTTTAATCATTGTTATATATATTAATATGCAGTTGAACAATATAACCAGTATAAGCCTCATAAGGAGTTAGACTAGAAGATATCGATACGTTTCCGGTATATACAACTGCCGCATTTCTCAGTGATCGTGCAGTTTATCTGAACTTCCGGACTTCTAAGTTCAGGACCTGTTCCAATAAATTAGAAAAACAAGGATCGTTTATCTATGGAAGATTAAAATTTAATACACATACTATGTAGGTACATACTGAATCTGAGGTAACTCAATTATTGAGTAATGTGATTAAGATAAATGTATCTGTCTGGTTTTAACGGCATCTTGGTGGACAAATTAAAGAAATAAGTTATTATGCTTATTTGAAAATTATAATGTCCGTTTACGAAACAAATGCCGGTAATAGGTATATAATCAACCATTTATAAAATTAAAAAGATTTCTTAATTTTTATTAATCTGGTAGATGGATGGTTTAGGTAGCCAGGATATTGAGGCAAGACCAGTTTAGGGGTAGCCTTAACCAACTATCATGTATTATGTAAGCCAAAGAAGTATGACAAGGTAAATAGCAAATAGGCATCCATGTTCTCTAATCCTTTAGAAAACAGGGCTTTGTATTTAGGTGTCATTAATAAGCGATTTCCTTATGTTTCTGTGACTTTTTCGATATCAAGTAAATGGTGAACATTGTAGTATCCTGGATATCCAGTGACCTATAACTATCAGGTAGGTACAAAATTACAAGTCTAGCTTCATCCAGGGCCTTTCTAGCTAGTATAGTGTATATACCTCTATCATAAATTTTTCATATTTCAATGCCCCAGACAAAGAATTACATCCGATATCTGATTATTATTAGATAATGTCATAGATCTGTATTAAGGAACTATTAAAAGTAGGTAGATACAAAAAAACAATTTTATGCACCTACTAAGCTTGACCTAGTTTGATCAGCTAAGAACTTATAATTTGTTGTCAAGTGCAATGTGAATTGCGTAATTATATGCATGTTGTTAACTACAGTTAATTATAGTAATATCAGTCTATTGTCCTATACTACCGGTTAAACGGAAAATGACTGCAATTTTGATCTATTATTATTATCTATTGCTAGTCAGCCTGTGATCTACATATTAATTACCTTTGATTATAACCTATTGTGTTTTTATGACTAATTGCGAAATAAAATTCCGGATGTAAGCTACCCAAAGGTGTGATGAGGAATCGATGACGTCATTTTCTTCCGGCAATGTTATATATACTTAAGTGGAGAGTTTATTACTAAATAGTCATTTACAAAGCCCGCATTTTGCCCTGACATGACAATCACGATCTCATGCCGGGCACTGGCGCACGTGACCTCTAAAACAATGAGACAGATATTGCATCAGGAACATACACTTATAACTACATTATACCAAAGAAATAAAAACCGTCATGAGCACGACCCTACTTCAAGACGTTGAAACAATCTTTAAAGTTTACATTGACGCGTTAAACGGTTGTGCACTCATTAATACCTTTATCTATCAATCAATGTATTCATTACAGTATTTTAGCAACGATCTGAAGTGTAATAAATCATTGTCTAGGCGCCCAGCGTGCAGTAATTTAATTGCTTCTTGTAACGCACTTGATACCCTAAATTCTCCTCTTGTTTCATGATCGGATACATCTGTCTGGACGACGATGGGTATCCGTTCACGAAGTCTTAATTGCCAGTAATATTTAAATTGCCTATCTGAGGCAAGGCTGTTACAAATCAGATCGATAGTCTGGGTGATGTCTAGACGTATGCTTTTTTTCAGTTGATGTATATATTTGATAAGATTTATAGGTAGAGAAAAGCCTTTGAAAAATTTATGATATATCAATTAAGCAGCATCGAATTACAGCTTGAAGTATAGTAGTAATTAGAATACATATATTTTATTAGCAAGTCAGGCAAGAAAAGAGCCAACAGAACTGTTTCCTTGGTGTTATAATTTATTTAAAAGAAGCATAATGTTGACTAGCTCCTGTTTCTTAATTGTAGGTAATAGGTACATTAAATTCTGCTAGATCAATTAATGGCTGAAATTATAGAGATTACTTATTAAATTTTAACTTAGACTGTCCTATGCGAGCCGTAACGTAGACTAGACTTTTAGGTCCAGGTATATTTCCTTTGATTCTTAAGCTACTCATATTATCAACTTGATTACTCATATAAATGGCTCACGAATTCACGAGATCAAGTGCAATTAATATATAAGGTGTTTAAATTAAAATGTTTGTAAGTAATATAAATATGTAACAATGCGTATTATAGCCACTAATCGTGACTACGGTTGGAATTAACTCACAATCAATTGCATTTAAATCAATCTAGTGCACCGGTTGTACAATGTACATATTCTGCTAATAGTTCACGCTAATGGCATAGAGGTGTACTCACAATGAGTCCGCGGTACTATAATAGCAACATTTATTTTTAATTTAATTTGACTAGGGTAATTATTATTATGCAGCGAGCAAGCTTGTAGTATGGTCGTTCTTTCTCTGTATAAGAATAGGCGTTTGTCTGGCAGTGGGACAGTTGTAGCTAGGGTTATTTCAACCCACAGCAGGCATCGTCTTGTACAAGTTAAGAAAAATATTTGATCAATAATATTATTGTAGTTTTAAAGCTATCTTCTCACTTGATCCTTAGGGCAGTGGATGACGATTAAATTATATCTAAAGGTATTATTATCTATAGGTACCTATTGTCCACCAACTATTATAACTATTGCATATTCGTCAGCTGAGATAATTTTTATTTTTAAACTTTTATTGATATTATTCTTTGTAGCGGTTATAATTGGATGGCATGTGAAAGTGATTAAAGCTAAAAAGTTGTTATTTTCTTCAAAATTAAAATCTTTATATTAGCCGTACGACCAATGAAATGTTTAATTTAAGTAGGTACTTAGGTATTCTTCTCCGATGTTGGTGGCCTAAGATTAAATACATTTTCCTCAGAGCGAGTACCTTACGTTTTCTAGCCTTGCTTGCCTAGTTCTATGGCTACAGTAAACAGTAACTAACGTAAACAATAAGTAATTGTAACAGTATGTGCACCACCTATTACTCTTAAATATTGCTGATTAAATACAACTGAAATGATCATGTTAGCCTGTAAACATCAACTCATATACATAAGCCCGATAACGCAGATTACAAGTTATAATATTCATGCTCTTTCGACAAAATGAGCTGTATTACAATTTAATTAATCTTTTTCAGTCCTTGCGCTACTTTGTTCTGACATCGTTTAGAAACGAGAACAATGTGTTTTAGGAGATTAAAATGTAAATGTATTGTATGTATAAACGTACATGTTTGGACGATTAAGTCACAATTAGTACTTACCTAGATAATATACCATTTTTGAAAAATAAAAACCTGGCGGGGGGCAGTCTTTTGTCCAGTGACGCCCAATAAGAAGCCCCCTTTTGGTGGCCATCAGCAACAAAATAGCTCAAAAAGTAACAACTGGGTTTTATAGGTATTAATCTACCTCCATCAGTCTATGAGATCTCCACCATATCACACGGAACCATCTCTAAAAATACTTCCCTAAACAAAAGAAGTATAGTCAAAATCAGTTGACTTTTAGAAATAACTAATCAAGTATATCGCTGGATATGAATCGGAACAAAAAACCTTCTTTTCTTTCCCTTTTTTTTGTTTCTGTTTTTGATATCGGTTAAAAACATAACCAAAACATTTTCATCGACATGCGCCAATGGTAATCCTTTCGTTGTGGTCATAACAGTACATTTGCAGTAGGTGTGTAAATTATGATAAAGGAATGCGTTTGCTCGCCACCTACTGAGTCTTAGGATAAACCTGACCACATAAAACAACTGATTTAATTGTTCCATTTACTTTGTCCATTGTGACTAAAGCTCAATACAGCTGCAAAAGGTTTAGCATAATTTTATTGCTTTGAATCAAGGCAACCGAACCGGACACGACACGGTATGCAAAGGGCTGCAGTATTTCCAACAGATATTGCCCAAAAAGGTCCTTTAGAATATAAACCAGCTAAATATTGACAATAAAATATGAATGACTGGACACTGGAACTAAATTTGCAGAAGTTATTTCGAGCGCTTGCCGTGTTGTTCAGGCACTGATTTTGTTGCAGTAAATAGAACAAGTCCATAGTATTTGTATATATTGGATATTGTCCAAAACGTGTCGAGTTATGTTATTTGCAAGTATACTCAAAATACTGTGTCAAATAAATGTTCAATCGCAAACCGACTGGCTACCCACTATACCACTGCATTTACATCATCATTTGATTAATTCTACTTAATAAATTACCAGTAATACTTGACAAAAAGAAATTGATTACTATCTATCCGTCCCACACGTCCCAAATACAAGAGTCAGACATTAAAAGAAAGGGATACCCCTTGCTTTGCTTTTCGTCTCTGCCTCTCAATGATTTGAATTAGTACCTACAGTTGATTACAAAAGCGTAAATCACACGAGTGTTAACACTACTGCGCACAATCCACTTCATTAAACAGTTGTTTTGCCTACAAATGATAGGTAATCTGCAGTATCGTCATTAGTAAACACGAGGGTATCAGATCACAAGCTCATTACCCACAGCACGAGTATTTAGTGCATAATAAATCCTCATCCCTACTTGGTACTGTAAATCGGGATGAATTGATATTCAGGGGTGAATAGAAACAAAACTTTGGAGTTGATTTAACATTAAATTATTATAGTTAGTTGTCAACAATTATACTAGATTGTTGTCTGTAATACAATTTAAAGTATAGGATCTGTAATGTGTCAATCTATACTCTTTTGACAATAAAATCAGTTGCAAAGCTATGTTGCACCCTTGAGTACCACGATTCACCCGGTTTTCCGGTATTTAATAATAAGTGCTATACCCTCATTGTGCACAAAACGATTTCATAAGAAAGTATTACCAACATTCCACCACTCACTAGCTTTTTTGTGCATACGGTTTAAATAACGATACGGGATGTTTTTGGTTAGGACACATTAAGATTGAAATCGTTTAAATAGTGTAATGTTTTAGAGCCTACTCCATTCTAGTAAGTAAACGGATTACTTAAAGTCTCGTATTAATATTAACAAGGAAACAAAACAATGAATTCCAGTTGTAATTATTTTTGCCGGCAACATGGTCGACGTGACAAGGCTGTCGCAACGAAACCCCATTTAAAACGATTTATCCATTCAGATCTAGGTTCTACGCCTTGACATTCCTTGGTATAACTCCAGACTTTATAGGACAATGTTTATCTTGTCCTAAGATAACTAAACACGAGCGGATTAAGTATTGCGTTACTTAATGGAATTTTGTTTTCATTTTCTTTTGTTCTTAATGGGGTAATTCAAAATTTGAATTAAGCTCGTTCTTCTTTTGTTTTGAAAATGCGTCTGCATTCTCTTTAAGGGTAGACAAAGGTTCTCCGTCATCAGGAGTGTATCTACCTTCATTTTGCTGTTATTCATCAGTTTCGTTTGTAGAGTTTCGTATTTAATGTAGGCGTAAAGACAATAAAAACATCGTTAAATTTTTTATCGCTTGGACGCGTGTGTCACAAAGAATACCTACCTTTAAATTATTGTTTTACTATTAATATGTGCGCTCATCACCTGATCATCAAATGGTAGATACCTACTTGTAGCTCCTTATCCGAAATAAATGTTGGTTCCTATAATTTTAAAACTAAGTAGGTTAATTTAATGATGATGACAAAACGTATCATATATTTACGGAAATTTAGCTGTTCCTACATCTTTGTACTAAGTAAATACAGTACATAATAGTACCAACTATAGTTGTAGGTACACAACTATAATGAGTAGATATCGTCATCTACGCGTTTCCCGCAATATGCTGCCATTAAACACATTGTAAGTATCTTTCACACACATATACCTATCTAAACCTATCATACCGTCAAACTGAGACAAAGCTAGGTAAACTATCTGTCTTATCTACATAATGAACACCTGTATGGATTTTTATTAATATAAAATAGAACCGAGTAGTAGAATATGATTCATAAATAGCCAAATAAACAAAGTACTACACAGATAAACAAAGGCATCACCGTAAGCATACGTGGCTTTTCCGTAAAGAATGACATTTGTCAATCATCATGTCAAATCTAAGGACATCATCATCATCAGTTTACACACACTCAAAGACACATTTTTAACACCAGCATCAAATCTAAAGTATGAATTTTTCTTTCAGCTCGCCGACGAGCTTCCAGCTCAGATGGCAGAGCTCAAAATACGGGCGATTGCACAACCCTCGTACACTATCCGCAAAATCACACCCGCAGACAAAGACCGCATGCTCAAGTTCCTAAGAAGGTAAGAACGATGATTTTTTATGTCTACGGCCAATGTTGCAATGCAATACTGCCAAAAGTGTCAATTCAGCGTCTACAAACCTCTCCCAAAACGCGGTTGCTGGACAGCCACTTTAGAATAGACTGTGTTGAGCGTGCGAATCGAAAAGATCAACCAAGACATAGCTGTCCCACTGCAAGACAAATTCATCTTCTCATTCAGATATATTTATTTATTTATTCAAGTACAGCCACATTATGATACATAACTGCTTAAGAACTAAACATTTGGATAACTACTTATTCCTATATATATATTTATTGCATATAGCGTTGATATAGGTCTCACTACGCTTGGTCACTTCTCAGAGCAGCAAATTTTGGCAATTAAATCCACAACTTCATCTCGACTTTTTGATTGTTTTTAGGGTATTGTTATTATGAAGTAGACAATGAAATCACTATTCAAATTCCCGGACAAACTAGGAAGTGCTAAAACAGTTTTAAAATTCCTGATTTGTATCTGACCTCATAAAGTTCTACCATTAAAATTGAATAAACTTTCGTGTGAAATATAATCATTAAGTATATCTGACTGCATATGTTGTAATTAGATACTGACTTTTATACATCATCATGTTAAGACAAGTCCAATTCTGCTGCAGGTTTTTCTTCCGCGATGAACCTATGAACTTAGCAGTGAATTTGTTGGAAACTCCTGAATGTCGGTGCACGGAGCTCGAGGATTACGCAGCAAGCACCCTGGAAGATGGAGTGTCCGTAGCCGCCGTCGATGAGAATGGGGACTACGTTGGAGTCATCATCAACGGACTGGCCAGGAGAGAGGTAGGCAATTGTTTCTTTATTGTCCACACTCATTGGAATACAATAGAAGATACTTTAGGAAAGATACTGGGTACTTATTTCGTTGCGTTTTACGTACGATACCGTTTAATAATACGATAAATAGTTACGTAAAAGCCTCGAAGAAAAAAAATTGCATTTTATGAATGGCTATATTATATCGCTTAAATACTTCAAAGCAATATTTGTCTTACTAGACTACTGAAAAAAAAAGACAATCATGTATGTATAGCTTCATATTACATCGGGCCTAATACATAACTGGCGAAATGTGGGTGTACTAATATGGATTCATCTCTGTCTACACCTTCAGGGAATATAGGTGATGTTATATGATTATTAGAATCATTCATCATCAAATATTGTTTATTTGTAATAATGTGTTAAAAATAATATGTTATATTTTGCAATTTGAAATCATGTCGCGATCGTCTTATCCTTGTCAAAATCACACCCATGATACATTTCAATGAACGCAGGTGTTAGAACATTAACATTCCCTACGTGTTTATGTGTCCATTTCTGAAACAATGCATCTAGCATCAAGGTATGTTTTTTAATAACATTTATTTATGGTGCCAAGAAAAGCCATTGGTTAGCCATTAAAAATTAATGGGTAATAACTTTAATGAGTGGAACTATTGTTTGGCAAAACTTCATATTAGTTGAGTTCGATACAAATTGAGAGGGCTCGAGACTTCATAAAATATAGTTTTAAACTATAGTGAGAGGTTTTAATAAATTAATCCTAAATTAAACCCTCTTCCTTTCATGAAAATCATCCCAATAAATTGACCCCGACTTAATACCATCCTTAATTAACTCTAATTAGAAAAACTCTATGATATCATCCTATACAGCTAGCCCAGCCATTAAAAACTTTTCAAGAGGGATTAAACTAACTCTTTACTGAGATAAAATATTCTAAAGAGGACCTAATAGAAGCTGTAAATCTGTGTCTAGTTATGTCACGGAGATAATAATTGTAATCAGAAAGTCTACATCCGACTGTTAAAGAGTATACAATAGTATCAGGTGTTTGTAACAAATATTGTATTCCGCTCTTAATTCATGCTTATTTGTTTTCGAATTAGGCGCGCATACGTAATTAATATTTCATCTAGATTGCATTTGCATGCAGAACTTTACATGCATAATCTGCATGGTTGAAATTATAAAGTAAGCCAGTAATAAAGATTATTAAGTTAATTTTAAACTCCGTCAAATATATGGTTGTGTAATATTTATTTTGCTTCTGAGATTATGAGTGAGGTAATAGGATGCACCTTTGTTTGAGCGCATACTTGTGCAATATAATATAATTATCTCCCGTGTTAGTCTCAGTTGAGACAGGATGCTGTGACCGAAATTCGATCAGTAGACCATAATTTTTGATTAAGAGTACGGTCGTTTAGTGTAGGTACGCTACGGATTCATAAGGCACAAGATTGCTGGTTCAAACCTAAGCCCCTAGTAATTCTAAGACACCACTGATTAGTTTCTATAAATTTTATAAGTATTAGAAATGTCTTTTACATAAGGAAATCAATGAAAAACCTATGTCAACTAGTTTGAAAAATACAAGTAAAAGGCACACTAACGAACAGACGGACAGTTTAAATCTATTATATTATGTGTAAGGATATACAATCGAGGCTTATTAGGCTGTATGGGCTCGTGGCTTGTTCTATGTAATAACAATTATAAATTTATAACAGAAAACTTCCGGGCAGGTGTCGATATGTCGCGAAACATTGTTGATACAGAATGCAATTAAACGAATGTACCTTTAAGTAGATTGAGACTTTAATTAACAACGGTTGCTATAATCGTAAATCCAGTATGAACATATTCAAGTTAAGATTGTGCGTGAAGTTGATTATCAAACAAATAATAAGAAACCACAATCTGGTTTTCAGCTTTACTTTACTGAAATTTA
Source organism: Abrostola triplasia (assembly GCA_946251915.1). Taxonomy (NCBI): domain Eukaryota; kingdom Metazoa; phylum Arthropoda; class Insecta; order Lepidoptera; family Noctuidae; genus Abrostola; species Abrostola triplasia. The sequence continues at coordinate 4,037,938 of OX276434.1, read as the reverse complement.
ATGTCTTCAGCTGACAACATTAGCATGATCAGACATGTAATCTAACAAAAAAAGCAACCAAAAACTCGTAAAAATGTAAATTATTCATTAATTTATGAACATCGAGATGGATATTCCTCCTCCCCTATTTTATTTTCTTCGCTACAAAATATTTTATCTCCGGACTTCATTACCGCATGACGGAAAACCGATAAAAGACTGCTTTCAAGAAAATCCGCTTAGCAACGGTAAAAGACATTTCTCATGGTTTGTCGTTTGTTTTTTATTGGCTGAGAGCACGAGTAGATCTGAGATATCGTGCCTCAAAGACGTCGAGAAAAATATTTCCTGGCAGAAGGAAAAATGTTTCAAGTAAAAGAGTCGCATGCCAGTGCTATTTTATAGAACAAACGTATACGATACAATCAATTTTATCAGAGCTTGCATTGTTTTTAAGAATAAGATAATCAAACATTGAGCTCCTAGTCATAGTATTATATTTTCAAGTCGGACACCAAAACAAATATTGATGTTGTAACCAGTAAGTACTAAACGATTTCAACAAACCCAGAAACACACCAAGTAACACAACGTCCTTTCAATTTACGTTCCCATGGTAATGAATCTCACTGTTCAAGGATAAATCTAAATGCTCTCAATATTTCCATCTTAATGCCAATTAATGCGGACTCAAGGACCAAAAGGAATGGGTTCCGGCTGGCAGGCCAATACGCTCCAATGGCCGATTCACTTCAATAAATTAGATAATCATAGATATCGTCGTTGCGAAAAAATGCGGAACAACTTGTCCTTTCACTGTTATCGACCTTTACAGGGCCATGGAAATTAGCATTATGGTTATACATCTGTTTAATACATTGAGGTCGAAAGGACCACACGTGTATCGAGCAAATATTATACTGACAACATGTACCTAGGAAATGAGGATATTATCTACGTGGAAGCGGAAAAGGATTCCATAAGAATGTGTTTAAAAAACTTATCTGACTTTCATTAATTTATTTACGTTAGCTTAAAACGGTGATAGCCCGGGGCTAGGATTAACTATCAGATAAGGTTAATTTTATCAGGGTATCCTTTAATTGGTATATAACTACTGTCAATGTCAATCCGAGTGTTCTGTGATAACAAGTATTATACATAAGTAAAAAAATCTAAATAAGTTGTATAATAAATATGTACATCCATTTAATAATTAATCTATGTATTTAAATACAGGCAGTGACAACATTTCCTACGATAAACTAGCAGAAGTTTCTGACAATGTTTTTGAGAACACGCTAATAAAAATATTTATCTTTCACAGGAAGCAGACTACACGGACAAATCCGAAGAGTGTCCCAACCCTAAGTTCGGTCGCGTTCTCAAAGTGCTCAGCCATCTAGACCGCGAGGCTAGGATCTGGGACAAGCTGCCGGAGTCCTGCAACCTCGTCATGGAGGTCCGCATTGCCTCGACACACACCGCTTGGAGGGGACGGGGCCTCATGAGGGTACTGTGCGAGGAGACCGAGTGAGTATTATGGCGCTTATCATTATCAGCCGGAATACGTCCACTGTTGAACAAAGGCCTCCCTCTTAGCACGCTACAATGAACGACAACTATGGCGTTTATACTAATGATAATATTATACCTAAGTAAAAAAAACGTTACCTACAAGTTCAGACGTTAAAAGATTTCGATATCGGCTTCGGCGACAAGTTTAGTGGCAAAACAACGACTATGTTATCGATAACATAATATGTCAAATCCATAATTATAATTTGTATTATTTTTGATTTCTATTCGTCAAGCATTTTGCCACTTTTCTAGGAAGGCTAGAGTTGCTTGTGGTGTTTCCTTTCTGGAAAAGTATATTATATAATACGTAAAGAGGTCGGCGCTGCGCCGCCTTGTAAAAAATACATCTGAAATCCATTTTCAGAAAATAGGTACATAGTGAAGAAGAAATTATAACCTTTTGAATACAGTTCAAGTCTGATTTGCAAACATTGCGAAAACATAACATTCTAAAAATTTCGTACTAAGGTCCATGTCATCTCATGACCATTATCTTATGGCAATATCCTGGAAAATTATAAATACAAAGAAAGACCTTCATTAAATTTTCAATCACTTTATTAAATTTTTAACAAAATTATTCACGACTGGGATCTAAACTAATTTATTCAAGACAGGCTCTTACCCCGTTGAGTGTTCTACGCTCCACTAACTGAGTGACGTTGATACCACCTGGATGTGACAGCTGGTGTAAACAACACTCTGCTTGTTAATTAATTAACCAAGCTTTGGTAAACATGCCTTAGTCAAAGGCTTCTGTAAAGTTTTCCTTGAATTAAAATTCTATGCTTTATTTCTTATTGTTATTAGACAAGCTGTTTTTTTGCCAATTTTGACTTTTACTGTTTACTTTTATAGGCATTTATTAATGTTAACACCAAAGCAAATAAATCAGTTGAATGGATTTTGGCTTCGTTAACTAATGTTATTTCAAAATATTAAATATAAAATGATATGCCTTTTTGCCTATACCTACGTCCTTCGTAAATACATAAAATCACGCCTATCTCCAAGAGGGGTAGGCAGACACCACGGATTTCTATTTGCTACGATCCTGACGTACTTCATTCATTCGCATCACATTCCTCGCACACCTGCGTCTAGCTACCTAAAATATAAAAACAATTTTTAAAAAACGTTACGTTGACTTCATCTTTGGGTAAAAAGATAAAACGAGTTCCCATTTATAAATACAGCTCTAATAAATAATTGTGTAACATATTTTGCGCATTTGACAGCACGCGTGGCCGCTCACCCTTAACCGCTTCCTAGTTTCAGAACAAGGAAAACAATAGACTGACACACGCAAAATAGGAAATAAAAAAAATTAAAACATTTCTATAAATTCTTAGCATAAGTTTTAATTAAACTATTCAATGAATACATACCTACATTTTATTCGTTAGGTACGTTTACAATAAATTAATAATGATACTGTGATGCTTTGCTTTGATGTATAAAGAAATACAAATAACACATCATGGCGACTCGTCAACGTAATTAAATAATTTATCTGTTTTTTTTTTATAATTTGATGCTTATTTCGGACTGACTCGAGAACTAAAATAAAAGAATCCTAATCTCGTGAACATTATTATTAACTTATCTAAACTTTTTTTCATAATTGGATGCAGAATTCAAACTTGTTTCGAACTCAAGGACTAAAATATTACAGAAAAGTGTATTAAATTAGTGACACAAGTCTTTAAATACATCTAACAAACGAAGAAACTAATTTTGATTCTTGCGTGTCAAAATCCAAGCGCATAATTGTGATGTTGAAAGAAACAGTAAAAAACACACTTAATCATTTATTTTAAACACAATAAAACGATGCATAAAATTATGTTCTAGTATAGTCTTTTGTTCAATAAAAACGATGAATTAAAATAATCATAAAAAAAATATTATTGTTTGAACCACGTCGTTAAAGTGGTCGTGCTCAACAAAAAATTCAAACTAAACTGAGACAGCTTTTAACTAAATAGAACTAGTTTTAATTCTAGATTTATGATTGATAGCTCAAGGTCTTCTTGCCAAAATGTATTTTAAAGTTTATTACATCGTAGTGTGAAAATATCATAGTGTTATGGGGTCAATACAATATTAAACTTTGATCCAAAACTCGCGCACGTTTTACGGCGTTCACAAGTTCCTTAGTAGAGATCAGTACCTATGAAATCTTATAAGTAACAGTTATAGAAGAATAGGATATGGCATTGTTCTTGAAAAATGGCAATACATGTACTAATTTATCTTCAAAAAGTGTGCGTGCAATACCTACTCATGTGAGCAGTGACTTAAAATAATACTGTCGTTCTGCTTCACTGTACCTATCTACTAATATCGGGCGCATGCAATTACTCATTATAATATATTCTACATTGACCTAGTGCCAAAAATAGAACGATAAGCAATATTTAAATTTTTACCAACATTAATCTGCTTATCGTAATAGATCGAGACTAATTAGTACTCCAGAGCTAATATAAGAAACGATGATATGAAAATAATAGCCTGATCAATTCAGTTTAAAAATATATTCAAGGACAACTTTAACTATTTGCAATTATAATAATTGGTCAATCGCCATTCGTTTCTATCAATAGTTTGCAAAAAGTTGTAAGTGCCTACTATAACAAGACTAGCTTTGCTTCCTGAAAATGCAGCTCATTAAGACAAAAACTCAGACACACTAGCCATAATCACAGCAATTATGCACACAAAGAGTTGTCAACCTATCAAGTTGGCTTCATCAGCTGACTTCATAATAGGATTGTTGTTCTACGCATAATATGAAGACATTACGTAACAGTACTTACTTACTATAATTGTATAATTTTAATGGAGTACATGACATAATTGAAAACGTACATGACAGAGTAATGTTGCAGAGTTTAATTCGCAAGGTTTTTATTTAACGTGTAAGGAAAATAACTTGTTGAACAAATTCTTTATGGTCATCATTAGTAATTACGCTAGCCTTCCCTTTTTGTGCTAATCTTGGTTTTTCCATCAATCTTAACTCTTTATCCGCCCATCTATCGGAGGCTTACATCGATCTACTTCAATACAAGATAATATAATTTGGATCATACATTTTAGACTAACGTGCGTTTGCCAATAAAATCAATGTAAGCAAAATTTCTCACGCACGTTGAAAGCAACGTCTATATGCAACAAATTTTATAAATTTTTGAAGACTGCTTTGTCATAATTATTGCTCCAAACGAATAAATGAATCAACGCATAGTTATGTGGCTAAAAATATTATTTAATGTGACTATTTTTTAACACAACATCTTAAATCTTCATAAATGAATACGTTATCATCACATAATTCTATATATTTATAATTTTAAATGCCATATAATTAAGAAATCATAAATTGTCTAAAAGTAATGGTAATTAACTATAATGCATGTAAATTTAATGATTAACAGGTTATATTCTGTTCCGGTGCCGTTTTGTCAGAGCACTATTTAAGCTTGGCCTACATAGTGCTGTAGTGCCAGTATTTTTTTTAACGTTACAGCTGTGAGCATGTGACGATATCCAAACGAGAGAGAGACGAGGCTGGGTAAACAATCCTAGTGTGAAACCGCATTTTATTTTAACAGTTTCGGAATACGGCGACATGCTATGTCAATTACCCCTCCATCAACAACCAAGATTTGCCAAAGCTTCGTCTACATGTGTGCATTTTTTATATGTCATAGTTAATGAACATTTATAGGAAGTGAAGTAACATAGTACTAATGCCAGGGTCACAAACGACATAGTGTTGTTCCTCATTGGTGTCACATAATAATGAACTTACATTCATCTTAAATCGGTGCTCGGTAATGATTGAATGTCACGCCAAATATGACTTGCGAAACCTTAATACCGGTCATGGTCATGTAGAGATGATGAAATATTATATATGGACAAATATTGAGATGCCCTGTAGGCTAAATTAAAATACGCTGCCGCTCGCGACTCTGCCGCGTAACCAGCTCATGAATAAGGGCTCCGTTCGAGTTCGAAACTATTCGGGTAATCCCGAATACACACGTGAGTAAAACCGGCGTGCATAGTAAATAAATTAAAATAATTATTTCTTATTAAGAGTATAGGCCTTTGTCTTCACGTTAACGTTTTCCTTCACATGATATCTACTACGCGATCCATAACTCACAACTTCTTCAAGACCATTTTAGAAAAGGTAGTCAAAGAAATTTTAAACATACGGTACCTCGTTTAGGCATACATTCAACTCTGCGTGTGAATACATAAAAATATATATAACGTCACCCACGTTTTTAATAAAAAATATATATTTCACGCCATTTAAACGAGCTAAATAAAATACTTCCTTACATGCATTAGGGATTTTTATTTAAATAAAATTTCAGTAACTATTTAGAAAAGTAAAATCCAGTATGAATTTTAATCAAATAGTTACATAATCAATGTTAATAGGTAATAGCAAGTCATAAATTTGACAACCAGTAGCCTACTAAATTCCGGTCCCGTGGCTAATGATATGACCTCTATTAGGTAACACCTACTGCTTACCATATTTATGTTTGTTGACCGTGGTCAGTTACACAGACTTGGCGCCTTAATTAATTTTGGCTTTGGTACCTACTATCTTTTTGATATGGCTGCGCTTGCGCTATTTTTGTATCATTTTTAAATATAAGAAAAATCTATAGGAACTCTTGCAGATCTTTGAAATATACTTTAAAATAGCTTAGATTTATAAACTCGGTAGGTACCTAAGTTAATGTGGTATATGTTGAGTGAGTGGTGGTATTCTCTTAATCTTAAGATCTAAGGACACAGAGAACACTGCAAAGAATACGTAATGAACTTATTTTAGTATCTAGATATCTTTTAATAGTTCTGCGTACAATAGATCTATGTGCACGGTAGTAATAGCCGCGTGTGCAGTAGGTACAATTGTTACGACATCGACACAGCAAGGACATATTATGTTGTCACGAGACTCGTGTGTAGCTCTTTGAATTATTTCTTCGATCTATCGGCTTGATAAACTTGAATTATTCGATTGTTAATACTGCTTCAAAACGCTGACTATTCTCTATCTTTTCTGATTGGTAACCGCTAAGGTTGATTGGTTGGAATTTAATTTCGGCCAAAGTTTGATTGAGGTACGTCAGGTTATTTATCCTACCCTTCTATAGAGTCCGTAAAATGTTAATTAGACTTTTCTAAGTACACATGGGACATGTTACTGGCGAGAAGTGGGCGTGCAAGGTAGGTAAGGTGTCTTAACACGAACACGAACTTCTCGGTACATATTTAAGCTAACGACACGACTGGTGCATATAAACACTTCTATCAATGCACTAGAAACCCTTCTCTGTATGTCGCACGCCATAATATTTCGTCAGAGGCTGATTCTGTGAATCTGGAATGCGGTGATGATTAGGTATTGTCATAGTAAAAACCCAAAAATATGAACTAATATCTAAGGGGCATACTCATATAACCTGGTTCCATCACTTTCATCTAAAGTGCGCGCGCAAACAAACTAACACATCATCTTATGCCAAGTAAACATGACAGTGAACATGCTTGTTTGTTGACGAACCAATTGAAATAAATAGAGCATTATAGTTCAGAACAATTGCGGTGTTATTAGTCTTACTCAACTCTTAACTTATAAGACAACACGTGTCTGTTTAATACGAATATTAATATTTATGTAGAATAGCGGTTTGAGGCGATTCCTAATCAGAATCCAGGCCGTGGTATTATTTATTTTTCTATTTAACTGCTTTGGTTAGCCCATAATTATCTATTTTAGACTAAGTCTATTCTCCATTTTACTCTACACTCGCAAAAACATTTCAGTTTCTTTGTAGTCCGCCTGTAGGTACTTGTTATTGGTGTAGTCTATCTGTACCGGACAACTCAAGGTGCATAGCTCGAGTTCCTAGTTACTGTAAATTATTTTCTTGGTTTAGGTACTTGAGTATTTGTAAGGACTAAGACAAGAGTTTCAAAGTGGATCAAAAGAGATGATCTCCTCATCAGTTAGAAAAAAATTTGGCTTTGAGTCAATGGGTGGTAGAAATTAAACCAACTACAATTGCAACAAACCTTAGCTATACATTCCTATAGGGTCTAAAGGCTCACGGACGTATTCGCGGGCGGAAGATAATTCTACATAATTACTGCAAACATGAGTTTCAATAATCTGTACATATCATTCATCATTCTCAAGGAACCGAGTCCGTCCCTAGTGACACGCCAATTTACAAGTTTATACTTAACATCTGCTTAGGTATAATTACAAGAAGATTGCTTCCTCGACGGCTGAACGACTATTTTGTTGTATTAGAACCTACCAGGAAGGACTGGGGCGTATTTAATAAGATAACTATCATTTATAAGCAACGCGTGCTACGACAAAATTGAAAATGGGGTTATTATGCCGTTATTATACGAATCTGATGAAAATTAAGTAGGTATAAGTTACCACGAAGGCTGGATTATAAAATGTGATATTTATTTATCTTTTTAGGCACTAATCCTAACACAACATTAGTTACTACTATTCATATTCAGGCTCGTATGCTACGTGCTACGGGACACTTTTTGACATTATTTCTACACAAACTTATCTCAATTCAATCAACTATATAATTTCCGTAATGCCATTTTACATTTACCTTTAGTATTCATATATATTTCCTTTAATTCTAGACGTATAGCGCGATCTATGGGCGCAGGCGCCATGCGCATGGACACCACATCGGCTTTCTCCGCGGCTGCAGCCGAGCGACTCAACTACAAGAAGATCTACTCCACGTTATACGCTGACCTGCCGTACGCGCCGCAGCCGGAGGCACCGCATCTAGAAGCTAGGGTTTACATCAAGCCCCTGTAAGGTAATATTCAGAAACCAATTTGCTTATTAGTCTTCTTCAAAGTGGCTTGAGCTCATTGTTACATGGAAACTGGTCAGTAGGATAGAGATTAGCCAGTCAACAGGAATATCCATAACAGGTGATTGACTCTCACGATTGCCTGCCTCGTTGGTCTAGTGGTCGCTAAGCGCGACTGCTGAGCACGAGGTCCAGGGTTCGAATACCAGGTCGGGCAAAGTGTTACTGGGTTTTTCCATAAGGTACTTCTCAGTGGCAGCATGGAGTCTGGATATGTGCCCGGTTGATGGCAATAGCCTCGCCCCCTATTAGATTGGGATCTAAAAACATAACTGGCGACATGCGGGTATGACGACCTGATTGGCGCAGTGGTTAAGCGATTGGACTGCTGCGCTAAGGGTTGCGGGTTCGATTCCTGCACGGGGCAAAACTTTGTGCGAACCACAGATATTTGTCCCGAGTCTGGGTGTTTGTGTATGTGATATTTCGTGTTTGTGAAACGCACCCACGACACAGGAGAAATTCCTAGTGTGGGGCGACGTTTTTTAAAAAAGAAGAAAAGAAGATACTATGTGTACCTCTGCCTCCTTTGGGTAATACAGGCGTGATGTTATGTTTTTCCCTTTATCAATAATTATTTCAACTGTTTGTTCGTTGTTTCAGAATCTGCACAAGAAGCTCATATAAAATGTAACAAGAAACATTATCAAGGTATTAATATTCAACGTTAGATAATTATTATTGTATATGTTGTACTACGCACGATACTCCTAGATTTTCCTCAAAACTGAGATTGTATCAATTTTCTGTAGTATTACATAATAATATACCTACTAGTATGAATTAAGAACTATAAAATTGTATTACCTATAATTTGTACCTGGCTACTTTAAGGTAAATAGACATGCGAATAGTTTTTGCATTAACCTAAATCATGACAGGTTATATTGCCATGTTAGTCAAAAACATCCAAAACGTATTTTTTTATTGCAAAAGAGCATGTGTATGGACCTAAAGTTCTTTATCTCGATACCTGTGACATAATGATGTAAGATTAGAGTAGTTACTGCCTACAATGAAGTCCTGAAAAGCTCCCGGGTCAACATGTAACGCAAACAACCATAATTTCTATCAGTGGTAAAGTAGGCAGTAAATAAGAATATATTTTCAGTATGATCTTTGTCTTCCAAGCAATATATGAATTGTTCTACATATTTCACATTCTACACAGGCATCGCCGTACTCTACATTCCATTTACAATATACTTAGTAGAGCGGTGCCTAGTAATGTAGGTATAGCAACACGTTCTATCTGAAACTTTGCTACAACAAAATGTGTAGGCGTTCTTCTTATTCGGGTAGCTCTAGTTAAGTATCTCTAGTTCCTTAAAAAGTGTAGTATTATTTAATTAATGTTATAATCAAATACAATTAAACAAGGTTACATGGAAATATTTTAGAGGCACTTTTGTATCATCCATTCTATTGGTAGCTACTTGGTATTGTCTATCATTAACTAAATTGTAAAAATATTTTAACTTACTCTATCTCAACCAGGTATACCTTTAACAAAATGCTAAATAAAGATCTGATATTGTTTAAATCAAGTTGACAAATGACGTTGACGTTATTTATTAACTCAAATTTGTATAAACTTTATAATGAAATAGAAGGAAGAGCATCCTAATAAGCACCTTCTTACCAGTCACTTACTTTTACACTTATTTTTATATACCGATAGATCATAAAGTAAAGATTTTTTCAATAACGAAATTAGATATGGCTTTGGAGGTTTCTATCTTTGAGAAAAGACATATTATGTTGGGTCAATGTAGTAAAAACAAATAAAACAAAGAGTTCCATAATCAACTGAAGGCATGGTCCTAGACTCAAAGTTATCGTTTAAAACGAAACAGAATATGCCAATTATTCAATTCAAGTCCTAATCCTATTAAACCACGCCCACTTAAAGAACAATATTGAAGACATTAACAAATTTTGAAATCAAACTCTTCAATTATAAGTCTTAGTCAAAGTAGATTGTATTGTCATATTATCAATTAAATTGTGATGTAAATATTGTATTGTTATTGCAATAAATAAACCTATTTAAACTTTAGACGTGTTTTATTTCCCACGTTGTACAATACGGCCGACAAATCTTGGCAATTAGCTGTGCAGTAGACAATTTCTTTCCTAAAAGATCCATAGAGCTTATCGGCTAACTTCAGGTTCGCCGAAATACGTCGGCCGTATTGTACCCACGTTAATGACGTCACATCACCCTGAAAATTCTAGCTTTGATAAAATTCTGCAGGTTCTCGCAAATTACAGCTACAACGGTTAATTAGTAAACAGTTTTAATTGTTAATCTCCGTTAACACGGTACGTAATTAATTAAAACGCTGCATACAATAGCCCGCCAAGGATAAAGATAAATTATATTATTAGCTTAGAAAAGAGTTCTAAAGGAAAATTTGCATTTTCGCCTTCAATACTTTTTCAGGTGACATGATATCCTAGTATTCTCGGATGATACACCCTGTATATGAGCGTGCAATATTTTGTATGTAACGTATAAAAACTTTGAACGCGTCTTTTCAGGTTCTAGAAATTTCCATATAAATAAACATAGGTGGGTAATAAGTGATTACGCACAGTAAAGTGATTCAGTCATTACGAGTTATCAACGAATCCGATACAGTTGTCCTAGTAGTGGATATAACAAAAAAGTTTGCTAAATAAAACCAAACAAGTTCTCTTGTTTTATTTTGGGATCGCAAAAAGTACCTTAGGTAATGAGCATAAGGGTCAAATTAGCGGTCATTTGCGCCAAAATACATCGACACCGAGCACAAGTGAATTAGTAAATATTCTGACACAATATGTGCCAACTACTTCAGTGTCGCTCGACCAACGCGACGTACCCCCACCACTCTGCATAAATTTAAGGCTCCTACTTACCATATCACTACATCCTATAAGTGTTATACCTAATATATTATAATAGTAAGTTCCATACGCGCATTCTAAGTTGGCCGGAGTGAAGTTAGTTACAAGCCGCGTTGTTGTCGTGTTTAATTTTTTAATTTAACAAAATAATTATATTTTAAAAACGTCTTGCAAAGCCAACTTCAGTTATGTCAACTAGACAATATATTAGTCAATATTCGAATTTTGTATACGCACTTAATATCTTGACATATTCATTAAATCATCCTTCGGCAGATTTACAGTTTCTCGTTGTTCAAATTTCAATTTATTACGGTGACTATTGGCACCGGCCCCCTTAGCATGATCTCTTAAATCAGGACAGTCTACGTTGTGGAATCGAGACACATAACACTGCACGTAGCGGCGCGGCAGCGCGGGCGTCTCGCTTTCACATCGTAAACTGTCCTGCTTTAAGAGTCCATGGCAGTAATACTAATACTAAATAACAATTTAAAATGCTCTATCCACTCCTATTCCTTCGAATTTATTTTAAAGAACAATGTACAGTCTACTAAAATATTACGAAAATTGGATAGAACGGACTGAAAATGTTTTGATGTTAAGCAACACATTCACGCAAGTTTTTTAATAAATGTTTATTGTTATATAACTTTAGGTATCTTAGTGTTGAGGAGCTACGCTTCAGTTATTGATATCAATAACCTACTTCGCTCAAGTGTCGTGTAGATAAACACAATTTGTGCACTTAAGAAGCCATATCTGAGTCAACGATTAAAAATGTTTTATGAAAATTAAATTAAATGTAGGTTTATAATGTACATATGTCTAGGTACAGGAGTATTTTAAACATAAGCACAACTACGTATTATTTAAGTAACTTAAATACATAAAGAAAATTGGTCGAATGCAGCTCACAACTGAGAGGAATGGAGGAAGGAAAGGGAGGCCTTTGCCCTGCAGTGGGACGATCATGGCTGAAATAATAATAATAAATAAATACATAAAAAAAAGATTCTGACAAATTGTAAACATCCTCCTTTTTTGAAGTCGGTTAATAAAGTTCTTCATATTTGATAAACAAGTATCTACACTAAAACACCTGGCATACCCAAATTTTAGCCAGTAATTCCTAAATAATCATATAGGTAGAGACGTGGAGAGATATAGGATTTAGGAAGTGAATTATGTAAACTTAAAAGATAGACTACAGCTTCTCAGAGGGCCTATAAAATAATACATTAAATGATTAGAGAAAGCATTGTACGGACCATTACCTTAAAATAGGCACTATAAGATACATTTCTAATTTGTAATGGTTATCCATTAAAATTTGCACACACTTTAATGTTGAAATGACAATGACTCTACCGTTCTACCAGAACGTTAATACCTAGCTATAACATAATATTCACGATAAGATAAACAAACATACCATAGTATTCGCCTTAAATATCGTATTTTTATCTTTCACCGTTAATATGTTAATGCGCACGCGCAGCGTTCAAAACATTATCAAGTCGCGCGCAAGGCATACGCTACATCGATGTATTTATAATTTAAATCACGGTAATTTAGTAATTGTTTGTTAGTGAACCTTTGTTTATAGTGGACTTGCTTAGAAACATAATAAATGTAAAATACATGTGAACTGTTATTGGATACTGATAATTACAGGTAATTGATGTATGCACTTATTTTAACATATCATAGCGCAGTTATTGTAAGATACATAATTTAAGTTCCAGTTTCTTAAGTATTGTTTCTCGCGTAGCTCGTAGACACGGTACGGATGTAATAACAATACAATAACGCCTTACTTATAGGTTGTTGACGTTTAGAAGAATTATCCTAAGTCGCACACGGTAATAAAATGTATAGTACAAAATTGTGGTGGACTTTAAGATATTATTTGCTATATATTCCGGTAAGTTCGGCTCGCGACTGCTGCATAACCAGCTCATAAGTTCTCAGTTCGAGTTCGAAACTAGTCGGGCATCCCCGAATACACACGTGAGTATAACCGGAATATATAGTAAATAATATGGATAATAGTCACGAAAATTGTTAAAGTAAAATAGAGTTTCAGATGTTGATGCGCTTGCAATGATCCATTTCTAAGGTCCATTCATATATTTACTTCACCGAGAGCTCTATGATAGCTTACTACTTTCCTAACTTTAATTCTGCATGTTGGTCACCACATTTTGACCTGGTTATGACTTCGAAGTCTGGAACCTCCTATGCTCTTCGGCATGAGTAATCAATTCTGACTTCTATGTATAAAGACCAGAGTGTATCGATATCTTATCTGTTGAATATCAGATTAGATACATAAGAATATCTAGTAAAGTAGGTATTTTAATAATGAATAATATCAATTGTTTGTAATTATATAATCTCCATATTACCTATATATTATGTTTCAAGCATACAAATTGGGTCATAATTACAAGTGAAATAATTCGACATAATTTTAGATCAAAACCATTTAAGCCGGTACTCAAATTTGTTGAAATAAATATATAGGTACTCATTATATGTTTTGTGCCTGAAATAATACATACAAAGACAGAGCATCGCCTTACAGGTAAAATTGTCAAGTGGAGATACGAGAAAATGCCAGTATAAATACATTCATTCATTGTGTTGACTCTAGTAGGCTTATTTTCTTAACGAAAGCATCCATATAACTACAATAACTGACGCTAGAAAAGAATTACATCTACTCTCTTATATAATAACTAGTTGTAATAAGATACTGCATATTACTATCAGGAATCGAAAGATGTCTCAACAAGGTTTTGAAGTGGTACCAGTGCGGGAAGAAGATACTGAAGATATCATGAGATTGCTTTACAAGTAAGTTTTTAAACATACAGACTACACACAACAAAATAGTTTACAGACTAAGCTTCGAAATCCGATCTTTGCCTTGTCCAGGGTCACGAGAAGATTAATAATGTCTCTTTATTCCTGTATAAATTCACACGTATTTCCTAGAGTAGGGTAGCCAGAGATATACTTGATGAATGTATCCAATGCCTTTGAAACCGCCATACTGATTGATCCGTCAGAATTCTGAACTTAAGTCTGGCATTAAAGCAACACAGAAAACCGCTAATGACATAATTACCTACTTTCATATCTGAGAGCGGGTGGAAAACCGGTACTTTTAGTCCTCCAGAAGCTATTCAATTCCGTCATACTCGAGGGTACTACGCCAGAAGCATGGCACAGGAGTGTGGTGGTGCTCTTCTTCAAAAAAGGTGACAACACCTTATTGAAGAATTATAGACCCATCTCGCTCCTGAGCCATGTGTATAAGCTGTTTTCGAGAGTCATTACGAACCGTCTCGAACGCAGGCTTGATGACTTCCAGCCTCCCGAACAAGCCGGCTTCCGAAAAGGCTTTAGCACCATAGACCACATCCATACGCTCCGCCAGATTATACAGAAGACCGAGGAGTATAATCGGCCACTGTGTATAGCGTTTGTGGACTATGAAAAAGCCTTCGATTCTATCGAAACCTGGGCTGTATTGCAGTCCCTCCAGCGATGTCATATCGACTATAGGTATATCGAGGTGTTGAAGTGTTTGTATAGTAACGCCACCATGTCAATTCGGCTACAGGACGAGAGTACGAAACCAATCCAACTGCAGCGTGGTGTGAGACAGGGAGACGTTATCTCTCAGAAACTGTTCACAAATGCGTTGGAGGACGTTTTCAAGCTCTTGGACTGGAACGAGTTCGGCATCAACATCAATGGCGAATACATCACTCACCTTCGTTTTGCCGATGATATAGTTATCATGGCGGTGTCGCTGGAGGAGCTCAATACTATGCTCAGCGACCTCAGTATCGTCTCCCAACAGGTGGGTCTTAAAATGAACATGGACAAGACAAAGATCATGTCCAATGTCCATGTCGCACCTGTACCGGTTGTCGTTGGGAACGATACCCTCGAAGTTGTCGACCACTACGTCTACTTAGGACAAATTGTTCAGTTAGGCCGGTCCAACTTCGACAAAGAGGTCGCCCGAAGAATCCAACTCGGATGGGCAGCGTTCGGGAAACTACGCGACATCTTCTCGTCCAAAATTCCGCAGTGTCTGAAGACGCAGGTCTATGACCAGTGTGTGTTGCCAGTGATTACGTATGGCTCAGAGACGTGGTTGCTAACGGTTGGCCTTTTGGAGAGGCTCAGAGTCACTCAACGAGCTATGGAGAGAGCTATGCTCGGGGTTTCTTTGCGCGACAGGATCCGGAATACGGAAATTCGCCAAAGAACTAGAGTTACCGACATAGCTCGAAGAATATGCAAGTTGAAGTGGCAATGGGCAGGCCATATCGCTCGAAGAACCGATAACCGCTGGGGAAGAAAGGTTCTCGAGTGGCGACCACGAACCGGAAGACGCAGCGTTGGCAGGCCTCCCGCCAGATGGACCGACGATATCGTCAGAATTGCGGGCAACCGGTGGATGGAATTGGCAAGCTGTCGTTCTTTATGGCGTTCTAAGGGGGAGGCCTTTGTTCAGCAGTGGACGTCTTCCGGCTGATGATGATGATGATGATGATATCTGCCTGAACGTCAATAAAGCCACAACTTTAACTCTTTCGAACAATTTCAAATGCCTTGGATAGAATATCGAAACAAAAAATCGGATTACAATGAGCAAGACTCACAACTAACTAGGAAGCAATAGGCTTCCAGGCTACAAACTGTAAACTCTTACAGGACGTTTTCCGTTGAGTAAGCAGGATGCCACACTACTCACCACCTAGCGGCATCCCGCTTTTACGATGATAAATGCTGTAAGAGTTCATAGTAACGGGGCTGGTCTGATCTTAAATTGAGGAGATTGAGCTCAAGAGGGAATAATGCAGGCCGGTACCGTTTGGGACCCAGAAAGATGTCTTTGGAAATATACGACGTAACTTAGAAGACAAAAACATGTTTCAGGACATTTTTCGTCGACGAGCCAATGAACCAAGCTGTTGGACTATGCAGCGATGGTGTCTGTACCGAACTAGACGAATACTGCCGGCACTGCCTACCAGAGGGCTTGTCTCTCAAAGCTATCGACAAAGAAGGCAATATCGTCGGGATTATGATCAACGGAATATGTCCTTTGAAAGAGGTAAGACCATGTGTAGAGCAAAACTTCCATGATTTATAAATAGATTTGGTTATTACGTAATAAAACGTGACCTCATATGGGCCTCATCATACTGTTGAGTATGATTCATAAGCCGATTTATTGACTTATGGTGGGATCCCGACGTGGAGCAAAGGATTACTTAATAGCTCGCGCAACTAATTTATATTTTAAAAAATAATATATATATATAATACGTAACGCAAAAACTACGGATCTTTTTTTTCAATATTGCCCACACGGTGTAATGTGAGGAGTTGGCAAATTTAAAAGACGTGCACAAAACTTTTTTTATCCCCTATTACTAGATCTTGTTTCTTGGAAACTCATTACATTCATCTGTTATTTTCAGCAAAAAGATGGCAGCGACTACCTAAGTTTGGCAGAAAAATGTCAAAACCATAAGTTCCAGAAGATTCTATACGTTCTGGCGAAACGGGAGGAAGGATGCAGAATTTGGGAGAAGTTTCCTGAGGATGAACGACTAATAGATGTCAAAATAGCTGCTACAGACCCTGAGTGGAGAAAACGAGGGATTATGAATGCACTGTTACAAGAAACTGAGTAAGTATTAGGAAAGAATGCAGAGAATTAGCAACGTGTGTTGTTTGTTCAACGGGTTTTAAGGGGAAGCCTTTGTTCAACAGTGGACGTCTTCCGGCTGATGATGATGATTGGTTTAGAATCATGATTACCGTACTATCTCTCGCGGTAGGTTTCACTACACACAGATACTCTATCCTAACAAAAGACAACACAGATAATACCTATGTATTTGTGAGTTTGAAAAGCATGTGACATTTTCGTGGAACCTCGAAAATTTATATCAATACTTATCTCAGGCATACTAGAAACCTATATATATATGTATATAACTACTATAGGTTAAAGAAACAAGTTACCTTAAGTAACATCTGCATAATAACAGAAGCCTGTTGATTCGTCACAGTAGGTATAAGGAACAAGTTTATGCAAACAAGACAGCCGTTTAAATTGCGATGTCGTAATGTAACAAAACATGACATTTTACCTTGTTAGTATTCATGTGTATTTACTGTTCAACTACTCATAGCCAACCGCTGGCCAATGTCCATAGCTTGTTTTCTAACATGCCTACGTACTGGTCACGCCTGTTACCAAGGTAGCTAGGAGGACACCCTGGAGTTTTAGCCGGTTATACTCCGCCATACCCTTCCGTACGCCCCGGGACGGAAGAAGTCCATAACGATTTCCCAGTAAAAGAATAAAAGAGTGAGACCAGGGATTTCAATTTGCTATGATTCTGGCGTACCTGCGTCTTGCGCCTCATTCACTGGCATTACATGCCTTATGCACATTTGTTTTCTTATAGATAAGAAATAAATAAAAACGTCTCCTATTTTGACGTCGCCGTCGACTACCTTTATTATAATTAAAAAATGAATTTCCTTGCGCAAGGTTTTATTCCTCTGCCGCCACTTGACAACCATTTAAATAATTATAATTTCACTTTAGGCGCAAACACTAACTAGCAATGCCGGCCTGTTTCAGAAAGCTGACAAACGATCAGGGCATCAGGATTCTCCGCATGGATACCTCGAGTGCCTACTCCGCTATGTCCGCAGAGAAGCATGGCTTTACCTGTGTATACTCAACACCTTACGTAGAAATGAAGATAGATGGGCGACCCCTTATCGTGCCCGAACCACCCCATGTCGACGACAGGGTGTATATAAAGACTATGTTTAACAAAAACTAAATTTGGATTCTATTCATTAGTAATAGTTTACTTAAGAAAAGACTAATGTGTATTCAGAAAAGTCATAGAGGGCCCTACCTATTTATAGTTAAGAAAATTGTAAGCTATTTTTATGTTATCTAATGTACTTAATTCAATATATAACTAATATTGTTATATAAATCTTTATTTTAGCTACCCGTACATCAAACCATTCACAACTATCCTAAGATAGAACGTACCATAACCTCGCTCAGCAAAAACGTTCTAACCCAACCTAACCTAACCAAACGCGACGAAAGGCAATTTGACGAAGACTAGCATTACAAATTTACCTACTTACTACACGCGTAGTAAGTCTGTAAGTAACGTAAACCTTATTTTGTTGTGTTTATTATAGAATAGTAGACACGAAGGTCACCTAGTTGTGTTTTAGATGTCCACAGAAGAACATAAAGAATTTTGATGTGTAGAGTAGTGGAGATAGTTTAAACCCTGGAGAAATGCATGGGCCAATTTAATTACTGAGAAAACCGCTGCATTTTTTATTTAACTCTACTTAGACGCGAGCTGAAGCTATATGAAACAATTTTTTTTTTTTTTTTTTTTTGTTTTTAAAAAACGTCGCCCCACACTAGGGAATTTCTCCTGTGTCGTGGGTGCGCTTCACAAACATGAAATATCACGTACACAAACACCCAGACTCGGGACAAACATCTGTGGTTCGCACAAAGTTTTGCCCCGTGCGGGAATCGAACCCGCAACCCTTAGCACAGCAGTCCAATCGCTTAGCCACTGCGCTAATCAGGTCGTCAAACAATGAATAACCTTCTAATAAACCATAGTAGAAAATACGTTGTAAAACCACCCCTTGCCCTTACCATGAACTCTCTAATTACATTACACGTACCGGTGTCTCGCTTCCACATCGTAAACTTTCCTGCTTCAAGAGTTCATGGTAAAGGGGCAGAACAGCTACAAATAAAAGGACAACATTTTAAATAAAATCTATATTATTACGTTTTACGTTACATTAATCCACAAATTATTTACAGGACCAATTTAACCTTATATCATTTTATTTCACTAAAATACATTTTGTTTTTTATTTTAGTTACCAACTTTCGGTAAATTTAGCATCATTTTCCTGAAAAGAATAATCTTTGTAACTATGGTCACGAGATATAAAAAACAAATGATTTACAACAACAACGACATAACTTTTGTGATCAATTTATGTAGCGTCACCTTAGATTCACTTGTTGAATAAGACCAATCTTCTGTTTCATTTTGTAGGTCTGATAGGCCGAATTCGGTAAGAAATGCTTCCGACGAATCTCTGTAATGTTAAACAATCATCATAAAGACACAAGAAATCAGAATGTACCTAGTCTATTGATATCATGACTTCCAAAAGTTCAGGTGGGTGAACTTCACGTATTAATTAAGTGCCTTTAATTTATACTGGCACTTACATTTTCTTCTTAGACTATATTTCAGGCCCAACACTTTTCGAACCAAATCAGAACTGAATTTGAATAGGTACATAATATAGGCCCATTTGTAACCAAAGTAATGACATGCTTTAATTCGTTCATTGAGCGTTCTAAGGGGGAGGGCCTTTGTTCAACAGTGGACGTCTTCCGGCTGATGAAGATGATGAATGAAATGCTGATGATAGATGATGATGGTTCTACTTACAGTACCTACATACAATATACATAGTTAAATGTGCATTGTGCAACCTGTATGTGGCAGAATCGGGCAGAACTGCGATATTTTTTTCATGGTTTTCATAACGTGGAGTGTAGGCCGTTGGCAAAGTCTTAAAGTAACAATAATAATCGAAATGTAACGAAGTAATCATATATCATAAAGGGATTTTTTTAAACATACCTAAGTTGGTACGTTGTCGTTCATTGTGGCGTTCTAAGGGGGAGGCCTTTGTTCAACAGTGGACGTGGAATGAAGGGGGACTAATATACGAAGGTAAGAGGACTACTATAATAGATTAAATGATTATGAGATATCTTCACAACGCCGGTTAGCAAACTATACCTACTTGTACGTACCTTTTTGTATAATCCTATGTATCCTATATGGTAAGAAATATCTAGCATTTAAAAAAAAAACCAGCCTTTTAATTTCCTTCTGTAAGCAAAACTTACCACGCTCGCTTGCTCCTGGTTGGTTATTTTAGACTATTTAATTCAGAAGATTTTAAAATATTTTTGCATGTTGCTTAGGAAAGTTTTTAAGCTCTATTTTTGCTTTTACATCTTATGGAAATCTGATTTTATCTGTAGGCAATCTGTGATTACCAACCCAGCGTTATACCTTTACAGCTATAAGGCACTAAAATTTTACTTCCCATTTAGTCGAAATCTCAAAATAACTAAG
Source organism: Abrostola triplasia (assembly GCA_946251915.1). Lineage (NCBI taxonomy): Eukaryota > Metazoa > Arthropoda > Insecta > Lepidoptera > Noctuidae > Abrostola > Abrostola triplasia. Next base: position 4,017,246 of record OX276434.1, on the reverse strand, counting down.
AAATAGCATATAATTGAATGAATTATTTAAGTAGAATCCAGGTCCAGGTAAATTTATCTCCAAATGTATCGGCCGATATATTCTTATTGCTATGAATAAGTAATTTAATATGCAGTACAATAATAACAATAAAACCGTCTAAATAATAGTACACATGCCTCAAAATGGCCCAAAGCAGCGACAGCCATAGATAAGAACTCATTTTTACAGAAAACCCCAGTTGGAAGTACCGGTGAAGAAACATTTGTACTTACCAAACCTAAGAGAATAGAATTGACAGCACTGTATGCTGCTTTTTAAATCCACTTCTAAATACTTTAAAATGCTATATTGCTGTTACGTAGGTGAATAAATAAACTTCAATAATACCGATGTTATGTGTAAAAATATATTACAATTGTACATTATCAGAACACTACAACTATTATTTACATATTGCCTACTACACTACGGAGGTAGTTTAAATAACAACAGTACGCAGCGACATATGCAAAAGTGAAAAGATTTACAAAACATATAACAACTTTTACTCGATATTTACAATACTGTCCACTGCTTACAAGATTATTTAACTATTTGAAGTTTGTAAACACTCACTTAAGATGGTTTCTGGGCTTCACGATTTTAGAAAAACGGAAACCTATTTTTTTTACATTATTTCCTGCCTACCACCAATATAAGTAGTCCGGTTTCATATAGGTACACCTGTATAAGAAGAAAGTAATGTCAGCCAAGTGAGTAAACATTGTGAGAACAAGGATTTACCTAACAAACAACTTTTTAATTGCATTATAGACACTTTTGTTATCAGATTCTAATACACCTCATTTTAATTGAAAATTAAGCTTATGTTACTCTAATCTCTCATGAGAAACCGCTGAAGTGAATGTTCACTTTACTTACAATACAATTACTTTATTAAGATCTTCATTCATTGAGGTTTTATCGACACCTCGGGTCACAACTAAAATGTACAATCTATGGTCTAATTATCTACTTTAAAAAGTACAACTGAGTCACTTTTTTTCGCTGGCTAGCGCCTGTCCAAGAGACGCAGTAGCTACTGTAGGATTCGCCGCGGTCACAATTTTGTCGAGCAATAAACGCGTCTGCAACTGAAATTTAAAACATAATATAATATGTAGATTATTTACGTAATAACAAAACTTTTTTCGTATATAAAATTGAGCATGAGATCTTTGAATCATTTACGCACTACATCATATTCGAACATGATACAAATATGAGAAAGAATAACGATCTAAAGTATGCAGTACGACCGATCCATTTCCGAAGGTGTATGAATCTTCCGAAATATTTTGCCCTGTATTTGTTTCGTTTCAGCGCTGATGAAGCGAGTCAGTGGAAGATATGGCCCAAGTAAACATATAATAATATAAACCTAATTTTACAAGACTTTTTGTATCTTATTCGCATGTTGCCATGCTAGGCTTAAATCTAAATTGATAAAGCGGCGTTACGGTGTGGCGAAAGTCGCGGGTTCGAGTCCCACTCGTGTCCATCATTTTTCAAGTTTCCTTTATCAATTCTAATTTTACAAATTATGAAGTTACCTCGTTTCCATTAGTATGAGCAGCAGTTCGCACTCGTTCCAACTCTTCTGCAAGACGTTTTGATTTTTCTTGAGCTTGTTTGTGTTGAGTGACATATAAATTTCTGAAAATAAAAATGCTTATTATAATAAAATAAGTAACTCTAGTGGTTGCTAAGCGCGACTGCTAAGCATGAGGTCCTGGGTACGAATCCCAGATTGGGTGAAGTGTTACTGGGTTTTTCCATTAGGTTATTCTCAGTAGCAGCACGGAGTCTGGATTTGTGCTCGGTTGATGACAATAGGCTCGCCCCCTATTACATTGGGACCTAAAAACATAGTTCTGATGAAATGTGGGAGTACTTTATGTCCACCTCTGCCTAGCTCATTGTGAAATACAGGCGTGATGTTATGTTATGTAAGTAACTTGTGACTTTATGTTACACTGTTCTTAAGCATCAACTACTAATTACATTGTAGCTAATGTAATTTTTTAGACAGGTATTTTAAAATTAAACTCAGTTGGCATCCATCCAGGTTTTAGTCATAAAAACTATGGAATGTGAAAATATAATGCTACTTTGAAGCACTACAAGATAAAGATAATATTTAGTGCAATAAGTAATTGCATTATTCAACCTCTTATTTGGCAGAGAGGTGTACTCAAGTGCATTGCTGCACCCAAATTGCGACACACATTCAAGGCTTAGGGCGACCCGAATTTTGTGAGAATAAATTTGTGTCACAGATAACATAATTTGCATGCAATTGGAGGCAGTATATGACGTGAATTTCTTTTTTGTGAGTAATTTTTTTTTATAGGTCATAACAACCATTTCCATTACAATTATAGTTACTATATAACAGTAGTATATAATTGTTATTATATACACTTACCTAATAACAAACACCTGTAGTAAAACCCCAATCAAAGCGACACCAGTACACATAGCAATAATGATATAGTTGGGCAGTTTCTTCATTCCAGCAACTCCATAGAATGAATTCGTATTTTCGTTTGTGTTGGTTGACCTAGCTTGGGATTCGTAGTAGTAGTTGTATTGTGGGTTGTTACGTAAACTAGAAATTGTAAATTAAAGTTTATATTATTATTTGTACAAAAACGAAACAGTTGTAATTTGTTATTCTATTTTACAGCCTTTTAAGATAAAGAATAGAAAAAATGGGTAATAAAAGCTATAATATATGTATTATGATTGTTATAACAAGATTGATGTATACTATTATTAGAGATTATATCTGATATGAGCGTATGTCGTATGACGGTGGCGTGACGCAAATGTGAAAGTACTGTCTAACATGTATAACACAAATGATATCAATTCAAAACTTACTAGCCAACTTTTAACTATGATATGAGTATGACTGAAACCTTACTTATACAATCACATTACTACAAAAATATAGATGACTGTTTAATTAACTGCCTTCATGACAAGTTTACCAACATTAAGGTAAAGTACATTATCTATAGATGGCCATTGAAAGTGAAAAAATACATACAGACAAACATAACACCTCCTTCTTTTTGAAGTCAGTTAAAAATCATAATAAAGGCATAATTTCCTTACTTATATGGCACATGTGTCCTATATACATATGAAGCACCAGCAGGTCCACTAGTTTCTATCTCGGTCAAGCTGTCATACCGAGCACGACTACTGGGCTTACTCAATACATTGTAAGCCTCCACTATACGCACGAACTTGTCCTGTGCTCGAGCATCTTTGTTCTTGTCGGGATGATACTGAAAATATAATGCACCGAACATGATATATGATATATCGTCCCATTTATAGACCTATATCTATAACAGTGATGATAAACCAGTAGCACAGCGTGTGTCCAAAGTAATTTGGACAAGCCATAGACCATTGTGTTTGTATTAATAGAATTTGTTTTCATCACTAAGTAAAAATTTCAGCACATCTACAGCCTCATTAAACAAATGGCATAGTGATCCATTATGTTTATAAATTGTTATTATTTATATAATTGAATTTGAATAAAATTTGAATTTAGCTCCAACAATACAAATTACAGCTAAAGACCATCTTGATCATGTCAGCTTTCAAACAAAAAACTACACAATACTGTCCATTCCTTTAGGAGCTGATGCCAAAGGCACATGCAGAGACAGATACCCAACTTATAATACCCCTTTTGGCGTCAGGGGTTAATAACAATAATTGAAACTACAGATAGGTGTGACCCAACCTGATCAGAGTAGATAATGTTTTAAATAACAAATGACTATACCAATAATATAGTTTACTAGCTGACCCGGGGTATGAAAAATAGATGTTGGCCGATTCTCAGTCCTCAATATGCTCAGAAAAATTCATGAGAATCGGTCAAGCCGTTTCAGAGGAGTACGGGAACGAACATTGTGACAGGAGAATTTTATATATAAGATTTAAGCAACATTGTGCAGTTGGTATTAAAAAAAAAGAATATCTTTAATGTAACTAACTCTTAGGCACCTGTATTTTTTAAATCAACTGCTATGAATCCTAGTTATTATTAGGCACTATACACTAATGTTATTTATTAAAACTAATAATTTTCAAGAGAAGGCTTACAATTATTATACTTGGAAAGTAAAAAAAATTACCTAATAAATTAAAAGTAACTACTACCTACCTCTTTGCTCATCTGTATAAAGGCTTCTTTGATTTCCTTATCGGAACAATTTCTTCTAAGATTAAGAACTTCATAGTGATTTTTTCTATGGGAGCTGAAAAGAAAAGACGCATTAAAATTAGATTTCTAGGACATCAAATGCGTAGTCTACGCCGTTCACCTAATATTTTTAGACAAATTATATTATGTATTTACCTGAAGCACCTCAGCAACGCCTTTATTGCTCTGATGTCATGACAGCGTTTTATGAAAAACATAACGATTTACACAATAAAATTTAATCTAGAATTATTTTGAAAGTATTTCATGTTATTATTTTGCAATTTTCATTTTTGTTCCGATGTAAATGTCAAATCAGAATGACAAATACACGTTACCACTCAAAAAAATGTGCAATGTAACCATAATGTAACATTTATTTTATTCTTAATTTTGATGGTTTTTGTATCACTTCTAATTCTATCACCTCCTTTTTACAAACTAAAAAGAGTTTTTTACTAATAAACATTTATTTATTATAATCTCTCTCAAAAAGTTGTAAATCAATAATTATAATATCTACTACGGTAGGCACTTCAAGACCAAGGGAATTTGCAGCTAATCGAGACGATAGAGTGAGTTTCAAGAAAATATTAATTCTCAACTAGTTGTTCATGCAATAATTACTGTCATTTATAATATTCGCATAATAAATCGATCACAAATATATCACAACCCATCACAACTTAACATCATTGCGGTTTTCTTTTTCACTCTGGCAAACTTGTACAACTTTAAATACCGAACCTCGCGCGCAATGCAAGCGAATTCTTTGAAAAAGAGTTTTACTTCGTTGAATTGTTGTAAAATTTGGTTTTAGTGTTTATAATCAGTAATCTTGATCAGAATAATTCCTATTAGTATGAATTAGTTACATCGTCTTTTCGTTATCAATGAAAATATTTTTATTTGGTCATCTACCTATACCTATCTATTGTGTGTGTGATGTTGTGAAAATTTGGTCTTAACTAAGGTCTTAACTATCAATTGCTTTCAATATTGCTTATTGCACTCAATCATACCGCTTGATCTGTTACCATTAATAGCTACTTATTATAATATTAGCCTTCTCCAAACTTACCACCTGCAGTGTCATGCAATGAAAGAAAGAAATAAATAATTTATTTGTCAGAATATAGTAAAGTGTACCTAGTTGTATACAATATTTTTAGTTTCATATATTCTACCAGTTCTGGTGTAGGTACAAATATTTATATATCTAAGTTACTTTTATAAAGTCTTATCCCTAAGGTAATCATAAAAGTGGTACGTTGGTTTTGGACGAATAATTTATTAGGAAATCTGCTACTTCTATTTGTGATTGATGTATTTTTATCAAAAAGTGTTAAATTCGTATATACGAACATAGATATCTCATAAATATATAAAGAGGGTAGTGGCAGAATATGATGTTTCTTAAACAAAGGAACACAACTATCGAAATGTTCAGCACCACTTATTGCCCTCACCCATGCAATGTTTTATTACAACTAATTTATTTAGATCAGTTTAGCACAAATAAATAGTTGATTTTTATTTTGTAATTCCCGCGAGTGTATCGCCTTAGCCGATCGGTAACTTTGCTTGAGTGTCATGAACGTACGAAATCGACAAACGGCGCTAGGGACGGCGTAAAGCTAAAGCGTCGAGCACTCCCCGGCAGTAGCGGCGCGGTCGGTAAATTCAGTGTACGCGCGTCAAACAGCGCGAGTGGTCGTACGGTCATGCGAGAAGCGGCTGGCAGAATGGCCGAGCTCGAGTTCGAAGCGCCTCTCGCGCAAATCGAGGAGGCTGATGATTGTCTCTCCACTGCTGACTACCCGCAGAAAACCATTAATGGCAATGACATTCGTCTCAACAACATTAACAATATCAAACGTGAAATGGTCAAAATGAAAACTGACTCAAACAAAATAAACGATAACGAGGAACCTAAACCGGTGAAGTGTAAACAGGACAACATGCAAAATGGTGAAGGAGACAATTTTACGGAGACTTTCTCCGGCTCGCTTGAAGATTTGGTGAACACTTTTGATGAGAAGATTACCAAGTGCTTCGGAAATTATGAGGAGAGTGTGGAAAAGCTGGCCCCAGTGCAGGTCCGCACCCAGGAGGAGATAATGAATGAATGCCAGTGAGTATCAATTAGAACATAATAAACAGTTAATTAGAGCATGTAATTAGGTATTATGATATCATCAGTGTAGTCATTACGTTAAAAATATTTGCACATATTTAAAAAATATAATAAGTAGTTACTTAAGTACTTAGATAAACTTACAGTATAAATATAGTTGAGTTTAAGGTAATTACCTACTAATAACTAAGATTGTATTATAAGAAAAACGAAAATATAAACAAAAAGGGCGGGCTTTGCGCATGACATAAGTGGTGGAGAGATCGATCGATGTTTTGGGGCGAGGGTGCGCAGGGGGTGCGTGCTGAAGTAGCCGCGATGACGCATCGCTCCCTCGCCTCACACCCTACCCTCTTTGTTTCCAACCCAAACCGGGATGACGACGGTGACTGTAACAAGATTGAAATATTGCTCAACACAAACTTAATTACTTCACTGATTATATAAATTACCTACTAACATTGAGCGTTTTGTCAACTTTGTACTTATTTGTGTTACGTAAACGTAACCAAACATATAACATACCTATTATAATTTATTATAGATATATTTTCTTAGCTTATCATGTTACAGTATATGCATGCGTATCTTATGATCCACAATATACAACAATGTAATATCCTTGATGTAGATCGTTCAAACATTAATCATGTAGGTATCAAGTAGTTTCTCAAGCATCTTCATCTGTTCACATGACTCGAGACTAAAGATAATAGTAAAAGTCTCTCACATAAACCCATTGTTTATAGGGAAAATAATAAAGCTGTTTTGTTGTCAGCTTGCCGGATTCCCTTAGAGCGTTATGAGAATCTAATTAAATTTTAATATTCATTACATTGTTTTGTTTTTATCTTTGTTTGAAATTATGCAGACATTTTTATAAAACCTGTGTATCACTAAGTTTATTATCTAGTTGCATCTTACGAATTTTAAACTTATATGTATGTAAGATATACATATTCTTGATCCTTACTTAGTACAATTATAGGCATATAGTTAGATCTTTACGATGTGAGTAATTTTTGACCGACCAGCCTATTATAATTCTACAGATGTTTAATACAAAGTCGGATTGTAAACATTACATATTCTCACGTGTCAAGCAAAATCTTTTGGAGTCGATCCAGATGACCTAAATGCCTTTAGACTGGGATATCGTAAAATGAAAACAATTTGCCAAAAGCACAAAAGTGCGAGCAACTTTTATTTAATAGCAATTTTCTTAACATGTTTTATAAAAATAAACTTGTTATTTAACCAACAGAATAATAATCAAAAATAGCAGATGCGCTGTTGGACGTATAAAAATAATCCAACAGGTAAATAATGACATAGGAAGTCATCAATGCATATTGTTTAGTTTTTTACGGGAAATGGTAATTTTATATCATGATGGCATATGCTAACAAAACGCACCTGTAAGGAAAGCCGCTTCAAAAAAAGCTGTCCGCCGGCACGACAGGTGTTTGCATTGATTCGGTCGTGATTCTACCGCAAGTGGTTGCAGATGTCGTGCCACCTTGCATTTAGGACGCTGTCGAGGAACACCTTTTAAATATAAAGAATCCGACATATGGTGTATTTCTATATAAGCCAAGTTGCTTTTAATTTATAATCCCTTTTCTTTTATGTGTAGATATAAGAAAGTTAAATTATAGTCTAATCTTAACGGTAGTGGCTGCCAAATATAAATGCTTGATGCTTGGGCACTTTTTGAGGTTAAGAACAGAAGTATAAAAATGTTAGATAATACAGATTGCGTATAGTTAATTCTCACTATTTGCACAAAGTTGCTTAACCTAATTCTATCGTTTATTTATCATTACTGCTCTGGAAAAAATGGCCAATAAGTATATTCATACTTGATATGTAGTAGGATAATACTTTGGGACATGTTTTAATCCTAGATACTTATTTACACCGAAAAAATATCTACGGGTAAAAAACTACACAAGTTCATACCAAACCAAATCTAGACTAAATAGGTAGGTATAAGTCAGGCGTTAATACAGTTTAATTAAAACTTGTAGGTAAACTATTAATCGCAATTAAAAAGTAATTCATCACTCATATTGTGTTTTCTGCTTCGTAAGTAGTGCTACTAAAATAATAATAGAATTTAATTATTACTTAATCACCATAATATCTACGTGTTGATTTCTAATATTGATGTGTTCACATTCATTATGGGGACTACAGCCAGCGAAAACGTCTTTTTTCGTACCTCCAACACATTATATAAATATATATTTTCTGTCGCGCGAGTTTCCTGTGATATTTAAACATAGGTTCAGTATACAGTACAGAGGAAATGACTATATTAAATAAAACAATATAGAAACTCATTAAATTAAACATTAATATATTTATTTGCCTGTTACATTAGCATTTTTGACAATCGGAATTAAATAAGAATAATGTAGCCAATATTATCAAAACCGTTTAAAATTCTGTCATACATACTTGTTATTCATGGCGAATCTTACAAATTTACATCGACAGTGGCACACGACGCACGTCCGTCTCGATAACACATGGTTTTGAATATAAAATGAGCTATAATTTATTTAGATTAGACCCCTTTTATCTCCTTCATTTCTTCCATAACGATTGCGAAAGCATCAGGGCAACTTTTACACTGGTATCAAGTAATAGTATAACTATATTAAAAAGCTTATTATTCCTTTGTATATTTATTACAAAACGACTTACGCATTACAACTGCATTGCGTGTTTAACCTGTGACCTTACACGTTTGCGTGCACGATTTAAGGTTTCATACAAATTGCAACTTATTCGGTATCGGTTTCCAAACGAACTTTAGTTTGCGTGTCTATCTTAATCATAACGTGGTTAATTGTTGTAGCCTTCCTGAAGCTTTCTAAAAATAATAGCATTTTATCAGCTAATGTGCATTAACAGCAAGATCGTTATCCAGTATGTTTTCATTACACCAACGGCGCTGATGTAAAATTAAAATAGAGATAGGCTTTGGTAATCAGCAATTTCAATTATTTTCCTATAACTGTAGCTAAAAAGATGTAGAGGTTACTACTTATATCCTTTCATATAATGTACACCACGGTAACCACTTGAAAGCAATATTAGAAATTGAATTAAAACCAAAGCCACGCTAAGTTCAACTAGGTACCTAGTTTATTTGCTAAATACGTCGCCATTTGCATTTGGTATCAGTTCATCCTCTGAGGAAATGTGGCCTAGATCTGGCGATGGATACATTCAATTAACGTACTTACTGCCTGTTCTATGCAAACTGCTGGATATTTGCATATTCTGACATTTTGGTAAAATATTGTCTTCGCGTCTCTACAATTGGTATACATATAATTCATTACCTACTGATAATTAGATATAGTCGTTTTATGTATAGTTGTTTGCCAGAAATTGTTTTTATACCTATTTAAAGTAAGTATTGAAAATAAGAAGGCAATTAAAATAAAGCCTATCTCAGGGCACCCACTCATGTGGGCATCGGGCCAATGATCTGCTATTCGCAACAACCCACATTGTATAATACTATCCCCATTCTTGGATATAATCACAATTAGTGCTAGGTCCATATCTGACACCCGTATATTTTTTATCTGTAGATAGTAATAATTTCTGTTTGTTATGCATATAATCTGACCAGCGATGTTTAGTTATTTAAAAAGTTTCAATTTTAACTACTAGACAATCCAGGAGTTCCCACACGTTTTCCAACCATCGAATAAAATGTAAGCTTTATTCGGCCCGGTGTCTTTGAACTGTCGCATTAATTGGTGGTGCGATAAGTTTTTGTTAACCAGTTCTTTATATGTTTTTTTATAGCCGTAGTATGGTACAGTACCTACTTTATAAAGACACGGTTGGCGCCGTGCGGTGCGTCTATCATTAATGTGTTAGGAAATTATCTTGAGCGTCATGTCTGAATGATTTCGTAAATAACTTAAAGGCCTTCACCATTAATCTACCCATATAAAGCACAAACGATGTGTCACATAATATGCATCGTTTTCACTAACTGAGAAAGTATATTGTATCTATATCAACTACCGATAAAAAAAAGAATCTCTTTAACTTTGTATAATTATCTATCCTACGTTGACTAAAAATTGTTGGAAAATATAATAGATTTTCTATTTGATTTTATAAAAACATCATTCCTCTTATTCCAGAATCCCGTTTAACCTTTATTTATAGTTTTCAAATGTCAGAAATTATTACACGCTTTTTTATAAACTTAGGTAAAATCTCTCATATTTATGAAACCCATTTATTATTATAATCTACTTTTTAATCATACGACGACGGTTTAAACTTTCAACAATCAGATAGAGATGCCTGTTTATAGCTTTTAGAAATTTTATGTTACTTGATTGGAAATCCGCGTGGGTGCAAAACAAAGTTATTGCATCTTTATGTTCACTCCATGGATGGGTAACTCATGTAAATGTTTTAGAAATCTGCCTTAGTTACTCACAGTGATCTTTGAGTATCACGGTTTTGTTAAACAATGGACACCGAGGTTATACATATACGAGGTCCAACCATATACTAAATAGTAGATCTACCGCCTGCACAATGATTTTTATTAAATGGTTTAAGATTTATGATTAGAATTGTTTGTAGCCTATTGATTTGAGGATGATAATTTAAGTTGGCATTTTATTACATTTACATTCTTTATTACGGTTACTTATTATATTTAATTGCTTATGAGAACTTATATTGTTAATCCTTACTTCAAGGAAAATTACCAGGTTTCTCCTATATGAGGATTTAAAACCTTGAGCGACAAGAATATAAATTTAAAACATTTGCTTTGCCTTCTTATATTATGGGAATGTACCTGTATTATTTCTCGTATATTTCACGTCATGTGAACACGGTTACGTTTATATTGGTTTGTACTGATTCTTGATACGTCGTTATATTCTTAATGGAACTGTGCTCGTTAAAGCTTTTGAAACCAATTTCTCTCAAGAAAACCATTTTACCTATATTACATGAACATTAAATGTAGTACCTACCTATGTGTATACTCTGATGTCGTTATGCCCGCATTCCCTGTAAAGGTAGTTTGATTTTACATACCTATACACGCCCACATTTTGCCAGACGGTACAAGTTTTATAAAATAAACGATGAAGTCTAATCTCTTTTATAGGGCACAATTGCAAAATATTTAGAACATAATATTATGTACCTATGTTTATATAGTCCTCCATGTCGATTTCGACAACGGTGACCCCCGAAATCACCTTATTATGTACATGTACTCTATATAGGTACATACAAACATATCTGTTCAAATGTTACCAAAAACGTCTCTAGAACATACTATTATGTGTATGTATAACAGGATGGTAGGTAGTTATTTAATTCTGTATTCACGTCCATATCTCTGACAATGACTTAATTAGCGAGTTACACAGCCTCAAAACACTGCCAGGAGCAGACTGTACTAATTACACGCTCGAGTAAACCAGGTGCAACGACCATAGCTTTCAACGTAGTGATTTTGAATACAATTCTTTAGTCAGTCACTTGTGTGTAGTGCACACAATGCAATTACGGCCAATTCATTTGTCAAGAGTTTATATTGATGACTCTATTACCTCAACCTGTATCGATCATTTGAACTGCTATGTATTGTATATTACCGCATGTGGGTTTAACAGTAGGTCTCGAAGAGTAACTAGGTGTTAGCTTCTCATCTACCAAGATTGTGATTAAGTAATTATCTCGGTTGCCTACTTGCCAAATATACCTAAATAATGCATGATTCATTTCCAGCCTAATCGAAAATGTGATATGTTATTAATTCGCCATATATCTATAAATTATACTGATAAAGAAACTATGTCACAAGTTGTCACGAGTATTTTTTAGGTATTGCTAGTGGTTATATTCATGTAAAACAAAGATACACTCAGGGCCATATTGTTCAATACACATAATTAATACATTGATTTTTATACTATAAACATTCGTGTTATAGGTACCTTTAGAGATTAGAAGACAAATTTAATACCTCTGGTATCCTTGCTTGTTTATATTACATTTTATGACGTAATATGTACGTTGGACTTGCTCAGTAACGCATATGCATAGCATACATAAATTCTATATTACCTACCTACAGGCAGTCATATTATCAGGCAGACCAGAGCAGCGTAGTGACGCATCCCGGGCCATATGTCGCAGTTTCCTTGAATTCGCCAACGCAATACAACACCTTACAATATGGCCGTTTTATGCAAATTTAGTTGATGTTCAGTTATTGGTATAATCAATATGTAAGGTAACTGCAAAGACGAAGGTTAAATAACTTTTCATATGAACGGGCGCTGCTTATGGACATTTTCCGTACTTTCTTTTCATTCAAATATGCTCCATTTCCACATTTCATCTACAGTCTTTCATCGAATCATAACAATTCGATAAATGCAGTAGTTGAAAGAAATATAAGATGTTTATACTTTAGAATCAAGATTTTCTTGAGAATATTAATAAACTCACCACAACTAGTTTATTAATATCTGTCAGTAAAACGTTTTGAATAACCACAACATTTTAGGCTCGACGCTGGTGTCGTGTTCAGTGCAGTTCGTCTCCAATTTAACACAATGTGTACAGCGCACCGGTGTTGATTTCAATACGCTGACCTTCCATCAATTTAAAATAGATTATACTACTGTCTGAACGCACTCGCACAACCCACGATGTTGTTTGAGGTGTTCTAACGTAGTAGTATAGTGAGAATATAATACACTCACGCACCGGCAGATTTTCACAAAGATTCTTTAGCACATTTCTAGACAGATTAAGTTGTACAAGTTGACTATAATAATAAAATAATTATTTTAATACCTACATGTATTTATAATATTCAAAAAAATTACATACATTTTATAGACCAAAACTAAAGAATACTCATTTAATTCAATACGATTGATAATTTTTATTTAAGACGTATTTGAAACCTTTTTGTGATGGGAGACATCATAGCCAAGCTACAGGGAAATTGATTGATGATGATTACGGAGATTATTACTTAACGACAATTTCTTCACAATTCCTATTTCAACGGTCCCGGTCAACCGTTACATTAGTACTGTTCTATGTAGCCGTTTTGGTTAACCACAGGTCCATAGAAGAGACAATCCTCTTCTCTTTATCTTTAAAGATAACATATTACTTTATTAATGTTAAAACAACAACACTACGAGCACGTAATTAAAAAAGTTTATTCCTACGGTTCTTTAAAGACCATTGATTCTTGATTGTATGTACAATGAAATAGACAAACAATGTTTATACAAGACACCCGACTGTATTTTTAAAATCCCTTACTTCAATTCGGAATGGTTCTTTTCCATTACTGTGAATTACTTCACACCGTTATATGTTGTTTATAAATACAGCCCTGGCTTTAAGATTATTTTCGCGAGATTCGCGTCATCCGGCCTGGGATTGTTTGTGTGACTCTGTGTATGACTAAAACTGTAACTCTTTACCGGTCATGCAAGTGAGTAATCGGTTTGGGGAATTTATACTTAGTTACGTTTTATGAATTAAAGTGTAATAACGCAAATATCAAATGCTTTGCACTTACGATTATACAACTATAACCAAATGTGTTATAAATGGGTATTAAAAACAGTCGTATAACATGTACTTATACCTTAAAAATGATATAAAGCAGATGTGCAGATGAGATACCGAACCAAAATATCGACGTTTAATGTTTATGCGTGGTGCCAGACACACGTAACCTTGCCAAAACAAACTCTTTCAAGGACAGGCTCAGTCATCGTCTATCCGGACCTCTTGAATCTCCCCCACCGCGCTTCCATCCGCTCTGTTTGAGACCCGCGTATTATGCTTGCTCTTCACAAAATTTAAATCCATACTAAATAATAAGCTTACGGATATATACTCAAAGACTAATATAATTTTCAAAGCTAGATGATTTACAAGTAGAATTTAAAATGAACCATGGTATACATGACTGAATGGTACGATTCGAAACGCCTATCGATTTATATATCGCGACACTGCTTCATCCACGACACGTAAGAGCGGTCACGCATAGATATCCATCCCTTTTACTCTTGTTACCCAAACTCCTCGAGAGTGCATCTTGTCCTGGGTCTAGAAAATACTTTTTAATTTATCACAGTGTAATCTCAACCGTTTCTGATGCACTCATTACTTTGAGGTAGTTAAAAATCAGTTTCTTGTGTTACCTTCTCTGTTCTTACTATGAGTATACACGTAAATATGTATGAATGTGTAAAATAAAGCAACATAGCTTCAGCTCGCTGCACTAAAACTGGCCATGCTAATCGCGTCTTCCCTGAAATAGTCTGGAATTTCCTTGCGGTACGATCAATACCAATGTCAGCACACGCTATTTTTAATTGACGAGCACATTGAATTTCTTCATCATCATCACTGAATTCCTTAACAAAGAAACATAATATGACATTATTAATTTAATTTTTGGTGTACATATCCAATAGGTATGTGAATATTTACAAAAATACACTATTTATAATTGATAAGGAATTAGGGTTTTTTATCATAGTCTCAAGCCAGACTAAACACTAGAACATAAAAATCGTATCGTGCTAATGACTATAACGGCCATTGTCCTACATTTTAAAGTACTACCTACTCCTGAACGCGAAGAGCCATTTTTGTATTTAAATTCTCTAGTAACGAATTTCCCATGTCGTCGAACTTTGTGACTCTTATATCCATCGAAGTTCCATACATAATTTGAATACCTTACGGCGACCGAGGATATTTTCGTGCTTACAATATGTCAGCGGTTAACGTTCCCGACAAATTGAGCATTTATGGTGTTCAATAAGATTTAAAGTAAGCTGCATTAGGAGCTAAAGAAAGTCAGGTCGAGTCGGTCGAACTGGATTGTACATTCTCCGACGGCGGACGACGACCGGTTTGACCGGCGCGAATCCTGGCGCTAACACTAACCATATACCGCCCGTTACATATAAGAAATCAAGATAAAACAGTTACCTGCAACATGGTTTACCTAGCTACAATTGTAGGTACAGGTAAATAATATATTATTTTCTCTTACAAAATCACATTGCAATATTGTTGAAAACTGAACACAATATTTATGTAACTTGGTCGATAAGGTCAGGTAAGGTTTATTTATACAACACGTGTGTGAATAACGCAAGCTTTTTAAAAGAGCAAATGGCGTCATGTTGACCTGGAAGAAAACTTGTTTATCCAGTTTAGTAATTTCCTCCTGTCATATTAATGTATGAACCTATATAAAGGAAATGTGTAATACGATTTATATAAAACCTAATAATTTCGTTACGTAAGCTATAACTTCTGGTTTGTAATGGGCGTCTAATATTGTAGAGCGGTAGAGCAAGTCTTCGGCGTAGTACAATGAATCTTCGTTAATGACTATTTTATAATGGTAATAGTTGTTTGATTGACGATCATATTCTTTCGTAAGAGATACAGCATCACTTTTCTCCGTTCATTGTATTAGTTCAATTTGGAATTAAGAATGTAGGACAACTTTGCATGTACGCTGACGTAATGCATAATAAATACTATTGAGTAGTAGCGTGTAGTGTAATGAAACACTGCAGCAAAAACCCAGTGAATACGTGCGTTAGAGAAGCCACTAAAGTGCTTCAGTCTGCCGTCACTCGCACTGATTGGAACTCGCATGATTTTGTACTTTATAGGTACACTACAACGCGTTTAATATATACATTCTGGAATATTGCTCCATTTACAAATAAATGCAATGATGAAACATAGGTATGTGCTAAAATAAATAATTAAGGTGACTAATACAGGTTTGCCTAAAACTGCATATCTTTAACTTATATAGATAACACATAATATTACCTACCTAATCAGTAGGTATTTCCAGCAGTAGCCTTCACGCTTCACTTCAGTACAAGCTGTACAAGTTTGTTTCCGTTAAAGTAGTTAACATATCGGTAAATAAGATTTATGTTTACAGTTTTTATATGGGTGTCTACCATTATTACAAGAATAGCTAAGAGCTTAAACGGTCGAAGGAATTATGTAATAATCTAATCACGTCGTATTACCGCATTTTTGCGCTTTTGCTAAAATACACCTATAGCAAAGTATAACAAAATAGGTGTTTCAGACTTCAAAAACGTGATTGTATGATTTCAAATGCCAAAAAAATTTAGTAGGTTATCAATTATCTTTTGAATGGACTTATGGATTTGCGTGATCGAATTTTAGACATAAATCATCATCAGACTACACATTCATTTTTATAAATGGCGTGTAACTTTCCTTAGTCAATAAATCTGCGTAAACATGACGCAAATGCACTTAAAATGTTTCTATACGGTTTGATTGAAGTGATATTTGACAATGGAGAAAGCAGCACGGGGATTAATAAATTATGAAATTGTGCATGTAATGCAACGATAAATTAAGCTAGCGATTTTTTAAGTATTCAATGTCTTTTGTTTCATAGCTAGTTAAAAAAGAGATCAGTCAAAATAGTGACAGTATTACAGCACTGTTTTGATAAGTCAACTGTCAATTATAATAAGCTTTGTTATTAGATAAGATACACAAATGCACATTTTTTAAGGATTCATATCCTGATAATTTTCAGAAAATGTTATCTTAATATAACTACCAATATATCTACAACAACAACAAAAAGTGAAGCGTGTAGAGTTTTGTAAAAAGTATGAAAGTAATCAGCAGGATCGTTCCCACACGCATCAATTTCCATATTTTAGTATAAACTAGGTACGACACTGCAATTATCTGTAACAATTAGATAAATAAACATTAACGAGGTCATTGCTCCCATCACCTTAGCGATAAAAGCCATATTTCTAGTTCCATTTCCTTTGTTCGCAATGCGATAACAATATCTCTTACTGAAACGACAAAATGTTAATGGGTTCTGCCATTTTAAAGCAAATAAATGATTTTCATCTGCAATTTGAAGTTTATTAGAAATTTAATTTACCCACTACAGTTCGAAAGGTAGTAAATATAGACTTACAACATTAGTATTTCAAACTGCTTTAAAAGTGTTATGCTGCTAGGTAGAAATAAAAGTGTAATCTACACTAAAACGTATACTTACGTCGATAGACTATGAATCCGATAATATTGTGTACGGATTATTGTAAACAGTGATGAGAGACATGGAGCATTCCGAGATGCCTACTGGTAAGTAGGTATCTTAAAATCAAGCAAGTCATTTGTAACTAAATGTTTATAGATAAGATTTCAAAATGTACTAATGAATAACAAATATGAGGCGCGCCAAGGGCGGTACTCCTACACGTTCGATATCGCGCTCATACCGCAGTTTTAAGAAACGCGGCGCACGCGCACGATTATTTAAATGCACTGTCGATGTTCAATCAACTTGACGCGACTACAAATGTCAATCAATAGTCCATTGAAACATTGCAACCTCATTATAAACAAAGCAACAGATGATTTTGTTTAGGTATGTGGTACATATCAATGGTACTGGGAATATAATGATCATGCTTCATCATGCCTGGTAGAAGACAAAGCTACAAAAGAATATTTTCCAATGCAATCTCATGGTGACTAATTCCCTATTGAAGTTGAGTTGGACCTACCATAAGATATGGCTAATAAACGTATTGTATTTGTGATATGCAAAGCACCAAACGATGCCATTGTTACAGTTGGCAGACATTGTATTGAAAATCGCAAACCATAGAGTTGACAATCATAGAACAAGTGCAAGTATAGTAATAAGATTACCTTTAAGATTGCTACACAGGTTATAAACAGGTGTTTTGTACCCGAAACAGGCTAACCATGCGTTACAACAAAAAAAAAATGAATTTGAAATCCTTTAATTAAGGATCAATATTGTAACTATTATACATATTTCCGGAATATTTACGATAAAAAGAAGAGAAGACAACTTGGCGTAACGTCTGTGTTTCAAAATTATGAAAAAAAATTATGGTTATAAAATGGCTGGTCGTTAATTTTATGCTATTGACAATATTGTTTTTAGTACCGCATTTACGAGCGCTCTTTCAGCGATGGACTGTCCTTCAGACGCACCGACCCTATTCCGTTTCTGTAGCTTCTAATCAAGGTAATTCATGCTTTACTAGATAATACCTATTCCAACATTTATTACCAAGCGGAATTAGAGTGCTTTCGAAACAACGACATCCATTATAGGAAATTAAAATGGACTTGTCATTGTGTTAGGTACTTTATGGTGTTTGTATTTTTACGAGCATTGAAAATATTTTGTAATGGCAGGGACCTTATTTTCTAATTTACCAGAACAATTAAATAAAAAAAAAGTTATTTTGTCAATCTTCTGAATTGTAAAATACCTAGGTACTTAATTTGGTAACAGTTCATAAGCAAGCAAATTTAGATGCCCTAAGAAAACTATAAAAATTTGAACTACCTACGTATTACCAGAGAAGGTATATATTAGCATAACTCAGGACTTGACTGATACAATGTAATACTTGACAAATGGACTGCATAAGATTACCATAGGAGCAATTATTCCCTCCGTTACACACATTTGACTTATAAGATATAATCAGTTTCTGCAAGCCCATTATTTTTATCATTCTACTGCAAAATAAAACCAACCTTCTATGCAAGTTTTTTCTCTATAATTTGCTCCAGCGCTAGTTTATTCAGTCAATAAGAGATGTTTTGTTGGATCCAATGTTTAGAGGGATGACCCACCGTCGATTTGGAGAACTTTATACTTGTACCTACCAGAATCATGATTATGACAGGAGCTACGGTGTGCTTCAGAGGGTCCAACAAATAGAATGTAGCAACAAATTGCACTTAATGGCACTCTTCCACATATTAACCATGCGTATTGTGCTGGCGTCGTGTCGGCGACCTACATTATTACACAAATCAGGCCACTTACGTAACTAGGGTTTGTCCTTCGAGGCAGATGACAGAAACAATAACTGTGTTTAAACATGAAGAGGAAATATTGACGTGGTTACGTGGTACTTAGGGCACCTAAACGTGGGTGCGTCTAGGTTGAGGGCGGAAAAGGGGGTTAATTATACTGAGTATGTACCAATAGTCAATTTTCGTGTGGAACTAGGTGGGCGGGACTATTGATTCCGAAGTTCGACGCTTGGATCGCTAATGAAATATTGGTGATAATATAATTCTAGAGAATAATGTAGGTATACCCGAGATATGATATTATGTTTATTCTTTTAATTTTCTTTCCACGTCAAATTGTTATGGTGTACATTTTTCGTACGAATTGCGTTATTTATTGAGTGCTGACCATTTTATTTTAAACCTTCACTTACATGTACTTACATTTTATTACGTAATGAAATAATTTTAAATATTTGTTCAACTATTCAACATCCATTCCAAACATTTAACAACCGCTTGACCTACAGTTGTGTCGTTAAATATTAATCTAACATAGACTTGAGTACAAATCTTTGACCTTGCGTAAGAGTCATTGTGATATTTGTGATTCCATGTCAAAATTTTGATATTTCTAAGACGAGATTAGTTATTATTGCTCCAGTCCTATTAATTAAGCGGTGCTAGTTACACCATAGATCTTCTCTAAACGAGTTTCTCTTCGTAGATATGCAGTCTTAGGATGCTTACATTTTCACTTAACATATTGTCTTAGTGTTTAGTGTACATATTTACTGCTATCCCTTTTTGCATGCACCGTTTTTGCTTCGTGTTTTTGTAAAATAAGTAGGCAACAATAAAAAGGATAATATCTATTAGGTAATATTGCACTTAACTGTTTGAACATAAGTTGCTATCCAAATTTTTCCTCTTTAAGTTTACTAAAACTCGGATGCTGTTGATCACTTTAATTTGTCATGAAGGGCACTGTATTTATTTAAACTGGTACATTACACAACAAGTAAACTTGATAGCAATGTATCGGGCGGTTGATTTGTAAGCCACCAAAGGCCATATGCTAATGCGTTACTCTTGTCTCTATAAGTGGACAAGTTGTTGTGCCTACGCTAAATGCTCCCAACCTCCCGTACTTTCACTTTCGATTTGTGCATACATGCATACTAATTGGTCACTAATGTAATCGAGAGAAGGGTCTCTCGATATAATCGATGAAGACGGACGTAAATAATTTAATAATATATTTCCTAACAAAAGTAAAGGAATATATAGAAACATACACTCAATTACTATCCTATTTCAAATCTTATTAGTATCTAAAAAACTTCTTATTATATTATAGAAAACTGCTATAGATTTATCTCAAGTGTTTGTTAAGTAGATATTTTTACACTATCATGTTATTAAATGAGCTTTCTTCCATTCGAACGTCTTAAAAATAATTTCATAGAATCATTAATCAGGGTAAGCCGTCTATTCAACTACCAAAACCTTACGCTTCCTTATAAAATTGTAATATAAACAGAACAGGAAAAAAATAGAAAGACTCGATACTTCTTAGAAGATGTTTGTAAAAACTTTTGAAATATTTGGTTAGACAATGTATTGACTACTTTTCTAAAATAAAATTCAAAACAATATATTTTGTCCGTGACTTTAACACCTAGCCATTAGGGTTACGCCTCCATTTTATTTTTAAACGTTTTTTTATGAAGGAAGTGGGCAATAAGGTTAGTCCGGCCACTACCTGCTCCCTAGATCGCACAGTACGTCGCACCTGCTTTACACAAAAAATATAAACATTGCCCTCTATTTTGGGAACCAATACACTATCTTACCAGCTAGTGAACCATAAATTATTACTTCGACGTTTTGCTTTCTAGCACAAGGTACGTTTTCATGGCGTTCTAAATGACTTTTATTGGGACGCCCGTCTGCTAAAACAACTAAACAAACGCGATTCTATGTAGGTAGTATTTTTGTTACTTATTAGCAATATCGTAACTAAAATTCTGGAATTTAATATCGTCTGCGGATAAAAAGATTACATGCCTACGGAGCGCTTCTATTCGCGTCGGCCCCATTCACTCCTCTCGGTTAGTGACATCGTCGAGCAAAATTAAATAAAAAACAAAAGTGGACGCGTGGCCGTACTGTTAAAAAGTTCTATATTTAAATCTCGTCGTCCCAAGACGCTATTATGCCACTCGGTTTTTTATTACGTTGACACCATTTTTACGATATCTAATGTTACAAAAGTGCATAACTGCCAAATTAGTGTAATGAAGTGCGGTTACTTCTAAACTATTTTGAAGAGTCACGATAACACAGTGGAGATTAGATAGGCATCTCTTGATGTCGATTGTCGATGGGTGTGTTATTAAAATTATCTTCATTAAATCACCGGCTCACGCTTTGGCTTACACATCAAAAACTAAGCGTAGCTATTACAATTACAGTAATAGCTGTATGTCGATGATGTTATTATGAAATCCAAGAAGAAAATACGAACAAATATACGACGGTACATGTATGAATACCGTTACAGGGATACGCTGACCTAAAATGAACACAGTAGACCTGTGATATCTGAGTGTAGTCGTAAATAAGACGGGTCTTCATCAAAATTCACTCTTCTCGTACCGTAGCTGTTCTGTGACTGTCTGTTGTGATTACCTTTTGTTTTATTTTTTTGTTGGATTCACGGAATTGTACTTCGAAACGTCATGTTGACCCACTTTGTATTCCGGCATTTGTATGTTATTTTGTATTGATAGTATGCTTTTTTTACTTAACCCTGTGCTATATGCAGTTTTCATTATATTTTGGAAAGTTATACTACGTTTTACGACTAAACCATTTATTTGTAAATACTTGCAGCGACACACTAATGACGAAAACCCCTAAATACTCTTACTTTGAAAGTGAATGCTAGAATAAAAACTTAATGTAGGTACTTTATGTTGATTTTTTCATTTTATATAATCCGTAGACGTAGACCTATGCCGAAATTTGTAGAAATCATTTCTATGCTCGAAATTCGTCTCAAAATACTTAATCCAACATTTGTAGAAAATAGCACATCAAATGCGGCGAATAGTATTGAAAGAACAATATACTCGTAAATGTATTGAAACCAGTGACCTAGCTTAAACTGCAGCAACGATTTATTACATGGTAACATTGGTAACCCTGTTCGGCGCCCATCCGTCGGGGTTAGTGGGGTGAACGGGCTGCGGTCGCCGGGACACGGATCGATAACGCATCGTACTCCATATTCAGTGTGTAGCCTTCGCCGTGCAACTGTACAATAGGCTGTTGCGGTTTTTGTTTTTGCCTATGAAAAATCTGAGTTGATTGTAAGACGTGTTTAAGATGCATAATATCATAACGTTCTATCGATTTTGTAAAAAAGAACATATTTTATATACGTGTTTGTTTGGGTAACGGTTTTCTAAAACTATGCCATATTTAAAACGTTATGTGGTTTTGTAAATTCTGATTATTGTCTGACACGAAAATGAATAATTTCTGGGCTTTTTACCATTTACAGTAAAATCGCTATGGTCTTACTAATTCATGTGTGCTGCCTAAAGCTATTGACCGGCAATATTGTTGATATGTTTCCCTGTTTTACGACACCACAGTCTGTGACGGGGAGGTCTCTTTGTAACCGAGACTGTACCGGAGGTTTATTAGCACTAAAACTTGTAAAGGTGCTAAATAGAACACACTTTACTGACTTCTTTGTTACCTAAGGCTGGGCTATAAACACCGACCGTGATATCTCTATATACAGCGTACTGTAAACTACTAGGCTGCGACATACTACCTAGGAACCACACCCCGAAAAGATCAATACAGCGTACATTACCTTTTTGTTTTGTCTTAAAAACATGTACGTATAAAATAGTTTTCAATTTACACATTCAGTACGTATCTAAATCTGCCAAAGTGCAAAGCTCACGTATATAAAAAAGTTACATGGAAGTGTAATAACAAAACATAAGGCAATAAGATCAACGCTCTTCCATTGACAAATAATTGTATAATTGTAGGGTGGGCTGTCGGTGCCGACGGCTCCAACCAGTTACTAATCACAGTAATTTGTCATATAACTCTTAAGCCATTATTGTAATATGTTATTACGGTATTTTATAAGTAATACTACCTCTATATTATCATGCTGTTCTGTAACTTTAACTTTTATCGTTAGGTGTATATTCATGAATAGTCTGTACATAATAATGATCCCTTTTAGGATTTGTTGTACCACGTCATATTTACTGACATTTACCATTGCACATTATATTCTAAATACTTCTAAAATATAACCAAGTACTATGTAATATGTATATACTATATGGTAAAAGTATATTTCTGTAACCTATATTTTGTAAACGACCGTACATTTCCCTCAAATAATTTCAGTAAAAGTTAAAGGTTACGGCATTACCAAAGGCCAGAACGTATTTAACAATGAAATATTACCTCTAGGGAACTCCTGTTGACAATGGGTTATTTATTGCTCTATAATGTCAACAGTAGCCACATTGTCATTAGAACAAAAACTCTATTACTATCTGCTTAAGATATAAAATCAAATAAAGAATATTTGTAACGTGGGTGTATAAAAAATGTCAACTAACCTAAACAATTCTTAGATGTTTATTGTCGATTGTTTATCTGTAAATGATAAGAATGTTTACTAACAATTTGTCTAATGATGACTGAAGAAAGTTTCTAAGATGACTGTTTAGAGTAACAATTTTTAAACATACCGTTTTTCCCAGAACATTATTTAATGTTGGACATTCGCATGATGAGTTAGTCAATATCGCCGAATCATTTTCTATTGGTTGAACTTGTAACCGTAAATTCATAAATATTTCGACCAATAGAATGGAGTGATTTAGATACTTTTGCCTTAAGTATTGGAATAGCAAATAAAAACGAGTTATTCTTTTTATTATCTTATATTAATGCAAATTCTCTTATTTATTCAAACCAAAAACCTCATATATTATCCACCACATTTATTTCTAATTAGGATACCAACCTACTTATTTCTTTATGCTGAGAATTATTAAAATACGAAATCCTTGTCTAGCATTTACCAATTTCAATAATAAATTCTTCTCACCATATTCAATGATATTGAATTTGTTTCTGTTTTATGTAGGTAGGTAATTAGGTACTCCCTAAATCTTATATTCTTTCTTGCAATGAGTGTGACCTATGACTTTGCTCTTGATAATAAGTGTGGTATGTAGAGTGAAGATTGAACTTAACCTCGATTTCTCTTATCTCTCCGGATGACTGCAAATGCCGACGTTTTGACACAACCACAATGTGATGTATGTCGTATGATGAGTAAGTTCTGCATAACTAGGACGAAAATAACTATCTATGTATAATTATCAATTATGTGTGTTTCCTTATTTAGTATCGGTAAAACTTAGTCATTTAAATACAGCCCTTATGGCAAAGGTTGCATTTGTCCCGTTTATTTTTTACATAAATCATTCTGTCCTAGTATTAACTTGCACTCTAAACCACATTCTCAAAAGCTAATAAAAGTATGGTAGTATGTGTAAACACTTTGTGTTAGCCGCGTGCCCTTTCTTGGTCAGTCAGGAATCCGTGGACCGAAATCCAGTCGCGCAGGATTTCTTGGAACCAATGCAACCTCGACTTCGAACGTTCAAACCCCGCTTTGGCATGTTTTTTATTTCTTGTCTGGTTTTCGTGTGGTCTGTCACAATTAGAGCTGGATACGAAACTGAAAGGTTGTATGTAGTCGTATCTACATTTTTAATGCACTTTTGAGTAATGTTTTTAAAGCGAAGAACCATAGACACCTGCCATATTTTGTATGATAGAACAATAACGCTTAATTGAATATCAGCCGTCCATAATTAATACAAACAATGAGACTCCTAAAATATATGACATCAGATGTATAAGTAGCCCACAAACTAGTTATTATTGATTCAACGGACATAATCACCTTCACTGTTTCGTTTATGTATGCAAATTATATAGCAGACATACAATATGGATGAAGCTAGTGTAGGATATGTACGAAGCAATTTTCTTTTATTTCACGACCTAAGCCCGAGTTGTGTTCGTTTATATCGCTGACTCGGTTGGGTGAACGCATTCCACTTCCCCATATTATTCCTTTACGGAAGTGCAAATACCTATGTATACCTAAATATTTGTGAATTTACGACGCATACGAAGAACTGATTGCATGACTGAAAACACACAAAAGAAATGCCTAAAATTCTAATAATACAACCGTGGTATTTTTAATTCATTAGTTTATATAATAACTCATGTTGTGTGACTACTTTCATGAGCATTACGATGTTAAAATATCCTATTGTTTAAGGTACCTACCTACTCTAAGTTTATTTAAAACGTTCTGATGAAACAACTAGTTCTCATAAAACTAAAAACGCCTGTCCCTTAGTTCACGCGTGACCAGCGCGTACTCGACACACCATAATCATCGACTCACGCTCGATTTGTCTGTAAAATAAGAAAGCCGATTCCGAGAAATCTATACCATTGATTAATCGGTCGCTGGTTCCGAGGGGCTGAATAACCAACGAGTAAGGTCATAGTTTCAATATTTTCGGTTAGTTAAATTCTGATTATTTTCCTTGCTAGGTAATTGCTATATGATGCATGATTTGTTTAAATTCTTTTCCATAGTAGGTACATTATATTAACTCATATAATTTATAATTTCACCAATATAATTTATCAAAAAGGTACTTCTATACGTCATTAAAATAAAAGGTTGGAAGTATAGGTACCTACCTCATTTTTATAAGTTTCGATATGTATAAGAATTAGAACCATTCTGCTATAAGCAATAACGATAATGAGCATATTCAACATATTTCTGTGCCTTTTATATAAATAATTAAGTAATGATGGAATTTCTTTTCCACGAACCATTCACACACATTGCAGGCCGTTATATGCCCATATCCGAAACACAGTAAAACACTTCACACGATCATAATGGCATTTCTATTACTTACCTTAATCAACTAAATACAGTTGTATAGTATACAGTTAGATACCTTGCTTATTTATTTAGAATTTAATCGACCATGGAGGTTTACTAGGTCTATGAATCTACTCAGAATAAAATATGTCGTCTATTGTGGACGATTTTCACATCGTCAATAGTTACGAGTGCCAGTTTTTTTCTGGTTTAACCTAGACTAACCTTTTAAGGACGCGAGGTCGTGTTTGATTCAGCCCACGATACGATTACTAGCAAGATAATCTATTTAGTAATTAAACACTAGTTTTATAAGGCCAGCCATTCTCGCCAACCTTTTCGTTCGGCATAGACGAGAATATTTTTAGGACAAACCTTGTTCAGTTACTCAATGATTACTAGGACTATGTCTATGAATTGAAATCCTTTTTTTTTTCCTTTTTCATGTTTGTCCCACTGCAGAACATAGCAAGGCCTGCTTTGCCCTGCAGTTTATTTCTTCTAACCATTTTAAATAATTTTTATTTCAATGTTCTTGAAGATTTGATAGTACCTACATGTACCAAGATTTCAGTCCTAATAATGACGAATTGTGTGCTGTTTGACAGTCAATTAAGTATACTATGAGGATGATGATGAAGAGGACAATTATAATGCAAAAAAACCACATCGTCACCAATGACGCTCCATTAATAAGTTGCCTAATAAAAGACGAATTAAAGCCGTCAATAACATTCCAAATGCTCTCACGTTTCTAAAGAAGTGAATGATAAACACTCTAAATTGAACCCGCATCTCGTTCATGACTACGCTAGATTTTTCTTTTCAGCTGATGCCAAATAATGCCAGAAAAGTAATAACATATCAAAATTTACTTTTTTCTATTACCGATTAAATTTAATGGAAACGTCCTTGCGGGAGTGACGTGTGAAAATTGGCTATGTAGTATTTAATGGGTACTACTCGCTTGATATAGCAAGCTTTATGATCCGTTTATGATTTCTAAGGCCGTAAAGGTCTGGTAATATTGCGTAAGATCATCTTAAACTGTTTGCTTATAGGTTTACTCAGTTTGTTCCAACTAAAAATTGCGCTGGAACTTTACCGAAAGCAAAGATTGACGAAAAGCAAAGTGATTTACTAGTCAAAAACCCATCTTGCATAACTAACTGTTATAATGACACACTATCTTAATATCACAGCTAAACATGAAACCAATTCTTGTATTGAATGTTGAAGTCGAATTGAACTCATATTTGATAATATAAAAAGTAAACACAGCTTAACGGTACCCACCATATTAAGCAGCGTGGTGAAACTGTTTGTGCCAGTAGACCGACCATTTTCGTTTGCGTGTAAGTGACCTCATACGCATGCTAGACTGTTTTTGGCGGATCGTAGGACCTAAATCGGTGCGTGCGTGTCAACAACGCTAGAAATAGCTGTATGCCAGTACTATCCGAAGAATTTTAGATATAAAGAAATATAATACCGATCTGAATGCTGATGTATCGTAGAACGTTTTTCTATGAATAGGTATTGTTTGATATTGGTCTTAACTAGTCCTTGCTAGACCAGGGTACTTAAGTTTAATTTTATTCTCATACACTACACTAGTTTGGACGGTAGGACCAGCACAAGCAAAGCTTACACTTGAAAAACATGTCGTAAAATTATCGGAGATTAAAATTTCCGATATACTTATTGTCATAAAAACAAACCATAACATAATAAGCATTCAATCTTTAAAAATGCGTAACTAATGTAAATCTTATGTTTTATGGAGCTTATTTACTGTATCTCGTCAAACATTGCCTATTTTAAATAATCATTGTAATATGTTTTTCTTCTTTCAAACCATAAATGAAAATAAGCTATGAGTTAATACTAATACCGCCTCTGAGGTGTTTCAATAGGCACTATACTAGGAACATTCTTCTAAAGTAACGATTGCATTAAAAAACTAAACATTTACATGACTTCTGTTTAGTGGGCGCTTTACCAACTTTACTCCATCTGTTTGTATAACCAAAGATGTCATTCCAATTGACGCCTAAACGCAATGCGAACTTAGTTATACCCTCAGAGTAATGACGTTACACCAACTGTTTCAATTTGAAAATTGACAGTTATAAGAATGAATGCTTCTATTATAAAAAGCTTTTAGTAAGAAGAATGAATGACAGTCTCGGGAATGAGTCTGATGTGCAAAAAATAACATCGTAGGGTGTCATTTTAATCAGCGCATTAAATATGGCCATATGGTCTGATGGCCTGACGCAATGCTAATGATCGCACCAGACCACATGCTATTGACATTATTAAGTATCGTTTCAACAAAATACGCCTCCGCACATTAGTCAAACAAAAAGTTATAGCAGCTGACGTAACAGAAAAGTATAATAACAGACAAAAAAGGTCCCGTTAGTCTGTGTCATCCACGTGTGGCTTAGACAATTTTAAACAGATTCGTTTGCTAAATAAGTATTTACATTAGAATAGAGTTTTGATAAACGCAGATATAGGTATAGGAGAAATCTTTTCTTCTTCAAATCTATACATTCTTAGTCAAAAACCAAAAAAATGTTGATGATCCGATTGATGCATGCCTTATGCTCGCAGCTAAGATTCCCGCACGGGAAGATAATATTATTGTTTCAATCTGCGTATTTCTGTGATGTGCACCATCGCTACAGGAAAAGTAAGAGTGGGGGCAACGGATAAAAATAATCTAGATAATGTAGCTAATGCTCAAGTATGATACACATTTCAGTAAAATGACAATATTTGCGTAGCATTCATGGGACGTGACGATATAGCATTAACAAAGACATGTCACGACATGTGCCGATTTGCGTTAGATGACCAAATAAGTACGACATAAGATAAACGCTAGAGAAACAATGGAAATCCATTGTGAGTTTCACATAAGGTTCTATACTTAGTCTTATCTGAACACATGTCATGATATACCTAAAAACCGTAACTTTAACGATTTTTTGAAACCTTGTCAGATTCAACGTTTTACTCAATGTTTTAGAGGACCATATGGCATGACAAGAGACATATCTAAAGTTACCTTATACATACATATTAAGAATTAATTCTTTTTTAATCCATGCATATTATAGTGTGGTACAAACTTACTTAGATTATTTTAAAAGTATTAATGATTTGCTTGGTTTCATACATGTGAGTTGGCAACAATGTATTTTTCTGTGTATCCAGTCCAGATTTCTTATCTACATTCGCATTCAAATCTTCTCAGCATACGTCATAACAAATGTGTTTGCGCTTCTTTTTTTAGATCAGAAATGGCTTTCAAGACCCCCTCATTTTCTAGGTCACATTTAGGCGTTGTACTCGTAACTAAGACCATCTGGTATGATTCCAAGAATAACATCTAGTTCTGCCTAGACGTTTTTATATTATTCTTGCTCTGTATAAAACATGATTTATTTAAAAAATAATCATCGAAGAGATCATCAGAATCATAGAGATCTTTATTATAATAATTGTTGTCAATATAAAAGTAGTGCATTAATATCATAGTTCGGAAGCAATACTGTTATACACTAGGATGTCGTCTACGGAGTTCTGATCAGATGCAGTACTTATACGTAATATAAAGTGACACATTCCTCAATTGAGCAGTGGCGTGCCGCGAGATCTCAAATTAGCGCCAATTTATGCCTCCGGGCTGACTCACGGGCGCGGCTAGGTGTATCACATCATACAAGATCAGTTTCACTACAATAAACCAAATAAAAAGTAAAAAATAATTTAAAATGCACCTACACGCAACTTTATCGTACCTAATAGTGAAAAAAAATACCTGTATGTGCAGATGATGCACAAACGTTCGATCATTTCAATTTCTTGACTAAACAATAAACTTATTAAACTAAAAATACCTCAGTGTATAAAAAATAAAATCTTTATAATGTTTCGTCTAAACAAATCAGCTTTCAAGTCCCAAAAACAGTTCAATCAACGTTTAATTTCTACGATCCGTGAAAGCGATCAAAGAGAATCGTGACTACAAATGGATCTATGTATCTTAAGAAATTGAACTATAAAACCAAAGCCGAAGAGCCAGTGATAAAACCTCGGTTCGGCGTAGTTACAACGACCTTGCTCGCGCTAATAATTGAGAACCGACGCAATTGGGCACTTCCCAGCGTCGGCATCGGGAACTCGGGATGTTGTGTCGGGAATTAACCACAGGTTGACGATTTCAAGTTTACTGGTCACGTGACCTTTATTAGATGAGATGTACAAGGACGTAAGTCATCACTTATCGCTGTACTACGTGCAAAGTGCATGCTATACAACATTGTAGAGAACTGCATTCTGATAACGTATTTGGCATCTATTTAAAGTAAATATTTAACCTTTAACCGTTATTCGAGTGATTACACTCACACACTTCGTAAGTGTGAAATTCTTCACTAACTTGCTTTATGTAACTTGAATGAACAAAGACAGCAAACCTTCACTACATCTCACCGTAATGAAGAACCATCTATAAACGCTCTATCGTTTAATTGTGATACATGGTTTAATCTTAAATAGTTTATAAGCGTAGCTAATTCTGGAGAATAATAAACTTGGTGTCCACAGGCCTTATTTATTTTTGGTCGGTGTAAGCATCAAAGTTGTTTTAAGCTTCGTTCATAACGGTCAAAGATTATAGTCTGTATTACGTGCCTAGTTGTATGTACAAAATTAAAATGTTAAATACAGTATCATTAAACAGATGTACCTACTCGTAATCCAACCATTAATTATACTAATATATTATTAACTTAAAAATATATATTTCTGGCTTTAAAAACATAAATGACGGAGTATAATAATTAAATCAAATGATAATATAGTAACTGACCCTACTTTCTTTCTTTTCCAGAATGTGGTGGACCATTACTGGAAACTTCGGCAACATCCTACCAATTGATTGGACTAAGTCGTTCTCGAGGAAAATGCACATCCCTACCCTGAACCTTACAGAGAAAAAGGTACCTACGCTACTTAAGTGACATCATCCATTCAAATATTCTCTCAAATTCAAACAGTAATTCATAATTGCAAAAATCTTTTGTATCATGCCTTCATTGCTTTCAAAACTTTAATTAACTTCACACATCTTAATGATGAACTTATTCTCTTTTTGTAACGTGATTGTAGAGACTGTAAAAACTGTGGTGTACAATTGTACAGTCTTCTGTTCGTGGGAAACTGTATATTGTTGTATCATCATAATGTGATGCTCGTGAAAACTGCAATGGATGTGCTACTTTATGACGATGTCGAATTACGAGAAATTCGATGCGGTTTTATACCGTGAAATACTAATATTGTTTTATAGCTGGAATAGTTGTACTAGTAAAATTACATTGTAATGCAAGGTTCTCAACGTGTCTTACGTACGTGAAATCCATGTTTCTTGTAAATAGAGAAAGCACAGAACATTCAGCAGAACATAACTAAGATATTTTTGCAGTCATAAGCTACACAAATCTATAGCAAATATTTAAAAGTTTACATTTTGCTATTAGAACCTTTATAATTCTTCCTATTTCTTCTGGTTAAACATCGTCAAATGCTTATATCTATTTGTTCGTTGTTCAGAATTCAATGACGCCTGACGACGAAATCCATAGCTCTGAGGACGAGGCTGTGGCGTCAGACCTCGACATGCACGCGCTCATCCTGGGAGGACTGCACCAGGACCATGAGTGCCCAGTTAAGACTGCTGATGAGGTAAGACTGCCAAGACTTTAATTAGACATTTGGGTCCCTATGATGGAACTACGACAAGGAACTACCTAATGGGTGAACTTGGCGGACACACTGCTGGTTTTCTAGAATCTTTCTTTAGTGCTTCAAACAGTCAGAATAGGTGCAGAATCAATAGCAAGTTTACATTTTACTTTACTTTACGACAGTGACAGCCACTGCCATTTGTAAGATGTCATCATCATCATCAACCTATCTCAGTCCACTGCTAGCTTCTCCTATGGCATGCCACTGAGCTATGTGCCATTGTAAGATGTATTTCTTTTTAATCCAGGTAATACAAGAAATTGATGACATGATGCAAGACACGCCGTCGTCGGAAGGCGACATCATAGAGTACAACGAGGCTCTGGAGAAAGGCAAGGAAGTGCTCAGCGCGCCGCTTTATGAAGACAGTAAGTCCTATTTACAGTAATGCTTATTTATGCCGCCATCAATAACATATTCCGTTCACGATACACATAAGTCTTAGATTTATGAATACTTACCGCTGTCCTCTTTTTATAGACAAATGTAAAGATTGTGTGTGTAGACATTAATTGTGATACTGTCTAACCAATGTGTTAAAGGATTTAATGTTTTACCCACCTTTAATTCATCATACTTTAACAGCCTCGCGTACCATACCAAAGTATTGATATCACGAGTACTTATATACCTAGTTTGAATTGTACGAAGGTCGAATTAACCGATGTTAATTGGAACAAAACATTACACTTATGAATCATTTGCGTCGATTCCAGCGTAGACATTAACAACTCATCATGTCATATAAATAGAGATCCGTCAACTCCATTGCTCCATCATTTTAGTTTCGCTAATTAAAAGTCTTAAAATAACTCCTCTCTTAAACCCAGTGACGGTACAAACTGAATTTACAATACAACCAAATGAATTTAGTACCTAAACTTAATAAGAAAGCAGAAAACGTATGGCTGAAAACAAAAACAGCATTGAGATTAAAGCTAGCTATTAAATATTCTTGCGACTGGTAATAAAAGAAAAATTATACTCCTGTAGGTACTTTTACAGATCAATAATTAAGTTTTTCGTACCTTATATTTCTCCAAGTATCTAGACTGTGCGAACCGGTCCGGTTTGCCTTTTATTACCCTTAATGGAGCCTTGCGCACCATTTTCTGTACCTA
The DNA here is from genome assembly GCA_946251915.1 of Abrostola triplasia. Lineage (NCBI taxonomy): Eukaryota > Metazoa > Arthropoda > Insecta > Lepidoptera > Noctuidae > Abrostola > Abrostola triplasia. Next base: position 3,983,914 of record OX276434.1, on the reverse strand, counting down.
ATGACATAATTGATTTCGCAGCAATTTGTAACTTTTTGTCACAATAACATAATTGCTGAATATGTCGTTGGATAAGTCTAACTGAAGTTTGAAGCGTGAGAATTGAAGACAATGGCAGAAGTTATGTCACTTGATGACGAAGTATGCTTAACCGAACTTACCACAAAACACGGCGTTAATTTGTGGGCTTTCTCGTGTTATATAAAAGGACAAAATGTCATTGTCTCTTAGAACTTTGAAGTAATAAGGCCAATGTTTTGGATTACGACGCCGACAACTAAATGGGAAGTCGCGTGACTGAGAAAAAGGTCGTAGGATAAGATATCTGGCGACGTCGCGTGTGTCCGGTGACGTCACACGACGTCTCTGGCCACACGTGTTCTGTGGCATTTGGCTCGTAGTGAATACAAGACTTAGCTCAGCGACAGACTGTCACAAAGTTCCAACCTAACCGTCTGAAGAGTACGAATATAAACCATAACACACGTTTCATCTGGACTAAATTGCATGCTAATGATAAATCAAGAGTGAATACTAATCTGACAGCAGCTTTATTTATTAGTATCTTCTCGGGTACATCCTAAACCAATTGAATTAATTCAGTGTGAAAGTAAATCATAAATTGATCAATAAAGCTCGCAGTTGTCGTTACTCGATATTACAGGCGTACACTGCCGGGCGGCGCAACGGCCGATTCTTTCGCCTGAGTGCGTTCACCCCTGCGCTTGCGATTAATTTGGCGCATCACTTTGTTTTCTAAACCACGTGTTCACACGCACTAAGTTTATTTTTGTTCCATGATCGATTAATTTTCAATAAGATATTGTACTAATACTCATCCATAAAATAATTCATGGTTTAGCAAATAGATTTTTTAACATCGGATAAATTTATTTGCATCGGAACTAGTACGGTAGTAAACATAAGAATAGTAAATCTTTTAGAAGCACAGCAGCTGTTTGTATTAAACCTAGTTCGAAAGCTTCGTACGTGTTCCTGAATAAAATTTACTTCTTACAAAACAACACAGATCGGATTAAAATTCTGTTAGAGTATTGGAATGAGTTTCGGAAGTTTTGTACATAAACAAACAATTAATTATATTGAACTGCTGTACTGTACCTATCATTAAAACTATTTCTTTTTTGCAAAGCAATAAGGTCAATTACATTTTTCTACTAATTAGCGTTCACGACCATAATTGATGAACGTGTTATTTAATCAAATAAAGTGCATCTACTAATTATTATTTTTACGCGCAAATCTTGGATGTCTTTAGTCTTTTAAGTAAATGGTACTTTAGTCATTGGTATGAAGCATTAGGACGTTGAGAATGCAATAAATGGTTAGGTTAGGTGTCTTTAAATGAAATAATTAATTTTATAGATTTCAAAGCTGAAATGCATGGTAAACCAATGATATCAATATATGGATAGAAAAGAAGTACCTTCTAAATTGTCCAACGTAATGTTTCAGAACTGCGCACATTCTCTCTGGCCCAACTGAACGAGATATTCATGGAGCTTGAAGTTCTTATTCGCGAGTTTTCGGAGACCTTGATTGCTGAACTGGCTCTGCGTGACGAACTGGAGTACGAGAAGGAGCTCAAGAATACTTTCATATCGCTGCTGCTGGCTGTTCAGAACAAGCGGCGTCAGTACCACTTGGAGAAGAAGAAGAGGCCGTTGCCGCCGCGCTCGCCCAATCTGAACAGCGGGCATTCTGAGCCCAAGGTAAGTTCTACTCTTATTTTTTAAATCTAGAACACTTGTAAAAATGTATAGTTGTAGATCTATTTTAAAATGTTGCCAAGTTGGATTTGAAAATACCACGAATATCTAAAATATAGTTGTAGATCTATTTTAAAATTTTGCAAAGTTGGATTTGAAAATACCACGAATATCTTTGAAGTATTCGTATATTGGATGTGTAATTGTGTATCATTATAATCACTATGGTATTCCCCAAGGGACTTATTGTGTAGGTAGTTTGTAGTTATTTACTCAACGTTCTAACTCGTTTATTTAGCTTCTACCAAAATCCATTAAGCAACACCTTTTTGTGTTATCTTGGTAATCGGGGCCTAGACAATTGAATTTGCGAAATACGAAACCAAATAGGCGGTCCACACCTTTGTGACTGAAGATTCAAAAATGTTTTGCTGTATTTAATCAAAATATATACCTACAACACAACACCAGTGGGGGGCCCAAACAATCAATTGGTGAAAGTCAATTGGTGGCGTTGCGAATTGAGGCACTTAGTCGACAGGTCAACAACCTGACGATAATCAATTGACTGTGAATATTTGTGACCTTTGACTTTAAAAAAATATTATCGTTTAATTTGTTTATCTATACCTAGCGTTTTTAAACGACTTAAAAAAGGAGAAGTTTATATTATTTTTACCAGATAACCCTTCTAAATTATGTCTTCTAAGGGTATCCGGCAAATTTTTTCTCCCCATTTCTTATTAGAGGTAAACATATTAAAGTGAATGGTCTGTTTGTTTCAGTATTTGACCACAGTGATACCTTTCCACCTAGACAACGGGCCTCCAGACAACCAATCGCTTCAAGTGCTCATTAAAAGTAAGTAGCATCTATTTACATTTGTTTTTCAATATAGTCTTACGTCGGACCTAAAAGTACCTGTGGAGTCTCCTTTAGGCTAAGTCCATCTTCATTTATATCTTATTCATTGTTTTTTTAAACTTTAGATTATGGAATTACCTTTACTTGAATTTATATGGATACACTTTGTAAATTTATTTATCTTAGACCCTTATAGAAACATAGGTAGGTATCTTTTAACATGAATAAAATGTTCAAAACAACAAAATATAGTTTCATTAATTCTGTCAGGTCACATCATTTACAAATTATTTTTCATTTACAAGGTTATTTACACTTATTGCTCCCCATTTCGTATTTGAGGTAACATTACATCATTTTTTCATGTTTTCGCAGTTTTGAAAGCGATCAACGAGGACAGCCCTACCGTGCCGACGCTATTAACAGACTACATCCTGAAGGTCCTGTGTCCAACATAAATCAACACGAACAACTCTAGCCAATTGATAACATATTGAACACGTTCAACATTTCAACATTCGCACTTCTACACTGTATCGTCAAACTTAGGTCATATCATTGTCGACACAGATATTTTGTTCACTTAGAATTAATAGGTGTTTATGGATTAAAGGTGCTGCCACTTGGCTAAGCAAGAAATTGACTGGAAATGAAGGCAACATATTGATGTTATGTAGCACTGGTGTTTATTGTTTGGGCTCGGGTGTATATGTAATATAACTTCTTGTAAACTTCGTCTAGCCTGCTCAGTCTTCTTTTTAATAGAGCTGAGAAAACATTAGCCATCCCTAGTATGTCTAGGTGAGAACTGGCCAATAAGCTCATTTAAAAATATTTATCTCTAAAAATGAGTTGTTTATTTTATATAAATGTATTATATAGTATATTATACATGTTTATATTGAATGCATATTTATGCGAGCCCTATTTATTAACATAGAATCTCAAAGTATAAGTAATTCAAATCGATATATCAAAGCACCTTTATCAGTAAATAGAGTAAATTAATCAATAAAAATATTAATATTAAATATTCATCTCGTGTATGCATTAAAATATGAAGAAAACACATTTTACTAGACAATTGGTACCCAATTATTATTATTTGCAATGTTGTGTTGGATTGACCACGGACAAGTGTTGTCGTTCAGTTGAAATGTTCAAACCTTTGCCATAACAAGCCTTCGGTAATCAATTCCAAGTGTTTATGTATTCAACTCTATATCTTTATTTGCATAAATGAACTGTGATATCATTAAGATAGTTTAATTAATGCTTCCTTTTAAGATTTACGTAACATTTGTAATTTTATTTATCTCAAACATTAAAATTATATATTTATTTTAGATTATTGTCATATTTCAACAATTGTCACCGGCAGAATGTGAATTCAAATGTAAATATTTTAAAAAATATATTGAAAAGTGGAATTGTCCTCTCAAATAAAACTTTTAGCTAAATTTAAGGTATCTAGGTACACGAAAGAGGCTTGTAAATAGTGTTTAATATCAGCTTCTAGGATTTGTAGCTTATCTTTTATTTTATATAGACATTAACTCATTTTCTTTAAGAACATCGAATTTTGTTTTTCTATTTTAGTTCTTACTGTATAGTATTTAGATTTTAGCTTTAGCGTGCCCGAAATAAACCAGCTAATTATGATTTACAGTAATTGAATTAATCATGAAATTTTAAGTAGACGTAACATTGTTAGGGTTAAGTTGTATCTCTAGTCTCAACATTAGTAGTCATAAATTTGTTATTACTTTTAACACGTCAGCGGGGAGCTTGTGCATAAAGTATAATAAATAATTGCATGATATTAAGTATGTAAAATAAACTATTGTTGTAATTTTAAAACATTTTATTATAATAATTCGGTTTGCAAAAATATAATTTATTGCGATCGCTTCTATCGCACGTTTGAACTACATTTAGTGTCAGCAATTTGTTGTGCATAATAAAGTGTTGAATGAATGGACTGGACAAGGTACCCAATGGGATATGCATTGATTAAAAAATCGATTAAATTACCTAACACGACGTTATAATTCTTTCATTTTAATTATTAAAATGTGAAAAAATGACAACAATATATAAAAATATATATATTTACCTATGACAATGTTTTAGTAAACAAATAGGTACCTTTATTTCTTGACTGTAATCTTCATTGGAAAAAATGATTAATCTGTAAACGTAATATTTAAAGCAAATAATCAAGTAAATGTCGCTATCATTGTATGTCTGGCTTGTGAATAACTTCGTGAACGCATTGTAAGTACCTGGTCGAAATAAAGGAGCTTGAATGATTAAATGTGTTTAATTTTTATTTATTCATGCCCTGCGGTTTCACCCGCGTTTAATTTCGAAGGACATGCAGCGCCATCTAGCGGCGAAAAGTAGTCCTTGAATGATATCGTTCTTTTCCTCGGGAACAATATTTTTTTCTGCTTGGAAATTACCTACTATGCAATTTTATGATCTTAGGTTCAATGGCTAGGCGTGTAAAAGTAACAAACTTATTTTCGAATTTATAATATTAAGTAAGAATATAATAAGGCCTCCCACCAGGTGGACCGACGAGATCGTCATGATTGCGTGCAACTGGTGGATGCTAATGGCAAGTTTTCGATTTTCGTTAATTGTGGCGTTCTAAGGGGAGGCCTTTGTTCAACAGTAGAGGTCTTATTTAGTACCTGGAACGTTACTAAATAATGATATCCGAACAAAAATAATGAAATTTTGAATAACTGATTTAAAATGAAAACAATATGTTTAAGATTATTTTTAATGTATAGGTATGTTAATATTAGTACATAAAGGTAGTATAGGATGGTTCATGCCGATTACAAATGCTCAGTGATGAAACTGTGGAAGCTGGTGACACGGGCGAAGGCGGATGGGAAGCCAAGTTGGCAACCATTAGCAGCTACGAATGAGCTGATACCAATCTGAAAGGTGAAAGAACATATTAATTTACAACCGATCTCAACTAAAAACAATCAATGAGAAATATTTAGGCATGCAATAACTCATTATGCTTCCAAAGAATGTATGGTAGATATTATCACTCTTAGCGATAAGACGGAAACTATACGCGCTAAATAAAGCTAATTCTATTGATCTATGCGGTCTGATAATCTATAAATATTAATTCAAGAAGCAAAAATTGTATGTACAATTTTACGTTAATTACGCCGACGGAGGAGTCAAATTTGGTACAGTTAGGTAAACTTTATATAGAGTAGGACTGAAGAAAGCTAATACTTTTGTATAATATGCATTAAAAATAGAAAACTCACCAGAGTAGGTACTCCATTGAGGTTATGTACGAGAGGTCCACCGGAGTCACCGCCGCAGACGCCGACGCCACCAGCGCCGTTGGTGCAGATGGTGCTTTGTACCACGAAATTGCTGCCGAAGATCGCCTGACACTGGGCCACGGAGATCACTTGAAGGTTCACGTGGCTCACCATTGTCGATGCACCGGCTTGCGCTGCAACACAAGACAAACCAAGAGCTCATCAAAATGGACCATTAGCTGAAGAATTGTTTTATAATGATCTGTTACTGATTCGTGGAGATTCATTATTTAGGCTGTAAGTACTCAGCTGAATACATACGACACGAGTATGTTACACTACATATTGTCGACACCTAACTCAGACGCTGCTTTAGAAATTTAAATTTGTTTTGCTACGTTTTCTTTGTTAAATTTTATTTATAAGGTATGATAGGACTGGCATGTACCCTTGTATAAAAGTCCTTTAATAAATATAGAGTGAAAAAAAAAAGTACTAAGGCTAGGTAATATAATATAATGACGATATTACTACCTATTTGATTAACATGGACCACGAAATAAATCTATAGCCTGAGTCCAAGTTAAGTTTGTCTTCTTTTTACTTAGGAAAGTGTTCATAAGTTTTTGCAAAGTCACAATTTACGCCTGTAGAAAGTCGGAAATTGTACCAAAGGCTCAAATATAGTGTAACAAATAAACTTACAGTCACTAGTTCTGCCAAAGCCTGCAGCTACGGCCCAGTTACCAACGAATGTGTCCCACAACTGCGACGAACTGGGGATACTGATGGGCTGAATGCTATCTGAAAAAAAGGACATATTTTGTATAAAGCATACTGGATGTCTATTTCGTACTCGAAAAGAGATTCACTTTTGCGTACAAAAATATTAGATCAATTATAATTTGCATTTGATATATTTTAGGAATTAGATATGAGATTAGATTGGTTGCTTGTATTACTAAATATACCTACAGTAAAGTTTCACGTTTTAATTTATGATAAATACCATTAATCAAAGCAGCAGATCTCCGATAACATTATCAAGTATTAAATTTATTTACTTAATCATCTGCGATTTATTGATAAAATAAAAACAAAAAACAACGATTTATTTTTATAAATGTTCATAAGTACTTACTGGTAAAGAAAACGTTGTGTGGCAAGTAGATCATGGCGATATCGTTGTTAAGGTTCGGAATGTTGTACTGAGGATGCATGATGACGTTGGTGGTGGCAATGCGAGTACCGCCAGAGAACAGGAAGTTGGTGCCGAGGATGACGACGAACTGCCACGCTTGGTTGCGCCCATCCGTCCAGCAGTGAGCAGCAGTCACCAGGCGGTTGGCAGTCAGGAGCGAGGAGCCGCATACTGAGTTACCAGTTGTACCGAGCAAACTGATCAGCAGGCCAGCCTGTATACAAAATTAATAAGGATCAGCGCGGCTATAATGAGTAACTAGCCTTCATTCGAGATTTCGGTCCGGGTGACCATTTTTGGCATATCTTTTTCGGGACCCTTTCTATAAGGCCTACTTTGTCTATATACAACTTGTAAAAACTGTGTTACCCAAATACCAGCCTGTAAACATCCTAACGATGATCTCGTTAGAGTTGCGGGCAACCGGTGGATGCACAAGTCAAGTTGCTATTCATTGTGTGTAAGCCTTTGTTCAGCACGGACATCTTCCAGCTGACGGTGATGAACCCCCTACCCCCACTTTATGGCAAGGACTTTTTCATAATATAAATATATAGTTAAATATCTTTATTAATTATTTTTGTTGGGTTTAAAAGTCCTAATCTTGTGTTTTCTATTATTATGTTTATAGACAAAAAACACCTTGTTTATATATTTTATCTTGGTAAAATTATTAGTTATCTATACGAGAAATTGGAATCACGTGCCAAAAACCTCATTAACCTTTTCAATTTTCACGACTCAATTAGTTTTTAACTATGAATTTACAGTTATCACTTTTAAGATACGGATAATCGTGATTTCGACTTTATATTTTATCAGTGATGGGTATTAATGACACTGCCGGCAATTAATAATTAGGTACAGAGTAGAAATTAGTAGTAATCGTGACAGATCCAACATTTATACTCGCGGTATAGTCTAAGAGCCCGTGAACCCCAGACCTTCGTTATTTTATAAAAGCTGAAAGTTTGTCAGCGCATGTTCACAACAAAAGTAAGAACGATGGACCATTATGACGTCTGGGTTACCGTGGCGTTGGCAGGAAAACGGTACTAAAGGTGTTTAAAATACCGATCTAAATTCATCAAATAATAAGAACATGAAGAGGCTGATACCAAAATAGTCTACCATGCGTGCGGTATTTCAAATCAAGTGAATATTGTCATCCAAAGTATCGACACTGATATTGCAGCTATTATGCTTGGTCATGTGCACCATCTACAAAATTATTCACTTGTTTGGATGCTGATAGGCACTGGAAACAACTTGCGATACCCTGACCTCACGAAAATATAACTACGTCAATTTATTTCATTTTTTTTGTGAGAGCTTGCCTTGCTATCACAGGGTGTGATTATAATCCCGCATTTTTTCGAAAAGGAAAGTTTAAGCCTTATCAAATATTAAAAATAACTTAACTAATAACTTTCAGACTAAAGTTCTCAACGGGCCTCTGCGTGTCACCCTGTGTCGTAAGCGTTTTAAAAGTCCGGGTATCTTCCGAATGGTTGATAGCCCGAGTAAAAAAAATGAGATACAAATTAATATTATTCTTATCGTTAGTAATGAATATTAAATTAATAATACTAATTAAAGATAGCATATATTATTGTTTTAGTTGATGTAAGCATGTATTAAATACTATACAATACAAGCGCATCTCACTCGCACCCACCCATATACAACATTCTGTCTCGCGCTCTCTTCTACAGCTACCCTACATGTTTGTCTGGCAAGGGGTTGGAACTATCAAAAATGTCTGGCTAATGAGGAAAGCATCATTTACTACACAACTTTTATATATAAAAATCAGCTTTTATACTATAACGTAAGTAAAATTAAGAATGTCTGGCAAGGGGTTACCAAGATGTTATGTGTCTAGCAATGAAAAACGTGATTTTAATAATATTCTGAAGGTAATACCAAAAAATCGGACTTTATTGTTAGATGAATTTAGATCGGTATTTATCACTTTAGTACCATTTACCTGCCAACGCCATGGTAACCCAAACGTCATAATGGTTCATCGTTTTTACCTGTGTTGGGAGCACGCGCTGACAAATTTTCAGCTTTTATAAAATAACGAAGGTCTGGGGTTCACGGGCTCTTGTTCTAGTATGTAACTATCTACTTATTCATAACATAACATACCATCACGCCTGAATTCCCCGAAGGGGTAGGCAGAGGTGCACATACAGTACACCCACATTTCGCCAGTTATGTTTTTAGGTACCAATGTAATAGGGGGCGAGCCTATTGACATTAACCCGGGCACAAATCCAGACTCCGTGCTGCTACTAAGAATTACTTAATGCCAAAACTCAGTAACCCTTTGCTCGACCCCGGCTTCGAACGCAGGACCTCGTGCTCAGCCGTGGCGCTTAGCAAGACTAGACTAACGAGGCAGTATACTTATTCAATTCAATTTTTTTTTATGCAGTTTTTACGGAACTTTCACTAGCAGATAACTGATTTTATAAGGAAGAAGCTAAGGCTACCAACTGTTTACAAATCTTGTATACATATTATTATTATTAATCTATACAGTATTAGGAAAGGGTTTTCCTATATTTTTGTTATGACACTGCACGTACTGGCCTATAAAATAATAAGATTTATATAAAACTATAGATACTCACGAAATAAGGATGTGCGTTAGTAGGAGCAAGCACGCCACCAACGATCCTGTCCTGCTTCAAGAGTTGTTCCTCATAAGCTCTGATCCTCTCCGCGGTAGGGATGCCCACAGCCTCGTGGTACCCCGTGCCCACCTCCACCAAGGCAGACGCCGACGCCACCAGCGCCAGACCAAGCAACACGGCAGCTCGCATTTTGTTTAGCAAAAGTCGTAATTACATCGCGAAGCCAATTATGTACCTCATTTATATACCTACCTGTTCATCATAACATCAGATCTAATCAACGTCGTTGTTGATTGGTCGGCAAGCATTGTACACCAACCGATTAGTTAATCAGGATTTGTGAGAATATTTTATCACAGAAAACAGATTATTTAAACATTTAAATTTCAACTCATTATTGACAAACGTGTTACGCAATATAACAATATTCTCAATCTATATATATATTAAACTCTTCCGTTACTGACTGACTGACTGACAGACAACGCACAGCCGAAACTACTGATCGTAAAGAGCTGAAATTTGGCATGTGTGTTTGTTGGGAGGAGTAGGCTACCAGTAAGAGAGGATCTTTGGAAATTCCCAAAAAAAAAACAAAAAAAATCTGAAAAAAAAGTGAAAAACCCAAATTCTGACGGAAGTCACTCCACGCGGACGAAGTCGCGAGCAAAAGCTAGTAAATATATATACTGTAACAATTATTATGGTTGATATTTTATGGAATGAACAATGGAAGCAAATAGAAACAATCTCATTCCTTTAGTAAAAGTTCTTTTATTTAAAAAAAATATACATAACATCACGCCTGTATTCCCCGAAGGGGTAGGCAGAGGTGTACATAATATAGTACACCCACATTAAAAAATAAATAAAATGTTGTAATAATTAGCAGTATATCAGGATTTTACTGATTCAAGTAGTAAACCAGTAGGGCTCGCTCTGTCACTCATGTTGTTCACATGTGTTGTCTGATGAAGCTTTTGAAACTGGTGACACGTGCATAGGCTGATGGGTGACCGAGCTGACAACCGTTCCTGGCAACGAATGAGCTGACACCGATCTGGAAAGATAAATAACGTTATAGGAATTGACGTAACTGATTCGAAACGCAATCAAGTCGATTAACCAACTGGTTGCCCCATTTTATTATTTTTGCCCTGCCTGGTAACCAATAACGTCAAGTTATTTACGGCCAAAACCTTAGTAAAATCTTTCTTTAAAATGCCTCAGAAAAACTAACGTAAAATTGATTGATTGAGAATTTCGTTTTTAATAGGCATGATGATTAATATAATTAGAATTAAGTCTCACCAGCGTGGGTCTTCCATTGTAGTTGATTACGAGAGGTCCACCGGAGTCACCGCCGCAGATACCGACGCCACCAGCGCCGCTGGTGCAGATGGTGCTGGGTACCACGAAGTTGCTGCCGAAGACCGCCTGACACTGAGCCACGCCGATAACCTGCACGGTCACGTGACTCACCACTGTCGATGCTCCAGCTTGAGCTGCAACACGGAAGATGTATTTAAAGAAGTAAATGGAATGATGGAATGGAATGAGAGAGAATATCTTGTAGTTAAATAATAGTCGCACGGTTCTACCAATCAAGGGCGCTGCTCTTGTCATGGTTGTGTCCATTCATTTATCAAATTAAGACAACTCCGTACCTACGATTACTCAAGCAATCGACTTCAGCAGCCATTTGTAGATGCTTGACACTGGTTACGAATGTTAGAAGACCGAAAATCTGGCAAACATTTAAACTTAAAGCCGAAGATCGATGATTTTCGTCAAAAAGAAACTGAATTACTTCTGGAAGTTCTCTAACAACAAATTGATTTACACTTGCTATGTAATTGAATGAAGCATTAATACATGAGTTATCATTGAATGATAACGTTCCTATAAGATTTTAACAAAACATAACATCACGCCTGTATTCCCTGAAGAAGTAGGCAGAGGTGGAGGTTTAATTATGTTCAAAGGCTGTAGCCTAAGAGAGAGGATAAGCATTAACTCACTGTCACTGGTCCTGCCGAAGCCAGCGGCTACTGCCCACCGACCAGCATAAGATTCCCACGCTTCCCATGGATTAGGGATACTGACAGGTCGGATACTCTCTGAAAATTTTTAATAAAAAATACATAAATATATAGGTAATTGGTAATCAACCAGAACAAAAACTCTAATTATAGTAGATCGATGTTAAAATAAATTATTCAAATTAAAAAACAATATCTTCGCTACCTATTACATGAGACTTCAATGTGTCGCTAAATTTTGGTATAAAGGCTCTAGATACCTAAAAGAAAATACTTTCCTACCTTGTTGATAACAAAGAACAATGTACGTACAACTATATTAGGACAGTGAACGAGTTGAGTAGGTAATTTAAGTACAAACGCAGCTACGTGTTACATTTTGATGGTACCTATTTGACACTCACTAGTAGTCGCCGATTACATTATCAGATACTGCTTATTATTTATCAATTTAAATAAATTATCATCCGTGATTTGTTTTGATAAAATTGATCATGATGTAGTTTTCCTAAAGGGTTAGGCAGAAGTGTAGCACTTATGGAGAAAGGGATGTGGAGTTCCTCCAACGAAAAGGGAAGATCTTTCAACCAGGCGGTGGTATGCCTGGTGGGCCGCGGCGTTCTACTTCTCAACTCGGGGCGGCTGTGTATATTACTAGCGAATGCCATTACTTCGCTAGCGCGATGCAGGATTGGCAATGTCATGCGTCCTTCGACGTGTAGATGTCGCTACACACTTCTTATACAACTCCCACATTTTAACGACAGTACAAGTCTCATGTCAAGCAATATTTATTTGACGACCTGATTAGTGCAGTGGCTAAGTGATTAGACTGCTGCGCTAAGGGTTGCGGGTTCGATTCCCACACAGGGCAAAAATTTGTGCGAACCGCAGATGTTTGTTCCGAGTCTGGGTGTTTGTGTATGTGAAACACACTCACGACACAGGAGAAATTCCTAGTGTGGGGCTACGTTTAAAACAATATAAATGAGAATTTTCGTAAAGGAAAAATGGTTTTATTACAAATAAGTAGGTTACTAACCGGTAAATACTACGTTCCTTGGCAGGTAGATCATAGCGATATCGTTGTTCAAGTTCGAGTGTGTGTACTGGGGATGCATGATGACGTTGGAGGTGGCAATGCGGGTACCGCCGCTATACAGGAAGTTGGTGCCGAGGATGACGACGAACTGCCATGCTTGTATCTGCCCATCCGTCCAACAGTGAGCTGCAGTCACCAGGCGGTTGGCAGACAAGAGCGAGGCGCCGCATACTGAGTTATGGGTTATACCGATCATACTGATCAGTAGGCCAGCCTGGAAACAGCATAATTATCATTTATCAAGTACCTACTAAAATAAAAAAATGGAACCACAATGCAACGATGAGAGATGTTTCATGATGTGTAAAGCCATGTCAGAGGCTTACAGGCGGTTTAAACTCTGACACCATCTTACAAGTAATGGTATTATGCTGTTGTTATCAATAATCACAATAAGTAAAAGACTGGAGTCTAAGCTAGGCCAGAGGCTTGTTTTTCAGGACACCAGGTCTCCCCAAGTAACAAAGAGGGCGTACTAACACAATACACCGTTAATAAAAGTAGTCTCTCAAGTAGTCGATTTCAGTTGACAAAGTTATATATAAGTAAAGTGTAGGTATTGTACATGCGGAGAATTGTAAGGTCATAATCAAAGTTAGGATGGAGAAGTGCTAAAGGCTGAAATTTTGGTATAAGATTCCGGTCGCTTTTCAACCACTACACACTTGGGACTTATTAGTTTCCATAAACACTCAAATTTCAAAAATTATAATAACACAATGGACCTAAAAACATAACTGGCGAAATTAGTGTACTATATGTGCACCTCTGCCTACCCCTTCGGGGAATACAGGCGTGATGTTATGTTATGTTTTACAAGCGTACAGAAATAAAGCAAAACCTTTTTTTTAGGGGATGATTTGAATATTTACCCTGATCTTTAACTTATTACTTGCTTATGTTTTACCAAATAAGTTTTTAGTATACACCTTTCCTTTAAATAAACTGCTATAAGCCAGAGATACTATTCTAGGTATGGTTAATCTCTAAAAGAAAGTATTCTGGAGTACCAAAAATAAATAAAAACGAATACTAATTTCTTGGAATACTTACAAAGTAAGGATGTGCGTTAGTGGGAGCAAGCGCGCCACCAACGATCCTGTTCTGCTTCAAGAGTTGTTCTTCATAAGCTCTGATCCTCTTCGCGGTAGGGATGCCCACAGCCCGGTGGTACCCCGTCTCCACCTCCACCAAGGCAGACGCCGACGCCACCAGCGCCAGACCAAGTAACACGGCAGCTCGCATTGTGATTAGTGAAAATCTCATCACTGTGCCATCCTTACCCCATATTTATGTATAGTCGATATATCTGATCATATCTTGAATCGTCTTTTAGGGTTCCGTACCTTAAAAGGAAAAATAGAACCCTCATAATCATTAGAAGTACTTTGTCCGTCTGTCATTCCGCAAGATATAAAATTAAAAATAATATCGAATTCTCGAGTCTGCTACTCCTTGGAGCTGCGAAAAAATTTAACTTCTAAGTTAACGCAATAAGTGTTTATAATGCATATTTGTTACTTTTTTTATATTAAAAACCTACAGGCTTCTTACCGTTGATATAAACAATCACGTAATTTTGCAAGGAATAATGTATATAGGTATAGCACAAGTGAAGGAAAAAAACCGAAAACTGAAAATTATCAATTACATCACTTAAAAAATAAAAGTCACTTATTTGCAGTGCCCTGCGACCTATATCAATGTACGGGGTTTACATATATTCAACGGAAATTATGATAAACATAATTAAAAGCGACGTACGGAACCCTTGGTGTGCGAATCCGGATCGCACTTGCTCCGGGTTTTTTGAGTGATTATATTGGATCTGATTAGTTTAATCTCGATAATAGGATAAGCATGTATTTTTTATACGATTCCTTAGATCATTATTATAATTGTAAAACAAAAATCAGGGCAAATAACGAACTTTACAGAGAAAAAAAATGTTATAAATATTATCCAAATCGGGCTATCCAAAGACTTTAAATGCCCGCCATTTTTATTTGGCATTCTGGGCATAACCTAAAAGTTTAAATATCAAACCACTAGTAAATAACCATAAAGTTGTTGTGCTTCGTAATTCATGTCTTTGACAAGACAAAGTATAATTTAAAGAATGATTTAACATTGTAATCATTGTAAATAAGAGAATATGCCTGAACAATGCACCCGGACCAAAAATAAATAAAAACAAAACTAAAATATCACGCATGCCTGATATTATGTCAACAATTCCATCTTTCAGAATACATTATTATTATAGTTCTTGCTCGGTCCAAAATGAATAGGAAAAAAACTTCTAAAAATACTTAAAACTATCTGATGGCGGTGACTTCGTCCGCATAGTATTTCCAAGAAAAAAATATAGTTTTTTTGGGCCAAAACCCTCTCGGGCGTTCTTAAAGGAGAACGCCAAAGTTTTATCATAATCAGAGCAATAGTTTAAGAACGCATAAAGGACAAACATACAAACATTTTTTTTATTGTATACCTAAAGATTAAAAATTAATTAATAATTTCTTCGTTTATGTTATCAATACCTACTATCTCTATAGATATAAGGGAATACGTATGTAATCAACGTGGGAATTTCCAAGATTTTCATAGGTCTGTCTGAGGAAGTTAGCAAAGTAGGCGACATGAGCGAATAGCGAATCCATTCTAACCGAATTCTCTAAAAATTGTAACAAACGTAGATTTTTTATTGGGTCCACAGATTAATAAAAAAAACCGCATTCGAAAACACAAACTCAATGAAATATCTATTTTATTCAATTCACTTTACTTAAACGAAGTTAAAGTTGGTGCCAAAGCAATATTACTTGTTATGGCAATCCTACTATGACCTTATGAGGAGTTTTAGTCCATATCTCTGAAGTTGATCATCAGATCCTAGTTTGGTGACAATGGGACCTGCTCGGGAATATACCCTATTATAAAAAGAATTATTTGAAAATCGGCTCACAATTGACAGAGAAATAGTGTTACAAGCATACAAAAAAACATCAGTCGAATTGAGAACCTTCCCCTTTTTCGAAATCGGTTATTTTTTTTTGTTGTCCCACTACACGGCAAAAATAAGAGACACAAATATTTACAGCGGATGGGGACCAGATTTATGGCACATATAGTACACCTACATTTCGCCAGTCTATTGCCATCAACCGGCCACAAATCCAGACTCCGTGCTGCTACTGAAAATTACTTAATTGAAAACCCAGTAACTCTTTACCCGACCCGGTATTCGAACCCAGGACCTCGTGCTCAGCGGTCGCGTTTAGCAGCCACTAGATCAAAGAGGCAGTTTAATTATATCACTGGTTTTTCGTATTGAGAGCGATTTAAATGTGCTGGAAGATCACTTATTAGTGTAAGCTACAGTACAGTAGTGGTTCGAAGCTACTACCTTGTCTTGGGGAGTAACTGGATAGAGCTCTGACTTAGCTGTCTTGCCTACACGTTTACAGTCGAACTTATAGTTATCATAGTACTTCAGTTGTTCAGAAAATTTTCGACCTGATTAGTGCAGTGGCTAAGCGATTGGACTGCTGCGCTGAGGGTTGCGGGTTCGATTCCCGCACGGGATAAACTTTGTGCGAACCACAGATGTTTGTCCCGAGTCTGGGTGTTTGTGTATGTGATATTTCATGTTTGTGAAACGCACCCACGACACAGGAGAAATTCCTAGTGTGGGGCGACGTTTTTAAAAAAAAAAGCCAGCTGCAGCCGTTTTAGCTAGGATTACATGTACCATTAGCAACCGGAAAGCTTTTTTGAAGTCAAAGTAAGCTACATGTAATTGCTTCTTTTCATCTATAGTTAGTATTGGCAATAATGATAACATAAGTAAATTAAAGTAACTAGATACGATAACAAATATAAATAGTGAAGAAACTCCGCAGGCATGTCGAATCCGGGATAGATGTAGGCACAGTTCTGGTCATTTGGGATTTTTAGCAAACGCAGTCTGGTGACGTGAGGAACTACGTTTGCCGGAAAAGGTTAAACAAGCTCTGCAAAATAATAAAAACAATTATATTTCTTTTCGTATGAATCCGTTTTATTTTATAAAAAAAAAGACAAAAAAAAATAAGTTCCATATTCAATATCATACTTAAGTAAACCAATAAGGATCACTCATGTTGATCACATGTGTTGTCTGATGAAGCTGTTGAAACTGGTGACACGTGCAAAGGCTGATGGGTGACCGAGCTGACAACCGATCCTGGCAACGAATGAGCTGACACCGATCTGGAAAGATAAGTAACGTTATGGGAATGTACATTACGAGTCGATAATCCAACTAATTAAATTTATTTTATAAAGAAATACTTGATACATATAAATAAACCTATTTAAGACTAAGGCCTTGATAAAGTCTTTGTAAAATGCCTGAGAAAAACAGACAAAATTGATTCGTTGAAAGTTTCATTTATAATGGATATGATGAATAATTAAAATCGTGTCTTACCAGGGTGGGTCTTCCATTGTGGTTGGTTACGAGAGGTCCGCCGGAGTCACCATTGCAGACGCCGACGCCACCAGCGCCGTTGGTGCAGATGGTGCTGGGTATCACGAACTCGTTGCCGAAGACCGCCTGACACTGGGGCACGCTTATAACCTGAAGGCTGACGTGGCTCACCACTGTCGATGCACCGATTTGCACTGCAACATACATGTATTTTAAGACACCAATAAAGAGAAAAAATTGTAGTTAAGTAACAGTCGCACTATTCTATCAAAGTTACTGGTCTTGTCGTGGTTGGCCTATGGTTGTGAGATCACTCCGTACCTCGGAAAACTCATCAAGCCATCGGCTTCAGCAGTCAATTTACATGTACATGTTTGACAATGGTTAAGAACGTTAGAAGACCGATAATCTGGGCAATAAATCATAAAACAAACATGACATCTGACGTAGAATCCATGCAAATTTTTCGGTTAAAAGAAACCAAATCGCTTTTAAATATTCACTAACAGTATCTATGTTCCAATAGTCATCTGTAATACCCTGCTGTGTCCCCAATTACTTAAGGTTATAATAATTTCCAAAGGTAAGATAAGCACTCACTGTCACTGGTCCTGCCGAAGCCAGCTGCTACTGCCCACCGACCAACGAATGATTCCCACAATTCCCATGAATTGGGGATACTGACAGGCTGGATACTCTCTGAAAATTGAAAATGTATGCATAATTGTAATATAATTATTACAAAACCACTAGTATGAAAACTCTTATTAAAGTAAAACGATGTTTTAATACGGATTATTCAAATTAAAAAAATAGCAGCTTCCTCGCATCGGCATGAGCCAATAGCCATAACATGGAATAGGTCATGCCGTGGTGTAGAGATTGGTCAGTCAACAAGGGTAGCGAGGCCTTTGTTCAACAGTGGACGTCTTCCGGCTGATGATAAGGTCGAAAATTCTCAAGAGTTCAAAAAAAATATCATATAATATAGATCTCGGACCCATGACCAGAGGGACCAAATTTTTTTTCTTGACGTCAATGTTCTGACCTTCGTTTTGTTCTTTAATTAATGGTATGTTTCAACGCACAATGACCCTCTAAAGTAACTAAGTGCTGAAAATGCTCAGCTAAACCAAACCAAACCAATGGTATGTTTAATTTTTTTATGTTCAGCTACTTGTATCGCTGACTGTACAATGTACATTGATGGTTAGCAGTAGTCACCGATTACATTATCAGGTACGCGTACTACTTATTAATAAACGATTTAAATGAATCATCAACCGTGATTTATTTTGATAATATTGTACATCATGCTTATACAAACTGCTAAAGGGTTGGGCAACAGTATGTGGCACAACTCACTCAACACCCACATTTTTAACAAATCTCACGTCACTGACATACAAATGAGAATTTTCGTAATAGAAAATTGGTTTAATTACAACTAGGTACTTCCTTGTTGGTCTAGTGGTCGCTAAGCACAACTGCTGAGCACTAGGTCCTGGGTTCGAATCCGGTCGGGCAGTGTTACTGGGTTTTTCCACTAGGTTAATCTCAGTAGCAGCACGTAATCAGTTGATGGCAATAGGCTCGCCCCCTATGACATTGGGACTTATGTCATAACTAGCGAAATGTGGATGTACTATAGGTACACCTCTGCCTACACCTTCGAGGAATACAGGCGTGATGTTATGTTTAAGTAAGTACTTACGGGTAAACACTACGTTCCTCGGCAAGTAGATTATAGCGATATCGTTGTTGTAGTTCGAATCTGAGTACTGGGGGTGCATGATGACGTGAGAGGTTGCAATGCGGATACCGCCGCTATACAGGAAGTTGGTGCCGAGGATGACGACGAACTGCCATGCTTGCGTCCGTTCTTGCCTCCAGCAATGAGCAGCAGTCACCAGGCGGTTGGCAGACAGGAGCGTGGAGCCGCATACTGAGTTATGGGTTATACCGACCAAACTGATCAGTAGTCCAGCCTGGAAACATTATAATTATCATTTATCAAACTAAGTACTTACTAAAATAAAAAATGGAACCACAGTGCAACTTTGTATAACACTGATTACCGAGTGGTATGACCGTTGGTTCAATCTCCGCGCACCAATGTCTTTTCCAATTCATGTGAGATTAGTTATCAGTTGCTAAAAACGGTAAAGGAAAACATCGTGAGGTCCGGCACACCTGAGAGATTTTTCAACGCCATGTCAGAGGCTTACAGGCGGTTTATTCTGACAAAGACTTCCTTACCATGAACGGAGGATCTTAAGGGAGGGCAGTTTATGGTTGGCTGTGGAAGCGACACGCCGCATTACATTGCACTGTTATTATTATAGTTATATGTCTTCAAGTTTATATAGAGAAGGATAAAAAGAAGAATTTTTATGATTACAATCGCACTTGAACCTTGCACACTGGGCGCCTACTTTTTGCTTTGTAAAATCACACTAAAAAATTGTAACAAGACAAAAATACGAAAAATAACCTTTATTTAATGGCCTCATATTACAAATATTTGAAAAATAAGTTCACACTTCTCTTTAAAATGAAAGCCCGAGAAGATTTTCTATCCTTGGTAAACTTCATTTTTAAACAACTAAGGGAAGTATTTCGGTGATAGATTCTCCGAAATCTTTAATAAAACAAAACAAACACTGGATTCTTTGAATACTTACAAAGTAAGGATGTGCGTTAACCGGAGCAAGCGCGCCACCAACGATCCTGTCCTCCTTTAAGAGTTGTTCCTCATAAGCCTTGATCCTCCTCGCGGTAGGGATGCCCACAGTCTGGTGGTACCCCGTCTCCACCTCCACCAAGGCAGACGCCGACGCCACCAGCGCCAGACCAAGTAACACGACAGCTCGCATTGTATTTAGTTAAAATCTCATCTATGTGTCATCCTTACCCCATATATATATATGTATTTAAAAGATCTAATCATATCCTCATCAATAGCTTTTTAGGGTTCCGTACCTTAAAAGGGAAAACGGAACCTTTATATGTATAGGACACACATCTTGTCTATCTGTCAACCCTGTTTTCGTAAGATATCAATTTAAAAATAATCTCAAGTCTGCTGTTCCTTGAAATTGCGAAAAAAATAAATTTCTAAGTCAACGCTAACAAAATATACGAGTGTTGATTTATAATACATATTTTCACTTTCAATTTTTATACTAAAAATCTGTAGGGATTTTTTCGTTTTCGCAAGAAACAATGTCTTATAATAATATATCACAAATATTAGAAAAACTTCGAAAACTATAAATTTACAGTTACAGTTGGTAAACTGTCGGCGACCTATATCAGTGCATGGTGGTAACTTTTTTCCAACAACACAAGTTATGTTTGTTGAGTCGACTTATCTTTCCGTTAGTAAAACAATGATAATAAAATAAACACACTTAATTCAAAGTTTGTACAGAACCCTCGGTGCGCGATTACGGCTTGCACTTGACCCGGTTTTTATTAGTGATTATATTGGCGCTGATTAGTTTACCCTGGATAAGATAGTTTTTGTTGTTTAAATTAAAGATAGTGGCAAGTCATTTTAATAATTAATCGATTATACACCTCTACGTACGTAATTTACGCCGTTTATCCTCTAGTGCTTTTTTGAGGTGCGTCGTAGCCATAGGCACCTAGGTACACGGTTACGGTCTAATTTTGGTTTCTGACGTTGTGTGTATTACCCCGTTTCCATTTACGATATAAAAATACGTAGTAGAATATAATAATAATACGTAGATACAAAAAAAAATCTCGTAAATTAAATCAATTTATTGTTTTTTTTTTCAAAGTCAAAGTCTTTATTGCCTTCATGTGTTGTTAAGATGTTTTGTAAAAGTAAAATCTAAATGATTCCTAATTTAACATTTTTGTTATGCATAAAAATTATGTTTTTAAATTGTATGTATTTTATTTCAATTTATAGCATGTAAAAATGTATTAAATGGGTATTGGGAAGCAGGGTCCTATCGGCAGGTACTGGTAATTATGGCTCCAGAGAGAGGAACCTCCGCACTATAACTACGTGTCATGTCGAGGAAGGCCTTCTGCAATTTCTACATCATCAGCTGGAATACGGCCACTGTTGAACATTAGCAAGCGGCTTGGGGATCGTAGTATTGGTAGAAATTTCAGAAGTCTGGATTTTCCCTTAGTTGCCTCTTATGACACCCACGGGAGGAAAGGGGGTGGTTAATTGTAGGTGGTAAATTCCCACCTAAGTATCAGCATAATCTTATGAACGGTATGAGAACACGTAGAGGGATATACAGTAAACAATCTTTTTAAAATATAGATTACAAATTAATTAGTAATTTCATCGTTTCTGTTATCGTCAAAGATATGAGGAATGTGTAATCAACGTGGGAATTACCGTGCTTTTCACAGGTCTATCTGATGAAGCTAGTTTAGTAAAATTGGCGATATGGTGCAAGTAGAGACCCTCCATGACTGACAATACTTAAGAACTTCCGGCGCACCCTGCTCAGTCAACTTCGTTACCATCCTTGTTGACTGACCGATCTCTACACCACGCCATGGGGGTCATGGCGTGGTGGTGGTTTTTGGCTATTGGCTCATGGTACGAAGAACAAAAAGTTGGCGACATGAGCAAATGCCGAAGGGAGACATTCATTCATTTTTACCTAACCTACTTATTTATGTAAATGTGAGAAAATTGTAACGAATGTGAATTTTCTTAAAGACAAGGTTTACGAATATTTATAAATTTAATATTCTTGTGAAAATAATATTTCTATTCTCCCGGAGACTAGAAATATGGAAAATACGGCATAAAGCTGCAGATCCGGCGTACCGTATATTGGGAGAGGCCTTTATCCAGCAGTGGAGTGGACTGCAAAGGGCTGATGATGACGGCCCAACGTCGTATGGGGATAGCTGATGACGCATGGTAAGTTGTTTTAATAATATGTCGCGAAGACTAAGCAACTTAAAGGTAGGTAATTAAACTGCATTTTTTCAATGGTTTTTTAAAACACTTAACATACATATAACTATTATATACAGATTGCATGAGGTTAGGAGAAAATAGATTTATTTATTTATTTATTTTGCTGCCACCCGGCTGCCCCTCGGCAAATGAATGCACGTCGTTTTAGGAATTACCCATAAACAACAATAAAAACAATGCCATTTTATTCATGAGAGTCCCTTTTTTTTACAAAAAAAAACTTAGATTATATAAAAAAATAGATTTACAAAGTAAGTTAATAACATTCAAGTAAACAAAGACGGCTCGCTCATGAAAATCTCAGGTGTTTGTTGACGAAGTCGTCAAAGCTATTGACACGTGCGAAACCCGATGGGAACCCGAACTCACAACCGATGGCAGCAGAGAACGAGCTGACACCGATCTGCGAAGAAAACCAATGTTATGGGAATGGACATGTTACTGACAAAGGCCGTATATTGGTAAATCCTAGGTGTTCAATAAATCCGTTGAATATTGTTGATAAATGTTAGGATTTTTATGATCTATGATGATTTTTTGGACCTTTTTTTAACAGAATTTCATCAGATACATTTTCTGATGAAATTCTGTTGAAAAAATATGTTATGTTTAATTAAAGAGGCACTGTAACCACATAACTACGAGCCCCTCAAATATTAACTATCAGGCACGGCTTGGCGGGACTTGACAATATTTCCAATATTTACCATGTTTCTGAAATAAAACCTACGATATACCAAGTGAATGTTGGTAAAGGTTCAAAATTAATTATGATCGCCAAACATTTAGGACTTTTACCAATACAGGTTGGTAAATCTTTTGATTTCCTGATGATTTACTATCTTTTACAGTAGCATACATACCTAGACCTACTAACATATCTACATCAAAGTAGGGACGAACTGATTATATGTATATACAAGCCGATTGACCAACTATAATAATATACACGAATATTATAAGGCAAACATAAAAAAAATTTGACGTAAATTAATTCCTTGAGAATTCAATTTTTCATGGATATGATAAATTAATTATTTAAAATCAAGTCTTACTAGTGTGGGTTTTCCGTTGTAGTCGATTATGAGAGGCCCACCGGCATCACCACCGCAGATGCCGACGCCACCAGCGCCGTTAGTGCAGATGGTGCTGGATAACACATAGTTGCTGCCGTAGACCGACTGACACTGAATCACGCTGATAACCTGCAGGCTCACCTGATTCACCACCGTTGTCGATGCTTCGGCAGGCACTGCGACACGCACGGAGTATATAATGAAACAGATATAATGAGAGAGAAGACCTCGCGGTTAGCTAAGAGTCGCACGGCTCTATTTATTAAGAATATTTTTCTTCTTCGTATCATGAGCCAAATCTTACATGGCAACTTATTCTATATTGACCTACTCCGTGCTTTGGAAACTCATCGAGCCGTCGCCTCCAGCAGTCATTTGTAAATGATTGCCAGTGGTTACGATAGAATACCGAAAATCTGGCAACCAATCTTAAAATCTCGGTAAACATGAAGATTAGTTTCTTGTTTACAGAGCTGGAGGCGAATTTATGCTGATTTTTGGCAATACTTCGGCAAACGGCATCTGGGAATTCTCTCTTAGCAAATTGAGTAACAGAATAATTGACTGACGTGCCTATTGTAATGCACTTAGGAACTACTTGGTATTTTCAATCTAGGGTCATACATCAGTCATCATTCCCCTGCTCTGTCCCCAATTACTTACTTGAGGATAGAGCAGTAACTACTTACAAATAACGTGTAATCTACCATCGCATGATTATAATAAAATTAAATTTCAACACGGGAATTAACGGTGCTACTCGGTGGAAACGTCAAGCCAAAATTAAAAACGTGCGTTCGCGGTCATTCTCGTGTCGTCATTTAATTTTGTTGTAGTGCAGTATTATTTCTTCATCCATCCGATTTCATCTCTTGTATGAGGTGAGGAATACCTCAAAAGTCACGTTCTCATTTGTCAAAGCAAGACTTTAATAATGATAGGCTCTAAGATAAACATTAACTTACTATCACTGGTCCTGCCGAAGCCGACCGCTACTGCCCAGTGACCAATGAATGATTCCCACGATTCCGATGGATTGAGGATATTGACAGGCTGAATAGTACCTGAAAATTATTTTTGCAAAATTTATTACAAGTTGTCAGTACTTATTAACTAATATGATATTACTTTTAAAGTAGAATAACCTTCAATTAAAATATACAACGCATCAAAGTATTCTTTCTCGCTCTCAAAAGGTAAAGTGCCCAGAAAGCTGGATAAATGAGAATTATGTTAAGTCAAATGGGTTGATTACAAATAAGGAGGTACTAACTGGTAAAGGAAATGTTGGTCGGCAAGTAGATGAAAGCGATATCGTTGTGCAAGTTCCAGAATGTGTACTGGGAATGCATAATGACGTTGGAGGTGGTAATGCGGGTACCACCGTTGAAGAGATGGTTGGAGCCGAAGACGACGACGATCTGCCATGCTTGGTCGCGGCCATCGTTCCAGCAGCGAGCAGCAGTCACCAGGCGGTTGGCAGTCAGGATCGAGGAGCCGCATACTGAGTTTTCGTTTGTACCGACCAAACTGATCAGCAGGCCAGCCTATTATTCATAAACACAATCAAATTTCAAAAAATAAACATATGCCAAAACTATGCATGACTTCATGATTTTACGGGCTGATGTTGTAAATAATTGAGGGTTTACCCTGATTTTCAACTTATATTTGTTGCTTAGGAAATACCTAATAATAAGTTTACAATAAAAACACCTTTCCTTTAAATGAGCTGTTATGCCAGAGAAGATTTTCTAAGGATTTCCAATCATTAAAATAAATACTAAATTCTTTAAATACTTACAAAGTAAGGATGTGCGTTAGTGGGAGCAAGCACGCCACCAACGATCCTGTTCTGCTTCAAGAGTTGTTCCTCATGAACTCTGATCCTCTTCGCGGTAGGGATGCCCACAGCCTGGTGGTACTCCGTCTTCACCTCCACTAAAGCAGACGCAGATGCCACCAGCGCCAGACCAAGCAACACGGCAGCTCGCATCGTGTTTTGTTAAAATCTCATTGCTGCGTCATCGTACCACATAATTTATGTATAGTCGAAATATCTGATATCTCAACTATGTCGGTCTCAATTAGTAGTAATCATAGAGGAGTAGATTAGTTTAATCAGAAAAGGTCAGAACTCGTATTTTTAATAAAGATTATGATTACTTGTTTTAATAATTCAGTAGACGACGTACCTATGTTTGTAACTATATTACGCTTGATTTCCCTCAAGGGGTTTTCATAAGAGTGTTGAGACACCGATAATTTCAATGTGGATGACTAATGGGCGCGATTTGGATGAGAGGTAAATTGAGGATAACACTTTGTGACCATGACTCTGTCGAAACATTCCGGTATTTTTACCATAGGACGAATCATTTATAGGTTAATTTACATAACCTTACTAGTTTTATTTTATCGGCCCCACTGGACAAAGCAGGGCAATTAAATTGTTCATGATATATGGCTGTTCTGTTGAGGTGGTGTGAATATTCTCGTTGGCACTCTAGATAAGTATTTTTCTATAATATTGATAGCGATAAATAGCTCTTAGACGATGCCTCTGTGTAAATATTGTTTATACAACTATCAAAAATATTATATAAAATTATCATGGAAAAACTCCGCAAAAATACTGTTAATTAAAATTATCATATAATCGTTTGTTAATCACTTTTAAGATAGTAACTTAAAAGTAAATAAGTAATAATAAAAGTAATAATCACCTCTAAGATTTTATCTTAAACGTGATTATGAGTAATATGTAATCAACAGGAAATTCCTATGTTTCATAGGTGGTGCCTGATGAGGTTGACAAAGCTAACACGAGCGAATGCCGAAAGATGGCCGGGCTGTCAACCGAAAATGAACCGTAACAATCTGAAAAGACGAATAATATTGGGTCAACGTAACTTCAGCCATTCAACCAACAAAAATGAAGTTTGTTGGAGGTTTTACTGTCTCCTAGATCCAGTGCGCGCGCTTTAAGCGCGACTGCTGAGCTTCGGTCATTGGGTATATTAAATAATATCTACGTATTATATTTTAAACCGATAGTGATAAGAAACGTGAATTGATACGATAAGTAGGTAGGTAAATGCTTTTTATTATTTATTTTTATCTTTTTAAACACCTTTAACACTCGGCAACCCCGAATTTATTTCATATTCAAAATGTTTTACTTAATTTATATAAGTTATGAAATATCAATATGCTAGACTGCTAGTTAAGTAGCACGGTTCCAAGAATATTATTCCTAAGAATCAGCCTGAAACTAAAAATATAATAGATTACATTTTTGAAGTTTCTGATCGATTCAACATGTTTCAATTAAAAACTATATTTTGCTATGCTAACAAGTTTATATGAATCATTCTTACCTAGGTATGTATGTAGGTACCTACTACCTAATTAGATATTATATCTATGGGTAGGGGTAAAGCGTTACGGATATGTTATTAAAGTACACACTACTAACCGTTTAATTTCTAGAAATAGCCTCTCTAGATAGATCCGCGTATTTTTTATGCTGACGTAAGTTTCAGGTAGTAGAGAGTCAATTAATAAAAGCACTAAAAGACAGATATTAATTTATTTTTCGTATGAAAACACCTCAACGATATATTAGTTTACAATTGGCACTCCAGTTACTTCGCTAATCCAGTCGAGGTACCGCTGCACACGCGTGAACACCGAGGGCCGCCCGCTGTTGCAGCCAGTGGAACTCACAAACGAGGCCACGCCCACCTGGTAAAAACAACCATTCATAAGCTTTTTATTCTTCTTCGTAAAGACTACAGCTAAGTTTGGCCAATGAAACAGGCGTGGTTCATCGTTCAGGGTGCACCGGGCGAACTCGGCAGGTATATCATTAGTGGAGGTCTTTTCGCTAGGGATATGAGGGAGCGACATCGAGTTAGATAAGACTGTCAGGGTTGTACCTAATACAACATGAATCTAGTAGCCAAAATGCCCAATGTAGCAGCTATAATCAAAATAATATAATTAAGGTCTACACTGCAGACCACATAATCTACAGACAGTCTCCTTTAGGTTAAAAATATACTTGCCAGCATATCTTCTTCATTGTGAAGTATTGTTAAAGGTCCTCCGTTGTCACCCTAAAACAATTAATACAATTATTACACGTGTCCTAAGTGCTTACCTCTTCATAAATATTTTACTTTACATTCATAAACTTGCCAAAAACAAAATCGAAATGAGGAACGTGAAGAATAATGAGTTACCAAATTTTTTATCTCCTTTTTCCTAATCTTTTTATTTGATCTAAGTGACGAGTTTTATTTCCTAGCTGGATCAGTCGAACTTAGCGATTCTCTGGTTGTAGTTACGACTTAAAATTTTGAATATGAGGTCAGGACTTAATTGTTTTACAACATGTATCGCACGTTTGTGTCAGAGGTGTGCAATCACAAATTGCACATTTCGCAAGACATTGTAGGTCCCATATGTACTAAGAGGGCCAGCCATATTACCATTCGTCAGGCATAGTGGTGACTAAGACTAAAAACTAGGTAGTTACATAAGTTAATAATATACCTGTTCTCCCTAGCTGGTGTCTAATTCCCTTTAAAATTAAAGATCTAAACGGGTCTCTGCGTGTTGGACCTGTGTTCTCACGTAAGCCTTTTAAAAGACCCGGTATCTTCCGCATGTTTGTTAGCCCGAGTAAAATGTAAGATGCGTATTATATAATTTAGTTATTACCTTGCAAGTGCCAGCATTGTCATTGGAGGCACACATGGTGTTTTCTGGAAGTTGGAAGAAGTACGAAATGCTGCAGAGTGGGTCTGTTATCACCGTCATCGCCTTCTGTCGGAGGGTCGGTGATACAAATGTCACTCCTGAAGGCAAGTAATGTATAAAATTAGTATTTATTATCAAGGTTATTTCCATCCAGAAAGGCTTTGTGTTGAAATATTTAGGAAATTTTAATCTTTAATCCAGATCAATCGGGCTAAGCTGATAGATTATAATATTGATGTATTGATTTAATATTGTATTAATTTCTGTGGGTGATAAGGCATGCGAAAAATAATTAAAGTGAAGATTGAAATATTGGCAAATAGATATACATCATGTATACGTGACTTTCAGGGGTTCGTTGAACCCGGTGGTGACTCACCGTCCGCAGCTATTCCCCACCCGGACACAACAGCTAGGGCCCCAGCGAAGTTGGACGTCGATAAACTGCGAGTCGGTAGCTGGACCGTGTTTACCATGTCTGTTAACACATTATAAAAAATATATTTTGCTAACAAGGTTATATCATAGGCGAACATACCTAGCCCAAATCGGAGATGTTCTGCAAAAAGGGCAAGTGAAGAGTACCCTCAACCGAACAGCGTGTATGAGGAATGTGATGCGTGTGAATGAAGCAAAAGAATTATGTCAGGATCGTAGCAAATGGAAATCCGTGGTCTCTGCCTACCCCTCAGGGAAACAGGCGTGATTTTATGTATGTATGTCAACATAATTAGGTATTATGTAGGTAGGGGTACCTAGTGGGTATGTAACTTAAATAGGTAAAAAATGTTTCACTTCATTTAGGTAATATCTTGGAGGTTCGTAACTAGCCTATTTAGGAAGTAAGTATCCGATCCGCAAATCGAGTGAACAGCAAGGCCTTGCTCGCCGCTATCAGTGTAGTGATGTTGAAGGCAAGTTAAGCTGTTGGTCCTGCGTCTGATCTGTCTCCGGTTATGTCCCATCGGACTATCAGAGTGAGGGAATAGGGATTGCACCTGTGTTTGCGCGCATACTTGTGCCTACATTATCTCTTGCGAGACATGTCGCTGTGGTCTAAATTCGGTCAGAAGAAGCTTTCGCATTCAATAAGGATTATTTTATAATTATATTAGTAGGCCACAAGCTGCCTACCAGTCAGTTGTATAGTATTAGCGAGCTTGAGTAGCGCGATGTCGTTGGTGAACGCCTCTGGGTCGTAGTCCGGGTGGATCTCTAGCTCAGCCACGTTCACCACGCGCCGCCCGTGCTCGTAGCGGTCGTATAGGGAGTGAGCGCCGAGAATCGCCTGGAACAACTCCTATTACGTCACGATCTTCTACATACGTATAATTGACGTCATCATCTGTGTTCTTAAAGAGGATATAAGTGATAAACTAGAAGTCATTCTTTTTTCACAAATTAGCTAGTGCTTGCAGTGAACTAATTATTTCTTTTTTAATTTATTAAATGGTTTTTCCCAATTTACCTCTGCGTTCATATTTACCCAGTTTTCTGAACATGATTACCCTGACTCATACCTGTACATGATTAACCTCTTCTCCGTCGTGGAAGCAGCAGTGGGCTGCCGTGATCACCCACTCCTGGCTCAGCAGCGAACCGCCACAGAAGCCCAGCTCCCCTGTCGTGCCCACACGAGAGTACAGAGCCACCTGAATAGATTATCTATGCTTTGTAATCTGTCCCTCGAATAACAGAAGGAAAAAGATTTCGATGCTGTCTCCGTTAAACGATTCGAATACATAAAGGCTTATAGTAATAGGTTATATTATATTGATAAACCTTAAAAATGTGGTTTCTACTGTGAGGTATAGATAGTTTACTCATATACATAATACAGGTGCTATGAGCAAAATTTTCTTGCATCATTTGTTGTAGTTACATAAAACACTAGTAATGTTTTACTCGTGTGTTCTATCCATTATAGGTAGTTCCATTTTCAAGTGCCTCTTCGCATAGCGGAGCTTGCTAGTGTGTTCCGTATATTACTTCCTTCGAGTTAAGAATAAATCCTTGAGAAACTATCTGGTTTACCAGTCTAGCTAACGAGTCACAAGTTTCTACTCAACATATATCCACCTACGTCTACGTATTATTTATAGTTGATCTCAAAAATATTTAATTATATACTTAGTGCCAGTATTCAATTTTCTTAGAAATAAAAAATACAACAGAATTGTAACCGTCCTTTGAAGTCGGAAACCATGCTTATCTGATCTAGTTCTGTTCGATTATTGACTAAATCTGCCTTTAAAAACTATCCTACCATTGTGGAGACTTACCTGATAAGGTCTACTGTTTCGTTCACTTATCTCTCCCGCCACAATCCTGGCTTGTGAGCAGTCTTCGCCATCACAGATACTTCCACTGGCACTCAGCACTAACAATGACCACACGTAAATAGAAGTACTAAACATCATTATGTGGGTGTACGATACAACTGAGCCAAGTAACGTGAGAAAACTCTTTTATCTCCTTGTGACGAACATTGAACGTTAGTTTTATAGATAGGTGATATCTCGATAACCAGATCGATGATAACAGGGATTACTTTTGACCTAGTCTTATTACTCGCCGACTTTCTTCTCCGTTCATGATAAGAATGCCACAACACTGCCAACTTAATACAAGAGTATGTAGATGATTATTTATTGGGTAATTACTTACCCAATTCATATGTCTTCATTTGCGATTGGGGAATCATAACAGACTGAGTACATGTAAGTGCTTGTACCCTGCTCGCTCGTAACAATAAAAAGACAAGTGTATTTGAAAACATTATTTATTTTATATTCTCATCAATAAAGAAAGTTCTTTAATAAAATAAGTATAAACATAGGTTTACGAAACATGCAGTGAGCGGCGTGCCAGTGCTAGTGCCGCACGTGTCCCGGCCGCACTAGTACCGCCACGCTCGACCAATATACAGTAATCATAACACGAATAGAACTAAAAATGTGTGTACGTAATATTATGAAATGTGAAATTTAGTTATAGTACTTATAAAAATTAACAATTTGTGAAACGTTGGCAGTAAAAATAATCATACAAAAATTAATGTTCATAATAGAAATACGTCATTTTGTAGAAGCACTTATGAGGCGATCAAGCATACTTACAATGGATCACTATGATATGACGGCCGCCGCCGCCGGCCGCGACACTTCGGTAGGTACTGGGGTACCGACTATACTATCCTACTCGCCTCTTACTAACAACGAGAATCTAACAAGAAATCTGATAATTACTTTTAAATGCGGCATTTGTTAACGGACAGCGGCGACTGGCGGTCGGAGAGAAGACACTTTATAATGGAAATTAAATCTAATACAATTTATGTATGTAGCTTACGTTATATTATCTCGTGTTGCTCAGACGTGGCAAAGCTGTCGATATAATTAGTAAAACGTCATTCCACTGGGAAATCGTCTATTGAATGTAAATGCGGTTACAATCCTCCGTCGTCTTAGCTAGGTTAACATTATCAAATGCGATAGTCAAATTCCATCGATTGGTAGGTATTATATTGGTCATTAAATAGTTTAAAACTTTTTTAATTATTATTATGAATCATTAGTAAATTGCACGACATACATTTCTAGTTCAACTGAATTTACATTACACTAGCTCCATTCTTTAAATATAAATATTTTTAATATATATATTCTCAATCTGAATTTTAAACACTAAAATCATCTATGTATAAATAGCGACGCATTTAGAATTTTATAATAATATGTATTTCATTTAATCATAATCGTTTCATATCATAACAATTACACTTTCGAGGGGTGGGATCGTACATACCAGGATAAAATCTACTATAATATCTTCAATCTTCGATACGAATATCGAACAATAAATACGGTTTACGAGGGCGAACGATCGAACACTCAGATACCGAACAGTCTCAAATAACGTTTCGTACGCAACAAAAAAATAATATTAATAATAATAACATTGAACCGCGTCGACGGTCGATGGTGCCGCGAGTCGACAATATTTCGTCATTAGCAAAGCTTACAGCTGCAAGCGTCGTGAGAAATGCGCGGCGCCCGGCGGCTGCGCATGCGCACCGCGCGCGGGCGGCGGCGAGCGCGGCCCCGCGCACTGCGGGCACACCGAGGGCGCCGCGCCAGCGTAATGAGGAAACTTGCGCCGCACGCCCCTACACGCTCCTTAACTGTTTAGCTGTGGACATTCAAGGTACGACTTCAGTGACATACAATTTTTAAGAGTACATTATCATTAATGGGTTAGTTACCTACAAACATCGTGTGCGTATAGTTGTAGCATTCTTTGGTTGGTATAAAAATATCCCAAGTAAACACCAACTAATAAATAAGCGCACGTTGTTTGTAAGACCCGATAAATAAAACATTTATCAAAATAAATAACCAATAGTTAGTCAATAGAAGATAAAGTGTACAGAAGTAGAAAAAAGTGTGTAATAAATAGTAATGTCAGTTAGAATTTTGTTAGTAAGTAGGTATACAAACAACACTCTTATTTTTCTCCAAGAAAATCTGTGTTTTGTAAAATAGAATCAAATGAAGAAAATTATGATTTTAATGATAATGATAAATATGAAAACAAATTAATGTTTTAATTGAAATCTGAGATCCATGTTCATTATTACTAAAAGTTTATGGTTAGTCTGGTAGCCTTAATGAGCAATGATTCAAGCACACAAATTGAAGAAAGCAATTTTCTAAAGAGATGAATTCTCAATAATAAAAAGATTCAATAAATAAGAAGGTGAAAAATGAAACAATCTTAATGTCATTGGGACGCAGACAAAGTTTTCCCATAACCCCAAACCACAATAGGGTGGTACCGGTACCGGTCGATATACACACATGCCGCATGCTAGAGGTGTCAGTGTCTATGGTGCGTATAGTGAGGACAAGACAAAGACTGACTTTTTCTTGAGCGTGAAGAAAGAGCGTCGCTTGGGCTCGTTATTGTGCGGCGCCGGCAGCGTGTGAGAGCGGGGCGCGGGGGCGGCGGCGCGCATGCGCAGCCCCTCCAGCCACCACGACATCTCCGCCTCGTCGTGCGCCTGCAGCAGGAACTCCGCGCCGCTGCTCAACCTAAACACACCACTTGCTTAGCACTTTTACAACTTCAAAGTTTTTTTAATAAATTATTTACTTTTACTTAGATTTTTTTTATATAGGTAATTATATTAGTAGGTATTTTAGTAAAAAGTTATGTATCGTAGTTACCTGAGACGGAAGACATGCTTCTTCTTGGTGTAGTTGGCGGCGACCTCCACCACAGCGCCGTTGAGGTCGAGCGGGGCCTCGGCGCGCCAGTGCGCGTCCGGCGCCGCCTTGTACGCCTTCTGGTCTTTGTAGAACGACATGCGTCCGTCCTTCGCCACCACGTACACTTTGTCCCATGATCTGATAGAAAGTGCAAGAGTTGAGTTTTGTAAATTACGATTTTTATAAGGTTTGGGCAAGGACAAAGATTTTATCTATTACTGTGAATGTGGACCTAGGTAAACATTAGAAAACATGGCATTATGTACCAAATAAATAAAAAATACTCATTAAATTCCTTTTTTTCTTATTTAGAGGTCAAACTTAAATATAATATGCCAATAACAGCTGTTTATATATTAAAGTAGACTAATAATCTTGTTAAGTTCCCAAACAAAATATGATAATTTTATGGTTCTTTAAAACTAAATCCGCAAAGTCGTATGCGTACCTGTTGGAAGCTCGTTTGGCCGCGGACTCCCACTCGTGTTTGCGCACCAATGTCCCCTCAACGCCTTCATCCTCGCTCGCGGGACTAGCACCCTCTGTACACAACAAACACTTCGTACACGAGGCTCTAGCACTACGCGTCAATTACCATCAGAATTGAAGAACTTGAAATTTTGATACTCTTGATAACATCCAACATAATTAACAAAAGTATTTAATATGTTAAAATTAGCTTCAAGCGTGACCAAATTTCAATAGTACCCAATTCTGATTCCGTCTTAGATCTAACATCTAATATGCTCCTAGAATCTCTTTATAAACGTAAAGGTGATAGGTTTGATACGCAGGTGTCCTGTCCGAACGTAACTTCAAATGAAAGCCACGCATTTAGTTGTTTATTTATTGGCTAACAAGGAACGTAAAATAAATCATGCGCGCAACAATCACAGCAGCACAAACAAAGCTCATCGCGTAACATAACATGTGAATAGCAGGCGGACAGTCGTGGATGGAGTTGTAGTTATTTTTTGTATTACGTTGAAGATGATTGTGTCGAGACAATGCACAAAAGTTATGTTAAAGTCTTAGTACAATAACGAATGAGACAGAGCGAACTAGTACGGTACTAACTCAACAAAACTGTAAGGTAAGCTGTCCGAAAAAATAAAATGTAATATAGTCCACGTAGAACATCTAATTAAATATTTATCTCTATATATGTCATTTTCATACATCAATACTAGCTTTTAACTGATTTTATAGTATTTAAATAATGTTCAGCATTGAATCATCTCTCGACACAAATCTGATCACGAAATCATGATCCACCCATCACTGTCCCCTACCACGGATACCTTCATCGTCGCTATGATGAGTTCCAGAAAGCAGTTTCTTCGCCGTGCGCCATCGGAAACTCCTGAAGGGCGACTTGCTTCGCGACCGCGACTTCACCTTACCGGAACTAGACGGCGTGGCCGGCGTAGAACTCGTGCCGGGAGCTGTCCGCGTCATTAAGGAATAGGTAGTAGGGGAAAGGAGTCAGGACAGTGCATCATTACATACAAGGGTTGTGTGTTGGATCAGGATAGGTAGTTGTAAATTATATCAAAATGGTAGGCGATAAATAAGGGAGATTCGAGGAGGAAGAGAAAAACAAAAAACAAAATAATTCAAAGCAACAAAAAACAATTGCGTCGCAGCGAAAAACAAAAGCGTTTTCATGCTAGTATTGGTAACATTAACAAAATAACACTGAACAATAGGTAAATAACAAAAACACAGATGTTATCATGCATGTAGCACGCACTACCCAATCACTGTACATATTAGAATACCATTATGTCATTACTAAACAGCGGGTTAAAAGTATCATTTACATTCTTTAGGCATGATTTAAATTCGAAGGTCACTTTAGAACACTGCACTTATTCATATTGTAGCTTGTTTCTGTTCTCCTTTATTTCAGTGATGGTTCGATGTTGAATACAGCGACAGGCGCGCATGTTGGCAACAACTTGTCCTTCTCCTGCCACTTCACGTGTCAAAAGTTAAACGAGTTTATTTTTTAACCAAGATGTAGCCGAAGTAGAACTCAGGTTATCTAATATGTAGTCAATTGAACACTGGTTGAATCGCGTCCACGAGTTAAATAACTTTAAAAATACGTTCAAATTTAAATCATACCACCATTAATATAAGGTCTACTATTAAGTTCTACGATACTCACTGGAGAGGCGTGCAGGTTTGACGGGCGTCTGTTTAGACGTGGAGGGGCGGGGCGGGGAGGCGGGCTCGGCGGGCGCGGCGTCGGGCGCGGGGAGCGCGGGGGGAGCGGGGGACGCCTCGCCCACTTCTGCATGCGTACATTACATCTACGTGCTAGTTACGGCTAAACACTACGTGCTTACACATGCTTACATTACGCATTACTACATGCTACGAACTGTGCACGCGTCTTCAGACCATATAATCATATTAACAGTATTGTTAACTCGTAGCCGCAGTAAAGACAGACATCAACTTGTCAGTTCTTAGCTTAGACTGTTGCTATGATAAGTTTTACAGGAAGTTTGAACAGTTGTTTGTATAAATCGTTAGACGGGCGCACTGAGTCGTAAATATATAAAACAAAATACATGCTACATATACGAGACCTATTGTCATTAAACTCATGTTATTTCATTATTACGTATTACGATAGGACAGCAGTCATTCCAGTTAACAAACCCTAGTACACTTACTGACTACCCTACGTTTTCAATTTATTTTTTTAAGTTATTTCATGACATAAAGCTTGTTAAAACCCTTTTTAAAAGCAATCGATGGTAAACCATAGCCCCGTGTATCGTGATTAAAAGTTATGACCACAAAGTAAAAATGTGCTTATCAACATTTAAGTATAGTTTGTATAATATAGATAATATAAAAGCTATAGACAAAGCGGATGCATAATACATGTATAGATAGCAAGACAGTAAAGCTAGTATACAGGTGTAATACCTACCTTGGTTGAAGTCCGTTTATACAAGAATACAGAAAGCATATAACACAACTAAAGAGGTATAATATAAACAATTACTGGCGAGTTGTTTACGAAGTAGCTTCCCCACAGATAAGCGTTTATGTGTCCAAACAACTTAAAAGTCACAATTTACGTTTTATTATTTTTCGTAATATTACAGAACACGTTCAGTATTTTAGAAAATAAGATTTTCCATTGTAATATAATGTAAATATTTTTTTTCTTAATTATTTTTTTAAGGTCCGAAATATGTGACTACAACACAAAACCACCTCACTAGTAGGGATTCTAAGTAATGTTACAAATAATCAATTAAATGAAACAGAGACAGTACAGACATGAGAGACAGAGTATCAAACCATCACCGTGATTAGCATGATGACGTCACAGTATAGTGTATGACAAAATAAATACGTTTATAATAAAAAAAATATATAACATTGTATAATATAAACATGATCAAGAATGTAAGAAGTAAAATATCGGGGTGTAAAACACTGTGATATTCAGTGAAAATCTATAAATGAATTGTTAAATAAATGATTGTCCTATGTTTAATCTTAGGTCTTAAGCCCCGAAGCTTGATTAATGAACCAATGATAATTGTAGCTTATATGATGATGAGTCGACGGAAAAATACCATCACCTTAAAAGACTAGACTGTGTAATGTGAAGAATAAATTGAAATCGTGCAGTAAAAGAAAATTGTGCTAGAACCCCAACTACGGTTTACTTAAACATATCCTACAAAATTAACCTACACGAAAGAAAATGTCTTAATACGTACAATAAAAGCTTTCAAGCTAATAAAATTAATCACAGTTAATCTAACTCCCCAAGTGTTCTAACTATTCGAGCGCAGTGTTACCCATCAGAATACAGAGTACACCCATTTTAAACTACCGTAGAAGCTCATGCCAACAGCCGGGTATATTTTACAACGGTAGGTTTATAATAAGCGCTCTTATTACCTGGCTGGGAATGCGGTCGTTCTTGGGCCTTCTCAGCCGCTTTAGTGGATGTTCTCCTTACGACTACGCGTGTGCATGTGTGGACAACACATCGGTAAGTAACGGCCCTTTGTCACACGCGATACTCGGCCGACCAACGAAACCGTCAGTTTAATATCGTTTTGAAAACGAGTGCTACTGAGACGTGAAAACGGTTTTGTTAGTCGGCTGAATAAGCGATTAAAAAGGGCATAAAGAAATTCACACGTAAAGCGGCAAGCGTTGCCGTAAGCCTTCATTGGCTGTAGTGCGAAATGTGCTTAATCTCTTTATAATTAAAGTCAAAATTCCTACATTTCCTTAGATAATAATATACTTGATCAAAATATCTAATTGTAAGTGTTATTGCAATATGCAAGCAGCATTCACCGTTACGGTGAAAGTTAGTGGAAGTTTCAAATGTCATTTCATTTTAGTTGGTATTTTGGTTCGACAGTGCTAGAAGAAGACATTACTCATGCGTGCTTACATTGCAATCCGTGAGACGAAGTGATGTTATTTCTTAGGAATAATAGTTTTTATTCTGTGTTTTTGAATAGGTAGTCGTCCTTTTAGAAACTGAGCTATACCAACTTTTTAAATCGTACTTTTTATAAACCAATTCATTAAGTTTCTTTGACAAAACTTCTTGGGATTTGTTTTGTCACTACTGTCATTAATAGATATGTTGATAGGTAGGCTGCCTACAGTGTAGGTGGGCGTCATGAGTACGCGCTGGGGCCTACCTTGCGGCTGCTGGTCCTGCGGCGTCTGCGCGCGGTCGACGGCGTCCTGCGCGGCGGCAGCGGCGGCGGCCGCCTCAGCCGCCTCCCGCTCGCGCTTCTCGCGCTCGGCCGCCTCGGCAGCCTCCTGCCTTCGCTTTCTCTCTTTTACTTCGAACTGTAATCATTCATATTAAGTTTTAATGGCCGGCCTAAGATATTAGAGAGATGAGTTAGTTGATTTGTGCTTGGCTTTAGTAAGTAGCGGCCGTATAGCATATATTACATCGAGTCGTCGTGTATTTTATAATGTCCAACAGTAATAAAAAAATACCCTGCAATTGAGAAAAATACACAGAATTGGCGAAAACCTAGAATTAAAAACATCTTAAGGTAGAACCCCCTGTATTTGGGGGTTGTCTTTCAGTCAGAATGTCATATTTTATACAGTCCAGTAATGGAGAAGCAAGTAGCAGTGTAAAAAGTCTTGTTTATGTCGCGCAATTATAAGCACATGCAATACACTAAACACCACACTTACACAATCCAGGTAGTTATAGTACCATGCACCCTCAGGGACTAGAAGATTACGGGTTTGGGACAAAAGAAGAATTGACGAACCTAAAGGTATGCTCTTGACTTCTTTACCAAGATCATTGATAGCTTTTGTACTACTTGTCAACCCGGGCAAGGACAACACCGCTACTTCCCCCTTAACATCAGACTCTGATGATTTTGACTTTTTCGACCACTTCTTTATAAATCGTTTTAGACTAGATTTTGAAGAACTATTACTTTTATGTCTAAGCAAAGATACGTTTGGATACACGTTTTGATATGACAACCTTTCCCATAGTATTAAATCTATGCAGGCTAAGTATTCGTTAGCCTTCTCCGTCTGTTCAGGGAATTCAAAGAATACTGAGCTGTATATTTCAGGTGATAGAGGTGACATTAGCGGAGAGTTGGGCATAGACGGTAGAGGGGAATTGGGCGCTGTACTTGTTTCAGATATGGTTGACAAGCTATTGTGATTATTCGATACAGACCAAAGATAAGAGTCGTTTTTCCTCTGATTATTCGCGTAATTGATACTTAGAACTCTAGCTTTAATTTTCTCTGGTATATTGAACTTATTGCTGTCAGTTATGATGTCTTCGACTATCTGGCTGACGGGTCGCTCGTTAGTGTTAATAGTCAGTGTCTGGGGGGTATGTGAGCGGGAGGTTGGTGGGGGCTGGTAAGTAAAGTCGGATTCGTCACATATATCCCAAGGCTGTTCACTAGGCCATAAGGAAGCCGCACGTTGTTCAAGCTAGTAGTAAATAAGAAAAAAAATATTAGAAGATATAAAACCATACACCAAGCGATAGAAAAGAGTAAAGTGCATTAAACTGATGGATTGATCAAATATTTGACGGTAGATATGCATGCAATGATTGTGTTTCAAAGAAATACATGTATTATGTAAGGCGGTACATTAGATATTCGACCAATAAAAAAAAAAAGATAATATCTGCATTAATTACTACTGTGGCGAAACTAAATAGTTAATCCATGCTCATAAGCATGCAAACATAATTATGTGTGGAAGTTAAGTTACCACACCATACCAAATAAGGGTCTGGATAGACTATTGTTTGAAGTCTAGATAATTATTACAATTCGTTATAAAATCCCTTTTTTTGTTTATAATGTATAGGTGCTTTAGAATAGATATAATTAATAAAATGGCTCAATCGTTAAAATTTGAGTATTTAAAAGTATAAAATTCCCAAAATTAAAGGTATAAAGAGCTTTAACGCTGTATAAATACAGCAATAAAAACTTTAAGGCTAAGGGCCCGAAGGCCTAATTTTCAAAAATTACCAATTCACTAAATGCCTAAATCTCAAAATGGCAACACCATAACCTCCAGTGCAAGTGCAAGCAGCTAAGGTAACAGAGCAGAAGGGTATCCTCACGGTGGTGAGCCTCTGCAGCGCGGAGAAGCGGTCCTCCTGCGCGGCGGCGGACTTCTCGAAGGCCTCGTGCTTCTTGATGAGCGACTCCACCTCGTCGATGGTGTGGCCCAGCTCCTGCGACATCAGGTACGGCTCCTGCGCGATCAGCCACGCCTCCGCCACCGCCGCGTCGCGCGCGAACTGGTACACCTCCAGGACTGAGGGGTGCACACCGGTTATTTACCTATCATATACAAGATACAAAGCGCTCCTACTTACATATTTTTAAAGTTTTTGATTTTCGAGTGGTAACTCATAAAATATACGATTTATTCTCGGTACAAATTGTACATTGCCCAAAAAATAAAACAAGCGTTTCGCATTTCAGAAGCACAGATTACTAAGTTCTTAATAACACCGTACTCATCTTAATTTCAAAATATTTATCATTATGAGTACAAAAGTACACCAGTACAGTGCCTTATTATTCTGTATTCTTACAACATAAATCATATCAAAAAAGATTATAATCCTAGCAGGACCTAATCAGTAGAATGGTCTAGTAGTAAAAGTGTACTGACTGAGCTGCAGGTTCTCCCAGCGCTCCTCCCAGCGGCGCAGCAGCGCGTTGCGCTGGTTGGTGAGCTGCAGCAGCTTCTCCTTGATGTCGGCGGCCGCGTAGTGCTGGCGGGCCAGCAGCTCGCGGCCCAGCGAGATGCAGGCCGAGAAGTTGTCCTCGCGTGTGTCGATCTCTGCCTTCAGCGACTGGTGGTTGTTCATCAGCAGCTCTACGCCACTAACGTCACTGCGAGACGAGTTCAGGTGATATTTTTTTAATAAATCTAATTTAAACTAGCTCAAATATATTTAAATGCGAAATAAGATGCTTAACTATTCGATTAAGTAATCCGAATATTTTTTTTTACATTGGCTACATTTCCCTATGTAATAAACAAGAATATAAAACAGTGAGTGATACGTACCGCGGCTTCTCCCCGGTGTTCATCTGGCGCACCACGTCGTCCATCCACAGCGTGAGCGTGCGCACCTGGTTGAGGAAGCGGAACAGATGGTCGGCGTCCTCCAGCTTGGCGGTCCGCGCGGCGCAGGCGGCGGCCAGCGCGGCCCAGGCGGCGCGCACCTCGGCCTCGCGCCGCGTGATCTCCGCCGCCTTCTCGCCCGCGTACATCGCGCCCAGGCGCCCGCACTCCAAGCGGATGGCTTCCACCTGCAATATAACACACGGTACAGCTTCCACTCATCGACTTTGTTAGAAGCCACGAGCCCAATAGGAAATATACATATAATATAAATATAAAAAAAACAAATCCATATAACAAAGATTTTCAAAAAAAGAAATTGTTAAAATGAAGTTATTTGAAGTCACAATGGATACAAAAATAATTATTTTCTAGTGTGGCGTTTTAGTACTACTAGTTTTAGTTACTTCGAATTTTCTTACAAATATGGTTACTGTATCATACAAGATACAATAAGAACGTAGAAGCATACCTGCTGGTTGAGAGTGCTGAGGTCCTGCATGAAGTTGTGGTGCTTCCTCTGCAGCGCGCCGACACTGATGGCGTCCCTGCCGAGCTCGTCGCTGACGCCGCGCGCCTTCTCGTTGACGCGCTGCAGCGTGTCCTTGCAGTCGTGGAAGTACTTGTGCAGCTCGCGGGAGGCGGCCAACATCTGTACATAGTGTTCATTTAAATATACAAGTATATCAAGTATATCGAAAATCGATATTACAATATTAAAATCGTAGATAATGTATGTTGCTTATATGTATCATATATGCAGCTATTGAATAGTATGAAGTGAGCGTCGAACCTGCGTCCTGGTCTCGATGAGCTCGAGTAGGTCCTGCCAGGTCTCCTTGAGCCCCTCCTTCCACTGCGCGATGGTGGCGTTGTCGGAGTGGCCCATGGCGATCATCTGGTCGGCGATGCGCTCGGCCGTGGCCACGCGCTCCGAGCCCACCGCCTGCGTCTCGCGCGCGAACTCCTTGAAGCGCTCCCACAGCAGCTAGACATCATAGGATCATCATAACATCAACTGGACCATTTACACAAGTTGTGGACAAAACACAAGTACAAACAAGTTTTCATATGTTTTTCATGACTGTTTAAGATTTCAGTGTAAACTATAGTGTTGCTGAAATGTTTTTTTAAATCCTACAGTTAACTATTTTCAATATGTCATGAGGCATTTATCCACTAAGACAAAGTTAAAAGCTAGTCTTATAACAAGATTAATACCTTATGTAACTCGATTTCTTTCGTTATGTAAATAAATCTTCGTTTCAATTATTAACGTAGCCCTAAACATTGACCTGTATAATAAACATGTACTTACAGTGACATGGTCGTAGTCTTGTCCGAGCTCCTGCGAGCTGGCCACCAGCTCCCTCTCGGTGATCCACTGCTCGAGGTCGTCGACCTCCCGCGACAGTTGGAACAGCCGCAGCGCCTCATCCAGCTTGGCGCGCCGCTCGCCCGCCAAGTCCTTCAGACCGGCGTATAGCTTGTCTACCTGGGACTGCTTCACTGAGATCTGCTCGCTATTGGAACAAAACCAAACAGAGACTTGAACGAAATTATATTGAAATTAAATTAATATATAATTCAGATAAAACTTTATAACTGCCTGATCATCTAACAGGTATATTGTCGGTTAATTTGATGGTTATTCGACGCCACATTTACTAAAATTATTTGGCTCATAACATGACAAATTAGCTAGTCAGCAGGTTCGTAGCGGGCCCGACTGCATTGATTATATGTTGCTCATTACGGTTCTTTTATCTAACAATGTATATATATATATATTGCTGAAAGTAGTAACATATAAGTTACCTGAGAGGATGTTCATCAGCGGTAAGGTGTCGTACAGTCTCGCCCAACTGTCGGATAGTGTGCGCGTAATCATCGACAGCCTGCTCCAATATCTCGTGTTTCTTCATCAAGTTCTGAGCGGATATCTCGTCCTTGCCTCGGTCTTCGACCATCATGTACAGTTCCTGCTCGCTCATCCAAGCTTCCGCTTCGTTGGCGTCGAAGAGATACTGCTGCGCCTTCTCCCATTGGGACAGTTTGCTCTTGCGTTCATCGATGGCATCTGTGTACAATATTAAATTATTAGATTATTCGATAAAATGCTGATTTTATGATAATTACTGTTAATGGCACAAATTCCACTTACCCTTGAGCTCTCGCCATCTCGCCGTAAGTTCTTCGATAAGCTGCTTGAACTCGGGCGTGTCGTCATGTCCCTCATCAATCAGCTTCTGTCCGTTGGAGATCACAGTCAATATTCTGGGCTCGTGGTTATCCGTCTCAGTCTTCAACGATTGGTTCTTCTTCTGAAGCATTTGTACGTTGAACAGAGAGTTGCCGTAGTCAGTGCTGGTCGCTAGCGGCATCTTCTCGTGGATCCATAACTTCTCATCCTCGATGTCTCGTCGGAATTGGAACGCCTCCTTCTTCTTAGCCAAGTGACGCTGACGGTCTAACAATGGAGCCTTCAGCTGTTCGAACCTCTGTTCCACAGACTTCTTCTTTTCCTTAATTTCGTCCATCTTGTCAGGAACAGTCTTCTGCAAGTACTCTGCCTGGGTTTCCAGTTCAGTAACTTGCTTGGCTTTGACGGCCATCTGGGTCTCGATCATCTGTTGCTTCTGCATGAGAATGTTGACAGATGCCAGATCAGTGCCGGTGTCGGTGTTCTCGATTTGCTTTTCGAGTTCGTTCATCCATGAGTCGATGTCGTCACACGTCTGGTGCAGAAGGACCTCGCGGTTCGCGTCGAACAGACGTTCACCCTTATCCTTAGTTGTGGTTTGCAGGTTTTCGAACTGGTCTTGAAGTTCGGTCATCTTAGGTGAGATGATTTCTACAAACTCAGGTTTTTGTTTCATGAGTTCTTCAGCTGCGTTCTGGACAGCGAAAAGACGTTCCTTGTTAGCCGCGATTTCTGCTTCGAAAGCTTGATGGCGTGTCCATTTGGAGTGAATGGTCTTGGCGGAGCGGTAGGTGTCGTCCTGGGCAGTGACGTTCTTCTCCTGCACCCACTCGCCGAGCTCGTCGCAGTCCTGTAGGAACTGGTGTAGCTGTAGCTGGTCCTGGAGCTTCTCCATTTGTTGTAGAGCCTTCTCCCGGTTTGCGTTGCGCCTGGCGTCGATGTTCTCAGCCTTGCGTTGGATCTTGTCAGCGTCGAAGTGTCTCTCCTCGACGAGACGGTTGGCGAACTGTACCACAGAGTTGATCTTATCGTCGTTAGCCTCCATGGTGGTAAGGAAGGCCTCGTGTTCCTTGATCATGTTTTCGGCCTGCTCCAAGTTTGTAGGAGGTTCGGTCTTGCCTAGCCTGTAAACGAAATTTCTCAGTAAATAATATAATTATACTAAAATCTGTGGCTATTTATAAGATTTATCTTTGTATCCGTGATACATAGCATTAATGCCGGCTATATTTTAAACGAGGCTGGTTTCAACGCTGTAGGTACCTGTGTTCCTGGTGGGACAGCAGGACCTCAGCCTGCCTAGCATCACGCTGCAGCAGCTGCAGCTCGAGGCTCTGTGTAAGCAGCTGCTGTCGGTTCTCCCACATTTGCTGTAACTCGGCCCATCCTTCGCGA
This sequence comes from Abrostola triplasia, assembly GCA_946251915.1. Classification (NCBI taxonomy): domain Eukaryota; kingdom Metazoa; phylum Arthropoda; class Insecta; order Lepidoptera; family Noctuidae; genus Abrostola; species Abrostola triplasia. The sequence goes on along the minus strand of OX276434.1, from coordinate 3,939,191 downwards.
AGAGCCTTCAGACGCTCACGCAAGAACATGTACTGAGGATCGTCTTGTGTCGATGGCTCCTGTAGGATACAAAAGTAATATATTATAGACAGAAACTAGATAATATTTCAAAGATTGTATCAAAGTAGCACATAAGCACCAATCAGTTTATTTATTTATTTGTTTCTTAAAAAGGTACATAGTAAACGTATATAGTACATATAATAAAGTATACTAACGGCTGTGATCTTCTCGCCGTACTCCATCATCTTGGCGTACTCGTCCTTGTAGTTGTCGATCTCCTCCTTGATGGTCTGGTGCTGAGACAGAAGCTTCTCCGCTTCAGCCAAGTTCGATGGGGTGTCTGTTACATTTTAGATATTTAGTATGTGCGTTAGGTCGACAAATATAAGATTGAATACTTGAACAATTCTATCCTTTTATATACAAAAAGAGGCCTTTACCTTGCAGGCATGCAGGGCAAAGGCCTCTTATAGGATTATTATTTATTACTTTTTACAATGAAATTTGGTATCTTACCCTCAGAGGCAACATCAGTCTGTGTCTTAGTAAGCCAGGCCTGGAAGTGGTCCACAGAGCGGAGGAAGCGATGTAAATCGCCAGCCTCCTCCAGTTTCGCGTCACGCTCCTTGAGCTGTACAGAACAAACAATAGCAATTATTGGCATTATTCAAAACAATCATTTTCTCACATCCTTGTACAAAATTCATGATCGAGAGGGAGATCAGGCGCGGAGTTAATCTCCCGGATACGGAGAAGTCCTACATGTAAAAAACTGTAACCCATCCAATAACTGACCTCAGCAGGCGTTGCTAAACCTCACGAATCGACTATATAGCTAATTATAAAATTACAAACAAATCTTGGTCGTAGTTCAATCGGCCCATGTACTAACCATCTGCTGTGGTCGCTAACGGTTGGCCTTTTGGAGAGGCTCAGAGTCACTCAACGAGCTATGGAGAGAGCTATGCTCGGGGTTTCTTTGCGCGACAGGATCCGGAATACGGAAATTCGCCAAAGAACTAGAGTTACCGACATAGCTCGAAGAATATGCAAGTTGAAGTGGCAATGGGCAGGCCATATCGCTCGAAGAACCGATAACCGCTGGGGAAGAAAGGTTCTCGAGTGGCGACCACGAACCGGAAGACGCAGCGTTGGCAGGCCTCCCACCAGATGGACCGACGATATCGTCAGAATTGCGGGCAACCGGTGGATGGAATTGGCAAGCTGTCGTTCTTTATGGCGTTCTAAGGGGGAGGCCTTTGTTCAGCAGTGGACGTCTTCCGGCTGATGATGATGACTAACCATCTGGGTAAGCTGGTCCCAGTTCTCGGTGATCTGGTAGACCCTGTCGCGGATGAGCTGCGCCTCCTCGGGGTGGTCGTCCTCGATGGCGCTGGCCTCGCTCTCCAGCGACGAGATGCGCGCCTGGATGGCTGCTAGGTCGCGCTCCATGCCCGACAGGCGGCGCTGCAGGGTCATCACACCTGGAAGTACACGCTATGTCTTGAACAGATTATCTCAACCGGTTTAACTGAGATTAGTTAGCTTCGCAGAAGAAGCAGACACTAATTCAGTCTTAATTCTTTGACTTAAACTTTGATATATGTAATTCGATAGAATGCAAACAACTAGCAAGTTCGAAATTTTTCACGATACCATAAGTAAATACATTCTTACATTTTTTAAATGGCATAGAAGTTAAAACCTCCCACAATGTCGGACTACGACTATAATACAAGAAAATCTACACGACAGTTATTTTTATAAACTGAAACCGCAATAACTAGGAAACCAGAGACAAATCGATCATTCATCGTATTATATGGCAGACGACGTGTCATCGCAGCTAGAAGCATATACATCGCTATATATATTGAATGTGTTTTGTTAGTTTTTTTACGGCGATAAAAAAATATCTTGTAATTATGCTTAGGTTTTTTCTAGTACCAAATCCGACATAACGAAAGTCGTCCTGATAAAGGAATATATCGAACATACGACATGATTGTGTGTATGATAATACGCAAAATAAAGGTACTTATACTTTTTGTTATATGTATTTAACACACTGTCTTGATAGAATACACAATATGCTATAAAGAAATATACAAAAGAAGGTCTGAAGTATCTACCGTTAAGGTCCATCTCCAAGTTGTCGGTCTGTTGCAGAATCCTCTTCTTGTCCTCAATCCAGGACACAGTCTCGCGGCACTCGATGTGGAACGTTTGCACGCCCTGCGCCGACTTAAGCTCGTCCTTCTTGGATTCAGCCTGCAAGTTACATACAATTAATATAGGTACTGTATGTAACTAGGAGTTTAGTTAGGTTAGATGCTGGTCTTAACTTAGCTATTAAAGTTCAGCTAAGAGCTAAACTCAAAGCGTATCGTTCTTTACTTCTTAGGTATGTTTGTTTCGCTTTTTATGTGCCTATATAATGCAGTGCCAATAAAATTCTGCTAAAACCATGAATTTGGTTCATATATTTTAAAAGATACATAGTGCGATCAAAGTACTTCATATGGCATATAAACAACAGAATAAGCACTAAATCTAGGCTGTGTAACTGTCCCTAGCCCGTTAAAGCAGCATCCACACTGACCTTCTCCCGCAGCCCGCTCCAGGCTCCGTTGAGCGCAGCCTGCCGCTCCTGTATGCGTGCGGCTTGCGGGTGCTCCACGTGGATGAGCTGCCGGGCCAGCTGGTTCACTACGGCCACGCGAGACGCGTTCGCGTTCATCTCCTTGTCGAAACCGTCGTATCTACATGTAACATATGGAATACAGTTATCATACTAATTAAATTACATTTTTTTTTTAAATCGTCATCACCAAAAAAATATTTGTCATGTATATCAAAGGTAGGTCAAGAAATAATTAGAGGTTTATAATAGAAACACTAGGGTGTACAAGTCGGCGGTTACCTGTGCTTCATGATCTCGACGTCGTCGATGTCCTTGGGCGGCAGCATGGTGTCGAGCATGCGGTCCTTCTCGGCGATCCACTGGTCGGCGGCGTCGGCCTCGGCCAGCAGCTTGAACAGCGACAGCGCGTCCAGCAGGCGCTGCTTGCGCAGGCGCGCCAGCTCGGCCAGCTCCCCGTGGCGCGCGTCGATGGCCGCCAGCCGCGCGCGCACCTCCGCGCTGCTCGCGTCCGACGGGCTCAGCTCCTGCGCCTGCACACACACCACCACACCAGCCGCACGCTACACTCGCTGCTTGTACATTGTGACTTGTGGGAAGGTAGGGATCGAGAGGCACTAAATTACTCCTTTAACTATGATTCATTACCGTTTTTTGCGAAATGTTCATCAATTTTCCATCCCTTCCGGATATACAGGCTGAAGGTAAACTGAGAGTATGATATTTAAAATAAATCAATAATTTACGAATATACAAAATTACACATACTACAATTAGAGTTACATAATGACATGCTGCTAATTAAACTTATTTCTTTAAATTACATTTGTTGCTATATGATCTGTAAAATACATTTACATTATTATCTGCACTACAAATGACGTCATATCGATTATAACAATGCAGGTAGTTACCTGTTGTTTGAGCTGCTGGATAACGTTGGCGTAATTCTTAAGTTCGTCGGTGACGTCCTTGTGTTTCTTCAGCAAGCTCTGCACCTGGGCCTCATCCACGCCAGTGTCCTCCGATGATACCAACCTGAACATACAAATAACATTAAACATTTCATTTTATACAATGCATTGAAGATAAAAATAAATCGTGCCACCAAGTAAAAGAGAAATCAATGTTTAAAAGAAAATTTGATTTAGTCTTCCTTGTCCCTTTTGGCGATGCATATTTTGACATTAATTCAATCTAACTAGACCGAAATAAAAAATATCACGAATCTACTTGTCAAATGAAATTTCCAATAATTTCAAATCTAAAGTGTTAAATTTACTTAGTAGGATAGCTAGAGAGATTGTTGTCATCATACCTGAGTGTGTCTAACATCCAGTTATCAATGTCATCGGCGTCCGCGAACAGTTGGTGGTAGCGCACGGCGGCGTCGAGGCGGTTCTTGCGCAGCGACACCATGTCCAGCAGGTGGTTCCACTGGGACAGGATGTCGCGCAGGCGGTCCTGGGGGGACGGGAGATGATACCACATTCAATAAATTACATATATAAGGCCAATAAATTTCGCTTTAGGTAAACTTGCAATGTTACTCAATCGACCAAGGTTCGTTTGGACTTGAACTAAAAATTATTATTATAATTGGTATATTTGACTTTTGAAAAAAAATATGATGTTAAATATTTGTTACAAGTAATTAATATTTTTTACTAAACTCAAATAAAATAATTGCAACAGATCGAATAGTAAGTAATTATGGACGTTCTCGTCCACTCGTCTGCCGCCTAAAAGCAGGACTTGAAAAGATGTGTCAGTGGCTAGTAGGCGAGTCTTATAATACTGTCCTACGGCAGAGCAAGGGCCTCTTCCTCTTCAAGGATTGAGCATTGATCACAATGCTAGCTCACAGCCGTTCGGCGATTTAGCGAGTGTTACCTGTATCCTATCAGCTCCGAAGTGTCCCTGCGAGATGAGCTCGTCGCCGACAGCGGCCACGCTCATCAGCTGCGGCTCGTGCGCCTGCACGTCGGCCTCCAGCGCCTTGTGCTTGGATATCAGCAGGTACACTGCACACGACATTTAAACATTAACAATATTAGTAAAAGACGTTTACTGTGTCATTGTTATCAGTTTAGGTTAAAAGGGCTCATCCCCAAAGCGAAACTAGATACTGTTCTTTGTAGTGCTAATTAAACTAAATATACATTAAATACACTAATTTGATATAGTGACTGATGTAACATTAGGTCTTGGGAAATACAAGCGTGCTCAAATATGTTGGTCCTTAATAATAGTTATGTAGTTTTATATCTATATTTTTAGTTTAATTTCCTCATCGAAGCATTCTAAAAGTGAGCAACTTACATCGTAGCAGACGGATTTATTAATTTGCTACAAAACCGGCACGTACTGCCTAAGTGACATCATGTCGTGGCGTATGTCTGTTCCTTAATCCGGACCGAACAAATTACAACACCAGTGTACTTGCTAACGGACGTTCCATCCGGTTTTAGCCGACGGGCACACATGTCAAGGATTAAGACTAGATATTAATTGGAAATGAACGATGAGACAAGTCACATTGCGCCCTAGTATCTGTTACGGGATTCTATGAGACATACTCAAGACTATTTCATTAACAAAGTAGCCATTGGTGGTATGTACGATAGACCAAGACGAATTTTTCAATTTTTACAGAAGTGAGGCGCGGTTAAATTCGGGTAAGGTGCCTATACCCACACATGGTTTTCTTTAGCCTAATGTCTAAAAAGGTGCAGTAAATAATTATGTCCATTACAAGTAGCAGTTATAAGTTTACCGGTAGTAAGATCGTGTCCGATGTCATCCACGGAGACGATCTGTTCCTTCTCCTTGATCCAGTTCTCCTCGTCGGCCATGTCCCAGTAGAACTGCCACAACTTGCGGCTGTCTTCCAGACGCTTTCTGTTTTACGTAAACGTAATAATATAGTGTTAATAATATCAAAAACAGAAGTTGTCATTATATGTTGTGATGTCATTATATGTATGTCACGTTTGTAACACCTACTTACAAATCTTATTCTTGTCTTTGCTTTTGTTTTAGCAAATTTAAACCATAATAAATTGCAAAATTTAAATGTTCCTTTATGTAAGCTTTTATTAAAATTTAGCAGTAAGAATGATCACTGTGGTATATTTTATGTTTCATTCTAATGTCTTTTAAGGCATGAAGCTGTGCCGCCGGTATAGTGGGCGGTGTAGGAGCCATTAGACGATATGGTTTTGAGTTTTATTAGCAACTTAACAAATATAAGTTGTGAACAACACGTGTGGTTACCTGCGCTCGACGGCGAGGTGCACGAGCTCGGCGTAGGCGTTCTCCAGCTGCTGGATGCGCTCCACCGTGATGGCCGGGTCGCACGGCCGGTAGCCGCCCTCCTCCTGCTCCAGGAAGCGCTGCGACTGGCCCACCACCACCTGCACACGGCCAAGGGTTAGAACTCGTGACTGGATCAGTTATTTGGTATAGAATACGAGTAATAACCATTTAGCAGTAGCGTCACTGTGAAGCTTTATAAAATTCAGGCTCCTTTTTTATATAACATTATATAGTTTCACACAATAGAGTACTAAAACAGAATTACACTTATTCAAAGTTATTAATATCTTTTAGTATTCTGACAAGAATTATACCAATATTACATGTATAAAGCCTACCTTGACCCTCTCTCCCAGCACGTTGATGTCGGCCTCCACGAGCGCGTGCTTCTGCAGCAGATCTTCGACGCCCATCAGATGTTTGCCGTAGTCGTCCGTCAGCAGGCGCATCTTGATCTCCTCCATAGAGTCCAGGATGTATAGCATCTCCTGTGTAAACGACAAGTCATGGTTACATATATGTAATTAGGTATGTACCAATATGCCCATATATATGTGATTTGGACTTTCAGGCGTGGCTAAAACAGAATAGGACGGTAGTAAAATGTCCCGACCTGGAAGTTCTGCTGCAGCTGCAGCGACAGCTCGAGCCGCGCACGCCTGGCCCGCAGCAGCTCCAGCAGGTATGCCCACAGGCGCAGCACGTTGTCGCGCCGCGCACACACGCGCTCCATGTCGTGGTACCTGCGATACGAACGAACGTTACTTACTAACTAGATACACTAAAAAGTGATTTGGAATATAAGCATACATGGTCATTTAATATGCTAGTCAATAGTAAAAGTTATACTGCAATCATCATATGAATTAACATTTACACTCTTTTTTTGTACATTTATAAAAAGCTCTCATAATTTATTTCCATAACAAGTCAAGGGCTTTTCCAGCTGTTTTGGTATCAAAAACTATGTGAAATTTTGATATTGATCTTGCTTTTATGGAGTTCTAGAATATTCCTCTAATTAACAGACCAGACATAACCTCCTACTATTTTTATAGTAGGAGGTTATGTATCCGGGCCTACCTCTTTAGTGAGTTGTGTTAACCTCAGTATGTAGTATATAAGAAGCATGTATACCTCTCAGCCTGGAGTTCCGAGCAGACAGCGACCACGGCCTGCACGCGCTCCTCGTACGCGAAGATGTCGGTCTCGATGGCCTCGTGCTTCTTAGCGGCCGCCTCCACCGCCGCCAGGTCGAAGCCGAAGTTGTCCTGGCTCACCAGGCGCTGGTTCTCTGACAGCCATGTCTCACGCATCTGTGCTTTGCGGTTGAATCTGCGATGGACAACAGTGAAGAATGTTAGCACAAAAAATGTGGAATAGAGTTAGTACCTACACGAATATAAAATAAAAAAATTAGTAATTCATAAACCAAACTACATTTGTTCTGTGCGCAAATGAATTTAAAAATTAACCATGTTCATGTTGGTGTTGTGGCGCAATTTGGGAGGGGCCTATGTCCAGCAGTGGACTTAGGCTGAGAGCGAAGAGAAGAGAACCATGCTAACGAATTACCAAGGATTTTAATTTAGTCAGTACTATTATGTGGGCTGTTTGCGAGTGCCCTAGAAATGTATAAATCTTATGCGAATTGCTTTTATAATTAATCAACGTCATAAAGTTCGTAGTCTACAGTTTACCATGCAATACAGTTTCAACAGATAATCTGATTTGAAACCGCAACGTCAGTTTCAATGTCAACATCACAAAAGAATATACCTAATCATTGTCATGTTTTCGTTATGCTCGCTCTTTTTGTAACGCACAACCATAAGGTTGTATTAGTTACGTAACGTTTGAAATTTCACAAAAAATCGAACTGTGACTTGAAAAAATAGTTTCTCTATATAGTCTACTGTGCGGTACCAATAAGGCTGTATTCATCTGAAATTAGGTGTATGATACAGCCTGTTACATATAGGTACTCATTTTTAATCAGAAAATATATAAGTACCTGGCAGCGAGTTGCTCCAGTTTCTCCTGTCGAATGAGTTCTTCCCTGAGAGCAAGCTCCCTCTCGTGTTCGGACTTCTCGAGCCTCTCCCACGCGCGGTTGATGTCGTGGATCATGCGGCCCTCGCGCGGAGTGTACGGCTTCTGGTTGGCCGCGCGCATGCGGGACTGCAGCGTGAACAGAAGTACCTCCAGGTTACCCTTCTCGACGAACCTGAGGGAGAAAGAGAAGATTGTGATATCTTTCGACTTACAAGGAACAATATCATGTTGATTGGTGGCTATTTAACAAAATAGTCTGTATCGGACTCGTGAAATGTACAGGTACATAATTGCCGAAAAGAGGTGTACTATACTGTTCTGCCTATTCCTACAGAATATACAGGCGTGATGTCATGTATGTATGAAATGCGTCTACTGATAATTTATGGCTAGGTTTGTAAATAACCTTACCTAATCGATCATTCTCAGGAGTATAATAACGGGGAGTTGAGTACATGATTCCATTTACTTTATGTATAGATCAATATAATACCATACGGTACTTACTTGGGTGGTTTCTCCACAGTGCGGTAGTTCGAGAACTGTAACAGTTGTTGGCGCACGCCCTCCAGGGAGTTAGCGAAGGTTCGGTCGCCGAGCGCTTCGATCGTACGCTCGATCCATTGCAGGAGGTCGCTGAAACATTTACACAAGTCATTGTAATAAAGAATATACAGGCATATGTTATTAGTTAAGATGGATATATAAATAAGTAAAAATCTTACTTCTATGCCTATATTATTTTTTACTTATCAGCCAATTTCACAGGTGTATTGGATAAGTACATGGCCAAATGAGTTAACTTTATAAACCACTTTTAAGTAGGTTTCTACGGACTAGCTATACCACCTGCTTTTTTAATGACTTCGAAAAAGAGGAGGCATGTTATTTTTTACAAGTATTTTCATATCATAATCCGGGATTTGCGACGTCACCATCTGAGTGCTGGCTTAGCAACAGGGTAACAATATAACAACAGTACACACCTGGTAAGCGACTCGTACTCCTGCATCATCTTGTCGTTCTCCATGGCAATGCCGACCACCTTGCCGATCCTCTTGCCTTGCACCGTCTCCTGCTTCATCTTACTGAAGTAGTGGTAGTACGTCACCACATATGTGATGATTGACTTCTCGTCGGGGTGGTCGACAGCGATGTCTATCAATTTAAAGGTATGTATTAATTGGAGGTCAATGGAATTAAGACAGTCTAGTATCGGACTAGCATCGCAATATGACCAGTGCGTGGTAAACCTTAGCATAAAAAAATACTAAATGGTAATAGTAATATTTAAAATGGAGCACATTAAATCTAAATAAATTAATCCTATTTCTAAATCAATATAGGTGTAGTTACGAGGTAGGGCTGTTATGCCTTGTTAATATTTGAAAGTTGTCAAGAGAACTTCACATTTCTATTTCAATTGTATCTCACCTTCGGCATCCAACAGCTTGGTGAGTCCAAGCTTCTCCTCAGCAACATTGAAAGCATTGTTCAAGTTGTGCATCGGGTTGCTCCTGTGCAGTTTATCGAACTGTATCAGGTCGGGCCTGTGCTTGTGTATGATAGCGTTGAACGCCAGACCGTCGCGCCATGAGGTCGTGAAGTTGCGAACATTCACATTGTTATAACCTGCCGTCTTCATTTGACACCACAGAAGTAAAGCGTCTTTAGCCGATTTCGTCTCTTTGTTGTCTGTCTCTTCGATTGTGATGTCTTGGATCTAGAAGAAATGCTTTTATTGTAAAACTAGTAGAGGTTTTAATATGAGCCCCCTTACTTATAAACATTGTATAGCAAATTTGATTTTCGAAAGAAGACTTGTCATTGTGTGATTATACAACATTTATTAGCAAATAAGTACAATACATGAGTGTGAAATTAAGGTAAAAAATACCTAGAGTTCTAGTGTAGGCTAACGTTACATAACATCAGTACAACGTTGTATAAAAAGAGTTCCTCTAGTGACCTTGAGTATTCAGTTGGTTTCGGCGTTTCTTATCACAAATAATTAGATACACCGGCGCTAACTTGTTTATAAAAAGTATGACGCATAAAAGTGGTTCAAATTAAAATAACTTCGGAATCGAAGATTGAAACTACAGTTATGCAATTCAATAACGATAAAAAATCAGAATACATGTGAGTTAAATCTAATAAAGTCTATATTATTGCAAATTTCCTTCCTCGTAAATATCAGTACACAAATTACTTGAAATTGTAAATAGTTACTGTCTGCCAATTGAATTATCTGACGCGCTATATTAATATTGAATAGGGATAATAAACAAGGTATGTTTTATAATACGTACAATTCACATAACAAACCAATGTTATTAAAAAGGAGAACAATATTCCCATTGGGCACAAAAACTCCAGTTCTGTGGAGTATAAACCATACCTTGTCTAGAATTGTGTCACGAGGTAGATACAGCAGGATAAATGGATGTACCTAGTATAAACACGTTGCGCCGGCGTATTGTATTAAATAGGTTACACACGTTAATATGTGGAGGTGCATGGTGATTAGCACAGTAACGACCACAATAACATATCTAATATTGGGTCATACTCAACAGCAGTTAGACAATATTTAGGGTGTGAATGTGGTGCTGATCCACGAATTACGGAACACTTTATATCTTGTCTTCCGTGCCCTAACAACTTTAAGGCGCTCGCGGGTACTGATAACGCGGTGTTCGTGGCTAAGTTCTGGCTGACAAAATTACATTGTTATGGAGTAGCAAAGAAGTAAAGCAAAGTAAAATGTTGTAGTAAAAGAATGTTACCTGGAAGCGCAGGATGATGGTCCAAATAAGACCGAGACTGAGTCTTGGGTTGCCGTCGACGATGTCGTGCGAGCCCATGTTCTCCAAGTGCACGCGCTGTTCGCGTAAGAACTGCAACGCCTTATCCACGTTCTCGAGACAGTGGATACGCATCTTGCCTTTTGTTGGACGAGGCTGGACATGGAAAATAAAATATAAATTTAATAACAATGAATACGGCTATTTTATACGCTAAAAACGGCGCTGACATTCTTGCCCTTTAGTTCGACACTCAAGTTTAATGTTCAATAATATAAGTATGGAGGTGTTTATTATTTTAATGGGGGATCGTCTAAATCTATTTTAGAACAATAAACTGAACATAACATTGTTTCGTTATTTCATTTATAAGACATTATACTAGCATATCTTATTCGATTCTTGATTTCCATTACAAGCGTTCCTTTTCAAATTTGTCTAAAGAATCGATTTTCAAAGTACTTGAATAAGAAATTGTACAGGGTACATCCGTGACTTATGTAATTCGTGCTATCAGTAAGGTTACATTAAAAACTATTCACACGTTACATACTCAGATTAAATGTGACAGTCGCGTGATGGCTGTCACGACCGCTTCAATACAATATCATTAATCATAGGTCATTATAGTGCTATGCCTTGTGAAAATGCTATATAATGTTTCATTAAGCGTCTAGCTGTATAGTGTACGGATAATGTTAGAGATATTTTATCTCAAACAAAAGATAAACATTCTTGAAACTCATTCAACTACTTATTTTAAATAACAAAACTATCGAGAAGTTCTATTTTTATAAATACATGAACTAGACCCGTATCGTGGGTAGAATACCTGAAAGCGTCTAAACAACAAAACGCTACAAATAATGCATGTTCCGCCGTGCACAAGGATTCAAAATTTATTTCGTTATCGTCGCGTTGCCAAGCTCTGGCTAAAGTCCGGTTTTACTGGTCGAAACTGCCTATTGTTTGCTTTTTATGCAGAACTCGCATAAGACGTCGAGTTTGAGCAGCATTAACTACAATAAGGGGACCAACGTTCGTGATTACAGACTTCAATTGTTTTGTTTACGCATGATTGGCTTCAGGAACATAAATTCGACAGTAATATAACGGCATCAACAGCATGTTATGGATGCTTGATAAAATCTGTACAATTTCGAGAAAAAAGATCGCTATTAAAAGAATAAAAAAGACAAAAAATAATCAAGTTAACTGTTAAAAATGTATAAATCATGTTATTTATAAATGCGGACTAAGGTTTAGACAATTCTATTTATGAGAGATACACACTACAGAGGCCAGAAAATCGACATTATTTTGGACATCAAAATTATTCTAAATGGGAATTTAATAGAAGTCTATAATAGTACAGATTTTTAGACGAGCGCACAACGATTGCCAGTACTACCAATGACCTGATAACTTTGATTTGAATACATTAAAAAGATAATATCGTCTTCAAAACAATTGGATTATTTACCGCAAAAAACAATTAATATCTCGTGTTAACATAATAGATTTTAAATACGAGCCATGGTCTCTAACTATTTATTTTTTATGTTGTCTACCTTGTCCAGAAATAGTAATAAATGAATAGTCACACAGGACCTACAATCGCATTGAATTAATCAGGCTCATAAAAGGGCTTTGTTCCCAGTAAATGTAAGTTCAGTTATTTAGCACACAGCACATGCATAATGTTAACACAAAAGGTTATGGGTGTAGGTTCTGAGAACAAACTACTGTTACTAAAGTTATGGCACCAATTAAACCTAGTTACAGCTTGTGCGTGGGTTTTCAACTGCCTTCCTTCGAAAATTACGTGAGGAAACTTGGATTGTCTATTCATTTCTATTCTACCTGACTGATACTTTTGACGGCAGTTTTTACAGTTTACGTAAATACATAAAGTCACGCCTGTTTCCAGCAAGGGTAAGCAGAGACCACGGATTTCCATTTGCATACTTCTTTTGTCTTATTCACACACATCACATTCCTCATACAGGCTATCAGTTGACAATTTATAAGGTATGTTACAATTTGAAGGCAAACTGTGGTTGTGTGTGACACAAGTTACCCTTAAGAACGTAAGATAGACCTACGATCTCATCGCATTTACAATACATTTCTATATTTTAAAAAGCAAATTGAGAAAGGTCCTATTATTCTAGAGATTTTTATCAACGTGCAACGTTCTCGATGGTCTAGTTACAAACACCTTCCGTGTTTGCTAAGACTTGCTAAATACAGGCTAAAGTGATGCTAATGGAATTAGTGCTAGGAGATATTTACTAATTGAAAACACAACGTATCGAAATATGATTACGAGATTTCTATCGTGCAAGAAAGTTCATTTCATCTACATATTTATTACCTATGTGTATAATAGGTTCCACGTATCGCGATTTTATTACAATCATACTAACCTTGGACAACTGTAACTTGCTTTTGGTATCGTTTATTCTACATTTTCTACTATCAATCTCAAATAAGCTGGGTATATGCTACTTAGTATAGTAAATGTGTTATTTTTTACTTATAAGATTATTTATCCAATGAAAGCCATTAGATAATCCTTGCCTGAAGATCGAGCGAAATACAAATTGAGGTTAGTCTTATGGTACCCACCAATCTTTCTCCAGAAAGTACTTCGAGCAACTTGATAAGTTGCTTGCCATCCCTCATGTCTACGTACAGGTCGCCGATACGGCACCCGACGCGGACTAAGTGCGAGTTCACCCATTTTTGAAAAGTTTTCTTCTGCACGCTCTCTCGTTCGTCTGTCAAAGAATTACATTTATTAGTACTGGTCTTACTAGCTCGTCACATTTTGAGAGGAATAAGCATTTACAAAATACGGTCCCACAATCGATTTTTAAGTGCTGGTAAAAGAAATCGTGTAAATATGACTATACGGAATAATTTTTCTAACGGACCTGAAAACCAAAAGTAATGCACATAATAAACACTCATAAGAATAACAAGGAAAACTATAAAAACCAAGTAGGGAATGTTAACACATTAACCGCCAGTGGGGACGACCGCGCCGCGGTGACCAGATAGCTGGCTTCGCGGACAGAGTCTTCGGCAGTGGCTCCTGCCCGTCCGGCAACGCTGACGACATCGTAATAACTCACACGACAATACCCAACTGGGTGTTAAGTTCGGAATATAATATGGTAATTCGAGATATGGATCAGATTGCTATTCGCACGCTTCAGAGCGGAAAGGGCAGTCCTAGATGTGCAGGGTGTTGTGCAGAAGAATTGATTATTTTATTAAAATATGCAAAAGCAATTTGAATAAATTAATAACCTAGGTAAATGGCGCAGTTCAGTCGAAAAGGCGTTAAAGCCTTTGGTCACCGCCCGAGTTGGCAATCATGATCAAATCAGTATCCAAGAACTCTAATTATGCAGCTGCAAAGCATTAAAAATAATAATTACTATTTTATTTGAATCATAATTCATCTAACTTAACATGAAGTCAATGAGGATAAACATGAAGGAAATTCAGAATGTTGTTACATATATAGCCTATGAGAAAAATAGATAGATAGGTACATACTTTATTTAAAATACAAATCCATATTTTATTAAAATGAATAACACCACTTATCTGACGATTGCCGACGAGAAAATCATCCAATTGAACGCAATCCAAAACTGGCACGACACTAAAGCAACACCATGATAACACAGCACTACAAACCTCGAAGTTCAAGCACGACCTTGTCATAATAAACTTCTAAACCAGGCACTTCAATATCCACTCCTTTTTTTATCAGCTCGTATCCCTCGGTGGATGTCATGTCGCCGGCGACGAGCGGCGACTGAACCAACGTACCAGGCAAAAGACGAGAAGAATTAGAGCGACAAAATTCAACTGGCCGTTGGACAAGGATATTCGATATCAATGTGCCAGATGTCGACAACTCTGGGCAGGTTCTAATGTATTAGCACATTTGTTACAATGATGGAATTGCTACACTTCTGTGTTAACAACTGGTAATGTGACACGAAATCAATTTTTTAACAAACATGCTCCTAGGTAACGCGTTTAACGATAAATTGTGATTGGTTAAACAAGAAGATTCGGTTGAGGTAACAGATAAGAATTTAAATCAATGATAAGCCTGACAGATAGTTTATTGACTGAACACACAAGTTGAACTTGCGTAATGTAAAACAATTTTGACCAATAGTTTAGAACCCCGTTATTTTATACGGAAAAACGGATGTTGCGGTAAGCGATGACTGATAACCTGCTTGGGATATTATAAAAGCTGAAATACTATGAATAAATCAAATAAAGTAGAAGTACAATGTCATGTTCTAGATAAGTGGGATTTTATATATAATTAACTACCTTTATAAAATCAAATTACCCTATTTATTTAGAACATACAAATGAGATAACCTCCATACCGGTAGTTACTGAATAAATAACTAGTTGATTAGATTTATTTTAGTGATATTGTTTCCTTGTATTACAGTATGAGACAGTAAAATATAATTCTTTAATTACAACACATCGTTCTTCGACTCCACTTTCTGCTACCATATCATAACAATCAACTTGAATCTTATCAAATTGTTAGATAAGTGTGCTGAGTGTACTGACACATATTCGTTTACAAATAAAAATGTCTAACCATACTTAAAATGAAGCCATAACTTTCTACACTATCATTTATTACTTTGTTTAAACCTAGAGTACTGTTACATTATTATCCGTCGCACTGTAATTAGGCGATTACACAATGACTCCTAACCTTTCACGGTACCTAAATATCCACAAAAACAAAAAGTGCTTTTCTGAGCTTTTTGTGAAAGGTCGTTTGACAAAAGCACCCTCACATCATGCCAGCCGGAAGATTTCCACTATTGAGTACAACACCTACGGTAAGCGGTGGGGTAGATGAAAGGCCACCCTTTCTATTCATAGCTGGGTACTGGTACTACAGACGGGTTTTGTTTTACAGGTACATGCATACGCAGCGTGTAACTTCTAAAGATATTGGGACAAAATAAAGTCAATGAAAAAGACAGACGTGTTAATCACTAAGACAAACAATTTAAAAATAAAAGTGACTCGTATCACTACCGTCATCTCAATTTGCTCGTATCGTGACTAAAAACTCTGCAGTATAGTGGCGAAATGTTTGAAAATACAACAATACAAAGAAATAAACAGATAAATCAATAATAATACAATAAATACAATATTAAGTCGTAGGAATAATAACTCCTTAAATCTAACATCTCTAAACAATGCAATTTCAAAACAAATTGAGAGAAAAGAGATAAGTAGATATTATGTCAACAATGCTAGGTTTTATTGCTAACCGAACCCTTTCGCTAGAACGAAACATCACAATAAGGAAACTTCGTTGACGACAGGCAACCAAATCAATAGGCGCAATACGCAAAACCTACGTCAGTCATCATAAACAGTTTGAAGGTTGTGCAGGTTTAGACAATAATAGTTTTCTTAGACTCTTGACTATTAATTAGTGGTATAATGCGGCATTATAGCACTAATTGACAGTAAAGACTTCTAAAAAAATTCTGACGTCTTCGGCTTCATAACCTTTTATAAACTTAAGTTTAACCTTTTACACTAGCAATGATAGATTAAACTATGTTGCTAAGGATATAGTTATTTTAAATAACGTTATTGCTGTATGAGATGTGACTGTTTGGGACGGGAATAAAGCAGGCTATTTATCTGCTCGGGAGATTTTCTCACCTGCTAGCGCCTTAATGCGCGATCGTTCGAATAGCCTCGACGACGAGTTGCCGCCATCGTACTCGAACTCGTCGATGATCTCCTGGCCATGGCCGATGGACGGGTCCCAGCGGGACACCGATATGTCGGTCGTCATAGCGACCAACCTCTACCTCGCCGCCACGCTCAACTATCTGGAAATAAGAGAGAGAGAACTTAGCACAATAATAAAAAAAAGAAGATCCAAGAAGAGAAGAGAAACCATGGGTTTAACGAGAGGTTAAAACTAGGCACTTAGCGAATGGGTACATGGGTTTTTAGGACAATAATTAAATGTGATTACGAATATCTACCATTCGTTATTTACTTGTGTTCCTTCGAAAAGGTACCGTTTACCTAACAGACTGTAATCATGCATGGCGTAATGTCAGCCAGCCAATACATATAAATGTTCCTTTATGAGAACACCGTACTTATTCTTCGCATACAAAGTTGATAAAGATTACAAAAAACAAAATGTTGCAAGAACGCATCTAATTTCTAAAAACAACGTGAGTAAACAGTAAGTTATTTTATTTAAATCTTATAATCAACAACGAATATCAATAGATACTAATAGACCTTGAATTGTGAATAAATTATAATAATATTTTAATAAGATGACCGTTGTAAGTTCATTGTAATTTGTATAATGTAATACTGTTAAATGAATAAACGTAAATGCAATAGCTGAATAAAACTGCAAGATTTGTGATCATTCTTAATGTGATAGTCCTACCTACAGTTAAATTTTGTACTATTCAAATTATTATTGCTCTCAACTTCTTGGCAGAAGCCAGTCAAAACTTATTACGAAATTATTTATTCACTTTACCTTGAATATTTCAAATATCAACCGTAAAAACAATTCGCGACACGATTTCACTAACAATACAAAAACAGTATACAGAAGTGCATACAAATTACAAATACATCACGATGCTCTATAATATTTTTGTTATTCCGAATGACATCACGTCGCCGGCCGGGCCGCGATAAGATTAGATAGAACGGCTTTCAAGACTAATAGCCACGCCTAAGTGCCCAAACCGAGTCAACTTGCTGTTCGAGAACATTATAAAACACCTACATTATACAGAAATGAAAAATAGACTTATACTATGCATGGATGTATCTAATAATACCATTGTTCTCCAAAGAGGTAGTGTGTCTAGGCGCACCCAAATTTCGCCTGCCAAGATAAGATTGGTACGCAAGTAAATTTGGAATGAGCCTATTGCGGTTCATCGCACAGTTGAATATCCTAAGTTGTAGCTGAGGAGTTCTCCACCCTTGAATAAGTTTCAAACCTAAGACCTCAAAAACAGGAGTCGTTTTGCGGCTCTGGCCAACCAAATGGGCAAGTGACAGTATTACATCATCAACACTAAATGGGTATGACACAAACGTAACATAGGTTTTGGCACAATGCAGCTAAAACGTCTAAGTAAATTACTCCTATTTAGCAGTAACGAATGTAAGGAATTTGCAACAGAACGAGTTTCACAATTTGAGCAGTCTGGTACAACAGGATCAATATGTGAGGTTGCGTAACTGTGACTCATTTATACAACACCACGAAATCCGTACCATTTGGTTTTCTTGTTCATGAATAGCCTCATCACACTAATTTGTAAAATTATTACTCACAAAGGTTACAATTAGATGTTAACCTTGACAAATTGGAGATAATTTGAGCGCTTCTAGTTTTTATTCGTCATGATTGCTGATAGCGGCGTCTGAATAACGTAGATTTTATACGCCAATGATACAACGCTTAATAGTAGAGAAATGTAGCATGAAATTAAGGCCGTCAATAAAAGGTATAAGTAAGTGATAGCCTCAAAAGGCGCCGGTCTACTTATTAAAAGTTAACGAGTCATACTCATAAACCCAAGTGATTTGTCCGCATTATTTGGTACCTGAAGTATTATTTTGTCAGCCAGTGGTTACGACCTTCTCGCATAATGGCTTGGTAAACGAAGGTCCCGCGACCTGACAGCCACAATAGAAATCTATGTCGTCGACTGTGGGCTACATGAATAACGCACGCACTAAGCCTCTCGTGTTATCATGAGCAACTTATCATATAAGTGGAAATAATGAATACGAAGAATGCGAAATAAAGAAGCAATGCAATATCAAAGATAAATTATTGGTTCTATTAAAACTCAAAGCTAAAAACATACTCAATATACTTAATACCTTGTTAATAAATAATTAACAGATTAATAAGATTTTCTTGTAACTTACACTTGCAGCAAGCATAGCATTAGACGCTGACGTTACTAACATAAAACAAAGCTAGCATTTCACACAAGTTTTTGCCAGAAACGCAACTGAGAATAAACAATGATACATAATCTCATGAGAAATCAGTCAAGATTCCGGCACATGAGAAAAATATATTATTGTTTAAGTAAATATACGAAAAACTCTTATCGTAATCATATCATTCCAAATAAGGCAGACGGACTGTGCTCCTTAAAAAAATATGTTTTATCTTACATCACTTACAGTAAATGTAATTTGAAAAGTTGCAAAAAAGTGCTATGATAAAACTGATGAAGCACGTATGTTACAAAATCAACATTATTAATGCATTAGATAACTTAATAAACACATCAACGTATAGCAACTATCGAGTTACCAAGTAAAGCCTGTATGTAATAGTCAATGTAAAACAATAACATTGTTATGATAAAGGAAATGACCATTGCAACATAACAGCCTGGGGTTTCGCACTTTCCAACACGTTCGCAATCCGTCACGAAGTCCTATTTACATAATTAGCATTCTATTTATAAGTAACACCCATTCACATGACGCTATTTACCTACATACAATAAGGACGATGAGATGCGAAAGATTGAGTTCGAATAACTTCAAAAATATGACAAAATGTATAAGATAAGAGCAGGAACGAATAATTATTATAGAAACACGTAATCAAAATCTAAGTCATGACATAAAATATGAGAAAACTTAATTAAAAGAAATGTATTCATAAATCAATAAGCTAGCGAAATCAAGTACGTTTAATTAACTTTCTTTGTCCTTGTTTCTAACACAAGTTGGGGCTGCGTATCGCTAAAACTTTATGTCAATATTCAATTTCATTGGCGATAGAACAGTTCGAGACAAATCCCTACTAATATTATAAACGCGAAAGTTTGTAAGTATGGATAGATGTTTGTTACTCTTTCACGTAAAAACTACTGAATGGATTTTATTAAATTTCATACGGAGGTAGCTGACACCCTGGATTAACACATAGGGCACTTATTGGCCCGAAAAATGTAGCGGGTAACAGCGCGGGGTGCAGCTAGTATGATAACTTATTATAGTTTTTAATGTTATGTTTTCAAATACCAGGTTAATTGCATTTAAATGACTTCACCTGTCGCCTTATAATATGTGACAAAACAAGGTATTCATTACGATTTACCATAATAGCGCAGTCCATCTTCTACTTCATTAATCGTCATTGCTTAAGTGGCTCTTAAATTAGTCCATCTGAATTTTTCGTCATTGTGTGGTTAATTTATTAATCAAGAATACAACGCTGTGTTAGATTGAAGCGGTCCTGAATCACACAAGCAAAGAAGTCTCATGCATGATTGACGAACGGTTATGATTGGATTCCAACGATTATTGCCAGTGGCTGGGAATTCAACAGAGATAATCAGCCTACTTTTCAGTCTGATAATTTGTTGCAGACAAGGTTTAATACTGCGTAAAAAGAGTATGCTTAAATAAAGATTTACTTACAATCTTGTCGGCATTACTTGCCCTCACTCTTTTAACTTCCAGCGATAATCAATACTTTTTACGAAACTGCGTTCAGAGGTATTATATAAACTTAGATTAAACGTTAGCTAGCACGAATCAAAAAAGCAACAAAAGTTGAACAAAGCAAGTGTATCGAATAGGCAAGTTGGTGCGGTCATTGACCTCGGCAGGCAGACATGGCGTCGGCGTCGTCGATACACCATAGCCTGCCTTGCCATTATAGTCATGGAACTACATAAACTATGGCTATACAGACACTAAGCAATTATTAATCACATAAAACCGCTTTACGTCAGACAGTTACAAGTCTAGTCAAGTGCAATTACTAACAAACAGTTAGGGAAGAGTCAAATATTTAAAAATATAAATACCCTGCTAAATATTACTAATAACACCACATCAATAACGGACATAGATAAATATATACCGCTTCACTATGTTAACCTTTAATATTTGACGTTCCATCACGATTTGGGGCGTTGGCTACCCTTGAACTCCTCTACATACCTTAACTATGGCGCGCTTATGAACATAGCATTAAAGGTCAAAATCGTAACACACTACAAGTTGTCGAATCAACATGACATAGGATAAGAAATTTCGTTCCAGATTGGATAACAACGTTTAAAGGGATTGGCCTTTCTACGAACAACCGGCAATTAGGGATCAGATATTTATGATTGGATGCCAGCTTACATTTTATTTGTACAGATAATGAAAGATTCGAAAAACTGGCACGAAAGAAAAAAAATACGATTTAAATGTTTTTGCGATTCGAATCTATTTACTGACATAACGATACATTACCTAATGGAAATGCTAGAACGAATCAAAACACATTGCACATTGAATTCAAAATTGTATTTATCCTGACCTTTCACCGCAAACGTAAAGAAACTTAATCAAATTACCGAAAAAATATGTCGCCATACGTCATTTTGAAAGCATTTTCATGTTTTAGGAAGAGTTTCAACTACTATCATTGGAGCCTACTTAATTAGGTTGATGAGCGTTTGTTTTTCCGCGAGAAGTAGTTTATTTTGGACAACCCTAAAAAGTTTCGGAGACCGAAGTTCTAATCCGAAACTAAATGAAACACACGAAAGTTATGTCATGGACTAATGGTAAGTACCAATGTTTTTTTTTAAGCTTGAAGATTATGTCGTTTTGCTTATCTTAGTTTTATAGAGCTGTTTGCATGGGCGGCGGCGCGGTGGTAATAAATAGTCCAGGTAAAAGCACCCTCCCCCAATGTTCGCAGCGTCTGGTAAATGACTAGACGACATGCTATCTGCAGTGCGAGGGGACACGCAGCGACGCCCGTCATACATTCATAAGTGGACAGACCGCTTTGGGCGGCGGATATCCTATCCAAATTCCTGTGCCGGATAGGAATAGCGTGCTAAAACACTTTATTTTATTGCTCGTCAAAGATATCTTAAATAGATTTCATTAAGCAGACGTAATTTGAAATGTTGTTTAAAGACATAAATAACAAAATGTTTTATTTTATTTATTGTTAATATTAGATTTAGATGGTCTTATCTATCACTTTCTTATCTTCTCCCATTTAATTGCTTGGATCAATCAAGGTAAATGTTCAGACTATAATAGTTATATCAAATAGAACGTAAGCTAACAAACTTGTTTAATGAGCTTTTCCATTAACTAATCATCATCGACGACCACAATGCCGGGTCGATAAATTTCACAGCCGTCCGTTTACTACCGCTTATACCATCTACAGAATCTTGTACCGATGGCAACATCCTATAAATTAACTGGTAACGTCGTAGAAATTATGACTTCCTAAGGTACTAGAGGTTTGCAATCCTCTGACTTATTACGTACGACGTACTAACAGTGTTATGTTTACTCTTATGTAAAACGTTATATGTGGGAATACCGTTACTGTACTAGAAACGGCCCACAATGTTGGTGAGATAGATGAATATCAGTCCCTAGCAAAACACATTTTTAAGGTAATTTGTAGCCAATTCTTAGCTCTCTTTGAACATCAGTGATAGAATATAATATACTTTATTGCACACCAGTAAACAAGTAATACAGAAAAACCTTAAAATTAGAACAACAGTGCAAGTGGCGGACTTATTGGTATTAGCAATAAGATAGCTGTTGTTGTTTCGAACAAAACCACTTTATATTGACACTTAACTACCCATTATTTAAGTCAATGATTGCGAGCAATCTCTACACCAAAAAAACACGCCTATCGTAACTCATTCATAATTATGTGCATTCATTTTCATTTCCCATTCTACAACCGCAGGAAGCGTTGCGATTTCTATCATTTCCATCCCGTTAAAATTGTCATGTGGCGTAACTTTTATTGTGAAAGCATTAAAGTCTATTTTCAATCAGCCGAGAATAACTGTATATTTTTATGTACGGATGTATTTACGGTCCGTCACAGTCACAGTAGGACGGTTGCGGATCGCGTACAACCTGCCACTTTGTGCTGCGCTTCTAACTACAGGGAGCAGTCGATGCTTTTGTTTGTTTTTTTAATCAACCTTCGTTTCATTTTACCGCTGCACTGTTTTTCTGTGTTTACATCAGAACCTACGTGGACAAGAATAAATGTTTTAAATTTAAATTCTGCAACCTTTATGAGATTTACTAGATCTGGTTTACTAACTACGACAAAACATTGTCCCGATTCCAATATAAACAAAGTTTCATGCATAAAGTAAACAAGTGATGAAATCAAATCAGCAGTGGCACGATTTCCAGCTTCCGATGTTCTGACATCACACTACTTCTAAATTTAGAGCCATTAACACAGCAAAAGTGGACGCTTGATGAACTCAACAACACGTCGACAAGCTGTTGG
Source organism: Abrostola triplasia (assembly GCA_946251915.1). Lineage (NCBI taxonomy): Eukaryota > Metazoa > Arthropoda > Insecta > Lepidoptera > Noctuidae > Abrostola > Abrostola triplasia. The sequence goes on along the minus strand of OX276434.1, from coordinate 3,915,949 downwards.
TAAAAATTACGAGGTTTTATAATTACTAAAGTTACCACACTATTCTTAAAGTAATCTTATAACAAGGTCTATAATAAACAGAAGCTACAGAGAGTATATAATAGAAAAGTTAAGACAAAATTCTAAGTAATTAGTTCATGTGTTTGTACAAATCTTCACAAAGTAGGTCTTGGCCATGTGGCCTGGAACTGGTAGGAGCGGACGGACCAGCTAACAGGCACTTCCCATGATGGTGGCGGTGCGCGGACGAATCCATTAACCCAAATATAGAACCGCGCCCGAAGTCGAGTCGCGTGAGTAACACTGGCAACTCCACTAACTAATGAATTATAATAAAAATATTTTTCTACAGAGAACATATAGCTAGTACCAGTCAGTCAGCCAGTATTAGTCAGTAATCAAAAGCTTGAAAGTATAATAACGAAACTTAAATAATTTATTATGTTGAGAGGTACTTCATTCGCACATTCCATGGCCTACGGTTGCACACACTGTTTGCAACCCGTATCGCTTTTAAGGTAAAGACTTGTTTGCAAAGTAACGATATCTAGTATACAAGGTACTGTGCTAAAGTCTGCTGCAGTTGCAAACATTCAATAAGGTGTATTCTTTATAGGGCGACTTCATTTTGAGGATACGGTAGAGCATCAATGCATATGTTATGCTATGCCCGGCCATCGACGACCTCACGGCTAATTAGCTGTCGTAATCAAAGCGCTCCCTCGCGTGAAAACGTTCCCCTCCCAAACGAACCACAACCGCCTGTTATAAATAATAAACAATACCATCACTGACACGAAACATAACTACGCAGCAGAAACAAAAGGATATCCGGTCTACATAGTACCTGGACCAGTTGCCAATAGAGAAATTCCTAATTGTTCATAATCTGATTGCTAATTTGAGATGATGAAATCGGCGTGCTAGTCTAATAATATACGCTAATGTAGAACAAAACGTTGTCCCTATTGAAAAACGTTCGAAAGAGGGATAATGCAAACATAATGCTAGGACTAGTTGTTGACTAGGTAAAAAAAAACCTTTATTTTTATCTCTATCGATCCCTAAGGGCAGGGATGGTTCGAAAATGGGTTGGCGTGGCAATTCGCCCGAACGTCACTGACCGGACATTGGAAAGTACGTATCTTGATATAAATCGGCTACACGAGAATTGGTACTTATTCATAGAACTGTTTAGAAACAGTCGGATCGGGGCCAGTGATTGCAAATTTTTATGCTCCAGTCACGTTCATAACCAAAATAATGAATTTTACGTTGTTCAACAAATTGTTTACCTTCAGAACTAGGACAGCATTTATTTTTATTAGGACGCCAATTGTACAATTTACTATGATAAAATTTGGTCATTATTATGGTTGCACCATCACCTTGGTAAGATAGGAGTCAATGAGTCTAGCGCGTGGGAGTCGCCACTGAACTTTGTAGAGTAGGATACGGCTCATTTGTTGCCAACCACGACTGTATTATAATACCGGCGTCATTTGGATATATGCTTCGACCTTAGGGATATGGTAAAAAAACGGCTGTTTTGTTTCGCAATGAAACCCGAGTACCAACGTAGGCATCAAAAGGGCTTCATTAGAATTACCCATCAAAAATATCATGATGACTTACAGTGTTTCTTATATCAAGTAACAAGCTTTGGTCTTCCTAAAAGGTGTAAATAAAATATAATCAAGTTTTACTCTGTTGTCACGATTATATTATAGCGACGCTACGTTATCATGTCACCAACATAGATAAAATAACATTTAACAGACCTAATTCATGTCGTAAACCGATCTGAGCTAACGCTATCGGCAAGACTGGCCGATATTACTTGCTTATTGTTCTAAATAAACCATTGGCGTCAGTAGTCTTCACTTCCACAGTCATGCCGAACGAATCATCTTTAAATCGATGAGAATGTAAGACGGACAAAATCTTTATTTCTGACGTGGTGTATATTATTGGCAATGAAGCAGTCCTTCCAAATAAAATGATTCGCATTGATATGTGTTAAGTTTTGCAGGTCAATTTGGCTACAGTACACAATCATAGACGGTAATGGTATGACATAAGCATGGTGACGTCACCCCGGGCGTCGGCAACTGCGGCGAAGGCCGGCCCTGTTGTTTGTGCGCGACCGACCGGTTTTATAGCAACACATGCACTGCACGCTACCATCCAATCCACCTCTACGAGTGTAACACGCTATTAGTTTACAGCACAATACGCTCAACGCGTTGTGATAATAAAAAAACGGTGTTGAGAAATAGTTTGAGAAAATCAACTACTTTAGTGAATTCGAAGCTCGGGTAATTTTAAACTCGTCCATTTATTTAGTTTTGGGGCTAATTTAATTTTCACTTTTATTCCACCAAGCAGCGCAATCTGCAGTTACCACGCCTACATGCAAGAAGCTAGCCTCGGCGGAACGATGACGCTATCGCCTATTTAGGTCAATATAACTCGCAGCGATCATAAAAATTATAAACAGACGACAGAATCCACGACTTTGACAATAGTCTTAGCCTGTTCTCGGTAATACATGTGAAACATGAACGTAAAAGATGACAACGAGCTATAAAGTATTTTTTAATGACGCTTTATCCCCTTTACTGACGTAATGATATCATTCAGTAAGAAAAATGGTAGTCTTGCAACAAAAATAAAAAGACGGTCATTGAATTGCTGGAAACCCATGTTTTGATAGATTGCCAAAACCTATAATGTTTTATTTATTATACGTAATGTTTATAAGGTACCTCGAGGAATGCCAGTATCATAAATTGAAAAAACAAATCTATGCTAGTCGATAGTTGACCAATCAATATTAATTTAACAAATGGACGGTTAGTCAGACCTCGGGTAATCATATAAGTATCAGGTTTCGTACGAGTAATTCTATCAGCTAAAACAACAAGCCATTTGTCTGATACAGACGGGGCTAAAGTTATATCTGCTTTTTTAATTTGTTTATTTTTGGCCTTTACTCTGCAGTCGAACATGCACTATTTAATATTAGTACGCTAAGTGCAAAACGAATAATTGACATGTATACCATCTGTTACTGGAATTTTATTTTACTTTATTTATCTACATGGTGCATCTTATCTTGTTGATATAATTCAAGTGAATAAGGCCCACTTATCTTGAACAAGAATTGCAATTATTAGAATCGACGGCACATCCATTCTCAGAAAAGAAAATAGGTAACTATTGTATGGTAGCCGTTCGTGTTAATAACGCACTATGAATTATTCACAAGCCATGACTTTGCAATGAAATTCTTTGTGCAAATGCACATGAACACACTTTCCATAATATTCATACTAACGGTACATATAGTATTGGAGAAATCAGTATTCAACACGTTCAAAGGGATTGCTTAATTCTTGTCTGTACTTCCCAAGAGAGTGTCGAGTCGAGAAATGAGTGAAGTTGTCAGCCATCATAAAAATGATATTATCTTTTTTGTTGCCGAAACTATTCGTGAAGTGTTGGCTGGTGGTACCGTTATACTGTGTTATTATCTTTTGATGCCCTCGTTCTAAACCGAAATGGTTGCGCTTAAGTCTTCGGGATAATCCCTTTGATGCAGTATTTGTTTAAGGTATCACCATACTTTTTAATGGAAATCAAAAAGGTAATTTGGATAAAATAATGGAATTAAACCATGATATTAGTACATACAGACAAATAAGTATGAATGTAGGTCAAGCTTATTTCGACGCATGCAATTCTGAGAAGGAAGTTGAAAGTTGGAAGCTATGAATACACCCATTGTGCGCACAAAATAAAGCTTGTGTATACCAAATGGTAGTTCTCTACAACACTGACCTCGGCGCGATATTAAAATTTGTGATGAGTGAGGCAACGCATAATAACTTCACGTTAAAACAACACAATGCACTATAAACATTTATAAACTCCACCGTTAAACCGAAGCTGTTATTGACTATACAGTTTGAAAATCAGCATGCCGAATGTAACCCGTTAAATGAATCCTTGATTTTAAGAATTCATGACATGTAAAGGAATTAACGTGACCTAAATCTTGGAAATGGGTCTTGCATTGCTTGTAATGCTGCCTCTTATGTATATTTGGAACTCTTATACAAATCCTTAAGGCTTAAGGATAACATAAAATTGATGTCATGTTTCCAATGTAGTGTATGACATCACAGTCCATTCATGACAACATTATAGTGTATCCGAAGAGCCCAGAGCTTAGTGAACAATCAGACATGATTGCATCAAATTGATGTTCACCAGCCGGCAGATTGTTCCGGTGAATCAACTGCTCTATTCAATTTTCATGACATGTCGATGTGTTTTTCGAAACGGTTTTTTGACAGAATGTTATACCGACTGCAATTAAGCATTTATAAGATTCATTTTACTTAAGGATTTCTACTAGTGGTTAAGTCAGATCAGTGATAGGTGAGGACGTGAAAAGAGCGTAGAAAATGACTAAGTTCTTATGAATGCCGTGTTTATATGGACATACAGCCTACAGGTAATAGATACTACCTACCTACCTACATTAATAGATACTTAGTACAACAGAAATATAAAATAAATACCCATAATTAGACAACATAAATAATTATGAAACACGTAATAATACTTTTACAAAAAATAGAAAGCTACCGAGATGGTGGATCATCCTCGAACAGATTGGCAAGTAGACAATTAAGCACTTAGCTATAGGTCCCCCACTTTAACCGGTTTTGCTAAAGTATCTACCTACATCTCAATTCAACTACCAACTGCAAAATAAGCTTTTTTGTTTATACCGTCACCAGACAAATGTAAATTGTTGTCTGCAAATCGATTTATCGTTGTAAGTAGCCGCAAAATCGATTAGAATTGTATGTAAATGTGAAATGGTTCTATTATAGATCTGATCGAACGATTATTATCAAGATAAGTATGATAATTTCTTGCTAAATAGGAAATAAAATAAACTGGCTAGTGGGCAACTTACGCAGCTCTTTGGGCGAGCACATGCAATACATACGTGTACTGTTGTGTGTATGTTCAGAAAGCGGTTGTTACGTGAGTCGGCGAGTGCAAGACATGGACTGGATTCGAGGTCGACGACCCCGGTTGTGCGGGACTCAGGACTCTACTGCCGGAATATTAAACGCGATCTTGAATTGCTTGAACGTCTTACTTTGAAAAGATAAAATTCTTTATGACTTTATCAAATCCATTTCGTTGAGCTGAATTTTCTGCGAGACTTGCAATAAAGATATCAGCTATTAAAATCATTTTTAATAGTAGTAAATTAATTGCACATAAATTACATCGATCACATCTAAGGAAAACAGAGTGCTAGTTAGGAATTACAAACAACAACACATACAACTATCGAGGAGGAAATCAACGACTAGAACAGAATGTTATGTAAGAAAGTAAATACCGCCACATCGACGAATACTTCCGAAGTAATAAACTTCAAATCGCGTCGAATCAAATAAACAAAGAATGGAGCACAACAGTGGACTGTTGACAGAAATAGTAGAAAGCTTGTGGTAGCGTGGCCCTTTGTTAGTACCATTAACGCTTTTTGTACTCAAGCGTGAAGGGCCTCTGACTTTGACCGTTGTAATTTCGTAGTGGATACCGTCGGAGGGAGCGAAATATTTCGAACTACTTCGCTGTACCAAGTTCATAACAAGCATTAAAGTCTTGGCTAAATCAGTACGATGTTATAGTTTTATTCTATTTAAAAGCAAATGAAGAACAAACATTCTTTAGAACAGTTATGTCGATTGTACAATTCACATTACTGCAATCGTTTGCCATTGATTCATAATTTATTATGGTTATCGATGGCAGTTTTAGACGCTTAGTATTAGTTGCAACGATTATCCTTGAGGTTATAAAATTCATTTAAATTTTGAGTACCTATTTAGTTCAAGAACTTCTTTATTGGCTCTAAAATCGAAGGAGAGTTCCTAAATTGCTATTTTTCCTTATGTTAATATAGTTTTCTGGCCTATCGACAAATCTCAAACATTATCTCATCGGATTTATAGGCTGTAGTCTAAGTGGTTACAGATATCGGAGCTACCTTTGTCCAGTAATTCACGGCCCGATTCTGTACGTAGTGGCCATAACTCTCTAAATTTAGATTTCTATAAAAAGTACTGTTGGATTCCTGAGAAACCGTAAGTTTGTGTTCTGGAAACGTTGTAAAATACATACTTCTTATCAAGCCATAAATATGATCTCTTGTTAGTTTAAAACGCATTGACTGACTTTATTAATGACTCACATTATTGCTGTCACGTTCAAGGTTACATTATGTCATCAGAAGTATAAGACTCACCTGTAAACAAAATTAATATCGCTTAGAAGAGATACTTGTTAGTGAAACTAATTATTCTTAGCAAATAATCGTTTTTAATTATTTTTTAGTCGTAATAATTAGAGGTATTTACCTAATTAAACAATACGTTAATAACCTTTTTGTTATAGGTATTTATTCTATTCACTTGTCGATCTATTATCATCTTTGAAGGTATTGGTAACACCCAAATAATATGTTCAACGATCGTGTCACATAGATGAGATGGTTACGGGTTAATTAAAAGGTCATTATGACAAACTAGGGGAGAGATAACTGTATGCGCCTATGTGGCTCTCGTAGACTCAATAAAAATATAAATAAGCCCACTTCATATCCTTGGAAACCGGTATTGCAGTCTTACGTAATGTGTGCATAAAGGGTTGAATCAAGTTTTAAAGTGAGTAGCAATATTTTTCACTTAATACCAATAATACATAAATGCATTAAGGCCCGATGTTGTTAAAGAGAATTAAGATCACGTATCAATAATAAGGTAGAACGCTGATTGACCCAGAGACAGTTTTTAGTTGTAATATTGCTGAGATTAAAGTGAAGTAATTAATTGTATTGGCAAGCAAAACCGCTCATTGTAAGCTCCTATCATTAAACACAGTAAGTACTAATAACCATCACTTGATGTTACGTATTAGTAAAATGTAGAAGTTGTAATAATCTTGTAACGTCTTTATAATCTAGACAAAATATCACTAACCACATTCCTTATTTTCACAGATTCGAACTTTAAATTCCATACTAATAAATATTCTGAAATCTAGAAATGAAAGACCGTTTGGATCCAGATAAACAAACGTACTCGATTTATGCTAATCACATCAGTGAACGTGAGATTCACTTTTACAAAGTGCGCAAAGTAAAATGTATTTAGTGGCGAAGAGAACGATCATCGTACTGAATTAGATGTCCGCCACCCACGAGCCGGACTACACATTAGTAAACTCTGACGAAAATTCAATGAGTCCAAACTGAACTTTAAAATATGCGGATGAATGGTTACAATGTGAGGAAGCCGCCGATGAGCTCACCTATTATTTTTTGTCATTAACAGATGCAGTCTACGGCGATGCGCACTCACTATCGTGTATTATCATGGCTAGCATACCTTGCACTGAGTCATGATGGCCGCTACCTTTAGAAAACTATGTTTTTGTGTCGCGTCTAAACAATAGGGCGTGGTCAACAGATAACTCCAACTAGTTTCATCAACACATTTTTCTTGAATCCTAAACTGTTGTGCAGTATGAAAAGGTTTGAGATAACTATGACATCATAACAAACATAATAGATTAATGTTCTAATGTATGATATCATACGATGTAACATTGTGACCGATGCTCGCTTTAGCGTCAGGTGTTATCTTTTAAGAGTCCGTTTCAAGGACATTAAAATGTTCAAATACGACATAATAAACGTGAATTTTCATGTTGAAAATCACGACATGCGTTTTCAAAAACAAAAAAAAAAACACGACTGTGTAATGCGTTACAATGCTTGCCAGAACCTAACTAGAAAAAATCTTCACTGGTAGTTTGGTATCTGCATTATAGCGACCGATACTTTATAATCTTAACATTAACCAGTATCGGACAGTTGATCAGTACGTCTGCGCGAGTGACCTCGATGACGGCAGGGGGCGGGGCGCACACCGCTCTGCAAATAACGACAGATTTCTGAACGCACCCGGCACAATTCCGTCTGGAGAATCCGTCTAGATAAAACAACATCAAAGTCTCAATGCATGCCTCAAAGCCCAGGTCAAGAGTTCGAACGACTAATTAACAGACTGTGGGAGACACTTATTAATGTAATCAGCCACCGACTTGCTGTTAGACATGGAAAACAAATAGGTCAAAGAATGCTAGGATTGCAAGCGAGTTCTGGTCTGACACCTGGAAACCTACGTCAGGTTTGATGTACGATGTAGGTTAATGTACAAAGTACAACCTGTGTCAGCCATGAAACACTGTATTAAAGAAGAAACAGCTAATATAATTATAACTTATCTGTATTCCTGCAGAATTATTGATATCTATCCGGGTTATCGATAAAAACAAATACGGAGCTTCGTCTGTAGATTATGTTATTACAAAATGTATGTATGCGGACAGGTATTCAAATAAAAATTATCAGCCCAAATGTAAAATCGCCAACGGTGACATCACCACGTAAACCTCACTATTGATCTTCGCACAAGTAACACAGACACTAAACACCGGAAACCTGTAACCCTAAATGATACGGTGGCCTCATTCATAAAAATTTGCAAAACCTTATACATACCAATAGCTAGCGAGGACTATCTCATCTCCGTACGTTTATCCAAACGTATAAATCCACTACACTGAGGTTCTATAAAATTCTAAAGGTACGAACACACGAGCACGGAACTAAGGAACGGCACAGCACACAAGCGCGTCGCAACTCCAACTCGACAGAGTGAGCTGTGGGCCGGAATATCGATCCGACTCCTGGCGCCGGCGGGCCGCATATCCCTAGTGCACGCACGCCCCTCCCCGCCAGCTTGCCACCCCTGTGTAATACACCCTTTATAACAGGGAATTAACGAACCTTTTATCTAATAATAATTATTTAATTGTTGCAAGTGTTTTAATAAAAATTTTCTTGACCAATGCGGCGAAAATTAAATTTTGGCCATCTCTAAAAAATTTAGGGAAATTTTGACTCGACTGTTTTTTTGGTTAAATCTGTGTCAAGAAGTCGTGAACACTAGTTCACCCCTCTCCCTCCCACAGTGGCAGACCGACCTTGCGGGACGCGCCACGCAAACCCCGTTACCCCCTGTGTCGTCTACACAGGGGAAATTTCTTATATCAATTAAGGAAAGGTATTAACTAACGAGGATAATGAAGTTTAGGTAGAAAAGGAAGTCCTTGTACTTGAATCTTAACCAAAATATAGTCATTTATGAATAGATTCGAATAGCGGATATTGACGTGTCCCAGAAATTTCTGGGGCATTGATATTATGTCAAGATTATAAAACTTTTATATTAAGGTCAACTGGGAAGCAGATTTAAAATGTACACTGATAGAAGCCACCTTTTTGGTTACTTTAAGCAGGTCGCAGTTTACTGTCCTCAGAATTTCGCAGATGAGTACAGACTTTATCTGACGAATTACTAATGGAAACCAAATATTTTGAAAGCGTGAACGTACTGGGGATTGATTTTACGTACAAAAAAAATATTATTCATCTCTGTTCAGTTATTAGGAAGTACTGAAGTTCAATTCGTTAATGTCTTACTATATCGGACTACAAACAATTTTTCTTACTATGTGAGCTTCGATAAGCAACTAAATAAAGCTTACATTGAAACCAGAGAATTAGGTATCATAAATGATGTGAATGGCATTGTAATATTTGAGTTAAGATACACTACAATGTCGACGCTGATGCAACTAAGGCCTCGCAGGACGTGCCTTTAACTGAAAACTGTTACAATCACGTTTGTATACAAACATCGGTATTATATTTAATCAGACAGGGTGTTCGCGAAACATGATCTGACTTACATGTTTCTAAATTATGACTCAAACCTTATTCGCGCTTTAGAAGCTCTGATTTATCAAATAAAAAATATATACCTACTCTAAAGCGAATCAATTTTGGAAAGCCTGTGTTTTCCGTTAAGCCATGGAACCGATTTTGATGGAACAGTATGATAGTAACTGCAGCTATGCTTACTTTTTCAACGTCGATGAAGACGCGATAGCTTTAGAAAACGTTAACTGGAGCTAGATGAACACCCTGAAGTCTATGAATTTTGTTGACAATTACAATGTTTGAAATACTTTTGTTGTGTTTGTTTGTTTGATATTAAGATTTTTGTTCAACTGTCAGTTTACCGGTTTTAGGAATTTTATTATTATCATCGTTTAAGTAAGTAATTATTTTTTTATTAAACTTTCCTTAGAAAGACCATGAACTGCAGAAGTTGATATTACTTTATGCGTAGTGAATCATAAATTAATGTCGTCATTTTATTTATTATTTTTTTGTGTCAGGGTAGACCGCAAAAAATATAGGAGTAGACATTTAGGTTTAGGTCCCTACAAACTAAGTGCGCGCAACCCTGCTCTTCAAAGCAAAAACTGTTTTTAATAAATACCTACAATGTATAATAAATGCTACACGACAGGAAAATAACCAAAAGAACTTCACATAAATCTGCCTTGCATATGGATGCAAGGACAAACATTTCTCAACAGCTGTATGACTTGTATCAGTTGATTGTTTATCAAAGATATGTTTCATTCCCTATACCACTTCAAATGAAATATATCAACACATACTTATTGATGAAACAGATGCGTTTGTTTGTTGAAATAAATGTAGGTTCTGTTCAAAATTCCCCTGAATTTATAGCATTGGTACAAATCAATATAGAAAATGGGTGCAATCCTAGTGCATGCATACATGATAACATCTAGCCAAATGTTTCATCCTATGAGGTGGTAAAGGCTCCAAGTATGAACGTTTTGCAATAAGCTGTGGTAATAACAGTTCTGCCTCCTTACCATGCACTCTTTGAACAGGACATTTTTCGATATGGAAGCGAGACCGCATCACACTGCACGAAGCGGCGTTTCGGTTCGACAACGTAAACTGTCCTGCTTTAAGAGTAATGGTAAGGGGGCTGTTGAATCAAACAGCTAGAGGCATGTTTTTCCTTCTACAAGGGCATCATACTCTTTATACGTTTGAGTCCTTTTACAAACCATGGCAAAAGCATGTCAGTAAAAATGCTGTTTGATCCTTTTTCTTTGACAGTCAGTAAGCAATGCATTACAATTTACAAGTGTTTACTTAGTAACTAAATATGCTCTTTACCATTGACCTTGAATATTTACACAATGGTTGGTAAATGATAATTATAATTTAGCTTACATTTTCATGAACAAACATCAACAGTTTAATGAAGGCTATCTTCAGTATCTAAGGTATTTAATGTCAGCAAAAAGCTGACAAGTTTTGATGGCAAAGTAACCGTTTTAAGAAACATTTTGTTATATAAATAATTTTCTTAAGAAACACAGTTTTGTTTATAATCTTTTTGGCCTAACTTAAACAATTAATGTTAAATCAAATATCTGGCTGGACACACTAAATAAAAGCAATGATAGTGTGTAATTTGAGCTATTAAGCTCTAATCTTCTATTTGTTTTAAATATAAGTAATTCTCGCCTTTTCTTAGTATAATGTATGTAGTAATAACTATATTAGTAATATATCAGATGTGGTTGTGTTATAAATGTTGTAATATATTATATAATATAGTATTGTAGATGTGAAAACATAATATAGTGGATATAATTCCAGCTGGAAATAAATGATATATTTTTTTCTATATTAGGACTATATTTATAACGAGACTACAGGAGAGACCGGTCTACTTTAGCACAGAACCGTATAAAGTGGAAGAATTTAGGAAGACCTTTGCAGAGGGATAACACAGGGCGAAAAAATAAAAATAGGGCTACTACTATAGAGGCTGGTATTACAAGATAAGTATGAACTAATAAGTTTAGTATAACATACAATCAAGAATCAATAGTAAATATACCGATGCTTAGTAACACAGTCACGCCCCACTTGCATTGCCACACTGATAACATAATAGCTGAACCAAGATAAATAATTACTTGTACACTCCACCTGCTTACTAGCTAGGTTTTACACTTAAAATGATTATGTAATGAGTTACATTATTCAAAGTTATGATAAGTAGAGTCCATAATTATTATTTTACTATTAAAATTACCTTACTATGAAGTTTCATAATATTTTCATGATATTGACAGTTAAGAATCTCTCTCTTAGTAATATTGGGTAAAACAAACATGTAATTGATGGGATTAATGATACCTGAAACATAATACCTTATAATTTTGTTATTTCAATACTAGCATTTTGGTCAAGCAGTGTATAAAGATAGATAATGCACAAGGCTGGCCACAAACAGTATTCTTGTCACTATGTTGCATTACCCATGGAGAATGATTTATTCACAGATAATATCAAAATGTAGGTAGGGTTTTTTTACTAAGTAAGCATGATAATAACAATAAGTTTAAAACTTGTCTTGATTGGCTAAGTACTTAGCTTCAAATGTATCTTAAATACATGCTAGTGTTTTCTTAAATTATTTACAGCTATTGGTTGACCTATACTTGGTTACCAAAAGAGGTCCTGCAACAGATTCCAATAGCAAGAAATTTAGGTTATCATTGTGTGAATCTATATTGTTATTATTATGCACAGTTTATAGTAATACACGCATAAGAAGACAATGATTTACAGTCACATGACTTGTTACTCGACTTCAAACAAAAATTTGTGACAGTTTTAATTTTACAAGTCAATCAACACTTCATATTTGATAAGATATACCTATATATAATATTCATTCTTAGCCACATTTATCTCGTTAATATTACTGATAACATTATTTTATCTAAATTAAAATACTGAAAGTAATTTTTAAGGATTGCATTTGAATGGTATTTAATTACAGAGAATTATTTATAATTTTAAATTAGATGTTTAAAATTATTTAGTGAATAGAAGAAGTTATTTATTATTACACAATATGTTGCAACATTTATTTCTCTTCTTCAATGTGTATAATTATTTTTGAGTTTCAGTTATTTTATTGTTTACAAGCTTTCTATCTTCTTTTCATTAACTATATTCCTATGCTTTAAGTACTTGTAATAACAAGATATATTAGTACAGTCTAGAGCTAACTAGTTATGTGGTCAAGTGAGTTTACACAAATGCATTGACAGATATAAAAATAATACCCCATATTTACTTATAAAAATATACTTACTTTATAGAAACTAATTATTTTTCCTAACAAGTTTTGTATAATGATTTTGGGCTGTCCATAGACTGATAGCATCTTTGGCGGCTAAGTATATGCGGTGATTCGTTCAAGGCGTTACCCAAATGAAACGAGATACCGGGAACGAAACTACCGACTACTTTAAGCCAATTGAAAGCAATTAGAGGAACTAACTCAGGCCTCAGCCCCGAAATTTTAAACTGTGTGTAATGTAATACAGTTATTTATGTACAATTATCTTCGAAAGTAATAAAATACCAATTACGAAAAGAGAGCAAAGTGCACGAACGTATCCAAATTCGAGTGTTTGAAACATCGACCCACCGCTTCCAAAACAGAATCTAATCAGTTTTATGAAATAACTATGCAACATACCTTATTTTATGGGTCCAGAAATGCTTCGCAAGCCCGGTTATACACATAAATCGTCGGCACACACAAAATATCACTTAGGATGCGGGACCGTAGCCAATCGTACCCAGTCCCGATTTAAACCCACAACACAAACACTTGACAAACAGTTATTGAACCAACTTTTGAGATTATTAACATAACACCTGTGATATAAATCTTATAGATAATCGCTATTCATGTAGATTTCGTTGGAATATCATCCGTGACTGCGAGTACGAACACGGCATCGAAGGCGAAGCAAAAGACCGTCCGCGAAAGCATCCACCTTCGCACCGCTCATCTCACAGATTAAATATATAGTAGAGGCGACAACAATCAACAAGTGAGTATAAAAGAATAATCAATACCTACACATGAATAAAATTGAATTGCTGGTTTGTAACATCAAATTAACAGCTTCTTAAACAATGCATATGATAGTTTACACGATAGACATATCAAAAATGCAATTAAAAATAAATGTTTGTCTGTTTATTTTGGCTAATCTCACAAAACGGCTTGTCTCATTTTGATGGGATTTTCACTGGCTGATAGCTGTTCTTGTAAGGAGTAACTTAGGTTACTTTGAATTTTGAAAATATTTAGGGTTCCGTGGGAAAAAAACCCATAAAACTGATAACAAAATCAGATTCAAATAGATCGTACATAATACTTAATGCTGCTACGTCCATGTTTTTAATCGAAATACATGAGCGTGAAGTCCTGGGCAATTATGCTAGTTATGAATCATAAAAAAGTAGCTTAATTTAATCAACACCTTTATTTGAAGTCTTTTATTTTATAACATTTGAGTTGAGGGTACACTCATTGTAATTTTCATTTCCAGTCATTATAAGATTGCAATATATTGTGTTATAACTTAATATAATACTGGACTGGTATATATTTTTTTCTATTTTTTACGAGTCAGGATTTATAATTACATAAATTACTTTTTATGTATATTTTTCAAAAATTAATCTACCTTTAACAAAAATTGACTATTTCAGTTAGGTTTTGTTTTAAATTCAAACATTATTAAAGAATAAATGTTTATATCCTATCTGTTTGGCAACTGAAGTTATAATCTTTGCCATATATGACATCATCTACGAGTTTATCAAGTGACGTCCGTCGTTTCGTTAAGTATCGTCTATGGTTATAGACGTATTTATAATAATTGTTTAATTGTAAATTAAGATATTAATAGAATAGTATATAACAGATAAATTATGTAATAAAACTGTGTTAAATTTTGCTGAAGAATTAAATAATAAGTATACAATCAACACTAAGGCCTACGTACTGGACATCACTAATACCATAGACAACTAAACTTTCGCTTGGTTTTCGGTGGTTTCATAGTTATTTAATTAGTTATTGTTCTTAAGTTTTATAAAAACCTACATAATTTGTGGCAAAAATGTAATAAAATAACAACTTGATTAATAAAGTGTCTTTCATCTACGAATTTTGGTTTGACTAGTTGTTTCATTGTATTACTAGCCTAACATCCATTTCCGCTTAAAATGGCGGTAAATATTAACTAATTAGGCCGTGGTTTGACAACTTTCTTGAATTCTGAATCACAATAACGTAGTGTACTAGTGTTAGTGTCTTATATTCTCTTTGAATCACAGGACACAGAGTGCTCAGTACATTTATTCACATACTGAGATTCTAATTTTGCCAATCTTTATGATGAAAATCTGACGGCAATGTATCTTCTAAAATTTTACTTTGATCATAATTATGTTTAAAAGTATTTTATTTACAAATTATACTAGGTACAGTGGTTATAGATATTTATAATTATAATGGAAACCCGGAAAAGGTAGGTAAGTAATAATATTATTATACTATCTACCATATCAACCTTTTATTGTAGGTTAAAGTTAAATACTCTTTTTTCACGTTAACCCTCTTGAAATAAAACACGCAAATAAGTTTTCATAATTTTATTATAAAAATTATAAACGTATAAAATATTTATTTAAACGTTCACGATAAACACATCACAATAACACATTCTTCGTTCTGAATGTCTACAATAGGAAATTACATCTACCCTAAGTACTAATTTTCGAGGAAGCGCTAGTGAAATTAATTTATAGGCGTATGCGCTTTAAAAGAGCCATCTATATAACTTATTGGAGAGTAGGTGTACTGGCAGTTACTAATAAAAAATAATCACCACTTAAGTACTTTTAAAATCAAGTAGACAATTAATATCTCGATATTTTTGAGCTGTTCATAGCATATTGTTAACTTTCATAGCAGCCTGAATTAGAATGAGATCATTTTGCACAGATTGAACAATCACATTTTTCTTATTACAATAATATAATTTACAGGGAACGAGCATATCAGCCGTTTAGTATACGACGACATAATATTTCAGAATATTGAATGACGTATGTATTAATGAATACTTTAAAGAACGATACGATTTACCTTTCGATAAGTTTTCAGAAGCACCACCTCAAACGACAATAACGTCGATCATAATTATAACTAGAAATAAATAGTACATTACAAACTATGAAGCTAGAAATAGACAAGCTTTGGGAGGTACTTTGAAGCAGTCTTCACTCAATTAAATAGAGGTGCAGTCGCCCTCAAAAAGGTTTTTACTTTATAAAATATCAGTTTTGAAATGGTAATACAAGACAGTATAATATTGTACAAACATCTGTTGTTTCTTTTATTATGTCGCATTCCGGTATCAAACGATATTTAGGAACTACTAGGTATTCTAAATCTTTGATGTTTAGTATTCAGTAAAGACACTTGCAGGCGACTGTTCTAAAAATATTTTCACACAGAGGATGTTTGTCTCCTTTTTGTTACTTTGGAGGGAAAGCCTCTTTCTCGCGAAAGTAAGGACGAGACGTAAAGTACACTTTTTTTCTAAACTATCTAATTTCCTTAAGATTTTTATCATTCTCAGTGCCTAAGTGTAATAATTTATTTTTTTAAACATGTATATAATTAGCGTTGTAGTGAATAATTTAATTATGGCCATTTAATTATTACATACAACCGATGGGAGATTACTTAATAATTATGTATGTCCTCCTCAAAGCTATGAGGGTCATTAACTCCTTTATTGACAGTAGTCAGCAGAAGTAGCAAAAAGACATGGAAATACACATGCGTATCAGTTAAAACCTTCGCAACCGTTTAAACATTTTATAAAAAATCTCACAGTTGTGAATTGATTGCCTTGCCATAATGTATTTGAATTTGTAGTCGGTGCAATAAGTCTCTACTTCGGATAATATCCTTCATGGAGCAAGGCTAACCTGACAACATCTCTCATGAAAATTCGTGTAAAGATACATCCCGCCTTCGCGTTCCTTGTCAGAAAGCTCTGGAGTACGGCCAGTTATGGCTGGAGGAAGAATGGTGGTCTAAATATGGACTATCGGTGAGAAGGAGCTTGCTTCCACTGAGACCAGAACTGGAACTCTCACTTGATGAGAACATGCTTTTGCTCCCGGTGTAGAATGAGAGAGACGTGTGCAATGGCTCCCGTCCTAGACGGCGTCTCGCTCGCACCAATGATATGAAAGCCACGGCGATAGCGCACAGGAAAATGATCCCTAAAACGCAGAATGCAAGGGCCATTTTTCCTGGTGATAAGCAGATAGTCTTGTCGCCGGGTGAGAAGCCCCGCACAAATGCATCTTCTTCTGACTCTATTCTTCTTGATCCTGTAAAATAAAAGAAAAATAGGGTCATATACAACTGGTGCAATGATGTACAAAACTAAATTCAAAGATTTTAGGTTATTACCTCTAATTGAAGCTTCATCTTCCAACTCTATATTAGGTGCGTGCACCTCTATGCTGTTATACACTTCAAGTCTATCAATCACTATGCCTTTAGCATCCTTATCTAACCGAGCCTTTCTGAGTAATCCGTCTCTGGTTTGCTGAGGCTTCTGGAGAGCTTTGCAGTCAACTGGCGGGCATTGGCCTTTGCACAGTTCGATACCACAAGTTAGATGCAGTTTTGCTCGATCGGGGAACTTGAAGGCAGCGAAGGTAGTAATAGCGTGTTGATAAGTCATTATATTCTTGAACATGTTATCAGGGTCAGATTTTTCCAGTTTGATGTTAGTTTTTTCGTTAATATTTTTC
Organism: Abrostola triplasia; assembly: GCA_946251915.1. Taxonomy (NCBI): domain Eukaryota; kingdom Metazoa; phylum Arthropoda; class Insecta; order Lepidoptera; family Noctuidae; genus Abrostola; species Abrostola triplasia. The sequence continues at coordinate 3,898,161 of OX276434.1, read as the reverse complement.
TGAGCGTCAACGGGTTCAAGATCGGAAAAGTCGATTTCAGCGCTCTTGTGTTTGTGATGATGTAATGATGGTTTGTTGAAGATCGTCTCGTCGATGGGGCAGCCAGCCTCATCTAGTAGTTTTTGAGATGCTTCTCCTAAGCCGTCGTGGGCGACACAGTTGGTTACTCGGAGTCCTACGCCCACTGGAAAACATATAAACGATAGTACATTTTTATGTGATAATAATATATGTAAATCGTGTCATTCCATAATAGAAAGATTTTCTTTTTAAAGAATTTTAAAATTATGCATGTAACTGGTTGCTGAAGTAAACACTTTAGCAGGCATTTACCCACTGTGACATATTGCTTTTATCGTGTATAAGGCGCTCGCTAAAGTTTTGATATTCGAACTCACCGGGCAGGGTGCACTGTATGAGTAGCCTGGTCGGCTGCCCCACTTCGACGGTGGCGGGCTCTGCAGCAGATACCGCCGGCGCGAGCTCCATCCAGGCTCGTGCTGCGGCCATTAGCCACTCGCGTTGTTCTAATTCAGCTGCATTGGCAAACCCTTGGCGGTTGCGGCCGGTTCTGTAAAAATAAAAGTAATATAATAGTCATAATCTTGTACATAATATATAACTCTCCCACATTTAATTTAAGAAGAAGAAAAATATGAAGAGAGCTTTTAAAAAAAAATAAGCATAACAATCACCATTTTTCCAGGCTTGTGCGCATTCTATAATTTTACTCATGTACTTATTGTAATATAAATTATAATGTAAATTACTCTACCTAGCTTTCTTCGCCTCTCTCGTGGTCATTTCGCGTAATTTATTGTTGATTACCGTCTCCAACGCCGAGCTGTCGATGCGGACCGCGCGAGGTTGTAATTTACATCTGTAATTCAGAACATTTTTTTTTTATGAAAGAAAGTTTATATATTATTAGATACTGACATAGTTTTAGAAAAGTAATAAACTTCAGTTATCTAATTTTATAATGTTCTGTATGATCAGGTTAAAAGTAGTAAAGATAAGAATCATTAATTCAAAATAGACTAATATTTGTAGATACTTTTTTTTTAGAGTCAAATTACATAAAGACAACCCCAAAAAGCCCGCCCGTCACCGCTTCCTAGTTCTATGGGTGGATAAAATAAATTGTGCAGCAAACTACCCAGCAGCAATCGGTCTGTCAAAAATTTGAAATAAGTACATTACAAAAGTTATATACTTAAATCAAGAACAAATCACGGGTAATACTGGAATCCGACTCGTCTAAGACAGTGTTTCCCAAAGTGGTCCATATGGACCCCCAGGGGTCTATGACAGTCTGCAAGGGGTCTAAGTCGAGAAAAAAAACTTGATTCCATGAAAAAAGGGGGTCTAAGAAAGTAAAACTTAATACATATACGCTCAATCAGGTAAGTAGGGGGTCTACGAAACACAAAAAAACATGGCAAGGGGTCTATGGCATAAAAATGTTCGGGAACCTCTGGTCTAAGAGATTTAACGAATACCTAATCGTATTTAGGTTCGTAAATTCATATCATTAAACTTAGAAGGTTACTGCACTTCTAGCTTATTTCTATCTACATAGCAAGCATTCTCTTTATCGCTTATATTAAAACGAACAGGCAGACGGCAATATTCTGGAGATCAATGGACATTTATGTGCTAATACGGAGGCAGGACGTCTATAACACGGCTAGCAATAATTATCTCCTAGCACTTAAAGCATCCTATACTCAGAGAACGAGATTTTAAATGTCACTACAAGCACAACTTAAAAGAATCTGGTTACGTAACATTAGAATATAAGCGGCGTTCGCACTTAGGTTCTCTTTTTCACATCATTTACGACAGCTATGCACTAATATGTTAGTGTGTGTAAATGTGGTGTTAGAAAATAAAAGTGCTCTCAGCCGGCAAAGGATTGTGTGAATACCTACTAGGTTTCGTTATTGTAATCAAAATACATTTGAATAATTACATTCTACAGATTCGCCATAAAGTCTATCATAGTTAAGGTAAATAGTTTGGATACTGGGGGTTTACTTAGCACCTGACATTTGGCGTGCTCCTAACGACAGTTTTCCAGTTGTAAAATAAAAATTGCCTTGCTTGAAATTGTTTAGATCCCTGTCAGTAAGACACCCAACAGATTATTAAAATGTGATGCCAATTTCTCCCACCTGACTAACAACTCTTGATCCGAAGACTGCTGCAGCTGCCTATCCATCTGCACGATCAGCTCGACGTTATAGTACAGATCCTCATCATCAGCCGGCTCCTCCACTGTGGTGTTCATAGTCGACGTCCTTACGCCGCATGCGTTTGAGGGCAGGTGCAGAGTTATCTTGTTTTGTAGGTTCCCTGGAAAGTGGAAGAAAAGTTGTTTTACTATTATGCTGGAGTACGTAGAGTTTGGTACGGATATAATGGTTTTAATATGTAGGTACCCAAACATACAATACATTTTCGATGATTCAGAACGTGTTGCACAGCACAGACATTTTGACAAAAATGGTACATATAGGCGACCTTGTTGTGTTGGGTTAGTTATAATTTACAGGTTAAAATGCCGCTTTTGTCTAAAATAACACTTCAGGAGACTCCAGAACTGAACCGCTCCAGTCTATTATATTAGGAACGTGTAACAATAATATAGAGGAAAAAATCTTACCTTGAACTCGGCACTCCCTTGAGAATTCCTTACTGAAAATGAGTCCCTTGAACGGCTGCGCCATCTCTAGGTGTACGGTCATAGAGGCCTTGTCACACACCGTGGATACGCTGGAGACCCTATTGGGCTGGACTTGCTGGCTGAAGGTTGGTGACGTCAGCCACATCAGCAGTATCGCACGCCACATCTTGGCGCACCCTGAGGAGATAGAAAAATAAACGTTAACAAACGAAAACTGATTAAAAATTATTGTATTGGGCTGATATTATTTAAATAGGAATACTTGTTATCTGGAAGTCCAATGGCCAATTCACACTTTTCTTAACGTACTAAAAAATATTAAAACAAAACAAACAATCTATATAACACGGCTAGCAATCATTACCTGATTAGCGCAGTGGCTAAGCGATTGGACTGCTGCGCTAAGGGTTGCGGGTTCGATTCCCGCACGGGGCATAACTTTGTGCGAACCACAGATGTTTGTCCCGAGTCTGAGTGTTTGTGTATGTGAATATTTCATGTTTGTGAAACGCACCTACGATACAGGAGAAATTCCTAGTGTGGGGCGACGTTTTTTTAAAAAAAAAAAAAAAATCATCGCTCTTTCACAAGTAAGTTCCAGCAACCTCGGCATACAATGTACCGTTATTTAATCATGACAAATTTACGCATAATACTGCTATTATACGCATCCGAGATAAAATCACTATTATCCCGGCGCAAACTATGCAAGTAACTCACAATATCCTTTGCGTAGGTCATCGGAAAGTTATATCACAGGTATTTTTCTATTGCGTAATAAACTCAGGTTCATAGAACTTGTATCTTAAGTACCGCGATCTAATAATAAAATACGAAGGTGTTCGCAGGGACTAGACGGGCTAGAACTAGTGCCAGTACTCCAGTAGTGTATCTAGCCAAGTTGATCGACAATTTGCGGTCAATATCGCGGTTAAGGCGGCGGATATGAAAGCAATTTGAGACAATCTACACTTTATCCCTAACAACCATTACGAAATCGAAGTTTGAATTTGAATTGAATAATTTTAATGAGAAATTTAAATTGTGAGGATTATCTAGTAGGAGTACTCTCTAAACTAATTTCCTGTAACGCAAGAAAAATGCCTGTTCTTTTTTGTAAGATATACCCAGTTAATTTAATGATTGTCTATTTTCTAACCAACTGAATCTACATGATTACTATAGAAAAGTCAAGTGTCATTGAGTCTTGAGATTGGATCCGAGTTTCCTCGTGTCCTAATAAATCCTTATGAAAGGAAAAGTATTAATTAGTTCACTTATAACATTTTCATCAACACTATCTCGTAATACCTTGCTCTAAATTAAATGCAAACATGTTTCCCCTAACCCTAATGACTTACAAGTCAAGTCGTCTGTCTAATACGACTAAGATTCTCTCTTTTATCCGCTTCGAGGGCGTTGAACGAGCTAAGACGAACCATAATCTGTGACAGTAATATATTGAAAGGGGCGCTTGGTTTATTTGAAAAGGCGTTGCATTGTACTCCACCACCGAAGCGGTTAGCATACGATGTATAGTTAATTCTTATTTATCTACAAATCTCAGTACATTTATTGTTAAAAATTTACAGTTATGTATCCGGTCTCTGTCAGCTATCTATGATGGCACAATTAGATACAGATACAAACGTTTGGAAGACAATTAAATTGTTTATACGGGAGACTAAATTGGGTCTTTATGATGTATGTCGAGCGATCACTGCCCGGATAAAGAAATTTTACTTTCAACTATCGTGCATACTGTTAAATGAATTAATTGTTTCGAGTGCATTTCTTTCACTTTTATTATGCGTGATATGTGTCAGAAGCATATCGATAACACGGTTATTTTAATCGGTCTATTAATAATTTCTCGGCTAAGTAATCTCATAAAACATTCAACATAAATAAGAATAGAGAAAACATGAAAAAATACACGCTTTGATTCCCAGGCTGTCTAGACATGAGCAGGGTAGACTTTGAATGTGACTTTGGTAGGTGTGCAGGCTTTGTAAAGTACCTTCTTGTTGGACTTCGGTGAAAAAGTTAAAAGCAAGAGTCCATCCTGTCGCGAGTCTTGGCTAAAGTAGAGCACCGTGTAGCAGGTTTAATCCTGCGACTTATAAACCGGATAGTAGATATTTTAGTCTAATAAAACCAAGGCATTGTATGACTAAAAGTTCTATTCAAGGGTGATAGTGAAATTCTAATAAGAATAAATCTACATTAAATTGTCACAACAACACATTTGTCAGGTTTTTGGACGTAACTCGAGCTAAAAATCTCTATTCTATAGTATTGAATTGATTGTTTCTACAAAATTTACGCAACTGCGAAGACCGTTATAACTTATAGTGACAGAATTAAGTGTTTCACGTGCGCAAGCGCTTCTGTTTACAGTTATCCAACTCTCAGAGTTTATCACAAACAAAAACAATTACATAAACAGCTATGTGGTGTTGCGTAATTGACAATTAGATGGCAATTACAACTGTATACGAATGTGGGACCGTGGTCGGTGGGATCTCAACCTGCTCTTCAACGTCCGACGTGTGAAAATAAGGGTTATTATACGCATTAAAGAATACCAAATACTTAATCTCGTTGACGTAATTTGTATAGAAGTCATTTGGATGATATTTGAACTAGTATTTTTCGTACTGTTTATTTTTAAAGTAAAGAAAATTTGTTGCCCTAAATATGGGCCATCGAATGTAGCCATGTACAACGCAAATAGGATTCCGCTATGGTCTGAGCTCTTGTATAGCTGCTATAATTATAAAACAGCAGATCAGCAAGTTAATAACTTGACGTGACAGTTGACTTGATAACTTAAATATATCCATTAGGATGTTTAAACATCTATATAGACAGTACCTATCTACTTAATCACATTCAATTTCTCTACATTTAGTGAAACTTTTGAGTGAAGTCAAAAGTTATAACAAATAAAAGATCATTCTATCTAAACTACGTGTCACTATATCAAATATGTAAAATCATTTTGAGGTGATGATCACAATACACGACTACATATAAAATAGATAACAATATCAATTAAAGTGAAAGCAATTTTTATTGAGCTTGAGATCTGGTTTGGTGCACTGCACGGATAATTTTATCAGATTCGCCTTTCCAGTACCGGATCATGTTGCCAAAGGTGTAGCAAATGGTTATTTTGCTAAATTTACAACATTTTTTACTTAGTTTTCGAAACGGCAAAAACAAGCTAAAACAGATAAAAAAAATCAACAATAGGTACAGAATTTGGCTTATTGTGATAGACATCTGCTAAAAGGAATTAGATCGAAATTTATCGGTTGCAAAATCTAAATTGAGAGTCAATTCAGTAGTTTTTAGACGCACCTGTTATCACTAGAGCAGTTAGGAATGGAAAATAGGGCTTAGGGTTGGGAATTAGGGCTACGTGCGTGTCGCAAGTCTTAGGTACTCCTGACTTTAATATTGATAAAATGTGTGTTTTAACATTCAAAGCTAAAACCGAAACAGAAAAAATTGACCTTGGTCATAAAAGAATATTCAAAGTAATCATAAGAAGGCAGTTTCTACAGAAAACAATTTTGGCAATGATAGACCATGATCTAATGGATATGATAGAATAAAACATGCCTACTATACCTACCTCAATAAATCCTGCGACAAAATTATCTAAAATTAAAAGGTTCTTCTTTTTTTTATCTTGTGGTTGATGAACAACCTGCTGTCAGAGTACCAACTTAAATTAAATGGTGTAAGCACATCCTAAAACTCATCAGACTCATCATGTTGTAGGTTACTAAACTTACTGGCTTAATAAACAGAACCATGTCGAAAACAGCGGGAGTACAACAAGTCAAATTATGAAAGAGGGAAGCAAATATAATAGTACTTATTATAATAGTCACGCACTGTCATTCCTTATATCATGAGAACTAAGATATAACGGGACACACAAATCGTAATAATCTATTTCTAAGTCGCTACGCCTATTCCACTCCCATCTTCAGACACATTCAAAGCTGGCCGCGGTAGGTGCGGACACTATTGTAATATGAATTTAACATAACGTTAAGACGAAACGTAATAACTTGTCAGGAATAATGGTGTTCATAATTTGCTTCTATCATTATTCGTAAGTTCGTCGACATCCAATTTTTTACGGCATAATGATCAATTTTGTAAGATGAGACCGCGGACTGGTACCTAATGGGTTATTAGTTCAAATTATATTGTTTAGATAATTTTGTAGTACAAAAACGATTGTGATTTTGGGCTTTTAGTTTTCGATCACATTATACTAATCGAAACTAATACAATATACAAATTGAAGTAGAAAACAAGCCATACCAGAACTCTAGAATGAAATCATTTTTATTGACGTCCATTAACTTTTCTATCTTTGTTTTTATAGGGGTTTCATTAGCATTGTGAATTCTAAGTTCTAACAACAAAAGAGAATAATTAAATACCCTCCTTAGAAACCGATATTTTTTATTCATTTAAGTAGATGCGGTACGAAACTAATTGTTTTTTTGCCGAGTGGAGAATAATTAAGGGGCCATTTTTGTGAAGTGTTTTTATAAGCTTATTACGAAGTAGCTAACTAATAATGAAGTATCATAGCGTAAATTGTAGACTAATAATATATATTGATATTTTAGAAAATTGTCTAAGTATTATAACATGTATCATTCATTCACCAATTACCTAATGTAAGAATTAAAAAATAGATATCAAATCTATTTATTGTGTCAAAGTGTTAGCACCTGAACACACATACCACAGGAACACAAATAAATAATAACAAAATTGGCGCGAATACCACACCCAATAGAAAAACCATGAGCCTAGGCTACATCGTAATTTGAAATATTCTAAATTGAAGACTGGCAACAAGACAAACGCATAATCTATGACATAATAGTATTGTCTGTGGCTACTTTGTTATATGGTGGCTACAGCAAGGATATTATATATCATAAATGAGTAAATAACTTTAAAAATAACCTATAAATTGATTTCTCGCAGCGCGTCTTATTTGCTGTCACGACCTCTCTTCAGAAGCCACTCCGTTAGACTATTGTCGTTTCAGAACGAATTAAACAACGATCTTTATGGATATTAGAAAGAAATCCCGTATTACCTGCCAGCATGCGATGTTAGAACAACATTTTTGTATTTACTCTTTCACCTACCGTTAGTTTTTCAATGTTTACCTAATTGCCGATTTTGTGTGCGAATCTTTATTTTAGGTTATTGTTGTGCATAAATTGGTGTTCCACATTACAGTAGGCCGGTTTTAATTAGGTAGGTAGTGTATGGGTATTTTTTCGTATCTCTATGATGGGTTTAATTATTGGTTACTTAAATCTCACTTTATGCTCATCTATGTTTTGGCGAGCGAGCGACTAAGTACTTTCATTTGTAAAACAAAGCAGCGCAGTAGTTCAACCTCCCAACTCAATCAGTCAGCGTCAATCCGCGAGGTACCTCACCTTCTAAAACCAGATAATCTTTGAGCTTTGTAGTATTAATTGCAATACTTAGGAGATATAATTTTTTCACCAGATAAGATACTCCAGCCGTGGACTGAGATAGGCTGATGATGATGATGATGATAGTAATTAGATATCCCACAGTATATTTCCTGACGGGCCTATAGCGATATACAAGGTGATCATATTTTATGAAGATAAAAATGTATGGCATATGCCTTAACTACGCAGAATGCAGCTAGCCAAATATGTTTAACCAACAAGTATCTTTTTGTCTAAGCGTTTGTGCGTGTACTGTTCCTATCTGTAAATACCACACTCAGGAGATAAATGTAGTGTAAGGAAACGTTGTTAGAAAAACGCATTAGAGAGTTCCAAGATGTTTATGTGTGGCAATTACTTACCGCACTTGCAACCGACAGCCACGCCATTTTTCCTTTCGGATGTGTGTTATCTTAATCTGAATGATTTCATGAGACGTTAGAATTTATGTAGGATATAAAAATATTAATTAAACCAAATACCCTGTATCATAAATCAAAATAAACATAAAACAGTTAAGGTTAACGCTTAATGTTTTTAGGTATCCCAATTCTTTTATTTTAGCGTAATGTGTCGTGTGCGGTCTCCGCCTACTATTAATCTCCTTTAGACAGGAAAAAGCAATGTGTAACATAAAAATGTAGGTACCGAATGGTGACACAAAATAATAAACGTTTCATATAATGCCGCGACGCTGTCATTAACCAAAATGGCGGTAATTTAATGTGCCGTTACAAAAACTGTTCCTGTCTTTTGACTCGAATACAACTTTTTATAAATCATTGTCGAGAACTGAACAGGTGAAAGTAAAGGCTAGCACACAATTGTACATTGAGATAATTCTAACAAAACAAACGTGCAATCGTTTTTGCGACCAAGTTTTCAGTTTATGCACCTATGTATTTGTATTGTAAACAAAAGTGTTTAAAATCCTACTATCAAGAATTTTTATATAGATGGAAGATAGACCATCAGTTCTCAAAGTTTTTAATACATTATTAACTTTCCATTAAGATGTTCTTAAGAAAGATTTGGTTGGTACCCTATTTTCTCTTGCTGTTTTATTTGGGTCACTTAAGAAATACTAGGGCTCCTACCAAAGGCCAATGAGACTTAATTTTCATGTACCTAATTTTGTAAGGTAAACTTATGTTCCTAATGCACTTTAAAAACGGAATAAATAATGAATCCTTCTCAAAGTTCTTCTCAAGTGTAATCGGAGCCTATTACAATAGAATCGTTCGGACAAAGCAGGTTATTGGCGGAAACATGATTGAGAATAACAAAAACAGCAATTTAAACCAGCATTTATCCGGACTATCCGGTTAACCTTGTGAATTGTCTTTTATAATTCATTTGTTAAGTTTACGATACATTTGAAATGTGGTGTAGTTCTTACTAATGTTCTGAAGAGCGTCAAGAAAATTACTTAAAAAAAAGTATTCAAATGCATGTGTTTATTTTCACATTATCTTTTTTTTGTTAAACTTAAATGGTTTAAACACGAGGTTGGTCTCGCGTGAGCTGCGTAGACATAAAGGGCTGTAATGATGTAAAATGCCGGTCACGAGCTGATAAATAGCTCACATGTTTGAAATCGATATTGTGTGTCGATGATTCTTCAGTAAATATTTGTTCAATCTTGAGTGCGATTATTTGTCTGATTTATAAGTACTTGATGCACCTGTTTGCGCATGAAACCACGCAATAGAAGTAAGTTCCATGATTGTTTTTCTTCCACATATTAGATGTCTAATCAAACACATTACCTATACGCATAGGTACCTTTTTTTGCTTAGAAAATCGTGGACTTCCTCCGTCCTAGGGCGGGCAGAGGGGTATACCGGGCTCTTAAAATCCCAGGGTGTCCTCCTAACTACCTTAGGTCAAGAGACGGGATCTCCGTACGCTGCACCGCATCCTTTGACAGGTGTACGTATACATATATACCTACCTAACGATTATATCGAACACTGCACCCTAGAATTCAAACCGTTATTGAGATACAAAGAGCTACTAAATAAATAAGAGTTTGTGTGTTTAGATTAAAAGAGAAATACAATTTAAATCTAAGTAGTCATCAATCGATGAGATTCTAAGCGTTGATTACATAGAAATCAGATGATAAGTGATATAAACACTATCGGAGTAATCTGAACGATGCATACATACACAGAGGCACTTGGTACTTCTATTACATATGTTTAATTGTATCAAAGTATGTGTGATGTTCCCACCGTCATTGTCTGGCGTCTAGGTTTCCTCTGGTGGAAATTAATCGATGAGTTTCACCTTATTGTTTCAACTCGAGATATGGTTTACTTTACTCCATAGTATTTCATATTTGAAGGAGTTGGAACTGTGACTGGCTGCGAAGAAAAACTGTTAGCAATTATAAGATGACAAGCAGAGGTTTTATCTTTCTAGCTCGTTGAACTTGTTAGATTATGTCTAGATTTCAGAAAATTATATTAAAAGACCAAGAGAAATTACCACACACGTATTTAAAAAGAGTGGAGGAGAGGAGGTGGAGGCGTTCAAAATTCGGGAATTGGTAATCATTTTTCTAAGTCTAGGCCAGCTGTTATACTGGCTGTTATTAATAGATTCAGAGCCAATAACCTCGGCTAACTAAAACCTTAAGATTTGCAGACGCATTTGCAATACGTCCAAGGCCTTTTTGTATGTAGAAGAGCATATTTCACTTAATTATTATTCTATTAAATAATATAACCAGCATTACTCCTCCATTTCATTTAATATAAACACTTTAATTAAATACGATTCTATAATAGTTTGCACAAAACTCACGTAAGTAATTTAAACGACTAACGATAAATTTTAACTTTTCTTCGCCTCTCTAATTGATCCCGTTAGAGTATTAAATAGAGTCATCAAAAAAGCATTTCGACACCAACAAAACTTTTATTTATTTATAATAGTCCAACTTATAACAGTAACCCAAATATTTGGCAACACAGTAAACCTATTAACATAGCAAGTGGTACGCAAAGAGCGCTGTGGAACGCTACAGTTACGGGCGATCCGTTATACGCTGGCTACATAACGATACGATACAAACGACGTCAACCGGGAATGCGGATGAAACGGAACGTGCACAAAGGCTGTATGCCTGTATCACTACATCTCCCAGTCATTTGTTTGTACTTAAATAGATTTAACGACATGGGGAACGGAAACAAAGAACAATTCCATTCTGAAGGTAATCATATAAATAAAACTAATAAGGATTTAAACATAGGAGGGAAGGACATTTATTTACTTAAATCTTTCTTTACAAAGGCTTAATTAAAATATTTTCTATTTTTAAGCCTAGGCCTCCACTTCTTAGCCGATAACTCAATCCAAGTTTACGATAATGACTGACGAGTCCTATGCTATAAATTATGTACAATTTATGGGAAAACTGTTAACTATCATGCTTTAAACTACAAGCAATACCTATAATTAATACTTTATTTACATCGAACAGGATAACTATTCATTTATTTATTAAGCCATATCCATATAAATTTTAATTATGTCATTATTAATCAAGAGTCGGCTAGATTATCAAAGATAAAAGTCCAATAATTGTCAAAAATGTATTTTATTGTTCCGCGATTTCATGAAGTTCTTAGACACTTTTTTTTGTCAATTAATTTTAGTTGAGTTATTATGATTGGCCAGTAACGACACCAAACTTGAATGCTGCGATTGATCTCAAAACTAAAACAAACTCGTAATAGACATTATGTTGTCTAAAGGCGATATGAATCATTATTACTAGCACCACTTATGAACATTCAGTTTTACATTATACGTTGTCAACTACCGTACGTATTCCCACCAGTGATCAGCTCAGTATAACTGCATAAGCAGCGGTACCGGCGATAAGCGTGGTGCACATTAGAGTTCTGATATTAGCTGCTGGCGCCGGCAAGCTAAACGTTCGTATTTCCATGAGAGCTTGAGACATACGCCACTTACAATTACATGGGCTGTACCGTTGTCCACCACTGCCACATAAAAACAAAACGTTCTCCAAAAGTAGGAAACGCAATTGAAAATTCGGGCCAATACTCAACATCGCCTCAATCAAAGACATAATAAGACTCTTGAAATTGATCAATTATTGCAGTTAATGGCCAATTATTGGAAACGGTTTCTTGTATAACTGTACCCAATACAATTCAGGTGCGATATCATACATAATCAAGACTACTTTTTAATTGGATATGTACTTTACCACGTATAAACACGTGCTAATAATTTTGAATATGCAATACGTGTTGCTTATTAGATTTACGAGTGTTAGGCAATATCGAGAGGACTCGTCAAATGAAGGCTATGTCACAAGAATTACAAAATAGTTTAATACATCACCAAACGACTTACTTAGAAAGATGCTTGCCCAAACCTCTATTAGCAATCTAGTCAGTACCGTACTTTGGAGCTATGTCAAAATTGTCAGCTTTATTTATTGGGTTTTAGTAAAAACTTAGTGGACATTTGGAGTACCTGACTACAACCGAATATATTCTATATCCTTGCTGAATATCTTAAAATTTTAATAGAAAATTTTGCATTTTTAGCCCACCTCTACAGATCTCCTTGTAGATCGTGATTTATTTTACCAACCTTGTTTTCTTAGCATCTAAAACACAATACCACGAGTAACATCAGAATCCTTACGTGAAATTACCATACCCTTCGGTTCATGGGTAATGGCCAGCACCTGATAGGCACCATATTATCCTACCTCGCATACCTTAAACTACCACTAATAAAGTAATAAAGCATACGTGCTTCGACGGGGCATGCTCGTAAATTTATTCCTGACATGGAAACCATAAAATTCTATTATGTTTTCAACCACCTTTCTGGCACACACATATACCAGATACCTAGTGTAGATAAGTGTACTCAGTTCGTTTAGGGTTCAGAAGAAATGCATGTTGTGGGCAATTGCTTAACAACTAGCACCCTTTCATAATTTATTTTAAACAGTAAACTGTAACAAACTATTTGCATGCAATCCTATTTTATCTAGTGGTTTTTTTATCAGTATGAGAACGCGAGTAACATTTGACGTAACCAGTGCCTGAGCGAGACAGATCACATGTGGATCCGGCGGAACGCTTTCACTCTTGCGCCTCCGATTGTTATCTAACTGTTGTGTGCACTTGAGACTGGAAAATGTCATCCGCACTTCATAGACTTCATTGTTTCTATTTTTTGATGCATTTGCGTTAACTTTACGAAGAGATTCTAGTCTAATATACTTTACAGGAATATTTATTTACCTATTGGATCCCACTTTGACGTGTAACTGCTTTAAATTAGTTATCAAAGATTTCCTTTCTCACTTAATTCTCAATTTGACCAACAATATTCGAACATTAATAATATAAAAGTATACTGCAGATCTACTTCCACAAAGAGAACTGATCAATTTATAATTGATGTAGAGCTATAATTTGTAAACTATTGTGTCCCATGCCACCAATGTTACATAATCGCTGGCACTTCAGGTCACGCATGTCGTATAGATTAGCTGCATCAATTACATCGCAATGTCAATGGCAAACAGCATATGGATAAAACAGGTTGTTGCCACTAATTTGATATCCGCAGCCATTTCAATGATAATTAAATGGGTGTAAAGTTGCAACGTTAATTGAGATAGCGTGAGTACCGAGCATGTGGCCAAAATTGGCTGTGATGAAGGCACTAGAATTGCGACTTGCTATTTCGTCAAAAAGTGGCTGGTCTTCAGTCTTTTTCTTTACAGACTGGATCATAACCATACTTCAGAAGCTAGTGGAAGATTAGCAAAATATAAAATATGCGATAAAATTACAAGACGTAAAAGGGGAGGTGTAATAAATAAGGTATATACAAGATAAACGTATGTCGGGAGCTAGTTCGTTAGCATCTACGGCCTATCGTAAATTATAGCTAAACCATATCGTAAAACAGGGTTTCAGGTACAGTCCGTACAGTACGGACATAGCCAGACTAAAGTTCGGTGACCTAAATGGTTTGATCACTCTTGGCATAAGTAAGAACTACGATACGAGACGTTAGATATTGACACTAGAGAAGACGGTGGCTTCTGGAAATAAGCAAAAATATTGCCAAGAGAAGGCTTTCTTAAATATCCGACTTTACTTTAAACAGAAGTAAGTGGCTTTATTAATCTTCGAAGGGTTATTTACAAATTATCTCAGATTGCGTCACCTCATCGAGTCTGTGTTTTATCGATGTTATGTTAAGGAGAACGTTCAGTGAAAGGATATAAACATTATTTGCCTTGTTCCGGCTAAGAGCTCTTAACTTTGAAGCCTGTCGAATGGTTACGTAAAACACTTAATGTTATATGATGTAATGTTAAGGACAGGCCAATAGCCTCAATAAAATATCAAAAAGCCTAAGTTTCTGTTATTACAAAATTATGTTTATTGAATACAATTTTGTTGAACCATATGTGAGATAATCACTTTCTCTAATTTGTGTACGTGTGTTATGACTTGACAGGCGACGTAATTCGTTAGTTCCGAGTTTAAGAGCAGAGTAAATAAAGATTACTCACGTGTTCTAGGTGTTAGTACCATGAGTAAAGAAACGTGTGTGAGAATAACGAAATGCCAGATACAGTAACTTTTGTTTAGTTTCAGATAATATCGTAAAAAATCGCTTTAGAGACGATTTGTTGAATACCACCAAAACAAGCCTATTTAATCTCTATTTACTTTTTTTATGTGTTTAAACTGAGATTCTCGACTAGTTTCGGACTCAATTCATAACGAGTTAATAACGTGATGTTGCGTACAAAATTAAAATATGTATATTGTATATGTAGTAAATAATATGAAAACCACTCACGAAAGATACATAGTCTCTTTCTCTCTCAAGCAATCCCCTGGGGTTCTGTTCCAGACGTTATTTATTATAGATCAAAGTAAATCGTGACTTATTTATCTTAAGGTAGCTGCGGATTGTGCTCGATTCTCGTCTGATAGGATCGGGTCGGGTGCATGTACCGCTGTATCTAGATGTGGGCACTACTGCGCATGACGAGGCCAGCTGTGGGTGGATTGTTGGCTTTACAAACAACATTATTGGAGCAAACTACATTTTAATGCTTCACTAGTTATTTTTTTAATATATACGTCGCAACTGGGAATTTCTCCTGCATCGTGGGTGCGTTTCACAAACATGAAATATCACATACACACACCTAGACTCGGGAGAAACATCTGCGGATCAAACTATTTTTTTGTCCCGTGCGGGAATCGAACCTCTTAGTGCAGTCCAATCGATTAGCCACTGCGCCGATCAGGTCGACAGTTTTCTAGACAATTTATATTAAAGTTGAAGTTGCGTCCCCGATGAAATGACTCGACAATTCAAATATTTGGGACCATCCAATTAAAACGTTTACCGTCCATACTGATGCAGACAGGGGTAATGGTATAACTTTCTGTGTCATTATAAATTATGACTAACGAATTCGGCAACAAAAATGCGTACACATTTTAGGCCTTATTTAAAGCCTGTTAACTTTAGGGTTGACCCCTTCGATAAATACAGAAAGTATTATAAAAAGTTTCTTGATTATTTAAGTATTGTAGTACATGGGTTTATAGTTTATATACGGTAAGATTACTGATTTGCTGCAATCATAGTGGGTGTAGCTTTGATCTAACTAGGTTACAGAACAACCTGTAAGAAGGAGTGACAGTTCCAATCCCTGAATGAATTACAAGCATAATATTACTATTTACGTACCTACCTAAATACAGAAACTATTTCTTTAATATACCTATTTGTAAAAATATAATACATAACTAAGATATCATAAGAGATAGGAGATATGCTCAGTGTCGGTTGTAATCTTATTGTGTTCTACTTGTCAACTCGTTAAAATCCTAAGATAAGAAATCAAAGTAACCATCCGAATAGAAAATGATATTCATAGCTGTTGATCTTTAGCCCAGCACGTAACAAACGTGGTTGCAAGTTGTTGCACAGAAAAATAAAGGCTATGACTCTGCTACGAGTACAGTTTAAATTGTAATAACAATTTAATAAAATCATAAAAGAAACCGAAAAAATGCGAATAAAAAAAGCTTGAAAACAAGATAACATTTCCTACATAGCTTCGGCAAAAACTTGAATAAATAGAGTAGAAAAAAATATAGGGAAGCATTGTGCACTAAGTAAATACTACTTGGAATGATAATGATATATTAAGTACTTTACTTTGAAACACTAGTACCTGTTTCCTTGTTAGTTGTGGTTGAGTTCACACACTTCAAGCTAACCTATAGCGAAACGCCCACACTGTAACACAGTCCGCTAACATGCAACCCTTGGCTTAGAAAGGTAGGCCATTAGCCAATAAGGATACATCATGATTAATAGTTTAATAATTAAATAATGAGGATTTTTATAAATCTTTTTCTTGCGAGAATATTGTTTTGCCAACCCTGTTGGTCACTGTCCTAATAGGACCGTCCCGCTAACTTACTTTAGTTGACATTCTTATCACGTATCAATGCGGTACATCTACTTCAATTTATATCATGCAGTTTAATCAGGAGTCTTATTACACTGGCATAAAGTTTAAATTTCTATATCCAGGTGCTTAGATATTGTATCGATTGATATGGCTACCGCATAGCCGACCTGCGCCTGTGACCTACAGAACCTTGACTTTTGAGTTTGGTGAAAGTCGGGAAGGTAGGAAGCAGTGACGATACACTTCTGTTGGTGTACTAAGTTAGTACTAAAACTGTAATTTTGGGAGCAAAAGAGTGAGGTGTGGATTAAAGAGGTTTACGTCCTTCAAACTTCAGTTCCAGACCTATTTGTGGTACTGCTGTAGGTTCGTTTCAAGAAAAATCATTGCCAAGATTTCTGGTACTTTTGAAGACATTTCAAGATATCTGGCGTTTCTAAACGATAAGGATTTAACGGCTTTGAAAGTAAAATTCTGGAGTCCACAAGATAAATTATGATTACTGTAACATTAATAGGTGTTATGTAGTTTTATTACTGGCTAGCACTCATCGTACTTATAATGATGACGGCTTTTAAGAGTTGCAAGCGATTGAAAGATTACCCATAGGAGTAATGGCCGCCGTACACATTGACCAAGCCATTCACTTTATAGAATAGGAAGCACCGGGACAGTGAAAACGGGAATTATTTATATAAATCACACTAATATTATAAAGGCAAAAGTTTGTGAGTGTGTTTATGTGTCCGTATGTTTGTTACCTCTTCACGCTCAAACAGCTAGACCGATTTTTATGAAATTTCACGTGGAGGCAGCTGACACCCGAGATTAACACATAAGCTTGTTAATCCGGGGCGCAACTAGTAAAATAAAACCAAGGAGTGACAGTTATAGTTGTACAATATTATTACCATATATTAGGTACATTTAATTAGTTTTAAGTAGAAAGGCTTCCAACAATCAAATTGATGGAGATAACTGGAAACAAATTGTACAGTTCCATTACATTGTAGATGAAGTTAGAGAAAAACATAAACAATTAAGTACAACCGTTAAGCTATGCACTACAGCAATAATATTAGCTCATAAATAGCGTAATAAAAATAGTCTGAGTGTACGTAATACTAAGTTAATTACACATACAACCATCATAAGAGAAGGTAATCGTTTTACTGTAAATTAAACATTTCTAAGATAAATTATAGTGAAAAGATTTTGTTAAGACCAAAGTGAGCTCAACCAAACTATTTGCCGCAATTCTTTTAGAAGTGATCAAAAGTTTACCTACACTAAGCCGTTTTTATACAAAATATAAATCTATAATAACGGTCAGAAGTAGTAAATGCGGTATTTAGGGAAGTCCGTATACCAAATGCAGTAATTATTGATGGTATACACAGTCCAAACAAGAACGCGGCTGTACATGAGCATAACACATAAATGTCTTACATAAATCACGTAAAAAAGAACATTTCTAACAAATATTCGAGTTACACGAGAAGTAAAGCTCGGACCCTTAAGTATCTAGGGCATTCCGTTACTTGGCCGTGACCGTGGTGCGATGACTTGTTGTCTTACACTCGGTCACTGTAGTTAACATTTTACGTACTGTACTCGTATTGACCTCCAGACGTTACTCATTCGGTCTATAACGTAACACGTGCGTCTCGTGCGATACGTGATTTATTTGGTAATGGTAAATGTACGCACGTATGTGCTGCTGTAAATTGTGGTTCTGATGGGACACATGTATCTTCCTTCACGTTTTTGTTTAGCTTTGAAGATGCATAGTGTATTGGCATTCCATAGTCGATAGCCTCTGTACCAAACGTAACGTTTTTACAACTTGTCGAAAGATGTGATCGTGTGTTTTGTTTTCATTCTATTTTTGAACGAAGTCTAATAGGCACTGATTAAATGTTTAGTCCTTGCGGAAAGAAGCCATTAGTTAGCTAGTTACCTTAATTTTTGTTTTGTTAATCAATTAAATATTGCGTTTATGTCTGCCCTTACATTGTTGCTTTTAAGATGTCTTAATATTTAATCGTTGGCTCGTAGACATTATGAAGTGCTGTTTTGGAGAAACTACATAACCTAGAGAAAGAAACACCATTTTTATTCGATAATTTAATTATTATCATTAAATTAGCTCGTGTTACTTCGTTTAGCTTAACTAATGTGGGATATAATGCCTCTATCAAAAAATTACAAGAAATTTAATCACGTACTAAACACATAATTAATGATTTAAGAACAAGTAGTTTGTGAATGATCGGTTCTATAATGAAGACATTAAAATAATACGATGTTTATGATATGAACGGTCTTACTTATTATAATGATTGAACGCCTATTTTAATTATTATCAAAACCATTAACAGAAGTAGAGGAGGGCCTCAAGTTGATAGCTATAAAGTTAATTACTTTTCTAACATTAATACAGTGAGATAATTATTGGTCATCACAGACTCACATGAAAGACATGATAAGAATACCAGTCTTCCTTCCTGTAATAATTGAAAAACCGGACCACCAGTCAAGCTTTTAACTTTAAATTATGTAACGGTTTTCAAAATAATGAAAATTTTGAACCAAATGTTCGTTGTTGTATGTATAAATGCTATCGGTAAAATAAAGTTTATAGTCGGCATTTGTGCACGGTAGACTAGAGCTCTATTTTATAGTATTTTCGTTCTCAGATCTACATTTTGACCTCAATGTAGGTTTCCATGGATCTAGGGCATCACGAACTATATAGAGTTCTACAAGACCCAATACTTCACTAATAATGTCTCCATCGAAAAGATATTAGAACTCTTTGTCTAAAAAAAAGGAGCACTTACCTTGTACATATACAATAGACAATACCTTGTATACAATAATATACAAGGTAAGGGTTAATGTAGCAAAAGCAACAACCACTATAACGCAGAGACACTTTATGTTCTGTATTTCCATGTTACCTAATAGTAGGTAGGTAGTTATATTTACAAAATCGAATGCATTTTCAAACTGCAGGGATACATATTACGATACAGCATATCCGAACACACTTGGCAAGAATTCCCAAACGAGTTTCGCGTGTTCAACCAGCAATTTCCTAGTTACAAACAACTTCAAACAAGAGGCAGAATACAAGCGTTTATGCTAATCCATCCCGTTAGCACTCCGTGCCTAAGGAAGGTACTGGACCGTTATTGAGCGGTACTGACGAAGAATTGTTAATTTAGGGAAACGAAATTGTAATTTGAGTAGTTTTAGCTGAATCACGACGCGACAACGACAACGATCTGGTGAATCATCGTGACTATGAAGACGAATTGCGAACGCGTGAAATGACGTTGGAGACTCTTGGGTTTACTTAGGTTTTAAGGATTAAAACAAGTTTGGTAAGTTCCTTTTTTATTCTTTCAAACGAAAATTCACGTGGGGATGCATTAGAAGGGGCTTATGCGTTTTGCCTTCAATGAAGCATTGACATCATATACCAACGTTGTTTTGTCAAGAACTTGTCTTTTCAATTAATCATAATTTTCTTATCCGTGATTTTCTCGTGTTACTGTTACTAAGCACAGCTAGCTAACAGTTCCTATGTGACACAGAACTGGTCTTCGAGAGGCCTTGAAGAACTTAACTGTACTGCCTACAGTTACCTATTTAACCACTAAACCTAATTTGAAACTAGCTATCAAGTTTTACATTAATAAAGCATCAGCTAAAAGGACTAGTAATTTATATTACACTGAAAATTTCTACTTTTAATGCGGTATTTCCTTATGCACAGTTTACTCTCTTTCACTGTCGCTAGGTATCTCGAATCCAATCTGAAGCCAGTTTCTCATATTGGAATAACGAACTCGCTATCTTCCTACCACGATGTCTATCAATTCGTTTGGTCGATGATAAATCGATCAAATGAGCCGTAAAACCAATGACTGTCGAAGTAAATTTAACTTATTCTAGGATAGACTGCAAACAGCAAAGGTAGGATATTTATAGGCTAGATAGAACAGCGATCTTCGTAAGGTGCCTAGCTATAGTTAGTAGTGACGGGATGAGAGCATGAGAGATAGCGTGCGCTTGGAGACGCTTATATCCAAAAGAGGACGTCATTAGACTGAAAGTGACGACTATTTGCGATTATTTAAATTATTACACAGTGTAGAGATCATAACATTAGACACAATGTTGTAAATTAGTAACATGAGCTGCGAAACTGGATGAAAATAATACGCCAATGAAAACCCTCGTGGTCAAAACACAATACATGTTTCAATACGCGGTATAGACGGTCAGAAAGACATTCTAAGACACAAGTAGCTGCAACATTACAATACAATCTAATACCTTATTCATGACCTATGGTTTTTCACTTGGCAAAATGTCAGCGTGCTCTAAGGGCAGCAAGTACCGTTGGTCCGGCGGAAGATCACGCTCAAAGTTAATTCGATACCGGTACTAGACCGGTCCCACAGTAATATTGTACCGGTATTCAAGAAAATATCAAAATCATCGGCAAGGAAATAGTTGTACGTAATCTTATGCACTGACTTGCTATTAATTGCTGATGTTAATCTCATCTGCGTTATATAATGTTTCTCGATTTTATATTTGCTATTTGCTTTTGCTATTTTAAATCTAGGAATTTAGAAGATGTGTTTTTTGTAATAGATTTTTAAGCGAAGTGTAACCTTGTAGGTAATTGGAGCTGATAGAGAAAGATTTGGTATTTGGATGCTGAGAGTCGAGCCTAAAGCTATTTTAAGGAGATTTTATACTGGCACTTATGGATCAGGTATGTATACCAGAAAAGTACAATTGTTTCAACCTAGAGAAGGTGCAAGTACAAAATTCAGAGTAAATATCTAGATACTTTAACCAGAAAAAGTATCTACATATTTACTTAGAACCTAGAAATATAGTGATCTAGATCGCCATATTTTTAGGTTCTATGTTCGCCACTAAATGTCCTCCTGACCAAAACGCAGCAGTTACAAATTTGAACGGGGAGTTGCATTCTATGAAGACTGATGATATAGTATACAAGTATGTGCGCATCAAATACAGTACTGTGGTACCCTCATAGGTACTAACTACCCATAGTCCTTTGACTCGGCATTACAACACGACTGGAGAGAAATCGGGCGCAGGAGCGAAGGTTAAACATGCTCCTAAGACAGTTCTAACACCACCAATTGTCTGACTCCTGTTGGCCGGAAATACTTCATATTGTGTTACTAGCTAGCGTATACTAGCCAGTAATAAAATGAGATATCTAGGCTCTATCACTATTAAAATAGATTCAAATCAGTGTGCCGTGCGTGACACCAACCAATATAGTAGTGCCAGTTACCATTATTGCTTTAAATTGAAATGGACGTGATGATAGCACACATTGGTATGCGCAACTCGATAAAATATCAACTATTTACCCACCTTTATTAGAAAACTGACGCTTCAAGCGTCGAAACAAAAATTAGGACAATAACAGTACCTTCTTAATTAGCAAAGAAACTGTAAAAGTCTTCAAGTTAATTAGTTATTGTTAATTAAACGGATGTATAGCTGTGTAATTAGCGTATCCATAAATACCTCGGAGATACTAAACTTCTAAGTATTTTTTGTTTCATAACATAGATTTATGGCTCCTACATAAGACTCAAGAATGACGCTCAAACATTTTAATAGGCTGTATAAACCTAGAAAGCCTCTGAATGTTTAATTAATTATGTTAAAGCCTACTCAACAAATAAAATATTAATTAAGACTTGTTAGATAACATCAACAGATTCAACACCTAACATTGATAAACAGTTCTTTACCAACGTCCTATTTTATGTGAAAGCAACTGTTTTAATACAGAGGAAAGTCAATAGTATCTTCTTAGAAATCTCCACGGTTCACGCAAAATCTATTCACTTGGTTTTCAATAAAGGCCATTAAACTCTTTCTTATGTGATCGCATGCGCATGATACAACAAGCGGAAGAACAAAGTCGCGGTGTAGCGAACTTGCAAACCCTATTCATAGTCAGGTGCAATCAACCTTAAACTCATTGTTCTAACTGCTCCGCCAATATACATAGACCTGCCCCGCCCCGCCCCAAAGCTTGCCGATAAGGTGGCACAGGGGGAGGTAGTGGATTGTCCGAGGTCTTGCTACGTTTGCCGATGTTCGGTGGATGCACGAAGGCAGATAGTAAATAAATCGGAACGAAAGGTTTACGTTCGCGTTATAATAATGGGTTATTGAATAGATCGTGCGATAAACACTTGTTTGCGAATTTCTTGCGGCTTTAGAAATGAATTATTTTTGTATTAGATCAGTTACCATGTTGTATTTATAACGCAGGGTAATGTAGATATGGTATTAAAGGTATGGTACTAAAGTTACAGGTTATATTCATCCATAAATTTGCTCTTAACATCCTAACATATACATAATTATACCTACTTTATATCATATCTATTAAGCAAAGGTGTTAAGTTTTATAAAGACCGTAATAATATCATGTTGCTTTAATTATAAATAGTAAGTGCTACACAAGTTAAAAAGAACAGAAGCGACCCCGTTAAAAAAACAAATTCAAATTAATCAGCGACCGTGAAAGCATTCCGACAAAAACGCGATCCCTGTAGCACTTAGCTTGCCCGGAATGCGTCGGTGATGCACACAATAGGTAAAAACACGACAATTTTAATGGCTACTTACTGTAGGTTATCGGCAAAAAGCTCGGCCGCTCGGAATACTAGCGGCTGTCGCATGCCATGCTGCGCCGGCCACCTACCACATACCACAGCCTCTGCCGGGTACCTAATGGGAGCACCGTTATGCCAAGCGGGAGCGGTGCATTTCGATCCGCTTCTAGGAAATGCTGATGTGCTTCACTGGCTGAGTTTTTGTGGATTCTCAGCATTCGACGAGAAAATTATATTGTTCTGGCCGTGAATCGATGTAGGTTGAGTAATGTTGTGCGTTTAAAACGATGGCTTTTATTTATTTATTAACATTCCATGCTTTTATGGTAGTTTTTATGGCTACGTACTCTATCATTACAAGTTTAGAGCTAATAAAAACATGCAAGAGAACAGAATGCTGCTGAATTTTCACACAAAAGTCTTACATTTACTGCCACTCCTTTTAAATAAATATTAGTCTAAACACACCCAGTTTTTGATTATTTACTGACTATCAATAAACATCATTTACGACGTAATCGAATTAATCTTTCTAATATTTAGAATTCATTAATATTAAATCATCGATTTAAATCGTTTAGAATTATTTCCGCGCGCGGCGGTAAAGACGTCGGACTATCGAGCACAAAGTCGTTAATTCGAATCCCACTCACTACGGGCATACACCTACACATCTACTTGTACAGACATTAAGGTGTTCCCTCACCTAGAGCATTCGCCTGTAATGTAACATTTCAGATTTAACTTTGAGGATTACATTAAGTTGTAAATATAAAAAAATAATACACACGGTACATTTTTTCGCGATAAAAAGTAGTCTATGTTTCAATCCAGGGTGTCAGCTACCTCCATATGAAATTAAAATCCGTTCAGTAGTTTTTACGTGACAGAGTAATAAACATCCATCCATACTACAAACTTTCGCGTTTTTAATATTAGTAGGGATTGTATCATCAAGTTGCGCACTGTAATGCTCGGTTCTCATCTTTCACTGATGTCATGCTTAACTCAGTGACGTCAAAGTACAGGCGAATGGTCCCTCTGAGGTAACACCTTAAGGCTTAATATAATTATACAATGTACTTCATCTCTAAAAGGTAACAGCCCCCTTACCATGAACTCTTAAAGCTGGACTGTTTACGGTGTGGAAGCGAGACGCCGCGCGCCGCTACGTGCAGTGTAATATTGCATCTCACTTCTACAACGTCACCTGCCAAGCTTTAAAATATCATGGTAAGGGGGCAGGAAAGATCCACAGTAACTGAATCACTGAATCTTTATTACATAACAGAACGTCATTCTGATCAAAAAAATTACATAATTGATAATTATTTAACATTAATGACGGATTGCACAATATTTTAATATCTTCCTTCGAATTAACATACCTGTACAATTAATTTGTAATTGGTTTTGCTGGCGTGTTACATGCGAAGGAATGAGGATATCTAATTTCTTTAAACGAAGAACAAATCCGTTAACACTTCGTTTAGCGGTAAGCCGGTAACTTAATGACCAAATATACAGGTGTTTTTGTTTGCTAAAATAAATATACTGTATTAATTTTGTTCTATTATTGATAGTCCTTACTCAGATTTCGGAAGTCTACATTCAGAAATAGATTTAAAAGAACTGTACTGAGGCGAATGCTTTTTGCTAAGCAATCGTCAAGGCACGTTGTATGGGTATTCCCATAGATATAGGATCCAAGTAGTATGAGGTATTCCCATGTGATTGTAGACGTGACAGCAGATTTGACACAACATAGATTACATAGCGTGTTCCAAAATTACACGCTGTTCCGTGCTTCATGGTACTACAGAATACCATTAATAAATCAAATTGATTAAAATAATTTAAAAAAAAACAACGGATCCAAACTTGTTGTCCTCTTTCCTTCCGACCTTGTCTCATAAGCAACACGCAACAAATGCAACATGCACTCCTTGCACGGCAAAATGAACTTTATTGGTATAGTTATAAGAGTTATGTAATAGTGTAACGTTTGGTACGTCTTGTTGCGCAACACGCGAAAGTGTGCATCCGAGCGAGGCAAATGTTGAGTGCATAACACATCTCCATTTCAATGGCATTACGTACTTTGTTTATTAGATTGCTCGAGTAGCTTCCAAGTTTTTTTTAATTAAGATTTCATATTAATATTCAAGAGAAACAACTCGTGAATAACATTTTCTACAAGAGCAGCAATACCAACATACTTCTTACTACATGAACTTGTATGATCTGAGGTTTTGAGAATGACTTCAGAGATATTAAATATTCTGAAACAGTATTGACTAATTGATATGCCTGAAATAATCACGCAGTGAACTAGCGTAGTGACCATTGCTAGTGCCTTCTCTGTGAGAATAGGCCTTTGCCCTGCATTGGGACAGTCATAGACTGTTTAGTTGACTTCGAAGAGTAAACGATTTCTGACCAACTAAGATAATATACTAGGGACTTTCATTGCCTGTTGCACATTCAATTTCACGAAGTCATCAGGATGGCTCGTCTCCTATGTTAACGTCCTTTGCATCTAGCTATTAATCTGTTCTCAGCTCGTAAAAGCTTGGATTAGTACCAACCAGCTCTATCTTAGTAACTTTACTATTAAATTGCCTGGTCATCGATCTACATCCAGTATACTGGTCAGAATCTATAGATGTTATGACAATATTCATTTACGTAAGTTAGTTGAATTAGAGATACATAATTATGTAGCATGATACTCACTAGAAAACGTATACAAACAGTAATGAATTACCTAATGCAGCAAAATATGCTTGTAGTAAACATAATCATATTATGTATGTATGAGTACGGCTGTTATATGAATTTAGATTCTTTACTCCATAAAGCTAGGACTGTAGAGCGGTCCTTTATTAACAAGATGCAGCCTCGTAAAAAGCACTGGACAAACCAGATTTAATAAGATGAATGGGAAATTACTCGCGTCTTGTGAGAAAAGTGTAAGTAAAGTATCTTGAGAATAGCATCTAGGAATAACAGACTAATAATTAAATTAACAATAGTCAAGAGCGCACTCTCACAGTTGACAAAAATAATACATAATATACTAGAAGTGGTAGAATTTGTTTCTTATCTCACATCTTAATAACAGTGCAATTAACACCTCTAACGAAACAAAAGTTAATGGTAGTGTTGTGTTTAATTGTGATACAATTCTTTTAAAAGTTCTAATATCAAAATCGAAAAAGAACACCAATATTGCAAGAAAGATGAAATGAAGAAAAACTCACAAGTAAGAGATGACGATAAAACTTTTATCCGAAGCAAACGACAAACCCTACACACCCCTCGCATAAAAAAAAACAAACAAAAAACTGGACTACATATTTTGTTAACTCAACTATTCCTACCTACAAAAAATTTACGTACATTGTAGTTTAAAAATATTTTCCTCCGATAAATCAAATGGGAACAATCAAACACTAGAGTCGTCAGTCAACTAGGTACGCATCTATACAACCAAAAGCGATTGACACCGTGACATTCAACTAATCGTGAGCTGCCACCGGTACTAAATTGACAGAAGTTGACATATCAATCGCATTTGAATGCGTACATACATTGTTGTTGGTACAGAATTTGTTAAAAGAGTATATTAGAACTTTATCATAGTGTTTCGATTACGTTTTTGACCTAATCATCTATTTATCTACTTTGCACACCCACTCCTCCAACCCTACGGGTCTGATAAAGGGGAAAGGGGAATTGCCTAAGAAAATACACCAGAAATGGCAAAAAGCCTATGGGAATTTTAATCTTCCATACACCTATGATCTACGATGGTAGTATACCCACTCGTAGGTGTCACATAAAGCTCGTAGGGTCAAGAGGAAGGGCACCAACATCCTCCAATACACACTTAAGCTAACACGATCACTAACCCGCTTACCAAGCAAATGTGATTATGGCGATATTGCTTTACGACCGTCGGTCATAGCTGTACATTCAGAGGCATGTTGACATTGAGTGATGACTTAGGTAAGTAGGTACTTCGGTAAAGTACCTTTATTTATGCCGTACTGCAGACGAAGTTTGTGGTGTAGAAGTTAGGTACAGAAAAGGCGAATTTTGTAGTAGATTTGTGTTAAGGTTTTTGTTGCACAGTATACCTCCTGGATACTCTTATATCATTATAAACATTCAAGATTTCGATGACTTTTAGTCCCACTAAAGTAAACTATTTGCCGGCTTACGACTCTGCTCTCTCTTGATTTAAGCCACCATGGTTATAATTATATTCAACAACATGGCCTTTCCTTAGACGAAAAAAATCTACGAGTATATCGTAGTTTTGCTTGCTTAACGGTTGCGTCAAGATGTGGTAACAAAAACACAAACATTTTTGATAATTTATATGTAAAAATTAAGCACAAACATCTACTTTACATACATTTCGCATTTATAATCGTGTCCAGCGGAATTAATAATTTCATTGTCTAACGGTGAAATAAAATGCCGTACGCTGTTGACATCTAACTGTTAGTAATTATTTATTTAAATGATAAAAAGTTTTGTAAGTATTATGGCCTAATCAAAACGATAATACCTACGGCTATAACAATTGCGCCATTTAATGAATTTCCGGAATTAAATAATGATCGGATCCCTCAAGGAGCTATATTTGGCCAAGTCTCAATTGTTAATGACAAATCGACAAAATAATTGTCTGTTGCATTGCAAATTACAGTTAAAATTAAATATATTCTTAATGAAATTAAATTTAGAAATGCATAATATTTCGACTGTCTCTTATTCAATGCGTAATCATTGTTTTCGTTGCACAAATGGCAGCTTTTCGTGTGATCAGTAGGAAAGTCCAAGCATCGACAACAGTTCCTCATTGTAAGGAGAGGAGTATCTCACGTAACCAAAGATTAAAATTCAACAAGTGGACTAGAAAGTATACTTTAAATCGTTCACGTAATTGTTTACATAAATATACATTCAACTTAGGCATTACAAGATGCACTAGACGTACAAGTGAGTTTAGTGTTTACTTTGTGTTCCTTTGTCAACTGTGTCAAACGAAAGGTAATTTGTTACATTATGTAAGTATGACGTTCAAATATGTAGCTGTCGAAGATACTATATTTATTGGAACCTAAAAATCGGCGCGTTTTCGATTTTTTTAACCATCGACGATTTCTTACGTCGGACCATATGTAAAACACAGATCTTTGGTCCACTTTCAAATCAGAAAACCATAGAACATGAATATAGGTTATAGAAAACATAACTTGCAGCATCGACACTCATTCAGCTAATCAAACCTGTCCTGCTTTAAGACTTCATGGTACGGGGGCTGTTAATTGCGTGACTGGGATGATTCAGACGAAAAATAACAACATCACGCTGCTTTCTATTTATCAGCATAATGCATACGTAACTACTAAAAAAATATAGTTTCGGACACTTAAAAAAAAACATATTCCTCGGACATCATGTTAGTTTCCTAAAAAATATAACCACTGTTTAGAGTTGCTTCACATAACTTTACTGTCCATAATTACTGAAGCAAATACTAATAATAACATGCAATTACACCTCGGAGAATAGTTAAACTTTTCTATCTATAGATAATAATTCTAGTCCGCTCCTTGTAACCAAGAAAAAACAAAGACATAAATGTGAGCTAACCTGTACTTAACAAGTAACGTAAATACATTTCTTTTTCTATGCTGATGATTTAGTGATCTGGAATTAAACATGCAGAGTACGTCGAATTTGCAAGACTAATCGCCACCGTGCAAATTACCGTCCCTGAACTCATTTTCGCTTCAGCTTTTGTTAAATTCGACGCGCACCGAAAAACCGAACGCAACTCATCTTCCAAATTAACATAAACATTGCATTCGCAGACAGCCTTACTTGTTATTAACAAGAGTTTGAGTTGGCTTCACTTTCAATAGTGTATGACTTAATAACTCTTAAACATGTAGTTTCCTAACTTACTCGTGTTCTTTCAACTTTTGTTTAGTCACGAACCTATATCGTTGAGTCTCAGGTTTGGTAATACAAACAAACAATGTACGCATGATACAATGGTGGTGCGTTAGGTTGTATGGTACAATAGGTGAAGGTGGTTGAGTCGCCGGATCTTTTGAAACCCATTATCGGTTCGTGCCACATCGTTTGACCTGATTACTTAACGCCAGCCTAATTAATACTCTGGCGGCCTGGTATTAGCGTAATGATCTCATGTTCCTTTGAATGCCTTTACGACTTACATGATTTCATATTTTCTAACTTTTCCAAATAATGTTATACATAACATCACACCTGTATTCCCCGAAGGGGTACGCAGAGGTGCACATATAGTACACCTATATTTCGCCAGTTATGTTTTAGGTACCAATGTAATAGGGGGTGAGCCTATTGCCATCAACCGGGCACAAATGCTGCTACTGAGAATTACCTAATGGAAAAACCCTGTAACACTTTGCCCGACCCGGGTTTCGAACCCAAAACCTCGTGCTCAGCAACCACTAGACCAACGAGGCAGTCAGTGTTATGAAGAGACGCTAATTATTGTCACACTGGATAAAAGGGAAAGCCTTTCTAATAGGATTTCTAATAAGAAGCGTTATTAGTGTTTGTACCACACGTTAGCAACGTTGATTACTGTGGGTCACTGTATGAAAGTCCAGTCGGCCATAGAAGGTAGCAGGTTCAAATAAGGTACGCGTAACGGCCGGTAGCGATTCTATCAAGACATATAATTTATAAATACTTGATAATTGATAGCTCAATACAGTCAGGTCAATTAGTGACACCTTCTATGTTTATATAACGTTTTTACTGTGCCCGAGAATGTAACCTATTAAACCAATATAATGTACCTATAGTCTGTCTCATGCTCGCCCCCTATTACATTGGGACCTAAAACATAACTGGCGAAATGTGGATGTACTAAATGTGCACCTCTGCCTACCCTTTCGGGCAATACAGGCGTGATTTTATGTAGACTGTCTTAATTTGGAGAGATCTGCACTTTTAAATTTAGTTTTATGGCAGTTGATGTTATGGGGAATCCCTTCTAAGGATTTTTGCTTGTTCATCCAATGAATTGCAATGGTATTTCTTATACCATTTCCCATGTATTGTTCAAGGTGTGACAAATAAGTACTTAAAAATAATTAACTAAATGTACTGTGGAGCTAAATAAGAATTAAATAATTGTTGACATTTAGGTGGCGATGGAGCGTAAGGAGAAAGGCTAATCATGTAATATAACATTTAACTCGACCCTAAAACACCAGTAGGTTAATGTCGTCACGACAACTTTATTATCCTAATCATTGCTTCCAACCTTGCTGATGATAATTATAATAATGCCACCACAAACGTCCAGTCACTTACATGCAAAATACAGAAACGCCTTGAAAGAAAAAAATAATTCTCTAACATTCAAATGAATCATCTCACTCATTTTATTAGACTCCTATTTCTGTCTTATACAACCTTTTTACTGGTGTTCTATAAACGTAGGCACTAATTTTCTTTTCTTCCTTTTGCAGACAGCATCCTCTCACTTTACAAGCAACACTTTAATATAAACCTTCCTAGAATCCACTGATTATCGCAGGTATAATGGTAATACCTAGATAAATTAGGTAGATAAGTGTATCCACGTAGGTTCGCGGCACAGGGATAAATATTAAGAAGGCTTAAGTCGTGGGCGGATAAGAGGTATCAAGCTGAGAATAGCGATTCATATATCACCGTATACCTATCTGCCCCCTTACCATGAACTCTTAAAGCCGAACAGTTTATGTTGGGGGATCAAGACACCGCATTACCCTGCAAGTAGCGGTGCGTGGCGTCTCGCTTCTACGTCGTAAACTGTCCTGTTTTAAGATTTCGTGGTACGGGGGCTGTAGTGGTTTAATCTTCGATCTTTACTGGAGCAATCGCAATGTATTTGCCTGTACCCTGTACTAAAGGGTTCTTTTAGGATCACGCACAGTTATAGAGTTGTATGGCTTAGATAAAGATAAAGATAATTTTATTTTGCAAATATGGGTAACAGTGAAAGATGACAGAAGAATACAGGTTCGGCCATATTTTACCATGCAGGCATGCAAAAGACATAAAACTTAAAAAATCAATTACTTAACACACTAAATACAATTTTAAAATAATTACACAATGAAGCACAAAACAAAGAAAACATCCAAACTAACTTAAAAAATCTTTTTCATTGAGGTACTTCCCTATGTTATAGTATGCTTTAACCACTAAAAAACTTCGTAGTTTTTTTTTAAATAGTGCTAACGGAAGCTCTTTCCAACTCTTAGGAATCTTATTATAAATGGCTGGAGCCATGCAGTAGATACTTTTGTGCATAAGGGCTGTCTTGGCTGGTTCCTGACATAACAGGCTGTTATCGCGTCTATTGCGAGGAAATACATCGGCCATGCGTTTAAAACGACCAGGATTTGTCTTTACAAACACAGCTGCCTCTAGAATATACAGACAAGGCAATGTTAAAATCTTGTGATTTTTAAAATATGGTTCACAACTATCAATGGGTTTTACCTTAAACATAGCTCGGATACACCTTTTTTGTGCCTTGAAGGCGGTTTCTCTTTCAGTAGAGTTTCCCCAAAATATGATACCATACCTCAAATGTGATTCTACTATTCCATAATAGGCAGTAAGAAGTGCATTTGTGTTGATTATGGTAGATAATGTGTGTAGAGCATATGCAGACTTACTCATTTTCTTACATAAAATATCAATGTGTGATTTCCAATTAAATTTTTGATCAATTTGTAGACCTAGAAATTTTGTACTTTCAACTTCTTCTATAGTATTATTCCTGTAGTGTATATTCAAGTTAATACTAGCAGTCTGTTGCCTAAATTGTATAAATTTAGTTTTACTCAAATTTATTTTTAAATTATTTGCGTTATATAATATAGTTGAAATAATAGTTGCTTACACAACTCTTCCACATTTTTGTCTGAACCTAAAGCTTAGATGCAGGTTTCGTACTGAGGCTGTCGACACACGAATGCATAATTTCTATGACTTGATCTATTGATATGATTGATAGGGTTTAGGGGGAATTACTATTCATATAGGTGATAAAAAATTGGCACGCCTATGGCCAAGGATATTCGAGGAATTTTATTTACAAGTATAAACAACCATGGCCTCTTTTTATTTTCGTAACCGCCAAATGCAACCCAATGCATCATTCTTATAATATATACTATTCATTAACTTATCTAAAACAATCTACAATATATACAAAACAATAGTTCTAAAAGGAAGCTAGTAAAGATAAACGAGTATTTCCCGACCTATTGTTCGCTAAAATCTACTGTAATTTAGCAATCGCTGACCAATTACGTGTAGCTAACTAAAATTATTCAAGTCATTCGAAATCCCTTTTAGATTTAATTGAATGCGGAAATAACTTCCTCCTATTGGCTAGTAAAAACGGTCCAATTTAAATTTCGATGCAGTTTCTTCGCACGTGCCAGTATACCTAGTTATATAATGATGTATATAGAGGACAACGTAAACGATGATTAGTATGTTAAGTACGTTTCCTTTTCCTGTATCTGGTGGTGGTGAGGTGAATAATAAACGATGAACCATTACCCTCGCTGGCGGAACGGAACGAACAAACTCGCTGTGTTGCGACTATGTGGCCATTACGTATCCCAAGTGAGCCGATATCGGTTATTTCTATTGCTTGCAGTGATTGGTCTTGCCCTCAATTGTTTATCTAAGCAAATGTGCAAGGAAGACTTGTAAACTATATTTCTGTTTTTGCGTCTTCGTTATGCTTTTTTCAATAAATACTCATGAAATTTTATCATTTTGTTTATTATTGCTTTATCTTATTTTTACATCCCTAACAAAATATGAATATCTTGGCTGTCTGTGTAATTTATCAGAATTTCTTACACATGAAGGAATAGTTTCATTCAAAGAAACACCTACTAATATACCGATGTCACTCTCAAACGAACGTACTTACTTAAACACTCACAAGAAAGGTGTTATTACGCTCATTATTCTATCGTCTATCTCGATCTGTAATCTAAGACTGTTTCAAATGAGTCCGGGATTCAGTGGATTTCCGTGAAATCCGAGCGATAAGCGGCGAGATCTGAATCAACGGCCACAGCGGGTGCTCACTGCCCAGCAGACCATTAGCCGTAGCTGATTGCAACTGCTCCAACTACCGCAGCTACATTTAAATGCATCCATGATAACGCGACGGTTTAATCAAGGAACTTTACGTATGTATGCTTCGTTACGCCTTATCTTAAATGTAACTACAGTTGCGGAGTACGCGGAAGTAAGGAACGGGCCATTTCTTCAATTCACATAATATTCTTCTTTTACAGATGACTTCTGAGAGCTCATTTAATTAACAAATATAAACGGTGAGCGGCATAAAAGGTATCTGAGTATACGGGTAATTAAGAAAAGTTAAAAAAGACTTCGTTCCTAAGTAAGACGAAGATGTTTTGTTGTGATCATTCATGCGCGGTACACAAACAGTTATGCTAGGTTTAAATAAATGTTTCAAGATTTATGCTGCGTGAACTAAATCGTCAGTAATAATTAAGTTCACGAGATAATTACTGCACACACCAGTTGAGTATACTCAGATTGAAATCTGCAACAAAAATGCTTTTGAAATTAGGCAAAATAGAATTCTTCTTCGAATGATAGAACCTGCGGTAACAAGGCTTTGATGTAATTTTTAATAGCCATTTACCAGCCAATTGTTATGCAATTCGAATAAGAATTTGTGTTATTCACTTGTTTTAATGAACATCCAAGCAAATGAAGCCATTTGCGAGCAGGAAACCATAAACCAAGCGTTGAATAATACCGCTGAGAATTTAAGTATTACGGCTTAGTTAGAATAGTGTCGCTAAATATTCTACCAAAGCTCTTAAGATAGGTTTATAGATGTTCTTTTGTGTGATAAAGGTATAATTTGTAGTAAGGAACTAAGGACCTAAAGCCTCTCTAAATAAAATATATAAATCCTTTACTCCATCGTTTCCACCCCCAAGGGCTAGATGTGCGTAAACAAAAAAACTATTTACGCAGTAATTTTGGAAACATATCGACTATATATTGGAACTTGACATTCAAAAGCTCCGTCCTTGTAAAACCTCACCTTCAGTTACATCACATTAGGGCAATGTACGAACTAATGACGTCGCAATGCCGTTTATTGCTGCACAGGATAGCTGCCACCATATAGCTAGTGATACCAACATCAATGCCCACTGCATATAAAACTAAATTGCATATCGAATATTTTGCATAAACTTAAGTAGTAAGTAAAACAACATCACGCCTGTATTCCCCGAAGGGGTAGGCAGAGGTGCACATACAGTACACCCACATTTCACCTGTTATGTTTTTAGGTCCTAATGTAATAGGGGGCGAGCTTATTGTCACTGGAACCCAGTAACACTTTGGCCGACCCGGGATTCGAACCCAGGACCTCGTGCTCTGCAGTC
This sequence comes from Abrostola triplasia, assembly GCA_946251915.1. Classification (NCBI taxonomy): domain Eukaryota; kingdom Metazoa; phylum Arthropoda; class Insecta; order Lepidoptera; family Noctuidae; genus Abrostola; species Abrostola triplasia. Next base: position 3,863,173 of record OX276434.1, on the reverse strand, counting down.
GCGCTGTGGTCTGGTGCCATGCAGTCCGAAATTGTAGATAGTACAAAAATCTCGCTATCGATAACATTTTGAGTGCCAGGTATTGAGCGTCGGAAATGAATTGAATAATCGATTCTAAAATTACATAGGTACTCAGCAACTGCGACCAGCGAAGTTAAGATCTGCCAATGGTCTGATCGTGTCAGTCAACTTAAAATAAGACGCGTCTAAAGATCATTTAAGTCTACGACTATAAACACGACAGGATGAATGACACTTAAGTTGTCATTTGAATATTACAGTAGGTATTATAAATTCGTTACACGTATGAAACCTCTAAAACCGCTAGCCTTTTTGTCTAACGCTAGACGAGGGCTCAAAATATTGAATTTAGATTTTTTTTTCTGTTAACCACTTTTGGAAAAGTAGATAAAGAAATTTAGAAACCCATATAATTTAAATACTAAGTAGACAAGTTCCTAATTCAAACATTAGTCTAAGATAGAACCTGTAGGTATCTCCGAAAAAATATCGCATCGTGTTTATAGAGAAAGAACTGCGAGTAGGTTATGTTTTACCCATAAAGCAAATATACCAATGTGCTTTCAATATTTTTCCTAAAGTTATATTTCCTTGGGAGAAACTTTCGAACCTAAACAAAAACGACGCACAATATGTACCTAACGCCTTTGGTAAAAAAACATCTCACGTTTCATCGGCGTAGCGTAACCGTGAATAAAATTGAAAAGTATATTATAATTATTAAAGTCGTATAAAAACTATACAATTCAATACTACGCAACTTTCGCCAGTTTGTTTAGGATGTGGTTTTCTAACACTCAACTGTTTATTATTTAGATGATCGATATTACAATTGTATGTATCAACACTGCGAATGAACAAATAGTAAAGCTGTCATTTTCTTTTATATGAATTCAAAAATAGAGGAGGTTCTCAATTCGTAAGTCTTTTTTTTATTTCATGAATCTTTCTTAGGCTATCCTATTATTATTCGGATTTTATTTGAGTTCATTAAGATACGTATTGATGTTTGTTAAAGTTAAATAGGAGCCCACCTTCTCCTGTAGTTTAGAATTGTACTCGATTATTACTCTTACACTCTCCTGGCGTTCTTGGGGAAGCCTTTGTTCAACAGTGGACGTCTTTCGGCTGAAGATGATAATGACGAATACTCTTACCGTAGATGGCTATGTGTTTACGACTATGTTAGGAGGATGAATGGCAACATTCTCTTGTTCGCGAAACAACATTCTGCGATCGCCAATCCAATTGCTAATCATGATGATTAAGGCAATTTTCTCACGACCGTTCTTCATAGCGGTCTGGTAGGACTCTCTGTAGCAGTAGACGTTTATGGGCTGATGATACCTATACAAGTTATGTTCCCACGCCGTATATTAATAAGATCGCACCTTTGTGCCCTTGTTCAGTAGTAAATGTGGTCTATTTTAGATCTACATTCCGTTATGACTGTAAAAGTCTGTGTAATTAGAGCATTGGGTAGGTAATACTTCGTACAATAATTTAAATTGTATGATTAATAAGTTCTCTAATTTGGCCAGTGGCTAGAATCTTTGCTGATACTTTTTTTTTGTAGCCTAAATATTGTCCCACTGTTAGGCAAACACTGACTATTCCCTGGTTTTGGAAGGTCTTCAAATCGTCCCACTATCTTCGTCCATTTAGATTGCTCATTTAATTATATTAAATATTTAATTTCGAACACCCTAACGATTGGGTATCATTACAAATGTGATGTAAATAGGGTATATTTATTGTAATTTATCATTATATTTTTAGACGCATTCGGGGAAATAAATCCAACACTATGACAGAAGCGCCTACTTCCGATATTTTACGTTAGATGGGTTTAAAGAACACTATAATAATTGGAGATTACTGACGCTGCGTTCATTAAACTAACGAGTTTCAAATTTACGAGCATCGTGATGTATGTAGCATACCAAAGAAAGAATCTCGAAGATACATTGCCAATAAATTTGAATAAGTGATAAAACCAGTGGATAATCACTTAATTCAGTTCATAAATGTTGATTAGGTTAAAGGCAAGTTTATGTTTAATGTATTGATGGAATTCCTTAGTTTCTATGCAATGAACGAAAATAAATAACGAGAGTAATCTATGGATGTGGCATTATAATTGGTAATCAAAACCAGAACAGCAAGTACCATAGATGAAATACATCTTTTTATATGCTCTAGTAATTGAGTTTAAGCAGAAGGTACTATTTTATTTTCTTCATTTGATTATTGAGTCGCAGTTGGTCTGTTGGCGTAGTTTTAATGGGTTGTTGACTAGATCTACATTAATTGGGAATATCTTTACTTATTAGTGTACCTAAGTAATTATAAAACCCGATAGATAAATTGTAATAGTACGTAACTAATACTTGTCAATTATAAATTAATATAAGTAGGAAGAAATTTTAATAGCTCTCCAGAAGGCTTAATACTAAACATGTCCTCCAACATCTAAGGCGCAAACTTAGTATAATAACAATCCTGTTTCACTTACCTCTACTTAAGTTAATATAGTAGAATCCCTTGCCGTCACATCGACGTTCGTACCAGCACAACACAAAATAACGCAGAAATAATATCTAACTCTTTAATAATTTCATCTGTGATTGATTTTATGTTCTACTATCGATCATTTTACGCGCGCTCGTTTAAAAAAAGATCGCGGCAACGGTGAACGTTGCAACGGCCTGCGCTCCGCGCGCACATCTATGAACTGAATGTTTTCTTTCAAATTCAAACTCCCCCCATCTTAGCGGCGGCACTTCGACCACAGCTTATAAGCTCGGCCACCTGTCAGCCAATCAAAACGGATTCCACGCGGAACTGAGGGCTGTTAAATACTTAATCTCAATAAATCAAACAGCTCTATAAATAATAAAACAGTTATTTATTTCTTAACTACATTTGACAATAATCATAATATGAAATTCATAGCATAGACACAGTTACAAGTTCAACTTATTATATCTCTAGGAAATAATTATCCTAACTACATTTAACTAACTTCTTGTAATAAATAGGTTCACTAGGTATGTGACCTGAGATTAAAAAGGATTCGAGAAACCACATGAACATATTTATTCGATTTATGGTCTTATAAAATACGTTCGCCAGTTTAATTACACTGGCTAGTGATGGGTATACAAATCAAATTAGTTCCCGAGGGCTTTTAAATAAAGCTGTCGACGTAATAATAATAAAACATCCGAACGTGCGTCATTAATCTCATCCAATCTCAGGTCACTACTATATAACGATAACATTATTCAATATTTTTACCCAAAAATGTTAAAAATTAGTTATACTCTTCTACGTAAATTCATGATTTTAATACGTTAAATTAGGTACATACTTTTAATATTTTAAATAGTTCCATATCGTATAATATTTCCATAAAACATTAATTTTGTTCAGAAGTCAGTAGATACATTTCTGGTTGTTTTTCATAAATATGTAAGTTACTTAGAATAATTACGAAGGTAACAATTATGTCGAAATCTTCGATCTATAATATAGTTGATCGAAGATTGAATTATATTGTCAAATATGAATTCCTTGGAATGAATACGTCATATAACAGGTACAGTGAAATGTATAGAGACAAAACGTATCTATTAACAGATTTACCAGTAATTTAAAATCTATAATCATTGAAAATAATATTTTATAAACGGTTAAAGTTACCTACTTAGGTTTTCGTTCGTTATTTCGGTCTCAATATTCTCGTAAACTAACGAAAAAAACAAAACACTGACTGTATATTAATATTTATCTGAATACACATCAGGTAAAAATAAAACAACACAATATATCGTTTAATCTAGGTAAGTGGATACAATCTGTCTATCTGTGCACCTCTTAAATTAACGGAAAAGCTGGCCGGCCGCATACGTTCGGAATCCGAATTTGGTTACCATAACCTACGTTTGTCAAATCGAATCCATCGATTTCTTAATTTCGTTTAATAAATACTTTTTGAATTGCTTTTAACTGGTATAATTTTAAAAATCGAAACATACACGTGCGGTGGTTCAACGGGGAATTCGAATTCCGAGTGTGAGCAGCCGCACTAAAAGACAATAAATACATAGAAAATTTCAGTCGTAAGTTGGCCTAAATTCGAAAAAGTATTCACAGTCAATCAAAGGTCACTAGGTATCACAAAAGAATATTATTTATAATGTAGATTCATTTTAGTTAATCTAAGTGGTTTTGTTGCTTCATCAAGATTCTTTGAAAATAATATTAATTAGAAAATTATCATAACAATTTTGTGACTAAAATAATTTCTTTGAGATTAAAGTCTTAAACACTACTTTGATATGTTCTAAAGTTAAATTTAAATAGATAGCTACCAAGTCATGAGATAATTAATTGATTCGATATTTTATAAAATAATTCACGTAATTAAACTTGAGATTACACATAGATCTGCGATAACAAGCTTGGTAGACTACTGTGCTTTGCACAACAATTTCATAAGTAAATAATCGGGTGTTGTATGAAACCGCTTTAGATATAAAGAGCCATATTCAATATGATCAGTTGATCAGCCCTTATTTATACTGACGTCATTTCTTCGTGACCAGCAGCACCGTCTCGCTGTATCGGGATTTCACTGATAAAAAGTAAAAACTTAGGTATATCAAATTTTACAAATTTATAACTATTTATTATTAACTTTGATCTGTGCTCTTTAACGAGATTTTATAAATTAATTTCAATACAAATATTACCACAAATAAAAAAGGTACTAAATTCATGCAGTTTTATACTGAAGGTGCTACTAGGCGTTATTTGGAGATCCCCACATGTCCTCCATGAGTAAGCACAATCGAACATGACAAGAAGAAGATACCTAAAGTTAAGAAGACCATATATAAAAATATTCACTGAACATAGTGAGATAGAACGAATGGAGAATCTGAAGTATGTCAAAAGAATATAAGCCAGAGGACAGAACTGGTTGACCTGGTTGATCTTGCACAATCTTAGGAGTAAGCAGTAATGATAGAGTGAGAAAGAGAAAGGTGAGTTGTGGTTTAAAAGAAGAGGCGGTGTCCTTGGTCAATTTGGTGATGCGATGCAAGGAATGAAAGGTGATTCAAAAGTAAAATGATAGAATGTGCTAGTGCTTATTCTGAAGTGGCCCTCATATAAGGTACTTGTATATGTCTACAAGTACATTGTATTTAGATACAGAGGAGAAAAGTAGTGCCTACCTATGTATGTGGTATATAGTTTTTTAAATTGTAATTAGACTTTAGATTAGATGCATATTAACGAATTTTCCGTGTACAACCGATAAACAGCAACAAACCCAAGCTTTTAACCTAACATTCATAATTTAATCAATACTTAAAGCTATTTGTTTCGACATTTCGCAAGTATACCAACAAAACCACTTAGACCAAAGCAATTTGGTAACAATGTATGAAATAATTACGTCTCCTCAATGTTTGGGTTTTCTGAGAACAGCTGGTGGTCATTGTAGGTCCTCAGGTACTTCTTGGTGACAAGGTACAGCATGATGCCCCACTTCATCATCATAAACGACCACACAAGACGAATGATGATACTCGTTCTTATCGGCATCACATCTGTAAGACGATAACATATTAGCTGTGGTTAGAATGGATGTCGTGTGACGTCATTGGACCGACGAGTATAGTCGGCAAGATTTTCCGATAAATATCTGCACGCGAATAAGTAACAGTATACACATATGACATTGATACGCCTATAAGATCTTAGTTGTAGGCACTTGTTCATTGCTAGTTCAGTATAATAGTAGGCGTGAAACAACATCACGCATGTATTACTCGAAGGGGTAATCAGAATCCAAAAATTGTTTGGTACCTACTAAACTCCTGTATATGATTTAATAATAAAACCTAAAGCAAAGGATCTGTTGCTAAGCAGTCGCGCTTTGCTATTGGCTATGGAAGAAAATATTAGCTGTAGGTATTTAGTAAGTGATGAATACCTACTCTTAAATGATCGATTTCATAGGCAGGTATGGTCAATATTTAAACCGCAATTACATATCAAATAACTAACACCCGCCTAAGAAACTACTTACAACTACTACACTATCTACTACAATATCAACTGTGTGATCCGATTGGCGCAATGGCTGAGCTATTGGACTACTGCGTTTGGGTTTACGGAGTCGATTCCTGCACGGGACTTAAATTTGTGTTTATCACAGCTGTTTGTCGCTATTCTGGGTAATTGTGTATGTGATGTGTCATGTTTGTGAAACGCACCCACGACACAGGAAAAATATGAAGTCCTAGTGAGAAGCGACGTTAAAAACAAACTATGTATAAGTAAATATCTGTGTAACATAGTAAAGAAATTATGTTATGCTAAAACAATAATAGAAGTCTTGCATACAGCTGCACAAACATTTTGATACTTGTCATTGTAAGTTCATTACAACTTCAATAGTAGTAAGTGTGTATTATAAACAATGATAAGGTGTGGGGCAGTTGTATGAGTAATTATGAGTGAGTGTCTCCTTATCATAACGGCTAAACATTTGCAACAATTAATTCTATAAGCATGATATTAATAATTAACCAGAGATTTCATTACTATTAAGTAAAATAATGTAATTAAAGATTCGTTATGAATATAGGGAGACAAAACATGATATTCACCCACTTTTCTGTGAAATCAAAATCTTATCACAAAAATGTCAATAAGTTATCTTGCTAACTTTTATAAATCTTACAGTATTTTCTAGAAAGGACCAGAATCATTACAATATAATACTACTAAACTAGCTTATAAGTCTCCCACAGAACAAAGACCTCTTTTAATTCAGAGAATGCAGAAGCATTGATAAATTACATCCTACATGGGTTGGCAATTTTAGAATTATATTTATTATTATACTATTGATTTTTTTAACCAAATAGTTACTAATTACGAAATATTATTTTACAATACACTCACCAGCTTTATAATAGATCTCCAGGAATAGGTAGAAGAGTGTTAATGCTGTTCCAGCAACAAAGCCAACCATTCCAAAGTCTCCGATGTATTGCAATGCCTTTCTTGAGAAGTTTACATGTAAGGACTCCTTCAGATAATGGCAATGCAGCATCAATGCAAGTGATGCATGTATACCTGTAATATAGAGACATTCTGAGGGTTACTTTACATTCCTTATTCTTAAAAATTCTCTTAAGTAACGTAAGTTAACTATACAAATATAAAAAGCTTGTTTATAAATTATATATTAAATATGGTGGTGTTATAATCAAGTAATTAATTGTGTTGCAATAATACATATAATTATTTCCTTGCTGTGTTTGTCGAAAGATATTGTGATGAATCATAAAACTTTGAACTTCATAGTAAGGAAAATCCCCGTCCATGGATCCTATTACAACAGGCATGAAAATCTGTTTTAATTTAGGAAGGAATACCAGTAATAATAGATTTGAAACAATCCAAGGTCAATAAAAAGCTTTCTAGTCATAACATCAGCCTAAAACCTTTAATTCTACCAATAATAGTTTTTGTTATGTTATGATACTACAGTGTGAGTATTTGCGTGCATGACAAGTTCTATTTCACATGACTTACCAGATAAAAGCGCCCACATTCCGGCTTCAATGTTTGCATACACAATGCAAAAACAAATAAATGCTGACAATCCTAAAAGTGCACCAATAGCACTTAGTGCTATATGGATTTTAACACGTAACATATTGATTTTATTTATTGATCAACTCCTATAATATTTATAATTATTTTTGTCTCGAAAACAAAGAGAGATCGTTAATTTCGTATTCGTTTACAAGCACAGCTGTGGCAAAACTGTCAAACACGAAACAGACAACAAAAAGCAAAACAATTTATTAGAATAGTGATGTTCGTTTAGTGTTTTTTTCAAAAAGGTGTGCTTATCAAAATTATTGCTGCTGTTGGATAGTTTAATGGCTTGAACTTACAAGTTAATTACTTTTTGTAATTCTTCCTTCTAATCTCATCTCTTAGTCTTCAAATTAATTTCTAATACGATACAAGTTTAGCAACGTGCATGAAATAGTAAATTACAGTCAACATTCTGTTTTTTAAATTTTATTATTAAAGCAGCAGACCGTGCTATGTTGCGTACCTTGGGAGAGGCCTATGTCCAGCTGTGGACTGCATCGGGCTGACGATGAACATGATGATTATGTTTCTAGGCGATCTTTTAGTAACAACAAAAGTTATGCGATTGTACTGTCTTGTTAACTCATTTTCAATTCTATCAATGTCAAACTATTACTAAATGTCAAAGTGGCGGTCCATTGCTACTCTTCTTTTTGTTTACAATCATTAAATCTAGCATAACGTAAGCTCTTTCTCTATTGTTCTTACAGGTTTCAGTAATACTCTGAAGTCCCAAATCAAAGCTCCAACTGGCAACTACCACCCATCTCAATATGAAATCTTTTGTGAGCAGGAGCTAGCATTTTTTTAACGTATGTGACAATAAAACCAAACGCAGTCGATCAATCAAGATTAAATTGATGGGTGTTCAAAATAGTATTTTACAAACTTTATTGCCTCGCGAAATTCTAAAATAATAACCATGAGTCGTGTTAGCCAAGCTCAGATGAAGAAATTGTTAGATCTGCTCAGCGAAGATGGAATCCTGGTCGATGGCAGAGTAATGTACACTAACACTAATAAACAGAACTTTTGGAAACGTATTGCTATCCAACTCAATGCTGTAGACGGAGGAGTGTATAAGAATGCTTGGAAGTGGTGCAAAGTATGACTTAGTTTATGATGATCAGCTGTTTATCCAATGCTTGTTAAAGTAAACAAACATGGGTTGAAGTGTATCAAAGAGTCGTAATTGTTTTAACCCCTAAATGGACGATTTTTTTTTACGTTTTAAAAAAATATATTTGTGTAATAGACATGTATTACTGTCTAGGAAAAATGAGTAAAAAAATCTAGACATGAATTTACTATTTTTTTTTTGCAATAATGTGAGTGTTGTTTATAAACTACATTGCGCATTCAATGACATTTTGCAAGTATGGGTAAAATAAGAGTGGATATTGTTTTTGAAATGTGTTTATTTATTCTAAATTATGATATTTATAAAAACAATTGCTTTTTTTCGTATCACATAAAGATACACGACATTTTTGGCACATTTTGAACGTAAATCCTGAACATTTCGGGAATTTGCACCTCTGCTGCTTATCCAGCCAAACTGCCCAATGACATGTCTGATCCAATCTGACGTCTTTCAAAGGAATTGCTTGAGCTGGTCCTCGGAACTTCTTCATTACAAGTTCTCTTTGTATTGTGCTCCCACTAGGTCGACCACGTTTAGCGCCATTTGCAGGTAGACCCAATTTGCAGAGGGTTTCGGCAAGTTCTAGTCTAAATGTACCCAAATTGAGAAGTTGATCATTTCCTTTTATATTATTTACCTTCTTGAACATAACCCATGAATTTATAACTGCGAGGTCCAGGAAATGATAAAATAAGCGCATGGTCCACTTGCGGCTCTTCATTGTGATGTGATAACGACCTATAAATGAATCTAATAAGTCCACGCCCCCCATGTGAGCATTGTACTCCTTGATGACTTTGGGGCATGGAATAGCAACTCTCTCTTTCTTCGATTTATCAAAGCGCGTGACTGTGGTTGCTGGTTCTGCTCCTACGTAAGTGGAAAGAAGGTTAACGGGCTTGTTATCTTTCCACACAACAGCACTTACGTCAATATCATCCACAGTCGCCACGTTTTCCTCATAGAATCCTCTGGGTACGTTCTTTTTCATTATAGTGTTTTTGTCAGGCAATTTGCAGTTTCTCAATCGGTTTACTCTTACTGTTCCCAGTGAGAAAATTCCTTCCTTAGCTAAATAGGTGACGAGAGGCACAGAAGTATAGAAGTTGTCGAAGTATATAATGTGATTCACATTGCGTGGTACCATTCTAGCTAACCTGACGACTGTATTTCCAGACTCTCCCAAATCTGGCTCACCAGGTAAGATGTTATTTTTGGAGCCCCCTCCACTGTAAACCTCAAATCTATGAGCATATCCTTGTAGACTGCAGATGAGATATAATTTGAACCCCCACTTGTGGGGTTTATTGGGCATGTATTATGTAATGGCTCATTTTGGTTGCACACATCTGCTCGTCTATGGAAAGCCTTTGGTCTAAGGGAACCTTTCCAAACTGGCAGTTGAGCATTTCCTCAAGAGGTCTTATTTTGAATAGCCTGTCATAGTCTGGATGATCTTTGGGTAAGCATAGCGTATTGTCGGCAAAATGGAGAGTGGATCTTATTTTTTCAAATTTTTTTAACGGCATCGTATTTTTTATGTGATCATAACCAAATTTATCACTCCAGTAAGCCCTGGTGTTTGGAAATTTTATGACTGAGGGGTAAATCAGAATGCCTAGGAATTTATTTAAGATATTTTCATTTATAATTTCAGGATTGGATATTTGTTTCTGGGCCGCGTATAAGTTACTTTGTTCTACAATTTGCTTTTTTAGATCTGATGTAAAATAAAATGAAAAAAAATCATACGGCGTGTTACAAGACATCAATGCTTCCGTTATCTGAGTTTCTCCCCTAAAAATAAGGCTGTCTTCAGCAGTAACAAGATTCCGTTTTCGCCAAACCAGAGGTCGCTTAGAAATCCCTTGTGATCTACTCTGGGGTACTGCTTCTCCGGCTTCCAAAATAGGAGGGTCTGGCATATTTTGATCGTTGTCAATTACGAGAGGAGGATCAGCATCCACTTCATCAGACTGGGCATTCTCACCTTCATCACTATTTTCAAGGTCCCGAAGAACATCTCGAGCTGTTTGATAATAGTGACCTTCATCCTCTACTTCGGAGTCCGAGCCGTCTAAGCCATCTTCTGAATCTTCAAGTTTCTAAATACTTTGTAATTTCGCTTTCTAGTAATCGCGGCATGCTGAAAAGCAAAATAAAAACCCTTCACCAAACATGCATTTATTTAGCAGGCAATGCGCATTGTAGTTTTCCTACAACATACCAGATTTCGCGTAATTCGACAGTAGCATCAAGTAATTTTCAATGTTTTACAACATGAACATGTAATTGAAGATATAATCAAGCAAATAAAAATATGTTATATACTTACATTATATTTTATCAAAGTCCGAACACAGCTTCAAAACTTAGTTTCGCGCCACTAGAAAAGTTTTCTTCAAAGTGACATTTGACATTCATTTATTTTTAATGCATAAAAATATTGGATAGTGCCAACATTAAAAAAAGTACAAAATTCGTTCAGAAATAAGAACTAGTTGTCAAAATTAACAAAAAAATAAAATAAAGATAATTTTATCTGTGATGTTTAGTATGTTGTTTAAAAACAACATTGTCCATTTAAGGGTTAAGGACTATTTACACTTATTTTTGTTGCCTATTCTTTATCATTGAATTAATAAAACAAGGGTCTTCATTTTTTTTTTAAATAAGTCTCCAAATCCTTGCACATCCTTGGTACATTTTGACCCAAGGCTGTTTAAAGGGACTTATTAAATCCAGTAAATACTGAAAAAAGAAGGGGTTTATTCCAAATCCTATGTCCAACAAACATAAAATTCAAAATTGATAGATCTATAAAATAAATAATAATTAGTGCTGTTAAACTGTTTTAGTCCCCTTCACAACTTAGCTAAAATGTATAAGTATTATTGCTTTTAGTGCTTTCATTTAAATAAAATCTTATCCTATGTATTACTCACTTTTTAGATGTGGGCTGATTGGAAAAACAAAACAAAGAAGAAAGCCAACATAGTATTGAGAAGAAAAAGCTACAACATGGAACACCCAGCACCTACATTGACCAATTTAGAACTGAGACTATTGAAGATGATTAATTACCCTATTGATGACAAGGATGATGCCTTGAGATTGGAAATGGTAAATATTATTTTATTAATATATTTTTAACAGAATGACAGGACACAAAAGGTTTATTATCTCTACTTCTTACTATTATAGTATATAATTGCTGCCACAGTATGAAATTCAGGCAATAATTTCTTACATATTATATATTTAAGAAATAAATAAATATTTATGCAAATTGCATCAAAGACCTTATATTGACAATATATATTTTTACATACATTATACCTATTATTATTTAAAGAAAATAACAATGTATTATTATTTGGTATGGTGTATGGTAAAATTATGTTATTAGCTTATTGATTCTAATATTGATGGTCAGCTCAGCCAACTGGTACCCAGCACAGCCTCAAAATATATCATTGTTATATCCATTATATTTATAATTACTGCAGGTGGTAAGCAAAGAAGAAGTAGCAGAGAATACAGATGAATTTCAAGTGGAATTCTTAAATGAAGATTATGGTGATGGTGATTTGCACTCCAAGGACAAAACAACTTCAGAAGAAGAAGATAAGGCTTCAGACTGCTATGATAGGGTTACCAGTAAATTTTGTGATGTAGATGATATTTTACCAGGTAAATTATATAATATATTCTTAAATCCTAACATAAATTCGACTGTTGGGGCTAAGTTCCCTATTTATTGATGTTCAGTGGTTAATATTTCTTTATCAATATGTTTCCAGATGATAAATTAGAAGAACAAGAAGAATCATCAGATTATGACCAAAAACTTAATTTAAGAGGTATGTAACTTGTGATTTTTTAAGAAATAAGCCTCTATTTTTTTTTAATCAATTAGGACCGGTTAGTTTATTGGAATTCAACATAAGTATTTTTATGTTTCCATAAAAAATGTAGTATTACTTTCAGTTTCAGAAAAAGTATTAAAGAAAAGAAAAGTTTCATTAGAAGAATATAAAGTAAGAACAACATTAAAAATAGAAAAAGAAAGAGTTCAGCAAAAAGGTGAAGAGTTAAGACTGAGAGCACTGGAGTTGAAATTGAAAGGAGAAGAGTTAAGACTGAAGGAAATAGAGATGAATAAAATCAACTATTTGACAAGTATAGAAGAGGAGAAATTGAAGTGTTTTAGAGATATATCATCATCATTAAAGGAGTAAGGAGATAGTTTTTAATATTTAACTCTTACACAGTCACTCTTAGATCTGCAATCTTCTAAAGAGTTGCGGATTCGATTCCCGCACGGGACAAAAATTTGTGAGAGCGGATCTCACGATTTTTTCTCACAGATATTTGTCTCGAGTCTGGTTGTGTGAATATTTGATATTTCATGTTTGTGGAACACACCTACGATACAGGAGAAATTCCTAAAGAGAGACGGATATTTAAAAAAATGCATGTGTAGTATAAGAAAAAAATTAATGTAAAGGTTTTTCCTATTTCAGGTTGTCAGAGAGAACCAGAAGTAGCAGCCTACGGTTTCATAATGCTCTCTAGACTCTAGTTGTAATAAAGTTTTAGTAAAAATATATGGATATTGTTGTAAAAGAAAACTAAATATTGTAATTGACAATTATATTTTCAAGAAAATTAAAAACAGTTTTAATCATTTCATTTAAAATTTAACAGAAAACAACCCCATTGCACTTAAAACTATTTTTATTATTTTAATAGAATTTTTCAGTATAGAAACATTATTAAACAATTGTATGAAACATGCTTTAAAACATTTATAAAATGTAACAAATGTAGTTACATTATCAAGTGCTTCTAATTCGAAGTTATATCTCGATAAAATTTAAAACCAACTTAGGTGCAACATTAGGCATTAACAAAAATGAATATATCATTCATATAATTATAATAACTAATTAGGCACATTTTCTGTAAACAAACTAGTTATTTACAATGAACAAACAGATATGTCTCTTAGGCTCTTTCAAACTAACCAGCAGAGCATACGGTTCATACACATAATAATGTTCTCCTGACCGAATTTCTATCACCGGACTCTCTGAGACTAGTCAACTACGCAGAAGATATTATAGTGCTCAAGTATACACGCAAACAGAGGTGCACTCCCTATTCTGACACTCATAGTCCGATGGGAAGGTAGACCGACACGACCGGACAGAGATCAGGCGCAGTACAAAAGGCAATCCGCATGTGGAAATGGTCAACCATCATAAGAGTGAACCCCGCATATCGACTAACCCGCGCGGTAGCCCCACGACGTGACTACGAGCCCCTAGGATCCATAACTACAGCAGCACAGCAAATACAAGTCAATTTGAAAGAGCCCTTATAGTTAGAACCAATATTTGAATTCAAGTAATCATTTCATAACTCTTAATACTTGGACTTTTGCCTATTAGGCATTAAAAACAATAAATATCAGTATAATAATTCTGAATATTAACTTCCTTATACTAACTTAAAACAATTAAAACCTTTTCCAAGTCCAACATTTTGCATGCATATATTATATACAGGAGTTATTTTAACTCAGATTTATAACAAAACTAAGTTTTGTGATTTATAGCAGAGCGAAAATACATTTTTTATTAGAGGCAGTAAAACAAAAAAATGTTGTCTTAATATCACGTTCCTAGGCATTACTAAATTGCCATGTTTGGAAGGGAAGCCAGTAGGAAACAGGTTGCGTGGGCCTTTTACCTGTGATGCATAGTAGTGATAAGCAGGGCCGGATTAACCATGTAGACAATTCACGTCTCAGGGCCCCTTATCGTTTTCATCATCATTATGCACAGCCTTCAATATCCAACTGCCGGGTATAAGCCTCCCTTAAACAAATCCACCCGCCGCAGATCTATTTATCGTTTTAGGTCTTCTATAATACTCAAAAATATTTCGCAAGGCGCGGCGCGGGGCCCCTAGCCCTACCCCGCCTATTGGATAATCCAGCCCTGGTGATAAGTTAACACATTATTATTGTAGGCTCCCATAATAAGCTGGATGTCACAGAATATAATGGAACCACCATTAAATTAATAAATCTGTTCACTTTAAATAGTGTTTTTGACATAGCAACTGTATAAAAGAAAATATTGAAAAATGTTTGGACATCACACTTTCAGTAACTTTAAATAGTTTGGTCTCATTTTACTCAGTGTAACAGCATCCAGTTCTGATATCCTGTGTATGCGGAGATGACTCTTCATATTTCCTCTCTGGGCGTATCCTCGCCCACATATAGGACACTTGAAAGGTGTCTCCCCAGTATGTAACCTCATGTGTTCTCTTAGGTAGTCTTCATGATAGAAGCTGGTGTTACAGACTGAACACTCTGCTGGTCTTTGCCCTGCAATCAGTATGATAGTGAATATTTTAATTAAGTTAATTTTATAAATAGTACTGACCACCTAGTAGGGTATTTGGAAGAAAATTACTTCATATACCCAACCAAATAAAATCATTATAATGGATAACATTTTTATAGGTATGATGCATGCATGCCAGTTAAATGTTACCAGCTTTTAACTGTCCTTCTATAAAGGCATCTTCTCATAATATTAAATTTATCCATGTGGGAAAACTGAGTGTATTCTATAATGTTAAACATGGTTATTAAAGTATATTGCCTTACCTGTATGCACAGATCTTTCATGAATAATAATAGACTTTGAACATTTGTATGTTTTATCACAAAATTTACATGAATAGGTTTTCTTTGGCAGTGAGAGCTTGTCATGTACTTTCTTAAAGTGGCTGGTCATCTCTCCTTTAAATGCAAAGCCCTGGCCGCATGTTGAGCAAATAAATTCTCTGTGGGCCTCATGTTTTCTTTTAATATGTCTATTCAAATAATAGTCTGATACACATATTCTAGGACACTTAGGGCATTTGACAGGGTTCTTGAAGTGTACTTTTTTCTTGTGGTAGGACAGTCTGTCATTGTTTCTAAACACATCTCCACATAGGTCACACAGTTTCTCCGGTGGAGGTTTCTTAATGTTTGGCACTTTTATTTTAGTCTGTGGCCTTGGTTTTGAATTCTTTATATCATTGCCTTCTATTTTTTTTAATGTTGTCTGTCCTATTTTCATACTGTAATAAGAAAGTACTAAATTAATTACATAATTACAATCTATTCTAGGATATATGATGCAATTACTAAATGTTATATTCAAGTAATTGTAACTGAGTATTTTAAAAAGGATGTATTAGCTTTTCAAAATGTTGGTCGATTAAATACCTGATAAAACTTATAAATAAAGCAGCTTTGTTGCTGCTGTATCTGTTTCCGAATTCAGGTAATGTCAAGTGTAGGTTGAGAATTAAGGTACTTGTAAATATGAACCACATCACAGTACAATGCATGCTCTAGAAGACAAGACTCTTCTGATAAGAACAATAGGCAAGCAATGGAGCAATCATTGGACAGGTCTAAAGCTGGCATTTGCCACATATGGTTAAGATACTGACTAACCTAGTATTGTTTAATTAAAATCATTACCACCAATTATCTCCATTCCATGAGAAGTTGCCTTCTAATATAGAAGATGCTATCTTGTTTGTTCTGTTTGAAGTACTATGAATTTTAGTTTTCTTTTGTTTGGTTTCTTTTTTAATAGGTTCCTTTTTTACTATCTTCTTCACTTTCAATGGTAATGAGTCTTCGTAATCGTCAAAACCATCATCAAAGTGGTCGTCTGACTCAGCCTTAACTCTTTTAAGAACTATTTCGACTTCTGGCACATCATAACTAGTCTCACTGTAGTTTTCTTTCTTCACAATCAACAGACCATTTTCTAATACTTTACAGGTTTCCCTAAACTTAATAATAAATTTGTATAAAGTTTCTAAGGTAGTATTGCACATTGCACATATATGACGTGGTAATCCTTCGACGTCTTCTATCTGTAATTCACATAAGCGCGCCATTTAATAAACAACATTATTTTGTTTATACATGAAAGATCAAAAGTCTTACTTTTTCGCTTTGTAAACAGTAAGTTAGTTTCGCGAGTATATTGTTTTCAAACTCCGACTTTTCAAATATTGGAAGCGAGGCTCCATCCTGTAAACAAATCCTACACAAACTTGTTGTACTTGTATTGTCCATCTTATAAGATTCTAATGAGAATTTAACAGCAGCTATAGTCCTTCGTATGATACATATTTAGAAATTGGAATGTATTCATGATTACCAATCTCAATTAACTTGTTTATTTACAAATAACCCCAGTGTTGAATATTGTATTGTATTATGTATGACATTTCATACATTCGTAAATTTTTGCGTTTTGACGTTTTAACTTTTTTAGAGGCTCAACATTTTTATCATTTTATTCGATTTAAATGTAAATTATCAATATTATAAAAACATGAAAACGCTGTAGATTAACATACAGACTTGTATTTATTAGGCTAAAATAATTATTGCACTAAGTAAAATAATGGAAAAACGAGATAGTCGATTTATTTGGTTTTCTCTTTTCGGTATTATCTATTTAAAAATCCTAATAAATAGTAATAATTATTTTGAATATCATTGTAGAATTAATTAACACATTATTTTCAAATGACTACCACAGTGACATGCTGATACTAATTTGTAAATCGACTCAATGTTCATTTCAATTTATTGAGCGTGATCACAAGACCTTTCATAGACAATATTTTATCACTTGTCTTCTGTCATCAGGTGATTTAGGTTTGGGAGTAAAAAAGTCCTGAAAAGGGATAAAACGCCTTTAATTTCCTAAATCAATATGTCTGGAAGAGAAAGACTAGCGATTTTCCCTTCTCGGGGGTAAGTTTTGTCCATAATAATGCTGTGTAGTTAATTGAAATTTGTGTTAACTTTTGCGTTTAATTTATCTTGAGTTTACAATGCCATTTGTCCTGGTTTTAGAGCTCAGATGTTGATAAAGGCCCGTCTGGCAGGTGCACAGAAAGGCCATGGTCTCCTGAAAAAGAAGGCGGATGCCCTCCAAGTGAGGTTCCGTATGATCCTGAGCAAAATTATTGAGGTAAGATTAAAATTCATTCTTGTGACTTATTATAAGTACCATATTTGTATAGATTTCAGTGCGTAGTCTTCTCATAAAATAATACCGTATATAAGGGATATAATTAAAGCTTATATACAACTGATTAGAGTTCAAATAAAAAATAATTATTTATGATTATGACTAATCAGCTGACTACTGTATATAGGGTTCAGTATATTATGGATGGCGACATTTAAGTCAAATTTTTACGTTTTTTTCAGACAAAAACCCTTATGGGTGAAGTGATGAAAGAGGCTGCGTTCTCACTGGCTGAGGCTAAGTTCACAACTGGAGACTTCAACCAAGTAGTGCTGCAGAATGTCACTAAGGCTCAAATCAAGATTCGTTCCAAGAAAGACAATGTTGCTGGTATAATTATATACTTTTATATCCACTTTTTTAAATTGCCCTAAATCCTTTGTTTGTATGTAGAATAAAAAGCAGTTATTGTAGGTAATTATTTGGAATGGAACTAAAAATAATGTAAAAAAGTCTCCACTTAATAGAAATAAGGCCTTTTCTGTTCTAGTTTCAACCAAATTGGCAATGGGGGAAAATAGGTCACCAACTAATCAATAAGATTATAGGAATGGCTTGGGAGTAGATGATGTTGTGTGAGCTGTCCTTAGATATTATTAATTTATTACAACACTTCTTTATTTGAAACTAATATAGAAAAAGAGTTACCTATAATCATTGGTTTGTAAACCTTATTTTGTTTACAAAGCTGTTGTTAATTATCATAAATCATCATCATCAATCAGCCTATTGCGGTCTACTGCTGGATATAAAATTTATGATA
Source organism: Abrostola triplasia (assembly GCA_946251915.1). Lineage (NCBI taxonomy): Eukaryota > Metazoa > Arthropoda > Insecta > Lepidoptera > Noctuidae > Abrostola > Abrostola triplasia. Next base: position 3,844,416 of record OX276434.1, on the reverse strand, counting down.
TTTTTGTATAAAATGTGTCAAGAAACTGTTTGAACCAACCCAGCCTAAGTGTCCCACATATCAGCTTACTATTATCTTTCTAGGTGTAACTCTCCCCATCTTCGAGTCTTACACTGACGGTACTGACACATATGAGCTTGCCGGTCTGGCCAGGGGTGGTCAGCAGCTCTCAAAGCTCAAGAAGAACTTCCAGAGTGCTGTGAAGCTGCTCGTTGAGTTGGCTTCCCTGCAGACTTCATTTGTGACCCTGGATGAGGTCATTAAGGTTACTAACAGGCGTGTCAATGCTATTGAGCACGGTAAGAATGAGGATTAATCTTTTAGACTGAGTTCTGGTTGTAAATGTTTAGAACTGAAAAGTGTAGTATTAAAAGATGGTAATTATATTTAGGAAGGTGTAATTAAGTAAGGAGTTTAGATAAAGTATAAAGTACATCATTTCATCAGCATCACCATTAGTGGGTTGACTTTTAATGAGTATAATAATTTATTTTTATACAGGTTTCTTAACTTCCTGATTAACAAGACATTTACCACAAATTTAGTGCCATATGAAGGTTTTAAAGTATTTTTGTAACTTATTGCTTTTAGTTCTTAGATTTTATGACAGTCACTGCCATACAATGCTACTATAATTTATCAATTAATCTAATGACATACTCGCGAGCGAGCCGTGACGCCGGGCGCACAACAGATGTGGCACTTAGTATATTCTGTATTTGTGCACTGTTGTTTTAGTTTTAAGGTTTTTCTGTATTATTGATTTTCTGGTGTGCAATAAAGTATATTCTATCTATCTATCTACAGCCCAATAGATATAAAAAATTATTTCAGTAATCATCCCCCGATTGGAGCGCACTCTGCAGTACATCATCTCTGAACTTGATGAGCTCGAGCGTGAGGAGTTCTACCGGCTGAAGAAGATCCAGGATAAGAAGAAGATCCTTAAGGATAAAGCTGAAGCAGTAAGTTATGGCCTACTAACCTTTCGCTTATGGATTTGTTATACTTATACTAACCAAACATTCATAACTTTCACCAAAGTTGGAGTTGTTTTCTATTTACTTTTCTTAGGGCTGATTTTTCAATCGTCAGAAAATATTTATTAGTAGAATTTATTTGACATTTTGTCATATTTTCCATATTCTTCAAATACAGTTTAATTGACCATTGATAAATCTACCCCTAAATAAACAAAATCTTTCTTTGTTGTTGATTTTGAGAGTTCTATGTGAAAAAGGGTTTTAACAGTTTACTGTTCTTTCAGTTTAGGGGTCTTTATAGTTTTATTAAATCTTGGACTATAGAAGCATTTTTTCATTTATTTATTATGGTATCAGACCTCAAGAGATAGAAGAAGTAGGTCACGACGACTAATCTATTTAAGTAGAATGTTCTTTTATATTATGAAGTGATCTTCGGAACTAAATCTGACGTCATAATCTTCATGGAAAAAAAATCGGCGACGTAAAGGAATTGCATTCTTAACTTTCTTCCTTGGACGATAATAAGATAATATAAATACTATATCCTTTCTTACAGCGTAAACAGGCGAGTCTGTTGGCGGGTCAAGACCTGCGTGACGCCGCGAACTTGCTCGACGAGGGCGACGAAGACTTGCTGTTCTAAGGCCTTCGCCAACCATTGTAGACAATCATAATGTTATTATGCCTAGCCAGTTGTTAGTAGAAGAGCAGTCAAGTCGGCCCGAATGTTTGAGCCAACGTTTGTGACATTAAGCCCAAACCTAAATGAACCAACATTTGTTTTAAACCTAACCAAACCTTTCTGATGCCAACATCTAAATTGGATCTACCTTAACTAATAAGTAAAAATGTTTCACAACTTGACTGCGTGAATTTATAATGATATTACAGTGTTCATTACGTTGTAAATACAGTATTGTTGTATCACTGTTAAATATGTACTATGTGCTGTTAAAGCTAAATAATTATATCACCTCGTATTGCAGTTTTAAACAGCAGGTAATATTTTAAGATTGGCTGTTTTGCTTAGGTGTTGTCGTATGTAAGCATTCCACCACATTTCGATATTGTTTTTATTTTTCAATGCTTTTTGAAACGCTGTATGTAGCATAAAATCAGTATAAGTACACCTATTAAGTATTTATGGTTCTGAATTGTTGTTTGATAACATAACTTAATATATTTTAAGTAAGCAATCATGTAAATACAAGTTTGTGAAGCGAAATATATAATTATTATTATTGATTTGATGAGAGTTTTCTTTTTAACCGACATCAAAAAAAGGAGGTTCTCAATTCGTCGGAACCTTTTTTATTTATTTTTACCTCTAACAAGGAAGAGGGAGAGGGGGTGCATTGACCCATCTCCTACTTTCCTAGACTAAATATATTGTGGGTTTTGTTTGAAAGGGCTTTTTATAAGGATTTCAAATACTAGTTTTACAACAGCTTAGGGCGGATGAGTCATACCACTCGAAATAATGATATAATTAAATTAAACCGTCAAAAGAACTTAAATGTGACAAATAATACTTTACTCACTTCATTTTACCTAAGCGAAGTTGAAGTCTGTGTGTCCAAATCCAAAAAATCATTAACTAATTAAGACAAAAAAGTATCTTATCCATTCTTTTACAATAGTTGTAATGTTGAAACTAAACAAGGCGAAGGTACTGGATTTGGCGCAGACTTCAAATTCGCTTATCTAAAGAGTTAGAATTATTTTTCACTTTTGAGTTCGTGTTTTTGAAGACGGTTTTATATATTTTTTTTGTATGATCATGCATAACTCTTTACAGAGTAGTCCGATTTTGATAATTCTTTTTTTATTGCAGTGTGGTATACTCGAAGTTGGTCCCATATAAATTTGAAAAAAAAAAATCCTACCCTAAGGGTGGGAAAATACGGGTGATTTATTGTTCACTCACAGATTTTAATACCGAGTTGCGTATTACAATTCACACAAAAAAAAATCAAAAACTACGCATGTAGTAATTAAAAAATTATAAAATAAAAACTTTGTAACTAAAAATAAACCGCTGATAAAACTGAAAAGTAAAAAATAATAAACTTTTTTTATTTAGGTAACCATAATAACTAAGTTCTTAAACTACCTAAGTAAGTACTACCTAAGTAATTTTGAGTCGGCGCCATAGAAGGAAAGGAGATACCGAGAGAATTTAACATAATTAATGAATTTGCTAGTTTGGCGTCGATTAAAAATGACTTAGGTAAACGTACTTTACAATCGTTTAAGAAATTAGTTATTGAGGTTAAATTAAAAAAAGTTTATTATATTTTACTTTAGCGGTTTAATTTTTTGTTAAAAGTTTCAATAGGTCATGTTTTGTGAGTTGTAGTTGTGTAATTTCATTTGTATTGCAGACTACAATATAATGGTAAGTGGGTACATACGACGATAAAGGAGCAATGAAATATAAAGTCACATCTCATAACCGATAAGCTTTATCTTCTCATTTAGATATTATGTAAGTTAGCTATTATTTGAACAAGTAATCACCGGAGTTCTCAAAAACGTGTAAAATATTAACAAAACTGTACTAAATTTTGAACAATAGGTACTTTAGTATGACCGTTTTTTTGGCAAAAGATAATATTTGTTTCCGCGTTTCTGTAAGAGACCAAAGTCTACTGCACACCTCATAATAGCTCCGATCGACTTGCCTGTCCGTTTGGGGTCGTCTACCACTTTGTAATGTTTCTTTAGGAAGCCAATCACTCGTCGAGAAGTGAGGCCATACCTTGAGGGCAGGTTGTGGAAAGCCCACAGAACGATAGCAGCCGGGTTCGATCTTCGAAGTCCCATTTTGATTCTGTTGTAAGTATTTCTCTCTTTTTTAACAGTATACTCCGTAGCAGATGAACAGTAAGAACAGTATGACGTCCCACTACTGCATGGAGATATAGACGACGCGTACTTCATTGTAATATCGTTGTAATTCGTCACACTAAGTAGATTTTGTTGTAGGTGCGGTTAATGTTTTTTTTATAATTTTTTTGAAATTCTAGCCTGATTGACGACAGTTTGTGTTTGACTTATTAGCTGTCAAATAAGAGCTAGCACGTATTGTTGAATGATGGTAGACGTGTTTTAGTTATTATTCTGAGGTTCTAATAGCTCTCTACATAGAAAAGTATGTGTAAAGGTTGCATTTCCGAGTATACTTTTTTGTATTTAATTTCTACAAATTACTGACTGTTAAAAACTTTATGTACAGACTAACGTTTTGGGGCATTCGGCAGCATTAGACCCTATTATGGATGCGATTAACAGACAATTAATGTTTGCGGATCACAGAAATATTACTCGGTCGCGTGCAAGTATCGAACCCGCTACCACAACCATCCAATTACTAAGCCACTGTGCGGAGTCTGATACGGATAGTTTATTATGTTGTGTTGGTTATTGTAAGTTGTTTCGTAAGTCGTCATTTTGAGGACTTGCGCATTTGCTGAACGTAATCTCAGACGAAAATAAAGATCGGTTTTATCATCATCAGCCTATCTCAGTCTAGTGCTGGACATAGGCCTCTCCTATGGCAGCCGATGAGCTCGATCGATCGAGGATTGGTTTAAAAATACCGAAATTTACTTATTTCGATAGACACTTAAGTGTAAAGTAAGTGTACTTACAATAAAGTGCACTTGTTATTATAGATAAGCCTAAGAGCGCAAATATTAGGAACATTTTAGAACTACTAGCCCATATGATAGTTCCATTACCGACCGACAGATGGCAGAATAAACGTCTAGTTCACCAAATCTAGCTAGCGGTCGCACAGTAAACATCTATGATACTACCGAAGGCCGGATACTGATGACCTACTTCTAAACAGGAGTGAAAAAGACTACGTAGATAACTAATAACTGTTACTTATTTTTTAATATGAATTACAAACAGTTGTTACATTTCACTATATAACTATTTCACTATATTAATAGTGAAATTATTACTGGTAGTATCAGAAATATATACGCTAACTGCACAACCAATTATAGGTAAACACAACATGCACTAATTTATTTATTTATTTCAGCCATGATCGTCCCACTGCAGGACAAAGGCCTCGCCCTACCCTTCATCCATTCCTCTCGGTTGTGAGCTTCATTTGTTCATTTCTCTTTAAAGGAGTTAAGCTCGATCCGCTATCTTCTTCTGGGCCTGCCGCGACGCCTTTTGACGTTGTGTGGTCACTCTGTAGTCATTTTTGCCCTCATCGTCTGACATGCGGCAGACGTGACCAGCCCAGTTCCACTTTAAAACTTGCACTAATACATTTTCAATATACTTTAGTAACTAACCTAATCTAAGTATGTCTAAATTAATAACAATTATAACTTTTTATATGAAAACCCCTAGTCTAAACAATCAATATTATAAACGCCCTACTAATATTATAAGCGCGAATGTTTGGATGTTAGTATGGATGGATGTTTGTTACTCCTTCACGTAAAAACTACTGAATGGATTTTAACTAAATTTCATCATAATATCATACGGAGGTAGCTGTCACCCTGGATTAACACATAGGCTCGCCCATTACCTAAAACAGAACTGGCGAAATGTGGGTGAACTATATGCGCACCTCTGCCTACCCTTTCGGGGAACACAGGCGTGATGTTATGAAATGAATACCTCTGATGATGCCTGTACTAGGTTCTAATTGCCACCTATCGAGGGATGCGGTGCAGCGGACACAGATCCCGCGTCCCTCGGCCGATGTGTTCAGTGTTTTGTACCTGCACAGTGCTCACGTCTGCCGAGAGTGGAGAGCAGATAAAAATTCATATCTATTACAGTACTTACTTAGAGTTTGTCACCCGATAACGGTGTGAGAAACTGGGTAGTAACAGAATTAGGTATATAAACTATCTCAGTAGTATTTTTTTTAAACGTAACATAGGAATTTCTCTTGTATCGCGGGTATACACAAACACTAAGACTCGGGACAAACATTTGCTTGCTACATAATATTTTGTCCCGTGCGTTAATCAAACCCAACCCTTAGCGCACTAGTCCAATCGCTTAGCCACTGCGCCAATCAGGTTTTAGGGCAATTTCTCCAATATTTAATTGGAGGTAGATACCTATATGTACGTACTTTAATAAAAAAAACAAACAAATGAATTTAACCGTCGTTATACTTATTAGTATTCTAAATACAGCATCGGCAACTTCAACTTTCACCGCAATAAAAATGACTAGCAAACTGACAAAAGCCAGCAAGTAATTAACGATTAGTTAAGCATCTAAATTATCTAATTCCCAACAGAGCAGTCCTTGCTCTGTAGGCCAACCGGTTGGCGGACTCATCGGCCGATGAGTTGGAGCACCGCAGTCGGGCTACGAAAGGCACATATCCGGTAACCGGGGGTGAATTATTGCAACTTCATTTACTATGACGCCGGGCGTATTTTGTGCGATGAATGTAGAACACGCTTTGTGTTATATCTACGTAGCTACGTATCTGGTGACGTAATTATTTTGTGTTTTGATAAACACTGAATTTACGTGTTGTATGTTGTTGACAAAAGTTTCACTTTAATATGAAACCAAATTAGTTTTTATAACACAAGTACGTGGTCTACTAGGTACCTAGGTACTTTGATATCACGTTTATACAAATGTATCACATGCTTACTTACTTGATATTACAAAGGTGATGTTTACACGCTTATTAACCGTAAATATGTATATTAATGCGTATAACTCAGCTGTGAAAGTAAAGAATTTCTGTAGTGCGGCATGGTGAATGTAGATGGCGCTTTGTGTTGCGCTCTTCCTTTGTTTTTGAATAAGATCTTTGTCGTTTGTCCACTCACAAGCTGCTAGAGTATGTACGTAATTAAAGTATGTTTTCTCATTTGTTAGGTAATGTTATTATTCTGTAGGTATATATAGGGCGTGGCTACATTTAAGAGGGGTTACTTTCGAAAGCAAGTACCTACCTATACATACCAACACATAATATATTTATAGGAAGTGTGTGTGGAATAAACAATTTCTTCACGCTTATTTCGCGAGACATGTAAATTTTAACCTACTATACAAGGCACTAAGGATCATTTTTTTAAATACAAGTCGTTTGGTTGTATTTTTGTATTACCTACAATGATTAGTTAAATATAAAATTAATATAATGTGTGTCAGATTAATATAAAAGTAAATAATCACAAATTAATATGTGCTTTAGAGTGCAGTAGGAAACATTTAGAGTGAAAAATGTATTACAGCCTTACCATTAAGTAGATACAAGAAAAACTATTGTTCGCGGTCACCGGTGACCACCATGGCGCTCAAAGGGTTATGAGAGATTAAAAAAAAGTTTATTATGTTTACAACAAATTGGTACTTTAGGTTAAAGTAATTAAATAATTAATTATAAACAATTGATTTACTCTGAACTCCTACAAAACTAATTAATACGACTTTATTAAATTAGATGCCATTAACACAAGACGATAAGACATTATTTTTACCAAATGACCTTAACTGTGGGTATAAAACAAGGTTCCTACACAACAACTGTCAACAATCAACAATATTTTAATGATCACCTTGGCTCAAACAAGTCGAGCTGAGATCAAAAGACCGTGAAACTACTCTCATTATTAGAGAAAAATCTTTTTTTTTTAATGTAGCCTGTTCGGTGTCCAACTGCTGGGCAAAGGCCTCCCCATTGTTCATCCACAAAACCCGGTCCAATGCCATCTATTAATAAACTTAATTTGTGTTTAATCTGTATCAGTTTTATTTTCGTCGCATAACTATCTTGACTCGTTTCAATATTATTTAATTTGTGCGATTACTTTTAAGTATGAAGCACTGTATGTATGAAGATTTAGGTAGATAGAAAGAATATGCGTTAATTATCTTTTGTTTTCTGAGAAAATCCCAAGGACCTCCTCCGTCTTGGGGCGGGTGGAGGAGTATGCTGGACTTTTAACGGCTATTAACCCAGATTGTGTACCTAACTACCTTAGGTCGACGCGGGACTCGCCTCTTCATAGCAGGTCCCGCAGAGCCATCAGCACGTACGGCCCATGTGCCGCACGGGCGCGCGTCCCTTCCCGGCCTGCGCGCGCGGAGCACCACGCGCGCCGCCTACTCTGGCCTATCTGGTCGAACGAGGAACTGCTCCAAGTTTGTCGCCCACAGGCCGGCAACTTATGGAGACCGGAGGTCTTTTGCCATTTGTTACTTACCTACATCATAACTGTGCAATAACGAATTGAGTATGTTTACATAATTAATTCAAACCATCGGTAGTTTGAAGATGATCTTACGATCAAAATGCCATATTTCGTTTTATAAGAATTGTTGCAAAGCACGAAGAGCAACTGGCCAGTAAAACTAAAAAGGCTTGCAGTCCAAACAAAGAAAAACGATTTAAAAATCGCCTCGAACATGAAAGTACAATTCAAATTTTGAAATAGGTATAGAAAACAACTTTGTAAGAGGCCAACAATATTTTTTTCACCTGTATAGGTAATATTATACTGACCTACATAAGGTGTTTTCTGTACCTAATTCAAAATTGGTATTGTGTGGTGGCTGGTAAACCCGCTGAACCACCCGTTTCGTCTATTCTTTTAAGATAATCCACAAATCACCAGTCACAGGACTCTTGCAGTCTACTAAAAGCCACAAGAAAAAAAAACAAATAGGACCTACCATATTAAAGACTAACATGGCACATATTTTTCTCTATGACACTGGAAAAAGTAATATGCATGCGGCGAACAAAATATGCATACAAAATAGTAATATGAATGTTGCTTTCAGTGGTGAGCAGTTCTGATTTTTGCACCGAACATAATTATTGTGGTAGTCATTACCCAATTAGACTGCTCGTTAACATATTAACGTGGAGACTGGATTTTAATAATGACTTAAAAGACGTGTGCCTAATAATATCAATGACTTAAAAATGTTCTAGTAAGTAAACTGTTTTTAAATCGCTTCTAGCAATTAGACCGTAGATTTTACAGTAGTTTTTACGCAAGTTTTTTTAGTATAAAAAGTAAAATATGTTTTGGTATTCTAGTTTTAAATGCAATGCATGATTTATTGTAACTATTATATTAGGGCGTTGCTATGGGGAACACGAATAAAATGAAGACAAAAAACCAAGTCAAATGTTCACGTTATTTAAATATGTAAGTACGACGACTACGAGTCCTTAGCAGCTTACTGAACCTTTATATTGCCCCTTTTTTGATGTTCATTACATGTTCCGTTCGAATGAATCCTGTAAAAGGGACTAGTGATACGTCAATGGATTGCTGCATTAGGAATTTATTTACACAGTCAATGTAGAAACAGATGAGTGAGTAAAATGACGAACTATAGATGTTTACCGGGATGGAGAAATGAACAGCAAATATATTACCGGCCAGAAAAAAAATAAAAACGTGCCTCAAATTTATCATGTGATGTAAACGAAGATCTAGAGATCACCTGATAGAAACCCTCTCACTAGAGTGTCCCAGTATTATACGAATAACGTAAAACTAGTCATAAACAGAAGACATTTGGAACCACGAGTAATGGTAGTAAGGTCATAGCGAAAATTTCTAGTGAACGAAGATGTTTCGTGGTAAAGGAATATTTCCAGTAGGTAGCGACAGGGGATGGGAGGGGGCGGCGGAGTGCGCGGGCGGGGGGCGCGGGAAGCGGGGGACAGCTAGGGTGGTTGTTTGGAGTGTTGTTCCCTGTAAACGTCAAGAGCGATCACCGTCTGAATGAAACTGAAGATAGATTTGAGGTAAAACCGGTGTAAAAAGCAGAAATAATCGGTAATGACCAGTTTTTGTCGCCTCTCGTCTGACTTGTGATAATATTCGTATGTTAGGAGGATATAGGTGGATTGTATACTTACGCTTAATTTATTTGACGCAAGAACTTTGTTAGATACGTAGCGCAGTCGCTGGAAACAAAATTCTGAAAAACAACTGAATGTCTGGGTCTTTTCATAATACTTCATGGTTATAACAACTCATTGGTTTATCATTGCTTCTTGTTCTAGTAACCTACTTATTTAATTATCTGAAATCCGCCGTGAGCTAGCGTGGTGATCGATGCTCAATCCTTCTCTATTCGATCCCTGCAGTGGGACATTTATAAGCCGATATTATTATACCTACTTATAAGTTAATGTTAGATAACTAAATATATAGGTACCTATTTCAGTACTTTTAGTAGCACTTCCCTCCGCGCGCCCGCACGGTGCAGCGAAGGTTAACTACGCTGCTCGGTTATAATACTTTTGTCCCGTTTCGCGATCGATTCCCGGCTCGTGAATTGTTTCCAGTTGTGTGGTATAGTGTTTCGTGCATGGTTTGTAATAAAATTTGGTATAATTACTCTGTTTTTAGTGGTAAATACGTTAATTAATCTCTCGGTAAGTCTTTTATTTTTTTATTCTTTGGCTGCGGGTACCGCGAAATAACTTTGTACGTACGTTTTATATTATTGTCTTTTGTTTGCGCCAGTGATATTTGTGTTAAATCATTAATATTTTTTTTTTTTTTTTTTAAGCTATTATAGTAATTTATATTGAGGTCAACTATATAGAGGTAGTTATATTATGTCGGTGTTTAATGATGAACCGCCCGACCGGGGCAGTAACTTGTTTTGTAGAAGTCAAATGACGTCAAGATCACCACCTTCCGCGACTAGTAAACGTCTGTTTAGTGAAATATCTCCGTCATATATTTCACCCGAAGCATCGAAGCGGCAGCAACGATCCGAATCGGTCAGCAAGACCCCGTCAATTTTAAACACTAGCGACGCGAGTCGCGCTGATTATTGTGATTTAGTTTCCGAGGCATCCACCTACCTCTCGAAAATCAATGATCTCGTAAATGATCAGGGTTCGCGTATAAATATTGCAAATAAATCCGCGATAATGGACATGACTCAGCGTATAACAGCTATTGTTTCTTTACTAGCCATTAAGTCGTCATGTAATGAAACCAAATTATCGAACAGTGAGCGCGAATTAGAGAGATTGAAGTCAAATACGGGCATTACTTACACTAAACCAAATAATAATGAGTCATACGCCAATAAACTAAAACTTCGTTTGCCGCAAGCCGTCCCGGCGCCGCCGTCGCGCGCCCCACTGCCCTGCGTTGTTGCATATCCAACGACTGAGCGTTCGGCGGAGTATGCAACATCGTCCGCTACAAAACAGGCGTTAATGAATGCCATTAAACCTAGCGACGACGGCTTTCAAATCGTAGGCTTAAAGAAAGTAAACAAATCGGGTGTCGTACTCCGCGTTGCCAACGATAAACAAATGCAGAAAATTAAGTCTGTTGATGCAATTAGATCTGCCGGTTTAAGGCTGGAAACCCCAAAAGGTCGACAGCCACGTATCTTAGTCAAGGACGTCCCCTCGTCAATGGAGGATCGTGCTTTTCTAACCGCGCTTTATCGTCAAAACATCAAGGACGAAATAAATTTAACTGAAGACGACTTCATTAAAACAACAAAAATTATCCGTAGGCGCGCATTAGAAAACGGCCGGAAATGGATAGGTATTGAAATCGACTCCTCAGTACGTAAGCATCTCGTTTCTACAAAGGACAAATTGTTCATCGACTGGGCCACCTGCCGTTTTATTGATGACATTGAAGTAGTCCGGTGTTTACATTGTCAACAATTCGGTCACGTTAAAAAGTATTGCGAAAACAAATCTCCCGCCTGTGCTAACTGCGCTGAAGCACATGAGACTAAGCAGTGCCCCCATAAGGATAAACCTGAATTTAAACCAACTTGTGTAGCGTGTAAGCGTTACAAGAAACCGTGCGACCATCGGTGCGGGTCTCAGGACTGTCCTTCTTACAAGGCCAAACTCGAACAGCTGATTCTCAACACTAATTACTAATATGGATAATCTTTTCATAGGACAGTTAAATCTTCACAACGATAGGGTAGCGACGTCCGAGCTTGACAAACTGATTATAGATCATAGGTTAGACATTGTCCTTATCCAAGAACAGTATCAAAACGCTAGTTTACGAAATAGAGTAGTTCAACTGGATGGCAAGGCACGAGCTGGAATTTACGTTTCGCGTTCAAATAAATTAACTATTACATCTATACAAAATCTTATGACGTCACACTGTGCGGTCGCGGAGATTTCTTCTACGTCCTTTAAAGTATATGTAGTGAGCTGTTACTTTCAATACTCAGACCCTGTTGCTCCTCACATTCATCATCTTCGCCATGTCCTGCAGTCACTTGCTGGCCGCAGAATTATAATTGGCGCTGACGTTAATGCGTCCTCATCATTGTGGTATGGCAAGGTTAGGGCTTCTGATACTGATCGACGCTGCGCTGTCGAAGACTTCATCGCCGAGATGAACCTATGTATTCATAACACCCCTGATGCACCACCTACTTTTTGCAGCCAAATGGGCGAGTCATCTATTGACGTCACACTATCTAGTGCCGACGTTCGCTTAGACAGTTGGCGCGTCCTCCCTGACGCGTCATGTAGTGATCACCGCCTGATTGTGTACGAATTTGTACCTAGGTTAACGCAAGGTTCTCATAATATAAACGGTTACAGATATAAATCTAAGGGAGCAAATTGGGATTTTTTCAGTTCATTTTTTGCTATTCATGTCAAGGACTTCACTCGAGAGGGCCTGTCAGCTGAAGAAAGTGCTGATATTATGTCAGACACTTTCACTTACTGTGCTGATGTCGCCATTGGTCGCGCATCTATTACCAATATACACCGATGTGATTGGTGGAGTAACTATCTCACTGAACAGCGCAAAAGTTTTCGCAAAGCGCGTAGAAAGCTTAACAAGCTTAAAAAACAACAAGTGACAGGAGATATCTTCAACAACGCTTTAACTACGTTTAGAGTCGCCAGGTCACGTTATAGGGCTGCTATTGAAAAAGCGAAGGGCAATCTATTGCGTAAAGTAGTACAAAGATTAGATAGGGAGGGTCCGTGGTCTCCACTGTACCACGAGTTCAAAGCAAATAGGTCAGTTAACCTAGCATTTATCCCAAACATCAAATTTAACAATAAACACACTGTGAGTATTGAGGATACCACGGAGGCTCTCCTTAACTCTCTTATACCTGATGACCTACCGAACAGTGACAACGACTATCACAAGCAAATAAGAGCGTTTGCTTCCGAACCACCTGCATCTCCAGCATCAGACCTTCCATCTACTGACGAGTTCATCAACGCTGTGAAGTCACTAACTCTTAATAAAGCGTCAGGTGAGGACAAAATTTCTAATAAGATGATTAAGGAAGCGTGTAAGTTATCCGGTGATTCTATATTAACAGTCTTTAATCGTTGTATTGCTGAAGGTACTTTCCCTCGTGCGTGGCGTCGCGGATTTTTACGTATAATACCTAAAAGTGGCGATAAGCCTCCGGATGACCCTAAGTCTTACCGGCCTATCACACTACTACCATCGCTAGGTAAACTGCTAGAGCGGCTTATTGTTCCACGCTTACTGCCGGGCGGTCCAAAATTTCATAATAACCAATTTGGTTTCACAGTAGGTAAATCAACTACTGACGCTGCGATCTCAGTTAGGAAGTTAGTAAATTCTTCTGAACTAAAGTACGTGTTAGGTATCTTTCTAGACATTTCCGGTGCCTTCGATAATGCATGGTGGCCAATGCTACTACTCAAGTTAAAGGCGCGTGGGTGTTACAACAACATCTATAGTATTATTTACTCGTACTTTTCACATGGATCAGCTAAACTAAAACTTGGCCATCATTCGCTGTCGAAGGAACTGACAATGGGATGTCCTCAGGGATCAGTTCTAGGTCCATATTTATGGAATATAGGATTTGATGACTTTCTCGCGATACCACTTCCTTGCGGCTGTTCACTTACAGGCTATGCGGACGATGGCCTTCTGCTCATACAATCTAATACAAGAGCCGGACTTGAAAATCTAGCCGATACGTGTTTACGATTAGTTTCTCAATGGGGTGAGCGGAATCGTCTTAATTTTGCTCCACATAAAACCTTTCAATTACTTTTAAAAGGAAATCTCAAATCGTCACCCTCTATTAAGTTTAATAACGTAACCATTAAAAAAAGGGAATCCGTGTGTTATCTTGGTCTTGTGTTAGAGAGAAATTTTACTTTTATCGAACATATTAAAACCGTCGGTGAAAAAGCAAAAAAGAACTTTTATGCCTTAACACGAATATCAACGTCAACTTGGGGTCTCTCGTTTAACACTCTAAAAACCATCTACGGGGCAACTTACTTAGGATGCATATGCTACGGTTCACCAGTTTGGGCTGATAGAGCCACAATAGGCGCGGCGCGGCGTAAGTTGCTTCAAAGTCAACGGTTAGCGTTGATATTCTTATGTAAAGCCTATCGGACGGTCAGTACTGAAGCTCTGCCGGTACTAGCGGGCGTGCTACCTGTCGATCTCGAAATACAAAGACGTGCCGCGATGTACTTCTCCACTCGAGAGGGTATGAACACCGAATTTCTAACACAACGGGACCGCGTTAAAATTATCAGGTTATTTAAATCCCAAATCGAGGTGTATAACGAGCTATTGGACGAATGGCAATCTAGGTGGGATACATCTATCAAGGGCCGCCACCTTTACCAGTATTTTCCATCCGTTCGTGAGCGCCTGGAAAAGACTTGGTTGGAGGTGGACCATTGCGTGGCTCAGTTCTTGACGGGTCATGGTAACTTTAAGGGTAAGCTCTTCTCTTTCAAGCTTGTTGCTTCACCTCTGTGCCACTGCTCAACGCCAGATTGTGAATACGAGCAAACAGCACATCATATCCTGTGGGAGTGTGGTCTATGGCAGAATGAACGTAATACCTTGTTAGACAGCATATATGTTACATCCGGTGTAATTTATTATGAGGACCTTGTTGCGACCAGATCAAATTTCCGTGCTTTCAGACGTTTTTGCCATACCTACTATTGGAATCAAAATAACAATTAGGACCCAGTAGTTTTTAACTTTTATACCCGTGGTGCTTAGCGACTGGGCTTATCTCAGTTGTGGATCCCATATTTATTATGCTTTTGGCATATTAATCTTTGTGTCTCCCGCTTGCTATGGAGGGAAGTCGGACTAAATTTATATTCCTACTCCTCCTATATATTCTTTTATGATTAATTTCGTTGCGGGTTCCAAGACAGTCGAGTCATTTCTCTGGGACGCCTCGAGCTTCATTGCCTCGATGGTTCTCAACGGTTATCATTGTAGATCCTGGCTTACAGGAGTTGCAATGATGGGCATGAGTGGTGGGCTTGTCCCAATATAAAAAAAAAAAAAAAAAAAAGCATAGGTAATTTATTTTAACGTATCTTCAATCAGTCTGCCTGTGACCATGAATGCAGCAAAGGACTCGAGACGTCGGGACCAAAAAACGATTTCAATGTCTAATATTCGTGTAAGTGATAGGTATCCACAATGCAGAATTCTTATTGATAGAACGTTATTTAAAACATGTCCCGTTTATAATTTAAATTCATTCGAACTACTTTCCCGGGATAACTAACTAGGTAGTTACAATTATTGTCCATGTATTAATATAATCTAGGACTTGTGTGAGAATGTGATAATGAACTACTGGCTTGAGATTATCTATTTCTACGATTCAATGGTACTTTGACAGGTTATTTGCTCTACAAATTGTTGGTTATACACGAACAAGATCAACGATGAATATTAATGAAGAAGGTTTAACAGCAATAGGTCTGCTCTGATATTTGGTTTGGTGGGGTTCGTGTTTACGCTTTTGTTTACGTTTTCATAATATAATTATTATCTTCTTACTGTCATGTCTGCCTGCCTCATTACTCTATAAGCGCGGCTGCTGAGCTTGAAGTCCTGGGTTCGAATCGCGGGTCGGGCAAAATAATATTTGGCTTTTCCATCAGTATCAATTCGGAGTCTAGATTTGTGCCCGGTTGCTGGCAATAGGCTCGCCCCCTATTACATTGGCAATATAGCAGGCTAAATTTGTGCGTAGGTAGTAGGTACTCTGTGGTTTTGGCAGAGGTGTACCTAAATACCTATGTATACACAGAGGTATGTATGTATGTATGTAGAGGTATGTATATAGAGGTATACTGGCCTGAACGGGTAGTATCAAATTAACACTTGTTACTTAGTATTACTTTGAACACCGCATAACCAGAAAATAAATAATAAGTAAGTATCTAAGTTCTAAATTAATCTCCGCTTGTTTCTGACTCTAGACTTAGCTCTAACAAGGTACACTGGCAACCACAACGTGAATATCTAATGCCGTTTGCGGAAGATATTCTAGACACAGGTATTAATAGTAATGTTTACGTGTATTCTAAGTTATAAGTTAAAGAACACGTGTATTACCCAATTACTCCAAATTATTATACTGCCTCGTTGGTCTAGTGGTTACCGGGTCGGGCAAAGTGTTACTGGGTTTTTGATTAGGCAATTCTCAGTAGCGGTTCGGAGATTTGTGCCCGGTTGATGGCAATAGGCTCCCCTATTACATTGGGACCTAAAAAAAACATAACCGGCGAAGTGTGGGTGTACTATATGTGCACCTCTGCCTACCCCTTCTGGGAATACAGGCGTGATGTTATGTTATGTTCATATTATTAAGTTGAATGCGCCGTCAATAGGCGCGAAATATTTACCTACTTCTTTGTGCTTTTTACTCATCACAGCTTCACAACACTTCTTGAAACTGCGACAATTAAGACACCTAACACACATGTTTTAAGTAATAGTATCACATAGATATATTTAATATCGCAACATGGCTATTTCCTTGGCTTTTGGGTTTGATTATCAGTATAATGTAGCTAAATTTGAGATAAAGCGTCTTAGTTGTCACAGAGTCATTGCTTTCCCAAGAAGTGTTGTTGAGCTGTGACAGCAAAAAATCATCAACATCGCGACTATTGACGGTGCATCCCGCTTAAGTAGGTAAGTATTATAACATTTACAAGTGTTACGACACAAAACGTAGCATAACCCTCGGTTGCGCGGTTTCTCACATCTAATATAATTTCGTAATTTTCGTTGGCAACACAGTTTTTTAACAATGGCGTCTTAAAAATGAATATCCATCGTAATTTAGAAAGTTTGGAACTTTAATCCCGTGACTCCTGATCAAAAATTAATCTGGCGGTTTGCGGGGGGTTAAGGCCCTGTCTGAGTCGTACTTAATCGACGTTTTGACTCTAAACTCAGCTGTAATGGAGCCGTTATTACTGCATGTTCTGTGCATTTAATACTTTTACCATTAGAAGCTAATAAAAGATAGTATCCAGGTCCTCAATGTAGTCAATATAATTCTGTATTTAATAAAGCGTTATTTGTACAAATAATTACTTTTAATGCGCAGATATTTGGCCATAGACAATTGTAAATAAAGCTAATTGACCATAAACTGTCAAAAAATATTTTATTGAAATTGGAACCTCTTTAAAAATCATAAACATAAATCCATTTGTCTGTCCTCCCTAACAATAAAGTAGCGCACATTATCGCACTGCTGGTAACCCTCCAACTAAGTTGAATACGTTAGTTCTATAACTGGATTCACGTCAATAGTGTGTGGTTTAAACTCAATGCTATTCAACAGTACATTTTTCCCATTTTCTCCTACCTTTGTTGCATTAGTGTAACAGAGATAGAAATAGTTGGTAAACGGCCCATTGTTTACAATGAGGAGGTTAAGCTGATTATTAATTACTATGAACAGGTTACGCTACATATTCATTCATGCTATTTAATTGTTATACATTATAAAAGCTGATTTAATTTCGCTAAGATTTCCTAACTCTAAAAATTATTGGTACTAGATAATATTTCAAAAAGTCACGCAACTTTCCTTTTAATGTGTGTTACACACTTTTCTAATTACCGAGAAATAATATCAATAGGCAGCGTTATAACCAGCCACGTGAATTCGTTTAATCAATTTGCAACTAATTAGCCAAATAGCATTCCCAAGTACGGCTACGTGCTCGGAGAAGCTTTTTTCATCTGACAGAAAGAGGATAACAAAAGTCCTCGTGCATTCCGCCCTGTTTATGTGCGCTTGTCTTCAGAACACAAACAATACTGAGGTAATTTTGGTTTTAATGAGAGAATTCATAAAGGAGAATGCATTTGTTCTATAGGTACCACTTGTATTTAATGTTACTAGATATGTATGATAGCGATTTGATTTATAAGATGAGCGATATCGAATTTTTGAAGCAAATGTATGTTTTTCAATTAGGTTGAATTTAAAAATATTTTATTATTTTTGAGGTGGTTGGTATCTACCATATATTTATCTTAAAGCGCAAACCTAAGGATTATATCTGTTAAATTTATAACGACTTGGTAAATTAAAACGACGTACATATAAATAATCTATAAGAATCGTCGTATATTATCATAGATTCCGGGTCTCCATTTTTAAAAGGAGGTACAATACAATCGCATGCTAAATACCAATAAAAAAGAACATTATCATTTATGACATCACATTTCACACTAATTTCAAATTCGATTTTCGAATCAATACAATGGCGGATTTGAAACAAAATGTTATTGCAACTGAAGGGAACATACCGATTATTTTAGTCATGGCACTCATGAAAAGCATGTCAGACTGTCGGCCACATGACACTCGCTCTCTTTTTCACGCATATCTGTCATATAGCGCTGTCTCGCCTTGTCAACGCGCACAATTAGATAAAAGGTGGTTTCATATTCGAGCAAATAGACCTATTATCGAAATTGTATTCTACGTATTTTTCTAACAAGTTACTTAACTTACTCGACTGATAAAGATATTTATTTATTTTTCAGATGTTTTAATAAAACATTTGAGCTCTTGAATGTTTTCTATAATCAATAGTAGGTACAGGTGCTCTTCGGAGTGGACTATCTTATTATCGTTGAATAGTTACATACCGATTTCTCCTTTTCTGTGATTTGGGATTTCATTCAAAAGAAGATTGTGTATTGTAGGTATATTATACGAATTGCTGTAAATCGTTTGGTAAATACACTTCAGCTGCTACTCCGTCGCGTTACTAGCTCATGAAAGGCCTTCGTTAACGTATAGTACAGACTACATATTTCTATATAATAAATGTATTATATAATTTATTTTATAATATTAATAAATCGTACATGCCACTTTCACGACAGTCGGTAGGTCTAGGTAAAAGTGAACAAGTTTATCTTGCATCTAACTGGCTTTTTATCCGGATGAAAAAGAATAGGTGCCTAGCTGGATATAATTCTCCGATTATCCGGATGAAATAAATAAGTCACCGCGCGCATGACGAGGGTTGCGGGGAACTCTGTTTTTGTTGGCGGGCCTCTAATGTGGATGTTTCTGTTATATGTATGGAAAGCATAAATGTGTATCGAAATTCAATTTAGTTTGCTAAAAATATAGACTTCTTTAAGTCATTTAAAAAAATATTTTCAAATGTAAATAACAAATAAAAAGATTTTGTTAATGAAACTTGACCTTAT
Organism: Abrostola triplasia; assembly: GCA_946251915.1. Taxonomy (NCBI): domain Eukaryota; kingdom Metazoa; phylum Arthropoda; class Insecta; order Lepidoptera; family Noctuidae; genus Abrostola; species Abrostola triplasia. The sequence continues at coordinate 3,824,888 of OX276434.1, read as the reverse complement.
TATTTTATGACTATTCCTTTTGGTAAAGCCTGCATAAATATAGATAATAGGCAGGATATTATAGGTACTTACCCGGTTTGAACCGATTTATTTATAAATAGAGGGCTTAGATAAGGCATGAACGCTAGCAGAATAGATTGTCCAATGTATAGGATCGACATGCGTTTACGCTAAGTAATTTGATCTCCTGTATCGAACTTTAAATTGTTAGCTAATGCCCGGTTCCTATATTTTACAGTTTGTCATTGGTTAACCTAACCATTCGTTTTTCAGTTACCGATACCGATGCAAAACTAGCGTTCCACAACGCCCTACTTGCGACGGGCATCCGTAGTTAAACCACCTACGACTCGTTCGCCGATAGACCTCTCGTTTCTCTTTACGTTTAGATATTTCCAAACATTGTACCTCAATTGTGCAACAAAAAAGATACGTTATCGTATAATAAATGAATTTTAGTTCAAATTACCGTATAATATATTAATAATTTTATTTGCGTTGAATTTTAGGCTTACAATAAGTATAAATCAATACCTAATATTGAAAGTATGATGTTAGACATGGTGCAAACAAAACGCATGACAGTTGCGTGGCGACTGCTTCTGACACTGTCGTAAACAATAATAATAATTATTGCGATTTTTACTCGTGATAAAATGGATTGTACTTCATCGGTAAGTAAAATTAAATTTTATATCATACGATCATCATCAGCCGGAAGAAGCCCACAGTTGAACAAAAGCCTACCCCTTAGAACGCCACAACGTATTACAACTTGCCAATCGCATCCACTAGTTTCCCGCAACTCTGACGATATCGTCGGTCCACCTGGTGGAAGGCCTGCCAACTGTCTTCCGGTTCTTTGTCGCCACTCGAGAATCTTTCTTTCCCCGCGGTTATCGGTTCTTCGAGATATGTCGGTGACTTTGTTCTTTGGCTATTTCCGATTCGTATTACGGATCCTGTCGTGCAAAGAAACCCTTACATACATACATGCTATTAACATCACGCCTGTATTCCCCGAAGGGGTAGGCAGAGGTGCACATATAGTACACTCACATTTCGCCAGTTATGTTTTCCGGTCCCAATGTAATAGGGGGCGAGCTGGCCATCAACCGGGCACAAATCCAGACTCCGTGCTGCTACTGAGAATTACCGAATTGAAAAAGCCAGTAACACTGCCCGACCCGGGATTTGAACCCAGGTTCTCGTGCTCAGCAGTCGCGCTTAGCAACCACTAGACCGACGAGGCAGTCGGGGGCACTTTTGACGTAATTACAATAAATACCTAATAATTATGTGAATATCTGATTGCTGCCTCTAATTGTATTTTTTCAGAAAAGAAAAGTAAGGAGATGGATAATAGTCGACAACTTTTGAACATGGCTCGAAAAATTATTATGAGAAGAAGGCAGAGAAATTAGAATTAGAAATTAAATTACTTAAAATAGAATTAGAATATAAGGAAAAAAATTGTAATTGCGCAACTGTAATAAATGATTACCTATTATTTACTATGGCAACATATATTTATTTCATTGTATTTCTAATACAACAACCTTTGTTCTTTGTCACTATTACTATGGGATGTGAAATACGCATAGGTATACATGTGTTAACTAATTTGCACAAAGGGTATTAAAAGGTACAGTTAGAAAACAGATAGTCATAGCTTTTACCATTGCATGATTAAAATAAAATAACAAAGCCATAATTTCTCTATCACTTTCAGAGCTTAACATTATCACAGAAATCACTTTAAACCTCTTTAAACACAAACAAATTAAAACTATTGGTAAAACCTCAGACCAAGTATAGTAGGAACTACTTGGATTCAAAATCTATGGGTATAACCGACGGAATTCGGCTGGTAAATAGAACCGTAACGAGACGTTATTTTGACAGTTCAGAGACAGCAGAAAATGTTTATAGGAACACTTTCGAACACATCTCCATACAATATGCTTACTAACGGCCTCCCATCCGTAAGTAACCAAATGTCAGTTATTTGGATAACGAGTCGTTTTTTATAGGAACGGTTTTGTCTTACGCCTGGTAGACATTTCAACTATTCGTTACAGAAACTATTCGTTTTCAAAATATAGGAACCGGGCATAAGTGGTAACCAACTATTCGATCCGTCAGCGTCGATTGACATATTATACAAAATCGTAGGCAAGTGGCAGTCAAAAGAATGCATTAAGCAGTAGCTTTATTACTGGTCACCTTAGAACAGAATTAATTACGTAAAGTCGAGAAGATTTTCGATAGTGAGAGGATAATCCACTGACTACCAAAAATCTCGACCATCCTACTCTAGCATATTACAAAATTCAACGACTCTGTTCGCCTGATGTGCTAATAGCACGTGAAACTCTGATCCGATTACCGTGGTTCTTCTTTTATGTTTTAACTGGTCAGGATTTTGATTATGAAAATCAGAATTGGCAAGCTGTCGTTCTTTGTGGCGTTCTAAGGGGGAGGCCTTTGTTCAGCACGACGAGGACGTCTTCCGGCTGATGATGATGATGATGAGTGCGGCGCGCGATGCGAGTATAGCATCTGTCAATATTATATGAACTATGGCTTCATTTATTTAAAAAAAATAGTAATATTAAGTATATGTACCTATATTGTAAGTATATAACATTTACGTAAGCAAATTTAAAACAATTGGACAAGATTGCGGTTTTCTCTTCAATGGTAACTTACAAATACTTTGCTAATCCAGAAGATATTTCATTCAAATCCTGACAGAATGGAAACCAATCAACATCATGCAACAACAAAGCAAGTACATTATAAAAGAACAATAATACAGTGTCTGACAGTTTAAACCGAAGTCAAGTAGAATCCGTTTTTTCTGTAGAACTCACTTAGCTTGCGATTGGCATTGTGCTCGAGGTGTTCAATACATACGGGTAGGGTCGCTCCCTCACAATGGGACCCGATACTGTCCCTCAGCTGCGGATGTATAAAATACACATCTAATGCCCTCGTCTCGGTGTATTTAATCATTCAATTCGCTATCACAGTTTAGATACTATGTTATGAAAGCTCTAACACATTCTGGACATTGTCTATTGAAACTTGAATCTTGGGTCGGAATCCTTTGTTTATATCCAATCTTTTACCTGTTCTAATTTTTATTTATATTTTTCGAGTGGTATACGGCTTAGAATTGACCACCCCCTTTCCTTCCGTGGGTGTCGTAAGGACTAAGGGAAAATCCAGAAGATGGGCAGCAACGTCTTCTGTAACCCCACAATCAATACTGCGATCCCCAAGCCGCTTGCCAAGCGTGGGGATTATGGCACCACAATTAGGGAGAGGCCATTGTTCATCAGTGGATGTTTTCCGGCTAATGATGATGATGATGAATCTTTACCAGTCATTGATCTCGACTTCTTCCATGTAGCACACTAAAACATGTTTTTGTTTCGGGTAAATTGTAGCCTGTCTTTTTTGGTTCACTCCTTATCAAAATCGATTCAGTGGCAGTAGTTCTATCGTGGGTACATAGTCGTCCTACATTACGTTTAGGCTAAAATATGCTTAGGTATAAGGTTGAGCGTTGGAAAATATGAATTACAATCGCCGTCCATTCAGTATCTATCTCTATAATATTGAGTCTAGCAATCGTTACGCGCTGTGAGTATGCGTATCATTTAATTTATTCTTGATAGGTACTTATCCGTAAGAAGACGCCTTCTGTTACAAAATGTAATTTTAACGCAGGAAATTTTCAGCGACATTGAGTATCACAAAGAATTATCAAACATCTGAAAACCTCAACTGTGACTACTTTTATATTGTCTCTAGGCACACACAGAGTGATCAAATATGTATAAACACAACATCGAAATTCGGAGAGCTATCTAACAGTATTTTTATTTAAGGTTTACTTTAAGCATCAAAATTGTAATGGTTTTAAGGCTTTCAAGTTATAGTCAATAGATCACATTAATGTTTTATTAAGGACATACTTCTATTTCAGAATTCCATTAATCTATAAGTACCTTACGAATTCCTTCTTTATAAAGACTGAAAACTTGGTTAAATATCCAGTTGAGGTAATAGAATTGGAATATAAATAAAGTAAATATAGCATATGCATCGAGACAGAATAAGGGGAACCTTGCGCTCCTTGGTAATGTCTAGACAATGGATTTTATTTAATCACCTAAGTAAGAGTCGTCACCCGCGAACGCAAACGGCAAATTTGAGAGAGTTTTTGTGCCGACAGAGTTGAACATTCTAGATACAATGGACAGAGCAGACGGCCAACAATGATCGTCGAACGAGTAACTTTTGTCAGTCTATTTATTAATCTCGTGATAAATAATACACATGTATAATTTCGCCTGGAATCTCCTAAATGAAAGATTTTCTCTTTTTTCTGCAGTCAGTTTCCTTTAGTCCCATGTAATAAGGTGGCGATCTTATTTTCTACTATTGGACTCAGAGGTAGAGAATTGCATTCTTAGGGACTACGCACATTTATTCAGCTCCTTTCAGCTCTTGTCCATAGAAAACAACAATTTTGTATGGAGACGTGTACGCGTCCATTCAGCTTTCCGCGTCCATTCTCCTTTCGCGGCAAACCAGCATAAAATGAGGATAAATGTGTTTTTATTATCCGAATGCTATAGAGAGCTTTCGGCGCTGTTCCGCCGCGTTCAGCGCTGTTCCGCCGCGTACAGCGCTGTTCCGCCGCAATCGCCGTCGAACGCGGCGGAACAGCTCTTTACAGGGATGGTTCGCGACTCCTTGTCGACAAGTTGCGACCTGTATTGTTCCTACATTGATTTGATTTATTATTGCGTAATCATTATGCACGCAAGGATTAAAGAGTGCAGACGTGCTTTATGTTGCATGTTCTCCAACCAAATTCCTATTTCTCTAAAGTGGGTTGACCCATTGTCGTTGGTGTTTAATTTTTTTACGTTTATTGTTTTATATTTCTTCTACAAGAAGCGAAACGATATAAATATCGCACATAGAACTGTCCATGTTGCGGGCACAATACTAAATGAGTAGCTCACCGTCTTCGCAGCGTATTCAGCGCCGTACGCAGTAGATAGCACGTTATGACGGCTATTCTCATTCTTACGACGCCGTACGCGGCTGATAGCAGCAAAGCTGTATAAGTGTGACCAAAATCGTTCAGCGAAACGCGAATGGAGCTGAATAAGTGTGCGTAGTCCCTTAATCTGTATCCCACATCCGTATATTAGTACCAGCTTGTAACTGTCCCACTTGCGTGCAAAAGCCTCTTCTCATGCAGAGGAGAAACGGCTATTAACCTTACTTTTTCCATATTAATAACAGACCATAAAAGTCCATATTTAATTAGGAGCTTTTTTACTAGTATTGCCTAGTTCTCACGCACTCTTACCCACTTTTCAATAAATAACCTCATCGCGATATTCTTTTAGACAGAGATCTTGCTTCTTTTGTCTTGATATCCTAAACCCCCGCCCTATGTTTTTTTGAAGAATACAATGGTCTCAATACAATATAGGAGTGGTTGAGAATTCATACTTGACTCAGCTGTCGTCTGGAAACTTACCTGATTTACTAAGAAAATTAGATGATTGTTTGAATTTTTGTGAGATAAGTATTATCAATAAGGTTTTTAGGAAGACTTCTGATTCTGTTATACTTTGAAACTTTCTTAAATAGAATAGGAGTTGATTTTAAGGTGCTTAGGTTTTTCTCAAAAAATAAATAAAGTTGTTTCTATTTTTGTCTCCCCTTTTTGAACATCCTTTTTTAAACGATGTAGTATTATATAGGTACTTTTTTCATACAGTGACAGGTAAGGTGATGTTTATTATAAACTAGTTGTGCCCCGCGGTGTCCGCTACATTTTTTCGGGATAAGAAGTAGCCTATGTGTTAAGCCAGACTGTCAGCTACCTCCATGTGACATTTCATCAAAATCGGTCTAGCCGTTTGAACGTGAAAATAAACACACTCACAAACTTTTGCCTGTACCTATAATATTAGTGTGAAGAGTGATAGAGCCACCTTATTACAAGGCTTCTTAAGTAAGTTACGTATTATAAATTAAATTATTTAAGTCCTGAGTAGTCAATTGACGCAATTTACTACTTAGATAGTAGATAGGTAAATATCACTCAAAATGGACATATTTTGTTTGGCTTTAAAAACGAATACGACATCTCTACCTGTTTTTAAACTGTTTACAAAAGTTCCTTACTTATTGCGTGTTGTTTGTGTACTTAAAAAGGAGTAAGATATAAATGTTTTTATGCTTTTTTCTTTTAATAGACAAAAGACGGGACATAGAGCAAAGAGGTTTTGTTCTTTAAGTTAGGATACCGACTACCTGCAACTAAATGCAACCAAGGGCCCCTCCGTGACAGTAAAGTAGAAGAAGTTTTATCGTATATAATGATACTGTCATCTCAACCCTAAGATTTAAAGTACCACAATCCTCTCCCAAAAACATCGTTTGAAATCGATTACTAGGTAGAAGCCTTTTTAGTCTTACCAAAAGGCTATTTAGGTAGTCGTAATTCCCTTGAGTTGACTACGAAAGATCAGGTCGAAAATAAAGAAAAGTTGATAAAATTAAGTGGCTCCTTATAACGCTTTGTCCTTCACGAGTAGAGTGGAGCTCTACTTAGAACTATATCTATAATACAATCTGCTGTTATCCTTACCGATGCGCGATGTGTCAAAGGTATAATGTTACCGCTCCTTGTTACATACGTACATTACGAACGGTTTTCTAACACCTATAAAACTCCTTTACTTAAATTGGAGCATTCAAAGCAGACTCAACAAAGATTACAAGATAATTTAGAGTAAATCTTCTCCGCTGTCATAAAAAGGCAACATGATCTTGGTCCAATGACAATACATTTTGCACCGTGTTTGCCGGCGATGTTCAACACACGTCGCCCGTTGAGAAAATGAAGCTACGACGCGTTGGTCGACTGGTTGGCTGGTTAGTTGGCCAACAAATCGGCCAACTCGCCGCACCGCAGCACTCGTGGAAATATTTTGTAAGGGGTTTAGGTTAACTAATTTGTTTGATTATGTGAATTTCTGTTTCACTTTAGATGTCTTGTGTCGTGTAAGGTATTCCAAAGTGGAGTCAATTTACTTTGTGCGAGTGTTTTTCTTTGCTAGAAAATGATGAGTTAATTTTACATAATAATAAGAGATAATTGGTTATAAATTGTGTTTAAATTAAAAGCATAAATTACTATTCAACAACTAGATACGTACGCGTTTGCTTTAAATTTTATGTACACATCTACAAAACTCTGTAATTTAATTATTATGGTAAATTATAATAAGTTAACGGATGCAAATGTGAGGGTGGTTCCGCATTGCGAGTAAAAAAGCAACGAACACTATTCATTTACCATATTCGTTCATAGATGGCGTTGAACGACGCGGCGCGCTCATAAAATGATTATCGCCTCTTTTGTACTGTGGAAGTAACAAGATATGTCATAGTTAATTTTCTGTTCATTTACCCGTGTTTGGCTTTGCATTCATAACACAGGTATATCTACCCACATTTTTAAAGAGATACTCAATAGAATGTGTGAATACAAAGCCTACAAAGTTCCAATGTTCCAAAAGCCACAGCAAACAATATTGGTGAACTTTGACATTGGCATTATCCATGTTTCGCCGCTTTTTATAGTCCCTATGTGTGTGGTTTGGGTGTATTTTTCATCGGTACGGCAGCAAAATACTCTCAGGGGCGCGCACACTTCCCAAAATAAAATGGTTGATCACATGAATTCGGTGTAATAGGTAACAAAGTTGTTTTAGTAAATTATGATACAGACGCTAATCTGATATTTTGAGGTAAATTTTATTATTGTAAAGACGTCAGATATTTTGAATTTGGAATGAAATTGAACGTTCTACTTTTAAGGACAAAGGAAATTAAGTATAAAGCCAGTATTCTTTTTAATTGCGGATTAAATTTCTGATTATTTCCTGTTGTTCAATAGTTACGCTTAGGAATTAGGAATCTCTGAATACTTCATAAATAATCATGATCTTAATCGTTAAGCAATAGGCAGTTTAATTACTTTTTGCAACGAAAGAGATTCTAGTCAGTTGCAGATCTTTCCCTGCAGTAGTAAGAGGCTTAAGAAAAGGCTTATTGTATGCGGTTTAGAAATTTCGTTCGACAAATGCAGTATTACAATCCATGATATCTTATTAGCTTGCGAGTAACTCGCGATTGAAGCGGTTGGATCTCTGGTAATCCTATCAAGAAAATTGGTGATTTGCGATATATTTCATGTAAATCGCGAGGCTTGTATCTATTCTTTAATATTAATACAGATATAACGGCACAGAAACGCCCATATTCAAAACACAAGCCGCATCTAGGTCATTAGATTATTCACCTTGATCAGAAATCATAACAGCGAGGGTCACCTTAGCGTAAGCGTCATTGCTTTTTAGATGAGCCTAACCTATTAAAGAGGTTGAAACACTATGCTTTTTGAGATACAAGAATTCTTCTCCACGAAAAACGATACAGAGAGCTGGACTGTCAACAAAACATGCACGGGCCACGAAATCAAGTTAGCTCAGGTTATCAGAAAAAAGGTGAAACTGCGATTCAGTAAATAATTATAAATTCTCAGTATAAACCTATGCACTGATAGCTGAGTGACCTTTGGACCGCTAAGTCAAAGGTCGCAAGTTCAAACAGTATCACTCTTCAATGTCTTTTCGAATTCATAATTTAGTTATCAATTGCTAAAAACGGTGAAGGAAAATATTGTGAAGAAACTGAGATTTTCCCATGAAAGCCATGTCAGAGGCCTACAGGCTGTTTAAACTCTGACACCAGGTTGTTTATCAACCATACAAAAGAAGAAGAAGTTTAAGCCCGAATTTGGAAAAGTGCCCAATAAATAGCAATTGGCTGATCTGTAGTAGAAAGGAATTACGTCTGTAATTGGTGAAATGTGGGCGTGCAACAAACCTTTGCCTATAATATATTATAATTTTAGGAAATAGTAGTTATCATCATTATCATGATTCCCCTGACTCCCATGGTGGTGAAATGAGTAGGCCATTCAATTCCTTTTCATTTGGGGTTACTTAAAATACAAATATACATCCATACATACTTAGTATTCAGAGTTCATTAGTCGTCTTAACTAAATAAAGTAATCCACCACCATTGTAACAATCTCATTCAAAGCTCCTCAACATTATGTTAGGAAAGCATTTGAGAATGGTATAGCTACCAAGTACCATATTGGGCATGTGAACGTAATGGGTGGAAGATAAATTCCCATAATGATGTTGTAAATTATGAATTACATTATGATTTAATGTGCACTTTACACTGATATGAGCGGAATGAAGCTTAGAGAAACAAAGAAATGAATCATGTCTACGATTGCGAATAGACTCCAGTTGATACAGCAGACGATATAAAACCAATTTTACAGTCCACTGTTTCATTAGTATGCAGTGTGTATTTTAAATTACTAGTCGAACGTTCAATGAACGTCAAATAGTAAGAAATATCCGTACCTATACACGAATAACGAAGTTATTATTATCTCCGACATCAGAATAGTGTCGTTAGTTGCCATATTTCACTGAATTTATCCCCAAACTGAGAAAAATTGACATCGTGTGGACTGCTTTTCAACGTTCAAGTATTTAAAGTGAGCCTTATGTAATTAAAATTGGGGCAACGTACAATCTACTTTATGCCCCATAAGATAAAGTCCAGTATTTATTATAGGGTTTCGTGTGTCCCTTTCCAGTCAGGTAATAATAAAATAAGAGATTACATCTTTGCGTAAGCAACAATAGGGCTCCCTGTTATTTTAGTAGGGTCGGTGCTACACATGAAATTTATCCTTATGACCGTTGTAATTGAGTACAATTTAGTGTGTAGATAAATAAATTTGATTATAACAAAGTTGGATTGCTGTGATAGGTAATCGGTTGTTTTAAAACCGTTTAACCAGCGCTGGCCACCTGTTAACTATGATTCTGTTGCACTTTTAATGCTGATGTCTATAATTAGAAGTTGTGAAGACTTGTAAATATACTTGTAGTAGTTACTTCGCTAAGTAATCATGTAACTTCGATGATAAATTAGTTTAGACACGGTAGTAATTGTTTTAATTCCTCATCGGCTTGGTAGAGTATGAACTGTTTTATGACTTGCACTTGCTAGAAGATATTGGTATTTTATTAATACTGAACAAAAACTCTAAACATTACGTAGTTACTATTTTGTATAAAACATGTGTTCATTTAGAGTTTAGACAACTGTGTGACGCTACATTATTGTACTGATTTATAAGATGATGTATAAATTATTTGATTGAGAAATCACTTTGTATAATACAGGGTAATCCTATCGTCCAGTCATCTATCACACACGGGACTTATAACCCCAGGGTACTGTAAATTTTCTTACAGAGAAACCCAATAGCACTTTCCCAGTCGCGATTTAATTAATGAGTTTTATCGGTAAAAGAAGGCGATGTTTCGTCCGTAACGCCTTAAGAAATAATTGATATTCAACGTTACAAGTCGAAGCGGACCGTGAATTTATCGGGAAGATGTTTGAATGTTGGTAATTTGCTGTATATCTTAACTTGAAAGCTTGTAATGAAGATAAAAGAGAGTTCTTTTGTATTGACAGATTGCTAGTACAAGTCCTCACACTTCTGTTTACGCTTGTACATATTTTATCGAGTATCCTGTTATTTAATAAATTGATTATGTAATTTTTGTTATAGGGCTTTTTACTTAGTTTCCACGTAGTCTTACAAAACTGCAAATTTTTCTTACGGTTCTTTGTTTTAATTTTATGGTATATTTCAATGTCTACTATAATACGACCCGTTTTATACTGTTACATCAGTTCGTTATCATAAGAAAATAACCCTCCTTCTTGCGCAGACGGATAAAAATCTCACATTTTTCAGTAACTCATGCCACACGTAAAGTTTTCCTCTATTTTCAGTACACTGCTGAAGAAATAAATCTCTCATGCGCTAATCCCCAGATTGAAGAAAATCTGCAGGCAATACAAATATATTTTTATCTTACACAGATTAAACCTGAAAAATGCAGGAACTTAGAAATGGGGTAATTGGTGGTAAGGTGGTAATCTGTTTTATTTTATAGAACAGAATAGAAATGCAAGACATTACAAACAAAAGAGAAATACAAAAACAAATCAAATCTATTGTACATCACAATATGATTAATAAGCGAATGCAATTGAAGCAAAAACACTACATTTATTGCAAAGTGACTCTACTTAATTTCTAACTGACGCTACCGCCTTATCTTCATCAGTCAAAATCAGTGTATTGAAGTTAATGATATATACTAGATAAAACTATAACATAATGTATTTGTGTTATACGTATTATGGACTATAAAATAACTATTTATCTAGCCCCCAAAGTGACTGTCTGCTATTCATTGCATTAGGTAGGTAGCAGCTAACTTGAAACTAGGTTAGGATAACGGGAACATTTTAGTCTGTAAGATTAATTATTTCAGTGGCTGCTGGCAGCTACGTGCTAAGATTGGTTGATTAAAAAAATATAACTATTTTTTCCGGGTGATAGGCAAAAATGCATTCATCTTAGATTTACCCTCAGTCACTAGCAATTCAGCGGAGAGAGGAGATAACTCCCATGGGGTCTTTGTCTGCGGACTACAAGGAACTCACCCTAATACGTGTTCGTTAATTACTCTGGGGGAGGATAATGACGCGAATTTTATATTTTGTATTAAATAGGCCACTTAACTCTTTTTCTTTGTGACTTAAGCTGACTGAAGCAGTAAGGTTCGTCGAAGACCTGTTGATGATTTGAAGTACACTGTACAGACTGTGCAGTTATACTGTTACCTCTTACTGTATATCACACTAATATTATAAAAGCGAAAGTTTGTTTGTATGTTTGTCACCTCTTCACACTCAAACTTTGATGAAATTTTATATGGATGTAGCTGATACCCTGGATGAACAGAGGCTACTTTTTATCCCGAAAAATGTAGCGGGTAACACCGCGGGGCGCAGCTAGTTAATTATAATTATGTATACCAATTAGAATTCCACTAACTGGTAGGAAAAGGTGGTTTTTTGTGTACAAACATTCTGCTAAAGCAATACGTCCTATGAATGGAAGCAATTCTGCCGTGTTTCAACATAGAGGGCACATTTCTAAACCCTGAAATGAGAATCGTTACTTAGGATTTTCTATAAAAATAGCCCACTTATTAACTTCTTAGTAGTTCAGAATTAACCCTAAAATCATTACGCAGAAGTAACGAAATGGGGTTATATAAATTTTGAGTCGTTAACGTCATAAGAGCTGTGAGATTTTTGTGACTAAATTCAAAATATTAGAGATATTGGTCCTAAGATACCCAAAGGGACAAACGTCCCTATTTAAATTGGGAAACACATTTGTGTAATTTTTACAGGACCGTTTAGCTGTATAATCACATGTGATTTCGTGGTAAGTTTTGGTATCGGAGCAACTGGTCGTGAGGAAATCTGCGGTTTCGGTCGGTCGAGCGTGTCTTATGATCCTCCTAATGGATCGGTTCGGAAACCGACGCTTGCCACAATTCAATGTACACAGATAAATTGTGTTATGCTAGTACTATACCTACAATTCTCATGTGAGCTGGCGATTACAGACAGTTTTAATAACAAGATTTAAAACGTGGCAACCATTGTGACTTGTTCTGCAATGTTTTGCATATTTTAAACCAATCTCAGATCTGGGCAACCGTGGAAAGAAGCATAGAATTCTTTAGTGAAATCATTTACTCTGGACTAAGAGAATCGCTGGCTTATTTTAGGGTTTAAAAATATTTGCTTATTTAAATAAGAAAACATAATAAATCCTTTAAGGTTTTTAAAATTATGAGTAAAATGTTTCTGACTTGCCGACTAAATCAAGTCAATGTCCTTCATAGCCATGAAGACGATACGGCATGACCTGGGCACGGAATAAGTCGAGCAGCTTCCAAGTTCGACATACCTTCCACCTCCCAAACGACACGAGTGGATTAGAGTAACTGCATTTAGCAAGAGATTTTTCTTAGTTTACAGAGCTTTACTAAGAATGCCGTAAAAGGCCCAAAACAATACTAAATATACGCAGATCAGCTCCTTACTTCCCACTAACAAAACTAGAACATAAATTTTGTTAAAATATTCAGTTTTTGTGCTTCTCCATTTTTGCACATGTAACAATGACTGTCTAGATTATATCTAGCCTTTTTTGTGACTGTTGTCTGCACATTTAATAGATAAGTCTAGGTCAGTTTGTGAATGCATTTTTTTGAGTAACAGCAATTTGTTTTGAGCCACAAACCGTAACTAACTGTATCTTGCCTCGTTGGTCTGATAAATGAAAATGAAACTGCCAGTGAGAGGTCCTGGGGTCGATTTTCTGGTCGTGCAAAGTAATCGGGTATTTATAAATGGAGATTTATAGCAATAGTTTAATGAAATAGCCTGGAGAAGTCGGATTGTTGGAATATGTTTAGATTTTCTCCCAGGAAGTAACTAGAAGTTGGTTGGGACGATGTCAAATAGTTTGCAAAACCTTCCCTTGCATTATCAGCAGTAAGTTTAAGTATAAGGTACCTCTGTCTACACAACAAAGTAAAAAAATTGGTAACAAAAGTGTGATATATAATTCTGATAATATTAAATCTATAACGAAAATTCTATTGTTTAGTTTAATGACTCTATCTGTAGCGTGACGGTCAAAGAGTTAATTAGTAATTTACATTCAATAAATAATTATTAATTTGTTAACACTAGCGTATAGCATTGTTTGATTTAAAGATAAGAGAAACAATATAAGCATTGAATATCTGAAAATTTACTGTCCACTGCCTTAAATAGGAGAGGTAGGCTACGAAGAAGATGACGTCATTATACCTGTACTTTATCAAAGACAAATGGATAATCTAACTGCCATTGAATAAATAGTTTTTTTTAACATCGCCCACGATATATTGCATGGATATATTTAGGATGCTATGGACAGTATTAGGAGCAAAAACAATATAACAATATCAACTGCTTACTGCTGCTGACGTTTCTCATGATGTTAATGTAATAGAAGTCGAATGGCTCGAAGCTACGTGAAGCCGTGCTCGCCGCAGTTCGTCTTGTGATGGGTGACCGTTTTCACAGATTGAGTTGCGTGCTTCGGAAGGCACGTTAAGCCGTTGGTCTTGCGTCCGACCTTTCTCCGGTCGTGTTGGTCTACCGTCCCATCGGACTATGAGAGTGAGGGAATAGGGAGTGCTCCTGTGTTTGTGCGCTTACTTGTGCAATATAATGTCTCCTGCATAGTTTGCTCATGTCAGCTGACACAGGCCGTGACCGAAATTCGGTCAGGAGAACGGAACATTATAGAAGTCGAAATTGATGGAATGTTTTATAAATATGGGCCCCCAAAACCTCTTATGGTATTTAAAATGGATTTAAACTTACTAAAAACATTTCATATCAATGAAATAAGTTTAAACATTAGGCTGTATGAAACTTAATTCTACTTCTTCGAGAAACCTTGTAAGTAAGTCGTGATAACTGCGTATCCGTTGAAGGTAAGCTTGGGACGCTATCTATCCATTGCTGAGTTTGTTTGTAAGAAGACTGCTTACGCGATGAGAAAGTTTTCAATGTATAGTGAAGTAAGGACAACGCGACGTTATACACAGAAGCCATTAGATTTGTAATTTCCTGCCAGTTAGCTATATTCTACTGTTTGTACCTAGTACGTATTCATGTGTGTATTTATAGATGGCCCTGGAGTTTATGTACTGAATTGATGTACACAAGGTTGCGATTTCAAACCCAGTCAATCTCTAATGAGATTTTTTCGATATTATATAACTATATATTCGTAGGTATTAAGCTCCTGATTGGGGCAGGATTAGTGATCGCTTCGCTAGGGAAGTGAGGCGAAATAGGTGAAAACAGTGTGGGACCAATGAAAAGCTATCGATTAGTAAATAATTAGCAGGCTGGAACTCTTAATTAACCGCATAATGGGGGTAATGACCCTAATTCTATAAGTCATCACAAGTAATACTTACTTCTACTTTATTTTCGTTTCAAACAAAAAGAGCGGGAGTAGACGCCCTCCAGCTTATCAAACCTCGTGTTTAAAACCTTAAGTAAAGCATAAAGATACGGCATCCATGATGACCTAATAAACGTGTCGACACAAGTTCAAACGGTAAGCAAATAAAAAATAACTTAGAAACGGATACGTCCCAAGAATGCACGCCGATAGTGATGTGAGTCATCCCATCAGTGACCACCACGAAGTTCTGACGTGACCTTCATAACTAGACCCATATTTAAACGAAAACCACGCTTATTACAAAGCAATAAGAACTTCTCAAGTGTCAGAGAAACTCAGCTCATGTTTGGGCGAGCACAACTTTACATTTGCGGCCGCGAAACTCAATTTAGTCTAAACACTATCCATTTTAAGCTTTAAGTCAACGCCTGTAAATGTGGTAATAGAAAATCGTTCAACGTCGACAGCAAATATAAAGCGGTCTCATAACATAAGTTTAGACTACATTCCGTCGGTAATGGTAAGCAGTGGCGTATTGTTCACAATGTGGCTTCTAACCGTTTATAAATCAACAATTAGGCTGCTACAACATGTATATAGTACAGCTACTATTTTCGGGCTCTTGTTCTTCGTTCTTGGAACTTTTAGGTCAGTTTAAATCGCGCAGATCGCCTTAGAATTGAAGGCCACGCCTAAATGTCAGCTGTTGTGATATTCTTTGTCTTTCTTTCTTCCGTTAACTAAATCGTTTTTGATAATTAGATATTCCTTTACATACCTAAGTTGGTACTATGTAACTTTAACTTTTATGACTGTAGAAGAATTTGCCTGCGTCTTCGTGTTAGGGTTTCTCTGGAATCGTGAAGTTTTTGTCTCTCTGAATATACGCTTATCCGTTGTTCTGTTGTACAGGAAAGATGTATAAACCACGATATACTTTTGTCTGATTTATAATATCGACTACAATATAACAGTAGGTCAGTGATAACTAAGGTAAAATTTAAGGTCTATAAAATGAAATGCTCAAGGTTTGACTTACTTTTTTGGAGGAAAAGGTAATAAATTACAAAATATTTATCAACTTATGTTTGAACAAAGGCGGTGTGGGGTTGTATCCTTTTACCTCGTAACCTACCTAAGCGGTACCCTCCCTCTTTCCAACGCGGCGTTGTTGATCAACAGATGGCGCTACTGTGTGGGTGTAACTCATCGGTGGTATTATATTAAATTCATTCACCCCAAAAAAGAGTACTCATACGACTTCTTCTTGTATTGAATAAACTACTTAATAGTATTACTTAAATAACGTAACATACTTTATGAATTCATAGTTAAACAACTGAATATATACAATTATACGTAATAAATTCAACACTATACTTTTGGAATTAAAAACAAGTGAACGAAAATCTTGAAAATTCTCAGTAAATAACTGGGAGCGCTCCTCGTCACAACTGCATTGCTGAAGAAAGTAACTAGATAAATAAAAGCTTGTAAAAGGACCTACATTTTGTGATGATTTCACGGAACTAGAAAAATCCCGTTCTATGAAACTATTACCAATTTACACGCACGTATAAAACGCATGAGAGATTGAAATTTAGCGCGTTTTGCTTCCTTATTTGACCAGCGCGGGGTTACATTATTTGTTTTGTAAGCGAGACACCACTACGTGCAGAGTAGTGAGCTGTGCGGCGTCTCGCTCCCACAACGGTAAATGTCCTGCAACGGAAGCTCTTGGTAAGGCACCAGTAAGACTTTAATCGTGAGCTTACAAATGCTGCATGGAACGTAAGTATTAGCTTTTTTTTGGGACATAAATTCAGACGGGAATTCCTTACTCGTTCATAATCGATGCGTTGATCTATTTATATTTTTCTCTGAAACTGGACTCTCCAAATAATTACTTCTCAACTAATTTTCGAAACATTTTTGTTTCCTTTACTCTCACCACACTGACGCATGGTACCCTGACAGAATATGGGATAGATAAATTATCGCGTGATAAAGGTAGGGTACCTTCAATCCTGAGAAACAAAGAAATTGTCGCACAACGCTTTAGGCGAGGCTATACGTGACGTTTTATGTAATAAATCCTTTTTGTCACAGTACCCTGTGCCTTACCTACTTGTTTAAAATGTTCCAATAATATTATGGCGCTAGTATCATCAGTCACGCTGGGCGTGGCAATATGAATACATCGAGCCATAAGCGGTAACCTCGCTGACTTGGCACTCGATTAATTATCCCTGTAACATCTGAATACATACATAATAACGCCTTTTTCTAAGGCGGCAGCAGATATTAGTAACTAAGTATGCAATAATGTGGTATTCCATATTCAAACATTGCATTATTGCACCTCTAATTAAACATCATCAAATCGGGCTGAGCTGTAAAAAGTTTTCATGTGTTAGATTTATAACGCAGTTCCCAGAAAGGAAATACCCATTACGTAATCATGTCTGTCTTTTTATAAGTAGTCTTATCCATCCAGAAAGAAATCTACTAGTCAACTGAAGTATTTTTCTCCTTTTTCAGTCAGTTCATCAGCAAAAAGGTCAGGTTCTAGAATAGTATTTGCTCCCTCAAGTATGAGCTTCCGATCTAAGTAACAAATGTATAATTAGAGAAGGGCCTATCATCATTTATCAGGTACATTCGTAATTTCGGGCTGTAGACGAACCTTTTTCTTACAGGAAAGGCCAATTTCCTCTTAACCCGAGCAAACTCAAGATGGCATAGTGAAGTAGTGTTGATCTGGTAGAGACTCGATTGACGAATTTCTTTGCCTTTTATCTATTTCTAATTCTTTGTTAAAGGGTTATTTAATGTAGTAGGTAAAGGAAATTTCTTGTTATGTTCATTTAATGGTTGCAATACAAGTGGTGTCTGCTACGGAAACAAGAATATTCAAATGTCTATATATAATATAAAAAGGAGGTCCCTATGTAAGATTTTTAAACAGTTGTATAAGTTTCTGAAATAAACCTTTTTGTTTTTTTTTTAAATGCAATGTATATATAATATTTAGAAACCGAATCTCGAAATTCAGTGTGTTTTAACGTGTAACGTTATTATTGAAAAATTATAACAGCTATAGACTAATTTTTTTTGAGTTATTGTGTATAAAATTCAGACCTATACGTAATATACTGCATCAAAATCAGAACTAACAATTTATAACATTATTACGCCAAGACAAAATACAGAAAGGGAACTAATTAAGTGTGAACCAAGAGACTACTGTTTACCTACTCTATAACCTAGGCTCTATTAATCTAACCTAACCCTCCTTTGAACAAGGTTCACGCACAATATTTCGGCCCAGCGGAATCCATTTGAACCTGTAATCAGGTTGTGTTACAAAGCTGTCCAGGGCAGGATTATAGCAGCGTACACGTACGTACATATAATATGAGCACGGAACGCTGCTCTCAGGCCTAATACCATGTAATACCCTGGAGTTAATTGATTGGCAAGACTTATTCGAAATTAATCTCGACTAAAAAACGTGCGATTCGAAGCCAACGGTGCGTTAATCGCTTTCAGTTTATGAAAGAACAGATACTCGTTTATTGTGAGTCAAGTGTAAGGATTTTAGTGTTTATCCCGTCTGTATTTTATTAAAATGCGAGTGAGTGCGTTTTATACTGATTTTATTAACGCCGTTTTACATGGATTTAGTACTATTTGTAAATGACTGTAACGTCTATACTCTACCTTGACACCACACCTCTAAGCCACACGTATTATTAGTCGAAAGATAATGGGACAGTTGCCTAAAATGCCATAAAAAATCTTCAATATGCAACTGATTGGACTTGACAAAACTTACTTACAAATCTAATAACAATATGAAATATGTTTTCTTGTAATTTTACAAACTAAATTATGTTCAGAAAACAGAGTTCAAAAGTTGAACAAGCCTTCCACTGCGTTACGGCATTCACCAAGAAAACGTCACAGACTCGCTGGCCTATGAGAGATAAAAACTCCTCGCGCTTGACTCGAGTCGTTACTACCTAAGTGCAAACCGCACGAAATGGTGGCGAGTCCCGTTGTTACCCTCTGCCGGAACAATCGTCCTGTGTTTACTTAGCGAAATCGTCGGGAGTCATTCGTCTGTGGAGATGCTCCTAACCTTAGCCCGTAAGCTACTTACACTGTACGCGGTTCAAGCTCGCGGTTTTATTTGCTTTACTTTTATAGGAGGAATCAAACCAAATACGTTACGGGTATCTCCATAAAGTTGTAGACATAATGTATGTATCCTTCACATCTTGTACACTTCTAATCGTGCGATCTGGAGGTCTATTCTCGTAGCTTAAGATGTACTCGAGTAGTGCAATTGCGGTGTGTTTTGAATAACAATCAACGATTCTTAATACAAAAATTTTTAGTTTTTATCATAAGTACATCGTCGTTGTACTGTTTAAGAACGTGCTAAGTTACGAGTATTGACCTACTGATTCTCCACTCATAGCGTCATCGCCTTATCTGAAGGTGTTTTTACCAAGCAATGTTTATCGAGCCTGTGTTTAATATTCACTTGTAGGGCTTAATATTCATTCGTAGATGCAACACGAGGCTCATGTTTTATGTACTTGTTATTCAACCACAGTGAGCGCCGGTTTCCATTAACACACCATAACACGCGATCTCGAGCTATTCTCTACTACTTTCCCGCAGCTTTTACATTGTAAGCGTTTAAGTATAATGCGTAGAATGGTCGCGACTGAGAATTGCGCGTCCTATTCATTCTGATAACTATCCTTTATAGGCACAGTACTTTGTTGATCTACTGTATGTAGTATATTCGGTGATCGGTTGGACAAACAAATTTTGAGAAGACAATGAGAGAGATCGCACGGTGTTTAAAGTTTTATTGGCACGGCTTCGAACTAGTAAAGACTTGAAAAAACAGTGTGCGTGCTTATGACTCTTTTTTTTAATAATTATACCAATACCTTAACATCTACAAAATCTGAAATTAGAAAATAATAATTTGATCTCAAATTAATAAACTAGCTAACAAATTTGTAGTAAAGAACTTACATTTTTTTTTTCAAAACTAATATGTAAGAAGTAAATATTATTTAATACAAATCCTTAACTCACTATTAGGAATGCGATAGAGCATACAAAGAGAAGCAACATGTGTTAAGAACGGCGTTAGAACCGAGGCATCGTATTCCACGCATATCGATCGAACTGCGCAGTAACCATACAGCCGCGAGTCACTCACGGCTGTCATTTTTATAATCTGTTTAAAGCAACTTTTTACTGAAGATAAAATGTTTTTATCACTCAATTTTGCTTGGCTGATTTTGAGGGTTGAGTGGTAAAATCTTAGAAGTTTGAAAGTGATTATTTGGAGTAACTAGAGTGCAGTTTCTACTTTAATATCCTAACTCTAACTTGGACACTAAGGAGTGTACATAGATAATTGGCATTACGTGACTTTAATTGGACATTAAAAACAGTCTATATTATACCTTTTGTACAGTTTTTCAAACATGTCATTTTTGTAGAATATTTAAGTACTTATAAAAAGCTATATTTAGAGTCCTATTAAGTAGTAGCTATCTCATTTATATGCTTATTATATGCATTTGATCCTAAACCAAAAATATTGACAAAAAAAAACTTTGGTGAGGTGTTGGCAAACTACCCAAAAATTGATAGGTAAGAAATGTACTATAAATAAATAAAATAAAAATAAAATAGCCTTTAATTTCCTACTCTTACAATATTATAAGTTCCAAGTTAATTATTTCACTACAATTAGCTATACTTTTGTACTGTTTTATTTATTATAATTATATATAATTATTAGGTGTAACACTTAACCTTAACTTTACCATTTAGTTCGCTGAGTATTATCTGCAGGAACCCAGAAGAATCGACTATACAATGAATAAATAAATCTGTTACAGAAAAAAATAATTAAAAAGCTTGTTTACCAAATATCTAAACAATATTCTATAATAAACACATGTTTTATCTCACACACTCAACTGATTAGATACGCATTTCCTTAACAAGAGCTGGAGGGAAATAAAAAGGATTTGGCCAACATAATATGCACATACGTATACCTATAGGTATGTTAGATGTTTATCTTTCTCTGTTAAAAGGATTACTGGATTCTTTTATGAACAGACCTAAGAAATAAGTAGCACGATGTTATGTAAACATGGCGAATATCAAAGTTGGCTTGGACGTAAGGCAATTGGTGTTCTCCACATGTGTGTTGTACTTCAATAGCTAACGCAATTTGCTGCTTAATGTTAACTAACATGCTGTATTAGATATTCGTGCGCTTCGAATTCGATGTCTTTCAAAATCAGTACAACAATGTTTTACTTTTAAATAATGGCATGAAGTCAAGAAGCATGTAATTGTTACTGACCTCAAAGGTCAAAGTTGTGAATTTCGGAGTGTATCTTTAATATGTCCCTACGACTCCTATTTTCTCTTTATAATGATTTCGCTTTGTTTAGTCTCCTTAAAACTGACCTTGTTAGCTTAATGCTATAGGATTATACTTATCGATCGTTTCAATCCTTTTAACATCTGTAACGATAGAAACCTCTATTTTCTATTATTTATAATGAAACTTTTCACAAAAGCGTAAGAACAGTCTGAATTTATCGATAATCAGATACAACCTGTGTTTGACGAACTAAATATTCCTAATATTGGTTAACCGCACACAAGAGTACACGAACCTCCACTGGGACAACAGTCACGACGTGGTACAGTAAGCAACATAATTTTTGTAACATACCATTTATTAAAGCACAACTTCTTTTAGTAAAAAGTCTCAAATATAATAAGATAATTATTTGGACGTTTCTATAATTTAAAACAATAACTTGAATTGACGTTTGATTCTTTTAAATATTTGACATACAGTTTCTGAACATGTTAAGCTACTTATGATGTCGACTGTACATTGTACGTAACGCTAAACGCGAAAGACCCACATACAGCCGACATTAATGTTATAAATAGTTGCAATACAAATATTTATTCTGCGACCGTTTGCCTATTCTTATGCAAATAACTAGTTTGTGCATAGGTAGCAATGTAAAGAATACTAATAGTGCAATTAATTTGCATGTACCGCACGCCAGCGCCTACTATCTGTTTTGGATATTCTGGTTTCTAAAACAGAGATTTTAGACTTTGTTTTTAAGTGGCTTGAAGCTTATCAATTAAGTGTTTTACATATTAATTGGTATTCTTATACAAGGCTATTTATTTTTGTGTTGTTAAGGATTTAAGTGCGAAAAAGGTAATTTGGAAATACGGTCTAGGAGAACAATTGTTCATTTAAGCCAATTTTCATCAAGCCTTTACTTTATTTTCTATATATTCTTGTGTATATACAACCGTTATTTATTCGTCAGCATAATGAGGCGGTAAATTCTTGTCGTCCGCCTTGCAGTCCAGAGCACCTGCAAAATAAAAATGTTGCTTAATATCTTCGACATAAGTTATTGAGATTTTTCTTTGATGTGGTCTTTAGTCTATTTTAATTTTAGTTACGTAAGAAGGTCAGCCCCTTACCATGAACTCTTAAAGCAGGACAAAACGGCTAGACCGATTTGAATGAAATTCAATACGGAGGTAGCTGACACTCTGGAATAACACATAGGGTTCTTTGTCCTGAAAAAATGTAGCGGGTAACACCGTGGGGCGCAGCGCGCAGCTAGTATGACATAAAAAAAAACTATATTACGAATTTGAAAATAGCCGTTTTTAAATGAAACGAGGTATATTGATAATCTTACGCACCCCTCAAAGCTATGAGTATCAACCTCTCAGCTCAATACTACGAGTCTTACTCTAATTCTAGATAGAACGACACATTATATGTTAACACGTATAAATGTAAGTGAAAACATAATTGTAATGATATCTGCGTACGTATCGTAGACAACCTTGTACCGAAAGGTTTGCGGGGGCAAAGTTCTGACTCCAAATGTCTGTCAGTCGTCTGTACATTGCCCCTTAAGCCTAAATGTAATTTTCTATCAATCTTATGAGTAAGAGGCTAGCAATATTTCACTCAGCTGTGTCAAAATTTTAAGGTTATATAACTTGAGTTGAGTAACTCCTAAAAATTTATTTTTCTCTTTAAAGAGTGAGGTCGCCTGTAAGTTTATAAATTCTGTTCCAGGCTGTAAGTTTGGTACATAAGAAGGTCAACTCCAATGTAGTATACTGTTTCTAACAGTTAAAGACGGAACAGACGGATAGCCCTCTTACCATGAACTCTTAAAGCTGGACAGTTCACGTTGTAGAAACGAGAAGACACGTTTTACTGCACGTAGTGGCATCTCGCTTCTATGAAGCTTTGAAAAATAGGGCCTGGTGACTTTAAAGTAAAAACGTAATTTATTATAATATTATTTATTAATTCGGCAGAGGTGTATGTTTACTGTTCAGTCGACCATAAACACAAAACATGGATTGGGTTTTCGACATCAATGCAAAAACATAAGCCTTTTACAGTTTTTACCAAAAATACGGACTATATTCAATTAAATGATCACTGCACCTGATGGTTTTTGAACATGAATTTCGATGTATGTATTTTGTGAAGTTACGTGTATAACCTGAATATAAGGCTCCCGTTTTAATATAAGCTCTTTACCGTTTCCTGAATGAAATGTACAGGAAATAAAGAGATTTTTATTATATTTAAACTCCATGAAGTTTTCCAATGGGCTGATCTTTTTTTGTTTATTTGTAATTACTTATTTTGTTTTTCTTTTTTATTTATTTTGTACAATTTATAAGCCTGCCAATGTATACTGCTACGTTAAGGTCATCCGTCATGGGGTCTCAAGTGCGTCTGCTAAACATGAGGTCCTTGTATTGATATCCGGGTCAAGGTCGGGCACTTAATGGGTTTTTAAGGCAATTTGCAGTAGCAGCATGATGTCGAAATTTGTGCCCGATTAAATAATAATATAATAATATATAAAACATTTATTTCGGAAACTTGCTCCATATTTTGTTAGTAATACAACTTACGTAACTATGTTAGTAATTACATTTAAAACTTATCTTTTAATTCATGTATTTCCTGCAGTATCAGATCCGCAGCTATGCATACGGGTCCAATACTCCAGGAAAACGCCGTCCAGCCTATCCCCAATCACCTTCAGGATGCCGTTGGCACTCCCACAAATCCTGCGTAACAATGATGCCGTTCTTTTCCTCATGATTGCTGAAAAACTATCGGTAGTAGCTTCAGCAAACATGGCTGACGCCCTACAGAATCGCGGTAGCCCCAACAGCACCCGGAAGGCGTTGTTGTACTGGACACGAAGAGCGCTGTAGGCCATCTGCGTGTGCCTAAAGGCTGCGTCTTGATATGATATAATAACTTTTGAAATATAAAAATTGTATGGTATTCAAACGAATTAGATAAGTGACTTCGATGGTAACAGGGAGATGTGGAAACCGAGTGGGGAGGCCTTTGCCTAGCAGTGGGACACTTCAAGCTAACAATAATTATCGCAAGAAAGAAAATAATTTATTTGTGGTCTAAAAAATACATAATTATATGATATAATAAAAATATAAATAAAACAGATGAAAATAAAAGAAGAGCTGGGAATCAAAAATAGGTCTCCAACTCAGCTTCTTTTGTGTATACTCATGTTTTAACAAATAAAAATATCTTTATCTTTATCAGCATAATGCTGCTACTGCATAGCTGTAGCGCTAATTTTCACTTAGGGCTGTATTTAGACTTCGATAAGAATGATCAAGAGAAAGACGTTACTATATTTTTTTCGGAAAACCAAAATGTTTCCTTTAGTTGCAGACATATCTATATTCTATAGGCAATACCAATATTATGTGACTGTAACGTAACTTATATCAGAAATTATTCTGTTTTTGCTTTTAGATGTGTTTTGGTGTCGCTTGGGGCTTTAGGATATTGCTTTTGTGAACGATACCGATAAAAGATACATATTGAGATTATTTACACGAATTCAGGTGTTGGGGTTATTTATTTATGGATTCAATGATGAAAGTGTGATTCATGAAGCTGTGTTACGATTTTGGTGAGCAGTAAAGCTTATTAAATCCATCTATTACGTGAAGAGAAAACTTAAAAGCCTTTGTTGAGCTTATTATGAGCAAGAGTGGTGTGAGATTTGCTATCAAAGCTTTTTTTAACTAAATGGAGTAGCGAGTGCGGAATGCTGCAATTCCAATAAGTAATTAATGTTGAAATTATATCACTGTGTGAGCACCAGTCCAAAAAATAAGCCTTAATTACAAACAAATGATAAACAAAAGGCTTAAATATCCTTAAGCTATACAATATGATACAACCAGATAGTAACAGTAAATGTTTGAGTAAATTGCTGGGAAGACTGGTTACATGGTACATACATACATAAAGTCACGCCTTACCAGAGGGGTAGGCAGAGACCACGGATTTCCATTTGCTTTAATCCGAGCATACTAATTTCGCCTCATTGATGGTAAGCAAGAAAATACTTTACCTGTCGTTCATTGTGGCGTCCTAAGGGGTAGATCTTTGTTCAACAGTAGACGTCTTCCGGCTGATGATGATGATGAAGAAAATACTTTAAGAGATGCAGTATACCTAAGCATAAGGTTGTAAGCTCAGACAGGTTGAGCAAATCACACTAATAATTACTTCCAGAGCTAAGAAACAAACTCGACACTGACGAGTAACCACAACGTCATAATATCGAAGGCTTCAGTTCAGTTACGTCACTTGTAAACTGTTTAGCGTAAGCTGTAGTATAAAGGAGACCTTCGGTAAGCAAGAAAAAACTTTAACATAAAACATAACATCACGCCTGTATTCCCCGAAGGGGTAGGCAGAGGTGCACATATAGTACACCCACACTTCGCCAGTTATGTTTTTGAGGTCCCAATGTAATAGGGGGCGAGCCTATTGCCATGAACCGGGCACAAATCCAGACTCCGTGCTGCTACTGAGAATTACCTATTGGAAAAACCCAGTAACACTTTGCCCGACCCAGGATTCGAACCCGTGCTCAGCAGTCGCGCTTAGCGACCACTAGACCAACGAGGCAGTCACTGAAAAAACTTTAAAAGATTCAGTATACCTAAGTATAATGTTGTAAGCTTAAAAAGACAGCAAATCACACGAATAATTACTTCCAGAACTAAGAAACAAACTCGACACTTTGACGAGTAACCACAACGTATATCGAAGGCTTCAATTCAGTAGCATCACTTGTAAACTGTTTAGCCAACTATTCGGTTGCACTTTGCACTATTGAGATAGCGAATGACAGTTAAACCAATAGTCGGAGTCGGCCGTAAGGGGATCCTATTCTGTTTGTTTACGTAGCTCGTGTTTTGTTTTAGTCGTATGTTCTTCGTTTTTTATTTACGTGAAGCTACAAGAATGAAGTCGTAAGTAATATTTTTGATAATTATTTTATGTGCGTTACTTTCTGTATCTTTTTGCATGTTGCCTTGCTAGGCTTAAATCTTATTATATAATTTTCATATTTTATGTACGTCCAAAATCATACCGATTTTTGAAAACATCTACAATTCTACATAGTACTCGTTTACCATTATTTATTCCTTAGAATAATGTAGGTTTATTTTTTTTATATTATTTATATTTTATAATTAATGTATTCTTTGTTCGTATTTCTATTTTGATTGAAATAATATATAATCCGCCATCCTTAATACTCTTATTTGTATAAATGATGTGATAATGTTGTTTACTTCTATGGGTAATAGAGATCATTAATTCATAATAAGTCGAATCATCCACCAATTCTTCGACGACCTGATTGGTGCAGTGGCTTAGCAATTGGATTGCTACGTTAAGGGGTACGGGTTCGATCCCTCACATCATGTTTGTGAAACGCACCCACGATACAGGAAATTTCTAGAGGTTCGACGTTTTATTATTTTAAAAAATCAATTCGAAATGGTGCTCAAAATTAAAAAGAAATATCCAATCTTCAAATGCCTATCATTTTCTCTCTACAGAAGCAGGACATTGGCAACTTAGATTGTTATTGGTTATTGATAACAAGGCGGCAAAGTGTTGAGCGGGAACTTCCCCCGAGTATTGGGGCGTAATATCGCTTTTATAAAACCCCGGCGATGCCGCTGACACTTCTGACGAGATCAATAGATGAATAACGAGTAACGTTTACACCCAGTTACGCAATATTTAGCGGTGCAACCACGTGATTGATTCATTAATAAAATGGTATGTATAGTTTTGTATGATCCCACTGACTCAAATAATGACATGTAATAGAGAATTTTAAAAAATCTTCTAAATGTTAAATAAATATGAAACATGCCAAATGCACTGTATGATCACTTTTTTGAACGCGAAAATAATTCTGTCTATCCATTACTTTCTAAGATCATACCGACTAAAGCTTATGGTAATAAAATTAGATATGAGGGTAGCTTAAACTTTAGGGGAGGATATACTGTTTCTATTTATCTCAGATAAGTCGCGATATGTCGCGAGTGAAAACAAGTGCCTAACTCATAATATAAATCAAATATTTTGCTGAATATATCTTTAGTTATTCTAAGACACTACTGACTAACAGTGACGGAAAACATCGTGAGGAAACCTGGATTTAATTATCTGAAATCGCCAACCCGCAGTGAGCTAGCGTGGTGATAATAAGTAAGTACTTAAAATTGTATTTTTCACCTAAAATCGTTGGTTAGGTCCACATGCATTTTTTTAAATGCTCGACTAGACATACTTATCCAACCCTCGACGGCGATGTCGCGAGCCGTTCGGCCTATCGCGTATCACGTCCGCATCGGGTAGGTAGGCCCCTACAACACAGACATTTGTTTAGAGTCTGGCATGATGTGTTTGTGGGATTTATAGCGAAACTTTCACACGATGCAGAATTTATACGATTTATTTTGCATCTAGTATGTCCATTTTGTACTATGATTCTGATAGTAGAATACACAATCGGGGAAGTGGATTAAGAATACTTTCCGTTGTAAAGCGAGTTGTAAGCAAGCCATAGGACTTGACGAGAGAGGCGAAAAGACTAATAGACTCTTAAAAGAGTGCACTCTGTAGTACTGAGTTCCTGAATCCCTAAAGAGGAAGATCTCTGTAGGAATTTCAGACGGGATTATAGGCTATGTACGAATATAGTGATTTTTATGACTTTTTCTCTTTTATTTTTCTTCGTATCGGCATGAGCTATGTCTTAGAAAACAGGCCATGCTTATACCGTAGTGTAGAAATTGGCCAGTCAACAAATATGGCAGCGAGAGACACCCAGGAAGCCGGAGGTACTTAGGTCACACGTGAAGCCACTCTACTTTAACACTTGTTTCTTCTCTCTTCTTTATTGACTTGTCTATATTGCCTTTTTCAATATTATCTAAGCAAAAGGTAACGCATAGAATTAGGTTTTCGGAACGGCAAGACGCCCCGCGCCGATGCAGGCACGAGGTACCTAAATAAAATTGTTGGTTCGAAATATTTGACGGCCTGGAGAAATGCTCTGCAACTTTCGTCTTGGGTGAGATTAGATTGGTATTGTGGAACAGGAATATGTGGTACAAGTTATTTTACTGATTTATAAAGAATATATCGAGAAATATCCTACTAAATACGAATAGAATACATGGGTTTGGCATAATAATATACATATATGTATATTATAGCTAACATAATTGAAAGTTTATGTTATCCCCATACATTTATCATTCTATCCAATTTCTATTCGTCTTCGTCTGTTGGCTAGGGGGGCAGGTAATTTACTTAATGTAAATATCAGCATAGGTCCTTTGAAAATGGATAGTGAAGAGAATTATGAGGAGCCTTTGACAAATAAATAGGTCATCCTACGCTAGTAAATACGCTATAAATTATAGGAGCACTACTTTTTCAGCCTTTAAAGGAACATAGTAATATTCAATTAGCTCTGGCCTGGCCTGGTTATTTTTAGTTGGAGATTGATTGATGGACTAATGACGTTATTATTGAGCTGATTCTCAGACTTTTGAAGTTAGTACTCTATGCTTGCATACAATGTTTTAGAGCACATTGTAGTGTAAGTAACAAATTACAAGTGGAGCATTATCGACCCATCACATACCCAATGTGGGTGGGGTGCCCCGTCGCAACACATGGCGCATATTTGGTCCTGCCCGTCCTGCACTACCATCTGCAGTCCTACACCCTCCAGGACATGATGGAGGCAGACGACCGGGCCATCCAGGTTGCCGCTATTTTGGTTGAAAGGCGTCTAGATCGACACGAAAAGAAGAAGAACAAATTACGTATTTATTACAAATGTAAAGGGAAGTGCAAAGGAATCGTGTCGTCAATAAGAGTAGTGCGGCCTCCTAGGGCGCCCCCTCCCCGCGGCCCCTTACATCCTTATAAATCTTGTTTCTTAATCGCTCATTCATGTTTGGAGTAAACCTTTTTTTACATGAGAATAGTTGCGACATTTTTATCCAAGAAGCATAGAATTATATTAATAAAAAAAAACGTTTTTGGACTGTGGTCCGCATTTAGTGAGATTTAGACAACAAACTTCCATATTTAAAAAAATATTTTATACTGTCAATCTAACTACGGATGGAGAAAGGCTACCTACTTTTAATCCCTGAAAAGATGATTTAACATTTTCCACGCGGTTGATAGTCAGTTTTTATTCTATACTGTTACTTACTCGAGTTTTGAGTGCCCCGGACTCGGCTTGTTGGCACTTGGCAGCGCTTCGGTCGTGAACACCACATCGGGTTTACATTACGATACAGTGTAAGCGATCACGTCGTTAGTCTATTGCCTAGGAACACTATTGTCATATTGTCACATTACATCAAACGTCTCGGCCGACAATACTAATACGTGTAGACAATACGTTACTATTCGGAATGTCCCATTTGGTTTATACAAGACATGTATATTACTAACGATATTACCCAACTAAAGACATTTTATATTTATTTGTTCTTTGTTTCAAACTTATTAACATCTAATGAACTTTATGCGTTACCATTCTACAGTATAATCTCTCATGGATAAAAGCCACAGGACGTCCTTACGGTATAAAATATTCAAAATCCTTTGCGCTAAAACGTAACGAACTGTGATTAGGCCCAACTCTGACCTTTGTCTAAACTCTAAAGAACTTCCCAACAACAGTATCTCGGTGAAAACTTTGCAATAATGAACATTGTAAATAAATCTTATGGTGGCTGCCCGCGAAACGATACTAATCAAGACTAAAGAAAAGTACTTGGCAGAATAGGAGCGTTCCCTCGCCCGCGCGCCGCCGCTCCGTAGGGATAGACTAGCGCGAGTTTTTTTTAAGTGGGCTACGTTTATTTATTTAATCTGTATATTATGAATGGAGATTTAAACAGTTTTATCAATGGCGCTTGTGGGATTAAATACTAGGTAACATTACTGTGTTTGAATCGACATCACTGCGGAAATAAACGTTGAGGATCGTAGTTTTTTGGTAAAGTATTATATTTGTTGTCGGTAATTGTTATCCAATCGTTAATTGCATTTGAAATTTCACGATATCGAATTAACACTGATATAAATTGGGATAACCACACCATTGAGCCACCAACTTAAAAGGAGGGTGTACAAACTTTGTGGCCGTTCTCAGTGTGTCTGTTTATGTCTGTGTGAGCAGTAAATGAGTGTTTAGCGTTTGTGAATTGGTCTGGAGTCAGTCGTAAGTAACTGTGAATGGTGCTGCACTGGACTGGTTTTAATGCATTTTACTAAATGGACTTAATTTCTTAAATAGCTTGACAAGTTTAACAAAAAGTAGCTTCAACTATAACTTCAGAATTTTAGTTTTCGGTCTATTTGTAAGTTATTATTCGGTGCCATTTCCAACCATGTCTTTCCATCAAAATTGTTTGAAACCTTAACATGTTACTAAATAAAAACATAAACTGTTATTGAAATCACGTAATTTAATTTCTCTTTTACCTTTAACTTTCTGCAATAATATTATAATCTCTTCCTCATTCCAACTTCCGACCCCGGTGTTTAAAAACACATTATCATCTGACCCTGGATAAAATTTAATCTGGCTGAGGATCAATATTGACGATTCGACACACGGTGCGGAATCATGCCCCCATGCGTGTCAGTGAACCCGGTGCATCTATGGTGCACCATGGGATGTAGGGGACATTATCGGGGAGCTATTTAGGTACGTTTTTGTTATGGGAATTGTGGTGGCCACGATTTGGGCTCTTCTTACTACGATTGTGAGTGACAATGATTAAGTTTTGTGACGTACAAATACGTATACTAACATTTATTAATATTTTATGAGTAATAAAATAATTTTCTTCCAGTAAAATGATATAAAATAGATGACAATACATTTAGTAAACATTTTAAAAGAAAAAGGCATGAAGCATGCGCACTATGCCAAATACATTCGCGCCTCAAATTGTTCTCTATTTGAATGTTTTGTAAACTTTGTTCGTTCTCTCTGGTTTTTGTTCCATGCTTTGTAGAGGTTGATTATTTGTCAATTTAAATCAAATAAAGATACTCTTATCACGTCAATTTTTAATATTCTAAATAACAGATTATATATGTAAAGCTACAAATATTTATTATAAGTAGAAAATAAGTAGTTAAATTATTCTAAGCCCTTGTTTGTCGGTGTTGTTACGCAATCAAATTCAAATTCTCCGACCAATAGATATTGAATATAAAGGAATGGATTTTCCGTAACTAAGTGTGTATTTAATTTGAAACAATATCCTTTACTTCACGTTAAGCAATGTTGAATAAATTAATCTTTCTTATAATAACATTTCGGCGCTCCAAACTTAGTAAACGAAGCGATGGCGAGTGCTAACCTTTTAACTAGAATTGAGATATGAAATTGTATGAAAATAATGAGTCTTTCCTAACTTTGAATAAGCCGTTTTACCATCGTAACTGACTGACGTGGGCTTTGTCAGAAAGTCTGATGCTTTCAAAAAAAGGAAATATAAAGTCTTTGGTCTTAGACGAAATATAAATTCTTTTAGTTATGGTGACAGTACCCAATTCTCACTTAGAGCCAAAAAAGCTATAATCCATCCCGTATGTCCACCCTACTTATGGTTCTATGGGGGTATCGATTATTCCCCGCGCCCGGTTCCCCCGCGCCTCCGCCGCCCCTGCCTGCCCCTCGCAGATCTCACCTACGACTACGAGCCGGCATTCCCACTTATTTCCAAACTTACTTGCGTAAAAACTAGTGTTGGATTTTTTGTAGCGCAGAAACTGCTTTATACTTTTTTATCTGTCTCGTCTGCATTTAGTATGACCAACTTTACTTAATAGACGTTATCACGTTATTTAGGCTTTCATTAACTTTTGAAAGCGAACACAACAAAAAGTGCGACGAGACAGGATTAATGCGTGGAAAAAATGAACAATCAAAGTCCGATTCAGTTTTACGTTTTGTACCGTAAATGTTTCTACTGGCGTATCTTTTTCTAAGTTTAGAATAACTGTTTATTAAAAGTCTTAAATGTAGCATCTTTTTATTAACTTTACAACTTTATTATTAAAATGGGAAATGTTGCCATTAATAAAAACAGTAGGAGCAATAGTAACAGCCCTTGAACGATATCTACATTTTGTTTTGGCTACGAGATTAAAAAACAATTTGTATTCTATTTTCAAATGGCCATAAATACAGGCGTGTCTATGACAAGGGTCGACACTCGTAGAGGCGTGCAGACAGAGCGACACACCACAGATAACAATATTCTTTTTTGTTAGTTGCGTCACTTGAGGCTTTTACCATAAATAAATTAAATGAATGTATGGAATGAACCGCATGAAAAAACAATTGTTTGACAGACTTTGTTGGTGTGGCAAATATAATTCCTTAACATGTTGCTACCGTTCATAAAACATCTTTAAGTAGAGAAAAGAGATCTAGGTCATATGAAACAAGATATTTCTACTGTTTCAATGTTATTTTCATAAGCATACGTTTTGAGAATATGTAAAGGTTTTTAGGTAGGTACTAAAATATTCACTACAACTTGTAAATATTATAACAAGCCTCAAAACCCGCTACTATACAACGATCTCGCTGTTAAATAAGGACTTCATCTCTCTTCAATAATCGTTATTTGTATACTTAAATCAGAACTAGTTTGATGGTCGCAATATCTTCTTGTTAGACCACAAGAGACTGGTTCTCTTCACGCTCTTGACCTAGTCCCTTACTCGTCTTTTTCGGCTATTCATGGATTGTATTTATTCACAGGGAAACAGGGCAAAAATAATACTATTCTTACTGTTATTTACTAATTACTTATTAGAATTTTGTCAGGCCCGTGGCAAGTTGTGCCGCTCTCGCATGGCCTCATATAGACCAGAAGATATGCCTCACAGACATTACCATAGATCGTCTGTGATAGAAGTACAGGCCAATGATGATGATGATTAGGTTTAACGTTTGTTCCCTTATCTACTAAACGAATGAACCAATGGTGATGGAATTTTGTAGGCTATAGTTTGAACTTTAGGCTAAGAACATAGAGTACTCTTTGTCCTATAAAAGACGCAGTAAAGTTCTTCGCGCACTCAAAGTCACAAGTGGGAGTTAGTTTTCAAATTAATTATAATAAGTGGAGAATTACGTAGTAATATACACTAAAGGGCTCCTGTATCTATAGGTTATAGGTATCTAGATGATAGATGCCATTAGTTATGGGTATAAAATTAAGCTGTGTGCAATACAACATGGCCTTGTTTTCGGTTATATTAATATTGCATGACTCAATCACTCACAGAATTCCTATTGTATTATCTGTGATATTTTTACGCACAAAACACAAAATTACAATGTGCTGAAATTGATTAAAATCCAGCCGAATACGGACTTCATTGTCAAATATTGGCTGTTATGTATTTGTATTATTACAAAAAGTTTACATATGTATTCAATGCTTGATTGAGTTGCTAATCTGAGCCTGTGAAACCATACTCAGATCCAATTTAGTTTCTAGAGTCTTAACCTAAACCATATTAAGTCTACTGATATCTCTATACTCTGATATGCCCACGACAGTGATAGGTCTAATTTAATCCATGGTCTAAAGTTGTTATTCTTTTATGAATAAGGGTGTTAAGGTTTAACATAATAAGGTACAGATTTAAAATGTGACGGAACACTTCTAGGCACGAAGATGGCAATCCCCATTCCAAAGGTATCCCACTTTCTATTACCAGTGGACGTGTTTCGGGTGATGATGATAATAGATTTTATTACTAACTCACTACGCCAATCGGCGTAATGTTGGGTACATGTATTTTGAAAATTGTGTATTTTCTCTGTGGGTAAGTCATTTGTAAATCTTTTGAGAGAATAAATATCTTAAACCATGAATGTATCCTGGATTAGTACCCAAAGTACCCGCAATCCTTAGCGCTGGAAGTTGAGTGCTCTCAGCTATGCGCCAAACGGTACGGTCTCTTCAGAATCAGGTAGGATTGTCAGCAAGAACTTTATTTGTACACCATACAAATTGAAGGTTGTTTGAACTTATAAAAGAAAGAAAGAAAGGATAAAATAATGAAGATGATAATTATTTAAATAGTAGTGATTAAAATCTAGCTCCGATAAATCCCTAGTTTTATCAGTATGCTGCAACATTATCAGCTGCAACTATTTACCACAAGTTGGACACACAGCTTTGTCGGCGAAACAATAGATTTGTTTTGATGACAATTACACATTTATCGCGCAGTCATTTGTACACAATTAATCTAAACACGATTTGGAAGAAAGAAAGTGTTATTTTGCACTTGTAAAAGGTCCTAATTATTACAATATTTTAAAAAGTCGTTAGAGTGAGGCACAAAATCACAAAAATTAAGCCTACCTAACCTTTGTGATTTTGTGAAGAGTGACCTAGCAATCTTCTTTACTGAAATTAAAATTATACATATATATAAAATGTGAATGAAGCAAAAGAAGTATGCCAGGATCGTAGCAAATGGAAATCCGTGGTCTCTGCCTACCCCTCAGGGTAACAGGCGTGACTTTATGTATGTAAAATTATTCACTCGTTTTCAATTCAAAATCCCGTGAAAAATTGGCGGATCTATTGTGGTTCATCAAGCAAATAGTGTATAAATAACAATACTAAGTGTAAAATAAAAATAACCTGACTTTTCTATTTTTCTGCGCGATGAATGGAGGATCGCTAGGGAGTGTGAATAGCCCATAGGCAGTGTCCTGATATTTGCTGTACTTTTTACATCCAATCTTTCTGCTTTCAGATTGAATGCTGATTCAATATGTGCTTTCGTTTTGCTTAGCTTGGATTGCTGGAGGATAAATATTAAAACAAATTGTTCAGAGTGGGCTGTTTGGTAGCTGAAATCTCGTCTGGTGTATGCAAAGTTTTTGACTTCCAAACGAGACTTAAGTAACCTTCTATTTACATAAACTATAAAAATAAAACAGTTCATTTCGTTGAAAAAATATTAGCCTGTCAACCAAGTGGTGGCGAGACTGGCTTTATAGGGTGCGCCGGGCGATCAATTAAGTATCGTCACTAGTAAAACTCTTTGTGTATCGTAGGTATGTAGTTATCATCATCAGCTAGAAGACGTCACCGTTGGTGGACGTCTTCTAGCTGATAATGAGAACAAAGGCTTCCTTAGAACGCCACAATAAACAACAACTTGCCGTTTGCATCCCTAGTACTATTACTATAATATACAGATCTAATCAACACGACATAAGAAGATTAAAACACCAGTTCCAAACGGCAATCTAAGCCCTAATTCCTAACACAGAAGTCTAATCACTTAGCGATCCCACTAATCGGGTTGTCAAACTACTCAGTACCAAGTAACTTCTACGCTCACGCACTAAATTGATACGAGTATATTCACGTGACAATCCCCGTGTCCCATCCGAATGCAAAACGCGTTCATGTCAAAGGTATGGTTTTATTGGATTTCGGTCGTAATATAAAAACATCAAGGGCGAACTTAATAATATTGAGGTTGAAGATGTAGCGTGTGCGTACACACGTAGCCGGTATATGTATACCTGTAGGCCTATACATTACTTACTATATTTATGTGTACTAGGTAGGTATCGACGTTTGCGTAGTTCAGGGGCTTCATAGGCTCGCCTATTGAGACCAATAAATATGTAATTGTGAGGTAGTGGGCAAGACTATTTATTTTCTGTACGGTCAAGTTTAATGCTTGCATTTTCAAGAGGTATCTAAAAAGAGTATTACGTACGTTTTAAACATCCTCCTTTGTCTCTTACCAGATATGAAATTTCCTCCTTTTTGTAGCCCCATGGATAGATCTTCTCGCACAACTTAAAAACAATAATATAAAGTGAAAGATTGACTTATTCATGCGAACAAAACAAAGGTTAGCTTAATGAAATAAAGAAGAAATTCCTCTATAGATGCATAAAAATAGAAATGAATTAATCCCTTACATTGATCAAAAAATTAAACTTCTATTATAGGTAAATAGGTCGATACATCTCAGGCAGTCAATTATGTTCCGCCTCGATACATGAAACTTCTTGTCTGATACTTGTGATATGGGAATATTCAATGCTTTGTACTTATGCTTGTACCGATAGAATAGAAGAAATCATTTCAGGTAAATAACGACAAATAAATAGCACGTTGTGTGCCAGTAAGCTATATGTTACTGGCTAGAATTATGTAATACAAAAAGGTGATATATCTACTTACTTTTTCTTTTCACGTTTGTGCATTACAAAGTGAATTATACGATGCTGTAGAAACGCGAGCCTAGCTCAAAGTAGAATTTTCTTACATTAAACCTTGGAATGGAAAGAAGATAAAATAAACACTCTTAAAAGTGTTGTATAAGTTGTTATAGGGGTCGAAAGGGATGAGCTGCGGATCACTCATCATCCAGTACATAAAACAGCTTTTTTCATTTATCAAGTAAAATTATTATAAGTTTTTTTAATCATATATTTCCCGACAATTGTCTGCAGGAAATGACAAGGCCTAGGTTCTCTGTATGATGACCTGTCTAGGCGTATATTCTTCAAGACATCAGTTATTCAATCTTCTAGAATTAGCTGGATCATATGGGCAAGTTATAAGCAGATTATGAAATTAAACATCGCCCAAAATCATAATTCGAATGTTTACCCATGTTTGTTGGTAAATTCTATCCAAATCCATTTAATAACGCTTCCATTATGCAAGAATGTATTGTTCAAAAGTTTAAAACACATTTCCCAAACAAAACACAAGTTGTTAGATAGCCGCCGTTAAAATGCTGTTCTCGAAATTCTTTTGTACTAATTACAAAGGCGTGAAGTGAGTTAACGACGCCCATCAAAGCGCGGAGCGAACGAGAGTGTGGGTTATCAATTATGTAAAAAAAAATATCACTATAAAATTCTTATTATAAAGTGGAGCGCCGGCAACATATTTTATTTCGTGCGAAACACTCGGGATTATTCGTTCTCGCCACAGAATGTTCAACTTGTCAGCTCGGCAGTCGGTCAACCAGTCTGCTTACCCTACGCCCCGCTAGTTCTACATCTTCCAATTTAGCATGACCCCCCGTACCCCGCGCAACCTTAGTGAAAAGTCTTAGTAAGAGGCAGCTGCTAGGAAATTTCGAGATCTATTTATGTTGGCAGTAGATATAGCCCACCGTAAGATTTTACGAAAATTAACTTTAAGGGGCACTTCAATCTAAACCCTTAGGAGATTAGGGTTTTCAAATAAGCGTATACATTAGGCGGCTTTTGGTCATTCATGTGGTTTCGTCTGTCTTTGTGGACCTACACGGTATTCAATCGAATGGAACAGAGTTCGCTTTAACCAAACATCATTGTTGGATTTTGAAACCGTACGGTTTTCAATTATTATTTCAATTTGATTCCGATATTTCTGTTCAATGCTACACTCAGTGTTATATTTCAAATGGAGAGATGAGTGGGCCTTCAAGTACGTTTGTAACGTAAATTTGGAGGCGGAATTTTGTTTGTAAAGGTTCGTTACACTAGGCAAGTCAACTACACTTAGATTAACAGGTTTAATATAATGATTTAGAGTTTACTCTGTCTTTGATATACAAGCGTGTGTCGTAGTTCTGTGTATTCTTTGTAAATCTTCGGTGACGTCATTGGTATACAATTCTTGTTATGTCTATTGTTAGCGTTAGCAAGCCTGTCAAAAAATCTTTGGTATCCGCTCAACCGTCCCTCAGTTCGAACGAGCAGACAAAAGAATTGAAAAACAGCTGTTTATGGTTTCCATACTTATAGTTAGGTGAATAAGCAAGTGAGCTTGGATAAGGATATTTTTCTCAGGCGTTTTTTGCCCTGCGTGTCATTAGTTGGAACCTTTGTCCGTACTTCTGTATACAACATTTAAAGTAGACTATAACCATCAAAATGAGTAGTACATTAGCAATTGGTAATAACATTGCATTTTATAAAACTGATTACGAATAATTAAATCCGTGTGAGGTTATTTTTTGTGGCGTTCTAAGGGGGGGAGGCATTTGTTCAACAGTGGACGTCTTCCGGCTGATGACGACGATGAGGTTAATTTGTGTCACGACTTAAATTATTTATTTAAACTTGGATTTTGAATTTTCTATAATAATAACCACATACTTTTGCAAATCTCTCCGAAAATGAAATTGAATAGACAAAAGGATTGACGTTTTCAATTCTATCAAAGACTTACAGAACCAATGTCAAACCAATACATTGACTTCGTCTAGCCGTGGATGGGTCAAAGAAAAGCATGAAAGGTTTAATTGTTTATCTAGATCAGAAATCATTGTCCCTTTCACTGTCTACATAATATGGTACACACCTCGTTAACTATTGTGTCTACTTAGTGGACAGTCAGCGTGTTAACAGACACGGATGGGTTGATAAACCATTGGCCGGGACGGTAACCCGAGGCCCTGAACATGGGGCTAAACACTAAGCGAATAGAAATCGAATAGAATTATTATAATTATGTGATTGTCTTATATGTCGCAACATTATGTCATCTCCAATTCGTCTAGCGTTTTGCATCTTGTCTAGGACTCCTGTTACTACGGAGCATGTTCTATCATCGTCTACATTTTTATTCAGTGTTTGAATCTTGGTTTTGATAGACTTATTTTGTGGGATTTTATCGCGGTTTGTTTGATATTTTATTACCCGACGTATCGAATCCTTTACAGGATGTATGTCACGGGTAGATTGAGACTTGACATGGTTTCTTGAGGTATTTTAATTATAATTATGGTCACTTCTGATTCGACACAACTTTAAAACACAATTTATAGCTGGTGTCTCGTTGTGTATGTGACTAGTTCACATTTTAGTCAAAAATTTTATCAACTTCGAAGATGAAAAAAGTAAGATGGAAGTCAATTCTACAGTATGTTATTGATATTTTCGCTATACTCAATAGTAGATCTATTTCTAAGTATAATTCTTTTGCATAAATCCTTTGTAAATTTGGTGCAGACTCTTGGAGAGGGACAATTAAATTGAAGTCGGTTGTTACCACACAAAATAGAGACACTTGTGATTAAACCATAAAATATGAGATTACGGAAATAAGTTGTGCTGTGTTGGTTGACAAAAACTATTCCGTTGAAACCGTGAAATAAGCACTCCTAGTTTAGCAGGACCCTCTGTATATCAGTATTTTACGCGGAACGACGCCCGTCAGCCCCTCGCTATCTAGTGGGAGAACCAGGGGTTATTGATGCTCTATACCTTTCTCAGACCACTCTTTACCATTTTATTTTGTCCTAATATTTTAAATTGGGATTGTTTGTGAATTATGTTCTTCCTTTAAGCATGTTTAATCTTCCCTAACTTTTAAAAACTTGTGTGGAATCTGAATGTTACTACACTACTTAAGATGATAGAATAGATCAAGACATAAAAGTGAAAAATACA
The DNA here is from genome assembly GCA_946251915.1 of Abrostola triplasia. Taxonomy (NCBI): domain Eukaryota; kingdom Metazoa; phylum Arthropoda; class Insecta; order Lepidoptera; family Noctuidae; genus Abrostola; species Abrostola triplasia. The sequence goes on along the minus strand of OX276434.1, from coordinate 3,784,751 downwards.
ACGTTTAAATGGGTGCGAGATGATGATCACAATATGATGGAAACTAAAGGCATCTGCACAGTGTAAAATAATACTTTTTTTTTTGCTTTGTTTTAAATCAGCGCAAGTAATTACGGTTTGGTTATTAACGAGTGAGATTAATCATTTAAGGTTTAACAGAAACGGAGTAATCCTGCCGGTAATTTGGACAAGTGAACGACGGAAAAAACGTTAAAATAGCTTTGATTTTGTAAAGTCCATCCTTTTTAATTTAAATACAAAGTATAAGAGGTTGGTTTATCAAAGAGTGTAAGAATGTACTTTATTTAATTGGTAAGAATGAGAAATAAGATGATCTGGACGTAGTCAGTTGTATCAATTTCTCCTGTAATATGTAAGTGACTTTTTGCAAAAAAGGTGATGATGAAGAAGGAATGAGCAGTTATCACCACTTATTACCAGTAGAAGTCTCGAACATCTTGCAATGTCTTTCTTCGCTATTCCAGTAGCGTCACAAAAATGGCAGTTATTGTCGTATTTGAACATACCATATATTTAATTTGCAATCTTTTCCTCAATCCGCTTTAAAGTTAGGCTTTTTTATTTACTTACTTGGAATATTAACCGCATATATTCATGATAGACATGTCTTTATGAGTGCTATATCATTATCTATCTTTGATAGAAGCATTAGTCTAATCAGTTTGACGACCTGATTAGCGCAGTGGCTAAGCGATTGGACTGCTGCGCTAAGGGTTCGATTCCCGCACGGGGCAAAAGAAACTTTGTGCGAACCACGGATGTTTGTCCCGAATCTGGGTGTTTGTGTATGTGATATTACATGTTTGTAAGACGCACCCACGACACAGGAGAAATTCCTAGTGTGGGGCGACGTTCTTTTTAAAAAAAAAAAAAATAATAATAATTAGTCATACGGAACAAACCTAAAAAAACAGTGTTAGTGTGTAACAATAAATGTGACATTAAATGTGATACTTTCTTTTAATTGTCCTTTAAAAGCACATTAAACCTCTACAGATGTTATATTTTGCTTATTCTTTGCTAGAAACAAGCATTACTAACTTTCAGCCTTGTGTTATGTAGAGACTAGATTTATCGCATGAAATAATTAAATCTGCAGGATGCAATGCATACTGGTGCAATGCGCATAGAATAAAAACTTTTTGGAAAATTCTGTTGTTTGGTGTTAAGAATATTGGCCAGTCGACAGTTCGTCGTGAGACCTATTACTTAAGCAATAAACAATTTAAATGAAAAGTAAAGAAAAAAAGAGGAATACGTACCTACATGGTCTCAAATAAAATGATCATTCTGATATTAAGTCGTGGTGTCTTGAATAGGCGAGTCAATACAATACATTCTCCTCAGAGGCTCTCTTCATGAACCTGAACAGATGTAGAAAAAAGAAAATAAGAGAAAGAATTCTACAATTTGTATGTTCAAGGATCCGTTTAGCTCTAACGTCGTCACTAAGTAACAATCATAAAAACTAACCGAGTATTCTGTTGCCAACACGATCCAGGCAATGGCTAAATGCTGAGCTATTGATGTTCGATTTCCGCAGATCATATATTGCGATGTACTAGAAATATTTGTTTCGATTGTGAGGGATTGTGCTTATTAAACGCATGTCGATGCAAGAGAAACTTAAGAAAAGAACGTTGCTTTGTATTTAATAATAATTATTATTATTTGTTGCTAACTTTAATCATGCAAATAGTTTATTTTCCTTTTTTGTATTAAAAGAGCGATCGGAATCTTTTAAAGCGTACCAAATGGAAGCACGGTTCCAATGTTTATTGGTTCATTTTCAAAGCCAAGAGATTTTATCCTTATTTGTAGGTAATCATGGCCTTTTCAGTATCATTCACGATATCGAATAACGCGATAATAGATTACCTAACTGCGACTGAAAGTAAATGCAATGAAACAAAGAAGGTTGTTCCAGGTTAGTCTTTCTGCCGACTTTCCATCTAGGCAGTGAGCTTAATATTGAATATCATCAAGCCTGTCTATGTACTCTTTTGTCTGATATTTTCTGTAACAGCGAAGCAGTACTAGAGGCTAGTGTTTAGTATTTAGAAAATCACTATCATCATGATCAGCCGGAAGACCTCCACTCTTGAACATGGGCCTCCGCCTTAGAAGGGGGGGGGGGGTACTATAATCCCCAAGATTCGCTTGCACCACTGCATAATTAGGTTATTGGAACCTCGGAAAGCCTCAAGCCTCAACAAGAAGACTTCCGAATCTGTTAAATTACACGAGCAAGCGTACCGGTACAAATTTTTCGCATTTTCAGCTCCATATCTGCAGAATAATATTTGGATCTTATTTTATAGTATTGTTGCTACGTGGCTTCAAACGGTAAACACACATAGCGATCGAGTCTCGATAAAGAAAATGAGAGGGAAAGTGCGAGCGGTACGTTGTAGTCTACATCAGGCTTACTTAGGTTGACAAATGCTTGAAGCGTTTTCACAACGTTCCGATAAAATGCATGTTAGAATATAACAGACGGGTTTTATGAAAGTGTTGACGAACTAAAATGACCTAATAGATAGGGTGTTAAGTGTTGAACTGGACTGTAGCTTTAATTTAGGAGATCGACATCATGTTTCACTGACTTTTGTGTCTGGCATCTCAAATTCCTAACTGAAGGTTAGGTTAGGTTATAAATAAAGTTTAACTATGCCCTTAATCGAGATTTTTTTATGGAACAATGACAAAACTTAAATGTTTTTCGGTTGCTTCATGGGACTAAAAATATCAGTAAAAAAATGTAAAGCAGAAAAAATGTGGAAAACAAAGCTTTGCTTACCTTTGGAGAGTACAGGCCCAAAGATACACAGACACATACATCGATAAAATTGGAAAGAGAAAGTATCTTCCGATTCCGATTACCATCAAAGATTACGCAAGAAGATGCTGTCATGCCAAGTTGTTTTAACTTTGAACATAGAAACATTTTTCTTTATATTTTAACATGTAAAGAAAGAAAATCCAATAAACATATGTTTACTTTTTACATTGCCAGTAAAGATTATCTTGTGTGCCAATTTCTGCACTCTGAATTCATATTGCGTTAAAAGATAGTTTCTCCAAAACGCAGGATATTCGGGGATAATAAAGTACGTAGCGTAACGTGGTGCACCTGTCTGGTGTATGGTGGTGGGGCGGAGTTATTGTCCCATCTGGTGCAAGGGCGCAAGGGTGCGGGATAATAACAAACGCTATAGGACCATGTTCCGCCGGAGGTAACTATTGATAATAACGTCCTTTTTTGTACACTTTATTTGTTTAAAACCCTCAGGAAGTAATAGATTGTATTGGTTGGTCAAATAAGTGAGTTGAGACGTTCCGGACCGAATTAGGTTAAGGTGAATAGTTATTTCGATTAGCTAGAAGGTCATTGAAGTACTTAAATCGAAATAGATATATGTCGTTGCCAAAAACGAGCAGTTTCAAACGGCCGATTTAATAGAGACCTAATTTTACCTATAAATGTATAATGTATATTCCTGTTTGCTAAATATGGGGTTCCTTAAGGTTTTTCGGGTCTTTTAAGGGCAAAGGCTCTTTTGCCGGCTTACGCCATGTTAGTTACCAACAGCCAACTAAAATGTATAAGTTACAGGTTGAGAAAATATGAAGACGCGTTACTATAGCCATGTATCGACGATCGCACGCAAAGTGAGGTGAAATGGCGTAAAAATAGTATGCCTATAATCCATTCAGAGATTCAAGAAAAAGGTCAATCATTATCTGAGTTGAAGAAGTAATAGAGAGACAGAGATATATCAAACCCTCAGCTTTACTCCAGGCAACACGTGGTATTGGTATTACCCAACACGTGGTCTCAATGGAAACACGTTTATGAGTATTGATTGTTGTCTTGTAAAGTGTAATTGCCGAATGGTATCCGGCCTAGATTTGACCAACCCCTTTCCTGTCGTGGGCGATTAAGGGAAAATCCAGAAGATGGTCAGCAGCGCCTTCTGTAACTTCACCACCAATACTGCGTTCCCCAAGCCGCTTGCCAAGCGTGGGCATTATGGCAACCCCTCCCAACTCCAATAGGGAAGCCTTTGCTCAACAGTGGACGTGTTCCGGCTGATGATGAAAGTTTAATTCGTCCCCAGTAGACTGGTAGGGAATTAAAAATCTCTCGGCTTAACGGTTGGTCTTGGTTGAACGTGTCACCAGCCGCGTTTTTTTGTAGCCTTAAATTTATATCATCCCCTGTTAGATATTATACCCTAGTTCCCAGAAACTTACTCCATTTGATCTACAAACCTGATCTTCATATAATTGATATCACACAAGCTGAATGTAAAGATATTCCAAAGCTGCGCTCGACTTAAGTTAACGTATATCAAAACTATGGTAAAAAACAAAAGCCTTAAAAAGTCCCCAGTATAAAGTACTGCGCCGCAGCTGGCACGTCGGCGCGCGCGCATTTCTTACGCAGCAAAGATACAAAACAGAAGGTTCATCTTGGAAAAATAACGAGATCAAATTTCAAGTCACATTTACGCAAAGTAGCCGGTAAGTTTGTAGGCCGAAGTTAGAACAGTTTGAAACACTTACAGTATTTAAGAAAATTACTTTGTAGTTAGATCCTTAGTCGGTTTTTGTAGAAAAAAAAGCAACTTTAAAGTATTATTTAAAGTAACAATTAGGTTAATTATTCTTTGCTTTGCAAATGCTTAATATATAGGTGCATACTGCATACACCTGGAGGTTGACTAGTGGGACTTCTGTGATATATTATTTATTGTTTTTTTCCGTGGCCTGCGGGGCGGGGTGAGTGACCGCCGTCGGATGCGCCGGCGACCCCGCGCGCGACCGATTTCCGCCCAATTCCGCACCAGTGTGCTGCCACCCTTACTTACTGGCATGATCTGATAAAACCACGTGTTTACATCGACACTTCGTTTCTAGGACGCCATCTTGATTGTGGTGTTTAATTGATATGATAATTGGTTAATTTATGATGCTAGTAGTTTATAATTATTATGAGTTTATTCAATAAAGAGGTTAATCTAATTTATCAGTTCCTAACCTATTTGGATGAGGTGTCCTATTTAAGAGTAGGTACCTACTTCGATCATGTGTAAAGATAATTCTTATAATTATATAATGATAATCATTATTACTTCAAAGTTGTATTATCTTAGTACTTATTAAGTTTATCAAGGCTGCTTTATAGAATAATAATTATGTTCTATCGAGATTTATCTTAAAAAAATGCCTTTACATTTTTATTTGATTCCTTTGTAATTTAGATGAGATTCAGATATATTACGATTTTATATATTATCGGCCATTGTAATACCGTGATATAAATGACTACTCTTGTTTTGCAAGAACAAGATAGAAGTGAACCTTTGAGGAGGTATTTAATAGGTAGCATTTCATTTGTTTTTTTTTGTCAAATAAGTAGGCTGTAAGCTATAAGTCTGTTGGTGGAAACACACCTACTCTTATCGAACGAAACACTGAACTGGGGTCAACTCCCATTTTATTATGGTAAAGTAGTAAAATACTGCAAGTCTTACCTGAGACTGGTACAATAACCTATTGGCTTCAACTTAAAACTTGCACAGAAGTGTTGAGAAACATCTAACATATTGTACTTTTTTTATGGCTGCGCTCAGCTGCCTTCTCTTTTTGTTACACGGAAATTGACAAGGACAAGTATATTTTTCAAGGGCTTTAGACCGATTTCTTTGTCAGGTGTGTGTTTTTGTAAACTTTTGGCGATTACTTTTTGATGTTCATTGATGGTAAAATATATATAATGTGGACCAATTTTATGAATGGCTCTCTTACTTCCTTGCCCAATTAATGTAGAGTCAGTTTAAAAAACTTATCATACTTTGTTTTTTTTTTTTTTTTTTTTTTTTTCGAACTTGTCTCTCGCAGTTAGCTCTGAGGGAGCTCTTACTGCTTAACCGGTCGTTTGGCGAGACCTAATAAAAGGCCTCCAGCCAGGATTATCATACTTTGATGTTAACCTTACTGTAAATAGATAAACCGCCCCCTTACCATGAACTCTTAAAGCAGGACAGTTTACGATGTGGAAGCGAGATGCCACTACGTGCAGGGTAATGCGGCGTCTCGCTTTCACGGGGCTAGACGGTCAACCTATCTACCATCCTTTTTGACTGATTACACTTTGCCACGGCATGACCCATTCCTTGTGGCTATTGGCTCATGCTGGCATGAAGAAGAAGAATAAATAAACACAGCCAGAAATATTCATAATTAATCATTTGTGGTACCCCGGTAGCAGAACCAACAGTTATTTAGCAGTAATCGGCTTATAACACAAGTACTTCGCCTTCAATCGAGCATTAATAAAAAACAATATCGCTATTGAGCCGCCAATGTTTATACAACGCGTGCCAACGTTGGCCCAACGTGTAGAGACGCAATATGAAGTGCTCACCAGTCGTGAGGCAAATAGTAGCACAAGAATTATTTTATTGTAGAGTTCAGAGACTATTGTTGCTTTAAAGATATGATAAACTAATTTGAAACCGCCTTACTTATAAAAGAACACATGTATAACATCACGCCTGTATTCCCCTATGGGGTAGGTAGAAGTGCATATAGTACACCCTCATTTCGCCACTCATTTTTTAGGTCCACATGTAATAGGGGGAGAGTCTATTGCCATTAACCGGGCACAAATCCAAACTTAAAAAGGTCAATGTTAAACCAATCATGAAAATATACCTGTCCCTGTAGTTTGCAACAAATAAATATGGCAATAGATTTAGGAAGCATTTAAGTTTAGACTTTACAGGGACTACTTTAGAAAACTTAAGGCACACTTTTATGTTCAGATAAAGCAACAGGCCTTACCTTGTCTTCTATAAGTGTTTACATAATCTATTCACTAACATACCCTTGAACAATTTCTCTAATTACACTTCGAATACCCGATTTATTATCTCATATTTCCATGTAAATAAAGCTTATTTTGGCTAAACACCAAATTCGAAGAGAACTTACGTCTTAAAGCAGTCAGTTTAGTATTATTATACTATCCTCCCACATTGCAAGATCGTAACCCATACGGATATCTACACTTGTACATTGATATAGAAGTAGATAAACAAGGTTAATTATATTAATTATTAATTAACCATAGATCTGGCCTGTTGGTTTAGTGGCTAGTGAATTGACTGCTAAAACCGTAGGTTCGGATTCGATTCTCACCCAGGACGAATCTTTGTGTGATAAGCATAATCATTTGTGTTGCGTCTGGGTGTAATTTATCTATAATATGTGCATATGTATTTAAGAATAAATAAGTCTGTTTATAAAGTTGTCTGGTTGCCATAATACAGGCTCTGTAGGCTCTCCTAGTTTGGGATCAGATGACCTTGCGTGAACTGTCCCAAGATATTATTATTATCAGAAATTCTAGAGTTTGTTGCTCTTGGTTGCGACTGCCACGTGTGACATTTGGAGTCTGATTTCCAAGCTATTTAAGAAAGAGTTACAGAAATTAGGAAATTATTCTATTAAGAAATTATTCTCTTAGAAATGTATATGGCGTTAATATTTGATTTGCTTGTATTTAATTTTTTTTAGATTATTGAATGAGATTTTAGCTTGATTTTTTTCGCCCACTTTCTTAATTCATAATTGTGGTCTTCTAACCTCTGCCTACTCGGGAATTGCGAAGCATACAATATTAACGTAACGTTCTACGTATTTATAACAAGTGTTTAACTTTGACACACATCTTTATCGTGTGATGTACAAAATGTGCTCATCGATTGCTAATTAGAGTCACTTATCATCATAAATTCCGCGCACGCTCGCTCATGAACGATAAGCCAATAAATTATCATTTTTCATCCAATGAGCTCCTCTCATTACCGAACCATTACCCCGCAGCCACAGATGTCGCTAAAGCAGATAACAATATAAATAACCACCCTCACAACGCGGTATCCAACTATCTTTCATACAAAAAAACATATCGCGAACAAAAGTGGTTTGAAAATCAACACGATACAAAGCAAAGCGAGTAGTAACGACCTATATACAAATACCGTAAGTCCATTTAAGGCGACTCGACTGTATCTGCTGTTTTGTTATCCATTAGTTTTCAGTATGGCACACAGGGCTTGAAGCCTTAAATAAAGGAGGCAATGTATACGATTCAGTTGGGAGGTCACAGCATGATTTCGCATGCGCTACGGTCGTCTCGAGGGCATACGGTGTTTTTGCTACAAAAAGCTGTAAGTACGCAATAATTTCGTTTGAATGTAGACTTTAAATTCCTCTGTTAAGGTAGAATTCAGTTTGAGGTGCCTAAGCTTTAAGTCTATTTGGAAATTAGGAAGCGGCATGCTCGACGCCGATCGGTCGCATTCGGGTGCCGTCGCCGCGCACGTGCACACGGCGGGAATGGGACACCATTAAACGTAGGGCTGCCCCCTATCCCCGATATCGAAGTAATCTTTATTGGCACTTGGCAGTACTTCGCTAAACAATTAGTTTTATGACTTCTAAGCTACTATTTTGACACATAAATGATATGAATGTTGTCGATAAATATTTTTTACTAGAATAATGATAGTTTTCATTACTTTTCTTGAAATTAACACAATGATAGGAATAAAATTTTTCATAAAGATTAATAATTTCCTGTTCTTAATATTTCATTGAAAAAAGACAAACTTTTATAAAATATTTGCGATGCTTTGAATATACAATGAGGTTAGAAACAAAAGGTTGTTATGCAGACAGAGTAACCCTAGTAAATTATTCCAAAGAAATGTATGGCACAACCATAAAACGCCTCTGCCTGAGTTTTTGTGAACGAATGAATCCATATGTTTGAGAGGCATAGTTTACGCGTTCCAAGTTTAAAAGTTCATTACCGTTTAATATCCAATGTCGGGCACGATAAAATTTAAATACCCAAAAATTTCCGGCCGCCTCGCTCCGTCCAATTTACATGTATTGTTTGATTATATCAAGACGATGTTTGTCCAATCTTTGTTCCAATGTTATCTCACGAACACAACGAGATTTACTACATTTGGGCCAACAGTTGTGGTTTTGATGATGATTTCATTTGTTATTTGTGAAAGGCGCTTTATGCGTATATTCGTACAGCCTTGGTTGTTTGTGGGTAGCCACTTCATTCAAACGTCGGGAATCTTTCTTTTAAATAGATAAACAAACTATTTTGTGGAGCGGCGGAGTTGTTTAGTGTTTTTCTTTTGTTTCAAGTCTATTTGTTATTAGAGTCCGTTTTCAGTATTATTATTGGACGAGTTTCCAAGGTAAATTAGTGGTGTTTGTTAATTAACTAGGTACTAAAACTAAATAACTTTGCGTCTTGTTCATACTGTTGTTACCGATTGTCGGAAAATATATTTTAATGTAACTGTGTATAACCAATTCTAACTAGATCCATAGCGTAGCGAAAGTAAATCTAGACCTGGCCTGGATTACTACCTATTCAAAAGAACAAGTAACACCATCATCAGCTGGAAGACGTCCACGTATACGTAGATGAAATAACTAAATTGTTTTAATTTAATGAAAGAGACATAGACAATAATACTGTTAATAACAAGCCGATAGAGCGTTTGAGTGCTAATAAAATTAGTGTATCATTCACAGTCCCCGGCACAGGGATATTGATCTTAAGATTACAAGTGTGCATAGAGTTTACAGCTGTCCCGGCTTTATTATGATAGCTGGAACCGTGGCACTAATTAAACAAATTACGTTACGCCATAGACAAAAGACTTTAATTATGTCCAATTTAGTTTAAGTACTGAGATAAGTGCTGACACAGTAAGCGTCCTAGGAACCCGTTTAGAAATGTTTGGGTTATATGATGTCTGTATTGGTCTAGTGTTTGTTAAACGCGACTGCTGAGCACGAGGTCCTGGGTTCAAATCCTGGGTCAGACAAAGTGTTACTGAGTTTTTCTATGACGTAATTCTCAGTAGCAGTACGGAGTCTGGACTTTGTCCGGTTGATGGCATTAGGCTCACCCCCTATTACATTAGGATCTAAAGCACTACTGGCGAAATGTGGATTACTGTGTGGTTACTAGACCAACGAGGCAGCATAAATGATATAAAGATTTTGGATATATTAACTTATTATGATTAATGATCGTCCTACTATTAGAGGTTTTGCTTTGGAAAGTTACAGGCTGGTATTTTGTAGTTGTAGCCCTTATAAAATAAAATAAATGTTCCTAATATACTTTTTGATCCTACTTCCTACTATCCTACTAATATTATAAATGTGAAAGTTTGTGAGTATGGATGTGTGGATGTTTGTTACTCTTTCACGCATAAACGGCTGGACCGATTTGGTTGAAATTTGGTATGTAGATAGGTTATACCCTGGATTAACATATAGGCTACTATTTATCCCGAAAAAATGTCGCGGGTAACACCGCGGGGCGCAGCTAGTTTCATTATAAATTTACAGCCCCCTTACCATAAACTCTTAAGGCAGGACAGTTTAAGTTGTGGAAAAGAGACGCCGCTACGCGCAGTGTAATGCGGTGTCTCGCTTCGTTCTCGACAGTTTCGGTTCTTCATTTCCATTATTTAAATGCTGCCCTAGCTACACGCTGTTCATTATTCAATTGACTGCTGCCATGGTTTGCTCACGTTTGACCCCATAAAGAATTTTTATTAATTTCCTGTTTGTATAACTTAATAATTTGTTTTTAAATAATCGAGAATTTGATATATTATATGCAAAAGGGTTAAAGGTATTGTAAGACGCAGTATGTTAAGTTTTGCTTCTCAATAAGGGTCATAGCACACATATCAAATCGGAAAGGGATCGTAATATATATCGCCTTTCGCCCCGCCGTTAAACAGGCGTCAACCTTACATAAGCTAAGTTACGTAACCAAAGCAGCTACGGCTTGGCGACGCCGTGCTTACAGCTCGCCGGTTCCGAGGCGAGGCGATTACGCTACGATTCCGATTAGGGTGCGTTGAAGTAGGGAGTTTCATAGAAAGAATACTGTCGGGACGGGGAGGCAAAGGCTTTTGCCATCAGACAGCGCACACTACCCGCGTAGATGCCGCGGCATTCCAGCGCCTTGCCACAGCGCGTGCTGCGGCACGATAAAGCATGCCTTAGTAGCATCTGCTGCCCGATTACACATTTAGTCTTCAGAGGCGTTTGAATGAGTGTTGACGTGCCTCAGTTTTAAAATAGTAGATTGGGATTTGATGTTAATATCGACTATTGTAGACGAAAAAGGTGCACAGATAATAAGGCTAAAATAAAAAAATGGATTGATTATCTTTGGAAAGAAAGAGAACCTAAGGGTGAATATAATAATTTGTTTAATGCCTTAACGATGTGCAAAAATTTTAAAAAATTCAGGCTTGTCGAATAGATGTCGATCATATTTTATATTATATCGAAAAACAGGGATCCAATTTTCGCAATCCCATTGAGGCAGATCAAAGATAATCTCTGTTTGAGGTGAGTAGTTAAATAAATTTATAAGTGTATTTTAATAGGTATATATATTGTATTTTTTATTAAATTAGAAAAGATATTTTAATTATTTACCAAATAGGTATTACCAATAAACATGCATGGATTGCAGACACATAATAATGATTTTCAAGTTTTTTCACTCGTCAAGCCTTTCAATTTTCACGAACCCTGTAGTTTCATAGCAAGACCCTGAAGCAGGTTCATAGCTAGACCCTGAAGTAGGTTCATAGCTAGACCCGGAAGCAGGTTCATAGCTAGACCCTGATGCAGGTTCATAGCTAGACCCTGAAGCAGGTTCATAGCTAGACCCTGAAGCGGGTTCATAGCCAGACCTTGAAGGAGGTTCATAGTTAAAGCCTGAGGCTGTTTCAAAGCCAGATCCAGAAGTAGAAGCGGTAGTATGGTCGGTAAGGTATGTATGTATGGGATCTTCAGATGTTGGAGCTTGAGTCGGTGCAGGAATTTGTCGTATCTCATTTTCCTGTATATAGTTAAATTCAGCTTCATTTACAATATTAAATATTTGTTTCTTTATTTGGACCTGTACTTTCTCCGGAAGTTTTTTTGTTGTGGCAGCCATTGTTTGAAAGAACGAATCAATGGGGTCCAGATCTTTTTTCGACTGAATGATTTTATTTAGTAATTCAGCCGTTGCTGCAGCATCTGCTGCTGTTGTTAAGGAAGGGTTTGGAAAATTGTTCGTTCGCGATAATCCACTTTCTTCATTACCATCGAATGAGGATTCTCCTGCGCAGGAAGCCTGCGTATCCTCTGAAGACGAGTCCCTACTCGAGGTTAGTTTTCTGTGTTGAATGAATTTTTTCAAAAACTCTAGTTCTTTTTCATGCTTGATAGGTCGTCGCTTTGTATACGGCTCACCAGACTTTGATTTTCTGTTAGTCAAAGCTTTCCTAAAATTACTACGTATATTAGTCCATATTTTCTGGCATTCTTCACCTAAAACAAAACATATGCAGGTGTAGGTCGGAATTTTCTTTGTTTGAAACTCGTTAAATGACATAGAACCAGAATAAGTACTGGGAAAAGGCTTTAGATAGTGATAGGGTTAGCACCAGCTATGTTTATGTGAGCACATTAAGCCAATCTTAACACCATGTTACCCACCTACCATATTTCAAACAAATAAATCTATTTCATTGATAAGTATACCCTTTGAAGCCGAAACCTGTTTCTTCAAAATGTCTTATTGGTTACGAAAAAAATTTGCTTTGACAAATTTAATTAAGTTCGAAATTGGTGACCTATGAGACATTCTAAAGAAACTACACACAAGAGTAAGCAATAAAATAGAAAACAATTATGTGAACTCAGCATTAGATGATATGACAGTATGGGAGAGGCTTAATGTTAATGTAAAATGTATTTATTGTGAGTAACTAAATAAAAATAAATAAATTACTATAACTGTAATAAGGGCTCTGTTACATCGCCAAACAATATTGTTAATAAGTAGGTGTAATAAAATATAATTATATGGCAAAGATATTTACCTGATTTTTTCAATTCTGTTCCAATGGTATCCCACGCATTGTTCTTCATTTGTGTGTTCATGTAATGATTTGATGACATATCATATAAATAATCATAGCCTCGAACTAGACTAATTAATTTTTCTTCCATGTTGTAATTTTTAAATTCCTATTGATTCATAAACACGGCGTCTCCGTAAAAATTCACGTACACAGTGGTCAGAGACACGGGCACAAATGGCGAGGGTACCCCGCCTCTCTACCCCCGCCTCACCCCGCGGTATGTCACAACGAGCGCCGCGCCGGCGTTCTCGGGATGCCGTCGCCTACCGCAGTACGCCACGGCATCCCACCGCGGGTGCACGTGGTGCGTCAATGCCGTGCAATGAACCCTTCCGACGCCACGGCATCATATAAACTTCTTTCGAAGTTTTGATTCCATGGAACTGAATGTCGTATTTCTATGTCAATACGTTTGAATGTCCATTGGTAAAAATGTAAATCCCTTGCCATGCCGACACGGTTTGCATGGGCCTTTACCTACATATTAATTGTTAGAGTTACATAATACTTACAATTAGTTTAAAAATCTTCTCTAAATATGTACAAGTAATAATTATTGATTGTATTTACTGATAGCTCCCCAATTAAGGAACCTAAAACTTATCTAATCTAATAGGTAACACATATATATTATTCTGTCCCCTTACCATGAACTCAGATTAATTATTATATTTAAGGTAGAACTTTATTCATAAAGTATGTGTTGGTAAAAGGTATTACATGTAATAATAATTCGGAATATTATGCTCTACCTATAGTCATACAAATAATACATTTATATAAGTTGTTTTGTTTATGACAAAACGAATATATGAGGCGAGTGTTAGTGGAGTATCGGAAAGGGGAAGACCTAGGCGAACATACCTAGACCAAATCGGAGATGTTCTGCAAAAAGGGCAAGTGAGGAGTACCCTCAACCGAAGAGCGTATATGAGGAATGTGATGCGTGTGAATGAAGCAAAAGAAGTATGCCAGGATCGTAGCAAATGGAAATCCGTGGTCTCTGCCTACCCCTCAGGGAAACAGGCGTGACTTTATGTATGTATGTATGTATAAGTTGTTATAAATAAATTTATACAAAGAAAAAAAAACTAATTTTAAAGCAGGACGGCTTACGTTGTGGGTGGGAGACGCAACATTACCTTGCACGAAGCGGCTTCTCACTTCCACATCGTAAACTGTCCTGCTTTAAGAGTTCATGGTAAGGGGTAGGGAGGGAGAAGTACTGATAGCCGAGCGGTATGACCGTTGGGCAGCCAAGACAAAGGTCGTAAGTTCAAACCCCCGGCACGCACCAATGTCTTTTCGAATTCATGTGCGAATTATAAATTAGTGCGTATAAAGTTATCAGTTGCTAAAAACGGTGAAGAAAGAAATCGTGAGGAAACCGGCTCACCTGAGAGATTTTTCGACGCTGTGTAAAACCTTGTCGGAAGCCTACAGGCGGTTTAAACTCTGACACCAGGTTGTTCACTAACCATACGATAAGACGAAGACGGTAAGGGGGCTGGAGTCTTTATAAAATTATATTGTCCTGCAATAATTCTAGTTTACAATTACCATTTCCGAACAACGGTCATCGCAACACAGTCACCCTGTATATCCCTTCTGCAATTTTAGGCAACAATAGCCGAGCTAATGCGTGGGATTAATCACAGAGAGGTCATAAGCTCGTAGCCCATCTGTTGAGTTGTATTGTTGATCCCTCCGACCAAGCAAATTGTATTGAAAAGAGTCGTGTCAAACTTAGGGGAGTTTTTGAGTTGATCTCTTGCAGGAATGACTGCCTCGTTGGTCGAGTGGTTGCTAAGCGCGATTGCTAAGCACGAGGTCCTGGGTTCGAATCCCGGGTCGGGAAAAGTGTTACTAAGTTTTCCATTAGGTAATTCTCAGTACCAGCACGGAGTCTGGATTTGTGCTCGGTTGATGGCAATAGGCTCGCCCCCTATTACATTGGGACCTAAAAACATAACTGGCGAAGTGTGGATGTACTATATGTGCACCTCTGCCTACCCCTTGGGGGAATACAGCCGTGATGTTATGTTACGTTTCTCTTGCAGGAATACAAGGTTTAAAGTACTTTATTACTCAAAGAAGTCCACTTAGTGAGCATAATTTAACAATACAAACTAATTTATAACAAGAAATAGCGATCGTAGGTCTTTAAATCAATGACTCAAAAAATTTAAGTAAACTAATTGTATTACTCTAAGTACTTACATGAAGTTGTACTTTGTTTTCTCGCTGTAGGGTCTGTAGTAAATCAGATAATATTAATTTATATCATCTTCTCAGTTATTTTAAAGTTTTGTGTTTAGAAAATCCAGAAAATACTATTACTAATTGAATTTTCTTTTATTACATTATTTATTGTATTTCAACATGGGTATAGTTAAACTTAATTCATAAAAAATTGGTATAATTTTAAACCATGGATTTAGTAAACCTGTCCTTTGCTTGTCAGAGAATAGAGACGTCAATAGACTTAACACGGGTTTAGGTTCATACAGGTATTATCCTATTTAAGAATCTGTGTGAAATGTATAAATCCTGTCGGGTATAGCAAAACAAGGGAACAAAGGAAGAACCTACATGTAGTCACTTACGCTTATACATTTTAACTGATTACTTAAAATAACAATATTGCATTTCAAATCATCAATAAATGATAGTGATAAAAATACCAAACAAGAGTAAAGGTCAAACATTCAATGCATCCATTGCTTTAGCTTTGATATCAATCGCGGAACACAGATGTCGCTAGCAGCAACTTTATTACGTGAGTGTCGTGTTTACAAGCGAAGTGGCGCGGATATCAAGTAAGCTTTGCGTGCAGTAATGAGCTGCATAAATAAGAGGGCTATTGTGGACACACGTATTGTATTATGATACTTAGGCTACTACATAAAAATATTATAAAACCAGCGTACGTATATCTGTTGCTACTACAAAGCGCAACGGGAACATTAGTGCTAGTGCAATTTTTTTGGTGTTGGTACGCAAATTATAAAGTGGTTAAAACTAAGTAAGACAATGGTTTTATTGCAGATAAAATGTTTTAGGTTTGCAGCTCTGCATCCCTAGCCAAGTAGTAAAATAGAATGAAAATTATCATTGTAGGTTTGACATATGTCATCGATAACATAGTCAAAACATTATGTCGTCCCCACACATTTATCATTCTTTTACATTTCTATTCGTTCATTCTTTTGCGTCTTTGCTAGGGGGGTAGTTAGAGATTTGACGATTATTAAATTCAGGTTTCATCACTTTGCTTTCCTACGCACTCAATGACAACAAAAATTATTTAATTTTGATTGCTAAGGTTTTAATTGTTTGATAATCATTTTTAACCTTCATTACACAGTCTATTCATCTGAATCTTAGCATATACAATGCTTCGTCGTCGTCATCTTGCCAGCCGCTGTCAATTTGGCCCGAATCGCCGTCAAAGCGTTCACGAAGGGCCTTCTACGAAACAATATTTAGGTAAGCGGGGCTCCGTAGCGCGGGGTGTAGCGGGGGTGGGGGGTCGCGGGACGGGCCATTGAACAAAAAGAAACAGAACGTGCACTTTGGAATACTACTACTACTAATATAATAATACTATTTCTATAACAATATGAGCACTGGAACCCAATTCTTAGTGGAGTTAGATTACGGACTAAAAATTGTACTCAATATAATTTTTTAATAATGTTATTTCGAACAACGAGCATAAATTTAGAAATCTTATGCTTAGGAGAAGTCCTACTGTTATTATATTAAAACGAATTATGTAGTTGATTACGTTTGTCTTATGTGAGCATTTAGAACGTAGTTACATAATTACTTTTATAGTTATATACTATAGTGGCACTTCTCTTCTATGGCTCACATATTTGTGTGGCGAAGTTTCTTTGTGACCAATAGCAGTGTTCAGATGCGCCTTCTGAGCTCGCCTGTATTATGACGTCACGAGATGACGCCGCGTTGACGGCGAGCCGTGAGCACACATGCGGTAACGATACGGTCCCGATAAGTGAGCGTAATTTCCGTACTGATCTGATATTTATTATTTTTTATACTGTGAATGAATGAATGAAGGTAGTGATTCTCCTAGCTTTATTGTGGAGGTGATAATTTAGTTTTTTGGACTCTTATCGGCTTGAGCTAGGACTTAGGAGGTGGGAGGCTTATGTTGGTGCTATGGGATATTTTTTTAACCGGCTTTAAAAAGGAAGAGTTTCTCTGTTCCATGTCAGGAAGGACTTGGATGTATTTGCGAATGCAAGCTAGACTACACTGGCCTGCAAAACTAAGAGGCACACCTTTAAAGAAGCAATAACTTTTTAAGTAACTAAAAAGGACTCGAAAAAGTTTACTGTTGTTTCTTATTTTAAATCTCTAACTTATAGATAAGAAAAAAACATCTGTAAGTGTAGTAAGTGCTAAGTTTTATAGGCCAGTGTAGTTTATAATAATATCTACTGGTAGGATTTGTGCGACTTAACTTATGACTACACTATTGTACAACCTGCCTGTAGAGATAGCTGTAATGTGTGTATGAAATAAACAAACGTAAATAGTAAAAATATCAGTCTAACCACAAAGGCTCTTCTCACAAACAGAGAAAAACTGCATTTCGCGTCGCAATTTCTAATGTGCATAAGCAAATGACTACATCTTCTATAGCTACATATACCTTGCAGTACAATTGATGGGAGCTTCGTGTGTGTATCGACCTCCGTCTCCCACTGGCGCTGGCGAGGTGAATCAATCTGCCCAAGGTCCCACTCCCAGTAAAAGGTCTGGCCATTTTATATGCTAAACACTGTTTGCCTCCGGCGATGCTCGATAATGATTGTAGTTTTATGTTTTTGAAAAATTTGTTTGGATGGTGCGATTTATATACATTTGGGAAATGCAGATTTATTTAAATATTTTTTTTTTTTCTTGTCTATTACAGGTACTCTGGACTAAAGATTATATAATAAGTGCGCCAGTCTGCTTGCGACCACGGCCGGTGCAAGTCGGTCAAAACGTCAAGCCAAAATTAAAAATTGTGTTTGCGTTAATTCCCGTTTTGTAATTTAATTATATTTCAATAAGTAAATTCTAACATACCCATAGTATTGAGGTTTTTATGTCATATAGGCCTAAAAATGCCACTTGCAATCTACGTAGTATTTCGGTCCAAAAGTGTCGTTTCTTGCCGTTGTTTTATAAGCGAGTACGCTTACCGTACAATTCTAAACCCTGTATTGGTACTACTAAGAGTTTTCTAACAGATACACCCGCCACCTCACCATGAAGTCTTAAAGCAGGGCAGCTTGTGTTTTAGAAGAGAGACGACGCATTACGCTGCACGTAGCGGCGGCGTCTCGCTTCCACAACGTAAACTGACCTGCTTTAATAGTTCATAGTAAGGGGGCTGTACTTTGTTAAGACTTGTTAATGGAACAGATGACCTCACTATCAGTAGCCAGGTCTGCGTATAAAACGTGATCAACGATAATAACATAGGTATTAATCGTTATTTGGCAACGTGAAAAGTATCGTTCGTGTTTTAGCTAATCCGCCTACAGGTGAACCTTGGTGGATTTGATTTATTCACACATTCTCATACTGACGAAATACGTGCTCTTAAAGTAGAAACAATTGAATACATTCACACTATTAGCTCAGCTTGTTACGGAGAGTACTCAGAATCATTATATCAGAGTTTATAGAATGAAGACTGCGGTGTGGTATTCCAACAAAACGTATGTAGATGTTGCTAGAATATTAGATATTGTTTACTGGTTTTATGGGAAAACAGTGCATGATTTGTTGTGTCCCTTTAACACTTCTAATACCTGGGTATACGATTTTTTTTGTACATTTTTACTTTGCCCATCTCTACTTGGAATAAAACAGCAGACATTTGCCCAGCTAGCACATCAAAGGGGACACATACGTCGACCAAGTTTCGCCACCAAACATAACCAACCGCCTTTCACATCAAACCCCACCACTATTTAAAAAGTAAGCTTTAAAAAGAATGAACGCTACTACGTCAAGGAATTCCGCGGATTTTTTAATTTTCTATGTCAGTACAATCTCGCTAGTCTGCCAGCTCCCGTTAAACTGGCCTTCAGTAATACCAAGGATGAAAGGTTTCGTAGCTCATCTTACGCTGGTTGTATCATGCGCCTTGTAATACTGTGTAGTTATGTGATTACACGCGTTTAAGGCGATTTCATACGGCTATTATCAAATTAGGTTTAAGTTAGATATTTGAGAGGATAGGTACAAATAGTAATGAATATCATAGAGATATACTCTGCTTCTAAGGGGGAGGCCTTTGTTCTACAGTGGACGTCTTTCGGCTGATGATGATAATGATGATACTCTGCTTCAATAAGAAGTAAACAATTTATTCACGTTTTATTTACATAATCGTTGAAATAATTTTAATAATTTAACATAACGCCTGTATTCCCCGAAGCGGTAGGCAGAGGTGCACATATAGTACACCCTCATTTCGCTAGTTATGTTTTGTGTCCCGATGTAATAGGGGACGAGCTTATTGCTATCAACTGTGCAATCCAAGCTACTGAGAATTACGTAATTGAAAAAGCCCAGTATCACTTTGCCCGTCCCGGGATTCGACCCCAGGACCCCGTATTCAGCAGTCGGGCTTAGAAACCACTAGACCAAGAAAGCAGTGAATCTTTTTAAATTTGATAAAATTTTATTAATATATATTTTTTATTTTATTTTATTGACATTTTTAGGTTACAGGAGTTAAAAACGTTGTTTACAATTTACATATTTAGCATATCGAATTGGAATGGACTACACATTGACGTGTTTGACGTTTGGACGGGTCGGAAAGAAATGCAGGTAGAGGGCCCCATATCCGCTGGTGCAGACTGGTTTATGATACTTTTATACAGTCGACTTATTCATTTCCTAAATAGATTGCTTTCACATAGAGAATAACGTTTATTTGTAAAATATAGTAGGTATAATGATTTGTGAGAATATATTCAGCAGCATTTGATTATTTTGGTGGTTTAGGATACTAGGAATTTCCATATATTGTTTGTAATTAAAGAAATATTTTTTGGATTATTTAACAGGTTTAAGTTAAATATAATACTTATATCAATGGAGTATCCACATTTTTACTAGTGATTTGCTCGCAATTTTATATAAGTTCAAGCTTTTTGTATTCATTACACATAACAACTCCTTCGTCCTATAATACTTGATAAAAATATGCTTTACATATTAATAAATTAGGTGACGATTCAAAAAACCTACTAATAAAGGCCATATACAAAAAAGGTAACTAATAAGGGCCCCGTAAAACAAATATGACAAGTAATAACGGCCCTTTACAAATGTGACCACTAATAAAGGCCCAAATGTGCATAAGTAAGATACACCGACATAGCAAATACTGACTAATTCTCATGTAAGCCTCACGATCCCGTCTGCCTAACTGCCTGTAAACCCACACGGAATTAGCCATAGAATTCTTGATCAGGAAGTTTAGATGCAACCCCGGATGCAATTATAAGTACCTGTAAGATCCGAAACTCCGGAACAATGAGAGACGACACAGGACTAAAAGCTTAGCCCTATAGGGGCTATAGGTACGACGTGCGTATGTCCCTACTAATATTATAAACGCAAAAGTTTGTAAGTATGGATAGATGTTTGTTACGCTTTCACGTAGAAACTACTGAATGGATTTTAATGAAATTTCATATGGAAGTAGCTGACATCCTGGATTAACACATAGGCTAATCTTTATACCAAAAAAATGTGGCGGGCAACATCGCGGGGCATAGTTAGTAATACATAAACTCAGGCAAATCTATCATACATTATTCTTCCGGATACTGGAAGAATGTTTAATGAGTTTCCGAGTTTCAATGCCAACTCTTCTGACTTGTTCTACAAAGTAAACACACGATTGATTACTAGCTTTTGCCCGTGACTTCACTCCCTCAATATGATTGCAATGCGTTAACATGATTTGTCAAGTATCTCTTCTACAATATGTAACACGTTTTTACAGAATACTAGTCCCCGTACCATGAACTTTTTTAGCAGGGCAGTTTACGTTGTGGAAGCGGGACACCGCATTACACTGGACGTAGCGGCGTCTCGCTTCCACGTCGTAAACTGTCCTGCTTTAAGAGTTTATGGTAAGGGGGCAGGTAATACAGATACAGACTACGTCTGTTCCCTTTAAAGGTTACTCAGGGGTGTAGCGCACGCCCACGGTGAGCGCCCACACACATTGAATGCCTTATGCCACCACTTTGTTACAATTTTCATTCCTATTAATGATTTTGATTGAAACGCTATGTTACTATTACAATTTTGATGAAATATCAGCTATAAATTAGATTTATTCTTCTCGTATTTAGTTTGATTTATTAAGATGTGTATAAGTTATATTTGGAATTAAATTCTTAATACCTTTTAGGAATACATGTGTAGGTACTACAATGACGAAATTTTAAGTTAGTTTTTTTTTAAATAATTTGACACTATTGATTATAAAACGGGCCAATAGACTGCTTATTAAAGTAATTGTGTAGATACCAGGTAGACACCCAACATGTAAAATGTCATGTCATGTCTTAGTTATTTTAAAATACTTATACAAGTAGTCCTCAGAATCGGCCGTCGATCTCACTGCTATCAAGGCGACAATGCGAGTATAATCAACTTAACCCTGCTACCAAATAAGTTTAATACGTTACAAGATGTTGACTTACACGGAATGTTTGACAAAACTCCCGAGTATCGGCTTCGGTACTCTCCGAATGCTTTGTCACACATCAAATCGTTTTTACGTAGAGAAGGGGAGCTGGGGAGCTGTATTGTACGTCCTTAGGGTTGAGCTTTTCACTTTAGTTTCGAAGTATTGGAGGGTTGATGTCGAGTTTTTAATTGTGGCATCGAGATAATGTTGGAGATGACAAAATAAATGTTTTGTTTTCGTGTGTAGCTTGTGTGAATTCTTTTCGGGACAAGTATGTTAAGGTGAATGATAGTATTTCTTTTGTATTTGTTACCGTATTAGTCATATAGGCCCAATAAATACACAAAAGCTTAAAACTACTACTTAAAACATGTACTTTATTTTTTTAAGTGATCGATTTAAAATCTGGTTATTTATTTATACTTACATACATATATATGTATGATTACCAAAGAACTCACGTCAAAAATCGTAGACGACCGTCACATTATGCCGCGGCCATATACGGATTTTTTTACAGTGCGATGAAATATTATCTACACCTTAGAACTACTTCTTTCCGTATATTCTGTGAAAGCGTTACCTACATAACATATACTAGTCCAAAATATGATAGCAGTTGCTTTAAATTTGCTTTTACTTCTAGAACTCTACCAAAAAGACGGAAATTTTATATAAATCCTTTTAGTGCTAAAAATAACTGGCCCTCTATTGAAGCTAGCATAGACTCTATTTTTAAACTCAACGGTTATTCAATAGAGCAGTAGAGAAGTGTTCATAGAGTAAACTCGTTCCATTTCTAAAAACGAAAAAGTTCTATGTATATGGCCAGTACGTGGTTTTAATTTGCCAGAATTGATTTTATTTTTGAGCTTACAACACCGTTATTGGCACGGCGCAGTGTTTATGCAATGTCCACATTACAAACGATATCAGCATTCTACATTAAGTTAATTTAAAACATGATTGGCAAATTCGCGTCACCGAGCGAATATCAACACCGCCGGCGTGGTAACATTATGAAGAATGAATGTAGCGGTAATGTGCACAAATAATTTTGTTTTTCAAGTTTCTCTTATAAAATGTATGAAATTAATATTGGCAGTTGTGGAACAGAAGAATCGTTAGCATAAGGATTTTAACGAAGTTGGAGAACAGTCTAGAAATATAAAGACGTGATAAACACAGCTTGTCTAAATAATGTATAATTCTAGTAATGTATAGTTATAGTTCTAGACAAATAAAATAATTTATTTGGAAAAAATAAATATTATTATGCTAAGTACGATACTAAGGATGTGGTATAATATCATTATGTAGGTACTAAAGTTATCATTATAAAAACATATAAAGACGTGACCTTTACTAAGTGCCTGTACTTTACGTGAAATAAAAATACGTTGAACTTAAACCTTCTGACTCGATTAACGTACCTACTGATAAAATACTACCTACTATAAATATATTTCCAAATATATTATAAATATTAGTTTAATTTGGTATCTAATTCTTAAACTAAAGGGTAAATTCAATTCCTTTATTTAAAAATAATTATATTTGGTTAAAAGCTTCATTTCTTTGCAGCAAATCTCACCAAATTCAGTTCAGCTGTTACGGCGATATGCAGTGACAAACAACACATATCGTTCATGAGATTGGCTACCAACCACCCAATAGTTTATCGCATGCGAATGCCAATTCGAATACGTCAATGTCTACTAAAGCAGAATGTTACATATCTCCCATGTATTTTTAACCACTATTAATTTCACAGTAAGTTCCTAATCGACTATTACAGTAACCAGCCCCCTTACCATGAACTCTAAAAGCAGGACTGTTTACGTTATAGAAGCGAGACGCTGCTATGTCCAATGTATGGCGGTGTCTCTCTTAAAAAGTAAACTGCCTTGGTTTAAAAGTTCGTGGTAAGGGGGCTGTTTCTAAAACGGTCTCATTCAACCAACCTCGACGAGTGGGGAGTCGAAATAGTACAGAATATCTTGAGAAAGTGTATAGGAATAGAGACGTTTAATACATTAAAATAATGTTGTTTTTCAGATTAATTGAAATCTGAAAAAGGGTTTAAAACTAATACGAAAACTGGAAAAATAAATAAAATCTACGAAAAAACGGAGGATTTACAGCGTTTTTTAGTTTTTTGGAGGGGGCATGCTCTATCCCTTTCGCGCAAAACGCGTAATGTACCGCGCGATGCGAAAATTACCATGCAAATGCAGACCATTACGTCACCATACTATAGTGCCATCTCTGTCTCACAATACAATTTGAAATGCTTGTAACTTAGAATTTGTTTGTGTTTACCGTTTTTATATTGGTATTAAACCCTTTTTTTTTAATGTTTTTAACAAATTACAGTCAACATACCTACTAGTATTATCTAATACATTATTGGGTATATGAGAGGTCAAGTCGGCCACGATAAAATTCACCCCTCAGCGTCGGTAACCTTTTACATGGTACAGTTAACAACAAAAGTAGCTAAATATTTTGAAACATACATACATTTAATTGAAGAACAGTTCCTTACATTATAAATATTTTAAAACTTGCTCATAGCGATTTAACTCCCTTTTTGAGACTATAGTTTGAATTGATGCATTTAACTATATTTATTTCAACTATTTGTCATAAGTTTCTTACCATGTTAAATTACTTTTTTTCTAAGCGTACAGTTAGCAGATCCTTCTTTAGTCACAAAATCGTCGCATGTTTCGTTGTTCTAACTCCGAACCGTTCTAACAAATTCATCATTATCATACACTTTTTTCATAAGGGTCGAGGTCGAGTTGGGGTCGACTTCTAGTCTTTCCCGATGCAGCTTGACACTCATTCTACATGCAGCTAATGCGTATCTAACCTCCACAGCTAAGTCACTATGTCAGTGCCCTATAGCAGACAGATTATCAGACTTACGGGCTTGAAACATAATCGATATGAGAATTTAATAAACTAACAGTTGGGTACCCGGCTAATCGATGAATAGTCTTGCAATCTTCAAGATCAAACATTCTACTAACTTAATACTCCAAATTGTATTCTTTACAAACGTTAAATGTGCTTTTTAATGTATATTATAAGCGCTGGTATTAAGGAGCGAGATGAATGATCTGATACAGTCGGCCCACGCAACGATTTCACCCCGCCGAGTCTAGCGTCGGCGTCGACAACCTTTACTACGGTACAGTTGGTATTAACTTGATGTGATTACTCACTCATAATGTGTAGTTCAAAGGCCAGAATAATAGTGGACGCATTATAAAAACGTTTCAACAGGCTGAAAATACCTCAAGGGGTAGGCAAAAGCTTTCTTCATTATTAATGGGATATACCTTATAATTTCACTACTCAATAGAAGTCTCATGCAATTGGTGGCCAGCCTATTGGCCACACAGACCATCAGAGTAGACCGATACTACTATAGTAACAGATTGTTAGATCACTCGTATTTATGTAGAAGTGCCACGTGCACAGTATACAGCGACAGATATATCTCTTTCATGAATATTCCCAATAACATAAAAGTTTCAGCTTGGCCGTACTCTGGTTTCATATCAGAATGTAAAGCGGAATGTCTGCTATATTTCGAGCGAATAATTAACCTTCCGAGTATTGACTTCGCGTGCCCATGACTAGGTATTTAAAGTCCGTAGTTGTCGAGATACAAATTTCAGGACACATTTCACGTGACCAACGTCATACGAATCTTCTTAGTCGTGTAGATAGAGTACACTCACCCATGTAAGGCACGGTTGTACGTCTACAAAAACGCACATCTACCGTCATGACTCAATGACACACTCAACTATACATAAGCGAGGCTTATATAACGCTACCAACACTTAAAAGTGCGTCAGTGTGAAGCCTATTTTAACTTTTTATCAAGGGTGGCTCACCTCGCTCGACCGCCGTTAACCTCCGTTGAATATTTATATTAGCCGGCGAGACCCCACTCCAGCTCCCTTTGAGACGTACCACGCGCTCTACCTAGTAATCTGTTTATTGTTTAAAATAAAGAATAAATGATAATTTTGTTAACGAGTTTTCATGATGATCTTCCAGAATGTCACCTAACAAGTGTTATACCTAGTTGTGATCTAGTTTCAATGTTATAACATGTCAAAAATGATATCCAGTACAGTGTCAATATGGTTATCGGTTAGTGCAATACTGTGGCTTTCAACTTGTGTCGCTGTGTCGTTTCGCACGTGTCAGAATATTGTATGACCTACAGATAGTTCCGACTTGGGTGATCGTACTTGTGACATTTACATCTCTAGGCCAACCACGGTACGGAGGGAGGGAAAATCGTATTAAGGGGTAACCTTTTTAAAACGAATTGTGTGTTGATCACTCCGCTTTCTATCTGTGTTTAATTTATTTGCGCTGGTAACATAATTATAATTCTATTCATAAAAAATAGAGTTAACACAAAGCTTATTTGAAAAATATACAGGATCTAAAGCTATTAATCACTTTATGATTTATGAAACCTGTACAAGGGATCTCTTAATCTTACTCTTTGAAAAGGTGACCCTTATTATATAATGTTACCTACCTAACTTAGGTTATTCTTAAGATAAATTGGAGCGCTGGATTTGATAATAACTATAGCCAGATGATTTAGGATAGGATACATCATAAAATGTGCTAAGATATTGTTATCAAAAATATTTTATTTGCCATATAATACCATATTTTTATAGAGAGAAAACACAATAAATAAAAAAACAGAAATTAGTAGTTTCAATAACAATAAATCTGTTATCTACAAATACGAGATATTTTTATAAGAAAACCGTTAAGTCGTTAAGCATTTATATAAAAATAACTTTCACATTTTAAAATAGCAATAAAATAAAAAAAACGTATATTTAGTTTCCTAATTTAAATTCTAGTCCTTAAATATTTTACTATTTTTAAAACATTACACCTATTTTAAAATATTAAATAAATAAAAAATTTAAGCATTCTTATGTAACTAATACAGGCAATATCAATATTATTGGCTTTCGGAACGCCCTCTTTCAGTTTTTATAGCTTATACGTTCGGCGAATACTTTTGTTCTGTCTTTCTACCCCCAGGCGAGTTTCCTGGCATTCACACTGCTCTCAATATCATATTGAATGAAGTGTAAACAATTTTATACAATTACTGCAAGAAGAAATTATTAACGACTCATTTAAATCAAGATTTTAGCGGCGATAAGGTTTTATATCCATTTGTTTCAAAATTGTATATCATTTCAGGATGTTTTTTAATTATGTGTATTTTGTATACTTTGTTTGTGGCACGATGTGTAAATTGAAATACCATTATTTTTATTACATAAACTTAGAATTAGTACCTACTTAGTTAGTTTTGTGTTATTTGTTATGTTAATAGTAATAATTATATTGCGGGACATTTATTATATTAGCCAATATTTAACATCAAAAGGTCTCTGTCCTGACTGAAGCATATTTGCCCAATTTAAGTTAGTAAATATTTTTTTTTCTCAGTAAATGCGT
The DNA here is from genome assembly GCA_946251915.1 of Abrostola triplasia. Lineage (NCBI taxonomy): Eukaryota > Metazoa > Arthropoda > Insecta > Lepidoptera > Noctuidae > Abrostola > Abrostola triplasia. The sequence goes on along the minus strand of OX276434.1, from coordinate 3,757,394 downwards.
CTGTTTTTTTACAACAAACCAATTTCTAGTAGTTTCCCACTATTTCTTTTTCAGATATTGTAAAGTAGTTTCTTCTATCTCTTGATACTGAGGGTACTTAGTTACATCTTGCCTTATCGTGTACCTGCGAGGGGAAGTGGCGACAGTTATCGGCGTGTGGTCACACCCTTACAAATTACACTTACACCCCTCTGGGGTTATGCTGCCATATTTATGGGGACAACTATCCGTAGAACAACGACCAGTCAGCGGAGACCCCCGGATGTCAAAGATTTAGTTGTTAGGAGTTTTGAATGAAATAATGTAATGGATGAAATAGTTATGAAGGTGGGTAGGCAGATTATTGCTGTACTGAATGTTGCAGTAGTCAATGTTGCTCTACCTCACGTTGAAATGCACGAAACTTGATTATATAGGTAGATATAGAGCAAACATATTTATACATGCATACGTATTTTATTTGGCACAAGTAAACGTAAATTGGTATTGTAATATAAAATTAATACTAATAATAGTTATAGGTTGATAAAGAACAAAAATTTAAATACACACTTTTTCCTGAATCGACACCAATACATACTCAATTTATAGTTATGGATACCAGATAAAAAGCGGATAATTTGGTAACAAATAGATGTTATAGGTACTACTATGTAGTTATTTCATCTATGTTTTACCTACAGCCGCTATTTGTGTTGAACCCGTGACAACGGTCGACAAAACTCTTTAACAGAGAAAGTTATGTCGATATCCGTTAACCTACGTATTTAAGTCGATGGCTGATAAGATTACCTACAATCGCAGTAGCACATCGATTTATAACTCACACACTATTACATAATTGCAACGATTACAATAAAATGGTACTTCCGATCGCTTCTACTCCTAATACAATGTATGCTGCAGTGTGGGTCGAACGTTTGATCAAACGTTGGCTGTGACGTATAAAAACGAACCAAGTGCTACAAGCTTACGGCAGGAAAACGAAACAGAATATGATTATTAACGCGACCGTACAGCTGGTCGCCGACACGCTGAAAACGATAACGATCAACAATACTGTTAAGTATACATTGCTTTCATATAACAAGTGACCTTACAATACGCCCTTTTAGAGGCAGCAATGTAAAGTATATACGGATGTATCCTCGGTGACATAAAATGGTTACAATACCGGTCGTCAAACGCACACATTCCGTAATAAAGTGACGCACACAAACAAATGCTTTCTACACAAAAAGAAGCTATTTCGATAAGGATCCTTTGATTACTTATCGATGACGGCAATTCATTGTCTGTCTCATTATACTGTTAAAACAAGAAAGGGATAGTCATTTATTCTAAATTGAATAAAAAAATATTATTGACCGCTAATTGGCTTGGCGACCCGATTGGCGCGGTGCCCCGCCAACGTTTTGAGTCCACGTGTCAAATATTTGTATATTCTGCAGATTTTTGTTTAGAATCTGAGCGTCTGTGATGTTTTTTGCCTTTATAGACCTCCAAGATATACTTAATGGAATCGTTTATGTGGAGCAACGATTATGTTAACCGTAAAATGTTTTTATTTTACATACACACACATGCGTATGACACACGTCAATATAACAAGTTGCACTACATGTTTATGTGAAATGGCCCTGTTAAATAAAAATAATTTTGCCATAAATAGTATTTTATACGAAAGCTACAAAGACTAGACTGGTGTAATGTCATCATAATAATGAAGGGTATTTAATGTGTGTACGTGTAAATAGTGAATCAAAATTATTTATACAATTCATTTGTCATATTGCTAATTATGGGCTTACACTCTGGACCAACTACAGCATCGCTACGTCCACGCTACATCGTGACAACCCGTGTGTCATATATTTTGTCACCTGTCAAGACTGTCAAATACAATGTGTAGTGAACTAATAATACGCAAGTGATTATCTCATACTAGTTCGACAAAATCTGTGACGCAAGTCATTTATTTATGTATTATTTATTAAATAAGTATAAATGTGTGAGCTACTATTTATAATTTATTATATAACTATCTCATATTATACCTACAACTTATATGTACTTATACATATATGTAGTGTAAGTTGGTTAATAAATAAATAATTATAATTTAGGTATCGTATCATATTTTCACTCTTTATTGTAATTAACACTAGGTGACCTGATCGATCCTTATAAGTTCCAACTTCAATAAACCTGAGGGAGAATTGTGTTTTTTCAACTTAGTTCCTCGTAGCTTATTCTAAAGTTGTAAACTTGTGACTGCTTAGCCGGACTTGGCTAGATAAACACAAAAAGAAACTTCTCGCTATGATGGAAGAACTATTAAAATAAGTTTTAAGGAGATAAAGAATCGTATAACTTACATAAATTGTCTAATTATATTGGTAGACGACCACAATAGATTATAATTACTAAAGTTAAGTCAAGTAATATTTTTTTCTTCTTTAGACCTTAAGCTCTGTGTGAAATTTTAAATATACATGTTTGAAGTTGAGTTTATAATTTTCAATTATGTATATCTACTATATTTAGTACAACTACAACATTAAGATTAGTTGTCAAGGCAAACTGATAATTAACGCCGAATAAATTATATAAACAAACACGTCCAAATACATAGGCGCGTATAATATTATTAAGTATTACATACTCCATTCACTTAGGTACTTATTTAAATAAATAAGTATTAAGAATTGGCTTACAATAAAAAAAAGAAGTCCTAGTTGCTGGCTCTTTTACTGGCCTCGCAAAGAGCTAGAAAAAAATTTGGTAGAGCAAATTCTGTATATTTTTTTATATATTCTCCGATTACTTCATTTACAGTTTTTCATAAAGCCACGGTTACAACAAGTTAACTTAATCAGTTCTAGGCTAACAAACCAGGCTGGGCGCTAAAGGTTATCACAAGAAAGCCGGAATATGTCCCCTGGAGTGGGGGGGAGGAGAGGCCATAATTCCCTCGCTTGGCAAGCGGCTTGGGGATCACAGTATTGGTGGTAAACTTACTGAAGACGCTGCTGCCCATCTTCTGGATTTTCCCTTAGTCGCCTCTTAAGAAACCTACGGGAGGAAAGAAGCGGACAATTCACGGCCGGATACCACTCCGCAAAACGGCAGAAACATTCACAAACACGCAAATTAATTCAATTCAATGATAAGTTCCGACGCGAGGATCGAATCCAACATGAAAGCTACGAAGGCAAATATTTAGCTCGCTAGTAAGATGGATGATGACAGTTCAGTAGAAACGGTGACACAATACGAGGTACGATGGAACAGCTTACACACAAACATACTAGAACAATCTATTGCGTTTGCACGACAAACGTGAACGCAGACTGTTTATTCGGCGATCGTTCGTGAATGCACACCTAACCTATATCACTGTTATCCTTATGGAATTGGCGTTGAATTTGTCAAAGAATTATTTTGTGGATAAATTAGTCGCAACACTCCCTTGAACTCACAAATCAAGAAGCAGGACATTTTCCGATGTGGAAGCGAGCGGCTTCGTGTAATGTAATGCGGTGTCTCACTTCCACACCGTAAACTGTCCTGCTTTAAGAGTTCATGGTAAGGGGGTAGGTCTAGGGGATTGGAATTGAAACTTCATGCCATTTTATGAAGCTCAAATTACGCTTAGATATTATGAAAATGGTGTTGACGTATTTTTTTCTATAGAACTAAAATAAAAAAGTGTATAATCAACAATATAATAAACAGACAATTATAAACTTTTTTATTTTACTTAATACATACCTACTTGAATCAAATAATGCAAAACACAATACAAAAGTTAATTTAGAGTTTACTAATAATATTTTAATTAATTATAATTCGATGTTAAGCATCTAAGTTATAGCACTTATAGTTGCCAAGACTTTGTAGGACTTTACAAGACTTTTCCAAACCTATAAATTTAATAATTGTTCTAGATATAGGTATATGTATTTAGATGCCATCAACGATTAGTTTGATTCGCCTGTGCACAGTTGTCTACCTTTAATGAATTTATCATAGTCATAGTATCTTCATTTCTTACTAGCTGCGCCGCGCGGTGTTACCCGCTACATTTTTCGGGATAAAAGTAGCCTGTGTTAATCCAGGGTGTCAGCTACCTCCATATGAAATTTCATCAAAATCGGTCTAGCCGTTTAAGCGTGAAGAGGTTACAAACACACTCACAAACTTTCGACTTTATAATATTAGTGTGATAGGCTACAGAAGATCACGTATAAAATATTAAATCAAGTTGCTCGGTTTCAAAAGTTACATTAAATAAACCTATTTAACATACATGTACTAGAAAGTCGTCCCTTATGTAAGAATTACAAGCTCTATAACATCTATGCAATTAGTTCTCCTTATGTAAACACATTATTTACAACTTATTTAGTTAAATGTGTGCCTTTAAAACTAGAAAGCGAATTAACATAAAATCCATCGGTTCTCAAAGAGTCCGATTAATTTGATTATAAGCTGTAGTTATCACCTTATTAAATGAATTAGTCAAATTGTCAGTAATCCTATAATATAATATCAATTCATATATCGTAACTTTATTAGGCGATTTATTATAAGTCTCAAGATATTGATGATTATAAAATAGTGGTTCCTCTTTATTTTAAAATTGCAATGTTCTGTCAGTTTGTTAAATCATTAAATCAATTTTCACAAATTTGATATGGAGAGAACTTGAAGCTTAAGAAAAGGTAAGCTATTTATTATGTAGAAGAATAATTTATAGGCATTTACTTAGGCACATTTTTTAGGAGGACGAAGTCGCAGTCAGTTTCGAATATTTTTTATTGCTAAAGTGACTCTCTTTGTATATACAGTTACAGAAAAACGAAACCAATATTTTGTCTAAAAACTTCACATTTCAGGTAATGTATTCTCTTCCCTCGACCGGGTTGATGCGTGATTTAAATCAAGTCCTTGATACCGTCGTCTTACACACTACGCTCGTTTGAAAAACCAAGTTAATCATGAAATTTCTAAGCAATATCGGGCATTTAGAAGGTAGGATGCGTTCGCCATTACGTCGGCTGGCGGCACAAGGTCACCGCATAAGAATAGGGTATTTATAAAACAGTTAGGTGCAAGTCCGTTCGCCCCTTTGTTTAGTTCAGGTAGGCTTCCGGCCGGCATATTGATAGCAGCTCGCTACTGACAAACACACAATGTTTCATATAATTTAATTATGTAGTTGCGTGGGAAACTAGGTCTAGATATTATTACAATTTTTGGTATTACGAACATCCTGCGAATATTACCTACTATGTAACAGGTAAAAAAAAATCAAATTGAACTGTATAAAGTTATAGACATGTTAGTGCAGCCAAACATAATATAGGCAATCACGCCTGTATTTTAAGATGTGGTAGGCAGAAGTTACTTTTATATAAAACTAGTTGCGCCCCGCGATGTTATTTGCTGCGTTTTTTCGGGATAAAAAGTATGTGTATCCAGGGTGTCAGCTACGTCCATATGAAATTTCATTAAAATCGTCCTAGCCGTTTGAGCATTGAAGAAGTAACAAACATACAAACACACTCATAAAGTTCACCTTCATAATATTAGTGTGATGGTGAACCTTTTACTATTTTACGGACTCAAAACCTAACTGTACACTAGGTTCTTCTTCACAGAAAACCTAAACAAGAAAATCCCATGCGATCTGGATATCAAAGACTTGTTCATTTCCTATTTTAAAATCTTCAGTTTTTCTTTTTGCCTGTTATTTAATAAAATAATATCATCAAACAAGACTGGCGTCCACAAGGTCGTGAGTTCGAACACGTTGGACTGCAGACGAGTGATCACTTCTAGCTAACGTATATTTAGCCTCCTTGGAAAGCTTAACAAGACTACATTCAATTGGCAACCCTCGTTGCTCTTCTTAAAATTATGACGACACACGAACTTGACGTCAGAAGTGTCAATTGGAAGTTTATACACCGGATTTGTAAAGACAAGGTTGCGGGTTCAAACCCTGACAAGGACGAATGCCAATGTCATTATTTACTCATTTATTACAAGTCACCTCTAACACCTATGCCTACCCCTCTGAAGGAGTAAGAGTGGCCCAGAAGTGACTTTGTATGTTATGATGATGAATGAACTAAATGGCGTATAATTACCAGAACGCAGTGAGCATGCGCATTAAATACAATGCTCGTTTCTTGTGTGTTTGAGAAGAGCTACTTGCCTAGTAGTAGGACAGTTACAGACATCCTTAAAATGTACATTACAGGTTCATTTACAACCAATTATTAGATGAGACGTAGCCGAAAGTTGTTTAAACATACGAGAATACTGCAGGATCTATATAGAATGCGCCATCATTCATTTGCATCCTAAAAGCAATGAAAACAATATTTCAACGAACGGTACTCAGACTCCATCGAAGTAGTTCGTTAACCATTCGTCCGATAATGTGCGCAATGTGAGCCATTAAACTGTGTTTAAAAATAAAAACAGGTTCATTACAATAATTCTATTACCTACACGTCAATATTGCTTGTAAATGGAAATTTTGAACTGATCATTATGTAAATGGAACATTAATTTTGGTTCTAATTTAAAATTTTAAAAACAAAAGAAGTTGCGATCTTTATCGGATTGAACAAGAATTTACACAATATTTATCGGAATGAACATTAAACATGTAGCGTGTGAAACAGCTTTATGGATCTAGATTTATGTGTGAGTCAATAGAGAGCTCTTAATGTAGACGCGTTGAACAGTGTTCATCTTGTTTTGGGGTGCTAAGCAGCTAGAGAAACACCGCGGACCGCCCACGACGCCCACTCACTTCCACACACAAACGTATCGCTTTTAAATATCGAACGACAAGTTCATCAACATTATGTAATTAATATCTTATACGTTTTATTCTTGACAAGTTTACGCAAAAAAAGTATTTTCTAAAAATCTCCATACGCAATCCACTCAAAAATACGCCTTACCGATCTCATTTAAAGCCCAAAATCCAGTATCGAATCGTAGAGGCCAATGCCACAAACACATGTTGGCGTTGCACGTCCAGTTAGGCTGAGCTCCTCCGCCTCCCGCACTTGTACGAAAATATTCATATACCGGGGTTGCATTGGAGTGGAACGGAGTCCATTTAAATTGGTTTGCGTTATAGGAGCAAAGGGGGCGCAGAAACGGAATCAATGAACTCCGTTCGAGCCGACCGACAAAGGACGTTTCGGGCCGGCAGGTAATTAACTTAATATCAATCCCTGCTCTTTTATACATAAAACCAAACTATACACAAACACTATATTATCTACTTTGATTGGCAGTGAAAGTTATGATAAATAGGACATGATGGAACCTCTTAGCGTTGAGTACCTCCTAATATTGAACTTGACATCTGTTCAGGATGAATTTATTAACTTTAAGGCATCCAAACCTTGAGTAATAAAACTGAGACAAATCCTTGAACGTTTAAAAGAATTTTGTAATTGGAACGCTGTACTCTATCGCCGTCTCTCTTTGTCGAGCAGAAAGTGACAGTGACAAGTGAGACTTATCAAGGATTTATGGATGTCAAGTTTGGGGAATAAAAGGATTTATGAAGCGAATGTATTAAGTGGCCAGTCACTCATGGTTAGACTGAAGGTAGGTTAGTGTCATAGTGTATGCCTGGCACTAGCCCTAGGGGACGGAGTGGAGGTACAGCGACAGGATACCTAAGAGGAAACGTACTACACGTGGTACCACGTGCGGGGTGTACACCACGGCTGTTCATTCTCTGACAGTTCACAATAACGATATTTTCTTAGTTTGAGCATTAGTAGTAGGGTTGGCCCCTATTGTAATAATAGCAGCTCGAAGTGATTGTTCATGTGTGACTATTGTACGATACTGCCCGCATATGCTCTAAGTATCCAAATAATAACTTTTTTGAACTCAGTAAAGTTTTTTCTGCAACCTTCAGATTTTGTAAAATAACGCTACGCATGCCAGAAGACGCGCTCATAATTAGATTATAGAAAAAACTTGTACTTACTGAATATATGGACCGTTCTCCAGCTATGTGGGGCGACGGTATCCGCAAAATGGCTGGCAGCTGTTGGAAGCGGAAGGCCGAAGGGCAAACTTAGTAGCGTGCTATATGAGAGGCCTATCTCCAGCAGTGGGTGAAGATAGGCTGATGATGATTAAATATAATTTATATAAAGATAAGTGGACTAGTCCAGCAGATTAGGATAATACTGCTCCTAGTAATTTATACAATTACTCGTATATTGGAGCGTGAATATCAATTGCAATATCGCCAGCTTCACCCACATAGTTAAAATAAACTAAAAATACAATAAAAATCCATAATATCTTTCTAATAACAATATTTCCTTTCGTATTCCTTTCATAAAGAAACAAAGAAGGTGTAGGGATCGAAACTCGTGGCGTGCTGTAATTTTGGCTATACCCAGGGGATGGCTCGAATTTATGTATGTATGTATACACAAACCTCCCGCCCCCTTAGTTCATGGCTTCTCATAGTTCTTCAACTGCGAGGCGGTTACTGCTGTGTATTAATGGAGGCACATTTCTGTAGTTGAAGAAGTATTGTTTTGTGGTGGGTTTGACGCGTTATTGATATATTGTTACCAATTGTCTGATTGTAACTTATAGCGATACTCAGTGTGCCCAACTTGAAATACCTGTATCAGGTTTTACATTGTTTATATAGGTACTACTAATTATACTTAGTATTATTATATTATTTGACGAAAATATGTCATTATTGCGTGGTAATGTTTTAAGTAAATTATAACCATATAATCCGTATCCTGAAAATTACGTCTAACGAATCAAAATAATTTTGTTGAAATAATTATTCTAAAGAACTATCAAAGGGATTTTACATAATTATGTAATGACTAGCTAGGTGCTTATTTAGGTTATTTAATTATATTAACTATGTTTTATAAAGTAAGTCAGTAATTATATTAGTGATTCAGTATCGAACTTTCCTACAATTCCACGCCACGCCACTTTAAAATCAATTATAGAATGTTCAAAGAGCTAAATTGTGATTGGAGAAAATTTGTTTCAGAAATTTCATTTGATTTATTTATTGGCTGTCATTAGAGATCTGCTGAGTCTGATCATGATTAGCAAGATAGTCTTAGTTCTCAACTTACTTTAGTAGGTACATAGTCCCCTTCAAAGTTTGAATTAATAACCCTATAAAGAACAATACTTTATTTCAATTTAAATTTGATATGAGGTTACATTAAAATTGAAGACAATTGAGTCAACAAGATAGCAGCAAATTCCTCTCTACATGGTTTGAAATCTTGACTTATTGGGCTATTTCCATCCTAACGATGATGATGAGGACATCCTAGCCAATTTCGGCCACGGCGCCTGCTTCATTTCTGGGGTTGACGGCGTTCATGCGCTCGCATATGGCTTGTGTAACCAATAATATCTATCTAATAACTACGGGAGTAATATCTGAAGGCTTCGTGCTTCGGAAGGCACGTTAAGCCGTTGGTCTTGCGCCTGATATCTCTCCGGTCGTGTCGGAATACCGTCCCATCGGTCTATAAGAGTGAGGGAATAAGGAGTGCTCAGTGCAGTGTGTGATGCTTGGCCACCGTAATATCTCCTGCGTAGTTGGTTAGTGTCTGCGGCGATATGCCGTGACCGACACTCTGTTAGGAGAACATTATAAATATCTGAGCTCATAGCCTGATGACAGTCAAAGAAGTAAATATAGAGAATGATCATATAAATCCTTTGTTTCTGCTACTGGATAGGAAATAGACGTAATATGTAGGTACTTGTAAGTATAACATTAGACGCTAGAATTACTCGAGTGTTTGAATACTTGCTCGGTTACATCATAAATGAGAGTCAATTTGAACTGCGCTGTGTATGTGAAGCAAACTTACTACAAGACGTTCACTTTTGAATTAATTAAAGAAATATATGTTTTAGTGCTTTCTTTAATCATTTTCGTTTTATTACTAAAGTATGTAACGGCTGAGCTGATTTTGATACAACGCTGTATTTATGTTTACCTGTCAAAATGATTTAGATATAAAAAATCAGTGACTGATAGTTACTACTTGTAGATAGCTAGATAGAGGCAAAGGAAAAACACAAGTGCAAGGAACAAATATTTTTATTGTACCGTCAGCATCCTAAGTAGCAACATGTTAAAAAACTTTATGTCAAATAATTGAAAGATATACACATCAATTTAAGATATTGTTCCATTATTTTTCAAGCTTTTATCAATTTAGTTTAAAGGTTAGCATGGGCAACATGCAAAAATGACACAAAAAGCCAATTATTCTTGTGTTAACAAAAATCTGCTATTTATGGCTGACTATATATAACTTAACATTGATGCAAAATACGTACGAGTAAGTAATAGACATTACAGTGTAGATCGCTAGAAATAAGCTTCAATCTTCAGAGGTCTGTAACATTATAGAGTGAGCCTTTTATGCCTTAGATATTGCTTGTATAACCATCAAGTTCTTCCAACAGTTTTACGGCCTCTCTCTTGCTTGGGTTTACTTATTATACTTTATAGTGTCTACTCATGGCTTATATTTATTCCGGAAAACATAAAACATCTGCAAATGAATCGTTTCTGAACAAACAAATGAACATCCAGAAGGTTAAGCACGGTTCACAATCCAAATCTATATTTTTCGACGTTTATTTGAAGTCAATCGTGTTTATACCTCATTCAGTTCTCTGAAATCTGTAATATAAATAGCGGACCCGGCGGATATCGTCCTGCCGGGAAAAGCAGTGCTACCTACAGGCTTTAAATTTGCTTTCAAACCATCCAGCAGTCTATTCAAATATACACAGAAAATTCAACAAAGCGGTTCAGCAGTTTAGGAAGACTTAGATGACAAAGACACTTACATATACTAAGGTAATATATTACTCTAAAATATAGTTGCATTTAAAAAGAAATGGATTAGCTAGTAGTACATTTTTTTTCTTATCAGCCATTTCTTTACTTTGAATATACCAAGAACTCAACAGATAATTTTAATAGAGCAGCCGCTATCAAACGCTTTATTTTACTAAACTCCGTCTTTCAGATTCTAGGAACACATTTAGCTTAACCATAATAAACTTTAAGTTTATCGAAATGCGATAGGTAACAAAAATAGCACAATTACCAAGACTATAAGTACTGCAAGCCAATTAAAACTATATTGAAAACCTGATCGGCCTGTGCGTATCGATGCCTAGTGCCTAGGTAATTGTATGAATGGTAACAGTTACCACGTTCTAGAACGCACGTTAGGCCTCAGATACGCAAGGAAACGGTGTATTTAAATAAGTAAAAAATATGTTTTAACATACTCATGCATGCTGGACATGCTCATGTTAGGGTTCATATTGTAAACACGCAAGCCACGGCGGCCGGTCACACCCTTGTCGCTTTTAAACTTTTTAATATATGCCTGTTAATGTCTCACTTCGAAGTTCTCTTCTCATGAAAGGTAAAGTCCAGGTGCCTTGGAAGTAATTTGTCACAGTCACTAATCCCGGCCCTGACAGATTGAATTAGTATTGTTTATGAACGCTACGATGACAAATGAGGTCTTCAGAGCACAAATCAGTAGCAGAAGCTGACAAAAATTATCGATACTATCTAATCCTCAATAGTGATAAATATATAATTGTCAACACTTTGTCGTTTCACGGATATATATCTGTACTGTTTTTTATACGTGGAGACTTGTAATTGGCTGTCTGTTTACTATTTAGTTAACTTTCCTGTTTGCTCTAGCTGTTAGTCTTCCAAAGCTGTAAATAAATAAATATAACTGAATTATAAATATAAGTACTGAAAATATAAATATTAATACTCTGGTCCCAGAGCTAGCGGTACTCGACAAAGCTACACAACACCACACAACAGTAGATCACAGAGCGGTATCGCCAGTAATTGTTGCGGTAGTATCCGCATTCGAGGCACAAGCTTAACTCTTACTTGGATTTACTCCCAACATACCTTTCAAAGCTCACGCACACATGGACAGCTCTGGCTTGGATAGAACTCAGCGGGGTTGTGAGGGGACCGGCCAGCTTCAACCAATTACAGTTCCTGTGTGTACGAGGGCTGAGCGTGTAGGTGTGCACCAGGCGATTCTTGTGGGCTGTTTAGTGTTAGTATCAGGTCACTCGCCCTCAGGAGCCCCGCCTTTACGCAATGTTTGAAGCGCTGTGGGTGAGTTTTCTCATTTTTCTCCAAGGCCTCTCGTGCTCGGTCCGTTGAGAATTTTTACATATTTGTATCTTATCCTTTTGGTTTTTGGTAAACGTTTATTGCGTATCCATAATTCTTTGAGATAAACAACGTAGTTTGCAGTGTATTCTTGCGTGAAATTTTGTCTTTGTAAATGCTGGGATTTCTTGGTGCTCAATTTGTTCGTACATTTTGTTAGCACTGATTCTAAGTAAAAGATATAGTTAGCACTTGGGGCTTAGATAACGTATAACGAAGACTTTAACGAGCTTTCAAAATAATCCGCTCGTAAAACCTTGCTGTACTCGGAGATTATCAGTTTATAATTCTATGCAAATATAGAAATAAGTCTGCCATTTTTATTGTCGTCACGTGAGTTTATTAAATGATGTCCTTTCGTTAAACGTTCTAGTATTTATTGTATACAGACACAGAACGAAGTAAGCTTATCGTGTTGGTATCGTACGTATTAGACAGAAAAATATATAACATAACTAACATAATACCACGCCTGTATTCCCCGTAGGGGCAGGGAAAGGTGCACCCCCATTTTGCCAGTTATGTTCGCCCCGATGTAATAGGAGTTGGTGAGCCTATTGCCATCAACCGGGTATCCTAAATCCAGACTCCTTGCTACTGAGAATTAACAAATAGATAAACTTAATAATACTTTGCCTAACCCAGGATTTCAACCCAGGTCCTCATGTCCAGAAGCAGTCAGGCAGGACATAACATTAACATAATTTAATTGGTAACCTATTTTATTCCAACGTAGCTGTTTACTATCTGTAAAACATTGCAGAATTTGTATTGATACGACGAAAAATGCCAAAATCCTTTTCGAAACGTTTATCCTTTTCTTTTTCAAAGTACAATAAATTAGATTAAGGACACGCAGCTGGAACATTTAATTACTAATTAAACAAACAGAATTAATGAACAGCAGTCTATTAAACACATGTAGATTGAAATAACGCAAATAGAAAGTAAACAAGTAATAAGCTTTAGAAACATAGTTTTGGACAGTTTAATATAAAGTAATGAGACGTTTTCACAGAAATATCGATTTACATTATTATAAAGTTGACAAAAGGGCCTTTGAACTCAAACATTTCAAGTAGAATAAAGTTTTGGAAGCTTCCATCTGAACGCATTATGAAATTGATTGAAAGCCGATATTGTTATTTTATTGTTTCAGATTTTTGAGGTGCTGATTTATTTACTGTAACTGATATAATATTGGTTTGTAAGAAGTGTGAATAATGCTTGAGAGGCTTTTCTACCAATTGTAATAGTAAACTCATGTTCATGCCATAACAGAAACAGCGTAAATGCTTTTCAAGCATATAAAAGAAAAATTATATAATATTTTACTAATAATCACACTAATATTAAAAAGGCGAAAGTTTGTGAATGTACGAGTGTTTGTATGTTTGTTACCTCTTCACGCTCAAACGGCTTGACCGATTTTTATGAAATTTCATATGGAGGTAGCTGACACCTTGGATTAGCACATAGACCATTTATCCTGAAAAAAAATAGCGGCTAATACCGCGGGGCGCAGCTGGTATAATATAAATAAAAGATTTAAGATAACATAATTGACTTACATAAATTACCTTATACTTTTTAGGGATTGAGTAGGAATAAAAAAATAGGGATTTTATTAGCGCTAGGGAATGTAGGAAACAATTTGGATACCATTTTTAATTATGTAAGAATATACAATCTACCTCACTATCGTAACGTAGATGTTAAAACTTTCTGAAAACAGACCAAAGGCTTTGCATCGCTTATAAATTTATACGTAACTAGCTGTTGCCCGCGACTTCGTCCGCGTGAATTTCAGGTAAAAAACTCTTATCACTAAGGGGTATGAAAAATAGATGTTGACCGATTCTCAGACCTATTTAATATGCTTACAAAATTTCATGAGAATCGGTCAAGCCGTTTCGGAGGAGTACGGGAACGAACATTGTGACACGAGAATTTTATATATAAGAAGATGTTATAAACAAGCAAATAGGTAGCATCTACATCACTGAAACATCTGTTCCACCTTTTTATTATTACTGCCCTCTTATCATAAGTTTAATCACACAGAAAACATTACACCTCACACGATAATATCACTGAACATGTTTAAAAAAATAAGAAAGAGCTCGATGATACAAAAAAGCTAACCCGTGGGCGTATCAAAGAGGCCGTCGGGCCGGCGCGGCGGCGTGGCTCATTGGACATACGCCAGACTTATCTAGATATGTTCGACCACAGATATGCTATTTATTAGGCGGCTTTAGTATAATAAGTTGAACTATTTGCTGTTAATAAAAGTAATTTGACGTGCGAATTCGATGAAATTATTTACGAGCAGTAGTTTCGTTCAATGTGCGTGTAGTTGTGTTTTGTTTCGACTGTCTCGTGCTTTTTAGCCCAATTGGTTCTGAGACAGGAAGAAGTGGGTTTTTAAATGGGTCAGTAAACATTGTTCATATTTTATTCGAAATGGTAGTGTCACTACAATATACTTCTAGTAATTCTCAGTAGCATGACTGGGTCCAGATTTGTAAGTTAATGGCAATAGGATCGCCAAGGGACCTAGCTTGCCGAATGTGAGCAAGAGTGTAGTAAGCCCCTCTGCGTATTCTTTCAAGGGATACAGGCATGATGTTACGTTTACACGTCAAGTACTGGTGCATTTAAAAACGCAGCATGCTCTTTAGGTTATTAAGAAGTCAGTGTGTATAATAATTCAGGCAGTATTGATGTTTCATAGTACGGCCGAGCAGCATAGATCACCCGGCTTAGAATACGATACGGAATGTTCGAGCAACTGAATGTATCCCGCACGGACTTCTCAGGCAATTGCAAATCTGAAAACTGGTTGTTTAAACTTTTAATGATTATTTTCTATTTAGGAACCATATTACAACCACCGCGGTAGTAAAACAATATTTCTTTGTTACGGAGTGTTTTTCGACAAGAACTAAAAAAGTAATTTATTAATATTTTTCGAATTACTCGAAAAATCGTAATTCTTTCGTTGGCTAGTGAATTTATTACTTAAGGTTATTATGACAAATAACTTTTTGGGTGTCGCCAAGCCAAGTCAATTTCACGGAAGTACCAAAATATTTCCGAAAAGCCACGAAACATCTCTGAAACTTTCTCAAAAAGTAATATTTATAGAGTCTTGGACGTTAAGTCGAAACAAGATTTTTACCAAAAAAATTTGACAGATATCTTGTAGTAGCTTCTATTTCAAAGTTTATTTAGTATTAATTTGCGAACGAACCAGCGCCAAATGTTGGAGGAAATCACTTCAACAAGCGCTGGTTATTAGACATTACAACTTAATGTTCAATTTATATTCCAGTTAGTCTTTCTTGACATACTCGTATCAGCGAAAGTGATTAGTAATATAACCGTTACAAGTTTGAAATTCACTAATCGAATTATAAAGCAAGTTCTTTTTTTTAAATTATGTTCATTTTTATTTTTTATTAAACGTTTTTAAATACACTATACCTATATATTGCCAGTGTTGTAGGTACTCACATAAAATCAAATTAGGTATAAAGTTAAGTGGTTGATCAAATCGTGCGACTTATATAAGATTGTACGTAAGAGGTCGTGAACACTAGTCCTATTGTAGTTATATCAAATATCTTGGAACAACTTGGTATACACTCGGTGTGCGTACAATAAAGAGATAAATATATGTAGAGACAGCTCGCTAGTTCGTCGGATTTACTTTGGCAGCACCCTTTCCCTCGTCGATTTTACGACGTGAAGTGATAAGTAGTTAATATATTTTATGTTAGCCTTCGACTCCCAGATTAATATATCCATGTCTGTAAATATCTGTATTGTTAGAACATAAAATTCTGAATGCTTCGGTTTTAAATGAGCAGACTAATATACAAGAAATAGTTGAACGTAAACCCGAAAATGACAATTATTGTAGGTGGAATTTACAGCAAACGGACAACAGAACAAAACACGATCGCTCGAGCCAGCCGGGAACGTGGCACGTTGTTACTTCCCCGCTACCTAGATGGCGTTAGTTGTTAGGTAAAGGCCCGTAATGGAAATGGAATTCATCGAGCCTTTGGACGGTCATTATAATCGGGCCCATTGTCACGTTCTTGTGAACCGGCCCCAAAAGTAAGTATCAAATAAATAATAGTTTAAAAAAACTAAAAAACACGCTTTTTATCGAAAACCGAACTAAAAAATAGAAAATAAGTTTTAATCAATTTAAATTAAGAATAGTGTTAAAAATTTCAATAAATATAAATTAATAATAGTGTGAATAAAAACAAAAAATATTTTATTTAAAAAAAGCGTGGGGTGCTTTTTAAGATATTATCAAAGTGATAATCACTCTACTCGTATCTGTCAATAAAATATTTATAACTATTGACACCATGCACCCCACGCTTTTTTAAATAAAATATTTTTTGTTTTTATTCACACTATTATTAATTTATATTTATTGAAATTTTTAACACTATTCTTAATTTAAATTGATTAAAACTTATTTTCTATTTTTTAGTTCGGTTTTCGATAAAAAGCGTGTTTTTTAGTTTTTTTAAACTATTATTTATTTTCTATTTTTTATTAAGATGGTTAGCTACCACGAAGCTTTACCTTAACGCGAGCCGGTCTCGGCGCCCGCGACGGTTAGCTACCACGGAACTTTACCGTAGCGACTAGCGGCTTAGCAGAGGGCGTTGGAGTCGGGACACGCGCGCGACGCTTAGCTACCACGGAACTTTACCGTAGCGACTAGCGGCTTAGCAGAGGGCGTTGGAGTCGGGACACGCGCGCGACGCTTAGCTACCACGGAACTTTACCGTAGCGACTAGCGGCTTAGCAGAGGGCGTTTGTGTTGCGGGCTGTAATTATGCTATTTTTATTAATTAATACTTTTTATTAATTATATTATTAAATAATTTTATCAAATTAGTGTATTGTCATCGGTCCTCGATAAATCTACAAAGTTTGAACGAAATCTAGCCGTTTAAAGTGGGTCAAAATCGCGCCCAAAGAAGTCGGTTACAAACATACAAACAAACATACATACATACAAGTGAAGCTAATATAAAGCGTGTAATAACAATAAGAAAAATTAAGGTGAATACCAACAACTCAACAGAGTTTTGTTGTTTTCTTTTAAACATCAAATGGTTACTGTTTTTGCTGTGTTATTTGCAGGATACTGAATTCTGTTGGTATCCATCCATTTCGTATTTAAGAGAGTTTTAATTTGTTTGTAAAAACAAAATATAATTAACGCAATCTACATAAAAACAAATAGGTAGAGCATTGAAATCAAGAATATACAATTAAATGAATAAGTCTTACATAGAGTCGCTTGTTACCGGCCTAAATTATACAGTAATACAATAAAATAAATTAGTTGTATAACTACAAAATTAAGAAAAACTGTTAAAGTAAATAAAATAAAGAACAACTGGCATGAGAAACGTTTTATTTTTACATATGATCAAATTTAGAACCAAATAACTTCAAACCAGGCTAAAAGTCAGTCGCCTTTACCTACCAAGTGATGTGATTAAATATCGAATCGTTTAACGTGCCGACACTTGCCAAGTGAAAGCATGACGTCACACGATGCATACATTCTATAAACGCACTTGAAATCGGACATTGCGCATTCGTAAAGGACACCAGTTATATCGGAATGTCATATGTGGCACTGATTCGTGTTCACGTGCCGTTCGATATAGATGTGTGGAATCCAGCGACATTAGTACGAGATGAGTTACTGTTGATATCATATTACACACACAATGGTCGGCGACGGACAAACTTTGACTTCTGCAGCACTGTTTTGATAACTATTTCGTGGGATACCAGCCCTTGACGACAAGGGGCAAAACGTTTTACGAATAGAAAACTAATTGAATGATAAATGTATGGGAATGACATTATGTTTCCTCTATGTTATCGAAATAATTATGACATGTCAAACCCACTTTTGCATTCTATTGATTTCTATCCGCCATGCGTTTTGTCTGGGGGAGCTTGTAAGCGAATAGAAAGGTGTCTGACGTATACTAGCGTCATTATGCGGCGTAAAATAAATCAGCCTGTGATGTATTAGGAACATCATCATAAAGCAGTGACGCTGCGGTTGCTATGGTTACCGTTATCATCACCGAACTGGAACACGTAGCAGGACAAGTTTTGGACACGGTCCGTGTTCTTAGGAATAAAAGTTACTTAGTTAAAGTGTAGTATTACTTAAAAATGTCAATACTGAACATACAACCAAACAGAATGGCTTATTCAGTTTATGTATAAGGGAACGATTACCATTAAATTCTTCTTCACTTAAATACCAAAGAAAAGTGTTATCGACTTCAGTTTCTTTAGACTCTATCTGTAACTAGAAACGACGAATAATACGTTTCCGTCATACAAAATCTCTTCTTTCTTTTTGACCTTTTGAAACGATCACAAGAGAGTGATTTTTATTTATTGAATACTCATGCAAAAAAACACGAAATATTTGTAAACTGGATACTTATATCGATCGAATGACGTAACCACGAACAAGGTCCTAAGCGGTGTTCTATTTAAAAGAAAGTATCGCTAAACTACACTTTTCAGACGCGATACTCGTACAAACATTCAATTCACTTAGTCATAAACAGCTGACTACACTAGTTATTATATAATTCCCACAAAAACTAAGTTACATTGTTTTTGTTTTTGCATTAAGTTGCGAAGCTTCTTTGTGTTTTTATTTGTTCGCGTGGTCCCTTATGTTACCGGTTCAAATAAGGATCGCCCCTTCGACATCTTTTGTGCTACCCCTTACCTCGGGTACTATTTTTCCTGGGCCATTAACCACCCCCCGTAATAATTCGATGAAGGCATTTGTTGACAGACTAAATTTTCCAGTTTAGTTTGATACGATTTTTAAGTTTGCTATTAGGAATATAACTGAATGAGACGAACTGGGACAGGGAACAGTGGAAGTAACTGGGGGCGGCCTACGTCAGAAAGACGACTTTCATATGTCACTGATTCTGGATGATTTAAGAGTCAGTAGCTTCATGCAAAATAAAATGCTCGAGCATCGAAGACGGAATACAATTGAATAGGTAAAAAGACATTCACCCGAATTGAGAGCCTCCTCTTTTCTTGAACTCGGTTAATAAAGGGCTAGTAAAGAGGCTAGAGTTAATGAAATCTCTGTTAGTATCCTAGTGTGTGTTTATTTGTATATTGTTCGACTTTATTACAAGGTCTTCTAGTGATGGAGTTTCTAAGCTTTCGAAGGTCGCCAGAGCCCCATTTATCAACAAACTTACAACTACGATACGATGTGCTAACATTGACTTTACAAGTACTATTATGTCCTTAATTGCTACAAGACTTATTTTACCTAACATAAAATGTATTACAATGTAATATTAATTGTCTAGTTCCAATAAAATTGGTAAATAAAAAGCGATTTTCGTTTAAAACATTAGCTTTCTAAACTTTTGTCGGAGCAAATACTGTTTTTACGATCTCAAGGTTATTCGATAATTAATTTTTAGATCCTTACAAAGATTATAATTTTTTCTTGATTTTGATTCTTTGTTATTAGACTTCTATTTTAACACTAGCTTTTCCCAAGGTTTTGTCTGTGCGTGAAGTTCTTAGCTTCCAAAATAAAGAGTAGTCTATTGGTAATAAAACGTATCATAACATCACGCCTGAATTCCCCGCAGGCGTATGCAGAGGTGCACATATAGTACTTCCACTTTTCGCCAGTTATTTAAATGGTCCCAATGTAATACGGGGTGTTGTAATTCAGGATGCATTCAATCCACCATTTCATTAAAATCTAAGTATCGAATCATTCTAATATTTGCCAATTCTCCAGTATTTCGATGTAAGTAGATGGCCAGTCTCAATTTAATGTTTGTAGCGTTGTATCTAGGCTTCTACATTCCCACCGACGTAGCTCCAACGCTCCAAGTTACAATCTTCTGTGGTCATCAGTGAAAACACGGAGCGTCGACTTCCGTTGAGTCCAGGACATTGGTAAACTGTCACGGAACACGCAACGAGAAAAATAAACAACTGAAAGGTATGCCAAAGCATTCCAAAATTAAATTTATAAATTATTTATCAAGCAACTTATTTGTGTTATCATCCTTGGTTGATTTGTTTTTTACCCGACTGCGCTTGGAGGAGGGTTATGTTTTTAAACGACTGGTTCACAGCACACGACCGAGAATGAAGGAAAAGAAATGGAGCCCTTTGCCCTGCAGTGGAACGAAAAAACAGGCATTATAATACAGGCTAAAAAAAACACCTTATACTTCTACTGAGATAAGCATTGAATTAATCTGCTGACAGCATAGTTGAATATTGTATGAGCATCGTGATTTTTGTTTCACTATAAGTTTCATTCAAATAGTAAACATTATTATTATGTATTATTTAAATATGTACAAGTAGAGCCTACAATAATTCATTTACGTAATGCGGCGTAACATTCGGTGCTATAATACAATTCCAGGAATCAAACCAGTATGTAAGGCATTATAAAAAGGTGCAATCGTCCACTTTAAATATGTTATGAATTCATTGAACACAGTGACGTAGAGCTTAACGACGATTAATAAGTAGAAATCTGAAGTTTATATTTAGAATTAAGTATTATTTTAATTGATTAAGCCTAGCATGGCAACATACATAAAAAATACAAAAAGTCATGTTAACTATTATTTTTTTATTTTCGACCTGATTGGTGCAATGTCTAAGCAATTGGTTCGCTTCCCGCATGGGTAATCATTTGTGTGATGCGCAGATGTTTGTCCTGTCTGGGTATTAGTGTGTGCGATACTTCATGTTTGTGAACGTGCGACGATACAGAAGAAATTTCTAGTGTGGAGCGAGGTTTATAAAAAAACAGCGAGAAAAGGATTTGTTTAATTTTTGGTTAATTCATTAATAATTATGATACATAGGTACTATAACTATATTATTGCGTATTACGTGTATTATATCAATAGTAAATTCTACAGAAAATTTGAGTAAAAAAATCTGTAAAATGTATTGAATAAATTGACGGTAACTTTATTATTAAAAAAATATTTATTAATTTCATTCCTACGTTAGTCGTATTTTATATTATGTCACATCAATTCCATTGATCCAAAACTGTTGTGAATGTTTATCCCGGGACAAGACGTGTCCCTATCATAAAATGTCGTCTACTTATCTGTCTAATATGACAGGGGTGCGTAGGTAGCCTGTAAATAATTCAGGTTTCTACAAACTGTATAACGGTACCTACTATAATAATGTTTATGTATAGTTACTGAGTGCCTACGTAATTCGCTAGTTGTTACTAGAATTTTGTTTCTAAAGATTTTGTCAAGTAAATTTAATTATAAATAATTAATTTTGTTTACAGATATAAGCACTAGAAGCCTATATTTAAATTTATGAATATTTATTACATTAATAGGTTGCTTAACTTTGAATAAACCTTATATATCACTACAATCATACACTATGGCAGCAACTACATAGTTGTGTACTAAGGGGAGAGGACGTACAAATGCCGAGTAGTATAGTTGCACCATAATTAAATGAATCGTCCGTATCGGTGGCCTATTTAATGATGCGTCTCACACAACACCTGAGACGTTTTTAATTATCGAAAGTAAACATCCCGGAATCTGTTACGGGACTTCATAAATGTAAATTGGAGGCGCGCATCCCGTTTAGCGGGGCTGCCGCCCCCCGCCCCGCGCTCCCCCGCCCGCGGCACCCCCGCCCCGCGCCGCCGACGGCCGAGGAAACGGGGCCGGGCTCCCACCAACCGAGGATTGCGGTGTACATCACTACGATATACTTATTGCTATCGTTGTATTAGTAAATTGCGGGAAGATTTTAGTTTCCCGGAATAGTCGGCGATCGGCAATTCGGCATAGTGATGTGGTACGCTAAGATTTCTGCAGTTGTCAGAAGTTGAAATGAATGCCAATGAATGATATGAATACGAAACTACAATAAGAAAAAAACTGGTTTTCTTATCCATTTAGTTTATTGAATGTTATTTCGTTTACGATGTTAATCTAACCCATAAACTTGTATCGATGTATTGCATTCGTTGATTTGGTTCAGTTTGAATAGTGTTTAATTATTTTAAAGTGGTTCAATTCATCGTTCAGCTATTAGGACATAATAATGTATCAGAATTGACATTACAACATAATTTAATTTACGATATCAATTCGCCTCAAGAATAAACCATATTCAAATTAAATCCCTATTCTTTGGTCAATAAGGATCCAAACCGTTTGCAAATAAGAGAACGAATTAAACATCAAAGAAACACAGAGCGATTTTTGAAAACTGACCAAAAGTCCGTACCGGTTGATTCGTAAGAGGCGTGAGTATACTTTTATAGAAAAAGACAATAGGCAGTGAGGGGAAGGGTTCGAGTCTTCCTCACAATGGCTCGTCGGCGAGCCGGCAGGTAGAATAATTAATTGCCCCTCAGAGGCATACGTCCCAGATAGAGCTGCGGCAATTTTAAACAAATCTCATAATTCCCCGAGCGATGTCAATAACTACTAAATCACGGCAGGTAACGGTATCGAATTGAATTAAGTTTTAACACAATCGTAAGGCACCAAATGTTATTTATTGAAACTGCCGGGTTAGCTGACTGTGTGTAACATTAAATGGAAACTAGACACTGATACAAGCGACTTACACATACGAGTTAGACATGAATAAGTAATTTAATGTTCAAAGTCTTTGTCCGAGTATGACCGATGCCTCCATAAGTAAGTTTGGAGATTAAACAGATGAACTTGAAATAAGCCAAGATTAACTAAATGTAGCAAATATTAATCACGAAACACAAACAGCCAACTATGTACACTGCTGAGTAGGGTAGACATTAGATATATTTTGATAGATAGTCGGCCAACGCTATTTATTATATACTCGTTACAAAATAAAGACGATAATATTCAGATAATAGCTGGAATGAAACTGACAGGTTTAACGGGAAACGCTTTCAGCAACATTCTTTTGTAATAAATGCTGAGAAAAAATAATACCAAGCCCGTGATATTGAGATCTGTTAGTAGTTACGTAATGTAGAGGAATCTCTTTTATATTACTAGCTTGCTCTTCATTCATATTAGTCACACTTTGATAAACGGCTCATTGTAAAATTTCGTTATCAAGTTACGGAGATTTGTAAGCCAGATACATTATGCTCACGGATACGGGTTAATATTCAGGTAGCCTAGGAAGACTTCATCAATATGCACGATTATTTCCTATACACTATCGCATAATTTGGAATAATATTCGAGACATCAGGTCCTATTATAGGGACTGCACTGTCTGACAAGATATGGGAGTGCTAGAGACCACCTTTATCAACCCCTTCAGGTAATAAATAGGTAGTAAAGACTTCAGACTTCGGCCATTAATCTTCATTGACGTACTCGTTTGAACATAGAACGGCCATCTGACTGACTGGCATACCAGGTATCAAAGAGAGCGCTATATCGTTAAACAATTGGGCACTAGTTCGAAAAATCCACCGCCACTAAACCCGAAACATTGTTTTGTTTGCCATTCTCGTTTCCCCTTCGTTTTTGGTGGCGTTTTTAACATATTGCTGATATGGAAACCTCTATCTACAACAGCTGGCTAGCATTAGTATAACTTTTTCACTTAACTAAAAACCTTACCGATATTGTATCATAACGAGACAAGCGCGTTATTTTTGGAAATCATACATAAAGCACTGAATTTTTGATGGTCACCTAAAATTATCACAAAGAGAACGGAGGGAACTTAAGATTGTCACCTAACGGAATTCAAAGTAAGTTATTAATACCAACATTCATACAATGTGGAGAGTGATGATGATTTCAAATAGTAAGTAGACATCAAAGACCAAAAAGATTATCTAAACATGTAAATAATTGAGAATCCCCTTTTGATACACGCGGTCGCGCGTCGCCTGACATTGATGCTCACAGAAGTATTTCATACACACGTATGTATGTTTCCAGGAAATGTTATGAATTGGAACACGATGCAAACGTTACTAATGTATAAATAATATTATAGTTATCAAGATTGAATTCAGCGTCAATATATAAAGGAATGGCATATATCACCAGTAGGAAATTCATTTATTTTTAAAGCATATAGGATGCTTGTTAAATACTAGAAATAGGATACAACAGAAATATGGACAAAATACCCTCTAGATCTTTATGATATTATTGTGATTGCATATAATGACTGGTTTTCAGTTTATTTGTTTGAATCATTTATTTCCTTTTCCCCTTGTCGCAATCATTGAGAACTGTTGTTTTTCTGATTAAAGTTATTGTGTTGCACAAACTTCCAAGAAGGTAAATCAAGTGTTTTATCACTCTTAATAGGGAGCGAGACATAGAGTGCATGTTTCGTTGCCTTTACCCGTATAGCGAACGTCCAAGTTAAGCTGAACCTATACTAATATTACAGGGCTAAAGAGTTTATTTGTTTGGCTGATCGCGCTAATCTCTGGAATTATTGGTCCGAAGTGATTTTTTTTGTGTTGATAGTATATTTTGGGTGTAAGTCAAAGCAGAGAAGAATGGCAGAGAATAAGGGAGGGGGTGATACCAGGATGAAATAATGATGAGAACATTTATCGAGGAAGGCTATATATAGGCTAATAATATTTCTACTGCACTTATTTTCAATTATGAGTAAGAAGTAGGTACATCTATTTGCTCAATTACAGTTATTATAAGTTGTTTTATACAATCATTATAACATAACAAGTATCAACGTCTGTGTTATCTTTGGAAGGGACAGTTTAGTTAGCTAATGTCAACACTGACCAACGCTCCACGCTCGTTGGAAACATTTCACCAAACCGTTTGATACAGCTGGTGAAACCATACCCCAGTTCCAGCAGAATTCTTGATAGCAGTACATTGTTAGGACTTTAAAATAATTATACAATAGCTAATACTGCCTAGTGGTTGCTAAGCCCGACTGCAGAGCACGAGGTCCTGAGTTCGAATCCCAGGTCGGCCAATGTTTTACGGGTTTTTCCATTAGGTATTTCTTCTAGAGTCTGATTTGTGCCCGGTTGATGGCAATAGGCTCGCTGCTCGGTCCCGATGTAATAGGGGATTACATTGGGACCTTAACTGGCGAAATGTTGGTGTTCTGTATGTGCACTTCTGCCTACCCCTTCGGTGAATACAGGCGTGATGTTAAGTTATGTAATACTGCTTAATTTGAGTGTTTTAGTATAATCTGTTACGATTGACTTGCGAGAGAGATAATATCAGAACCTTAGGATTTATGTGTGAATATTTCGTCCATTAATT
Organism: Abrostola triplasia; assembly: GCA_946251915.1. Classification (NCBI taxonomy): domain Eukaryota; kingdom Metazoa; phylum Arthropoda; class Insecta; order Lepidoptera; family Noctuidae; genus Abrostola; species Abrostola triplasia. The sequence continues at coordinate 3,731,720 of OX276434.1, read as the reverse complement.
TTAAGAGTCGTACGTAATACGATTTGCCTTTTATTTTCCTTGTAATAAGAAATGTTTAAACGGAAAGGATCAGAGTTGATTTATGAGGAAAAATGTGTTCTAATCGTGGGGTAATTCCTGCTGGTCACATTTCTTCAATTTCCTTATTAACAACTTGAGTGTCCCGTGAGTCACATGTGATACATGGCCATTGTTCAACTATTGTCTGCATCGTTGACAGTTGTATACGTATTCTTCGTTAGTATATGAAAAACTTTAACTTTGAATTTTAAGGACCTTAAGTTTGGCTTCTTTAATTTTAAAACTTTCTTTCGCCTTTGTTGTCTTATAAGTAACATAAGAGCCACTAAAAATAGAAACTAAATGAACATGGCATTTTTAATTTTTTGTATTAAAGTTCTAATGAATAAACCCACATCCATCCATGCCATGAACATACACTGTTGCGTAACGGTTATATTAGATTCTACAAGTGATGCAATTCTGGGGTTTAGCAAGTAGAACATTACTAACAATAAAATGATTCACAATAATGAGATCACCATGGGAAATATCGAATAGCTTGCTGATTACAATAAGCATTTATCTTGCAATTCGTATTTCGTTGTCCTAGCTGTCTGTATTAGGTATTTGGGACATCAAATCCGTGTGTACATTGACCTCGACGGGCGGCGTGTTCGCGTCAACCTTGCCCGGCCGCGTCATGGCGGGCGCGCGGGCGGTCGCGGTCGAAATTTAAAATTTCGAACGACAAGACACTTGGCACGTTCGGTCGAGTGATCCCGGAAAGTGAGTCCGGTCAAGTGTACATCACTAATTTCTGTGTCTATGGTTTTAGTGTTGCTAATAGTTCGTATTAGTTTCGTGTTTATTAATTTAGTGGCTAAGTTGCGGAGTATTCAGGTTTTATGTGCGAGATATAAATGGGTATAAACTATAAAGCACTATCAAAGGTGTGGATTATATTCTAATGTGCTACATCATTAAACAATGTTTAATTATAACAGTAGCTAGAGCTACTGCGCCTTATCATTGCTTACGCATCACGTGCATGTTAATATGCACCTAAATAACCAAGCAACAGTTAATTTTATCTTAAATGGAAATCATAACAATGCTTCGATACCATAATTAGTCTTAAGCATTTTCGTTTCGAACTAAAAGAGCTGCTGATAGTTTTAAATAAAGAAAACAATCGAAGAACACCTTACCAAAGTTGTGAAAGTACCGTACGCGACATGCTAACGATCACGTTATCACGTAAGACGAAGCCGCTGAGCAAGAAACTCGAATATTTCAGAATAATACCCTTCCCAGACTAGATTGGGAATTCCAGCGGCTACGACAGAATAATACAGCTACCAATTCGCGTTGATAGACAACTTGCCACTAAGTTGTTACGCCATCTTAGAACGATCAAGGGTGCGCGACATACCGATTGTAAATCACTATTATTATACCTCAATATTATACCTATATGAATAATTGGACACACCTCACGTATGTAAGAAGCAATGCTTTGGTTAATGTTAATATAATTTCTTAAGCAAAACATGGCTTCACATATTTTGAATACATTACCATAGTAAACAGTGTGTATTTATTTATGTATGAATTTACTTTTCACAGCTGCTAGCGTAAGTTTAGTTAATTGTTATCTGCCAAAATTACTTTTACCGCTCGGCCTCAGCACGTCGTATGGCACGTCGGTCGGCATGTGAGGAATTTATTCATTGTTACAACTTGTTCCTGCGCTACTCTTATTCTGCTAATTCATCTCGAATGTTTCAATAGTAGGTACACAATACACATGGATATTTCCAAGACTTGCAGTGTAGATCGACGATTGTTTGTTGTACTAATTGACTTTGAGTCTTTTGTATTAATCGTGTGATTAGATGATAATGACCTACAGTATATTGTAGTGGGTACTTGGGCAGGCGATCGATGTTTGAGTATAAACTCGTGGACACGATCGCATTGACCCAGCAACACCGTACGGCGGCAGCGCTGCAGCGTGACGCCGGTCTAGCCACATTCAGTAGCAACATTTGGTCGAGATAATGTGGCACATCACTGTCGTTCACACGGGGTTCATGCGGCGTCGGCGCGCTGTGGCGGTAACGTCACGCCGATATCAGGGCAAGACGCTGCGCCGGCGGCGGCTAGCGTGCGGGAAAGAGAGAGTGCGGCACACAGGTGTGCGCCGAGGCAGCCGGCCCATCAGCTGTTCGACGCGCTCGCTCGTGCCCGTTCTGCCGTTGCTCCGATGAATGCCGCGTGCATTGCGGGCAGCCACTGAACCCAGTGTTCGTCGATAGCCGCCCGCGGACAGACGCGCGGTCCCGCCCGTTTGCCCGCCGATGCTCGCTCGCTTCCCGCACCGTCATCTCGGATGTGTCAGTGTGTGCATGTTTGTGTACCGTGTTGTCACTGACGCGGCGATCGCGAGCTCTTTGTCTAATTAGCAGGTAGGCAAATGCTTCACTAAACTTTTTTTACTGTCGGCCGGACACAATCGAGTTACTTTTATGTCGGTTTGTTTTTCTGTCGTAATTGAATTTTATGTAACTCTCATTGTTCTCACTTTTTATTGTTTATTAATACTTACTAGTATCGACAGTAGTTTTAATTATTTACAAGTAAATACAAGTTTAGAAGCGTTGAGGGCAGCTATTTAGAAACAAAGGTTACGCTTAAACGCGGCGATAAAAAGGGCCGAAACTGGTTTTCCGTGGAAAGGCATCTGGCACGCACTAATTGATATAGCATCAACTGACGTTCATAATTATGAGTGTCGAAGTGGAGCGGCACAGACTGACAATTTGTTAATGCGATTAAGAAGAAAGTCCTCATTAATGCATATTGATGCAATTGATTACATGATCTACTTTCAAAAATGTACTGGGTACTTACCCAACAACAATAAACTTTTACACATCACACACCTAGCTATATCTTTTTAACGACCTTGGTTTTAGAACTGTACCTACATACCTACCTGCTTGTGTACCTACTTAGCAAGGTCGTTGCGATTCATACCTTTTGACCTCATTTAAGGATGACAGACGCACAGCTGTCTTCAAAAACAAATTAGTCAACACAAGATAGGCAATGATATGCCCTTAAATACTTTTTGTAATCTCGCAAGTGATTGATAAAGTATTTAGCACTCGGGGGGTGGCGGCTGGCGAGTGACTGGTGAACAGGGTGAGGGGGGGGGAGGGGCCAGTGACGCCCATGACGTAACGAAACGGTATGCGATCGTGTTGACGAGAAATTAACATTAACTAACTGCACGTATCTATTAAAACGTTTCTAAACATATGGCTATAAAGTCGCACACTAAAAGATTATAGGTAGCTCTAGCTATCTACCTGCGATAGAAGTATGCGTTACCAACACGCGATCAGGATGCTATTGCCATATTGTCGTTGTCAATGAATGCTGGCTACAACAAAGCAAGCACACATTTACATTACACTTGCTTATTTGTTAGATCAAGTGTTTATTATGATTAGTAGATAATATACTTTTTTATAAAGATATCTTAAGAAACAAGACTACTAACCATAATCTATTGTTGTGATGACGTCTGTACTCTGTGGGTAGAAAGGAGTTTGAAGTTTTCTGTGGTGTTGCCAGCATTAGGTACGGTTTAATTTAAATAATGTCAATGGTGATTGACGGCAAGAGTTTGCAGTTTGCTCAGCGGTGGAACAATAATATGGGTTTTTATTATATCAACAATAATATAGGTACGTGTTAATTGTAATCATTATTTTTATTGGCACAAATGAAGGTTGAAATTTCAACATTTAAGACACTTTTAATTACTATCGTTTGTCTTGTAAATTGTGTAAAATTATATGGTTATACATATAACATTGAACTTATATGTTTACAATTGTGTTAATTTAAGTTGGTTAAATAAATAAATTTATTATTGTAAAGTTAAAAACCAAGTATTTACGCAACTTATTTTTTATGATAAGCTGTCGTTCTTTGTTGCGTTCTAAGGGGGAGGCCTTTGTTCAGCAGTGGACGTCTTCCGGCTGATGATGATGATGATGATAACATGATAAGCTATACATAAGTAAGTAAGTAGGTACCTATACGTAACCTCATTAAATCGTATTCACAAATAAAATAAAGTTAATATCCACATACATCACTTAATGACCTTAAAACAAACAAACATTCTATAAACACGATTGCAGTGAAGGTTTTTGATAAAAAGGAAAACCTTTTATTGATTTAATTGATGCCAGTTCAAGAGCTAACAAGACAGACATTATTTTGTCGGATTCTTAAGTAGATGCAATTGCAGAAACTTAATATAACCTTAACATTATACTACTTAAATATTTAGCAGATATTAAACTGTATGCGTACCAAGATACTTATAAATTCGATGTTATTTATAAACAGTTTGGTATTGGTTACTGAAACTACATATTGACAAACTCACATATTAATTATTATATTACGATTTTATAACGATTGTGCATTCGTCAATTTATTCCCCGGGGATCAAATCTATTTCTGTATATTATTATCTGCCTAACCGCACAAACTGGAACATCGAAAGCACAATGCAATGTTGTTTCGTGTGTCGGTTACTAGATGGCGTTTGTAAAAATAACACCAATTCCTGAAAGGCGGTGGTAAGATTGTCCGCTCATATCATGTATAGGTATATCTTCAACAGCATTTTGTTTTTAATGGCCGATCACATGTTCAAAGGTAATCACTACATCAGCGAATAAACGGTCTTGGGAATAAATAAGGCATAAGCAATTTTTACGAACAACCCACAGCCTCATAACCCTCAAGCAAGAGGGTCATTAATTATTGATTTACAAAACAATACGGACAAAAAAAATGAAAATAATGAAGTCATCTACATAAACTAATCAAAAGCATCGTAAAAACGCAGCTTTGACTCAGAAGGAACTTCTACAATGTTCACCATGATGTCAGTCGGGCCAAATCCTTACCGGTCACTGACAGAAAGAATTTATTACCCTCTTACCTGTATTTCTGCCAGTTGTAAAGTCAACTGAACAGAGGGTTATTATGATTATGAGTCGGGGACGAGTCAGTAAATAGTGCAGTGAACAGTGTAGGTATATCGACCTTTGCGTTTGACGTTTATCCAGAATGTTGCCACACGCAACCAAAAACTTTAAAAAAATCCGTGAATATAGTTTGATTTCAATGTCTAGTATTTGCGTAAGTGATTAATGCGAAATAATTACATGTGACTAATTTAGGAGGTCATTAAAGATGTTTTGACAGTTCAGATTTTTATAAATAATTTTTTCTGAATTAATTATGTGCTATTTATGTTTTTTTTATATAGCATCTATAATATAGCATCTTTCTTCATAAAATAAGCACGTGAGTTTAAAGTCGTAAAGCTGGGTTAGTCTACTTAGATAGGTTTTTAAACATTTTAATTTGAGTAAGTACGTATTGACAAATACCTACGTAGATAAGTGTTGTCAAGCTTATAAAATGTCGACTGTTGCAACACGTATAATAATTGCAAAGCATTGTGAATTTCTTTGACAAGTGTTGCTTTTATGCCACAGAATAAATAAAATTAACGAGCGCGCTTGTCGTTAATTTACTGTGCTTAGCACTTCCGATGGCTTGATAAATACAATTGTTTGTTTTATGGCTTCCAAGATACATGGTAATACGGTAATACTTTTTCATAATTTATGGTTCTTTTTCCTTAGATTAAACGTGAGGTAAATGCAAACCTATATATAAGTTTCTTACGCAAACAAAAATAAATGTAAGAGCATGTGGATTTTTAATAACGTAACATATTTAAATGTTGATATTAATATCAAATAATTCATCGTACAGCAAGGAGTTTGATTATGTCATTGCCTCTTAAACTATTTTACAAACTCCCCTAGAGTAAACTCATGTTGAGACACCTTTAATAAATACGTATCCCGTGTGGCCTACTTCAGCTCTGTTACGACTATGCAATAAATATTTAGTGCAATACAACATCCGGTTAGAGGACAAAATATACTATCAAGGCTATGGTAAATTTAAATATGGAAGTAATAAAATGTCTGATCTTCAAGTTAATAAATAATTGCAGTGGCAACACTCTATTCTTTGTTGAAATTCGTTTGTTTTTTTTCTAAGCGTTCTACAATCGAATGAGGATGATTAATGTATAAAGTGACTTTGATTTTAAAGGAGGTTTCATATGAAATGTTAAAAGAGCTCGCCAAGGTTAGCATTAAACAGCTCATCTAAAGCGCGACCCTGACTCACATAAAATTACCAATTAGGACGACGTAGTAATAATATAATATTCATAGTGGCTTGTGTTTAGCTGGCTGTTATCAGTTGTTAAACAAATGTACTTAATAGTATTATCAAACCGTAAATATTAAGTCATTTTAAATTAAATAATAGGCGTAAAGTTTTGGCCATACAATTGAATTGTCTCTAAATTAAGGTATTATATATTGTTAAAACCTCTTTTTTTGGTTTGTTAGAAAGAAAGAAAGAAATAATTTATTTCCGTTAACTACAGTAAATATATAATTTCTGGTAGCATATCAATTATTTCTCATTATACTAATTTTTAAACGATCGCGGTGCATGATTATAAGTACCTACCACTGATTATATTACACACTTAGACCGCGAACACAACTTTTTAAAACGGTCAAAACATCAAGCCAAAATTCAAAAGGTTGTGTTTGCGTTAACGTTGTACCGTTACCCTGTTGTAATTTAATTCTATCATTTATCATTATTCCTAAAGGTTTTCCATCCCCGCGCTTGCAATAATTAATCAGCTAAAATACTGCCATGGCTCTGAAAACCATTGAAAAAGACAAAACTTGTTCAAATTGAAACCGACGGATATGTAGCCGCGCAGGATGAATCCATATTCTCGCAGTCTAGACGGTACCGACGTCGCTATCTGTATTCCGCCCGTTTCAACAAGACGTGTTAATCGTCACAATAGCACCAAGCTTTTTATTAAAAAAGTAACGGGTAGGCATTGAACCCCCGACCTTTGGGACAAATAGCTTGGAGACAGAAAATTTCGTCTTTTTTCGTTTTATCAATAACGCTTTGGAGTGTATTAGTTTTGTGCTCACCTAGCTGTCATTGCTGTTCGGATTTTGTATTCCAGTCTCATTTTACGAAAAAGGTAGCTACGTAACCAACGAAATATAGAGCAATTTCATCAGTTATTTTATCAGTATACAATTCAATGAATAAAAATAGTTGTAAAATATCCGTAAAAGTACTGCGTCCGACAGCATGCATAGCGACTTCCGCCAACCATTCAATTGATCACAGTAATCTCTGAACTCAGTTCTATTGACGGCGGGCAACGTTATTGATCAAATTATGTCGTTGCATTCACTGTACAATGAATAGTTTCCATTAGTATGAGGCATCAACTTCTCACTGACTCAACTCTTGAACTGACTGTCTTGGTGGTCTAGCGATTGCACAGCGTGTTTGCTGAGCATGGAGGTCGATTCCTGGATCGGGCAGTGTTTTCCATTAGGAAATTCTTAGTGATAGCATGGAGTTTGGATTTGTATCCGGTTAATGGCAATGGCCCGTCCCCTTTTACATTCATCATCATCATCAGCCGGAAGACGTCCACTGGTGAACCCTATTACATTGGGACCTATAAAATAACTAGCGAAGCATGGGTGTTCTATACACCTCTGCCTACTCTTTCACGGAATACAGGCGTGGTAATGATGATCAACTCTTCATCTGAAGCAACGAAATAAATTTTTAAGCATCAAATACCTTTAGACCAAACATTACATAATTAATGTGTTGTGATGTGCGGCAATGTCAACGGCGCAGGCGTCCTAGTTAATATGTATTTAACTATGTATATTGGAAAGGATAGCTTTATTAATGAAAAGCAAAGTCGTTTAAATTCTGGACGAAGACTAGATAAACTTTCCAGTTGCGTGGGAAGTCTAATTTATACATTCAGTTAAATTTATTTATTTTAAACGAAGATGCTTCAGCTTGATATTAAGTGCAAAAGACTTTGAATTGGTATATTTTAACTACATATAATATATATATAATACTGTGGCACCTGTAACACAGGTCTCACCTAGCTCAGGAGCCAGGGCTTCCAATATAATTGTACCTCATTTTTATGTCAATAAAACATTTTTATTACTTATTTATTTATTATTTTATTATTATATAAAAGAACCTCTTCCATGTTTTATCGTTCCTAATAAATATGAAATCATAATACAATCCTAAACACCATCAGTTTCTCTTAAGACAGAAATTAAATTCAAAACTTGTGTACAAACATTCGCAGAACTTGACTGATCTTATTTTGTTGTTAATTCTGTTCCTGATTGTATAATTTTGGACGGAAATAATTTCGTTTCGATCTTCAGGAAGACTTACTACTTACGGCTTATGTTATAGTGGTTATAGATGCCAGGTATTTCGCCTCTTCGTCTGCACTAGACTATTGTGAATATGATGCGAACCGCTAACGCCTCGGGTGAATCTGTAATTGGAATTATTTCTTCGAAAAATTCTGTTGTAAGGCGGGTAGGACTGTTCTCTTAGTATGCATTTCAAGTATTATCTTTGGTTACTTTTAGTTCGTTTTGAAGAGCGGTGTTGGTGATAACTTTGGCATTGATCGTTATAAGAGATTACTTTTAATTATACCTTTTCGAATTTAATATTTAAATACTATTTTATTAGTTATGTATTAAGACCGTCGATTGACCAGAAATAATATTACGTCTTGTTTTTATTCACAAAAATACATTCATAGTTTGAATTATCTTTTAACACTTGCTACTCTCCCAGTCCACTTCAACGCCGACATTGAGGAACTGCAAAACAATAGCTCAGAATTCAGTAGAAAGTTAAACTGGCGGGATCGTGAAGAACCTAATAAAAGGTAGAAATAAAAAGTCCGCAATTCTTCACTACTAAGGGTTCCTGTTTATCTTTAGGTAAGTATTCGGCTGGACGGTGTTTGTATTAAACTTACCAAACCATGATGCCAGCTGTGTTTTTGAAAGGTTTGGTTATGGTAGTTAAAACATTCAGATGTCTGTTATGCTTTTAAATAATTAGATCCATAACCTCACGTTGTCTACAATAGTAGTAGTTATTTTGATATAATTGATCTACATACTTTTACAAAAAATATATTGATACCGATAAGATCTTTCTATCAGTTCGGCTCGCGACTCTGCCGCGTAACCAGCTCATGAATAAGGGCTCCGGTTGAGTTCGAAACTAGTCGGGCATTCCCGAATACACCCGTGAGTATAACCGGAATATACAGTAAATAATATGTATAACACTCACGAAAGTTATTATAGTAAAAAAAGATAAGATCTTTGTTGAAAAACTGTAACGCACGTACTTCCAGTTATGTCTCCATTCCATACCATAACATACATACGCTATACAGCTCTATTCAATTCTTTAGTCATACAGTCATGGTTCGAGCGAGCGTACGATCAGCTCTAATAAAATAACAAACAATGATTTCCGTTTAACTATCCAATGCATTTCACTAACGTGGCAAGCCGGCAGGTTTGTCCAAATTACCTTAGAAACGACGCAATGCAATGAAAAACGAAGTCCTAGTTCGTTTCTTACCTTTGATACTGATGTAGTAAGGCTTTGTAATTTGCTATAAAACGATTTTTCATTGCAATAGTTGATTTTCTAAGTCATAAATGGTATTCGTTCAACAATTTGTAACTAGTTGGTCTTTACGAAATGATGACGAGGGTTATAAATCATTTTTGTAGGCTTTCTCACTCGCACTTGCGGCCGGTATGTGGACGTACGATTGAACCGCATACCTGTGAGGTATGTTGTGCCATGGAAGAAAAGTAAGGTACCCTAACGTATAGTGGAATACCTCTAGGCAGGCCGACGACCTTAGGAAGACAGCTGAGGGACTCGATTTGCGAATCGAAGGACCAGGTGTTTGTGGGGCAGCTTGCTAGAAGTCGTACATCTGTCTTACGTGCCTTCGCGAATCAGTTCTTATCGTGCTTAAGGACGTCATTTAATTGGGGTCGGCGCAATTATTTCTCTTATTAATTATTTATAAGAAGGTATATATTTATTTTTATTTGACTCAAGATAACGAAGGACTTTGACCTTAGAACCAGAAGTTATGGCTAGCGGGTGATGGATTGGAATCGTATGAGTGCGGGTTAACCTTCAAACAGTCAAGGATCAATGTGAGATATTCAATTTAATTCTTAAATTAAAGCACAACTGACTTGTGTCAGATAATAATGTGGTAGAACCTGGATGTGGCCTGAAATCGTGAATCCACAGAGGACAAGCGTGGTTATCTACTCCCAGGGTTCTCTTAATGACAGTTTATACCTTGCAGTAGAATAGTTAGCCTCGTATTATTATTTTATTATTATAAGACCATAAAGCTCCTACAACTGAGTCATCTGTCTATACCATTATTATCTGCGCCAGCGCAATTAGCTGTCCATAAACAGCTTGCATCCTTATTGACATTAGGATTTATGAAACAAGTAATTACATTACGAGTACATTATTGTAACTGCTATATAATTATAGCCGTTGCTATATAATTATAGCAGTTAATATAACCGGGGACAGTAAAACACTATCTTAATACTACCGAACAACTTTATCCGTCACTTTTATGGTTTTAACTTGCAGTGAGTAAGTGGGACAGACGAAGTCATAAGTACAAGCAAACTAATTAGCAATCTTCCGTATGTTTAGTATAACGTTTTGTGTTTGCTAAAACGTGTTTTTTTATTATTATTATGGTTTAAAGTTTAAGAATATGCTTTATCCATGTACTAGGAAGCGTTGAAGGGTAGACGTTTTGTGAGCTATTTTGGTGCAATAACGGTAAACAGGTACCTTGCACCTAATATTATAAAATAGTAACGTAGGTACCTATAATCATGCTTTTTTCTTACTATACATTTATCGCTCCAACAAAGAATTTTGGTCACAGCTGTTTCATCCATACGATCTCTCTTACAATATGTTGTAGTGGTTTGTGACGTCACAACGCACTAATCCGTGGCAAGAACATTACAAAATGAGTGTTTCGTGATTATCTTTTAATGTTTCGGGGTCAGGCGGCGCCATCTACCGGTAGTCAAGGTGAACATTAAATTATCTTGTCTTATCTGTTTGTACGAGATCTCATTTTCTTGTTATGTACCTACTTACTGAATATTAGGGGCCCATGTAGTCCGTATGCATGTAAAAAAATGTGGGAAGATAAATATATTTATTTATTTTTGCTTGAAGAAAAACGAATTAAAAAAACTTTCAAACTTGCATACTGTTTGCCTTAAATAAATCTGTAACTTCTTTGCATTTCTATACGAAAACGCCAACCACCATTTTTATTTCGTATCATAAACTTTCCAATAACAAAAAATCACAACAATTCTAGAACAAAAATACGCCAGTCTTGTTTGTGATAGACCTTAGAATGCACAGACCGGTCTTCATAGCAGGAAGACTACTTATTTATCATTATATCAATGTCATTGCTAACAAAATATCCTCAAAGTAGAGGAAAATAAACCTCACTAATTTAACCTTGTTCAAAAATGGCATTTATTATATTATAATAATGCGCGAGCTAGTTATATTTTGGGTGTTTTATGCGCGAATTTATAGTATTATATCGGTTACACTATTTTAATAATTTGTGTAATAATCACTAAAGTTTAATACCCTTTGTAGTTGTGTGAAGAAACGAAAAGCGATCAGCCCCCTTAGGATGAAGAGGGAAAAGGGGGTTCGGTTATGGTAATAATTATGGCTAAATGCTTTCTCACATCTATTCAAAACTATAAGGAAACCCCTACGGGCTAAATTAAGACTAAACTTCCATAAAATACTTATTATCATAAATAATACTTTAGAAGATCAATCAATCTATCGAGTTCGACCGGGATGACATTGGTGCAGGACCGAAGTGAATGGCACTTAACGAGAGACTTAAGAATGACGAATAATGACGGCCACAAACAATACTAAAAACTGATTCATGGCTCATTTAAATACTTTAAACTTAGAGTAGCTCATATTTAAGGACAATTTGGAACAGCCCACTTACCATGAACTCTTGAAGCAGGACTGCACGTAACGTCGTCTCGCTTCCACAACGTAAACTGTCCTGCTTCAAGAGTAGGTACATCGGGGCTGTTTAAAGTGTAATCCTTGTAAGAATTGTAGACTGGATCCAATTTAATTCTCCGCATTCGCTTTACGAGCGCGTCGTGTGTAACATTATAAAACAACATCAATTATAACTCATCGACGCGCTGACCATAAATCTGATGGACAAAGCTCTCCGTTGGCCGCAGCCTCGCGCTGTCGCACTCCGCAGATGTGTTTCGCAGTATCTCCCAGTATCTCAGCCTACTCGTCGCTTCGCAGTCGCCCCCCGCACTTCCCAGTAGCACTGCGACTCTGCGACGAATCATTTTAGTTATTTTAGAGCGAGCTGGAGCAATCAGCCACAAATGAGATTAGGTAGGCGTGTGTAGCCTATACGTATATACGTACTGCAGCTCTGCATAGCGTGTATTGCATTCGTTCCACATTTAACGCCGTTCACCAACTTAAAAAAATAAGTAAGGACGTTGAGTTTAAACAATGTGTGGAGAGCATGTTAGTTAAGTAATCGCTGATTGATATAACTTTGCTGTATGTTACGTTTATCGTTTAGTTGTCTTCTTCATTTAATAAGAGATATTGTAACTCACTGGTTAGGTACATACGATAGCATATATAAATAAAATATGCTAACAAGATAAATTGTGCTCGTTTAACTAATACGCGATTATGACGAATTTCTTTTGAAAAATGATGTCATTTTCACCGATATCATTTGCCCGGTACACCACCAAAGAAACATTGTTAAAAGATTTTATAATTGCCTAATAAGTAGACGAATCACGTTTCATTGAGTCGCTGCGTTCTGTTTGTTGACAATCACCGCGGTTGTGACGACACAGCGCGTCCACAGACAAACAGTATGTCAACTGTCGAAGAAATACTTATAAATCAAGTGCCTATATGGAAGCGATTCATTTTAAAACCGAGAGAGTGTTCTATTATTTGAATCACAAAGCTGACTTGCGTCTGTACTTCTTTTCGCTAAAACGATTTCTATACAAAGCCAGCTACATAATTAAATCGTTTTGTACGGTTCAGGGGTATTTTTCGCACAAACAACATACATTGCCCATCCAAACGGAGCACGATTTGACGTCAAGTTTTGAGCCGTCGATGAACACGGATCAACTTTTTACAGCCGCTACGATTTGTTCGAGCTGTGGGTAATAACAAAAACTTTGTTTTGCTTTGTGAACTGTTTGAATTGTTGTATAAAGTAGTTTGATATTATTTTAATAAGGCAATTTCTTGTGGGTAATGAAGCAGCATGAAAAGTGCGTACCGAGATGATTACACGTCGACACTTGGACTGACTAGCACAAGCCTGATTGCTACCTTGCTGACCGACATTTTTTCACCGCGGCATGCACTGTGAATGAAAATAATCAGTGACACGACAGAAGACGAAATGAGTTCGCTTTTCGTCGGTATTTTTCGTAACTTCGCTTCATTAAGGCTTATTAATGGATAGCCATATTGTAATTTGGTTATGGTCATTAAAATTCCGGAAGCGAGCAGAAAACGAATCGTCTCTGCTAAACGAACCGAAATCTCATCAATATTCATATGTGATGTATCAATTAATTGGTCGAAGAATACGCTGCAGTTCGTAGTTAAAACTTGTTCGAATTTTTGAATTTTAGGATTTTTTATTTTAAACCCACGACGAAACGGAGAAGGTGTATGTGTTTACGGTGAGAGGTTTTTTTAAATTTAATTAGTAATGTTCCTACTTTTATATGCGAACTCCCCGTATTTTGTCTTGTAACTTTTATCTTTAATAGTTGCATAATTTGTGCATTCGTAAATTATAATAATTAAACACAGTTGCTGTTTTTAACTTGTTGACACGCTTAAATCAATTAAATACTATTAAATAGGCTCCTTAATTAAGAAATTAAGTAAAAATTAAATAAATAATAAACAACAAATAAAATAAAATTAGGTACAGAATTTTTGGAGACTATTCTGATGTAACTCGCCAATTTCGAATCGATCGTTCAATAGCGAGCGATTTTGACATGTTGTAGGAAGCGCGCGCTCGCGACCTCAGTGACGTCACGCGAGCGACGGAGGCCGCGCCGCTCTCTCTGCGCGTCAGTCACGGCAGCCCTACCGCGTGTTGCCGTCCGAACTATATTGCTTATTATTTATTTATCGAATTTGCCTTTGCTTCGTTGCTTCATTTTTTGGCTGCTGTTGTTTTACAATATTTTACGATTAAGAGCTAATTCATCATAGTAGATATCTAAGAATAAAATGATAAGGAAAAACGAAATAAAATTTATATTTATATATCTAAAAATAAGACACTAAAATATCATCTCAGTCATAAAAACTGGAAGACGCAAAGTCTTTGCCATCGATATATCTGTCAAATTAAGAATGGTTAAGAATATCATAATGTAAGTTTATCATATTGCGCCTAATTTTTCGAAGGCTTCGCGGCGACCTCTACCACCGTCCTTGAATACAAACTTATTTGTCGCTAAGCATGTGCAGAGATCTAGGTCATAGCACAGGTGCGGGCTGACGAACTGACGATCAAATAATTTAGTGAGTATCACTCAAAGCGGCCCAGCTCGATGGATATTATGATACTGTAATGTTTATTTGATATTAATCACTCCATTGCGGTAATCTACCCGCTTATTGTCGGCACAGTCTTGTACGTAAATGTACGTCTCGAATAACATTATTTATTCACGATAAGAACTCAATACATGTATGCACGCAACTCAGATTATACCAACTTGTGTTTTAGATTTAAATACTTTGTGACACACAAAAGGTTTTTCTTTGGCCTTGATAGTTGCAAGAGTAACGGTAACCTTAGCTGTTTGTGTTTTACCTAAGTTAGATCAGCGTGTGCGACACAGAGTTGACAGTTGAGTGACTGACATTTATTATCGATATTGACAATGAGGTTAAATAGTCTTGTAATATTAACATCCGTTGCAATCAGTGAGCGTTACTCCCTCGTTATTTGTGTATATTATTATTTAAAGTCACCAAATATGAATATTCAGTTACCCAACATGGTGTTTTCATGGTTTGACATAAGTGGTCAATTATCAAATACATTCGTGACGAAATAAACGTATTGAAAAGACAGGCAACGACAAAACGTGAACCGATTTGATATGGGCTGAAAGCGTTGACCAATTCAGTTACCAAATACGCAATTGACTTTTTCTATAGAACGGTAACGGCCGAGTCCCGTATGAAAATTGTATTGAATTATTTGGAAGATTAACACGTTATTATGCGGGCACGTTTTTTTGCGAAATAAAGTTTTGGTAAGCCGTTACTTCTAAATTTATATTCACGTAAAAAAATTACATCCTGTCTAAAAGAAATTAAGTATTATCTGTCAATACGACTTTTAAGACTTTGATAACAAATTAACCACGCAAGTGTGACGTTTGGTTTGGTGATAATGTGAAATGCAACAAAAAGGCTTTTAAATATAATAGAAACAAAAGAAAAAATATGTATATAATGCCATTACAATAAAAGAAACAAAAATTCCATTAGCTGCAAGTCATGTGGTAGACAGTGTGTGTTATCGCCCACAATACACAGGGCGGCCTTGCCTGCGTTTATCAGTAAAGTCAATTACAGAATGCAAGTGTTCTATACAAATGGAACACAACGCTTCAACATCGTTCGAATTATGAATACGTATGTTCGACAAATGAATTAGAGAATAGACCTTTAATATTTTCGTTATAAAATAAATTTAATTCATTTTTTAAAACATTATTTTAATTTTATAAAATAATAGTTCTTAATATTTTTTTTATTCAGTTATAATATGTACCCATTGAAAACAATAAAACACCAACCCGTAAGGTATCCAAAAAAATGCATAGCTCGGAAAACCCGGAAAATGCGTGCGCAAATGTTTAATACGTTATTCAGTCGTTTATGCGACCTTGAAGAAGTAATAACAATTTTAATTAATGTAATATCTAAACTCAACGTTATGTATCTTTGAGTGAGTGTGGGTGTCAGACAAGTCATGTCAGATTTCTAAATAAATACTGTATGATAAGAGCAGACCAAGATCTTACAGAGAATGATTATGTCCCAAAAATATGTATCAGCTGTTTAATAACTTTACAACTAAACAAAACTTCAGGGTATAAAGTATGTTATAATTAAATAAATGATAATAAAATGTTTAAAAAAGAAAAAAATTGCAAATATTTCAGGGACCTTATTTATTTCGTTTACAAAAAAAAAAGAAAACAGTGTTTACAAAATAATAACCGTAGATAGTACTTTTGTTGAGTTTAAGGTTGTAGGTTTGTTAAACACTGTTACCTCCTTTTTCTTACCCTCCTGCTGAAAAATTATCCTGTTCTCTATTTCTGTGGGAAAAAGTGACGAAGAGCCTTTTAACATATTTTTAAATGTCAATATAAATTATTCCGTAGCATCTTCACCTATCGACATCTATAAAACAAGTGAAGCTAACAAAAGCTTAATATAGCTTGGCCTTACAAAATTGTCAGCACAGTTCTATAGTCCAGGAAAAGAGAGCCCACTATGGTCTTAGCCTGCGCTCTAGCCTAGTTTATTTTAGTCTGTAAGCCAGGCTAGAGGCTATAGCTCCCGCTAAAAGTCCTTTAAAACTCTCATAACTGCCCCTAGCGCTAGCAAAGGACCAGATAATAAAACCTGCACAGCGTGTAGCACAAAAAACGACCCCTATTAGTTCTTCCGCGTATTTGTTGTTACAACGCCCTGTGACACGATAAGTTATCTCGATATTGAAGGTTCCACGTAAATCTGATATGCTTTGTACCCTAACACGTGAACAAGTAGAACCCCTGTTTTATTACTATGACGATAGCATTGAAACGTTTGTCCAAAACTTAAAATCACACTCATATTACTAATTGCTGATCGGTGACGTCGCCGTCGGTTCTTTGTTGTTAATTTTCCGTGTAAAACGTACTCATAATAACGAATTCTAAAGAGGTTAAAAGTAAAATGGATAGAAAAAACATGTTTACATTAGCTTGCTGGTTATCTAAATGTATAATCCTCACATGGACAAAACATACCCAGTAGTCCCTAGAGACTTACCCAAAAAGTCACCAAAACTTAACACTTAAACAACACTTAAATTCAAATCTTTCTAACAACAATTCTTTGTATCTAAAGCTAGCTGTAAAGGGGTTAATGGAGACACATCTATATATAAATCGGCTGTTCATGATGTGTATCACGTATGCACGTGATCGGCCGGCTCGGAACATAAATAACATAATAACATGGCGAGTACTCGCCACACTCCAAGTATCGCTTACATACCCTTCTTGTAATGTCGATATCACGATTTTTGCCCTTACTGGGACATTACAGTGTGATGTGCAACCAATGTATGTAGGCTTTATTCGTTATAGTTAAAGTAATTGTTGCAAATAAGTTTGTGTATAAAATGCACAAAAGAAAACAAAAACCACTTGTATAGATAAAACTAAATTGTTATCAAAGTTTATTGATAGCAATTATTGATTATAACCCTTCTTTGCATATCAAATTTATTGGTACTGCCCCCTTACTATGAAGTCTTAAAGCGAAACTGTTTACGTTGTGTAAGGGAGACGCTGCTAGGTGCAGTGTAATGCGGTATTTCGCTTTCACATCGTAAACTGTCCTGCTTTAAGAGTTCATGGTAACGGGGCTGTTCTTCTAAGAGACCTTGACGTCCGCGTCGGGCCTCTTACTAGGCTCGTACATGAATCTATTTTTAATAGAAGACCGTACGTAATTATTTGTAAACATAATCACCTACGAAAAGGGCCATTTGCCGGTAAATGGCAGCACACGGTGATTCAGGTCATACAATATGTCTCAATATTCAAGCAATTAAAAGTGTTAATGACACATTTCTTAAAATTCCAACCTTGAATGAACAACCAATCACAAAAACGTCACAAATTTGCGAACAATAACTCGTTCGTGTAAGATATACGTTGCTGTTCCAATAACTATACAATTCGGACGAGGAAACGGCGAACGAGTATTGAATATCGTTTTGGGCGGGCCGTCGTATTGCGAAGGCTTGGTGCGTACTGCGTAAGTCGTTTGGTACATTACGTGTTGTCACAATATACTCAACTAGCAGTGCTATAGGTTAACACAAGCTTTATTTCCTATTATAATTTATCGATTATGGGAACAACAAATAAACAGACTCTTTTAATCTTATATGAGGATCATACCGGCATTAACTAAACCCCGAATTAAGTCTATTGACATCTCTATTCTTTGACATGCAAAAGACAGTGGTTTAATTTAGTCGATGGTTTAAATTAAGATTTTGAAAAATGGGGCCTTAGTCTGATGATTAATTAAGACTAAGTACTAACAGGATCCAAAATAAAACATTTAATAATTAAAAAGAACTCAGTAATCTCTACATAATAAGAAATATGTAGTGATATTTAAACCTTTTCTACAGATAAATAAATTTCTGCACTTCCCACAGAATTTTGTAACCCATGGTTTCATCAGTTTAAGGTCTTCAATGGTACTCGTGACGAATTACAGGAAAATAAATGAGAAACTTTACATTATCCTCATTGTATTAGTATTCCTTATCGCTGCACGTAGCTATTTTCTAGTTAATACTAATACTGAGTAAATTAAGGTTGTAAGTGATACTTCCAGAGCGGACCAGATCACATTCATACATAGTGTACCTTACTTATAGCATGAAAGGAGGTAAAACACTTGACTAATGGAAGCCGAACAGAAAGAGGAATATAATATATGGATTTCACATAATTATGTCATAGATTACTTACATAATCATAACATTATGTCGTCCCCATACATTGATCATTCCATTCGATTTCTATTTTGTCAAGCGTTTGACTTGTTTAGGGCTTCCGATTACGGTTACAATAGAGTATCTTGGTTATTTTTGCAAAAAAAGGTGTTCTTATTATAAAATATAGGAGAGTCCAAAAGTGCTTTATTAGTAAAACAAAAACTACGTCAAAGTGTGCGTGAACCTGAACTTCTGCAGTTTGTTTACGTGGCTATCTGACGCCGGGGAAATGACCACGATAAACGACCTACAAAATGCTTACTTAAAAGTGGGTCGACCTCTAGCGACAATCGGCGTCGACGTTCATCGTTAAATGAATTTTTTACTCTCGAAATAAGTAATCTACAACGTTGTGTTCGAAACAATTTTATTGTGCGCTTGTCAGCAATAGAACACCATCTGCCCACGCTGAACGCACTTGAGAACCCGATGTACAACCGTAATCTTATTACCATGAATAAGTGATTAAAGCGCTTTTTATATGATTACAGCGCTCATACATTTTACGCTACAGAGAAGTTCTGACGAAAATGTCAAACGCGTAACCGTGACGTCACATCGCAGTGGCGTAACCACTGTTAGCGACCTTGCAATCTCTACCTCACTTGCTTTCGGTTCACCCCGTGGCTTTCAGTTCACGTCGCGTATTCAAAAGCGAACAGCAGTTCAATTAGCTACGTATTCTATGGATTGCGAAAGTTGCTTCACTACCATAGAACTTGAGCAGTACGGTCGGTGTTTACACTTCTAAACTCACGAATCGATTTGGCTTCGTGGCAAAATAAAACGAAATATTTATGTATTCACTTTCATCGTTATTGGCGGCTGTATCTTGTTGACATTTGTCACGAACGTACAAGACTACTAGCAGGCTATGAGTGAGCCGATTTTCTGTGGAATTAAGTCTGTTGCGAGAATGTTGTGGTTGCTATTTCGGCGGGCTTGCGGACTTAGCAACGGGCAGCAGAGCAGTCGTATCGGCGATCATGCCGCGATCCTCGGCGAGGGGGGGGGGGACTAGTGCAGTAACCAAAGAACCGGCCGAGCGCGGACGGCTCCGGATTTCGGTCGTTTACGTACAGATAATGCGCACTAGTTCACTGTATTAATACACTTTTACTTGAGCGCTGCTCACCTGTTTGCTCAATTACAACAGCGAATATTTTTACGTAGTCAAATCGATATTGTACTTGTTAAACATAATGTTTGGCGCAGTCTGCGTGACTGCACACCACGTCAAAATCATCACAAAGCAATATGTTCGTAAAAATGCACAATAACATGAAAGTGCTATAATAATTCAAGACCGCGACATAATCCTAACAGCAACGTGGCCAAAAACATTGCGAGGGTAAAATTTCACACGAAAATTCTTGGTAAACCTACGTAGGGTGGGGCAGAACCGCCCCCGCGACCTCGGCCCACCAAATGAATAACAAAATCAAAAGCAAATAGGTGTTCCCTTCGAACTTATTCTACTTATCTTAGGTGTTTTTTCTTGCTGTATTAATATTTGGTTTATATCAATTTGTACTCAATTTCAAATTGCTTTATAAATTATGCAATAATAAAGTACTTATTGACTTTTGTAGACACTGAAATTACTAAAACCTATTGAGTTTGATTGTTTTGGAGGATGATTACAATAAGATTACATTATAAGGCACTGAGGCTTGTCCAGGCTTTCGATATATAAAACTCTCCCGAGGCGTTGGAGGTTGGACCTTTGTAAATAAAGTTAGATTCGATATTACCAACAAATACAGCTTCAATTTACATTTTAATGAGCCACTTCTGAGTTTCTCTTATGCGCTCATGTTTCCGACATTATTTATGTTTTTATTGTTTAAAAAATATTACGAGACAGTGCATTAACACGGAAACACGCGTTCAACGGCTGTTCGAAGTACGAACATAATGTTAAAACTTGACTCGTACGCCGCGAATGGCTAGATAGGCACCGCTTTGCGCTGAATATTTTAAACTTTTTCAGTTTTAAAAACGGTAACGGTACTGTACAGTGTTCATTGTGCAGCTATTATTTAAAGCTGTATAATGCATCCATTTTATTGAATCAATTAAGAGGTCGTATCCTAAACTGTTGTCGTCAGTTTCAGACTGAGTTTCGCACAACACAGGTTCACAATAACTTTCCAAAACCAGCATCTATTGTAAATCTCAATTTATAAACAAAATGATTTTGTTAAACGCCCCCCTATTCTGTAATTTCGACGCGCATTCGATTTCGGTAAGGGGCGAAAGATGTAATTAATCGAGCAACTTCTGTCACTAGATGGCGTCGTCTCCCCTAGAAGGCAAACTTCCAAGTTACGCAGGGGCCAGTAAAATGTGCCTCTAATTTTGGCGCGAAATTACTTCCTCGTCCCGCAATAAAACTCTTTATATATAGCTCATTATGTTCTATATTACCGTGCACCGCTTGCCAGATACAAATAATGCAAAGGGTAGATTTTTCAAATAAATAATCGTAAGGGATTGTGGTTGTTAACTATCTACAATCGAATTATGGCGTATTGTATTGATTTTACGGGGCGCTGAGTTTTGTATGACTTTTAAAGTTGGACTACACACATAATAACTAATGTTTTTATACACAAATATTATTGATTTTGTGCTTTCGTCAATTGCACTAGTCAGTCAGTATTAGAGTAATAAAAATACACGTTAACACCACCGATATGGTTTAGTCAATTAGGTACAAACGAACAAAGAAATCTTCGTTATTGACTTCTAAAATGAAATGCAGTAGTTGCCAAATTATCTAATAACAACCGAGACGTGATTCATGTAAAGATATTGCCCAGTGTTAGTATTACGTCTACAGAGATAACAAGTGACTACTATCTTTTAATCATAATTTCTGATTTATATCACGTAGGCTCTTCTTGCCAGAAACTAAGTATTTTCCTATTATTTTAGTACTTTAGTTAATTATTTAAATAATGTTTACAACAATTAATGTGTTTAGTGAAGTTAAACACCTTTTTTTGCGCTTTCATTCCCGCTTGTCGCACAGGGCAAAATCTGTGAGATTTTTTCTCTGTAAAAACCATTTGTCTGTACCCATGTTTTAAGCGAAATAAATATGATTTGATTTGGACACTCGGTTTTATAATGCCTCTTTGGTTAATAATAATAAAAAATAGTATTACTAAATTGGATCATTGAAGTTTTAACACTAAAAGTGCAACGGATATTGGTGGTTGAAGCTGAAAAACCTTTATCGTTATAAATGTATCCATATCTTAAAAATTTTGTCTCGTAGTTGAGCACTTATAGTTATTTCTTTCAACGCGCTTGATACAACCGTATTATCTTTGTATAAGCAGCCTCAAGGCCGCCTGATTCGATCCATTCCTTCACAGTAGTCCATAGCTTATTTCTAATCTATTTCGCATTTCTATTTTTTTAAAACGCTTCCCCACCCTGAGAACTTCTCCTGCTTGAAAGAAATACAGAAACAACCAGAATTCGCGGACGTAGACAAAACTGAAGCAGCACCAACTACTCCAAAACAGAGTATTTGCCTAATTGAAGGATCTGTCATATCGTTTACAAAGATCGCGCGTATCGTTGGAACGTTTGATACGTTGCGCCTTTAATTCGATTATGCCTGCATAATGCCAATGTGCAAAACTTCAGTTGGAATGATTAAAAAACATGTATGGATTATATTTAATTTGTAGAACTTACACGGAAAGGAAAAATGGCTGAACGAGGGGCATGTCTCCTGTATCGTGGGTTCAATTCACAAACTTGACACACATACACATACACATAACATCACGCCTGTATTCCCCGAAGGGGTAGGCTGAGGTGCACATTTAGTACACCCACATTTCGCCAGTCACAAACTTGAAATACCTATAAAACCCTGGCATTGCAACCCTTACAAATGAAATAACCTATGGATAAGCTGTGATATAACAAAGCTGGCCGAAAATACACGAACTTGTGGTTAATTACTCTGTCCCATTCTTTGTGTGCCGCCTACGCAGTAATACTAGCATTGGAACCGGCTTGCTCACGTGACCGCCACCTCGGCATTGAAAAAAGAAGTATCCTGTTGACACAACACAATTATTTATTATTAATTTGATGCCTTTAAAGATGCAAGAATGAACGTCTTATTCAAATAAGAACTTAAGAAATAGCTAGCATTAGAAATATTACAGCCTTCTTACCATGAACTTTTATAGCAGGACAGTTTAAGATGTGGAAGCGAGACGCAGCTACGTGCAGTGTATTGCGGCATCCCGCTTACACGACATACACTGTCCTGTTTTAAGAGGTTATGGTAAGGGGGCAGAAATGTATACTACGCCTACGGAATTAATTATTTACTACTAAATAATTAATAAATCCGCCTACACAATTTACACTTAGCCGAAATAAATGTGATGCCAGTTATTTCTGTTTATGACTAACAAAAACATGTGAGAGGATCTTTGAAAATAGAACGACAACACAGAGTAAGGAATCAGAATGCAGAGATTTTTGATCCAAAGACTAAATAGCACAGTGTAATTTTAACACGTTATTCTTTGTTCCAGGTATGTGTGTTGTTTCTGCATCTTTCAACATAACATTTTTGTTATATAACTAACAAAATGATTGGTAAGTATGATACTGAGGTCTGACAATAATTAAACCCGACTGCCCCCTTGCTATGAACTCTTCCAGGACAGGTCTCGTTGTGGAGGCCAGACGCGGCGACGCGCAGTGTAGGACTGCGTCTCGCTTCCACATTGTAAACTCTCCTCATTTAAGAATTCATGGTAAGGAGGCTCGTAGTTAAAAGATTGAAGCATCTTTCAATCGTTACGTATTTTCACAAAGTGCGTTATAAACAGTGGATAATACTTCGTATTGTATTCTTCATTTCTTTTGAAAGAGATTTTTCATTCACTAACTTAGCCGAGGGAACGCTTGGTAAACCACCAATGGAACTCACTTGTCGCCACCAGGAACTGAAAATAACTTTATAACCGTGTAATTAGCTAGCCAACATTCATTTTGTATACAAATTTTAAAATAAAATTTAACGGCCTTGCAAGATAATCGGGTTTAAATGTCACCGATATAATAAACTATTTGGTATTCTTGCAGATTGGTATCATAAAAATTATCGAGAAAAAACACTGGTTTCATATGACTGTTTTAAATGATTAAGAAAAACATGATCGGACCGTCATATAGGAGTTTTTGTGGCTTGTTATCTAGCGGAGTGATAAGATAAGAGGCAGTCAACGCTCTCCACGCAGTATAGAGCTATATCGATAACACCGATTGTCTGTCTTTTAATTCGATTAATAGTGTTGTTATGTAAAGCCCATCTGTTGAACTATTTGGGTACACTTTTTTTTCTTTTTCTTTTTTTATATGGCTTTACTTTTACGGACAGGTTTTTTAGTCTTGGTAGAATACTATCCCATTTTCCTAGGTAATTCATGTTTATTGTTTTTTAATCCCTACTAATAAAAACGCGAGAGGAATGGAGGAAGGAAAGGGAGGCCTTTGCCCTGCTGTGGGACGATCATGGCCGAAAAAATGTAGCGGGTAACACCGCGGGGCGCAGCTAGTAATTGAATATGTGTGCTTTCTCTCATAATAAAACTGCATTTATGTAAGTAATGTAACGTCAACTGGCTACGTAAACAATGTAAATGAACTATGACTATCACTATCGTAACGTTTCAAGGCTCTGTAATAATATAATTAATTCACTGTTTTGTTTGTTTTATACAAGACAAAAATCTTAACTTCAATACTTATTTTATTTCTTGATGTTTATAAACAATCTGAGTACAAAAACTACAAAAAGTACGCTCAAAAGGTAATTTATTTATTTCAGTAAAGCCAAGGAAATTTAAACTCACTACAAACGATTTAAGTTGCTATTTTGAATTGTATTTGTAGAACTAAGGTTAACGGTACCCGTTATACGATGTTCTGTAACTCTTTAGTAAGTACTAGGAAACACAAATTAACAAAGCTAATGATAAGAAAAAAAAACTAAATGGACAGTTCCCGATAATTCAAATTATTTATTTTTACAGAAGATTTTTTTGCAGAAATAAGTTAAAACGAATTTACAAACCAAAGATTTCTAGGATAATGTCAGTTTTAGACGCAACTGGACTACCATATCAACAGGAACTACTTGGATCCTATATCTATGATATCAACCAATATCACGCAACATAACGCACTTCCTGTATTTGCCATATCAGTTCAAAAAATCTTAATCACCTGTTAGAATATCTGTCGTTTAAAAACAGCCGTAAGAATACCAATGGAATTCCATCGAGCAAAATTCGCGCTCGCGATGTGCAGTCAGTCATTAAACTCGGTACAGTCGGCACTCAATAGACATGTTCGCGAGTTCGCATAACGGTCCGGGGCGAGCGGGCCGCGGTCGCCTGCACCGGCTCGCTCGCCTCCACCAAACATTACCGACTTCCACACAACACTCTACGCCAACCTGTAAAGCAGCGTCGTGAATGAAAAAATCATACTTTGCTTACATTCGCACGTCACTGTACGTTACCCATCTGTCAGGGTTGATGCGTGAAAACATTTTGCTTCTAAATTAAATGGCTTCAATGTGGGAGTCGGCGACGTGATACGGCTCTTACTCCTTTTGCACGCGACTGCTCGTGTTTTATTTTTGGTGTACATTTTTTGTGCCCAACTGTAGATGCCTTTATGATCTTGGGTCTTCGGATAAGGTTTAGGCGACACTTGCACCCACATTAAATCTCGAGTTGACACAAAATAATCGAGTTAACTTGAAGACTTAATAATTTATGTCCACGAAAGACACTATGTAGTATATTGTACAGGATAAGTTTACCAAAGCAACCACTCGACCTGTTTCGAATAACAGCAATCATTTAGTCGATTGCAACTGATCACGCTATGATCAATCATAGGCAAGAACGATTCGGGTCACCCCTAGCAGGCACTTTGTGCTCGGGTTATTGAATACAACTATGTCTAAACAATGAGAGTAGCACCTATAATGAGTCAGTCGACATGCGTTATGCAGTATCAAGTTGATTGACCACGCTGTCATTGACATTACGTGCTTAGGACTCGTGCCGTGACACTTAGCGTTCCTGTTAATGATACAGATCGTCATTAATTGCAATTTAAGTGTTATACATACTTAGGAATATAATTATATTTTCCCTGCGAACGAAACTTATCGTTCATTCTTTATCTGATAATGATATCAATGGGTGCTTATACGTTAAATTGATTTGCATTGTTGTCCAATACCAAGATTTCGATGTTTTCAATAATAAGGATTTTTTATTATTTTCATTTGTTTAAGTAATTGAATCGTGTTGTATTAATCGAGAAATCACATAGTTCAGAACAAGAAAATATTGTAAGGGCCTTGGTTCACGCATTCACATAGCTGTTTAATCATTGAATTTTGAGTATGACCCCTGTACTCCCATTTATTATTTACGCCTCAGAGTGCGACTGAATAGTAGACGTGAATTTATTATTTTTACGAAACTGAAGTACGTACCTATTCACTTTGTGTTCCCCAAATTTAATTGATTACTTTCATACATACACTGTGGTTTATCTGATTCGCCTCTTTGACATTATTGGCTGGTTATGATGGCAGCGGTATACTGTTGTTATTGCAGTTTACATGGGAAAATACGTCTGTGAATTCCTTATTCGAATTAAGAGACCAAACTGGGTTTTACCAATACACTAATGAAGTTGATAATGCTTTGAAATTGACTGTCAATAAGCAAATCACAAAGACCTGTAACTCTATGTCGATATATCAAACTGTAATACAGTCAATACCACTCCGGCAATTTGTAATTCATATAAAAAGACGATGAGGTAAGAAAACAATGGGAGCTACACTGTAGGCAGCGAAGATATTACCCACGCTTGAACGCACCGCGAGCAACGGAGAAAGCGTTTGACTAGATATTACTTTACTAGTGCAGGTACCTACACCTCGGACTTACTTACGCGCAAAGGGCCCATCTACAGCAACAAAGGATACTTTGTAAAAAAAAGACAAGCGATTCGTTCGTGTGTTTAAAAATCCTTCTAATAATAAACTATGCTACAAATGGGTAGCTAATTTACCATATACTAACATTTTGTTACCAGAGCTTACACAAATCTCACAACAAAGCGTGGTTCATGGTAAATCCCTTTGGCAAGCGGCCATCTTTTTCGCATAACGCGGCGATATCGTTTAAATTAACATGATCATTGGTGTTTTAAAAGTGCGATCGTGAAACTCATTTAAATAAAACCACTTCGTTTATATTTAAAAAATCAACCCATATTTTACTTCGCATTGTTTATTTCGACTTCGTCTAAGTGAAGATGTTTTTTATTGTCTGAAACAGTTTTTTATTACATGTAAATGTTTATTTAATTTTTAGATTAATTTATCTGAGACTATGTAGAGCACGCAACTTATTACTACTCGAAACCTTGTTTCACTTGTAATGCTAATAATAAACGGTCTTTATATTCTTTCGAGCGAAGCAACTTACGTCGTTCTGTTACCACAGAGTCTCTAACTGTTCCCTAATTGAAAAAGCTATACAAATGTCCCACTTCGGTCACCGCATCGATTTTAAAAATAGACGCTTGGTGCGTTTTCGATATACGTCCGTACTGCGATAAACTATACAAATACTGTAACATCTTTATGACGAAGGAATAGAGTACATTATCGTTTAGGTTTTAATGCATATGTTATTACATTATTTCGTCAGCGCGCCGCTCGGCTGAATGGAATTCGTACGATATGCTCTCCTACGTTGAAACTCGAGTTCAAACAAATAGAATGCTCGATTTACGCGATGAATATTGTGAATCGGATCCGACATTTGTGAATCGATTCTGGCGTCTCGTTTTACATTGTATCCTAATTAATTAGCCGTAATTTTTTTCATCCTCGGAATGATTTATGAATAATGTTAATGATATGCGAACCTTTATTTGCATAACGTTTTGATTTATGGAATGGAAACGCACCTATAAAAGTAAAGTCTTTTTGTGTTTATTGACAATAAAGTAAACATATTTATTACGTTTTTACTTCGTTTAAATAATGAAAACGACAGTAGTGCTGTAAAAGATAAAACGTTATTTACTTCATTCTTTTTTATCCAAAGGGTACTTATATCAAAGAATTTTCAATTTAGTATTCTTAATTAACGGTAAGTATCGTCAATAAGACACCAACATGGCGTTGAAGCGGACGCCCGGACGGCGGACTTAAAAATTAATAAGCCAGCTTGCCAACCGTGCCTAATAACTATCCGGCTCATTTATTGATTACAGCGGAGCTTTCACTTATTTATTAACTTACTTGCCTATCCACGGTAATAGTGTATCATTTTTAAAGCAATACTTAAAAAATACCTCACATTATCTGTATTCATCGACCGTTATGCAGTTATGTTGTTATTAAAATAATTAAAAATGTGTCGTAGCATGTTTAATTGTTCAGCCCCCTTACCATGAACCCTTAAAGGACATTTTCCGTTTTGGTTTGGAAGCGAGATGCCGCATTAAACCGCACATAGCGACGTCTCGCTTCCACAGCGTAATCGTTGATGGACGATGGTGAGGGGCAGTTGTTCAGTTTTGAGTCTCGCACGTAGTCACTCTTTTTCTAGGTCATAAAATAATACCTGAGCAAGTAATAAATATATTAATAACCCCCTATTAGGAAATAAATCCACGTCTATCGGCGTTACTCCGAGCATTTTGCCACAGAACCAGTCGCCCCGCCTCTTAATTGCCTAAAATCTTAATTAAATTACGCTACATCTCCGCAAATTTAAAAACCAAATTACGTAAATACAATTAAACCCCCGCTTTCATTCATCGAGCACAGATTATGTGATTAGTTCACAAAATCTCAAAGGCTACTAAAATGATGTTCGTAAATAGTTTAGAGGGGGCGTATTCTATAAAGCGGGTGAATTGTTATGGCGGTTTTTGATCGTTCGATTATTGGTTCCGACAGTCGAGCGGCCGTCCGGCTAGCCGCAGATAACGTGGATATTGTGCCTTGTTTTATGCTTTATAGATTAAATCCCTGGAAGCCGGTTAGTTTCAGGTAATGCGGTTACAGGACATGTATAATGTAAAGGCCGCAATACTGATTTGAATTGTATACGTTGCTGTAGTTTGAGGTAAAAGTAGGACACACACACCAAATTTGTTTGGCCGAGCAAATTATCTCGAAAATGATCGAAACAATAAAACGTATAAGGAAACTTGGTAGACGGTCCACTTCTATTATTTATACTATTACTTTAGCAAATATACATAGCGGTCCATAGAGTTTATCTAGAATAATCATCGGTTACGGATAACTATTATAATAAAGGCAAACTTATTTGATAAAACCTGATAAAACTAACACTTTAAAGCGTATTAATTAATCGTTGAACAAATATTTGTTGGTGTATGTCGTTTTAACCTCTTTACTGAACATAGAGTTTTGCTATACCTAGTCTCTCGTTCCAAATGTCACGTTTTGACACTTCCCATACACGCAAATGTCATTTATGACTGTACAGTTATTGAAACTGGATCGAAACTTAATTTTAGAATTTCGAATAGCTGTTCTGGTAAGTGTTGTCATGAAATACATTACCCAGTGTTGTTTGGTGTCCTTTCAAGAGATAGTGTCCATACGATATACTGTGTATTATAGTTTCGAAAGCGGTTATCAAGAGTGGGCCTACATTTCGCTATACTGCGGGCGTGCCGTGTGTAATCCATCATCTGTGACGCTAACTGCGACCCACCACGTAACTTTGTCACGATGCTTTCTTCACTTACATCGTACACTTATTTCTACTTGCTACTTACAGGGTGGCTGATTAGCGAATAATATTGCATTAGATATTTCGCTCTTAACATTTTGTGTTGCTAATTGTTGATTCTTGTTGGCGAGTTTGTATACATCATTAATGGCATAACGCAAACGTTACGGTAACGCATACACTACTTATGTGTCGCAAGATTCACACAAAATGTTATGCAGTATGGCTCTACATCAGTCCAACCAAATTATACAGTAACACACCGCGCATTGTGATATTTGGAATTCAAATCACACTTAACTATGTGTGCTTTAGTTAACAATGCGTCCATAACTGAAATGACAATTTAAATAAATAAAAACTAGGAAAAAACTTTATTAATCGCTACCGCGCCCCAGGGGGCTCGTAATGCCGACCGTGTTACCTGACCTAACTAATTGCTGTGCAGGAAATAGAAAATAACATTCGTTAGATTCTTTATTAAGTCGTCACGTAATAATGAACGTGCTTATTTCACGATGATAGCCGCTATTAATCTTGGTAGTAATGTCAACGTCAATAAATAAACAATGAGCGTCGGCGACACAGCCAGAGCCCGATGCGTTCCGATTCACAGGTGCAGTTTACACGCGGAACGATCCGCATGCGATATTGATGTAATCGTGATGTTGTTACGTTCGAAAAAACTCACTAGAGCGGGGAAAGTGACGCGCCTCAAGATCGTGAAAGGTACTTAGTCGATCACCGGTCGGCGCGGACCCGCGACGTCCCTCTCCGCGCGGAGGGAAATGCGCGGAGCAGAGGACGCCGACTAATTTGCCGGAGCTCTTGTTTGCGTGGTCACGTAAACTTACGACACCACCGAGCGTTCGGAATTCGAACTACTTTCGCGTAATCTGTCTGAATAGAATACGGCGCCCTAGTTAGTCCCCATCGGTTTTCGGTGAAATTTATAAATATAATTAGATCGTGATTCTGAAATAACCAAAACTAATCCATCTTGTACCAAGATCTTAATCGATGATATCTATCTCTAATCCAGTAAGTTTATATGCATCCAACGCTAGCGTCCGTTACCAGCATTGAGCTGAATTTTAGTAAAGCAATATAACTAGGTACTCGTAGATTCCACCTTATATAATTTATTTTATTAAAGGATGAAGTTCTATAGTGCAATAGTTGCTGAGAGTATTAAATGGAAGTATTTACAAAATAACGTTGGATTTATCAAAAGGCGGAATCAGTTAAACATTTGAGTCTGCGTTATTCCGCTTTAGTTTCTGTTTCATATTTCGCTTTGATATAACATTTATAATGAGTTCATTCATATGATTTGTTTTAATTTATTGCCCGCTAATTACTTACTTTGTTCCAGTGGAACATGAAACGCAGTAATTTAAGTATTATCATTTTAAAACAGAGTCTCACAAACAAATAGGTACCTACAACAAATTGTTGCGTAAATGGTGTTTGTGACTGATAAACAAAGCAATAGCAATGAACGATCTTATACCTTAGACTTGTTTATCCTTCAGATATTTATGTAGGTAGTCGAAATCGAGATTAATGAGCTGTCAAAAATACGAATTAATTTTTACTTCCGATTTTTAGTCGAGTCCGTATTCCGTGACAAAAACGCACCTGGCCCTCGTCGGCCGCCGCAGGGTTGCCGCAGGCATCTTTGAAGCTCGGCGACACACAGCAGTTTTCATAAAGATTCTCGACTGAACCGATTCACAGATGTCACTAGAGGGGCGCCGACTCGTCCGCGGATCGCTCCGAGTGCTGCGTTCCGGACAAAGAAAACAGATTGCAATCGAGCAACTCGTCGCCCGATTGGTCGCTTGGTCGTTGCGCTACTAGTCGTCCAACTCGTTCGGTCTTTCGTACCTACCTACCAGTTTAATTTACGGTGTTGAAGAGAAGAT
The DNA here is from genome assembly GCA_946251915.1 of Abrostola triplasia. Classification (NCBI taxonomy): domain Eukaryota; kingdom Metazoa; phylum Arthropoda; class Insecta; order Lepidoptera; family Noctuidae; genus Abrostola; species Abrostola triplasia. Next base: position 3,699,846 of record OX276434.1, on the reverse strand, counting down.
AATAGGTGCTGTTAAAATGCCGCCTTTTTGACAATATTTCTTTGGAAGCATGATTAGTGAAGGAGTTAAATTTTATTGATAGTCGGCCGCGCTTATTATGGGTTTTTTTTCTTGAGGATCGTCAAAACACCCATCACCGGAAGATTAAATTTTATGACGTAGTTTTAAAATAAATATGTATCACATATTCGCAGGTTTATAATATATTCATAATTATTAGCTCACACGTTGCCCTTAGAGTTTTAATGGCATCTAATTAACGGGCATCAAAAAAAACATTTGAAGTTTAAAGTTTCTCGTGTCCAGACTGACGCAGTCCATCGAACGGTGCAGTGAACCCTGCACGGTTTGCGCCAACTGTCTGGGTCTAGATCACTCCCACCCAGACTCCAGACATTTTACGCAAATTCATTACTCCAAGTAAATTTTCCAGAGTAACAAGAATGTTTTAGTAACGCATCTAATATTTTAGTCTGCCTACATCAATGTCTTTTCATGTCTATTAATATTTTTGAAATCAGAACGCTAACAAATATCGACGCAGCTATCCATCACTACGTTTATTATTTTTTCGTTCGGAATTTGTAAATCAATCTTCTTTAATTGTATTTTTTTAATAATAAACAATTCTTCGATTAAGTGAGACAATTTTTTGGAATTTGGAATTTGAATTGAAGGCCTTATTTAATATTAGACAATTTTAGCTAATATTTTTAAAATTACGTTTTTATTTTAATTTAAATATAATTTTACTAAGCGGTATATTGTTTTTTATTAGTTTTTACAAGAGTATGGCGTAAGAAAGTGTGCATAGCAAGTTAGCAACCGTTAAAACTTGACAAATAGTTGTGACCGTGTTAGGGGGCGCCGTTTGGGAGTACACGGCCATACATAATACTAATATTGTATATCTAATTGACTTTCCGTACGCCCGTGTTATTATCAAAAAACGTCAAATTACCTTTGGGATGGGGTCGAATTTTATGCGATTACTTGTTTGCGGAAACAAACGTGTATTATGAAGCAAACACGTTTTACCTTATTTAAAAAAGTATTAATATACTACAATGAAGAAATAAATTTGTTTGTTGTAATATTGTCTATTAGCTTTATAAGTATAAACCGTTCTTATTTTAAAAAAATGTAGAGAAATATGTAGTAGAGTACTTGTACTTTAAAAATAAATACTAGACTTATGGCATGTTATTTGTTATTTTATGTTTGTGGGTGTTATTAATATAACGGTACACCACATTAATGTAACATGTCGTTTATAGATAACAGCGAAAAACAAAATAAATTACGAACATACGAAAAACTACGACCTACAAAAACATTCGACATTTAAACGAAAAATCCATCTGTCTACAGATTATAAAAGTGATACAGAAAAAATAACACGATTAACCAGTCAAAAATTAGAATACACATAAAAATCTTAGAGTTCTTTTTTCGAACAATGTTTTTTCATACGCTTTCCTGGATAATTCGCGACCATGTAGAAAGGCGACTCAAGACAATTACGGCATTCACAAGTCACAACCATTAAAAGAAATTAGTCTCATTCAATGCCATTTATTTTTAAATAATATGTGTTAGGGAATAGGGTGTTAGCGTGTGTTTATTTACGTAGTATTATGAATAATACGCAATCGAGTCACTGACACTTGGCAAATATCACTCAAAGTGTGTTCAAAGTGACATTGATATCTAAAAATATCACTAATAATGTTTTCATGGCTGAGCTGTATATCAATCGTACTAAGGTTTTTACGTCACGAACAATTATTTTTATCTATGAACAAATCTGTGGTTTTCTTATGTTTGAGTTGAATGACCCTATTCGCTGACAATGTAGAGTGGCTACCTGTGTGAGCCATTATTCGATGGCGGGTAGTATCCACAAATCAATTACAGGGAGATTAGTGTGTGTCTGATACCCGTTGTTACTTGTACAAGTTATTCTGTTAGGTCTAATGTGATTTTAGACTGATTCGCAGTGATAGAGTTGTCTTTGTAACTGTGAGCTTGGAACCTAAAGGCTTGTGTTGACAAACAGATGCTCAGGCACCTTAACCTTACATGTTTCGTTTACTCTGTAGCCTAGTTCACCAGTAGTCTAAAATAACAGGGAAATAATTGACTAATAGGCAACTATATGTAATAATTTGTAATTAATATATGTATATATAGAATCAACTTCTTGTTCAAATCAACAAGTCTTAAAATACGATAATTAATTTATTTTTGTTAAAATCATTACCATAAAAGATTAAATACAATTTGTAAAATCACACACATAGTTTACATTGCGTATTTTGTGAATTAAAATGATGTGGTTTCACTATCCGGTCGCGCAATGTATCCCCATTTTCCCATACAAGTTTTGGCAGTCTTGTGCGTCGCGTATTACGTCCAGCTATCGGTGAATTACAGACTTGTGTGTGTTCATTGTTTATGTGTGAGAACTAGCGCTTAGCATATCGTGGGTACACTGTAGGCGCTACGAGTAATAATTGTTTGCGTATGTAGTAGTGGTGAAGTGATCGCGCTTGCTCGAGGGAGACGGTTTTATAGAAAAAGCAATAGACGACAGTTCTATCTTATTCAGATCCGTGTAGAGTACGTAAAGAGTAACAAATAGTTACACAAACGTGGAATATGTAGCTGGGTTGTTTAACTTGTTTGTAATTAATTAGAGAAGTTCTTCCACAGGCTACATGGTTTTATTTTCATTCCACGTTCAAGTCTCATTCGACCTTCACCAAAGATAATGAATACAGTGCATGAATACTTCGTGTCTATGTCACCTCATTTTATTTGTCTATGGCCAATTAGATGTTCTTGTCAAAATGTGAACGACCCTTGTATTTCCAAATGTAAGATCGATAATTTATTGATTACCGTTTTAGTGTTAATTTATTAGTGAACTTATAAAAAATGATGCATTGTTGTTTAGGACATGGTCCGAATACATTATGTCTCAGACGCGACGTACCATACGAAGAGTTTATTGCACTTAGGTAATCAAGCATTTATGTGTTTTAATATAATATTAATAACAGTTAGCTTCTGTAGCTATTTAGGCTGAAACAATACAGCTTGTTAACACTTGCACGCGTACTTTGTATAGTATTTATTGTTAAACACTTTAATTATATTATGAGCGCGAAAACCTATTTGGTAAAGCGATAAAATCTGTAAGTTGAATGTAAAGGTTGCATGAATTAAGGTAGAGTGTAATGACCCTGGATTCAACGTACGGTAGGTATCATTAGTGTTGGAAAACTGAGGATGTTTCAGGTAGGCTGAGCCGCTATAGCTTGTAATTTTGTCTTTCAGCCCCCCGTACCATGAACTCTTAAAACAGGACTGTTTACGATGTGAAAGCGAGACGCAGCTACGTGCAGTGAAATGCGGCGTCTCGTTTCCACAATGTAAACTGTCCTGCTTTAAGCGTTCACGGTAAGGGGCTGTAGATACGCAATTCGACGTGTTGTAATATAGCATGCGTTTATTTTTGGTACGTTATCACTTTCGGTACGATTGTTGGTATCATAGATGTAGTTGTTCTTAGGGTTGTCATCTATATATTATAAAAAATAGTAAGTACGACATGTACTATTGTTTCATCGCTAATACAATTGTAGCAAGTTTTTTGAATGATTTTATTCCGAAAGTAAATAAGGAACATGTATTTTATCTAAAATAACAGTGTACTATTTTGTTCAAAAGTACCTATTATATTTTTTTGTCATAAGCAAATAAATTCTTACTATTATTATTAAAAAACAAACGTGACAACCCTAGATGTAGTATATACAGTTGGTACAATAATACAGTCCAGTTTACTAGACATGGAAAGTGTCATACACTATTACACACACACACAAACACACATAATATAAACACACAGGCGGTTTCCTTTATTATACCATTAGCAGTTTTATAAATAAAATACTTAGGCACGTTATATTATAAAATAAAATATTAATACTGAAAAACATGTGTTAAACCATGCAAATTCTTACAATTTGACAATAGCATACCGTGTATGTGCTGTCCAAATAAACATTTATTATTTAAATGATTGCAAAACGGAACTGTTAAGAATACGATGTTATTCAGTGCAAAGGAATTAACCCACTGTTGACAATTACAACAAAGTTTATACAAATTATTACGTCCTTTTTCTAGGTAAGCGAGGTCAGTGTAAAGAAAAACTTGATAAGATAAGCCGTTGTACGGGGCAACTGAAACGTTATAAAAATAGAGGAACTAAACGCTTTATTTAGAGCAATTCACGTAATATTAAAGTACAGTTCCAATTCAGTTTCGTTTTCATAATAGACCTACATTTTTGACATTAGACTATTAGGATCACCGGATTTAAGTTTGAAAGAGAATTACCTACTTTAAGGGCGATGGCTGCAATTATATACAATAATTTCTCTTCAGTCTTTTATGCTCGATGTCGTAATAGATTCAGCTAATAATCCCAATAATCTACCCGCATAAAAACACGCAATTTATGAATAACTTTCCTATCCTTTTATAACAAGAATCTCAATATTTTTTCTTCGCAAAATTCATTAGGTATCACTTAGAATAAAAACAGTGCTATCAACTATCAATACAGCAATAACGATACAATTATGAAACGAGAATGCCTGGGCATTGATGCAGGACAGACCCGTAGTCGTTACATAAATTATGGACCCACTTATACATTAATATTTCCCATCTATGAATAGTAATTTGGTTTGTTAACTTTTGTTTAATATTTTATCGGAAATTACTGCAGACTCGTGTTTAATATGAGAAGCATTTAGTTTCGCAATTAATAAATAGTGCGACACAATGGAACGAGACATTCTAGCCACGCTAAATTCTTGTACTGCGTTCAAATAACTGTAGTCTGTACCCATAAACAAAAGGAATTAATGACCAAAATAAAACTAATCACATCGATAGCCGCAGTACACAACTGTCACTTGCTTTTTTAATAATCAAGGACTCGGGCGCGACGTCACTCAGCCTCGTCGCGTATCGGTGCCACGAACGGGCGGTCGACCGACTCGACTATTTTCGTGAGCACTTCGGGCGTTATCGGCAGCGCTACCACGTAGCAAGACTTTTTGTTCGACATCAGGAATCGAGCGTAATCACCACACTATTAGTGAGAACGTTAACCAATACAATGCATTCTCGCAATCATTTAATTAGTTGTAGTAAATGTATATGTAGATACACGCTATGCAGTTTTTATTCGTTATTACGTAGCTCTATTAGATAAATATTAAAATAGGTTGAATAATTATCAACTAGACAATCAACTTACCAATAACGTTATTTAATCAACTACAATGAATTGTGTCAATGTATATCTTTATACAAATAAATAAAATACCTACTTCTAACGTTAATAATTACGTAAAAATGCAAATTACAAAATTTTTGGCAACAAAACCGTTACCTAGTCCACGTCACACGCTATTACCTCTTACCTCTGCATTGACTAAAATTGGTAATTTGTTGGCTTTGAATGTATGAAGTAATTTATTACCAACGTAGATAAACACAATCAGCACACAAGGTTATACTGAAGAAGTTGATCTACCCACTCATAACAAAATTATTTATCAATTATTAAAATTAGTAGGTCAGGAGGTTGATTGACTGACATCAGTATTTTGCGCGATAAAACATCAAGTTTTCATTCAACCGCTGGCATTATACGAGAAATGAAAAGAGTGAAAGTGGAACTTTAAAAGAAATATGTACTTTCTAACAAAAATTGCAAAGCTTCGTACACTATGGGCTACTTCGCGCATTATAAAATGCGGTCTCTGCAGCAGTAATTAGATATCAGTATTCTTTAGTTTGCATTTCAATATTCTGGTGAAACAGAAAGTTATGCGATAGCGATCGCAATGATTCGCGTGCGTTTGTTGTACAAGTATTAAATAACTAGTAGCCCGAGTCGCAGAGTTTTGCATCGCATATGAAAATTGGGTTTCTAAGGTTGCGTTAACTAAAATCTATTTCGAGCGATGAACACACCTGATTGGAGCGAGCCGATTTAAATTGTATCATACAAAGCGATTATTTTTCTCAATTAATTTTAAATGATTTCAACAGGAAGTCTAATGTCGACGGATTTTATACGTTTCAATTAAATTAAAACGTACTTCAAAGATTTTAAATGGCGTGTAATTTGTTGTGCTCTAACATTTTGTGAAATATTGGTGAAAGTTGCAAATACTTGATCAAAAGATCCGATAATCCCGCTGTTATCCGAACGTAGCTTAGGATTTACTTATGAAAACGTTCTAATTACGATCCAGATCCTGGCTGGAGGCCTTTTATTAGGTCTCGCCAAACAACCGGTTAAGCAGTCAGAACTCCTTCAGAGCTAACTGCGAGAGACAAGTTCGAAAAAAAAATACGATCCAGATAACCATCTTATTGGTTCACAATCGATTTACAAGAGTACATACTTCCAGTAAAGAGATTGATAGGTAGACTTAAACTGTGTATTGAATAATGTTGATTTTTCTACTCAGCGTATGATAACGGCCGATTAGATATTACGTAAGTTATAACTGAATATCGCGTTTGTTATGATAAAATGTTATGCACTGCTATTACATGGAATGTCGATAATTAAATGGCAGTGGTAATGGTTTCCGTATTTCTTCCCATTTCTTTGAATTGATTAGCGTCAGTGTCAATTCAACGATTTAAAACATTTGCAGCAAATAAAATTCGAAACAGGCTTTATAACAAACATGTGTTAATTTTTAAACTTTTATTTAAACAATGCTTTAATAACAGGGTATTTTCTGTATCTATATGTAGTTATAGTTATTCTAATATGATTTCTACGTTGAATTTCAAACTGCTTAAATTTCCAAAAAAAAATGATTACCATGTTAAAATCCATAATCCAGTGTTAAACATTATCATGCTTCCAAATTTTTGAACTCCTTGGCTTACGCATTTCTTTTGATAAGATATAGATTGGTCCAACACTTGTTAAAAACAGTAAAAACAGTGTCAATTCAGGACTGATTAATGAATAAACCTTTTTGAGTCCAGACCTTCATTTCCACCTGCTCAACGCATTGACACATTATTTTATGACCCGATAACTTTGTTCGCGTCACGCCATCTCGACGCAACGGCCAATGTTGAAAAACATCGAGATCATACGTATTGTTTGTCTTGTGGAAATTTCCAAACAACCACACCCTGCCGTACACAACTTAAGTTGAAGATTATTATAATGGTACTACTTTTACAAGAATTTTGCCACGCTCGCTGAGACGCTGCAACCAGTAATTGCATAATGATAGTCTAGATTTGGCTGTCTCCAAAGACTCTTGTCAAAATTCGGGCTCACTTTGGTTTGCGCTTAAATAATTCAACAAATTTAAATCCATTTTTTTCTAGATTGAATGCCCTAAACTTTAGTTCAACCAAATATTAACCATTTTTGTTTTCTCTAAGATTATGTCATCACAATAGATAAAATAGACGCACTATGACGTCATTTATAGCAAATATTTTTCGTTACAGTCACGTGCTTCAATATTGAAGCGTTTTTCTTCAGGTTTGTGACTACAAAGGTAATTCTGTTCATTTCCTGTCGTTTTTGTTTCGCTGCCAGTTCGTTATTGCTAAAGGAAGTGAGATTGATTTTCATTTTTTTTCTGTTAATACTTGAGTTATAAGCACTTTGCATATCAATTAGCAAAATTTATATTGTAGGTAAGTACGCGAAACAAACACGTGCCACGATAATTTATCAGGACACGTGTTTTTCGCGTAACTTAAGGTCCATATTCGGCTAGTCATCAAAATATTCTATCTAGCTATTGTCCAATAGCGGTGCGATGTTTTTTATCAATATTAATATGTAATAGCCTTATTCGCGCACAACGTTATCTCTGACATCACTACAATAGATTGGTGATAAGGAAAATTTAAGGGTATCGTTGTGGTATCGTGTCCACCGCACTGCTTCGTGACCTCCAATAGTTATCGGTCGTTGTCTTTATATTTACGGAGGTTTTTGGCGATGCTACTGTACAAGCGTTAAGTTTACCCTCGGTTGATGTCATATCTACTTATGAGTCAAATTGCTTGCTCACGTTAAGATATAGATGAATTTCCAGAACTCGCCAGCGTTTAATGTTTTAACAAGCCATCAAAATGTACTTTTACTTAAACGATCGCGACCTGTGACATTCCGTTTTACCGCCTGGATAAAAATACACCAGGTTCAGGATTGTATCAACGACATCAATATTGTGGGAATGCGATGTTCAAATGTCAGGTTAACATTTTGCACGTGCCTGCGTTCCCGTTTATTTAAATATAATGGAGTCTTGAGCCATCATCTCTATTAAAAGCATCGATTTAACGAGCGGAATGAGATGGTACACTCAGCGTACCTACACTGTAAATATGGGTCGGGTGCGTCGGGCCGCGCGCGCCGCCGGTCGCCGGCCGCTCGCATGTAAACCCGCTCCGAGTAGCTCACACCCGCTAATGAAATAACAAAAGGTGTAACGCCACGCTTCGATAAACTGTTTTTGTGTTATTATAAATGCGCCTTTATAACTTGCTGCTCTCAGAATATCCTTCTGTTGCAATCGTCTGCGGTCGTTCGCATTCCTCTTACAGTAATGAAGATGTAAGTGACGTGCGCATGATTCTACCGCACCGGAGTCGTGTGCTCTAAATATCGTTATCTTCGTAGAGGTTTTTGACACTATCAATCGTCCCACTTTGCAAAAAGTCGTCGATTGTCATTTCCTTGAGAGTGTTACGTAATGCCAGTGACTTCGGCCAACCGTTATTCTGGCTGTGTCGACGAGTGAGGCCGTTGCACCGGTACCGCTTTCCGAAATTCTGATTGCAAAAGCGCGAGACGTCGCGATCGCGGCGCGGGCGGCGCGGGCAGCCGGTGTCGCGGTCCGTGCCGCGGCTGCGGGCGGAAGTTACAGTGAACGGTGCCTCGGTGGCCTTGGAGCGCGGCCGCCGCGCGCCGAAGGTGAAAGTCTTGACGGTCCGCAATTATTGAACCTCGACCTGCCATCCTCCTATATTCGGGTTACACCAATTCAGCGGTTACCTACGCCGCGGTGCGTTCCGGCCCGCTCCCGACTTCCGCATTCTCTAGCCCACCAAACATTTCCGACCCTAATTTTATTGGTGGGCTACAGATACTTTTTGTAAGATATCTATTCTGACCAAGTTCGCAAATAGATAAAACATCGGATGATAACGATAAATCAGTGTTAGGACAATTATTTTTATACATCTCGTAGCGTTGGGCTGCACCTTCGCGGTTGATTGAATATGGCAGTTTGAGGGTCGATCTGACATCTGCTTGTGTCACTGCTTGGCTCTCATTCAAATTTAAATGAATTCAATTATTCAACAGAAACGTATTACTTATTGTGATGTAACAACTCTAGCACTGTCGTTACCTGTACTATCTTAAGTAATTGTTGGTATGCTTTACATTCTTGGTAACTTAGAAATGCGCTAAGATTGTTAAACTTTTTAAACCTATAGTTAAAATACATTCCTCTGAAATAACCTAAGCATGAATTGAAATAAAAAGAAAAAAACTGACTATAGACGAAATAGACACGCGTAATCGAGTTAGTTACATCCCTTCTCTCTGGCCTCATATCCACAACCAAAAAAGTATCAGATATCTAATTATTTTTCACTAAATTCATTACTTCAACTACATTACACTAAGGACTTTAAATAAATAAGACGTTAAACAAATACATTTATATAAGCAACCGTTTATTTTCTAATATTGTCGGTTAGTAGCTTGTCTTGTCCATTATATAAGTTGTTGCAAATGGCCTTCATGAATAAAACTCAAAAGATATGTTTTATAAAATAACAGCAGCTGCTTATTTTCTAGTCCGCGTAGAATCGATATTTAAATTCACCACTGGTTAGGCGATGCGCATCGTGTTGACAACCAGTCTCCATAAATATGTAAGCCAAACGACGATGGAGGCATTAAGTTTTAAAATAATGCTTACCTCTAACATTTCGTTAAATGAAAACAATGTAACAAATGTAATAATTTACATTTAAGCAGTTTCATTTAAAATTATATCAAAATTCTTAAACGTATTAGTAGCAGAACATGTAGCAGACTGCATTAGACATGGTCCAAAAAGGACGCCGTACAATGTTTAGTTGAATCACATTAAATAATTCATGGAATAATTATTGTTCATTTATATACTCAAAGAAACTCAGTTAGCATTTTTTGACTAATGGTTGGGAAGTTAAGTAAACTATGACAGAATATTGCTTGTGTTGCCAGTCTAAGGCCAAGGGCAACCCAGTCTCAGGTAGTAACTTTTTAACGACTGATTTTGATAACAGGCTTCGCTTTTTGCGCTTGAATGATGGTGATCAATGCATTTGGTTTATGAATGTTAATATATTCTATGCAGTAAAAGGAAAATATTTTGGATTCGATAAAATAAACTGTAGAAAAACGAATATTGGAATAACATTAGATGCCCGTAGATATCTATCTGATTTTAAATGAAGCTAATTTGTTGCTGCTATAAGTATAGATTATGTCGTGATTATAATAGGAATGACCTTATTGGTCCCGGATTAATTACCTATCGACGTTCCAGTAGCTGTTTCAGATCTGTTTGACGGTAATAATATTTAAGAAATAATTTTGTAAACCCATTGAGGAATACAGTTTCAAGGTCTAATAATTAGTCACAGAAATATGTACTAACATAAAAAAGAATTGTCTTAATGTAATGCGAATAATGCAAATGCTTGTAAGGAGAGCCGTCTGCCAATGTTTATAATATTATGCGTGCTTACACATCAACAGAAGGTCGTACAGTTCGATTCTTTTATGCATTTAGTTGATGTTATTACTCCAAGTCATGTTGATGAACAGTCTTGTAAACAAAAAGTTAAAACGCTTGTTTAGAATTAAATCGGAGATCAGGGAAGTCGAATAATATATTTTGGTTAGTATATTCAATGTAGGATTAAACAACGATAAGCAATTGAAAAAAAAAAACGATATTCGCCAGTAAAATACTAGAAATAACAATAAACGAAGCACATTTAACAGCTTCATTTCTTTTTCCGCTACACTCGGACACTGAAATGTAAAGAAAATAAAAAATTACGATGAAGTCATCAATACTTTCTACGCTGAAATCATGCTACATTTAAAAACTGTTTAATTTTAGTGTACTGTTTAAAATTGTATCTCATGGGTTCCTCTAAAGTTGGTTTTTAACTGCGTTCTCTGCAATGAGATCACCTAGACCCAAATACTTAACTGCTAATTAATGCTTTATTATCAACATATTTTACTGCAACGTTCCAAATGATTTCAAACTTAATTGTCTACACCACATTAGCAAGACACAGTACAAATGTACAATCGTAGTTGTTTGTAGCCTTGAATATCAATTGAGCAATATTTTTTGTGATCGTGCGTTAAACAAATGGATTGGATTTTGTTTTAACTTGAATAGTTTTGGAAATAACCTTTGCAGATGAAGTTAAACCGTGCAATTTTATCAATTCATTTTTTATAAATATTCCTATGTTGTTTAAACTTAAACTATGCTCAATATTAGAATGGAATTAGAGTAAGTGGTGTATACGTGCTAAACCCGCAATAGCGAAAAGATATTAAAAAAAGGGGTCACCACCAGTGACACCCTATAAATAAAAATTATCAAAAAGGCACACGGATTACAGTGAGGATAATGAGGTATCCTTCGCTAGGGGAGCATCCATGGGCCGCGCTCGCCCGCCTGCGCGCCCTCTGTAAATCACCACAACTTATGTACGGGAGAAAGAACAGACGCAGTTCGGCGCGCGGAGCCGTCGCTCGCACACGTTCGCGTCTCGCTTTAGGTTTAGTTATGTAGTAGCGCTCGCCGCTCGCCTGTTTGGACAAGTGCTAAGTTGATCGTTTTATGTGATACACCTCGTTGGCATTATGTTTAATTTAACCGTTCGATTTTTAAATTGTTTCGTGTCGCACTATTGTTTTTAATATTTCTTTGACAATAATTAAAGTGTTGCACACTTTTTGGACTGTTGATTTTTGGATTACTAAGGTAATTTAAATTTTATTAAAAACTATTTTTTTTAATATTGTTTTTTAATTTTTTTAGCTGCCTATACTTTCTCTGCTTTAAACAAAGGAGTCGATAATTTAATTGGCTTTTTCTTACGTAATGTTATGTTTGTGTGTACAAATATTTTTGTTAGCACGTAATAATTTAATTGCACGCTTAAATCTAGCTGTCGTAACACAGTTACTTTCTTTAGTACATTTAGTAACTGTTTGAAAGTTACTTTGTTTATACTAAAGTACGTATGTATGTTTATGAATATTTTATTGTGATGGTGTAAAATTAAATTATAATATTAATAAAGTGTAAAATTAAACACTAGAAAACTGGGATAATATCTAATTATCACGGGCTAAAATATCATCAGAAATGATTAAATCTAAAACATCGGTTCCAATTGAAACAAATAGCCACACAAAGGATTATTTATAAACATTTTACATTATCCAATAACAGTAATGCACCGATGTTCAACATGTAGTATGCGTGCCGGCCAGTTTCGTTTGAATAAATATTAATACTTATCTATTTAATAAAGCATTATCGACTAAACATTTTGCGTCTAGGCAGTACGAAATCGACTAAACTAATTAGGGTAAAACTATTGTTGTGTTCAGTCACTTCATCACTAGTTTGAAGTAAGCGCTTATTAATGTGGTATAATTATTTTCAATTTACTTATCCGGGGGAGTCCTTTTGTTCGACGATCGGGTATCGCCATCTCTGTCGCACTGTAAGAGCGTGACAAACGGTATTCGAATTCGACTAGCGAGATTTTCGGAATAGGGGTTCGTGACTGGATATTATTTGTGAAATTTTGATTTGGAATTAAAGTTCGATAATCTTTGTATGGTTTCTTCATTACAATATTGCTTATATTAGTTTTCATTGGATTGATTTGGAATAACTGTAAGGCGATATACACTATAGTATAGTGTATATAGATCCTTCCCTACATTTTTAGGATGTGGCATTCCGCTTTTTAATACTTTGACTTTAAATGTATAAAGTTTTCTACACCTTTCATTCTCTAGAACAGTGCGGTAATTTGGAGAATTATATATCTTTTTCCGTGTTTCTTTGTGTGAAATTTCTAATCCTTTTGTACCAGAATTACCTAGTTTGATATTTTAATTTACAAGTTCACTAAGTATTATCACTTCTAAATGCTTGTTACACAGTCTTATGAAATCAATAATACTCAAGCAAGACAAACAAAGCGGCAATATAAAAGCGGTAATCCATAATCTTACATCACCATGTTAAATGTACCCATAGCATCTATAGAACAATTGCATTAAGGCACCGCCTACATTGGTAATTAAATTTCTGTAGCACGTAGAAACAATAAACCAACTAAAATAAGCATTAAATTTTGGGATAAAACATGGAAGGGAGAAAGATAAAACATTAATGTAATAAGTAATCCTCCAATCGTTTAGTTAACATTCCGAACTTTATTTCTTCTCGGAATTTAGCTATCCTTGGATTTTCCTGAATATAAGTTTATTTCTCATGGAAATCACGATCATTTGCAGGTGTTACGCGAGAAAGGGATAGAGCGTTATTTGTGTCGCCCCTACTCAATATTATAAACTTTACTGTCGTGGGAAACATGCCAAGAGCTCCTACTTTTGTTAGTAAAGTGGAAAAATAGAGCTTAATAAAGTTTCGGAACTAGGTATTTTATTATTTGCTTGTGATTGTTTGTTAACGCGGAAAGCTATTCGAATGAAATCAAAATCATCATAGCTTCTCCTTCCTTCCTATTGTTTTTAATTGCAAAATCTTTTGAAGACATCAGAATTAAATGTAATCGTCTCATTGTTATCCAAATTAACAAAACCGTTCCCCATTAAATTCCGCGAAGCACCGTGTTTAAATTTAAAACTAAAGTACGTATCTATAACGGAGTCAATAAGTTTAAAAAGCGCGTCAACTACGTAGCCATTATCCGTGATTTATACGCTGTGAGCCGCATCCATTGTCTGCTGTGGGCTATCAACGTTATATGGCGCTCGATATAAACACGCATACTATATTGCACAGCGATTTTGATTAGTCTACGTGCTAAATAAGTTGGTATCAGGGTTTTACGGCTTCCATGGATCGTCTCCAGTACCTCAATCGTATTTTAAAGGCAATGTTCTTTCGTATTAGCGAGGTTTACGCTCTTATGTTTATATTCAAGTATCATTGTTACGTGTAGTTGTCGATGGCCATACTCGCGTAAGGAAATTTCTGCAACAATTCCATGTAGTATGACTTCACAGTAATGACGCATTGCTGTTGCAAGTTCAAACAATCCTTATGTTAGATGCCGTAAAAGGTTTACTTCATTAATTTGGTGCTTGGCGTTTTAATTCATTAATAGGATATATTATACGTAAATATAACTTAACTTAATGAAGCATAAAGAATATAACTGAAGAGGTTCAACTAAAGCCTTTCTAGAAATCTAGAAATAAAATAATAAATCGTACGCCGGTGAACTAATGCGGTCATACTGCTTCTAATGTGGCTTAGCTGGAGATTAATAGGATTGTTGATAAAGTGCATCAACATAGTATAGTTCTTCAATAAAAAACAAGGTTTCGCTTTAAAAACACGCAGTAAGGATTTTATTGGAAACAAAAGGTAATATTGAGTCTAAGAAATATTAACAGACTAATTCTCCTACAAAAAATTTTGTAATGTATGGAGGAAGTTCAACCACGTTGTTCTACAGTAGGTACCTACTTACAGTAGAAACTGTATTAATTATTCGTTACTTCTGACCTAGAAAGGTACTGCCCATTGTGAGGTCATTACATAAGCACTGTCGCGCGGTTATTTGTTTAAAAAATATGATTCATGACGTTCTATTGAAAAATTCTTTATTGTACAGTGCACTTATATATGATAAATTACACCTACTCATAAATCACATTAGTCCAGTAATAATAAAGCAAGCCATAAACTAATTACAAAAGTCTAGATTAGAAATGATTATGATGGAGAAGTTTTCTATAGTAATTAGACGGAAAATCAATATTGTAGTGACAAAATTTACATGAACAAAATCACAGAGTTTTTATGAAGAGTAAATAAGATTACTACTACTTAAAGTAAAATTAATGTTAGTCCTCAGACTAATGTAGTTGTTGTAATATTGATGAACAAAAGCTATTTATATAAAGCCCGTGACTTTATGACGCATCGCCCATGGAGTGTATAATTTTGGCCATATTTAGACACTCACCCGTCTGATAGTCACAAATTTCATTCTGATACCACATCTTCAATTATACAGGCATTTGGAAATATGGTACAAACGTATCAACAACGACATACTGCCTCGCAGAGCACTGTTACTGTACTACTATTGCGCTGTACAGTTAGCTTGTTAGTCCCGTATGTCATAAGAATGCATGACTGTTGATATTGCAGCCTAAAAATCTTCCAACTGGTCTGAATCTGTACATCAGTACATTATACTACTACATTATATATACTGTACATCAGTAATAAGCATGCAAAGTCATCAGTTCGTTGCTTTAAGAAAATACAACCAGGGTAAAATGAGAGGCCGAGTCTTGTTAGGAAGACCAGTCCGATGCTTAATGTCAAGTGACTACTGGAAATAACTCGATAATTTGAGGCTACATTGTTTTCAAAAGAAAATTATTGTATTCGTTCACATGGATACGGTTATAAAGCTAAAATAACACGCGCAATTAAGGGCATGATGGATATTGATGTGAAAGTGTGCGATGCGGCAAATTGAAAAAAATGTCGAAGATCTGTTATAACTATTGTATTTTATAGATTATACGTTTCCGCCTACGTCTAATAATCCATCGTATCATACATCCTCCTTATATGGTGGTCTATCAAACCGCCTACGTGACGTGTTAGTGATGTGGCAAAATTTAAGTACTTTGAAAAACATTTATTGCTTCCATCATTGCTATAAACTGGAAATGTGCTGACAACGAATTCCCAATGAATTCTTTGAGTCTTTTCAAATCAAAGGACAACAAAGGAACGACAATTTTTTTAGAGCTTACTATCATCAGCATCAAGCAAGCATACCATAAGCAAGTGTAATATATTTTAGTTTATACGATCATTATGTGCGCAAACAGGAAAATTCAAATGAGAACATGATATCAACATTGTGTTATACAAGCACAAAACTTTTCAGCACATAATCGGCACGACGTTACATTTTAGAAAAATATATAAGTTTTTATATTAAAAAGTTAACCACACGTTCACATTACTTTGTCTTGACATGACTTATTCGAGGAAAGCGAGAAGAATTGATAACGAATACTTTATTCAAATGGTTTATTGTTTTGCTTAAACTGTCCTACATAAATTTCAAATACTGCATAGAGGTAAATTTACATTATTTTTTTGTTAAAACGAACAAGCTCCAGAAGATCATCTACGATGTCAAATGCTACAAAAAAGTCCCCTATATTATGGTGGCACTCACATATCAGTGGATTCTTGCCCCGGCTCGTGTGGGAC
The DNA here is from genome assembly GCA_946251915.1 of Abrostola triplasia. Classification (NCBI taxonomy): domain Eukaryota; kingdom Metazoa; phylum Arthropoda; class Insecta; order Lepidoptera; family Noctuidae; genus Abrostola; species Abrostola triplasia. The sequence continues at coordinate 3,683,149 of OX276434.1, read as the reverse complement.
AGAGAAAAGAAAGTGCAGGTAGGCAGTAGCGTCGGTCGAGTCGGGCGAGATTTATTAGATCGTAACTGGTGGGGTCGGCAACACCCGGTGCACTGTCGTCAAGCATTCGCCACACGAAAAAATAAAAACATGGCCCAAGCATAGTTTATAATATTAATCTGAACATATATTTTTTATTTGAACACATTGCTGAAGTCGATTTGAAAAAGTATTAAAAATTATCTTCACATTAAATTCGAGATTAAATCATCGGAGGTTTTGGTAACGATGCAAGGTTTCGAAAATGAAAGTAGAGCGGCGGCCACTTTGTAAGTTCGAGTTTTTGCTACTCGCAAATAAAGTCTATATTATAGATTTGATTTTATATTATGGAGCTGACATTGACCAATATTTTGATTTAGGCAAATTTAATCTACATGGAATAAAACATAACAATATGATTCAACAAAACAATTTCAATAATTTCGCTGAAGATGTGTAAGCAAACTATGGATTTAAAAGTCAACGTACTATTTACACGACATTAGTGCTGTCAACGCGTTTATTGCAGTTTTTATTACATCATATTAAAGTAATTGTGTTCGGTATATCTGTAATAACAGTTAGCAACATCGATATTAGCTGTTTCAACTTAACATTACGTCACATTTTAATGCTGAAATTAATATTTCGCGCATTACGCGCTAGCTGTAGTTGTTGGAGTAAAATTGAATTTTATTAACATTGTTTAACCATTTTCAATTCGTTGTAACTTAAAAACATGGAGGGGATTTCGTTATTTCCTCCAAAAATAAACATTTTAATGTATTTTTGTCATATCCTTTTCGTATAACATTGAATTTCTTAATTGAGTTCATATTTTCATATCACGTAAGAGGAATCGCTTTAACTCCAACGACGTCATATCTTTTTGTTCACCTATCTTCTTGAATTCGACAGGAAGTAACTAGCTAAGACAATACATAACATAACATTACGCCTGTATTGCCCGAAGGGGTAGGCAGAGGTGCACATATAGTACACCCACATTTGGCCAGTTATGTTTTTAGGTCCCAATATAATAGGGGGCCAGCCTATAGCCATAAGACAATACACGTGGCTTTAATATTCAACATGCAATAAGAGATACATCTATTATTATGAATCAGGTTTTATAACAAGAGCTTTGGATTCAAAGCTAGGCGAAGGGTAATTTTGGTGCAAAAACACGTAGCCTGTAACGTCTTTTCGATAATAAGATTTTGAACGAACGTGTTTAACTCTAGAAATAGTCCAGTTTTTATGAATTGTTGGTTTTCACACTTTTGTAGTTAGTAGCTACATGTTTACATTACCTATTTGTAGAATACAGATTGCTTTGGAATAGAATTTGGATTTTTCTATTTATTATGAACACCGATCTGGAATAGCTAGACTCTTTCTTGAATTATCCCGAACATCGTGAAAGGTCATCAGTTTTAATCGTGTTTTGTTATTTCGATTTACAGCTTTCAAAGCAGTTTGAGTTTTTTGTCCTCGATTCATTCTTGTTATTACGGAACATGGATTCATGCGCCCACATAGTTTTAGCTGTATTCTTTACATTCATACAAGAGTTTACCATCAATTGGTTATTCCGTTGTCACAATCGGTTTTTCAATTATGTTATTATTCCTAACCTATTAATTTTGCCAAGATTCAACAGTGTTTTTATCGAACAGGAAAATGAATTTTCCTTGTATCCTGGAATCGATTAGAATTTGCGTTACATATTTTTCATCAATTACGTGCAAGATATTGCTCGCATCTTTTGTCTCGTAAACAAATTAATACGGCGAGTCATGACTAGCCAAGCCATAGCGTCTAAAATGACGGCTTTGGTATACGTCATCCGTTTCCTCTCCATACGTACGTAGCAGTACATGACGCAATTGGCTTTTTCAATGTCTTATCTACAGTGAGGTATGTTGTCATTCGCCGAGTGGTCGTCGAGCTGCGCGCACGCCGCTCACCGCGTGATTTATTTTTGGTTCACTTGTGTCTTTTTGCTTTTTTATAGTCGTCGAGGACAAAGTGACGAATTGCGCGCCTGTATTGTGCCAGTGTTTTGAACTTTGTGACATTGGAGGAAACATTTTTACAGTGTTCAGGGCTTCGTGGATTGCCGATAATGTTTATGTCAGGGTTTTTCATCATTTCCCCTGATTTATCATTTAGGTAGGTGTATTCAAAAATGCATTTCAAGGTGTTTTTTTATCTTAAAAACCTGTTTGCTAATATCTGCTGTGACTTTTGATGTGATTGCGAATGGAGAGCGGATTATAACAAGTTGTGAACCTGATTGGCCCGTTCGGACTTCGATGCATTGTTCTCCGATTGACCTAGTACCTACTTGTTATTATGAAATAATTAGGGCTTCTCCTTGAGTCGTTCACATTCTGTCACAGTTTTAATATTATTAATGTCTTTGTGATTAATGAGTAATCGCAGCGTTCTTAAATATTTGGGGTTACTTGACCTTCCAATTATTTTTTTAACACAATTAGATGTTACTTTCCGGTCGGTCTAATTTTGTTCCCATTACAAAAGTGTACAAATCGCTAATAGAAGCTAATGTATCTACGTATTTGTTACAGAATGACGCCGCAAGAGGAGCGCGAGAGCTCACGCGGTGCGGAGATCGCCGACGCCTTCGAGGACGACATGTTCGGGCCGTCACGCACCGAGCCCGCCGCCAGGCCCAAGCTCTCCATGATCTCGGCGCGCATTCGCGCTAATGAGGAACGCAAACGGGTCATCGAGATCTGCTCGCAAAAGTTAGAGAACATTGAGGACCCCGCGCGAGACCTAAGGCGCTCAGTATGCATCAATAACACGTACTGCCGACTAAGCGAGGAGGCGCGTCGTGAGAAGGAGGCCAGGCGACGCCGGGCGCGGGAAGAATGTGACGACTCGTGGGTAGGGAAGAAGGCGCGGCGTGCTGTCGAGGACGAGTGCCTGGCGCTGCTGGACGCCATTCCTGAGCTGGGCGATGCCAATCTAGGCTGCGCGCAGCTGGCGCGGCAGATGCCTCGGCAAGACGTGCCGCTGCTGCCGCCCGGGCTCCTAACCGTGCTGGACTCATGACCGCGCCGCCCCGCGCACCTCCACACCTCACTGTGATGCGAACACGCCGAGTGTTCGCGTGCTCCTGATGCGAGTCGCTGACCGCAGGCCGCGCCGCGAGGAGACGCTCGGATGTCGGGCACGCTCCGGGCTCGCCGGCGGCCCAGCGCGGCGGCTCGAGAATCATTGGACTATTGATTCGTGTTTATCATTTACGTTACCCGAAACGGACTGTCGACGTTTAGCCAATTCTTTGTTGTTTAAGAGAAGTACTTACTTTGTTAGCGTGTTTTTATTATTTAGTGAAAGTTGCTCAGGCGCTGCCGACGGGCGCGGTCCAATTAGTGTTCAACGATTAATTTTTATCGAACAGAAGATTCTGAGTGTGCGTTGTCGCTACAGTGACGCGGCGCGCGACGCGCTGCTCACTTGTAGTGCAAGTTCAACGGTTCATAATGAAAGTATAGTTTTAAGCGATAATTATTATATTATTGTACTATAAAGTAAATAGTGATTAAGAGATAGTGCAAAACGACTGGGAACGGTTGCGTAGACGAGCGGTAACAAAACTTCCACGCTTATTTAGTTTTATTTGAATAGTATTATTTTGTGCTGCCTTTTGTGAGATCGGTTAGAAGTTACTGACGACAGTTGTTCTTGATGCACACATATGCGCCTGTGATTGGTCAAATAAGGTTTTTGCTGGTTAGCAAATTTGAAAAAACAATTTTAATGAAGTGTTTCTCAATTCGAATATAATTGCTAACATTACTAATAGTTTGTAAGGTGATAAAAGGAAAATTTGTGACGTATGTGTGTGTGTCATCAGCGACACTCGACGGAATTTAGTTTCCTTATCAAATGTGGCGCGTGTCGACGTTGAGCAAACGTTGCTCCAACATTGGCGGCGTTGGCGGCCAACGTCCAACATTTGATCGCGCCTCACATTTTACTAACAAGTCCGAGAGTTACTTTGAACGAGTTTTGTTGTACTTTATCGCTTTAAGTTTTATTTAAACGTTTTTTGTTTTGTACATTTTTAATGTTACCCTATTGCTTATTGTCACCATTTTAAGCTTTGTTACCATTATAATTATGATTTTTAATTGGGTTGAATCTGGGTTTAAGAGAACTATCGTATCATTGTTAATTTATTTTTATTGCAACTTTAAGAGTCTATGTCTCCCACTTATAAGCGTTGGTAATTAATTTTAATTTGCAATATTAATTGACTGCAAACAAACATTGCTTGGTAACAAACAGCGATTATAAGTTGGGGGATTGTGTGTAATAAAAGTGTTACTTATCAAACGGTTGTGCAATAAGTTTGAAAGTATTCAATCGTGAGATTGTGCAATTGATCCGCGGAACAAGCGAGTTCCTTTTCTTTTGAAATCTTAATTGTCGCAAAATATATCGCTAGTAGCCCGTTTCGCCCCCTCTGAATAGTAAATAGGTAGGGGGAGGCGCGGGGAGCGCGCGGGGCGTGTGGTGGGAGGGGGAGGGCGGGCGCGGCGCGTGGTGTGGGTCTCTGCACCGTTCCCAGCACTCCTGTGATATTAGCCTAGCCTGTGTGTCGTATTTGTGCTAGTTTCCCCAACCGACTTGTGTGGATATTGTGCTTGTAAAAAGCTTGAAAAAATATTCCTTTTCTATATCGGCCATTTTATACGGATTAACCGAATTTTAAATGTCGTTTACCCGACGGTAGGATCGCATTTAGAGTTTCGATCACCATTTGTGACGAGTAGATGGTTTTCTTTCGATCATTTGGTATGTTGTATGTAATGTTGAATAATCATAATTGTATTATAAAATTTATAAAGTTAGGCGCTTGTACACTTAGCTGTTGCCCTTATTAGGGATCATGATGAGATGATATAAGTCTACAAACATGAAATTCATACAAATGATTAGTGTTCTAATTCATTTTGTTCACTAGTTGTTAAAAATTGAATTCTCAAGCAAAATGTACTTTATAAATTAAACATAAAACGCACATATTAACAAATAAGTAGATTTTTCATTGTACTGTAAATAAGCCACGTTTGAGAGCGCACGGAATTCAAAAATAGAACTAAATTAGTCATGTCGAAAAGTTCATATATGTAAATGAAGTTCGTATCGGTGAACTCTATTGTCTTGTAACGGATTTTTATTTTTTTATTTATTTGAATATCGACTAAGATCTGTTTTGAATGATGTGCTTTCCAACATTCCTATCTCTTTGTTAGAACACCGACAAGTCAGACTAGACGTAAGCAGTGTGATTGTACTCGTATCTACAGTTAGTTCAGACGTGGCTGCTCCCTGGACGATGTGAGATTCTTAGGAAATAAATTATTTAATACCGAGCCTCTAGCTTTAGTCATTCAATCGTGTTGATCGGAAAATGTTAGAAAAAGAGGATGTTGCAGACTATCAGATTATTGAATCAAACTCGTCGCCGTCCCACTCGCGCGTTGCGGGTGTGAGCGAGACGAAACAACGATCTAAATGATTATGTTGAAAGAATTGTAATGTTATATCGTTAATACTCTAAAGCAACTGAATCATTTTGGTTCCGTGTGAGCTTGAGATCTAAATAAACTTAAATAGTTCAGCTTATTTGGTATTTTATTTACTTCTTGGCACTCCTGCATATTATAATAATAGATTCCCGAGTTGTTTTTCAATATCAAACCATTGGTGAGTCAGAGAATCAGTTGAAATGATTGAGTCATCGGCCCAGACCGAACTTTACACAGAATTGAACATTACTTTGGAAAGACTACACTCATTTGTTACCTAATGAAATTGAGAATACACAAGTGACTATAAAATATTAGATACTATTAATTACATTAATAATTATAATATAAAAGTCCTATCTATTAGATAAGATTGACGAGGCACCTATATTGTGAAGGTGTTATTTCTCTTCTAATTGCATACTGCTTTTAAGAATAGAAACTTAATGCAATGTATATTATAGTATATTATATTAATTCCTTCGTGCATATCACAGCATCAAAGCGTGCTAATATTGTGCAATAGTATGGGTTACATCATCATATTGTTATTTTAATATAGAATTATATTTAGGAATCAAGCTTACACAGACTTAATTATTATAGATTATATACACGTAAATATTCTAAATAAATATTTGTTTTTCATTACAAACGTTGAGGAAATCAAACGAGTTCCGTGCGTTAACTTTGGGGCTAACATGAAAAGTTCCGTTCATGAGATGCAATGTCAATAGAAAAGAAAATTCAAGTTTGATATCGATTATATCTGGAATCTGAAATATCAAAAATATTATATATATCGCTTGAAATCGTTAATAAACCTTGTATACTCTGTTTCAATGAAATATGCACAAAAAGTAAACATTACAAGTTCTTACAAAATAATAAAATTTAAAATTATACATTTTTTTCAAAAACCATTCGAATATCTAACTCAATTGCTGATTAATTTGATATATTTTTTTATAATTGTTGCTAGTAAGAAATATGTTGTTTACATTTTTTGCAGATTAATTTGAAATGGACTATAATGTATGAATGTGTTAATGAATGCGATTCGGGGCGAGGTACTTGTTTGTGAAATAGTAAATTTAAGAGAACGTTTTGTAAATGTTATCATAATTTTATTATTGTGACTAGCTGCTATTTTATAAATGTTTCCTGTCTTAAGCTAAGAGATGGTCAATAAATAAAAATTAAATTTAAACTGTATGTTGTCATTTTATTTATTTGTCACCAACATCATGCTGTCATGTAACAATTCAACCATTTGTACTGAGTAATGGAATCTTTATTAGTCCTTACATCCTTGTGGTAATCGCTAAAGAGCATTCATGTATAAAGTAAGTATTAGTACACAGAATATCCATGGTATCCTTTATTAGTGGATTTTGAAAATCATTATGGAGTAGCAAGATCATGAAGTAAAAAAATAAGACGATAATTTATTTATATAGATATTATATAGATATTGTGTAGGTAATGTAAATACATGAGTCGATCACTTATAGTTTTGGAAGGGCTGGCGAGATGGTGAATTTGATATTATGTTGTTACCATACTTATCACCATATTATATCGAGTAAATCAAATCAAAATTGTACTTTGTAGAACTTAGAAAAGTACAAAGATTTAAAAAAATAGGTTTAGGAGGAAAAATCGGTCTTTATATTTTGCCAATAATTTGGTTTTCCTATTCGAATTCAACTCTTAAGGTAACATAATAATTTATATATCTACTTATGTACATATTATCTACGAATGTACTATTGACCATCTACCGACATGTCTCAGATACTGGCACTTGTTATTGCTTCTTACGTAATACAAATAGTAAACAACTCTATTTACCAACACTAGAAAAATAATCGCTACACAGTCATGACTTAGGACATTAGGATTCAGGAATTTCCTTACTACGATCTACGATATACGCCTTTGCTTGGACAATAATATTTACGATATATTAAGTAGCTGGTCAACAACATACTTCTGTGGTAAATATTATCGTACTTAACTAAATCTTCTGATAAAGTAAGTCACCTGCATACCCCTTTAGGGTGTACAGACGAGATTATAATGATATATGATTAATATTATCCTACTAATATTATAAATGTGAAAGTTTGTGAGTATGGATGTGTGGATGTTTGTTACTCTTTCACGCATAAACGGCTGGACCGATTTGGCTGAAATTTGGTATGTAGATAGGTTATACCCTGGATTAACATATAGGCTACTTTTTATCCCGAAAAAATGTCGCGGGTAACACCGCGGGGCGCAGCTAGTATTATATAATACTATCGGCTCCCCGCGATGTAACCCGCTACATTTTTCGGGATAAAATATAGCCTATGTGTTAATCCAGGGTAGCAGCTACCTCCATACCATTTTTATCAAAATCGGTCCAGCTGTTTGAGTGTGAAGAGGTTACAAATATACAAACACACTCACAAACTTTCGCTTTTATAATATTTGTGTGATAAATATTGCGGGCAACCGGTGCAGTGGATGCAATTGGCAAGTTGTCATTCATTGTAGCGTTCTAAGGGGGAGGCGTTTGTTTAACACTGGACGTCCTTCGGCTGATGATGATGATGATATTATAATTATTATGAGATATAATGTGAGTGATATCTATTATGTATCCTAGCTGTAATGAAATCCTGAAGATGGCAGCAATCTCTATGGAGAATGTAGATCCTTAGTTGAAAAATTTAAATATTTGACACAGGTTTCTTTTCCTCTTTTTCATAAGTACTATGAACGGTGTAAAAAGGTTGTCTAACCTAACCTAACACACTTTTGTATGACGTCACTTTAAGATAAAATAAAAGAGAAAGTTCAGATGTTACGTGTTAAATTGACAACATAATGCTCTCCTTTACTCTCTCTCTCTTCATATTATGGCATCGTGTCGAACTGAGCTGCACTGTATGAATAGCTCACACAGTCCGTAGAATGCTAGTGAAGCTGCCTAGGGTGTGATTATAATCAATTGACCAACCTAACTTATGAAGGCACTTTTAATACACCCCAATATGAGATTTTGATCAGTTTAGTTTAAAGGATCCAAGAATATACAATGGTATTGAAAAGGTTGATATATTTTGTGTTATATGTATATAATAGTATCTAGTAACAAATTTGATTAAATTTTATTTAATTTTTTATTTTATTTATTCGGGAAAATAAACAGTTATACATTATAAAGTCTTACGCTAAGTTATAAATACACAGGTTTTATAAATGTATAACCCACGACATTTTCCACAACATATTAAGAGTAAAGTCAAACAGTGCGTTATTCTAAAATTTTAAAGCAGAAAAGTAGTTAAATGTGAACTTAAACATAGACAGGCATGCAAAAAACAGAGAAAAAATAAATTGTTTATATCAATGTTATTAGTGTCTTTTTAGTTAAGAAAACCACAAGGTCGTGTTTATGTATGTCACGTATAATAAGACCCACTGACTCCCAAATTAATGTCCATTAACTTCTTCGGTAACTGAACTCTGAATAATTTTATCATATGTATCAGTCCTTATGACATTTCAAAATTTACCTTTGACCCAAAACTTTGCTCCATTCTACATATTGAAAATAGCTCTGACGACTGATGCTAAATGGTGAAATGTACCTACCTATATGCATAAAAAGAACCTGGGTTAAAATATGTACTGTAATTTTTTTACGAGGTTTGCCGCGCAGCACCATCTTTTTTATACAATCATTAACACTAAAATGTGTGCTAATACGAGGGTCAAACTGAAAGTTCTTAGAACTGGCCACTTATAAACAATATAATAAAAAAATAATTCTAAAATTTGAAAATAGAACTCTTTGCCAATATTACTGAGTATATATTTCATTAATTTGTCATTTGTTTTACGATTTGGCGGCAAATTGAAAATTGTCTGTGTCACGTCAACATGAATTTAACACGAGAAAATTTTCGTGCAATGATTTTTTATGACTTTCGATGTCATTTAAGTCAACAAGAAAGTTATGATAGACTACGATTGGCCTTTCACGATGAAGCCCCATCTCGTGCGACAGTTTACAACTGGTTTAATGAGTTTAAACGTGGTCGCACTAATCTCACTGATGATTTACGTGAGGGACGGCCTTCTACGGCGACGACTGAAGATAACATCTGTGTTGTGCGGCGTATGATAGAGACTGACAAAAGAGTGACCTATCAGCAGATTCGGACAAGCTTAGGCATCGGTATGAGTCAAGTGCACAAAATCCTCCAGGAACATTTAGCAGTCAGGAAGCTTTGCGCCCGGTGGATACCTCATAATTTGACTGAGGCTCAAAAACTCCATCGTGTGGATTGGTGCCGTAAAATGATTGAAAGATTTAACGGAGGTGACTCAAATGCTGTGTTCGACATACTAACAGGTGACGAAAGCTGGATTTACTGTTATGATCCTGAAACCAAAAGACAATCTGCTCAGTGGGTGTTTCCTTTCGAGAGGTTGCCAACTAAAGTGAAGAGAGATCGAAGTGCGGGAAAAAAAATGGTGGCCTCGTTCTTTGGAAGGATAGGTCATTTCGCAACAATTGTGTTAGAGGATCAAAAAACAGTTTCTGCAGAATGGTACACTACCAATTGTTTGCCACTTGTCTTGGAAAAAGTTCGAGAGAAACGACCTCGCAGTAGGATCCTCCTTCACCACGACAACGCCTCGTCGCACACCGCTAAGCGAACGATCGACTATTTGGCGACATCAAACGTTGAATTACTGGGTCACCCACCGTATAGCCCCGACCTCGCCCCTTGTGATTTTTATTTATTTCCAAAAATTAAAGAAAAACTTAAAGGAAAGCGGTTTATGAATGCTGAAGAAGCGGTGGCTGCGTATCGCGATGCCATTGAAGAGAACCCTAAAGACGAGTGGGCAAAGTGCTTTTCCCAGTGGTTCCATCGCATGCAGCGGTGTATTGACGTGAATGGACAATATTTTGAAAAGATATAATAAAACTAATAACTGGCTAATGTAATCAGTTTTTGATTTTCTAAGAACTTTCAGTTTGACCCTCGTATGCCACAAGGAATTCCCTACCAGTGAGCGAACCTTATCAACCTGCAAATGTTTACTGTTTAGCATAGGTTTCCTCCATTAATTATCATGTAAGTACTCGCTGCAGCGAACGATCCTGGGATATTACCATAATCGACGTGCCTGGAGTTTGAAGCTCCGTTTCTTTGCCCAAGCCAACACTATGAACCAGTTGTAGTGTTTGTGACCTTTAAATCAAATAATCTAAAACTACTTTAAGTCAACAATGGATTAGCGTTCGGTACAGTGATAAAGTTTTTAGACTTCTAAGTTTGAGGTTAAGGTTATTGAACCTTAACCTAGTGCCTAGTGCTTTACATAAACATTTGTTCAAACAGAAATTGTTCTGATAAAACAAATGTTTATGAGCACAGATTTTGATTCAGACAAACTGGGTGTTTGTGCATTTTTTTTCATAGTACCTAGATATTGTCAGACTTTTTCTTCGTATCTGCATGAGTTATGTCTTGGGCAGTCAACAAATATGGTAGCGAGGTTGTCCGCCCAGGGTGCGCCGGACGTACTTAGGTACTATCACACGTGGCGGCACTGTACTTGCACTACTTCATAAAATGCACCTACGATACGCGAGACACAGACAGAGAAGGATTTTCTTCAGTAGAGAAAGGATTTTTTTTATTAAATTCATAACATAATATTTAGGTCATCCTTGTCTGTTTATTAGGTTTACTTACACGGAAGGAAAGTAGTTTTTATTACTTAAAACAGTTTTTTTGTTAATTTAAATTAAAGTGATAAAACAATCCTTTGATTTATTGTTATTAAGGTCATACTTTTCTGCAATCTAATTAATACGTGTTTATTCGTCGGTACCAGTATAATAATGGTGGTTAAGTACATACGTAAAATAAAATGCGAAGGAGAATTCCAGGTTCCTGCAGTGGTGCCTTCTTTTCATTAGGTTAGTTGGTAAGTAAATTGATACAATGCAATACAAACCGAACGAATAAACTCTCTTCACAGAAATAGGTAGTAATTATCCTTCTTCTTATAATAACCCTCGTTTTGCTGCAGTCGGGTAAAAATACGAAGGTATGTTGACGACCTGATTAGCGCAGTGGGTTCAATTCCCGCTCGGGGCTAAACTTTGTGCGAACCACAGATGTTTGTTCCGAGTCTGGGTGTTTGTGTATGTGCTATTTCATGATTGTGAAATGCACCCACGACACAAGAGAAATTTCTAGAGTGGGGCGATGTTTTTTTTTACATGTGTGTTCACAATAATGATGACGTTTGATCTAGAAATAGCGTAAACCCTAGTCAAGGGCATACAACACAACTCAAGAAAAGCGAGGACGAAAGTCTACTCCCACAACCAAAACAAGTAGGAGTAACAAAGGAAAAATATTATTATATAGCAAATGGAAATCCGTGGTCTCTGCCTACCCCTCAGGGAAACAGGCGTGACTTTATGTATGTATTTCGATAAGTTACAAAGCAGTTTCGTTGTAGCGCAATATCCCGCTTCATGCAGTTACTCATAGGGTGATTTATTAACGGAGGTCGCATGTTCGTTGTAGATTTTAACCCTGACATCTATGAACACGTTTAATCTTGGATCGTTCTCCGAGGCGAACTGACGTTGCCGCACTCATTTTTGTGATGGGAGAATGTGGCGTCGAGGAACAAGTTTAGGAAGATGACAAGTTGTTAGTTACCATGTATGTAACCTACTTGAAGACATCAAAGCCTGGCTGGAAATATGGCTGAAAAATAAAACTATTTTGAAGTTGGAAAAGAGAGCATATGGCTTGCAAAACAACCATAGTGCAAAGTGATAAAAAGGATTTAAAAGAAAATAATATATTAAAATATATAATGGCAAGTTGTCGTTCATTGTGGCGTTCTAAGGGGGAGGCCGTTGCTCAACATTGGACGTCTTTCGGCTGATGATTATAGCCCAAGATCCCACCACAACCGGTTGCTTCGTTCATCCGTTTTTTTATTCAGACATGGTCTTTATACATAACTATCGATTGAAGAATATGATTATGTAGGGTTGCCATTCCTAAGGATGTCTAAACTATGACTAAAAAAAAACATATGAACGTAATATTTACTACAGTGGTATCTTGTACTATTACAAAGTACCAAAATTAAACTCAGGCGTCATAATTAATTATAGTATCTACCTACTATGTGACCTAAATTTAATGCCCACGTTTCATTAGTTTGAACAAAAGAAAGCCTTATTAAGTATGTAAAACTTAGGAGCCTTGTTCTAGGTTTGCGCTAAAATTATGTTTGATGTTTAGGAGTAACCCGAAGTTTTAGGGTTGTACCAAGAATTTTAAATCAAGAATGTAGTGTATCGATATTGTAACAATATTAAATAGAGCATTATTTCTGCCAGAAGAATGGGGTGCAATCAATATTCTTAATTATCTATCTATGTTTTAAACACACATCACATCATCAGCCGGAAGACGTCCACTGTTGAACAAAGGCCTCCACCTTAAGTAAAGGAAGGGGTTGCCATAATCCCCATGCTTGGCAAGTGGCTTGAGGATTGCAGTATTGGTGGTGGAGTTACAGAAGACGCTGCTACCCATCTTCTGGATTTTCCCATAGTCACCTCTAACGACACCCACGGGAGGAAAGGGGGTAGTCGATTTTAGGCCGGATACCAAACAGGATGGAGTCATTTTGACCTTAAAATGTAACTATTCAGCGTCCTCGAGTACGTCTGGCGCAACCTGGGTGGTCAACCTCGCTACCATCATTATTGATGGGCTTATCTCTACACCATGCATTATCTTTTTCTATGAGACAATTAGTTGACACTGATACGAAGAACGAACTTTACTTTACAGTAGAATTTCGGGAACACTGATAGCCGAATGGTATGACCACTGCACTGCGAAGTCTTTTCAAATTCATGTGTGTACTATGTATAAGTTAGTGATTAGGTGCTAAACACGGTGAAAGAAAACATCGTGAGGAAATTGCCACACCTGAGGGATTTTTCAACTGTGTGTTTCATGTCAGAGGCCTACAGGTGGTTTACACTCTGACACCAGGATGTTCAGAAACCATACAACAACAAAAAACTTGAATTTCATTCCCATTCTCCTCGACGGAAAATCTTACCTTCCGTGGGAGACCAGGCGCAATACCATCATAACGTGCTTTCAGAGGCACCTTGTGACTCCACCTACCTACATTATAACTTAGCTATGGGCCGCTCACATTAGAGGTAACGAAACACTAAAATACATAGCGGCTGCTATTATGACAACTAAAAATACTTGAGGTATAATACCGAAGTTATAATAATATACACATGTATGTTTACTTTTTGTCCAGGCTGTTCTAGTTTCTGAGTTGGATGTGGGCGTTGAAAAGGCTCCAGCGCGCACATGTGGGCATAAGATTCTCATCTAGTGCCTGTACAGCAGACTATTATTTTGTTGTGCATTAATAAAATGCGTATTTCACAACTGTTTGTATTCAATGGAGCAAATATGTATTTTTTTATTTTAGTTTTGTAAGTAATTTAGTAAATAACAACTTCAATTTTTCTGTCGGTTCTATGAGCATAATTATTTTGTCCAATCATACCTTATATTCGTAATCCCATCGGTCAATCTTCTTCTCATATAATCTTTTACCCCACACTTTTCGTCCTGCCTTTGTTCTCATTTCCTTCACCGTCGTATTCATCGCACTTTTTTGGCCAGCTCCAGTGATGTCTCCAAGCTCGGACAGCTCTCGTTATTTATTTCACTGATTTTTCGGGTGAGTAAAGGTATCTTATTAATCTATTACTACGAAAGGTATTGACAATCTTATAATATACAGACCAAATCCTTTGTCTACTCAATTAGTAGTTTCTACCACATACTTACATCCCAAAATATCTTTATTCCACGGATCAATAACTCAGCCTTTAGGTTTTCCCTTCACCAAAATGTTGAACTGTTTCGCGGGGTCGAACAATATAAAAACCGGTATCGTAATTACCACACCGAGAGGTACCGTAAGTATCACAATTAACTAGGTGGGCGACTAAATATAGCCGCAAATATCAAATTGGCCGTATGTAAATACCACTAGTTTTGGGGCTCTCCGGCCGATAATTCCGATTAATCGATTAGTCATATACCTTCTTGGAGCAAATGATAGGAATACAATAAAAAACGTTTTTTGCTTAGGCACGTCACACGTCACGTTCACAACCACAACTCTAGTTTCTACTTGACCCATCAAATAAAAAAATCTTTGTGATCATTGGGAAATTATTCTTGGAGGAATTTATTATTGTGATTGAACTAGTTATGTCTTAACTCTACTGCATAAGGAGCATTTAGTGTAAAATATTATGATTATATTATTACTTTCGAAACCTTAGAAGGACTTTTTAAAAATACAGCACTTGGATTGGACTTGGATTTCGTAAAATGAAATTACAAACATTCGGTTAAATTAAGAAGGGGCCCACGAAGATGTGTGTCTTCTTTACCAGAACTCTACAGTGGACCTGCTTTCAGCCGGTCATTATAGAATATAATATGTTAAAAATGGCAATTGCCATTAATCGGCCCACCTAGCACATCCAGGAAATTATACCATATTTAATATTTATAGGACATGTTATTTAAATAATATATTTAACATTAATTCTCACATATTATTGACCAGATTAATTTCATAAATGGATATAATATAAACTTTTTCCCAGAAACATTGGTGTTATGCTCTTTTCGAATAAATTGTACAGCACACACAGCCTGCGAGTGACTAATGAAATTGGTATTACAATAACTACGATGTTTCAATAAATAAAATATGTATGTAATTTATGTATGGTGGTTAAAACAGACTTGTAATTAAAATACGACCACAATACAACGTTCATTACCCATATTACTATGTGCCCCGAAGAGAGGCAGAATCGTCCATTCATCTGCTATCATAGCAGACCTACATTATAGCGATCGCTCACACATTCCATTTCACAATTCCGCGAACTGACTGATGTTCAGAATATTATAGAAGCGTTTGTAAATGTTTAATTTTACCCATTTCCATTAAGGTATCTTCATCAACTGCTTCTTGATGTAGCTGTAATGGAATACAATAGGTACCTGCCTTTATCATTAACTCTTAAAGCAGGCAAGTTAACGTTGTGGAAGCGAGACGCTGAATTATGTGCACGTAGCGGCATCTCGCTTCCACATAAAAAAAATAGTTTAAGACTTTATGGTAACTGGTAAGGGGGCTGGTAGCACCCAAGATATATAGAGATAACCAATCGCTAAACAAAATTGATTTATTTACTTAGTTTCGCTCACGACAGACGAACATTTAGCTATTCATTAGGGTTACTCAATGATGACGTGCATGCATAGTATCAATGCAAACACAGACGAGACAGTAAATAAAATTCTTAATTAAAAAACCATTTCGCCTTACGTATATTGGAAATCACATCCAGCTCTAGAACTACCCGATTACGAAGTGGCATTAGTGCCTTTTCCTTTAAGTCTAGTTTAAGGCCTCGCTGCAGTTAGGCCTACAACAGAGACCATCTCAGGAAGGGCTGTAGGCTGTCCCCAAAAACCACGGCGACTAGAAATATTTCTGCAAGGTCTTGTAAAGAAACGGCTTGTAAAAAAAGTTTACACGTGTTGTCCCACTAAAATAATTTAGGAACAAGTAGTTTGTATTACATCATATAAGTACGCAAAGCAGAGAAGAATAGCAGAGAAAACGGTGGTTATACCGGCTGAAATTATAACGATAAAGTTACACTAACGATAAGAATTGTATTCGTACTAATTTTATATTTCTAGTAATGTGAATTGAGGGATCCCTAATGAGGCTAACCAAAATAGAATATCAACATATATACGCCTACACATCGCATTATTAACATTCACACGATATGGGAGCGATAATATTAAAAGTTCAGATATCTTCGGAGGCAATGAATCCGTTTGTTGATGCCAGTTTCAGTGCCCACTAAAACGCGGCAATAGTATTTTGATCGGCTTGTGTTAGACTAGAATACTTTTCCTTGCTTACTGAGGCTTGGTGTAAATCAAACTTATATATTACACAAAGTAACTAAAGGCGAGAAGGTACCGTGCGCGCCTGTCTGACGAGGCATCCTTATGCACACAAATATGATAACTCCAGCAGATTCTTTGCAAAACAATTTTATGGGCTGGTTGCGTTGAGCGACAGCGTTTTTCTTTTACCCTATATCTAGTTTATGTGTGTAGCGATTCAGAATTAGCCGTATTATCTGTAGAAAAGATTAGCCAGTCAGCCGGCTGGTAGTGTAAATAGAAAAGCCAATCAAAAAGTTATTTTTAGGGCCAATTATTACGAATTTTAGGTAAGCTGCCAATGTCTCCTAATTCGATAAGATCGAATGATACAGCTGAATATTTCTCAATGAACAATAAACCGTACTCTAGTTACGCTAAATACAAGACTAGTTATACAACCCAATGAAATCCACGTACCTTCGTACGCGCAATAAACATTAAATATCAAAATTCACAGTGAAACTAGACGCGATGCAATGTTCGCGTGGATATGTTTGTGTAATCCGCCGGTACGAGACCGCGAGTACAACGGTCGTCTTCAATGTGATTTCATAGTAAACTATTTAAAAAACATTCTGTGTGTATAGCTGCCGTAGTGCGGTGTGTGCGTTTACTTCCTTTGTGAAGTTCTGGTGTTGTCTGTGTGAGTTATTTGAGTATGCATGATCGGGTATTTGTAACACTGCTTAATTTTACATTAGGTTTATGCTACTGATTAATCCCGATGCGAACTAGTTTTTGTAATTCTGACGTTTAAAAGTGTTGTTTACAAATGTTTTTTCTCTTTATTGTTTTGGATGTGAGGGGTCGTTGCCATTTAATAAGAAAAATGCAGACATACATTTTGTCTGAACGGCAGCCTTAGAAACATCAAGGTTACAGTTTTAAGAAGTTAAGCTATGGCTCCCTACCTCCTAATCGCGTTATTGGCATGTACGCGCGCCTTTCCAAACATTACTTTAGCCCAAATCCCAGTGGACCTTACATAAAGCAGGAAGATAACGTTTACTAACATACCATCATACAAACAAATATTATCCATTTCTATTCGAGTACAGAAACATAAAACATTTAATATTTTTTCTGTTGTTTCCTTGTACATGTAGAAGTCGCCTTTCAGCCTAGACGTGATTAGATATCAGTATTTTTATGGAATACCATGGCTTTACTGTTGAATAACAAGTATCACTTTTCTGAATTAGGACTTACCCTAACTCAGGACTTTCTGGAAATCTGACGGACTATAATGCACATCAATATTTGTTTGCAGAAGATTAATGTGTTGTAAAAGTTTCAGGTTCGATGACACAGAGCAGAGCATGGAGGGTTATTGTTTAGGTGGCTTGATACACTAACGCTAGCAAGAGCCAGTTCGTTCATATCCCTGGGGCAAATGGGTGGACAATTAAAGAGAGATCCGTTTGTGTCGTATGAGTGTTTTGAATACGTAACGGTGCAAACCATAGAAACAGTGCTGCCAACATAACCATATAACTGGAATTCTAGGTGTACAGCAACGTGTTAAAAAGACTCCCACTTCTTCGCCTTTTCTTCCCTATTAGTAACATAACAATATTCTGATTCATTCTCCGTTCTTTGTACCCGGTAACATGACGCGGACGACTCAATTGTAATATATTTAATACTTTTCTTTGTGTTATCATTTCCCTCCTACACGGTTCCTTCCAATAAAGCGAAAACAACTTTAATTTATCAGCGCATTCCTCTACTATTTTATGGATATTGATTGATGTTTCGATCAGCGCATATTTCTAGGCTAGTGGATGAAAGCGGAAAATAAAAAGGTTCGAGATTATTTATTAAAATCAGAAATCGCCTTGAGGCTAAAATTGTACTGTAATGATAATACAAATTTTATCTTTCAGGACTTTCTCTCCATATAAACTTTAGCTATGCCAAATCTCACACATCTTCGTGCGTGCAATGTTCTTTAATAGGAATTTGAAATTTTTGCTTTTCGTAAGCATTATATATAATTTTACTGTTTTTGTTGTTATCAAAAACTAAAACTGTTAACTTTTCTATACAATCGTTTTCGCTATCGTAATCATATAATAGCTATATAACAGGTACGTAATACAATTATTGATTGAATTTCCTGAACTTTCAACAGACCATTACTGCTTTCGAATTCTGAGAAAATGGATCTTGAAATCCAAAGAGTAGAGAAAATCGAGAAGGATTTTACTGACAATACCTAATTAGTTAGTGTTAATTGTTTATAAAAATAGTGCAGCTGGCAGTGCTTTTCCAATCGCTTTTTTTACACTTCTTCTTCTTATCGTATTGATGGTTTTCTGACTAAGTCTGATCAGATTGATAATTATCAGGCCTATACATAGCCAAATAAATTTCCATGTTTATACTGTAAGTAATATAAACATAATAAAGGTAATCTTACTTCTATCATGTTTCTAAATATATCCTCATTCTACAATCTATCTTTACAACAGCCTTTTCAAGTATATCCTTGCATTGTCATTTCCATCCATACTTTTCAAAGCACGTCTAAACCACGACAAACGGTCCCTCCCAACTTTCCCGTAACTGGCTACTTTCAAACTTCCACTACATTATTTCTTAACATAGGTTCATAAATATTGTATTATACAAAGTACATTCAAACGGGATCAGTCGAGTAATTTTGTTGGGACGAAGTTATTTCGTACGGTTACCGCTCTCGAAATATCCCCGTGTACGTCGGTCAAAGGGTAAGAAGAAAATTATTAGAACTACCTTTTTGGTAGCAAAAATGATTTTCTTTGATTATGATAAAAGTGGACGTATGATACGTTTGTGGAATACGTTTACGTTTTCGTCGGTATGGGAAAATTATGGATCTGTGTATAGAAGTGTGTTGAATACACTCGAATCATACATATTAATTCATCATTAAATTCATCATCAGCTGGAACATGTCTATTGAACAAAGGCTTCCCCTTAGAACGCCACAAAGAACGACAACTTCCATATTACTTAACACCAGTTTATTCAAATCCTTAGCCTTACTATGTTTGATTCTGGTACCAATAACTGGTTTACAAAATCCTTTGTAATCAAATGCAAATAGGACCAGCAATCCTATAAAAAACCAACTGGGAATATTTTAGTCACAATGCAGAACGAAGCTACTGATACCTGAATCACAACCTCATCCTAATAAGCCTCCCTAAGTAATTGAATAATTGATGCCTAATACGTCTACTAGTATAGGCATTGGGCAGTCAGACGATTTAGTGAGCATATACATTCATACTAAGCATGTTATTTATATACATATATTCAGAAGTTTTCTCTCGTTCGTCGACGGATGCCTTTACTTTTCGGCTATTACCGCTGCATGATATACAAACAGCCGTGGTATAACGAACGGTCTGGCTCCCGGAGTATATTGGCGTAATCTCCAGTTGCCACGTTTGGCAGACATCGGTAAGCGTGGTGAGTACTTGCTGTGTTATTAGTTCAAAGTTGGGTGTGACTGTGGCTGGTCGTTAAAGAGGTCTTTCACACCATTTCGTCTTCATTTTTCAAACTCTTCATAATCTAGTGTTAGAAAGAATTATTATAACAACGTATGTCATTAATGAATTGTAGGTAGCGTTTGGTATTGACACTAATAAAATTAAATCAACCTTGTTAGGCCTGTGTAAGCAAACGCGACCGCAAAGCCAGAGTATAATATGAGATCTTGAGTGCGATTACCGGAACAAAGTGTTCTTAGGCGTTTAACGTAAAAAGTAACATAGCGCCCTCCCTGTTTATGAACCTTAACTATCTGGCAAAATGTGGGTCCACACTTAATCCTTCAGAAACAATGCACAATATATATAGAGATAATTTGTTTCTGGGTATAGGAACCGAATATTCTATCCGTCTAGAATGACCATTTGCTTATTACAAAACCACTGAAATATGACTGGACTGGCATCGATTAATCTGATCGCCACCTTATCGTCAAAACATTCTAATCCGAAATCAGAACAGGTTCCTAAGGACTCATAATCGATTTCAAAACCAGCGACGCCGACTGGATATCGTTTGTCAATAAAATGAAGACTAACACACTGACATTATAGTGGATCATTAATCACGTGGTTGCATGCGCAGATGTCAGGCGAGTGAGGTTTGAGTCCCAGGCGCTGTTATTATGGTGTATACTTTTGTAAAGAAATTTTTATTTGCAGTCTGTTCTTTCCCCTGTATATTGAATGGAGAAGCTCATACCAAATTCATTGTTTCATCATCATCATCGACCCGTTCCAGTCCACTGCTAGACATAGGCCTCTCCCAATGTACGGCAAAAAGCTTGGTCTGCTGCTTTATGCATTCATTGAATATAGGTTCCTGTATAATATACAAGCTTAGATGAAACATTCACTCTAAATCTGCCGTCCACACTTTGCCGCAATACCGAAAATAAAAAAGGGGCGAGTCCTTCGCTACTGTAGAAGAGTGCCGCAGCCTGTCTTGCAGTTAATTCAGGCACGGACACAACTCTTATAATAGTGCATAGCTATCTAGATGCTCGAAGCTACGAGGCTACCGCGCAGATCAGTTGGTCTGCGAGGGTAAGCTGTGCTTGCCGCGGTCAGTCTTGTGATTGGTGACCGTTTCCACATGTCTAGGCTCGTCCGTGCTTTGGAAGGCAAAGCAAGGCAAGCCGTTGGTCCAATCTCGATCTCTGGCCAGGTATGTCAGTCTACCGTCCCATAAGACAGAGAGAGGGAATAGGGAGTGCCCCTTGTTTGCGCGCACACTTGTGCACTATAATATCTCCTGCGTAGTTGGCTGGTCTCAGATAAGACAGGCCGCCGTGACCGAAATTCGGTCAGGAGGACATTGTTATTATTACATAGCTATACTCTCTGACTGTTATTTTGCACATATAATTGTGGACTGGTTTTGAAAGTTGTGTCTGAAATTAACCAAGATACTTTATACACATCATTAATTAAGTCACATCAATATCAGCCATCTACGATACGAGCTACCAACAACATTAACAACATTGTTAAACATATGAAGTAATCCTTGTACTATCACATATTCTGTGGTAATACAACACTGGCATTATACTGAATTATTTTAAGTACTTTCATGTTGAGGACTGATTTAAATAAGCAAAGGTCGCCGGCGGAACGGCTATCTAGACCGGCCGGTTGGCCAGCACTGGGGATTATAGCCGAATTACTCAATGATCTGTAATGAGGTGTCTTTAGAGCACATAAACATACATAACATAACATCACGCCTGTATTCCCTGAAGGGTATGGGTAAGGGTAACGCCCTCATTTTGCCGTCACACAAATCCATGTTGCTACTGAGAATTACCTAATGGACAATACTACTAGTAACACTACCCGACCCGGAATTCGAATAGGACCTCATGCTCAGCAGTCGCGCTTAGCGACCTCTAGACCAACGAGGCAGTCGAACATCTCGTGTCCTCGAACGACGTTCAATACTTAGTATATATCTGTGGGAAGACTATATAAGAATATTATTCCCTTTCGTCGTCGGAAAGCGACTTGTAGGGGACAACGAACATAATGAGGGCGCTATAAATGGTAATGCATGTATGTATGTACTGTTATACATGGGACTTATAACGTGCCGGTAAAATGGGTGCATTTACTCCAGAGAAACAGGGATATGTCTGCATACCCCTTCTGGGAGTACTGACATGTTTGTACATTGTACACTTTGTACTTTTACCAACATGAAAATTACACATTTCTCGGCTTCTTGGTAACGCGAACGGAGTAATACCTCTAGTTATTACAGAGTAGGGAGATATGGGTCACTACCCACGTACTTACAGTCAGTAGAGTCCTCGCTACTCAATATGTTTATTTTCCTATTGATCTTCACTCAATACTAATTGCCACAACATGAAGGTTTAGTATCTATTACATTGTTAGTAGGTACCTACTTTGTTTTTTGTAGCATACTTCTTAATTCTTTTTAATAGACATGGCTTAATTGTCATGGCAACAGGTCATGTTAGGTTTGGTGAGTCAACAAGAAAGGTAGGTGAAACGCTTAGTTTGCGCCGTACGTACTTAGTTATCACTCGTAGGTAGTCCCAAGAAGAGTGGGAAGCTTCCTTTTTCCGTCAGGCCTCCGCTTATACCCAGCAGCGGGTGATACCGAACTGAAATGATGAGGAAGTTGGCTCCCCTGTAACCCTGGCTGGAGGCTCATGCAGTCTCGCCTTTATCCGGTTACGTCCAATAAGACCCCCCTCGGGGTCGTCGACACAAAGTATTCCGAAAAAAAAAAAAAAAAAAAAAAAAGCTCCCCTGTAACCCTAAATTTTATATTAAATGGTATAAAAATACCATTTGACTGCCTCGTTGGTCTAGTGGTTGCTAAGCGCGACTGCTGAGCACGAGGTCCTGGATTCGAATCCCGGGTCGGGCAAATTGTTACTGGGTTTTCCATTAGGTAATTCTCAGTAGCAGCACGGAGTCTGGATTTGTGCCCGGTTGATGGCAATAGGCTCGCCCCCTATTACTTTGGGACCTAAAACATAACTGGCGAAATGTGGGTGTACTATATGTGCACCTCTGCCTACCCCTTCGGGGAATACAGGCGTGATGTTATGTTATGTCAAGCATTAAATAATATGCACTTCCCGCAGTTTATGTAACAAAGCAAAATTGTTAATTGATACAAGAAAAGAAGATTACGATTTACATCATAAATATTATTTTCCTTGTGAAAAAGGATGGGATTTTTTCAAAGGATTATAGAATTTAAATACATATTCAACTAACGTAGATATGGTTTTTATATTTAATTAATAAATATTGGTCAACGTTCCTACGTTCCATATTCCTGCTCGACGCGGCATTGACACACATAATAAAAAGTACCTACCGACTACCCGCGCGCCGCTCTACTATCTACTTAAATGCATTCTTCAAAGGCAAAGAGATAGTAAATCTACTACTGTCGCGAGCGCTGAGCATCTGTCTGCTACTAATAAGACCATGACAAATCGCTGAGACGGTGCACGCTGACGTCATCAAATAAGTCATGCAAAACCGTACAACGATTAACAAAACTCGTCTTTGTCCCGACTGGCGCGGCCAACGGAGCTCCCCAACCCGTCTCAAACTCTCCCTAATAACTGTAAAAGCGAGGAAATACCTTATATTTTCCATAATTATTTTCTGCTGTAGAGTGCCGAGTCGTTATAATAGGCAGCTGTCGTGTGGTCCTAGGTTAGGGCTTGTAACGCTGTGTTTTCTCTGGAATTAAGAGCTTAATAAAGATTTAATTATAGTATTAATTAACTTAACATATATCTTCCCTTTATAGTGAATGAGCGTAGTATACATACTTAACAATACTCGCTTACATCCGTAAATACAGAGAAAAATAACTTATATTTTCCGTAATTTTTATCTACGACCAACTTTCTCGGTGGATTTCACAGCGCATTGCGTAACTCGTAAGCGACTAGCCTCCATTCGTAACTCGCCTACACTCA
Organism: Abrostola triplasia; assembly: GCA_946251915.1. Classification (NCBI taxonomy): domain Eukaryota; kingdom Metazoa; phylum Arthropoda; class Insecta; order Lepidoptera; family Noctuidae; genus Abrostola; species Abrostola triplasia. The sequence goes on along the minus strand of OX276434.1, from coordinate 3,658,886 downwards.
CTGAAGATAATCTCGTACTCCTTACGATCAGACTTGAGGTCATCGTAATAGGCCCCCACTTGAAACTTTTAATAACATAATGTAAATTAACATAATAATTATATAACTCCTCGCAAAATTAAGCTTGTGTTTACAAGTATTTAAAATAACATAATGTAAATTAACATAGAATCAAAAAATTTGTTTGTCATAATAATTATGTAAGTATTCGCAAGATTAAGCTTGTGTTTACAATTATTTAAAAGTAACTTTGGCAAAGTTCTGTTTACACACTTTTTGTTTTTTAATGAACTGTTCGTTCGTTGAGTGTTAATCTTTCCTAACTATGTTTACTAATGTCTTGTTTGCGTACTTGAAGAATGGTTATTAGTTATAAAGTATTTCTTTTACGCTAAGTATTTTGAGGAAGCATTGACTGGTTTTATTGTGGAGTATTTATTGTTTACGTTTTAAGCCTTTTTTTCTGTAGAAAGCTACATCATTAGTATTTCTTCTATATAAATCTTTGTTTTTGTATTAGGTTAGGTAGTATTGCAAAGTAAACAGTAAATTATGGCTTTGTGTCTAACACACAAAAATATACGTGGATTATTGGGACTAATAACTATTCCTTCTATATGAATATCTCCTACATTGATAAAATAACCAAATGCTCCCACTTAGTGCTCTTTATTTTCAGACCAGATTTATTCCATGTGTACATAATATTAATAACACTATGATTTGTTAAGTGATGAATCTGGATTGTGTAAATATAAGCTAGCTTTCGAGTCTCAATGTTGTCGAATTTGGTGCGTCTCTCAATATATAATTTATGGGAAATGTTCCCTCTCGCTCTATCTAGTAACGTGCGCTCCCTCGGTAAAAGGGAGTCTTTTCGGCGCTGATTTGCGGATCGTTTTACCGAGATAGTTATTCAAAGTTCCTAACCAAATATTCTACTTGACTAACTTAATACAAGCTACCGACAAGACAGATCAAAAACAATCGAAATACTTTGTATGGAGCGGGAGAATACTCTGCCTATCTTCATAGACAAATGTGGTAATAATATTTAATCATAAAGGCGACACAGGTGTATCACAAATGTAGTTTGTGAGTGTGTTTGTTACCTCTTTACGCTCAAACGGCTGGACCTATTTTGATGAAATTTTATACGGAGGTAGCTGAAGCCTTGGATTAACACAGGCTTCTTGTTATCCTGAAAAAATGTAGCGGGTGACACCACGGGGCGCACCTAGTTACGAAATAAACAGTGGTTATTGTTTAAAGAGACGCTAAACATTTTCCCCTTAGCAACACGTTTACAGTAACATAGTCTATTCCTTTGTCAGTTTTTTGGCACCAAAAAACTGTCTGCGTTCTTTCTAGACTCGATCCGAGAACGCTACTTTATTAAACCTCTAATGATCTCAGTTTTATTTCTTATTTCGCTCGCCTTACGTTGTAGTAATCGAATGCTGTTAAAACGTTGATTAAAACTTAACAAATAAGAGTGAATTAATGAAACTGTATTTCTGAACGTAATTAAGTTCGGTCAAATTAGTTTTACGGTATTTTCGTACATTTGTAGTGTGAAAAAAGTGAGTATAAGGATAACATATATTACGTAATTATACGTATAATACAGGTTTCCCTGCAAGACATTCGTTACCCCTTACCCGTGGGCCGTTTGTAGGATCAGGTGACAAAGGGCTAACGTTGAGGGAATAGGCAGCCATGTTCCCCTGCTATCACCAGCCAACAAAGCGTAGATAAGGAGACAGAGGTATCAGGTATATTAAGTTCAGATTCAGACTGTACCTGGAGCATATATTGGCTAATAGAGATCACCTCCTGCAATTTATCTCAATGGATCTTCTTTGTCTTATCCAGGTATTTCTGTTTAACTAATAGGTGTCATTATTTTTAGGACATAGAAGTAGTATATACAAAAGCTACGTATAATTTTATTTGGCTTTCTATTAAAATAATTAAGTAATAATAATAAATCAACAAAGTGAAACTATTGGAATATACCTGTTAGTATGAAAAGTTTAAAATTTTATCGTGGTTTAGCTTTTTTGCAACTTATAGGTCCTCATTTTAACACAACCATCCAATATATGAATTGCAATGACTGTATTTGTGTACGCACAATAATAGCTAATTTAACAAACATACAATCACACTCAAATACTCTCACCTTTATAATATTAGTGTGGTAGTGCGCTAACAAATACTTAAATGCAATTCTACTAAAACCTCTTTTGGGTAAATATTGATAATGGTTTATATTGTACATATAGTCACTTCCATTTACCGCAGCCATCGAAAAACTCCATATCACTGGAATTTAACAGATTCAAAAACTGTGTTCTTTCCAATGGACGAAATTCCTGAATTCTGTCCGTTGTTTTAACCAAGATTTCATTTCGGAATACCGTGCATTTTATACAGATTCGCGATTCTCTCCCATACCTAGTGGGTTAATTGAGCATTGAATTCCGAGACCAAAAAACGCGGATTTTAATCCGCTTTATACAAGTCGCCGTTTGTTCAGTCCTTATGAAAACGACGATTGATTTACTCAGTAACTAGGGCTTTGCATTGCAGGCTAGACTGATGCAGGGAACAAATCAATTCTTTCGTTTAATGAAACTGTGTAGACAGAAAATAATAGTCAGTTCTGTATGTAGGAATCCCTTTTTATTTGTTTTCGTGGGATACCTTCAAAAGGCACCCGGCCCCTATGGGTAGGGACCGGGGAATGTGGGATTTCTACCTCACTAAAACCACCCTGGTGGTCACTATCTGCACAAACAAGGGAAGTCCCGGGACCTCTAAAAATATCAACTCCGGAACCTTCCCATGCAACGCCTATGTGGCACATCCCTGGGGATATGGGAATCCCTAAGGTCTTTCTATTTAGTGCGTCATAACTAATTCGAAATAGTTATTTTACGTTAACTTAAAGAGCAATATATACGGTAGGTATAATTGACTTTCATACTTTGTATCGAATCTAGGTTTCTGTGCATAAGAAAATAGGACTTCGATAAGTATAATGATACGTAGCGTACCGCCCCCTTTGCCGTTGCATTGCCTGTTACAATAATTACCACGTGTACGTGGAGGTAATTACTGTATCGTTAAGTTAAAAGCAGCCATAGGCAACGTAAGCGTACTCTTATTAATAGTTCTGGATTAAAAAATGTGGCGCCCCACCATACCTACACTACATTTTACTCCAATTTATTGCGTAGAAGTAAATTATATTACCCAGACTGCAAACACTTCAACAATCGCACAAATATCATAATAATATATTTAAACAGATTACTCTAACACTTCGGTATATTAGCGAGTTCGGCCATGTTGAATTTTAGCAGAAACATATTGTAAGTGTAAGTATTAGGTTGACAGATGGCATAAGTTGACCCGCCCGCGCCATGCACAGTGGTTCGTGCGTGAAAGTAGACTTCCGTCACAAACTGGCACAATCAAATACATGGCTACACATTATTTAGATATGTTGTTTTTTTACTGTCTACTTCAAATAATCGGTTATGCGGCCGAAACACCTAGAAGGTTTTTTTATCTTTATGTAAGTGGCTTTGCTCTACATTTGCATTTTTGCCTGCATCTTTTTTGGTGCAAAAATTTGTTCCATCGAGCGTGTTGCTTAAGGCCCTTATATGTAGTATTAATAACACCTGGAAGTAGGTTTTATTGAAGTAAATGTATCAACTCTACCTTGATAAAGTGTTTTGTTGTGTCTTAAAGATAAAATTATCATTTTTTTTAGTTTCTTCATCATAAAACTATAGTCAAGGTTCTCGAGTGGCGGCCACGAACCGAAAGACGCAGCGTTGGCAGACCTCCGACCAGGTGGACCGACGAAATTGCCAGAGTTGCGGGCAACCAGTGGATGCAAATGACAAATTGCCGTTCATTGTAGCATTCTATGGGGAGGACATTGTTCAAGAGTGGACGTCTTACGGCTCATGATGATGACGAAAAGTATTAAAAAAAGTCCTACTAGTATATAAACAATAAACTCCATCAAACTGACATCGATTAATCAGCAAGCTAAGGTTCGTACTCTTTCCATCCCATTAAAAGGAAAGGTCTTTATCCTTTTCTGCGGTAAGTTAATACAAAACAATTTCCCATTGCGAAATACGTAAAGTTCACTTTCTGTGACATAAGTTTATTTTTTCCTGGTTTCGAACTTGCTTTTCGGCGTAAGGAGAGAATTGTAATATTGTAGATTATGAAAGATATTTTGTAATTACTGTTTTGTTTACGTAGAAAACTTCCACGTGTTCTGATGCCCGAGGAGTCCGTATTCTGGGCGGTCAACCTTGCAATATTTTTGTTGACCGGTCAATTTCTGTGACATGTTTAATACGGTAATTTGTTTACAGAAACATATACTGTATCTAACCTGTCTAGATTTAAGGATATTATTATAAGCCCTAGACTACTCAAAGAATGAACTATTTCGATTTTAAAACAATGTTAATTTATTAGGTTTTTTTGTATGGAAGTGCCATACTAAAAACAAAATGGTATATTACGACTTTATTTGTTCAACTTTGACTTTAGAAACTAATGAGTTATGGCTGTTAAACCGGACTTTTGGCGAGATTCAACAAAGGCCTCTACCAAATATAATGTTGTATTTTTCATTATGACACGTAGATAATACAACGACTACTTTCTATTTTAAGCTAAATTGCATTCCTTTAGTAAGTTCGCGGCCAGTCCCTTCGTAGGTCCCATACAATACACATAATAGCGTTAATATGTATGTATGTCACACAGACACTAATTGTCGTGGCGTTCGTGATTTTTACATTTATTTAGAAACTAGCTGCGACCCGCGTTGTTACCCGCTACATTTTTTCGTGATAAAAAGTAGCTTTTGTGTTAATCCAGGGTGTCAGGTACCTCCATATGAAATCTCTTTAAAATCTATTCAGTAGCTTTTACGTGAAAGAGTATCAAACATCCATCCATACTTACAAACTTTCGCGTTTATAATATTAGTAGTGTACACACAATATACATGTTTCTCAAAGTAGTACAAAGAATTTTCTTCATTAAAATAATATCCGTTGAAAAGTATCTAATACAAAGATTAAGACAATGAAAATGAATTTAAAGTAGGTATAGAAGATTATAAGTCGGTTAAAAATGAATTAAGTATCGACTTAAAACATAAATTCGGGATATTATCAGGTACAGTGTAATACAAAAATGTTCTAAAATCTTGTAATAAGAGTTACAATGAAATGTAAAACATCTAAAGAAGGTAAGTAGGTAACGAGGTCTACACTCAAGGAAAACTCTGTTGGTCAAAGTGTTCGATACAGACCCATAATAACGAGTCCACTATACACACGGACCCAATAACTACTCGTATTTTTCAGTTTCTTGTTACCTTACACAGATTTTTGATAGAAATAATTGGAGCAGCTTTAACAGTTCAATTCCGATGAAAAAATCACTTTTCCCTACAAATTGGCGATTTATTTTCCTCCTGTTACAAATCGACCCGCTAAACAATATATTGTTGGATTTACAAATAAAATGTTTTGGTATACTTTTTATACCGTGCTTGTATTCCCAGAAGTGGTAGGCAGAGAGAGACATTTATAAAACCCACGCAACAAAGACGATAATGATGTTCAGCAAATTGATAAAAAAAATGTCAGAGACGTTTTATAGATAGATGAAATTGTATATTGTTGTTTTGTCTTTTTTTCAGGCAGCCCCGGCGGCAAACCGACCTCCGCATAAGTGGTAGATGTCTACTACTGTTCATAAATTGTAAAAATCTGTCATTTGTAGAATTAGTCAATTGTAGAATCAGTTAATTTTAGAATCAGTCTTTTACAGAATTGTACATGTAAATTGATAAAGGACTATTTTTTTAGCATACTGACCAATCGTGTCAGTTGGCAGAGCGGCGCCACGGTACAGCGAAAGTCGCGGGTTCGAATCGCGCTCGAGTCCATCATTTTTCAAGTTTCCTTTATCATTTTGGATTTAAGCTTAGCATGGGCAACATGCAAAAATGACATAAAAAATCATAAGAATTGTACATTACAAGAATTGGTCAATTTAGATTCTGTAATCCTTTCGCGAGTCATTCCTAGGCTAAACGTTAAGAACCTCCAGTCGTGACTATTTAACTACTATCTTTTCGCGACGCATCGTAGACATTCAGCCTTTTTATTAAACTATCTATCTTATTACTTCTTCAAGGCATTAGAACAGCTTATTGTGAAGCCTAATATCAACGTGAAAGACGCAGCCTAATGGGCATTATCATTTGATTTGATTTGATGTGATTTGGACCTGTTTCATTGAAAATATCCTTAGAATGAGCTAGCCTGGATAATGTACCCGCAAACCCGTGCATACGAATGAGGTCTTTTTTATTAGTGTATTACTTACCCATGGATCTCGTCTATGTGTTATGTATAGGCCTAGTATAAGCCGGCCCATCGGGGGTCGTAACTGTAGTATGGGGTTCGATGGATTATGGTGAATGGGATAGCACCAAATATATTTTTCCTTAAGGCTGTGTAGGTGAGACGAATCGAGGATAGGAAACCAAAGTTTATACGTTGGGTAGTAAGTTATTGTATTGGTAATAAACATCAAACTACATACATAAACGCCAGTTTCCCTGACGAGGAAGAGGCAGAGACCACGGATTTCCATTATCCTCCTCGTTAGTCGTAGTCACGCCTATTTTCCAGAGGGGTAGGCAAAGAGATTTTTATGACCTACCATCCTGACACACCATTTCTGTCTCATTCAATTAGGTACAGCCAGCAACACAGCATCCTTATGTCAAAGAATTAAAAGAAACAAACATCAATTCAGGTTATTGTTTTAAATTATAGTAGCGTCGAAATGATGATCTGAGTATACGAGTATTTAATACCTTTTGTAAGAAGTTATTCTTCAATCAATGGTATATTTAAAATTTTAAATGCTCAGTTACTTATGACGCTGACTGTATACTACATAATTAAATAATACAATTATTAACACTTAAGCGGAATATCAAAGGAAGAATAGTAAGATACCTAGTACTTTACTATACTAGGTGCAACCGGAGTTAAGTCTGCAGCTATCATCGGGTAAAGATGAAAGGAAATTGTAACTAACAGTATGTTTGAAGCACTGAGAGGCGGAATGGCGAAATTAAACGCAGCATGCGGTTACTTTCGCTAGACAGGACCCTTGTGATTGCGACTGTGCGGACATTTAATAAACACATAAGTCGTGCCCACTGAAAATTTAGATGAGGATAACCGTTTCCAAATAGATGAGATATTTAGTCTAGGAGAAAGAAAATATAGCAATCCATAACATAACATCACGACTAAAAGAAGGCGCAGATAACTGATAAGCACAAGTGCACCTTCACTTTGCGTATGTTATAGATCCCATATAATAAGCAGCAAGCCTATTGGCATTAACCCTCACGGCGCGGGCGTTAGTAGTCATAATTATAGAATAGAATAGAATGACATATATTCGACACAACACACATGAGTAAAGTAGATTGACACTGCCAATTGAACACCAAGCACTGGTTTTCAATTGGCAGTATCAATCTAACTATTAGCCAAGATTTTACTATATATTTAGCTATAACTCGAAGTGTTTTGGTGGATCCAGCAACTCTTATTTGCATCTAAGACACGATAGGCCACAGAGGCGATAAAACCAACTCCAGAAAACATAAATCTCAAGATATTGCATCAATGATCATAACCGTAGATAATTAGCGAGCCGTTCACCGACGCATGCGTAAATTTACCGGCAGCACCACAATGATATCGAATTGCGATCCAAAATATATTTGCCCGAGCTATGTGGATTATGTGCAACATCATGAAACCAATGTACCTCATGGCTAAAGCAAATAATTATATGCAAATACACACTGTGGGTCGTTCGTATTTATTAATTATTATTGGACTATGTTTCAATGGAATCTTCATTCCATTGTATGTAGCCTTTTAGTATGATAATTATAATCATAACTACTTAAGATATTTTTATTGTCACTATATTGAAATTATTGTCCGTATAAATAACATAATCTATTAGTACCGTAAAAATACTTTACGCACTTCTGAAATATATATATTTTTTTAAATTAATTAACATTTATTTAAGAATTTTTATCCACATTATCTACTGATTGTTTTTTTCACTATTTTAATTAGTCCCACAAAACTGTTTGACTGTGGAACTGCGTGTTAACAAAACGAAACCTTATTCTTTCTTTCTTATACAACACTTAGATATCTTTTAGTAATCACTGAACTTGTAATTTTGTAGAATATTGAATCCGCATCCCAAATTCAGGTTTCATCTAATGTTGAGCTGAGCTCGGCCCCCAGTGACCGGACTAAAAAATGGCGTTCCTCTAACATTCCGTATTAGGTGTTTATTGATTGGTCTTACAGACGCTTTAAGAGTACGTACACGTCGGTTTCAGAAATACATTTCTCATCCAATTAGATGTGTAATCACTCGGCAAGAGAAGGAAGAGGTGCATACGTGACATTACTTGGCTACCCACCGTTACGCTGCAAATCAACAAATATATCGCACAAGTGATTTCGAACACTATTTCCTCCCATGACAGTCCCCATAATCTCCCGCTACCCATAAGGGTAGCAGCCCCTTGCACCATGCATTGTACTTAACATGGGGTAACTTTTATTGTCGGCCAATTTATTAAGACATACGACATACTATTCAGAATCTCCTCGGAGTTCCTGCAACAATGACGCCGCGGGGAATGGCAGGGGTCTTCTGTAACTGGCCAAGGATAAGTATTGAAGCGATACGTGATTTAATGGATTGCGAAATAAATTGATTTTGCAAATGTGTGGAATGTAGCATGTTTGAGATATGACTAATTAAGGTGGAAGTTTACCGGATATTAATGTTTGGTTACAGTAAGCTTCAAAGCCGTTCATAATTCAGTGAATAACTGCCTGAAGACTATATCGTGTTGCTAACATTATATTAAGATGTCATAACTACTCGGGAATCCGACATGCTGGTATGTGTGAGCAACAAAACTCTAAGCCAATTGCAGTAAAGTAGCAAGAACGTACTTTGTTCTTCTAAGTTACCTGCATAAGACTGAAAATATTTCAAAATTACGTTTTGCGATTACATTTTTTATTTTCAAATAATAGTAGAGTATCAATCACATTTGGTGTCTCACTATAGAACTCTTTAGACTCGCTTTTATGACTTTGATTCAACTTTTTTATTGTCACTATAAAAAACTAGGTAGGTATACACTTAGACATACCATAAAATAACATCACACCTAAAAAGAAGGCAGAGGTGCACATTAGTACACCCACAATAGGTTTCAATGAAATAGAAGGCGAGGCTGCCCATCAACTGGGCACTATTCCAGACACCGTCCTGCTACTGAGAATTACCTAAAGGAAAAACCCAGTAACACTTTGTCCGACCCAGAATTCTTACCCAGGACGGTTCAGCAGTCACGCCTAGCAACCACTAGACCAACGAGGCAGGCACAATAAATATATTTACACTCGCTTTTATCGCCCTGTCATCAAGTTCTGATGGTGAATACTATCTAAATGTTATGTAACACAACGCCATGCTGTGTTAGCAGTTGCTAGGCCATCGGTAATGAGAACTACACGTCATACCATAATTCTTCAACCGATAATCCGGGTCACACTTTATACAACCGATTCTGTTTTAATCACATTCTGCTTTCGTATTTTAAGCTGAATTCAAATTGACTGCCTCGTTGGCCGTGAGCGCGATTGGTGAGCATTACGTCCGCTTCCCGAGTGAGGGAAAATCTTTTCAAAATTTTCGTATTTCTCAGTAAAACAGATGCTGGATGTTTGCCCGGTTGTTGGCAAAGAGCTAGCCTTCCATTCGAAGTACCTATAAGGCAAACTGAGGGTTTAATATACACCTCTGTCCACCCCTTTGGGGAATGACGGCGTGATGTTATGTGTATGCAAAAATTGTTTCCATAAGTAATGTTAAATAAATATTAAGTTCTTTCATCGTGCCTTCATTAGTTTCGCAAGATTTAATTATTATAATAGCATATTAAATAACTTCAGCCAACAAAGGTGTGTAATTTATTTTGGTTCAAATAATTATCTAAACAGAATTAAACATGGCCTAAGGCTGTGGGCTCGTTGACAGCGGGCAGTGGACTTGCGTGGCAGAGTAAAGCGTATTAACTTATGCAGTGCTAGCTTCTGCCCTCGACTTCGTACACATGAACTTTAGGTAATCCAGAAAGAAAGATCCAGAGACTCCGGAATTTACAAGCAATATCAGGGTTATTAAACTAAGTCATTTACCGATGGTCCATGTGCTAATCTGGGTTACAAACTATCGGTCTGCCAAATTTTATCCAAAAGGGTTCAGCGGTTTTCGCGTGCTTGAGTTACGAACTCACTAACATTCAAACTATAACATTTCTCTAATATAAGTTGAATATATAATCCATTGGCGTGTAGCCTTCTAGCGGAGGAGCAGAGCCACGCCCGTGATTAACGGAATGGACTCGAAACACTAACAACGTATCGAGTGTTGTTTACATTATGCTAAACCTTTTCTAGTCTTAGCAGATATCAAAGGAGTTTCAAATTAATATTTGAGAAGAATATTAACGCTCTAATTTTCAAAAAGGATAAGGTTATATATATTATATACTCACTCTTTTCAACATAACAAAACATCACGCCTGTATTCCCCGAATGGGTAGGTAGAGGTGCACATACAGTACGCCCAAATTTTGCCAGTTATGTTTTTAGGTCCCAATGTAATAGGGGGCGAGCCTATTGCCATCAACCAGGCACAAATCCAGACTCCGTGCTGCTACTGAGAATTATATTATATAAAATAAAAAATAAAAAAAACCCAGTGACACTTTGCCCGACCCGGGATTTGAACCCAGGACCTCGTGCTCAGCCGTCGCGTTGACAACCACTAAACCAACAAGGCAGTCAAACATTTTTATCAGCAATTTATACATTTCTAGGATAAATATAACTTTAATGCCAATACCAAGTCTTCAAGTAGATCTTATAAGAGTTGGTAATTAGGAAGATTTTACCTGTAGGAACTAGAACTAAATTAATTCGTAACAAAACCCTTCTTATTGTTATTACAGAGAATTCTTTGTTCTCCGAGGCGTCTAACTGCTTCAAGGAAGCAGTCCTAAGTTAGGTAGCAATTTCTAGAAGATTTATAACTAGATGTTTATATATTTATATATAAATACTGGTCTCATTTGTGATTCAAAGAATTATATTTACAATTCGTTTTTCTTCGTCTTCATGGAAAATTTTAACTAATTCTCGAATGTTATTTCTTCTTCTCATCGTATGGTCGAGGTTACACACCTCTAACTGGTAAACCGCCTGTAGGCCTCTGACATGGCTTTACACACTGTTGAAAAATCTCTCAAGTGGGCCGAGTTCTTTACGATGTTTTCCTTCAACGGTTTTAGCAACTGATAACTAATTTATAGTAAGCACATGAAAACGAAAAGTCATTTGGCGTGGACTTGGAAGTACAACGGTCATGCCACTCGGGTATCCTTGCTGTCTGGAATGTTACTCATGTAGTTTCGTTTTCTTTGTACTAAAATTAATTAAAATCGGGTTTGTTCTGGAATTTCTAGAAGAATTCCGACAGCAACCAAAATTTTCTTCAGAATTCTATGCAGCTTTTCAGCCCGGTTTATAACCTAAATAAACTAAGCAACAGCGCAGCTTAGAGCACCCCATAGTGGGGTTGGTTCGCCGGCTTACGGGGTGGGGGGGGGGGGGCGAGGGAGCAGAAACTGGTTTTGATTATTTAGACATGTTTAATGCTCTCAGTTCGATACAGCACCTATAATTGTTGAAGCAGCTTCGTAAAGTTTGTCAGATGAAAACGTATTCAGGAATGACTATAATATATGTAATTAATACAAATATTTGTTAACTTATGTTATAACTAGGAAAGAATCCCGATATAAGTACAAATGAAGTAATAAATTCTCTAATTATCGGAAATCAAAAGCATGTTACATTCAACTTGATTTTTTACATTATCTTCTTACACATTCTTATAAAATGTTGTATTAAGTCATAATAAAAAGGAATTAAATTATTAGCCCCCTTTCATTAAAACAAATGAAGAAGTAGGCTAGGATCGTAGCAAATTGAAATCCGTGGACTCTGCCTTCTCTTCTGGGAAACAGAATTAGTTGAAACAAAATTAGTCCCCAGAAAAAAAACCAAGAACTCACGAAAAAAACAGCATCCGTACTCATGTATTGCTTTAAGCGTGTATTGTATTTTTTCGTAAAATTATAAAAGTGTGGCGTAGAATTTAGGATAAAAGTGTCTTCAAGTTTCAAATAAAAACACAAAATAACGTCTGTCTTTTGACGTTTACGTCGGCGCTGTAAGCAGCCTTATTAAAGTGTTCCGGGTCCATCATTGGCGCACGAAATAAGTCATCCTCTATATACAATTTACATGTTTATTACAGACGTCCCACGGTGACGATGACTGCACTGGCTCAAAGGGTTCGCGGGCTTGAGCGCGGGTAACAATAGTTATGCGATCGTAATTTGTTTGGAGTACAATGCGACGCACTGAGCAGCTGATCCAAACATACCGAGTTTCGTCCCGTACCGTTTAAGAGTGCATTATTATTTCTTTCTGAGAATCAGTTCGATTGACCTAGTTCAGGAGATAGTGTCGATGTGAATGAACTTTCGTTCGATGTAGAAAATAACCTCATTAAACACAGGCTAAATACCTCATCCAATGCCTGATACAAGTTGATCCTGGATACAGGCAGCTCTGTTACCCATTTCCTTGCTATCTTCCTTTTACCAAATTACAAGAAGCATACCTACCTATAATACAATTAACCACTCATAAGCTACTATGTTAGTATCGTGTGCACCAAGAAAGAAATATTTTGATTATAAAACCAGTTTTGTGCGGCTTACGTGGGAGATAAGTACAGTCCTACTTTTGTAGTGCAGAATATTTTGCGGAACCGCTCCGACTGTTTGTTACTGCGCCGTGTTGATTAAAGCGAAAACAATCTTTTTATTGGAAGCGGAATGGGTTTCACATGCAGTATGTGGTACGAAGTCATTTGCCAATTTATTCTTATGATCTGATAATAGATACTACGAAGCAGAGGCAACACTTGCATCTCTTGTATTTTACCAGGCTTGTTTTGTTATGTCAGTTAATGGAATTATTTGCTTTGTTAAAAGTATCCTGTAGTAGACTATGATCTAAAATCGTTCTCAATAGATGGCAGTCCATAGATTTCAAAAACAGAACTCAATGGCGAAATACATACACGAAACCGCAAGAACCTTACAAACGAAAACTGATGATGTTACAGTTTATAATATTGCCAAAGTTACGGGAAGTACTAAAACATTTTCATTCGGACGCTATAACCTGTATTCCACAAACACTTTTGACCAAAAACGTTAGCCTCGTACGAATTACTCGCATGTACAGCGATGTTGGCTACAAAATTGGTACAATTTCGCGGTAGACATGTATCTGAGCGTCCACGTCAGAATAATGTAATTCCAGCCTTAATTGGGAAAAGGCTCGGATGACGCGACACATAATTAATAGATACCTATTGAACTAGCCAACAATTCTGCCGGTTATGAAGCGAGTAATGATTTTGGTGGCCCGCGTAATTATCACTATGTATATTGTCCGGTTTTGTTAACCAAATATAGGTCTCTAGTGTCGTGGGAATTGTTATGAACACGTAATCTAAAGCCCGGCTAAATAGGCTAGAACTAAATATCGAAGGTTTTAAAATTAGATTAGCAGGGGGATGAAAACTGAGAAGTTTAGCGCAGCAACTTCAACGATAAAGCACTGCGCCAATCTAATTTGTGGTTAAAGACAAACCTCTCATTCATAGACGTTTTATAAAATCGTTTATAAATCTATTTTAGATATGACTTATATTTACAAAAATATAAGTCACATCTAAAATATGCAAATGATAATGTTAAATGTATACTCTTCGGCATTAGCAAAAAGTATGTATTTTTGATTCGTATCTAGGTATGTTAATTTTCCAAGACTTAGAAAGATTGTAACTAATATTTTGATGATGTGATTGTAGGGCCGATTAAGTGTTTAGCTTTCTACGCTTTGCATCTTATTTGCAATTCCCACACGCACACAATATATGTTGGTGTGATCCGTATGTCCTGGGTTGTAGCATTTCTCCTTGGTTATGCAACATCACTCTGCAATCTGCAAAATAAATTCATTGTTTTAAAGAAATTCCTTGTGTGGAGGTAAGAATAAAAATATATTTTTCTTATAAGGTTCCTTAGTCCTTAATCTCGTATCTTTTTGAAAGCCCTGAGCAATGATATTAAAAAAAGTACAGATATGTTACTAGTGTTTTGAAGACTCTAAAAGGGAAATTTTGTAGTCTTGGGTAGTAGTTATCCGATTTGATATAAGACTAGTGCAGTTTGGACTTAGAATTCGGAACACTTTTTTCGTTTATTTTGTAAGCATATGACGTATCTATACTAATTGACATATCATTGGCCCTGAGATATTTACTACTTACAACTGATTTTCGTTTAAACCTCTTTGGAATTAACAATTTTGTGTACCAACAAGCTCTAGTAGCAATAGATATGTAGTTTTGACAGCCTAACGACGTGGTGTGTTGCAAATTAAAGTGGGACATTTCCATGGCACTGTGAGATTGAACAGCAAGAACACTGCATTAACTGCTTGTCATCTCACGTAGCAGTTAACTGAACAAACTGGTTCTTAAGTTAGTGAGTGACACGCTTGGAGCTTGCCATACTGGAGGTTCTTCTATACATCGGATGTTTCTAGGCCTGAAAGAAATTTACAAGAGTCCAGCTAAGAACATACTCTTGTAATATGTCACTAATTCAAAAGGACAGATTTTAGATTTTTTTTTTATCATCATCAGGCAACTGCTCTGCTTAATTCAACTGTCTCTTAGTGTTAGCTAAACTTTTAGCTAATTTAATCTACGAACATAAAATGTACAGTCCATCAGGTTTTTTTTATTGACAGATGAACAAAAGAAGAACGCAATACCAGTTGTTTTTCAGACAGGTGCCTTACCATGAACTGTTAAAGCAGGACAGTTTACGATGTCGAAGCGAGACACCGCTACGTGTTATGTGGTGCGGTGTCTCACTTCCACAACTGTCCTGCTTTACGAGTCCATGGTAAGGGGGCAACTGTAAATAAAACTTACACTAGAGGTAAATAGAATACCATAAAAATACTAGCTGACCCGGGGTATGAAAAATAGATGTTGGCCGATTCTCAGACCTACTCAATATGCTCACAAAATTTGATGAGAATCGGTCAAGCCGTTTCGGAGGAGTACGGGAACGAACCACGAGAATTTTATAAATAAGATAACACTAAAAATGTATTCATAAATAACATTTTCGAATTGAGCCCCATAGTTAATCTATAGCGGTAAAAATATCGCACAACATCAATCAGAAATAGGAGAGGAAAAATGTAACATCGAAACACCAATAAAAAGCATTAAACGGGGCTTACGTTTAAAATGATGCATCAATATGGTATGAATTCTATTATGGATACGACTACTGAAATTGTCTCTCATTTGTTTATTAAGCGGGAAATTATAAAGTCATAATATCCCTACTAATATTATAAACGCGAAAGTTTGTAAGTATGGATGGATGTTTGTTACTCTTTCACGTAAAAACTACTGAATGGATTTTAATGAAATTTCATATGGTGGTAGCTGACACCCAGAATGTACACATAGGCTACTTTTTATCCTAAAAAAATGTAGCGGGTTACACCGCGGGGCGCAGATAACTATTAATATAATCACGTCTGGTATCTATAGGCCGAACCGTTATCCTTAACCAGGAGTCGGTGTGTTTATTACCTCGTAAAAAGTAAACTCCTAAACCGATTGCGATAAATCTTATAAGACGATAGCTTGAACAAAGAGAAGAGGATCGTGTATACTTTTTATTCCAGAAAAGAGGCGATAACATCCTCCACGCTATGTCACATAGAATCTAGTATAGTATAATTATATATATATAGTATAAAAGTTAATTCATTTTATTTGCCACATCATTTTGCTTTGAAAACTAGATGTTTGCAACATAGATATTGAATAATAAAGAATTCCCAACATGCGACTGAACGCAATGAAATTATAGATTGCAGTCTGTAGGTAACTAGAATATTATAATGTATGTTGTAAAGGCATATTGATTAGTTAATAAACTAGCTGATTCTAGGGATTCTTTCGCATCATTATGGTTTATCCGTTTACTGGGTGCATTAACAGTATCTTTATATAAATGGTGGTACGGCGCTTCCTGGTAGTCCCTGATACCAACCTACTGACCAATTAAAATTTTGAAGGACAATTTTGTAATTGTAAATCACACTAACATTATAAAGGGAAAGTTTGTGAGTGTGTTTGTATGTTTGTTACCTCTTCACGCCCAAACGGCTCGACCGATTTTGATGAAATTTCACATGGAGGTAGCTGACACCCTGGATTAATACATAGGCTTAGGCACACTTTTTGTCCCGAAAAAATGGAGTGGATAACACCGCGGGGCGCAGCTAGTTGAGATATAATTTGGAAACTTATCGAAAAGGTTTCAACCGTCAGTGTCCTTTTGGATGACACTTCAAATTATTTTATTCACATTGTATACAAAAACTATTCATCATTAATGATACCGACTATTTTTAAGTTAATAAATTCTAGACTGTGCCTAGACACTTAAATGCAGATATTTCATAAATTTTTAGACACCCTATAAGACTGGCTTATCGGTACACCTACTAAATTGGGACGACTCCGGCATGACGGTGTGAAATGAACTTCAAATCAACGCTAGACATCGCTACCGTTAGAAGCAATATCGTACAAGTGTATAGGAACTAGATTGCACACACTAGTTGATCGTACTGTTTTGTTTTTAGATTGTCATTTGTTTTTTCAAGTTTATAAGCTCTTGTCTAAATAAACATCGATTACTTTAATACTATCTTTTACAAAGTCAATGATGGCATTAATGTTGGGAATAGTTTCTGTTTAGTACAAAATAGCCACGCGTTCTGCTTGTTGTCATTATTAGAAAGCCAAAATTCCATCCGATTTGTGAAGGCGATCACTTACCGCTACACGATTGCCAAAACTTGAAAATTTAAATTTACAAGCAAAATAATAATAGATATTGTAAATCGTATATCTGTAGTTAGTACCTACCTATAGGGTTTACAGATGCCTTAACGAGATACCTGAAATAGATACCTAATTAGTATAGGTATTTATAATATACCCTCATATCAGTGGCCTTATTGGTGTAGCTATGGAAAGGTCAAGCGACGTTGCAATAACGGGCACGTGTGACGAGTTGCATAAATGTGAAAGAAGTAATATGCAGGTATGTACTCCGGTTCGCGTAGGTTACTTTCTCTTGATACACATTTTGAAGGACTTTACTTGTGTAATATCAGTTTTAATACTTGGGTCTAAACCGATTTTGTGAAGGGATGGTTCACTTTATTAGGCATGTCTATGCGCTCTCATTTTGGTTTTATCGATCTTCACTCAATCCTGTTCAGCCATTATGACTGGTTAAACTTCCAAACTTTCAAATCTATAATTTTAATAGTGGGATACAGTAACTGCAATGCATTATAAGCAATTTCTTGATTATAATAATTGTGTAATCTATTATATTCCTACTCATTACTGAATTTCGGTCAATACCAATAAAGACGTACCAAGAAACGACTATACTCCGCCCCTATTATTCATAAGGATCATACCGGCATTAACTAAACCCCGTATTAAGTGTATTGACATCTCTATTCTTTAACAAGCAAACGACAGTGACAAGTAGAATTTAGTCCATGGTTTAAATGTAGGAACTATTTGGATACAATATCTATGGTTTAAATTGTAATTTTTTTATGAATAAGGCAGGAGATATTACAAGTTTTATACACACTTGCAAACACAGGATCACTATAATCATAGTAAAACATTGACGTACTTATTGAGGTACGTAGGGATCTCGATGTGAAGAGCTATCTAACATTTAAGGACTATCCAATCAACATGGGTTTGCGATTGTATTTATGGAGTAAAAAACTTGGTTCGGTTACCTGGCCATTAGCCGGAGCGACTCCGGACCCAAACCCACGCAGCTGAGGCCGCTCACAGGTTTCTAGTTCCTGTAATGTAGAGGTGCGCATGCAACGGACAACGGAATACTCTGTGTACACTGTTATTGAGCTATCATCGTATTACATACACACAAATGAGCCGATTGGAGTCGTTTAGTGCATTGCTGCGCTTCTTAGGTCTTATTCTTACTTGAACCAAATCTTTGTGTGTTTTTGTTTGTTTTATGTGTGAGTGTTTGTGTGTAGGGTTATTGTTTTTAGCAAGAGATGTAGTGATGTTTGAGGCATTGAAAACGAGTTCTGAAAATAAACTATTTGCAAGGACTTAATTGTGATAATTGTTTATTCGTTTGTTGAATTATGGATAACAATGGTTATAATGTCTTAGTACCTATATGCCGTCCTGAAGACGTATTTGTTACAAGACGTATACAGGATTCATGGTCACTGGCAGACTGAGGAGACGTATATAATTGTTACAATTTTTTTTTCTTCAAAATTCTTTATGTCGACGACCCCAAGGTTGGTCTTATTGGACGTAACCGAACAAAGGCGAAACTGCAAGAGCCTCCAGCCAGGTTACAATTACTGACAGCAACTTCTACATATTTCTCGTGGCAAGATACTGTACAGCCTCCATAGCGGAGTGGCAAAACAATTGACGAATCGAAATCGAATGGAATGAAAAATGTAACGCTTTGAGTTATGTCATCGATAACTTAATCGAGAACATTGTAATCGATTTCTAGAAGACAAGCGTTTTGCCGATTGGCTAGGGAGGCGGATCAAAGTCTGTATTTCTGCCTAAGATCCTGCATCTCTAAATACATACTTAACTTATAACTAGGTACTTTTAAAACAGGATTAATAACAAATAAACTGAAGAATATCAGAGGTTAAGGTTGATAACGTGTTAGTGTCCTATTTACTTCTAATAACTATTAAACTATCGGTTTATTTGAACTTAATTCTTCTGAAGTTTTTATTGAACCTAGTTGAACAGGTTCAACTTACCGTTGCTACAAAGACTTACCTGCTCTCCGCTCATTAGATTTTAACGATTGCTGTTCGTATTATGATAATTGCTGCATTTTATAACTTTTTAATTGTACCTAGCTATTCTTCTGTTGGGAGAGGCCTATGTCCAGCGGTGGACGGTAACGGGCTGATAATGATTCGACTGTTCCCTTTCGTACTAATATTATCTATAGTTTACCTTATTCACATTTCTACGCAGGTAACTAACTACATTGTTACGCAATTGCATTTAATGAGTGTTTTGATAATTGCCGTTATTCGCTTAATCACTAGTTGTTACACTAACGATTTGTAACCTAAACACAGTTATTAGGCATGGATTAGAAATATGTAGTATCAAAATGTGTATAAATTGTAACCGAGTCTGTTCACTGCCTCGAAAAAAAGCGTGATGGTTCCTATAAGTACATTCTTACTACCTACTTCGTATAGTCTTTATTGGAACTATTACAAATATCGGAGTTACAAACAAATGCCCTACAAAACTGTTTAAACTGTAGGAACTACTTTACTTTACTTAGGTTTATTTTTCTTTTTAAAGAAACGTATAATATAATTTATTGTTATAATAACTATTTATGTGTATCTTAAAATATCTGTAACTGAGATCCAAAATCGCTAATTCGGTTTCGATAGAGATTTCACTACTAACTTGAAATCTTATCGTATCGTTTAGTTGGGACCTTGAATCCTCACGTATTACACGTGTCATGCACTGAATACGCGATAAATCAGATGACAATCTGGAATTATCCGCATTCGAAATCTATGAGCGAAAGTACAACAGACGAAGAAACAACACATAGGCACAGCCATTTATTATTTATAACAAAGTTAGCTGACGTAAAAATGTCCTATATCAAATATCAACAGATTGTTAAAGAATTTAAACAAACTATGTTTATAATAAGATCCTATCATGGACGCATGAATATGAAACGACCGTAAAAGCTAGCGTAGGCAATAATAAGTTAATTACACAGTTTTATTGTTTCCATAGAACTTGCAGCGCCATCTAGGGACATTGGTGGGAAACCAATCACCGAACTAATTGTTTTAGAAGTCGCATTTGTATTTAGTGTTGGTTTTCTCAAATAGATGGCGTTGATTAGGATAAGGCCATTCGTTTGAAGGTCGTCTTTTTTTTTGGAGTTGCAGGAAATCCAATTTACCAATCGGATGTAGAGTGGCGCTTAAGTCTTAAAGGTTTTGTCATTATTATTGCAGAAAACTATAGATAGGGAACTTGAGGATTGAATTAAACATCGATTATCCGGAGTATAAAGTACTTTAACCTATGTTATTAACAATTCAATCAACCCTAACCTCATTTAAATACAAACGTTCAATACAAACAATATGTCTCTACAGATAATTACATACTTGTGGGTAATACTTTGTTAATAGCTCTCGCATTCATTATATTCAAGCTACAATGCCACTATCACATCCATAATGACATAATTTTGTTTTGTTTATTTCTTTGACCTATTTTACAGGTTGACGAAATTAGGCATCGGGCGCCTGTGGCACCGTGCTTTGTCATCGAGTACCGCATAAAAAACATAACTATATACTTATACTAGCTGTTGCCCGCGACTTCGTCCGCGTGAATTTCGTGGTATGAAAAATAGATGTTGGCCGATTCTCAGACCTACTCAATACGCTCACAAAATTTCATGAGAATCGGTCTAGCCGTTTCGGAGGAGTATGGGAACGAAAACTGTGACACGAAAATTTTATTATATACTTTTATAATGATGATAATTATTTAATTATAACTGCGGTAACAGGTCACCACAATCTACATAGGATGTGCGAACTAAAGTGGTAATACCATAGGTAAATAAGAATTGGCTGTTAAACTTGGTCACGACAATATCATTTATTTTGGTTTACACGTGACTGAGGGAATTCTATTACTATGTAATCTATTGATAAAGAGATAAATTTGCCTACATCATCTATCATATCTAGGCAGTTACTAAGCAAGGTATACAGCGACACCTATCGCATTCACCACGAGTTTCCGAGTAACCGGCGCTTGTTTCCACAAAGCATTGGACCACAGAATTCGTGTCCTTCGTTACTAGTTGCTACTAAATCCACAGGGCGGCTCTTAACCTAAGCCGGTAGTTGGTAATCCTGGAGGTAAACATACCAACCAACAGATGCCGGAATGCACGTCATCGTTACATCGATAGTTAAGAAGGCAGGTGCTTAGATAAGGAAGGGCTCTGACGTTAGATAAGACAGATGTCACTACTTTATCAGGTGCCCTGTATTTGCATACTCTAACAAAAAGAGACGCCTTTCATTATTTGGCCATCAATCATACTTAACAAGTACAATTTTGCTTTAATCAAGTACTAATAAAAAAAAAGTTAATATTACAAATATATTTTTAACACAAGCTTTTAAATGAAAAGTACCATAATATTGTATTGTCATCAAACCTATTTTAGTATGAAAAAAATAATTATCATCGGATTTAAAATGGTTCTAATTTGGATTACAAGATTTGACCTAAAGAAACTCACATACATACAAACATTGCAAGTTAAATAAAAGCTTGTTACAAAAGACAAATTCTAAAGCTTGCTTTTTGTGTTCTTCTGTTATGGTCAAAGCACACCTTCTTTTGTTAAGGCAGCGGAACCTTCATGGAGCAGCTCACCAGGAGTGTGCGGGTAATGCCGGACTTTTATCGACTAAACCATCCTTGTTCTGTCCTTCTCAAGATTGACTGGTGGGTGGAAAATAATAATAATAATATTTATTTGCAATAAAACATGGTATTACAGGTACCAGTAACTATTTACTAATAAAGTACATAATTACACTACTTCACGCACCAGCCAGACTTGGTCAAAACAAACCCTGCCAAATAGCTTCTAATACTTGCAATATCTAACTTAGTGACAAACGGATCTGTAAACATACATCCAGGTGTATTAAAATGTATGTTTACTTATTCTTCCTTATGAATGTCACCGTCACAGGGTCATGCGATATCACTCGACTTGTCCAATATTGTATAAAGCTAAACAGGCAAAGGTGTCGATAAGATTAACTGACGGACTTGTATTAGTTATATTCTTTGCTTTTAAACACTTGTACGGTTAGCAACAGAAATAGCTTAATTTTACTTCACTTGACAAAGACGAGCAACCGGTAGATGCAATTGGCAAGTTGTCGTTCATTGTACCGTTCTAAGAGGGAGGCCTTTGTTCAACAGTGGACGTCTTTGCTTTTAAACATTTGTAGGGTTAGCAACAGAAATAGCTTAATTTTACTTCACTAGACAAAGGCGGGCAACCGGTGGATGCAATTGGCAAGTTGTCGTTTTTGTACAACAGTGGACGTCTGCCGGCTGAGCTGATGATGAGATAAAGACGTGAAAAATAATATGGTATTAGTAATTGTTTATTGATTTTAAATAACTTTTTATAGTGAAGTGTGCTTCTTCAAAAGTTAGTAGAATCTCTTTTTGGGAACTTGTTATGTTCGTTAGCTTTAGTTAATACGCGTGCATTTTTTCCCTTTCTAAGTGTTATGACCCACATATGGGGCATGGCTATTGTTTAGCTATTGTTTCTTCTTCGCGCACAGTCAGTGTTAACAGCACTAGTGTCAACTAATCGATAGGAATATACATCTATTCAAGTTAGAGTCTCTAATTGTAAAAGAGTCTAAATGATGATCTGTTTATTTACATTTTTACTATGTAAATTGTTCTTCAATTATAAATAAGTTTAAGAATGTATAAGTTCATCTACTTTTGTTGTATTTACATAATTATAAGTGTTAAAAAGATTATATTATTAAACAGAGGCCTGTTAAGCATCGTATCGAGTATCATTAGTCACTATGACTGCTGAGCATGACGTCCTGGGTTCGAATACGAAACGAAACGAAATGTTGCTGGAATTTTTCTATTGGGCAGATGTCAGTAACGCGTGCAATAGACTTGCCCCCTACTACATAGAGAACTTTAATATAACTGGCGAAGTGTCGATGTATTACACACCTTTGCCTACTCATCTAGTAATATTATGTTTATTTAACAGTTCCAGTCATATTTTGATTTCAATTAATGGTGAGGTTATTTTTATGTCTTCGCTAGTCTACTTACTTATTTATATTTTCTACATCTTTTCAGTATTGAGAGTACTTTACTCTTTGTCGAAAAACAAGTTGTATTTAATATCTAATAAATAGAGACTTAGGTATAACTTAAGTAGGGAGAGGTAAAGACGGCGCAGAACGCCAATAACAACACCAATATTATAATTTCTATTTATTGATTCAATTTGAACTTCGAACTCACAATAAAATGCAGCACAGTAAACACAAAAATCATCAAACCATTAATTATTATGTAGAATACTTATTAAAATACGTGAAACAGTGATTGGAAAAAGTTACATAAACCAAGATTTAGGTACCACTAACATCGAATATTGTTGACGAACGACAATAAATTTACATCGATTGAAAGTAGACATCCTATACCGACAAGAGACAGCTGATTTTGAGCAAAAAGTTTTGTTAAAAAAATAAGTGGTCGGCTCATTACCATCATATTAAAAATACATAGCGGTTACTTGATGCGGGATTAAACTTACGTTATACACAGTGAGTAACTTACGTAAATGCCGTACAATAAGCACGGGCGGGCGTCTACTCGCACCTCTTTCGCTGCGAAACCCTTCAACAACGCCATCTCTGTTTCACTCCGCGAACCAAGTTGTTACCAACCGTCAATATTCGAACGCTTTGCCATTCGCAGCGAAATAGGAGCAACAGAGCGCCGTGGCGCATCTGATATGACTTCATTTGTAGTAACGCCACTACGCCCGTAAATAAATAGAAATAGTGTATATAAATTAGCTTATGTAACAAATAAGCTTAAATGTATATAATACTGAGGCAGAATTACATCTTAACTACGACGTAACATTAAGTGTGGTACGTGGGATTAGACACGAGCGCAAGCCCTTACTTTATACGGACGAATGCGATATATAATTATATTTTGCTTTATATCTATGTATCTGACGCTAAAACATCTATATAATGTATTACTTTTTGTACATCTACTTATATATTAACCGTACATACACTCACTAAGCTTATTTGCCTCGCGACCGCGTACCCAAGGTGCGTACACAACCGTTTGCCGAAAGGTTTGCCAAATATAGATGCCCCTGTTGCCTTGACTAGATAAACAATTGTTAGCACATTCAGAATGTTGCCGGCGCAATATTCACATGTGAGACGAGAATTAGTTATTACTAAACGCACGTTGAGTACACGGCGACCTCTCACGTCGGGAACTTGAGTATTGTCCCGCGGGCGAACGAGAAGGATGCAAATGGTCTAGTGACACAGAAAGAAATCACCGACAACTCATGATAATTATGTAAATTATTATGAAGGAATGTTTCAGAGCAATCATAGACTTGGATAGAGGGATCGTTCACCCGCGCCGGCTATGCCGCCCGTCCCATTGCTAAGTACACATTAATTATTAAAATATATTTCCGCATTTATTACATAAAATTCACGTTATGTTCTACCTACGTTAGAAAAGTAAATGAAAGCGGGCATTAGGTGTTAGTAATTTAAGTTCAAATTTGTACGCGGAGCCTATATACACAGCGTACCATGGACGTTTGTTCCACTCGCCCCAGTGGTAACATTCAACGAACTAGTACAGGGAAACTATAGCTAAACGATAGACAGACTAACTGAGATCATTCGAGTAACACTAACAAAACGCACCGAAGGACAAGGAGCCCGTCGGACGTGACCACTGCGGGAGCGGCATCAAAAACTTAATTTAAAAAACTCGACTACAGTGACACTTATGAATTCTAGGACACTAGACAAAAAAACTTAGACCTAAGTTCTTAAGAAATAATAAAAAATATTTTGGTGCAAAATAAATAACAAAAAATAAACCGTTATCACTTCTAACCTTAACATATGACTGACCGCGGTACGACAAACGAATATTCCCACTAATCACACAAGCTTTATGTAAATGAATGTTTATAACAAAAGGCCCTCCCCGCCGGGAGTGCGGCGTCACCGAACAATATATAAGTTTCACACACATTCATTCCATAAAGAATTAGGCTGAGGACAATAGATAAAGGTGTAGGGTAGAAAAACACCCTGTCTCTAGGGGCATCTAGCACACATCACAAAAATTTTGATATCTGTCTATTTCCTTTAAGATTTTTTAAGCAGCATATTTGATTAGGGTATTTAATATCAATCGAAATAAATTCTACTTCGAGATTCATGAAAGAAGCTGCAGATCTAAAGGAAATAGACTGAAGAAATGGCCGAAAGGACTCCACAACAACCTATAACACTCCCTTCCAAAGTGGGCTTAACTCCGATGGGGTTAAGTCACTTGGCTGGACTTGGCGAGCGTCGCGCACTCCTGATGGGGCGGGAGGGGAGGGGAGGGGGAGGCTGGCTAGAGGACCAAGGATTTACTCTTTGACCTCGAAATACTTGTAGGTTGGGTTCTCGTAGCCGTTGATTTGCATGTTGGCCACGTGTCGCTCCTCAGGGGTCGGGGCGACAGCGCCAGTCTGTTCAACCTGCAAATACAAACAGTTCTTCGTTCACGATCCTATTGAGTTTATATTCTACCGGTGAGGCAAATGGGTAAGGTGCAATTTAGATCAGCTTATTTGTTGAGATCAAATTTACAGCTGCAGGGATGTTCATCTCAATATAGATTTTGTGGTTTTACGTTTCGTCTCTTGCAACGAATTCTAGTAGGATGAGTCACTACTGAACCGAGTCAAATCAGCAAGGTCCCCAAAGGCTTCAAACTAATATTTTACCATAAACAATTTTATTCCTTGAATAATTTTAAAATTTGGTCCTTAATAATCAATATTCAAATAATACAGATTATTTACTTTTGCACTGTTTTTTGTAACTCTGTTAAAATGTGTAAATATGTTGGGTTTAAATAAGGGCATCCCACCTGCACGAAGCCCTGCGCAGGCGGCGCGCGGTCGCGGCGGCGCGCCACGGCCAGCGCCACGCAGGCGGCGGCCGCCAGCGCGGCGCCGCCCACGCACAGCGCGGGGTACAGCGCGCCCGCGCCCCCCGCGCCCGCCCCGCCCGCGCCGCGGACTGTGTAGCCCTGCAAACAAACACATATGCCCATCACTCACTTATACACCACTGTAATCCTTAAAAGGTTAGGCAAAGTTTATATTTTTCAAGGAATCTAGTTTTGTACATACATTTTGCCAATCATCACTAAGTTTTATACTTGTATGTGACAAAAGTTTAGTATATATCAGCTTAAATAGCCATTCAAAGCCAGAAAGACGTCCAAAATTCCTTACACCAGAAAGGCAGGAAGTCATAGAGTAAAAAGAGTGACTTAACTTCAATTACGGTGTTAATATGTCTGTACTTACAGGCTGCGAGTGCTGCAGCTCGTGCTTGAGCGCATGCGCGGGTGGTGGAGGCGCACGTTCTTCGGCATGCTCCAGTGCAGCGCGCAGGCCTTCTCCCTCAGTCTGCAAGATACATCATTTTGTTAGGAATTATAAAATACACATACAGTACAAGTACTTATAAATCCTTGAACCTATAAATGGTAAATCATTGCAGACCATAATAGGTTTTCTTCAAAAACTTACCTCGCTAGTCGATCGTCGGCTGGAAGTTTCGCTGATCTCGCCGGTCTCAGCAGTCTCGCTTTCGGGAATGTCGGTCATCGTGCTCGTGATAATTTCCTTTGAAAAAATATAACCAAATGAGTAACTTCATCCCTGGGAATCAACCGCATAATTATGATCATACAACAAGAAACAACCACTTTACACGTTGCTCATAATAAATATTGTAGGTAGTCGTGAAAGGAGCTGCTTTTATTACTTCAATATCAGT
This sequence comes from Abrostola triplasia, assembly GCA_946251915.1. Classification (NCBI taxonomy): domain Eukaryota; kingdom Metazoa; phylum Arthropoda; class Insecta; order Lepidoptera; family Noctuidae; genus Abrostola; species Abrostola triplasia. The sequence goes on along the minus strand of OX276434.1, from coordinate 3,631,611 downwards.
TACTTACGGTAGTGGTGGTATCCTGTGAGAAAGCAGCGTGGGTGGTGACGTCATGTGGTGTAACAGATGCAGCGGACGGTAGAGGAGAGACACTAGCCGATGCCGATGGGGAAGCAGATGGGGGACCCGACACAGAGGGCACGGGGCCGCGGGTGCTGCTTGAAGAATCTTCGATCTCACTCGCCTCGCTCGCTTCGTCGTCAGCTTCCAAGCTCTCCTTAACTCCGTTTGAGGTCTGAAAAAAAGATATAAAGCCGTCAAATGTGGGTCTTTTATAGTACTGTCTTATTTATGTCATATGTTCAAAAAGTAGTGTCTTTAATAATCGTTCCCAGTAGAAGTATTACATGATCCTTAAATATTTTAATTTGTATTTCATCATTCTCTTCTCCCTGGATAGTTTAGAATCTTTCGTTTACCTTTTCGCGTTCGTTCTGGATGTCCTGTCGCTGGCGGGTGCGCTGGTCTCGTTTGGCGTTGAGCTGGTCGCGAGCTGCCTGTTCACGCTGCACTTCGGCCTCGATGCGGTCCAGCAACAGTTCTTCGGCTTCAGGAGTCATCGACATCAGAGATACGGCCATGTCGTCCTTGGATTGCATCGACTGTAATATTAAAATTCAATGTGATTCCACAATAAAGGAGAAGGATAATTCAAGTTATAGATTTACGATACTAATATATGAACGTTTTATAACACACAAATTAATATACTAAGTCACTTTTGATAAACTATTCAACTGACTTAAAAAACGGATTAAGCTATGTATTTGTAGCATATATTTTTGGTCTTACCTGAACGTAGTCTTCAATAGCAGTTCCGATGTTAGCATAAAGGTGGGGGCGGCGGCGAAGGGCAGATAGAGCACGTTGAAGAGCACGATCAGCATCCTATGGAACAGAAATGAGCTTGATTTAACATGAATCTTCTTCTATAGGAAGCTTAAATTTTATGTTGCGAATAGAAAAAAAAATATTACAAATTCTAATGCATTTTGACTTGAACATGGTCATGAATCTTTTACATTATACGTTGGTATCTTGAAGGTCAGCAATTAAAAACCGTAGTCATCGCAGACTGACTCTTCAAACCAGTCTGATATTAAACTTGTCTTTATTTATATACCTGTAGTCGGTCAGCAGCGCTGGTCCTCTCGGCGGCGGCGGCCTCCCTCCCGGCGGCGGCGGCGCGGCGCCACGCGGCCAACGCTCCGCTGCGCTCGGCAGCCAACGCACGAACTAGACGCTGCAGACACTTTTGGACGCGATGGGCCTGGGAATAACAATCACAGTTTATAAAGGCAAAATAAAAATAATAAGGAACTTGATAAAACTTCTCTTATATAAAAATATACTTACATTAGGAGGAGTATCCCGGAGAGAGCGAGTGTAGCAGGCGAGTGCGGTACGACGACGCTGAGCAAGATGAGCCAGAACGCGCTGTTGGTGAAGAGCAGCTAAGCGACGGCGCTCTGCCACGCCTTCCTCCTCGAGAGACTGAGGAACATTAAAGTTGTTAAAGTTTATGGTGATTGGGTTGATACCTATTAGTACAAAGATTAATAGGAGACTTGAAAAAACATAACATAAAATGTCTTTGGAAGTCAATATTACCTGGATGTTAGACTGGAATTTAGCGGTCATGCGTTGACGGAAGGTCTGTGCGGCGGCGGGGTCTGTGTTCATCATCTGCTGGTAACGGTCCTCAAGCTCTGACCATTCCTTCATGACCTTCGTGATCTGACACAAATAATTTGAATGATTGTTATAAATGCGTAAATAAGTCCTTAATTTGTATATGTCGTGCAGGTTCTAAAATCTTAGTAGAATTAAATATCTTTCATTAATATATATACATAGTCAATGGTTACCTTTTCGCGGTGCGTCTCCTCAAGCCTCTGCTGAGCATCCTTGTAGCTCTGATGTTCGGTTCGAGGGTCGAAATGAGAAAAATACGGGTCCGAAGTAGCGGTAGAAGCCTGCAAATAATTGAACAATCAGTCTTTAAATTGATCCTGATTTTGGACCCTTTTCCTTAGATCCAAAACCGTTTAAATTATGCATCCAAACTGTACATCTATTGGCTACTACTTAATGTAAAATGCTGCGTGCATTTCTTTGGTATCCATAGCGATTTACTCTTACTCATATATATATACACGATGATGATGATATGCCCTTTAAACACCTGTTAAGTCTATTCACAAAGCTATTCATTGAGGTGCAAACGACAGTTAAGTTTTTTATGGATAAAGGGGTTAGATGTTAGTTACTAACCGTAGTAGTCGTGGTGGTGGTGGTAGTGGTAGTAGTTGTAGACGGCGGTGAGGAGGTCTCAGGGCGCGGCCACGAGTTGTCTTCGCTGTCAGTATAATCGTCATCTTCGGTGTCGTCGTCGCGAGACAAGTCCGCGTCTTCGTCTTCGTCCATGTCTGCAAAAGATGATCCTGTTTATTGACAATCATTTTAATATAAATAACACTTCCAACATAATATTATTTCATTTTTTTATAGACACAATTAACAACGGGCTAAGAAATTGTGTTAGAAAACAATCATTTACGTACCATCATCAGTGTCGTCATCGTCGTCATCATCGCTAAGGTTCAGGGTGTCGTCATCATCATCGTCGTCCAGAGCGTCATCATCATCTAACAAGTCATCTTCGCGCTCATCCATTGCCGCTGAGGCTGCAAGCATCTCTTCACCTCCAGGGCTAACGGGAACACCTACATCCATGGGCTTGTGCATCTTCACGTTTTCTGCAATAAAGCATACGAATATCGTTTTATTTTAGGCTTAGAAAATATTTAACATTCAAAACGAATAACAGCTATATATATAGTTATTAGGTAACTTTTGTGATAAAATGTAATAAATCTCTATGTGATAAATCTTGAATACTAACCCTTAAAATGTTTTGGGCAGCAGACAAACTCGACGCCTGAGAATAGGCTGATTCCACATGGCAGTAGCATGGCGAAAGTCCTGAGCTTGAGTCCTCGTTGGGCGCATGCGCGGCCAGCAGTGGCGTTCCACCTGGCGAACTGCCAGCATCGCGATTGGTTGTGGATGTGGTCGAAGAGGCAGCTCTCTGGCACCAGCAGCGCGTCCGATTGGAATGGACCTTCTGCCGCCAAACACTCTTTGTAGTTATGCATAGTAGGTGAAGGTAAGTGGAGGAACATTACATGTAACACGTTAGCAAAGTTTCCAAACGTTAGTAAAGGCTTTGTTTTTTAATACGATGGTTATATATTTTCAAAAACTTAGGCTCTTTTGCCCTCTACTGCAAGTACTGATAGCCATTTGTAATGCTTACTTAATTGACATTGCTGAAGTAATTAGGCTTGGCAAGTTGCAGGGATGATGTTTATCTTAGGACTACTTGCAAGAATATTCAGTATCCATTTGTAGTGAACTATAATTCTCTGGATTCCTTATGGATTTATTTAATGGAGATATATATTGAGTAATAGCTACGTACCAAGACAACGGAACGGTTTCACCCATCGCGTGACCTTGCACTTGGCCGCGTTGCCTGTGCCCAGCTTGCACCAGTTGCTGACCTTCACGTAGTGAGAGGCTTCAACGATGTTGGTGATGTCGTGGCTCGGGTATACCTGAGAAACAAAGAAATCAGGCTTAAAGTCTATTCTACCTAGGTCGTACCGGGGAAAATCGATGGCTTGAATAAAAGTCCTTGAATGGACTTCATTGTTTGGAAAACACAAGCATATTATAAAAAGAATCGAGACCTAAAACTTGGTTTTTAAATGTATTCAAAACACAGTCAAATTACATTCAGTATTTCAAATTGCCCATAGCATAGATAGATTTGTTATGTTCCATTTCTTCTTTCATCGTTGTTTCTTTGTAACTTAACTAATCAGATATTAGCCAATTAAACCGCACAAAATCGACAGTATTCTATCGGAGCGACGCCAGTAATTTGCCCTTTGTAATTTTCACGTAAACACATTCCCTTCCAAATCAGAAATTCCGTAAAATGGAATTCGGCAATTTAAAAGGGGTCGTTGCTACGCAGAGCTGTTCGGTGTTTTACTTGTTGCTACCCTAAGTAGTTACGTATCCAATCTATCTGTGTAATCATTGCGCTTTGTATCACTTTGATAATGTCAGTCATATTGTATCTAGAGGTGCACAGTCAAGAATAGCATAGTGTGCTAATGGTGTCTCAACGCATATCTATGTTCACTTATCTGTTGTGTATTGTATCGGATTGTAATTGTTACATTGAAGAGCAAAGACCTCATAAGAAGACATGTGTTGATCACTAGGTACTGATTTTTCTTCAGTAATATTCAGTAGTGTTTTTAATACCTTTGAAACCTCTTAATTAGGTACATTATTACAAAAATACGTTAGCCTGGATACCTAAGTTTAAACAAAATGTGTACCTATATGCCTGATTATAAAAGTGTTTCCTTGATCATAAAAGACAAATTGATCCCTAAATTCGTTGACTCAATGCAACTTCTTGTTTCAAAACCAATTGCAGATGAGTATAAATCCTTTTTACAAAACATACAAGGTTTACAAATAAATGGGTGTTAAGAGAGTCAGGTTGGAAATGAGTTTGACTGATTGAATAGTGTATAAAGCAGGGGTATTGCTTGATAAGCGGTCTGTTAACAGGATTAGTGGGTGGAGCCACTAAGTCGTGGTCACGAGGAGCACCACGAGGTCACGTCTTCTGTGCGCCAACGTGTAGCTTCATTTACGACCATTTAATCGAATTCATTGGTTTATTCAAAACTACTGTCGTTATACTTACTTCGTTTTAATTTTATAAAATCTAACGTTAAGGTTTATAATTAATTACACATAATTGGCGACCTAATTGGCGCAGTGGCTTAACGATTGACTGCTGCGACAGACTGCTCCGCTAAAGGTTGCGGGTTCGATTCCCGCACGGGACAAAAATTTGTGCGAACCACAGATGTTTGTCCCGAATCTGGGTATTTGATATTTTATGTTTGTGAAACGCACCCACAACGCAGGAGACATACCTAGAGCGGGGCGACGTATTTTAAACAAAAAAACTATTTAATGCGCATCACGATGGACACGCATACAGATAGACTTCTATTGCTTAATATCAACCACTACAGTAGGTTTCTGAATCACGGTGTTGGACTTTAAACAAAACAATCTAGAAGGGTCTAACCTTATAGCATTTCCTCAAGAAGTTCTGTTAGGTATGAACATCTAACTAAAATTAACACCTTTTGTCCAAATCTTACCTTCTTGCAGTAGTCGAGGATCTCCATCTTGTCCTTTAAGCAGTTGTGGGGCTTGGTAGTGAGGTCGGGCGTCCACCGGCCGGCGGCGGACATGTACTGCGGGTGGTAGGTGCCCCCCGCCTCGCACAGCACCGCCACCTGCGGCTCCGCCCCGCTACTCGCCTGGAACAACACGGAACAGGAGCTTAGACATGTTCAGACATGTTCATTTAGTTTCATACGTTATGCTGGAGCATAAGTGACTCGGTTATTATCAGCGAATGCCTCACTCACATCATAATAATATTATATAATAATGATCTTGATAAGTTAAGTTGTTCTTATATAAATAAACTACATTTTAAAAGTCCTTGTAAAATAGGTCGTTCATCTAAAAGACTCTTAAGAAGAAAACCTACATACAAAAACAAACTCATACCAATTACATTTCAGAAAAATATTTCGTCGATAATAATGTAGCCTATCAATTTTCCCAAGTTGTCACAACACTCAGACGCAGCCAGGCATATACCTGTCAGATTAGTCTAGACAGACCAGCGGGGGAGGGGAGGCGTCTGGTCTAGAGCGCAGAAACACAGACCGGGTCGTTGGTCGTCCCGAGTAAATTAGACTTCTTTCTGCAGGATTATCGAGTACGGGCTTAGAGGTAAGCTGCGTGAAATTCAGTGAAATGAATATAATGCTAATTAATTTAAAGGACTTTAAAGGTAAGAATTAAAAAGAGATTCAATACTGAATAATAAAAAAGATGGACTCTTTTTCGGGACAAGTTAATTTATTCGTGATGTTAAATGTTAAATCAGTGAAAATAATATTAACATGTCTTATAAAGCACAACAATACGAATGCACATTTAAAATTCTAATGTTACACAAAATTTAGTAGCATTGTCTGCACGAAACAGAGCAAGCGAAGGGCAACAACCCGTAACCCAATACACGTCAACCCTACCAACGTTTTCCCATTACCTTTGCAATACATTGCACGTTCAAACGTACTGTAAATCGATCGTTGGTAAACAAGGGGGGCGATGTAACTTGATAGCTGATTTAGCGTCGAAATCATGGTAGATATACTACGCTATTTTAGACGTTTAAACAGTGTTATTATTAGAGTATTTATAGTCAAACTGTAAAAAGTGAATGACCGATGTCAGTGAAAACTGAAATAATAGATACATTCAAGTTTTTAATTTAGGTTTCAACGTTAGTTTATTTAAAGTCGTTGTTTTAAAAAAAAAAGTTTATGCAAACACAACGGTAAATTGGTAATTTGAAACGAACGCAGATTTAATACATACATAATTTAACTATAAAATAAAATATTTGAACGTAAAAATATGTTCGATTTTCAAATAAAACGTCGAATTATTCTTTGCATTTTCTTTATATTATATTTTGTTAGAAATGAAATTTCTTTCTAATAACAATAAATGTTATTTTTTATTGTATTAAAAAATCCCTAAACACTTCGGATTTCGAGTACAACTCCATAAAATGGAAGCACACTTTAATGCGACATTCCACCAATGAAAACGCGGTGTCTAGACACAAAAGCACTCTGAAACGTGCAATTAATTTGCAGATGAAATATAATAAAATTTTATTGTTACGTTTTGCTGTAAGTATCAAAGGGTTATAAGGCCGCTATCATTTTTTGTTCGTGTTAATGACTGATCAAGTGATCACATAGCGATAAGTAATTGGATGTGTTAATATCAGTATATTTATTGTTGAGTAACGTAAACTATGTGCTTTGAATTGAATATTAGCAGCAATAAATATAAGATTATGACATAATATATTGTAACTATTGTAAGGCCATTTACAGACTCTAAAAAAATCGTATTCAATTCACCTGTGCCAATGGAATTTATATCGACATCTTTTAAATATACAATAGGCTATATTAATAATATTAACTTAACCGAAAGACGCATCGTTGGCAGGTCTTCCACCAGGTGAACCGACAATATCGGCAGATTTGCGGGCAACCGGTGGATGCAAATGGCAAGTTGTAGTTCATTGTGGCTTTTATGGCCTTTGTTCAACAGTGGACGTCTACCAGCTGATGATGATGACTATGAAATATACAGCTGTATATAAACAAGACGTGATGATAGTATAAGACAACCATTGTAATACGAGTGGTAGAGTACCATAAATAAAGGCGTACGTCTCTCAACTTACATAAGTTTTTCTCTATTTACCTTCATTCGAGTCGCAGTCGACAACGAGCGTTTTCATTTCTTGAACAGTTCTTCAAGACGTTACCAGAATTTTACTAGTACTTGTAATAGTTAATTAGCAAGTTTTCACTCAGTCGTCTCCTCTTAGCAAATTAATGAAAGTCCTGCAGTGGAGATGAATCTGTCTGTTTTGATTAAAAAGGTTTGTTCAGCGTCGTTTTAAACTCATCAGAATATTTTAGATATTACTCCGACTTTTCTAGAGCTTTTGCTAATATTTTTTACGATCTGCTTGTGTTTTATTTTCTCGCTTCATAAGAATAAATAATTTAATACAGTGTATGAGTGGTTATAAAATACGAAGAAGAATTTAATATATCACTGGAAGGTCGACATTGCTAGACAGGTTTTTTGGAAATTCAATATTTCGTTTTTCAATATTCAATCTTTAGATTTATTAAGGTAAAGTCTACATTAGGACAAGAGTATGAGTCTGTGTAGCTTGCTTTCATAGGTAGCAAAGGCAGCATTGTAATAAACCTGCAACACGATTGGTTTAGATACATCTCCTGCATACCCGAACGTACACCGATGGAACGAAGCACTTGTAGTAACAATAAAACTTCTTACATTTCCAGTTTGTATTGTGAACCAAGTTGTATTACTTACAACAAATGATAGCTAGTTCTAGAATAGTTGAGGTATTAGTTAGGCACGTCTCGACAGGAACAAACTTGCCTCGTTAGTGTGTTGACGAGAGCCATCCAACGTAAAGTTTGGGCGGTGCTACGAATTTGTCTCGCTGAAGGCTCCAGGTGTGATATACGCAAAACAGTACACGTAAATTTATTCTTTAAATCTGTCGTATTTTGTCGAACTGGTTGAGTTTCGTTTGTGATGCAGAACCCTTGTATCGTGCTAGCAATGTATACGCAACATCTTACTGCATATAAACATATTTTGATGATTCGCTACGAAGTAAATCCTTATATTAATTTAAAAAAATATCTAAAAGCCTTTCAATGTCGACTAATTGCTAAGAAGTTTTATAGAAATTAAATTATTTACTTTTGTAAGGGAAACCGATATGCTCGTGCTCTATATTGAATTAAATTAAAATATTACATACAATATTATAAGTAAAGAAGACATTTTCAATGATGTTTAATTAAATGAACCATAAAAAAATCTCCTTTCATTCAAATTTTCTTTGAAATAAGGTACTGGCTGTTTACAAAAAAATATTTTCTTAGTTCGAATACAGAAGAATAAACCAATAAACATAAAATAAATACAGGCTTCTCCATTTAAGTCGGACTTGCTGACTCGGCGAGTCAAAACACGGTAGCTCGAGTCGGAGGAGAGGGAGGGCCAAGTGGGCGAAGGAGTGCTAAGTGCAAACTCTAGTATTGTAAAACGGAAAGTTCTCAGGAATTACGTCCGAAGTACGAGCAGGGCTGCCTGCTAACCGATAATTTCCAATACCGCGGGTCCGTAGCAAGACTTCTTCGTAATACTAAGAATTAGAAGTAATTTTGATAATTGAGTCTGGTTCGCTTCAGTTAACTCTTAGCGGGGTTGGTGTGGACTTATTGGGGTCAATTACCGTCGTTTTGTAACTGTCATTAGGCTAGAATGGCACTGCGTACATTGACTTTAAGATACTAATTTGAAATTTTAATGAGGTAGGCAGGGCGTGAGTATGGCTACAGAATTAAACTGTAGTCGACAACTAGGCGTATGTCGAGATGACCATTTTCTAATCTAATGTTTTTTATAAGTTGCTGAAACATAAAATGTAGCTTGACTACAGAAAAGGAAATAGTTTAGAATTAAAATAGAAGGATCAACTGCTATTTTAACCATCCATAATTGTACACCAAAAATTTAATTTAATCATTTAATTTCTAACATAAAAGAAATCGTATTGAACAAGCATACCAATACCAACCCTATTCGGTTGTAAACACGCGCCTGTATGGTCTGAAGACTTTAACGCCTTTGCCAACACCCTGTACGTAATAAACTTAGCGATATATTGCTGGATACTTTGCCCGTCATGCCTGTACCGGATTAACTTCAAGAATTAAGTGCTCACATGATTTATAGTGTAGAATCGACCTTAAGGCAGGATTTACTCATTCATGGTATGTTTTATGGACGCACGAAAATGACCTTATAAAGTAACCTTAACTTTACAGCAGAAATGCTGGATGATAAAGGAGAAATTATAGAAATATAGTTGGATGGCCTAAGCCTTTGTTCAATAGGTGACGTCTTCTGGCTGATAATGATAGAATTACAAAATTATGTTCTAAAACGTTTTTAAGAAAAACCCTAAGCACATTTCATATCGATCAGAATTCTCGTGATGTTGCTTTTGTTTGAATACTGTTTCCATGTGCACTATGTACTTAAAATGTACATACATAATTCTAAGATCACAATACCTAGATACTATGTTAATCTTTGTAAGTACCTACATATGTAACAACAAATCTAATAATCACGAGGATATTAATATACATTGTAGACTCTACATTGTTATTAGAAAACCGTCGCCCTAACCAATCTGCCATTATGTTGAAAGCTTCATTAAGACCCTGTAGCCGTGACGTCATAATTTAATCATTACGTGCCGTTAATTATCCATAATGTTGGGTTTATCACCTATATTTAAAGAGGCCCGTTTATAAGGGTGTTAGCGAGCTGGCAGCTTATCTGAAGCAAATATGGCTTTTTCATAAAATTAAATAAGGAAGAAATATAAAATAACGACTTAATAATTAAATTTTGGTTTTGTACTGTAGTATATCCTTATAACTATTATGTAGCTTTTTCCATACTTATAGCTCCAGCTTTGTACGATAAGATGCCTTTGCCCTGCAATTAACAACCAACCAACAGTTTCAGCCAAAGTAATTAGTCATAAGCCGAATAACTCAAATTTAACTAAAAAATGAATTAATGTGAAAATAAAAATAATTAACATGTGTAGTTATAAAATGGATTACGTCGCCATCAAATTAACCAAGGCGTACTTTAGCGATGGATTGCAATGTCTGTTCCATCTCAGTCTGCCATAAAGGTCACGACTTTAGGGAAATATCGGCGTGATAATTTTTTAAATTAATTACTTTACTAGCCTCTAGTGGCTTCGTACGTAAGATTAATAACTACTGCAAAGCTACGTATCTCCGTCGTTAAATTCGACTGCAAATGTCGATTAATCTGCGAGTTCCCATCAAGTTTATATCTCTGATGGGTAACTGTTTCTGTCATCGTGATTACTTAATTACCCCTTTGGGCTTTTAGGCTAGCAAGGCGTAAGTCCTATTGCCAGTAGTGGATTATATTGAGAAACTGCGATATGTACGTTGGTAACCATTATAAGGATAATTACATCGACCAATGGTCGTCTATAACATTGTACAACTTTACTCAGAAGATACAAATCTAATAAATAATTCCAACATCCCTCTACATCTGTATAAAATAAATAAACTAATTGAAAAGCTAACTTAGTTAAAAGTGTTTGGAGAAACCAAAATATCTACAATAACTAAAACCACGTCCAAAAAGCAGATTGTATTACCAACTGCTATAACGCTCACCATAAAATTTCTTAATAACAACAATTCACGAAACAAAGCCATCGAAATCGGTTTTAAAATCGTTTTCCACGAACCAATTTATAAGTCAGCGACTTATAAACTCAGCAAGATAAAAGTTAGAAGTTACATCGCCTCGCCGAGTGTATTTAATAACGTATCGAACGTACACCGGAGACCGGTGTCGGGAGTGTCGAGAGCCATACAGCGCGGCGTGTCGACACTCCGACTGTCCGATATTGCGAAAGTTGCGCCTTTGCAAAATTGTTCTGGCTTATTTAGAAAACTATTTCGATTTGAGAGCGATTCCGCTGTCGATTTGATTGAATTTCCTTTCAGGCATTATGTCTGCTTTTTGTGTCTCAATAGGTTAGTATAAAAGACGAGATTTTTAAGATGTTGGATAAATAGATTATGTATATACGATAAACGTCAATACTATTTTTAAAAATAAGCTTTTAATAAGATTTACAAAAGAATCCTAAACGCTACTTAGTACCTGCGTGAAATAAAAAGCAGTCACGTGACAAAACTGTTGACAGGCAATTTCTTTACGTAGCACAAGTAAAAGGTATAGCAGAAGAAGAAATATTTCATCCAGTCACTTATATTGCGGGTCTGATTAATCAAATGATAACAGAAGTAGGAATAATTCAAGTTGGGTACTAAGCCGTATTTTATGGCACCCGCGGCCATGGTTTACGAGGCGACGCTTGTCGCTACACCAAAACTTTGGGGACTCACAACGTCTTATTTTTGTAACATGTGGCGTGTATCTCGCTGAGGCAGCTAATATTTGCTGTACCGTTTAAATTGGAAACGTTTTCAACAAAGTTGGCCACATTTTATTAAATAAGATAAGGTTCTATTTGTCCTTTGTGTATCTAGTTTTGATCTAATAACAAATATGAAATAATTCACACGTATTGTTACATTAAATGCTGAATAATTTCTACTATTTATAACTCATAATTGATTTGCCGAAATTACAATATTCGAATTCAATTATGATGAGATGAGGTTAATTCAGTCATCATAATTAACTAATTAATAGGTGTTCGAAATTCTCATTAATATTCCTAACACAAAACTATTCGTAATAATCAATACATAATTTTATTGAATAACTACATATGAAACACGTATAGTTATTATAAGTTCAATTCACGATTGTATTTTAATTCTCATTAACTTAAAAATCATGAATTTCCATTTCTTTTCATATAAAAAGTAGCACAAAACAGAATGAACGTTGTAAACACAATCAGACATTGTGGCGCAGGCCTGTGAATGCTGAACATTTGCCAGTTGGCACCAAAAGTGCCACCCGACTACTGACGAACAAGCCAACACAACTATTTATTTTTATGGAGCAAGTAGGGTGGAAGAGACAGGTTATGAGACTTATCTGTTGTCAGGTATAGTGTACAGCTGGGTGGCTGACATGAATGTGATGTATGATGTCGCATGCAATTGATCAATAGACATGGTGCATGTCTTTCTGTATGTGTACACAATACAATAATACGAAGTCGAATTGTAAAGAAAAGGTACTGGTACCAAAAGTGCCACCCGACTACTGACGAACAAGCCAACACAGCTATTCATTTTATGGAGCAAGAGACAGGTTTATTGGACTTATCTGTTGTCAGGTATGGTGTGGGTGTCATCAATACGATGGGTGATGTGGCGTGCAATAAGTGATAGTTAGGTATAAGATGCATGTTTTATGTACATATGTATACACATTGGATTTGTATAAAAGTCTTATATGTCAGCAAAGCCATGTAAAATATTTCACAAAATTTACAAATATTTTTATTGCAAACAATGGACATTTTTGTACATTATAAATTTTAGACTAACATAAAAACGGTATAAATCAAAAGAAAATTTTCTAGTATTTTGTCTATGAGGTGTGTTTTACGATTCTTTATTATTTATATCAAAGCATTTTTAGGCATCCTAATTAGGCACAATATGAAACATTGGCACGCGTATCATTTAACAAGTACCACACTTAACCCTCAGTGACTACAGTGACACATTCGACCCAGACATCCTTCACTTAATATGCAAGTCATACGAATAAATAAAGCTACAACCATTATTTTCATGAAATATATATTTTTTGTTACAAGTAATTGGCTTTTCATCTTTAGAGGGATTTAAGGGAAAGCCTATAAAATAAGTCAGTTCTCAGAAGAAATAACTTAATTATCGATGCCTGAATCAATTTTTTATTACTTTATATTGAAAAATAAATTAGGTAGGTATCGATATTCTATGTTATCACGAACTCACAATAATCCCAAAGTCTCAGATTCTACCCGCATACAAAGTCTTTCGACAATCCCAAGTACAAGAAATTTAAAGTAGAAGCTCCTTCAAAAATTCTATCGGTCGACAAATAAACCGCGACTATTGGCGGGAGTTTCCACAAGTCCGGGAACTTGGCACTTTATGCAAATGCATGCAGATCCCGCGCGGACACTTGTAAGTACGACACTAAAGGATCGGAAAAAATAGGGCTGTCACTTGTAATTAGTTGCCTAGGTCCTCGCTGTTACTAACGAGACAAAGAAAAATTGCTTCAGTTCTTTTCCTTTTATTTTAGTTGTTAACTTGAGACAGTGTTCATATGCTTAGTAATTAGTATATTTGTGTAGACGACAATAATAATTTAGGTGGAGCATAAATTGAATATGTAGTTGAATAATAATAAATTGGTCAACAAAAGATGAGGCTATCCACACGAACTGTACTGGATTACTTCTTTCCACCTATTTCACAATACTCAGCAACAAATTACGTCATTAATTATAATTATGATAAGTGACTCTTCAATCGCTCATTTAATTGCACGCTGAAATAATAATTGTCACGTTTCGATAAATAACAACCCTTGTGGAAGACGGTTATTTTATTTAATGAATAAACATAATATAGGTACAACGAAAATATCATCTCAGATCCTTCACAAAAATACATACTTGACCCTTGTTGGCGCTCAAGTATAATATATCACAATTTTAGCTGTCAACAGTTGACAGCCCTTGCGAAGTCCCGCGCTCGGCAAGTCCCGCACTTAAACGTCCTCGGCACTTTTTACTTACACGCTCCTTCAGTTCACAACTCAACAGGGAAATTAAAAAGAAATTCATGCACAGACTGAACGAATGTCTTTTTAATTTGGTTTAAATCGACGCGAAGTCACGTTCTTCTTTCACATATGACTGCGATTTATCCTCAATAAAAAGATTTATTTAATGATTGGTTGATTTTACACCCTACGATTTGAATAAATGGAGCAAGTAAAAAACTGACTTATGCAAAAAAACTGTATTTTGTACAATGTTTAATTACTATCTTTTGTGTAAACGACGTTTCAGTTGTCAAAATGGAATCATAACTAGCAATAGGACTTCTTATTTTATTTTGTCTTTATTCGTGTGAATGATTTCCCTGAAAATATCTATTTGGTACGTGTGTCCTTCGCGGTTGACTCCTCTTACCTATAGATTCTTTACAGACATGACAAATGGCACCCTCTGAGTGTCTCGACGTGAGAACCATTTGTCTAACCGCCTGAATATTGGGGGCGAGGAAAAACTTCCATATTTACATATTGTACCTACCGCTGGCGTTGCTGGATTCACTCTTGGAGTTTTAAAAGATCGCCGATGTTTGAAAGGAAAATTTTGAACGGTTGTTTTAGGATTATAAGTTCTAAAGAAGATGAGTATTTTCTGTTGAAATACCTTATTACAGGCAATATTTTATGTAAAATGCTCTCCGTTTATTTGACTTTTCATGATAAGAAAAGGAAACACATTAAGAAATTATTTAATTTTCAGATTAATGTAATATCTTAGTAGTGAAATGAGAATGCTTCCAACCTATTTTCTTAGATTTTGACTAGAAGAGAGCATAGAGTATTTACCACTTTACTAAGTCGAAGATTGTTAGATGCTCTAAGATTGTTAGTCGAGTCCTTGGCTTACAATGTAAATAAAAAAAGTATCCAATACTTCCGGCCATAACTCTCAGCTTATAAAATAAAACTTTCAATGCTTCATTTTCCTATCCGCATTATTTCTGGCAACATTACCTAGCCGCGGTGAAGTTAAATATTCAGCCGCCGTAGCTTTGCGAAGTTTCTTGCCGCACTTACAACTTCAGAAGCCTTTGTAAGGAGGTTTTAATTTTTAAAATAATTTCCTTTATGTACCTACCAGCCGATCGCCTAGCCCGCGGTTGTTCTAAAGCTAAACTCTCCTCAACTTTTATATTTCCCTTGGAAGAACGTTGTTCAGAAATGTGGCTACGTATGCTTTATTTTTAAGGCGAAATTTAACTGGAGGCGTTTTGGTTATACATTTTGGTTTATAAATATTTGCTTGCGAGATATGGTATAAAAGGAAAACTGTGGTATGGTGTAATGATTCAGGATTCGATTAGGTATATGTGCGTAGCAATGTATTTTGTATTTGTATAATATATGTAAGCGTAAATGAGAAATTCGTAATAAAGTCTAGTTCATAAGGGTAGTGCTCAAATCTTAAGATAGTTATGTTCGACTATTCTCATGTTCAACTGAACAAGGATAAGTACTACTACTCTACACACTAGTCTATATTTAACGAATTTCTATATACCGTGTCTCTATAATTGGTTGGTGAGAAAAAAAAACATTATTATTGTCACGATTTTCTTCTGTTTTGAGAAATGTTGAGTTGCTTCACTATCGTTTCCCCGAAAACCTATCAACATAATTGTTTGCAGAAATAATTAGTAGCGCAGCAGACGTTCCCCGTATTTCAAGTGGCCTGCGAACGTTTGATGCATACCTGGAAGCTTTAACTTCATTTCGTGTGTACAGGCACTCAGTAGCTACCGACATACATGATGTTGCTATATTATAAGGCTTTATATTATTATTAAAAGACTTATGGGAAGTTGACTTCGACTTGTTGGTAAGGATTGGTTGCAAAGAGACCAAGATCTGGAGAAATAGACACCAGGGGAGGAAAGTCTGAAATGAAGCGGTGTTATTTTATTGTTTTCAAGATCAGTTTCAAGGGTCTTTATAAGAATATTTTACTTTGAATCTTAGAAACTCCAGGGCCGATAGCGTGGCTTGAATTTGTGCCTGTTTACGTGAAACTTATACTGTATTTGGAAAAAGTGAGTGTAAATTAATATAGCCCTCGTATAATGTAACTGTAGTGAAATGAAAATAAAAGTATGGGTAGTGTTTTTTAAAAATAATTTTATGAATATGATACATTGATATCCAAACCCAACTAGGCAAATATTAATTAAAATATCTAGGTAAGCTTTGTTATTTTTTATACGATTTTAATTGGTACAATAATAAAAATGAAACAGAAATAAATTGGAATTTTAATATGACAGCCATGCTTGAAATGAGTGAATTCATTTTGAAATGAGTAATAAATTGAAATTTATTACTCATTTCAAAATGAATTTAAATCGCACATCAGTTGTTTTAATATTTTTATACTCACAAAAACATACTTTTATTTTTTTATTATCGTATTATTTCATATTTTAAAGGCATACAAACTCAACAATATTGTTACGCAAATTCAAATTTATGTGGCCAGTGACAATAACATTTTCTTACGTGTCTGAGAAGATAGTATTTTGATGATAAATACTATTGAATAATCAGAGCAGAGACTTTTGCCCAAAATGGGAAAAATTACCTAAGCTCACAGGCCCCGCGTTCGACCATTTTTCCTTTGCGTACACTGTGTCCATCAACATGGCGTACGCTCCTCTCTCCCGCCACTTCACACCCGCTTAATGTTGCTAGGCTAGAAGTGGAATACCGCTTCTGGGGTAAATGGCGATGTTTTGGTTGTGATTATTAAAGATTTGTATAAAAAGATTTTTAATTAACAAATGTTATATTATAATGTAATAGTTTTTAATTCTAATACTATTGCCATTGACCGAATAAGCACAAATAATTATAGACTCCGTGTTACTACCTAATTATACTGCCCAGACCGGTAATCAAACTCCACACCTTACGCATATAAAACATAATTCTTCCTCCTTTTAGCATTTTTACAAATAAAAATATTAACAAATCACGGGGTAATATTTCACCTAAATACTTGCAACACTGACAAAATGGACGCTTAGTTTCATTGTCAAATAATTACGATAAAAAATATTCGACATTTAAATAAAGAGACGTATTTATGTGAAACGTACACATGAAATGTAATCCTATTATATTTTTATATATTTCCGACTGCAGTTTTCGTCATTAGCATTACGCAGGTCGGCATAATTGAATTAAATGCGCAGCGTATAAAACGTCCTAGCGATGCGCGCGCTTTTTAAAAATGAAATGTCAAAATTTCCAACTACTCCATTTTGGAGTAGTTGGCATACTTACATTATTTTGCGCGGTCACGCCTTCTGGTTTGTTCTATATTCTAAGCCTAAGCTATACAAAAAAAATCCGAGTTCTCATATTACCTTCCAATAGAAATTAGAACCGGTTGAACGGACAATGAAGTTTTGTTAATTGTCTAAAGTTATTGAAAATGGAACATAGAAAGAAGTTTCGACAACCATTCCATCAACCATCAGTTAGCCATATAACATTCTCTAATACTTTCAATTAGTCGCCTGTCACTGCCAGACTAGTATAAACTAACCGTAAATGTAAACAATTTGTTGTGTAAACACCGATATATCTCATGATGAGGAGCGGTATATCACCGGCTCGTACCAACTATAAATTAATTGAATCGCCTCATAAATTTTATGGACGGAACGCACTTCATTATAATTTTACGAGGTAATGGAAAAAAATCGTTGGTGCGCGTGCCTGGGATACACGGTAAAGGGATGTAGGACTTTGAGATTCTCGTTCTAAATTCAAAATATTAGTCCTCTTTTAAAAAAAGGTTTTATTTAAACTATATTTTTTTATTATTGTCATTTGGTATTCCATCTTTAAATTAGACATCAGGCATGTAACTAATTAGGTTGTTTATTTACTCTGTGCTTGAAAGAGTCTGAGTATAAGTAGGTAGAATGTACACACAAAAATAACACAGAAAAGAGAAACATCACTTAGTTTATTTATCAAGTCAGCCACAGCCCTATCTTCCACCTACTTATTGTAAAACAAAAAAGGGCACGTAAAGCAGCCGCTATTGATTCCCCATCAATATAACGAATGTGTATTTGTCACGGCGAACTTTGGAGCCCTCTAAGCGGCGAACAAAGTTGTCAAGTTAGACCCAATGTGTGCGTAGACCAAGTTTCGTCGAACTAACGGAAGAATACATAAGATTTATATATGTAGGGACTTGATAAGCACGCGGTTTCCTTAGCGTATAATGCTATAGCCCTCGGAGAATTATGTGATTATAGCCAACTTGTAACTACGAGCAAATTCTTACTACGCTTACTCTGTCTGTCTGTTTGTAGCGACGTTATCGCTAATCCGCTGATCCGATCGGTATGAAATGTGATATAGTGATAAGTAATAGTCAAGAAACAGGATACTTTTTATACAAAAAAACGCGATTCCATTCCCACTTAAATAAAATCCGGTCCAAAATTTAAACTCTTTAATGTAGGTAGATTTGTTAAGGTCCAGTAAGATTAGTCTTTGCTTTCTTTGTGGGTAAAACTTCAATGCATGTTATAAAAGCTACATAAATGCTTATACTTCAATGTAACCTTTCAGTTTTTGTCTCATAGTTTCAACCATACCGTTCACTCTCTCTGACAAGCAATTCAACACTCAGCAACTATTCACGAAATAAAAGAATTTTCTGTTTAGGTGAAGCACAATTAAACCACTATGAAAAACCCTACAATGATAATATTAAATGACGTACAACTTAAATGTACTTGCCACCCAAATAAACGTTCTTTCTTTCTGAATAATATTTACGTACAAAATCACGTTCCTAAACGGTAACAAAGTCATGGAAGTTATCAACAAAAGTTCCAGTTCGTTAGGCTGCGGTTCCACTGAGGCAGAGCGGTGCAGAGCGGAGCAAAGTGGAGACAAGCTGTGCCGCGATTCACCAATCACATGGCTTGAAATCCACATCTCTCATCCATTTCACAGCTCAGCCCCGCTCCGCCTCAGTGGAACCTCAGCCTTAGGCGTACATTTGCGTACCTACCGCAAAGTATACACACTATATAGGTATATACAGTATATAGGTATATATTCTCCAAGTACCACATTACTAGAAGGCATTTGGCGGAGACAATTTATGGCAGATAGTGTAGATACCGCCTTTCACCACTTTCCCCGGGCGTTGTCGAAGTTGTTGAAACTTCTCGTCGTAGCCATGTATCTGTCTACACGTCTACACTGTATACCTAGTTTTATATTTTATATATAAAAGGTGTGGTACGTTTGTCGCAAATATAGCGTTTGTTACTCATGTAACTAACTAACTAAGTTTTCTGACTAAGTATTGGAAGCTTTGTTTAAGGTAGGTACGTTATGCCTACCTGATTGGCGCAGCGGCTAGGCAATTGGAATTCCAATCGATTCGATACTCGCACGGGACTACATTTTGTGTGATCCGCAGATGTTTGTCCCAAGTCTGGCTGTTTGTGTATGTGATAATTAAGTTTTATAACTCACCCACAGTACAGGAGAAATGCCTAGAGGAACGCTTTTTTTAAAGAAAAGAATATTGTATTGTACTCGTATAAATCTAATGTTCCTCTTTAATGTATTGAAATATCAGGTAAAGAATAAGACGTAATACCGCATTAATTAGGAACAGATGAGTGAAAGTCCTGCTTTATCAAAATTTATCGGAGTTGAAACAAGATGACCTACGACTTGGCTATTAATTGTTGAAGTGGTTTAGTTTGTAGATTGTTCGAGGCGAGTTCAGATATCGTAGTTACAAATGATGTTGTTATATTACATAAACTTGTGCCTACAGCTTCAGAGCCCCACTTAAGGCGTTATTACTTGTTCCTTCAAATACCAGTGTATTCAATGATATTACAATATTATTATTTCAAAGATGAGGCAGGAAAACCGTCAATTGTTTTACAGAGTAGAGATTTAAATTATGTTCCAATATTTTCTTATAACTATATAAGAAAATATTGGAACATAATTATGCAGGCATTATTAATTATGCAATAATAATGCAGGATCGTAGCAATTGGAAATCCGTGGTCTCTGCCTACCCCTCAGGGAAACAGGCGTGACTTTATGTATGTATGTACATATCTACTTACAAAAGGCCTTGTTTATCTCGGATCAAAGTTTCTCAAAACCTTGCCAGAATCCAAAGTTCTTATAATATGGGGTGGACTGATCTCATTGTCTTAGTTTTTCTAATTATATTTTACAGCCAATCATTGAAACCCTATAAAGACCCATCCATACACACATGCTTATCGTATCACAAACAGTACCCTCCTGAATATATTATACATACAAACGTGTAACAAGATCACATCTAAGGGTACTCAAGGACAATACCAAAACCAATACGTTTCAATTAACTTCATACTTGATATGAATTGATAGATCATTACTATACGAGTCTTGGGAATACTGCAGGCTGTCATACGCCTACATTGAACGGTAACTAGTTAACAAACAATAATGACACGTAAATGACATTTTGTTAGTATCTAATGAATCTATTGACGTTTTTCTTTTGTTTAAAGACCGATGAACAGCAGAGAAACGTAGATATAGCTAAATCAAGTAAGTCACACAGCTCTGACGTCATCACACTCGTCCGGAGGACTAACTCCACCAAGATTAAGAAGACGACTCACACGATCACTCAGGTGAAGATTAAAATCTCTAAAGTCTAATGATTTATTTCAATCTCCATCATAGTCTATTGCTATCTAGCTCATGCATAAAACATTCCAACTATGCCTATAAATACACATGAGAATAATCAAGTTAACAACTAAATTAACTGGGCCCAATACTAACAGCATACATAGAAGCTAACTAAATGACTCAACAGTTGCCAGTCAGAAGTGTTTAACGTAACCAAGCTTGCCGCCCCACCCGGAAGGCAGCAGATTTACACGCACCCCTGTGTCGCCCCAGTCGGCTCCCGGGCACCCCAGACTAACATAACAGAAGGTACACTCCATATATCCACGAATAAGACCGAATAAAATTTTAAACAGTTTTTACTGAGGAAGACGGTGAACTAGTTAAGTATGTAACGCAGTTTTATGTTCGCCTTCTTCGTAACTACATACATGTATGTATACATATACACCGGTAATCCTCGGAGGAGAATGTATGTTTTTAGGAGCTTCTACACTTACACTTTGGTTCTCCTCATAAGTACCATGTAAATCGGGGTGAATCGAAACTTAAGGGTAAATACAGACAAATCTTTGAAACTGAGCAAAAAGAGTATAGATTGTTACTATTAAGTATTTTAAATTGCATTATAAACAACAAGGTAAAATCCTTTTTTATAACTAACTGTAATTATTTAATATTTAAATCAGTTTTGTCTCTATTCACCTTTAAGTTTCGATTCACCCCTTCAGCAATCATTTTATTTCGAGTTTCTCTTATGATTATTTTCATATAATTCACATTATATCAAGTTGATAACAGTGGGTCTTCTGAATGTATATTTTAGATGTTAACGTACCCAGTGTGCCGCGCCGCGCAAATCCAATTGTCAACCTGATTAACACTGGAGATAGGCGCAATCGCGAAATAACTGTACTTTTGCTTATTTTAAACTAAGTGCTGGCATTAGGGAAGTAACTTGAGATTCTTTTCCCTTTTTAATGGTGGTTTGTCTTTTTGAAGGGGTGTTTGAGAGCTTAGAATAAAAACTTGAAGATAAAAGAGTTGTACGTATTATCTTTACAGATAAATAGAAAGATACATTACATAACGATTCTAATTACATTGTTTTTATATTTGAAAACAAATATAATAAAGATGTCATACAAAAACTTATGTCATATGTTTTGACTAAAAACCGTGCAGGACAATTTTGTAATACATTTTTCAGATACCCTCCCTGCAATGGTTCTACGAATTTTTCTGTTAAGTTAACATAAAATGATATAGTTTATAAGTATTTATAGCTCGAAAAGCTGTAAGATAACAGGAATATTCACCAACATAACATCTTGTTACTGCAGAAACAAATTCAAATTATCTCAATAATGTTACTTTGTAAAGTTTCAGTATTTTTCCCAGTTAGTTGTTAGTCTCTGACTTTCATTGCAGCCTATTATTGTACTGGCCACTTTCCACCGTATTTTTATGGCTTGCGCGGAAAACGGTAGGTACTCTCTTTTATAAAAATAAATCATAATAAATGTCATAGTGTTTAGCCTCTTCATTTCAGTTTAATGAAATTCTTACTTTATTTCTTACTTAGTGACAAGGAAACCTAACAACATTCACATAATTTGTATATAATTGTCAATTAGATATACAATTAATGTCTTTCGTAAGTAAAGATTATTTTACTCAGTTCAGCAGATTTTAAATAATGTAATAGCTATACTTCTGTGAACATTCGGCCTAGCTGGCGACCGACTCGAAGATAGCGGGTAATGGATCTTTTTTGTTATTTTAATCACGTCTCGGCGAAAGCGACACTCCCCGTTAAATTAATTGAATTCTACGGGATCTCTCGCAATATCTGTTATCATTTGTTTTCAAAAGTCAGCGGAATTAATTAACTGCAAAATATCTAATTATACTTAGAATGAAGATGGAAATGATCAACGTTTAAACATTAACCCCCTTATTTATATACGAGGATAACACCGGCATTAACTAAACTCTGTATTAAGTGTATTGATGTCTCTATTCTTTCAGATGCAAACGACAGTGACGGGTATAAAGAGTCAAACTAAATATAATGTATATGCGAATACATTATATTTAGTTTGTGTATTTGTTTCTTAGTTTTTAAAGTTTTAACTTACCTTAACGCTGTTTACGCTTTAGAGTTACTTCACTGATTTTACAGATATTTATGGAAACTTGTAATTGGCCATATTTTGCACAGTGTACCTATATATTGTAACTATTAGCTGTAAATTTTCTTAAGATAATAAAATAAATAAAATAATTTAGTCCGTGGTTTAAATCGACATTTTTTTAGAAATAAAGTCGTTAAAGTATTTTAAGTATATAGCTTTATAAAAGTCAAATTTAAACAGGAACAAAGGACAATGATTACTGTATTACAGTAATTACCCATTTATGTAGTAATCAAAAGTATCTTCATTTGAATCGCTCCCTAATTATCAGTATAATTGTATTGGTAAACGATACCATGTTACGACGATATTCATTAAATCGCAAAGTACTTTTAATTGCCAATTTTGAATCGGGACCGAGCGACATATTCATACACAAATATGATAAAGCTCCAACAGGCTAATAACACTACAGTCCGTCACAAACAGACTTCCAATTATAATAAAGCTTTGTTGAAAAGTTTTCACAGCGCTCAATAGATGGCAAGCCGATCTCTAAGTTTTCCGCTCCATTGAGTAAAACAAAACGATTATTCGCAAACACCATTTTAATTGTTGGATTACAAATTCAAAATAGGAATTGTCCCGGTAGAAATTTGCAAATTTTGTTGTAATTAATCATGATGTATAGAGCGATGTCAATAGGGATGGGGTGACGGTGTCATCGATAATTTAATCGGCCACGTGGCCATTATAAGTCTATTAGTTTCTTGTACGCGTGTTCAGCGCTAAGTGTTTGGGTGACAGCGATATTGAAAAGCGGCCTGTGTTTTCATTAGCGTATAATAGAAACAATTATACCTATCTGGTTGGGTTTGAGCGATCATGCATATTTAATGGTAATATTGATAGCTAACAGTGTTTACCATAGGTACCTATAATAATGTATAATATCTGCATGTTACAAATGAAAACACACGCATGCTTCTTGGGATAATACCTTATACATAGATACGTTTAGTATTCGTCTAGTCATACATTACAGTCGTACAGACATAGTACAATAAGCATAATATACTTATTATTTCTAGTATCTTAGTAATCAAAAACCTTTATTACAGCCGCTTACTTAGTTATACAAACTACGTTCCAACAATATTATACACTATTGAGATATTCTAAATTTTCAGTAATCTACTGCAATAACAATAAGTTAACTGCGTCAATTAATATACAGCAGCTAAAGTATACCAATTAAGCGAGACATAATCACTACGTCAACGCTGATATCAATTCGGGTATTATTACGCGTCACTGAACACAAAATGGCTGTACAAATAAATATGTGGCAAAATACACCCCCAGCTATTTTTATGGCCACTCTAAAAGTGTCGATACTCGATACTAATTAATATCGATAAGCTGACCATGACATCTCTATTCGTTGCCACCGTATATTTTGTGCGTAACGCGGACCGTATTGATTTTGTGTGCGCGCGCACCACACCCACCCCCCAGGGGATGGGGGCGAAAAAGGAACAAGGGTGAAGCGACGATTTGAATCGAACATTTTTATGAGGGCGCTACAATCCCTAAGGTTAACACAGCGATGTGTCAGCCACCGAGAATGTTTGAGCAAACTTTTTAATTTACGACAAAAAATATAAAACACGTGCCGGAATTTTCGTAATCCTATAAAAATATGGTGTGTTTTTTTCCGACCGTGTTAATGGTAACGAAATTAAGGGAGTTAAAAACGTCGCGGATACAACTTATTAACGGTTTAACGCGTGAACTTTTTACAGGCTTAAAGCTAACGTTGAAACTCTCAAATATTCGACGTCACATTCCCACCAAACGGTAGATGACCAGTATGACCATTTTCTCGTATTTCACTGAAACTAGCTACATCGGTAACATACCTGTTTGATTGAAATCCGACGCAAACAATACACATGTATACAACATTCGGAATAACATCAGACATTTGGGACACCCTTATTAACCTACAGTGTGTTCAACTTGATTTTGAATTTTAATTTACTTGTGTATGATCTTAAGAGCTATAGTTAGCAATTGTTCTTGTAAATACGTTATTTGCTATTAATGCTATTGTCCATCATCATCATCAAATTTCACAATGAACGACGACTTGCAAATTGCATCCACCGGTTGCTGACGATATCGTCGGTCCACCTGGTGGCGGCCTGCCAACGCTGCGTCTGTTGTCTGCTATCCTTGTGCCTTTAGAATAGGACTCAAACTTGAATAAACTCTACCTAATGAGTTTGTTCGTCTAACGTTACGCCAAAACAGTTTAACTTACTTTTAAGTATGAACTAAGTAAATAATCAAGTATTGTGGCTGTAGATGCTACGAATGAAGGTTTATTGGGTCAGATATTAATTGAAAGAAACGGTTCCTATGTAACTCCATCTTATATTGTCGCATATAAATATGTACCTACAGTGTTTATATACACAAACAGAATAGCAGAAACAAATGACAGTAGGGCTGACAGTACTTATTTATTTAATAGGTACAGAGAACTCAACTGCGTAGACATTTCGTGGAAAGTCAAGTATTTAACTTTAACTGTCAAAATAATAAGCTTTGTCACAAGAATAAGGCTTTTTATTTGTGTAGGTACTATTTTCTTTTTATTCTGTTGGAGTTTTTTAGTAACATAAGTATCTACTTATGTGGGAGTAACGACGAAATTGTTATCAAATAGGCGATGAATATGCCTGGTTTCTATGACAACCATTTTAAGTAGTTGTTCTGTTAAATCATCATAAATACGGCCTACTTATAGGTAGCGAGTCTGTTGCCTGGCAGGCCCCCATCGGATTTATTGCCTCCTACATATTTTTTCAACGACGATAATATATTATTCCCCCAACTTAATAATTAGGATTGAATACCGAATTTAACTAATTAAACAACATATAAAATTGTAAACTTCGCCATAAATCGAGCTTATTATAAAACCATAATAAAATAAGATAAAGAAACAAAACCAAGCAGTATTTGCAATTGTTTTTGAGCGTGAAAGTAGTTTAGAAATAAAATTAACTTTATATTACATTCTGTAATGAAGCAGGCGCCAGCTAGTCAGCTATATGAAATATTAGAGAGAACGCCATTCGAATATTAAACATTACAAAAATGGCGATATTACGTTTTTTATTAAGGCTTTTGTTATAAATCATTGACGTTTCGGTAAGAACAATAAGGTTTTATGCTAGGTACGGCACTCATTTGACGTTGGAATTTTGTTTTGTCTAATTAGTTTAATGGCCTCAAATTTGAAGTAATGTACAGACGAAAACAAAAAAGTGTATATTATCCAATAATATTTTATTTGCTGAATGTATTGTAACCTTAGAGATTGTACTCGTAACATCAAGATTTAAACCTCTATTTGTCAATTTTTTCAATATAGACTAAACAAAAACTATATCTTTTTTGTGTCTACTGTACTACAAAAAAGAGATGAAAACTCATTTCTCTTCACAAATAATTTTAAGTCAAGCGAAGGCAGTTGCCTTGGCCATTTAAATAACAGTTTCATTTGCTTGCTCTCAGGGCCCGTCCATTGTTATTGCGTCTTTCAAACAAGTATATCGCGTTCATTACCCGTAATAACGTTGTCTTGACTACCAACTATTGTTTCTTATGCCCTAGTACACGAGTTATTCTTATTCATGAGGTTTGAACTGTGTGTATGCAGCTACTACAGAAGAGTTGTTACTATTGTTAGAATATTTCAGAGCATGTTTGAATGGCTTTATGGTAATATAACCTACCTGTATCTAATAAGAAAGAAAGATAAATTTAGGATAAACCTTATTGAGGTCATTATAATGACAGCCCTTAGTGTGATATGTAATTATCCTGAAAGAAGTTTTATTATATTATATTTTTCTATAGGCTTACATTTTTAAGGGATAATTTAAGTGCGTTGTTTACCAATAATAACAAGACTTACGATATCCAGAATTCAGCCGACCATCTATTTATCAGTTTATTTGTAAATAACTAAATCATTCCGCTCTATTAGACTTTAATAAAGACCATTGGAGTCTACTAAACACAATAATCAACACAGTCTAGCGCTTGCCTAAAGCCGAAGCTATTAGCTTGTATGGGAATGTTCAGCCACAAATCTGCACAAATAGGCAGCCAACAACAAATAATCCTAGACCACGCAAATATTAGTTCAGAATTAGACCGATCTATACCGTAGCGAATATACCCACTGCAATATCGTTAATCTTTTGTATATCAAGCCTGTATTATTCCAAGGGGCAGTGAAGGCACACCTACATTATTATGGACAATACTATTTATGTAGGTACTTAGATACTTCTTTCAGTTTTGATTACTAGAAGTTTTCGTCACATAAACGTTGATAATTAAAATTACTACATTTTATACTATAAGCAGTTACATCTACAACACAAACCGATCCATTGCAGATAACATTTATAGCATTTTCAAATGAAAACTTCATTTATTTCCACACAATATTTCGGCTACATCATTAGCGGTACTTTGATCACCACAAAAGTCTGAGAACACCTGAAATAACTATCAGATCGTAATTTAATTTTCATATCGCGAAGCCGGTGACGTCACAGGGCGTAATCAAAGGAACTTCCACCTCGAAATAATTTAAAGGTCGACCCAGTATTATCAATTCCATATTTTACCTGTGAGAGATTTAAAATTTAATAAACGTGCCCTTTACATCATCCCAATTAACGGAGACCTTAAACAAGTGTCCAATTAGTAATTAAAAATATATTTTCATAGATTTCACCGCATTTACAGGTTATTCTTAGCCTTGAAGCTTTCGTACAGTCAAAATTTGATCCCTAGTTTATATGTAATAATGTAGGTACTTAAGTACCCAAAATGTGCTTTTTAATTTAAAACTTCTGCGGTACTTTTATGACTATATAATATAATAATAATAACAGCCTATAACTGTCCCACTGCAGGGCAAAGGCCTCTTCTCGTATAGAGAAGGACTGAGCATTGACCACCACGCTAGCTCACTGCGGGTTGGCGATTTCAGATAATTCAATCCAGGTTTCGTCACGATGGTTTCCGTCACCGTTAGTAAGTGGTGTCTTAGAATAACTAGTAAAGTAGTTATAACATTGAAAAAGTCACATGACTGCTCAAGAAATAAGAACAAGATTCCAATAACTATCTCTTTAAACCACTATCCTAGGCCCCGCTTATATCACAAGAGAAGACTAACATTAATATATAGAATATTAGTTTTAAAGGGCAATATCTTCCTCAGCCAAGATTACTTTCATGAATAGCGCTTCATAAGTTTGCGATACGGTTTATAAACTTCAACGACCGAGATATATTCTTGTGGAGACGCTAGATAATGGCAACTTGCATGGAATATATAATACCACCTAAGCTTAGACGGATATAGGCAATTATATACCTAATCCTTGTCACACCGCGAAACATAAATAAGTGAATATTGCAAAATGAGCTCTATAGAAAAAGCATTAAAAACATAATTTGTATTAATCAATCAATCCGTTTGAGCGAGTTGTAGAACTGTAGAATGTGATGGAACTCTATATCTGTCCAATTTATGGCAATAGACTTCACACTTACATGGGGCATATGGTGAACAACGACATCTGTCTATACGAGGACTATACAGGTTAAAGTAAAATAACGTCCGCTCTCTTCGGAGGTTACCGAGGTGATTATATCTATAGAATATAAGTGCTATTTCAGTTAAGGAAGTACTATGGTTTCCTTACCGACCCGAAAAGTGATACATCTAAATCGCTTGCTACAGTATGGTCAATACCAGTTTTGTAGGTTGCCAACCCGCTTGGCAACGGACTATAATTGCTCTTTTGGGATAGGCTCGTGCCAATAGTGGATGCTATAACAGATAGGTACAATAGAGATCGATGACCCATTGTTTCCACAGCTACCATATACATCACACCGTACAAAAATCCCCACAAACAGGCAATGCAACCAGCCAACTAGCAGTAAATACATCACTGACTGAATTTCGGTTAATAACGTCCACTGCCCACTGTGGGCCAATCAAAGTGTAGGCTTTACGCGTAAAACCTAAATTTATTACGCAAAGTACGAGTGATTGGCCGACGGCGCGATATATCGCGGGCCATGGTAATTGAATAGCTGCCCGCTGGGATTTAAATTGATTTTCAGTTTTATTTTTATAGTTCACCTCTTTTATTATTTTATAAATGATAGCTGTTTAAGTTTTGGGCAGTGAATGGGCTGTTGGCAGTAACCATGCCAATTTGCTGCCACTCTACGATGATTTAAAAAAAGGAAATAACTAAGCTTTGATTAGGCCCGAATTTAGCCATTTGTGCTAAAAAACATTTGGTGATAAGGCCAATATAGTAAGGAATGCCAAAGGTATTTGTTGCTCTTGCCCATTGCCCCAACAGAGATTTGACACGTTCCAGATTTCCCACACAGTTTTCGGACCATATTCCTCGGACTGATCGGACGCGGGACTTAACGCACGGCTGCCTCATCAGCGCTCACTGTGCGTTGTACCTAAAGTTAACACGTCCAACCAAAATATGTTCATCCAAAACAAAATTCAATTTACTTGTAATTACACTGGTCGAGGATAACACGTGTGTAATTTTATTTGTCCGACTAAATTATGCCGCGGTACATGCCGCAAATATGAATACAAAATATCGAAATAGCTATAATATTTATGACCATGCAACTAGTTAAGAGAAATTAATTATGTTTTTGTGTACTGTGTTATTATTAATGGAGTGTTTGTTTAATCACCGAACATAATATATTGTTCTATACTTCAATTGCACGTGAAATGTTATTGAATATTTATACGCACATCAGACTCATAAGCTTTATGCTACTATTATAACTGACTCAATTCAAAACCGTCGCAAATAGAGAAAAGTCAAGCATTGATGTGTGCTTGCAATTGAGTTTTCCGATAGCCAATTATAAAAATTGAAGACTACAAGTCATGCCTAGTAAGTTTAAAATCTGAAGCAAGACAGTTCGTACCTCCGAACCCTAAAAAGTCAAGGAAAAATTACAGAAAATCTAATAATACTACGGTGAGGTGACAAAGTCTATGGTACGGTGGTACAACAATGGCTCAGTATCATAATAATAGAGACAGGAGGCTTACCCTTAAATACATAGTATACTTAATAACAGTAGGTTACTCCCAAGTACAAACCTTGAGACGTCCGGACCACGGACACATTGTATTTTGACGTTTCGTAACAAACGAATCAGCATATCATGAGAAAATTTCAATTTTAGGATTAGATCCCCAAGATGGAAATGAGAGGACTGTGTAGAACACCCACTATGACACGTAGGTATAGTAATATCAACTCTAGCTCATAATTAGCTAAGCAAATCCCATACCTCTAAGTTGTAGTATGGTATAATGAGCAAGGAAATAATTTAGCTTACTTATATTAAGTTAAATCTTATTCTGCTTTATCATAGCCTGTTACTTGAAGTACAATAATATAATATAATCATTATATCCGATGCTTAAGCGAAATTGGAACTAGGATGGAAAGTTTTACTTCATAGAGATATCAAAAGAAACCTATACCGCAGCGTTCTTTAATAAATCGATTTAATGTCCTGAGTCATAAATAATTACACAAGGATCATACATAAATTATAATAACCTAGATTTAAACCATCAATAAATATTTATTGACTTGATCGCAGACAGACGGTTGGATGACGAACCAGAACAGATCACGCAAAACAATTGAAACAAGTGTATGGATATCGATGAGAAGAAATACTCAATGTTTGAAAGAAAACTCTATCGATAACCATCTTGGCGTGGTTCTAAACGAATCGGTAATCGATTATCGGCTACAAAAAGTACATTACCTACTTTCTGTCAAACTGATTTATAACTATGGCAGGGTTTTAGGCACAAGACCTATGTGATAAATCAAACACTACGTCCATAACTAACATGACAGTGTCTCATAGCTAGATGGATCGTAGACTAAATTCTAGAAAGGCATATGAATTGACTGAAACTGCGTTCAAATTGGTATGAAAACAAATTATTTATGTATACACGGCTATGTGGACTGCACCGGCGTAGTGGCAGGAAATTGGCAATTTCTCTGCAAAGTGCCAGCGATGACACGGGACGGGATATTGTGAATATTTATAGTTCAAAATATAACGGTTAATTGCTGTTACAAAATTGTTAGGAAGGTTTTAATTAATTTTGTGAAAGTGGAGCGGCCTGCAGGCTAGTTTTATTTAGAATCTGAATTAGTTCCAATTTTGGAACAGCCTGTACTACGTTGTTGTTATTGTAAGTCCACGTCTCTACTATATGAGTTACTTAGACAACCGCTAACTTACTATAAACCAAATCAAAGCGAAATGCAAGGACGGAAAGCTAAATAGGAAACAAAGTAGTAGAACTACTTTCTAACAACACTAGACATTATTCGTTTTAATGAAATGAAAAACCTATATCAAATAACTAAAAACTAAGCTGTATAAAGATATTCGTAGCGTTCTTGTAACATAACATCATATTTCCTATTTAAAGGCAACATAATTACTAGTAATTTCAATGTAGCCTCGCTTTTTAATCGATACCAACGAAATTAAGCTGCGTCATGTACCGATCGAGGGTCACGTTACATATTCGGCCGCGGTATGCAATATTTATAGGCGTTACAGGCGGTGTGTGAAATAATCCTTTAATTAACAATACCCACGTCCATGGAAAACTCCCTGTTATGAACTTACGGCACACGACGAAGAAACGGACATATGCGATGTAAATCATGTTCTACATACAATTAAAACAAGTTAAATCAAGAATATGAAGATCATCCTTAATTAAAGACAATCAACCTTCCTGAACGTAACCAGTCTAAAAGCTTGT
The DNA here is from genome assembly GCA_946251915.1 of Abrostola triplasia. NCBI lineage: Eukaryota > Metazoa > Arthropoda > Insecta > Lepidoptera > Noctuidae > Abrostola > Abrostola triplasia. The sequence goes on along the minus strand of OX276434.1, from coordinate 3,599,595 downwards.
AAAACTGTTGGATAAATTGTCATATAGAAAATTAGGAATACATGCAGTTTTACTTTAATAAATTGGAGCTAACACAGTAATATCCAATAATGTCAAACAACACACGCCTTTGAAATTTAAGAGCTACGTAAAATCCTAGTCGTATGTCGCATAATATGTGAAATATTACTAACAGCAGCCTTATTATTATACTTCCTCCGGCTCAGATTTAATACATAACCCAAAGCAGATTGCATTCTTGTGGGAATATTCTATTATACGAATATAATAAAAACTTTTTCCGCATTCCCGTATGCATAGTGCAGCGACTGTGATCCGTATCCGCACGAGTACGTGAGCCCCATGCAGAATGCGGATCATCAGCGTTATATCCGAATCATAATCCTTTTATGTGGGTCAGGCGAATGGCCGTCCACCTTTAGTGGTGTTAATGTTTTAGTACTATCGTTATTTGTTTGTACTATTTTGTACATGTCTTTCAGATTTCGTGAACCTGCGTAGATGATTAATGGATGTGTGTGATTAAGTGCGTGACGGGTTTTGCGAAGTCTAAAGGATCTTGGCAATAAACCAGAAAGTAGCCAACATTTGGCAAATAAAACGAATGTATTAAAACTCCATAGTTATTCATACATATTCTAGCGATAACAAGAAAGGTTAAAATTACAAAAGAAGCTCTATTTTGAAGTCTGTGAATCGTGCACCAACTTGAAAATTCTATAACCGACTCAACATTGATCGGTGCGGCACGTAGCGGTCTACACTATATTTTTGCTCTTTAACAAAAAAGATAGTTCTCTATTACAAAAAAACGTATCGTACTGTATAAAATACTATCAATTGGGGCGTGAGACGAATTCACGATTCGGATCATCGTCTATTATATCCGCATATCCGAATCTGTATATAGGTCGTGACGTCAGGTCACCGTTGGCTGCAATGCGGTGGTACCTCACTATTGGCAAAGAGCTGCTGTTTAGTGGCCGCGAAACTAATTTAGGTAAAAGCTCATTTGTCTAACTTATTAAGTTAGTATAAAGACGGGACGTATCTAGGTAATGTAGTTCGTTTTTATTTCACGTAGATACTTTAAGGGGAATGATTTACATAAACAGACCTGGTTTTACCTGACAGATTAAGGTAATGTATCTATATAACATGAATCTTTAATTTGTATATAAAACGCTTATTTTATATAGGTACTTCTTACCTACATAATCTCGCAGAACTTACGTTGTTTTTTTCAGCAAAATACCTAGTTTCGACCAGCCTCTATATGATGACCAAGTATTTATTGAATAGAAACCCTTTTATAACCCTAATTTCTCAACAAGACATGTCAGAAAGCCATAACAAAATTATCCAACCCACTTTACTCCCACATAAAATATTTAGCGCCCATAAAATGCTATGATAACAACGATATTAGCGCTAAATAATACAGGATGCGGACCGGGGTCACAGAAGAGTAGATCTAAAACTAGTGGTGCACTAACGCCGAACGTGACGGGAAAACTGAGCACCGTCGCTGGCAACATTCGGCGTGAACTGGCAACACTGGCACGTAAAGTAATGTTACATTCAGTGCGGAATAGGGATTTAACAAGCCAACGCAGCTGGATTTTCGCGTATAAACTGAAGATACGTGGAATAGAGGATCAATTACATACAGTGAAATGCAATTAAAAGCTGGTATGGTGGCGTTTGGGCCGACTTGCCGGGGCTACGTGCGATGCGACAGTTGTGTGTTGGTGCAACTTTTGTTTCAATTATGTCAGTACTAAATTTCGACTAAGTGTAATCTCCGGCTGGGATTGTGTGTAGATTGCGGTTGCTGACGGTTATTAGCTGTAACGGATTGATTTATTTATTTTATTGTAGTAGAAAAATAAGGCTTTATTCTTGTTGATATTCTAATATTACATGTTACAATATGTTAGATATTATACCGAGATTATATAGATAGTATACCGAGAACGATAAAAACACATTGTTTGATCTTGATCACGTTATGTCAGAAAGCTTTAAAAAGCTTTAACTCAATGCTGGGTAAAGGATTCTATTCATAATTGCTATACCTACCCTATTAATTAAGACTCAGTTTAGACAGCCAAAAAATTATGTTGTCTAGTTCACTCTATCATGTTTGCACAAGGTCTGCTGCACCTTATTGTTTCAGAGAACAACGGTAATACTGACAAAGCGATTATACAAGATATTGTGACAATTGACCATGATAAAACTAAATGAATGAATAAATATAGGTTGTATTTATAATTTCATCTGTGTTGAATTGTTGGTGAGCCAATAAAATGAAATAAAATAAAAAATTAAATATCACACCAATACTACTATTCGTTAACTAAAAACGTAATAATGTCGGAAAGCTCAAAAATCTCACTACAATAATTACATTCACATCACAATCCATCAAATTAAACCGCTTAATTTGCGAAAACAATTACGTGATTCGAGCAAACAACCGACTGGGGCCAAACTCCATGTATTAAATATTCACATTTTCACATGGCTTATTTTGTGTGCAAATACGAGAGCGACGATTTTAATAGGCGTTATATTTCCAAAATAAATATTCGACCGACATCAGGTGCTTGTCAAAGTGTCATCGGCACGCGTATCGCGTATGTCTAACAATACGACGTATGCCCGATACGCCGCTGAGGCCACGGTCTGTATTCACTCGTATAAAACGCTGTTGTAATTGAATTTAGACGTATTGACGTCGCTGTTATTTGTAAAGATACCAATTATGTGCCTGTGGTACTCGGTGTTCATTTGTAAGCAAATGATTGTGGATCAATGATATGTTAGCGGAATGAATCGTTGTAGGTATATTTTATACTGACCTTTTTAGATGTAAAATGAGCCTACATAATACGTAATTACAAAACACACAATATTATACCAGGTTAATGTGTGATGATTGCTTATTTTCATTATTCTGTATCTATCCTGAGCGTTGTTTGAAGTTCGTTTAGGTCTTTTTTTATACAAGTAGATATTCATGGTATCTATATAACTAATTTAAACTATTGAATTACCCGTATGAAAGCCGGAAAATCCGGAATTATATTTTTGTACAGCAAGTCAGAGGGATATTAATGTAATATTAATATTTCGTTTCTTCGTTTGTTTCTTATTTGAGTCTCCATAAAGAAATAAAGACCCCAAAGGTAAGCAGAAACACAAGACAATGCATAAATAAAAAGTTCTAAGTACAGCGGTGATTCATAACATTTGTCTAGACGGTATTGATCACCCCTGCACCCTGCCGGTGACACCGCGGTGCAATGAATCACCGATAAACAGATTATGGGTAAATACCCGGCCCGTTTTAATTGCACCCACAGTTGTAAATTTTATTTAATGGGGAAGGTATATTACCCAAACTTGAGGGGAGCTCTGGAAATTTGCCTAAACACTTTTCCGGGGTTTTTTGAAGTAATTTGATTGTTGTAAACAAAAAGGTTTGACGTCGCTTGAATTTATTTCTATTTGTAAGAAAGTAGAATGCTACCGTGACGCAAATGTAACCAGCTACACAACAGAGTCGTAACGAGTTCTTAGCATAATATAAAGAGGTTATTTACAATGCTTTGATAAACTATAAACAATGGAAAAAGGTCAAACAGCGACTTCGCCTTTCACCTTACGTCTTGTATTTCTTTTTAAATAGGATACAAATAACATGAACCTACGTAGTACCTATTACGATCTTGGATCTGAAGCTGTGGTCCTACGGGTATGGAAATACTGTTTGCAGCACATCTCCTATCACCCCTCTAGGAACGTCACTCAGAAAATACAGCCATTTAGATATTCATACAAACCCAGTATAGTAGACTTAATTTATGTGTAGATATATTATAATGTATATGCATAGTTGCATACGTAATATACACGTAAATTGTCTCCGTTTGGAAGCACTCTCTGTCATCACATCTCTAGTGCCGACTCTACTCTAATGCCGTGTTTACACGGTGCGAGTTAGCGCGCGAGCTGGCCTAGTACTGCAGTACAGATACTTGTAATGTAACAGTATCGTACGAGTACTGTCATGTACAATCAACGTCATAAGTAGCTTAACGTGTTAAAAAATCTTATGTCAAATCATTGACGAAAAAACATCAATTTAAATCACTGTTTCAAATTATAGAAACGACCAAATGGTGATCTGGGAATATTTAAGACGTTTTACTACATAAGAAGTTATTCTTTAATTAATGGTATGTTAAAAAAATCAATGTTCAACTTATGATGCAGACTGTACGAGTGAGTAGCTCGCATCAGAATTATATGTATATTTTTTTATTTTACTCGTTACTCGCTTACCCCACCACGTCACAAACAACCCACACGCAACTCCGACGTCAACTCACACATTTCACGCGGTTTGAATAACCGTGTGAGGCGAGTCGAACTACTGTCATGCAAGTACATGATAGCATTAGCTGTATACTGTCAAGCCATTAGCTCGCACCGTGTAACCTCGTCTTTAGATACTTAGAACCAATGAGCTAGCAGCATAGCCCACTCGCCCACCCCCACTCAACTATAATGGAATCTAACGTAGCAGACGTTAATAAGATGAAAGCGCTCATCACAGTTGAGTGTAATTTTCTTGTACATTGAATTTGCACCCTTTCTTGTAATATTTTGCAAGACACGATATTTAGTTTATTAATGTGTTGTTTAAGTCTTGCGCAGTTAAACTGTGTAATGCGTATAATGAACTTGCATCGAGTTTTTCTTAAAAAGTTTGGTTTAAAGGATTATATGTACCTAATATTGTGATGTACCTCTAGATAGACGCCGATAGATACTGATGGCTTATATAGCCACCAGATATTCTCAGTCATTACCATAGATCGTCTGTAATAGGTGTACAGACTAATAATGATGAGATAGACTCCATACAGTACCTCCTGCCTTGGTTAATTTCAGCCTAATTATCCTTATCATTAATGTAGGTAATCTTTTGAGCTGAAAAGCTTAACTAGAGGAACCTAATGCTAATTAAAAAAGTCTACTCCACGTCTTAAGCTCTATACATGTATTTCACAAGTACAGACACACACAATGTACCTATGAATTTACTCTACACATATGAAACCGTTAGAATGTACTAACAAAATACATATAAATAAAGCTCGCGTTTGTTTTACGCGTCTAATCGCTCCATTCGCGGCAATGTTCGCTCGTTAAGCGACGAACCATGGCTTCGCTTCTTCCAAGTGTTGAATTTGAACGGTGTAGTTAATAGCTTAATATCTGTAACGTGCTCGCTGCCTTGCTAAAGTAATCCTTATTTAAGCAACTCATTTTGTTCGTGTGTAGTGCAAACCTAACCCGCGTGGACAATTATTTCCCAGCGTAGTAATTATATTTTTATTTTAATATCTGTCAAAAACCAACTCAATACTTTAGGTGGTATTTCGGAAATAGTAATAAAGTCGTTCATTAGTAGTTGGAAAACATAATTAGTTCATAAATTTGCACAACTGATTATATTTGTTTATAAACGGCAGCATTAGTAGTGAAATGGATGTTTAGCGCAGGCCAGACGTTTCCACTAGCCCGTCAAAACCATGACTCACATAGCCAACCACGGTACATTGCATCGAGCGTGGATTGTAGACATGCCTGTCCGAGACTGGCAGCCCCTCGAGACATAGCATGAAATATCAAGCGCTCTACACGATATACTGAACTTCAGGCCATTAGGAACGATAGCATTGAATTCGTAAACAAATTTCTATTAATACCAAAGGAACAATGAAACAAACCACCAAAATCATTGCAAAACACCAAAAAACGTAACATCAATATTACGGAATCCCCAGGGTACTGAGCGAACAAAAAGACCTTTGCAATTCAAATTATTGTCACCGTTTACCCGGCGTACAAAAATAATCGAAATAAAGCTTCCGATTGGTGCAAACACATTAAAAAGCAATAGATTGCGAGCAATTAGCGCGTTTCGGTACCAACGAGAACGGGTGAGGGGAAAATGGAGTAAAACGCTGCGATGCAATTTCCGAACGAACGCTCCGTTGCGAGCGTGTACAACGCAATATGATGTCGGCGACATACTGCTGGGGCTATTTACAACACTTGGAAAAAAACATAACATAACATAACATCACGCCTGTATTCCCCGAAGGGGTAGGCAGAGGTGCACATTTTAGTACACCCACATTTCGCCAGTTATGTTTTAGGTCCCAATGTAATAGGGGGCGAGCCTATTGCCATCAACCGGGCACAAATCCAGACTCCGTGCTGCTACTGAGAATTACCTAATGGAAAAACCCAATAACACTTTGCCCGACCCGGGATTCGAACCCAGGACCTCGTGCTCAGCAGTCGCGCTTAGCAACCACTAGACCAACGAGGCACTTGGAAAAATCCAAACGGAATTAACGGACAAGGAACTACAAAAAAAATGTATTTGACGACCTAATTGGCGCAGTGGTTAGCGATTGGACTGCTGCTAAGGGTTGTGGCTACGATTCCCGCACAGGGCAAAAAATTGCGAACCGCAGACGTTTATCCCGAGTCCGGTAATTTGTGTATGTGCTATTTCATTATTTCACCCACGAGGCAAGAGAAATTCCTTGTGTACGACGGTTTAAAAAAAAAGAAAGAAAAAAACATAGGCGAGAAGTTCTTGCATTACTATTTTATTACCTGAATGTTAATTTATCATTAAAATTGTACAGCAACTCGACGTTAACGCGCCACGATTGTATATTCCTGCACGTGCCGACGGAAGGGATCGATAAACTTCAAGGTCCCGATGCCACGGGTAAGCATATTATGCAATAACATATTCGCTCCTACATTATACTAGAAATGGTTGGAAATGTTACTGAGGTGTCCTTTGTGTTGGGAATTCTCTGAAACGATACTTTGGGCTCATGTGTACCACCGAAAATGTCAATTTAAATCATTGTCAGTCAAAACTGTTGATCAAATCAAGCTTCAGGATCCGTTATTAGATTTTAGAATGCTAGTAGTTTGTGGAATCAATGAATGGTAAGCAGAAAACAGAGTTGAGTAGCTTTACGTCAACATAAAAAGATACTTCCTAGTTTCTATAACGTAGATAACAAATAGTACTTTTCTTTACTATCTTGTACATAAATAACATTACCTATAGTATATTTCGTTCTACCACACGACACACGTAGACAATATGATTGAAAAAAAATTTTAACAAAAAAATACCGACTTCAAAGCAAAACTATTTCACAACAAATTAAAAAGCACTAAAAAGTACAAAACCGCAGAAATCGGAGAACAACCATAGAAAAATGTAGTAGAGAACGTGAAAAAAACAGCATTATTAAGAATTACCGAAAAAGTACTGATCGGATCTTAATCAAATTGCAATGGGACCAAACGAGAGGCACCAGCTTTCAAATAAATAAAAAATCATCAAAATCGGTTCACCCAAGCGAAAGTTATGAGGTAACAAACATAAAAAAATACAGTCGAATTGAGAACCTCCTCCTTTTTTTGAAGTCGGTTAATAAATAGTGAATAACACGCCATTACGTAGTGTGATAAAATTTAATATTCCATGTTATTTACCGCTAACAATGGCGTCGGATAGTTTAATTCAATAGTGCTTTGTTCCGTTTTCAGGTTCGACAGTGAAGCCTCGTTACATGAACAACGTGTTTGTTGAGTTTTGTATTACTTATAATATTGTGTTTCATGCTTTCATTATGCACGCTATTTCGTTTTCTTCTTTGCATATTAATCAGCAACCTTATTACAAAAGAGATTCGCTTCAAGATTGAAGAATGCAAAGAGATTTACTTAAAATATTAGTGTACTCTGGATTAGGGGATTATTATTTGAATATGAAATGGTTTAAAATCATTAACCTTACATGAACTGAAACTATATTAATTTTGTATAGTATCAAATTATTTAGTAAATTTATCATAGGTTTTCTTTTGGTTCTCGCATAATAATGTTTCTCGTTAAATATATTGAACCTATTCATGCATGTACTTACAGTGAGCAGTCTTGCATGTAATGTAGCATGCGCGCAATATTCTCAACATATTTCCTCAGCGCTGAACTCATGTATAAAGAGTAAACACTCTCCACAAAATATACTGGCATAGCTCTCCGTATGCAATTGCATACGACCACAGAAAAATGTCGTTTCCCTGCACCCATATCATCCGGCTGATTGAAAACAGCAATCACCCACGAGCGGCTGTCGTATTGATTGGATGCTCCCCGATATTGCAGGGTTATCGAAAAAGCCGTGTAACTGTCGGATGCAGGCGGGGAAGAGTTTTAATAGCAAATTGAGTGGAGTGGAAAGATTCCCTCGTGGAACCCGGGCTGCGATAGTTATGTGTTCCTCGATTAGTTTATGTGGCTTGGATATATTTCATAATTATATTAGGTAGTACCTATTTACACTATTTACGGACTGAGATACTGAACTGACTGGAAACGTACACATGTTTAGCCGAATTTGATTAATTATTAGGGAACAACTGTTGTGTAGAGTTTTTAATTAAGCTTCTTATTGTTATGTTGCGCTCATTTACATTTGTACAACAAATTAAAATAAACAGCTTATCATTCGCCGTCGTTTTGAAGACTAAAAAGAATGTAGATGCATAGACAGCGTATAAAACAAACGAGTACTTTACCAACAACTTCCAAAGTTGTAAGTAAACGTTTCATTGAATTTGTTATTCGTAACTTAAAATCGATACGCCTTACACGTGCAGCAACGAACTCGTGTACATAAATTAGGTCCGCTATTAGCCCTTCATCTTGTCTATCAATACAGGCAGCCTTGGGCTTTCAGTACCTACCTAAAAGGAAATTTATACTGTACATTTAGATGCCTTGTAAGTGCGTCACACAGCAAACGGATCGGTTTTCGGACCTATATGTACAATAGAACCGTGATATAGGTATATTATATTTTTCTAAATAGTACCTACGTACGTGTCGGTTAAATATACAGTGACTTAAACTTTTATTTGATCTATTCCTAACTGAAACTACATACATATTATTTGTATAGGTATTTACATAAGTATATAACTACTCATCAAAATAATTACATGTCAAATCCGATAATCTATCAATACCTACTCCAATTTATTGGCTTCAAAGGGAAGTATACATAATAATTATTAATTTGTACATCTGCAGTTTTACGTGAAGATCATGAACGGAGGCGATCTAAATATGTATTAAAAGTAATTTCGATTAATATATCACATGTTAGCAGGATGAATTGCACAAAAAGTTGTCTTAATTACTTTTAAAGCTATTGAGTGGAAGCGGCGCGGAAACTATGAGGGATGTATTTTCAGCAGTGGAAGTGACCTGTGTCGGCGACGTCGCGTATTTCCTGTCGACATCAAGTTTAATTGGTTTTCCGTCGAGTTGTGCACTCACTTATTTGTGCTTGTTACTGGCATCAACATCAGAATATGTGCACTGCAGACATGCTCGGTAAATATTCTCATCTCAGTGGCAAAAATCATCCTATTTCATGTAAATATTATAAGGAGATTGATATAAATTATTTTACTGATTTTATCGCGGTTTTATTTTGTGGTCCCAACGTTTCGAATCCTTTGTCTGAACATCTCTCTTATAGAATTAAATGTCTGTTATGAGATATAAGCGTATCTTATGTGTTAGTACTTTTTAAATTAGGTGTTAGGCGAACTAGTTAAAAGAGAGGAACCACAGCTTCTAAAGTACAGGAGTTGGGCCTTATTAATCGTTAGCTTCATTTCTTTGGATCGAACAAATTCTAGCAACAAGAATTGATACCACAAGCTAGCTTAGACAGCCGTGTTGTATTCTGTTTCTATTGATTTCCATTGTCAACTGTTGTACACAGTTGTGGTTGTTACCTATACAGCCGTTCAATAGGGTGAGCGCCCCAGTTGCGTGCCGCCAGCCCGATTGACTCACTCACCTGGAACAAGGGGCGAACGCCTCGTATGTCTGAGCAATTTATCGAGTTTACGTTTTTATGTTGATGTGCTTAGGAAAATATACAAAATATTTCTTAAGCCAACCATTTGCTTGCATCGCTTTAGAGGTCGTGTCACGTAGTAGATTTGATATTTTTTTCTACAATATCTGCGGCCCTTCTATTTCTATGTAAATATGGAGGTATAGACAATGTGGTCTGAATATGGTAATCCAGATAGCTAGGCTGTATGGATTTCGTAAGTAATTTTTAAGTGTAAAATCTAAACTGAAATTCAAGTCAATATAGCTAAATTGTATCAAACTTTAGCGGTCGACCATTAAGATAAGACACCCTTTTTATTCCGCAAACAATAAAAACAAACCTGGATACCGTTCAGTGGGCCGCGGGTGTGGCCGGGCTACTGGTGAAACACGCGCTCTGACCATGAACTAACGCACCCCCTCACTGGTCACGCAACACTCGTGTCCGTAAATTCCCAGATGCTTATTCACCGCTAAACTATTCACTACTGACCATTAAAACTAACAACTAAAACTTGAAACTTACAACATAAAACTATGTTATTGATGGCTATGATTTGTTAGAAGTCAAATAGGGATTGCAGTGGTGAAAATCCTCCGAATTTACAAGTAGAGTCGATAGTTCGCCATTTATTATGTCGATGTTCACGTTAGCGCCAAAAATGTACAACGAGAGCCGCTAGAGGACGCTGTGAAATATGTTGTTGCTGACGGCTATTTATAACTACACTTTCGACCACTGTCCGACAACTGGAGGATTCACCCTGCTCTCTAACTTTCTTAACTTTTCGGGTCTTTTTAATATGTAAGCATGGAATGTTGTTCACGTTTTGGGTCTGAGTTCTTTAAATAAATGTGGGATAAAAAATATTTAGCTATAAATAAATTAAAAGTGACATTAATTACGTTACTCATTACTTAGATGAATAATTATAACTTACAATTGCCCGCGGCTTCGCCCGCGATAAGTAGCCTATGTCCGTTCTCGGGTCTTAAACTTTCTATATGCCAAATTTCATCAAAATCCGTCCAGCGGTTTAGTCGTGAAGGCTTAACAGACAGAGTTACTTTCACATTTATCATATTAAGTATGGATAAATATTAATCCTAACAACTTTTGTAAACTAAGTCTGAAAATATAGTTGACATAAAACCCTGCTGTAAATCCTGTAACATATTTTCATTCTTTCATTCATTACACCTAACGAAGCTTATAAAGCATCATTGTTTTCCAAGCCACACACTCTGTATAATAAAATACTTCCCACATGGTATGAATGCATAAAACTGTTCGTAGTTTTTGTTCTGTATACAGCAACATGTACATATAGTTGCATGACGCATAAGTAATTACTGGCGTGCATGAAACGGCAATTTCTGTGCACTATTACCCTAATTATTGCTTAGTATTAGAGCGTATTGTGTTGATTAAATAGGCAAGTACACGTACTTTAAAATGGGGTAAATAAATCAAGTAAATTAGGTAAATAAATTAGTGGAAAGGGTTGAATAATACACACAGGGAAATAGATTATGCATTTCATACGTACCTAACAGAATTATATATAAGTACATTTAATATCATGATAGACATTTCAGCCTGTTATCACCCACTGTTGGGTATAGGTCTCCCTTTTCTCTTCTTTGAGCGTCTCACATTCACTTAATATAAAGGTGTATAAAACTGGGCACAGACATAGTACACGAATGAACAAACCTCAATACATAAACTAATACTATTAATTTGAAGTATACCGAAACGAAAACCGAGGTCACAAATCGGGCCTAGGACACATACCTCGCAAAAACTACATAGCAACTTTGGTATGCGGACGGCGACACAACCCCTGCTCAGCGATATTTGTTTAATTACATCTCAGTATCTCACACGGGTTGTCACGATAAAAAAGCCACGTCCGCGGTTCATTTCGGTCGTATTACGTTGGTATATGACATAAATACTGCCTGTATCATACAAGCTTAGCCGCGACAGGCCGCTACGTGCTCGGATTATGTCGTAATAACTATTTGGGTATACATTCGCAGAAAATACCACTCGCAATAGGTTTTAGGTTAATTACATAACTTGTGACGGTAGGAAATTGTACGGGAATTTACGTAATTATTCGTTTGGCGACCAGTTAATTGTAACGTTTGAATGGTCGATTTATTGACTAATTACAGACTTATTGAGTTGGCTTTATTCGTTGTACTTCAGCAGATTTGCCATTTTCGAACTGATTTGGGAGGCTTTATAGAAAAGATAGTTTTGATTGAATATAATTGTTATGGGTTTCATAAATGCAATAGATTCGCCACTATTTTATTGGATTTACGATCAGCTGTGTAATGTAGGTCTTTGCTGATAAAAGCGAACTCCCCTGCCTTACGGGGTTTACAAACGTGATAATAATAATATAATTACGGTATATAATATTTGTTGATCTCAGTGCGGTACTATCCCTGTACCGTGAACTTTTTAAGCAGTACAGTCTACTTTGTAGATACGAGACGCCAAATTAAACTGCACGTAGAGGCGTCTCGCTTCCACATCGTAAACTGTCTACGTACTGTGTATGTAAGTACGTATAACTGTTTTATGAGTTCATGGTAAGGGGGCTGTAGCATAAAACTAAGAAACTTTAAAGCCAAAGTCCGTTAGAATATACACTCGCTTCAGACAATGTACTTATCGCAAAGTTATATCAAAAAATCATAGTTTAAAGAATAATGTCTGAGTGAAGCTCGGCCAAGTTTACTCGTTCCTCACAACTTTTCAACTAATTCAACCAGAAATCGTTTTACGAGTAATCATAAATCGTGGAAAACGCAGAGAACTTCTTCAACAAATGTTCGTTTCTCTGGCGAAACGATTCTATTTTATAGTTCGTAAAATATAGCAATTTTCGAGTAAGATCCGTAGAAAAAGCAGTTAAGGTGATACCAGCGTTTCTTAGGTTTTAATAAAAAAATCTTTGGCTATGTCTATTTTACGAGCATTTGGCTCATTTTTGCAAACCTAAATCTCATTTAAAAGTCCGACTAAACTTAGAGGTCTTCGAAATCTTATGTGGAACACCCTAAGTAATAATTCAGATAATAATATTATCATAGTGTGGCTACAATTACCTATATGCAGGTGTAAATTTGTAGAGATATCCCTACTAATATTATAAACGCTAAAGTTGTAAGTATGGATGGATGTTTGTTACTCTTTCACGTAAAAACTACTGAATAGATTTTAATGAAATTTCACATGGAGATAGCTGACACCCTGGATTAATATATAGGCTTTTTATCCCGAAAAAATATAGCGGGTAACACCACAGGGCGCAGCTAGTATAGTATAATAAAAACTGCTCAAAGAATTTGTATTATTCGATCATAAAGACTTACCTAAGCTTCCAAGATTGAACTAAAACTTGTCCATCGCATCAATATTCAAAATACAAATAGAGGAAACCAAAACCGTTTATCAGGTCACGTACACCCTTAATCATATACAATTCGTAATATCGCAGTACGACAACCCTTATTACTGGCACATTTCCATACATCTTGTTGCTTGGCCTGTATTACTTATGTCTATGATACCCATTCTAAATAGGGCCGCTCGGAAAGCTATTATGTAAACTGGCGATCCTTTAAAGTACATTATTTATAGGAGGACAAAGCTTTGAGCCCTACGGTCGCCTCTCTATAAAGGATCGTTGAATATTTGTCGCACAATTTGTTAGCATCGCATACGATTTATTATTCAAATGCATTTTATATTGGCACGTAAGATAATATACACTTTAGGTAATGTTTAAAGACGAAGTTCACTAATAAAGAACCTTTAGGTAGATAGTATTTAAATTAATTTGACCTTATTTTCAGTCTACTTTAAAAAAAATGAAGCTTAAAAAACAATTTAGGAGTTTTCCGAATTTGTTTTGATTTCTAGTATGATGTCTCGTATAAATTATATTGCAATCATTTTAGGTAGGTAAGTCACGTGAAATAACCAACATGACGGAAAACCGCAATTATATCAGTAATAACTTAACTGTTGTTTTTAAAGTCGCTAAGTATCAACCACTCAAATAATTAAAAAGAAACCTTTTAACTCCCTGCGGCTAAATAACCATATAATTGTTGGCAAACAATAGAAACTTCTAAGTCTCGACCTAACCTTTGTAAAGATAATCTCAATTTACGAGCGCTCTATACGTTTCTCTAAAGAAAGGATGGCTGTAACAATACGATATATTTAAACCTGTATTATATTTACTGAACCATATGAAGCTGACCTAGATAAATAGTATCGTATGTGCCACTGATATATAAAGTTCTAGTAAAGAAAACATGTGTGTGTTTTTTGACAAGAGATTTTATAACACAGAAAATATAATGTCGAGACTGAAACTTAACTAAGTTTAAAACAAAACTCTATGTTGTTTATTTAATGAGATAACAAAATAAAGCACTCAAAATAAAGTCTTCATATTTTATGTACTTACTCAAAGTCAAAGATTACTCAAACAAACTAAAATTACTTTCTCCTAATAAAATATCGTAAACTAAATTTTCGTCTTAATATTCAAGAGTAAATTTCAAATAATGCTAATCAGGTAGCACACAGGGCCCCGGGGATCGAAGGGGCCTAAGAAATATTAAACGTGAAGAGTGAAGTGTCCTTCTAAGAACATAAGCTTATAAGAATATTTTTCTTTGAAAATTGAAATACGGCGCAAATGCGCTCCGCCCTTCGTTGCGAGGCTACGAGGAAATAAGAGAGCAATTTAATACTCTTAACATTGATAAAATTGCAAGGGAAGAAAATTGAAACATTTTTAAAATAATTGACTCTAATTATATTGGAAAACTACTGAGATAATGTAAAGAAGCTACGTATTCAGACGTTTCTACTACTATAGTTACTTATCCGATGGTGTTTCATTTTGTTGAAGTTAATGGTAAAATCCAATTGTTACTGATTTTGGAAAATGTTGTACCAAAAGCTTCCTTTGTTTTAGGTATTTCGGACTACAATATGCCAAATGCAGTTTTGTATTCCGCATGAGTATGCCGCATTCCATTTTTGTGCATCGTACTCTGTGTTTTGAAGGAAAATGCATTCTGAAATATCTGCTGAGCTCTGAAACGGGTCAAATGGTGTATGATAATGTGGGCGCGCTTTTATTTTTAGTAAAAAATGTGCTTACGCGATGAAATGGTCTGTAAAGTGAAAATTTTATATATTTTAAAGGGAATAGTAAATTTATGCATTTTAAGCTGTTCATTACTTATGATGATAAAATATGGTGCCTTAGTACAGACAATATCATATATGAGAATCGTGAAGTCTTAGTAGCTTCAGTCAAAAAACAAAGATAATTTACTGACCAAAGACTAACACAGGATTCTTTATTATTCAAAGGTTTTGTAAAATAGACAACGAGATCAAAATCACGAAAACTAGTAGAATATTAAGCACAAAAGTATGAAAGACGTATTCAAGAGTCGCTTGATCTCAAAGATTCCTCGCCACATAACAAGAGCGATGTGTAACGGGGTGGCAAAGTTTTTATCACAAACCTAGTCTCTCTTGAGGTTGGTGCGAACTCGGCACAACTTATACTGAGTTTGTTGAGCCCACATTGTTGCCAGCCGTTTGTCTTCAATCCAAAACTGTTGTTCTTACCGTACTTGTTTAATATAACTGTGGCTGCGAACCGTGTATGAAATAAGTTATTTTATTTTGCTCTAACATTTCGGTGGGGAATGGAAAATTAATTTCATATTTAATGTAGTCTGGTGCAAATTGGCACGACTGCAGAGAAAATAGTATGTTTGTTTTAAGTAATTAGTTCGCTTATCTTTGCTACTGCGCAGTTCATTAGTACGTGATAACCACATGCCCGTGGATTGGGGAACTTAATGAGGGCAAAGCTAATGATCGGTGATCGTGAACTTTTCCTCTAGCGGAACGTTAATTATACTGAGTTGAAAAGATAAATTGAATTACTAGCGCTGCCAGTAAGCCTCAACCATAAAAATGAGCTAAAGCTACAAAATAAAAAAACACACTTTCAAGTCAAAGCCTGTGTAATCAATTTATTTCTTATCTTAACACAAAATCTTGTAGCTAACCAAGCATGACTTGATTTCTTTATATTTCCAACCAAACAAGTTACCTACCGAAATAGTTGACAAACTCATAAAAGTATAAAACGAAGTTGCCATAATCTAAAGTAAGTCTGAGTTGAAGTATAAAGGCGTACAAAAGTGGATAAGAATACCTGGGGAATTCCGGATTTTTGGATCTAACAAAAACTTTAAGAAATTCTGATCGACTTTGATAACCTTATATTATTCGAGAAGGTGGGATGAACAATGGAAGACCTCATGAACGCTACTGATACTGCAATTCTCGTAGCAAATTCTGGGCCGACAAAATTATATTTCCATCGACTCGATAAGAAGAAAAAGAAGATTCGAGAACGTTATAAAATGTACTAAAGAAATGACATGAAGAATGTGGCGTGCAGTTATACAGAGCTGAGTAATTCCAGAAAATAGCTCATTTAAAAAAAACGTAATCACTTAGTTACCTACTTCAGTCTGGATTTTAATCTGCTATTTATCTCTTTCCAAAGACGCTTAACCAAAGAACTAGTAAATTAGTTCAGGCAGTCATTTTTCCAAACAGTCTGATTTCGATTCTCAGCAGACTAGAAAATTCTCCGTCATTGCAAAACAATAGGTGCCTGGGAACAAAGGCTTGGGTTTCTATAAAATGTCCCCTTTTCTTTTATCAGGACATCGTTAATTAAGATAGGACCCTTTGCGACGATACTCTTTTAAACTTTGGTATTTTTCAAGGGATAAGAACTAAAATTAAGTTAGTTGGAAACTTTCTATTTCAATAGAGAGCTGTGATGTCGGAAATTCAGTGTTAAGGTGGTAATAGTAAAAATAGGTATACAGAATTCAAATATAGAAAACTGATTGGTACATAAAAGATTTAGTCGGAAAAAAGGCTTATCCTTTTATTCCTCGGATGTACATTCATGTTAATCAATATTGAGTTTTACAAATTATAATTTGAAACAATGAACCTGTATAATAATTTATATGGATCTAAAACATAGACTACTTCTGTTTTCGCGAGCTAGTTTGACAGAAACCAAGTTTGGTGAGAAATAAATATAAAACATAGCTTCGTTATTCCGTGTCTTGGCCACCGGCGCCAATTAGCGAAACCAATTAAAACAAACGGGGGACCGACAGATGCGTTGCTATGGCAACAACACATTTTGCTCCAACAATTTAAGTACAAACGATTTTTAGTTAGAGGACGAGGAATTTGTCCTGCGGCTGTTGTATTACTGTATACGCATTTGAGTTTGAATGCAAAGCTAAAATTACTTCTATATTTCGTTATTCTATTTATTCTTTGATTGTATACAGCTAAATAAAATACTCTTTAGAGTTTACTTCCTATCATCATCATCATCAGTCGAAAGACGTCCACTGTTGAACAAAGTCCTCCCGTAGAACGCCATATACGTCGGGGCTAAAAGTAAATGTACTATACAAAAGATGATATTGCTCCAAAAATACCTATCGGAAGAACACACACTGGAGAAACACCACAGCCTACCTTCATGGCTTTAAGCGTGACTATAAGTATCAACCTAACCTATAATAAGAGAATGTACCTATGACGCAACAATTTCATTATAACAGATCATATCAGCCTCCATTTTCATATTTATATTTTCTGTACAACATTGCGTTAGAGTATTGAGCGTCCATAAATAACCCACCTACCCACCTACCTACCTACCTGCGTCACTCGACATTTTAAAATAGAAAATAAAAGCGACCCAACAAAACATTTTTCGCTATACACATACAACTGACGTGGGTGTATAATACAGCTCTATAGAGATCAAAGAAACATCACACCTTTACACCATATGGTTTACACAGAAATGTGCGTTACTCTCTCAAATTTAAGGCCATATACCGCCTGTAATATTGAGGTGAGTCTAATAATAAATTGAATACCAGCGTCTAACTACCACGACAAAGCAAAGCCTCCTACAGAGAGGAAAAGTGTGGAACACCATACTCCGTCAGTTCAGGTTTCTGTGCCGACGGTGCGGCGTAGTTATTATTACAAGGTCCATAATATGTAGAACCAAGCCTCACATAGAGCTACTTATACCACTCACCTCTGGCATTTTGAAATGGACTATGTACTTAGTTCTAGCTACTCAAGTTTAAAACCATAATAATTCTACATTCCAGTTCTATTTCCGTAACAAGCTACGAAAGAGCATCCAAGCAAGCGAGTTACAGAAACTAAAAAGTACGCAACTATATCTGAATTAGACGCAATATAACGCCGGGTACTCACTGGTGAGATGTGACCGTATCCGACCAGATACCGTTCAATATGAGTACCTTATCCTTTGCAAAAATAAAATAATTTATCTTTTATCGTTATCGGCTTGTTGAGGCGCGAGCCTAGCGCGTTCTTCTCGCGAACCTCGTACTCTCTATGATATTTGGCAACAGTAACATGCAAGGATAACAGTTACTACTCGCTAATGAGTCTTCTTCTTATCGTATGGTTGATGAACAACCTGGTGTCAGAGTTTAAACCACCTGTAAGCCTCTGACATGGCTTTACACACAATGAAAAATCTCAGGTGGGGCGGTTTTCTCACGATGTTCCTTCATCGTTTTGGTAACTGATAACTAATTTATAGTGCGCACGTGAATTCTAAAAGACATTGGTGCGTGCCGGGGTCTGAACTTGCGACCTTTGTCTTGGCAGTCCAACGGTCATACCGGTTATCAGCGCTAATGAGTGAGAACCTGGCTTTAGCGTACTCATTAAGTTGTAACTGATACAACGACGGTCTTATTAGTCTAGAGTTCCCGAACCACGTACAGTGTACACACTATGTACTTTGGTTACAGTAAAGTGCGTTACAGTTAGCTCGCTAGTAAGTACCCGGCTTAACAGTGACGTAGCCTAGACCACGCCCCGTTGCAGACCGCCACTAGCCTGCCAGACCTCCGCCGAGACCTGACCCACTATATAATCCTTTGTGTCAGACTAAAAAAATACGGCAAGGGACCTGCCCGAGTCAGACCACGTTCACAACGGCATGTGGAGATTTTACTACGTAAAATGGCTTCACAATATTCGTTTAAGGCATTTTCTTCTTTGTTTTGTTTCTTACGGAATTAAGTTGATTATTTTAAGTTAGCTGGCTGGGTTTACTGATGCGTTTTAACTATGTAAGAATATTTTCGTATTAATATACGATAATACTTGCGAATGTACAAGTAAGTTGGAATTGTGTTTGAAGAATAGGACTGGACTTATTTCGTATAATTTGCGAAATATATTATACAAGGCAAAACGTGAATGTGAAACCGAACATTTACGCCAAATTTTTTGAAACTACATCTTTTAGCACATCTTAATATATATCATTCCTGTGTGCGTGTTTGTCACCTATCTCCTCCTAAACGGCTGGACCGATTTGGATGATTTTTTTATGCGTTTCTGGATTGTTTGAAAATACAATTGAATGCCAGGTGACGCTGCTTTGCTCATGACGATGTCTGTCCGCTAGTATACATATAAAATCATACAAGAAGATAAATATAATATAAAGAAGCTTCATAATGAATGTACTTGCAATATAACATGTCATCGTCATAATGGAACTCGTCATCCAACAAATATGGCCGTATAATGCACAGTAATCACTTAGTACACACCCGTTAACTGCCACGTCACGGTCGAAAAATGAATGAATAATAGAGATGTGCCGCAGATCGATATACACTAGAGAATTAATCGCCTAATTTTCATGACAATACGAACGTTGTTATGATTTATGAATATAATAGTCGCGTAATGATCCGTAGAAGTAGGTTGAATCAGGACTTAGTTACAGATTTGTATGGTTTTTCGAATTCGCAGATCTTGTTTTTAAGTACTGAAAGCAACAGCATTTATGGAATACAGAGCCATGGAAGTCAACAGCGAATGCATTAACTTTTTATTAATGCTGAACTTTTATAATAATTAATAATTCAAAATGCAGGCAGAATTACACAACGGTTTCTTGAGAGAAACCTAAATTGAAGCTTCATTCAGTATAAATAAATAGTTAATTGATGGATCAATTCAACCGTCCACCACTGAAAGAGTGTCCAAGTAATAAAATACGATACGGAATAATACTAGCAACAATGAGTCACGAAGCATGAAATCGATTTGTCAGTCGATCGAATTACTGACCGCGAAGTCATTCGATTTGTCAGATTAATTCGCAGCACATCTCTAGCGAGCTCTCACAGAACGGCTCCGGCGGCGCTCAAACACACATTGAGTGCAATTGCCCTAGTCAAATTAACTGAATGTACACAAGAATGCTTTATTAAACGAGGCATACAGCCGGCTTAATAACTTTGTGGTGCCGTTTATATGTCAGTTTACAGCCTTGAACACGCTCTGAACACACTCAAAGCTCATTTTGATAGTAATTTACATACTTGCCTTTGCCAAATAGAAGTTTTCTCCGACTGATGTAACCTCACTAAATGAATATGAACTCTTATGTGAATCTAATTAAAAAGCATGGCGTAGGCCGAAATATGTCGTGAAAAGTTGCTGAAACCTCGTAAAATTAGAGGCTGAAATCTCCTAAATTCTAGTAAAAATTGTGAAGTCCTCAGAAATATAAATGTATAATAAATAAAGCAATATTAAAGATGCTACAAAGTTATTCAAATATTTCTTCTCGTAGCATACATGCTGCTACGACGCCTACGAAATTGTCTACGACGAACCGTAGGCGTTTAATCGTAGAGGTTGCTGTCGACACAATTTATCTATCTAATAGCTACATTATTCGCGGTGTGTAGCCAGTAATGTGCTTTTAAAGCGACTGTACTAATTACCGGTATTATGCCTACCGGTGTAAGTATGTACCTACGACTGGCAAATTGCTGTTCTAGGGATAAATTTTATTGCTGTATGGTGAAAGTTTAAAATGATCTATAACTACGTTCGGCAACGATTAAAACGTGCTGACGGGGTTGCCTTTATCAATAATAACCCTTGCACCGTGGGTGTTGTTTATACAAACTCGTGAACGACCACGCATCCTCGTGTTATATACAAAAGCACGTAAACGTCGAATAGCCTAGGGTTTAACCCACACGAATTGAACAACTAATATAAAAATTAATGAGCCTGCTTTTAATTTAAACATCACATCGAATGACCAATAAAATTTTAAATCAGCCACGAATGACAAAATGGCAGATACAAACTCATCAAATCAAAATTCATCATATTCCGATACAATCAAGAGTAAATTCAATCTGGATGAACAATGTCGAATGAAACATTACCAAAGAGGACTTACATATAGTTTTTACGTTTCATTATCGGATTGCCGTTGTCGAATGCAACCAAAAAAGGTTTCATTAGTGGAAAAGCCAATGCCGCACGTTTCTTTGTTACAAAAAAAGGGAAAGACGAAAATACGCGTTCCACTTTCCTTTCTTCTTTGGTAGAATGGATGGCGGGAAAGGGTTGGGAAATAATGAAGAGACTATGCAACTGCGGGTTGAGATTGTCTCTTACATGTCGTGCTATTTTCCTTGTAAGTACGAGCCTGGATATATTTCGCTGAGAACCGATGAATGAGAGCGGACGGTTTGAGGTTTGAACAATAGTCTTAACAACCAATTTTATTGAACCAGAGAAACATACTTACATCATTAATATATCATTTAAATAAAAATCAAATTGATTCTCTGCTCTCACTTCATACCCAGAGGTCCACCAGACCTCGACCACGTCGTAAACCCATATTATATGTTAGGGCTTAAAATCATAAACATGTAATCCATTTTAGTCATAACAAAAAAACATGAAACAAGATTGAAAATTGACTGTAACAAAACTGTTATTAGGGACTAATTTCAATTTATATTGCACATTTTTTTCTGTGACCCACGAGCGATGAATAAACTCATGATTACAATAAAATTTGCACATATTACCGTTGAAAATCTTTTGTGTTTCATCAGCTAAAAGGTCCGGCCCGGTCGGCGCACATTGACTATGTATGACTGTTTACCCCCAAACGAAATAGCGAGTGATATTATGCACACACTCTTATGTATATGAGATGACGGATTCTGTTTTGTTTTACTCCTATCGTTATAGAGAGGCTGAAGGGATGCTTCCTGATTATATGGTGTTTTATTTGCAAGGAATTGTATAAGTTATACTAAAGGACAAATATACTGGTAACACATTTTCAGCTTGCTTCCACGCTTTGAGGTTTGAGGTCTATTTCAAATCTTTTGTGCAATTTAATAAGTTTGGTGATGATCATGTTCCGTGAAACAATTCGGGATAAAACAACATAACTTAGTTACTTAACATTTGCGTAAGAAAAATATTACATAAATAAATTTAACAAGACGATATAATAAGTGAAATGAATATTCAAGTAAACAATAATTTCCACAAACTTTCTTTTAGATATACGATGTATGCCGAAGACACCGTATTACGTTTTTGTGTTAAGAAAACGACAGTATTGGTGATATCTCCCGAAGTTTATTAGACAGAGGTAACGAACCGCATTTTTTCTCAAAGCCCAAACGTTCGCCAAATACCAAGTGTGCGTAAAAACATCGTGAAAACACACAAGCTCCATTACAGCTACATCCGACGCACGGACGCAAAAACGTGGCGAAGTTCGACAAAGATAGTGTCATTAACATCAATGGAACCATTCTCAGTTCGCTTTGTGTACCCTTCACGCCCAGCCCCATGGTGTTACAGACAAAAGAATCCAGGGAACAATACTACAGACAATGATTTTGAACGAGTTCGTTTTGTTTGCGAGTGGGGCTACCTGCGCGTATTAATAGAGTCGTTAATGGGTCAGTTGTCAATAGTAAGGCAATTAGCCGGGCTGTTTATTCGATAACCTAGAAACCTTTGTGGGTCAAGTGCCGTTAGGAAATGTATGCAAATAACGATTAGCATGTGTTACCTTTTTAATTGTATGTCAATGTTAGATATTTTATTTTTGTCCTAACGTAAACTCTGTTTTTGTAGTGTTTGCCACTTTCATTACAATAAAAGTCATCTAAGAAGCAAAAATGCTTCACAATATTACATAAACCGATATAGTTTACTATATCATGTACTTAGAATATACATTGTTAAACCAACGACTTTATTTTGAGTTAAATAAAATCTGACACTCAAAAAAGTTTATCTAAAACCAAGATCTAATCTTGATACTTTATTCATGCAACTTGAAACTTTCAGAAATATATTTTTCAAGTCTCTTAGGAGTTTTAAGATCTCTTTTCTTATGAATAAGATATCAGCATGCTAACAAACCATAAAACGCCGCGTAAATTATGTTTAAATCAGTGCACACTATTATAATGGCGTAATGACTCAATTGAGTTTCATTCTCAAATGGAAATCTTTTAAGTTTTTAATGCCCTAGATATATTTTATGATTTTGTACTAAACATTAGTAAAGATTGAGCTCAGTGGCGTTATAGGAGAGGCCTATGTCCAGCAATGGAGTGAGATAGGCTGATGATCAGTACATATTTACGATATTATAGTTTTATCATAGTGATTAAGACTGCACTGTACAAAGTTTAACGTAGCGAGTAAAATTCTTTATATATATACTGACTCAATATCAGGTGTATTAAGTTCAAAACGAATGAAGACTTTCTAGTAAACATGAGATGAAATACATGATTAATTAAACCCTGCAGCTGCTTCATACGATTTTACTGCAAGTCAAATTGACGAGCATGAAAAAGCCTCTATTATGTATATTAAAACCGCTGTTATAGATATAAAGCAGTACATATACCAGGCGTCAGAAAGGCATGCTAACCAATATGGCAGCCGCAGCACGTTTGCGTTAGCCAGTCTGACGTGCGTACCAGCCAATATACGGTGGATTTACTGCCGCGTGTATTTCTGCCCAAACGCACATTGTTTACGAATAAATTAATTTCGAACCTTTTATACTGCGTATACAACCAAATGATGGAAAAGTTCCGTCGAATTAATCAATGCAGATAAATGTAGCATAAATACATAGTAAATTACACCTGCAAAGTACACCTGATAGGAGACGCTCAAAGTAGAGAAGTATGGCAGAGAAAAAGGGTATAGGGTTGACGTATCTGAATAGGTATCAGAATAGAAAACCCAAAAAAAAAGATTAAAAAAATACCCAGCAGTGGGTGATAACGGTTTAAAATTATGATGATGTCATAGTAAAAAACTTACATTTAACAATTGTTATTAGTTGCATAAATGAATTGGAATAACTATATTTTCACTTGCTACAATCCCGATATAATACTCTCTCTCGTCAAAATATTAGGCGTTTCTTTAGATCGTTCTATTAAGCTGCTGTTTAATACAAGTTCCTAATTCATACACTCGCTTTCAATGACTTACTACATCCAGATTCCTTCAGTCTATATACCCAAATCATCTCACCATTCAAACACCAAATATCTCTTTCATATACTACACTCAAACTAAGTAGTTCTAATTACGATTGTGTATTGTGCTAGTATCTACCCTACAACGCTGACTATGGTTGTAATTGGCATGGAGAACCAGCGACGGCGCAACCACCTCCCTACAGGTGAATGACCCGGCTGTTTACCAGTCAATATCTTAATATTAAACAAAAGAGTTTCCCTACTGAACTACACCGGCATACTTATTATAAGGGATATCGTTAATCTAATAAGTAGAACACCTATATGAGTAATATACCAATATATATACGATACATTGACATACATATAGGGTATTAACGAAAATGGTACATTTACTCAAATACGTACAAGTACATACATACATAAAGTCACGCCTGTTTCCCTGAGGGGTAGGCAGAGACCACGGATTTCCATATCCTGGCATACTTCTTTTGCTCAAATGCAAGGTAAAATAAAAATTATCCTCTGAAACTCTAGATTTTTATACTTGTACTTGGATTCGTGGATTTATTTAAAAACAAATATTTTTAAACTAAATTGATTTTCGTTATACATTACAATTCTTACGCGAAACAATGGTGATCAAAATGCAATCTTTAAACTAGTCAGCTGGTCTCTTCCGTCCGTCGACTGTCGCCCGCAGCCGGCAACTCATGAAGGCCAGGTAAGGTACTTACTAAATTTGATTTTTATGCAAGGCAATTTAACCCTACCACCCTTTCGATTTAGTATCCCATCCTGTAGTCTTATATACTCATACATATTACAAATCAAATTGATTACAGCTATACCTATAGGTACGATAGTTCAAATGCACTCACGATAATCTGAATACGGTTGGTTTATGTCACAGCTATCAAGTGTAATTCGCCCTCGGATTAATCACCAGGCCCGTTAATTTAACGACACTAATCACATATTGGCTTAAATGACGTTTATCCTCCGTAACGGCTAGACAGACGGTTAATGTGTAGTCAAATGATCGGCCGTCCAACCCATCCGAATGAGATTGTAATACTAAATTGCTTAATCCAAACCCGTCAAGATATTTAGGAAATTATTGGTCTGTTTCAATCAAATATTCCTGGAATTTGAGTTTTTAGACTTCGTGAATTTTTTAGACTATAATATAGTTAGATTGTGAAAGTCATTTTCCGAGAATTGCTTTATCTTTTTACACATTCGTAACACTAGCCTTATCTAACCAGAAGCAATGTTATTTAACTATTTTCCTGTTCTAACATACTAATGATGAAACTTACACCAACTAACTAGATACTTATCCAGTGCAGTAATACCACATCCAACCATTACCCGACCTTTTCGTTATACCCTACTGCAGCGGGCAGAATGTAATACACATTACCTCTTCCTATGGGTATTTCGCACCACACGAAAACCACCCTAGGAAATACTCTAATGAGTTACATTACCAACTAATGGGAACTCCTTTACGTTGTTGGGAATATTTTTCCACATTACCCGCTATTACAAGGACTTTTTTCGATTTTATTAGGTTACGTAACCCCCAAAACGCCGAGAGTGGGGCCGAATGTACCCAATTTGCAGTAATGTTATTTTACGGCACAGGTGACAAGCAGAATAGCTTATTTAGGTTTCCGTTGGATACATTAGCATTGTTCGGGAAATAGAATGGCTTTTGAATATATTTTTGCTATTAGGATAGTAGTAGCGAATAATATTTGTAGAGAATATGTTCGTTGTTGATCTGTTGACAAAGGAAACCCAATCTGTAATAGTGAAGACGGTACGGAGAGGTACACACATGATTTGAAAGAACGTTTTCCTACGTTTGTAAAATAAATATTTATTCATTTTTTTGACTGTATACTCCACATACATATGCACGGTAAACTTGTACTCGTATCTATAACTAACATCTCCAAATACTCAACTCGATACACTAAACGTTTCCAATCACATCGTCCCTTCAAATATAATAGGTTTACCTCGCTAAAGAGTTGAAATATGCACCAAGAATCAATAAACAAACTGTATAGATAAGAGATTATTCCAGAACATTAGCTTCGCGCGTTATTCACGAACATTGGCCATCAATAACAGCCATCCATAACTCAGGCAATGGGCCTTGGGGTACCGGTAAACCGTCATCCTACTGAAAGTCATGTTTTTACTAAATAAGGTGCTACGGTTTACCTTTTTTATGAATATAGTTTTTTTTCTTCATATAAAGCAGCCATGGTAGTGTATTTAATATAAGACACTAATGTACCATATACTAGAAAATAAATGCTATTCTATTCTAAAAATCGTAGACTTTTCGTTTTTTTGCATTTCAGACATCATGATCGTTTTTATTGTTTTCAAATTCTCTATTCCATCTTACACTTGCAGTTTTAAGCTGAGTTTGTTAAGAAATTACTGAAAGTAAATGTATGTCATGGCCGTATAGAAAAACCGCTCTCCACCATCGCTCTAAAAACCTATACCTAGCCTACCTTAAATTCAGTACTCAGTAGTTCTTTACCAATTCCGTAATGTATTTAATCACCCTTGTACTCCGAAACAGTTACCTTTTTATATACCGAGAAATAGCACTAATACGTTATATAAAATACAAACGCCATGCTTCCCCTTAAGTATAGGTGTTCACGAACAGGAGCCGGGACAATATATTAGCCGGTGATCTACGTCCCGGGTAGGGTACGAGTAAACGCTCCCCCGGGACGACCTGTCGTTCCAACCTGAGAGGCCCCTTTTTCCACTCACCAAACGTTTTTGTGAACGGGAATCTACCAGAAAATTAGTTTCCCTGTTTTGTTTGTTTAGGTATAGTGCTGAATGCGTACCTGGAGATACCTTTATCGTAACTGTAACTAGAAACTTTTGTTTTTGTTCGGTTTCCGCAAATAAAGTTTTAATTAGTGGAATACGGACGTGTACGGTTTACATTGAAAATATCGTGTACCTACATATTGAAGCGGTTCGTTATAATTTTATGTCTATGAGTTTATCAAACAACTGTACAGACCAGTTTGCTTTCCAATATCATTATTTTAATGTATAACTTTAGTTTATTTATTATTATTTACGTACTACAAACAAGTTTCACAATACAGAATATTTAGTTATGAAAACTATATAGTCATGGTACGTGTTACAAAAGGTAAAGTTCCTTACTTATCAAGACTTATCCTTCGGTAAGCGATGATCGACCTCAATCTCGGTCGGTGCGCGGTGCACAATAGCAAAACTCGCATATTGATGGCTGCGATATCGAGAACGTTTCGTCAACGGCGATAGGTGTCAAAACGATGCCACGCTACACCGAACAACACCGAACCCTGGTGTTATTCAGCATTTAAGCCAAACGCACTGATACTAGCTTCGAGTTAGATTGGAAGCGAGCCACACCCGACATGGGATGATATGCAAATTCTGGAATAATATTCTGGTTATAAAGCCTTCATAGTTCAGTGTCCCAATGCTTGGGACTACAAAAGATGGCGCTGACGTCGACAATATCCGGTCTTAAGGCAGTTTCACTTCGATTTTATTGGCAACATAAAATTTTTACTGTTTGTCTTCAAATCGAATATAGTTTGTTGACATTTTTGTCAGCTTGTTAAAAATGTATGTGAAAGTTACTCATTTAGGTGTACAACAATAATGATGGTCACTGAGCTCGATCTTCGGCCCTCCGCCTCCAACCACTGCCAGCCATTTTGTGCCATGGGAGAGGCCTATGTCCAGCAGTGGACTGAGATAGGCTGATGATGATGATGATGATAGACATATCTCTAAATATACAATTTTATATCATCCTTGTAGCTTCAAGCAACAACCGCAGTAACCACGAAAACCTACACATTACATTATTAATCGCATACGAAAACCATTAACACCAACCACTTAACGAGACCCGGATATTAAACTGAGACCAAGACGAAAGCACGCAAATCAACGACACGAAAACGTGTGACAAACCAGCTTCAAGCAAGCCTGTTAACTTTAAAGCTAGTTACACAACGGCATTTGTTTTGCTTATTCCTCTCTGTAGCAGGGAGATAAGACGGCTCCTATTTCATTGTAATAGTATGATGACGCCCGAGGGAGTTAGCGAGGGGAGATTGGATGCAACAACGCAATGTAATAAACTCTTTGAAATCGCACCGAACGCGCCGAGTGTGGATAATGGCTCTCGAATTGCATTTGTTTCGTGATTCTTGGGGCTTCGGAGTAATTAAATATAACGATGGTATAAAGTCTGCGATGTGAGATGGTTTTATAATTAACGATTTGTATGAATAAGTGGTGCTGGTATATTAATATTTTGTGTACGTAGTGCACGTTTAACTCGGTTGTAACAGATAAAGCTCATATTTAGTGTTTTCTGTTGCTTCGTAATATACGGATTTTCAAAATTATGTAGTTGTAAAATATCTTTAAGGTTAAGATAACAAAATGCAACATTTTGTTTCTGAAACTTTAGAGACTCTTTTACATCTACATACATATTAAGTGTCTTTTCTCTCTCTTAAAATACATGTCGTAACATTCTGCCGACGATTTCATCCAGATTCGAAGTAACTATGATATCTAAAATTCGTAATGGCCTCCCGACCGTTCCCGCCACACGAAAACCCATAACACTTCCATAACAACTCATAAAAAATGGAATATGTTTACACATTTATGTGTTCTCACTTTGGACATTCGGCTTGGGTTTGCTTTTGTCCTGGCTAAGTCGTCTGTGTCGACATAAACGAGACGAGTTTTAAGAGCGCTTTTGTCTGCTTTTGTAAGATCATATGCATATAAAACGTCCTTAAATATAGTCAGCGTCTTAAACGGATGTGTAAATGTAGATTTTGTTAGGAACTTTGCTGAACATTATTACTTATAGGTATATATGAAAACTTGTATAATCCTTTAAAGTCACGGATTGAATTTAAAATTGAATCATGTATTTATTTTATTAGAAAAAGAAATACGATTGAAAAGTGTTTCGACTAACATTCAATTCAATTTGCAGCACGAGTTAAAAAGTTTCAATAATGTAGAGACCCTAATAAATCCGATAGATGGCCACCCGAGATATGCCAGCATATCGTAGTGGCAATTGAAAATTTATAAAACATTGTTGCCACGCATACAGGCCACCAAGAATATAGAGCGTACTAAAAAAAAGATATCATAAAAATACGAAAGTGTTACTCGGGACAACCCTAGGTACAGTAGGAGTCTAAATCATACCGAGGATTTACAATCTGGGTCTGGAATTCACGTAAAATTTATGTACGAAACTTTATTACGCCTTCTACGCGATCAATTATAATTTACAGCCAGAAACCATGTTACCTTAATATGGTAATCTGTTTCTGAATGTACCACAGAAATGTAACCCAATTTACTTTCCCTATTTTACAGTCGTATAAAAAAACGACCCAGAAAATGCTCGTAGGGTTGCTTAATGGAATACTTTAAAGTCAATACGATTTAACGTGCGTCGTTACTTCTTATTGCTAAAGCCTGTTACTCAGATGAAAAAATGCGCTCTCAAACAGTAATAAACATGTATATTAAGTACTCTAAAAACTGTTAGATTTGACGTATAAAATTGTAATAAAAATACAGAAGAAAATTATTCGTTATGCAAGACCAACATAATAATATCAATGACAGCAAAGATATGCATAACTTTTCATGGAATCGTCGAAACTGTTTCTTTGAAACTGGACTGAAAGAATTCCTGTGATCAGTCGGCGGATTGTTTCAACTTTGTTCGTTTAATTAAAACTGAACGAACTTCTGTCTTCGGGAACTCTTACCTGGAACAAAGAAAATTATTATCATTACATTATGCTGATAAGTTTGCGTAATATATTACAGGCGATGTGTCTTCGCTTTTCTCGGGGAACGCATGTTAGCGAAGACTATGACGAAGAAGTTTAACCGAGGTATAAAATATATGAGTTTGGAAATATTCTAGAAGAAAACTTTGGAAGACATCGTTTCTATGGAAACAACTATCAAAAAACCAGTTGATGTATGCTCGGAATATATTGTATAAAATCTTTTATTATGTAGATTTCTATTAGTATACTATGTCTGCAAAATCTCAATACAAGAAAAAAAATTAAGAGGAGTTAAGTTTAAAAGTCACCTTAGGTCGGCCCTTATTCACATTGAAACAAGAGGGATCCCAAAGCCACAGTGTAATACTTATATAAAAAATATATCTTTGCGTCACCTTATGCTCGTAAAATATCAGCCAATCAAATAAAAGGACCACAAAATATTAAATACACAGTGAGTTTCTTTGACAAACAACAGTCGATATTTCATACACATTTATAACAAAGCTAACGTGGCCTGTTATCGCGTGACGTCATTTCCTAGTCAACTCAAGCTGTCAGAATTATAAAAGTGCCATTCGCGCCCATTTTTCATTCCCATTCACATTTGTGAATGAAAACTCCACGTGAAGCTTGATAAATGACAGTATGGTAAACGAGGATTAAAGTTCAGGCGCGTGCTTCGAACGTAAGAAGCCAAGTTACATTTTGGAAAAGGTGTCGTAATGGATTACTTTAGAATTACAATTATATGGGTTGATGACATGATTGGTGCTACGTAGCAGATTTTTCAGGCCAAAGAAATATTATAACACCATGGAATTGATGTTATGTTAAGGTATATAGCATAATCTCATCTAACCCAAAAATCGAATGCTCCGAAAATGTGAAGAATAGAACTTGAACGCTTCCTAATGAGGCAAAAGAATTTAGTTTCAGAGCCAAAGCACTTCAAAAACAGACAGGGGAACCGCCAAAATGAATATAAATATACGAAGTTACTTGTTGATATTATGTAAAAATATTCATATGTAACAAACAGTACGTACAAACAGTATCAGCAATCTTCACTCAACTGTAATGCTAATATTATAACCTTATTCCTTATTTCTATTCAGCGCTGAATCCTGTTAGGGAACATTTTACTTTGTGAAAACTCGAGCAGAACAGCGGAGAGGACCCGCAAATGACTTTATAATACGACCAAATTGCAAAGACATCTGACTACACCTTAACATGTTTTGCAGGATAACATGGTTTGGGTGCTTTTTAAAATGGCCCACCAAAAACCATGCGATTACGTAATCTCTTTCGAATTTGCAACGAAATGAATGTATGTAGAAAGGATTTCGTTTGGCACTAAATTTTAGAGCGGACTTTAACGTGTCTTTTTGGCTGTGAACTTTAATTACCAAGCGAAAAGCGTTAATACGATTTGTTTTTCTGATTTGCTTTAGTTCAGTAATAATTTTAATAATAACGTCATCTACTTGTTTTAGAACTTCATTTTTGAGCCCTCTATTAAAGTGCACTCAACGTGGACCCTTAACATTGTTCCACCTCGTTATGTCACCATAACTTCAAACAAAATAAAAACAGACTAAACCCTTTTGAACTAAAAACTTTTGCCTTGCAAGTTAGAAAACCGTTTCACCGGGCTCCTCTTGGCTTGCACAGGATATTTGACTCGGTCGTCTTACGTAGGTGTTTTTATTCATTTTCCCTGTGAAGTTGATACCACCCCGCACCCCTCTCACCTCCCCGCCTTCGTTATGATAGAATGCCCGGGAACCACTGCTGCCTTGAGATTATAACTTTTTCTTCAAAACGGAGTTACATTTTATAGGGGCCATTAATAAGCTGGGATTTCATTTCGCTTGTGTGCTAACGGCATTATTTTTGCTTAATTTAAATCGCCTATTTATCGTGTTTATTACGTGTAGGCAATGGAATCTGAAACGAAAGCGAAAGAATTTATTTTTTGCTTAATGCGGTCGTTAGAATAAGTTACTTTATTAGTGGCATGAAAATATGCGACGCACTTCGTTTCGGATTCTAGAACGAATTTGTTGGGTTCATGTAAATTAATAGGTTTGTGGCGTGGCTCCCAAGAAAGATTTAATGCCCATTTTTGTTGGTTGTATTCCAATAATAGAACCACCCTTCAGTTAATAGTTAGTTTCACAAGATTTAATTACAGAACAAGCAACGCCCTTCCCCTTAATGTTACAATAGTTGAGTGCTCGACCAAAGGAATAGGAATATGCTTTGACAGGATAAACCGTTAGGGACCTCCGTAAGCCACGGAAAACAGACCGCGTTTACTTGGGCTTTTTTAGCCACAATTCTTTGTATTCCACACATAGAAATAGGATTATACCTCAAAATCTTTTTCTATATTTATTTTAGTTCCAGTATTATATTAATCCTGTTACCGTATGGAAGTTAGTATTTTAATAATACGCCAGGACAGATCATTTAGATGGTTCGCAGAGTAATCCCTTTTGTGGGCATTGATTATTATTATTGGGATAATATCTATGTTTCATGACATTTATGTATTGACTACTTTATTTATAGGTATATAACTTTTTGACGTAGTGTTTAAATTTCCTGATTTGCGTAGTAGCAAAGCGATTGGACTGCTGTGCTAGGGGTTGCGAGCTTAATTACCGCAAGATACAATTTGTGTGAACCGTAGATGTTTGTCTCGAGTTTAGGTGTGTCTGTGATATTTTTTAAGTTTGTGAAACGCACACACTATACAGGAGAAATTGCTAGTGGGGCGAGGGCGACGTTTTCTTTAAAAATAACTAGTATTATACATGTCCAATTGTCCATCTCATCTGAAATTATTTAGCCCTTGAACAGCCAGTACCTCAGTACCCCTGACGACAAAAAACCAGTTGGAGATACAACGATCTATAAAAATACATTTACCTAAACTACGTATATAGAAGAATATGCTATTCCTTAAAAGATAAATCCTGTCCTCTACATATACCACGCAATATGACGTGTCCCCGCTTGTATGCGTGCTACCAATGTGCAATATCGTATTAATACGGCTGAGCCCGCCGCCCCACTGCGGTTGCGGTAACGTACACTGTGTAAATTAATGCTAGCTAGCCAAACGTGCATACTGCTGCATTGTTCATACCACACGCGTTTATTTGGTGAAATATTGGTAGAATTACTTAATGAATAGTCGCTGGAATTAGCGCTATGTCATGCCAGAGTTTTCTGTTTCAAAACAGAAGGCCAATCTTGTAAAACGTAATTTGTTTCTGCCGAATTCCTCCTGAGAAGTAGTGAAACATAAGTTATAATAACTTGGAAATTTTTGGGTACTCGTAATTCCAATTTTGAAATAATGACACGAATAAATCTGACCACAGTTTAGTAATATCTGTTAAAGTCTAGGTATATCTCTCAATGCATTATACAAAAGAATATTCTTTATTATTTTCAGAATGTTGGCCACAAGAAAATATACCTAATATCCATAATACTTTAAATAACTGTTCAGTACATAATATTGGTGTTTGCTTAACAAGTACATCAAACCAACCCAAAAATAATTGGTCAAACAAGTAAATAACGAACTTTTTGTTGGCCTTTGAGTGCTTGAACCCTGAACCTTCTTTGTTTGAACATCAAAGATCATAAGGACAACCTTAGGACCCAACTGACATTCTAAACTGACCTTTTAAGCTAAACAGTCTTTAGCTAACTCGAGTCTTCGCAGTGACTAACTAGAGTTAGGCAATTTAGTCAAAGTTCAAGTAAACTCAACAAACTCAAATCCATTCGGATCCCGGTTAAATTGCCTTTGAGCTAGAGATACCCTTTCACATCACACGTCGAGCCAATATCGTAACAAAACATCGTTTGCCCCAAAAAAGTCACACTGTCATATAAATTCGATCAGGCCCGCCTATTCCGAGCACATGCGATAAAAAACATTAGCATACGTACTTGCGACACTGGCACCGACCATATTTTATGTGCAAATAACAAAAAGCACGCGTCGTGGGCAAACTTTAGCATACAACAACAATTTGTAAAAAAACCTGCGCCGCGCAAATGTCAACTTTCTGTTCTAAACA
Source organism: Abrostola triplasia (assembly GCA_946251915.1). NCBI lineage: Eukaryota > Metazoa > Arthropoda > Insecta > Lepidoptera > Noctuidae > Abrostola > Abrostola triplasia. The sequence goes on along the minus strand of OX276434.1, from coordinate 3,565,007 downwards.
GTTACGCCTTAACAAACGGGTACATGTAACCTTTTGTTTTTATATGCCAAACAAAATAGAACCTTAACGATGTGTTAGTGAAGCACAGTTTTTATTAGCTCCAGAAGCAGTATCGAACGAGATCGATTATATTGTTTCATTATGTACCTAATTACAGGTGCTGAAGGTAGCTTTTACTTTACACCTTGACGAGTAGCAGGTGTCGATGTAAATTGACTCTCAATGCTTAGTAGTTAAAGTAGTAAATAGTGTGTATCGTCCACGCAGGCTTGTCTCCCTACTGGGAGTGTGCCCCCGGGCGCCACGCCGCGGCCCCCGTAAGGTCAAATGCAAACTCTATACCTTTACCCTCTGAAGGGAAACAGCTATTACGCCATTTTATTGGCTTAAGATAAGAGCTGTTCTCGGTAATTGTGTACACAAATGAAGAAGCTTTTGTGATTATGTTATAAACAATATTATGCTAAGTAATCAGACTGTCTGCTCGAAAAGGATTGTCCACGAAAATTACCAAACAAAATTCAATCGAATGATGAACATTAAAACCTAGTCTCATACTACTTATATGTATAGGTGTAGTTCTGGTATAATCAAACAAGTCTTCATCAAGATTGGGTTTAACGAATTACCATAGCTAAACGAGTTAATATAAATCTAAATCCCTTGTAATGTATTTTCGGTCCCTCCGTGGCAACCGCTATTTCGTAGTCGTAAGCTTTAAAATGAGTTGGTTTTTCGGCTGCCGGTAAATGTACTGTGATTTTTCTTTGTTCGGCCTGACACCGATGGATGTCAATTCATCAGGAAAACGGAGGCAATGGCCTCCTTTGATAGGAAAAATTGAGCGTTCTAATGTTATTGACGCTGCAGAAATATAAGCAATAATAAATGATTTGTGTTCACATCATTTGACGACGCAACAATGAGCCATATTTCGAAAGTCATTATTGAATGTCATACATTTATTGTGCCATTTGAATTTTTCGGTTTTCTTTTTCAGAGATAAAAGGACAATTGTGAAAGTAACCAGACATAAGTAATGTTAGTTCCATCTGTTCGTACTTAGGCAGTATCTATAATTAGAATCTTTATCCGTTGATCGTGTACAATTTAATGCTAATAGCGTGTTATCGATCGAACGTCCGTCCTCTGCGAGACCAAACGCCGAGTGAGTACTCAGCCGCCCGTGAGCGTCTAAATACCACGCCCTTTACCAACTACCCACACTTCAGCATGTATATGACGCTCCAGGGTTATTGAATGAACAATATAGACGTGCCAATCAAGATATTGATCAATACATCAGTTAACCCTTACAAGTAAGCTAATAGTAAACAACACTCCAATCTAGACAGCGGTCGACGTAGAATAATTAGGTTTATCTACAAAATTATATTCAAAATTGTTGGATCTAACGATTTTTTGTTCACCATTTTTTGTACACCGTGCAAGTAACATTTTATTAAAACATAGCAAGGTTGTTTGATGAAAACATTACACCATGAACTATCCCAAATAACAAATTCTAAACTGCAGATCATACCAGTGTCATACTCACCAACGACCTAAAGAAAATATTTTGTCGCAAAAAGAGGTACAAAATACAGATACGATATTGCTCATCATACCTACACTGACACGTTTCTTAGCTCAACAATACTGCACCTATCTCTTTCACTCTTATAGAAATCGAGTCATGATGAGCAGAACACCAATAGATAGATTCGCTATTGTGCTTGTCGGGTTCGATAAGTTGGCATAAAAGCCACCGACCGCTAAGTATCTGTCCTTATAACTTGAATGGAAGCTATTGGAAAATATTAAAGGTGAGCTTTGTATAGTCGACCAAGTTGGGTTTAAGTTGGTTTACTTAAACCCAACTAAGTAGCTTTACTTGGATTATATCGTTTTGATGTTCGTTCTGTCTATTGAACTTAACCTCTTTTGTGAGGCAACCATTTTATGGTAGTATTTTCAAAGTCTTTATGGATTAGGCACTCGGGCACTGTCTGATTATACAGAAAAAAGGAGACTAAGCTTCATTAGATCAAAAAACGTTTGAAATAAAAGCAAATCCCTTTTCTGATTTTTAATTGGCCCGTCTCTATGCCAATATTCAAATGCGTCACATATTTATTATAATACCTTCATTGTAAGTCAATTTCATCATCATCATCAGCCGGAAGACGTCCACTGTTGAACAAAGGCCTTTACAATTACTGAATAAACATTTATCAACTCTTAGGTACAGTAGCGTGATGTCGATGGAGCTATTCTAATAAACAAATCGATTGGATCGCGTATCGCTTCATTGCGGTGACCTCGTACTGATTGAGTCTTTTGATGCGATTGAGAGCCTCCTTTAATTTAATTATACCAACAAACGTTTGATCTCTGTGGTCAAATTGTTGTTTTGCCATTCCATCGCTTTAATATTTATGAGATTAATAAACCCTGTTTCGAAAGAATAATTTTAGGACGTAGCATGTGTCGAGTTAGCCATACCCAATTTAGTAACCAAAATTCGTATTAAATGAGACACTCTTGAAAACATAATTGTAGATATGTAGATATGTAAATATTCCAAATAGAAAAAATCAATAACGCTGACCAACCTGGTAATAAAACTAAGACTAGACCAGCCCAGCGGCAGCGAACAAAACGACCTATAGACCGATGAGGTCGGTTAGAAAAATCAATAGGCACTGTTACATAATGAAACAAAACAACTCTGTGCTTCGGTCAAGGCTAAACAAAATTTACAATCGGTAACTACCTCCAACTGAGTCACAGAATTAATGGAATGAAACGTGAGCGTCGACCGAAATACTGATCCACAAAATTCTCGAAAAGACATCAAATTTTCCTAGTACACGTGACACTAAATCCTCAGATCGGTCACGATTAGGGTTCCTTGAACAAATATCCTTTGGCGCGATGGTTTAAATAAATTGGTGGACGGGTAATGCGGGTTTGATACCTATCCTTTCCTTTCCGGGTACAAAACCTATCTCATATGATTTATTTTTGACGTTCAGCCGACGAAATTGGGGATGAATCCCAACTTGTGGTCCGCCTCTATGACGTATAACTGTTCACGGAACTTTGCGTCTGAAAAGGAGTTTTATAGGTAGAGTTGAAGAGCAAAACAGGAATGTAGGTACTTGTTTAAATATAAATTAATCATTACAGCTATCATTAGTGAATGAAAACAATAATAATAATTTATTAAGGGTGGTTTGAAAGGCAACATTTTTAAAGTACCTTTTTTATTTCCCACTCTGTTACTTACTAACTTTAATGTTACCTTATAACTTTAAGTTTGTATCGAGTCATTAACCGACCCTTCAGAATACAAAGTAGTGTTCATCAGAAATGTTTTAAGTATTTCCAACGTGAGTGCCATTACTGATTACGTCGCTATCTCAGAACGCATCAGGCTTGCGTGCCCACTTGCCCAGTTGTCAGCTATTGCTAATTTAATCGTTTTGCTTACCCACGCCTCTCCCACGCGACTTATAAGTCTTATGCCTCGTTCAGTACCGGGCGAGTGAGCACTGGACTTCAACGATGCATAATTGCGTATATATCAATTGACATTACATTTTATCGAAAATTAGTAAAGTTATTGAATTTGTATTAGTGCGTTATTATGTAAATATTTCTAACCTGATAATGTTGCAATGCGTTTATAGTTCTGACAGTCCAATTTAATTTAAATAATAAATAGATTTTACATGTATGTTATTAATATATGTAGGTAGATATAGTAGGAAAAATCACTGGTGAAAAATATGTAAAGACAAAAATAAATACAAAATATAATTAACGTTACATGATTTATTTGAACTCATTACGGAATTTACAAAACTGGAGCTACCGACACATTTATAATTAGTTCAGATTTTAATTAATATATAATGTTGAATCTGTGATGAGGTAATTAGGGATCTGTTTAATAAATGAATGCTATTTTCTCTTAAATACAAGCACTAGGAGTACTGGAAACTACATACAACACGCCTGTATTGCCCGAAAGGATAGGCACAGGAGTATAGTACACCCATTTTTCGCCAGATATCTTTTAGGTCACAATATAATAGAACTTGAGCCTATTACCACTAACTGGGCACCATCCCAGACTCCGAGATGCTACTGAGAATTACCTAATGGAAAAACTTAATTTCACTTTCTCGGAAGTCAAACTCGGGAGCTCATGTTCAGCAGTTGTGCTTAGCGACCACTAGACCAACAATGCAGTCGCAACTATAAGTTCGATTATTCATAAATAGTTTGGATACTAGGTTCGTACTATTTTGATTTTTAATGATTAATAAATGTAATTTAGTATATTTTGGAGAGAATGATTAAGTACGCAATATAATCCTGTCAAATAATTTGGTTAAAAACACGTAGCACACACAATCCGATGGAACAGAATTTTCCATCACAAAATTGAGCCAATTTAGACTAGCGGGCTAGTGGAAAACGAGATGCACTTTAATGCAAAATAGACAAGCTACGCGATGTCCAACCCCAGTGGAACACAACGAAAAACGGCGATGTGAAATATTAAAATTTAACTACCATGAGAGCTAACGAATTTTGAACTGCAGAAGCAATTTAAACAGCAAGCCATAATAGCGCGGAGTGAGATGAGCCCGTAACTAAAATAACGTTAAATAACACCAAAAAAGTTGTTTTCATTTTAATATGATTCAAAATTAGAACCTTTATAAAGCTTTAAAGGAAACCCGACAAATCCAGATATCGCAAACCAAAATAAAATACAGTCTACACGTTTTAAATAGGTTTATAATTAGATATGGAATCATATAGCTTTCACATAACCAAATAACGTAGCACATAGTTATAGCTCGAATAGTATGTAGAGTAGAACTTTCTCACTCAACCGCAAACTCGGTTATTAATTCCGGGGATTAAACCGTTGCTGGGGTTATAACGACGTTATTGACAACAAAGGGCCAAATTGATTGCGACAAACAGATTAAGTTTACGTCATTCATTCTGTTAATAGTTTGGATATTAAACAGAAAGAGAGTTTAGATACTCTAGACAGATCAGAACAAAGGAAGCCTTTTTCTTCGTATCGTATGGTTGATGAACTAGCTGGTGTCAGAGTTGGAACGACCAGTAGGCCACTAATATGGCTTTACAACCGTTGAAAAATCTCACAGGTGTGCCGATTTCCTTGCGATATTTTGCGCCACCGTTTTTAGCAATTGATAACTAATTTATAGTACGCACATGAATTCGGAAAGACATTGGTGCGTGCCGATGTTTTAACTTGCGGCTGTTAACTTGACAGTCCAACAGTCATACCAAAAAATCACCTTTCAAAAAAAGGGCTACATTTTTTATTTCTTAATCTGCACGTTATGAGACCCAAAGTATATTCTAATCGCAGGCCGCACAGTTTTCTGGTCGGCTCTAAAAATCACAAAATGCATTCCACAAAAACTAATTTAAAATCTATCTATTCTTCCCAAGCTAGCCTACAAACTTGCTCAATTAACTCGCCACGTTCCAAACGCTCCTCAACTTCAATATAAGGCTGGGACTGGTCCAGACACGTTCCAAGGAATCTAACTAGACCAAAAGATTCCCACACTCAGTTCCGAGATGCGAACAACTCATTTAAACACACCATACAAAGACTTGGAAGTTAATAGATGAAGTTTAGAACAAGCGCTAGTTTACAAGTTGTAGATAACCTAACTTTTTGCTTTTGGGCCTCATTTCATGTTCAAATGCCCTTAGTTGGCTGAATCAGAATAATGTTGATATTTACTTCAATAATTTATCACTGAAAGAACCTTTGTCACTAAATCATCCGACTAAAAAGATTCTAATTAGCAAAGTCCATTTTCGGCTGTCAAATTTTCTTAAGTAATTAATTACTTCGGCGAACTTTACGAAGACCTTTGACAACAAATTAAAAATTCAGTCATTTATCACTTAAAAATTCCTAATTTATCAAAGTAGGTAGAAATAAATTTGTAATATTATTTTATGATATTTTTCTATTTATTTGTCGTCTTGAGCTTAGTCCTTAGACACTAACCCCTTTACTAACAAAAATTGTCACGGTTGAACGACCTGTCACTATCGTTTGCATGTCAAAAATAGAGATATCAATAGACTTGAGAAGTTAACATAAAAAACCTTTTAGTATCGTCTGTAAGCAAGAGGGCATGGGGCTAGATTACCGTATTTACCAAATAAAGGTGTTTAAAGTTTAAGAAGCCCCTACATAGAAAGTTCCTTAAAGTTACTGAAGTCAAAGGCCACTCCCTCTGTGTATTAGTCTTTGCTAATGACTTCAAAGTCGGTTTGTCTCGGAAAAGCTTTCTGCTACAAACACCACACAAATTTAATAACAGAACTACACTAGCAGTACGCGACAAATAGAATGTTGCCAGTTGGTTGCCAATATCAGCCGCTTGGTCTTTTCTTACGCTTGTTGGATAGTATGAGAATTTCAACCAGAAAGTCGTAATTTTAAACAGCATTTCTTGGGTCTGCATTGTATTAAAAAATGACAATTACCTTAAAGATCCGTAGGTATCTAGTCCATACAATGATCTGTATACTTATAAAAATTAAATTATAATTATGTACCTACGTATAACTAACACTATACCTACATGATCTATTTATTATATTATAAATCCCTATAGGGTTTATAGCCCGAGATTATTGCCAGTGTCAGAACTATAAATCTAGCAACAATCAATCAACAGTGTCTAGAATACCAAAATAGATCACACATCAGAATAAGTCACATCATTGATCATTGTTGAAACTGCTAAGTTCTGCATCAAATCAAAACAGCCGTAAAGACACAACGCAATTTACATCGGCGCTACTGTGCCCACATTTAGATATTCAACATTCAAGCACCAGAACTGTGTCCACTGTCAGCCGTCACGACGTGTCGTGTCGTTATCGTCGACAAGACGGACGACCCGATTGCGTGACGACATCTATTAGTGCAGCCGGCTCCAGCGTTCCATGTATTGAGATATTGAGCGGCGCCAAACTTGATTTAACGGTTATTGATGGCAAATCCGGAGCTGCGAATATGTTACGTCACTGATTGAGTTAAACCTAATTTATTACTTTGTTAGTGACGCCTGTTTGTGGATATTTAGGACGAAATATATCAAAGAGTTTTAATTAAACTTGTGTCTTTAGTAAAATTACCTAAATTCCAGTGCTGTCGATAGTTTTTTTGGAGTTCGCGATTTTATATATTCTTATTAGGCGTTTAGGTATATAGGCCTGCGGTAATAAATGCTATTATGTAGTATACAGCCCAGCGAAACTGACATTTAGTTATAAAAAATATTTTCTTTAAACATTAAACGGTCTGATTGTAAAGGCATATACTAAAACCTTAAACCTTTATTAAAAAGTAATTACTAATGAAGTCTTAATGTTAAACAGATCATTAAACCGAAAAAACAAAACATAATTTAACATCTTTCCAGCGAGCATCGGCTAAACATAATAAAATCAAACGTTCATAAAAACGATTAAAAATTAATTAACCCCAACGTCCAGTAGGAAGGAAACCATCGGCTATCGATGTTAATCTGTATAACAACACCTATATCTGGCCCGCAGCCCCGTAAGCTAAACCCGTGGAAAGTAATATTACAGGCGGGCTATTTACTAAAATTATCGTTTTATCGGCCATGTTATACACGAACGTGATGTGAACGGCAGATAGCGCCCAATAGCGGGTAAATAATGTACTCCTTTATTGGAGTTGCGTTTTATGCCACAATAGAAATGTAAGGCGAAAGCCAGATAGCTAATACCCCGGGCTATTCGCGTCCAAGTCGATATTAAAGGGGAAATCTGTTGAGATAGGTACCGCTTACATCCAGTACAGCCATATTGTTAGGTTCTTTGATCTTTCAAGTGTTGTGGCTATGAGAGTTGGCGCAGCGAAGTGCCTACATTCGTGTATGAACCATAATTATTAAGATTGAAGAATATAGAAGATTGGCTACATACGCCGCTTGCGAGCGTACGAGCGACATTTGCAAGGGAGTCGAAGCGATCTTTGCGGCCAAAATCGGCAGGATTGCCTCATCGTCATATTAAATAAAAATAATATACTGTTGGCCCGGATAACAAAATGTATCCCGGGTTTATACTTAGTTATTAAGGACCTTAAAATCTTTATAATTACACTAGCTATGTGTCCCGTGTAGCAAACCCAAATTTAAGAGACAGAGAGGTGTACCCTGCCTACCTTTTCAAAGAATATGTAAGCGTGTCATATCATATTAATATTTAAACCAAGTTCTTAGAAAAAATAATGAAGATATAGAATTTCGAAGAATTCAGCTCGTATTACATACTTAAAATGTAATAACATTAATAACTTCAAAGTAAAAACGTTATAGAATGCCGTCTATATAAATTCCAATATCCCAAAACTCCTTGAGACACTTTCAAGAGGCGCTCATAAAAAGGCTACTTATTACATTTCGCGGCAGCCATCTTAGAACAAATTAACTTCCGACCCTGTATAGGGTGAAAAGTACGCGAAAAATTCGAGTCTCTTTAATAAACTCGGTATTATGAAGGCCGAATTAATACGCACACCAAATAGGCTCCGACGGTACCTACTTTGTAGGGATGTACCTGTCGAGAATTTAAATCATCGACATCGATAAATTTTACTGCTTAAAGGTTTGCGTTTAATCGAAGCGGTTTACGATACGATCCTAACAAAAATAAAAGCTTGTAAAATTCGAATAAAAAAGCTGAAGCGAGGTTTCGTGTTAACCGAACGTTTTGGTAGTTTACTCAACAGATTCAAGTGCTCGTTCGCAAATATTGATATATCGACATGAAAAGGTATCGAATATCGATATCATTTGTAGATGGGGCAACACTTTTGCCTCTGTGTCCTCACGATGCACGTACTTGAGGAATTTCTCATTTAGAGCACTCTATGCACCTTTTGACGGCTCTAGCCAAGCCAAGAGGAGAAAGGAAAAATGAAGGAATTTTATTGGGACACGAAACGAGTGTCGTAAAGTGTCTGTAGTAAGTATCTAAATATGTCACGCGTTCTTGAAAACACTCGTAAAAAAGATATGTTTTATGCAAAGGAATAGTTTAAGAAAACGAAAGCCTTTCCTCTTCAAACATTGCTTCAGTTTTGACAGTAAACAGGTTTATTGTTTTATCAAAACTTGACAAAATTGTGTACATTGTTACCCGTTGTTCGTATATAACCGGTACGGAACAGTAACAACGGAACTACTAACATATAAAGTTAAGAACTAATTCCGACTTCCATAGACCCTTATAACTACAATTCTATCACATCACTCACTCAACGGAGGAACTCCATGCGTTTCACATAAAACAGGACTTCCAAACAATTCACACCCGACTTCAATCGTGGAAAGTTCGACGTTAGAATTTGAATTTGGAATGTCGGGTCGAGAATCTTTGAAATAGGGATGTGACGTAAAACAATATGAAAGACGTCAGATTTATTACTCGGCCAATAGTTCAGGGAGACGTGACTTTCAGCTATGCGGTGCGAACTTCTATACCTAGGTAGAGTTGAGCTGTTGGGCTAGGTACAGCAATCAATTCGAAGTGTTGCATTGAATTCGATAACTTCAATAAACTTGATCGTTTAACTTCCGAGACTTGAGAAATTTCTATGGACTTTGATAGAACAACTTCGTTTGATGTGTTTTGATTATAATTCGACTACAAACAAACGACCACAAATTTAACACGGCGTCAGTTGGCCTGTCCGCAGTTTGGTGTAGATTTATGGCGACAGCAACATTGCGACGTGAAATACACGCGTCTGCTCATGGTGCCCATAAAGTACAGACATTTACGGGACACTGATGATGACAAGCTTTTAAAGTTGATTTATTATTTTGTTGGTGAATATTTAACATAAAAACATACAGGTACCCTATACTAAAATTCATCACTCATTCAATCAGTTATTGTCATATAAAGTACGAGTACCTATACCCATTGCATCATGCAATCACCAAGCTGCAGTGAGCAAGCGTGGTGTTAAAAACACGTTACTACTCTCTTCGATAAAAGGCCTTTACAGTGAGATAGTAGGATGGCAATATTTGTAAATACGTAGTCGAGTACGTGTTGATGATGGGCCATGAAAATAATAGCACCTCGCCATCTCCAGCGAAGTCGTATAAAGCGTTTAATGGAAATATTATTATCTTGATGACACCTCGAGAACTTCATAGCGGCGACGAACCCCCCACATTTACGGTCTGCGGAAATCAAACGTTTTACCCAGGTACAGTCAGCATCATACGTAGCTTAACATATTTAGAAGCCTTCATTCAAATAATTGAAAGAAACAAACATCAATTCAAGTTACTGTTTCAAATTATAGAAACGTTCGAATGATGATCTGAGAATGTTTAAGACTTTTTACTGTATAAGAAGATGTTCTTTAATTAAATGTATGTTTTAAAAAAAGAATGTTCGGCTACTTATGATACTGACTACCTATAGAACAAATCATAACTCCTGTTCCAAAAACTACTTGTATCAAAGCATTGTGCACAATCAAGAATAATTCAAGCTCTGTCGAGTATAACTCCGTACCGTATTATAACGATAACCTTTCATATTTTATGACAAAAGTCTAGACGAAATAACTCATGAATTACGACACAGTACTGGAATGTGCCTAGGGTTCTATAAAGGTACTTTTCCTTACAAGTGACTGTGACATAAAGGAGGATAAAACAGGTAAGTATTTCATATTTATTGTAGTGCCGAGTCTCCGAATACTTGTGATTTTATGTCGTGAACACGCACATTAGAGGCATTAAGTACTGCTTCACTCATGTATACATGTATACCCTACATATAATCATAGTTATTGATTTTATATCAATACTCTCTAGGCACGTCGCCTGCCATGGCTACGGTTTAATGTAATAAGTTTTTATGACGCGAGATGATTAGATTTTATGTCGTGTTACTTAAAAACCCGCCAGAAATTCTATTTTATGAGCCGTTTTTAATACTCATCCTTGAAAAAATGCTGTATATTCTTCCATGTTCGACAACATATCATATTACAAGAGTTTCTTATTACGATTAAAACAAATGTTATACCTATTTGTACTAATATTATTAAGCTGAAAACTTTGTTTGTTTGAACGCACTAATCTCAAAAAGGATTGAATTGAAAATATATTTTTGTGTAGAATACTAAATAATTCGAAATCCAAGCGGACGAAGTCGCGAGCGGTAGCTAGTCTTTTATAAAACAAAAACTAAATATGCGCCTTTCTAGAACTTAGCATTTGACCTATGGTACAGACGATAAAAAAATCAAAACTAAGTCCGTCGCGTAATTATTAAAAAAAAAAAGAGTATAAATTCAACGACCTCTGACACGCAGTTTTATCTCAGCCATTTTGTTTTCAGCCCTTTCAGGTCATTGACCAGCCTTATCAGCTGGCTTCGTTCTGATGTTTCGTGACATTATGCCAACCTTATCCATTATTGTATGAAAATCATAATTGGACCCTCAATCAGATGGAGACTAAATATTAATTAATTACACGCTATTGTTAATCAATTGGTACCAAAATGGCATCATTTTATTAGAAATTCCATTACTGTCTTAACTTATGTTTCATGTTTTAATTGTAATTCCATGAATATATTTGAGTAGTTCCCTTTAACATTATTGAATTATTAAAACATTACAGTAGTAGTTAAGAACCTCTAATATTAAAAATCACAAACCTTATAACAAACAGAACCCATCTCAAAGTATGTCATAGACTAAAAACTAAAAAAATACCCACCCGCTTTCAATTCCGTGTGTTAAGAGACGGAATAATACGCGGAGAATTTACTAAAAAAAATAAAAAAAACCTCACCGCGCCACGCCTATGTTAGCACTAACTGAAATAAACAACACGGGAAATCCGTTGGAAACGAGGACTGTTGAAAATGATAAAAAAGGTGGAAACAGTGGACCGAACATGGGTATGCGAACTATGTGGGCCACGCGAGACATATTGTTGCAAAAACACACCGTTTTAAAATACTTTTATCACCGAGAGCCGTAAAACGTGGCGGTTAACAAAAGCCGGGGAATTCTTCCCAAAAAACAAAAGAAACCCTACCTGTGTAATAAGTTGAATTGAATAAACGGAATACATTTGCATATGCTTTTGTTTGCCTCTGTTGAGAGTTAACGGCTGAAAAAGGGGCAGTTTACGGCCCCACTGTTGTTGCGAAAGACGGCTAAAGTTTCATATCGTTTGCACATAATTCTAATATAACAAAAACGCAAAACAAAATAATTAATTTTTCTATACAAAATAATAAAACAATATATAGAATTATCCCTTAAGAACCTGCACATACGTAGACAAAACATATACGATCAGATATAGAGACAAATATGCAGAACTGCAATCTTGGAATCTAACATGGCATTGGCGAACTCAGCTGCTATCGGACTAGGCGAATCTCGTAACAGTGTCGTTAAATTTTGCATGCCGTATATTGGGGCTATCGGAAATGCATATAGGATAACATTAGAATAACATTACTACACACAGATTGCCAAAGGATTATGCACTTGTTTTTAATCCATGTAATTCAGTGGGGGATTTAAATTGATCTATGAATTGAAAATAAATACTTTATTCTACTTCACTATTACATAAAAGCTTTTTACTGGAGACACGACTCCTGATATTAAAGTCGTTGTAGTGAAATGCAGTCAACATAAACGCATAATTTATAGCACTACCGATAATAAGGAAAGGATTATGATTGTGTACTTTAGAATCCTTTCGTTATAAATGTGGAAGTAATACGACGTCTGTTTGGTACCACATCACGAGTATCCACTAAACTCATCACTATAAAATGTAGTACAGATATAGTTAAAAAGATTTTTGTATCCCTTAAAAGGGACATAAAATTGTTAAGAAGACTGCGTAGAATCTAATTTCTTACTACTGACTAAGTATTAAATCTAAGTTTTGTATGCTATAAATAAATCAGCGCACGCGAAGTTTAATCAGTGTCGGTTAAGAGTCAAATGTATCGTCTGCACACAATCATAGCATTGTAAAGAGTCGAGCATTCGTGCGCAGTGTGCATTCACACCCGTGTAGTGCGTTAACATGAGGCTAGATAAGCATCTCCCACTAACGACGCTCACCCACCCATTTTATTGTACTCGGCGCAGTCCAAAGGGATGCGGTGAAGCGATTTTATATAACTTATTATTAATGTTATTTTTTGGCATTTAAATTGATTCTACGTGTTGTTTACTGCCCCCTTACGATGAACTCTTAAACCAAGACAGTTCATGTTGTGGAAGCGGGACACTGCTACGTGTAATGTAATGCGGCGTCTCGCTTTCACATCCTAAGATGAACTGCTTTTAGAGTTCTTGGTAAGGGCTGATGTATTGTTTGCTTATTTTGTCTTACAGACTTTTTTTTATAACATCAACAGCATTAGGACGGTGTATACTGTATAAGTTCTAATTCATAGGTGTGAGCTTAAGAAATATCACATTATACCATACCAATATGTAGGTACTTCTTTGATAACATGAAAGTCGTTGATAACGTAATAACTTGCTGTAAAGATTCTTCAAGTGTTCTTGAAGAGCTCAATAATATATCACGAATGGAACACTTGTACAATTCCTTTTGTTCCAATTCGATTGCTTCAAAGAAAATAGATTAGATTATACAGTTTCAATAAACACGACTGTGAAACAAGAGGTTTGGCCAGTCTCAATGTAAATCACTCCGGGATTCCCCGCCGTCTGTTTTTGCTTACACCACACGCCCTTTTATCAAGAGCGCCGCGTGATTTATGCTCTTAGTTTCAGTAATGAGGGGTATTCACCAAATACATAAATATATAGACGCTAATAAATGTTCGCTTAATACGGACTCGTAGAATGTTTTACCTATGGTTGTTAAAATGTTGTCTATTGAGCAAACATTGGCTATTTGATTGGTTACGAAACTTTTTAAAGTAATAAATAGTTTTGGATCATAAGCATCACTGTTAGGAACATTTAGAGTCTTCTTATCAGTAAGTATTTTTGTATCTTATCTTCTAAATCATTTAGCTTTTTTGTTTACTTACTGTTACTTAATAAACATTGTCGTATGATTTTTATTATTGAAAACGCGCGTTCGCTTTGTAGTCCTAGCCAATTATTGCTGGCTTATAAATCCAATCAAGAATTTCGTCATGTTTCGAACTATCATTTGAGTAAGCAAAAACCTTTCAGACCATAAATAACTTTGATAAACATTGCTAATCCGCCGCCGACCAACTCAACACAACATTTAAGTAGCGTTCCAACTAAATTATCACTTTAATGCTTTTAAATGCTCTCATAAAATCCATTTGAGCTGTAACCGAACATGATAAACTCGTGCTCAATTGAATTAAGTCGAGTCTCCGCGCTCCAGCGCTCAGCTATTACGCCGGGTTTTTGTTGGAGCCGAGCTTATCAGCGCTTTACGGAACATTGAGTAACATACTTTAATGTTGATAGTGCATAAACAGCGCTTATACTGAGTACGTATTAATTATGTTTAGTTAGCTTTGTGTCCATTTAATTAATTTAATAGGTACTTGGGCTTGAAGGTAGGCTATCAGCACTAATGGTATAAAGTAAAGCTAGACTTCTGGATATCATTTTAGAGTTTATAATAAAGAAATATTTAGTTGTGTAGATGCTTTCTTGAAGATCGATTACATGTGAAGAACTTGCCTATTAAGCTTCTTAATTCATAAGTTAACTCTTACAAATCTCTGCATTTTTGCTCGAATGCTTCTAATAGATGTAGGTTTGTGCTCATTACGTAGCCTACATCAGGCAAAAGAGAGGCAGCACCGTATGTATGTTTTAAAATCTTTCTTTTTTACAAAAAAAAGAACTCGCTAACTTCCCGCAGGCTTTCACTACACCGAAAATCTAGAACGGCAGCGGCTCACGAAAAACGAATTAAAAGTAGGCTCGACTTCCATCTCACTTTCTGTCGGTAACGTATTTTCATTAACTTGAAAGCAAAAATAAATTGAAGTAGACAAAGATTAACTACATAGTTTTAGGACGTCGACTGATTAACCTGTCAGTGCCTGTGGGTTAATGAGATGATGTCACATGATAGTCGAAAACAATTACTAAATACATCCCTAATTAAAATTTATGTTTATTTCAGATTCAGTGTAAAAATAATGTCACCACAAAACAAATCTTTGACATGTTATTTATTTATTACACAACGTTTTACACGTTATTTAACCAATAGATAATTATAAGGGTCGTCAATGATATGTCAAAAAGTATAGATACGTCATTTGCTAACAAAATGAACAAGAAAAGTGTTCTGAACTCTGAGTCTGAACTCCACTAGTCTTACGTCAAATCGGATAACAATATACTACTCAAGACTACAACTGTCCACTTTTCGAGTCTACAAAATGGGTTGGCAAGTAACGTATCTATACTTTTTGAAATATCATTGCTAGTCGTAAAATATTTTTGTATGCATATGTTTACAACATAAGGTACTGAACCGTCGCCGTCGGTGTGTTGGAGGTGCAGTAAATACGTCGTCCCCATGCTCCTGGCTATAGGTGAGCAGGACGATCATCGTGGGTTAAGCGGGTAAGAATCTAATACCAGCCCGAAGGAATGCGAGGGCGACATAATATAATAATAGTAGGGAATACGAAAGAACTTAATAAGGGTAGGCACGAGAAAAGACAGCCTTCATCTATGCATATGCGCACTGAAGGGTGCAGTGATATTTGTGACCCCTCTTAAAACAAACAACGAAAGTTCGCAGATAAAATATGTTAGAAAGGAGTAAATTATCATGATTGTATTCGTTGAAGCTATACATTACTAATAACCCACACATCATTCCATTTACGACGCAATTAATTAAACAAGTCCGCATTCCAGATTGCTACTGTAAATTTCCCAGCAGTAAAACCCAATAGCACTCCAGCCTAAACACTGCCAACCATTTACCGTGTATTCTAACAAAATGATATCCATCTCAGAGCTTATGAGCTCGTGAAAACGTGAGAGCGTTACGGCTCTGTTAACTCTTTACATAATAAGATAGTCTGGGATAGTAATGAACGAGCTACTAAAAGGATGTAATGCCCGCTGAGAGTTCATCTATGTACTATACCCGGCTCTCAGAAATCGTGAGGAGAAAATTCTAGAGTTATAAATCTGAAGCGCGGTTTGTACTAGATTCCTGATAAGACTGTTATCGGTCATGTGTGTGATTTGGTATGGATGATATACAGATTTAATTAATTACGCTTTTATTGTAATATTGGACGCGCAACCGCATGTATACTTTGGTGGCGGTTAGCGGGAAGCCTTTGTACAACAGTGAACGTTTTCTGGATGATTATGATGATAACGTATAGTAATAATATCGTTATTAATTATAGACACAAATATCACATTCTTATGTAAGACTAGTTTGTAGTTCATACCTACAATGATTTAACCACAAGTTATAGATATTTGTATTTAAGTTAAGTTATCAATTAATGACTGTGTTAACAAGACATATTGTCACGCTCTTTGACTTCAACCATATTAATTAAGTATATGTAAATGTCATCAAAATCCGTCCAGCGGTTTAGTCGTAACAGACAGAGTTACTTTCACATTTATAATATTAGTATGAAAGTATGGATTAAAATAACATACCTACATCATTTTATTGTTCACAGTAATTGTTTCAGAACTCACTTAAACTCCCCTTACCTAATATTTAATACACACAAGCTCCACGTTATAACTTCATTCGCCCAACAACATTACCATTGCTATAATCATAAAAACATCATACAACCTAAAATTAATCCCACTTTTCGCAAACCAAAACAAAATTATAATTTGGCGGACATTTTTTCCGGACCGCTCATTTTTCCCGCCCCTAGTGGAGTTCTTGGATATGTAAATAAGTCGGGCTCTCTAGGGCTTGGGAATTAAAAAGTGGCCGCCATTGGAGATAAGGAGGGCCCTACAGATAGGCCACGTGATTTGATGGACAGGAGATTCGTTTATAATTCTGTTTTCAGCCCCCTTACCACGAACTCTTACAGCAGGGCAGTTTACGTTGTGGAAGCGACGGCATCTGGCATCCACAACGTAAACTGCCCTGTTTTAAAAGTTCATGGTAAGGGGGCATTATTATTTAGTACAGTGCGTTACTTTATTATCATTGTCAAGAATGATGTAATTGTGTGTTCGCACTAAGGAAGATAACTTTTTAACAAAGGCATGCTTAGTATCCTAATAAAAGAACAAACGTTCCTATAAAATATATAAGTGGGATCGTATCTAGTATGCTGTACTTGCATATATATAGCAAACTTTTGCAAATCCTTTCGGGGAATTCATGCTTTATAACTCAGTATTTAATTTTGTTGTGTAGTAGTCACAGCCCCAAATCTGAAGCGAAATCAGCATTTCATACCATCTGGCGTTATTTTTAATGCAGTTATTTACTCTTTAATGTTCTTCCACCAAGCTACACGAAAAAGATTAGTATACTATACGATAGAATACCACACTAATACATTTATTTAAATACTAGCTGCGCCCCGCGGTGTTACCCACTACATTTTTTCGGGATACAAAGTAGCTTATCTGTTAATCCAGAGTGTCAGCTACCTCCATATGAAATTTCATTCAAATCTATTCAGTAGTTTTTACGTGAAAAAGTAACAAACTTTCATCCATACTTACAAACTTTCGCCTTTATAATATTAGTAGGGATGAACGAAATACCTTTAGCTTTTAATAAAATCACTCGAGAATCGAAGGAAAGATAAAGTCGAACATCAAGTGCATCTCTTAAAGCTCGAGAATTCTCCCGAGGAAACTAATAAACTGGCACGTTCACTACCTTTACCACTTTAAACTAAAGGTAATACTGATTAGTAGGTACATACTAGGGTTAGTGGCTTGAAAGCGATATAACTGAATTTAGCAACATGATCGGTCTGCATGGTTTGTATACGTGATACCATACAACTAACAGTGTAATAAACGTTTGTTTTCCACAAATTCAACTTGTTCAATTACTAATTTTAAGACATTGGAAATTGTCATAAATTGTTAGCCGAGTGGTATGACCGTTAGGCTGCCAAGTCAAAGGTCGCAATATCAAACCCAGGCACGCATTAATGTATTTTGATTTTATGGGTGTTTTATAAATTAGTTATCAGTTGCTAAAACGGTGAAGGAAAACATCGTAAGAAAACCGGCACACCTAAGAGATTTTTCAACGGTGTATTAAGCCATGTCAAAGGCCTGCATTGGTTTCAACTCTGACACCAGGTTGTTGATCAACCAAACGATAAGAAGATGAAGTGATTGAAGACTCTCACCGTACTCCTTGACCTACTTTGAGGAAAATTAAATAATTAATAAATAGATACACTAAAAGTAATACCCAATGTAACTGAATTATAATGGGCCCCGACACATCTCTGTTTAAAGGGTTGTCGCACGTCGGTAAGTAATGTAGGTATAATAGTCGACGTATCTGCCTCCTGGCCCATCCCTAATGAATACAATCTTAACGGAGCAGCCCTGTTCTTGCGTAAATATTTAATTAGGTCGCTAGGTGCTCCTTTAACGGCTTAATTGCAGAAAATATGGTGTTCCACAGACTTTTGTTGGCCGGGAAATATTCTAATTTCACGCTAAATGCGACTACATGGTGCGTATCATTTTACGATTTGCGTAGGAATTGTTTAAGCTTGTGGAAACTTGTGATAACGTTGAAACCCGGTATAGTGTTAGGCTTTTGGAGCTGAGTGACTTACTATGGGAATGGTCACTGAGTGAAGACATCATTCAACAGTATATATCATTACACCTTGTCTATCCTCAGTCACGGATTGCCAGATTTGTATCTTGCTCCTCATAACTTTTCTATGCTTTTCCTTTTTTTTGACGAATAATAATTAATGTCCATTACAACATAATAATATAAAAGCATTACGTAATTGGCAATAAAAACAACCGAATTCCTATTAGTATATGAGACGTCTGTATTACCAGAATTACACAACAAATAATATCATTGGAAGATATCAACGGCTTTAATCAACTTATCTTATATTGAATAACCAATAACACGAATTGGTAACATTATCTTTTCAGCCTCTTGTCCTTCACAAAATAAGCCATACATAAATGTACCTACATTTAATATTGCCAGACTATATTCTTAAGCAAATTAAGAGCCATTTCACAAAATTTTGACGTTCGAATTTCGGTAGAATTCTCATGTGTGCGTGACACACCCACACAAAAATAATGCTAACAGTGTAGCGCAAAAAACGAGACGGACAAAAAAATCTTGATCGTTATTACAATATACCTATATTCAAGATTTATGAAAATATTTTGAATTCATTAGTAATTTGATCATATTATTTATTTGTTCCTATTTTTTAAGGCGGTTTTTATATTTTTTATTTCACAATTTTTAGTGATGCCTAGGATTCATCCGCCGTAGACATTTTGAGGATTAGTATTTGAAATCCTTACAAAATGCTCCCTCAAACGATATCTCACACGATATATACTATTAAAGTGGTAGAAGGGGGGACAAGGCACCACCTCCCCCTCTTTCTTTCTAGTTTGTGGCGACAATTACTTAGGCAATATTACTTGTAACGACAGTTCTGCTATGATTTTATAAGGAGTTCAGTTCCATATCTCCAAAGATCATCATCAGATCTACATGAAATTTCAATGGGACTATTTCGAAATAAACTACTTTCGAACAAAAAAAGAATTTTGCAAATCCATCTTTAGATGACGGAGTTATGCCCGAACATACATAAAAAATATATTTAAACATCCGAATTGATATTTCATTTTTAAGTTTTCAAAATAAATATACAAAGGCGAACTTAATACCTTAGGCATATTTTACCAGTCGACTTTAGAGCGATATGGAGACAAGTATTCGGTAGATGCACATATCGATGCATGCGATGTGATTACGTATGGCTCTGAGACGTGGTCGCTAACGGTTGGCCTTTTGGAAAGGCTCAGAGTCACTCAACGAGCTATGGAAAGAACTATGCTCAGGGTTTCTTTCCGCGACAGGATCCGGAATACGGAAATTCGCCAAAGAACTAGGGTCACCGACATAGCTTCCAGAATATGCAAGTTGAAGTGGCAATGGGCAGGCCATATCGCTCGAAGAACCAATAACCGCTGGGGAAGAAAGGTTCTCGAGTGGCGACCACGAACCGGTAGACAGCGTTGGCAGGCCTCCCACCAGGTGGACTGACGATATCGTCAGAATTGCGGGCAGCCGGTGGATGCAATTGGCAAGCTGTCGTTCATTGTGGCGTTCTAAGGGGGAGGCCTTTGTTCAACAGTGGACGTCTACCGGCTGATGATGATAACGTATATCGATACGCTAAATTAATAAACATACGTACATGAAACAAAACAATACATATCAATACAATACATACATTTAAAGTTTCTTAGTAAACATATATTTATTCACATAAATTGATGTTAATTATCTCTACTATTATAACTATTTACAACTAAAATCTAATACAGGATAAAAACAATAAATACAAAAATAACAAGTAAAAAACCATCAAAAAATTCATACCCATCGATGTCAACCGGTAACGTGCCCAAAAGACTGGCGGCATTGCCATGTTGAATGGCAATGCTAATTCTTTGGCCAAAAAATGAACCAGCCCTTTGGTCACGTGTGGAGTCGACTAAGCGCTTTGCTAACTCTTTAAACAAAGCGCAAGTATTCGGACCCCATGGCCCAAATGTTTCAACGCCCAAACGGATCAAAAATACAATTACCTATCAGGTTATTGTATTTCCGTCATTTGAGGGTCTCCGCAGCAGCAGTGCCAGTTTTATACATATATATGTATATATATGTATAAAACTAGTCTGGAGATAATGCTGCAAAAGTATTTGTGTGAAAGTAAGCTTTGACCCTCAGCTTCAAGGAGCAATTACTGTTGCACATCCTGATTTCGGTGGAAACCATTAGGGTGAATTTTACGAAGAAGATGGAGTAAATTAAAACAGAGATCTATTCCAGCGCTTTAGGAGACACCAAGAGATGGGATAGGATGTAGACGAGGATATCGCAATTGACTATATTGAAGGTATTGGAAAAATCAACTAGGGCTGTATTTTTAGTATCTTCTATGCCTGCCTTAAAGTCGCCAATCGCCTGGCCTGCAACCGGACTGCAAGGGAGACAAGAGGTTATTTTGGTTGACTCTTCGTATATTCTCATGGACATAGGCCTCGAGCACTTTAGATAGGAAAGAAAGGATAGAGATTGGTCGGAAGTGACTGGGTAGAGAAGAGCTCGATATTTTAGGTAAAAGGTGAACGAAAGCTTTGCGGTACAAGGAGGGGAAGTATCCGGTATCCAAGGAGCACGATATTATGTGTGTGATTGCTGGAAGAAGGTGGTCAACTATTGTGACGATCATTCCGCGATAGACGTTATCACAGTCTAACGCTATGGATTTGATGGAGGATGATCTTTTTGATTTCTTCCTCAGTGACTGGAGATATGCAAGGGATTCATGTTGGGACGCGGGAGACAATCGACATAAGCAAGTGTCTGAGGTTTGGTCTTTTGTCCAAAGTTGGGCTAGTGAAGAAATGCGAATTGAGATCGTCCAAATCAATGGAATTCAACCGGTCAAATAGTGGTGATTTGCCGATACTAAGAGTTTCAAGGAACTTCCAGAGATCGGCAAAAGTGGAACATAAATAAATGTAATTTAGAATATGGCGGCGTTTGGTATTGGATATTACTTAATTATACCGATTTCGTGCAGCTTTGAAAAGATTCCAGTCCTCATCACGATCTTTCTTGAATTTTAAAAAAGCGCGATCCCTACGCTTTATGGCCAACTTTACACCATTCAAAATCCATGGCGCAGGTGGACGCTTCAGCTTTACCTTTTCAACCGGTGCGTGTATATCATAAAGCTCGATGATTTCCCGGTTAAAACCGCTAACCTTTTCGTCGACCGCGGGAGCCTCCATCATAGGTTTCCAGTCGATTAGAGAAGCATCTGAACTCAGTTTGCTTACATTGATTCGCGCGAAGCTGTGCATGTACATTGTACAGTACCTAGAGCTTAGGTTTATGAGGTTTGAGGATATACGATAAAAGTATAAGGTCGTGGTGAGAGAATCCAGCGGTGACGAGTCGGCCATGAGAGGAAACCAGGGATGGATTGGGGGTATTAATGAAATCGAGCCGAGTGTGCTCAGCTACATCGTTGTGGTGAGTGGCTTGAAGCAGTACGACGAGTAGGCTGGCAGAATCGACTATGTGCAGGAGTTTGGAGGATTGGGAGGTATGCGGAGTAAGGAAGTGTTGAAATCTCCCATGATGATGTGGTGTGCATAATATGAACCTATCGATTATAATACAGTTTTGAATGCAGTGGAATCGTTACGGAGGTAAATAGCGGCGCCACCCCTTCCCTTACCGACCTTATAATTGCAAATAAGGACGAACTCGAGCAGGGGGTAGAAAGTAGATAAGATGTGAGGTTTGTGCAAAATTTCCGAAATCAGGTTAGCATGAACGTTGGCTGGGACTACTTTGCGCATTGAGGGGACAACATTTTTGGCAACATTTTTCGCGCATTTTTAATACGAATTTTCGTAATTCAAAATTTGAAAAAAGTGACACAGGTCCTGCCTCTAAGGGCGCTCGGGCCCGACTGATCGTTCTACGTTTGTGCATTGTAATTTATTGTGATTTTGAGTGATATTGAAAATGGTATTATATCTAATTAAATAAAGGAATATTAAAAAACATTGTATTAATAGATTTCCCAGAGAGCATAGTTCATTATGGCATAATTTTAAAAGTAATAAATACCTTTATTTAAACCAAAAAGTCGCGATAAAATTACCATATAAAACCGTGAAAACCGGTTTAAGTATTTATTTTTTTATCAATTAAAAGTGTTATTAATCGAAAATTTTCCACCGTATGTTACAACAAAAGTATATGTCCTATGCCTACTGTATTTTTTCCATTTAAATTTGTTTATGTAAATGGTAGAATTTGAAGCCCGAAAATGGCTCTGCGATGGATTTTCAGAAAACGTGTTGCGGGAAATAGCTCACCACACAGCAATCAAGTTATATTTTGAAAATCTAATTCTATTTGTAACAATGGGAAAGATTGGTTTACATTCTACATGTATTTAGAAATTCCTTAGTACTACCTAAGATGGTAAATTTCGCGTCCGAAAATTCAGAAAACTGTCAAAAAATGTGAAATGGCTCTTAACTACTGCGAAGGACACCAATTAAGTTCATGAATAATCACGAGGTCAGCCTTGCGTCGCTAAAAATCTATTTTCTTACCGATTTGCATATACTTAATGTTTATAGCGTTAATTTTAAGGTCAAATTAATTACCTGCATCGGTGAGTTTTTGTATAAGAACCTACGTTTCTTTTCATGTTATTTTCTATTCTACTGCTAAACGTTCTAGGAATATTGACCCTAGCTATATAGGTAGAAAAGACACTATCTACGCTCTCTTCAGTCAGAAATCACTGTATCTGTTACGCGATTTCTACGCATAAACTTGGATTAGCTACGATGCTAAGCAATACAGTCTCCAGTCCATTTTTAGTAACCCAAGAATCCGTAGTTCGGAAGACATAGGAAGAGTATTTGACTAGATTAATCAATGTATTCAGCTTTCTAAACATATTACGTAATCACGAGTGCCATTGAGATTTTTCCATTAAAAGCCAACATTTTTCCATTAAAAAGGAGACTGGTCGGCAGAGAGTCGTTAACTTTTTGTCCATTCAACGTCGGCTCTCACTCAGTTAAACTATTTTTATTCAGATTTTAATGTCATTTTTTCTGTTATACTTTTTTCGTTACTAAAATGTGTGGCGGTTTTAACAAAGTCTAGTTACGAGATTTTAATGTTTTAAGCTAGGCTAAATTCAAATTGATAAAGAACATTTGAAAATTAATGTCACTCATTGGGATTCGTACCAGCTTACTTCATCGATCCGTGGCACAACTCTTACCGAGTGAGCAACCTAACCTACCGCTGTTCGCAGCTGTCATATGTCAAGTTCCCTTTTCTTACGTCTAACGTTATCATCATCATCATCATCAGCCGGAACGTCCACTGTTGAGCAAAGGCCATAGCCACAATCTAAAGTTGTATAATTACAGTATTCTGATTTAGAATGTTTATAGATACTATTTGTGTGAGTATCAACGGCGCTGTAGAAGCGCGGTTTTGTGACATACATTAAACTTACCGAGGCAACGTAGTTGATAGGTATACTTGGAACATGTTCTGACTAAATTAGTAATTTTCTACATAAAGGTCAGGGTAAGATTAATCTTTAAGGACGATCTTGTATCAAGGGAAGCGACGGTGGCACGCCAGAATCGTAACTCATAACTCGTTGTTTGCATGACTTGAAGTGTATTTAAAATGTTCGGGAAACTCTACATTTATCAGATATAAGTATATAACTTCTAAGCTAACACACAATATTAAAAAACTAACTTTCGCCCGCGGCTTCGCCACGTTAAGTAGCTATGACCTTTCTCGGGTCTTAATCATTCTACATGCCAAATTTCCTCAAAATCAGTCCCGCGGTTTAGTCGTGAAGGCGTAACAGACATACAGAGTTACCTTTACATTTATAGTATTAGTATAGAAATGGATATAACAAACAAACGTACCTCAATAGTACCCTAATCAAGTGCCTGACTTTATCTGTCAAGCTACAAAAGGAACGCTGAAGGTAATATGAAAGAGAATACGTTTTTTATTTAGATAAGGCTACTTTATAAAGCGTTTCAGCCAGACACTAGAACCTCTTGGCTGTTACAGCTGTAGAACGCGACGCAATTTACATTCCTGCTTACGACAGCCGAATACTTCAAGCGAATCTATTTCTAGAAAATAGCTGAACTCGCTAGGTCTGCCACTGGAACTGCTGGAATTTTCTATTAGACACAACATTCTCTGGGGTTTTTTGTTATATGTACCTCTGTTTTTTGCGAGGTACTTCGACAACAATGAAATCTATCCAATTTTCAATATACATTCACATAATTGATAATTGTTTTCTATTCTCCACCATTTTGTTTAAATTTGTCCGACCTGAAAACGGGTGCCCATTTTTAACCGACTTCAAAAAGGAGGAGGTTATTTGTTGGTCTGTATGTATTTTTATAGTCGTGCACTTCATTCTTATTTACGATAGAGAGTAAGTCACAGTGCGTAGTGTCATGGTACTATCGAACTGACTGCCTAGCCATATAAATAAGTCTAAACAAATCGAGCTCCCGCTTTGCCACTGCGCCAGTTGCGTCGTTAGTTACACCCGTAAGCCAAATACTAACCTATTCGCGTTTTAAACGAGTAAAGAAGTGAGTCAGTGTGTCAGGGCCGTAGCGAGACCCCTTGAGATGGAGCTGGCGTGGCTTAATGAGGACCCGCCAGTCTTCGCAGAGGTAAACACAGGATAGGTAGGAAACTGTAGCTCAAGGAGGATTCATTTAATGGGATTTGATGCAGGTTTTATTTCTTTTACGGCTTTATTGGTGTCTTAATTGCATCTACTGAAGGTAATTGGAGCAATTTCGTTATAATTGTGCAACTATTCACTTGTGTTACTATTTCGGTGTACAATTATTTTGTTATTAAGTTAGCTTTATAAATATTGTGTTACATATTCATTGTTTCTAGATTTAAATTCCGTATAGCGCGCTAGTTGAATTCTAAGTGCGAGTGTAATAGCAGGCAATATCGTTGCCATAAACGTTAATGGAATTCCACAATTCTACTTAAAGCTTATACATAGATTATTTATTACAATATGGTAATTGTATATCACCTTATATATCTCATTTTATTTACTCGGGCTATCAACCATGCGGAAGATACCCGGACTTTTAAAAGGCTTACGTGGGGACACAGGTCCAACACGCAGAGGGGACACCAGCTAGAGACACCACACAACTGCTCTATAACAGAACAGCCATGAAAAGTCCCCAAAAGGTGCGGGACTATTGAGAAAAATGGATACTAAAATGATTTGATCTATTGTGTTGGGATGTTTCGTGTAATGGTTATTTTTAGTTTATTCTGAATAACTACGGCGTCTGCCTTTAACCATATAATATGCACCTTTTATATTATTATTATGCATTCTCCGAAAGGTAGCCAGAACTTGCAACACAATACACCTAACAGTTTAAGTTCCATGTAACAAGAAGCGGATCTACGTCATACATCGGGTACAATTCCAAGCTCCAGACTGCTACTGAGAATAGTTCACAAGGATTAAACCTAATACCGTGCCCTGGAAATCGAAACCACGACACGAGCTACGGAATAGCCCTGGCTTTAAGGACACCAACAGTAAAATTAATATAGAAAGGTATATGAGATTTTTTTTCCTTTTGGCGCCTATAGTTATAAGGTAACCTATTTATATCACAATTGCTCTGATATAAATGAGTGACGACGTTTAACGACTTTGTAATATAATTCTTATCGATCTTTGTATTAATTCACAGCTACAATAATTTTATTTTAAATAACCTACTACTTCTTTACTCTATTTTTCTTATACTTTCGTACGGTGTAATGAATCGTAAAATTATGGAAATCGATTTTTTTTAATATATTCCCATGGTAGTTAAATATTTAAACACCAGGTTTCCCTGTAAAACTATCAGGAATATCCAAAAACATTTTGTATAACCAAAGAATAAGTTCATCCAACATCCTAAAATCATTTTAACATTCGTAACTAGTAGGCACTATGCTATTTCTTTGAACGTCAACGTTCCTTTTTCTCTCTCTCACTGTTAGCTTTAAATAAATACTCCAACAGAGCCGAGGACCACAATTTACTTCAAAGTTTATTCATAAACCGCGAATAAACAGAGTTTAAACCAGCATCCTTCAGGATCGCAGTGACAGAGTACAAAGTAGAACAAAGTTTAAGAGCAAGCTGAGCGACAAATTGGACTATCGCCGCTTGGAAATTAACCGAAATACCTTTGCGTACCTTTGACAAGATCTAGCCAGTAAATACTGACTCATACAACTTTTAATTACCTGTGTAGCGCAAAACTTCAAGTTCTTCGCAAAATTGCAAGCCCGAAATATTCCATTAAAAAGTGTTATTTTCCAATTCCATTTTAACAAGCTATCCCGAGGAATAAACAATATTTAATTATAATACGTTCACAGCAACGCGACATTGGAGAGAGCAGGAAAATTGAACTCAATAAACCCACTTAATCCGGACAAAACGCGCTCGGAAAACGTGACAATAGAATATTAAAAACCATTAAAACATTTTTCAAAACAACAGTCCCATGAAAACGTCGAGATAATACACGTTAAGCTAACGTAATCTCTGAGTAACACTGAATTTGAATTAGTCCACTAACCTTCCTTAAAAGTTAGGCAGGGATCGTCCATTACGTAGGTCATTATAAAGGGCGTTGTACAAAGTTTTAATGAGAAGAAGCGTCGCCATCATCGTGGACAGATAAGAGAGGCTGGTGTAATCCTTGCCTAATTGATTCGCAAAGCGTCGACTCATGCCTTCGGAGGATATAAGGCCGGTCGCCATTGTCGGGACTCCATATCGATTTCAATACCGTTATCGTAAACATAACGGTGGGGAAAATCCTCGGTTATTGGATACAGAGTAATAAACGAGCGACGAACGTAAGGACAATGAATTATGTATGTTGTTGAATCGATCATTGATTCCCCTGACAGATATTATACGTTTTAATTGAAATCACAGAAGGAACCTTAATTTCTTAAGGTCACAATTAATTTGCAAGTATGTCAAATTCATCCTAACATGGAAGATTTAAATAGGAGCCTGTTAGGTGTAAAGATTATAATAATTGAAACATAAATTATTCCTGATTAAAAATCTCACATTTTTAAAATGAAGAATAATTAAAATTTATCGCCAAAACCCTCGTATCTTCGTATAGTATCGTGGCCTGAAATATTATATATCAAACATTCAACAAATCATTCCTTCGTACACACAAAACGAGAAATGGAACCTATCTATTGAACTAAAAGTATCCGTTATGAACGATCAAACAACTTCCCGCTAAAGTGTTTACTCGTAGTAACCCTTCGGTCCCTCGCCGACACTAAGACATTTTTGCCGACGTAACACTCCTTTTGATTCTTCAGAAACGTGGGCTTAACTTCCCTCGGACGAACTTTGAATGGTTTTTCAAGTAATTACACGGGACTCCGGCGCTCCACTCCATCGTCCCTTGAAGGTCGTTCATTAAGTAAGTTGACGTCACGTATCTTATTAAAATTTACTGTGCCTTACAACTGTCGCGCGATGTTTGCTATAGTCATAACAAGCATTTAATTAGTAAGTACTTCTATAGAATCCATGTAGTTAGAACTAATATGAAAACGTACAATAACTTTATCAAACCATAATAGAATACAACTGCAAACCAATAAATTGAGATCATTATGCAATAAGAGAGAATTATATTCCATTGCCTCGAAGCTTCAAATAGCTT
This sequence comes from Abrostola triplasia, assembly GCA_946251915.1. Classification (NCBI taxonomy): domain Eukaryota; kingdom Metazoa; phylum Arthropoda; class Insecta; order Lepidoptera; family Noctuidae; genus Abrostola; species Abrostola triplasia. The sequence continues at coordinate 3,536,263 of OX276434.1, read as the reverse complement.
TATTTCCACAAATAGTAACGTAATATATTTGTATCATATTAATGTAAAATATTTTTCTTTCTTCTAGAATTCTACAACTACGGTCTGAAAATGAAAACCGCGCAGCCTTTGATACTGATGCAGAGGTAAACGGTATAAACATCCAAGGCAGGAACTTGGCGAGCGATGCATTCATCTTTATAAACTTTACTAGTTAGTTTACAACTGCATAACTCTTTTCAAACTCAAGAGTTCTATCTGTTTAATCAGACTCTTTGTCTGAGTGAAGCTTTCCATTTAGATAAGTAAGAACTAAGTAATCTAGGAATTTTCTTCTTTAAGCATCTAAGTAGATATATAAAATGAAAACACGCTTTTAAATTCATATCACAGCTTCCATTTCAAACTAATACCGACTGTTGAACAATAAATTCTAGCATTTAAATAACACGACCAACCGTGCTTGACTGTCAACTGATTTAAATATGATAATGCCACAGCATTAATACCGATTATGACAAATTAGCTGATAGGAGAATAATAATTCATTGCTACCAAAAGTCGAGTATATTTTCACCTACATTGTGTTGGCACGGAAATGAGAATTCATAATTTATTCCCCAATGACAATATAACAATGGCGTCCTCACGTCACGCACATGATTTTATCCATGAGACATACTAAATGATGAACCTAAATTAACTACCCTGCTGTTAAGATTTAGTTTTATTTATTCGAGTATCTTAAAGTTGGCGGAATGTTTGTCTTGTAGGGGTTAAAGTGCGACTCAACTGCCAAAGAGACTATATTCCCTTAATACCTACAAATCCACTCAGCGTAGCACTATACCTTAAAAGAAATTTGTCCAAAAGCCAGCTATAAAACTGTCACGGTCGCCGGTATACCATCAATTACAAAGAGCATAAGCTCCACGGACACTCCATTCTGTTGGGAATCGTACGGACAGGAATCCACTACAGTTCCAACTGACTAGCGGCACAATTCGACCGGAATAAACTTGAGCATGTCGTGTTGCAAAGAAGTGTACTGAAGTCGGAAATATCTTCGGGAAAAGCAAACTCAACAAAAGTTTCTGTTTTAGAAAAGGATACGACTTACAATAGCTTTGAATCGACTTAGTGCAATGCAATCAGAAAGACAAAGGATACAATCCCGACTGGGAAGTAAAAATAACTAACTTGGGAGCAATTTAGAAATTCTTGAGAGCAGAAAGCTAGTGAGTAATTTAAGTACCTACTTAAGAACCGTAATTATACTCATGTCAAAAAGAATGATATCCAAAATCAGAAACATAGCATTCCAATATCATGGCAAAGACAGTTCAATCCCATCTCAAAATAAAGTGGTCAACCGTCAATAGATATCTGCATAGACAAAACAAATGCCATTTCATGGATATCTTTGTTGCGCACACGGCACAGTCCTATTTCAGGTGTACAAAAGCGTCTCCATTCGTTCGGAAATATATCACTGCTACCGAAATGGAGGCATCATTTGTTCTTTCTTTTTGGAAGCTCTGTAGTCTCGTTAAGGCGAGTAATTGGTATACATATCCGAGCCTTGCGCAGATGCGCATTTATGTATCATGTAGTAGTAGACTATACGGGTACGAAGAAATATAGATGTAGTCTCCAGTTAATCCCTAAACCAATTTTAAAGGAATTATAAAGGGGTGCGCAGAATTATAATATGATATACGCTTTTTCCTCCGGCGCTCCTTCACGTTAGTTTAATTATGAGTGTAAATACGTTAACATGCTACGTTATTTTTTTCTCTACGTCCCCAAGCAACAGAGTGCAAATATGCAACTGTCGCTAATGATGGCCGACCGGGACGTTCAGATGTTTTTAGCACACATTTTCGGCTCTTAACGACTCGTCGTTGCGCTGTTTGCTTCTATTTTTTGCTTTAATACATTTTGGCTCTAATTTTATCGCTGAATAAAACTGGAATAATGAGGGCTCTGTAGGCAAACTAATGTCCTGAGCTTAACATGTTTTTCAGCTCCTATATTCAAGCCTGGAAATCGTATAGGTATTTTTAACCCAATTTGCAAGAAGAATTCGATTCTGTGTTGTTTTGGAAATGCCCTGCTTTTCTGAATGTTATCCAAACAACAGTATTAAATTTAATCTGCATACATATCTTAAAGGTTTGCACGAATCTCCAATATCTCTTCCTTGGTACAACAACCTTATCTCTCCGAATCAATATTCCAGACCCACTCGTGTTGCTTCGAACTCGAATTATGGATTTATGCATCTCACACGATGCCAAATTATTTACGTGCCAAAATGTAAAATGATGTGACTATGGAACGCCGCTTTACTTTGCAGAGAATATTGAGAGAGCAAAGATCAGGCCTAACATGTTATAACCTCGTTACTTTCTGCCATTCATTTGCATGTAAGCCAAAGTGGAGCAAAATATAAAAGATCCTTTACCCCGCTTGTTAAGATGAAAGATATTTTGATTTCGTTACGTTAGATGCGAGGGAGACAGGAAAGATTTATTTTTTGTGCGTAAAACATAATTTGATCGTTCGATATACATCCAAATCATACGTGATCTTGTTTAACAGCCTTACACAAAAAACATGCGCCAAAATGTATCTCAAAAATTAAAAAAGTTATTTCCTCAGTAAATTATCCTTCATAAACATTGACCCTCCAAATTATACTATATCAGAACAAACATACAACTCCAAGAGACAAAACTAACCTGACCCGGTTTAATACAATCACCTGACTTTGCAATTTATCCGTCCGTATCACCCGGGTATAGTCGCATAACGGTGGTGTGATGAGACCGGCCGGGTGAATACTGATGAGGAACGTTGACCCGGCCGAATATTAATCACAGGACATAATGCGACCGCCTGTTGCATTATGTAAGCTCTCTGTGCCAAGATTTCAGCGGGATTTCTCTTAGAAAATGGAAAGGCTCAGGTGAGGATTTATAGAAGGTATTAAATAAGAATGACCTATATAGTGCATTGACTAAGCCCTTGTATTTCTTCGCACGGTTGCGGAATTCACTCACGTACGGGAATGTTTGTACGGACGGGACATATTAATTCTAAAATATATGAACATCTACTGTCAGGACAAACCTTACGTATAAAAGTTTATAATCTTCTTCATTTAATCTAAATACTAAATGCTCTTTTCATCCCCTTGAACCGTTCATAATCCCATAAATGGCAGTTATTTATTGATACGTAGGTATTTAAAGATAATTTAAAATTTAATTCACTCTTTGCTACTGTAAACGCACACTACACTATTCTCTACAGAACAATCCTGACCATTACTTTCTAAACATTGCCGACAAGTTTTCAAGTACCTTGTACCAGAATAGAAACTTGGTCCCATTGTAAGCTTCCACTTAATGATCATTAGTTAGATGAAGTTAGCCTAACGACCTATAAGCACGCTAGCTTTTGCTAACCGGTACAATGCCGGGGCCAAAGATGTCACTTAAAAATAAACTGTACGATATAAAAGGAACACCGGACTTCGATACTATTTTTATACAGAAAAGTAAATTCAACCAGGTGTTAAAAAAAGATGGAATGGATGATATCAAAATGAGTTCTTGTACAGCCATTTTAAGATTATTATTATACACTTGATGTTGAATTTTAAAAAGTAAACAACATGCCAATGATTTAATTAGATATATGTTTTTATGTCATTGAAGTTTCTTAAAGTAAAAATTAGGGCCAGAAACAGATTTTTAAAATGAATGAACAAGACTTAATTTGCTTTAAACGATTTATGTGTATAACATGGATTGGTTTGATTTCTAATGCACGATTTACTCATATCCTGACACCTTAGGGTGTATGGACGACGTCAAGTGATTCCATCGGTTAAAGAGGCACTTGCAAGGGGAATAGGTAAGTGGTGGCAATAGGGCTGATACGGAAAGCGATACTATTTTTTACTCCCCCTCAGCTCCTAATCACTTGTAGCTTAAACCTGATTGCCTTTTACATCAACAGTCTGATATTCTCGAGTACATAGACTGATAGAAAGGACATACTATTACTATAGTTATAATAAGTTTCCTTCAAAATTCGCATCAAAAATATGCTTATTTAAAGGAAATAAATAAATGCGCATTTCATTCTTATGGTAAAATTTATTTATTATGTAATGACAGTTGTCTACTTTTTTACAATGTTAGTGTCTTTAGATATGGCTGGATAAAATCCCTCTTATAATTTAAATCCCTTACCCAGATAAAAACATGATGAAAAACAGACATCGTAATTTCGAGCAATATGTTATGTGAGCAAATTGCCGATAAAAGAAATAGTGGGGCCATAATATCCTCGGTGCCGGTCTGATTTATATCCGGGTAACATCAGTCAAGCAATATCCGGGTGAGAGACAACCCGCCCGTGTAAGCAGGCTGGGGAAATGAAATAATTTTTCATCTTCCCACCTGGTTAATTCAATTCAGGTCTCATGATCCTATTACGGTGTGCAATTTAACCCCTTAAGGATTATGATATACTAGCTATGCCCCACGGTGTTACTTGCTTAATTTTTTCAGGATAATAAGTAGTATCTGTGTTAATCTTGGGTGTCAGCTACCTTTATACTAAATTTTATCAAAATCGGTCTAGCCGTTTGAGCGCGAAGAGGTAACAAACGCACTCACAAACTTTCGCTTTAATAATATTATTGTGAAGTATGATGATTAGTGTGATTATGTCCTTTACACTTAATGTGTCATAAAAATATTTTCTGGTATATCCCAACATAAGTTACAACTTAGATAGTCACAGTATTTTTCCATAGATTTTTTGTTAAAATTTTTACTTCATTTTATGCTTTATAAGTTAGTTTTCCCAAAAGTTCAGGTTAATTATTCATTACTGTGCTAGAATAATCTGCAAGAGATAATGTAGCAAAAACCTTACACACAATGTAACATTAGTGCATATCACGTCTGTAACCACACCCGCGACACACGGGAAAGTTCCGGTGACGGGTTACCATCTATCATACTCTGACACTTAATTAGTCTCAGGAAAAATGTTCTGTAGAAAACCCCTATAAATTCTCAACTTGATATTCAGCCGTTGCTGTGCTGAGCCTAGTGAATTTATTAAACAAGGTCACGCCTCCGTTTTATAGCGATAATAAAAAGTAAAACAACACGTTCATGATCCATCTGACGAATGAGATCTGGAATGAGGATCTGCCACGACAAGAAGTGTAACGGGAACAGAATATTTTAGCCTGGCAACTCATACATTATGAAGCTAAAATGGTGGAAGTTGTAATGAGTTTATCTATAACTAAAAAGTTCTTCTTCGGCTTAACTTTGCGCGGTTCTATCTTACAGCGGTTTATTTTAACCAAGAGTTACCCAGGCGATTTACTTAGTTTTGCCAATTTCTGAATCATTTAACTCACTAGCTTGAAGTATAATCCTAATTTGCTCCAAGTTATAGTTGAGTAATATTTTATATCAAAAACAAAACATGATAGCAACATTGACTTATTTTTCTGAGGAATATTAAATTACCCATTAAGGCAAGACATCACAAATATATTCTATAACCGCAATAATCGAATAATACCAAAAGAAAAGGCAAAGAAGATGTTTTATTTGTGGTAACACCGCATTGTTAGCGGCGTCCCACAAGGCTCATTACGGTAAATTAGGTTAGAGTCTCTAGAAAAATAATGGCGGGTCTCTTCACTCGATGAATATTCAACAAGATGGCGCACTGGTCATGACGGTTCTCGCGCCGCGCCACCACGGGTGTAATTAAAAATAATTATAAAACCCGACCCGTGCTCAGTGCTCGCGTCCCTGTATATTGAATTAATAATTCAGGAACACGCTGATTCCGAGATGAATTCTCAAAGGAATACCGATAGGTGAATTATATTCAAACGGGCTGGTTGGGCATGCGAGCATCGCGTACGGCTCTGAGTGACGGCTGTAGTTAATACTCCTTACCGAGTTCTTTTGACGCGTTTTATAAAAAGTCCAGCTTACCTGTAACAATAAACAACAAATTATTAATTAAAGGAATTAAGTCGCCGACTGCCTAACTCTAGTGGTCGCTAAGCGCGACTGCTGAGCATGAGGACCTGTGTTCGAATTCTGGGTCGGGCAAAGTATTACTGGATTTTTATATTACGTAATTCTCAGTAGCAGCACGGAGTCTAGATTTGTGCCCGGTTGATAGCGATAGGCTCGCCCCCTACATTGGGACCTACAACATAACTGGCAAAATGTTGGTGTACCTACTGCTCAGTGCTCACCTCTACCTACCCCTTTAGGGAATACAGGCATGATGTAATGTTATATCGTTATAAGTTATTCAACCGAGAATTAAGAAAATTACCCAGAGAAGTTTGTAACAGTTATTTTAATCCCTTGAGGCATATAATAAATAACATTACGTATTGTCCCTGATGTGACGTTTTCGGGCTACAGTTACAGTAGTATTCACAAAACAAAATATACTCATCCCTGTTGGTTATACTGACAAACTTTTTGTTGTTTTTGTTCTTCACTTAGGTACTTATTTAATTTGTAAAGAGCTCGTATAACCTAACACATTTCTTTTTTATTCTAGTAAACTTCAAAATACCTCGCAGTGACCGCACACAGTCATATCACCCAGTATTAGGTTATTTACTGTAATAATTGTCAACCAACACTAGTAATCCTGGAATTAAGACATTATTTCCCACCCATCTTAGTAACTAATATGCATGCGTTCTGGTCCTCGCAAAACAATACATGATATTATATGAGCTCTATACATCACAACATTCGGCATTTCGATAAGGAAATAACAGAAACACCAACATTTCCCTCCCAAATAAGCATTTCTTATTCCATATTCAGTCTGTGTGCTATGCAAAGGCGAAACGTTTCGAAGCGAAGTGTTAGAGATAACTTTGTACGAGCGTCGCTAACAGTACATACGAAAGCTAACACAAATAAATGGAGCGGTGTGACTTTGTAGAGACGTCCTATCTCCGCTGCAACCTATATTACGAAACTGTATACTTAGAGCTACGTAACACGGAAAATGCTGCGGGGAGATATCATTTATTTTTCTTTTTCATAGACTGTTCAAAGGCAGAAAGAGTGATTCCTTCGATTGCGGTTGTACAAAAAAATATAAAACGAGGCAGTTCAAAGAGGATTCGAGCGGCAGACGATTTCCAGAACAATCTATTTTACCTTTTTTATTCGTTGCACTGAATAAATCAGGATTTCACAGAGCAAATATCTATTGGATATCGTGTTTCATTGCGATAAATGATTATGCCTTTTCACTAGTATCAAAAAGTTAAGTGTAAAAGAATAAGTTAAACGAGATGGATAGTCTTTGAAAGGTTTTGATGAAATTTTGTCTGTTGAACATTATGTTTTCATAAAACTAGATTATATCAGCATCAGGATACTAACCCCCTTGAAATTATACCTGCCACTATCAATGGCATATATCAAATCGAGATGTGGTTATCTTAAAACAAATTTTAGCATCGTTTATAAATAACAGGGTTTATAGTTTGTGCTAAAAGAACTTTCAAATACAAAATTTGCCTTGAATTTCAAAAAGCTAGGAAAGCGGCCTTTCGTCTGAAATAAATTATACAGCTTTACATCTTGTTGCAGTTTTATAACTCGCTAACTCACCCGGCTATTAAGTGTAGTAGTAAGTTAGTGTAGTATTAGTGATAGTATTCAGAATACTAAATTTGAGAGACAAAGAGTGGATACTGAAGTCTCCTTGCGACTGCCTCGTTTATTTTAAAGTGGTCATAAAATGCTTCTAAGTAACAAACTAGCGGAAAATATGTTTTAAAGATAAGGATTTAAGGAATGGGTATATATTTTATGTTTTCTCCTTGCTATCGTTCCCTAGGTATTTAAAAAGAACGGTGCGTTTAATATTTTATTGTTTCGATAATCTAGTCGACTTTCTTAATAGCTCCCGATCAGAAGCGTTCTTCTTTTTAATAGTCTTTAATTGGATAAAACATAGATTCAATGAGTAATTAAATATTATCGTATACTTTCGAAAAGAAAGAAATCAGTAACAAAAGAAAATTTGTATTACCAAGTAATACAATTTTTCTTACTTTAAAATTTGTATTACCAAGTACCTAATACAATTTTTCTTACTTTAAAATTTGTATTACCGGGTAATACAATTTTTCTTACTATACTGAAGTTAGTCAACAGTTTGCCTTATAACCAAAGAGGTCCTACAGCGATGCGCCATTAGGTATACTGAAATAAAACCGCCTATAAATAACAAGATGATTGTTCAATGCAACAATGGTTCAAGGAAACCTAGAAGATGTAACCTAGCTGGAAAAATCCTCTAAGTAGGTCACTCCGCTATGTCAAAACTTGTGTCCTACATATGTTGGCAGCGGCTGGAGGTTTGCCAGTCCCCGCACAGATCCCTGGCGACTTCATAACCTTGCCAATTTAAATGCGCCACACTTTTGCCAGAAAACCTTGGAGGTTGTTCAGCAATCGTACCGCAGCGCAAAGTAAAATACACGACGGCATTGCGAATTTTCTTGTCATCAAAATACGATAAGCCAAGAGTTCAGTTGCGTCACGTTTGTATTAGATTACGTGTAAATAGGTTCATGTCTTCTGTCTTATATGCTTACGTACGTGGGTTATACATACTTAGCTTTAGGGGATGACTAGACAATTCAGAATATAATTCTGTAGCTCGTGTGTAATCGGACGAATATCACCGCTTCGTCATAGGTAGTTATGGTACGTTCAGGTCATAGCATAGTCGTCTGCAATCCTTTTCTGTCACGAAAATCAAAAGCATTATTCAGAGTACGGCTTACTCATCTTATTTTTTAAAATTCAGAAGCGTTGTTTTTATTTTTATCGTATTTAACAAATCTGAGTTATCATGTCATTTAAGTCAAGCAAAATTCAAATCCTTTGCCGTTTTAAGTATCTTAATAAAATAATCATTGCAGAAGACGTAACAATTTTAAAAATTTAAGGCCGTTGAATTCTGAATATAAAATTTCCTTACTTATTGGCTGGCCTGGCTTCCGTCAACAGGCCGGAAATGAATTCTGCCGTCTTCGCTCCCTCCCCCCGCTGGACTTACCCCCCTCTCTTCCCCGGCAGAGGATTGGCAAGCCGCATCATTATAAGCACGTCAAAAAGACCATTTGATCCTGTCCAACTTTCAAGAATAAACAACTCGACTAATTTACAAAGTCTTTTTTTAATTAGGAAGTGTTCCGTAATCAAGTTTATATTTTTGATGCCCGTTTTTGTATTTGTCAACCGATATGCATGAATAATTTTTGTATTGGCATACTGAATTTCCTGAAAAACACGTACATGTAAATAACGGTGTGCGAATTCAATTTTATTTGTTCCACACCATTGCCATCTAAAGTTGTACATGTTTATATTTACAATTCACAAAAAATAAAGCTAAAAAATAGGTTTGTTCGTAAATAAACAGAATCCCTGACGAGGTTTGCAAACAGGCTACCCAAAACCTGCTCATATACAACAATGAAATCAAACGCCACTTAAAAGCCCGAAAAACAAACGTTAATAATAACTTTTTCAGTACCATATAAAAAGATTAGAAAACTCACAAACAAGCTCTCATGAAATCAAATTACAAATTCAAGGCACGGTCAACGGCAAGGCTATAAATTTCGCCAAAACAATCATGGAGGCGAGTTGTATCCTTCGCCAAAATGTTATTGCTGATAACAAAACGAACGCCGGAGAATTGTAAACCTTACAGCTATTGCAATGTGAATTTTGTTTCACAAATTCATGACATTCACTACCGAAGTTAACTTGGCAATAGATTACAGGCTATCCCAAAAATAGCGCAGGCTGGATTTGGTAAACTTAAAAGCGTACCTTGGATTGCGGCCAGTAGCTGCCGATATCTGGCCAAATCAATATGGAATTGCTTTTCGTGATTTGTATAAAACTATACCTACGCAAGTTACAGTCTCGTTACCTACTGTTTTAAATATTGTTACTAAATTATGAAATGAATTCTATGTAAAAAATGTGAAGGTAAAGAAGGCATGGGATCTCTTGGAGTAAAACTTGAAATTACTATAAGAATAAGAAGTGGGATTTATTCCCAGGCGGTACGCGGACATGACTGTACCGTAATCAAATAGACACGTACCAGGCGGGCATAACACCGTAGAGATGCGCCGCAGAGGAGAGGCACAAAACGCTAGTGCGCTACGAGCCCTCGACTCGCGTGCCGTCGAGGACCGGCAGTGATTAGAGCGCGCTAACAAAGCGCGGAGGGCTCTTAACCTACATGCTCCGTTTCACAGCATCGCCGGTGACACTCCTAGAGACCGCTGCGAGCCTGGTGGCGCACCCACTCGCTGACGGCTAATCTCACTTTACTTAGATTTTATTCTTTTTTCATTTCACTTAAACTGCGAGTACGCAACATAGCCACTAGCTAGTAGCTATGATCGCAAATACCTTATGTATGTAAAAAGAGACAATATTACAGTTTAAAATGTGTAACTAAATGATATCAATGAAACCTTATCAAAAATTCAACAGCAGAACCAGAACAATAAAGTATCTGCAGGGGCGAGCATAACATAAACGACACCTCATAAAACCTTAAAGCAAGCAATACATAAAACAACAGACAATGTAACAAAAGCGTTGTAGATTTCCTAGATAAAACCGAGAAGATGGCACACCGAAAATTTCAGTTTTATTTTACAAAACTAGGAGTACTTGTGGAGGCTTTTATGGCATCAGGGAGCTGCAATAAAACGGCATTTAATAAAACGGAGCTGCGCGAGACAGGCACCAAGGGCCGCTAACACTACAGTCGAGAACATGAAACACGTTGACATTTTGTAGACATAGATTTCTGAAGCTTATTTCTTTCGAGTGTTGAACATCGTCGCATTGATTCTTGAGAATTCATACAGAAGCTGGCACCTCGTCAAGTAGTAAAGCCGTTATCTGCGCTCGTTTGCGCCAAAACGGAACATTGATATGCTCCATATTCGGCAATAAAAAGCTGGAAGCGTGCAGAAGCCGAATTTCAGCGAACGGCACGGTAATTACGAGCGAACTTTGAAGGTGGGAGACAACTTTACGCTCGTAATTTGTTCCTAAACTTGGTTAATGTTCCCCCTGACAAGATAAATTCATTAAACGTTACCTGTTTCAAGCTAACAGAGGACAAATGAATCGACGACGTCACCCGCTCTAACGACATCGTCCTCCTTGAGTGTATCGCCCTCGAACTCAAACCGATATTACACAAGAGTCTCATTTGATAGTCATATTAGACGATCCGTTATAGAATTGAAATAGCTAATAACTTTTCTTCGACAATGATCTCTTGACAGCAATAAAGTTGAATTGCCAAATCACTTTCAGAATATTGGCAAACTTTCAAACGAATCAAAATCAATGGCAAAAAGCATTTTCTGACTTCTACTAACAATATTTCAAATACCATTGTCTGTAATGTTCAAGTTGTTTAGGACGCGACCGTCAGTCACAGCAGTAAAACCGCAATATTGTCCAAGTGGGTCGATATAAAGCCTAAATGCCGTCGGAGTGGTCAGTGCATCCCGCGGAGAGTGGCCCCGCTCGCATTAAACTTTTACAATGCCATTAGAAGACGAGACGGTGAACGGACGCCTGATTGCTTTCCCTACCATTTTAGTCTATCAACTCCCGCATTTTAACGTTAAGCTAGAGCCAATATATTTTCAAGAGCTATTCTTTCTGCTTATTGCAGCAGTTCACTTCGAGCAGCGAATGTGACAAATTGAGGAAAATGTACAGACTTACGCAGGAATATAATGTATAAAGCTTCGTCATGAAGGAGGGCCGTAAATAACGGGAACGTTTTGGTTCATATTTTTACTTTATTGCAGATATTATTTTTAACGACATAAATTACTTTTAAACACAAGAACAAGAAGCTTAGAAATATAAAATAGAATGAAAACCTTATTAAATCTCAAACAAAGGACAACTGACTTTACTTTTCTCTTATTTCCACTGCAACAAAATATAGCAGTGACCTCGGGAGACTAGAAAGTGTATTTATGAGCATAGCTTGCTTTTTACAATTTCCTTAATATTTGCGCATTTTAGGCTTTCTTTTACTACATAACAACAAACGCACACGTAAGCGTAAAGGAAAATGCCCTTAATAAAATTCCCACTAATGGCTGGACGTTCACATTACGCCATAAAATTTCTACTACGTTCGGTGACTATAAAGATTTTAGTAAACGACAAAACGCAGCGTCATTTTGCTCGAGTATAATAGAAATTGTGATAGTAAAGATTGTATTTCAATATGTTTATAGTTCCCTTTAAACACGACTATTGTAATAAACTGAATATCGCTTTATGTTTTACTATAAAGTGTGTTAAAGTGCCTGGTAACGCACTGGGTGTAAAAATACAGATTCTAAAATTTACTTCTAGTGCCTCACTATCTGCATGATCTGCAATGCAAGCTCATAGTAACGTAATTGTCATTTCTAGATAAAGGGTATCGTTCATTTAGTGTTTTTGACAAAGACAAGTGCCCACGCGCGAAGGCCACTGCCCGAAGAAACGATTCTTTATAAACATTTACAATTATTATATCTTCCATTCCTTAGAAGTCAATAATTTTCTTAATTAAAGGGATTAGAAGTAAGTGACTTATATACGTTAAGTATCAGCATCATGGAGCAAGAGGCATGAAATTAATGATCAGAACATAATACATATACAGTCTGCGGCAGTTCGTGTTGATGACGTCATTATTAAGCAGGGCCGGATTGAAAGCACACATCACGTGGAATGGCATGCTTGGAACAATACACTGTAAACCTACGTTCATTATAGCGTATAATACGTAATTCAATTTTACAATTGCGACCTATATTCGCTCTTGCTCCCGAATTTAGCAAGCATTAGAGAAACCGTTTACAATATAAAGCAAACAGCATTGCCCGTGAGTCGCTCCTTGGACATATTTAATGAAGTCCCGAATGCGAGGATAATGTATGTAAATAGATACGGGGTCACGATTTATGGTAGTAATTGGTGCGTCGCTCGTTCAATTGTGGCATAGAATTGAAATGGAATTTATTTATGACTGGCAATGTGATGCGTCGCACGTACCGAGTTTACTGCTGCGGTGCTGTTGCGGCTATGTTCGGAAAATGTCTCATTCAATCAACTGAGCTGATAGTATTAGTGGAGGTCGTAGCTGAAGCGATGACGTCATAGGCTGAAGGTCGTTTGTCAAGGATTTTTTGCTGAATAATATCGTTATGGCGAATCTACACGCATGCGTGGAGACGAACAGCGTGGGGGATATAAATAAAATTGAAAAGCTTCAAGCTCAGCAGCTGCTGCGAATGGTGGCAGCGGAGCGAGAAATGACATGCGAACACGTACGAAGGCTTATCATCCAGTGTATCTATCATCTATAGCTGCTCACGTTATTGTCCCAACAATCTGTTCTTTTATTTGCATGGATTGATTGAAATTGATCATAGCATGTCAGGTTTGTAATTACAAAACAATTCCTTCACAATTACATAGGTACATCACGTGATCGTGTATTTATCTGTTTACGAAACACATCTACAATGTTTTGCCAGTACCAATAAATCCATGGTGTCGATGCCCATTCCCGCTATAGATTTTAAAGTACCGTTTAAAACTTTGTAAAACTTCATCGAACACGATCGGAAAACGCTTTACAGGCGCATCCTTTCAGTTTTATCTCAGCTCCCCGAAAATGTTTATAGGAAGAACATTTTTGGGGCTCTACTTTCTTTTAAGCCTTTTTGTGTTGAAGAAGTTAATCTAAGGAGCTGTTAGAACTTTTTGAAGTTCATTTACAATCTTAGTTTTTATTTAACATTTGCAGTGTGGTATCCGGCCTAGAATTGACCACCTCCTTTCCTACAGTGGGTGTCGTAAGAGGCAACTAAGGGGAAGTCCAGAAGATGAGAGCAGCATCTTCTGTAATTTCACCCCCCCCACCCTCCTTTTCTAAGAGAGAGGTCTTTGTTCAACACCATGATGATGATGAACAATGTTGTCGTGGCTGTATGCTGTTAACATATTAGTACAAAATTCCATAGAATATTTTCAAATAATAACACTTAAACTAAAACAATACCATGCTACTAAAGCAGGATAAATAAAACAGAAGTAGGATAACATACCACACACAAGTTGCCTACGGGTGGCCTAAGCTCAGTGTATAGACGAACGAATTAAGGAGATATGCGGGGCACCCAATCGGATAACAAATCTGATTGCAATTTGATTTAGCCGTATAATCACTAAAACAATCAACTAAATGTAGTGAACATTCTCGTGTATATGCTGTATATTATGGAGCTGCCTCACAATAGGCTAAGACGCTTTATGCGATGTGGTTATACAATAATATTACTTATTAAGACAAACGTTGGAATGTTTCCAACCCCTCCTTTGTTCGTGCGGTTCTTGGGTTATCACTTAGCAAACATTATAATAATCAACAAAGTTTCATTGAAAACTTATAAAGTTCTTAGAAGTAGCTTGTGTTTTAATAATGAGAATACGTTTACCGTTTTATTTACAAGGTCTCTGTAAAGCATGTATTCGTGGAAGGTATAGACTGTTGCTGCCACAGTATACGCCCTATTCAAAAGAGCATTTTTCTATTTATGGATACCACAATAACCCACCAGTCTGACAACTTTGCAAAGAACCTCTTTCCCAAAAACGAAATGCCATTTTACTAAAAGCTTAGGCGAACAAAAATAATAAGATTTGGCTACTACTCTATTAAACTGACTAACTTCACTTGCAACAAAAAGCGATTGCCCCGACCATCAACAGTATCGATATAAAGAACACTAGCGATCCGATAGCGAGGCCTTTAAATAGGAAATCGGATTACTGGCATATGGCACTGGCGGGCATCGAATAGAGGACAGGAAACGATGTATTGTGGTCGAAATGCCGCGCTCCAGTGCCTCTCTATACACCGAATACTTGTTTAGCTGTACTGACCTATGTTGTGTGGATTTAGCTGATATGGTTCGGCGAATATTAGCTAACCACACCACGGGTATGACCTCAGTCGTGACAATTATGATACTGGTTGACATTTATGCTCAAAATCATCCAAAAGTTATTTACTTATGTCTTATTTATTTTTCTTATATATGTCTTAGCTACATTAAGTCAGTACAGTGCGATGCGCGGTCAAGTACGGTCGCGCTTGCGCTGCACAGTACGAATATTATATTCGCGAACTGCGCGGCTATAGCCGCTGCCCGTTTTCCGCTATGAGTTCCCAACCTCTCATAGCCAATGAAGCATTGGCATTCATTAAACATGCCATCGACTACATGGACGAAGTAAGCATCATGCAGATCTGCAAGTCCTCGTACAAGGAGGACGAGATTAGCAGTGCCAAGTTGCTGCTGTTCACAACGCTCGGCAAAGTCAGCCAGATGCCGACTCGTCGAAGGGACGGTACAGAGAAGAGTCTCCAAGACATCATAACACTGATGAAGGAGACCGACCCTGACGATGTGCCTGAATTCGTGGCGAAGGACCTGCATAAGCTGCCTCCCGTCACTTTCGATCACGTTGACGTCACTAGGCTGCTGAAGGACATTACATTCCTGAAGCAAAGCCAGGCCGAGATGCAGCTAAAGTTGGAGGTGTCGAATAACACCATAAGTGATCTGCGCGCTGAAGTAGTGTTGTTGCGCAATGCAATTTCTGCAAGTAGGTCACCGACCGGCGCCGCTAACGTGAACACGCGTCGCGGCGCACAAAACGCCTCCATATGCAGTTTTGAGTCAGCGAGCTCAACTGCGTCACCGACTGCCGAAAATGCAAGCGTTGCACTTGCAACGCATGCCGCCGCCGTCCCTGCCTCGACAGCGGTAGAGACAACGCCGTGTGTAGGTGCATCGACCCCCAAGCGAGCCTACGCAGCGATATTAGCCGCTAACAAGCCTGCTGAGTTACAATACTCGCAGGCAAAGCAAGCGCTGACTACAAAAGGGGGTCAACAGAGCCGGTCGAAACCTAACAAGGTTTTGAAAAGGCGGGGTCCAGAGAAGGACACGTGCGACAAGGATGGCTTCATAAAGGTAGAGAAGAAGAAGAAGAAGAAGCCTCCTTATCGGAACCAGTGCGGTACCGCGCTGGTAGGACCCAACATGCTGCTTCGTCCAGCAATCCCTACGACGCAGCTGTACGTGTCCAGACTACACCACTCCACGAAGGTTGAAGAGGTCGTGGAGTACCTGCGTGTGAAGACCAACTCGATTTTGAGGGTCGAGAAGTTGGAGCCGCGTCACAACACTAACTTCAATTCGTTCGTGGTGCGTGTTCCGACTCAACATCTTGAAAAGTTCCTCAAAGAAGAGTTATGGCCGAAGGGTGTTGTTTATCGCCGGTTTCGTGGCCGACTAAATGACACCAGTCAGCGAAACACGACGCCGCCACTTCGTGTGTAGTATAGTTATATAATTGTATGTGTTTATAGTATTTTTAAGTTATATTAATATAGTATTGTATTTATAGTTATGGGCCTTTGATGCCTGAAATAAATGGATTATTATTATTATTATTATTATTATTATTAACACTAGTAAAAAATATGAATGAGGGCAAAAACCGTTATATGTTCAAACAAAGATAACCTTTTAAATGAGGTATTCAGAAAAATCTTATAATATAGCATATACATTATGTACCAGTGCTAAAATTCAGTTATAACATATGTTCCTAATAAACCACTTCACAACTATGGATATATATAAAACATGGTAATAAACAATAGTAGGAATACAGCAGTGATAGCGGTTATAGAATGCTAACCAAAGCCTTTAAAACCAGCTTGTAATACCCATACAGTCCGACCACTGCTGTAACTGTAACTGTGACACCACTGTTTTAACGTCGCCCCACACTAGGAATTTCTCCTGTATCGTAGGTGCGTTTCACAAACATGAAATATATACATACACAAACACCCAGACTCGGGACAAACATCTGTGGTTCGCACAAAGTTTTGCCCCGTGCGGGAATCGAACCCGCAACCCTTAGCGCAGCAGTCCAATCGCTTAGCCACTGCGCTAATCAGGTCGTCAAACGTTTTACTGCGAATAACATACTATACACAGTTTATTTATTCGCTAATGGATTGGAAAAGCCTTTAATAAAATATCACAACATTTGTTGCCCGAGAGACTGGTATAATTGACATTTGCAAGATTAAAAACCTTTTTACGATTTCTATTATTCAATTGGAACGAAATGAAAATTGTATGTAACGCATATATGAATCTATGTAGGTAGAAGTATACTTATAGATTTTCTTTCAAATGTTGATATAATTTTATTTTAAAACTAATAAAAGTTACGTTACGAAAGCAATAAACAGAAACAGTAGAATATTTACTTTTCATAAGCCTCTGTACTTTGGGCAAACGAATGGGACTGTGAATAATTTCACCCCAATTTACTCTCCTTCGAGAGGTTACCTCAAAATTCATTTTTCACGCAGCCTGCCTTGGAATAAAATGTACAAGATTAGTTTATCCACTCTGAGGGCTGGGATATCAGTGTTGAGGCCCGTCGCCATGGCAACTGGAGCAGAAGGGCCTATTTGCCGCTCCATTGGGCATTTTGAGTGGCTCTGACGTAGTTAAGGCCCAACATATGTGTTACAATGCCGTTATAATGAAGTTTCAGGGCAGTAATGGCACATAGTAGTTGGTTTGGTAGCAATATCAAAGGTTTAAGATCTTGTACGTACAAGCTAGTATTCACGTTCACACACGACCTTTCAGTTTGTTGTTTAGTGACCCACTTCGTGATATCTTTGTTCGCTTTTGAATTTATCCGTATACTTGTATAGGTGTCGAGTATGAATATACCTATTTCTTATAAAAACTTTCTAAGATAAATAAATGAATAGATTAATAAACTATAGACCCTAAATGTTAGTTACAAATAACAAACCTCTTTCGATAATTGTGTAAAAAGCCTATTTCGAACGACAGGCTATTTCGAAATTGAGAAAAGAATAAGTCTGGCTGGCAAGATATGAATAAACGATGACCACTGTACTGGTACACCGGAATGCGGTCTACAGTCTAGACATTTTATTGAGTCCTATAAATAGTGCAGTGTCCTAGCAAGGACGAACTGGTTTATCGATCATCATGTACAGTTAAAATTGCCGTGCCATCTCTATTTGTTCTTTTTTATTCTTTTGACTCGGACTGTTATTGCACATTGTTCATGGAAATTAGCGAGAAGTGGTTCTGTGGCGTTCTAATTTCGAAGTACTCATTATATTCTTATGTTTATTGCTTCTAAAGAACAGATATAAATACAGTAGGGCTGTTTTCATACGAATATGCTAGAACAACATTATACCATCAATATAATGAATGCAAATAAACACCGTCAACCGACAACAAACTAAGCCAAATGGATGTCTTAAGCCAACCTACACTTCGTGCCACAAGTATTGCAACACATTTCCACTAAGATTCGGAATTTGTTCAGTACAAAGTAAGGAACGCCGAGAGAACCCTAAAACACAAGCACTCAACTTGTCGGTAAACAAAGGCAGGCCAATAAAAACTGCAGCAAAACTGTTTTCTTGTTACCGAACAGAAAACGAGTTTCACAAAGTTGTTCCTTTAGAACTACAACGCTGGGATCATGTAGCATCGCCTTCGTGCTACTTTCCTATATTTCTCCGAATCAGGGACGACACTTCATTAAAAGCAGTTCGAGTCATAAGCTTTCTTAAAGATGCAAACATGACGTAAAAGCAAGGTCTGGGCTTTTTGCAATTTTAATGAACCTTGGGTCTAGTGTTTTCACAGCTTACTGAAACCTATGAGTTTTCTAAGTCTCGAAACTGTAGCTGCATTTGTCTACACACTCGTAGAACTCAAAGAGACTCAACTAAAAATAGATAAATTTCCCTTCGCACCCACTCTGGCCACAACACTCCACGATGTTGCATTCTTGTTAAACAAAAGACTATACACCAACTACGTAGCAGAAACTTCTAAGACGGCTCAAATATGGCCACAAAATCAACGAAATGATACGATAATTATATGACACTGTGTCATGTGTTTACCTATAATATCAAGGCTCTCTTCATAAAGAAGTAACTCGTTTAGGCTGATGTAAATATAATGCTCTTATTACAATTCAAATTGCATGAAAGAATCCTGAGAATGCTTTTTATTGTTGCGCAAATAAATGCATTTTCTTTCGTTCTGATCCGTCAATTAGTATCTCTAATACCATTGACTCCGTATTACTTAAAACTTTTTTATTGTAAAAATAGAGTCCAATTATTTTCAGTCCTTTTTGATAGTATTTTATTTTCAATCCTTAGCTCATTACTACAGTTATCTCACATAACAAGTTATTCTTTCTGAAAAAACAAGACTCACCGGGGCTTCAAAAATTGCTCAAATTCAAGTATAATTGATTAACTTTTTACCGAAATGTAAGTAACATTTACGTAAATAATTGAGTGCAATGATCTATCATTAAACTACATAGACTTGTAACAACAATCATCTAAGTAAAAATAGTGGTTCCTAAAATCGGTGTCGCTTGCTTCGTGGCCCTAATCTTACCAACTGAAGGCTTAGCACGGTGCCGACTACGGCGCCATCTTGGAGATGGGGATTAAATTTCAAAGAGGTTCTTTGAATTGAGGGTAGTTGTATGTTGCACTATTACTTTTCCTCAAATATATTCTGTCACAGATGGAATCATGGGACTGTTTGTGTAACAATGTTTTTATGTCGACTCAAATTTCATTTGTTTATCGAATATCGAAGAGAAAATTCTACAGTCAGTACGTTTACCTGTGGAATAAAACGTGCTGCTCGACTTTCGATGGAGGATCTATCAAAATGACAAGCTTATCCTCCGAACAAACGCTAACCAGTGATTGAAAGTCAGCCCTAAATAAATATAACGCCCTGTTAAAGGCAATCCCTACTGTTATTACGTATGTATATGTTACACGTATGTTTGAAGCTTTTAAGTAGCACCTGACCTTTCGAGGTGCACCATCAATAAGGTCAGTAAGCACTTCTAAGGTGTCCCCTTCCGGTAGATATACTACTTACATCTGCGTTTAACTTAATTAATCGATTCCCTTTTAATCTCTGCACATTGTTAACGGTATTTTTTATAAAATACTGACTGATTTCCAATAAAAACTATGTTGATTTTTAGACCAGATAAGCCTAAGAAGACGTTACCAAAGATTTGTCATCGTCTAATCAATGGTTTAGAAACGCATAGAAGACAAACATACAAACCTTTATTGTAATTTATTTATAAAATATTATTATTATTCTTGCCAGACTTCGTTATGACAAAAAGCAAAAATATTTACATTTATACTGTTTTAATGTTTATGGCGAATTTATTTCTATTTCTTTTACTGCCTCTTCACTCTTTACATTGAATACGACTGGAATCTCAATTCACCTCTTATAACAAAATAAAATGTTTTTGTTAAGAACATTCCAGAATACTTAATGTTTTTAAAAAGGTATTTACTTCGGCTTTCCAGAACTTTCCTTGTCCTTCCAACATTCTTGATGAAGTTATAATTTTTTCAACTTCTAAGCTTTCAGAACGGAACTCAGAAAAAATGAACTTCTCATTTCTATTAAAATATTGCAAATCCCTTCATAAAGAACCAAGTTTTGAATACGACTTCGGTTTACTTCCTTTAGATTTCAAGAACATATTGACAAAGTTTTTCATTCTCCAACATGATTTAGTAGCCGTGAAAAATATTCAACCATTCAAGTAAACAACCGACAGCCGTAAGAAAACCTTTAAGAAAGAAAATAGAAAGAAACTTGAAAAGAGGAATTGTAAATATAGGAGTATTAAAGAACTTAAGTATCAAAGACTCACTTGTATAAGGTTCGATTTCCTTCTCAAATGAAATACCGCATTCACCTACCATTACCCAGAAGCTTCCACACAAAGTTCCTATTCCAAACAATGAATAAACAACAACACGCCACTATTCAAATATTGATCATCTAAGCACAAATAGTTGCATTTAGCACAATAGCCAAACGTGGTCGTTGCGTCCACAAGTTTTCAATAGAGGCAATGAAGTGTACGCTGCGACAGAGCAGAATACGCAGATAACTGGAATTAATAATCTGGTACACTATATGTACCTGGTACAGTTAATATATCTGGTATACTTTATATTGTACCATTGTTTATTGTGTGTGCTGTCGTCCTGTGGGATGAAGGGTTTTATGCGATTAGGTCTATATTACTGTTGTGTTTAGCAACTGAATTCCCAACGCTTGTTTCTTATATTTTCTTTCTTTGTATTTTTTTTCTTATTTTAAAAGTAGAACAGGTATCCTTTTTTCATGGTTATTAAAATATTTTTCTCTATACATTCTTAATATTGTCCCACTTCAATTGCATTGAGAATGAAAATCCTTTACAAATAAATCGGCTACCCAACAATCGGTTCTTGTTTATAAACTCTCGTATATCGTCTCTCATCGTATTCCAATTAAGCAAAACGCTAACGCCTCGCCGTAGGTTTTAATCACTCCACAATTAACCGAGAGGACGGGACTAACCTTATCAACAACACACATTCACAACAAAAGGGCACTCGAGCCACTTAAACAATGGTCACTCGGCAAAGCCTCCCTAAATCCATGCAGAAGGGAAAATTGAAATAAAACTTGCGCAACATCGACCGGGACACCAGAATGTGTATTTAAAAAGATATCATATGGTGAAAACGAGCTTTTGAAAATAGAATATAAAAGCTTTTGCGAATTATATAAGATTTTGAAAACAGAAACAAAATGTAATATGGCGGACGTACAAGTTGCCGCGTTATTTTACTGGGAATAAAGTTAAGGACCGACTTTGACTTTATAGGTTTTCTCTAAGAGTAATGGATTTTTCTTGTCATTCTTGCGCTAGGCGTATTTGAAATGCGTATAAAACAATATGGCCAGAAAATTGCGACTATTGGCTTTTTATAGCTGAATACTTTGCTGTGATTGACTTTTACATTTATAGGTTTTTGAGTAAAGCATAAAGGATATATCAATATGCAAGAGAAAATGATTATACAATTATTGTTTGTACGTGTTTAGATTGAACTGTGATGCCTCCATTTAGTCACAGTTTCTTTTTTTCCTTACAAATCCTTTCAAATTTGACATGACAATTGGTTGAAGGTACCATTACGTTTTATTAAAATTCTAATATGACTAAGTACTAGATAAACAAAACTTAATAAACTAACCCTTCAATATCAAACTGTATTACAATTCTAATCTTGGACCTAAATGTCGAAGATACAAGTGCCCATATCGACATGCTCAACCAGAGTTAAAACTGAACCAAGCCGGACACTGTCGACAATACGCAAAGCCAGTTAGACAGCCTATATTAAGCTGGTTCAATTCGTCCTCCTCACGACTATTGTTTCCCAGAATACAGTAAATCCGTTTAAATTTGTACGTATGTGTCTTTCTATGTCCCCTACTAAATACGCTGCAGTACAGGATCGGTGAATTTCAATTATAATAACCCTCCTAGCGATGTCGGGTAAAAGTCGTGTAGGAGTAAATGATTCCTAAAATAGCTCACAAAATAGTCTTTCATCCAATAAAACTAAGAATATGGCGTAGACGAAGCTTGAAATTTAACATAAATACTGGCCAAAATGTTTTAACTATCATACGAATCCATCCAAATTAGTTACAAGTCCCCATATCAAAAACTTTGCCACCAGCCACATTGTAACAAAGGATCACAGACAATGTGAGCCTGCTTGACAGCCAATTTTGAGCTGATCCGATAGAGCCACGTCTACCCTTTTGTTTCGCGGTGTCAATCATTCATATTCCACCGGGTTGAGCCAAATCCTTTTTAAAAGTATGAAGTGCAGAACGGGATTCGAAAAGTTTATTACTAGAAACCGCTTGATGGGAGCTCAGAAACCAGATCGAATTCTGTTTGAACGACAGTTTGATCGATAGTCGGGTATATAGGCTTCAGCGTTGCGGCGCACATAATCGATTCTGCTGTAGACGTGCTGTCTTTTATATGGGAAAACATTTTGCTGCTTAAATAACGTTTTGTAGATCGTGTAGGCAGCCCTCCAGCTTTATGGCTCGTATAAGAGAAAGTTTATCTTACTCCTGCCTATATAATAAATGCGAAAATGGGATGTTTAAACATAAAAGATGTTTATAGCAGCTCAACAGATCGAAATAAAGTTTGTTATAGAGGTAGAATGTGTTTTGTGGCAGTTTGGGTAGGTTAATTTAGAAAAACTGGAAATTATTGACTAAATCCGACCGCACGTAGTCAAATGGTAATATTACTTCTTACTTATTTAGAACCTCGTATTAAACACTTAACGAACCCAGAAATAGTTAACGGAGCTAACAGCAAAGCGCTCATTAGCGGTAAGCAAATGATTGACGACTGTTTACAAATCATTACCAGAAAAATGTACCAGCATTTAATGGAATTCCTATTGCCTAGGCACTGGAGCGTAAGTATCCAGTGGGGTTTTATTACCCATTCACTATACGCCGACAGCAACAACACATTGGGCGTGTAAAATCAAAAGGCTATTCGATTTTGCACGGGCAATACGCCTCACATCCTTTCCTACTCAAACTAGTTTACGCTGTTCCTCGTACTTAAGGCGACTTCTCAAAAATAATGAATAAATAAATATTTTATGTTCATATAGGGGTGGTCCCCCATTTAACGTCGGCACCTGATCAGCATCGCCTTAAGTTGAGCCGTCATCGTACTGACCCCTTCCCATAACGCCTTGCCAACCAATAGTGATTTTATTGCCTCCATATTTGAGTGTTTTAGTGCCTATATTACAGCTTGTGGACGCCATGCCGAGTGTACCACTAAAGAATGGCAAATACATCAGTAAAATCACTTTTATATATATTTTTCTATTGTTTTTTACTTATACGACTTGTTCTCTACAAATCTAAAAGCCTCAATAAAAGCAAAAAAGTTTTGGTAACGTATAACGTTAGTATATCAACTTTTATTCACAACAGTAAATTAATATTTTTATTAATAAATCTATAAGTTATTTCAATAATATTGTAGAGTCATATTCTTGATACCCCATTACGCGTAACCATGCATCGCTCCCTAATGACCAAAACGTGTAGAAAATCAATGGATGAAATCAATATCATGTAAAAGTAGCTGTGATTGACAGCTTAGTATTATGCATATAGCTTAGTATAAAAGCCTTGTGTTGTACTAATGTATGGATAAAAGTTCGGTCTGAGTTCATATAAAACTCATTCAATGCAATTCAAAAGAACGCCTTCGATCGATATTGGTTCTAAATGTGTTTGAAGTTCTGAAGAATTTAAATACCTTTTGAATATACCGTAAAGATGAAATACTTAAGTTCAATTTATTTGTATTGATGCAAATCGGAAAAAGTATTATTAGGGTCGGTATAAGTGATTCATAATCTAGAAACCTAGCGTTATTAGAACTTAAAGTGTGAAAGAAACAAACAAATGCCTGTACCTATCTAAGAAAACAATAAAAGAATTTAAATCATTTTAAACCGTGCGAAGTTGAAATTGTGAATTTCCTCACAACGGAATCGTATGTAATTTACGGCTATTTCCTTCAGGCAGTGCGGCTTGAGTAAGTGCAGGGACGCAGCAAATAAGATAGAAATGTATGGAAATTAGGGTTTATGGGCAACAAGACGCATAAGAATTGCGCATTACTTATGTGCCGCCGGTTTTGCAGCTGTGTGTGCCAGGATCTCACGAAATATTGCTTCTCAACTATGACGCAATCGGCGAATAAAATATCGATATTGTACTGCGGTATCCGACGAGGCCTAGTTTAAAAGTATCGACAAACTGCGTTCTAAAAAAAACTACGGCTTAAAGGAATTTTGGATGCGGATTTAAAATGCATTTCCAACCAGTATTTCGAATAGAACGATAGAAAATTGGCTGCATTAAACCTAGATTGCAGGACATAATTCCGTTTTTGTTAAAAAGGTAAGACCACAAAGTCCTAAAGCACTTTGCGAAGAGATTCTACCGCAACAATAAAAGCCTTCACACTCAAAAGCCGAGCACCCTAGCGCCTAGCATTCCAGACTATTCGCTCCTCAAAGTGTTTGCTACTGAAGTTGAATGCCCCTTACACTTTAATTGATTTTATAAGTCAGCTTAGGCACGAAATAAGAAGCCCACTAAGTTCCTTTTGTTTGGTGTATGTAGTAAGGAACTTTACTTGGCTAGTTGTCTAGTTTAGAAGTCAGAATGCCAAGATTTACTTGTAAAATAAAAAAAAAATTAAAAATTGCGCAGTGATTTGAATAAAAAGAAGCCGTCGGCGCGTGTCGATCGCAATAGTCCTAATCTGCCGTCTACAGCTATAATAATCGCTTTTTTATAGTGATATTAAGATTGAAACCTGATTTATGTGAATACATGCGTAGAGTGCCGTCGGCAAGTCTGAGTGCGCTTTAATTATCGCCTTCCGTCGCAATGACTTATTTCTTTTTATTTATTTGAATCTTTTATGGCTTTTTAAGCCTGTCATTTCTGTACAATGTGATGGAATTGTGATTATCTATCCTAATTGGAGCCTATTGGAACGTACTGGCAATATTATATTATGAGGATAGAAAATAGTTCGAATTGTTCTAGAACTCCGGTTACCTAGGTAAATGTTGTAATGATATTTTTTCTTTATTGGACTTGTTACTTAGATACATTTGTAATGTATTTCTTTTCGATTGTGAAATAGATTTTACGAGTGCCGATACTTAATTGATCATACAACGCAACCCAAAGAAGTGGCGATTCACCTCTACTACAAACTGGCTGACTAGGTGATATTCTTTTTCCACGGCTACGCCTATTCTTGATGTATGCCTAGATAGAAGACGAATTTAAATAAAAAGCCGTTTTAGGCTTACTTCATACCTACCGCCGCTTCTTTGCGTGAAAATTATTCTTAATTACGTGTCAATTTGAAGGCAATTGGAAAAATGGACACCGACATAAAAGGTCGGACTTTGAAAATTACATTATGGAAGAAAACGGCAATCCATTCGTTGCCTTATTTATTTTATTGAATAAATTTATAAGTATTCAAAATAGGGCGTGAAAATTATATTCAGAATAATAATTATTACTGCTGGTAATAAAACTTCTACACCAATGTTGCTATTGAAAAGATGAATCACTTTTTAATCTATTTATAGCCTAGTGACTGAAGAAAGTCATAAAACCTTGTTTTATAGCATCCGAAAGCTATATATTAATGTTAAAACAAATTAAGTCTATGTTTAAAATAAGAACCTTATCATAGGATAAGGTTCTTTATTTAAACATAGATTTAATTGCTCTTTTTACATTCAAAGTACTTCTTTATGTAGGTACATAATTTAATGTAGAAGTAGCAATTTATGTTGCATAATATTATGTATCTCCTTACTTATATGCATTTAGATTTTCATTCGAATGGAATATCGACAAAATAACTGGGTAGTTTATAAAAAGACGATCTTATAAACAAATAAACGTTTCTTCGTATTCCCATTGCTTCTAATAGTCTGTTTTATTTACGGTACAACTTTCCGTCGCAGAATAATACCATAAATATACGGCTTTTCATAGCTATCTTACATTCAATTTGTTACGCAATCTATAAGTAATTCGTCGACTAAAAAACCTCTTTGAAAACGCTTACAAAAACAACTTTTACGGTATCTGTAACGTATGAACGAGCTCCTTTCAGCTAGACACTATTTTACACCCGCCTTGAAAACATTACCGAACACGTTCAATCGATTTTCGACTTAGTGTCCCCGGCACGATACCAACATCATTCACCATGCATTCAGTACAATACATACAAATCCCTTTAAAGAATCTTTTATCTTACCTGTCCGGCATGAAGGACGTCCAAAAATATGGTAAAAACACTTATAAAAAGCACGGCGCGCGTCATTTTTGCGGCCGCGTTGCGTTCCTGTACCCGACTGGCAACCACTGACGTTTGTGTCAGACGCCAGAAACCTGCGTACTAGTCGGCGGTACGGCACTGTAGTCGTACCTAGCGTGGTATAGATCGACCCTCCCGAGCGGGACTGAGACGGCAGATGCGAAACCGCGAGTCGGACAGAGACGCAAGAGGGAGGATAACGCACGCGCAATGCTGTAAACGCTGCGTACAATGAGGACTCTATCGAAGGGAATCGCGAATGCCGTCTTCGTCTGGCTTTGTCTGGATTTCCCGATGATGATGCGTCATTTTTTCCAAATGATCCGATTGGGGTCTTATTACTATTCTTTTGAAGTCTAAAGTCCACTGAACTACACCTAGATTTAAGTTCACATGAAAGAGGCTTCATTCGAGCAAATACTTATATATAGCTGCACACTTATATCAATACTCTACGTAGGTCATATAAGTTGCACACTTACTCACAATAATGTTCGTGTGAAATACGACTATAAACCCTACCCTTTGAGTACCGACATTGAGTCATCAAGTACTAGCTTAGGGCGACAGAGCTTTAACCCCATATTTCTGTCCCTGGAATTATGTTGAAAATCGATTTGGTGTGATTCAGCAGTGTTTAGTATTCAAAACAAAACACGCCTTTGTATTGTGTTAAGGGCATAATTAATAAAAAAATGACAAATATTATTTTGGTATAAATGTATACCCGTTATATCGAATAAACGCGTCAATAAAAGATGTTGCTCAAACAGAACAAATGAATATGGAGCTTATCTAAAACACGATTTTTATACTTCATAAAAGCTCTCAATTTATTTGCGATTAGATTTTAAACCCGAGATTTTTTCTACAACGCGAACAATCGAATGAAAATACTGTCATTTTATACTTTTTTATCGATTCTAACTAGTGCGTGGTTTTTTACCTTTTCTATATTAGTTTAGGATTCGAAAAGTAAAAATCCTGTGCTTACAATTTTCATATCCCTACCCTAAGATTGTCCTCCCATTATTTCCGTACCTCTTACTGTTTTCTCAATAAGTAAGTAGAATAAATATCGTAAACAATAATGATCCTTAGAGGGCGATACATTAATTTATTAAGAAGTTTACATTTCCTATTCCCATGCAATGTTAATGGTTGGCCGGACGACTCTCTTTAAAAATTCACTAACGAAGGTTCGGCCGTCATTCACTTAGAATTGGGTACCATTACAATAGTATTCAAGACCAAGTTTCGAAGAGTTCGACCATACTCGTAATTCGGGAATAAACAGTATATTGTTATAGGTATGTGGTGTGTGGTCGCCTAGTGGTTTTGTATGCACAATGTTGCAGGTTCACTGTGACGGATTGACATAGTAATTTAGTGCTACGATAGCTTTTCTTACATAAGAAGTTTGCAATTAAATATTTGCATGATCCGCTGATATTTTGTGCATAGAATGTGGGTGTTCTGTCGTTCCGTATGTATGTGATATTTCATCGTCTCTACAAGCTGCCATAAACAGTAGAAATACCTAGAATGGGACCGCTGTTACCAAAATTCTTATAAACATCGTGAACCCTGAACAGAGAACGACTACAAAACAGTAGTAATACCTATAAGACACCCGACAGTACATAAGCTTGCGAATATCTTAAACATACAACCCAGCAGCTCCAATTTGATCGTAAAGCTGCATTCTACACTTGTACAGCTGGCTCGTAAGACCGTCCCTTGTACCTCACACCCCTGTCAACAGCGCCACAGGCAGCGCCGTATCAATTTCACAATGTTTCGTTTCGCTTGCATGTATCAAAACGATCCCGTCTTTATTTGTTTACCGACCATATAAACTATGTTGTTGATATTTCAATGGTTTTGGTAACTTTGTGCTTATTGCGGTTTATAAAATATCTTTAAATTTTTTTTGTGGAATCATATATTGGGCGACTTGATTGGCGCAGTGGCTAAGCGATTGGAATGCTGCGCTAAAGGTTGCGGGTTTGATTCCCGGCACTGGATGAAAATTTGTGAGATCCACAGATGTTTCTCCCGAGGCTGGTTGTTTGTGTATGTGATATTTCATGTTTAAAACCACACCCACGAAAAAGGAAAAATTCTTAGTATGAGGCTAAGTTTAAAACATAAATGTAAATTTGTATTTGTATTTGGTCAGTCAACAAGGATGGTAGCAAGGTCGACCGTCCAGGATGAGCCAGACGTACCTACTTAAACATCGTCACTCATGAAGGCTCTCTACTTCATTATCATACATGTATGATTATACATTTATACAGGCATGATTAAGGAGTAGGTAGATGTTCAACTGTTCACACTCCAACAGTCCCGCACACTCGTTAAAACTAAAACTGAAATATGATGATTCAGGCCAGCCAATTAATAATGTTCTCCTGACCGAATTTCGGTCACGGCGGCCTATGTGATCTGGCACTAGCCAACTACGCAGGAGATATTACAGAGCACAAGTATGCGCGCAAACACAGATGCACTCGCTATTCCCTCACTCTCATAGTCCGATGGGACGGTAGACCGACACTACAGTTAGCCTATTCAGAACAAATTTAAAGAAAATTAAGAAGGTTAGACTGGTAGAAAATGCATTAAGTCCGCCTTCTACACTTAAGTATTAAATAAATAAACCAATAGACAGTTACCTTACAACACTTTGACCTATCTGAGAATTAAACTCTAGACCCTAGGCTGGGATAGTCAGCGAACAAGAAGCCTCTTAAATATACTAAGTAGGTTAGTGGCCAACATTTTATAGTATTAAGGATCTTACAGAGCGACTGAAATATATCTTAATAAAAGTCTTTTAAAGTTTACTAGCAATGTAAGTTCTAAACGAACTTGCTATTTATTTATTCGTTTGAATGGTTGTTCTTCTTGTTTACTGTTCCTGACATAACTTCAGTAGTGCTAAGTTAATAGAACAATGCATTAATTCACCCCTCGTTAACGGTGTCGAAGCTTGCACTGTTGAAGAACGGATACAATTTTTTTTTCTCTTACACACAAACCTAAGTCAATATAAAGTTTATCACACTTCAAACTGGTATTATAAAGGCGAAAGTTTGTGTATGTTTAAATGTTTGTAACCTCTTTACGCTCAAACGGCTTGACCGATTTTGGTAAAATTTCATGTAAAGCTCGCTGACACCCTGGATTAACACATAGGCTTTTTATCCCGAACAAAATGTAGCGGGTAACACCGCGCAGCTAGTATTTAATAATTACACAATGCAATGCAAAACTTAAACCAAGCCAAACCAAGTAAATATCTGCTATGCTATTCTGAAACACTAACATCATCTCGCTCGTCACCTTGTTCAAATTCAAATTCAAAATGTTTTTATTTCACATAAACCTATTACAGGCGCTTATGAAACGTAAGGATGCTAGTTGCACGGTTCCAAAATGTCATTCTAATGGAGAGTTGTTAGTGTGTTCGCTAGTGTCAAATCTTACTGCGGATTTAGAATTGAGTTCGAAAGAGATGTGTTTAGACTAGCACGGCCGTTCCTACTACTCGTATCTACGTTTTTAAAATCACTTTTAATGAATTCGAAATGCGTAGAATTCAAACTGCTATATGAACATCCTGCCTTCACAACAAAATGCCAGCATAAATAAAATTCTTGACTAAAAATTCCGATTTTCGACGAAAATTTATGAAAACTCTACGGAGTACGGGTATACCGAAAAGCGCTTTATTAATTTCGTTTAAATACCAAACTTGTATCCTGGAAAAACACGGAGGAGGGAAAATTCCAGAGGTATTCATAACCTGCCAGTGTTGGTGGGTCGGTTACCAGGCGTGGGTTTGCTCTGCACCAGCCACCCACACGGGGCATGATTGATCTCTATCCGAATAATTGAGTTCGATTTTACACTAAAATTCTGCATGCCGACGTTAAATTTTAATTGAGATGCGCTTAACGTAGTATTGGATATATGCGTGTTTTAAATTTATTGGTAGCATGATTTTCAGGTTCGAGGAATAAAAAATATTTTTATTTTGTTTTTCTGTTTTACGTTAAGCGTTTGAAGATTCAAATTGATTCTAAGTCTTTCTAGAAGAAGAAAGAAGGAATAATTGATTTTTCAGAATATAGTACAATTTAGGTATAGATTATTTGTATAGTTTCATTAGTATATTCTACTAATTCTGGTGTACAAATATTTTAAACTCGAATAATTACTTATAAACTGTGAAACAGTTTATCATTTTTAAACGTTACGTCAAAATACATATATATACAACAAGAAAAATATAATAAACATGAAAAAATCCTTTCAGAACTAAAACTAGTAATATGGCTCGGACACCGATTTTTATTAATTCGCCGCCAGCAATAAGGCTGTGACGTCGGTGTTTTGGCAGCGCCGGCCACGTCCGGAGTATGATTGCTCCAATATTGATCACACGAGACCCGGTCTAACCGGCAAATGTTCTTACGTAATTTTCCACCGGTCTTTTTGACCCCATCCCGAAGTTTCACATCGTAATGCTACTGTTTTACTAATTGGTCTGAAAAGCCAGGCTTTTAGACACATTTTTTTAGGCGCTGACCCGTTTAAACGATGTAAATCTAGGGCTCATACTCATCAACTTTAATAAGCTCACGCTTTGCGCTCGTGAAAGTTAAAATAAAGGGAGTTTATACGATATACAGTAGGTATATTTAGTTAGTACCTACATTCAGATGATTTTCTTTAATGGAGATAGAACGCTGCTAGCTTAAACTAATGAATTAATTTAAATCGAATAAAGAAGCCAGAAGGACATTCCAGGCTAGTAAACAAAAAAAAAAAGAACAACCCCTTCCCCCCCCCCCCCCCATGCAAAGCAATTTCTGTTGTGGAAGCGAGATGCCACACTACACGGAAAATATC
Source organism: Abrostola triplasia (assembly GCA_946251915.1). Lineage (NCBI taxonomy): Eukaryota > Metazoa > Arthropoda > Insecta > Lepidoptera > Noctuidae > Abrostola > Abrostola triplasia. Next base: position 3,504,191 of record OX276434.1, on the reverse strand, counting down.
CAGCCTTAAGAGTTTATGGTATGGACTTGTGTTCGCGTTAATTGTAATGTAATTTCAGTTTATTATAATCATGTAACGCGGTAGTTAAAACGTTACTTAGTATAAATACAGCATTAACAAATCGTGACAATATCATCGTATAAAAAAACATCGATCAAATTCAACAAAGGGAACAAAGCTATCGGAACTGTGTTAACTAAACCAACATACTTTGCTGAACGCGCATCCGTAATTGGGGCTTACGAAGTTATAATTAAAACCTACTTGTATTAACTATTGTTATCCCAGCTTCCACTAACGTCCTGACTCGAAGTAAGCCTTCCTCAGTATTCTATTGACTTCCGACTGATTTTGACTTACAAAATGGGTTTCGGTGTATGGTAAATGAGTGTATGCCAAACGATTTTCTGCGAAAAGAGGTTTATGCTATCCGTTGCTATGCAAAATAAAATTATGACGTAAAAAGTTCTGCTATAAAGGGTGGATCCTATCTTACGATTAGTATCAACATTAATATCTTTCAGGGATACTATCTTATCACTGCCTCGTTGGTCTAGTGATCGCTAAGCGTGACTACTGAACTAAGCTGAAGTTCCCGGGTCGGAGAAAGTGTTACTTGGTGTTTTCTTTACATAATTCTCATTGGTAGCACAGAGCCTGGATATGAGTGTGGTTGATGACAGTAGAACCTAAAACATACCTGGCGAAATGTCCACCTCTGCCTACCTCTTGGTGAAATATAGGCGTGATGTTATAATGTTTTTTTTCTGTATTGTTATTAACTTACTCATAAGAAATAAAGTAATTTAACAAAATACATCACTTCAGTAAACTGAGAAACTCCGTTCCGCTTCTCATTAGAATAAAACAATCAATATTGATTTTAAAATGCCATCTGTGACTAACTTCCATCCACAACATCAATATCCGTTCATGCACTGTTAGAAAAACTAGCAAATCATAGAATACTAGCTGCGCCTCGCGGTGTTACCCGCTACATTTTTTTGGGATAAAAAGTAGCCTAAGTGTTAATCCAAGGTGTCAGCTACCTACAAATGAAATTTCATCAAAACCGGTCAAGCCGTTTGCGCGTGAAGAGGTAACAAACATACAAACATACTCACAAACTTTCGCCCTTATAATATTAGTGTGATGTGATAAGAGACGTCAGGTCAGACTGTTTCTTTTCACAGTTGAATAATTCATGATCTTCTCCTTAATATATCAATGAAACTACCCGAAATAGTTGGTAGGAATACAGTTACAATTGGACGTAAAGTATTAGGGTTATAAAAACATTGTCGTCCTTGCCAGCCAGTTCAGAGCGTCATTGTCATATTTCAGTTCAGTCTAGAATTCTATTGGTTTATTCTGGGTATGAAACAATTCAAACAGTACCTTATGAGCCAATTTAAGGTTTAAATGAGATCGTAATTCACCTCGATAAATATTATTTTAAATGTAGAGCTATAAACATTGCAGAACTTTTTAATTTTCTTTGAAAGTTAGCTTTAGTATCTAGTTGGACATTGAGTGGAGGCGTTTAATGGTAAACGGGACAAAGTTACTTCAAAAACGATTTTACTAATATTTGCAGCCTAGGTAGAGAATCTAAGAGTGTTTAATATATAAACATTAGCTGTTATATATTACAGAAGTTTAAAATGCTAAGATTTCAACATCCGAATCTAATCAACCACTTAAACATAATATACAAAACGTAAAACAAAGCCTAACACTGACGTAAATGTATATACTCGAGGCTTCTTTTTAAAACATTCAAGAGCGCATTGAAATCCTTTGCCCATAAACTAACATTAAACGAAGCAACCCCTATCCAAAAGTGAGCAGGCACACATCAGAGCGTCTCAAAAGGAAGATAGTAGATACCAAATCGAATTTTGAAGCGCACCACGGCGGGCCATTAAAGCATCTGCACATAGAAATACTCGGCGCTTCGTTCGTTGGAATATTCTAGATATTTGCATATGGCGGCCGGTGACGTCACGGCATGTCGCGTGCAGCCAGACGCCCCGGTATTCATGCGGGCCTTAGTGTAAAGCTGCGGACGCAAAGGGAGATAAATGTGCTCGGATTTGTCGCAGACCGGGGCCAGTTCGATCTCAGTAAGTAATGGTGTGTTTAAAAGAAATTGTCGGTTGTAGACAACCGTCGCGTGTTGGACACGACTTAACATTACGTATGCGTGTATAAAACCTGACTTTTGATTACTTGCAGCGCACATAAAACTTTGCAAGTATGAGGCTGTTAGTTCACAACAGAATCGCAAAAATTACAAAGATGCTTGTCCTCATATACACACAATAATTATGACATCAAAATTTTGTGCGTCTGCAAATCGTCCTAAACAGACTCTACATCGTTCAATTAACTTCATAAAACCTGAATTATTTTCCCACAGACCACACAAACGTCATGTAAGCTCACAAGATCATAACTATCCTTTATTCCATAATGGGCTATCGTTTATACAAGCATCTGCGGCTATCTGCGGAGTAATGAGCTCAGTTAGTGAGCCCGGAGCTTAAGGCGGTGTCTAACGATGCAAGCTGTTGCGTTATTTTGCAGTCCCCATCTCAAGAGACAGTCCAGTGATTAATAATGACGTCCAACTGGCTTTATATTATCTGCCCGTCCAGCTTACTAGCCAGACATTAACTTAGGTCATGCCGTCGTGCTCCGTAGCCTCTTATTAATCAATAGACCTGGCTGACGTCAGTATTCGCATGCTCGAAAGATTTATACTTTACTCGTTCCAATGAGTCACCCTAGATTTTCTAGAACTTTCTCAATTTATGTAACAAATTGGAACGCTGAACCTACTTCAAATCGTTTTGCTCTCTTTTCCTTATATACTTGAAGTTTCGCCAAAATCCTCTTGTAATGGAGTCCGACAAAATTAGGTGAATTACAGTCTTCCTGTCGTATTACGTCATTTCTATTTGACCTCATCTTTTGGAGTCTTGTACTTTACCCATTTCAGTGACCAGTAATAATATTTTTTCAACTTTATAAGAATATGATTCATTTTCGTAAAACTCCATTTAAAACCTTCCTACACAAAACACAGTGCTACGATAAAACCAAACATACTTTTGCCGAGTTTCACCCCTAAAAACTGGAATTAAATGAGATTCGAAACTGATTCACCGTCTGGACTCCACACTCCCCTTCCGTGACTAATCGTGGCCATTCGAGGTATCACAATCACGATACCAAGCCATACATCATAGTTACCCTGAAGCCCCATGGTGTTTAAATACGAACATATATCATCACGATCTTCCCCCTGGTGGGATGGGTAAACAACGTGAAGACCACTAGCAATAAGTAGCGTCATAAAAACAAATAACTTGTATTTTGGTTGGTTTACGATTGGACACATTGGACAGTGTTATTGGCTGCCGCGTGCCGCGCTCGCTTGATATAATTATGTACGTTATAAAACTCAAAAGGCTTGTCAACTGGACTAAGATAGTATTATAATGTTTTTGATACTTATACATTTATACATTTACATATTATAGATATACCTATATTCAAATAAAAAACATGAATAAGGGGTGATTTTATTTCCTTACGTGTCAATGATTTGCATTAATTATCGTGTGATTGTATTACTTACCTCCAGCCCTCGTGCATGACAGAATAATCCTTCATGAGGATTGTTCTTTATAGGTGACCTTGATTAGTTATTTTCTTGAACAAAAATAAAAATCTCTGAATACCGTCTCAAGTTCTCTGTCTTTAAAAGATAAGTAGAAACACTTACATTGAAAACAAACGTGAGATGTGTACCTCGCATATTTTTTATTTCTAAATAAGTACCCATCGGTAGATACCTACCTATATATTTATAGTGAGTATAACTATAAGCTTTAAGTGAATACATAAGTTAAGTAGGTCTGTAGTTAGATAATCTCCAGTATTTATTGCTCCTCTTAATCATGAGAACATAACCATATTATTCCATCTAGATTGTCATAGAGCTAGGCGCTTCCGATATTACAAAAAAGCCATTAATTGCATCCCCTGTTTCCGCGACATTTGGCTAATGTCACGGCCGCCCTATCATGGGGAACCGAAGCGACCGGAGCCGCGTAGGTAAGTACTCACTGCCCCCAGAGAAGACCGCGTTAATGGAATGTCAAACTAACAGCCGACTTAAATTACACACTACAGTTCCCGCCCCTAAGGGAAACGGCAGATGCAAGGATGTTTTAAAACAGTTAGATATGTATCCAGATTTCGTTGCGATTTTAGTCACCGTAAATTGGCTAGTATTGAATATGATGTGGGTAGATACAGCATCTGATATGTAGATAAGGTTCAGTGAGAGCAGATAAACTCATACAGTAATACAGAACTCTGCAGTGCCGGTTTTAAATGGCATGTATTGACCTAATAGGCCTTATCTCATAAAAATAAAGCTCTTGTGAGATAAAAATGGTTCACTTTTCAAACTACTATTACTTTACAGACAGAAGCGGACTCGAGCATACTGTAGGTAAAGAGTAATGCAATTTTTTCCCAAAAAATCTTTATGCCAATTGCCAAGCCTACTATATCTTTTGTAATATTTTTTGACAATCTGATTGGCACAGTAGCTGAGGGATTGTACTGCTGCGCGAAGGATTGCAGGTTCGATTCCTGCATAGGAAAAAAATCATGGTCCCGAGTATGGGTGTTTACGTCTGTGATATTTCATGTTTGTAATACGCACTCGCAATACATGAGAAATTTAATAAAATATCTGTGTGAACTATTTTTTGTTTTTATAATGACATATCCCTCTTGTCGCAGTAGAGTAAAAATAAACATGTGGTTTTATTTTCAACAGAAGAATGCCGTAAGTTACTATAATAGTAGAATAACTTTAAGTAGTATTAGCCAGTATGAAACACATCTAGAATCAGATCAAAATTCATTTACAATACCTCAGAACAATAGTAAAAATATTGTATGATATGAAGCCACACCGCCGCATCGGGATCACAACAAAATCAAAGTTAGTTAATCAACAATATTTATTCACAAAAAAACAAGTAAAAATAATTGTCGTTTAAACATTTTTGCTTACATAATGATAAATAACTATGAACGTAATTTAAATAATAACTGTACAACATGAGTTTATTAAAAAATAATACATAATTTCTCTTTTTATTATTACAATACAAAAACCTCTTTTTTATATTCAGTCAATTTTTAGTAAAAGTATTAAGTATACTTCAGATTTGCTTTTAATTAAATATTAACAACTGACTATTATTAACTGACAATTTATATATAAAATTTGTATTTTTTTTTCGTAAATTTATACAAAAAATCACAATTATTTAAACTATGTTGTATGTATTGACAAGATTATCACAGATGATATCTAACAATTAAAAGTGCATTGATATAAGTGTGTTAACGAATATGTAGATATAATGAATTGCCTCTATTGATAATTATTCTAGTTTTAGTCTCAGGTAAAATTGACGATCGATACAAGTAGCCAATTTCGGAACCTTTACTCCACATCTTAACCAAATAATTTAATAGAAAAAACCGAAGCTATACAACTCCAGGTACTCAGATAAAATATTTGAAATTAAGAAAAAAATAAAATAGAAAAAAAATATTTTTCATTTTCCTCTATGGCAAGCAGGAGACAGATTTTTTTTTTAGGAAATGAGCTGTAGTATGTCCCAGCAAATTACGATAGTCAATGGTTTCGTATACAAAAATATAATTCTATATTCAAGTGAAACTTTTTAATCAAAGTGGCCAGTGATGTAAACTCGTCAGTAATAAATAACAGTAGTTGTAACTGTTATTAATGTACCTAATATTTTAGTGAGGAACTATGCTTGTTTATGGTTAATGACAAATACATATTTTTTTCTTCCTCCTTTTATTCGTAATGTAGTCCACACACTCTGTTTGCGGGCACGGCCTTGTCTGAAACGAAAGTATAAGTTAGTCTTGTATGCGACATGATAAATGGTGTCAGTGCTTACAGTAAGAGAAAAAAAGGTAATTATAAATATTTTAATTTAACAAAGATCTGTTAACTTTAGTAGGTCAGTAACTAATAGAAACAGATATTGTGTTTAACAGCTAAAAAGAATATAAAAAACAGAAATTAAAGTCTTTTTTCCAGTTCTCTAAACCAAAACTCGAAGTCTGAACAAATATGGGCCACATATATCTGTCCCAAGCGGGTGCCAATACTGCATAAAAAATCCGTATCGGTAACCACTACTAGGTCTTCGTCTCCAACCACGCGCCATTAACGCAGAAAGAATACAGATAAATCGACTTACCAATCATCTTAGGGTACGGCAGCTTCAAATTCTCCATAATATTAATAAACTCCTTCAAGGGTTTCGTCAGCCTTGGGTTGTATTTCTTCTCCTCCCACACCGTGGTGGAGGTCTGGCCCCTGTAGTCGTGTGCCGGGTACAGCAGGTAGTGGTCAGGCAGCGTGAAGATACGCTCGTGCACCGACTGGTAGAGCGTCTCTGAGGAACCTTCCTGGAAGTCCGTCCGGCCGCAGCCGCGGATCAGAAGAGTGTCACCCGTGAACGCCATGCCCTGGAATTACAATGGGAAATTATAAGTCTAGCCACAAAATTATTTATTGGACACGTGATTAAACTACTAATTTTATAACTAAGCAACGGGAAAATTACAATTATTACATGATATAACTTTTTGTATCTCTTTTGCATGTTGCCATGCTGGGCTTAAATTAAATAGCGCCACGGTACAGCGAAAGTCGCGGGTTCGAGTCCCGCTCGTGTCCATCATTTTTCAAGTTTCCATTATCAATTTATTACATGATTATAAAAGTACTAATTCAATAGGTAATTGAGTGCTTTTGAAGACCTGACTGGCGCAGTGATTAAGCGATTGGACTGCTGGGTTGCGGGTTCGATTGCTGCAGGAGGCCAAAGTTTGTGCGATCCGCAGACGTTTGTCCCGAGTCTGGGTGTTTTGTATGTGATATTTCATGTTTGTGTAAACACACCTACGTTACGGGAGAAATTCCTAGAGCGGGGCGAAGGTTAAAATAAATGTTTTAGTGATATTCTACTTCATTGCTAGATTTATTAATTAGTACCACGAAGATTAATACCACCTCGTCGGTCTCTTTTGGCTAGCATTACGTTTGGAAAAGAAATTCTTCGAAAAGGAATTAAGTTCCAAAAATACAGTTAACAGAGAATACATTGTACCTATCCCAATGTAATGTAGGTACTTAATACTCACAGATCGGTTTTTATATAAACTAAACTTAGCTGTATTACCTATCATCATCATCATCAGCCGGAAGACGTCCACTGTTGAACAAAGCCCTCCTCTTAGAACGCCACAATACTATAGCCATCTATAATAAGTATCAACCTAGTCCATCATACTCGATCATTACGAGGACAAAACGAAAAGAATATACATCGAACTGACCTGCTCATGGCAAATATAGGTGAGGCATCCATTGGTGTGTCCCGGCGTGGCCGTCGCCACTAGCTTGTGTTTCCCAAAGTTGACGACGTCACCGTCCACGAGGTGTATGTCTGCCTGCGCGCCCGACGCCTTGCCGATCACGCTCTTCGTCTCACTCAGAATGGACTTGAGCTTGCCCGTGCCCGTCACGTGGTCTGCATGCATGTGGGTGTTCACTGGAATCAATTAATACATAGCGATTGACTAATGACTTTTAATCATAGCTTAAGTGTGTTACTTTTGATACGATATATCTGTGTACAGTACAAAACCTGTGTACTAGCTACTTACTATACCTAAACAAAAGTTTGCTTGAGTATTATGACCGTGATAACCCACTATACACTCAGAGGTATACTCCGTAATGGCTATAGAGAACCTCCTCCTTTTTTAAAGTCGGTTGAAAAGCATTTGGGCCCCACGACAGGTCTTTTTACTAAGTTGAGAATTCAACTCTGAAAATTAGGTACATCCTTATTTTGCCTCGTTGCTTAGAACAGTTTTTTAGCACTTACGGGCAAATACGAGGTTGAAGCCAAGTTCTTTAATGAGCGCTGCATCTCTCTCTGCATGTTCTAGTACAGGATCGATGAGCACAGCCTCACACGTGCGCGGGTCGCCCAGCAGATACGTGTACGTACTGCTCACTGTGTCAAATAGCTGGAACACGGTAACAAACGGTGAAATGTAATCTGTCTTGTATGAATTGATTGTACTAAACTACTGAAAAGTAGCTCCACTTCTGTTGTAACGAGTGGACTACAATAGGTAAATTAGGATAAATATAAATCAGGCTTTGCAGCACAATCAAACTCTAAAATCATAGGTATTGATTGACAAGAGAAAGTCTCTCTATCTATGTGACATTTATGAAAATAAAAAATACACTAAGGATTTGTGCATTATGTTTCGTTATCTATAAGTACACCGCTTAACAACAATGTTCGAATTTATCAGATTATTTATCGATACACTTGACGTAAATAAGGTACCTAATTAATGATACTTGCATACAAAAAACACTCTTAAAGCAACTAAATAGGTGTTATAATTATTTATTTTCAAGATGGATTATCCTCATTTCAAGTTGAACAATAAGATGTAATTCATTTCTTTGCCAGTCAATAAAAACATAAAATGTATAGTGATGTATAACAAAGACATCGTATTGTTAATTATGTCATTCATAAAGCAAAAGCTAATCACCACAGTGGAATATGGCATTTACTGCCTATAACAATACGACTACTTTTAGCATACACTTTGATAAAGACTTACGGCAGAAATCCCTAGATATTTTAACAGACTAACATGCCTATAACAATAAATAGTAATACAGTTTGTATATAGCAACACGATTAGCACAATAGTTAAGTGGATCAGCACAAGTAATCTTGGGTTCATTTCCCACCTAACCGCACTAAAAAACTGTCAATTAATATAAGAGTACTGTAATGAAATACATGGCAATACATGTAAGTAGAAAACCTTTAATGGAGCAAAGGTTTATAGAAAATCAATAACATACCTATTTCTAGGTCCTTTGCGGTATCATCATCAGCCGGAAGACGTCCACTATTGAACAAAGGCCTGCCCCTTAGAACGCCTTTTACGGTATATGTCATAGAATTGTTATTTTTTTCCTCAAATCTAGCCATAGGTCATTTTAAAGGCTACAAGATGTAATAAAACACGTGGCGTGTGGCGCCCTCTACAGGCTGATTTTAATGAAATGTAAATAGCGATCGTGAACCACAATATTGAAGGAAACATGAACGTTTTAACTATCAACAATTAGACTTCTGTGATATAATCTTTTAGACCAGAACTCTATAAATAATATACACACTTGTTTGATTAAACGGTTCTGCCCTCATACCATGAACTCTAAAAGTAGGACAGTTTACGTTGTGGAAGCGAGACGACGCATCATAATGTACGTAGCGGTGTCTCGCTTCCACATCGTAAACTGTCCTGCTTTAAGAGTTCATGGGCTGATATATGACCTGCTTCATTCAAATTATACTAGAGGTCGCCTGAGACTAATATTTGACTAATTATGATTCAAATTTTAGCTTTCTGCACTTCTCCATATAAAATGTAACTTTGCCAAATCTCACACTCCTGTGCAAGTCAGTCAGGCGCATCTGTATCCGTGGATATGTATTTTAACGATCTGACAGATCTCTAGTTTACATTATATGTGTGTGTGTGCCGAATGCATGATGGTGTGTGTTAAGTTTTTTGTTAGTTTACTTTATCTCTAATGCATATTATGTAAAAACATTTGCTTCCAACACTCCTCCTCCTTCCGCGTAATTTTCGTAAAAAGAGGTCCAAAGTTCTGACCGCTAAACCGGTAGTTATCAAGGCCATCGCGTTACTTACAAGTTCTATGGGCAATAAATCTATTGAGATTTGACACAAAAAAAAAACATATGATGACTTGCATATCTAGCAGCAGACTTAGATAGGCTCATGATGATGATAAAAACATAGCAACCTAAACATATTTTTATGAATCTATGTTAAACTATATTCTATAAAATATTTTTTATTTATTTTGAAAATAACCTTTATGTTGGTAACATTTGAAATAATATCTACCTAAGTACTACCGAAACAGGTGTTAATATGTAAAACATATTTATTTAATTGCGTCACTTTATAAACATAAAAATTCGACAATAGGAAATTCATTACGACCAAAAAATGTACACATTATTGGTCTTAACCGGTACCTAAATTATAAATAATATTTTAGATATATTACAGTTACATACCTATATTATTTACTGTATATTCCGGTTATACTCACGGGTGTATTCGGGAATGCCCGACTAGTTTCGAACTCGAACGGAGCCCTTATTCATGAGCTGGTTACGCGGCAGAGTCGCGAGCCGAACTTCATTCGGCTAACAGCATTCCCGAATACACCCGCGAGTATAACCGGAATATACAGTAAATAATATGGATAACACTTACGAAAGTTATTATAGTAAAATAGTTACATACCTGTCTAAAAAAAAAGTCTTGTCCTTTCCCCATCGCTGTAGACACAAGTCTGACCCGCACACCGGTCTTTGAGAGCGCGCACACTGCTCCGGCCATGCGCCAGCCGCCAAATGACAGTTTTTGCAGCATCCTACCGGTAATAACAGACAATCAGACCATTATTACACAATAATCATTATATCTTACATAGGTTTCGTTGTGTGCGTTAGCTTTATCGCTTACTTGCCAGTTTTACTGTATTTGTAGCGGGTAATTACTGTTTGTAAGGTATATTTATTTAGTAATGAAGTGTGTAACTACACACTACAAATAACAATGAACATTCAATTTTATAGAGTAACATAAGCTGTATGTTAGCATTACGAAAACTTGTCTATAAAACATAACATCACGCCTGTATTTCCCGAAGGAGTAGGCAGAGGTGGACATACAGTACACCCACACATCGTCAGTTATGTTTATTATAAATAAACTGATTTTGTCTATAAATAAACTGAATACTAAAATCGGGCCGTAAAATACGGGTTTCGTACTAAAATTGTAATTCTAAAGCTATGATATATACGCACCTATATCTATAGTTACTAATAAATCGCAACTACCACACTAACAAGCCTAAGTCATAAAAAAAAGATAGCTAGAAAGTTCATTAACATACACACGCACGCGTGTTTAGAACCCAAAATCTGAAATTCTGATAGTACTCATTATGCACTGAGTATGTATATTATACACTGTCAATACGTCCATACAACAACTGTTATATTATGTCTATACTCAAACCCACAAGAGAATGAAGATATATCTTAATAGCACCACTATTCATACAAGGTAAAAGTTACATTGAGAGTAAATTTATAAGACTTACACACCAACAAACATACCTAAGTATACTTACATCATTTAAGGAAAATACCTATTACTAACTATAGGAAACGGCATATAAAAATATTTTGTAGACATGCTTTAAATTGGATAAGTTTATTAATGATGATGCCTTTGGGTAAAACCTAGTATCGTAACTTGAAGGATGACTTTGCAAGAAACAAGTTAGAGATATAATAACATATAGTATCTACTAATAATATATAGGAAAGACTAGTAAAAAGATTTAGGGGAGGGTTTTGTCAAAGGGCACTAAATCTTAAAAAATAAAATATAATTAGGTATATGTCGAGGGGTGAAAGGCTATTTGGTTTAAGCGACATCTAGGGCGATATTGAGTTATATATATATTCGGAATCAGCAAGTTTTTCTCCGTCGAATGATGCCGGATTCATTAAAATCAGAGCACTTTTTTGGCGCTTGAAACAATACTATTTTTAGGTTGTTTCCAAAGTGGCAGTGTATTAACCGACGCAAATTTCGCATTTTTTTTTAAATTATTCACTTGAACCATACAATGATATTAAAAACCGAGACATAAACCAGGTCCCCTTTCCCTGATAAATAATCCAATAACAGTTAAAGCGTTTATCCTGTTACTAATTTTTCGTTCAGACGTAATTTGAATCATTTTGACTTCCACCAATTACACGGTGTGATGTCGCTTAAAGCATTTGTCCGTCACCCGAATACGACAAGGAGCGTCGCTTAAGCTCTTTCAGCTGCGTCTATTTTCCACTCAGGGTGCTACTTTAACCAAGTAGTATTTTGTTTCTGATATTTTGTTTAGTCGGTAAATCATTTAGTCATTCAGTTATTTTTGTAGATGTTGTGTTGTGTGTATTTATTCAATATAAGCACCTAAGATATCTGGTGATTTGAATATATCCAGGTTGTTTTAACAGCCATTGATAGTCTTAGATGCAACATCAAACGTTACAATTTCAATAGCATTGTCACATAAGTAAATTAGCCTGCGAGTCATTTCAGTCTAAACTGGTAGTTGAGATAAATAGCTTGCTACTTTTAATTGTGGGCTACACCACTTCATACTATTTGGCTTACTCTGAAAATATACTGCGTCGTCACTTAAATCTTTTTTCCATGCTCTGGGCTTAAGGCACTTCGTATTAAGCGACATTTATCTTTGTAATTAAAGGTCCGATTTATTTGGTATTAGCATCAATAACTCCTTGTTTTAATTGGATTTCAATCAAGTTTATCCCATTCAAATAGCTTAAGAAGTTTTTTTGCTATGATTTTTTTTCCAAAATTTCAAACTTTAAATGGCTCTCCTGTAAAGTTGCAAAAATGTCGCTTAAACCAAATAGCCTTTCACCCCTCGATGTATATTACGTACGTAGTAATATATACTCAAATCCCTACTAATATTATAAACGCGAACGTGTGTAAGTATGGATGGATGTTTGTTCCTGTTACTCGTAAAAACTAGTAAATGGATTTTAATGAATTTTGAAATCGCAGTGAAATCGCAGAAAAATATTATATTATGTAGTAGTTATAGCAGTTGAAAGAGGTCGTACGTTAACAGAATAGAATAGAATAGAATTTTATTTTGCAAATATGGGTATACAATAGTTCGTAAGATACAATACAGCTCAGCCATATTTTACCATTCGGCGTGCAAACATTGACATTGTTTATAATCATGTCCTTACACAAAAGAGATAAATTTATAAATTACAAATACAATTATTATAATCATTATCATCAACTATTAATATAATTATTTATGTACCATTTAATTGTCATTATATATTATTGTGTCTATAGGTACCTATATGTATTTTATTAAACATAAATTTTATTTTTCTGTTAAGAATTCAGTTACACTGTAGTACGTTTTGTCACTCAAAAATTCACGCAATCTATTCTTAAACAGTACTGCGCTTAAGTCTTTCCAAGCACTTGATAATTTATTGTAAATTATTGGGGCCATGCAATAAATACTGTTGCGCTTCAACGTGGTTTGACATGTCATTTGGCATAATTTGCTATTGTCACGCCTGTTCCTTGGACGTACATCAGCTAGGCGCTCGAAACGAGACGGATTTTGCTTAACAAACATAGCTACTTCGAAGATATAAATACAAGGAAGTGTCAAGATCTTGTACTGCTTAAAGTAGGGCACGCAACTGTCTGTAGTTTTAAGTTTAAATATTGATCGGAGACATCTTTTTTGAGCCTTAAATGCTGTGTCTCGATCGGTTGAGTTCCCCCAGAAAATGACGCCGTACCGTAAATGAGACTCAACTATTCCATAGTAAGCTGTAAGAAGCGAAACAATTCCAAAAATATTATTGAAGAGTTAATTTTATGGAGGTTTTAGCTGGTTCTTCCCTATAGGAAGACATTTTTGCAACCATGCAACTAGCGCTTCAATGTTTCATAAGAAATAAAAAACATTTTGAATTTGAATTTCGAGCTTATAAGCTTAATAAAAAAATTAACGATTATTCTACTTTTTAAATGGATTAAGGGAAAACTTGAAAAATGATGGACACGAGCGGGACTCGAACCCGCGACAGTCGCCGTTCCGTGGCGCCGATTATTCTACTGTAATAAAAGAGTACCTAATTCATGGCAACACATGTTTTTTTTTTAAATGGCATCCTAACGGAACTTACCTCATCACCTGCCAAATGTGTATTCAAAATTAAATATATTTCACAATTTGCAGCTTTACCTGCCACAACCACAGCACATGAATCAATGTGATACACTACTTACAAGCAGGATAATGGTATTACTCATTGTTCGCCACTTATATTGTGTGGAAGTGTATTTACCAACATTAATCATTATGCCAACAATGGTCAACACTTATAACCCAATAGAATATTATGCTTTTGTTGTTGATTACCACGAAAAATATAATAAAGGTAAAAATTGAAGTGGAATTAAAGTGTGGGGCAACATTTTTTTTTAATAAAAGTCTAATTTTGAGGCTTATGTGTTATCAAAAAATATTTATATTTTGAATGTAGAGTTCATGACCATGGGTGATCACCGGCTTCATTTAAATCTACTACAACCTGCACTTACTTTTAAAGACCATCCAACAGAAGATGAATTTTATGTAATTCTTATTAAAAATAATGAATGTAATTCTTATTAATAATATTAAAAATAATAAACAATTTATGGAATACAAGGAGCCCTGTAAAAGACTAATGTAGTGATTATATTGTATTTGGTTGGCAGCTGCAAAATATAGCATATTGTTTGTGGCAGGCATTGTTGCTGTAATGTAACACAATAGTATAATATAACTTTGGCAATAGTCAAATATTAATTACTTAACAAGTTAAATTAAACAAAATATAATAATGGTATTTCATAATTTACACATAAGAAGTTAAGTTAAAGCATTTGTAAAAGCTGTTTATACATAGCTACAAACAATGTTAGAAGGCTCACTGATTATACCTCTCCACTGCTAAGTAATAAGAAGTCAAATAAACAATATGGTAAGAATTCAATGGATCTCACAAAAAGATATTTGTATTGGTTTACACCCACATTATATAACTTATATTATGCACTGATAGGGAATGAAATACCAAAGAGGTTACCGAAAAACAAGATCATCATGGTACTTACTTGATATATTATCAAAGACAGACGGCAACTCTGTTCTTAAGGAAACCCTGTTTAATATCGTGTTATCGTACACACCGCTTTATCTTAAAAAAATATTCTATTATCATTATCACTTTATACCTAAATTCAAAATAAATGATAAAAATTCCTTGAACAGTAACTACAGTAAGTTTTATTTATTTGCCTGAAATTTGACACCTAACAGCTGACAAATGACAGTGACAGCTTGTGTCTATGGTTTATTAATGCTTAATAGTACCATTTTATGTACTTGGAACGTCGAGAACTAGAGGTGTAACAAAACTTACTATTATCTTAATCGCAAATAAGTAGAGATATTTTTCGTGAGAGTTAATCCTTGAAACAGCAGGTTAAATAAAACTCAAATGATCTTGATCCTAAACGTTTATTGATATATAATTTCCATTTAACACGCAGAAAAATATTGCAATGAATAAACAACATAACTTAAAAATAAAACAATGCAACTGGCCAACTAGATATTTTTTTATTCTTTTTGTTTATGGAGGCATTTTGTCCTAATGTTGATATGAGGTGAAATAACTTAAAATGTAAAAATAAACAACATTATACATTTAAATTATAATCAATGATCATCAAAGAAAAATAGGATTAAAAGGTATGTAGCTTATTAGTATTTATAACAATTTTTATGTTTTACTTATTAAATAAAACTATATTCAAGGTAAATATAATTTGATTCCATTTGAATAAAGCATTGTTACTTATAATCTTATAATATTTATGAAAAAATGTAATTTTATAGGACTGCCGTAAGTCGATTTATGAAAATGATTACTTCTATGATGAAAAGCTAAAAAGAAAAAGCAAAATTACTACTCAAAATACTACTCATCATGTCTTTAAAATTGTTTAATTAATAATAGATTAAACGCATTTAATTACTGATCTCTGAGCAAACATTCATCCCATGGACACCATGGTACACATACTACACATCTAAACCTGTATTGGTGTAGCTTTGTAGGTGGCTGATTTGTTGTATTTCCTTCTCAGCCTTTCTTCCAATAAAATAACGCTATCCTTGTCTCTCTATACTTGAAACGTAAACGTCATTGACCTCTTTCATCCCCACTCCTGTCAGTCAATATTTCGCTCTTATGTTGTGAGTACACAAGCTGTGCTAGTGTGGGTTGAAACAGGCATTGCGTCTGTGCAATGTATTGATGTAAACATTCTCTTGTCACTTTATTTCAGTGCGTTTGGAGGATCGTATGGAAATCTTTACAAGGCGCACCTAAAAGAAAATGTGAACAGCTGATTTCGTTTATTTAAAATTATAGTGAAACTGATGTGTATTTTTATTACGGAATTTTTTGAAAATTAAGCATCAAACCAAGTGCGACTAAAGTCTTTGTTTATAAAAGTGGTGAAACATAAAGGTCAGTTTTTGATGGTTTTAAATGCTTAGCCAATATATTTAATAAATCCTATTAGAATCTGTATTGATCAATAATAATGTGCTGGTATAAGTAGTGAAAGCGGAATAATAGCTTTTGAAAACGAGTCTTCCTTTTTGGACAATTTGGTAAGTGAACAGCCTGTTATTGTTTTTTGTCTAAAAGAACATAATGTTTATTTGTGTATTTTACTATCAGATAACTGTTTTAAAAAACCGGATTAGACTGGTTGCGATGACGCCATGTACCTATAAACAACTTCCTTGTTCTAGGTAAATTATAGGTAGATGATGATAAAATGCGCAATGGTACTTATCGGTTGAGTAAGCAATATTTTATTCGAAGGGTTAGGGTGGTTCTGTCGTTCCACATGAATTAAAAAAAAACTGCTACCATAAACCTTTCCTGCAAACAATAAAATTCTCCCGCTCTTTTGATTAAATAAAATAATATGCAAACCAAAGACATGGTATATCTAGTTACTTAATTAGTATGATGATATTTTTTCTCTGCAACGTGCTAAATGGTCAGCATTGGTGTTATCGATTTTGACCGTGACCTATATAATTCTATTCGCGCGCATATCACCTACTTCCTCATAACAAAACTGTGTCCAAATTGTTTTACCAATCATTAATACCATCTGTTATTGAGCAATTATCATTATGATAATGGTAGAACGATTCCGTAACAAGTGACTGCATTACGATTGCCTAGGCATTTCTTTGTTGCTACATATGGGATAACAAGTTGCCGCATTATAATTACGTTAGTAATAAAAACAAGTACAACTAGGTAGAAAAATATATATTCAGTTGTAATAGTTTGTGCCTACCATGATTTGAATATTATCTATAGTTCTAACAAATAAAAGAAAGCTTAAATCATATATGTTTTTAAATAATTCCGCACAAATTTGTAATTTTTGGAACATGATATTTATTTAAATCTTGGCTCCACCATAATCGTACGACAAAAGCATAGAATTCCCGCGCATTGCAACATCGCGTTCAGAAATAGTAAGACGTCCTTGCTAACGTCGGCGTCGTGCGAATTAACTTGAAACCATTGTATCATAATGTTTTATATCAGTTTACTTATCAGAAAAATGTAGAGTAACCCCTGAGAAATATAATAAGTATCTAGGTAGACATCTAGAATATCAGGTTCGACGCCATCTAGTCTTTAAAAATAATGACGTTTATAAGTGTTTCCTGTAAACCTATTCGCAAAATAAAAATTAGTCAGGTCGAAATTGGACATTAAAACGGCTTATAAAAATATAGATGAGACCTATTTTCGAAACAAGTCTTGGTTATTAATGATTATGGTAAAAAATAGTTTACTATTTGCAGTTAGCAGCCAAGTGTCAACAGGTAAAATAATGTTTTAAATATTAATCATAAAAGCATTCAATCGGGTCCCACTTGTGGGCGCCAATAGCTGCGTGAACTTTTCGAGGTACATATTTGTTTTTTTTAACTGCATTTTTAATCAGAAGGGTTTTTATTGCGAAAATAACAGAAGCAGTCCTTTGCTGAGAAATGTGTTAGTAAGTCTCACATAGATTTTTCATGGGTCCATGTTTGGTCAGCCAATGAACACAGTTTGCCTTTGTGCACTATTTGAAATCACCTGATGATATCAAACGTAGGTACTACAACTGAGTCTCGCAGAGAATGCCATTCTTTTAAAATTAAATGAATGCGTTACTTTACAATAGAATACATCATAGGAATTGTAATAGCCACATATAAACCATGAAATTCGTTATCAGTAAACGTTTTAAAGTTAACACTAATTCTACACAGCGCATTGCCATTAAGTTGTGCTTTAATCAGTAATGTTTGTCGCACGTGTCATTCGTCCCACGTATTTCACTGTTTATCTTTTATGACCTTCGAGATCCGCGTAACAACATTAACATCACAATCCTAGCTGCAATCACTGTAATTAGGCTCATTTTCCTGCAACACTTCGTGATTAACTTTGTTTCTAAGAATTTTCAATACACCTACCTGGATATTTTTAATTTTTTATCAGTATATCATACCATACAGAATAAAATTAACTGTTAGGGAAAGAACCTAAATGGAAGGTTTCACGAAAAACTTACTCGATGAGGCGTTTGAACCTTTGTACCAAAATAAAATTATCAAAATAATTATGTCGTCGAAATAGTCAGTCGGAATTTTCTTTATTCGACAAAGTCTTTAAAATTATTTTGTATCTTTAAGTGTGTAATTTGATATTGTTAATGTATTATACTATATTAATAAAAGTGATATTAGTAACCAAAGCCATTCAAACTCCTAAATATAATTATAATTGTGCGCATTTGTAGAGAACTAGAGACAACAATGACGGCCGTTTACCCAAACAATGTACCTATTATAAAGGAAAAAACTTGTCAATATTATTTCTAGTCCTACCTTTGTTTACAAATAAATCTACAGGTTTGAACTTACAAACTGCGCATTTTGTACTGCGCAGTAGTACTATCGCGATATTAGGATTCACAATTATTTTTTTGTTACCATTTGTCAATGTTCATGAAGGTCACGTGAGCAATTTTCAAGTGTTTTGTCAACAATTTGGTCACGTCAGCATCGGACCATTGTATTTTTTGTCAACATGATCGCACATTCGACGCACAATTTTTATTACTCTGTTAGATATTGAAAAAATTAAGCAAAAATTCCAAGATGTCTTAAACTAAAGTAAGAGGATCAGATTTAAAAAGTCCCCATGAATTTCTTTAGATAAAATAGTTTTTGAAACACATTTTCTTTTCTTTAAATTTATCGAGTGTGCAAGCCCCTTCTATAAAGGCGAGGCGACATAAATCACATCTATAATACGGTCGGTCCCTCGATGTTACAATATTTTTTGGATCCAGACATTTTCAACTTTAAGCAACAGATGGACATTAGACAAAGTGGTTTAGCTCAAGTGTGGGTAGTCGAGACGCCAGGTTCGCCGCCCTCTACCGTCGCGACGCCCGGCGGGGTGGCCACCTTGTGGATGAATTCTCATTTATTCCACAAAGGGAACCATAGCGACTACGTTCTTTTGTTTTCTTGTAACCAATCCTATGCGCACACAAATGCACATGAGATATTGTTTGTGTTGATCAACGTTCTGAAGATTACATTTTTACTTCAGTTTGCGCTACTGGAAACTTCTTTTTGAATTTTTTATTGCAATCGATTATACTGAAGTTAAATATACAAAGAACTGGTTCAGATTGTACTTTAAGCTTTTAAAAATATGACAATTATATTTGATAGATACCTAATTCAGAAATTTCAGTTTTGGCTTGCTCTACAAGTTGACATTAGTACTATGTACCAATAGGTTTATACTATACTAATCGTACCTCAACTTCAAATCGTCTTTCTACGCAACATGCAATATATAAACTACTATTTAGTTGCTGCGCATGTCCAAGACACTAAACACTAATTGAATTCTAGTATTAGATGTTCTAGTGTCAATAGAAACTATAGCTTCGGTTCTAACTGTTCAACTACACAATTAATTTTATTAGCCTCATTGTTTCAACAAGGATGTATCGCGCTTTGTCTTTGTGCTATCTGGATAGACTTGAAGAACCTGTAATATATATTTATGAGAGAAGCATGTAAATGTTATGAATAATACACAATTGAACTTGTTATTAATCATTAGGTGTTATAAAAAGAACAAAAGTATCGAAGTAGGTACCTACCTATGTTGTGCAAAATTTTTATTACAGCCATCCGGCCTTGGTAACTCTCGCTTTCGGAACAACCTTACTATAACAGCATTATGAACTAAAATTAAGTAATCATTTAGCTCGTTTTGAACAGTGATGTTCGATAAATATTTCGTGCCAAAAAAATCCATCCAAATGACTTATATTTATTTTTTGAGCAAAATACTTAATCAAGAGCACTACGGGCATTGCATTCACTATTTTATATTGACAAATGGGTCTTTGTTACTGAAGTTTCTTAGTAACACGAAATGTTTTTAATTTTAAGCATGATGTAGAGGCGTAGAGCTTACTCCCTCAATTAATCGTTTGTTTGTTGTACATGCCATCGCCGAGGGAAGATATCGATCGGTTCTAAGTTTTTTGTGCAGTATGAATGTTGTGCACAGTTTCAGAGAAACTAAACATCGTTCTACTATTTACGTTAGGTTTTCTATATAATGGTTATCATCAGAATCTATCTTTCGACTTTGAAAACACGGGTCCTTGTTAAAATGATTCTACAAACAATTTTTTTAATTATTCCGTAAAAATTACCAAAAATCTTCAATACATTATTGTGATGCAGGTAGAGATGGTAATACGTATTACGTGTTATGTAAATAATAACTAGAGCGGAATTGGTTAACCTTATTACGATGGCCAGTGGTGCAAGTTGTCGAAAACTGTTCGTTCAGTTGTATGAAGTTGTATGTTGTATCTACTAATTCGTTTAGAGGAAATGAACTTTACGAATGAGACACGAAACGTGTTTCTAATGTATGCCATGTCACGTCGGACCCGGAATTTAAAAGGGTTATTAAAACTGGTAACGAGGTAGATAACATTTACTGTATCTATGGAATTTTATGAGCCTCGTTTCTATTTGTAATTAATTTATTTTAATTACATAACTTTTTATTTTGAAACACGAATCATTACATGCATGTTTCTATAATCAAGGAATTTGAAATCATTGATGATATCTGCTTTATTTCGTGTCATAAATTTTGTACAAGCCCAGCCTTCCGTCGTAATCGCAGTCCGCCATGTTTTTTAATACTCGCTGTCTGTCAATGAAAAAGCTTAGGCGACGCGTAATGCACGTTTAATTTACTATCGCATTACATATCCGCGATGTTCATGATGCTTTGCACAATCAATGGACGTCAGTTAGCCAACGCGAACGCTTGCAATAGCAATATAACGCGCCTTGGAAATGTAGAACGGGATTTTATGTCACGTAATGCGTGGTTATAGCAATTTACGGGCTGATGTCATGTTTTATTGATA
Organism: Abrostola triplasia; assembly: GCA_946251915.1. Lineage (NCBI taxonomy): Eukaryota > Metazoa > Arthropoda > Insecta > Lepidoptera > Noctuidae > Abrostola > Abrostola triplasia. The sequence continues at coordinate 3,482,678 of OX276434.1, read as the reverse complement.
TTCACAACAAAGTAACAATTATATACGTCATTTTATGTGTAAAATGTAGATACAAAACATTAAACGCGTGTCTACGGAAGCTCTATCGCCTTTGTATGTAAGAAGATGAAGACTTAATTACTATTGTCTCCCTTTATGTATACTGAAACTTCAAGCAACGTTAGAAGTCCTCTATCCCCCTATAGACTATACATATAGCTGGAACGTGGTAGAACCGCTCCGTGCTATTGTCCGAGCGTAAGCCAGCTGAATTCTATTAGCCTTGACTTTATCGTTCATATTCGACCCGTTCCATACCAGACAAGAATCTAAAGAATATTGTAATAATTGAGTTGTACTTGAACGCTTAATCATTTATTACAACACCGTACTCATCCAAAAATTATAATTTTATCCCTTCGCTAACTATGTATGGTATTTATTTGTTCTGCATTTGAGTAATCTTTTAGAATGCTTATAACTGATGCTGGTTTGAAATTTAACGAATTGATTAAATAGTTCGACATGATTTAGATTAAAGTACTTTAAATGATTTTGTAAATCGAAAGACTTGTTCTGTTAGTTCGTGAATTGTCGTATCGTGTCACCTCCATTGTAAGACAAAGCACTAATTAAGTTTAATGCACATTTGAACTCGACCTTGGCCGCAGCCAACAGTCACGAGGCACAAAGCCTCGGTGTAACCAGACTACTTAGAATTGAGCAACATCCCTTCTAATATAGTTCCTAGCGTTTTATTTTCAAATGTATGAAGTGTTAAGCATTTGTTTTATTTCAAACTGACTATAATAATAAACACGATATGAGACCCTAAAATCCCTGAATATCTAATGTCCATATTTAATTTCACGGTTAACTTAAAAACGTTTACTGATATCAAATTTATTAGCTCATAAATGTGTAAGTAAAACAAGTGCAAAATTAAGCCTTATAAAAAGCATTACACATTATACTTAGCAGTAATTTTCACGCCATAGCATTTGTCTATTTATGATTGACCAATCGTCTAGCTCAGCTGACAAAACCAAAATAGAATAGCGTTCAAGGCTTACTCTATATAATTGTGTAATGTAGCGCCAAAGAGGTAGCGGAACGGGAACTGCAATTCAATTCGTCTATTATTTATTTACACTTTTTACACAAAAACTCCGCGTTTTTCTACTAGACAAAAAAATATTTAGGCAAAAAATCGGTAGGAGTTATTTTAAAAAAAGTTATATGCTCAACAAAAAGGTTTTTCAATAAATGGAAATGTCTATCTACCTATATAATTTATATCACAACGGCGTTTTTGATGTCTGCCAGCCAACGTTTTGTAAAGCCATCGTATGTTTAACAAACCTTCGTTCCGTTACATGTCTGTGGACAAGTCATAAGCCGACAATAAACAATATTATTTAAGCTGCTTAAACACACATAAACAACGGGAACTAAATTTTCTTTTTACCGTCCGATATCACGAACGTCTACCCGATCGATGATAATAAAAACATGGTTCTGCTTCTGTTAATGAAACTTTACTAAAAATTATGATACCTATGTCAAAAATGTTTATTGAGTTCAAAGTGTGGTGTGGTGTGAGTCTATAAATTCAGTCATTCAATCATTTCATTCAATTCAAGATTCAACCAGTAATATTTTTAACGATTTGTAAAGAACCTTAAGATGTTAATTGATCGTATATAGGCCTAGCAAATGGAATTTCTCGGTTACGTATATTAGATACTCGTGTTTAAATGGTTGTCATAAGATATGTCTACCAGTTTTTGTAATAATATGAACTGTAAGCTGCTCATGTAAGTCCTTGAGAAAACATTCCGGTCTGTTGGCTTATTGCTTTACGTACTAAGTATTTATTTAGTCGGTTGCGCATGAGTTCAACCGAGAAGGAAACCCCGCTCATTAATATTGACCAATTAATTATTTTCAAATTGAACCTTCGATAGCCTTTGATTGTGTAAATGAATGATAGTAACTTTTAAATATTTATTATGTTCTTTTTGTTGTCAATAAACGATAACAATTTTGATAGTAGGCAATTACTTTTTATGGCTGGTGTTTCAGTTATTTTAAATTAGACTCAGTTGGCCCTATGGCAATGACAGCACTATGATCGAGGTTGTGTAAACCACACAATTGCAATCACACCATAATAATTATGCTAGTAAAACCTTTAGAACCCCATTTATATATATTTAATGTATATTTTTTCATGTTACAGATACAACAAACGAGAATAATAGGTGGTATCCATAATGCCGTCGCTCCTAGAAGCTCTAGAGGGCAAATACGGCGCAAAGGGTGAGATCAACCCTTCGATAGATGACATGCCAGTTGCTATATTCGTGCCGAAACGTTCCCCGAGGCTCAGTGTGCCCACGTTACTGGTGCTCAATGACTGCGACATCGACTGTGCAGGGGACGCTTGCGCTCTCGCTGATAAGTGTGCCGATGTTGTCGAACTGGACCTAGCCAATAATAAACTTAGCGAGTGGGAAGAAGTAAGTAAGACAATAGAAACATTATGCACAATAGAAATACTATACATATTTATATATATGCACATCAAAGACACTGATTGCCCTCTTGCCTGCTGGCTGCTTGGCAACAATTACAGCAAGCATGTTGCAATAGCAATAAGCACACTGTTCCCACAGTTATGACAAACTGTACCAATTATTGGTTATAGACAGCCGCTGCTTCCGCGGTGTTACGTGTACCCCTTAATCGTATACGACTAACATAAAGTTTTGCTTGTAGATTTTTGCGATATTGGAACAAACGCCGCGAGTGAGATTTTTAAACTTGAGTTTCAACCGTCTATCAGCGCAAATTCAAGCGGCGCAAACACTGCAGCCGCGGTGGGACTGTTTGAGCCACCTCATTCTAAATTCTACCTACGTCGGATGGCCGAGCGTCTACGCGTTACTCAAAGCTCTACCAGCTCTGGAGGAGTTGCATTTGAGCCTTAACGAGTACTCCTATGTGGACTTAAGCGGGCAGGAGGTGGAAGAGAAGGATCATTGTGAGGAGTGTTCACGACTCAATGTCGATGTTACTGAACCCGTGCACGAGCAGCTAAAAAAACTTCATTTCTCTGGAAACCATGTCAGCAGTTGGCGAGAAATCTCCAAGCTTGGCTACGCCTTCCCCAATTTGGAAACCCTGCTGGTTAACGATTGTCCCGTAACCACTTTAGAACCCGATCCGTGTGAAAAATGCGGTGATAATAATGGGAACAAGGAAAGCCACGATGCCTTCCCGTAAGTGAATACAATTATTTATTACTCTCTCGTAAAACAATTGGGTCAATGTCTATTGCCGTTGACCAATTGAACTTCGGAAATTTAAATGCTGTTTGCCTTATTCGACGTCACATCAGCGATGTCATTGGTATTTCAGACACCTCCGCTTCCTAAATCTGAACAACACGGGCCTAGCGACGTGGGATGAGGTGGATCGACTGGCACAGTTTCCTGCTCTCAAGAGTTTACGAGCGCAGGTGAGTTAAAACACAACACCTGTTAATCTTATAATGTATTCTCAGCACATAAGCAAATGTTTGCAAATGCTGACCTCGCGAATGCTGGATTATGCACATGGCCGGAACTGTGTTGTATACGGTATTCAATGCGCACTTCGACGCGGGAATTAGTAAAGAGACGTAACTAAATATAAGCGAAGTTTTGATCAATTGGTGACCAGTACGTATTTTTATTTATAAAAATTAACAAATCTTTGAAACCGAAAATAGTTAAACTTATTTTTTAGCTGCAACTGCACTTGGCAGGACGTGATGTGTGAGAGTGTGCCAAAACGTTAGCGGCGCCAACATGTAATCTGAATAACAGCGATAACCAATATACATTTGAGGCTGGACGGTAACGCATGAAGTGTTCGGCACTGTTGTAGTTTTAAATTATCCGTGTAACGTCCCTCGGGATCTCGGGGGCCTGCTGTAATGCGGGTGAAGGTCTTCCAGATATAGTGGCGGCCTACTTGACGCTTGTGCAACGTTAGCTAATATGCCACCGATCTCTTCAGGCACGCGTTATTTCATCACGTCCGCGCTCGCGGGTCTGAACGGGAGCAAATTTTTTAGTAATTAGCCTTGGAATCTTCCTAAACGCTTTGACGTTAATTATCTATTTAATTCATACGCATTCTATTTCGTAGAACGGATTGATGATATGATGGACTTTTTATATTTCATAGGCAATAATTCGTATTCCGAAAAATTAATATTTTAAATACTTGCAAAAAAAGTACATGTTCGCAGCTTTGGTTAGATACAAGGACTAAATTATTTTCATTCACAGTTGTTTGTGTCTAAATACTACTTATAGGTATGTATATTTTATCAAGTTCAAGTCCATACAATAATATTTCAAAATTGAAAGGGCCGCCCGAATGCTAATCTCTTTGTGTACACGACATCGAAGGTGTCCTTTGTTACACAAACTGTTAATCATAGTAACTATCGTAGCTTTATACGACTCTGACTCGTATGCACGAATATATAAGGTGTTTTTAACCATAAAAAGGGTGAAGTATGAATAGAGTAGCCACGTTTTGTGACCGTCATGCGACAGAGAATGTGAAAGTGTGTCTATTTGTTTTATTGTGCGCCTAATGTTTGGCGTATATATGAGCATTCTGACGTGAAATATTCGATATTATATTGGGAATCATTATGTCATAAGTTGTTGTTATTGTATTGACTGATTTGTTTGCTAATACACAAAAGCAAATTTTAAAAATCAGTAATTATCAAAATCTGCAAAATAATGTGTCGAGAAGAAATTTATCCAACTCAAAAGTCTGAACTTACGAGGTCATGAAATCAATGCTTAGGAAAATCAATAAGACACTCCACTGGAAAGATGGTCGTAGGCGATGAACCTACTAACTGTATCTAATTTTGATGTTGAAATACTAAACATGGATGCGTGGGATGAAGAAGAGCCAATACAAACATAAAAGCTCTTTATTTTATTGTCTCGTAACACAATTTCACGTTTAGATACTTTTCTGATGATGGGAATTACCAGTTGCCGATTTGCGAGAAATAATCTGTAAGCTAAAGGTCGAAGACAATGATTTCAAAAAGGGCAAAAACATTAACCAATAAAGGTTCGTACCGATGTAAATAAAAACTTAAAAGTTTGTTCGCGATGATTCATATCGAAAATGAATCGACTCAACGGTCGGGTCGTTCACATTATCAGCTGAGCTGGCGTCCTTGTGACATGCTAGGTATTCTTACTTTCGTCTGCGATCCGTTATATTTGAAGTTCGGACTGAAAACAAAGTAAATAAAATTAATGTTTGTTATTTTATATCGCCTATATAGGTACACAAGCTTCAGTTATTCATTTATACAAAATTTCTTTACTTAAATTGTATGATATCTAACATTTAGATTCGTATGACATCTAACATTTAGGTTTAGGAGCTCTTCATCAAACACTAGTATTTGAAGTGTGATACCTTTCTTGCTACTTTCATATTAGTTTTGTTTTAAATGTTAGCCTCTATTTTCAAGTTACTCCTACTGAATCTAGCAAAGAGTCCCATAATATTTCATCTTTCATTTTCTTCAAAACAAGTATAACAAAACGTTTTAGGAAAGTTACGGTAAGGCGACATGAATGAATGGCTTAAACTGGTCTGCCAACTATTTTACTTTTCTTGTCTTCCGTGTCTATGGCCCACTATTTTCGCTATCTACTGGGTTGCGATAAGCTCGAAGCCTGCTCGCTCAATTATACCTGTTGCTAAAGAAATATGGCGATATTGCAGTTGTAAATGCAGTCATTTTATTAAATAGCTGTTGTATATATTTTAATGGTAGAGCCGCTTTTAAAATATGATTTTTTGAAGTGCCGGAAGGTACCGTATTATTAACTAAACAAAATTCATACATTAATAATTCAAAGGGAAACGTTGTTTTAAAAAAAATACTTACTGGAAAACTCTGTGTTTTGAATTCAGAGCAACCTTTGTATTGTGTATCCTCTGTGTTACTTCTTTAAGAAACAAATCAGTTCACCGCTACAATATAGGCAGTGCATAATCCGGGACATTTAAAATTGTTACAACTTCAAAACACCTTGAATTAGATATAGCAACCTCGACTGTAGGTACCCCTCTCAGTCTCAGATATTATACCTACTCGTAATTATTATATTTCGCATTTTAGCTATCATTCTCTTATTGCCAAATTTGCGCTGAAAGCATAACAATTTTATGTTGTGCAAATATCAGAATTTACACATTTCATTGCACAGTATTCTTGTCTTTCGGTTAGTTTCAGTGTTATTGTTTTGAATTATTTGCAGATGACGCTTAGCTTTCTGTTCAAATTATGGAAAATAATCAAAGATGTTATTGATTCTAGCTCTATGTTATTCACTCTATTCAAATATTGCAGATTGTAATCTTCAGATGGAGCAGATTCACATGATATAAAAGTTTATCGGCACAACCAATTTCGTTGATAGCAGCTTTAGCTTTACAAACTGCAATACTGAATTTGCCAGTTCGTGTATACCTATTTATCTTAATATATCTGCCGTTCACTTTATTGAAATATGTGCTCCAACAAACTGGAAAACTACTTGCCACGTGTAAAGACAATATATTGCCGTCAATGACTCATATTAGGACGGACAAGACGCTAAATGTCCACTCGTTCTTTGATTTTTTTACCCACGCCTTATGCGCGTCATTTTACCTTTCATGCACGTTCGTTTACTTACTGACTCATTGTCTTTAATCCGTATCGTTCCATACTGAACTGACATACGTACAAACATGAATATAACTCGATTCCAATCTACTACGAAGCATCTTCAAATTTCTAATTTTACCAAGCCCTTTATTTTCGTAGAATACAGGTTACATATAAAGATAATATCTATGATAACTGTAGTAGACGCTAGGTGAATACAAAATTTATAGATTTGGACGTGGAGTGTCGACCGGGTCGCCCGGTCGCTGGTCTGACCCAGAAACACGTGCATTGCTCGCACTGTTCCATACCCTAGAATACGTACTGTAGCCTCTTATGAAACAGTCAACAGAATATTAGGTGCCATCTTTGTTCGTTACTTATAAACTATACTAATATTTTCATAACAACATTTCATAATATAAGTCATAATAGTAAAGTATTCGTGACATGAATTGATGTGTCCCTACGATTAAAATTATCGAAGTCTAGTGTACCATATTTGTATAGGTAGGCCAACAGGTATGAAACCGTATTTTTTTAAATTTTGGCGCTAAGTCTAAATAATAGGTCTTTAGACCTGCAGTAAAAGCAAAAGGAATGCAGCCATAGTTTAAATATTATAAAAAAAAATCAATAATGCGATTAGTGTACATAATAGAGTTTCAAACAATGACACATGGTTAAACTATATCACCAAAATCAAATGAAACCTAAACAAAATGATATTACGTATATAAAAACATGTTACTAGATAGCTTGTTATCGATAGAAATAACTTGTCTATTTCAAAGGCAATTACTCAAGTGTTTATATTAACATTGTAAAGGGCACTTAGGCCGTTTCCTTCGTCACGCAATGCAGTAGTTTCCCTTTAGTAACAGCAAATTCGATTGTTTGCCGCAAACCTGCTTAGATAGGTGGGTTCGATTCAAGTTGGAATCTTGTGTCTACGTTGATAAGACGGTAGACATTTTCTTCAGTATGTACACTTGTACAGTGTTCTACTAACCTACATCTGTATTGATGTCTTCATCAAAACAAACATGTGTAGATATTCTCGTTTTTATTTATGTTCCTTGTTATGTTTAGATATACAATTTTAAATCGCTTTTTGCTGCCAAAATACGAAATTATTACATTTATTTTATAAATATTACTTTTAGCAGAATGTTTTATTCGACCTTATTAGATTGAGAATCAGAATGTCAAGGTTCTTTGCTTTCCAAGTATCACTACGGTAGACAAAAGTACTCACTGTCGCAGTGCGTATAATAAGAAACACACTTAAGTTTAACTTAAACGAAAGTTATATTTTAAATAGGCATACAGATAGCACTAATGCCTTAATTATGGCAACACTAATCGTTTTAGGCGAAATATTACTCAACATTAATGTTGAAACTAGATTAGGTTAGAAAATTTCACATAGTTCTCATTTGGCAAAATATGTAGGCGATCTGAATATCAATTAATTACAGATTGTTTAATATAACGATGGTCCAGACAGTGTAAGGACTTTTGCGCAGTATTTGTCAGGAATATGACGTCATAGAACATTAGTTTTGTCCTTGGGCTAGATTTTATGCAATAGTCTGGCGGGGGAGCCTTAGGGATTGAAAATATGAAATAATAATATGGTGAATAATTCAAATAGCACCTAAGTGCTTACTATTCTAATAGAGTACTTACTGATTTAAGCAAATTTTTATAATAACAATGTAACTACCTCATATTATACTTAGCTTCTAAGAATGACGCAGTTTCATACATAAACATTACGTTTTTCTTTCCTTTCCTTTATCGTCATATAAAGATTTCATATCAACTTCATACATAAGTATGTAGGTATGTCAGTACGAAATATTTCCTACTTCTTTGTTATATTACGTACACGCTAGATCGAGATATCTCACAGTAAGGCTAGTTATTATTTATTATACCATGACTAAGCCACTGTTTGCCTGCGATGCATCGTGACCCCTCGTCGCGTATTGTTTTAATAAATAAGAGAATAAAACAAGTTAATATCATGTACCTATTTATGTTGCGTATTGTTTCAACAGAACCACGAAATGTGGATGAGTACGCAATAAATTATATTATGCGTATTATGTAGGCATAAATAGGACTGTAATCGCGGTTATACCGGTTTATAATATTCTATGAAATAGCATAGGTAATAATCACGTGCCAGTTGGGTGATAACGCTTGTTTTATTTATCTTTATTGCATAGAATGCACGCAGCCTGTAGAAATAAATAAACACACTGTTATTCAATATAGATTTGATTGTTGAAAGAAAATCAGTTGCTTTAAATCAGGTGAATATGTAACTTGTATTCTTTCTACGATACGTACGCTGTGCAGTCGTACAAGGATATAAAGAAAGGAAATATGTAATGCTTAAGTTTGGTCGCTTTCTAGGAAAAACCGCGTAGTAGAACATAAAATGCAATAAATCTTTGACGGACACTGACATCTACCGTATGCATGAATGTTGCATAGTGCATACATCTGTTGACACGATAACAATGAAATCGATATTGTAAATTTAATGATTCAGAACGGGGCTGTTACCGATCGGAACGGAACTTCAAAATTATTACCGTTTATTTAATTTTGGAACGGTCGTGTGACTGCTGCTCCCGCGTGGGTAGTCAGATGTTATGTTAGTCAGCCAATTAGATAGGAGGGGTAAATTTTGCAATGTATATTGTATATCCTTCGATATCCGCACGTTACTAGTATCTGCTAGTCTAAACAAAGGGACGGGGTGCGACTGCCACGCGACCTTCTTAAAGTTACAATAGTTAGTAATCTTTGCCGACTAGAGGCAAACGATCGTGCTTGGATTTTTTTAAATACAAGCATTCTAATTGCTAGCTAAGAATTAGATGTCATGGGCTGAAAAATGCATAAAAATACTTCCACGTTTGTTTCATATTGATTTTAAAAATGATAATCGAAAAAAAGTCGGTCAAGAAAACATTATTATTTAAAACGAAGGTCCATAGGCATAGAAGCCAACAGCTAGTTCTTATAAATCAAAATGTTTAAGATGCTTGAATCAATTATAAATTATTTATCCGCTTGCTGACTGAACCAATGTTTTTTACGGTACCAAAAATGTAAGCTCTCCTTAAAAGAGCACAAACATGCGGCAATAGTAAATACCGTAGGGACCGATGCATGCAAAGGTGATTCCGCCTTCCGTTTTTAGGCAAAACAGGCCAGCGAGGTTGAACGCACGCTCGAAGATCTCATACCTATAGGGAGAACAAAGGAATGGTGGAGTATCAGAATCTAAACTCAAAGTCTTTAACAATTAGATCTAATGTTGTTTGCATTCCGAGTATGAATTATGGAAGCCGTTGCTTGACGTTTTAGACTTTATTTTTACCTGAATAATGACTAATTTTGCACTGCACCGACTACTTATAGTTCGTGCATATAAGGTGTAGGTTTGCTTGCTGTTCAACTTCATAGTAAGAGTGGCACTTTCATATCCAACCTCCGTTTCCAAGGGTGAAACGAGACGCGCCTAAACGGTTTGCAAAATTTAACATCGTAAGCTATTTTTTTAAAGGCTGGCTATTTTACCGTGATGCAATTTCACCCAGGTACAAACTTATTTTTACAATAAGTATTCAAATTTCAATTTGTTTTTTTCTTTAGCATCTACCAATAAAATAATAGTCTTGGGAAACATCTGAACATCAATCAATACGTGAGGACAAGTAGGAACTAACATGTTGCATCGATTCGTGCGCCCTAGAAGGAAACTTGATCCTCCTTGGGCCTTGAGACGAACAAAAAGCAATTCAATTTATTTGTACGACTTTTTGTTTTTATTCGTAGATCCTTTAACTCACAGTCGTGACTTCGCAGTTCTTTTTATGGTATTCGGGAATTAAGTGGATGCCTGAGACCTAGCCACGCGTCATATTTGGCTTTCCTGGTAGAATAAGTACTTACATATTGGTTAAAAACTAAAAATAACTACTCAAAAACGGGCGTAACAGTAATCCCGTCCAACAAGAAGTTTTTCGTAGTAAGTCGTTGCTTGAAAACAACAATAATTATAGTTAAAACGTGCGACGCAATGCGCATGAAGCACACACAACAAACTTCAAGGCAGTCGTTCAAGGTCATGTTAACAGCTGATGCCCGCTATCGGGACGTTTTTTATTGAAACATGACTTTAAAATAAGCACATTTGATTAAGGTGACCCCTGTGACTCAGAACTAAGATAATATTACGTTTTACGCTACACGTTGAATTCATGAGGAAAAATAAACATAAAACATTTATACGAAGATAAAATTAAATACGTCACAGATAAGTAGGAAACTTCCGCCATGTTTAAAGTACACAGTAAACGTCTATTTTGACACACATATCACCGGCCTCGGTGGCGCAGTAGGCAGCGCGTAAGTCTCATAATCTTAAGGTCGTGAGTTCGATCCTCACCCGGGGCATATCTTTTGGCATGTTCTTTTTTGATTTTACTTCACTTTTATTTATTTGCGATGATAAAATCAGCACATATTTTTTGTATCTTTTTCTGTTATTTTTTTTTTCGTATCATAGGTTTCTATCTCGATATTACCGTCACTATCAGTAATGTTAACTAGTACTTAGGTATGCAATAAAATGTATTTACGTTAAGATATTGAATTGAATGTTACTTTATTTAGTTATAGAGACCATAAAATGTTACTGAGACCAGGCAAAACATATAGCATTGACTATAAACTAATTTATGACTTTTACTTACGGGATACGATTACGAAAAACCTTGCCCCTATTTTAATTGTTATAATAAACTTGTTTTTAAATTTCCAGGGCTGGCCGTTATGGGAGCGTTTCGAGTCGACGGAGCATGAGCGGCGGTTGTTGCTGGTGGCGCGGCTGCCTCACGTGAGGACCCTGAACGGGGGCGGCGCTGTGCCCGTCGAGGAGCGCGACGCGGCCGAAAGGGCATTCATACGATACTACATGGAGAAGCCCGAGTCCGACCGCCCAGACAGGTGAGAACTTCTACATTCATTCTAAATAAATCATATTGTTCGCTGTATATTCTGATTATACTCACGGGTGTATTCGGGAATGCCCGATCAGTTTCGAACTCGAACGGGGCCCTTATTCATGAGCTGGTTACGCGGCAAAATCGCGAGCCGAACTGGCCAACTGCAACTAGTCGGGCATTCCCAAATTCACCCGTGAGTATAACCGGAATATAGAGTAAATAATATGTATAATACTCACGAAAGTTATTATAGTTAAATAAATCATAATTTGAGAATAAAACAAGAGTGACATTTGAGAAACAAATGACTAGTGAAAACTCGATTGAGATGCGTACCAAAGAGTACAAAACCACTACGTTATAATGCATACTGCGTAGGGTCTATACAGTAATTCAGGGTGGTTTTACGTCCAGTATAGAACGCGAAATTTAAATATTTTATGTAACGTATTACCTGTAGTATGGCCTAGGCATCTATTTCGTTATAAACCGCCATTCCTTTTTAATTACAACTATTAGACTTCATCAGCCGGAAGACGTCCACTGTTAAACAAAGGCCTCCCCCCTTAGAACGCCACAATGAACGACAGCTTGCCAATTGCATCCACCGGTTTCCCGCAATTCAATTATTAGACTTATCGCGAATAAAATGGGGAATTCGATATGTTTTGTGGCAAATCAACTATCTTTATAATGTAATTAATGATCTTCGCATTTGTGTGTATAGGGATTTAGGATTTTATGTGAATATAAATCGGATCACTACATAAGAACATTTACGAGTGCTTCATTTATTTTGCAAAATATGGATTTAAGATATTAAATCAAAAATGTCCTTCTATATCTCTACTCCTATAATTACGGTGTGATGTAGGCGACGGTTCTGTGCCAATAACGTTGACCTACTAAATACTAAAGTCTTATGCTAATACGAGTACCTCTACGTAGGTGTGATTGTGTGAATAATCATAAAATCTCACTCAATTCGTACCTTGTTTTACGGTAACGACATTTTAATAGTGACACATATCATAACAAGTAAAGCATAATATGCTACATAATGCACCACACAAGGCGAATTTACAAATCAACATGCGAATAACGTAAGACGTATCAAGTAAAAAAAGCGGCTTATTACGCGCTGTCCTTTAGTCCAATGTGAACCGGATTTAAGTAGGTACTAAGATAATCTTGTTAAAGACGATAGGTAATCACTTCTGGGCATAGGTCAATGCCGAGGACTGCAGACCCTTATACCTAGGTACTGCAGAATGTCTCCTTGAGTTACATAAGATTCTCCATCAATTAATTATTATAGGTACCTAATGCTAAAGGATATTAGGTAATAAAAGCGAACTATTTTTGGTCATTCATCGCTTTACATGAACTCTTAAACTGACCTGAGTTCATGGTAAGGGGGCTGGTAGTTCCCTTTGCTTGTACTGTTGGTGTTATTTTTGCCCGTATTGTTACTATGAATTAGTAGGCGGCCGGTCTCATACTTCTTGTAATAATTCTCTAATAGTTGTACCTCATCATTTTGTAAATATGTTTTCCTAACAGCGATTTTTATTGTACCTATTATTTCAATTATTACCTTTTCTATATAGCAGACTTCCATTTTTGTAGATACTGGCAGTTGGTGGGCGTGCACGGCAAGCTGGACCCGCTGGTGTCAGTCGACCTACGGCCCGAGAAGCGCGTGCAGATCACCTTCAGGTGTGGCGACACCAGCGAGGTGCGGACCGTCGACGTGTACAGGCAAGTTATCATGATTGCAGCCGTGAGACGTCCACTGCTGGACAGTCACATAGGCCTTCCTAAACCGTCATCACATCGCACGGTCCTATGTTTGTCACCTTGTTGTAATACTTCTTTTGGAGAAGAATTTATAGCAGTCTATTGAATATGCTTGGCAATTTTGTACTCTTCATATTTGCCGTTTTCTTCTGCATTATGGGAATGTGTAAGACTAAACTAAGCCGTGTGTGGTGTTCGGTTTGTCAAAATACCTATTTTCACTGAGCTTTTACTGTTTTCAGAACCGTGTCTGATTTAAAGTCACGACTAGAGCGTATGGCCGGCTTCCCCGCGGCCAAAATGAGACTCTTTTACGTAGACCAGGAGCTAAGGGATACCCAGGTAAAACTACACTTTCAGAATGTTACACAAAATGTTAAAACCACTATTCAATCTTGAAATCAAATTGAACTATATTAGGCTCGATCTACGCTTTTCTATCAGTACCTCGTCTCAATCACAGCAGTTAAATGGCAATTATCTTAATATTTATACAAGTATTCTGTACGTATGTTTGTCATCTAACTCTTTCTAAACGGCTGGACCGATTTGAATGACATTTTGTGTTTTATTTCAATGGGTTTCTGGATTGTATGAAAACACAATTTGACTCGGTAGGTGGCACTGCTGTTCCGAGCAGGACGACGCTAATGGATTTTAAGACAATTCAATACTCCACGGTGACCTGTATAATATTTCTGGTATTGTTTAGTATTTAATATTTCTGTTTTTATTATAGGCTTTCCACGGACCCGAAGAGATGAAGTACCCTACAAAGCAGCTGTACTCGTACAACATAAGATCAGGCGATGAGATCATCATCGACTCCAAGCTGAAACACGCCATCTCCGTCAACTCGACCGCGTGAAACGACGGACCCAACTGTGCACGGCCACTACACGTCGGTTGCATTTCTACATATTTTAACAAACCATTCTTCCTTCGCGGAACCAAGACTGAAGAAAGGCCAGTCACAATCGAAAAAATATTTAGTAACGTACAATATATCTGAACACAACCGTCGTACCATCCAGGAGATGCAACTGACACGTGACAAGTTTTTGCCTACAAATGCCATTTCATATATTTTCGTGCTACTGAACGTCTTACTAACATTGATTTACGTGAAATGAGTTTAATTATATTTTTTGTAAGAAATTGTTTCTGTTTTTTCCATGTGGATTATCTTAGACATAATATCACAAAGTATTACAAAGGTAGAGAATGTCAACGGTTGTCACAAAGCATTTAGTTTTAAGAATTAGTTTTCGAGCTGTGAGCTTGACGAAACTAATTAGTATTTTTTTTTAAAGCACAACATTGCCAATGAAATTTTAAGAGGACTCAGAATCATGACTTATATTTTATTACTAAATTATCAAGTAAATTATGCGAGCTATTTTAAAAGTCAAAATACCTTCATTTTATTTGCAATAAGCAACTGTGATAATAAGCTTAGATATCAAAATCTAAGATTAACTATTTACGTGACATTATTTTTGCATACTATCTGTAGTGGTTCTATGTACGCAGCATCTATCTTTCAACTATAACTAGGTGTCGTGAAAGTGCTTATTAATATTCCGTGATACTAACTGCTATTATAAAGTATACCTGTCGTGTCTTTTAGGTAAAAATCCTAAAGCAATTAGGATTTTATTTAAAAATGAAGACTTATTAACATACATTGTTTCTGGTTTCGTATTCCATTGGTACCAGTAAGTGCCAAAAAATCTAGTTAATTCCATGATTTTTACATTTGTTTTGGATTCTGTAGCTGCCAAATTTTAAATAAGTAGCTACCTAATTTGTTTTACATTTGCTAAGCATAATTAGCACAGACCCATCAAAGTATATAGGAACATGATTTGTTTGATGCAAAATTACAATGTAGTGACATATTTTTAGGTTTTTTTTATTTTATAGACCTTAGAAAATAGTATCAAAATGAAAAAATAAATGGAATAATTATATGAAAATCTTGTTTTATTATTTGTATTAGCAGTTATTGTTTATTTCAAGTTTTATGCATCCTTTATAAACAATTTATTTCCATAGACAGCTATCATAACATTTTGTACTTGTTCACATATATTATCATAAACTTTTAGCCAATTATCAGTACCTATTTCTCTAGTCACTCTTCTTAAGAAGTTCATTAAAATAAAAAGGTATTCAGTTTCCTTATTCAGAACCATTTCTTGTAAGTATTCCACAATCATATTTATATCACACTGCAACGGAGCTTGATCACTTCTTAACCAAGCCCTTAACATCTCCCTTACTTCCCTCCATGGGAGTCCTAACAACCCCTTGGGCTTTTCCACTACTGGTTTTACTTCTTTAGGAACACTTAATTTTATCATTGGATCTTTATATGGCAAGTCTCTAGGAGCATTTTGTCCCTGCAGAAATTTACTCATCAAGTTCTTAGAAGATGATGGTACAACTTTCGAACTCTTTGGTGGTCTACCCTTTCTTTTACCAGGTGGAGATTTTATTCCAATGATGGGAGATTTGCTTTTTGCAGAGGTTAGAATCTTGGATTTGGTGGGAGTCCTAAGTTTTTTAGAATTTTCGGTGTTTTGAATTACTTTATTATCACTACTAGATTCCATTTTACTGGCTGAAATATTAGATTCATGTTTGGCTTCCATTTTTATATTATTTGCTAAAAATTTGTTAATTGCTCCTTTAAAAGGTTTACTATTCACACTTTCTAATTTCGTAACCTGTATACCAATACCTCTCAATTCTTTTGGATCAATATTTTGTTTCTGGTATATTGAAATGACTTCCTTGGTTATAACTTCAACATCATTGGTGGGCTTATTCAGAGAAGTTGATTTATTGATGACATTACAAAATCCATGACCCATAAATTTCGCTGTTTCTACAGGAGCCTCTTTATCCCTAACCATCAGTTTTAAAGTCAAGCACTTTCCTACAACTTTGAATTGCTGCATTCTTGAATGTACTTCAGCTGATAACTGTTTTAAAAACTCTAAACACTGATTGCTATTTTCAAATCTAATTCCATAGTTGACTTCAGCTGAAACTGATTTCCTTACAGTGTAAAAGTTTAAAGGATTTTGATCCCTACCACGACATTGATCAAAAAGTTGAGCACCAGTCTTATTTCCTAGCTGACATTTTAATGAGGCTAGTGATAAGCTTTGGAGTGATCCACAAGTGATGTGACCTAATGCTTCTAATTTTTGAGCAGTCTGCCTGCCAACACCTGGTAAATCTCTTAAATTTATATTGTAGATGAAATCTTCAATTAAATCTTCAGTTAGAAAGAACTGTCCATCTGGTTTTGCTCGCTTTGTAGCCAATCTTGCTTGTAAACGGTTACCACCAAACCCAGTTGAACAAGGGCAGCCAGTTTTATGTTTAATTTCCTCTCGCAACATTGTTGCAAAACTTTGAACATTAACATTCATATCTGCCAAAAGATCTGTACAATCTACATACATCTCGTCACATGACACAGCCTCTATATCTAATGTATATTGAGCTACAGTGTTGTACAAAGTATATGCTACTTCTTTATAGCCCTCAAAGTCATAGGGTATTGTTTGTATGTCAGGGCATATCCTTAGAGCTGCACCCATGAACATACCGTTTTTCACACCTTTATCTCGGGCTTCATATGAACATGACGCTATTTCACTCATAGATCCGTATTTGTCATCCTCATCAGTGATATTGTCTACTCTACTCTCAAACACAATTTCGTCTTCAGGTTTTCCAGTTGCCTTTCCTAATTTTTTTGCTTGTTTCTGTTTGTAAAGACCAAATTCAATATTTCTGTCCACACCTGGTCTCTTGGGCCTTCCCTGCCCACCTCTAGAATGGGTAACAGCTATGGGTTTTCCTCGGAGCTCAGGTCTTTGTCGTAGGCCAACAGATACAAAAAAACAATCCATATCAATATGCATGATTACCTTGTTTTTCTCAAATTTTAACTGAGACCAGCTGTTTAAGTCAATAGAGATCAATATATTTTCTTTTAACTTGTCTCGAGCAGGAAATTGGAATTTGCTTGACTCTCTTAAATCATTTATGTATTGTTTAAAACAAGCTCCTAATTGTGATATATGATGTAGTCTTGAATTATTATAAAATTCTGCTATAAAATTAGGATCAGCAGCAGTCTTTGTTGCAGGAGCCACGTTTAGTTTTAATGCTAAATTACAATCCATTACACCTATATTACTAATATTAATTGTATTACTCTGTACTTTTACATCTAACACATTTTCATTAGAAGTTGGTGCTTGGCCAAATGGTTGATCAATATTCTTCAAATTTATGATTTCATTAACAGTTCCATCATGTGGAGTAGTATTTGGTTTAACATTTTGGGTATGATTTTGATCACTAGACACCAATGTAGCTAAAGAATCATTATTTTTTACAAGTTTCTTAAAATCTATTTGTCTTTGTGTTCTTGAGTTTTTATATAGCAAGTAGTCTCTATAGTCTAATAAACGGTTAGATTGAATGCTGTCTGTAATCCATTCAGGTTTAACAATTTTAGATAGATTCATATTCTTGACCTTAGTGTCAGGTAAGTTAGATGCTATTATAAAATCATTACCCCGTTGGTACGTGTGATAGATACCCCCATGTTTTGTCATGAGGATTTTTAACTCGTCAGCAGAAGGTACTGTAAATCCATTAACATAAATACTTACACCATTGAATATGTCTGACAAACTTTCTTCTTTCCCAGCAGTTACACAGAATTGTTCTTCCAATTTTGCAATTTTAGCTTGCATGTAGCCACCCCATGCTTCAAACCCATTGTCAGGAAATTTCTCGTCTCTTCGCCTCATCATTGGACAATTATACTAGAGGTAATCACAAAGAAATTGTACAATAATTATTTGATTAATAGTGATCATGTTGTTTTGTTTTCCCTCCATCTATTCCTCTAATGCAGTCGTTAAGGTGTTTGACAGCTGACATAGACATTTTTTTTTTTTTTTTCTCCCAGTCAGGACCAGGAGATTTTGGCTTGCACTTCTGTGCATCCGCCAGCGTCAAGTTTTAATTGTTTCAATGTTATAAAGTGAAAGGTAAGGAAATATTTAGCGCGAAAAGGCAATATAACGGAATTTGGATAAAAGGAAACAGGATCAGGAATGTGTAAAAAATTATAATATTTACATAGTACATATTAAATATTTTAGGTAAATAACAGGTACAGCATATAGTAGCATAATATTAATATTATACTACTAATATTATATTCAAATATTTATATATTTTAAAGACGAATATTATTATCATAAATATAATCCGAAAGGGCAATGTATATGGCGGGGTTAAAAGAAAAAAGAAGAGTCTTTATAGAAGTAGGGAAATGAACACGGAGGGAGATCAAGCTATTCAAAAAGGAAGTACGATCATGAATCGGACAGGTAAAGAATATATGGTTCAGATCCGCAAAGTCATGTCCGCATTCACATCGAGGACTATCTATAATATAATATGTAAACGTGCAAGATGTGCCGGTGATGTAGTGTGACCTAACCTCATTCTTATTAGAATGGTTGTCGCTATCTTGCTAAGTTTGAGGACAGAGAACCAAGGTTTACGAGGAATTTTCGACTGTATACTAAAGTAGTGCTTCCCCTTTGAACAAGCACTTTCCGCCCAAACTCCATCCCAGGAATGCCCAAGATAACGTCTAGGCAGAGTAGCCAAGTCCTGGGTATAATTTTTAAATGGTACAGTATCCCCACACATCACAGCCTCATTGGCAAGTCTGTCAGCTTTTTCATTACCACTTATTCCACAATGACTCGGAATCCAGACAAAAACTACAGAATAGCCCTTGAGAACACACTCAAAAAGTTTACTCCTAATATGTGCTATAAGAGGAAATGGTGGTTTGGATTTAAAAGGATATCTCAAGAGCGCCTGAAGGGCACTCATGGAGTCAGTTAGACATAGACATTTAGAATCGAATGACGATTGACACAGACATTTAGATCGACTATTTTAATTTTGGTCAGGAACAAGTATTAGCAATATTCATAATCTGTGATAGAAGGGTTCAATCACGGTGTATACTCTGTGGCTAAATAGAACTGTCATAATTTAAAAACAAGACGTTTTGTTTTCGTTTTGAACTTCTCAAGAATAATAAAGTTATTTATAAGTGTTTTTACTAACTGTTTTCAAATAAAACTTTTATAAAATGTCCATAATCGAAAGAGAAGTTGTTGTCGCACCCTGGGTTGGCCCTACAAGTTGCAAAAATACTTTATCCGTCATTGTACTTTCATCTAACATTGACATCATTGGGAAGATATCAGATGCTTTAACAGAAGTCCATAACAAAGGAAATTTTCGATGGAAACTAATTGTTTTACGATCTTTCAATCTAGAAGAAGTAGTGAAGCAGTCGGATCTTACCGGGAAAATTGGAATTGACTTTGTGGTTTTAGCTATAGACACTAGTAGATTATTTTGTTTGGAGTGGGCAAAAAACGTTTTAGCTCAAGTACATTCAGACTTAAAAGTTCGTCGGGCAGTGCTTGTGAATGCTGGTGGCCTTCCTGTAAACGCTATGGCTATTAGTGCGAGTGAATTAATCAGTTTCCAACATGATGCAAAATTAGACATAGTTACAGCAAATGTATTTGATGCTGACAGTGCTACGTTTTTAGCACGTAGGATACTCAAATATATTCAAGTGTCTATTGGTGTTAAGACTGGTATTCCTAATCTAAATGTATGAAATATATATTTAGTTATAAATATTGTTTTAATGTTATCTTATGGTATAAAATGATTGTTTTTAATGCTTGAACATTAAAACGAAAGTACTTCGGCTATATCCGGATTCCGGTCCGAAATAAATGAATTTTATTTTTTTATATCATATGAACTTATTGAACTGTATGTATGAAATATTGTGTGGATAAACTGTCTAACCCAATAAACAGAGAGCACACCTGTTTGCCTACCCCCTCAGAGAAACTAAGCTCACGGGTACACTTGTGACTCACATTGGTGAATGAGTTTGAGAACAGACCTACTTGTACCTAGTCTACTCTATGATACAGATACTGCTTCTTTGTTGCCGTCATTTTGTAATAAAAGGAGGTGGGCCTCTTAAGTATACATTAGGTAAGGTTATATTCTATCATTGCTTTCTCTGAATAACTAAGTTGTTATGCCACTGCCTTTATCATTGATGTAAATAAATAAACATGTGTTACACATTTCTGAATCATTTATTATACTTTGATTGTACTACAAAATAATAGGAAGTTCTCTACAGTTACAATTATATGCCTCGTTGGTCTAGTGGTCGCCAAGTGCGACTGCTGAGCACGAGGTCCTGGGTTCGAATCCCAGGTCGGGCAAAGTGTTACTGGGTTTTTCCATTAGGTAATTCTCAGTAGCAGCACGGAGTCTGGATTTGTGCCCGGTTGATGGCAATAGGCTCGCCCCCTATTACATTGGGACCTAAAACATAACTGGCGAAATGAGGGTGTACTAAATGTGCACCTCTGCCTACCCCTTCGGGGAATACAGGCGTGATGTTATGTACAATTATATTATATATTACATAAATAATCAAACAATTACAGCAGTCCTCACTCATGTGTAGCAACCTCACAATATTCATGTAGCAACACTATTGCTAGGTAGTTGTATAAAAAACAAAAAATAAACTATAGGGATGTTGTAGTGATAATGGATATAACATGACCTTAAAACTAACTGAAATACTGCTCATTTATTAACATAACTGTTTTAAAATTATAAATAACATTTTAAGCATAGAAAAATCTGTAAAATAATCCAAAATTATAATAAAACAATGAGAATTGCTCATAAAACAATATCAAACTTACAAATTGAAATGCACTACAATTTCCATGTCATACTATAGGTACATTAACATATTCTAAAATATATCGCTACAGCTTGATGCATCTAACATTAAAGTCACACATGTGACATAATTAAAATAAACGTATACAAAAATTTAATATTAGGCAATATCACAACTAAACCGCCTGTTTATTAGCAGGCAAATAAATACAGTCACATAAACATCACTTAAATTGTCCCACAGTGACGTAGAGGAAATAGTAAATAAAATATTTGCAAATAATAAGACAGTCATACTGCACTATGATTTCAATATAGTACACAGTATTGATTAATATAATGATTGCTTACGCCCAGAATATTATAAAGTTTTGTATTCATCATAACAAGTAATGATTTTACTAAGCATAATAAGTTAGGAAGAATAGTGATTTATAACAACTTCTGAAATATAATTCACAAATTTGGAAAAATACACTTTCATCCATAACCCCTATGTTTGAACTAACAATACCATATATAACCTGCGTATAATTCATGTCACCTCTCTTTTTAATTGTGGTATATTATGTATTAACTTAAAATACATAATTATAATATTAGGATAGATTCCTAAAACAGATCAGTATTTTTAAATAAAAATTGCCACCATAGCAAAATATGTAATAATTCATTAAAATAACTTCTCTCTAATCTTAAATTTTAACATCAATGTTACTAGAGGTTTATGTGCGAGTGGATAATTATGTTTTTGATTCTAAACTCACAATAAAAAATATTCTTTAAATATACATAAACCAATGAATAACATTAATTTTAGATTGGTGTTGCGGTCACTATTTAGTAGAGTAGATATATCACTATACTGTTACTTAAAGGGTGCATATCATATAGTAGGGAGCCAATAAAGTGTTAGAACAACAATTTTGTAGATCAAGCCTGCTATTTTTTACATAATGATGTGTCAGTTACCACACACACCCATCGCTATGTAACGTCATGTACGCTGAATATTCAGAAGTCACTGACTCTAACCGCGAGACTACATACACATTAACAACACTTCATTGGCCCCTACTTCTATCGATGTACATGCACCGAATCAGCTCCGGGACACAGTCCGTGCGCGCTCTTGCGTTCACTACTATGTAAGACACACAAAAGTATTCTAACTACCGACATATAACTTATCACTAATTTCCTGTACTGAGAGATATAGTTAAAATTTATCAAGCTGACACCTGAAGCATCCTACGACAGTGGGGATAAAATCGCAATGTGAGTTACCATAACAACACAGGTATAACTGCTACACTATAAATGATGTTATTCCATTCATGTTAAGAGACACATGTGTGTGTGTGTGTGGTTTGTAACATGATTAAGTATCAAAAACGCTATTTGTGTAGCTTTCTTAGGATGCTTCGTTTGTTCGATAGTTCCTAGGACATCCTCACACATAGTGTCAGAAAGTAGAATGTTGACTCCCACTAACACAAGTGTCACATTTCAAGTCTGAGCATAAGTATATACGAAGCTTAAAATATGACCGAACTTGTGCACTTTTACCATTTACTAAACTACGCCTTAGGCTTCCGCTGACATTGAATGTAACAAAATAAAATGGAGTTTCATTGATATGTGGACGCCACTAGTCCTCGTTAATAAATCAAATGGAGAATACAGAGCTATCGTCTAAGAGGGTGTGAACTACAAATAAAATACTGAGATTCTTGATATGTAGCATAAGAGCGCAAGCCTCAAGGCGAAAGCTACATATATGGAGCTAACACTCCAAAATATCACTGTATTTTGGCCAGATGATCACCTCGAGGCCAGTGCGGCGGACTCGACGGCGAGGCCTGTTCCAAACCGTGCAGCTCCGACCGGCCCCCCAGTCCGCAGCGACTTCACCTCTCTCCATATAGCAGTGTAGCACCTATTATCGTTCACTGTACACATCTGTCCACTTTGCACACAGCTCCACAACCTGTTTATAAAGTAATATGTTTAATTCTTTGAGTTTAAAAGTAAATATTGCTCAACTTTATGTTTAAAGGGTATTAATATCATTATACAAATATTCTACGACCGAATTTGTGTCGTGGAACCATATCCACTGAAATCGGCTCTTTAACGTGTCGGAGTACGTACGCCTAATCGGAGTCGAGGTTGACGACGTCATGCGGCGCGGCGGGCGTGGGGTCCCGGCGCGGCGCGAGCGGGGGCCGGCCGCGCGGCCTGCCGGCGCCGCCCATCATGATCTCGCGCGCGCGCTGCTGCTGGAGCGCCATGGCCACCGGGTCGCGGCTGCCGAGCCCGCCCGCGTAGAACTTCGCGCCCATTTGCTGCTGTCAATCACGCCCGTTCAGGTGACAAGCGCTTGACGAGCGTTCTGTTACGGCGCGTCAACAGATCGCGGCGAAAAATCGCCATTCGATAATGACGCACGATTGTTGACGCGCGGTAGCAAAACGCACGTCAAGCGCCAGTCATCAGAATGTAGCCTTTATATTGGAGTAATATTTTATGTACGCCACGTCGTTAGGGAATCATAAATAATAGATCATTTGAAAAAGATAGTTCTGTGAAAAATTTACAATACTAAGTTACACTAATTTTCCACAAATACTACTTGTCAATGAAATATAAACGAAAATAGTTGACTAATTTGTTACTAACACACCGCGTCAGTTCCACACAAATATTAAACATATTCCGGCGTACATTCCCAGTATAATGCTCGAGGCATACTAACGTTCTGCTGCATGAGCTGCTGCAGCCGCATCTGCTGCTGCTGCTGGTGCTGCCGCTGCCACGGCGGCTCGTACTGCAGCCCGCTCGCGCCGCCCATGCCGCCCGCGCCGCCGCCGCTGCCGGCTGCTATAACATACATTACACATTCTGTTCACTATGTACAATTCATAGTTAAGAATATATTTTAGTTTGAATTGTTTTATTTCTAACGAGGATTTACTAGTAATAGTTTGTAGGCTAGAACATATTTAATAATCTTGCAAAATCGGTTAATTTAGACAGATATTAAATTTTATAATAAACAAGATAAATTGAAGCATCAAACTCACCAGGATTCATGACAGGGTTCATCATGCCAGGATTCATCATCCCCGGCTGAGCATATTTGTATATTTCACTCATTTTCTGCATCAACTAAAATAAAAAATAATTCCACATCAACTAATGTCTTAATAAAACCAAGTAAGTCATCACTACAAAATAATGAAAATGAACATGCTCCAACATAAAATACAATCATCTAACGGCGTCTGGACTATAATAGGCGTCTAAACAAACAAGGGACATAAATATAACGACATAAACTTACGCTATAGTCATATCCACCGAACATCTAAACAAATAAATGTCATTATGTTATATGTATTATTATTTGTATGTACACTTATAATTAAATTAATTTATAAGTTTTTTGTGCATATAAAGACGCCAATTAACAATATAAATAAAAAATAGGTTACAATGATGAATGATGTTGGTAGGTCAGAACTAATGAAGATGAAAGTCTGGTATTAGCTTAATAATGCCTTTTGCCATCTGCAAAGCCGCAATACTCCCAACACAATGAACTTATTAATATAATTAATTTCAAAAGCTAAGATTTTCTCCTGTATATTCTTAGACACAAATTAGAAAAGTTATGAATAATACAAATCAAATTATACTATACTATAGAAGTGATACTGGTATTGAAAACACTGTTGGGATAATGAAGAACATTACTTATGTCATCTGATAAGATGTTAAAAATGAAACTCACCCCTGGATTGGAGTTGTATATGAGCGGCAACATGTCGCGGATCTGGTTGTCATTGATGTTGGGCATGTCTTTACGCAGCATCGCTGCCAGTGCCGCATACGCCAGCTGCTGCTGTTGCTGCGCTAACAGTCCTGGTACTGAACATACAGTAGTTTGAAAATTTTATCAAACCATCAAACAAAAAGAGAATCGAGTTTTTTGATTTGATATGTAATGATTTTTACACAAAATATCTTTATATAATATAATCTGTTTTCTTTTATGATTACAGATCAATAAATGACATCTTCAACATCAATGCCCACATTTGTGGCTTGTAAGTTGTAACATACAATAAAACCTAACTTTATGTATAAAAAGAAGATACGTTTTGAATATGAAACAGTCATGTTTTTGATTTTTTTTATGTATGTAGTTATAATGAGAAACTTTTGTTTGCATTGTATGTTAGTTTTGCAAATAAAATAAGACCATCTTACCCATGCCGTTATGCATAGGCCAGGCGGACGGGAAGGGCGCAGGCGGCGGCTTATTCTTCTCGTTCTCAAAGTCCTCCCAGGCCGCTTTACGCTCCTCCTCGCTGAGCGTCTCCTCTTCTTTGTTCTCTAACAGCGAGTCATGCTCGTGGTACTTGTATATCTATG
Source organism: Abrostola triplasia (assembly GCA_946251915.1). NCBI lineage: Eukaryota > Metazoa > Arthropoda > Insecta > Lepidoptera > Noctuidae > Abrostola > Abrostola triplasia. The sequence continues at coordinate 3,456,809 of OX276434.1, read as the reverse complement.
AGGACATTAATTATGGTACTTTTAATGATACAGTAAGGTGGTGATGATTGGTAGAGTATTGCTGAGATAAGAAGCGATGAATAATCAGCATCAATCTGCACCAAATAGTCATGTTTCCGTCAGTAGTTTTATATCTGATATTTCAAAGACTATGGCATGGTCTTTTCAAGTGGTATTAAAGATGTTGGTGCACATTTTAAATTAGGGTTTCGTGGTTTCACTGGAATAGACTATATTACTAACTTACATTTGTTTGAAAACTAGTCGTTTATAAAATAGAAAATATCTCATTGCAAACACCTAATCAAAAATATTATTCCTTTGGCCAGCAACTGTCACTAACTCACTCAGTGGCCTGCCACAGAAGAGGCCTATGCCCAGCAGCGGACTGCGATGGCTAATGATATTGATAAAATTTTATTTTAACATCGATATCAAGTACCTGTGCCTCATGCTCCTTCAGCATCTCAGCGAACAGCCGATCCTTGGGCAGGGTGGGCAGAGGCCGCGGCTCGTCGGGGCGCGCCTCGAACTTGTACAGCTCGGCCAGGTCGTTCTCCGCGTAGTGCCGGTCGATCTGCTGTTCGTCGATCACGCGCTTCGATATAGCCTGCTTTGTTACTTGGCGCTCGTAGATCTTCTCCTCCATTGTTCCCTGTTACAAGTTAAAAAAACTTACATAATACACATAAAATAATTAAGTGATGTATCTAATTTACAAAATATGGCATTTTTAAAGATTGGGTAGAAGATATTTACCTAAGTTTAACAGTTTTAGAAGATTTTCATGACACCAATATGTTTTCATCTGTGTCATAAAAATCTTTATCACCTCCACTTAGAATTTATTTCTATTGTTATTTATATGTATAACAACCAATATTTATTTCTTAGTTAAGTTGTATAATTAAATTTATGTTTATCCTTCTTCTTCGCACAGGAAAAAGTCTTTGCCATTCAATGAAACAATGTTTAACTTAAATTTTATTAATACTCACCATAGCTAAAAATCTGTATACGTAACAAGGTTTCTTCTGTCCGAATCGGTAGACCCTGAATATACTCTGCACGTCATGCGAGGGGTTCCACGACACGTCGAATATGATCACCCGGTTGGCCGCTACCAGGTTGATGCCCAGACCACCCGCGCGCGTCGATATTAGGAATAATCTAAGGAGTTGACAACATTACCATTAAAAATAACACTGGGAAACGTGTAGGTATGACGTTTAGCTTTATAACTTACTAGCTGACCAGGCGAACTTCGTACTGCCTGCTATTTAAACCTTCCTTGGACTTTCACAAATATGTCAAGACCAAAATTAGCCAAACCAGTCAAGCCGTTCTCGAGTTTTAGCGAGACTAACTAACAGCAATTCATTTTTATATATATAGATTTATACTCAGTCTGGAAGTATGTGTATGAGATAGTATTTATCTATTTCATTAATGTAATAAATATAACGAGATATTTCGTGTGGCAATGTTTGAAAATGATACTGACCTAGCTCTTGGATTGTCTTCTCTGTTAAAGTTCTTACACCAAATAGATCTGTTTTCACATGAAGTAGAGCCGTCGAGCCTGAAGTAATCCACGCCTGGTGACCACGAACCTGATAATGAAAAGCACTTAGAAAACATGTGTATGTATGAAAAAAGGTAGGTCTAGGTTTAGTAAAAATATAATAACTTCCATGTACGTTATATCCGATATATTATCCGATTTTTCTAGCGTGAATATTCGAGAATGTCTGTCTAGTTTCAGACTCGAACGGAGCCCCTATTTATGAGCTATTTGGCTATTGCTCATGCATAGGGGAAGGGGAATAGCCCATATTTGGCTCGCGACCCCGCCGCGCAACCTGTTCATGAATAGGGATTGATCAAGTCCGAAACTAGTCGGGCATTCCCGAATATTTTCGTGAGTAAAACTAAATAATATTAGTAAAAATATGTTTAACATGCATTTGGGAGAAGTGATTGATCGGAATTGTTTGCATTATTGCAAAATATAATAAACTGTTGCCTTACCGACATGCCCTCCTAATTTCTCATCTATGCGTCCTTCTTGCGTCGCCTCGTCGACCTTGCCAAGGAAGTGCTCGATCAGATCTAGAGAGTACAACGACTGCGAGAACACCAACCTAATGAAATAAATTTAACGTGAATAAATTACACCTAAATTGGAAATATGTAGTCAAATGTAATTAATATTTAATGCTGCTTTTATTTTACTGCGTCATAATTTAGTCTTTTAGTAATCGTCAGTTAATACGTAAAACGCCGCAGTCACTCCCACTGACATTAATAAGGAGCATACTGAACTGTTCATACTATGTGCTGGTCACATGACCGTGGAATATGGAGTTCTGAGCAAATCAAGCTGTTAGTGGTGCAGTTACTTGCATACAGAAAAATTGCCAAGATAGGAGTCATAACTACTTTAATATTTTTGGTTGTAACTTACAACTTATCTCCTATAGCTTCACACTGCCGTAGTATATCGAACAGCAGCACAAGTTTGTGTGAGTTCCGCATGTCGTCCAACTCCTCGTCCTCCACCAACTTGATCCACCACTCTGTTGGGTTCTCGTTCTTCACTTCAAACACTTCGGCGACGTCCGGATCTTCGTCATCGGCGTCTACTGAATTCGTAAATTATGTGTTAAGAGTAAGAAATTCATTTATTGCTTCTGAAAGATTGCCAATGATCGACTTATGTTACTATGTAAATTTGTGCCACCATGCATGTGGTTTGGTATACATGTTGGTCAGAATGCCAATTTCTCAATATGTGAAACATTATTTGAAATAATGTGAACATCACACAAAATTGGACAAAACCAACAGTTCAAATTACAGGAATTGTCCTACAGATGAGTTGGTTAGTTGTTGTTACTAAAACCTGTGAAGAAGTCGTGTTCCCCACCAACACTGAATGATTAAAATTAGCAGACCATTAGAATTATTCGGTCCACCTTCGCGTAATATAATTAAACTCCATTAGTGGTTTATTCGTTAAGGAAGGTAGTCTAGAAGACAACGGACTGGTCTCTTACTTGGGTTAGCCCTCGTCCCTCGCCGCGTGCCAACCTTCGACTCTTTTCCTTTACCCTTCTTGGCCGACTTCTTCTTCTTGCTCTTCTTACGGCTGTCATCGCTTATATCTGATAAGTCATCTGAGGATTCTTCTGTCGACGTTTCCTGATTAAAAGAGGTTTTCATTGAAGTATTTATCATAGAAAAAGTGTAGGTATCGAAATAAGTGAATATTTACATAAAGCTTATATAGAATATTGACGTAAATATATACAAAGCATATGTTACGATCTTGTTTGTATCATCATTTAATTTGCACTGAATGGCATACTGGCTGACATATTGTATAGTTTTATAAGGTAAAGAAATTGACTAACAGAAGCCGTAATATAATAAGATAAACTAAACTAACCTCTGGGGTAGAATCATCATCTATAAAATCAACTAATGATCCTTCTGAGTCTTCTTCTTCTCTCTCCCTCTGTGAAGTAGATAAAATAAATCACAATCTCTTATAGTTAAACTGAAAGCGCTGTAACAAATGATGTTTATACTTTTTCCGTATTAATAGGCATAGTAGTTTGGTTCAGGCAATGTATCCTACATACAACTTACCTTTTTTTGCTGCATTATCTCATATCTTTCAGAGTTGTATTTAAGGACAAGTGGATGCGTCCATATCCTCTGCAGCGATTGGAAGTCCGGAAACAGAAAGCCTGATTTTCCAGGTAATGGCCTAGATAAGAAAGAAATTTAAACCCTTGATTAATTCATACCCAATAAAACTTTTTGTATACTTACCTTTTAAAAAATAAACAAATCTTTGCAATACTCGACTAAATATAGTAGGTATAGCTTCACTAAGAAATTAATGAAGGGATAGGCCTGAAACGATTGCGTATGACAACTTAATGCTTACCTTCTAGAGTAATTATCCAAATAAAACTGGTAGAGTTTAACTTGAATATCAGTCAGTGTTATAAACAATACGTATTCGTGTTTCGGAGGTAGGAAGGGCGCCAGCACCCCGTAATCCCTTCTCTGAAACAAACACAGGTTCCTTCAATCCTTACGTTACAGGGCAGCCGATGTTTGGTAGGTGTTTACGAGCTTATAAATAATGTTGACTCTGATTCTGTTGCAACATGGCAGTGAATTAAGTTTCAAATCTGTCCCCCTTACCATGATTTTTTTAAGCAGGACAATTTACGTTTTGGAAGCGAGACGCCGCATTATACTGTATGTAGCAGCGTCTTGCTTCCACGTGGTAAACTGTCCTGTTTTATGATAAGGGAGCTGTATAACTATTCTATGTGGCAAGTATCAAGTAGTTTATAACCAACTTTATCAAGACAGAAAAGACACTAGAATTTAGACAGAAATTGGATTGACAGAAATTTAAGTCTTTTTCTTATGCGTATTTATTGCTAAAAGGGATATAGTCATAAAAGTTTCGTTTGCCCAGAATCAGCGCCTTCATTCCATGATTCTCTCACCTGCACAGCGCCGTCCAACATTTTGTGAAGCACGTGTGACCGTCTCTTCATGATCCTGATGTCGTGCTCCGTCGAGTCCGTGTACTGGCCGTTAGTGATGGGATTCACGAAACGATTCAGGTACTCGTTGTATTTACCCAACAGGTTCGGTTTCACAAATTGTACCATGCAGTAGTCTGTTGGGGAAAAAAATAATCAGAAAACCCCTCCTGGCAGGCGATTCTACCACAGGACGACAGAGCGCGCGCGCTCGCCGATCCGTTTTCGCTAGCTTATGTGCTGTGACTCAGAAGACTATTTCACTGTGTTCTTTTTCTAGACTATTCTGCTACCTCTTTACAATCTACTGTGTTTTGTTAATATATTATAACTTTCTCAATGTGACATAGAATTTTTCTTTGTCTCTGTTTAGCTTGCCCGCTATAAACATTGAACTATTGCTAAAATTTCTCAATTAAAATAAGGTTTAATAAAGTTGAATCATTGAGAGTAAGACATCATTTTTTCATTAGATTCTATTCAGTTAATAATAATAAACGAGTTTACATGACTTCTGTTGCGTAATTCACATTGGTAACATATGGAAATTTTTATTTCGTTAAATTTTTTTATACCAAAATGTATCGTATCATTACTCACATTCTTTCAAATTGTTTTGTAGGGGTGTGCCGGTAAGTACAATACGACGTCGTGTTTTAACTCTGTTCATGGATTGCGATAGACTGGTCTTTTCGTTCTTCAGTAAGTGGCCCTCGTCACATACCACCAAGTCTGGTCCTGTAGTAACAAGAAACACATTGATAAAGAGCTATACTAGACTTTAAATTTGACCTTATGTTACTTAAAGTAAGCAAGGTAGGCCATGTCATGTCCGAAATGGCATTAGACGAGGTTTTGTGGACGAATAATGGGGAGGCCTTTGCCCAGCAGTGGGACACTGAACAGGCTACCTTAAAGAAAAAGGTAGGCCAAATGTGTGTTTTACAATGCATTGTATTGATTCTATGTATAGGATGTTTACCTGGATCAACGAGGCTCTCCTGGAAACTCCTAAGCATCTTCTTCTTAAACTTCTTGTTGTTGTCCGCGGAGAGATTACGAAACATTTCGTAGCCGAGGACGCACACGCCGCCATTGTCCAGCCATTGCTGCAGTTGGAACGCGCGCTCCGAGTTCTGTTTATACCTGAATTAGAAATAGTTTCGTATTATAATAAGCTATTTGGATTCTGATTTAACCAGACTGTTTGATCCTTCAATTTGGATAATATCTAACTATTAAGTCAGACATTCATAATTTAAATATAACAAAGCTTTTTATTTTTTCATATATATGTTTCCTTGTCTCATACCGGTCCATTACAGCCCCCTTACTATGAACTCTTTAAACAGGACACTTTACGATGTGAAAGCAAGATGCCGCTATGTTCAGTGTAATGCGGATTCTCGCTTCCACATCGTTAACTATGCTGTTCAAAGAGTTCAAGGTAAATGCTGCCCCTTGAAAGAGAACTTTTTCAATACATGACAGATTTTACTGCAGAAATAATTCTACCCTACATTTCTGCAATCTATGCTCAAAATGTACGATTATTTTATGATTATCCTTCGACGAACCCTCACCTGGACAGCTCATAGATATCAACCTCGAAGTCCGACACAGCGTGTTTGAGCCACATGCGGATCTCGTTGACCCAGTTGAGTACGGTGGACAGCGGGCACACCACCAGCACTCGGTTGACGTTCGTCAGTGAGCCGTGCGTCAATAATGTATGCGTTAGGGATATTACCTGAGAATGAGGAGTTTATTTTAGATTTTCTATATATCTTTTATAATTTATAAGATTAGATAAATATAACTGGTATTATATTTATTGCAGGTACACTCAGCATCATAAGTAGGTTGACACAAACATCAATTCAAGTTATTGTTTCAAATTATACAAACGTCCGATGACATGAGAACATTCAAGACTTTTTACCATTCACGCAGTTGTTCTAAAAATGTTCAGCTACCTATGATGCTGACTGTATTTAACCAATAATCATACAATGACTGTAGATAATTTTATAACAGAAACATGGCATTTTTAGCAGGTACGTAGGTAGTTAAAATTTACTTACTTGTAACGTTTTTCCGAGACCCATGCAATGCGCTAATATGCATCCTGAACCTCTGTCTTTTTTTATACGCTTTGCGCTCTCAAAGCACGCATCCCACATGAACTTTATGCCGTTAGCCTAAAATAAAACATATAACAGTCAATGATTAAAAGGGTTATTACTTAATTTACGACAACTTTAGTGTCAAGGTGTCAACTGAGAAAACTAAGTTAATGCTCTATAACAAACAGCAAAAGTTGTGAACAGACAAGAGCCGCATAGCCTAAGAAGAAATTATGATGAAGCATTATACACTATTTAAACCAAAAATAGATTTAACATTGCAAATTTGATGTTCATACGAATTATTGCATTGTTTAGAAAACTTACTTGATGAGGTTTCAACTTTTTTACAAGACCTCGATCCACTTCTATCAAAGGTTCTTTTGTTTCCGGGTCGAAATCCAACACCACCTTTTCCAAAACCACTTCGTCTGGCTTTCCAGTTTCGTCAAAGTCCAAATTGTTGTACTGCAAATGAAACCTCTTATTGTAATCTTAGTCTTGCAACCGCAGACTGTGCTGGAGTTACCCTGTCTGTTAAATTAGAACCCATGGGGGCCATGTACATACATCCAAATGCAAGATGATCAAATAGTTTTAAAGCAGTTTTGCTCTGATAAACATGAATGTAATCTTTATTATCTTTATAACTTAATTAAGGCGGAATGGAACTACGTTTTGGACCTATGATATTGGCCTTTAGGCGTAATAGGAAGGGGATAGATAACAGAAGACTAGTGTGTCAAATATATTATGTAATGTGATCCTTACCAACTTCTGTCGGTCAGCAATTCGAGCGATCCTCTCTTTCTCTTCGCGCGCCGCTTTCTTAGTAGCTTCTTCCAATTGATTTTTGCCCATAACCTAAAAATACATATTATTATAATACAGTATAAATCAAAGTTTAATCAACTAACTATAGTATGTTCAAACTGATCATTACCTTACGTATATTCTTCCTGCCATGTTTATTTCTTCCCTCGTTTTCGGTGTCTGATCCTGAACCTTCACTGTCTTTCAGTTGTTTAATACGTCGACGTTTCTTTTTACTAAAAACGGAATCATATTTTTCGTTAGTATTAGCTGCTTAACGGGGTATGGACTCATTAGGAAAAAAATATGGATAAATTAGCAAACAAAACTATTTGGTTACCTATATTTATTGGTTTAAGAAATGATTGACTGTATGCACGTATTCAATTTAATAGTAGTTTGTATCTTACGGATTTTTCTACACGTGAATAATCTGCATCTAGTAACTGAACTATATTAGTTGAAGTAAACATAACTTACCCTCCATCATTACTCGACCCGGCGGACCCATCGCTCTCCGAAACCTTTTTCTTCCGCTTCGTTCGCTTTGTGGACGTCGAACTATCGTCCGAGTCCTCAAAGTCACTCACTCTCACATCTTCATCCTGCTGTTTACGACGAGACGAGCCGCCTTCTGAGTCAGATGATATTGCATTTGCAGCTTTGCGCCGTTTTAATTTTACACTGTAAACAGAAATTAGATTTTATTCTGTGCAATTCTGACTTGCTGCTATTAAATAGAATAGCAACTTAGAAAATATATATCAGATATAAATGAGTTATTTAAGAGACTACATAGTTTATTTTAGTTTAAAATTACTTTGAACTTACTTCTCTTCTTCCTCCGATTCTTCCTGGTTTTGTGGATCCTGTAAATGATTTTGATTTATATCTATAAAAGTTTTTAGAAAAATACAATAATTGTTCTCCCCCCTTCCGACTCCCCGTAACTGTAAGCGATTATGACCTATGTTGAACCTATGAACTATGCCGACCTATGTCAAAAGATTTCATAAGATAATTTACATATATCCATGTCACAGTTGGGATAACGATTGAGCTAGAAATTGACCTTAATAAATGCAATAACTAAAACCAGTTTTAATATCAACACAAAGAATTATGACCGTAATTTGAAAAATTATAATTATCTCACATCACTGGGCTCCTTATCATGTGATACAGATGAATCACTGTCCTCAAGCAAATCATCTTTGGCTAGATGACTGATGCTATCTCCATTGAGTCCATGGATTTTGGGTAAGTCTGTAAAACAAAATGATGTATAATTGTAGGGTTAATCAAGAATTGTAGCTTGATATCTAAGATAGGTACAGGATTCATAATTTATAAAGGATTTGAGCTCAGGCAATTAATTTAATTTGTTGCATATAATTATATAGGTACTTTCTTAGTTTAAAAAATAGGCTTGCCTGAAAGTATTGAAAATTGAGAAATTTTGACAGGCAAATTTTAGTGCATTTTGTAATCGAGGGCAAACCTCTTTTTTTTGTAAACGTAATAGCCCAGTATAATAATGTATACCAACAATAAATTCAAGCTTAGTATAATTATGTTATGTTGTTTTTTAACCACACCTATTGGTGCGTGACCCCAAATAGTGTTGTGCCATATTTTCCAGATATTTGTCATTAAACGTACCTTCAACGATGTCGTCCTCTGCATTATCGTCGGATGCGTCAGAGCTGCTCACAGCATGCAACAAGTCCTCACCAATCACCGGCGTCGGTTCTGACCTGCTAGACTTATTCACAGAGCTTCTGCTTTCAGTGTTATTCGACGAGCCGCGCCGTCGTTGGGATTTGTTTAAACTGTTTAAGTTTGTCAGCCTACAATATTATAGCATATTAATTTAAAGTTCCTATTAGCATTATAAAACATAACATGACTTGGAAAATCTTTAGTTAACATCAACATAAGCACAAGAATGCGACTCTCCTCCCCAACCATTTCAACATTGTGATGTCTTCTACATTCTCAATACATTAAGTTTTGTCTTTTGCTATACGATCTAGTTATAGGTAGTTCTTCGCCTTTTTTTATACATGCTCGTCAATTCTCGTAACTTATGACGTTTTTGAGCAGTGCAATAGCGATGTGCTTTATATAAAAACCCACTTAATCAATACAAAGTCGTTGGTTTTAGAAAGCAACTTTTGCACTGCTCGCGCCTACATAGGACTTGTAATGAGAGCGAAATGTGGTGTTATATTACGTACATTCGTCTAACACTTATCTTATTGCAATTATGCGAACACTGCATACCTACAAATTCTTAGTATCCGATAGGTTTGCTCGAACCTTAGTAATATAAATGCGAAAGTATGATTACCTTCATTTTCATCCGGTATATATTCATGGAAAAAAGGTGTACTTTATTGTACTAAAGAGTTATAACTGTATTTACGTATTTTCGATATTATAACATATTGGCTGTGGCCATGGTTGATGGTAGCAAAGACCTTTCTGGCACATCAACTATAAATTTTAGGTATTTTTGTCAACTTTAAAATGATATCACATGGTTGTGATGGATAGAACACTCGATTTGTTATGAATGGAGTTATTGAAGATGTTAATAAATGGAGATGGCTTCTACCTAAGGAAGGATAATGTTTTATTATGTAGTCTATTCTAAAAAAGACACTATCAAGATCAGGCTGAAACAGGTTCCCTATGATGTTACTTCAGTTCGAACTATAGTAGTGATTAATTCCCATGATAAATATTTACCCATCAATAACTTTGTCACTTGCATCTTGATTGTCTGAATTCTGGCCGCTGCTTCCACTGGGTTTTGCTTTAGAGCGTACCATCTGTAATTATTTTTGATATCTTTATTCTCCATATTACGTTATTATTTTAATCACAAAATTAAGATGACTTTAAATACCTATGCTCATGAGCAGTTTATTTTTCACTCACTTCATATTTTCATACAGTATATTCAGAATTCTAACTACACCTGAAATTTTGTGCTAAATAAAACCTCCAAATATGTTTATTGGCATTTAATTGTTCACAATCTACCATCACATAGAACAATATAAACCTTAAACTGTTACACAAGTAGACATGGACTGTTAAATGTTGTTGTTACTTGCTTAAATCTATAAATTCATATTTTTACTGAATAACATAGTTACTTACACTGTAGCCTAATAAAAACAATGGCAATAATAGTGTACTCAATTAATTATGTACATCTTTATGACTTATAATATGACAAAACTTATTATTAATAAGTTTAATGTAGGTACTTATTTCCTAACCTTGCTAACACTGGAATTTGAGTGTTCATCAACAGTTCCATCAATCTGGTCAATACTTCTGCCACATTCCTTGTCTGAATGTTTGATCTTGGCCTTCTTCTTTGGTTGAGAGGAATTAGAGGATGAATCATCATTTTTCTTTGCATCATCGCCTGATGAAATGCTTGAAATACGCGTTTTTTTCCTGTTTAGTAATCTGTTTTTTCTTGACTCCTCTTCAGAATTCTCACTATTTTCTGAACTAGATGAATAATGTAGAAGCATTTTTTTAGCTTGCATACTTTTCTTTTTGTGTCTTATTTTTTTCTTTCTTCTTCCCAATGATTCAGACCTATCAGAAGAGTCATATAACAGAGATGATTTTACTTTCATTGGATCTTGGGTTGACTCATCTGGATTATTTGTATCATCATTATTATATGAGGAGTCATTATCTTTATTACTGTTACAATCACCACTGTTAACATCATTTAGATCATCATGAGTTGTAGGAATTCTATCATTGTTGATCACTTCATCTTCATTTTTATCTGAATCTGAATCATGCAGTAAGGCACTTTTAATTTTTTCAGCTTCTTTTGCAGTGTTATTAGTATTTGAATTAGTGTTCTTGTTATTTTCCTTATCAGTGTGTTCCTCATTCTTGTCAGAATCAGTATCATTAAGTAGTGCATCTTTAATGGCTGCAGGATCTGATATAGTTTCATTGACTTCTTTACCATTGATATTACTTGAGCACTGTTCTTTGTCAGAGTCTGAATCATTAAGCAAAGCATTTTTAACTTCATCAATATTGTTTTCCTTATCTTTTGATACTTCACAAATTGTTTTACCACCTTGAACAATTCTTTTTAATTTATGATTAACCAAAAAATTTATTGATATATTTGGCAACCTTTCTATATTAATGGTAAACTGTTTTGGTTTAAAATTATCAAGTTCTTTCTTCTTACGAGCCCAATATTCAACATTATCTTTATCAACACTACTTCTGGACTGTTTGCGGTCATTAGGATTCCGGTGTGTTATTGAATTGGTACTTTTGTCTTTTTTACTTAAAATGATAATGTTCTTTCTGGCTTCTTCAACAATTGACTTCCTAATTTTAGTTTTTAATACGTCAGGTTTTAATAGTTTTGTTATATTCACGCATCGAATCATTGGTTTGTCAGTATCCACATCTTTCTGATCATCCTCAGTTTGTGCAGTATCTTGATCAGAATCTGCCTTATCCTGAGAGTGATCACTTGCAATGTCATCTAATTTAATTTTCTTGGCCTTAGGTTTTCTTATACAACTGTTTTGACTACCACTTTCACTATCTTCACTGGAAAGGGGCTTGTTTCCTTTCTGTTTTGTTTCTTTGCTTTTCTTATTTCCAGACTCTTTATCACTATCTGAACTGTCATCAAAATTCGACATTTTATTTAACTTCTTTTTATTCCCATTTTCTTCTGAATTTGCTTTACACTGTTTTTCTTCATTTTTTTCCGATTCTTTAATATTCTTACTTTTCCTAAATAAAAGGGTTAATGAACCCTCTTTCTTAGAGGAACAGTCTTTATTATGTTTGTCAGAGATATCTTTGTCAACTGACTTTTCACTTTCTTTCACAGAGCTATCAGCAAGGTCGGCCAATAAGTTTGAATTATTTACACTTTCATCAGCTACAGGAATCTCTATTGGGCTTTTATTTTTAACACCAACTGATGATTTAGTTTGGCCATCTGCATTTAGTTCGGTTTCAGAAATGCTGTGTGATTTTCTCCGGTTACTTTTAGTTTTATCATGAACTATACTATTTCTTCGGGATGGATTACTATTTTTCTTAGATTGTGTTTCATCAGACTCTACTTCAACTAACTCCTTTTGAGAGACACGAGAGCTTTCACTATCCAAATTTGAATCTGAATAGATAATGGAGCTTTTTCTTTTAGAACAAGAATTCCCTGATACTCTTTTTCGGAGTCGTTTTAGTTTGCAGTCGTAATACACAGGGTATTTGTCCCGTACAGAATTAGGCATTCTTTTAGCCAGTACTTTTGCGGACGTAAAATGTTTCAATGAGATCTTTTTTGACATTCTCAATTTGTATGATTCATATTCAAAGAAGTAGAATGTTTTCTTGCTTGTATCGAGCTTTTTCTTCTCTTTTGTTTTCCCGCCAACGTCTGAAGGCGCCTGCGATGCGTCAACTATCGACAAAACTTTCCGAACACCGGTTTCGACATTATCCAGCGACTTTTTAGACAATTCGCATATAAGAAGCACTTTAGTGGCAGCTTTATGTACAGCGTGCGCATTTTTTAACTTATCTTTTCTAATTCTTTTTTCTCTTAAATTTTCAGAACGATTGCGCAGATTTAAGCCAAGTTTTGACAAATATTCCATTGCTTCACATAATACATCACTAACAGGCACTTCGGCAGCCATTTCATGCATCCGAGTTTGCACTTAACTTGAGATTATAATATTAATAGTGCCCAAATACCATAACTTGTTTCACCAACAAACTCTTGCCGTCAGTCAATAATTAAACACTTCGACTTGAAATGTGCAAAATGCTAACACAATTTACCAATTTCCGAAAAACCAAATAAATTACCATAGACTAAAAAACGTTCCATATCTAAACTTTTTTTCTGAATTATTTTAGTCTACCAATATTTTAAACACATCTGGCAATAAAACATAAACAAATATTGTATTTGCAATTTTCTTGCCTAAGAATTTCATCTTGAGGTCAATATACGTCTGTTACTTAGAAGATAGTTAACTACTACCTACTGTAGAATAGATATTCTATCGATTGTGAGATATCGTTAGACGGAATGGAACGTAGCGCTTCCTCATGACCTATTCAACTCGGTCGGGTTATAAGCGCTATACATAAATATAAAACACAAAATAGCGGCAAATAGGTATATACATGAACTATAACTTATGCAGCACTGTATGCATAATTACTTACAATCAAGTAAGATATATTTAATATGTATGGAGCAGAATAGTGTAAATCATATCATTGTTGTCACAGTGTCACATAGGTGAAACCTAAGCTTTACAAAAAAAAATAGAGGTACCAATTTTTTGTACTCACCTTTCATGTAAATGGCTGAACTAGTGTTATACGGAAACCTACAAAGCAAATATAATTAACTATGATTGAAAAACATTATAATACGTTGTATTATAGATTACACTGTAAAATTATACACATATTCCACTTCCAGACCGAAAAATCGGCAATATAGGCAAGGTAGGTAAACTATCCAAAACAGTCGTGAAAAAGAACCATAGACACTAGAGACGCAATATGTACCACGGAAGTTATGAATGCCTGTGTAACGATCCATCCATCATTTTTTTGGTTCATGAATAAATAATATTTGTTCCATAATAAAGCAAATTCTACTTATAAATAGATAAATGAATTTACGAAGGCTTATATATTTCATGATAATCAAAACTAAATTTATTAGTAATTGTAAAATGATTTGTGAATTTCGAGAAGTAAAAATCGACTTACCTACTCAATATAAAATTAACCCTAATTTCATACAAAATTATATCAATAGTAATTATAGCCTCTATTTGTAGCCCGGTATTAACCCATTAAGGCAATCATTTTAAAAATCGTAATTGGAAAATGTTTACGGCTTCACAAAGTAAAACCATGGATGTTGCATGTATAAAAGAATATGCAATACAAATAAATCGTTAGCGGCTTTTTATTCTTGTTCAATAACCCAATCCAAATTTTCCGATTAATATAACTTTTACATAAATTGCTATTGTACCGTTTCTCAGCCTACCGCAGTGCTGGACATAGGCCTCTCCCAAGTTACGCCATAATATCCGGTCCTCCGCCTTCCGCATACAGTCCCAGGCCCCTACTTTTGTGAACTATCCTTACTGTTAGTTTCCATGTTTTGGCAACGTAGGTCATGACAGGCAGGACGCACTAGTTGAATACTTTTGTCTTCAAACTTTGCGTATTGGTTACGAGATTACGAAATGCTGCCTAGCCTAAACGGATCCTTCGGTTAGTTTCTTTCTCAAAGTTGTGTCTATCAAGTTGGATAGTTTGTCCTAGGTAGACATACTCCTGCACAACTTCGAGAGCCGTCCCTTCAACTAATATTGATTTCGGCACAACATACATGTTAAACATGACCGTAGTCTGGTCTAAATTCATGCCAAGACCACCACGTCGAGAAATCCTGTTTAGACTAAACGCAATAATAAATACTTACGCTAGTCAAAAATAAACTCAAAGTTTCTTTTTCGGGATGGGTTTAGGCCGACGACCCCGAGGGGCGTCTTATTGGGCGTAACTGGACAAAGGCGAGTGTGCCAGAGCCTCCAGCCAGAGGTAGGTTATCTGCGTTGAGGGGCTCGTAGCTACGTGGCTACCGCTCATATCAGTTAATCTGCAGGGTCAAGCCGTGCTCGCCGCGATCAGTCTTGTGATGGGTGACAGTTTTCACATGTAGTGACCCCTCCGTGCTTCGGAAAGCACGTTGAGCCGGTGGTCCTGCGCCTGATTTCTCTCAGGGCATGTCGGTCTACCGTCGGATTATGAGTGTGAGGAAATAGGGATTGCACCTGTGTTTGCGCATATACTTGTGCAAAGTAATGTCTCCTTTGTAGTTGGCTAGTCTGAAAGTCGTAAGAAAGGTTCTCGAATGGCGACTACGAACTGGAAGATCGTTGGCAGGTCACCAGGTGGACCGACGATATCGTCAGAGTTGAGGGCAACCGGTGAATAAAAATGGCAAGTTGTCGTTCATTGTGGCGTTCAAAAGATGAGGCCTTTGATCAACAGTAGATGTCTTCCGGCTGATGATGATGCTTTTTATGTATTTGCAATCCATTTAAAGAGCGTGTACGGTTCTTTTTTATTTTAATTAAGTAAGAGCTCAACTAACTGCCATTCATGCTGAAGGTTCTTTAGTTGAATAGGCGGTATAGTAAAAAGACTTTAGCCTGCCTGTAGGGTGAAAAAAATCCATCAATAAAATTATTGCCTGTCAAAATTATCAAATTGTCAAAGCTTTTTATGTCAATGTCAAAAAAAGAAATCTGGTTGCTGCGATTGTGTAATAAATAATAATGAACGCTCTAAGAAGAAACTCATTAAGAGTTGTATCTCGATACTTCAGTGAAGGGGCACAGAGTACTTCCCCGCCATCTGGACCGTCGACTCAGACTGTGCCTGATGTTCCAGGGCTGAGCGACAATGTAATCCAACCAGCACAGCAACCAGTAGGCCCCGGCGTTGATCCTCAGAAGACTGGAGCCTATAAAGTTCCAGAATATTTCCAATACGACAACATGAGTTACTTTGAAGCCGAAATTGAAATGTCTAGGTTCAGACTACCCCAACCCTCAGCACTCAAGAAGTAAATTATAAACAATGTATATTTGATTTAGTTTAATTAATAAATATTGTTATAGAAGTTGACCCCACTGTATTTTATTTGATTTGGTAAACCTGGATTGAGAATAATTATTTTGCCCATTTGCTCAAAAGAGAAAATTATAATTATGGATAAAGGAATGTTTTCTTTCAACATTAAACAGTATAATTATTATGTTCATGTAAAATAAATACATCTATAAAACATAAATTGCTATTACAGAAATTGTGTGGAAAAGTTATTGTGAAAAATTTTAAAAAGATTGTGATATGTAGAATTGTTACAGGTATTAAAGTACCTAGTTCCTAAAACATCTTTTTTATTACTTTTTTTCCATCCATACAGACACCGGTAGTGAACTGGTATAAGAATGAGTTTAATCAGTCAGGGGACCTCTTATATATGAGTGTTTATTAGAATTGATTAAAAAACTAGGTTTTTGACATGACACTTGTGTTTTATTTATTTAAACTTTATGTTACAAAAATGTGTACATAGGCAGACTTAATGTCTGAGGCAATCTCTACCAGTCAACCTTAACGTGGTGCAGAGAATACATGGAAGGCCCAGCACTTTTTTAAAAATAATTTTATTATATATAATGACACAGTCATACACACATCTTTTTTACAAGTGTTTACCCAATGAAACAGACAGTTTTTTGATAAAGAAATTCATCCAATAAGTAGTAAAATAGTTTTAAAATGACCAAAGACATAGGTACAACTATTTTTTATCTAAATCTGCACAGACAGAAATAGTGGGTTCTTATCTGTACTAAATTCTTTTGTATGTGTGTGGACTGGACTTAACGGCTGGACCAATTTTCATGTAGTTGTAATATTCTTAACCGGATCCAGTAGGTGGTGCTGCAATAGTTTTTTTTATTTTCTGGGAATACATCTGCCTACGTGACACAAAGTGCTTGCGCGGCCTCAAGTTATACTATTATATATTTTATCGAGAATGCAAGGTCTTTTTTTCAAAAAGGGAGGCCTTTGCCTTCCTCTTTATTCGGTTGTGTGCTAAAGTGGACCACCAGTCTCTCCTGAATGCAAGCAGCTCGTCATGCCACCGTCGTCTGGGTCTGCCGCGATGACGCGAGCTTGCCCGAGGATAATTCCTTACGGTCTGCACTGACCCTTAGATAGTTGTAGCAGGGCAGTCTGTGTAACATAATTTAGGAGACAAGCTTCCATTTAAGAAAATAGTACTTCTTTAAAAATATATAATTCTTATTTTATGATAAATACATTTCAGGGTTAGTACATGGTCAATCTTTAAATACCTACCTATTTTTTTTTTAAATTCAGGTAGTGACATCAGGTATGGTGAAATATCTATTAATGATGTTAATAGATGTTTCACCATAGTATGAGCTGGCATGCCAGCTGTAATATGCTGTTTGGTATAAAAATAATTTAGGTAGTTTTTGTAAATAATAACAATATTTAATTTTGAAATGTTTTTATTTAAATCTTTACGATTCCCATACATACTATAAACCTACAACTAAATAACGTAAAATGCAATATTACATTTCAAATAGGCTGACTTTTTACACAATTTGCAATGCTCATGTTACCTATTAAGACAAATGCACTAAACGATGGCTGAAGCAGCTCCACCTATTATAACAGCAGCATCAATATCTGTAAGAGTGGTCGCAGGCTCCAGGCTTTCAGCGTACACACTCTCGGCTTCATGTTACTTCTTCTTAGTCAGCTTCTCAGACAAGTCGTCAAAGGTAGGATCTTGAAGGTTGATCATCAAGCTGTTTCCAGGAAGGAACACACGGTTTTGTGACTGAGCAATCATTCTAGAGATGCTTTGAGCAGCACGAATCTTTCGCAGCTTCAAGTATCCAGGGTTCATTCCCATGGCCTTACCCAACATTTCAGCAGCTTCAGCTTCACCCTCAGCTTGTACAATTTTCTGCTGACGCTCCTGCTTTGCTCTTTCCACAACGAAAGCGGCGCGCTGAGCCTCTTGTTGGGCAACCTGCTTAGCTTCAACAGCAGCAGTATATTCCTTGCCAAAGCTTAATTCAGTAAGGGAAACATCATCCAATATGATGTTGAAGTCTGCCGCACGCTCCACTAGCTCTCTTCTTATCAAAAGTGACACCTGCTGACGCTGTGTAATCAACTGAGAAGCATTAAACTTAGCAACAACAGACTTTAAAACTTCATTGCAGATGGATGGCAATACTTTTTCATCATAATCAGTGCCAAGTTGCCTGTACATGGTAGGGAGCGAGCTCGAATCAGGGCGGGATAGTACTCTCAAAGAAATGTTAACCATTTGTAAATCTTTAGAACCGGTAGGTGAGGAAATCTTCCGGGGTCGGGAACGGATGTCATAAATGATGGGATACTGGAACCAAGGTATACGGAAGTGCATACCCTCGCTCATGACGTCTTGTTGTATACCTCCTATTCTGTTGAACATGATGGCCCGGTGACCACCTTCGACGGTAAACAATGATTGCGAGATGCCATAGGCAGCCGCACCTACGACGGCGACAACTTTCAGACCGGCGTTAAGACCAGGAGGTCCACCTTTGGCGAATTTACCCGCCATATCATTCAGCTTACTTTGTGCCATGTTTGTAAAGTATCAGTTAGTATAATAATATTAAATTTCAATAAAAGTCTCAACAAAAAATTTCTAACCTAACTCTTCAGGTCGAAATCGAACAATTGTGCAATAACCATAGACAGAAAGAACAACAGACAGACTATACAAAAAAAAGGAAATTGGTATAATATGATGTGAAAAGCTTTTAAGTAATATTATCTAGACCGATCGGATATTCTGATTACCTTTAATGCCTTGCCATGACCACGGCACAAGCATACCTCTGCAACTTTTACGTTATTTGAAATTTATATTGGTACTATTTGGTATTTTAAATATGCAAAATGAAGTATTGTTAGACTTTAAAATATTAAACCTTAAGGTAGTATTTTTGTTTAATACTAATACATACATACATACATAAAGTCACGCCTGTTTCCCTTAGGCGTAGGCAGAGACCACGGATTTCCATTTGCTACGATCCTGGCATACTTTTTTTGCTTCATTCACACGCATCACATTCCTTATACACGCTCTTCGGTTGAGTGTACTCCTCACTTGCCCTTTTTGCAGAACTACAGATGATGTTTATTATTAACTTAGCTATTAAAAATACTCTTTCAACCATGCAATTATTATATACTTTAACCTGTAGCTACATCTTCATCAACATCCTCATCAACTATCCAGGTATAGAGTAGAGAGGTAATTTTAAGTTGACTAAGTATAGTTTATGATTGTTATTGGTGCTACCAGTGGTACTACTCTATTCAACTTTTTTACTCGTTGGAAATTTGGAAACCAGCTCTGACATTTAATTTTTTATCTGTGTAATTTAGAAATTCAGTAGAAAGGAAAATGTCTGTTTTCATAAAATTCGTCTAAAATATTTACGTATCACAGCTGTGAGACGTGTCATTGTTAGATATTTTGTAGCTCGCCGTGTCAATTAAATCGCTACCGTTATTACAGTGACATTAAATCCCTTTATTGTGATCGCCTAACCATGGATTCGTGTGTTGGAGTTGAACAAGATTTGGATAAAGCTTTAACAAAATTTAGTTCTATAAATGATCATACAAATAGAGTTCTACAAGATATCATAGATCAAGTTGAAGAGTTGAGAAAAGATATAGCCAAACGTAAGTTATTTGAATGCCCTTTGTTCACTCCATGTTTGTGTATATTTTGAGGCCATGACAAGGTAAATTTATCTTTATATTGTTTAGTTCTATTAGTGCTTTTGACCATTACTTTATGATTATATGTTATATTATTTCTTATACAGCATCAACTTTAAAAATAGTTCCTAGAAGTCAATCATAATGTACTATAAAACATTATATTGATTACACCTTTTACCTACTTCAAAGTGACTTTACTAAATATATCATTGCACTCATTAATCTTTTTTTTTAATCACTGGTGCTTAACAATAAACAATTTTATTTCTGTTGTGCTTGCCATGGTTTGTATAGCCATATAAACTTAAATTACTGACAGTAAGAATTAGATTATATAAATTGCATACTTGGAACAAAGGTGATCAACTCAAAATTTATATAACTTTGATTATGCTATAAACTGACTTTTACAATCCTATTTTAAACCTTAAGGGAGATTAAGAGAGACAACATTTTTGTAGTTAGTTTTCTCCTTAATGTGGGCTTTTTGAGTCTTTTAAAGCCAGCAAAATTTGTAGCAACAGGATTTTGCAGGAAGCTCATTTTTAGTCAAAGGGTGCAAAATGTTATAATAGTAAAGATCTTTTTTTTCAGAATTCTGATATTTTCATATTGACAAAAACTGTACAATGTTCTTTAACACATTTACATAACTAAAAATTTTAATTGTTTGATTTTATAGATCCCACCAACACTCCACTATCTCCTGCTCAAGCCATGGTGGTGAGTGACTTGGCAGCATCAGTCAAACAGACTGTATTCCAGATGTCTACTGGTAAATATTATTGTAACTAGGATTCTTCTTGGAATACCTTTGTTATTATTTAAATAATCAATAGATTGTCTATAAGTGTGTGTACTGGTTGTGTTTAAAGTGTTTTATTTATTGTGTTAAATTTTTTTTTTAATTTGGTATGCATTTGTATCATTTGTTAGATTTATTGATTGGAGCTTATTTTGGGTTGGTGTTATATCATATTCCTAATCTTACAGAGCACCGCGAACTTCACGCCACGGTGTCGCGAGTGGGCAAATCAATTGATAGGCACTTTATTGCTGACTATGCTTCAGTGGCACCAAAGGCAGAATCCTTTTGTAATGACACCAACAGGCCTATCATGGAGCAAGCTATAGCACAACACTTATACAGACAGGTAAAATACTAGTGTCTTCGTATTCACCTTACAATAGATAAAATTTGAATGGTTAGATTTGACAATTAGCTATACAATTTTTTTTTAAATATCAACCTAACAACCATTGTATTAGAAAAATGACATTTAAGTCTAATTTATAAGAAATGTAACCCAGCTTCTAACAATGCTCATGAACTACAGGGATTAGAAGACGTCGGCGATGCTTTTGTGTCTGAAGCAAAGATAACGGGAGTGGAGCGGACATGTACATTCGCGTTACTGCAGCGCTGTGCAGCCGCACTGGCCGACGGCGAGCCGAGTGCCGCGCTGCACTGGTCCGAGCGCCGCGCGCATGAACTGCACAACTCTCCCCTACCCTTCACCTTACATAGAATGCAGGCGCTCAAGGTAGGCCGCAACGTTGATGTTGAGTTAAGTCAGAGGAAGGTGCACTTCCACTTCTACATTCTATTCACTAGCCCTCTATTTTAAAACAAAGTTTTGGAGTGCATTAAAATTCTTCAGCTTCACTTCATAATACATGTGCCTGTATGTCAGTTGGCGCGCGAAAAGGGTGTGGGCGCGGCCATCGAGTATGCGCGCCGTGAGTTTCCGCCGCACGCTGCGAGGCACGAGCGCGCGCTGCAGGCCGCCGTGTGCGCGCTGGCCTGGTGCACGCCCGGCGCCGGGCCCGCGCCCGACATCTACCAGCACCTGCTCGACCCCAAGGCGCTCGGTCAGTACTACTACACTACTAGCTCCCGCCGCACGCCGCGCGGCACGAGCGCGTCAGTACTACTACATGAAAATAGACTCAGTTACATAGTTTTTAACTGCCTTATGTCTGAGAATTGTATTAAAACACTATTGCCCACTAACGTCAAGCATATAGGTACATTACTACTACACTTACGTGAGTTTTTATACAATAACATAAATAAAAATTAACTTATAAATGTTAAAACCTTTTTTGTGTTAGTTGAAGTTCATAGTCGTTTCCTGTCCAGGCGCGGAGGCGGCGGAGCTGTTCATCAAGGAGGCGTGCGGGCTGCTGCGCCTGGCGCCGCTGTCCCCGCTGGCGGGCGGCGTGCTGGCCGGCGCGCGCGTGCTGCCCGCGCTGCACGACATCCGCGCCAAGATGACGCACCCGCACGTCATCGCCGCCTGGTCCGACGACGAGCTGCCCTTCGAGGTATAAGCACCCCACTTACTAATTTACTTTTTAAGACTATCCCAAGTGATTTTATCGGCCGATAATACCGGATGCGAAAATGCGTCCCTACTCCATACACAAAACTGCGTTTTTATCGTCCGATAATTTTATTCGTGTTTTTGGCAGGTTTTGCCCTAATGTCGGGCAGATTCTCCATTATTGTGATGGTCTTAATTTGATTTGTATTTAATTTCATCATCTTCCATAGCTACTGTTGTAGATACATTTTTAGAACTATCGGTAAAACCAAATTTCGTCCTTGACGTATTCTTAGTACTTACTTCGGTTTCGCAGCTGTGTGTAGGATCGTATGCATTCCAATACAAATGTTCTAAGAACTCATATCGGAATATCGCAAGACGGAGGACTGCAAGCGTCCTACTTCTATTGCGTCGTTATTATCCGACAGTGTGTAACTTTATAGCCGTCCTAATACACAATGTACTAAAAATTTATTTCGCAATAACGCATCCGGGATTATCGTCCGATAATAACGCGGTTATAGGGGAGAGTCTTAACATATTTTTTGGTTTCCTGTCATTAGTGCTATTAGTACTAACAAAAACTATTATTTAATCCACACTGATATCACTTATGAATTTAAAATCATGAATAGATAATGTGAGTATAGGGATACTACACTTGCATTCAACATTTCTCATTATTATACTCCGTCTGCCTACTTCTATATAAGTTCTTGTTAATTCCAAGCCCGTTGCTACCTACAGAGTTGTGTATTCCAGGTGGACCTCGGCGAGGACGGCGGCGGCTACCACTCAGTGTTCGCGTGCCCCATCCTGCGGCAACAGGCGTCAGAACAGAACCCGCCCATGAGGTTGCTGTGCGGACACGTTATATCCAGGGATGCGCTCAACAAACTCGCAATGGGAGCCAAGTTAGTATACTCTGGTCTTTTTAACGTCTACTGGACGCGCGAGGCGAGTTCATTTCCAAGTGTAGTGTACAGAGTTTACCATGTTGTCGAAGTAATTCCGGCAACTCTTAAAATGTAAAGTACGCAGCTAACGCCCAATAGTTATAGACGTTTCGCCGCATGCTCCATAAAAAATTAAAGACGTTTGATGGATATTGCGCCGAAGCAGTAACTTAGTAGCAAATCTAAGGATTTTCTGCAAAATTATACCAGTACAAAAACGCTAAAATGGTTTATAAATGCATTTTAATTTCAGATTGAAATGTCCGTATTGCCCGATGGAGCAGTCGCCGGCTGAAGCCCGACAGATATACTTCTCATGATATGTCATAGTTTACTATGTACGATTCTGTTGTTATTTATATGAAACAATTTTCACTGGTAGCACAAGGGAACAAACTTGCCACTGTTAGCTTTAGCGTTACAGAACTGACAAATATGTTTCAAAAAGATACTGATTTTTATTATTATACCTATTTTCGTACTAAATAATGACGGGTTGTTAAGATTTATTCTTTGAGATTCCACCAGTGACAAAAAATGGCAATATGTTGACAACTGGGATAATTAAAATACAACGAAGCAGCGGAAAAGAGTCCCGGATACGTGCGCTGACTTTGACCCAAGTAAATTCTGAAAGACGATGAATGAATGGTTTACACTTATTGAATAGTTATATAGCAATACGATATCCGAATTAAGAGATATTACACTAATTACTTGCGTGCATATTTTTAAAAATAAACTCAAACATGCAATGAAGCTTGTTTGTGTTTTCGGAAATAAACATTAAATTCTAAGTAGGCTTACTCATCGCTCATCGGTTTTAAAAGAGATAACTGAAACATCTGTAGCCTGTGTTAATAAAAGTAGAGCATTTGAATAGTTGGAGTAAAATCTTTTTTATCACGGTGGTGTCTGATACGGCGAACGTTGGGAAAATAATATTTTAATAGATGTTAAATAAGGTAGACAACATTATATTGTAATTTTAAGACAAATATTATTATTGTATGTTTACGTACTGACTGGTTGTAGAGCCAAGCTTTTGTTCTTTTTTTTTTGTAATAAAATGGATTCAGTATTTATTTGTGGTCGTTTTTATTTTTTGCTTTTTGTGTCGTGTATTTCAAAACATTAGGATTGTTGACACCATTAACCAATAATTCCAAGACACTTCTTTTCTAAACAAAAGCTATATTAGCCTTAAAACCATATATATTTTAAACTGTGAAATTCGATTTTTTTTCTTTCAAATCAATAAATAAGCCAATTGAGTTTACAAATTAGTGATGTCATAGGCTCCTATTCCATTAAATCCATGAGAGAAAAGCGTCATGATAGCTCATAAAAAGTATGAGGTCAATTGATTGGTGGTGTCAGCAGCAATAAGTGTTTCTAGTTTTAAAGTAGAAAAAATCTGTGCTTTATTTGTAAAATATACGCAATTTTTTTTTAGTTTACATAGTAGGTGTGGCAGTCAATATTTCGGATAGTAATAATATGTACCTAAGTAAGTTCTATTTATCTTTACAACTATCGCTTTGCATGATTATATTATTAGAAAGTAACAACACGGGAATTAACGTGAACTTTATTAATTGTTGGCTTGACGTTTCGACCGAGTTACACCGGCCGTGATCACAAGCCGACTAGCCTACTTATTTTATTTAGTTATTTTCTATATTAGCGTGTATTCCTATTTAGCGTGAATACACCAAGCGCAAATAAATGCGTTTACTATCTTGATGTACACTTAAGGCATTATAGTTTTTTTTAATAGGTTTCGTTAATAATCTACGCCACTTGATTTGGAAAATAAAGGAGAACTATACAGTGTTACCTCGTACATAAATAATTATATGGTCATTCATAGAAGTATCAATATGATGCAATAGTTACCATGTAAAAAAATATTTCATAGGTATTCAGGAATTATTTATTTTTTACGTGGTAATACTATTGCACCATATCAATTGCATAGATATTCGGAAATTATCTATTAATATACGTGTGAATGAAGCAAAAGAAGTATGCCAGGACCGTAGCAAATGGAAATCCGTGGTCTCTGCCTACCCCTCAGAGAAACAGGCGTGACTTTATGTAAGTATGTATCTATTAATACAAGGTATCATCATTTTCGGTGGACCAGTTTTCAAAACTAGTTCGTAAAAGTTACTTTCGAACTACATGCAGTTTGGTATGCTGTAAAACTCAAGTTTAGACAATCATAGGTCGTGATGTATTAAAATAAAACCAAACATACTCGGTACATAATTTATTTAATGGATATGTACAAAGACAAAAAGATTTTAGGACAAATAAAAATTTGGCAATAACTCTCAACAATAGCAATAATATTAATAAAGAGTGGTGTCGTTCAAAAGCCGGCAAAATATCAACAACAACAATAATTTAATTTATACTTAAATATAGTTCGGACATACCACATAGGGCTAGCTTTTAGCAAATTATGACGTCACCGCTGTAACAACACATCATACTCATACTTTACTATTCAACCATTAACCAGATATTACAAATAACTAGTTTCATTTATAGTGATGACGTCATAATGTCGTCCGTAAAACGATAATTCCAAACAAATACCACTTAATTCAAATAAAGACATACATTTTGTTTAAAAATTCCGTTTTACAAACAAATAATAACAGCTTCATTAATTAACCTAAAAATAAATTAATCGATAAAAAAAACCTTCTTTTAACCATAGAACATGAGCCGTAACAATTTTAATATCATATTGATATAACTTTTTAAAAGGAATTTTATGATCATAAGCAACCATTGGTTTTTGTTTTCATGCACAACCTGTACGCATGCATTACGCCTAAGGTTGAGGCTAAATGAAACCACGCCCTGATTTTTTTAATTCGTAAATATTATTCCATGACTGAAGTCTGTGACCATGACGACGGAATAACGGCAATATTGATTGAAAGTTACTTACGATCACAAAATTAAATTTACACAGCACTTAATAAATAAATCGCGTTTTATCACACATAATTATATACGTAGCATCTACCAGCAAAGTACTACTATTAGGTACTAATTATTGCTGTAAAATTGTATCTACATACCACCGAAAGAAAGGCTAGTCGTGTACGGTTAGAGAAAAAAGTTACGCAAAATAGTGTTAAAATTTACATTGAATTTTAATACAATGCTTTTTATTTTAAAGACGTGTGTTTTTAACACAGTCACAAAGTGCTTTTATTACCTCAAAGGCAAGTACAATATTACATACCAACTAAACTCTAAGGTCTTCAAAGGGTATTCACGTGAACTTCTTTCTCTAACTGTAATTTACTTAAGAGAAAACAATACGAGTAAGATGGAAGACGCTCCTAAATACAGCAAAAATGTATGTATTTTAATTATTTAGCAATTAAATTATATTACTATAATATCACTTACGACCTAATCTATCTATGCGTTACATAGTATTTTTATTAATATAAATACATTCATATTACTGGTATTTGAATTTGCTTGATATATTATGGTAATAATGTTATCATTTTCTTAAACATTTGGCACACTTAGACCATTCATTTGCCTACAAAACAAAGTTACGAGGAAGTCAATAAATAATAAGGCTTTTAAAAGTATTTCTAAGCATTTCGCCATTGATTGAAGCATGTTATACAATCCTTGAAAGTTGTCATTTTTCACCATCAACTACAACTTTTATATTTAAATTCTGTTCCATGTTTAGTGTAGCTAAAATATTTATTTGGCATATTCAAACTCTATCGACACGTTACGACACTAATCGTGCGAAAAAACTTGCCGCAGGTTTGAGAGAACGAAAATATACATCAATTTCACTAATAAATAATATTGCTTCATCACAAATCAGTCATTACATCAGTCTAGTACTCCTACGTGTAAATACGACGAAACACCAATGAAATTGTACTAATCAAGCCATTCAAATAAAAATTACAATTGCTTACACTATAATATATATAAATATCGGACATTCCAACACCACAGTTTACGTATACTTGTTTTCTTCTTTATTTTTATGATACACACCTTATAGTCATAGTTTGTAAACTGTGGTGAGAGAGCCCTATGGATAGTATTTATATACCACAAACCCAAACTAACATTACGAGACATTTAAACAAATGTTACACTAAACTGAAGTTTTATCACAATAAACACTATTTGGTGTATTCTTTCAAGGCGTCGCCGTGAGCACCGGATAAATACGATTTCACTAAGGTTTTATATAGTTGGAATCTTAAGTATGGATTTTTTGTTATTAACATCACGCCTGTATTCCCCGACATACAGTACAACCACATTTCGCCAGTTATGTTTTTTTTTGTTTTTAGGTCCCAATGTAACAGGGGGCGAGCCTATGGCCATCAACCGGGCACAAATCCAGACTTCGTGCTGCTACTAAGAATTACCAAATGGAAAAACCCAGGACCTCGTGCTCAACAGTCGCGCTAAGCAACCACTAGACCAACGAGGCCGATTGTTATTAATATACGGGATTATATTCACAGAGATGTATTTTATTCTAAGTCTGTCACAGCCTACTTATCACTAGTTATTTTGGTGTTATGTAAATATAAGTAGTTTGTTAACATCCATGAATACGTCCCAGTTGCACAATATGATTATATATATGTAAATGGTATTTATTCCGGCGCTCGTCCCCTCTAACACACTCCGTACTCCAGTTATAATTATCTAACGATAGAATAGAAGCATTTTAGTAGGCACTTGAGAGAAAACGGCCTCATACCACATATATATATTACTTAACTGTGAAAATACCAATAGATTATTAATTAGCATTATAGCCACACCAATATATGAGGTATTGATTTTTTTGGCTGCATATATTAGCAACTATCGTACGGCATCAGAAATTTCTCATGCCATTTTGTTATATAGTACTGAAAATAGAGTTACAAAATAGCGAACACGATTTTGACAGTATTAATGTCTTCTGTACCTAGATATTAGTTTATGATAGTGATTGATATAGACTCTAAAAAGGAAGCAGCTACGTAATATATCGAAAATGAATAGTTATACGTTACAATTATTAATATTTTTCTATATCTGTGGCGATTGCCATTACATGCTAAGTCTTAACTGCGAGACAACGGGAACTGGCTACTGGCTAGTAAATACCGGTAAAGTTATTTGAGTACATGTTTCACCTAATCACACAGAGACACGTTGTTATAAGTTCTTATAAATATGATAAATAAAACATCTGTTAACACTGGAGGCGATTGTATGAAGTAGATCCCTTGGTTTATGAACACAAAATACGGCTTACTTATGGCTAACGCAACTATATGCTATAATGTAAGTATATACATGTACTATCACTTTCGAAAGTAACATAATTTTAATAGATAAAAATACATTTTGATCGCCCTGTACACAATATTTGTATGTTCAGATCACAAGGTATATTATATAGATTTATACAATAAATATTGCTCAGTTTAGAATCAATAATTTTCAACTTTAATCTTACCGGTGAAGTGTACCTTACATATAGTTGAAGATGCAGACGAAACAAAACAATTAACTAATAATTATAACTTAATACCTATCATGCACCACAATTCCGTCTATAATTATGCACAATAGCAACTCTATTAATGTAATAACTTGAATATTACTCTGGCAACATTCGGCATAAAATCAAATTGATCGACGGAAATACGGCAACACTGTTAAACTTTAAAATTATGTTTAGAATAATTATTTCTTACAATATATTACGATTGCTTGACTATAATAAATGGGGGAAAACCTAAATGCATAAAGGGCGTAACTATTCAACTATTTTCCATTCTTTTTAAATAATATTTCATACTAAATAGTATCAGTAGTATCACATCTATCACTATAAGTAACTACTATTATGTAAAGTGTAATTATTCTAACAACATGGGTTTGAGTAACTCTGTCGTTATGATAAATGTGATGTTTTACACTTGGTAAACATATTGAATGAGAAAATAGTCAGGTCCTAACTAGACAGCAAGTGAGCCATTTTACCTAAGCACATTAACTATTTCATATTGAATATAATTTATATATAGTAAAGACATCTGTATCTCACTGAGATTTGCATATATGGATTGTCTTTATTGGACTAGAGAATGGTAAACTTTCTTGCCTATTTTATATATTGCGACAACAGACATGTAAGATATCTCAAATATTATGTTTAATTTATATTAGTTTTCGTTCTACGAACTCATATGTCAATATAGAATCACTGAATTTAAAGAGGCTTTGCCCCGAAAGTTATATTTTCCTTGAAAATTATATTTTATTGATTCATTAACTTATACATAATTTTTGAATTTTTTTTCGAACGAATTTGACAGATGTGTCTTCGTGGAAAGTGTTTTAAAACGGCACAACGCAACATATTTCTATACCATTGAGAATAACTTATAATAATTGTAACAGCTGGTCTTTGTCGCACAATAACTTGATCTACTAGGTAAATATTTAAATATAAGATTGGAACACACCTGAAGATAGAAGGGTAACATCGCCGATGTTTTCCGCGTCACGCACCGACGAGAATGTAAAATGCGACGGTAATGGGTACACAAAGTGAGGAGTCGATATCAGTAAAGCTTATCCATTTTCTATATATAGTGTAGTTTAACAATTACCAAGTGGGAGACAATTTTGGTTGGTGGAAGGAAGACATTAGCGTTCCAATCAATAGATTCAAGAATGGGCGAGTGACAGTAGGAATCCGCGTGTAGGTTGTATACCCAGTATCGACAAGAAGAAAGTAAAGGGCGTTAGACACGGCGGTAGTACCTGCGCTGCGCGCCGCCCGGCTAGCTGGGCGCGGGCTCGGAGCGCACGCCGGCCAGGTTCAGCAGCGCCTCGGCCGTGCGCCGCTCCTCGCCGCCGCTGTACGAGTGCTCGTCGCGCGCGCAGCGGGAGATCACCAGGTGCGCCGCCGGCGGCAACTGCCGGCCACGAGCATATTACTTATGTGGCTACGTAGGCTGAGGCCGCATTATGGTTAAACCGCCGCGGTTTTAACAGCTTGACAAGGAATCTAATACAAACGACTGCACGGAAAAAGCCGCAAGTGCGGCTGCTTGAGTCTTTTTCTTGAGTCACAAAATCACGAGGTGAAAATCTGCGGCGGAATAACCGTAGTACGGCCTCGTTCTTAAAAAGCATGAATCTAAATTATGTCTAATTGAATTTTTATTTATAAATTCTCAAGCAATAGTGGCTATATAGTGAGTATGGTAGAGAGTAGGTGAGTGTGTACCTGGTCAAGCACGGCGGGCCCGTACTTCATGGCGAGCACAGTGGCGGCGGCGAGGTACTCGTCGGCGCCGGGCTCGGGCTCGGCCAGGCGGCGGGCCAGCAGCGCGGCCCGCGCGCCCCGCTCGGGCTCGGCCCGCGCGGGCCAGTCCGCGGGCTCGGGCCGGTCGGGCCGCTCGGCGGGCTCGGGCCCGGCGTCGGGCGCGTCGCTGGCGTCGGGCTCACCGGCCGCGGGGATGGGTTGCCTCCCGAACGCCTGCGGACATACTTTCTGATTAAAACTTCATAGCGGTGTCCGCTTGCCTCATTATTCGAAATTATTAAATAAGCGCCATTTACTGTTACACATTATTTGGCATGACAACTAATTTATCAGCCCCGTATAATGTTCACTTTTAGGCAAATGGTGGTGCCCCTCTTAAAAGTTTTAATTGAATAATCATACTATTTGGATAAGCCCAAGTTCTACTATAACTAGGCAATGTGTTGAGCATTGCCTAATACGTATTATATACAAACCCACCTGCAGTAATGAAGCACGATGCTGCGGGTCCACCGTCCACAGGGAACCTTTACCAAGACCCGGAGCTGCAGCTACCTGAAATTCAAATGTTCTTCTTAATTATCTTAAGGTTTTGAATACAATTCTTTGCTAGAAAACGAGGGCAAAAACAAAATGATCTATATCTAACCGTTTCTAGATCGTTCTGTTTTTGCTCTACAAATAATAAATGTATGTGCTTATGTTACATTGTTCAACAGCAACTAACCTTATGGAAGCACTTATTCAGCGACAGGTTATGCCGCACGCTGTTCTTCCAGCCCTGCGGCGCATGCCTGAAGTAGGGGAAGTGGCGCACGATCCAGGCGTAGATCTCCTTGACGGGCAGCGCGCGAGCCGGCGCGGCCTCGATGGCCATGAAGATGAGGCACGAGAAGGAGTAGGGCGGCTTGCTGTGCGCGCTCGCCGGGGGGGACGGCGGGGCCTTGCACGGGGTGCGCGGGGGGGACGCCGCGCGGGCCACGGGAGGAGGGGTCTTGGTCTCTCTCTGCGGGGAGAACAAAAACTTTAGAGCTTTATTGAGTACTGACTTATAAGCTAGTAACAAATATTGGAATGAGCGGACGACTGAATCCTATCAAAATGTTGTGTACATAATGATTAAAGGTTATTAAAGGAATTCTTTATGTTTTAGTTGTTTGAAACTTAGAAGACTGTTTGGACTATCGAAAAAGATTAAAGTGGAAGAATAACATTTTTTACTTCAGGTTTAGTAAATAAAGATCCAATAACCCGTTAGAGCGAACACTGAATGAATTTCAGATAGTATTTATACATAATAATTAAACTGTTTAAATATACCATTAAAAAAACAATATCGCGAGAGATCATTACAATTATTAAGTTGACGAGATAGAGTTAACCTCCACGGATACATCAAACTTGTGCAAACATTACAAAAAGCAAACATCACTTGCTATATAATAAATTAATTTGCGTCAGTTGAATATAAGCTTCTAGAATATTACCAAATATCAAATATAATGTAAGATGGACTCAGATGAAACACACACAATATACAGAGCCTACTGTATGAGGCAACATAAAAACGTCAGAAATATTTATATCAAGTCTAGTATTACGTCAAATTACCAAGAAAGTAATGTAACATATAAATCCATTACGATGATTAAAGAAGACGAAAATATCAGTTAAATGTTTTCGAGTTCGCCTGCCTACAAATCTTTTACACGTTGAATGCTGAACATTAAAGTAATAGACTTCAAGTCATACAGACATGTTACCGCCGCTTCTCTTAGATATAATGTAAGGATTTCTATATCTACATGAAGATACATAAAATAAAAATATCCTTTACTGATACATGATGCCCAAAAACAATAGAAGCATTCTTATATTTGAGAGTAAAAAGAGAAATGGTTGAAGAACATCTTGGTATTTAAAATCTATGGTTGCAACGATAAATACGCTTCCTATCCTCAGTATTCGAATGGTCCACAAATTAAGTTCACGGATAGAAAAAAAAAAGTAGGTCGGGCGCAAATGAGTGCTTCCTCCACACAATCGCGGCTGCACGACATCGGTTCAACAAGCACTTGTGTAAATAAAACAATCCGATTGTAAACACCGATCGTAACAAAAGAAAATTCTATTGATCTTAGTTCTGATGTATAATTTTTATAACAGCACACATGATCAGTTTTGTTATTTGTACCATTGTAAATCTGAAAGTAATTTTTGCAAATGGAAGTTTATAAATTATCTTGGAGTCGAGATCAATTTGTTAATTATTTGGCAGTACATCTGTTGCGGACTCTTATCACACTAACATACCTGTAGTTTGATTATGTTTGAAGGTTTTCATCTCATTATACCTACTATTAGAAGGGCATTTAGCAAGGCAGATGAATCAGCTTCAAAGTCGACTCCGATAATATTTTGCCTTTAGTGGATCCCTGTTACTAGGCCACCTTTCTCTACCTATGATTGCGATATAATTTACAAGGTAGCAGAGGGATTTGGCTAAGAGAACGGGCTTGTGATAAATACAATCCGAAATCATCAATCTATCTGCCTAAAGGCGATTAACTTATCAGCTAGGTAGTTGTTGATAATAGCATGATGCGCTCTTCGTCCACAGCCACGTGATCGTAACAATTTTCCCCTAAAAGCCCCATTCGATGTTCGATAATTGTCAAACTATGTTATTTATCACTTCAACCACATAGATTTCGAGCTATATTAAAAGTATAAAAACCCTTTTATCACCTTTTGTAACCCCTCAAGGTGGGACTTCAAAAAATCTTTCTTAGTGCACCTCTAAGGATCTCCAAATTTTAATTTTCTACGTCAACTAGTTAAGGCCGGTGTAGGCTGGCGGTCAGTCATGTCTGTTTATATAGTTATATAAACATTGGTTTTTAGTTGTCGCCATAGGAACTAGCTGTAGGTAATGGTAGTTTATTAAATTGCACAGTGCATGCGAGTATTGTATGCTAAATTACTTTCGTGTGCAGTCCGATTTTTAGGAAACAGTAGAGTCATGCAACTTATTTAATTATTTTGTCGTGTACTGCACGAATGAATGTCGCGAAAGCGCTGGACAAGCATGTTGAGAATCATCGAGAGTGTATTGCATATTACTGTATATTACAAAGGCAGTTGACTACTTTAGTTTCTAATATAGGATTACAATTAGCTAATAGAAGTTGCCAAAATCTAACATTTCTAAGTGCTTTTACAGAAAGACTAGGAATAATCTAATGCTTGTAGTATCTCAAATACTCCTCGTATCTTGCGCTTTGTCATACGCCTAATAAAGAACTGGGTTACTAATGTTCCAAATGTAGGCTTCAGCTTATCTAAAGTTGCGCACTCTGGCAATCTTTGCGCATTTCATTGATACACGTGGCGCCTACAATACAGCCACACCACGTGACACGACGTAGGATTCGCTCCGTCATTGCCGTGTAGACAATGGCTGGCGTTGGCGCATTATTAGGTACTTGTCTACCTGTGTCGTAAAATAAAGATAGATATCAGTGCTGTTGATATATTAGTATGGATTGCTTAGAAGCTTTTACGTTAAATTACTGAGGTTACGTTCGAAGTTGAGATTTCCGTGTAATTTAATTTGCAGCAAGTTGAAAATTTTAAACTCTTGTAACGAAATTTTTATTTTTTTGGTGCTGGTTTGCTATCGACGGATTGGTTAATATTAGTTAGCCTACATGCTGTAATAGTAGTAAGTTGCAACTTGCAAGAGATTAAGGACGATACTCATTACTATTATGTAACTAAATACTGGGATATTGCAGCACTCTAGAGCATATCATTAATTGTTGTCTATGAAAAAGACTCTTGCAGTGAGGCTGAGTTTTTGACAAATCTTGAGTTCCAAACTCAAATTTTGTCATGTGACGAAAAATAATCATTAATATTTGACTAGTTACCTGGCGTAGTACATAATTATGATGATAGACTACTAGACCATAAAGGCGTGATACCGAGTCACTTCAAGGTACTACGCTTAAAGTACGAAGTATCATGTTATCTCATGAACACATAATAAATACGTATACGCTATCTATTTATGTAATACAATTCAAGCGTTATTAATTACTAATTAATTATTTAACCTGAACTTAAGTTCAGATAATCTTTATCTTACGCTTCTGTTACATTAGAGGCCATATGCGCCTAGATGATTATTGAAAAGTATTGGATTATAAAAATTATTCATTCATTTATTACTCTTAGATATAGAAACCAGTAAGTTAAGCGTTGAATGTTTATTAATAGTATGTTTTTATGGTGCATAAAAAGGGAATTCTGTCTATATTCAGTAGTGATGAATGCTACATTTATGTGTAGGAAAATACAGATTAAGTTCTACCAAGTCAAAGGTCGTATATTAAAACCCCAGCACGCACCAATGTCTTTTCGAATTCATGTGCGTATTATAAATTAGTTATCAGTAGCTAATAGCGTTATTAGCTACTGATAACTAAATTAGGTGACGGAAAACATCGTGAGGAAACTGGCATTCCCGAGAGATTTTTCAACGGTATGTAAAGCCATGTCAGAGGCCTACAGGCGGTTTAAATTCTGACACCAGGTTGTTAATCAACCATACGATAAGAAGTTCTATCAGCTTAAGTTTAGCAATTAGCATATATACGTGTTCATCATTGTTTTGATGAGATGCCTAAAATACTTCTCAACAATTTACTCTTACGCTAACACTAAGTATGATTAAGTTCAAAATAAGGATGTAACAGATATTTCGTTTTTGTGACTCGAGTTAGATTATCTATTTTTCTACTTAAGCCGGAAGACGTCCACTGTTGAACAAAGGCCTCCCTCTTAGAACGCCACAATGAACGACAGCTTGCCATTTTTCAACTTACCTACTACTGCTTTATTTACCCTTGACAATGACATTAACATCGATAAAACGATGTAACTATAGAAAATTGGAAACGAGCGTGAATACCTCTACCTTAGCGCCATTATTTTCCCTCCCTCCTTCGAAGAATTAAGGCTAATGGTAAACTACACAAGTAAAGGTGATACTATCATGCGGTTCTCCCACTTATAACGTCTGCGATAATATTTACCCGTAATACCCATTACATAACTCACGACAAACCTGATGAGATTACATAAAAACATTGAAAAATGTACTTTGAGGCGTTTTATCAAGTACATTTTTCATTTGAAATTGTATTTCGTTAGTGATAATATTCTGTATCAATAAAGCGGTACGAATTGTACTGTTTTGTGTACATAAACGGCATAAAGACTGTTTAGTTCCGAGCAAGGAAAAGACCACACCCACCCGTATCATTCAGTTTGACTAGAATTATTCGAAGCTGTCGAAATAAGATGTACAGACGGCAATGTTCCAGACACTCACCTTCACAATGATTTGGTTGTCAATCATTTTCGTGTCCTCCATATCCACACCATTTTTTGTAAGATTTATACCTGGAATAGAACAAGTTTTTGTTCAGTTTAACTCTACGTCGCATGAGTACATAACCTTTGCAATTAATCATGTTGTAGAAAAAATATGAATGTTCTATGCCATTCTACATTATTAGAAACTAATAATAAAATGTGCAGTCACAGTGTTTTGTGACGGTTCATTTTCAATCTGAAACAACATTATTGTTTCTATAGCTATGTATGTTTTTAAACCTGCATATTTGAATTACATGTTGAACTAGTACATTTTTTTTCTATTCAACTTTTACAACTGCGTACGACTGATAGCATTTATGACACGAATTCGGTTATATTTCATCGTGCGCTGACTTTAGACTTAAATTTCGTAACAAATTGACTTCAAGCATTACAAGTGTTTAATAAATACAAGGCATTGATCGAAGATAATACGGTTAGGACCGAGCCGGTACCTATGGTGTCAATGCCGTTATGTTGTTAAATGTCTGGTGTATTGACGAATCACGTTCATTATTAACAAGCATGTCATGAATACTGGAACCATCTGACAGCTGCCATGTTTAAAATGTGCGCACTGTAATGCTCGAGTGATTTACGTAACTAATAAATCAGAACGTCTGTACTGCTACCGACCTGCCTATCGTGCTTGAATGAAAACATATCTAGCGATCAATGTTAATAATGTATAAGGGCTAGATAGAGTAAAGTAAAGGAGTGTTAAGGTTATATCTAAGCTACCTCTAAGTAAATTCCTGTCTTGAAGCCAGCTCAAACTGGTGAGGTCGTCGTCGTGATCGGCCGGGGGCAGGTTGCCGGCGTTGCCTCCGCAAGCCACCCTGATGGATGAGAACGGCACATTCATACAATTGTACGAAACACTTAAATTGTTGTTGAGAGTTTGTGTTTCACTGTGGAACCCTTGCGCCTCTACATGAGCAACATAAACCCGTATTTTAACACTACAGTGTACAATTTTCGTAGGAAGTAAGGAATATAAAATAAAATGTATTAGGGGAAAAGCTCAAATTTATTAAAGGAGGAACAAACTACATGGTAACTCTATGCGTGTGACACCTACGATCTACTTTACATGTCCCTTGATAATAGGTACGAGCAAACGTTTATACAATTTTGTTATGTGGGGGACACATCCTTTTATCAAAACGGACATATAAGTGGTAAGCCACACGCACATGTAATGTTTAAAATGGTTTTCCTGCTAAGTACGAGTGATGTAGCAAGGATTGGTACTAGCCTGTACTACTTGATGTGATCATCGTATAGAACAAACGAATACGTGAAGATAGTTTATCCTGTGGTTGATATTTCTGACTGAAACCGCAGTACAGGACAAACACATCTGTCGTACATGCCTTAAGTTAGGCGTAAAACGTTATCATTATTTATCAATATAATGTAATAAATTTTGCAAAAAGAAATATATATTTTTCTTGTTGCGACATTATGACGTCGATGGCCATATAAACCACACGATTTCATAACCAACTCTTTATCAATCACAACGCCTATTCCCGTTTTATCACGACTCGTTTGTCTTACCCACTAACCTAGCGAAATGATAACAACATTACATTTATCAGTTTTTATACTGACTTACGCTTGATTGATGACCTGAAACATGTTGATATTCTAGATAATTAGATAGCAACAATCTAAAATTTGGCCTGATTTGAAGGCCTTGCGTCTATTTTAGTGTATTTCCTACATATTCAATAACCTCACATTCGTTACCATAATTAGTAACAGAGAAGTATACATAAGCATACAATCAGATATTAGAGGTTCCTTATACGCTAAATGATTGGTCATTTACCGAAACTCATATTGCCATCTTCTCCCTAACTTATTCGTATGACGGAGTTTAAAAGTATATATGTATAATTATAATTACCTATATTAAATTTAAACAACCTACATCTCTATTACAATTATGTACACATGCCATGTCCTTTAGAAAGCCGTATTAAGCCTACATTTCCCATGTTTATATACGCACATAATAAAAGTGTTATGAGATTTAAAACTGCTCTAGGCAGCACAGGACAACACTGAAGTGGGTCACAAGTAGACAATGTTTAACAAAATTAACTGTTAATAAAACTTGTCGGGTATCTATTACATCACGACTCACAAGGCACGTGAGCTAGAACACACACGTGTATACAAATATAATGCTTTTTTTTCAATAAATATTTATAAAACAACAACTTATTATTCCATGTTAGCGCGTCTCATTTATGTAGATTATTATTTCAAGATCAGCAGTTGCTATCCATTCAAATTATATTTGAACGTTTATTGCGTCGTTTTATGTACTGAACATAAAATAAATGTCATAAGGCTTCGATTGTTAAATACTTTTTATGTTTGATAACATTATTAATATTCTGCCGTCGCGCCATTGCCTATACTGCGTGGGGAACTAATTTGGTTGGAATGAAGATGCCATGTCCTTTGTATTACGCAAGCTTCCTTCATGCAAATGAAATGTCACACGTTTAGAGTCATAGTTAGGTGTCACCAACTTGAAGTGTTCTTCCGTACGAAACAGGAAGCTGTTTCGTTGGATAGCCCATCACTAGACTGGCAACCTAATTGATTATGATCAATGTTAGAAGAATGTAATACAGTTTTGACTGGTCCGGAAGTTGCCTCAACATTTTCATTACGATTCAAATGATTTGAAATTGGATATTTCGTTAAAAGGTTGGACATTTAAATACAAACGAACAAAACAAAGATCCATACATAGACAATCTAGAAATTCTCAAAGTATAAAGGTTGCCATACAGATCTATCACAGTTTATTAATTATTTGAATTTATCGCTAACTGGACTGGCGTCGTGGTGCTTATTTCCTTGTCTAGTATATATGAGGTCACAGACATTCAAGAGGCAAGTTATATCTGGGCAGCGTGCCCTGCGCGACGGAGTATGAACTATCGACAAATGAAAATAAGTTCTTGAAAATGAAGCTGATTGTATAAATGTACTCATAGAAGTCTGTAAGTTTGAAACGTGTTCAATAGGTACTCTTAGTAAAAGAAATGAGCATTGCTAGGTAGGTATATGTATTTTACGTTACACGTATAGATAGGTATCATATCATATTACTGAACGTGAAATGGGCCATAGATTTGAGTAGGTGGTTTTTGTCAGGTTGCCATACAATCTCCCTACTTACGAGTTTGTTTATGAATGACAAGCGTTCTAGAACACGAATATTAACTTTCACATATTTATACTGTTTTTAAATACGAAGCTGTCTATTTAGATCATTATGGTAAGAAATCAGCACCGCCTCCAAACATGCGCCACGACCGCGACGTCAGTTGTTCTGCAGGATTGTCGGATATTTTCCCCCACTAGTCCCTACTGGGAATTTGAATTCGGCTTCCGGAGTTTGTTACTTCCCGCACGTGCTCAATTGTAATGGGCCATCTATGGTGGTATTTTGACTAATTGAGAAAGCGTGCCCATCCGTCTTAAAATTGATTCATACCACTATAATTTAAGAAATGAAACCGAACCTTTGGCAGATAAATAATCAGTAACATCAAGTGGGTAATTACCCAGTATGTTCCAGAATCAAGGAATTTGCTATTGTATAAAACTTACGCCGGCTGTGGTTGTTCCATATCGGACTCGTCAGACGCGTCTTCAATGTCGTCAAAGTTGTCAATGACCCTGCCTGACACCTCTAGGCGGCGCAATGAGCGGCCACTTGACGCGACGTGACGCGCAATCTGGCGGATCAGGCGGCGCGGCAGTGGCAGAGAGGCGCGCACGCCTCGCGCTGGGGACCCGCCTCGCTCGCCGCGCATTGGCGCCATCTGGGGGAAGAAAAGTCACGTGTGAGACCTTAGTAATAGAGTACTAGATCACACGGATATTATATGCAGAATTGCCTTTATAACTCATAGGCTGATTTACAAAAAAATAAACGAGCTTATGAATAGGAAGGTTTAAGGTTAAGGCCAACGTCGTATGACCTTTTAGGTAATGACCTAGGTATAAGATTGTAAACATGAAGATAAAAGTACAGTATCTAAACAGCTAATAATTGCATTTTCTATTACAAAAATATAATATAGACTAGTTATTACAAAGTATAAATAACCACGAAACTGTAGACAATCATAATCATAAAACCTACATGTTAATCAGCTTTCGTTTTAATTCACTTCACGACTTAAAAGTTAAATAACTGATTCGATTACAGCATATTTTGATAAACTCCACTACGTAATCAGACTTTAAAAATTCCAAGAAAACATGTAATTATAAAGGCACCTACCTACCTATCAAGTATTGCGTAAAAAGCATCCACGTCGCGTTAGCACAGCGTCAAATGATCAAACAAAGATCCCACGATGACGTAAAAATTATACACCAAGTACATACAAGCTGTATATTTGTCTGTAAGCATTGTTTGGTGTGTCCATTGTCAGTTCGACGCAATAAGTTGTGAAGTATAGCACTACAAGACTTACAAGCGATATTGCAAGTTCCTAATTATGTTTACACCTACCTAGGAAGCAGTGTTGCAACTGTCCAAATTATTTATATTCTATTAGTCAGTGGATTCGTCGAAATGAATTTGGCGCTTAAGTATACGAAGTACGTAGCTGTGTTCTGGCTCTGATTCCGTAATGAAGACAAATGTTTTGTTTAATAAGTAAATTTCCTTCTTTATATCCTACGGAGTATGCATTTCTGTCTGCTGGGAACTCAGAATACAGATCAAATGATGCGAATATACAAGACAAAGACGAAAGAATCAAGCCAGAAATATGACAACAATTTCTATTACCTTCTATACGTATATCCCGACATTTTACTTTCTTATTTCTATTCATACATAGGTGCGCGGCTGACCTTTATACTGACATCACCAATGAGGTCAGCTTCTATATAAATCCCTTTGCTAATCGCGTCTCATTCATTCTCTGTACACGATCGAAGCATTGGGGCATACCTTATAGCGGCAGCTAATAAACCGCAAATGATCTCGTAATGTACATTTTCTGAGTGTTCTGTAATTATCACATAACAAGTTAGGTAGAGGTACAAGCGCACTACCCGTAGCTACGCCGCGTGCGAGTATAAGTCTCCATTTCTGATTTCTGTTTACAGCTTCCTGCAAATTTTCTTCACGTTTGCAGCTTTCATTCATTTCTTTATTTTTTGCTAAAGATTATGCAAACTTTGAAGTACCAAAGAATTACTTCCCGACTATAGGCGCCTCACAAAAGACCAAGCACAGGTACTGCTTTTTATAAACATTCAATTGAATTAATGTTATACAAAACAATAAGTCACGTCGCCAACTTAAGCTAACGTCCATACTGTACAGCGCTTCAGCTAAATATAGCGAAGCTATGTCTAAGTTTAAAACTCGGGCAATCGTTACCAAATGCAAAATCTTTATTCGATTCGTAGGTCTCTCTACGTATTAAAATTGCATGAGGTGAGGTAATATTAGTGATACTGATTGATCTCCAGAAAATTCAGGGCATCATATTCTTCGGTGTGCAGGATTCTGGGTCCTTCACTTTTCGTTTTTTATTTTGACAAAGAGCATCATCAATCGGAGACGAATACAGCTTGGGAGGGCCGCAAAAAAACAGCGATCCATTATTGGGAGTCTTAAAGTATTTAATTTGCGTTTATTAATTTCACGTTTAAAGTTCCAGGTTAAGTTAGTAAGTAAGGTAGATAAGTCTTAAACTACCGTGTTATTTACAAGATAACGGAACTGCTTTGATCGCCACACTTAAATTTAAAACGATATTGTGTAATAATACGGAATTTACATAATAAGAATGTAGAAAGGAACGCGAAAAGAAAATACATGTATTTTTATCTTTAATTTATCGCGTGTAGAAGCTACACAATCACATAATATCGCGTGACCTTGGCATAGTAACAAACAGCTAAATGTAATGGCGTGGTTGCGTCGTGTCGTGGCGTCCCCGTGTCATCAGCGAATTGAATTGAAGTCGCACCGAGACGCCGACTGACAAACAAGCGTGATTATCTAACGGCTGATATTATTTACAATGCCCTATTATGGACCTGAAGAAGGTATAACCCAAGTTTAGTCGATTATCGCACTCAAGAAACTCATTATCGTTGAATTAGTAACAAAAGTAGCTCTAGTTTTTAGGCAGCACAAGAACCGTTATCTATGTGTACGACAAGGATGTCAACAATCATGTTGATGAGAATGTATCCGGCACGTGGACGGAGCTTCTAATCATGACACTTTGTAGCTCTAAACAGGAAAGCCTTGCACTTTATACGGTTAAGTTGCGTAGGTAAACATTGTTTTAGAAAATGTATTTTGTAATAATATTTATGAATAACATATAACAGGAAAAAAATATGGATTCAATAAAATACGTAGATCATAATAGGTGTGCACTTTCATGCAAAATTAAAGTATCCAAAACAAATATTATTCAACTACTGAAGAATACATAAATGTATGTATTATATTTTAAATTTTATTACAAAGTTTATATTAAGTACAGCTATCAGATAAACAATGTTTTCTATCAATCTAATTTACTACAACACTTTTTTGACAAGTTGTAAACAATCAACAACTATCATGTGCCACTCATAGTTCAGTTGGTCTAATGAGGATATGATGTCATTATTAGTCAACATTATTTAGTTTGTTTTGGTTCTGATATCACAGTCAATGTACATAGGTAACGGTTTTGTATTTTATGTTTGTTTTTTTTTTTTTACAAAATGATACTTTGTTATTATTTTATTATGTTGTTTAATATTCCTCATTATTGTTTAATTATTAAGTATATATTTGTTTTAAAATATTGTTTGATTTTAATTTATATTAAGATTTTCACAGATTAATAAATTGTATATCTCAATTTTGTCATTATAAGCCTATGATTGGCCCACAGCAGGGCAAATGCCTCTACTCATATAGAGAATGATTGACCATTGATCACCCGCAGAAATTAAATATTGCTTGCTGCTTTATTTCTTGCAGTCTAAAAATAATGGTTTATTTACATGTCTGTTACGTTGAGTAAATTTAAACAGAATTTTGGATTTTACTTTATCTTGCATCTTACTTAGATATCTGAAGTGTATAGAACCCTGATGTTATATTGTATTTATTGTATAAAACATAGATAAGAATTGTCTCCAAGGTATGCTATCTTAACTAGCCACAAAAAACTTATCTTTTGGGTAAAGATTATGAAGCCTTGAAACAACATTAAATATATGTAAATTGTATATTATGATAATTACAATAGTCAGCAAGCCCAGTTGGCCAATGATGATGTTACTAAAAATAAGTTTAGGGTCTTCGCCCTTTCTACAGGAATTATGGATTCTAAAACAGTAACAACAACACAAATTTAACTAATGCACACATCTTCACATCTTAATTTTAATTGACTTCATTACTGAACTGGCAAGACTGACAGAACACTGGCTACTGAACCAGTGTGTGGGTTTTATTACAATAATTGTGTTATTATGTTTGAAAATAGAGATACTGCTTAAAGGTAAATTGAGTAAGCTAAAAATGAAACTACACTTTTGAAACTAGAGCACTGTCTCTGGGTGACACTTAAAATTAGAAATCCTACAGGAAGTGTGAACTGAAATCTAGGTCACACAAAGGTCTAGGCTCTATTTATAGCTACCATCAGCAGGCTTATGATACTATGCACAATAGACTATGATAATGCTTTGATGATAAGCAAACAATGATAAATTGATTACCAAGGTCATCACATCTAAAAAATATTATTTGTAGAAATATTCTAACATGATACTTACTCAGAAACTTCAAACTATACCACTGACTAACAAAAAAACCCCAACAATCTGCATAAACAATTATGTTATGGCTAATAGACACCCTAGCAACGTAAGCAGCAAAAATACGGTCGCGATGCAATTGAGGTGTGATGTAACAGCTAGTTACCATGTGTTATTGTATTCATTGGGTCAGCAGTGGCATCAACAACGTGTTGCTAGGAAACTGGTGTCCGGCCAGCGCGGCGACCGCGTGCGCGATTGCGTCGTGCTCGTGCGTCCTACGTCGTGCTTCCGACGTGGAACCGCCGCGTGCAGCCTCGTATGCACGTGCCGACGCTCACCTCCAAGGGTTCTTACATAATCGCAGGGACTGCCACTGACACGACGCCGAGGACAGCACAAACGTTGACTAACACCCGTTCCATATTTAGAAGGAGCGCCACCAATGCGTCTCGACGGTATTCATGCGTCTAGTCACATTTTTAGAACCGCATGTAAACGATACTTTTATTCTCTACGCTATACATCTAATGTACATATCGCTGTATCCTACTATTTCATTATTCAGGGTGCAAAATCCATAATG
Organism: Abrostola triplasia; assembly: GCA_946251915.1. Taxonomy (NCBI): domain Eukaryota; kingdom Metazoa; phylum Arthropoda; class Insecta; order Lepidoptera; family Noctuidae; genus Abrostola; species Abrostola triplasia. The sequence continues at coordinate 3,412,306 of OX276434.1, read as the reverse complement.
CGTAATAAAATAGGACTAAAAAACAGATGTAATCGTGATACTAAACTTTATCTAGCTTGGTTTGGTGATGAAAATTAGAAAGATGGTCGAATTTGACACATTGCACTTACCTTAAGGTTGGATTGTTTGTTAGACGCACTAATTATAAATTATAAATTAATAACAATAAATAAACAGCATTCCGCGACCTCCGTACTTGTGATCAACACTCAACAAACACCTTCCTCAACACCCAATCAAACCATAAACTAAAGAACAACCTACATAAATAAACATATGATTTGTAAATGTCGATGGTTAGTTTTCCGTTTCCGATAACAATAGAGAAGCGCTCAATATTAATGAAAAACTTTATTTAGGCGATTATCAAATTAATAGTACATGACAAGTTTCATTCATGTGTTACTTTAACTATTTAAAGTCATGCTTGGTGTTGCGGAAGTTATAAATAAATATGATTTCTGCGAAACGTTTTAACTCAAATGAATAAATAAAATAAAAGTAGTTTTCAAAACCTTAAACGTGGCTGAGTAATCTGGCAACAATACCATTAACCAAAAAGAAGAAAACACGTTAAACTTGACGTGGACTAAAGTAGCTGGCTCACCGTAGTGAAATAAAATATAAAGGCTTTTAATTATTCCACACTGTTATATGCTTAGTGATACTATGAAATAATTATTCTAAATGTTAGCTGACTAAAAGAAAATGATTTTAAATATTGTAAGTGCATACTTTCTCACAAAACCGAGTACTTAACTTTTTCCATCAACCTATTTTCCGGAATCGCTGATGTGTTTTTCGTAGTTTCGAGATTTATCGTGGTGTTTTATTTTTTCTTTACAGAAAATGTACGCGGTGTTGAGTGTGTTACTGTTACCATTACTTTTAAGTCAACAAACAGAAGCGGCTGCGGTTATATCCATTGATTTAGGTTCAGAATGGATGAAGATCGGCATCGTGTCTCCTGGTGTTCCAATGGAGATAGTTTTAAATAAAGAGTCAAAGAGGAAGACGCCAGCTGTCGTGGCGTTTAGGGACGACGTGCGCACATTCGGTGAAGATGCGGTCACTGTCGGCGTACGATTCCCGAAAAATTCGTACAAATATTTGTTGGATCTGCTTGGCAAGCCATATGATCATCCAATGGTCCAAGCTTACAGGTCAGTGACATGTTTGCATACAATCTCTTTTAAATGTGATCTGACTGTTCTTAAACACAGTAAACACTGATTTCATTATCCACTTGAACTTATTACATGTATTGTCATTTCACATTTCCAATGAAGTTTGAAATGATGTAATTTTCCATTAAACATGAAAATCGAATAAACATTATATAGCAGTATATCATGCAAAAGTTCATAAAATATCTGGTTCTGCCATTGAAATCATGTGTTTCTATAGGTTTTAGTTGTACATTTCATCACTATATTACAAAAAAACATTTGAATTATCAATATGAAAGTAATTTTAGATTAAAAGTAGGTTTGATGATCTGACTCTTAAATTTTTGTACACTTATATTCATTAGAATGTGACGGCTCAATCTGTCCGCTTGTTTCCTCTGATCCACTGAAACAATTGTAAAGATTTAGGCATGATTTGTTAAGTGAAGTACCTAAACTATGGACATCATTATTTATTCCCATCTGTGGCCATTGTTATATTTTTCAAGTTTTTTTTTGCTATGGTAACATAAGAAATCCAGTCGACAGCGATGAGGAGGAATACTTTGATGCATAATTTTTAGTTTAAATTTTTTATTTTGTATATATTTATTTTTAAGGAGTGTATATAACCTTGTAAATAAAACTAAGATTAGCTCATGCAATGACAATACCTTATATAGTCTTAATTTAAATAAGAAATTGGAATACATTTAATTATGCAAGTCATATTTGCATAATCTGATACAGTATCAGGAGATATTATCCTTTCATGTCATTATGGTTGTCTTCGCAGAGAGAATAGTAAAACAATGGCCACAGGGCACAGACCTGTAGGAGGTTGGCTGACCAATGAATGAGTATGCTACATGACTATGTTAAATATGGAAACTAAATCTCTTACAGTTACTTATGTATGACTAGCTAGTAAAAAAGCTAATTTAGATTGTCAAATTTTCAGAGCTCGCTATCCATACTTTGAGATAGAAGCCACAGATAGGGGAACACCAGTATTTATACATGATGAGAAGACTAAATTCACAGCAGAGGAGCTGGTGGCACAACTCTTGGCCAAGGCTAAGGACTTTGCTGAAATAAGTCATGGTAAGATTTATGTTCTTATATTTGTATAAATAAAGTAATGAAAATGAGAAGGAAGTGGTATGCTAGAATTATAGCAAATAGGAATCTGTGCTCTAATATTAATAATATTAGTTACGAATTCAATGTATAGTTTAGATTTTAGACTATTTAGATTTCAACTTCAGTACACTTCACATGTTAATACTAATTTAATTTACATCTAGTACTTGGTATTATATTTATTTTATTAAATTGAGTACAGTTTGTTTCCTATTGACAGCAACTTATGGTGCTTAAATGCTCTCAAACATGCCAATGTCGTAATAGTATTAAATTCAAGTTTTAGTAAAGTATTGTTCATGATATTTCCTTAGGTCAACCAATCACTGAATGTGTGATTACTGTGCCTGGCTACTTCAACCAGGCTGAGCGTCGCGCGATGAAGGATGCTGCTGCTCTCGCCGGGTTGAATGTGCTACAGCTTATCAATGACTACACTGGTATCGCCATTAACTATGGCATATTTAGGAGGAAGGTAATTTTTATTTTATCCATATTCTGTCTAATTTGCTGCTTTTAGTTTCTTTTGACAGCAACTGACTTTCAACTTTTCATGAATAGAAAACCCGTATAGTCCGTTTAACCAACAGTAGTATTCATTCTCTATGCCTTAGCTCGCCCAAAATGGCCCACTAAAGAGGCTAAGTGCGGTAAATGTCCAGCAATACCATACCATGCCTTAGCTTTTACATTTATTTTAATACAAGTTTAAGTTAAGCTGTTTTCCTCAGTAGGGCTTAAATACATGTGCAGTAGGTGCCCATCCAAGATGTAAACCCAAAAATATACTTAGCCAAAAAGGTATTTACATTTAAATATTTGTTTTAGGAAATCAACGAAACTGCCTGGCATGCGTTGTTCTTTGACATGGGTGCGGCATCCACGAAGGCGGCGCTGGTTGAATACAAGACTGTCAAGATAAAGGACAAGGGCTACGTCGAGACTGTGCCTCAGTTACAAGTATTGGGCGTTGGCTTTGATAGGTAAGCTACATACAGTATTCCTTAAGGTATATGTCTAGAATATGTGGTCCTGAACGACGAAACATTGTTATATTTTCACAACAATATGAACAATATATTTATTAACAATTAAAAAGAATTCTTGGACTTTTAGATGGAGAATTCTATACTAAACGTAATTATCTGCAGTATTAAAGATATCAAGTTATTTACATGTATACTCTTTTGTTGTCAGAACTTTGGGCGGCCACGAGATGACACTTCGTCTTCGCGAGCATTTAATCAAGGCATGGGAAGCGAATGGTGGTGGTGACGTCAGAGCGTCACCCCGTGCTATGGCGAAACTGCTCTTAGAAGCAGAGAGACTGAAGATTATTTTATCTGCGAATACTGAGTTCCATGCACAGATTGAGAGCTTACTTGATGATAAGGACTTCAAACTGCTGGTAAGTAGTTATTAACTTTAATTAAACTAAAGATGGTGTAGAGACTAGAAAAACCTTAAATTTGTGCATAATAACATTAAGGATTTATAACCGTGGTCTGATGATTGCTCCCTATGGAAGTTTCTATCACTAAGAGTCGATAGTTCTTGCGTCGCGACCGGTTAGCATCACAGAGTGAGTGAGGTGTATATTTTATTTGTTCCTTTGAAGGTTACCCTAACTATAAGGTTATTAAATTTGACATTTTTGTGTCCAAATTTGAGAAAGACTTGTGATTTTTGGATTAAATAAGTCGAATGTCTACGAAAGTTCAGTTGAAAAGTATATTTTCCTATTCAGTCTAAGTTGTTTTAAAGCTCGTTTGAGTTTCGTTACTTGTTGTCCTTTCGCCGTTTCCTTAGTACCGGGGGTCGAGACCTATTACGAAATTAGCTTCTTCCGTACGATGTTGCCCCATCTACTCCTGCTCTCAGCGACTTGTACTGCTCCTGACATGTTGATATCGAGTCTGGTGCGAATCTAATCTAACGAATCTGAATTCTTTGTGTGTGTGGAATGTTTTCATCGTATTAGAGTCTATTTCATCATCATGGTTACGTTAAAATATCGAGTAATTATGGAGTATAAATATTGTCGTGGCAGCAATGTTGCACAAGCGGCACGCAACATCAACAAAGTTTACGGATCGACCACTACAAAATAACGCATCATCAGTTATTGTTTTACCCGCTTTCATTCCAAAAATTTCCACTTTAAAAAATAAACCCAGTGGTCGAACGAAATTTCTGGTCGACAATGACGAATTAAAGGTGATTGTGAATGCTGATGATACACAATCTACCGCTGAATTACCAGCAGTTTTCGACGTTAGCATCAAAGCAATATTATTCCATTTGCGTCAAATTGGCACGGTTAAGAAGCTAGACAAATAGGTGCCCACGAACTAAATGATCGCCAGCGCGAAGAATGCGTGGAGGCGTGCCTTGCACTGCTCAACGGTAACACAAACAAAGGAATTTTTAACCGCATTGTTACAAAACCTGCGACTAAAAATGCATTCTGTCTGACAATCGCAAGCGCTCAGCAAGTTGTTTGGATCCTGGTTCGGCACCTAAACGAAAACTTACTCCTAGAAAAGTGAAGTTCATTATTTGATGGTCTATGGCTGGTGTGATTCATCACAACTTCTTACCAATCGGCATGAGCATTCTTGCACATGTGTACTGTGAAGAACTGAACACAATGTTGGATAAGCTTAAACGTCTCCAACCAGGTTTGGTTAATTGCTCGTCTCCGTTGCTACACGACAACGCGCGATCTCATACTGCACAGTAGATAGTCTCCAAATTACAAGAGCTGGGTTTGGTAGCTCTTCGTCATCCGCCATATTTACCAGACCTTGCGCCTAAAGACTTCTTCTTTATCCAGTGGTAATCTCTTAGCGGGAAAAAAAATCAATACCTCTAAGGCCTTGAAACTATCAAGTGCCTTTGAAGACTTTTTCAAAAAGGGCATTGATAAACTGGCACTGCGTAGGTCAAGATGCATTGGTTGCAGGGGTGATTACTTTGATTAATAGAAATATAAAATGTCGAAAAACATTACGTGAACTTATTGCATAAAAAACGGCAAATTCGTAGGTAGAGGCCTAATTTTAATAAAGCGAGAAGACTCACACGACGCGTTGGGAGTTTTTTGTCTTTCTTCACGAAACATTGACCAGGAAATGGTATCATTAGGGTATAAGAAACAATGTTCTGAATCTTTTTAGTTCTTATTTGAGTAATAAGATTCAGAAAGTTGATACCAATGGGAAGTTATCCCTATGGTTCTCAGTGACAACACAGGGAGTACCACAAGGTTCGATTTTTGGTCCATTTTCAATAATATAAATGACTTGTATTGTTAAGGATTCTATTTACAGATGAGACTTCAGTTTTAGCTCTACTTAAGTTTCTGATGACCACTTTAGTGCTATCTATAAAGTGATCAGAAATAAAATGATTGATCATTTAACAGGTGACCCGCGCGGAGTTCGAGGAGTTGTGCGCTGACCTGTGGCCGCGCGTGTCGGGCGTGGTGCAGCGCGCGATCGCCGCGGCCGGCGGCGCGGGCTCGGGCGCGCGCCTGGTGCTGGCCGGCGGCGCGTCGCGCGTGCCCGCCGCGCAGGCCGCGCTCACGCAGGCCGTGGGCCACGAGCCCGCGCGCTCCATCAACGCCGACGAGGCCGCCACCATGGGCGCTGTCTACAGGTACTGTATAATACTAGTGTGTCGGGCGTGGTGCAGCTCGTCTATTTTATCTACTATATATATCGGTTGTATTCACGTCGATATTCGGGAATGCTGACTAGTTTCGGACTCTAACGGAGCCCTTATTCATGAGCAGGTGACGCGGCGGGGGGTCGCGAGCCGACCGGTAGCCGGTATATATAGTAGATAATATGGATAACACTCACGAAAGTTATTATAGCTCGTCTATTGCTAGCCAGCTTTTTTCAGTACCTAATATATTATTGTACATATATTAAATATCTCGTTAATTTTACTTTAGTCTGGCCAACTTTGAATGCACGAATTGTAACGAAGTAATATATCCATAGTACCCGTTTTAGCATCCCACTACTTAGTTGTCTCCCACTTTCATCATTGTTTATCTATGATATATATTTTTTATTTAATAAATCAAATCTTTACTCAGGGCGGCATCTCTAGCAACTGGCTACAAGGTAGCGCCACTGAACGTACGTGACGCAGTCCTCTTCCCGATACAAGTCACCTTTTCAAGACACGTCGATGGTACCGACAAACTGGTAAGTCTTACATTACAATTACCATAGAATGAGATCCAGTGCCATTTTTAAAATTTTAATTTTAGCTTTCTAATTTAAAATTTTCGGTAGTAGATTTATTTGGACATATATTTCTAATGCTCATTAATTTTGTCTTGAATTGTATAGAATCTGTCTTACTATATGTTAGGTTACATAAACTAAATACATTTTGTGTAATATCATTGATACTATTGTTTCAGATCAAGAGGACATTGTTCGGCCCCATGAATCCTTACCCACAAAAGAAGGTAATCACTTTTAATAAGCACACAGATGACTTCGATTTCAACGTTAACTATGCTGAGCTAGACCACATACCTTCAGTAGAACTCCAATACGTCGGTTCCTTAAATCTCAGTCAAGTCGTACTAAATGGAGTCGGTGCGGCCTTAGCCAAGAACACTGGTGACAACATTGAACACAAAGGAATCAAAGCACATTTCAACATGGATGACTCTGGTTTATTGAATTTAGTCAATGTTGAATTTGTTGCTGAGAAAACTGTCACAGAAGACGATGAAGACAAAGACAGCACATTATCTAAGATAGGAAGCACCATTAGCAAACTATTTGGATCAGATGCTGAAACCCCAGAAAAGGTTGAAGAAAAGACTGAAGAACCTCAAGAAGGTGAAGCGAAAAATGACACAAAGAAAGCCAACGAAACAGTGACTGATAAACAAAACGCTACTGATACTGAAACCAAACCGAAACCCAAAATTGTTGTACTTAAAGAAGCCATCAAAACTGAGGAACAACTTCTAAACATGCAGCCTCTTTCGCCAGAGCAGTTTAAATCTTCCAAAGCGAAAATCGCTGAGTTAAACTTGGTCGATAAGAAACGCATCGAAAGGGAAACTGCCCTTAACAATTTAGAGGCTTTTGTAGTAGATGCCCAAATGAAGATGGACATGGAAGAGTTTGCAGAGTGTGGAACTCAAGAACAAATTGAGGAAATCAGAAAACTTTGCAGTGAAACGTCTGAATGGTTGTACGACGATGGTTACGAGGCGCAAACTGAATTGTTTGAGGCAAAATTAGCTGCCCTGCAGGACAAGACAAATCCGATATTCTACAAACACTGGGAGCACAGGGAACGGCCTGATGCAGTCGCGTCCCTCCGAAGCATGCTGAACAGTTCCAAAGAGTTTCTTAAAATGTCAAAGAACTTCACTAAAGATGCAAATCCTGAGAAAGACGTCTTCACTGACGTGGAAATAAACCTTTTAGAGAAGAAGATTGAAGAGACAGAGACATGGCTCAAAGCCTCTATCAAGGAACAAAATGCTCTTAAAAAGAATGAACAAATCAAACTAACAGTAGACAGCATTAGGGAGAAGATGGCGAACTTAGATCGTGAAATGAAGTATCTATTGAATAAGATGAAGATATGGCGGCCGAAAAAACCTGCTAAGAAGGAAACTGACAATAAAACTGAAGAAACTATCGCTGATCCAGAAGCTGAGACTGTTGGTAAAGAGGAGAACGCAGAAGAGGCACAAAAAGAGAAGCCTGCCACAGAGAACGAAGTTGAAAATGAGAGCACAGAACCTCCGCTCCAGCTGTCTGACGGCCAAGAAGAACATTCCGAGTTATAATAGCTGTGTGGAGTAACTTAATGTATTAGTTTAATTTATTTTTTATTTTAATGACTGTGTGGCTTGTTTGTTTTATATGTGGAACAGCTGAAAGTTAGATTATCAATTTGATTGTATGTCTTTGCATTTAGTTCATCCATCCATTTATTTGATTGGTACTTTTAAGGGTACTAGGTAGTAGGTTGTCAAGCTATAGTGATCTCATCTTAGGAGAATATAATCACACCCAGTGTTAAAACTATGATTATTATCCCTTATTGTGCAGAATAAGCGGCGACCTACGTTAGTGAATTGTTCTATTGGGTAATACGACAAGGACAGGGTGTTATAGGATTAAAACTAAATATTATAATTATTTGAAATTTTCAAAGCCGTCAGAACCCCGTCCCCCTGACCCATATTTATCTTTATTTATTGTAGACTATATACTAAACAGTTTTTCTTACATTTCCATAATTTAATCATTAAATTATTAACTAACCTCTACTGTACGTGGGTTTCATTACTTCACCTCTATACTTTCTTGAACAGTTAGTATACTTTTCCATTTATATTTATTACTCTTCGTTGCCGAAAACGAACAAGCCACTCAATTGGAACTTGCAATATAATCTCAAATCAAACTGTGGCCGTCTTCTTTATTCCACACTGAAAGAATTTAAACTTATTTCTTGTTATTTTTCGTTTTTAAATTATATTCCTTTTTATAAAAGAGCGGCTTCTCTCTATGTTTAGCAGTGGCCCCAGTAGTAACGGACGCGAGAGTGTAATGTATTTATAATTGTACCTAAACTTTATGTGATATATTAAAAGGTTATAAGTTTGTGTGAGTATTATACTGTTTTTCTACTACAGACACAGTGTAAGCACAAATTGTACCGGAACAGAGTGTTCTATTATCTCCTTAAATGAAATTAGTTATTATCTAAGCGATTTGTGTGTAAATCTACGAATTTATTCATTAGACAGGATTGTTTGCGATATAAGCTGTGTTTCTTGAGATTTCCGGGGTAAACTTCCTTAATTAATATATTTACTGAGTAGAATAAATGTACGGTGGTGCGGACTAATATAGTAAGCTTTAAGCTGAATAACTTATACAACATCACAACACCCGAAGTTGCAAAACTTGAATATTCTTTATTTTCTGTAACCTATGTGTCAAAGAAAGGGACCTAAGTAGTTATTTATCAAAGAAACCGAGGCTAGGAATAACTCCCTTGTTTTATGATATTTAAGTTCATCTGTTAGGATACGTCCGTGCCGTCGCGAGTGCCTGCGAGCCACAGAGTAGTAAACCCATGGAGGACCAATCTGTAACGAATGTATACATTTGTCGTACTTGAAAATGCTAAGAATTAGGCTCTAGGTAATTGACATGCATCAATCATTTGTATTAAATAATTAGTGATACTTTATGAAATGGACGAGTAAGATGCTTGAAAGGCGTATTTAGAAGTCCATTTGTTTACTACTCCGTGCTGAGAACCAATGTGATGTGTCCGTAGAAGTGAAACAGTGTGCGGACTTAGGTCATACAATTGTAATGTTTTAAGTAAGATTCGTTGAATACCCAGTCGCAAATGGAAATAAATTATACATGAATGATAGTGTTGTTTTATTTATCATCGATTTATCGTAGCTTCGTATTGTAACGTCGGATGTAATAGAAAAGCTGAGGCCAAATTTTAAATAGATAAAAAAAATCAAGTACTCATTCTATAGGAATTTATATAAACATATTATAACAAAATTTCTTGTTCGACACATCCAAGGCCTTCAACACATACATATATCCTCAAACTTAAAACAAGATAGACATAATAATAACATTAATTTATGACAAGCAACAAAGTCATAAAGCATAATGTTTGCATGGAATAGGTCAATTGTGTTTAGGTAGAATCGTGCAAGTCGGTTGTCAGTAGTACTGAGAAGTTGAGAACTTCATTATCGGATTACCACAAGGAATTATTTTAGGACCTGTCCTTTTAAATTTTGTATAAACCTACGGAATTAGGCTATAGTCAAGGCGGATCTCTAAGAGTGATTATTTAAGTCTTGTTATAAAAAAATGCATTCTTTTAAAGTCTTGGATTTCAGATATAGGCGATAGAAGACAACGACATCTTGCCTATGGAAACGATAGATAAACCGGGAAATGTCATTTAAGTAGACAGGGATAGGTCCAAAAATCTAAATACTGAAGACGTAACATAACATCACGCCTATATTCCCTGAAGGGGTAGGCAGAGGTGCACATATAGTTCACCCACATTTCGCCAGTTATGTTTTTCGGTTCCAATGTAATAGGGGGCGGGCCTATTGCCATCAACCGGGCACAAATCCAGACTCCGTGCTGCTACTGAGAATGATCTAATGGAAAAACGCAGAAACACTGCCGACACGGGATTCGAACCCAGGACCTCGTACTCAGCAGTCGCGCTTAGCAACCACTAGAACAACGAGGCATTTCAATATTAACGTCTGCATTATTTTTACTTTATATCTATTTACTTACAATTTGTAGCATATGAGGCATTATATGTTTAATTAGTGTAAATGGTTCATGTAAATCGTACTAATTAATAATAAATAAATAAATAAACTTAATGTTATATTCCTAAAGCAGGCGTTAGAATGCATTTTAAGGTTTCTACTTATATAATCATGTTCATCACAATGCGTACATTATAAAAACAGTGCACGCGGCAAAAAGCGCAAACATCTGTCCTAAGCCAACTACTCAATGGGCTCTAAGAATTTCTAAATTCCTTTAGAGCTAATATTGCATACATTACATATGAATAATTTACCGTACTAAATAAATATCTTCACGAGAGAGAGGACATTTACATAAAAACAAATCGTCAGGAAATTAAAATGTTTCTGAATTTAATTCTAATTACTTACCAAAGAGCAACAGAGACATGGTTAAGACTTTATATTATTTTTCATGGACTGCGCAATTCAGACCCAGACGCCTAAGAACATTTCAGCTATCAACTAAGTTAAAGATGAAGAGGAGCTCGTAGCTGAGACGATACGACGGTATGCGGACACTAACCAAACATGATCAAATTGAATACTTCGTTGCCTCTATACAGTCCCTAAAGCTTACTCAAGAACTGAAGCAAAATAAATTCAAACTTCAATAGCAATAGGCAAAGGTAGCGAACGTTTATTGAGTTTCTTTTAGTCCCACAACAACGCATAGGTTCTACAAGAAGATAGTATTTACTGAGGGAAACTAGTAGCAACACAATTTCACGGTTTGCTCGCACAGAAGGCTTTCTTTACACCTTTGTTTAAAGTAAATATTGAACGCAAAATACACTTGAGAAAACGTGTGTCTTTAACGGTAGGGAACTTTATTCTGATATTGATTGTTTACCATACTTAGGTAGTATCTGTACCTACTTTTTAGTTTCAACATTAATAAGATTTAAGTTAAAAACAATATAATATCGATAGTATGAACGATTTTTATGTCGCATACCTACATGTATAGGAACTCATTGCTACATTAAAGGGACAGTAATTATTATAATTATCACAGAAATATCTTCGTAATTGTTCAGTCAGAAATGGTCAAGCCTGGAGGTAATGAAGTGTATTCGTTGCAAGTTGGGCAGGTAAAGCGAAATGATTAACGAAATTAAGCTCAGCTTGTACAGTGTAGGTAGCTACTATACAAGTCCTTAAACTTTTTGCTTGGTAGGCACTCGTAAACTTGCGGAGTAACCAGCACAGAGTACAAGTACATTATACATGCGGACAGTAAACCAGGGCTATAATGGCAACGTGATATTTCCTATAATAAAATTAACGAAAATGGGGAGTGCATTTTAAAAATTGTATGCCTTAAATGATTTTTAAAGCATAATTAACAGCTATTTTGATGTCAATAAAATACAGCTGAGCTATAGCTACAGAAAATGTTTTTTTGTATCGTTATCTATTAATCGATAGACTTTTAGTCCATCTTACTTATCAAGACTCCCAGGCTCGAGATTTCTCGGTTGAGTCACAATGCGCCATGGTTGATAGCATCTCAAACAAATGTTAAATCATACAATATCTTGACAGGCACCTAAAGCCCCATTACCAGTAACTTGTTTCAAAAGAGCTTTTGTTTTTTTAAGTCCCGAAGGAAGAAGTCGGCGCCCGCGCCGTGCACTGGCGCCTTTCTTTAACTGAGCGAGATAGCTACATGTAAAAATATTTTACGTTGAAGAGAGACAAAGCAATAGCATTCCGCGTCATAGACAGCAAGCCAAATGAATCCAGTTTGCTTGTTATACGCTGGTCGATCGGGTGTGTGTTCAGTTTTGTGTTTTTTTGACAGTGATGTAAACAATTAAACTTGATTTTTTATGTGAATCAATACACTCTTAACACACGAGTGTTGATCAGAACATGTGGTGAAGCTAGTAATACACAAGCATCGGTGGATTGTGGTGGGATTTTTGTACGAAAAGGTAAGAATAACCAAGAATGCAGCCGATTCCCTCTCGCGTCCCTCTTGGAGGAATGTAATGCACCTCGCTCTGCCCCGGCGCACCTTGCGAGTCCATCGAATTTTGTGTCCAGTCGCTACAAAAAGTAACAAGCAATCGTGGATTTGGGATTTAATGAAGACGGTTGATATAAAATTGTAGTAAATATATGAGAGATAACACAGTTGTCATTGTGTTGTTTTCGTAAACAAACATTTAATTCATACATTCCAAGACATGTGTACCGGCTGCTGTTAGCAACAACTATAAAAAACGTAATTTATTTAATGTCTACAATTAATTTGATACTGTATGTACCAATTACAGTATAGCATTTGGAATTGGTTGAATCAGTGGTTTTGGACAACCCGATCTCCATTTGAGCTTATTGAATGCCGTTGGGTTCGATTTCCAGTCTAACCAGATGCGGTTAAACGTATGTTTGGTGGAAAAACTGCCTTCCGCAACCCGTATAAGAAAGAAAGATAAAAACTACATTTATGTACAAATAATATTTGTATTATTAACATTATCAATAGTTACACCAATATTCTGATCTCGATACTAGTTTAAACCACATAAAGAGCTAAAGCAAATGTTTATCAATCGGTATCCAAGAGATACGTTCTAGAACAACCACCCATCCAACCTGAGGCATGATCGTATCAAGAGTCGCTTAACCTCGTAGATATATTGAGATTAATCACTTGACATTAAACCTTCATTTTAAAATGCTATAAACACGCAATATTATAAATGTTTGAAGTTTTTTCACTGTAGTAGGTATATATATCTTGTTAAATCTAATATATTATGCAGTAGGTTAAAGGCCAAGATACCGCCAAAATAGTGCACGCTTATCGCTTCTTACTTCCTGTCAAATTGAAGCTATGACATGACGTGTTGTTAATTATATATTAATTTAAGACTATTGGTTATTATTCATTCACTATTCATATCGTAATATTAAATTATGGATGTAATTTGTCGCCTAAATTACAATAAACTTAAATCTCTTATTAAATCTGAAATCATTAAAAATATGTAAACTTTCGGTATATTTATTTATCTAGAAGATTTTCAATAATAATTTTATTTTAAATCGGTTCGTAATTGGCAAGTAGAAGCCAATTAATATTAATGATGACCTGTCAACTGGTTCGGTACAGGCTAATGGACTAGGTCAGGACTCGGGCGCACTCATGCAATTCTTATATTGAATTTAAAAATTGCGATTGCATTACAATAGAGATTCATAACAAAGGATTGTTGTTCGAATTGTAGTTTGTCCTTGACATTGTCATACAACGTAGGTACGTACACACTACGCTCCACATTAATATTTTCGCCACGTTCATCTCAGAACAATCTTCTTGCCAATAACATAATAGCTTTATCATCAAGGGCTATCACATTAATAGATATCGCTTTAGTACAAATTAATGTGCGACTGAGGCTAGATTGCTATGTCAGATCCAGATCTCTGGAGAATTCCGCATGTTAATCCAATTATGGATAGGTAATATCAAATCAAATATGTTCCTAGGAAACAATTTGGTTGTTAGTTACATGTTTGATTAGAAGTAATTAATGAGTGAAATGTTTTCAATAATGAATTCGTAATCAGGTTTAAATGTTTACGTGGTGTACCTTATTAGGTACGTTAATTGCAAGTTATAACTTTTAAGGAATTTACTGGAATTTTCTTTCTACCCTTCTATTTTATAGTACAGTCGACTTATGGACACGTACCTTTATACCTACCTATACGTAGTAATTTTCGGAAATCATTCTCCTAACTGCGAAACGATTATTCCCCTTTTAAGTTTGTAAGTATTTCTTGGTTTTGGAGGTCAATTACTTTTGTTTTAGAACAACTATATTGCAAGGGCGACAAGTTACGCAAGTTACTTAAAAATACATGATGGACGTTTGGTTTTGTTGCGAATCATCGGACCAACTTGAGAGAGTTCATTATTTTTTTCTTAAATTGCACTTGATTGGTGGGTTGTTTCACGAAGACGGCTAATTAATAAGTCAGAAGTCTGCATTATACCTTACTAACTCTATATTTACTTACAATTAAAATAATTCGTAATATCAGTATCTCCTCAAAATACAAACAAGGGAGTAAGTAATTTACGTTGACCTGAATATTTCATCAGGTATATTTTTTTGATGCTACAGTTGGGAACTACAAATAAAATTTGGCTGTTTGCCATTTTTGATAACCTAGATATGAAGAGAATGCATACATTTCGTTAATTGTATAACTTCGTGCACGAGTTTAATTATTAGCACACATATTTCGTACGTGGTGTCGTGATTTAAAGTACAGATTCAGAAGTCATTGTGACGCAAGTATAAATGATGGTAGAATATCTTTACGTTGTTCTTTTTTTGAAATAGTTGTCATGTTAAATAAAGGCTCGCTTCCAATCTTGAAAATGGATAAAAGCTTCTTTTTTTTATTGCGATAAACATTATTATTGTGCCATGCAGTATAATGTATTATACCTACTAGTTATGGATATAAATTCGCGTTGTAAGGATTATAGGAAAAAGTAATTAGAACAACAATTTAGTTGATTATTACGAAAAGTTAAAGGCATCTTATATTGACTATGATTAGCAAAAGTAAGCTGTTATGATATAATGTTATTGTTGCCTTTGTATAAGATTGGATTGTAACAAGTAACAAGCAATATATAATTCATGCATGTTTCGCTTCCCTGCTCAACATTCTTAGATGGTTTATTTGAATAATCTTCCGTTCCTTCAGCGTTAATGCTTTGTGATTTATAAAGAAATGTTCAGCAAAAAGTATCGTATCTATAGAATATTGCATAAATAAATTTTGAGTTCTTACGTAGCGAGCAGATTAAAATGGATTAATGATCATTCCTATAATAATTAAAGTGGAGTGAGCTTTTCATTTATGGCTGGAAAAGGCACTGTCATTGTTAACGATATTTTAAAGTTATCAGTCGATAATAAGCCTAAAGGCTTAATAATATATGAGTTATTTTTATTTATTTCATTTTGATTGACCAATCGTTCTTGAGTGTAGTAGTCATATCCAGTAATAACGTAGGTACTCGTGTGTGTTTATGAATTATTACGAACATAATTGATAAGGAGATGCGTACGTGATTTCAGAGACATAGCGTCTTCTATTAGTAGTTCTTTGACTTTGATAAAAAATCGCAAGAGCACTTTTTATAAGTTGGCAGCGATATAAATAAATGTTTTATCAAGATGGTATCTATGTTTTATATATTACGAGAAAGTATAAATATGTCAGGCGACTTCAAATAGCTTCGGCTTTATTTGCATCGAAAGATAGACTTAAAATTCGCATCGTATTTGCGGCCAGACACATTACATACTTACGGTTATTTTTTACTTTTGCTTAGCAAATTGATTCTATACACCCATCATACTTGAAGCGCTACATTCCTTCGCTGGCGATCAAATCCACAGCACGTTACTCTGTGATTAATCACAGTTTTAATTGGTACCTACATATGTAACATTTGGCTATGTTAATCTCGACTGGTATTTTAGGCATACATAATACCATTATACTAAATATCTGACAAGAAAAGCCTTAGTAAGTATAATTATTTAGGCATAAATCAGCATCGAGTACGCCTACTAACGACGCCGGGGGCAGGATTTCAATAGGACAGCTCGGTTAAAAGGTTAATAAGAATGCTCTAGCAGTCATCTTGTTCCTTAACGCTCCATTTCTCTATTGGAATACTCGGTACACGAACATTAGTAAGTCGCCGCGAGATAAACGGGTTATTTGAAACCAGTGCAACTACGACACAGACGCCATAGAACCGACGGGATTTCACATTATATTAATGTGATTCAACTGCCTCCGCACAAGAACATTCGTCTTGGGACTCGACAGCAAAGTAACATCCGCTGGATTTTTGTATCAATAAAATGGTATGTTTTACGGCTCGGTTTAGGTACCCGACTTTATTAGTTTTAGGCGTAGGTGTGTAAGCCGTAGGCCAGTTAGGCTTGTACTCGTCTTCGACTTTATTGTAGGTTATGTCGAAAATAAAACGTAGGTAATTACATTTTTTCCAAAAAATGTATGGCATTTCTGACGATTTATTTTAATTTTATGTTGTACTTCTTGTCAGTAGGTACCTACATTTTTCACATAACGTGATCCCGATTTTTCAACTACGATTGTACCGAAATTCCTTGCAATAATGATTTCAAAATACTTTCAGAAACTTATTATTGAAAATAGTTTTGAAATGCTATGACATGTAATCAAATATACGTTCAGTAAATAGAAATTCAGAAGTTTTGCAGATAGGAGCAAATTATATGAAGAGAAGTGTGTTTCAATTCTAGTTACTATTCTAGGATTCTCTGTCAGACGTGAGAAGCACTCAGTACAAGCTAAATTACAAATAGTCTTTTTGAGGTAAATTGTTGAGTGTTAGCAAAATGAAAACACTTTATTTACATCAAGAGTTAACGTAGGTATCAAAGGACCTGGAATATACACGTCCTTTGAATTTGAAAATACTATCATCTGTACTCTCTATGTTTAAATGAATAATGTTTTATTAAGCAAAATATAAGGGGATAGTAACAGCCTATAACTGACCCACTGCTGGGTAGTGGCCTTTCTTTTTAAAGAAGAGGGTTGAGCATGGATCACCACGCTAGCTCACTGCGGGTTTGCGATTTTAGAAAATGAAATAAGTAGATAGGTAGTAATAAATAATTTATTTCTTCCTTTCGGTTGCAAAACAGAATATACTAAGTCAATTACTACTAAACGTTCCATAGAACTTTGACACGCATCCAGAATCTGATAAATAAAGTGTTTTTGAAGACCAGCCCGTCTCGTTACCTTAATGACGGTCATTTGACATCTATACATTGCCCCTTCATTTCCTGGATGCTGTACAATGTTTATTTGATACATCGAAGCAGAAGGCCTCGTTATCTTGGGGATATGTCTCGATAGTTGGCCTGAGAATAGGAAACAAGGATTCTTTTATGTTGCGCCATTTCTTAATTGTTCATAAGATGCTTGTTAGAAAAGGTTTCTTCAGTTAATTGAATCTACAAGAGCGTAAATAGCTCTTAATTTAAAAGAATAGATTATGTGTTTTGCAAAAATATCATGTTATTTATTTACTTCAGTTTGACGTCCATAAAACTGTTTCGCAAGGTTACGTTTTTGTCCGAAGCAAAGGATGCAGTCCCCAGTTTTTGTAGCACAGTGATCTAATTTATTCGTTATTGTTATGGACATGGACAAGACATCTAGCGTCATTGCTGTAAATATCCTGCAACTATTCATAACTAGTCAAACAGGTTCACTTTAGCTAGTACATTTTAGGCTGTGGCGAATGGGTTGGCTTTTGGAGTCACATTACTTAAAATGTCATCGGAACGTATAATTAAATTATGATTAGCAATGGGTACGTGAGTTGTTATTGAATACCGAAGTAGTCAGTATGATTGATTGATCAATAATTATGGGAACCTGTAGAAGGACAACATTTGTTTTTGCAATATTCATGAATATGAAACAATTATAAATTCACATTGTTTTTGGATATATGGATCCATTTCTTTGAAGGTCAATTCACAATTTTACCATTACTAGTTGCTTCTCTACATTCGTCAGAATGTATATTGACGACGTAAATATAAGACACATTAACGCTTCGAAATTTCACATTTCGTGAGAAGATGAAGAAGAGATTCAGAATCCGCAACGAAATCAAGTAAAAAGGAAGTAGAAGTAGGTTTAGTTTCTGCTCCCATGAACATGACATACGTTCGAAGTACTATGGTGCAGTATATATTTATCTAGAAGAGAAGATAGATTGAGAGAAGATAATATTATTAGGTTTATGTAATTTATCCCAATAATAAAGCTTCAAACTTGTGATAACCACTTAGACACTTTCATTTCTTTTTGTAGCGCACTGAATCCTTTTCCAAAAAAATATTCCATTTCTCAACGTAAAACATCGACAAAGTATTCTGAATAAGCACATAGGATTATTTTTATCAGAGAAAACTAACTTTTTACACATTTGCATACGTCTGGATGTGTCAGACTAAAAGTTTTGAGTTATTATTCGGCTACTGTATAAACGGATGTCCTAAATTATTCTATCTAACGTTTAAAAGTCTTTTTTGCTCTTCCATTTAGGACCCATACATCGGTCCTTGCACATGCCCCTACAATTTGTCCCAATCTCGTGCATTATTAACCACGTGCAATCTCTTAAGCACGTGCTGTGCATAAAACAATGGTAAGTGCAAAACCGATCGTTATCAAAGTATTCACCAACTATTTCCTATTTCATGGTGGTCTCTGCTCGTTCGACGGATTAAATAGGTGCTTGACCTCACGCGCCGCTCGCTTGCCGTAATAACCATTTATGAAGAGAGCTTTTTGTCTGTATACGTTTTTATATCTAACTTATGTAAAGTGTGTAGTATGCGTTTCTGTAACAGATAGATAAGGTCTGAAACTACTCTTTTGTGTTTCAAATGTTGGGTGAAGCCGCTCCGCGTTCACTGCATCGACTATGAATAGGAGATTGACAGTAATCAGATAGACAGTGTGTTGACATTGGAACCATGGTCCTTCGTACATTTTATATAAGGGGTTTGTCTCTTAGAATATAGGTAACAGAGGCTTCTTGACTGCCTGAAAAAAATTGCAATCAATTGCATCTCCATACCCGACCTAGGGCCCTAGGACCTAGGACCTATTGATGAATAGAAGTTGTACGTTGACTTACGACGGACGTACGGAACGTTTATACCGAAGTCACGCCCGAAGATCTATATATAATGATTATGCTATAGTTTTAATTGCCTTCATTTGCATAACTACACATCATACCAAACATAATAACATTTAAACAGCAATTTAAAAGATCTCAATCTTTCTGTCGGAATACATTAAAAGATACCTGTTTTATTATTATCTAACTTGAAGTTCATAACCAAACCGATTATAGAATCAAATACCAGTAGTAGTCCTATCTAGTAGTAATTTGACCAGAAATAACACAGTACTTTTGTACCTTTCAACCTACGTGTTGTCTTATTGCTTTTATCTAACCATACAATAACATCACAATGTCCTGAAAAGGCTGAGAGCCTCTTAAAACTCTTCAGTCAACATGTACGGAAATAGAATGCGTAGGAAAAATGTTCGCACTTATTGTAAGCACTATATAATGTTGTGTGTCATAATATTTTTTAATTGTGTTTTCACACATTAAAATTTATGTGTCATCTCCAATTCTTAAACTTCTAGACATCAGTTGCTTTTCAAATAAATTTAATATGCAGTAATTCATTGTCTTTCTTCTTCCAGCATTTATCATGTTTCAAGATCATTACCATTACAATGTAGTCTGCTAAACGACTACGCGCCTGTTCCGAAAACATTTGCTTGATAATTTTACATCCAAGCGGCGATTACGTAGACTGTATAGACTTATTATTCAAAATAGGCAACAGTACACATAAAATTACAGGATGAATCCATAAAAGAGAAGGTATGAAAGCAAAAATACAGCGTGAAGTGTTTGTGAATAGAAATATCTGTACATTATTATTAGGATGTATTCGTAGATGTTTTACATTAGCTAATATGCTTTGAATAGTGAAGGTTACAATGCAGTTAATTCCGCATGATCATAAAACAAACTCATAAAATATGAGAATGGATTTTAGATGAGTTCCTATTCCGTCGTATCAGCTTGAAGTAGTAGCGGTGCTGTACAATTAAACATTCCAGTACAACAATTTCTTATTGCTCGATAAATCATAGCGGATGCCACAGCTTGTCCTAAGACCAGCTTGTTAAGACAATTGGGGCAGTGAAAGGTAGCCCACCAAGCAGTGCCGGCTTTCGTCCTATTATGAAGGTTATTTTTATCGGGCCCCGAGATCTATGCCCTTCACAACACAAGATAAACAATGGACGGTGGATTGTGATAAAATCAACTGGGAGTACACTAGGAAAAGTGCTACCGGTACCAACGGTACATGACGGCTATGCATAGTAGTTTTATTTATGTTCTGTTTGGTCAATGTTATGGCGTCCTGTACTCAATATATATTGGTGAGGCTGGCTAGTTTCAAAAAGCTTTTATATAAAATTCAATTACATTGTACAGGTATATTTTATATAGATGTAGTAGGTTGTACAAACACGTTTGAAAATAGAAGTATGTACTACCGTGACATTATTGCGGCTATAATTATTTTGGACGCAGGAATGCAGGTGAGAACACCACGAGTCACATGTAGCACAAATTAGTTTGATGAAACTCTAGAATTATAAATACTATTAGTTATAGGAACTACGGGTTCTAAATACATGTTTACCTACAATTACACACGGCAGGCGACTAAATCACTTGAATAGCGAAAACCAAGAGCTTGATTGAGTGCAAAATATGTACGTGCACACAAAAATCTCGTCTCGATCCAAATTATTTTTTGTTTATAAAGTGGGCGAAGACGCCGCAAAAGCGCCCTTTGAGAGGGATATCGTTTGAAAAGGCTCATTTAGCACATTTACAAACCCCGCTATTTTATTTTCATAACGGCCGTTAACGAGAATTCATCAAAAACGCATGAAAAAATATGTCTTCTTATCTTCGAGTTTCTAGGTCAAAAATTTGCATGTTCTTAAAAGTTATGGCAGATTACAGAAAATGTACTGTGAATTCATGAACCATCAATGTTTTTTCAGACTAAATTTTTTTATTTGCAGTGCTCTATGAGAATTCCAGTCAATATTGGTATTTGTTCATGTCTATAGGGATCAATGTAGCACTTGCTCGATTTAAAACTAAGCTCCTGTATATTATATTTGAGCGCTGCTGCACGGTCCTTTCAGGAGTTTATAGTTGAGTCGAATACAAGCGGAACCTAGTTTGGATCGTCATGTTTCACCTTGATGGTAGAGCAAATCGGGTGATTTATTTTATCAAATTGATAGAGCAGATAGGAGCTTAGTTTCGAATCTTTCTGCGAGGATAGAAGGCTATCTAATGATTGAATAACAGTTTTGCGTGCATTTAATGTCAGGATCAATTCACGCAGCGCGTGCTCCCCACTAAATGCACGTTGTTGAGTGTCGATTTGATAAATCAACCTATTTTCGCTAATCAATTGGCGCGCACGATTCCCTAATAACCAGCCATTTTAATGTGGACTAATATTGTTTCGTACGCTTCTACCAATTATTAGTTAGAAATGCTTTTATTAGAGTTGTTAGTTAGTTAGGACAATCTTGTTATCATAATTTGTGAAACGCATGTTGTTTCAAAATTTGATCACGTGCATGTAGTCTAATAACGTTTGAAACATAACTTTCGGTGAAATAAAATTATTATTGAATTTATCCTAATTACTAGTAAATACAGTATTCGTTTAACCTGCGTCGAAATCTTGATTAAGATTCTTAATTAGTTTTAATGTTTTATATTAAATGAGGTAGGTAAGGTAAGAATCTGCTCTAACAAACCATTGGCATCAAATATTAATCTTAGACAGTTTCTCAGTCTGACGGTAGACAGCAAACCGTTCGCGCGCATACAACTGTGGCTACTTTGCTACCGGCCCGCTCGCCAGCGTTTCTCAAACTCCTAAATCAATTTATCCAGAAATGTTTAAGTGTAAACGCTGCGGAATTGAAGCCAAGGACGGCGTAGTTTGCTCCATATGTGAAGGGCAATTCGACTTTCTTTGCTCGGGTATAACGGAGCTCGGATATAGTAGGCTCGGTGATCGCAAACTTACGTGGAAATGTGCCAGCTGCAAAGCACCAGCAATAGCCAGCCCCCGCATTAAAGCTTTATCACCAGTTCCAGTGGACAATGAGACCATTCTACTGGAGTTGAAGCGTCTGTCTGCTCAAATGGAGTCACTGCCAACGTTAGTGGAGTCTGTGAAGGCCATCCAGAGTGAACTCGAGGACTTGAAGTCTATAAGGGCTGAATTCTCAGAGGTGAAGCACTCCTTTGAGTTTGTCTGCGACGAAATCAAGGCATTGACTGGTAGGGTAGCAATTTTGGAGAAGGAAGCCGAGTCAATGAAAAAGACCAATGAAGAGTTATCCACCTTACAACATCGTATGTTTAAGTTAGAGGAGCAGCAACGTGAGAATGAGCAAAGGTCCCGTATAAACAACATTGAGATTAAAGGTGTGCCAATGTCAAAGAACGAAAACCTGTTCACTGTAGTGGCCAAGATCGGAGAGACCATCAACTGTCATATCCCTAGGGAGCAGATAAATTATATTGCAAGGGTACCATCGCGTAACGATAAACAAAATAAAAATATCATTTGTTCCGTGCACAACTCTTACATGAAAAATGATTTTGTGGCAGCCGCAAGAAAATACAAAAACCTAAATACCGGTAATCTGGGGCTTCCAGGAGACAGCAAGATCTATGTCAACGACCATCTTACACTAGAAAACAAAATTCTTCTAAACAAAACTAAAGCTCGAGCCAAAGAGCGTGGATTTGAATTTGTGTGGGTTACTGGTAGCAAAATATTTTTACGCAAAAACCTTACGTCTCCGAAGCATCACATCAAGACAGAACAAGATTTCAAAAAGTTTTTATTTTAACAATGTCGATACAACTTTCTGGTGGTTTGTTTACTCGTATAGTTTTGCTAAGTTTGAGATACACAGGTAACTGTTTTTTACACGCATTCTTTTCTCGCCTGCCTATTGTTCGCTACTCGCTCGGTGACAACTGGTTTGTAAATGCTTGCAATTTTGATTTAATACTTTATTTTCTGTGTGTTTACGTCGCATTTTGCTATTCGGTCGAAACTTGTTTATCCCATATTAATTTAAACTCATTTCTTTACGCCTGCTTTTGTTGCTACTTAGTCTTCATATCCTATTTATTTGCAGCTAAAAGTGTATTTTACTTACTTGTGTTAATTAACCTGTCATTTATCAAAATGTTATGTTGCCGTAATTTGAATGTGCTTTATATATTTTTATCTATTCAATTAGTTAATAAACCTTTCAATGACTACTATAATGCCTATTAGTATCTATTATCAGAACGTACGGGGACTACGGACAAAAACAGCTGTTTTTTATAGGAATATGTGCAGTAATAGTTATGATGTTGTTTGTTTGACTGAGACGTGGCTATTGGATGGCATATCTGACTCGGAATTGTTTGATGACCGGTATCTTGTGTGGAGACGTGACCGGGACTACACTCATACTAGTCAAAAGATGGGAGGAGGGGTTTTAATTGCAGTTAAGCGTGAACTTGCCGCTGACACCTGCGGCGATTGGTGCTCGTCCGCAGAGGATTTGTGGGTTACGTTGACGCTGCATCATAAAAAACCCAGAGTAGTTTATAAAATGCACATTTGTGTTGTGTATATTTGCTGCCAGAATCAAAGAAACACTTTAACCGTTCAACTAAGCAACTTTTCGGACAATGTACTTAAAACTACCCTAAGTCGTCCGTCTGATAAGTTTATTGTTTTGGGAGATTTCAATCAACCGAATATTTTATGGCAGCGAGCCGGTAACGGACAATCATTATACCCTACAAACGTTCATGGCAATGTTCAGACTAATTTAATTGATAATCTTAATACGTGTAATTTAATGCAATATAATAGTCACTTGAACATCAACGGTAGAATCCTCGATTTGGTTTTTTCTAACGATGAAGTTATCGTCAGCTGCTGTGATGATCCATTAGTTCCTGAAGACCCTCACCACAGAGCCCTATGTGTTACCGCAAAATTCGTGGAACTACATCGACTACCGGGTAGGTCCTATGTAAAATTTTTATATAAGTCTGCCGATTACGAAAAAATAAAAGGCGAACTAAACTGTGTAGACTGGCAATCTGAGCTAAGTAGTAGGTCGACGGAAGAAGCGGTAGCATACTTTTACGGAGTAATAAGGAGGCTACATTCCACGTATATACCAACGAAAACTGTTGCCCCCAAATCAAAATACCCTCTCTGGTACAAAAGTCCGTTGATAAAAGTCTTAAAGGAAAAAGCTAAATTTCACACTAAATTTAAGAAGTACAGGAACCTATCTGACTATCAATCTTTCATTACACTCCGTCAACGGGCTAAAGACCTTGAGAGGAATATGTTTGACAATTATATAGCTAAAATAGAATCGGATATACGCGACAATCCAAGGGCTTTTTGGAGGTACGTCAAGTCTAAAAAACAATCTTGTTCTTATCCCGCAGTGATGCAGTTTGGCCAGGTAACATCCAGTGATGGTGACGTAATTTGTGATATGTTCGGTAACTGTTTTCATTCTAACTTTTTGGATAATACTACTAATGCCAACAATCAATCTTCGGCTTATAGTATGGTCGTAGGACCCCATGATGTCATGTACGATATAAGTCAAATAGAAATACGGCAGATTGAAGTATCTAGACTGCTAAAACAAGTGGATTTAAACAAATCTGCGGGTCCAGATGACATTTCTCCCATATTCATCGTCAACTGCGCCAAGGACCTTTCCGTGCCTCTTTCCATCCTGTATGAAAAATCTCTTGCTACTGGTGTGGTGCCTAAGATATGGAAGTCGGCATATATAACACCGATACATAAAAAAGGGTCAAGAACATTGGTCGAGAATTACCGACCTATTTCGAAGCTGTGTGTGTTTGCTAAAATTCTAGAGAAAATCGTGCACGCACAGGTTTATTCGGCACTCAAGCTCAGTTTTAGTGAAAGCCAGCACGGCTTTGTAAGGGGTCGGTCGACCTCGACTAATCTTACTGTCTGTAGCGACTACCTCTCCGAGTGTATGTCACAGAGGTCGCAAGTCGATGTTATATATACCGACTACAGTAAATGTTTCGATCGGATAGATCACGTGATCCTGTTACGTAAACTTTTGTCGGTGGGCATCCGCGGTGATCTTTACCGGTGGTTCAAGTCCTATGTAGAGAACAGATGTCAGACTGTAGTTCTAAATGGATACTGTTCTAAACCCATGATAGTCCCATCGGGGGTTCCCCAAGGATCCTTACTAGGGCCACTGTTATTTAATATTTTTATTAACGATATCTCTTCTTCTTTCCGGTATTCAAAACTGTTACTATATGCTGATGACATGAAGATAATGAGACAAATAAACACCATGGCAGATGTTCATCTACTACAAGCAGACCTAAATAATTTTCAAGACTATTGTATTAATAATAAGTTGGATTTAAATGTCTCCAAGTGTTATGTTTGCTCCTTCACACGGAAACCCATCCCGATCGTTCATAACTATATGCTTTTGGATACAACACTAAATAGGGTTAACACCATTAGGGATCTGGGTGTTACCTTTGACTCTAAGCTCCTTTTTGATGCCCACATGGACAATATAGTCAAAAAAGCATCAAAAGCACTTGGATTTATTCTCCGGGTCTCCTCGGAGTTTAAAGATATAAAGACTGTTAAAATATTATACTGTTCTTTTGTTCGTAGTCACTTGGAGTATGCCTCTCAAGTCTGGAACCCCAATTATAATGTCTACATAAATCGTATTGAGAGCATACAGAAAAGGTTTTTAAGGCACATTCAATATCGGTGTAAAACGTTTTTAAACAATTATACCCATCGTTGCATTAAATTTCATATACTTCCACTTTACGAAAGGCGAAAGATATCGGATCTTGTGTTTCTTTTCAAAATTGCCAATGGAACAACTGGTGTCACCGAGTTGTTACACAAATTTGGGTTGCGAGTGCCATCTGCGTTCCTACGTAAACCGCATTTATTACATACCCCAGTGGTAGTCACTACATACAGACAGAACTCTTACATGGTGAGAGCGAGTCGTATGTACAACGCAACCTGCCAGGAAGCTGATATCGACATTTTTAATACTAGTGTTGCTAAATTAAAGAAAATTTTATCTAATAACTTCTTCGAGCGTAATTAATACTTAGTAATTTATCTATTTTGTGTTTAATATAGTCTACTATCGATTTTCTGTTTCAAAATTACGATTTTTATACTACATGTGGAAGCTTGTAATTGGCCATATTTTGTATAAACTATTACTTACTGTATCTGTTTAGCTGTAAGTTTTCCTAAAATAAATAAAATAAAATAAAATAAAATTACCTAAGGTTAGTAGTAAATCGACGTCCAACAAATCAATAACGCCAGTGTCCAAAAGCATGTTTGTTTTGAAATTGGATCGCATGTCATCGATTTCCGCGCCCCCCTCCAGGGACCACACACCGTATAGTTCCGGGTACTTGGCCAGTTCGTATTACCCACAACATATAGGGTTGGCATGTTGCTTCTGTACCAAATTCTCTGATGTTTCAACGTACAAATGTCCCTTTTGCAAGATAAGAAAACAATACCGAATCCTGAATCCAAAAAGTATTGTTATTAATTCAATCTTAAGTGATAATATGGTTTTTTGGATAAAAATAATGTTAATACTGTTTTTCTTTTCCCACATTCGTATGAGTAACTAGCTGGTAAAAGTAAATTGGCTCAAAGAAGACTTTCAAATTTGCTTTATCTGCAGTCTAAAATAGACAACCCTAGAATGAATTGTACACATGGTGATCGATGCACTTAGAGACCTACGAGTTTAGAAATGGGCAAGTGACAAAATGAGGAAGTGTTCCGTTTTAACCGATCCGATGTTTGAAATGTACAGGATATTAGTGGAATTGTGTTAGGCAACTGCCATCAGTGTCGGAAACTGTTTGTGGCTAATATACATTTTCTGGTTTGCCAAAGTACTACAGTGTTGTTACTATTTTGGAGTTTTTACTATTGAGTAGGATATACTTTTTCTTTCTAAGTAACATTGAGAACAAACACAGATTTGAACATATTTTAGAGCTTTATATGCGAGTTAAATATCAAATCATATGAAAGCTTTACAAGTACCTTACTGTACCGTGGCTTTATAATTATAAGGTACAGAAACGGGGCTTAGTCTTGAAAAGAAACCAACGAGCTAGATAAATCACAACTGTGTGACACACCAGAACAACGAAGGTGTAAAACTGGCAGGACGTTTGTCGAAACTCTTTTGTTGCATAAACCTTTCGTAGCACAATAGCAACAGCACAAAGAATTTCTCGTTCCTCGATTATTAAATCTTACAAAAAGATAACAATAATTCCTCAGAGAAGTATAAACAATTTAATTAAGAGTTGATAAGCTGACAATGTGCTCGTGTTCTGAGTGACGCACTGTATCGGACTCACTCGGGTTTGTTCTTCGATAACGAGTTAATATTGACCCGTTTCATTAACTACTGCTGTTTTATCGTTTATATCATATCTATGGCTTGGCTTCATAACATTTGCTTGTGTCTTAAGCACATTGTTAGGTCACTGACAGACAGAGACTTCTGTATTAACAGGTGGTCTTGCTACATTACTATTTGACTTTAGATTTAATTTGAGAATGATAAAAATGTGAGTCTTTTCGTTAAACTGAAATTTTAATTTTTGACGAACTGATTGTCGATCACAGTAATTTAGAAGCAACCGTGTACCTAGTAAGCTAGTGCCTTCTTTGTTCTATGTTCAAGTCATTGCTTATTTTCTAGAATGTTCAAAAGGATTTGGAGAAATATTCGTTCAAATAAAGTTCAGGAGTGTAACAAAACAGTCGCAGCTGCTGTTGCTTCTACAGAACAAGGTGTTTTCTATTGATGCGAAGTTGGGACTATCAATCTTGTTGAGAAGTCAATGTGTTGAACAGTAAGTGTTCAGCTCTAGCCTTCCGTGCTTAACAATAAGTACCGGAAATTGTGTCCCCAGCGAGTGTCGACAGGTGAGTGTAGTGACGCAGTGAGTCGAGATTCGTATCGTCGCTTGCACGAATAGCCATGCTATCCGGCTTAATTGTAGATCCTTCAATAATTAATGGTTTATTAACTTTACCAAGTAGTTATTTTATATATATTATTGAGTAAATGGGTAGGTTGTAGGCTAAGTTATTTATTACATATATTATACATCGCTGCATTTTGCCAATTAGTGCTTATAAGAAGCCTATATTTATGTAAAGGGGACGAACCTATTGTAATTTAGCTAGTACGGTAAAATATTAGTTAGGAAACGAAGGAAGTATTGGTTACAATGAAAATTTACTTTTATTTTTGTTCTTACCTTTGATCGTAGATATAAGTAGTATCTACCGATCCGTATCTATAAAAGTTAATACATATCAATGTCTAGAAGCTTAACTAAAAGTAACTAGTCTTTTAACATGCAGGGTGTTTCGGTGATGACAACCTATATCTTGTAGCATAGAAAGGCTACACATTATATAGGTACTGCCAATCATGTTATATCCGATGTTACTAAGACTGTAAACTAGTTGAAGCGGCTTACAGCTAAAGGCTATAGGGATCCTGCTATATGCCCGGTAAATGGATGAAGACATTCGCCCCAGATTATATTGACACAAAGTCAACAAAGACGATAGGATTGCAGATTGTTCTAACTATCTTTGACGACCATAAGCGACCCACGTTACGTAGACTGTAAAAGTCTCATAATAGACTGTCTTTTGTTTAGAAATACAGTAGTAGTAATGGTAGAAGTTGGTTTAACATTTCTGTAAATACCTAATGTTCCATACACAGGGAGTCTGGCCCAGTAAGCTTGGAAATTTAAAAATGTTGCTACACTTAATCAGAATTTCTCGTCGTACTTGTACAATATTCATTTCCAAAGTGTTGGTTAATGTTGCCAATAAACTAAATTCTAGTGCTTTCGGGGCAATTTCGAGCGTTTTATCGATATCGCTCGCGGGTAACCTTTTATTATATTTGTTAGAAGTTTCCCCGTAACATTAATCTTTTTTTAATACATATTTTCTGCTTGTTAACTTTAATAAAATGGTTGAGTAGACTTGTAATTATTTGTGTTAGCTCCAAATTTTTGTCAAAGAAAACTAAACGAAACATTCAGAGCTGCGGGTGTTTTTTTATACATGACTTAGAAACCAGAAAGAAGGTTTCTTTTTGCTAAATGATTTACATATTTTTTGTTGGTAATAAATAACACTCAGGCACTGGCATTTCATGTTGAATCCATTAAACTATTCCTGACGAATTTTTCGAGACGTTGACATGCTTCGTAATTTATCTATGCCATTTATGTTTAACATGACATTTATCGGAGGTTATTGTTTAAAATATCTACATTACTTACAGTTTACAGCCTCAGCAATGTCTCCCTCATGTCTTCAGTTTCCAAGCCGTCAAACTTGGTTTGGTCTCAAAGGCTAGGTTCACCTAAGCCTTGTAAATAGTCGCAATAAACTTCATGCTTTCTGTCATCCTCAACACATAAATTAAACTGGACCCTGGCAAAGCCATCTTTATGAAACATTACACACATGTTAATACCACATAAAACTTGCGGTTATATAGAGAAGCCCGTTAGTGTAATATACTGAAATGTATTAACATATACGTATGCAGCAGTTACTACGCTTGGTGTCAGAAACTAAGCGCAATAAAGATCCACCACAAACTATATGAGGTGTTCATATCGCAAGTTTAATTTGACCTTAAGCTTGATAACACGTAAATATCAAAAGGTAAGGTCTCTTTGCGCCAGACAAAAAACCTGCACGTATCAGTTTTAGCTGTCTTCATATTGGACCGATTGAACGTTAGGACGTCGAATTAATGGATTACTTATTCAGTCGCTTCATGATTCCTGGTTTGACTCATCGTTAGGAATAATAATATGATGAGAAGAGATAAAGACAAATTACGAGAGCTAGTTCGTAATTTTTCTCATCTCTAACCTAAATGTTGTTGAGTAGGCACAAGTTTGAAGCATTAGTTTTACTCTTTGGCCGGGCTGTTGCAAACAGTCTGTTAACGTTACACACGTATGTTGAAAAAATAACTATTACAGAATATGTTTAACAGACACACGTAAAACGCGTTGGTTCAAATTATAAAAACCCTCTTGTCAACCTTATTAGGGCTGCTAGTAGAAAACAAAATTGGTGATTGGACTTTTTGTGTGCGTCAAGTGTTGCTAACTCGCCCTTAGTATTGTTCTTTACCATGTTGGTAATCAGAAGATTTTAGTAGTATCATGTTGGTAATCCGAGCTTAAGCGTAATTAGATCCGTCGAATAGACAGTTGCAACTCATTTGTGCAGTGCATTATCTACCTATATAAGCGCGAGTGCGATGAAATCCTCATGTCATCAAAGAAATAAAAGCAATATTTTTTATAGTTGCACGTAGCGTGTGGCATGCGGGCCCATTGTATACTTTACGAGGCATTTATTGAAAACAATGTAGTTCCCTACTATGCATTAACATCCAGGTTAAAGGCCTGGCGGAATAAAGGGTTTCGGGTTTATAACGAC
The DNA here is from genome assembly GCA_946251915.1 of Abrostola triplasia. NCBI lineage: Eukaryota > Metazoa > Arthropoda > Insecta > Lepidoptera > Noctuidae > Abrostola > Abrostola triplasia. The sequence continues at coordinate 3,381,221 of OX276434.1, read as the reverse complement.
TTTAAACGTACTCTTCATTTAACAGAGCCAGAATGGTGCCCTTTAGGGACTATTTAAAGTATGCGCGGAGCAAGTTTGATAGCCGTAATAAACGGAGAGCCGCGATTAAAAAATACTTACGTGTAACACTTGAATGGCCTAAATAATACCTTTTGCAGTTTGAAAATTTATGGTTACCCTTATCCTCAAATTCGGAATGCAACGCATCAAAATAAAGTTAAAGATAACATAAGCATTACTGTTTTCAAATAAAAGGTAACAAACTTATTTGAAACAATTTACGAAGGTAAAGAAGCCATAGGGTATGTTGTGAAAGCCAGCTGCCGTGATTCCCAAATTCTCGCTGTGTGAATAAAACGGAGATTATATTACAAAGTTTATCCATCACTTAAAAAAGTTAGGTGGTAACGTCCCGATAAAAGAAAGTTATTGTTCGATGAAGACGAAGAAGATTTACTTTGACTGATGATTATAGCCTTATATAGACGGGATTGTAAGGTATGGAAGTGAAAGTAGGTATTTAATGTTACAGAATCTTATCATGATCTGCAGTGGGTAAAGGTGCAGCATTTCGTTTAATTAAACAATGTTGCGCTTGGAATTGGTTTCCATCTTTATTCTTGGTACAATTCATGACTTACAGTCAAGTCATTATTTTCATAAAACCCCTAGATCTGGAGAAGATAATCTTAAAATGGACCAATAGGTACAATAAATGCGGAAAGACTAAATAAAATAAAGTGGTGAAAACTCTACATAGTAAAACTTGTTAGCTGCATCTTCAAGGACAGCTATTATAGAGTTCAAATTGTTAGATTATTCAATCTCTAAATATGACACGCACCAATCAACTTCACGAGACACTGTAACAAAACAATAACATAACATAACATAACATCACGCCTGTATTCCCCGAAGGGGTAGGCAGAGGTGCACATATAGTACACCCACATTTCGCCAGTTATGTTTTAGGTCCCAATGTAATAGGGGGCGAGCCTATTGCCATCAACCGGGCACAAATCCAGACTCCGTGCTGTTACTGGGAATTACCTAATGGAAAAACCCAGTAACACTTTGCCCGACCCGGGATTCGAACCCAGGACCTCGTGCTCAGCAGTCGCGCTTAGCAGCCACTAGACCAACGAGGCAAAACAAAACAATAATTGCTCGACAAACCTTAAACAACGGGCCTCTTTCCTGTTTTCGTTGTTACCACGAATGGAAAAACGTTACATCCTTTAATAGTCTCAAGCTTACAATGACGTCAGATCAAAGATATGCAATGACAAAGTCTTCAAACCGACACCGGCAGCCGTCAATTAGATGGCCATAAATCCGCATTTCAATAATCCTAATGCGACGTGCTCGCTTGTCGAGGAAGCACTAAACCATGTCCAAAATGATTTGAATTTAGCAAGGAAACGTCAGCGATGTTCGCAATGGTGTTGCCATATACTGTGACACGAGGAATTTAATTTTTTTTTGGTCAAGTTAGGAGAGTTTGTCCAGTTGATAGACTGATAGATTGACAAGTTGATAATCATGACAATAAATCTTAATGGTTTAGTGCCTGATAACATTGTGGACACTCAATTCATACGATCATCGTTACAGAATTAATAGAAACGATTTTGTACTGTTTTTATAGAGAAAAGTGAATCTCCTTTTTTTTTCTTCCTCTCAAGACCTCGTTACTGACTAGCATAATAATTGGTCTAGCTAACATTCTCAATAAATAATCCCTGGTCTCTTTTTTGTATAATCGCTGTCATTCCCGTTTGTTCTTCACAGAAATGATTAAGCTGCCTTTTATGTCACTAGTAAGCAAGGTTATTATTTCCAGTCTGGATTTTAAAAAAGTAAGCATATAACTTAGTTTAAAATTGGCTTTGTATTCTCTATAAAATATAGACACATTTTAAGACGTAAAGTCAGACGCAGTTGCTTCTTCGTGTTCTATTGTTCTAATTTCTGTTGAATTTATTGACAACATATCAAGAGTTTTATCTTTACTGTGCATAATTTGTTTTATCTTTTATTTTACTTAATTATTTGTATTAAGGTATGTAGTGGACAACACCGTCTTGCGTAGACGTTGTCCTCGGCGGGGCATGCGTCGAATAGTAATGCGGTGCCCTAGCCGGCTATAACTGTAATGATATGTTAACTCAACGATTAATGTGTCACACATAATCAATCGGGCCTTCGTTTGTTTTGATTGAGAGCCCGTCCTGCTGTCATTTACTTTGACGTTTGTTGCGGTTCCCCGTTTTAGAGCTTCAATACGATTCGTGTTTATCAATAGTCGTGTCGTGTCGTTTGAATTGATTGTCGAAATAATTTATTACTACCCTGTCAATGTTTGGTAGTCGACATCAAAATATTTGTACGTTCTGAATTAAAGGATTTATTTTAGTTTAATTAACGTATCCTTTTATTATTTGATCAAAGGCAGGAATTCGAAATTGATCTTCTTTCAAGTAACCAATGTATGTTTTCAACTTATCTAATATTGCTAGTATTTGTAGATAGACCCATACATTATTATTTACTAGCCGTTGACACATGTCTATATTTAATAAACAATTACATCAGCTATAGTACCCATATCATCCGCATTCGTAATCTTCGCATCTACGTTTAGGACGATCTGGCTTATTGATATTATGATCTGATTTATTTAGTTGCGACATTCCCTTGCTTCCATCGACTTGTAATAATTAAGAGCATCAAATAACATAGTGTACACGACAGATATTTATAACCCCTTTTACATCAAAATTATAACTTTAATCCATGGCTTAATTCAATTATTCCTGTCACTGTCGTTTACATGGCAAAGATAAGAGATGTCAATATACTTAAGGGTTAAGTTACGACTACGATATTCCTTGTTTATGAATAAGAGAGACGCAGTTTCAGTATGTCTACGTTGTCTACCTCGTGCTTTGGAAGGCATGTTAAGTCTAATCTCTCTCCGGTCGAATCGGTCTACCGTCTTATCAGAATATGAGAATGAAGGTATAGGGAGTGCACCTGAGTTTGGGCACATACTTGTGCACTTTAATAGCTCCTGCGTAGTTGGCTAGTCTCAGTTGAGAGTAGCCGCCGTGACTGAAATTCGGTCAGGAGAACTTTATAATGTCTACCTCTATGTAAATTATCTAGCACAAGATAGGTACAACACCCTCGTTATTCATGGCTAGTTTTTAATTTGGCTCAGCAACGCTTTTTATTTTACATATTACTTGGCCGTATAAGTTTTTATATCGCAACAAGTTGGAAGCTAAGAGCAAAGTAAGCACAAGCAAAATTAAAATTGGATTTAGGTTTTTCATTATAAAACTGTAGTCTAAAGTAATATCTGAAAATTTTAAACATTAGTAATATTTTTTATTATATTTGTATTTGTAGGTAGTTAAAGAACTCTTTTATACGTCACTTTTTAATCGGAAGCCATCAGCATTTCTTGTCTTACTACTGACTACTGCTTATGAGCATAATCGCCGAAATGCTCCGATTCCTTTAAATGTATTGCGGCGTCAAATGTAAGAAGCAATTTTAATGGTATTGGAGCTTTTGACCAGAGACTATGTCCATTCAAATTTTGAAGCTATTTGTCGCTTTCAATTTAAAGCAACGACGACGCTATGAAGAATACGTCAGCTAAAGTCTAACTTAGGCAATCATTGTTGTTGTAGGTGAGTATAATAAGAGTTACCTGTTTCCCATCACAACTCTCTGGCAGAGAAAGCTGAAGCAGCTAACTAACCTAAGTCATCAGATAGAAGTAATAAAAACTAGCTCCATTAAAATTAATCACTGTTATATACCATCGTTATCTTTGAGATCTGCTCACAAGTCACACGGCTACTTAAAATAATAAAAACAAGTGAACATCAATAAGATTGCCCACACCTGTTTTGCGCTCGCCGGTGACATTAGTACTGGAATCTTGAATGGTGGTGGTACAAAAACTGCATCGCGGAGAAAATGTGGCCTGGCAACATCGCAAGGCGTCGCGTCGAAGGGTTAATAATATATTAGTATAAACTGTAACTATGGCTACCGAAGATTTTAACTTTTTTAAAGCTGTTCCACCGTATTATTTTTAAAGAACAGCTAGGCTATTCTAAAACACTAACATCATCTCGCACGTCAACTCGCTATGCGCTAGCGTCTTCGATCAACCATATACTAGATAAGTATAACCGGAATATATGTATACGAGGGTCAAATTGAAAGTTCTTAGAAAATCAAAAACTGATTACATTAGCCAGTTATTAGTTTTATTATATCTTTTCAAAATATTGTCCATTCACGTCAATACACCGCTGCATGCGATGGAACCACTGGGAAAAGAACTTTGCCCACTCGTCTTTAGGGTTCTCTTCAATGGCATCGCGATACGCAGCCACCGCTTCTTCAGCAATTATAAACCGCTTTCCTTGTAAGTTTTTCTTTAATTTTTGGAAATAAATAAAAATCACAAGGGGCGAGGTCGGGGCTATACGGCGGGTGACCCAGTAATTCAACGTTTGATGTCGCCAAATAGTCGATCGTTCGCTTAGCGGTGTGCGACGAGGCGTTGTCGTGGTGAAGGAGGATCCTACTGCGAGGTCGTTTCTCTCGAACTTTTTCCAAGACAAGTGGCAAACAATTGGTAGTGTACCATTCTGCAGAAACTGTTTTTTGATCCTCTAACACAATTGTTGCGAAATGACCTATCCTTCCAAAGAACGAGGCCACCATTTTTTTTCCCGCACTTCGATCTCTCTTCACTTTAGTTGGCAACCTCTCGAAAGGAAACACCCACTGAGCAGATTGTCTTTTGGTTTCAGGATCATAACAGTAAATCCAGCTTTCGTCACCTGTTAGTATGTCGAACACAGCATTTGAGTCACCTCCGTTAAATCTTTCAATCATTTTACGGCACCAATCCACACGATGGAGTTTTTGAGCCTCAGTCAAATTATGAGGTATCCACCGGGCGCAAAGCTTCCTGACTGCTAAATGTTCGTGGAGGATTTTGTGCACTTGACTCATACCGATGCCTAAGCTTGTCCGAATCTGCTGATAGGTCACTCTTTTGTCAGTCTCTATCATACGCCGCACAACACAGATGTTATCTTCAGTCGTCGCCGTAGAAGGCCGTCCTTCACGTAAATCATCAGTGAGATTAGTGCGACCACGTTTAAACTCATTAAACCAGTTGTAAACTGTCGCACGAGATGGGGCTTCATCGTGAAAGGCCAATCGTAGTCTATCATAACTTTCTTGTTGACTTAAATGACATCGAAAGTCATAAAAAATCATTGCACGAAAATTTTCTCGTGTTAAATTCATGTTGACGTGACACAGACAATTCTCAATTTGCCGCCAAATCGTAAAACAAATGACAAATTAATGAAATATATACTCAGTAATATTGGCAAAGAGTTCTAATTTCAAATTTTAGAATTATTTTTTTATTATATTGTTTATAAGTGGCCAGTTCTAAGAACTTTCAGTTTGACCCTCGTAGTAAATAATATGGATAACACTCACGAAAGTTATTATAGTAAAATACTAGATAAGGTTTAAGAACAAAATTATATCACATAAGTGGCTGAGAAAGCTTTACGTAAACATTTGTATTTCTTCCAGAAAGAAGTTATAGTCTTAATTTTGGCTACGATTGGAGGATACTCACTTTAAATAAGGCCACAAAATTGTTTGTTTCATTTCTCAGGCCGTTTTTAAAGCGTTGATCGGTAATGTATTACATTGTTGATCGAAGGCTAGTGTCGAACTTACCGCGAATTTAAAATTGAGTTCGGAAAGAAAGAAAGAAAGAAAGAAAGAAAGAAATAATTTATTTGTAAGAATATAGTAAAATTTAGGTGTATACAATATTTTTAGTATCATATATTCTACCAAGTTCTGGTGTACAAATATTTATTATGATAGAAGATATGTCTTTAGAGTAGCACGGCACGTCAGGTCCAAAATTAAATTTACAATTCCTGAATGATTGTTTTAGCTAATTGGTTTTATAGGTTAAAGCAAACTGTGTATGGGAGAGTAAATACCATTTCAAATTCATTATGATAATTATATTCGATATTGTATTTTGACTAACCATTATTAGTTTTAGCATGTATAACAATAGGTGAAGAGTTTAATCATTAGGGCTTTGATTAACAAATATTGTCTATTCCATATTGTGTTTGTTCATGTTATTTTTGAACCTGTTATGATTAGTTCTGTCTGATATACAATCAATTTTAACGATAAATGGGCCGTTTAATTATTAAATCAAACATTGTAATTGTTATTGCAGAGTACACGAAAATAAGTTATCAGAACCTTGCTAATTTGTGTGTGTTAGGGCTATGTTTTGCAGTGTAAGAGAAGTTTGGTATCATTTTTAATGGTTGTTAGACTTTTAAAATTATATCGGACTAAAATTTCATCAAAATCGGTTTAGCCGTTCGAGCTTGAAGAGTTAACAGACTTACAAACACACTCACAAAGTTTCGCCTTTATAATATTAGTGTGATAATAATTTTTCATTGTGTTATATAAATATGTAGGTAGGTACTTATTTATTTTATCACAAATTAGGTAGAAACGTAATACACGGAGCCTATTATAGAATTGCATTACTACCACAATGGTCTATTTAGAAAATACCTTGGAAGTGTATTTGCGTAAACTACCGAGAAGCGTATACTTGTACTAACTAAAACGGATGCAATGCAATACCGGTTTAGTGCCTACTATAAGATACCGAATTTATCATTGGAGTTATCTGTGACTATCCTAATATTGTAATTTTTAATGTGATATTGTACTTTATGATGGTTTAAGCAGCAAGGAAGTAACTACCTTAAAGTAATTAATGATAAATGAATTGTAATTTTTGCGAACTGCTGCGCTTAAAGTCGCGTTTTCAATTCCCAAACGCGACAATAATTTTTGTACACAGATATTTGTCACGAGTCTAGCCAAATGTAATATGTACGGGATCACACTAATATTATAAAGGCGAAAGTTTATGAGTGTGTTTGTATGTTTGTTACCTCTTCACGCTCAAACGGCTGGGCCAATTTAGATAAATTTTGGTATTGAGGTAGCTGACACCTTATTAACACAGGCTTTCCGAAAAAAATTACCGCGTAACACCGCGGGGCGCAGCTAGTATTTAATTGTAAAGGCATTTACTTCCAAACGGATTTTTCATAAAAATAATGGTGCTATAACATTTAACAGAAGCATAAAAAGCTTCAAATACGTCATGATTTGTATAACAAAAAGTATAAACAGCATTCCAATCGTGATAATTGATTGCTGATAATGTGTCATGATTCGTGTTTACTTTGAGTCACAAAATTAATTATATTTTAGATTATTTTATCATTCATTCATTAATTGTGTTGTTAGGTAGGTAGGATAACAGCTTTAAGTTTATATTATTGGCCAATATTTTCTTGTTTTAATAAACGTAAATTTAATAATGTCAGTTATAACTAAATCTAGATATTAGAAGTTCTTAGTATTTTAATTTTGTTAATTATTCCGAGATTATTTAATACTAAATAATTTAATTTTGCATTTAAAATATTCATAAGACAGTTCAGAGCGATTTCTAAGACGATAGTTTATAACTTATGAGTAATATCTAAGAAGTATAATTTATAAGTGTAATGAGCAATTATTCTAGTACCTAATTTAGGACCGACCCTCAATCTCCCGTTATCCTTTAAAAGAAGAATTGATAGATTTTACAACAACTGTCTGTAAGACCTAATCCTTCCAATTCCTATAAGCTATCTGGCAATTAGAATCATCTGCCCTTAAAGTCCGGTTTGGCTACTAAAATAAACGATATGAGGAAGCACGCTTTTTGCATCTCAACAAAAACAATAATAACATTGTCAATGTTCACCCACATTCGCATGATCCCTTTTCTAGGAAATGTTAGTCGCACGTGTGTAGCGATTCTTGTTATTTAGGGCGTCGATGGAACTAATAGCGCCTTTGCTGTGTCCTGAATGTGTAATTAATAGGTCGGACTCTACTGTTTGCTAATCCGTAATGATGAATACACAATATAAGGACGATACAGGCATGTACATTGTACATACATTAAAGAAAACTTGGATAGTCTTTCGTAAATGAAGCTAACATCTACGAGACTTGGAATTGCAATTGATGTAAACGGGTTAGCTAATCAGCTTGCATAGCAATTGATTACCCAGTTTACGCTGCCGGTAGCGAAAATAAAATACGAGACTTTACTGAAGAACTAAGCATCTTCGAAGTATTAGGTACCTGGCTAAAGAAGTCCCCGCTCCAAACGACCAAAATGGTCACGATAATGTTGCTATGTTAAACGTAATTGAGGAAGAACTAGGGTATATCTCAAGACGTTGTACATTGTTATTGATAAAATAAGATTTTGCCTTGTCCTGTAAGTAAAAAACATTTAGTCTTTTCTTTTATTCTGTGTTTTAGGGGCCCTTAGCCTGTGTTTCTGTACTAGTGAAAGGTTGCGACGTAACTTCAAATTTAAAGACCGCAGAACTTTCAAATGGTGTAAATAAATGTAGAAAAAAATGTAGCTTATAGTATAATATAATACATATTAGGTAACCCAGGTTTCAGGCTATAGATATATAATTCAATAGATTAGATGGAAACACAAATGGTTCAGTTAACTTTTCCAGGATGAGAAAATTTGGCCAAGTATTACGGCACTACCCCGTTTAGGCTACTTTACATAAAAGCATTTTGGCACCTATGAGTGCCATAGAGATGTGTTCCTCAATTGGCGCGAGAGAAAAACCATTTGATACTTTTTTCTGTATTTACATTTCAGAGAAAGATTACGCTAGTTACTAACAAGATTGGAATGATGCTAAACAGAAGAAAGTCAGGATTAGATAGAACGAGTCGGTGTGCGGGCGAGACCATGATTACTTTTATGAAATAATGTTCGCGGCTCGATAACCCGGGCTATAACGATAGAGTTAACATCGATTAACGTTATTAGCTGGCCATTAGCCAGCAATATCAAGTGGTTATCGATCGGCGATTTCTTCACTGGCTATTACTAGATGATTACGATATACTACCGCCATTACATGCGGCTTAATGTCAATTCTCTGATAAAATAGACTTCAGATCATCGCGGCACTCAATAAATTATTAATTATCATAGATTAGTGTTCTAGTTTGTATACGTTATAACTGTTATTTTATGATTGCATTCTTTGAATATTCATTGATGGATACTTTGACGTCTTGCGAGATGAAATAACAACACATTCTTGTGAACGATCGATCGTTGAAGAATGTATCGGCGTTATGCAATGAAAGATACATTGTTGCGGTCACTGTTTGTTTATAAATAACGGTCGCAAACGGTTAGCGCGTTAATAACGTATTATTTTGGTTTATTGGCACGCGTCGGTTTCCGATTCCAACAACGGTCTAATTTTAAAATTGTGTTTTGCTTTTCACGTGGGATATGACAGAAATACATAGGCTGAGTGGTGAACCGCTTGCGCTTTTGAAAATTTTAAAATATGAACATATTATATCTACGTGTTTGGTTTCGGATAGAGGGTCCGGTTAGATTGGCAGCCGTGATCGAAATTTGGTCAATGTTAAGTTTATTAGGGCCTATATTTGGAAGCTATAGCTATTGCCTTCTTATCAAATAGTCATTATGTTAGTAAGAAATAATTCAATGTGTAAACTGGTTATCGATTTTGAAATATTAAATAATCTTACCTAATCATAAATATCGATATAAAAACCAGCTCTAGGTGGAGTTTAAAATTGGAAATCGACTTTATTTATTTGCTAAAAACCAATTTAACAGAGTCGGACTTATTTAGGATAGATACCGTTCAATTTAGTTAAAGAGATAAAAGCGGCACTCGTACGCTGAAAGCTCTATATCCGTGAAGAGATTAACGTAATAACGAAAATAGAATTTTCTTGTTACACTTTTAATGCCATATTTAGGCTAGTAGCCACATTGGATTACTCGCGTTCTTGCTGTTAGGATTTCAAGTTCATCGTCATGTTCAAATATTTAATATTAATTATATTTCATCGTCTAGTACTCCACTTAAGCTTATTAATTATGTTCAGATAAGGTAACCCCCCTTGCCTACGAGGGAGGCCTTTTTTCAACAGTGGACGTCTACCGACTGATGATGAAGGTAACTTATATCTCTGAGTCTCGGTCGCTTAGCTTATAGTTAATTTAAGTTGCATAAGTTTAAAATAAAAAATGTTGAACTAAGTCACTCAGGTACTCTCATATCAGAGGACTCCGAAGCGATACTTTCTATATTCAGGGTGGTATTTGAAAGCGTCCTATGTAACCTACTTGTAAATTAATTTGCTATGATCACACTTCAGAGCTAAAACATTATTCAATACGAACCAACCGTTCTGTGTTCCCAGTTACACACAAATAAAGGGGACATAGACAATGCAGAATTGCGGAGTGTGACTTAGTTCAAAAAACTTTTTTGTGTTTTTTAACCCGTTCCTTTTTTTTTCAGGTTGCCAACATGGCGGCACCGTTGCATATACAGCTGTTTCTGGCGCTGTTCGTGCCAGCAATGGCCCGTGAGTATTGTGGACTTAAATATTAAATTGAATATCTTTCTAAACTGACTATATAAAGGTATGTATAGAAAATGATGTTTGAATGAATTACTAGCAAATGTAATCAATTTGCTTCGATATTCCAATATTTTAGTAAATATTAACTACGTAGGTTTATTACTTTAAGCGGCAATACGGTATGTTTGTAGTTCCAAGGTAACATTCAATTTTAATTAGAATGTCGGGTTTAATATAAATTTAATTTAATATTAAATTTAATCCTAGCAATATCAAGATGCCTTGTAAATTATAAACAAATTGCCGGACCGCGTTAGTGCACGCCGTCCAATAAACACGTCTAACGAAATTGTGAAGTTAATTATAATTTCGATTTTCATTGCGTGTTAAGAAGAGCCTAATTTGGCGTGAAAAGGAAGTCAAACGATAATGTACGAGGTGTAAAATGATAATTTTTTTCGTCTATTTTGAAATTGTAGCAGGTGCGACGGGTAAGCTCCCGGATACCGCAGGTAGCTACGCACACATTGACACAGGCCTTAGTGACGGCAAAAGGGCAAAAAAGATAATCACTGGGTTCTGTCATTATTGTCCGCCTATAGAGACATTTTGTAATGCAGTCCAAGATACACAAAATAAATAAAATAACGCGTATTTGTATATCCATAAATATTATATTTGTGCATGTCTGAAAAGGTAGACTTACCTAAGCCGCTTTGTATATACCTTCTTAAAATATTTGTTATAAATTCTAATGGCAGACTAAATCATGATCTCATTTTAATATTGCCAAATGGATTATTATTCATTACGTATTCACAAAATATTCTACCTTTGTTCTTGTTATAAATACGATACGTAATACCGTAAGTAGTATAAAATCCATAGAGCTTTCATTCTGTACATGAAAGGGTCACTTAGGTTAAGTATTCCATCCAGTTCTGAAGGGAACCCAAAAAGATGTGTGTTTGTGTGGGTGTGTGCCGAACAAATTTTACGCTTACTAGTCATTATATTGTCCAAGTATTTGTGTACAGTCATTAGTAACCTCCTACTCGTTTAGGATTTGTTAGTATTTCTTCTTTTACTGCTGAGTTCTTTGAAGGGGTAGGCATAGACGGCGTACACGATACACGGTTTACTGATAATGATCTCACGGAGCGAGCTTAATGTTTATTATTGGATATGATTTTATCGATCGATCGTCAACACGACATGAGACATGTGAATGAATATTGTAGGGAAGCCTTTGATTATAGAGCTTATATAGTATATTTGAACCTGTGTTCTAAATGCATTGTTATTTTGTACATAATAGATGGGCAATCATTGTAAACTTTTTCAAAACCATTCACTCCGAATCAAAAGAGGTACTTTATTTAAAGCTTGTATACAGGACTTATGGTATTTTTTTGGCATTTAACACCCGTTTTGTACCAATAACTCGTCCAAGACTAGTTTCGATTCGAAACGGCTTGTATAGCAATTGGCTTTGGTCCGTGCCAGTTGATTAGTCGTCCAACGAGATTCTATTGGAGTGTTTGGAGGTTCGCCGTAAGTTTGAGACAGTCGACCTTTGTTCTAACTTCTAGGATGTTCTTGTTCTATGGCCAGTCAAGGATCAATAACGCAGATTAGACTAGTCTGAAGGTATGTACCTTAGTAACGACTATAGATATTGGATCTTGCTGTTCGTCTAATCGAATCCAAAGAGACTGATACATAATGTATGTTACGTTACATTGTGTGACATTAATGCCATTGATATAAGGTCCATTATGGAATAGTTTCTAAGTACCTAATGTAAAAATGGTGAAACTAAGATAAGGGGAAGGAGAAGGCTTAATCTAAATTCATGTACATCTGACTGTCACTCTACTTTATCTCTATTATTGTAGTTAAAGATGAGTAGTGAATGATTGCTAATGTCAGGGAACTGTAAATGTGTCAAGCGTGGGGAGTAATTTAAAATCTTCATTGACTTGATTGTATCGGTTATTGTTTAAAAGTCGGTCAGGAGATCATTATTTATTTATCATTGTCTGATCAGTGTTTACCAGTAATCTCTATGAGCTGATATAAGAAGGCCAGCAGCGAGTGGATGCATAAAGTAGAAGACCGGGCTCTGTGGCGTACCTTGGGAGAGGCCTATGTCCAGCTGTGGACTGCAACGGGCTGCTGATGATACCTATAACTGTATACCAAAGTGCACTCTGATAAGCTGGTTAAATCCTATGTAAGAGCTTTGAAAGGGTAACTTCGAGACATTAATATTTGTACAACTGTAGAGATTGATCGATTGCCATACTTGTCAAAACCTCAAAATAAAAAAGAACATTATAGTAGTTAGATAACACGTCTCTCTATCGTCTAGGTTATCTTACAGCTTCTTGGAAATAATACAAAAGGACCTACGCCATACATTAAAATATGAAAAAGCCTTGCACTGAATCTGGTGTAATGAATTCTGATCATTACGACGCTTTATGAATGACGAAAACAACGCACGAAACACACAGGGTTGTCCGGATCGTTATTAACCGGTTAACTCGTCAATTTTTCCAACTCAGACCGCGACTTTGATGGTGACTCACAGAACAAAAGATCAGGTCCTTTTGCCCTTGCACCTGCATCTCAAAGGACCAATGACGTCACACACGTTGCCTTTGATCTTCTTATGATATTTCAAAAGATACATAATAGCACATAACTTTTGTGTACACAAACCAGACTTAATATCATTTTCCTATTAACTTCGTGGTTACCATAGCAACAAGTGATTGGCAATCACAGAACAGAACCTCATATTCATATTTCATAGTGATGGTGCCCGAACCGGTTCTTCGTACTGGAATGCAGTGAGAACGTTATTCTGTTGCATTTCCTAAGGCTTTTGATGCGTGTTATGGTGTTCTAGAACGCATCGCTATAGTACATATTTGTATATAAGTAGAGAAAGGATGTAGATTTGGGTAATAAATTGCTAAAAGTACCTAATGTTAATCGCAAGTGTACGTTATTTCCGCAGGACTTCCAAAGTAGCCTACTGTTCAGCCATTTACGGTTAATCTGTAAACCCAGAACATAACAAGCCTTGATGTATAAAAAGCGGTAACTATAGCACAGCTTAAATCGATTGTCCCTAAAGTCATCAAAGCGTGAATTATGATGAGCCTCTCAGGTAGGCATATATTATACGTTGTAAAAATTAATTAAAAGTTCAATCAAACTATCAGGATGTTAATCATTACCAAAATTTTACAGCGTAGGTAGATGATTGCGAACGGCGAAATACAAATAATCATCTTAATTTATCATTACTGAAACAAGCATTCAATTCGTGTATATTTGGTAGTCGGAATTGCTTTTGCTAAATGTATTTTAATTTTGACTGCCTCGTTGGTCTAGTGGTTGCTATGCGCGACTGCTGAGCACGAGGTTTTGGGTTCGAATCCCGGGTCGGGCAAAGTGTTACCTGGTTTTTCAATTAGGTAATTCTCAGTAGCAGCACGGAGTCTGGATTTGTGCCCGGTTGATGGCAATAGGCTCGCCCCCTATTACATTGGGACCTAAAACATAACTGGCGAAATCTGGGTGTACTATATGTGCACCTCTGCCTACCCCTTCGGGGAATGGGGCGTGCTATGCTATGTATTTTAAATGATAAGCTTTTTTTTCTGTATCGTAGGTGTGTTTACATATTTATTTATTTATTAAAAACAACCAACAAAGCGTACACCATAATACATGCCTAACATACATACACTTGGCATGTAGGAGACCTTTTCGTTTCGCGGTGGAACCTGCGATCCGCAGTAAGATAAGCCACCATGGCAATCGGGATTTCAAATGGTTTTACGGCCCGTGAATGACTTTTTTATGTTTAAAAATCGTTGTCCCTCTCTAGGAATTTTTGCTTATTCGTTTATGCATTCAACAGACATGCACAATGCACTTAAGTCATCTAAAAATGTAGGTAGATTTAACCTGCGACCCGGTGTGCAAGAGCTAAATACTAAGGTAGTGAGGAAATTTAATATTTAACAGAACTTAAGTGAACTATTTATAAACTTAAGCTAGGGTGTTGTGTTTAGTTGTAACTTCGAAATTACAAGCAAGGAAGAACTCACCGGGCCGTGGCGTCTTCACAGGTGTAAAACACTAGGAGCCTTCTCCTAAAAAGCTTTAAGTGGCGGTGAGAGCTCTTACGTAGTTTTAGAGTTCAGCCCGAGCACATAGACAACCAAATTGTTTTACAATGTGTACTCCGCACGTCTTGCGGCGCGCTCATACTTAGTTTTAAGTAACGTTTGCTTCGACTAGAGGTGTAGTAGTGTGTTTTATGTGAGGCCAGACTCATACGTACTAACCCGATTGTCAAAAAAATATAGGTACTTGCTATTTCAGATCGATCTTGTAATCTTTAAAACGTCATACATGCAGGAAATACCATAGAAAATGCATTACCGAATTTATAAAATATCCACTTCCTTAAAACATATAACAGTTGTATAGTAGAAGTGCTATTATCACCTGCTTTACAGATACATTTAAAGAATCTTTTTTGTAACGTTCATACAATATTTTTATTCACTCCTCGAGATGAAATTTTTAAAATTCTCCATAAAGTTACGGTCAATGACTGACGGGACTGAAATCACATAAATTGGTGCCCGACAACAAAGAAAAATAAAACGTAATATCTCAATTACTGGATGCATTTCAATATGTACTAAATGATGCACAACATAAGATCGTAAATACAATGCGCGTCGTTTGATTATAAGCTTATTCCGCTTAAGTCGGATGCGTCATCCGAGATCGAAATGTGTGGGTAACAAGGTATCAAGGACGTCAAGATTTCTTTTTTATTGTTATGGCCAGTCTTTTTGGTATGCAAATAAAAAGAAAAAAGATTCTAATTGTGTTCCCTTTGATCTTGAGAATTACTGATTACGTGTCATTCGATTTTATTGACGTTTGATAAATTAAACTGTATGAATGATGGAAAAGTTTTTTTCGAATTTGGAAGCTCTTGAAGTTTCGTAGATTCGTTTATCAGCGTGATGTAGATGGCTGTACACTTTTGGTTAAGTCAATCTAGTGATTCATGACCGAATATCGACGTTACGACCTGATGCTGTGCAATGCGTTAAAATCACTACTCTTATAAGTATCAATTTTATAACTAAATATCTTATACTTCTTCTTGATATAAATTCCATTTGAGTAGATCTTGTTTTGTATTTCCTAGCTATTATCCGCATGATGTGTTTTAAAAATTCTGGCCTTTGTCAGGGTCTGTCTTCCTGTTCAATTTTCTCTTTGACCGGATTTCGATATCCTCTACAGAAATTCCTTTTGCTCTCATAATTCTTTCCAACATACATGCGACACCAACTTTTAAGTTGTAGCTATTTCTGTCTGTAATAATTCGTCATTTAGTTTAAGATGTTTTTTTAAAGTATGAATTGTTCATTTAAAAGTGTATTTTACAGAGCTCGAGATGAAATTCACCAAATATCCCGAATCAGTTATTGCCCCACTTGGTGATCGAGTGACGTTTGAGTGCGAAGTCAACGTGCCAGGTGAAAGGTTCGTGTGGCGATCAAAGCAGGACCAGGATAACGATCACTGGACAGACGTGGAGGCAGGCGACGGACGGAAGATCATCCCTGGACTGCCCGGGAGGAGCACCAAGCTGGAGATAGAAGTCGTAATGAACATGGAAGTCACTTGGTTCCAGGTATGAGAATTGACGATCGTAATAACGTGTTTTTTTTTAAATACTGCTTCTTATCTGCGAAACCTGTATGAATAAGAAACCTGGGCTAGGCTATTATTTATGCAAATACATAGTTATCTCATCTCAACAATGTTTGTATCGCAGGCATTCCAAAATGCACCTGTCGATAAAATCGTTTTTAATTGCGGCTGCTAAACACTAGAGGAAACAATTAACCCAGAATCTAATCCCGGCCAAAACCGTTAACCTTAGAGGTCAATAAATCAAACAAGATTTACAGCCGACCATTCCCAACCATATGCTGGGTTACGGATGGTCTGCGCCAGCGTCCCATGGGTGTCGTAAGAGGTGACGAAGGGATGAGCCATGGGAAATAGTAAATAGTTTCTGCCGTGTAATGAACACGGAATTCTCTGATTAATAAGTAATTTTTCAGCGTTACTTTAATTGATTAAGTTGTAAATAACTTGTTTATTGTGTCTTTTACTGGTTTCTGACAACTGTCAGCTTTTGACTTTATTCGTATTAAGCCATCGTCCTTAATTTGTTCGATCGTTGAGGGTTGCGGGTTCGATTTCCGTACGGTACAATTGTGCGATGCGACGATGTTTGTATTGAGGCTGGACTGGAAATTCCTAGGGTGGGGCGGATTTTTTTTCATTAAAATTCAATTCCTGATTTTAAAGGCTGAGCTCCAAATTGTACATTTTACTTAATATAGAAGGATGATTTTAGATTTCACTTTGTTAAATTGCAGTAAATATTTCTTAATTTTAGCGCCATTTGTGGAATTAAAAGCTCACCTTTTCCAAAATTAACACATGCCATAATAATATGTTTCTTCTCATTTAGACAGTCTTCTTATTACTTTTCTGTTCCAGTGTGTCGTATGGTACGGTGCAGTGAGTCTAACCTCGGTCCCTGCGCGGCTGACAGTGGCACGGCTTATCAACTCACCCAGTAAGATCACTGCCGAAGAGCGGGTGATCATCGCACCGCTACAAAACACAGTGATCCTTCACTGCAAGGAGCCGAGTTCGGAGCCACCCGCTGTACTTACCTGGTGGAAGGAAGGAACTAAGGTGAGCTTTGATATTTAAGTATGTAAAAAATATAGTAATTTACTTTTTGGGTATTAAAGGTGGCACATTTATCAACTAATCCGGAGATTAACAACTAAACTTAGGTACTCAAAATAGCTACAAATAGAAATTGTAAAAATCAATTCAGTGGGTGGACCGACCTAATCAGAAATAACCAATAGCCCGAGTTTTATGATATGAGATAGTTTTTCAACATCCTAAACTCGTGACATTATTCAACGAAATACTACGAACAAAAGATTCTATTTCAAACAAATCCGATACTGGAGAGGGCTCTTATGCTTGGATTGTGAATAGTTGGTAAACTAAGTTTATGCTTAGCCTGTGTACTGACAGAATCAAAGCATGTTTTAGTAGTCTTGTGGTCGCTTTGAACAGCGAATCTGATATGCGAATATTTTTAACGAAGTCCGTTCTGTATTCATGAGTTTTGTTGAAAAGGAGAACACAATTGATGTTTGAGGAAAAACCTGGAGTCGTTACACAAATGAAACGAATTTAATGTACAATGCGGGCTCAGGCTTCTATGTAGTTATTTATCGTCCTGTCTCCGCCTGTCATTGACGGATTAACATTTCCGATAAATGAGTTCAGATATACAACTAAATTCACAAACATGTATGGTAAATAAATAGTTAATAGCAATTTGATTTATTATTCCCAAAAACGGTTAGCGGTGTCACAACCTACTTTAAATTATCATTTACTTAAATTATTGAAAATGTCTTATTGCTACTTGCCCGAACAATTGGGTCAACACAATGAATTGTATCATCAGTCTTGTTCTCTTTGCTCGAGTCGCAGGCTGAACCTTAAGCTGTTTTATGAAAGTTTTGCAGGAGTTCTGATTTAAATATTTTTGCGTAATTCTATAAATGATTGTGGACAGTGGCATGTTAAGACAAAAATGTGAACATGTCAAACATAATGTTATCTCTCTGAGGTTTACTAACAAGTCTTCCTTACAGGGCAGGAGACAGCTATTGGAAACTCCTCACGGCGTGTTAGTGTTACATAACGTGACGTCTGATGACAGTGGCACATACAGCTGCAGAGCTACCAATGAGCTCAGTGGCGAAGCTCTAGAAGTCGCGCAGAAGACGCACTTGAATGTACAGCACGAGGGAAACAGGGATGTGAGGTTAGTAAAGCAAACTCACTTTTTATGAATAATCCTAACAAAACAATACAGTCGTGTTTAAAGAAACTTTTGAACTCACTTTTGAATCAGCTTCAACAATAGCCTTCGATCAACAATGTACTACATTATTGATCCACGCTTCAAAAAACAGCCCGAAATAAGACCACAAATAATTTTGTAGTCTAATTTGAAAGTTAGTATGCTCCAAACGTAGCTGACATTAAGACTTTATAACTTCTTTCTGGAAGAAATACAAATATTTACGTAAAGCTTTCTCGGCTACTTATGCGATATGACTTTTTCTTAATCCTTAATCTAGTATATTGTTATACTATAATTTACTATATAGTATATTGTTGATCAAAGAAACTAACGCATAGCGAGATAACGTGCCAGATGATTGTTAGTGTTTCAGAATAGTATAGCAGGCCTAAAAGTACCTACCTACTTACAGTAAAGTCAGCTTACCCATACTCAGTTATATAAGTAGCAAAATATACACGCTTAAGACCGAAAAACATAAAGATATAAGTTAACTGGAATTACACGCCACAATTATTATTACTTAAATATTAATTCTGAGACATCATACATACGCACACACTAAGAGCTATAAAGTTAAGTATATTATACATTAATTAGTTACATACCTAGAATTATATTAGCAATTATTTACTAGATTCTTGGAAACTGAAGACTACGTCGGCGTGATAGACGACGATGGCGTTTTAACTATGCCCGTTAAACCTAATGGGGTTCTTCGACTGTGGTGCGGCGCTGTCAGCACGCCTCCTCCGAAGATCTCCTGGAGTTTGGAAGGGGAAGGAGTGTTGAAGGCGTATGATAATCAACATATGTTGATAGTTTCACCTTTCACACCTGATAACGAGGTTAGTTCTACTAGTTTTAAAATTGTGCTTTCTTTCAAGCGCCGCTAATCGTCCACTTTTGGACTTCATGAAGGCAATTGGAGGTATTTATACCTTTAGTAATCATTTTAAACCATTTTTTTCTAGTTTAAAAAAGTTTTGTACTGTATAATAAAAATAGGCTTTCAATTTTTGTTAACTTCCAGGTTTCTTTATGCATCTTGAAAGATTTTCAGTTTAAAAGTGCAGAGTTTGTGTTGTGTCTGAAATTATAAAATATTCACGCTTGCGAAGATTACGCGGAGGCGTTTCATTCACGTTGTTTGATATTTTTTGCCTTGAAATTGTGTTTTGTTTGAAGTCTTTGAAGGAGCAGAAAGAGCGTGCTTTAGAATATTTTTCAAAGTTTATACTAGCTTTTTCTCACCATAAATGTGAAGTTTAAATTAATATTTGTTGCGAATTATGCCAAGGCATAAAGCATGGAGACCTACTTACTAGGAGATCAACTTTAAAGGAGATTTGTAATTACGTAAAGTTTTTTTTTTCATAATTATAACATCACTTTTTACCTGGAGGGTTAAGTAGAGGTGACTATTTGGTACACACACTTTTCGCTAGTTATACTTTAGGTTCCAATGTAACAGGGGGCGAGCCTATCGTCATTAAAGAGGGACACAACACTAAAATGTTCATTTTATGTGAGTACTCATATTTTTCTGACATTTGCAGGGCGTATATTCCTGCTCAGCTAACGGTATCCGTCGCTCGTGGAACGTGGTAGCGCTGCAGCCTCCGCGCTGGGACGGCAACGTGTCGGTGTCGACCGCCAACGAGGGCGGGAACGCGCACATCACGTGTGGGAACTCCTTCGGGCAGCCGCCGCCGCGCGTCTACTGGGTGCTCAACGCTGAAGTACTGAAGAAGAACGATAAAGGAGTGAAGGCTAATAGTAAGTTACCGTAGATATAGTGATGTCCTTTCGGTTTTTAGACTCGGAACTAGGTTGGAATTGAGCCTGTTCTCATACATAAAGCGTTGATAATGCTTTGCTTACAGCGTATTATTAAGATTTTACATTGACACTCATAAAAGGCCGCGGCTATTTCCATAAGTGTAGGTAAAGACAACGGATTCCATGAGCTACAACCCTGGCTCAACCTTTTTAACCCCATTCTCATCATATTTTAATTTTAAAATATTAGATTAAGTTTTCGTCATTATGTAAAGCACACTTATAAAATCGACCATTACCTATAGATATCTTTAAGCCTCATTCATCTACCTTCTTTAGACACGGACCTAGACATCGAGCACGTGGAGAAGCGTCACGCGGGCATCGTGCAGTGCTTCGCGTGCAACCCGCTCGGCTGCGCCTACGGCGCCGGCATGCTCTCCGTGGTGCCGCTGCAGATACCCGACCAGGTAGGAGGGTCCTAGGGAACCTAGAGCCAGTTTATATGGGCTTTTAGAATAGTATAAGAAAGCAGTTTCCCCACCATCAGGCATTTAAACTACGTCTTCCTGTAGTAAATAAGGGATCGCCATTTGCAATTTGCTAAGAGTTTTTGGCAGATTTTATCTGATATTCAGACAGTAAAACCTGACTGACAAGCAATGTTCGCATTATTTGTAAAATTTTGCGAATTTGGACTTTTTATAAAAAATGCATAGAAAGTAGGCTTAAATATATAATTTACTACAAAACAAATAGTAAATTAATTACACATTTTGTTTTATTGTACAGGATTATCCAGCTGAAGTGCCAAAAACTCGATACTCCGTCCAAACTCCTAAAAGGCATAATCGGAAGAATCCTAGAAAACATAAAGGTAAGGAGTTATAGTTAAAAGTTTTTAAATGCTTACTCTCGAACTCTAGAAGACGATTCCCAAACAAACAAAAAAACATATTTTGTTCGAATTTCAAACAGTCTTTTGTTTCAGCTGTAATGATACCCCCATCGCGGCCGAACGTCACGCGACTGAGCGACGAAAGTGTGATGGTGTCGTGGTCACATGACAACCAAGGACTACCGATAAGGTTCTCCAAGGTAAACATTATATCCCTATTTTATTTTAAGAATCATTTACTAAATTTATTAAGTTCTTTTGCACAGGATTTCATGAACAAGGGTGAACTTAAATCTTGAGGCATTTGCTACAATTACACTAAAATGATGCTGACATTTTTTAAATAAAAACATACGCACTTACGCTATGATTCAGACACTACCGATAAATCGTCCGAAATGGACGCAGATGTCTATACAGGACTTACCGCCCTTGTTGTAATAAATATACAAGTTTTTAACCTAGCATCAGGTGATATTTTGATTAAAATCATAGCAACTTAATGCCGTGTAATTAGAAATTGTAACTCATCTGTACTTAATTAGTCTTTGGTAAAGTTAGTTCACCTGTTTGCTGCCAGGTGCCAATTATACAAACACTAGACCAAATTGGATTGAGGATGCAACTTTATTCAAAATTATTTATTCTTGAAAACTGGTTTACATTGTACGATGTGTTCAAAGGGGACCAGTGTAACAGTTACACAGCTTTTGGTCTGGACCTTTGCCTTGTCAACGGAAATGCAGACAAAAGTTTTATACAAGCATTTTGTACAAGCTGCCAGCTTTGTAGTACAAACTCGTCAGTCAGATGGACTCATTGATATCGAAAACGGACGAATTGTAGATTCTGGTATACGTTTTGCTTGACTGACATAAAAACACCTAGTTTTTGTCAAGCTAGCCATTTATGTTGCTCTCTATATCATGTTGGAGTTGGTTGCAATTTTTCGGCTCTCGTCTCTCGTAGCTCCCATGGTGAAAGTTTCCACTAGTTATTCTCTCTACTATTGAGACCTATCCAAATGCCTTTGGCCACTGATAACCAGTTACCAGATACTCGTCATATAAAAATGGTTTTTGAAGTCTGTGATAGTGCATTATTTTTTTATCCCATTAAAGGTACAATACAGAGAGGTGAGCAACTCTAGCAATACGCAATGGAACACCGCCAACCAGGACATTCCGGCGTACATACATTCCTACCAGATCGATGGACTAACGCCCGGCAAATATTACAAGTGAGTACGAGAATTTAAAAAGAAAATAGAAATCTGTGGGGCTTTAAACACGTCTGTCAATGTGAGCCACACGCATATTGTGTAGACTTCTCTACAAGCGCCCGCCGCTATTGTTTACTTTCGTACCGCATATGATTGTAATACAATGGATGCAAGATTCGTTTTTATTAAAAGACTACATAAAAGGAGGTGCTGTTTTTAGTATACCTACATATGTATTGAGGGAGCATGGAAAAGTGTACGTATTCTAAAAAAAAAAGTTTGTAGCAGAAATTTTTAAAAAGTCTTCGCCCCACACTAGTGTGTCTGCTGTGTCGTGTGTGCGTTCCACAAATATGAAATTACACATACACAAACACCTAGACTCGGGACAAACATTTGTGGTTCGCACAAAGTTTTACCCCTTGCGGAATTCGAACCAGCAACTCTTAGCGCAGCAGTCCGATCGCTTAGCCACTGCGCTAATCAGGTAGCCGTGGAAACGCAGAGATCTTAATTTATTTCAACAATTATTTTTCAAAGGCCAACATTGACATTAATTTTCCACACACGTTTATCTATTGCCATCAAATAGTTAAGTGATTAACTACAGTGTTAATTAAGTTAATGTTAGTTATTAGAATAGTTTATAACTTTGCATGTATCAGGGTAAATCGGATTAATGTCAATTACTTCCCATCTTCGAAAGGCTTCTGTTTAAGACGTGTCGTTGAAAGGATAGAATATATTTAAACTTTTTAATTACCACTATTTTACGTTTTAGTTGATATCGCCAATTTCACGATTTCTCTTTCACTTTATGCGATCAGCGAAATCTGACTCGTCAAGCAAAAGCTCGGCAACTGCGGCTGTGTTACTACCCAACTTCATCAAAATTGCAGATTTGACAGAACGTAGCGTTAGTTAGTGTATCACGGGCTCAAGTGTTCTTGATACTTGACAAAAATACTAAACAATATGTTCAGTTTAGAAGTCAAAGTTAAGAATTTTGTCATTTGTGACTTTTAAGCAAGTTGAGTCGTCGTTCCGAGAATTACTTCATCGTCATAGAACACTTTAGATCATTTAGATCGTTATTCTTTGTCAATAAGTGCTATTATCGTGTAACACAGGTTTCGCATAGCGGCAGTGTACTCGAACCAGGACAACAAGCTGGGCAAGAGCAGCGCCCGCTTCCACCTGCAGCGCGGCGGGTTCAAGGCGCCGCGCGCGCCCGTGCTCTCCCGCGCTGTGGCCACCTCGCCCACCACTATACAACTAGACTGGAATGTGAGTTACCGATGCTATGACGTATTTGAATTCAATAAACAATTTGCTAGGTATATTTATATAATTAAAATTAGATTTCGATTTAAAGTTGTAAAAAATATATAAATATGGATATTATAAAAAATACATGTGGGGTAATAAAATTACGCCTGTAAGCCTCGAAGGGCTACTTACTGCCTTCCTTTTTTTCTACAAGATTTCATATCTCATGCTCATCATAAATACCTATATCAAACGAGGCGTATGCGACGAGTGGTGAAATAATTTCTATATTTATGGAGAAGAATTTGGAGAATGCTGAATATAGTTAACTTGTTAAATGGTCGGTCAGTGGTCGAGCGGCGGTGAGGTGGAGGCGGAAGGGTTCTACGTGTACTACCGCGCGGTGTCGTCGGCCGGCGTGTACGAGAAGGTCACGGCGGAAGGCGCCGCGCGCGCGCTGCTGCTGGCGCACCTCGCGCCCGACACCAGCTACGACATCAAGCTGCAGGCCTATACCGCGCAGGCCGCCTCCGACTTCAGCGCTATCAAGGTTTATTAGTCATTAACAACAACAACATAACATCACGCCTGTATTTCCCGAAGGGGTAGGCAGAGGTGTACACACAGTACACCCACATTTCGCCAGTTATGTTTTTAGGTCCCAATGTAATAGGGGGCGAGCCTATTGCCATCAATCGGGCACAAATCCAGACTCCGTGCTGCTACTGAGAATTACCTAATGGAAAAACCCAGTAACACTTTGCCCGACCCGGGATTCGAACCCAGGACCCCGTGCTCAGCAGTCGCTCTTAGCAACCACTAGACCAACGAGGCAGTCAAAGTCGTTAACATTAGCATTTAAAGACAAACAAGAAAGATTTCATTTTTAATGCTTCGTTTTATTAGTTATAATTGTAATTATCAAAGAAGAAGGTAGATAATCTATTGTTGGTGTAAACCGTGCTACGAGTGTGCATAAATCCTGAAAGTTGGTCATGTCCCACAGACGGCTAAGACGCTCCGTCCGCTGACGAGCCCGGCCAGCACGAGCGCGGCGCCGGGCGGGCCCCCCCCCGCGCGCGCGGCGCCGGGCGCGCTGGTGACGGCGGGCGGCGCGCTGGGCGGGGCCGCGCTGCTCGTGCTGCTGGCCACCGCGCTGCTGCTGTGTCGCCGCGCACGCAGGCCCACCACCGACAGTATGTACTTACTACCTTATTGGATGTAACTAATTTACGATGAAAATCGTACGCGGCATAAAATATGTAGGTACTTAATATTTATTCAACAAAGACATGAGCATCGCCCACTCGTTTTGTCTCATACATCAAACGATCACTGCATGTACCCCTAATAGAAACTAAGCTTACCGACAAAATATCGCGTTTCTATACAATCAGATAACTTAGAAGATGAACCACAACACGAATAATGTACTAACAAAACATTGCATGTCTTATTAAGGACTTCAAAGCAGGGCTGTCATACTACATAGAATGATTTATTACAGAGGAGAAAGGATCCGTGCCCGAGAATGGCGGCGCCAACGGCTACATGCCAGCTAAAGTGCCAATCACTATTACAGCCAACCCTATGCATTCTGAGGTAAGACAGCCAATTGGAAGAAATTACTTCAAAAGGAATATCTAGAGGCCAATTTGTCGGGAACTATAATGCTTAGTAGTACTTAACTTGTTGACTGACTGATAAGCCTTTTGTAGTTTTGTGTTTCGGTTCTCTATTATCAAACGGGAATTAACACTTCCTTACGCTTGCTATCATTAATGTTTCATAGCATTTTTACCAAAGTATTTTGACTTCATGACACGCTTCTAAAATAAGTCGATTGGAAACATTCTTAGTAATATTAAATGGTATTATTTTAGGGTGGCGATGCGGGAGTTGAAATGTCATTCTTACACAATAACAACACTGGCAACAACGACGATACATTACCACATTCAAGAAAGAATGGCCCCGCAAATCGACAGTACGTGTGAAAATAGACTCTATTACTATTTCATAAGGTGCAGTATCGAAACATGTGTGAATTTAGTATAACTCCCACTGTTTTAGCAGAATACAAAATTTTGTAAAGGAGAAATGTGATATCATTATTATCGCCATATCGAGTGTACGGACGTACGACAGTACAAAATTTTATTTATATTATTCACTAAGTGTAGGTATTTGTGATTAAGTTACAAATGTAGAGCACTGAGAAATCCAATGTTATGATTATTAAGCAAGATATAACTACTACTTATAATTGAAGTCAAAGTTAAGTTTATTGACATTATACTCAGGAACTTGAAATTACTTCAATTATAGTATGTATGAATTGCAGTTACTTATTATAGGGTAAGTTTATGAATTATTTTATTTATTAACGTGTTGAGAACAGCTGTAGATCTGATGTTAATTGTAAGTACGTATTATTTTAATTAGGCGACGCGCACAGCGCTTACTTAGTGCGCTGCGGCCTGTTGCATAAGTTAAGAATCTCCCCAGTGTTGCCAGGAAGATAAAATTTAAAAGGAATTTAAAGGCAATGTACTTAAGATTGTTACGAATTTTGTTTGAAACAGAATTGAAAATTGACTACTCTCATTTATATGTTTCACTTTCAATTATTGTACATTTTTGTTTATTATTCTATATTATTTTTAGTTCTAAGGTTGTGACGGACGGACAGGCATTTATACAATAAAGACTATAAGTGTTTTATTTAATTTTATTGCAACTGTACATCTAATTGGACTGACATATTTTTCAAGAGGGACATAGAACTTTAATTATTTCTGTACACGTGACTTGAAACGTTTAACACATCGAAGATAAGATATAGAAACAAGGTTATTCTATTGCCTTCTTCAAAAGTATTCATCAGAATTGCGTAGTAATAAACTACCTACTATTTACTTATAAGATAATGACGTAGTATTATAACTTTATAACGATATAAGAACGTGTATGCCTTTGGAAATATTAAATCGGGGAAATTATGTTTCATGTGAAACAAAATATCTTGAATACGCCAAGCTACCGACTGCTGGTTGGTAAGGCTTTTGACGTAGCTTTTATAGGAATAACGTGATTAATCCTAAAAACAGAGTTTGTAAAAAAGGCAGCGGTATTTTTGTTTCACATTAAAATAATATCAAAGATGCATTTGCTCATTATTGCTCGCAAATAAGACTGAAATGTTTTTTAAGAGTTTACTCAGCGTTTTAGGTAAACCACGAACTATCGTGAATTAAAGTAAAATATGTAAAATTAAGACACAAATTGATAAAGGTTATGAAATTGTAAAAGGACTTGCGACTTAGCAGAAATAAAAATTAATGAGAACAGAGCGCTGTTGAACAAAGAGTAAATTAAGGTTCTTAATATAATTTGTGTTTAAATAGACGACTAATTTTCATTTCTGTTAAAAGCTGTTTTTACTGGTCCATGTTGATAAGACGTGAATGAAAACTTGATGTTTTGCTAACTTATTGAGTGAGCATTAGCTGTCTGCCATTCGTGAGAGGCCACTTCAATAGGAATACTTAATTCTGAAAAGGATTTGTAATTGAGTCGAAAGTTTTTATACGTTTATAAATAGTTATTTTGATTTTATTTATAGAAATTACAGCAAGAAAAATTGTTACAGTTTATTTCATGCAACAAGCACTTCTATGTATATTCCATTCGATAAATAAATTATAGTGTTTTCCACTTACTTACAAAATCTGATTATAGTCTACTGGTGTTTTTATCTGAAATTCACGCGGACGAAATCACGGGCAACAGCTAGTTGTATTATAAAAACACAAGAAATAGAATTGTCCTACTGCAGGGTAAAGGTCTCTTTTCTTGCAGTAAAGGCACTAGTTTAGTGTGATATTATGTAAAGAATATGCTTAAATCAATCAAGAGCAGAGAAAGAAGATTTCTGTCAAAGTTTTTCTTTATGATTTCACTTGTTGCTACTAAAGACTAAAAATAAACAAAGCTTAAGTAAGTTAAAGACTTAATATCTTTGAATCTAAAGGATTTCTGTATAAGTTAAACTGATAGTGGTGAGGAATTAAGAAATAAATCGATTTCTTTATTCCATTGAAGTGGCCTCGAGCAACGTTATCCAACGCTAAGTATTAGCTAAGAAATGACTGTAAAGTTTTGATTAAAAAATTACATATTTTTAAATTTTATTGATTATGCTCAGAACAAGTTAATATTGATCAACTTAACATATTTTTTTCATCAGGATATGATTAGTATTTATACTAAACATATCTAACCTATGTCCAAACGTACTTTTACATTGAGACTTGATGAATAATGTTGTGTACTGAGCAAGGACTCAGGCTTTCGCCTTAAATAATGCGCAGAAGTTCATAAATCTTACAAGCTTAATAAAAAATACAATTTATCAACATTAAATTAGAACGGGGTTTGCGGATTTCGGCGCCATTATAAGTATAACGCGAACCACTAATTGATTTATTATTGTGCCTATACAACAATATACGTGTAATAAATATAACAATACAATCCATTAAATCATTTAATATGTTGTTTGATTTTTCTTTTCTTTCAAACAAAGCCAACCAAATGGGTCGACAGACCTGTTCTCTCTTATCAGGAGTCTACACACCCACATTGCAGCGGATTTACTATGAACTTGCATAACCCCCTAGACGGTGGCAAAACGTTTGACGAATAGAAATCGAATATAATGAAAAATATAGGGGTTTAACAGATGTCATTGATAACATAGTCGAAACATTATGACATCCCCATACATTTATGATTATGTTCGACTAGCTGCGCCCTGAGGTGTTACCCGCTACATTTTATCGGGATAAAAAGAGCCTATGTGTTATTCCAGGGTATCAGCTACCTCCATATGAAATTTCATCGAAATCGGTCTAGCCGTTTGAGCGTGAGGAGGTAACAAACATACAAACTTTCGCCTTTATAATATTAGTGTGATTATTATTACTAAAATATTCTGCCACTTGTCTAGGAGGGCTGGTTATTTTCCGTAGTGGAAGAGAGACGGACTAGGTGCAGTGTCGTTCAGCGTCTCGCTTCAGCAATGGAAACTGGCCTGCAATGCAAACTCATAGTAAGGCGCCAGCTCCTTCAAGTCCCATATTATAGATAACAAGCTCATTGCTATTCGTCGGACCTACTAGTATTTATTTGCTTAGTTTTTAAGATTTGGTGGCAATAGAAGGGACTTTTATGGTTAAAATCAAATGGTCAAACTAAGTGATAAATTTCAGAGAAAGCGGTTCAAGTAAACAAAGAGTCGTGTACAAAACGTCAGGTACAAAAATATTGCAATAAACGTTTGCGATTAATTCTGTTATGATCAAGAAAACTTTTAATTATAAAAAAGCATTATTTTACATAAACAAGAATAGTGAGTTACAACTTTAGAAACATAATTTATTACCAGAAAAGTCGTACAGGTGAAAAGTAAGAAAATTACATTTGCATATTCAAATATTGTTCAGCCGATAAAGATTTTCCATCAGAATGGTATTATTTCCAAAAATTCTCCTTCTCTCACGTCATGTTTTTTAAAACACCGTTGATTTATGTTAAACGTATTCATAGCAATTAGCCCTGGAAGCTAATTTCCATTAGCCAGACTCTTGTTGTTTGGTAAAATTGTATTCCTTACTACAGATGGGTGGAAACAGTAGGCCAACTTGACTCAAAATTTGTTTCTAGAAACCACCACAGTATAATTTTGGTACTCTAAGTGTAATAAATGTAGAATAAGTATGAATAAAAGTTTTACTACAAAAGCAGAGCTTGCAACGTGTACAATAATAATTATCAATCGCAAAATTATTAACAGATTGGTCAAACAAAAGTATTTTAGGAATATCATCGGTCTCATTCGTAGCTTAGTTAACGGTAGAAGACATGTTGCAATTATTCAAGAAATTTAACAGGTTTAAAGCCTCATTGGATTTTTTTATAATTTAGGTATATTAAAAATTACTTCCTAAACTCAGGGAGCTAGCGTGGTGATCAATGATCAAACCTTCTCTATACGAGAAGAGGCCTTTGCCCTGCAGTTGAGCAGTTGTAGACTGTTATTATTTTTATTAAAAAATATGCCTATATGTAAAATTATCATACGCAGCCCGACTTCACCACTTCTGGGTATAGGCCTCTCTTTTTAAATTATGGATATGCCTTTTTCGTATTTGTAGGGCTATACCTAAAAATATAGGTACATTATTATAAGAATAGTCCCTCAGTATTGTGAAATAAAAAATATACTGTTATTACTACCTACACGCATCAGGATGATTATTCAATTTTCTGCTTTAATGCTTGACTACATATGACGTAAAAGTAATTATTTTTCCCAATGGCATGATTAGTTCCCAGTGGGGTACGGCCCTACGGGACATTTTCCTTCAGTGGCGCGGCGGTATACTTTAGTGCGCGTTACGGTCAATTAGTCGCAAGTCGCAACACGTAGCACCCACTTCGGTAATTAAAGCGAGAGAACAGAACACCAATACAAGGGAAATAATTAATTTTGCAAAGAAAATAATTGCTTTGTTAGCGGCCGACTGCTTCTGTTTCGTATTAAAAAAGGAAAGAAAGCTTGAATAGAGTTAATTAACACACACGGCCGCACAACTCAGTCCGCCAAGTTTTCTTTGAATTTTATATAAATATACTGAGGAACGAAAATTTATTGCTGTTTGAAAATTGCCATCATTGTGTGAATATGGAGGTTTAACTAAAATGAATTGCGTCAAAGTATCGCATTTTGAGCTCGAATACATACATAAAACGGAATTAATGGTTGACATTTAAATGTGAGTAGTTAAATTATCCCGGCTTAGACCCCGTGAGACCTTATAACTTATAGTGCTGATTTGATCTTCAGGGATTGAGGGATTAATATTGCGGAAAAGTTGTATGTCTAAAATAGAATAAAGGAGACGCTTTCAGCAATTTAATTTGGTTCAGCAAGTATCTAAGCTTCGGCAAATTATAAAAAATCTAAAAGCCTTTGAAGAGATTTGTGATTTTCATAAGATTTTTTAATTTACGTAATCATTTCCATTCGTAAGCTTTTAGGCAAGCCCTGAGGCTATTGTCTTACAACCGAATAATATCCGCATCAACGAGCAAAGGTTACATTTTAGTGATTTAGATTACCCCGAATGTTTATAGTTTGTGTTGGTTTATAGAACTTTCACGGTTGGATGGGTGGATTAAACGGTTCATAATTAAACGATCAGATACCTACTGTTGGCAATATTACCTTATTTGTTTAACGGTTATGAGAGTTGTGTTACGTATGAAATCATGGCGTCGGGAGGGCCTAAGTGAAGGATTACTTGATGGCCAACAAATTTACAAAATTTAGTTTTCTGACAGTTTTACACGACAAATATTGGTACACGCTAAAAGTGTTAAATATTATAGGATACGTTACTATGTTTAGTTGGAACTCGAAGTAAGTAACTTTAGTTGGTCGTGAAATTGATAAAGTTTGGACCAAATAACTCGGACAAAGGTTCCTCTTGTGAGTTTGCTTTGAATCCTAATAGGTGCCAATACTTGACATTACAGCAACTAGGTAGGTACCATACCCTTAGTTATTTTATAAAACGTTTAGAGTTTTCGTAAGACTTACCTACACATAATTCCATAGAAATAAACTTTCTAGTTTCCATCACGACAGTACAAAAAGCAAGTTATACGTGGCTTCTGGAGCATTGTTCAATTAATTATTTAGAAGGAAATTATAGGGTCGTTGAGGACAGGCCGTAACGTCAACACAGCATTGGGATGTCGTCAAGTAATTTGCTAATTCGTTTGAACACTATTATTTACGCGCGAAGAAAGTTTCTCGTCATAAATTAAGTGCGGACCGAGTTGTTGGTCGTAAATCTAAAAGCTCCGCCTCCGAGCGCGCTTGTCTCTTGTGACACACCCGCACCCAGCAGTTCTCGATTACTCCTGTGACTATGGGTTTTGTGGTTTCTGTACCGCATAGTCCAGTATCTGTGAAAAGTCCTCAGTCATTTATGAAAATTCATCATTTTTCTAGAAACACAAATAACGTAATTTACTGCAAGTCTACTAAGTTGTTTCTGTTTACGTCGTTGAGTGCCACGCAGTAGACACAATAGGAATACTATTGTTCGCGATCACTGGGGATTGGTATATTCGCCTTATTTTTTACTGCTATTAGTAGATATGATTCACAGATATTCGTATGTTCCTAGTTGTTTAAGCATATTCGATTCATATCAAGAGGTTTTGTAAAAGCAATCACAGAGTCTGATGAATACCAATTCTTAAAAACATAACATTCTTTTTTTTTATTTTAACTATATATTTACTAATATAATTGTTACATTTTCTTATACTAGCTAACTAAAAAATATATACATACTTATATCGTAATACAACTGGGAAATCTAAAAATTAAGCATCAAAGTATTCCTTCTCATCTTAGGTAGGGTGCCCAAAAGGCTGGCGGCATTGCAACGTTAAATGGCAATGCTAATTTTTTGGCCAACACAAAAACAAAACAAGCCCGACCTTTAGCCACGTGAAGAGTCGACCAACCGTTGGGTAGTTCTATGGTCATTCCCTTGATTGAATAAAGAACAATATTCCTGTTTTATCCTTGAAGATCTGAAGACATACTCGCCCACGGCGCTTCCTCGGGCTGTGAACTAAACAAAACAGCCCGGTTATAAAGTCAAGAACTCGGCGAATTCACCCGTTTCTTATGCTTACGCAACTATTTCGTTATTTATAGGTAGTGTTGCCACTTTACACGATGTTCGCGGGGCGTCTTGCATTAGAGATGTTGTCGGCCTTAAAAACTGTGTTACTTAAGTCTTTCCCGGAAAAAATAATGGCGTTATTTCCTGTTGAGTTAAGCTAAAACGGGTACCTACATATGTTGCGAATGTACTCGACATAAGTTTCATAAAGATCTCATTGAGACGGGGTCCAATTTTTATCCCACTCGTTATTTAACAGTAGGTAAAAAACACCTCGGTCGATTTGAAATTTTTAACCCTGTATTCCGTCCGAGTTTCACCAAATTGATTCTGGCAACACAATTCGTGTGATATTTCACTATTCATGTTCATTAATGTTACTCCGTTTTGTATCATTCGCTCACAAGGCGAGGAGTGCGGTTTCGCTTTCCAAGTTTTCATTTGTTTCGCTCATCATATAGACAGGTTTCGTACACTCGTATGTTTATCGTGCTGTAAGTTTTGTAGTAAAACTTAATCTGCAATTTCATTTGTGAGTTAGCGCATCAATCTATATTTTTGTCGTACCTACTAGCTAAAATGACTTTGGTAATATACAAGATTTGTGATGACGAGAAAAAAGCATTAGAGAGAGCATGGCCATCAGCCACAAAAAAAATATAAGTGGCTTGATAACCAAAATGTATATCTATGATTTTAAGACCAACCAAACTCGCTGTACGTCGAAAGGATATAAAACAAACGAGGTGTAGTAAAAAATAACGGTCTGTTAAAACAATATGTTACTCGCGTATATTTCGCAGGAAAATGCACCGGGCTCCTGACATAGTGACATGAGATTCAATTTATTGGAGAATTCGATTTAATAACTGACATTAATTATAATTATTATAATTGCTGCGGAGCTGGACTGATGTATTATTTAATTTGAATAATGGAACAATGCAGCCTTTTACGCACGACGCGATTGCTAATATTTAGAGCGAAGCCTCTTGTGTGTTTTTGACGGCAAACTTAACCACAGCGTTTTTGTTTTTATTTCGTAATAAAATATTTTTTGGCATCAGAATCGTTCGAGCTCCCCGTAGCACTTTTTTTTCAAATAATTTCAATATACAGTTTTGACTTCGTTACGATTTTGTTATATGTATAGATGAAAGCTGAACAAAAGACATACGCAAACGCTATGGTTAAGTTAGCTATACAAAATGGCCTTAATTTACCGGGCTGTATAATGATTTTGTTTATTTCGCGCTATCTCTTACACTCAATGGTGGTAGAACAAAACAGAATCTAATTTATCCAAGGAAACTTTATTCAATTTAGATATTGATCCAATTTATTTAATTTACAGAGGAAACGAATATTAAATATTATGTAAATGTAATCCACCCTTTTCCAACTGGTATCTAATTGAAACTTCTCAGACGGGATTTTATGGTAGAAGATTATCTGAATAACGTTAGTCTGCATTAAGGACGTTGAAAGGGTGGGGAGTCCTAATATAATATGGAGGGACTGTGGTGAAACAGACGAGGCTACGAACGAAGTAAGTGACTAATGAATGAAAGATGACATTAAGAGGAGTGCAGAAGAAAAGAACAAAAAGGCGGGATAA
This sequence comes from Abrostola triplasia, assembly GCA_946251915.1. Lineage (NCBI taxonomy): Eukaryota > Metazoa > Arthropoda > Insecta > Lepidoptera > Noctuidae > Abrostola > Abrostola triplasia. The sequence goes on along the minus strand of OX276434.1, from coordinate 3,347,000 downwards.
ACATTAGTGATTCTCAGATGCCTGTTTCGAGACTAGACATTTTTGTAATAGTTAGCTATATCGGTAAAACAATGTAGAAGTTGAAGATTGTTATTTTGGATTGTTCATTTGTTTTGAAACATGATTGGTGGTGATACCCGGAGAAAACAACACAAAAAACGTGAATAGTAAAAAATGGCTTGTACCTTCCCGTTATGAAAGGTCTCATCGTCCCTATTGTCGCCAGGTCCTGCGCGTGCGGCGAGCGCGTTCTGCATTCTGCCGCGTAGGTGTCGTAGACGTGGTGTAGCGTTTTGGTTTTCATGAGTGTCGTAGCACGTTGCTACGAAGTTGTGGGAGTTTAGAAAATGTCCGATATTTGGAAATATTGTTAACTTTACAGCTATTTTACGGGACTATTCAAATTATTCGACTGTGTTTCCTCTACCTTGCTGTTAATGGGCTACTAGTTTGATAGTATTATAATAAAAAATACTTACAGACAAAAATAAAGCCTCTTCGTTTTTGAAGCCGGTTAAAAATGCTACCAAAACTAAACCTATAAGTCTGCCCACCACTAGTCGTAAGTTAGCTACTGAACAAATTTCCATTTAACCCAATTTCCATAATTCTTACAATAATGATCACGTTAAAGTTGAGGTCTATAATTCTTTCAATAAAACTTAAATTTAGGAAAATACTTCCCGAGATATACGGTAAAAGTTTTGAGAGGAAAATTAAACAGGCACCCCTTAAACTGTACGATCCTGTCTAACTAAAGACTGTTTCCTTGATAGCTTTTTGAAACTCCCCTATTCACGGGCTAATTTATTATATTTTTAATTTAAATAAAAATTTCGTGAACTTTTTGTATTGGGACAAAAAGTTGTAATTTTACTTTCATGAATACAGTCAAGTTGTGCGATTTAATTTTACTGTCGGTTTAATATGATCTCTGTTTATTGGTTTAGGTGTGTAGGATTGGAAATCAGTTCCGTCAGCTCAACATTCGTTTAACTAGTGGGAAGTGGTCGGAAACAACATTATTATTAACATTACTGGTTTAACTTATTTGTATTCAATCAGCACTTTCATAATATTATATTGGTTAGTTATATTAGTCTATAATAGTTTAGATATAGGTACATATAGAAATACATAATAAACATAACATCACGCCTGTATTCGCCGAAGGGGAAGGCAGAGGTGCACATATAGTACTTCCACATTTTGCCAGTTAGGTATGTTTTTAGAAATAGGGGGCGAGCCTATTGCCATCAACCGGACGCAAATCCAGACTCGTGCTGCCACTGAGAATTATCTCATGGAAAAACTCAGTAACACTTTGCCCGGCCCGAGATTCGAACCCAGGACCTCGTGCCCAGCAATCGCGCTTAGCAACCAATATATAAAATAAAATATACATACAGAAATATATATTCATATTATCAATTACGTAATCGTATATGTTATAATTGCGTTCATACTTTATCGAAGTCAGTCTGTCATTCACCGACTGAAACAATAGTAAATCAAAAAACGAATTAAACTTTATTAACCACTTTAAAACGTAACTTGACATTTGACGATCGACACTTGACAGGCGTGAACGGGCTGTCATTTTCGCGCCAATTACCGAGCCGTCATGACATGTCTGTAGAAGTAATCCGCTGGTATACTGAGCAGTGACGTCATATTTGTGGCGGGTCTCCGACGTCACAACACAGTTGTGGGTGTTACTGTTGTCGGGTACCTGATGGATTGATTCACGTTACATTGTTCACAATGCACTGAGCTCTGCTATGACATTCAGTCATGTCATGTTCCACAATGCACAATATGGGGAATGGTTTGTAGCTCTTTTATGTCAAAACAAAGATATAAGGTTGAGATAAGCTTATTAATTGGTTGAATAGCTAAAAGCGTTAATTACAAATGGGCTGATAAAAGTACCTACGGTAGTGACCAAGATTTCTTATTTAATAATGTAGATGATTGTAGCAAAAGGTCAAGTTAGTATTATTTTGGCTTTCTGTAACTAATCCTAGTGTTAATGTTGATATGATTACATTGAGCTTACCATTTAGTAATGCTCTGATTAAATAAAATAAGATGGCAGTTAGAGATGTTTTTCCCTTGAAGTGTATTCTTGGAATAAAGTCATTAAAACTGAAATCGGAATAAAGCCAATTCAATACTGACTAGAAGACAAAAAAATAGATTTGAATTAAGAGGGAGGTCTGTAAACGGTCCTAGCAAAATCCGAGTGTGCAATTTCTTTTGACTCTACAAATTCATAGAACACAAGTGTGATGGTACAGGTGTTTACAAATAGTTTACACTAACAACAGCTAAGATTAGTTGCCGGGTGTTGCAAGTTAGAGCGGACAAGATACTCCGAGAGGCCAAGATTTAGCTGCAAATATTTACACGTTGTGCCAAATGTTTACTATGTCTGAGCTGTTCACATTGCATGTGAGGTTAACGTTAAAACAGGCTACAATACAGCTTTATTTCTGAGTAAAGGTTCTATTATATTTTTACAATGAATTCTTATCAAACAAAGTCCTGTGGTGGAATTTCTATGCATGTGAAGTAGCGCTACCTTTTAATAAAAATCTTTTTAATATTAATTTAAGGTTTTAAATTATAGTAAATTAATTTAAGGCTTCGTTTGACAATGTCTTTTAAGATTTATGTCATTAATTTGATTGCCTCGCTAGTCTAGTGGTTGCTAAGCGCGACTGCTGAGCGCGAGGGTTCGAACACCGGGTCGGGCAAAGTGTTACTGGGAGTTTATAGTAATTGTCAGTAGCACCACGGAGTCTGGATTTGTGCCCGGTTGATGGCAATAGGCTCGTCCATTATTACATTGGGACCTCAAAAACATAACTGGCGAAATGTGGGTGTACTATATGCGCACCTCTGCCTACCTCTTCGGGCAAAACAGGTGACGTTATGTTATGTCATTAATTTAGGGGATTACCTGAATACTGGTTCAGGGGAATTCTGAAGTGTCAACTACTGCCTTTTAGTGGTCGCAAGTGTTTAATCAACGGTCGGGTAAAGTGTTATTGAGCTTCTGTTGAGAAATCTCAAAGGAAGTTTGTTTGTAGATGTACCAGGTAAGTGGCAATTACCTTGCCCTTTAACGTGTAGGATCAAATGCCGATCGGCGAAACGCAACGGTACCTACATCTTGTTAACCCGATGCGGGTGTGACGTTTATGATGTTATAAAAATTGTGTATTAACCGCCGAAAGATACCTGGCGTTGAACTTTTATAATCTATATAATTTTAAGAAAATGTGAGTTCAGAATAATATCTCGCAGTAAAACTGGAATGGCTCATTGAAGTGCTTTTAGATTTTAAGACTTCCGGATACGGAATACTCAGGAATATTTTTGTGAGTGCGGATAAAACTCTTGACTTTATTCGACTATATACTTTACCTGTATATTTGAATTCAATGACTTCTGGTTATAAAGTAGAAATAAAAATATGAAATTCAAATAGCATTATTTAATCTTGGAAGGTATCGCTTTTGAATTCTTGTTAGGTAGCGCTAGCGTGTGGTCTCCCCCTATTGCCATCATTTATCGAACTAATCTGTGACAGCCTTAATGTCTTGCCCTTGGTTTATAAGGCCATGCGTAGTGCCAGATGATATCAGCACGTTTTGCAGGTAGTGTCTCTTTGCCGGTCATTAAATATACGACTTTGAATCTCCAATGACAGGACCTAGCTTCATCATCAGCCGGAAGACGTCCACTTTTGAACAAAGGCCTCCCCTTTAAGACCTGACTTATATAACCTAGAATATTCAGATGGCCTAGGCTTTAAATTAACTGCATATCGACAACACCAGGAGTTAAACTAGTGTAGGTACGCCGTGAGAGGTAAAATAAAAGCACATATATAATGTATATTACACGAGTCTATATGTTAAGGACATATCACTAATGCAAGTCGCTGTATCTCTTAGTAGAACGGGGTAGGGCGCGAACGTGTTATTTTAATTAAACATAGAGGGGGCCGTCTTAACTCGAGTTGAAAGTAGGTACAATGTGAGAGTCTTGAACGATAATATCTTCTGTATCGTTAGGAATTATATTCAAGTTTGCGGCGAGAAGATACTTACATAGCTTTGAGAATCAAGGATCTACGTGTGGATTTGTATCACTATTGAAACTACCACCTACACCATACCTGATATGACTTACTTTTATGAAGTATCGTCGCTACATATTTACTGGAACCTTTCTTCTTTGCTCTAGTTTCTCAAATCTGCATCATATGCACATGTACCTGGACGTAGAAGTTTGCCAAAGCCACTTTGCCTATCATCGAGTAGTTAAAATTTTCTTAGATATATCAATGTCAATGTCAATCAAAATGTCGTGGTGGCCTAGTGGTTAACATACCGGATTTGTATGCACAAGGTTGCAGGTTTAAACCCGGGCAAGTATCAATGTGACTTTTTCAATGTTATAAATACTTTCTTAGTTATTCTAAGACACCACTGACTAACGGTGACGGAAAACATCGTGAGGAAACCTGGGTTTAATTATCTGAAATCGCCAACCCGCAGTGAGCTAGCGTGGTGATCAATGCTCAAACCTTCTCTATACGAGAAGAGGCCTCTGCCCTGCAGTGGGACAGTTATAGGCTGTTATTATATCAATGTCGCCATCAATCTCACATTTATAATTCGTATTGAAATCGAGTATAGAATAGCAGCATACATGCTTTTTTATACTTTTTTTTAAATCAATAAATAACTTTTATTATCCCAAAAATTAACATTGCAATATAAATACTATAAACTAAGTTCAAAAAATATAAATAATACTTTTAATCTTATGCCTTAATAACTACTTTACATACTTAAAATTTTCCTTCATAAATTGACAAAATGTATCGAACTTTCCTGCTATATTACCACAGATCGTGTGTCGATTTAACTCCGAGGATGTTCCACGAAAATCGTCTATTATTCAATTATTAAAACCCTAACGTTACCAAGTTTCACTTTTGTCTCCTATTCACCCAAGATACAGAACACATTCCTAAATTAAACATTAATAATTAACGAATTAAGTAAGAATGTAACTCATTAATCTCCTTAAATAATTCGGACGTTGTCGAAAGCGTTCTGGCATCCCCTAAATTGGCTTAATTAACTGCATTCCTTAGTAGCGTGGGTCCCACTTATTTCTAAACAGGATGCTTCGCTTGGCCTTGAGTCCCGGCTTCACCTGCTAAGACTACAAAACAGCAATGAGAAGGATCGGTGTTCACTCAAACAAGACAATGTCAACTATTGTCTTTTGATATTAGGAATCTTTTCTAGCAGCTTTACGGCGACGAGATGCTCATGTTCTCTCATCTCAATCTTCCTGACACAGAGTCCTTTACATACTGAATTGGGATTTTATTGCACCTACAGTTATCCCACCATGATATAACGACATTTGTGCAGCTATAAATTAAATCAATTGCGGAAAACCGACAAACTGTTAGTTACGGTCATGATTATTCATACTTATACTTGAATAAACAGATCAAGTTTGTGTAAACTGGCATTACCGACTGTTGATCTTACAGACTAGATACAAGCATCTATCTATAATGTTGTTACTTCCGCTGTTAGTGTTACGTTCAATATTCAATTTGGACGTAAGTTAGAAGACCGGTAAGAGAGGAATGCTAACATTGTAACTCAGCTGCCAAAATATTAAAGCTAGGCTTTGTTCCAAGACATACGTTCAAGACATGTAAACATACAACAGTAATGTGCTACGTAGGTAACAGCTGCCTGCCTTGATTAAGACATAAATATGCAGCAGCGGTACAAAACATGTATGCCTCGCATGAACAAACCCCATTCCGCCATAGTTTCTGTTTATATGTCCATTTTGAATTTTATTAATATTTGCCCTTCTACAGCCGGTGGAGATGACTTGCGTTTGGAAATAGAACGGGCTTGAAAGTTTGCTTCTGTTAGGTTAGCCAACTTAATAGATTGTGAGTGCTTACTTCACCTGTTATGTAAATCGGGGAAGAGTTTGTGGAGAGTACTCGTGGTTAGATTAGAAGTGGCGTCGTGATGAATATTACATGATGATATCTAATGATTGAAGTAACTTGGTGGTTTGTAACTTGTAAGTCAATATTATACCGTCGACTACATATTTGTGGCGAACTAATGTTAATGGAGTTTCGTACTACCTTCATCTTGATTAGTTGTCAGCTACGAGAGAGCAATTAGATTTTTTTTTAATATTTCTAACGGCGCCAGCCTTTGGAGCTGTGGGCAGTATCAAATGCCCTATTTCTTTTCTAATGACAAACCTTTTTATTTACTGTGACTGCCTCGTTGGGCTAGTGGTTGCTAAGCGCGACTGCTGAGCACGAGGTCCTGTGTTCGAATCCCGGGTCGGGCAAAGTGTTACCTACTGGGTTTTTCCATTAGGTAATTCTCAATAGCAGCACGGAATCTGGATTTGTGCCCGGTTGATGGCAATAGGCTCGCCCCCTATTACATTGGGACCTAAAACATTACTGGCGAAATGTGGGTGTACTATATGAGCACCTCTGCCTACTCCTCCGGGGAATACAGGTGTGATGTTATGACTGCCATTTTTGGCAAATTCACAGTCTCAGTCACACAGATGTATTCCTTTCATTTTAACTACAAAAGTATTTATTAATAAAGTATTAAGAACGTAACCTATTTATCAATTAGGACTGTTACCATCGATGTTCGGTCGCGTCATTAATCTTCTACCCTTATCTCAATATCTACCATTTACATGGTTCCGTTACATGATATCTTAATCGCTTTAAACTGTTCTTCAATACTTAGTACAAAACAAAATTATTATTGTAAAATGGTTTCATCCCACCAGGAATTTTTTTCATTTTGTTGCTTTTGTCTGCATAGAAACCAAATCCGAAATGGCAAGAGCCTGATTTATTTTTACGACTATTATTATTAGGTAGGCCTTACTATCCAATGCAACTTTATGCAATTTCATGATTTTTTATGCATTATACCATTCAATTATATTCTGAATTATAAATATGCTATGTCGTAACCTACGTCATGAATTACCAGTATGCTTTTATTCAAAAACTATTCAGCCCCAGTGATTGTTTAAAAAACATTCTAATGCACAAACTTATACAGGTAAAATTCTTTGGATTGTCACAATGTAAACACCGACATAAATATATTCCATACTCTACGTTTAACGTATCGGTGATCTGTGAACGAATACAAACATAAGAGCATTAGCTGTCTGTCACCCAGTATACGTTAATTGAGTGGAAGGGGTTGGTTAATTGTCTGGGTAAACGCCGGCGCCGCACTCACTACTTATTAAATGTATTTGTGTTAGGTAATCTTGTGTTTAGACTTCAAGTGAGACCATTATCAGGCACTAATCATACTTAATAGCAGGGTGCTACAGTTTTACTTTAAGGCAGTATCATCTAAGGTTACTAGAGATTACAGTTTGTTTTAAATTTCGAATGATTAAGATTAGACTTTGTGAACTAAGTATTGAGAGAAGAAAGAGTATGTTCCTCGTCCGTCTACAGATAATATAAAGTGGAGAATCATCCGTCAATAAAGTGGAGAATAGACAACGGGTTTACAGTTCGCCAAAATACGATAGAATAGTTTTTGTCATACAGATTCTTTTTTAAGGTAAGATAGTTATGGCCATTTCTGTTCCTTATTCCGTATAAATGTATAATTCTTGTTGTATCGTAAATATTTGTTAGGTTGCTATATATTTTTTGCATTTGTTTGCCTCGTTCTAAGTCCGAAGGCACGTCGAGTTAGTACAACTGCCGGCAATAACAAATGGCCGCCGGGTAGACGCAGCGAAGATTTAAAATCTGCGCTCCTTGCTTGTTTATTTTGTATTATAACATTGGGGCACAAAGGCACACAGACCTTTGTGGCTCATAAGTACGGATAAATTACGGTTTTATTTTACTTTAATTATCGTTAAATGAGAGCGTTTTAAACATAATCTTAGGAACAGTACCTAAACAATTTGATTTCCACGAAGCTAGAGTAATTTTTGTTGTAACTTATATGAAAGTTTGTGAATGTGTTTGTTGCCTCTTCACGCTCACACCGCTAGACCGATTTTGATGAAATTTCATATAAAGACAGCTGACACCCTGGATTAACACATAGGCTAATTTCTGTCCTGATAAAATGCAGCGAGTAACACCGCGGGGCGCAGCTAACTTTATATAAAGTCAATCAGTATCTACCTACATTTATATAGTTAGTTAATTTAGATACCTACCTGTCAATTGGTGTGGACAATATTCCCCATACACACATATTACACATTGCCTACATTAAATCCGTGTATGAATTTCTGTTGAATACGAGTCGTGAGCTGTTGTATTCATGTGCTTGTAGTAATATATATTTGAAAGCCGATCTTCATTAAAGCTCATTTCCATATTGATACAAATCTATACAAATACCTATTGGTCGATACAAAAAAGGATTGAATTTTTAACAACAAAGCATTCTGATTATTATTAAAAATTGAATTCCAAGTTCGAACTCATTCACCATATAAAATATTGTCTATTTCAGCCCGTGAAGGAAACTTGAAATACCTACAGAACAAATTAAAAGGCGATCCGCAGAAATTTAATAACACAAGTCATTTGAATATTCAACGAATAGGAAACGACGGATTATTCAGGAAATGTTCGATATAATTCGTTCAGGAAAGTTGTTTTAGAAATTGTTTGTACACTTCGGGGACGCGCACTTAGGATATGGATGTACTGTGAGTGTCAAACAGTAAGGACGATCTAATAGTGCGCTTGTAGGCTTATATAAAAAGCGGGAAACTATAGGAGAGTTCAACGGACATGGCTAAAATAGAATAAAAATGACAATTAAAACCTCAATTCTATATAGGTACCTGGTACATAGAGTACTTAGTTTTTGTGTTAAGCAAAAATCGGATACGTCAGCCCCCTAAAAGCACATAATCGAAGCTCTCACCAGTAAAAATCCCAAGTCACTGTGGCCGAATACGGTCGGGATATATAATATATATAATTATTGTTGTTATAATTGTAATAGGTCCTACACCCCCCGGGTACCAGAGTGGTCCTTTTGGTGCCATCAAATGTATTATAGTTATCCCTTTGCTAGTATACTTTTCATTGATTGCTCTGGATTTATAGCCAACTCCCCTCCTGCAAGTTAAACAGTAAAACATTAGACAGTCAGGTGAAACAAATGTCTCGTGGCGACATAGTAGGCCTGCCTCACATCACTAACCGTTCATTAGGCTGCGAGAGAAGCTTAAACCTAGCTTAAGAATTAAATGTAATTTAATGGCCGTCTGATGGATTAAACAATGTGAACCTTAATTCCTGGAAAGTACCCTAAATGTTTAGTAGAGTGAGAGGACATTGCATTTGTGTGGTACGTAACGTAACGGGCTTGTAACAATGCACATAATAAGCTGTTACTATGTATGTTTGTTATTTGAGAGGATAGGCGTTGCAAACTGTAATACTTTGGTATACGTATATATAGATAGATAACATTAATCTAGTCACATGAAGCCAATCTAGGCATAGGCCTAGATTGGCTTCATGTGACTAGATTAATGTTAATGTACATAGAAAATAATGTATATTTTCATCAAATAAATTCGTATGTTCTACCGTTTCTGGTGTGGAAGTTAGTGGATCAATGCTAGTTAAACGCAACCACGACTCAGGAAAATATCCTGAAAGGTAGTATTAGGGTAGGTGCACTAATTCAGAAGAAGGTTGATGTAAAAATGTTCCAAATACCATATGAGGTTGCAGATAAAAATGTAGAAAAATAATTTTACACATACAACTATAGGAAAAATAAGTTAAATCCAGGTTAAGTGCGCCCGCTCTTATTTCCAGTCAAACGATATTTTTTACAGATTATGTTATACAAAGACTTCGTGTTGCAGCGTTAATTAAAAGTTCTGTTTTCGATTAAAATAATATTCCGGCTGTGACAAAGGTTCGTTAAAAATGCATGTTTTTAATCTGCCGTGTGAAAATATTGTTTTTGCTTCTGTATTGTGAATGCCGATAGCCAGCATTATAGGTTTTGTCGATGAATGTCATTGTCCCCTGTTACAATACAAGATAGGAACGTTTTAAATGATTGTTTTCTGTTGTAAATGGATGGTATTTTATTGGTGTTGTTATTTTTATAGTTTAAATGCATTTTGTTGAGTGAGAGATAAAACCTGCTGAATTAATACTGTCTGCCTATTCATTCGAATATAATATTTACATACTTGCATTTACCGATATCGTTGTGGTACTTCAGAAATGTATATAGACTGTATTTTACAAGTATAGTACAAGACCTTGATACAGGCAAGTACAAAAACTGTTTATTCTTTAGGATACACTATATTTTACCTTTGATTTTCAAATAAAAATTTGTATTAAAAAATCCAAGATCGGTAATAGGGTTTTGCAATCACGTGACCATTTGCCAAATACAGGCGCACCAATATTTCTACGTCCCCAATTACGACTTAACAATTTATTCTTAAGGATAACAATAAATTATTAGCATCGCCGATTCATTCCCAAAGTTGTACTTGAGCTCGGCAATACAGATAAATCTTCATTGTACAATGTAAAGTTGTGTCGGAACATATTCCTTGGCCACGCGCATGTGTTAGTGCGGTGTAAACATACCATAGATTTGGCTAGGTACTGTACGTGCGAGTTGCAGAAGTGTAGCTTGCACCCACGGACGGCGTTTGAGAACTTTTGAAGACATTTCAATGACGGATGTGAATGGAGGTACCGGACGACTTACCGGTAAGTAAGGGAAGCTGACTCCTTATATTTCCCAGCAATTTTCGGTCACCGCATGTGGATTTTCCTACTTATACTGGTTTTACTCCAAGTTATCGGTCCGATTATCTGTATTTGGATTATATATTTACGAGATAATTTTAATTTAAACACGTATTTACATGATGGTACCAATATGTTTTTGAAAGCGCCTTATAAAAATGTAATTGAAAGGTAAATTAAGGCTCGTTTGTGTGCGCTTAAAAGATGTGTTATAGGATATTTCTTGTATTGTAGGTGTTATATTACAGGCTCAAAACAAATCTCTAAATCTTATAAATATTTGCTAAAAGTGGGGATTGAAGCGGCGACCTTTAGAGTAGCAGTCTAATCATCAGAATCGACCTGTGCGACCTTCCGAGCAGAAAGCTTAACGTCTATCAATGAAGCTGTCAGATTATGCTCGTGAGTCGGGTAAGTTAGCCAGCTAAGCTAGCAGTTGCTTTACTGGCTATTAGAGAGATTTACGAAAAAATCTGCAAGTTATACACCATTTATTTTAGTTTTAGAGGTAAACTAAACTGAAATATGTAAGTGTATGTAGTGATAGTAATATCTTTACTGAATAAAGTACGAACTTAATGTCTAAATCTTTAGACATGCATAAGGCCAACTCTGAAGAATATTATGCCTAATTATAAACAATTGTAATGACACGGCGATACGAAGCAATCGCAAACTATATACTTAGTTGAAGGTGTCTAACTGTCTTTATTTTATGTTACTCATAGTAATCATGCATATTATGTTATAGACTTATAGTTCTCTTACGACATATAATAATGTAATCAATATCACCGAACAGCAGCTCTACAGCTGGTTACTGACTTGATAGATCATTTAAGTTTGATATGTGTTTGAATTAATCGGAAATTATATCCACTAAGGCTATTTATCAAAACAGTTTCAGAACTTCATAATCATGATCAAATACAACAATACGAGACGACGTTTCTCCAACATTTATTCAATAACTTTTATTTCATGTAGGTATATGTAGGCATGTAGGATTTTGTCATAACTAGGTTTGGTCCGCGACTTCTCTTTGAAAAAAAACCTTACAAAAAATATGATGATAAAAAAGTATCACATAAACTATCTCCATGTAAAAAATCACCTCGATCCTTGCTCCCTTGCAGCCTGGAAGTAAGACAAACTAGCAAACACTTTTGCATTTACATTATGAGTGGAATGGAATCTGCTTTTCTCAGCTCAGAAATGAAACGCTAAGCAATTGGGCCAATCGTGTCGTCTCCAAGTGGTAATTTCCTCACGTGTAGCGATAAGCAGTCGTGTGTCAGTCATCTACAAAATGGCGGTCGGGTGGCTCCGGATACATTGTTATCGAATTCGGAATTCAAATCAAAAAGACAGCTGTTAGAACCCTAATCGGTAATAACAATTGACGTTTTGTTGTTTTGTTACTTACGTATTTTATATGATTTTATTTTTTTGTCTTAATGGTGTTCACTTTGGTCTCTGGTTTTGGCAGTTTTATTTTTTTGATATGGATTTCTCTTTCTTTTCTCAAATTTCTTATTGTTTTAAATTAATTTATGGGTGTAGGGCATATTGTCAATGACAATGACCTAATTTAATATATCTAGTATCTAAAAAATAATAAGCATTAATGGCAGTTTTTGTCGTCACGATTATTATAGTTTTTATTAGACTTCCAGGCATAGAAATGTACTCTTCTTCCCAATCATCTGATAGTTAAACAATAATAGCGGCAGAAATTTCATTTTTGATCTCATTATTTTTGAGGATTTTTAATTCAACAATTTATACTGTCGTAACCAACCATAAAGCTAAAGAGAGGTACAATTTGAAACTTCTGCGGTGCCTGCCCTTTGCTCCTAGTCTCATGTATCGTGTTGCGGCTGCTGGCTCTCGCTAAGTATACGCTGGGGATTCTTGGCACCATACCACTGATGTGTTTACGTGCTGCACTCCTTTTATATTAATCGCCGTTTTGTTAATACTTACGAGCACCTGTTATGTCCCCTCGGGCATTCGGATACCAGCCGATTAATGTTTTCATTGCAGCGGCGACTAGTTGTTTAGTTGGCTTACTAGATTGCAACGTATACTGGTTGATTTATGAATGCCGCATCCATCACTATTCGTGTAATCTAAATACTGTCACGGCTAGACAATTTAAGCAGGTTTTTTATCTGAATTTATTTTACCATGAGTCTCGTTTTCACATATATGGGATCGCGGTAATGGTACTACATATTGTCTATCGTTCTGAGTGCGTATAGACTTTGGCTCAGCATTGAATAATTATCACCCAGACTAGTCCTACATTCTAAATTTAAAAGCCGAGATAAAAGTTCTACAAGAACTATCACAAACTCGATACCAGTTTTAAAGCTCTTAGATAAAGAAGTTAACAGCACTTTTCTTAACATAAAACTTAATGGCCACATTTATAGAACAAGATTAAATACGCACAACTTTAATCTGTTTCGAAGCTGCGTGTTCTGGCGTTTGATAAGCAGCTAAGATACCAATTAAGAAAATTAAATTTCGCATACAATTTTAACATTAAATACTCATTGCATCCTTGAATTTCCGACATGTTTTCCGCTATTATTTATGCTAGACGTCTGAAACTCTCTGGTTCTGACAAGTGCCAAGTTGGAAGCGCTAGCACTTAACGTTTAGTCAATTAAAAGTCAGTTAAGTACAAAAACAGTCCAAATGAAGGTAAAACGGGAAGCCGTCTCCGGTCTGACAAATTGTTTGGTGTTCACTTTTCAACCCGAGTTGTTAGCTGGTGTCATAAATATTTTTAGAAACGTTTTTAGCTCTTTTTCATTTCTTTTTTTGATAGAGAGTTCTTTAGATTTCAACTACTGCCATAGACTATGAAATATTTACATGAAACAGATATTACTAGTTATCATATCAGAGATTCAGAACTTGTTTATTATGTCATCAAAGGGTTTGAATATTATTTATAGGACATATTTGATATTTGGAAATACAGTAAGATTTTCTTTTACTATTATTTAGTGTGTTTTTATTATTGGAACGAATGACTATAAAATAAGTATGTATTGGTAAGTTGTCGTTTATTGTGGCGTTCTAAGGGGGAGGCCTTTGTTCTACAGTAGACGTGATGATGAAGTAAGTATTGGACTTCAGTGTTTGTTACATGAAAAGTAGCCCACAATATTAGAAAGTTTTTTTAATTTTCTAGTTAGTAAGTTCGTAATAGTTAATTAGGCTGCAGGTGTTGAACGAAAGTGGTGCAACAGAGTATTTAAGCTAACCCCGCAGCTAAACGAAGCTGAAACTTACAAAATTGTATGTACTATCGACCAATTAACCAAATTCCGACCCAGATTACAATTAAATACAACTGTATATAATTTCTAATACAACCAAACCTCTTCATTTAAATATACCGTGCCATTATACAGAGGAGATAAATCAAAATGTTTTTTTTTTCCAAAAGTTGATTTTTAATTTAACAGGCGCTATGGGCTTTTGCGGCGGAAGTGAGGTAAACCGCACAAAAAATGAATAAAATGTTTCTGTTCGCGGGTTTTATAAGTTATTTTGTTGACTGACGGACTGTCTCCAGGGGCGAAATCATGTTGTGCGGATCTTTTGGCTGCCTTGTGACGTCATAAGGCGTCATATATATAAACATCAAAGTGGTACAGCAAACATGTGATTGTTTTTTTTTTTTTTTTTTTTTTTTTTTTTAAAAAAAACGTCGCCCCACACTAGGAATTTCTCCTGTATCGTAGGTGCGTTTCACAAACATGAAATATTCACATACACAAACACCCAGACTCGGGACAAACATCTGTGGTTCGCACAAAGTTTTGCCCCGTGCGGGAATCGAACCCGCAACCCTTAGCGCAGCAGTCCAATCGCTTAGCCACTGCGCTAATCAGGTCGTCAAAAGGTGTTTGTGAGTGTTACGTCTTTTGCAGAATTCTTGGTAAGCCGTGAGGTTAGTTGCATGACTATTTCTGCGAATTTACTTACATAACGCATACCTAAGTGTATTCTTGAAACTAGATACCTAATGTAAGATATAATAAATGTTATCCTAAACAATTGTAACAACATTTCTTTTACAATTTCTTGTATCTCGTAGTTCAATGACATCTTCTCATAGTAACATAAGCATGTTACTCACGATAACATGAGGCATTCAGAAGTTATGGAGGTATTAAGAACCTCACATACACACATGAGGCCTGAAAACTTCAAACTCCTTTTTTCTCGCAGTCATGTACCTAAATATGCAATTTTCTAGGTACCTAATTAATCTATGACTACTTATTGTGCAAATTCAATACGCTTACTAAATCACGATACTCATGTTGTTTGTCGTTGTAGAGTTTCTTACAACTCTACGAGTCTCACAAAACTTTAATAGGACCTTTGGGTACAGTTACCCTTTCAAACAAAAAGTTCAAGACAAATATGGTATTTCTAAAAATGGGTTGGATTTCTCTCTACCTCTCCAATGGAAAGAATTTGTTATGAGGAAATGACATAATATATGTACATGTAGTTTCAAAAGTATGTTATCTTTATACATTTATTTTACTGGACTACATCCCCTTGACGGTATAAAAACGGGTTTGATCCCCAAAAATTACAAGTCGCGCCAGGGTCCTTAATATACCGACCTCCGTCAGTTCTTATCTTATAATCTCGACCATTGTTTTCGTACCTTCCCTCCAAGTTTCCACTTCGCTATCAGCCTACAGGGAAACTTCACCGCAAAAGGTGTTGTCTCCAACAAAATTAAGCTTTTTTCCTACGGCATATTGATTAGAAAATTAAAAATATCCCAACAGGTCGGTACTCCGGTAGTACAGAACTTGTTATCTGAGAAGTAAATCGGCTCCGAGTCGGTACGCGGTAGGCGGGCGACGATAGCAAACTTTTTCCGTTAAACCTTGCAATTTATAACTGCCTGGTACCCATTTTAAGACTTGCTTACAACTTCTGTATGAAGCGAACGATATGCGGAACAAGGAGGTTTATTTTAGAACAATCTTTATTATGTACGGTGTCTGTGTGTTGAAGGTGCTTTTGAATATATAATAATAATATTATTATTATTATTTTAGCCATGATCGTCCCAATGCAGGGCAAAGGCCTCCCTTTCCTTCCTCCATTCCTCTCGGTTGTGAGCTGCGATAGACCATTTCTGTTTAAAGGAGTCAAGCTCGTCCCACCATCATCTTCTGCGCCTACCGCAACGCCTTATGAATATAAAAATACTAAATTAATCTGCCTGGCATTTGATCTCATGACTTTAAACTACACGTCAATATCACTACACGTCATAATCATGATTGTTTAATAAATGCACGCGTCTACAACATTTTAGTTTGATATTTATGTACCTTTATTGTACTAGGCCATACACGATTTCGCGTTAACAAAGGGAATTCAATATTAGTTACACATATCGTTCACTGCGCTTTATTTAAATGGCCGATAAAATTTTACTGTATCTGCCACTATTTTCCCATTAAGCTTTTCAATGAAATACATATTCAGCAACGAAACAAAATAATTTATTAGACTCTCTGAGTTTTAGGCAATAAATTACACATTATTTATACGACTTGTAATACAAAGAAAGAACACTTTAAGCAAAGTTAGTTTTCCATGTAAAGAATTTCTCGCACCTTATTTTAGTCGACTGTAGAGTCGACAAATTATTACTTACTAGCGGCGCCCTGCGGTGTTACCCACTACATTTTTTCGGGATAAAAAGTAGCCTATGTGTTAATCCAAGGTGTCAGATACCTCCATATGACATTTCATCAAAATTAGTCTAGCCGTTTGTGCGTGAAGCGGTAATAAACATACAAACACACTCACAAACTTTCGCCTTTATAATATTAGTGTGATGTGATTGCGAACTAAAACCTACTTTGTGTTTCACACATGCAAATAATCTTTTATTATTTTATACTTCTGCCTCACTAGTTTTTGAGCGACTATTATGCTGGTAAGCTGCATTGTACCGTCCGAGGTTCCTAGAACTTCATTACATTATTTATGGAAGGACTTTGTTTTAAAATGTCTTCTGAACAAGCAGTAGTTAGTTACTTTTCTATTTAAATAATGAACGTGACATTGTTGTTTACATTTACGTTGCAGATTTTTTTTAAGGAATAGGAATGCTTCAGAGTCGGAGATAGCAGGCTACGTGTTTGTATTACTTGCGATATTGAGCAATATTTTATTATGTGTAGGACTTAAGCAATAAAGGCTTTTGCATTACCACTGCACATGCACCGACCTTCGCCATCAGTTAATTGACGTTTTCGTCTTGTATCAGTCTAACTCGCTCATTAACAACTTGTCTTGATTCCCATTAGTTTTCAATACCACGTTATTTAGGACCTATTTTACATTTCATCACCAATTATGAATGAACCCAGATGATCGATGATTTCTAATTAAAGAATTAACAATAGATTCGCTGAACGCTTCTCAGTGTGGGCATCGCGCAATCATACAACTGATCCACATTATTCTTCCGAGAAATACGAGCGAAGTCGGTCCAATTCCCGAGTATAGCATCGCAAAATTCTCGTAAACTCTGTGCATTGAAATAGGTCGATATCAATAATTACTTGAACCTACTTAGCTCAGTTCGAGTGCAGCTAAGAAGTTGGTTTAACTTGTTTATGTCTGAAGTGCTTCAACAAACGCAGTTCACTCCAAGTTAGAGAAATGGGATTGTTGAAGATTATGTGTATAACGTATTCGTTCAATTGCAATTAAAGCGATACTTACCGTAAAGGCTTAGTAGCAAATACTTGTGTTCTCTAGTCAGGAGTCAATTATTTTCGGCTTTGTCTCTCGCAGCTTGACTTTGCCTGAAGAAAACGAGCAAGTTGACTTTGTTCTAGATGATAACCGTTTTACTCTGACATAATACATTTTAATTACTAAGTGAATAAAAATTAGATTTAATTTTATTTGCAGAATAGACTATGGTTTCGAATTGGCTGTCTAAAGAGAAGTCTGGAAATAGCGCGGGTAAAGAAAACTAAATGAATATCAAGATGCGTTCCGCTTGAGTGGTAAAGACATTCTTACATTCAGCTTTTCCACGTGAGAACATTTTCTGCATAAAACCGTTTTGGTTCAGTTCTAAATGTCACATTGCAGTTAAACTAAAGGGTGATATTATATTACCATATTATCTGCATGCATAATTGTAATCTCGTGGTCGCGAATTGGTAACCAGTATGATATGTTGAAGGGCCTTTGTAAGGGGGAGGCCTTTGTTCAACAGTGGGCGTCTTACGGCTGATGATGATAATAATGTGTTATGTTATAAGATTTAATCCTTTTCCAACAGGGTTTTATCAGCAGAAATATTAAGTAGCAGATGCGGTTTTGTATGAAGTTAATTCATAACAATAATAACATGAAATCTTGTGGTATCTTTACAAACCTTACCTCAGGCGTTTCCCCCGAGAAATACGGCGTAGCATACATAGGTACAATCATCATTCTTTCATTTAAATTTTAGATTGTCAAAAGGCCAGCCACATTTAAAAACCCTGTTTGCAGTTCGCATGTTAACAAGCTTTTTACTGCGGTATAGCATATTGTGTCGTTAGTCAACATTTTTCATCTACCGTTGTCGACCACAATAGTTCTGTTTGTGTGATTTACAAAGGCAATCAAAACACGTTGTGGAAAACACTTGGTTAGGCGGTCTCATAAAACTGTGTTGGTGCTTTCGAAAACCCGACACGTATTAACATTCAATGGACTTGTCCGCAAATACTGAAACTTTAATGTATAGGACAAGACGAGCAATAAAATCGAATTGTAAGTAAACACCTGGGAGGTAATAAAATAAAAGGTTGTATGGGTTTTGGGAAATGACTCCATTGAAGGGAACGACTCGCTCTCTGTAGAAGTAGTTATTGTTATACCTGACTGAAGAAATATCATGTTCGTATTTTGAAATTGATTGAACGGATTCGATTGCTTTTTGTTATTATGATATATTTAAATTCAGAGTGTTCAGTTTTAGTGAACCTACATAAACAATAATCGAATGTGACTGGCGAAAGAATACAAATTCAAAAACGTTTTTTTTTTCAGGGCTTTTTAGTATAACAATAAAGTTTCGTCCAAATAACAGTACATTGCCGGATTGACAGTTAATCAGTGTAGCACAGGAATGGCCGTGGCCGAGCGAACCGTCGATCGACACGTCACCGACGAGTTCATTAGCTGTGTATCGAAATAACAGAAAGTACGCAGCCTGATCTGTTGTGTACGATCTCAATTAGAAGATCTAATCTCCGCAATCTGAGCGTAAAGCCTCACACGGTAATTATGTCGCTGCCAAATTGTAAGTGCCGTCATGGCTTCTGGTAGGTAGGTGTGTTACCTATATTAATTATTGTGTTGTGTTTTATATAATGATATTGCCTGCCTTTTGATAAAAGACAGCCGCTATTGTACTGAATCTGGACATATTCAAACAAAAGAAGGTTGATATTAAAAATGGTGGGATTTGCTGTAGCTTAAATTTTTTTATGATTGAAGTGGTCTTATCTCGAAACGCAGTACTGCGTAGAGCGGTTTTAAAACTTAATGTATTAATTTGTCCTCGGTTACAGTACTTACGCTTAAGTAATATTAATATAGCCTTTGTCCTTCTCCCAAAGCTTGGTTTCAATTTGTCTTATTTTCCTCAGCCACTCCTCAACGGATTGAAACAAACGCTCCTACTTACAGAACTGAAGTCTTTGTTTTCATTTACTTATAGAATGAAGAAGATGAAATTGAAAATCATGTTTTTTTTCTTAAGTTGCCTATTCTGCATTATTATTCTTTTCGATATTGTAAAAAAGAAAGCTTAGCTGCCAGCATCGCAAGATTCAATTATAGAATGATTGGTTCATGTTAAGATATTATGGAATTCTAGTGAAACTATTTTTGAAGTTCGGATTTATTATTTTTTGTAGAAATTACAGTTTTTTTAAGATAGTTCACGTTTTTTTTATAATACCTTCTGAACAATTTTATTATTTTAGGAATAATTTCTCAATGCATGTATAGTAAATTCAATTATTAAACGAGCGAAGCGGCAATCACATAATTATTAACAATTAGCTTTTGCCCGCGTCTTCGCCCGGTAAGTAGCCTATGTTCTTTCTCGGGTCTTAAACTTTCTACATATCAAATTTCATCAAAATTCGTCTAGCGGTTTAGTCGTCAAGGCATAACAGACAGACAGACAAAGTTACTTTTATATTTATAATATTAGTATGAGTAGGATTAGTATGGATATGGATAACGACAAAGCGTATAGTGGCTAATGTAAACAGCAGTTTCCCGTGTTTATATTAATTCGCAACATCATATTTTTCTCTTGTATCTCCATTAGTGAATCAACAATTGACACAAGTACACAACGTACTATACACTGAAAAAGAACCCACGCCTCGTACGAACATTAAAATTGTTTCATTCCTAGAATCAGTGCAGAAACTCAAGCACTCCATTGTTTTAAATTACCGTCACACAGACCCTCTCAGCTTTCTCTTTATATCTCACGTTTACAATTAAATTTCAAATAACAGAGAAAATGTGCTGAAAAATATTCGAGTTCCCTTTTGCCTATGTTTGGAATAATAAAGAAGTCCGGCTCAGCTGTGACACGAACCCGAGATTGTTAATACTTATACTTATCTAATTAAAGTCCTCAGTTTCTTATTAAGTCGTTCTTTTATTTTAGTATTTGTCATTGTCGTTATTACATCATTTTGTTCCGCTTTCTCTCTTGTTGACTATGAAGTACGAACATGCATTAATGAACTTTCCAACACATCTAGTACATCTAATACATATCTTTGCTGGCAAATCTGTATATACGGCATGACCTGCTTCCATATGAAAATAAACACGGATTTTTTCGTTGCCTCATTAGCCAATAACGTGAGTGCATTTACGAACACGAAGGAATGTGATACCTATCACATTCCTTTTGAGCAAACATCTACAGACGACACAGATGGAAATTTTTGTCTCTTGCGAAAATTATACTCGGAAGTACAACCACTCCAATTGGGTCGTCACACTTTCACTGCAGTGTTTAACTCAGGCAGTAATCATGCATCGTGCTCCAGCAAACACTCGGTTTTCTACCCACAGGGTTGTCACATCACTATTCCCCAACTTTCGAGCTCGTCTAACTTTGAAGTACTTTGCGAGAGTTACAGAATGTTATTGGCAACCATATCACAGGTTCCGATTAACGTCCGAACATATAGACTTCACTCGTGACGCGGGTGTGACGTGTCTAAGCTTAGCCTTGTTTGTGCGCCGAAATTAATTACCTATTGATCAGAGTAACTAAATTATAAGGATTTAATATTGGATGGCCGGGTTTGTGTACGGTTGAGAGGTCTTGCTAGTTAGTTGGCGCTTAGCGTTTCCTTACAAAGATATAAAGAATATGTTATTTTATTACTATGAAGTAGTTTATTTCTGGTCTCCCTTTGAATGTTCGGTCCTATTTTGATATTCGATTTGATATCCATGATATCAGAAAATAATGTCTTCTATTCAGCCGTATCTGGTAAGACAGAAAACTGACCTAAAACAAGAATAGGCCGGCTGATGAGGATTTTAACGAGAATATGTCTCTAGTCTCTACTAAACATTACACTAGCTTTTGTATTACTGACTGTTGTTATTACAACCTACGTCTAAGATCCTAGAACAACACATTTCATAAGCTTTATCTCATTAACGCCTACAGTCTACAGAGAGATCCTACACAAGATACGCTCTCACAAAACAGACCTTATCGAGACAAGATAATATGTCTTACCAATATACGCACACATTATACAGTCGGCCCATCAGAGCAATTAATTAAACAGTAACTATCTAACAGGACTCAGGATAATTGGGACTTTGGCTTTCAATTTTGATTTATTACTAATTGGCTGTGTTAAGGTGGTAATACTAAGACTAATAAACAAGTTTATGAATGCCATCGGTTTACAAAGGCGTGCGAAGTGAGCTGCTGTTAAGTGAAAAGTTTATGGCCGATTATCGGTTTTGTTGTTTGGGTATTAATGTTTGTATCTGCTTGTCTTGCAGTCCGGCCGGCAATAATCGATTAATCGTTTAGATCAATTACAACTGTTATCGAGTTTGTAATCGATTATATGCGTTTACGTAAGAGTCCTAAGACGAGTTAAAAGTACCTACCACCAAGTTGTGTTTATTAAACATATTAAGAGAGAGTAAGTATAATAAACGTATGTGTGTATTCAACTCTCGGCTTTTATGGAACAGCCGCCAAATGGCAGTATCAAATAGTGACTTTGATATTTAATACATTGTTAAAAAAAAAACAGAGATTCAAAGAGCAGTGTTTTGTCTTTATCATTCTATTTATGAAAATAATAAGGTCAAATGACAGACAACCGTCTAGCCTAAATAAACTTACTTTTTATACACGGTTAGAAATAAACAGAACATTCAGAATAATTAATTTTACTGTGATATATGATATAATAATATATATTACACATACACCCAGACACGTAACAGAATATCTAAAACGCTTACACAAAATATTTTAAGAAGATTTAGAGATAATCACCTCGTTCATTTGTTGAATGAATGAAGGAGTAGAACGCAAAACAGATGACTATATCAAAGGGGTGGGTTACAGGCTAGGCCATGGGCCATGGGCTATATGGCTACGAGCTGTGGGTTGGGCAACAGGCTACGGGCTATGACTGTTGTTATTACCCGACTTGAGACCAATATTGTGAAATTACAAACTTAAAGATTAAAGTTTTTCCTTTTTTTTTGTGTGCAAACCGCCGATGATAATCTCACGGGTTTATACATTTCAGAATGTCTAATTACTTACAAAAACAATTAGAAATAGTGCTTTAAGATGGACTGCATCTTTTTCTTTATTTATAAAAGCAAAACTTTTTTATCTTGTTATTTGTCGATCAAGAAATAAAAACATGTGTTTGTTAAAACATATAAACATGTTTTTCCCAACGGCTACCAAATACAGTTATAGTTTTGTTATGTCTATATTTATAACGGACAATACGTTTGTTATTTACTTTACTAACTTGACATCAGCTTTATTTACACACGACTAAGAAAACACTTGAGCAATACATCGGAAAATTATTATGGTAACGCCAAAATGGCTGACGGTATTTTAATCATACATATATAGTTTCAATATTGTATTGTGTACGAAAATATCTTAAATAACTGAGTCGGATAAGTATTTGGTTCTAAAAGAATAATTATTATAGAAAGGCTCGACCATTATGATATGAAAAGTCTTAAGACGACGAATAAATTGAAGGCTGGCTGTACTGTACTCCTCTACTTACTATCTTAGGTACCCTTTGAGAAATACAGGCGCGATGTTATATTATATTTATTTATGTGCATAACCACAATTTACTAAGCCAAGTATTAATAGCGAACTAAACTTACTTTCCTTTTTTTCTTTGTTCTCTGTCATTCATACATTATTCAAGAGGTCGCCAATGATGCAAACAATAGAATGAAAGATCGTATATCAAACATTCCGTGTCGGTCAACATGTAGTCAAGAAGCGTTATAAGAGGTCCTCGTCCTAAAACTGAACGAGAACTGATGAACGTAGATGTTCATGAACGATGAACGATGTAGTGTGGTACATTAACTGATATAATAGTGATGGCTTAAATATATTTCAGTTGATATGAAATGTGACTACCTCGTTGGTCTAGTGGTTGCTAAGCGCGACTGCTGAACACGAGGTACTGGGTTCGAATCCCGGGTCGGGCAAAATGTTACTGGGTTTTTCTATTAGGTAATTCTTAGTAGCAGCACGGAGTCTGGATTTGTGCCCAGATGATATAGGCTCGCCCCCTATTACATTGGGACCGAAAAACATAACTGACGAAATGTGGGTGTACTATATGTGCATCTCTGCCTACCCCTTCAGGGGATACAAGCGTGATGTTATGATGATATGAAATGTTAAAG
Organism: Abrostola triplasia; assembly: GCA_946251915.1. Classification (NCBI taxonomy): domain Eukaryota; kingdom Metazoa; phylum Arthropoda; class Insecta; order Lepidoptera; family Noctuidae; genus Abrostola; species Abrostola triplasia. The sequence continues at coordinate 3,323,038 of OX276434.1, read as the reverse complement.
GTTCGGTAAAAGTTTAGCAAAACTGTTTGTGGCGGCAGTTCGGGCACTATACCGTGTCTTTTGATGTCAACGCAAGCGCGCGGAAGCGCACGGAAACACTTCCGCCCCCTTCCCCGCTTCCTTGATCCGTTATAGAATCCTTTAGTTTACACTTGAAGCTGTGATTTTTAAATGGCAACGGTAGTTGTTTTATAGTTCTGCGAAGAAATAGGAAGAACTAAAATGTTATGAAGTTTCTTAAAAGAAATGGTTGCCCACATAGACTCAGCTGTGTGTGCGATGCCTAATGCTGGGACGGTTTTCTTGTCTAACTTAAATCACTTCTGGGGCTTCCCTTTGAAAAGGTTTGATGCGAAAGACTGGTATGTGATCTCAGCTGCCAAGCATAAAGTTGCTGGCTTTCAAACCAATTCCTCTAACAAATCTTCTCCGATAGCTAAAAGTTACGAAACAGATATCACCTAATATTGCCAAAGTTCTAATATTGTACTGAAACTGCATTACAGCAACATCTAGTTCTTAGAATATCGAGCAATTGAGCTTAACCAGTGTAAACTAAAGCACGTCTTAAAACGGTATCTGTTTACAAAGCTAAGTACATACACTGTTTATCATTAAGACGCTTAAGTAATTTAGGATACCCTTAACTGGGAGATAATATTCCCGACCACATTTCTTCTCCCATCACACCTAAGCTACATAAAACTGTCTTAATCTAACGCCAGACAAACGAAAATAAGGTCTACTTAACTTTTATTACTGACCACAAAATTGAAAAGTTCGTCCAAAGTTGCGCTTGAACTTTAAAATGAAACAAATTAATGATGGAGATTACATAATACAACGTTGTGAGTGAAAAGGCCCGTAATGGTGGGACAGCGAAAATTCTCTCTATTCAGAGGCAACCCCGCCAAATAAATTGTTACGATTTTTCTTTGACGCCTCGTGAATGTTTCTTTATGGAGTGGCGTGAGTTAAGAGCGGGCGGTAAAGAAATTGCGATTACCGAGGAGGGCCTTATTGTGTAATAGTTTTATGGTACAGACAAATAAATTGACTTCATTTTGTCCTTTGAAACACGGGCAGGTATAGGACCGTGTGGACTGGCACAAAAAGGGACGCGTATATCAATGTGTAGGTGAAGATGGACAAAAAGTCTTCTTATCATTTGGTAGGCCCTCATGGGAAGTTGAGAGAGCTTTGTTCTAGTATCATAGTTCATATTGGCAATGAATAATCGATTTTTGTACTTATGAGGTATTCTTATAATAAAAGCTAAGTTGCTATAATCAAAGGGATTCCTACTTGTACCTTTTCGATTTGGTCGCTTGTTGCTCGTACCATAGATTTAGATTTATTTTCTTGCTAGTTTTTGCTTGCGTCTTTACTCACCCGGAATGCTAAGAGAAGCAATTTTGACCTTGCGATACAGCGATTCAGCGACGCAGACCTTTATTCAAAACACATGACATCTGAACTACGTAGGTACATATCTATTTATTTCGTATAAAAAATGTATAACGTTTTACTTAAAAAATATTGGATTGGTAAAGTTGCCGATCAGTATTTTATGTCTATACATGGATTGGTGATTTCTCACACCAGCAGAAATAAAGGCGAGCGATTTTGTAAATAACACACGTAACTTTTTGTAGGCACTTTTTATTTTGTCAGACATTTTGAATTTGAAGATAGAGTAGCTATTGATAGTGTGATCGTAATGGATTGGGTTTTAGGCTTATAATAAATCTATTCGTAGTCTTTTGTTATTTCAATAAATATGGATCCAATTAATTGAAATAGCAATATGCTAAATGTATTCTACTTCTAAATAATGTTTCGAATAAATGTGAATAGTTTAAAATAAATACGGCTTGGACAATATTTATGTTCGGTTATTTCGCATTCAAGTTTTGTTGGTGGTTGATTTTGTTAGGGTTAAATGTTTGCTTCTATTGTTATTGCCTATGTAAATTATTATAGCTTAACAATTTATTGCTCTTTTTGTGCTAGCTTTTATTTCAGAAATATGCAATCTTTTTATTTGTTCGTCCAAAGCTTTTAACGTATCATTTTCACAGTAAACAATTCTATGGTTAATATTTATATCAAATATTTATATTTATATCAAAATAATTATAGGTAAATAGATATATCGTACACTTTTATTTTTTTTAAATACTCCGTAATAAAAATTCATAATTCATAATCATTTATTCGCAAATGTGGGTAGTACAAAGTTGTTATCATTAAAATAACTTCAAGAGGGATCCCTTTGTTCAACAGTGGACGTTTTCAGGCTGATGATAAAAAATAGCTACCTATATATCTGTTTCTGTAAGATAATATATATAGTTTAGTACATACTTCATAAGATACAGAAAATCTTCAAAGCGAAATTGCGTTAGATTGCCGTAAATTCACATAACTTTTTTAGAGCCTGATGTTACAATGGAAAATCCTGGGTTTTCCTACTAAAAGCTTACATAGCTCCCGTTAGATAGCTTTAATCACCCGACGCTGAATAAATGGCTGTCAATTCGAATTTATCAACTTTATGGGCATTGCGGGAAGTCAATATTGTTTTTGGCGGTCGGTGAAAGGTTTGTGTCGTTTGTCTATGGTATCGTTTATTTGGCAGCTGTTGTCCGCAGTTAATTTTGTTTGAAACTATTTCTATAATGTAATTTTTTTGATAATATGGTCGAAAATATTATCACAAAAAAATTAATTTATTTTTTCTTTGTATCGGTATGAGCTGTAGTATCATGGAACCAGCCACCTTACCAGGAATTCTTAAAACAGGATAGTTTAAGATGTAGAAGCGAGAGGCCGTTACGTGAAATGTAATGTGGCATCTCGCTTCCATAAAGTAAATGGATCTGCTTTAAGAATTCATGGTAAGCGGGCTGTTCTTGCCGTGGTGTTAATATTGCCAACTCATCAAGGATGGTGCGCTGGATATACTTAAACCTCATTACTCGTAGGACTGCCTTTTATTAGCCTCCTATAAGACAATTAGGAGGGAACAAATATCCACATGAAGTGACAATTGATTGCGTTTACTCGGAACTTCATCTAGTTAAACATTTAAGAACATAATTTGGTAGGTTAGGTGGAGCACAGTCTATGAAACAGTCGCTAAACATTTCTCTGAACAAGTAGACAGCTGCTTGTTGTTCTTAAAGCTTTGTGTTTTCATACCAGCCCTGTGGGTGTTAGGCTGCGGTGTTAACGTAAATTATGTTTTGTTTTCTTTAAGTCAAGGTACACATGTCCTAATTCTTCAACACTTGTAAACCGTTAAATTCTTACCTAGCCAGCGGAGGTTAAAAAGAGTAAATAAACATAACTTAACATGGCACCTGTATTTCTCGAAGGCGTAGGCAGGGTTGCACTTATCCGTAAAAACACCCAAGTTTCGCCAGTTATGTTATAAGTCCTAATGTAATAGGGGGCGAGCCTATTGTCATCAACCGGGCACAAATCCAGACACCGTGCTGCCACTTAGAGTCACCTAATGGAAAAACCCAGTTATACTTTGACGGACCCGGGATTCGAACCCAAGACCTCATTCACAGCAGTCGCGCATAGCGACCACTAGACCAACGAAGCGTAGACTACTCAAAACTAAACTAAAAATAGTTATTATAATTATGTATATTTTATAAAGCAATACAAAACGATTCGGTTACTATTTGTACCATTACACAAAAGCAAATGAAAACAAATTACAAATATTGATACAAATTAATAATAGCGTGCGGCATTAACTTAATACCTGACGTTAATTATATGTTCGTGATAATTTTTCAATTACTGGTACAAATAAACAAAGTGCTCGGTGCGGCGCGAGAGGCATTCAAATTGGTTTGTTGGACTATTGTGCTGATGTTGTTCGAAGCTTTGTTTGTTTCGACGCTCAGTTTGATTATCAAACTATGCTTTATTAGTTCAATGGAAGGGTTCGGAGTATTTTATTTGTACAAGTACCATTATTGCTCGCTGGTAAAACAATAAAAATGTTAGCGTAAAAGTAGTATTGCTGATGTTATTGGCTAATTAATAAAATTAGTTTGTACAGATGAGATGGAAAAATCGAACATTCAATAACCAATATCGACATTTAATCAGAGGTCTTATTGGCTATTGTTTAACCATAAAAACAAATTCAGTACGTCGCCCTATACTAGGAATTTCGACTGCATCGTGAGTGCGTTTCACAAACAATGAAATATCACAAACACAAACTTCCAGACTCGAGACAAACATTTGCGGATCACACAAATTTTAGTTCCTTGTAGGAATCGAACCCGCAACCCTTAGCGCATCAATACAATCGCTTAGCCACTGCGCCAGTCAGGTCGTCAATTACGGTGATAAGTATTTCGAAGAAACACGTAACGTTTCTAAGACTAGCTTACCATACAATGGTAATTAAACGTACCATTAAAAATTCCTTTGTCTCACTTAATCTTAGTATGGCAAATTCATAATTAATTAAACGATTTATACAAAAGAGAAAATAGATTAAAAGCTGGTACTCTGAACCTTGTTCGCGGTGTATACAGTGACCTATATAAGCCTAGATTATCTTTGTGTCCTGCAAACTGACGCAGGTTTACAGTCGGCAGTGTTACTGTTACTAGCTCACTTTAATTAATTAAAGTAGGTGAGATGCGGTGTTACTTAACGCCCCAGTTAAGGGTTGGTTTGTAGTTTTCGTTGACTTTGCTTTATTGAAATTATCTTGTGTATAGTTTTTAAGGTAATTGGATTTATGATGTTCAAATGTAGAGTTAATATACATGACTTTTAATGAAAATCATGTATATTAACTATACCTATCATGCCATCTGGTGGTGCTATACAATATAAATCTATGAAGTTCTTTATTTATTTGTCGGTTTCTTTATGAGTTTCTAATTGGCTGTAATTAATTTCTTAGCATTGTATGACCTCATTAGTCGGCTTCTCATTATTTAACGTTATATCACTCCGGATGCATTTACAACCACAATTTATTAAATGGTTCGCGTATTGTGTTATTTGAGGTATGATAGACAAGACTTCGTTGGTCTATAATTTTGAGGTCAATGCTTATCAGTTTCTATTGAAGTAGGATTATTTATGTTGCCTAAAATTTCTGTCCTCTGTTACTCGGTAATAAAAACGAGCGTTATATTAACTAAAAATAACGCCTGTAAGAAGCACTCGACCCAAAAGGGAAAGACTGCACTTAAGATGAGCTCAGGTTTCGGGAATTCATTCGTGAACGGAAAACATGTAAATTTTCAAAAGTCGTGACAACTCCTCATTTTGACGAGCCGCTCAAATTTTCGGGTCTATGGTAGCCGAAAGTCGAGCGTGCGTAAAAAATATTCCTATTTCTGCCTCTTGGGGTTAACGTATTTCCGGAATGCTGGGACCTTTTTTATTTAAGGTGAAGATCTGGATTGGAGGTTATGAATGCGAAAATATACTCATAGGAATGCTCGGAATCGTAACTGCAAAGCCTGAAGTGCTGAGTTTGAATTTGCGAGTTATATTATGGAGTATTGGAGCATGCATTTTTGAAATAACTTAAGGAAAATTACACCTCGTTCAACTGCTCTAGACAGTTGTTACTGTACATATTTTTTCGATTCTGCTGCTACTCATTTATCTAGGCAAGAGAGATCAAAATCGGTTAAATAACTGTAACTAGATATTATATATACATAAAAACTCTAACAAAAAACCTCTTTGCCTAAAAGCTTTGCGATTTAATATTCCAATCTTGAAAATCACTTGTAACTTAATGTCACATGTACACACTCTAGTGTTAATTGTCCCGACCTAAAAACGTGTGAGCACGTATCAGATGACCTGTACAAAAATGTCTGTCACCCTGTAATACTTTGCTACCGTGAAGTAAATGTAAGGCCAACATTTTGAATTTTTGCAATTCATTTCCGACTGAATTAATGTATGTAAAGGGTTGGTTGGCGTGTACCGTTGCACACGCACATTTCGCTTATGACAGCACTAAGTGGCATGTCAAAATGTGTATACCCATTACCCGTGCTTCAAAGAGCGCGTTGAGCTGTTGGTTCTGCAATTGATCTGCCTCGAATTATGTGAGGTTGCCGTCCTGTTGGACTATGAGTGTGGGAGAATAGAGAGTGCAACGTTGCCGGAGGACATACTCGTGCAGCCATGTATTATATTCTTCGGCTTTCGTCCTCGAACGTTTACCGTGACCGAATTTCAAAATAGGCAATAATTATTTTTCATTTAGAGGGCAAACTATCACAGACCAAAAAAGTATTATACTTACTCCATGGTTCTATTAATACATCCCGAAGTATGATTCAAGCACAAAACCTACTCGTTTGATAGTTACGTTTGCGATCATAAAATCAATGAAGCGATGACTTAATATCTGCGCCTGACGAAACGTTTTGTGCCACCCCTATTTTCTGGCGAATCTCAGTACTTTGAGAATTTGCGTATAAGCAAATAAGAAGTTTGCCCGTTGACAATTCTCATGTGTAGGTATGTTCGATAAAATTTTGGTGTTGAATCTTGTTATAAATAGGACGTTGAATGTCGAGGGATTTCTACAAAGTATGTTTTAATACAATGTAGATGGGTTCGATTTAAATAGATCAGATTTGTATCGTTCTGTTATACTAGAAAAAAAGGGTACAATTTTTGAGTAACAGAATTTTGTAGAAATGACAAGGGTCATAACTATGTATCTACTAGGATAATGTGTACATATTATGTTTTGACCAACTATCGAGTTGTCATACGTCGGTCAGTGTAACTTCATTAAATGGTAGTTAGCTTGTCAACTGTGGTTTTCTGTGAACAATTAATTTACTTGATTGTGTAGATTAATTCATGTAACAAACAACTTACGTTAAAATATCTGTAAATTAGCTTTAGGGATACTTATAAATTGATTTTAGGGTAAATAAATGAAGTAAAAAATACTTTCAGTTAAACACCTATTCTTTCCTCCGAACTTGGGTCTTAACAAAGAATACCATTTTATACAATCGTACTACTTGTGCGAAATTTTTTATTTACATGTATTAATTACTAGCTGCGCCCCGCGGTGTTACCCGCTACATTTTTTCGGGATGAAAAGTATGTGTTAATCCAGGGTGTCAGCTACCTCTATATTTTTAATCTTAAATTTCATCAAAATCGGTCGAGCCGTTTGAGCGTGGAGAGGTAACAAACAGACAAACACTCTCACGAACTTTCACCTTTATAATATTAGTGTGATTAAGTAGTACCCATGCCAGTAATACTGTCAAACGAATTCCTACCCGCGGTTGCGCCCGCCACGGGATGTCACGAGCTAAAAGGCTAAATGAATTTAACAATAACGCGAAATAATCTGGGGAGTCGGTTCTGCTCTAATGAATAGCCTCCGTATTACAGTATTGTGGGCTTGGAGGTGTTTTGTTTAGCTTTGATATTAAGCTTTTGAAACTTGCCGTAAGATGCGAAATAACAAACGAAATGTCAATAAATAAATAGGTCTGTTTTTTTCTGGAACTTAAACATAGACATCATGCCTGTATACCCCGAAGGCGTAGACAGAGGTGTATACGCTACGTACGCCCACATTTCGCCAGTTATGATAAAGTTCCCTATTTAGTAGGAGGCGAGCCTATTGCAATCAACGGTGAACAAACCCAGACTCCATGCTGCTATTACGAATTTCCTAATAGAAAAACCCAATAACACTTTGTCCGACCCGGGATCCGATCCCAGGATCTCGTACTCAGTAGTCACACTTAGCGGCTACTAGACCAATGAGGGGTCATAAATGTCTAAGCAGTAACATAAACAGTAATTGCATAAAAATGCATCATCGCACATGTAGTTATTGTCGTTGAGAAGTCATTGCCAAAATGTGCATAAAGCCTGTAATTTAATAAAAAATTGTGACAGGAAAAAGCCATTATAACTTTATAAGTATTTTAAAAACCTCGCTATACGATCTAAGAACGTATTTCTATAGCATGGTAAAAATCATTGGTGTGTGGCGTGGATTCACGTATTTTTGGCTGAGATTAACTTCCGAGTCGTGTTAGATTTATTGATACTAATGCTGTTTGGTACCTGAAACCATTAGCTATCCATTTAAATAAGCTTCTAACCGAAAATATTTTCTTTTCGATTTTACTTTCGTGATTTCGTGTATTTTGCATAAATATATTATTTTACTATCAATTTTAACAAGACTAAATTTTTATGAGCCAATAAGGCTTTTCAATGCATGATATCATTATTACACATTACTAATACATGTCTGTATCGTCTAAGAACCCATTTCAAAATAACTGAAAATACCCGTGTTTGATTGTTCTGATTCCGCTGAATTCGAAACAAAAGAAAAACACTACACATTCATGCACTACTATCATTTTATAATTACCCCATGTTCACACACGCTTGCACCACACACACAACACAAACACACACCCCCAAACACGCACACACAACCCACACACACAACACACACACACATCACACACACCTAAATAACCGATTAAACTTAAAATCTGATCAAATACAAATGTTTTGGTACACCAATACACGTTCATTCTTATAAAGGCAATTTATGAACAGTTTAGCCAAACACTGTCTCTTAAGATACAGGTCTCCTAGTTTAAGAGGCAGGGTTTATCAGTTTTGGTTATATGGAATTTTGTTAAATAATATATTTGTATGAACCTACCACCTTATGTCTAATCTGTATAATACTTTTGGGTGAATAAACATTTTTATTATTATTATTATTACCACACAGTTTCAGTTATTTATCTTGTTATGCAAATCGCCGGAACTCGGCTAGGATACTGCTTCCAATAGCAAGTTCTAACTAGCTGTGTATATAAATAGATGTGGAGCTACCTTCTTTAGCTGTATAACATTACTGTATACTAGAATATTATTGCAAGTATAAAGTTATACTATTTAAGCTGAATGTTATAAAACGTTTACCCCTTATTTTAAACGTTTTAAATATATAGTTCACTATGTAATAATGTAAGTCACCATGCCTGTTTTACTCCAAAGTGTGAGCAGATATTGCATAGTAAGTACTTTTGCATTCTACATGATTTTACTCCATGTAAAATTGTATTTAATCAGTCATCACGCCTTACATTCATACAATATTATACTTTGTAAAATTCACTATAATAACTTTCGTGAGTGTTATCCATATTATTTTTGTAAAATTGTATAAAAAATAGGTTTACATCATATAATGTAGGCTGAGCTTATTGTTAATTGAGGATAAATTTGTCAGTTGGTGGTATCAAGAAGATTTAAGAACTAAGCTGGTTGCTTACCTACAGAGCGTGTATAACGATTATAGAAACGAGAACGTTCAATAAACAAGACTGGCTCTACAAACCAAACCCAGTCATAGACACACCACACCACAAATTCAAACATAAGATATAACACGGCTTTCATTGACAATTCTAAAGCCTTCGTTAGAGAAACATGTTACCATATTCCAAGATCTTTGTGTACTAGGAGCTGACATCACCCATGTGTCTATACAACGTACCTATAAGACAATTTAGAGATTAGTTCCGCCTCTGTTAAACACGACAATCTTGGGTATGTTTCTCCATTATTAAATGTGATAAGGATTGGGATTTTTATAAGACCATATATATGTTTATGCTAAATTCTTGGTCCTTCTTACATGGTCTACCTACTCTAATTGTCATACATTTTTTGTTAGTCATTTCAAGACGCTACTTATGATGAAGGAATATATTTATACGTAAATAATCTACACGTGAACAGGCTTTGCACTACAGTCTGAAAGCTAGAGCTGGTATAATGATGTTAATGCATTTTTTATTTTACACTTAATTACAGCCTTAATAATGCAAATGCAGGCAGTAATATCAGTCAAACGTAACTTATACCGAGGACCGGGTGTTGGGGCGCAACTTGGAGGAGGCCTATGTCCAGCGGTGGATGCCCGGTGGGCTAAGAAAGAGAGAATACATTTGAAATGTAATAAAAACATTCATAGTAAACCGTCAGTTTCCTTAGAAAAATAAGGAAGCCTGGGACACGGTCTCTTTTGTTTTATGTAAGTTAATATTTGCTGGTTATGCTTCTGTTGTCCAACTCGATGTGATCCTGTTTCGTGATATTCTGCAAGCTCCGAGTCTTGTTTTGTTTAGAGTTCCAGTTTACACTGCGATTGCGACTAACAAAAACAATTGAAGGTGTCTCAGAACGTAGGTGATCGTCGTCTTTGGACGTATGCAAAGTTTGTGTGCTGACACTTTTTTCATATACATACTGTATATTATCATTTAATTTTTTCCCTAATTCACGTAATTGTAAAAAAACACTGACTTCTGCAACACAGGTGCCTAACCCAGCGCAGAAGTCAGGGACTTCATTTTATTTCGTGTGATTATTATTTGTATAAAAAAATATTATTATTTCGTTTATAAAATATCAACCTATACTTGATATTTTTGAATATGCATTATTAAGTTATTATTATTACTAATGGTTAACCACTATTTTTTTCATGATTGCACGAAGTGACATTTAACATTGCGTCTTGTATGCCAAATTTTATAAGCAAGGTAGGTACTAGTTGTTACTGTTAGTTTTCCGATAGCAAAATCTATGTACGGTCGGTTTTCGAATGTTTATTTTATATTTCATCGAATTCTCTAAATCCAGTGAACATTTCTAGCATCGTTAGTAGTTAAGGTAAACCAAAACTTACATATGTACAATTTCAGCGAAATATTTTTGTATATTGTAATTGCGTTCTGTATAAATGCATGCAGTAATTATTATTCCTCGTGTTTCTATCGTCATCATCATCAGCCGAAAGACGTCCACCGTTTAACAAAGGCCTCTCCCTTAGAATGCCACAATGAACGACAACTTGCCAATTGCTTCGACCGTTTGCAGCAACTCTGACGGGAGCCATGTCATATTAAACTGTCTAAATAGGTACATGTGTATTAGTATAAAAAACGGTTACGAAATCTGAATATATTCTTCTTCCTTTGTTGACGAGAATACGATCATATATCTAAAATAAATAAAAAATACTGTTTGGGCATATCTGACTTTTTTGATTAAAAACTTTTGGGCTGCGCAATGAGGAGTTCAAGCCGAAGCGGTGCGGTCGCTGGGTACGGCTCGGTGGAGAATAATATGGACACAACTCTCAAACAAACCTTTTTTGTGGCTAACTAACTTGATGTGTTAATTCTGAATGAAACCTCGCCACGAATATTGTAGTTAATTTATATTTATTTTAAAAGTTTTTATCGTAACTTCTGTGAGTGACATTTATGGTTTTTCAATTGTTGACTACATTTCTGGTGAATCCCTTTTCAGTTTTATTTACTTAGGCAAAGTAACATGTAGTCAAGGGTTCTAGTCTTATCCGAAATTTATCGGAATATACGAAGACACGAACGCTACATACGAGTACATACAGTAATTTATATATATATAAAATGAATTGCTGCTCGTTAGTCTCGCTAAAAATCGAGAACGGGAGGATCGATTTGGCTATTTTTGGTCTTGAAATGTTCCAGCTAGTTTCTTATAAATATTAAGTCTAGGCAATGTTTTGTTGTGTGTTTCCTCTGCACATGCCACTTCTGCTAACTGAATATGTACATTTAGATCACTACCATAATGATGAAAATTTATATTAAAAAAAAACTAATCTGAGAACAATGTTACGGTACCTGTCGTTAAAATTATCATTTATATTAATTAATCACGAGTTACTGTAAACTAACAGAATTTAAGCGATTTCTGTGCACGTATAGCCACGACTGATCTCCTCGAATCAATTTTATGTAAACTCCCCTAAATGCCTATAAAAATAATACAATACTTCTCGGTATTCATACGTTATTTACTGTCTATTAAAGTTTCATGCCGCCCCCAGCTCTCCGCGACACGTAGAAAACCTCTTTAAACATCAAGCATTACTTCTATTACATAATGCATACGCCATTTGTTTTACTTCTATCACCGTGAGCTATATTGTACTCTATAAAGCGGTTTTACGACTGTATTTCCCAAAGGGGTGGGCAGTAGCACACACATTTCTCCGATAACGGCATCAAGTTCATGTCGATTTTGTGCTGATAGTGAAGTTATGGTAGTTCAGGAAAACTCGGGTTTATTGCGAAAACAAATACAATGAGTGACGTTTTGTTCAAGAAAGAATTGAAATTAGATACCATCAAATAAAAACTTAGATTGAACGTCGGGGAAATCCAAGTTCTATAAATATAATAAAATCCTAGTGACCACTGCCAGATAGCAGTCGCTAATCGCTAATGCAAATAGAAACTAGCTTATAGGAGAGCGAAGCAAGCGACACGGTCGACTGCATCAATTTAGACTGTAGCTTTATAGTCCTTTTAGCCGCAACGATAAAATTGTACGGACATATCATGTCTTCAACAAGTATGTAAATGCCAAGCAAATTGTCTCATAAAGCCTGCTAGTTGGATGTTTAAAGTGGTTCGTTCGGTAATGTCGGCGCACCGCCATTTCATTTTGGCGCGGTTCCATGTGTGGGTAGACGTGGAAAACTCACGTTACGGCCCTGCTTATAGCTCTAATGACTCGAATTTAAGCATTTCAATATTGTTAACAGTCGCTCGTTTATTCCTAGCGAAATGTTCGGGAATTTAGACAACAGTGGACGCACGCGCGTAGATGGAGAAATAATTTGTTATAGCTGGACTTAGGGCGTCGGATGTGTAATGAGTTTTGCTCTAACGAGGAGGTGGTGTTGAGAAGTTGGCGCTGCAATTTAAGCTGTGCCCGCAGCAACGATTGTGACTCTCAAATCGTTTTAGTTTTTATACTCGTTTACAATTAGAAACAGCTAAACTACCATCGATAAACTACGCAATAACTATCCAACAATATTTACCTTAATAACAAGCTTGAATATTATATTGTCTTTGTATGACTTATTACCCCATATTTCATCTTGATGGTGAATAAAATCGACAAAATTGTCGATACATGTTTTTGGAATTTCTTTTTCATTTTGTTCCAGTTCTTTTTCCGTCAGCTGGTACTGGTATTTTTATTACAATCTGTTTTGTTTCACTTCTTGGAAAATACATATTGTATCCTTCCTACCCTTATTTGATACTCATGTAAAATATTTTAAATCACTATCTTCCAGTGAAATGAAACTTTTAGTAGGTATTTTCTGAACCTATGTTATATTATATTTTTTAACTATAGACAATTAGACATATAGAAACTACTTTGCTTTTTTTTAAGCTTAGGTTAGACTTACAGATCGGATTCAAATGGGTAAATTGAAAGACATGATCATCCCCAGCCTACTTTGTTGGCTGTTTCATTTGTCTTTCATTTTGTTTTTATCAGTCTTCGCGCTCCTGTAATCCATGTATTTTGAGACATCACTGACTGATTTAGAGTTAACCTTATAAACTGCCCGTTTACTTGGTACCTACGGATTGTTTGGCAAAATTAAAGTATGCCCACAGCTGAGTACACCTGAATATAGGCTTCATATTCATAACTCTACGGAAACCTTTGATACAAAGAACACATGAACATGTGCACGATACATTCCTCTACGCTTATGTAAACGTTCCCCAGGCTATAACCGAAAACAGTGGATGTATTATTTTAGGTCATGATTGATCCTAACCTACCGTTTTGTCTAACATTTAATGAACTTGTCTAGCCACGTCAACACATTGTGGCGATGGGACATCTAAATTAATGTTCGGCTGCAATGTTTAATATATAATAGATTTAGTTACAGAGTGGGTTTACTGAAATTTGTGTCTTATGTAGGTGTTATCTAATGACATTCTGGTCTAACTAGCGCTTATCAGGCAATTTGCCAAAACAGAACATAGGCTTCCTTTTTTGTCAGACGTTGGTGAGTGGTATGACCGATAGACTGTCGATACTAAGATCCCAAGTTCAAACCCCGGCACGAACCAATATGTTTTCGAATTATATATGCGTAGGTAGGCACTATAAATTAGTTATCAGTTACTGAAAACGGTAAAGGAAAATATCGTGAGGGAACCGGCACACCCGAGACATTTTTCAACGGTGTGTAAAGCCATGTTAGAGGAATACAGTCAGTTTTAACTCTGACATCAGGTTCTTTACAAACCATACGATAGAAACAATCTACCACTGATTCATAAAGTTAAATTGGTCCAAATTTCATATCTTATTTGTTTTTTTTTTGGCAATCATTTTATTTTATGAATTCATGATTCACGTTTACTTTTAAACAATGCACTGAAGCGTGGGAACCAGCTAATATCGGTTTTAGGAAATAATAACATATTTTTTTTAAAGTGATGTTTGTAATAAACCATTATATAATATAAGATAAGGTGTCTGAAAGAAGAGTTCATTTAAAATTCTCATTAGTGCGTGATGGGCGCAAAACCCGAACCTTATGCATTTGAAACCAGTCAGTAATCCACTAGGCCACCATGACACATACCTCAGTAAATTAAATTGATTATTAATCTATTAACTTATATCGAATGATGATTGGTTCCTCACATGGCCCCAGGGAAGTATAAAATAACAATAGAAGGCTTTTTCAGATTAATTTGATTTTTATGAGTAAAAAGTAATGTAATGTTTTCATAGCTTATAAGGCTAGGTTTATATGACCGCGCGCGTTCATATGACAAAACTATCACAAACACTATCTAGCATGATCTTGCGTGGTCATATGAACCTAGCTTTATTCCTACTCACATACATACGTTATAAAATACAAATAAGTATCTAAATTTTTATATACTTACATAAAATGACCAAGTTACCCTTTTTGTGAAATGACACGACATTTGTGAATGCCGGAAGGGATGTGACTACAAAAAATCAAGGACATTTAACCGAAATATTGAAATACATATTTCAGATGTTTTTATGGTACTATTTCTTGTACAGACGTAGAGACGTATTATTGTCGATACATTTCATAGAATTTATTTATGTTCTTCCATTTAAAATCTTCGTCCTTAGAAAGAAAATGTATATTAATCCTTTTGATTATTACAAACAGATGCGTGAATAGTAATTCCTTTGTTTATTTACACATTTTCTGAAAATTAACGCCCTACTTGAGCTGTACAAACTTAAGGTACTTAATACTGTAGAGTAGTAAGACTCATAGACTTGGATTGTCCAATATTGTAATCTAAGTCAAAGCAGATTGATGCTAATTTGACCAAACAAATTTTCGCATGAATTTTAATCTGTCAACAAAAAGTTATTTATTTCTATAAATAGGGTTTCACACGTCAGATTTCAATAAAAAATGATAATAAAAACTAGACGGCGTCGGCATTTCCTAACTGACAACCTCTGAGAAGAAATGCCAAAACAAACTCAGGGGTCAATGTCTCTTTTAATGGTAATGATTGAGCATCTATATTAGACGACATAGATGCTTTGCAGTCTAACAAAGTGTTAAACAATTTACAACAAAAATAGACACAGAATGATGGAAAAGCAACACTAAATGAAACTTTTAATAGTTGCATATGAATGTTCCGTCGAAAATGGAAGTTTGTGCCGAGGGATTTACCTTTTCATTCTCTGGGGTAGAAAACTTTATAATATAGCGACAAAACGCGATAAATTATTAAAGCTCTTCGATTACACGGGTTATTAGTTTTAAAGGTCATTTGGGCTACTTATAAGGGTACAGAACTAGAAGGCTTAAATCCGGTGGCTTGATTTAGTGGTGAGTAGTGGTGATCGGCTTATAGAGTATATTCGGCTGCAAATAGTTGTGCGTGCAGCTGTACCTTAATGAATCTTTTCGAGATCATGTGTAGTTTGTTTGTGGCTCTTTTAAGTCACAACTTAATTGTTCTCATTATCTGGCAATACGTTCACCTATTCCATTGATCTGAAACAGTTTGGTGAATTAATGTGAACCTGGACGTGTAATAAACATAACGTAACATAACATCACGTCTGTATTCCCCGAAGAAGTAGGCGGAGGTGTACCTATAGTACACCCATATTTAGCCATATATGTTATAGGTCCGAATGTAATAGGGCGAGTCTATTGCCATTAGCCGGGTACAAATCCGGACTCTGTACTGCTACTGAGATTTACGTTATGAAATATCTCCGTAACACTGCCCAACCCGGAATTCGAACCTCGTGGTCAGCAGTCACACTTAGCGACCACTAGACCAATGCGGCAGGACGTGTAATATTATACCACTACTTCTTCTCTTCGGCGAATACAAGCGTTTCCCTACATACAATATGAACGTTGAAAATCTTTTTGACAAGCTCACAAAGCCTTGAACCAACAACACTAGGTAGGTACTCGTATGTGAACGTAGGGACGTTTAATTCGTTAAACGAATTGCTAGAACTTTGTATCCTAAGTAAAATTTAAATGCGCACATTTTTTCAAATTTGTCCCGGCAAATCCCAGTTGGCAAGAGAAGCTGTTAATGTGAAAGGATTAAGAGGCATCGTACACTATGCGACTGCAATGTTCTGAGCTCGTTGGTTCACTGTGAGGGCACATTTTATGCTAGTTTAAAAAATATAGAAGCTAATTGTTTCTCCTTTGGTATTTTAAAACATACCAGAGTTTCCAGTTAGAATTTCTTTTATAAAAACGGCGTGACCTTTGTTGGGGTTAATGCTTTAGAGAATATTGTACCTGTTCTCTTAAAACCTATATTCCTTTGTGTTTGCTTAAAATGTCAGCGGCATTCGCTGTAGAGACCTAACGAATAAAACCACTAACATATTTTTATGAAGGAAACCCAGATGACCCGAACTTAAGAAAACAATATTAATTGTATAATAACAATTTTAAAAGTTCGCTTAACAATAGTACCTACTATTATTCTTGTGTGGCAGAGGTATTTGGCGCACATTATTGCTAAGCTTCGCCGCTGGGGATGAGACATTTATTATGGATTGCAGATAAAAACAGAGCTTCCAGTAACTTGGTTTATAGCTTACTATTAGCTAGCTAAGCTACCAGCATTGCGATGTTCCGTTTTTAAGTATTTGAAAGGCACGCGGATCACATATCGCCCACGAACAATAAAAAGTCAATTGTGTCTGCGGCATAGCAATCGAAGTATTAAATGACAGATAAACAAAAGAATATTAGCGCAATGGCTCCGATTATTAGTTATCAATTTATTTGTTTCATCCAAGAATTATTTTGACAGGTATATCGACAATATCGTCAGAGTTGCGGGCAACCGTTGGATGGAAATGGCAAGTTGTCGTTCATTGTGGCATTCTAAGGGGGAGGTCTTTGTTCCATAGTGGATGTCTTCCGGCTGATGATGAGGTATATGTATGAAGTTTATATCACTTAGATCATTCAGCTGAAAATACCTACGAAATACATTGGAATTATTCGGCCGCAATCGGCTGTCATATCGAAAGCAACCCGGTTCGAGACGACACGCGACTATCCGGCACGGAACGGGGCAAGACAGACTTTATTGTACTTTTGAGTTAATGCAGCTTTGAGAATTCTTACGCGGGGTGGCAGGGTGGAGTCCCCTGTTTTTGGAACAAATTGTAATCGTCTACTGTTTAACTTTTAAATGTGCTTACAAAATTGGCTGTTGTGTCCTTATTATTTATTCGTTGGTTGTCTTTTCTTTTGAGGCTCTTTAAGTGGGTCGTATAGTATCAACGCTTAATAAAAGTTAGTGTATACGCAACTATTACTTGACTACTTTCTATTTAAAGTTGTGTGTCCAATATAAGAATATCTGCGATGATATAGGCGAACGAATGTGTTGCTATTGATGGTAAAACCGTAAAGATTTTTCAAGCAGTCGATGAAGGTAAGTTCGTTTCGCAATTGGGAATGGAATACTGGTTTACATCTGTATTTTTATTTTCGGTAGCGTATATGTATTAAATGAAGGCTACATTTAATATATAGGCCGCCTCTATTCAGACAGCAAGTTTTTACGAAGATGGATGCTTAAGTTACTCCAGGTACGATATAATATTTGTTGATACAAACCTTTTACAATATTCGTTACAATACTTGCCAGTACATAGGTATAATACTGTGTCAGGTAGTACATTAATATTCTATTCAAATGTGTTCACTGTCCAGTGATCATAATAAAAACAAAAAATATAAATTTATTCATAATCTATAGGTAAGTAGGTTCTCATTCTATATACCGATTCGTAATACTCCTTTCACTATAATGTCTTCTTAACTAATAAGGTTGAAGCACCATCACGTTCCGAACAAACCTAGCCATTTAAAGATCGTAATTCGCGCAGTTAAACCTCCTAGATCGATAGATCTGCATGGTATTTAGCCCGAGCCCCTTAAACATTTCTTGGTAACAAGTTTCACATTATTACAGTGATGTAAGTAATTACTTCGGTAATGTACAACATTTAGTCCTTATTTTCGTAGTGTAGTGTAGTGTCGGAGTTTGCCGAACTTTGCCCATATTTGAGCGAACTTGCACCAAAATGAGGTCCCGGTATACAAGGAATGGCGCCGTATATACTCGGTTGTTTTAAACTAACGATATTGCACGTCTTCAAGAATATTCTCGAATATATTTTTTAGTAAAACATGCTTTTATTAACTGACACTTTATTTAGACAAGAAGTAAACAGTAAAAGATTAAGGTTTACCTTTATCGTTATAGTTATTTATTAAAGTGACATGTTATACTTGTTTTGTTTATTAACTTTTTAATATCACGTGGATTGTCCGCCATAGTGGCGCCAACTGTCACCTGTCAAAAATAACTGTCATGGCGCGCGCGGTGTCAACATTTGGACTTTTACCCTTGTCACACGGGTGCTTCATCAACTATACAGTATGTTTACGTACCAAAATGGAAATCCATGCATAATAATAACATTCAAATATTTCCGTCGATTGACATGAATTTAATTTTTATATTTTAGTATTAATATCATCAATTTTTATAAACCAAGTGAAGATCTCATACTTTTGAATTTTACAATACAATACCTGTATTATATGAAATATTACGTCCGTTTCAAATGAATGTATGAATAGTTGTTGTTTTCATAATACTTTTTAAAATTTGTAAACATTTTATTCCCCTTTATTGACGTATTATTACGACATGCTGTGACAAAAATAATTAATGTAGGACGATTTTCACACACACACACACACACAATTAATAATCTTATCCTTATAAAACGCGATGACTTTATCGGGAAGTAAAAACAAAAATGAGATTGCGCTGAAAATTCCGACGATGTTTTAAATCTTTAAATCCCTGCGAACGAAGTCGTCGAACATAAGCTACCGTGGAAATATTATTACGCTTTATTGACACAACGTGACAGCAGGCTTTATTATGTTCAGGCGGATTAAATTTTACTGAGGTGAAATAATTTTAGTGTTTCGTTTTCCGCTTGTACGAAATGTTAGTGGTGGGCCGCGTAATTACTTTAAAATTGCGTTTAATTTAAATTTCAATAAAGCCCGTATATTGTTGTAATGTATTTTGTAAATCATGAGATTTATGCTTGTTGTTTACTGTATGCTATATGTGACAACTTGAATACTAATTGGCTTATACCTACGTGGCTACCACGCAGATCAGTCGATTGTCGAAGTTAAGCCGTCGCTGCGGTCAGTCTTGTGATGGGTGACAAAGCGCATGAACCTCGATTTTATTAGGCTAAAGATATAAAAACAAATAACATCACGCCTGTATTCCCCGTAGGGGTTGGCAGAAGTGTACCTATAGTACCTACACACCCGTATGACGCAAGTTATGTAGGTTCCAATGTAATAGGGGGCGAGCCTATAACAACCAACCGGGCACAAATCTAGACTCCTTGCTGCTACTGAGAATTTCCTAATGGAAAAACCCACTAACACTTTGTCTGACCCGGGACTTGAATCCAGACCCTCGAGCTCATCAGTCGTATTTAGCGACCACTAAACCAACAGTCATTTTATTGGGCTAAAGTATTACACAAAACAAAACTGCTTAAGCATCCTTAATATATAGGTATATCTACTTACTTTATATTAAAAAGCCTGGCTTATGTAACATTTACTTGTTTATCAATGGCTTTATTTCATCCTACAAATGGCGCATACATAATACATCTCGTATTTTCATATCGTAACGTATTATCGTTCAGACTTCATCACACAAGTGAATACATTATTTTGTATTATATATTAGTAGTATACAGGCCGAGCCACCTTTGTAATCTGATGTTCAAAGAGTTTTTTAATAATTAAACGCTGTACGCATGCCATTTTTTTAAAACAAGATTATTCGAACAAATGAGGGTCTAATATCAAACTTAATAGCGTGTATTATATACACCTACGTGTATTTAAAATTTCAGTTCGTTTTTGTATAATTAAGTAAGTTGTTGTTCTATTATTCCATTTCATATCATAGCTCATACTTTTGAAACGTACATAGTACGTTATGTATGGAGGAGCATAAACGCGACGCTGGTTTTCAGCGAAAGCCGGTACTAGGTAATTTGCAGAAGGTGTATATGACAAGAAAACAACTAAAAAGAATGAGGTATTCGTATTATACTGAAACGTCATTAAAATATAATTACATTACAATAGAACGCCTAAGCACTTAACAAATCTAAGTAATAAGGATACCGAACAAAGTAACAACTACAGGGAAAGCTGATTAAGCCTTTCGTAGAACATAAATAATATCTAGGATATAAATCAGACCCAGTACTACCGTTAAGCAGTATTTCTGAATAACTTTCTTCTTAGTTATATTGGGAGCTTGTACGGTTAACTTATAAGTATTATTGGCGACTGGCTTATCCTGAGTGTACTTAAGATATTAGAACGATAAATATATTTCTGGCAATATCCATGCGTATTGCGTATACAGTAAATGTTTACATTGGAATTTGCTGGTATTATGTACTTGGATGACTGTGCCTTCTTCTTATCGTATGGTTGATAAAGAACCTGGTGTCGGAGTCTAAGCCGCCTGTAGGTCACATGGGCATCGCTTTACACACCGTTGAAAAATCTCTTAGGTGTGCCGGTTTCCTCATTAAACTGTTAAGGTTTTTAAACGAAAAAAATACTAGTCTAAACAAATCCCACTGCTTCTATTACCATCCCAAAAGCCTTAACCCATCTATATGTGATTCCTATGTTTTACTTGACAATCTGATAGCTCATATCCGAGACGTGTATTGTACATCTACTAAATATTTATCATTATTAATTCCTATACTATTCTATGTTTTTATATAGCTTTTGATGGTAAGGGGCGAGGATCAAAGTTTCATTAACACTTCTGACCGGTTCATAAAGAAAAACTGAACTGTGTTAATTGCTAATCATGAACGTTGTAACGATGCTGTCGACGCTGATTGCACAGATTGAGCGCTCCATAATGATGTTGCGAACGCTTTGTCATACACGCCATCTGGCGCGGTGCCGCGCACTGATTGAGTGACAACCCTAGCGTTTAGAGTGGGTTTTTTACCTTTATTTTGTTAGTAGCTGACACAGCGAATTTCGTACCATTCTTTCACCATTTGAAACTTCTCAGCTTTTTTAGACTTCTACAAATATTGCAAAACGAACATTAGCCAAATCGGTTCAGCCGTTCTCAAGCTTGCAACTTGCAAGCACGGCCAAAGCAAACGGGGATTCGTTTTTATATATGGCTTTAATATGAATGAGGTTATATCCCAAATGGAACACACATACATAAATTGTAAATTAGTCTTGTTTCTATAGGAACTTTTGCCAGCTGTCAATCAAAAAGCACCCTCGCTACCTCCGATGAGGGACTGGCGAGTATGCTGCTACACACACCGAAATTATAAGCATACCATTGAGTCGTGTGGGAGGTCTCATCGCCCACCAGTTCGTTACATGTTCAATTCCATTGTCACAGCGCCCACAGCTTCTTGCAGTCTGCGAAGTTCTAAGTAGTTTTAAATTTAAATTAACTACTTATTGAATTAGAGCAGAAGTTTTTATGTAAGAATATTTTTGAAAATAAAGCCTTTATATAGGTTATAACTTATCTTAAGTTATTTATTCTAAAAAAAACTACGACAAACTATTATAATATTGCGTACCTTAATAAGTATGTTAGACTTTCATTTTTTTGTCTTACCATAGCAACGATAATGGTAACAAACAGGTTGTTTGCGATACATATAAATATTTATTTTACTTGCTTCCTTTATCAAAGCAACGCCAACAATTGCTAAGTCAAATATTTGCGTAGACGACAACACAGAAGCAATTCTATTTACCAGTCTCCCAAAGTAATATAGCGTATAAATCTAGCAATACATTAATATATCTTACTTAAGAACTACCAGCCACGCCCGCTAATCTATTAAGTCTCGGTGTTCGGCCTTGAGACAAAACCCTTGCATATACCTACATACTATATAGACCTATATAGGCAGTGGATTAGGATTAAAAATGCCTTCCATTCCCCTTCAAAGGAAAAGTTGCCAAACTCATGGACTGTGACTGGCTTATCATAACAATGTTGTAATTTTGCTACAAGAATTTCCTATATGAGGAGAAGGTTATGGAATACCTTTCGCTTCAGTCACTGCGTAAGAGAGTAAAAACAGGCGACGATCCTGGTATGGTAATAATAAACATATTATTATGGAGTATGGCAATTGCCTTGTTGCTGTACAGGGAAAGACCTGGATGCAAAAGGCCCAAAAGAGGAAGCAATGGCGTTTAGGGGAGGAGGCTTATGCTCAGCAGTCGGTACCAAGTTCACTTCAAAGCTGATGATGATGGCAATTGGCTCCTACTTTATGGTTAAAAAAAACAAATACTCCCGCTAGTGAAGATAATCTTTGCTTATAAACATTGCTGATTCCCAGAATGACTTGCATCACCAATCATTTGTTGACAATAGGTTTTCATGTGTCGTGATTCATTAAATAATTGATTATTGCTGGGGCTAGCCTCGAGTTAGGCTAGTCTTTATGTTAAAAATACAAACATTTTAACTGCTGCTTATATCAGTGTGTTGTAAAACCATACCCGTTTTATCTTTTTTGTCTAGGGTCGTGTCCAGCAATGAACTTGTAAAGACAGAGTTAAGCTTTTAAGCGCCCTAAACTCCAAAAGCATTTAATTTTACTGGGTTAGGCTGGTTTTTGCTCTATTTAGTACTTATATCTAAAGCTTAAGCTAGCAAAACCCAGACCTTAGATGACGTCATAACAAAGTTCAGTTCTTAAGGTCAAATTATATTCTGACCTACAACACGAATTGAAAACTTGACAAAGCCCAGTTGCATCAACATATTAAATCTTGGATTATGGTTAAGCTTAATTCAACTAAAGATAAGTGATAGTTCGGACGTTTGTTAAATCGGGTTTAAGTTCTATTAAGAGCTTAAGTTTCTTAATATGGTATGTACACCCTTTTATATATTTTTGTATAGGTATTATTGTATTTTCAATACTTAAGGCCTTGGTTGCCTGATTCAAATAAAAAATATAATTTCTATTATAAATGTACTAAAGTTATTTTTATGCCAGTGGTATGTTTGGAGAAAGTTATTATGTCCAAAAATAACATAATAACTTTAGCCATGCAGATTGTAATTATTGGCCAAACCTTATATTTTTTTTAGTCACGATAACTTGGGTTTTAAAGGCTCATATCTAATTGCGGGCTACCGGTGGATGCAAATGGCAAGTTGTCGTTCCTTCCAATTCTAAGCGGGAACGCCTTACAATATATAGACATATAAATACAATTGACAAAACCGTGAAGGTCCCATGGTTCCTGTAGATTTGCATAATTTTTGTCACATGACTGTCGCTTTCTGTGACATAAATTGAGTTATTGTGCGGATTCCTTTTTTAGGAAAGTAGGTCTTCTTATATAATCTTAAGAGAGCCCAGTGTAGGCCCATAACGCTCTTACAGCAGTGAATATATATGTTTTTTAAACGTGGCTTTACATTAGGAATTTCTCCAGTGTCGTGGGTGCGTTTCACAAACGTGAAATACACAAACAGTCAGACACTCCCCAGAATTTTTGACCCATGCGGGAATCGTACTCGCAACTCTTAGCCCAGCAGTCCAATCGCTTAGCTACTGCACCAATCAAGTCGTCAGACAAACATCTTTCCGATGATCGATTACGTTATATTTTACGTTCACTTCGATGATAGTAGGTATTAGTACTAGTTTTATGGTAAGAGGTACACTAGCATCAACCTTTTTCCACCAGAAAATTCCCAGTAACAACTTTTAGTATAAATGCTGATCTGGAAACCTCCAGCGACCTACATTTAGCGTTGATTCGTTGGCTCAATAGCTGTTTCGATCTCAGTTCAGAACAAGCAAGCAATTAAATGCCTGCAGCTATTTGCTTAGACTATTTACATCTGATATTGGCCCTGTAACCCTATCACTTGATCGTTCTTTTAAAACTGTGATCAACATTACATGTGATCGTACTATCGCCATATGCATAATCGAAAGGTCGAGAATTATTGATCAAACCTCAAAGGAATAAACTAATTGTGTGTTAACTCTACAGGGATATAATTAACTTGTTCTAAGTGATTGATAATGACAGATCAGTTGTTGGTGTATAACTGCAACTTTGACTAAATCATTAACATTGAATCTATTCTTGTTTTGATTATGGCATGAACCTCTTTAGCTTAAATTTTTTCCTTGTATTTGCCATCTATTTTTAACTTATGATGATCTTATCTCCCCGCGCAATCTTAAAAAGTCTGAAGACTCCTAAACCTAAGCTTCAAAGAGGTCCAAAGAATAAAAATCCAAGCAGACAGTATTCAAGAAATGCAAAAAAAATGCTTCAAAAGAACTGTCCGCCTCACAGGAAGTGTATCTCACTAACAGTTACACATACCCAACCAAATTGGATGAATAAAAAATCTCAACGTAGAAACTGGACGTGAATTGACCAGACCAACTAACGAGGCACTTACAAAGATTTATAGAGATAGGCAGGCGCGAGCAAAAAACGCCCGGACCCGTCTGGTTCACGAACGGACCTAATGGAGGGCTCCCTAATACGAACCTGAAAAACATGAGTGTTTATATCGCATGCACTTTATTGTAGTATCCTCGATTCTTCTGTGAATTGCGCGTAATGTATACGAAACATTTATTTTTTGTTTTAGCTTTGTTTTGCTGAACTGTATGTAGGTGATTTCCTGAATTAAAATAGAGAACTGCTCGTTCGTCGGAAGCGATAAAGGCTTTTGTTTTTTGGAATTAGAACTGGATTTAGGTCAAATACTTAACTAATTTTATTTTATTCATGTAAATCAATGATATCATGCTTTCTTGTCAGTATCAGTACCTAAGCAAAAGTCTGATATTGCATATCGATATTTAACCAATTTAATAAGATAATACCTAAAGAAATTATTATGACATTTGAAAATCAGTGTTCTTCATTCGATACTTGCTTTGCCCCTGTCGTGAAACACCAAAGTGATATTATATTTACACTATTTTACACACAAATTATCTTCATATCACAAGATATATTGTTTGCACTTTTACTTGTGAGTTTCACTCGGTGTTTCAGTTCTAGGAAAATGTTTATCTAGTCAAGAGAATCTTATCCCTCATAGCAACTTCAACAGAGATCAGAACGTTCTTGGAATTTAATTTGTATGATAAATGGGTGTGTGTGTTTAATAAACTTGTTCCAGTTACAATATTAATTGGCGAAAGGAAACCCGTGCTTTTAAATACTGCATACAAATAGTTTTGGATCGAAGAAAGGATCGATGGTATAACAAAGATGGGGGGCGCACCTGGATAAGATTGTCACAGGACCGCGGCGGATGGCATTGTATATGGGAGACTTATACCCAGCAGTGGGATATTGAAAGCTGTGCATGATGATGGAAGATCGAAGTACCTATATTTTGACAGTCATTGATCGTTTCGCAAATTTCAACATGTTTACAATAACTTTTGCTGTGGGCTGTACTAAAGAGGCAAGAACATCTAACATGGTTTGAAAGTAGAGTAGCTGCTGATGTAAGAATGACCTTTTAGTAAGTTAGGTGAAAGTATCCATCAGGATTGACCACGCCACAAATTGAATAATTATACTTATTGTCATTCATATCAATAGTGGGCTGCACAGGAATCCATTGCACATTTGATAGGAGTGATGTACGCTTTGTATGTAGCGACAATGGAGCATTATCTGTGGGAGAATATATCTTGGATCTGTGGGTCATTGAATAGTGGCCGCAGAGAGATACATAGTTGATATTTTATAGGACCCAAAATGTATGGCTTCAGAAGGTTCACTGCGGACAATTTATGAAAAAGTGCCGGCTTTGACGTCGCTATAGAGTTTACTCTTCGGGAGAAAAAATGATGATTATCATCCTATCGAATTATATTGTTAGTTTTAATAAATATACAAACAGATTTTAAATTAAGGGTTCAGAACGTCCTAATACTAATTGAGATCCCAATACTTCATAAACTTCATAAAACTGCATGCATTATCTAATTTAATTCACATACGTAATGGAAATGCTTAATTTAGATTAGAGTAACTATGTTAGCTCGGACGTGAAAAGATGAGCTTTTGAACTAGATGGGACGGCATTTTCTATAATTATGTTTACCTCTGAGATCGCTTATACAAACTCGACGGTCGAGGTTCATTTAAGAGCAGCCATACAATGTTTATGTGAGAACAATGTAGGGATACGAAAACCTTCTATGCCAACAAAATAAAATTTCTAAACAACGTACGTGAAATCGACAAACTTTAGTGGTTCTAGAGTTGCGATTTACTATTATCTACATAGCCTTTTTCTACCATTCTTTTCCATTCGTGTCAGCTTTTGGTTATATAAAATAACTCATACTCCGTATCTTCACATTTGGTGTCCCACAACAACTTATTAAACTGGAGAATGGTATAAATCAAATATCTAGTAGGTACTTATTATGAAGTCAAATACAAACCTTCTGTCTTTTCTCAGATAATGACAATTGTTAGCAACCCTACGATGTGAATGACGATATGATCATAGTAACTTCTCTGTGTGTGTACAGATGTCGGTCATTTGTTTACGTCGTCGTGTATTTTTAGACTATTCAATTGCGATGTATAAGTTTCACTTCCCAATCTCAGATTACAACCTACAAAAGTCCAACTACCGCCTACACACCACCCACGAAAGCCGAGTTTGTGACTATATTAGGTGGGGCTCTTAGCACGCGCAGATCAGTCGATCTGTGATGTTAAGCCGTGCTCGCCGCGGTTGGTTTTGTGATGGGTGACCGTTTTTACATCTCGAGACCCCTCCGTCTACTACTTATGCACTATAATACGGTCAGAAGAACATTATATATTATTATTTTCCTTATTTAATAAGACCGTGGACAATAAATTCCTTGAAAAAACTGAATACTTTAAATGTTTCGTGTTTACAGGTTACAGGTTCAATGGATAACTTTGTTACCTTTTTATCACTAACTGTAGAACTGCTTTAGGCGTAGTTCAGATATCAAATCGTCCTCATACGTCGGTCATGGGTTATGACTGGCTCGCATCGCACGCAAAACCTCTCGTCGAAATACCCAAACAGTAGCCACATAACAATGAATGCATGAATGGTCTACGTGCCGCATACTCGATTAGTGGAAGCACATATGATTTGGTTTGGGACGTATGTCTTTGTGTTCACTGTCCATTCAGTTATGTTTAGTCTTATCGATTTAACACTTTGACTGTCCGCGTAGCAGACAATAGGTAAACACTCGACATGAACCTGATGTACCGTGTATGGCTCATTGGGTTGAGAGAGGGTTAACTGGCCTTCTAGGTTATTCATGTGCATCTTGAAGAATACAATAACAGTACAGCGGTATGTGTTCGGTGCATCTTCAGACGCAAGGTTTGCGCTCCACGGGTCAAAGAGTTTGACACATGCTTGTGTACTAAATGATAAATGATTTTATTTCTGCAAATAGGTTTAAAAAAAAACTAGGGTAGATAAATCTAGTACATCGAAATACAAAGATCCAGGACCAATATCTCCATTACATATTGGGCCTGTACCTAGGTCCGCAGCATTACGGCCGTCTTACTTGTGGAGTTGCCAACTTTTTATAAAGGTACGTGTAGCACAAAACAAGTATTAAATAATAACAGCCTATAACTTTCCCACTGCAGGGCGAAAGCTTCTTCTCGTACAGAGAAGGATTGAGCATTGATCAAACAAGTATTAACAGCAACAATTATAAGCACCTAATTAAAGTTAGATAGTCTGATTTAGAGTGGGTATATCGAGTAATTTAAGCCAGCCAACAATTCAATTTAGCGAAAACTTTTCCTAAAATAAATAAGTAAGCTCGTCCCCAAAATATTCTTTTTTTGTAAACGACATAATTTTCTTAGAAATTGTTTGCGAAGTATGGGGCTGGTAACGTATTCAGATTGTTGTTTTGGGGAACTTTTATTAGGAAATGTGTCGCGTTTATCTAAATCCATAAAGACGTACGACTTCTTTTGCTAAAAGAAAAATAATATTTTTTCTCTCCGATTTCAATGACCTTCCTTGTTCTGGAGTATGCCGACTGCTCAGTGATGTTATTTTTTTTTTTTTTTTTTTAAAAGAACGTCGCCCCACACTAGGATTTTCTCCTGTGTCGTGGGTGCGTTTCACAAACATGAAATATCACATACACTAACACCCAGACTCGGGACAAACATCTGTGGTTCGCACAAAGTTTTGCCCCGTGCGGGAATCGAACCCGCGACCCTTAGCGCAGCAGTCCAATCGCTTAGCCACTGCACTAATCAGGTCGTCGTTATGTGAAAAAGGATTCTGTATTTACCTACCTACATGATTTATTTAGATCAATGAGGTTTATTGTTTCTGTTGCCTTATGTTAGTACTCTCTCATTACTCTTGGGCAGTGCAGATGTGTATACGGAAACAGTCGTAATTATTTGTCCTGTGGTAATACTTCAGTTGCAACTTTAAGCCCAGAAAGTCACTGTGCTTGGTTCTTATAAAATGTATTTTAATGTCATAATTTTTATGTTCTTTTTGTGTTTAACAAAAAACTGCAGTGGCACTCGCCCGTGAATATTATTATAAAAAATACCGCTAAACTACTTACTGCAGCAATCCCCGTAAGATTTATACAATTTGAAGTGAATTAAGCAAACACTTTACAAAATATTACACTGACTTTTTGCTTATGGATAAGCGCAACCATTTTGCTCGGAAAATAAGCTGGAATGTGCCATAATTCTTATGCGGATCAGCTTGGGAAAATACGGAAGAAAAATAACCTTAAGACAGAATTTTATTCAGATTATTACCACCTAACTTAAATATTTAATCTTTTTTCCACGTGTATCTAATTTTACCGTGGCTTTATTATTTTGCAGATAATTTTATTGCGAGGCCGCTTTTAATTAAGTCATTACCGTCGGTAAATGGATTACTTCCGTGTACTTCAGATAGTCAAGACGGTTTATCCTTATAATCCTGTGTAATGTTGGAGAAATAACTGCCTAGCTGAAGTGGGAGTAGGCTGGCCACGTCACGCGAGTGCTCCCCGACAGACGGGCTAAGATCGTCACTCACTGGACGCCTGAGGGAGGATATTTCCGCGAAGGTGGTGTGGTGATCTGGTCACTTATGCGGGACGCAAGAAGAAAGGCGAGGCCTTTGCCCAGCAGTGGGAAACATAATAGGCAATTCAAAAACCCTGAATACATGACAAGACCATGACTGGTACTGAAAGTGAGCGCTAAATTGACATAACTATTGTTTATTTTCAAACAATTTTCGTAACAAAGCAGGTAAGTTATTGAACCCTAATTATATTTATATTATTATGGCTTCATTCTCAGACTTATTTTTAGATATTGAATAAATCATTGTTCATAAATTAGGATAATCCACTTGCTAGACTAAACCCTTTTACCACGAATTTCTTATACTTTGAAGTAATGCAAGCTTTAAATCTTTTATATTTAGTATTGCCGTGCGTCAGAATTCCAGGTCATAATAGTACCTTCCCATCCCGTCTCATTGGGTATCGTAGGAGGCGATCAAGGAAAAATCCAGGAGATGGACAGTGGCGTTTTCTGTATCTTCACCACCAATACTGCGATCCCCCAAGCCGCTTGCCAAGCTTGAGGATTATGGCACTGGTGAAAAAAGGCCTTTCCCTAAGGGGGGGGAGGGGGGTATGATATGTTATGATGATGATGATTCAGTATTATTTGCTTAATAATTTGAGTAATAATTATACATTAAGCCTACAGACTATAGGTTGTTTTTTTAGTGATTGCAAACATTAATATAAGTCTAGTTATTAATCTGTATGACCTAAATACCGCGCACGATGTCTCCTTAATATTACTGAGCAAACAGTACAGCTACAGGGTACAGCATCGCAGCCCGTATCGTCGATGAGTCGCTCGGGACTCGTCGCTAGTCGTCGCCAATCGTCGGTAATCCGTTAAGATAAAAATTTTAGAGTTTCAACATAACATCGGAGTGTACTCACTCCGAAGGGATAGGTAGGGGCGAATAGTACGAACACTCACATTTTGCCAGTTATGTTTATGTTAATGTAATAGAGAAACTATTGGCATTCACTGCGCCAAAATCTAGACTCCGTATTGCTACTAAGAATTATCTAATGGCAAAACTCAGAATCAATTTGCCTGACCCAGGATTTCAGCTCAGGACGTCATGCTCAGCAGTAGCGCTTAACAACAACTAGACCAACGAGGCAGCATTTTTAAGTTTATTGTTCTTTTAACAGGGCTAAGGATGCGCGCTGTATCTTGCAGCAAGAGCGCAACGAGGGAGCAGATAAACTAGCGATACTACGTTATTTTACTCGCTAGAGCGCTGGCGATTAGTTCGGAGAGTTACTATGGAATTTACTAGTAGAATGTCGTAGCAAGTTAGTCAGTGCTTGCAGCCAGCAACGTTATGGGACCGTTATGTTGCCAGCAGATGTCACAGTAATTGCTTTCAATAGTTCCCATGTCAACAAGGCTGTAGGGCACATAAGACATGGGAGTATAAATAATATTATTGGATTACTAACTAAATAATATATAGTTAATATTTACACGTTACGGGTGTATATTTTGTTTTCATTTTTCATACTAAGTAAATAAAAAAATCAAGAAATACCTAATTATAAATTTTTAAATACTGTCCGCAAGACAGGAAAGTATTAAAAATATAGACGAATCATCGTATGACTGTGATATTGGTATAATTATAACATAATTCTGATCATCATAATTATGTTAGCAGAAACTCGAGATGTTAGCTGAAGTTAGCTCCAAAACAGCCGAGAATTTCTACTCTACGGCGAAAGTAAACAATTTGCGTAAGAACTGAACCACTTACTACGTAACACAAGATTTACGCTATTACTGTTGCGCTAAAGAAACTACAGGCTGCCTTATCCCAACCTACGAACCGAAGTTTCTCAGGCAATGTACTAAGTTTACATACTTCTAGAGCGGCTATTGAATCAACAAATAAACCCAATGATGTAACTTTCGCAGAGAACAAATAAACCTTCATAATTTCCAATACATAACACATGTATTGTGCCTCTATATAAACATATCCAACAAACTTTCTTCGCAACAAAGACGAACGAGTACCACAATCCGTTCACTATTCCCGTAAATCTTCGGATTCACATCAAATAAAACAATATAAGGGAGAAGCAGACGGGCGCAGTTGCCGCAACACGCGTTCTATCAACATAAACATCGTATGTTTTACAAGACAAAAAATTGGCGGACGAAAAAATTGCAGCGCCGCGTCGCCCATAAAGCTTTGTATGGATTATACGATTTTTTATTGCTTTCCCTGCCACGACCGGCGGAGGATTTCCTCAATGATACCGGGATATCCAGGTTGGATGTATTTTTGGAACTATTCCACCGTAGGAGCGGTCTCTTCTGCTGTAAATGGTTCTAGGCTAAAACTTGTTTTTCTGGATATATTTGCGTTCAGGCAAGCCCGAGTGGAATTGCAATATCCTTGTAGTGGATCAATGTTTCGTTTTGTCTTTTTAGTCATTCCCAAACAATTGATTGCTTTTTCTACGTGTCAGTAAAGAACAACACTGTTTTGTACAATTATTTTGATCACTGGATACAATTCTTATCTCTGTTTGGAAGACATTCTGCTTGTAAATGGCGTAGTATTCTTTGGTTGCCTATTTACCTTCTTACGTTCATTGGTCGAATTATTCTTGGCTAACAACCATACATAATTGAATTTAAAATCGTTCCTATACCGAGATACGGAGGCCCAGTTTGTATAGTACACTCCGAAGTATCATCTGTCGAGAAAACCCGCGCCCTCTTATACTCTTCCTCTTCCGAACACTCCAAAAAAGTTTCTAATGTTTGAAGGAGTTCGTGAGAAAAATAACTGGCAGGCAGAAACATGTACATAATATCAGGTTATGTGCATATGATATTTCAACTGAAAAACTTTTCCACGTTATATGAAAACTTCGTGGAGTTGTTTGTGATCATTTTTACTAAATCATAATGTCATCTACTTGTTTGTTTAAGAGCCGTCTAGCTAATTTAGAATTGAGCTTAATTAATGGTAACATGCTCAACGCATAACGAAATATACGTTTGAAACTACACAAATCCGCTTATGAGAAACTCAGTGATAGTGCAAAACTCCGTAACTAACGATACATACATAAAGTCACGCCTGTTTCCCTGAGGGGTAGGTAGAGACCACGGATTTCCATTTGCGATACGATCCTGGCATACTTCTTTTGCTTCATTCACACGCATCACATTCCTCATACACGCTTACGGTTGAGGGTATAACAATACCGCGAAAATTAGGTATGGCAAGCTTTATTTTACTTTTGCACTAATACCGACGACATAATTATGTACCTATTAAAAACACAATATATGTCTATTCACAATGCAAAAATCAAACCTATTTTAAAGTAGATACTCACGCTTGTAACAAGACAAGGCAAATAAAGCGTTAAACTAATTAAGCGTGCAACTAATTTTATTATTTCACGTTGCTTCGAAGACGGCGAGAGTCAAGTTAGTTACGGCACGTTTTCGTCACTCGATTTAACTTCAAAGCCTTTCTGTTGCAAGTAACAGGTGGCCACATTACTTGTCTTCACAATGACGTACGTGTGTACTGTGTCAAGAGATGGTTTACATTATTAATCATTTATATTTGCTGAACCTTATGCTTGTTTTAGCGGCTTTTAGTACTTTAGTCAACTTCTCGTTTTTAGTTTTACTTAATGAATGTACTGGAAAATTGTTGTTTGGTTTTCTGTATCTGTAGAACTGTGAATTATGTGGTGGAAATCTGTTGAACCTTTTCAATTTTTTGAGATAAAAAATTAAAAAAAAATTAAAATTAAAAATCATTTATTTCAGATGATTAAATCCATATAAAGTTTACACACACAACAAATAAATTACACATCAAAATAAACATCACAACATCATTAATACATAGTTAATAAATAAATAACAGTAAAATCACAAGTAAATAATAAAAATAAATTCATTTAAAACAATTATAAAACAACACAAAACATTAATAATTTAATTAATACAAAATATAATTATTTTATAAAAGGTGCCAAACTAGCATGCAGTGTCATCCACCTCTCCAAGAACGACGAGTCCCATCTCTCAGACAACACATTTAGGACACCGTTAGTACTGCCTCGGAAGCGCTTTAGCAGCGAGGCGCTCCGTTTTCTATTGACTGCGTAGAAATCATCTGTTTGCGCTTGCGCGAACATTGTGGAAGCACTGCAGAACCGTGGCAACCCTAACAGCATCCTAAACGCGTTGTTGTACTGGACGCGCAGGGCACTGTAAGCTTGCAGAGTATAATTGACCCATAGGCTACACGTGTACAACGACTGACAAAAAGCTTTGAATAAAGATACCTTTACTGGTGCAGTACAGCGTGCAAACCTACGTGCCAACATGTTACCGCGCACAGACAGCGCCCTGCGCTCGCGCTCAATGTCCTCATTGTCACATAGATTATCTGAGACCCAGTGACCCAGATATTTAAAATGGTTCACCCTATTCAAAGTTGTACCACATAGAGTAATAGGAGGTACAAGTGAGTAAAGTTTGGTACCGGCTTTAAAGATCATGTACTCACTTTTCTTTGGGTTGTATCTGAGTCCATGGGCCCCAGCATAAGTCTCGCACATGTGCAGCAGCTTGCGCAACCCTCCAACTGACGGGCTCAGCAGTACCATGTCATCTGCATAGCTAATGTTGTTTAAAGGTACTCCGCCTATAGAGCAGCCTACATTAGCACTGCTAAGCTCGTCAATCAATTGATTCATATACAGATTGAACAGACGAGGTGAGGTTAACCCCCCCTGTCTCACCCCGCAGTCCAACCTGTATACGTCCGACTGCGCATCAGCCCATCTCACGCTGTTTTTCTGGTGACCATACCAATACCTAAATACCGACACTATCTCACCCGGAATCTGTGTTTCAGTCTGCAACTTATGCCACAGCTTATCGTAACTCACCAGATCGAACGCTTTTGAGAGATCTAAATAACAAGCATAGACAGGTGTTTCTCTGGTGGTATAGTACTGGACAGTCTGCTTGAGACAGAGGATAGCACTCTCAGTCGATAAACCAGGCGTGAAACCAAACTGCCGATCATTAACTTGTATGTATTTCTGTAACAGTTGGTCAAGCAGTCTGTCCAGCACCTTAGAAATAACAGTGGCGAGCGAGATAGGCCTATAGTTAGATACGTCCGATGCATCACCAGTTTTGTTTTTTACAATTGGTACTACAACTGTATACATCAGATCATCCGGTAGGTAATTATGACTAATACATAAATTAAAAAGCATGGTCAGGACTCTTGGCAGGTGAGTACCAGCGTACTTCAAATGCTCAATGCTAAGGTTATCATGGCCAGGAGACTTTCCTCTCATCATATTTTTAATTATACTGCCAACCTGTTTTGCGCTGAATCTGACACTGACATCCCTCTGCTGATCCCCTACATCGAACACCTGAGACGCCGGTCCGAGCGGTGATTCTACCTTAAAATGGGACTGAAAGAGGTTTGCGATATCCCCAGGTTCCTGAGCGTCACCCACACTCACTGGAAGACTCGACCTTGGATTTAATTTATTTATTGTTTTCCAAAACCTGTTAAAATTCTTGTCAGTGTGAAATTTTGCAATATTATCCATTTTAATTTGGGTTTCCCTGTTTTGACAAAATTTTAATTTTGATTTAAATATTTTCCTGGTCTCGCACATTCTATTATAAATATACCCTGACTTAGGTTTCCCATATAGATGCCACGTTTGGAAGCAAAGTCGAGCCTCTCTGTGAGCAGTACTCACGTATTTATTCCAACCCGGTACATACTTTTTATTTTTATTTCTAGGTGTAATGAAACTTAGTTGGGCACCCCTCGCTAATATGTTAACAATATTATTATAAATGTTATTACCTCGCTAATATGTTAACAATATTATTATATTATTATAAAGGTGAGCCTAATAATATTCAAATGTCGTGTAAAAATATATGAATAAAAATTAAATTGGGTCACCAAAATATTGTAGTTTCTATTTTAGAAGAAAACTCGGTTCACGTCCTGCTAACTTACTTTAAAATGCTTAATAGATTACTCTTAAAGCATAATAAATATGGTAGATTGGAACTACGACCAGAAAGGCTAGGTTAAATAAATAATTTATATAAAATTTAAATAGGTATTAGTATTCGCGACAAGCTCGAGCTAACGACCGCGGAGGTACTGTCCCATCCCTAACGTAATCCGTTTCTATAAAAAACTTCGAACAAAGAACTTCATGAATTCAAGTCGATCGTTAAATCAGTTGTTGATAAAAACATGTTTTTATATTACCACAAATTTGGGACTGGGGAATATTCTACACGTCCAAACATTCCATCGGTTGTTGTTCTGTTGAAAGTTTGACCTTCTCTCGGGACGGGATTCAACTATATGGACCCAGAGACGTCCCAACTTTTTATTACTATTACTAAAGCTGACGTGCTGCGTTTATAAGAAAACTAGTCTGAACTAGGTCAGAATATGCATAGCAAAAAAACTGCCCGTCGTGTCCCAAGGTACAAGAAAAATACCATCTCAGCACCGATTTGGGTATGTATGAAACTGGTCCAACGACCACGATTTCCAGCATCTTCCACTTTTATACTTTTCCCAGCGAAAAACGAAACCAACAAAATATACATGCGCAGCGCCGCTGCCACACTGTCCTAGCCGAGATTCCAGCATTCGAATTGTTTCAATATCCTAAAGCCTGAAGTGAGGATAAAGATTACTATACTGAAATCGTAGGTTCGGATTCCAATATCGAATCACTATTGAACCCATATCAGACACAAGCCAATCTACCTTAGTAGAGGTTAATGGAAAAAGAGACGCATTGGAAATATTTGATTCCAATAGCCTTGGTTAGATACTTTAATAATTAAATAAACACATATTTTTCTACAGACTCGTATTGATGTGTTCCAAGAGTTCTCCTTGATTAAATCGGCACCCGAGAGAGAATTTTCCAAACCTATCAGCAGTAACTAGACACGCGGCGGCTGAGTGAAATCGTTATTAAATTGAGTAGTACAAGGTGCTTCGATCGCTCTGGCCCAGATTGATTCGCGTTGTTATTAACAAGTAAAGTTGAAACACCAACGCTATGACACTTAACTAGGGTGAACTTCTCAGTGACTTCGTTAATAGGATTTTAGTGCGAACAAACAAAGTTTTCGGAACAATATGTTTACGCGTCCATTTTACGTTATTTACTGAACAATGCTGGGTACTCGCTCTGTAAATAATTAATGAAGATCCAATTGAAAATTCACCCCTATTCCCGACATATTTGTCTGAGAAGTATCCGTGGTACGTGAGACGCGAAAGGAATCTATGATGGAATACCCCCACCGCAGGGAATGACTAATGAAATTCCCCACAAATGGTGCCATTCTCTTAATGCGTTCGCTTGAGCTATGAACACACTACTGCGAATGCGGACGCCAGAGGAAAAAACAAATTGTGTAACATTCCGCGCTGTGCTCCCTTGTGACGTCGTAAAACTGCTGTGGTCTCTTTGAAGTAATAATCTTTACCCGTCTGACGTTTCGTCGTCATGACCTAAGCAGATTTGTCGGTTATTTGTTTTCGGGATGTTTAAATTATATACGAAAAATACAGGCGAGATTTTGTTAAGAGTTCCCAGTCAGCTTTTTTAATAAAGAAAATCGATGGGCCGCTCTCAAATAATAATGTAGCCACGTTTTTTTACGAAGAGTTTATTTGATGTTGATTATTTGTATATTTCTGTCAAAGTCACATAACGTAAAATGTAGGTTCCAAGTAAAAAATAAATTCAAAAGGCACAACCTTTGATACCATCAGGATTCAAGCCACTCTTTTCAAACACAAAATGTTTCGTGCATCTTGGGTTACGACGATGTGATTTAATTAAAACAGGGACATATTATAAAGTAGTGGTTTCTTGGAGGACGCACAAAGAACGAATTTAATGTGCCCAACGTACAAGGGAAGGGTAATTAAGCGCTTGCAAAATAATTAATGAAAATCTTGTACGTAAGCTCTCAATGGGTTCGAGGCCTTACATTGTTCGCGCTCTGGAAATCATTACAATAGTGTTGTAATGATGTTAGTGGTTAGCATAACCCAGATTGAGACACGCATGGATTCTGTGCTCGGCTGCATTATTAAACGAGGGTTTATTGGACATGGGAGTGGATTTAGAACTAGACTAACTAATATGGTATCATCCCTTTGATATACCTACGTATAGCTACAATTGCGGGTTTTACTTTGGGGATTCAGAACCCATATGGGAATGATAGTAGAGTATGATGGTGATGATAACTTATTGTCGTTGCACTCTATGTGGCCAATTTTATTATTATCTTTGTTGACTAGCAATTTTTTGTACAAGGGTATAGTGTCCATGTGGCAATTAACTCATATCGATACAGAAACGACTTAACTATACTAATGTAGCAATGCAACTAACTAGTGTCTATACAAGGAGATAAACATGTAACAGGTTAGCACCAATCAGATCAACAATAATATTCGTAGATAAAGGTTTTTGTTTCTGTGTATTCGCATGATTTCCTGAATCCTCCCCCTTATGACCGATACACGGATTGACCTTTGGTACTCGCTCACTCCGGAAAATCGTGATTCTTTACGGGATTATACTCCATGAAGGTTGGTCATGTAAATAAAAAATAACAATACTTATCTCCGATGTTTACGGGACATTTCCCTTTAAGCGTTGACCCCCACTCAATTATTGTTCCAAATACGAATGGTGATGTGCGAAATGAGTTTACATGTGGTGTTCCGTAGGTGAAAAATGTTACTGGCAAAAAAGTTAAAAGCGATCATTCACTTGATGGATGTTCTTGCTTAAATTATATCGTAAACAAATCAATTAGGTACTAGCATGAGATTTACTGTTATAAATAATCATGGTGGCCTGCAAATTGTTTATAACTGGAATTAATTATACATCTTTAATAAGTTGTAATTAGAATTCATTAAGAATGTGCAGAGAATATAATGGAAAAATTGTTAAGCTTGTTTTCGAAACTCTGAAGGATATTGAAAATTAGAAGTCGGTCCTCTTCTGCTCTTCTACGTCTTGTAATAAATTACTTATTTATATTCTGGTATACCGTTTAAATTCAAGTTATCAGCAAATTCTCAAAACCAGGCCTGAAAGTTATATATATATATATAACTGGCCAGTATAACCCCAAATATGTAAAAAAAAAACAATGAACTAGAACACCAAAGTTTTACGAACGGAATGATGCGCTAGTACCTAAGTATGATCCCATGTACCAAGCTGCCCGTGAGCTTGTGTGCCCCTAAGGTTACGTCACATCCGAAACTCTTCATAAACCTGTCCTGTTTATTTAGCCGGGATCCGCCAAGGATACAGGATTTATTGAAGTTCCCATACTTCGGTTTAGTCCGACAGTTTCCAACTAGTTTCATTGGCGGCGATAGGGAAAAAGTTTTGAGTATGCACGTAAAATTGAAAGGTGGAAGTTTGAAGAATGCTCCTCGAGTGAACTGCTTTTACAACTATCATACGGAGTTGAAGAATATTGGTTTTTGATAGGTTTTCGTAAAAGTGTTTGTTTTTTATTAATTTTCTACATCCTTGGTGCTTTTGAACAAAACTTTTATGTTATGTAGTAGACTTAAGATTTTGGTATCGTACGACAAACTTGTTAGTATACGCTGGAGGAAACAAATACCTTTTGATCTTATGGATAACATATGTCAATGAATGTCAAAATGACAGCTGTCAAGTGATGACAGCTTGACCAGCGAGGGATTTATTAGCAACAATAAGTTTGTTGCGGTGTGTTATATCTTTGGCGCAATATAAATTGACGTTATTTGCAATGAAATTCAAACTATACAACTGTTTGTATATTTGCAATGTTTTAGACACCAGTCTCTTCCAGAGAGCCCGAGTTCTGTCCGATAACGGGGGACAGGACAAACCGGGGAATGCGTAATGAAATACCCCGGGCAGAAAGGAATGTCAAATGAGAACAAACCAAAGGGCCCCACTTTGTAATATTAATGTTTATTTAACTAAATATACCTCATTGCTACGTTTGTTTGTGTGTGTAATGAGGATTTATTGCCCCTCTACGTATTGTGACTATGATTCTGATTAATGGCCTCAGATTCTGGTATTGCCTCATTGGAGCGGTTGTTGATGTCTGCCACCTGAAGTTTGGCCTGGATAATTTGTTAAATCGTTATCATTGTATCATAATAACTTTATTTACAAGGTTATTTACAATTCTTAAAAATAAATATATACAAAATAAAAAAATTAAACTAAAAATTATGTATCAAAGTATTCGTCCTCATCGCTGTCAACTGGTAGGGTGCCCAAAAGGCTGGCGGCATTGCCACGTTGAATGGTGCTAATTCTTTGGCCGAAAAACAGGCCAGCCTTTTGGTCACGTGAAGCGTCAACTAACCGTTTAGAAAGGTTATCATTGTATTAGTTTTATTGTACCTTGGATCTAGTTTTGCGCTACCTGTACTACCACATGTATTACTTTGATCAATGTCAATTAGATATTATACGCAAACAGTAAAAAGTTTGTTTTATATTCAATCGTGTCGATTTTCTTTGTTTCTTGCTAGTGGAATCATACTTCACATAACACTTATATTATAAAGGCGAAAGTTAGCAAGTGTGTTTGCGTGTTTGTATGTTTGTTACCTCTTCACGCTCAAACGGCTATACCGAATTTGATGATGTTTCATATGGAGGTAGCTGACACCCTGGATTAACACATAGGCTATTTTGTATCCCGAAAAAATGCAGCGGGTAACACCACGGGGTGCAGTCAATTAGATATTATACGACAAATTATTGTTTTTTGACACTAACAAGTTT
Source organism: Abrostola triplasia (assembly GCA_946251915.1). Taxonomy (NCBI): domain Eukaryota; kingdom Metazoa; phylum Arthropoda; class Insecta; order Lepidoptera; family Noctuidae; genus Abrostola; species Abrostola triplasia. The sequence goes on along the minus strand of OX276434.1, from coordinate 3,282,370 downwards.
GTTAGTGGTTTTAAATTAACTCAGGAAGCTATGTTCCTTCCTAGGAAATGTAAACACCTAGTTGCTAAGTTGTTAGCTTATAATATTAACTCTGTTATAGACAATATAACACCAATTAGGCTAAGTGACGACTCAGTGTCATATAGTTGTTCTAATGATACTGTGATTGATTGTTTAAACTTACACAACCGACAATAGAGAAGCAAACTGATAATATTTTACTTTATCATCAAAATATAAATCGCTTTTCTGGCAAAACTCTAGATGTAGAACTTTTAGTAGACAAATATTGCATTGATATTCTATGTTTATGTGAAACCTGGTTAAAACCAGACAAAATGCAATTTAATATTAATAATTTTTCAGTTGCCAGTTCATTCAACAGATTATCAGCTGAGGGTGGAGGATCTTTGATATTGTGCAGAGACAATCTTAAATTTAAAGAACGACCTGACATAACCTCATGCTCTGTTGAACGATTATGTGAGGTAGCATGTGCAGAAGTCCAGGGTTTTATTGTTGTTTGTGTATATAGGCCACCTGCGTCAAACCTTCTATCTTTTTTGTCGTCAATGGAAGTGATATTAGGTAAAGTATTTAAAAGCAACAAGCTAGTCTATATTTGTGGAGACTTCAATTTAAATATTTTAATAGACTCTCCTGATAAAAGTAAATTTTTAGCTTTGTTTAATTCTTTTAATTTAGTTCCTATTTTTAATGAACCTACTCGGGTAACTGCTACTTCTGTTACTTGTATTGACAATATTTTTTCAAATAATGAGGTCATTAACTATAACCTAATTAGTGGTGTAAGATCCGATCACAAGGGTCAATTAATATCTATTAAATCAAAAAGTCTTCCACCGATTGATACTTTTATTCAAATTAGGCCCCTACCGACTCACAAATTGAAAAGGTTAGAGGAAAATGTCATCAAAAGTCTTTGTTCTTCATATTTTATCTCAAAAGACCCGAATATAGATTTCAATAGACTTTTCCACATAATATGTAAAGCTTTCAACAGTACGTGCCCTCTTAAAAGAGTAAAACTTAATAATAAATGTAAATTTAATGAATGGGCTACTAAAGGCATTAGGATAAGCAGAGATGTACTTTACAATCTCTACAATGAGAAATCACTTACCTCCGATCAGGGTTTTCACAATTATGTTAGAAATTATTCCAAAGTATTTAAAAGGGTATGTTTATCAGCTAAATCCAGACACATCAGCAGCAAAATTAACAATTCTGATAATAAAATTAAAACAGTATGGAAGATTATTAACACAGAAACTGGTAATAGTAAACAACGAGATACAGACCTGTCTCTGAAAATAAACAATAAAACTATTTCAGATAAGGCAGATGTCGCAAACGCTTTTGAGACCTTTTTTACAAACATACCGGTCGATGTAACGAAATCTCTCCCTTCATCGTCATTAGAAGCACAGTCGCTTGTTAAAAAATACTTTAATAGACACATTCCAGATTTTAATTTTGCTCATGTATCTCCATTCTTAGTTAAAAAAACTTTTAAATCTCTTAAAATAAAAGCCACTGAAGATCTATGGGGCATATCTGTCAAAGTACTTAATTCAATAATTGACACTATCGCTCCGATTCTTGCAAACATTTTTAATAACTGTGTTGATTGTGGCACTTTTCCAGATCTAATGAAACACAGTAAAGTAATTCCAATTTTTAAATCAGGATGCAAGAATAATCCATCTAACTATAGACCAGTTTCTGTTCTTCCAGCTTTAAGTAAAGTTTTTGAGAAAATGGTCCTTGACCAGATGATGACACATTTCAGTTCTAATAACATCTTACATGATCGCCAGTTTGGATTTACCAAGGGGAGATCAACGTCAGATGCTGGAGCCAAGTTAGTATCGCACATTTTGGAGGCTTGGGAGGGCTCACAGGATGCCGTTGGTATCTTCTGTGACCTCTCCAAGGCTTTTGACTGCGTTGATCACAATACGCTTATCCTTAAATTAAATTATTACGGAATAAGAGATAAATCACTAGAACTCGTTTCATCCTACTTATCCACAAGACATCAAAAAGTAGGCGTTAACGGAGTAACATCAGCAGGATCAATAGTTAAAATGGGTGTGCCACAGGGTTCAATTCTTGGCCCTTTCCTTTTCTTGGCATACATTAATGATCTTCCCTTTATGATGGCCGATTTAACGGATATTATACTATTTGCGGACGATACCTCTCTTATTTTTAAGGTCAATAGAAATGTTCAAGATCCTCCTGATTTAAATAATAGCCTTAATGTTTTATCCAATTGGTTTTCGGTTAATAATCTGCTTTTAAACGCATCAAAAACGAAATGTCTTAAGTTCTCACTGCCTAACGTGCCTCAATCTAATCTAAATCTAATGCTTGATGGTGAAAAACTTGAACTAACACAGGAAACAGTTTTTCTAGGTATTACTATTGATTCCAGACTGCAATGGGGCGCCCACATCTCAGCCCTATCTAGCAGGTTGAGTTCAGCTGCGTTTGCGGTTAGAAGAATTAGACAGCTTACTGATGAAGCAACAGCTAAATTGGTTTATTTTGCGTACTTCCACAGCATTATGTCTTATGGCATCCTGCTGTGGGGGTCAGCGGCCGAAATCAATTCTATTTTTGTTTTACAGAAAAGGGCTATACGAGCCATCTATAATATGGGCCCACGCGAGTCTCTTAGGGAAAAATTTAAATTAATCAATATTCTGACCCTTCCATCTCTATACATACTAGAAAATATCATGTACGTGCGTAGGAACTTGCAAAATTTTAGTATAAATAGCGATTATCATTGTTTAAACACTAGAAACAAACATAAATTAGTAGTGCCTAAATATAGGTTAGCAAGAACTAACTCCAAATCATTTCTCGGTAATTGTATACGTTTTTATAACAAACTGCCAAAAACGATAACTGATCTTACCGGTAAGAAATTTAAAACATGCGTGAAAGCAATTTTGATCAAGAAAGCTTATTATAAAACTAAAGATTATGTTGATGATAGAACAGCTTGGAGTTAATGTCTTCTGCACATGTGGCTTCCCTGGCAAATGTAACACCATTATCCCTTTCTTATTATGGCTTAATGTTTTGAAGACCCTTATCTTCTCCTTTACTTTCGTAGGTCCTCTACCTCTGCCCAGTTTTCGGGCAATTTATTTTATATAATTGATTCCAGGTCTTCATCAATATTGTAAATGTGACCACAATGTAATGAATAGTGATAGCTAGTAGTTTTAATTGCACCGTGGGTTTTTGGCCCAATTTGTTATTTTTTTCCCTTCTATCACTATTAGTTTGCTTTGTTGTCGCATAATGAAACTACATATGTAAATTTACAAATTTGTACCATCTTTCTTTTTAAATGAGTAACCTCTGGAGTTTCTTGCCGGTTCTTCTCCATTGGAATGACATTTTGGAACCGTGCATCTAGCATCCTAACGTTTCATAAGCGCCTGTAATAGGTTTATATGAAATAAAAACATTTTGAATTTTGAATTTTGAAATTTTGAGTTAGTAACATAATAATTATGTGCCTGATTTACTAACATACAGAAAACGAACATCGTTTATTCTGCTTTACAACAAGATAATAAATAAAGAATTTAGTTCGATAGCTCGTTTTTAGAAGAATGTGCAGTTTTATTAATTCGCTATGGATATTCCCAGAGTTGTTAATAATATCAATAGAACAGTTCCAGCTAAACATTAGTTGGTTTAACAATGAAATATAAATAAATAAATGGACTAGTAACTAAACAGTATCAGAATTTACAGCCGCTCTAACAATATTATGTTTTTAACTCAAAATGAAGAGATCATTAATAATACTATTTAAGTTACTGCGTAATATTCTGCAAATTAAATGGACGCTGATATTAGAGAATTTGAAGCTATTTCCATGAAACACTAGAAACCAAGTAGGGTAGGCCGATAATATTGCCGGACCGGCTTTTATCCCCAATAACGTAGCTTTGCGAATAATTAATAAAACCGTGTGTAATGCTGAGTAATGGCCGGTAAATTATGTTTAATTTAAGAGGCAGGTAACAGAGCCTGAATTGAAGCGTATTATTTATGGAGATTCTAATAGTTATTTATGTATTGAGCCTGTATCTTGATGCTAATTGCTCTATGGAGGCTAAGTAGAATATTGCCATCCTTATTAACCTGTAGAGATTTCCTCAGAACTTATAAACGATGCTAAATTGTGTTTCAGTTGCTAAAAACGGTGAAGGAAAACATCGTGAGGAAACCGGTACACCTGAGAGATTTTTCAACGGTGTGTAAAACCATGTCAGAGGCCTACAGGTGGCTTAAACTTTGACACCAGGTTGTTCATCAACTACCATATTATGATAAGAAGCAGAAATAAATCTATTGGAATCTCTATTTCTTGATATGCAAATAGTAGCAGGTATAATTTAATCAATCGTTCATCACTGTCTATTTTTGTAAGTAACGGTTAATGGTTTTCGCCTCTGCGGTAATTACGTCCCATTGACCGAATTTCGGTTACGGCGGTCAAGCTCAGTTGACAGCAAACTACGCAGCTTGTTTAGTGAGCCCCCACACAGGTGCACTCTCTATTCCTTCACACATAGTATGAGGGGCCGGTTAACTGACACGACCGAGTAAAACGAGGCGTAGTACCAATGTTTCATCGTTCTTCACTAAGGTATCACCACTTGTGGAGGCCTTTTTCTTTCACCCCGATCAGAGATTTCATTTCTTGCAGAATGACAGTAGACGTGAAAGGTCACACACGTGTTTATAGACTTCATCACGTCATGACGTCACAATGAGAGTATTTCACTAGGTCACCAAAGTTTTGACACAGTTTTAGCTTCACGTTCTCTCTCATCCTTTGTATGAAACGTTACTGATATTCCCTTCATTCGCAGTTAGAAATTTCATAGAATTTTGTTTCGCGGAAAATGGCTCATATAATATTTGATCCTTGTATTTATGTTTCGAATATTATTGTTTCAATGCCTTTATTTACTTTAATGAAACATATTTTACGGAAACACAATTCAATGAATTTTGAAATTCGTTATTTTTATTTAACAGAATAGAATTGTTTTTTAACGAATGTTGTTTGTTCGGTGTACTTCATGGTATTATGAAATATAATATATTAGGATATATAATATTAAAGCACTACTAAATGTCATGTGTGTTTTTGTATTAGAAATTGCTACTAGAAAAGTAGGTTAGGTTAGTACTGCAAGCCGTCAGAAACGACTTGCTACCAGCAAGGAAACTACCTAGTAGGTTGGTTAGAACCGAACACAGCCTGACACCGTCACTTAATACGTTTTTCTAAGTAATAACATTTTTATGTTTTTTCACAATTAATATAAAGAATATTTGATTTGTTTTTCTATGATATAAATATCGGAAAAGAAAATATTTTGAATCAAAATAATTGAATTGAATTTACTTAAAGTAATATAAAATAAGTAAGTTCTATGTATTGTTTATCCCATGAAATGACAATGTGGGAAAAAAAATTAATAAATCTGTTTGTTACCTCTTCACGCTAAAACAGCTAGATCAATTTTGATGAGTTTTCATATGGAGGTAGCTGTTACCCTGAATTAACATAGGTTACTTTCTATCCGTATAAAATGCAGAGGGTAACACCGCGGGGCGCAGCAAGTTGTCTATAAAACAAAGTCCAACCAACATAACTACTTAGATTTTAAAATTCGTGCACATCATAGCTCCCGGACAATTACAGCGCTTAATGTATATACGCTGACTCATCATTTCAACTATTTGCCCGACTATGGTTAAAAGCCTTTGTTCCGGAACACTTTGCAGAAACGCGGAACTTTCGCTTGTCTATACATATAATAAAATTGTAACGAAGTCAAAACTGTACATTGAAGATATTTGAAAAAAAATAAGTGCAATGGGATGTCTGAACGATTCTGAAGCCAAAAATATATTTTTTAGAATTTTTGTCTGTTTGTCTGTTTGTCTGTTTGTCTGTATGTATGTGTTAGATTAACGTAAAAACTACTGAATAGAATCCGCTGAAAGTTTGCAAATATATTCTTTAGGGGCCGGCGCGTCGGTATGCATAATATCATCACGGTATTTGCAAAGGGGGCTGAGCAATATTGCATTATGTCTTTGTTTTGTCTAATGTTTGCCGTAGAATGATAAAAAGACGAAACCAATAGTTGCATTATGCAGATTACTTACAGATGAACTTCTGAAGTAGAAATCATCACGCTTTATCCACAAGGAACTGAGCAGTGAATCATGACATGTATAGAAACGTCTATTTTAAACATATTACCATGTGTCGTCGTAGCGTGGCGGTTTAACGATCGCCCTACGAGTTATGCATAGAGAGATCGATTCTTGCCGAAGGTATTTCTTTTTGCGTTAGCTTTAATTTCTTTTTGCATGTTTTTTGACTTAAATATCAATAAAAAGACAATTATAACATATATTTTAACATAATACTATTACGAACAATTTTCGGTTAATTATAGTTTTAAATATTTTTTTTTCTACATTAATAAATTTGTAAATTCACCATTTAAAATAAGTTATGTCCGACCAATTCTGAAGCCAACAACTTCAACTCAAATTCCCCTTGCATAAAAGAAGATTGATACACAAAAAGATTCCCGAAACAATTCGCCACTGAAACTACACACGTTGACAACAGATGGGTTGATCCATACTTACCTGTGCTTTCTAGGACGTTTCAAACACACATCAATGTTGAATTGTGTTCCAGCGTCGAGTCAATTCAATACATTTACAAATACGTAAATAAGGGTAGTGACCAGGCAACGTCCGCTTTGCAAAGCACTGATCGGGATGAAGTGACTAAGTCTGGTCGCTACATTAGTACTTCAGAAGCAGTTATTCGCAAAGCTGCGAATAACGTTCTCTATACATGATCGGTATCCAACAGTCATGCATTTAGACGTCCATTTAGAGAATGTATTAGAGCGATTGGAAAATCCCCGCCAAACAACACTCTTGCATTCAGCATTTTTACATCTCTGTGAAGAAGATCTTTTTGCAAAGTCGCTTACGTATGATGAGGTACTATACATACGACAAGCAAAGAGGTGTATTTAATCGGCGTCGACGTGGTCGTATTGTCGAAGGGTTTCCGGGAATCTTTATGGACACTGCATTGGGAAGGGTTTACACTCTGCATCCAAATAATGTCGAGTGCTATTATTTGCGGCTATTGCTTCACATCGTACAGGGGCCAACGTCATTTGCATTTTTAAGGACAGTTGATGGCATGGAGTATCCGACATTTCGTGAAGCCTGCGTAGCACGAAATCTTCTTGACGGTAACCAACACTGGGACAACACTCTCCTGGAGGCTAGCGTTAGTGATAGCCCAAGTCGCCTACGACATTTGTTTGCCGTCATGTTGGTATTCTGCGGTATTGCAAACCCGGTTTTGTTGCGGGAAAAATATTGGCGTCATCTCTCTAAGGATATTTCATGGGCTTTGAGGCATACTATTGAAGGAGACATCGGGAAACTGATGAACGCATCCTTATCCTTATCCTTATCCTTACATCCCTATCCTTATCCTTATCCTTTCCTTATCCTTACTCCTTACATCCTTATCCTTATATCCTTATCCTTACATCCTTATCCTTATTCTTACATCCTTATCCTTATCCTTATCCTTATCCTTATCCTTACATATTATAAAACAAAGTCACTCGCCACTGTCTGTCTGTCCATATATATGCTTTAATCTTTAAAACTACGCCACGGATTTCAATGCGGTTTTTTTTAATAGATAGAGTGGTTCAAAAGGAAGGTTTATGTCTATAATACATGCATAATATAGTAGAGAAACACTGATCATTTTAGAGTTTTCTAATGTGATGTCGAAAATAACAACGCTTACAATGCAAACGCTGGCTAAACCCTACGAGATATATCAAAACAATGTACTACAGTATTGTACACCATAAAAATGCCTATAAAAAAGTCCGCGAGGGCATATGTCTATCTCTTACGAATAACCCACAATAACCATTTTTTATCTTTTACTTTTTACGAGAAATAATGACTTATTTACGAAGCGATTTTGAGCAATACAGCATAAATTCTTATCGAATTAAGTACCTTCAATATATTGTCCATTTAATATAGATGAAAATTACCCTTTATAACAAGTAATTTAAATAAATAGTTTCGAAGATATTACAGATAAAAGGCAGGGACATAGCGGTTGCGGCGGTAACGGCCGGCGTGGCGGCGCATTCTATAGCACTTTAAGACAAAACCAATAGTTACAATATGCAGATTCGTTACAGATGAACCTCTGAAGTAGAAATCATCACGCTATATCCATAAGGAGCTGAGCAGTAAATCATAACATGTATAGAAACATCTATTTTAAAATTTACGTCAAGTATCATGGCGTGGCGGTTAAGCGATCGCCCTGCGTTTTATATGTATAGAGATCGATCCTTGCCAAAGGATTTTCTTTTTGCATAGGCTTTAATTTCTTTTTGGATGTTTTCGAACTTAAATATTAATAAAAAGACAATTATAACATATTTTTAACATAATATTATTCCAAACTATTTACAGTTAATGAATTTTTAATTTTTTTCTACTTTAATAAGTTTGTAACTTCACCATTGTAAATATGTATAGAATGTTGTTTGTTTTACTTTAACCACAGAATAGTTAATAACAATATTCAGTAATATTTTCTATTTTAGCTTTTCCATCAAAATGTTAGATTTCTCATTTTTTTTATTTTACATCGAAGTTATTTCATCTGCCGAATTTGGGTTACACCTTTGATTCATCAATACCGTAGAAATATGGAAAACGCTGGAGAAACAATTTACCATTTAGGCGCTGTCTACCAACAATCATTCACACAGACCACTTTGAAACACTTATTACTTAGTATCAGCATTCTTGCATAAGGTTAAGAAACAAATAATCGGGGCAAAATTGTCTTTCAGAATTACTCTCTCTCTCTCTTAGGTGGCAAATTAGCGCTCACCATACTCAATATATGTACACATCAATTTGAAGCAACAAAACGTCTGTTCTTGGAGAGTTACGCTATAGTTTTAAGAGACATTTGCTGAAATGTAATCCTAAATTAAGAATGTACAATAGTTTTAGACAGAACTCAGCAGGAACAACCAATGCTCCGTAAAAACTTTACTTATATATTGCACTTTATACACTGGATATACATAAATATTAATAAATGGTAATATTTAGACGGAGTATACAGAATTCTTCTCATTACTTCACGTTCCTGGAAAAGTTGGTTAAGATGTGATGTGATAGTGTTATTCCCGCATTCGACAACATAAATATTTATTCACTGGAACATATTCAAACGACATAAAATTTTGAAGTTTTTTTTGTTTATATGTTTTAACTCTCTAGCAGAAAGTGTACTGTAGACACCCATCGTTAAGTTAAAGGTCTGTGATCCACCTCAAAGTTACCGTTTTGTAGAGAAACATCATAGATGCAGAAATTATAACAAATTGTAGCGGTGGCCATACTCATACCATACTATCACGCCTTTATTGTACTGTTACTTACGCCAATTAAATTTTCATTAACCAGGCACAAATTCAAAGTCGGTACAGCTACTGAGAATTAGTTGAAAAACCCATAACACTTTGTCCGACCTGGTAGACGAACACACGGAACTCCTGCTCAGTAGTCGCATTTTACGAACACTAGACCAATAAGGCAGTCAAATTCTAAATTCCACACAATTATCAAAGTATTTTTGTTGCTAGGAAAATCCTCATGGACTTCCTCCACACTGAGCGGACGGAGTGTTATGCCGGTCTCTTACCAGCTAAAACCTCAGGGTATCCTTCTAACTACATGTATGCTACATGTACACACGTACACGTCTTTTGAAACAAATTTTGACTCGCCTCTTCACGAATGGTCCCGCTCACCACGTACGGCCTACGTGCCTTACGACCCTTCTTAAAAGGCGCACGTGAAACGCCAGCCCGCACCGCCTTTTCTGTTTGGGCAACGAACTGCCCAAGTTCATCGCCCACAGGTCCAACATATGGGTGACGGACATGAGCAGTTCGTTTAAATGTCTGCTACAATCAATTCCAATATAACCGTTTGGCGCATTTTGACGTACAAACTATCATCGCTCACGTCATAGCTCACGCAGGGGTAGACTTAATTATAAAGGAATATAAACCCGCTGATTTTTACTCGGATAACTATATGATATGTATGACTGTCGTGGTGGCCAAGTGGTTAACATACCTGATTTGTATGCACAAGGTTGCAGGTTCAAACCCGGGCAAGTATCAATGTGACTTTTTCAATGTTATAAATACTTTCTTAGATATTCTACACCACTGACTAACGGTGACGGAAAATATCGTAAGGAAACCTGGATTTAGTAATCTGAAATCGCCAACCCGCAGTGAGCTAGCGTGGTGATCAATGCTTAATCCCTTTCTACGAGAAGAGGCCTCTGTCCTGCAGTAGGACAGTTATAGGCTGCTATTATTATTTAACTGTATGATGCTCGCTTCCGAGTTACCAGTTCACACTCTCTTTATATGTTGTCTGCTGAGGACAAAACTACGAACGTAGTTTAGAGAAATGCATGCCATCAATATAGTACATAGATACAGTAAAACAAAGGTACATTCAAAATTTTATGTGTACATTCCTTATAAGCAAACCAATCATGTCAATAACTTTCCTGTAAGTCACTCAATATTCACCGATCATACCCACGAAATCGGTTAAGCAAGTAAACTAGCCCCATCTTAATTTAAAAATACCTTTATCATTAAAATACTATGTACATTCCTTTCGATAAGTAATTTATAGTGTTTTTCACTTACTTACAATATCAGATTATAGTCTCCTGGTGTTTTTATCTGAAATTTACGCGGACGAAGTCGCGGGCAACAGCTATTATTAATAAATAACAACATTTGCCTGTAACTCAAACAAGAGTAAGGGATTTAAATACTAGTAATAATTTATTATAATCGCGACGTATTTGAACTATATTTTCCTTCCTGAAGCTTTTTAATAATAATGAGGTTCTGACGTTTAGTTGATATCAGAAATAATAGTTACAACCGGGTATCGCACACGTGACCTATTATTACTGTTATAATATATATTTGGAACAACATGCTCTGCCTATAGGTATACAAATAAATATAATATTTTTTATAATAATTAATATTGTATTCTTCTTCTTGCAAATATGTTTGACTGCTACATTCCATTAGTATTCTACACTCGTACCAAATCAATGTGCGCGAAATTTCCTGATTATATTTGTCGCAACACCATCAATCTTTTACCCGAGTTAAGCTGGGATTTAAGACATTAGTTAGACAAAAAAAGGTTTCAGAGACCAGTGTATCTTACACATACTTTTACGGTAGACATTTTTGTTTTAATCTCAACGACGGCCTCAGTTGTAGCCGAGATTGTTTAGAATTGCCCACTCAACTAGGGCACGCTGATTAATTAAAAAACTAGATATGGGAAGTTGAGGAATAAATAAATAAAACTATGCTGGTCTGATGAAATAAATGTCACACTTTTAAAATTGCAATAACTTTTTATGTAAACAAAAAGGGCTAAAATAAGAAGGAAACTGATGATGATTGATATGACTTTTAAAGCTGATTAAATTTGCTACAAATCGTTTCAAATGTGTTAACATTCATAGTTAACTTCTATAGTTAAAAATAAAATAAGACGCAGTAGCTTAGCGATTTTTTTTATATTAGTTTTCTCTCTCTAACTTTGACGTCAACGTATAAGAGTATCGATTCAAATCACAGATTTTGAATACTAGAAATAATCGAATCACTGTATTAGCATCATTTAAAAACAATATAAGATATCGATTCATCCCCAATTCTGTCCCAGACTAAGTAACAAAATTTCTGTGACTTTTTAAAGGACAGGCGCCTCCTTAATGGCCTCCCATACAAATGAAATGAAACTCAATAAAACTGATAGGTACTACGATAAGGAGTTTTAAAGTACTTTGACAGTTCTTAATCTCCAATCTATCGAGTTTGGATCCCTGTCTGTGTTACGTATTGCAGTTACGCGCCTTATCGGGAGTCATTATAGTCAATTGGCATCTGTCTATGGCTTATGTTGTCCTTCAGTACGGAAATGTTTGGTGATTGACGTTAATATTTATTTAAGTTAGAGGTTAAGACGTTAAGTTAACTTGCCACCTTAAAGAAGGTCAAACTTGCCTTCTTACTTATAAACAATGCAAAAATGTGTTTTAAGAGAACTACTTTTTAGATCGATTGACCTATCTATTTTTTAAGATGCAAACGACAGTGGCTCAATTATAATTTAATCAGTTCTAAACTTGCAATTTTTATAAGTAAGGCGGTTGATGTGGAGTGTATATGTCTCTGTTAAAGGCAGAGCAAATAACTATTAACGTTGTTGGACGGTGACGAATTAATAATGTTTGCGTTAGATTTTATTATGATGGAAGTATTTATAAAATTGTTATTGAATCGAGAAGCAAACCATTGTCAAGATGTCAGCCAGCTGCTATCTCCTATAAATTCCTTCGTCTCATAGTATTTTAAGAAAACTGAGAGCAAACAATTATTTAAAACGCAGTGAAAATAATTAAATTCTTAGTTTACTAGCAGTAAAATGTCTGACAGCCACCCCAAGAGGCAGACACAGAGCAATGACGTGTTCTTAATTGGCAGTATACTTCCACTTTTATATAAAAGTAATATAATATCGCCGAGGTTTGCGTTTCATGTCGACTCATAATCTTTTTACGAGATCATCGCTGGAACAAAGCCTCTGTTATAAGTACACAGAAATATATAAAGCATTAAATGAATACTTTTATCACCGAGTTGCGGCAAACGACGGAGTAAAGCTGCGTACGGAAGACCACGTTTTAATAGTAAAGTCCGAACTACTGCAGAGATAGGAAATATTGCGTTTGGGGTTCCGTTTCTAAGCAGAATAAGTCCCTACTTATTAGATTGTTTTGTATACTTTTGTTTTCAATACTTAATATTTACTCACATTAGTCGGGAACGCTCGACAAGTTTTAGACTCAAATAGAGTTCCTATTCATGTGATTTTATTAATTCTATTGTTATTTGGTTGAGTTATAACCAAATGTTCTATTGGAAATGTATTATTATGTAGTTGTGAGGTACTCCTGTGAAACCATGGATGTGAATTTGACGAACTAATTTGGACTATCGATTGGTCGGTTTTGTGAATTTTATCTAACTTTGTATAGTCAAAGCCCCAAATCCAACAACTAGGTTCATATGTTTGCGGTAATGACAGAGACTGTAGACAGTCATATTTATACACATTGGAAGAACCTAAAAAAAACATAAATAATTTGTATTCCAACGGTAGGTACCACACCGGGCAAAAGCATACGAAGAAATGGAACGGAATACCAAAGACTATGTTCAAATAGTAAAGTCTAAGCGGATGCAGGGAAACAAAAATCTTTTTGACGGTAAAGAACCGATCCAGTGCAAATATTGCGATTTACACTTCGATGTTCAGGAAAAGAAACGATTTTCCTCTAATAGAGCGAAGTGGTGACTCGATTGGCGCAGTAGGTAGCTTTGAGGATATGACAAAGTGTATGTATATTCTACAGATACGGTAGGTCCGAGTCAAAGCATTGCGAAAAAACTAAATAAGCTCCAAAGATTAAGCACAATATAGATCACTTCATAGTTTGTTTATAAAACACCAAATAAATCAATCGACATAACAGTTAACAATAACTTTTATTATACCACAATAACACTAACATTCAACAACGCTATACCGTGATATAATAAAGAGAAATATCATAACAATCGTCAGGACGTTCCTTAGCTATAAAAATGATTGCCGAAATCGGCAGTGAAACGAACAAGCAAATAAAAAAGGTCACACATACATATAGGCGTCGCCATTGACATTCCCGCGGAAGCGAGCGGAGCATTGAATTGGTTCCCCGAAAATCATACAAAACAGTCTACTGTTTGTACGAAGAAAAGAGCACGGGGCGATACCAATTCTTCGTCGGTGCCATCTTTGTAATCGATGAACTGTGTTGAATTCAGGGCCAAATCATATGTAAACACAGTCGTCGTGTGTTGATTTAGTTCGATAAGTAAATAGCCTTGCTTGTTAATGTTGGGCGCGGTGATTTGTACATGAAGTCATGTCTAATGGTTATAGATATATAAACCATCCGCGGCCTTTATTTAACATAAACAGAGTATGTTGTGAGGGTTTAATATATTGGTAGGAAACCAATACTTCTGTTTCCGTACGTTTTTATTCACGTCAATGCGTCCGTAGTTAACGCATTTTTATACCCATGTAAAGTACTTATGCCCGTTAACGCTGTAAACACTACAAAGGGAATCGTTTCCTGAATGCTTCAAATAAAACCTTTTACAAACCATGTAGTGGGCGTATGGAAATGCCAGATTTAAACCGAAAACTGCTTGAAAAAGTATGAAAAGATTTCCTTTTGTTTTTGGAATCTTTACTGTCTGATTTAACACAAAACAAGTCAGATAACAAAACGCTGACCGAGTTCTTTTTATCTCCACCTATTTATGGCAAAGATTTTTTACAAATTGTTCCTGTTGATTATTTTTATGTGGAACTCTGGATTATTCTATGGAGCTGTAAGCAGACATGATCGGAGATAGATCAGGCAGGACCAAGGGCTTCATGCATTTGCATAGCCATGAATTGATATCGATGTATTAAAACGATCACCCATCACAATACAGTCGGCGGACGGAACTGCTTAACTTTGTCAATTGATCTGTGCGGTAGCTATAGGCTTACGAGCCTAAAATCTATCCATAAATAATATTCTTATATATTATTATTTAATGAGCTAGGCTGGCAGCAGAAAGCAGTACTTCTAGATATGTACGTATTATGAAGAGGTACCTGTCTCTGGAGTCCTAATCACCGGTAGCTTGAACCCTGTTTCTGTTGCTGGTTGGGCTCTATTTTATATTTGTAATTTATAAGAAAGATGTTTAAATAAAGGAAATATTTAATGATATTTATAGGCCTCAAGAAGGCAACAACTTTGACTTCAGTTTCGCACCGTCATTGGCATTCTTTGGTGTGTCAGGAGTCATCAGTCTTCGTCGCGCCCGTGGTCACGTCAGCTTAAAAATATATTATACTAGTTGCGTCCGTGACTCCGCCTACGGAATAAGCGCAGTCGTACGGGATCATAAGTAGGGAATTTGATGTAGAAGAATGAATAGTAGGATAAAATTCATTTTTCTATAAATGTCAAAAATATATTATAACATCATAACAATGTAGCGGTAAAATAATATTAGTGCCTTTAAAATAGCTGTTTTTAATGTGAAATGTAATAAAAACAAGTCTAAATGGGAGGCCGGAACTGAAAGATTTTATATTATGCAACATATAAAAAAAAATATCCAGCGAAATCACACAGCATTAAACTAAACGACTGGTCAAATGGAAAATATATCTTAAATAGGTTACATTTAAGGTATATTTGCCATTTGACCACTAAATACAACTTAAACTTACAATTTACCTCACTTGGAACTTACAGAAGTTGGATTGGATGTGTGACATACTTAGTCAAGTATATTATTGATCCCATCAAACTACTTGATATTGTTTCATGCGTTATTAATTGATGCAATCAGGGCTGTCACTGGCAATTAAATGTGGCGGGTAGAAGTGGTCTCAAGACTGTATTGGACACACGTAATATGCTTCGACCACAATAGTAATTGAATATGGTCGTGTGGGTTACAGCCCTGTCGCCTAGGGTGTGTTATTGTTTAATATTTAGTAATTAATATTGGCCTGACTTGACTACCTGGTCTAGAGGTTGCTAAAGTATATTATCTATGTAAGTGACTGCTGAGCATGTGGTCCTGTGTTTGAATCTCGGCTTGGCCATTACATAATTCTCAATAACAGCATGTAGTTTGGAATTGTGCTAGGTTGATGACCATTGGCTCCTTCCTTATTACATTGAGCACATAATGTAACTAATGTGAATGTACTATACGCCTCTGCCTATCTCTTCAGAGAATACAGATTACAAACGTGATATTATGTTTGTTTTGACGTTAAGAAATTTATATAATTGGTAAATAGAATATATTGTTTTACTATCTTGAATTACCTTTGATGTCCAAAGGTTTAATTCAGTCAGAAGTTTTTTGAATCTAGCACTTACAGACACTTCTCTACACATCGAAGAATCTTACCCCTTAGCTCCCACAAGTTTGTCTACACTATGACACTATCGATCACGCTTCCTCCAAAGTTTCACTTATCAACATTTTTTAATCAAAACTTGTTACAGAAATAACATGAAAATGGACTCCGCGAAACTGTTTCGTTAAGAATTCTCGTCGCATTAAACTTGTACGCCAGTTTTTCGGAACTTATAAATTGTTGCAAAGAATTTCCGAGGTGTGTACAAAAACTGCTCTGAACAAACTTAGGGTTCTTACTTATTCGGATTTGGTAATGTACGGACTGGCGTTATGTTCTTAGGAAGCTGTAATGGTAGAGTTAGACCAATTACTTAGTATACGTACTTTGTTACGACGTAAAGACTTATTCGAATGGTTTCTAACTTTGTAGGGAGGTAATGCTTCGTTGCAAAACCGCAGTAGTTTGGTTCTAAATCATCAAAATGTGTAGATTTTCTAAGGCTTCCAATGGTTCACTGGTCTGTGTAGTGGTCGCTAATCACCGCTGAACACGAGGTCTTGGGGTAGCCCGGGTCAGGCAAACTGTTATAGGCATTTTCCGTAAGGTCTTTCTCAGTAGCAGCACGGAGTCTGGATTTGTGCCCGGGTCATATGATGACAATAGGCACGCTCCCTGTTACATTGGGACTTGTGGCAACAACTGGCAAAATGTGGATGTTACGCAGATATGTACCTATCACACCTCTGTTTACCCCTTTGGAAAATAGAGGCGTGATGTTACGCTTCCAGTTTAGCGGTCTATGCTTTACTCACTAGGATAACTTTGACAAGGAATATTTTGGCGGAATTTGTAAAAACCATATCTTTGTCATCCTCAAAATCTTTAGTAATTTTATTATTATTGTTCACAACATTCCACTTCTACTTATAAACGAGAACTACAGGACACGTTCTGTTCGTTCAAGAATAGAAACGTCAATTCCATAAGTTGACAAGCTATCAAACGGAAGGTCCATTGGAGGAACGGATAATCTTGTTGAATGGCTGATAATAATA
Source organism: Abrostola triplasia (assembly GCA_946251915.1). Taxonomy (NCBI): domain Eukaryota; kingdom Metazoa; phylum Arthropoda; class Insecta; order Lepidoptera; family Noctuidae; genus Abrostola; species Abrostola triplasia. Next base: position 3,265,019 of record OX276434.1, on the reverse strand, counting down.
TCAGGATAGATAATACTACTACTATTATGTAAAATGACCAAAAGGCCCCGAAATAATTGGTATTAAACTCTTCTTCTGTCAAATAATTTCTTTTTTATTGGATATTTTCTATTTTGGAATTTCACACTGCTGATTGTTTTTAGCCCGGAAAGACTTCTGTCTCAGCGATGATAAAGAAGCGTACTCAGTAGAATATTAGGTATTATAAAGATAAAACCTTCTTTGGGATTAAAGTTGTTTTGTTTCTTACATTTGTTTTTTTTTGCTTACTACTATTATACGTAGGTACCTACTCCTGTCTATTTAAGTTACTAATATTTATAACTGAATAACAGATAGTAAGAACGGTTTCATAACACTAAAATGCAGACACTACGTTGTTAGCAAACAAGATGCATATTTTTCAGCATATTTGTCAATGTGATTCCTAAATGTTTTATTAGGTACGCGTTACTATAATTTCAGAGTTGCTAGCCCTAACAACAAATAAGTACTATTTTCCCTTAAGCGTGAACTCGTCGAGATTCGTTTAAAACGAACATTCCCGAACGTAGTTTAATTTCAAGACAGTGAATCGTGTGTCCGCTGATGCGACAAATAGGCGCTGCCGGAATGACGTCATGTTGTGAACAAAAATACCAAGTTTTTAATTGGTCACTCAGTTTATCCGTAGTTTTGTACTTTGGAAGTTTATTTAAAGGTCCCCGTAGGAGTTAACTTCCGTAGTAGTTAAGGAATCTAGAAGGAAAAACATTGTGTGTTCAAATGTAAAATATTGTGAGGTATCTTTAGAGTTTCTTTTTCCTGTTAATGTTAAGTAATATGCTTTATATAAAGTATATTTGATTCAGTTGCTTAACTGAGTCACTCAGAGCTGAGCAGTTATGTTAATTATGTGTAGGAATCAAAAAAGTCTTTGATTTTGAAAGGTTTTTTTAGCATCTATAAGTTTACGGATTATAATAACCTTACTTACATTATAAGTGTACAATTTCTAAGATATTATTTACTTTTTCCTAAATATCTATAGCTATATAATCTCAAAGTTATCCATGACACACCATAACACCGCTTTTTCACTAAGTGACGTGTCGCGGAGACATCGCCCAACATTCACGTGGTGTCTTTGCGACTTTGTGGGACAATGTTGCTCGACATTTACCTTGTTCACACTGCCCAATGGTGAATAGTATGTCGCCGGAGGAGGTTAGTATTGTTCAGTGTGACTTACATTAAGCGACTCGTGTACTCACGATGCTTTTCGAACATCGCCTTGCGACAAGCCCTGTGACCCGTAGATGTCGCAACCGATATCGCGCGCGACATGTAAATTTCGTATCAAGGAACACAGTCGCGGGACAAATGTCGCTTAGTAAAAACGCGGCTTAATTGTTCGACTTTCCCGATTTATACACACAAAAAATAAAAGGAAAGCTACCGAAACAGTGGGAACATCATTAATTTATCAATGTCGGTATGGTTTGTATACCTAGCCTTCATAGGTCGCCATATTCCTTCAGCCGTACATAATTAACGAGCGCCTTGATTTGCTATGATAGTAAATGTATCGTATCGATGACGTATTCTTTGTTCGCGTTATTTATTATGATAGCGAATGCGTTCAGTACACATTGTGGGAGTACGTAAACGTCTAGGCTAAGAGACTACAGAAAACGACAAGTTTTATAGTGGTATTGATTAATTTATTTGCAATTACTCAATACATTATTTTACGAAGAATCAGTACAACACTTTGCTGTTACTCTTTCATCTATGATTCGTTACTTGTTTCTCTTAAGATATAGAAGCAATATGAAGTCTTAATAAAACAGTCTAACAAAAACAACCTCAAGCGTAAAAGTATTGTCAACACAGCTCTCAATCCACGTGTAAAACGTATTCTTAACTAAAATGGTATATTTTTTTAATCACACATAGCTTTAATATCGACCTTATTTCTCATGGTGGTTGACTTTAGTCGCTGACTCTCCGACTACAGAGTATTAACAGTACTTATAATGAGAGATCGGGATATTTTGTTAAGGATATTAGCCTTTTTCCGCTCCGCAAAGATATTAAAATGGAATATCAATATTTACGAACCTACATTATACCAGATGTTGCCTTATCAGTGTAAGCTATTAAAATGTGTTGATATAATATATTAAAAAGGTGTATCTTCAAGCGTGTGAGCCGAGTGAGTAGGCTTACCAAATGGGACTTATGAGGCGAAATGTGGTGTGTTATATACACTAAAGTAGAACTTAAGCGTAATTATTTATGTGATTACATGTACTAACGAACTCCGAACCCTACAAAGTAGTTCAAAGGCTGACAATTTACAAGGCTGGATAAGATGAATACATTTTCCTCGAAGCGGCTCCTAATGACGGATAAGACATTACTTCAAAATTACGCTCCGTAGCTGATACATACCCCTAAAATAACCGGAATAGTTTTTAATTAGAGGTCTAACCGATGACCTTAGCGTACCCTTCCAAAGATCCCTCTTAAAACTCGCAACGGAATTAATTTATGAGAGAGGAGAAAACGGAAAAAAAGTTCTTAATAAAGCCGCGGGAGGCTGAAAAAGAAAATAAAACTCAAGATGTCAAAAGCCGAGGAGAAAAATGGTGTTGAGCTGTTATCTGTGTTTTTATATCATCTAAAATGGCAAAGTACAAGTCACCACAGTTCGCCACTAAGTTTGAATAGTCAGTGCCTGAATAGGAAAATATTGGTTACTAGCTTTTGCCCGCGGCTTCGCTCGCTTAAGTAGCCTATGTCCTTTCTCGGGTCTTAAACTTTCTACATGCCAAATTTCATCAAAATCCGTCCAGCGGTTTAGTCGTGAAGGCGTAACAAACAGACAGAGTTACTTTCACATTTTTTGTATTACTATGGATTACGACCACATTGTTTGTTATAAAAACTACCTCAGCATACTAACCTCCAGCAGCACACGCTGCGTTTAATAAAAATCTTCATTAACGCGTCCAATAACACCTCTAACGAGTATTGTAAAAGAAAGCATCATTGTTTCCATTGTACATTTTGGCGGGACGCAGTATAATGAACTGTCGAGGCGAACTTTATCAGAACAATGCCTGAATTTAGATGATTAAAATGCCGAGAGCAATGATAATTCTTTGTTGGCGAGCTGTTGAAAAACATTCACATTCACACTTCTATTCATTCCACTCAAATTATTGAGCACTCTGGCGCTTGACAAAAAAGTTCAAACATTCGCGACCTCGCATTTGGTAAGGGAGTGGACGATGGATGGAAATGTTTTATACAATTTTGCGCGATTTAAATTGTAACATTTTATTTATTTAATAATACGGGTTTATTATATAAAAATATTGATTTATTTGATAAATTAGAAGGTAGTTTGTCGGCAGAGTTCTCACTAGGTTTTTTTATATATTGTTTAAGATCTTAGATGCAGTAAAATCATAATTAAATACTGAGAATCAACCTATATTTATGCCACTACAAAGGTTATTTTGTTTTGCGGTAAAAAAACATGCATTGAACGGGTTGGTGACGGCAGACCATATCATCACGATGTATTCGTTCACCGCTAAATCAGTAGAATAACTAAAATATATATATCTAAATGTCACGTATATACAAATACTACACTATATAAATATCACGGACTTTTATTATCAAAGTTAATATTATTTGAGTAATTTGAGTAACTAGACCTTGTTAGGTCTAGTTTTTATGTATTCAATATAAATTATTGTGAAAAACTATATCAACGATTCAGAAGAAATCACAGATTTTTGATACTGTTTAATATAACTGTATAAAATAAAAGTTTTTAAAATGTATACTAATATTGCTTTGTTTGATGTTTAAAAGGATTTCTAATTTAACTAAATAAAATATTGTTAAGGGACATGCGATATGAGATTTAAAATATGATAGCATTTACTGGATAAGAATTATTAGGACAAAGATTAAACTAATTATTGGACTTGGTACTAACGATATTTGGCAGAGGAGTCACATGTCTCGAATCTTTCCAAGAATTTATTAACAACGAAGTAAGCCAGTTCTGCTACTTGGGCTTCAAAGTCAATAAAAAATAACACATAAAATACATAAAATACTTCATAGAAAATGTAATCAAACCCCTATTATACACCCCGGTAACATAAACAGAGAAAACAAGCAAAGAAAATAATATTTACAGGCACGCGTTATTGATAATGTAATATAAGAATGTTATTGAAAATACCTGGCAAATATGTACAGATATTTATGACCAGTTATTGCGCGCGACTTCATATGAGAGAATACACTAACAGAATGTGTGCCCGTCTGGTTGGTAGAACGAGTGATTTTTGTTTAACACATGGTTGTGGAGAAGACACGGTATAAAAGCAACTGTCGCGGTCATCTGGTGACGTAGCACTCTTGGGTTTCCTTTGGTGGAGAAACAATGTAGTATATTATGAATGTCTGCCGCGAGATAAGCGCCAGAAATCATTGTTGCAATCGCGGGAAGAACTTGCATCAAGCTGGCAGAGGAGCGTAAAAACTGGAAAAAAAGCTTATACCTAGATTACACAGTAATGCTAAACCTGACCACGCACGTTCTGAATGATAGGAGTATCTGGGATCAGAACTGGTCTTTTAACGCGACGTATGGCTTAAAAATTAAATCACCTTTTATGAGAGCTTTTGATTGGCCGTAACTCAGTCAGGCGATAGACTTGCTATAAAAATCCTTTGTCTTTTTCTGCGAGCGAACACGTGAGTTTTACTAGTAGAGATATAACCGGGTAAAGTATGCCAGTTTCATTTCAAAATTCTTGGTCGTATATCAGCAGAGAGCACGTCTAAAGTTGAGTAGTTTTTACGTGATTCGACTAGGAATACTGGCTGGGGATTCAGAATGCAGTCTTCTTAGCCATCGTTAACTAATAATGTTCTGCAGTTCAAAATCTATATTACTTTCACGGTGACGTAAGAATTGATGCTGTGATTGTGGGCCAATATGTTACATCGATTTTAAATGGTGCAAGTACGAGATCGCATTTGGTGCAAGTTTTTTACAAGGGTTGGCAATTTCAGACCATTGAATCTCGGTTTCAAAGAAACAAAGAAGTTATTTATTTATTTATTTTAAGAAGAAGGTTACAATATATTTAAAGTCTCACTACATCCCGCACTAGCATACCCTGTGTTGCAGGATGTTTTAAACAGGATTCAAAAAAACATAGGTTTATTTTTCGTGTAATAAGTTAAGGTAAAATTTTCTTACCTAAAATACGCCTTATGTGTATAATTACACATTTAATCTTAAGCTATAAGTGGAATATCTTTCAGATTACATTAGGGCTCATCAAAGAAGGTAATTTAAGGGGTCACCGTTGTCGAAATCGACAAGGAAGACTATATATATTTCAGATACATGAGAACAAGCGTACTACACAACATATTATAGGTTAAACATAGAAGACAAACTTAAATATAGGTTAGGAGCATTACGTAATGTAAACTTTGATCGGTGAACCTACTTGTTCAATTATGTAGCTATGAGTACGTTGGTAGGTATTATGTTCGTACAATAGCTTCCGCCTACAACTTCGCTGTCTAGTGAAAACAGCATGAGATAAAAAGGAGTCTATGTCTTTGTAATTAAGCTATTTCCGAGTCAAAGGTGTATTGAGCGTAGTGATGAGAGATTAGAGCTTTGTACCTATTAGTGGGGACGGACTTTAGTTCGGTCAGTTGTCATCGCATTCATAAAGTTCGGTGTAGTAGTTTTGTCACGATGTGATTGCAATCAGACATATTTACAGTAATTATCAATTAAAATAAGTAAGGAAACATGCTCATTGACTTGCATACTTAACTCATTAAATTATTAATTAAAGTCTTCTACTTTTTCGAACAACAATGATTCATTCGTCAATGATAATTGTCATTAAGCTCCCCCCTATTACATTCCATGGGCCTAATGCGGAATTGTAGAAGGAGGACACCAGACAAGTACAGACGTATTTATTACTTTATTAAATACTCAATATACTCAATACTACTTATAAAACCCAATACTACTGATAATACTCAATACTACTTATAATACTCAATACAATGCTAAAATTCGAAATTTTGAAATTCGAAAAACGATTTCGATATTATTTGTTGAGCTATTAATACAAATCCAATAATTTAAAATACCAAGCGTCAACTTACGTCGCCGACCTATCACAAAATCTTTAATTTAAAACACAAACGTGAAACTATATTGAGCTTCTCCGGCTGTTAATTAAAAGAAAATAAACGGTCGTACCTACTGTTGTCGGTTCTTGAATAAATAAGTGACTCGTTAATTCGATTATTCGCCCTCCGTATGCAGATTTGTAATGAAATAAGCGAATTGGTTAATTATTCGGTCGTAAGTGAGCCCCAGTAGTTTTGATGACTCTGATAATTGAATGTTAGCGAGACGTCGACAGTAGTTGATCCGTAACGATAGATTTTGATTGTAGTGCATATAGTACATATTTTTAGCATTGTAGAAGTATAAAAGACTGCCTCATTGGCTTGTGGTTGTTGCGCACGACTGTTGAGGATGAGGTCCTGGGTTTGGATCCCAAGTCTGGCAAAGTGTTTACCTACAACAACCTACGTACCTATATTAATTGTTTAATTGTTTATGTATAGTATTTTATATTTTGTTATTTTTGTATAGTATTATTGTATTTTTAATATGGGCCTTTGTTGCCTGAATCAAATAAATAAATAAATAAATAAAAAATAACATAACTAGCAAAATGTTGCACTCGTAGGTCTTATGTAAAGGTATAAGTTTTTACAACAGTCACATTTTGCATGGCAATGGCAAACAGGCTTGGTCCCTATTATATAGTATTTCAGCTCAATTTATTCTCTAGAAAATCTAGGAAAAAGTGAAAACAATTTGATGAATGAACCTTTATTAAAGTCTATTTAAGGTGCAGCTGTGAAGCGCATCGATCAGCGTGTGACGTCACATGCTGCGTCGCATTTAACAAGAATACTTGTTTGATACAAAGCTTGTATGACGGAGTAAAAATGAAGTTATTGGTGTAGTTAATTAACTTTATATATTATGCTATACAATTTGTATTAATTGTATGTTAATGTAAATACCAAAACCAAAAATCATTTTTTGGTTGAATCCTTATAGACCTTAGTCGTGAAATAACAACTCATAGTTATTTTACTCCCCCAAATAATATCATCATCTGCAGCTGGAAGACGTCCACTGTTAAATAAAGGTCTAACCCTTCATCATCAGCCGGAAGACGGCAGGGCCTCGCCCTGAGAACACCACAGTGAACAACATCTTGCCAATCGCATCCACAGGTTGCCCGCAACTCTGTCGATATCGTCAATCCATCTGGTGGGAGGCCTGCCAATGCTGCGTCCCAAAGAAATCGGTGAGTTATCAATTTTGTATTCTAAATGCTCTGAAACCACTAACCCAACCCTGGAACTAGTTCCTTCTCTGTATAAGAAGTATTTGCTTTTTTGTGACGCTGTCCACAGGGTATGTAAATGCACCATACATTCCCTTAGTATCTGCGTCGGTTGACGGGGAATTCTGTGCTGACGCTGGTTAATTTACTGCTCTGTAATGAATTTTACATACGCTACAAAATTACTATATCAGAAGTTACGAGCTTCATTTGTTTGGAATGAATAAATCGAGTCCGGATAATAATTATATGTAGGTATGTCAATTACCAGTAGCTCTCACCGATAGGTGAAGTAATTAAATTCTTCTTTAAATTATACATATTAAGTGCTTTTCTCGATAAAACTTCACGAGATTTCTTCGATAAAATATTGATAATGTATTCAGTAATCATTGATTCAACCATCTTTGAACCTATTAGGTCTAGATGAATGTTAGCGCCTAATAACGCGTCACTATCCTACAACAAATATCGACATAAGGCATGTTATAATACGTGAAAGCATCGAGAGAATTCACTTTCTATTTTAAAATCACAGCGCACTTCCTGATATCATAATTCCTATGACAAAGTTGTGAAACTCGCCGGCGCTGTGGATGACAGCACAAAGCATCAATAGCAGTCGGAAGGTTAACCGCAGTCAACCCTCGCCACAGGCCGGCGACGCGTGTTACACAACAAACGCGAATTCTATATCAAACTTATTGAGGGTTTGTTTTCTGAAGCTCAGGAAGTTACTTCGCTAAGACATATGATATACATAATATCATGCCTGTATTTCCCGAAGGGTTAAGAGACGGGTTTAGTACCTATACCCGCATTTTCCAATTATGGTATATCTCAATGTAATTGGGAGCAAGTCTATCGCCATTAACTTGGCACAAATCCAGACTCATTGTTGCTAATGAGAATTACATGATGGAGAAACCCAATATTACTATGCCAAACCCGGGAATCGAACCTTATGACCTAGGGTAGTGAAAGGGCAATCCCTACTAAAGGCGTTGAGGTGCAATATTATCTAAGTAACTAAATGTTCTTTGGCCTCTCAACTGAAAATCAAGTTCTTCAATAGAACTTTATAGTTCGTCTACACTACAACACTCGCACACTACGGCCCGGCACCACCCGCCGCCGGACGTCGCGCCGGACGACCGCCGCGCCGTCAAAGCGCTTTTAATATAAAATATCAATTTATTTCTGTTCTGCTCTAGTTTACACTGTTAGGGTCACATTAGTGATTGCTTGTGCCGAGTATTAGGTCATTATTGTATGTTGTTGGCCTTCTTCGACCATTCTTTCACGTGTGGGGTAAAATTATGCAGCTTGATAATGATACTGGTTAAATTCATATATTTATAATAATTTCCCCAGTAATATCATTGTTAAAGAGGTAGGCCAGCAGGTAGAGTAGGACAACAGCTGTGCCTGCATCACTGAAGATGACGGGCATGGATATATTATTTATTTCACGTTATGAGTAGCGAAACGTGAGTGAACAATCCTGTCAATCATCTCGCCATTTAAGTCCCACGTAGTAGGGCCTGGTATGGAAAAATGTAATATAAATATAATCTCCGACCTAGCACATTAATTAGTAGATAATTAGATGTAGACAAGGTTAGTCTAATTCTGTTCGTCCTAGACATGTTTCAAGATATTTTCTCTTTAATTTCAAAAGGTTGTCTTTTACTTCGATATGATTTCGATAATAATCTAGGTAGGTACTCATTTCTTTTGATAAATAATTTACTCTTAGATGTTTATGTTTAATGTTCGTCGGAAACAATAACCTAAGTATAATATTGTATTTTTGTTTAACTTGTAAATTACATTTCACATTTTTTGGCTACCTATTCAGATAATAATCAAAAGTCTTAAAAATACGAGATCGCAATTTTGAGAGGGCGCTTAGGTTCCAATCGCTTATCGACACTGGGAATTTCTCCTGTATCGTGGGCGTTTCACAAATATGAAATAGCACATACACAAACACTCAGACTCGGAACAAACTTGTACGGATCACCAAAATTTTTGTCTCGCGCGGAAATTAAAACTGGACTTGGGGCAACCCCCAGTGCAGCAGTCCAATCGCTTAGCCACTGCTCCAATCAGGTCGTCATTGCAATTGGAGACGTTGATTGCATGTGGAGAGCGTCTACGATACCTAAGAACTTGGCTGTCAACCTCGTTACCATTTCTATGGAACTATTGGGTGATGCTGGTAGCTACAAAGAATCTGAAACCAGCACTAATGATACTTACGTAATAGACAACATTATTACATTTCAGTATACCCAGTATAACTAGGTACTTGTGTGCATATATTTTGGTTAGAAGTTTCGATGTCATGATTTTTATTTTTTTTGTATGACCGGTCGCGGTTGTGTGGTCGTGCTACCTCGGCTAGCGCGCTGCATGCTCGTGATGACGTCACAGCTCTGTGACACTACAAAATGTTTTTTACCTCGTTATTTCTGGTGCTACATACAAACAATATTTGCATTGTAACAGCTGTATTCTAACCTAACTTAAGCCTTGATAGAAGATAAGTTGTTAGCATCAAGATTAGCCGCAGGGAGCATCGTATAATCTATTGGGAATCGTCACTCGCGAAGGCTCTAAAGCCTCACAAACAATTGTAACACGCGCCTACAAACCACCCAACACGGATTAACGTTTAGAAAATTACGTCCATTACTCCCCCAGAATGCAGGAGCTCCATTAAAGTTGTTAGTAATGGAGCAATAGACACAATTTGTGGTCCAAAGCGGGCCAGTGTAAGAGCATTGTTGATTGCATTACCGCATAAGTTCACGGGGTCAACATCATCCCAAAACTTTGGGAACCGCAACACAAGTGCTTTAATAATCATCGTTCGACCTTTTCCTATATGTGTTGAGGTCGGATTTCAGGCGAGAGGCTTTATATCAGTTTATTTACAGCTGCCTGTATATAATGAATTAATTAAATGTAAAAGACTGCCTATATGATTATAGTTTGTATCTTTTTTAAATACGCGTTGAATGCAAAATAGCTTCAACAGAACTCTACTGTGACTTTTGTCGCTATGTTCGATTATATCACCTATGATGGAAGATTAGTAAGATGCTATTTGGAAGCACAAACTAGAAATATTTTTTTTAAGCCCATGATAAAGGCTACAAGCTGATAAACGGTACCAATCCATTGTTTAGCTTGACTGAAACATTACTTAACTTCTTAATCTATTCAAATCAAATCTTATTTATTTCGCTTAAAAGATGGTTCTAAGTCTAAAATAGATTTCACACATTTTGCCTTTTGATTTTTATTTACTTATTTAACCCCCTATTTCTAATAATTCTCCAACGAGATTCTGAATAAAAGTCAGGTTCCATATACCTACCTACCCTAGGTAAGACGTCTAAATAACCATCAATTTCCCCTCGTTGCACCGGCTTACAATGACAGGGACTTTTATACCGCCGCCACCGGCCCCGGTTCTATCACGGCACGATTTATTACTCACACCTTACCTTACCTTACCTTGCTGCACTCTGACTCTTCACTTATGAGGTTTTACACTTACCTGTTTAGGTCACAAGGAGTTCCAAAAACAATTTAAGGTTAATTTAAGCGATTATCTGTTGAAATTAGAGTGTTTTTGTTGAAATATTAACCAAAATAGTTTTGCGCATATAACTATAAAAATTGTTGATAAGGCCAAAGCTAACTGCTCTTATAACACGTATATGTATGTAAATGAATTTCGCTTAAATCAAAAAAATCAAATCCATATATTTGATTCAATGTAGGTTTATTTTAAACTATAATGACCCCTTTACATTCTAACATCAAGATTTTGGGTTGACATACAAAATTTCTCTTTTTATGTATTTAATAATAGTACATATTACAATACCATAAAACCTAGGTATATTTAAAGGACTTTAATTACTCATAGTACTCCTGTATAAAATCTGTTCTAGTCAGTGGGGCTATTGGGTAAATTAAGAGGCAGGCTTAGCATCTGCATTTTAATTAATAATTATCATTATATAATTAGCTTAGGTGATTGTTACTCAGCAGGTATTTAACACTGAAACCACATCAATTTATAGAAGATGACCCCATTATAGGTACGGTTAATGACAAGCTAATATTAATGATGAAACGGGAATAAATCAATTAAGATCGTTACGGCGATACAGTAATAACGCGGCGTGCTCCACTGCAAACTTTAATCCCGCCGTGTTAATATCACAGGTGCGAGGTCCCTGCCTGAATCAACACGCCCCACATCGACGCCGTATGATCCTTCCGCGGCAAATGCACGAGCCATTCATCTTACGTAACTCAGATCGATGTAGAACTACTTAGCACCGAGTTTTACAAAGCTCAAAACTGATAGCGAAACGTTCCCTTCTAAACGCCAAAGCGACGCAGCGTCTCCCAGTCATCAACTATCAATTACGTTAAAGTTCTTGAAAATACTCCGAGCGCCATGAAAGAGATAGCAGTATAGACAGTTGCCGAAGTAATGCTATTAGTGCTCCATTTTCCAATATTGGTGAGCCACACTAAAAATACTAAGGGAATATTCGCAATAAGGAGGCAATACACGCATTGAGCGAACGCCGCAAGCGTGCCAAATACCCGAAAGTGATAAATAACATATCGGTACCTAATAAGTTCAGACAAAAATAAACAATATATTATCGTCACCGCAGGACGAGTCTCGTTTGTAACCCACCTATTACGTAACTTTACGAGCTATAAACCGGACAAATGAAATAGTTTGTTGTGCGAACGCAATAGTAGCGCGTTGGCCCGTCAATTTGTCAAGTCGTATGTTTCACTGGCTGCCTCAAAATTGCTTTTGTATGCTCCATGTTTAGAGTTGAGCGTAAAGATAAGCGAATGTGAATTATATTGCCTAGATCGTAAAGCCGTCTACATGGAACAGATAAAATGATATTATTTCAAACTGTTTGTATGGGTTGCGCGTTTCCCCTTTTCAAGCATAAGATTTGTATGTACAAGTTAAAATATTCATGCGCGAAACACTAATATTTTAGAATGCTTGCTATTCTCATGTAAAGTTTTCTTCAAAAAGTTTGTCTAACATAGTAATAATAAATCGTCGATTCTTTCCATTTAAGAGAGGAGAAACACTACTCTATGTTAATTATGTGACCTTGAGTGATGTTATTAAATACTTGGACCGATTAGTGTAATTACAACGACTATATCGCGTAATGTCTTACAGCTTTGATTTTCATGAAGGAACAAGTCCTTACGAAACTTGCACCTCGAGAACAATGATACTTAAGTGAAGACACTGTTGTAGACTACAGACTTTACAGAGATGTGATGTCTCGCTTTATTCTGAGATTACGAGCTGGTTACTGAGAGCCGAATGGTATGTCGGATCGACTGCCAAGTCAAAAGTCACAATTTCAAACCCTGGTACGCACTAATGTCTGTTCGGATTCATGTGCGTATTGTAAGTTACTTATCAATTGCTAAAAACGGTGAAGAAAAACATCATCAGAAAGCTGTTCAAGAAAAGATCTGCGAAGGCACTAAATCTGCGCGCTGACCGCCGCTGCATCGATTTTTAGGCGTTCTAAAAAACTCACGAAGTTAATGATGGAAAATATTTAAGAAGCCCTTATGTATGCTGACTTTGTAATACAAACCAATGCGTTAACAAAACAGAACCATCATACCTCGTTTTTTACTCATGTATACAGTGAAATACATAATTCGTTCACATAAATAACATTACAATTTTAAGTACACGAAGCTTAAATGCATCAGCAATAGCATAATGTATCATTACATAGCAGATTTAACTAGTAACACAGTTTACGAGTATCACAACGGTACTTGCAACCAACGTTGAATACAAAATGGAGTCATAACTTCCAACTTGAGAGTCGTGATATGCAGTGACAAATGTGTTGGCGAACCATAACAAATACGTTTTGAATAACAATTGCAATTCATATTATATTCGACAGTTTATTTCGTGTTCATATGTAGATGGATGGATGGCATTAATATAATACTGTTACGCTTCTTTATGTGCCGTGTGATGTCGTGGCCTAGGATTGACTATCACCTTTCCTCCCGCGGGTGTCGAAAGAGGCGACTAAGGGAAAATTCAGAAGATGGGCAGCAGCGTCTTCTGTAACATCACCACTAATACTGCGTCCTCAAACCGCTTGTCAAGCGTGATTGTGGCAACCCCCCGCCTGAGGGGAGGCCTTTGTTCAATAGTGGACGTCTTCCGGCTGATGATGACATTGCGTGTTCCCTGAACGAGGTCATACCTAATAAGGTAGTTTAGTTAATCAACAGTTAACTACCTCGTTAAGGCATGTCATTGCCAATATTTGAGAGATATTTTTCCTGTTTTCAGTTGTTACTATAGAAGTATAGATGAACATTACACATACATATTATTTAGACACATTAATGGTTTTAAAAAAATGTTTAGACTGCCTCGTTGGTCTGGTGGTAGCTAAGCGCGACTGCTGAGCACGAGGTCCAGGGTTCGAATCCCGGCTCGGGCAAAGTGTTACTGGGTTTTTCCTTTAGGTAATTCTCAGTGGCAGCACGGAGTCTGGATTTGTGCCCGGTTGATAGCAATAGGCTCGCCCCATATTACATTGGGACCTAAAACATAACTGGCTAAATGTGGGTGTACTATAAGTGCACCTCTGCCTACCCCTTTGGGGTATACAGGCGTGATGTTATGTATGTATGTTCAGTTGTATTCAGTAATAAGTTACTTACTTACTAAACGAATCGTACTAATAGGTTCTTCCAATTTTATTATATTTGTATGGACTTAGGTAAGCGATGTATCCCAGGTAATAAAACAACCCTTTTTTGCTCGCTGGTACGTTATAAGGCGATTAAGAGATTTGTTCAGAGGATGTGTACGAGGCGCTAATAACAACTTATTGGGCGCTTGTCCATGTCTAAGGATACCTATTGGTTTATGTGTTTTTGACTATTTATTTTTTTTTGACTTTGTGAAAGGACTATAGGACCACCCACGTCAAAATATCTGCGTCGAAACAGTGTTCGGCTTTTAGCGCCATAATAAAACCTACAGGGAAACTTCATGTATTTTATTGATTATCAAATATATATTTTTTAAGAGCCTGTTCAGTGTTCCACTCTGCTGGGCAAAGGCCTACCCATTATTCTTCCTCTAAACCCTGTCTAATGCTATTTTGGACATTAAAAAGTAAAAGTAGACACTGAAAATCGCCACTTGTAACATTGTGAATAACTTTACGCTTACGTAAAAACGTACACGTAAAAATAAAATAATTATATTCGTAACTACATGACTAACGCGCAGATCAGTCGATCAGCGAAGTTAAACCGTGCTCGCTGCGGTCAGTCTTATGATGGGTGACCGTTTTTACGTGTATACCCCTCCGCGCTTCGAAAGGTGCGTTAAGTCGTAGGTCCAACGCTTAATCTTACTCCAGTCGTGTCTCCGTCTCATCGGTCGAGTGCAGCTGTGTTTGCGCGCATACTTGTGCACTAAAATATCTTCGCGTATTTGGCTATGACAGGCCGCCGTGACCGGAATTTGTTCAGGGGAACATTAATCTCCATATCCACAATGATCGTGAAAAAGAAACATACTACAGCTGAAATACATCAAATTGATCAAAGAGTGTCCAACAAAGATAACCCTTTCTGTAAAGATAAAGTAACTACATAAAACAACCTTCCTTGCTTTATTTCGTTCCAAGACCTGATTTCCTTTTTCTTTTATACGCAGTCCGAATTATGACGAGAACATCTTAACAAAGGCACTGAAGATTCAGCCAGTCTGTACTACGTGAAAGTAATTATAATTATCTACTTTTCGTCCTAAGTAGATATTTTTTGTATTTTCCTCTTGTTACATGATGGCCGCGTTTTGTTAGGTTTTATTTTTTGCTTGTTATCTTGTTGACAACTTGCGGATGGCTCAGATAATTACAGCTACACTTATACTTTCTTGCGTATAATACTGTTTTTAAGACCTTTTGAAAGTCTTTACTTTTAGGTTTAGGGCTCTTAGAATTAGATTACAAGCTTAAAAGTGCCCACTGCAGAAGTTTCTCATACATTACAAGAAATGAAAATTGATCACCATACTTTGCTCACTGTGATTTGCCTTTCTTAAACATGGCATTTTCATACACGCATGTAGCCCTTCCCGTGGAGTACCAGGCCAGAATACCACCTCCCGATTTCTTCCCGTGGGTGTGGTAGGAGACTAAAGAAAAATCCAGAAGATGGACAGCTGCGTCTTCTGTAACTTCACCACCAATATTGCGATTCTCAAGCCGCTTGCCAAGGCATTATGGCAACACCCCTCTTTAAAGGAGCAGGCCTTTGTTCAACAGTGAACGGCTGATGATAATGTAGCCTTGCCCGTGTGTATTTTTACGTTTTATTGAATAAAGTGTATGTCTAACCAAAAGTTGAAATAGTATGTAATACAATAAAGATGATCGATTTGACTCAACGAGTACTTTGCTCTAAAGTTATCTGTGGTCCAGTAATGGAGCCTGTAAGTGGTTACTAAAACTTCTCGATGACATAAATGGATCAATTTTATCTTAGAACAATAAAAAATAAAGAAAACATTTTATAACTCCAACAAAAAGTTTAAAGGTTTTGTCAAACAGTGTTTATTCTTTTTAGGTTTATTTATTTAGAAAAAAATGTCTTCTCAGTTTATTTTCATATAACCTTTAAGTTTCACAAATGATTTTCTATAATAAATAGAACTGTAACGTTAGTGTTAATATTAAAAAAATATTTTTAACACAAGCTTTTAAATCATAAGTACCAGAATATTATTTACTTTATTTACAAGGTTATTTACAATTCTTAAAAATAAATATATACAAAAATAAAAAATTTAAACTAAAAATTATGTATCAAAGTATTCGTCCTCATCGCTGTCGACTGGTAGGGTGCCCAAAAGGCTGGCGGCATTGCCACGTTGAATGGCAATGCTAATTCTTTGGCCGAAAAACAGGCCAGCCTTTTGGTCACGTGAAGCGTCAACTAACCGTTTAGAAAGGTCACTAAAAAGAAGACGCGCACTCGGACCCCATGACCCGAGTGTTTCGACCCCAAACGGCTCAAAAATATAATTACCTATAAGGTTATTATATTTTCGCCGCTTGAGGGTCTCCGCAGCTGCAGCAGCAGCGCCAGAATATTGTATTGTCACCAAACCTTTTTAAGTATGCTTAATTTCATTTAAGTCAAATGTCAAAAAGTGGGTCTAATTTAGATGACAAGATTTGACCTGAACAAACTCACATACATACATCCATACGTATAAACATTGCAAGTTAAATAAAACCTTGTACTAAAAATATAGAAATATAATTATATTTTTTTAATATACATTCTTTCTACTATCCTAAAATATCATTATCCCAATCAATGAATCTAAACAGAAACTAAAACAACTATAGCACATCTTTAGGAAAAGGGTTCGGGTTGTATTTTTATGTATTCCCCTGTGCTTTTGGAGTCAAGACATTCGATTTAACTTGTGCAATCAGTTGAGTGCCTGTGTCACGGACATACGTCGATAAGGCGGGTTCCAGACGATGAATGATGTTTGCATTATATTCATGCTAATTGAAATCGCACATCAAGTTTGTTGGCTAGTTATCTGCTATTTTTGATTGTCGTTACGTTGGTGGCTATTTAAGACGTATAGGTAGTTAACTAGTTCGTGTTTAAGGCTATTCGAGAGATATGTTTGTTGTATTAAAATTGATTTTTGTCTGTCATTGTAAAGTAATAATTATGAAAATATTTAATTAGTCAAGTGCTTAAATATTTTTAGTGGGCAAACATATAAAAAAATAAACTGTAAGATACTTTTAGTAATTCTAACAATGAATCGTCTTGACATATTTAAATTTAAATAACGTTTTGAAATATCCATCGGTATATTTGCGAAGGATTTACCAAAATGCTGACAAAATTGAAACTCTATAAAAAATAATAAACTATAACAATACACCTCACCTAACACCACGTGCCGAGAATATTCAATAAATCTAACTATTAGCTGGAATGTTTACGTCCAATGCCTCCACACTGTGACACTCTTTATCCCTACCTAATAAGCCCGCCATCAATGGCCCACTGATTTATGTTGCTCTAAAGGTTTTCATTAAATCCTATATTAATCTAACCTGCTATGAAGCGGGTGGGGACTTTTTGGACACAAACTTATTACAGTATTAAGATGTATTTTGTCGTCTTAATGGCCAGTATTTGGCAGGGATTCTTTTTTCCTTTTCAATTTGAATTTGATTTTAGAATGTCGTTAGAGTTTAAAAACTTAAGAAATATGATTTAATGTCAATGTGACATTGGGTGCAAGAAGAGTGCCTCCACGTGTGGTAGTACCAAAGTACGTCCGACGCACCCTGGGCGGTCAAACTCGGTACAATCTTTGTTGACTGGCCTATCTTATCACTACGGCATAAGCATGACCTCTTCCTCACAAATAGCTCATTATACGAAGAAGAAGAACGTACAATTGGGAAACAAGTATACTATAAAATGATTGACGATATCTAAGTATGTTAACCGCACCCTAGGCGGTTAACCTCGTTACCATCCTAGTAGATGGGCAATCTCTACACCGAGGCATAAATCAATACCATGTGATGGTTAACTCTTACTGATTCGAAAGACTTCAACTTAAAAGTTACGTTGTTTCTACGGCGATGAGGAAAATATTTAATCAAACAGTTCGTACTACAGATTGATTTTAGATATTTAAGTATATTAGTAAAATCTCTGTCTGAACAATAGTCTTGATGACTTTTTTCGCTGAATGAATATTGCGTTAGCTGTAGTTTTGGTTGTAGGATTCATAATGTCAGGTGAAATGTGTGGCTTATTGAATCATGTGGTGGAAAACTGACGAGTCTGCAAGAGCATTGTGGGACTGTAATAACTACTAGAGCATGTTGGAATTGAAAAATGAAAATTATGTTTATAAACGCTTCTTCTTACTCAAAATTTACCAGGTATGTTTATAAAAAATATAATTTTCTAGACATTAGCGTTATTAATCAACTATTTTTTTGAAAAAAACATATTATGTAAAATATCAAGTTTTTTTATTAAACAGAAAATTCAAAATTATGATCATACATGAGACAAGTATATGCGAGGAAAATAAAAAAAATATAATTTGCACTTTCGCCTGGTAGCCAGGCAAAATCACAGCTGAAAAACCTAGACCTTCTCTCAGAAAGCTGGACCAATTTTCATTTCAATGCCATAGGAGCACGTTCTAAGTGCTACGTGCAAGTTCGGTAGATTTCTAGTAACTGATTTGTATGCTACGGCTTTATGTAGGAACGACGTAGCTAAATGTAGCTACGCCGTAGCTCGTAGCATGGATACTACACCTAATTATTTTACAAGGGTATTTTTTATAAACAATATAACATCACGCCTATATTTCCTGAAGGGGTAGGCAGAGGTGCACATGTAGTACACCCCACTTATGTTTTTAGATCCCAATGTAATAGGGGGCGAGCCTTTTTTTTTTTTTTTTTTTTGTTTTCGGGGGGAAACCTTCAAAAGGCCCCCGGCCCCTATGGGGTAGGGACTGGGGAGTGTGGGATTTCTACCTCACTAAAACCACCCCGGTGGTCACCATCTGCACGAACAAGGGAAGTCCCGGGACCTCTAAAAAGAACAACTCCGGAACCTCCCCATGCAACGCCTATGTGGCACATCCCTGGGGAGACTGTAAAGGGGTCTCCCCTTAGCATCGCTGTATACGGCGGCACGTGACCACCGTGCCGCCGTCTTCTCTGGAGTCGCTATATAGGCTAACAGAGTTCCCTTCTCTGTGCGCCCGCAGCTCCAAAGGCCCGTCTGTCGTGTTTTTAGACGGGGTTTCGGCGTGTTGACTGTCGAGTCGGTTGCTGTCCTCGACACCTCCGTCTCCGAGCAGGATCCGCTCTCTCACGATCCCGCTCAGCAGCCTCCTTTTGTACCATTACGGTCTCGCAAAAGGAGGCCACCTCTCTCCAGTTCTCTGCCTGTGCCAACATCGCTCTCACTACTGCAGGCAGAGACAGATCTCTTCCGATCCTGGCGATCAAGACTCGCCGCTCAGTACTCCACGCAGGGCACTCTTCGAGCGTATGTTGTGCTGAGTCCAGGTCGCTTCCACAATGGTGACAACTTGCCGTGGCCTCTCGCCCTATTCTATTCAGGTACTCACCGAAGCAACCGTGCCCGGTGAGCACCTGGGTAAGTCTGTAGGAGATGCGCTCCTCCATATTCAGCCAGGCTTCAAAGTGCGGTAGAACGGCTTCGACAACGCGCTTACACGAATATTGCGGCTGTTGTAGCCGCTCGTGCCACTGCTCGAGCGCGTGTCGCCGTTCTAGCCGCCTCAGCCTTATTAAAGCGCTTCCTGGTACACTGTCGCCGCTTTGGCGAATTGTACGAATCCGGTCGTAGACCCTTGCATCCATATTCGCCAGGATATCCAGCGGCGGGAAGCGCGCCAGGAGAGTTGCTGCCTCGAAGGACACCGTTCGGTATCCTCGTGCGATTCGAATGGCCATCTTCCGCTGCAGTCTATTGATCTTAGTTCTGCAGCGTCGGACACCTGATAATCTGCTAGACCAAACAGGTGCTCCGTAAAGGACCATCGATCGCACGACACCCGCGTAGAGACGGCGAACTTCTTCCCGAGGTCCACCGAGATTGGGCAGCAGTCTATGCAATGCACCCACTGCCTTTTCGACTCGGGGAACCAGGCGCTCGAAGTGCTCTTCGAAGCCCCACCGACCGTCCAAGGTAAGGCCTAGATACTTTATGTATCTGCCTACCTGGACTTGCGCATCTCCCACACGGACCAACGAGCTGGGTGGCTCTCTGCTTCTCGGCAGTTTATGCAACCATAATGCCTCGGTTTTAAGAGGCGCTATTTCCAGACCCAGCCCGCGGATTGAAGCCACGACTATTGCCACCCCGAGTAATAGGGGGCGAGCCTATTGCCATCAACCGGGCACAAATCCAGACTCCGTGCTGCTACTAAGAATTACCTAATGGAAAAACCAAGTAATACTGCCCGACCCGGGATTGGAACCCAGGACCCCGTGCACAGCAGTCACGCTTAGCAACCACTAGACCAACGACGCAGTCATATATTTTTATATTTGCTGATGAATAAAAGCTATATTTATCTCTATTTACACGTTAGTCTATGTACCGTAGTATATGTTATTGTTTGGAATATTTACTTTCGCTTCGACGGTAGAATTGAACTTGGAATCCTTTCAAATATAATCTTGTCGGGTCTTTCTAAAGACCGATAGCAAATAATTATTCGAGCATATTCAGGTAAGTTTCCTTATAATGAAATAGGAATATAGCTGTGATTACAATTGAGTTTATTCAATGCAGTTTAGACTCTATGCGAAGGGTGTAAGGCGGAAAATGCCTTGGACGTTGAGAATAATAGGAATATCAGTAGATAATGTCGTCGATACTTGATTGTTAAGTGAAATCAGTAAGCGGAGGTCAATGTTCAACACATGTAGGACTGATTGTTGAGTGTTGCTACTATGTATCACGATTTTGGTCTGAATAGCACTACCTACGCAGTTTGGTAGTACAATATATGGTAATCAATGACAGCATTCACTTATATACCGTCATTCTATTTTTCTCAACAAGGAATCCTATCATCTTCATCATCAGCCGGAAGACGTCCACTGTTGAACAAAGGCCTCCCTAGAACGCCACAATGAACGACAGTTTGCCAATTGCATCCACCGGTTGCCCGCAATTCTGACGATATAAGGTAGGAATCCTGTACCAATATTAAAAACTAGCTTCTAACCGCGACTTCGTCCGCGTGGACTTCGAATGTTTAATAGACTATAGCCTTCCTCGATAAATGGATATCCTATCCAAACCACAAATATTTTTCAATTCGAACCAGTAGTTCCTAAGATGGTTCCAAAGACACAGCCACACAAACAGATCATACTTAGTATTGCTTATCTACACAATCATGTAACATGTGACCTATAAATGTTATTAGAACATATAACAAGGAAGCAAGGAATAAAAATGATAATAACAAGAAAATAAAAGCGTTTTTATTACGTTATACAGCATCCTATATTCCAAGAAGCGTCTTATATAAGGAATTAATGACAATAATAGCGCGTTAGTGCAAATTAGTGGAGTTCCTACATCCTCTCGTTACTCGCGACCTACCGGACGAATACTCTGGGCCACTGGTTTTCTGAGAACTGACGGCCTACGCAGACTGGTGGACGGAACAACAGCGGATGTTATATCTGTCAATTGAATTTCATTCTTATGCAATCAGAATAAGGCATTTATTTTAATGCTCATAGATCGACATAGCGTATCGCAACGTGATTTTCTCAGAGCATTTGAATATGTATCTTATTTCCATTGGTTAGGAATGAAATTTGATTGATGTATTTAAAGTCCCCCAGCGCCAGTCTGCCCAGGCCATTACTTGGCGGTACATCCGACACAGTCTTTACAATGTTGCCGCGCGTCAGATTGTTCACTCTTTTTATTAACTTTCCCTATACTTTGTAACTAGTGATGTAGGGAAGTGTCAAACATATTTATAAAAATAAATAATTATGAATTGATTAAGGGGAAACTTGAAAAATGATGGACACGAGCGGGACTCGAACCCGCGACAGTCGCAGTACCGTGGCGCGCCGCTCTGCCAACTGAGCCACCGTGTCACCGTGAACGACTGTCGCGGGTTCGAGTCCCCTTATAATATTGGGTGAGATTTTTTTTAATAATAATATTTTAATTGCAGACCTTATAACTGGCGAAATGTGGGTACTATTAATGTGCACGTCTGCCTATACCTTCGGGATATACAGGCGTGATGTTATGTGTGTTTAATGCACCTAATGACATGGTACTTTCAGGTCAGTGCTCGAACGTGAATCAAATCGATAATAAAAGAGGTTGTCTATTAGTTTGTAACGCTTTCCGCGTCAGTTAGTTTTAATTCCAATGAAAACTACTCACCTGTATTGTTACACTGAACAATACAATTATCTATTGTTATACAAATACTAACATTGTTTATTCGTGGCTTTTACTAGGTTATTGTAATTGTTAAAAAAAACATAACTGGCGAAATGCGGGACTGGGACTGGACTATATGTGTACTTCCTCTGTCTACCCCTTCAGAGAATACAGCCGTGATGTTATGTTATGTTTGTAACTGTTCAATTTTGGTGCTGTGATTAGTGAAGCACTTGCAATTTTTTTTTATATCGTCGCCCCGTACTAGGAATTTCTTTCTGTATTGTGTGCGTTTTACAAACATGAAATATCACATACACAAACACCCAGACTCGGAAGTGGAACAAACATCTCTGTATCGCACAAATTTTGGTTCCATGCGTTCCCTTCGCCACTGCGCCAATCTGTCGTCGCTTGTGTCTATAATTATAATATTATTAATTTATTTATTTTAAGACACCACTGACTAACGATGACGGAAAACATGATGATGGTGATGAAACCTGGATTTAATTATCTGATGTCGCCAACCCGTAGTGAGCTACCGTGGTAATCAATGCTCAATCCTTCTCTATACGAGAAGAGGCCTTTGCCCTGCAGTGGGACAGTTATAGGCTGTTATTATTATTGTATAATTTATTTTAATTTTCTATTACACAAGTTGTGGTTGTTGACGTAGACCTATTTGGGTGCAAATCCAGGTAAGAATTTTTGTCTAATCTGTGAAACATAAAATCAAAATAAAACATTTAATCCAAATCGTAAACAATTAACATTAGTATAAAACTAGCTGTAACACCCTTGAACAAATTGTACACCATATTTTTGCGAATAAATAAATTTTTGAATTTGAAGTTGAAAATCACACCTATATATGAGTAATGGTTATAAGTGATATGAGTAACTTGATACAAGTTGCAGATGACCAAACTATCGCCCGTTTCTTGTTTGAGCGGCGCCAACTAACTAAAGTAAACTTTATACTGAATGCTCTACTTGTGTCGTAATGAAATGGGTTGTTACGCGGCAAATGTTGTATTGTAGATTATTATTGTGTAAGGAGGCGAAGTTAGAGTAGGGTTGAAAGGAACGGTGACTACATGACAAAAATCGTAGTAGGTAGTTAATTAAAATCTAAAAAGACATTCCAGATGGATGGGAAAACTAAAAAAATAAATTAATCCATGAAAAAATTGAGGGAGCGTTGTGATGTTTGTGAAAGGGGCATTATCTATTCTTCTCTCGTAAAATGCTAAATGTACGGGGCGATATGAAATTTTCTATGCAATGATTTAGGCGTGACGTTCAAAGCAGATACAAGGGCCGCATGCGCTCATAGTCATATTTTTTTATTTCATATAGGCTACAGAAAGGGCACTTACAAAACGTCAATCTTCTTACTCAGATCTGTAGTGTCGTTTCTAAGATAAGAACAAGGCAAGAAACTCCATAGCCGGAGGTACACCTCTATATTATTAGATAAAATAATATTGGCCTGCAATGCGATACTTAGCTACGTCGGTTTACACTCTTTCTATAGAATAAAGTGTTTAATTAAGTTTCGTAATTATAAAACACGACGATGTATAATAACACCAAAATGTACCGCCAAATGACGCACCTATGACTTTTTTCAATATACTTTCACTAAATACGTAATTAACACACGTAATTTGGTGGTTAACCAACGCCAGGGTACCGTTACCTGTTTAATTAACCGCAACCCTTGAACGCGGTAATTAATTCGTAACACCATCCGTTACTACGCTTGTCACATAAATTCCTCAAAGTTAACATAATATCATACCTACCTAGTAGGGTGACCATCAATCTTGTCGTATATTTTTATCATGGATACCAAAATAGACCTGTAACTGCTGGTTTCGAATCTATTGACAAGTTTACATACTTCATTAAGCAATAAAACATTAATTAAACCGCAGAATCAGAACAATTTGTCAAATATACGTTACAGACGGAGATGACGGGCGGATTCGACTTGTATATGCAAGACTGGTCGTTGGCAGCTGAGAGGGAGATGTGGAAAGATAGTGGGGAGACCTTTCCCCAGTGGGACACTTCAGGCTAATAATACCAATAGGATACAGAGGTGAGAGGTCACAGTTACTGATGATTAGACCGCTATGTTTTACGATTATCATTTCATGGTAATTTACAGCACATTAAAATGCAGTCATTTTACCAATGTTACGCAATAAAAAATG
Organism: Abrostola triplasia; assembly: GCA_946251915.1. Classification (NCBI taxonomy): domain Eukaryota; kingdom Metazoa; phylum Arthropoda; class Insecta; order Lepidoptera; family Noctuidae; genus Abrostola; species Abrostola triplasia. The sequence goes on along the minus strand of OX276434.1, from coordinate 3,240,190 downwards.
ATTTTTTTTAAATTATGTGGAAGCAAAAAATAAATAAACGCGAATGTAGTAAATATAAGATTTGGCAAGAACTAGAAAATTATTTGATGAACACAGCGGCACGAACTCAGACTGGTACGTGTAAAAAATAAACTCAGGCTTAGCGTGGCTCTCACAGGGGATTTTACCTGTGTGTTTGGCGTTCTTTTTAATCAGCTTGTCTTCGTAACGGTAACCGATACGAGAAGCCTACTACCTATGTGCCTTTGACTAAAAAAATGACTGTTTTTATTCCCAGCTTCTGAAATCAAAGAGCCTGAAGCCAGCAGTCTGAATGTAGTCAACATGGGCGGTACGGGAGCGGATTTAGGGTTTTAATTTCGTTGCTTACCAAGCGTAGGGATTATGGCCCCTCCCGACCTAAGGGGGAGGCCTGGGTTCAACAGTGGACGTCCACCGGCTGATGATGAAGATGATAGGTAGGTTTATATTCACAAAAGTCATCCAGATACATTTCTACGTAACGAGCTTTGCATATGACCAAAGGACTAATACCGAATGAAGCGTCACATTCGATAGCGTGCAGGGATTAAAGTTTGTGCCACGAATTTCGCTTGTAAGGCGCTTATAAGTGTTAGGTAGAGACATTTCTCATTCCAACATTGCACTACTAATTCTAGTGAACACACATAAAGGCCAGTATAATAAGATCTAAGGAATATTGCTGTAACAAATTTGCTACATGAAACCGAAATTAAAATTATCAAAGAAATACAAGTATTTCTGTAATTATAAATTATACTAGCTGCACCCCGCGGTGTTACCCGCTACATTTTTCGGCATAAAAAGTAGCTTTTGTGTTAATGCAGGATGTCAACTACCTTCATATCAAATTTCATTAAAATCCATTCAGTAGTTTTTACGTGAAAGAGTAACAAACATCCATCCATAGATTCAAACTTTCACGTTTATAATATTAAGTAGGGGTTCTATATTTTTCGCAATGATTTAGTTCCAGCAAGTGGTCTCTATATTTTCTGCAATTTAGTAGCTCTACATATACTATTATTTAAGATCACTATTATTATAGATCGTTGGTGCAATTATCGCGTAATGTAAAGTAGCTAATACTAATGTGGAGACCATTCGGTGTTTAATGCTACTAAATTGTTTGAAAGGTCTAACCTTTGTGGCTTATTGTGATGCTCGATATTGTGTTTGTCATTAAAGTAGAAAGATACTGTTTTAGAAATATGACCGTGTATATTTCCTGGGAACAAAACATAATTATGTGTATACGTGCGCTTACATATTATGTTCTTTGTAGACGTGCATTCAATTAGATCCTCATATAACCTTATTATGTTTATGATTTAAATGTACGAAAAAATCTAAACGTCATTTTGGTAGTATTTGAGAAAATCGCAGAGGTAAAGACCAACGAACAAATCTCGTTCCAAGGCAAGAGGAATCAATGCAAATAAAGGTAATACCACCTCTTACCAAAACGGAAAACATTTTTATTATGTCGGATCGATTTCATATATCAGGTTTATGTCATCATTTTGCTATAGGACCCACTGATCTAAAAACTGCCATTGAATTGTGTACCTACCTTACTTAAATTTAAGGGTTTTTATTTTATGTGCAGTTGGTAAATTTGCTCATAACGATCAAATAAAATAATTAAATTTTAATGACAGCGTTTAGATTAGATTTGTGCTCACGAACACCGAGCACATGTCATTCGTATGTTCTTAAAAGGACTTTTTAAATAGAATATAATGTAACTGAAACACAATGTGTCGGGGCATTCATTTTCCTTGAGTACTTAGATACCCACATAATGCGATGCTTGCTTTATTTGCATAAATATTGTGTCAACAAAAAACGCTAAATGCTTCGCTTGCTATATTTATTTAGAAATTCTGAAAGTTCTGACAGAAAAGACGACATACGACCAAAATCTCTTTGACATACATTTTCTGGCTAACCTAGTTAACATAATCCAAGGCAAACTTGCAAATGCCGTTGAGAAAGCTAATTAACTGACTTTTCAGCCTTTATTCCGAGCGAATAAAGTCGAGATTAGATTACATGTCCTTTTTCGATGTACCTATGTAAATGTGTAAGCTGAAATTTGACGTTTCAGGACAGTTATGACAGACGTGTCAGCGTCTACGTCGGAATTTAGTTAAGATGTTGATTTTGTGTTAAGGTTAGTAAAAGTTTCCAGATTTTTGTCAGATTCCACGTTCTTATGTAAATCCTTTGACGTCTGTATTTACATAAGTTGTAAGCGTAAGACCGTGCAGGTTTCTTTGAAATGGAGCGGAGATATCTTCAGATATGTGGAAATATTTATAAATGCTAAAGGTTGAATTTATTACGGTACGAGCACAGTGCAGAGAACGATTCAAAGTAATAAATTCTTTCAAAGATATGCTTTTGTTTCCTTTGTCTAGCTTTGTTAAATAGAATTGCTTTCCGAGCAGATTCTTACAGTCGTGATAGGCAGAAGTACGTTTACATACCGCGTACCGTTTCAATATGTGTCCTTATAATTTTATCTTGCACACTAGCAACTTGTTGTGACCGAGAAACCGACTGGTCTGTGGCCGCCACATGCTGCGACTGTGAGCTAGCACTATGATTAATTCTTGGTATGTGTGGAGGCATTTGCTCTGCAGGGATACTCCGAGCTATTATAATATTTTTTACAGTAAAAAGTTTTTATGAAACCTAACCCCAGGTTTAATTAAGGCTAGGTTATTATTTTATACAGTTCTTTCTACTTTATAACATATTTCTTTACATATAACGTTTGCATTACCTATATTGTTCGAAGTCCGATGTAAAGAGGTATGGTACGACTCAAAGGCAACTGAAATCGGATTAATTATGTTCATATTGCAGTGATCCTCGTTTTGGGACAGCAACACAAAACGTGCGACAGTAAATCTACTTGCATTCCTAAAAGCTCCGTGCAACTGACAGTTTGCCTCAGAATCGTACGAAAATATCAAACATTAGCTGAATGTGTATCGGTACAGTACATAGGTAAAACGTTTCTTATGTATAACGTTTCTTATAAGAGTTTAGGTGATATTAAATTTGTTATTGCATAAATTATCATATTATTTACCAATTGTGGTATACAATTGATTTCATTAACTATTCGTTTTGGACCATCATCATCATTAGGTATCACCTAATGGGTACAGTCCACCCTTTTCCCCTGGCATCCTTTCCTTCGCCTATTAACATGTTGACTGTCCGCTAAGTAGACACGATAATTAAATAATCGCTGTGTAGGTACCATGTGTCGGGCACTGAACAGTGAAAGGGTTAAGTAATAAAAATATTTACAAAATCGGGTGGACGAAAAACATACTAAAATTTCAATTTATTTTTATACAATCATTAAGTTGTCTATAACACTAAGTTATGTTGTAATAGTACGTGGTATTAGCGTGTTATGATAATTGTCTGCCGGCAGAAGTCAGCCCTTAATTCCCCACTTTATTTTCTTTAGTTATCTGGCCTATGCCTTAACGACCAACATCACTTAGCCGGGACGGACTTAACGTATTTTTGGGTACGAAGGAGGTTCAATAGTCATTATGGAGCATATTTTTCACTCGGAAAGAATGTTCATGTCGATAACGAAGAGACAGGGTGTACTGTCATTGGAAGCGGCTGCCAAATGTGTCTTTTTGTGGGTTTGGTTCCCGAGTCAAGTAGACTTATAATAAAATTTGGACATAAGTTGTATGTTCTTACTTTAGATAATGATAGTCTTATTGTAATCTTTATTTACAAGGTTATTTACAATTCTTAAAAATAAATATATACAAAATAAAAAAATTAAACTAAAAATTATGTATCAAAGTATTCGTCCTCATCATAACATAATTTTTAGTTTAATTTTTTTATTTTGTATAAAATAAAATTAATTTAAAATTATCTTGTGGGCTTTAATAATGTTAGCTTTTTATTCAGGAAAGTAAAGTGCAGGTATTATTTACTTCGTACTTTTCAAAAACTGCCTTTTTGGTCTAGAAGTTGCTTAGCGCGACTGCTGGACATAAGGTCCTGGGTTCGAGTCCCGGGTCGAGCAAAGTGTTATTGGCTTTTTCTATTAGTTCTCAGTAGCAACAACGAGTCTGGATTTGTGTCCGGTTGATGGCAATAGGTTTCATTGAAACCGACAACATAACTGGCGAAATGGGAGTGTACTATGTACACCACTGCCTATCCCTTCGGCGTGATTAACCATGACACGTGCCTACGTGTGTACGAATATTTCCCCACTTCACCTTACAAAACAAATATAGAAAAATATGATGTTCCGTGTTATGTATAAATGGTAAGACATTACTCGCACTATATGACATGCTATTTATTTCCTTAATGTTTTACCCTAATGTGGGGTAACTAGGGGTAACTTTATGTCACTACCGCAGCGGACAGTTACTAAGGGGGTAAATTCTAATGTATTACCAAAGTAGGTAAAGGTGTATAGCGCAATGAATACGTGAATATTTAATGCGCTTGAAGTGTTGCTAATGAGAATGTTCTGTGTATGTTTCATATCGTGTAATTACTTCACAACTTTGTTGGGAAATTGCTTTGTTACTTACAAAATAATGACTCGAATAGCTTGACTCTGCAATCAACGGGCCATTACCGTGTCAACAAAGCAGTGTTGGAGGTCTTCTATATGTTATTGATGATGTTATTAGTGATTGTGAAATTATAACCATACTATTTTACCCCCAAGAACCTAGACTTATGTATTATGTATTGTATGCTCACTTTCCTTTAATGATGATCAAAGTACCATGCAATAAATGTAGAGACTATTGCTTCTGAAAAATCCTATTTCTTAGAATTAAAAAATAAACTCATCGATGATACCTATGTACCTATTGTTTAATTTGTAGTCCTTTTAAAAGTTTTTATCTACGTTAGGTGGATAACTCTTTTTAAAACATCAAATAGTTAATGGATATATTAAGCGGGAACCTATATTTTTATACACCAAACACAATATACCAAACCACTATGAAAAAGGACCGGTAAGGCGTAATAAATTGGGCGAAGAATAGAATCCGAACCGCCACATATCACGTCTCTATTATAAATAAGATGTATTTACCTGTATCTAGGGGGAAGTTTACTTGCGGAGCCGTTTAGGGCATAATGTGTATTGATTAGATCCCCCACTAGAGAGAAATAAAATACAAAATTGATTCCGAAACATTCTTTAGGGAAATTCGACGGCGAAGGGGTTAGGAAGATAATATACAAGAATATTTTGTTTGAATTTGGAACAGTAAACTATGTTTGGCGTTTCCTAAGCGTGAATTTATGGCCAGTATTTTGCGTCCCCTGACTTTTTACAGGCTGGCAGAAACAAAGTAGTAAAAAAAAAAAGATTTGCAGCATCGCAATGCCGAATTTCAGCAAAAAAACTTCTTTTGTTTGTTCCTTCGCAATGAAATAAAGTAAATTTTTATGCTGTATTGAAAAAGGAGGCAGCCGGCAACTTTGTTACAAAGTTGACTGTTCAGGGTGCGCCGGACGGACGTAGGTACTGGGCTTACTCAGCGAGATATTTTTAATGCACACCCTTGAAAACAAAACATTTTGTCATACGAACACAAGTCGGTAGTGAGAAATTTGTGATCTAATTTTATTAGAATTCACCTTCAAACCTCCTTTTGACTTTCTATAATATAAGTAAGACGGATTAAACGATGGTAACACCTACATACCTAAAAGATTCCATTAAAAGCAGGGACTTATTAAGTCCGCATATCGTTATCGTTGTTGGGATAACGTTATTGAGTACCTGCAACGTTACCAAATAACGTTATCCGAATAAAAATAACGATATTAAGTATAACGTTTCAAGACCCTGATTTTAAACCTCTTCATGTTGAAAAAAGAAAATAAATAAACAATTTCATGGTATAAAATAGAATACGCTTGTACAATATAATACTCTAAATTTCTCTACACATTCTTGGAATTCTTTTGTTACGAGCTGAAATTCTAGTATTTTTGTGAGCAAATAATGTAGTTTTTACTTATCTATTGAACATGTAAACATAATCTCTATATTTTAGTCAGTAATATATTTTTTTTATTTATTACTCCACAAATCCCTGCGAAGATGTAAAAATACCTACTTTAAAAATAGAATATATTAGTGTTATATTGCAAACTGGCTCAGGAAAAAGAAATAGCCGTTGGGTTGTCTGTCGGTAATGACCTAATAGGTTCCCATTCAGCCACACGACCCTTCGATCAGCAGTCAACCCTTATCCGAGATGTTGTCGTTTTAAATTACGAGTATTATCACAAACGACAGCAATTTCGGTATATAGCCGACCGAACGAGCGGAAATATCATAGGTGTGATAAATATCTGCTACTTGGAACATCACGACGGTCTAAAAGGCCACATTAAATTAAGCTACGATACAAACCACGAAATAGAAAATCACGAGGAATCGGTACAGATAGGGTTGACAAATAAAGGTAGATTTACGCCCAAGGAAACTGTCTATTGTTTTAAGTTCTCGCTCGCCCGAGCATCCTGTTCACGGTTAATCGCACATCGAAATTCGGAAATCCGTAAAATTGAAGAATTTTATGGCTTGCTTACAACTACCATTTTCAAGACGGCAGAAGCTTATGCCATGGATCTTTACATTTATACGTCAGACGTAATGATCGCGATCAAACGGCTCGGAATTTGCGTTGAACGTGGAAATGTCGACTCGGCTACGTTCGTGGTTATAATCTGTAATAGGTATTGGGGGTTTTGTCTTTGTTATGAATGTGGCGCGAGGTGAAGGGACTGTTACTGAAAGGTCAGTAAATTGGTCGTTATTGGTTTGATTTCGGTGAAGCAATTACTTAATTGAACGTACGAGTGAGAGAGTGGTTTGTAAATGTTTGGCGCGTGACTGGCACTGTGCTATTTGTTTTATTACATAGGTACATACTACACTACATAGTTGTAACAACCTGCACGATGATTTTAGGTGGAAATTACAGTCACGCTAATATTATAAAGGCGAAAGTTTGTGAGTGTTTGTTACCTCTTTACGCTCAAACGGCTAGACCAATTTTGATGAAATTTCATATGGAGGAAGCTGACACCCTGGATTAACACACTAGGTAACACAAAGCTACTTTTTACTCCAAAAAATATAGCGGGTAACACCGCGGGGCGCCGCTAGTGTTAATATAATTTCACAAGTATTGTAATTATACAAAATAATGTAGATAATAAAACTAGAATACACAAGTCAGATTTAATATAAGCAAAAGCGTAGGTAATTTATATTAGACGTTTTGATAAATAAACTCAAGATTAGGTTTATTTTTACAGAATTAATTAGACCTTGATGAAACAATAACAATAATTATTTAATTGTTAACCAACATCTATAACAGTAGTTGACTAGTCTCTGAACTGAATTAAATTTATGGACTTTGTCGGGTATCGAACTCTAGGAACACGCGGGTGTCAGCCAAGACAAATAGAAGCTTAATTTACTAACTTCTATATTTATATAGGAAACCTATCGGCCAATTAGCGACCATCTGACACAGGCTCTGTGCTGCAAAGAAATTAACATAATATAACTACATTTTGATATTGTTTAGCACGTTGCCCATCATCATCAGCCGGAAAGCGTCCACTGTTGAACAAAGGCCTCCCCTTAAGAACGTAGCATTTTGTCCATGCTAGGCTTAAATTAAAATTAATAAGGGAAATTCGAATAATTATGAACCAACGCGGATCTGTGGTGCAGCCCTTCCAACTGAGCTACCGTGTTGCTGGTCGCAGCCATAACATTGATTTTAATATTTTCTAATTTTCTTTTAATAATTTGGATTTTATTAGTAGTCGCCAAGTTCTACTGCTTAGCTGAAGTCCTGGGTTCAAATCCTGGGGCGAAGAGAAGTGTTATTGGCTTTTTCCATGGGGTTATTCTCAGCAGCAGCAAGGAGCTACAATTTATGCCCGGTTGATAGCAATAGGCTTACCTCCAAGTACATAAGTAACAAAATGTGGGTGTACTATACGTATACACCCGCCTACCCCATCGCGTAATACAGACGTGATGTTAAGCTATGTTTAATCAGAAAATTAGGTTACGTTAATTCCTGCGACTACATTAGTGTCTATTGTCCATAATGACTGGCCGTCTAGGTACTCGACCTCGTTCTAGTCTAGACTTTGTTGCTGGCTATTGTATTACCTTTTTCTGTAACATAAGTGTTTCTTGTCTGAGCGTAAGTATGTAAGTCTGGTTTCATAACTGGGCCGCTAGTTTTCTATTAAGACAAGTTATAATTACATTTTTGGGTTGATTTTAATAATTTGCTTAAAATCCTCGGTAGACGTACGTTAGGGTCTAGATAGTCTTAGAACCTAGCTACAAATGAATGATAATTTATTTCGTAATAATGAGATGGGATGCCAGCAGAGAGCTTCCACGAGTGGTGATACTTAAGTACGTCCGGCGCACCCTGGACGGTCAACCTCACTACCATCCTTGTTGACTGACCAATCTCTACACTACGGCATGACCTATTTCCATGTCGCAATTGGCTCATGTCGATACGAAGAAGAAGTATTACTTACAAACAACTTTTTACATAATTTATCAAACCAGACAGCAGACTGGTCTTTATATAATTATATTAAAACTTAGATATTCGTATAATAAGTGAATAGTAATTAACATTTATGAATTCTCCAATTGCTTACATAGTTCTAAGTTCAGATATAGATACCAACTAGACTGTGTAATTACTTACGAATCGTATACATAAATATTGGGATTGAGAAACTGAATTTGATTCGGTTAATGATACCTACTAGCTCAGCTCTTGAGTATTCTTTTCTCGAAATTATTTTCATCTATAAACTTCAGCTATATTCGCATTAGTAGACTTTACATTACACTCTAATTAAATATTTTTATAGATAGCGCTGGTACTTAATACTCCTTGTGAAATTTATTCGCGAAATAGTATTACAATCTTCCCAAACATTACGAACTAGACACGCAGATTTCATGTATATGAGCGAAACTTGAACTTATAATAAGTCAAACTAATTGACTGGCGAATAAAAACATAGAAGTTCCAAGAATACCGTTCCATGAAATTACAACATCCAGTGAATAACTTACGCCGAATGAAAAGGTAACGGATATTTTCGTCCCGTACAATTTTATTCATTTCCTTTTGTGAACGAATTTTTACGACTGTCGTCAGGGCCTGTCGATTTATACGGACATAATTAAGGTACAACTCGAGGGGATTGGCAGCGAACAAAGGGACAATGCAGGTGAAACGGTGACTCTGTTATCATTGTTTCCGAAAATCAAATTTAACTTGTAGAAGCTATACAGACATCCCATAACCATAAGCTCGATTTATTTAGAACAAATCTTTTGTAGGCGCCAAATTTCGCCAACAAGAATTCTGTATTATGTTGCTAAGTCCCCATTGTCCCAATCTGTACGAAGATTAATTTAGCAGGCTCGGTAAATTCGGGCATAAAAGAATTTTAGAGAAATAGAAGAGCCAAGTTTGATGGAGTACGCTCTAACCGACTTGTATAACACGCTTTATATCTTTGTTTGTGAAAGGTAGGCTTTAGACTTAAATACAAAAAGTTTTCTTCAATATCGCCTGAGTGTATTCTGAAAAAAGTAATGTTTTCGTAAAAAATATCAAGGTTTCTTTACACTGTTTTGGAGATTTTTAGATTACGTGAAACTTTATCGTAATTTTATAAGAAATCTTTAGTAACTTGGAGATAAAATCAGTTTTGTTATTTAAACTTATTGTAAGTACTCTTCTTTTTATCGTATGGTTGATGAACAACCTGGTGTCAAAGTTTAAACCGCCTGTAGACCTCAGACATAAATTTACACAGCGTTGTAAAATCTCTCAGGTGTGCCGGTTTCCTCACGTTGTTTTCCTTAACCGTTTTTAGCAATTGATAACTAATTTATAGTACGCACATGAATTTGAAAAGAAATTGGTGCGTGCTGGAGTTAGACTTGCGACCTTTGCCTCGGTAGTCCAACAGTCATACCACTCGGTTATCTCTTCTTATATTGCAAGTACAAAAAGTAATTGAGAACAATCCAATTCGCCACAAAATGATGAGTTATCCGTTGTCTTTGAGCACACATAGTCATGTTTAAGTGACTGAGTCTCTCTTACAATCTCTACGATATTTTATTAGATAGCCTAATATTCGTAGTAAGAGTTTTACCGTCTATGTCAGAAGATAAGGGGAAAAAACCAGTGTCCAGTAATTCTGTATATCCAGGAGTCACTGCCACATCTTGTCCCTCTATATCTGCACGAAGGTCCTATCAATCTTGTACGTCAGATGCACGTCTTGGTGGTTTTCAAACAATTATGCTTAGTTAAGTGCGTGTTCAGTCACTCACAAGTAAACACGGAACTCGCCTTCTTAGCGTCATTGATAACTTTCTTTTGGTTTTTGTTTTAATCTTTTCTTTTATGTTCGAAAATAGAACAAGTTTGACATTAAAGTTGCCATTATGTTGACGGTCAGCGTACTTGATAATTCCTATGTGTATGTCATAGTATTTGTTATTCGTATTGTTATTATACTTAGTTAGTTAGTCCTTACACTTTCCAGCGTTGGCGATTTTATTAACTTGCAATACATTTTATAACTTGAAACAAAGGTTACGGGTCTTTTTAACATAACATTAATATTCATTTTTGGTGAAACAGGAAAAAAGGTCATTCTATACTTATATTATACATATAGTGTGGATTGAAATGAGGCATTTAAATTTTATTTGACTAACTTGTTCGAAGATACCGTCGTTGTCTGCCAGTTCAATTCAGAATGAATTCAGTACCCCAAAGTCAAAGGTGGCCAGACATTAGGGTTTCTTATCAAACGATTGACAAAGATCTACGAATGTCAGCCGGAGAAGACTGCCTAACGTGCTATGTGTGGCACCTATCTATACCGTATCCATTTACTTATTATGTTCTTTATTCTTAAAGCTGCGTTAGATCTGCGTTTTAGCAATCTTGCTCATCGGATTAATGTGGCTAGAGTGTACCCATATCTTAAGATCGTATTGAAGTTCTATTGAGATGAAAACGGAATAGTAATTACAGCGTGCAATCGAGCGTGTGGTTCAGAGGGGGTGAGGGGGGGGTTAGGTTCTTGTATGCACGTAACGTACTGCTTTATAAAATGTTGACAGTTGTATGTAATTGGCGAGCTTGTGTTCTAGATTCGGTTTCCATAATGATGTCTTTTAGCAAACTTGCAATTTACTTAGACTTCTTTTCTAGGTGCAAAGTATAGTGTTAGTAAGTATAGTGTTATGACCGTTGGACAGCTAAGGCAAAGGTCGCAAGTTCAGACTTCGGCACGCATCAATGTATTTTCGAAATTATATGCGTATTAAAAAAAATGTTCTTAGTTACTAAGAACGATGAAGGAAAACATCGTGAGGAAACCGGCACACCTGAAAGATTTTTCAATGGTGTGTAAAGCCAGGTATGTGACAGGCCTACAGGTGGTTTAAACTCTTATACCAGCTTGTTCATCTACCATACGATAGGAAGAAGTAAATTTAGTTATATCAAATTTTGACAGTTTCAAACCGTCTTTATCCATCTAATAAATTGAATCATTTACTTCAAGCTGAAGCGTGATGACAAAGCCAAACGGGTGATTAAAACTTCTGAGCCAATTTTACACAAAGCTTCCGCTGATGCAGTTCGGCCTGCAAGATAAGTCTGTCCCCTAAAACTGTCATGGGAGAGTAACTTTTTGATCTTGCCCCGCTGCCAAAACTCTAAACCTCCAAAAGTGGACTTTGGCATGCGACCACACTGTCGACCAAATTAAGTACTGCTAATAATAATCTGTCACAATATTCAAAAGTTGCTAACGTAAATTAAGCTATATTATTCGGTCGTTAAAGTTTATATGCCCATAGCAATAAGCGTGACAATGTTCAATTAAAAGCGAGTTCGCAAGTATAGGAAATGTTTTAGAAAGTTCAATGTCAGGGGCTTTACCTGGATCGTTCAAAAGTTACATTAAAGGCTTTTATAATTCCACTCCATTCATTTAGGCTTATTTCACACTTATCGGTGTGCTTATAGTATTAATATAATTATGTATTAGACTGATTTATTTTAGTTACACTTCCTGAACGCGAATGGTTATTATACTATGTAGTATAATAGTTGTAATTTACTTTGCCTTCCTAGTTTTGGTGTAGCAAAGACTTACAAGCATCAATTATATTATTAGGGTGATTTCAGATCAAACAGTTGTTGAAGATTTCTGTTCGGAGGTCAGCGTAGCATTTGACAAGGATTTAAATTCACACCGGCTAAACAATAAACAAGCATACCAGGGTTTTTTGCTGCATATTGTCATTGATACTTTTTTATTTTTAGAACATGGGCTGCATTGTCTTCTGTAACTACACCACCAATAATGCGATCCCCAAGCGACCCCCCCCTCTCCTTACATAAGTAAGAAGAAGGTTTTGGTTCAATAGTAGACGTCTTCCGGCTGATGATGATGTTGGTGTTCTGTACCAGATCTTGTTTCAGTAGAAGGCGTTAAAATCAAAGCATTGTTAAAAATCTAATTAGGATCTTTTTTTATACATATGATATTATTATCACACAGCTTAATAACTATGTATGTAATGTTACAAAGGGGTTTTGTCTTCCCATATCAAATCGGCCTAAAAACCTACCTCATCAATTGTTCTCATGTAAAGGTATTCCACAGAACCTTCAATTTAAACATCTTTCTATTGTCAGCTTAATTCCCCTTGTAATTACTCATCCTACGCCCAAATCCCTAAAGTAATTTCGTTCATTGGCTTAAACGTAAAAACTCGTTTCAAAACGAAAAGAAAGAGGCAGTAATTTCCATTATTATACGAGCAACGTAAGTTATTGTGTCATTACTGTTAATAGTTATCTTAGTAACATTTGTACTAGTGTCTCTATGTTCCCATGAAAGTTAATGGAGTCATCTTACTAAATGTAATAGTCACATCAGTTGACTAAATGTATTGTTCGCTTGTTCAGATATTATGTCTTTTTAACAAGCTGTTGCGCATGGTTTCACTCGAATTGTATAGGAAGTTTTTGAACCCGGATGAACCTTGCACCTAAATAATATTGATACGGGCATATTACTACTAGCTTCATTTGTAATTAGCCATTAAAGAAAATGGTAGACATTGCGCAGATATTATAATTTGACGAAAAAAGAGGAGTTTCTCAATTCGTCGGATTTTTTTATTCCTGATTTTGCGATTTGTCGTTTTTCTCTCGTACTACATTAGTACCCAACAGGATTTTATGAAGTTATCTAACTTTATGTTCTTACTTTATATAAATCAACATAAAAAATAACACAGCTAATAAAGTGCCCTTACCGTACATTATTATTATTATTTCAGCCATGATCGTCCCACTGCAGGGCAACCGTACATTGGTATAATTATAAAACCTGTACAATTTTTAACGTTTTGTGCGGGAAGCTCTACAGCTGTTACATGAAAAACATAGAGTGTACATTTATTTTTTATTGTCGTTTTAAATTTCAGCATAAAAGTTGTGTTCATACAAATAAAATAGATGCCCAATAAAACAATTCAAATCGTGTTTCAGGAAGAGACTTTTAAGGTTATTATTTTGTTACACGTTTTGTCGTTGTTTATTGTGCAGCATCCTGTTAATGAACTTATTCGGATAATTATGTATGTAATGCTTTTTTACTAAAAGCGGACATCGTAAGCTACATACATAATATGGCAACTCATCATCAGCCGGAACACATCCATTGTTGAACAAAGGTCTCTCTCTTGGAGTAGTGGGGAGGGGTTGCCATAAATTCCACGCTCGGCAAGCGGCTTTGGGATCGCAGTATTGGTGATGAATTATAGAAGTCGCTGCTGCTTATCTTGTGGATTTTCCCACCTCGCCTCTTACGACACCCACGGGAGGAAAGGGGGTGGTCAATTCTAGGCCGGATACCACTCGGCAAACTATGGCATCTAATCGCTTTGAATTCATATAATGTTAAGTTAATTAGTCTCTCAGTGTAACCAAGAAGCGGCCTGTACTATAGTTCGTCGTTCACTTGCTAATATTGATTAAGCAAAGCGTTGGCACAAAAACGCTACGATGAATAATAAGCAAACTTTCTAGAAATAAAATGCAAGAAACTCTCAGTTCAACATTTAGTTAAAAGCGTTTTTTTCTTCGCAGACGGGAAAAGAGATGTTTGCGAAACAGCGATTTTCTGCTCCATTTTACCAAGGTGCTTACACAGCCGGCGAGTATCAAGGTCGAAAACTCGGAATCTTAAATAATTAGGGGGAAGTCCCTTAACGCCGGACGGCACCTAGCGCCGGACACTCGTACTATTTAAGCAAGTATAAATCCGTTCGATTCAAAATACAAGTGAGAGGGGCGCGGGGGGCACACAGGTACAGGATCACGCGCCGCGCCTCGCCAGTGATGCACACGGCCACGGCGAGAGCAAAAGTTTGCTGTTTTGGCTCGAAATCACGGCGTTACCTAAATATCAATGTAAGTAATTCTAGTATATTTATGCATTTACATTTGAGTGGTATTCAAAGATAAAAGTAGTACTTGATTGTTATCCGTAAAATGGTAGAATATTATAAGATCTTTTAAACAATTTTAGTAGGTACCACCTAATGAACGACAATGTCTGTCCCTTAGCACCGGACACTAAGTCGTCCCTTAGCGCCGGACAGTAAACATATTGATATTTCTTGTGAAAATTTACGTCATTTATCCTAATTATTTAATTTTGTTTTAGAGTATAGAAGAAAGAAGATAATTAAAATGGAAGAGAAGAAAAAGAAAGGATCCTGGGAGCCACAGAGCTTACAAACTGCTGTTGATAAGTTTTTGTCAAAAGAACTGAGTGTAAAACAAGCTACAATGCAATACAATATTCCTAAAAGCACTATACATGATAAAATAAAGGCCCTATATCGAGGAGAAGAAGTAACAATGAAACCAAAGTTAGGTAGGTTCACTAGCACCTTCTCAGCAGAGTATGAACAAGTCTTGGTGGACCACATTAAAGATAAAAAGAAGGAAATAAAGTCTAAGTTTGAAGTAGCAATGGGGGGTAAAGGAAAGCAAACCAAAGGAAAGAGCGTAGACAAGGGAAAAGAAGCGACAAACGTGAAACCTAAAGGAAAGAAAGGAACTGAAGTAGAACCTTTAACTGAAACATCTAACACAAACATAACAATTTGCGTAGTTTGCTTAGAAGACACTGACGAAGACTGGATCCAGTGCTCATCCTGTCGTGGGTGGGTACATGAAGCATGTGCAGACATTCCAGAGTCTGGAGATGGGTACATGTGTGATCGATGCAGGTTATTTTGAAAATTCCGGTGCTAGGGGTATGGCACAAATATTCGTCCGGTACTAGGTGCCACTTTTTAAAATTATATTTTTTGTTACCAAAGTTTGATTGATAGTATTAATTATTTTTAAGCAGAGGTTGCATTTTTGTTAATTTAATTTGATTTCTAACTTTGTTATCTAATATAAGTCATAATTTAATAAACATTTCTTAACATATTTTTTGTTTTATTTATAAATAACCTTAGGTGTCCGCCACTAGGGGACTTCCCCCTACGGCCGGCAACACTCCCTTGACCTTTCGATGCGAAACCCCATTTCCATGTTTGTACAACCTTATCTTTTGTTTTTGTGTCAGATGTAAAAAAGGAGAGAAAAAACCCATTACTGAAGGCAATAGGAACTGGAAAATAATAGCGGTAGCTTACTGTAATGCACCCAGAAGTAACAGGTTGGTAATCTATTGTCCACCGTTAAAATAAAAGTCTTTCTTCATTTATTTTTTATGTTTATAGCGGGGCTAAGGACAGCGCAATAATGCAAGACATATTTTATTCACTGCGATTGTTTTTTTTCGGGTTTCAGTTTTGTTAGTGACAGACCACGATTGCCTTATGAAGAGTAGTGATGTTTTTATTTCATATAGAGGCTACAAAAGAGTACTTACAACACGGTCTATTGTTGCTCGGTTCCAAAATATTGTTTCTATGGAGAAGAACTAGTAAAATACTGAATAGTTACTCTTTTAAAAATATGTTGTAGGTATATTAGACGATTATGTCCAAATACGTTATAAGAGCTTCTGAAGCTTAATCGGCAAGTGATAAATTAGAGTTAATTTCATATACAAGTAGAAAGCATTTCTGCTTTCTTTCTTTTCTTTTATATAAATCATCGCCCCACACTTGGACTGTCTCCTGTATCGTGTTCTACAAACATGAAAGATCACATCCGCCCCTAAGATGACCCACTGATCGAAATATCACATACACAAACTGTGGGTGTTTGTGTATGTTAGAGACAAAAGACAGAAATCTGTCATCACAAATTTTTGTACCGGAATCCAACCCGCAACCGATAGCGCGGCAATCCTATCGCTTAGCCACTGCGCCAATCAGGTTGTCCAACTTCGAACGTTGCATTAACAACATATCCATAATATGTTCGTGCATATTTACTTTAATCTATACTAGACTATTTTTATCATTCAATAGAACCAAATTTCATTATACTAGTCTACTGCTTCTTCTTTAAATACCTAACAATTTTCAAGTTTTCACAAATTAAATGTAAGAAGAAGAAAGGCTGATTTTTAAAAGATTTTATCTAGGTAAATGCGACGACAGCGACTCAAAAGTTCTATGACTTGAAGGACCAAAAGGTTAGAAAGGGAAAAGGGCCCGGCGTACATAAAGCGTATTTCACTCTCACTGGGTAGAAATAATTAAGAAAATCGAACAGAAAACTTTTACTACATTTTTAAATTTAAAAAGATAAAATTAATTACATTATGTTTTAGTAAAAGAAAAAAAGTCATACCTTAACTAAACCTTAATTAAGGTATAACTTTTTTGCTTCCCTTCAAAACGTAGTAGGCGTTGTCAGAACCTATCGAGCTACAGGGTTTAAGTTTGTCTATCAAATTTCCTACATCCTTAGGGATAGAAGAGGTATATTACCACCTCGAGGGTGGTTCTCAGACTCAGGTTATTTAGATCGAACTTGGGTTTGTCGGGCAAGAATACACTGAGTAAATGCCGCAGCTGCTTTGACACCTCAACTAGACTTACGTAACTTTTTTGAACATGAAATATCACATAGCCATCACCCAGACTCGGGACCAACATCTGCGATTCGCATAAATTTTTGCTCCGTGCAGAAATCGAAACCTCAACCCTTAGCGCCGCAGTCAAATCGCTTAGCCACTGCCAATTAAGTCGTCAAAGTCGATACTAAAAACAATAGAGGAAGCATTCGGAATTTAAGTAGGTATATAGGTAAATAGGATAATGGATGATTGTGCAATGTGCATGTGTGTAGTAAAACATAACATAACATCACGCCTGTATTCCCCGAAGGGGTAGGTAGGCAGAGGTGCACATACAGTACACCTACATTTCGCCAGTTATGTTTTTAGGACCCAATGTAATAGGGGGCGAGCCTATTGCCATCAATCGGGCATAAATCTAGACTCCGTGCTGCTACAAAGAATTACGTAATAGAAAAATCCAGCAACACATATCCCGACCCGGGATTCGAACCCAGGACCTCGTGCTCAGCAGTCGCGTTTAGCAACCACTAGACCAACGAGGTAGTTTATATAGTATAACTAGAAAACATATTGTTATTCTAAATATGTTTTATAAGACTATCAATATTCCTGCGTACATAAGACACCCACGTTATGCTAATTCATAACTAGGTACTTATACTCGGTAAGAAGGTCATCATAATTATTCTAGCCGTACCCCAAGTATAAGGTTGGCTTAATTGTAATGAGATGCTGGTGAACATCAGTATTTTACACATGCACGGATCTTTGACCTTAGTGCTGAAAGCCATTTGCATATATCAATATTAAATGTATCTATGCCTTACATTTTTAATATATTCCTAATGTAAAGTTTCAGTTTGAATGAATGTTATTTTAACTTTGATAGTGACTAATGACAGTGTGAAGGTGGGTTTCAGTATTGTAACCTCTGTTAGTTTATTTTAATTAAAGCTTAAACTCTCAGTAGAAGCGTCATAACCCCAAGACTGTCGCTTTTTTTAAGAATTTCCAATCTACCTAATGACAAAGCAAGTCCTTAGCAAATTATTGATTCCCAGAAACTAGAAAAAAGTAGCCCCACAGTATATAAAATTGCGTACATACCTAGAGGTATAGAACCTGTACCAATATTGTTTAAGAGTCTGTTAGCAATACGGTCCGTACCTTTTATTGTTTCAATTTCAGAACAATATTTACTCTGTATATATTATTCTGAAATAAACCTTCTTATAATAGACTTGTTTGGTTCAAATCACATAAATTATAAAATTGGATTATTCACCAAAATACAATCACATAGAATACAAAATATAGTTAAATTAATATCAAGTTTGTGTAAAGTACGAAACTCCTTTATATAACTACGGTAACCAACATCTGTTTACTTAACAACCAAATTGAATTTGATGGAGTAAATAAATTAACTTCCACCCTCGGAATGCGCCTCAGGAAATTATGTTAAAAAGACTTTTTCAAATAACATTGGCAACCCATTTCCGTGACTTTGGTGTCGGAGAATGAGTCTTGGTTAATAGGACAGTAATTTTGACGTGGTTGGAGTAAAAGATTGGTCCTTGGTGGCGTGTGTCAAGTAGATTTTTAAAATACCCGCTAAATAAATATGTTTCCACAGTCATGATTTCACATTGAACGTAGCCTTTTATTAAGTTAATGTTATTATGTAATTAGTATATTTGAATTCTATATTACTCCGATATCTGCGCTAGATTTATGATTGTTGAGCGTCCTCGTGAATACCTAAATCGCAAAACTACTTAAATCGTTCGACACCGTGGGCTCCTCGCTGCCATTCTTGTTTACAGCTGATGTAATATGTCAGTATTTCAATTTAACAAAAAGATCATTCTTTGCCCAACGGACACGAAGGCTTCAGTGTTTAGCATCGTTACCGGAGGCTTATAGCAACCTTAAGAGGTTGCTTGCCTTCTGGAATGAGATTGGATGGTTGGAGTAACAGAAAAAAACTTATCACACAAAATGGCCCAATCAAGCGGCTAAGTGCGGAAAATGTCCCGTTATACCATACCATACACCACGGCATTACTAGATGTCAATTAACTTACGCCGATACGAAAACTTGTACTAGCTTACGACAATAATTATGAGTAAAAATAATATGTATGACTTGTCGTTGTCACTATCGTACTTTTTACAGTCAAAGCTTTCACACAAAGGAGTACGTTAGAGAAAAGTGATGAGAGTGGCAGAGTACTCCTTTTTATTAGCGAATGCTACTGTATAAATATATAGTAATTTAAATAAATACTACAAAGTTTGTAAACCAAAGCATAAATAATACTAAAAGATCGCAGAAAATAAAATGGCTGAACATCTAAGGGAGGAATATTTAACTGACTTGATCTTTCGTTTGAATTGTGTAAATATTCAAAGGAAATCGTTCGAAAATGTTTCTGTATTTTATTTATCTCTGATTCAATGAATGGCTTGCTGTTCAATAAAAATATTATCTTTTAAAGATATCCGTGTACGACCGGCAGTGAAGGGTTGATGTTTGAGACATGCATCTCGATATAAACAGGTGTACTTACGTCAACGACAGCCGTGTTGTCAGATCGATCGATCCGTATGGAAGCTATTTGGCCCTGCCGGCCAGTCAACTTGTCTATAACCTTAGTCATTAATTAACATGTTTTGGTCCTTATATGCATAAAGCATGGAGTTGGGCAGGACACTTAGCTAGACGAGGTGACGACAGGTGGAGTAAGGTGTTGACAGAATGGTGGCCAAGAACGAGCAAGCGAAGCGTAGGTCGTTCGGCAGCGAGATGGGTCGACGATATAATAAAGATTGCGGGGTGCACCTGGACAAGAGTGGTATAGGACCGCGGCGGGTGGCATTGTTTATGAGAGGCTTATACCCAGCAGTGGGATATTAAAGGCTGTGGATGATGATGATGATACATAAAGCTTGCTTTGTATATTGTATAAAAAAGTACTGCAACTAGTACTGATCAGCACCCATAAAAATGTCGAGTTTGATATTATTCTTTTTATTTCATTCAACAATGTTACGCGCAAAAGGTTTTTCCAATGAATTGTTTATTAAGGTGCATACCTACTATATTTTTATGTTAGTATACCTTGAGTATAAAAGTTACAAAAGATAAGCTTTCTTTATCTTTAGTACGAAGTGCAGCAGTAACTACCGCATTAACAGTTTTTTTTTATGTAAATGCCAAATCTTGCCAGCGTTATCGCTCAAATCTTGCTGAACTCTGGCTGGTTGCCAGTTGGATTTTGAGTGGTTAAAAGATAAATTGAGCCTCAGAAAATTGGGGAAAGTAAAGATAATGGTTGGCTAAGACGAGTCAGCCGAAAAGTGTTTTTTATGGAGACGAGATACTAACTTCGTAGCAGTTTTAGAGCACTGTTTGAGACTTGTTTCTTATAGATATTTTATCTAAATAGGCGTCATATTCTTTACATTATATCATTTGGAATTAAAATGATTCATACTTACCAAAACATGTAATAATCCAGGACGCACACATTGCAAACAGCCATGTTTTACAGGTACAAAACCAAAAAAAGTGTGAATGAAATGTAAGTTATTTTATTAATCAATCAATCTTCCTATGAGATGATGCCTTTGCACTGCACTCACAGTAATTGGTTGTTAATAAATAATGAAATTAAATGAATTAAAATGAAATTTAATTGCAAGAACTGTTGTACATTGTACGTACTGTAACTAAAATAAAGTAACAACGTAAATTGAAATTTGGAATCCAAAAACCGAGGGACCAATCACAACGCTCTTAGAGTAAAACTCATTATTTTTTCAAAGCTCTTAGAGTAAACTCATGTTTTTTTTTAACTAATAATATGTTATCTATTTTAAATTTAAATTCCATATCACTCAGACGTTGGTACGTTATTCGGTTGACAGTTTTTCCGACACCCTTTCTGCGGCACAGACAGGAATCTTGGAAAATGACATTACAGATGCGAGGGGAAGTATGTAAATAGAGGATGTGATGGAGGATTTTATCTGTTTATACCATAAAGGATTTGATGTGGGAATATGTAGACAGCGAAAAATGTGAATGCTAACGTACGCTTATGTTTCCTGATGCAGAGCACTGTTAGGTATACTACATAATAGAGGAGTATAATTTTTAATGTCAATATTAGTATAACCTGTACATTTAACCTGTTTGTTTTTAAATTGGAGTTATCGCGATTGCACCATATATCTGTTCAGTACATTTTAGATTTTTACTTTCAGAATTGACAGTTACACCCTTAGATTCATACTTCACATGTCCTAAGTATAATATAGTCAGCAACATAATTAGCTGAACAGTGTTTTAACATTAATTAAAAAGCATCTTCATACATCGTTAAAAGTCTCTACATGTTGTTTCTATAATTTGAAATAATAAAAAACAAATATCAATACAAGTTAATTGATGTTTGCTTTTTCTATTGTTTGACATGAAGTTTCTTAACATGTTTAGCTACTGATGCTGAGTGTACCTATACTGGCACCTCACACTTAACTACCGTTTGAGTCAACGAAACAGAAGCAAAACTAATGACCATCGTAAGAACATCATACAGTTTCCTATCAACAGCCGTTTCGAGCTCTAATTGAGTTTTTTATTGCACCATAAAAGTGCACAAAACCATTATGTTTACGTAGATTTGTATAAAAATACATTAAATCTACTTCTGGAGATAAAAAACGCATAAGAAACCTGTTAAGACTGGTTTTATAGCTCCTCTAAATATGAGAGAGGTTCGTTGCCATGACAACCGCGCCTGAAGCGTCATGGCGTTGGATGGAGCTTTTCCACCATTTCCACTCAGAAGAAGCCGGAGTAAGTCCCAAGTGAGATAATTATAAATTATGTTTATCACACTCGCGAACCGTGTAACAAAGAAATATTTTTGGTTTATTATTTTAGTTTATTTTGCAAATATGGGTACAAGATGTAGTTACTAGAGTTCAGCCATACAAATCGGCATGCAAAAATATTAATGAGCGAGAATCGCATCAAACACATCGTGTATAAAGTTGAAGTCGAATATGCAGACCACAAAAGTATCTAAATTACTACTAAACAATTACGAATACACAAGTCTTGTATTCCCAACTACGGGTTAATCTTCAGGGTAATTCGACCTTAATTGACAAGACCTATATACATCCCGATTTAACTTCTGTACGCTACCTGCTACAAAGTTTGTAACTCTCATTCCACTCCAATACTCTGCATTATATTTTCTAATAACCCTTCCGCTGTTGTTTACTACTATTATGTAAAGCACCTGCGAACCCATATAATTTTGTATTAAACTATAATCCCACCAATTTACAGTGTCAGATTAATGTTGAAGTTCAGACTTGATTTTGGAACCGGTCCAGCTTGGCAGCATATTCGGCAATTTGGATACCTCGCCGATCTCGACTTTTTTATCGAACGCTAGTAACAACTCTAATCTTGGTTTATTAGCGGCCTACAAATGCTAAAGCCTTTAAAACTTTTATATATAAAATTTAAAAACTACAATATTATGGAATATCGCGTGCATACGATACGCCGTCTTCGGGGACCTATACTAACTTAAATATTTGCTATAACGTACATTGTGAAACTCAAATAAGCTTAACCGGCATGAATTCCACTTGGGAAATTTTCTGCAGCACTTACTTGCTTTTACAAAATTGCTGATTTGATACAGCAAGGTAAATTATCAATTTGAAACGGCCCTTTATAAATATCTTCTTTAGAAATGGCGAGGTACTCGAAAAACGGAATTCGCAATCACAAAATAGGCTGACGTTTTCATTGAATTGAAAATGAATAAACCCATCCGAATTATATCAAGTATGATCAGATAAGTATCTGTAGGTACGAATGACAATTCAAATAAGGGTCGCCCCTGCCTAGGCGGATTTCTAATCAGGATCTCGTTTGGATTATTGCTATGTGGCTTTATTTGGAATCCTTACAGATAATTTCGGCGGTCCAAATATGCTTCCAGCTGTGCCGGCTTTTTCAACTGAAATAAATGAAAGGTCGAGGAAATACAGCCATTACGTTATCCCGCGGTCCAATTTCCTTACACCTGCAAATAGCGCGTTCGATTCAAAAGATATTTTTTAATATTTCCGCGTCGGCGGTGCGAGATGTATGGGCCTTTCATTCACTTTGAAAGCTTATTTATTTCGTGTTTTCTTTTTGTAATATTGTGTGAAACTATCAAATACGGACTGTCTCCAGGATCTATAAACAAGTACATTTTGTGTTGGCAAATTGAAAATGTCATTGCGACATGTCCTGAGCGCTGTATATTGTAGGTGTATTTCTGGAAGTTAAATATTCCTTTTACGGCTGAAACGTGTGGTTATCATTTTCGTTTGCGCTCACTTTTTGTTACATTTGTGATACGAAAAATGCGGTATTACCTGTAATACTTTTTGTGTTCTGTTTTTATTATTCATGCTTTAATGTAAGAGTTGTGTTTCTTCAAAACTATAAATATAAAATTAGATCATAAGAAAGCAGCTTGTCTTTACCTACAGAATTCGAGTGTTATGTAAATAATGATTTTAGATCTACACTGTAACACTGTTGCCTAACTCCTCGGGCAATATAGGTGTGATGATGGGCAGTATGGTAAAATAAACATGACTGCCTCGTTGATCTAGTGGTCGCCAAGCGCGACTGCTGAGCACGAGGTCCTGGGTTCGAATCCCGGGTCGGGCAAAGTGTTACTGGGTTTTTCTATTAATAGAGATTAGTAGATTTAGAGTAATTCTATGATCAGCCATAGTAAGTACATTGTTGAGTTTCAAACATGAACGCTTGAGCCTGAATACTCAATTAATACTAATCCATGTTAATAATGTATTGAACATTCAATTGACGTCATAGCTTGCTGCTCGGCTATTGTTGATCAGAGTGCAATAGTTTACAATAGTTAGAGCCTTGTCGACAGCTCGTACAACTCATTTCAGAGTTCATTCCCTATTTATATTGAACTGGTGACCCATTTAACAGTTCGTGGATATTAAATAACTTACCAAGGTGCTGCAAATAGTATCTGGTTCAATGTTTTGTGCTTCTCAAAGGAAGGGCTCGTGGCTAAGTGATAGCCATACAGGACAATTGATCAAGGATAAGCTATACCTCTTACGGTCGGTCTCTTGATGGGTTACCAGTATTATCCCATAGGTTGACCTTGGTCATCTAGTTTCCTACAGATCCGTACCTCAGGGGGCACGGTGAACTTTGACCCCGGGGTGACTTTCGTAGGTCTTTGGAAATTGTTATGAGTAGTAAGAAGCCTGAAATACTGACTTTAAGTTTTATCAAGGAGTATTGTGTAACTTAGTACGTATATAAAATGGATTGTAGAGGTCACAGAGGTACTCAATCAATCTAAAATCTGGTATGTAGCTGCATGTGGTTTGAGTGGAAGCCGACCCCAACATCAATGTGTAACCTTATAATTATCCTTTAATACAACCCCTTCAATATACAATAGAAGATAAAACTGCCAAAGTAACGCTTGCGTCATGAGATAACCTATCTGTTCAATAAATCTGCAAAATCCATCATCTCTTAGGATAAGAACACGAAGGTTGAGAACGATGAAATTTTTGGCGACTTCCACAACTTTACGACTTTGTTTTAGAGTTTCAAAGCTAATAATTTTTTATCTCCTTACTCGAGATAGTCTTTAGACAAAGTCGCTTTAAGACTTCCGAAGTTATTTCGCCGCTAGCTCGCAATGATAACGGTTTCGACGCTCGATTTCTAGTCTATTAGAAAACGAACGATGGCACAAGTTTTAATTGAAAACAAATGCTTAAGTCAATTAAATAGTTTTTATGTTTTATTACTTGTTATTCGACATCGAAAAAAAAAACAAATCTTTGTTCAAATAGCATAAAAACCTCATTGGACCATAAACAAAAGACTACGCTTTTATAAAAACTATTAGTATTCTTTTTCACTGCCAGTATTAAGCTGCAAAAAGCCATTAAATTTAAAGATGGAAAATCTACACAAAAGTCTCGTGTCCCAATCGTCAGACACGAATCAAGAATTCCCTTTATACACAGTACCGCAGCTAATAGATACATTTGTGGGAGAAATATTAAAGAAAAGACGATGCAAATGGCTCAGAGTTGCGTCATTCAGCCTTGTTTCCTTCGCCATTCCCTTTTATTGCAGCCAGCTAAATTTGTTTAAAATTAAACTGTAACTGTGTTAGTATGGGCGAGAAATATTACGGTTAATAACCATCTATGAAAATGAAAGTATAAGATCCAGTCGGTAATTTTTCGGTCCATTAACTTTTACTTGAACAAACAATTGCTTTGCTGTGTCTGCATTTAGATGGGTTCGATAACCGCAAGAAAAAATATAGATATTATATTCTTCTTTCGTATATTAAACGATATGATTGCGTAAAATAATGATTCATAGAACAACAACCGCCTATAACTGTCTGTCCCATTGCATAGAAAAGGCCTCTTCTCGTATAGAAAGGGATTGAACATTGATCACCACGTTATCTCACTGTGGTTTAGCGATTTCTATGTTTCTATCTTTATAATGAATTCTAGGTTTCCTCACGATGTTTTCCGTCACCGTTAGTTAGTGGTGTCTCAGAATCTAATAAAGTATTTATGTCATTGAAAAAGTCACATTGAGCGTTATCTATACTCGGCGATTTTTTGTTAACAACGATATTGTTTTGTTTGCTAACAGCTGGGCTAATAGTAACAAATAATTGCTATGAATAAACGCATAGTTTTAATGTCTAGCGATAAACCCGATTAATATTAATTTCGTTACACCACTGGACTTGTTTAGTTTGCTAATAATTAATTCAAGTTTTTTTTTAAATGTATTTTCAAATGTTTCTAAAATAGAGGCATTTTTAGATAATATGGTCTTCCGCAGGCTGCTAAGGAGGCTTTATTTGCATTACCGGACTTTTTGGAAAGACCCAAGAGCCACCAGCCAAGAGAAAAAAGGCTATTATCAAAAAGTATTGTACTATACACACTACGTTGTTTCTTCTTATCACTTGTTACATAGGCAGTCTAGGAAAGTCATCATCATCATCAGCTGGAAGACGTCCAAAGTTGAACAAAGGCCTCCCCCTTAGAACGTCTCAATGAACGACAAAATGCTATTTGCATCCATCGGCTACCCGCAACTCTGAGGATATCATCGGTCCACCTGGTGGGAGGTCTGCCATCGCTGCTTCTAGGAAAGTAACCTGGACTAATTACCTTTTGGCCTGAAATCTGCAGCACATATTAAAATACAGGCAGTTGTTACATAGACAATTTTCATTCAATTTCTGCGTACAGGCAAATTATAATTTATTGAAACTCTTCTAAGGATTTGAACTGATACAAAAAATAAATCTTTTTATGTTAAAAGTTAGTATTATTTCCGAAAATAATAGCGTAACTTTCTGGAAAGACAAAACGCTCCACTATAAATATCTCGACGCTATTTATCTACCAACGTCTGAAGAGTTGCAAACACGATTATATTTTTAATTAGAATAGATTGGTTCTTAGAAGTGTCGCTAAAAGTCGAAATTTTCAAGTCAAATAATGTCTCGATAAGTTTAGGCCAGACTTAACGGCCGTAATCTCTTTTATTCCAGACTAGTCATCCAACATAGTAGAGGTATATATAAGATAAGATCGCGGTGATAACAACTTTGGATCTATTTGTATGATACTTATTAGTTAAGAAGCCTAGCTTAGAAATTCAAGTACTGTTACAAAAGACTTCTACTGATTGTGTGATCAGGGCTCTTTGGAGCTAGAATGGTATTTGATGAATTGGAATAAAAAATATACGAGATTGACACTGTTATAGATTACATAGTCGAAACATTATGGCTTATTGGTCTAGTGGTTAGTGACCATGACAGCTGAAACCGGAGGTCGTGGGCTCGATTCCGACCCTCGACAAATCTTTGTGACCATAAATAATCATTTATTTTTATGTATGGGTGTAATTTATCTATAATTATGTATTTAGAAATATATAAGCATACTAGGTGACCCGGCGAACTTCCTACCGCCTTCTCGCCGTTTAAACCTTCCCTGGACTTCCACGGATATTTCAAGACCAAAATTAGCCAAATCGGTTCAGCCGTCCTCGAGTTTTAGCGAGACTAACGAACAGCAATTAATTTATATATATATAGATTTATCAGTTGTCTAGTGCCAAACAGGCTCGGCCTAGTTTGGGATCAGATGACCTTGTGTGAGCTGTCCCAAGATATTATTATTATGACGTCATCCCCATAACTCTCTATTCGATTTTGGTCGTCGAGCGTAACGATTTAAAAGTTACAGGCTAGCCTCAATGATTTAAAGTCAAACATTACTTGTGAATGGAAATAACCACTCCACTTGAGTACTTGACATACGTCTCTTATCTTATACTGTGGTCTAAAATTAAGGCTACTTGGTCAGTTTGTTTATAGATAAAGCCGATTTAGGTGTCTACCTGTTACTCAACTGATAAAAAGGGTTCGAACCTTATATAGTGTCAGGACTACTTTGCCAAAAATAACACTGGGCTTAGCCTGAAAGGTGATACTCGATTTCCAGGTAACGTACTATTATAATATTACTGTTTATTTAGAGAAAATAATTGTTATTTCTTGTTACTTTACCAAGGAGAAGTGGTGAAGGATAAATTCATAAATAAAACCCACACGGCACGGGTAGAAATATTTATTACAACAGAATCGAAGACTATACACAACCTAATAATAATATTACAATATACACGATATCTTTAACAGGAATACATTTTGTACAATTAATTATAATATTCAACGATGAAAATCTATGAATTCGATCAAACATTTAATGTTTACATTAAAAATACAGGCCAATTCAAATTGTTAACTTGTATTATTAGAACAATGTAATAAATTACAGATGTTTATGAAATAAAGCTTATTATTTATTCGCGAAATTATTCGAATTATTCATACCGTTAACGTATATATAAAGGAGGTTAGTGTTTGTTCGGCGCATAACTTGCTAAAGGTTTCTTTCCGCCTTTATAATCTACTGGGTAAACACAAAAACGTGTCCTTTTCCAAACTCTTTGGAAAATTTATAACGTCATGTGCTTTGACAGTCAACTACATTTTATTAATCAGTAAATTAGATGTTGATGAGAATGATATCTTACAATGACTCTACATGTCGTTCTAGTGCTTCCAGCTTCAAAATTGTAGGATCGATAGGAACTTACATATTGAAACGCGTACTTATATCAATTTTTAAAATCGACGTTTAAAAATAACATTTAGATGATAGAACATAAGAGTAAACCCCTGGTTTTATTGAATTTACATCTACTTTCTCTTGTTACCACGGTTACAATTGTTATAAATTATGTTCAACCAGTTTCTGTTTCTTCTACGGTAGCCACAATATCGCCGTCGCATCGTCATTATCTTTGTTAAGGTAGAAAGCAGTTCAAACCATAAATCATGCCTAACTATAAACCCTCCAATAGCTAACTAGTAACTACATGGATTTATGCTTCCTTCAATGAAATTATTATTTAAAAAACTTGTAGGATTGGTATCTATCGACATAGCATGCACAACCTTTTTGCTTTAGAGGAACTTGATGCGCAAAATCATGCTTCCAAAATGTAGGTGCACTTTGCCTACAACCATAGCAAAACAGGCTGATATAAATATAGTAAAGGGTATGTATGTATGTAGGCTATGCAAGGTTGGTATATTAAAATTTGTAATTCATATGCCAAGCTATAAACGAGTGTGTATTTATGAAGCGATCTCCGGCAATAGGAGGGTATAATAAAAATTCAGTTCACGCTACTAACAGGATATTAAATATAATTTTGCCGCCATTTAAACTGCTGTGGCGTTTGTCTCGTGTATAATTAAAGGATGAAATGGGCCATAATCTTGATAA
Source organism: Abrostola triplasia (assembly GCA_946251915.1). Taxonomy (NCBI): domain Eukaryota; kingdom Metazoa; phylum Arthropoda; class Insecta; order Lepidoptera; family Noctuidae; genus Abrostola; species Abrostola triplasia. Next base: position 3,210,946 of record OX276434.1, on the reverse strand, counting down.
AGATGACAGTAATATCGTTACACAGATCAAACTCTCAATTAGACTCGCAATGCTTTTATTTTAGACGCTAATTATAATGGTGTATTGTTTAAAATAATAGGTCTGCTGTAATGTTTTAATCTGTGTTTATTATTCTTCGAATTTTATTTCGAAATGCCGCATTAAGGTGAGATCTTCGGGTTTCACCTTAAGGACTCAATTCAACCAAGAATCAATAAAATAAGAAATAATAGTTTCAATATAAATAGGTCCACGACACATAATAAATTCCATATTGCAAGAAATCGACTGCCTGTGACGTATTCCATTTTCAAATTTTCATGATGTTGGCGGCCATTATGATTGAATGATGCACACCAATGACGACACTGGCGTATGGTGCAAAGCGATAGCATTGGTTAAATAGGCTTTTCATGTAACTTTTGAATAGAGGCCGGGCATTCGTTTGTGACAATACTATTCGCGTTTAATTGTAGGGTTTAAAGCCCTGTATAAATTTATTCATACAGCTATAGTATTTTTATTGATGTTGTAGTATATGTAGGCTGAAACCAAACCCGGTGAGTTTCTGGAGTTCTTGTAGGCCTCTGACATTGCTTTACACACTATTATCTCTCAGGTGTGCCGGTTTCCTCACGATGTTTTCCTTTACCATTTTTAGCAACTGATAACTAATTTATACGAAAAGACGTGATGCGTGCGGTGGTTTGAACTTGCGACCTTTGACTTGGCAGTCCAACCGTCATACCACTCAGCTATCACTACTAAGAATAAGAGAGAATCAGATCATGATTTCTGAAATGTAACTGCTTTCAGACGCGTAATATTGCCAGAAACATGCATTATTATATAGGATGTGATAATTTTTAAAACGTAACATGATACTTTAGAGCAGTGAGCATTCTTCCCCAATCAAAGACAACCGAAACGGAAGAAACCGGAAAATAACGTCAATCTCGCGCTTCCATAGACGTTTTGACAACAGTGTAAAATACAAAAGGTCTCGATACCAATTACCGCACGTGGCCTATAACTAACCATTTAAAATTCATATTAGTTAACACACTCATTGGCAGAATTCTTCGAATTCACCTTAGTTATAACATATTTATAGAATACTAGCTTTTGCGTGCGTCTTCACCCGCGTTAAGTAGCCTATGTTCTTCCTAGGTCTTAAACTTTCTACACGCCAAATTTCATTAAAATCCGTCTAGCGGTTAAGTCATGAAGGCTTAACAGACAGACAGAGTTACTTTCACATTTATAATATTAGTATGGATAACATAACAGTAGCAAGTTAAATCTCGACGAAAAATATAAATGAAAAGCTGTACAACTATTTACATCGATCCTTCTTTAATTTAGAAGCAAAGTCCCAATTTTGTTTCAAAAATGTATAGCACAAAAACCGCCGGTGAAATTCCCGAAAGCTAGATAATTTTAAGCGTCCGGGCTTACGAGGCTCGCTTTCAGAATGTTGCCCGAATCACACATTGGGTTAATCCCTAGAGAGACTCCTTTAACTAGATGATTTTTTCGCCTGTAACAGTATACTCTATGAAACGTGACACCCTAACAAAAAAGAACATCCATTTTTTTATAATGGCGTGTGGTGGGGCAACCAATTACTGGCTTATTGACTCGACAGGGATACGCACTCGAATCATAATTGTAAAATACCCTCAGAAATTAATGTTTTGTGTAATGTTGGAATATAATTTTAATTTTTGTCATATTATCGATAAATCAAAAAGTAATTTAGTAAAAATAAAGTTTAAGTAACAAAGAGAGTCGTCATTACTTTAATGTAACTTCGTTCATACAATATTTATCATTACGTAGTGCGGTCCTATGTTATCAGAGAATATTTTTTAAAAGGAAACTGACAAATTAGAATCCATTATAGCCTTTTTACAAGCTAAACTAATAAGGCTAATGGATCCGTAGTATTCACCGCTATACAAACATAACAATAAATTAAACTTACATTATTTTATATTCCAAGAATTGAGGCATCCACCACACGCATTAAAATATAAATTGATTATTTGACCAGCTACATTCAGAACAACAAATATAAATCTGTACACGAGAAATATACTAATTAACGTCTAATATCACAAATATCTTTGTCTCATACTTAGCACTTAACACAACAGAACAAATATAATTACAATAAGACAAGGAGAGTAAGTAAACTTGTTGGTACTCGAGAAAGCTTTGAGTCTGATTTCGTTTTGTACAGGGTGTCCGTATTCCTCGGTTTGCATCAACTCTTTGGGGCATGGGAGGGTTTCTACAGGGATGTCGATAAGTTTAGTGGCTTTCTTTGTGACTTTTCTTTCTACGTAGTCGTCGTTCTTGTCGTAATAGTCGTAAGTGTCGTCGGGGAGGGCATTATCTTTGACGTTTTCGTTATCTTCCTGGTCGTTGAGCTGCCTGTCGACGGCGGGGTCGGTGACACACGATACTTTTTCGAGAGCGTGCTTCAGGGTGTTGTCTCGAGTCTCGTTGCGTAACGCGTATATCCACGAGAGGCGGCAATTACAGTTGAGTGGGTTACCTGGAAAGAGATGGAATGTTAGACTGTTTGTGAACGTGATACAGGGAGGGTTGTTTTGTTATCTCTTACTTTGTAATCCATATTATTTTCGACAATTTTCCTCGTATTTGTTAAGTGGTAATAGGATTAGTAGTAGTCAAAGAATTAGGCTTTTAGTATTAAAGTAATTAGCGTCCATTAAAATTATATATCGCAGCCACGTTCTTCAACTAGACCAGACCTTTAAATCCTTAGAAAACATATAAAGAATTTTAGACTAACATAGATGGTCTTGCTGACTGATAACACGTCGCTTCGCGCGTTTTTATGATAACGTTACCGTAAGATCGCGCGACGCGATGTGACGTTGGTAATATCCATTACAACGATATCTTACAACCATTTTGAACTTTAAATAACACTATCGTCTAGTAATAATGTTATGAAAAATAGTCATCATCCATCAGTTCGGCCTGAGCCCGAAATGAACTGCTATGACGTATAATATTAGAAATACCGATCTTGTCATCTTTTAATTATTATAAAATAATGTTAATTTTAAACAAGTTGCTACTAAAATTTTGTTCTAATTACAATAATAATTACGAATTTCAGTTACGGCGGCCTATCTCATCTGAGACTAACCAACCACGGAGGAGATATGCGCGCAAACAGGTGCATTCCTTATTCTCTCACAGACACGACCGGAGAAAGATCAGACAAGTGAAAACGGTCAGCCATGACAAGACTGACCGCGGCAAGCGCGGCTTAACCTCGCAGATCGGCTGATCTGCGCTGTAGTCACGTGGCTACGAGTCCCTCAAAATATAGGTCTCAACCAAATCAAAAACGATATAACAGAAATAGTACATTAACTAACTAAAGGTTTTTTCTAATGATAACCTTACCGGCAGATAAGGTTAGAACTGTATCCCTTTATGTTATCGGTAGTATCACTCTGTATACAATTTATTGACTAATTAGCCGGTAAATTGCAATTGCAGCTTGAATTATGATAACAGGCTAATGGTATGGTAATAACTAATAAATTAAATGGCCTAAACCATATCAAATTTTATTGTAAGGTCCTATTCAGATTATACACGTAGATGTATCTATGTGGATTTGTACCAGTTTAATGGCCATATGCGCGCCTATTTTTACATTAGGTCCTATAACATAACTGGTGGAATGTAGGTGTACCTCTGCTTACCCCTTCTGGAAATACACGCGTCACGTTATGTAGGCATATTATACGATCAATAGAAGCGTGGTCGTAACAAATCCTCTTCTTACCTAACTTGATAATGTTAGTTATAGTTTGATTGGCATAGGACTTAAAGGATTTGTTTTAAAAGCGTAGTGGTTTATGCCTGGATTCATGTTCGCAAGGTTGCGGTGTCCAACCACTCTGACTTTTTAACTCATTATCTGTAGGTACAAATTTAGACATTGATAAAACTACAAAGTATTACCCTTATTTGTGTAATATTGTAATATCTGACGACCTGATTGGCGCAGTGGCTAAGCGGTTTGACTGCTGCGCTAAGGGTTGCGGGTTCGATTCCCGCAAGGGGCAAAATAATGTGAGCTCCACAGATGTTTGTCCCGAGTCTACATAAAAGTGTATTCATGTTCGTGAAACGCACCTACGATCCAGGAAAAGTACTACCTACTTATATTAAAAAAAAAATGATTTTGAACAGTTTTACTTAATAAAATGTGGGTGTGTAACAACACTTCTGCCCATTCAAGGAAAGATGCGTAAATTCTAAACAGGGATGTTCAAACGGAGATAATTAAACGAAAATGTACCATTAATAGCATTTAGCTACGGAATTCCATGAGCTAAGTTCTTGAGCTTGAGTGCCTGTGGGTTAAATTAAAAGTTGGTGTAACATTTAACACGTTCAAATGAGTACAGCCATACTTACACGTGCTTGTTAGAAGTTATCTAACACCCGAGACGGGCTCAAAGAGCGTACTACTATTTTGGTATAGGGAGGCGTATACACTAGACAATCTATTAGGTTACATCAAACGGGTTCTGTGGGAAAAGGATTACGTTGCTAAAACAAATTTGGTGTCGGACTGTAAAGACAATAGGGTCGTCAATATTACCTATAACAATATTACCTATAACAATGTAAAGTATACGTGTAACATACCTACCTATTAGGGACTTGAAATGTTACACAAAATATCAATATTTTTGTAAAATTCCATGTACCAAATAACGTTGTCCAAACAACTATAACGACCTTTGGAGCATCGTTTCAAGTCCCTGGTACATAGGTACCAGGTATGGGCCTAGTAACTTTACTTCATCATCATCATCATCCGAAAGACGTCCATGGTTGAACAAAGGCTTCCCCCTTAGAACGCCACAATGAACGACAGCTATTCTTACGTTCCAACATTTAAAAGAGGTATTGTCAGGTTTTTATGTATGACTGTAAGAAGAAATCTTCAAAATTATTTGTCAGATGTCAAAAATATTTTGCTTACATTTAGAATGATCCTTTAGGACATTAGTAACATTAAAAACATAACATCACGCCTGTATTCCCCGAAGGGGTAGGCAGAGGTGCACATCTAATACACCCACATTTCGCCAGTTAAGTTTTGGGTCCCAATGTAATATGGGGTGAGCCTATTGCCATCAACCGGGCACAAATCCAAACTCCGTGCTGCTACTGAGAATTTCTTAATGAAAAACCCAGTAACACTTTGCTCGACCCGGGATTCGAACCCAGGACCTCGTGCTCAGCAGTCACGCTCGACAACCACTAGACCAACGACTTTAGTAACATTAGTATTAGTAACATTTACCCCGGAAAAAAACACGAAAAAATGTCCACGCAGGGCGCGAGCTAAATCTAGGTACTTGTATGTTAATGTAACTAATTCTAGAGTTTTCCACGTGCTGTCATAATTCAAGGTAAAACAATTTCTCGCTAGACGGTGCATGCAGCCAGTCTCGAGCTAAATGTCAAGGATATCTCGTTTACTAGTAACATCTACTGATGTTCAACATTATATTGAACGGACGAACGATTTAATAAGCACGGCTACCATAATGAATCATTTTGACACCTTTATTGACAATAGGGAGTTAAGAATGTTTATGTGTACTTAATTGTGTTTTTTTATTTGTTTAAATTACTGTAATTGGTTATGCAGTTTTTTAAATAAATAAATATTTTTCTGTTGTATTAAACCTTTTTAGAAAAATTACCAAGTAGGTAATATACTTTTTGCAAGGTTAACAACGTGATGTCAATCTGACATGATTGATAGACATTTATCATTATTATAATCGTATTTACTTTACGAGCTTTAAAATGATATTTTTGATAACAGTCTTAACATTATTCAACATTTCATTATTTTTATTTTATTCTTTTACTATCCTCTCATGGGAACGAACGTCACCCAAATATATTTTTGTACATTTAATGTGATAAATATAATTTCTATGCTGTGAAATATTGCCAAACATTGTTTGTGTATGGTTTGTATTTACTAAACAATTAAAGTTTTAATACAATTAGCGCTTAACGTAAACAATTATGTTTCATTTACAAAATCATTTCATTAATATTCACGTAGGCAATTCAAATATTAGTAACACATTATCTATGATATAAAAAATAACTACTTTTGTTATGACAGCTTTAGAAATTACTCAGAAAGTTGTGAATTGAAATTAGACTATACATTAAAAGTGCTTTAGTATTAAGATAGATATTTCTAAGACGATTGTTCACTAGCCACTACTTAAAACTCGCAATCTACGCGGCTTCACCTACTAAACCCTATTCTCGCTAGTGAACAAGCGGCTTAATTCCAAGGGCTTGGCTCTTAGTAACGTAAACCTTTACGAGGCAGTTTTGTAGTGCTTAAATTTTATTTCAGTAATTTAGCGTAGTGTGGGCGGCGCTGTAGGTAATTTGTAACGAAATATCTAGACTGTTATATTATAGCTATATTAATTTCATACAAAAGAATACTATAACGTAATATTATAACAGTTTGTTTAGGTTTAATAACAATTATAACGTTAATTGGTAACGGTTATGTTTTATCGTTGCCTTCGGCTTTGAGTATCTTTCGTAGTGAATTCCGACCCTAGTAACGAGGGAGGTATTTTATACATGTTACGCTGGATGTCATTATTATTAATCGTGTGTATTTTCAAGATACTAGCAAACTATTTTAGTGTTTTCATAATTATGTGGAGCAAATATTGCCGACCAAATTGGTGCAGTGGCTAAGCGATTGGTCTGCTGCGGGTTGTACATTCCCGTACGGGGCCAACATTTGTGTAATCCGTAAACGTTTGTCTCGAGTCTGGGTGTTTGTGTTTGTAACATTTCATGTTTGTGAAACGCATCTACGATACAGGAGAAATTCTTAGTGTGGGTGTGTGTAAAAAGCTATCTGTGCAGTATAACCTTATAAATTTACATTACAGTAATTAGATCACGGACTAAATAAATAAATAAATTTATTTTATAGCATAAGTGTCGTAATACTTTTATACCTAGGCATAAGTACTATGAGAATGTTAAATTAATAGCCAGGGTCGAAAATAATTGCCTTTTAGTGTGTAGCTGACGTACATTGCAATATTATACCTATGTACCTATTATTAGATAAATCGTATGGTATCTAAACAAGCGTGTCTATCGATTAATTACACAATTATCTAATTCATTTATAATACCCAAGTTTAGTTTTCATACTAATTTTCTCTCAATCTGCTGATCACGCAAATCAGCTATCTCTCAGCGATAACTAGAAACTGATCGAGTTTATTCTCGTAATATTCCCCTTTTCAGGCACTAGGTACCCAAGTACCCACTCTGGTAGAATAATAAGACTAGTTAATCAAGTTTGTTAGTTTCTTTTATTTCTAAGTTTGCTATGAAAGCTCTTTAATCATTTGTTTTACTGAACTGTGAAACTAAATGTTATACCACTTAATATCTGAGTCATATTCACTAACTTTGAAAAGCATCGAGTTGTAAATAAAATAATCAATTTTAATTCATGCAGGGTGATTGAAATATGACTGACAAAATTATTTTCCAGTAACTACTACATAAGTATTTCTCTTGAATAGATGAAAATATATTTAAAAAAAGTATTTTTCTAATTAAATTTTAGAAAATATCTCATTTATAAAAGCAGATTGTCAAATCACCACTAATAACAAATATATTTTATAAAATCTTAATTAATATTTATAAACTCAAAGCCCTAAGCACTCTATTGAATAGTAAATTCGAAACTCCGTTTTAATTGACGAACAACCACCAACAACCGCGAACAATGTAAAAAGTTTATGCTCCAAGTAATATTTTTACGTTAGTTAGTTTTAAAAATAAACGACGAATATTATCTATCGCTTTTTACCGCGCATGAAGCAAATTGGATGGGGTTTTGGTCAAATTAATGGATTGGTTTCGTGTCATTAACGGTTAGGTTAGTGCAATATTTTACCTGCATTGACTATGTTTATATGATACCCATCAGCGACATTGTGAGTGGTTTGGATAATAATGTTTTACTTTGATATCGTATTCTATAAATTTGATTGGCACTGCATACCTCCTAATTACTCTTTTTTGAAAATGGTCTCGATAAAATCTTCATCAGTCGGAACACGTACTTCGTACACTGTTGAACAAAGCCGTCTCTCTTTGAGTAGGGTTGCCATAATTCTCACGCTTGGCAAGCGGCTTGGGGATCGTGGTATTGGTGGTGAAGGTACAGAAGATGCTGTTGCCAAACTTCTGAATTTTCTCTTAGTCACCTCTAACGACACCCACGGGAGGAACGGGGGTGGTCAAGTCTAGATAACGATCGTCAATTTTGGATAATTAATCAAATTTATATCAACAACCACTGCCATAGATGGACTGAATTACATTATATTCCCCTTAGACAATACACCAATGAAACAAAAGTTTCAATACATTTTCAGGTACACTTTGTTACGGATAACAAGGTATATAATTCACAATTAAAACATTTTTCAGTATTTGTTTCACACAAACATTTAGAGAAAACTCGAACTGAACAATTTACTTTATTCAAACATATTTAGTCACACCTTTATTCCTCTGGGGGTAAGCGGGGATATTATTAATATAGCAGAAATCTATTTGCCTACATTTTGCTATCTATACTAATCTATACTAATCTATACTAATATTATAAAGCTGAAGAGTTTGTTTGTTTGTATGTTTGTTTGTTTGTTTACTTGAACGCGCTAATCTCAGGAACTACTGGTCCGATTTGAAAATTTCTTTCGGTGTTAGATAGCCCGTTTATCGAGGAAGGCTATAGGCTATATATCATCACGCTACGGTCAATAGGAGCGGAGCACCAATGAAGAATGTTTCAAAATCGGGTTGATTTTTTTCCATTCGACAGCTTCCCCTGCGTGCGCTGCGTAAACGGTTTAAGATTCGCCAAAATCATGTACGACAGAATTGTTCTAATTTGCATTATCACCGTCCAATTTTTGCGTTAGCGTTACAAAATACTATATTATTATAGTCAATGTCATATTATAGTTAAGACATACATATATTGTGTCACTTAGTCCGGGTGAGAAAACAATCATAGAATACTTTGCTGTTTCCGAATATCCACGCGGGCGGAGTCGCGGGCACAGCTAGTCATTAATAAGTCTCATGGGATAGGTGACGATTGACGAGTCCATCAGTTCCCATTCATTAAGGGCCCTAGACAAATAGCGAAACGCTAGACGAATAGAAATAGAAGAGAATGAAACATTTTTGGGCTTGTCAATGTCATAGATTAGGCACATACATAGTCGAAACATAATATCATCCTAAAACATTTATCATTCTATTTGATATCTATTTATGTAGCGTTATGCCTCGTATAACCCAGGTACGCACTCTTAAGACTTGTTTTTTCCGCAACGAGAAAAAATTGTAACTTAATCCATTCCCCGTAGAACAATAACATTACCATGGGTATAATAGAAAAAATAATTATGTGGACCTTTTCATTCGGCATAATAATTTTATTGGCGTCCGTGATCTATTTTATTTGCATTCCACAGAGGATTTATCTGCGAGGAGCCGACGCTGCGACCTGCCTCCGCCAGATAGTCGGGAAAGAAAAATGGCGATCGCACGCCCCGCCGACCGGCTTACTCTGGACAAATAGCGGCCGAGTCAATAGATATACTTTAATAGAACACTTCTCACTATAAATATGAGTTTTAAGCCAAATTGATCCGGGTAATAAATTGCATTAGAAGATTAAAATAACGTTTTGAAAAATATTATGTATTATGGTTGCAAGAAATAAATGTTGATATGAGTAGATATTTATTTTTCAAGTACATACCTAAGTCCTAAGGCTATAAATTATGTACATTCAACTTAAAATAGTTTAGGACTGAAGATAAACTTTGTGCATCGTTGAAGTTATGTCGGTCGTGTCGATCGTGCTAGCTCGGATTTCAACCAATGGGCGACCGACGTGACGTATAAAATCATATACCTAAAGGCAGGCATAAATTAAACTAGGCCAGCAACACCTATTGAATGATTCAGAGATTTAATTATATTCTCCCTGTATTTTTATAATAACCCAGGTATCATTGTCCAACTATTGAGAATTGCATTGGAATATAGACTGCGGATTGCTCGACCTATGGCCTACATAGAGGTACAGTCGGTCACTGACAGCTTCTCTTATTGAATATTCTATTGTTTCGCAGACATTGGTAATTCAGTTTGTATTGTACCTGTACTACACTTTTAGGACATAACTAACTAGGAATAGGTTGGCAATCATCTGTTAGAATTATATCAATCTTCATTGGATTTTACCTAGCGCATTTCTATTGATTATAGGCAATATACGCGTTGTGAAATAAAGTACTACTCGATATTATAATTACGTAGTCTGGGATTGGTGATTGGTTTGCAATTGCAATCTATTATCAAAGGACTTATGATAAGGTCCATAATTTTAGCATCTAAGTAGCGCAGTCACCAAATTTTTGCCGACTCTTGTACGAGAGGTAGATAATCTTTTCTACTTTTAGCAAACATTAAACGCGCGGAGATTTTTTTAAACGTAGCCTCGTACTAAAAATTTCCTCGGTATCGTGGGTGCGTTTCACAAACATGAAATACCATATACACAATCACCCAGACTCGGGACAAACATCAGCGAATCACACCATTTTTTATCCCTTACGGAAATCGAACCTGCAACCCTTAGCGCAGCAGTCCAATCATACGGCCACTACGCCAGTCAAGTCGTCAATGATTCCACGTAAATTGTAATTTAGTGTATAAGGCTAAAGAAAATTCTCAATATCACTCAAGTGTATGAAGGAATCAAGGGCGAAGACCCATTTATCTGCGTCGGATAGTCACAGCATGCGACACGAAGCTTTTTAACTTGGCAGCGCCACGTTCTGCAATGCACCGCAATGGGCGCCGATCGCCCATTCATTGCAGTATGTCCTCGACATAAGATTTATCTCTTACCGTGATAAAGGCACGTGCACAAAGTTTGGAATTAGTTTATGAAACTGACGAACTTATGTCGCTATCCATAGTTGTCATCGTTCGCCTACCTTAATTGGGGAGGCTGAGGTGTAGATGTTAATCTTTGCGCATATGAGTTTACGCTTTATCGTGATCCTACTGTCTCGTTGAAGGTATACGGAAACTATGGATGTTTATTGTATAAGGAATCTACCTTATAACCCATTGTGCCAATAATTATAACACTGTGTTCCACATCCAGGAATTGTTATTTTGGTGTCGTATTTTAACCAACCGTAGAGTACCTATTACGCCAATAAGCATATATATTTTTAGGAAAATTCTCTAAAACTAAACCCGAGACTAAAAAATCATCAGCCACCCGAACCTAATTAGTTACGTGCCATTAAACAGTGAGCTTGCACTTTAAAAATAAATTCTATTTTCGATAGTATACGGGCACTCGTATAAACAATAAATCCTTCGAATGGCGAAACCGTTAGTAAATGTGTTAGCTCCCTACCTACTCCGCAGTTAGTTAAGAAATGCCCAAGTTCCGTTCCTCTAATTCCCGAAATTTAATTGAGAAAATGAAACTCAACGGATAACGTACTTTCGGAGGCAAAATTGTTTTGAAGGTGAGTTATAAGAATTGAAACTTTCTTTGATGCAGTTACAAAATAAATTCTATTATCATCCCAGGCCACTAAGAACTTAATGAAATTAATAATGATTTGAATTCTGCACCTAACAAAGCTCTGTAAATGGCTCTGTAACCCCAACTACTTACCCATTATATTTAATTATTTCAGAATGTGAGCCCGTCGGCTATAAAAGAAAACAATCTTCAAGATTTCTGAATGCATAATACTTTTCGCAATATTGGGACCCTAAAAGTAAAATAAATTCATTAAGAATTTTCACATCGAAGAAAACTCTTATTATTACAAAAGAAAGACAACATTCACGAAAACTTTTTTCCTCTTTACGACGGCGTAAGTCCCGAAAATTTTAATGTACCGTTCGCAACTTATTATTCACAGTAAGAAGAATATAAAACTGGGTTGCGGAACGAGAAAAGTAATATAAAAAAATAAACAAATAAGTCACAAAACCCACTCGTGAATAATAAAATAAGCGACCTGTATCCGATACAACACACAAAACACGTAATAAACAAACGGGTTTGCGAATAAAAAGCTATTTCCCGATGGTGGGACGGGCCAAATTTATCGGGTCGCTCGGCAAAATATAGGTGCAATCCTGCCAACGGTGGAAAGGTGATTTACGTACGCGATGTCTATGAAACGCAAGAAATAAAAGGATTTGTGTATCTTTCGGAGCGCCGAAATTGTGTATCAAGCTCGATTGAGATATAAGTGTCGTTTGCAAGTGTCACCCGCCGATATATTTAGCGCCGTTGACGTTTCAAGTGCTGTGCACACGTTGTTATCCTCAGTGGGCACTCTATAAGATGTTATTGTCGGGACAAGTCTATTGCGTCCGTAGCGCTCTACATTTGGGGGGTTAAGAGTTACGTACGTGTACTGTAAACTTTTATCTCTCCTGAAAGTTGGTAAAGCCTTAAACATTTCAGGTGTAAAGGCCAGCTCTTAATTTAAGGAGTCCTTCGTCCACAAAGCGTAAACATACCGACCTTAACAACTAAAGAATACAATTTACTTGTGCGTTCAATAAAACAGGGCTGAAGAAAACACCAATAAAGTGAACGATTTCTAGCGCGTACTTATTTGGTTATTTAAATTTCATCCAACACCCCAAGAAACCCTCTATTTATATTTCCCTTTCCAAAAAAATCCCGCATTTAGCAATATTGAATTGGATCAATAATCGATTCAAATCGTTTGCGGTGCCGACATGGCCTCTAGAGCTCACACGTTTTCGATGACCACGCAGATCAGGCCGACCCTTACGAAATTGAATTGGTAGTTATAAATTACCATTGGCACACGTACCTATACTAAATAGATATAAAATATAGCTAGAACAAAGGTGTTGCCTTATATTTGGGACTAGACGCCCTTATAAAACTAACCATTTTGATAGTAACGTCTATCATTATTACTGAAGTAGTTGAGAACTTTCTTTTTTATTTATTTTTTGGTCAGTTCTTTGTACTAAAAGCTTAGTCTACGTTATTATGAAGGATATTTTTTACCCAATATAATATTTCTTCGATGAGGCTATTTTACTGTTTTAGAACAATTTAAGTGTTAGTAGCACAAAATCCACAGGGAGTGCCTACTTAATTATTTATAATTCTTATGATTCTTGTTATGAAATTTAAAATTTTCAGCTGAATTTTTAAGGCATTAGTTAACGTAAAGGAGAATAATTTACGAGATTTGATGGATTTTCCAAGAAAATTTCTACAATCAATATACCGACCGAGATTGTGGTAGGAATTCAGAAATTAATTGCAATGTATTCAAATTCTCGGGATGAGTTCTTTTGATCATTATCAAAGGTGTTTATTATTAAGTAGTTTTAACTTGCTTGAGGAAAAGGAATATACTCAGGTCTTATAAGACGAAATAACACTTTCTGGTATAGCAAACTATTCTTACAATATTTTCAGAGCAATATTCTTTAGAGTCTCACATGACGCAAATTCACAATGTACCGCAGAAACACTCACATGAATGACTGAATATACTGTAGCGTCATACATATTTACATCACTGCTTATAGGTACTCTTAGCTTGAGTTTTTCGAAGGTACAAGAAGCTCAAAGGCATATATTCTAGATTCCAAAATTCTGCCTCATTAGACAAGTGGTTAAACGCATGACGAATATAAATCAAACAGAATGATAAATGTATAGGAATAACATAATATTTCGACTGTGTTATGGGTGACATATGTCAAACGTCTAGAGTGGCTGCTCCTTAAGATTGGACCACAAATTAAAATAATGATTGGTCTCAATTGGATTTGATACAGTTTCATAAAGCAGCAAGCCTTGGGCATGCATAATGACATACCTACAAGCTCTATATAGGTATCAATTAAGCACAGTTCCAACAAATAACACAGTTGTATTATAAAAATCTAAGCAAATGAACTACTTACAAAAAGCCTGTGGTTGTGAATAACCAAAAAAGCAAAAAGTCTATCCAACTCCGGTAAATTAAAACGACTTAACCAATTAATCTAAATCAGAGCGAGGCAAGGTCGCTGCTTAATTTACACGAATATATTCTGAAATTCCTCAAAATACCTTTTATAAAGATCTGGTAGACGGGATCAGAGGAACCATATTGATTTACCCAGTGCCGTGACAGTCAAATTTATAGCTACAATGATACCCTATTTTAGCATCCATTTATCCTCAATATGTGATAGGTATTCGTCATGAATATATTTCATTTTCAGTCTCAACAAAAATTCTTTTTCTTTCTTCAAATAAGAATTCTTACTTTGCCTACAATAGAATCCCTTGAAATAGTTTAAAATAAATGTAGGTAAGTCGCAGTAAACGTAACAGGTAACATTTATGGGGCCTTCGATATTATTATTTTTAAGTATTTCTTTGGTCCCAGTTTAGATAACACATAATGGGCTTGCCTTGCTAATGATTGTTTACAAAAAACTGTTGTAGACACGGATTTCGGTCACGGCGTAATTGTGTTTTCTACATGGATATTCGTTTATTGATCACTTTAAGTACAATTTTCAATAAGTGAACTTCACCCACGATCCAATATGAATCTGTCTACTATTTATGAACTGTTTGTCATGTTTGACTTTGAAAAAACATTATAAAGATCCAAATATAAAGTCCTATATTTTAATATTCACAAGAAGATTTGAGCAGAAAACTAAGAGAAAGGCATTACCGTAATAGGATTTGGCATTAGACGGTATTCAGTGAATAAAATATTCAAAACCCCATACGCACCGGCTGTTCACAGATGGAAAGTCATGTGACGTAACCGCTCATAAATTCAGTTTAATAGTCGGTATTAGACCCATAAATAAGGAAAGTTCTAACTCACCTTCCAAATAAACTGCAGTTGAAGCAGCTTTGTCATTCTCTACCACTGGTCGAACGGTTTCATATGATATGGTCTCCAGCATGTTATACCTCAAGTCTAATACAATTAGACTCCTTATATCCTCTAGTATATCTTCATAGAATGTTGTCAGTTTGTTACCGGACAACGTTAATTTTCTCAGCTGCCCGAGTCCACCAAACGCTCTCTCTGATACGTACTCTATAGCGTTGTTATCTAGAATCAACTCTTTTAATCCCCAAAGATCACTAAAAGCCAAATTTCCAACCATTGTCAATTTATTATTTCGCAAGTTTAGCCGAGAAAGATTCTCAAGTCCTTCTAGCATCTCCCTAGTTACTACTGATATGTAATTATAGTCCAAATTGAGTTCTATTAAATTATTCAAGTGCTTAAAACAACCTTCGTGTATCAAACTTAAGTTGTTATTCGATAAATGTAGAACGTGAAGATTTGGTAAACCAAAAAATACGTCACGTTTCAATTCTGCTATTTGATTTTCATCCAAGCTCAAATTTGATAGCATCATCATCTGTGCAAAGGAATGTTTCTCCAGTGTAGTGATCTTGTTCGATTTCAACACTATCTGTCTGACCGTTGACGAGTTGGTGAATGCGTATGGTGGGATTCTTTTGATAGTCCCAAATTGTATAGAGATATGTTGTAGTTTGTCCAGTCTTATTATAGCCTTCGCTGGTATGAATGTAAGCGCGTCGTCCGATCGAACGTTGAACATTAAATGTTCTATTTCTGATTGAGATGAAAAACTGGGCCAGATCAGATCTTCTTCGGTGATTCCACCTCCAAATACCCAACAATCTGCTCTTGTTGCCATTTTTGGCTTGTTACTGTCGCAATAACAGTGTACTTTGGATCGGCGATCCACTATGTCGCACACATTGATAAACACTGGTGAATAATATAATCTTTCCATTTTTGGCTGAATATCCTCATTTTTGCTTTCAGTTACGGTTAATTTCACAGTCATCAATGACGTTACAATGATTAAATATTTAGTGATTTGCTCCATTTTCGTGCTAATGATGTTGATACCTGAAACAAGAATAAAAAAATTGTTACAAAGTAGGTATTACAGTATCCTTGCTTTCTATAAAAAATCTATGTTTTACGTAGGAAAATATACTTTCGATTCAATCTTATTGATTCTGCACTTTGTTAAAGATTACTTAGATAAGACAGTACGAAGTTAATAAATGTTCTAATAACATTCTTAACTGCTTTACTTTGATAGTTTGCGATAAGAGGTCTAGCCGTGTAATTAATTTGATTGCCGCTGAAGTTACCATACTGTTACAAAATATTAGAATAAATCTAGCATTATCTTTTAACATAAATCTTAAAAGCTGAAGCAAATTGCCTGAAATTATAATAGAACTAGACAAGACAAGGACTTACAGGCTTTTAATGATTCTTAATGTTGTACTGATTTATGTTTGCCGGTGATATGAAAACTATGTTCCCTGCAAAAACTGGATAATTATAAATACAAAATGTTGAACAGTATGGAACATGATATCGTATAGCAGGTCACTGCAGGTAATCAAAATATGCGCCATACAAATAATATTGGAAGTAATAAACACGACTCGTATTAATATCGATTCGATACTGTCATTCGGGGCCCCAAAATAGAATATATGGCGATACACTGTAATTACACGTACAGTGGGCGTGCCGTAGATACAGGCAAAATATTCTTTTTCATATAACAGTATAGGTACCCCACGAAGGGCAGTTCACCCCCTTTGATATATGACCCTCATAAATATCCCAAATATTCGGTTTCACACATAGCTAGGTCACGACACGGCTAAAACAGCCTTCTATTAACAAGTTTTAGCCTAATTAAAATGAAATATAAGTACTAATATACTATACGGAATATTCGATGTCTCTACGAGTTTTGTCAGCCGTCGGCTTTTAGGATTTTGAAACTATAAAGTTGCTTTTGGTTAAAGTTTTGCAAGCGGATTAAAAGTAGTGCTCCCGGGTTTTAAAATGCATTTTTAACGCGGATAAAAGTTTTTATCAACTATTTTTGTGTTTCGTTAAAATCGGATTTGTGTGACCGGGATTTTAGATCTCGGTAAGAACGGTACTTTTAAGTTGATTCGGTTTAAAACACGTACTGAATAGCAAGAAGTCGAGTTGTATAATCGTTAAAGGTGAGGTTTGACTTTTTGTTCTGCTATGTTTAATCAAATATACGATATCACCTCTTTGATAATTTATAATTATAGATTTCTAAAGCCGAAATAAAATGTTTTTAGGATACCTTGTTTGTTTGGAGAAGATTTGAACTATGTACTTATGTATATCGAAATTTATAATTATTATACTAAACCTCACAGTACTAATGTAGTGTTACACACTGGCTGTATTTACACAATGCTTTGTTTTCATTACAGAATGTAAAATGTCATGTATTTTTGACATAAGATGAGTGTAGTATTTACACTGGCCTGCAAATGTAAGTACCTACATACTACAATTTATTTTTCTATACTATAGAAGTTAGAGATTTAAATTTAAAAAACGTTTTATTGCAATTTTTAACCCTTTTTAAAACTCTTTTTCGAGTCCTTTTTATTTACTTAGTAAATGCCATTTTAAAAGTGTGATACTTAGTTCTGCCTGCCAGTGTATTTCCCCTTTATAACATTTATTAGTAAGATCACTATATACACTATAGATATGGAAAACCGTCTAATAAGCAATTCGTGCAGTCAGTAACGCGAAGCATACCAAACTTCGTGTAATATACGCCAAGGGTCTTACGTTGGGTAATTAGGCATCAGGTGATGTTGCCAACTTGCACAAATTAATATCAACGGAAAGCTTATACGAGCTCGGATTAGTAATGTTATTAGAATATGATGCCAGTAAAGTTGTATTAGTTTTAGAGGAACGTCTAATGAGTCAAATTCAAATTCAAAATGTTTTTATTTCACGTAAACCCATTACAGGCGCTTATGAAACGTTAGGATGCTAGTTGCACGGTTCTAAAATGTCATTCCAATGGAGAAGAACCGGCAATTCCAGAGGTTACTCGTTAAAAAAAACATACATAAACATAACATCACGCCTGTATTCCCCGAAGGGGTAGGCAGAGGTGCACATACAGTACACCCACATTTCGCCAGTTATGTTTTTAGGTCCCAATGTAATAGGGGGCGAGCCTATTGCCATCAACCGGGCACAAATCCAGACTCCGTGCTGCTACTAAGAATTAGTTAATGGAAAAACCCAATAACACTATGCCCAACCCGGGATTCGAACCCAGGACCTCGTGCTCAGCAGTCGCGCTTAGTGACCACTAGACCAACGAGCCAGTCCATCAATTACCAGTGGTACCGCTAATTGGTTTTTAATTATGTCTTATCGGGCCAATATGAAGGAGGATAGTAATGTACAAATATCTATACCTTCAGAGAATACAGACATTATGATAGACATAGGTACATAAAAATATACATTTCATAACTCTATGATGATGAATTAATGTAGCATTTTTATTGTATAATTCCTTCGTTAATATGAATAACTAGCTGCGCCCCGCGGTGTTAAATTTTTTCGGGATAAAAAGTACCCTATGTGTTAATCCAAGGTGTAAGCTACCTCCATATGAAATGTTATTAAAATCCATTCAGTAGTTTTTACGTGAAAGAGTATCTAACATCCACCCTTACTCACAAACTTTCATGTTTCTAATATAAGTAGGGATTTAATATACCAACCTATTCTATAGTAACTATTATTATAAAGGCGTTGCTCCAAATTTCCGTCTACATCATGTCATTGATTTCTGTATGTCCATTCACCTAGAAACTAGTGTTCCGGACAGCCTTTATTAAACAAGATCTATTATACCAAGGTGCGAGTATATTGAAGCTGATGAAGTACTGGGGATAACGGCTATTAATTATCAATCCAGGGCTATTTCTGAGTTCTTAATAAATAGGGAGGTTCAAAGAAAATCTAGCAACTAGATAATAACATGTAATTTGCAGACGTCGAAGATTTTTTTTTCTAAATTGTTCCTCTTGTCGAATACTTAAGAACTACGAATGCTTAACCGGACACTAGAAATAACTAACAGAAGCCTTCCAGTCATATCTTTTTAACACGCCCCACACTAGGAAATTCTCCTATATCTTGGGTGCGTTTTAATCATGAAATATCACATACACGATCACCCAGACTCGGAACAAACATCTGCGGATCACACAAAAATTTTAGTCCCGTGCGGGAATCGAACCCGTAACCCATAGCGCAGCAATCCAATCACTTATCCACTACGCCAATCAGGTCGTCAAATCATTGTATCAGTACTGATTATTTCAAACTATACTTCAAATGTCTTGGATTTGGATACGCAACGCAAAACACTCGCTAGATGTGGATACGTTATGTATTATATACGTATGAAATATTTTTTGTGTTTATGCAGGTAAGATACTGCCGTTCAACCTGCGCGACGCACGTGCCGTTCGAATTTTGAGTTCGAGTTATCGAGTTCAAGTTTTCGAGTTCGAGTTTTTGAGTTTTCGAGAAATTACAAGATTGGATTTACGGCGTTATTGAAGCTGTCTAACTGTTGCTACCACGCTGGCTTTATCTGTCTCAGGCCAAAAATACTATTTTAAAGTCGATGTCAATGCTCCCATTAACCGCACACATTACTATAAACAAAATAATGTGATCGTCTGTTAGCTGTGTTTAATGTAGGTATGTGCGCATCACAAAACTAACATGGAAAAGCACCTTGACTGAAAGTCGAGTTACTAAAATAGGCTTTTAGTAAATGTTTTACAGTGTAACGCATTCGACGTATTCTAATTGTAGATACACGAAAGTTTCAGAAATAATATACAATATAATACGTACATATTTATATATACACCTACGTATAACTACACAAACATATATTTCCAACATCATTAGTCTCAGCCACTCTCAACTAAGATTAATCAAAAACGCAGGAGATAGTGCACAAACTGTCTTGATGTCTCTCCTGATATCGCACGATATGACTATCGTGCGGTCTCTCTCTTTTCCATCGCACACATAGTCCTTCTACATGACAGGAGAGACATCAAGAGAGTTAATATGAGCTAATGCTTGTGAAACGCACCAACGACACACGAAAAATTACTAGTGTGGGAGGTTGTTTAATAAAGAAAAAGAAAACAAAAAAAATAGAGGTGTCTAGATGAATAACAAACTGACTGCATATGAACTATTACTGCTGCAAATAACACACTAGAATAACGAGACTTACACCAAGCACTACAGTAAAACGGGGTGAATCGAAACTTAAGGGTAAATAGAAACAACATTAAATTATTAATTAGTGGTCAGAAATGATTATAGATTTGACTATAATACAATTTAAAGTATAGGGTCCTTCATGGTAATGATCAATTATCTATACACTTTGCTATAAAATCAGTTTCAAAGTTTTGTTTCTATTCACCCTTAAGTTTCCATTCACCCCGTTTTACGGTACCCATACAACATTGTACATAGCAGATACAACGTGGAATAATCATATTGGAGCTAAATCATCGGGAAACAATATTACTCAATGCTTTCAATAAAGCATTGTCCAGCCGTATGTTACAATTAGACAGTCCTTTGTTTCCAACAGAGCTTGCCTGCTAGCCCGAACATTTATTGTGGGTACGGAATGTAATACGACATAGTACTATGTCTCCTTTCATATATGTCCAATATTAAATTAATATACAGTTATACACGGTAGGCAACCGTTGCGGTAAGGTACGGTAGAAAGTTTAGCAACTATAGGTATACTTTATTTCAATTTAAATTGACAAAAATAAAAACATTTCATTAAAGCATATTTCTTAAAAATACTTGTTTCCTTTATTGATTTATATAGAATACATATATCATTTTTACAGGTATTCACACAACATAACAATGTAGCCACATATTTTTTTTTCATTAATATTATATTAATGAAAAAAAAATATGACATAGACGAAAAAATCCATGCATGTGAACCTTTTGTGAGATGATGTTTGTTTGCCTATAGGTATCGAATTATTTACTGAATATTTATTTATATTCGAAATGATCATAATATAGTTTATATTTTAACGATATTCAATGTATTGTGATGGAACTGTTTACTCTCAGTGTAAGTGTAAATGTTATTGGAACAGAGTTTCCGTATTTCATTCTGACTCTAAATTTTAATTAATAAGGCAAAATCGATTCCAATAAGTGCTTGCCGTGTTTAATAAATGAGTTACTTATAATATTAATTAAATTAGTTGATTAATTAGAAATTTTAGGGGTTCCTAGTATTTAACGATTTTCGTCAATTCGTATTACCCAACTATTTCACGACTTGAAGGATAAATAAGTCAAACTGATTGCCAAACTTGAACGAGTCATCATTATCAGCCGCAGGACGTTTACTGTTGAACAAAGGCCTCCTTCTCGAAGTGCCAAACGTGGGGACGTTTGGCAAGCGGCTTGGGGATCGCAGTATTGGTGGTGAAGTCACAGAAGACTGCTGCCTATATTCTGGATTTTCCCTTAGTCGCCTTTTACGACAGCCAACGGGATGAGATGAGTATGGCACCCCACAAGAACTTGAAGGAATGGCAGAAGTTTAGAAGTAATACAATTACGAGGGTCAAACTGAAAGTTCTTAGAAAATCAAAAACTGATTACATTAGCCAGTTATTCGTTTTATTATATCTTTTCAAAATATTGTCCATTCACGTCAATACACCGCTGCATGCGATGGAACCACTGGGAAAAGCACTTTGCCCACTCGTCTTTAGGGTTCTCTTCAATGGCATCGCGATACGCAGCCACCGCTTCTTCAGCATTCATAAACCGCTTTCCTTTAAGTTTTTCTTTAATTTTTGGAAATAAATAAAAATCACAAGGGGCGAGGTCGGGGCTATACGGCGGGTGACCCAGTAATTCAACGTTTGGTGTCGCCAAATAGTCGATCGTTCGCTTAGCGGTATGCGACGAGGCGTTGTCGTGGTGAAGGAGGATCCTACTGCGAGGTCGTTTCTCTCGAACTTTTTCCAAGACAAGTGGCAAACAATTGGTAGTGTACCATTCTGCAGAAACTGTTTTTTGATCCTCTAACACAATTGTTGCGAAATGACCTATCCTTCCAAAGAACGAGGCCACCATTTTTTTTCCCGCACTTCGATCTCTCTTCACTTTAGTTGGCAACCTCTCGAAAGGAAACACCCACTGAGCAGATTGTCTTTTGGTTTCAGGATCATAACAGTAAATCCAGCTTTCGTCACCTGTTAGTATGTCGAACACAGCATTTGAGTCTACTCCGTTAAATCTTTCAATCATTTTACGGCACCAATCCACACGATGGAGTTTTTGAGCCTCAGTCAAATTATGAGGTATCCACCGGGCGCAAAGCTTCCTGACTGCTAAATGTTCGTGGAGGATTTTGTGCACTTGACTCATACCGATGCCTAAGCTTGTCCGAATCTGCTGATAGGTCACTCTTTTGTCAGTCTCTATCATACGCCGCACAACACAGATGTTATCTTCAGTCGTCGCCGTAGAAGGCCGTCCTTCACGTAAATCATCAGTGAGATTAGTGCGACCACGTTTAAACTCATTAAACCAGTTGTAAACTGTCGCACGAGATGGGGCTTCATCGTGAAAGGCCAATCGTAGTCTATCATAACTTTCTTGTTGACTTAAATGACATCGAAAGTCATAAAAAATCATTGCACGAAAATTTTCTCGTGTTAAATTCATGTTGACGTGACACAGACAATTTTCAATTTGCCGCCAAATCGTAAAACAAATGACAAATTAATGAAATATATACTCAGTAATATTGGCAAAGAGTTCTATTTTCAAATTTTAGAATTATTTTTTTATTATATTGTTTATAAGTGGCCAGTTCTAAGAACTTTCAGTTTGACCCTCGTATTGTGTTTGTCTTCTATAAAATACATCGGATACCACCTCAATCTCATTTCCCAAATATATTTTAAGAATACTGTTTACCCCTCTTCATCTACTAAAACAAGATATTAGATTATACAATCTGTATGCTTTGATTCTTCCCTCGTCTTAAGTAAATTCTTTATTAAATCTCGGTCCTCTTCGTGTACGCGAATGCACTAAGAGCGTCTAATCAACACGTTCAAATTAGTATCTCGTGTAACAAGCTTATTTCTATACTTTGAAGCTGCTGGAAACTACATGCAGTTGTTTACAAACGGTGTTTAAATTCGGTTTTGTGTGCTGCGAAAATTCGATTTCCCTCGATATTTTGAATGGGGTGTCTTCGGAAAACATACCCAGTTCCGATATCCAAAATTATATTTCAGAGTAAATAATTTAATTTTCAAATTGTGACTATTATATACTTAGTGGAATATGACACGAATTAAAATCCTTTCGCTCTGTTTTGCATGTACTTGATTAAACCTAAGATTATATCGCATTTTGTGTTGTTGATAGAATTACGCGTTTCACGTAATACGTCTTTAAGTTTCGCAAAAGAAATCTAACATGCGTACCTACGTTGATTTATCTTATGAAGCTTATATCTCTAGATCTTCGTAACTCAATAGTATCCATTCGTCTTACAAGATTTAGATAAAATTCTATGTAAAGATACAAAGTAATGCGTACTTCATTAAGACATAGGATTATGTTTCATCCTAGGTGCTTATGTTGCGAGACTGAGTAGGTCTTGTCAAAAATGAAGACACTAAATAAAGTAAGTGTTCGCTTTGTACATGTTTGTTATTTGATATGCTCCCAACATTATTTGGTTCGAATTTGTAATCTTGGCAACTGCACTGAACAAGGACGTATCTAATCAACACGTTCGCAAATTAGCATTCTGAGCTACATACTCATTTCCACACGTTAACACTATTAAGGAAATAGGTTAACTACTATTTAGTTCGAAGGAAAGTGGAAATGTAGATTTGGTGGGTTCCATTCGACCTCCTTTGTGGGTCATGGGTTAGCCGACGTTAGCCACAGGCGTATACGTGTACCTATGTAGGTAGGTGCACCAACTGACGTGAACGACAATCGAATCGGGTATTGTATGGATGACGCTTTTATGGACATTTTGACTTTGATATGATCGTCGAACTTGGCCTTAATTTAATTCCCAAATTTGGCTGCAAAACACTATTGTAGGTGGGCTAACTTCTAATAAAGGTAATTTAAATCTAAGTCCCTTTTCAAAGTAATTTATTAAGCGTTCAGAATTCAGATAAAAATAGAATTATTTAAAATAATAGAAAACCTTTGTTATTCTATTCGTATTTTATACTTTATCGCTACACACAGCTACAAACTATTCCATAGTACACATAAATGGTTCACATGAATAAAATCCCTGACTTTCGTTTTAGATGTAGGTTATAAATGATTCTGCTTCAATTTCATCGTATCTAGGAGAAATAAATATTGTTCCTCGAATCGGTCTCGCAACTAAGGCGCTAGAATCCAACCAATCGAAAATGGATTTGAACAATATTATTGCTATTATACGACGACTTTTGTATTCCGTACTTACTCTGGCACAACTTTTCAGTGTTCAGGTAAAATTTTCGCTAATTATCGTGAAATATAAGCCCGAAAAGCTATAAAGTGCCACGCGATTCCCAAAAGATAAAGAATAAAACGCCTATAAAATAAACGGTTATACAGAGGAACACGTAATCGGTCCCAAGAGGTTGGTGAACATGGTCCGCCGTCATCCTGTCGCCTCGAGCAACCGCGGCAACCCGTGTCACCCGACCTTGTTCCACATAAATAATATGGCAGCTCACCACAGAATCACCTACCCTACCCTAGCCCCTATCTGCGAGCACAGTACAGCACTTCATACTGTCGTCAGCTTTGCCTTTTTCCAATTATGTTGGGACCGGGGTCCTATTTAATTAGATGCATATTTTACACGGAGCCACTTGACATCTAATCTCCATAAATTTATGTTTACATGTGTCGGTTTTGTGCCTCGGATACTGTTTTTCATTTTTGGGAATTTTTAGGAATATTGGAATTCTCTCGTTAGACTGGTTATTTGGACATTATTCATATAGATATTATCTGCCACCAAGAAATTGCATTTACTTGTGTGCGTGGAGAATGTCCACACTAATAAGTAGGCAAAGTAATACACCCATTCAATACACGCACACCAATATCTATGTTGGTGTGCCCTGCAAACCTGATTATTTTGCTGCATGTTCTTTGCTAAATGTCGCCACTAGCTAGCTAGTATCATAACAATAAGCAAGCCCCAAACCTTCATCGCTAGACCAAAAGATACAATTTGCTTTTCCAAATCTTTTCATATTATACGTTTGGGCAGTTTTGCAGTTCAACTAGACTGCAGCAGTTTCTGCAGAAATTGTTAATTAATATACCAGTGGTTTATAGAAGTTTGTGTTTTATAGCGCCATTTTTTGTTACAAACATGATCGCATCGGTATCGCACGAATCTGACCTTCTCATATTTTGATACTGCGGCCAAACATGAATTTTGGACGGTATAGGGTTCATATTTTTTGACATGATTTATTTATCTTTCGCGATTTATTAAGCTTTTAATCTGATCTAAAAATGAAACAAAAAGTTGTTTACGCTTAGTGTAGTCGATAATCACTTGTTTTGTTTGCACCATGATTTATAAATGGCACATAATTAGATAAAAAATAACAAAATGTTCATTTTAAAGAAAATGTAACAAATTATAAAGTATTTTTAACAAATAAACTATTTAGATTTTTGGCTTGAAAATAAATAAATGGATTTTACTTAACTCGAAGCATTGACAGCTGAAGATTTTCTCATCTTAATGAAGCCAATGAGTTTCTACAAAACTGGTAACTGTAGTCAGTGTATGTGCATGCTTTGGGTTAAATTGTTAGAAAACAAATTCTTATATCCGTTGGTCGATTCATGTTGCTCGTTAGTCTAATCGCTCCTGAAGTCGGCACATAAATTTAAACTGTGCGTCTTTAGTGACGAGAATTGACCTGCTATTCTGATTAAGTACTGAGTTGTCCCGTGGAGTGCCGGGCCAAAATAGCACCTCCGTATTTCGTCCCGTGGGTGTCGTAGAAAGCGACTAAGTGATAACCCAGAAGATGGACAACACCGTCTTCTGTAACCACACCATCAATATTGCGATCCCCAAGCCGCTTTCCGACGATCTGATTGGCGCAGCTAATGGGTGCGAGTTCGATTCCCGCACGTGAAAAAAAATATGTGTTGGTGCATGTGATGTTTCATGTTCGTGAATCGCACCAAGAAATTTCTAGTGTGGGGAAAAAATAAAAAAAAACTTCTAATTTCAAGCCTGAAACTTAAATGTTGATACACAAGTAAATTAGCGGGCTGAACTAAATGTAGTCAAGGAAAACGGTTGCCAGTTCTAAGTTAGACCACACTGCAAACTAATACATGATGGCTCGGAACGGGGGCTGTCCCTTGAGACTTGAATATGTTAGAAACAGACGATAGACCTTAATTTATTTAAAGTGTGCTCGGGCTTGGACTGGCTTAAGTTTAGACGACCTGATTAGCGCAGTGGCTAAGTGATTGGATTGCTGCGCTAAGGGTTGCGGGTTCGATTCCCGCAAGGGGCAAAACTTTGTGCGAACCACAGATCTTTGTCCCGAGTCTGGTTGTTTGTGTATGTGATATTTCATGTCTGTGAAACACACCCACGACACAGGAGACATTCCTAGTGTGGGGCGACGTTTTTATAAAAAAAAAAAAAATTAATAGTATCGCGACCTGCTTCGATTCCGAGAACATTTTATGCACGGAAAGATAACCTTATATAGGTACTTACTGGAACCGTTTCATTTAAGCCATCAAACGTATATATTAGCTATGTATAGAGTTAGGTTATTTGAATTTTTCCACTAGTTGCTCTAAAAGTATCCTAACTTGTGCCTTTGAATACATTCATCTGCCCCTTACCAAGAACTCTTAAAACAGGACAGTTTACGTTGTGGAAGCGAGACGCCACATTACTCTGCACGTAGCTGCGTCCCGCTTCCACCACGTAAATAGTCCTGTTTTAAGAGTTCATGGTAAGGGGCAGGTGCCTTACTATGCTTGCATTGCAGGTCATTTTCCCTTGTGAAGCCGAGACACTGGTACGTGCAGTGTAGTGTGGCGTAGAGCTTCCACAGCGAAAAATGACTTGCAATGTAAGCTCATAGTAACCCCACAGTACGTCCACAATAACAAATAACATTATCTTTTTGAAATAGGGTACCAATATCCGAGATGACAGCCAAAACCACTTTTCCATATTGCTAGTTTATGAATATTGAAAACACTGTCTCTAGTACTTCATTTTTTATTTTTCTAGAACCGCACACCTGAGGGGCTTTTCAACGGTGTTAAAGGCCAACAGGCGGCATAAACTCTAATTCCAGTTTGTACATGAATTATACGATAAGTAGAAGAAGTAGTACTTTATTTGGTAATTCAATATCGCTCAACTAACCTAACCAAAGCACAACAAAGATTATGATCGCACTGAAGAATACTGACCAAAAAATATCCTTATGAGTGCGGAACTATGTCAAAATACACGTTTAACGCACCCATAGCCATTGTATACTTACAGTCACTTAACATTCTGTGGTAAAGTAACTTCATCATATTAGTTCCGAGAACCGACAAGATGGCCGCCCTCAAAAGGGAAAATTCTCCTATACTCGCTACGCTTGACAGGAGGTCTGGTGACCGCATATAATGTTATTACTTAATAGGCGGATGCTGCCCGTCTATCTAACATAATCCCTTAGTCGCCCCTTCCCTATACGAAGCGACGAAGCGAACTTATGCATCACATAGTATAGCAGTTTTATTTATAAACCCTTCATTTCCAACTATATTAAGATTTTCTTCTATAAAAACCGGTTTGCAGCTCCATTATCGTGTCTTTACTTGAACGTTGACAGATAAGATTTATATAAAAATGACGTTTGTTATAGATGAGCGTGTTAGTAGCTTTATTTGTCGACTGGAATAAAACACAAGGAGTCCTTAGTTCCTGTAGAAATAATGTTAAAGCGAATTCAAGTATATATTCCTAATGATATTTTTACTGTTCTCCAACTTACTTTTAGTTAATCTTTGTTTGAAATAGTCTTGCTATTGAAACTTGAAAGGCACAACGCTTCAATATTTCTACTTTTCGATCTTTTGTTCTGATCATGCAACCTTTATCAGCCTTGCAAGCAGCGAGTTCTTTGCTTCCAGCTTATTTGAATGAAAGCAGCTTAAACTTGTAATGCTCTTTGTACAGTCAGGCTTCGAAATCTGTGTAGAGAATTGCAAAGGGGTGATTTCGAATGTACCTTTCTGCGAATCGAACAAGAAGCAGGGAGCGACTGGTCTCACATTACATATGACCTCATACAGTCATTGTAAAGCTGCGAGTGTTCGACAATACGTCTCTCCCTGCCTCAAGCTAACAAGAGTAACAATGAGTAAATGGATAATATATTAGGTTGGTTACAAGACTTGCTTTACGTTATTGGGTACATTTCTCTACACAGGATCAATGGAAAAGTATAAAGTGCGAGTTACAAAGACGTAATAAATCTTTTCCGAGAGAATAAAGCTTTTGGAATGGACCGTAAGGGTTTTCGTTTCACATAGACTGATTTTAGAGAATTACATTTTGAATGGTGCTTCCGACAAAACATAAAATGATTATACGGAAGTTGTGAGAAACGGTCAAAGGACTGTGTATTAATTATACAGTCAGCTTAAACACAATTTCGTATATTACAGACGAATTAGCTAGCGGTTTTGGTTCGGTCTCAGTTGGGTTTTTCCGACTTACTCTTGAATAAATGGTCTATAACTAAATGTTCAAAGTATAAGCATATAGTACGACAAACTTAATTGACCAAAGTTTATAAAATCAATAATGATCGGTTGTATGGAGTTGGACTAACAATGATGTAACTAATTACCATTGGTACAACTGAGTCTTATGAGCACTTAATAAAAGTAAAGAGCAAATTTTAATACCCATAGATACTAAAGTAACTACGCAACTAGCATCCTAACGTTTCATAAGCGCCTGTAATAGGTTTATGTGAAATAAAAAAAAATTGAATTTGAATTTGACTCAGTTACCTGCAGGTACCTAGAAATGTTTAACATTAAAAAACTGCTCGTTGTTCTAGTAGTCGCTAGGAGCAACACTGAGCATGAGGTCCTGAATTCGAATCTCGAGTCAGGCAAAGTGTTACTGGGTTTTTCCTTTAAGTAATTCTTAGTAGCAGTACGGAGTCTGGATTTGTACACGGTTGATGGCAATAGGTTCGCCCTCTATTACTTTGGAACCTACTCGTATACGAGTAACATAACTGGCGAAATGTGTGTTCTATAATAATAATAACAGCCTTTAACTGTTCTACTGCAGGGCAAAGGCCTTTTCGTATAGAGAAGGATTGAGCATTGATCACCACGCTAGCTCACTGCGGGTTGGCGGTGTGTTCCATACACCTCTGTATTATGTACATTATAAATATAGGCATGATGTTATGGTATGTTTTATGTTACGTTTAACACTCACCACATAATTTTATTAAGACCTCCGTGATCTTGTCAAGATACTCTCTTACATGTATTAGAAAAGCATTCCGTAAGTTTTTAAATTATTACTTCAGACTTTTTCAGGCAGCTCGCTGTAAATATATGTCGCTTGATATCGCAAACTTTTTTCATGTTTCCATATAGGTGAGTGGTATGAGAACTTATCACACTTATCAAAGTGATACCAGACGTGTTATTTTGTTATTTATATTTTGCTAACCTTTACCTGCGGCTTCGGTTGCGTTAAAATTTCTAATAATATAATTGAATCATTATTCAAAAGACACGTACAGCCATTTAACGTCCTAAAGCAATTTTGACCATCAAAAGTAATTGTTCTCCCGAGAACAGAACATTTTTTAGGTTAAAATATACCCTATATCCTATTATGTACCCTCACACCGTATAAGCAAAATTTCATGACGATCGGTTCAGTAGTTTGGCGTGAAACGAAAACAAACTAACTTAATTTAAGTCTTACATCTATGATTTAGGATCCATTTAATGCACAAACATATATTGTACTGTCGTTTATATGTATTTTTTGTGTAAATCTTTAGATGTCTCTACTCTGTTCTTTGTTCTTTCAACTTTGTTGTGCTGTAATAAAAATACTCAATCATCACGAAATGAATTAAAAATTGAATAAATATAAATAAAAACAAAACAAAGCTCAGCCGGAACTACACCCAGTACACGAGTACAATCTATATTAAGCTTCAACATTAATTACAGTACTGTTTCAACCGACATAATTATTACTCGAATTTGTTTATTCGATTTTCCATTCGATTAATCGCGTTCGATTTATCGGAATCGTCTTACAGGCTCAAAGTACTTAAAACGTTTTCCAATTCTAAGCAAGCGATTATTTATCACAGCATTAGCATACTCCGTTCAAGTAAATCCATCTTGTAAAGGGGATAATCATCAATAGAAGATGCTGTACGAGGTAGAGATTGTCTCGACGCTTCATTACTCGTTGTCATGCATTAAAAGCTATTATATTGTAAACGTGACCGATTTGCCAATCTTCTAGAAATTGTCTCTGATGTGCGCTAGTGTGGTGAGCTATAGTTACTAGCTATCGATTAAAATAGCATCAACAAACAACTATCGATTAAATGGGTAAACATCATATTACATTAAACTATTAAAATGAATAAAATACTGGTCGAGATGAATTTCTATAGGTAATTAGGTTTATTGATATCGATCACCCACGTTTACCATCCACACTCGAATTCTGAGCAGAAAACTAATTAAAACCGTCTTCGTCGTCTTATATTAATTGTGAATTAATGCTAAGTATGTGAACTTACTTCATCGATAATGTATCGATATTACGCCCGCCCCGCAGACCGAGTTATCGATAAGTTATTTCGCTGGAAGGCGCGACTCTTGTCTTTGCTTTCCGACCAAACCTTGTTAGTCAAGAGCATGTATTGTGACGTCATCCCCGAACTCTGCCCTCATTGTCTGTGGTTATTAAATTGTGTAAGAATAGGAAATGTTCACAAAAATTGGAATGAAATTTCCTTCGAGACCATTACTCGGTCCGAGGGTAACTATCTGAAGTTTGAAGTTATGAAAGAGGATGATCCATCATTTTGTGTTTTGAAGTAATGGATTGTTTTGCTTTTTATTATATGGAGGAAATACTATAGAATTTATGGTAAGCTACCGTTCACGCTTTATGCTGTGATAAGCATAAGTATAATTGAGGTTAAATATAAAGAAGTTGTAATAATGTATTTTTTGGAAAATCGTAATTGGAGTTTAAATAACTAATTTTGTAATCCTAGACCTAAATTAGGGATTAATAAATAATGAAGATGTTACGGTAAGTGTGATTAATTGAAGATTGTTAATAATTATCCATCATTCTTAATAATTACCTTATGATTTGGTAAATTTTAATATAAAACTGAAATTCAACACTTTTAGCAGTTGTTATTAATAATTCACTACTCTCGTTGGTATAAGTAAGGAATTTAAGCATTATGTTGCCTGGCTGGAGTCTTTTTGGTCTCCCCAATTGTTCGGGGATTGACTCTCGTAGAAATATTTGTCCTCGTAGTAACATTGGCTGTCGCAGCAATGTTGGCCGTCGTAGCAATGTTGGCCGTTGTGGCAAGGATGGCCGTCGTAGTACCTATAAAATCTGCTGTTTAATGTGGCAGTAGATACTACTTAAATGATAGAAGAATTCCAAGTTCACTCAATTGAGGCTTATTATTTTTTTTTTATATGCCATACACACTCCGCAACCTATATTCGAGCCTAATATAATACAACACTCAACCAAGAAAACCGGCACAATTTGGCAGGTCACAAAGTTCCCTTTAAAATATACGTAAGAAAAAGCCCGAGAAGCTAGACATAATCCGTCTAAACCTAGTAACCCTTGAGATAAGCCAGAAATCCAGGGTCTTAGTAAATAAAACAGCATGATAAGTTATATCGGCGGGATAAGGTGCTAATAATGTTGGTGAGAGGGCTCAGTGTGACGTCATAAGGCTTTATCTCGGGGGATAGCACTCAGCAGATGCCGACTAGCTACACGTTGCAGAAATGTGGGCGCCGGGATGTGGGATGTGCGCGGAGCGGATTATGGCTCCTGCAGGTTATTGATTGAGGGCGTCTAATTCGGATTATCTAGTCACCTCGTCATTGCCGCTAAATTTTTGTATGGAAAATTGTGTGTTCGCATTTTTACTGCGGCAATTTGAGTTCTAAACAATATAGGGAAAGAGAAAGCGACGTGTCTTAGCTTTTCTTTGAAAGCAGTTCTTGGAAATGTATGCATGGTACTATGTTTTTTAATATTTCTGCAACAATCCCATACTATACCTAAATTATTACGTAGCTGCTACATCGAATGCTTTTCATATTGTCTTATTAGTCACTCTGTGAGTTGAACTTGTGATAGATATTTCAGTGATACAGTTCTTTATATTAAGCTATAATACTTTTCTCACAAGGTAAGTGCTTGAGCACTTACCTTAAAGGTTTCCTTTTAAAAACGACACACGTTTTACCAAGTTAGCATTAAAACCTTTGACCAAACGCCTCGACTTAATCCAGTGTTCGCTCTCAACTTGCACCGTCTCCATCATGCCTGTTCCTAGTGCGGGCCGTTTATTCATTATTCACTTCGTCGACGTTCCGTTAAACGTGTTACTCGTTTGCCACGCTACCGTTTGGCTAGCACCACACTATCACTTACTAAACACTCACAAGAAGGCTTACTTTCACAGAATACTCCTTCTGGTTAATACTGGGTACCACGTTTTATGTAATTGGATCAGATTCGTTCGAGTGTCGCGTCTTGTTAAATACTGATATTTTGCCGTATTTTGTACAAAAGAAATTCGACACGAACCTTGTTATCAGAAGCTTTGTCGATAATGAGTTTCGATTGGATTGGGAGATGTTAGACACAATGAGCGATAATGTTACTACGCATGTACCTACGGATATACGATCGCAAAAAATCTATTTTAAAACTTATATTGGGTTTAAAACTGTCAGTATCACATAAAAGGAACTACATATTGTTATGATTAATGCGTGTTCCTTGTCTAAAGCTAAATAATTAGTTTTACCATTTTTACTTGGGAAGGTATTTTTGGATATTGTTAAAACTAATCAAATGAAATATGCATTCTTGCGTATACAGGTTCACAAATTGCCTAATAAATGTTCCATTGCAGAATATTCTTCTTTCGCGAATCGTGAGTGAGTGAGTTGAGCTGTTCGTATTTAGATAGTGATATCACGTTCCGTTTCACAGTGCTGCTTATTGCATCGTGACGTCAGACGTCTTTGAGTAAAGTGGCCGGTATTGGGTTAAATATTACAAGTGTGATATTGCAAGTAAAGATTTAACGAAAATCTTTATTCAGTCTTGGTTTAAGTAATTACTTATCCCTTTATTCATAAAAAATATAATTTTAAACCAAGGATTAAATTTTACATGTCACTGTCGTTTGCATATCAAAGAATAGAGATGTCAATAGACTTAATATGGGGTTTAGTTAATACCGATATGATCCTCTTTTATGAACAAGAGGGCATATGACTTTGAGAGCGGCAGCTAGATTTACAGTAGGATAGCTATAAACTGTTATTTTTTAGTTAGCCTGTTTTGTGTCCCACTGCAGAGCAATGGCTTCCCCTTTATTTCTCCATAATTCTATATTAGATGCCATTGCAAATCAAAATTGTATTTCCATCGCCTTCTCGGTGTGCCTAAACTGTATTACAATCACCCATATGATATCGTCAACCCTTAACGTAACAATATTCAGTACGAACAGACGCCAGACACCACTCGATTTTACCACGGTTAGAACATAATCCGTTTTCGTTAGAGGTACACTGCCATCGTGTCTGTACAACAGCGTCAATTTCGTATAGTCGTCGCTTCCTTATAAAGCTATAAAGATTCAAACACATCACGCCTGTATTCCCCAAAGGGGTAGACAGAGGTGCACATCTAAAACATAACATCACGCCTGTATTCCCCGAAGGGGTAGACAGAGGTGCACATACAGTACACCCACATTTCGCCACTTATGTTTTTAGGTCCCAATGTAATAGGGGACGAGTCTATTGCCATCGACTGGGCACAACTCCAAAATCCGTGCTGGCAAGCAGCATAGATAGTACACCCACATTTCGCCAATTTTTTTATAGCTTCCAATGTATGGGTCGTGTCTATTGCCATCGACTGGGCACAAATCTAGACTCCGTGCTGCTACTGAGAATTACTTTAAGGAAAAACCAAATTACACTTTGCGTGACCAGGACTCAGAATTTGAACTCAGGATCTCGTGCTCAGCAGTCGCGCGTAGCAACGAATAGACCAACGCGGCAAAAGTTAAAAAAAATGTAACAATATTGTTAAAAATATTAAAGTACTAAGTAAATCATGATTAACATGTTGTATTATAATATTGACCACATACAGTATCACATAGCCGATTTGGCTACGGCTGCCAACCACAATAGAACGCTTATATTTATAGCAAATTTTCAATACAATATTACATAACAGGTTTTATGATTTCATAGTGTACAAAACACATACATTTCATTTTATTTTGTGTTTTGTCTCTAGTTTTAGTGTTCAAACTTCGCATTGTCTCTCCTTTACTATTTTATTGGGGCGGGATGACGTCAGCAGTGTAGACTGAATTGAGTCTAATTGAAATACATTACGCTGCTGTTACGAACAGTTTCATTTAAGCTATGCAGTCACGGTGCGGTTCTGTAAGCACTGCTCACACTGCAACATTTATAGCTAGAGACTTGAGCACTTGTTTGGCGCAGCTAACTGGTATTTTGAGAGGAAAATAAACATTCCCTTTCTGCATGGGAGAAAGTATACAGATGTTTTGTTCTGAGTCTGTTTACTGCATATATTTATCTATAGGTTGGTAGTAAAAGTCAACCACCTTGGTGGTATAGTGATCGCTGAGTGCAACTGCTAAGCATGAAGACCTGGGTCGGTAAAAGTGTGATGGCAATAAACTCGCTATTACGTTGAGGCCAAAGTCCTTATTATTTTTTGTGGTGGATACCAATGGCATTACAGTTACACATTATACCCCTTTAAATGTTGACTTCAACTTTTGGTAAGGTTAATACTTTAGATAACATAACATAACATCACGCCTGTATACCCCGAAGGGGAGACAGGTGCACGTACACCCAAATTTCGCCAGTTATGTTTTTTTAGGTCACAATGTAATAGAGGGCGAGCCTATTGCCATCAACCGGGCACAAATCCAGACTCCGTGCTGCTACTGAGAATTACCTAATGGAAAAACCCAGTGACACTTTGTCCGACCCGGGATTCGAACCCAGGACCACGTGCTCAGCAGTCGCGCTTAGCAACCACTAGACCAAGGAGGCAGTCAACTTTAGATATATTGAATTAATGCCACTCATTCGTATTGAATACTTGGAACCGATGCTTTAATTATTACCGAGGATAGATAATTTGTAAATACTAATTTGGACGAGCTTAATTAGTTTAAATAACTGTAAAATTGGTTGAATGTTTCTATCGGGTGTAGAATTACTTATAGTAGTGTATATAATAAAGCCTATAACTGTTCCAATGAAGTGCAAAGGCCTCTTCTCGTATAGAGAAGGATTTCATTGATCACCACGCTAGCTCACTGTGGGTTGGCGATTTCCGATAATTTAATCCAGGTTTCCCCACGATGTTTTCCGTCACCGTTAGTCAGTGTCTTAGAATAACTAAGAAAGTATTTATAACATTGAAAAGTCACATTGATCAGTCTGCCCGTGACCATGAATGCTGTAAAGGATTCGAAACGTCGGAACCAAAAATCAATTAAAAAACCGCTATAATATCCGTAAACCTAGTTTTATTTCAAAGTCACATTGATATTTGCCCAGGTTTGAACCTGAAACCTTGTGTATACAAATCCGGTATGTGAACCACTAGGCCAGCACGACATTATGGTAATGAAACAACAAAATATTCTGAACTCTGAACATGTTAGCAAAGGCTTTAGCCGTCATCATTATATCCATAGCTTCCAGGCTTACGTTAGCCTATGACGTCACTGTTAGCGCTCTCACAGTTACGTAATACAAATAATAATTCATATTGCGAAGCTTATTTGAAGCAATAAAGCTAACTAACACGTAATTAACAACCTATTTGTTAAATTTTAGATAGCTACAGGATAAACCTATTGCTACCAACCGTGCAGAAATGTAGACTCCGTGATGCTACTGAGAATTATAATAATAATAACAGCCTATAACTGTATAACTGTCTCACTGCAAGGCAAAGGCCTCTTGCCTTACAGATAAGGATTGAGCATTGATCACCACGCTAGCTGACTGCGGGTTTGCGATTTTAGGTAATTAAATCCAGGTTTTCTCACAATGTTTTTCCGTCATCGTTAGCCAGTGGTGTCTTAGAATAACTAAGAAAGTATTTACAATATTGAAAAGTCACATTGAAGCTTTCTCGGGTTGGAACCTGCAACCTTGCGCATACAAATCCGGTACGTTAACCACTAGGCCACCACGACCTACTGAGTATTACCTAATGCAAAAACCCAGTAACACTTTGCCCGACGCGGGATTTGAACTCAGGACCTCATGCTCAACAGTCACGCTTAGCGACCACTAGACCAACAAGGCAGTTAGCGGCAGAGGCAGCAAACACTTACAAGACTCTATAAAATTCTTGATTGTATTCTTGCAATATCAAAACCGTTTTTTCCCCAAGAAGTCGGTAGGTGAGACTCGTGGTCAGAATTTTGATTACCTAAAGCAAGACCGACCGCAAAGCAATCATATCTAGTGCAATTTATTATTTATGCTCCCTGCAGAAGGTACACATACCTTGTTGATCCAATACATGGTCAAAATACGATTTATACGGATATAAACGTGGACAAATTCTTGATCTAAAAGAATATGTTATGCTATGGTTTATATAGGATCGTTATCCCTAGTAATATTATAAACGCGAAAGTTTGTAAGTAAGGATGAATGTTTGTTACTCTTTCAGGTATTCCATATGAAATTTCATCAAAATCGGTCAATCCGTTTGAGCGTGAAGAGGTAACAAACATACAAACACACTCACAAACTTTCGCCTGTATAATATTAGTGTAATTGAATTGAAGTCGTAAATATTTCATCTAAGTAGTCAGCGGATTTATGAATGGTAAATTAAATTATTGATATAAAAACGATTCATGTAAGTTACTACGGTGGTTATGACTGTACTCATCAATAAAGCAAGACAGCAAGTGAAAATAAAGAAAATGTATTCTCAGCCGTGTTTTTTAACCCAAAGCTTTATATCATAGCCGCTACGGACTAGTTTTTACATCGCCGCTGTAAAAGTAATCTCGTTTATTTCTGTTTGGACGAAAGAGAACGAGTAAAATATTAATTCCCAGCGAAATATTTACTTTGAGCCGACTTTGTGTGGGCCAAGAGCATTAGGCAACAGCCCCGTCACAAAATATGAGGTTACATTGAAAAGACGATTATTTTATATTAAAATACGCAAAGTTTTATATAACATCCAGCCTGTCTACTTTATTTGGCAGACTGATAAATTAAATATAATATACCGAAGGACGAATAGAAGGACTAGTCGCCACATATTAGCCGAATATCCCCCTTACCATGAACTCTTAAAGTATGAGATTACGTTGTGAAAGCGAGACGCCGCATTACATTGCATGTAGCTGCGTCTTGCTTCCACATTCGTTTTTTTTTTAATAACTTTTACGACTCCACGGACCGTGCCTTATTTATGTTTGACTTTGTTTTTGCACTAGCTGCAGTCAGTTTGAAGATAGGCATTCTTAGTCCTTCTTTCGTGCTCTATAAAGCACTTTAACCCTTTAAATGTCCAGTGCATTGCATATAATACCGGTCGTTTGTTTAACTATGGTTTCTACTGCGCGGACCGGCAACGAAGTAGCCGTCAGGAGTCTGCAACTCTCACATAGATTTTCTTAGAGGCACCGACTGTGGAGGTCTGATTTGCAGTCATTTCACGTAGAATACTAGCATCCAGTTTACACTGGAAGTTTACCTGACATCGTTGTTAAAAGGCTAGGCAAAAAATACAATAGATTAAAGACATAAAAATCGGGGATCACACGAAACGGCTCACCAAATATTTAATGAAATTTCCGCTCTCGAGATCAAGGTAAGGCAGACCTTATATTCATATCCCAACTACTTATATTGTTCGTTAACTATTCTTGTTTGTTTACGACTTTAATTATATACGTTACTTGGGAACTTAATTAAAATAAGGGATGGCGACCCTTAGCCATACTCCGTTTATTATAAACTCTATTCTTGACATCTGTTGACGATATTCTCGTGACTTTACACCCAGCCGGTGTTCGGCCGTATTTTTTTAGGTTAATTAAAAATGCGCAACGGATAAATAAATATTAAAGTTTTGACAGGCCGCATACCTAACCTTTTTTCTACAAACAACATTGTTTTAAGATAAATAAATTAACGAACGCGGCCACAGTCTGTTAAGGAATTGTTTTGGATTTTTGGGACCTATAAAGGATTTATTAAAATTCTATTCGATTTTGCAAATACGTTCGGTAATTTAATATAAAATGTCGTCGTGCTTTTTTCTGTGATGAAATAAATACGGCCTTTTAATAGGTCGTTCCATTTCATTTTTATCAAATTATTTTTTAAGCATAGCATTTAGCTGAACTTTGTACCTAAAACGTATTTCAATTATACTCCGCGCAACATTTTAGCGTACAGCGTTAAATAAATATCGGAAAATGGAACGTCAAAACTGATGCTAACAAATGTTCCGTTAAAATGTTGAGTTTCAATATATTTTATATCATAAAACTCTTTATAGGTACTACATATTGAATTATTTAGTAAAACGACTGCTAATTGGTTTCAAATTTCTCGTCGACTCGTGTGTCGAACCAAAACTGTTACCATAGGCATACATATTTATTATGATTCGATCGGTTATAAATAAAGGTGGTCTACCTCCACAATTATGATCGTTCAGTTTGATTATGTTTTAGACTGTGTTTACAAAAATATAACGCTTGTTGTATGTTCATGATAATATACATCGTTTTTGTAAGTTTTAGATTTTGCTAAGCGCCCCACATTAGGAAATTCTCTTGTATTGGGGTGCGTTTTTAGACAAACATCTGCGGATCACACATTTTTGTCCCGTGCGGGATGGGGACGCATCAGTCCAATCTCTTAGCCCCTGTCCCAATCAGGTTCATATTAAAGTTATATTACTGTAATAAATACCTACCTTATCATTTATTTGTAAGTGTGTAATGTGTATATATTTTTTTTAATGGGACAAGCCCACCACTCGTGCCCATCATTGCGACTCCTGTAAGCCAGGATCTACAATGATAACCGTTGAGAACCATCGAGGCAATGAAGCTCGAGGCGTCCCAGAGAAATGACTCGACTGTCTTGGAACCCGCAACGAAATTAATCATAGAAGAATATATAGGTATAGTCATGTTATCGTCTAAAGGCTCATTGGTGCAAATATATAAATAGGTTTTTTTTTGCTATGCCGTAAAATACTACTGCCCTCTTACCATAAAGTCTTAAAGCACAGTGTACAGTGTAATGCGACGTCTCGCTTACACAACGTAAACTTTACTGCTATAAGACTTCATGATAAGGGGTCTGTAGCTACAAGTCTAGTTTGTTAGTAATTATCTATACCTGTATCTAATAACTCTAAGAAACGTTTATCGGCTACGTAAACGTGTATTGTTAATTGATGAACGAATGAATTCATCGAAGTAATTACTAGCTTTCAGTGGGTATTACTATCCAACGACACCGTTTATTAGCACTTTAATTATTCATGATAATGTTTAATTATTGATTATATATTGCTGTTGGTAATCAATTAATAAATATCGGCTTTTAATTATTGTGGCAGCACTGATAGCCGAGTGGTATGACCGTTGAACTGCCAATTTTCGAATACATGTGCGTATTATAAATTAGTTATCAGTTGTTAAAAACGGTGAAGGGAAATATCGTGAGGAAACCGGCGCGCCTGTTAGATTTTTCAACGGTGTGTAAAGCCATGTTAGGCCTACAGGCGGTTTTAACTCTGACGCCAGGTTGTTCATCAATCATACGATAGGACGATTAAACTATTACATATTTATGGAGTGTTCTAGTCACTAATTTGTTTCATAAATAATTTGGGCCTTTATTCCTGTAGTTTTCCTTTGTACACATTATAAGATAGGACGGCAATGAAAATAAAAATAATTTAATGTTCTAAGGTCATTCTTGTTTGACTATAATATACAGTATAGAAAAAACATTCACATGACATATAAACAATATTGTAGCCTGCGACGCTGTTTATAGATTAACTGTGGAATATAAATACAAATAATTGGACGCTAGGGTGACTACTGGCTATACACAATAACTTTAAAAAGTAAACTTAACTATCATCTGCCAGCGTGCAACTTTCGCTTACAACATAGCATACCGTGTTAACTCAATGCAGACAAACTGATTACTAACAATATTATACAGATTCATAACCTCAAGCCTGTATTCCCAGTAGGGGTAGGCAGAGGTGCACATAATATAGTACACTCACATTTCGCCAGTTATGTTTTTTACGTCCCAATGTAATAGGGGGCGAGCCTATTGCCATCAACCGGGCACAAATCCAGACTCCGTGCTGCCACAGAAAATTACCTAATAGAAAAACTCAGGAACACTTTGCCCGACCCGGGATTCGAACCCAGGACCTCGTGCTCAGCAGTCGCGCTTAGCAACCACTAGACCAACGACGCAATTATATAGACTCATGGCTTCTAAGTCGTCATCATCAGCCGGAAGATGTCCAATTGTCCACTGTTGAACAAAGACCTCCCCCTTAGAACGCCACAATGAAGCGCTTCTAAGTACTTACGTCTATTTCCAAGTATTTAGAGTTTGTAATTATTTAGTAAAACTTGATATGGCAAATAATATCCGATATATCCGTTGTATTGATTTTAGTTAGAAACTTCTAAGAACAAAATCTCAACAAAATCTCCTTCATGTGTTTACTAAACCGAAATGAAGGTGTTTCCTTTGCTTTCAATTACATAGCCAACGTACAGCGACAGAATAATCGAGTCTTCTTTTCACCCAACTTGTCTACATCCTTTACGATTCTCGGATCAAGATAACACGCGTCACACAACACGAGGTAACGAACGATATCTTTGCCTTGCCTTTTACGCAGACCTTGCCCTAGCTTGTGTTGGCATGTGTAAATTCTTAAGACGTGCTTCTAACAGCAGAGTACAGTAAATATTTAATGTCCTCTGAGGGTCTACTTTGCATATTACGTGGTTGGTTGGCAAGGGCCTTTGGTACGCTCCAGTTTTGGGCATTGCTCAGCATTTTAATAGCTAATGTCCATAATTTAGCAAAGTTGCAATTTCACTAATTATACTTTGATGTTGATAATATTTTGTAATATATGTTTTATTTTGTTTGTGTTAGAAACGTAAAGAGAGCTTATTACAGGATCGTTTAAAGTTATGTTGATATACGAATGGAAGCAATGATTGTAGTTAATGCTTTAGGTTTTTCCATTAATTTACAAAAATACTGCCTCCTTATCATGAACTCTTAAAGCAAGACATCCTACGATGTGGAAGCTAGTCCTGTTTTAAAAGTTCATGGTACGGGGACCAAGTACAAGTAACTGAGCTAAAAATAGCAAACAATACTAAATACACTATATTTTTGCTTTAATTCTGTGTCAATATACTGAAAGTCCCACCGAATCTCCGCAACAAGATTAACAGTAGGTACCTAAATCCTATCAGACAGTAATGTATCGTAGTTTTCCTTGTGACTAGTGACATAGATCTCTCCTTTAGCGGTGTTGCCGCATGAATACAACATGTTACAACGTATAATAAAGTTCTCAGTAGTATCAGACTATTGTTTCCGAACTAAACTCAAATCCTGAGTGAATTTCGGTACGGTATTCTCAACTACAACTAGTTTTTCGATAGAATGTTAGCTTAGCTGCTGTATGAATAATTCTTGATCTTGTTATTTGAACCACGCTCTAATATGGTTCATTTTATACCCCATTTGTCTGGAATTATTAGTGGTAAAATGCATTAGTATGTACTGCTTGCTGCTAACGTAATTCATATTTTTGAGTTTTATTTGTACAGAAGTAAATGAAACTCCCACAGGCATGCCAATTCCAGGGACTTTTCTAGATCTCAGAACTCGATAAGACTTAATTATCAGCCTATCTCAATTCACTGTTGTCTCTCCCGCGGCACGTCACTGAGTTCGATGTTCAGCTTTCTACTTCTAACTGCTGCCAGCGCATTTCGCGTACATCGTCGTCCCACCTAGCTGGAGGACGTCCTACACTACGTTTACCGAGTTGTAGGCTCCACTCCAAGACACGACATTATACGATCTATAATTACCTAACCACCCTGGTAAGACGGCATTTAATTACTAGGGTATCCACTAAATCACAAGCTAAGAAAAGACAAAATTTAAACAAAGAGAGCTAGCTAGTTACAGGCAAAAATACTAAAGGAAACTAGTTTCTGTAAGGCCTAAAAATGTTAGTCCTGCCCCCTTACCATAAATTCTTAAAGTGAGACATTTCCATTGACAAAGCGAGACTCCGCTACGTGTAGTGTAATGCGGCGTCCACTATCTCAATGGAAAATCTCTTGCTTTTAAAGATCATGGTAAGAGAGCTGTGTCGAATTCAAATCATGTATAATCTCTCTTATTATCGCGACGGCCAGTATTTAATTAGGTCGTGAGGATATTATATGTTAGCCGGCCAAGAATCCTGAGTGCTGTTATCGTTTGAAGGACTTCATTAATTATGGTCATTGTATGTCCCTCTTGGGCCACCTGTCCGGTGATCCCGCTCACAATCGCATCATAAATCCTTTTACTCTTCTTCCATTACAGGATTATATCTAATATTCTGTCTGATAATAACTGCTACACGTAGTAAGGATATGAATGTGTTTTTATGCATTTCTTTTTAAATACTCTTATATGGATTCAAAATGGTTTATTGGTGGCATGAATTGGTATCAAATAATTCGTAGCTAAACCTTATCGACAACCTTAAATTATATATTAATTTTATGTAAGACATTTAGCAAATCGTTTATATAATACTTCTACTACGAGGGTCAAACTGAAAGTTCTTAGAACTGGCCACTTATAAACAATATAATAAAAAAATAATTCTAAAATTTGAAAATAGAACTCTTTGCCAATATTACTGAGAATATATTTCATTAATTTGTCATTTGTTTTACGATTTGGCGGCAAATTGAAAATTGTCTGTGTCACGTCAACATGAATTTAACACGAGAAAATTTTCGTGCAATGATTTTTTATGACTTTCGATGTCATTTAAGTCAACAAGAAAGTTATGATAGACTACGATTGGCCTTTCACGATGAAGCCCCATCTCGTGCGACAGTTTACAACTGGTTTAATGAGTTTAAACGTGGTCGCACTAATCTCACTGATGATTTACGTGAGGGACGGCCTTCTACGGCGACGACTGAAGATAACATCTGTGTTGTGCGGCGTATGATAGAGACTGACAAAAGAGTGACCTATCAGCAGATTCGGACAAGCTTAGGCATCGGTATGAGTCAAGTGCACAAAATCCTCCACGAACATTTAGCAGTCAGGAAGCTTTGCGCCCGGTGGATAACTCATAATTTGACTGAGGCTCAAAAACTCCATCGTGTGGATTGGTGCCGTAAAATGATTGAAAGATTTAACGGAGGTGTCTCAAATGCTGTGTTCGACATACTAACAGGTGACGAAAGCTGGATTTACTGTTATGATCCTGAAACCAAAAGACAATCTGCTCAGTGGGTGTTTCCTTTCGAGAGGTTGCCAACTAAAGTGAAGAGAGATCGAAGTGCGGGAAAAAAAATGGTGGCCTCGTTCTTTGGAAGGATAGGTCATTTCGCAACAATTGTGTTAGAGGATCAAAAAACAGTTTCTGCAGAATGGTACACTACCAATTGTTTGCCACTTGTCTTGGAAAAAGTTCGAGAGAAACGACCTCGCAGTAGGATCCTCCTTCACCACGACAACGCCTCGTCGCACACCGCTAAGCGAACGATCGACTATTTGGCGACATCAAACGTTGAATTACTGGGTCACCCGCCGTATAGCCCCGACCTCGCCCCTTGTGATTTTTATTTATTTCCAAAAATTAAAGAAAAACTTAAAGGAAAGCGGTTTATGAATGCTGAAGAAGCGGTGGCTGCGTATCGCGATGCCATTGAAGAGAACCCTAAAGACGAGTGGGCAAAGTGCTTTTCCCAGTGGTTCCATCGCATGCAGCGGTGTATTGACGTGAATGGACAATATTTTGAAAAGATATAATAAAACTAATAACTGGCTAATGTAATCAGTTTTTGATTTTCTAAGAACTTTCAGTTTGACCCTCGTACTACTACTATTAGGATTAAGAGACTAAGTTAAACTTTCGTACCTGATCTATGTGAGTGAAGATGCTGTTGTAAAGTTCAG
This sequence comes from Abrostola triplasia, assembly GCA_946251915.1. NCBI lineage: Eukaryota > Metazoa > Arthropoda > Insecta > Lepidoptera > Noctuidae > Abrostola > Abrostola triplasia. Next base: position 3,166,016 of record OX276434.1, on the reverse strand, counting down.
CGGCATGAAAATTTACTATATATTATTTTGTAGTAGTTTTAGTTTGTATTTTTACGTATAATATTTTTTGTGCGCCCGCAGCGTTACCCGCGACATTTTTTCGGAATAAAAAGTAGCATATATATATGCAGGGCGTCAGATACCTCTATACCAAATATTATTGAAATCGGTCCAGCCGTTTGAGCGTAAAAAGGTGACAAACTCACTCACCAACTTTCTAGTTGTTTCTGTGTTTTCTAGTGTTCACCAACTTTCGCCTTTTTAATATAAGTGTGATTTTATAAAGATCAATTTTTAAACCTAATTGTTAAGGCAACTTTTTTAGTAGGTAGACTAATAGCGTTATATATGTATAAAAACTTTTTCATTTAAAATACTAAGTCAATAGTTATGCAAAGCCAGGCGTACCAATAACAAAACTCGTACAAAGTAGCAGTCGGGTAAAAAAATGGTGAACCATAAGCACCTTAAACAAATAGTTACTTAGAAAGCCTCTTTATTCAAACTTTGAGCACTAGGCCACCAACCACTTGGACACTTGGGGTAGACAAAACACCTAATCTACTTACAAACTTTATTCAACAACAATTGCTTTATAAACTTAAATGCTACTTTTATTTCTAGTTATATACTGTAAGGTCAGGCTGGATTAGGTCGTGGTACAGAGGTGGCGATGACGTCACGAGCTTAGTAAGTGACAGGATAGAAAATGAATGTGTTGCGCTGCTTCCGTGGCTTTTATGTTGCCCTGGTACCGTATCAAGTTTTCATGTTGATACTTATATGTTCCTTTGTAGAAGAAAGTATTGTTATTTTATGGAGTTATTCTTCTATACTTTTTAACACTGTATAACGTACCTTACAGTACGTATCTTTTTAACTAAAAATAACTTCTGGGAACCTCTAAATCCCTACTAATGTTATAAGCGCGAAAGTTTGTAAGTATGGATGGATGTTTGTTACTCTTTCACGTAAAAACTACTGAATGTGTTTCAATGAAATTTCATATGGATGCAGCTGACACCCTGGATCATATAGGCTACTTTTTATCCTGAAGAAATATAGCGGGTAACACCGCGGGGCGCAGCTAGTAATAACGTCTGCCACGTCTGCTTGATGATGAATTTAGCACAGTTTTATATTTCAATAATGTTTTGTTCCATTGCTTACTGAAGAGTGCTAGTAGAGTAAATCAGTTCTTAAATTCATAATAATCTTCCGGGCGACAAACACAAATAACTAATTCTTATAAAATTCTTTCGTACGTGTGTACTTCTTCTGTATAGTTGGACCCAGTAGGTGGGAGTGATTTTCCGGGCAGGACGTCGTCTGTGAGGCCGCTAGTATAATTATAAAAGAAGCATAAATAAGTGAATAGGTCCTAGTCAGACAACTAGAATTCATTATATTGTCCGTTTCAAAAAACCTTCTAATTCCATTATAAATATGAGGAAACAAAGAACAATATTTTCTTATACGAGTTCTCCAATATCGTAGATGCAAACAAAAATACTCCCACGTGAGCAAACATAAATTTATTATTAGAACACAGAATACACACGTACTTGATTTGAATTCTTATTTATCTCATATGAGGCATTCTTCTAACGCATAAGTGGCCAGTATCTGTATTTGAGCGCTACGGCTGATAATACTAAAGCACTTGGCATGATGGTGCTTTGGCTATATAGACAGATTGCTGTTTAAGAGACAGGTTTTTAGCCAGTTAAAGCTAAAATATTATAGTAGTTTTCTTTCAACTGTAACCTATAAATTCTAAAGAACAAACTCTTAACTAATTAGACTTCTTCTACTACTACTTTTTCCCCAATTGCTTTCATGATTACCTATTGTTTGCACTTAAATAGTTGTCATGACCTCAATTCTAGAAAACATTATCCTGAAATTCTTTCCTAATTTATTTTATTGTTATTATTTTTTTATTAATTATTATATTCTGAAGAAATATTACGTTGCTCTTATATGCACTATAATTGTGTGAGAAATAAACAGCTGTGCCTACTGTTTTTCTAACGCTCGTAGTTAACTCGGCACATAATTGATTTATTGAATTAATCGAGGCAGAAATCAAATTAAACAAGGTTGTATAGTCGGCAAAAATCTGATAGAAAAACATACAATCAAATTTAGAACCTTCTACTTTTTGAATTCGGAAAATACCAATAGTTGATGAAGAAATAAGTCTCATACATTTGATTAAACTATATTTATATACTAGCCCAGAGCTTCAACATAATTTTTCCGAATATTGTTTTTACTCTCAAGCACTGGGTATCGAGTTTTTGAGTCTAATTAATTTCTGCCTTATTACCCAAATATTTTAGCTGTGTAAATTAAGATGTAAATGTACCCTTATTAAACGTAGAATTAAGAAAAATATACTTAATACGAATAATCGTTTTCGACACAAACATGTCTCTTTAAAAGATTTTTGTTTAATGATCCGCGCGTTTAAATGGCCATTAGCTGGGAAATGGAACCATTATGTTCAAGAGTCATAGTCATCATAGAATACATTTTTCAGTTTACATCATTATAAAAAATACTAAAATTACAATAGAAAAAAGCAAAGTAATGTACCATCGCTCTGATTGTAACGAAAGTAGTACATAGTTAGAAGCTAGTATTGTTCAGTCATGTTTCACCAGAAAACATTATTATTGGTCGGACAAAATCGACCATATTTCAATTACTTATTGTGAAAATTATTAGAAAAGATAATTATTGCGTCTTTATTAATTTTTCAATCACAGTTATTGTAGGAAATTAGTCTAGATTGTCAACTGCGTTATAAGTCCAGCCCCCTTACCATGAACTCTTAAAGCAGGACAGTTTACGTTGTGAGACTTCACACTGCACTACACGTATCGGCGTCTCGCTTCAACATCGTAAACTGTCCTGCTTTAAGCGTTTATGGTAAGGAGGCAGATCTTACGCATATAAATCCGGTAAGTACACCCCAAGACACGATGTCAGGGCTATTGTTGCGAATGTTACCCAAAACCCATTAAATTTTCATCACACTTTGCTATTATTTCAAGATTAAGACCTCTACACACGATGTCCCATGTTTACGCGAAAACATAATACAAAGTTTAAACAATTGTTTCGACAAATCCTTTTGTAGTCGGCCTAGAGCGTGGGGCTATTTGTATACGCACCAGCGATGTTACCTCGACGGCTTTATTCATAAATGCGGGTACGAAAATGTGGAAGGCTTGGTCTGGTGAAAAGTGATGCGTGTGGATAGGTCGGTTGCACTGAATTGAGCAATTTGGCTGTCCAATATAAAACTGAAGTGTTGTACTGATCTTACTTTTAATATGAGTAACTTTTCTTCTCTTTATAATTTGTATCATTAAATATAATAGTGCTATAGGGAGGAACGGGTTCTAAACCGACCCCAGGTCTAGTTTAAGCTTCATTAACCTCTTTTAGGGGAGGAGACTTATGTCTAGCAGTGGGTCATTTAAAAGCTGATGATGATGATGATGATGAACCTCTTTTAACCGTGTAAAATTGTGTTTTAGTGGACAAATAAACGATTATTATTTTTTATACCTAACATTGGGTTTGAATTCATTATATTTATTGTGGTCGTCTTATTGGACTGCAATCAATGATTACCCAACCAACCAATGTCGTTAGGTTGGGAAATAATTGATTGCTGTTACTCTGCTTACAGTACAAACACTTTTTATCCTATTGTAATTTTATCTACTTTAAAGATTATGTTTAAAATAACCTCATTTTCAATTCGTTTTAACATAGAAAACATTTGTGTTTATTATTTCTGTGCTTAATAATTCTAATACTTAACACATTTCTTTGGCAAACACTCCGAAACTTCAACATCAAAACAAACAAGGGTTTGCGAAACTGAAGACGTAGAGACTCAAATCCACAACACTCGTACTTACTTAGTTGATTTATTACATTAACGGAAGCACCAGGAATTAGACACAATTGCGTACAAGATTAATGACTGAGGATACAACAAATTTTATGCCTTGGATCCTCCAACAGATTTACGTCCTACGAAGTTTGGTTGTATTTCGTTTTCAGCGCTGTATCAACCTCAGGAGACCTACATTTAAAGTTATTTATTCATAGTTTTGAACTAGTATCTATGATATGATTTGAGCCGAGTGGTATCCGGCCTAGAATTGATCATCCCCTTTCCTCCCGTGGGTCATAAGAGGCGACTAAGGTGAAATTCAGAACATGGGCAGTAGCGTCTTCTGTAACTTCACCACTAATACTGCGATCCCCAAGACGCTTGGCAAGCGTGGGGATCCGGCTGATAATGATGATTTTAAATAAAAATAAACATAGACCCCTCCTCCATTTTGAAGTCGGTCGAAAATTACCTTTATTGATTTGGGAAAATTGCAAAACGAGTCAAAATTATGACAATTATGAGAAAATGTAAGTTACAATACGTAAATGCGGCGCGGAATGGTGCCTACATTTGAGGTGCACTTGGAAATGGAAATGGACTTAATGAGTGGTGATACTTTAATGCAAATCTTGCGCAACCTGGGCTGAAAGCATACCATTCATTAAATTATTAAATTATATTAAATGCCAGACAGCATTACTGTATGGCCATATTAAATATTTTATTTCTATAAATAATTATTACATACTAGCTGATGCCCACGACTTCGTCCGCGTGGATTTCGGATAAAGTCTATAGATTTTTGAGCCAGAAACCCTCTTTGGTGACCTCGGAAGACCCTGCCAAAGTTTTATCACAATCTGCTTACTGGTTCAAGAGCGTATATTTGACAAACTTGCAAACATTCATTTTTACTTATGTAGACAGATACAAGAAAGAAGACGATAGATAGAAGATAATAATTTAATGAGTCATTCTTATACTAAACTCATCCATGTCATCGTTGAGGCTGGTACGAGACACATAATTATGATTATTGTCAATAACGAGTCATTATTGGCGCTGATGCTCCAGCTAATTTGATTAACAGTACGAATATATATTTTTTTAATATTAGTTTAAGAGAAGATATTTACTTTTTTTTTATAAGAAAACGTCGCCCCACACTGGAAATTTCTCCTGTGTCGTCGGTGCGTTTCACAAACATGAAATATCACATACACAAACACCCAGACTCGGGACAAACATCTGTGGTTCGCACAAAGTTTTGCCCCGTGCGGGAATCGAACCCGCAACCCTTAGCGCAACAGTCCAATCGCTTAGCCACTGCGCTAATCAGGTCGTCAAAGATTTATTGCATTCAATGGTATTGTCACCATTAGTTGAACATAAATGTAGCCAATATTAAGTTTGTTCTCATTTCTACGACTGTAATGTTACAACAATAAGTTTTTCTCTTAATAATCTTCGCTAGTACAGAGGTACCTTATTTATATACACAAAAATAAATTGTAAAAAGCAACAAAGAAATGCAGAGTACAAAGGCATTTCTCATTTTTATATAAATCTTTTCTACAGGAACTACTACAGTAGAATGCGAAACGTGAAAGGACTAAGCTAAAAATATATTTTTGTGCAAATAATTAGGGTAAATAAACCATTTTTCACGTGTATACCAGTCATGTCAGAGTAGACGTACCTACTTATGGCACATACACATTTAACACACCCATTTTGCCAAAAAGTATTGCTTCAGGAGAAATCAACCAAACATTTAAAATATCAGTCTAACCCGATCAATATTCAGTTAAAGATTGTGTATAAGATATAAAATTCGGAAAACTTCTTTGGTATCAAGAATTGTCTAATGTATAGTAGCTGCGATTTTTGTAACACTAATTTCTCAATTGCGCGAATGCACCCCGACAGATGGGCTAACATCGTCACTCACTGGACGCCTGAGGGTGGACATCGTCGCCGAGGTCGACCACTGCGAAGGTGGTGTGACGATCTGGTCACATATGCAGGACGCACGTGGTCAGATATTACAAAGGATAGAGTGGTTTGGAGGAAGAAGGGGAGTCCTTTGCCCAGCAGTGGGAAACAAAATAGGCTACGAAAAAAAAACTCAACTCAAGACGGTAAGATATAGACCCATTCAAAAAAGTATTTAACCATTGAGAGTACGTACCATCAGCGTTAATGTTCCAGTCTAAAGTTTAAAGGGAAATAGTATGATTTATTCACGCGAACCTTCATAACAATGTAATGTGTGTGTATCATTTGTTTAACAAAGTACAATGGATCTTAAATTACGATACAGTAGAAGTTAGGAATGTCAAGACGACAGAACTACACAAAGAAAGTTATATTACTCTCACGAGCTGACTGTAGGAGCTTTTGAATTACACTATTTGTACTTAATAGTCTAATAACTGTGTAAGTTATTGTTCTTTCTTGATTATAACAGCCTGTAAATATCTACTATTATGCCTTAATAAAGGACTTTGTTGTAGCTACCTAGAGTATCTGACAAACTCATTACACACATACTTATTACGCATAGTTTTTTGGTGAATAACTGGCGTACAGGCTGGGGGTTTAAATGCACTAAATTGTGGTTACAAGTCACCAAACGTAACTTTTCAGTATAAATTATAAAACATAATATAGGTAATCTGAGATTTTGACTAAGTATAATACCTACTGTCCGATTAGCGGATTCCCATTATAACATGGGACTTTGTCCAATACTTTGCAAGATTTGGGAAGTAGTAAACTTTTTCTGCCCCTTGGCCTCTAAAGGAAAATGTGTTTATTAATTCGTCTCATTGTACGAACTTTTAAAAATAATTTATCTTACTTTAAGTGACTGGATGCATAAGGCAGAAGACCGGGCTCTGTAGTATAACTTGGAGGAGGCCTATGTCTAGCAGTGGACTGCAACCGGCTGCAGCTGATGATGAGACTAAACCTCTACTCTACATTTCATCGTTATACAATATTGTGTGTAAGTAGTAGATGGGGATCTCAGTAGCATAAACGCCAAGACTTGTACCTGTATAGAACCCGTGACCTTTGATCGTAGGCAAAGCGACTGCGCGAAAAGTGTCACCATTTCACCTTTCGTATAAAAGGTGAAGCTGTAGATACTTTTTATAATAATGCCTGCCCCCTTACCATGAACTCTTAAAGCAAGACAGTTTAAGATGTGAAAGCGAGTCGCCACTATGTGCAGTGTCATGCGGTGTTTCGTTTCCACAACGTTTACTGCGCTGTATTTATAATACATTGTAAAAGGATTGATTCTTACTCCTTTACCTTTACGATCGGTATTAGCCGTATTACTACCGTACTACTAAATACCGTATATACCGTATAGGCATGATGCCTTATGCTTATGGTATATACGGTATTTTACTTCTAATCTGTGTTTATTTGATGGGTTAGTTACCTTACTACCATCAGAAATAAACACATTCTAATATACTTAACTAATGATATATTGAAGTATAAGTTGCGTAAACTGTTCAAGCTTGCTTTACTGAAAGGTAATGTACGACGATGGTCTAATAAAAGTAACTATCTACTACTTATATATTACTCGATGTTCAAACTTATCTAAGCAGACCTTTTCACTGAAAAGATACGCAACCTCTACGTCTATAATGAAATTTGTTTAAAACCCCTTAAGATATTTGACCAAATTATTTATTTATCAACGTCGATAAAAGCATTCCGTTGGTCGTCTAACGTTCAACCGAGTACATTATAAATGTATCTTTGTTAGTCTCCATAAAGGAAATTAAATTTCCGGAGAATAGGGTACACACCCTAATGCCCTCCGAATTAAAATTCTAAAAGGCGATACGAGGACTGTAATAAACAAAATATTTTGACAGATTTATATAGTCCGAAATGTGTTCAGTCTACGCGTGCCTGCTTTATTATTTTTAGAACACCATTTATAAGCTTTTATACCTTAATTTGTTTCGTAAACTGTATTAGGTTAACATCGATGTCCATTGATTAGCTTACTACATTAATCATTTACGCTTTGTTAACAAACGTCAATGGAGTTGCGAAAATATAACAAATGGATATCGTATCTGGCAGGTATAATGCTAACATTTTGTAGGGCCTATTATTATAATAGGCCAGTAAAAGAAACCCCTGTCAGTATAATTCAGAAGGTTGTATTCTACATCGGATGCGTGAGTTATTCCGAGCCGTTACTCTATTGTAGCATCTAGTCTATCTTCATTAGCCAAGGGTCAAAATCGTACTAGGATCCGGTCAAGTGAATGAGGGTCCCACAAGGCGCGTGATACTCTTGTAACTTTTATATGTTACAATGGACCCCTTTCAAGGTTAATAGTGGAATGATTGAGAGGAGATGGATTTATTGAGTTTTTTTATAAAAATCTCACGTCATTCGAGCGACAATGGACATGCATCTACGAATATTAATTGAAATACGATACGTATGCAATTTTTGAAGAACAAAATATATTAATAATAACAGCTTATAACTGTCCCACTGCAGGGCAAAGGCCTCTTCTCGTATAGAGAAGGATTGAGCATTGATCACCACGCTCGCTCATGCGGGTTGGCGATTCCAGATAATTAAATCCAGGTTTCCTCATGACGTTTTCCATCACCGTTAGTCAGTGGTATCTTAGAATCACTAAGAAAGTATTTATTACATTGAAAAAGTCACATTGATACTTGGCCTTACATACAAATCCAGTATGTTTACCACTAGGCCACCACAACTTATATTAATAGTAGTAATTAATATAAATTTTGAAGAAGCAAATATATATTTAAACTCTGTGCCTCATGTACGACAAATATTGTCTTAAGGCAAATGTAGTTCTTACTGTAATATAACTTCAATTGAAATGTTTTTGAATGTAGATTGTCTAAGATCATCAAAACTTGAACAGACAGATTGTAATTTAAACATATTAATGTTATTTTACACTCGCATCTAAGCTTTTGTTTTCGTATCTATCGGTTATTTTGCTTCTAAATGTTATAGATTAAGTACTAAGATCTGTGAGTCTACTATGAGGTAATTCATTTTTTAAGGATAACCGTATTTGTATGTAAAGAAGCTCAGAGCCCCGTGGAATTTACGCCAATAACTAAAATTTGTAGTATGCAGAAAACTCGACGTTCAATGATAGTTTTGTCAGCACAAATATAACATAACATAACATCACGCCTGTATTCCCCGAAGGGGTAAACAGATGGGCATTTATAGTTCACGCAAATTTCGCCAGTTATGTTTTAGGTCTCAATGTAATGGGCGAGCCTATTGCCATCAACCGGGCACAAATCCAAACTTCGTGTTGCTACTGCGAATTACCTAATAGAAAAACCTAGTAACACTTTGCCCGACTCGGGATTATAACCCAAGGCCTCGTGCTCAGCAGTCACGCTTAGCAACCACTAGACCAACGAGGCAGTCAGCACTAATATACTGGCTGACCCACGTTTTAAAACATGATCATGACATAGTCGATACAATGAACTGGTACGTAGACCGTTTCCACGCGTTCACCCGTTGGATTCTAAATTTCCAATACATTCCGTGCACATGTAATGTTCACATTCCATACTCGTGCACATACCATATCCAAGCTTTACAATTCCATGATTGGGAAATTACATACTCAATCCAGCCTTCGGAGTTGTTAATAATTCTGAATTGAGGGAACTACAATCAATGGACAATTCATTTAAGGGTCTGTTGTTGTTTTTCAACTGTCAATTGTTTTTATGAATCGTTTGTAAAGACAGATTAAGGGTGGGCTCTATTAAATTAGGGTCATATAACCTAGGAAAGGGATCGTCACCGTATCGCCTTTTGCATCGCTGTTTGACAAGCGTCCACCTAACGTAAGCACAAAAGCGGATTAGCTGCTCCGATACGTCGCCGACCTCCGTGCTGGTTGAAGAATCTTTTGCTTTGTAAGCGCTGGGACGGCGAGACGTAAGCGCAGGGACGGCGAGCCGTAAGCGCAACCTTTAGATATCTAGTTTGCATTGATTCCTAATTGTAAACTTTACCATACTTATTATTTTTGTACGATTTAAAATTATATAAAATATCTAAATGATAAACATTTTGAAGATGTGCACTTGGCCGCTTAAACAAAAGGTAATAATCATGCCCTTTTTCCTGAACCACAGCCTGAACCTTTACTGCGTATAGTTTACAAATACATTATCTATAGGAACTTTCTTGTTGAGAAACTACTGACTAATGATGAAGATGACTAACATGCAGTGAGCAAGCTTGGCAATCAATCCTAGTAGCTTGTAACACAAAGACGTGATTATCAAAGATAGATCAGAAGCCTATACAATACGCTTTGATTCTCATTTCTCTAATAAATTGTCACTTATTTTACCGCGCTGACTAATAGCTGAGAATGTCAAACTCTGGGTACAAAACTGTGTAGGTGCGTAAACGATAACAAATTGACTAAAAGCATCCTGTGCCTACGCCTTAGGATGAATATATAATTTAAATAAATAACGTCCAATTGTCCTACCCATACCTACGGTCCTTAGAATTCTTCCTGCTCATTTTGAATTTTAGCTTAACACGCTAAACACAACAATCTTACCTAAACTAAGAGGATCGTATTGATAAACTGAGTCATGTTTGTCTCACAGTCAAGTAGGCATAAGAAAAATAATAATCTCTATTTGAGCACGGTTAATGACATGAAGCATGTTCTTGCAGTCGCATCAACTGAAGGTAGTAAGGTTATCCTAAGATACCTGGGTCTGGTGAAGAAAAAAATTTTGATGGAACCTTGTCAAAATTATTAATTCGATTAATAATTTCGATTTGACAAGGTTCCATCAGCAAGCATCGTCTTCAGTAGGTATTTGATGTTTTTCTATATCAAAAGAAGCATATACTTACGTGCAATCGGACACATACACCTAGCCAAATATTTGCTGGATTACCAGTTCTACTCATCACTGCATGATCTACGATGTGAACAGTGTACTGCGCACGACAATTCTCGAGTCGAACAAATTGATTTGACCGTCTCGGAGCCCGCAATGATATTAATCAGAAAATTAAATAGAAGCTGAAAAATTCTGGTTCCACTATAGCCATACGATTTCTCTTCACTTACTATAACTGACGATGACAAATAAAGAACTGTATTTTATTTTTTATTTTATTTATTTGGCTCACCAACAATTTTACACAATTGTACTAATGGAACTGTCAAAGAATATATTTTAAATGTAACGTCACATCTCCCTAGGTTACCTTTAATTCGACAAATATTCTGTAATCGACTCACAGCGACATCTAGTGACGTCACTCGAGAAACGGTGACCTAAAATTTTGGGCAAGTAGAACTTATATTTTCAGAGAATATGTTATTACGCAATATAGATGAGGCTTCTACAAAATGGAGGTTTATTAATATACACAAATTACAGCATTATGAATGCTTAAATGTATGTAATCTTACCACTACGCGATTAATCCTTTATTTTATTGCACTTGCGCCAATCATAATTGTTTTAATAATTTCGGATTAATTTACAATGCGAAGCGTCAAGCAAACATTATTAATATCATTTAGTTAATATAATTCTGTACCTCAAACTATCCGCTATTCATAATTTTAATAATCTTGTTTCCTTCCAGTTCTAAATATAAAAACATTTTTTTAAACGGAGCATTTTTTAATGGCATTCACAGTTACTCATTCAGCCAGTGAACCAGAATGCGTTACGTCAAAATATAATCTTAAATTAAAGGCTGGTGGCACACTTGACACAGTTTCCTACCTCTTTAACTCCTTTAAGCCAAGATCAGGCGTCGACCAAAACGACCTTTTGGAATTACATACACAATAAATCTAGGGCTCTTAATGTCTCTTGGCTTAAGCCGCGGATTACGATACCGCTTCAGGTTCACTGGTTATGGTGCTATGTTTTCTTAAACTTAAATTTATCGCTAAAATCTTAAATGGGACGATACACTGAGACCGAAATTACTTTGTTTATCTTTTAATGATTAATGGTTGCTGTAGATGTACGGGAAATGTTCATTTATCTTCAGAATTAAAATACTTATGATTAATCGATGTTGTAGGTCATTAGGTAAAATAAAAATTATAATATACAGTATTTTAAAAGTTAAGTAAGTCCTTATTTATTATAAAAATATTTACTTTTATCCACTAATTCCAAGCGCAAAGCTAATTTTAAGCTTTACGTTAATTATCATAGTTAAAACAGTTAAATAAAAAATCAACTCACCTCGTGAGAAACCAAAAAATATAAGTCCATAAAACAAACTGCCACTAAAACCAAAGAGTTCTATTTTCAAATTTCGTAACACCGAAAGGCGAAGGAAACTTCAAATGCTGCCTGTACGAGGCGCGTTTCTCCCCCACGGCGGCTCAGAGTCTACTGAATTTGAGGTTCTCTGGGAAATTATCTGTTGCACTATGTTCTATACATGCGCAAAGCTTACTTGTTCAATTCGCGTCACTTGTTTAACATTGCTGCGCCAATGAAAGCCGAAGCTTTGTGTACACGAACAAACACTCCAATGTATAAAGTAAAAACGATGGTATCATCGGGATTATGAAATTTGGAAAAATAATTTTTCGCTTTGTTTAGCAATATTCGACGTGAATTTTGAGTCAAAAGGTTTCTTTGTCAGCGTCCGTTTGTGCTATTGGAAAAATATTCTTCCATATTTCTTATTGTATGAAATACAAAACATTGTCTTCAAACGGAAAAAATGTGAATAATATTATATCTACCTTCATTCTATTTTTTTTAGGAGTTACTAAACAAACTTTGGTAACTGTATTGCAGTACCTAACACTTATAAATTTGCGTTTTTAATTAAACTGAAAATTGTCCAGCATACAAAAAAGGTTACGACGCATCGGTGACCCATTATGGTTTGCAAAGCCGTAAGGGGTAATTGTGGCAATCAGGAGCGTTTGTTTACCTATTTTAAAAAGTTCATTCACGGCGACCGCGCTTGCAATTCCCAGAGGAATTAGTAGAGGCTGATAGACCCAGCATGACGCTAAATTGATAACCATGGACTAAGGATATTTCCTTATTATTTATTGTCCTATATCCCTATGATTTATTGTAAGTCGAACGCTAATATTGTACTAAGTTCCATGTTCAAAAAATTATTAGAACAAAAAAGGTGAATACGTAAACAAAAAAACTCGACATAGGTCAAATTTGATTTAAGAATAATTACGACACAAGAGATTCTTCGACTAAAAATTAATTCAATGCTAATGAAATAATTAGTGAAATAAAACGTCGCATACGAAAGGCACAAATACTTTTTGGGCCCCAAAATCCTGTATTATTAACATTGGGGGTGGCGTTTAATCCCCTAAATACGGTAATTTTGAAAGTCGAAGCGAATGGGGGCAACTGTTTAATTATGTTTATTCTAATTTAATTTCCAACACTCTGTACACAAAGACTTAGTGGTAGACAACTGTGGGTTGTGCCTAGAAATGGCATGTTAAGATTTTTTTTATTCGTCAATAATATGACGATCTGATATTATGATGACCTGATTGGCGCATTGGCTAAACGATTGGACTGCTTCGCTAAGGGTTGCAGGTTTGATTGAAGTAGGGAACAAAAATTTGTGTGATCCACAGTTTTTTGTCTCGGGTCTGGGTGTTTGTGGAACACATCCACAATGCAGGTTTGCTGAGTAGAATGCCTTGTTAACATTTTGACTACCTTTAGTAACGCAGGAGCTAAGCAAATGCACTGCTACGCTAATAGTTGCGAGTTAGGTTCCCGTACGGGACAAATATTAATTATATTATCCAGACTTGTTTGTCAAAAGTGACACAAATAGGTCTAGATGATAGAATTATTTAGTTTGCAAACACAATTATTTAAAAGTTTGATCAGAAATCGAGTGTTGGGATGAAAATATTTAAGACCAAACAACACATTACGATTTTGTACATAAAACATAAGTCAGTGAGTTGCGGTAGTGTGCTTTATAATATTAAAAGATTCTAAGCTTGGTGTTATACAACTGTCACTTCTTGCTCGACATCTTACATCTAGGTTAAATATTAAGGGTGCACAACACGGCCAAAAAATTAAAAAATGCTCAAAAAATGTTCACCAGCTCTGCAGTACGAAGGTGAGTTTATTTTAATTTAGCTGCTGTAGTCTTGTGAAGGAAAAATAATTATGTGAGAAAATTTACAGCTGGCGAAAGAGTTCTCGTTTGTAACATAAATGTGTTCAAATGTACTCAGGACAATACGGTTTTAATTAAATTATCATTGTTGTCCAAGGTGGACATTCTATGCTTAGCCATATAGAATTGGAGAATCATGGCGCTCAAAAATTAAGGATGTTACCCACTGCATTTCACAAGCGGCATTGAGCGAAACATATCTACTGTAGGTTAGATAAGGCACGGGTTGGAAACTGACGTGGTCAAGAAGAGAAAACCAAGGTGGAGATGGACGGGAGATCTTAACTTCTACCAAAAAGACTTATTCAAATGAACACTGAACAGAATTGGGAGGGAAAGGAGAGAGAGCCGCCTTCGCTTTGCGGAATGATACGCTCAAAAAATGCTAGGTTCCATTAAGCCAAGGTTAGGTCCAAAAAGCCAGGGACTGCCAAAAGCCGGTGGTTGGGTTGACAACATTAACAAATTCGCTAAAACACCATCAGGGGGGCTGGTGTTCTTAGACAAGTGGCAAAACACTTGAAATTTATGGCATCGATAACATAGTCGAAACATTATGTCATTCCATTTATCATTCTATTCGTTTACTATTCGTCAAGCGTTTTGCTACTTGGCTAGGGGGACTGAACAAGAGACGCAAACAATTAGAGAAGGATAGCAAGGCTAAGGAGAGGCCCATACCCAGCAGTGAGTGATGCCGGGAGATGATGATGATGACATTAGTACGTGAATAGAAACGATACTTAGTGCTGATCAATACTTGTTCCTTCCTCATACGAGATAAACCCAATTTCGCTTGAATGTCACTCTAAAGATCAGATTATCGACAAGTTGATACTGCAAAACACATTATCTTTGTTTCCCCTCGACTCTATTTAAGCAGTACACGTCACATGCAGTGAGATGTGACGTCATCGCATCCGGCAAGGCTCTACCGAAGTTTACACGATCGTGCGACATACATAAGAAGCCCGACATCTATCTTTGGGTTTCCCAACGCCAAGGACTTTGTTATTCATTGAAACATCGCAACAACTGTGCTCTATGGCCTTACAAAACTAACTGAATATCTTCCTTTACCAATTACTGTAGAAAGGTCCTTCTATTGTGTCAATAAAAATAGCTCGTTCTATTCTGGATAAGGATTAAGTGAAGTCAAGTATATACCAAATTAGAAGATTGTGTCTTTGCATTATAATGGTGTATGTCTGTCACTACGACAACGTTTTTTTCTTTTTTTATAGTCCCTCATGTCTAAGGCTCGTAGTCAGCATCAGAGTTGTATCTAGAGCAGATGATTTGCCTTCAACAGTCTGTCCAGGGCGAGCTTTACGATCGTACAAAATTTGGAGGGGATAAACGTTTCACTTGATCGATCCATCTTCTTGGGTTAAAAATAGAACATAAGTACTTTATAGTGAACTATAGAAACACAAACTATTTACATCAGCTAACTTATAAAAGGAGGTTATAAATAACAAATACCAGTACAATTCCAACCACAAATCCTACAAGAACACGAGTCACCATATATGAAAAACAAATTAGATATACAACGTACTTCGCCTTAACACAATTACCAGAGTAGAGTCATCTGTTTGTATGTATATCGCAATGCATTAGCATAGTAATGACGCAGAGCTTGCCTTTAACAATTAGTTAATCAGATACAGAGGTGCTAATTCGAAAAACCTAGCCGTATGTCCGCATGATATCTACCTACGGTTCGCCCTTACAGTGTTTACATGTTATCCTAGTTTCAAAGTACGTTTCTCTTAGATATTTTTCTTGTATTATGGTGCGTTTTTTATATAATTATAATAATTATATACTGTGCAAGTGTGCACTGAATATACCATTAACTAAATATACTTACTATGCACAAACGCGAGAACGAGAGACAAATAATTATAATATAAATTCGGTACTGTTGTTGTAATTCGGTAAAAATAAAATATACATACCTACATAATAATGTGAAAGATTTTTTGGCAATAATAGTTATTATAATTCATATTAATGTCAGTGAACCTTTCAACCAGATAGAATTAGAATGATATAAGATTCAAAATTATCTGGTACTAAAATAATTATGTTCTTTAAATCTAACAAAAGTGAATAGCTCATTGAATCCAGACTCCAATAGAGAATAATGTCTACGCAACCCTATTTCGTGCCTACTAAAAGGTTTTGTTTTTCAAAAGGGTCCACCACAAGCCCTAAAGATAAATAAACGCCTAACGATTCTATAGAATTCATTATGTCACGTACAAAAATCACATACCGCCCAGACATTAAACAAATACTATGTACGCCTTACAAATATTTGTCTAGGCTGGGAATTGAACTTTGACCTCCAACGGGCACGATACAATAGGTATAATTTATTTTACATTGGCTGCCGACTCTTAATGTCTGTATGGATATTATCATCACGCCTGTGCTCATGAAATAGACAAAGAGACCTTAAAGCATTCTATGATTTTAACAGACAGGTTGTACCCACGTAAAAGGAAAAGACTTTTAGAAACTTCAAAATAATACAGCCTCCTAACCATGAACTCTTAAAGCAGGACAGTTTACGTTATGAAATCGAGACGCCGCTACGTCCAGAGTAATGCGTCTCGCTTCCACAAGCTAAACTGTCTTGCTTTAGGAGTTCATGATAAGGAGGCTGTAGTAGCCCTCTGACATGGCTTTAGACATTGTTGAAAAATCTCTCAGGTGTGTCGGTTTCCTTAAGATTTTTTCCTTCAATTGATAACTAATTTATAATACGCACATGAATGCGAAAAGACATTGGCGCGTGCCGGTGTTTGAGCTTGCGACCTTTGACTTCGCAGTCCAACGGTCACACCACTCGGCTATCAGTGCAGCGAATGCGTAATGACATGTCTACATATAACACAATAATATATTTATGACATTAAGAAAGTCACATTAGTAACAGTTTAAACATGTAAACTGATCATTAGACCTTAACTATCGCGACTTGATAGAATGATTTGATTAAATAAAAAGATATGGGAGTAAAATTAAAGAATATACAGGGGGATGTCTGTGGGGCATGTCAACGTAACACAAAAGCGATCTTGTGTGGTTGTTTTAAAGAGACACTGCTTCCTGTCTGCCGGGAGCGTGTGTGGTGCAGGTCATAGGCTGCAGCGGTATCTTTCTGATACCTATATGATTCCAAAATGTAGCAATTTCCTTATTTGTGGAATATAAAAACAAATAATCCAACCTACGAAAATGAAACATTTTCTTATGCATGTTTTTGATCGGTCGTTCTTTTGTTTTGGTACGGTAGTATGCTTTAAAATTAATACTTTGGAAGAATGTAGGTACAATTAATGCACCGCTTCTTCTTTTAATTTTACTTCGCATTGTTCTTTTGTCATCTTTGAAAATGCACAAGGTAGCGGTTTGATAAAACTCAGGTAATAAACTAGTGTAACCAATTCAATGTTATATTTCTTAGTAATTTTAAAACATACTTGCTATCGCATGGATAAAAATAATGCTTGTCGATATTTCAGTACAAAGGAACGCATATTACGTAACGAATCTAGGTGTATGTGATATTTCATGTTTGTGAAACGCATTCGCTATACATAAGAAATTCCTAATGTGGGGCGACGTTTTTTAAAAAGAAAAAAATACTACCAAATCTCAACTCTAAATAAATAAATAAAAAAACAACCGCTGCCGTTTCTAACCCGCACCAATTATAAAAGAAACATCACTGGCAGGGTCATAGAACAAAGGGTGGTCTCGAAACTGGAGGGCCCACCACTCCACTTGCTTTGTCCTCTGTGTCACATTGTTTAACTTTTACACACACCTACGTTCACACATCACATAGAACGTGTTCGTGGTATTATAAACATAGTTTTGGGACTACCATTCGTTTATTTATTTGAAAAACCAGCTGCGCCCCGCGGTGCTACCCGCTACATTTTTTCGGGATAAAAAGTAGCCTATGTGTTAATAGAAGGCGTCAGCTACGTCCATATAAAATTTTATCAAAATCGGTTTAGCCGTTTGAGCGTGAAGAGGTAACAAACATACAAACCCACAAACACACTCACAAACTTTCGCCTAGTAGACCGGTTGATACAATTTTTTATGTTAAAAAAACTAAATCTCTTGACGATCCGTCCGCCATGTTAGCTTTCGTAACCTACACGTCTCGATTTCTGATGTACTTTTACAGTGTACTGTTAGAATAGAATTCTATAAAATAAGCGGTGCTTTTAAAATATTTTTTTCTCATATCGTTTCTTATTTTATTTCGCGTATTATGTTCCCATCATCATCAGCTTTTAAGTGACCCACTGCTGAGCATAAGCCTCCTTCCATAAACGCCACTGATTCCTACTTTGGGCCTTTTGCATATATAATGTGGTAATTATCTATAATTACCACATTTAAAGCTATTGTTTCACCTTTACCAGTATTTTAATATTACAAATTCACATGTTGCTTAAATAAAATATAACATCGCTCCACAGATTAATAATAGTTCACAGAAAAATAATTATGACTAAACGAAGTGTCACATACCTACTTTTTTTACACATATATATGTATATACATCATTTTATTTACCATCAGAACAGCCCGAAGCGTCACATGCAAATTAACGATGCAGTTAATTACCTGCTCAAGCCCAATATGTATGGCATGTGCAATATATTACTGAGACCTTTCCATATGATAAGCGGCAAAATGTAGGTTAGGTGAAATGTAGGCGACTGCTGAGAACATAGAACCCCTTCATCTGCACCTTTGGGGATTACAGGCCTGATTGTATTAATAAAATACTACTTATATCATGTAAAGTTTTCATAAAACTACATCTTTTTATCGGACTATAGTATTCATCATGAATACTATCATCATCATAGATGATGATGATGATAGTATTCATCATCATCATTAGCCGCAGTACGTCCACTGTTGAACAAAGGTCTTCCCTTAGAACGACAGAGTAATGCGAGCATACAAATATTTGTCACATGGAAACTAAAATATAGTGGTTGCTGTATTCAGATGGGTCAAACCTATCCTATCATCTATATAAATTAATCATACAACTATACAAGTAATTACAACGGTAATAACTATCTACTTGAATCAAACAAAATTAACCAAAGATTTGTATCTTTAAAAAAACGTCCCCACAATAGGACTTTCTCCTGTATCGTGGGTCCGTTTCACAAATATGAAATATCACATACACAAACACCCAGACTGGACAAACATCTGCGGATCTCTTTTTGTCCCGTGGCCTTGAACTCCCAAACCCTAGCGCGGCAGTCAGCAGCCACTGCTCCAACCAGATTATTTAATTGGATTAGTTCACCTAATTAAAAAAAAATAGCCCAGATATAAAAGAATCTAAAAACATGATAAGTACAGAACACGCTGTTCATAAAGCCTAACTATAACGTGCTCCGCTTATAACTAACTTTATTGACCAATAAATACAAATAACCATTTATATGAAACTTGCTAGACATATTGTGTTGGCCTGAATAGGGCATAATGCGTTAAAAGGGCAAAGAAGTAAACACCAGCGTGAAGTTCATAGCAGGGCATCGACACGTGTGTCATTCACAATAGACTATCAATGAGTTGAATCCGCAAGCTTTTAATTTGAGTCCAAAAAGGTTGTCTAAGTATCCATTCTATTTTTCTTATATTTTAGGTGACTTTTTTGTTTTTTGGTGAATTGTTTAGTGGCATTTTTTAAACAGACTTCAAATTCCCAAAACTCGTTTCGTAGTACAATCCAAATTATCAATTCCAGCTAATCTAATGTCTGTATAATATAAATTAGTTTCCAAGAATATGTAAACGATTTTTATTCCAATAACCTTATTAGTATATTAGGACACAAATAAATGGCCTGTAAAAAGAAATTATTTAGAATTTAGATCACAAAATACTCTAATTGTACTCTCCGCTCAATAAATAGAGAAATCGTGGCCAATACAAACGTGAAGTCATAAATGACACCGAAGTAGTTTATACCAAACAGCTCACTATTATAGATATTCGGCTTTTATGTATCATAAAAAGTTATCGTAAAAACATTCGCACGATGTTTTATTATAATAAACTACTCTGTTGCCTCCAGGAATCGAATTCAAGACTCTTCAATCCACATTTCGACACTCATAAAACACATAAATAAATTGGATATTTGAGGAAAAAAGTGATCCGCGAGCGATTTTTATTGTTTTCCCAAGTGTTGGTCGTAACCAAGTCAATGTGATTGATGTGTTACACGAAAATGATCCTTAAGTGTTTGTTATAGAGGTTAATTAGTACGTAAAATGTGTTTGTAGCTCGAGTAGGATGCCTGTGACATCCTTTTGTGCAGAGCTGGCGTGCTTTTGTTTAATAGCGCCTTTGTTTGTGTGTTTGTTAACAATGTCGGAACTCTTATTAACTGGATGACATACAAGTTCGTTATAATTAAAAAGAAAATCAGTTTTGCATTTTGTTACGAGAATAACATAACAGCTCTGTTTATGACGTGTGTGTTGAGGTTATAAGTAAGTGACCTGTAAAAAGAAAACCTTGGGAAACTAAAGAATTGACTTTTATTATGACGGTTGTATTTGGACTCTAAAATTTTATTACTGCTTATAAATTAGCCCTCATCGCCTTTTTAAATTAAATCTTTTAAAGCATTTATGCCGAATAAATCTCTTGTATATACTATCAAACTAAAAACTTTAAATTAAACCATAATAGTAATAGTTAACATAATAATTCTTATCGTAGCAAATTACGTTTATGAATTGCGAAATATTTTAAAGCCTGGTAATTAAATCGTATCAAACTTTATTAATAGAGCTGCAATTGGTATCATGAATAAATTGCAATTGTACAAGTTCGGTGGAATACAAACACCAACTTATAACAAAGTTTCTATTACAAATATTGCGAATTGCTGTAACCATTCATGCGTGCATAACATTAGACTTGGCTGTAGATTTAATCGCTTATTACTACCACTTTGAGACCGACGGTTAATTTGAAAATTAGTTGTTCCATCCATTGAAAATTCCATATGAAACTTCACTTTGTAATGACACGCAAGCCCAGCGATGGTTGTCAAACAATAAGTTACAAACTGAACATTTCGCAGAGGTGGCGTATTCGGTAGCAGGGTACGGTGTTTCGGTATAACGGCCATATTAACTGGAATTCCTTTCAGATTGGCCCCGGTCTCGACCCTCATCAGATTGGACACTGTCATTACACATTAGATAATTTCGGATAGTCTCATGTTGTGTACAGATGCGAAATGAAGTGTACATTACATTATTTTAATATAAACAGTTCGTTTTACACAGAAATCTGTTAATTTTAAACGCAAATAAAGCTAATTATTGAATGATACACCTATGTATAGTTTCGGATTACACAAAATTATTTAATTATAAATTAGTTGCCAGTTGCTAAAAATTGTGAAGGAAATCATGCATCATCATGATGAAACCAGCACACCTGAGAGACTTTCAACGATGTGTAAAGCCATGTCTAAAGGCCTAAGAGCGGTTTAAACTCTGACACTAGGTTGCTCATCAAACATACGATACGAAGAAGAAGAATTAATTTTATTATTTTAGGTAGGTATTTATTTTTAAGTGGAAAGAAACGAATTGAACGGTTGAAACTGACTTCGTTCATCTTTTGTGCATTTTACTGCTGAAAATAAATAATTACATAATAGGTTTCATTTCTGAGAACTGGAGAATAATCAAACAAAATCTAATAGCAAAAAGAACTAAATTGAACATTTTGATCAATTTAGATCAACATTTTCAATTTAGTTCTTTTTATAGTAATTTTAATGGACAAGAACTGAGTTTTTAGTATAATATTACACTTAATAATTACCTATTTGCATCCAAATATGTATATTTCGTACACCTAGCACTTAGCAGTTCTCATAATCTCAGAATATTAAAATATAAGCTTTAACTGTAATTAAATACCTTGCTATTCAAAGAAATTTTTATTACTATAGGCTTAACAATTTTATGACCCAAATTTGGCACAGCTGACCCTATTAGTATGCTAAAAGCATTCATTTTAAGTCTGAGGCGAGTAACTTGAATTTTAAGTAGATTGATTACTGAATTATGAATTATGTCTCAGACACAGCCCTATCGTAATTCATACATACTTTATTGTGTTTGTTCCACCATAAAGCGGTTCATAATATCCCAGGAGGGTCACACATAATACCCATTTTATAAATCTTTAATGTCTTAATTGTCAGGATGATACTTACAACACACACACACACAACTACAGCTCCAAAACATAAGTGTCAGATTGACAAGACTTCTGGCCTCGCCTGTACATACCAACTTAAATTACGCTATTACGTGAAACACCGCTGTAATACCTAACAATGGATCGCATTAGAACCTCGCCAATGAAGCGGCCCGCCGCAACGTGGATCACTTGATTTCCCCGAAGGCCCCTGAGATCTGTCCAAATCTTACCCTTCTCTTGTAATATACGATTTGGATAACAGATTGCTTTTGAAATTACGATTAAGTCGCGGCCAATAATTTATTCCTGGACTCATTATTGAGTTAGTTGAGACTTTGAGTGCTTCAATCAGGATCCAACAGTCTTGAACGAACACATATCAATGATACCTATGTTACGATGGCTAAGATTGTGATGTCTCTGATTCAAGTAGTCTACTCAATAAGTCGTAAAATTGGCCCAGTTTTGTGGCTAAACTCGTGTTCAAGCAAAGGAAAAGGTAGTCAATAGTAGAAACAACTGGTTTGCATAATTTGGCCTCGGTTTATGTAATGAACTCTCCGTCTAGATCTGATTTAGGTAAGGCTGGTGTAGCGATTTTATTAGCTTTTTGTTTTATGATTCTGATTTGT
Organism: Abrostola triplasia; assembly: GCA_946251915.1. Lineage (NCBI taxonomy): Eukaryota > Metazoa > Arthropoda > Insecta > Lepidoptera > Noctuidae > Abrostola > Abrostola triplasia. The sequence goes on along the minus strand of OX276434.1, from coordinate 3,142,894 downwards.
ATAAGTCAGTTGTGATGGCCCTGGGGATTAGAAACCTGCTTTTTGAGCACAAAAGTTCAGAATTTGGTGTTGTTTTATGAAATAGTATACTCGTACTACCAATATTATATTTTAAATGTTTATGTAAAACGAAAAACGCGAGTAAAGCAGTCAACAGGTAAAACAAAATCATTGCCAATATTGTACTAAATTGTTTGTATTGTCTCGTAGAACTTTCACAGGCTGGATATAAAATATTTTTTTTTTACTAGCCTGGAATGTCCCACTGCTGGGCAAAGGCCTCCCTACTCTCTTTCCAAATCTCTCTGTTACCAGCTGCCAGCGACCAGCCAATATAAAATATTGAATGCGCAAAATAAATTAGCATCTAAAACAAAATTGTCATACATAGAATTAAGATACCTAACAGCTTTTATCGCAAAACCCCAGTCTAGTTATTTGTACTCATGAAATGCATTTTGAACTAAATTAGTAGAAACTCAGACTGCTTGTGTGAGACGTTACAACTCCCTCAAGTATACTTTAAACCCTGTAAGTCAAAGACATATTTCACAATATACCAAGCTGAAATATTCCTCAAAGCTCGTCCCTTCTTTTATTTGTTCAAATTTTTGGGGATCCATTCAAATTTTATCGTCTGCTACGCCGTTTGTTCTAACAATTCAATGTGTGGGTTACGCGGCAGGCGGCTTTAAATTGTGTTTTGGTAGCATACAATGTGATAAAGGTAAACAATTTTTTCTTGTTTTTTTTTTTCATTGAATCTAATTGTAACCGTATAATAACCATTTTGGCGTTTATTATTTTCTGGTTTTTGCATACTTTTCTCGCTAACGGTCTGACTAAACCGAAAACTAAGTAAACTGAAAAGTACATTAACGAATGTTTATTGAGTTGAAGACATTTGACGACCTGATTGGCTCAGTGGCTAAGCAATTAGACTGCTGCGCTAATAGTTGCGGGTTCGATTGCCGCAAGAGACAAAAATTTGTGTGATCCGCAGATGTTTGTCCCGAGTCTGGGTGTTTGTGTGTGTGATTGTTCATGTTTGTGAAACGCACCCACGATGCAAGAGAAATTCTTAATGTGAGGCGAATATAAAAAAAATACAAATAAAAAATATGCAGTTAAATTGACAACATTCTTATTTAAAATCGGTTAAAACTACCATCAAAAGACAGAGCAAAAAATAAAAAAAAACAAACCAAATTAATAAACAAAAGCCTATCTAACAACGCACCAATATTTGTTGCGCTCACAAACTCCAGTGTCAAAAAATGTAACGAACAATTTCATGAAATCCTTTACCGCGGCCATGTGATGTGAGTGTCGGGGATAATTGGAACAGTCTGTTCTAGAAGGACGGGAGCGCAATTACGCCGGCACCGTTTCAATGCTCCACCGACCACCATCCTGGGCTGGACACAAAAAAAACCGCCTAGCTGGCACTTTTTAGAGGTATTTCAGTTGAAATATACACCTAGTTGGCCTTTGCTATTTTAGATTGTTCGTCAAAAATAATTGGTGATTGGTATTTAATGATGAAGGCTTTTTCAGTTGTAACATGAAGGTAGGGTTTGCACTTGGTTTATGGCAATAGTACAGGATCAACTGTTACATTGGGACCTTTAACCGACTTTCATATAGTACCTACCCATCGAATTTAGATTGATCTTGGCCGACAGGCAACCTGCTAATTAACTGCCGAATTCGGGTACATCAGTGCTATACTCTACTTACCACTGGTAAGGCATGGTGCAAAGAAAACATAATTATTATAAAGATAGAAGAACTGGATGGAACCTGTGTGAGTATTTTAAAATCAATCAATGTTACCAATACAACTAAGGTGATTTGTCAACGTCTGGACGGCTTTTTGAAGAAAGCTGCAGTGCAGTGGTTTTAAATTGACTTGTCCCGGTAGACATGCATGAATCAGTCATAGCAGCATGGTAGCCTACCATAAAAACATAACATAACATCACGCCTGTATTCCCCGAAGGGGTAGGCAGAGGTGCACAGTCATATAGTATACCCACATTTCGCCAGTTATGTTTATAGGTCCCAATGTAATAGGGGGCGAGCCTATTGCCATCAACCGGGCACAAATCCAGACTCCGTGCTGCCACTGATAATTACCTAATGGAAAAACCCAGTAACACTGCCCGACCCGGGATTCGAACCTAGGATCTCGTGCTCAGCCTACCATAATAGGGCATTTACACTATATCTTAAACCCATTTTGCGGGTTAAGTCAAACTCTGCCTCGTGTACTAACTTTTAAACTATCGCGTTGCATGATTATAATATAATTAAATTACAACATGGGATTTAACCTGAACACAAGTATTTAATTATCGGTTTAAAGTTTCAACCGAGTTGCACTTCTCTGCCTTGCTGGTCTAGTGGTCGCTAAGCGCGACTGCTGAGCACGACATCCTGGTTTCGAATCCTGGGTCGGGCAAAGTGTTACTAACATTTCTATTTGGTAATTCTCAGTAGCATCACGAGTCTGGATTTAGGCAATTGATGGCAAAAGGCTTGTCCCCTTTAGATTGGGACTTGTCACATAACTGGCGTAATGTGGGCCTACCACTTGAAGCGTGATATTAAGTTATGAAAGTCAAATTCGATAATACTAATATTTGTACTCAGATCCTGATCTCTCTCCGGTCGTGTGGTCTACCGTCCCATCGGACTATGAGTGCATCTGTGTTTACGCGCATACTTGTACACTATAATATCTCCTGCGTAGTTGGCTAGTCTCAACTGAGACTGGCCGCCATGACAGAAATTCGGTCAGGAGAACTTTTATTTAAGATCTCGACTTTACACTCTACACACTGCCATCAATGTCAGTTGTGCAGAGTGTGTAGGCCGAATAAATACTGCAAACAGTTGATATACTACCGTAGTTGTAATAACATCCGTTATATATGAAAGACAAATAAAAATAATATTGAAATGTCAAGATAATAATAATATTATGCATGCCTTTACTACCCAACCCGTCGTTTCCACGGTTTACACTAACACCCACGCTATTCATATTCGGCATAGAATACCAACCTTTTTGGTTACCTCTTGACATTCATCATCCTCAGATCAGACTCGAAGCAATTCTCTATTTTTGACAGATGTCATTTTGTTCATTATAACCGTTGAGCTTTGAGCTTTATACGTTACTAGCTTCTGCCCGCAACTTCGTCCGCGTGGATATAGAATGTTGTATAGCCTATAGTCTTCTTCGATAAATTGACTATCCAACACAAATAATTTTCATTCAATTTCGGTCGTTTCTGAGATTAGCGCGTTCAACCAAACAAAGAAACTCTACAGTTTTAAGTTCAATGATTAAGTTAAGCTCCTTTCTCGGGTCTTAAACTTTCTACATTTTCTTTTTACATATTAAATTTCATCAAAATCCGTCCAGCGGTTTAGTCGTGAATGCGAAACAGACAGAGTTACTTTCACATTTATAATATTAGTATGGATGAATGTATATATATTTTATTACACTATTTCGTACTACGAGGGTCAAACTGAAAGTTCTTAGAAAATCAAAAACTGATTACATTAGCCAGTTATTAGTTTTATTATATCTTTTCAAAATATTGTCCATTCACGTCAATACACCGCTGCATGCGATGGAACCACTGGGAAAAGCACTTTGCCCACTCGTCTTTAGGGTTCTCTTCAATGGCATCGCGATACGCAGCCACCGCTTCTTCAGCATTCATAAACCGCTTTCCTTTAAGTTTTTCTTTAATTTTTGGAAATAAATAAAAATCACAAGGGGCGAGGTCGGGGCTATACGGCGGGTGACCCAGTAATTCAACGTTTGATGTCGCCAAATAGTCGATCGTTCGCTTAGCGGTGTGCGACGAGGCGTTGTCGTGGTGAAGGAGGATCCTACTGCGAGGTCGTTTCTCTCGAACTTTTTCCAAGACAAGTGGCAAACAATTGGTAGTGTACGATTCTGCAGAAACTGTTTTTTGATCCTCTAACACAATTGTTGCGAAATGACCTATCCTTCCAAAGAACGAGGCCACCATTTTTTTTCCCGCACTTCGGTCTCTCTTCACTTTAGTTGGCAACCTCTCGAAAGGAAACACCCACTGAGCGGATTGTCTTTTGGTTTCAGGATCATAACAGTAAATCCAGCTTTCGTCACCTGTTAGTATGTCGAACACAGCATTTGAGTCACCTCCGTTAAATCTTTCAATCATTTTACGGCACCAATCCACACGATGGAGTTTTTGAGCCTCAGTCAAATTATGAGGTATCCACCGGGCGCAAAGCTTCCTGACTGCTAAATGTTCGTGGAGGATTTTGTGCACTTGACTCATACCGATGCCTAAGCTTGTCCGAATCTGCTGATAGGTCACTCTTTTGTCAGTCTCTATCATACGTCGCACAACACAGATGTTATCTTCAGTCGTCGCCGTAGAAGGCCGTCCCTCACGTAAATCATCAGTGAGATTAGTGCGACCACGTTTAAACTCATTAAACCAGTTGTAAACTGTCGCACGAGATGGGGCTTCATCGTGAAAGGCCAATCGTAGTCTATCATAACTTTCTTGTTGACTTAAATGACATCGAAAGTCATAAAAAATCATTGCACGAAAATTTTCTCGTGTTAAATTCATGTTGACGTGACACAGACAATTTTCAATTTGCCGCCAAATCGTAAAACAAATGACAAATTAATGAAATATATACTCAGGAATATTGGCAAAGAGTTCTATTTTCAAATTTTAGAATTATTTTTTTATTATATTGTTTATAAGTGGCCAGTTCTAAGAACTTTCAGTTTGACCCTCGTATATCATCCAAAGTACCTACACCACATGTTCTATGCACAAAAAGGCCTCATTTCCACAGTATTATGCCTACTTTCATCTTTCATTTGCCTTTTTAATAACTCTACAGTAATTATGATCTCTACACCGCTCAAAATGTTCCAGACATTTTTTCAAACCTCCAGCATTTCTATTAAAATTCCCGCATTACCAATTCTTTCTAAGCTTAATAATATTATGTCGTAACTCATTTCCAGTCGGGTCAGGGTTGCCTCACAAATGAGAATATAATGTGAACTGACCGCGCCGTTTATTGTTTTATTATAATCAATTCATGGCCTTTCTAAATATAATCTGGCTTCAGTATAAAGCTTATCGTAAATCTGTCGTTTTTATACTTGTTTTGACCATGTTTTTATTGTTATTTAATTGTTTTGTGTCGGCTGTTAATTAGCTTAAGAGCATGTAGGTATTACTTTTTTAAGCCTTGGGTAGTTAGGCATTTGAATACAAACCATTGCGTCTTATTTGAATTGATTATTTTTCTACAAAAGATGGTCTTAATATCAAGGCTAATAAAACATAATTTTACCTTCAATATATTTTCAACTTGCCTCTATAACAAAAAATAGAAAAGTATACATAACAATGTAGAAGGAAACAGCCTTACCTACCCTACAAATCTTTCCTGTTATAAAAATAAAGTTGTTATGTTCATTTTTTGTAGCCAATTAGTCTTCTAAGCCGCACCAAGCGTTTATTGTTACCTAATAGACGTTTATAAATTCAAGATATTAAGGTAAACATGATCAAAATAATTTCCGGTTAAGGCAACATATTATAATACATTAACCGGGTTCTCAGATCTTTGACAAAAGCCACAGCACTTGTAAAAGTCAATGTAGGTAGTACCCAATAATTATATGGAGTCCATTGTTGCTACTACATAATATAATTCAATTCCCAAGTTTGCCCAACCATTTCGAACAAAAATACCAATGTTGATACACCTACTTTCTTTTGACTTTTATTTCGTTGCCATTCCTTAAAAAAGTTAATTTTCCTGTTCCTTTATTTGTTATTCCAGCGCCCCTAGGCAAGTTATATATGTAGATGTAGATACGACACTTCTAAATGGTAAGCTAATATCAATTTCCCCGTAGCATTCACATAGCAACACAAAATGCGAACGTAAAGTCAATCCCGCTACCTTAATAATGAGGTAAAAAAACATTTTCATAAACCCTAATAACTGTGGGATACCGAAATATAATGTAAAGTGTAACAGGCCGCCATAATACGCCATAATGTCAAATCCTTGTTGAAAATCGGTAAAAAAGAAAAGAACAAAAACAATAAGTCTTTGCCAATTCGAAAAAAGTTCAAAAGGGAAAGTAATTAAGATAAAAGATGTCATTACGTTTTGATCTAATAAATTGGCCACAGCGAACCGTGTAAAATCTTTTATTGTTTTTATTTTTCTTCCACTTTTTACCGAAGTGATGTAATTGGGTTTCTGAGCTGAGGGCAGAAATAAAGTTAATTGGGTACAATTATAAAATGCTGCAGGCTCTAAAAATATATTACACGTTGTAAATCAAGACTGGAGGTGGCATTAAAAAAGTGAGTGAGTTATTTAAAACAATCAACGATTTCAGTGGAGTTCTCAGTGGACTTTTATAGCTGACGAGTTCTGTGCACTGATATATCGTATAACAATGATTGTGCATCGGATGGATAGATTTATAGAAAAATGACACGAACAGAAATTTTTCTTTTTTAAGTATTCTAACACTATCATAAAAAATAATTTTGTATCAATGGGTTTATGGATCGAAAAACCACTTATATTACAAATGCCATGTCATATTTGGATTGAATGTAAACATACCAATAGCTAATTGCATTTTTATCATTAAGGATTTGTAACATCTTAACGATCATTTTTCCGTGACCTAGTGGCATATCTTGCCCATACCAAACTACAGAAGAAACGGTGTTAAGGGGAAACGTTACGGACAAATTATACCTAATAGCATTCATTTCATTTTAGGACCTTACTATACAGATTATATATAGACAGATTTTCGTTTCAACCATTTCCATGGTACCAGATACCAGAATAGTAGGTAAGTATGGTGTTCTTCTTCTTCGCATCTGCATCAGTCAATTGCCACACGGAGTCAATCCGTGGTCTCCGCCTACCCCTCAGGGAAACAGGCGTGACTTTATGTATGTGTATGTATCAGTCAATTGCCCCACGGATTATGTCATGACGTGGTGTAGAGACTGGAAAGCAAGGAAGGTAGCGAGGATGACAGTTCAGAGTGCGCCGGACGTACTTAAGCCCTACACTCGTGGAGGCTCTTTACTTGCACCCCAGTAAGGTGTTAATTAAATCAGAGGCCTCTTCCAGACATACTCTATGTGCGAGCATTTAAAATTCAAAGTTTACACTCAGCCAATTCTCGAGCTTTCCAATTTAGCTTTATGCCTTCAAAACCAACCACCACCAACTTTCATATTAACTATATCAGCTAATTAGTCTCCATCAGCCACTAAACGCAAACATTTAATATTAATAAGTCATTACCAAAGTCGTATTTAGGTAAACTTTATTAGTGAAACATCGGCAAAGGGTTTCCATCCATCCAATGATCAAAGCTCGAACGGTCGGCAATTTCCTTGGTTTTGGGAAACAATAATGTAGTGGGTCCCAGAAATATTAAATTTGGACGCATTTCCAAAACATCATTACCTTTGTGGTTACTATAATGGTTATGAAAGTTAATGAGAAGTCTTTTCATTTGATCAAGAAATCTTTGTGAACAAGTAATTAGGTCGCTATTAATTGTTTCTTATTTATTTGTAGGGACTGCCGACTAACTTGTCATTCTGTTTGAGCAATTTGAATTTAGATACGACATTAGCAGGAAAAGTTATATAATTTGCTCCTTCATTTAAAGACGACGGACGTACAACATTATGAAATAGGTATTATTATATTTACCAAAAAGTTAATAAGGAAGTTGATAAAAACAAAAAGTTGTTTTACTCCAGGAGTTTTAAAATGTTTATACAAAATACATCCCTAGCTTCCCAGGAATATAATGAAGCGAACTATACCTAGTTGTCAGCCACTAACACACTCCGAAATAAGGTTGGCAGTTATTCATATACAGTAAACGTCGAGTATGCGGACGGTAAAAATACCGCACGCTTTGAATGAAGTATAAAATTTCGCATCGTCAACACAAAGGACGCGGGTGCCGCCACAAAAGTTTGATATGAAAGCCTTTTCCTTCTGTGTATAAGGTTGACAGCCCTGCGAGCGCCTGCAGCGAACAATGTAATTTTTGCTTTTTTAATAGAAACCACAGCTTGACAAGCGAAACGTGGATACACAGACAGTTGCGGGCAGAACTTTAAATAAGGTACCTTGTTATAGCCAACCCTAATTCGTTACGGAAAACCTTAGCTTTATATTTATGCAAATTGTGAAATTTGAAGTTATTTTAGTGTTCCAAAAGTATTTTATTTAGATTTGTAGAAGGAAGTTTGTTTGTCAGTTACAAATAGGTCAAAATTTCTGGTGATATTTCGGTCATTTTTAACTTATGTTTAAGGCTTTTGGCGTAACTTGATGGTTACGATGAGCGGCTATTTCTAATCTGCTTAGCCAACTGAGGTAGCCTTTAGAGAATTAGTAGAGTTTGAGTGGAGTCTTATCTTGTATTGGCACATACACTCAAGGCGCGTAATATCTGGATGGTTTGGCTGGATTGCGTTGGGTTGGTAAGTGGTAGTCAAGAGTAGACTTGTGATGGTGGAGAGTCGCCTTTGCGGGGCAAGATTTTCAATAGCTGGAGCTGGTGAATTCAATTAAATTGTTTTGATGGAGCATCCTGGAGATTTGACACACTAATCTAACGATATTTTTCATCTCAACAACATACTAGGACTTTATCATAACCTTTGTCAAATTTCTAAGCCTTTTTGATTGGCTCTATATTCTTTTGTGATCCAATTTTAAGGTACTACGCCTACAAGTCTTCGGCTAACCTTGGATTTATCGAATTCTTGATATTTTCACACACATTTTCTCTTCACACATATGGTACTTCGGAGTCACATCCACACATTGTACAATTCCGCAGATCTAAATATGAAGCGGCCCCTTTCCGAGAGGGTAGGCTCTGCGGTTACTAAGCCGCTTGGCCAGCACAGTGAATATAGGCAATAGCTCCTCCTTTGTTAGCGGCTTATGTTCAGCTGTGGACAGTGATTACATTTGTTTCACTACTGACGTCCATAATTCCTGTAGGCTTTTGTTAACTGTTTATTAGTCTGTCTGTATGTGTTTATGAGTACGCTTAGGACTGTCTAGTAATTTTGAGCCGATAATTCCCGAAGGTAAACGTATCCTTATTATCTCCTTGTCGATTTCCAATCGGTGACCTCTGAAATCACCTTATTACGTATGTAGTCCTTTGTATATATTGCGTTGAAGTTTTCTTTATCTCTTTGTCTATGTTAGTATTATTTGTACCAATGCTAATCTTTAAATGCCCATTATTTTTACTTTGATTAGCCTTCTTTATTTCTTAAATTCATCTCAAAATATTGCTGTCGTTCATTATTGGCGTTTTATTTTGGTTTTTCTTCTTGACTTATAATAAGTAGCTTCTCGAGTGCAAAGTATGATTAATGCTCTCAGGTATAACTAAAGATGTAACCCCCCATTTTCAAGTAGTCAAGTCAGCAATAAAGGTTCAGACCAACCGTGTGTCCACAGACATTCAGAACTTCTAAACATCCTCAAATGAATGAAGTGTTAAAAACTGCGCAACTAAAAAGGAATTAAACAAAACAGAGTCTAAGTGGTCTAGGAGATGACGCTGCCGTGTATAAATAACTGGTGGGAAGATGGCTGTGACAATGTTAGTTTGTTTGTGGCTTTTTACACCAAAAATACTTTATTACGGTTATTTTTGAGTCCTCGACAGGAAAGTGTTAGGATTCTTAAATAAATAACTGAAAAAATACGTCTTTTGTATCTGCTTCAGTTTTTAGAGTCTAGGCTATCTTTAATAAGCTTTAAGAGTCCTACTACTTGAAAATCTAGCCGATACGTGTTTACGATTAGTTTCTCAATGGGGTGAGCGGAATCGTCTTAATTTTGCTCCACATAAAACCTTTCAATTACTTTTAAAAGGAAATCTCAAATCGTCACCCTCTACATAACATAACATAACATAACATCACGCCTGTATTCCCCGAAGGGGTAGGCAGAGGTGCACATATAGTACACCCACATTTCGCCAGTTATGTTTTAGGTCCCAATGTAATAGGGGGCGAGCCTATTGCCATCAACCGGGCACAAATCCAGACTCCGTGCTGCTACTGAGAATGACTTAATGGAAAAACCCAGTAACACTTTGCCCGACCCGGGATTCGAACCCAGGACCTCGTGCTCAGCAGTCGCGCTTAGCAACCACTAGACCAACGAGGCAGTCGCCCTCTATTAAGTTTAATAACGTAACCATTAAAAAAAGGGAATCCGTGTGTTATCTTGGTCTTGTGCTAGAGAGAAATTTTACTTTTATCGAACATATTAAAACCGTCGGTGAAAAAGCAAAAAAGAACTTTTATGCCTTAACACGAATATCAACGTCAACTTGGGGTCTCTCATTTAACACTTTAAAAACCATCTACGGGGCAACTTACATAGGATGCATATGCTACGGTTCACCAGTTTGGGCTGATAGAGCCACAATAGGCGCGGCGCGACGTAAATTGCTTCAAAGTCAACGGTTAGCGTTGATATTCTTATGTAAAGCCTATCGGACGGTCAGTACTGAAGCTCTGCCGGTACTAGCGGGCGTGCTACCTGTCGATCTCGAAATACAAAGACGTGCCGCGATGTACTTCTCCACTCGAGAGGGTATAAACACCGAATTTCTAACACAACGGGACCGCGTTAAAATTATCAGGTTATTTAAATCCCAAATCGAGGTGTATAACGAGCTATTGGACGAATGGCAATCTAGGTGGGATACATCTATCAAGGGCCGCCACCTTTACCAGTATTTTCCATCCGTTCGCGAGCGCCTGGAAAAGACTTGGTTGGAGGTGGATCATTGCGTGGCTCAGTTCTTGACGGGTCATGGTAACTTTAAGGGTAAGCTCTTCTCTTTCAAGCTTGTTGCTTCACCTCTGTGCCACTGCTCAACGCCAGATTGTGAGTACGAGCAAACAGCACATCATATCCTGTGGGAGTGTGGTCTATGGCAGAATGAACGTAATACCTTGTTAGACAGCATATATGTTACATCCGGTGTAATTTATTATGAGGACCTTGTTGCGACCAGATCAAATTTCCGTGCTTTCAGACGTTTTTGCCATACCTACTATTGGAATCAAAATAACAATTAGGACCCATTAGTTTATAACTTTTATACCCGTGGTGCTTAGCGACTGGGCTTATCTCAGTTGTGGATCCCATATTTATTATGCTTTTGGCATATTAATCTTTGTGTCTCCCGCTTGCTATGGAGGGAAGTCGGAACAAAATTTATATTCCTACTCCTCCTATATATTCTTCTATGATTAATTTCGTTGCGGGTTCCAAGACAGTCGAGTCATTTCTCTGGGACGCCTCGAGCTTCATTGCCTCGATGGTTCTCAACGGTTATCATTGTAGATCCTGGCTTACAGGAGTTGCAATGATGGGCACGAGTGGTGGGCTTGTCCCAATAAAAAAAAAAAAAAAAAAAAAGCTTTAAGAGGCTTTGAAAAACAAAAATAACAAGAAGGATTTTCAGTCATTAAAAATATTACTTCAAAAGTTATCCATTTGGCTTCTTTTTTGTCCACGTTTTAACTTTTATTTTATGAAACAAAATTTCCAGAAAAATTTTATATCATTATGATTTACTTACAAACTCAACTGTATTTTGTGTCATATGAGAAGACAATACACAAAATGTCAAATGTTCTATTTTATTTCGAGGTGCGGAACCCTAAAAACACCTCTAACACACGATAATGAATTCTAATAACGTAATTTATATCGACATTACGAGAAACACATCCGAACAATATTGTTCCCAACAAATTTTTGCATCACAGTACAAATGCAACGACTCGCCGAATATTAATAATTTATAGCCCAAGTTGGAGCGCTCGTGTTGCTTACTTTTCTCATTATCATAATTTTAACGTTGTCATGTAGCTTTCCACAGGCCTTGGGCAAGGACTTTATAATTTCAAGATTGTATACAAATATATAGTACTTATATGTAGAACGCGGAAGGTTAGGATTTTGGTCTTGATCGGACTTTATTTTGATCTGCGAGACCAAAAGCATTTGTTACGAAGTTTTTGATGGTATTTAGGTTTATAGCCAAGTTTTATGGAGACGACGGCAAGTTACTCACCTCAATCTAGAGTTTAAGAGATCATACGCACCGTGCGGGCAACCGCACTGAGTGGTCTGCGGGTACCCGCATCGCAGAGCGCATAGAAATTTACGCACACTGCACAGCGCATCAGAGCTCTTAGTGGATAGAAATAGAAGTCGAACGTGAAAGCAAAGCGCGTGTTTTTATACGGACAGTCAAGCCATATTTCCCTAAGGTGTTAACAGAACCCATGGATACCCATTTGCTAAATGTTGTGATTTCATATTCAAGTTTAGCTGTTACGCGACCTTACAGCTATTCATTATCAATTCCCTCGGGCAGCGGAATCTGGTGTTATAAAATTCACCGAATTTAAAACCCAGTTCAACTTTACTCAACCTAAAAATTTACTTCGTACAAGTCCCTCGAGAGAAATAAACTAATGATTTGAGAGAATATAAAAGTCTTGTATTTTTAATATAACTGAGTCAACGTTGGCTGCAGATAAATAACGTATTTCTACAGGTTGTTCAATATGAATAAGCAACGACAATTAATGTTTCTCCACCCATACTTTCATATTTTTAGTTCTCGGTATGTACCGGCTTGGTATGGCTCATTGACTGTATCTATAGTCTAGTTTTGTTATAGAGGGAAATAATATTAGTATATTTTATTCTTATATAGTCTGTGATGAAAATCGTGCAGTGGCTTTGAATACAAGTTTTTGAATTTTTTTTGTTACTATACCCATATATTAATTATATGCATGCTAACTAGTTACAAGGTACGATAAGCTACGTTAAACTATAAGTGGTTGAAATGTTTTCTTGACAAGTTCATCTTTCGTCAGTTTTTGGAATTATAAATAGTCAACAGCATTTATTTTATTTACCAATTCTTTATTAGAAGGATTAGGATATAAGCGTTGGCATTCAGGAGTAAATGTGAAAACTTATATTTGTGATTAATAAAATAAATCCATATAATACTGTTGTGTCGCACAATAATGACAATTTTGCAAAAATAATCACTAAAATAAATATAAACAGTTATGTAAACACGCTGAAGTTACGAAATATGAAGGTGCAAAATGTTGACCAAAAACAAAACAAATATTTTAGATGGTCACATCAAAGTTGATGAACTCCTAGGCCACAGAGTAGTCTGTGTTTAGTAGATAAACAGAGACTGTCTCGCCTTTTAGCTGGGTTTAAATTATGTATAATGTTAGGTACAATATAATAATTATAATCCGCACGAGTACTAAACTTGGGTCAACTGATAAAACTAGAACAAAGTAAACAAGACGAACTGTTTACCACTTGCTATTTTACACAATCATTCTGTGTCTTCGAAGGCGTTGGCAGATTTCTCCTATCCATCAGGCTTTACAAATACACGGGCTGGTTCCTTTAGTCAGAAGTCTACGCAGCCTCATTTTGCCGTACATCAAAGTCTCTTGGTAGTGTTGAGGTTAGCCAGCCTAGCAAGCAATTTGACCAGAAGTATCGTACTGAGTGTAACCTACCCTATTAGACAATACAGACTTAGTATAATAACATCTATACGTCTGCTACACCACATTAATGATAGTACTCGCCTTAATCCTAAACTGCTTTAAAACTTGAATGTAATTTTACTGAAATAATATTTTATTAAAGCAACCATAATAAAGCTCTTTGAATAATTATATTTTGCATATATCGTATTTATTTTTTACCGTGCTCGCTATTTAAATTATTTACTTTAAAGACAGCATTATATTACAAAGTTCGCTTTGTATACATCGCAACTAAAAGTGGAGAAAAAACAAATCCAAATAAGTTTTTCAAACTTAAATTTTGAAAAATACGTCGGTGTGCCCATAGTAAAGTGAATATTCAAATCTGTATATCAACTTCTTAAGATGATGCTGTATCAAAATACTTCTGAACTATCTTCGTAAAAGTTTCCTTTCAGAGGCTTGGAATAGGTCTAACCGAATGTCCGGTTAAGTCATAACTCTGAAGTAGCTGAGAGACCAAGTCTATTAAAAGAAACTGTATCATTCGTATTGAAAGTTTCTTTTAAAAAGTTTAGGTGTGTGATAATAGAGCTTTCAGTAGGATTTATAAATAACCTCCTTCGTCTCTACAAGTTTTTTTAAGAGAATATTATCGTCTGAAATTAGAATATCTTTTTGCATCCCGCGCGCGTATCTATTATCGCATATTTAAGTAATTTGCTTCCATGTCTTTTACTTTAATTAACATCACATGAACAAATTATGCCTCGTTGGTCTAGTTGTCACTAAGCACGACTGATGAGGTCCTTGGTTTGAATCTCGATTCGGGCAAGTGTTGTTGGCATTTTCTATTACGTCATTCTCATCAGCACGGACTCTGGATTTCTGGCAAAATGTGGGTGTATTATACACCTTTGCCTCCCCCTTTGGGGATTACTGGCATGATGTTATGAAAAGATTACTGTTCATAGTCATAATATATCAATAAAAATAATAATTTTCAAATTTGTTAATCACCATCATCATACTCAGCCAGATGACGTCCACAGTTGAACAAAGGCCTCCCCCTTCAAACGCCACAATGAACGACAACGTGCCATTTGTTAATAATAAGGTACAATTTTCCGTGTCAACCTTATTGGCAACACATGCAGTTGACAGGTATTGTTCGGGACGTCCCTTGAGTTGACCTTTGGGACACTTTTTAAGTTTCAATAATTGTAGCTTAAACTGTGTCTAAAAACTTTTCGCCCGATATCAGTAATCACACTAATAGTATAAAGGCGATTTGTGAGTGTGTTTGTTACCTCCTTACGCTCAGACGGCTTGACTGGTTTTTATGAAATTTCGTATGGAGGTAGCTGATACTCTGGATGTACACATAGGCTACTTTTATCCAGAAAACAACTAGCGGGTAACACCGCGGGGTGCAGTTTGTATTAAATAAACTATAGTGCTACAGTATTTATTTTAGTTTTCTTAGAACTCGACTGATTAAACTACACCTCTAAGGAATTTTATTTCATATATCATGGAATTTTAATTAGGCTGCTCGCTCACGTCAGATTTTCGTAGGAACAATAATCAGCCCGACATTTTCTATCTTAGTATTTCAGACCGACTATTTGTAGGACGATTGCATTGCACTATTACAATCAGTACGTTTTATTTTTCTCCTACAAATCAGTCACCGATTTATCAGACGTAGGTGGGCTGCCTTAGAAATATAATATTTATTCACTGTCTATTAAGCTTTATTCCTAGAGAAAAGGGGTGAACTTCAAAGTCTATTTTGGTCATGCGTAAATCTTCGAAATGATTCTATTTCGTGAAACTTTGCTCTACACTTCAGATTTTTTCCTTAGACATAATTCCCGTCTAGACTAAACCCCAAAGGTTTTAAAATAAATTTGGAATCTAGTCCACATCGATTGATACCACTCAACCGAGAGACGAAGGTTCTAAATTGGTCAGAAAAAAAGCTTATTATATTTTTAGTTGCTCTTTTATAAATTTTAAATGTCAGTTAACGGGTGACCCACATGCTGATATATCGAACATCGTAGAGCACGATGAAGTATGTTCAAGGTGCTGGGGTAGATAGAAACAAGTATTCATATCGAAGCTAAGTTTGTTTGCGTCTAGGTGAAATATAAAACGTTTTTCAATTTATTGTTTTAAGGAATCTTTGAAAAAAAATTGATTTGAGCGGAATGGGAATCCGAGGCTACTGCTCTTTAAATAAGCTACCGTGTCGTTGCACGCACCTATCAAGTTCGCTATTGTGATTATCGTAATAGAGATAAATTCACTGAACTCCAAGCATCTACACACACAAGGAAACATGACCTGCTATGGTGATCTCCTTAATATTGGATCTCCTTGTTATGGGGACCTCCTTTTCCAAAGGCAGCCTTACAACGTAAAGCCTTCTTTCTTGGCATAAAACTCGTCACGGGTATTTAGATGCCTGTAGAAATCTGACAACAATGTGTTACCATAATGGAATCTCCATTAGAAACGCTTGGAAAAGTTGGGCGTAAGAGCTTCTTATGAAATTCTCACTTTCAACTGTATTTAGGCTGGAACCCCAGACTATGTACCTGTTGCATTTTATTGTTTAACGATATACATAGTATTTAGATACTAAAACCGGTATGTATACCGGTTTTTTCTCATGTCAATGTTCGGAAATGCCCGACTAGTTTCTAATAGTTACTATTTCTAAACTTTGGTCTAATCTTTTAGGTCCCAATATTAGAGGGCAAGCTTATTGTCATCAATCGGGCACAAATACAAAAGATAAGGATGTACAATATTGAATTATTTAAAACTGATACCAATAGTTGTTGGCCTTTGTTCAACAGTGGACGTTTTCCGGCGGATGATGATGATATATTTTTTTTTAAATCGTCGCCCCACACTAAGTCTTTCATCTGCGTCACGGGTGCTTGACAAACATGAAATATCACATACACAAACACCTAGACTCGTGACAAACATCTGCGGTTTCGCAATTTTTTGTCTCGCGCGGAAAGCAACCCTTAGAGCAGCAATCCAATCACTTAGTCGCTGCGCTAATCAGGTCTTATAAATATAGTTATTAGGCATCAAGGTACAGTTGATGACTAAGTGGCAATATGCCCAAAAAGACTGGCAACATTGCCACATTCAATTACTCAGTAATTCTTCTGGAAAAATCAAAATATCTTTTAGTCTTGCGTAGAAAATATGAAGACTCCTACTGTATGAATAAATTGAGATATCTATATGTACTTGGTTTTAACTGTCAGTTTTAACCAACAGAACATTGTTTCAATGAAAATGATGTAGGTACGTATGTATTAACCAAGCTAGCAAAAAGCAAAAAATTATGTACGCGCTTATAAACGTGGGCGGAACACGGGCAGCCAGTGTTTACTTAATGTTAACTTAAGCTCAGCATCTTATTTGTAAAGTGTAGCCTCCAGCAGCCTGCAGACGTTACTTACTATGTACATACATAAAGAAGACAAAATGTTTTTCGTGTTGCCATGGTAACATTTTAGTTTGATGTAGGAAGGTATACTGTATATTTATACAAATATGTATTGTATATAATTAGGTGCCAGGAAAGCGGAAAGGAATTCAAACAATTTCAGCAGTATGGTGGGAATTACGTTTCGAATTGTTTATGATTTCGAATGAGTTTTTGTCATGAAATTCAGGTTTTAGAACTTCAAGAAACCAATCCTCTCTTCACTAAATCTTTATAAACATAACATAACATGACGCCTGTATTCCCAGACGAGGTAGGCAGAGGTGTACATATTATAGTACACGCAATTCCAGATATGTTATAGGTCCCAATGTATTAGGGGGCGAGCTGATAGCTATCAACCGGGCACAAATCAAGACCCCGTGCTACTGAGATTTACCTGAAGGAAAATCTAGTAACACTTTTCCCGACTCGAGATTTGAACCCAGGACCAGCTCAGCAGTCGCGTTTAGCCTCCACTAGACCAATAAGGCAGTCAATCTAAATCTTTATAAATAATTATTACATTTACATAAACGCCAGGGTTAGGCTACTGTGGAGGAAGGGATGTGTGATTCCTCCTACGAAAAGATCTTCCAACCAGGCGGTGGTATACCTGGTGGGCCGCGGCGCCCCACTTCTCAATTCGGGGCGGCTGTGTATATTGCTAGCGAAGGTGATTATTTCGCTAGCGCGATGCAGGATTAGCAAAGTTATGCGTCCTTCGACGTGTAGATGTCGCTACACTACTTTTGTCATTACGGTGGCTGTGGAATTGACTGTCAACAATTTGCCTGTCTTATGTTTAAGTGTCGCCACTACTGAAGCCTGCTACCAGTGGCCTGCCACCATGCTACCTACACATCCGTATTCCTGACACACACGAAAACAGAACCCATAAAAAAGCCGCTCACATTTTTCATGACCGCAAAACTCATTTACTTCATTAAGCTGCCAGTTATTTATGATTTGCAGTTAAGCGTAGCGTTGTTTTGGACAGATAAACAATTAAATGACAAAAGGACTCTAATTGTCCAATTTAGATACGGATCCTCGGTTGGCTTTTGTGCTCCGCTATCAAAAGGGTGATTGTTGTGGCTTGAGATACATTTCTAAGCTTTAGCGGCTATTTGAGTAGTTGCAGCATTGTCGAAATTTCAAGTCTCGCCACGTAAATGATATGTGTGAAGAAACAAGCTACAGACTCTTACCATGAACTTTTAAAGCAGGCGCTGTATCGCTTCCACAACGTAAATTTGACTTGCTATAAGAATTCATGGTAAAGGGGCAGTACTGTAAGAATGTAAATTGTAAACATCACGCTTATATTATTTGCCTAAGGTGTCGGCCATTGCGTACGATTAACTGCTTGCGCATATTGTATTTAACATTATGTGAAGCTATGATTTAGATCTTATAATTATGTTATACTTATAGCAATTGTATGACCGTTGGACTACCAAGTCAAAGGTCGCAAGTTTAAACCTCGAAACGAACCAATATCTTGTCGAATTCATGTGCGTAGGTACTATAAATTAGTTATCAGTCGCTAAGAACTGTGAATGATAACAAGGTAAATAACATAATCATCATCAGCTGGAAGACGTCCGCTGCTGAACGAAAGCCTCCCTCTTAAGGAGAGGATGCTATAATCCCTATGCTTGACATGCGGCTTGAATATCGCAGTATTGGTGGTAAAGTTACAGAAGACGCTGCTGCCCATCTTCTGGACTTTCCCTTAGTCGGCTTCTGCGACACCCAACGGGACGAGATGGGCAGGCGCTACTCTTGCCCGGCACCCCAAGGTAAATGTTATGATGCCATATTCTCGAAGAAGAAACTACTGACATACGCGTACATACAGCTTAAGGACCAAATTAATGAAAAGATACATACATTGGTATAGGTACCGACCGAGACGGCTTCTATGATTCACACTAGCAAACCAGTCCTTTGTTAGATACCTAAACCTTCCGGTTAGTTTCATACGACGGCACAATATCCATTTATTTCAATAGGGTTAAGGAGAATTCGTAATCCTTTTCCGCAAGGCCGAATGAATACAGAAAGCGTCGAGACCGCTATAATGTGACCTTAATATTTCGTGCCTGGCCAATTCATGGCTCAGACAGGAACGGGCTGCATGATTATCTCATAAGGTTTGTTTGTTGCTCAATTTTGTTGAATATATGGACTGCTTCAAAGGTAAAGTACCTTTATAGGTAATAAAGAGTCTAAAGGTCAGAGGTCCTTACCTCCAACGCACTCAGAGTTAATGTGGAGAGGGAGATAGAACTATTTGTAGACGCAGTAGTCTAATATTACAACGATTACAAAGTACATCAAACATAGTTTAATTTAATGTACTTAAAAATAAAATTTAAGTTTTAAACTATAATCAGTTGACGACAACCAGTGAGCAACTAATACGTTTACAGAAGAAAATCTGCCTTGATGTGATTATCTTACACTCAACTTCAAGCTCTTCAGTCATGCACGCGAATTTAAAAACAAAGACGCATCATTAAAAATAAGTAAAAATCAAATCGTTGTACAATTTACTATTAGTTTCCAGAACTTTCCTCAAAGCTTTTCGAATGTTCAAAGGTAGTGAAAGTAAATATTAACCAGTCTTCATCCCTCAAAGAATGTTCACTCGACTGAGGAGATACTGAGACTTTTTATGTTCAGATTCATATTATTTACAGGCACCTGTTTTAGATGTCTTTAAGACTGAGTTAACGCCAAAATGACTTAGGTAAATAAAAATAAAACACACATTCCACAGGTAAGTATTTGTATACCATCACTCCTCTATTTATATGCCGAGTGGTATCCGGCCTAGAATTGACCATCCCTTTCCTCTCGTGGATGTCGTAAGAGGCGACTGAGGGAAAATCCAGAAGATGGGCAGCAGCGTCTTCTGTAACTTCACTACCAATACTGCGATTCGCCATGCCGCTTGCTAAGCGTGGGGTTTATGGCAAACCCTCCCTTTACCCAAGGGGGAGGCTTTTGTTCAACAGTGGACGTTTTTTCGCTGATGATGATAATGATGATGATGACTCCTCTATCCCTTGAATGAGTAGCGCTTATTTATTCGTCAGTGGTGTCTTAGAATACTAAACAAACTACATTAAAATTGGAAAAGTCATATTAATTCTTTCCCGGATTTGAAGTCACTACTTATACTATATGTGAAACCAGTCCCTAAACCTCTAATCTATATAATTACATTTGATACACATAAAACTCATAACATCACGCCTGTATTCCCCAAAGGGGTAGGCAGACGTGCACATATAGTCCATCCACCTTTCACCCGATATGTTTTTTTAGGTACCAATGTAATAGGGGGAGAGCCTATTGCCATCAACCGGGCACAAGGCCAGACTCCGTGCTGCTCCTGAGAATTATCTAATGGAAAAACCCGGTAACACATTGGCCCAATCCGGGATTCGAACCCAAGACCTCGTGTTTAGCAGTCGCGCTTAGCAACTCGTAGACCAACGAGATAGTTCTGATAATCTACTTCAATCCAATCACCTCTTTCAAACAGCAATACATTTCCTTGTACTGATAATCGGCTTGTTTATGTGAATGAAAAGGATTTAGGTTGTCGTTCGTATATTCTGCGAAACAAGAATGCCCAGTGATTTTTGGGCATCTGGTTTTGATCTCTAAGAAGTCATCTTACCTTTATATATAAGGTAAAAGTACATTAAAGGCAATAATTTGTGATATCGAGTTGCAAGACTTTTTTAAATGCTAAAAAAGATTTTTTTTTTTCAAAAATGTATTCAGAATTTTTTACAAAAATGACTTCGTATTTCCAACAATTTAATTCAATGCTCTGAAGAATACTTTGTACTTTTTCATCCCAGTGTGTGTGCAAACTTGCCTCCTTACCATGAACTCTGGAAGCAGGACAGTTTACGTTGT
The DNA here is from genome assembly GCA_946251915.1 of Abrostola triplasia. Taxonomy (NCBI): domain Eukaryota; kingdom Metazoa; phylum Arthropoda; class Insecta; order Lepidoptera; family Noctuidae; genus Abrostola; species Abrostola triplasia. The sequence continues at coordinate 3,121,723 of OX276434.1, read as the reverse complement.
GGAAGCGAGACGCATTAAGCTGCAAGTAGCGACGTCTCACTTCCACAAAGAAAACTTTCCTGCTTTCATTTCCTGAGTTCATGGTAAGGGGGCAGGTCAAATTTTAAGCTGGTAATGTCGAGTTATTACGCTACAGTCCTTGGCAATGGGCCAAGGAGCTTGAACTGTGGGTGCCGATCTTCGAACCTGTCACCTGAACACAATGGGCAATGCTCCAGTCCGTGACCTCACACCATCAGGCAACTGTTTGCATTGTGTATACCAGATTCACTTGAACGCGGCTGTATTAGTTGCAAATTTATATTGTCCATTTAAAAATTGGAATGTTTTGGTTTTGAGTTATTATTAAACGTGTTGATGCCTGGCAATAGGCTCGCCCCCTATTACATTGGGACCTAAAACATAACTGGCAAAATGTGGGTGTACTATATGTGCACCTCTGCCTACCCCTTCGGGGAATACAGGTGTGATGTTATGTGGTGATGCCTGGCGACTTAAATTAATGTTTATGTTAGGTTTCCAGTTTGACAAAATCGAGATCTATAACAAATTTAGAAGGCGAAATCGCAACTGTCTCTTTTCGCGTAGATAAATTTGAATAACTCCTATTTATAGGCTACGCTATAAACTTCTTTGTAAGTTTTTCGGTTTCAAGAATCTTTATTTCAGAACAATGTTCACTTACGACTAAACATAAAATCTTTACGAACTCTTTAAACGCGGCTGTCAAGATTTGGGTTTGATTCTTTGAAAATTCGCTTGGACAAAGCATATTATACTCAATAAAAAAAAGGCTTGATTTAGGACTACCTATTATTTTTAGGGAAAATTTTATAAACAACAATACTTTTTAGCAAACAGTGGAAACTATGCTCTACCGTCGAAGTAAATCCAGTTTTAAAAGGTGAAAAATGGGAACAAGCTAGTATCTTAGACATGAGACTTAAAATTATAATAAAATATGGGCTGAAATCTGCAGCGTTAGTATAAGGATATATTGAATAGAAAGTCATAAGTCTATAGATCCCAGCCAACACCACTGCCTACACCGTCAGAGATAACAGACGAGAGACTGTGAGCCTATGTTTATTATAATCATAGATTACTGCTAATTATAATGGACTACATAAAAAACCTTTGAGAATGATGAAATGAGGTTCTCATTTCCTGATGTCATCCCATAATGTTTTCCTCTACGCGCGTTCAAGTGACATACGACATCACGTCTGACGTCATCTGTCAGTCTCAACTTGATCTATTGGTATAACGGATGCATAGCGGATGTCTCGCGAATAGAGAGCGAAGCATTCATCGCGATGACAGTAATCATAGCTCTTTGTCTATGAGTAATGACATTAAAGACCTGGATGCAAAAGGCCCAAAATAGGAATCAGTGGCGTTTAGGGGAGGAGGCTTATGCCCAGCAGTGGGCCATTTAAAAGCTGATGATGATGATGATGAATGACATTGTGAATGAATTAATTGAACGATCGAATGAATGGTTAAATTCATGCTCATGTCAACGAATGAATGAACATGATGGAATAAAATAACCATTTGGCGATCGGCTACATTATTTAAAGCAACAAGTGGTGAACAAATTACTTTTGTAAATGACTGAGTTTTGCTTATGGAGTGCTATAGTAAAACATTTATATGCTTTCTATTTTGATTCTCCGTCCATACGTCACGATGCTTAATAATTTCAAACCTATTTAGAGACGTAGACACGAAGGTATTAAAGCTCAATAAGATCGATCAATATTTAAATTTGATTGTGAGTGTGTTTGTATGTTTGTTACCTCATCACCTTCAAACGGCTAAACCGATTTTGATGAAATTTCATATGGACAGCTGACACCCTGGATTAGTACATAGCTTTTTATTCCGAAAAATGTAGCGGGTAACACCGCGGGGCGCAGCTAGTAGGTATATAAAAGAAAGTGCCTGATTTTAGTTTCTTAATATCGTGGTACATCCATAGTTACATATTATTAGGTACCTATAATCTTTATTAGCGTAATACGGATACAAAGATAGGCATTAATCTTTCTGACAGTAGGTAATGTCTGCATTGTCTCCTAGGGACGTTATTAATTTCATTGTTTATAAAATCTACAGCTACACATTATAATGTAGATTGTCTGATTTAATAGTTTCTAAATTAGAGATATACTATATGGGTACTTTCAAACTGCTTTTGAGTTTTTGTGATGTATAATAATTCGTCATTTTATTTTTTACATGCAGCAAGCGTAATGCTTACGCTTATTTCGTTGTTGGGTCTTTGTGCACTTTATTTGATAGCCGCCAACAATTTCAGGTAATAGGCGACAACTTGCCAATTGCATCCACCGGTTACCCGCAATTCTGGCGATATCGTCGGTTCACCGACGAACCACCACGAACAATAAGATGACAACTGACGCAAAACCCACCAATTCGTGCATATGAAACCAATCCAAAAACCTCATGTCAGCCAAGAATTTAATTATACACTACTATAAAGTTACTGCACAGTGTTCACTGTACAGACCACGAGTACTTGCACAAGTTCCCCACAACTCTCAGGTGTAAAGCGAATGCTTCATTTATGATTTAGGCGGCGTTAATATTTCGTATTGCCGCTTAGAGCAGTCCGAAATGTACTTTAGAACGAACACTGAGTGATGGCTTGACATTTATTTCCTAAATACATCACTCCACCATTGTTGGCTTCCTTTATGAAGAAAGATAAAATATTTCCTCAAGCGAGGAGGGCATTGTCGGGGAAATGTCGCGGGGAGGGGGAGGTGAGGGGTTCACCACACTGTGTGGTACAAGTGACGTGACATAAGCGACTTTATACGCGACTTAGTCTTTTAATCTAAACGTAGTTATTAAGTAATTTAACTATTATTGAGAACACAATTCTTAATTGTGCATGCGACTAGCTGGTAGCATTTACTGATACCACCTTGGCAATCATTTATAAATTAGTTGACTTATTTAATTGTTTTAGGTAATAAATTGCTCAGATCACTTATTCATTAATTAAGAAGCCTTTATCCTTTTGGCGACATTTGTCCCGCGACTCTGTTACTCGACACAAAATTTGTGTGTCCCGCGCAATGTCGCGCAACGTTGCTTGTGACATCTACGGGTCGCGATGAACAATACTAACTTCCTCGGGTGACATACTATTCAAATCTATGAGCAAGCCACTAAAACTTCTATTTAGACCTTATAATTATTGCACATCTATCTATTACACATCGCCGCGACACTTACCAAGCAAGTACAAAATAATGCGCGACCAAGAGCCAAACACTCTCCCCTTACCACATAGGGCACACGCACAATGAAACACATTCAACCACAATAAGATTTACAACTTTCTACTCAAAACTAATTATACAAATACAGGCTGTTGGGGACATAGGCTTTGATTATTTAGTTTAAAGCCAGGGCTGAGCCAAACGTCGCAAGCAACTTGCTCGCAAAACAAACATTCGCTTATAACTTGTACGGAATCAAAGTTCCCACTGAAAAGCTTCAACAAAGGCAAGCCGACGTCAGTGAATTGACGAATATTTATGTTGTAAATTTCACTATATTGCTATACAGTGTATCGGCTGCGTTACACATCGCGGCGCCTTTTCATGAGCACCGTTAATGTTGCCCATTGTTACTGATGTTGTTATGGGATATAAATAGGTGTTTTGATAAAAATAATCTCCTTGTTTGTTTAGGGGGTGAAAGAAAAATAGACGTAGCGGCCTGATTAGCGAGCCCGTTGCTGGTATTTAGTAGCGGCTTTGTTCTCAACTTCCTAGAAAACCTTAAGATACTCGTACCTATTTCTTTGCTACGTAATATAAATAACAAAATATTAGAGATATTTGACTGCCTCGTTAGTCTAGTGGTTGCTAAGCGCGACTGCTGAGCCCGAGGTCCTGGGTTCGAATCCCGGGTCGGGCAAAGTGTTACTGAGTTTTTCCATTAGGTAATTCTCAGTGGCAGCACGGAGTCTGGATTTGTGCCCGGTTGATGGCAATAGGCTCGCCCCCTATTACATTGGGACATAAAACATAACTAGCGAAATGTGGCCTTCGGGGAATACAGGCGTGATGTTATGTTAGAGATATTTTAGAACTCATTGTGTGCCTGACTATGAGTTCTGTCGAAGAGCCAGCTAGTCGGTCGCAAAAATGCTGACTAGACTAAAGTTGGGTCTCACTTTAGGACCAAAAAAACACTATTTTATGTAGTAACAGACTGTAGACATGTATAAACATATTTTCGTAAATTGATAGGCTAGTAACATCTGTTGCTTTGTATTCTGACTAACACGCATGCGCATGAGTGTAGCGTTACATAGCTGCACAAAATAACTGTGTATCGAATAAGCAATGTAATTCGATACTTTTTAAATAATTTCATATAGATATAGGTAAACAAAAGAATGTCTTCTTTAAATATTCGATATTAACAATAGAATTTGCAGATGTGCATTACTTTTATTTATCTTATGGGATTTTGTTACAATTGATAGATAATTATGTTGTTTAAGTGCGGTCTTAAACTTTTGCCGGCAGTGTATGTGTTGCTGAAGAGACTCAGGATCGTCTTAAGATTCGTCGACATGTCCGATTATAATTACATACCTTCGCTCTTAACGAAACCTACAAAAATATTTAAAGAGGGATTAGTATTTCATCTATAAACGAACAAAGGCCTCTCAAGGCCGCTTCTAGATAAAGGTTGGATACCTTAGGACCTGCGCAGACCCAGACGGTAGAGGATTTTAAATTCGTCAATTAAATTTAAAACTTGTCCGGTGGAAATAAGACACATATTTCCATGCTCGCACGCTCGGTGAAAACTGCGCTGCGATGCTCTGTAGTCGATAACCTAAGCATTGAAATTTAAACCTTATTTTCATAGAGATAATTTTTAAATTCAACCGATAACTTTAAAATCCTCTACCGTCCTGTCCGCCAATCTACGCAGGCCCTAAGCATCAAAAAGGCCTTTAAACTACCCTACTTTACAGTATTTTTGTAAAATGATTGCTTACTTACAATGAACTGTGACTTGAGAGAAGTCTTTATTTTTGCGAAAAGAAATTACAGAATTTTAGACAAACGCCCAGCGTTAAGACTGGATTCTTAGAGATTATGTTAAACTTTATTTAATTTATGGAAGTTTAAATATTACATTGATAACAAAAGCGTAATTTTACAAAGATTTTCTGAAGTTTGTAACTCCCGACGTCTTTGAGAAACTACAGAAACCATAGTAGGTACTTAAATAGGTAGACACTAAAGAAAACTATAAACAATTGCCATTACAATCTTTACTGGCAATTAAAAAAAAGGATTTTTATTCTTTGTTTAAAAACTGCTGTTTGAATTTTGAGTTTGGAATATCAATATACTAAATTATCTGAGAAATTATCGAACGCACAGGATTTTATTGACACGTTTAGGAACGCACTTTAAATTACCAATTGAGCCATCAATTACACATTAAGTTGACCGTATTACAAGAAGTACTTCCTTCACACTTTTGTATTAAGACAAACAAACAAATAATTCAAATCTAAAAATAATAAAGTACAATATCTTGTCAATCGCACATCGGCTCCAACAAACTTCAGATCAAGTTCGGGCCTTTTGGAATTTTGACAGAACTTTACGATTAGATAAGAAACGGAGTTAAATCCGATTGAAAAGTTTCCATTCGACACTCCTAAGAGGAGATTACCGCACCGTAGCTCGTAGGTTCAGCATTTACAATATTTTTATAAAAGGATATTTCTGTTTCCCTGGCTTCGGTAATCTGGAGTCTTATACAGCTTTGAATATACAATACACAGTCTTATACACATTTCAATACACAATACACAGGTGACTTATAGTAGTGAAAAATACCATGGGATACAGTTGGGTATTTGACGCCAAAAACTCAAAACTCTTCTTAAACTCGATCTTTCTGTACTTAATAATATATTTTTGAAAATAATACTTACTGTTAAATTTGATGGTTATTTAATTTGAACTCAATTAATAGTAGATCAATTGAGTTGGCAAATTAGTGACGTTACAGATTGCTATTATTGTACTATTACCAGACCAAATCGATTGTGGTATATCGTTTTGATAGCAAATAAAAGTCTGTCAATTGATTGGTGGTTGCAAATATCCAAATCTATAGCTGCCAGAAAAAATGTTTTGCCTTTAAAAGTAAGTTAGAAGTTCTTTATTCAAACAAAATAAGGTTAAAAACAATTGACAGCACAAATCCAAGACATTAATTTATGAGTCTGAAATTGAAAACATACAGTACTTAAGCGACGATCAATGTTCGATTCTTTATCGTAGTGTTGTATTAAGAGCTTTTTGATTTACTGTGTACGGTAACTGGCTGATTTTACGCAATATATAATTTAAGAAATCTCTCAAAAACCCATCCTACAGATACCCTATTGAATGATCTTTAAGAGTTTTAAGTGAAGCCGACGAGCAGCAGGTCTAAGACTTAAGTTATTAAGGTAAGTCGTACTCAAGAAATACGTGTATCGTGCCTAAGTATCAAAATGAGAGATCACGTCGTCTAAAAGTACGTTTTTTCTCCAAAAAATTTGTTTCAATTAATACAAAACTGATGTCTGTTTAACACCTACGAGATGTTCTATTACCAATTATGTACCTACGCGGGATTCGAACCCGTGAGCTTCACCGAAACGTGGCACAGCTTTGTAGCTGCTCGCGGCCTAAATTTTCTCCAATCAAAGCATGATTTTAGCATGATAAAAAAGTTTGATTCAATATATTTGTATCTTTGTTGTTTTATTATTTTTTTGTAAAAAATAATAATACCTATTTCTACGTTACCATTTTAAATTGAAATCATATTAAAATACAGACAAGTTCAAAATTTTATTTTTCTTTTAAAAGTTGATTTAATAAAACAATTAATAATGGTATTTCATTGCTTTTGTAATAGTGACACTGATTGTAACTAATGGCGAAGCTACCAATTGATTGTAGCGGCATACATTAACGATATTAATTAGACAATTATATTGACAATTACAAGAGCTAATTAGGGACATTTATGGTGTAATGAATTATTCAGAAGGGATTAATTGATGTATGGTGAGCGCTATGATCCGGTAACTGACCCTTTCATTAAAGCACCGGATAAACATATAAACACTAGTTTTAGTAGACTTTCCGATGCACTGATAGCTGAGTGGTATGATTTTGTAGCGATCCACGATATCGTCTACGATGAAGTAAATTGAGTTATCTATTAAGCCGTTGATCCTGCGCCTGATCTCTCTCCAGTCATGTCAGTCTACCGTCCCAATGGACTATGAAAGTGAAGGAATAAGGAGTGCACCTGTGTTACCGCACATACATTTGCTTTCACAAATTTTCACTTTCACAGTGTTTCAGTCATGACTCCTCTCACATACCACTTTAAATGCAGTATGTAAGTACTACATATAAAATTCATAGTTTCATTAAATAATCTACTAAATTACTCTCTATATAGCTACTTCTAAAATGTAATTCAAAACTAAAATCGCCCCTAATTGCCTCTAAAATTATTTCAAACCAAAATAAATGTCTCATTTATGAATATTGACAATATTCTAGATCGTCTGGGGGGAATGCCATTTCAACCTCTACGTTAAAAGGCACGCTTCGAGCCGGCCTAGGTAAAATGAAATAAAAATAGAGTCAACCCCAATTATTTAAAGTGCAAACTAAAACAATATATTTGGATTTAGGATTTAAATTTTTAGTCACAAAAGCTTACAATTAGATGCGTTTTATTAGTTACTATTTCAAAAAACTCACAAAGACAATACGCGTACTCAAAGAAAAGTCTTTAGCGCACACGAGGAGAACGGCCACCCATTCAATGACTAGCCGTGGTAGTGCTGCTCTTCCTTCGGCCAATAGAAAAACAATCACTGTTGCCTCAGTGAATTGTAAAGAGGGGGACCATAATTCCCGTATCGTTTGGTTTGTTTTCCTTAAAAAATCGTCGCCCCTCACAAGGAATTTCTTCTCAATTGATGGTTCTTTTCACAAACATGAAATATTACATACATCGTCGTTGCACTGCATTAAACTTGCAGATTATTGTAATGAATAGAAAAAAGGACTTTGTTTTCCATCCTGGCCATTATCGGGTGCCCGTAGAGAGCCTCCTTTTTTTTTTTTTTTTTTATTTCGAACTTGTCTCTCGCAGTTAGCTCTGAGGGAGCTCTTACTGCTTAACCGGTCGTTTGGCGAGACCTAATAAAAGGCCTCCAGCCAGGGTAGAGAGCCTCCACGAGTGACGATACTTAAGTACGTCCGGCGCACCCTGGACGGTCAACCTCACTACCAACCTTATTGGCTGACCAATCTCTACACCACGGCATGACCTATTCATGTGACTATTGACTCATGCCTATATGAAGAAGTAGAAGATTGTCTAAAACCTGTTAGTAGCTATACCTATCTCGACCAATTTATTTAGACACACAAGACAGACAGATAAAGAACCTATTCCTCTGACTACAAAAACACGATATCTCCCATTAAATCCTAGACCAGCAATAATTCCAATCCTAATTTTGGTAACCCAATACAATTAAACTGAATGTAGAATGTTCGATATCAAAATAATTACAACGATTCGCACAGCAATAGCACCAAATGAGTTTCGTGGTGAACAAATAATCTGGTTTTTGTTGGACTGGAATTAATATAATAGCTACTATCACACAATTTCGGCAGCCACCTGGATTTTAATTAAATGCTTTATTTACACGAGAAATAATTAACATTTTCGGAACTTTATATTATTATGCATGGAATGGTATCTGCTGTGGTTTTATTTATGTATATTTTTAACTAGTCTATGATCGTAATACGTTTGGCTATATAGTTCGCTTTTGTTGGTCATCGTTATTTGTTCTCCATTACAGCTTACTAAGCGCGACAGGTGAGCACGAGGTTCTGAGTTCCAATCCTAGTTCGAGTAGTGTTCAAGGGTTTTCTATTAGGTCATTCTCAGTAGCAGCACGGTGTCTGAATTGGTGCCTGGTTGGCAAAAGGCACGCCAACTATTACATTGGGAACTATAACAAACTTAGCGAAATGTGGGTGTAGTATAGGTACACCTCTACTTACCCCTTTGGGGAATACAGGCGTGATTATATTATGTATATACTTTTTCTATAAACGAATATTATATTTTTTTACCATAGCAACAAACTAATAGAATTAAATTGGTCACATATGATGCCTTCGACACGATTTATCAAACGGTACGAATAAAATACTTTATGAGTAATGTCGTTTGGTTTCCCAAATAAACTTCAGTTGTGTGTATGAGTTGTTTAGGTTGCAGACTTGCAGTAGACCCACGTTTTCAACAGAACCCAATGCCATTTGAAGACCCCTGTTCCCAGTTAAGCTAGAATTCGGGAAACTGTACAATTGATGCCTACTTCGTAGACTCGCGGATTGCCAACTTTACGGCTACTTTATTTAAAATGTTGGTTCGCCTTATAAAGTTTGTTTTGAATTTAGTTTTGTCTTAGTTTCTTGAGATTTAGCTGGGGTGTCTGATAAAGTGCGTTGGTGTTTGAAACATTTTTGTATAGCACTACCGAATGCCGAGTGGTATCCGGCCTAGAATAAACCACCCCCTTTCCTCCTGTGGGTGTCATAAGAGGCGTTTAAGGGTAAACCCAGAAGATGGGCAGCATCTTCTGTAACTTCACCACCAATACTGCAATCCCCAAGCCGCTTCCAAAGCGTGGGGATTATGGATCCCCTTACCTAAGGTGGAGGCCTTTGTTCAACAGTGGACGTATTCCGGCTGATGATGATGATAGCACGTCCGATGTTTTACGATGTTGGGTCGAGATAGATTTGTAGTTTCGTGTTTCTATGTAGCAGTTAATGACAATACTGGTTTTTTTTATTGATTTCCATTTAATCACACCGACCGATAGAACGAGTATGTTTTGTTATGACATACGTGCTATTAAGTCAACCCATTTTTTACGATTGATATTGTCAAAGATTACACGATACGCTATGTTTGTTTTAAATCATCAAATATAATCAATAGCTTTCTACAGTAACTATAATACCAGCTTGATGATAGCCGCGACTACTTTTTTTTAATAAAAATAAAATAGACAAACTTATAATAAAACACTTTTTGTTTCGTTCAAAAAATTTACATTGGCGCAGTAGCTAAGAGATTGGACTGCTGTGCCAAGGGTTTCGGGTTCGATTCCCGCTCGGGACAATCCACAGACGATTATCCCGAGTCTGGGTGTTTTTGTATGTAATATTTCATGTATGTGAAACGCACTCACGATACAGGAGAAATCTCGGAATTTTTCCTGTATCGTGAGTGCGTTTCACACGAAGTGCGTTTTTGGGGCGACGGTTTTTACAAAATGAATTTAAACTAATTAACTATATATACAAACAGTACAAGATGATGATCAATATCTGTCGGGCCCACAAATCGTCAGCCCTTAGGATTCAACCCTCAACAACCCAATCTCTTGGTTACTGTGCCAATGGGTCATTTAAATAATATGGTTGGATTACGACTTAAAACCACAAAAATAATGGCCAAAATTTTACCGTATATTACCGTATACATTGTATTGTACTGAAATAATGTTGTGGCCTTTGTGGTTATTAATTAACAGAATTAAATTATTTTAATTAATATAAGTATTGTGAAAATACTTTTATAATCTACTAGCCTTTGCCCGCGGCTTCGCCCACGTTAATTTATATAAACACAAACTTTCAACCCCTATTTTGACCCCTAAGAGGGATAAATCTGAAAAAAAACTAGCTTATGTCCGTTCCCGAGTCTTAAACTTTCTCCATACCAAATTTCATTCAAATCCGTCCAGCAGTTTTTCGACTTTACGTCGAAAACAAAAAATCCACCTTTCTTTGAATCTCCCGCGACATTCACCGATCCGTTGCGCTGATCTTTTAGCTGGAAGAGCAGCGCCACGGATCGGCTAAGGTCGCGGGTTTGAATCCCACTCATGTCCAATATTCAATTATTCTTCCAAAAATTTGAGCATAGCATCAACATGAAAATCTTACGTAAGTTTACAACTAAACATAATACTGGCTGAGTATATTAGACAAGAAAAAGGGTCCAACGTAAAAATATAATACATTTAAAAATATTCTTTACGAATGCTCTCAAGCCCAATGGCGGTGCAGACGTGTCCATGAATAATTATTTGACCCTCTCCAATTAAAAAGTGCCGAGTGGGTACAGGTATTTAGCACTTCACAAACCTTGTTATTTGTGAACCATTTAACAAAATATCTGGAAAAGGGCTAAGCTTACACTCTTAATATTAAAGGTCACGAATAAAGAATTCGTTGGTATAACTTGTTATAGAAGTTAAATATTATTTTGTTTTTTTTTTTTAATTGATTAAGGGAAACTTGAAAAATGATGGACACGAGCGGGACTCGAACCCGCGACAGTCGCCGTACCGTGGCGCCGCTCTGCCAACTGAGCCACCGTGTCACCGCTCGCATCCATCAAATTTCAAGTTCCCTTTTAGTATTTACGTCTTAAGGGTGACGTCAGGTATTATCTGTTGAAATCTACGATTACCAAGTATTTTTCAAGTTTCCCTTAATCAATTTAAAATTTAAGCCTAGCATTGCAAAATGCAAAAAAAATACAAAAAGTCATATATTATTTTATTTATATTTTTGTGTGTTTTTTTTATGTGACACCGCTGAGCCATAAGCTATAAATTCACCTAAGGTACACACGGCAACGAAGATAAGTTTGCAAGGCATTTTATCTTAACAGCTACGTTGGTGTGCGTAAAATCAACTGCGAACCGATCTCCGTTGCCTTGTACCTATACTTGATGAGTGGCAGAATGTAGGTGTAAGAGCCCTTTGATAAAATAGATCAATTTGTGTAGCCCATCGCGAATAACAGGGCAAATTAATATTTGATTAATATTTTAGTAAGATAAGTTAAAGATCTCTTAATAACGATATTTTTTAATCAAACATTTTTATTTCTTCTTGTTAATATAATATAAATACCTTAAACGATTTACTTTAATTACTAAACCAAATATACGTCAGGGTATTTTTATAATATGGCGTTTGATTCTACCAAGTAATACTTGCTACGATCTCGTAGCAATTTGTAGTAGCGACGTAGCGGAGCGTAGGCGTCTACGGAATAAGACATTCATTTGGTTGGCTGGCGGTTTCTAACCGACGAAATTGTTTCCGATTCTGGGATTAAAATTAGATTAAAATTATACGGAAATGTATTAAATTATTTACTTTATTATGTGCTTTATTGTAATTTGACTACGTTTCTTACGTGTATATATGTGTTTATAAAAAAATTCGTTATCAATGTTTGAGTCCCGTGGTATGCCGGGTCAGAATAGCAACTCTTGATTTCGTCCCATGTGTGTCGTATAGGCGACTAAGGGAACATCCAGAAGATGGGCAGCAGACTCTTCTGTAACCAACCATGCTCAGTAATATCGTTTAGCTACCACTAAACCGACGAATTTTTAAAACATTAACATAACATAACATCACGCCTGTATTCCCCGAAGGGGTAGGCAGAGGTGCACATACAGTACACCCACATTTCGCCAGTTATATTTTTTAGGTCCCAATGTAATAGGGGGCGAGCCTATTGCCATCAACCGGGCACAAATCCAGACTCCGTGCTGCCACTGAGAATTACCTAATGTAAAACCCAGTAACATTTTGCCCGGCCCGGGATTCGAACCCAGGACCTCGTGCTCAGCAGTCGCGCTTAGCAACCACTAGACCAACGAGGCAGTCACGAATTTTTAAAAGTAAAATATACCAGTAAAATTGAATTTTATTAAATCTAAACTCACAATAACAACATCTAAGTACCTATATAATCAGTTCGCAAGCTTCTAAACAGAAAACAAGAAATAAGACCCCGACGGACACAGATAAGAGGCTTTCGTTTCAAACAAGACGCTGGACCTAGACAGACTAAAGTACTAGCCTACATATACAATTTACTTTTTTAATCCCCTTAAATGAACATTGAATAAGGCTATGAGAATATTCGATATCTATTTGCTTATCAAAAGTTAGAAAATACTAGCTCTGTTAAGTATTCTAAGATAACATCAACTTTTGGTGAAGTAATGGTGATGAAACCTAGGTTCAATTGACGAAACAACCTGGTTGGCGCAGTGGCTAAGCGATTGGTCTGCTGCGCTTGGAACTGCAGGTTCGATTTCAGCACGGGACAAAAAATTGTGTTCCTAAGTGTTTGTGATTTTTTTTTATTGGGAGAAGCCCATCACTTTTGCCCATCATTGCGACTCCTGTAAGCCAGGATCTACAATGATAACCATTGAGAACCACAGAGGCGTCCCAGAGAAAAGACTCGACTTTCTTAGGACCGACAACGAAATTAATCATAAAAGAATATATATGAGGAGTAGGAATATTGTGTATGTGATTTTAAATGTTTGTGGAACGCACCCACGATACAAGGTATTACCTAGAGTCTTAAAAAAATGGCGCCTTTAAAAAAATACAAAAAGTTCTAACACCTGCTAGTGTGTGCTTAAAAAAATATCGGGTCAAAATTCAGTTACAGCTCCAACCAATCGCATCTCAGTCAAGATGCATTGCACATTGTGGTGAAAGACACGTAGAAGCCTGTTAACTGTCGGCTTACATTATCGATTCACAATACAATTCGTTCCAGCGCCGGTCCCAATATCCTACTGCGCTAGTTTATTTAGAAACTGTTAGTGCTTGGTATTTACTTTCTTTCCTAGTTCATGAAGATCTTTTCTATACGATGTGAAGATACTTGCAGTTAGAAGATGTTAATTTCATTATTCAACAGTGTTAATCGACTAATATTATACATTTTCAGATAACTGAATACGTATTTAATGTATATGCCAGTTTTCCTCATGTGAATATTCAGAAATGCCCGACCAGTTCGATTATGCGCGTCAATTGCTCAAGACTTTAAGTCTGTGCAATTGAAGTCCGAAATTAGTCGGGCCTTACCGAATACACATGTGAGTAAAACCGTCATACATAGTAAATAATATGGGTAACACTCACGAAAGTTATTATAGGTTTTACAACGGATATGATGATACCAATGTTTATGGTAATCACTTTACATTTATTTGTACACTCAAATCCAGACTCCATGTTGCTAATAAGAATTACCTAATGGACAAATCTAGTAACATTTTGCCCATCCCAGATTCGAACCCTGGGCCTCATGCTCAGCAGTCGCGTTTAGCGACTACTAGATCTGATACAAGAATATTAATAGAATAGATCATGGCAATTAGCATTTTATTTCATTGGTCTTCACTTCAGTAAATTATTAAAACAGAACATTTCAATTAGAAATAACGAATTCGATAACTAATAAAATTAAAATCTCAGTTAAGAAGTAAACAAAGAATACTTTTCCGATATAATCCGATTAAAGTTTTTATCATTTTTCAACAAACCTTTTGATGCTTTTAAAAACCCCGAGTTTCGCTTCTTTTGATCGCGATGTTATTAATGAGGAAAAAGCAGTTACTAACTGTTTTTTCCCATGAAAACGTTAAGAGTTAATAGAAGAAGATACTGTGGGCGTATTTGTATAAGTCTATTCACGTGTTTTTTAAATTACGTTTAGTTGGATTCAGATATACCCGAAATTAAAAAAAAAAAAAGAATTGTATGTGACTGACATTGATAAATTTGGTTTTTGTAGTGGCCACTTTAATAGTACAAGATTCCACCGTAGTAAACATTACGTTCACATGTTTTTTTATTCAGACATAGTAATATTACTACGACGGCCAATATGACTACGACGGCCAATATTACTACGACGGCTAATATTACAACAAGGGCCAATATCACTATGACGGCCAATATATCTACGAAAGCCAATTTTACTACGACGGTCAACATAGACTGCTTCGTTGGTCTAGTGGTTGCTAAGCGCGACTGGTGAGCACGAGGTCCTGGGTTCGAATCCCGGGTCGTGTAAAGTGTTACTTACTATATGTGCACCTCTGCCTACCGTTTCGGAGAATACAGGCGTGATGTTATGTTTGGTCAACATTACTATGAGGGCCAATATTACTACGAGGGCTAATGTTACTATCAGGCCAATCTTACTACGACAGTCAATATTACTACGACGGCCAATCTTACTACGAGGGTCAAATATACGTTTAAAAATCATAATATTTATTAATAAATAATAATGCATAAAAAACATGTCGGAATAAAAAAACATGAGAACGAAGCAACCAAGCACCAAAACCAAAAAGCTAGATAATTTTGTGTAATATTCAGCAAGTAGATTTTAGTGCAAAATAAGGTACACGTAACCACCAACAATTGCCTCTTGTAAGATGAGATCTTAAAACATTACTTTCACTTCACTCTCATCAAGATTTTCAAACATAATAAAAGCAGCTAAAGATCAAATATGAAATTAACCAACCACGAAACTAAGAATAATGCAACACAAAACATTTTAGACTGTAGCTAATGAGTCAGTTTAGTTCGCTGCATAATACACGTACGGACGAAGCAGAAAAAAGTAACAGCTGAAGTCTTGAAATAGATAAAATCGATGTTTTAAAATTAACTACTTTTTCTACTTACCGGCTCGAGCGAGTAAGTGCGACGCTCTCACAGAATCCCGATGTAAATCAGCAACATTGTAACACTGCGATTCTTTGCAAGGTAAATGATGAGAGGAAGACCGATTCAATTAGAATTCCGTTGAAGCATTAGAGCTGCTTCTTATTCTTTGAATGTAGCTTGTTTAATAATGCTTGCAGTTTGAAATACTGATAAAGGAATTAACATGCTTCTTGTATACTTTTGAAATTGTAATCATAATAATAATGGGTTATGTTTTTGCGGGCAATCTGTGGATGCAAGTGGCAAGTTGTCGTTCACGTAGTTGAGTTGAGTTCTAGTTATGGCGTACTTAGGGGGAGGCCTTTGTTCAAGAGTGGACGTCTTCCGCCTAATGATAATGATTTATTAGCCGGTTGTCTCACGGTGAGACAAAAGTTTTTGTTTGTCAATGAATAAAAATATTTCGTCTTTTTATGATCCAAAAATATACCCGGGTAATTTAGCTATGTTTAGCTCACTGAATGGTACTCGTTCATAGACAAAACAAACAATTTTCTTGGATAACCAAAATAACGGGACAAAAGGATGAAACCTGAAAATATTGCAGCAGTCAATCACTTAGTTACTGCACCAATCGTGGGTTACATACAGACATTATATATCGAGAGTCCATGGTTACTCTCAGATTTTGCCATCGGTCGCATAATATGAACATGGTGAGTTTTATGCCGTTGAGTTGTCATTCTACTTCGTATCGGCACGATCAAATGTCACACGGGCACATACCATGCCGTAGTGCAATGTAGTAGTAAGATTGGTCAGTCAACAAGTATGGCAAGGTGACCGTCCAATATGGGCCGGACGTACTTAGGTGCCATCACTCTTGGAGGCTCTGTACATGCAGTCCTGTACAATGTTTACGTCACATACGACGACCTGATTGGCGCAGTGGCTAAGGGATTGGACAGCCGCGCTACGGGTTTCTCGCATGGGACAAAAATTTGTGCGATCCGCAGATGTTTGTCCCAAGTCTGGGTGTTTTGGACCTGATATGTATTTCATGATTGTGGTCGCACCCATGATACAGGACAAAGCCCTAGTGAGGCGACTTTTGAAAAAGAATATAATATTATGTGTAGTATATATACCTATTATACTTATCGTTCTTGAGTGACGAAAAGTAATTCTTTAGTAACGGGTGTATCTTCGTTAAATTATATTACATACCTATAAAATAAAAGAATTCATCTACTAAAACTATTTCAGTAAATACAGTCGCAAGCATCGAATATCTACTATCCGTTTTATCGTCCTTTCACATATAAATATCCGATGCGAAGGAAACCAACATAAAGTTTATTCGTAGTAAAACCTAGACTATCGTTATGTCGTCACTATTTCGACGCTTTGGGTTTATTGCGATTTTTTTTTCAATAAACTTTTGCAATATAGACTGTAATGATGACGCGATATATTGAAAATGAAATGAGGATTATATTGTATGAGAATAAAGTAACTGATTGTGAAGAATAAAGTTGTTTGGTTTTATAAATGTACCACTAAATGATGAAAAGAGTTTATTAACGATACGTGTATTTAATTTTGTATTGCTTGTTAATACGACACAATAGCTGTGATAATAGATTAATTACTGAAAACACGCATCACAAATAATGAGTACCTACTAATAAAATATTAATGTTATTTAAGTATATTGTGATGACACCGTTAATACAAGGCTCTGGTAGTTTCTCTAATCTTCTGAAAATAACGATTTTATACCGTAAAAATATATTTATATATATATATATATATACTTTTTGATCCAAACTTTAAAACGAGACATTCAATGAGTGGGAGTGCTCTTTTATGGCTCGATTTATCTTCGTTAAAATAAATGGCGAAACAATCAATAACGATAGAAACTATTTATTATCCTGATAATACATAATACTGACATAGTCTAGGACTTTATTCACTTTTTAGATGAGAAGGGGTGAATACGGGTGGGGGGTGACAATGCTGAGTCCTGCTGCATATAAGACCAGAAATTATAGTAGACACTTAGAAACTCGTCGCATTATGTCCATATACATAATATTATAGTCCGTAGGAATAAATTGGTCTATATTAAATTCCTAATGGGTGAATACTAGAGGGTGATCAAATTTTTACACAAAATATTGTTATTTTTGTTCAGATAACGTTATTTAGTACCTACCGTTCTAGATAGAAAAATAATTTTATCCGAACAACGATTACCATATTTTGAGTAACATTACAAGTCCGTCGAGGACATCAATGCTGAGTCCTTCTGCATATAAGACCTAATATTAGAGTTGACACTTAGAAACTCGTTGAAACTGACATAATAGTATAGTATATAGAATTAAATTGGTCTATTTTAAATTTCTAAGGGATGAATACAGGGGGAGATCAATGCTGGGTCCTGCTGTAAGAGACTAGTCTCCACGACACAGGGAGTGTGGAGCCTAGTGTTCTAACCTTGTTTGTAGCCGCTATATTTGATACAATAAAATTTATTATTTATTTATTTATAAGACGAGATATTACACCGGACACTTAGAAAGTGGTTGACTAATATGAATTCGGATTCCGTGTCTCTTTCATACCCATAAAGAACAGTTGGGTTAAAAGGCATTGCAGTTAATAGAACGATGTAAGTGTTGACATAAAGGTGATCCCAGAGGACTGTTAGAGAGTGGAGTTATCTATGAAAGTGCTAGTATGGATACGGAGCTAATGTGTTCTGGATTTAAATACGTTTTTAGGTAATAATATAGTTGGTTTACCATACGATAAGAAGGAGTGGAGTGGGTTACTGCCGTTCTAATTTTAAAAAATGATGTGGACTATTGTTCAATGTCTTGGTACTATAATAATACTATAATATTGCAAAACCCTTCAAGTCAGGTCTTTTTCAGTATTATATTTATTGGTAGGTATTCTTGTGACATACAACTTAAGCCATTTATAGTTGTTATAAAGACCAATTTATTTATAATGCTTGCTGTTGCTATAAAAATAAATAAAAAGCAACAAATTAAAACTAAGATTCTTCACAACCGTAACTCCAAGGCGTAAAAATATTAAAACCTCTTTAGCCGTAAAACGGTTGCGTAAATTTTACTATCGGACCATACTTGACGTGTTTCGGGTTCAACCAAATTATCCGTCGTATGGATTGGATAAGAGCAGGTTCACATCGGTCCGCGGAGACCGATTTGTTTAATTTATTTGCTACATTATACAGACACAATCTATGTTGCCACCTTGATTAAGGAAAAAGAGTTGTTTTTTTATATAATTATGCACAATCTTACTTTATGGGGAAGATCATGCGTTATTAGATATATGACTGTCTTTAGGTGCGTAATTAATGGTGGTATTTGGTTTTTATTACACAGTACATAGTGTTGTATAGTTGATATTTAAACATACACTGGTCCGCAAAAAAAGTCCAACAAAGCAAATAAGGCCTCGCTGGAGCTGGCTGCAGCAGACCTATACTAAAAAAAACAAAATATGTACGCTAACTTTTTCATCATCATCATGATTTAGTTTTAATTTTTTTTATTATGTTTATTTTTTTATGTCCATGCACAAACTTATGTCAGTATTTAAAATAGGAATGCGGAAACGTGTGAATCGACCTTATTGGCTGTCGTTGATACCGGTTAAGGCGCAGCTACTTTACGACGCATATTTTATAAACGCACCTGACTTGTTTTATTGAGAAAGTTGAAAAAGTATATAAAACGTTCGAGATATTAATACTGTGAAGACAGGTACTTAGGTAGGAATGTGCTTCAGTTTTCTTTTATAACTTGCGATACCTGAGCTTGGCTGTTTTATTTACTACAACGACATCTAGACTGTTATTACTTCTGTTTATAGACAAAATAATTAGGATTTTAACATAGATTTTCATTAATATAGACTTCATAGTAAAGTGTTTATTACACGCAAATTTTTATGCGTCAAAAGTTCTAGAAAATAAGATTAACTTAATTAGTTTTAAACACCGAAATTAAGACATCGATCGAAATAGGTATGGACTCGGAAAATTGGCTTAGTTAAACTGTACGTTTATTAGAGCATAATGTGCGCAACTTAATATACCAAGTTAATATTGTGTAATAAATTAGTTAAAAATACTGGCTGTATGTAAATCAATTAAAGTAATTTAAATTGTATTCTGCATTCAACTCTTGACGTCTAAAAAAACAACAATTATAAAGCGTTTGTAAATAGAACATTATCACAAAACGTTCCAATTATATTTAAATACTACTTACTTTATTGATTCTTGTCTCGATCTATCTGGCTTAGAAAAATGCAAATAAAGGATAAAAAAATGGTTGAATCTTCGCTTGAAAACCAAATAAAATACAATTCATCAAATCCCCCCTATACATCAAAAGCATCTGTACTCACAAACAATATATAAATCATTACAAAAAACAACTTATTCAATTGAACCTATTTTGGTATCAAAATGTCGGATGTTTTGTTTTGTAGATTCCCCTTGGGTGAGCGCGGTGGGAAGTTAGTGAATTGAATTTTACGACACTGTGCCCAAACACTCGGTCTACGAGTTGTTTCAAATTAGGCTTTGGCTTCAATACTTTGTTTAAAAATACAGTTGTGTTTTAAGATCTTATTGTTTAATATTTACTCTGTTTTTTGCTGTATGAATAATAAATATGTGTTGGGATGTATCCAATTCCATATTTTTCATTTAAATGATGCCTTGAAATAACAATTCTTTACTTATGAACGAATAAATAAATTATTTATTTCTGTAAATCGATTTTCACGGACACTTTTGTATACGTCAGATTTTAATAAACAAGTGACTACCTCTGACGAGATATGCCGAAAGAAACTCAGGGTTTCAAAATGAACCCATATAAATAATTAAAAACAAATTCATTAATTTATTCGCATAAATAATGGTGTAAAAATTGTTCAATGGTTACCTTATTATATTTACTAAACTAACGGGCAAATAAGAAATTGATTCCCTCGGGGCTCCTTTCAACAGTTACCTAGAATAGCTGATTAAAGCCACACAGAATTTAAAAAATAGGATAATGAAACGAAACTATAAATATTAAGTTTTTGTTGCTGACAATAAAATAAGAATAATAATAAAGACATTTAAATATAGAAATTAAACGCTGTTTCGCGCTAAAGCATGGGCAAGTAGTATGGGCAACACGCTAAAATGGCTTAAAATTCATGTAACATTTATACATATAATATAAAAAGAAAAATGTTTTTATTAGAAATCTTGTGATATAATACATTTAACTTTACAAAAAACCGCGGCCTCAAAAGTCTCTGAATAAAAACTAAAAATTCAGACATTAATGGCCGATAAAAGGTACTTAAGTCTCTTTCGATTCGAATACTGAATTAAGAATGGAATTAATCTGTGAAGCTCGCCGTTGAATCCAGCTATCAAACTCATTAATAATGAGAAATTAATAACGTAGCGCTCATTACACAAATGTCTTTTGTGTATTTATACAATATTTATTCTCGTGTCATTGCTTCGGGACTCACCAACGCTTAGGACATTAAAATTAATATATTCTTGTTATATGTACCTAGATAAGTATTAAATACGTCGTGAAGGCGTTTGACTGGTAATTAATTAAGCTACATTATAATGTTGGCCCGTATGATATTTTATAATAATGATTATAATTGAATGCTTAGATCACTTTTTAATTTTGTTTGTACGCCATATTGTGTAGTAAGACATAGTGTAACCTTAGCATAACTATAAGACCTGTAACCAACCTATGTTCCATTAATAAATGTATTATGAATTGTGCTTACTGATGGACTTTATAGATAGATAGAATATACTTTATAGTACACCATATAAACACAACTGAATTAATTTACATCATCTTAATGCAGTAAGTACAATGGTAGTAGGGTTGCCAACAATTTTTAGAAGAAATAAAGTATATCTGTCTTTAAAGGAGGTAAATAAAGAGTACGGACTTACAAATAAGAGTACCATTTATTTTGTACTTATTGCAGCACATAACAATTTTTCATTGCTTTGAAAGGAATTGTATGAGTCCAAACATTCCAATTCTAAATTTATATATATCAAGAGCTCATTCTGATTATGGATTTTTGCATATTATTACAGACGTGCACTAGTTTAGTAAACATTTTGTAAATAAGAGTATTTTAGCGTACTCTATTAGTGTTATAGATTATAGAGTACGCCTACATGATATAGAGGACAATACTCTATTTTAGAGTACGGTTGGCAACCCTAAATGGTAGCCTAATCGCCTAAAGCGATATCTACCAATGACAATGTAGGAAATTGTAGGGATAATTATTGGTAGAGTACAGAGGTACGTAGAATGCAATATAATACAGGGGACGTGTAATTCATTACTTCTACCTTCGTGTAATTTTATTTTTATTATTTTATTTTGCCTTTGCCCAGCAGTGGGACACCGATCAGGGTAGTTAAAAAAAATATATATATTTCGGGATAAACAAACAGGAGTACAATTAAATGTTATACATACTATCTTAATAAATAAAGAAATTACTTATTATACTTCTAGCAACATTATCCACTTATTGCACATTGACCTTTTGATCGCACAAAGGAGTATATTATACTTTGCAAGTAGAGGGCCTTCCCGAGTGACGATTACTAAATCCATCCGACTCGTAGTCACTTACTGTATCTCTACCTACAACACGACTTTTCTCCAATGTACATAAGCCAACATGAAAATAGGTTGGTACCTATTTTTTCCATCCAATATTTCTCGCAAGCCGGAGTTATAAAACACTGCACCGAACATATTTGAGCTTAAACGGGGCACGTATATTTTTACGACGTCACGAAGTAAGCTTCTCCTTAATAGTATGAAAAATTCTGCCGCATGACACGGCCAGTCCTTATAGAGTGCCAACAGTTTATTGTCGGGGTCTTAAAAGTTTTACCGATATTGAATTGCAAGCTTTGAAACAAATAAAAGTATGTTTAACTTGAATAGTACGTATTTATTGAGAAGGGTGATAGTTTATTTATTAGTCGAGTTTAACACTTGTGCTATTCATCATCAGCCGGAACACGTGCACTGTCACAGTGTGAACAAAGACCTCCCCTTCCCTTTCAGTGGGGGGTTGTTGCCATAGTCCCCACGCTTGGCAAGCAGCTTAGGGATCGCAGTATTGGTGGTGAAGTTACAGAAGACGCTGCTGCCCATCTTCTTGATTTTACCTCAGTCGCTTCTTACGACACACACGGGAGGAAAGGGGGTGGCCAATTTTAGGCCAGATACAACTAGGCAGGCCGGATTAATTAGGTGAAAAAGAATTCCTATATCAAATTCAACTCTCCAATCGATTAAGTACTGATACTGACAGTTCTTATTTAAAAATTCAACCCCAAATGAGGCGTCATTAGGGGCTGAATTTGAATATTCATCCTACAGCGAGCCGTGCAATTTATAGGGGAGAATTTAAAATAAATTTGTGACATTTTCCAGTCACATAGTTACCAGATACTTTCAACCGGCAGAACTAATTGTCACATGAAGATATTAGCCTGTTGGTACGACAGTAGCAAGGTTGACCGCCCAGAGGCTGCATTGGACGTGTTACATGTAACATTGACTCGTAGAAACTATATTTTACACTCCAGCGAAATACATCATCAGCTGGAAGACGTCCACTGTTAACAAAGGTCCTCCTTAAACGGCGAGTTGCAATAAAATCCACGCTTGGTAAACTCATCATCATTAGCTAGAAGACGTCCACTATTAAACAAAGCCCTTCCCTTAAGGAAGGGGGAGGGGCCATAATCCCCATGCTTGGTAAGTCAATCATCACCAGGAAGATGTCCATGGTTGAACAAAGGCCTCACCCTTAAAGGGAGGGGTTGCCAATCCCCACGTTAGGCGAGCGGCTTGGGCCAGTGAAATTATCTCATTATTATAGCACAATAAATCACGACATTTACTCAAAAAGTAGAAAAGTGAAGTTAATAAGATAGGTAAAGCAGGTGCTCTAGTGTCGGAGATATCGCGGCCCTACGTGGCTGGAATTAATTAGTTACATTGACGGCGTCCCATGATTTATGTGCCGGATACGAACTGATTATTAAATAGGCCAGTCGGTGATGTATGGCCAGTATAGCAGTATGAAAATTGTTGTGTGAGCTCCGCGAGTGTGGTTTCTCGTTTCATTTGTTTTAGAGCGTGAATAACTTTTTCTAAACTATAGCAGGAACAGTCGTGAACGACATGAAAACTTTTGCTTAGTCACGCCTCTTCCCCGAAGAGGTAGGCAGAGGTGCACATATAGTACACCCAATTTCGCCAGTTGTGTTATAGATCCTAATGTATAGGGGGCGAGCCTATTGCCATCAACCGACACATCCAGACTCCGTGCTCCTACTAATAATTACCTAATGGAAAATTCCTGTTACACTTTGCCTGACCCGGGATTCGAACTTTCGAACGAGGATTTTAGAGGACTTCATACTCACCAGTCGCGCTTAGCGACCACTAGACCAACGAGGCAGTTTATTTAGTTTTAGAAGTTATTCTATTGTCGCACATAGATGGATCTATACCATTCACCTACAGTTATCTTAAAAAACTATATGCGTAGGTGTTTGCCAGAAACAATCTAAATCACAAAACAGTATTATTTTACTTAAAATACAAATTCTGCGTATAAAATGCCATATACATAGCAATATTTTCTAAAAATACAAAACCAGATAATTCGCATCCCAAGACAAATAAGAGTTTTAAGTCTCTGTGAGGGGTTGATCAGATATCACGGACCAAAATCCTCGGCGAAACGTGACCTGTCACACAGAGGGTTGCCCTGAGGCTAAGCAACCCACGGGGATAGGATATGAAATGGTAAGTAAGGAAATTTAAGAGCATAAATAAGTAGACCTACATCACGTTAATGTTGTCGTTGTTACGGAACCAAATGATAATATTCCACAAAACAAAAACCTTTCGGGCCTTCCTTTTTAAGTACCTAAGTCAGTTTAATCATAGTAAAGTCAGTGTTCTAAATTTAGTGTAGGTATTCTACGAAGAGTGCGATTTATATCACACTGGATACGTTGACGTGAAAACACATTCGCGTTCCTTATATCTGATTCATTTTAATTCGATTCCGAAATAATTGGCTTCTGGCCAGCTTATCTTAGTTGCTAGAAATATATAGTTTGCGGAAATTTTAATGCACTAGCGGCTTACTGTACTTAACAATTCTTTGAAAACCTTGACCCGTGTCTCTTGGGACACAAAATAAGCAACACTTTCAGCCGCACCAAATGATTATGAGATCCAATGAATGTAAAATTTGGCTTCTTATCTGTTGGGAAATTTTGAAATCTGAGGTAAATAATATTCTCACATTCCCGGGGGACCTGTGGGACTTATCTTTGAGGACAAGGCAACGCTTTTAGCCGCGCCGAATGATCCCAAGATCCCATAAATTTTAATTGGAGACGCCTTACCTGTTTAAAATTGAGGATAATGATTTTTATACAATCATTCATGTCTTATCTATTCATTTCGGTTGAAAGGGGTTCTCAATGGAGACTGGGTCTATTTGAATAGAATAAAATCAGAACGTTGTTGGATTTTGGTTCTATTCAGCTTATTAAAAGCATATTCTTCGGCATTGCGTTTCAGTAAGATAAAATTGATTAACATTTATTAATCATATGTATTTGCATTGACGAAGAGTTATATTATTAACAAAACTGTTATTTTCTCCATTTTTTTTATGCGTTGCGATTACTCAAATTGATGGTTATCCTGTTTAAAGCAGCATCTTGTTTAAAACAAATACCACCGCAAAAAGCTCCAAACACCCGACCTTCACTGAACGTTCTTAGTTAATTGGTAAGAAAGCAATTGAGATCGGAACACTCACTATAAGTTTTAACCACTACAGGCGAAAAAGGCTAAATAAATTGCCTCTATATATCGTGACCTCAATCTATTAAAACCCGTTAAACGGGTCAGAAACTCGAGAAGTAGTAGTTACTGTCCAGGAGGTTCATTCAATAGATTCGAATAAGTGGCCCGTTATTCGCCCAGCAATATCCGGACGGTGGCGGAAAAAACTCGATTAAAAAAGGTTAGGTTAATGGGAGGAGCAGTGAAAAGTGATGCAATTACGTTAAATTGATTCCACCCTTTGTTCTTTCACTCTTGAGGCATTGATTGGTAATGGATGCCCTGCTTTTATAAGATTTATTCTGCTTAGATCTTACGTTGACCGGAAAACTATATCTAACTTAACCTACTCTCCCAAAGTCAAGGCAGTTACAGATAAGTTACTACAATCTGATTTGGTGTTCACTTCAAAATTGAAACACATGCTACACTACACAAAAATATCCTATGACAAAAATTTGCAAGAAGTTAAAAGTGAGCTCAATGTACGTTTCGTGATTTAAAAGCAGTTTTTGAAATTGACCATTAAAAAAGTTACTGAAAGTTTATTCACAGAAAATAAACCATTTATCTATGGCCAGATAAACCTCAACGGATTTAATGGCAAAGTTGGACAGGGCAGCTTTAGCTAATTGGTTACTGCGCAGGTCCCTCCCGCGCCATGGTCACGTGACTAAGTGAAATCCCTTAAGTCGAGATCCTTCGATGCGATGCTTCAGAGAGTACGTAGTCATCCTAATTGACACAATATCATGACAAAAGTAATATACCATAAGACGCTTTAGTGCCAGTACAGCTACGCCAGGGATTGCGCATGTGATCGTCAACATGGTACAAATATTCGTTTGTCCCGAATATAGACGTTCGTGCATGAGATATTTGAAGCCTGTAAAACACGCAACGGAACAGGGGAAAATTCCTTAAATGGAGCACGTCTAAAAATAGACGAAATTCTTCATGCGGCCTTCTATGTAATTAACGTCTACCACAGGTACGTACTTATATAAGAATACCGCCGACGCCCGAACGGTTTGTCCATTTACAAAAATAACACTCCCAGGATTTACTTATTGAAAATCAATGCCCGGCTTAAGAGGCAAGGAGTACTTGCTTTATCTCCTTAATTTTAAAGTCAAATTCTTAATCCGCAAAGTATTCGGGGCACGTCTGGCCGTCCGTGGCTGCTTTGCGTTGCAAATAGCATTGCAGGGTTAAGGTCTGTGGGGAAAGTGTGTTTATGTAATTTTGGGAACTAATCATCTATAGGTATAATAGTATCCCTTCTGATAGCTATGTCAAGAATAAAAAAGATTGCTTCAAGGAGCTTTGATTTTATATCCACTTCACTTCGTTTGATTTGGGCATTAAATAAAAAATCTATTTGAGGTTGTTTACCGCCAGTATCTTCACCAATCGAATCGATCGATTGTTCGAAACAGGATTCTCTGAGGCGTTCCAGGAAGCCGTCTCCAGGAACATCTGTTGGAGATCTTTGGTAATAGACTAATGAATACTACTTATCGTCGGTTATTACTGTATACTTTTCAAAGATTATATCCTAGGAATTGAGATTATTATTATTAGTCTAATAAAATGTTACGTTAATCATCAAGCAGTCTCAGTACCTAATAATCTCAAAGTCCTTCCGAAAAGCGAGGGGTCTTTGCAAATTAGATTAATATTAAATTATATAAGTTTTAAATTCGATTGAGTTCAAGTTCAAAGATAGTGGACTGACAAAAGATCCGATAATTAGGTAATGTTAATGAAGTTTGCGAAAGGAAAAATCTAGATAATATTATTATGATAGAATTTTAAGATTATTCAATATTGAAGACCGAAACTAAAAAACTCAGACCTCGTTTTAGGAGTTAATCCCAGTGTTGAAATAATACTGATTCTATGTGTCACAAAATTCATAGAATCGTTGCTGTTTTCAGCGTTGTTGCACGCCTTTTTCTCGAGGGTTGGGCAGCTACAGACTTCAGCTGCATACTGAAATTTGCCTCTCTCACTCTTATCACGCGTACTTCTCATACATTGTCCGTAATCTTACCTATTGAATAGGTGTCGAGGATATTTAAAACACTACCTGTAATGACTTACTCCAAGTTCCGTAAGCTCTTGACGCGACGTGACTGAACATTGAGAGCATTTGAAGGGCTCTTTGTAGAGAACCTTAAATGTTAACCTATAAGTCAGAAAACGAAGTTCTCCTACGGAGAGAATAGGCAATATACTATGTTTCATGTTATTCAAGAGAAGCTCGAAAGAGAGAAGGATGGTCAAAAAGGCCGTTACTCAACAAAACGTGATACTGCGTTGAAAAGATGATGATGAAATCATAAACGAAGATCTAGCTCAGTTACTAAGCTGTTCTATGGATCCCGTAGAGTCTGGATTTGTGCCCGGTAAATAACAATAGGCCCTATTATTACTAACCAGTACAAATCCATACACATACCCTCTGGTCGTGAACGTCCCGTCCGTAAAAAAAACTGCGCCAATAGGCTCATTAATCCTATTTTCTTCCAACATAATACCGCTCTCCATTCTAACAAGATTCAGCTGAATACCAGTATTGTGCCCGATTAACAATACAGTAACGACCACAACAAATAGGCTGTTAGTCAACCACTCGAGTAAACAACGTACAGAGCCCGTCTTGATAAGCGGTTGCATCGTATTTTAAAGTCAAATCGCCAATCGCAAAATATTCAAAGCTACGCCCCCGCTGTTCCGACTTGCAAATCGTATAGCTGTTGTACTTGACTGTTCTAGGTATGTACACAACCAGTTTGAATTTGGAAATAAATTTCGGTGAATGCTCGTAAACTAAAAATCTTCGAATTCAAGTTTTGGAATCTGTTAGTCTATACGTCATAGTGACACATTTTGACAGTTAAGGCTCTTAGATTAAATAGAAGGTTTATATGAATGAATCCTCGTTGATTTGTGTTTTGGTCGCAAAGAGTGACTAAAGTGGGGTCTTGTATTCGATTCCTGTGTCGAGCAAAGTGTTATTCAGTTATGCAGTGAGTTTTTCTCAGTAGCATCACGGTGTCTAGATAAGTGGCCGGTTAGTGGCAATAGGCTCGCTTCTGATTACATAGGACCTCTGCCTTCGGGGAAGACAGACATCTAAGAAATTGTGTAAAAATATAATGCTGAAACTTTAACGTGTCCGTTTATATTCAAACTATGTCACAATAATATTATACGTGATACTGGCGAAGCACAGCACTTACCAACAGTGCGGCAAGTGCCTAATAAATATATATGCCTAAATATATGTAAATGGTAAGTAGCTATAATGGCAACCTTTTGTGTCGTACCTTCTTGAATACATAACGGCACATAGACACCTATTGTGTGTGACAAAAAATATATCATAATATATAATTACCGCTGTATTCCCGAAAGGTTTTGGCAGAGGAACATAGGCACACTTACCTTCGTGACTTAACGCCGGAGACTTGTCAAGAATAACCAATTAATTGGGCATTAATTCACTAGGCTGCCTCGTTGGTCTACTGGTCACTAAATGCGACTGCTGCGCACGAAGTCCTGGGTTTGAATACTTGCGGAGTATTACTGATTTCCATTAGATGTGTTCAGTAGCAGCACAGAGGCTTGATTTCTGCCCCGTTGCTGGCAAGGCACCCCATATCAAATTAGGACCTATAACAATACTGGCGGATTTTTATGTTATGTCAAATCCACCAGACTACTAATGATCGAAATTCGGTCAGGAAAACATGAGTAACAGTTGCCTGGCGAAAAATCCCAATGAACTTCGACAGCTGTCAATATATAATTCAAGTCCAGATGCGTGGGCAAAGGCCTGCTTATACAACGCTCAGCCAGTCGGTAAAAGTTGGGTCTTACATAATAGGAAGGGACACCATTCCTTCATTTTACCGCAAAATTAACATCACTTCATTAAAATAAAATGTGCAGAAATCATCTGTAGCGTGAACGGACAGAATACACTTGTGTAACGGAGTGTACAGTGGGGTCGGCCCCAAGGGATGGTACTGTTCGCAACAAAAGTGGAATAATTCATAAATCTCAGTTATTGTTCAGATTCAGTCAGCTTGCTGTATTAGTCGATGTTCATACCTATGTTGTACCTACAGAATATCCGTAACGACTTTTTTGTTTAATATCCCGTATGTACTCGCAGGTACATTAATATAAGGTTTTTTAGAGAGGTGGTCTTCTAACCCTGTCTATATATACGTTGTCACGCACACTGATCAAACCAATAAGAAAAATTGAGTCCCATCAGGATAATTTCCTTTGCTATTAGTGGTGACATAGAATCTAGGAACATACGATACCTGAGTCATAGATCGCAATCCCGTTGGCATCAAGGGTATCAATTACTCCATAGTGTCTTTGTTTAATAGACTTGGTCTTCCATGTTTCCTAGCAAGTTGGCAATTAAGCCATTCAAATAAAACTCAGCAAAAGAAATTGATCTTTGCACCCAAAGCATAAGGTCGTAAATATTAAAAACTTCAATCATTTTGATACAAACCCCGTAAGTTCATAAAGAAACGTAGGTAAAAAATATTTTCCAATTTACATATAAATAGGATCATTTTTAGTTAGCAGCGATCAGACAAAGAATGCGTACCCGGGTTAATGAAACCAGCACGGATATTCTCGTCAGTTTAAAAATGTTTAAACTGAAGTTTAGTTCAAATCTTTTGCAAGTGTTAAAGCGATTGGACTGCTGCGCTAAGGATTGCGGGTTCGATTCCCGCACAAGACGAAAATATGCACAATCCGCAGGTGTTTGTCCTGAGCCTGCGTGTTTGTGTATGTGACATTCCATATTTGTGAAACGCACCCACGATACCAGAGATTTTCCTAGTGCGGGGCGACAATAAAAAAAAATACTACATTTATAAAAATATCTTTCAAAACTTAATCACTTATAACAACCCTTCAACTGAATCATATTTCAGTCGCTTCATGTTTCATCCACCTACCCACATTTAACACTATGACATAACGGTGTTGACGGTTGAAATAGCCGAATCCCATTCACATAGCCATTTCAGGCCGAATATTTTTATTCCGCGCGACCATTTCAACAACGTTTGCTTATATTTTATGATGCTCACTCAAATCCCTAATATGATTCAATGGTTTTCAATTTCCCGCTTGTGATGTAGGCTTGCGTGTTCCGCACATAGTAAGGCCGTAATAAATATTGGTACGACCAAAACATACTTTATTTATCCCTAGGGAAATTGGGATCATCACAGTAGGAAGCCAATTAAGTGGATACCATTTTTATATTTATTTTCTCTTTTCTGATTTCTCAGTTCAATATAGGTAGGTAATGAGATCCGTGGGGCACGGAATACGTATATAATTCGCTTGCGCAGTGCCGTTCATAGTGGAGTTCTGAGGCCTTTGTGCAACAGTGGACGTCTTCCGGCTGCTGATGATGAGGTCGCGAAGTGACAGGCCCTATATGAGCATAATGGTTACTTGGGAATGGCGATAGATAAATTGAGTGGAAATATACTCCCTAGTACAGCTATCTGGAACAAGACCAGCATCACACGGACACAGGTCGTTTAAGATAGGTCTGTCAACAAGGTAGCGAAGTGCATAATAGACGTTGAATAGGGATGTTCCGGAGTTAGTCTATTTAGATGTCTCTAACCTCCCTTGTTCGTGCGACGTGCATATGGTACCCACGGGGTGGTTTTAGTGAGGATTCTAAACTCCCCGGTCCCAAGGGCCGGGTGCCTTTTGAAGGTTTCTTCGGCCAAAATAAGGGGGTGAAGTTAAACTCCCACTCCCGACGTCCTTTCGTATCGTTCTCGTTAAGTCTATGTACTTACACCCCAAACTAACAAATTAGTTCATAAAAAATGAAATATTTTTAAATATCGGAGAATTATATAACCGATGTGATTTAGAGTAGTAGCGGTGAGAGGTTATAAGTACTTTTTAATTAACCATGTATTTTTATGTTGAGAAAGAGTTTCTAAGAAGTCGTGGGTTAATACCTGAATAAAGGGAACGCTTTACAGACGTAATTTAGTTACTCAAAACTCAAAAAGACAAGTAAATTTAACATGTAATTAAATATAGGTATATTAAGATAACTAAATTGCATACCACAATTTAGCAAGTAATGCCTACGTATTTAATGAGTTTTCTTTCACTCTACTTAAAAACACACACACACGTTTAATTACTCTTGTAATCCCCGCAAAAAAATAAGTAGTTATTCTCATTTTAATCACAATTTAATTAAACTTACCAAGTAGGTTCTAAATAGATTATAGGCGCCTATAAAAATATTTTATCAGACCGAAGAGTTACACTCATTACCGGTTTCGAAATATCATTCGTATTCGAAGAAAACAGGAAGAAACTTAAAAGGCCAAATAGTTACGAAACAGCAACCTTAAATAATACAAAAACGAAATAAAAATGAGTTAAAAAGAACTACACGAATAAAACCCTGTAAAACGAATCGTTAAGCTTTTTTGAAGCTACCACTGCCATCTACAGTCATGCGTTTGCGACAGCACACTATTTCTAACAAGATGGAAGTAGCGCCATCTGGCTATCGAATTAATAATCACACGTCTAGTAAGTAAGTGTCTTGCGGCTCAAATCTTCTAGTTTCCTTTTCCATCAATAGATGGCGGTGCACGTCAAATCGGCTGCAACAGGGACCTAATAAATAATATCACTGTCAATCTGAACGGAATTAACGTGCTTCAACAATTTTAACTTTAGAGAGGCATTTAATAAACAACTACTTTACCACGTCTTTAAGTAACTTAATATTAATATTCAAATTTTCGAACTAAGTTTAAGTTAAGACCAATGTGATTTTAATGCAAAACTTTACTTAGTTATTCTGAAAAATGTTTAACTAATAATAATTATAACCATTTTAATAAGTCTGACCAATAGATTTTTTTCCATCTGTCCATTACATGCGATCTTGCAATCCTGTTATAAGAATGTAGGTATACTTACACACTTCAAAATAGGCATGGTATGGCAGTTTTTGACACAATCTTCAATGCAAGGAAAATTCCATGGCGATTTCTTAATGACAAATGATATAATTACTTGGACATCTGTACCAACAAACTGTTTATTAAATTTAAATTCATGACCTTGACAAATGCAGCTCGCATCTATGCGAGTGAAATTTGACAGGTAAGTTTTATAATTATGTTAGTCTATTTTATGTCTGCGAAAAGCCCTCATGTTACAGATAGACTTGTTTTCGAAATGCGCTCAAATCTGGCCATCGACGTTTTAATGAAGATAGCGAGGCAAATACTGATTAGTTACCAAACACAAAGAATTCGAAATTGATTTTACTGTTCTCTTATGTTCTTAGTAATTCTCTTTTAAAATTACATTTCATATTTAGAGCATTTACGTTTCAGTAATTAGTCATTGTGGCGTTCTATGGACTATGTCTGAAATAAAGCGTGTCTAAAGTGGATGCCTTCCGGCTGATGATGATGATGATAAATAAGTCAAGTATCTGCATAGTTAAGTTCTCAATTTTTGTAGGATACTCAATAAAACTCACATTTTATCTTAAACCTATTTATTTTAATGACTGTAATAGAGTGTTTATTGTATAACTAAAGCGCTAACATATAAGTGATTTAATAAAAATACAATCTAAAGCATATTATCATGCCTACTAAAGCTACACTGTTTACATTTCTACCAGCAGCATTATAATTTATACGAGGAGTATCCTTCATTTCGCCTTGAATGCTTCTATGGGCTTTAATTCTCTCGGGCCTAGCTTCATCGGATGCCATATCATGGTCATAATTATTGGGCTCCATTGGTTTAGCAGAAACAGTAGCTAGACGAACAGTTGTAAATGATTCTTTAGGTTTAGTTTCATTCTCTTCACTTCGTGCATGGGTTTGCTCTGTGTTCATTTTAGTAGATGTCTCAACCGATGGAGGTAGAGTTGTAGCTTTGGTTGTCTGCATCGTAACTAATTCTTCTTTCTTCGACGGCGTTGGTTTTGTTGTTGTTGTTGTCGTTGTTGGCGACGTTGGCTTCGGTGTTGGCTTATGTGTTGGCTTATGTGTTGTTGTTGGACTAGAAATTACTTTGGTAGTTAACTTAGTAGTGGTTTCTACAGTTACTGGTTGTGTTTTCTTCACGTCGTTCTTCTTGGTTGATACGCGACGAGATGTATTGGTGCAGTTTGCCAAATCTCTAACGTCAATGTAAAAGAGCTTTCCATTGAGTTGGGACTCGTCGTAGTATTCGTAGTCTGTGTTTTGTACTTGAGACTCTTCGTCTTCAAATACTTGACCTCCACTCTTCTCTGTGTCATCGGTCTTCGCCCATAACTCCCTGAGGTTTACATCAGGAACACATTTTAAGTTCTCCGTGGCGAGTCTTAAGTGACTATTTTGTGTCTTGTTCATCAATTTCACAAACCAATCCAGGCGGCAATCACAGGGGAAGTTATTATCTGAAAAAATACAATTATTAATGAATATTCACTTCTTTTACTGTAAACTGATATTGAAAATATTAACATAAATTACATTCTAAACTTATTTTTTAATTCGTTATATATCTTGCACTCTATAACCATGTATTGCTTGCAAATGACGGAAACACAATTGACAACGAAGGCTATTAGGTTAAGTAATTGATCTGCTCCGCTGAGGGTTTCGTTCAATCACCGCACTAACTCAATATTTGTGTCCAAAGGTACAGGCACGTATGTAAGTATGTTACATAGGTACGCATTCGATTAGACTTAGGACAAATATTTATATTGGATGTATAAGTTTTATATAGTATATTGTCGTAAGAGACATAAAAATATAGTTGATAATATCTTACCTTCCACATCTAAGGTGCTGGAATTGCCATAAAAGTTATTTAAAATCGGTGCCATCACCTGCGGACTGAGCTCAGACAGCTGGTTACCCTTCAAACTCAACATAGTCAGTTCCGCCATCCCTTCAAACGTTTTTACGTTGTCAATCGTAACCAACTTGTTGTGAGCCAAGCTTAAAGCATTCAATTTCCCTAACCCTTTAAAGGCTTTCTCGTCGATCATTTGAATTTTATTCTGCTCCAAGTTTAACGATTTCAGATTGATGAGAGGCAAAAACGTGTTATCTCCGATTACTTCCAGGCTATTACCACTCAAGTCTAGTTTTAGTAACTTTTTCAAGCCCGAAAATGTCTCGCTGTTCAAGGTAAATATACTGTTTCGATCAATTTCCAGCTCTTTCAAATTCGTCAATTGGACAAATGCCCTATCGTGTACCGTTGTTATTTTATTGTTTGTTAAGTAAAGTTTCTCCAATGACGGCAGGTTAACAAACACGTTCCTGTTGATTTCTACGACGTTGTTGGAGTCCAAACTGATACTTACTAAATCCCTATGATTCGCGAATGCGTTCTCTCCCAAAGTTTTTATTTGATTATCACTTAGCGAAATTTCTTCAATAACGCTTAAATTGGCAAAGGCGAAAGCGTTTATTTTCTCAATATTCCCGTACTTGATATCTAATTTCATTAATTGCTGCATTATGTTAAGAGCATATGTAGGGATATATGTTAGGGCGATGCCTCTAGTATTGGATAGGGTGAGATAATTTAGTTTTTTTAGACCTTCATAGCTATTCCAGCTTTTATCATCGGGCTTGACGTCTTTCCTTGCCATGTGGCAATTAGCACTGCGCACTGTAGCAGCGTTGTGGTCCATGACACAGTAACATTGTATGTTTTTGGTATTATTGTAAACAGGATCGCAAATGTTTGAAACTATTTCACGTTTTTGATGCCACCTTGCTTCCGCGATGATTGATGTGGCGAACGCCAGTGTTATTACTTTCCAAAATGCCATGTTTATTCTTTGATATTCTGCACCTGGAATTGAAAAAGAATGTGATAAGTAAGGCTTTTAGCACTGGAAAACCGCGAGGTTGAATTTAGGACGATAAAATTTATGATAGGAATTATGTCTTAAATTACGTTGTAATATTACTGAAATAATAAAAAGCATTTAATATGTTTGGTATATAAACACAAACAAAAAGACTAATATAATTATAAAAATATGCAGTAAAAAATATGTCGCATTATCATTTTCTAAACCTGCAGGTTTTACTGTACTTAACAGCGACAATGATACGATAACCAAAAGATTACTGGCTGTATATTTTCATCTTTATTTCACCTCTATACACAAATCAACTCGTCCGATTACTCTGTTCTTCAAATCTAAAAAGTCTAAGATAATTAAGACTAAGACATAACATCCCTCGACTCGAGATAAAATGCAGAGCATTTATCCAAGTGATTTAGAAAAATCGTTATTGGCAGTAGGCTTTAGTTAAGCCCCCGACACTCCGGCAAAGATCGACGGCCATTTCTCAAATGGGATTTAGTTAACTTCGTACCAGGTGGCACGCAAGGCAAAGGAAAACCGATATATTACGTGATATTTTAGACAAATTGAAAAAGGAACTTTTTGGGACTCCTCTACCGTTGAAAAATATTAGAATATTTAAATATGACTCGAGGGAGCTCAATATTTTACTCGTAATGCATTGACGAAAATATCAGCCTATGTTATCACGCTCTTTGCGCTAGAGGATGCGGGTTCTATCATTGTACTTAGCTTTAAGGTTTTTGTTACTAAGTTATACATGCAAAACGATTAATTTTATAATGAACCCAAACGAGACTTATTTAAAATTGTATATTATGTAGGTTTATTAGTATTGTTATGGCACTGATAGCCGAGTGATATGACCGTTGGACTGCCAAGTCATAAGTCGCAAGTTCAAACCCCGGTAAGCACCAATATCTTTTTGAATCCATATACGCATTATAAATTAGTTATCAGTTGATATAAACGATGACGGAATACATCGTGAGGAAACCGGCACACCTGAGTGATTTTTCGACTATTTGTGAAGCCATGTCAGAGACCTATAGGCGGTCTAAACTCTGACACCAGGTTGTTCATCAACCATACGATAAGAAGAAGTATTGTTAGAAGATAATTTATCATACTATTGGAGCTATATTTTCTGTATGTGGGCAGTAAGTTCAGACATGTTAAATAATACGGCACTGGCACTAAAGATTTATATTCTTTCGTTAAATTCGTCCTTAAATTATTTATAGTCATAGACATACGTGACTATGCACTTAAGAGGTGACATCACTTTGATGGCCATTTCGTTTAAAATGATAATGCATTGTAGTATAAATTTATACGATAAACGTCGGATAGCAGGATAAATACAATATTAGGTTTCAAGAAGGAAGTCACTTTTTAAATAAGGATGGTAAACATGTCAGCCGACACGCCGGCTTTAAATGCATTTCTATGTATTAAATTAAAGTTATACACACTGCATGTAGGTATTACATTATACTGTACTCCATTTACATACACCAATTACCCACTTTTCCATACACAAAAAATATAACTATATAGTCAATGAATTTGGTTAGTGTAGGGGTAGGGATACCCAGTTGATTAAATGAAACAAAAGACGAATTATCATATTCTAAATTTTATTTGATTGCGTCCATTGTTATACACATGCATTACATACATATATTTAACCCTGCAAACGCGACGGCATTAACAACCGTGCAACATCTGTTACTCCAGAACTAGGGTAATAATATTTTTAAGATTAACAGAAAATTAGGTCGTAAACGCCACCTGTGCCCGTGACTAACGCCGACTAAAATTGCCGTGAGGGGTAATTACATTATATTTACCCTTTTACGTAATTCATTGTTTTACCTGCGAAAAGTTTTTTGTTACCTTTGGTTTTTTCCCAATTGCGCTCAACACCCATTGAACAACACGTCGTAATCAGATTGGGGCAGTATCTTATTCAATACTTTTCTCTTTTTATTTTTGGGCTCTGTCTCTGATGGAGCCAACATGAAGTCATGTCATGAAGTTATATTTCCAATTGTGCCCACCAATTTGTAAAATAAATACCTAATCATGTAAAGCTCAACCTTGTTATGAAGAGATCGTCGCCACCACATCTCAGTTCAAAATAACGGCCTGAGTAACTTAAAAAAAATACGATTTGTCGCCATTTATGTGAGCCATCATTTATCAAACCTACGGAATGGCGAATAATATAATGAAAAGGTTTCATTAAATTAAAAATATTTCTTTAATTAACGAACACTTGTAATGATTCTGTTCAAACATAGTACTACTTCTATTACACGAACAGTTAGCGGCCGTGGAACGAGGCAGTGATTGATGGTGAGAATTTAATGGACCAGTGTATGCTCAGATATGATAATAAATGGAACCGTCGCGTTGGAAGGGTTAAATAGGTTAGGACAAAAACATACGGGATGGAAAACCGATGTTTTCTAATTGAATTTATATTGATGGCCGGCAGTATTTCTGTTGTTTTTTAAAAATTATTGGAGGTCAATGCTCACACCTTCTTTATACGAGAAGAGGCCTTTGCCCAGCAGTGGGACAGTTAAAGCCTGTTATTATTATTATTACCAGCAAAAACACGTTCGATAGCTTCCTTGCAAATAGCTTTATCATACAAGTTAGATCAAGTTACAAAGATAGGCAGAAGCTGTCTCGCTAGTTCCTTAAATTAATGAAATTTTTGAATACCAAACAAAAGAACTAGTGTAGGTACCAAAAAAGTGAGAAACTTGAAACTTACAGTGTGCATGTCACTGTCTTTATTTCGTTTATGTATAAGATCGATGGTGAGACAACTATCTCTACTTTGCAAGACTAGATTTACACCCACGTACAGTTTGTCAATATTATATCCGCGCTGGTTTGTTGCACGTCTCAATTTGCTTATCTTTTTAATGCCTTTATTGAATCTTAAACGGGTGTATACCTACATGCTTTGTGAGTTGGGCACTTTAAATTTAAATTTTGTATATATATATTCACCCTTGAGTCTCGATAGACCCCGTCTTACAGTATATAACTTAGCAATATACCATACCAAAATTATCCTCGTATCCTCGTTAACGTATGTTTCCACGTTAACTAGGCGACTGCGTTCTGCAGCGGATCATAAACTTTAGACAGGACGAGTAAAGGGTTGACGTTAATATATTATAGGCGCTACTTAATTACAGAACATTCTAGGCTCATTAGGCAATAAAAATGGAATTGGCTGTTTTAAGCTTCCTACCACGGGTCTATAATAAATTATAGGGTTATGTTTTTAGGAGGGTTATATTTTGCCGTTTTTTAAAATCGTCGCCCCACACAAGGAATTTCTCCTAGGTCGTTGGTACGTTTGACAATAATGAAATATCACATGCACAAACATCCAGACTCGCGACCAACATCTGCGTATCGCACAAAAATGTTTGAAAAACCCGCAACCATTGGCGCAGCAGTCCAATCGCTCAGCCACTGCGTCAATCAGATTGTCAAACTAATTATATTATTTAGAGAATGACCTTCGAAGCGTTATGCATCAAATCAACGATACAAGACCTAGACAAGAAACAATACTCCAAAACCAAAGGTTCATAAATTGAAGACGGAAAAATATTGCATGTAGCAAACATCTCATACAATACATCAAATTTTCTACAAGCAATTTTAAACCTTATTGACGTACAGTGTCTACCGCAGTTTATATGTAAGTAGTCTACATGCACAGATTACTTTAAATATTAACAGTAGCAATGTACTTTACTCTTGTGTTATCACTTTGGTCTAGTGGTCGCTAAGCGCGACTGCTGAGCACGAGGTCATGGGTTCGAATCCCAGGTCGGGCAAACTGTCACTGGGTTTTTCCATTAGGTAATTCTCAGTGGCAGCACGGAGTCTGGATTTGTGCCCGGTTGATGGCAATAGGCTCGCCCCCTATTACATTGGGACCTATAAACATAACTGGCGAAATGTGGGTGTACTATATGTGCATCTCTGCCTAACAATACAGGCGGAATACAGGCGTGATGTTATGTTATGTTTATGTTATCACTTTGTACACAAAGTGTTGGTTAAAATAACCCACGCCTAGTGCAAATTGATGGGCGCAGTTCATCATCCTTATTTAAAAATGGTGATTAACGACACGACAAAAATATCGATTAGCGTAAACAATGCTTTATAGATCCGCCACTAGTAACGTCCCGACTGGACGCGTAGGCCGATATTACCTTAATGGTAAGCGAATTTATTATACGCCCGAAAACGATTTGTGAAGTAATAAATACTACGATTATTTATTGGTTTACATTAAAAGGCATATATCGACCTCATTTCTTTTGTAATTGCGACCGGATATATCGATCATAAGGCTTTCGATTCAATTCTTTATACCATCTTTTGATTTTTCAGATGTGAATCTTGATGGATCCGGAATTTAAAATGACAGCTTCAAGAAGTCTGATCTTTCTAGGGATTCGGTATCGAATGCTATCGAATGCACTGCATACCTACCCTATTGAAGATACAGGCGTAATATTAAACAATACAAATATCGCACAAAATCGCGAACTTTTATAATAACATCACAAAAATCCCCAAGATAAAAATCCGAACTCATCTCTCCTGTCGAAAATATCAACAAAATGAAATTCCGCGTCGGAAACTTCCTTCGTTACTTCGAATAGTTTTAAAATATCCAAGTCGACATCCTTATGATGTTATAAAAGCAGCTTTACACTTCGACACGGTTCTTCCATTTTCGCGTACACTTGCGTGCACTTTCACATATAGTATGTACCTACACATCTCAGTTATAATCGCGTCTGTTATGTCCTTAATTAGGTTTGCTTGTCAATTTAGGATACTCTGACAGACAATCGAATCACGTCAATCCAATTTAAGTACATGTAAATTCATGATGTGTGCTCGCATGTGTTTGGCAGTACGTGTGTAATACTGTGTATGCAATTGATTAATATATGTCTGATTATATTGGGAATGGTAGCTGGATTTTGATCTCAAGGTCGATATGTAGGTACCAGGGACCACCTGGATCAGTTCTGTGTCTTACACAGCATAATTATACTGACACTGAGCTAAATCCCTCGCCACATTTATGCATAAATAGTTACTGATTGTATATGTATAATATATTTTCATCATCATCAGCCGGAAGACGTTCACTATTGAACAAAGGCCTCCCCCTTCGAACGCTACAATGAATGACAACTTGCCAATTGCATCTACCAGTTGCCCGCAACTCTGACGATATCGTCGGTCCACAATAGACGGCCTGCCAACGCTTCGTCTTCCGGCGTCATAAAATATGTGTAGCAAAATAAATGGTGTATTTATAACTTTTACTTTGAAATACATGTAACTCAAACTCGTTATTAAAATTCGCAAACAATTATAAATCTATTGATATCAAGGGTTTAAATGGAAACGCAATTCAATATATTTGCCAACCCTGAAACCACATACAATATTTCTTTTGAAATAAAAAATATTGCCAACGAAATACCCGTCCTTTTTTCCGTATCATCAAAGCCGCTAAGGGTTCTAATCAAGAGAATGGACAGCAGCGTCCTCCATTACTCTTGTAACAAATAATAATTCAGGCTATATTCCCTATAGACTAATAAGCGGTAGGGAACTGTTACGACGATAAATAATGCCATGGATTTAAATTTATTGATAACTGATGTAACAAATACTGTAAAATATTTACTGACTGAAGCCGTTTTATGAAAAAAAGATCGATATTTTTACTTTACTTTAGGAAGAAACCATGGATTTCCATGTGTTTCTATCAAACAAGTATTCATTCTTTCAGTGAGGTAATTTTCTGTCATTTATATTTTTACTCCCACTATGTGGACCCACGATATCATCAAAATTGCGGGCAACCGGTGGATGCAATTGGCAAGTTGTCGTTCATTGTGGCGTTCTAAGGAGGAGAACCTTTGTTCAACAGTGAATGTCTTCCGGCTGATGATGTTGATGATATTTTACTGGCCAAAACCGTTTTGTTCCTCATTTCATTCAAACCACATTCACTGCTTTAATTCATACTCGTCGATATTGATACCTGCTCGGTGTTATACGATACTAAATCTATAACAGATGACTTCATATTTAATTTTCAAGCGATTTAGATCTTGATATACTTAGGTACGGAAGACGACCAAAGATTAGAATTTCAGTGGATGCATACAATTTGCACTATCGATTGGTGGATAGCTTTTGGGCATGCTTGAATAATGAATGCATTTGAATACATTTGAATTTGGAAGGTCTGATACTGCCAGGCTCATTCTGGTTTATGTCTTGTAATCACTACCAAGTCCGTAGTCTACCAAAGACTTACTTATTCATTATCTTTTTTGTTTTTGTTTTGTTTTTTTAAAAAACGTCGCCCCACACTAGGAATTTCTCCTGTGTCGTGGGTGCGTTTCACAAACACGAAATATCACTTACACAAACACCCAGACTCGGGACAAATATCTGTGGTTCGCACAAAGTTTTGCCCCGTGCGGGAATCGAACCCGCAACCCTTAGCGCAGCAGTCCAATCGCTTAGCCACTGCGCCAATCAGGTCGTCAGTCGTGCGCCATTCATAAATCTATTTCTATCACTTTTGATTTATCTACTGTGACCTGTGAACCACCTGCTGGTTTACCCTAGATGCCCAGTTAGCGCAAGAACAGGAGACATACTAGAGGCTAATTAAAAAACAATCGATTTGGCTACCTATTTATTCTCTCAATCAGATTTAATTTTCTTCTTCTTATCATGTCGAAGGTTTCCCTATTACGATTGATCAACCCAGTATATAGCCAGATTTTTTAATCAGATCTGACGAAAACTATTGACACCATTAGAAGAAGAAGTGGAACTACCATGATCGGTCTCTGCATTGCCTGTCATAGACTGGATTTGTATAAAAGGTGATCTCATAAATGTGTAAGAGCGACTACCAGTTTTCGTTGTTTAGTTAGTTACTAGCTAAAAAATTAATCACTTAATGTGAAACCGTTTCGATAATAGGTTAGGTTTGTTAATTTACTTTTCTCATAGCAACACAGTTGTATAATTAATTATATTTTGTCCTCCGCTAGAGTAAGGTTTTAAATAATAAATGAAGTTGCTTTAGATGTTGTGGCTAAGTCATACTTTTCCTTGACAACTAAATTAGGAATTAAAATATTTGGTACTTTGTTCACGCTCAGTTTCAGATAACAGGAGTATTGTTGCTACGCATTACTTTCAAGGTAAATACGATACAGGTTTCGAACATTTTTTTAATTCGAACTTTTATTCCTTGCCCACTTAATAAGTATTAAAACCTGTTTTGGAACCTAGCTTCGTTTGTATAACGCCCACTTTGTACGGCTAGCTACTCCATGCCAATTGCGTGCACTATTGACAGCAAGTTTACTTTTACTTAAAATAAACAGTTTCCAATAACAGAGTCTAAGTCAACTGTTTTTAAACTTTCAAAATTTGCAACTATTGCATCGATATCTCAACTTTTTCGTTTCACTTG
The DNA here is from genome assembly GCA_946251915.1 of Abrostola triplasia. Lineage (NCBI taxonomy): Eukaryota > Metazoa > Arthropoda > Insecta > Lepidoptera > Noctuidae > Abrostola > Abrostola triplasia. The sequence continues at coordinate 3,078,469 of OX276434.1, read as the reverse complement.
TCCACGATAAATGCTAGTAGTTTTATTTCTTTCTAACAACATGATTAACACTTCAAGGTTACCAAATATAATTCAAATTTAAATCTTGGCAATAACGAGCCGAAATATCGATCAACATCTTACCTGAAAAATAGCACTTCCCAAGTAAATAAAATATTGAACTTCAAACACCACTATCCCGATCACTAGTCACATTTACAACTTTATCTTTCGAACAAGAATCCTGGGCATAACTTAAAGTATGTATATCCCGCCGTAGACTAATTGATGAATGAACTAAGCCCAAGCTATACACACATTATGCAACGTAATGTAATGTTCTAATTACAATAGAGTACAATAGCTGTTGATATATTTGTGTAAACAACTGAGGCTCAGACGGTTAACTGACAATGTCGTATAGCAATCAATCGATGTATTCAATGTGAGGGAACTGTGAATAACAAATATTAATAATATTAAACATTGCCTAATGATTAGGTAGTGCGTTGAGATGTCTTTGTATTACGAGTTATTTTTTTTTCTAGCGGCGCGAATGTTATTTTTATCTTCCCTTTTAGTACCGGTCTCTAAGTATGGGTGCATTCTATTAAAAGATAAAGCCGGAGTTGAATGGAACTATTATATTGTCTCTTCTATTATCTCAAAGGTCAACGTCCTATATAAGCTGCTGTACTATGATAAGGTATTCTTAAAAATAATTATAATGCGCTATTGTTTATTTATCAGAGTGTATAATGGTTTGTTATGAGGGAATAATTGGATTAAATGTTTTATTTACATTATTATAAAAACTATTAAACAAATAATAAGTATTATAAATAATTATTTATGCTTGAAGTACGATCTAGACAATTCAAAGTGATTCCTTTGGAATTCCTCATTCACTCTTATAATATTCTATATACAATCAACGTCACGGATGGTTGGTTGATAGATTTTACTCAAAACATCTCCGGTCAGAAGTTATTCGTGGTCTTCTGACTCTTCCAGTATACAATAATAGCACCTCAACCGATTAATCTCAACAGGAACTATTACTTTGTGCAGGGTGGTTAAGGTATGATGGCAAATCGACACGAGTAGAGTAAGATCAGATTCAACGGCGACTAAAGAAGCCATAGACCGTCTGAACTCAAAGTCTGATCGCAATAACCGCTCCTTACCAGCAGAACAACTGATCTACATGTTAGTTGTATTAGGAGCCCATAGTCCTCATACCATTAAACATAATGTAATCTTGTTAAACACATTCACTAATGGAGTAAACATGTCACTGGTGCTCGCCTAAATGTTGTATTAAAAAGGAAAATATGTTAGCACTGAAATGTAACTGGCTGGAAACCGAGTCCGAAATAACATGTTTAATTATGTTGCTTGATGCTTTTTTAACTTGACTGTAAAATGTAGCTATGAATGTAATACTTTTAGTATTTACTTTGTTCTTAATGTAATTAGAGTAATATTTTTATCATGTTAGTTCTTCCATCATTGTCATCTGCCCTTTCTATTTTGCGTGACTTGTGACATCCGGCCTAGAATTGATTACCCCTTTTCTTCCCATGGGTGTCGTAAAAAAGACTAAGGGACAATCCAGAAGATGGGCAGCAGCGTCTTCTGTAACTTCACCACCTATTGCGATCCCCAAGCCGCTTGCCAAGCGTGGGGATTATGGCAACCCCTCCATTTATTTAAGGGGGAGGCCTTTGTTCAATAGTGGACATCTTCCGGCTGACGATGATAATGATGATAAAGATACAGTAGAATATCAGTATTCTAGGTGGAATTACTGCCTATCCAACCTCCATAACCTAGTTACTAGGTAACCAGTAACCTAATGTCTGAGGCACAGACGGATCTTGGTGTTGTTCTTCTTCGAACATGGGCTAATGTTCACATGGAAACGGGTCATGCCGTAGTGGAGTTTGGCCACCCAACAAGGATGGTAGAAAGGCTTACCGTCCAGGGTGCAACGAACGTACTGAGGCATCGTTATTTGTAGAAGCTGGACGGATCTTAGTAAAAAAATGGATCAAATGACAAGAAACGTGGAACTTATCCAATCATCGTCATAAAAAATAAGGATTAGTTTCCCGTATCTCTTGTTTCTTCCAACGCCTGCAGCGTGGCTTTACTTTGATCGATCGACTTGTATAGCCATGCCACAGCTGGCCTCTTCAATTTTCTTCCTTAATGTTTATAAATTGAGAGCAGGTAAGATTCAATGTATCTAAATTCAATTTTAATTTGGCAGCCTAGACCAAACATGATTGATGTTTTAGAAACAAAAATTCTGCAAGGTAAAATATTTTGGATAAAATGTTTTATTTCGTTAATAGATACAAGAAATGAGTTTAATAAATACTTAAACATGTATTTAAATCTGATGGCTCTAGAGGTATGGTATAAGCTATAAAGCCTCCTTGTTAAAATTAAGAGATCAGGCTGCAGTTATATACATACATAGCTTTATAGAAGTTGAAATCTCATCTCACCAATATTATAAAGGCGAAAGTTTTTGTTTGTGTTTGTTACCTCTTCACGTTCAAACGGCTAGACGGTTTTTGATAAAATTTGGTATGGAGGTAGCTGACACCCTGGATAAACACATAGGTTACTTTTTTATCCTGATAAAATGTAGCGGTATCACCGCTGGGCGCAGCTAGTAACTCACAAATTGTTTAGATGTATGATAACTATGTACCTATATACTACGTAATACTAAGCATTCATAGTTATAGTCCAGCAGTGGACTGCAAGGAGCTGATGATGATAGTAAACATAGTGTCTAAAGGCTGACAGGCCCGATTAGTATACCCAAGGTTTATCAAAGAGTACCCAGTCGTCTTGTAGCTCATAGTTCACATCTCATAGTATCTCTCCTCGGTAAGTAACCTCAGCATAAGAAGAGGCCTTAGCCCTGCAATAAGATAGTTAAAGGCTGGTTTAATAGACACTTAAAAAGTCTAGACGTCATTAAACTGTAACATAAATATTTAATAACAAACTTTCTTATATAAAAAGTTGTTAATGGCTTGAAAATACCGTTCCCGACGTACGAGTAGGTGCTATTCGGCAGCAGTTTTTAACGTGATAAACACAATATTTTTAATATTCAACGGACCTCTTTTGGACAATCATCATCAGCCGGAAGACGTCCACTGTTAAACAAAGGCCTCCCCCTTAGAACGCCACAATGAACGACAGCTTGTTAATTGCAATGACAACAGTAAACTGTCAGTTTGATTATTTTCTATCTCAATACTATTAACAAGGCAGTATTGATCATCAACATTGTGTGAAAACACTATTTTACCAAACAAGATTTAAGATTCAATGCCTAATTTCATTGATAATTGACTGCCTCGTTGGTCTAGTGGCTGCTAAGCGCGACTGCTGAGCACGAGGTCCTGGGTTCGAATCCCAGGTCGGGCAAAGTGTTACTGGGTTTTTTCATTAGGTAATTCTCAGTAACAGCACGGAGTCTGATTTGTGCCCGGTTGATAGCAATAGGCTCGCCCCCTATTACATTGGGACCTAAAACATAACTGGCGAAATGTGGGTGTACTATATGTGCACCTCTGCCTACCCCTTCGGGGAATACAGGCGTGATGTTATGTTATGTTATGTCTAATTTCATTATGTTTTTAAACGACGAATGACTTCTAAATCTTTTAGGGAAACAAGTTTAATAATACCTTATGTTTTATCTCGAATAGATAGGAAAGGCATTTCCTTTGGGATGAAGAAAAAATATTATTTTTCTTTGTTTCTCATTTACGTCTCTGGGGGTCAATATTTTGCTGAAACTTGAAATCTACGAGGTTGGAAACCACGAATATAAATGTTTGTTATAAAATAGTTTAAAAGATGCTTTTTTTCCTTCCTTTTAGTCCATCAATAGGTGTCTTTTACGCTTCAGTATCGCGGAATTAATAAAACAACTAAATACTGAGCTAAGCAAACCATTTTTACTTCAAAACCTGTCAACAGTTTTATGACAGTGTCAGCCCTAGTATGGTTATGGATATAATAACAATTTACATATCAACTTGCCAGAAGTGAAAGTTTGTAAGTATGGATGGATGTTTATTACTCTTTCACGTAAAAACTACTGAATGGATTTTAATGAAATTTCATATGGAGGTAGCCGACACCCTGGATTAACACATAGGCTACTTTTTATGTGTAACACCGCGGGGCGCAGCTAGTAGTATGATAAACCGTAATCTGACTAGTGTATCGCCGACACTCTAAATACTAATTAAAGCTTTACCTTACAGGTAATTAATTCTGATTATACAGTTATTATGTCATGTAATGTTAAACATGCGTCTGTTCTGCTGCCTTGTTGATAAAAATATAATTGTATTATATTCTGTGAAGCCTGAGGTTTAATTTCTAAATCAGATATTACTGATAATTTTCTGATATGAATTTCTTGAAACCGGGTTCAAGATTAAATGGAAATAGACTTTCCTTCTATTACACGGAACATACCTTGTTAAAAATGGGAATGCAAAGTTAAAACTCACCAAGATCCTTCTCGGAATACAAAGCTCTTAAATATTAATTTTTATCTTTACAAAATGTTAAATAAATATTGTTTTTATATTTTGAAGGCTACTCAACAGATCTCATACTTGAAAAGTTAAAGGTTCCTCCACAGTTCGAAGCAATATTGTCGCGTCTTTAATTTTTATTTCCCAACTCTTGAACCCAATTACGAATTCTGGGGAACCAGAAACTTTCCTGAATATATTTGCTGCCATAACTTTTTGTTAATATTGCGTACGTCTGGAGGTTTGAGCATTAATTAGGCATGCATACTCGGCTATTTGAAATGCATGTATTGAGTCTTGCCAGGTGTTCCCTTCGCTTAATATTATGGAACCTTGCACGGTTAGATTTGACTTTAGTAATTTTTATGAGCTTGAGTAAAATATATAAAGTCTTGAGTTCTCTTATTAGCGTATTGATCAATGTCAGTCAATTTTATCAATGGGGAAAAGTAGGTAATCCCTCTTTTAAGTAATTTTCTTTGTTACGTAATGTCCATCGAAAAAGTTGACTTTAAAAACATGAAACCGGTTGCAATGTATGCACACATTCTATATTATATGCCTTCCGATTGAAGGCTTACGCTACATGATTTAATATTATTCCCCTTTCATGAAGAGCTTAAATTCAATGTATCATTACCAATTACACCACTCATATTTATATTCTTGTTTCAATAAGTCTTAATACAAATGGTTTGTCTTCGTAACACTACAAGTCCCAAGATAAATCACATCCAATATTTCTTCACATACCAAACATATGGTTTTCGTCATAACGTTATATTGTTTGAAGCTATTTCAACTATCAAATATGTTTACGAAAGTATATCTTTGAAGTTTGTGACTGGTGAGTTCTTACTTTTAGTTAGGTATGTTCTAATTATAACCTAACTAGTTTTAGATAGGCGGACTAGTCCGAAATAAGCTGAGGTGTGGGCGACCGATCGTGTTGTTTATTCGAATGATCTTTCGAGATAAAAGTATCGAATACATGGAACCAGTGTTCATTGTACTCGATTCTAATTTCCTGTAAAGCAGGTAAATCGATAAGTTTTGGTCAAAATCGTCTAATATTCACCTCAATGCTGGCAATAACTTTTAATTTTGCTTAGATATTGCAGTCGTTTAAATAAGCTCTCAATAACAGGGTACAACGGTTGTCGCCGGGATCTGTGCATTTAGCGTTGAAAGGTATTGCATCTGAGAGCCGTTCATAAATTGATTTTATGGTTTTGAAATCTGCAGCTTGCACCCTGTTCTTAAGTCTCACGTCTATGAAATCCTAGTACCACAGTTCAATAGTAAAATCGAATCTCGAACTCCTTCAGCAAATATTATTAATTCCTACTCTATTTTTGGCAATAGATAAATATTTGGCAGTGGAATAGGTACTAGCTATCTAATTATTTAGAAAATTTCCAAAATCTCATCATTAATACCGGCCGAACACGTGCACTGTTGAACAAAAGCCTCCCCCTTGGAGTGGGGATTTCCATAACCCCCATGCTTGACAAGCGGCTTAGGGATCGCAGTATTGGTGGTGAAGTTACAGAAGATGCTGCTGCCCATCTTCTGGATTTTACCTTAGTCGCCTATTACGACACCCACGGGAGGAATAGGGGTAATCAATTCTAGGCCGGATACCATTCGGAAATTCCAAAATCTAAATTTATCTAATTCTGCTAAACAACAAAATGTATACGTTAAGAATTTCTAAAATTATTTCACTGCACACTAAAATTCCTCTGATATCGTAGGTGTGGGTGGTTTACAAACAAACATTAATCGTCAAATCTCGAAATAATATTTGTAGGTCATACTAATATTTGTTCCAAATAAATCGAATAGTCGAAGTTTATTCGAGACATTATAATACAATGTAGGTATCGTATAGTATACTATATAAGGTCAAAATAAAGGTAAAAACGGAATCGTCAAAAAGTTGACCTGAAACAAAATAAATCGCACCCATCCTAGTGTCAAAGCTAATTATAGAACAAACTCAATCAATCAACATTCCTCATTACAATAAAAAATATCCGACTGTCATTTCCTTAAATTATAATGTATTATTCGATAAAATATTTCGATTTGTTAAAGGAAATAAGCTCTACGGAGCAGTGAGTTTCGTTCGCATGATAACTTGATAGTAACACTGTGAAATTGCCTTCATCGATCAACTTAGAGTCGTGAATTCATTTTTACGAGCTCTATCGGGAACGCCAATAAAGAAAATGTTTCCGCACTCCACTGGGTAACTAGGTAACTGACATAATGTGTACTAATAGAAAATTTAAGTGCAATGTGGGCTACCTGCAGACTATTCTGAATTGTTTATGATGTTGTATTTATAGGCTGTAAGTTATGTCGCTTGGTTTTAGTACTATTGGGCGTAAAATATTGCAATATACCGTCTTTCTCTTCAGCTTATAACCCTGACTCGTATCTCTTATCTTAAATAAAATATGTTTTAAGAGTATTCAAAGTATCAATTGGATATGCTTTTATATCATTCCAATGAGCGCGGGGCCAGAATAGCCACTCCCCATTTAACCTCGTGGGTTGCGACTAAAAAAACCCAGAAGATGGGCAATAGCGTCTTTTGTAACTTTACCACCAATACCTACTGCGATCCCCAAGCAGCTTGCCAACCGTGGGGATTGTTATGACCCCCCCCCCCCCTGAGTATGCCTACTTGTTAATATTTAACTGCTTTCTATGTTTATATATCAGTCCTGTCATGTATTTATTTTATCTGTACAACGAAAAGCCTCTCACATTACCAAAATGTTCTGACAATTTGACACTAGTAACTTAGACGAGAGCAAAGAACATAATATAAGTCGTAACTAAATACTTTAACGACATCCAAGTCGTAACTAGTCCGAAGTCCTAACCGGACGACTCAAGTAGAAAACTGAACGACCTTTTAATGGCGGTCAAAAGCAAAACTAGGTTACTCTTAAATATAAGTAAAGTTTATATTGAAAAGATCTGGAAAATACATGACATGCACCAGAATGCCGCCTCAACTTTTTGGGCCAGCTAAAAGTTTCAGAGGAAAAGCATTCATTCTCATAAAACAAGTTGTCGTTTAATATGACGTTCTATGGGGAAGGCCTTTATTCAGTAGTGGAAGTCTTCCAGCTGATGATGATGATAAAACATTCAGCTTACCAATTTTTTCAGAATTCATTTTTACGTGTGATGAAGAATAATTACAAATGTAAAAATGAAAAGCTTGTTCTTTATAAAAATGATGGAACGTTAGAATATAATGTTGTGTTTAGCCTTAGTCTTAGTTTAAATTTCAACTATCGCGGTTAGGAAATCCGTGAATTATATAGAGGTGTTATATTCATGGTTTTTGTTATAAAATCCTTCAAAATAGCAATTATGCTGGCTCCTTTAGTAACCTACTTTGAACGATAGAATACGATAACAAGCTTAAGTCTGAATTCTGTCAACTGCAGTGCCACAAGTCTTAACCGCAGGAAGTACAATTTATGTGCCAGTGAGAGAGGTAACCTAAACCTAAATTATAAGCCTATTTCGACCTAAATCATACCGTAAGGGCTTAGTCCGGCCACCGCTAAGAAACATCTGCTTCTAAACTGGATCCTAGATTATAGTTACAGTTGCCCGATCGTTCGTCGACTGTTTTCCTTCCTAATCCATTTTCTACTCACCAAGCTTTGAAGCTTGACTGTGTTTATAGTTCATAGCATGTTGGCAATTTCACATTGAATGAAGAATGTAGTCAATAGTGCCACGGAATGTCACTTGGTCTAGTGTTTGCGCGACTGTTGAGCACGAGGTCCTGGGTTCGAATCCCTGGTCGGGCGTGTTACTGGGTTTTTCCATTAGGCAATTCTTAGTAGCAGCACAGAGTCTAGATTTGAGCCTGGTTGATGGCAATAGGCTCGCTCCCTATTACATTGGGACCTAAAAACATAATTGGCGAAACGTGATTGTACTGTATGTGCACCTCTGCCTACCCCTTCGGGAAATACAGGCGTGATGTTATGTATTCAATAGTTATTTTATCAGTATCCTTATTTAGTCCTCAATTTAAAACCTCATCATCATTATCAGCCCGTTGCAGTCCGCTGCTGGACGTAGGCCTCTCCCAATGTACGCCACTGAGTCCCGCCTGTTGCGTTAAAGCCATCATTTTCTCTGTTAAATAATTCCGACTTTAAAACGCCAGGCTCAGTAATAAGTTACGTCAAGTTACTAACGTAAGTGCGTTTGATGCATACGCGTAGTCTACTTCAGACAACAAAGAGTCCTGGTAAGAGAGAATCCATTACGTCGAAACTGAAGTAAAAGGTACTAGGACTATGTCATACAATATTTTTATAATGCTTAATATATTATGGAACTGTAACTAGGGACCTTACTCTAACTGGATTTCAAATATGATGTACCTATTATCCTTTAAAAATGTATAGTTAACTGCTCATTCAATATATCTTTCACATCTTAACATAAACACATTTATCCCAAAAAAAGGAAATAGAAAACCCGCCACCACACACTTCATATAAATCACACCCACCCCAAACTTAAGGTGTCATAGAATAAAAATACAGCCTGTTACAGAAAAAGAAATCTCCCAGTATGCGATATTTATTCTGCGTGTGTTGTGCGGCATATGAAGTGTGTCATAAAGCGTCGGAATAATGTTTTGTTCGTGACAATATGGGCCAGTAGCTCACGAACACTGCCCAACGGTTTCTAATTTCGCGCGCAATGACATCATATTTCGATGCATTCGATCTTTGAGTCAGATCGGCACTTCGGTAGTCTTTGCATACTTTGTATTATTCTTAATTTTAAAAAGAATACTTTTTTACTGTATCTTGATTGCCAGTCTTACAGTTGCGCACGTGACTGACAAGTGTGAAGTTGGCTTGAGCTTGTATTCCAGTTAAGCTGAGGAAACTGTTATCTTGAACTTTCAGTAGCAAGCCTGTTTTGTCTGGTGCCTTTTACTAAGGCTAATCTCAGGCTACCACTAAGAATTTTCTAAAAGCTTCATATAACTTTTCCCGGTGTTTTCGCACGAAGTATAGTGATTGTATTTATTATAGATACTTGGTGGTTTACTCATTTGATCGTTAATGTGCTCAGAAATATAAATTAATTCTGTCATACTGCTCATGAGTAATAATATTCCGATCTCAAATACTTCATAAGCCAAGAACGACAATTCGAATCGTCTCAACGTCCACTATTTAAAAAGATTTCCCGCACTCCATGACTCATAAGAAAAAGCTCACCATCATTATTTTTAAATCATTTAATGACTGCTACTATTTTCTCACGAACATTTTCAAACGGGCCGGTTTGTTTATCAATTGTGGTCGGGCCCGTAAAGTCAATGGATTCATCAACTGAACAGCTGATATCTAAATCTGTCGCAGGGATGAGATCATCTGGCTAGTATGCCACAAACCGTGCTTTATGAGGACGGCTGTTTGAGAATGTGCCGCCGCATTAAGACGTTGAAAATGATAAGATTGTCCATTGTACTTTGTCTTTTTCATTTATTTTATGATGATGACAGTACAGACACAGTTCCTACTTAATGTAGATGCGATTGTACTTGGTAGTACGCGTTGGATGTGATAATAAAGTGTGACACATATTGTTTCATTTTATTACAGATATTTACAGGATCTAAAAACATATATAACATCACGCCTGTATTCCCCGAAGGGGTAGGCAGAGGTGCACATACAGTACACCCACATTTCGCCAATTATGTTTTTGGGTCTCAATGTAATAGGGGGCGAGCCTATTGCCATCAACCGGGCACAAATCCAGACTCCGTGCTGCCACTGAGAATTACCTAAGGGAAAAACCCAGTAACACTGCACGGCCCGGGACTCGAACCCAGGACCTCGTGCTCAGCAGTCGCGCTTAGCAACCACTAGACCAACGAGGCAGTCTCATATTTGGATCTTTCATGCACTGAAATACTGGACGCAGAAGGAATTAGAACATTTTCAAGAAACGTGTGTTTATTCAACAATTCAATTCCATTGTGGTGCATCGTTATTTTGCCCCAAATGGTAAGAGTGGAATGTGTTCCTTATTTTTAATCGTGTAACGGAATTCGACTAAAATAGACAAACACTTTTATTTCCAATGAATGAAAAAAAGTAAATTGGTACGAGAGAAAAGGAACAACTTTGACAGACAGTCAGACGGATGAGCACATGATGTTAACTATAATTGACTATGAATTAAATTCAAAGAAGGAAAATAGAATGCAAATACTACTTTAGATACTGGACTATCTAAAGACTATTTTAAATTCAAACTTTTTCTTTATTATTGACTTTGAAATTCGAATCTTCTCAATTGAAAAAAACTACCAGGAAAGATTTTTAAAAATCTGTAGAGAAGTGTCATTTCAAACAGTGAAACATTCTTTTCTTTTTTATATTTCCTCTGAAATGTAGACAAACACAAATGGAATCAGCCTCTAAATAATTTTCTTGCCCCATACACAAATGTCCAATCTGTAGGTCGGCTTAATGCAATTGGGTTCCTCTAGTTCTCTCATTTGTAGTCCCGGATTAGAATTGAGTCCGAAAATATGTAGACAGCCTCCTATCAGAATTCAGAACATTGTCACATATTGCCTTGGCAACTCCAGAAACTTCGTACATACCGAATTGTGTATACGATGCGGACGAAATTACAAGTACGCCTAACATTGACTGAAATGCTTAGCAATATTAAAGACTAGATATCTATTTTACTATAATATCGGTATAATATCAGTTCGGCTCGAGACTGCCGCGCAACCAGCTCATGAACAAAGGCTCCGATCGAGTTCGAAACTAGTCGGGCATTCCCGAATACACCCGTGAGTATAACCGGAATATACAGTAAATAATATAGATATCTAATCAGTTGAAATAGACATAGATATAAGTTGGTAGTAAAATAACCCAGTTTAAGTATAAAATCCTAATATACAACTGTATCTAAATTCGTATATTGGTACTATAAAGAACGTTAGTTACCATCGTTGTCATTAGACAAATGCATGCAGAAGGCACTTCTTGAACTTCGTTCTTCAGTTCATTAACCGTGTTTAACTGAAGGAAAGTTAAGTAATTAGAATCATTTGGAGAAACCACCAAACAAGAGTCTAATCCCGCTGAATGCGATACGCAAATATTTACAACAGCTACGTTAACTTGGGACTTCACAATATCACATTGTCTCCCTCGCTTTAGATTCGTCTGTAGGATAATGAGCGAGACAAAACGATATCGTCGAGTATCAAGAAAGCATACACGTGTTTACGAATTTCTGGCATTGAGCGTTCAACGCTTGAATGAAATCGATCAGTGATAGACAGTACACATTAAATCAAACTGGATGAGACGTGAGTTCAATGTTGTTCTGTTATCTGTGTCAGTCCCATGTGTTGTCAATTTGAACAATGAAATGAAAATCGCGCCGATAAATAATGAATTGAGGATAGATACACGCTATGGCAATATGAATTGATTTGAATGGGAAAGTAATAACAACCTACAGGTTGTTCTGAGAAGAAGTCCTTTAAAGATCGACGACCTTATTGGAGCAGTTGCTAAACGAAAAAACAGCTTTATAAGACTTCTTCTCCGAATAGTGACGAGCGCTGATGGTTTACGTCGCCATATTTTCTCTTTGGCTTTCTTTCTGCCAGTTTATATTTAAAGGTGAACGCAATCTAGGGTCAATATAGGTTCGATACTTCTAATATGGGACCTATGCTGATAAACAGCAAAATATGAGATAATACTTGATTACCCGATTAGCGTAATGGCTGAGCGATTGGACTGCTGCGCTTAGGGTTGCGGGTTCGATTCCTGCAAAGGACAAAAATTTGTGCGCGATTCTCAAATATTTGTCCCGTGTGTTTGTGATTTCATGTTTGTGAAACGCACTCACGATACTGGAGAAATTTTATGTGGCGACGATTATGTGGAAGACAAAAAATACATATATAAGGGATCCTACAATAATATAGTATAATAATATTAGTAGTGATTGTTATTATGATTTGATTACAGAACATTGCTGGTACAAAGTCAGGTTATTGAAATTCTTGCTCCGTACGCCAAGAGCTTAGTCTTAGCTGGACGAGATTTCGAGCACTGATGGGTAGATCAATGTTTACTTTGAGAGATAAATTGGAAATACAGAAGGTACACTGCTGAAATAAAGTTCATTATGAAATGTATTTGAGGTTGCTAGTAATATGATTGGAGCATTGTAATACAGCAATAAAGGTAGGTTTTAGATTGCTTTAGATTTTTTTTGGGTATGCATTTGGACTCTTTTAGGAATTCGATTTATAACTTACGCATGTTGACGACATATTTTTTGTTACTACTATTCAAGTTTTATGTACTTGTTTTGTTGGTTCTTTTAAACTTGGTATTATTAGTTTCGTGATCCCTACAAACAACACAAAACAAAGTAATCGAAGAGCGATTGGCTTTTTCTGTTAGTCATTTCTCAGTATTAGTTTAGAGGCTTTGAAGGTAGGGAGTACTTATTACCTTGTTCTCGTCTGTTATACGCTTTTGCCTTATTCAGAACAACGTTGGTCTTAAGGAGGACTAATTAAGATAAAAATGGTGATAGAATTTTGATTCTACCTTTAGGTCCATAAGGAGAAGAATAAAGAATTAAATTACCTTCCATTACCAGGAAAGGAAGTTGTTAAAGGTGATGAATCTAGGAGCGGCCCGAAGAAAAGCAATAGGCAAGGAGAAATGTGAGAACACCCCTACTTATCCCTTCAGGGACTTCAGGCGTAATTATAAATAAGTATAATTTTGATAAAGGTCCGACAGGTTGTGAACGGGATTTGTTTACAATAGCTATTTGTATGCTAACTAGATATAATACAACTCGTGTCTTGTAATAATGTTGGGGCTCTGAAAGTTGATACCGATCATTATACAAGCAATTGTAGTACTTATGAATACAGTATCTCGACCCTCTTTTACTTGAAACTATAACATAACTGCCGAAATGTGGATGTACTACACCGACACCTCTGACTACCCCTATACAGGCATCATGTGATGCATTATCTTCTGCCTTTTTTCCAATTGTAAGTTGACGCGAATGGAGGACGGGGTAACAGACAAAATGCAAAGACTATATAACGCTTCCTTGGCAGTTGGGTAGAATTCAGTTTTCAGGCAATTTGTAACACTGGCAAAAAGTAGTCTCAAATATGTTCAACTTCCTTAGAAATTCGCGGTCTCTGCCTACCCTTCTGGTAAATAGGCGTGACTTTATGTATTTATTTGAAAATCTCGATACGAGTAATCGTAAACACAGACATCGAATGCACTAATATTAATAGGCATGTGAAATCTGTATTGGGCTTTAATAGGCATCCGTGCTGCAATCACAATTAGCGACAAAGCACTGTTTTGCATATTTTATAGTCTACGGCGCACTCAGAGGCAATCAATTCAGTCACTAGCCATCCACGTAAATAAAATCACGTGCTATACCCTTTTTAACTCTAGATAGTGACACAACCAATTTAGACTAGTGGGTATGCCATTGGACTGCTCACTTAGGAGTTGCAGAACGATCCCCCAGATACAAATATGTTGTGTGTTCCGTAGATGTTTGTCCTGGGTATATAGTAAAGTATGACCTTACAAGGCTTTAAAGTGCATTGAAGATAATGTAGTTTTAGTGTAGTAAAAAAACAACAGTGCCCAGTAAAGACAATTTGTCTTGATTAACTCCGGTCCTTATCAATAGTAATTAAAGATAGTCTTGTTTTTCCTTATTAGCTTAATAAACGAATGTCTCTGTCTATTAATATACAATCTAGTGAACTTTCCGGATGTCTGGTCGAATAAATATACGTACAAGAAAGTATTTTTGTATGAAAAGGCTTTTCGGATGCTCTGAAATTAGATCCATGAATGAAAGGCACGAGGATCCTCCGTAAGTCTAGTGGTCGGAAGTACCATCGCTGAGCCAAAAAGCGCAAGCGTGAGTTTTCGGAATATTTTGATTTTAATATTATTTAATTCAGTTTGTAGGTACAGAACACAATCTCTAGTCATCATCATCAGCTTATATTATTTCGTGCAATGAATCACTCACTATTATAAGGTGAATTAATGTATTCTTAATTATACTTAACTAAGGTTATCAACAGTTGCATAAGCCCTAGCTCACCGGCCTAATAGGTAATCGATCGGTCGCGAGCTCCAATTATACTCAGTACTATTAAATTAAACCCACTGTTCATGTGATATTGTATTCGCATATAATACCACACCTGTTTTCCTCGCAGTAGGCAGAGGTGTATAGCACACACGCAGTCCGCCTGATTTGCTAGGCGACCCATATAAGAGGGGATACAATTATAACCAGGCAGAAAACCAGACTGCCCCCATAGGCAAGTGGCAAAACTTAGGCACAAACAAGTGGCAATTCTGGACTAATAGAAATCGAATAGAATGAAAAATATATGGTTAGACACAATTATGCCATCGACAACATAGTCGAAAAATTATGACATCCCCATAAATTTATAATTGAAAAACTTAATAACATTTTTTCGTACTGGGAACTACCTGATGGGAAAACCCAGTAACACTTTGCCTGACCCAGGAATCACACCCAGAACCTCACGCTCAACAGCCGCGCTTCGCGACTTCTAGCCAAGGAGGCAGGCAGCGTTGTATTATTGGTAGGAAGATAAGTGAGTCATCATAGCAGGGCTGACAACCTAACCCCGTCAGTCTATCACAAACGTCACATTTTTTATCATGATATATTTCGAGCTTTACATAAGTATGACAACACCATATAAAGGAGTATAGAAAAAAAGTTCTTACTGTCTCTGACACCACCATAACTTTTATGGCATCTCTAATGCGTCTACCGTACATTCGTTTATTCAATAATTTATTTCTGTCAGCCTTCAGTGACGTCATCACCATAACTCATGCACGCAGTACAGTCGGCAACGCATGACGTCTAACACTCTTCGCTCCTTTGCGTAAGTGATAAACGACTTACCTTGCCGACCGTACATGCGCTTTTATGGAAACGTGCTATTTACTTTACCACATTCAGAGTGTCAGCATGGCGTATACCACACAGATATTATTTAGATGTTTTACGATCATTACTTACTGTGACGAAATGAT
This sequence comes from Abrostola triplasia, assembly GCA_946251915.1. Classification (NCBI taxonomy): domain Eukaryota; kingdom Metazoa; phylum Arthropoda; class Insecta; order Lepidoptera; family Noctuidae; genus Abrostola; species Abrostola triplasia. Next base: position 3,062,694 of record OX276434.1, on the reverse strand, counting down.
TCCATTTGAGATGACAGATAATGCCATGATCTACGAGTTCTTTGACAGTTATTCAGTGGCAATTAATTTTGATGTGATGGGGAATCGCGATTGTGGTTCCATTTGCGTGGTCCAGTTGAGAGCATATCTATAATGGTAGAAACTCGTAGGTGTCGAAGTAGGCGAACTAAGTGTTTTTACAATTTGACTTTAAGTACTTCGCCAAACATGACCAAAAAATGTGTCATACATAAATAAGTACTTACTTATTCTGCTATGTATTTAGGTTACTCTTCGTTGGTCTAGTGATTGCTGAGTGGGACTGCTGAGCATGAGGTCCGGGGTTCGCATAAGGTCGGACAAAGTGTTAGTATATTTGTAATTTTGGAAATGTTCTGGCGTAAACCAAAGAATCGAATAGCAATTTATCTGGTAGGTAATACGACTTTAGGATCCCATGTTGGCATAAAAATAGAGTGTATGAAATACCTTTTTGATAGACATTTCCAACAGCTTGTTTTATTTCCTATAAAAAGATTTATAGCTTCTCAAAAACATTAGGGTGAATAAACCACGAACATGTCATAAACTGAACTCTTTTCTAAAATCCTTCAGTATTTATATTACAAGTAAACATTTACTTTAGTCGATTTTTAGTATAACTCTGCTCTTTTAAAAAACTTTTGCTGCATATACATATCAGATAATTCTACTTTATGGGCGGGAGCTCTGAAAAAATAATACTGTTTCGTTCCACAAAAAGGTTCGCAACGAGATTGAAATAATTAATTGTAAGAGGAAACAGTACTTCTGAATATAATTACAAAACCACCAAAGCGGGAAATTGATAATGATGTAGGAAATAATTTAATGAGAATTATATTAAACGGAAATAATATCAACAAAATATTTAAATGCCGCCGACAGTTTTTATGGGATTTAAGAGTCAGTAAAAAAGCACATAAGTATAATATAACATTCACCAACGGTTATATCCGTGTTAAAAATTTCATTGCTCATTATCCGCTTTTCCGGAATAAAGAGAAAACCATATATGCTTCCACAACGAACGAACGACCTGATTAGCGCAGTGGTTAAGCGATTGGACTGCTGCGCTGAGGGTTGCGGGTTCGATTCCCGCACGGGGCAAAACTTTGTGCGTACCACAGATGTTTGTCCCGAGTCTGGGTGTTTGTGTTTGTGATATTTCATGTTTGTGAAACGCACCCACGATACAGGAGAAATTCCTAGTGTGGGGCGACGTTTTAAAAAAAAAAAATCCTAACAATTTAAACTCTGGTGTTTTACTATTGATTGGTTGAGAAAGAGAAACGCTGCTACGTGCAGTGTAGTGAAGGGTTTCAACTAAAACCCAGCATATGCTGGGTGTTTTACCCAGCATAAGCTGGTTTTTAGTTGAAACCGTTCACTACACTGCACACTAACTGCGCACTAAAACCCAGCATATGCTGGGTGTTTTACCCAGCATAAGCTGGTTTTTAGTTGAAACCCTTCACTACACTGCACACTAACTGCGCACTAAAACCCAGCATATGCTGGGTGTTTTACCCAGCATAAGCTGGTTTTTAGTTGAAACCCTTCACTACACTGCACACTAACTGCGCACTAAAACCCAGCATATGCTGGGTGTTTTACCCAGCATAAGCTGGTTTTTAGTTGACACTCAGCATATGCCGAATAGGCGACCTTTTCGGTATGCATGTTTGACGGTACTATTTGGTCTTCTTACGGTATGATTGATGAACAACCTGGTGTCAGAGCTTAAACCGGCTGTAAACTCTGACATGGCTTTACACATCCTTGAAAAATCTCTCAGGTGTGCCGGTTTCCTCACTATGTTTTCCTTCACCGTTTTTAGCAAATGATAACTAATTTATAGTACGCACATGAATTCGAAAAGATATTGGTGCGTCGGGCTTTGAACTTGCGACCTTTGACTTGGCAGTAAGTCATACCACTCGCCGCTCGGCTGTCACGGGTTATCACGGCTACTTGGTTATCTTGCCTAATTGATTGTCTAGTTGCAAGATTTTTATCGACAGTCGCAAATATCTTTTGTTGTTTTACCTATTGTTTGTGCTATCATGTTTCAGTGTGCTGCGTCGAATAAATGTTTTCTAATCCTAATTGAATGTATACTCATAATAACCCATCAGCTCGTTCCTTGTTTAATAATAATAATAATCACTGCCTATAACTGTTCCAATGCAGGGCAAAGGCTCTCCTATAGAGAAGGATTGAGCTTTGATCACCACGCCACACACCATCAGTCGTGGTGGCCTAGTGGTTAACATACCGGATTTGTATGCACAAGGTTGCAAGTTCAAACCCGGGCAAGTATCAATGTGACTTTTTCAATGTTATAAATACTTTCTTAGTTACTCTAAAACACCACTGACTAACGGTGATGGAAAACATCGTGAGGAAACCTGGATTTAATTTAATTGTCCCCTTTTAATAGGTACCGATAATAGCGACATTGTAACCCACATCCACGTGTCATTTAATCTAGTTTAGCATTACAGTTGTTACAACTGCTTTTGAAGATACATGTTGCATAAGTTCAGCAAAATATTAACCTCATTTTTTACTGTAAATATCATTGGTCAAACAAAACAATACACGAACCGCTCACCATCCCGTCAAAGCCATACTGTGCTGAAACTCATACACGCGTATTTCAACCTGGTTTTAGGGAATTTATTGTTTTATCCCTTTTGACCTCCAAATATATAAACAAGCCTGAAATAAACAAACTCTGTACACGTGTGTTACGCTTCCCAACTGTTATTTATATTGTGTGGTTGTATGTAATGTTTTTTTAATTCACTGTTTATTTCGATAGAGTTGTTAGGTTATAAAGTAGGTAGGTTCAAATAAAATATGTATTATAAGGGCGAAAGTTTGTGAGTGTGTTTGTATGTTTATTACTTCTGTAGACTCAAACGGCTTGACCAATTTTGATAAAATTTACAACAATTTATAGGCTACTTTTTATCCGGTAGGTAATACCGCGCGGTACGGAACAGCCTAAACTAATATAAAGACAGCAAAACTCCAATAGTTCCATGTTTCTGATGCAAGGTACAAAACATAACCCATTTTAAACTATCCAAATTGGGTACAAGCCTACTTATATTCTTCGGGGACAATATACGTAGGCAAAAGGGAACGTTACGATTGATCTCTACCATCTAGAGACACACATGTTCAAGCTCCGTCGAACACAGGTGTTGTCAAAATACGTCACAGGAACCATTACAGAAACAAACTACCTACCCCTCACCCACCCATCAATAACCGAGCCAATGTATGCAATCAATGGATCTGTGGTCTAATCACTTTAAAAGCCATTAGTACTATTTTGTTTTATTGCGCTTGTTCGTCGATGATTGCCTGAGTATCAAACCGTAGTTTAATATGGCTGTATTTCATCAGTTTATTAACAGCGCTGCGTGAAGTAATCACCAACTTTATCACCCCATACAGAGCACTAACAACATAAACCTATAAATGCTTCGAATTAAAGTAATAACCTATTTTTATACAAAAATAGGTACACTCTTTTGCTACGTATCGATTTCTTTCCATTTAATTAAATATCGATTCACAAAATCGATTTGGATGTTTACTATTAAAACAAGGCACAGCCATAAAATTATTAAAAAAGAAACAATGGTTGGTAAGCAATGCAAGTAATCTGCACTTCCTGTCTTTGATTGGATTTGGAACAACAAATTCAAATTCAAACGCAGTTCGTTTTTGTGCTATTGATGGCGCCGAAAACTGTGCGTTGCATAGAAAGAGGGTACTATACGAAAACGTTAGCACATTTGCAATGCATCACCTATTAATGTTAAACAATAATGAGGATGAGCTTTAGGATCACTGAGAGCATGCAAAAATGTTTTAATATGTCAGTTTGAATGTTTGGTGTACAAATGTTAGGTTATTTAAGTCATTAAGCAAAGTAATAATAAACTTTACATTTAAACAAAATAAAGCCTAACTATCTAGTGTTTTTCAAGTCCTGGTTTTCTTCTCTTTCTATGTGCTTCGGACTTGAGTGCTTGTTTAACTTCCCCATGTGCAAATTAAGTAACAAGAAAACAAAACTATTAGGTAGGCATGTACCTTCTTCATAGCACGTCGGGAAGAAAGGAGGCCTTTGCTTTACGCTCATGGCTAAAATAATAATCCATAGTAATATTATAAGCATGGATGTATCCATGCTACCGGACTAATACTAATACTAATGGACCCTAGTAATACTGAATGGATTTTAATGAAATTTCATATGGAGGTAACTGACACCCTGAAATAACACATAGGCTATTTTTTATCCCGAAAAAATGTAGCGGGTAACACCGTGCGCAGCTAGTATTAACTAAAGTAACTTAGAAGTTACGAAAATTCATAAAACAATACGAATTCTTTTTAGTGGAAACCTCTTTTATCTTTTTTTTTTTTTTTTTTTACCGTGAGGGAAATGCGTTACGCATTCCCCGCCGCTGGGAGGCGACGGGGATATGTGGGACTCTCCCCCGAACCCAATAAGATCCAGGGGCCTACCCACTAAAAACCTCACCTGCCTGCTCTGCGCTTTGGATGGCGGGGAGGCGGGATCGCTGCAGCATTCTACCGCCAACCCCGCCAGCGCTGTCCGCCCTGTAAAGAGGGGCGGACACTCCTTGGTGCCCCCTTGTATAGGAGGGGGCTGCAGGACTTCAGCGGAGGCCTTTTTGAGTGCGGAGTTGGGTCTTCCAACCCAAGCTCCGCAGGCCTCCTGTGGCAGGGGACTGTGGATGTCCCCTGCACCTCTTCAGTGTGCGCACGGTGAACGGTGCGCACACACGACCCGGGCCTCTGTTTGGCGGGCGGCAGTTCTGCCCTTGTCTGCCGCCCTGAGACCGGGTCTTATGGTGGCTGGAAGAGGGCGTTATCGGCCCTCCCCCGCCGCCGGGGTCTTCGGGCGCGGATCGGGAGCACGGAGTTGAGTTCCCGCTCCCTTTCCGCGGCCTCTTTGAGCGCCATCACTTCTTCGCAGAAGTCTCTCCGCTCGCGATGGCGCTCCAGGACCCCTCACTCCCTACCATCTCTTCGATGATAACTGGGAGCGAGAGGTTCGACCCCACTTCCGCAACGAGTGTCCGGCGCTGCACAGCCCAAGCAGGACAATGCTCGAGCGTGTGCTGCGCCGTGTCCTCGTTGCCCCCACAGTGGTGGCAGGAAGTAGACTCCTCCCTGCCAGCCACTCGACACAGGTAACTGCCGAAGCAGCCATGCCCCGACAGTACCTGCGTCAGCCGAAACGTGAGTGTCCCGTGACGTCTGCCCAACCACCTCAGAATTTGGGAGCGGACGGCCTGGATCGTACGATGTCCCGCCGTCGGGCGGGCCAACCTGAACCTCTTTTATCTAGGCGAAGTATTCACAGCTTTGCTCAACAGAATGTATCTTTAGTATCTTTATCACACAATCTTTAGTAGACTTATGTTGTGAATGCTGTGTGTACCTATAATAGGCATGCATATAAGAAATGTTGTCATTACTGTTTTAATTTTGTACACAATATATGTAATGCTGTTGGTATACCTAATAAATAAATAAATGTATGATGCCGCGTCGGGATGGTGGCTCCCATTGTGTCTCAACCGTAATCTGTGTGAGTCACTATGACATAATGCATCACCCGTTATAAATACAAGCACAACAAACAAATTATTACAATGTGCAATTATAATGATTGACTCACTGACTAAATAGCGTCTTACACGCTTACCAACCACATGCTATTAAAAATGTCATGCTAAATAAGTATAATTCATACAATAACTGCAACTCTAAAACCCATTTCTAAGAACTAACTGAATGACAATAATGGGAATAACTATGTTATCTCAAATAATATTATTAGGTCATTTTTTATGATTGTAATTAATTGTTTCAATTTACGATCAAATTTCAGCAACCAATTGCTATATTTATTAGGCTTAGGTACTATTCATTTATATTTATTATACTTAGACTTATATGCATACATATCATAACATCGGGTAGGCAGAGGTGCACATGTAGTACACCCACATTTCGCCAGTGGTGTTTTTAAGTCGCAATGTAATAGGGCCATTAACCAGGCACGAATCAAGACTCCGTGTTGCTACTTAGAATTACTTAATATAAAAACTCAGTAACACTTTGCCCGACCCGGGATTCGAACCCAGGACCTCGTGCTTAGCAGTCGCGCTTAGCAACCACTAGACTAACGAGGCAGTCATTATATGCATATTGTAACTTTAATCACGGAACAATGAAGGCACTTAAATATAACATTTCGGTTCCCATCAATCTGAATGATAACATCGTTACAATTTAAGTACAGATCTATGACAATACAAATTTTTATTCGTATGATATAGATACGCATATGAAAGAACAATATTTGGTTAATCTGTAGCCTAAATTAAAACTAAAGTAGATAGCTATCAGAACAATACTTATTGGACACCACAAACAGCGATCAGATACGCCTAACCTAACCTTACAAGCCAGTCACTCCTCCGCAATTATATATATCTAGTAGCCTATTCTATAACAAATGAGTTTGTCACAAACAATGCCTTGACAATAATAACATAAATACCTATGACCAAAAAAGCGCTATCTATAACAAATAAAGCCAATCCAATTACTGTTTAATTTATTTTTGTTTATCAGTATGCTACAGTTTGGGAATATAGAATAGGCTAGAGGATATACATAAGTTGCGGACGCGCAAGGTGGAGTGATGATGTTGTTGCTGTACAGGGACAGACCTGGATGCAAAAGGCCCAAAACAGGAAGCAGTGGTGTTTAGGGGCGGAGGCTTATGCCCAGCAGTGGGCCATTTAAAAGCTGATGACGATGATGATGATGAAGGCATTGTGTGTGAGAGAATACCGGCGAGTTCTCTAAAAGACTAGGTAGAAATTTAACTACCGATATCTTGCTGGAAAGTTTAGGATTTTGTAAAATAGGGCCAAGCCGTATTTTAGACGGATAGCTATTTGAAACTGAAAATCCAATTTCATTTTACCAGAATTGATACAAGTTTTACGCTACTAAATAAAAAACTTGTCAAGGTACGTACGATTTTAAAAACACGTTATCAAAATCTATCATAGATATAAGTACGTGTAATTAAAATGATATAAACAAGAGAGGACACTTTTACATTAGACACACACACAGTCTCATACTAATTGTTGCTGTACAAAGGATGTTGTGCATACCCTACCCCTATTTACCTTCCAACCCTTCCAAAAAGGTGTGTATCTTCCTTATTTTTCTTTCACTTCCAAGATATATAGATCCTCGCGGTTTTCAATATACTCTTGCCTAGTAAATATATTTATCACACAAAAGAACCTTGACCAATAATTATTTGTTTCGACTCGTTAGCTGAATAGGTTTCTAGGCAACCCATTACTGCTGAAGAAACACACGAAGAGATTTAACGCCCGCGCCCGACTTATTTATTTGCTTTTCATATTCAAATGCACAAAGCTGTAGTAAATCATGGCGTAACAAAAATATTCCTAATCCTCAAAGTTTATATTGATACAACAGCAGCTTATGCAGAATTGCTCTTATTTATTAGCACGTTTGTTTTTAAATGTCAGTTCTAAATGCAAATGCACCTATATCAAGAAAAATATTTATATAAGCTGGCTAGATAGCCGACAGTATAGATAGAAATTGTTCTAGTAATATGAGCAAAAACTATTTAAATGTATACAACTATAAACTGCCAGTATAACAGGTTACCACCTGGCTACAAACTACAAACATATTCATAGTAACCCTCATGCAATATTCATACATATTCCGAGTAATCCAAATGCAGTTTTATTGCTTTCATTGCAGTTGACGAAGCGGAATACTAATGAATGAATATGACGTGTAGCTGGGGCCGCCATTGGTCATCGGTGCCGCTCTGTCTCGCGATCCATAAACGCAACGCGAACGCGCCAATCGCTACATCGAATGTTTATACAGATATTAGGCACTGAGATCATCCGCTAAGAAGTTGCCGACGTATTCTGAGAATAGTACATTAAATTTGAAATACTGGGGAGGACTTAAATTGATTGCTCCACTAATAGGTACAGGGAATAATTATGATATTTGTGGGAAAAGTTAATTATATTTATAGGTCAACTCAATAAATCGCAATTAATTTGTTCCACGTAAAGCAACGAAACCATTATGTTCTTCAATTACTTTCTGTAACATTATTTGATCCACTCTCAGAATTAATCATTATTAGGACAACAAACGAGGTGCTTTTCATCCAGACAATCAGTTTTACTGCTACAGAAAGCTGCTTTTATGCATAGATACCTACACCTCACTTTTATTTTTGATTGATTGATGATTGATAACCAAACAGCTGTCTCACGTTATCAAAATAGCTCACGTTGTGTTCAGAATAAGTTTGTTTAGAACTTCATTCAGGTCTGCCTACACAAATGACTTAATTCTCAAATAGTATGTCCTGTGGCCTCGGTGAGTCATGAGTGTCTTATTTCTGCCATGTTTATTGTTTAGAATAGAATATCAATACTCCCATTTTTAGAAACTATTATTCTTTGTATGTTCCTACTATGTATTTGTTTTCTAAGAATTGAGGCTAGTGACATCATTCGTGTTGTGTGGTTAAGGTATGGTTGCCAGTAGGTGAATATTTATATAATTGAACATGTCATTAAGTTAAATTAAGGCCTGTTTTCGTACATCTTTCGCTCTTTACTGCGTATTTAGGTAATCATTAATAACACCTTTAATTAGGTCTCTTAATACTATGTATATTATGGATCTTCCTATACTGTATAAACTGAACATGAGAATTTTATTTTAGAAATTCTTCCTTTGGTTGATCATCAATCAGTCAGCAAAACAAGATGTTGATTGACGATATTATTTTATTTCATGTTAATCGGATTGCTAATAAAATTCTAATGAAGCTTTAAAAATCTTATTTGAATAATTTAGGCTAAGAGGTGGTATATGTTCAAATTTAATAGACACGCAAAGGCTGATTAAAGTGAATATATTATGCTTAATAGTAAACTAGATAAACGTAAAAGATAATTCATAGTTTCTGAAAACTTAGTTTTACTTTATAATGTACAAAATATGTATTGTAAATTGAATACCATTTAACTATACTGCCTCGTTGGTCTAATGGTTGCTAAGCGCGAATAATGAACCCGAGGTCCTGGGTTTGAATCCCGGGTCGGGCAAAGTGTTACTGGGTTTTTCCATTGGGTAATTCTCAGTAGCAGCACGGAGTTTGGATTTGTGCCCGGTTCATGGCAATAGGCTCGCCCCCTTCATTGGGACCTAAAACATAACTGGCGAAATGTGTGTGTACTGTATGTGCACCTCTGCCTACCCCTTCGGGGAATACAGGCGTGATGTTATGTTATGTGTACCATCTAACAGGGATGTCTATTGCCACAAATTAGGTTAGAATTTGATAATGAAGACACTTATTGTAATATGTAATGTAAATTGTAATACATACACCAAAACATATGTAATAGACATAAATACCCTTTGAAAAACGAATTGAAAGATCATTAAAAAAATTAAAAAAATATGCATTAGGGCTAGGTACGTCCAGACTCCGTGGTGCTACAGAGAATTACTTCATAAAAATCCCGGTAACTCTTTGTCCGACCCGAGATTTGAACCCAGGACCTCAAGCTCAGCGCTAAGCTGCCCCTAGACCAACCAGGCAGTCTGACATTTTGTCAAGAAATCTGTGTCTTAGGCACAAACTAACTTTCAGAGCTGCCAAACAATTTGATTGTTTTGACACTGTTAATTGGAAACGCTGTTATTATGCTTTTAATTACGGAAACAACATTATCTAATCTGTTATAACATTTATAGGATAACTAATTTATTTATGACTATGAATAATTAATTGCCATCATCAAAATATCCTGTAGATATCCCGGAATTCCGTTTTATAATGACAGCATCAGCTAACAATAGAGTATGCTTAATTATGTTTTACGTAATTAGGGGATTTTCATGTTTGTCATAGATTCTCTTCGTGAAAGTATAACAGCCAATGTCATATAAAGCCAAAGGCCAAACATATAAGGCCGAAACACAGCCCAAAATGTATAGTATTCATCAGTTTCTCTTACGTCGTTTTTGGGTAATCCGAAAGTGTGCAAAAATCAATATAATGGTATCATTAGTATTTTAATAATTCTAATACACCACTGACGTGACGGAAAACATCGTGTAGAAACCTGGATTTAATTATCTAAACTCACCACCCACAGTGAGCTAACGTGGTGATCAATGCTCAATCCTTCTCTATATGAGAAGAGGCCTTTGCCCTGTAGTGGGACAGTTATAGGCTGTTATTATTATCGTTACAAAAGACAATCAAATATTTATAATAGAATCTATGTATCTATATATATCTATCTGTTACATATCTGTTTAAAGAAATAAAGCCACAAACTTGTTCAACGTCTGAAGATGTCAACAAATATCACATTTCTACCAGACGAGGATTAACCCAGCGAGGAGTAAACTTTCAACACCAGAAACCAGGCACGTCGGGAAACGAAATAAGAAAGTACAAACGTAATAATAGGAATGACTGCTTCGTTTTGATATCATAACGCGACTACTGAACTATGGTCTAAGTTTCTATTTACCAAGTCTCTATATATCATCAGGGTTTATTTGAATAATCAAAAGAGTTTGAATGGGCTTAGAGTCACTGCTTGTATCAGAGATCCTGTAATATCTCATGGGCAAACAACTACAATTGACACAATTGTATAATCAAATGGTAAGTGATCCCGCAACCTGTAGTGCAATGTCTATCATTTCCTCAATGCTCCGACAGGATCATCGAAGATTGTTAAAAATACTACTAGCTATTTTGTATTATAGTCGTGACTATACACACATATATACATATATTAAATAGATGCTAAAGCAACACATACATTTTCCATTTTTTCAATCACGTCTTACTCCCACAAAGCCTGTTACGATTACCTTCTTACCCAACAAAGCATATAAAGCAATTACGAAGTGTGAATAAAAAAGTCTCCGCTTATATCTAAAGTTTGTGAGTAACAACCCTTTACAAAGAGATTTATTCAAATCCGTTGAGACAAGTTTTACAAGTGCGAACCACCCTATTTCAAGTTTTCTAATCTAGAGATAGCAAAAGGTTTTGTATCTTGCGAACATATATATATATTTTCTAAATATATTGCACTTTGTAACAGTTTAACATGCTAGTATATGAATGCTCCAACTAAAATATAATTATATGTATTCAGGCGAAGAAATATTGAAATCGCATCCGTCAACACCTATGTAGCACCCATGTTTACAAAAGTGACTTTAGTCTCGCAAACTTTAAATCAACCATAAGTTACCTATACAATAGGATTGGCTTATTAATCAGAAGATTCGTAGGGGGCTGACTGCCCAGGGTGCGCTTCAAGATCCAAAGAGTATGGAAGTACGGAAGACGTCCACTGTTTAACAAAGTCCTCCCCCTTAGAAAGGGGTCGCCATAATCCGTACGCTTGGCAAGCGGCCTGGGGATCACAGTATTGGTGGGTGTAGTTAAACGCTGCTGCCCATCTTCTAGTTTTTTTCTTACCCTTAGGCCTCTTACGACACCAATGGGAAGAAAGGATGTTGTCAACTCTAAGCCGGATACCACACGGCACAATCTACAAGATCAAATATAACTTAATTATTGATACATCTCGAAACAACGTTACAGATGCTTAAAAATTCTTAAATTCGTCGAAACAGATTAGCAAAATGTTGAAGCTCAACTCACCAAGAAACAGTTGTTAACAAAACCAAGTGACAAATAAATTTTATATTCGACATAAAAAGAGTAGCACCCGACAAGCTTTGTACTTTTGATTCTGCAACAATGAATATAAATAAATCAAAAGTCCACTCTGTTTGTGCGCGTCCTCAGAGAGTAAAAAATTGAATATCTGAATAAATAATTTGTTTTTTACTTCTTTACTAAGGGCACTGGTCCATTGTGGCCGAATAAGTCTCAGCAAACTCTTTCATATTTTATAAATTATGTTAACAAGTTGACCTAAAAACATTTTGATGGAATGTGTCCACTGTTTTTTGTGAAGGTCACGATCGTTTCTAAGAACTGTCTGTCCGTCTGATATTTTGTTTTTAAATGTTACCTCATTACTCCATACTTTATGTGTATATTTATGTAGGTTGGTGCTATAAAATGAGTATTAGTGGTGCGACATAGATTACTTAAGGCACAACTCCTATTTCTTAGACGGTTTATAATTCATGTGATTAAGGTGTATGCCAGGATCGTAGTAAATGGAAATTCGTGGCCTCTGCCTACCCCTCAGGGAAACAGGCGTGACTTTATGTATGTTAAAATGTAATTAAACTTCTATACTGAAATAGTATTACTGTCAACCTTAGCCTACCTTTCAGTACTGTAATATTATGTTTTCGTAAAGTAAGCTTCGGGGTTACAAATACCGAACATGTTTTACATGCTTATAAAAATCTTCAAGTTACCATCTTCGCGAAACGTCTCATAGTTTCAAAAGTGTCGGAAGTTCTATCTAAAAAGCCTTAATCTTGTTATTGAGAGTTGGAAACTCTCACCTCTACAACAAGAACTCGTAAATCCTATATTTTTACAATGTTCAAGTTTTCTCAACATTTCCGACTGAATAAAGATTATACTTTCCTGCCTTTGAAACTGTGGCAACTTCCGTTGACATCCCGCAGGTGGCACCTCAATACAATAAGCTTTCTGCGCTTCCCCGTAGAATATGTTCACGAATTCAATTTAAAACTTTCGTATTTTTATACAACTCCGTGGTATATTGGATAACTTGGTGAAGGATGGCTAGACAGACATTTTTTCTACAGATAGTCTAGTTTTCTCAAGGATATCAGGTAGCAAACACTACTACTGTTTTATTAAAACTGGGAAGAAAATATTACAATACAATTCTAGAGAGGCAAACTTATTTTGTTATACTTGGTACCTGGACTAGAAAAAAGTACCTACTCTAACAAAGTCGGGCGTTCATTTTATTCACATATTTTACAGGGATTCCTGACACCGGCGACAATAATAGAAGGCAAAACAAGTAAACTTGTTTGAATAACAGCCATCTTTCATTGTTCTACGAAGTACCAATAAAACGTTCATTCCCACATTTATTTTTGTAGATACGCTTGTTGATACGAATTTGTTTCATCATGTAAAAATATTGGAAACATTAAAACAAATTGGGATGTTCAATAAACTTCTCGGGCTTGAATAAAATAACAATATGTAATATTTTAATTGTAATTGTGTTTTTAGAATCTTCTGAAACGTTACAGTCCGAACTATAAAATAGTTTATCGTTTTAGAAACTTCATGTTGTTATAATTTACGTAATGACGTGTCGGAGTGTTTTTTTTGCAGTACATATTGTGATGATTACTTAAAATAATATTAATTAATTATTATTTTTAGAATAACTACATAATTATGAGCAAAATAAGTCTGAATCTTCTAGAGAAGTAGCAAAACGCTTAACGAATAGAGGTTGAATTGAATGATAAATGTATGGGGATGTTGTCTCAATGTTTCGAACTTTTGACTCTGTCATCGATGACATTTGTCAAACCCATATATTTTTCATTCTATTCGATTTATCGCCATGCTTATTGCCACTTGTCTAGGGGGCAGAGTTATATCAAGTTTTTTTGGTTAGCAGCGTGACTTTTTGTTTTAAAAAGTTAACTTTAACCGGAAAAATGAAATGTATAATTCGCAAGTATGCTGAAGAAAACACATTTAACATTGATATGTTTTACTAGATATACCTAACCTAAACCTTCTCATTGTAAATGAACAATCAATAGTATTGAAAGCAAATCAGTATTTTTTTTTAACTAATTAATTCCACCCAACGTATATCAAGCTGACTGAAGCTAAGGTAATTTTCCGCTCACGTATACTATCATAACTGATAGTATCTGTTTCAGGCACCATTTGTCGAGTCAAGATGGCAGCTACTGGCCCTCTATGATTTATTATACGTCACACAAGATTAACTACTGGCTACGATATGATCAATATTTATTGCTAGCATATCCTTTATATTCCTGCCGTGTGTGCTTAGATTGCGAATATTTTAATGATTTTTTATGCCTGTACAATTTTATACAAAACATAGTGGATATTTTTAAGTTAATAGGCATTGTAGTTATAGATGCAGCGTTAGCAGGCCTCCCACCAGGTGGACCGACGATATCGTCAGAGTCGCGGGCAACCGGTGGATGCAAAAGTTGTCGTTTATTGTGGCGTTCTAAGGAGGAGGCCTTTGTTCAACAGTAGACGTCTTGCGGCTGATGATGATGTAGTAATTAATAAGATATGTTCAATTAGTTCTTGCAGCAACGCAGAATGTACTAACATTAAATGTTGTAAATATAACTTAAACATTATAATCTGATTCTCGGACAGAAGGGTTCTTTACTTTGTTTTGACTTAATCCGTTAGTCTTTACAATACCTTCAAAAAGTATTATCTTGGGTCGGAAAAAATACAGCCGGAACAAACGGCTAATACCTGGCTAGTAAAACGGTGAATCAAAAACTTGAACAAGGCTTTGGTGTGTTTTCTTCACATTCTGTCTAATAACTCAGGAAACTCGGGTAACACACGTGCCGTAACTGTCAAGAACATTGTGTTATTAGAGCACTAAATCTAGACTATTAATACTAGAATAAATCGATTTGAAAATAGAATAAAGCCTTCGAACTAGCAGAGCGATTTCGTGTGAAGTCATATTTGGGTTTGACAGCCACTAGATCTGGTCTAGTTTCCGACTAGTGACGTCATCTGTATCACAAACGGTTGATTTGTACCACTAGCGGCACACTTCCTCGCGATGTTTTCTTTCACCGTTTTTAGCAAGTGATAACTAATTTATAGTAAATAGTAGTGAATTCGAAAAGACAGGTGCGTGCCGGGGTTTGGACCTACGACCTTTGACTTGGCAATAAATAGGACGAAAAGGTTATACAAATAGGTCTTCAAATCAATTTAATACAAGTTATTTATTATGTTAAAAGGTCAACTAGTTTGTATGTGCTTGACATTTTACTATACCGGTCACGTGTTGGACTCGCACAAGCTATTTAGATATTTACATGATATAGACGTTGTCTTGTACCGAGTCTTTTCGCCAATGTCCCGACCAGAAACGCTCAAAAGTGACGCGTATGAGGTAGTAACTAAATTTAATTTTCTATTAAAACAATTACGATGACGAGCTGATTGGCGCATTGGCAAAACGATTGGGCTGCTGCGCTAAGGGTTGCAGATTCGATTCCCGCACGGGACAAAAATTTGTGCGAACCGCAGATATTTGTTCTAGTCTGGGTGTTTGTGTATGTGATTATTCATGTTTGTGTAAACGGCTAAACGCATCCACAATATAGGTGAAATTCCAAGTGTGGTGTGAGGTTTTAAAAAACACTTTTAAATGCATTATTAGTACCTATTGTGTTAATAATAGAAATACATATAAACTAAGCCTATCGCAGTCTTCATACGGCTTTCCGAAGAAGCGCCTCAATTCATATAATGGACAGTAAAATATAGTTACTTCAGAGAACACTAAACTTTATAGCTGTATTTCAATGACACGCGGCTCTAGGCGGTTACGACACGTTTGGGTTCTGACCCAGAATGTAAAGAAAGACTTCTAGTAAACATTTAATTTGCTATTGATTTATTTAATTACAACGGGTATAACTAATTACAGTAATTAACACATTAAAAACAAACGCCCAGACTCGCGACAAACAGCTGCGGATCACGCAATTTTTGTCCCGTGCGGAAATCAAACCTTTTGAGAAACACAAAGCAAAATCAAGTGAAAAATTATTTTTACAGGCGTCTTATAACAACAACAAAACATAACTAAACCGAAAAAACATAACTGGCGAAATGTCGGTGTACTGTATGTGCACCTCTGCCTACCCCTTCGGGAAATACAGGCGTAATGTTATGTTATGTTATAACAACATTTCATAAACGCCAGCCGATTAAATTCCATATATATTTTAACACAAGATTGAATAAAGATCTCTTTATAAACGGGCATCAGTTCCATCTCGGGCGATCCGCATCCAATCCATTTCCGTCACCTTTGTCAAATCGTCGAACGTTCTAGAATTCCTCTTCACGTCTGCGCACAGTTTACGTTCATATTGCGCGATAATTTATCCCTCTTATTACCTAAGAACAGCTGTTCACACGCTTTTGGAGATTCGCTATTGGTCGACCGAGCTCAATGTCTCGAGAATTCTAGACATATGGGGAAAATCCTGGAACTTTGCACCTGAATTTTTCTTGGTTGGATTCTAAAAAAGGTAGTTAAAAGGCGATAGTCTCGCTTACTTCATGGGCTTTTATTTGCAGAATACTAAACTACTTCGTGCCGAGTGGTATCCGGCCTCGAATTGACCACCCCCTTTCCTCCCGTGGGTGTCTAAAGGACTATGGGAAAATCCAGAAGATTGGCAGCAACGTCTTCTTTAACTTTACCACCAATACTGTGATCCCCAAGCCACCTGCCAAGCGTGGAGATTATGGCAACCCTTTGCGGGGAGGCCTTCGTTCAAAATCAGACGTCTTCCGGCTGTAGATGATGTTGAAACTACTTCCAAAATTCAAGCTTAAAGGTAATTATTAGGAACTCAAAGCCAGCTTTACTGCCTCACTAACATAGATCCAGCAGTTCCAGAATTATAACTAGTACAAATGTTTGTGAATACAGTAACGGTGCCGTTTAGTTGAAATAGTCCGGCAGACATGTATATCGTGTAAACGTCAATAAGAAACATTCCTCTGCCTACTCATATTTTGTAGAATTAATGAATTTCACTATTCATTGTTAGGGTATCTATGAATTCAAAATGTTTGAAATTAAGACATGAATGTTTCTTCTAGGATTGACAGACAAGTAGCTACCTATTCAACTAAAGAATCTGCAGTCAAAAATAAAATTAAAAACTTCTTCCAACCGCATCGCAAATTCTTGTCAACTACAATATTTTCCTCTATATAATATTTCTTTATAAAAACACGCTTAATTTCTAGTTAACTTACGTAAATATAATGCGGGCCAGGTGCTTAGACGGGACGTAATATCTAAAGTTTAAGATGAAAATTCGTATGCTGACGCCAAATAAAGCACACGGGGGAAATTTTGGCTTCACAAATTCTTCAAGGCAGCTCAGTTGTAGTGAATTTAAAATTCTTACACGTATACTAACAAGTTTGTAGTACTACAGCGGTTGGTTTTCTGTTAAAAGAAACGCGAGCTGAGTGAATACTTTTGTTTTATGCAACCGTCCTAACACTAAACGCAGCAGACTATTCTTAATAGAAGTAAATAAATAAATAAGTACCTAGATACTTGCTACTATTCATGTGACATTTATGGATTTTACGCCATATTTCATCACGCTAATATCATAAAGTGAAGTTTGTGAGTGTGTTTGTATGTTTGTTACCTCTTCACGCTCAAACGGTTAGACCGATTTTGATGAAATTTCATATGGAGATAGCTGACACCATGGATTAACACATAGGCTACTTTATATCCCGATGAAATGTAACGGGTAACATCGCGGGGCGCAGCTAGTATATCAAATATACCTATAAACAGGAGAATCTTTCATAACCATCCAAAATCATGCCTGTTTTCCCCACACATCTAGGTATTTCTAGTACAGTTTTGCATATGACGCGAGAGCATATACACTTAGAATTAATATCCTTGGTAAAAGCCAGGACACTTTGCCGGCTCTCGTCAAAGTAAGAAACTATGGCTGGAAAGCGTTAACTGCAGCTACACCTACAGCTACAAGTCTGTCTAAGAAGCTAAGTACCTTATATTCTAGGAACATTTATTATAGGACAAAGTTCCGGCATAGCATCGCTCCTTCCATAAACTTTGGAGTAATTCAAGCTTCTACCATCGTCTCGCATTCTAGTATGTTACGAATGAATTTAATTAAATCGCCCCGTACAATTAGCTCGTCAGTGAAACATTTTAAAAATGTTCACGAGTTTAATTTTTTCAGTTAACTTGGTACAGTCTAGTCAAGTTAATTATTAAGGGATAACATAACATTTATGTAGTATCTCTAACTATAGTATTTCATTGTATTTTAAGCATCCATTGTACCTACTAGGACGTTAGCAATTACTTAAAATTCATTATTTGAAGTCCTGAATGCTACTAATGTACTTGTTTAGTGAAATAACCCGAAAATAATGTCTAATCTAAATATTTGTGATATCAAAAAAATATAATTCTTCCCTTTGGCTTTGCCGTAGTCGGGTAAAACGGTTAAATACTCTTCCTATCACTATTCAATTTTTCTTTTTTAACTTTTTGACAAATGCCTAGACAAGTCCATGTTTTATGTGCGAAGCATTTATTGACCACAATTCTAGCGAGGCCGCTTTTATATTTTACCTTACAGGGTTACGTAAGGATGTCAACACAAGGAGTATCATGGGAAATGAACATCAGACATGCAAGATCATGCTGGACGGTCGTTTAGCGACCACAAGACCAGAGACAAAGGACAAGGAAAACAAATAAAGAAAATATACATAGGTATTTCCCTCGTTCCTATCACACTAATATTATAAAGGCGAAAGTTTGTGTGTTTGTATGTTTGTTACCTCTTCACGCTGAAACACCTGAACCAATTTTGTTAAAACTTGGTATAGAGGCAGCTGACATCCTGGATTAACACATAGGTTACTTTATAACCCGTAAATATGTAGCGGACAACACCGCGGCGCGCCGCTAGTCGTTAAATAAATAATTGGGATGCATTCTAATGAGTTTGTATTTCAGAGACATAAGGTCAGCCCGAAGGCCGATGCAGTGAAATCGATTCAAAACCGATTTGGCGCGAACATCGTTTTCAGCTAACGTTCTTGACGATAATTTTAGAAGCTTACCAAACCTTATTTATATATTAAAATGCTCTCAAATAAATACACAAATGGTTGAACAAAGATTGTTCATAAAATTGTTCTGTGATATGAAGTCTCGTGCACGTACGAGCATAATTATTGTCAGTTATCAGGCACAAATCAACGCGAGAAAATGTGTGAGGTAGGTCACTCTTCGATAAGACAGTGGCGTTCTATGAGGGAGGCCTGATCATGATGATGAAAACAGTATTCTACACGGTCCCCCGAATGCGAGGAATCTTGTTTTTTACATGGCAGACGTATTTATATATATTTTTTAATATATATATTTTTATAGCCCATATTACGCGCTATGATGTAAGGATTCTAACGATACTCCATACATCAAGTTCGGCTCATACATGAACCCTGAAAATTGTATACTCCTTTTTTTGGACAGTCGTGTAAAAATATAATTCAGAGTTACAAAATGTCTGAATACACTAAATTCTAAAGTCCAATATAACAAAAGAAGAGCAAGCTAAAACATTTCGTCCCCTTAACATTTCACGCTTATCCCGCATCTTTTTAACGGGCTAGACAGTAGACAGTCGCCACCCTTTTTGTGAACATTTACATTAATATGTACAGTGTACGTTTTACAAAAAGGCTGACTTTGTAAGGATTATATTTTTTACTGAACCTTGGAACTATAATATTGCGGAGCCAAACCGAGGCGCTGAAGGTTTTATTGTGCATCAAAGGCTTCTTAATAAGGCTTGTTACGTCATAAGTCATCGGATTAATTTATATTGGAGATGACAAGTTTCCTTTTCTAGGCAACACGTGTGCCAAAAGACACGAAAAACGGACGAGACCTTCAAAGTATTCGTATTGTTTTTACTGTATGTTTAAAATCTAGCAATTAACAAGCCTGGTCAATTAATAAGTAATAAATACCTGGGTTCGTATTTATATTCGAAGGTTTCACGTTAAAAATACAATGAAAAAGTTTATAACTTACCAACAGATCGATAAATATTGAGGCCTTTACTGCCATACTATTTTTAGTTCCCTTTAGCAAATGAAAATCAATGCTACGTTATAAATAAACCTTTTCTCACACTCCAATTTAGTTCGGTAACAATTTAAAGCTTGTGAATCACCTACGTCTGAATACGTGCTACGTGTATCTACTACGTAAGTCACTGAAGCGCATCGTAAATTCGTAGTTCGTTAACTATAAATTAAGTCTAGATCCAAGCGCACGGCAAAACGTACACCACATCAACCGCTTAAGTGTGAAACATGTTTGATGCATTTTTAACGAAACACTTTTGTAGACGTAGTGCGATCGTTCATCATAACTGAATAACTGTGCAGCCATTAAAACGTTTTCACGGGTCGTTTGCCTCGCAAAATATTTTTGAAGGAGATTTAAAGTAGGAAAATACGCCCCGTGTTCGAAAGAAAAATTAATGGCTAGCTGGGTCAATGCTCAGGAAACAAAAGAAAGCAGACTGAACGTTCCACGGATAAATGGTCGCAAATATTTTAGCAAAGTGATTGGTTTATATAATAATAAATCAGATATCATATTGACTACCTCTTTGGTATATTGGTCGCTAAACGTGACTGCTGAGCCGTTAAGTAATTCTCAGTAGCAGCACGGCGGCGTCTGGATTTGGGCCCGATCGATGGCAATAAATGCTCTCCCCCTATTACATTGAGACCTCTAACAAAACTGGCGATATGTGGGTGTCCTACACACCACTGCCTACCCGTTCAGGGGATAAAAGCGTGATATTTTGTTAGGGCTGCAATAAATAAAGCTAGGTATATATTTCACGAAACTGCAGTGGAAATGTAAACGTCAAGCTTTCATCAATTAATGGAAACAACGCGTCCGACACATTTAACCGAATCCAGCGTACACAACGTTTAATGCAAAACCCATCCGATAGGAAATAACGTCGAATCAATTTGGAATGGAAAGTGAAAAATAAATCGCAGGTACGGCTGTTCCACATCGACGTAACTCGATATAGCTGCGCCCCGGGCGGCGCTCTGACCGAAATGCTCACATTATCGAAAATTCGCGTATCTGCATATTGCATGAGACATTTTTATTAGTAGGTCAACATGTTACAAGTCCATCAAACTCTTGCTACAACATTATGAACAATAAAAAAATATGTTGACATAAACACTAAACTATAAATTCATTTAACGCGTTTACGATTATACCATAAATCCTAAAAATAAAATGGGTCAACATCTTAAGTTTAGTTTCCTCTGACAAAG
Organism: Abrostola triplasia; assembly: GCA_946251915.1. Lineage (NCBI taxonomy): Eukaryota > Metazoa > Arthropoda > Insecta > Lepidoptera > Noctuidae > Abrostola > Abrostola triplasia. The sequence continues at coordinate 3,041,336 of OX276434.1, read as the reverse complement.
CGAACGAATATAAATTCGGGCCAGATCGAGTGATTCATCAAACCTATAAAAGCTTGCACCTACGTGTAGTAGAGAACAAACATAAATTCACACTTTTTACATAGCATTGCACTCTATTGAGGTTGTACAAACATTTCTTTATGTTGCAATGACTAATATTCTTCTAAAACCAAGTGATTGATGTTAGATACACAATATCGTCAGAGTTGCGGGCAACCGGTGGATGCAAATGGCAAGTTGTTCACTGTGGTGTTCATAGGGGGAGACCTGTGTTAAGTCTTCTGGCTGATGATGATGACACAATAGTAGCAAACAGTGCAACAAACAATTTGAAAGTAGAATAGATTTCAGACAGAAAATATATGTAAAATAAAGTTTTAGTTATATTTTTATTCAAATACATGAAGACCTTACTTGTTTAGAGAATTTTAGCCAGTGGCGCTATGTATCGAAGCGTTTCAAGTGTATTACCATAAAAGAAATAATTAAAAAACCGAGACATATTATGAATTTATCTATACATTATAATATGCTCTATCCTCATCTGATTTAGCTCCTTATTATAACGTTAAAGCATTTATTCGCTAAAGTAGACCTAGTTCTTGGCAGCCACTCTCCATAACTCCGTGAAACCATTAAACAAGGGTTATTAAACTCACGCACCAAGTAACACTCAGGGGTGCCCAAACTTGGGGATAGCTGGCACATATACGGCTGATCTTTGTGGCTTCCAGGGGCACCATAAAAGAATTCGAACCCTAAGAGGGTCTAACCAAACTGACCGTAAAGCGATTTGTGTAAATTAAACAAACACGAAGCCATCAGTGTTCGGGGCTACTGATTGATTTTTACTCACTAATTTAAGAATTCTTTGAAAGATTATGTTGTTTAGGTATTGTTGTTGGAAGCGGAGGGCTGAAGATGGCAGGGATGCAAGAGGACAGTGGCATGCCATAAGAGAGGCCTATGTCCAGTAGTGGATTAAAATATACTGATGATGATAATGACAAGGAACTACAAGTGAACTCGGGTTTACATTACCTACGCCTTCAGATTCAAGTCAACTCCGTGCTTAATATAATTACGATCGATGGAATGGTTTAGTCGAGTTCACAGAAAGATCGGAGGAGATCCTATACTGCCTAGACATTTCGTATTTTTAATTTTTTTTAATATGATGATGACTAAAAGTTTAAATACCTTTGAATAATACTAGATTACAAACACAGACCGTAAGCCTAAATCGGTTAATTTCTGCAAAATGGTGAAGGTTTTAGTAGATAGTACACGCCAATGAGATTAATTAAAGTATATAACAACTATAATATAGTGAACTAAATAGCAACAACGATGAATGCAAACAATAACTACATTGTTCTATATTACATGGAGGCGTGCGTCTGTCTAAATAACCTCGTTGCGGGCCTAATCTTCGCTAGAAGAAATATTTGCTGTGCCAACAATATATAAATTGTCGTTGACACATCAGAATATATACAGAAGGTTAATTTCTACCAATAACATCTACGTTGTAAGTACAAGAACATAACATAACATAACATTACGCCTGTATTCCCCGAAGGGGTGGGCAGAGGTGCACATACAGTGCACCCACATTTCGCCAGTTATGTTTTTAGGTCCCAATGTAATAGGGAGCGAGCCTATTGCCATCAACCGGGCACACATCCAGACTCCGTGCTGCTACTAAGAATTACCTAATGGAAAAACTCAGTAACACTTTGACCGACCCGGGATTCGAACCCAGGACCTCGTGCTCAGCAGTCGCGCTTAGCAACCACTAGACCAACGACGCAGTTTCTAATATTTATATCGCGTGATTATGTGTTCATCGGAATACCCAAACATGTGCGCTTGCATGTTTATATCGTTAGGATCATCTTTCACTTCCTCGTAAAAACGATGCATTCGATGCAGCGATGATTTATTATTACGTAAGATGAAAAATCGATAGAGCTTAGTCGCGTGCTATAGGAAAGGCCTATGTCCAGCAGTGGATTGAAATAGGCTGATGATGATGATGATGATCAAGATGAAAAATTGCCTTCTATTTATTAATCCTCCAGAAGTTTTTTGGGAGCTGCTGCTACTATCTTGATGAAAGTGTCCAATTTCTACAATGCAAATCACGTTGGTCTGGAATAATGGTAGCCTAGCGTGGCTGCAGAGCATGAAGGCCTTGGAACAAATCCCGTGTCGGGCAAAGTGCTACTGGATTTTTCCATTTGGTGACTCTCACGCAGTCTGGATTTGTGCCATTTAACATAACTGGCGAAATGTTGTGTTGTATGCAAACCACGTGTACACCTACAGTGACTGTTGGAACTAGACCTTCTGTTACTTATTCTTATGAGAATGCGTGTGAACATATAATATTAGCTTTCAATTAGTTATCATAGAGTTGAGTTAAAGCATTACGTAGCAAATGAACAGTGTACATTAATAATAAGAACAATATTTGATTCTATTGTTTAATTGGTAAGACCTAATTATGATTACATGAGTATGTAACTGCAAATGTGGGCTAATTGACGACCTGATTAGCCCAGTGGCTAAGCGATTGGACTACTGCGCTAAGGGTTGCGGGTTCGATTCCCGCACGGGGAAAAACTTTGTGCCGACCACAGATGTTTGTCCCGAGTCTGGGTGTTTGTGTTTGTGATATTTCATGTTTGTGAAACGCACCCACGATACAGGAGAAATTTCTAGTGTGAGGCGACGTTTTTTAAAAACACAAAAAAAAATGGTGGTGAAAATGTAATGTTTTAAACTTAAAATGATACTAGTAAATATTAATTAACGCTGATATGTTCAGAGAAGAAGAGTGAGTCATAATCTGAATGTTGAAGTGAAAAACGCGTTGTGTAATGAATTTGACTTCACTATGAATATGTCATAAACATAATCTATTATGGTATGGTCCCCGCGGTGGGATATTAAAGGCTGATGATGATAATGGTGAAGAATATAATTGAAAATTATGATGGTTTTAGAAGCACAATTATTCCAGGTTTTAATAAAACATCGTATTATTTATATAATGTAATGACTTCACAGTAATAGTATTTTAAAAGTATTGACTACTCAATTAGAAACTCCAATTCAAAAATCCTCAAAAGTTACCGCGTTCACGCTCAAACAAATTTACATTAGATTGCTGCTATCAATCCTCAAATAAATAGACACCGACACTCGACAGGCAATAATTTTATGTATAAAATTGGTATCTATAAGCTACATTATATAACAGCAACATTGATTTACATAATACCATAACAAGAAGGAAACTTTGACAGCATCTAAATAATGCAGGCCGTGTTATCATTCCATCCGGTGGTTGCGCCGCTCTCGCAAACTTTTCAAGCGAACTCTCCTATTAAAAGTGGGTACATGAAACCCTCAAAGTGTAGCGTCGATGCAAACGAAATAACATGACGTCACAGCCCTAAATAGAAATGCTCTGACGTGCCGACTTAGAGTAATTAAAAGTTTTCATCTTTGTCGGTCGCAACCCTGCACTTTTAATATCAGTGCATGAATACTGAACATTTCCGTATCAAAACGGTTGTGTACTATGGCGGAAAAAACATACGAAAAACGTTCATCCCTATTAGAATCTTTACATCCTCAGAGGTGACTAAACGCAATTTGAAAAACAGATGATAATAACAACAGCCTATAAATGCTCCACTACAGGGTAAATGCCTCTTCCATCATAGACAAGGATTGAGCATTGATAACCACTCTAGCTCAGTGCGTGTAGGCGTTTTCCATATATTTTCTCGCAATAATTCCCGTCACCGCTAGTCAGTCGTGTCTTAGAATATCAAAGAAAGTATTTATGCCATTGAAAAGTCACATTGATACTAGCCTAGGCTTGAACCTACAAACTTGTGCATACAAATCCGGTATGTCAACCACTAGGCCACCACAACTAGTATTTTACAAAGAATCTATTTGTTATCGCATTTGTAACTCTAATTTCGTTTTGCTATCTTCTTAGAGGTCGTTACATAAAAGTTCTATAGTTCAAATATGACGTGTAAAAGTTCAAATCATTTAGCACCTTTAATTGTCGTGAGCACTTCGATGTCAACACACAGTCCACCCACTATTACTTTTCATAATTGACGTGTAGCCCACTATCTGCCTTAGGCTACAGTGTTTGCTTCCATCCAAATTTGCAAAGATTTTGACAAAGATCCTTTCTAATTATAACAGTCGCTTTAGTTTAATTAGAGACTTCGTTGTTGAACAATAACAAGTAAAGAGGGCGATTGCGTTAATTGGAGCCGTAGAAGTTCGCAATTTTCCTTTAAATCGTTGTTGCGATTGTGGTCAGACGTGTATCCAGCTTACCGAACAAACGCGTGCAGCTTTCCAGCCAAAACTTTGTTCAGGTTTTTTGCTATTAAACTACCGAAATTTATTAGAGGTTTCTCTAGCCAACTGTCCAAAAAACTAAATACTGTATTAACATTTTGTTTAACTTTTCAATTGTAACTGTTGTATAATATAAAATAATTATAGTGTCGAGCTATGGTTTGGTGCATTTTTAGTAGAGCTTTAAATGGCAGAGAACAAAAGCCATCCTAATATGAAACGTAAGTTAAAAAACTGACATATACTAGAAAAAGCTTCATAAATCGAGTTCATTGCACCCACAGAGCCCACCTAATTTCGATCTATGGTCATTATACCCATGTGTACTCTGAAATCGTGATACCCTTTGAACCGACCGAGAGATTTCGTCCGCCGACCCATTTATCGTGTTAAATGGTGTAACTGTTAATAGGCTGTTTAATTGTCCAAATTGGTATCACGACGTATTGTACGCGTTTACATTAGGATTAAATGAGAGAACGCTTTACATACTCGATAGGCAGATTAGGTGTCGTTGGTCAAACGGCCATTCTAATTTTGGTGTTAGGTACAGTGATACAGGGGCACCAGTCAGGATAATACTGCATAGATCTGCATTGGATCTTTCCTCAAAAAATTTCGATTGTCATTTGAATCTCTTTTTTAAAGAAAGACCTTAAAGGTTGTCTTTTGGGAATAGCCTTCTTATTTTTAACACAAGGAGTTCTTAAGTTTCATATAAAAAAGTTACATCAATATTTCGGCCCAACAAGAGTCAACAATACCAACTTTTTCAAAGATTGCTAAGCCAGGCTTTACCCGAAATTCTTTAATAAAGCTACGTAAGCAAATATTGTGATATTTGTTCCATCTTTTTGCAGACATAATATTCCAGAGATATCTAGTATAATACTTTGACGCGTCCGCAACAATGAACATGAAGAAATAATGCTCTTCATCCATTAGGCGTAATTAAATTTGGGAGTATAATATCAAATTACTGTCACTGTTTTGTCCTACAATTTCCAAAGGGAACGACAGCCTTAACAACTTGATAGCAAGTTTCTTGTACGAACAGTAATGAATTCTAATTAACTATTGCTCAGACTTATATTAAGTACCTACGTTATCTTTTCATTTATACGAAAGAAAATTTCGTCGCGAAATGTTAGGACTTTTTTCCTTTTATACTCGGGATTTTTGTATGCTGTAAGTCGACATACATGTAAGCTTAGGTTTCGTTTTACATAGAAGACTTCTTTTCAGTTATATCTGCAGTTATTGACAAAAATACTGTTACGTTCGTAATACAAATTTTCATTTCTGAATAGTAACAGATTATTGCGACTAGTAAAAGTTCAGCCTACTAATTATTTTGTAATGCAAGTAATATTGAGATAGAAACCAGTAATTGCCAGTATGATGACTAAGTCCAGTACCAGCCCGTTAATCATTTACGACTAACCTTAAATAGCCTCCCAGTTAATTTATCAAGGAGAATAATAAAGTTGCCTACGTGAATAATAATAGATATAGCCTTTGTACGATAATAAAACTGATACAAACAATTACTGAAGCGCATTAGTAACGATGTCACGCGTCAATTAAACACATTTGTACAATTAGCTTGGCAAAGGGACGGAGGGACGGTTGTGAAGGACTTGGGACTGTGGCAAATGACGCTCTATACCTCAACCATGAGTTTACCCACGTAAACTCACGAGCGACCACGATAATTTTGTTTGGCAGACTACGCAGCGCCTCTAGCCGGTACGTGGGTATTATAGTTACCCATACAAACATTTTAGGCTGGTTTCACAGCTGTCCGGAAGACCTGTACAGGCTGCCCGAACATGGAAGACCCGTACAGGTAGCCACGATGGTTCAGTACGATATGGTTGCTAAGATGCGGGTAGCGTTTTACGGGCTCTACTCGGAGCGAGTCACATATTGACCAATCCGCGTCGCTGTGAAACTATTCTAGTACCTCATATTTGTCTCTGTTCCGGGCGGCTCGTACTTCCCGGACAATGCGTCACTGTGTAGTGAGCCTTAGGTGGTCTCTAGTGAGTTTACGTGAGAGAACTCATGGTTGAGGTACTGAAGTAGTCTCGGACCAAGATGGCAGTGTTAATTAGGTGTATGTATGTAAGCCTCGTACTGGCAAAGTAGCCTTAAGATGCTTAACGTAGTTCGTAGCTCCGGGCACAATAGGTTTCGACAAAAAATGTTTGTTTGCAAATTGGACACTCTTTTCTTGTTCGTCCTCATGATTTATCTCGGTAACAAGGAGGATTAATCACGAAACATTCAAAGCACTTTCGACTTTATGCGCAAATTGTAATATTGTTTTGAAAAGTCGTCCGATGTTCAGATGGGCATTTCAAAAATACAGGCTGTGGGTTACAGTTTCATCAACCGAGTTCAAAATAGATGGTTATCAAATTGGATGGCTATCTTTTGGTAAATACGAGGGTCAAACTGAAAGTTCTTAGAACTGGCCACTTATAAACAATATAATAAAAAAATAATTCTAAAATTTGAAAATAGAACTCTTTGCCAATATTACTGAGTATATATTTTATTAATTTGTCATTTGTTTTACGATTTGGCGGCAAATTGAAAATTGTCTGTGTCACGTCAACATGAATTTAACACGAGAAAATTTTCGTGCAATGATTTTTTATGATTTTCGATGTCATTTAAGTCAACAAGAAAGTTATGATAGACTACGATTGGCCTTTCACGATGAAGCCCCATCTCGTGCGACAGTTTACAACTGGTTTAATGAGTTTAAACGTGGTCGCACTAATCTCACTGATGATTTACGTGAGGGAGGGCCTTCTACGGCGACGACTGAAGATAACATCTGTGTTGTGCGGCGTATGATAGAGACTGACAAAAGAGTGACCTATCAGCAGATTCGGACAAGCTTAGGCATCGGTATGAGTCAAGTGCACAAAATCCTCCACGAACATTTAGCAGTCAGGAAGCTTTGCGCCCGGTGGATACCTCATAATTTGACTGAGGCTCAAAAACTCCATCGTGTGGATTGGTGCCGTAAAATGATTGAAAGATTTAACGGAGGTGACTCAAATGCTGTGTTCGACATACTAACAGGTGACGAAAGCTGGATTTACTGTTATGATCCTGAAACCAAAAGACAATCTGCTCAGTGGGTGTTTCCTTTCGAGAGGTTGCCAACTAAAGTGAAGAGAGATCGAAGTGCGGGAAAAAAAATGGTGGCCTCGTTCTTTGGAAGGATAGGTCATTTCGCAACAATTGTGTTAGAGGATCAAAAAACAGTTTCTGCAGAATGGTACACTACCAATTGTTTGCCACTTGTCTTGGAAAAAGTTCGAGAGAAACGACCTCGCAGTAGGATCTTTCTTCACCACGACAACGCCTCGTCGCACACCGCTAAGCGAACGATCGACTATTTGGCGACATCAAACGTTGAATTACTGGGTCACCCGCCGTATAGCCCCGACCTCGCCCCTTGTGATTTTTATTTATTTCCAAAAATTAAAGAAAAACTTAAAGGAAAGCGGTTTATGAATGCTGAAGAAGCGGTGGCTGCGTATCGCGATGCCATTGAAGAGAACCCTAAAGACGAGTGGGCAAAGTGCTTTTCCCAGTGGTTCCATCGCATGCAGCGGTGTATTGACGTGAATGGACAATATTTTGAAAAGATATAATAAAACTAATAACTGGCTAATGTAATCAGTTTTTGATTTTCTAAGAACTTTCAGTTTGACCCTCGTATCTCATAAAAATCATTGGAGACAGATTTTTTATTTCATAAACAATCAATCGTCTATAATAATAATAAAGCATTTATTTCAGTTTCATTCTCAGTTACATCCATATTTGTTTGTACAATTGCGAGTTACAAACTAGTGTTTAGGTAAAACAATTTTTTCCTTCCAAAAATACCAGTTCAATCATAATTCGTTACACTGATCCTATTACCTCTTCAAGTTTTTTTATTATTCATCGGACCGCCTGAGCATTAATCAGGATAAATTGATTAATGTTATAGTTATAAGAATAACCTAATAATAGGCAAAAGTAAGCGCGGTATGCCCACCCTTTTAGCACTTATTTATTAGGAGTTATCGTTCCCACGCAACGATTAGAGCTTCGCCAGACGATCGGCTATTATGAATAATCGATGTATTGTCGAGTCATTATCAGACAAAAGCTTTCTTCAGTATAGTAAGGTATACATAAGTATTCTAAGAATGGTATTTTATTTCCCAATTGCTATAGAAAGGCGTGACTTTTTCTGATTATTTTACTTTTAGACTGTCTTGACGACTAAAAGCCATGATAGGCTCGGTTGCTATCGGAATTCCTAATAGGTTGGAGATGCATAAATAAAACTATGTTGCCTATTAGAAGATATACTGAATAAACAAGGAAGTTTGTTTTTAGTGCTATTTTTTATTTTTAGATCATCATTGCTATTTTTCAGCCTGCGGCCTCCATTGTCTCATAGACCCAATGCAATAGTAATGGAGGCCTATTTTTTGCTCAGTAAGTAACAAGCTTTGTATACTTGCACAAAAGCATCGGCTTCAAAAATAATCGGTCATGTGTGAGTCATAATTCCCATACTAGTTATGTAACGATAATGCGCGATCGTAAAAATATATCACAATAAGTCATAAGTGTCACTCTGTCAGCAAGCGATGACAACACCATGAAATATAAACTTGAGTGTTTTCGCTGCAGCACCAACACCTACATATTTTATTCTTCCGTTTACTATAGAACATTCTCGTTCCGTAGTAAAATCGTTCATTACAATTTTACGGCCAAAATATTTTTTTATGTCTTCAATATAAAACAACAACGTAATCTGATGAAATATGTAAATAACAAGCTTAATGTTTTTCAGTAAGCTATGTAATAAAATATTATGAATGGACCGCTTATGGAAGTCGCGTTGACAATGTGTTATGGCCTCGCTACACAAATTGGGTAACATCAAACATAATGCTGAAACGCGTTAATCTAACCTAAGTTAAGCAACAGACTTCGATGACAGTATTTCTTGCTGCATTATTCAAAGCAGTAACTAATATGAAGCCGCTATTCCTCGAGCGAGACATTTAAGCGCGAACGTACGGCATAAGGAGCGGAAGCTTATACCATAGTAAAATTATTTAAGCGTTCCATAAAGCCTTTCGCAAAATTAGGTAGCTTATACCCCCTCAAAATATTCTACTTTTACGCTCTAAGTTTCAGCACACGTTCTATACTGAAGTGCAGACGTAGCCAGACAAAATGTTCGTATACGTAGAGCTTTCAATTCTCGTGTAATGTAAGAATTCCACACATTACTGTCACAAGATATTTGTTACGGATTTGTCGTATCGAATGTGATATTATTTCCTTTCATACAAGTTTACACGCCAGAGTGAGTCACAGTGTTCAAAAGTATTATTAACACTAGACCTGACACAGTATTTACAGCATTTTAAAGCTCATATTGAAAGCGTTCAAAAGCTTCATGTTCTTCCTTGGTTGTCAAATGTAAACTGGTAATATAGATTGCGTGATCATTTTTTTCATTATTTGGAAGCTTAACTTACTGCTTAACTGCACGAGATGCTATGCTAAGGATATTCATTTTGAAGTTTGATATTTAAAATATCGACAGCAGGCTGCAGGCACGAGTTATAATGTAACTGAAGTATGCACTTAATTTTAAGAGACTGTTCGGTTGGTAGTATTAAAGTTACGCATCCTTGTTACATAAATAGACCAAACAGAAAACAATTGAGTTACAAAAATAGGAGCTTTTAATTGTGAGCCGAGCATTATAGTTTGATGGGCCGGACGTCGATTTTACGAGGGATTACAAAACTAAGCCCACCGAGTGATTATGTCCGCAAAGTGGCCAAAAAAGCCGAATGCTATAACTCAAACAAAACAGTCGTAAAACGACAATGACGTAATCCGGGCCAGTATACCCTGCAGGGCTTTATGGGTGTTTAGTAAAACAGGTCACCGGGATGGAGGTCGTAAAGAGAAGTTTCCTAGATTGGTACAAGTTGGTGGACTTAGCGAGCCTTTAAACGCCAACAATATTTTCTGGTTGATATCTAAAGCTGCCCGAGATACGCTCGGCAATAAAGTGTTATACTTCTTTTTCTTATTTGAAACTGAAACATGCTGGCTGTCAATTTTTACCATATTAGTATCAATCATCACATCTTTACGTACCTATACTTTTATTACACAAGAACTATTTGCGGAATGATATCATATGTAGGAGCTTATGTGGATGTCTGCTAACAAGACCTTAGTAAAGCTTCACATTTTTCAAACGGACCGTACCAACAGTATTCCAAAACACCAGGGCAATTCATAACACAAGGCCGTCGTAACTCTTGTGGTATTTTGAACCAAACATGACGACACGACAGATTTTTTACTTTACTTTTTAAAGCTCTTGGTTTATTTTGTACTTTTGACTCCATAAGCGTCGCGTCGGCGGAGCAATTAATTTCCGTGCCCCAGAAATGTGTTTGCAAGCTTTGAGATCAAACGTCCATTACTATGATAATAACCTAGTAATTAATGGAACTGTGCTGGAAATCGAGCTATTATTATTATGGTAAAATTATCGCTATTATTAAGCAGGTGAGATAAAAATAATATTTTGATGTTTTTTTTTCAGTTTTACCCGTTATATCTGTAGGAATTGACGGACCACATAGTTAAAGTATAATGTCGTAGTGGACTCTTGGTTAACATACGTATTAGTATGCACAAGGTTGCAGGTACAAAACCAAGCAAGTACCTATAAATGTGACTTTTTCAGTAACATTTCTTATATACCTATGAAGCCGGGATTTAATTATCTGAAATCGCCAACCCACAGTGAGCTAGCGTGGTGATCAATGCTGAGTACTTCACCATACAAGAGGCCTAGGTTATTCTTTTTTAATCTAGTATAACAATATGGATGTAAATACTGCGTAAAAATCAGTACCTACACCTTTGCCTAACCTTGGATATAAGCCCGTACAACAAGCGTGATTGTGTGTATACAATTAGTAAATTTATGAAGAAAGGTTACAGTAAGTTTATAGCTCCGAGATCCGTAGGATATTGTAAGAGTAATAAAGTATGTTTATAGACTCGAAAGCTGCTATTCAAAGTCGTATTTTTATTTATTGCTTTCGCTTTTATTAACTTTTTCTTATTGAATTGAACTTCAATAAATAAATGTTTTGTTTATAGTGTTTTAATTCATTTTTACAGTGATTTGTAACATTAAAGGGCTCATCTGGATAATTGCGTTTTTGAAGATTCTGCGTTGTTGATAGGGCGTGGTAAATTATTATGATAAAAATAACTAGGTTTTTAGAAAACTTGATACGCAACTTTCTTCAAATTTATTTCCAGGCGAGCTCTTCAATGGTGTAATCTAAGCAATGTTTTTAGAGACTGCTTTCCTTGGATTTCAAAACGATAGTTTTCCAACTAGTATGTAGTTCCTACCCAATCATTTTGAAGTAGAGCCGTATGTGGAACGTTCCCGCAATTTGCCGTCTGCTAACTTTTCACTTCAGTAACATTGTACTCAACTGGTTACCATCCCCGCATCGTTGACCTATGTTACTGCTTGACCTGCTCCCTTTTGTTCCGCCTAGCACATTTCTTCGCAGCCATAATTAACTTTGGTTAGTATCGTTAAGTTGTTGATGGGGTGTTACCTACCTATTTAAATTTTTAGTTCAGTTATTCACCGCTTGGTAATAGATTGCTTGTTTAAGTTTCTTTATTCTTAATCTATTTTTATCGACTTATATCAAAAGCCTCCTGGTCTCAGTTAGACTGTAGGTATATATTTTAATATTTTGCAGCGATATTTTAGCCAAAGAGGTTTAAATTTTTTTATAAACCATGTTCTAGATATATGCTTATATAGATAAGGTATTTATACAATTTATGCTTCCGTGTACAAAATTGTGTATTTTACAAAAAAATATGTAAAACAAACTATTGAGAATGATAATTTACAGGATGTTTTAATCGTAATCAGGAGTTTCGGTATCCTCACGATGTTTCCGTTCAACGTTTTTAGCTACTGATAACTAATTTCTAGTACCTACGCACGTGAATTTGAAAAGACATTGGTGCGTGCCGGGGAACCTGCGATCTTTGACAAGGCAGTCTAACAGTCATACCTTTAGGCTATCACTGATTCCATAGGCGCAGTGCTAGTGATCATATATCAGAATTTCTTAAAAATAGACATGTAATTACAAATTCCTGGACATATTTTTCCGTTCTCTCCTCACTTCATACAATACAACAACACCCTTGAATCCAAACATTGTTTACTGGTTCCCTTACGCTCACAACAGACGTAACCGTTGCGCAATGTTTAAATTTAACCGAAATATGTTCACAGATTCTTGGTAACTGCACGTTACGGATATTTATTAACAGATAGTTAACCCGCTGAACCGCTTCCACGTGTTGTCTAGCTATTGCGCTATTTATTTACTTAGTACGTATCTTGTTTATGTTTTATCCGCTGCGTTATAGCATGTGCATGGGTTTTGTGATATTATTTCTTATTAAAGGGCGCGTGCTATTATCGTGGATGGACCGTTCGTTTCTAACAACAGCATGAACATTCATCAGATCCTGGTGATGAATGGTCAAGTTGTTAGGTAGAGATTGGTCAGTCTACGTCTTGTAGTTTGGAATCATGGTGGAACGTTCGGGGTGCGCCCGACTACCGTACTAAGGGTAACGTCGATAAATGTAACATTCTGGAAATGTCAGATGAATTTAAAATGCCCGATTCTATGAATGCCAGATTCTACAAATGTCAGATTCTTAAAATGAATGATTCTATGAATGCCAGATTCTACAATTAATGTCAGATTCTTAAAATGAATGATTGCCAGATTCTATTAATGTTCGATTTTTATTATAAATAATTATTATAGTAATTATAATACCAAATATTTAATTTGCACAATTTTTCTGTTTCTACAATGTGACATTTATCGACGTTACCGTACTAAGATATCTTCACTTGTGAAGGCTCTCTACTTGCCAACATTTTATGAAACATCTTGATGAAACATATTGATGAATAATATATGTTCCAACATCATAGAAGTGGAAAATACGATACAATAAAAACCTAACTTTAAATCTATAAAATCCTATTGTAGAAACATTGCTCGTCAAACTAGTCAAACAAAGTATTGTCAGCGACGTAAACACAATTCTAAGTAATCTGGTAACATTCATTCAGTTACCAGAAGTTGATTTCGTTATCTGCATACAAGAGACATTGTTATAAGTTTCTGTTTGGATGTATTATAGTCTGAATGTTGTCTTATCATGTGCGGTCAATTTTTAATGAACTCAAATATGTAGAAACTAAAACTGATGTTAATTTTTAATCTCTCGGCCTATGTCGGGTCAGGGATTGATAGCCGAGTAGTATGACCGTTGGACTGCAAAGTCAAAGGTCTTGAGTTCAAATACCGACACGCACCGTATTTTGAATTCATGTGGGTATTATAAATTAATTATCAGTTGCTAAAAACGGTGAAGGAAAACATCGTGAGGAAACCGGCACACCTGACAGATTTATCAACGGATGTGTAAAGCCATGTTACAGGCCTACAGGCGGTTTGAACTGTGACAATAATTTGTTCATAAACCATACGATAAGAACATGGACTTATGCATAGAGAGTGTCTTCTTGTAAAATTACGGATGTGTGTTCGTTTCTTACATTTATCTCTTCTTTTCGCGAGATTAATGAATGACATCGTATCGATCGTAGTTTGAACCTGGTTGAATATGGCGCAGAAGCAAGGACACTGGCACACAAAGAGAGGCCTATAGCAGTAGGTGAAGTCGGGTCGTACAATTATCATCTTACAATCCTCATCATTTAAAATAATTAATTACCCAAGTCACGTACCATTTTAAATGCTTCCAAAACAAAATACCATAATTTTATTCCAAACCATAGGCATAAAAATCTGTTCAGTATTCCCATAAAACACACGTACTTTTTAATATCTATAATATGTAAAACTAACGTGACCGCAGAACACTGGCATAGTTATGGTGACACCATCAAAATACATATTACTTTGTATGACGTCATTGCTCTTGTGGTCACTGATTTGGACCGCAAGCTTTTAAGGGGGTTATTGTTAGAACTGTTAGAAGTATGGATGTCATATTTACTTATAGAAAGGACATCAGACTACTATTTAAAAGGATACCTAGACACATTACTGCAGTGACTCAATAACCGGCATTTTGAACAAGTTTTCCTAATGCAGCCATTTAAGTACTACAAGTTTTTTTAAAGAAAAAAAGAAAGATTAGAACTGGGTTTTAAACATTGTTGAGTTTATATAATTGACCCCCTAAGAATAGCCCCAATTTAAATGAAAATGTATTAAAAATGTTTTCGAATAAAATGTACACGTCTTAGTTTAATAGAATTAAGAAAAAAATCTACCTAATATAAGTCAAATGTACACCAATGCCTAGTGTAATGTTTCAATACTTTTCTAATCGAAATTCCTTGATAGCTAACCCAACTCTAGTCATTAACTATAGCTAATAGTCTCTTCAAAGGAAAATTATCCATAAACACGATTTTCGCACCATCACGCATGTCAACAATAGTATCCGTAGCCAAATAGTACGCGAAAATAAGTTGTGTCAAACTGAAAGTGTTAGTAACTATTATATATCTACTTCGGTAAAGTTACAGCACGGGAACAGTTTGAAAATATCAGTAATGCAATTTGCCTTCTATTACGTAGATTAGAAGGTATAGGATTGATTGTACATAACTCCAAACTTTGTTTTGTACTCGCAAGTCTAGTTCAAAGGATATTAAAAGCCAACCTCTTTCCTCCTAAAAGTATACAAAAAAATTCGTTCATTAATACATTAACAACGCAGTAACTTAAGATGAAATTCTTGTAATTGCTATATTTTGTAGAACAATTATACTCACATCAAAGCGTAAGTGGTAGCAATTCGTATATAATTGTAGGTTCCTAGTATCTAATGATTTTCTAACATTAACAAGCAATATATGTAGAAGCAGAACAAAAGTGACTGTGAATACGTTATAACTACGTAGACACACAGTCTATTGATCGTAAAACTGTTATTATGTTGTCACTTTTAGGTTTAGAATATAAGTCCAGCAAGCAAAGACAAACGGAATAGTTCCAAAACGTATTACATCTTCAATAGCCCATCTTGGTAATATAATACAGGCTAAAACAAAATCAAAACAAGCAAATCAATTGTTGTAGGAGCGGCATGTTAAAGAAGAGATTGAGTTTGATAAACAAGTGCACGCGACGTCAACCAACAATAAGGATAAGGAATCTTGACAAGTGCATTTCATTTAACCCCCGACTAAAAATAGGAGGTTAAGAGATTGGAGCTTATCTGTGTCAGCGGGCCTAAGACTACTCTTTTGTCTAAAGAACTGACAAAGGCCGATGAATCAATAAAGTATTAGAGATTAAAAATCGATGAAACTCGTTTTGCTAGCTGCAATTCTTGATCTTGGAGCCAATATACCGGGGTGCTAAAACGAAATTCTCAAATACGCTCAAAAGTGTATTGAAAACACACGAACCACCACTATCGACTTGCCGTCAATCAATTCGACTACAGAATACTCTCGAACAAAGCTCCTTTTAAGATATTTCCTAAACTAATATTAACATTGTT
This sequence comes from Abrostola triplasia, assembly GCA_946251915.1. Lineage (NCBI taxonomy): Eukaryota > Metazoa > Arthropoda > Insecta > Lepidoptera > Noctuidae > Abrostola > Abrostola triplasia. Next base: position 3,025,187 of record OX276434.1, on the reverse strand, counting down.
ACAAATAAGCCACGGCCACAAATCATGAGATAAGCCAACGGTTGCGCTAAGTAACTTCTTTATTTAAACCCGTTTATTCCTTTGAAGTGTAAGCAAGCGCGAAAAAAAAGTTTCTTAGCAAGTCTTTCATTTAAATATACTAAACGCCGCTCCGTGAAAGCACTTCCTGTATTTACTCAGGCGTTTACTTTCAGTAAAAATATACTGACGAAAGGAAGGGTCGGAGTTGTAAGACAAACTGGGGCGATGCATGTAGGTCAGCTTCCATGTGGTCGCAGGTTAAATTATGCATATAACTGCAGCGCCTGTCGATAACTCAGTACGTTGGACGAGCTAAATCGAATGTCGTTCGGCGTACTGAAGCCATCGCTGAACATCAGGGAAATGATTTAAAGGATTAAATAAGATATGGAGGTTTTAAAAAAAATATATAACTATGATCAGTATTAAACATAACTTTAGATTTTTACGGTTTTCGATGGATTAATGCGTAAGCACGGGCGAAGATACCAAATGCAGCCAGAGGTATGAGGTATAACGTAAAATATTCACATGATAATTTACAGAGATTACACTTGACATAATAATATAGTGACTTTGTGTCTTTGATGCTTAACCATGATCCTGCCTTGTGATGAGTCACTAAATTTTAAACCAATATTTAAGTATTTTTTTTCCAAGACCCATTAAATCTTATTTCTTTCATGAAAATGATGAACGAGAACACTCTGTTTACTTTAAACATTGTTTAAATATTTAAGAGGTAGACTTGTAGCGCTACTTAATCTTAAACTTTGCTATTAATTGCCGCACAATCAATTCAAGTCCTTAGCATGCTCCATCTATCTATGCCCAAACTCAGCACAATCAAAAAGATAGATCGTCTTAGTTTGCAGCATTCCTTTTCAGTGAAATTTACGAGCTATTGATATTCCGGAACTATTCGACAAGAGGAATTTTAAACAGAATAACTAAGGTAATAAAATAACGTTCTGCGCCATTCTATATAACTATTAGCGCATTGCTTTGACCGAGCCTCGGTGAAATGTTTTACTGAAGCGGTTTCAGTTTTGAGCAAAACCTCACAATTGGACGTAGTTAAGCAAAAAGGATCCATTCCACACTAACACCAACATTGAGTTAGACATACTAAAAAGGAAAAAAGTAAACCTAAGTACACTTAATCCCATAATTCAAATGTTAGATGTATTCTAATACAAGAAAATACCCTTCGTCTGTCATTAAACCTGCAGGTTTACTGTATCGTATTGATAAAGAAATATGATCTAAACTTTAAAGTCAAATATCTCAAAATTAGTTCGATGTGGATAGGATCCTTTTTGCTTAACTACCTCCAATTATTGGAGATCCGTAGTTTTGTTTATGGATACAATAAAATTGTATGAACTTTACTGACACTTTATAAAGTGATATCTATAATAGACAAGGATCTAAACACTAACAATAAGAAATTAGGTGTACTTAATGCTTCTGTAATATGAGCTGAAGCTTTTTATGCGACTTCCAAAAATGGAGGGTTCTGTCCTTTTGTAAAAAAAGTCGATCCAATTCATTGTAATGTAAACCCGTGATATAAAATCTTACCCAGTTGGTTCACATTTAGGTAACTTGAAAGGGTAATTGTATACGAAATACGTGCAAGCTGTACTTTGAACTTGCACATTCTTTCTCCAAAAACTTTTTTATTTTCCAGTCTCGCAAGACATGAGTTAAGACCTTTCTATACCCTCATTTTAGACGCTCATTTCCACAATAAATGTGACTTCGTCTAGAAAATAAGACGCGGTTACAGTTCTGCAATGTTAAGACATACGACGGAAATTAAACTTTACAGTAAATTCCGCTCATGTCGTCTTATTTTATTTTCACCGCTTTAACAAGCAGCTTCGCTCCCGAAAACTTAATTTAAACAAAAATATACAGCTTGGGTATAGGTTTATATATTTCGCCAACCAAGAAACTGCAACCAGCAACACACGTAACTACTATCTTATTGTAATATACTAGCTGCGCCTCACGGTGTTACCCGCTACATTTTTTCGGGATAAAAAAGTAGCCTATGTGTTAATTCAGATAACCTCCATATAAAATTTCAAGCCGTTTGAGCGTGAAGAGATAACAAACATACAAACGCACTCACAAACTTTCGCCTTTATAATATTAGTGTGAAGTGGTAACGTATCACTCATGCTGGTTGACCAAATGGTAAGCAAACGAAACAAATCGATGGCAAGCCTAAACTAGTGGTAAAGTCACGTTTAGTTTTAAGGCTACCTCTCTCAATCTAATTAAAGGCAAAGTGGATTTAACCTCATTCGGTAAAATATTACTATAATATTAGACTTGCGAAAACTTTTTCTTGGATGTAGTACACCCAGTACAGGATATGTATGGGCGTTACCTCCTACTCGTTATTTAGACTTTCAATTAGCGTCGGACGTCACTACGGTCGATAGACGATATCAGCATATTTATGTCTATTATAGTATTCAATTTGATCTTGTTAAAGAACCAACAAATATTAAAACGGCCGTAAAATCCTCAAGGGTCGGCACAAGTATTGCACTTTATAAGGAGCTTTATCCGAAGTTACATGAAATAAATGGTAATCTACCAAGCTTATTGTTATTCAACAAGCCCACAAAAATTATATATTACATACATAACATCACTCCTGTATTCCCCGAAGGGGTAGGCAGAGGTGCACAAACAGTACACCCACATTTCGCCAGTTATGTTTTTAGGTCCCAATGTAATAGGGGGCGAGCCTATTGCCATTAACCGGGCAAAAATCCAGACTTCGTGCTGCTACTAAGAATTACCTGTATGGAAATGGAAAAACCCAGTAACACTTTGCACGACCCGGGATTCGAACCCAATACCTCGTGCTCAGCAGTTGCGCTTAGCAACCACTAGACCAACGAGGCAGTCTCTACATATATTACATACTTATACTATAAGCTTTTCTACTCCCGATTCTCTACTACGTCTGTCATTAAATGATGCAGTTATTGAAAAGCTTGATACAAGTATATATTTCAGTAAACCGTAGTAACAAAGTGCATTCAATTTGAAAATAACCATCAACAAACAGTCCGTTAAATGGATTGTAGGCAAGGTGCCCGAACAATCACTTGAAACACTCGAACTGTCTAGGCAGAGTGCCGCGTGGGATACAAGCTATTCGACACATAAGTAGTTGAAGTATTCACTATCGCGACGGTAGACAGGTACAGAAGAACCTCTGTTGTTATAGGCAATTGAATTTGTAAAAGAATTTAGACTACAATGGGTGGTTTAATCGCTAAGCGATATCTTTTAGACAACCTTAGGGTAGGCTAGGAAGCTATGAAATGAGTACTGGGGTAATGAAAGCCTGGACTAATCTTAGTCATGGTAATCACGATTATTTTCTTTCAATATAGTCATACTATTGCTAAATCCTTTTAATGGTAAAATAACGTAAGCAGCTAAGTCTTATGATCAGTACTTACACACAAATCGATAGTTCTTGCTCAAACAGCACACTCACCCTCATATTTATACTAGATACCGGCAATAACTAGACTCCGTATTAAGTCTATTGACATCTCTTAGATATGCAAACGACAGTGACATGTATAATTTAAGCCTTGGTTTAAAATAGATTTTTTTTCTATGAAATAGAGGATAAATGGTTAGAAGTCCCGTGTTATAGAGCCAATTCCAAAACAAGCTCCCAGTCCATTCCTTTAAAGTCATAACTACTGAAGAATGGGAATCCGTATAATGTAGAGCAATGCTTACAATTACGTTGTGAAAGCAGCATTGTACAAAGTGATCCTTCTATGCATATTTATTCTAACAACAGCTACCGGCTATGTACTAACAACAAACTTCAGGTGGAAATGTATTACGTGATATAAAGGTGTGTTTACTTTGCCTTGCTTTCTGCATTGTTACTTTCGACGCCCCATTTTCTAGTCAGTCTTTGTAAATATTGTAAAGTTAAATAACTACTCAACTTATCGCTTAATGTTGTTCCTGCTTCGTTTGGCGTAAGCAGAAAGGATTCTAGAATTATTAGCTTTTTTATTTAAAAGATGATTAACAAAATTGCCTGTCAGAAAGTTTTGGACGAACTTTTTAGATATCATTTCTAGGGAAGGCCGATTGACTGTATTTTATACACAACTAGCTGCGCCCTGCGGTGTTACCCGCTACATTTTTTCGGAATAAAAAGTAGCTTATGTGTTAATCCAGGGTGTCAGCTACCAAAGTGCGTATGAGGTAACAAACACACTCACAAACTTTCGCCTTTATAATATTAATGTTATATGTATATTTTTGGTAGATCCGTGTTATTTTAAAAGTATCTAAGAGATTGTGTACGTTAAAGCTTCGCTAAAAAGTGGTAAGTTATAAAAATGTTAATACAAAAAGTTTATATCAAGTTCAATGTTTAGGTAGGAAAAAGTAGTATATATATAGACGAGAGATTAGAGTACGTAAAATGAAAGTGTAATTATAAGTTTGGTAACAAAGCGATGTCCTAAGTCAGAGTATAAGTAGTTTCCAGGGTAGCTGACGAAATAAATTAATCACCCCCAATTCCTTGAAGAATCCAACCCATTTCCTTAGTTTGAAGTGTACGAATTGTACGAGAAGCAACTACTATCTCAATGTAAACATTTGGGACCGTTTTAAAGTATGTTTGTGTAACTATGTGCGAGACTTAGTTGTAGCCGCGCAAACCCGCGCACATGTTGACCTATCTAATCTAACTTGAGAAGTTAAACTACTCTCTATATTCCTTCAGACAAAATAGTATTAGCAATATCATCACCACTGGCGTAACTCATATAATTTTGACAGCAATTTTAAACTATGTAGACTGAGACTTAAAGTAACTGCAAATTACTTCATAAACAATTTTAAAACAGGTTTCATCGAACATGAATAGTCAGAATTTATGCGTAACTAAACCGCATGTGCACTACACACACTTGTTTGCCGAACAATCCTTACCCGTAAACACACATAAACACAACGTATTATGAATGAGCGACATGATGTCATCATAGTATATATACTTACCTATACATTTAGAATTAAAAACTATTGTATTTTAAGCCTGTATTAGGCATGTATCACACCTATATCTAAGCGACGTAACAAAGTTAGTCGTCTTCGTCTTGAGACGGCTAATTGCCACTGGTCTGGCGTAATTGAAATTGTCACTGTAGAGATCACAATCTCTACACTGTAGAGATTAGCCAATAATTATGGTACTGAGATTTCAGCCTCCCGTCCATGTTCCACAAGACTACACAAAGTATTAACTATAGTACACTAAATATATATATAACTAGATACCTAACTAGTTGGTATCTACCTTAAGACAAGCAACTGTACAAGTTTGTGCAACGAAGGTCAAAGGATATCCGTTTAAATATTGCACAACCGATTGCTTGCCTCGTTAATGAAACCTACGAGTTTTAAGTAAAATATATTTTGTTCAAACTAATATCAATTTTTCATTATATTTGCCGTTTATGTGAAATGACAGAAGCAGATGTCATTTTACTGTCAAACTTATTTAAGTAGTTGTTCTAAGAAATTAAAAACTGCCGACGGTACATTTTTAGTACATTTTAACAATTTATAGTGTGTAATGATAAAGGTACTCGCACAGTATAGACTGTCCCCGTACCATGAACACTTAAAGCAGGACAGTCTACGTTGTGGAAGCGAGAGTCTTGCTTCTTCCCATCGTACAGTCGTTAAAAATAAAAGTCCGAGGAAACAATACATTGGTTATTAAAATACTACGGATTCCTCTAAACAATGGCTGTTTATTTTTGAAGACCTAATTGCACCATCGTTTGAAAGTGCCTTATTTCTTTAAACAAAAGGGTGTTTTGATTCCGCTGCACGTTTCCCCGATAGTATACAATATTGTACAATTTATTAACTATTGTGTTTTAGTGTTCAATCAAACGAATGACGTTTTTATTATTTTGTATTCATATGGTAATTTCAGGCTCTCTGAGGCAGAAACAAAGTACGCTACAACAGTTTTTTCATACCAATGATATAGACATAGTAATAAATTTATTAGTGTTTTTTTTATTGCTGGGATTAAAAAAGAAGTAAAACCATGTGTATAAAGAGGTTCCTATAAATATAGTCTTTGGGTCAATATTATGGATGACTTGGAATGGTAATAGATACTATCGTCAATATGCGACTCATTTCATGATAATTTTGGGTGTTTGGGTAATATTTATAGTGGTGTTAAGAGACACTATAATACTGAGATAGCTACGGCATCTGCCTCGAAACTAATAACATTACAGTGCGGTCAACAATCCAATCAGGCGAGAGGATTATAGCGATGTCTTCCCCGGAACGTTTGCCGGCATACAGACACGCTCACGTTCTAGGGATATTTGTTAGCTAAAGGACAATTCTGGACTTCATAAATGATCAAAATGTAATTAAACATTAAACTTTTTATTGAAATAGGACTACAACCAAACTGTGTTCTGAAAAAACAAAAACAACAATCACAATGTTACAGTTTAAGGCTTGAGATGAAAAAAGAAGTAGCTATAACTCGGATAATTTAAATTTTGATAACTGCTCTCGAGATACGGATGCTACTATTAAAAATTATATATAAAATAATAATTGGGTTTTTGATCATTTGCATAGAGGGTGATAACTTGGTATCTAATACATGATTGTTATTAACTACGTGACATGAAAACCAGCTATATTTAGCACCACAATTCAATTACGGCGTCTCCTCTTCTACCAAATAAAAAGACAAAGATATTTGAAATAGAATGGACATTTGATTGGGTAATTACTTCTGCCAGAGGCTATCAAGAAAGACAGTGAGCTTAACCTAATTACTTCCTTGCCTGCCAACTGACCATTGATGTTGAAAAGCAGGTAATAAACCTATTTTGCTTATTCTATCTTCCAATCCATTAAGGGAATGAGCATATGAATGGAGGATTAATTTGCGAAATAACTTTTCCAATTAATTTATTTCAGAATCCCATTTGTTATCTGGTTTATGTATTAGGCTTCTTCATACCTTCCGATCTATAGCTGTGCCCTGATTTTGATTTTGAAGTTTCCTAAAATATTCGTTTAATTGATCCTATTTCTATACATCGATGAATAAGCTCTGAAGCCATACAGAAGATGCTGCCTTGAGGAAGCCTTTTCATTTTAATTAAATAAACAAATTTAAGATTATTTGGAACTTGATTTTAATTAGTGAGCAAATCATATACCTGCCTATATAATTATCTGGGACTTACACCTACGAGGAACCATCGATCTACCATCAAAAGACAGCGTGTTTTACATTACAAATTTTATTACAGAATTTCTCCGTTTAGGAATTTTCCGGAAGGCTATAACATAAATGGAATGTGATCGCTAATTCCATCGACAGCACATTAACATGCAAATTCAAATACGACATTTCTTGTTCAATTCCAGACTCCAGTAAACTCTGGTTTTAAGAACTTAGCAGACAAAGCTTCTAGTTGACTCTCAGGAGTCTCAGGCCTACTACGAGGGACTTACCTGTGTCACCGAGAAATGTAGTTTCACGTCCGTGAGTTCAGTTTTATAAGGATCACTTTTATCACCCAATAGGTGGAAGAAAGCTGTACAACAAAAGATAATTGTTCTATCTCGAACTATTCTGTACACTGTATTAGATGATTGTCACCGTCTAACGAGTTTATGTTTTTAGATTGATGTAAGTACATAATGGGCATGTAATTTATAGTATTGATTATACATTACATACCTATTTACAAATGTTACCACTGTTTATAAATATGTGAATACCATAAACTTCTATTGTGTTTCACGCCTATTGAAGATTGAATAAAAACAATTCGAATAGGTTACAGGAGCAGATTTTTTGTCAACAAGCCGGGGATGCCAAAATAAAACAGGTTTACAAATTAATATAAGACCCCTACCACTATAAATAAATTAAACTTGAAATTAGATTAAGTGTGGCGGGAAAAAATTGTTAAAATAAATCTCCTTTCGCAGCGTGGCGGACATTTTTAATTAAAATTCTGCTCCCGCGATGCACTGAATGGTTCCATTTTTAAATTAATTTCTTTCACCATCTTATCGTTGGCCTGACAGCCGTTCTTTACATTAGCTAAATGAATGAATAAACTGTTTACTCATACTTAACGCGGGTAATAGGGTTTTCTTTCATCACGCAAATCGTCGTTTTAACTTCTAAATGGTGAGGATTATGCATTATAAGATGAGAAGTGTCTTATCTAAAAATCTTTAAAAAAATATTATTTGTTTACCAAAATATCCGTAGCCTTTTCTGTGTAGAATTCAAATTTAAAAAAAACAAATAGTATAATATTTATAATTGTTTTATAAATTCATCAGAAAACTATTAAAAACCGTACTTTAGTCGGCTGTCATTAACTACCCTTTGATAGCCTTCAACTGAAGTCGAAAATGGCTGAACTCGGAAGCTTCCTAGTCGGCAATATGACTTAGGTAAGTCCTTACTCCGTATTACACTGATACGCTCCATTAACATAATATCATAAAATCGAATTATACATTCTATTTAGTTAAGAATATTTTTAATATTCCTTCAGCGCATCGTATAGCTGGGCCGAGGTTTCATTAACTATTCTTTTTTAATCAGCATTATGACCGGAAAATTATTATTTCTCAAACAGATAAAACAGATGTGGCTCGGGTTTTTGAAACTCAGAGAGGACTGCACTCGATCTACAGTTTCAACAATAATAGTTTGAAGGCTGAGTTTGCGTGCAGTTACAACGAGTAACTTCATATGAGAATGTAAATTAGATAGGTATCTCCATACGTGAGTTATGCATGAGAACTGTTAGTAGGTTTATTCTAGACATTGCTGTTTCAGAGAACAGCTTGGATTTTGTCGATAATGTAGGTGCTATCTATCTACCTCTGTAGCTAGATAGTTAGTTGTATTGTAGATTATAAATTTAACTTTGTACCTGCGTACAAAGTCTTTAGAATGGGTTTTCGGTCTTAGCGTATTGCGTCAAATTATATAGTTACGAGGCATTGTTGTATCTGTGGATAACAAAACTAATAAAATTCCGTAGCTGCATACACAGTAGGTGTACCTTTAAGACGTATTCTTATATCTATACTTCGATATCCATATTAAAATCTGATAGTAACTCTGTCTGTCTGCTGGGCGGATTTATATGCAATTTGGTATGTAGAAAGTTTGAACTGAAACCTGAGAAAGATATAGACTACTAAACGCTGGCGAAGCTCCGGGCAAAAGCTAGTTCTTAATAATTAATTACGGAGTCCCTTTTCCTGGAATCTTCTAAAGTATACCGCTTTTTGCCAGACCAGACAGGGTCCAAAGACCGACATACTAAATTGCGAAAAAAAAATTTAAACAGTGACCACATATCAAATGACTACCAATTTCCGCTTGTAATAGTCCAGGTTTTTTTGTTTACAAAAAAGAAAGTATAAGAGACACCAGGGATATTATAGATAGCCCGTACTATCTAAGCCTATTGTAGATATAAACCTCTGCGTCTATTAACCATTGTTAAGCTACTTGCATAACCCATAATCAATAATTATTACAATGTTCTGCAATTTTTTATAATATAAGTATTAGAAAATAATAACGAATTAAAAGTTTGTTTAATTAACTACCGTATTTTAGAACCCTTATCTTTTATTAGGCACTAAAGTCTTACCTGCAGGTTATTGTTTAAATTAATTGGCTTTAATATACATGAACTTAAAAAATAACTGTATACTAAAAAAAGAAAATAAAACGTAGCTTATAGATGTATTCAGTACTTACAATATCGAAGAAAAATCCCTTAGCTTTAAAAAGCACTTCAATAAAGTTCTCACATGAATTCACTTTTATTGTCTTTAAATTATGGTTTTGGTGAATTATTGTCACGTCAATTTTCAATAGGTGGCTGCGTTATTCGATATCTTAGCACGAAATAGCTTAGACCACCTGTTAACATAAAACTTTCGATCATACTAGGAGAGACCCGACCACACACTAGCATCCGCCAGCCGGCGTTTTTAAAATGCCGCTACAAACAATCCCGCGATATCCATTTTCCCGCCAAATTACTGAATTACATCCCCAAATAGAAAAGGCACACTTTACGGCATAAATTAAAACTACAAGCATGCGTCCCCATTTATCCGCATTATCACAGTTTCATTCAACGTTTCCTATTGTATGACCAAGTACAGAAGACTGATTATAAAGTGTACCAACTGAAAGATTTCATGTCTTTAATTTTAGTCGCATAATACTGCGTTTACAGAGACATCTAGCGGTAGAAAAATGAATTTGTTCAACATGATAAAGCGACATCTATACACAACCTTCTGAACTAGAACAGAAGGCAACTAAAGAAAAAAAATTGCTTTTAAACACTTGTGCAATTTTTTTTAGTTTCATTTGAATTTTATAAATATTTTAAGTAAATAAAAAGACTTCATCTTCTATAATGCCCGTAATAAAAAAATCTGTGACAAAATCTGTGAATGTACGAAGTTTTGTATACTGGCAATACATGTTATTCTATATTCAAAAGCGTTTGTCATTGAAGCTATTTGAGTCTTAATATTTGTTGCCAGACTTACGATTCTTTGGTATTTTTATTATTTATACATATTTAGGGTTAATGATTTATTTCAATTGTAAAAGTTTGTTGTTGTGTCTTAAAGAAAGAAATCTCACAAATATATTATGATAATTTTTAAACTATTTTGTATATTGTAGAAAAAAATCTGTATTTGCAAAAAACAGGTACTTGTTAAAAGTTTTGTATAGTAGTACAGCATATTTTAACGACAGCTCGCTCTATTTATATATTATATATTTTAATGTTATTCATATACCAATCTTTTCTTTGTTAGATTGGTGTTGAAGAAGTTTTGATTTGAATTACAACTAATTATGTACAACTACATAATTAATTGTATTCATACAATTCCGATATTACGGAAAACTATAAACATAAAATAACATAACCTATCTTTCCCGAAAGGATAGGCGGAGGTGTATATAACACACCAAAATTTCGCTAGTTAGAATATAGGTGTACTAGACAGCGAGCCTAACAGCCTATTGTAATCAAATGAACCTATTTTCAGACTCCGTGCTGCTACTGCGAATTACGTAACAAAAAAACCCAATAACACATTGTCCAACTCGGAATTAGAACCCATAACCTCGTTCTCAGTACTTGCGCTTAGTTAAAACGTAAATAAATAAATTAAGCTACATATTTGGAAATAATTGTAATATTTTTTATTATTTTTATTCTGTACATATTTGAATTTAGAGGCTGGCAATATAAGTTTGACATTTTTTAATCTTCCATGAGATTTTGAACTAATAGTTAGGGAAAAGGTTACCTTCGATTTCGTTTATTTGGTAATTGTGACGAAATAATATTATTGAACTAAGAATAATAGAAGTCTTATCAATTTATTTAGAAACTGTTAATAAATTTACAATGTATCGACCGGTTAGTGCGATCGGTCAAAGAATCTCGTTTGAGAAAAAATCTAAAGAATTTATCAGGAATAAAGTGGTTCGACCCGCTTCACTCTTGAAACCGGTGGATAAGATTAAACTGTACAACAAGGAGAATAAAGAGTTATTTGGGCCTTTGGTAGAAACGAGTAAACAGAAGAAACAGCGCTTACAGAAGGCGGGTGAGTGGTGATTTGTTTGTAAGGTTTCTGTAACCTTGCAATTGTTAGTGAGCGAATTATCTACTTTCTAAATAGCTCCAGGCAGTTCAGTATCCCGTCTTGATTTAGTCGTCCATAGTTGACTAGCTGTATTATCATCTGCAGGCGTCTGACTAGCGCGCAATTTGATCTCTTTGTGTCGATAATAATAGTGGTGTAAGTGGTGTTTACATTGCCGCGTTGACTTTCGATCTCAATGCGTATATACTACGTATGATAAATTGTGTCCGCGTCCCGCGACGCGTAGCATAACTTGCCAATTAACATCATATGACATTTTAGTTTTGGCGCCGCGAGATACACATGCGTACGTCTAACGCCACTTTTATCTGTGTGTTCCAGCTAAAAATAGTGTATCACATCAAAACAACGGCGCAACCGCTTCAAACGAAAATAAATTGAAATTCGTAGAAAGTACAAAGAGAAATGATATTGGACAGTGTCAGACACTAACTGGATACTTGAGGTACAATCCTGTGTTGGCTGTGAATGTGTTGAAAAACAAAATGTGGCAAAATACGAGGCACTGTGTGAATATTGTAGGAGTTGTGTTGAATAATACTGTAGTTAGGGGCATAGCTACGTCTGCATCATGTAATGCAGCCCGTAGCTCTCCAGCGCAGCCTGGGTATGCAAGTGAAGACAAAATCCTCCAGATCAAACATCACAAGAATGACTTCGCTGAACAGTTCCCTTCTGTGACCCTAATATTGAACAAAACTATGACAGATGAGTCTAGAACAGCATTAGAGAAATGGAAACAGGAAAAAATTGCTGAATTGGGATTAGATGAGTTCAATAAATTTTATGCAGGTATGTTTTCCTCTTTACTACTATTAAGAACAAAATCTTTTGAGGTTGTTTCTGGATTATGTGGGTAGCTTGTATATTTTATTTATATAATGTTGTTTTATCTGGGCATGAAGGAAGCATAATTATTTCTTGTTACTTTTATTTAATTTCATATTATTTTGAATTTGTTCATAATTGTTTGCAGTTTTCTCACAAACAGAACTTATAAATTAAACTCATGAGTAGGTACATTTATTCATTTCTCCATTTTTCCTCTATCCACATGATCAAAGAAATGTGAATTTAGAATCCTATTCGCATGAGCTTATATGGCAAGTGTAACAATAATTATAATAGATGATTAAATCATATAAATACTACATAAAAGTATTCTGCCTACCAAAATCAGAACTCAATTAAAACCATGTTTATGACAATTTTAATTCATTAAATTGTGTTTTTGGCTAGCAAACCTAAACATGGTACTGCAAGTAACAATCTGTTAGTCTTGTATGATGATTGTGACCATATTGCTATCATCATCCAGTTAATATAGATGGTTATTTAAATTCTTAAAGATCAATTAATTCTACAATATGTAAACGTATCTATGCACTAGCAAGTCTTGTTGGACCTTGTTTACTAGTGCATAAACTACAAAAGTATACTATTTTCCCACCATAAGCATGAATTTTATAAGCAGTAGTTGTTATCAAACTGCTTTATTGGTGTAGTGGTTGCTCAGCGTTGACTGATAAGCACGACATCCTGGATTTGAATCCTGGGTCAGACATAGTGTTAACGGGTTTGGTAAATCTCAGTAGCAGCACAGAGTCAAGATTTGTACTTGGTTGACCTATGGCAATAGGTTCACCCCTATACATTGTTACCTATAACATGACTGGTCAAATGTGGGTGTCCTATACACCTCTACCTATCCCTTTGGGGAATACAGGCATGATGTTATGTTATGTATGTGTAAATAAGTAGAAAAAAGTCAATTCATGAGAAAATGTAATTCATATATTATTTACATGCATGCTTATAATGCTTTGTCCTATTGTGTTTGTTATGAGTTACTTAACATAACAACTCTGTTTCCCGAAGAGGCTTGTGTAGGCCAGGCAAGTGTATAAGTACATCAGCATTGTACCATTTATGTTAAATGGGACAAGCATATTGCCAACACCATCAACTGGGCAAATACAGCCAATTTTGCTCCAAATTAAGAGTTAAGTTAAGCATTGCCTATTAGAAAACCACAATAACACTTGAGTATCTAGGGATCAAATCTAGGGCTAGAAACACTAGACTAATGAGCCAGTATTCATTATCTTTTGTTTAGAATAACAAATAATAAATGATAACAATGTGCACATGTCTATGCACAATTTGCTAATTTGCTTAATTGTGCATTATATGAGGCTCTATTTTAATTAATTATCATAACAATGATTACTAAAGGTCGCTAAAATAGTATTTTAAATAATTTATTATTGTTTATTTATTAAAGAAGATGCTAATCACAGACTAACAGCAAGATCATATTATATTTAACTAGCTGCGCCCCGCTGTGTTACCCGCTACATTTTTTCGGCATAAAAAGTAGGCTGTGTTGATCTAGTCTGTTAGCTACCTCCATATGAAATTTCATTAAAATCCATTCAGTAGTTTTTATGTGAAAGATTAACAAACATCCATCCATACTTACAAACTTTCGCATTTATAATTTGTAGGGATTAAAATCAATAAAAAATGTCATAAAAATCATTATTTATATCTTAAATAAAAAGTATAAGTTATTAAATAAATAAGTTTTTAATTTGACCTAGTTAGATACTTCTACAGATGTCAGTACTTATAGCTTTGCCAACCTGCAGTGAGCTAGTGTGGTGAACAATACTCAATCCTTCTGTATATGAGAAGAGGCCTTTGTCCTGCAGTGAGACAGTTATAAGCTGTAAATTTGTTATAAGAACAACTTCACAGAAATGTTACATTGTCCCAAAATACTGTTTACCTGGTTTCTCTGTGGGCGCAGACACTTCTTAGTAATTAGTACACAAGTTATGTAGTGTGTAAGACACAGTTTCTTTCACAGCTATAAACCTTTCCTGAATACATGTATACAAAAACCATAAAACAGTCTCATACGAACACAAGTTTTAAATACATACTTGTTGTTTTAGCCTTTGGCAAACTGTTTAATTGCACAGGTTTATTCTGATTTTGTATAAACATATTGAGAAACATTTTCAGAGAAAAGAAAAGATCTTGGCAATTGTTTCCATATAATTTGTATTCCAAATGTGTTGTCTTTCATTTCAAGCCTTCCATAAGAATAGTCTGAAACTACAATAATTTAGGAGACATTATCTTACTGCTTCAGATGAATATAGAGGTTTAGCACAGATAGTAAAACTGCTTACTTTCTGGTGAAATAAACTAATATTAATATAGAATTACAACACGTGAATTAACACAAACACAACTTTTTTAAATTTTTGGCTTGGCTCGAGTCTGTTTGCGACCACGGCCGGTGTAACTCAGTCGAAACGTCAACACAAAAATTTTAAAAAATGTGTTGGCGTTAATTCCCTTTTTGTAATTCGATTATAATCGTGCTACGCGATAGTTTAAAAATAATATTAATATAGGTATTATTTAACATTATAAAGGCAAAAGTCTGTAATAGTGTTTGTATTTATGTTTGTTACTTCTTCACGCTCAAACGGCTGGTTCAACCTGGTCTTACACAAGCTTTCACGCGATCACTTTTTTATCTAGAAATAATGTAGCAGGTAACACCGCGGGGCGCAGCTAGTAACATATTTCTGTTTGTCCTTTTTTAAGTACTTCTGTTTAAAATAATTATCTTATGATATACCAAAGTTAAATCGTTAGCCCGTGCGTCAATTGGGATCACAGGTGAACTTAGGTACTCACTGTAAAGTATTGTAAAAGTTTAGTAAGTGTTCAAAGTGTGGGGATACTCATGAAGTCATTATAATATCGTGTTAAGGCTACTGGTGATAGTATACCGACTGTTATAGGCACATGTCGGCCTCCAACAAGAGTAGGTGAGGGTAATGCATGTGGGAACTGGCAGACAACTAGACACTCTTGACCTCCACGAAGGCTTAACAAATAACCTTGTCTCACATTTAAGTAAGACTTCTTAAATGCAAACCTGTTTTAAATCAAAGTATTGACTTTTCTTGTATCAGTACTACAGCTATAATGCATTTTGCATATTATTTCGTTATGTTTCCGATCATTTATATGACATCAGCATTCTAAGTTTCTAAACTAACAGTTTCTCTATTATGTAAATATAAACACTACATTCTAAATGCGTAATTAGCATCATTACATCATGATAATGTTTGTGGATGTTAGATTGCACCAATACTGCCGTCAAACATAGACAAAAATAGAAGATATTCCCACTCACATGATCTTAACATCCTTTGGAGGTCTATAAATACTTCTTTCATATAAATAGTGAAACCATTGATGTAAAGTTCTCCTTAGACTTGCCAATATATGTGCTCACGTCGCTCTATGAAAGTGAGAGTAGGTAACTGAAATAATATGCATATCTACATTGGCGTACGTGTTCAGGATCTATCACATGATTTTTATTTAAGTTGCCGGTATTCTGCCGCGACAGGATGTGGTGGAGTTGTCCAGACAGTAGGTTATTTGAGGACCGTAAAGGTTTCTTTTGACTTTAAAATAAGTTTCAGATGTCAAATATTATTTCGGGAATACGCTTTCTAGTGTTACTGAAACTGGATTTAGGTGGTATAATAAATAATAATGGTCAGAAGTCATCATTCTATGAATTCTGAAACAACGAAAACTTTTGATAGAAAATTGGCCAATAATGCTGTCTAGAAATCAGTTTATACATATATTATGTTACATATCATGTTCATATTTCTTTTCCAATCCACAGCCCAATTGGCGCTTGGCACGAAATTCCACAATACGTTGAAAAACTACTTCACTCAGCCTCAAACCCAGCTCCGCATAGAGAAGGATGTTGAAGGTGTGTGGGTGTCAGTATCTGATGTGTTGAAGAGCATATCGGCGCCCAAAGCGATAGAATCTAATGTCTGCCATCCAGTACTGAAATATAGAGGGATATTCGACGCTATAGCAGATTACGAGTAAGTGGATAACCTTTTCTCATATACATACGTCTTACTGGTTTATTTGGACTTGTTATATGTATTTTAATGTAACAGTTTATCAAAAATGCAATCTTAAGTTGAGACCGATGCTATAGGCATGTCCGTCAGTATGATAGTGTAATAATGTACCTACTGTTATTTTTAATGATATAATATTACGCATATATTGAAGTGTGTAAATAAACAAATAGGTAATACCTATATCTAGTAGTATATCCCGTGGAGTGCTGGGCCAGAATACCACCTCCCGATTACGTCCCGTGGGTGTCATAGGAGGCGACTAAGGAAAAATCCAGAAAAAGGGCAGCTGCGTCTTCTTTAACTTTACCAATACAGAGATCCCCAAGCCGCTTTCCAAACATGGGGAATATTCCCCCAAAGGGGCCTTTGTTTAACTTTGGAGGTCTTTCGGCTGATGATGATATTTAGTAAGGAAAGTTAAATCAATGAACTCAACAATAAACAAATTAATATCGAGCTTTGACCAAGGTCTATTTTAGACGCTTAAGCCATCATCTATATTCTAAACAGATGGCGCCATTAAAAAAGTAATATCGAAAGCAAATCTGCTGCAATAAGCTCTAATCCGTCACACGCTAACAAAAACTATTTTATTTTAGTCTACGCTATAAAACATGTTTACGAAAACTTTCGTTCATCCAGTAACTGTATTCCGTCATGTTTCCCCAAGCTCCTAATGACAGCTGATAGTACTAATGTAGGTGTTTCTGGTACATATGTCCGACCAACTTTATATTCAGTTACTTATTCATGAGCTGATTACACGGCGAGGTCACTAGCCGACGAATTATTCAATACGGATTGTGTCTTGTTTTGTCATATTATTTGAGCTTCTTGCAAGGGTATTCAACTCGTGTTTGATGACAAAATTAATGCGGGTTCGGCGGACGAAACCGCATTAATTTTGTGAAATATTTGTCCTGACAAATATTTGAGTTCTTCCAGCCAGCCAATATCTACAAAATTATACTTCTACAATGTTTTACATCAAATGTATTTTTCAATGATATCATCATCATCAGACGCAAGACGTCCACTGTTGAACATAGGCCTCCCCCTTAGAACGCCACAATGAACGACAGCTTGCCAATAGCATCCACCGGTTGCCCGCAATTGTGACGATATCGTCGGCCCACCTGGTGAGAGGCCTGCCAACGCTGCGTCTCCCGGTTCGTGGTTGCCACTCGAGAACCTTTCTTCCCCAGCGGTTATCGATTCTTCGAGCGAATGATAATGATATAATTAATAATTACTATAAACATACAAAAGGTTCATATGGGGTTTATGAAAGTCCAAAGTTTGGTGTTGTCAATTGGGGGTAATTTCTTGCCACACTAATAAGTATACTTAAGTGTGTACGGAGTATTATAGCTGCGTGCTTAATTACATGGTATATTTTTTGATACGTTTACGAATATTACAAGGCCGTAAAAATAAAGCCTATCATTATTCATTACATTTATTACTATAAAGCATTTATAAATGTGCGAGTATGTAAGAGTACAACAGTGTTTGTAAATTCGTATATTTAAATCTCGGTTTAAAAGCGCGTAATCTCACTGAAATTACGTCTCGAAAAGCAACGTCATTTATTATCATAGTATATCATTATCGCCCAAATACCTCGGCGATAAAGGAGTCAGTGACATCTACGAATCCGAATAATAGATTGCTAATGTCAAGGGAAAACTCAAGGTTATCTTTCAGACATAATCTTTCTTTCAGAGAGATGTTTCTGTGCCAAAATTATTCGAATAGCTATGCAATGTGTTAGAGATTTCGCGAGGAAAGAAGGGGGTCGCGTGTTTGGAATTCTCCTTACGCTGTGACCTTGTGCTTCATGGTCACATTATTAATAAGTCACGTAGCTGCATGAATCAATCTTTGAGGTTAAGCAATGCTTGCTGAAGTCGGTCTTTGGATGGGTGGTCGTTGTTTACACGCTGAGAGATTGTCTTGCCGAGGCAAAGTCGTTGTTGCTGCGCCTAGTCGCTCTCCGGTAGCGTTGTCTTGCCGTTTTATCGGACTATGAACTTGAGGGAGTACAGTGTGTTCCGGTATACATATACTTGTGCGTTTGCGTACCCAAACAAAATGTAGTCCGTGGACATTTTCCTTAGCATAGGTTCTAATGTTCCACCCGTTGGTAGTAAAAATGCATGGAATATGCGAGGTTATTTATCCCATAGCTTCAGTTTTACGACTAAATGTATGTATTGAATTTCTTCACAGCTCTTATCATAAACTGATAAACGGCCATTGAAATCTGTTAACACTAAGTATTTGCGTATTTAAAATATTATGTTCGTTCTAATAATGACGTAGATTGTTTGTTTTTTAATGAGGTTTCTTCCCAACGGCTGAACTGATAGTATCATCATTATCAATGAACGACAACTTGCGTTTTGCATCCACCGGTTGTCCGCAATTCTGACGATATCGTCGGTCCACCTGGTGGGAGGCCTGCTAACGCCGCGTCTTCTGACTTAACTGATAGTGTAGAGACAATAAAATGATTAGCTTACTTCGTCGCGAGTTGTAAACTAAATATAAATAATATTATTTGCTACGCTGTTATAGAAAACATGGTAGGAAAACCAGCACACTTGAGAGATTTTTCAACGGTGTGTAAAGTAAACTCTGACACCAGGATGTTTATCAATCATACGATAAGAAGACTGTTTATTTAACAAACTTAGTAACTATTAAATAAATGATTTGTTATTGTTTTTTTTTTAGTCTCACAATAAAACTTACATGTAATACCTATGAATCACCTCACCTTTCTCAAGTTATCAACTGTGACCTTAGATCAATTCCGATGTCGCCATACATTATCCCCTAATCTTGGACAATCCAGACAGGTTATTTCTTATACTTAGCAGTGCATTAATCAATGGTAATGACGATGTCGACCTACTTTAAAGGCAAATTTGCAGTATAATAAAAACGGTAGTTTGAAATGTTATTTGTTAGATATTTGTCACTAGACATTTTTTGTTATTATTATTAGCCTAAAGTGTCTTACTGCTGGGTAAAAGCCTGCCCACTCTATTTACACTTCTCCCTGTTACCAGCTGCCAACAACCAGTCTTACATTAAAAATAGATAAAAAAAATTTATGGGTTTTTCAAAATGGGAAGCTCATAAAAGCTGAGCGTTACTTTTATACTTCTTTGAAGTTACCTAACGATTGGAAATATCTAAAATAATAACTAAAACACTTAGTTACTTACACTATAAAGCAATATAAATATTAACGAATCAATTGTTTCCTCATTTACAGAGAAAAACCGACCCTAATCGAATGGAAAAAGTCAGACCGACCCCGCAAGTCATTAGCGAACACATACGACAATCCCGTACAACTGGCAGCGTATTTCGGCGCAGTGTGTCACGACCTAAACTACAAGCATTTCAACGTCAGGGACGCTCTCCTCGTCATAGCATACACTGACGGATCCAAGGCTGACGTATTCCACCTCTCTACTGACAAACTCCGGGAACATTGGGCCCAATGGCTGATCAGGTTAGAAGAGTACACGAAGAAGTACAACAATGATACGGAGAAGATGTTGAAAGGTGGTAAACGGATGTTCGAAGAAAATATCGGGAATCTCCAGTAATTATAGGTACGTAATATCAGGTTATTTTTGTTTTCGATCAATAAATTATACGCGACTCCTAAGATTTCTTATTCATAATATGTAGCCTATATTCGAATAAAAACACTGACTAATACATACATTTATATTAAGTCAAACCGCTACGGACAAAGTTCTTACTCAATACAAATATATGCAAATAAAAAGTTTAACTTGTGTCTAAAATAAAGAATTTGCATTGATAATGATGTAGCTAGAAACTCATACACCAACACTTGGTTTCATTATTATCCCAAAATGTATATTTGTGTCCTATGTTCCAGTGGAGCACCTGCAAGAAAAAACCGAGGATCAAGATTATATTTACATGTCAATTCTTGACATTTATTACTACGACCGCCATTACCGCGTGTTTATAAAGAATGCACACACGCTTCATAATAAAGGCGCTTTAATAAGGAACGTTCACCCAAGAGCAAGAAGCCTTTTTATACTGAGTTCTGGAATAATATTATGAAACGTACACTTGGCGAAACATGCTTATGTTTAAACCGATTATCCTGATTGTTGACTTGTGTGATTGTAATAGAAATTGTTGAATGTAGACATTGATTTCAGACAGTTGATAAGCTCACTATCAAACAACACTCCGAGACTTATTGGAGTCATTTAAAAACGATTTATATGTCGCTGCGTCGTAGGTTCGATGTGAATGAAGTTGGTTATAAATGTCATTCATAATTATATACGTATCAAAAAACGAAAAAGTTTTAATGTGACATTTAGAACGGGAAAGACTTCCGAAATAAAATTTTAAGTACGTTTCGAAAATGCCCTTCTGGCTTAAAAGTGGCTGTATAATAAAATACCTTTGCTTGCTTACGTTGACGTACCTATAGTAAAACCACTACGCAGAAAAAGTTACGGATAACTCGTGTTTTGGTAGGTCTTCGCACATTTTCCGTCGAGCTACAGAGCCGGTATTAAATTATTGCATTATACGTCAATAATCTGATTTGCATCTATATATAGCGTGATTTATCCCTCATTTGTATAAGGTTTCATTTACTTGAAACATTGTTATTACTTGGAACAATTGGCAAGGCGCTAAATAGAGCAATGTACGAGAGTTGACACGAATTTTCTGGTCACATTGATTTCGACGGACATGTGACATAGTTGGCATTGTGCCTATTCCTACGAAATCTTAACGTATGTTGACATGGTAAGGGATTTCTACCGCTTATAGATACGAGAATGTTGTTGAATAGCGCCGGTAGGCCAGGGTTGCAAGAATCAGAAGTTCTATCAATTTTACTATGATAACTTTCATGGGTGTTATCTATATTATTTACTAGCTAATAGCTCATAGGACCTTCCCTGGACTTCTACGAGTGTTTTAAAACCAAAAGTAGCCAAATCAGTCCAACCGTTCTCGAGGTTCATTTATATGTCGGGTTTATTTTACTCATCTACATCAATTGTCTGAAATCATTAGAATGTTAAGTAATTTGGCTAGAAGTGTTTGAATGAATGCCTAAGGTTAGGACTGTGAAGTTGTTAATGTTTGTCTTCATACAATACTACTTATCTGAGGGACACAAGATGGGTCTTTATTCTCCACACCGTCTATTATGTTTTTATTCTTAGACTGACATTTCAAATGATTGAGATGAGTTACATTTACTTGATTGATTGATTGTAACATTCTGATTAGAAAATCTATAACTTGGCTTAGAAGGTACATATCGTATTTGAGAAAACAATCACAATGTAAGTGCATTAATCCGTAAAGTTAATAATCTAAAAAGTGCATGGCAAATCTTATACTGGGGTCCAATCACTCGTTTGACTGACTTTGTTAACTGAAAAATTAACAATGTCCGTCTTGATACTCTTGGGAAGGAAACGCCATGGTTTATATTTGCCGCCATATTGATGCCTATAAGCTGATGGTATAAGTTCAGTCCAACTCCAAAATACCTCATAGAGTTTATATTCAGCATCTTAATATAGTTAGATTGCAAATTGCAGGCTTTAGTCTTTGTGATGCCTTTGCAAACATACTAAGGAGTTTTTGCAATATTATTTTCATTGTACACCTTCGCAACTCTTGAACTGAACTATAATTGTCTTTACTATAACATTAGTATATACTATGTTTTCTTGTATAAAACTTGTTGAATTGTTAATTAGATATTTTGTCCTTAATTGCCAAAAACTAAGCTAGCAACTAGTCCGAAATTGGTACAAATTGTGTTCAATATGCTAAAGAAATGCTTTTGAAAATATATGTATTTCATACTTTAGCCTCCAGTGTTTATGTTATTTTTTAAGAACTTTTAAGTTTGTTTGTATGACCCTTTTATATTTATTTTATAACCCACACAAAAGAAGTGACTAATTATTTGAGTTTCTCTTTAGAAATGTTTTACATTAGTTTTTGAAATGCTTTACTTTTTAGAGTCAATGGGTCTAAAGTATGAAAAATATAACCAGAACATGTTCAAGATAAGATTCTTAACATACTATTTAAATAGCATTTATTACTTTTATGCCCTCTTCAAAATTGTAACTTGTATAAGGTTGGGGGGTTAACTGCGCCTCGTAGAATAAAACCTCATACTTTATAATTGACCGTTATCACAGCTGTTTATAATAAAAAGCTTTGGAGAAACTTGCAATTATATAACGAAATGTGCTTTAGTTTTAGTTTTTTTGCTTTATATTTAACCTCGAGCTCTATTTAAAGGAACAATATGTGTATTGTACTTTTCTTAGGTATATATATTTTATTATTTTGTATAACTTTACGCGTTCTTTATCATTTGACTGCTAATAATACTTAGAGCCAGATTTTCAATGACCAGGAAACTTCTCTGTAAAAGTTTTATCACTTGTAGTGAAATTCAGCCATAATGTCTATTACTCTAGTTAAAGTTAACAGGTCATTGAAAAGTTGACCCTTAGCCGTCTAAAATAAGGTCTGAATTAAGTCACTGTAATTCTCTGATATTAAATAATTTAGAACAGAATTGTTTTTTTATTTGTTCAATTAATTTTATTGATTTGCATAGATTGAACGATATATTATTAAACTCCTACACTATACAGACATTCATTTAGATTTCGTCATCTTTAAAATTTAATTATTTTATTCTTCATACAAAAAAGATGTACCTACATGCCATTTATTTTATTGTTTTATGTATTCATAAGAATATATTTTCAGTAATTACATGAATTAATTATTGTCTATAGATATAGAGGTTTACTTTAAAATAAAAACTCAAAAGCATTTACATATGCTTGTAATACCTAATTGTCTGAATAATACATTTTAAAGGTGGTGAAAAATACTCAAGATAACTGTCAAAATACCTACGTAAGAGAATGCATAGTATTGACAGTTAGGTACCTACCTATGCATTTCTACTTGTGTAAAATCTCGTAGTAGGTAGCAACAACCCATCCCATGAAGACTTAGAAGCTGACATCAGAATAGGTGGATAGCATAAATTATCACTTTGTCCTCCAGCTTACTACAAAATGCTGTAACCGAAAGGATAATTATTTATTAATTGGTAAGTAGATATTATACATCAAAACAGCTAGATATTAGGACTATTATTAATTATACATATAGTATGTATGCTTGTAGTTAATGTGTGCCGACTATTCACCTACGCTACCATACCGGCATCGTGGCCTAGTTTTAAGATTTAGCTAAATCATGTACCTAGTACAAATACGAACTTAGTAAAACTACAGAATAACATAATTTTTGATAAATAGGTAGTGAAAAATAGCTTTGTTAGGTAATAAAAATTTCTTAAAACACAAATGCCGCATAGTTGGCAAGATTAGAGAAACACGCCTGGCATGTGAAGCTGCACACTGTACAGCTGGATCGCCCGATCGCCACACAGCAGGTGTTTGCGCCCGCAGTTTTGGTCAGTTCGGATTGTATTTGCCAAATTGCCACCCGTACGGCCGTACGCATACCCCGTGTTTGTCCCGTCCCGGTGGCCCGCGTGTACTTTGTTCGGCCGCAGCCAGTGTTAAACCGTGTCTGTACCTGTTTTTTGCCAGTTCACAATATAATCTGTTAGTGTAAGTAACTACACGTATAAATTTAAAATATTTACTTATTTTCTATTATCTTAATTAAAAATTAAGTTTTTGTTTTAACTAAAGATTAACTGAGCTTACGTAAAACGAAACGGAAACCAGCTGTTTATGACATTCTTTTGATTTTTAGAGTAGATAGACGAAAATAAGTTGAACTAATCCGACCTCTCTTTTTTACTTACAAGATTTACGTAGACACTAGCGCTCCTTATATTTTTGTTTACTAACTCTGATTTCAATTGGATCAAGTATAAGTATTCTTAATGAAAACAAAGTGAAAGCCAGAGTATTGAGTTGGTCGCTAGCTGTTGTTTCAAAGTCCAAGGACATGAAGATTATTATAGTAAACCGAGTTTTCAATTATCGAATTGAATAATTCGAGTACGGACGTACTGTGTTAGATCCATAAAATAAATTTACGTATCAATTCAGTGAACTGTAGTCGTGCAGTGGCTTTTGTAGTTGTGTATAAAGGTATGTGTCAAAAGTTCTCTCAAATATTTTATCGTAAATATTTACGCGAAAATAATCGATTTGATCAACGATTTGATAATACTTATGCGGTTTGTTTTAATCAGTTTCTGAATGGTAACTATCCAATAGATTTTAAATTTATTAACTTTTCTCAATTCTCAATGAGTTAAATATTTTTTAATGCATTGTTTGGATAAATTACTATCATGGAATGATGGAAGAAATATGCTGTTATAAATATTATTCAGCTTCGTGGCTATTATTATGAATAAATAGTTTTAATTTAACTTGAGGGCTGAAATATAATTTTTGTAATTTATTGTTTTTTTTTTTGTAGCTCTAGTTACATCTTTGTGCCAATTTCGGGTAATAAAAGGTAGGTATATATTTTTAACGGAAAATATCTTAGAGAAAAAGGAATTTTGTAGGGTTCAGGGTCAGGATTCAGGAAAGGAAGTTATTTTCTCTTCTGCTGAATCTAATAACGTTTTTTTTTTATTTTCAGACATTTCAACTTCCAGAAATGGCCAGTGTTGTAAGAAGTAATGTAGTAAAAGTTTTGAATAAACATAAAAATGGATTTTTGTCTATAGCAGTTAGACAAAAGAGTTCTGAAAGCTCTGAAAAAAATATCCTTTCTTCAGTATTTAAAGACCTTCCTGCTACAAATTACACAGTTAATGACTTTGTGTGGCAGAATTTAGATAGATGGCCAGATAAAACTGCAACGGTGAGTTACCTATTTACATTATTGTTTTCTTAGCAATACAAGTAAATATAATCTTTTAATATAGGTATCTAACATCGGAAATCTATATTATATTTATCAAGTATCTTATCTATATTTTCTACTATTGCTGTTGTAAATAAGATCATTTTGCCAACCATATTTTACCCGAAAGTAAGTCCTATATAATATATTTAAACTAGTTAGAAAAGACAGATTACCTTCAGGATTTGAACTAGCAGCAACCTTACGCATATATGCCCAATTATTTCTTGGCCACCAAAAATATTTTTTACTAGGTGTTTATAAATAAGTATATAAAAGATATAGCAGCTAATAACATCAGAACTAAACTTAGGTTACCTCAAAGTCCCATTACAATTGTAAAGTAACTTGATGTTGTATTAAAATATGTTAATTTTATTTCTTGTCTGCCATAAAATAATGCAAATGATTTAGTTAATATATTCATACCAGCATCACCAGCATGTCATAAAGGAGAATTTTAACACAGTTCTATAATCCTATTTTAAATCTATCTACCTAATTATAAAAACTAGCAGTGGTAGCAGTATTATCTTATCAAAAGTATTTTTGAATAGGTACCTTATGTCATTTGATTATCTGGTTTGTAGGTACTGTACTTATTTATTTTGTTAACTACAGTAAATATTTATCTGCATTACCATAGCTTTAAATACTGATTTTATAATTTTAAAAAATATGTATCTGTGTATCCATGTATAATAATAATTAGTACCTACCTAGATTATATTTAGGAGTTAATTATTATTTCCTACTACGGATATGAGACCTTACCTATGTTGTGATTTAGGTTTTTTTTAGGTGTTTAACTTTTGTGGGTATTTTAATTAATTGAATGTTTAACACATGTCTGTGTTCGTGGCTAGAGCAATAAAGGCCTCAAATCCAACTTAAGTATAATGTCCGAAGCCATTAAATGTCTGAGTTATCTCTAAATGGCTTTGGTACGTGACATAAATTGAAATAGGTTTTACTATAACGATCTATTTCGACACAGTACTCAATTTAAAAAGTTATATCCTATACCTACGAACAAACTTAGGTATAAGAATACGATCAAAAATCAATAATGTATTTTCTAAGAGGCACTCCACCTTATTTCCACATTAGCCCATAGGTATATCAAACATTTTATAAAGAAACCAAAAGTGCTTAAAATGTGGTTTCTATCTTAATAATTCAATGCCCCCCCAAATTAACTAATTTAAATATTAAATTCCTTTTCGGCTTATCATCATAAATACATACTCTTCCATACCTATTAGTAAAAAAATTACAATATAAACCATGGACTATATATTATGTATATATTATACCTGTCTCTGTCGTTTGCATGACAAAGAATAGAGATGTCAATAAATTTTAAACTGGGTATAGTTTATGTATTAATAAGAGGGATGAGGTTTTATTCAGATTACAGTATGGCCGACATACCTTGGCGGTCCTGAAGTTAGCCGATTAGCTGCGCAATGGATCATTTAGGAACGAAATTGTCTACTGCGCAGCCAATCGGCTAATTTTAGGACCGCCAAGATACGTCTGCCGTATTGTAGATAATATCTAAATCTAATTCACCGATTCGGCTTATTTCTTAACTGATAAGTAACATACGAACCCATCAACCCAGAAGATATGCCCACAGGCTTTGTCGTCGGCTTAGGCTGACACCTTGCTCCTTGTTTTATACTTGACGTCCTGATTGGCGCAGTGGCTAAGCGATTTGACTGCTGCTGGGTTGCGGGTCCAATTCCAGCACGGGAAAAAAAAATGCGTGATCCGCAGATTTTCTTCCCGAGTCTGTATGTGTATGTTTTTTATATTTCAAGTTTGTTTAAACCTATCTACCTACGATAGTTAAATGAACAAAATCTTTCCGGTATCGATTTTTTTAAAGACATAATATTTACGTCCATTATCAAAACTCGGCAGTTCATGGGTTAGGAGCAATCAATCTTTACCTGCTCGTAGTACAAACCATCTTCAAGGCCTTATACAGGATATCAAGGATAACGATCCTACCAGCCAAACCGGTAGGTACCTACGGGGAATTTTGGAACTTATGAATCATTGGTTTTGTTACGATGGGTGTTATTGCAATTTTTTAGAGACCTCTGATGCACTGTTTTAGCGATAAGTAGGTAGGTTCATATATTTATTTTGCTTGATATCCTGAAACAGGCTAGCCAACTGTATAATTTAAATTATCTTGTCTGGTTCTCATAATAATGCTGGTGTTTTTTTCTCAGGCAATAAATATTAACGCTTTACATTTACCTACGCTTTTCTATCAAAGGTTATTTGCATTTAGTTCCTTCATAGTTAATTTATTTATTTATATAACTTGGTATAACAATGACCACTGCACAATTTCCCACAAAACCAGTTTAGTGGTTTGACTGTTGGTGAGACGCTTAATTTAACATAGGTAGATAATAGTTATCAAGATACGCAGGTACTAAGAAGGTACTTTGATGCCTAAAGAAACATGCATATCGGTTAATGACTTAATTACCTTAATATAACAAAATAATATCATCAGACTGCCTCGTTGGTCTAGTGGTTGCTAAGCGAGACTGCTGAGTACGAGGTCCTGGGTTCGAATCCCGGGTCGGGCAAAGTGTTATGTCACGTTTATATTTAATATCATCATCATCATCAGCCTATCTCAGTCCACTGCTGGACATAGGCCTGTCCTCCCAAAATAATATACTTATATGTAATTCCGGATAAGCAAGAGATACAATTCTTGACGGTCTGCTTATCACGGTTGTAGGTAAGCCCCAAAGGGGTAGACAGATTTGCTACTGCACTCCTTTTTACGCGACTACGCGACGCAGAGTAATGTGTTTTATAAAGTCTTTTCGTTTTGTATAGGGCTTTATTTCTATATTAGTCAGTACCTTAGAATAATTGGGAAAGTACTGAGACAAGTTTCTGCCTCTTCACAATCTAACTACCTACATTAATTATGGGCAGCTCAGCGTTGTACCGATATGACAACTTCTTTCAATGTTTTATGGACTATTTGAACATATTATTAAATTATGAATCACGGTCATCCGACCGCGATAGGTCATGATAACAACCAATTCCTATAGGGTCGATAACCTGGTTCAGATTTGCACGGGATCGAAGTTCACAGGATACAAAATGCGACTTCTATATCTACAAGGAAAAGTTACTGCACCCTTACCATGAACTTTTAACGCAAGACTGTTTAACATGTGGAAGCGAGACGCCGCTACGTGTAGTGTAATACGCTGTCTCGCTTTCACAACATAAACTATCCTGTTTTAAGAGTAAGGGGGCTGTTTGAACCACATTTACGCACTTCCACACTTAGTTATCAGTATAAGTTTTTTGTTTTTAGGTATGTGCAGTATCAGGCCATGGGTATACATACGCACAAACGCACAGGATGTCCATATCCTTTGCCGCCTCTTTGCGGACAAAACTGAAGTTAAAAAACGACGACAAAGTTGCCATAGTCCTGCCAAATATCCCGGAATATGCGTGCACGATATTAGGCGTGCTACAGGCTGGTTGTATTGCCAGTATGATGAATCCTGTTTATACAGCAGGTGAGTTAAAAACACGTTTATCTAGAGTTCGAGAATAGTGATAAAAGGAAGCTTATGTCTAAAATTGGTCTGGAACTGTAATATGTTGCAATAAATCCTCCATCTCTATCTAAATAAATATTACATTCTGACCATTTTATATCCACAATCCATTCCAATCTACGAATTAACTAATCATATTTAGTTAAATGATCAAGTAAATAAGGTTCATTATTGGCAAGCAAACGTTACATTAGGTATAATGTTCAAAAATGACAATACATTTTACACAAGATAAAAATATGTCATGTCATTATGTCATTGTTGTTATTGTACGGGTACATAAACCTGTACAACTTTGTTTTGTTTTTTCTTACTTGGACTAATTTGTTTTATTTTTCCAGATGAACTTAAGCGTCAAATCCAGCTAGTCAAATGCCAAGCCGTAGTGACATCCAAGATATCTTACGCAAACGTAAAAAAGGCACTAAGCGAACTGAAGTTTGACATCCCAATTATCATGGTAGACAACGAAGCTGTTCCTGAAGGGACGATAAAGTTCGCTGAGTTCGCCGAAGACTTTAACTTGGATACCAGCTGCTTAAAATCAGTCCGAAGAAGTCAGAAAGACCTGGCAATATTACCATTCTCTAGTGGCACCACTGGCTTCCCAAAGGCTGTGGCGTTGACCCACGAAAGTGTGCTAGCCATGAATCAGCAGATAATCGATCCGGAGATCGTTGTTAGTAAAGAAACTACCGGTAAGTTTCATAATTGATTACATACTTTAGTTGCAAATCCTCATGGACTCCCCGTCCTAGGGCGGGCAGCGGGGTATGCCGGACTCCTACCAGCTAAAACCGCAGGGTGTCCTCCTAACTACCTTAGGTCAAGGGACGCTGGATCTGCGTATACTAATTTACTATAATAAGATTCCGAAACTAGTCGGGCATTCCCGAATATCGACGTGAGTATAACCAGTAAATATAGTAGATAATCTGCGTATACTATACAGAATTCCTTGACAGGTCCCGACCCGCCTCTCTCCGGCGGGACCCGCTTATGACGCCTACGTGCTGCACGTCCTTTCTCGATAAGCGCTTTTATAGTCTTCCTCCATAAATGAACTATCCACCACAAAACGAATTTTTCTATTTGAACCCGTAGTTTCTGTAATTAGCGCGTTCATACAAACAAACCCTTCAGCTTTATAATATTCATTAATATAGTATAAGTATAGATAAAGTACCTTCTGAACAGTTCAAAAGCTATCGACATCAAATCAATATAACGATCGACGTTGACCTAGTTTCTCGCTCTTTTCCTTGTAAGAACGCAGACAAGATTTGAGTCACTATACGCAGAAAATTCATTATGCCTAACAGGAATTGTGAATTTATCTTGAAATCTGACCGACCATTCTTTGAAGCATTAGCTTGAGGCGTTCCAATTAATTGGTTTGGCGTTTGAGTGTGTAATTGAGTGCCTGCAGTTTTTATTTTCAAAAGCACTTAAGCAAGGTGATTTTTTCTTCCTATAACGAGTAAAGTTTTAAGTAAAAGTAGTATACATTCCTACTATTATTATAAACGCGAAAGTTTGTAAGTATGGATGAATGTTTGTTAGGTACTCTTTCACGTAAAAACTACTGAATGGATTTTAATGAAATTTCATATGGAGGTAGCTGACACCCTGGATTAACACATAGGTTACTTTTATCCCGAAAAAATGTAGCGGGTAATACCGCGGGGCGCAGCTAGTATTGTATATTATAAACCGATATGCTTGCATTAGGACTCTCACTTACCTATAACATAACTGGTGAAACGCGGGTGTACTATAGATACATATCTACCTAACCCTTCGGGGAATACAAGCAGGATACACTAACCAAATAAATATTTATTTCTAGCAACAAACCAGGCGGTGTTGCCAGCTATCCTGCCGTTCTTCCACATATTCGGGTTCAACTCTCTCATGTTAAACCAGATGACGCAGGGCTGCAAGCTCGTTACGTTGCCATACTTCAAGCCTGAACTGTTTCTGAAGAGCTTGGTGCAGCACAGAGCTGAGGTGTTGTTCCTGGTGCCACCCATGGGTAAGGTTCATATTATAGTAAGTTTAGATCATAATATCATCCATCATAGAACATTTTTGTTATAACACATTGGGTAGTTGACGCCATTAACCAATCATCATCAACCGAAACACGTCCACTGTTGAACAAAGGCCTTCCTTTTGGAGTGAGGTAGGGGGGCTGCCATAATCCCCACGCTTGGCAACCATTAACCAATAACTCCCCAATCTATTCTAAAAAAAATACTATAGGGTATACCCTATACGCTTTTATTTGCTTTGAAATCAATTAATACATAGTAAGTCAATTGTTTGCGAACTAGTGACGTCACAGGTTCTTATTACCATTCAAAATCAATCGACGAATAGCGTTTTGACAGCTCATAAAAACTATGTCAATTGATTGCTGGTGTCAGCTACCCAATTGCTTCTAGGAATTCTAAGCAAAATAATAAAAATACACGATTCTCAAAACTTGGTTTATGATCGTCATAAAAAAAACAACTTCACAGTTTTTATTATGGATGACTGGTGTTTAATTAGTTTTATGTCCTAGCGTAAGCATGGTAGCTGTGTTGCATAGTTAGCTACCGATTCTTCTTCGACATATCCATAATACTAGAGAAAGATACACATCACGCGTATGTTAGCTATATGATCGCTAAGATAATGCAGTTATAAACTTTAATGATAAGACGAGAAATTTAATTTTAATATACAACTACAAACATCTACTTGATTATTCTAAAACTCCTTAACAAGCAAAATACATTAGGAAACTGCCGTCACGTAATAAAATGGTAAACTTCCCGATAGTGAAGCAATTGGTCTAGGCTTACATTAGCATTCTTCCAGGAATTTGGGTTTAATATTAAGGAAATACAGCTTACACACTGCGTCCGATCTATATCTGATTCGTATTCCAAAAAATTCGCATTGTGGCAAGATTTATATGAGATGTACCGACAGCATTAAAAGTATTCAACATCTTTTTTAACATTACCATTAATTAAAAACAGTTACCAAGTAAAGACTGTGTTTATCTAATAAACAATTTATTATTATTATAACATTTTAGTATTAAGTTTATTATACTTAATAAAGATGTCGTGGTGGTTATCATACCGGATTTGTATGCACAAGGATGCAGGTTCAAATTCGGGCAATCAATATCACTGTGACTTTCAATGTTATAAATACTTTCTTAGTTATTCTAAGACACCACTGACTAACGATTTGTTAGTTTTTAGCTAGTAAGTTATGTATATACGAATTGCTGGAAATCCATTTCAGTGTAAAATCTGTAAATGTTTTGGCAAAATGTATATTTTATTGTTATTGTTATAGTGGTGTTTCTTGGCAAGCATCCAGCAGTGACCCCTAAGCACTTGGAGTCGGTGTACGGGATAGTCAGCGGCGCAGCGCCCATTTCAGCCCAAGACGCCGCAGCTGTCATCGCTAAAAATGTAAGTAGTATTCGATGACGGCCTCCTTTGTCAAGCGCTCGCACGACTACAGAGCGAGAGAGATGACTTTGATTCCTAGATCGGACAAAAAGTTGCAGGGTTTTGGCGTTAGGAAATTCTTAGTAACGGAATCTGGATTTGTCGTCGCTGAGTATGTAATAGGCGATTACATGGGATCTAAAACATATCAGCGTGTGTACTGGGTATACACCTCTTCAGTCTGCCTATACCTTCACGGAATTCGAACCTGATCATTTGATCTACCACCAAGATGACCACGTATAGTATAAATAGTTATGTTATGGATCCCGGGTGAACCTAGAAACCAAGAGGGCACAAATCCTTGCTCCTAGTGAGCAACCTAATGGAAAAACCCAATAACGCTAGCCGACGCTATCTAGGTTTTATTTTATTTTTTTATTGAATTTAGACGTGTAAAGGTGTCTGTGAAATCCTATTTACAGACACTTACATTTTAATTTAATAAATAAAATTAATTACCAAATATTAATTTATTCACAAGGGGAAGACCTTTGTTCAACAGTGGTCGTCTTCCGGTTGATGATGAATTTATTCACTGGTTAACCCGGGATTCAAACCCAGAACCTAATGCGCAGGCACACTTAGCGACCACTAGAGCAACGAGGCAGTCTAGAAAAATGTGTTTTTCTCACAGTAAAACAGTACAAATTAGTAACAGTAGGTATGTTATTTTTAACTTATCTGTAACAACGACCCAATTCTGTACGAGTTATAATGTAGAACTGATAATGTGCAAATATTATGTTCGAGTTTTACATATTCGCAAGTTAAGACTTGTATTAGATGGGTAGTAATAATTAAAAGTCATCTATTTATAGTTCGTATAGACTATAGGTATCATCATCATCATCATCAGCCAGAAGACATCCACTGTTAAACAAAGGCCTGCCCGTTAGATCGCCACAATTCATCATCATACGCTACAATTATATTAGTGTAATGTTTGTCATTGGCATTTAATTTAAAAAGTAATCTTTGGAGTTCTTGCCAGTCCTAAAATGCGAACACATTTTTGGACCTGGGTCCATATTTTTGGACCCAAGTATCTAGATTTAATTTGACGGTCACACGTATTGCGTCTCCCTTAGGTACCTACATCAAGTAAAAATGTTAATTACTTATAATTTATGAAGATTTAAATAATATGTTTTAAATCTCATTGTACAATAGAACCGTGAGACCGGATCTGACAAGTACTTAATATAGGTTAATTGCTTGTAATTAATTGGCTGACGTTAGAGTTAATTATTAAAAGGACACCGGCGAACTCCCAAACAAATTTTTGTTGACATTTTATTTTTGCGTCTGCCTATGAAAAATATCTAAAAGTATAGAGTTTGAATTTCTGAACAGATTTGTCTTCAGTTATACTTTTATAGGAAGTCAGGAATTAAAGATATTTCAGTTTGAAGTTTTAAAGGTTATGTCTTGTCATCAACAGACAAATCGAAAAAGAAATACCTACTTATCACTTAAAATATCATTGATAGAAATGCTCAATACAAACTAATCTACGGACTACGTATTTAGGATACTAAGTCCAACCGGATGTCCGTAGGTCTGCCACATGGACATGGCCACATGAAACATAGGTAGGTACATACTACCTACTTAAATAAATATTTATTTAATAATCTTAGTCAACTATCTTTATGGCAGTTAGTAGTATATTATATGATTAATTACATGGTAAGAGTAGGTCATTGGTAGGTACTTACAAAAAAAAACCTTTTTTTTTATTAAATATTTAATCCTCATCTTCCCTAACCCTAGCTTATCCAAAAGTCATGAAGTCAAGCCAGAAAGAAAAAAAACTAAGCCATGATTATTTATTATTATCAATAATCTAATCAATTAAGCTCTCAATTATGAAGATTTTTTTTCCAGACTTTGATAGGCCTTATAATTGATTTGATAAAACTTAGTGAATTATTTCATCGGTATCTATTAGGGTGACATACGTAGACGCTTAATAATTTCATCAACAATTTCCTCGCCGGTGTCCTTTAATGTCATAAGAGAAAATCTGTGGATTTGGAATGTCTTATAGCTTTCCTAGATAAATGAACTATCCAACACAAGAATTTTTCAATTCGAACCAGCAGTTCCTGAGATCAGCTCGTTCAACCAAACTTTCTCTTCAGCTTTATAATATTCAATAACTATATGCTTGATTTTTTATAGGTATAGGTACGGAAAAATAATACTAACTTTATTGTGTCTAACTAGGTAGATACTGCTGAACTTGGGGTCTGATATCGTGACTGATAATAAAACAATAATATATTGATATTTATTATTAAGATAGCTAGATAGCATCGTATACCGTAGTCTTTTGTATTAGCATGCGATAAGTCGATAATGTTATCGTTGCATTCTACAGTCCCGCCGACACCACACAACTGCTATTTTTAAAGTATTTTTCTTTTGTTTACATTACGAATTAGTTTTGTTGGCTAGTATGTACGTTCGTTTGTATAACACACAGTAGGAGGCTGCTTAA
Organism: Abrostola triplasia; assembly: GCA_946251915.1. Taxonomy (NCBI): domain Eukaryota; kingdom Metazoa; phylum Arthropoda; class Insecta; order Lepidoptera; family Noctuidae; genus Abrostola; species Abrostola triplasia. The sequence goes on along the minus strand of OX276434.1, from coordinate 2,989,720 downwards.
AGTACGAAACGTCCATAGAGAGACGGGTCCAAATCAAGTATGGGTCCAGTTAAAAATTCATAACTGAGTATGTTTCTGCGTCGGTCGCCAAGCGCGACTGCAGAGCATGATGTAGTCTGGGTTCAACTACAATGCAGGCAATGTATTTAGGTTCTCCATTAAGTAATTCTTAGTAGCAGCACGAGAAGGTTCCGGGCTCAAACCCAGAGAATTGAGCCCCGTTAATGGCAATAGGCGCCCTGTTACATTGGGACCAATGATTTAACTGGCGAAATGTGGGTCTACTGCACACCTCTGCCTACCCTTTTGGAGAACACAGGCGTGATGTCGTGTTTATACTCGAATGTTATAGACTAGATACTCTTCTAACACAAGGTGAAAGTAGCAGTTGTTTAATTATAAATTCCGCTTTATTACTTTGTAATACTTACAACATTGCAACGTTTAAATAAACCACTGCCAACGGACTTCGTATTCATAAAATTCTTTCGTTCCAGAAAAACATAATATTCCGCCAAGGCTATGGTCTGACGGAGACGAATGGCGGTATATCGGTGGGCAGGAACGATGATAGCAACCATGCTTCAGTGGGACACGTGTTCCCAAGTAGTCAAGTGAAGATTGCTGATCTGAAGACCGAAGAAGCATTAGGACCCGGACAGGTGAGATAGTTTTAATGTTAACCTTTTGAAAGCTAGCGTTAACGCATTAACGCCCCATCCACACCAAGCCACAAATTAATGGTCGTCTTTTGCCGATGGTGGAGTGTTGGGCCCGTTTTCATTTGTCGGCTATATCCGACCGTGGCGTCCAAAAGGTTAACTTCCACAGTTCGATTCCATGGATTTGTACAGCGTTAAGGATCGCAGTTTCAATTGACGACCTGATCGACGCAGTTGCTAAGCGGTTGGACTGCTGCGTTAAGGGTTGCGGGTTCGATTCCCGCACGGGAGAAATTTTGTGCGATCCGCAGATGTTTTTCCTGATTCAGGTGTTTGTTTATGTGATATTTCATGTTTGGTAAACGCACCCACGATACAGGAGATATTCCTAGTGTGCCAACTTTCTTCAAAATCTTCCTTAAACCTTCTGTGGATCCATATAGAACTGGTTTTGTGGGAAATTGTATAGTGATCATTGTTATACGAAGATTTATAAATAAATAAATAATAATAGTAATACCCTGTTCCCGCTGCTGGTTGGGCCCTATATTTTTAAATATTGTATTTTTTATATAGAAATATTATTTAAAGGCCTAAGGGGGAGGCCTTTGTTCAACAGTGGACGTCTTCCGGCTGATGATGATGATTATTTATATATGTAATGTATATAAAATATGTTTAAATAAAGGAAATAATAATAATATAAATTCATATTAATGAACAGGATGGTGAGATTTGGTACCGCGGCCCCAACGTAATGTCCTGCTACTACGAGAACGAGGCGGCCACGAAGGAGGTGATGACGGCCGACGGCTGGTACAAGACCGGGGACATCGGCCGCTACGACGAGAACAAATACCTCTACGTCACCGACAGACTTAAGGAACTTATCAAGGTATGTGGACTATTTAGGAGATAGTTTAGTGAAATACTGGTTAAACACAAAACCCTCCTTTTTCTTCTCTCTCCTTTATTTTTCTGTAGATGGTCTTTCTATATTTAAATAAAAACATTGTTAACCTATAGGTATAATATAATATATATAGGAAGACTGTGTACTCACTGGTGTATTCGGGATAACTTTCGGCTTGCGACTCTGCCGCGTAATCAGCTCATGAATAAGGGCTCCGTTCAAGTTTGAAACTAGTCATTTCCATTTCCCATTTTATATTTCCAAATATGTATGACGAGATAACTCCTCTACTTAGCATAATATGTCTATATAATAAATACCTAATTACAATCTAACACATTGTTCACAGGTCAAAGGTTTCCAAGTACCACCGGCAGAACTAGAAATGGTTTTACGTACACATCCGAAAGTCCTCGACTGTGCTGTCCTAGGAATCCCCGATGCCGTCTCCGGCGAACTACCCAAAGCTTTCATAGTCACTCAGCCCGGGCAAACAGCAGAACAACAGGAGATACTGGAATATGTTAACAGTAAAGTGGCAGCATTTAAAAAGATAAAAGAAGTGCAGTTTGTGGAGGACATCCCTAAGAATCCGGCCGGTAAGATATTGAGGAAGAATTTAAGGGAAATGTATTGTTAACGTTGTCATTTTGGGGTTAAGATGTATGAACATGAAGTTATTGTTGTTTGGAAGGTTAATTGGCTTGAGCCTGTTAAATAGGAATAGACTCACCACTTTTTTCATTGGACTTCTGATAAACGAATTTGAGTCATTTAGTGCAATATGAGTCAAATATTTGTATAAAAAAAATACACTAAGGTTAGTGTAAAATTATAACTACAATTTTTTTAAATGTAAAAATATTTTATACTTTTTAACTTATACATACACGGAGTCGAAACGAGAATACCTATTATAGTTCTACACCTTTCACCACCTGTGATTGTGATTTGAGCCGAATTTAAAACAAAAATTACTATAAAGGTTGTATTTTTAATTCACTTGTGTAAATACGGCCCTGTGAAATGTTTATATATCAATTAATTGAATACACTTAGACCAATGCCTAAGTATTCATATATAGTTTTTCATTTTTTATCAACACAGGGCTATCCCGGTGTTGATGAAAAATGATTATATATATATACATATAAGAATATTAGGTATATTTGATAATATCTACCTTATAATATAGATCAAATATTTTTATATACCTATTTGTATAATATGTTAAAATTACCTCTCAAAATTATGAGAACTGAAACTTTTTCTAGTATTTTTATTTACAAATGTTTATATAATGTATTTAAAAAAATATATTTTTTATTTTTATGGTGGCAACAACTTGATATTCTGATACCTACTCGAGATATTATTATGTTATTATTACTCTGTATTTCTAAAGAGTTAAAATATTGTTACTAACTCATAAAAAAATATTGTGTATATTAAAAACTGAATCGATTGTTGTTATTTACAGCCTACATTTATTAATAAGTAGTTATATACATAGTATACATAGAATTGCATTTACCTTACAAAATAATTTTGAAATTAACCTTACCTGCATATCATAGTAGTAATGAAGTTAGCATTTTTTGTAGTAATCACATCATACCAATACGAAAGACTGGAAATAGAGGATATACAATATACATAGTATTTAGGTACTGTTATTAGTTATTCATAAGTGCTTATATAACGTACATACATAATCTCTCAATATTATGTACTGACACTGATAGCTTTCCGTCGCTCCGATAGATGGCGTTGTGCATTGAGCGCAAATTTCTGAATGGCGGTGTTAAGATTCTCCGCGCTTGATATACCCCCCTGGCTGAGCGCTCGTCAGCTATCGCTTCTCGGCCTTTTGGCTAAGATCAAAGTGTAGTATCTGTTCTTTTCAGCTTAATATCTGAAAGTTCCCTCAATGAGGGACCAGTATATTAAACTGATTTTTGTAAGCTGACGGGATGTTAGGGGCTCGCTCCACTCCCGTCACGGGTCGGCCCGGCATTGCAGTGCCGCCGGGATCGGCCCACATATTACTCTTATAATTTAACTACTTAGAGCTACTAATACACTTGGTAACTCTCTAAATATTAAAGTCTAACAACCATGATATATGTAAAGGCAATTAATTATTATAATCATTAATAATTATTACATTGTTAAGTTAATCATTGCCTGTGCCATTCACTGGCTTCAGATTATTGTTATACTTACAAACGGCAGCTGTGCAAATAAATTAATGATATCACCATAGAACATTATAGTATGACAGGCAGCTCTGTAAAAAAACATTGAATAAATTTCGCATTCGTTCTACCTGTTTAAATTACAAAAAAAATATGAATGAAACAAAGATCACAAATATAATTAATTATATTTTCTAAAGTACCCTTTTTATTCGTTGATGGTTTGTATAAATAAAAAATATATTATTTTTGTGAAACTGATTAATGACATATACAATGACAGCATTTAATTAATCAATCATTAAAAAAATAAAAATACATTATGTATTGTCAAGTAAAATACGTTTTATTTTGTGTATAAAATAATACAATACAATTGTAGCTCTGAAAAGGTGAAACAACTTTATTTTCGAATTCAATTTTACAACAATGTAAATTTTGGCATCAGTTAAAATATAAATATATTATTATTTTTTATGTATGGAAATTAAATATGGCAGTTCTTTTAATGTGTTTCTTACATCAGACTATTCTGATCCAATAAAAAATAAATAACACAAACCACAAGCTTAAAATGTGATTTAACAAAAAAATTAAAACTTTACTTTTGTAATTGTTATTTTATTATTGTATTTTGTAACTGCAGATACGCCCCCTTTCAGGCGATAAAAGTTATATTAAGATTTCTGAGTCCTGATCACAGATCACTAAAATATACCTAATATAAGTATGTAACTAAGTATAAGTAATTTACATGTTTTAAGGTAGTATTGTTTAGTAACGTATGCATTTGTACATATTTTACACAAACAAATATAAAAATCTTGTTTTTTTTATACTATTGTTATACTTATCAATTTGTTATATGTTATATCAATTTGTAATAAATTTACCTAGTGAATTAATATGATGTTTTATTTTAAAGCTTACACAGCGAAACATGTTTGATCTTTAGAAAACAAAAACTTTTATTTTAGTTTACTCTCTCTCTCGCTATCTCTACAGAACTTTAAATGAAATTGACAACTTTATTACTTATATTCTTGCAAATAAATATTTCTATTCTATTCTATTCTAGGCACTACAGCAATAGATAATTAGTTAGCAATAAACTTTTCTTCGATTAGATTGCGGGTCCCACCTGGATAAGATTGGCACAAGGCCGAGGCATTGCGGGAGGCTTAACCCAGCAGTGGGATGTTGAAGGCTGTGGATGATGATGAGACCTTTTTTCACTGGGGTAACCCTCTCGGGAAGTCCAGGTTCGATGCCCGCTGGGGCAAAAATTGTGCGATCCGCAAACGTTTGTCCCGACTCTGGGTGTTTGTGTATGTGATGTTATGTACTAATGATACAGGAGAAATTATTAGTGTGGGGCGAAGTTAAAAAAAAACTAAGTAAGCCCAATATAAAAAAATAAAAAACGTTTATTTGGAACAGAAACAGATACAATTATAGAACCAAATTTATTTGTACGCAGATACACCTACGATGGAACTTTTTACATCTTTAAGTAGGTAATCAAAACACGTAACTAAATTGCATGTATGTAAGTCGAATAATTATAATGTTAAATTTTATTCATCAACTAGCTGTTGCCCGCGACTTCGTCCGCGTGAATTTCGGGTAAAAACACCAGTAGACTATAATCAGATTTTGTAAATAAGTGGAAAACACTACAAATTACTTACCGAATGTAATATACATAGTATTTTAATGATAAAGGTATATTTCAAATTAAGATGGGGCTAGTTTACTTGTTATACCGATTTTGTGGGTATGATCGGTAAATATTGAGTGACTAACAGGAAAATTATTGACACGATTTGTTGGCTTATAAGGAATTTCAATTTTAAATGTATCTTTGTTTTACTGTATCTATGTACTACATTGACGGCATGCATTTCTCTGAACTACGGTTGTAGTTTTGTCTTCAGCAGACAACATTTACAGAGAGTGTGGACTGGTAACTCAGAAGCGACCGTCATACAGTAATCCGTGTAAAAATCAGCTGGTTTCTAGGCCTTAATTAAGTCTACCCCTGCGTGTGCTAATGGTGATAGTTTGTATGCCAAAATGCGCCAAGCGCTTGTATTGAAATTTATTGTAGCCGAAATTTAAACGAACTGCTCATGTCCGTCACCCATAGGTTGGGCCTGTGGGCGACGAACTTGGGCAGTTCGATGCTCAAACAGAAAAGGCGGTTTTAAGGGACATAAGGCACGTAGGCCGTACCTACGTGGCGAGCGCGACCAATCGCGAAGAGGCGAGTCAGAATTTGTTTAAAGAGATGGTGTAGCATACGCGGATCGCGAGTCCCTCAACCTAAGGTTGTTAGGCGGATACCCTGAGGTTTTAGTTAGTATAAGAGACCGGCATAACCCTCCGTCCGCTCAGGGTGGAGGAAGTCCATGAGGATTTCCCCAGCAACAAAAATACTTTGATAATTGTGTGGAACTTAGAATTTGACTGCCTTATTGGTCTAGTGTTCGTAAAATGCGACTGCTGAGCGGGAGTTCCGTGTGTTTGTTTACCAGAAAAAAAAAAATGAAAATTTAATTTTCTCGCCCCCTGTAATATTGAGACCAGTTATTTTACTGGCGAAATGTATACCTTTGCCTACCTAGGGGAATAAAGGCGTGATAGTGTGGTATGAGTATGGCCAGCGCTACAATTTGTCATAATTTCTACGTCTATGATGATTATCTACAAAAGGATAACTTTGAGGTGGATCACAGACCTTTAACTTGACGATGGATGCCTACAGTCCACTTTCTGCTAGAGAGTTAAAACATATAAAGATAAAAATCGTTTATTTGTAAAAAAATATTTCTATAAAACATATAAACCAATAAAATTAAAAATATTATGTTGTTTGAATAAGCAAATATCTTGCCGAACGCGGGAATCACACTATTAAATCATATCTTTACCAACTTATCCAAGAACGTGAAATAATGAGAAGAATTCTATATACCCCGTCTAAATATTACTATTTATTGATATTTATGTATATCCAGTGTATAAAGTGAAATATATAAAGAACGTTTTACAGAGCATTTAAGTCAGAAAATATTTCCCTAAAATCACCGACGAACAGGAATGTGCCGATCCATCACATGAATGTTGTTCCTGCTGAGTTCTGTCTAAAACTTTCACAATGTGGTATTGTACATTTTTACTATAATTATGACTACATTTCAGCAAATGTCTCTTAAAACTATTGCGTAACTCTCCAAGAACAGTCGTTTTATTGCTTCGAATTGATGTGTATCTAGAGTATGGCGAGCGCTTATATTTTGTCATCTAAGGGAGAGAGAGGTAGTAATTCCGGAAGACAATTTTGCCACCGTTATTTGTTTCCTCACCTCTGCAAGAATGCCAGTGGTAATAAATGTTTTCCCTGTTCCACCAGGAGCATCCAAGAAAAACATTTTACCCTGGCCGAGCCGAACCCTTTCAAGGACAATATTGTAAATCTGCGCTTGCTCTGAGGTAAATTTAGTGACGTAGTCATTCACGATGGTGGTCATTGCGTCTTGGTCATCATTTGTTTCGGCGACATACTTCCTGTTTCCACGTTCTTGATTATTTAATGGTTGCGGAGCCGGTAAACCGTATTCCAACAGTGGATTGCCCCCGATGGCAATGACTTTACCAACATGATGGCAAACAAATGTCATAGGCGACTTGGGCTATCACTAACGCTAGCCTCCAGGAGAGTGTTGTCCCAGTGTTGGTCACCGTCAGAAGATTTCGTGCTACGCGGGCTGCACGATATGTCGGATACTCCATACCATCAACTGTCCTTAAAAATGCAAGTGTAGTTGGCCCCTATACGATGTGAAGCAATAGCCGCAAATAATAGCACTCGGCATTATTTGGATGCACATTGCACAGTGTAAACCCTTCTCAATGCAGTGTCCATAAAGATTCCCGGAAACCCTTCGACAATACGACCACGTCGATGTCGATTAAATACACCTCTTTGCTTGTCGTATGTATAGTACGACGGCACCTCATCATACGTAAGTGACTTTGCAAAAAGATCAACTTCACAGAGACGTAAAAATGCCAAGAGTCGTCTGTTGGAATCGTAGATAATACCTGACGTCACCCTTAAAACGTAAATACTAAAAGGGAACTTGAAATTTGATGGATGCGAGCAGTGACACGGTGGCTCAGTTGGCAGAGCGGCACCACGGTATGGCGACTGTCGCGGGTTCGAGTCCCTCTCTCGCTCGTGTCCATCATTTTTCAAGTTTCCCTTAATCAATTTAAAATTTAAGCCTAGCATGGCAACATGCATAAAAAATACCAAAAGTCATATAAATTTGGGTTGGTATTATCGGTTTAGTGGTTTGTAGCTGTAAAGGTACAACACTGAGTTGGTAATCGTAGATTCCAACAGATAATACCTAACGTCACCCTCAAGACGTAAATATTGAAAGGGAACTTGAAATTTGATGGATGCGAGCAGTGACACGGTGGCTCAGTTGGCAGAGCGGCGCCACGGTACGGCGACTGTCGCGGGTTCGAGTCCCGCTGGTGTCCATCATTTTTCAAGTTTCCCTTAATCAATTTAAAAATGCCAAGAGTGTTGTTTGGCGGGGATTTTCCAATCGCTCTAATACATTGGCGGGGTCGAAAAATGCGCTGGCCATTCTCAAAATGGACGTCCATGAATTCATGACCTTTGGATGCCGATCTTGTATAGAGAACGCCAGCATTCGCCAAACTGCTTCTGAAGTACTAATGTAGCGACCAGACTGGTACTTGGTCACTTCATCCCGATCAGTGCTTTGCAAAGCGAACGTTTCCTGGTCACTACCCTTGTTTACGTATTTGCAAATGTATTTAATTGACTCGACGTTGGAACACGATTCAACATTGATGTGTGTTTCAAACGTCCTAGAAAGCACAGGTGAGTATGGCACAACCTATCTGTTGTCAACGTGAAGCGACTGCTTTTGGCTTCAGAATTGTTTGGACATCACTTATTTGAAATGGTGAATTTACAAACTTACTAATGTAGAAAAAAAATAAAAATTTAGAACTATAATTTACTGGAAATTGTTCGTAATAATATTATGTTAAAATATATGTTATAATTGTCTTTTTATTGATATTTAAGTCAAAAAACATGCAAAAAGAAATTAAAGCTAACGCAAAAAGAAAAACCTTCGGCAAGAATCGATCTCACTATGCATAACTCGTAGGGCGATCGTTAAACCGCCACGCTACGATGACACATTGCATATGTTTAAAATAGACGTTTCTATACATGTCATGATTCACTGCTCAGTTCCTTGTGGATATAGCGTGATGATTTCTACTTCAGAAGTTCATCTGTAAGTAATCTGCATAATGCAACTATTGGTTTCGTCTTTTTATCATTCTACGGCAAACATTAGACAAAACAAAGACATAATGCAATATTGCTCAGCCCTCTTTGCAAATGCCGTGATGATATTAAGCATACCGACGCGCCGGCCCCTAAAGAATATATTTGCAAACTTTCAGCGGATTCTATTCAGTAGTTTTTACGTTAATCTAACACATACATACAGACAAACAGACAAACAGACAAAAATTCTAAAAATTATATTTTTGGCTTCAGAATCGTTCAGACATCCCATTGCACTTTTTTTTTTTCAAATATCTTCAATGTACAGTTTTGACTTCGTTACGATTTTATTATATGTATAGATAAGCTTTTTCTGTACTGTAGGCAGTTACCTACCTATATACAAATGAGAAAGGTGACATTAGACACCTATTTATTATCAAAAAGGATTGCGCACTATTCACGAAAATTATGTTTATGTAAGTATGCAGCTAACATACGAAAATGTACGTAATCACACTATTTCCTCCATGGTATAAGATAAACTGAGAATCTGAACCAACACATCTATTTTTATGTAAGCCATAAAGTTTATTTCTGCTTAGCAACAAACGCATATAACTGACACACCCACTAACGCCGAACATACTAGTAGACGATAAACAAGACTGGGTTGAAAATAGTTTGCAAAAGCGCAAAGTTCAGTGCTCTGTGATACGGAATGTATACAAGGCCGTCAACTGCGCCATCGATAGTTTCTTATAGCATGTATAATTGTATACTGGCCACAAATAAATATTGGTGCCTACACTATGTTTTTTTTTTTCATTTCTACGCTGTGACTTTGTCTCGTATCGAATGTTTATGGACTCAACTCACGAATTCTAAAGACTGGATTTGAATAAAAATTCTGCTCCCGCAAAAGCGCTTACGGTACTTTTTGGTTTGTTTGACGACCGGATTGGCGTTGTGGCTAAGCTTTTGGACTGCTGTGCTACAGGCTGCGGTTTCGATTTCCGTACGGGACAAAAATTTGGATGAATCGCAAATTTTAGTGCTGAGCCTGGGTGTCTGTGTAGGTATGTGATATTTCATTTACTTAAAAACGGTAAACTAAAATCTATGACAGAAGAGACTAAAATGTTATTTTAGTCCTTCACTAGGAAGGACGTTCATATGAATTCAATTGAAAGTATCTTTCGTTCTTAAGAATTCTTAACGAGGTCTACATCCTACATAGATTCAGAGCATCAGCTGTCAGTTAAGTTATCGATTTTTATATCTCGTTATTTTGTTCCAAATATTTAAAGCCATTTAATTACACAGCGAATAAATAATTATAAAAAAAGTTAACCAGCCTGTTATCAGTCCTCCTACGTGAATGTAAATATGAACTCTCAAGTAAAGCCGAAGGGATCACAGCCAACCTCTGTTAACCTATAGGACATTATCGAACACTTTCTCAAGCGATAACGGTGGACTGTGGAGTCTTTGGTGAAACGCAACCTGTTTCGATGTCAAGTGCCACAGGAATCCAGTTCTTGTAGTGCTTTAGATTCTACATAATAATAAGGAACATTATATTATTATTCTCGTAAGATATTTATGGTCTGTAGCAGCTCACAACCGAGAGGAATGGAGGAAGGAAAGGGAGGCCTTTGCCCTACAGAGGGACGATCATGGCTGAAAAAAAAAATTGTGAATTTTACCACATAGAATATAACTGTGTGAAAAATAAATCTAAGGTTATTAAAACGTATTCTATATGGTTTGAATTATCGCCATACCGAATTGTATAATAATAAGTTCAGTGATTTAGCCAACAAATGATGCAAACAGAATGAGTGACATAATTACTAGGTTTATTCAATTAGAAGTCAATAATTTATTTAATGTATACAGGTAGCCAATTAATTAAGTATATTTATATACAATAAAAACGTAAATAGACAAAGGTTAAGGTCGCCTACTATCTACTTAAACGATTATTTAATAAAGACATCAAGAATGTCTACAATACAATTTATAGGAAGCGGTATATCAATCAGTCTCTTTAATAGGTAAATTTTGTTCGATATTTACTTAGATAATTCATAGGAAACCAATATTTGCTTTTAAGAACTATGGCTTATAATTCAGGTCTGCTTTATCCACACGTTAGAAAAAAAATGCTAAAACTGCTGTAGCGATTATCCCTGAGGTTCGGTTCTTTCCTCAAGCAATATTGCACAAGATATTCTTGTTGTGCAATATTGCATTAAGAACGACTCGTATTGTGCCTGCGTCTGAAGACAGAGAGAGAAGAAATATAACTTGTACACAATCGCATAAGTGCCCAAAATCAGCCTCTACAAATATCTCAATCGGTGCAAATATTTGCGCGCAAGTGTAAGGAACTTTGAAGCCTATATGAAATATTAATATCTGTCAGTCCGAACGTTGTATACATAGTTAATTAGCGAACTAACGTACAGTTCAAAGTATTAGTTTAGTACCTCGCTCCGCGTACATTCAACAACATACAATTACAATCGGTTGTGAACCAGTCGTTCGTAAGCTGCCGGCAAATTCGCGCGCGATCATGCAAAATATGGCGCGAAAACTTTTGTTACGAGAAATTAAAAACTTAAAATGGCAAAGGAAACTGTCCACTAGTGTTGTGCTCAGGAATGATGATTTTATAATTAAATCGACTTTACCTGATATTGTTGTGCCCCAAGTGAGGTTTATAGATCGCATGTGGTCTGACTTGGCGAGTTATAAAAATCATGTAGCACTTGTGAGTATTTTCATAATATTTTTAGTTAATTAAAATTAGTATTGTTATCAATAATAAGTGTAATTATTTAAGAATATATTTATTATATTTAATTCATGATCTTCAATTTATTATGTGTTGATTGCGTTTCATTTTAGTCTTCTAATATTAAGTAGTAGGGCGCTGAAGTCTGGACTTATTACAGAAAGTGTATCAGAAAATGTTTACAGTACCTCTAAAAATGTTTGTGAAAACATATATGAATTGTTTAATATGATTGACGCAACAAACTTCTGTTGTCCTTCGTAGTAGTGAATAATAAATAATAAATGCAAATTATATTATTTTTTCATTTATTATGGGCTTATCGACATCACGGTTGAATGGTCAATACAAACCAAGAGTAAGGTCATTTATATAATTATCTAAACATGTCTGCCATAACTGAAAAATTAGCCTCTTGCCCTTGTAGCAACCGGCAACCTGAAACGCATCCAGTGCCATGGAACTTTTTTACATTATGGTACTTACGTCTTCCCGCCAACTTTTTATTTTGACTCATAATTTACAGACACAAGAAATATAGAGGAAAATTAATCCATAGACATTGAAACAAACACTACAATCTACACTTTATCTATTTAGACTTTGAGCCAGATTCAAGATTGTTCATCCGTAAAAAGGTAAAATTGTTTTTCAGGTTGCTATTGTAGGTGTACAGTAAATACAATATATACAAAACATCACGTCTGTATTCTCCGAAGGGGTGAGCAGAGGTGTCCCCATGTCGTCAGTTTTGGTATAGGCCCGAATGTGATAGGGCAAATGCACTCTATTACCTAATGGAAAACCCCAATAACACTTTGCACGACCCAGGATTCGAATCCAGGACCTCATGCCCAGTAGTCGCGGTTAGACCAATCAGGCTCCCGTCTGTGATAAAAAAAAATTGACAGCTACTGAAACATGGCTTTGATACAAAGTCCTTTTGATAACGTAGACTCCGATGTTCGAAACTTAAAAACACTTTTTTTACTGAGGTAGTATCTGGTTCAAAGTCTTTATAGATAAGGTATAGATAGTAGTATTTTATTTGTTTGTTTCAATTTATATCGTTATATATTTTTTAGAATGCTGTACATTGCTGTAGTGCAATACTATACATTGCAGAAAAACATGTCTGTAACACCCAAACATCTTAAATGAACAGTTTGGCGCGCAGCAAAACAACTTACTCATCAATTACTTACCAATTGGGTTTAACAATTTGTTCCGCTCTGGAATTTGTACTACTTAGGTTCGTTACGCATTTTAGCGTGATTGTTTTATTATCTAACTAACAAAGTGTTGATGTCGAGTGGTTACCGGCTTAGAATTGACCACCCCTTACCTCCCGTGGGTGTTGTAAGAGGCGACTGAAAGAAAATCTAGGAGATGGGCATCAGCGTCTTCTGTAACTGCATTACAATACTGCGATCCCCAAGCCGCTGGCCAAGGGTGGGGATTATGGCAACCAACCCCCTCATCTAAGTGGGAGGCCTTTGTTTAACAGTTGAGTGGTGGTCTCGTGTTCGATTCCCGGCTCAAAGTGTTGTTGGGTATTTTCCATGAGACAGCACAGTGTTGTTTTGCACGGCTTAGTGTTTAATGACTAGACTCGCCCCCTATTACGTTGAGACTTAATACTTAATAGTGCTAAAGTTTATAATCTCTCAAATTAAGCTTTAATATGTTTTATTATTGTTGTGATCCGCAGATTTCTGTCTCGAGTCTGGGTGTTTGTGTATGTGATATTTACCTTTGTGGAACGCACCCACGATACAGGAGACATTGCTATTGAGGGCTTTTTTCAATGTAAATAAATAAAGCAAATGAGAATTAAGCATTTGACCATTTTAAGGAATTATTAGACTCTTTACAAGCCAATAACCTAATCGAAGTCCATATCAGCCAGTCCATATATTAAATTAAATAAATCAGGCTGTATTAGTTACAAAAAAAATAGTCCAGATAACATATAGGAACCAAAATGCGTTAGATTGACTTATGTTGAATAATGAAGGCTATAAATTGTTATCTATGTGCTATCACACGTTCATGCCTCTATCTGCGTAATAAAATAATAAAGCTAAGATCTCTGTATCGGTTAATACTGGGACGTCGTAAAAATATAAAGATAGCTTTTGCCCGCGGCTTTGCTTCCGCGGTATTTCAGGAAAAGTTTTTGGGGGTTTAACCTCACTGTCTAGAAAAACCATTGCCTGTCTCCTATATATTTACTTACTAGTTGCGCCCCGCGCTGTTACCGCTACATTTTTCGGGATAAAAAAGGTGTCAGCTACCTCCATATGTAAATACATCACAATCGGTCTGGCTGTTTAAGCGTGAAGAGGTAACAAACATACAAACACTTACAAACTTTCGCCTTTATAATATTTATTTTTATTAATATTCACTTTTTATTCCGCAAAAATGTAGCGGGTAACACCGTGGGGCGCAGCTAGTTAATAATAAAATTAGATTACAAAATGGGAATTAACGCGAACACAAGTTTTTAATTTTGGCTTTATGTTTCGATCGAGTTGCACCGGCCGCGGTCGCAAGCAGACTAGAATTTAACTTTATTATGATCATGCAACGCGATAGTTTAGGATTTGATATTGTAAGTTCTAGAAACAGAAAACAGCTTATTAAAATCTATCGGTGTCACCCAATGACTTTCGGACTTCAGTCTAGAGGCTAGACACATCGCATTTATTGTCACACCCACTTTGACTAAAAATACTACCTAACAGTCAAAAATAATCTTTAGCGTACGTTAGCCGGTAGATAATCTACTGCGATGTCCATTGACAGATAACTATCGGCATTGAGGTATCGGGTCTGAGCAAAAACAGCAATGAATGTAAATTGCATTAAATCTCAATATTCTCTTGACTGGCAAAGATATTTTAAGCTATGGAAACATTTCATTAGGTCATAGATCCATCCGTTCCTACAATTTCTTCTAAAGTTCTCAGGCTTGTTTAAATTGCGATAATAGTAAGTTTGGTTAAGTTTTTATGTAGGTATTTCACATTGAAATAAAACTAGGTTTACGGATTTTATCGCGGTTTTAATTGATTTTTTGGTCCCGACGTTTCGAATCCTTTACAGCATTCATAGTCACGGGCAGGCTGTCAATTAAAACCGCGATAAAATCCGTAACCTAGTTTTATTTCAATGTCTAATATTTGCGTAAGTGATAGAAATCATTAGGTATTTCACGTGAAGCATGGTTTTGAACTAGGGCCCTGCTTGGTTTACAATTAGAGCTCCTACTGCAGCGTTTGCGTCTAACCTACTCTGATTCTTAACATCTAACGAAAGACAAGAGGCCTAGAATTTTGCACGAGGTATCAAAATCTTTTCATGTAGCATAAGCATAACATCACTCCTGTATTCCCCGAAGGGGTAGGCAGAGGTGCACATATAGTACACTAACATTTCGCCAGTTATGTTTTAGGTCCCAATGTAATAGGGGGCGAGCCTATTGCCATCAACCGGGCACAATCCAGACTCCGTACTGCAACTGAGAATTACCTTATGGAAAAACCCAGAAACACTTTGCCCGACCCGGGAACTTTTCATGTTTAGAACCTTTTCATCTGACTTGGGATCCACACTATGAAAGACAAAATTGTGACTAAACCTGTATCTATGGTTAATATAAGAGTTAGTAGGTGACTAGTTAACTTCCTTTTCTGTATGAGAATAGGCTTCGGCCTTGCTACCTACAGGCTGATATTATTATCGTTCTCATGTGCGCGAATCGCCATCTAATTCGAATGAAGTTGACCTTAATAATGAGATATTCCAATAAATTACAAATTTCGCTCTTCATTACTACATTTCATGTTCTAATTGAAAGCGTATTCAGTACAAATGGTTCACTGAACTTAAAACAGTTCGCATTCGCACAAACTCCACATTTCAATACTGTCTCAAGATGTTGTATGGTTGTTAACAGAAATAGCTATGAGTAATCCCCTTTGACGTATTTCGTTATCATTGCTCTGCTAGTTTGGCCGAAGTCTGTTTTGTCTAGCAAATTATAGCCTACATGCTATCGCTTCTGCTCTGCAAATGTTTATGGCTTTTAGATGAGTTCAGTAAAAATGTTCATGTAAAAAATTTGCACGTAGTCCCGTATAATAATGTGTCTATCCTATCCTACTATCCTACTAATATTATAAATGTGAAAGTTTGTGAGAATGGATGTGTGGATGTTTGTTACTCTTTCACGCATAAACGGCTGGACCGATTTGGTTGAAATTTGGTATGTAGATAGGTTATACCCTGGATTAACATATAGGCTACTTTTTATCCCGAAAAACTGTAGCGGGTAACACCGCGGGGCGCAGCTAGTTACATATAATTCTCTTTTGATAAATGTTAATATACTTGCTATCCTTTATGTAACTCAGGCCTGGCTTTCTGAGTTAGAAGCTATACCCTGTACAATTGTACATAAGTTATGTCTTCAGCCCCTTACCATGACCTCTTAAAACAGGACACTTTACGATGTAGAAGCGAGACGCAGCTACGTTCAGTGCAATGCGGCGTCTCGCTTCCACAACGTAAAGTGTCCTGTTTTAAGAGTTCGTAGTAAGGGGGCAGACATCAAAATTATATTCAAATTAGGGGCTTATTTTATCCACAAACATATTGAAACTAATTGAAATAAAACTACTACTACTACTACTAGACTGCCTCGTTGGTCTAGTGGTTGCTAAGCGCGACTGCTGAGCACGAGGTCCTGGGTTCGAATCCCGGGTCGGGCAAAGTGTTACTGGGTTTTTCCATTAGGTAATTCTCAGTAGCAGCACGGAGTCTGGATTTGTGCCCGGTTGATGGCAATAGGCTCGCCCCCTATTACATTGGGACCTAAAACATAACTGGCGAAATGTGGGTGTACTATATGTGCACCTCTGCCTACCCCTTCGGGGAATACAGGCGTGATGTTATGTATGTATGTATGAAATAAAACTAGGTTTACGGATTTTATCGCGGTTTTTTAATTGATTTTTGGTCCCGACGTTTCGAATCCTACAGCATTCATGGTCACGGGCAGACTGAGGTGTTAAACGTCTAATTTGAACAATTACTATCAACTACCTTACATTTTTATTAATAATCCGTAAACCTAGTTTTATTTCAATGTCTAATATTCGCGTAAGTGATAGAAATCATTATATTGAAACTAAGTTTGTATTTACGGAATTACATGAATCTGACTATGAAGATTACAATAAACCTATCATAAAGTGTCAAAAGCCTAGTAAAAAAATAAACTAAACAGACTTACGTACGACTGGTATGACCATGGCCGTTCAGCCGGCGTCTAATGTGTAATATATTTATGCAAATATAGTCAGTCCGTTGGAAATTATATAATACCTGTAGCTAGTATTGACTCGTTAAAACAAATTATAGATTTGAGGTTGGTTTTCGAATTGTTAAGAACTTGAGTAACTAGTGATAGGAATTAATAATAATAATATCTTGGGACAGCTCACATAAGGTCATCTGATCCCAAATTAGGCAGAGCCTGTATAATGGTAACCAGACAACTGATAAACATAGGTACTTAAATAACATTTCAAAATCGTCAGCCGGTAGACATCCACTGTTGAACAAAGGCCTCCCTCTCAGTCAAAGGTGGGGGGGGAGGGGTTACCATAATCAACAGGCCAAGTTGCAATAAGCATGCGTGGCATTCTAGCCTCTAGGACGTCTTCCGGGCCCGGCTAAAGATAATGATGAAGCATACGTGGTGCGCTTTATCAATGCTAGTTCCTTCTCGGTATAAAGAAGAGACCCAGGCTGTGCTAGTGGAATTGTTACACAGTTCTAACCGGAATATTATTAGGCCTACCTACTCAGTCTGTGTTCAGAACTCTAATAGAGATATTAGATGTAAATCCATGCGGACACCGGCTAGAATAGGTATAAGCTAAGTTATTAATAAACTAATTACGTAAATATAAAACAAAGATTTTTATCAAATTAATAAAGACTAACTGTGTGAACTGATCTCATAATAAGATAATCTCTATGAATATTATTGTTATTAAGAGGCTACACCTATACTTATAATTACATTATTGTTTATTTATATTTTGCTAGCTACGCCCCGCGGTGTTACCCGGCGTTGTTGTGGCCTATGTGTTAATCCAAGGTGTCAGCTACCTCCATATGAAATTTCATCAAAATCGGTCTAGCCGTTTCGGCGTGAATAGGTAACAAACATACGAATGCACAAACACACTCATCAACTTTCGCCTTTATAATATTAGTATGATTAGTATGATTCGTAGTACCTATTTTATTGTTGTTTACGTCACAATCAGTCACAATAATATATGTGTACTTCCACGTACCTATACATAATTATAATAATGGCGTAGGTACTGCTTTTACCGAAAAATACTGGCGATCATTTTAATTTCATACCAAACTTGTTCTATATTCAAAGTTAAACAATTGAAACTGGTCACCTTGTGTATGTTCTTAAAAAAGAAATCTATTTATATAATTCCATTTAAAATGAAACAAGTTTATAATTTATACCCTTAATTATAAGGAAATTAAGGTCAGAATACTAAACCTCCTTGCGCAAGAATTCGCGACAAACGCACATGTTTGTAGCTTTCGAAGGTTTTTATGAGGTCAGAAATAACTTGCTGTACCTATTTCATAGTCAGCCGGAAGACGTCCACTGTTAAACAAAGGCCTCCCCTTAGATAAAACGGGGGGGGGGGGGGATTTGCCATAATCCCCACGCTTGGCAAGCGGCTTGGGGACCGCAATATTGGTGGTGAAGTTACAAAAGACGCTGCTGCCAATCTTCTGGATTTTCCCTTAGTCGCCTCTTACGACATCCACGGGAGGGAAAGGGGTGGTCAATTCTATTCAGGATATCACTCGGCTCACCAACCTACCCTTTAATAAAAACGGGCGTGATAATGTGCATACATACTCTATCAATGATTTTGAAGAGCTTATCACATCAATAACAAGTGTCTTAATTGACATAAATACAAGTAATTAATCACGATAATTGATTATTTTGATTAATTCACAATTAATTGCACCGTGAAGGTCAACTCCACTTAAAATAACATACTTCATTAGGTATTTTATACGTATGTTTATTTTTTCTTTGGCCTAATTGGTACCATAACATAACCCTCTGTGCTTTCGAATCCCCTTCCTTCTCCATTCGGCCAGCTCTAATATTTTTATTTTATCTAAATCTTAGAGCTTTCTTCTTCACGTAAGTGATTTCTACTATTTCACATAGGGATCATATGCAAAAAAAATCAGAATAAAGACAAATATCTGTCGAACTGTAACAGACCCATAGATATAGGATCCAAGTAGTTGAACAGACCGCTATTAGTCAATTGTTTTTATCGTATGGTTGATGAACAATCTGGTATAAGAGTTTAAACCACCTCTGACATGGCTTTACACACCGTTGAAAAATCTGTCAGGTGTGCCGGATTCCTTACGACGCTTTTCTTTACCGTGTTTAGCAACTGATAACTTATTTATAATATGAGCATGAATCGGTCATCGGAGCGTGTCGGTTTTGAACTTGCGACCTTTGACTCGGCAGCATACTCGCCTATCACTGTTATAGTTACTGCGAAAGTAAAATAACGTTAATAATTACATTGGTACTGGACTGGAATGAAACTCGCAACATTCTGAATCCAGCCCAATCGGGCCAAAAGATTATAACGCATGATTTAACTATTTATAGATATCTTTACCTTACCATCAAGTATAAAACCACTAATACACAGTTTTCAGCTCTACAGGCGAATTGTAGTTAGAAAATCTACTAAACCTGTACCGGACTGTTCAAAGTCTATTTTCGCTTGTGTGAATTGTAACAGTCATGATTGATGATGTTGACAAAGTCAATTGTGTGCGTAGACTTTGTACAGGGCAAGCCACACAAATATTGTCCAGTATTTAGGGTTCCCTAAAACAAGCATCTGATCCATATGGACTGCCTCGGTGGTGGAATGATCATGAGATTTGAGAGATGAGAGCTGATCGTATTACGCACACACACACAGTATTAGTGGGTTTTGACATTGTTTCTCAGTAGCAGTACGGAGAATGGATTTGTGCCCAAGTGATACAATTGGCAAGGTGTCGTTGTCGTGCTATTATGTTTATGTTTTTTTATTCCTATTGAATGGTCTATGTGATTTCATATTTAGAAAATGTTTGACTCTTACTAACTACTCTCCACAATTAACCGTTTTTCTGTAACAAAATCTAGCTCTAAAACTCAAATTGATGTAGAGAGGTATATTTCTTTCAATTTGTTGCTGGTTGTAGGTTGTACGACTTTCAGACGATAATGGGATTATGTTCCTATCTGCCCCCTGCTTATACCCCGTTAGAGTATTTACTATTGGTTTTTGCTATCGGTCGAACGAAACCATTATGTTTGCCATCGGCTTACACTTGCCAATATTTGTCATTCCAATTCAATGCCTATCAACGTTAACGACTGTATAGGTATTTTGACTGAATTATATTCGTAGTTCAGTTCATCGATCATGAATAGGTATTGTGGGAAGCCATATACTTAATTAGGACAAATTAGGTAATTGAAATTAGGTATATTTGTATCATTTGTGATCAATGAATAGGATGAATTCAAAATAGAACTTTGTGCTATTGATGCAAAAGATAGACAAGCGGGATTCTGCTCGTTATAAATTTGTAATTGTATTTAGCATAACCTAAACAATTACGCTAAGCATATGAAAATCAAGCATAGATATTTGTATCTCAGAGAACTGAGTGAAGAAAAAACAAAATTCGACGACCTGATTCGCATAATGGCTAAGCGATTGGACTGCTGCGCTATGGGTTGCGGGTTGGGTTTCCGCAGATGATTGGCCCGAGTCTGGATGTTTATGTACGTGATATTCCATGTTTGTGAAACGCACCCACGATCTTGTATCGTGGGTGCATTTCAGAATTCCGAGGGTGGGCCTGTGGGGCGACGTTAAAAAAAAGAAATATATGCATGAAGTCACTGTTACAGTTAATGTAATCTAATCATATTGAGAAGAATTCCACTTGTGAATTGCTAACTGAACCATATAAAGTTAATTAATAGACTAATCCATAACAAGTGGTTATCACAGCTGATAGACTAGACTTCAGACTAGACGGTTAAGTGCAAACTATCACGTTATCACTAACAAGATAACATTGAAATGTCAAACAAGCAACTTGAGCGTGATTAGAAGAAAATTATCATGACCAGCACGTTTATCCAACCAACAAATAGGTACTAAGCAGTTATGTCAATTTAAATGCCATTTCCTAACGAGTTGTATATTTTTTTCGACTTGTAAATTTAAATTATAATTTAAACTTACATAAAGAAGATTTACTAATAATTATTATTAGCCAGCCTTATTAACCTTGGCTTCTTTAACAAAATTATCACTTTCTAGATAGAAGTGCAGTTACGCAGCAAAGGTATTGATTTTCGCGTCTGTGTCCGCTAGATTATTGTTCTTACATCATATTTATGTTATCTAAATGATTCCTAGCTAGTCGATCACAATAACTAAATTATTCCTAGCTCTATAGTCGATCAAAGTTATTCCAGAGGTCACGGCAATTTTTCTGCGGTTGCTGCTGATGTGGGGATTAAAGAAGGGCGACTAATCTAAGGCTTTTTAATTGAAATTATAATCTTTTTAAAATCTGTATTATTTATGCTTATTCTCTTTTCTTTCGTATAAAAATATAGAGTCTGCTTTAGTCTTGAAAATTCGTAGATGTTTTTACACAAGCATTTGAGAATCATTGTTTTGTAGTTAAAGTTTGACATTACTGTTTCTCTACTAGGTCAGAGCAGTATCCATGAAGGATATACAAAAAGCGGTAATTGTGAGCACTAATGATTCTTAACGTCAATAATTAAACATTTACCCACTGTTCACTAACTGCAGTAAGCCAAGTACAGTCAAGCGTATTATTTGCTTGTTCATTGCACGTAATCTGTTATTACTTAAGCGGTTATATATTATGTACACTTCTAACGTAATAGTGTTTTTCGTAAAGTATTGTTGGTCTAGAACAAAAACTGTTCTTGTCTTGAGAATTTGGCATGTAGGTATTACAATTTGAGATGGCTTCAGTTGTTAGATCTTATATAGTCGGTTAGTATAAAACACAAAATAAAGGAGGCTTTTTTAGAGTAAAACTAAGCAATATAAGCGGCTTTGTTTTTACACCTACCTTATAATCTCTGCACCACCCTAAGGTTGACTGGTAGAGAATGCCCCAGGCATTAAGTCCTCCTATGTATAATACTTTTGGTACATAAAGTTTAAATAAATAAAATAAATAAATAAATATAAGTGTACTTTGTTATACAGGAAAGTGCAGAAACCAAGAAGACTTACACATACACGCAACTGGAGAAGAACACGTCGACCTTCGCAACATCGCTGCTGAAGAAGTTCGGGCTAAAGCCAGGAGATGTCGTGGCTGTGATGCTACCAAACTGCCCGGAGTTCCCAGTCGTGGCGTTCGGGACCTTGCAAGCAGGATGTGTGCTGACCACTGTCAACCCTATTTACAAAGAATGTAAGGTTTTTTTTTATTGTTGTATTAGAAGATTCTAAAGTGATACCAAGTTTTATACTATGTAACGATTGATAACTAGACTCAAGGCAGGGTACCCCGAGTTCACAAAGCAAAAGGACGATACATAGGATTTGGGGGTCCTTATTACTGAAAGAGTAATAAAGGCAAAACTGCCGAAACTGAAAACAATATTATCACATTTATCACTCTTCAAGATATAATTTACAATATAGGTGCAGTCCAGAATGTTATCTAAACTGTGATTAATAAAGTAAAATTTACAAGTCTATTTGCAATACCTACATTCAACTGAAGTCTTTTGATCTTTTTTAGATTACATTCGAGCTGACAAAAGCCTTTGACTAATGATAAAAGAGGTTACGTTAGTACAATATTATCATACAGTATCAAAGTCCAATGCCGTATGAGCTTCTAACAAGAGTTGTCGTAGTATTATGTCATCAATCACAGTCATCATTTCAAATGTAGGCAAAGGTGTGTTGTTGAGAAGTACGACTACCAAGCTGCCTAGATTTTCATAATGGAACGATTTGTAAACGGTGCTTGCTATTTTCGTGTCTTGACATACGTAGTTTTTAACTAGCATCATGAAATTAATGTTTAACCATTAATGAGTATATAGGAATAAATGAGATAGGAATTTAAAACATAATTTAAGGGTTAAGGTTGTCTTTACAACATACATTACTTTACTTGATACATTTAAAAAAATATCACGATTGTAGTTTAGTTGAAAGAACCAGTTTAAATTGAACAAAATGTAGCGAAAAGGCGTTTGTTTTATCGCCATCATTTATGTATTATTATGTAACAAAACGAACGTTATAAATAACCGCAATATTTCACACATTTTACGATAACGTGTTGAGAGCTTGTATTTTATTTTTTATTTAAAGTTGTTTTGTAATGGTCATATTACATTAAACTAGCCAGCTGCAACAGCCACTGTTGAAAATATGCTTTTAATGGAGACATGGTCTTCTTTTCTAACCTTTCCACCTATAAATTTTGGAAAAATTCCTACATATTAAATTATATCTATAGGTTGCCGCATCATGATGAGTGAATATATTGTTATCACGAAACTAAACATTTACATTTTAAAATAGATAAGTGCTTAATTAAAGCAGATTAAAGTTGTCGAGGCTTAGATTACGAGTAGGTTGAAGATGAAATACCTACAGAGAAAGCTGAATCAGCCTAATTTCGTGATCTCATTAAGGCGTTTGACTTTGAAGAAAATTATAGAAATTTGAGGCTCAAGTTAGTCTCCTAATACAAAAATTGAAAACAAGTGTGATTATATAAACTATTAAGTCCAAATTGGAGTACCCCAAGGTTCAATATTAGGTCCATCCTACTTAGTCGTTACTTCTGAAGCAAAAGTTAGATTTTATACCATTGTATCTTTATATGTTTCTCAAGATCTAAACATTGTCAGCTTGAAATCGTGAACACACGCCGATAATAATTAGCATCCGACAAAAGAACATCTACATACATAACACATTTTAGTCAATTA
Source organism: Abrostola triplasia (assembly GCA_946251915.1). Taxonomy (NCBI): domain Eukaryota; kingdom Metazoa; phylum Arthropoda; class Insecta; order Lepidoptera; family Noctuidae; genus Abrostola; species Abrostola triplasia. The sequence continues at coordinate 2,965,618 of OX276434.1, read as the reverse complement.
GCGACTGTGAAGTAATAATAAATATACATTTTGTGACCAGAAGCATTTATTATTTCAATATTGTTGGATCGATTCTCTATATACAATCAGACAGTAAACAAGTCTAAGTTATGAAAAAAGCGAATCGGCTCTCTGAATAGTCGGCTTAGTCGCAAAATATCTTTTTCGCAAAATGTCTATTGGTTGTAAAATGTCTCTTTCTCATAATGTCGCTTATGCAGAATATAGCCATTGCGTAAGTTTGAAATAATATCCAAAAAGAAGCGGAAAAAATGATTTTCATATATTTTAAATTCCCTGCCGTGCCTTTCAGTGAGATAAGACACTATCGCTATCATCTAAGACATTTATTGCTCATTATTTTACATACCAACGAATAACAACAGGGGACTGATAATAGTTTTACAAGTCTAAACAACGGGAACTGATAAGGTTTATCATGTCATTAACCTATTGTAAAACAATGGTGCTATATTATATGCGGCAATTGTTTTCATAGTGCGTTTTTCTTTGATGATAAACGATATGAATATTTATACTGAAAATGGTGTTAAAGGGGTTGAAGGTTGAAGATTTATCGATAGTATTTAATTTTAATCAGCTCGCAATCTTTTTCTATGTCTAAAGTATCTCCTGAAAGTTTTAATCCAATAAGATTTAAATTAAACCGCTTGATGTCCCACCTCCTTCCAATTTTTCCACCATTCTCAATCCATGTCATTGTCAGCTATGGCTTTTCCGTAAAGAATATACTATTAACTAAGATTTAATTAAAAAAAAGAGTTTATGTAGGTTGACTGTCTTTAGAGAGGATTAAAAATACTATGAACAAGTAATGTAAAAAATTGTAATCGCTATTGCCAATTAAACTTAAATATTTGAAACTATCTATTGTCCTCGTACTTGTTAGGCCTTTAATACTTGCTTGTGATGGATTTAGATAAGCATAATCTTCAAATAGATATACAAAAGACTTAACCCTGATGTCATGTATTTTTTATAAATTAATTACACACTATACAGGCTGCGAATTTTTTCACTACTTGGAATATAAACTTATATTTGTCCCACTTTTAAACTTAGATGACCATCGCCTTCTTCAGTGTAAATTTTCTAATGAACAAGCACCGGCCACTCTAATTACCTAAGAGTAAGAAAGATAATATAAGGCCTTTGCTCAACAGTGGACGTCTTCCTGCTGATGATGAAGATAATTATAATGTCAGTATTAGTAAATAAGGTCCATCGTATTCGCTTTTTACCATAATCTGGTAAAAAGATAGATTGCCTAACCATTGCCAGTAAGCAACTACGAGGCATAATAAAATTATACATAAAATTCGTATTTAGAACCTGAGTTTTAATCATCTTTCGATTTTATTTCCAGTTGAACTCGGCCATCAGCTCACGATTACGGTGCCCAAAATCGTCATCACCATCCCAGAATGCTACGACACCGTCACAAAATCTCTAAAGAATTCAAACATCCAAGCTAAAATCATTCTGATTGATCAACCAAGCAAAGCGGTTCCGAGTGACGTCACAAGATATTCCGAAGTGGCGGAATCTGGTGAAGCCGATTATGGTTTATTAGATAAAATAGAAAAAAAAGGCGACGATTTAGCATGTATACCGTTCTCAAGTGGGACTACAGGATTGCCTAAAGGCGTGGAGATTACGTACAACAACCTTTTGGCTGGGATGCAAATTATGCACAAAAACGAGAACTGTTTCCCAAATATTGCACATGGTAAGTTTTGATTTAGGTTTTTTTACTTCATTTGTTTTTATTGTTTACTTCTAAAGAATTCCAAAGTATATATGGTAAGGTAAGGTATAAAGGGGAGGCCTTTGTTCAACAATGGACGACTTCCGGCTGATGATAATGGTGGCTGGACATGGGGTTTGCCAATGACTGAAACAATTATTTGACAAAAATAGGTACAAAATATTAAAGAATATACCAAATCAAATGTTATCAAGAAGTTCTTCAAAGTTTGCTGGATTGTCAAACTATTGTTTATTATTTAGATTACGTACCTGCCTACAGATAATGATCAAAGATGAAAAAAAATAACTTAACTACTAAGTATATGTGATGAGCTGAAGGATAATATTAATTAGACTTTTAAGAATTATTTGTCAAGGTACTTACATGTTACATAAGAATGGTTGGTTATAAAATTACAAATCCGTAATTAGCAGTAAGATTAGTTTAAGTTTAGCCGTTATTACAAAAGCTGTTCATTTTGTGAATAAATTAAAAAAAAGTTGTATAATAACGAAATTAATGACTTTGGGAAAATAATATTTTTAAACAATAGAAAAAACATTACTACTTATTTCATCCCGAGGATAATTATTTTAATTACATTAATTGTGAATAAGCAAAGCATTATAAAATTGTTTTGCGAGAAACTACAGTCAAACATTTTAAAAGTTTGCTGTTATGCGATTTCAGTATGTATATTGAAAGACACGAGAGACTCTGTCACGGTAATAGAAAATTAAGAAATAATTATTTGACAACTATTATCACATTCAATTAAAACGGATTTTTTTTTTAAATTTGAAGAAATGTATATCTTTTAGTTGAAGAATTTGAAAACCTTGATGATAAAGTGTTTTCTCGTCGCCTCTGTTAGTTTGCCATTTTAAATATTTACAAATTACTTTATTATTATTTCTATTCCGTATCCAATTATACTCTTTTGTATGTTACAGGCGATTACCAAGATATTCTCCCCGCCTTCCTACCGTTCTTCCACATCTACGGTTTCGTGATCGGTCTCATGGGACATCTAACCATGGGCTGCAAGTTGGTCACAATGGCCAAGTTCTCTGCAAACCTGTATTTGGACATCTTGAAGAATCAAAGATCTACCTTACTTTACATCGTACCACCAGTTGGTAAGTCAATTAAAAAATGTGATTCGAGTTTGTTTAAATATATTCAAGGTCCTAGATTGCCTTACGCAAAACAGTAAATAAATAAAAAGGAAGTATTAATGACTTTAAATATCTGGTATATTCTACTTCATGTAACAACTTGTTTATTTGAATAGTTTCTCTACTAAATACGTATGTTTATTACTTATTTGGTATATTTCTAGCGATCCTCCTTGGCAAGCACCCTGATGTAAACGAGCAACATTACCGTGACGTCAGACACATCATCTGCGGCGCTGCCCCATTATCTGCTTCAGACGTCGAAGCTATTTTACACAAGAGTAAAGTAAGTTTCACTTCTCTAAAAATAATGTTGGAAAAAGAAAATCAGGACGTTTCTATTTCCCGAAAGGAAGGGTCAGGAAAGTGCAGGATTTCAAAATTATGTCCAGTTAATGTTTATTAATTTAAATAATTTGTTCTGACATTTTATTCGAGTGTGTGTTTTCAAAAGCACACTATTATTGCCTTCTAGTAATACAGCATTTACAGGAGATTCAGACCACAGTTAAATATCTTACAAATTATTCTATTAGTGTTTGTATGTGATGTATGTATATTTGTTTATGCAAGAGCATCGGACATGTACGGTTTATTGCCCCAGTTATTTAAATCACGTTCCATCAACGACTGACTGAGATGACGTGCCTATTACCGTAACGAGATAGGGCAATAGGCTCGTCCTTGTCCTAAAGGTCAAGTAACAAAATGATGTCAAATAACATGTTGTGTAAAACTGTGGCCATGGTGGAATATAATGTTGTTTTAGACATTGGACCCTTAGTAGTCGGATAATTTAAAAATATCTTAAAAAATATTTATTGAAAGTTCTAAGATATGTTCCGGAATGACTATTAACTAGCCAAAGATTTTGACAGATTTGCAGATTTCATGAAGAGACCTTTCATTAACAGTTGGGCATCTAAAGCAAGATAAACATGATAAAGAAAAAAAAAATTGTTTTGAATAAGCCAAATACTATGAGCTTTTGGATACAACATTCACGAAATTATCGCAAGAATGCTTATCAGTTGTTCCTAATTTCAGCGCAACATTGAGTTCAACCAAGGCTTCGGCATGACGGAGACTACGTCACTAGGTACATCAACATTTAAGGGCACGAAGAACGTGAACTTCAATGCGTGTGGAGTTCCAATGGCGAGCATTCAGCTGAAGTTCGCTGATCCCGTTACTGGAGAAGCTGTGCCTGTTGGACAAGTAAGTATTGTAAATGGCAGTGACGTCATTTTGGGCTATTTGTAGATTGATGACGAGCGACGTAGTGTTCCACTATAGACTGTAGAATCAATTTGCGACAAAAATTACTACGTGGGTGGTACCTTTATAATACCATTAAATATTAATAGCTAACATCAGTGAAACACGGTATATGGTAGCATCGTAGTATTGCTTTGCTTGTATGACCAACGCGCAGTGGTTCTTCTTCTTAATCCCTACACTCTTGCCAGAGTGGTCGTGGTTATTATAATTCCATTGATTGGGCAGTAAATTAAGCGTCCTGATATATATTATGCTGCTTTCACGATCATGATAATTGGTTAAAAAATTAAGTTTAAACAATTTCATTTAATTTAGCAACAATTATTTTACCCTTTATAATTATGTAGCTGGAAGCAAATACTAAAGTAAAGTTCTTAATTTGATAACAGTCCGGAGAAATGTACATCAGAAGTCCAACAGTAATGAGAGGCTACTATAAGAACCCTAAAGCAACAGAAGAAACTATGACTGAGGATGGATTCTTCAAGACTGGCGACTTGGGTTACTTCGAGCCGGGCGTTGGTCTATTTATTACCGATAGAATAAAGGAACTTATAAAAGTAAGTCAATTTATTTCCCTGTCTCCAGCATTTATGAATTGTATTGTATTATTGAGATCAGGCTTATCAACGATAGACTTTCACACTGTGCAACTTACCATGACTTTTACAACACAAATAATATTACCTTATATTTATTAATAATTGAATAATTATTGAATAATCTAATAAGATTTCAATGAATGTTATATTATTTTTAATTAATCTCTAGGTAAAAGGCATGCAAGTCGCACCTGCTGAACTAGAAAGCATCCTACGAAGCCACCCAGCCGTACAAGACGCAGCCGTGATCGGCGTCCCTCATGAATTCTACGGCGAAGCACCAAAGGCATTTATTATCCGAAAGAATGGCCTAAAGATCTCAGAAGAGGAGCTCCAAGACTTCGTTGCGAGCAAAGTAGCAGTGTACAAGAAGATAGAGGAGGTCATGTTTGTTGAGGATATTCCGAAAACCGCGTCAGGCAAGATCTTAAGGAAAGAATTGAAGAAGATGTATGCGTAGTGATCGAATCTTCGCTGGTTATTTTTGATAGGGTTTAGGATCGTTGCCTGGATTGGCTTTGGCGTTAGCTTTCTTATTTAAGAACCGTATGTCCCACTGGCTATACTAGAACGTTGGAAGAAAATTTCGTGTTCATGCACTGATTAAATTGCAGAAAATGATCTTTTTAATGGATATTATTTATTGATGATATTTCATTAATTCCTACGACATGGCCATACGTGCCATCTTTCTTTTGGTTCAAGTTAGTAGGGTCACTATTTTTAGAACCTGTTAACTACCTAGATTGAATCGCATTGATCCCAATATTGCAACATGGTTGATAAAACATTTAAAAAATATAATTTTTAAAGTAATGTATAATCAGCAAACAATTAAATAGAAATTTGATAATTTTTTCAAGTTTACCTTTGTCAATTTAAAATTTAAGCCTAGCATGGCAACATGCAAAAAAGTCATATAATCCTGTATTTGTTAAACACTGATGGGACCCACGCATAGCCTTGAATGTCTATAGAAAGCTAATATTAGTATTGATGATGTGGGTAGGTGCAAAGTACTTATAAGGTTATTGTTTTTATATTTTAGTTTAAGAAATAAATTAATTTTTTATTACAGCTTTTTTTTATTTTGCTACGTAGCCGATATTGTATATACATATAATTGAGCACATGGTTGTAGGTTCTAAACGGGAAGATAATGCACGGTCAGCAACAGTAGTAGCTTAACAAGATTACAAACTACATGTCTATAAGTGACAGATATATAGTCTTAAATTATAAGAGACAAATAACAGAGAGAATCCTAATGATAGACTGAGACTATTTTATACCATTTACTATGTTATAAATAGTTAATCAATTTATGGTATGTTTTGAGATTCAATGTTTAGTAGCAGTAACAATACAAGTTATTGACTATTCAATGTCATTTGTTCTTTCTTAGTAATCCGAAGAAATTGTGCCCGATGAATTCCAGTAGGCGGAGCCCAATCTGAAACTCTTAATGTCTGGGAAAATGTGAGTCTGCAATGGCACTGCCTGCCTACTTTTTTGAGCGATACAAGCGTAATGCTTACACGCGAATTTTTATTGTTCGTTTATAGTGGGCATAATCTTCGTACATGGTTAACTTTACATGTATTACCTACTCATAGTTCCATTTAAGCGCCTGCTCATCGCGTGAATGCAAAGTGAAGCACGAGAACTACTTAATGGCGTGGGAAAACCTTGACTTGACATTGCACAGAATGCCGATAAACAGGTTAAAGTTCAATATTGTTGACAATTAAAACATAAAAATAATAAATACGAGGTGATAATTGTATGCTGCGATAAACTTTGACCCATTATATGTTAATTCATAACGTCAAAGAATGACACTTAATATTTGGTTGGTGTTAACTCTACTAAAGATAAAAGTTCATTACCTTATTTTGACAACAACTATATAGGGTAACGACCTTTGTAACGCCATCTAGCTGGTTTTTTAGTAAACTGTTTTGATAAGTTACCCGTGTCTCCACCTAGATGTCACTACGTTATTAAGGTAAGTAGTTTTAAATCATTTATTATCTCGATAATTAAATTATCAACATTTAAGGATTTAGGTTACTATTTTTATGAAAGTTCACCCTTATTCTAATTATTCTCGACCTGACGATAATATTCTGCACATAAAGAATGTTCCTACAGATTAATATCACCTATTTACTTAATTATTTAGTTACCGGATTATATTAAGCCTCATTACCTAATGGTATGTCGTAATGTTAGCGGTAACACCACAGTATTAACATGTAAATTAGACTCTGTACCACGGATTTGATATCGCATCGCTAATTTAAAAATTTAGGCAAGGTAACTTAAATATATTTCGATTTGTAGGGCTGTGATCAGTCAATCAGTCTCTGTATACAGCGTTCTTCGACACTAGTTAATTGCTGATTACATGGATGACTTCACAAGAATTCATATGCAGCCAATGTCGTGCGTAAACTGTCGAGCCACACCACCGACGCTCCGTGTTCCAATTGCCGACACTGTGTCAATACAACGCACACAGTGCCGCCTGCAGAAGTAGTTGAGTATAGTGTGTTTATTGTGACTTGACACTGTGTTTGGTCATTGGCTTATGCAAGTCAGACATAATTTAGCCGGTTATGCGTTATGGATGATTGCGTTCAAAAATGTTTATGGAAATAGGCGATTACGAAATATGTCTGTGGTCTAGTGTGTGTTTGTTAATAGATAACTTCAACCGCCGCATTTGAGTTTCTCTTTTGTTTATCTGTCAGTTAAGGAAGCTTTTAAAAACTTAAACTAAAGTCTGACTATTAGATGCTGCATTCACATTGCATCGGCCAAACATCTTTGAACTGTTCATTTTCTTCGACCAGCCAAAGTTCGTGGTCGTGGTCACAGTTCAATCATTTGCTTGCTTGCAATGATAGGTAGGTAATGCTAAATCTATACCTAATACTAAAGTTTATCATTGCACAATTGTATAATTACCACCTAATTTTACACTACATTTGGTTATTATTATACTCTTACCGCATTAAAACATACATTTTTTATTGTGAAATGCGATGAAACTGATCCATTAATGATAGACAGTAATCGATATAATAATAATAATCACTCACTCAGTATTATACTATTATTTCTGCGGTCTGTAATAACGATCGAATCATTTACTTAATCAATGTTTAATCAAAGAACAACGTTTGAAAGGTCACATTGAAATGTAAGAATGAAGAATAATTGTAAACCTGGACCGAATGTAAATGTTTGATTAATTTACACACTAACATTATAGACAACGTCATACGTTATGTCAAAATCCATTGTGTTGTACTTACCTGTTGGGCCCAAAGGTCAAAGAATAATTTTCGCAATAATACTGTATAAGTTCTTCGACTTATCCTCTTTTACTTATGTATTTATATGCTTTGATATGTTATCTAATGCATGTATAATTAAATAATGAGGCTGTCGATTGCAAAACTTAAAATGGACACCAGAAGAACATTCTTATTCTTGTCTAGTGTCTTTATCATCATCATTATCCGCCCGATTTCTCCCTGCTGGGCAAAGGCCTCACTTTTTGTGTATTCTTCACGCCTCTGTGCCAGTCGGAACCAGGTTCCACGTACTACGGTTACGATGTCATCCGCTCATGACGATGTCGGATAGCCGACACTTCTTCTTCCAACTCTTGGACGCCATTCGGCCACAGCCTTCTGGTACTACTAACTTACAAATAATTATATTTCTAACCTCCTTTATTATAATCGTAATTTTATCTAATGTAACGGTAAACTATATTGTTTTCACGTTTCATTATTTAAAACATATAAAGTAATTCAAATGGTTAAAATTTGAATTACTTTATATGTTTTAAATAATGAAACGTGAAAACAATATAGTTTACCGTTACAAACGGAGACCCAAACATACCTTGCAACTAGTCCTGTAAGTCGCCTTAGGAATGCAGTTCCATAAAAATAGAGATCGGTAACGCTGCCTCCAGCAATGTTGACAAATGCAGTGTAAATATATTTACCGCACTGCAGATAGCTTCATGATAGCAACTGTTTTCGATTCACGCATGCAACACAGTAATAGTAGTATTTAATCATTTAGTATACAACGCGCTTTCATCGGGAGCGCACGTCTGTGCAAAATTCATGCCGCTTGAAATAATCCAACAGTTTTGTGCCAGTGTCTAACCACTTAATGTTTGTGTGACTACATGTTTTAAATACGTATTTTATGTAAGTTACTTTGCTAACGAATGCTTATCTACCTACTTAATACACATTTTATTTAAGTAGACACTATTGTTTGTCATTCGTAAATATTGGATGTTCGTTGAATTTATGTTTAGACTAGAATGTGCTCTGTGGTCGGTAACCTGTTGCCTAGCCCACACTACACACTAATAATATTATCTATATAGCAGGTTGAGTTATTGATAAGTCTGTGACATTATTACTTAGCATTTTACATTTGAACTTTAACGTTTACATGTATCGATTGAGTGTTCATGCTTAGGATATTTTGTCAGTCTTTGGAAATTAAACTTATCAATTGATTGATTTATATCAATCGATTTTACTTACATTAGTAGGTATTTCATTAACATGTATCGTATTATGCGTGTCAAAGGGCAGTCGGTTGTGATTACTCTACGTTTCTGTAGCGGAGAAAAGGTCGAATAAGAGAATAATTCAAGGGAAAAGTGTCCTTCGTACGTGCAATATCTTCGCCAGTATAAGTTTATTAAAGCAGTTGATTAATTCTCCCCTAGGAAAATTCTAAGAGCTCTTATTTGGTTGCATTAATTTGATACAATAGCTTATTGTTTTTTGAACTGACACTGTGGAAGGCTTTCATAACAAAGTCGGTTAAAATACATAAAGTCCTTTATCAATTCGTTACGTTGACATTTTGTGTTTAAAAGGCGTGAACCAGTGGTCTACCAGCCTGTTCCTCTGCATATGAGGTCTTTGTGTACCTGACCTTCAGATACAGGAATTCCTACATTACAAAGTCACCAGAGCGGTTAGGTAGAGATATATATTCTTGTGACCACGGATCTCCATTTGCTTGATGTTGGCACATTATTTTCGTCTTATTTTGGAACAAAGCTTTTCGCGAATGTCTTTGCCTTTCAACTCAGCGATAATAAGAAACATACATGTATTTTAAAATACGAAGTTAAGATCCGTCTGGAGAATTTATTATTAGCAATCACTACTAAGAATAGGATACAGACAGACAGAAAGCAACACGTAATCATTCTATCGATCTTTTTATGTTTTGATTTATTGTTAACAATGGAACAACAAAATATTTTCCCACGCTGCCCTGAAGGTTAAATAAAAACAAATGCAAATCACCACTAGCTTAATGGATTGGTGACTTCGCAGATTTTCTTCTCAAATCGTCTTAAAAAAAATCTCCTGGAGGGTTTTTGTAATGCTTACTTATACGTAAGCTACTTATACGTAGACCAACGAGGCAGTGGTCTAGTGGTTGCTAAGCGCGACTGCTGAGCACGAGGTCCTGGGTTCGAATCCCGGGTCGGGCAAAGTGTTACTGGGTTTATCCATTAGGTAATTCTCAGTAGCAGCACGGAGTCTGGATTTGTGCCCGGTTGGTGGCAATAGGCTCGCCCCCTATTACATTGGGACCTAAAAACATTACTGGCGAAATGTGGGTGTACTATATGTGCACCTCTGCCTACCCCTTCGGGGAATACAGGCGTGATGTTATGTTATTTTGTTTTTTCGAAATGGATGTAAGTCGACGACCCAGAGAGGGGTCTTATTGGACGTAACCGGATAAATATGTTATGTTATGTTTTACTTATACGTCTGAGATTCTATTTATACATGCAATACATCCAAATCGGAGATGTTCTGTAAAAAGGGCAAGTGAGGAGTACCCTCAACCCAAGAGCGTGTATGAGGAATGTGATGCGTGTGAATAAAGCAAAAGATGTATGCCAGGATCGTAGCAAATGGAAATCCGTGGTCTCTGCCTAACCCTCAGGGAAACAGGCGTGACTTTATGTATGTATGTATATACATTCAAGAGAAAAGAGTATAGAGAAATCGCTGTGTGGTGTGAGTTTTTCATATCATTGCCCCCTGTTTTACTTGTGCTGTGGGAAAATATATAGATGACTGCTCTGTTGTGGTGGGAAAGCTGTCAAGTTTATCAAATCGGTACCATTCTATTCTGTTCTATTATTAAATCGTGTTAAGGCATCTTCCTTTTTGTTATGTTTTCGATTTTAACAATACCTCATGAAAGCCCATATTTATGGAAATCATTTAAAAAAATTAGGGAGAAATGTAGGCCAGTTTTTCTTCGGGGAACTTCTCTGTAAATTGTTTCTCGTAGTCAAAATTGCGGACGCAAAATAAGCTAACTTTGACAGTCCGCAAAATAAACTCGAACCTCCTTATTCAAAATACAATTTAAACCATGGACTAAATTATACCCGTCACTGTTAATATAATAATAATATCTTTATTTACTCATAGTGTATTTGTAGAACATCGTGTTTTGTTATAATCTTTTCACAATATTTGTATGTTTGCATGTCGAAGAAAACAGATGTCATTGACTTAATACGAGGTTTAGTTATTCCTGGTATGATCCTCGTTCATGAATAAGTGGGCTGTATTCATTCTGTTTTACCGAGGGCATTTGTATACAAAGCTTGACTTTGAATCAATGCGCTGACATAGTTTTTGTACAGGTATACCAACTATAGAGATTAAAAATCATGTTTTAAAAATGTTATAAAGAACCTTACATTACAAAAATTATGTGAATCTGTACATAAATGCAATAATGATTAATTGTTTTGATGAGCGAAAATGGCGCTTAAGAGAACAGCATTAAAACGCATATTCGATCGTTGTTTATTTATAGCGCGTCCATGAACTTTTGCAATGAACGATTCAAAAACTAGACCAGAAGTTCCATAAAAAATCTGTGGTTAATGTTATTACACCAGTATTCTTCAAAGTGGTAAGGCAATATCGTTACTGCACACTCTTTCGCCAAAGACGAGCTTATACCCTATTTTTGGGGAGCAATTCCAACTGTGGGTTGAAACTGAAGGACTTATGATATAATAATCAAGAAGAGGGGCTAAACAGAACTAAGCTTTGGTTAAAATCTAGGCAAGTCTCTTTATTAGTGCAATAAGGTTTATGATGTCTGTGTACATGACTTCATCAGGCGTATTCTGGTACCTTGAAGATTCAGTAATATTGCAACTAAGGGAAAATCCAGAAGATTGGCAGCAGCGTTTTCTGTAATATGACCCCCAATACTGCGATCCCTAAGCCGCTTGCCACGCGTGGGGGTTATGAACCCCCCCCTTACCCAAGGGGGAGGCCTTTGTTCAACAGTGAACGTCGTCCGGCTGTTGATGATGTATACCGATGTTCCTCATTTGCTTTTTCGGGAGTACTTGGCTAAATTGGATTCAAACGGAGGTCTGGACGCAGTTGCGTTTCTACTTACATAGTGTTTGTACTCATGGTCATAAACGTGTATTCTTGAGAGGTCTTCTGTTCTTGTTGCACAGTTGCCGCGGTTATGCGCGGAGTACGGGGCTGTATTATGTGTAATTATCTTGTTAACTGAACAGTGTATCAGTGTCTATTTATAGAACAAACGAACCATATGGTACGCCGGTAATAACAGTTTTGGCTTATCTAATTATTTCAAATGGAGCTTTATTATTGTCATTATAATTTTATGATGTTTTAGCTTATTACATTTTGGGCTGTTAACCATGTTCATTATTTTTTTTTATTTACCAGCCAGCTACGTAGTAGGTTGACTATGATGAGAACTGGCGGAACTGGAGAAAGCGGGTTGTATTTTTATCGTTTTGTCGGAAGAATAATTTAAATGTGGTCCTTTCGATCGTCTTATTATGCATTATCATCGGCCGGAAGACGTCCACTGTTGAACAAAGGCCTCCCCCTTAGAACGCCACAATGAACGACAGCTTGACAATTGCATCCACCGGTTGCCCGCAATTCTGACGATATCTATATACATAATTATATATGTTTCACAAAAGCAAAAAATAAACTTGCACATTGAATTGACCGTCACGATTGGGATGTTTACGCTATCATTAACAACTAGCACACTTATATTATAAAGGCGAAAGTTTGTGAAGGTGTTTGTATGTTTGTTACCTCTTCACGCTCAAACAACTTGACCGATTTTGATGAAATTTTATATGGAGGTAGCTGATACCCTGGATTAATATATAGGCTACATTTTATCCCGAAAAAATGTAGCAGGTAACACCGCGGGGCGCAGCTAGTTATTAATAAGACACTTTCACTAAAAATTGCTGTATTTTTTTGTTAGTGAGTTGAGTTAGTAAAATAGTAACGTCATAATTTTTGTTACTACCATACAAAGTCTAGGGATAATAACATTTTGACAGCTCATATAAAGTACACCAATTGGTCATATACCTATTGGATGATGAGGTAAATGCTATTGTCATATTTAAAAAAACAGTTCAATGTTCGAATATTGTTTTCGTACGTTTCCAAAGTATTTGTAAACGTCACTGCACGAAGCGTGTCGTTGACTAAATGCGTCTCAAACATGTCTTTGTTGAGTTTGAATACTTGACAATGGCACATATAGGTATGTCCTTTGTTCTCTCTTGTTTTTACTTAAAAACACTTTGTTTGAAAATGTTATCAATTAAATGTAGGTCCATTATATAAGTCAGATTAAAAAAATACAAAGGAGTTACAATGGTAATGGTACTCTACCACTCACCGTTTAAATTTAACAATTTGCTATATTTTATTATAACAAGCTTTTATTTAACTTGCAATGTTTGTATGTATGAGTTTCTTTAGGTCAAATCTTGCAATCTAAATTAGTACCACCTTTTAACATCCGATTGAAATGAAATTTTGCATACTTAAATAGGTTTGGTGACAACACAATATTATGTTACTTTTGGTTTAAAAGGCTGTGTTTAATAAATAATTTTAATATTAACTTATTTCATATAAATATTTTTGTTACAAACAAGTGTTTGTTTACTAAGCTGGACATTGATAATATTCGTAACTTTTCCAAGCTATAAACAATTAAGTACTAGGGTATCATCATGATTTAGTTAATGGTCAGTTTAGTTTTTACATACTTCGTCTCGACGCTCAGTAAAAAAAATCAAGATAGTTGAAAAAGTCGGCAATCAGTTTTATCTTGTTATTGAATAATTGCTAAGTATAACTTTAACATATTGCAATTCGTTGCGCTCGACTTATTGAGCTAATGGGAACAGACAGGTGCGATGCCCACACGTACACCTAGTACGTATGTACAAATGTTTTAGGTAAATACCAACCAATCTAGTTTTATGATGTTGGTACCTATATCTCCTAGTGGTAGGTAAGTTACTACTATATACGGAAAACGATAACCATAGTTAGTTTAATATTTAGTTCCTGCCCCCTTACCATGAACTCTTACAGCAGGACAGGTTACGTTGTGGAAGCGAGACGCTGCATCACTGCACTTAGCGGTGTCTCGCTTACACATCGTAAACTATCCTGTTTTAAGAGTTCATGGTATGGGGACTGGTCCCACCTGAAATTTGGACTGTAGTTCTGTGGCAGCATTCTGACGAGTTGGGGACCTTATTTGGTTTCGTAAATAAGAGTTCATTTTTTATATTTGTTATTTATGTCTTCCCTTCCATGTGTTGAGACAAAAGTAAATTCTTTTCTTTCAATTTATTCATACAATATGTCCCAAATTGCGTTAGAAATAAGTACCTACTTTTATGTTCTGTGCCTGTGCTCATTAGTGTGTATAAACTACATTTTGTGTTTCTCATGTAAGTGAAACCTAATGTAATTCTTATGAGAAATAAAGACTATTAACCGTAGAAACCCGGAAAATCGGTTAGGAGAACTTTTATTTTCACTTACTCGGATTATAATCAGATGTAGTCTCATAAAAATATTTTTTCCCTTATTATGAATGACAAAGAGGAATATTACGTTAATGTTTCGAAACATCACTGTTATCTTCGTTATGGTGTGGTAAGATTCTTATCGGAACTCTATCAGCTCATTTGAATGTCATTAGCGAGTAACCACCGCTGCATAACGACGATTTAATGAGTTGTTTATTGTTGGATATTGTTTCTGGTGGCGAGGTGGTGTCGAGTGTCCAATACACTATACAGTCTGGGAATTCATTGGACGTAGGTAGACCTTCTATCTTTCTTCTTGTTCTATATTTAACTGAACCTATGTCTTCCAATAATGATATCGGGTTCTGCGTTCGGAATATGAACTGCTCTTTTCCTTTGTGTTTTTGATATTTTGAACTGGCATTTTACCTTGAAGAGTTACGAGATTATCAACACACATTGTCGACTTTTTTGCTTAGAAAAGTAAAGATTAAAGACTACGCATCGAGGACAGTCGAATAGCATGATAGATATTAGTAGAAACCATAGTTGCATATCTATAATAATTATATTGGACTGCCTGCCGCTTAGCACGAGGTCCTGGGTTCGAATCCCGGGTCGAGCAAAGTGTGGGTTTTTCCATTAGGTAATTCTCAGTAGCAGCACGGAGTCTGGATTTATGCCAGGTTGATTTGTCATTCAATTTTATCACCTTCTGATGTTCTTCTGTTTCTTTTAAAGCATTCTTTACCATACGTTTCTATCTATTTATTTCAGGCAAAATTTGCGTTATTTTCTACAGTGTTTTTCCATGACATTCATTTGAAATAATCACAAATATCTAGAAGGTTAAGATGGTAGGTAGGATTTAAACGGGCATAGGACTTTATACTCATACATATTTATCACTGATATAACGGCTATTTACTCAACTGATATAACAGCTATCATCAAATCTAAATATATTGATATCACGCACTAATTCGGTCAATAAACAATTTTACTTTCAGCCTTCAACAAGTGCGCTTCGTAACAGGACAATGGTGCCCAAAAATTTGTTCACGGTGAAAACAACTTTAAATACAGTGAAACAGAGTTCAAAATATGCGAGTGTTGTGATTAGGAAACACAGTGTGTGGACTCAGGACAAAGTGATTAAATCGCCGTACAAGAATATTGAGATACCGAAGTACACGCTGTATGATTACGTTTGGCAGAACTTGGACAAATGGCCGGAAAGGACTGTTGCTGTAAGTATGGTCTTATTTCTTTGGAGTACTTATTTATCATCATTAAAAAGACTGCTAGACATATGCTACACGATAACCTAACGAGTAAACACTCCTAATTTACAAATATTAGGCTTAGTAGCCGTAGCTTTTAATATAGTAAGTCTAAGTGTCTGATTCAGAGATAGCGTTAAGCCAGGATCAGTGAGCTGCATCGCTGGGAACCCGAGAAATGCAAACAGATGAAGGAGAAAAAAACCAAACAACGTCGCCTATTTGATGTAGTATAGTAGATCTATGTATAAACACTCAACAGTAGAAACTGAAAGCAAAACGTATATGTGGTTAGTTTAAAATTTCATCGTTACTACAGTCATCGTTTAATAATTCTCGCTTTATCTTCAATCTTGGCACAACCCAAAGAGAGGATTGTCAATCGATGTGTGTGGATATTTTTTTTACCTTATATATTTCCCGAAATGTGGGTGTACTATATGTGCACCTCTGCCTACCTCTTCGAGAAATACAGGTGTGATGTTATGTTATATTTCCCAATACATCGACAGCTGGTTAACCGGTTCGAAGTAGTAAACTTAATGTTGTAGTAACGTCACGACACAAGGAGTGTTTCCTTTATCGGGTTGTGGAGGTCTGAAACATAACAACTATCTCTTCGTTTAATACTCGCTTCTGGACGCAAGTATAGTGTAGGTTACAAGACTTCTAATCCTGTATTAGTTTCGGAAACTAAATATTTAGCGTAAGTCCTCAATGGGCTTGATACTGAGATTATGTAAAGTGTTATTTGCATGAAACTTGACGCTGGTTCTAGTGGATAAGAATAACTGATATAGAAGTCTTAGATTTTACTGTTATTAGCGAAATATTGAAGCAACAGAAAACAGCGCCCAATCGTCCATCTATATCGAACAAAATAATGACAAACAAATATTTATCATTAATAATTTCATATCAACCTAATCCATATTGAATGAGCGAAATTTGTCTTAACAAAGTAATGAATTATCAAATCGCTGGCGGTCTGCAATATTAGAAGACGTATAAACAAACAAATGAGAAACTCGATTTAAAAAATCAATGGCAGATTCAATGGTTGTAAAGATGAGGACTATGGACATTGGACTAGAGGATGCCTACGTGCTCAACGACACGTAGGGAGCTACCGATTGTGGCCTCATTAAATTAAGCGACATGTTTTCGTGTAGATACTGAGGTTTGAGACCAAGATTAGCTCTGTTACTTGTCAATTAAGATAAACCTGAAAAAACAGACATGAATTCTAAATGGACAAATGATAATTATGGCACTTTTGAAAAGTCAATAAAACAGCCTGGAATACCCCACCATAGAGTTGTTCACGACTTAGAGGGGTTTATTTTATAGCATTAATGATTAAAATCGTTGTCAATGTACCCCATATCAATAAACCCTATAATACGACTGTCATCGACAATTCTGACGTAGACGTGTGTTGTTGCATACTAGCAAGACTAAAGTCTATTGATGTTCATCGGCAGCAATTCTGATTAAAGGACTGCTACTAAAATTCTTCTTCCTTTTTTTTACTTTTTCGTAAAAGTACATCTTGAAATGTGGTAGAATACTCGTTTTTGAATCAAAATAGGAATACAAGAAACGTTATTTAAAAACAAAACAAATCTTCTTATCTACTTTTTTTAGCTTTTAAGCTTATGCCAAAGATTACTCTGTCAAGATAGATCTCGACAGAGTAATCTTTGGCTTGGAGCTTTGTTGCATCTGTCATACTTATGTTTGAATTCTGCATGAATATTATTGTTAGCGTGTAAGATTGTAAATGATATAATGGAATTAATTTTAATGTAAACATTTTATGCAATATGAACTTGAACGTACTTGAACTATTTGTTCATTATTTTAGAATTGTTGAGATAATAAGATATCCTTATCAGCCAGTACGGAGTGATCTTCAATTTGATACAAATAATCTCTTTACAACGACTCTATTTTTTATATGTTTGTTACTGCTTATAATCTTATCAACAATCTCATTTATATCAAAGAATAAAGGAGTTCTGATATCTGACACAATAATAATCTTTCTTAATAGTTCATGAGCGATAAAACGGCACCAATGTTATGCAAAATAAGTTTTTATTTATATACACGTAGCTTTACTGGGATTTGTCGACCTGATTGGCGCAGTGGCTAAGCAATAGGACTGCTGAGCTAAGGGTTGCGGGTTTGATTCTCGCACGGGGCAAAACTTTGTGCGAACCACAGATGTTTGTCCCGAGTGTTTCTGTATGTGTTATTTCATGTTTGTGAAACGCACCCACGATACAGGGAAATTCCTAGTGTGGGGCGACGTTTTTTAAAAAAAATATATCTACATAATATATTTTGACCGCACACCGAAATATGTATTTTTTATTTACTGCACCATGTAGTTTTACAGAAAACAAAAGATATTCTATCTTAAAGTAACATAGACCCTGTAAGATACCACGTGTTTTTAAAAGTATAGCAAGGTAGCCAATGTTTACCTTGCTGCCCATTATCGAAGACAGTAAAAAAAGCAGCATGATTATATTATATATGCTACTACAACTTTTCATTTATTTAGGTCTGTGCCGTCACCGGTCGAGGGTACACCTACGAGCAAGCCTTCAAGCTATCTAACACCTTCGCGGCAAACCTCCGGACGAAGTTCAAGGTCCGCGATGGAGACGCCGTGGCAGTCATGCTGCCTAATGTCCCAGACTACCCTATAGTATCCCTGGGTATATTGGAAGCAGGAGGAGTGATTACGACTATCAACCCTGTGTATACTGCCCGTAAGTATGTTTTTGAATGCTCCTAATTACCACGTTTAAGTAATACTTTGTTATTGTACCGTAAACAGTTAGTTATTATAATGATTTCTAGTTTGTTATTGTTATATTTTGCCTTCGTGCTGTTATCGACATAACTGCTGAACGTTTATAGTTCATGTATTAGAATAAAGGGTGCAGTGTGGTAGCCGGTAGAGAATTGACCACCACTTTCCTCCCGTGGGTGTCGTAAGAGGTGACTAAGGGAAAATCCAGAAGATGGGCAGCAGCGTCTTCTGTAACTTCACTACCAATACTGCGATTTGCCAAGCGTGGGGATTTTGGCAAGCTCCCCCCATTTTATGGGGAGTCCTTTATTCCACAGTGGACGTCTTATGGATGACGATGATTAGATTAATTTTTATGGTTGTAATGTCGTCAGGCTTGCTTTATTTTCTTTGGACTTGACTTCGGCATAGAGATGCTCTATTTACCTCTAACTAGTGAATATATTCTTACACTTATGTTTGGGATTCAATCTAGTTTTGAAGTAGAATTTTTATCAAGATACATTATTTTAAAAGTATGAATTGACATTGACGTTGCTAGTGCAAACGTTTCGTAATCAAAAGCTGTATTGAAAACAATTTCAAACAACAAAGTAAGCACATACAATTTGATCTAAACCGCCTATTATAATGGAACCTCTGAAGTAGCTGATTAAGTTTTATAGTTAATAAAATTAATCATACCATTTATGGCTAACGTTTTATACTAGGAAAGGTATAAAATAGCAAATTATGCTTCATAATGGCCATAAAAATAATAACTCTGTTTGTTTTGCAGATGAAGTACATCGCCAATTGAAGTTGTCTGCGGCAAAGATCATAGTGACATTACCAGAGATAGTGCCAATAGTGAAGGAAGGTTTAAAGATCGCTAAATTGGACATTCCAATCATTGTAGTCAAAACCAATGGAGATCCCATACCCGAAGGAACAGCACTGTTCAACGAACTAAGCGAAGACTTGCACGTTGATAAGACTTGTCTGAAAGAAGTTAGAAGGAGTCCCAATGATATATGCTTCTTACCGTATTCTAGCGGGACGACCGGCTTGCCAAAAGGCGTGGAGTTATCACATAGAAACATTATTGCTAATTGCGAACAGATTAATGAACCATTAATTAAATTGCACAATGAAACTACGGGTGAGTTACTTTAATGTAGTTTGTACACATCGATACTGCCGCTGACTGCGATCTTAGTTTGTATATTGGATTTAGTATTGGTTGTGATTCTTATTAGGAACATATGAAAGTAGACTGACATACAAATTATGTACGTTTTGCGATTTTACTGATTATGGTTTAATATTATAATTATCTTGGTTTCTGATTATATTAGTAGTTCATAAAACTATGATATGATTTAGTGTATTTCAACAGAATCGTCAAAAATTAGGTCATTATTGTAACTATATATTTGATTCGTATATTCTCCAGCAACTCACCAAGATGTGGTGATGGGGGTTTTACCACTGTTCCACATCTACGCGGCTTCGGTCATGATGTTCCACAAAATGTCGATGGGCGCCAAGCTGGTGACCCTGGCCAAGTTCCAGCCGGAGACGTACCTGAGGACAATTGAGAAGCATAAGACGAATATTCTGTTGGTTGCACCGCCTTTGAGTAAGTATTCTGTTTGCATAGGTGGTTTGAGTATATTGTCTGTAGGTATCATTTATATTGGTTGAGACTTATTTAATTTGATATATTTGTTTATTGCAATTAACCAATTTAAGCGTAATAATTAGATTTCTACTGTGGACTGTGGTCGGACGAAAGACAAAGAATAGAATAAGAAAAGAAAAGATCTGCTAGTCTATTCATCCAGGACTTGAAGCTTACTTATTTATGGTTCTGGCATCTATTGGTAGTATTTCATACAATACCTACGATGAATATGTTTCTGTTGGAGCGTTTTAATTACTAGTCCAAAATTCGCTGTTTCGCGTTGCGAATAATTCATACATACATTAAGATTGTGACGTCAATCTTGTATAATTATGAACTGGTTTATATTAATAACACAAGCTGTATGCATGGCGATATCACGATAAATACAATAACAGGTACACGCATTCATAATGATAATATGAATGTGTGCAAATAGGTAGATTATATACATTCACATTTCTACGACCACACCCATAAAGTCTGTGTAAACAGTATAAAAATTAAGATCACGTATTCAAACGCACACATACATCAGCTGTTTCATTTGTTTACTTCGAGTAGGCCACACTCGCCGCACAAGGCCATTTGAGAACCGAATGTCCGGATTCTATAGAACTTGTATGCCGACTTGGGTCAGTGCCCTCTTGTTTGTTTGTCAATAGGGACTATTATTGTTTACACTTTGTTAATAACAGCGTCTTTAGTGTTAGCTGTTTGTTCTCTATTACTAACTTCTATTCTAGGCTGCTTGGACGATAAAATGTTATTTAGTTCACTGGCCTGTTGCTTGTTTGTGATAATAAGGGTTATATTTGTGTACGCATTGTATCCACAATGTAGACTCAATTTACACGTTTTATAATGTTTGTTGTATGCATTCATGAGCTTTTGTTGTAGTTTTATTTTCATTACCCGTATCTAGTATTTACTTAAGCGATAGCAAAAAATAAGTGATGTAAAAATAATGTTACTCAATGTTTTATGTTATAATTCAGTCACTCGCTCTAAACACACATTTAAAAAATATTAATATTTTTAAATGAAGATGAACGTTCAAAAAAATGTTGACATTATTTTCATATGCTTGTCAGAGGCTACAATCATTTATAAAAAAATAGTTTTTTCTGAATAACTAAATGAAATATTGTTTATGTGTTTTACATTTTTTTAGAGATAGTTTTTAATAAACACGCCAACATTTTTGTATTTAGAACGCGATGGCATTTTTGAATATTCCAAGTTACTTCTTATATCTTTTATTAAATCTCTATAGAGTTCTCCGCTCTTAGTATACATTCTAAAACTAAACATAAAGTTTCCTTTCCGCATTACTCATAAAATAGTTGCTACAACAAACCTCCTTGACTAACTAACTCTCTACTAATATCGTGCCTGTTCTAAATTCCAGTACTCCTGATGGCAACTCACCCGGCAGCGACTCCGAAGATGTTTGATCACATCGAGGTGCTTTGCAATGGAGCTGCGCCTCTGTCGGGCAGCGATGTTGAACGGCTACTAGATAGGGCTCAGGTAAACATTATATTTACTACTCATCGGTCTACTTTTAGCCTGTTACTTAGTCAGCATAGAAAATAGACCCTTAAATTCTCGCTCTGCTTAAAATTAGTTTTAATCTAGAGGACGTAGATGGTCTTTGTCCACGTGGTCCGGTTATTGAATATGAAAATATCGTTGTTGGACAAACGGCCAGTCTACGAAAAGGAATAAAGGTAACTCCTAAATTCAAAACATATGACCAACCGGTGGATGCAATTGGTAAGCTGTCGTTCATTGTAGCGTGCTAAGGGGGAGGCCTTTGTTCAACAGTGGACGTCTTCCGGCTGACGATAATGATAAACCAAGAGTACCTACAACTATCATACTTTATCCATTTTTAAGCTCTTGTATAACAAAAACGTTAATAGTTGAAATAAACAGACGGGTTACGTAAGTGCTAAAAACTTGACACGCCGACCAGTTTTAGATTCGACTTCTTTATTCCGCAGCTTATTTCTTATCTTGTATTAATCATTAGCTCGCCATTAGACAGTAATATTGGTTGTCTAAAACAACTACAAAACATAACATCACGCCTGTATTCCCCGAAGGGGTAGGCAGAGGTGCACATATAGTACACCAACATTTCGCAAGTTATGTTTTTAGGTCCCTAATGTAATAGGGGGCCTATTGCCATCAACCGGGCACAAATCCAGACTCCGTGCTGCCACTGAGTATAACCTAATGGAAATACCCAGTAACACTTTGCCCGACCCGGGATTCGAACCCAGGACCTCGTGCTCAGCAGTCGCGCTTAGCGACCACTAGAGCAACGAGGCAGCCTTAAAACAAAATTATAATAAACCGAATTTCATTTTCAGCGTGACTTGGACTTCAGACAAGGTTATGGTCTAACGGAGACCTCTCCAGTTGTCAGCCTGACTCCGAAGGGAGTCAAACGATACGAAGCAACCGGCCCTCCCATACCGAGCACGGAGCTGAGAATAGTTGATGAGAGCCTTAGGAACTTGGGTCCTAAAGAGGTTCGTAAATATATGACGTCAGATTTTTGAAATATATTAGAGTATAGCATAGTGTGCCAGATTAGTTCCATATAAGTAAAAAGTAAGAAATGGCCTTATTTCGTCATGGTTACATTTAGATTATGGACTGGAAATCATTTAATGCATTTAAAACTTGGGTTTTCTAGTTTATTATCTGGAAATACCGAATAGTCTAGTTCTCATTGACCCTGAATGAATGTTTTAAAGTATTCGATATTTTTTTGCACCAGCAGAGAAGAGGCAGATCATAAATTAGATCGATGTAATTATTTTTGTATACCGCAAATTCTTTAAACATGAAGTATTCCGAATTTTCAGAGAGGTGAGCTCCTAGTCCGAGGTCCGCAAGTCATGCGAGGGTACAGAGAGAACCCTCAAGCCAACAACGAGTCATTCACCTCAGACGGCTGGTTCAGGACAGGAGACTTGGCGATAGCCGACGAAGATGGAACCATTACTATTGCTGATAGACTTAAGGAGCTTATTAAGGTAATTATAGGTTTACTTATACTGCTTTTTGATAATAAAGTGTTAGCACTTCAGAATAAAGTACCGCTATTTTAGGTAAGACATGTATTTAGTTAAGCTAAAGTGCCAAAAATGGTACAAGATACGTAAAAAGTCAAAACCAGCATATTTAAGCCGAAAAACATGTTACTGATTTCTTAAAAATCGTTTACACTTACACACGTAAGCACACAATACAATGACTAAAGAAACAGTGAACGTGATACTTTATATTTTTAGTAATGACGTCAATGCGATCCAGATAATTTTTGGTACCAACCAGTGGAATTTCACCAAGGCTTCAAGCCAAAATAAGCAACAAGGCAATAACATTATAAAACATTTTCCTTTGCAGGTCAAGGGCTTCCAAGTGCCTCCTGCAGAACTCGAAGCATTATTACGCGAGCATCCAGCTGTCAACGATGCAGCCGTCATCGGACTACCTCATCAGACCAAAGGAGAAACTCCAAAAGCCTTCGTAGTACTCAAGAATGGCCAAAAATGTTCTCAGAAGGAACTCAGTGAGTTCGTTAACGAGAAAGTGGCAGCTTATAAACATGTAGACGATATTATGTTCATCGATAGTGTTCCAAAGAGTTCCGCTGGGAAGATTTTGAGGAGAGTTTTGAGGGAACAGTACTGTTAGTTTAAGGTTCAGGTAGGGTTCTCTATTCCATATAGCATTTGGTAAATTCGGGTCCGATCTTCGGTTTAATTCTAGGGTCAGGCAGAGCATCTTTAGGTGCTTCCATTACGAAATTCTCACTAGCAATACTGGGTCTGGATTTGTGTCCGAGGGATGACAATACGCTCGACTGGATTGGGAAATAACTTGGCGAAAATGGGGCGTACTATATTTCGTAATCCCTTTATAACCCATAGTATGCAAAAGGCAGATAAAAGGCCCACACGTTCCGGGATGCACAATTAAAATTGCTTGTGCTTGATAATCCTGATAGGTTTATCAAAATGCTATTTGGCGTGATAACTTGATAAGTCTAATAGTTATGTTTAAGTTTTTTTGTTGTATGTAATTCTTAAGGTGATATTTTTTATATAATTATATTATTTGCAATGGAATAGAAAAAAATCTAATGAGGTATTCAATGGAGTAAACAAATGAGAATCAACGTATTGTTTTGTAGTAATGTATTAATCATCTCTCAAGTTATACATAATATAATATACGTTTTGAGAAATATAAAGAAAAAATAAAAAATATTTTTTTATGTACTTTTATAGCATTTTTATAAAGTATATAATGATAAATATAAATAAAGCTTTAAGGATTTGTAAATATATATTCGAACAGATTATGTAAACGAAATACAAACTTATTAAATCGAAAGTTGTTGTTTATTACATATTAAGGATTATTTATACATATTTTTATATTACTTTTAAATGCCTTTATTCTATCGCGAGTGTGGCTGCTTAAACCTGGACTAGGAATTCTAACAGCTTAGTGTTCTTTGAATTTGTTATCACTGTTTCTTTCTTTCTGTGGGTACCTAGAACATTACATATTAAAGACATTTAGAAATACGCATAGATGTAGATGACATAATGTTCAAAGCGTGATTGCTGAGCACGAGGTCCTGGGTTCGAATCCCGGGTCGAGCAAAGTGTTACTGGGTTTTTCCATTAGGTAATTCTTAGTAGCAGCACGGAGTCTGGATTTGGGCCCGGTTGATGGCAATAGGCTCGTCCCCTATTACATTGGGACCTAAAAATATAACTGGCGAATTGTGAGCCCCGTTATTCATAAAAAATACAATTTTATAACACGGATTAAATTATACTTGTCTGTATTAATAGATATGTCGATAGACTTTATACGGGGTTTAGTTGATTCCGGTATGATCCTGGTTTACGGTAAAGTGTAAGCCAACTTGCGTACGCACAGATACTCGTATATATATGGAATAGGTATAATTACAGGTACATAGTATGCTTGTGTACAGTAATATAACACTCAAGTAAATTTTGAAATATTTTTGTAACTTGTGAATATTTGTATTCTGTTTGTTATTAATATAAAAGATATAATAAAACATTTTTTGATAATGACGTATTGTATTATTGCCTTTTCTATGTTGAAACCGAAATCCTAGACTATTCATTTTTTCTTTTAATATCGATATTTTTTTCGTGTCCACGATCTAGACTCTTTTTGACCAAAAAGTCGCCACCTGTGGGTCCGTTCGTTGGCCTCCATCATGTCCTGGAGGGTGCAGACTGCAGGTGCTAGTGCAGTTTGGGCCGAACAAAAGGTGCGCCATGTCCTGCGATAGGACAATGCATTAGAAAAATATTGATTATAATTTAATTCAGATAAGTTTAACTTGAATAAATTATTCTAGTTACATATTTTGGTTTCGTTATACCATTTCCTTATGCTCCTTTTTTTTATATAGATGTTCCCAAAAACCTGGTCCTGTAAATTTCCAATTTTAAAGTTGAATAGCATCACAAAAGAGAGGCTAAGTGCGGAAAATGCCCAGCAAAACCAAACCAAACCAAACCAAAGCATCACAAAAATTCAAGCATTTAAAAATAAATATTACTTTCTAAAATTGTAGTATGTCGTGTAATTCGGATAAGTGTCAATAATTTATAATGTTAGTTTACAAGTCACACCCGAATTTTGTATTTATTACACAATAAATAAATTAATCTCTGCCCCATCGACTACAAATATCTAAAGGTTAAAATGGTTAGAAGTCGCTCGACTGGCATTCGATGCGCACGCATCGATCAGAATAACTTATTCAAGTACACATTTTAGTATTCCACTATTGCAATGTTTAACATTATGTTTCGATTCAAGCCGCGCTTAAAATATACAAGTGTAAGAGTGTGCTTCAGAGAGATAAGTGTTTGGACAAGTGAAAACGTGTGTGTTTCGCGGTATGAAGACGTAGATATACCTAAGTTGACTGTCGACCAATACCTGTTTAGGAATCTGGATAAATGGGCGACTAAAACTGCCGTGGTAAGTAGTACTAATACTAGAAATTTCTCCCGTATCGTGGGTGCGTTCAACAAACATGACATACATATTATTTACTATATATTCCGGTTATACTCACGGGTGTATTCGGGAATGCCCGACTAATTTCGGCCCGGAGTTCGGCTCGCGACTCTGCCGCGTAACCAGCTCATGAATAAGGGCTCCGGTCGAGTTCGAAACTAGTCGGGCATTCCCGAATACACCCGTGAGTATAACCGGAATATATAGTAAATCATATGGATAACACTCACGAAAGTTATTATAGTAAAATTACGTACGTACATAAACCCGGCCTCGAGACAATCATCTGTGGATCACACAATTTTTTGTTCCATGCGAGCATCGAACTCTCACCTAAAGGGCAGTAGTCCAATCACTTATGAACCAATCAGGTCGTTAACTTAACGAGGTCTCGAAGATCTATAATAAGTAAGCGGCTAAAGTATTATGAGGACTTAGATAAGTGGCAAAATGTTTGACGAATAGACATAACATCATGCCTGTATTCCTCGAAGGGGTTGGCAGAGGTGCACATATAGTAACCCACATTTCGCCAGTTAAGTTTTTCGGTCCCAATGTAATAGGAGGCGAGCCTATTGCCATCATCCGGGCACAAATCCGGACTCCATGCTGCTACTGAGAATTACCTAATGTAAAAACCCAGTAACACTTTGCCCGACCCGGAATTCGAACCCAGGACTTCGTGCTCAGCAGTCGCGCTAAGCAACTACTAGACCAACGAGGCAGTCTTCGTATCACGAATAGAATGATAAATGTATGGGGATGACATAATATTTCGACACTTTACCACTTGTACCCTTTGTAGGTTCAAGTCAACCATCTAAGTTCATAAATGCAGTTCAAACGTTTGTACCTATATGCAGTAGGTACCTGTCAGGTGTCTTGAGATCAAAGTTTTATTAGTGGCTGCTTCCTTGAGATACACGTTTTTATGTAAATGGTATATTTTTAAGCAACATTTTATTTGCAAATCAGACAAACAAGTCAGTCAACTCAACTTAACCAACTCATGTATAGCATAGCGTTTATTAGATATGTATTACTACTAAATTTAAAAAGGCACTGAGAAAATGGCTCGTGGATAAGTGTTTTTATACATTAAGGTCTCATTGGTTTTGTTGTGTGGTATCCGGCCTAGAATTGACCACCCCTTTTCCTCCCGTGGGTGTCGTAAGAGGCGACTGAGGGAAAATCCAGAAGATGGGCAGCAGCGTCTTCTGTAACTTCACAACTAATACTGCGATCCCCAAGCCGCTTGCCAAGGGTGGAGACATCGAGACACGATGATACATTAAGGGAATACTTCCAAGAAAATTAAACTACTAAAAAACTAAAACTTAATTTTTAGGGTAA
Source organism: Abrostola triplasia (assembly GCA_946251915.1). Taxonomy (NCBI): domain Eukaryota; kingdom Metazoa; phylum Arthropoda; class Insecta; order Lepidoptera; family Noctuidae; genus Abrostola; species Abrostola triplasia. The sequence goes on along the minus strand of OX276434.1, from coordinate 2,937,594 downwards.
ATACTGCATAGGTAATTAATTATACATAAGTAAGTAAAATATTTGCATGTCAAATAAAAATGACAAAATTTGCTGATTTTTCGTACTTAAATTTATAATCCTCTGTAATACCACATTTAAAGTAAATAAATATTTGAATTTGAATATTTTATTGAGAAAATATACTTTCGAGTCTTTAAATTCAATGTACCTACACTATTTTACGTTATAAAAAGATTATGCTATAACGTCACTGAATTACTCAAAAACTGAAGACTAATCCTTTTCTCTGTCAATCAATTTTGAATTAAACTCTTTTCTCTACATCCACTTATAATTATATCTGTATGTATTTTATTAATATGTACAATAATGAATTAAGAACCTGCACGAAAGAAGTTCTTCACATTAGGTTTTTTGAAAAGGTTTCCTAATCTAACCTAACCATCTAACCTAATCGTCATTATCTGCAGCCCGATTTTACCCACTGCCAGGTACAGACCTCTCTTTTTGTGTGCTCCATGCCTTCTACTAAAAGTATGATGAGACCAACAATTTCCCAATTTAAAAATACATTCTCAGGTCTGTGGAGAAACAAACAGAGGATATACGTACGAGCAAGTGTATAAAAAATCAAGAATCTTAGCAGCAAATTTGAGAAGAAAGTTGAAAATCAAAGATGGTGACGTAATTGGTGTTGTGCTGCCGAATGTACCTGAGTTCCCTATAATCACCTTTGGCATCCTTGCTGCTGGCGGCATAGTTACGACTTTCAACCCTATTTACACAGCATGTAAGTTTATTATAATTTGACACTTGTATTTTATCCTGAAGGTATACGAACTATATTTTTCATAATTATTTCAACTAGCTAACTAATATGTATATGTCAAGTAAAACTCCCCCACTTATACGTTTACCTCTGTTAGCTATCACAATCAAGAACTTTTGTCTGTCCTTGTACATGTACAAATGATTTTTATCTCTTATATTTTCCTTTCAGATGAGATTCAACGTCAGATAATGTTGTCAGATGCCTCAGTGATCATCACTAATGAAGACATCGTTCCAACAGTAAAACAAGCTCTAAAACTATCGAAAATAGACCTTCCAATTATAACATTGAATCTAACACAAAGTATTACAGAAGGTACAATTTCTTACCAAGAATTAGTTGACGACAGTCACGTAGATTTGAGTGTACTCAATGAAGTTAAGAGGAATGATGAAGATTTGGCATTCTTGCCATATTCTAGTGGAACTACAGGATTGCCAAAAGGAGTCCAATTGACCAACAGAAATCTTATTACGAATTGTGAACAACAGAATACTGAATTGAGACAGTACGAGTACACTACTAGTAAGTTAATTTATTGTTATTACGTTAATGATTCTGCTACAGTATTAGCAATATTGAGACGTGAGAGAAATTCAGGTTGAATACAATTTGACTGCCAAGTGTTAGGTCTACACTCAGTAGTACTACGCAGCAAATTAATTACTCTTGTTGTTCACTAGGGTGGCCCAGGGTTTCTCCCGCATTAAAATTGAATTTAAAAAGAGCATTTAGACCATTTAGCGACCGAAAAAATGTTGACCGCCGAATGATATCGTTCTTTCTCTCGAGAACAGTTATTTTTTCTAGATGAAAGGTACCCTATGACCTTTCTGTACTCTAGTGGCGTATAATATGAAGATCAGTTGAGTGGATTAGGCGTTAAAAGGTCACAAACAAACAACATTATTCTTTCTTTTATAATATTATTAAAGAATCTTTGCACGGAGATTTTGAAGGAAACACAAACCTTAATCTTTCCTAACCACCTACATATTCATTGAGACTAAGCCCTAATAGAATAACAAACAATCCTGAATCTACACACATGTCCGCAAACGTTACTTTACAATGTTAGATGAACAAGTGAACCAATTTGTTTAACTGTTCGGATCGTCTCGTACAAATGTTAGGATCGCAGTTCGATATTGCTTTCCGAGCGAAAAAATCAGAGCAAATTGCACTCCGAGTTTTTGGATTACGGGTTCGAGCGAACCACAGATAACGTGACGTGCACTTTTTATAAATGTTCACCGCGTTCGTTGAAGAATACGCAATGCGTGATGTCGTCCTTTTGATAGTCATGTGCATTTTGTAGGTTGAATGAAACGGCTGGCAAATAATAATTGTTAGTGCTGTTAAACTCATAGACATCGTCATTCTTGTCTTCTAGTGAACCAAGAGACGCTAAAAGCGAGAAAGATATGACTACGAGCAAGAAAGTCGCTAGCGCGTTAAGTCATTTGAAATTATGCTTCTAAAATAAATTCTGTGGGATTGCGTTCTGGTAATACGCAGTGGCCCGAAAAGAAGGGAAGGTATTACTTGGTTTAGGAGAAGCACTAGCGAATTTTCTCAGGTATGTTTTAAACTATGCTCAAATAAACTGCTGTAAGTTTCTGTTCTGGTAATACATATTAATATCATTTTAAATCCTTATTATCCTTATCATTTTCTTCATCGAAAACGTAATGGTAAAAATTAATCATCGCTAGCATAACGTGTTACATTACAAGCAAACGTAAAAAAATATGCCTTTAGCTCACTGATAAATTCCTCAACATTTTATGGCTATCATCATCATCATTAGCCGGAAGACGTCCACTGCTAGACAAAGGCCAGCCCCTTAGAACGCCACAAAGAACGACAGCTTGCCAATTATGGCTATACCTTGCCTAATTTAATTATCTCTTGTCTTTTTAGATTCGTACCAAGACAGCACTTTGGTTATACTACCAATGTTCCACTCTTATGGCCTGAGCATCTGTATGCTCCACAAGATGTCTGTCGGCATGAAGCTAGTGACGTTGCCCAAGTTCCAGCCAGATTTGTTTTTGGATGCTTTATTGGCGCACAGGCTGCAGTTGCTGTATTTAGCACCGCCTATGGGTAATTTTTACACTCATTCAATCATTGAAAGTTTAATGAACCGAATAGAGTTTCAATGTTGGTTATAATGAACCTTGTTATTGCGGTGCCATAGATGTGTATGATATGACACCCCATAGATGAATTAGCTTAATTAAGTGTACCTCATAATTGACAGTTTATTGGCATGCACTATAAACTTCTAGCCTTCAAATAATAGTATGAAGATGGCAAAACCGTCAAGTGGTATATGAGTGTTCAATAGCATACATTTGGCGTAATAATGTACGAGTAAATTTTGTACTAAACAGTCCTTAATCTTTTGACTTTAAAACTACACACCACTGTATAATTCCTTTGGTTTTCGTCATACTTGTTCTTAAATAAAAGCTTATAATTAAGTGCGAACATATTGATGGAATGTGGGTTATGTTTACAGTAATGTTTCTCGGTGCATACCCAAAAGTGACTGCTAAACATTTGGAGTCCGTAACCACCATAACGTCAGGAGCTGCACCGCTGCCGACCGCTGACATTCAAAGACTCTTCGAGAAAGCTCAGGTGTTTACGTAATTTCATTTTTATGCCATTTTCTAGGAAGTTCTAGTCAACTTATATCTTCTTCACGTAATTTATACCACAATTTTGGATAAGCTTCGTGTATGGTTTCTTACAATTTAGACCAGAAACTGTTTAGCGTTATTTAGTATTTATATAATCCCCCGACTATAAGTAAATAAGTTGAGCGGATATTCTTTTCGCCTAACGTCTTCGATGTTGCAAGTATGTGACCTATTTGAATTTTATTTTTAAACTAAACAGCAATTTTGCCTTAAGAAAGATTTACCTAACGATTGGATTATTTTTTGTTAATATATTACTTTATTTGCAGCGTGAATTCCAGTTCAGCCAAGGTTACGGTATGACAGAGGCATCCCCATTGGTCAGTTTGTCGGCGCCCGGTCAGAACTCTTTTGAGGACGTTGGGTATGCTATACCTAACATAAAACTGAGAGTAGTTGATGAAAACATGAATAATTTGGGACCAGGAGAGGTTAGTTTTAAGTAGCTGTTATCTTTGTAATGATAACTCTTATTTGTCCTTATATAGTAGCCAAATGCAAATTCCCTCTTTCCTTGTATATTTTATTGTTCATGGTCAATATACTAGGAAAAAGTCGAGTTTGTCCCGCCATCTAATTTTAAAAGTTTAAATTTAACGAATTAAATAAACAGGTTATAATAATTATTTTTTTAAACCGTCGCCCCACACTGATATTCTAGTTATGGTAGCACCTAGACATTCCGTAATTGTACTTAGGAAACCAGAAAACCTGAGAAATTTTTCAACGGTGTGTAAAGCCTTGTCAGAGGCTTACAGGCGGTTTAAACACCAGGTTGTTTATCAACCATACGACAAGAAGAAGATACTGATGATAGCATTAAATTTTTGAAATATAATACAATTCTGTTTTAGGTTGGAGAACTGCTCATCGAAGGTCCCAATGTGATGAAAGGGTACTTAAAGAACCCACGGGCCAATAGCGAGGTTTTCGTGGATGGAAACTGGCTGAGAAGCGGTGATTTGGCGAAGATCGATGAAACCGGGCTTCTGACTATAGCCGATAGACTTAAGGAACTTATTAAGGTACTGTATTCATCTGATTCGGAAATTTGAATGTAACATTACCATCTAATTAAGTATAATATTAATTTTATGATCTTTTATTTATGTTTTCTTCATAATATACATAGTTGTCGCGTAAAATAGCAGATTTAACATGTTGGGATCTGTTACAGATAGCTGTCAATAGGTATATGAATTAAAAACGAAAACATAACTGGCGAAATGTGTGTGTGAGGGATTACACGCATGATATGATGAAAAACACAAATTACACTTTAACTTAAACTTAATGTATTTCGAGATATTGATTGTAATAATTATAGTTTTGTGGGAGTCGAGTCTGACAATAGGGTATCAAAAACGCTGAAGTGATATAATTATTTCTAATTGTTATAACAGTTAAATATGAGTTATACTTACTTTTACTAAACGTTTGCCTGTATCAGAAGTAGCAGATCAATTGACGTTACAGCAAACAATTGCTCTTGTTATTCTATAAGGCGCTTATGACTTTGTATAACAAATGGTTTACACCCATGAAAGAAAATACAGTCATTTCAATTATTATTTGAATTTATTTTGCTTGCTACGGACCAGTTCTAGATCTTATTTAATTATTTATGATGAATTCTCTTGTCTTACAGGTCAAAGGCTACCAAGTGGCGCCGGCTGAACTAGAAAACGTTCTCAAAGAACATCCTTCAATACTAGATGCAGCCGTCATTGGTGTTCCTAATGAGGCTACAGGAGAGAGGCCTAGAGCCTTTGTGGTCCTCAAACCTGATGCCAAAGCAACTGACCAGGAAATAATGGACTTTGTCAGCAAAAAAGTAGCGCCGTACAAACAAATAAAGCAAGTCACATTCTTAGATGATATACCGAAGAATCCGTCTGGGAAGATTCTTAGAAAGTCCTTAAGAGAGACGTTTTGTAAATAGATGCTAAGGTTAAAATATGGTATTGTTGTTGAATAGAATAAATGGTTTTTGTTAATGTCATGTTTTATATACCCTATGATACGTCTGTATAATCCAGAAGGAGAAGAGAGCTGAAACAGCTTTGTAGGCAAGTTTTACATGCCTTACTTAAGGATAATGTCATTTGTACCAATTTTAATTTACGTGAAATGAACGAATACTGTTGCAAAGCTAGTAGCTGCTGTTGATGTTATATTTTCTGTCAATACAAATAGGTTTACATACTAGATGGCGCTAGCATAGTATATTTTTATCATATAACTGCTAGTTTCTCTGCGTGTTAATATTAAGTCATCATCAGTTGGAACACGTCCACTGTTGAGTTGAAAAAAGGTCTCCCCCTTGGAACGGAGGCGTGCCATAATCCCCACGCTTGGCAAGCGGCTGGCGGATAGCTGTATTGGTGGTGAAGTAACAGACGCTGCTGCCCATATTCTGGATTTTCCCTTAGTCACCTTTTTCGATACCCACGTGAGGAAAGGAGGTGGTCTTTTCTAGGCCGGACACGGGAAGGATAGGAGTCCCAAGGAATTGTGTAATCCGAAAATATTTGTCCCGACTCCTGGAGTCGCCTAGGGTGTTTGATGATAATTTTATGTCTGTCAAACTCCAAATGCAGGGTTTGTTTAAGCATAGTAAAAAAAACTACCTCGTTGGTCTAGTGGTCGCTAAGCGTGACTGCTGAGTACGAGGTTCTGGGTTCGAATCCCGGGTCGGACAAAGTGTTACTGGGTTTTTCCATTAGGCTCTCCCCCTATTACATTGGGACCTAAAAACATAACTGGCGAAATGTGGGTGTACTATATGTACACCTCTGCATCCCCCTTCGGGGAATATAGGCGTGATGTTATGTTTAGTAATAATGCATTTTATTATATGGAATTCATATGAACTATATATATAAACGTAACTTCTTTATGCCTCCTTGAAACCAAGTAGCATGTAAGTGGGAAGATATTAATATGGCATGACATATTTACGTAGAGACTACTTAATTATGGCATACATATAATCATTGTAGGAACATGCAAAAAGGTTCATGTTTTAAATGAAACACGGAATATTCCGTTAAACAAGTTTTTTTAAGTATAAATTTCGCGTAAATATAAAAAAACGTTATGACACAGACCAATTATAATTTGTATGCGAGCTTAAATAACAGAATTGCGTATTAAAATTCATAATAAGTTACAATAATAATCATTATCATAATTATAGCCGATTTTTATAGACGGCGACTAAATAAAATCACGTTCGCCACGAAAACTTCAGCGTCACGTGTATGGTCGACTTTTATATCTTACTTTTAGTAGAATATTAAGAAGTAGCATATATTATGAGGTAAACACGGGAGCTAATAAAAACACATTCTTTAAATCTTTTAACAAACTGATCGCTCAGTTTTGGAGTTTGTGACGTTTCTTCAATTTTTTTTATTCTTATATTTTTACAGGGTACTTTTAACGTTTCTTCTTCACAGTCGACACTAGCCCCATCTAAAACCCTTGTAAAGGCTATTCTCTTCTTTGGAAGCGGTGAAGGGTGAGCGTTTTGGGGGCTGTCTTACGCATGACTTTCAAAAAAGTTAGAATTTTTCTTTTGTTCTTTCTTATGGCTATATATTCTTATCGCTTATAAATATAAATTGTGAATAATAATAACAGCCTATAACTAACTGCCCCACTGCAGGGCAAAGGCCTCTTCTCGTATAGCAAAGGATTGAGCATTGATCACCAAGCTAGCTCACTGCGGGTTGGCGATTCCTGATTGTGTAGTCCTTAATAAAAATATAAACTTTAGGCCATAACTATACCAAGGTCCAAGGTTCAGCTGGAGATACTATATTTCAAATAAACGTCTAGCTTAGAATTATGGCCCCATCTTTTGGAACCCTCTACGATACCTAGACTTATGCTTTTTAACATCTCTAAAGAAAACAGCAGCAGTCTCTATCCTATTACAAATATAGTCTATACAAAAAAACATAAAAAAATGATAATTATAATGAAGCTCGACTGCTGAGCACGAGGTCCTGGGTTCGAATCCCGGGTCGGGCAAAGTGTTATTGGGTTTTTCCATTAGGTAATTCTCAGTAGCAGCACGGAGTCTGGCAATAGGTTCGCCCCCTATTACATTGGGACCTAAAAACATAACTGGCGAAATGTGGGTGTGCTGTATGTGCACCTCTGCCTACCCCTTCGGGGAATACAGGCGTGATGTTATGTATGTATGTATGTATAATGATACTAAAACAGTTAAATTGGAGCCTGGAAAGCTTTACGCCTTGTAATGACTCTATAGAATATGTATCCGTAGCTGATATCCAACGCAGGTAAAAACCCCATCAACCATTACCTGTGTTAATGCAGGACCAAAACCTCGTCACGTATAGAGGAACGAGCATAGACAAGGTAAAAAACCGACAAACATGTTCTATTTATATAAAAGGAATTTGTCTATCATAACATAATTTCGCGAATTAACATATTTCTAAAGATATGCAGGCGCCACTAGTTCGTGTCACATTGTATTTGAAATTATACAACAGACGATTTATTGTTAATATATTCAGTAGGTAGTTGAATAGTTACCAAAACATGTCGGGATTCCGGCTCCTAATCATTAGCATACGATTTTATAATAATATAAATTGTCTTTTTTATGTTTTGTATCGAATACTTTTACTTCGCATTGTTTGACTGGCGCCAACCTAGACTGATATGGTTTTGTTTTTATATGAATACCTCGATTTCTTTTTGATGTATTATACCTACATTGTTGGATGGTGTTGTAAATATTCTAATTCACATTCCTAGCATAAGGTAGATTCGGAATGTATTGGTAATGAATAAAAATAAGGATTCATCCGTTTCTCAGTCAATTATAAACATACTTGAATTATTTTCCACATGTTTCACTCACACACTCTTACTGCGAATTAGGGTGTGATAATCACTCATAACTAAAATTTACCTATAATACTTTGAAATTATAATCTCATATTTGTAGAAAAAACCCAATTACTCTATGCCTGACCTCGAAGATCAGGCCACTTTCTCTGTTTACGATTATAGAAAAAATATGCATTATAGGTACGATCTTTATGCTTGTGGCTTTAGAAGACGAAGCGTCAGCAAGCCTCCCAGAAGGTGGACCGAAGATATCGTCAGAGTTGAAGGCAACTGGTGGATGCAAATGGCATGTTGCTGTTCATTGTGGCGTTCTAAGGGCCTTTGTTTAACAGTGGACGTCTTCCAGCTGATGATGATGTAGGAGAGAAGCCTGTAACCAATGGTTGCAATCATAAGACATACGTCGAAGGCCGTGGTAACGCAGAGAAGAAGAATCGAGCTCAATGACGTGCCTTACGAGAGGCTACGTCCGTGATGGACCGTTTTACCTTTGATCTGTGTGTAGCTATTTTAGGAATTTCTTATAAAGAATTCAGATATACAAAAGAATATTCTGGAGTTGAGGAAACTCGAACCGAACCTACGTAATTTTTTACTACCAAACCACAGACGTAGAATAATGATATTAAACAGACATCCTGTTGTCTAAAAACTAATCTATACGCTCTTGATTATATAATTTTTGAAACATTAAAATCTAGTATTCTAGACATAATAAAAATACCTTTAAAACCACAAACGCGAAAAAGTGTTTATACTTGGTATAAAAAATCGGCGACTCTCTTACATTTCTATAAATATTTTTAAATTATATTGTATGTCAGGATTAATATATTGATTGACAATTATTAACTAATAAAACAGCGGGTGGTTGGAATTACTGCTTTATTCGTTATTGACCTGTGAAACTATTAATTGATGACAGTACAGACTTATTTGGATTTATGTACGTGAGCCGAGCCAGGTCGCATAGACCGCAGGGGTTATATTTTCATAATATTGACAGAGCCTGGCAATGTTCTGTTCTACCAAAGTCATTTAGACTTATAAGAAAAAATAAACAATTTTCAATTACCTTAGGCCCTTGTAGCTACAAGGCAATCTGCGAGGAGTCGCGCTCGTCGCGGTCAGTCTGGCGATTGATCGCCGTTTTCACACGTGGGGCCCCTCCGTGCTTCGGAGCGCACGGTAAGCCATGGGTCCTGCGCCTGATCCTTCTCTGGTCATGTCGGTCTGCGGTGCCATTGGATGGGAGTGCACCTGTGCTTGCACGCACACTTGTGCACTGCAATATCTTCTGCGTATTTGGCTAGTTTCGACCGCTGTAACCGAAATTCGAATTTCGTATTTAGATAAGAATAGACCATTAGGGTTTTCAAGTTTTCTCAGTGTGTGGGTATGACAGACCCCATTTAACGCTTCGCATAACTAATTTTCACTCAGGTCATGACAGGTTAAGTATAAAATGACAAACTACTCGTATAATTAAAAGGAAAACGTATCGTGTCGACTTCGAATAAAGCACCTCATTAGCTCTTTGAGTGAACATAAAAACGAATAAACATTATAAAACCAATCAGTGCTCATAAAATCAATTTATTGCAGTCGATTGCTGGAAACAATAAACATTGTGTTACAATATTAAAATTTTTATCACGCCTGTATTCTTCGATAGCGTAGATGTCCGATGCCGGATCATGTCCATTTTCATTTTGCGTCAATTATGTATAGATTTAATTCAAGTCTATAATCTTTTTTCAACTTTCTAGTTAGCTCTATCTATTAGGTACAAATATTAGCCAGTATTACAGAATATTATGTAGATAAACAGGTACATCAACACTGAAAAAAGTTTAGTCGTTGGTTTGGACACGTATTTTGAGTCTATGAATTTGTCCTATAACCGTAGAATCCACTCAGACGTGCTCAGAAAGGGTTTTTAAAAGCCCCATAGATCTCCTACCAGCAATTGTTGTTTTGTCTAAAATAAATTAGAATTTTTCTTAAATAGTCATCAAGATTTGAGACATAGCTGGAAAAGTACCATTAAAAGGTCCAATCTTACTAATAAGAAGTAAACACACATCTTATTAAACATTACCAATGAAGATGTTTGCTGGTTCTAATAATACTCAGATTCGACAAAAAACTGATAAATAAATGATAGATGGCTAATATTACAAATCATTCTCTGAGAAACATTTGCATAACAACACGTTCTGATTGAGTTTATAAGACAGTTTATTTCAATGTGTGAAAATCGCGCCTTCTCAATTCTGCCTGTTTTTATCGTAATAAATTTTAACAAGTATACGAAACTTGGTTAACATATCATCTGCTTTTTATTATCTTCCTTTTATACAATTTGATATGGTACTGAAATAAAGACCATTCAACCATAGGCATTGCTAATAAATCCTAAAACCTAATATTGGCTTTCAATTTGAAATATGGAACTAAAATATTTTTCATTTTTTAACCCTCAAACAACCAGTGCAGAATTCAATTCAAAAATTAATCCTGCTTTTGTAACCGATAGTTGTTTCTGTGAATTCAGCATGAAAAGACGAAACGGAAATAAAATAATTTCTGTGGGAACATAATATTGAACTCATGTCAGGGTTTTTACGTAAGATTTGTGTCTGTAAGACCACCGGCCAAGAGAAATCCCAGCGGGCATCGTTTGTAGAAAAATGAGAAATATTGCTTTCTTTTCATAAATAACTGGATAGTTGCATGTCCGTGTCAACTTTAGACAAGGTCGTGCTTCACAGAAACTAGTTCCAAAGGAATGTCTGGGTAATCAAGCGATAAATCAGTATGAGCAGACATCGTAGTTACCCAAAGCGTGTTTGAAGACTTACCATCAATATTATTTATGATACGATCATTAGCCAAACAAAAAAGTGGCTTCGCTAGTCAATTTGGCTTTTGCGTGATTTATTGACATCAATTTATAACACGAATAGAATATCTCGTATTTAGTTGGTTCTGCGCAATATGAGGGTGATCCTTTATTAGCTGGTACAATAAAGTTACGGTCGTCAAGTAATTACCAAGATTCGAAAACATGCATCTTGACGTCAACATTTGGGAAAATACTGTTTCTATAATAGATTCTTGGGCTTGCTGGCTCACGTTCGTCTGGTAATCGCTTGTCAGCTTGGATATAGTGTGTTGCATTAGATACCTATTTTGAGTTTCATTGTTACGTGTAAATTAAGTTGAGTTGATAAAACTGCAAATTAAACTGAACATTAACGCTTTACTGAGTGTGATAATATTGAAGCAAGTAGGTACTAACCAATTTTGATAGAACAATTTTAATCGATGTTTGCATGACCACACTAACGCACTCGATCTTCAAAAAATTGGCACATTTTCGCGACCACAGTCACAGCTTGTAATTAATACCAATAAAGTAGTAGCTTAAGTCTACTTAATATAAAGGAAAAAATACACTTCGTATTTTATTCCAAAGGTCGTGTGAAGGAACCTTCAGAGATATATAAAACCTCTCTCATACGAGGCTTTTATCTTCAAAACCATAATTCTTACAACAAAAGTCATATACATTTTTTATAGGAAATTTGCTAAGCCATAAAGTGTATAATAGGAGTCTTACCATAAACCGACGCGTTAAAGTTTGCGAGAATCTGTTTTCTCATGGCCTTTGTACCTTTGTTACATTTTTGACATCGCTGGTAGATAAGGACTTTTGTTGCAATAAACAATTATTACCTTAAACAAATTTGACTTTGCTTGTTGCAGTGTCATCATTTTTTTTAAACATTACCACTGCTATTTTTACCTTATCTTTGCGATACCAAAATCTTTATTCGTGGACACATATCAATTATATGAAGGATTGCAGCGAATGGATAAATGGGATTGGCACGAGACAGGGTGAAAGCGAAAATACAAATGAAGGGTTACCCAGCTTAAAGATGCAGCTAGATTTTACATGGAGGGACTGCTTACTTGATTACTGGGTGATAGTTAACTCTAAATAAGTACGTAGTCTTCTTCACAAATCTGTAGATTATATATTGTTGTGAGGTTCCGGAGTTGTTCTTTTTAGAGGTCCCGGGACTTCCCTTGTTCGTGCAGATGTGACCACCGGGGTGGTTTTAGTGAGGTAGAAACCGCACACACCCCGGTCCCTATCCCACAGGGTTCCAGTGCCTTTGAAGGTTACCCCACGTAAAAAAAAGGTATATATTGTTGTATTATCAATTTAACACTTTGCTGAGCCAATCGAGTATGTTGCATTAAATCAATCAAAACTGTTATAGTTGTGTGTATTCAATTTAAAGTCTGACATATTTACGATACAATAAGATGTGAAACAATTGTTACGAAATTATTCATGCTTTGGTATTGGATTCTTTGTGATATTTTTCTTCATGGCTTGTCAAATTAGAAAAGTATGTAAGATGATTTTTTAAAAATGATTTTTAGTTACGGTCTTCGCAACAAAACTAGAATAACCAGCCAATTACGCAGGATATATTCCCTATACTTAAATTGTAATGTGATGGCAAAGATCTGCATTCTATGAGCCGAATACGCATTCAAAGAATTTTGCGAGTTTAAGGTAGACAGAATTGTATCAATTAAGTGTTTACTTAATCATTAATTATGATAGTAAGTTAATGATAATCTGGTTAACAGTAGAGTCAGAAATTTCAAGTGTATATAGTATAAGCTTGAGCGAAAGTCAAATGAGATAATAATATTGTGAATAATTTAGAATACCTGGAAAACTTTTCTAATGACGTCTATAAATCTTATAACTATATTCTGCCATTCCTGTTGTTCAAGTGTTGCAATAGTTATTTTGTATAGTCGAGATATCAGTATTCCAAATGGATTTTGTGCCACATGAAAATGTTATCATCATCAGCCAGAAGACGTCCACTGTCGAACAAAGGCCTCCCCCTTAGAATGCCACAATGAACGACCACTTGCCAATTGCATCCACCGGTTGCCCGCAACTCTGACGATATCGTCGGTCCAGTAATTGGGATGGAAATGTAACAATAATAAAACACCCAACATTATAAACCTTAGTACCATATAAATGTCTGAGTTTAAGTTTAATTATTTTCTTAAGCATTAGTACTGATATTAGCGGTTACCATATAACCCTTTAAAGTAAACTAACGATCTCCTTAACAAGTTTTGACCCTGTCACCCATTGTCGCTAAAGGTCGGTTTCTTATCAACATGGGCATTCGTTCCTATCGTATACCCTTAGATACAAAGATATACTCCAGCTCTGTGGGGCGACGATATACGCAAAATGGCGGGCAGCGGTTGGATGCGGAAGGCTGAACATCGAGCATACAAGATTGCATTTTACTGTCAAACTTAACGGCTGCTAAAGTATTTATCTGCCTATATAATTAACTCAACATCCAGGCAGCTATTCTTCATCATCAGCCTATTCTAGTCTGGCTGGCAAAAGGCCTTTCCCTCAAAACGCCACAATGAACAACAACTTGCCATTTGCATCCACCGGTTGCCCGCAATGGATATAAATAATTACATTAACGTTTAATTATATTATGTTATCTGTGTTGTTTATTCCATGTTACCTTGATCTAATTTCGATCACACATTTATCTCAATGTTCTTCATAAATATTATTTAGGAATTTTGTATTTGGAACTAACATTTTAACAACATAACATCACGCCTGTATTCCCCGAAGGGGTAAACAGAGGTGCACATATACTACACCCACATTTCGCCAGTTATGTTTTTCGGTCCCAATGTAATAGGGGGCGAGTCTATTGCCATCATCCGGGCACAAATCCAGACTCCGTGCTGCTACTGAGAATTACCTAATGGAAAAACCCAAAACTTTGCCCGACCCGGGATTCGAACACAGGACCTCGTGCTCAGCAGTCGCGCTTAGCAACCACTAGACCAACGAGGCAGTCTAGTCTAGTCTAACTAACATTTAAAATAGGTCTTTTTTTAAATAAAACTAAATATTTTACAAATGGAATGAAAAATACTTGGGATTACATAGTCGAAACATTATTTCATCCCCATACATTTATTCGATTCGATATTTTATTTGTCAAGCATTTTATTAGTTTCTAGGGAGGCTTTAAAACAATAGAGTAAATTGCTTTTCGTTTAATCCTATTGTAAATTGAAACCAATTTTTTTCTTTATGTAATGAAGTTTCTTGTAAGTTCGTCCCGATAGAAATGATACTTTTGATCCATACCAACCGTATATTGTGTAGCCCATTATCATTATTATCTCATATTTTAAATGGTTGAACACCATTATCGTCATCATCATCACTATCACACTAATTACCCTAATATTATACAGGCGAAAGTTTGTGAGTGTGTTTGTTTGGTACCTCTTCACGCACAAACGGGTTGAGTGACTTTGATGAAATTTCATGTGGAGGTAGATGACACCCTGGATTAACACACACTTTTTATCCCGAAATGTAGGGGCGCAGCTAGTAATGAAATAAAAACATTACGACTATGACTAACCGCGCAACTAGATTGACGTTTCGCTTGTGCTTTTTCTAGCCTTAATGTAATAAAAACCTAGATTATCTTCATTTATCACTTCCAACCATCGTGTATTATTACAACGCATCAATATAAATAGATCCATCACTGGATCCTATTGTCTTCTAAAATGAAAAAATATCATTTGGAATAATCGTAAAATCAATGTTTTAGAAACAATACGTTTTCTTTTAATAGTTTTCAATCTCCACACTTTGATTTGCGTCACGCTACTCTTAATGCAATTCTTATAAAACTGATCTATTTTACAAACTGCATACAACGCAATTATTACAAAATACTCAATAAGTTCGCTATGGAGGTGTTAATTCGAATTATCTAAGTATGTTACTTATGATACCTTTGCCAAAAAGGACCACGAAGGATGTAACGGATGTACACTGACCTTCTTTCAAAAAGGTTGCGTAGGACTCAAAACCGGTGCACATGCGCAGACCAACACATGTACACTCACACACGCATAATATACAAACATGAAATGACCAAAAGGAAAACTTATGTAAGCGCCAGGTATTTCGGCGATCTATACCTACCGCCTACCTGCAGTTTGCAATTTAATTAATTCTGTTTTGATGTGGCTTTTTTTAATAATAACGCCAGAAGTTGAATTTGGTCCTTTTACCCAAATGCCAACATTTGGATTAAAGGACCAAATTCAAATGCTAAATGATACAGATTGAAATAATCAAGCGTTTGCAATATGAAAATACACTTTTCTCCAGCACAAAATTGCCCTCAGGATACCAGCGGTAGCCCATTTGGAAACCTCTAAACCGGCGGGTCCAAGTGGGTATCTGCAGAGTGAACCTGAGCAAATCGGGCCTTATCGACCAATTACATACCAAATGTGTTGCCTCGTCGCAGGATTGCCGCATCTTCTGCCCTGCCCCTCCTGCACTACCTGTACCCTCCAGGACGTGATGGAGGCCGGACCATCCAGGTAGAGATCGGAAGGTGTCTAGATCAATAAAACGAAAAGAAGAATATCAAAATAATGTTGGTACTTTCTAAGGGTTTTGTTTTAAACTATATGTTGCTTTGCAAAATGTGGAAGAACTACGTCACACTTCTACCTGTGTCTTCGAGAAATACATGTACAATGTAGGTAATACATGTATAAATAACAGTTCATATTGCCATCTTCGAAAGGCTTCGCCGCGATATTCCAAATTTTCTAGAAACAATTTGAAGGTTATTTTTGGATCAAAATTCCGCTTATAACGTTCGTAATACGAGTACCTATGTACAAAACAGATAGGTATTATTGAATTTCATATTTGTAATTATTGTTAAGATCAAGACATCTGTGCAAGTAAAGAATTAAACGTCAACACCTAGCGATGTTTGGTGATCAAGGTGCCTTTGTGATGAGTTTGCATTTAACTTGTCTAAATACACTTTTACCGAGATGCTTTATTTTTAACTTGTTTGCTTTACAGCATCAACTTCTGTCTGATCAGCATCTGTGTCTACATTTGATCTAGTTACTATACATTAAATTAATTATTCTGTCGCAATACAAACATTACCAGCAATTTCTGCTTTGACAATTAATATATAATTTAATCGATTCGTCTCTTCTTTTGTTTCTTTTGCTAAAGATGGATAGGCTCTCTAGCTAATATCTATCTTCTTGATCTTCTGTGCTGTACATGAATAATTATAGACAAGAGCTACACAATATGAATAGTACATTGGTTAATAGATCAGTTGACTGCCTCGTTGGTCTAGTAGTTGCTAAGCGCGACTGCTGAGCACGAGGTCCTGGGTTCGAATCCCGGGTCGGGCGAAGTATTACTGGATTTTCCAGGGCAGATTTTACAGGGCAAAGGCCTTTTTACTCTCATTTCACATCTATAATTCAATACAATTTTAGGTATTGATCATGGATTACAAAGATGCCCATCCAATGAAGGCTTTATCTTCTTTCTTTCAAGCTTTACCTTTTGTTAGGAGATTGTGTATAATCATAAAATTCTATTAATGATGTTGTCCCAAATGAATAGTTGACGTACATATGTATTGAAAGAAAACTTAATGGAATTTCTTACGTTTATGTAAGAATTGATTATGTTTCAAGTCCCAATGATAACAAATTGTTAAAGTATTATTATACTTTGATTGGCAATTCAATTTTGGCATGTTATATTGTACCAACAGAATCAATTACTTATTTAACAAATAAAAGCTAAATTAAGTTACTTAATTTAAAATCTAATGTTTTACATTTGTCCAATTTTGTTTGAATTCCGACCTCTATGTTCAAAGAATGTGGTTATAAAAAGACAATTTAAAATACAAACAAAATAAATATAACGATAATTATGTTTAGTAAAAATACTTCACGGATCTACGTGAATACTTTTTGGAGAAAAATAGTTTGTTTACATATAAAATGATGAATCACATGTAAATCCCAAGTACGCATTCCAATGCCGCTCGCGACCTTCGTTAGGCTTCCAGCACACGGTCAGATCGACAAAATATTGACAGGATTTTGTATTCAAATCTCCAAAGATATAGGTATTTTTTATACAAACTTTTGGAGGTTGTAAAAAAAAATACAATATTAAATTCCAGCCAGTCCTATCTTGAGACATGGCAGCTATGGAATTAATGGTTAGCGTCCTCACTATTTCAATGTGTATAATATTACCCTTTTTTTTTCGTACCCTATTTTGTTTCCCACTGCTGGGCAAAGGCCTCCCCTTTCTTCCTCCAAACCACTCTATCCTTTGCAATATTACACTAAATATATTTTTTAGTAAAACAAAAGATTTTGTAACTTTATATTACAAATTATTAGTTATTTCAACACCATTGTCAAGTGTTGTTGTAAGTGTTAATTTGCCCCTAAATTCATACCTTTACTATTTGTACTACGTGATCCATGATAATTTGAAATTAAAAATCTGATATGAGATACCTATCACGTGACTGACCTAATCGTCAACATAGCCAATTACTATCACTCGTGAGACCTTTTATTACCTTAGAATTACCATTTATGTAACGCAAAATATGAACTATTTGCTACTCATTCCCGTACATTACGAGTATAAATAAGTGAATATAAAAAAAAATAGGGATGCTGTAAATTGCTTCAACAAAAATGAAAATAAAGAAGCAAATATGACATAGGTTGAATAAAAAAATACACATTTGAAATATTATAAAAAAAAAATAGTAGTGAGAGAAAAGTCGCAAAATACCCAAAGTCGTAAGCTTGTAAGCAGCTGATTTGATACAAAAACAAGATCACGGCCGGTCGGCGGTCATTCGGATTCTCGCGAAGCTTGGAACTACACTTAAATATCGTCGAGATACTCGTGTAAAGTGAATACATTTTAAAATATTTATTTCTTAGTTCTACAAAGTTCTACTGCAGGACGTTCGTCAATTTTTATTGGAAGTACATTGGACATTTTGAACGACAAAATGGTGTCAAAAATTTTAGTTTTTGCCTTGATAGTTGGTACCGCTAGTGCAGCAACGTGGATGGGCCTGTTGCCGCTAAAACCAGAACACTTAGGTGAGTTATTGTTTATTATTGCCTTTTATTCCAAAAATACGGGTTTTTGTTTGTTACGCACACATTAATTATCTTCATAAATTTTTTTCTAACCTCGACTTTTTGAACAAATTGCGGTGATCAGTCAAGAGAATACCTTTTAGGTGACATGTTTGAAGTTGCTACAATGTATGTTATTAAACAAGCATGTTAGCCATCTTCTCTGTTATGATTTTAATGATATAAAACCTCAATAGTACTACGACTAAGTTTAAGTTGACAATTCAAGTTTTGTCTGTTTATGTTTAAACGATTTTGTTTTTCAAACACTTGATTTGATTTTAATGTTACTTAATAATTTATTTAATGTTAATGTAAATTTTTATCTCAGATCTCGTTCGAGAACTTGAACAAAACCCAATACTATAAAAGTTAATCGAATTATAGTTTTTTTTTCAATAAATAATCATGAGGCGCGCGAACAACAAAATTCTATACTGACGCAAATGTATTTTATTATTCAAGTTTTTCGGCAAGCCTAACATATTTTGTTTTTGATAACAACCAGTAAAAATATAAATAAACTAGTTTGGATTTTACTGTATTTGATAACCAACCTATGTTTTGGACTTAAATATGCAAAATAACAATTAAATATCCTTGTAATGACGTACAACATTTTTGTGAAGTTTAAGTGGATGGGAATAAAAAAACCTAGCAATCAAGCTATGAAAATATATAGAATAGTGACAATGCTGTAAATGTTGATTCAATTCCAATAAAAATGGTCACCTTCCTAGGGCTTTACGGCTCCTATTGCCAATAGAATGGCTGAATACATATCAGGTGATAATGGCAAATGGTAATACCTTGACTTAAATACTGATTTAACATATCCTTTACCTAATTTCTAGGATACTCTTAGATTAGACCGGTTATCAGTTCTTGGTTGCTATCGCCTCACCTACTGATCAATGTCCTTTCCGATAGCTAGAGATGTCTATTATAAAAAACGGCGAAAAATCCAAAAATTGAATTCAGAAAGCGCATAATAACGAACTGTTCCTTATTTACAGCTCACAAAGAAGGCTGCTACATCACAGAGGTGAACGATGTTATTCCCTTCGGCGCTAACATCGCACCAATTGGACAATGCTACAGAATAGCTTGCTCAAGAGACATAATCGACTATGACTCGTAAGTACAAATTATTAACCGGCTTCAACTGACCTCATTATACATAGAGACTGATCTCTGTCATTACACAATGAGCAAAGATCAGATTATAAGTGCTGGTTTACGGCACTGCCCAACCGTAGGCAGCATATACGCTGAGTTTTTTGTCACACAGCTTGGCGTACTGGTACATATTACAAGCCAGAAAAAAATTGAGTACATACATTGTTAAATGTTCAAAGGACTTATCTAAAAAAAAATCATAATAATGTAATAGGATTTTGATAAGAAAATCGAAAATCCGAGCTAAACAATTTTCGTCGCCTATTACATCCGTGATTGCCGGCGCTGGCACTATTATTGCCAATTGTAGATGTGTTTCTAGATCATAATGAACACGGAATTATATGTATGAAAGAATAATTATAATTACGGTGGCGGCACTCTGCTGGAACTGCGTGAAACCGGCCACAAATCATTTTGAACTGATAACTATTTTATAGTACGAACATGAATTCGAAGAGACATAGGTGCGTGGGTTTTAACTTGCGGCATTTTACTTGACAATCTAGCGATCATACTACTCTGCTATCATCGCGCTGTAAGCTTTAGTGTGCCATCCGTTGTTTTAAGGTATTGGGAGACGACTGTGTAAATCTTTTTTTTTTCTTACAGATGCGGTGTCGCGTATACTGATGACCCAAAGTGTCACGTCACTGATGAAGACGTCAGTAAGCCTTACCCTAGTTGCTGTCCAACTATCAAGTGTGAACTCGATAACAGCCTTAATAATTATCGTTAGAAAATTAGGATAAGTTATATCATCGTGTTGCAGTGCTGCCATTATTAATGGAAAAGAAGAAGAATTATCAGATTTTTTGAATGGAAGATAAATAGTGTATGATTTTAAGAAATTAAACTAAATCTTGTTTGAATATGGGAAATATTTTTTGTGGATTGACTGACTAACAAAGGATATTTCAAGAATAATTGATGGCTAATTCGCGTACATTTAAAACACAGTTTCGGCCTAGTGTTAAGAGTTTAATGTCAAAAATGACATTTGTGTGGAAATAATGTCCGAACTATGTTTTATATTTACAGGAATTATCCTAGAGAAGTTTTAATAATGACATCATTGTAATACGTTTGTAGAGAGAGTCTGTAAGACATAATATAGATAGAGTTCCTTTTCAAAGAGTTTCAGTGCAAACTCTAGAAGCTATCTTGCCACCAAATTGTTGATTTTATTTATTTTTATTGAATTAGAAATTATTTTAATTACCGTATGCGTTTTATTTAGTACGATTGTGTTTATATTATCCCGTTCCTGATAATGCGGTCAATCGATTGAATGCAGTTGAGCGACTCTCACAGTTATACCAATTTTAAGGCCCCCAACAAACAACAAAGTGTTACTGGTTTTTTCCATTAGGTAGTTCTCAGTAGCAGCACGGAGTCTGGATTTGTGCCCGGTTGATGGCAATAGGCTCGCCCCCTATTACATTGGGACTTAAAACATAACTGGCAAAATGTGGGTGTATTATATGTGCGCTTCTGCTACCCTTTCGGAGAATACAGGCGTAATGTTATGTTTATGTATGTATGTTTTTAAAGCCCCCAATAAGGAAAAGAAAGTATGCAAGACTTTGAATTTTTTTTGGTAATGTATTCTGAGGTGTATTAAATGGATAAGCCATAACCCAAGCTGAATTGATTTAGAACTACTAAAACTGCAATAAGTTGATAGTAGACAGAGTAAGTATTAATAGGTGTAAACTAGCTGCTTACATATTCCGCAATTTGCATTGCAGATCCAGCCAACAAGAAATATTGCTTTAATTTCACTCTGTGCTGTAGTTAAATATAATAATAATCTTTATTAGAAATTACCAGAAGTCATTGTTAGTAATGCACTCAGACTATGTTAGTAAATGAATCACAGCACTGATAGCCGAGTGGTATGTCGTTGGACTGCCAAGTCAAAGGATACAAGTTCAAATCCCGTCTTTTAGAATTCATGTGGGTATTATAAATTAGTATATTAAAGTAGTAGTATCAGTTGCTAAAAAATGTGAAGGAAAACATTGTGAGAAAACCGGCACACCTGAGGGATTTTTCAACGTTTTGTAAAGCTATGTCAGAGGCCTACAGGCAATTTAAATTTCGACGCCAGGTTGTTCAACGACCATACGATAAGGAGAAGTAAAGGAAAGAACAAATTTTATTTACCTACTATAGGATATTGTGCACACGGTTGGAAGTAGAGGGCCGAAGATAGAGCTCAGTGGCATGCTATAGGAGAGGCCTATGTCCAGCAGCGCACTGAGATAGGCTGATGATGATGATGATTGCGCTGCAATGATTTACATACCTAGAGTCTGCTAAAATCGTCACAATGCTGTTGGAGCTAATCTTCACCTTGCGCACCAGGGACGCTCAAATAAAGATGAAATTAGGCATATGAAAGATAAATGACAAATACATACATAAAGTCACGCCTGTTTCCCTGAGGGGTAGGCAGAGACCACGGATTTCCATTTGCTACGATCCTAGCAGACTTCTTTTGCTTCATTCACACGCATCATATTCCTCATACAAATGACAAATATTATTGTGAAATGGATTGTTCGTTGTATCCGAGACGTATTTCTACAAGTAAAATTTCAATTTATCGAATGATCAACAGATACTAAATTCTTAAATTATATGTTCTTATTCAACAGTTACTGCGTTTAATAAAATTAATTTTATCCAAAAAAAATAACACTCCTTTAACATCGTATCACTAAATTACGGTATAACCTCAAGCCCCTTGGAGATAACACGCGTGAAGGCCGAGAATGTATCACTGATTAAATTGAATGTACAAATTTAAAATGGCATGTCATAATTTAAAGTAACGTTTCTTACTGCGTCGGATCGAGCACGAAGTAATTAAGATTTATGAAATTAACTGCACAACAAACTTACGACTTGCTAAATTACAACGACATGGAAATCCAAATGAAGTGATGTAAAATGGGATGTAATCGAAGGTGGGATTAAATTGCACCAGTCTATGTCTTGTAGCTGGGTAGATGAGATAAAATTACCAAACTCTTTATTGTAGACAGAATATTTACGTTGGACTTGATATCTGATAGTAATGAAACGAAATAAATAAAAGAACCAAAATAACTTATTTTAAATTTGCAACTGAATTTACACATCAAAATAAATTACACTTAGATGATAACATTAAAAATAACACAGATAAATAATCGCGAAATCGCAGTAAAAGTCGCGAATGTGGAGATGATGTCCATTCATTACTGAATGCCAACGATTCAGTATTGTAAGAATTTGTAGGTGCATATAATAATAGTGCTGCAACTTCTAATAATATTAATAAGGGAAATATAATGGCTTTCAGAGTTATAACGTTTATATTACTTGTCGCAACTGCAAATGCTGTGTTATGGAGTAGTAAATTACTGCCAAAACCTCATGAATTCGGTATGTATTTTCTTATTTAATAACGCTATGGAAATTTACATCTCTTGGAAGATAATTGTCTATTCTTACAATCAACTTCTGTTGAGGCAATAAGTAATAGTTCCATTTTTATTACAGATTTTTTTGCTCTAAATAAATATGTAAATATATGTTTATTGCTATCTAATTCTCCAAGAAAACTTATTACTTTTCCTTTTGGTAATGTACGAGATGATTTAGACTATACTATACAGGATGACAGGTTTTTTGTGTGATCGCACAACTATAATTCACTTGTATATCCTGCTTTGATTGTCCTTATTCTATTGAAAATATTGTTATCCTTTTGACACACCAAAGCATCCAGAACTGACTAAATATTTTTGAAAGATGAAAATAATTTTGACTACCTTGTTGGTCTAGTAGTTGCGCGACTGCTGAGCATGAAATCCTGGGTTCGAATCCCGGGTTGGGCAAAGTGTTACTGCGTTTTTCCATTAGGTAGTTCTCAGTAGCAGCACGGAGTCTGGATTTGTGCCCGGTTGATGGCAATAGGCTCGCCCCCTATTTCAGAACATAACTGGCAAAACGTGGGTGTACTATATGTGCACCTCTGCCTACCCCTTCGGGGAATACAGGCGTTATGTTAAGTTACGAAATACATTTTTACAAGAGTACTCCATAATCATCTTCAGAATTTAGTTTGCGTTCCATAAAATCATTAAGATCTTTTATTCTTATATTTATATTTACAGCTCATAAAGAAGGCTGCTACATCAAAGAAATCAACGATGTGATCCCCTTTAGAGACTCAGTCAATGCTATAGGATACTGTTATTTGATTCATTGCACCGAAAAGCAAGTCGACTATGTTTCGTAAGTATTGTATTAGTTCCTACAAACTTAGCTATGAAAATAAATTACTATCACAGCTGCTGTCATTGCCATGCTACTATATTTTTAGCAATTGCGTTACCACAAATTTTGGTAGAGTAAATGACGTTAACCTCTCTGCTAAGTGCTAATTCTTTAGCACACTATAGTTGTGTAACTAGCTTATTTTTATGTATAACTAGCTGACTCGACAAATTTTATATCGTTTTCTTACCATTTAAATCTTCCTTGAAATTCCACGAATATTTCAAGACCAGAATTAGCTAAATTGGTCTAGCCGTTCTCGAGTTTTAGCGCGACTAACAAACAGCAATGAATTAAATCTATATATATAAAATTTTCGTGACACAGTTTTCGTTCCCATACTCCTTCGAAACGGCTAGACCGATTCTCATGAAATTTTGTGAGCGTATTGAGTAGGTCTGAGAATCGGCCAACATCTATTTTTCATACCACGAAATTCACGCAGACGAAGTCGCGGGCAACAGCTAGTATTATATAGATTTCAGACAATATAGATATTACAATATCTAAATAAACTTCAGAGTTTCCATAAAATGTGTCTTTAACAAAAGCCAAAGCATCTTCGTGTGTTCAAATTATATAGTTAAGTAAGTAAGAATTTTTGTTAATATTGAAGACTAGCTGTTGCCCGCGACTTCGTCCGCATGAATTTCAGGTAAAAACACCAGTAGACTATAATCAGATTTTGTAAGTAAGTGGAAAACACTACAAATTACTTACCGAATGGAATATACATAGTATTTTAATGATAAAGGCATATTTCAAATTAAGATGGGGCTAGTTTACTTTTTATACCGATTTTGTATGATCGGTAAATATTGAGTGACTAACAGGAAAGTTATTGACACGATTTGTTGGCTTATAAGGAATTTCAATTTTAAATGTATCTTTATTTTACTGTATCTATGTACTACATTGACAGCATGCATTTCTCTGAACTACGGTTGTAGTTTTGTCTTCAGCAGACAACATTTACAGAGAGTGTGGACTGGTAACTCAGAAGCGACCGTCATACAGTAATCCGTGTAAAAATCAGCTGGTTTCTAGGCCTTTATTAAGTCTACCTCTGCGTGTGCTAATGGTGATAGTTTGTATGCCAAAATGCGCCAAGCGCTTGTATTGAAATTTATTGTAGCCGAAATTTAAACGAACTGCTCATGTCCGTCACCCATAGGTTGGGCCTGTGGGCGACGAACTTGGGCAGTTCGATGCTCAAACAGAAAAGGCGGTTTTAAGGGACATAAGGCACGTAGGCCGTACCTACGTGGTGAGCGCGACCAATCGCGAAGAGGCGAGTCAGAATTTGTTTAAAGAGATGGTGTAGCATACGCGGATCGCGAGTCCCTCAACCTAAGGTTGTTAGGCGGATACCCTGAGGTTTTAGTTAGTATAAGAGAACGGCATAACCCTCCGTCCGCTCATGGTGGAGGAATTCCATGAGGATTTCCCCAGCAACAAAAATACTTTGATAATTGTGTGGAACTTAGAATTTGACTGCCTTATTGGTCTAGTGTTCGTAAAACGCGACTGCTGAGCGGAAGTTCCGTGTGTTTGTTTACCAGATCGGAAAGAGTGATTGGTTTTTCAACTAATTCTCGGTGGCAGTACCGACTTTAAATTTGTGCCCGGTTAATGAAAATTTATGTCTATGATGATTATCTACAAAAGGATAACTTTGAGGTGGATCACAGACCTTTAACTTGACGATGGTTGCCTACAGTCCACTTTCTGCTAGAGAGTTAAAACATATAAACCAATAAAATAAAAAATATTATGTTGTTTGAATAAGCAAATATCTTGCCGAACGCGGGAATCACACTATTAAATCATATCTTTACCAACTTATCCAAGAACGTGAAATAATGAGCAGAATTCTATATACCCCGTCTAAATATTACTATTTATTGATATTTATGTATATCCAGTGTATAAAGTGAAATATACAAAGTAAGTTTTTACAGAGCATTTAAGTCAGAAAATATTTCTCTAAAATCACTGACGAACAGGAATGTGCCGATCCATCACATGATTGTTGTTCCTGCTTAGTTCTGTCTAAAACTTTTACTATGTGGTATTGTACATTTTTACTATAATTATGACTACATTTCAGCAAATGTCTCTTAAAACTATTGCGTAACTCTCCAAGAACAGACGTTTTATTGCTTCGAATTGATGTGTATCTAGAGTATGGCGAGCGCTTATATTTTGTCATCTAAGGGAGAGAGAGGTAGTAATTCCGGAAGACAATTTTGCCACCGTTATTTGTTTCCTAACCTCTGCAAGAATGCCAGTGGTAATAAATGTTTTCCCTGTTCCACCAGGAGCATCCAAGAAAAACATTTTACCCTGGCCGAGCCGAACCCTTTCAAGGACAATATTGTAAATCTGTGCTTGCTCTGAGGTAAATTTAGTGACGTAGTCATTCACGATGGTGGTCATTGCGTCTTGGTCATAATTTGTTTCGGCGACATACTTCCTGTTTCCACGTTCTTGATTATTTAATGGTTGCGGAGCCGGTAAACCGTATTCCAACAATGGATTGCCCCCGATGGCAATGACTACGTCTTGATGAGAACTGAGACAGTGGTTCAAAATGCGTTCATCAGTTTCTCCGATGTCTCCTTCAATAGTATGTCTTAAAGCCCATGAAATATCCTCAGAGAGATGACGCCAATATTTTTCCCGCAACAAAACCGGGTTTGCAATACCGCAGAATACCAACATGACGGCAAACAAATGTCATAGGCGACTTTGGCTATCACTAACGCTAGCCTCCAGGAGAGTGTTGTCCCAGTGTTGGTCACCGTCAAGAAGATTTCGTGCTACGCAGGCTGCACGAAATGTCGGATACTCCATACCATCAACTGTCCTTAAGAATGCAAATGACGTTGGCCCCTATACGATGTGAAGCAATAGCCGCAAATAATAGCACTCGGCATTATTTGGATGCACAGTGTAAATCCTTCCCAATGCAGTGTCCATAAAGATTCCCGGAAACCCTTCGACAATACGACCACGTCGATGTCGATTAAATACACCTCTTTACTTGTGGTATGTATAGTACGACGGCACCTCATCATACGTAAGTGACTTTGCAAAAAAATCAACTTCACAGAGACGTAAAAATGCCAAGAGTCGTCTGTTGGAATCGTACATAATACCTGACGTCACCCTTAAGACGTAAATACTAAAAGGGAACTTGAAATTTGATGGATGCGAGCAGTGACACGGTGGCTCAGTTGGCAGAGCGGCACCACGGTATGGCGACTGTCGCGGGTTCGAGTCCCGCTCGTGTCCATCATTTTTCAAGTTTCCCTTAATCAATTTAAAATTTAAGCCTAGCATGGCAACATGCATAAAAAATACCAAAAGTCATATAAATTTGGGTTGGTATTATCGGTTTAGTGGTTTGTAGCTGTAAAGGTACAACACTGAATTGGTAATCGTAGATTCCAACAGATAATACCTAACGTCACCCTCAAGTCGTAAATACTAAAAGGGAACTTGAAATTTGATGGATGCGAGCAGTGACACGGTGGCTCAGTTGGCAGAGCGGCGCCACGGTACGGCGACTGTCGCGGGTTTGAGTCCCGCTGGTGTCCATCATTTTTCAAGTTTCCCTTAATCAATTTAAAAATGCTAAGAGTGTTGTTTGGCGGGGATTTTCCAATCGCTCTAATACATGGGCGGGGTCGAAAAAAAATGCGCTGGCCATTCTCAAAATGGACGTCCATGAATTCATGACCTCGGGATGCCGATCTTGTATAGAGAACGCCAGCATTCGCCATACTGCTTCTGAAGTACTAATGTAGCGACCAGACTGGTACTTGGTCACTTCATCCCGATCAGTTCTTTGCAAAGCGAACGTTGCCTGGTCACTACCCTTGTTTACGTATTTGCAAATGTATTTAATTGACTCGACGCTGGAACACGATTCAACATTGATGTGTGTTTCAAACGTCCTAGAAAGCACAGGTGAGTATGGAACAACCTATCTGTAGTCAACGTGAAGCGACTGCTTTTGGCTTCAGAATTGTTTGGACATCACTTATTTGAAATGGTGAATTTACAAACTTACTAATGTAGAAAAAAAATAAAAATTTAGAACTATAATTTAC
This sequence comes from Abrostola triplasia, assembly GCA_946251915.1. Taxonomy (NCBI): domain Eukaryota; kingdom Metazoa; phylum Arthropoda; class Insecta; order Lepidoptera; family Noctuidae; genus Abrostola; species Abrostola triplasia. Next base: position 2,909,407 of record OX276434.1, on the reverse strand, counting down.
TGGAAATTGTTGGTAATAATATTATGTTAAAATATATATTATAATTGTCTTTTTATTGATATTTAAGTCAAAAAACATGCAAAAAGAAATTAAAGCTAACGCAAAAAGAAAAACCTTCGGCAAGAATCGATCTCACTATGCATAACTCGTAGGGCGATAGTTAAACCGCCACGCTACGATGACACATAGCAATATGTTAAAAATAGACGTTTCTATACATGTCATGATTCACTGCTCAGTTCCTTGTGGATATAGCGTGATGATTTCTACTTCAGAAGTTCATCTGTAAGTAATCTGCATAATGCAACTATTGGTTTCGTCTTTTTTTCATTCTACGGCAAACATTAGACAAAACAAAGACATAATGCAATATTGCTCAGCCCTCTTTGCAAATGCCGTGATGATATTAAGCATACCGACGCGCCGGCCCCTAAAGAATATATTTGCAAACTTTCAGCGGATTCTATTCAGTAGTTTTTACGTTAATCTAACACATACATACAGACAAACAGACAAACAGACAAAAATTCTAAAAATTATATTTTTGGCTTCAGAAGCGTTCAGACATCCCATTGCACTTATTTTTTTTCAAATATCTTCAATGTACAGTTTTGGCTTCGTTACGATTTTATTATATGTATAGATAGCTGTATTACATTATAATTTTGTCTACAGATGCGGTGCCACGTCACTGGATCATGAATACTGTGTCATCAGTGAGGCAGATATGAATCAACCCTATCCTCAATGTTGTCCGATGGTCAAGTGTTTTGAAGCAGACATGACCTGGTTACCTTCAACTTCAGATAGACCAGCGACTCCTCATGCTTCGTATCATATACCAAGAGTCGCACGACACAATTGAGATATTATTTGAATGGTTTCGACCATTATAATTATGAAGCTACTTATACCAGAGGATACAATTTTAGAATATGGCAATGATAAAAAAATACGAGTAGTTGTGGTGTACTTATTTTATCCTTTCTTTATTTTTCTTTTAGTCACCCCATTTTATACCTTTCGATAATTGTCTTAGCTAAAGCTATGACTAATAAATAATTTTAGGAGGTACCATTATTGCCTTTCTTTTTTCAACCACTAACAATATTTAGATCTTTAATATAGTTTTTTTTTCTGAAATATACATTCTTACTATCAGTTAGTCAATTAGTCCTAGGTTGAATATAACTAATTCTGAAGCCTTGAAACAGGTTTGGTTGAATCTTGGAGTTTCTTCTATCCTTATCATATGATGCTGATGAGTAATAGTTCTAATGTACTCATTATAAACGGCATGTTAGAATAGTACAATCAATCACACAATTTACGTAGAAATCACAAAAAAAGTGGAATTAATTTACTTTACGATGTGAAACGTGGGTTTGTTAATGATTTTTCTGATAAGAAATCTATGGGAACTGCTAAAGACTGCTGATGGTGACGACGCATAATCCTTTCACAATGAAACTTGAAAAAAATTTTGTCCCTGCATTCAATTCATCGTTCATTATAGGTCTGTCAGTATGAGGAGTACCTCATACCCGTTTCAATGGTACTCGTAATGGTACCGTACTCGTTGAAAATGACCAGGTCCACATTTTTCCAAATAGCTCCAAATGTCTATGCTCGCTTCTAATAACATGAGACTTAGTACCATACCATCTTTAAAAAAGAGTTAGAATACGGCTAATCTAATAGTGATGACAGCATGCATTCCCTTGCCTAAGTAGAACCTACTGTACAGGAGTTTATTTTAAAATAGTCAGATTTCATGGACGCTGGTGAAAAGGCGTGTGGTATCCAGCTTAGAATTGACCACCCCCATTCGTCCCGTAGGTGTCGTTAGGAGTGACTAAGGGAAAATCTAAAAGATGAGATAAGCAGCATCTTCTGAAATTTAACCATCAATACTACGATCCACAAACCGCTTGCCAAACGAAGGGATTATAGCACCCCAGATAAGTGGGACTTTGTTCAACAGTGGACATATTCCGGTTGATGATGGTGGTGAAAAGGTGTCGGATTAACGAAATAAGAACTTTAACATTATATTTTATATCCTTTTATAAATGTAGACTTGAGCCCCACTCGTGTCCATAAATTTTCAAATTGCCTTTATTAATTTAAAAACATTTTGACATTTTAATTATGTAAATAATAATTACTTCAAGCCGCGAAGTGAAACAAATGAAGTTATCTCAGTAATTACTTAAGAGGGATTAAGATTTAATTAATCAGATTTTATACTCGCACCTTCTTTAGTCAAGTTTTTTAATCTTTGGAAAGGTAGCAGCAAGAAAGTAGGTAAGCTCTGCAGAATTCGATATTAGTGAAGATGCATACGAAGTTCTTCTTGCTGGTATGCATCGTTAATTCTGTGAGATCAGGAATTTGGAACGATGATAAATTACCTGAAAAGCCTAAGAGATACGGTTAGTTTGTGCAAATGAATTTTTATCTCGTTGAACGGCTTAGTGTTTAACTATAGACGCTTGCTCATTATGCATTTGTGTGTCTGTGTCTGATAGGAATGGTTTCAGTAGAAAAAATATTTCTATGGTGTACTGATGGTATTGTTCACAATTTAATGAATGTGTATATTGCCTCGTTGCTGTATTCTTCGATTTGTGCCACTGCTGCTTGTGAGACCCTGGGTTCGACTCCTGTGGTTGTTATTAGGTTTTTCCGTTAGGTAATTCTCAGTAGTACGGAGTCTGGATTTGTGCTTGGTTGATGGCAATAGGCTCGCTGCCTATTATATTGGAACTTATAACATAATTGTCGACATGTGGGTATACTATAAGTGCACCTCTGCCTACCCCTTCGGGGAATACAGGCTATGTTATGTATTTTTATTACGAAAGGCCCAAAAATTTGAGCAAGTTTTAACGTTCTTGTATCTGACAAAATTGCTCTTTTACTTTACTGTGTCTTAAGCTTTTTTCTTTTGTTTTAGCTAACTTAGAAGGCTGCTACTTTAGCGAAATTAACAAAGTGATTCCCTACAATGGAACGGTTCAAATCCCTGGATACTGTTACGTCATGCAATGCACGCCTCAGAAGATTCACTATTCCTCGTATGTAACTTTAACTGGTCGAATAGTTTGACTATTAGATGATATAACTACTTATTTTGATACTATGCGAACCTATTAGTAAAGATATCTAATTATGGCAACAAGCTAAACACCTAACAAAAAATATATACTTGCTTACTTTCCAATTGCAGATGCGGCATCGTTTTGACCGATGACATCGATTGCGACATAAAATTCATTAGGTTCCCGAGTGCATACCCTGAATGCTGTGGCCAGATCAAATGCCTACAAAGCATTGCTAAACCTAGAATATCACGTAAGAATGTGTTTACAGCGGGGAGCCCGCGCAAGACTTTTAAGCCTCATAGGCCCCAAGCCCGCTTTGGGCGCTCTCCACACACGCGCCAAGCGGTTTAGCTCTTAAAAATTTTGCCACAGCGACTCAACCCATAAAGGAAACAAGGTCCAATCTACTAGTAGTTAGGGCATCAAAGGGGAACCGTCATACAATATTATCATTAATATAAGAAGGAAAATAAATTCAGATACAGACAACGTCGTTAACAGCTGTAGCAGGGTAAGATGATCTGTTAAAATCTATCATTCAGATTTTTACAACAAATTTGTCGGGAGATCAAACAAATACAGTCAATTGCAATTCTAGATTGCTCAACTTCAGAGGTAATCCGTTTGAAATTATATTCTTGAAGAGAATGTAAAATAAATTGCTTTCTAGCTATAATCGACGAAATTATGTTAACTGTTTTAAGGTAAACGCACCTATTATTTTTATTTAGGAGAATGTATTTTGCAGGTTTTGAGAAAGATATGTGCTAATTATTTGATTTTGAAAAATAAAGTATATTTTACTACATAATACAAGTTTTATTACAATCATACCTTATCGTGTCCGGATAATAACTACATTAATAACAACAGCGTGTTATATTCAGAATATTAATTTCTCTCAAATTGCTTTTGTATTTGTTAAATGTTTCAAACGGAAATTAGTGACCAATTCTTTGGAATTATTTATATTCGAATTTTATCTGTATTAGAGCAGTTACTTTTTTATTTATCAAACAACAAAATGAATATAATAATAATAAGTTTAATCCAGAAAGTAGCTAAAAAGGACAATAGTTAGAAAAAACGGTGGTACCTGACCTAATGAAAAATATCCTTGTATTACAGATACAAGCGCCTTCCAAATTAAGGTATCAGTAGAAAATATCGAATGATACAATTACATATAAAAAAATAATGTAATATTTATCTTTAAACACTTATGTAATTTAATATTCAATAAACGTATATTGAGTTTCACATAACACATAACATCACACCTATATTCCCCGAACAGGTAGGCAGAGGTGCTCATTGGTACACACATTTCGTCAGTTATGCTTTAAGCCCCAATGTAATAGGGGGCGAGCCTATTCCCATCAACGGGGCATAAATCCAGACTCCGTGCTGCTACTGAGAATTACCTAATGGGAAAACCCAGTAACACTTTGTCAGACCCGGGATCCGAGCCCAGGACCTCGTGCTCAGCAGCCGCGCTCAGCAACCACTAGACCGACGAGGCAGTCAATTAAGAAAATCGAGAAAAAGGCGCGTGTACCTTTAAATTCAATAATGCCTCGTAATCTTCAATGGTTTAATTTGTAAATCGCAAAGCCATTAATCTGAACAATAGCAAACACTCGTGCAGAAATAAACTTAAATAAAAATGGCTGGTTGGAGTGTATTTAGTTTTTACTGTATTACGGGAGTCAGGTAAACATATTTCTATATTGTGTATAGAAAATGGTGTTTAAGTTTGTAATATTAGCTTCTATTGTCGCAATGATAAGCGCAGATTCGTATAGCGCGCCGTTGGAGGACAAACCTCTAGAATTTGGTAAGCATTCGATTTTTATTGTTTTTGACCGACACGTTCCATCTCTCTATTACCAGAACATTGTATGGGATATTACTATTAATATATTCTATGCTATGTTGTGATTCTTAGATTAGATTAGATTGGATATGAGAGGAATAAATATTTTTAGCTGAGAAATATTTTGTAGGCTTCCGTAACTATCAATTTCTAATGCCTTAAAACAAATGCATGCTTTCTCTGATAGAACTATGGAAGAGAAGCTAAAAACCCAGTTTACCGTGACTTCCATCGCATGAGTCATTGTCCTCTAGTTATTCAATATAGCTTATATGATATTCATACATGAATAAGCCGATATGTATTATATGGTTGACTACACCTGACTCTGCTACGTCTAGCGAAATGTGAGTGCAAATAACACTCATCTGATTTATTTAGACAGTTTTCGTACCATACCTTTCCCTACCCACATTTCTTCATTTATGTAATAGAGGCAACCCTACTAGTTATAAGCATTAGGCGCAGAAAACTCAACAGACCACGAGATAAAAAATAAAAAAAAACATCATCATCAGCCGGAAGACGTCCACTGTTGAACAAAGGCCTCCCCCTTAGAATGCCACAATGAACGACTGCTTGCCGATTGCATCCACCATTTACCCGCAATTCTGATGATGATTCCGATATCCTCGGTCCATTTGGTGGGAGGCCTGCCAACGCAATAATTAAATAATAATTCATCAATGACGTCAAAACATTGAATGTAGACTAAAAACACCGGATCTACTCGACACAAAAGAATTTATATTTAGAGGTCACGAAACCAAACACAAGGATGTGAAATGAGTTATCTTGTAAAATAAGCAATTCGGGGTTTTTTGAAGTATTCGATTCCGTTAATCTCAATGATTTCACTTCTCGATTCTAATCGTCGTTTTATGAAGTGGGTGAGAAATAGATAACTGTCGCCTTTGAATGTTTATTATGTAAGCAAAGGAATGTCGTCCGAATTTTGTTAGTAGGTTGTTTTGTTGATATTCAAATGTTAATAAGCATACAACGTAATAATAATTTGAAGGTAAAGTCTAATGTTTTATATGCGAATGTGTTTACACTGCTGAATTAATTTAAATTTGGAAACTTTTAACTTGAATCTATCTGTTTATTTTTATGATAGTCACAAGTAATTATCCTTCTTTGTCAAAAAAGTTGTCCGTCGCTGGTCGACCGGTAGGTGTGAAACATCAAAGTGTATAGTATATGCGCACACACAGGAGTCGAAAGTGGCGGCGTAGTACTCCCACCATGGCATGGTTTGCAATCACGGCACTCTAGTGATTTTTACTACCAAGACGCGTTCATAGATGTTTCACATAAAAAATAATTCTGTACAATCACTCCTATAATCCCAGAAGGTAGGCAGTAAGCAGAGCGGTTATCACTACTATCAGCTATGCTTCGTCAGTCATCTTGCACGTTACCATCCTATGGGCTAGTGTCAAATCTCACTGCGTATTTACAAGTGAGTTCGTAAGTGATATCTTTAGAATAGCATGGCTGAAGTCTATACGTTAAATAAGTGGTTTGATAGAGCTCTAAATTTTGTAACATTAAAAAATTCTCGATGGAAACTGTTTTGGTAATTAACATGTTTTTGAATATCTTGATTCATTTCATAGACCTTTTAAATTGTCTTTAACTGCCTGATTAGCATAAAGTATAATGACATTATAAACATGAACGTTAAACGCATTATACATTCCGTGCTTCGGAAGGCACGATAAGCCGTTGGTCCTGCGCCTGATCTCTCTCCGGTTGTGTCGGTCTACCGTCCCATCGGACTATGAGAGTGTGGGAATAGCGAGTGCACCTGTGTTTGCGCGCACACTTATGCACTATAATATTTCCTGCGTAGTTGGCTAGTCTCAGCTGAGACAGGCCGTCGTGATCGAAGTTTGGTCAGGAGAACATTAACCAAGAACATTTTTATGTTTATTTAAATCGTCACTCAGTTAATGCGTCATGTTTTACGTCATAAGAACATGGGATTTCCTGTTCCTATGGCGTTTTATACCAAAGTGTTTATCTTTTATTGTCGAAGTAAAAACGTATCAGATTATATAATATTATAATTCTTGTTTTTAGTTATTTACAAATATTTCGTGTCAGCTGTGTTTGGTGATCTTTAAAAGTATGTTGTTATTTATATCCTGGTGTCTATTTTTTTATTTGTTAAGACAGCAGTATATTAATCGTATGGCAATCTTTCAATTTCTAGTCCACAATATAGCTTCATCATCATTATCATCAGTATAAATCTCCGACCTCTGTCCGTATACCTACTTTAGAAGCTTGGAGGTCTTCTGACATAAAGGAACTAGTCAGTCAGAGCGCACACATCACCCTATGTAAGTAACTAAGAAGAAATTGCGAGATTTCTTCATGTTACAGCACAATACAATTCTTACTTTGGGGACTACAACCCCCTACCAAGAACTCACTACGTACTACGAACTATACACAACGTAAAATGTCCTGCTTGAAGAGTACATGGTAAGGGGGCAGATGTGACGGATATACAAATACGTACGAATATAATTAATTACGCAAATTATAAAAGCCGTAAGCCATTTATAGTTTTAAGAAACTCATAACTCCACGTAACAGTTACAGTCTGTTGAAACTGGTTGTTGTGGTAAGTCATAAACGATCAGTTAGCGACACGTATCTAACTACTCTGTGGTATGTATTGACCACACGCTCAATAAGTAGCCATATTTAACTTTATAGCCAGTTTATATATACTCAATATATTTTACGACATATTAAATCTGCTGTAGAATAACTGTACAGATGTAATATACTAATATCAGGGTTCATAGCTTAATAAAGACTACTCTCAGATCAGTTCATTTTACTGGAAATTTATCTTTTTATTATTATCACCACCTTTGAATAACTGTCTCGTTGGTCTAGTGGTTGCTGAGCGCGACTGCAGAGCACTAGGTCCTGGGTTATCATATCAGGCAATGTGTTATTCATCATCATCTTGATTATCTGCCTATTTCCGTCCACTATTAGACATAGGCCTCTTCTATGGCCTTCCACTTGCAGTGCTATTACGTCTTCCCATCAGTAGCAGCTTGGAGTATAGATTTGCGCCCGATTGATGGCAATAAGCTCGCCCTCTATAACATTAAGACCTATAACATAACTGGGGGAATAGGGAAGTACATTAGGTACACATTTGCCTACCTGTTCGGGGAAGTACAGATGTTTTGTTATGTTTATTATAAGCAATATTACTTAATAAATTAACTGAGTTAGGAAAACCTAAATGTTAAGTTATATTTCGGTGCCCATATAAATAACCTCTGTGCGCAGACTCTAAGTACCTAGTCACCTAATAGTATGGCACCGAAATCGTACAAAGAGTATGTTCAGAACAGACTGGTATTATTATAATGATTCGTTGCAAAAATTCCGCAGTAACAACGTCACTGAACTTGATGTAAACAATCAGCTCCTGGCTGCCATGGTCGAGTAAAAATGTAAATTGATACATCAGCCGTAGCTTTGCGTAATTTTCATCGACAACACTCATTATAACTAATGAGATGCATAAGGAACACGATAAATACATAGCGCTATTAATGCTGTGCAATTTATGATATACTAGTTTATGTCACTGGGTTTGCTTGTGGATCTTTGCTTTCTCAACCGTGGGCAAAGTTTACTGTAACTTTCGTGAGTGTTATCCATATTATCACACTAACATTATAAAGGCGAATGTTTGTGAGTGTTTGCGAGTTTGTTACCTCTTCAAGCTTAAACGGCTGGACTGATTTTGATACGATTTATGTATGTTAATTATCCCGGAAAAATGTAGCGCGCTGCTAATTCTCTAAATATTTTACTCACGTGAATATTCGGGAATGCCTGACTAGTTTCGATCTCGAACGGAGCCCTTATTCATGAGCTTGGTACGCGCAGAGTCACAAGCTGAACAGACTGGCCTCTATATTATGTTTTAGGCCCCAACAGAATTTCAGCGCTGCAGCTATCCAGCGGCAGCATTTTACCTATTACTAAACCACATAATTATATTTGAATACTTTGTATTTATTGGATTAAAAAAAAAAATATTTTATTTCTTTTAAAATGTGACTACATTGCCAACTCAACTTTCTGATATATTGCAATATATATACAACAAATCATTACAATAATAGTCGTTATCTACCCTTTTAAATACACGCGTGACACTAGTATGATAATGTGTCTTTATTGTGCGAATGCTATTAGTTCTTAATGTACCTACTTAATAATATAACCATTTTCCCCATCAGATAAGCTTCTAACAAGTGATATGACGTAAGAGAGTATCTAGAGGTCGCGTGTAATATGAGTATCGAGTACTCGATAAGATTAACATTTAGCATTTCACGACCTGATTGACGTAGTGGCTAAGTGATTGGACTGCTGCGCTAAGGGTTGCGGGTTAAATTCCCGCACGGGGCAAAACTTTGTGCCAACCATAGATGTTTGTCCCGAGTCTGGGTGTTTGTGTATGTGATTTATCATGTTTGTGAAACGCACTCGCGACACAGCAGACATTTCTAGTGTGGGCGATGTTTAAAAAAATTATAAAGAGTTTAATTTCAAAGCCATTGAAATGAAACTAAGATGAGAGACTGAGAGAAGAGTCATTTCTATTAATCTCCTCCTCCCTCACTCTTCTCTCCATCAACATAACACTCGTTAAGACTTCTGGAATTCTCTTACGTTTGAGAATAATGGCTGGCCAATCATTGATCTAACCAGGAGAGTCACTACAAGTTTGCTCTGCAGGTTATTGTCCGCTGGAAGTAAGACGCTGCTGTGTAGTTCGACTTCTCTCTTCCATGGCGAAATTGACCTTCAATACAATCTTAAAAGTACGAGTAAAACAAGATCAGGATATTATGACAGAAAACTGTGTGTGTGGCTGAATAACTCCATTCTTATATCCTATCTTAATCATATTAATGCAATTTTATTCTTATCGCTGTCCATATTCATCACCTCTAGCCTTCCTCGCCTTTGTCATGACTCGGCTTCTCGTATTATCGCTTTGGTCTTATGTCAATCTGATCCAGGTTTGACCTGATATTTATTGGGCTCACCCATGGGACAACGGCATAGCAAAGTGGGACGGAAATTATTCTTTGAAGTATGTAGGTGTGATGATATTCCATACACACAGACGAACAAAAATCCAGTATCTGTGTATATGACAAGTTATATCTTGACCCACAAGAACCTTCTTGACGGTGTCAAGGCCCCACACACACAAGCCGAGGTCTCTACACGTGCAAAATTAACTTTTTTGTTCGTAAACATTGTTAAGATATTTTTAATATTTTTTCCCGCTTATTTTATTAGAATTGATGTTATCATTTGAGCTTTGACTTTATAAGGAAAGAATACAAGACATTTCGTCGTAATAATATAATAGTGCAATAAGGAAGACGGATGATAAAACTATTCCGTTTTCTTGACGGTGTCTCCCATTAAATAATGATATATGGAGGAATAAATCTAATAGTTTTTACTAGTTAAAATACGTGTATTTTATTGGAATGCGACAATAAATGGCCTACATTTTATGATCTGCTATTCCATGGATTTTTTAAGCGAATGACGTTGAAGGTTTTAATTTACTTACATGTCTCGTTCCTGAAAATATTGTTGCATACCGACACAAAACAGGAAAACGACTGACAATTTGGACTGCTGCGCTAGGGGTTGCGGGTTTGATTTCCGCAGAGACAAAAATCGGTGCGATCCGTAGATGTTTGTCCCGACTCTCAGTGTTTGTGTATAGGATATTTCATGTTTTTGTATTAAAAAAAAATAAAAACTCCCGTATAAGAAAGTTCATGTCAAACGCCATCTGTCTGGCGAGGTAAGAATTATGAATACTAAAATGAAACATCAATGAAATTTTTAGCTACTAACAAACATGTTATGTCAAAAAAAAAAATGTGGTGCAAAGTCGAGCATAGTTAAATCATAATACATCAATAATGAAGATAACAACAGTCCGGCTGATGATGAAGATGATAATGATGAAGATAATTTGTTATTGTGATCATCATCCACAGCCTTCAACAACTATTCTATTAACCCTTCAAATACGGATAGATATTTTAACGCCTTATAAATGCATATAGAAATACTATAAATGAAGCTGCTGTTAGCTCTTTTGTTTGCATCACCACGAATGCATTTCCGCGGTTTTTCGTCGACGTGAAGGGCGAAAATCGGATATTTTCGTACGTATCCGTATCCATCCTATGCGCTAGACAAAGCCTAACGAACGCCGCAGTATAGCTTAATTGACAGTGCTATTGTGTGAGAAAAATAGCAGCTTTCGTAGCAACATTTCTCTTAGCGTTTCGTGATGTAAAATTCGACCAACCGAAGGGGGTTGTGTACTTCTCTAAGCCAAACCTTAGAATAGAATAGAAGATAACATTTATTCGTGGTATACAGAGATCAAGATAAGGCACCACTGACTAATGGTGACGGAAAACATTGTGAGGAAACCTTTAATTATCTGAAATTGCCAACCTGCAGTTAGCTAGCGTGTTGATCAATGCTTAATCCTTCTCTATACGAGAAGAGACCTTTGCCCTGCATTGGGACAGTGATTATATAGGCTGTTATTATTATAATACAAAGATGTTATCACAGTAAGATAACATAATTGTTTTGCTTAAAATTAAAGGATACTTAATTACCTATGTTTTGAGACAACCTTCGTGTTATTCTTTTTATCACTTAGCCACTTAAATCTAGATTTTAAGCCCCCTTTCGAGATCACTTCATTTACACATATTTTATAGGTACCTACCATTTACTTTTTAGTTACAGCTGAATATTTGACTATTCCCAGTAGAAGTATACAAAACTCTCTTAGTAAGCTGGTACTAACATTACATTTTTCAATTTACCTTCAGAGCAAACGTTTAACGGTTCAACCAATGATAACAAACACAGCGAATTCCACTGATTTACTTTCGTATAATCTTAGTAAGGATGTGTTGCTAACTCGTAAAGAAACGAAGCCTTGACAATATACGTCATCATCAATTAATCACATTGCGAGAGGAATTCCTCTACCGGCTCTTATAAAACCAGCATTATTCACACGTGTCGTGCTTTATGTACATAATCATTAGCTTTTCGCCTAATACTTTGCTTTTGAGTCATACTTACGTCACCATCTTCGTAAAAATGAACAACAAATATACCGGAATCGGGGGATTTAACTTACTTGAAAACTGAGTTCGATGGGCTTATGAATCGGATTAATAATGTACGCGAAGTCAAGTTTGACTGTCTCGTTGGTCTAGTGGTTGCTAAGCGCGACTGATGAGCACGAGGTTCGGGGTTCGAATCCCGGGTCGGGCAAAGTGATACTGGATTTTTCCGTAAGGTAATTGTCAATAGCAGCACGGAGTCTGGATTTGTGCCCGGTTGATGGCAATAGGCTCGCCCCCTATTACTTTGGGACCAAAAAACATAACTGGCGAAATGTGGGTGTACTATATGTGCACCTCTGCCTACCCCTTCGAGGAATACAGGCGTGATGGTATTATGTTTTTTAATATGCGATGTTTGACTGTTCGATTTGTTGACATTACTTTATCAAAGTCCACCGTCTTTGGTGTAAATTAAATTCCACTGACTAGCAATATTGCTCAGTAAAAAGCATTAGGCTCGTCTACAATCGTCATCTCCACGAATTTTAAAATTAACTGTGGGTCCTAGAGAAATGTTGTGCTCCAATACTTTCGGTATTCTTATAATAGTCAATGGTCTGCAATATAGACGAAATTTTACCATGTTAATTGCCTTGTTAGTCCGGAGGTCGCAAAAGGGCAACAAGGGGTCCTGGTTCCCATTCTTGGGTCAGGCAAAATGTATTTGTTTTTTTATTCCATTATCAATGGCAGCACGGAGTCTGGATTTGTGCCAGGATAATGGCAATAGTCTCGTGCCCTGTTACATTGGGATCTATAACATAACTGGGGAAATGTGGGTGTACTATACACCCTTGCCTGCCCGCCTTTTCCTGGGAAATACAGGCGTGTTGTATATGTTATCTTTTGTTATACGAAAGATTCTGCAATATAGTTGAAGAACATCCCACACGAAAATAATAGATCAGTAAAATTATATTGCTTAATATTCTCCTGACGGAATGTCACACCGGCGCGGCGTATGTCAGCTGAGACCAGCCAACTATGCAGGAGATATCATAGTGCACAAGTATGCGCGCAAACACAGGTGCACTACCTATTTCCTCACACTCATAGTCCGATGGGACGGTCAGATACGACCGGAGAGAGATCAGGTACAGGACCAACCTCCGATGCACGGAGGAGCTCGAGACGTAACGGTCACCCATCAAAAAGCTGACCGCGACGAGCATGTCTTAACCTAGTTGATCGATTAATCTGCGCGGTAGCCAGGTAGCTACGAGCCCCTCAAATGATTAACATGTATGAAACTATAATGGTAGACTTTTTGTTTATAGAAGACGAAGAAGGATGTTATGTGGGAAGAATACAGGAGGTGATTCCATTTGGCGGGTTCGCTTCGTTTCCTGGAGAATGTACGAGAATAGAATGTGAACGCTATTCGGTCACGTATAGCAAGTGAGTTATTTTAATGTTTTATACCTGACATATCAGATCAATCAGATTTTTGTTACCATGGCAGAAGAGCATATTGTTAATCGCTATCCCGCGCCGGTTCGCAAAAAGAACCAAAGAACAAATACTCTATTATTGCAACAAAAGATCAATATTGTATTCAAAAGTTGGCCGACCCGAAACGCGCTGCAGATATGAAGCATCAAAGTGCTGAATGTGGCAGTGTAATGGGATATCACGGGACAGTTTGTCGTCCCGGCTATTAAGTCAATTATTAATGCCAAGGCGCGCCAATAGATGTTACACATCAGAAATATTGCAATTCTCGCCTTGCTCATCCTCGCGTATCGCCTCTTACATCCTCGCGTACCTCCGGTGTACAACCACCTTGTACTGATTACCTAATATACCTTTTTTTTTTACAGGTGTGATTATCTTGAGCTGCCTGATGACGAGAAATGCATGTTCGTGGATAATCCTGATGACTTCTTCCCACAGTGTTGTCCAACGATCCGATGTTCAGAATAGAATTACTTTTTTTTATTTAATACTAGATCATGTCTGCGACTTTGTCCGCGAGGATTTTGGATAAAAAATACCCATATGGAACAGATACATTCTCGTCAGAGTTTCATTACAATTTGATCAATGGGACGCATATAGGACAAACATTCGCCTTTTATATAGAATAACGGAGTGGACAAGACCTTTGCTTTACTTGATCTTATGAAGATTTTGAAAGAAAATAATGTATTAAAATAAACTATTTTAATTATAATATTTGAGAAAAATTTCACTCTCAAAGGTTTTTCTGATAAGCTTTGTAAGTTGTTTATTTTCCTTTAGTGAATTTGTTCCTATAAACACTAATAAATAATATTCTTAAAATACCACAAATAAGGACACATTTTACACATTAGAATCCGATAACAAGCTCATTTATTAAAAAAAAAAAAATACTTATCAAAACTAATTTGGCATTAAAAGTATTATTTGAAATCCACATTTGTTTGCGCTAAGAGTAACAAAATTATGAGAGCAAAAATCAAAATATATTGATCATAGTTAGTGCCAGTGCATCCTATAATCTCTTCTCGATGTATGATAATTTTCGGCTGTGCACATCACAGCCACTCGTCTTGCACTCAGATCTTCAATTCTTGTCAAAACTTCACTCAATTGCTCTCCCGTTGGCACATTCTTTACAAAAAGATTTACTGTATTCGGTTCCTTATCCGTGTAGTGATGAGTTGTCTCCATCGAGTATATTGCCATGTAATTGTCCTCTATAAGCCTCACGACAGCATGGACAGTTTTATTTTCCTTACATCTACAACTGACGTTCAATGCCGGCATCACTTCAGCAGGAGTATCAACCACTAACAATCTCGCTGCTTGTCCTCGAGGCGATGGTTGATCTTCGACGATATCATGTATAATAATATTAGTCGTGTTTTTACCATTATCACATGGGCAATGCCCTTCTGCTGGATCTCTGGCGAACAAATACCGTATACATACTGGAACGTATACAGACACTGGGTAGAAAGCTGCAACAGTCCATTCGCCGTACAAGTTGTCAATGTTTGTGGCCTGAGCGGTGATTAAAATCGTTGATATTGTAAGGATTTTCCACATCCTGAATGGAAGGTAAGCGTATCTTAAGCTCTAAAGTAGCTCATACTAATGTGAATGTAAAAGTCGCTATATTTATAGCATTTATATAGAAGATAACTTATCGGCTAGTGTCACCTTTGCCATGATTCTGAATAACCCGATAAAACTGTTTACGTTTTCAAAATTTATAAAAAATATATAACGATTATAGAACATAGTTTACATAAAATTAATCTCAAAGAATATATCTGTAAACCCTTATAACCATTATTTTTTTTGCTCTATACATATACGTTACTAGTATTTTTAAAGTGATCTTTATTTTATCGCTAAGCAATTTATATTTATCACTGAATCATTTGTATGTTCTGATTTTAAAATTATTCCCAGAAATAGTTTCACTTAGATAGAGAAAAGCATTGATAAAATCAATGTTTTAAATTAAGCTGATCAAACTGTTCTTGTGAACATACAATATTTTTACTTGTTCTGTTCTTCAACTCATTAATCAGTAATAAATCACTTTCTAATTGTAGCCTGTTTGGCAATTCCTTAGCAAACAAATACGCAATAGTCTTTTCTCTGTATCTGTGTATATTTATACGATTCACTGCATATGCTATTAAATAATTATCGTTCACTTTTAACAGAGCGCTTCTGGTTTGGAAATCCTCACCACCACAATTGCAGGAGACATTCACGACCGTCATAACATCTTCGGCTGTATCCACGGCTATCATTGGAGACGAAATTGGTGGTAGATTCGGTATTTGAACATCGAGCACGTTCGTTTCTACAAACGTGGTAGCATTCCCATCTGCACATGTACACTCTATGTTACGTTTGTCTCTTGAGAGAGCATACTGTTTGCAAATAGGATAAGTAGTTACATCAGGGTACACAACAACTGGCACATAGATTCCATAGGCTTCGTCGATATTAGCTCCTTCGACGACAACCAGTAGAGCTGATAAGATTATTATCTTGTACATGTTAGGGGCAGACATGCGATGGAGTACTTTGTTAATACTGAACTACCAGTGTTTAGGTTGGTCTGATTTATATGAGGCTAAGTCCAAGTGGTGACCTCTGGCCTCTTTGATAACGACACTGATACATATTGTGCTGTTTATTTTATCTGCACTTTGTATGCCAATGACTTTAAGTATGACTTCGTCGATTTGTCGTGGTCACGTTTATAAATATAAATAAAACTTTACGACACAAAGATAGCTTTGTTAATTGTTTACATATATACTCAAAATCAACGCCTGTTTCTCAGAGAGGTAGGCAGAGACCACGGGTTTCCATTTACTACGATCCTGGCATTTCTCTTCACTTCTTTCACCTCATTCACACGCATTGCATTCATCATACACCCTCGTCAGTTGAGGGTCTTCCTCACTTGTTTAGTTGTTTAATTGACATTAATATTTGCAAACACTATCAAGTGAGTGATACTAAAAACCATCACGTTCCGATGCGTGTCCTGTGGCTAAAGGTCACTCAGTTTGTACCCATAGACTTAAAATACCAAGTAGAGCGCACTTTGTGCTTCAAGGAAGTGTCAATACGTCTTGTATGACTTAAGAAGTGTTTGAGTTAAAAACGTTTAACATCGCTAAGTAAGGGGTACTGATAGCCGAGTGGTATGACAGTCGGCCTGCCAAGTCGAAAGTCGCAAGTTCATATCCCTGATCACCAATGTCTTTTTGAATTCATGTGCGGATAATAAGTTAGTTATCAGTTGCTAAAACTGTGAAGGAAAACATCGTGCGAAAACCAGCACATCTGAGAGATTACGGCATGTAAAGCCGTGTCAGAGGCCTACAGGTGGTTTAAACTCTGACACCAGGTTGTTCATCAAGCACACGATAAGAAAAAGAAGTAAGGGGTCCTACGTTTGAATAACTTCAATATTATAGCATACTTAAGCCTACTTTTCTAGAAGAGTACCTACTGTCATTGTCAAGCCAAAATGCAACAATAATAAAGCACAAATCGCATTTCGTTATCCATACATAGAATTTGTAACATAGCGGCAATTTATTTTTCAATCGATATCCTTCTGTTGCAAAACGCGGCGTTGTGGCCAAAAAGGTGAATGTTTCGGCTATTGATACGTATTTTTTTTTATTTTAACTTCCGTACACAGGACTGGTTTCAATTTCGAGGAATTTTAGAAACGAAAAATTCGTGTGGACGTTATTAATTTAGTGCATGGTATCCAGTGATTTTTGTACGCTCCGATGATCTTTGCAAACTGGGGTTAGATGGCGAATGTTATTTCTGTGTTGTTATTTCAGGATTGGGACCAAACTCCTTGGTACAATTAAATGGACTGAGTGGAATATATAGTTACCTTAATATAGATAGATAGATCTATGAACCCCTTCACATGAAATAGGTAACCGTGTTGATATAATTTTTTTGTGAAATATGTCATCAGCCGAAAGACGTCCACTGTTGAACAACGGCTCCCTCTTAGAACGCCACAATGAAAGACAATTTGCCACTTGCATCCACCGGCAGCCCGCAACTCAGACGATAGCACCAGCCTGCCTATCTAAGCTATCTAAGCCTAACTAAAACCGACTTTCCCGACATGCGTTTGAAAATGCACTGGCCACGGACGTAACCATATCTAGATATGTAAATATTTGTAACGGGTGCGTGTCAGAATATACAACAAAGGATTTCGTAGTTTTGTGTGTTGTAACCAACAGTTTCTGTTGACTGTGATGACTGGGTTTGTATGCGTTTGCGAGTATCATCATCATCATCATCAGCCGGAAGACGTCCACTGTTGGACAAAGGCCTTTCACTTACAACCCCACAATGAACAACAGCTTGCTAATTGCATCCACCGGTTGCCTGCAATTCTGACGATATCGCCGGTACACCGAGTGGACGGCCTGCCAACGCTGCGTTTGCGATTATAAGTTCTATTAATTATAGTACAGTGAGTAGCATAAGGTTTCTTAACTTAACATGAAACCTTATCACACTCATATTATAAAGGCGAAAGTTTGTGAGTGTGTTTGTTACCTATTCACGCTCAAACGGCTAGACCGATGGTGTTGAAATTTCACATGGAGGTAGCTGTCATCCTGGATTAACATTTAAGCTACTTTTTATTCCGAAAAAATGTAGTGGGTAACACCGCGGGTCGCAGCTAGTGTCAAATAATTGAGAGAAATAAACAGCAAATAAAGTTATTATTTAAAATTAAAGATGTCTCTAAATTATGATTATAATAATAATAATAAAAAGAGTTCCGTAGTCAACAAAGAACCCAAAAATACATATATTTATTTTTATTTTTATGTACGGGCCTTTTTACTAAGGTATTTGTGGTTTTCTTGTTTGACGGGGAGGCGGGATCGCTACAGCATTATCGCCAGCCACACTCACAGATCTACCTGGCAGTTTAAAGTCTACGGCGCGGCGTAGCGGTGGCTACGAGCATCGCTCGCACTATCCAGCGTCCAAAGTGCACGTATATTAGGTAAAGGGAAAAGCTATTCATTTTTTTGCCTGCCTCGTTGGTCTAGTGGTTGCTAAGCGCGACTGCTGAGCACGAGGTCCTGGGTTCGAATCCCGGGTCGGGCAAAGTATTACTGGGTTTTTCCATTAGGTAATTCTCAGTAACAGCACGGAGTCTGGATTTGTGCCCGGTTGATGGCAATAGGCTCGCTCCCTATTACATTGGGACCTAAAACATAACTGGCGAAATGTGGGTGTACTATATGTGCACCTCTGCCTACCTCTTCGGGGAATACAGGCGTGATGTTATGTTATGTTATTCATTTTTTTTATAACTTTATTGTATGTATTCATAATTATCATCCCGATGGGCCTGATGAATGGCAATAGCCTTGCACCTATTACACAGGACTTAAGGCGGGTTGAATTGTAAGAGAATAAACTCCTAATAAATCATTTTATTTAATATAGCAAATACATATTATATTATACTTATCTATGTATATACTTAGATTATATAGTTGTTTTACTCACAGCTTTCTTTACATTAAACATTTTACTGCCTCGTTGGCCTAGTGGTTGCCAAGCGCGACTGCTGAGCATGAGGTCCTGACTAACGATCCCGGGTGGGCAAAGTGTTATAGGGTTGCTCTATTAGGTAATTCTCAGCATCAGCACGGAGTCTGGATTTGTGCCCGGTTGATGGCAATCGGCTCGCGCCCTATTACATTGGGATCTATAACTTAACTGGCGAAATATGAGTGAACTATATACCTCTACCAAACCCCTTAGGGAAAACAAGCATAATGTTATGTTTATGTTGTAAGAACATGAGCGGAAAAATAGAATTGAATCCAACACTCCCAGACTAATAAAAATGGTAACACCTTCACGTCACGCTACGTTCGTAAGCGCAGCGCCATCTATTGGTTGATATTAGAAAGTAATATGTTTCGCAGTTACTAACACAGAGGTCGCTGTTATAAAGAGTGTACATTAGGCAGTTATTATCTGCAGTATCAATAAGCTTCTTTAACTTCAAAAACATTTCAAGTATGTTACGTTAGAACTATGCAAACCAAAAGTACCTATATAAATTTATTAGATTCTGTGTCATGTCAAACGTAAGAAAGAACCTCAACTGTCAATGATAAAATATTTTATTTCTGGAAATGGGTGTACAAAGAACACTTTTACACGTCATTTCCTAATTGACTACCTCTGAGAAGAAACGCCGTAACAAAGTCAGGGCTAAGGTTTCTTTTGAAGTCTTTAAACGTAACATCATAACATCACGCCTGTATTCCCCGAAGGGGTAGGCAGAGGTGCACATATAGTACACCCACATTTCGCCAGTTATGTTTTAGGTCCCAATGTAATAGGGGGCGAGCCTATTGCCATCAACCGGGCACAAATCCAGACTCCATGCTGCTACTAAGAATTACCTAATGGAAAACCTAGTAACACTTTGCCCGACCCGGGATTCGAACCCAGGACCTCGTGCTCATCAGTCGCGCTTAGCAACCACTAGACCAACGAGGCAGTCTTTAAACGAACGTACAATAATTTATGTGAGAACAGTGAAGGCGGTCTGAGGTGTGGTCTTTTGAAGAAATAAACACAGAGAGATCCTAACTTTACCTATATAAAGTCTAGATACGAAACAAATGCGTCCAGTGTGAGCAAAATTGGCGAGTAATTAAACCATTACGTGTTAGGAGTAGATACTTAACCGGTTGTTCTAGACCTCATTACTTCTAGTAGAAGAACATGTTACCATACACCATAAAGGAAACAATAAAAGGATTCCCGTTGAAATGTTCAATAAACTTGCTAACAGCCAGCCGGTATTTTATGATTATTACAAGGGCCAGACTGGCCTCTTTTGACCCAAATTATCCTATTCCTTTTAACGCCTGCTTTAACTGCCAATCTTTGCGCTGGCATTTTTTAATTTTCTTTTCTACGTTTAGTACTTTAAAATATTGGAAAGCGCTGATCTGAATACCTGAAGGGAAGTAGAAAAGAGGTTTTAGATGCTAGTCTGTGAGGCTTATCGCTAACGATGGTGATTTGTGTCGATACCATAAAGCTTGTGTAAGTTCCACTTTGTGGGAATTAGTAGGATGAGATTAAGAATGAAAATAGCTCTAAATGACGTGAAATAATGAGGCTGGACTTTCTTTTTCTGGAAAATTCTAGAAAAATCTCTTGTTGAGCCGAAAGTACTTGCAAAAGCTGTTTAGTATTTTAAACACATAATTTTGGAAGCAAATTCAGTAGATGCAAGAACTTTCTGGTGGTTTGGTGATATTGAATCCTCGTGGGAATAGTATAATAGTATGTAAAACCGTTGGTAGCGCCTTAGGGTGCCAACAAAACGTGTCAGAAAAGACGGAATGACACAGATAGATGACTAGTATTAGGACTTACTTACTGTTTCTCAACTTGATAGGATAAAATGTAGACTTATATGAAACTGTACGGCCTGCAGATATTATAAGTAGTTTATCAGGATCATAATTTACTTTCATCCAGCAGTGGACTGCAAAAGGTTGATATGATGTGATAATTCACCATATAGCCATGCTTCTGATTTTATTGCGTCCTACGTCCAGGTCTTTCTCGTAGTTTTGTCAATATTGTCAGCATTAAGCGTTTTAGGGCATTTTTTGAAGCATAAGGCACCAGTTTTCTTTTTAAATTCAAGAGCTTTGCTCTTGTCGGTGGAGGAAATGCCACGGTTCTCTTTTTCCAGCATTTGATTTGGCCGCTTGATACGTCTCCACTTTTTACCCTTTCTTTGGGTACCAGTATACGATTAATTACAATAAAAACCCACTAATTTTCTTGGCATTCTGAGGCACTAAAATGCCACATCCATAAAAAGAACATCACATCCAACAAGAATAGCGTAATCAAAATTACCGCAAATGTTAAAATAAACTTTATTAGATCCCGCAACAACAAGAGAACTTAAAAAAAGAATTAAATGAATAGTTTCAGAGTACAACTGCGCCCAGAGGAGGAGCGAAAAAAAGAGATGCAAGATAACAATGATTTAATGAACGCGAAAAAGTTTAAGCATCCCAGTTTAAATGCCACCCGCGAGTGTACTGAGAGGACTTTGTTCGTGCTTTTTGTTTGACTTCAGATGTGAACGGCTCACTGTGAGCGATCAGCGGATCCTCTGTAACCAGCCCTGTAATTGAATACCAGCCGAGTGGTATGACCGTTGGACTGCCAAGTCGAAGGTCGCAAGTTGCCCGGCACGCACCAATGTACGCGATTCATGTACCTATTATAAACTAAGTATCAGTTGCTGAAAACAATGAAAGAAAACATCGTGAGGAAATTACACCTTTACGTGTAAAGCCATGTCAGAAGTCTAGTAAGGGCTTAAATTCTAACACCTGGTTGTTCATCAACCCTACGATAAGAAGAAAAAACTTTGTAATTCAAGCCTGCTTTCTTGTCGGACTGATTGACAATTTGTGCCACGGATAACGTCATTTCGAGGTACCCAGTGTGAAGAAACCTCATATGAGCCGCTGTGAAAAATATGAAGAAAAATTTGACAGCTGGAATAGTCCCCGGATAAATGAAATAAGAAGGCCATAGGAGTAGCATATTATTATGTCCAGCTGTGAACTGAGATAGGTTGATGACGAAATTGTGTGTAAAAAGTAAAATACCTTAGGGCTATACAACCGTACTAACATCCTATACATTTAATGATTCCGAACGCATAGTATTACCAGTACACAGGTGTAGTAGCCCTTTCCCTGTCGTAACCTTATAATTATTAGCCTACAACTAATCCATTTCTCCACCCACGTTCCTCCTCATAACTGATGCTCTCCGTGTACCCATAACTTCCACCGTGACGTATCTATAAAAGAAAGGTCAGTACCTACTGATATAAAGTTTTTATCTGCTCGAGTCGTAAAAAGCGATTGAGGGAAATGATCGTAAGCAACAGGCTAGCGACCTTTCCGGAGCTTCGCAGAATGCAATATTATGATGGACCGTTTAGTTAAGATCGGCACGCTTATGTTTTCCTGGTACCAGGTAAGTGTTTTGGAGAGGCTCACTGTTGAATTAATGAAAACAACATGTGAGAAGTGAAATAGTGTGTAAAATTTATTAAAAAAAATCATGTAAAAGCGAGTTTACCAACAAAAACGTGACCAAAGGGCTGGTTCAGTTTTTGGCCAAAGAATTAGCATTGCCATTCAACTTGGCAGTCTTTTGGGCACGTTACCGGTTGACATCGATGGGGATGAATTTTTTTATGCTTTTTATTTTTGTATATATTGTTTTTATTTTGTATTAGATTTAAGTTGTAAATAGTTATAATAGTAGAGCATGGTTTATATGACAATAAAAGTTTTAAATACTAACAAATAAATTAAATATTCTGATTTGGCACATCACGCACACGAAGATATCAAAAATATATATTGTCGCTAACAGTGATACCAGACTCGCTTTATTTGTTCAGTACGACGCGGCGCTACGTAACAAAATGTATTTTTCTCGTATACTGGTAACACTGGGTTACGTGGATATAAAAATACCTACATAAAATAATTCGGATCAAAGTGCGACTGTGTTTTTTCACTATCTTGGAAAAATACACGTTCTAGGATATTTTTAAATTCTAGTTGTAATTTTGCTTGTTTCCAGACAGGTGTAGAATGTATGGCTTACTTTATTTATGTATTCAGTAACCGAAACCAATTTTGTAATATTCCAGTATAACGTTAGGTTTTTGTTAGAATTTTCAGGGAATGTAATACAAGAGGTTTTCTTTACGAAAATTATTAATAGCTAATTCAAAGAGTGGAGTCAGGCGCCTGGTATTCAGTATTATTTGTTTAGTCACTGAGTAGATTAAGTAGGAACGATAACATCAAAAATAATACGAGTGGTTGATTAAAAACACTGGCTTTCTAAACCAAGAGAACAGTTTGGTACTTCGATACAAAAGTCGAACACAAAAAACTTCAGAATGCCTACACAAGGACCAGAAGACAAAACAATTTACAAAGCTTTGTTGATAAAAAGCCCTCAGCTGAAACTACATCTAGGATCCAGCTATTAAAATAAGAGTTAAAACCAACCGCTTTACCTGGACTAAGAAAATATCAAGACTATGTAAGCACCTATTGATTATTCAGGCCAGCCATTCAGGTTTAAGATAGGGGCATTAGCTGGCTCCCGGCAGGCGAGGTTTCGCAATCGTAAAACGCGGGAGTTTGTGATAATACCTAATGTTTTAGAAAATGTACCGAAGCTTCTTTCACCTCGAATGTTCTGAACAATCCAATGTTTTATATAATGAACTAGTTTTAGCTGCGGTTTTAGCGCATACGGAATTGTTTCATACTGATTGTTGTACGTATACTTTGTTCGTTACTTGTTATTTAAAAGTTTTTTTGGCTATGTGTACCGTTTCAGTGCGTTTAATAGACATATTAGTTTAAGTATCCTTTATTTTTTCTCTTTATTTTGGGGTTTCAGTGGAAAATCTCCACAATTTAAGAGCGTCCTACGAACCCTGCGCGGTCAATCTTGTTACAATCCTCGTTGACTGGCCAATCGATGCGAAGATGGCAATTAAGTACACATTACACATATTTTTTGCAATTGGCAACCCCAAAACCAGCAGGCAGCTAGTCTAGTTAATTCTTTCATTTTGTTTACTCAGACTATCAACAATGGAAGATATCCGGTATTTTAAAAGTTTTACGTGGGGACGCAGTCAAACACGCAGAGGCCTGTTGAGAATTTGAATCTTTAAGGGAATAGGACACCGGCTAGGGTTCTACACAACTGCCTACAAAAGAACAACCATGAAAAACCCCAGAAGGTGCAGGTCTCTCGGAAATATAGATACTGTAAAGATTTGGTATATTGTGTTGGGATGGTCCGTGGATTTGTAATTTAGATTTTTACTGAAGATAAACAGTGTCTGCCTTTTCTTGTTTAATTATTATTATTAATATTTTTCTTCGTTTCACGGTATAAAATAATTAAACAAAGATAAAAATTAATTACTTTAAAATACCTACCTATTAGTCTTAATACAAACCTACCTACCTAATATTATTTTTTGTTGTCTTTAGTTGTAATTTTAAATCCATTTATTTATAACTATTCCTAAATACTAGTTTAAGTACCCATATTTGTACGCCTTCACGGCAAACTGTTTTTTTTTCTACATATAATGTATATATATATTATGTGTTATACCTATGTTTCACAAATAAACATTTGATTTGATTTCAAAGCTAATCGCCATAGTCCCCTGTAAAATCGACTGAAATCATGTTAAAACTAAACTAAACCTTACAGTTTAAACTTACGACCAATTTAAACGCAGCACCAAGTAACGGTCAAATGTTGTCTAAATAATTACTACGGAACAGATATGAGGGTTCATTACAGTAAGTCCTGGCTGCAGTTGACTAATGCACGTTATTTCCTTGGCCAGGAATTAACTATGCCTCTGTTTTGCTCGTCTGTCTACGGTATCCAGCGTATTTTATAAGCGGCAGCGGTGTATAATAATAATGCTCTCCTGAATTTCGGTCACGGCGGCTTGTCTCATCTAAGACTAGCCAACTACGCAGAAGATATTATAGTGCACAAGTATGCGCGCAAACACAGGTGCATTCCCTATTCCCTCACTGTCATAGTCCGATGGGACGGGAGACCGACACGATCGGAGAGAGATCAGGCGCAGGACTTACGGCTTAACGTGCCTTCCGAAGCACGGAAGTTTTGGCAGCGGTGTATATAATTGCCTTAAACATAACATAACATCACACCTGTATTATAGTAGACGTCTCCGGCTAATGATGAAGATAGTATCAAAAAACGGCTTAAAAAAATGAGCATTCAAAAATAAAATAAATAAGGCAATTATAGACTGCCTCGTTGGTCTAGTAGTTGCAAAGCGCGACTGTTGAAAACAAGGGCTCGAATCTCAGGTCGGGCAAAGTGTTACTGGGTTTTTCTATTATGTAATTCTTTTAGCAGTACGGAGACAGAATTTGTGCTCGGTTGATGGAAATAAACTCGCTCCCTATTACATTCTGATCTATAAAACAAAAATCAATATGTAGGTATACTATAGATACACCTCTACTTACCCCTTCGGAGAATACAGGCGTAATATTATGTTATGCATGTCTGTAAAAATAAT
This sequence comes from Abrostola triplasia, assembly GCA_946251915.1. Classification (NCBI taxonomy): domain Eukaryota; kingdom Metazoa; phylum Arthropoda; class Insecta; order Lepidoptera; family Noctuidae; genus Abrostola; species Abrostola triplasia. The sequence goes on along the minus strand of OX276434.1, from coordinate 2,883,460 downwards.
TGAATTAAATATACGTACAAAAAACGCACCTTACCTGTACATAAATACGCCATCGCTTGTCATTGACACCGTCGACGTTTTCCGTCCGTCTATCTAACCGCTGCAATTTAAACCCATTGTCTTAATGAAACAGGCCGTTTCTACACATTACGCCCCTCCTCGCGTCATTTATAGAACAAACAACGAGTAACTGGCGCAGACTCGAAGAAAATTTAATTACGTGCAGAATTATTTAGCCGTCCTGCATAATAGTATAATGATCTCGGTAACATAATAAAAGTGGCGTGTCTGTGTGATAATTGCTGTATTGTTTTTAATCTTTGTCATGATTATTTAGAGTGTATTGATGGGAACATTAGTATTGACCGTTCGTGTTTTGATACACTAGAGTCATCGGGCGGTTATCTAAACAATTAGACCATTTGTTTTAAAATAACATCGGGCATTAGTTCACTGAGGCGCCTGTAGCTACCTTAAAACAAGTCAGCCGATATTGATCTCACGAGTTCAGTTAAATCTCGGGCCACGTTGAGGATGGCTGAATAAAAACGTACGGTAAATTAAACAACACAGTGCAGATTTGTAGACGATTTTTATGTTTAAACGATCTGTGAAGGTACATAACATAAAAACAAAAAATCACGCCTGTATTCCCCGAAGGGGTAGGTAGAGGTGCACATACAGCACACCCACATTTCGCCAGTTATGTTTTTAGGTCCCAATGTAATAGGGGGCGAGCCTATTGCCATCAACCGGGCACAAATCCAGACTCCGTGCTGCCACTGCCACTGAGAATTGCCCGGCCCGGGATTCGAATCCAGGACCTCGTGCTCAGCAGTCGCGCTTAGCAACCACTAGACTAACGAGACAGTTAAGGTGCATGTTCTAGAAAAACTTGCAACATATAAAGGGTGTTAGTAATAGCGTAGATCATGTCTTAGCAATCGATCTTCATTCTATTTGCACATACAAAATTCACAAGAAACTTTGTTCAGAAATTAGTACCTATCGTTAAAGAGGTGTGCGTACCTAAAGTAATGTTGAAACTAACCGATAAAGAAAGTCAGGGTTAAGAAGCTCGTGGAGCAACTCATTTTGTTTTCAGCCTGTATAATATTTTGTTTTAAAAGTACATTCTGTACCGAATTAGTTTAGCAAGTCAGCCCAAGGTTACAATTTATGTTCCTTTCTTATGTTCGAGATAATTTTGCCGGTGTTTCTGTATGTGTTATTTACTATATATTCCGGTTATACTCACGGGTGTATTCGGGAATGCCCGACTAGTTTCGAACTCGACCGGAGCCCTTATTCATGAGCTGGTTACGCGGCAGAGTCGACTCTGTCTAGTCGGGCATTCCCGAATACACCCGTGAGTATAACCGGAATATATAGTCATAGTCCGATGGGATTACAAACTAAAATACAGGTTAACTACGAGAGACAAAAAAAATATATCACAAGAATTTATATTTTTTTTAAATTTGAAACGACTAAATGTCGATCGACGATGAAATAACCGGTCAACACAAATCACAGTATTACAAAATGTAAATACTACTAGATGTATTTAACAAAAATTAACAGTTTAAAATTGCAACAAAACTCTTTGTACCTCAGACTCAACCTAACCAGAGTGGGTTTAATCAAAATAAATAAGCAACGAAGATTTTATTAAAAATCACGACTGTTGTTCAAAGTTTACAAACACTCTTGACTACGCAATTAACTACTTGAACGCATATTAGAGAACATTTCCCCTTGTACCATAAGACTGACGGCTCTTTAAGAAATTAATAAAATAATAATTGCTCTCTTATGAAGCGGGCCCTAACCTTTGATTATCTGGTTACAGTTGGGGCCGTGTATGCAGGAACACAACAACATTAATTTTATTTTTCGAAATGTTTTGTCGTTTTGGCGTAGGTCGTAATCTCTGGATATTAAACCGTAAAGTTCGTATACCCTTTCTTGCATGTCGTATTTGAGTTATTTAAAAACTGCACAGGTTTTGTCTGTATGCAACGCGTATAAGCAAATGTATACCCTTTCTCTTTGAAAACGACAGAAACATGTCATCTTTTGTTAAATCTAAGATATCTACAACATAATCCACCTCAGCGATCCTAATTACCTTAATTAGCCGTATGGTATAACTTCCGTTAGACCATCATAAGTTATTACTCTCGCGTTTCCCTTATAAATTACCGCACAAGACACTGGCTTAGTAAGATAACAATATCTCAGTCTGGTGGTATCTTAACTTGCACGTGAGTGTACGCAGCGATGAGTGCGTACTTTATGTAAACTCCAGTTTGTAATATCTGGCTCTTAAACAATATAATTTTGTTGACATAGGTACTTATTAAGGTATACTTATTAATTAATGTGGAGTAGCTACCTCATTTTAACCGTAAACTGTAAGTAAGAAATCATAATGCTTTTAATATTTTTGGTATAACTCAAAGGGGTGCAAGAAATATGATAGAATAACTGAATAAGTACTTTCGTAATAAAACTAAATTGAAAAGTAGGGGAGCTAAGACGGCCTGAGTATTAAATTAGATTGAAGTCTCTATTGCCGCGTTTTCACTAGGCGACATTTGTCCCGCGACTCTGTTGAACGACACGAAATTTACGTGTTCCCCGCGACGTCGCCTGACATTTACGAGTCACGCGAATGGTCGCGTTTCGGCCCGATATGTCCCACAAAGTAGCAAAGACATACCACGTGAACGTTGGGCGACATGTCGCCGCAACACCAACCCTACAAAAACCGAAATTATTTATTCTTATATTATCACTAATATTTAAAGCAGTGCATAAATAAAAAGATTTTATTAAGAATTACAAACTGTCTCAGAAAAAATGTTAATTTCTCTAGCCTCCTACATCAGTATGGAAATTTAGATCTTGGGGAGAAAAAAAACAATGGACCTGCGCCTTATGTCCTAGTTCAAGTGTCTACTAAAAAACAAATGAGGGTATCAAGATGTTTGGCACTCGTAAACGACAGGCTAGCCATCTTTTGTCAAGTTATCCTTATAAACCTACTTTCATTCTTTAGCCTTTTTAGTAAAAATGTTTACGATCCCGGGCAGTGTTGCAGCCGTGTTTTTTGTTGGGTTATGGCAACTTTGATTTATACAGAGTGTAAAAAAGGTATCATGTTTCAAGCAGCCCTACATTAGAAGGCTTGTTTTTATAATTTTAAAATGTGTAGTAAGTAGATATTGTTAGTAATTCAATGTTTTCGAATCCATCAAGACTGGTTGGTCGTAAAATAATAAAAATTCACATATATTTTGCACTGGCTACCTAAATATTACAGCACTTACAAAAAATATAAATGTAATCACGCATGACCTTGAAGTCTAGTGTTCGTTTCCAGGGTTTGGCAAAGAATAATTGGTTTTTCATTAGGTAACTCTCAGTGGCAGTACGGAGCCTGGATTACTGCCTGGTAATTATTAATATGTTCGCCCTCTATTACATTAGTACCAGGGCTCAGGAACTACTGGTTCGAATTGAACAACAGTTTGTATTGGATAGTCCATTTATCGAGGTCATAGACCTATCGATGCGAACGAAGTTGCAGGCGGAAGCTAGTCATGAGAAAAATCCAGAACACTCGACAAAAATTTTAGATAAAAAGATTAATGCTCTACCTTCACCTTCACGTAGCAATAAGGCCACGTTTTCATGAAAAATCTAGTTCTGAACAGACTAAAATTGAATCGAAAAATGTTAATGTTACGTACAATCTAGGTCCAAGGCTACGGTAATAAACCTAAGTAGGTTCCCACTTGAAATTATAGTCTTAGGGTTTGGTTACACACGTGTTCCCTTTTACTTATAAATAAAAAACGACTATAAAATCCTTTAAACAAACACCGGTGTACTATATATGCACCTCTGCCTACCCCTTCGCGGAATACAGGAGTAATGTTATGTTATGTTTATGATTAACAAACACCTCTAAACTACTTTGAAATCTCTATTCCTTGACATGCTAACGACAGTGACAGGTATACTTTAGTCAATTGGGTAGTTGACAATATTAACCAATAATTCTAGGACACTACTCCAAAATAAATCTTTATTTTAGCCCTAAAAACCATATAGGAACATTTTTACTTTTAAAACACAAGTAAAACAAGTAAACAGTAACTTGAGTTTTGAGTAATTAAACAATTGAGTTGGAAAAAAACAAACTAACAGTTTTCGGGAGACAAAAACTTATGGTATTTATTTCATTACGGAAGATTCGAGCTTGCTGTGGCTTTTTAGGTTGTCATCCAAATTGATGGCTAGCAGGTTCATAGCTAGATTAACATCGTGACTTTTTAAACTGTCCTAAGTACTCTCTTAATTATTCGAAGACTCTTCTCATCATAAGCAAAGAAAGACCGTAATGTAACCTGAATTCTTTAGTCAACTCACAAGCAAGCGATGTGATCAATTATTGTTTCCATTTTTTGTAACAAGGCTAGGATATTCTTCAAAGGGGTACGGACTTACGCAGCGGTAGAATACACCCACATTTCGCCAGCTATCTTATAGCCCACAATGTAACAGGGGACGAGCCTATTTTTTCATGATCTCCCTGCAACATGACTGTAACAAAACAAAAAAAACATAACATAACATTTCCCGAAGGGGTAGGCAGAGGTGCACATAATACACCCCCTAATTTCGCCAGTTATGTTTTTAGGTCCTAATGCAATAGGGGGCGAGCCTATTGCCATCAACCGGGCACAAAGACTCCGTGCTGCCACTGAAAATTACCTAATGGAAAACCCCGTAAAACTTTGCCCGACCAGAAATTTGAACTCAAGACTTCATGCTCAGCAGTTGCGCTAAGCCACCACCAGACCAATAAGGCAGTCGGTAATAGGCTGGTATCATTAATTAGTACTACACTTGTAGTGTATCCAGCGCTTTACATCACAAGTACTGCGTGTGAGCGAGACAGAGCGCCAGTGACAGGTGCAGTGAAGCACCTAGAACGAGGGTATAACAAAAATTTTATTGGCTGACAGATTTACGAGCTATTTGGCAGGGATCAGTCGCCCTCGAAAAGTATTATAGATTATCTACGAAAAAGAATTACGATTGGCGCGTAAAATTTTGTTGGATTTTTTTGGGAACGACAATGAATTAAATTGGAGCGGGCTATATGATTTTATATTTGTCGTCGTCCTTGTATTGGATTTTTATTAAATAAGCAGCATTGATAGCTGCTATGGACGATGCCTATTCAATGGTCGCAAGTTCAAGTCCGGCACGCACCAATGTCTTTTCGAATTCATGTACGTACTATAGATTAGTTATCAGTTGCTAATAACGGAAAAGAAAAACATCGTGAGGAAACTGGCACACCTGAGAGATTTTTCAACAATGATTTTCAAACTCTGACACCAGGTTGTTCATCAACCATACGATAAGAAGAAGATTATCATTTAATTATACTTTTCCCTGAAGTGCAAATTTTTAAAACAATTACTAATATCAAAACATGATTGCATGAAGCCTTTTTTAATCACTCTAAGCCCAATTAGAACTATTTACTGTATATTCCGGTTATACTCACGGGTATATTCGGGAAGGCCCGGCTAGTTTCGAACTCGAACGGAGCCCTTATTCATGAGCTGGTTACGTGGCAGAGTCGCGAGCCGAACTGGCAATTAAAACTGTTCCACTTTACAAAAAAAACAAAACTCTCTTTTAAAATTCGAAAATAAAAGCGATAAGTGCCAACATATATTCGTATAAGACGTTACAGAAATAAGAGAATTAAGTATAGGAAGTATGTCAGTGTAATCCTATGTGATCCACTTTTCTTGTTACCCGCTATACTGTGCAAACGCAAGGTAAGTCTTATAAGCCACATGAAAGTACGGCTTGGTTAAAAATGTCATGTGTACCGAAAATATTATGCGATGATATAAAGCTTACAAAAAGAATTTTTAGAAAGAGTTGCTGGCAATATAGAATGCTTTAGATTTAAGTAATTGATAAAACAATAAATTTTCTTTTCTTTATTATTTAATGGCATTACTGACTAGAAATCGTACCTAGTCATCATTGATCTTGAATGAGTCTTGAATGCGACTATATATATACTATGTGTAATCCGTCAAAAAGGGCAAGTGAGGAGTACCCTCAGTTGACGAGCGTGTATGAGGAATGTGATGCGTGTGAATAAAGCAAAAGAAGTATGCCAGGATCGCAGCAAATGGTAATCCGTGGTCTCTGCCTACCCCTCAGAGAAACAGGCGTGACTTTATGTATGTATGTATAATTCGTCAAAAAGTGGTTGTTAATAACTTAGCTTTTTGAAATATAGCTTGTCAAGGTAACAAAAACATCACGCTTGTATTCTACTAAGGGGTAGGCAGAGGTGTATATTTGTATAAGTCCCAATATAATAGAGGGCGAGCATATTGCCATCAACCGGGCACAAAGCACTTAGCGACCACTAGATCAAAGAGGCATACAATTTCAATATGAATACTTATACTGCTATTCCTTATACCTTCAATAAGAAGCCAAGGGTTAGTAGCTACTGGACTTTAAATATTCCTTTGCCATACTTGTGACCCAGCTAAAACTTGAACTGGAACAACTGATAAAGCAGGAAGTTTCCGCACTAGATCGCAGTTTAAAATAACACAGTGACTGCAAAAATTCATGTCTCCGAGCATAACTTAGTCAGTTACGAAGATGAACGTCCCGTTTTACAATATGCAGTAAAGTTTCGGTAAGATAGCCAAGACATACCAACCGTGGTCTAGCGCCTGAATAATTTTAACTAGTTCCGCTATACTCATAAAAAATTCTTTTTTAATCCATGGATTGAGTGTGAGAGAGTAAAAGATGGAGTGACGATATTACAGCCCTAATTATATGGAGCTTGCTAGAGATAGGTCTAGATAGAGCCAGATGGAGGAGGCTTTTACCGCAATTGTCGGTCCTTATAACTAAAATAAAGAATTTTACATTACTATATTAATCAAACCTATATTGCATATATTATTTTATTAATAATAAAATGTACTAGAATTTACAATTGCATGTAATTTAATTATAAAGAATCAATAAAAGCTTAAATTATATTTTGAATTATATTAGTTCCGCTATACTAAAAAAAAAACAATTTTTAAACCATGGATTAAACTATCCCTGTTAAATTCAAATTATTTATTTGCACGGAATGTAAGTAATGCACACACGTTGATGATATACATTATTTAGAACCTGATACATTCTACCATAAGGCATGCAAAACATTTTAGTGAAGAAATTTAATATATCTCACATACAAATAAAGTTATACATTTAAACAAAGAATAGAGATGTCAATAGACTTATGAAGGGTTTAGGATAAGACAGGGACTATCCTCGTTTATAAAGAGGTTACTATACTTCTCTATCTTAAAGTCACTAGTCAGTTGAATATTACAATATGGAATAATGAGTCTGCGACTTCCTCTACGTCGAAATTTTTGTATTCGTCTTCGTGTGTTCGTCTTCGTATAGCCATATTACGTACATAGTCACCAGGATCTGAGTTCGGCTCCTGGGAAAGGTGTGATCGAGTTTTTTTATTAGGTGATTTTCAGAAGCCAAACGGAGTCTGGATTATGGCCGATTAATGGCTAAACACTCGCCTCCTATTACGAAACTGGCTAAATTTAAGTGTACTATTAAACTTCTGCATGACCCTTCGAGGAATTTAGGTGATTGTGGTGTTCTGATCTGACGGATTACAAAAAATTATGATATCTCTTTTGTATTCCATAACATACATCACGCCGATATTCCCCGAAGTGCACATATAGTGCTTCCACATTTCGCCAGTTATGTTTTTAGGTTCCAATGTAATATTGTATTCGAATCATTTCTTAATATTTTTTTTGTATAATGACCATTCTTAAAATATACATTCTACATAGGTGTCTTTACTATTTAAACTCCTACAAAAACTTGTGAGTTTTTTTCAGATTGGGGACTAGCGCTCATCCGCTTAGTGCAAACAATTTTTACAACGCAATACACTTACGGAACCAATTTGTGAAAATCAATGTCCAGACGTTTATGCCGCCTACTTGATAGTACGATGTAAGAAATTTGGAGGCGGCAAACTATTTCTTTTATCTTTAACCCCTGGTGCAAAAAGAGGGGTCAGGACTGGCGTGTCTGACTGTGTGTCTGTTTGTGGCATCGCAGCTCCTAAACAAACGGACCGAATAAGACAGTGTTTTTCAAAACTGCTTAAATGTAAATGTCATGAAATAGAATTATACTATATATTTTTTTTAAACGGTGCCCACACTAGGAATTTCTCCTGTGTCGTGGGTGCGTTTCACAAACATGACGACTCGAGACAAACATCTGCGGTTCGCACAAATTTTGGTCCCGCGCGAGAATCGAACCCGCAACTCAGCCGTCCAATCACTTAGCCACTGCACTAATCAGGTCGTCTAGATTTATCTCTAAATAGTCAGTTAGATAAACTATTGGTCAGTTTGTTTGTCTAATGTTATACCAAATATTATGTTGTGGCTATTGTCCAACACAATAGATACTACACAGGCTATGTCTGTTGCCTTTGGACGTCGCTTATAATAAAGCTTGGTAGATGTACGAATTGGTTGTTTATAAATAAACACTCGAGGATTTTTGTATAGGTTTTTATTGTTGACTTCAATCAACTCTTCTTGCTTTTTAGATACCGTGATACGGACGCCAGTACACCAGCGCCTGTTCCGGATTCTCGCGTTAAATTAGGATGATATTCTGTTATATTAAGTGCTGTCTTTCAGCTGTGAAAAAATATTGAGCTTCGCCTAGTAGGTGAGTTGAGGAAGGCCATTCCTATTGCATTTTCTGCATAGGATTAGATAATCCAGTTAAGCTTACCGTCCATTGCAAACCGGTTGTATTCTTTTCTCCAGCACTCAAATTACGTGCCAGGAACAATACTTTAAAACCAAATTATATATTTCATGAATTGCTTTTACACCCCAAAAAGAACTGTTACATGGTACGCAGTTTTGAACTTGCTCACCTAATGTTTGGTAGTCTATTTTGAGTTGCTGAAAAAATTGAAGCTGTCGCATCTATAGAAATAAAACTAGGTTTACGGATTTTATCGCGGTTTTTTAACGTCGGGACCAAAAATCAATTAAAAAACCGCGATAAAATCCGTAAACCCACTTTTATTTCAATGACTAATATTCGCGTAAGTGATAGAAATCACTATACCGCATCCATAGATTTTTGGTTCGATGCTCTCCTTTCTTTTCCCAATAGTAATGTAACCTGGTGAAGGCACTCGTTCCAGTAGCATCTGTTCAATTTTCCCGCTTTACTAGATCTTGTTTCGGCTCAGATAGAAGTGTTCAGCCTACGGATATTGGTGTTATTCTCATTATGCTAAAAGGTTTAATACAAGATACCTTCTTACCTCTGTTTGTAGATTTTTATTTGTATACAGGTGCCGCATTGAGTGGATTTTGAGTTTCATTATAGTTATATGCGTAGTATAGTTTGATGCAATTGGCGCAGTAGCTATGACAAATATTTGGGTAATACGCAAATATTGGCTGATACGACTGCTGAGCACGAGGTCCTGGGTTCGAATCCCGGGTCGGGCAAAGTGTTACTGGGTTTTTCAAGGTAATTCTTAGTAGCAGCACGGAGTCTGGTTTTGTGCCCGGTTGATGGCAATAGGCTCGCCCCCTATTACATTGGGACCTAAAACATAACTGGCCAAATGTGGGTGTACTATATGTGCACCTCTGCCTAACCCTTCAGAGAATACAGGCGTGATGTTATGCTATGTTAAGTCACGCAAATATTGGTCCCAACTTTGGGTATTTGTGCTTCTGACATTATGTCCCTAAAATGCACCTACGCTACGGGAGTAAATAGTAGTCATAACACCCTCTGCCTCCTCCTTCAAGGACTACAAGATTGATGTTATTTTACTGAAAAATCATGCATCCTTCCTTATATATAGTACACCCACATTTCGCTTATTATGTTATAAGTCACAAATCCAGCTGCTACTGAGAATCATCTAATAGAAAATCCAATAACACTTTGCCCAACGCGGGAAAGAATTATTTATTAATAAATTGTTGTAATGTGACAATTTGTAGGAAACCATTTAATACCGTAATTGCTGATGGATCAAAAATTCACCATTTTGATCCCATTGAAGGTTGTGCTAAAAAAGGTAAACTTCTCGAATGTAAGTAAGTATTAGATGCAAATTGATATTCAGCATGTTTTCTCAATAACTTTCAAAGAAAATAAATCATTCAACCCTTAAGATATTATTATAATCTAGGGGTTCTTGGAGCGTCACTCAGGGCGGCAAAAAAGACAACAATTTATTTTTTTTAGACAAAGGCTTTTAAAGATTTTTTGACGACCTGATTAGCATAGTGGCTAAGCGATTGGACTGCTGCGCTAAGGGTCGCGGGTTCGATTCCCGCACGGGGCAAAACTTTGTGCGAACCACAGATGTTTGCCCCGAGTCTGGGTGTTAGTGTATGTGAATATTTCATGTTTGTGAAACGCACCTACGATACAGGAGAAATTCCTAGTGTGGGGCGACGTTTTCTTAAAAAAAAAAACAGATTTATGATGAGTTTTCTAAGCACTGATAGCCGAGTGATATGACCGTTGGACGACCAAATTAGAGGTCGTTAGTTCAAATGCACCGATGTCTTTTCGAATTTATGTGCGTACTATAATTTAGTCGTGAGGAAACCGGCACACTTAATAGATTTTTAAACAGTGTGTAAAGCTATGTCAGAGGCCTACAAGCCGATTAAAGTCTAGCACCAGGTTATTCATCAACCATACGATAAGATGATGAGTTTGTGTAAATTTGAGAGTTCCAAAAGACATTGTCGATGAGACATTATCAAGTCTCCTGTAGGTATCAATGTTTTTACACAAGAAAGTTTATTAAGTGTTTGGTTTGTTTTTTTAACGAACCTGAATAGAATTACATTAGAAGATGAGGATCTCTTTATATACCATCCGTTCAACCAATTTTGACTTCTATTGCATAATGGCAAATGATAGTTGCAGTAATAGTCATCATCATTAGCCGGAAGACGTCCACTGTTGGACAAAGGCCTCCTCCTTAGGTGAAGGAAGGTGTTGCCATAATCCCACTGCTTGGCAAGAGGCTTGGGGATCGCAGTATTGGAGGTGAAGTTACATAAGACGATGCTGCCCATTTTCTGGATTTTCCCTTAGTCTCGTCTTTCGACACCCACGGGAGGAGAGTGGGTGGTCAATTCTAGGACCTCTACCGATACCTCTTGGACAATATATTTACTATGCAGTAAACAGTACTGTAAATATATTGGCCCGTCCCGGAAATTCAGAAAAGAAGTCGTTAATATAATGTGAAACTTACCATCCATTGATTCCACAGAAAAACCGATCGATAATATGACTTTGTCGGACTGATGTTGAATTTCCTAAACCATTGATCAGTTTGTGATAAAACTTTGGTAGGGTCTTCTGATGACGCCCAAGAGTGATTCTGGTGCAAAAAATCTATATAATTACTATCCGAAAGTCACGCGGACAAAGTCGCGGGCATCAGCTAGTTATAAACAAACTTACCGATAAATCTAGACATCTATACAATGTGATCAATAATAACACAATAACACTTGGTTTCTCACAATCCATTTAATTTATGATAACGTCATACACATAAATTGATCGGCGACTTTAAACGCTTATGTATTGAGATTTCCAGGTTCCATATCGCATAAGTCCATTCATATTCCTCTTTTGTAAAAATGACACATCTCTATATCTACTACATAAACTCTTCCTGTCTATCCAAGGCCCTGATTGTCTTGGGCACTCTTCCAACAGAATGCATTTTGAAGTTTCTTGACACCAGCCGCAGTTAAACCTCTTGTCCAGGGCTTGGCATTCCACGCAGTTATTCGCCATGTATTCACATCTGTACACTACCATTAAGATCATGTTGGAATAAGGCTCGGCACCGCCCCACAGCAGTCTTATATAACCCAAAGCTACGTTTCGGGTTATCCTCAAAGTTGTCATATCGCAGTATAACGTACTCTGACCGATTGAAGCTTTAATTCTTAAAATAGCCTGTTCTATATGTATTTCACACATAATATTCCGCTTATACAGTGTTAAATCGTCTACTTTCAAATTTACTTTGATAAACCTCCTTATGTTAGCAGGAACGAATATTGGATCACTAGATACAATTTCAGTGCAAAATCTTTCTAAAGAATTCTTGTTCCAGGCGTTATCGAGGTAGACTTTTTGCGGACAGTGGAGTGATGGGTAGTGTGTGCACCCGACCTCGTGGCACCAGTCACATTGTGAGTCCGCTCTTTTACAATCCATACAACTGGTGAATGAAGTGCAGTAACTCTGTATTGAATCAATTTGAGACAATTGTGTGTTATGCTGTTCAGTAAACTTAATATGGGTTAAAATAATCCAGGCCAATTTAAAAATGTTTGACATTTTCCTTACTTAATTTTTATAATTACTTCTTTGTTTACTTATACCATATGACCTTCCTGTAATACAAATATAAATTTCTTAATAATCATAACGATTGCTAAAATTGTAACCTTATTAAAATAAGCAAAGTATACTTACAATAATTTATATCCGTAAATGATTATATAGGTACAAGCACTACACAACCTTTCTCCAGGAACTATGCCGACAAATACGGTCTAGCCGTGTCCTACAAGACTATTTATAACTTCAGGCGCCAATAAGTTTACAAACAAGAGAATAGAAGTGACCAATTAATATATTACGTACTAAACCGAGTCACTCCTGGTAACAACGGACTAATATGAACAATGACATTGTCATCGGATAATACAATGAAAGATGAGGCATCGAGACTAAAGATCTATCTCAGAACACTTGTTTACATTCATAGGAACCTAAAACATTTCAATATTATTATCAGCCTGAAGTGTCCTATAGATTTGTGCCCGGTTAATGGCAATAGGCTCGCCCCCTATTACATTGGGACCTAAAAACATAAGTGGCGAAATGTGGGTGTACTATATTATGTGCACCTTTGCCTACCTCTTCGGAGAATACAGGCGTGATGTTATGCTATGTTTTATGTTATGTGTCCCACTGCTGGACAAAGATCTCCTCACTCGCTGACGACCAGTCTCGCATAAACAAGTCGAGTTAATATAACATCCCATTGTTAAAAAAAACCCTTTTCCAGTTTTCTCCCGCGATAACACTTATAATTGACTGCCTCGTTGGTCTAGTGGTTGCTAAGCGTGACTGCTGAGCACGAGGTCCTGGGTTCGAATCCCGGGTCGGGCAAAGTGTTACTGGGTTTTTCCGTTGGGTAATTCTCAGTGGCAGTACGGAGTCTGGATTTGTGCCCGGTTGATGGCGATAGGCTCGCCCCCTATTACATTAGGACCTAAAAAACATAACTGGCGACATGTGGGTGTACTATATGTGCACCTCTGAATACCCTTTCGGGGAATACAGGCGTGATGTTGTCTTATGATACTTGCTTATATAAAAATACTTTAATTATGTAATTGGTGTACACTGTATAAGAATAAATAAATAAATAATATCAATGAGTGCTGTGTGTTTTCATTAATGTAGGTATCTAATAAGTATTATAAGGTTTCCACATCACTAACTTTTTCAAATAAAATGACTATTTGGTTAAACAAATTTAAACGTATAATAATTTCTTACCATAGTGTTCACAAGACAATCTATTAAGAGTCCATTTCATCATATCTTCGGAACATTTTTCCTTGGTCACACATACTGAAGTACGATCACACCAACCGCATCCATAAGCAGATGGAATCAACTTACAAGATTCACAATCCATTGCTAGCATTTCACATTTATACACAATTAATGGAATTTCGTTGGAGTACGGCTGGGCACCGCCCCAAATCAGCTTCAGAGATCCAGATTCCGTCTCACCATATTGTGAGACTATAGACTGTAGCACAACGGGATAACAATAAACAACGTTATTTATAACGAGACCTTTCAAATGTGTCAATTTATCGTTTATTTTAATTTGGCAGATCATTTCCTTATCATATATGATAGGATCAGATATATAAATTTTGACTTTTAAATTAATTCTGACACCGGCTGGTATTAAATACGGTCCTTCGTTGTGGATGTGCGGGCACGCTTTTATCTCTCCTGTGATATTGGATTTATCAGCTTCAGTGTCGGCATACGGACACAGTTTCTGAGGATTTTCAGTACATCCGTAGTTGTGACACCAGCCACATGGAAACCACATACTCTTCACACATTCGTAACAATTGTGGAACGATCGGCAATAACTACTCGGATCCTTCATACGCGGTGTTTGATCATCGTTATAATGATGCATAGATTTCAGATAATTCTTGATTCGGTTTATTTCCTCGGCTTTAAGATTACTACCTTCAATCAACGGATCAGGCGGATGCATCTTTTTAGAAGTCGATGCATAACTTCCTACGTTATACAATTCACTGATACCAATGATTAGAGCAAAAGTTTCTAAAAACATTGTGTCACAAACACCAGCTAGTTCGAAAGGTATTTCTTCAATTACAAACTGTTCAAGATGCTTCTTCTTTATATAACAATCATTATTTTATTCCCTCGCTGATTGTTTTAGTTCATAGGTCCATGTCCATGCACTGTTCTATGGGCCGTGAGAAGATTTTGAAATAACACTATTATTATTATCTATGGTAATACATGTATTAAACGGAAACATATTTCCTTATGGTTTGCTAACATACACTTAAAGTTCATAAATATTATAAGTTTGTTATATTTACGCAAATCTAATGGAAAAGAAAAATAATATAATTTATTGAGTTTACACGCGTCTGTAAGTGCTAACGTATTACAAAGCATTTCTGAGATAATGTAAATCAATTGTTTGCTTCTATTCTTTGTCTACTATTTATTTTGCAAGGGATATTGACACTGGACAGAGTTTTTTATAGCAAAATACATTTTATAATGTTTACTCCAACTTATTGTGATTGTCTAGCGAGAGTCGCTTTATCGTGTACCTTAGTTATGGTCAATTGTAATGAAATGGTTTATTGAAAGCGTTATCATGTAGTTAATGAAAGGCGTTGCGTTGACACTATTTTATTCTTGGGGTTTATTTTATATTTAAGACGTTTATTAGATAATTAAAAAACTGTTTCTATTTTTCTTTTTCAGGTATTATTGTGTTTCTAAACTCACCACGTCCATGATAACAATATAACGTGAAGTTATAACGTTTCGAAGTGTACGTTACACCGAAATCCCAATCGACAACTGTCCGGTAACCTAACTATCACATACACACGTTACAATAACAATTTATGGACATTTTGATACACGCCACTCTGAAATTCTAAACCACCTACTTCTCAAAAATGTTATTTTCCATACAGCCGCCTACCATGAGGTCTTAAAACAGGATATCTTCCGTTGTGGAAGCGAGACGCCACACTACGCTGCACGTAGCGGCGTCTCTGTCTCACAACGTAAAAGTCTTGCTTTAAGAGCTCATGGTAAGGGGTCAGTAAACGGACAACCATCACTAACTCACACTGTCAAGATTTTTGAAAACATTTATGTGTTTGTTTGTAGTCAACCTTACGTTTTACTTTTGAATGTCAAAGTTCTTATGAAGTTTTCACTAGTAGCTTTGTTCTTCTGAAACCGGCCTTTAATCCTAGAAACTCAATGAGAACTCACTATGGATCCTAAATATATATGAAGAAATATAATTAAAT
The DNA here is from genome assembly GCA_946251915.1 of Abrostola triplasia. NCBI lineage: Eukaryota > Metazoa > Arthropoda > Insecta > Lepidoptera > Noctuidae > Abrostola > Abrostola triplasia. Next base: position 2,867,612 of record OX276434.1, on the reverse strand, counting down.
TTACTTTTCAACTTAACCTATCTGTACATCACAGCTACGAGTAAGGTGTATCGACTACCATTGTATCATTGTTCTTACTTAACGCTCGCATGAAACTACACAATACCAAAACCATTTTGCGAAAAGTCATTGACTATTGTATAATAATGTATACAAGCCATATTTTGTGAACTATTGGTGTACAGTCGTATAAAAAGATGTATGGATTTATCAAACTTTAAAAGCCTTTCGTGCAGAACTGTCCATTGTAATTATTTTAACTCTGTTGTATTCGTTTTATCTTAATTGTAAGCCTTTAACAAGTAGACCCAAGTATTTTCGCACATACGTGTGTCTCATTTCAGCCGAAACGTACCATTCAATGCTACAGGTGTACTTTTCCTTTCAAACTCATACCATGACGGCACACTGACGCGGAGATAGATAACGTACAGGATCAACGGTTTGTTCTCTTCGTTAAGACTATTTTTATCGGTAATAATAAACCCATTCAAAGTGATTCAAATACAATCAAAAATGTTATATAGACGAAGATGGGACTACCTGTATTATGCAGTAGCTAAGCGATAGGACTGCTGCGCTAATGGTTACGGGTTCTATTTCCGCACGAGATAAAAAATTGTGTGTTCCGCAGATGTTCTTCCCGAATCTGGGTGTTTATGTATGTGATATATTTCATGTTTGCGAAACACACCCTCGATATATATATATAAATAACTAGTGTGGAGTACATACATATATAACAGGATAAATTACTAGTGTTGAGTACATACATACACAACACACCTGTATTCCCCGAAGGGGTAGGCAGAGGTGCACATACAGTACACCCACATTTCGCCAGTTATGTGTTTAGGTCCCAATGTAATAGGGGGCGAGCCTATTGCCATCAACCGGGCACAAATCCAGACTCCGTGCTGCCACTGAGAATTACCTGATGGAAAAACCCAGTAACACTTTGCCCGACCCGGGAATCGAACCCAGGACCTCGTGCTCAGTTCCTAGTGTGGAGTGACATTAAAAAAAAAACAACAATTAATATAGAAAAAATATAGAGTCAAAGATGGGACATCTGGAAACACAAGTCCACTTTTATTTCATTTGGGACTTGATGCTAGTACAGACAAAGTTATAGTTGACTGCGACTAACTTGTAAATACAGAAGCGGATTTGGCGCCATCTTGCACCGAGAGTTGTAATGAAAAAGTTTCTACCCACCCGAGGGAACTCTGAAAGCTGTTAATCTGTTACGTTCATGTTTGCTTCGGAGACAATTTCTAGGGGATTTATTACTCTCAAAAGTTAAAATATACGACTACTAGTAAGGTGTGTTTTTTTGTTCTTTATTTTGTTCCCGAGTAGCGGCCAAGAACCAGCAGACGCAGCTCTGCCAGGCCTCCTACCAGGTGGACCGACGATATCGTCAGTGTTGGGGGAACAGCTGGATGCAAATGGCAATTTCGCAAATGCAATTTTTGGATATTTTAATAGTTACTTCATTTTAATAGTTACTCTGGGCAGAGACGAATCCAACAAAGCAAAAACCGTGAAAATCGATCCCGCAGTTTTCAAGTTATGTGTTCTAACAAACCTACTTTGTTTTATATACATACATACATAAAGTCACGCCTGTTTCCCTGAGGGGTAGGCAGAGACCACGGATTTCCATTTGCTACGATCCTGGCATACTTCTTTTGCTTCATTCACACGCATCACATTCCTCATACACTCTCTTCGGTTGAGGGTACTCCTTACTTGCTCTTTTTGCAGAACATCTCCGATTTGGTCTAGGTATGTTCGCCTAGGTCTTCCCCTTTCCGATACTCCACTAACACTCGCCTCATATATTCGTTTTCTCATTCTTCTTTCATCCATCCTTTCTACATGCCCAAACCATCTAAGCATTTTATATACATATACGCGTTTTATATACATATTATACAAAAAATAAAATTGGTTACATTTAAAAGCAGAAACATACTCAAAATGCTGAGCGTATAAAACTTACATACAGGTTATTCTATTGGAGTTGTGGATCGTGGTGAATGAAGTACACAGCGTTTACAAGGAAAAAATAAAATGATCATAAATACCATAATCTATACATATAATGAGACTGCCTCGTTGGTCTAGTGGTTGCTAAGCGCGACTGCTGAGCACGAGGTCCTGGGTTCGAATCCTGGGTCGGGCAAAGTGTTACTGGGTTTTTCCGTTAGGTAATTCTCAGTAGCAGCACGGAGTCTGGATTTGTGCCCGGTTGATGGCAATAGGCTCGCCCCCTATTACATTGGGACCTAAAACATAACTGGCGAAATGTGGGTGTACTATATGTGCACCTCTGCCTACCCCTTCGGGGAATACAGGCGTGATGTTATGTTTATGCTATACATATAATACAATCGTAACGAAGTCAAAACTGTACATTGAAGATTTAAAAAAAATATAAGTGCATTGTGATGTCCTAACGATGCCGAAGCCAAAAATGTAATTTTTAGAATTTTTGTCCGTTTGTCTGTATGTATGTTTTAGATTCACATAGAAACTCCTGAGTAAAATTCGCTGAAAGTTTGCAAATATATTCTTTAAAGGCTATGCAAAATATCATCACGGTATTGGCAAAGAGGGCTGACCAATATTGCATTATGTATTTGTTTTGTCTACTGTTTTCAGAATTATAAAAAGACGCAACCAATAGTTGCAATATGCAGCTTAGTTATAGATAAACCTCTGAATTAGAAATCTTCACGCTCTATCCACAAGGCACTATGCAGTAAATCATGATATGTATAGAAACGTCTATTTTAATCTTAGAACTTAATTTTCTAGTTTTAGATTTTAAAATTACTGCAATATTACATAAGAAGTAAGAGATAGCATTTTTAAACCATATAGTATAACGTAGGAAAATACCAACTAGTCATTTACGTATTTTGCAGCTTAGCAAGGTCTTCCTCGGATTTAATGAGCCGTTTGCTGTGGAAGTGAGCGCTTCTGATAAGTATATAGGTCTTTGGGTCCTACAGCTTGCAAATGGGTGGTGTTAGGGCGATTTTGTTAGTTTTATTTAGTGGATTGGATATATTATTTTATTGATGCTGACGAAAATTCTATTATATAACGAGTGGGAAACAGCGAAGAAGCACATAAGTACCTCCATGGCTATATTGAGCGCGATTGCTTCATTATTGACTGGCTAACTCTCTTGGCTCGTTCTAAAGAATCCTTGAGAATGACCCTTTGAGAATCGGGGGGTTCAATGGGTAAATATCTATCATTTACATAAAAAATCTTAAAAAGAATAACACCAACTAGTAGCAGTGGAAAGCGCTGTTTCTACAGTTGGCTATTTTAGTTTGGCAGGCGAATAAAATGAAATACTCTAGATGTGTTATGTTTTCTTCGGAAATAATTTAACTTAGTCAATATTCCGTGGAAAATTATATTTTGTTTCAATTGTATTTTAGGCTTTTGATATTATTTCTGTATTGTTAATCTTTATAAAAGTGCAATATTATTGATTTGCAGTATTTTTTCGGGATTAGCCCACCAATGGTGCCCTTTATTGTTACTCCTGTAGGCCAACATCTTCATAACCAATCATCCAAGCAATGACGCTCGAGGCGTCCCAGAGAAATGACTTGAAATTCGCAACGGAATTAATCATAAAAGGATATATAGGAGGAGTAGGAATATATTCTGTGTTTTTATATATATTTTTGCGCAGATACCGAGATTGAGGATAGGCTGTGCGGTTTAAAGCCCTAGGGCGAGCCCTACTCTTCCTCTTCACTATCGCCGCCGGCTTCTGATTCTGCCGCGGAGCCCCCGGAACCTCCAGTTCCACCGTCTGCACCTCCATCAGATGCTCCATCTCCTCCTTCCCCTTCTGTGGTAACTTGTACATGCGAAGTTGCTCTAGTAAGCCGCTTAATAGTGCTTGGTGCCTTATTTTCACAACCGACGTATATGTTGACTGATATCGGAAGATTGTAAGTAGATCGGATGCGAACCGCAATGAATTTCTTTTTCAGACCACCGCGTACGACTGTTGTGTATGGCCCACGCCCCATGCCAAGCCGGTCGACGACTCTGAAGTATGTTATCTATGGAATAAAGCAATAAGTTGGGTATTTATACAAGATGTAACAGGATTAACTTAGCTAATTAACTTAATTAGTAAGAACTAAAAGTAGTTGGTTCAGAATAGGCTTCTGAATCAAATTCCGTCATAATCCAAATCCATACTTCTATCCTAATATTATAAATGTGAAAGTATCTGTCTGTTACTTTGTTACCCTGTTAATTTGGCATGTAAAAAGTTTAAGACCCGAGTATAGACACAGGCTACTTAACGCGGGCGAAGCTGTGTGCATGTATCCTATGCCCTTTCTCGGGTCTTAAACTTTCTACATGCCAAATTTCATTGCAATCTGTCTAGCGGTTTAGTCGTGAAAGTGATAGTGAGTGTGATATTAGTATAGAAGTATGGATATTTATTATGATAATATAAATTATTTGTGTTATCTTCTGCTCTCCGATATAACTTAGATATTGAACTATACTTGAGTATAGTTTAGTAATTCAACTTCTGCATTTGAGCATAGCTAAGTCATTAAGCCTCTGTACTCGAGTATTCGCGAGCGAGCAATGTATTGAGGACCGAGAAGGCTACCGGGAGCACCCGCAACGCACGCCTTCCTAGTGCGGCGCTACCACGACAGCAAGATGAAGAGGGCTTTACTAAGGTCGAGAGAAAGAAGAAAAGGCCTCTTTGTCACAACCTGTGTGGCACCGCACCGTCAGAACATATCCTGCGCCCCGTTGTGCCTGTGGCGCATGTGTATGTGTCCCGTCTCCACTTCACCACGAAGGCCTCCGACGTGATGGAGTACTTGGAGAAGAAAACGAAGCTCCGGTTTTTGGTCGAGAAGTTGGAATCGCGCAACACAGTTAACTTCAACTCGATTGTTGTACACGTCCCGACCGATCGACTATCGGCAATTCTGAAAGAGGAGCTGTGGCCGAAAGGGGTTGTATTTAGGAAATTCCGCGGCCGCCGGCGTCCTCCGATTGTCACAGAACGTGCGTTATACGTCGCGAAAACGTGACTTAGTTATAAGTTTATATTTTTGTATGTATGTTAGTCTGTAAGGTATATATAATATGGGCCTCTAAGCTTTGTTTAGCATTGTTTTATATTGCCTGAAATAAATAATATTTATATAATATTAGCTATATTAATATAATAATTATTATTATTATAGCTTAGTTATTAAATTTGTGTTTAACACTTTGAGCGCCACGTCTTTGAGACACCGGTGGCCACGAACAATAGTTTTTATTGTGTCTGGTGCGTGGCAGTTAATGTAGAAAAATACTTACTGGGCATTTAAATAGACGTCCATAAGACGCAGTCGTGTAACCAAAATGCGACGCTTCTTTATACACGTTTTCTTGTGCGACTAAGAAGTCATTCCGCCTAAACATACCAAGGTAGAAGTCCCTGCACCACCCAGCACCCAACATTAAATTAATTACTATGAGAATCTTATTCATCTTAACCAAAAAAATGCTAATCAGTATTACGACATGTTACTGTAATCACGTTGGTTTGTATATATAAACGTGGTAGCGAAAATAACTGTATTCATAATCACTAATCGGGATTCGTTTTATTTGCTGTTAAATTTTATTGATTGTTTAATGCGCTTCGTTACGCTGTAAGTAATAGGCGTTAAAAGAAACGATGACGTCACCGGGCTCCTTCTTACGTCTTAGATAACGCACACTTTAATAACCAGAGTTTGTAGGTACAGTATTCTGGTCTGAATGATAAATGTAGGTGCATTGACTCCCGATATAAAAATAGCGGTCTGCTTTGCCAGCATGCAGCCGGCGAGCATTACTCAACAATTTTGTTCTTTCACAGAAAACCTTTCATTAAAAGAGTGCAAAACAAAAGAATATAAACATAAAATTAATTAACAGGTGCCAGGTGTAATATAAAACATGACTCTTCATTATTTGTCTATGAGGTAATCTTCCATGACTTATTATGAACGAATTTCGTGCTTTAGAAGGCCGGTAAGCCTAATCCTGCGCCTAATCTTTCACCGATCGTGTCGGTCTACCGTCCCATCGAACTAAGAAAGTGAGGGAATGGGGAGTGCAACTGTGTCTGCGCGCATACTACATACAAACATACATAACATCACGCCTGTATTCCCCGAAGGGGTAGGCAGAGGTATACATATAGTGTACCGACATTTCGCCCGTTATGTTTTAAGGTCCCAATGTAATAGGGGGCGAGCCTATTGCTATCAACCGGGCACAAATCCAGACTCCGTGCTGCTACTGAGAATTACCTAACGGAAAAACCCAGTAACACTTTGCCCGACCCGGGATTCGAACCCAGAACCTCGTGAGCAGTCGCCCTTAGTAACCACTAGACCAACGAGGCGCGCATACTTGTGTTCTATAATAGGTCCTGCGTAGCTGGCTAGTCTCAGATGAGATCGCCCCGCCGCCGTGACCGAAATTCGGTCAGGATAACATTATAACAATATATTTTTTGCCAGATTCAAATTATTACTGTCATGTTCAGCAAAACCTGCAGTAGTTCAATTATATACGTTTACAACATAACATCACGCCTAGATTCCCTGAAGGGGTAGGCAGAGGTGTTAAATAAACTCCTGTGTTTGAATCCTGGGTCGGGCAAAGTGTTGCACCCGATTAGGCTTGCCCACGTGGAATGTTGGGGAACCATAACTGGCAAAATGTGGGTATATTATAAATAAGGTATGCCTCTGCGTACTGCTTGGGGGAATACTAGTAGGGGAATAATGTCATTAATCCATGATATAGGTATAAAGAAGAAGCCTTAAGTAAAACATCTTTTGCTACTGTATAGTTGATATCTACATATTTGTGAGAATCGATCAAATTACATCCTTTTGGTGGATCAAAGATCAAATGTATGCAAGAAAGTGTGAGGCCGTTAATTTAATAACTGTATACTTCCTTACCAGCCGAAAGACGTCCAATGTTGAACAAAGGCCTCCTTAGGTAGGAGGGGAGGGGGGTGTCATAATCCATACGCTTGGCAAGCGGCTCGGGGATTGCATTATTGGTGGTGAAGTTACAGAAGACGCCGCTTCCCATCTTCTGGACTTAGTCGCCTCTTACGACACCCACGGGAGGAAAGGGGGTGGTCAATTCTTAGCTGGATACCACTCGGCAACTTATATAAGGCTGTATACTTATTGACTGCTTGACTGCCTCGTTGGTCTAGTGGCTGCAAAGCGCGACTGCTGAGCACGAGGTCCTGGGTTCGAGTCGGGCAAAGTGTTACTGGGTTTTTCCATTAGGTAATTCTCAGTAACAGCACGGAGTCTGGATTTGTGCCCGGTTGATGGCAATAGGCTCGCCCCCTATTACATTGGGACCTAAAACATTACTGGCGAAATGTGGGTGTACTATATGTGCACCTCTGCCTACCCCTTCGGGGAATACAGGCGTGATGTTATGTATACTTATTGTTTCACATTTCGGCCACGCGTATACAACAAGGAAGTCCACAACCAATAAAACAGCATGAGGTTACAAATTAATCTGATGTCGGTACAGTCTTCAATCACTCCAGTCAACCTGATTGATTGATGTATGAGTCCTGTAATAGTTCGATCAATCATGTTCCGATGGTAACGCGTTTGTCCGAAAAACTGTTTATATTTGACATCCATTCATAAATATATCGGCTTGTATTGAAAACGAGGTAGGTAAGGAGTGTGCTGTTAAACGTGGACTTTCACACAATTAAGTTTAAAATGAAAGGTACAAAGAGTAACTAAACTAAAACAAATAACGTATCGACCACCGGATTGACGCAGTGGTTAAGTGATTGGACTGCTGCTTTAAGGGTTCGGTTCCCGCATACACATACACACACATACGGCGCCGACTTGGTGTAATTAAAGTGAACTGAATAAAATATTATTTATCACTTATAAGTTGCGTGTTTTTTGAAGGCGGTTTTTTATTTTTTATTTTTTTAGGCGATGGCCAGCCACACTGAAAGGGCGTAAGACGATGACGCGTCGTGGACATGGCGCATACATATTATGCCCCTTTGATTTACTCTAGACGCAAGATAGAAAAGTCGCGGCGCAGACAGAGAGTTGTGGACATCGCCTCAGACATTTATCTTCATCCGGATAATCATGGCTTAAACCTAAAATTAAACCGCCGGTAAAAACTGAAAAGTAAAAAATAATAAACATTTTTTATTTAACCTTAATAACTAAGTCCTTAAACTTTTGTGAGTATACCCAAGTAATTTTAGTCGACGCCAAACAAGCAAATTCATTAATTATGTTATATTTATTTCTATGAAAGTGGTAGGTATGTGATATTACCTCAGCTTAACGCAGCCACCATTACACTATGTACGCCATCATAGCAATCCGTGTAGGTATAACATCTATACGATACACTGCAACTATGAAACATGTCTACAGGTAAATTAATACATGAACAGTCCAAACGCATTACACACCAAGTGATGTACTGGTATCTGTTCAATCGATATCTAATAGAATATTCATAACTATCATGCCCGTAAATGTATGTAAGCAGCTATCAAAATGTAGCGCGTCGCGCGATGAATCTCCAATACTATTGTTACTGTTAACACCCTCAAAATCCGGCTTTCACACTAATGTGTTTATTTATAAACGATTTCCTTCCACCCTTTGTTGGAATGTACTGAGTCGATTATTTTGTACCGATGCGCCGCGTTTCTGTACTCACATATGTTTAGGGTTCATTGTTCGTTTCGACTGTATTGTAGGTTTGTATGTTATATATATATACATATACATAATGTACACCTTCATCTGCCCGCTATTCTTATCATTTCTATGACTATCCATTCATAGTTGTCTGGAAGAAATTGCTTTAAGCAAAAAGACTGCCACTTACACTATTTTTAGTTTTAAGGTTTTTCTGTATTCTGTGTTCCTTGGTGTGCAATAAAGAATATTATAGATCTATCTACCAGTGTTATGAGTGCTGCTAGAACTTGCGATCTCGTTTCTCGCTCTCTATTACCACGCGTGAACAATTGACATTATATTCAGTGCTAAACGATTTCTATTAAGGTAAATCATTTCCCGAATTCAAATATCGAACTAGAAATAAAAAATTAAAAACATGTATTTATTTTCTTTCTTTTTGTGAAGCGTACAAGCGTACACAAACATGTTTTTTCTCCGTGTGTTTCCACTTCTCTCATATAATGGCGAATGGGGAATCTATGGGGGATGATAATACCGTAATGGGGAACGGCTAATGTTGCGTGAGGGTGCATTTTTGTATGCACTTGTGTTGTAGCGAAGGTTTAATATCGAGTTAATATAACTCTATATAAAGTACAAAGTTGACGTATTAAGTGTGGGTATCTTGGCTATTTGTGAGATTAGATTGAATACATTATTATTGTTGGTATGTTTTCAATGGACTTGAATTGCATTTATAAAACAACCGAATTTGTGTTCTGTTCCAATATAAATTAGAGTTATATTTCCTAAGCGCTTGGAAATTAAAATCAATGGTGATATATTATTAAAGTTCCAAAACCAGAACCAGCAGCGTTGCATATAATAAATTCATTTATGTTTATTTTGCTTGCGTCCACTTGCAATTTTAGGTGATTAGGGGTAAAATATCAATGGGGAAAAGTATGTACATTCTAATGGACCCCACAAAAAATTAGACGTCAGCAAGGCAGACCTAAACGGAGATGGCGAAGTGAAATGGACTCCTTTATGGAGGACTGGACATTGACAGGCCTGGTCAAAGACATAAATATGGAAAAAGAGTAGCGAGGCCTTTGCACTGCAGTAGAACGTTATAGGCTCATACATCATCATGGTAAACTAGCACTTAACTAAACTTAAAGGTTCCAAGTAAAGCTCCAATTAAAATATGGTCCAAAAACTCCTTAGATATTGCCAAAGTCGTATTAGGCAGTTAATTTTAATACCATTTAGCAGCATCCCTTGTGAATGTTTACGGATAAACATTGTCCCTTCTGCTGCCATCTTTTCCAGGTACTTTCAAAGAAAATTAAAAAGAGTCTGTTTACTTTCCTCTCATTTTGTGCCAATATTGGTTTAACTTGTTTAAACGCAAGCCTATAAATGAAGATATTCGTGGCTGGGAATGGCCTGCGTGCAAACATCGGGGGATAGGATTGGATCAAATATTTGCACAGCACGGAGCCACATGCAAATGTGAATGTCTAGTAATCTGTGCTTACGGGTATCCGTGTTGGTACTAGATTTACTCGCCAGTTCAATTAAGGAGTAAGCAAAAGGCCTAAGCCTGGTCTGCAATCACTCCTAGGACTCAATAGTTCCACTTTAACAATTAACAGTGACTGATATATTTAAACTAATACATGATTAAATAGGATAATGTCAGGCCATACATTCTATATGCAAAATCAAATATAACTTTAAAAAACAATTTCCGTCAGTCAATTATGTAGGTATTTGTCGAAGAAGGCTTGTTGACGTCATGTTTTATTAATAATGGTTTTATGTTCCATTAAAAAAAAACATTTTATATTTGTTTTATTTGCTTAAAATTTATTTCAGTATTTTATTACCTTCCATGATTGCTGTACTGACTTAATTATTGTGTCATGTTCTATAAGTAACATGTCCACCTAAAAGTTTATATTCCTTTTTTATTCATTTTTCTCAGCTCTGATATTTTGTTTGAAAATGTCAAGAAATCTCCAGACCAACTCAAACTTATCTATTACTTGGCAAAGGAACAAAAATAAGTAAACCACAAATAGGATTATGAAAAATACCAATTTCGTCGTTTTCAAAACACCTGTGTCACTTCATACCGTACAGTCGAGAGCACGATGCGATACAAAATGAATATTTGGCGGCGATTCCTATGCAGCTGCCAACTCCAAAGGAGATTTCGTGGAAAAACAACACCTTCCAAAAATTTAACTTAATTTTGTCGCAAATAGCCGCGATGCTCGGCGCGTTTACATGGGTTTTGAAGCTTGATGTTACTTCAATTTTATGAAATTTCGCCCAAAGTGATTTCTAATATTATGGATACAATTTTGAATAATAATAATTAATTAACAGCTTTTAACTGTCCCACTGCAGAGCAAAAGCCTTTTCTCTTATAGAGAAAAATTGAGCAATGACCATTGATCACCACGCGAGCTCTGGGGTTGGCGATTTCCGATAATTAAATCAAGTTTTCTCACTATGTTTTCCGTCACCGTTAGTCAGCAGTGTCTTTAGAATATCTAAAAAAAGTATTTATGACATTAAAAAAGTCACATTTATACTTGCCTGGATTTAACTTGCGACCTCAAGCATACAAATCCGGTATATTAATCACTAGGTCACCGCGACATTTATCTGAATTGAAATAAAAAAATTGTATGAGCGCAGTTGATGTTTGGTTTATATCCTAGATGCAACTACATCCGTTTAAAGACTTTTCTAAATCAGATATACCAATAGTACCACGTCATATTTTGTTTCATTTCTGAGTTTGTAGTAGGTACCTCATCATCATCAGCCGGAAGACGTCCATTGTTAAACAACCCTTAGAACGCCTCAATGAACGACAACTTATCATTTGCATCCACAGGTACCTTCAAATTTACGATTTCAAATTAGTAGAACAAAATTAAGAACGAGATCTAGATGTGTAAACACAAAATTATTAAAGAACTCAATGGCATGTTCAAAGATCTTCAGAACAAAATTAAATCAATTGTAAAATTAATCAAGATAAAGTCATTAAAATTTATCAAGTAATTTCTGAGCAGGTCTAAGAAGCATTAGTTGAAGATCACAAAGCATCAATATCTTATGAACTTTGTAAAAATAATGTGTTTAAAAACAAAAGTTATAACCCAAGAACGCTAGTTGTTTATTTAATTTGTAGCAACCAAACGATAAAATTCCTGTGTTTACAGCTACTTAATAGGAACACTTTACTACCTCTGACTATCATAATAATACTAAACATTTTAACCATTCTACTCTGAAAGCATTGGGTCGAGTACGAAATAAAAACTGTTTCACAAATTTACTGCAGCGTAAGTTCCCCAGTTTCTGCCACTCTAGCAATTAAAAATCTAATAACCTTCCATTTCGAAACTTCTATATATTTTCACTGACGTACTCATAGTTTTAAAGGACGTTGAAAAAAATCTATTATTTGACACTTAAAAGAATGGAATTACCACTCCAGATACTCGTGAGTTTTCTAGAAATTCTTTGGCGCTTAATGAATTTTTAGAATGGGCTTCGAATTCAGCGATTGACGTGGAAAAGGTTATATTTTTATTTTAAGTACGAAATTTGAAATTATTTACATTAAATTCTATGTTGAAGTCAATTTACTTCTCGAAGATAGATTTCCTGGAAATATAATTTTGATTTTCCAGTAATTCTTGCATCTGAACTATTTTACTTTAGCACTATGATATGTAGTTGTGCTCAGATTTTGTTTTCTGTGAATACTAGCAACTAAAACTTTAGGTGGGTTAGAAATGAGTAGATACAAGATTTTTTGCTTTTTCCGAGGTCTGTCATTATAAAACCTTTTATTGTTAGCTAATTTTGTAATAAAAATGTTATTTCTGTAGACGTAAGGTTCAAAACTTAAAATGAGAATCTATAATTTAACATCGGTTTTCATGACCCTACCGCTAGAATGGAGATAGTTAATATCTTGGTAGCAGACAACCAAGAGCTACACCCGAGGCTGTAGAATGTTATTCTAATTTTTGTATTATTTTTACGTAGAACCTTCATTTGTACGAGTGCCAGGATTTGACGCAATCTAACTGTAAATTGAATTTTACACCCGCTGAGGCGAACAGTAGCCAGGTGAAGTCATCTGGTGAGGTTATACATTAGGTATTGGGTTTCTATACTTCATACGATACAAAATAACATGTAAACATTATGTTACAACAGTACAACAAGGATACAGAAATAAAAACATGCGATCTTAAAATCGCAGGGATGGGGAACCTAAAATAGAATAGGCCAGGCCAAGTTGTTGGGGGTGGAATTCATGTGAAGTGATGAATTATTATTGTAAATCTACTTGGTTACCAAGTCGTTTTGTACAAAATCGGAAGTGAGGAGTACCCTCAACCGAAGAGCGTGTATGAGGAATGAAGCAAAAGAAGTATGCCAGGATCGTAGCAAATGGAAATCTGTGGTCTCTGCCTACCCCTCAGGGAAACAGGCGTGACTTTATGTATGTATAAGTATGTATTTCTGAAGAGCGAAAATATAACTGTAATGGTTCCTCAAGTACTGAAGTACATTTTAACATTTAAAATACCTTTTAATTCCACGAAGAATGTCCTGCCAATCGTTATTGGTTTTATCAATAAAATGTTTTCCATTATTGCATGGGTTTAAACGCTTTGCAATTTAGAGTACTTTTAAATGGGTGGCCTTTAAAATGTACGGTAAAAAGTTTTGTATTTTATTTTCTCTGTTTGCCATACCATTTACACATCGAAATTCAAGAATAATTAAACATTTTTTTTGTGTGTAGAACATATAAAAGCCAAGTTTAGTCTTGTGATTTTAATTATTAAGTACCTTAAGCAGTTTAATGAAGGATTTATGGGTTAATATAACGATTTATAATGATCAACTCGTATGAATAAAAGAACGACTAATCAGATTTTTTTATCTTCAGTCTTTAAAATTTTTCGATATTAGATGAACGTAAATAATTTTTGATAAGTCTTATGCCAAGATCCACAGCACCTACATTGCATTTATAGCAACATTCCACAAGTATGTAACTTATTGCAAGAAAACTTTTTGCGTTCCACATGCATTGATATTATTATGGTCAACTGTGAATTACAGCGATGTGTCATCATTTATTCTGGCAATTCGAAAATAGGCTCGAACACAAAGAGACAAAATCCGAATACAAATTGGCAGTAAGTCACTTGATCATAGTTCCATCTTGCAAATCTCTCTCTATACTTCGACCCTATCAAAATTTCCTTTCGACAGGCGTCCGTCTAAATTCGACGCCTTCGTTAAATCCAGACGATATAATGCTGACGTCAGATTCCACCTCATTTGCCACCAAAAGGGCTTCAAATAAATCCCTTTTTGACATTCTTTTTTTTATTTTTGGCGTCTACGTAATAATAATCCTTAGAGACAGGACAGCTCGTATATTTTATCGGGGATCCAAAATACGAACATATCGGAACTTTCTTTTGTAATGAAAAGGACTGCTAATGTTACAAAGGATTTCGTTTAGGGCTACTGATTCTCTGATCAGCCGATAGGACTCGTAATAAACCTTTTAAGGGTTGGCGTTTATGGATTTAATGTATTCTGTATATTACTAGAGGCTGTTTCTAAGATGATCTGTAACTATACTCGTATACATATTGTTTCGTCATTTTCTTCTTCGTATCGGCATGAGCCAATAGCCACATGGGATAGATCATGCCGTGGTGTGGAGATTGGTCAGTTAACAAGGATGGTAGCGAGGTTGACCATCCAGCTCCGGACGTACTTAAGTATCGTCGCTAATGAAGGATCTCTACTTACACCCGTCATGCTTATTTGTTTATTCTTACATGGAATATTTTTTCTCAAATTCTTTATTATGTTTATTGAAGAAGTGTTTTTTATTATAATTAACAATAGGCAACACAATTTCGTTAATTACCCGAAATGTTTTTTTTGTTTTTTAATTAAGCATTCTCTGGATGACATAAAATTAAAAACATTCCAAATAGTTCTCAAGGAAAGACAGAAAGAAAAATAAAACAAAAGAAACAATTTTACAAGTAAATAACAAATGTTTATTTGTTCGTTCAGATGGACTACTAATTATTTATTTCGTTCCTTTGAATATTTTGAAAACAACCTTTTGGGTGTCACCGGGTTAACGAGTAACATTAAAACACAAACTGTATTGTGACTTTTTTTTTTTTTTTTTTTCGAACTTGTCTCTCGCAGTTAGCTCTGAGGGAGCTCTTACTGCTTAACCGGTCGTTTGGCGAGACCTAATAAAAGACCTCCAGCCAGGGATGTATTGTGACTCTGATTAGGCTCTTAGTTGTTGCTATCTGACAACATAACATCACACCTGACTTACCATGAACTCAGCACGACAGTTTACGTTGTAGCGTGTAAGCGAGACACTGCTTTATTCTGCACGTAGCGGCGTCTCGCTTTCACAATGTAAACTGTCCTGCTTTACGAGTTTATGGTAAGGGGGATGTATCGTAGGCAGAGATTTGTAGTACACACATATTTCGACAATTTGTTAAGAGATCAATCAAGCTTAAATTGAATTCCGTGCTATTGAGAATAAATGGGAAAACCCAGTAATACCGACATTCCCCGACCTGCCTTTCGAGCCCATGACCTCATGCTCAGTGGTCGCTCTTAGCGACCATTAAAACGCCATTGAAAGCCCAATATTAGAAGCAGCTTAGCATCAGAGCCACGATAATTAACAAAAAAAAACCGACTTCAAAACAAAACTAGGTATTTCACAACAAATTAAAAAGCACTAAAAAGTAAAAAAACTGCAGAAATCGGAAAACAATCATAGAAAAATGTAGTAGAGAACGTGAAAAAAAACAGCATTAAAGAATTACTGAAAAAGTACTGATCGGATCTTAATCAAATTGCAATGGGACCAAACGGGAGGCACCAGCTTTCAAATAAATAAAAATCATCAAAATCGGTTCACCCAAGCGAAAGTTATGAGGTAACAAACATAAAAAAAAACATACAGTCGAATTGAGAACCTCCTCCTTTTTTTGAAGTCGGTTAAAAATCCTATACAGGGTGCAGTTTTGAAGATGAAAAATATTTCGGGAGGTAATTATGTTAGTGATCCTCGACCCGAATCAACAATAAAATCAGTAGGTATTTTTTTTCTTATTTGCCGAAATCGATATGTGTAAACCATCTTTATTTAAAACGCGGCTAGTCGCTACTCGCCCTATAACAACGCACACAAACAGTTCATTGATCGGCAGCGCCCTCACCGCCCGCACCTCGCTAGCCGCGCCCAGGCGGCCATCGATCTATCGATTTAGTGTAATTCATGTCGCCGGCGTGTGCATGCGCGTGCAATATCCGCCCGCCGTTGCGTTTTCGGTTACGTACGATAGTACCTAGTGGTAATAAAAATGACTGTTTGGAGTGCATCACTCTACAGTGTGGCGGCTACTGAAGAAATAACTGCAACATCCATTGCATTACCGCAAGGTACAGGACCTCTACACAGCTGATAACGCCGCGCGAGTTACGTTTTGTCGCTGGTTGCTCGAACACCAAGACGCCAACATCCTATGGACGGACGAGTGTTTATTTACTCAAGTTGGCGTCTAAATGTTCATAACGAACACCAGTGGACTCGCCGCGAGCATAACCCACGAGTGACTAAGCACCAGTGTTACACAATTGCGTGAAAAAGTGATCAGTGCTTTCCACACTTTAAAAACGAATGTGTTTGTGCTACGTAAGCTAAAAGATCATCAGCCACGTCGTGCTAGACTGAGCCTGGAGTGTTAACACTTTAAACAATACCTCCAATTAACGTAAGTAGGTAATTTATTTATTTTATTTGTACATAGACAATAATTTGTAAATACGTTGTTAGCCGAATCAATCTACGCCAAACATACCTACATCTCAGGCAAGATAAATCACTTAAACTTTACCTACAGCGCGCCGACTGCGCCTCCCGCCGCCGCCAACTACCTACAATCGCATGCCGCCGCTTTATTATTAAGTACCTAATACCCGCGCGCACGTCCACTATGCAGCAACGGATTACGAACGACGTCCTACAACTTACATACCTACAACAACATTTGTGCGTGTCAGTCACGGTGTCAGTCATAAAGCAAAACTAAGGTCAAGATAAATAAACATTACTTTAGGTTAGCTATGTTTCGTCTTTAACTTGCAATCAATTTAATGTGAAACTATTCACAATTGTGTAGCAGGGATACGAATATTGCTTACGTGCTATGTAAGGTTTATTTATCTCGACCTAACATTTTACTCATCAGCTGATAGGTAACTAACGAGGCAACATGAACTTTTCTTTTATAAAAATGACTAGCACGCGCGCAAAACGCGCGCATGCGCGGTACTGCTTACCTACTTACGTTGTCCGCGTTGTTGCTACACCGGAGAATAGCCCGCTGCCGAGAGAGGCCCTGCGTGTGCGTTGCGCACCGCGACCCGCGCCCGACGACCGAGCCAGAGCCCCAGAGGCCTACCGACCGTCCGATGGTACGAACACGTATATCCTTCGCGCTTCTACGTTACATGTATCCCGTGTCTTTTTTGTACCCGATTGTCGCTTAAAAGTGGTATATTGAATGTGAAGCCCGAACTTTATTTGTGACATCCACCCCAAAGCAACTATTGCGCTTACATTTCGTTATTACGTAGAATAAGTGGGCGGAGCCTCGTACAGGTCGATGCACTCTCGCAGCTGTGTGCGTGAGTGGCATGATGCGCTTGACAGTTCGCAACGCGCGATTCTGTTTCAAGATGTTTGCGTAGAGCGTTATTCTGAATAACAGCTGAACTTAAAAAATTAAAATAAAATGTACTATTGATTATTGACCAAGTATCGTATTTTTATATGATTATTTGTGACTTTTATTACAACCTCCCGAAATGTTTTGCATCTTCAAAACTGCACCCTGTATATAAAAATCTTCTTCTGAATCAAGTGTACCCAAGCAGACCTCATCATCATCAGCCGTAAGATGTCCACTGTTGATCATAGGCTCCCCTCTCCCCTTACGGTAATGGGGAGAGGAGAGTTGCCATAATCCTCATGCTTTGCAAGCGCCTTGAGGAACGCCGGCTGAGAACTCTAAGGGAACCTTTTTAAATAAAACGTAGTTAATTAAAAAAAAATAGCATTCAAGTTAAATAGTCATTCGCTGTCTCCAAAGGTTTTTATTATATCACCATCAACTAGAAAAAAATATATGATTGAGATGGACATTCAAAAGAGGTATATTATCGACAAAGATACCGTTAAAATATTGTTTATAAATAAAAACATAAAGTCACACCGATAATCTTTTCTGACTTTGAAGTCGTTAGTAAAATAACTACAACGATTAATGATAAAGTCAACACGACAGAATACCATTATATGGATAGGGTAAAGATGGTGGTAAGCGATCGCCTCGGCCCATGAAATTCTGCTGCACGAGGGGCGTCGTTAATAAATTGCCAAACGTTTAAGAAGACAGATACATATTATCGTCTTATAGTCTTTGTTCGTCTTTACGGCCCCCATGTCGTTAGTTCCATGAAGAAAGAAAGAAAGAAAGAAATGGTTAAATGATCAGGAAGAAATTGATATGAATAAAGTGGAAATTACCGATAGGATAGCTAAAATTATAGAAAAAAAATGTCACAGCTGAATTCAGACGTGTATACGTACATACGTACAGTGTACACACACGTTTCGCCAGTTGTGTTATAGATGTTATAAGGGGCGAGTCTATTTCCATTAACATTGTCCATCCAGACTCCTTGCTGGCAACTAAGAGTTACTTTAAGCAATAACACTTCGTCCGACCCGAAAATCGAATCAAGAACCTAATGCTTAGCAGCATGCATACTGATCGGCCCAGTCTAAAAGGTGTCTCTTTAAAATATACAGCCTGTAACTTCCCCACTGTAGGACATAGTTCTAGTTCCGTTATAAAAAAAACTTAAGCGCAGGTTGGCGATTTCAGATCATTAAATCCAAGTTTTAGCAAAATATTTGCCTTATCCGTCTACAGAAAGCATATAAGATCCTATAAAAGTCATGTGGATATGTGTTGGCTTGGACCACAATCAATTAATCTAAAAATATACCTACTACGAAATCTGGACATGTGCCCGGTTGATGGCAATAGGCTCGCTATTACATTGGGACCTAAAAACATAACTGGCAAAATGTGGGAGTAGTATATGTGCACCTCGGCCTACCCCTTCGGGGAATACAGGCGTGATGTTATGTTATGTTAGTTTTTGTCCTATATCAATAAAATACGTAATAATAAGCTTATTACCAGTAAACATAACCTAGATGCACTACAATTAGATGGGTAACTGGTCCTCTTAGAGAGGCTACGGTATAGCATCTAATAAAGAGAAACTGTACCTCTATCAACAATAATACGATATCCCAAAATAGATACCGACCACACGTACCCAATTTCCCAGTATACTACGTTACAGTAAAACTAATGTTTAGTATCCAATACATCATTCTGCATAAGGCCGCTTGCTAACTGACAAGTAAATTAAACTGTCGATCATGTTACATAAAACACGGCGCCAGTCTGTTACAGTCTGCTCGAGTTAGTTTCTAAACATTTTTGCTTGGCTATTCGGCTTCCGTATTACGTGTATCAAGCTTTACCTTTTGAGGACTTGTACGATCCTGTGATGATACTTTCTGACTTCTTCTGTTTTTATTATTGAATATTTTTTTGACATACTCGTTAATTTGGGAACGCTTGACTAGTTTTGACTCAAACAAACAATAAAACATAGGTAATAATGATTGTCTACCTAGGAACAAATTTTAGTTGGAATTGTTTGTTGTTTTATTCTTTTGTATTGTTAGAATAAAATAATATTTGTACGCCATGATATGGCAAATAGGACAAGATTTTTTATACTTTTGTACCATCTTGCATGAATATTTATACTGTGTGTCATTAACTCATGTTTTAAGTAATAAAGTTATCTTATCATATCAAACAGAGCGCTATTTGTGAGCTGGTGAAGAGACAAGGTCGCGAGAAGTTCTTTTGTTTGTCATAGATACAACTCTTAATTTAGAATTAAACACGGTTTACTTTAAAAAACAGATTGCAGTTATATTTGACACACAAGTCCCTAAAAGGTTACAGGTCGAAATCTAATAAGCGAGTATATTGCCATTCATCATCATCATCAGCAGTAAGACATCCACTGTTGAACAAAGGCCTCTCTTAGAACGCTGCTATTCTCATTAACCGGGCATAAATGCAGACGCCGTGCTACTTGCCAAGTAAACAAAATTACCTTAAGGAAAACCCAGTAACACTTTGCCCGACCCGGGATTCGAACCCTGAACCTCGTGCTCAGCAGTCGCGCTTAGCTACCACTAGTCCAACGAGGCAGTCCAGTATTTTATTCCCTTTAAGGCAAAATAATCTTGCCAGTGCGTAAAAGTAATACACATGCATAATATATAGGAATACATAATTTAAGCTGTAATAAAATAAAGTTCCAATAAAAATGAAGAACAGTAAATAAATATTATATTTTCATTTCAATCAGCACTGCTGAAAATATGCAAAGCGATGTGTTCACTCTTTTTTATATTTCATTACATGAAAGTGCGTTGTGTTCGATTTTTGTTATTTTGCTAAAAAACAAGTGAGCAATGAAAACTGTCGGCCATTTCTGAAACCAGTGAAGTTAGACGGTTATCGAGTTATGTTTACTCTCCGGCTAAAACCGTAGCTTTGTGGTCAGTTTTGTTTGTTTAATGTTTTATTTCGTACAAAAACTGATGTAGGTAAGTTTTTTTTATCATAACCTTTTACCTCCTGTGAAAAGTATTGAGTTAAAAATAAATTTATTTTAAATAAGCTAATAAGTCTACTACTACATTAATTATGTGTGTACTACATTTTTTAATATATACTTGATTGGCGCAGTGGCTAAACGATTGGACTGCAATTTGTGTGATCCGCAGATGTATGTCCTGAGTGTGGGTGTTTGTGTATGTGATATTTCATGTTTAAGAAACGCACCTACGATACAGGAGAAATTCATAGTAGGGCGACGTTTTTTTTTTTAAATAGAAGTTAATTACTGATTTGTTTCCGTAGATCAGGTATTTTTCTTCATCGTGAATGCATTCTACATATAGAAAATTTAACATATTTTCAGCCAGGATGTTCAAGCGGTGCACAGAAATATTTGCGTGGAATAGCTTGAATCCGAAACTGTTAGCGTAACAATCATTCAGCTATTGCACACTCTTGTCTTAAGAACATAATAATTAATAAAAATTGCAAAAAAATAATTAAAAAACTCGTTCATTCTACGCTTTGTAAAGCCATGCTTCGTAACAAACTTAATAACAAAACTATCGAGTGATAAAACCTATAAAGACTGACCGTAGCATCGGTGAATTTGATGGACATTTTAAAAGTTTTTGATAAACCTTATTTGCTATCGGGCCGCGAGCGGACCTTTCATTTATACCATTTTTTATTCGGCACAAGAGGAAAATATACGTTTTTATTGGAAATACACCGGGGAACGCTCGTTGTGGCAAATTATGTACTATTATTTTATCAAACACGACGATAAAAGTGTGTATTTTTGGCTAAAAGTGATGGAAAAGTCAATGAGCACTTTGTATTATTTTTATGAAAGAATCTCTCGATGAATTTTAATGCTTCTTCAACTTATCATGCCTCGTCATCCGTATACCGCTTTGGTGGGCGGTTGGAATATTGAATTAGGAACTATGAACCTTTATAGCTGTTTTTAATCCACATCACCCTCATAACCGAGCTAGTTATCATGATTTCATGTGAATTAACTGTTAAAGATTTGATTGACTGCAGATATAGTACACCCACATTTCGCCAGTTATGTTTTTAGGTCCCAATGTAACAGGGGGCGAGCCTATTGCCATCAACCAGGCACAAATAGGTCATATAATTTATAACAGTTGAATTTTTACTTAATTGAAAAATTATAGATTACGTTCCATCGAAAACATGTAACATCAATGCTATTTGAATAGGAAGCCTAAATACTATATTCTGGAGGATCCATATCAATGTTCCTTTTTAGGTCATGGTTCCTAAAACTGGTTTATTCCTCTGGGAACGCAAAACCTTTGCGTCAGTGTTTTACCTTAAACTTTTTGCCGTATTTGCATTAAATGCGTATATTGTGGAAACACAACAGTAATGCATTTGAACTTACATAATAACATAACATTATGCCAGTATTTCTCAAAGAGGTTGGCAGAGGGCATACCCACATTTCGCTAGTTATGTTTTTAGGTCCCAGTGTAATAGCCGGCGAGTCTATTGTCATCAACCGGGCACAAATCCAGAATCAGTGCTGCTACTGTGAATTACCCAATGGAAAAACCCAGTAATACTTTGCCCGACCCGGGATTCGAACCCAGCACCTCGTGCTCAGTAATCACGCTTAGCAACCACTAGACCAACAGGCGGTCTAGCAAATTAAACTAATAAATACAATTTTGATCCTAAATCCACATGACATAAAACTATAGCACATTTTTAACATAATCAAAATCCATTAACAGTTCTTGATAATAACGTAATTCAGCGTGACAGGGGACTATTAAAATTTAATTAGCAATTAAGCCTCAATAAAATAGCTGTAAAGGTTAAAAATCTGACTTTATTAAACGCTAAAATAATAAAAAGCGTCATAAATAAATCCTTCGGGGATAACACATTTAACGAGAGAAGTTTAATGCAAACTGGACTGCCTCGTTGGTCTAGTGGTTGCTAAGCGCGACTGCTGAGCACGAGGTCCTTGGTTCGAATCCCGGGTCGGGCAAAGTGTTACTGGGTTATTCCATTAGGTAATTCTCAGTAGCAGCACGGAGTCTGGATTTGTGCCCGGTTGATGGCAATAGGCTCGCCCCCTATTACATTGGGACCTAAAACATAACTGGCGAAATGTGGGTATACTATACGTGAACCTCTGCCTACCCCTTTGGGGAATACAGGCGTGATGTTATGTTTTTAATGCAAAATATGTAGTGACGGCAATCCAATAGAAAAATACATTGATTTTAGATAGTATTCACTCATCATAATTATCTTGCATGGTTTTTCTCACTTACCTCGAGGTTGTCTCCCACTCTAACTGGATGATGATAATATAGCCAGTACTATATAACCTAGTCTTCTGTCCTTCACCATCTAGGTGCTGTTAATGGGTATTTTGATCCAAGGAGTATCTTATAATCTTGTACGACAGGGATCTATAGTCATTTATTACACCAGACAACAATCACATACGATCTACTAAAATCTAAACTACAAAATGGTTGTTTTCTCACACAGTTACGTATCATCTAGCGCGAAACATAATACCTAATACTAACCAGCCATAATAGTTTTTAAAGTAGTACGGCCTTAGCTTTACTTGTTTCCAACATCAGCGTAAGTGCCCTAAACGACGGCAATATTCCACCGACATTACCCTTTATGCCGCCAGTGTCCGGATATGAAAGTTTTCATAACCACTTACCTAAGTATTTAGAGGAGGTCCACTTAATTATTTAAACATAATGTTTGACCTCTGAATGTAGCCCACGAATGTAGGGAACTTTAATTATCTCGATTCCAACCCTCGTTTTAACGATCCCCAAGTGCGTAATTGCTTACGTAAGGGAGGGAATGCGAACGTAGAGTGACTGAAAAAGGCTAGTTTACGGAATTAAGAACAGAGTAAAGAAGAAACCGTTTGGGTATTTGTTTAATTAATACTTTGGGAGATGTATGTAATTGGCTGGCGGGATTAAATTCTTGGCAACTGTAAGTACACAAATGATTACACCATACAAAAATAGAAAAAGTAAAACAAAGATAGAGATGATAACATTATTACAGCTCTATTAGCTGATAAATTGATTCCTGATGAGTCAGTCGTGTCTCATGCAGCCTGATTCGCCAATTTTTCACCGAGTATAAATTACAAACAAACTACCATACTCCAGGATTAACATTATAGTAGATGTAAAAGCCGAAATTAACAGCAACACTACCCAGGCTTAACATTTATGACTTAGGGACGTAGAGGAACCTATTGTTTAGAGGTGACCATAAACCTGCAATGACCTTCTAGTACCTAGATAGTCTGTGGCTACGCAAGCTACTACATGATTAATAGTAATGAGTATCTTAGTTTGTTGACCAACTTGTTTCGTCGGCCTCTTTCGTAGAATACATTTTACGTCGAGAGTTCTAATGACTAATTATAATTATTGAGATACTTTCTGGTTTTTTTCTTATTGTATTAGTAACTACATTATTGTCTTGATTGTCATAAATATGTCAATTGTATTATTCTTCATTTGCGGTTTTGATTTTAAAATGTTTATGTATTATGAGTTGGGTAAATTGCTGCTCTGCTGGACTGCCTCGTTGGTCTAGTGGTCTCTAAGCGCGACTCCTGAGCACGAGGTTCCGGGTTCGAATCCCGGGTCAGCCAAAGTGTTATTGGGTTCTTCCATTAGGTAATTCTCAGTAGCAGCACGGAGTCTGCATTTGTGCCCGGTTGATGGCTATAGGCTCGCCCCCTATTACATTGGGACCCAAAACATAAATGGCGAAATGTGGGTGTACTATATGTGCACCTATGCCTACCCCTTAGGGGAATATAGGCGTGATGTCATGTATGTATGAGTTTTGTAAATTTTACTTCTTAACCATTTTATCTTCATTCATCATCATCATCAGCTAAAAGACGTCTATAGTTAAACAAAAGCCCCCCTTAGAACACCACAATGAGCAAAAACTTACCGTTTGCATCCATTATTTTCATTGCTTGCTGATTATTAAACAAGAGTTAACTGTGTTGGAGTTGGATGAGTTTTGTTCAAACTACTTACACATTGTGATTAGGTACACGTTTATAATAATGCAACAACAAGTCAAGGGTCTTTTGTACCATATTCTTGTCGAACAAATGATTATTATTAAAGGTGCTTAGTTATAAGTCTTAAGGATTGCTTTGTATCAAGGTTTAAAGCATCTATTAAATTATGGAACACAAACAACCAAACCATACGTTAACATAGCAAAAATAATTTTCCTCAATACTTCCAAAATGTACCCAATATCAATCAAGCCTAACAAAGCAGGAATTTTCCCAACACACTGTCACTACAAACGACGATATTTCAAACTGGACAATAGGTCCAATGTCCACTCCTGAACACGCCTCTACGGACTTGAGGATATACTACAATGGTAGGCACCCAGATATTGGTCCAAAACCTTGCCGTGACTCTGGACAAAAGCTGTTAAACGTTTTTGTCTGCATCTAATTAGGTTATTAGTGGTTTAATTTATTTGTACCGTTCCCATTTTGAACGTAACGGCTTTTGTGAATACAGAATAAGACTGTCATCTAGAGAAAATTATTGGCTATTCCATTTCTAAAGATCTTGGAGCACCAAATAAATTCGGGTCTATTTTTGTCAATTGTTTTGCAAACAGACGCTTTAAAAGCGTTATTGGTGTTATAGAAAGTAAACAAAAGCTTTTTACTACTTGAATGTCGGTATTTATAGAAACAAAAACATTAATGTTTTATTCTAATCTTCTTAAGACATGGAAATTATATGAGTAGAATCAGAAATCATTTTACCTTTGACAAGGTAAGGGCTATCAAAATGTTCGCATTTCAAGTGCTATTCTTATTTTGGATAAAAATAGACGTTTGTACAAAAAAATGCCTATATTTCAACTCAAGTGTTAAAAGTTTTGAAAATATTTGCTAACAAATTCTTTTGCCTACAATAAAACCTATCAAATATTATGTTCTTGAATACATGATAATTTTCAAAAATATTGGTCCGGCACAAAACTGAATAAACCCTTCATTTAGAACTCAGTTCCCTATATGCACCAACTGTAATCTACACTTGAAGCCAACAAGAAGTGTAAATAACATTTCTAAACGCGACATTACACTAAGCTTCCGAACCGTAGCTATGCCAAATCTCCTCGATATCAGTTGCTTATTCAATCGACGCGATTTGAGCCAGCGAGCGAAAATACAGTTGGGTGCACTGAACAATTTACAATTCACTTGTGCGCGCCTCTGTACCGAGGGCACAATGGGTGTGTGTGATTTGAGGTTTGATTTTAGTCTAGCGCCAGCCTGGCTCGCATTGTCAAACGATTTTGGCGAATGGTGGTTTTTTGTCCACATTGTGATTACGTTTTTGTTTGCTAAATTAGAACTTTAGTGGGCTGGGTGCTTTCTGCCAGTATAATTTTGTTTGTCTGCCAGTATAGTTTACACAATAGATTTTGTTGATTTCTTGAGATTATGAATAATACGCTTATCTAAGTCCTTTTTAGTATAAAGAAAAACATACATAACATCACGCCTGGCAGAGCTGTGTAGTACACCCATATTTCACCAGTTTTGTTTTAGGTCCAATGTAATGGGCGGTGAGCCTATTGCCATTAACCGAACACAAATTTAAGCCAAGACCCGGTATTCAAACCCAGTACCTCTTACACAGCAGTTACGTTAAACGACCTCTAGACTGACGAGGCAGTAGTTTCTATAAAAAAGCCTTTATATGTATTATTTTATTTGGATGCCTCGTAAGGTGAAACAGCAATAATTATTTATGAACTAAATATGATTGACTGATTGCTGACTCATGGTTATAATTGGACATCTGCAGGCTTTATGTAGTAATTAGATGTCATGAGTATAGGCAAAAGCCAATTAAATTAGTTCATAGTCGAATTAGCCTGAATGTGATATTAATTATATAATGTACGTGATTTAGTTACGAGATAATATAATGATCAAGTATTGAGATATCAGTTATCGTTGTGAATTACTGTATTAGTACATTTAGATGTTGTATTTTATGTATAAGGTATGGTTGCAATAACTTTTGTCCAATAACTGCCTTCTTAGTCTGCTGGTTGCTAAGCGCGACTGCTGATCATGAGGTCCTGGTTAGGGTTAAGTTACTGCATTTTTCCATTAGGTACTTTTCAGTAGCAGCACGGTGTCTGGATTTGTGCCCGCTTCATGCCAACAGGCTTGCTCCCTATCACATTGGGAATTGGGACCTATAACATAACTAGCAAAATGTTGGTATACTTTACACTACTATTAAAAAGGCGAAAGTTTTTGTGTGTTTTATATGTTAGTTACATCTTCACGCTCAAACGGCCGGACCAATTTTGATAAAATTTGGTATGGAGGTAGCGGTATTTAGATTAATGGCTATAATGGATAAAAGGCTTCTTTTATTCTGAAAAAAATTACGGGTAACACTGCGAAGTGCAGCATTAATAACTTTAGTTTGATAACCTGTTTATCTATTATAAAGACTTATGTCTTTTCAGAGGGTATAAATGCAGAAAGTGTGCTGTAACGTAACTACATTAATAAGAATATATAAGTCCCTTAAAACACGGGGCAATCTAACAATCTTTAGGATAATTTTACACCTCATTACCTAGAACTTTGCCAAGAAAAGAAATCAATGCCTAGAAATACTCACGACCCGTGAGACCGCAATCACTTTTTATAAAATAACCGCTGGAAAATCGATATTTTCAAAGGTAAAATGGTCTAGGAAATCTAGGACCGATGATCTTGCTACCATTACTCGGTTGGCTACTACCAAATTGGGCATCAAATATACATGTATGCACCTGGCACACTAGCCAGGAACGTAATGACATCCAGATCTAGATTGCTAAGCATTCACATCAGAATTGAGTCTCGATTGAGTGTATGAATAAATAAAATTTCGATCACTGTGTACATTTGAGTGTTATTCAATCAATGTTAAAGTCAAGTTTTCGGTGATCGGAATATTCCAAATATTGACAGCTGGCTTGTCTTTTTTTGGGAGTTTTTTTGATTGGGTCTATCAAAAGGTATCAATTTTTACTGGCTTTAAAATCTCATCTCACTAATGTCTCATCTCATCTTACTAATATCTCATCTCATCTTACTAATATTTCATCTCATCTCACTACTATCTCATCTCGTCTCACTAATATCTCATCTTGTCTTACTATATCTCGTCTCATCTCACGAATATCTCATCTCATCTCACTAATATTACAAAGGTAAAAGTTTGCGATTGTCTTTGTTACTTCTTCACAGCTTTACTAGCTGCATGCAACGCAATGTATTTTCCAACAACTTCACTGTCGCTTTTAACCCTACAAAATTAAAATCATCGTAATTTAATCAAGAATTTAAGAACACGTAGAAGTTAATATCTTCCAAAATTGTATTTATTAGATTGTTGAGGAGAGTGAGAAGCAGTACTTTTGTAGTACTCCTTTTAAGCAAGTTATCCCTGCGTTTTAAAAGGAGTTAGTTTAGTTCACTTGATAGCTTAGAGAATGTCCGTCATTGATCGTGTGAAATGCATCAGACGTGTCAGTGTGACAAGGCAGACTACCGGGTGACGTCAGTTATTTTGATCTATCTGTTAATGGACGCCTGTGTTCCCAATTCAAGCTAGTTTAGAAATATAAATAAATAATTTAATGAAGGTTTATTTCTGTGTATTTAAAATAGCTATTGGTCGGAAGCAACTGCTGATCATAAGGTCTTAAGTTCGACTCTGGTCAGGAATAGTGTTATCCGACTTTAAATTTCAGTAGTATCACGAAGTCTGGATTTTTGCCCGCCTAAAGGTTTAACCCTTGTTATATGGAATTTACAACATAACTGGCATAATGTGGGTGTAAATATTACATCCACATTATGCCAGTTATACCTATTGTTCTGGGAGTAGGTACTACTAAGAGTATGTGCGTATCTACCTATATATTTACTATACGTTTGAAAAATAACCTTGCTTTTAATACCTACTTATTTTATTTGTATGCTCAATTTATTATTAAGAATATCTTCATGGTTTATCCATTATGACCAATATAATTAAATAACTATCAGTAAAAGTTCAGAAGAGATATTGTCACTCAACGTATGAAAAGGACAGCAACAAAAAACTGCTAAGTTGGCATCCATAAAAGACGGGTCTGATTAATAGTTTTTCATCTGTCCTGTCCTTCTCCTTAATCAAGAAAATAGTCGGCGAGCGCCTAAATGAATTTCAAGACCAGCATTTTGGGGACACAAATAAAAATATTATTTGTCAATTTAGCAAGGATAGTTATATTTCTTTTGTTAGTTAGTTGCGCAAATGAATTTATTAACTAAGTGTTGAATAAGATATCCCCAAGTTCGTTTTTTTTTAATTCGGTTTAGTTTATTTTAGCTGGCCATTTCCACACTTAGTTGGGCTATTGTGCTTGATGTGTTTTCCTTCTTTTACTCGAACCATCCCAGCTAATTCTAAAATTTACTGGGTTATAAAATAATAAGATTTTAATAAAGTAAGAAATTTTAAAAATAGCAAGCCTATTTTTAAAATTTCTTACAAGTCCATAACAAAAACATAAATTAAACAAAATATACCTTCAAGTCAAAGTTGATTAAAGGGAGTTTCATAAGACGATTTATAAACCAATATCACTTCCCTTGAACGGCGGAATCCATAAATCAGAACAAATTGAACACCGCTTAAAACAAGACACATAAAACAGCGCACAATTAAACGTAATTTATTGGTTCAACCAACTTTTGTTGAGTACATTCATATTTTTATTTAATACAGGCTTTACATTTCAGGTCTGAAATGCTGCAATTTATTTTGTTAATGCTGTATTGTTAGCCGAAACTTTGGTAGATCGAGTGTGAGTTGTAATATTGGCCCCACGAGTGGTTACGGACAGCCTGTTGGGGCCAATATTAAAACTCAATTTTACGCCGTAAATGATGGATTTGAGCCCAAGATAGAGTAGGTACTTGAATGTATTCACTTCTTTTAAAAGAACTCGTGGCTCTGAGGTATCATCACCGGCAATCTGCCTGTTCAGATTCTTACTGTGATGAGGTAAATGGTAGGGGACGCGTAATTGAACAAAGCTGAAGGTGGAACGAAGGAATCGTTATATTAAGCTCAACCCGAAAATTGAACACAGGACCTCATGTTAAAAAACTGGACCAACAAAGCTGTCTAAGCTTCCTAATTTTAAATTGGAGTGACTTCAATAAAGCTAGACAAATAAATTTTTCCTTCAGTACTGTATATTGCATAGTTCCATTAAGCCTACTTTGGAGTTCTGCCCATTTGGTAAGATAAAACATGTTAATACGTATTCTTCGTTACCAACACTCATTACCATAGAGGAATAAACCACTCAACCCTGACTTAAGTCTCGTTGCAGGCGTATGAATATGCAGTCATCGCGATCGGTGGTGATGTTAACTTCCACCAAATGAGGCGCGCGCTGAATTCCCTAGTGGATAAGTCTCACGGTGAGCGAGATTGTTGGAAGTTTGTTTGAGTACGTAGAGTGGTTTGTTAGAACGAATCGTAATGCACTCAATTTAATACAACCATGAACATGAAACTTTTATTAGTTTGTGTTTGTGTAGCGTCAAAAGTTGTTGATGTAATTTAGTGTTCGGAACTGACAACTGTTTATAATTGTTTATTTTAATTATAATAATGCAAGATGAATTTCCCCTACAATAAAGCGTAATTTATTTTAACTGTGTTTATGTTTATTTTGTTTAATTTAAGTGATTTACCATAATTTTTATCTACTAGCAAAATCACGTCCTTACCTATTTTTACAAGCTTTTATTTAACTTGCAATATTTGTATGTATGTATGTGAGTTTGTTTAGGTCAAATCTTGCAATCTAAATTAGAACCACTTTTTGACATCAGATTGAAATAAAATTTTGCATGCTTAAATTGGTATGTATGTAATACAATATTATGGTACTTTTGATTAAAAAGCATGTGTTAAAAATATATTTAATATCAACTTATTAAACGACATTATTCGTAATATCTGTCTATAATAACATATTATATCTACGTATAGTATACATTGACGAAGAATATCCCTATGTTAAAACAACGGGTAAAGAAGATATGCCCGTAATTCTTCCTGACACATTTTAGTAGTCGCCATTTACGACACTCGCGAAACGAAATGGCCTACACGACTGCGCGGCAAAAAACAAATGAAATTACCGACATGATTTCCATTTCAAAACATATATCGCAGCGTGAAAACGAAATAAAATGTAGCATATTAGATGATTATTATACCGCTCACGTAGTAAATGTCAGCTGAGGAAAACAGTGATCGTAAGCGATATAGGCTAAAGAATTGGCTGCGCTGTGCTTTAGTGCAAAGCATTGCTTGTTTTGTTTGTTCGAAACGACTGTAGCAATTCAAAAATGTATTTTATATAAGTTGATTTTTTTTTATCTGCAATTTGCACCTAACAAACATGAGGATTCACCCGTAATATAAACATTTAAGCTTTATTAATGTTAGTTATCTATACATATAATAAAATCGTAACGAAGCCAAAACTGTACATTGAAGATATTTGAAAAAAAATAAGTGCAATGGGATGTCTGAACGCTTCTGAAGCCAAAAATATAATTTTTAGAATTTTTGTCTGTTTGTCTGTTTGTCTGTTTGTCTGTATGTATGTGTTAGATTAACGTAAAAACTACTGAATAGAATCCGCTGAAAGTTTGCAAATATATTCTTTAGGGGCCGGCGCGTCGGTATGCTTAATATCATCACGGCATTTGCAAAGAGGGCTGAGCAATATTGCATTATGTCTTTGTTTTGTCTAATGTTTGCCGTAGAATGAAAAAAAGACGAAACCAATAGTTGCATTATGCAGATTACTTACAGATGAACTTCTGAAGTAGAAATCATCACGCTATATCCACAAGGAACTGAGCAGTGAATCATGACATGTATAGAAACGTCTATTTTTAACATATTGCTATGTGTCATCGTAGCGTGGCGGTTTAACTATCGCCCTACGAGTTATGCATAGTGAGATCGATTCTTGCCGAAGGTTTTTCTTTTTGCGTTAGCTTTAATTTCTTTTTGCATGTTTTTTGACTTAAATATCAATAAAAAGACAATTATAATATATATTTTAACATAATATTATTACCAACAATTTCCAGTAAATTATAGTTCTAAATTTTTATTTTTTTTCTACATTAGTAAGTTTGTAAATTCACCATTTCAAATAAGTGATGTCCAAACAATTCTGAAGCCAAAAGCAGTCGCTTCACGTTGACTACAGATAGGTTGTTCCATACTCACCTGTGCTTTCTAGGACGTTTGAAACACACATCAATGTTGAATCGTGTTCCAGCGTCGAGTCAATTAAATACATTTGCAAATACGTAAACAAGGGTAGTGACCAGGCAACGTTCGCTTTGCAAAGAACTGATCGGGATGAAGTGACCAAGTACCAGTCTGGTCGCTACATTAGTACTTCAGAAGCAGTATGGCGAATGCTGGCGTTCTCTATACAAGATCGGCATCCCGAGGTCATGAATTCATGGACGTCCATTTTGAGAATGGCCAGCGCATTTTTTTTCGACCCCGCCCATGTATTAGAGCGATTGGAAAATCCCCGCCAAACAACACTCTTGGCATTTTTAAATTGATTAAGGGAAACTTGAAAAATGATGGACACCAGCGGGACTCAAACCCGCGACAGTCGCCGTACCGTGGCGCCGCTCTGCCAACTGAGCCACCGTGTCACTGCTCGCATCCATCAAATTTCAAGTTCCCTTTTAGTATTTACGACTTGAGGGTGACGTTAGGTATTATCTGTTGGAATCTACGATTACCAATTCAGTGTTGTACCTTTACAGCTACAAACCACTAAACCGATAATACCAACCCAAATTTATATGACTTTTGGTATTTTTTATGCATGTTGCCATGCTAGGCTTAAATTTTAAATTGATTAAGGGAAACTTGAAAAATGATGGACACGAGCGGGACTCGAACCCGCGACAGTCGCCATACCGTGGTGCCGCTCTGCCAACTGAGCCACCGTGTCACTGCTCGCATCCATCAAATTTCAAGTTCCCTTTTAGTATTTACGTCTTAAGGGTGACGTCAGGTATTATGTACGATTCCAACAGACGACTCTTGGCATTTTTACGTCTCTGTGAAGTTGATTTTTTTGCAAAGTCACTTACGTATGATGAGGTGCCGTCGTACTATACATACCACAAGTAAAGAGGTGTATTTAATCGACATCGACGTGGTCGTATTGTCGAAGGGTTTCCGGGAATCTTTATGGACACTGCATTGGGAAGGATTTACACTGTGCATCCAAATAATGCCGAGTGCTATTATTTGCGGCTATTGCTTCACATCGTATAGGGGCCAACGTCATTTGCATTCTTAAGGACAGTTGATGGTATGGAGTATCCGACATTTCGTGCAGCCTGCGTAGCACGAAATCTTCTTGACGGTGACCAACACTGGGACAACACTCTCCTGGAGGCTAGCGTTAGTGATAGCCAAAGTCGCCTATGACATTTGTTTGCCGTCATGTTGGTATTCTGCGGTATTGCAAACCCGGTTTTGTTGCGGGAAAAATATTGGCGTCATCTCTCTGAGGATATTTCATGGGCTTTAAGACATACTATTGAAGGAGACATCGGAGAAACTGATGAACGCATTTTGAACCACTGTCTCAGTTCTCATCAAGACGTAGTCATTGCCATCGGGGGCAATCCATTGTTGGAATACGGTTTACCGGCTCCGCAACCATTAAATAATCAAGAACGTGGAAACAGGAAGTATGTCGCCGAAACAAATTATGACCAAGACGCAATGACCACCATCGTGAATGACTACGTCACTAAATTTACCTCAGAGCAAGCACAGATTTACAATATTGTCCTTGAAAGGGTTGGGCTCGGCCAGGGTAAAATGTTTTTCTTGGATGCTCCTGGTGGAACAGGGAAAACATTTATTACCACTGGCATTCTTGCAGAGGTTAGGAAACAAATAACGGTGGCAAAATTGTCTTCCGGAATTACTACCTCTCTCTCCCTTAGATGACAAAATATAAGCGCTCGCCATACTCTAGATACACATCAATTCGAAGCAATAAAACGTCTGTTCTTGGAGAGTTACGCAATAGTTTTAAGAGACATTTGCTGAAATGTAGTCATAATTATAGTAAAAATGTACAATACCACATAGTAAAAGTTTTAGACAGAACTAAGCAGGAACAACAATCATGTGATGGATCGGCACATTCCTGTTCGTCAGTGATTTTAGAGAAATATTTTCTGACTTAAATGCTCTGTAAAAACTTACTTTGTATATTTCACTTTATACACTGGATATACATAAATATCAATAAATAGTAATATTTAGACGGGGTATATAGAATTCTGCTCATTATTTCACGTTCTTGGATAAGTTGGTAAAGATATGATTTAATAGTGTGATTCCCGCGTTCGGCAAGATATTTGCTTATTCAAACAACATAATATTTTTTATTTTATTGGTTTATATGTTTTAACTCTCTAGCAGAAAGTGGACTGTAGGCAACCATCGTCAAGTTAAAGGTCTGTGATCCACCTCAAAGTTATCCTTTTGTAGATAATCATCATAGACATAAATTTTCATTAACCGGGCACAAATTTAAAGTCGGTACTGCCACCGAGAATTAGTTGAAAAACCAATCACTCTTTCCGATCTGGTAAACAAACACACGGAACTTCCGCTCAGCAGTCGCGTTTTACGAACACTAGCCCAATAAGGCAGTCAAATTCTAAGTTCCACACAATTATCAAAGTATTTTTGTTGCTGGGGAAATCCTCATGGAATTCCTCCACCATGAGCGGACGGAGGGTTATGCCGTTCTCTTATACTAACTAAAACCTCAGGGTATCCGCCTAACAACCTTAGGTTGAGGGACTCGCGATCCGCGTATGCTACACCATCTCTTTAAACAAATTCTGACTCGCCTCTTCGCGATTGGTCGCGCTCACCACGTAGGTACGGCCTACGTGCCTTATGTCCCTTAAAACCGCCTTTTCTGTTTGAGCATCGAACTGCCCAAGTTCGTCGCCCACAGGCCCAACCTATGGGTGACGGACATGAGCAGTTCGTTTAAATTTCGGCTACAATAAATTTCAATACAAGCGCTTGGCGCATTTTGGCATACAAACTATCACCATTAGCACACGCAGAGGTAGACTTAATAAAGGCCTAGAAACCAGCTGATTTTTACACGGATTACTGTATGACGGTCGCTTCTGAGTTACCAGTCCACACTCTCTGTAAATGTTGTCTGCTGAAGACAAAACTACAACCGTAGTTCAGAGAAATGCATGCTGTCAATGTAGTACATAGATACAGTAAAATAAAGATACATTTAAAATTGAAATTCCTTATAAGCCAACAAATCGTGTCAATAACTTTCCTGTTAGTCACTCAATATTTACCGATCATACAAAATCGGTATAAAAAGTAAACTAGCCCCATCTTAATTTGAAATATGCCTTTATCATTAAAATACTATGTATATTCCATTCGGTAAGTAATTTGTAGTGTTTTCCACTTACTTACAAAATCTGATTATAGTCTACTGGTGTTTTTACCTGAAATTCATGCGAACGAAGTCGCGGGCAACAGCTAGTAGTTCATAATAATGTTAGTAATACCTTGGAAAGTTTCAAAGGTCTTTAAAGAAAGACAGTAGGTACCTACATTGAAAATCTTGCCTGGAATTGAACAGTCTTAACAAACCCAGTTCCTAACCACTAATCCTATTTTTAAAGCATTAAACCCCAGCACGCAATGTCTTTTCGAATTTATGTGCGTACTATAAATTAGTTATCAGCCGCTTAAAACGGTGAAGGAAAACATCGTGAGGAAACCGGCACACCAGAGAGATTTTTCAACGGTGTGTAAAGCCATGTCAAAGGCCTAGGCGGTTTAAACTCTGACACCAGGTTGTTCATCAACCATACGATAAGAAGAAGATGACGTTGAAAAGCTTGCCAGGATTGGAACAACCGTGTTTTAACAAACCCGGTTCCTTACCCCACTCCTATTATCTGACATCTGTATAACATAAAAAGTTATACCTACCCGTCTTCCATATTTCTCTAACTTATACAATAAGCATTTCATATCTAGTATTGTATACTATACAGTACTGTTGCCACTATTCCTGTATACATCCGCTTCCACTGCAGCTGGTACGTCCGGAGCTCAGCGATTTGGCTCTGGACTTCTTTTGTTTAGTTCTCACACTGTGCCGGTAGATGGCGGTAGGTTAGTTCTGAGGTCCTTAGTATTCATGATAGTCTGAGTACTGAATTTGAACATCACACGTGTATCTCCTGAAGAGGTAGGCAGAGGTGTAGGTACCTATTAATGCACCTACGTTTCCCAAATATTAGGGGGCGAGGCTATTGTTACGGACATAAATCCATAGTCTGTGCTGCTACTGAGAATTATCCAATGGAAAAACTTAATTATACTGCCCAATCAGGTATTCGAGCTCAGGACTCAGCTACTCGCAGTCGTGTTTATCAACCACTAGACGAACGAGGCAGTCAAAAGCCGTCTGCCGTATAACTTCTGAAATTGTCTTAGAAGATCTTGATGCTATTACTACTGTCCTTCACTTGTTTTGTGGATATTACACGTCCCAGTACAACACTCGCTAGAACCTAGCTCACAGCTTAAACTGACATTTGAACTCTTAGATTTCTTTACTGAGTTATTTATTAGACTTGGCTACAAAGAAGGCTTGGATCAACGCTGCAAAGACTTTAATCTGAAACTACGAGAACCTTACTTCCAGTAACACAGGTTTCTTTTATTTTCATTTCGAGATATTGAATTGTGTTGGCTGGTTTTGACTTTGTCTTTTTTTTAGATAAATAGATCATTAAATGTTAAAGGTAAGTAAACTAAATTAATTCTAAAAATTCAGTTAAAATGTACCTAAAAACACGTTCTAAAGTAAGAAAAAAAAAGACAATTTCTCAGACACTTTCATTCTAATAAAACTTGTATTATCAATCCATAAAAAATATTCCAATGTAGTAAACGTTTCGAAAGATAAATTATACTATTACATTTAACATAGTTTTCATCGGCCCTAACAAAATTCCGATAGACATAATTCATTTCTATTCGTCGCGACATCCAAATAATCGTAGTTCGGTCGTTGACAAATGGCCGTCAATTTGTTCCATCTCCAAAATTGTTTCAAATTAATGCAAGATCTAATAGAGGATTTTGGATACAGATAGTGTCTGTCCTGACCCTTGAACTTTGGAAGTCGAAGTCCTGAATGGGTTTCAACTAAGCTTAATTGGTAATGTCAAGATTAAACGGAAAAGCTGTATGGTCCCGGGCTAAGAATAGATCCATCTCTCTGTTCATGTTATACGACGTGAATAGGAAGTGGTAATTATATTCTATTGATAGGATTCAATAAACATATTGTGGTATATATCTGTAGGTAGTAGAAATGGAACTATAGCCGGTAAGTCCTTAAAGGATCTCAGATCTAAAGAGTAATAATTCAACCAGGTACCACAATCTACAATATAATAACAATTTCGTAACGTAGAACGACATATTTGATAACGATGCGAATAAAAGCCATAATTTAAAAACCATACAATCCAACAACACCACATCATAATTCAAACTAGTACACGCGTTCAATGTTGAAAACATTGTAGAACAAAAGGCGACTTCGGTAATAACTCGTAAATCTTATACCAGTGTTCGCGCCATTAAAAATCTGTCGAAGGAACGTAATGGCGACGAGATGCAGCAAGCAATTACTGTCACTCACTCCAATGCACCCAGTCTCAGCGAAATTCGATATATCTATTCTTTCGAATTAGCTTTTTAAACGAAAGACTTTCAGAAATGTTACAAAAGATACTTTAGGGAAAATTTCTTTCTTCATTTGATTTATTTTGAAGTACGCATCAATTATTTGAGTTCGCATTTTAATTTGCGATTGAATGTCGACATCGTTATTTCTTACGTTGTGCGTAGAATTTTGTATTATAATATTTTATGTATGTATCGTCTTGGAGATGATTCAAGCAATTTTTCTGTTGTAAATGTTGCTTGAATTCAATTAATTCTTTTCTCTTATTGTAATAGCAGAATGTCTATGTAATTTTTCAAGAGTATTTTGTTTTTTTGCGAACCTTGAGTTTCTTACTAAAACTAATATTTGTTTCAGACAAAATGTTTTACTTTGATTAGTTTACTAGGAATGTGAATTATGAACTACTAGATTTCGCTGCATCTAAGCTAGGATTAATAAAAAGAAAAATCAATATAATAAAGTGGCGATAAATTCTGTACATTTAACATTACCTTTTATTAATTTTCCCCTTCTGTTCTTCTCTGTTTCTTTGCCTTTAATTCCTAATCTTATTACAGTAGTAGATATATTATTTTATCTGACTTGAATCTTACGATTCTGCGGTTACCTATTGCATAACTATGTTTTTTTTTAAAGTTCCCCGTCACGGGTCGTCTGGCAGATGTGAAAAATCAAAGTGTAGTATATACATACGTACACAGTGCGTACACACACAAAGGAGTTAAGAGCGGCGGTGTAGTGGGGGCATCACGGCATGTCACGACATGGTATGTCGTCACGGCAATCGAGTCTATTTTACTGCCAAGGCCTGCCAATAGATGTATAATCAAAAACATGATTTATTTTATTTAATCTACATGTTTATCACATAATATTAGAAGTGCCAACTGTACCGGTAGAAACGCGGTGCAAATAGAGTACCTCACAATTCCACTTACGTAATCTAACAACCATCTGTATTATCGCACTATAAAGTGCTCCATCGGCCTATCTTTGGACCTAAAAATATTTACGAACACAATCATAGATGGCACTGGTGGGAATGTTTCCCATAACCATTATCTCTCCACCGGCTAGTTATAATAATTGCATATTTACCAACTTTATTGGCCCAGTTGGACTCCGATAACGTGCATAAAGTTGAATGGGTTATACCATTTACATAAACGATTGGAAAAACAGTATGATTGAGCTCATTTAGTGTATTGATACGTATTTTTCGTTTATCGTAATATTACCAGTAAATATCGATTGCTAAAGGTTCCTTTAATTAAATACTGCCTCGTTGGTCTAGTGGTTGCTAAGCGCGACTGCTGAGCACGAGGTGCTGGGTTCAAATTCCGGGTCGGGCAATGTGTCACTGGGCTTTTCCATTAGGTAATTCTCAGTAGCAGCTCGGAGTCTGGATTTGTGCCCGGTTGATGACAATAGGCTCGCCTCCTATTACATTGGGACCTAAAACATAACTGGCGAAATGTGGGTGTACTATATGTGCACCTCTGCCTACCCCTTCGGGAAATACAGGCGTGATGTTATGTGTGTATTTGTATAATCAAATTTCTTTCATGAAAGACTGAAGCCTTTTCTAAACTTCTAGTTTGCTAGCCAAAACTCATCTAAAATAAACCATGCGATACATACCTACATAATATAGGATACAAAAGCTTTTAGATAGGGACAAAGATAAACATCAACTAAAATCGCTATAGTTACTACTTTAATAATCTATGAATTATGCTTACAGGTTAACTGCTTCCAGGAATGTAAGCGAAGATTCTCGTTACCCAAACAAGCAAGGTGCTTCAAATAGTGTTTGAACATTTAAAAACAAAATCGATGTCTATTATCAAGTTTTGACTGCTCATTATAACTTGCAATAAAATAAAATATGGCTGTTCATAAAAAGTAAAAACCCAGTTGAAAAACGAACAATAAATCAATCTAAAAGTATACTCATTTGTTTCTCGGTTCGGCGTATTGAATTTTCGAGCCAAACTGTATTGTAACCCAATGTATTGTTGGGAAAGTTTTGAGGGTCTCATTTTTATTGTTTTACGAAACTCGTTAAAACTATCTGCGGACCCGATGAATGACGATTTTTCAATCCAGATTTTAGTGTTCAATAGATTGATGCGGCTCGGGTAGGGTGCTTCTCCAATTTTTTTAACAATAAAATGTTTGTGTTTTTGTATAGAAGTGTGAATTCAGGGAATTTTTATTTTCTGTATAGCAAAAACAAAATAATTCTCTACTTTTTTATCAAATCTAATATTTACATAAAAAAATAAAAAAACTTGTGATTAATTGTCAATTTAAATTAAAAACTGATTCAACGAATTAATCAAAGTCTAATCGGTTTATTCAATTAAACAAGCAATTATCACAAACCTGAAAATGAGAATACAAATAGTGAGTTCTAATTATTTCTATGAAAACGCCCGTTTGAATTATAAATATGGCGGCGCGTTTCCGAAAACGGACGTCCTGACTTTTCCAATTCACTATTGCAACTAATTAAAACTTTAGTTTAATCCGAGATTCCCATTATACTTTCAGAACAGGCGACGGGTTAACCTAGAACTGCTAGGAGGGTGATCTGCTCGGGTGCTTTTACACCGTTACGTAATCTAGTTTTACTTTTGAGGCACCTTTGAGCAGAATTGTGTTGTGGTCTAGTCGGTCCTTCGTTGAAAGCCTAGTTATGGTCTTACGTCGACTTTGTCTCGTTCAAACTTTGTCAGGAACTTGCATTTGTAAAATTCAACCAAATACTTTTTGCAGGTTGCACTTCGTTTTATTTAGAAAAATATGATGATCGCTGAGCAAAGACGAAAACCGTGAAAAATGATGATGATTGGCTCAATGGAGGCTTTATGTAGGTTAACAAAATGTATGGATGAATAGTACTGAATTTTCTAACAATTATTGAAGAATAAAAAGCTTTCTAGACTCCATGTTATGAATTCCCTTAAATGGCAGGTAATGAGACTAATTGAAGTAAAAGTGATGTATGAGGATCGTTGCGACACGTATTTCTAAGATTATGCCTTTCGTTCTAGAAAACAAGCTTGAATTCGTGTGATGTTTAGAATATCAGATGACGCTGTCGCCCATCTTGTGTAACTTCACTATCAATACCGCGATCCCCAAGCCGCTTGCCAAGCTTGGGGATTATGGAAACCCCCTTATTTGAGGGGGAAGCCTTTGTTCAACAGTGGACGTCTTCCGGCTGATGATGATGATACAATATCATGAAAAAGCAAGAGAACAAATGTGGGATAATCGAGACATTACGTCATCACCTTGTAAAATGAGATAAACATAATTCTGGCTCTTCTTAGTCTTGCGTTTGCCACTTGTCTAGGGCCCTATATTGTTTTATCATTTCCATAACGATGTAATAGATCCTTTACTTAACCACGTATAATACGTCTAACAGCTCAACATGCTAATAAGATTGGCACGTTACCCGGTGACGTAGTGAGCGTCTTGAACGATGCGCTTCAGAATTTACTTGGTCGGTAAAACATACAAGTACACTCTACTTAACCGGTACCGAACGGAATTATATGGGGTGAAGTCGTGTAACGCTTGCTTGGTTCTGAGTCCTCTTTAAAAATACATTTTGCATAGACTGAGATTTTAATTTTCTGCGTCGCATAGTAGAATATACACTACTCTATTTTTTTATCAAGGGAAATTATAATTTTACGTCACTGGATATCTAGGAATAATAAGGAATAGGTACTAGTGTTTTTTGTATTTGATTAAAAGTTGACCTAGAACTGTTAAGTATTGAGGTACGTAGCAGGCACTTCGGAAGCTTGACAGTATTTATACGTTTTGTTATTCTACTAACACAATCTCATATTATTTATTTAGCTAAACAAAGCAAAATAAATAATGTGAGATTTTGAACTAATATTTTAGGGAGCATAAGAAAATAATTGTTTTTATCTTGTGCTGCTTCAGGAAGACTATAAACTACAACGCCGTACTGCTTTAATTCCATAGCCGTTCTCATCACTAGACAGCATTTGGGCGTCCCTAATTAATCACTGGGTTAATCTCCTACCACAGTTCTTGCGAGGGTCGGTTGAGGAAACTTGAAGTTAAGATTGTCTCCTAATAAGATTTTGTTGCCGTCTGAACAACGACAGACGTCCTATTTACGGTCGAACTTTATTGACGAGTTCTGGCCGAGTTCCTATAAAGAGATTATTGGTAATGCATCTGTTAATGT
This sequence comes from Abrostola triplasia, assembly GCA_946251915.1. NCBI lineage: Eukaryota > Metazoa > Arthropoda > Insecta > Lepidoptera > Noctuidae > Abrostola > Abrostola triplasia. The sequence goes on along the minus strand of OX276434.1, from coordinate 2,825,670 downwards.
CGAAGTTTTTGTATTAGGTTAATGGAACTTCATGAACATGAAGTTTCTTAGGAATTATTAAATATTCAAGCCGAAGATTTCGCACTGCGAATAAATAAAAATGACAATTTTTCCCAAGCATCAGGTGGATAGGAAGCTACCTCTGTTACCTTATACATTTAAGTGATTTAACCAGAATCGTACTAGTTCCAAGTTCTTCATCTAAAATAAAATTTAATAAGTTTCTCGGCATATAAAATGCAAAGACAGGATTTACTTAGGATTCTACCTTAATTTAGGAGCTTTGTCACGCTTTGTTCTCTTTAGCAGCATTGCCACCATCGCTTTTTGTCTCCTCTCCACCTTTAGCATGGACTGTTAGACTTAATAATATCAAAATGAACACTACGGTGTGCTCGGCAGACAAATATCCAACATAGCAGGACGAAAACAGCAGGACTTTAATGGTTTTCTCTTTGTCGGGTCAATTTAATGATATGCCCATTTTCGTTGGTTGACTTTTGAGTTTTGTTTTGTTTGTTCAGAACTTGCCGTGAATTTCGGCAGTTAATATCGTAAGTATATACATGGATAAGGTTAAGATGGATTGAATAGTATTATAAAAGATGGATTAAATACTATAATAAAATTGAATGTGCTTATTTTCTAAAATAACCAACTAGCGATTAAAGTTAAAAATAGAAACATAATTTTGATTATTGTTTTGTGGTGGTTGATCTGACATAAGACTTTTTAAAATTATTACCTTAAACATAAATTAGTGACTATAAATATTTTTGATTCTATAAATTTTACTAGTATCTGAATATTTATTCATGTAAGTCAACTATTTATTCAGTATTTTGTGGGTGGAATTCATTTAGAAAACTAAATGTCGTATTCGACACTGAATCTGTTTGAACATAAAAATATTCTTGAACCACGAGTCACGAAGTACAATCACAGATAAAAGACAATTCTGCAGAAACGAAAAAAAACACGTTCCCTATCCGTTCGAAATTCAAAAGCGGTGTGCCAGTTGCTAAAGTTTAGTTGTTACAAACGCACGTGACCCTCCATACTTCGTGGTTGATGTCTATAATAACCGTGTAAACGGCGTACGTACTAGTAAATTTTTACGTGTTTTCAGCATATTTTTTATTGACCAAAAAGTTATCCACTCTTCATAAGTATCGGATATAATGTCTTGATTTAGATGTTTTATTACATAAAGTTAGAGGAAAAATCTGTTTGGGAAAATAATTTTATATTTATATAGTGTCTATAGGCCTTTGTTCAACAGTGGACGTCTTCCGGCTGATGATGATAGTATCAAAAATACTATAGAAATCATTTAAGTTCCTTCAAAACTCTTCTCAGAATCTTTCCTGAAGCATTCTTCGGCAATTCATTCAAGAATGCAACTTCTTTAATTCTTTTATATTCCGCAACTCTTTCTGCTACAAACGCTGCAACAGACTTCGCGTCTACTGTATGTCCTGCTTTCAGAACGATGAAGGCTTTAGGAGCTTCCCCCATTTTAGCATCAGGGACACCAACCACTGCAGCATCTAATACATCTGGGTGTTCCTTCAATACGTTCTCTAATTCTGCTGGAGGTACTTGATAGCCTTTCACCTGTAATCATAATCATCTATTCTTCAATCATGTTTTAGAAAATGATGGTATAGGTATGCTAGTTGGTTTTGAAACAATACGTATTATACAATAGTTAACATGGTCAAGATTTGTTCTGTTGTTTTTAAGGTTTTCAACCTACTCTTAACAATGAGAGAAATGTGAAGAAAGTTAAATTAAAGTGAGAACCACAATAGGATAACAACAAACCCTTTTGATTCAAAGTAAAGTTAGACCTTCTTAAAGGGATACAACAGATAATCTTATATTAACTCCTAAGCTTACCTTAATTAGTTCCTTAAGGCGATCAGCGATAGTAACAGTACCATCTTGATCGATGCGTGCAAGATCTCCAGTTAGAAACCAACCGTCTTCAGTTATAGCCTTCTTGGTTGCTTCTGGATTATTTCTATAACCTTTCATTATTTGGGGTCCTCGAATTAAAAGTTCACCGACCTGTCATACAAAAGCTTTTGTTTATATTTTTTACAGAGCATCTTCGGATTGCTTAATAAGGATAATACTCTGATAAAGACAAATTTTACGTGCAAGGTTATCACGACGACCTGATTAGCGCAGTGGCTAAGCTATTGTACTGCTGCGCTAAGGGTTGCGGGTTCGATTCCCGCACGGGGCAAAACTTTATGCGAACCACAGATGTTTTGCCGAGTCTAGATGTTTATGTATGTGATATTTCATGTTTGTGACCGCGACACAGGAGAAATTCCTAGTGTGAGACGACGATTTTTTAAAAAATAATTTATTATTATTATATTACATTAAAAATATTCTCATATATACTGTTTAGTACAGTACTATCATCTTATATATTTATTTTTGTGCTTTGACGAAGTCTGCTAAGCTTATAATATAATCAAAGAATATAAAATTGTTTGTCATGAAAGTAATTCCTAAGAGTTACCATTTTCCTTAACAAGCCTAACATGCTTCCAATATGTCTTACCTCATTAGGCCCCAATGGCTGTAACGCAGAATCTGCAATCCTCAATTCAGTATTCGATATAGCATAACCTGCGGTGGAGTAGCTCTCAGAACCAGGCAACATGGCTGTCGCTAGTGGCGATGTTTCTGTCAAACCGTAAACTTGAAGGAAGTTCATTTTGTGCTGCAAAACAAACGAACGAACCTTTTTTTTACAACGTACAATATAAACAAAGAACTGCGAAGATAAACTAGATAAGAGCACGAACTAGAACATTATTAACTTGAGAATACAGTAGCCTCTAGAGCCCGTACAAGTTTTGCATAGTAAAGTATGAATTGTTTTATACTAATATTTGTTTTTGTTATTGCTGTTTGATCGCTTATGATTATTCCATTATGTTCTTTGTTGTATTTATTTAATTTGCTGATATAGATTATTTGTGTGTCAACCTTTCCTAATACATGTATTTCTATAGTTTTAATTCGCTAAGCTATAGATTTTAAACACAATTTAAAATCTATTGAAATTCTGATGGTGTTATTGACGTCCATATTAGCATGTAGCGAAAGGATACATCCGGATAGGATTTAAATAAAAATGTATTTTAAAATACATAAAATTATTTTCTTCTAGCCGAAATAATAATAAATAAGTCATTCATAAAAATAAAACTCAATCCGAAAAAACGACTTTGAAGGATATTAATGTTGCTAAGTTTCAACTAATTTTATTATGCAAAGCAAGTTGGATTATTTTTGTTTTGTTCATTTATCTTCGCTAGAATAGCTCCGCGAGGATTTCTTTAGTTTAGTTTTTAGATTGTTAAAGCTGTTTACATTAATGAAGGTTTTAATTTCAAAGTGCTATATTGTACGGGTCAATTGTTTTCTAAAAGTCAATTTATTTTAGTGGGCGTCTGTGAGAATGGACTTTGTTTAACCGTAACTAGATGTAACTGGAAATAAGCAAAACTATGCGTTAAAACTTGAAGTAAGCTGTTCTACTATAGTCTATCACAACCATATTTAGCATTTTATTGTCTGGTATTGGTCCATGTCTAGACTTCTAAATAAATGAATTAAATTCTTCTCCTTCTTCTTATCATATGGTTGATGAACAACCTGGTGTCAGAGATTAGATTGTAGGCCTCATACGTGACTTTATACACCGATGAACAATAAAATTGAATTTAATCACCATCACATAATAAAAAATAATGATAATATGGGTTCAGGATATCGAAATTTTAATTTCCACAAGAGATTGATGTTGAAAGCGGTTAAATCCATACATTTTCGTTAATTAATTTCTGCTTCAAGAAATACATCTATATGAAAATAATTGTACACCATAGCTTGAGGCGTGTAAGGTAATTTGATCACCTTGCTAAATTAAGAACTCACGATACCATGAGTTTTTAATTAAATTTTTTTGTTGTCGCATTTAATTTAATTAAATAATAATTAGAACACGGTAGCATTGTTGACGATTCTGTGAGCTCTGAATGCGCATATCTATCCTACTCTATATTTAGGTACTAAAGAGGCAAATTCATCATCATCATCATCCACAGCCTTCAATATCCCACTGCTGGCTACAAGCCTCCCTTAAACAATGCCAAGAGGCAAATTATTTACTATATATTTCGGTTATACTTACGCCCGTATTCGGGAATGCCTAGTTTCAAACTCGAACGGAGTACAACCGGAATATTTACTTAATCATATGGATAACGCTCACAATAGTTATTATAGTAAAGAGGTAATAGAGTTTGTAATTTTAGATGTAGATGTAATCTCCGAAACTATCCATCCGATTTCCAAAATTCTTTCACCAATATTTAGAATGGACTTTCGGGTTGGACATAATATGCTACTGAAGAACCGGAAAGATACAAAAACCAAATCGCGAGCTAAACCAAAGTTTTATAAAGAAGGCGCTCATTAGCACATCCTTTCTTCATTTGTAATATTCAGCTCTATTTATTTATTTATATTCATCCTTATCCACTATCCTTACAGGCATGTCCCAATGCGATAGAGAATTTACATAAAAACAATAAAAAAAATCAAAATTAACATCATTAAAAATAAACACCTAAAATAAAAACAATAACAATTAATATTTGTGGCATAAAGCATGTAGCAAAACTTTTGCGAGCTCACTCAAAGAGCATGTAAGTACGTCAATTTTTTCGTTAATTAAGTTAATTTATCTGTTGCTTCAATTTATAGTGATGAACCTGGAAGAGTAAAGTTTTTGCCTACCACTCCGTTAAATAAAGTAAAGGGGTAGCTTACCTTCACTTTATCTAGAACACTTTGAACATCTTTTCTTGGTAACGGGGCAGCTCCCGACGTGATCGTCTTGATATTTGCTAAGTGCTCATTTGTAATCCCTGGATGCGAAGCAAGGAACAATACTGCAAAAAAAACGGACAAGTATTGCATTTTATAGCTATACAAAATAATTAAAGAGCAATGTTAAAACATAATCATACTAATATTATAAATGCGAAAGTTTGTGAGCGTGTTTGTGCGTTTGTATGTTTAAACTTACTCAGAGGAGGAGCAGCGCATAACAAGTTAATCTTGTAATCTTTCATAGCATCAATAAAAGTGTTCGGTGAGAATTTGGGTAAGGTGACTATTTTGAATCCCACCGATAGTTTATGCAGCAATACAATTGATAAGCCGTAGATGTGGTAGAACGGCAACACACCCAAAGTGGTATCCTGATTGGTCTCTGTAATAAAAATCAACATTAGCTCGAGAGAAGAGAGGAAGATTGTGCAATTCGCAAGTTTGGATATATTTTTATGTGTATAATCAGCACTCCATGGTGCAGAAATAATTATTGATCAAGTAATGGTTTGGAGTGTTATTAGTTACCGAAGATTTGTGTTTTCTTCCTATTTTCAATTTTAGGGGCCACTAACATTAAATTTGATCTTACCAGCTAAACGTTCAACAAAGAATCCTATCCATTAAAGTAGTTAGTCCAATTGAACACAAACGTTGGAAATAAAGACGCAACAATTGTTGTCCACGGATACGTCAGTCATACTAACAAACCAGATTTATTTATTACTGCACACAAATGCACACAATTGTTAGAAGCAAGATAACAATGTAACACAAGTTAAATGAAGTTAGGTACCTACTAAAACTTTATACGCTCTAGAAATGTAAGCTATGTAAGTATATATATTATAAAATTAATGTTCTCTTTAACTTAAGTTCTAAATATATTCGTAAACAAGAATTCTACTCACTCGTAGTCTCATCATAGTGTCGGATGCTATCAACATTTTGCTGTAAAAAGTTGGCAACGATATTCCTATGCATCAACTCGACGCCCTTCGGAAGTCTAGTAGTACCACTGGAATAAGGTAGTAAAGCCACATCTTCAGGTTTCCTTCTAACTTCTCTTAACACACTATGATCTACATTATCAGCTAAAGCAAATTCATGGAAAGAAATGGTCCCTGGCGGTAGAATACCATCAGTTCCTTTGACAGCAATGATAGGTAGATCTTTATTGACTAATAACAAAGCTTCTTTTAGAATTGGAATGGTTTCTGGTACACCAATAAGAATTTTGGGATCAGATAGAACTATTTGACGCTGTACCTCATCTGAAAAAAAAATTATGCTCGTCATCAATTGCGTTAGTTGCAATTGGGATAGATTAAGATAAGATCCGTTATCCAAAATATCAGTTATATCAGTGATATTTTATTATTGTAGACAATTGCCCAAATGTAAAGTAAGCCGATAACACTATCGTAGTAATTATTAAGCATTTACAATCAAGTACCAATACTAGCAGCCGTAAAAAAAGTAGATAGCAAAATTGCTTGTAAGTGTAGGTATATTTTGATAAGAACACTATAAAGATATAAAATTATATAACAAGTTTAATTAGATAATAAATAATAAATTAAATATATAAAAGATAAATAATGGCCATGAACCGTTCAATGTTACATTAAGACCTGGAGTAAAAAGAAATAAACAAAATAACATCTATTTTCTTGAAAAACTTACGTGGAGTATAAATAGGGTTAACAGTAGTGACTTCAGCTCCAGCCTCTAATGCTCCTATAGCTGCTACTGGAAAGTCGGTAGAGTTGGGCATCATGATGCAGATGACGTCACCATCTCTAATTTTTAATTGTGTGCGTAATTTTGCAGCAAAATTTCGAGAGTATTTGTATATCTGATGGTAAGTGTATGACTGGTTTGTAACACCACAGACCTAAAAATTTAAATAATTCCTTAGAGGTCTATTATATTCATAACAATAATATTCTATGAATTGCTAAAACCAGGTACTTTCACGAAGTAACAGACAATTTGAATGGAGCCCGTTTTAGCAGAACTGCAATTGTATTGTCATCTACAATACCATTGACATTGTACAATGGTATTTTTATTTATAGTTGAATACCTGAGATATAAAGCGCACGGTTGAAATACTGAAGTAAAGAAAAACGATTTAGACTACATTTTGGACGAAATTCCCTTTGGAATGTCAAATTCGAGCTAAAAATAAGAGGGTTGTGTGTAAAAGGCATTATCTCCTCAGTTTTATGTAAAATCTGTTCTGTGTAATCCGTATATTATTACTTAATACGTAGTATTTTTATTCGTCTTATTTTATTCTGAACTACGCTGGACTCAGTATGAGTAAAAGGAGGTTTTTTATTTTTTTTACTGCAACTTCAGTAGGAGTCCTTTACCCATGTTCTGTAAGCTGTAATTTACTGGTTTAATTACTGCTCTTTTAAAATGCGCCACTATGTACTTATGATAGTAATGCCCGTTTTTTATCATGTTCTATTACAAGTTTTTCATTTTATTTATTTGCTAGATTGTACTAAATTACTCATACTTATTATCCATCACTAAAATACAATTAATGTATTTAGCATATTAATCGGTATTGCCAATTAAGTCAAAAAGGGATAAAACTCAAAACATAGTGTTTGACCCTTTTCATTGACTTCATTTGCGTCACAAAACATTATTATTCATGGTGAATACTTACAATTGCCGTTTTGTCAACCCATCTTTCCATGTTCTCCCAAATTTGTTCAGGTACAGTTCTGTTAGGTATATCCACATCTTTATGTTGTGATTTTACTATTTTATCTGGTGTCCATACACTGTGTTCTTTTGTTGATGATAGAGAAACACTTCTAGCTGCTAGTAGTTTCTGGGCAGTTTTGGTTAACAAGGATTTCGCCGACATCGCTTTTCTGGAAAGGTTACATTTCTTTTGCATTTTATATTTAAACTTAGTCTGCCTTATAGGACTTGGGGTAACCTAACTAGGTCTACCTAATTTAGAGGTAATTCGAAAAAAAATCTTCTTTTTCTATCGTATACATTGTTGGCTTTGGGATTATTTAAGCCATTCTTGACTCTACCTTTCATTCAAGTCCGTTCAGTAGGGGTAAGGAGTGTAAGGACCAATTAGTGATATTTTATTTTTCTTGCGACATACAAACATATATTTATTATGCCTTAGTTTCATTACAAACCTAATAACATCTTTTCTAAAAAATATTTGGAAATTATAAATAGTCCTGCACAACAAAACTTTGTTTGATTTGTACTATCAAAAACATACATGTTTGTATAATGAATACGGTTTTCTGCCAGCATGTGTAATTTAATGTATCGTATACCTAATGATCGGGAAGTCATTATTCATTTCGACAAAAATGAGTGCGGATATTATAATGAAATCATCGATGTATATGAAATATGATAATATGCTTCAAATTGGCCTTTGTAATGAAAGCAAAAAGCAATAATAAAGGATTCGATGATAATGGTAAAGTAATCGATGGGTCGCATTTGTCGGTGTAAGATTGATCATTAAAACAGATATTCTGTACCCAGTTTATTCATTGTTGAGTATTTGTTAGTAATTTGCATAAAAGTCGATACCATACATTCAAGCAAAAACTCACGAATCTATGGATAAAGAAGTTTAAAGACTCAAATGAGGAGTGGTTGATCATTCATAATGGTAATGATTTTAATCAGGAACTTGAAACATTACTCAAAATTTTGTTATTTTTATTCGAATAACGTTATTTAATCCCTGAAACGTTACTAAATAATGTTATCCAAACAAACTTAAGAATATTTTGAGTAACTTTACAAATCCATCCAAAAGATATCAAAACATCAATTATGAGACACTTATCAAAAATATACTCACATTACTGTTACTCTTGTTGATAAATCCAATCACAGCACATATCATCACACACACATAGACAAACACGTATTTGGGTACAACTTCACAAGGTACCGATTTTTTATCACTCGTTTCAAACAAATTATTTGATAAGACACTATTTTTGTTTCAACTAAGATGTTACCTTGGCAAGCGTGAGTGTCCAACTGAATGTATTTTACTATCATCATTTTATGTTGTACGTTCAAGGTCAACGACTTTGTAAGTGTTCGTGCACTTTTGGTTGTTTTACGTTGTTTTTTGTTTTGTTCTTTATTGATATTGGTATGATTTTATTGAATTATGAACTGTTGATTATTAATAAATTTTATTATATTTTGTAACATTAAAATAACAGCTTTTTTTTTCAATGCTTAATATGATATCTTACACGATAAAAGTAATTAAATAAATTATAATAAAAATGCTATTTTAAAATTGTTTGTTTTTCAATTTGTTTGAGCTAATCTCCGAAACGGCTGGACAATTGTGACGCGAATCATGGCAAATAGCTGATGTTATATGTAACTTAGGGGACTTTTAATTTTAAAAATATTTAGGTTTCAGTGGGAATAATAAAAACACATGAAATTGTTTACAAAGTCAGATTCAAATAGGTATGTATATCGTCTTACGGCTGCTACGTAGTCCCAGGCATAAGCTAGGATCAAATAATAATAAAATGCATTAAAAATAATATATTCTTGTGAAATGCTAGTGTATATTACACACTGTATGTGTTTCCAAAATACACCTACATGAATTTGATCTAGCTGAATAATTATAATAATATATGCTATTTAGGAATTTATACCTCCAAATAAACTTTAATATCAAAAATAAAATGAAAATATAACATTTTATGCATGCCTAATAGTTTGATTACTGCAACCAAAAAATGCATCTTTTAAAAAAGTCAATAAGAAAAATTTAATTTCCATCCGATTTATGAAGTCGAATAATTACTTTTCAGTTCCATTCAAAAATTACCATAATTCTTTTAAATTAAAGTCCAGGGGTAACACCTTTCATATTACTTACTGCAAACACTAAAGTTCTAAGTGAAACACTCCAAGAATGAGTTCTACTTCGATATTTAAAGTCCGCTAACGGCACTCTAACTTGCAGTTAGGTAGTTTTCTAACTTGGAAAGTATGACTTGCCCACATCTGTGAGCCAATGATGTTAGAGCATATTAAATGTAGGTTTAATTTTTTTCCTTTTTTTTTTACTTTTTATTTTAATAAAAAAATACTATCTATTTTATTTTTGTAAAGATAATACGTATTATTAATTAAATCATCGGTATCGATATCGGAACTGGGTACAAGCTAGTTAGCTTTTTATCTAGATTAGAATTGCATTGTTAAAAATCTTCTCACTTTACATGCACTGCATAAAAAAAACAAATAATTTTATATAATAAAAATATTGTTAATTAATTCTAGAATTACTTTCATTTAAATACTTGTTACCATACTATAAGACTTTACAACTTAAATATTTAAAATGCAAAAAACAAAATGATTATAATATTTCATGTATTTAAAATTAAAAATCCAACGACAGCCTAATTTATTTTTAACTGGTTTCAAAACTCATCTTGACTACCTAATGTTCTTGCTTTTATGCCATTTAAGTCTAATGGTATTCGCTGCATGTTGAACACGCCAAACCGGACAGGTAAATTCTTCTCCATTTATAGGAAACAGTCATATTGTAGTAGTCTTGTTGTTGATGGATTGGATTCACAAGTTTCAAACCCAGATAAGTATTAATATGACTTTTCAACTGAATACACTTTCCTTTTTCCAAGAGATCACTACAAACGATGAAGGAAAAAGTATTGATACAACTTTGGTTAAACAAAAATTTTCGCCTGTGTTTTGGGCTAAATCGCACACACACGCACCAAGTGTGCAGACAATATGACGATAACTGAGGAATAAGTGATTTATTTCTGTAAACATGTTCGCAGTAAAACAGCCATAGGCTGGTAATAATTCTACAGTGAACGTCATGAGCCAATCCACTCACTTGAATAAATTATATGGCATGACCGTATTTACAAGACAGGCCATCATCAAGTGATTACCACGCACGAGTGGAGACTATGCACTGAGTTAAGTGACAATAACACTATGCTACAGCAACTAATTCTAATAGAGACGTACCCACTAACCATTCCTCACAAACAATTGACGTAATAGGACAACATAGAAGGCGATGTGATCAATTATCTAACGTCCTATAATTTGAGTGAAAGGCTGCATTCGTCTTCCGTTCCCAATTGTTATTTGAGGTAAATGTGAATTCATTTTGTTATTCATACAGGCTGTCATTATTAAAATAAATGAGTTTCGTAAAATTAGCATCATACCATTTTAAATATCTGTTTCTTTTCTGAATAATTTTAGGTAAAAAATATCATTCATATTATATTATGTTCATTGTATTGTTCTACTTCGTCTATTAAAAACTCATCATCATTAGTCACATTTACACAAAAAAGTAAGCATAACATTTCATTTTACCACTCGTACTATATATAAATTAGGAAGTATATTTTTTTTGTAGGAATAGTTTAAATATTTCCTTAAACATTGTTCTTTAAGTAAAATAATCTTTATCTTTGTTTTCCGTCTTTTAGTCTATGAGGCGTAGCCTCATAACCTTCTTAGCTCTTTGCACCTACATTAAACTACAATAATGTGTATCTCTTTTGCTAAAAACTCAATAGCTTTTTCAATACTTTTTATTATTATTACTAAGCAGCATGTATATTAGATTTGTTAGTGATAATAAATGTATTAATATATTCTCTCTTTTGACTCCCAAGCGGCCAGACTGTTTTGAATTTCTTCTTCTTTAACGTCTTTCACCTGTTAAATTGTGTACAACAGACTTTAATAGTATAAATCAACATTAATTGATATTATATCATTTTTAAAACCGTCGTAATTCGTACTTTAAGTCTTCTTCCACATATTTATTTGATTAGTCTTGCATTCCTTGCTATTCTTCGTCTATTAAGTGATCTATCACATCTCATGCGATAGATCCTCTTAATCTTCTAAGCTCATCGCGTCTACATTAAACTTCGATAACGTGAATCTATTTAGAGCACAGCTGACTGCTTCGATTATGACATCGACTAAAGTCTGCACAGTACATTAAACAATCGCTGTTCTCGATTCCGCCTGAGAAATGTTACTTAAAATGGTGAATCTCTTAACATTGTTTGGAAGTCCTTGGGTATCCTTAATAGGTTGTTAGAATAATTTAACCATTATACGTAGAGTTTGTAATTATTCAATTCGTTGCCGTTTATGAAGCGTAAACAGTGAGACTGTTTTTAATTCGTGTTTTGTTTATGTATGACGATGTTTTATATATTCTTTGAGTAATTTTATTCATGCATTCGGACACTTTATAAGTTTTGATCCTCAACACCCACTGCTAACATTAATAATAACAGCTTATAACAGTCCGACTGCAGGGCAAAGGCCTCTTCTTGTATAGAGGTTTAAGCATTGTTTACCAAGCTAGATCACAGCGTGAAGAGTGGGTATAGGCCGCTCTATTTACACGCTGGTATCTACGCCGGTACCAGTGTAATCCATTTGAAAATAAATTGGTGTACCTACCTATTTAAATTTATTTTTACAACATAAATAGTAGCAATAAAATAAAAATCTATGTCACTACTCTATTAAGATAATCTTAAACTCTCGTTACTGACAATTCCATAATAGAAAATGCTTCGTGGAAGTGGGTCGCGCTAAAGACTGGCAGCAGAACTTTCAACTACTTAATATAAGTACTACACGACATACGTACTTGCGTGAGTATGACTGCTGAACATGAAGTCCTGGATTCAAATCCCGCGTTAACATATCGTAACATCACGCCCGTATTTCCCAAAAGCGTAGGCTTAGGTGTATAGTTCACCCACATTTCGCCAGTTATGTTATAGGTAACAATGTAATATGGGGCGATTTTTGTGCTTGGTCTTTTCTACCCAAAAACTATATCGTCAGACCACGTGGCTCAAGGTCTAACTAGGTAGATGGTTAGGTACTTTGTAATAAAACATTACTTCTTCTTCTGCGTATCGACATGAGCTCTACGTAAAGAAGAAGTCACGGACTTGCCGTAGTATAGAGATTGGCCAGTCAACAAAAATGCTAGTAAAGTTTACCGCTCAGGGTGCGCCGGACGTACTGAGGTACTGTCACGCGTGGAGTCACAAGCCCACCACTCGTGCTCATCATTGCGACTCCTGTAAGCCAGGATCTACAATGATAACCAATGAGAACCACCGAGGCAATGAAGCTCGAGGCGTCCCAGAAATGACTCGACTGTCTTGGAACCCGCAACGAAATTAATCATAAAGAATATATAGGAGGAGTAGGAATAAAAAAAATTGTAAACGCGTGGAGTCACGCTACTTGCACTAAACAAGCCTTAAAACACTATAATCTGAAAGATTTAATCTTGTCTTTATAAGCTATACAAACAGTGGGACGTCCCAAACATAATGTCTACATTATTTTCCACGTAGGCTAATAAAAAGCACTTACAAAAGGTCAAGCCTAGGTACGTTGTAATGGGGATTAACCCAGCTTATTCCATCTCGCTAATTTATTTATATCTCTGTATATAGGTACCACAATGCCTTGTTGGCCTACTGGTTGTCATACCGGAGTCATATGTACAAGGATCAAACCTGGGCAAGTATCAATGTGACTTTTTCAATGTCATAAATTCTTTCTTACACATTCTAAGATACCACAGACTAAAGGTGACGGAAAACATCGTGAGGAAACCTGGATTTAATTATGGGAAATCTGCAGTGAGCTAGCGTGGTGAACAATGCTCAATACTTCTCCATACGAGAAGAGGTCTTTGCCCCGCTGTGGGAGTTATAGGCTGTTGTTATAATATACGTATAGGTACCTGGTACATATAGTACAGAATATTATGCCAGTATTCCTCGATTGGATAGGTAGAGATGTATACCAATATTTTTCGCCATGTAACATAACATCACGCCTGTATTCCCCGAAGGGTTATTCGCCAGTTAGGTTATAATTTCCATGTAGTAGGGGGACGAGCTTATTGCCATTACTGCGCATATCCAGACTTCGAGCTGCTAGTGCTAATTTTCAATCCAGGTTAAGCAGTCGTGCTGGTAGCCTCTAGATCAACGAGGTGCAAAGCATTTTTATTCAGTTTTTACCATTTTTCTTTTTTTTAACAATTATTTTATTTTACAATGAAGGAGGCATATTGTTAAAATTTTGTGATATTTTCACCCTATTGAGCTCGTTTAATTATCACCGTACTTCATAATTTGGGCTCCGGGCCCTAAAATTAGGGTGAATATACATCGTCCTGAAGGTCGCAAATATTTTCATTAGGTATTTGTTAATGTTTAAGTGTTCTACTTATCTGTATTATTGTACAATTGAGGGAAAGCCTCTCTGTAATTGATCTCCATTTTATTATTTATTTATTTATCGTTGAAAAAAGATGGCGCATTGAAGTAAAACAGATCTAAACTGTTTTAAAAATATAATAGAATTATTTGTATTGCTACTGATATAATTTTATAGGCTCGCCCCCTATTACATTGGGATCTAAAAACATGACTGGTGAAATGTGGGTGTACTGTATGTACGAAGGGGTAGGCAGAGGGCCTACCCCTTCGGGGAATATAGGCATGATGTTATGTTATGATATAATTTTATGAAAAGATTTTGAATATACGTACAACAAAAAAGTTGCCTGTACAAACAATGCCAAGCTCGCAAAATACGATTCTCCAAACAAGTGTACAGTCACCACAAAAAAAGCTTTTTGGGGAGCTACCTATTAATATTCTTTGCTAGTCTTCACTACAGAATAAATTATGTTTTTCGCGAGAACGGGTAACAAACCAAGTTTATCCAACTAAATGTACTTAAGTAACTTCGTAATAAGTTACCCGGGAAACTTTGGCATCATCGGTCGGATCACTGACTCGGTAAAATAATATTTTTCGTTTATTATTAAAAGGTAGCTGCGTAGCGAGTAACAAAAGTTTAAGATACGTAAAATTTGTATCAGGAATGAAAGTAGCGTAAATAATTTGTTGCGTAATGTTTGGTTAGCTTATCAAGAAGGTTTCAACTTATTCTATTGATCTAATGCGGCTTTTAAATCTTTCCTTGAAACATTGTTCATAGAACTTTTGGTCTTGCTTCATTACACTGTTTTGGCAAGGTATTGTTAAAAACTTTTATACGGATGTAAAATATTGTATTCTTGTAGTAGGTATGTGTTTATGTTGTTTTTAAGGTTGAAATTTTCGGTTCAGATAAAGTCCGGGAAGTTTAACACAACATGTCTTGAGACGAGTTTTATTTAAAGGTTTTGCCGAACTTTGTTGGTTCAACTTCTAACACTAGCAACCTTGTTCATAAAAAAATCAATTTAAACCATGGACTAAATTATACTCGTCGCTGTCGTTTGCATGTCAAAGAATAGAGATGTCGATACGGGGTTTAGTTAATTCCTTATTTTTATATATTATTTTTAGATTAAGTATGACTACTAGTCGATCTTATATTAGCAGTAGTTGGAATTCCTCAACTATAAGTTGTGGCTGCCTACGTTATTGCCAAACATTCTAAGAAGGAATTTTTAAAAATCTAGAAATAATTCAAATTAATCATATAAGTATTACTATAATCATATTAGTAGAATAATATATTATGATTAGTTTTTGCAGGTTAAATTGTTGGTCGACTTCAGTGAAAAAATGAGCCGGGATGCCCATCACACTTTCTCAATATAGCTGCTAAGCGAGGCAACATTGTGTGCCTGAAGCAATATAACACAAAAATGCTCAAGCGCCATTATAATAATGCGTTAGCTTCTCAGACAAATACTTTGTCTGCGCTCTCAAAATTATTTTATCCCTAAACATTGCTTGAACTGGTTTAAGATCTGGGGCGATATCAGCACGGATAAATCGGTTGACAATAAATTTTACCGTGAACTTTGGTGAGACAGATTTCACGGACGTTTTGCTTTTACGCTTCTGTAAATATCACGACCGAAACATTTGTTTTTCTTTATATTGTTCTTAAAGTAAGATTTAAAGTAGATCTAGTAAGTTAGTTGGTGCGTAGTCTGGGAAGTTAGGCTGTGTCCGCCTAGATCATTGGAGATTTGTTACTTAACACTACCAATCCGAGTGATATCCGACCTAGAATTGACTACCCCCTTTCCTCCCGTGTGTGTCGTAAGAGGCGACTAAGGGAATATCCAGAAGATAGGGAGCAGCGTCTTCTGTAACTTCACCGCCAAAACTGAGATCACCAAGCCGCTTGCCAAGGGTGAGGTTTATGACAGGGGGGTCCCTTTCGGCTCCGAGGGGCCTTTGTTCAACAGTGGACGTGTTCCGGCTGGTAATAATAACTACCAATCAATTGACATTCTTTTGTGAGCCGTCAAAATAAGTCCTCCATAGATTTTGTATGGCAAAAGCTACCTGTGACGACACTATCTTGCCCTCTTATTTGATTGCATTGACAAATAAATTTTTAGTGATTTTAAAGCTACTTAAAATCTAATTTTGCTGATAATTCAAATATAACCGGGATTTTAGGTCTAAAATAAAACATTTCAATACATAAATCACATTAGATTAGCTAATAGCTGATAACAGTTAATCAAATTGCCAATCGAAGCGTAATAATACAGACGTCTGTGTGTTTGTATCTCTCCATTTAACACTGGATTAACAAGTAAATGGTTACCGTGTTTTGCGTTTTACAATGTTTTGTTTATAATATCGCAATAATAGAAAAAGAGCCTGTATTCCCCGAAGTGTTAGACAGAGATGTACACGCACATTTCGAAAAGATTATAAAAACTCTATTACTGGAAATAGGTGGAGATAATCGAAATACAGACTAAAATAAACACGTCTCTTCAAGGTTAATAAAATCGATACCGCGGCTATCTTTTTAGCATTTCTATTGTTGGCATGTTTCCAAACGTAGTCTAAAATTAAATCGAGTGTTATTTAATACACAACTATTTTCACGTATGCATACCTACATAAACTCACGACAGTTTCTCTGAGAGGTGGGCACAGTTCATTGAAATCCATTTCCACCCTGGCGTACTTCTTTCATTATGGTGTTCTAAGGGTGAGGCCTTTGTTCAACAGTGGACGTCTTCTGGCTGATGATGATGATAATAATACCTCTTTCGACTTGCTCAGTATCGATGCATTATTTTTTTGTTTTTTTTTTATCCTCGCTCCTAACTGGGAACTTAAGTGCAAGGGTATGTATTGAAGTGCCTAAATGTACTAAAAACACAAGGAAAATAGCCCCCTTACCATAAACTCTCTAGTCACGATAGTTTATGTCGTGGAAGTGAGACTATGCGCAGTGTAATGCGGCGTCCCGCTTCCACAACTAAAAAAAGTCCTACTTTAAGAGTTCATGGTAAGGGGGCAGTAGGTTAAATACAATATGAATTGGAAAACACCACTAAGCTGGACGTTAATCTATTTTTCAGTTAAACTCATATTATATGATACTTCAACTAAGTTTTAATTAGAACCTTCATTATGTAAGCTCTATCTAATGAGCACTAACATGACCTTGAATCTTCTCGTTAAAGTTGGGCTTAATATAACTGAGCATTTGAAATAATTGTTATTTAATTGGTAGACACTGCTAATGGTCATAATAATTAAATTATCCAAGAGGTACTTGTACTAAGACCATACATACACTATTTTAAATGTGGAAATGTTTTAAAGCCAGCTTGCTGTACCCCAAATAAAGCGGTGAATTTTTTAATGAACATGTAAAAAAAAACATAACATAACATCACGCCTGTATGGCCAAAGGGGTAGGCAGAGGTGCACATACAGTAAACCCACATTTCACCAGTTATGTTTTTAGGTCCCAATGTAATAGGGGGCGAGCCGATTGCCATCAACCGAGCACAAATCTAGACTCCGTGCTGCCACTGAGAATTACCTAATGGAAAAACCCAGTAACACTTTGCCCGGCCCGGGATTCGAACCCAGGACCTCGGGCTCAGCAGTCGCGTTTTATAACCACTAGACCAACGAGGCAGTCATAATGAATATTATGGTGTTCAATATCAGTGATTTTAGCAAATACTGCTTACACTGAATAAAATGGCCATTACTAAAAACATTATTCACACCAGCAACAAAAAAAATTAACAGAATACTCGTAGACTACCTAAAATAATTATCAGACTTTCTCGCCTCTATGAGTCGAAAAGATAGTTAAAATCAATGCACTAAGCACGTAATAACAAAAACAAATCGTTCCTACTTCACAGTTGCATCAAACAGGTGCTAAATAATTAAATTGTGTTGCAAACTGTTCTGTATAATTACATTCTGGCTTGTGGCTTTGTGGTTGGGTGTCATCTCGAACGGGACCTGACTAGAGAACATAATGTGTCGAATGTCGACCACACGGTTGTTCTACGTGGGAATGATTTATTTAGACCGCTTTTGCCTTTACTTTACTTTAAAAACATGGAAGAAGAAGAAAGGAATCACACACAACACAGGAAAAACAAATGACATTACTTAAAACATAACATCAGGCCTGTATTCCCCTAAGGGGTAGGCAGAAGTGAACATAGTGTACACCCACATTTCGCCAGTTATGTTTTTAGGTTCCAATGTAATAGGGGGCGAGCCCATTGCCATTAACCGGGCACAAATCCAGTTTCCGTGCTGCCACTGAGAATTACCTAATGGAAAAACCCAGTAACACTTTGCCCGACCCGGGATTCGAACCCAGGACCACGTGCTCAGCAGCCGCGCTTAGCGACCACTAGACCAACGAGGCAGTCCTAATAGCCAAAAACTAATAAAAATATGTATATAACGCCTCGACATAAATTTTATATTACCTATCGACCATAGTTTTGTGGACACGGTGGGTAGGTGTCGGTAGAACACAAAGGGAATACTTAAATGGAGTAATCAGTTGTAATCCCGAATAATTAAGGTACACAAATTAAGCAACTCAATCAATAATAGCTTCTACGGAATGTGAGACAGTTTCTACGACTCTCCTTCTCAGCGGATGCAACTAGACTCCGTCCGGGGGTGTCGCCCGCTCACTCCTAGACTCTGTCGAGCACCAACACAAAGGCGCTTGCGTTTCATGTCACACTGTCCGTACTCATAGCTGGATGTCGACATATAATTATTAAAACTAAATTCACATGATGCGGCGAGATGTGTGCCAACGAGGTATCCACTCAGCATCGTGTTGGCTGGAACACAGCGCTGGTTTTCAGTAAGTACATAAAATCGCGCCTGTATTCTCCGAACGGGTTGGGACAGGTGTGTAGTATCTACACCCATATTTCGAAGACACCATGCACATTACCTACCTTTCCGCAAGATGAAGGAGCACGAACTCTACAACAATATTTGGGTCTCTTTTATTTACATGAATATTCAGAAACTATATTATGACAATATTTATTTATGTAGAGATTAGAATGCTTAGCCTAACTCGGAGCTGCTATCATTCAAATAATGGGTGAGCATGATAGGCAATTTATAGCGCCAATAAATTACTGCTGACGCGTCAAAATCAGTTTTAGCGCTACCCATTGCCCCGGCACAGTCACCAGTGCTGATATTTATATAAATACACGAGCCTGCAATCTTCTAATGTATATGAAAGTAATCAAAGCAAAGAATGCCTTGTCGGTCTAGTGGTTGCTACGCGCAACTGCTGAACACGAGGTCCTGGATTTCAATCCTG
Source organism: Abrostola triplasia (assembly GCA_946251915.1). NCBI lineage: Eukaryota > Metazoa > Arthropoda > Insecta > Lepidoptera > Noctuidae > Abrostola > Abrostola triplasia. The sequence goes on along the minus strand of OX276434.1, from coordinate 2,806,014 downwards.
GGTCAAGCAATTAGCTATTGCGTTTTTCTATTAGGTCATTGTCAGTAGCAGCAAGGAGCCTGAATTTGTATCTGGTTAATGGCGATAGACTCACCCCCTATTACATTGGGACCATGACTGCTGAAATGTGGAAGAACTAGACACTGCTTACCCCTCCGGGGAATATTAGGATGTTAAATTGTGTTTTATGATTAAACACTTCGCTCATAACCAAGCCCGCGTCAAATATAATAACTCAAAACAAAAAAGTGTTTTGTAATGCAAGCTGTGTAATTACAAAGTCGATTATCCTGCGGTTGGCGGTTTCGTGGTCCGCTGTCCATTAATATGGACGGTACCAACATGACAGCGAGAACACGTCGACTCCGACCGCTCGCGCGACCGTGCGAAGCGGCAACGGCTGCTCTCAAACCACCACTTTCAACATGCAGTACTTTGTACAAGACTCATTGGGTTTTTATGAATAGCTGCGTTATCTTCTATGCGCTTTTGATTTTGTTTTATGAGGAATATTTTTTTATTTCCAGGTAGTTTACTTGCCGGGGTGGCGTGGTGTTATCCTATGGGAACTCTGTCCCGTCCCGTATAGCGATGAGGGATACACCGGAGTTATTTTAATGGGTAGGGTCTCTTATTTTACAACGGCCAGTCCCACACGGCCTGCCGTTCTTCCTCCATGGGTGGGATAGGTAAAGACATTTATTCCCAGCAAAAAAAAAGTTAGTTTATAAATTTAGGCTCTCTTATCAATAAACGAGGATTAACTGAACCCCGTATTAAGTCTATTGACATCTCTATTCTTTGACATGCAAACGACAGTGACTGGTATAATTTAGTCCAGGTTTTATTTTTTTTATGGATGAGTAGGTGATATGGGATATGGGTGTATGGATAAAGATGGTATGGATGGGAGATAGTAAAATGGCCGATAAGTTCTGGAATCTTTAACATAACCCTTATTTAGGAGCTAGTGACGCGGCGGTAGTGAGTATTGCGATTCGCGTCCATTCCCTTATAAACACGACGTGAATTCAACTATTCCCATTTTATGCATTGTAGTTCTTACCTTGTCAGAAATAAAAACCATTGTTATGTTTTCAAGCGCATCATTTATAAGACTAATTAAAAAAAAGTGAGTTAGTATTACTTCCCATCTTTTTAGAAGTAGTAATGCCGTCAAGCAAAAATATCTGATAAGATTATGTAATTTAATATTGATAACAAACGCATAGCATTGCCCTGTTGGATACTACAGAAATGAAAGAAAAAAATATGAAGACGACAAATACTTCCGATGTTACACGCGACTTGAGAAAGTGGAAAAGTTTTAGTTACCCTTGTTGTTGGTTCAATGCTGACAATACGATGATTCGGAAACAGTTTTATCGTTTGAAGGTTTATTTCGCAATAACCACACTAAGTGTTATTTTGTTCCTCACAAAATAATGTGACGTCACGCCTGTGTTCTGAAGGTATTGGTAGAGGCTGTTTACATTTCATCATACATGTGATATAAATAATAGTCGTAAGATTCAATTTCATACAGGTTACACAAATAATGACTTGTTGTTCTAATCGAAACAAATGATATTATATTTCGGTCTTACTGTCGCCAACGTCCATACTACGTTGAATACACCGGTTCTCGTCCGATCACCGAAGTTAAGCAACATCGGGCGCGGTCAGTACTTGGATGGGTGACCGCCTGGGAACACCGCGTGACGTTGGCTTTTTGCTCTTTTTACTTGTTTATGGGAAAATGCCGGTTTTATTTGTACATTTTGCACTCGTTTTTAAGAGTTTTACCATACACAAGTTACGACGGTTCAAAAAAACGACGAATCGCTTTGAGGACAGGTAGGTAGTGCCCTTGCGCATCGCTTGGCTTATTTTGCGGGGACACTGCTGTGCCCCCAGATATTACCCATAAGCTTAAATAAAGTTAATCTTAACATGACGATAATTATATTAAGACAAGTATTTCAAAACTTTGTAAAAACTTTAAAAGCCATTTATAATTGTAAAACAAAAACATTCAAGGCTTATTTATAGCAAAAAACAAATCAGGCTCAACTCGAACAAAGTTCAAAAGTTGCTAAATATAACTTAACATTTAAAAAAGAAGAAACAAAAAGAAACGTTTGTGACCAACAATTGACATTTTCAAAACCAAAAGAAATTCATACAATAACATAAAAGATTTATCTTGAGTTAGTAGAATTGTCCCAAAATTAGACCAAATCCATTCGCCTCGTAGAAATGAAGATATACATTAGATAAACTGTCATATTTAGTAACCAAGTTATTTTACTTTTTCGAGGGGCTCGTTGCTACGTGGCTACCGCGCGGATCTGTCGATCTGCGAGGTTAAGCCGCGCTCACTGCGGTCAGTATTGTGATGGGTGACCGTATTCACATGTCGAGACCCCTCCGTGCGGTACGTTAAGCCGTTGGTCCTGCACCTGATCTCTCTCCGGTCGTGTTTTCTACCGTACCATTGGACTATGAGAGTAAGGGAATAGGGCGTGCGCCTCTGTTTGCGCGCATACTTGTCCACAATAATATTATCTTCTGCGTAGTTGGCTAGTCTCGAAATTCGGTCAGGAGAACATTATTATGTTTTAGATACTTCGTTCATCTATTGGACGGTTCGGCCCAGAGAAACTTCTACGTAGAAAGTTACATGACTAGACGAAGGTAAATTTTCAACAAACTGCAGAAATATTTGGGTAACATAATGAGTGCAACGTGCGCCCGTTAAATAAAATTCTTAACTTTGCCAATCTGCAACTGAAGTTATTATTAGTTGCACCGAATTCGTACGCCATATTTTCAAAACTTTAGACGACTATGCTATACGATGCCTACAATGTTTGTTAAAACAAGCTAGGTTACTATTTTTTATAAAACTTTCGAGTTTATTAACTACATAATAAACTCATAGATATCACATAGATGCGATTGTCGGAAGATTATTATGTGTTGATTAGTTTTTTTGTTATAGTCTGAAGGTGCTGCATGGGATTTTACCAATTGATACAAGCTCATAACATAAATTCACGCCTATGTTCTCTAAAGGCGTTTGCAGAGATAGTAGTACACATGCGATAGGTCCCAAAGTAATGGAGGGCCTGCTTGCCATCGACAGGGCACGGATTCAGCCTCCGTAGTCCGTACTGCTACTGAGAATAATCAAATGGAAAAACCCAGTAACACTGGTCCGACCCGGAAATCGAACCCAGGTCCTCTTGCTTAGCAGTCGCACCCAGCGAACACTAGATTAGCAGTGTTGTCAAGATTCGTTAGCAAAGCAATTGTAGACCTCGAAAGATTAACTGAAATGTTTCCAGAAACCAATTTAATCGTTACATTATATTTTAAAATAACAAATACATAAAAGAAATACGAAACACTATTAAGAAACTCCTCCCTTTTTCAAAACGGGTTATAAGGATACGAAGAAAGAAACCTAAACGTTCGATCATATCCAATACGTCTCATGACGCAAGGAATTTTTATCGTGATTCATTACGTTAGCTCGTCAATTGATTCCGTTTGAATATTGCCATTAAAATTCATGTTTCCTTGCGTAATCAGTCTTCGCATTTAAGGTAGGAAGCATTTAAATAAAGTCGTGGATACAATACATCTTTACAAGACATGTTTTACGCTTACTGGGCTTCAGTAATAATCGAATGAGCAAAAAAAACGACTCATGTAACGATACTCCTAAGAATTGATACACACCGGTGTGCCCTTTGTTAAACTCACTCTCTTATTCATAAAGGAGGATAATGCCTGTATTAACTTATACCCGTCTTAAGGCTATTGACCTCGCTATTCTTTGACAGTGACAGGTATAACTTAATCCAAGGTTTAAAATTGTTTTTTTATGGGGATGCGATTTAATCGAGTATTATTTCCTTTGAAATCATAATTTATATAATTCACAATATTTATTTAGTTTTTTTCACCTTTCGAACAATATTGTGCTTATCTCCATATGTACTATCTCCATTAAACTTTTAATATATTTTTGTGATTGACATTTTATTTTTATGATGATTATGTATCAGCTTGTTTTGTCCTAAATCTAAAAACCTGCTGGGAGTAAAACTGGCCAAAAAATGTCCTGCGCATTTGAGATCACAATTATTCTAAATTTGAGATTCGTGATTAATAGCTGAAAGTACATAAACACGATTTCTGTTGAAACAACCCTGGCATTTTAAAGGCAGTTAATAATTCACATGTATTAAAAAAATGCACGATCTTTGTACTTGATTATGTTTTATTCAAAATGAGTTCTTTCAAAAATTGCAATAATAAAAACCCTTTGTTTACGTTAACGCAACTATACCACGCGATGTTTTGATTGGAAAACGAATAAAAACAACTGCAGCGCAAAAATCTCGGTACCAAAGTACACAGTATAAGAAAATAACTTTAATTTTCAGATATAATCTCCATTTTAATATCCAATATCCCGAAAAACTTGTTTAAAATAATAAAGAAGGCTTCAGAGTTTAATAAAATTATTAATTATCGGATAAACCCTTTAATCTAATTGAGCACCTCTCATTGTACTTCTAACTTACTCGAGTCTCTTCAGGTGAATATAAGAGAGTATTTATCTGAACCACCCTGTTGAGTCACCGACTCAACCATCTTCGTCATCTTCGTGCGCGCTCGGGTGTCATCGGCGACGGACGACGCCTCGACGATCAGTCGGCTGTAGCTAGCAACGACGTACGCCTGCATTCGTTCGCGCTCGCTAGCACATGTTTCTTATATTATCCTTGTTTATACTTACATTATAGTTATTTATACAGTCCACTCGTCTTCATTATTTACCGACTCAACATATGGTCCTTCTACCGTTGAAGTTGATCCGACGCGACGTCAACATAGAAAAATAGTTTGCAAGTCACCCAGCAGTTGCATCTTCGATCTTCATCGTGCCAGCATCGAGTTCTTCGTGGGATCTGCATTTGGTCATTGGGATATCGGCACGGCTTCAACTTAGCCGTCTTAGCCGCCTCCACCATCTTCAAGCCAACGGACAAGCGAAGAATTGGGACAACTACGTAGGGGCTGCAAATACACAGATTGTCGTCCTGCATCGAGAAACGTGAAAGATCTTCTCGTATCAATTATCATCGTCAGTGTTTGATCCAACAAAACCGTGAGATTGTTTCAATTATTTCCCATTCATATCAATCACAATTCTCAGCTTTTCAGTTTTGTTTTCAACATGACAAATCAAATTTGACGCACAATCAAACGCCTGACGTTTTTTTCATAATAGCAAGTCACGCTTGTACATCTTGGTATTTCTGCAATATTTAATATTTTCCGCAACATATTGGGGTCTTATTGCTATAAAGTTTCATCAGGCACTCAATTTTTAATTTTAGGTGACTTTAAACCTTGCCTTTAAACCACTTCTGTGCTACTGACTCGCTACCTAGCTTAACTATGGCTGACATTAAAAGCTTAATCAAAAAGCGAGGTTCGCTTAAAGCTAAGCTTACGCAATTTTCATCCTATTTAAAGATAATACAATCTTGTGAAAAGTTGAGTGAGATTCAACTCATTGACACTGAACATCGGCTTAGTATTTTTGAAAGCATGTACGAGAAATACGACGTGTTACAGACGGACCTCGAACAAGCAGTGGACGACCCCAGCGAGCAATATGCGGAACGCGAGGAATTCGAAAAGCTGTACTACGCATTGGTTGCTTCTGCTCGTCAGCTGATCAGAAGCGCTCGCAAGCATGTTACAAGGGACTCCGAGTCCGAGGTGGATTCTGGTACTCCTCATACACACAAACACACATCAGTTCGCTTACCTAAGATTGATTTACCTAAGTTCTCTGGCAGCTATCATGATTGGTTGGAATTTAGAGACACCTTTATTTCCATAATACACAATAATGAGGGAATAGACAAAATCAATAAATTACACTATCTTCGTGCCTCTTTGAGGGGTAGTGCCTCCCTTATTATTGATAATTTAGATTTTAGGGCTGGAAATTATGACGCTGCCTGGAAGTTGTTATCTGACAGATATGACAACAAAAGACTGCTTGTCAATAATCATGTCCAAGCTATTTTTAATGTCCCTGACACCAACAAAGAGTCAAGTAAGTCCTTACGTCATATTGTTGACTCTACAAACAAAAATTTAAGAGCCTTGTCCACTCTTGGTCAGCCTGTTCAGTATTGGGATACTCTTGTCATTTTTATTATGTCCAGTAGGCTTGATCAAGTGACCAATCGTGAGTGGGAGGAGCACAGAAATTGCTTAACTGGTCCTCCAACATTAGATGTTTTCATAGGCTTCCTCAGTAACAGAGCGGACCTATTGGAGACACTCGAGGAGTCTAGAAATTTCAAATCTAGAACTGAAGGTACGTCTATTAACAGTTTCAAGCCTAAGGCCTTTTCAGTAACATATGAATCTTCTAGCTCTAAATCTTTATCGTGTCCCATGTGTAAGGAAAACCATTTTATATTTAAATGTGAGAAATTTAGAAACTTGACAGCTCAGGATAGAATAAAGAAAGCTCACACCTCTAATGTGTGTATGAATTGCCTCCGACCAGGCCATATTGCACAAAAGTGCAAGTTAGGCCACTGCAAGTATTGTACTGAAAAACACAACACTTTACTTCACATAGAAAATGAACCCCTTAATCAAAACACTGTCTTAGCTGCGAACCATTCTAATACGTCTAGGATTGTGTTACTGTCCACAGCGCTGGTGAGGGTATCGGATGCTGAAGGCAATCTTCATGATGCTAGAGTTCTGCTGGACAACGGAAGTACAGCTAACTTCGTATCCGAAGACTTCTGTCGAAGGCTACGTATCCCCACTAATACTGTTTTAACCAATGTTAAGGGCATAAACAACCAAGTTTCACATTGTTCACAAGGGTGTACAATTTCATTAAAATCTGCTCACGGTGAATTTAAGTTAGATATGGATTGCTTCATCATACCACACATTTCGTCTTCTCTTCCAAACTCTTATATTGATACCCACAACATACATTTGCCTAGCAACATAGTTCTTGCTGACCCTAACTTTTATATTCCGTCTTCCATCGACATACTTGTCGGTGCAGGAATATTCTGGGGCATCATAGGCGCAAATCGTATCAAGATAGGCAAAAACATGCCTACATTAGTGGAATCGAAATTAGGTTGGCTTGTAACGGGTGTTATACAGCAAACTAATTCATCGCCAAACATCTCATCCTTTGTTACTCTTGCAGATGATTTGCGGTTGGGATTGAATCGCTTCTGGGAGCTAGATTCAATACAACCTCAACACAAACAAACATACGAGGAGCGATCCTGCGAAGAAATTTTCGTAGAGACCACATATCGCGACACGGATGGACGGTTTGTGGTTACCATTCCCCTTAAAGAAGCGCCTGATGTGCTGGGTGATTCATATTCAATGGCCATGCGTCGCTTTCTGTCTCTGGAACGTCGGTTGGCCAAAGACTCCTATTTAAAACAACTATATGTCAGCTTCATGACCGAATATATAGATTTAGGCCACATGTCTGAATGTAATCATCTTAGCGCTTCTTCTTATTCAAATTACTTGCCTCATCACGGCGTGTTAAATGAGTCGAAGTCTACAACCAAACTCAGGGATGTCTTCGACGCCTCTGCTCGTACATCATCGGGTAAATCCTTTAACGAAATTCAAATGGTTGGTTCCCCTCTACAAGACGACTTGTTGTCTATTTTACTCAGGTTTCGTCAACATAAGGTCGTTGTAAGCGCAGACATTGAAAAAATGTATAGAGTCACTCGCGTGAACGACATTCATAACCCTTTGCAAAGGATTCTTTGGAGGGCAGAACCAACCCAACCCCTAAAATCTTACACCCTAAATACAGTGACATATGGCACCTCGTCTGCACCATTTTTAGCAACTAGGTGTCTCATGCAACTTGCTCAAGAGTGTGATGACCCATCAACACGCTCTACTATAGAACACGACTTATCTGTTTCCGAGATACAGGAGACTGCTGGGGGGAGGCCTTGGCGCTACGTTCCCTCTCTTCTGAACCCCGCAGACCTCGCTTCGCGTGGACTCAGAGCAGACAAGTTGTTAATTAATATGTACCACTTACGCATCATGCATCCAGGGCCTCAGCTCTTACTTGCTACGATTCGACACCACTTCTATCCTATTGGGGGCAGGAACTTGGCAAAGAAGGTCACACATCAGTGTGTAAAATGTTGCAGGATCAAGGCAAGCACCATTCAACCTATGATGGGCAACCTTCCAGAGCAGCGCCTACACTTGGAATTTCCTTTCCTGGATTCAGGCGTCGACTACGCCGGACCCATCATGATAGCTGATCGTAAAGGACGAGGGTGTAGACTTATTAAAAGCTTTATTTGCGTTTTTGTGTGTTTGGCTACCAGAGCCATCCACCTCGAACTTGTGTCGGATCTCACAAAGGAGGCTTTCCTGGCTGCCATGAACCGCTTTATTGCTCGAAGGGGAAAGCCACGTAGCATTTTCTCCGATAATGGCACAACCTTTGTCGGTGCCTTCAATGAGTTGGCTAACTTGCTTTCACAAGACTTGAGCCTTAACGTTATTGATCCGGGCATCCGCTTCTCATTTATCCCTGCGTACACTCCACATTTCGGCGGACTATGGGAGTCCGCAGTCAAGGCTGTTAAACACCATCTCAAGCGAGTTCTAGGTTTGACCAACTTAACCTTTGAAGAGATGGCCACATGTCTTAGCCAAGTGGAGGCTATCTTAAATTCCAGGCCTTTAACTCCACTTTCCAATGATCCTTCAGACCTTACTCCCTTAACTCCCGCACACTTCCTAATTGGACGCTCACTCGTTATGTTGCCTCATACACAGATCCAGAGTACCAACATCACGAATCTCCAACGATTTCGTCGTATAGAGTTCCTGAAGCAACATTTCTGGAACCGTTTCTCTCAGGAGTACATTGTGTGGCTGCAGGAGAGGACGAAGTGGCGCCGATCTTCGGGAGAGCTGAAGGAAGGAACTCTAGTTGTCATTAAGGACAAATGCTCACCGCCTTTACTCTGGCTTTTAGGACGAATCACTCGCGTACTTCCTGGCAGAGATGGCATAGCAAGGGTCGCTGACATCCACACTCGCAAGGGTGTCATTCGGCGAGCGTTCAACACCATCTGCCCCCTACCTGTTTGTGTTGAAGACACTTCAACCGGGGGAGTATGTTGAGTCACCGACTCAACCATCTTCGTCATCTTCGTGCGCGCTCGGGTGTCATCGGCGACGGACGACGCCTCGACGATCAGTCGGCTGTAGCTAGCAACGACGTACGCCTGCATTCGTTCGCGCTCGCTAGCACATGTTTCTTATATTATCCTTGTTTATACTTACATTATAGTTATTTATACAGTCCACTCGTCTTCATTATTTACCGACTCAACACACCCCCATCCGTCAGGCTCTAAAAAACAGCTAAAAACAAAAACATAACGGCATCGCTGTCATCGGTTTAATATGTAATTCAATTTGGACGGGGACTCAAATTGTTTTGTTTCCAATATAGAATAGTTCAACGATTCAAATCGGGGTTATTGTTGACTTTATTATTTTTTATTTCGTTTGTAAAGACAGGCTTATACTGCTTATAAACTAAAATAAATAAATGTTCGTGGACATTTATTTATTTTAGTTTAAAGTAAAAGTTAAAAAATATATTGTGATTGAATGATCTCTTTATAAAGTATGAATGCGTAGTATTATAGAGTAAACTAAAAAAAATATATCATATGGTTACATATTTTTTGAGAGACGATTTAATTTTTTTCTTCAAATTTTCTTTATTACTAAAAAATAAGAATTGAATAGTGAATACGCTATCCAATCTATAACGTGTGTTCTCGTGATTAAAATAACACAACATCTCTATTTGCAGTCGGTAAACTATACGGACGCTCTGGGTACACTGTGTGGAATAAAAATAAACAATTGGCGTTCGATGAATAAAAGACTACCCTAGTAGGAGTGAGTTTGCTTCCTCTTGTGATCACAATCATTGCTCAGTTGGGAAAACTAGGTTGGGTTCGAATGACAAAAATGTCACTAACGGTAAACGTGTTCAAATTAGACATTTACCAACAAATTGCAGATTTGAAATCTTTTCTACAAAAATAACGTACAAAACGAAAAAAAAAATAACTACCAGTAAAATAATTTATGTCAAAATTGAGGAATCTTAAATAAAAAAAAACATGGTCGGTGGTGAAGAAACAAAAAAACACTAAACCTACTCTGTTAAAGATTTCAAAATCTCGGGAAAAGAGCGAAATAGATTCGTGTAAATCAGCCTTTACATCGTTCGATAGTCTCCGTAACAGTGTGTAATCCTTATAAGCGAGCTTCCTTCAAGTAATTTTCCACTTGATCAGTCTGCCGACTTTTTTCTTTCCTTTTTCTGTTTCCCCATCGCAAGTCAAGTGTGAGCTTATTGGCTTGCTAAGAATTCTAATAAAAGTTAGGTACATCAAGTTAGTGGAACCAAGTGGTTGTATACCTCAGATGCTGCGCTGGATTGCGATAGCACTTGATTTAAATACGGGCCTATTACGTGATCCGCTTCGTTAAGACTTCTCTGGCCACTTGAATACTTTTTATTTATTGGTTTATAGTCTTCGAGATGTCAAGCAATTAAATTGGCAATTGTTTGAAGAAAGATTAGATTGAGAATTCAAGTGGTTTTCAATTTCTTTGAACTTTAACTGAATGAATTTTAAGCTCTGATTCGAATAACGTGAGGGCGGTTATTGTTGTTTTGTAAATGTATTCTTTTGTTTTGAAATATTACTGTCTACGTAAATAGTATTTAGTACGAATTAAGTAGATTATATTTCCTTGCATATTTACTGAGGGTCGTGACCTCGGTGGCCTCTTCGACAAGTTCAGAGGCACTCAACGAACTACAGACGAAAAACTGTCATTGATCATTTGCTAGCATTATTTGGCCTTTGCGTCTATTATAGACGTATAAAACAGTGTCATGTGGGCGTACTTTTTTTGTTATATTAGCATTTTTTTTAGTAAAAAAATAATAATGTAAGGCAATCCTCCTAAGCTGGAAAATGCGTCACCGGGCCAATCACGGTCACTAAAAACTCTTAGTATCAAAAAAAATTATAATTCAGAAAATATCCAAATAAAACTCTGTTATTATCAACATCTTTAAATTACAACCCTCTCTAAAAGTTCCTCATTTAGTATTTCATAAGGCCGAAACTCGTTACAGAAGAAGCGGGGAAGATGGATGTGAATTTTATTGACAGATTAAATTTTTCACTTAGGTACTCTCTATCACAGTGTGAGCCGGGCTGACGTCTTTCATAAACAAGCTGTTTAGCTTTCAATATAGTTTTGGACTGAACGACCTTCACAATCATTTACATTGAGAAGGGGTTTAATGAGGTTTTGTGGAGGTAATGAGTGCAACGCTATGCCATAGGATAGGCGCTTCAAACTTTAACACCAAGTTGTTCATCAACCATACGATAAGAAGAAGATAAGGACATAATACTTAGAAGTTTGTAAAAAAAATCTTACTTAATTTAGAAGTTGATCAGCTTGAAGATAATTCTTTCATTACTTTTCTTCGAGCTATAGGTAAGCTAATTGCATCATCATCACCGGTGGATGCAATTAGCAACCTGTCGTTCATTGTCGCGTTCTAAAGGGGAGACCTTTGTTCAACAGTGGATGTCTTCCGGCTGATGATGATGATGACTATAGGTAAGTTTAGAAATATTTCTTGAAAATAGTCGTTTCTAATATTATATCTGTCCTAGAACCTTTTTCTATGATTTCCTAGTACTAACAAAACGTTTAACAGGACTTAACAAAGATTTCCAGTCAGTATCTAAACAGTCGGTGAACATGGAAGATTTAAGTCACTTAATACACTGACACAGAAAAAATCACGTGACAACATTTTAATAAAAAAAGCAAATAACTTTGCCCGGGCATCGTTTGATAAATCATTTTGTAACATTCGTTGAAAATAACAAAATATACCTTACGAAAACGGTTGGTATTCCTCCAATTTTATACACCCCTGGTAACAACATAACTTTGCCATCTGCTTATAACTTTAGCGATATAATTCGATTCCATCCGAGTTGTCGAACAATTGTTTTAGGTTCGAACACAGTTGATCCATCCGGCATAATCCTTTTGGACGAAGATATACCCATATTTAATTGAAACACAAAGTATATTTCGTTGACAATAATATCATCGAAACTTGTTTTGTCCTTTTCCATTCAAACTAAATCTATTGTGCAAAAGTACTTGGGAATCTTAAGAATAGAGCTGAAATCTGAATGATGTTATCGCTATCTAACCTTCTTTGTGGGTCAGGTAGTCTAGCAAATTATGTCATGAAAATAAAGCGGCTGTATGTACCTAATATAAGTAATACCGATCGGTCTGGGGAGTAGTGGCTTTCAGCCTTAAGGGTTACTGATAGAAGTGACCTTCATATACTTACTATGAGGTATAATGAACGTTCATAATAAAAGGATTTTGTGATCTAAAAACTTTTACTTTTTCTTCTTTTCATATGGTTGATGAACAATGTGGTGTTAGAGTTTAAACCGCTTGTAGGCCTATGACATAGTTTTCCACACCGTTGAAAAATCTCTCAGATGTGCCGATATAGTGTGCATATGAATTCGAAAAGACATTGGTGCCGAGGTTTAAACTTACAACGTTTGACTTGGCAGTCCAATGGTTATACCACTCGGCCATCACTGCTTAAGACTTTTACTAAAAATATCTGTTTCAGGTATTGTTTAGATTTGGGAAGTTAAATAAAACCTTCTCGGTTTCTTGGTCACCGAACTAATTGTTAAATGTTTCACTGTTAACTTGGCACTGTTCCAAGTTAACGCTACAACTGGGAGTAAGCAGTACAATTAACTACAGTGCTTACTGAATACCGGCAGGTTTTGCTAAACTGGGATTAAACTACTCTTATTTCTCAGAGCTTTTTCTTATTATTTTATTCGTGTCGTGATACTGAAATGAAATTTTAAAGCAGGATTTATTTCGTTGTGGTGTCAGAATGTTCCGCTGTAGAACAGAGACTACACTGCACTATACATAGCGGCGTCTCTCTTCTACAACGAAAATCTACTGCTTTGAGAGTTCTCGGTAAGAGGGTTGTTCTCTCATTGATACTGTTATGTCTGTAATCTCCAAAGGGATCAGTAGGAGTGTTTTTTATCAACTCTCACATATCACCGTTCAGTCTTATGTAATATTTGCGAGCATATAAAATTGCCATTCATTAGGCCCTGCTTAGGCATGTCAACTTCGACAATGGAGGAAACTTGTGACAGGTGAGATGCTAAAATCCTACCTATTCTAGTTTTATCTATTTCAAGAACGTGCAAAAATAGACACGAAATATTTACAAGTCTTGTCATTATAAACAAACTTTTAAAAGCAGTTAGCAAAGTCTCTTAGAACTTTGAAGAATAGTCTGTGCGCCGAAAACTAAGCTAATGGATGTTATAAAATCTTTGAAAGGCTCCTACGAGTACATTTATTTTGTTAAACCGATTGGGTGTTACTTTGATTTACTTTGACTAAAGACTAACGAACTCTTCCAAACTCTCTAAAGGGTAACAGTATTGTGAGTTAGATTATATTTTATGTATTTTTACTATTGTTTTTTTATGTATTATTTCATCATCATCAGCCGAAATACCACTGTTGAAGAGAGGCCTCCTCCTTAGGCAACGGTGGGGTTTATGGATTTGCTTCAACAGAATCAAGGGTTAATAAATATTTCAGTATTTAAATGATAAAGAAAATTAGAAAAATTATGGACACGAGCGGGACTCAACCGCGACTTTCGCCGTACCGTGGCGCAGCTCTGCCAAGTGAGCTATCGTGTTTGCTGCTCGCATCTATCGAATTTGAAGTTACCTTTTAGGATTTACTGCTTAAGGATGACTTTGTATTTCAGTATTATTTGAGCAGCATGATATTATTTGTTTTAATATTTTTGTCATTTGAATTAAAAAAATAGTATTGGTGTACAAAAAGACCCGAAACAAAATTATATAAATGACACCAACAAAGATAGGCATAAAGTATTATCATATTAAAACGAGCAATCATAATAAAGCAATTATTTTAAAATGTTGGTTTTAATAACAAACTAAGGTATGTTGGCTTTTTAACTTTTTATTTTTGTATAATTATATTGTTTTTATTTTGTATTAGAATTAAGTTGTATATATGTATATATTTGTAAAATAGTATGTTTTATGAAACCAATAAATAAAAGGTATCAATGATTTATAATTTGAATAGGTATCTTATACTTGGACTGCCAAGTTAAAGGTCGCAAGTTCCACGCCGGCGCGCACCAATGTGATTTCGAATTCATGTGCGTACAATAAATCAGTTATCAGTTGATAAAAACGATGTAGGCAAACCCGCGAGGAAACCAGCACACCTGAGACATTTTTCAACGATGTGTAAAGCTATGACAGAGGTCTTGCCTTGTAAAACCATGTCAGACAAGCACGGTAGAAACTCAGACACCAGGTTGTTCATCAACCGTATTACGATAAGCAAGACTTATAATTTGATGCCAACAATATACTTATGTATTCCTAAACATGATTCTAATAGAAAGTTAGTACTCTGGTACTACATAACAAAAACTTCTACATACATTATCTGAGGTGTGAAGTTTGTTTGTTGGCTCTCGCAGCGCCCTCTGGAGTATCTCAACTGAAACTTATTGGGTTTAACTTATTTGATAACCTCCACCCGTGAGATTTTACTGTATGGAAATATTGAATACAATTTGATTTACGTTTATTCTTCTGCTTTGAGTTATTTGTGGAGTTTATGGAATTTTTGTATTGGTTTATGAAATAAGTGGTAAAATTTCATAATCTGTGGATATTACATTCCTAGTATCAAGTTTATCAATAATAATAATCACTTTACTGCAGAACTTGATTTCATCGAATTTGTTAGTACATAATAAACATTAGATTTCACCCTATTTTTTAATGCTTTACGCATGCCCAGCTGCTGGGAGAGAACAGGGTTATGTGGGACTCCCCCCATGAACCGAAAAAGCCGATCCACAGGGCTACTAAAAACCATACATGCCTGCCTGCTGGTGCCTATGATTGCAGGAAGGCCGGATCGTTATTAGCACTCTACCACCAGCTCCGCCGGCGCTGCCACCCTAAAAAGGGTGGAACTTCACTATGTGTCCCCCAGAGTCTTCGGCGGAGCTGGTGTGTAGTTCGATTTCCGAGTCGGGGCAAGGATTATTGAGTTTTTCCAAAGGACATTCTCAGTAGGAACATGGAGTGTGGAGTTGTGACTTTTTAATGACAATGGGCTACACTAGAATATAATAAGGATACATTAGGACCTATGATATAACTGGCCAAATGTGAGTGTACACTTCTGCTTATACCTTCGGAGAATACAGGCGTATGTACAAAAACACATCACTACAATGACAAATTGGAAATCAAATTCATATTCTATTTGTATCTATGCTACACATGCCTGAATACTGCTACATTGAGTTTAAACACAAATTAATTATCACAATTTTACGCGATGTCATTTATGTGGCATCATTTACTAGGATGTAACAGGATTGCGGTTTTAATTAGCCCTGCATTCAGTGGGCTTCCTTCCAGTTATTATCTTGGTTGCACATTTAATTTTCAACGAGATTTCTGAAGCTAATACTTTATGTTTTGATTGAGAACTAAAAGGAATTTCAACGAATTTTTGTATCCTTTGAATTCGAAAATAATACTATGAAAATTACAATAATTATTTAGTTAGCATTCATGCCGAACAATGTGTATATTATTTGTATCATATTTTTATTCTGGTACCCCTGATAGTCGAGTGGTACGACTGTTGGACTGCCAAGTCGAGAGTCGCAAGTTTAAACCCCGCTACACTCCAATGTATTTTCGAATTCATACGCGCACTATAAATTAGTTATCAGTTGCTGAAGGAAGGTGAAGAAAAACATCCTGGGGAAACCGGTACACCTGAGACATTTTTGTGTAAAGCCATGTCGGAGGCCTACAGGCGAACGTCATTATGTTTCTGTCCTAGCATTCTCTATTTTCTCACTGTTGTAGACCGACACGACCGCAGAGAGATCAAGCGCAGGACGTTGGTCCTTAACATGCCTGCCGAAGCATTTAGAGATTCGACAACAGCACATATGAAAACGATCATCTATGTGTTTAAAACTTTAAATACCTATGCAATTAAATATAACTACTATTATTTAGTAGTATGTATCAAGAAATGATTATTTGAAATACTTTAAAACAAATATTCGAGAAGCTAAGTTCTCATCCGTAATGGAATAAGATGAACTTCCAAGATCTGCGGAAAAGCAATACGAATATTAGAAAATCCCCATACGACGGTACGGTTGGGGCTATGAGACGCAAGAATTTATTTTACGTCGCGTATTATATTTTTATTGTGAGCATTAGCGTAAAATGAGGCTACATGCAAACATTTTTGTTTGGATGGTGGGAAATTTTAAGAAAAGAATATGGCAAACAAAGGCTTGAACAGGGTAGGCTTATACCTACTTATATTGTTGTATTTGTTGAAATTTTGTGGTTTCGTACCATTTTTGTGTTACGTTTAACTTTATAGTTAGGAGAATATGTATCAATCAGGGTTATGTCTTGCATGAAAGAAACATAAATTTCAATTACAATTTTCAATATTGGAAAAATGCGTGATTTTAGTACCAAGTAAAATGTTATTCATTATGCTGTATCACATTACCTTCTACTATTATTTGTTTAATACTTTATGCACAAAGGTACAGTACCGGACTTGATGCCAAAGGCGAAGAGAAATGCGGGATAGATGCTCTAAATGGAGGTGTATGGATGTGCCTTTACATGGTATATAAGGATACCTAATATACATGTTGGACATTACGTTTTTTTTTATGTCGCCTCACACTAGGAATTTCTCCTGTATCGTGGGTGCATTTTACAGACATGAAATGTCACATACATAAACACCCAGAATCGGGACAAATATCTGCGGATCGCACAAATTTTTGTCCCGTACGGGTATCGAACGCTTAGCTACTGCGCCAACCAGGTTGTCGTATCTTTTCTTACAATGACATCGTTTGTCAAGGTTCTGCTTCGATTATATTTTATTTGTTTCCAATACTTATTTCCCGCGCACTTCGAAGCCCATAATTCATGATATTATTTCTGGATTCCTACGGCAACATACTTAACAGATTTGAAAAGTTTATCTTATATTCACTGTAAGACATTGAATTATTCGAGCATTTTAAAATTGTATTAGGTAAGTGTATTACAGCTTAAACTTAATCTCCTAAGTTTCTTTTTAAGTAGCATAGATATAAAGTAAATGAGATGGAAGGAGTTGAAACTTAACAAGCGGTCAAATGGAATGACAAAAATAGAGAAGAGGTGTTTGCTCCACTGACGAGAGCAAAGCTCTTTTTAAGAAGAAGACATAAGCGTCTTCTATAACCATACCACCAATACTGCGATCCCCAAGCTTCTTGCCAAGCGTGGGGATTATGCCCTCTTCAAGGGAGTGGGCGTTGTTCAACAGTGGACGTGTTCCGACTGATGATGACTTCAAATAATGTCTGAATAAATACTTTAGTATTCTTAAGACTACCTAAGAAGTCCAAGAACCGAACTCAAGATGGTGTTCAAACCATTTTCGAGTCCTAATTCTACATTAACCCTGGAATAACGCAATGGAAACTTCCAAAAAAATATGCAAGACCGTTCCAGAAATAATTTATTTTAACGAACTTTATTATGTTTCCGTCGCAGTTCTCTTGCGAAATCCGGATTTTGTTCAATATGCTAAAAATTGGACGATCTGGTAGACCGTCGATATCGTCAGAGTTGGGGGAAACCGGTGGATGCAAGTGGCATGTTGTTGTTCATTGTGGCGTCCTAAGGGGGAGGCCTTTGTTCAACAGTGGACGTCTTACGGCTGATGATACTAAAAATTTATAAACTAAAACACTAATATGGTATTCTTTTCTTTTTCAAAAATGATTTAAATTGCAGATGACGACGATTTCTATTCAAGCAGGATTGGCATCTAATCAATATCATCATCATATCAGCCCTACTTCTCATTATGCCCATCTGAAATTATTTAATTATTTATCACTAATTATTTACTTGGTCTTTGCTAATAGGTACCATATTCGAGTCGACCTAATTGTGTATCACACTAGCTTTAATTCTAGGTAGCACATAATTAACAGAACCTAGACTAATTGCGAAGTTCCTGACTTAATAATAACCCTGCGACGTACTTACTAGCCGGTAGGAGGACATTCTACCATTATTATTATATTCTCGCAATCAGTACGCCTTCATTACGTATTCTCGTCGGCCGAAGGTTCCGTACTTGTATCTTAGGTGTACAATAAAAATAGATGAACCCTTTATACGGGCCCCTGTAATTTGTTTTAAGCAAAGTGCTTTCGTCGCACATTGCTAGGAAGAGTTGTTTCTGGATATAGTTTTACTGGAAACGATGGCATTTGCATGGGTTATTATGCCGATAATAATAAAATTTTGTATAAAAGGTAAATATTATATTGAAATTTTGTTAAATTTTTGAAATCGCTTTCGTAATTAAAATAATAAATGCAATTTTAACACAATTTAGATTTTCAGTAATGTGGTGTAATTTTTAGATTAAAAAAAATATACATACGGTCTAGTATTCAAATAAAATAGTTGGTTGAAGTGTGTCAGTTTTTTCAAGATAAAATCAGCTGACAAAGTAAATGGGATATAAGTAGAAATGAGTCGTCTTAAGCGAAAATAAAAAAGAGTAAAATAGTCACCCTGGGCGGTAAATTGTGCCACTATTTTGCCGATTGGGTTCACACAGTGCACACCTTACAATTAAACTCTTTTGATCAACTTTAAATATTGCTTAAAGTGTCAGAAAAATAAGCTACAAATAGGCAAATTGCATACAGAAATTCCCGACCATTCGATCACAAATCTTGGAACATGGGAACTCGATGACTGCATTCTAAAATTGGTCCTACCTTCTACCGTGAACTCTTAAAGCAGAAAAATTTTCGCTGTGAAAGCGAGACGCCAGGCTACACTGTACGTAACAGCGTCTTGCTTTCGCAACGGAGAATGTCCTGCTATAAGAGTTTATGGTAAGGCTGTAACCTCTTCCAGTACCTCTACCTCTCAACTTCACCCCTACTGCGAAGGTACCACGGCACGTGGTTAGCGTTACGCGGTACCAAACTTTCCCTGTTCAGCCGCTCTACATTTTAGCTTAATTACATTTTCACAATGTACACTTACTTACCTGGCTAGTCATTTTGCTAAGGATTAGAGGTATTTATTTCTAATTACCTTAAACAGAATAATTTTAAAATATGTTAAGAAAGTTTAGGAATTTCTGTATCTTCCAAAAACTTTATTTTTGATTATTTACTGTATATTCCGGTTATACTCACGGGTGTATTCGGGAATGCCCGACTAGTTTATTTTAGATGTTTCAATTTTAAAGTTAGCAGTCAAAGAATCAGCGTTAATTTATAAATTATTTTCATCACTTTTATTGGTATCTTCTTCCATGTTATATTCCATGCTATTATTATTATAATTTAGCCATCTTTATTTTGTTCCTTCCTGTCTGCCTTTATTTAAATCTGCTACGATTCCACTCCCACTTTTCTTTAATCTCTGTTGATGTATCAGTAATTATTTTCACTATAATTATTTTTCAACCCAGCTGCCTTGACAATATATCCAATAATATTATTTAAGTAAGCGTTAAAAGTCTTACACTCCCATCTCTTCAACAAGATTACACAAACGATTTGAACGCTACTAACACTGTAATTTCCTCTCTTGAGATTACATTAACTATTAACTCAAGCATACTTGTAACAAAAATTAGACAGAAAATAAATATTGTAACAAAAACTTACAGGAAATTAAAGAATCTAACAATTTTCAATCTTCTGTTAACTGTCAGAGTCCTTTATAAAGACAAAGAAAAGCAATATATAAGAGAACAACACTAGCGAAAGTAATATTAAACCATTTTGCCAAGTTGATTTATTAAAATACAAATACAAAGTATTTTTATCCAGAAAATATCGTGTTCCTACTGGTATTATAATTCTGAAGCATTCTGAAGAAAGTATACAACTGCTAACATATTACGATTATTAGAATTAGATTTAGTAGAATTCGGTGGATATTTTAGGTTTAATACACATTCAGATGGCCTGTCAATTGTTTTTCATCCTTGCTTCTTTATATTTCTGTATGTGTAATTAGGTAGTTAGCCAGAACACGTCATAGGCAGAAAGTTTCAAATGAATGATGCTATTTCTAATTTCCTTCATCAATTTAGATTTAAACTTAGCATGGTCAACTGTCAAAAACGGCACCAAAAGTCATATGAATGATTCTAGTTATTATTATATTACTGCAAAATAATGTCTGAGGCATCGAATTGTGAAGGCGTCAGTATGAAAAGTACAGTTTACCTTTAAAGACGCATCGTTCTGCGCAAGCATTTAGCCGTGAACCCTTTTAAGTCGCGTGCCTATTCTCATTTGAATATCGCGGAACGATAACAGCAATACAGCGAAACAAAATTAAGAAAAGCTAAAGACCAAACTAATTGAGCAACAAAGCTCAGAAGTGACTAGCATTAACCCTATAAATGCTAATTGCCAACCATAAACTACACGGCCACATCATCCATAACTAAATTACGTCCAAACCAGGGGTTGTAAATCATTGGCACGTTTCAAATTAATTCACTACAGTACCTGAGTCTAATCCGTGGCGCAATCAGCTCGCTTTTGTGACCAAAATCGAGTAGTGATGAGAATTCGTTACGCTTTTTGATTATCGAATTGTAGCAATTGTTCTTTATGAAGATAATAAAAGATGATGTGCGGTTCACTTGTTTATAAAACAATATTTGAAATAAGGTACGTACTTTATCTCCCCGGAGTCGTATTTAAAACTGTCTGTGACAAATTTCCCGTAAAAGTTTTTGTGTAATTCGCGAGAGATCATTGAAGTATGATTAAGTGACGTAAAATTTTAAATTCTGTCTGGAAGAATCAAACCCTTATGGCCCTAATTCCGTAAAGACAGGCATACATTGACCTAAAAAATCACGAAAAATGCTTATACTGAAACATTGCATCAGAAAACAAATCACAAAGTATATGTATAATGTAAGAAAGAATTTGTATTCGTTTCTAGACATAAAGAAAATCACATTCATGCTTACCAAAAGACAGACATTCACCCGCTAGCCATCCAACACTCTTTCCAAGTTTTTAGCAAATAAATTTCAAACAATTGAAAATAGATCACAAAAACCTTTCAATAAAAATAAATGGAAATCAGAGTATCATTTTTATCCTATTCCTAAAGCACAAAAAAAATATACAAATTGATTTCGAAATTCGAGATGTAATTATTCCGATTCTCAAATTGTGAATTCGTTTTTAGATGCTTCTGCGAACATCCTTATCCCGGTTACCTGCGCTGCGGAGGGTTAAATAATTTGGTACCGTATCGGGTTTAAATTTAAACATTGCACTATAATACTACGCGCAATGTTTGGTCAATTAGACCCAAATACGCGCGGGACATGTTAAAACTTTTCAAAGAAGTTTTGTAAGTGGATTTTTAAGAAAACTTTGAATCACGTGCTTTCGTGAAAAAATATTTTTGAGTTAAAAGAGTTATTTTTGTCTTTTCTATGTAGGTACCTACTATAGCAGTATATAAAATGACCCATGATACAGGCTTGACAATTATGGCCTATGCTTATAACGGGCATAATTATTTTATAACCTTTGACATTAAATAGACACATTGTTTTTGCCCGGTTTTAAACCTTCCCAGAGCTATACAGAGGCTGCATTGAGTTTACATGGTCTTTTTGAGTACAAAAATAAGCATTTAAATTACTAATAAGGAGCAAGCATCCATGGATCATAATAGCAGACTGTTGGCGATGCATATTTAACTTTTGCTTCCACCTAAAATATACTTTAAGAAGCGTTCACAATACAACACGGACTGACAGGCTTAAGAATACCTGCTTCTGCCCCCTTACCATGAACTTTTAAAGTAAGGCAGTTTACGTTGTGGAAGCGAGACGCCGCATTACACTGCACGTAGTGACGTCTCGCTTGAACATCGTTAATTGTCCTGTTTTAAGAGTTCATGGTAAGGGGGCTGTTTTGCTAAAGAATAATAAAATGAGTGGTACAACGGTAATAAAACGTCATTTTTTTAAATATTATTATTACTAGCCCAATTAAAGTTACAATATTTTTTTTTTATTTATGTTTTCATATATTTATTTTATTGAGCAATAACGAAGACAATACAGTACATTTTTTTTAATTCGTCAACTTTTCAAATTTTTGTCAAATGTTGACATGATAATCACTAATATGATGTCAACTGATTTTACCATTCGTGTACTTTTTATACCTTTTTAGCGAATAAAGCATTGACCACGAGACACACAACATTGCCTTGTTTTGCTAATACATTTGCCTTGAACGAGTAATCGCCGTAGAAGAACGATTGACCAAAAAACTTGTTGGCGACCTCTGTGTAGTTGGTTTCGTAAACGTATTCTCCCTGAAAAAAAAAGAATTACAGGCAAAGTGATTTTCTGTGTGAAAATTATAATTTTCGGCTTAAACAAAATGTTGAAGAATTAAAATTAATGTAATTATTTGTATAGTCACTTTCATATTAATTAATAATGGTGATGACTAAATGGAACTAAAGTAAACCTTTTTTAAATCAATATAAAATAACATTTAATTTATATATTGATTTTCTATGTGACGCGATTGTTAACCCCTGACTGGTTCTAAAAATTACCTATCAGAGAAATCCATAAAAGTTAAAAAACATAGTTTCGATGCGATCAGAGACCATCAACCTTTTCCGAAATAAACTGAATTCTCACCGGTTTCACAAAGCAGTTCCGCGTCACATGAAAATATCGTTCCAGAAATCCACCGATAGCAAAATGTTGACATGGCTTGTTCACTTTATAGTTCCACAGAACAGTTTTTTGTTCTCCGTTGACGTTCCACACAATGACTTTCAGCTAGGGACATTTCAATATTAAAAAATAATTGGTATTAGATAACAGGGTAGAAAGGTCTTCAAGTTTTATCTAGCATTCGATGTAAAGACTTATGTAGGCGCTTATACAAGCTTCTTGTGAAGTCATGTCAGATTATCAAAACGTATGAAAGGCAGATTTTCCGTACTTCCGATGTTCCCTAAATCATCCTTTGTATATAAGTACATGTTATTTAGTGACGATTCTGTATTTCTTTAATAAAAAACCACACTAGGAATTTCTCCTGTGTCGTGGGTGCGTTTCACACACATGAAATATCACATACAAAAACACCCAGACTCGGGACAAATATCTTTGGTTCGCACAAATTTTGGCCCCATGAGGCATTCGAACCCGCAACCCTTAGCGCAGTAGTCTCATCGCTTAGCTACTGCGCCAATCAGGCCGTCGTTATTAACCTTACCTTTCTTAATAACATTACTGCCTGAAAGAAATAATCATGCATTATTAATTATTACCTCTTCGATTTGTGATGGGATGACAAACGTAGTGTTATATACCGCGATAGAGCTGTATTTGTCTGTTTTGAACTGCGATGACGTATACGTTGCGTTTTTCGACCTTGGACCTCGGCATGTATGATAGTTGTACCATTGCACGGTGTAGGGACCCTGCCCGAATAAAACTTATAAGTGAGACGAAGTCTTCAATTCTACATACAATATATTGGTGCTTACCCTCAAATCGAGATCCCAAATCATATTCCACCCTAACGTTATTGTCAGAAATCGCTAAATGCCCCATTAAGCTTAAAAACAATATTTGTTTTACGTGAATTATTATGAATAGAACGGCTACCCACAGTATATCAGTAAGGTATTTCCCGTGATTTTAAACTACAGCTAAAATTAGTTCATAGTTTGAAATTTATTCATATTTTCCATTAAAATTGAGACTGTTTTGCAAAGTTATTTTAAATATATGAGAGTTAAACTACACATTTTCCACTGTTGATGCAGCTTGAATTGGGAATTTTCTAGGGATGAGGCCTTTGTTCAATAGTGGACGTGTTCCGACTGATGATGGTGCTGCTTGAAGTTGATTCCCTAGTTGCAGTGATCAATGAGGCACTTGCATGTATTTTAACTAAAGAAAGAATCAATTCATTCAACTTAGAGTAGTTGAAGAAAGCTTTGCATACTTATATAACTCGAGTAGTCGTACAATTTATGCCATTAGCACTTCGTACCTGAGTAAAGTAAGTACTTTAACATACCGACAATGATATTTCAAAAAGTACAGATATGTTACCAGCGCGCTCATTATGAAGACTCAAAAAAAAAGACAATTGTAGTCTTGTATACTACAACTGTTGTCCGATTTGACATAAGACTAGTGCAATTCGGACTTAGAGTTGGAAACACTTTTCTCGTTATTTTAGTTAGCATATGACGTATCTATACTTTTTGACAAATCATTGCATATTGAACAGTGCCCCACATTATAGCTAGATACTTACATAGTTGTTAGCGTCCTTTTTCATTAAAAACTCTATAGAGGCAACACGCGATATAAATATTAAAATCAGGATTCTTAAAATCAACATTATACAGGCCATACAACCTACCGTGATAAATATGACTTTCAAATTACTATTATTTGTGCCTTAACGTTTTTATAATGAATCTCCGTGTAATGGTTATTTAATTTAAATGTTTGATACATCCGCAATGAGCGAATCAATCTGTCTACTCGCTTACATATGCATTTACGTGAATTACTTATGAACTCAGGGATTTTAGTTCACTTAGGTTCAGTATGTGCCCGATACAAAATCCCGATATAAAAAATACGCATAGAATTTTTACCCTATTATTACATTTGCCTTCACGTACCTACCTAACGCTTAATCTTTGTCTCCTGCAATGCTTTGGATCTTAAAGAATTAGTCCTTCAGTTTCAATAAAAAAATAAGCAAATATGGTAGCTAGGTTGACCACCCCAGGGTTGAACGAACGTAAACATAATTGGCTAAGGCCATACATCAACCCTTACTACTTATAATATGCCAAAGTTTTTCTTGGTTTATCGTTAATTCAATATCCTGGATTTAATTATCTGAAATCACCAACCCGCAGTGAGCTAGCGTGGTGATCAGTGATCAATCCTTCTCTATACGAGAAAAGTGTGTGCCTGTGCCCTGCAGTGAGACAGTTATAGGCGATTATTATTAAGCAGCAAGAGGGTACAAAAATGCTCGACTAACAATGAAAGCAAGGTCCGCAACAAAGCACGGTTCTCGTGTTATGTTTTAGTAAATTTTCGTATCGTCATCTAGATTGGGTGTTAAACTTTTAGTAAAGTAGTATTTTTAATGTGTTATTTAAAAAAAAACAGTCAAAGTACTGTAGATGAAAATAATTATGTAAATAAACAAGCAAACAAATTCTAGTTTCATGTTTGAAACATTCGCTTTGAGTTCCAAATGTAATTAACTGTTCTAGAAAAAAACGTCGAAATATAATAAGCACACTACCTACTTTTCATACTCGCATTTTCTGTTTAAGACTTCCTACTATAGAGTCTTGACTGTACATCGTCGTAGCAGTATATTACTTATATTATAGTAAGTCTTGTGACGTAGTTGCTGAGTGCATGGACTCTGCACGATGGCTTGAGGGTCAAGCTACCCTAAGTGCTTCACTTTAAAGCAAAGCACTCAAAGTAGGCTTGAGTGAAAGTAGTTGAAGATTGTTTGGTGAAAAATATTTTCTATACAACATGGACGGCATAAAATACGTTATGAATGATATTAAAAATTGTTCTAGCTGTGATCAATGATCATCACAATGCAGAGTAAAGGTCTTCGTTTACTCAGGTTTGTTTATTCAATTGTGGGGTTTTGGGATCCACAGTTAATGGTTCAAGTTAATTCTGCCACCAGCCTCCTTACCATGAATTCTTCAAACAGGAAATTTTCCGTTTTGGGAGCGGGACGCCGCTACGCGCATTATAGTACGGCGTCTCGCTTCCACGACGGAAACTGTCCTGCTTTAGGAGCTCATGGGCTGGCCACCACATACTTTTATGCCTGACGTAGCTTCTAGCGTTTTAAGTTGTATCTTTCAACACGTGCAACTCCTGCCGTTGCAAAAAAATAAGCCAGGTTGGTAGCTGGGTGACTGCCCTTTGTGCTGCACAATATTTAAAATGATTTTAGGGCAGTGACGAAAGCTTTTTTACTGCACCCGAAAAAAAACTATACAGTTAGAGCCCAAAAATTTTAAACACTGAAGTATGTACTTAAACAGCTAAAACGACTACTTCCTACATCTAATTCAAGTGTCTACAAAATAACAAATGAGTTCATACATTACGGCTAGCCGTCCATAACTGATTCAGATTAGAACTAATTGCTACGTTATGATGAACGGGCGCCAGATATCGGTGTGTGCCCCTATCTGTTGTTTCAATTAGGACATTTCAAACTCCTAATTGATATATGTCTTGACGTCTTTATGATAGCAAGTGGATCGTAAAGAAATATCTGTTTCTGTTTGAGAGTCCTGAGAATACTCTTGTTTTGATGATGAATAGATGACCTGGATTTTGTGTTTGGTTCAACGCAATAGACTCGCCTCCTATCACATTAGGAATAGAACAAAACTGGCGAAATGTGTGTACTTCAAACCTCTGCCTAAACCTCCGGGAAACAGGCGTCACGTTGTGTGTGTGCGTGTGCTCTTGCGTATGTGTGTGCTCTTGCGTGCGTGTGTGGTTGTGTGTATGATAATAGATAGTACAACGTGCCGTTGTTACATGATTGTAAAAGAAGACTAAACAATATATCTTACTGACCCAAATCAAGCGCATAATAACAACATTGAGTTAGGTACTACCTAAAGAAAGATATTTGTCTCACATACTTTCAAATATTCTAGACTATAAACGCTAAGAGACAACATTGTAAACTCAACATCAATAGTTTGGAATCACAGCACGTGGCTAGCATTATGATCGCTCCTCTGAAATCCTTTGTCTTGCAGACAGACAATGTTAAAGTCAAATACTCATAAATATGTATATACCTGCAATAACATCTATATTAAATTATTTTATTATTATAGGTATTATTAACAGTGACTGCCTCGTTGGTCTAGTGGTCAATAAGCGCAACTGCAGAGCATGAGGTCCTGTGCTTGAATCTCAGGTCGGGCAAAGTATGACTGGGTATTTCCATTAAATAATTCTCAGCTATATAGGCTGATGATGATGATGATGATGAATTCTCAGTAGCACCAAAAGGTCTGGATTTGTGCCCGGTCGATGGCAGGGTCGTTGCCTATTACATTAAGACCTTTAACATAACTGGCGAAATGTGGATGTACTATACATCCTTGTTTATCGCTTTGAGGAATACAGGCGTGATGTTATCTTTTTACTAACTGTGAGACCATGAGGCCATGATGGTAAAGAAAATTGGAAATAGTAGTATGCATGAGGTAGCTTACTACTATTCCCAATTTTCTTAAAACTTATTTCACTCATATCCCGTTACAAAACCGTTAAACGTTCAACCTAGAAAGTCACATCCTGCTAAAACAAGACAAATTGATAATCAACATCAAAATGTATCGAATCATTCCAGATAAGTGACGACTAATTAATTAGAACGTTTAATTAATTATACGGCTAAAAGCTCTGTTCATAAATTATGAACGGCCTTGGACTTGCTCTTCTTAAGGCTGTTTTCGCTTTGTGTTGCACATCAAGTATTTATGTTTAATGTGTTACGGACATTCCCTTTGTGATCTTAGTTTTAGGGATAATAGTGCTTAGGTAGGATTAAATAAATGTTAGTTGTGCAAACGGTACTAATAGCTGATTCGTACGTACTGTTTCCTATCAATCTACCTCTTTACCGCAGTGGCTCGATTGGGTTGAGTGGGTTCGATTCCCGCACGGGACAAAACTTTGTGCGACCCACAGATGTTTGTCCCGAGTCTGGGTGTTTGTGTATGTGATACTTCATGTTTGTGAAACGCACCCACGACACAGGAGAAAATCCTAGTGTAGGGCGACGTTTTTAAAAAAAAATGATAGGACGAACGGTGTCTCTACCGGTGATGTCTTAATCACATGGGCAGAGGAAACCATTGATTGTATAAAAATACGTGTAAAGGGTTCAGGGTCTTTGTCACCAAGAAGCTCTGTTTTTAAAGTGTCTTATTTAAAAGGCAATATATGTAGTTTACTAGCCAGATGTTTATGTTGCCAGTATCATTTTAGTATTATTAATAATAATAATACTAATTAAAATGTTTATTCACTCAAAAGTAATAAACAGATTAGACATAAGGTGGTAGGTTCATACAAGTATATTATTTAACAAAATTCCATATAACCAAAAATGATAAACCCTGCTTCTTAAACTAGGAGACCTGTATCTTAAGAGACAGTGTTTGGCTAAACTGTTCATAAATTGCCTTTATAAGAATTACTCATTGTTGGTATTTTATCATCACTTTCAATGCAATATCTATTTACAAATACCGCATGGTCTTTAGACGCATATTAATGTGTTATTTTTACATGAAGACAAGGTATGCAGAGGTGTATACGTGAGTCAGTCAATAAGGATAGTAGTTATGTAGACTGTCCAGGGTACGGCAGACATGTCCAGGTATCGTCATTCAGAGAGACTATTGTTATACCTTTAACAATAATACGAACTTGTGGCATAACGCAGTTTTATGTGGTAGGTAGTCAAGTTTTTTCCCAAATAAAAAAAAACATAAGCTTACGAATTCAAACTAAACTTGCAAACGTTTAGTAATTACGTTAAACAATTCAAAGGCCAATTTTAATGGTTAATACAATTTGAAACGTAATAAAAAACTGCTGACGGCACTAATTTTATTTGAGTAGCCCTTTCTTGGCACCCTACTAGTCACGGTATTTTGAATGGTGCCTCGTTTGAACCGTTATATTTAAAGTGAGTTGGTTCCACTTTCTTCCGTTCTCGTCTCGGTTCATTATAAGAGCACAAAGCTTGTGTAGAAGTTTAAAGCGTTTTAAATGTTGATGCTTTATCTTGGTATCATCATGTTTCATCACTAGAATAGAAAGTTTCTTTGTACTTTTTGGCAAAGCAGAATTTAGTTTGGTTTTTTTTCTTTGTCAGATTATACCTTGATCTTATGCCGAACTATAACTTGTAGTATCAATAATAGAATTCGATAAGAGTACACAACTTTGTAGGGTAGTTTCAAACTCATCTCTTTGGATTGCTTGATATACGCATCAAAGTGCTCATGATCAAACTTATCTCTTTGGATTGCTTAATAGATATACTCTTCAAAGTGCTAGTGAGATGTCAATCTTAATGTGGTTTCTCTAGTTTGGAGTTCAATGAACTTACCACCTTACTACCTACCTACCTTACCCACAGTTTGGACATTGTGATGATTTGATTATGACGAACAAAATAACTTACTATGTTGTCGGTAATACTTGTGCTTCTATCAATATAATATAATTCTTTATCGACTTTCAGAGAGCATTAGTTTATTCTCCATTCTTTTCAATATTATTTGTATCTAATGTATACTGCTTTACTATAAGACAATTATTATTTTAAACACCTCACTCTAGGAACTTACTTCTGTATCGTGGGTGCGTTTTGGAAAGACTAAATATCCCATAACGCAAACATCCAGACTCGGGACAAACATCTGCGGATCACACGATTTTTTGTGCCGAGTGTGAATCGAACCCGCAAACCTTAGTGCAGCAGCCCAATCGCTTAGCCACTGCGCCAATCAGGTCGCCATATTACATGATACTAATGCTGTTTTAGCCAAAATGTGAGTATGGTGCAGCTGAAGTCCCTACAAATTCCTAAAGTATATAGTCCAAAGAATAGACATCAGTGTTCTCGATAGCGCTAATAACAACATACTGCGGTCATCAATCCGTTTGTCCAAGCGTCCAATACGGCCGTTGATCGTGGTAGTTTATTACGAGGCTTACGACTAGCGATTGACATTTACAGGCCGGAATTATGGTAATGATAAGTCACGCGTCAGATAGCAGCTATGACAACAATGCTGGAACAACAGAACTGGAAATAGGGGAAATAAATACAGTCACGAAGAATAATAATAAAGGAAATATCGCAAACATGACTGGTAAATATGCTGCCTTGAGTATGGAAAAATTGTGACTGGGAATAAGGTTGAAGGAGCAGGTATAGAAAGGACATAGTTCACATGATGGGTATAACTTTAAATATGATCGGCATTTCTGAAGTTACGCCTATGCTCCTATTATTGTGTCGACAGAAGATGATGTGGGTGTACTATATGTGCACCTCTGCCTACCCCTTCGGGGAATACAGGCATGATGTTATGTTTATGTTTGTTTTTAGAAGATGATAAAATAGCTTCCGTAGAAGAAAGCCAATCGTTTGCACCGGACGATCAAATTAATCATCATATCGTCATTTATTTTGTAAAAGTTCTCTTGTGCTTGCTTGGAAGCAGATATATACCTATATAAAAAAAAATATTTTATCCGTAATAACCACAACACTGGACAGGGTTTTGTGGAGGAATAATGGAAAGGCCTTTGCCCAGCAGTGGGACACCGAACAGGCTACATAAACATTTATTGAAGCCTTATACTGCAAATAAAGTACGGCAAACATGATAATAACATCTAAAACACATTTCTAATTATCACTGACTCTAGTAACTAATCTAATTCAAACGCTACACAAAACACTGAAGTTATCAGGTGCTACACAGCGGTGTCTTAATCTTTAACGAGTTTACTTCTGCCCATCTTTGAAACTTTTACGTTCCCCGATTATTCTTCTAATTAGCCGACCCTCTTGGATAATTAGTATATATTCGGGTACTACAGTTTTATGTGATATTTTGTAATAGGTACGTACCTGTTTTTGCACTGTTTGCAAGTAAACTCATTTTTCGTTATATTGAATTACTGATTTCTAATTTAAATTTAGTAGAAGTGAGAGTAATAGCAAGTGGAAAAGTAGTGAGGAGTCAGTGGTATCTGTGAAATTTTCGTGCGTAAATTTTTTGTTTACAAAATTAAGCCCCTCCGCTGATATATGTCGAGTACCATTTCTTTTTTGTTTTAAAGAACATTGGGTGTTTCTCTGATTTCATAAAGTTTTTAATGCTAACAGCTGGCTATACGAAGTTTTAGCGTTAAAATATTAAAGAAGAATAAGACGTGCTTTGAATAATTAATAAGTTTGGAACTGGAATTATAGTATTTCAGATCCTAACAGTATAATATTATGAAATCGTGTTTAAGAAATATTTTCCTTCAATTTTTAAATTAAAAATAATAATATACCATCCGATTGTTACAAAAAGGATTACTTAGAAAGAATCAATGAAAAAGACGTAAAGAAGTTAAAAGGGTTGACACAGTAACTAAGTACTCGGCTGTTTGTGTTAAGGGTCAAGGAAATTGATATCTTGACATTGAGATATTTTTTGGAAGCTCCTATCCCATTTAAGGTTACTGTCATCGGGGTTCGGCTATTCGAATCAAACTAGAAGAAGTATTCATTGAAACAACTAGGTTTACGGATTTTATCGCGGATTTTTGGTCCCTTTCGAATCTTTTACAGCATTTATGGTCACGGGCAGACTGAGGTGTTAAACGTCTGAGAAGAGAAGTATTCATTTTACACCGTAGATCATAATGATCATAATAACTTGTTTATTTTTCCTAATTTTGACAGATAGACCGCGACGGATGGCATTGTTTAAGGGAGGCTTATCCCCAGCAGTGGGATATTGAAGGCTGTGGATGATGATGATGCTGGCAAACAGATTGTGCTGCTGGTTAGTTTGTTGCTCCGTGTCTTCTACCCAGCTATAGCACTAGGAACTGGTGAAGAGCGTGCGTTTTGAGGACTGTCTTGATATAATTGACGTTCAAAAAGTACCATTATTTATTATAGACTATTGTGAAAAAATATTTTTTGGTCTTTATATTTTTTTGCCATAGATCTAGAAATTCTTAAACCATGTTCGAACTAAATTGCTAAGGTATTTTTTGTATTTCTATCCGTTGGTTTAATTAGATAGAGCAACGAACAAAACACGCTTGCATTGGACCAAAGTCAAAAAGGTATATCCAAAATAAACTAGAATCCAGTTCCTGGCTTTAGAACAGACAATATGCACCAAATATCTGTTGCCTACTACAAATTTCCGTCCAAAATTTTCACTACAGACACAATCTCGTTGAGTGGGCTAAAATCTCCGATGTGACAATTTATCTAATAAAGTAACAACATTGATGTCAGCATATAGTGAGCGTACAAAATATGATGGCCAAAGAGCTATTAGATATAATTCTGTCAAATAATTATGGACACTAAGACTGTGGGAAACCGGTGGAAGCAAATGGCACGTTTTCGTTTATTGTGGCATTCTAAGTCCACCCGCCTTAGAAAGCCGACTGATGATGACTGAAGACTAACAGAATAAGATCTATAGACCCTACATACATTATAACTTAACACTTTGACTGTGCGAGAAGCAGACACAATAGTAAAACAATAGCTATGGCCCATCCCTGGGTCATTACACTGGGGGTCATATACAAAGGGTTAAGTTCCATCAACATTATTTTAAATGTATAGCTTATAAAGAAATCTAAAGGAGGTTTTAAAACCAAAAATTTCCACGTGAACAACATTTACTATTTTCCACTTCATCCAAATTAATGCATTTACTCATACAGTTCCCCCATCCCTGACCTTTTGAAGAACATCACTAATAAACTCGAGTCCCCTTATACTTCGAAAATCCCCTTTGTCAATCCTCTCATTCATTCCCAACACGTGACGAAACCAACGACGCATACCGACAATTTACATATCTATAAAAGCAAGATAACGTCCTATTACATCATTCACTTGACTTAGGTAAGCGGCCTACGCGAAATTAAAACTAGCTAATATATTATTTTCTTTTGATCCTTCTTTATTACGTACGTAAGCTGGAATTCTGTGAAGTCAAATATACTGGTAAGATTATGGTGTGAGTATCCAATTTAGTACATCGTTTAGAACTCTACTGTGGTCACCCCTCCTACCTTCCTCGGAGGTTCTTTGGGAATGTTTTGCGTGTAAGGACAGTTTAGGTGTTCCCGAATTATATACCAATATGAGGCGATAATTTTGTTTTGGGATTCCAAACGATGTTTATATTGAGTCTTGTTTCTTGCTTCGTTTTTTAACTAACATTTAGTAAGTTTGTATATTAGTTAAATATTTTATGGATTCACAGTAAAATATAGTGGTAATCCTACTATCCTATCCTACTAATATTATAAATGTGAAAGTTTGTGAGAATGGATGTGTGGATGTTTGTTACTCTTTCACGCATAAACGGCTGGACCGATTTGGTTGAAATTTGGTATGTAGATAGGTTATACCCTGGATTAACATATAGGCTACTTTTTATTCCGAAAAACTGTAGCGGGTAACACCGCGGGGCGCAGCTAGTTAAATATAATTATTATAGTGATTTTGTCAAGTGGTATCCAGCCTAGAATAGACCACCCCCTATCCTCCCGTGGGTGTCATAAGAGGCGACTGAGGGAAAATCCAGAAGATTTACTGCAGCGTCTTATATAGCTTCACCACCAATATGCGATGCCCAAACCACTTGCCAAACGTGGGGATTATGGAAGCCCCCTCCCTTTACCTTCTCCTCTGTTCAACAGTGGACGTGTTCCGGTTGATGATGATTATAGCGATTAAGTTGGTATACTATTCTCTCAACATCGTTAATGTATACTGTACGATTCCAACAGAATTAAATTGCGTTTCAGTCTGTATTTACAGGCATAATTAATAAACTGGATGTTTTTGATGCATTACATCTGGTTTCAGAATAAAATAATATTTTGTGTGGAAACGAATTCTCGTAATTGCAGGGATCCCATCGGAATCGATTCGAAGAATAATAAATGATTACCTGCTAATATCCACGTATTCCACTTTGTATGGTATATTTAACCTGATTTAAAGCTACTTAACATTTATTTATACCATACGATTCGATAGATCCGTAATTATGTTTAAAGAAAATTTGCACACGGTTTCCATCCATCTATAGTCTTGTGACTTTCTTAGGCTGAGGTGAGGTAATCTGACAAATTTAAATAGAGATTAAGTTCATTACTATGACGCTTTTGTAGTCAAATCATAATATATGTATATTACTATATCGTTTATAGAGTACAGCTGGTGTGCCATTGTGTTTATTTTTTGTTTTTGATTTATTTCAGTTTTTCGTCAATATTCCACTCAAGTCTTCCTTAATCGGATCGCAATGACTAAACAGGACTTACTAAACGCGAGTGGGATGGAGTCGTAATAAAAAGTAGCGTCTGTACACATATTTACGTCTCGAGACGCGGGGAGCTCTCCCAGGCTTTATTATTTACGCGCCGCGACTGTCGCCGTGTTGACGCTAGTTAAGGTGGGGCTTTAATGTTTAGGATGATTAGAATAGCTCTTGCGACTGTAAAGTCGCAGCTTTGTAACACGGAAGACAGGGTACGATTAGTCGCAATTAAAATAGTAGCACTACAATACAGGGGCAATTAGTAACCATGAATGCTGTAAAGGATTCAACATGTCATACTTTTGATTATTATTTTAATTTTTCCCTGCAAAGGTTAAGACTAAATCTGAGAAAGTCCATAAGTGACGATATCGAATTGATTATTCATTGCCTTATATAGACACTCAGCTCTGTTATTCACCAACTGTCTGCGCTAACTACCTAGACTAGCTGTTGTGTTATAATATACCTGCCCCCTTAACATGAACAGTATAATGCAGCGTCTCGCCTTCACATAATAAACTGCCATGCTTTAAGAGTTCATGGTAAGGGGGCTGTATTGCTATCGTTAAGCTTACGTTAGCACCGAATGTTAGCATGAAAAATGATTGCTGTTGTAATTTGAAAATCGCGATTCCCAACAATAGTCGCCCCAGTAAAACCGTACCTAGTACTTCAAAATATGAAAGGTGCCCGATGAAGTAGCGGTGTGAGTCGGCCACAGAGAATATAAACCGCACACCCGGCGTGCATACACGTCCGCGTTTTACGGGGATTGCATTCAGACAAAGAATATTCGCTTTTTACTTGTTTTCGGCGAAAAAATAAACGCAATAATGAAACTGCCGACAACGCTTCGAATTTCTGGTCTGTTCAATTCGAGCTAGTGAAAGAGAGAGAGAATTGTATGATATGCGTGTAAGGATTTCAATTAAAAATTGGAATCCTTACACGCATACCATACAATTCTCGAATATTAAAAATTTCCCATTCCTAAGTAAATATATTAATAGTCATGTAACAGTGAATTTGCCTTGAGGCAATTTTATACTATCTTGTTAACTTATTTTATCTAGGTATTCATTTATATATTTGGGTACCATTTCTATTTTAAACGCAATTTAAGGTTACCTTTAAAAGACGTTGTAAGAACTGTTATATTTAAAACTGTCTGTGACTAGTTGGTTTCCAAAAATAGGCTTTTTTCGAAAATTTATAAACCTACTCAACATTTCGGTTAGATCGTGATGAAGATAAACAAAGTTACTTTCTAATTTGAAATAGTAAATATCCATCCCATTTGAAAACTGGAATTTTACACGCGGGATGGGGTAGAAGTAGATACCAATTATGCTATACCAGAATTTAATTGTACGAAACCGTATCAAAGTCCGTTCTCCGACTACAGTATGATGGTTGTAACAAACGTTCAAACTTCTAATAACACTAGTGGGATTTATTCACCGAGTTAGTGTTGTTGCGCAAGCGGATCCCCATTACAGCTGTTGTCTGTGACAGGTTGATTGATTCTTCTTAAGAGTTCAGCTGGTCAGTTGTTCCAGTTTTATCATCGTGCTTGATGCGTCAACTTTATTTATTTCTTGCAGCTGTAGGGTACTGTTTTATATTGGTTGTACTGTTAAGAACTTAGTTATACCAGCTTTATTTAGTTGCGCAATTTTTTTGCAGTGATCTGGTCTACGATCAGGAAGACTCGTGATAAGAAACCGTGAAAGATGGAGCGGTTTGGTAGATGAAAGGGAAAGCCTTTGCCCAGCTGTGGGACCCAAACAAGGCTGGGTAAAAAATGTCAAATATACAGCGTTACTGGTAAAAGTTTACTTTAATACGTGAAATAAAATAATATTTAAAGCCCTAATACATGCACGTATAAAGATTGAATTTGACTAAAATTCTAGCTCAAACAACGGAAAATAGATACAGAGATAAATCCAGTCCAAGATTAAAGCCGTATTAGCTTGACGCTAGATTCATTAAATGAAACATTGTGTTCAGCCACATTACCTACCTACTAACTGAACAAACAAGGCTAATCCTCGGTCATACAAATCTTGTAAACTAATATTTTATTACAAAACAGTTTTCATACTTCGAATCCCGATTCTAACAGCCAGTTACATAATTTTGATTTCCATGTTGTGTTTGCTTTCAAAATTGGAATAGAGTCCAGTTCTATTGCAAATTTCAAGCTCAAAGATTTATTGCCAACCAGTGACCGGTTTCAGCATACATTTAAGCTTATATAATAGAGTTGTATTCGTAAGCTGTGGTCCGTGTTACTATTACTCATGTTTATGCCTTTCTGCATTTTGAAGAGTATTCAAATGAATACAATAAATATTTATGAATAACTGACAGCGTGTTTAAAATACTGTGTTTATTTCGAAAATTAATTCATGCCCTAAAGCACAGCTACCAAAATTAAACAAATAAATATTCACAATGCAAAAAGTTTTACTTATTTTGGTTTCAAATTTCGAAAATATCTACAGGTAAATATTAATCTATGTTATTAAAAGCACATTGATTTACTGTATTCAGTGTTTTTTGGTGTGCTATAAATAATATTATCTATCTATTATTGCACAATTCCAATTTTAAAAGAACAAAAAACAAAATGAGCTCTACAGCCATATTATGTATACAAACGAAAATTTAATAAACATAAAAATTAAGCACTCCCATTGGCGAGCTATTTCGGATTCGATCGAAATACAAATATTGGTATGAATAAATTTTATATTTTTGGTGCAGTATGAAAATTTTAACAAGTCTATTGCACATGATACGGATTGCTCACGCGTACACAGAATTTCAATATCCGTCCATGGGTTTAAAGAGGTACTTCCACTCCGTAGGCTTCTATTGCACTAGCGATTATACGATATTAAAATCGTTCATTTTAATATTGCATACAAACCGATTTTACTTTGTGCTAGTATACAAGCTTTGTACAGCTGGAGTATCAAAAATGTGTTCAGTTATATTAAAAATCTCGATTGTGTCCTTTATCGGGTGGGCTACTCGAAACGCATTAGTTTCTTCAGCTTACGGCTACTGTAAATTATCTTCACATTTGGAATTTACATTAACCACTAAATCTAGTCGAATGGAAAGAAATGGAAAACAATACCTATAACCTAGGTTTACTACTGTTGATGAAACATATTTTTATACCAAAAATTTTTGTGTCTGTCTAATCTTTTGCTACAACGACATACGTTGCTAATAAAATCTGCCTTAGACAAACGCATTCTACTACAATGAGTAAACAGCCTAACCAACGTTCTGACATTTTAATATAAATTCGGTATTTTACTGGCGGCTCCGATATTAGTGGTATTTGAATATCGACAGCGATACAAGCTAGTTCGGCGATGGTAGAAGGAAATTAAATGGATGAATGATATTTAGTGTCTGTGCTGACCGGAGCAGCGAATGTAGTGTCTGGCAGTATTATATGTATAGCGAAGAGGGGTTGTAATGTGGACGAAACATCCTTTTAGATTTACAAGTTTTTTTTTAAATTGTAATGTTGTTTGTAACACATAAGTTATATGTTTTTGGTGAAACCTTGCAATCTAAATTAGAACCACGTCTTGACATCCGATTGAAATGAAATTTAGATACTTATATAGGTTTGGTGATAATATGAGCTGGTCTGATGATGGAGTTAAAGGGTGGTCATAAGAACTCTGAGCCGATATTACGCATTCCTATTGAGTTTGGGTTTGTTTTATTCGTCTTCACTGGTCATTCGAGTCTAGCTGATTTAAAAGCTTATGTTTTTACTTCTACGTAGTCAGAGTAAGTGGTGCTTATAGTCACGATTTAGTATGAATATTTTATGTTGAATTTAGCAATTTCGTTGGCCTTGTAGTGGGACAGTTATAGGCTGTTATTATTTTTATTTATTATTATTAGCCGAATGATTGACTCTTTAGCTTTGGTTTAAATTCATTCGATTCCTGTAAACGTCAAATATTTGTATGTGTCGAAAATTATTTGTTCCAGGTCGGTGGAAGTAATATATTTTGATGCCTATAAAACGCACCAAGCAAAAAAAAGAATAAAAAAATTGATTGATTTAACACTTTTTCCGTATAATAGTCAATGGATAGATTTTATTTAGGAGTTTATTCCAATCTTGAAAGTAAACCTAATACAAATACCATTAACAAAAAGTTCAGACCACAGTAATGACAAAGATGAATGCTACAGCTATTTCATCCCATTATTTGATTTCGTTAACAATACCGACATCAAAGAAAGGGGAAGCTCCTTTCTTAACTAGTGGCCACTCAAGGGCTATACATACATATAGCACAATAGCTCTTACAATAATATCTTCTTGTCTCGTTAACTTCATACGATATCCGTACTTTATCACCCCCCTACCTACCCCCATTATGTCGCGGAAACGTTTTTAGTTCAACAGATCACAAGAAAGAACGTACGAGAAAGGAATTGCAAATTTAATAAAACTCCACACAAGCTAATATGAGCTTTATTGACTAGAGCATATGGTTCGAGAGGGTGGTATTATTTAAGTTTGTAAAAGCCATCACAAGATTAAGCGTGATCATTGATGTGGTAATTGTATCTATAAGGAGTTTCAGCGAACTATTTCCCTGGAATTCCTTTATTGGTATTATGGTTTACAAGTTAAGCTTTTCGTTTTTTTATTTCTTTGTGATATTAAATATCAAAATACTAAGGTCGATAAGGCTATAAGATTTCATGGGAAAAAATCATAGTCTTAATGTTTTTATTAAACACTTACAAAACGTCAAATCTGGTTGCTCGTATCCAAAATATCGTTTTCATAGCGAAGGACCAGCAAGAAACTCTATAGTTACTTTTTTGTATAGGTACATCAACAATCATTTAAAGTATGAGAGAATAATGAGAATATCTCTTCCGCCGCCAGAAAATTGTGTCGAGAGAGGCGACGAAAACAATATGGGCCCAATTAATGGTATAAACCTCTGCTTAAGGCGTGATTTTACTTGTTAATAGTAATGCACTCATCAATTTGTATATTTGGATTTTCAGTCACAACCCGGGGGTAGAATTGTTTCTGAAATATTAATTGGCTCGCGCCGTATATATGAAACTGTTCTACAAATCGTACGGGCGCGTAACTGGCCTCATACTACCATCCTAACATATCGTGGAATACACTAGTGCTTGTAACCATATATAATTATTAAAGCAACTGGCCTTTGCCCTGCAGTGGGACGATCATGGCTGAAATAATAATAATAAATAATAATAAAGCAACTGTAGTGGGTATGTCGGAACGTATCAAAACTTTGCGAAAGCTTCGGATAAGTCTAGATAACTAGTCAGTCCAGAATTCGTAGGTACGCATGGAAAATTTACCCTGCGACTTTTCTTTAACAAAAATTGTCTTTTTTAAATAAAAAAATGCAAAATAAAAAAACAGCCTTCAAAAAAACAAACTTAAAACTGTTAAATAATATTTAATGCACTTCACTTTACATAAGCCAAGTTAAAGTCGGTCCTTCTTTTTGAAGTCGGTAAAAAAGTAGCTCATATCCTTCCCTAAGATTCAAACTATCTCCATATCAAATTTCATTACTATTGATTCAGTGGTTTACCCGTTATGATCTAATACGGACGGTCGAAACTACTTTCGAATTTCAATAGTACGAATTTTAAAAACATATTTTTGACTACAGCAGGAATAAGGTCCTTGACACCGGTAATTCACGTCCAAGATAATAGATGGCGCTACCGAGTTAAGGGGTAGGCTGTTCAAACGAAATTAGGTATCCTTAAATCCCTTGAGAGCAATTTTAACTAAGCTTTTAGTAAAGGCCCGTTTAAGTTAAAACCTTTCGGTATTGATCAAACACTAAAACCATGTACTTCATGTATGTTTGATATAAATTGGTTAATTGCTTATAAGTGAAAAGGGCTGGCTGAATGAACGATCAAATAAAACATATGTTATGACGTAATTATAACAATCTTAATGAGTTTAAAGACTGTTAGAATAGGGGCGTGAAGTGGGCTGTAAAATGTATTATTGTAATTAACTGCATCAAACAACTGTATTAGATGTTCTCATTATTTTGTCGCTGTGAAAACCCTTCTTTAAAATAGTGTCTATCTAATACGGTATTGCACTTTGCACTGGTGTTTATCTTAAAAATCTTTCGACAGTATTGAAAGAACTACATTGCGACTAAAATGGTAAATATTTTTTTAAATTATAAAGGCATTATCCCTACAAAACAAGTTAGCTAATATTATCAAACAAAGCATTCCATCCACATTTATATTCTAAACCACAGAACCATTATCAGCTTAATCCAAATTCGTTCCTAAGTTTTTACATCACAAACCTAAAACTTGTGTAATCTGTTTCTCTGGGAGCACTAATTGCGTTTCTAGTACTTCGCCTTGTTTATTAAGGTCCTCAAACTTTGTTATTGGCTTCTTAATGTCTAACTTTAGTGAAACAGTGCGGAGGCTTAGATGATCCCGTTTGGTGAATGCTAAATGTTTGTTGGTCCCAATGTTGGTGTTGGCTGTTGGTAATGGTCATGTTGATGACAATTATTACGTAATACAATTTAGTTCTTATATCTAGTGCGTATAGCAACAGATATTACGGATGATTGTGTTTTACTTAGTACAAGTATCTAGTAGAAATAAAATATAGTAAAAAAAATATATAGTAGAAAGCAAAAGTATATAGTAGAAATCGCCTCGCAACATGAACTTTTTATGTGCAGTGAAACTCCTGGTCAAAGATAATACCTGTCCTTGTGAGGCCTAGCTATTTATAGATTGTAATTTCCTAAAAAAATGTCCTGTAGTTTAGAAATTATGATTTCTTTACTTATTTTGTTTGTGCACTTTTTCTGTCCTCCTCATTAGAATAAAAATTATCTATGACTCAAAGGTTTGCTGTAATACAACTCAATGTTGAGTTAAGCTCGCCTCTGTACATCAAACGTGTTATATATTATTGTATGTTTTATTCTTTTATGTGTACAATAAGTCTTTAGGCTTTTTTTTTTTAATAAACGTCGCCCCACACTAGGAATTTTTCCTGTATCGTGGGTGCGTTTCACAAACATGAAATATCATATACACAAACACCCAGACTCGGGACAAACATCTGTGGTTCGCGCAAAGTTTTGCCCCGTGCGGGAATCGAACCCGCAACCCTTAGCGCAGCAGTCCAATCACTTAGCCACTGCGCTAATCAGGTATTACTTTTACTTTCATAATAATATGTATGTTATTGTGACTAATTATGTAGGTACTTAAACAATATATTATGCCGACAACAAAGAGCAACATAGCAAATTAGCAATTTCCTTTATTACTTCACGTATTTTCTCAGTCGTGTCAGTATACAACAACCATATTACCTAGATTATGCCAGACATGCGTAGACGTACGCGTACGTTTGTCTAGGAAGGAGGTTTGTGACGCAGGAAAAAAGTAAGGTTCACTCAATTGTATGCCATATCCAATGACATTGGTGCGATCTACATCAATGAGACCGTACTTCTAGTGTTAGAGTTGTTTTACTTTGTTTATACTTTACTGCTAATACGAACATCAATTTACTTAAGATATTAGATAAGGTAAGTCATGAGCTCGGGTCCTATACGCACTTATTAAAAATAGAGGTAGCTAGTATATTAATTAAACAAAGTTGTCTTGGGATATTTGAATTGAACAAATTATATTATTCTACATTGACTGTCTCGTTGATCTAGTAGGCCCTAATCGCGACTGCTAAACATGAGGTCCCGGGCACAGTTACACAATTACAGTTATTGCGTTTTTCTAGGTAATTCCAAGTAGCACGGAGTCTAGATTTGTGCCCGGTTGATAGCAATAGACTCGCCCCTCATTACATTGGGAACTACAGCATAACTGGCGAAATGTGGGTGTACTATAATATATGTGCACCTCTGCCTACCTCTTCGGAGAATACAGACGTGATGTTAAGTAATGATATGTTTATTAATTGCAATATAAAATCATATTTATATCAAACAATCTTTAAATGTTCAACAAATAAAAACATTGTTCGAATGACATGTCATGACTCATTCAAACAAAAGATTTGAATCAGTGAATTTATAAGCATACATGTACAAAAATTTGCATATTTATTTGTTTTAACCGAAGCGATAAGCACTTTTGCATATCGTTTATTTTATTTTCAGTTCAAGTTAAAATTTCAATGAGATCCCTTCATGAAATTTGACTATTTGTATTTGTGTGCACATATTGTCCTTGCTGGTTCTGTAATCAGCCAGTACAATATTAATTAATTGTATTATATATATATAGATATAGTATGTATAGTATAGGTAATGAATTTCTCTACTTCAATGGTAATAATAATTATAATTTGAAGCTACAGTATACTGGGTAGTTGTTGCAAGTAATACCCGTAATTTCACTCGTAAATAGTAAAGACTAAAGACTACCATATAGGTACCAAAAGCTTGTGAAAAGCAACGACATCATCCCAATTCACCAACTATTACATACATCATTATAATATCTTATTACTAGCAGGATATAATCGAAAAAAAAATCCACAGCCATTCAAATACAAAAAAAAACATGAGCAAAACTCAAAAACTGACAAAACAAATATATTACGTCAACATAAATGTCCCAACGCGTAATGTATTTATAAGTGCTTGATTTGTAGCCTTTAATAATACGAAAGAGTGTAATGCGATGCCTCTCACAATGCTTTTAATTCTGTTTGTGGACCATTTATTATTGTAATATTGAGCTGTGAGTACCACAATGGGGTTCGATGCTAGGGGGAAGGTATATGTGTATGGTATTGACATTGGTTATTTATTCGCTATTGTTAAAATGTAATTTCATTGAATTTTTTTGGTAACTTTGACGTGAGCACAATGAGGTACTTTTAGTTATGTGAAACACGCGACAGTAATATCTTACGGCCATTTTTATAAGCAATAGTGCTGGCGACGGCCTGATTGGCGCAGCTAAGTGATGGGACTGCTGCGCTAATGGTTGCAGGTTCGATTCCCGCACGAGGCAAAGATCCGCAGATGTTTTACCCGGGTCTGGGTGCTTGTGTCTGTGATATTTCATGTTTGTGAAACGCACCCACTAGTGTTTTTTTTTATATGCCTACTCCCAGTGTTTTGTTTTTAACTAATTACATTTTTAAACTAAAAACCAGAGAAACGGTTGTAAATATAATATTAAGACTACGCTTATTCTTCTAAGAATCGACGACCAATAGCTTTTTTTGCTGAATTTAAACATTCCACAAAACGTCTTTCCTCGAGTACGGTTTTGCAAATACTATTTATCTTCATTAGTAAAGGTAATTAATCCTTTTAACAAATTCTTACTGACATTGTTTAAGTTATCGCTTAGCGCTTGTTATACTTTTCAACTGAGTATTTCATCAAGATTGAAAGAAAAATACTTTTTTTAATCCGCTTATAAAAGATTTCGTCCCAAACCTTGGGTATAATTACTTTCTAAAATAAAACGTAAAGGTTAGTAAATTAATTTTATTGAAATTCGAGATTAAGTTTTCTAAAGGTTTTGAACTGGTAAAAGTAAATCGAATTTTGTCTATTCAGAAGTTTCAAGATTATATTAAAACCAAGGATGGATAAAAGAAGAACGACAAAACGAATATATAAGACGAGTGTTAGTGGAGTATCGGAAAGGGGAAGACCTAGACGAACATACCTAGACCGAATCGGAGTAGTTCTGTAAAAAGGGCAAGTGAGGAGTACCCTCAACCGACGAGCGTGTTTAAGGAATGTGATGCGTGTGAATGAAGCAAAAGAAGTATGCCAGGATCGTAGCAAATGGAAGTCCGTGGTCTCTGCCTACTCCTCAGGGAAACAGGCGTGACTTTATGTACGTATGTATTAAAACCAAGCAGTGACGCGGATTGAAAAAATGATTAATCATTAACAGAAGTAACAGGCATAAACTATAATCACATGTGAAAACAAATTA
This sequence comes from Abrostola triplasia, assembly GCA_946251915.1. Taxonomy (NCBI): domain Eukaryota; kingdom Metazoa; phylum Arthropoda; class Insecta; order Lepidoptera; family Noctuidae; genus Abrostola; species Abrostola triplasia. The sequence goes on along the minus strand of OX276434.1, from coordinate 2,761,300 downwards.
ATTTGAAAAGAGATTAAGAAAAAAACTGTCTATCGTTATTGCATTAAATTTACCACGTCAGTTTTATTTTAAAACCTTCCAATTTCAAATCTTTAAGTCCAAGGTATTTACTCTCATTCGTATCTGTAAGCTGAACTGTGATAGTACTCAATTCTTGCTCCAATGCAACTAGCTATTAAATATTATAGCTTAGCACAACCCTCACCCACCGGTACTATCTGAGTACCGCACGGTATTTTCTATTCGAAGGTTTGTGCTCGTTATTCGAGACTGCTACTCGAACGGTTATGACCTATCTGACCTGCCACTTCAATTTCAGTTTAAGCTAAAGCTGATACCAAGCTTTTTCTGTATTTAAAACTGTCTTTATAACTTCGTTTTCATATCAAATATTCATAAATAAATTGGAAATGTAATACGCCTTTCAACGTCTTGGAATTCTGAACACTTACTCTTTCCAATAAGGTTTTACTGGCTTATTCCGTACAATTTACCGGACCCTAGTTTTAATAGTAGGCAATTACTTCAATAGTGGTAGTACAATAATTGCACGGCAATTTAGGTAGAACGGTATTGAGGATCGCTGTTGACAATTTTCCTTCTTGTCTATTGGTGCATTTATTATTCTTTGAGTGTGGGCCAAGTGGGAAGCGTATTTTGAAACTATCCACAATATTGCGTTGTAATTTGTTTGCTCATTAAATAAAGCTGTGTTTTTTGAATTAGGTTTAATTAGTGAATAATTTATAACAGTATAGTTTGATATTTTGATTAAAATCCCTAATATTATAAAGGCCAAAGTTTGTAAGTATGGATGGATGTTTGTTACTTTTTCATGTAAAAACCACAGAATGGATTTTAATGAAATTTCATATGGAGGTAGCTGACACCCTGGATTAACACATAGGCTACTTTTTATCCCGAATAATTGTAACGGATAACACCGCGGGGCGCAGCTAGTATAATAATAATAACAGCCTATAACTGTCCCACTGCACGGCAAAGGCCTCTTCTCATATGGAGAAGGATTGAGCATTGATCACCACGCTAGCTCACTGCGTGCTGGTTGAATAAAATAAAGTTGTCTTCAGCGTCTTTTGTGTGACCACAAATAAAAAAAAATCTTATAAACACATTTTTCAATCTTAGAATATGTAGAATTTATATCTTAGGACTTCGTACTATATTTGCTTCAGGGTTATAACTTGTACCAGCCCAAACCACTGAAATGCCCGCCTTACTGTGTAGTGAATTGAGGACTTCAAAATAGCCGTCCAGTTGTACGTGCGATGCAATATTAATTGTACTGAATTCTGGATCGCTGCCATTAAATCATTGACGTTTAATTGGTCCTAAATGCGAATGCTTTTAGTTTGAATCGATGATATAGTTTCATTTCATTGCAGCTTTATTGCTTTTAATATTGTAATTACGGTTTGAATGCGGGGTTTTCCGTGAATGAACAGGTTAGGCTTTGTAATTGGATAAATGTCAATTATCTTAATTAAATGCAATTACATTTAACAACGATTCGTTTGCAGAATAAAAACGTCAGTGGCTATTGAAACTGAGTTTGAAAAATATGCATACAAATTTGAATTTCGCCGCTATGTCTAAACTACCAAATTACATGAACTTTAAAAATCGTTACATTAAAGTACAAAAATAATGACTTTAATTTAAAAAATAACTCCCTTAATCCAAATATTAACAAAAAATATCCGTCAAAAAATTTGGCGTCAAAATAAACACGGCCGTATAAATAACATGTTAGGCTCAACGTTAACTCGCAAATGGAATTCATCCCCTCAAATCCGCGTCAAAAGAGCACTTAACATACGTAACATATTCAAACGAGAAGGGGACTCGACAAAATAAGTTATTTACGTGCTCATTATTTTGGTGATAGAGGTGTTTGGAGAAAGAAGGTGTAATAACGGTAAATGGTCCCATCACGCGGCGGGGTATTAACATCCTAAGAAGAGAATCACGCTGCACCACTGCGGTGGATAACAATGTTTTTCCTGTATACTTTTTAATGACCCTATTTCTTAAAAATCATAAAGTATCATTATCAGAGCTGGAAGACGTCCACTGTTGAACAAAGACCTCCCCTTTAGATAAAGGGAAGGTATGTCATAATGTTCTCGCTTAGCAAGCGGCTTGGGGATCACAATATTGGTGGTGAAGTTACGGAAGACGCTGCTGCCCATCTTCTAGATTTCCTCTTAGTTGCCTCTTACGACACCCACGGAAGAAAAGGGGGTGGTCAATTCTTGGTCCGATACCACTCGGTATCATCAAACATAAAATACCTACTTCAAAATGACTTCTGCAAAACTGTTTGTTGGGATTTCGGGAAGGTAATCGATGGCTTTCCGAATCAGCAAACAGGATTAGAAGTGGGTTGGGCACGACTGTCAAGGATCGATGGCCGTTGGACCAAATGACTCCCTGTGTGAAACCCGCGAAACGTGGGACGCCCATTAGTCGTTGACCAAGTTTCTGAATGAGGTACTTGTGGTAATAAACGACGCGGAAAGCTGAAATCTGCGATTTAGCGCAATATGATTAAATGATATCTTAAATCTTGATACGTAAAATGTGCATTTCTAGGGACTATTTATTTTGAAGATGTATTGTTAGTCATCCAGTTATATGTAAACGGATTGGAGCTTTTATTCACTGTTTGAAAGTGGCACATTAAAACTTGACACGCTAATTCTCTTACCAAAACTCAGTTCACGATAATCACGACACACCGCCTTACTCCCATGTGTCATTTCATGGGACACATTGCAATATCGAGAATCACATTTTAAGATCGCCATCAAGAATTATGAAAATCAATATAATTATGTACTTCATTACACAATTTTTTTTATAATTATAAACGTCGTCCCAAACTAGAAATTTCTCCCATATCGTCGGTTCGTTTCACAAACATGAAATATCACATACACAAACATCCAGACTCGCCACAAACATATGCGGAGCACACAATTATTTTTTCCGTGCTAGAATCGAACAAGTAAGCCGTCCAATCGCTTAGACACTGCGCCAATCAGGTCGTCGATTATACATTTTTCTATAACATAATCCCTGTCTTTGAAAGCCAGAAAGACAAAAAACCAATACTAGTGACTTTGAGATGTACAAGAGGTAAAATACTTATTACTCGGCATACATTTAAGGTACAAAGCGCGCCGTGTACATTTTTGCACTTTTACTTACCATTGTTACATAAAAAACAAAACTGTCAGCTTCTTTTTGTTTTTTGCGTTCTGTTTTCATCTGGTGTTGCCAGGATTAAGGTGATCCAGGCTTAGGTTCTGTACGCATTACCTTCATATTATTATGCTCTTACAAACAAAATTTTAATGTATTTATTAGAATAATAAATTATCCTCACCTACTTATGTTAAAGATGGTACGTTGTTTTAAATGACTCAAGAAGTTTGCCCTCCTTACTTACAAAATTTGTCAGTGTTGAACTATATATCTGTCACTGTCGTTTGCATGTCATAGATTAGAGATGTCAATGGACTTAAGAAGTGGTTATCTTGCAACACAAATTTCAGCATAGTTTATACGGAAGAGGGTGTATATCTAATGCGAGATCAGTCGATTTAACTTCGGTAGATTTATTTTCGTTCATTACATAAGTCTTTAACGAAAATTGTGTTTATGGCCGATTTTTCATTCGCCAGATCTGTTTAAACCCCCGAATGAAAAAGAGGGGTGTTATAAGTTTGACCGCTATGTGTGACTATTTGTCTATCTGTGTTTCTGTCTGTGTGTCTGTGGCACTGTAGCTCATGAATAGATTTAGATGCGGCTTTTTTTCTATACCTAATCTTATTGTATTCTATGACTCCAAATTCAGATATAACATTCCATTTTACTCATTCAAATAAAAGTTCAAACACAATGCCTTTATAATCAACACCATTACACCACGGGGTGTTGAAAGGGATACTTCACTTCACTCCGGACTTGCTCTCGACAAATTAAACAAGTTGACTCACTCAAAGTTTGACAAATCGGATTTCCTGTCGCTCTTTTAGGAGTTAAGACTCCATCCGTTGGTGGGAGTTTCACGATTTTCAACTTGCAGTTTAAACGTGACAATTTTATAATTACTGATAGTTCCTCAAATGTTGTGTTGTGAAATATATCATAACATCACGCCGGTATTCCCCGAAGGGGTAGGCAGAGGTGCACATATAGTACACCCACATTTCGCCAGTTATGTTTTTTTTAGGTCCCAATGTAAAAGGGGGCGAGCCTATTGCTATCAACCGGGCACAAATCTAGACTCCGTGCTGCTACTGAGAATTACCTAATGGGAAAACCCAGTAACAGTCTGCCCGACCCGGGATTCGAACCCAGGGCCTCGTGCTCAGCAGTCGCGCTTAGCAACCACTAGACCAACGAGGCAGTCAAAAAATATATCGGTTTAAAATTTTACGTTCATCGGCTCAGACACGATGGTACAGTTAAGTCTAGAAGTTCTTTAATCTATCTAAATGAATTCAAAGAACTATCAGACACCCTTTATTTTCGCCAATTCTTTGTTGATAACGCTCCTAGCACCATAAGTCATAAAACATAATTATATATTATTTTGTAATGCTCAATGCTTGAAAATTATCCTCAGTTTAACAAGTGCAGGCCTTGTAGTTTATTTACCTCGGATTCCAAAACTTATAAAGAGATGACTTTTGATGATAAACAACATTTCTTTAATGTTTTAATTTTAAAGATTTGAATTTAAATACCGTTCTCTTGTAAGAAATGATAATAGTTCTTGGTATCTATTTATGGTATTAGTCACTCTGTCTAGCCGTTTTGATTTAATTGCATTATCCAATTTACCACGATAAGACGGCTTAATGCCTACTTACATTTACTGTTAGCCTTTAGTCTAAGCGACCAATAAATCCTTCGCGATACCTAAAAATACTACGTAAGAGGCTGAAATATAGACGAACGGGGTGAAAACACATTAAAAGCTACTTACATTACCAGCCAAGTACGTACTAAACCAAATATACTTCATACGAGAGTCGTAACGTAGATAATTCAAAGATAATTATCAGTAAGATGAATGTTCTATTTATTTAGCTTATATTATGTATGTATTACCTTTGTTATCTTATACTTAATACTTGTCGTTGCTGAGACTAGAATTCATACTTTTGTTTTATTTTGAAATTTTCGCCAATAGTAGTGTGGATTCTTGGTTTTGGATTTTAGAAATTCTGATGTTTTCTTTTCCGTGGGTTTTTGGCCCAATTTGTTATTTTTTTCCCTTCTATCACTATTAGTTTGCTTTGTTGTCGCATAATGAAACTACATATGTAAATTTACAAATTTGTACCATCTTTCTTTTTAAATGAGTAACCTCTGGAGTTTCTTGCCGGTTCTTCTCCATTGGAATGACATTTTGGAACCGTGCAACTAGCATCCTAACGTTTCATAAGCGCCTGTAATAGGTTTATATGAAATAAAAACATTTTGAATTTGAATTTGAATTTGATTGATTCTGATTTCTGACCAAAACGTCAACTTAAGTTGACTATTTGGTCAGAAAGATGTTGACTGTAATGGTCTCCGTTGTTAATAACGGAGACCATTGATAAAAAAACTAACCTTGATAATATTTTGTTGACATCATTTACGTAAGTAACCTCGAATTTCTTCGCCAATGTGATAAGATAAAGTCTTTGTTTGCGTTTATTTGTAAGCTCGCAGCTCCAGAACAGATTTGAATGATTACTTTGTTTGAAAGCCGGCATTCTGATATTCGAATTCATTCGTCACGGTTCATCCGAAAGAATCCGCAAGGATGAGACAGCATAATCTTCGCTACATTTACATACATTCCACTCCCTCTGATGCTGGCTCAAGACGTAATTTAATCGTAGTTATGTGCTGTTGTACAATACAAGTACGTGCATGTAGTATGGAACGTACAGCCAGCATCATATTATGCAGCTGATATTTTTAATACTTTTAAATAAAGAACGACTTCTTATATAGTAGTCTTAAATAATTTCTGATCATCATTTGGAGTTTTCTAAATTTAAAACAATGTCTTGGATTGATGTTTGTTTCTTGCAATTATTTGACATAAGGTTTTATAATATGTCAAACTACGTATAATGCTGACTGCATCATAACACGAGATTTAAAAAAAAAAGTGTTCTACTGGCAAAATTTTTGTGATCAATGTAACTAGGTATCTATCCAGAAGTATAGAGTAGGTATAAGTATTCCCTTACACTCGTAGTTCAAAGACAGTAATCCCACAAGACCAGTGAGAGATAATGGCTTAACTTGCCTTTCGAGGCACAGATGTCTGTCTCAATGGGTGAAAACCGGTCACCGCTCACAAAACAGAGCACCAAATACTGCTTCACCTCGCTTAGATTTCCACGTCATCTGCAGGATATCTATCAGGCTATTGTCTGTTATGAAATTACTAAGCGTGTGTACTGCGTATCATATTTTCACTTCAACGCGCAGTACCCGTATAAGTTCTCTAAGCACTTCACGATCACGTAGTTTATATCTAGATATTGTAGTTCACTGTAAATTTTGTTCGTGTTGTGTTATACATCAATTTAAGCGAAGTTAGGCTTCGTATCCTCAACATATCTATATCGAGTCCTTATATATCATTTAACACGTACGAAACTTAGTGTTAGTTCCCAGAGGTAACAAAACTCCATTATAATTCTCTGTCATTAGCCAACTTTTGGAATCAGTCTTGAGTAGTTACTGCTTCCCATTTGTTGGGCTTATTGTTCCAAAGGTATTAGTTACTCCGTGTGTGGGTGGAGGGATTTGCATTACCTTATCTACGAATACATAATTCTAGACACGTATACAGATTATAGTACAGCTAGCTCATAGATTTTGATTCGCATAATTTACTTCCAATTTATTCATCAATCGGTTTTAGGAATCTGATACTGGATTTTGTAAGACGATCGGACGATTGAAGGTGTCCTTTTATTGTCTCTAAATACTGAATAGTCTTGAGCAGCAATTCACTAAACTCCATATTCTCTTAGAAGAACATTATTCAAAGAAAAAACCCGTTCTCTATAATTTTTTCAAGGGTTTTTGAATTTTATTGTGTATAAGGAGAAATTTTTATTCAAAACCTTTTTTATTATCCTAACGCTTTGCTGCAACTGTCATTAAACTTGATTGAACGGACTGTGAAGAGTTTTCTGAATAGTCTTTTAAATATAGTACTAGTTACCTTAGAGGCCTATAAGTGCTATAGCTTCTAGATTATAGAAATGGCTAGTTGTAGCACTTTACGTAATGTATCCATTCAATTTAGGTGATTGATTAAAGGAGCGTCGTGGAGGGACGTGTTGTTTTTGTACCCATATTACGTTTAGTACTCGCTGGGTAGTCCGGCAATTCTAAGCTTACTAACAAACCATTTACCAAGGTTATAATAAAAAAAGTTTTCTTCTACAAATAAATACAGAATATTTTTTTCTGCCATCAACGGGAATGCGCGTAGGAAGAAGCGGGTATAGGCCCTGAGGCTGCCAATAAATTTGTCAATAGGTGTCAAACCAATAAGTTACTATAATAGTGAATAACAACAAGGGAATTAACGCGAACACAACTTTATTAATTTTTGGCTTATATAAACTCTGTTCTTCTTCGTCAATTGATAAATATGATAGTATAAATCATGTAGGTGAAATCGTGAGTCAGAGTATCACTTCTTTATGTTTGACCTAATAATATAAAGTCAAATCTTTTAGACACCTTCTAAAAACTGTGATAAATAAAATATAAGCCCAAGTTATTCAATTCTCTTCAGTGTTGTATTCACGACGTAATCATGACTTTACAAGATTGCTGGCGTTGAGACGTGAAATCGAATTTTAACTAGATTCTAGAATAACTATTACCTGCTGCGTAGGATAGATTAAATTAAGTCTAGCTTTGTGTTAAGATAAGGTTTTACAAGATTAGCTGTTAACTGTGAATCAGAATTCTAAATTACAATAATAATCCTGTGATTATTTAATATTTTCTGACAGCCCATTTGTTCCCAGGCTTTGGCAATATTTCATAAATAAATGTCAAAGGTATCTTTAACATAGTAAAGCCTCTACTTCATGTTTATTAATTAATTCCATCAGATTAGTTAGTTGTCTTGTAATTGTTCATAAACGCTCCGTAACTTTATCATCATGATACTATTATGTGCTTACATTATACCATTACTTAACTTTTTTTTTATGTAGCCTGTTTGGTGTCCACTGCTGGGCAAAGACCTCCCCATTATTCCTCTACAAAACCCTGTCCAATTCAGGCCATGTCTTAATTTAAAAACGATGTCCAAATTATCTTACCATAGCCTTCTCGGTCTGCCTGGTCGTCGGCGGTCGGCAGTGGGTATCTATTTACTTAACTTACCTTTATAAATTGCCATATATTCTTACAAACATTTTAATATCGTGCATTTTGCCCCGCCATCTTTTCCTTAGCCTGTATACACAATTACCATGGAAATAAATAAAAAAAAATTTCATAATCACAAAATTTTTATTTGTATTTTTTTACCATCTAATTACAATAGCCAAAACCTTACCATCAATATTTACATGAGTATATTACATCTTATTTTTGTTAGAGACTAACCCAAAAATGCCGCATGCATATCTACTGCAAACACACATCGAATAAGGTTCGATTTCCGCATCGAAGACATAAATCTGTATAAATAGATGTTTCCTCTTCGGCTGGATGTTTGAGCGTGTGATTTGTGTTTGTAATAACACTTACGATATGGGATACCCTTGGAGGGTTAGAATGTGAAACTTTCATTTTCGTACCTTTACCATTGAATTTTCTTTCATTCATCGCATCGTTGTCAAGTCTCATACGTTTATCTACTAATGAAATGTATGTCTGCAAACACATTTGCTTTAATGCTTAACGATCTACGTAACAGCTGTTGTTTTATGCTTTCATTACTTTATTTGTACAAGAGATCAGTGTTAGTAGGATTCCTAAGTTTCTTCGCTATAAAATTTGTTTCGTAACTTCGTACCTCTACATATAAATCAAATTTTCCATTAAGTTCTTAGTAAGAGATTTTACATTACTGCACTTAAGTGATTTATTTTCCATTATTGACTTTAGAATAAATCTTCTTGTGCTCGAATTTCTTTTTGTAAAGTTTAAATCCGAAAGCCCTAAGTTATAAGGACTGAGGCGAGGGTTGCTCAAACTTTAACCTGTGTTGGCGGTACAACTATATTTTCTAAGCACAAGGACATTTTGGCCAAGTTGAAACTGTACTTATAATAATGAATTACTTACACTATGTTTCTTTGATTTAATGAATGACTCAAAGCTCTCTTACTAAAATGTAACTTACCGCATTATAAAAATAGTTAGGTATCTACACAATCGTAATGATATTTAAGTTGGACATTGACAAAATTTTACGTCCTCTTATACGTTTTCAACAAGTTGGAACATGTCCAAAATGACATGGCAAACTGTTATGGTACCGACATTTTGGATTTACCGTTCATAACATATCGTAGAACTCTCAACACTGGATTAAATATGACACTGGACTTTAAATTACACTTACTAAAAAATAATTTAATTAAATATCTATACCAGTCTTTTTTCTTAGGATCTAGAAATCAAGCATCATAGCAGACCTATAAAAATTATAAGCTCTTAGTGCTGAAATCTGCGAAAAAATTCAAGCATCTGTCCTCATTATAGAGGAACAATCTATAAATAAATATCTATAAATCCGACATAAAACATTTGAAATATACAAAGGAAGAAATATATAAGACGATAATCTTATCACTGATTAGGACATTAAAGGATCCATCATTTCCAAAGGGCCCAGGATAATCGCTTATATAACCATTACGTGATCTATTTTAAAATCAGTGGATATTATGCTTGTTTTTTCTGCGGCTATTTGAATTTTTTCGTTTGTTTCAGTACTAATATAATATACAGCATCACGCAATAGTAATTACAAATTTAAAACACACTTATGGAGAGCAACGTCAATACTAATAAAAATAATTGTGAGTGAACCCGTATGCTGGCGTTTGATTGCCAGTAGCTTTCGTCTTTCGATGAAAGCATCAATGAGTCTTCGCCACTTCGTACCAACTCGCGTGGACATGGCAAAGTGTCTATTGGCATATTTACTATTGTCAGTTGGTTATCAACCACTTGCTGTATCGTCGGCTCAAATTTGTATTGATTTGAATCTTCGTACAATTCTTCGTCATTAGCGTCTTGTTGTATAACCTCACTATTCGTTTCTATTTCGTAAAGCTGTTCAGATTTTGGAGGCTTTGCATCGTTGAAAGCCGAGTTTACGTCGTTAGATGTACCCACAATGCTCTTGCCTCCATTAAGTACACAAGTTACTTCGTCTAATGCCATTTTCAAAGGTTCACTTTTTGTTTCGTTTCGTAGAATTTGAATCCAAGATAAGCGACAGTCGCAACTCAGTTTATTACCTGGAATAATAAAATTATACGTAAGTATTGCTTGATACGCAAAATATAAAAATAATAGCATAAAATATAAAACACAAACATCCTATTAGATAGTTATGAAAAAACATATCGTATTGTTACATTATGTTGAAAGGGAAATGAATTATTCAAATATTGCCCTAAACTTTGAGTGTTCTTGCAAAAAATACAATATCTACTTAAGAAAATATACTCGAGACTGGAAAGTTATAATCACATAATATCATAGGATTGAAATTTGATGCTCCGGTGAGTTCGTTCAAAATTCTGCGCGAGTGAGTAAAGGTCAGAAAGGGGCTAATAAAAATGGAATCTACGTAAAAACACCAATTTAAGGCTGGTATTCGTTCTTTGATAGGCTTAATAAGCGACGCCGTGGCTGATAACAATTATAGAGAAATCTGACTAATAGAACAATTTGAAGAATTTGAAATATCTTTTAACTAATATCTCAATCAAAAGCTAAGGCTACCTATTAGAGTATTAGTACGTTACAGTTACAATGCCAGTTGTAAGTCAATCAAGAACTAGGTAAGCGTTTAAACCTTGCGAACCTCCAAACGAAACAATGATCGATGTGAGACATGGACATAACGTTGTTGAATGACTAAGACGTACAATTATTTTGAAGATCTAATTTTGTAAGCTTAGATGTATAATTTAACATTCGACTCATTATAAATCCTAATTAACATCATAAAAGTCAGTACTAGACACAAATTTATTTATATTAATAAACAAATCTATTTTGGGATTCCCTTAATTTATTTATCTACACGTGCCTGTTTAATTAAAACATGAAACATGTTTGCATTTAATAAAACTACGCCATTGTATAAAAATCGAGTTATTGGAATGGCGGGTCGATAAAAGGAGCTGTTACATTCATTAATTGTCCTTAATGTGAAGGGTGCTTTAGTAGGGGATTAAATTCAGAAGGGAATTCCCCATTGTTTGCACAAAATATACTTATTTAACTTCCCAGGACAAACGTGATGTGCTATTTATTTGGAAATTATATGTTGCCAACAAAAATGGACGCGTAATATCATTATAATGGCGATGTAATGCCCTTCATTTCATATAATCACACTGACTGTGATAGAATTAAATATAAATTTCCTGTTGTAATCCCAATTGTATTTGCATTTATTATAAATAATTGCTAAGGGGATGTTCCAGAAACGAGAGCTAAAAGTACTGAGGGGTCTTTGTTAATAGTTCAGTCTAGGGTCCATAATAAGGCGAAAATTGTATAACTTTAGTTGTAAAGCACTAAGGACACTTCATTGTTTGGATAATATTATTATAACGTGTAAAATAATATCACTAATTTATTTCGGGGTTAATGCTGGTGGTAATGTAGGTAAACCTAATTATGGAAACTTAAAATTACCCAGCATTTTGTGAACAAATCAAATTACATGCTCAGAATAGATAAAGAAATTTCTACGAGTTATACACAAATTTAACTGTGTCCAGGAATCGAACCGAATCCCTGCTTTAGCAACGTAGACAAGAATCATCGATGACTCTACTCCGGCTCTGAATGGAAAAAATGGTAGTAAAAAACTCACCGCTTAGATACAGGACTGAATTCTTCATTTTCAGATTCTCCAATATCGGTTTTACTGTCTCGTAAGTAAAATGTTCCATCTCATTGTTCCTCAAATCCAATAATTCAAGTCCGCGCACACCTTCTAATAGCCCCTCATTAATAGACTTCAATTTATTCCCTGTCATAGATAATTTCTGTAGCAGAGCGAGACCGTCGAAAGCCCTTTCAGACAGAAATTTCAATTCGTTATTATCTAAAAGTAGCTCGTTAAGATTCCACAGTTCCGTGAAAGTTAAATCGCCCAACATTGACAACTTGTTGGACCGCAGATCCAATCTCGTCAGATTAGCTAAGCCCCTGAATGTGTCTCTAGTCAGTACCGTAATTGAATTAGACTCCAGTATCAGATCGTTTAGTACGGTCAGATGTTCAAAACAACCGTCGTGTGCGAGATTGATACTGTTAAAAGACAAATCCAGATATTTGAGACTCGGCAAATCGACGAACACGTCCCTCTGCACTTCTGTTACTTTATTCTCTTTTATAGTTAGGTTTACGAGCGACGGGAGATTCGTGAACGATGAGAAGTCCAATTCGGTTATTTTGTTGTTCATCAGCGTTATTTCTTTAAGTGTGGTTATGTTCGAGAATGTTCTTTTCTCAATCTTGTTTAGAGTGGCGTAGTGTATAAACAGTTTTTGTAGACGTTTCATGCGATGGATTACGTGGAATGGGATGAATTTGAGAGCTCCGTCGGATCGAACGTTGAATGTTAACCTTTCCAAATAAGGCTGTGAATTAAAGCTAGACCATATTGGGTCTGATTCGTCAATCCCACCATTGAAAACCCAGCAATCAGCTTTTGTAGCGGTTTTAACATCGGTGCTTTCGCAATAGCAATGTATTTTAGATTCTCTGTTGGTTATCTCGCATATGTTATCTTTAACTTGCGTCCCATGGTATCTCCTTTCAGTTTTATCTCTGCGTTTTTCATTTAGACGGCTTTCAGTGTAGGATATTTGCACTGAAGTCAGAGCCAAAGCTAGGAGTAAATATTGGACGACGGTCTCCATGTCCCCCTTGCCTTTTCACTAACCTGAAACAAACAAAAAACAAATTAAAGAGTTGCTTTGAAAGCGCTGTAGCATAAAGTCCAGTTGATACAATGTTGCAAATTCTGAACAAGTTTTAATAAAACACTTTACTTGGAAGCGGACCCAGGCTTTGTAAATATTGACGTTGAGATCAACATTTTTTACATCGTTTAATACAACAAATATTTTTCATTCTTGCAATAAAAAAGAATTACAAATTACGTTTCTAAAAGTTGTTCTATATTCTTGTTGGAAATATTCAATAAGTTTGTCCTCATTCTAGGCTTAAAGATAGGGCTTAAAGTGGCCAACTGTTGTAAATTTACATAATCACTTAAACGGGAGGCTTTAAAACAATGACTCAGCGTTTGACTGCCTACTTTATTACCAAAACTGATCGTAATTCATTCGCCCATTGACTTGTTGGAGTGGGTATCGGATGTATCGCCTGCACTCAGCCTAATTTGTGGGGAGGCGTGTAATGAACGCACCGGAACATGTCACGTGACTTTGAGTCATTTATGCTGCGCTCACCCTCTGGAAATTCGACTTTTTGTTATCATTTTTTACCGTAATTACTTTGATAATATGCCTAATGCAAATAGGGAGGGTAAAATTGTATTCGTCATACCACGTGCCGTTAGCACAACGTTTTGTATCATTTTGTTTATTTAGGATAGCTATTTCAATAATTTCTTTTAACATGTGAGTTTTAAAAAATGTTGTCTTTTCGATGGAAAAACGGAACATCATCACAAAAAAAACTGTGTATCTTGCGGACTTGGTGATAAACAAGGAACTCACATAAATTTGAAAATTAGAATTTTAAGTGACTAATTAAAACTCTCAGCGATTTTTATTACGCTCATTTTCTCCAGATAAATTAACAAAACACAAAAGCATTGTCGTCAAAAGAAAATTACACATCACGAAACTAGCTCATCTGCGTGTTTAATTAAAAACGTATTTTTTCTTTTTCGCGCGAATGAGGCTAGTAATCAGTGTGAGCGAAACAAAAAACGTTGTGTGCAGACTTTTTTGTTTCTTTCAAATGGTTATTAGGGATTGAAATTTTAAGGGCATCCCTTGACGCGCTCGCGACGCTTTTAATTAAAGGGATTGTTAGATCGACATGCAAAAGTTCGACAGTTAAGTCTTTTGTTATTGTAAAAAGTTTAATATCGTGCGAAGATTCGCGAATTTTTACTTTTAAAAGCTGCTTTGAAGAAGTGAACGCCTTTGTCTTGTGAGTGCTCTCAAAGTTTCATCTTGAAAATGTTCACTCCATTTTGATAATTATGTATTATTATTATGTGTTTCATAATATGAATCGTAATAAGTCTCTATGTAGGTAATTATATTACTCGAGTCTGTTTGATCTAATATTACGAATCGTACCTTTGTTACAAAAATACTTGTCTGTTGACTGGTATTTTATCAAAGTTAAATTAAGTAACTATTTTGTAGCTTGGAAGAATACAATCTGGAGCAATAGGTTAAGGTTTGAACCCTGGTGAATACCAAAATATTTTTTCAACTATAAGATAGTAGGTAGGCCTTTGCCCAGCAGTGAGACATTCCAGGCTAGTTAAAAAAAAAGCGTACACTTAACACAAAAAAAATATATTTGCTTTTTCCTAGTCTTGCGACACTGCAGCATACTTCTGAACATTATGGAATACAGGTGTAAAAACATACAAACATAACACACAAACGACTTTATACAACGCCCAAAAAATAAAACCTTCATCTGAGTTGCCAAAGGTGTAAATAGTAATATCACTCGCCGTTCGGCGATGACGGTATTAGGTGCTCTGAAATAGAGGGTCATTTATCAGAAAACCATTCCAATCTCGGATTGGGAAATTCTCAATTTAACTCGCCGTTGGTGATAGCATATGTCTGTAAAGCCGATTTTTGTGGCAAAATTGTATTTCGATGACATTTCAATAAGCCCGATTCGCCAAGCAGTTTTGAGTTTGCTTAACGTCACGTAGTTATAGTAAAGGTTGCCGGATTATTATTTCATTATACACGTGAATTAAAATTATTATTATGAGATATCCATATTTTATAAAAATTGAATAAATTTAAAATCGTAGAATTTCGTATTAAGTTACCTACCCTAGACAAAGATTTTCGATTATTGTTATAGAAGGATAGTATAGTATGCATGTTAACGCCTGTATTTTCTGATTTGTTTGTTATAATTTACATATAATATTTTTCTTAGTCATACGAATTTTTAACATACATTTTACGAACCTGTCCAATTGAAAATCCACAGCAGATATTCAAGCATGCGATACCAGAACATCAGGGAAGCGAGCTCGAGATAATGATGGCAAAACAAACTGCACAAGTAATGTTTTCATTCAGTTCTCACAACAAACAAAACTCCTTGCTTACATTTTAAAAGAAATCGAATTCTTAAAAATCATTACACTTTCCACCGTGCCAGTGTTCGAGCCGCACTCGATCGGACTTTTTTCAAATTTAATTCTGTCTGGAATCGCGCCCGCAATACCTATTTGGAGTGAAGTTGTAAAAAGATACCATTCGAAGTCCAACGTTTCGTTTAAGGAGCTTTTGTTTGTTTGTTCCTTTATTTGGACAGCCTCGCGAACAAAAATCATCTATTCTTTTTTAATAACGTCCCTGTATTTGTTTGATTTATGTTTTGGGTGTATTGACAGAGGACAGAAATAATAATCCACTTTGATACGAATAACATGGGTCCGTGTAAACTTTGCTTAACAAAAAATGAGCATACCCAAATATATTTTACTTGGGTTATTATGTGAGTAAGTAGCTTTACCGGCTACGAAAAAAAAAAAGTTTTAATATCATTTTATTAACATATACGTCGTGGTGGCCTAGTGGTTAACATACCGGATTTTTATGCATAAGGTTGCAGGTTCAAACCCGGCAAGTATCAATGTGACATTTACAATGTTATAAATACTTTCTTAGTTATTCTAAGACACCCTAACGGTGACGGAAAACATCGTGAGGAAACCTGGATTTACTTATCTGAAATCGCCAACCCGCAGTGAGCTAGCGTGGTGATCTATGCTCAATCCTTCTCTATACGAGAAGAGGCCTTTGCTCTGCAGTGGGACAGTTATAGACTGTTATTATTATATTATTATTATTAAGATATACGTTTGCTGACCTTACTCAAGTGATTGATAAAAGCATCTTAAAGGAGACTTAACATTATGACATTATAGAAAAGACTGGAGTACTATTGCTGAGTAAATCAATATATACTTAAACTGTTGTTTACAAAAAGGTTGACCCTTACCGAAATAACGAGGACTCGACCTAAACCCTAACGGGTTATTTAAGTTTCGTGTGTTCTCCTCAAATGAAACCCGTAACCACAAACCCGAAACAATATTGTTAGTGTTCAGTTTTAATACCAATGTCTGGAAATGTGGTAGGTGCCTACTAGATACTTCCAAAATAGTCAAAACAATTTTAATAACAAATATGAAGAATAATTATACTGGTGAATCTAACCTTGCCCTACAGCATTAGTGGTTCCAAACTATCTTTGTTGATGCTAGTGCGATGCTAGTAGAACTTAAAATAAAAAGATGAAAGTCTGAAATATTTTTACATAACATAACACCACGCCTGTATTCCCCGAAGGGGTAGGCAAAGGTGCTCATATAGTACACCCACATTTCGCCAGTTATATTTTTAGATCCCAATGTAATAGGGGGCGAGCCTATTGCCATCAACCGGGCACAAATCCAGAGTCTGTGCTGCTACTGAGAATTACCCAATGAAAAAACCCAGTGACACTTAGCCCGACCCGGAATTCGAACCCAGGACCTCGTGCTCAGCAACCACTAGACTAACGAGGCAGAAATATTTTTAATTTCTATTAAATTCTCTATGAAGCAACGATGTGCCGGGCTTACAGACTTCCCCGTGTACTTAAGTACTTCTATGAATGGAATATTAAATTCTAAACTGTAATTCTCATCAGTCGTTGGGTAGTTTGGCACAGGCTTCACGCTCAAACGGCTTGACCGATTGTGATGAAATTTCATATGGAGTTAGCTGATACCCTGGATTAACACATAAGCTTTTGATCCTGAACAAATGCAGCGGGTAACACCGCCGGGCGCAGCTAGTGTTTAATATAAATGTCTAATGTCGGTGTATTGTGCTAGTACGCACTAAATTTGTTACTTGGGGAGACTTGGTGTCCTGAAACACAGGCCTTTGGCCTAGCTTAGGTTCCAGTCTCCCACAATCTTGTAATTATTGATAGCAACAGCATAATACAATTGCTTGTAAAGTTGTTACATCTCAAATATTGTGGTTAGAAAAATATACGTATTATTACTATGAATGTTTTGATATAACTGTCGAAATGTGGGCTTGCTATATACCTATATATACCTCTGCCTACCCCTTCAGAGAATACAGGCATGATGTTATGTTCATTTGTAGTTTATTATGCTTTAACAAAATCTATTTTAGGGGCACAGACAGTAACTGATGCTCGATCTAAATAATTCAAACTAAAATATTTAGCGCCATATTCGTTAGTGATTCCGATCCTTGTTTATTATTCATATCTAATTCATGTATGTAGGGCGTTGCGATTGGTCTACAGGATTCGGTAGTATGCATAATAGTGATCAAAACAATGTGCGTATTAAATTTCAAATTCTGACACTCTCAATCATAGTTTACAATTTGATTAGCAGTTTGTGGATTAATATTTGCTGTGTTTACATGTGTTGTATTTGTATTTAGTCTTCAGTTGTGTGATTCGTGTTTATTTAGATTTGAGGTTTTTAGCTGAAAATCTTAGTGATCTGAACTCTACTTACCTAAGATTCATTATGTTTTCTTTTAATTATTCTTATGTTTTAACAGGCATGTTGTCTAACTCTATTTCAATGTTAGTGATAATTTTAACTATTGGTAGGTTACTATACTTCTTTATTATAATCTTTGTAATCTAATCTATGAAATATTTAAACTATTTACAACTTAATTCTAAAACAAAACAAAAACAATATATACAAAAATAAACAGTTAAAAAGCATCGAAGTATTCCTCCTCATCGTTGTCAAAACGTGCCCAGAAGACTGGCAGCATTGCCACGTTGAATGGTATTGGTAGGTAAATTAAATTTCGACTTCTATATAAAAGAATTACAGCTTATTACGACTCTATTTTATCTTATTCATAAACGAGAATAATATTTGTACTAACTTATACCATACATAAATCTATTAACATCTCCATTTTTCGGCATACAAAGGACAGTGATAGGTATAATTTAAACCATGGTTTAAAATTGAATTTATACACAAGGGGTAATTGTTTTTCCACTAGTCGTAAGTCTTACGTATTGGTAAGACTATTGTCACTTGCTAGGTTCCACTATCATCTCTTATAAGTCTCCGAGTGGCAGAAGTGGACTACATTTCAACTTAATAGGCTTTTGACTAAACTGCATTTCTGTTTTCTCGACTAAACTGTATAAATTAATTTTCAATTAAGACTGGATGTGAGAATGTCTCTCACTTCCACCCACCAAAAGTCGCCACGTCTGCATTGAAATCGGTTATTTTGGATAAAATCAATATCTATGATGGCCGGCCGGCGGCGTTGTATCGGGATACCTAAAATGCTCCAATTGTTATCATTCTGGACATTGATATAAATGCCAGCATTATATTATTAACAGGCTTTCAATTTGATCTAGTGGTTGATAATAAACCATTAAAACTATAAACTCCGCTATTGGATGTGAGTGAATCAACACGCATTAATTTCACGTTAAACACAGTTTTGTTTGAGGTATTTTACATCAATGAACCTATACAAAAATATATGAAAAGGCTTATAGAGATAGTTTATTTATACGACTGCGTCGTTGGTCTATTGCGTTGGACTGCTGAGCATGAGGTCCTAAATACAAATCCCGGGTTGGGCAAAATGTTATTGGGTTTTTCCATTAAGCAATTAAAGCACAGAGTCTGGCTTAATGCCTGTTAATGCAAAGTGAAATTGTGATTTCCAATAAACGAAGCAAACTACTCAAAAGAGGCCAAACAAAAAGAAATCCAACAATAAAAGCGAAATAATCCGTAAAATAAGTTTTATTTCAATCCGAAAGCCTCTACCCGAAGTTATTAGATTAACCCTAAACTAATAAAAACTAATGAAACAGAAAACACTGCAAAAGAAAATGTTTGTTCCGAAAATTTCTCACATAATTTCTGAAGACAAGTGTGTAAAATCACTGCTTTGATCTTTGTCACGCTCGCAAAATGCGACATTAAAATAATACGAGGGAGCTACGTGCTTACTTAATGTTAAGCTCTAGTTCCATTAGGCGAACGCCCGAACGTTCGGTCGTGAGCTTTTATACCAGAATTTGTTTTGATAAAATATTACGTCTTTTCGGCTTTGAGAGCACCCCTTTTCTGTGAAATTATTGGCGATTATTTTATTGCTTGTTTATTGTCAATGAATTAGTTGGAATTTTAGTGGTTCTATTTCGTTTTTGGAATGACAATTTGTCAATTTTTACCATGCACGTTTTGTAAGCCAAAAATTCTGAAGATATAAGAATAGGTATCAACCAAGAAGTATTAAGGTATGTGAGTTTACTAAATTAGTTCTTTACCTGTTAAATATAAAATTTTAGCACTAGCATTAAGCATGGGCTTATTGCTAAGTCTACGCAAGCCATCACGGCTTGTATACTTTTCAACAAGATAAATAGGGTAAGTTATATCTACAGTATTCTATGCCGCGTAAGATAAGCTATCTTAAAAATGTCATACCATTTTAGGCTCTTACAAACCCACACATCATTTTCAAAGTAAAGTCAAACAAGACTGTTGAACATCGACGAAGCATTTACACTACGATTTTAAATAACAATAAAGCTAAAAATAAACACGAGACAAATTCTCGACGTTCACGCAGAGGAATCACAACCTAAATTCAATTAAGAGGATTTACTGACATAACGAAAATGCTCAAACACACACTGACACAAATGCCTGGAATTTGCGAACACTGTGTATGGTAAGCCGTATCTTTTTCTACTTAGATGGAAATCGTCTTAACCTTACACAGAACGTTAATCCTTTAAGAATATTGTCTTTTACGCGAACTTTGTGCTGATTCCGAGGAAATCGAAGCCTGATCTCCTTTAGGATTAAAAGGTAAGACAAATTAATCTTTTTTATGAGATTTTGTTACTAGGTTTGTGTTATACTAATTTAATTTATGTTGGAAACTTTGAAGTTAAATAAATTAAAAAGTTTTTATGACTTCAACTTAGTCCTTTAAAGAGTTTATTAGGTTCTAGAGCTATTAAGCTTTGATAGCATTTTTTGCTTTAGAAACTTTAATAAATTACCTACTTTAAAAGGGATTTCTAAAATATTGCATAGTTAACAGTACATACCTGAGGATCTAAATTTCCGGTTGGTTTTTTTTTAATTGTTTTTTATTTTGGAACCAAAACCACATTTGGCTAGCAATTTTCTAAGAAAATGTCTCTTACTGTATAAATCTCGGTGTTTGCGATGTAGGTAAGTAAATAATGACGTCTGAATGTGACGTAAAGGCGAGGTAAGGGGTGTTTTAGTAAAACCACGGTTTATGTCCCAGGTAATACGCATTGAGCCTCTTACCATAATATCTTTGTAGATGTTTCAAAGGATCTCAAAATTTTGAAACCTTTCTGAGATTTTCCATTAAAGGGTTTTTTTCTGGACAGGTTGTTTACTGAGTGCATATTATTTACTTAGCCAACAAAAAAGAGTAACTGCCAATGGTATTCGAATATCCCTAAGAAATTTAAAAACAAAAAATTGCTCAACAAAAAGCTTTGAAATCCCCACTGTGCATTCGCACAAATTATTATCATCAACTCTACTACCTGCCTATATATTTGTACCTGTACCTTCTTCAAACAACCTTCAGAGATTTTTTTCTAACGAAATCCTTTAAATTTATCACTAGACACGTTTGCCTGTCACCCTATACGGGCATAGAATGTTACCTGCGGGCAGAATTCTTTGGGTTTATTCAATTTCTTTAATAGGCGCACAGTGCGGCTCTCTGATGTAATTGTGTAACGAGAACTGTAAATGTAGCCTTTGTTGGGTTTTGAGGGACGAGTGTCACTTGTTTGTGTGGATCTCGAAAAGGCTGATGCCACAACGACAATATAGGAATTACGATGTTTTCTTAGAAACCGACTCTTTTTTATAGAGACGTCGTGCCTTGTAGAGGTATGCCTATTATGTTGAAGTTAAATACTCCATGTTTAGGAAATAATTGATGAGTGCAAGGTAGCAATGGATGAAGCTTTAGATGAACAAGATATTACAAATATTATTACTGACGTAGCACATCAACTATAAACAAGATACAAAATCAATAAAAGCAAGTACTTTAATACAATTAACGCAAAAATAAAAGATGTCTTCAAATATCCTTGAAACGAGTAGTCAAGAATTTACAGCACGAAGACAGAACGAATTTTCAATTTAATTCCATTAATATTAACTTTCGTTTAGGCTAACTTAGTTGAGAAGCGGCACGTCCGCATTCACTATATAACCCTCGGAATACCCATAACATCCCCCATAAAGACAACCGTAACTTTGTCGATGACGCAATCGACGAAATACAAGCGGAGCCTTGACCTCCCAAGGCAGCTGTATAGTTCACTAAAATGGCATCTTTTATCACTTTCCGAGGTATAAAACAACTCCAGACTCAGCAATAGCTACTCATGCATTTCTCTCTTTAAGTAACTTACTTTGGAATTATTTCCCAGTTCTTCTAAATGCCAATAACATTTTGAGTAGTAATGAAAATTTGGTTTCAACTAACATTCGTTTTGGACATTGATATAAAACTAGTTTACGGATTTGATTCGCGGTCCCGTCGTTTTCGTAAACCCAGTTATATTTCAATGTCTAATAATCACCTAAGTGATAGAAATCATTAATTTTGGACTTGATTCCTTTAAATTTTTTGAAGAATTAATCTAGAAGACATATGAAGGGACTATTTGAAAAATATAAAAACTCTGTCAAAGAACAACGACTTTGTCGTTGATTATCAGAATCAGTCTCGCAGTCATTTGAATTTTCATGCACTAGTAGGCACAGGGTAGAATATTTTAAGCCATGCGGGCCTTGGCTGTCAACAAAGATAATAAGAGAATATAGATAAGACGAAAGTATAATACCTACCAATTATTATTTATCTTTTGTGTCGGAAATGTACGGCTTGTGGTAAAAGCTGCAGCTACGGAAGACCGGTGTGATACGAAATATTATTCTATGAAAAATAATAAATACTACGATGATTTGATTGAGAGGCTAAGTAATTGTATTTCTGCATTAGGTGTACTACATTCCCGTATTGGTTGAATATCGGTGGGATCCGCAATAAGCAAATCATATCACATTTGTGAACCAGGTTTAGCCCCGGCGTTTCGCGTTACATTTTGACGTGCATTAAACCATTATTTGAAAAACACGTAGAATCATCTAGCGCCCTCAATCAATTGGTACCGTCCAATGATGTTCTTTTCTCCGCAAACAGTGCTTTTTTTCTATAGTTCTTATGACCTTTGTTCTCCTGGCAAAGTATACCTATATGCAAAATTTAATGATAATCAGTTTAGTGGTTTACGCATAAAACAGCAAAAAACAAACCAAGGACACTATCGAGGAAGAATTATAATCCTTTCTTTAGAAAACAGTAGAACATAAAGGCCTTATTTATAAATAGAGCTAAGAGAGCGGTAACCGTCTCGTAACTTGCTGTCAGCGGCAGTGGGCCGTTCGTATGGGTGCATAATAGAGGCCACCTTTAAGCAAATTTACGGCTAGGCCCGGCTTATGAATGGGTACGGGCTGGCCAAGACCGAAGTTTACGTTGGTTCGGTTGGCTTTTTGTTGGTGAAGTCAACTTTAATGTACTTTTTACTGTTGCGCGCTGTTGTGGCTTCTTTTGTATGTTTATTTTATATGGAGATATTAGTGGAATGTTGTTGGAATTATGGGTTGAGAGACAATTTTATCTAATGAATAGAAATAATAATAGCAGCAGGGCAAAGGCCTCTTCTCGTCACGTCTATACGAGTATAGAAATAGTGCATGTGAAAATGTGACTTATGAATAAATATGATTCTTCGTTCTCTAAGCAAGAGGTGAGAGGATAGCATTGCATGTACATATATATATTAATAGGAAAGCTTAGTAAGTTGAACAAGTCAACTTGAATTCAATATTTATTTATCTAATTATTTCACACATACAGCTATTTTTACAGGGAATTGCAACAAAGACAATTACTATAAAAAAAATATACAGCCAAATTGAGAACCTCCTCCAATTTTGAAGTCGGTTAAATAAAAGAAATATCAAAGCAATATACAACCAGAGAGAGCTTATTTAAAGACCGGTTTCTTATATAAAGTATCAAACGTTTAATCACTGATTAAAGAAATGAGTTTCTCTTATATAACTCCTACAAGTCAAGCGTCAGTCAATTAGAGTAGACAGTTAATTATAATGAACTGCCCTTAACTGACCCCTAACATAGTTGAGGAAACTACGTCAGATTGGCTCACTGACTTAGCTATTCCGTTTTCGGTGTAAAGAGTGCCTCTTAGCTTTCGATTCTACGTTGAACAAACATTTGTATGGCCTACGGACGTTTGGGAGTGGGTGTTACGCCCACAATGCAGTGGGATAAATTTTCCTTTTTTTTTTTTCATTTTTAAATAACGTTGCCCCGCTCTAGGTATTTCTCCTGTGTCGTGGGTGCGTTTCACAAATATCACACTAATTGTTGCCCTGTACGGGAATCGAACCTACAATCCTCCTGTGTTAGGAGGCCCCGCTAAGTTACCAAAGAAACCTGATAGAATGTTTATCTCTACGTATTATGATTAAAAAAATAACTGTTTGTGCCGCAGTAAAAAATGAGCTAACCAACATACAAACAGCAAAGCATACAGACATACATAAAGTCACGCCAGTTTCCCTGAGGAGTAGGCAGAGACCACAGATTTCCATTTGCTACAATCCTGGCATACTTCTTTTGCTTCAATCACACGCATCACATTCCTCATACACGCTCGTCGGTTGAGCAAAGCATACTGACCAAAAAATGGTACTGAATCTAATATCTGTCGGAAACAAACATAATTTTATTGTAAAAAACGTACTAAGATTCACATTTGTATTCAAATAATATTGACATCTGTCTTCCTTTGAACATTATCTGATTCTACGATCAATATCGGGACAAATTACCTAATTGCCTTCTAACAAATATTCCATTCAGTCGTAAATTTTCCTCAATACGTATATTTTATCATCTTATTAAATGTTAATAAGCTACTGAACGAACTTCAGAGAGATTTCTTTGTCTTTATATCTTTGTCTTTTATATTTTATACCATTAAAATACATTAAATACGCCAACATCTACACGTTAATATAACAAGCAATAGAAAACTTGACTTGAAACTTTGGAGCGAGTTCAATTCATTGTATGGCGAACTTTCTTTAGAATTATTTTAGTTTTGAAAAATCAATAGCTCACGGCTAACTTTGAGCCGATCAGCATTATTATACTCTAACAGAGAATTTCAGTTACCTGCGAGTTATTAATGAAGTATTTAATGTCCACAAAATCTTTTGAAGCTTGATTGAACATATATTTAAATTTGTAGAGTCTTGAGCTTGCTATTGTAAAATATAAAGTATTCTGAACTGTTGTAACTTGGTAGAAATAATTGTACGATACCAATTTAAAATTAATAGCTTAGAATTTTAAATACCACGTTATACAGTATACTGTTCGAATAGTTTTTAAAATGTATTTTATTATTCTTCTTTCGCCTTAATTAAATTAAAGCGTAAATACAGGCACTCTTTCTAAAGTCGTTCAAAACTAGTTGAAAAACAGTTGGATGTTGTATAGAGTTTTTTCTTGGAGTTGGGAAAATTAGATGATAAGTACTACCTAACTATCTACCTAAAATGTAATTACATACACAAAACTTCCCACAACTCGAAAGCTGTATCCAAATGTCCTGAGGTGTTTTCGGGTACCTGCCTATGCGCTTGCATTGCAGATCATGTTCTGTTGTGGAAGCGAGACGCCGAACAACACTGCACGTAGTGGTGTCTCGCTCCCATAGCGAAAAATTAACTGCAATGCAAGTTCATTGCCACTCCGCTCTACGTGCTATATCAACATACCTAATAATATACCTATACTATTAATTTATGACATTTTAATCACAGGATATTCATTATATGACGTTACAAATTTATTAACTTTGTGTCAGTAATTATTGGTTGAGAAACTAATTGCATACATTACCGAACTATGTTATTCCATACAGTAATATTATTAATTTCTTCAATCAGCAAGTTTATCACATAGTTACATCTCAATAAAAGCAAATACATAAACTAAAGGAAAGTAGAGAGTAGTAAGTAAGTATCTAAATAAAATAGCAGATCGTAACACGACACACGATGTGATTACTAATACATCACAGTACAAAGTTTAAAACTCATCTTGTTCCTCAGACCATCCGTCATCAAGCTATTGTGTCGTATAGAGAAATAATTCAACACTGTAAAGGAAATTTGACAGACGTGTAAACAAGGAAATTTAGACTCTATTCTTACTGAGTTTAAGTATGTAATACAAATTGTATTTTTATGCCCCTATAGTTGTAGTAACTTCATCAGAGTAGGGAGAGCTCGATTGAAGCTTCCAGTGTCCATTTTATGTGCTGTTGGCCAGTTTTATTTCTAAAAGCTAGGATGCCAAATGGGGGAATAAAGACAATACATGTCTAAAGTCACAAAAGACGTAAAATGGAGGAAATAGTTAATTGGGTTTTTACTTCAGTGTTTTGGGTCAGGTCTTTGAACTTGAGGCCAGGCTCGTTTGAACTTTATCTAGATTACCTTTTGTTTCATGACTAATTTTAGCACGCTGTAATTAGTGTTTTTGTCAGTAGGAATTTAATATTTTAGGTGGTATAATTGGGATGACTTTGACTGCCTCGTTGGTCTAGTGGTTGCTAAACGCGACTGCTGAGCACGAAGTCCTGGGTTCGAATCCCGGGCCGGGCAAAGTGTTACTGGGTTTTTCCATTAGGTAATTCTCAGTAGCAGCACGGAGTCTGGATTTGTGCCCGGTTGATGGCAATAGGCTCGCCCCCTATTACATTGGGATCTAAAAACATTACTGGCGAAATGTGGGTGTACTGTATGTGCTCCTCTGCCTACCCCTTCGGGGAATATAGGCGTGATGTTATGTTATAACTAGGATGGTCGGAGACGGCCGTTTCTTTGGCTATGTATTCGGGAATTTGCACACCCACGTTTCGCTCCTTATCGTAAGTTATCACCATGTACGGGTGGCCTATTGCAATTCTTTCCGTTCGCACGTACTATGTGCCACATTTCATTCAAATCCATCCAGCCGTTTTTGCGTAATTGAGTTACAAATATACAAACTATACATATTTATAATAGAATTGTTAAAGTGAATCACTTGAAATTAACGGGGTAGGCAGAGGTGGAATGTACACCAAAATTTCGCCAGTTATGTTATTTTTCCCAAGGTATAAGGCACTCAAATCCTTACTCCGTGTTACTAATAAGAATCACCTACTGGAAAAACTCAATAACCCTTTGCCAGGCGCAGAAATTGAACCCTGGACCTCAGTGTTCAATTGATGCTCAGCGGTCGCGCTTAGCGGCAACTAGGTATATTTATTGCATATTCTGTTTAAAAATAAGACGCTATTGTGTTCCAATAAAAGACGTTCAGCAAAACCTTTTTTACGTTAGGATTTTTCTAATAGATGAATGAAATATCTTCAAGAATAGCTGGGCCGAAGAAAATAGGTATTCTTATCGGCAATTAGTTAGTAGCCTAAGGCTCGATATTTTATTAAAAAATACCGATACATTCAGTGTCCTGTCTTCGAACTAGAAGCTTTATTTACATATTTTATTTTTAGGATAAATAAAGGTAATATGTATGTCTATGTGGAATCTAAATTCAAAGTATTAGGTTCAATCTCGACATTAGCTTATCTCAAAATCTGTTTACCCAGGTATCGGATTTGTCTGATAATCTTGGTATCACCGACTGCTAAT
This sequence comes from Abrostola triplasia, assembly GCA_946251915.1. Classification (NCBI taxonomy): domain Eukaryota; kingdom Metazoa; phylum Arthropoda; class Insecta; order Lepidoptera; family Noctuidae; genus Abrostola; species Abrostola triplasia. Next base: position 2,733,858 of record OX276434.1, on the reverse strand, counting down.
TGCACGTATGAGTACCATTGAGGTTTATAGGACACGACTGGGCATTTCTGTCAACAATAACAACCGACCCAAAATTCAACCTAAAACTATCAACCATCGCGCTCTTTGCCCAGTCTCAATCCTGAAATAAAATGTGAAAGATATTCCAGAATCATCTATTAATAGCTTTATTCTTTTCTGTATGAGAAGAGGCTTTTGCTTCTGTCTGGCTAGTTATAAAACTGATATAATACACTATGATATAGGTACTGCTGTGAGTCGTAAAAGGTGGCAAACATAGTCAAATAAAAGTCAATAGACTCATCATGGGACGTTTAATAAGTAACATAATGTAGGTATGCATATCGTTCTGATGAAGTAGCAAAACCTATGCCTGTAGAACAAGAGTTACAGACGTCATTATATTAGTATAACCACAATAATATACAATAACCTCCAAACAATATAATCTTTTTTTTATTAGGTTTTGATCAAGCATGATACTGCCCTCATTGGCCACATAATCTACCCGTCTATCTACGTTTCATAGCTAACTTAACTTTTTAAAAGTGATCTACGCTTTGCAGGCCAGTATAACTCGCGACCTTTAAATGTTCACTCTCTGTAACATGAAACCTAATTCCATCGTCAGTCTGTACCCAACGCTATCTATTCCTGACCTGAATGGAAATTAAGGATTACTGGCGTACAACACATGCTTTAATATATTCAGATTAAAATATTCTAATCATAACGCGAAAAATGTGAGTCTCGTTAGATGACGCTCTTGTAACCTCTATTTAAGTTAGGTTTAGTCGCAAAATGTCCCATGAACCAATCTGGTACGTAAAGTATACGCTTCAAGCGTTTTTGTGTCTTAAAATAGTTTGGAATAGAGCTTAAAATCACTTGTGGGAAAGAAATATTGCAAGCGAAATAAGATTTTCAAATGCATTTAATGATTATAAATGCGCTTTTGTTGGCTAGGGTTTGTGGAAAACCGTTTAATTGATTATTATAATATAACTCCAGCTGAATATAAACTTACTTATTTATTAGACTTTTATCAGACAAACATACTATAGTATTAATCTGGTATTATATATATAAGTTTATGTATGTACTTAATTACCTGTGTATCATCATCATCAGCTGGAAGACCACTGTTGAATAAAAACTTCCCCCTGACCTATGTGTATATACACTATAAATATCACGTTGCGTGCCTAATTATATAAGGTTCAATCAACATCAAATAGAACTATCCTAAGTCCTAGCCGCCATAACTATTGTTAGTTACATCAAAACAGTACCCCGACCAAGACAAAAGAGTAACGATTATTCAATACTCATTCGTACTCTTTGTACACCAGTTACATGGTGTATAATAAGAACTCATGATATGTGATAATGCAAAGCGTTCGCCATGGTCAAAATCGACTAGGAAGACATTACTATTACTACATGGTACACAAATGTACACCAGTTCCATGGTACACAAATGTACACACGTATACACTAGACGCAGCTTGTCACTTACACCACACGCCGGGGTTTACCGCCTCCCCGAAGCCTCGCGAACTAATAAACGAGTGACACTAATTGGTGTTGAGCTTCCCCGTCTTTGTGGACGACCACTCACAATGAAAATTCTTTAAAAAATCTCTCAAAATACCTCCCTGCCGTATTTCTTCCGCCATTTATTAAAGGCCAGAATATTACACGTAAAGAGGCTGTCTTTATATTTTTTTCTTAAAGAAATTCGTGATGAGACCAATTTTGGACCGTGAATGGAAGTAATTGACATTTTTTTGGAGACATTATGTTTTTTGTGTCCTTAATATTGGATAAGGACCTTCTAGGTGCTATCACAATATTTATATATTATTTATTTTAACGATAACGACTATCTTTACTTAGGGGTTTACTTACACTTTAACATCAAATCGTATAATGTTGAGTGCTTTCATGTTTCTTATAAACCAGACATGTCCGACCATTACTTCAATAATATTTGCCTATTGCTTGACAATGTTGTTTGAAGCCACTAAAGCTACTTTCAGTTTTAGCCGACCGCATCAAAAGCGCATAAAAGAAATCTCCGTAATATCTATAAACGAACGAATAACGACCTTTGTACTAATCAATAATAATTATAATGTATTGTCCTGACAAGACATCGATAATTATTACATAATCTTACTTCCACATATTTTCTCCCATAACATTATATAGGTACCTACAATAAAATTAATTTTAATATAAAATAATATTCCTAAACCATTCATTCAGGTCTTAGTTTACTTTAATGCAATAAAATTAAATATATAAATTCCTTCTATAAATTCTCTAATTATTTAGATCGGTAAGGCGTAACTGAAGCAAAACGACGGCCCAATAGGCGCAGTGGCTAAGCGATTCGACTACTGCGTTAAAGGTTGCAGGTTCGATTTCCGCACGCTACAAAAATTTGTGCGCTGTTTATCCGCAGATACTTGTCCTGAGTCTGGGTGTATCTGATATTTCGTTATCGAAACGCACCCACGGTACAGGAGCAATTCCTAGCGTGAGGCGACATTTTTCTAAGAGAAAAAAAATCAAATAATGCCTTCGTTTCCATTTAACATATCTCACGGATACAACGATAAAACGTTCTTTATGAATATGACGTATTAATAAATACGAAAAACACACACGCATAATTAAATAATCTACCAAAATAATGAACATAATTATTATAATTCGTTCATACGAAAACACAATAATATTAGGTAAATGTTTAATGAAACACACACAGCATGGAATGGAAATGAAAGGAACATTATTTTGAGCGTTTGTTAATTTTAAATCAACCGTAATTACCCCAGTGGCTGTAGGAACTGTTTATTTAACTACGAAATTGTTTTCTTATATCTTGCGTTAGTTATTTTTATGTTTTTCAATTATTTTATAAGCCATTTTCACATCACACTAATATTATAAAGGCAAAATATATATATTATAAAGGAAAGTTTGTGAGTGTGTTTGTATGTTTGTTACCGCTTCACGCTCAAACGGCTGGACCGATTTTAATGAAACTTCATATGGAAATTGCTGACACATAGGCTACTTTTATCCCAAAAAAATGTAGCGGGTAACACTGCAGTGCGCAACTAGTAATGTATATACGACCAAAAATATTTTCTTACTTTGAATAATTTCATCTTCAGAAGCTATCGAATTTGGATTTTGTAATTGTAAACTTTTGTGAATAATATAATTCCGTGTATATGTTTTATTTGATGTATAATGCAAATTTTATTGGTCTATTTTTGTGTGTAACTAATAACTTTTGTGAAACTAATGTATTATTAAATATTTGTAATTAGTTGTGATGTTATACTAATCAGCCACTCAATTGTATAACTAGAAATTAATCTATTGTTATCTGAACAAATCTGTATATATATGAATTAATTGATGTTCGTTTGTCTGTAAAACTCGAGAACAGCTGGGCAGATTTGGCTAATTTCGGTTTTGAAATATTCATGGAAATCCAGGGAAGGTTTTGTTGAGATGGCGATCAAAATTATCCACATACATACATAAAGTCACGCCTGTTTTCCCTGAGGGGTAGGCAGAGACCACGGATTTCCATTTGCTACGATCCTGGCATACTTCTTTTGCTTCATTCACACGCATCACATTCCAATTATCGACGTCAGCTAGTATATAAATAATGATTATTCCTATTACAGTTAAAGCCAATATCACTTCGGTAGACAAACAGTGTGGTCCAGATACATTCGTAATAGCTTTAGAACCAAGAATAGGCTCAGAGACTTCCTTTGCCAGAGCGACGGATGCGAACACAATGGGATTGGCTTTCCTCTATCACTATGTACCAACGTATGTTATCCGTCTGCCAGATAAGGAAACAGGGTTGTCTTGTGTCAAATGAACAATGACCTGAATGAAATAATACAATTGATCTTACATTATTGATTAGAATGTTTTTGAGTGTGCGAGATATAAATAAAAAATGAGCTAATTCGAAACTAAAAAAAGTAAAAAGTATCACTCACTCACTGTCAAATTTATATTAGGTTATATTTAATTGTTTTTTTTTTAAATCATTTTTAAGATGTGCATAGTATAGTGTACAGTAGTTTGTTTAGAAGAATGTTGGTTAGCCCGTAATTGGCTAGTGCGTAAGCCTTTAGTTACCTTTGTATGTATTCATATAGAATTTGTACGCATAAGCTGTGGGAAGACCTTAAATAAATAAAAAAATCTCCGTCTGAGATATATTTTTAATTAATTTATCATGGTTTATTAGACAAAAGGAAGCTAACAATTTTACAATCACATTTTGTCAACAGGAATGAAGTGAAGTTACTGAAGACTAAAGCTTTTAATTGCCTTTGACGCTACCGAATAATTTGACTACACAACTAAACACCAAACAATATCTAACAATAGTTCAGTATACTTATTACTCCTCTAAAAATTTAAAGTATAAAATCATAACTGTTAAAACCATAAAAATACTAAATAAAAGCCAAAAACGTCACGTCGCATAAAGCTGAATTAAGCTTTTTTTTAATCGAATAAAACCTAATAAGGCATAAAAATCATAAAATTAATCTTTATTAAAATATAAAAATAACACATTAATTTAGTCTTTAAAAATCTACTAAATAAAACTAAAACATAATTGGCATTATTTAGTACACTAAACAAAATAAATCTTACCAAAAAAAATCCAAACGCGTCCAAACCACTTCACTTGAAGCACAAAATAAATTTAAAAAAAAATAAGTTCCGAAAATCGTTGATGCGACGAACTCGTAAAGTTAAGTCACTAGGAGAGCAAACGCGCGTGCTTCCCTTATCGGGCGCGAGATGACAACTGGGCTGAACAGCGCAGGGCGTGGATTCCAAAAAGTAGCGGGGAGTGGACGCGTTTAGGGGCTGTAATGGACAGCCGAGGTAATGTAAATAATTTAGAGCAAACTCCAGACAGATAAGAGGATTTGCTATGATTTTCTGAATATGAAGAAAAACTTGTTCTTTTTGATATAATGGTATTGTATATGCTTGGCGCGTAATTATTGGTTTCGTATTTGGTTTTTTTTGCAAATCTTTTTTGGGGTAATACATTTCTAATTTTCGAGTATGGGTGATACAATTATGGAAAGCTTTTGTAAAATGCACAGATTAAAAAGAAGTATGCAATCAAATAATGTATTCTTTTTTCAGATTTTTCGCTACACGATTGACATTGGTACTGGTTCCACGGTTTAAAGCTGAACACGGAAAAATAACTGCACGTTGCATTCTATTTGATTTGACCCAAATACTCAGACCTCTCACTTCCCACTAAATAAATCTTCCCAGCCAGAAGTCCTACCAGTTATTTACCCCGCGTAAAAAGAAACACAGCACGAATAATTAAGTTGTTCATCTCGGGTCCTAAGTCAACAAATCAGTCGATATGCTTAAGGCCTGCTGACCGCCAAATTAGCTAAGAAACATGCCTTGTGTTTGCTGAGAAAATAGTGGATTGAACATGTATGAGGTCGGATGATTAGTGAGATTTACTAGAAATATATTCTTTCTGTAGTTCATAGTGTATTTTGTGACAGGGATTTTATAATATAACTGGCTTCCGATGATTATATTCTAATGGAACATTTAACGTATTTTTGTCGGAAGCCTATTTTAATGTTCTAACCCTTCAAGATAAATTCACACGATTAATTCAATTAGTTATGGAGTTATTAGATCTGGATAGAGAAAACCTATAGGGTTCAATAGTTTAGTCGTTATGGTGGTTAGCATTGACTGGATTTTATGTAAAGATGAGACGTGCTGACCAATTTGTACCGTAAGTACTGCCAATTACAAAGGAAATCTAGCAAGTCTATCTGGAAAATCTTACCCAAATTTTCAATGTGAATATTATAAAGTTGAACAAAGGCCTGCTTAGAACGCCACACTGAACGACAACGTGCCATTTAATAATTAGTAAAACTATTTATGGGATTAAAAAAATATCCGCAGATAGAGTGGACCTTCAAGGCGGACACATTGTCTATTTTAATCCTGGGAAAGACACAGCGAAATTTTCCACGTAGACTGGCGTGGGTTAAATCTAGTAGGAATTTTATATTGCCGACTAATTTAAACTTATCATTCTATATTTGGTGTCATGGTGGCCTAGTGGTTAACAAACCGGATTTGTATGGCAACGTTGCAGGTTCAAACCCGGGCAAGTATCAATGTGACTTTTTCAATGTTATAAATACTTTCTTAGTTATTCTAAGATACCACTGAGTAACGGTGACGGAAAACATCGTGAGGAAACCTGGATTTAATTATCCGTAATCGCCAACAGGCAGTGAGCTAGCGTGGTGATTGATGCTCAATCCTTCTCCTTAAAAGAAGAGGCCTTTGCCCTGCAGTGGGACAGTTATAGGCTGTTATTATTGATTATATATTCTATAATTGTCCATATTAAATAGGTATTCATTAATCATCATAACCGGTTAATATTCTAAAAGTTAACAACCTTTCTCGATAAGTTTATTACTGTAATACGTAATAAAAATTCAATACAACGTAGCCATACCTATTCTGTTCGGGGTTAATCAAATAATGGCATGTTTGCTATCGGGCGAACGTATAGATTGTTTAATAACATTATTGAAGGCAGGTGGCGTTTGTGACTCATCCGTTTATGACGTGGCCTTAGGGTTGAGAAGACTTATGGAGTTGAACAAAGGATTTATTTATTTTTTCTGGGAATTAAAGTGAACTTATCTCGATGTACCTGCGTTTTTTTGTGGCTAATCGATCGTGAAACCCTTTGCTCCTTTCTGAGGCATGTCAACTTATAACAGGTTGATATTATGAACATTCTGTGGCTGGTTGAGCGCACCTATCGTACACATACTTACCACATACCTCAGTCTTCGGATCATCACCAATGCTGGACAAAGAAAAGACTTACTCAAGAGTATCACTGCTTGGAATTGTTTTTTTACCATGTCCTTAGTGTTCTATCATCACGCGGTATTGCAATGGGATGTTTGTACAAATATCTTTACAGTCTAGTGATTCGATAAACTAAGTGGTAGTAAGTAACAGGTAATGTAAAAACATAATGTTATTTAAATACCATGTTCCGACGTGGCAACCCTAAATTGGATTCCAATCTAAGGGTGTATCTAAACAATGTATATTTTGGCCTAATTTGATTGTTCTTATCTTTCAAATTATCTGAATTATAAAACAGAACTATAAATGTAATCTAGTTACACCTCATGGTAGCATTCATTCAACGTTGCAGCTGGACTAGTCTTTTGTTACGCTTCGATTGATAACACACAATGGGGAGAAACCAACCAATTGTAATTTTGATATTACCTAGTTAGTTGGATGATAGAAATAGAAAAAGGCTACTGAAATATATCTCCATAAAGAAAAATATGCCTAGACTTATTTCAAACGTTTCGGTTGTTTACTTTTAATTAAAACATACATTTAGGCTTATATTTTCGTAGTGCACAAAAGACACACTAAAATGACATGACTGACATGACCTAGCTTAAAAAAGATTCCGAACTCTCAGGCAATTGACGTTCAATTTTAAGGTATAAAAAAATCGATGACATACTCGTAGTATCGACTCTAGTGTGTTTTGTTTGAATATTGATATTCGAACGAGCTTCGAAGCGTTGCAGAATATGTTGCCAAATTCTCCTATAAGAGCGTAAAGTAGTCACGCAACGGGAGATTCTGTTCTTGGTAGGTCAGAGTTGTCACTGAATGTGTGTCCAAGTCACGTCCACTTGCATCTTAAGCTATAAATACAATTCACTGAAACATCCCGAAGATGTACACTCTTTATTTTAAGAACGATTCAGAATTTGAAAAGGTTAAGACAATACCCGAGAAATGAAGTAGTTGCTAAATAATGGAATAGTTTTACTTAATTCTAAGACATTTAGGATCCCCGAGAATTGCACTAAGCAGATTAAATTCTGTTTAAAGGAAAATGTTTGCTAGTATAGAGCTTGCTATAACAATTGCTTTTAATGCGATTAACATAATATTTTAAAGTAGATTGGTCGTCCATCGTATATTTAGCGACATATCCATACACGATAGTCGTTCTTGTTTTGCAGAGGGATAGGAAATACTGAAGATTCTTTACGATCCAGATATACCACTTTTGCTTCTTCAACTTTAATGTCATCATTATTAAAAGTTTGTTGATTGAGGTTTACTAAGCTTTTAGCTTTTCTGTAAAACTCTATCTGATTTGGCCATCATGTTCTAAAATATTGTCATTTCTCATATGTTCGAGCTCATCAACACAGGAGCCAGGATTGGTCGCTAACGTGAGTGCCAAAATCTTAAATGCAGCACACACATGCAATTTCCTTTCTACATAATTTTGCTGTCATACTCCAACTTTACTCCTTGGTTCTTCTAAATAGCTGTCAATTGTTCAAGAATCTCTTGCATGCAATATTTTATTTTACCGAATAAACCTTTTCCATAATTAGATTTGTTTGTTCGTTCTCATCGTTTCCTTTATGATTAGCATGAGCTCGGCTCTGCTTCCCTTAGTTCCAGTGAGATGCAGAGCTAAGTTAATTTAATTCACAAGCACCGTGTATATTTCCACAAGTACCTCGATAAACAATGAGTATTTATATCTTCCTCTGGAGAGGCTAGTCTTTTGTCCCCGTAAATGTTCTATAATAAGATCTTAACGCCAGTTTTATTAGGATCCTTCCAACTACACTTCTTATTGTGTGTAAGAACAATGAACCTTTAATAGTTGTTGAGTATTAGTGTGCCCGTGTTTAAATGTAGGGTTCCATTGTTAGCGTTTTACCTGCCCTCATTTATCCTCGGTTTATTCTGTTTGCCTTTCTTTATTATAAGTGTTTATTTATAATGTAACTGTGTTATTGGTTCGGGAGTAAAAGTATTTGCTTGAGGGGAAAGACCTACAGCATTGAAATCGTTGTTGATTTATTATTATCTAAACACAATGTATATCCATAGATTTATTGTGAGAACTGCGAATCAATTGAAATGCAATTTAAATTTGAAAGAAAATGCGCTATTTTATTTGTTAAAGGTGGTTACGATCTCCAGGAACAAAAAGTATAATGATGTATTATTTAATAAGTGACAAGCATGTGATTCTAGAGATAAGTTAACATATCTTGCTTACATTAACGTAAGCAGCTTAAATTCGCACCCCATTGAGCACAACTCCTATAATGGAACTCAGTTACCTGTCACAGAAAACAAACAACAAAGAGTTTCGCGCTAAAACGCATTGTCCTTTGCACTCTAAGAGCTTTTATTACTGAACTGCACGCAAAGAACTTATTGTTTGGCACTTGAAAAGTCGGAATCCCATTGTGTACTTGAGAGATAGTTTGCGGAAATTTTATTGTTTTCTTAAGCTTTTTACTTCGGAGTTTTATTGCAGCGTACTTAGGAAAGAAGGAATTTGCAATTATTAGTGTCTGTGTGATCGAGACGAGCTAGAAATCCAATAATGCAGTTCTCACTTCATCACCTTAGAAATTTAATTAAAAATCGCTTGTTGAATGAGAGAATGGCTTTGTTCGTCTTTTGGTTGCTACCAAAAGACGAACAAAGCCATTCTAAAAGCGAAGAAGAAGACAAGAAGGAACCCAAGACTTCCTTAGCTGTCACGGTATGCGTACCGTTAGCCTTACGTTTGGTTTCCAGTTTAGGATATTGGGGTTTACTCTGTTGAGAAATTGCGAGCTATGTTAATAATTACGATAAATGGCAATTTGCCTGCCCCTATTTCATAAAGCTTAATACAGTTAATGGCAAAAGAGGGGTGCAGCTGTGCTGTAGGCAGACTAGAGGTGTCCACTTGCCTATATTATTTGGATTACAACCGTAATAATATTCGATAAAATCTTTTATCGAATATATGGAGTCATGTTTGTTTTTGTTCTTACCTAGATTGTGGCAGACTCATATATTTTTAACTTACTGCACATGAGATTGCAATGTGAACCTCGTGATGTTGCTGCGTCACCGGCTAATGAATAAGATTCATTTTGGTTTGCCACTAGTCGGGAATTCCCGAAATAACACATGAGAAGTAACCAGACGAAATATTTGACATTAAGCAAAAGCTATAAAGCAGGTAATGTAAATAGGTTTAAAGATGCTTTATTTCTTAAAAGAACAGTTCACTGCGTGAGATACAAAGGTGATAAAATACCTAATAGCTATTATCTAATGTGTGCTGGTTAATACACAGAAATATACCTAATGCATATTTCATACATTGTTTTAATTATACATTTTTACTCTTAATTATTATACAATCTGCAAAACTAAATAAATCATATCTGTACTCGAAATCAATAGAAGGAAATTATCGTTACGTGTTATATATTTTTTTAATTTACTTTGAGTTTAAGGGTATTGAAAGAACTGATTGATGTAATCCTATATAAATAAAAATATAAAAATAAAAATATCATTTAAAACAGTAATAATATAGGTAGTTTTTTTTAGAAAACTTTGCTTGACCGTTGTATGAAGCGAGTAAGGGAACATTAATAGCCCAAAATACAAACTAAATAGTAACCGGAACCTTCCCTAACGTATTAACGAACACTCACAAACATCACGCAATCATAATAGGGTACCGAACAAAAGTCGCGGTCATAATCAGACGGGTCTTATCCCACCCATTAATGCGAAATATCCTTTCAAAGAGGGAAATAAAAAAATCAAAATATGTATGTTATTAGAAATCTGTTCGCCCCTAGTTATGAAATTATGATAATTTGGAATAATACTCAATATCAATTTCAAGCTTTATCGTAAGTGCAATAAAGGTTATTATTGAATGACAATTCCACAAAAGAACGTCACGGTGCTATGGGTCTTTTTATAAAGAGATTATTATGAGAAAAAATCTCCCATGGCGTTTCATTGTCTGTTGTGTTTGGACTAAAGTAATATAATATGAAGCTTTGGGAGAACTTTAATAAATGTTCGATATAAACTTTAATAGTGGGTATATCGGATTATTAATAAAGGTACGTTGTAAATAAAAAAAATACATGACTAAGGGTTGCTACACAATGGGCGAAGGACAAACTAACGCGTGATTGAGACGCTGCTCGTTCTAACTTAAATATATTATAACAAAATTTATTTAACCGACTTGACGCGTTCAATGATGATAATGTGTTTTAGTTGGTACTAAGGTTGTGCGCTACATGAGAAACTAGATTATGTGTAGTTTGTTAGGGCTGTAACTACAACTAATAGGCGTGAACGAGAAATACTTAGGCGGTTTCAACTAAATATAGCAAAACTCAAAAATGCATCGATGCTTCACGATTTTTTTTCACCAAGTGTTCGTATGCTTCTGCATGCAAGGAGTCTCCCATTACTGTTTCCCAATATCAGTACTCTTGTTAATATGCTTGAAAGCTCACTAAGTATGACAACTCGACTTGACACGTGCTGTTTAGCTTGAGCACCATGGGGCTCTGAAGGGGGAATACGTTTCCCCCGGGACGGGCTTAACCGTGGCCCTGGACTGGAAATTATAGAGATCCCGGATCCTTATCTAGGAGAAAAGATTGAATGTCATTTAATAAGACCATGTAAGCAGCAGTTAGTTTCATTATAATATTTTTGATACAAGTATTCTCTGAACTACAAATTTTCTAAAGATATCTCGTCTTTTTGTTGTCTGTTTTTATCGGTCATAGTTCCATCTGCAAATGAATACCTATTTTTTCAATGGTAATGACCCTACCACCTATTAAAGAAAGTTAAATCAAACGATAGGTCTTCAGACACAGTATTCGAATAGTTTCTCCGAAAATAGAAATTGAAGCCGTCTAACAGATAGAAGAAATAAAAAGTGGTCGATCAATAGGAATAGACTACTCGGATTTATAAGCAGAAAAATATTGAAGTATAGAATACACACAAAGTAGAACACTGCCTACCTCTCAAAGAATTTACTGGCGAGATTGTTGGTATGAATACGAAAAGGTCACGGGTCTCTGTCAGAAAGACTATGAAGATATAGTTCGCTCGAAATAACACACGCTCAAGACTGTTTGTGCATCCTAGATTAATATCTGCCAACTACGACATAGAAGAAAGTTCCAGTGTGTAGTAAAATATGCTACGTTTTTAATACAAAAAAAGCAAAAAATAATATTTTATCCCGAGCTGTGCAACTTAAAAGAACTTTGTGTGTACTAAATTAGTTTTATGATTCATACATGTATAATATGTATTTAGTTCGTGAACTAGTGTGGTAGAACGCGAGATAGGATTTACCTAAAAACAGTTAATTCACACCGACATAGTTGAAACTGGGTCAACGAGTTGCGCAATTCATGTAACTTTGTTGAATTTTCAATATTTTTGTGCATTTTTTAGTTGCGTTGGGAATTGGACCGAACTCATTATGTGTGAACTTACACCTTTGTGTGGCTGGTGCGAATTTTCACAAACTTCAATTAATAGTGGCGGAATGGTGTGAAAATGTTCTGGGTTTTCGGGTATTTTCGACCAATTACGGATATTTTCGACCAATTACGGGTATTTTCGGGTATAATTGGAACTTTGATTTATACCGAGCGACACCGTAAAGATGAGCGCTGTTCTGCATATTTCTCACGAATATCGTACCTATTACAAACAAAAGCAATTCATTCGTAAATAGAAACTCATTTTATTTGATAGTAAATAGGTATGTCTTAATATTAGATTAGTTTAAATGAAATTATTTAGTAAATGGAATGAAATGTTGAATCCACTTTAGGTAATTGTTACAAAAGCGGTCGAGTTAGCTTTAGGTTTCTTTATAGTTAGTAAATGTGATTGCTACACTGTAATTGATTGGTACTAATTGAATATAAAAATCTTAAAACTAAAATAAAATGGAAGGTGCCTTTATCAATAGAAGGTGATTATAATATTCTTATTGTAATTGACTGCCTCGTTGGTTTAATGGTTCCTAAGCGCGATTGCTGAGCACGAGGTTCTGGTTTCAAATCCCGGGTCGGACAAAACGTTACTGAGTTTTTCCAATAGGGAATTCTCAGTAGCAGCACGTCGTCTGGGTTTGTGCCCAGTTGATAAGCGATATACTCGCTCCCTATTACATTGGGACATACATATATAATATCGAAATGTAGGTGTACTATGATGTGCACCTTTGCCTACCTATTCGGGAAATTCAGGCGTGATTTAATGTTTATGTGTTTAATAATTGTGTTCCATTGGATAAACAAAGATATCCGTACCAGCAATTCATTCGTTTAACGAATACTAAATCACAAAATAAATTTCGTTTGTTATTTAGTATCAGAGCTAAGAGGTTTGGTATTCAGTGGTTTCATGTAAAATACTGATTGCCTCCGGTAACACTAGAAACCGACTTCAACAGCATTGTGAATTTCTAACAAATGATGATTTAAATTAATTTTAATTTGTTCAGGAGATATCACTACCTATTCCATTGATGTTTGTTATGAGCCATTTATATACATACATATTCCGATATTTTTCCTATATTTCACAAGCTCCTCTGTATAATGTATGACGTAATAGTCCATTTGTAGATCCAGCACCAATATTTTGAAGGTTTTACGAAAATAGTATTATTCAATTCGACTAGTTGCTAGACTGGAAAACCATTTATCCAGATAAGCTGTCACAGACTTCGGGAATTCCTTCTATGCACCAAATTGTGAGAGGCTATGTTAGAAATCCCAGAATAAGTATTATTAATGTATCCTAACTAGTTTTTTTAGTAGATTAAAAGGTTTCTAATACCTTTTTCTATATTTTTTTGCATCAGTTTTACTGTCTTAAAACTTGAAACAATCGGGCAGAATAAGAATTTTTAAAAATGAAGGTGAGCTAGCAGCCTGCTGATTTCATTTAAATAAACAATAATAGTAATAATCCTTGACACGGCACGCACCGTGAGGAGGTTCCTCTCTCTGGAGGCCTAACCACCGGTGGCTTGGACCCTGTTCCCGCTGCTGGTTGGACCCTGTATTTTATATTTTTAAACTTTGTATTTTTATATCGATATATTATTTAAAAATGTTAAATATAAGATATATGTATGAATAAAGAAGATAATAATCATAAACTTTAAAAAGTAAAACACGAAAGATTATTTATTTGTGTTTTATTAGTTTGGATTTGGATGTTATCATCCAAAGCAGAAAAGAAAGCAGGCGACAGACTAATATAAAATAAATCTGGCACTTACTGACGTGTAAGCGGAAATATTCAGTTAAGCATCAATCATTGTATTCATCACTCATAGCAATTGTTACTGTGGTGTTCACATTGTTCAATTGCACTGAATCTATTTTTAGGTGTTATATTTTGAGTCATACTAACAGCTCCCTTACCGTGAACTCTTAAACCTGGACATTTTCCGTTATGGAAACGAGACACCGCATTACACTACACATACCTCGCTTCGATATCGTAAAACGTCTTAAAATGTTCAAGCCTTTTTACCTAACAGTAGAGTGCCTGTTGCAATCGTCGACATAACATTACATGCAAATTAGTAAGGAAAATTATCACAGGAAATACACACGCAATTAGAACTTAACAGAAAAACACATACACTTAACACAAGACAACGAAACAAAATTCAGCTGACTAAACCCAGAACCAACTATGGAAAAAGAAATATACTATACGAAGGTGCACAATTGTATAACAGACTACCAGAGCATGTTGTGAATAGCAAAGGTCTTCCCACTTTCAATAAGCGATTACTAGAATATGTAAGAACGAACATTAATGTCATCTAAAATATATTTTAAACACATGTAGAAACTATGATTTAAGTCTTATCATTAAATTTTATAATTTGCTTCCTCAGACTTGTAATTAAATTAAATTTGTTATAATAACTATGCTCAATGTAAGTGAACTGTATTTGTTCTTTTTGAGTAAATAAATGTCTTTAAACCGAACATAGTCATCATAAAATTGGATAAGAATAAAAGCATTCAATAACCCTTTAAAAACTATCGCTACCAAAGTTCCTACAGATTTGTACAACATTTTGAGTCAATTTATTGTCGAGTTGTTGTACTTCTTGCTATTTCTATTGATGAACACAAAATCTAGTCACTACATCACACTCAAGCCTCAATTTCCCTCTACTGCAATAGATTCGAAAAACTGTCCAAATAAACTCGCAGATACAGCGGCCGAGTGCGACATAAATAATCTGAACAGAACGGTGTCCCTAATTCCCATAAATCGAAATATCCGTGGGGCCGAATCGACCGGGCAGTGGTGATAACGTATATTTATGATGATGATGCACGTCCACTTTGTCTGCAGATGAAAGTAGACCTATATGGTTATGGGGCTCGACGAGCTCTCTGATAATGTCTAGACAGCTTTTTAGTAAGGCTATATACAAAAATACTACCGATAAAAACACGTATTCGATTATTTTCGCTTTCAGATTTTTCTCTCATTTCATTGAACTGAACCATTGATTTCAAGCCAGTGAAGATAAATTGGTAAAATGTTACAACAACAAAAAAAAACTAAACCACTATGTTCCGTATTTATACAAGGCTTTAATAATAGAAATGTAGTTAGTAATAGAGCGATGGATGTAATTCCTTTGTAAGACGTAATAGCCTTACGATTGAAATCAGATCTGATATGTTTTAATTTGAACAACGGTTTCGGCTGAAACGCACGCCGCAGTCCATTGTGAGTTTTTAATATGCCATTTGTAGAATATTTCCTATAGGAATTCGTTTTTTGTAGTTTTATTTCACATACCTATTTTGCGTTTGAAAATTTGTTGTGCGAAAATGAATCCAATTGGGATAAGGTATCGTTTTTCATTTGTTTTTATTATCGGATTTTCGATTTTTTATTGGAACTATCATAGGAAGAAAGTCGTAGAAGATTTTAGTATGGCAATGGCCAAAATAATCAATCAATCAATTTGTATTGTATAAAAAAAGTCACATCCTTAAAATTATAATTAATGATTGTGATACAGATAAAATGAATTTAAAAAATGTAATTAACTCACTAATAATGGACATTAAAAAGAACCATTTATAAACAGTACGTTATAACCTAACCTAACTATAAATTACAAAAAGTAACAAATACTTGTAAAGGGATTTATTTCCGAGTTCTTACAGAATAGTAATCCTGAACTAAAAAAGTAATCCCAGTAATCATCAACAAGTGGAAATCGAAATAGTACCCATGCAGCGTATTGGCGTAAGATACTTTAGTAAATGGAGGTACAGGGTAAGCGCACACTGGAACGAACTAGAAACGAAGTCGTTGTATTAGAAGATATTATTGAATGACTTTCTAGAGAAATTGTATTAAACTGTGGTATAATAGGTTTGGTAGCTACTAGTATTCAATTTGAAGTTCGTATATATTGAGTTCTGAGCTGTTGCTTTGGCATTAAACTTTGATTTAAACTTAAGATAATGACGCTAAATCTGACTGATTAAACTAGCATTGGTCAAACTTAAAGTACGAAAAATCTTATATATAAAATTCTCGTGTCACAATGTTCGTTCCCGTACTCCTCCGAAACGGCTTGACCGATTCTCATGAAATTTTCTGAGCATATTGAGTAGGTCTGAGAATCGGCCAACATCTAGTTTTCATACCCCTTAGTGACAAGAGTTTTTACCTGAAATTCACGCGGACGAAGTCGCGGGCAACAGCTAGTAAAATATGAAATATCAAAATAATAGTCACTAAGAATAATTATATCGTAATTCGATGTGTTTTTTGATATCGATTTGTATCGATAAGTACGTCAACACCAGTTCCGTGGGATTAAAAATAACAATATTCATTCGTTTTATGTAACGCTGTATTACATTGTATTGAGAATATTCTCGTACATCGATATGTTTCACACAATAAATATTGTTATTTTGTTTATTTTCCTTATATTATTTGATGGATACTCTCGCGTGTCAAAAAACTTATGCGTGTGTAATTGATTGCATCCTAAAGTATATTTATTTCCCAAGGAAGTAAGATATTAACTGTTTCCGAGTTTGTTGTTTTTGTATGCAATATTACGCGTACTTATTAAAAATGTTAAGTACGAACTGCTTGGTTGTTGAACTGAGATTGCTAGATATTATTTGCATGACCTTAATTAGAAACAGGCTCAGAAACTTATCCATGTGAGATTTATGTTTGCTAAATAATGAATATGATTTAGGTATATGTGTTTATTTCCATATCCATACTAATATTATTAAATATTAAAGTCCCTGTCTATCTGTTATGTCATCATAAACCGCTGGAAGGATTTTGATGAAATTTGGCATAAGGAAAGTATAAGACTTGAGAAAAGATATAGGGTACTTAACGCGGGCGAAGCTGTGGGAAAAAGCTAGTAAATAATACAACGCATATATTTGCCTAAAATATTTTTAGGCTATCTACCGATGAAAGCTCTTATTTCAACAAACACAGAATAATGTGCAATGTAAAAGGATTGGAAAGTATTTGATTAAACCAGACTGGATCCAGGGATGCTACTACGATGATACGACTAGGAATATTAAATAACATTTCCCAGCAAACCAATAACAATTTTCTTGTCCTGGGAATTCCAAAGTCTAAGCAGTCGCAGGTGCACCTAAAAGAAACAAAGACGCAATAACGGTTAAAAACTCAATAATACATAATGCTCTCTTACGTCACAGTGAATATACAGCTTTGCCTCGTTCAGAAAATGGCTGGTACTACTTGTATATCATCCGGAATATACATCGTGTTTTTATAGCTCGTCTTCTCGCTTGGGACACAAAACCGTTATCGGCGAACCGTAAGTGTACCATACCTCTCTGGATAAACCTTTGGGAAACACAAACATGACAGTTACGTTAAGTTGAGCAATATTTTAACGAATTTGAAGCATCCTTGCTATTCTACGAAAATTTGGTAGCTCGCTAAATATTTAAGAGTGGTTTGGAAGTCTGGAGTATAAGAACCTGCAACAAATAAACTTAGGCTTTTTCTTATTAATAGTTAATACGTGTACATATTTATTCGTCTAGTCCACGAGATAGACCTTCAAGATCTTGCTCGTTAAGAGTAGTTAAAATGGTGCTTAATTTCCCAAATGCATGATGACTTCCTTTTTTAATAGACACACCTTCAGCAGTCTTCCAACCAATGTTTAAATAGTTATCTTCAATCTCCAATATTTCGGGTATAAAGATGGAGATCACTTTGATCAATTACCTCTGTCTGATCTAATGACTAATATTTCGACAATCTTCCCCAAAACTCCAGATCTCCAGACAATTCAAATTCATTTATCTGGAGCATATTCCGCATCAATTTCTGAGTATCATTCAGTCAATAACTCAAAACGTTTGCGCCATTAAATTATGCACCGAATGGGGCATGTCTATCGTTACGTCACAGTGAACGGATGGCCTTCCTCTGGGGCAGTCCAGCGATTCGTTTGCGGTATTTGCGATGGTCGTACAACGGTATTTCACAAATATTTGGATTTGTAAAATGTTGTGGCAGATATTGCTTGGAATTTTGAAATTGAATTGGTAAATTTTGATGGTATTTGTTATGGGTTTAGTTGGGAGTTTGTTTATCCAGTTTGTGTGTATGATCGGAAGTAATTAAGTTATTGATTTTGTACGTAGGTACTTATTGAAGAATGGATATTAGTCGGACTCATTCATATCCCCATCTTGATTATAGTACAAAATTACCTAAATAACTGGTAGGAAGGTCAAAAAAAAAATCACACCGTCATAAATTATGGTAACAGAAATACTTAGAGAAGAGTTCTCGAGTGGCAACCACGAACCGAAAGACGTAGCGTTGGTAGGCCTCCCACCAGGTGGACCGACGATATTGTCAGGGTTGCGGGCAACCGGTGGAAGCAAATGTCAAGTTGTCGGTTATTGCAGTGTTCTAAAGGGGAGGCCTTTGTTCAACCGTGGCCGTCTTCCGGCTGGTGATGATGAAACACTTACATAACACCGGACCTAAAATTATTCTCTACTACTAAATTCGGTTTTACATTTTTAAATTGATAAAGGGAAACTTGCAAACTGATGGACACGAGCGGGACTCGAACCCGCGACAGTCGCCGTACCATGGCGCCGCTCTGCCAACTGAGCCACCGTGTCACCGCTCGCATCCATCGATCATCAAGTTCCCTTTTAGTATTTACGTCTTAAGGGTGACGTCGTTTTTACATCTCAAATGAATTCATCTATTTCTTTATTATCATTCACATCACGATTAAAATCAAGTTCTTTAACCAATTACATTTTAAATGTTACATCATCCAAGTCCAGACATTTCACGGATCACATAATAGTGGGTTATTGTAAGCACCTCAACGGTACAGCCGCGTACAATAGTATCGCACATGTAATCAGAATCTCACCAGATTCATCTTTGTAACGTCCATTGTCAAACGAATGTTGTCAGAAAGGGATTACTTTATGTGCGCGTGTTTTGATTTTATTTTGTTTATTTGGTTCCACTAAATGTGTTGAGTATTTATTTCGTGGTTTTGAATACTGTTTTCATTTATGTCCAGAATCTAGAGGATTAAAATTTGGTAATAGTGAAACGTCTCACTCATCATAATGATTTGTCTTTATATTATTTCAATGTAATAATATTTTAAGAGACTTTATAGACAGGTCTCCAAGGAACATGCAATATGTTTCAAAAAATACTATACACACTTAATATAATTTGTCAATGAGTACCTAGTAGAATATTAAGAAAACTACATAGTGACCAGGGTTCGTAACCGACGACATTTCTTCTAATAAAAGAATGCGATTTTCGAATTTTAAAATTAAACCTAATTAATTAACGTCTGGGAACTTTTCAAAAGTCAACATTGTTTAAGATTAGTTCTTACCTTTAACTACGATGGTAAGGAGCCCTGCAAATGTTATGAAGTATACTATACTGCGTTACGACGTAGAGCTGATTCTAAATAATTAAGAGCAAATACAAATAACTAAAAATTGCGGTCACAAACCAAGAAAGGTAACGTTCACAATTCCATTACTCTGTAACTTCAGTATCCTGTAAAAACATTCTGTATAATAGTATTAATGTAATGCAGACAAAGAGATTTGCCCTCATCGGATGCAAATAAATCATTTTGATCGATGCGATGAACTCACGTGCGAAACAGTAATGCATTGTTATTATGCTTTGTATATACACGCTGAAGCCTGGTACAAGTGATGAACGGGAAGCGTTTTAAATATACATTTACTATCTGTCATTTTTTGCCTCTGCCGAGTGGTATCCGGCCTAGTATTGACCACCCCCTTTCCTCCCGTGGGTGTCGTAAGAGGCGAATAAGAGAAAAAGATGTGCAGCAGCGTCTTCTGTAACTTTACCACCAATACTGCGATCCCCAAGCCGCTTGCCAAGCATTGGGATTATGGCAACCTCTTCTATAACGAGGAGAAGACAAGCTGACCTGTATTATTTACCATTGCTTCTTAAAAGGAAAATATGTCCGATGGCAGTGACAAAAAATTGCGTACATAGATAACTAACATACATAACATCACGCCTGTATTCCCCGAAGGGGTAGGCAAGGGGCACATATAGTACACTCACATTTCGATATTATATAGGTCCCAATGTAATAGGGAGCGAGTATATCGCCTATCAACTGGGCACAAATCCAGACTCCGTACTACCACTGAGAATTACCTAATGGATAAAAAAACCCAGTAATACTTTGCCCGACCCGAGATTCGAACCCAGGACCTCGTGCTTAGCAGTCGCGCTTAGTGACTACTAGACCAACGGCCAACGAGGCGGACATAGATTACTAAAACGCCGTCAATCCGTATTAAGTATAATTTATCACATTTTTCCATTGATTTTCAGTAGGTACTACATCTCTTATAAAAACACAGCCTATCACTTACACCACAATAGTTATACAAAAGTCATTCATTCGGAAAAAAAGAGATTCCTTTGTGGACCGTCCCTATACGGCAACATTTTAAACTTATAATAATATCGAAACTCAACCCCGGATTAATTGTGTTATTTTTGAACTACGGACCTTTTTATGTGCTCTCGAACGTAAGTAATTTGTTAGTACATGATCTTGAATGTGTATGAGAGTTATTTCGACAATGTTATATGGAGGTTTAATAGAAATTGTATTGTATATTTTTTTCTTGGTATTGTGTTTTGAACGACAGAGCAAACAGTGTTATCACGTATCGTTTTTCAAGGTTATATTTTGTATTGTTTACGTCTAAATTTAATTAAGGTCCTTGATCGTATAGTGTAGTGCATAGACATGAATACTTATTACTGAAGCGTATAAAGATTTGAACATGAGGAGGACTTTTATTATAATCGGATGTCTACAAAATAGGCTTTTGTGTGCACTTTAAATAACAAAAGACTCGCTCCTATTAACATAACATAACATCACGCCTGTATTCCCCGAAGGGGTAGGCAGAGGTGCACATATAGTACACCCACAAATCGCCAGTTATGTTTTTTGGTCCCAATGTAATAGGGGGCGAGCCTATTACCATCAACCGGGCACGAATCCAGACTCCGTGCTGCCACTGAGAATTACCTAATGGAAAAACCCAATAACACTTTTGCCCGACCTGGGATTCGAACCCAGGACCTCGTGCTCAGCACTCGCGCTTAGCGACCACTAGACCAACGAGGCAGTCGCTCCTATTAGGCGGCACTTATCATCTTCGACGAAAATTTTGTAGCTTGATGCTAACATTTTAAAAGTAAGTATGCCTAACAAACAGTACGAAGGTATTAAATAAGAGACGTCAAGATAAATGAACAACACGAATTCCTTCTTAAACGTTTCATCTTCATAGGATTATTTGTATACTAGACACGTGCGATATTTGTATATTAGTTTATCAGCTGAATCTAAAATATTATCCGTACCGAACTATTTCCATATTAGACCTAGAACGTATTCTTAGGTATTTACAATGTACCCAAACCGGTCGGCGGTCTTCCAATGGTATAAAATCATTTTATTATGGCAATCGCATGTGTAATGTTACGTAATAATTCTGTAGATACGTCACTCTTTTCATGATTGTTGTTCTATTTATCAGTTTGTGCCTACCTGCGGCAAACTTCTGGGAAGAAATAACTTTTGGCGGGGTAATGACCGCTTGTACTTTTCAATATCAGGGATTAATTAGGAAATATTGCATCTGTGATTTCCGATAACATTACTAGTAACATAACTTTACATAAGTACATATTTGTATATCATAATGTATGTCATAAAAATTATAAATACGTTAAACAACACTCAATCTACGGGATATGATGAAGTAACCACGCATATTATAAAATTAAGTGCGAAAATTATAGCGCCTTTGCTTAGTTACCTCATTAACCTCTCGTTTAAAGATGGCATTTTTCCGTTAAGATTAAAAGAATCTATTGTTAAACCACTTTACAAAAAGGGTAACCGTACGGATGTGTGTAACTATAGGCCCATAGCATTGATACCAATCTACGCAAAAATCTTTGAAAAGGCAATGCATGACAAAATCAGCAGCTTTGTGAATAAGTATAACATAATAGTAGATAATCAGTTTGGTTTTAGGAAAAGCAGTTCAACAACCCTGGCCTGTTTTAATTTAGTAAAACTCATTACCGAAGCTCTTAATAACAAAATGTCTGCTCTTTCAGTATTTCTTGATATGAGCAAAGCATTCGATTTTGTCCCGCATAAACGACTACTTTTCAAACTAGAGAGATATGGCATAAGAGGTAAAGCACACGATTGGCTCAAAAGCTACTTATCAAATCGCCAACAGAGAACGGTAATTTCTAGAATAGATAAGAATACTAGAACAACGTATAGCTCAGAACTGAGAAATAATAACAATAATGGCGTCCCACAAGGAAGTATCTTGGGTCCGCTACTTTTTACATTGTATATAAATGACCTTGGACAATCAATGAGTCATAAATGTATCCAATTTGCTGACGATACTACGCTAATCATAAGATGTTTAAATATAGCCGACATTGAAATAGATACAAATAATGAAATAAGGAATGTTATCAAATGGTTAGGAAATAATAATCTTCATGTAAACGTTGACAAAACAAAGATAGTGCAATTTAAAACCTGCAACTCAACATTAATGCATCCTACTTTACAACACGGTAACTCATTTTTGCAACCAGTACAATCAACTTTGTTCCTTGGTATGGTAGTCGACGATAAACTAGACTGGAAGAAACATATTGATAGAGTATGTACCAAGCTAGATAAATTTGTATATGCCCTTCGAAAACTTAGATTAGCCGCTGACAAAAATACAGCCCTAAGTGCTTATCATGGGTACGTTTCATCAGTGTTGCGCTATGGCCTAGTTATATGGGGTAACTCAGTAGACGTAGGAAGAGCTTTCATAGTACAAAAAAAATGTATCAGAGCTGTATGTGGAGCAGGATATTTAGACCATTGTAGGCCACTATTTAAACAGTTAAAGATATTGCCACTTCCATGCCAGTACATATTTGAAGTTTGCATATTTGTAAAAAAATATCCTCATTTGTTCCCATTACATGAGCAAGCTTCGGCAAGACTGGCTACAAAAAATCCTGGCAAATTACGTGTACCTACTCAAAGATTACAGTTATATAGCAGAAACACGTATTGTATGGCAATTAAAATTTACAATAAAATACCAATTAAATTAAGAACATTACCGTATAATCAATGTAGAAATAAACTTTTTTCCTGGCTTTTAGACATGTGTTTTTACTCTGTTAATGAATTATTTAATAGCAAATTTTGACATGTAATTATGAGATATGGAAATATAATTTCTTTTTTTTTGTTTTTTTAGCATACATTTTTGACATTGTAATATTAATAATTAAATTACGAATCGAGAGATGCCAGTGCCATAATCTATTTATAATGTATTCACGATTTGCATGCATAATTATAAGTTGTGTAATATTTCTGCACCAGCAATGGTAGTGTATGTGAAACTGTATTTAATGTAAGACCAATGTACCATATACTGAGAAATAAATTCTATTCTATTCTATTCTATTCTATAGTTTTCACATGCCGAGACCTCTCCGTGCTTAATGAGAGACGTTACCGTCCCATCGGACTATGAGAATGAGGGAATAGGGAGTGCATCTATGTTTGCGCGCATACTAATTGTGCACTATAATATTAATACTTTTTTTTCGGAATACTTTGTGTCGACGACCCCAATTGGGGCCTTATTGGACGTAACCGGACAAAGGCGAGACTGCAAGAGCCTACAGCCAGACCTGCATATTTGGCTAGTCTCGGAAGATATAGGCTGCCGCGACTAAAATTTCATTAGGAGAACTACATTTGCCATTATTATCAGTGATAGGAGCTTAAACATTACGTTTAATAAATCACTCGTATTAGGGGCACCGATGAAAATATCCAGTACCTACCTATAATTTTTCGTTCCCATTGAGACAAAGGGTATAATCCTCAAAAATTCTGTTGGTTTTGACATCAAACTGATAGGCACAGAGTAATTTTACTTTATTACTTCCAAATGATTGTGTAATAAATCCAATCCATCAAAATGTATGTCACTTTCATTTACGATATTGATGATTAAGGTGATCATGGGGAATCGTGAGTAAGAAGACTACTTTTCAAGGAAAATAATACTTTTATACATCACATCACAGTAGACTGTAAAGGCGAAAGTCTGTGAGTGTGTTTGTTGCCTCTTCACGCTCCAACGGCTTAGCCGATTTTGATGAAATTTCATATGTAGGTAGCTGACACCCTGGATTAACACATAGGCTATTTTTATGTGAGTTTGCTTAGGTCAAATCTTACAATCTACTGCACTTTTTGACATCCGATTTAAATGAAATTTTGCATAGGTACCTAAATAGGTTTGGTGACGATACAATATGATGGTACTTTTGATTTAAAAGCTTGCATTAAATATATATTTTGGTCCCGACGACGGGAGTATAAAACTAATTAAAACCGCAATAAGTTCAGTAAACATAATTGTATTTCAATATTAATTCTAGTCATTATTCTGAGCAGAACAACAGTCACAAATTTTTCTAAGCATTACCAATAATACAATAAAAAATATGTCTTTTAATCAATGTCTACCAATTGGAAAAAAAAAACAAAATAATGTCACATCTGAGCTTATTTTTTACTCTACAACCCACATGTGCGTGAGTTAGTGGCATAAAATACGAAGCGCGAACATTTAGCCTGCATTACTGGATAATAACTCACCGACGGTATTTACTGGATAGATGCGTGAAATGATAAATGCTGTGTGGTTGATATAGTATTGAAGGCAACCTAAATAGAATTTTCCGTGTTCATATTTTGTATTAAAATTGCTAACAGTCCATTTGAATAAGGTCAGGTTCAAAGTAAAACAAATTTATTTGATCCACATTTTTACAACAATAGCTCACGGCAAAATGACAGATATACACATAAAAAGCAAAAAAAAAACATTTCGCATTTATTCCCCGAAGGGGTAGGCAGAGGTTTTACCTATACCTAGTATCCCAAATTTCGCTAATTATGTTATCTTATTAAGTCCCAATGTAATAGGCGCTAGCCTATTACTATCAACTGGGCACAAATCTAGACTCAGTGCTACAGTGACAGTTTACCCGACCCAGGATTCGAATCCAGGACCTCATCAGCGCTTAGTGATCAAAGAGGCAGCTATAGACAGAAAGACCTAATAACAAGACAGAATAAATCACTTATTACAATTTCAAATTATTTAAATCAGCAAAACAAGAAAATATTGACACTTACCTTTTTTTAGCTTTTTTTTGAAGTTTAATTACTGCTATATTTATGTTTTCTTCAATCTGTATCTTTAAATTGTTCCTAGACTTTAAACAGAGACGCCTGACTTTGATTGAGTTAGAAACATAGAACTTGTCCAGTCAATGTTAGGATAATCTGACACAATATAATACATTAAATTAGAAAGCGCTTCGATCCCGTTTATATTGCCATTTCTTTCAGTGTGAGTCTAGCTGAGTCTATTTCTGGAGACACCTGACCTTGGCAACTAAATTAGTTATGAAAATCAATAACCTTTATATAGGAATAGGCTTTACTACTGGGATTTACACTGTCTGGTGGAGAGTAGGTAAGAACACTACTATCTGCCGCGTAGAGATTAGTGTGGTGATATTATACATGTGATATCCTCAAACCCAGTTCATTGGTCACACACACACGATATTATGTTAATACTAGCTGCGCCCGCGGTGTTACCTGCTACATTTTTTTGGGATAAAAAGTAGCCTATGTGTTAATCCAGGGTGTCAGCTATCTTCACATGAAATTTCATTAAAATCCGTTCAGTAGTTTTTACGTGAAAGCGTAACAAACATCCATCCATGCTCACAAACTTTCGCGTTTTTAATATTAGTAGGGGAGCTCACCGATAATACCAATAACAAATAAACACGTTTACAGAATAAATAATGTTATTAAAAAACGAAACGCAACATGTTTTTTTTTTCTCTTTATTATTTACTTTTTTAGGTACCTTAGGTATATACAAAAGCAAATGTTTAGTAAATAATTTGAAAATTCGTGGAGGATAAAAGCCCATCTCTAAGCTAGTAAAAAGCTTAACTAAAACTACTAAAAAGTATGTTTTTCTCGCCATTGCATGGTGACGGTAGAGCGCAATAATAATCCGGAAACCAACCTTCTATACACAAAAATTCTGCTGCAAAAAGCGGCATTCATTTCAATATATACAAAATAATGAAAATAATATTCCCAATTCACAGATAAATATTTATCCAGAATGTATACCCAGTAAATGTTAGCTCTCATACCGCCTGTGTGGTGTGTGGTACAGGTTTAACCTAGTATAGGCACCATTCCATTACCAATGGTATTTTAAATTGAATGGTGTATTTTACCTATTGCATTTTAAATAAATATTCTAACATAACATCTCGCCTGTATTACCCGAAGGGGTAGGCAGAGGTGAACATATAGTAGACCCACGTTTCACCAGTTATATTTTAGGTCCCAATGTAATAGGGGGCGTATTGCCATCAACCGGGCACAAATCCAGACTCCGTGCTGCTACTGAGAATCACCTAACGGAAAAACTCAGTAACACTTTGCCCGACCCGGGATTCGAAGCCAGGACCTCGTGCTCAGCAGTCGCGTTAAGCATCTACTAGACCAACGAGGCAGTCGAATAAATATTCTATTCTATTGTAAATATTACGTTGGTACCTACTTAAGTAGTATATCGTAGGTATTCCGAAGCAGTTAATATAAGTTTTATAGCATTTATTTTATACTCGAGCACAGGAGAACACTGAACGTCTTTACACGACTTATGTCCTTGTAACTTATTGTTGTTTAATATGAGTACGAAGACTATGAACTTTGACTAACTCGATAGACCGAATTCGAAGGACTGAAGGATTGACTCGTTGGTCTAGTGGTTGCAAAGCGCGACGGGCAAAGTGTAACTTGGTTTTTCCAGGAGTTCTCGTTAGCAGCAGGGAGTCTGGATTTGTGCCCGGTTGACATTGCCGTTGACAGTGCCCCCTGTTACATTGCGACCTAAAAACATACCTAACTGGCAAAATGGTGTGTTTAACAAAAATACAGCAATGTAATCTCCTTCTAATAATTAATAAGAGATACCGGGATGGAAAAAAGCTGATTCGCGAGAATTATCACAGTATGTGGGTATGGAAAGTTCGAAAGCACTAGTAGATCACGTGGATTACAAACACTATTTCGCGTGATTGGTAGATCGTTATAATCATAAGAAAAACTCATGTAAAATAATATTAATTTATAATACACATACTGTACTGTTTGAAGTGGAACTAATTGGGTACATCTGCCGCATGCCAGACGAAATGTGGGCAAAAACCACTACGGAGTGGATGCTACACAACATCAAAAGGCGACGCAGTAGGCCCAGAAGAAGATGGCGGGACGAGCTTGACTCGTTTAAAGATAAATAGTCTATCGCAGCTCACAACCGAGAAGGCTGGAGGAAGGAAAGGGAGGCCTTTGCCCTGCAATTGGACAATCATGGCTAAAATAATAATAATAATTCAGTACTATTATTTTACTTCACTTATTTAATCCTTCGGAACAGCTGTTGTGTTCGAAATAACCTACTTCAATAGCAGATCTAATAAATATTTTAGTTGATCTTGTCTAGTCTAGACTTTATATTCTGCCATATAATCTAAAGAATTCAAAAAACTGCCTAAAATATATTTAGCTAAATTCAATAATATTAAATATATAATGGCTAAATCTAAATAAGTAATCATTGCTTTATTTTATTTTTAATAAACTCTTCTTTTCATCGTATGGTTGATGAACAACGTGGTGTCAGAGTTTAAACTAACAGTAGGCTTCTAACATCTCTTTACACACCGATGAAAAATTTCTTAGATTTACTTGCCGGTTTACTCACGATGTTTTCTTTCACCGTTTTTAGCAAAGATAACTAATTTATAATTCGCACATGAATGCAAAAAGACATTAGTGCGTGCCGGGGTATGATTTTTTTGACTTAGCAGTCCCATAGTCATACTCGGCTATCAGTGTTTTTATAATAGTAACAATAAATTAATTTGCGTTTAACACTCGTCACCTTTTGAAAAATCATACAGAGGCGGTTTGCGTGTGGAGTGAGTGCCTAAAACAATTTTTCCCTCAGTTCCTAGCTTACATAACCGAAGCCAATACTCCAGTTTGTTAGTTTCCTTTGAGAATTCGGTTTACGAGCGCCATATAGAGAGCCATCGTAAACTTAAAGAAACTACATTCGAACGTTTGGTGTATCGCAAAAATATCCTATCGCTGTTTGTGGTCCGACATACTTTGTTATGTTACTATGTTGCGGGTTCTAATAAACGTATGAATATTTGCTTTGTGTTCGACGTTGTAACTTGTTGATATTGTTCTAGAAGCTTGTGATTATGTCAGTCTTTGAGACGTAACGACAAACTCGTTTATTCGTAAACAGCTATGTAAAGTGCAATGTTGTGAAATGTTTATATCGCTAAGTTTTACTTAAACCAATACATAATCTCCTTCTTTGTATCGGCATGAGCCATTCATCATCATCAGCAGGAAGACGTTCACTGTTAAACAAAGGTCTCGCCCTCAGAATGCCACAATGAACGACAACTTGCCATATGCAATTATGCATCTACCACTTGTCCGCAACTCTGACAATATCGTCGGTCTACCTGGTTGGAGGCCTGCCAACGCTGCGTCGTTATGAGCCATAGCTACATGGAATAGGTCATGCCGTTGTGTAGAGATGGATCAGTTAACAACCTGACTTACTGATGGAAGCGAGGTTGACCGTTCAAGGTGAGTACGGACGTATTGAAGTATCGTCAGTCATGGAGGCTCTCAACTTGCATCCCAATAAATATCGTGCCAAATAAGATAACACCATGTAATGCAGGTCTGTACTACATGGTGTTATTGTTGGTGAAATGTTACGATTCGTGTTTCATAATAATGTCAAAATTTTAGTTTTTATATTACTTGCCTTTTACAATGTTAAAAGAAAGCTAACTCAACTCTTTTACGTAATTATTATTCCATTCTATTTCGTTGCAAATATGTCATACAAGATAGTCATTCCCCAGTTTCAGTGTAACTTGCATTCCCTTTGTTCATCACTTAATTATCTACGCCGAAATAAGCCGATCACTCAACGGCGCATCTTCACGCTAGGTAAACAAGGGGAGATAGATAACTAGGATGTATAAACTACTGGATATAATGTAAGTACACTGCAAGGAAAGCGTACTTGGTTTTATCCGGTAATAAGATACATAACATAACATAACATCACGCCTGTATTCCTCGAAGGGGTAGGCAGAGGTGCACATATAGTACACCGACATTTCGCCAGTTGTTTTTTTTTTTTTTTTAAAACGTCGCCCCACGCTAGGAATTTCTCCTGCGTCGTGGGTGCGTTTCACAAACATGAAATATCACATACACAAACATCCAGACTCGGGACAAACATGTGGGTCGCACAAAGTTTTGCCCCGTGCGGGAATCGAACCCACAACCCTTAGCGCAGCAGTCCAATCACTTAGCCACTGCGCTAATCAGGTAATCGAATGGTAATAAGATACAATACAATATTATATAATCACTTTTTTAAAGCATACACCCGAGATAAGTTCGTAGCATACATATATGAACCCGGAAAGGGATCGTTACGTAATCGCCTCGCCTCGGGACCGGCAAGCCGAAAGCGCAGCGTCGAGTAGCCGTAGTCGAACGTATCGGAGCAGCTGATCCGCTTTAGTTACATCCTTACGTAAGGTTGGAAGGCGAGGCGAAAGGCGATACGGTCACAATCCCTTTCCGATTATATATGACCCAAAAGATTCGAAATCGCCTCCTTATTTTTAATGTTGTTTGATAAAATAAACAAGAACTAAATTTATTACAACAATTTATTTATGTCAAAAGGCAAAATTATTAATTCTAGAAGCATACTTAATATTAAATTAAATATAATTAATCCACGTGCCAATCTATTTTTCCTACAATCGCCATTAGCTTTCTGATACTACTTTAACGTTATCTTGTCTTTGTCAAATAGGTGTATTACCTTACTTTCGGTTGGCTGCTCATTTATAAAGAAGAGTGTTTGAGACATCTTAAAATTTCGTTTGAAATGTGAGTATTTATGCTTTGAGGTAACATCAAGAAGAAATACATAAAAGCTTTTACCAGGAATTATTTATACAATGATCGAATTATGACGCACACTTGAAAGTAGACTCCTCCCTCGTTCCATGACGAATGAAACGTTGCTTATATGACGTAAAGATCACCATGTCTGTATTCCCCGAAGTGGTAGGTGTGTTATGTAGTACACCCACATTTCCCTGGTAAAGAAAGTCCTAATGTAACAGGGGGCAAGCCTATTGCCATCAACCGGGTAAAATTCCAGACTCCATGCTACTGAAAATAACCAAATGGAAAAACCCAGAAACACTTTGCCCGACCCCGGATACATATCTGGGACCTTATACCCAGCAGTCGCAATCAGCGAACCCAAGACCAATAAGGTAATAATGATGACTTAATATTTAGGTTTTTATTTTTAGGCGTTACACGTGCTGTCTAGGTATGTGGTACACCACGAAAGCAGATCTCGCGTCCCTCGACCTTGGGTAACTAGGAAGACACCCTAGGGTTTTAGCCAGCGGGGGTCCTGCATACCCCTTCATCCGCCCCAGGCCGGAACAACTCTATAAAGAAATCTCCAGTAAAAAAAATAGTGTAACACGTGCATATTGGTACTTATTATCATTTCCATATCCCCAACCTCTGTGTAAAGGTACATGAAGGCAGTTGTTTAATTTAGCCATTGATTGCTCATTGTTCGAGGGCCCGTGATCCGTTGCACCCATTACACAGGGTGCATTGTACAGGGCGGCTCAAACGTGTTTGATTTAGGGGTGCATAAGTTTGTCATGTGACGCGTTTTAATTGAGTTTGAAGACGCCTTTTAATAAAAAACATAAATGAAGGGGTCTGTCAGCTTGAGCCGGTGGAGTAGATTTCAAATGCTAATGATGGCACGGTGACGGATAATAAAATAATTACTTTTGTTTGAATTAATAATGCAATGAAATAGGTCTTCGTTAGGCAGTTAAGCGCAGAGCTTGGAGCAGTAATAGAGGACCCAGAGAAGAATCAATTGAAAACTAGACAGAGTGTTAGAAGGTGTTGACTCTGAAGACTTTACTAGTACCTTTGATACCTACCCTGCACAGTACGATTCCTAACTAATCAATCAAGCATGATGATTATAATTTTGCTGATAATAGCGATAATAAATTTGTCTGGTATAACATATTGCTTAGTAGATCCACATTTTATCGACAGACAAGACTGTTTCTTATTCGTTCTACTTAATACAAAATTCAGAGAAATATAAACACTCTATATATTTTTAATATCCAACTGAAAGGTACGTTCGGATATTTTTACAACAATATTGGGTGTTGATAACCTAACCAGGCTTTTAAAATAACTCTCAAAGAACAAGTAAACAAAGTGCGTCTTAATGTCAACGCCGCAGCATTTAGAATGCCTACTCTCGTATACCTGGGTTTTTATTGTCTCCACGTGATGTTTCAGCTCTTGTCGACATAATACGCCTTAGAATTCGCGGAGACGACACCGCATATTGTGGAAATATGTAACTATGATACATATTTCAAGGGAGTTTTTGCTGGTTTCCTTTGGCTTGACGAAATATGGGCGGTGTGTGTTTTTTATTCACTGTTTTTGTGACTATTTTGTTAGTCTCTTCTTTAGTGCGTGGATTTTGGAATATCATAGTTTGTTTTGTTTAACAATAATGTTTTGTAGATTTCGTTTTAAGGCTTAAGTTTAATTTGCATTTTGTACTTAGATTTTGTATGCTACTAATACTCATAAAATCTACAATATATTTTGCACTGTCTGTGTGACTGTATTGGTATTTTTTCACATGAACCAATCACCAACCAATGGCTGAAGGTATTTTATTAATCCTATCCAAAAAAACTCGTTTAGTAAACTAAACTCTTCTAAAAAAAGTCTAATTTAAAAAGATGGCGAAAACATACCGCACAGACAAATTTAATGAGTGTTGTATATATAAAGATAATGTGTGCCATTATATTCCGCAGAATTCTGCTTCCGTGGAAAAACGAGTGGAATATTTTGTTTGTGAAATACATGCCTTAACCACAGAGTAGGCAAACGCAGTAGCTTCATTTGCAAACGATAAATGAAAAGACGCTAACACTCATATAAGGTAAATAGTTGAAATAAGGTGAAAGATTAAAAAAAACATTCCTGAAGATTCCGTTGAACTGTTTTATAAATGGTCTGTCTCCGCACTTTTCTTTGTTAACCTTCTGCGACTATTTCTTCAGTGCTGCAAGTAAATTCACATCAAGGTAGGTAAGAATCAGTGTGCCTTACATTTATTTTCCTTCTCTTATATTATCATATACATATAATTTACATATATCTTTCTTTCAGATTCTGTAGTGGATTCAGCGAATGAGAAATTCAGGATTTTGGAATTCAATGCTCATCATTCTTAGACCTCATTCTTATGACCTCATAAGGGCTTACGAAAATGGTTGCTATTTTACTGTTGATATGTTATGTTATAAGTATTGTAAAACGAATTCCATTATTTAATTATATCTGAGAAGATGCTGTTATCTTTATATTAATACGTAAAGAGAAAACGTTGTCTCACTTTTTATTACGCGGACGGAGGAGGTAGCACAGTTAAAATATATATGGAGATAAAGTGCAAACCCCTAAAAATGCACTCTAATAGCAGGACAATTTCCGATGTGAAAGCGAGATGCCAGACTAGATTGCAAATAAGGTCATCTCGCTTCCACAATAGAAAATGTCTTACTTTAAGAGTTGATGGTAAGGGGGCAGAGGGGCAGGGGTCAAATTTGGCTGCAGGCGACCTCTTGTATGTATAATCACGTCTGCTTACTACGTAGGGGTATGTTGTAATTATTAACTTCAATCCCTTCTCAACAATTGGTACAACACTATAATATGTCACATTGATACTTGCCCTAGTTTGAATCAGCAACCGTGTGCATACAAATCCGGTATGTTAACCACTAGGCCACCACGACTTATAAATACCGTTATGCGAACAAAAATAACAATATTTGAGCAACAAATCCCTGCACACAAGTAACTAGTTTGTAAGACTACTATCGTCAATGTTATACCTTTTTTGTGGTGTTGGCACTATACTCCCAATAAAACACGCTTTAATATTTACTTTTATTTCATTAAATATAATTATCGTAAGTAGATGTAATAAATACACAGTCGTATTGAGATTACTAGGAACATGTGCTTTAACATTTAAAATATAAATTCCATTTCAATTGTTAAGCTGTTTCTGGGAATACCCAATCGCCTCTAAATACTTCGTTCATATAAACCTCAATTTATTTATTTAAAATTTATTCAACTAAAGAACAATGGAGTAACAACAATATGGAGCTTATTTTAATAAAGATTTAAAAATAAACGTTAATTATCGGTGAAATGATAAAAAAACTAAAATGCACTGCAATATG
Organism: Abrostola triplasia; assembly: GCA_946251915.1. Taxonomy (NCBI): domain Eukaryota; kingdom Metazoa; phylum Arthropoda; class Insecta; order Lepidoptera; family Noctuidae; genus Abrostola; species Abrostola triplasia. Next base: position 2,699,559 of record OX276434.1, on the reverse strand, counting down.
CACATACTAGGAATAATTACGCAGAGCACTTTCGTTATTAACATTTTGTAGGCACAAAAATGTTCCTATTAAAATTCTTTCAGTAATGTACCCATAACAAAACTAAAGAGCAGGTATTACACCAGGACTCCCTATAGTCCCCAATTCCCTATGGCTGATGTGTAATGGTCCAAGCCATGAGAAAATGACCATACAATATTATAAAACACTATGAAAATTCCTTAATTTAATAACTATTCAATTATTACTCTGAATAGCGTGGCGATTATGTCCTCCCCCACTCTAAGGGGAAAGCCTTTGTTCAGCATTGGCATTGCCAATAGATTTGACTAAAGCAATCAATCATGTTGCTCACGTACCTAAGGCGAATATGTCTACTTAACTGACAATGTAAATAATGTAATGGAGCATAATGGCAGCAGAAAATTCAATAACAATCGCTTACAAACCATCATGCATTCTTAAACCGGATTTAATTGTTCTAGGTTCCCATGGTACCTTGTGGCATGAAAAAAAATCACCTAAAATTGGCGTATCAATTAAACGTTAAGTTTAAACGCATTCCAAGTACCTAAGACCTGCGAAGTACAAAAATAAATAGTAATAATATCATTATATCAAATTCTCAATCATTTATAACATAACTTTTAATAAACAATTGAACGATGGCTCAGTTGGCAGAGCGGCGCCACGGTACGGCGAAAGTCGTAGGTTCGAGTCCCGCTCGTGTCCATCATTTTTCAAGTTTCCTTTATCAATTTAAACAATTGAAAGTTACTAATAAGGATGCGAATAGCTAGAGAGAGTGATCACTGTGGTCAGTGATAGAAACATAGCAAGACTTGCAGCCATTAGCGTACTACTCACTACTGGTGTCAATGATTCTTAATTTACTCAAGGAGAAAATCTGCTACGCTGTTCTGAAACACAAACATCATCTCAAAATTCATCTCGCAAGTCACCTCACTACTTATCTCATCTGTTATTCTTGTCATTTGATTCCGAATACCAAATTCTATAGTTCATTTCATTCTCACTCCGCAAGATTCATCTCAACTCCGTTAACACTTTGAGGCACTAGTCGAATCTCACCGCGGATTTAGATGTGAGTAATTGAAGTTTTTAGAAGAGCAAGGCTGGTTGTGATCTATAAAGAAACCGCTGCCGCCCATCTCTTAGCCCGTGGCGTAATAAGGGTGCAACACAATAGCACGGGGTGGCATAATTTCACGGGCCGCTGACACCGTCGTACGCTCAATAATATGTACAATGTTTACACAATGGCTTTGCTTAGCGTACATAGTTGTTATTGGATGTTGGTCTGGCAATTTCGAGAGCAGTGCTTTGGGGCGTTGTAAAAATTTAGATTTATCTTTGTGGAATATTAGTTTTGGAGAAACATTTTGGACGGTGCACATTTTTGGTTACATGACAATCTTGATCAGACAGAAATGTCATACATCATGTGATGAATCTGAGTCATCTCGTGAATTTATAAGTAAATTATTCAATATAACGTCAATAATAGTTATCATCGACACATAAAATATCCATACTGATAACCATTTTTGGTACACAGTTTTACCCTCACCGTGAAACAGAACGTGACGATAGCAAAATAATAGCCCCAAGCACTTAGGGGAAGTTACGCCTCCATATTACAAAATTAAAAACGAAATTATGCAATTTAATATGCAATAATAAATAATTTTGATCCTTGTCGCCCTATTTTGAACCCAAAGCTGATGATTTTAAAACTCATAATAGAATTTTACTTTATTAACTTTCTACTGTAAACAATTGATGAGAACCTACTGATGCGACGGTCACCAAAATAATATAATTAAACCCAAGCATTGAAGACACATCTGATTCTACAAAAGTAGGGTCAGTTAATACGAAAAATGTAGTCGATTATATACAAAGGTCTTTGTGAGTAGGGGAGATAAAAGATGGTCCGTCAAAGTTATCAAGGCAAGGGGACACGCAGTGATCCTGACAATACTTGTTGGTTCGTCTATTTATTGTAGAGTGATTGATGTGATTACATTTATAATCCATTTGATTACGCCATTGTTGATTTTTTTGCTATCTGTATTTGAAAGGAGAATTGGACATTATGTCTTATTATCTATTTTATTTACCTGTCCATGTTTGGTGACGTGAAATGAAATTTTCACTAAGTAAAAGTAAACGATGTATAGCTTTATTTAATTTGAGATCCATTGAACTTTATACTTGTGCTCATTCTACATTGATTCACTTATCGTAAGTAGAATTTAACTACAATCAGCATAGAATGCTATAGATCATAGTTTTGGTTACAGCTTTTCTGATTGGAGTGTGTTGTGGGAACTTCTATAATTTCTTAATAAGTATGACAATGGGTATACAACGTCAATCAATCAATGTACCAAATTGATCATTATAATATGCATTTAATATGGCGAGTGCAAGAACTCGTCAGTAACGTCGGGACACGAATGACAAATGACAACGATCGTTTATCTTCCTATCTGTCAGCTGAGCCAATCAACGCACGTGTAGAACTCGCTTTAATTTTAAACCAAATCTAGAACAAGCGATTGTCAACCTTAAACTGTATAACATAGATATGTCTCCAAACGCAATATTACTATTTGTCAATTCATTGTTACGACCAAATGCATGGGAGCTGTATAAGGGTTCTGTATTCAAATGGTTGGTGCAGAACTGAGGTGTCATTGTAAAATGGTTCTAACGTGGAAGGTCGGTTGTCATGACGACGGATTGACGGTCAAGCAATCGCTAATCGCCAGCAATCAATCAAGCATTTGAAATGGGACGGTGCAAGTAGTAAGAATGGGTTGGAAATATTGGAAATTTATCGAACGGAATATTAGGAACATGTTGATAGTTATCTGACATTTAGTATAGATGAGGTGGAAAAAGCTTGTTTATTGTGTATATTTAACGTATGAAAGCTGTACGAGTAGTAGGAAATAGAAATTAAATTATCAGACGGTGGCCTAACCCACTTGCCGCGTCTATGTGTGAGTATTTGGAATATAGGTACCTACCGTAATAAATAAGGTATATTTTTGAGGTAAGATATTTATAATCAATGAATGTTAAATCAAATGTTAGTTTGATATGCCACACCAAAAAAAAGCATAGAAATATACAATTGTAATAAGTAGGTACTTTCCAGTACAATTAAACTTAATGAAAATATTAAGGTTGAATAAAAGTGCTTTAAACAAAACTCAAGATGGCACCCATTAAGTGCTTATTATTTTTTTATTCAACCCTAAAAATATAATTTGGACGAAACGCTCTTTTGTGGACTAAAAGTAATCAAGAAAAGCGACAATGATTAAATAAGCTTTCGCAATGTTTTTTTTTATTATCGAGTTAAAAGTATTACGTTTTTATTGCAGAATAGGCATTTATCTTACCTATGTTCTTTTAGTACCCTATTATCATAATGAGAACTCGATTGATAAGGACTAAGCTCTTGCAGATGCAGCTGGTACGAGGCTTGATTAGCGCAAGATCTTTCCAGACTAGGAATTTCTCCTGTATTGTGGGTGCGTTTCACAAACATAAACACCCAGACTCAGGACACACATCGGCGGATCGCACAAATTTTTGTCCCATGCGCAGCAGTCCTATCGCTTAGCCATTGCGCCAATCAGGTCATACTTTTTTATCTTGCAATGTTTGTTAGATTGTTTAGGTCAACTCTGGAAAGCTAAATTCTGATCCATAGGGTTGGAATTTTATATTGATTAAGCTCCGTAAGCATTGTATTAATGCTTGTACTTTTTATTGCTACCAGACAAAGGAATTTTTCTACAACCAATTGTATATAATTATGTTGTTGCTGTTCAGGGAAAGACCTGGATGCACAAGGCCCAAAACAGGAATCAGTTGCGTTTAGGAGAGGAGGCTTATGCCCAACAGTAGGCCATTTAAAAGCTGATGATGATGAATTGTATGTACCTACAAAAATAATCGTAATTAGAAATGATACCCGTTCTTAGTTATCTCTACTATGACCTAAAAGCTTGTGTTAGTACAATTAATATATTGCTGTCTTCTTCTGTAGGTAAATTGTTGAAACTAGAAATGTTTGTGAACTCTCAATATTTATTGAGTCTCGATGTTTGTACTACATCAGTTGACTTACACGAAAAATACATATGGCATGTTTGGCGTAGTGTATTAACGCTTGACTGTTTATTTTCAGTCTTGGCAAAAAATAAATAAAATTATAGATATTTTATGGGGTTGTAGCTACAGAGTCTCTACTACTACTACAGATCGATCAATCGGTGAGGTTAAGTTGTGCTCTCCGCGGTCAGTCTTGTGATGGATGCCCGTGTGTATATGTCAGAACCCTTCCTCGCTTCAGGAGGCAAGTTAAGCCTTGATCTATCTTTGGACGTTAATCTGCCTTTCCGGACTGTAAGAGTGAGGGAATAGACAGTGCACCTGTGTTTGCGCGCATACTTGTGCACTATCTTATATCTTCTGCGTAGTTGCTTCGTTTCAACCGAGATAGGCCGCTGTGACCGAAATTAGTCGGGAGAAGATTATTATTATTATGTACTGAGCCTGAGATATACAAGTATAGATACTACCATAGACCTAATTAAATTAAGAGAAAAGAAAGGCAACATAAATATTTCTTTTTACCCGCTCTGCCGACAAGGCCGGCCAAATAATTGCCTTAATTGCAATGCGCGTCACAAGTATTTCGTTCTCGATATTACCTAGACTTTATGCTGTACTTATCAAATTAATATTTATTTACTATCACACCTTTGGTATCAAAGAAACTGTGGTGAAGGTTTAAAAAATAAGTCTAACATATCCCGCGAGAAAAAAACACAATCTTCCAACACTTGAAGTAGAAAAATGTTGAGCATACAATTTTCCTTTCGTTCGAACCAACGGAGTAAAATGTTTGAACTAGTTCTACGATATTGTTAAAGAAACTTCGCTTGATGTATCCAGGTCGCCTGGCAGTTCTTTGCGGCGTGACAGTTGTTATCACTGGCTGTGATGAGTGTTCTGAGGAATGTACGCGTTCGGAATTTATTATTGCGGACCTTTATTCAGGTCGTATTCTTTTTGTGCGTGAATAAAGTGAAGTTTGTGTTGCTGTTTAGTTCCTTGTAATCCTGTACTCCTGGTACTTAAGAGATCTGAGGTAATGAAGTGCCAAAAAAACATGTTATGTGTTTTCTATCAAACAAGTATGTTCAACACCCAGATGGAGATTGTTTATTTTTTTCTTTTATAATATAGTTTTTTTTATGTGATATGCAAGTTCGTTCATTGTGACGTTCTAAGGGGGTGGCCTTTGTTCAACAGTGGACGTCTTCCAGCTGATGTTGATGATGCGTTGAATAATAATCATAGTCGCCTGCCTTTATTAAGTCAAACATTCCATATGACTTATAATACAAACTTAAGTACCTGTATAGGAAAAATATTTACAACAAAATTTACCATTTTATCAGCACTACAACGCTCTACAATATTGCATTCTCGACTAACTTCACAAAGCGCAACTTCACACATTCCAAGCCACTACCTTGTAACGGGCGCTCAAAACATTAAACTAACATCTTAAGGCTTGTTTTTTTATAGACTATCATAAAGACATTAACAAACAGTCTCATTTCGAATGGCGAGTGTTAAAGAGGAAATTTTCAAATATGTACGCTGCTTATAGATACGTATTTCATGCAATAAAGTCTCGTGAAATAGCTTCTTTGGTATGGAACTCCGATGTTCAATAAGCTAGATAAGATATTGTGAAGGTTTTCGTCAACTTTCAAATTGAGAATAGAACTAAAAAGACCGCGTCATTGGTCCGTTGTGTTGCTTTTTGTTTTCACACGATTGCTCACTAAAGGAGTTTAAATGTTTAAAGAGGTTATGTTGTATGTGTGCATGTGTGTTTCTTTCTTCCACCATAACTTCGGATTGCAGGATGCGGATGCGGAAACTTGTATTCATCATCATCATCAGCTTTTAAATGACCCACTGCTGGGCATAAGCCTCCACCCCTAAACGCCTCTGATTCCTGTTTTGAACTTTGTATTAATTAATTAAAATTAATAGCTAGATACGAAAATTCTTTAATTCTTCTAATTTTATCTTGGGTTTAAATTGTAAGGGTAAAATGAAATAGTAATGTATGATTGCTTGTATTACGAAGAACGCGTCTCAAATTTAAATCCCTCTTAAAATGGAAACTGCACGACAAAGCTTGGGCAACAACACGAGAAAACAAAAAATCGTTACACATTCCACCACGATTATGCTTCAACATGGTTTTGAACCTGCATACATCAAGCGTTTATGCAGCCAACCCAAAACCGGCCTTTGTGAGTTTTTTGGACCGTTTTGCAACGAAAATAGACGGCAAAAAACGTTGGTCTGCACATTATTTTGCGATATGACAAAGCGATGCAAATGTGTGTAATTTCTGTCGTAAATTGATTAACAAGACAAAGGGTTTTGTTTGTGCTGTATCTCTTCTAATTCGACTGTTTTCCTTATAAATTATTTTCGGCCTAATAAATTGGATTTATGCATTAAGAGGGCATGTAAGCTTTACGTCAGTGAACCTTCGTGTGTAACTGATTTTTTTAATCATTACAGTAATTTAACCAGTTTGTATTATGTTACTAGCTGCGCCCCGCGGTCTTACCCGCTCCATTTTTTCGAGATGATAAGTAGCCTACGTGTTAATGCAGAGAGTCAGCTACCTCCATATGAAATTTCATTAAAATCCATTCAGTAGTTTTTACGTGAAAGAGTAACACACATTCATCCATACTTACAAACTTTCTCGTTTATTATATTAGTAGGGATTATTGCAGCCACCACTTACTACCTACAAAAGTATAATAACTATTTTAAAAAACACGCATTTTGTAAAAATACGTAATCATAATGAAGGAAAAATAATAAGTTAATTTAAAAAAGGAAATGAAGCCTAGTTTCTTTGCTACAAAGCGAGATATTCAGCGAAAAAATGTTATGACATTGTCTTTTCCCTTGTTTTGCGTGTCTTGCGGCTACGAAAAATAAGTCTAGCTTAGCACTTTGCGACACAGGCAGACGTTACAAGAATTATTTAATTATTTTTCATGAACCGCCTCGGGTTTTGTCTTAATATTTCTTTTTCGTATCAGCCTAAATAGGAATGATGACAACAAAATCTATAGTAATTAATTTAAATTTAAAAAGGCATTCCAAAGACATGGGAAATCTGAAAAAAATGCATTCGAACATGGAGGAAATACAGCGATTTTAAGGGGCATTCTTTATTCCTCTCCTGCAAAACACTAAATATATGGGGCGAAGTGAAATTTAGTATGCAAATACTTAGGCGTGATAAGCAGCTGCTATCTCTGTCTGCCAATAAATTTATAATGGTTATAATTTCGCGATTTTTTGCCATATTTAATTTGTATTTTCAGTCTTCATATTAATTTGACACCAAATTTCAATATAAAAAAATCGTAATTACCAACCCAACATGAAAACCAGTTATGCTGTGGTGTAAAGATCGGCCATTTTACATGTAACATCTTAGTAGATTTGCTAATGTCTCAATGTCTCATTAATTTACTCACTCATCGTAAAACAATCAAATTTGTTGCCATTCAAAGAGCTTACACCTGGCCTTTAAATTCGTCATTTTCCTACAAGTCGTCCCCAACAAAGGCAAATAATATTCCTTATCCATAATTTATTAATACCACATCCATTTTTCTCTGTTCAACACCCAAGGCGTCTTTATACCACATTGATGTAACGTCTGTTGCTGTGCGCCCATTATTCGTGGATCAAATGGGCTATTTTACTCAGGACCCGGAGACATCGTTAAAGAAAATTTTATTTTCACAATACTAAAAACTTGGTTCACTGGTATTACTTATTAAAACGCGTTCGTAACCGGTTTCATGGTAACTTTGGCTGTTATACTTTTAGATGATGTAGAAGGGAAAATGTTGGACGGCTGGCCGCTTTTCGTGTTTCCATCAACGAATAATAGGATAAAAGGGTAGAGTATCTTTTGTCTTAAGTGTAGTTAACTTTATCAGCACTCCTAGTAAGGTTTCAGTTGATAAAGATTCGTCTAGTTAGGTACTATGTATTTTGTGGTTGTGCCTCTTTGATCTAGTGGTTGCTAAGCGCGACTGCTGAGTATGAGTTTCTAGGTTTATATCCCAGGTCGGGCAAAGTGATGATGAGTTTTTCTATTAGCAGCACGGAGTTTGGATTTGTGCGTCGTTGATGGCTATATCACATTGGATGCTATATTATAACTGGCAAAATATGAGTGTATTAAAATATCTACGCCTCTGCCTACCCCTTTACGTATATATACTCACGTTACGTATTTGATTTGTATAAACAGCTTTATAGAATCACGACATCTTAAATAAGAAAATCAAAGAATTACCAGTTATTTCAATAACGCAGCTATTATAAAGCAATGTAGTTTATTTAATCTTTCCAGTAGCACAATCAAGTTTATAGTCCTCAGAATGGTAAGCGATAGTATTCTCATTTTGCCGCCTAGCATAAGTCTATTAACAGCATTCATAGGGCCTATATAACGTTCCTCACAACGAATTATACCAGCAACAAGAAACTCTTCAGATTACCCACGGACTATCCCTTTACACATACATCTCTGAGTATTCTTGCGTAATATAATATACGCGATGTGATTATCATGAGGGGTTCTTAATACCCAGTTTGATGGCACACGTTCACTGATTGTACTTTTATGAATATTAACGTCAAGTATGTGGTTTAGTGCGACGTAACTTGTTTATTTCGAAGCAAATTCCGTGATAAAGTGTGTTTTACCACTGGTATTAACATTAAAATGTTTATTGCTTGGAGCATTTTGTTCTTATGTTTTTTTTTTGTTTATACTACTTACTGGAATCATCCATGTCTATAATATTACGCCTGTATTACCCGAAGGGGTAGGCAGAGGTGCACATAATACACCCACGTCTCGTCTGTTGTTTTTTAGGTCCCAATGTAATACGGGGCGATTTTCAGATTCTTGAATATAGTAATAAAAAAAAATTATAAGACCACAGTCCATACAATTTGTGACAAAACATTACATACAATTATAAAATAAGAAATGAAATTTAAATTAACATAATAATACTGTAGTTATATTTGAAAAATATGTTATTTTCATCATTATGAAATATAAACACAGCCATACTTGACTACGACCCTTAACGCGTAAGTATCTCAAGACATTATCATTATGGACCCCTCTACTTCCCCTACATTATGAGTTTGGAGAGCAGTGTTACAAGACGCGATGGGTACTACAAAAATAAATAATTATCATGATCTCGCTTTTAATTTAAATTTAAGGTGACAAGGTAGTAATATTAAGCAGTAGTGTCAATAAATAGGGACTTATAGTAATGTGTTGCCTGCTGCCAGAGTTCAAACTGCCTGTAGGCCTCTGACATTGCTTTACACACCGTTGAAAAATCTGCTTGAACTTGCGACTTCGTAGTCCCGCGGGCAAACCAACAAATGTAGACAAAGTAGTAATATAAGTGGGATAATGACACAAGTAGAAGTCGAATATACAGTAAATTATGGCCATTCCTCCCTTAACTTAAGGGGGAGGCCTTTGTTCAACAGTTGACGTCTACCGGCTGATGATGATGATACAGTAGATATGGGATTGATCTGTCATAGATTACGTCGAAACATTATTTCATAAAATACAAGACAATAACATAACTGGCGAAATGTGGGTGTACTATATTATGTGCACCTCTGCCTACCCCTTCGGGGAATACAGGCGTGATGTTATGTTTTTACAAGACAATACACACCATTACACAGATCTTATACACGGTAGATAATTAAATTTAAAAAAGAAATCAGAGTAGAATGGGCGGCCTTGTTAAAAGCGATATCTTCAACGCAACCTTAGGATGGACTGGAGCGATGAAAATAGAAATATAATGGGGTCCTACCCCAAGAAACTTGTCACTTGTCTAGGGTATTTTAATCAGACCATCGCCTTCTCGGTCTGCGTGGTCATCTTTGCGGGAAAGACATGGTCTGGAATAGCATTGGACAGGGTTTTGTGGAGAAAGAATGGGGAGGGCCTTGCCCATTAGTGAGATATCGAACAGGCTACATAAAAAAAAGTCTCAAGTACATTCACCGGAGATCAAAACAACCGAACATCGAGTTTTTTTGCTGTGAATTGTACATATTCTTTTTTTTTTTTTTCTTTTTTTTTTTTAAAAACGTCGCCCCACACTAGGAATTTCTCCTGTATCGTGGGTGCGTTTCACAAACATGAAATATCACAAACACAAACACCCAGACTCGGGACAAACATCTGTGGTTCGCACAAAGTTTTGCCCCGTGCGGGAATCGAACCCGCAACCCTTAGCACAGCAGTCCAATCGCTTAGCCACTGCGCTAATCAGGTCGTCATATTAAATTAATTCTGTCTAGTTAGCTCTGTATTACTAAATTCAACGTCCTCAGGCGAGATCACAATTCAACAAGGTACCTTAAAAAATCAGATAATGCAGGATAATCAAAAAGCGTTTATCTACTTATCTTAAATCAGGCCACTAGCCAAATAATCCGTAATCATCTTTGGTTTTTCAAATCAATCGCAAGGATTTGAAATGGGCTTGGGACGAGTCTAATCTAAATGGACAAAAAATATCTTTATCATTTATGCTGAACTCTGAACTGAGTCTAGTAATTCAAATAGATAGAATATACTTTCTTCTACATCATAATACATACACAATTTAATTATCATTTATGGAATTACGAATACATTCCTACATAATATCAGTACAGTATATAGCACACCCTCATTAAGGTTATGTTTTAGGTCCCAATGTAATAAAGGGCGAGTCTATTTGCCATCAATCGAGCACAAATCAATCCAGAATTGGTGCTGCTACTAAGAAAGACCTAATGGAAAAACTCGATAACAAGTTGCCTTCAATAATAAGAGTAATTTGACGCCTTTAGAAGGAAGGTGTCTCGACACATTTTCCGGTTTTACTTACGTACCTTTTCATCACACATTGTTATAATCTAAAGCATCCTGATATTTATTCCACAAACGGCTGACACCATAGATTGACTTTATCAAACTCCGCTCGCTATTCTACCTACGTGTTTACCTTGGGACAGTATGGTAAAACCGTCCCGTGGGACGCCGGACACGCATTGCGACAGATCCGTGTTCCAATTGGGATACAAAGAGCGATAGATTCTATTGCTTTCAGTTATGGCATAGAATCTGTTTGCTGTTAACGTTGTATGATTGATAGCAATAGTTCAACAGTGAAGGCTTTATTGAAACAAGATTCTTTGAATTCTAATTCTAGCAAGCAAATGAAATTAAAGCAATTTATTTATGCCTTTGAATTAATAATGCCATTCACGTGGAAAACTTTTTGATTAAATTGACAAGAAGAAGATAAAGAAGAGCGTGCATCAAGGAAGTTTTATATCATTTAATATGAAGCTGAGAAGTTCTAAATGTTCTAACTTTTATAATAAAAAAATACAAACAAACCATACCTTTAACTATATTACTTTCTATTAACATCTGAACAGCAATATTATCAAACTATCCAATCCATTCATGTTTCAACCAAATTCATAGCAGCCATGTCCCCGAGTCTGCACTACGGCCCCCGTTCACAGAATTCTTGAATATTTGAAAGCATCACACTTCCCACTCAAAGTGTTCTTATTATTTATTCAAAAAAATAAGCAAGGAAGCCTTATGTTCATATTTGAGTACTTCTGCGTTCATTTTTTTCAAGTCGTCTCCTACTAATGAAGAACGGTAGTGGAAGAGACGCAATATGCGTGCTATAAATAATTCAGGCATCTAGACAGAGAGCGTGACATTGAATTTGGCAAATGTACTCAGATTTTCGATTCTGTAGGTACCAGGGCGGCATACTTTATGTATGATATACCTTGATTTAGAGTGGATTTGGCATACATGTGACTTGTCGTACAAAATATCTAGATTTACCTTTAAAGGTCAAGTTAGAAGACGTTATTTCTGTTGTGAAGTAACTTATTTCTGGCAATACATTTGTTTTTTTTAAACGTCGCCCCAGACTAGGAATTTCTCCTGAATCGGGGCTGCGTTTCACAAACATGAAATCACACATACACAAACATCTCGACTAGGGACAAACATCTGCCAATCGCACAAGTTATTGTCCAGTGCGCGAATCGAACCGGCAACCCTTGTCGCAGCAGTCCAATACCTTAGCCAGTGCGCCAATCAGGACGTATTAATTTATGAGTATTAAAACAATAACCTTAAGTTACACCATTATTACCAAAAATAGTTCTATATAGTGTACTTTTCTTAATCACACTTATATTATAAAGAAAGTTTGTGAGTTTGTTTGTATGTGTGTTCTTCACGCTCAAACGGTTCAACCGATTTTGATGAAATATCATATGAAGGTAGCTGTCACCCGGGATTAACATTTAGGCTTTTATCCCAAAAAAACATGTAGCGGGTACCACCGCGGAGCGCAGCTAGTAATAGAATAAATAGAAAATAGTTTAAAAAAAAATTGCGCTTATACATTGATAGAGCAAAAGCAAAAAGATAGTAAGGTGCAAGCCAAAACCCGTAATGTAATCATAATTTCCATTCATCCACAAGAAAAGGCACTAACTAAGAAAAAGGCACGATGTTTCCAACGCCTCTTTATTTACAACACAGGCACATTTACAAATTAATTTATTAACTGCGACATAACTTTTCTTGAGACATAATTCCGAAATGGCAACGAAAACCTTTTACCCTGGTCCTATATTATTCAAGTTTACTTTTGAAAATATTCACAAAGCCATTAGCTGATTAGTAATATTTGATAACACGTCACGTTTTCTGTCTGGAACAAAATCATTTCCATCGCATGTAGCCTGGGTATATATATTTATAGTATATGTAGTATGCAGGTACCTGTACCTACATACTATAGAAGCTTATATTGTTATGTATTTGATCTCTTATTTTAACATTATGTTACGGTATGGTCGTTCGTGTCCAACATTTTTCAAATTTCCTTTATCAATTTAGATGAATGTTATCCATATTATCTACTATATATACCGGTTGTACTCACGTCGATATTCGGGAATGCCCGACTAGTTTCGGACTCTAACGGAGCCCTTATTCATGAGCAGGTGACGCGGCGGGGTCGCGAGCCGACTCAGTCAGCCGTCAGTTCGGCTCGCGACACCGCCGCGTCACCTGCTCATGAATAAGGGCTCCGTTAGAGTCCGAAACTAGTCGGGCATTCCCGAATATCGACGTGAAAAAAAAATATTTGTTTGAATATTATGTAACACAGTTTATCACATTAGTACACTATAGTAATACAAGTATTACAATTATAAAGTCGCTGGTTCGAGTCCCACTCGTGACCGTCATTTTTCAAGCTTCTTATGAAACAAGCCGTATACGTGGTTGAAAAAAACAGGTACCTAAATTGATTTTCACTATACCGCAAAACGAGTCGAATCGAATCTTAGGATGAATTAATACTGATTGTATATCGAAAAGAGTAAGTACAGATTGTTACCATTAACTTATACTATAATTTGTATTATAAAAATCTAGAGTCCTTTTTGTCAACTTACTGTAATAGTTTAATGTCAAAGCAAATTCAAAGTTTTGTCTCGGTTTACCTTTTTTTATACAGCAAATGAATTTAGCCATTTTTGTCTATTTTCTAAACATTGAAGATGGTAAGATCTTACATTTTTACGAATTCTCCGAATTTCAACTAAGCGAAGAGACAAGAGAATTCGTCTGGTCCTGAACGCTTTTAATTCTAAAAGTATAATTATCCTGTCTGCTATTGTTAAATTTTGTATTCTTTATGCGTTGTTTTTGATCAAGCCATCGCTAATTGACCCCACGGAAAGATTTCGTTAATTATTACGACCATTTTTGTAAGACAGTAGCCTAATTACCCTGTGACAGTTTACAGGTAAATGGTCACAAAAAATGGTTCCTGTTTTATTAACGTGTCTTTATGCGAGGAACAATGAGTTTAATGTATTTTTCTTAAAGAATTCTTAGTAGACAATGTTTTACTGGGTATGCTCAAAAAGAATGAATGATTAAAATTCTTTTTTTTTCATAATTTATTCGTCTCTTTTACTGTTGATGTTTCTTCAGGAAACGTCCTTGTCGTGTATTGTAAACACATTAATTATATTCTTCCATTTCCCAGCAAAGACGAGAGACTGTACGAGTATTTTCGCCATGTTGTACAATCCTAAACACGTGTAGATAAAGCTCAAAGTCCCTGTATCTGGAATGAAGGCCAAAAATCTATTTGATAGAATACCCTGTTCTCGTTGGCTTTAAATTTTAGAACATGCATTTTCTTCGCAAAAGAATCTATTATAACAAATAGCCTCTTAGGGTTGGCCCGGCAATATTGTTACGTATATTTTGCCGCTATAATGGCGGCTTTGCACCGCTAGAGGGCTTACGCTTCAGACACACGATAGATTTTTGGCTGGAAAACACTGGTTGGTGTTGGATACTCCTTTTAGATATAAAAAATAAATTTTAGAAGACACATTTTGTTTTTAGACCTTACTGGTCACATCAACCTCTGAGACCAGTCCACCACGCGCAAAATATTGATGTGTGCAAAAATGTAACTGTAGGTACTTACTTTGTACCTATTTCTTCACACTGTGGGTATCAACGAGCAGGGAAGTCGACCCAACCGGAGAAAGTTCAGGATACATACATACATAAAATCATGCCTGTTTCCTTGAGGGGTAGGCAGAGACCACGGATTTCCATTTTCTACGATCCTGGCTACTTCATTTGCTTCATTCACACGCATCAAATTCCTTATACATGCTCTTCGGGTTCAAGTTCAGGATAATGGCCAACATTTTACGTAATCTATGAGTCATAATGGAATCCTGATATATGACACCACTAGATCCAAGGGATTTACGGTGGATAAGTGGATTCGTCCAATGATCTCATATATGTTGATATGTAACAACGAGTCCCTCATACGAGGCGTAATATAGATCCCAAAAATAAAAACGACATGTCACGGTTTGGGCATGAATGAGTGTATCGGCGCCGGCAGAAGAGAATCTGAATATTGAATGTTGCATTATTTAGTTCCTATTTTTACCCCACAACGGGTGACACCCACCACACAGTACTGTAGGTTTAAAAATGTGATCCAATTGACAAAGATATTTTGTTCAAATTTACTAAAAATGTAATATGAATGAATGCATGAATTGAATTTCGACTTGGTCAAAACTGTAAATACATCATTAACAGTCATTGTGTTACTAGTAGAACCGTGCCTACTATTAACACTTTGACTATGCGTGAAGCATACACAATAGTAAAACAATAGGCTACTATGCCCCATCGGTGGGTCATTACACTGGGAAAGGGTTAAATTGAAACAAAAACTGGATGGAATTAAAAATATAGTATACTGAATTTATGAAAACACGGAGTTTCAATCCACAAAAACAACAAAAATTATTCTTATGGCCGCGGACACATTAAATGGTTTTAAATAAACTAGCGATTTTTAGAATAATATACAGAAAAACATGAATTTAAATAAACGTTCGGCATCCGATAGGCTTTTACAACTAGTTGTACTTGATACCATTAGTTGTAAAAGCTTGTCGGCTTAAAATGTTACTAAAAATACGTTAACAAGTAACATAAAAATTCGGCACAATTTGCCCGAATTTTTACTATTTTTGAAGGCTTGTAAATTGTAATTTTTATTTGATTTATTAAAAGACCAATATAATCAAACATCGAAAAGTTATAGTTTTGATCCAAGTGACAAGATTCAGACAAGGCTTTTGCCCAACAGTGGTTCACACAACAACTGATGATGATGGTGATGATCATGTGTTTCTTTAATGTATGTATGTTTGAAATACAAACACTGCCGAGTGGAATTCTGATATTTTATCGAAATATGATTCTGAATTAGTCTCATATAAATTTTATCGAAAAAATTCGTCTTTCTCCTGAATGAAAACTACCCAAGTACGGCGATAGAGGTAACCTTTCGGGCAATAGCTAGTTAGGTCCACTGCGCGACTGCGCTATTTAAAAAGGTATTATTTTTCTTTAGTAGATTTGCTCGATAAGTGCTTATTTCATATTATTTATACTTATACAATTTTTTTAATCACTATGTTAAGGAGCTATATAAAAGTTTCCTATCAAGGATGTTGTTGCTCTTATTAAAACCAATCTTGTGAGTTTTTTTCTTTTGTTTTCCGACAAGAGCCGAGGATGTCCGAAGCCACACGAAGATAGTTCTGTTTGGTGGTAATAAAATTGTGGACATGCTTACGTATGCATGTCCACTTTACACCCTCATCAGCTATTTTCTTTAAAACGAATCCACACGTTCCTGTCGCCTCCCGTTCTCGTCCATTGAGCTGCTATAAAACAGTCTGCCGTCTTTCAGACAACATCCTGCGAATTATTGGCAACCGGTGAAACCCGCCCGCCAATATTCAACGGTACGCCCATTTCAATTTCCTGCCAGTTCTCATAACCGTTACCGTGTAGGAACGTTATTTTCCAGTTAAAATTTAGTTTGCGAGGTGAAAGGCTTTTGGATACTGATTGGAATTAAGGATGGGAAGGAGGGTACTAATAAAATATTTTTTCATATAAATTAGGAAATAATTTTGTTCGTTTTTCGGAGTATCTGCAAATGGAATGACGAATTAATCTTCACGGAATGAAAAGAGGTGGGGTTAAGGCTTACGTTGCGGAGTGGAAAATAATGAGTATTATGCTTTTTCGGCTATCTGATTGGCGCTGTGGCTAAGCAATTGTACTGCTGTACAATTTTGCGTGCGTAAATCGAACCCGTAACTCTTAGTTACGGGATCGATTTACGCACGCAAAATTTTGTACCATCCGCAGATGTTCGCTCTGAGTCTGGGTGTTTGTGTATGTGTATTACTTGTTTGTGAAACGCACCCACGACACAGGAGAAAGTCTTAGTTTTTTTTAATATCATCAAATTAATACAAGTAGGTATATAAGTGTCTGATCACGATCATGAAGAATACCAAGAATTTTGTAGAAAATAGGCAAGTTTGATATCGTATATCAATTATCCTTTTTTTGCGGCGCCATATACTTTAATTCTCAATAGAAGGTTAATTAACATACATTAACACGTTAACCATCCACTAAGTAGACGCAATAGTCAAACAATGTGTATACCTATAATTGGCATCTATATTAGTTACCTATGTGTCAAATATTTGTAAGTTACAAAGTGTGATATGGATGCTGTTGGTGTACCTGTTGAAAATAAACGATGTGTACCAGTAGTAGCAGTGAAGGGGTTAAACATTTCATTACGCTAATAAAGAGACTTGACCACAGATATAGGTGCATTATGGGGACCATCCTCTAACTCCAACAGTTACAATCACTTAGCTATTACGTCAATCATCGGTCGTCGGTCCTCTTAATATGTCTGACGCAGCCTGAGCAATCAACTAATCTCTCGGTGATTGGTTAATCCTTTCCCGACTATGGCAAGTCTGTAGCCAGTTCCTAGTACCTATAACTATCATTATACGACGTGTGTTTGAGATTGGCCAATATTGTAGTACCCAATTATTGCCAGTATTATTACTGGAGGGCAGACTGCCTCGTTGGTCTAGTGCTTGCTAAGCGCGACTGCTGAGCACGAGGTCCTGGGTTCGAATCCCGGGTCGGGCAAAGTGTTACTGAGTTTTTCCATTAGGTAATTCTCAGTAGCAGCACGGAGTCTGGATATGTGACCGGTTGATGGCAATAGGCTCGCCCCCTATTACATTGGGACCTAAAAACATAACTGGCGAAATGTGGGTGTACTATATGTGCACCTCTGCCTACCCCTTCGGGGAATACAGGCGTGATGTTATGTTATGTTTATGTTAATTATTACTGGTATTATATTAATCATGTAATGTGTTTATATAATATTACCTATTTTATCTTTCAATACTGCCTAGTAGGTAAGCTACTTTTCCAGAAAATACAGCCTTGATTTCTTCGGCTTTAGAGTTAAAATCATTGAATTAATCACGATTGGCTGAGCAGTTTAGTAGATAAAACTGAAAGACAGAACAATTTTGGAACTTATTTTGGTAAAGGTTATCGTTTATTAAAGTTATTTAGTTCTATATTTAGCAGTTAACGACGTGTTCAGTGGAATAAGTTAAAAAATTCTATATAAATATATATTAATTGACTTAAGATGCTGCTGATATTCTCATTTTAAGTATCATATTGTGTAGCTAGCTCATTATTCTCTCATACTTTAATTGATTGTAAAATATACTTACACTACGGAATTCCTGGCCATTTACACTATATTTTTAAAAGAGTAACTTTTTTTTTTTTTTTTTTTTTTTTAAACGTCGCCCCACACTAGGAATTTCTCCTGTGTCGTGGGTGCGTTTCACAAACATGAAATATCACATACACTAACACCCAGACTCGAGACAAACATCTGTGGTTCGCACAAAGTTTTGCCCCGTGCGGGAATCGAACCCGCAACCCTCAGCGCAGCAGTCCAATCGCTTAGCCACTGTGCTAATCAGGTCGTCAAACTATGAAATTTCTTGCCGGTTTATCTCCATAGAAAAGCTTTGACGTTTTGTAAGTGCTCTTTTGTAGCCTATATGAAATAAAAACATTATGACTATGACTAATCTATTTGGTTTTTTATCACAAATCAAGCACTACCTAAGTTCTACACCTACAAGTAAATGTTAAGGTAAAATAAATATCCTTGGAGTTTGCAAAGCCGCAAATGAAACTAGGTTGCGGCCGGTCACAAATCAAAAATTCATCAACACGGCGATCGTAGTTATCAATAGCTCGAACTTGGGTCCGAAAACGATGTCACGAATGTGTGGCAGTATAGTTTTATGGCTGGGCTTGTCTCATTTCAGGTGGGCCTCATTTATCACGTTTGGGTCTAAAGCAGTTGATAGTGGAAGGTGAGAAGTTTCTGACGAATATATTGAATTACACCAAGGTACGATCCGAAACAAAAATACCTTAAATATCATGTTTTTATTTTTCATCAAAATCTTTATACACCATTTTAATCAGTTTCTTTAATTCAGAGAAATTGTGTTGTCCCACTGCAGGGCAAAGGCCTCCCTTTCATTCTTCCACTTTATTCGTTCGTGTGCTAAAGTGGACCAGTCTCTCCTGTGTGCAAGCTGCTCGGCATGCCACCGTCCTCTGTAGTAGACGTCGTAAAATAAATTGAATGCCTAGTGTTAGTATTAATTACCATAAAAAAGTTAACGATCTCTTGTTCTGCGATGTAGAGTACCGCTTGCTGTCAGTCCGAGAATTGGAGAAGTTCAAGCCCAGGTGACACAAGAACCTGTAAAATAGTAATATCAGCTTTAATCGGTGAGGTTTGAGAGAAACCCAACACAGGTAAGCTTAATTAGCCGAATGGAGTACTGGCAGTGTTGCTAAAATTAATTGCAACCACACGAACAACTGGTGGTGGTGAACATTTGTGGTATACGGTGGCCAGTTGACACAATAATGTTTAACGAGAGACGTCCACAATTAAACTTAGGCTTCTCCGTATACCTGTATAATGAACAAGAATGAGGTAATAGTGCTCCTTCATCCCAAATTCCATTTCCATCCATAGCTTCGTTGAGCCCAAATTGAGTAACAAACAATTTTGGCTGGTAAAGAATGCAAATTGCATTTCTTTTTCAGGGCATTTTTTTTATTTGGCTACCGGGCTGTACCTTAATAGAACTCGGTCAAGGTAAATAAGTTTTTTCAAGAAAACTGTGCGAGCAAAATAGACCGCCAACAATTTTAATCCCGTGAACCAGTTCTATTTACACTGTATTACACTACCGTCTACCTAAGGACCGTAATAGCTCCAAAATTCCGAGTAAGTCTTCCTAAAGACTTTCCGAGAGCCGACCTTACGCAAAAATCCTACTATTTTCTCGCGCAAATTATTTGGACGATATTTTTCCTCCACCATACTCGGTATTACAAAAAACCAACACATTTCTCGGTAGGTTTTGTACTCCTGTAAATATTAGAGGGGGTTTCAAATATTTTATCGTGGCAACGCACAAACAGGGTTGAAAGCATTACGCTGTAAGATACACGTCGTCGAAACGTGATGTCTTTATAACAAGCTTATTGTTTCTGTAGGGGCGGGGGAGGGTAAAAATATTTGATATGTACGCGTTGTTTGCAATTTAGCTGTGTCGCGTGTTAAAGATTGTTGTGGTAATCTTTGTTAAGCCAGAATATTTGTGATGTGTCGTATGTGGTATACACCCCGCGTGTCGTTTGTCTTGACGATAATTGAATAAGTTAGAAACTTTTGACTTTATCATTTATACGGAGTAAATACAGATGTAGTGTCTCTGTTTTTAATCAGAACCTTTTAATAGTTTAGTGCCATGTATAATCTTATCAGTAATTAGCTACCAAAAGGCGTTTCAAAGAGATTTGCAAACTAAGCAGTTTTCATTCTAAAATATTAACAAAAAAAATCCGAACTTCACGACGAAATACATTCTAAAACATATGTACTTAAAAAGTAAAGTACAGGGCCCTTACCGTGAACTCTTAAAACAGGATATTTCCCGCTGTGCAAGCGAGACGCAGCTACGTGCGGCATCTCATTCCCACAACGGAAAAGGTCCTGCTTTAAGAGTTCATGGTGAGGAGGCTGTCGGGTGAAATTAAGCGGACGAGCAAGGGTCGGATTTTGTCGAGCACACATATACAAGGGTAGGGTCGAAACCCAATTAATTCCTTGGGCACCTCGGCCCACTGACAAGTTTTTACTTGCCCCGCGGCTAAACGAAACTCAATCTATACGATATATTGGTCTAATGACGCAAGTATTTTTGGAAATAGGTCTGAAGGAATTATATGTTTAAAATAGTTTTGGAGGACGGATTAAGGTTACATGGGTAATTTTAAAGCTAGGTTATATAACTTTATTTTTTTTAATTACCTTTGCCTCAAACAAGATTTTTTGTGTACTGTGGGTGCGTTTTACAAACATGAAATATCACATACACAAATGCCCAGACTCGGGACAAACAT
Organism: Abrostola triplasia; assembly: GCA_946251915.1. NCBI lineage: Eukaryota > Metazoa > Arthropoda > Insecta > Lepidoptera > Noctuidae > Abrostola > Abrostola triplasia. The sequence continues at coordinate 2,678,309 of OX276434.1, read as the reverse complement.
CTGCAGATCACATACATTTTACCCCGTACGGGGATCAAACCTTACCTCGAACTTTAGCGCAGCCGTCAAACCACTAAGCCACTGCGCCAAATATCCTAACTGCATCCTAACTGCATTTCATTATAAAAAACTGAAAACGTGCAAACTAATCATGATTGGTCGAGACCTTCAGATAAAGTTCCTTATTTAAGCTCAAAAGAGTTCCAATACTCACAAGCATCGTTTAGGTATGTCCAAATTGTATCAGACTTCCATCGAGTCGTGTAACCCCGCTACAAGCAACACCATTTAATTTCAACTTCCACTTCGAAACTTAACCCGCACACCGTCGAGTGAAAAAAGAACAACAAACTCACATCATAAATAATATCTCACATTACATCCAACAGCGAACACTAGCGATGTCAACAACATCGTTCTCAAAACATACGGCATAATTAAAATTTAAACCCGTCCGCTGCGTTTAGAAAAAAGTCGGCGAGATGGGTCGGAACCCTACGGAGTGTCGTGATATTTTAACTCTAACCCCAAATTGCTCAGCCGTTTCAACCTAATTGCCTCGTGTAATTTCACAGCTTTATAAGGGTTAATTTAATTTATCCAACAATACACTGTTGGTATGATTGCGATGAAAATTTTAAATATTAAATCTTGTTTTCTTGTATTAGCAACGGTGCGAATAATACAAGTCGGAACTGGAAGACGACGGCTATTGAAGGAAACTATAATTTTCTTAAACAAATACGCATACTTTAGTCTTAGTATTACTTTAAGAATAAATTTAATGCATTGAAAATGATAAAAAAGTTAGAAAACAGATTACAAAGCTAGTCTAAGAAATCAAGCAAATCTTGTAATAGGTACAAGCTACTGAAATACTGAAAGAGAAGAATAAAATACACGTGCAATGTTATTGTTACATTATTAGTTTTAATTGATAGAAAAGTAACGGAAACAATTAATTTGTGTAACATCCATAGTTGTAGCATTAAACGTAGCAAGCTACGGCGTAGCGCATCGTAGCGTGGTGCTACGATCGAGTTCGTTTAAAACTTAGTGTGCCTTGGTAACTATTTATTAAGTTAGGTTATTTATTGTGTAACTTCACACATTCAATATCTAAAATTAGTTTTGAATGTAGTGAAATGAACTCTCCAACTAAACTATTTTGTTTAATAAATTAACGTATTATGAATTTCTTCGATGAGCAAGAAATTCATTGCAAAAAAGTTTAGGATTGTGCAATTATATTATGCATAGACTTTCTTTTATCCATGATTGGGTAAACAGACGTGTTCCTATTTCTCTATTGGGTCTGCCTCAACATATTATCGGTACGAGTATTATACATCGGTCATCATCACCAGCTGGAAGACGTCCACTGTTGAACAAAGCCTCTTATATAAGGGGGGGTTGCCATAATCCCCATGTTTGGCAAGTGGCTTGGGGATTGCAGTATTGGTAGAGAAGTTACAGAAGACACTGCTGCCCATCTTCTGGATTTTCCCTTAGTCGCCTCTTACGACACCTACGGGAGGAAACGGGGGTGGTCAATTCTAGGCCGGATACCACTCAGCAAACATGGGTACATCATAATAAAATTTACGATCCGTTTTTCTTTTGAGGAACAGAACCCTAAAACACATTAAAAAATGTATCATTCGTACATAAATAATATGTATTTTCCATTTGATATTTTGTCATGCTCCACTAAGTACTGCCCAAATAAAGACATGAGTGATTTATTACCTTGTAATTAAGTAATTAGGTGAAATGTAGCATGTTAAACATTTAAATATATACGTGAAATATTTTTGGCTCAAAGCAAGTAGATATAGTTAATTAAAAATTCCAGACAAAATATCTACAGGACAGCTTTTCTTTAACATACAATTTTTTTTTTTTAAGAAATCGTCGCCCCACACTAGTAATTTCTCCTGTGTCGTGGGTGCGTTTCACAAACATGAAATATCACATACACAACCACCCAGACGCGGGACAAACATCTGTGGTTCGCACAAAGTTTTGCCCCGTGCGGGAATCGAACCCGCGACCCTTAGCGCAGCAGTCCAATCACTTAGCCACTGCGCTAATCAGGTCGTCAAAAAAAATTTGAAACAAAGATTTAGATCCTAGTTACTATAAATCACCCTAATATTATAGAGGCGAAAGTTTGTGAGTATGTTGGTACCAATATGCTGATAGAAATATGTTCGCCCTATTACATTGGAACCTTTAACATAACTAGCGAAATGTGGGACTACTGTAGGTACACCTCTGCCTATTTCTTCGAGGAATACAAGCATGTTATTTTACTTGGTATCTTAGGTCTGTATTAAGATCAATTGTTTATTCCTTCATTTGTTGTTTAGCTAATAATTCTCTCATAAACCATCGTTAATTTATTTATAAAGAGTATCTAACCTTTGGAGTTTCTTGTCGGTTCTTCTCAATAGCACTTTACAATTGTATAATGAAATGTGACTTTTTGTAATTACTCCTTTGTAGTCTGTATGAAATCAAAACCTTATGACTATGAATAATCGGTTTGTCTGACCACTGTAGTAATCCTCAAAGGCGATCAATGTCTACTAGTCTACTAAAGCTCTCTACTAAAACATTTCATCAGCACGAGTGTACGTATAGACTAGTGTTGTATAGTATAATGGTGGAATAATGTTCTCCTGACTGAATTTCGGTCAGTTATATCTCATCTGAGACTAGCCAACTACGCAGGAGATTTTATAGTGCACAAGTATACGCGCAAACACAGGCGCACTCTAATTCCCTCACTCTCATAGTCCTATGGGACGGAAGACCGACATGACCGGAGAGAGATCAGGCACAGGACCATCAGCTTAAAGTGCACTCCGAAGCACGGAGGGGTCTCGACATGTGAAAACGGTCACCCATCACAATACTGACCTTGAGGAGCACGGCTTAACCGCGCATATCAACCGATCTGCGCCCAGCTATGAGCCCCTAATAGCAGAGTACCAAAATTAATAGTACCATTCATTAAATAAAATATTTTGTGTGTCTGATAATTATTATCCATTGATCTACAAATTACTGCCTTGTTGGTCTAGTGGTGGCTAAGCGCGACTGCTGAGCACGAGGTCCTGGTTTCAAATCCCGGGTCGGGCAATATGTTACTGGGCTTTTTCATTAGATAATTCTTAGTAGCAGCACGGAGGATGGATTTGTGCCCGGTTGATGGCAATAGGCTCGCCCCCTATTACATTGGGACCTAAAAAACGTAACTAGCAAAATGTGGGTGTACTGTATGTGCACCTCTGCCTACCCCTTCGGGGAATACAGGCGTGATGTTATGTCTATATGTGTGTACAATATGTACTAAAAAATGTTTTATTCCTGTAGGCACGCTGTTGGTAAATGACACGAGCTCAAGCGTCGGTCACGAAGACAACGCACTTGACCTTTAAAAGGACGCCATCAAAAGGGTCTTCAGACCTTTAACCCTCTCGGCAACTTTATAAAACACACGCTGTGATTCGTGTATTTATTTTTTATAGCCTTTATGGCTAGTAATACTAAATGATAACTATAGGTATATTCGTTTAGTTTTTGTAATTAAATACATGCATTATATTAAGCGTACACGCCTACATAAAATCTCGCCAGTTTCTTTGTGGTAGGGATATATTTATAGTATTATTTAATACTTTAAAAATACATGGTCTAAAAATATGATTTTTTCCTGCGTGGGTGCTATTCAGATGGTAAAGAGAATAGAAAAAAAATCGCCTTTCTCTCTAAATAGATACACTGCTACGTCGATGGTTTTAAAATTTTCTTAAACAAAAGAACACAAGTCTAGGCTAGTAAACCACAGTACATTTCAACGGACACTTTCGGAGCATAATAGAAAAATATCTTCACAAATTTCTACATAAACAAGAAAAATTAACAAACCCCTTTCCAGTTCACAGCCGACCTTTTAAAATAAACTCTATTATTTCTTATTTGCGCTCACTTAGTCCGCATTTCACGAGATATAAACATAGAAAATCATGGCTGGAGAAAGCTGCGCTCAACTAAAAATACTTCGGCTCAATTCCTTTCAATTACTTCTAGCTTGAGGTCACAGTTAACCTATAAAATTATTTCAGACGTCGCATTTTAAAATACATAATACAGTTCAGCAAATTTAGAATTGGGATTAATTTTGCTGTTATAGATTTTAAATTGAGTTTAGATTTTAGATTGAAAATTTATCGAGGACTAAGCTGAATTTAATTGTTCTGTATTGTTGAGTATTTATTAATGTCTACACGAATAAATCTTAGGAATAGTTGTGAAACTTTATCTTTGGCATAACGTTTCAGCGTTATGAATGGAACTGACAAGAAAAGATTTCGACTTACTTCAAATTTATCAGCTGGAATTTTGAATTATATTATATTTTATACTAGTTGATGCCCGCGGCTTCGTCTGCGTGGATTTCGAATAAAGTATTAATATTAATATAATTTTTTTGAAACCTTCTTGAGCGTCTTTGGAAGACCAAAGTTGTATCACAAACTGATCAATGGTTCAGGAGCACATAGAGGACAAACATATAGACATTCATTTTTATTTATATAGATTAATACTATTTCAGCTCTGTTTTCTTGTTAAAATACAAATAGCGAAGTGTAGTTGTGTAAAAGCAGACTTTGATTTATCCTTTGAGGAATTCAAGACTGATATTGGGACATTCATCATTGAGACCTAAAACATAACTGGCGAAATGTGGGTGTACTATATGTGCACCCCTGCCTACCCCTTCGGGGAATACAGGCGCGATGTTATGTTATGTTCTAAATAATGGATTAGAGTATGACGTAGCTACTTAATCCCAGAAGAAGAAAAAACAGGGATTCTGACCGCAGTATACACAACTATAAACTATATAAAAGCCGTTGCTACACTGCCATCATTCCATTGTCACATGTTTTATGTTCACAAATTATTAATGTGACGTCTGTTATCAGTTTTTTTTTTCTATTTGACTAATGATTGTGAACACGCACGCATGAAGGACTAAATTATTTCCTAGAATATAACATAAATAATAATTTACTTGCTTTTAGTGATAATTGTTAAGTTTCGGTGTTTAGTTGGTTTACACACTTCTATGTTACTAGCTTCTGCCTGCGACTACGTCTGCATTTTGAATGTTTTATAGCCTATAGCCTTCTTCGATACATGGAATATCGAACAAAAAATATTTTTTTAATTTCGACCCAGTAGTTTCTGAGATGACCGCGTTCAAACAAAGTCTTCAACTTTATATTATTACTAGTTGCGCCCCGCGGTGTTACTTACTGCATTATTTCGGGATAGCATGTAGCCTATATCTTGCTCTCTTGCCTCTAGGCTACCTCCATATAAAATTTAATTAAAATTGGTCGAGCCGTTTGAGCGTGGAGAGGTAACAAACATACAAACACACCCACAAACTTTCGCCTTTATAATATTAATATGATAGTGTGATGTGATAAAGTATAGACCTTCAATGCTCTAGGCTGAAAACCCCAAAGGTCAGAATGTTAGTTAGTAGTACATAATTATATATTGCTCATCTTATATTGGAATAGGTGGCGAGCCTATTGATCGGACATACACTGAACTTATTACATCTTAATATTCGCTATAACGTTACAAAAATTATATTTTACTTCGTAAACGTATTGATATTTCCTCAAATTATAAATTTTCACCAAAAAAGTGGGTGGACTCTTCTTTAAATACAAATGTCGGAAGCGCGGTTTTGAGCCAAAAACTCTACAAAAACATTGAAATATTCACTTACCCACATCTCTATTACTCACTAACTTTCACATGCGTGATAGCAATTAACAAAAAAAAATATACGGCACAGTTATTTGTACACACATAATATAATTATTATATTTGACTAATACTGGCATTGGGGACTTAAAAATTAACGCGCATATCTAAGAACTGATACGAATCTACCATGGCTCACAACCCTACCTACCCTAGGGAGACTTTGTTACGTACGCATATAAAAACAATGCAGTAACAACACACATACATAAACATAACATCACGCGTGTATTCCCCGAAGGGGTAGGCAGAGGTGCACATACAGTACACCCACATTTCGCCAGTTATGTTTTAGGTCCCAATGTAATAGGGGGCGAGCTTATTGCCATCAACCGGGCACAAATCCAGACTTCGTGCTGCTACTGAGAATTACCTAATGGAAAAACCCAGTAACACTTTGCCCGACCCGGGATTCGAACCCAGGACCTCGTGCTCAGCAGTCGCGTTTAGCAACCACTAGACCAACGAGGCAGTCACAGTAACAATGCCAGCATTAATAAAATAATAATTCTTGCTAAATGTCTTGCTAATATAAAATTAATCATGCAAGATTGCGATAAAGCACAACAATGACTTTAAGTGGTCTAGTAATAGCTTAACAAATCGTTATTAGTATCAAGAAAAATTACGTTCAGCAAAACACCGTTGAATTATGAAGTAATGAATATTATTCATAATTTCGCTCTACAATTTTAACGATAATCGCTAGCGGTTATTTCGGCGTGCGTAACCCAAATAAATAAATGTTCTATTATAATACTTATACATTTTCTTTTAAAGCCTGTCTAACATACCTTGCATAATAGTGTGTAATAAAGAATATTGTATTCTAACTTGTATTGTGGAAGCATATTATTTGGGCTGTACAGTGTGTTACGAAAACTCTGTCCGATAATAAAGGTTGTTCAATGTTCGACTACGAACAAGTTTTACTATGGGGCCATCCTTGAAATCGAGAAAAAATAATCAGCTATGCCATACATTTTGATTTCCTTTTAATCGATTTTATCTCTATAAGTCAGAACCTACAGGCGATTTAAACTCTGACACAAAGTTGTTTAACAACCATACGATAAAAACCAGACAAAAAATTCACATTGATGTTCTTTGTGAGACACTAATTGAAACAAACAAAGGTTGGAAGCTGCAAGGCTTAGGAAAGTAACAATACGAGTACTATTCGACTCCAAGCGGTCTTGACTCGTGTGGGAACAAAGATCTGCATACCCTACTTTCGTTTGTGTTCAATGTATGTGCATGTGATTTGTGTATGTAATGTTCTACGACGCAGGACCGTAAGAGGTTGGTCTGGGCGTTAAGCGCAAAATGCAGATGAATGACAATGTCATTATAGATGGTTGTTTACTGTTTAGTGATACCGTCCATGTCCTGCCTCGTTGGTGGTGGTCGCTAAGCGCGACTGCTGAGCACGAGGTCCTGGGTTCGAATCCCGGGTCGGGCAAAGTGTTATTGGGTTTTTCCATTAGGTAATTCTCAGTAGCAGCACGGAGTCTGGATTTGTGCCCGGTTGATGGCAATAGGCTCGCCCCCTATTACATTGGGACCTATAAACATACCTATAAACATACCTGGCGAAATGTGGGTGTACTATATGTGCATCTCTGCCTACCCCTTCGGGGAATACAGGCGTGATGTTATGTTATGTTATGTTTTGTTATGTGTCCATGTCCTCATGCATCAAACATGCGCTGCCCCATGAAAAGATACAGAAGCAATTGGCCAATGTTTCATACAATCCTAATAGTACTGTATGAGTATAGAAACGCTTAAGAGGTAAGTTGAGACTGATATTGCTTCACCTAAATTTGCTAAAAGTATTGTTATGTAAGAGGTCACAGTTTTACTATTTCAGGCAAGTTAAATATGTGATCTTAGAATTACTAGGAAGAACAAAGACTTGCAAATCCAATGAAATTATCAAGTGACGAAGCATCTAACGAAAATGCACATGAATTAACACAATAATAAGAGAGAAAGAATAGCAAGCGTTGGCAGGCCTCCCACCAGGTGGATCGCCGATGTCCTGAGAGTTGCGGTCAACCCGTGGATGCAAATGGCAAGTTGTCGTTCATTGTGGCATTCAAAGGCCTTTGTTCAACAGTGGATGTCTTCCCACTGATGATGATGATAAGAAAATAGTGTTACTTCTCTAAAGGTAAGTATTGGGGAAGAGAAACTTCGAGACGAAGAGGAAAATCAAACTCAGTTTCATAAGACTTTATTTATTACACTTTCAGAACAAGCGTTTAAAAAAAGAATAGAAAAACAAAACACTAACAACGTTAAACAGAATTCTCTTAAATATTTTAAAATAAAAATATATTCTTTAACTAAGGCCAGTAAGAATCTCCAGCTATACGAACTACAATAATCTTTTAGATTTAAAAAAGAAAGTTTCGTGCACCCGAGTGCGATAAGATAGCTATTTTAATATACTTTATGTTTCTGTCACTGTACTAAAACTTCTTGCCTCACTGTGACAGTTTTAAATTGCATTTTTATGCGACACTTTAGATGGTGACACACTTTCAGTTACGCTAGCCAGCTTGAAGGATCATTAGAATCGAGCAAGAATATTTATTTTTATCATCATCAGATGGAAAACGTCCATTGTAGAACATTGGCCTCCCCCTTAGAGAGCGGGAGGGGTGTTTGCTACAATTCTCATGCTTGAGAAGTGGATTGAGGATCGTAGTATTGGTGATAAAGTTTCAGAAGACGCTGCTGCCTATCTTTTGGATTTTACCTTACCTACGATACTTAAGGGACCAAAAGGGGAGGTACTATTCTGGCCCGGCCCTCAACTTTATTTTCATGCGTCTAATTGATTTGAAGCATTAATTTATTCTCTCTAGTATGACGGCTCGATTTGTAATATCTCACCGCCGGGCTTACAGCCCTCACAAAGCCAAATTGTTCTATTATGGTACACAAACCAGATACGTTAACACACGGACACCAGATACATTGAAACATTAACTTCATCTTTCTAGAAAATGTTGTTCAACATACCACCTTTCCACCTTTACGAGCATGGTGATATAACATGAATGTAGGTATAGGTAGATAACATTAATGTCAAAGTCAATGACAAAGTTATGTACATGACCTCACAGGGTTCATATTGACACCAGATTAATGGTACTCAATTGTAAACATATGAAAGTAATAAAGAATTTGAAAGCGTCAGACAGTTAAACATAAAGTTCAATAACCCCTAGCAATGGAAAATTTCATTTGGTCAAGCAAATCTCAGTACTTAATTGTCAGTGTGTCTCTATTCAAATTCGTGTAGAGCATAATTTCCTTTGTGGTGTCGGTTAATTAAAGCGTTCGCCTTATTATTTCTTAGCGTGAAGTTTTTAATTGTTTATTATTGCGCGAAACTCCAGAAATTATCGTTCTTAAAATAATTGCGTTTGAAATACACTTAAAACTTCTGCGTTGAATGGACGGCCAAATATTATTCGGTGAATAAAATAGTCGGAATATAACGGAACGGTTTTTATGTGACTTTTAAAAACTCTCATTGACTTTCTTATATTTATATTATTGCAATTTCATAGCTCATTTTTAGAAAGCATAATAATTATATTTTTCTGTTTTTTTTTTAGATTAAACGTCCAGTTTTAATGTCACTGTAATATATTTTATCTTTGGCACCATATGTTTGAGCAACTAGTGAAATATAAAAGCCACTAAATGATTCTGTTAAATTAAATTATCATTATCACGTGAGCTGGTGCACTATTGGCTAAAGATTCAGCATTTTCATTCAACGTGGCAATGGCAATGCTGCCTGTCCAATCAACCATATGGTAGGAAGAAGATTTAAGCCAGAAAAGGATAACATACCCATATGCATGTAGGTACCATTATTATGCTAACAAAAGTATTTTCTTACCCCAACATTACAAACCGGCACATAACAATTATAATACTCGTAACATGAATCAAAACATAAAACGCGGTAGTAAAATTTTAAAGGTAGGTAAGGTAGGCACTAAAATGAGAGTTAATAAATACGGCCTAAAGGCATACAAAAAAAGAAAAAAACGTATATTTACATTTGATGTATTTATCACGAGTGGTTATTTCCCCCAACTCTTTATTTTTACAAACGACCAAGTGAAGTACGTAGTATATACAAGCGTTTTATGTTCACAATCACGCGATACTAGTTGTTTTTGTTCGAGAACTTTTATACGGTCGGTTTATGGGACTTTTGACGTCGGAACAGTGGGTTTTTATCACTCTATGTGTTTAAGTGAGTTCTGATTTGTAAGGTTTGTCGGGACTGGTAAGTTGTTGGTGAGTTTGTTGTGATTTTCTCAGCCAGGTAAGTTGTTTCTTTTCTTATATTTTCACTATCATTATTTTAGACGAGGCATTATCGAGGGGTTTGTAGGTATGTGGCTGCCGTGCATGTCAGTCGATCTGCAAGGTTAAGCCGTGATCGCTGCGGTCAGTCTTGTGATGGGTGACCGTTTTCACATGTCAAGACCCCTCCGTGCTTCGAAAGGCACGTTAAGACGTTGGTCCTGCGCCTGATCTCTCTCCGGTCGTGTCGGTCTACCGTCCCATCGGACTTTGGGAGCGAGGAAATAGGGAGTGCACCTGTGTTTGCGCGCGCATACTTGTGCACTACCATATCTCCTGCGTAGTTGGCTAGTCTCAGCTGAGACAGACCGCCGTGACCGAAATTCAGAGAACTTTTATTTTAGACAAGACCTGAATACTTAGAGCCAACCAGGATCTACAATGAAAAACTAAACAAGAACCACTTATGCAATCAATCACAAAATACTTCATGCAATGTCTCCACAAAAAGCTGTCCCAATAAAATACTTTCACATATTTGAGACCACGTATCACAACAACCAATCTACTCAACTGTGTAAACATAATATTAGCACATTAATGTCCCTAATACTTGTCTGATGACGCCAGGAATTTTTGTTAGCGAATTCGCAATAGCATTTCTAAGTTGGAATAGTGCCCAGTGAATGTTAATATTCTTTGTCACAGAAACTAGGGTATGAAGTGTTAAAACAAAATTACCTACATCTGAATTCAAAAGGCCTGCAAACTACATGGAAATTTGGCAGGTCAGTTGAATGCAGTCAAAGCTAGACGCTGCAGCTGACTAGATTGTATTAGCGTACCTATGTTATCTGAGATGTGGTATAGAATGTCGTAGGATAGAGTTTTATAGAACTTGGACTATTTCGAAAAACAAAAGAAAATTTGAAGAAAAAAATGAAAAACAAACTTGGAAAATAAACTAAGAGAACTCTCTTTAGTGATAAATAAACGTAACGTGTAATTTAATGGTTGTTTAGGAACGTCATTAGAATAATAAATGCGTATTAAGAAAATAATATGATGCACAGTGGACTTTCCTGGCAAAGTGTACAGAGTTTGTGAGAAGAAGCCTTTATTTCTGCCTCAATCACTAAAACAGCAGATGATATAATAATATCTACAGAGGAGAGTATGACCTCCCCATCGAGGCATCCATTCTATCAAATGATATCTCAAAATAAACATCAACTGAAATGTCTACAGCAGCTAAAAAATTAAGGTTTTTGTCTTTCGAATGCTTTGTCACTGGCGTTGTGAAAATATTCTTCGATGTTTTCATCAGTCGTATTGACGCAGTTAGATTGTCTTACCTTTATCTTTAAACAATCTACATACTATTATTCTGTGTAACAAATATAGAATTGACGACGCGATTAGCGGTCAAGCGATTAGACTGCTCCGCTAGGGATTGCGGTTTTGATGCGCGGGACAAAAATATGCGCGATGCGCAGATCTTTGTCCCGAGTCTTGGTGTTTGTGTATGTGATATTTCATGTTTGTGTAAACGCACCCACGATACAGGAGAAATTCCTAATGTGGAGCGACGTTTTATATAATAAAAAGAATAAGTTCTGATCCTATGAACCTGTCATAGTATAACGGATACTTAGGTACCAGGTATAACCTGATCTATTTTTGTATATTATTAACGGCCTGATTGGCGCAGTGGCTAAGCGATTGGACTGTTACGCTTTCGCTACGGGTTCGATTCCCGCACGGGGCAAAAAAAATGCGTAAACCACAGATGTTTGTCCCGAGTCTAGGTGTTTGTGTATGTGATATTTCATGTTTGTGAAACGCACCTACGACACAGGAAAAATTCCTAATGTGGGGCGAATTTTCTTAAAAATTAAAAAAAAAAAGGTATTTATTATGAAGACATATTCTTCAGCAGTGAATGGCCAACTATTGAGTATACATGACACTCTTTGTTTTCGTGTTAGTTTATGAGCTCTTACAAATCGTCTGTCACCAGACTACCTCATTCACGATGTACTTCCTAGCGACGTCTTGGCCACCAATCAGTAATCCCTACATTCTTTGACACGGTAGGTAGGTATTTAATTACCCTGGTATTACATAGTAGATACCTACTCCACTTTTATAAGCTTAACATTTCAAATAAACGAAGTGCTGTTCTCCAATTTCATTGAATTTGAATTCTATTGTTGGTGTATCTAACAATGTTGTATAGAAAACTAAGTTGTGACGCTCTCATAACACAGCACTTTTATACATCTTGCAACGTATAATGTGAACAATAAAGAATAAAGAAATAACGTTTTCACGCGGGAGCACTTCTGGTATAATATATAACAAATGCTTACTCACGCACGCCCACACAAGCATTATGGCATACAACGTAGCGAGAACACACGCAAACACCCACACTACAGTCTAAAACAATGAATTTTACAATCGACAACAAAATACTACTATGGAACAAAACAAGCGTGAAGCTAAATAACTTTATAACGCTGCGCCAATATTAATCCAAGCTTTAAAAATCCAACGCATCCAACCATACGAAACACCAGTAAAACGGTTGCATGCAACATGTTACAATGTAAGTTCTTTGTAATTGCTTGCCGATGGCCTAACTACTAAAACTTGGGCAATAAATTCATTGTTCCAATACTAAGTTCACATAAACCCATCCAGTTATATCGAATAGTCTCGTAAAAGCGATCGGTTAGGATGGGATGTTATGAGGAAGAATGTTTGTAAGTTTGTTATATTTCTAAAATCTTAATCCTGATAGGGATTTTCCAAAAGGGTTTTACTTGAAACGATTCCAATCCGAAAGTGGAATCTACTGACTCAGATTTGTGGTAGTTAATATTTTGGAGTTTGCCAATAGCGGAATATGATCGAATTATTAAATAGAGAAATCGATGAGTTTTATCTAAACATTCATGTTTACGCTAGTATGTTTGTTGTCTCTGTGTGAAACTCGTGATAAAATGTATGTTTGTTCGTTTACATAGAAAATTATTAGTATGGATTACATTTCCATGAATTGGAACTGGAAACTGGAAAAGGAACTGGGCAACTGTTTTAATATTTGCGGAATGTACATCGTAAATATGTCTGGTTGTCTGTGTTTTAAAAATGAACGTTTTAACCATAAACATATAAACCTTTTAAATTGAATATTCAGACATATTACATAATCAAGACTGAATTCTGCCAAGAGATATTCGGCCTAGAATTCACCACCTCTTTTCTTCCCGTGGGTGTTGTAAGAGGCGACTTAGGGAAAATCCAGAAGATGGGCAGCAGCGTCTTCTGTAACTTCACCATCAATACTGCTATTCCCAAGCTGCTTGCCAAACGTAGGAATTATGGCAACCCCCCCCCCCTATCTAAGGGGGAGGCCTTTATTTAATAGTGGACGTCTTTCGGCTGATGATGATGATGTATTAAGATTGACTTGATAGTATTTTATATATTTTATAATTTAACTATAAAGATCAAACTTTGGAACCATTTTTTTCAAGCAAAATTTTAAGTGAAATATATAATATCGTTTATCAAACCATAGTTTATCATTAAAAGGCTTATTAAGAATCTCTTCTATCAATTTTCATGACTGTTGCAGTAATGTAATTAGCGTTGTAATTGTTTTTCTTTTGATATTATCCTTATGTCCATGTAATAGAATTCAAAATCGATTGATTAAATTGTACATAGTTTTGTTTGTTTGCCTAATGATCTAACAAATGGAGTTTAGGTGTAAATGTCAAATGGAATACAGCAAGCCTTCTCATTTAACCAGTAATTTGATGAACAATTCAAGCAAATATTGTCTCGTTATCAGTTATGAGCCTGTCATTGACTGACATTACTTAATTATTCCCGTATGATATATCTATTTCATAACGACTTATTTGAAGCCTAATTATTTTGGAAATTATATAACACGCAGTAATATTGTAAAGGCAAAAGTTTGTAAGTGTGTATATTAGTTATGTTATATATAGTTGTGTTATATTTCCATGTGGCAATTGGCTCATGTCGATACGAAGAAACTCTGACTCTTTTGCCAATATATTGACCGAAAAAACGTATCGTGGCGAAAATTATATCAAACTATTTTTCGGAAGCGAAGCAGCATGCACAATCTAGTTAATACTAAAAGTACTAAATAGAGTCATAAAAAATCCATCAGATACTGCCCCGGTCCTCATTTACGACGTCGAATTTTGACACTAAAATTTTCCTCCGTTTTTATATCCGGATTTACCGTCACGGTTTTATAGAAGATTTGACAATGCAAATGATCCGTTTAACCTGATATCATCTCTTTGTCAGGATTATCCGGACCAATTATAGTTTTAAAATGGGAGATTGGTATACTTTTATTGTTAAAGATTGTTAAAAAAACTTAATATTTGGTTATGGTATGTTTTACAAGAGAAAAATATTTATTCAATATTTTTGTAGGTAAAAAATTAACATTAAGAATCATGGTGTTAAAAGACAATACTAAAGAGGTTAGAGAAACTAATAGTGTCTTACTTAAGCCTAGCTGCTTTTACCCAGTCGTCTGGCCTAGCTAAATAGTTGCTTAATTAGACGCCTTCTAAAACAATTGTGTTATGGCCAAAAATTGGCAGATTTGCAAATATGAGCCTAAAAAATATACCAGCATGTCCGCTGCGTGCATTGTTCAAATCCAATACATGACGTAACACTGACGGGTTAGACAATAAGAACAATAGTTGGTTCTCAAACAAAACAAGATCTGCCAACGATCCCATGTTGCTGCCCAACATAGCTTCCATTTAACTTGCAATGTTTATATGTATGTTATAAACATTGCAAGTTAAATGGAAGCTTGTAAAAAAAATACAGTTGAATTGAGAACCTCCTCCTCTTTGAAGTCGGTTGAAAAAACGGTTCGTTCATTCAACACCCACCACTATTATACTGCACGTAGTGGTGTCTCGCTTCCAAAACGTAATATGTAAATGCTTTAAGAGTTCATGGTAAGGGAGTTGATTCGAGTATAAGTACATAGGATAAGCTGATGATTTCCGTGTAGTATTCCACTGAAATGATTCCAATACACTTTATATATATGTTAGCAACCGTTGCTAACCAATCAGGCTTTATTAAATGTTTGTTATTATAGGTGTTATCATTATTGTCTTCGTCGATATTTTTTATTATATAATGTTTCTTGTAAACTTTTATTTTATAAGTTGCATTTCCTGGAAATAATTAGTATTGCTCAGAAAAATAGTTTTCTTTTTGAATGTTTATGTAGGTATACAATATAGGAATTATTTCATTTCGTATTTATTGACGTCATCAGTATGCACATTGCAGTATAATAAACTAGAGGACACGGCAGAAGTCCAGCCATGTTTTCTAAGAATCTCCCAGAAATAAGGTAGTATACGAACCTAGGCACATTTTTGCACTCCGCCCCGTGTAAATAATGCATATTATAATTCAGACGCTGCAGCTCTGACTGAATTTCCAATGTAAATAGCCGTAGAAGATCTACAATCATCTACATATAGAAGCGTTTGAGTCTAGCTTTGTTTGTTTAGATATTTAGACTTAAAAATGAAATTTAAAGTACAATGACTGCCACATTGGTTTAGTGGTCGCTAAGTGCGTCTGCCCCATTTTATCCCGTGGGTGTCCCCTTTCCTCCCGTGGGAGTCCCCTTTCCTCCCGTGGGAGTCCCCTTTCCTCCCGAAGGTATCCCTTTTTACTCCTGTGGGTGCCGTAAGAGGCGACAGAAGAAAAATTCTGAAGATGGGCAAGCAGCGTCTTCTGTAACTTCACCACCAGCACTGAGATCCTAAAGCCGCTTGCCAAGCGTGGGGATTATGGCGACCCCCCTCTACTTTAAGGGGAGGCCTTTGTTCAACAGTGGACGTGTTCCAGCTGATGATGAAGTGCGATTGCAAAGCGTGCGATTCGAGATTCGAGTAGCTGCAGTCTGCAATAGTGCCCAGTTAACGGCGGTTCGGTAAGTTCCCGGAACACCAACCCACATTTCGCCAGTTATGTTTTAGGTCCCAATGTAATAAGGGGCGAGCCTATTGCCATCAACTGGGCACAAAACCAGACTCCGTGCTGCTACTGAGAATTACCAAATGGAAAAATCCAGTAACACTTTGCCCGACCCGGGATTCGAACCCAGGACCCCTTGCTCAGCAGTCGCTCTTAGCAACAACTAGACCAAAGAGGCAGTCATGTTGTACACAATATTAAAACATGTTAAACGATTTTTTTGAAACTAGTCATTAATTTTGCTGAAGTAGAAAGTGAGTTAACTTAAACTTATCACTAAAGTAGATATATTCAAAGGTACTTTCTACGAATACTCACAATAGCTGTTAAATTTTCCAGACAGTGTTCTTTTAATTGCACTTTTATTATAGTTTCTTACTTAAGTTTCTTTCGTCGCAAATGTGAAATGTTTTCTAGCGAACAATGTAATTACAGCAAAAACAACAGCGGAGAGTGTTCCATCATTTTATTTTTAATTTTATTATATGAAACAGCAATCTTGTAACTGTTGATGAAACGTTGTATCGTAAGTGTTTGTTCATTATTAATTGATGTGTAGTATAAAAATCAGTCGAGTGGTATCCGGCCTATAATTGACGCCCCCTTTCCTCCCGTGGGTGTCGTAAAAGGCCACTAAGAGAAAATCCAGAAGATAGACAGCAGCGTCTTCTGTAATTTCACCATCAATACTACGATCCCCAAGACGCTTGCCAAGCGTGGGAATTACGGTAAGCCCCCCCCCCTCCTCCCCTCTTGCCTTTGAGGCCTTCGTTCGAACAGTGGACGTCTTCCCCGACTCATGATGAGGTACTATTATTTTGGTCGGTATTATTTTTGGAATATATTGTTCCGTCTGGGTGTTCTTGCACAAAAATCTAGACGGAACAACCCACAATACAAGGAACTCCATTGAGCCATTATATACGTAGGTTTTATTGATACAAACGGGTATAAATACTGACTCCTACGCCTCCTCTATATTGCATTTCTTGCAATTTGATAAACAACCTATTTTTATTTGCTAAGCTAGTGGCAGACACGCGGGTGGTTCTTTTATATGAGAAGAAAACACCTTTTCACCGCTAATCAGTTCAGAATATAATAACAGAATTCTTATAAGACTTATGTAATTTAATAAGGAAATAGCTAACTCGATTACACACTCCTGGGTAATGCCAAAATGCAAAACTGCAGTCATATAAAAAAGTGTTAGGTTATATAAAAAAGTATTACATTTCATTTGTACACATGGACACTCTACTCAGAAAAGAAAATGGCGAAAGGCGGGGCCTGAGATCATAGATAATAATAAATATTACTCAAGAGTCAAATGAAAAATGTATTTATTTATTCATTTACCTACAACCCCCCTCGTATTGACTAATAATAAAAAGGCAATATCAATAAAATATCGTACAAGCTAACATTATCAGCGTCAATTAACATAAAAAAGGTGTGTTCATACATGATATTTATTTTAAAACGATAGTATCGGTAGATGCAGTCGCACTGACCACGAGCCTGCATTAGAGATCGTAAATATAAATTTATGGCCAGCAATAACTGGTCACCAAAAGGTCAGTAAAGCCGTGAGTATAGAAAGGGTTCCGTAACTATAATGTATGGCTGAACACGTGTATATTATCCCTGGCTTTACCTCGATTTTATTTTGGGTAAATAAAATATCACGCGCTAACAACGGTCGGCTACGAGTCGTAAGTTTAGTATCTCCTTCAGACTTTGTTCTAGCATGAATAAGTAAATCATTGTGTGTTAATTTTGCAATTTAACAGATAAAACTCACGATGGCTCAGTTGACAGAGCGGCGCTACGGTACGGCAAAAGGCGCTGGTTCTAGTCACGCTCGTGTCCATCATTTTACAAGTTTCCTTTCTCAATTTAGATAAATATCTTGAAAAGGTTGAATCTTGATTTGTGCCCGGTTGATGGCAAAAGGCTCGCCCCACACATTAGGACATATAACATAACAAGCGAAAGTGGGTGTACTACACACATCTGCCTACGCTTTCAAGGAATACAGGGATGAAAATAGATAATAACTGTTCATTAATAATTCTTTGTTTAAATAACGATTATATTTTTATTTCATGTTTTGTATCCTCCTTTTACCAGCCTATGATTCTCACTGAAGGGCAAATACCTTTTCTCATACACGAAGGAACAAGCATCGATCAACATCCTTGCTCACTGTATTGGCAATTTCCCATACAGCCTATAAAACATAGTGCACGCATTCATACAAAATGCAATTCAATATACGCTTTACATTTCTCGTTTATTTCGCATTCGATTGCGGGCTATGTTCAGAGTGCGCAACGAACCCTAAAACCTTTGCATTTGTAAGCACATTGTGTAAACGTTTTTAGTCTTTTTATCTTGCATAAATAAAATTGATGTTTTGCTCATGTATAGAAATGGATGATTGTTTTGTGGGGTAATATTATTTTAGCGGTATTTTCATTATGTTCAGTCTATATGGTATTTTTGTTGATGTATCATAAAATATCTGCAACTAGGCGGACTATGTATTAAGTATTGGGGAGGTTTTCAAAATCAAAATCAAAATCAAATCAAAATCAAAATAATTTATTTGCTTTAAACACGTGTGAGTTTTGGTGATAACAAAGTTTTATAGTACAACATGTTTTACCTATACTGAGGTGTGCAAATATAGTTTTTATGTAAAATTAAAATTAAAAATATAGACTAAAACTTAATATAAAATAAACTTAAACTGTGGCATAATATAAATAATCAAATTTCCACGAAACAATGGGAAATAAGCAATAAAAACTAGTACATATTTATAAAGTGTCATTTAAAAAATCTTTTATACTATAATAACATTTTACAGCTAATATTTGTTTTAATTTCTTTTTAAACATACTTATATTTAATTTTTTTAAATCTTTGGGTAGTTTATTATAAATAGTAGGGCCCATACAAAAAATACTTTTTCTCATTAATTCAGTCTTAGCCTCATGTATCCTTAGTTTACTATTGTCACGGCGGTTCCGAATGACTGTATCAGATAGTCGTGGGAATAATTGAGGATTTGTTTTTACAAATAATGCAAGTTCTAGTATGTATATAGACGGTAGTGTTAGGATTTTATGTTGTAAGAAATACGATTTACAGCTGTCTGTTGGGTAAAGTCGAAACATGGATCTTAAGCATCTTTTCTGAGCCTTGAAGGCTTTCTCAAAGTCGGGTGAGTTAGCCCAGAATATAATTCCATATCTTAATACAGATGCCACCATTCCGTGATAGGCCATAATAAGAGCTTCAGTATTAAGTACCGGAGAAAGCTTATGTAGAGCATATGCAAAGCTGCTTATTCTTTTAGATAGGGTATAGATGTGTGGTTTCCAGTTAAGTCTTTGATCAATTGTTATTCCTAAAAATTTTGCTGCTCCAGTTTCATTTAATAATTGGTTTTGATGAAAAATATTGATATCAGATGAGATGTTAGGTCTTTGAGAGAAATGCATAATGTTTGTTTTATTAAGATTAATTTTTAAATTATTATTATCGAGCCATTTAATAATTGAGTTTAGAGATTTATTTATGTCAGTTTCATATAAAGCTTTTTCATTACATGAAACTGCTATTGTACTGTCATCAGCAAATAGTGACATTGGGTGGCTTGTCGCTTTTGGCAAGTCATTTACATAAATAATAAATAGTAAAGGACCAAGAACACTGCCCTGTGGCACTCCAAAACGTGGAGTGCGTTCACCAGATTTGTAAATTTCTTCTTTTTTATTTTTAATATTAATTCTGGAAACAGCAGTTATTTGTTTACGGTTACTCAAATATGATTTTATTAGATCTAGAACATTTCCTCTAACACCATACGTTTCAAGCTTATTTAAAAGAATACTGTGGTCTACATAGTCAAATGCTTGTGTAAGGTCACAGAATATTGCACATACTGGATTAGTTCTGTCTATGTTTAGCATAATATTTTTCAAAAAGTCATGAATGGCTAAATTGATGCTCTTTTCCTGCCTAAACCCTTTTTGTTCTGAACAAAGTAAATTATTTTTTTCAAAGTATCCATTTATTTGTTGATAGATAAACTTTTCGAATATTTTTGCAAAAATAGGTATTAGAGCAATAGGACGATAGAATTCCATTAACTCGCGATTTTCTTTTTTAAATAATGGTCTAATTAACGTGATTTTTAAGTCATCAGGGAAAATACCAGTGCTTATACAAAGATTTAGAATGTGACTTAGATGGCTGCAAATGTGGTCGCTAACATATTTGATAACCTTTGTACTGATCTCATCATATCCAACACTACTACTGTTTTTTAGGTATTTTATTATTTTATAAATGTCATATGGTACACTAGGATTCATAAATAATGAGAGTGTTCTTGTACCTATTGAAGAGGTAGCATTTGTTTGATCTTTGACTGTTTGATCTGAGGGCATAATTTTATCCACGAAGTAGTTATTAAATGCATTTGCTATTTGCATAGGGTTAGTTACAGATTCGTTTTGTAATTTAATTTTGTCGATGGTATTAGTGGGAATGTTGAGTTTAGAATTATTTATTATTTGCCAGGTTGTTTTACATTTGTTGTCCGAGGTTTTTATTCTGTAGTTATTTCGTATAGTTTCGTATTTTATGTACCTACCAATGTTATTAAATAATAATAATATCATTAATTTTGACGAACAGTGGTTTTTTAATTACTATAAAATTGTTTACAATCATTATGACTAATAGCTTTAATCCATTATTTAAAATAGAAACAATGCAGCCCGATTTTCACGACAGCAAAATAAAACTAAAAAAATATTTCATTGTGAACGAAGAATTTCACCTCGCAACGTATTTTTCCAATGAATTTCTCTATGACAGTATGTTTTTAAATTTGATTTGCCAAAATAACGATAATATATGTATATTCAAATATGTATATAGAAAAACGTATACCTAAACAATTCAGTGTTATTTAGTTTTGAGTCCGAAATTAGTAAATTCAAGTAAAATAGTATACACTAGCTGCGCCCCGCGGTGTTACGCGTTACATTTTTTCGGGATTAAATATAGCCTATGTGTTAATCCAGGGTGTCAGCTACTTCCATATGAAATTTCATTAAAATCCATAGTATCCATAGTAATCTATAGTAGTTTTTACGTGAAGAGTAACAAACATCCATTCATACTTACAAACTTTCGCGTTTATAATATTAGTAGGGATTCAGTAAATACTGGGTATGGATAACACTTACGAAGGATATAATAGTATAATTTGAAGTCATTTACAAATTATTATGAATAACACAAAACGTTGTTTACATTTTCATCAAAGTCAATTGAAACAGACTATAAAACTATACGCCAGACACTTTTTATTGTGAGGCCACATCAACACAGTTTTACGAGGTGCGCAGTATTTTCAATGTTTCTTGAAAATGTTAGTACAACGCCATTTGTTCACAAAATAGGAAGTAAAGTTGTTTTCTCGCTGCTTTTGAGTTCGTCGGCGGAACTTTTCTTTTACTTTTAAGGCAATGCATCAGGAACTTGTACTGTTTGCGGCGTAACTGCCTAATCGTGTCGAGAATCTTATAGTTTATGCTTGTTGAGTTTATGACTTGTTGTTCATGCTAATCTTGGATGTAAGAAATTATAACAACTAAGCGGGCTTGATTCCTTGAGGTTTTCTTTAAAAAAATAAACTAGATAGCTGAAACATCGATAGAACAACTAAACCTTTATATTTTTAAGTTTCTGGCGGTTAGAACGATATCGACGTATAGAACAAAAGGATTTGTCAACCGCAGCTATTCGTATATTTGTTTTGTGAGTAGTATTTATATGTATGGGACAAATGCTTGTGTAATACGCAAACATTTTGTTTGGAGCGTAACTTTCCAATGCACAGAGCAAAACTGTTGTTTGTGTATGCATCCGCTACACACTTGACGACCTGATTAGTGCAGTGGCTAAGCGATTGCACTGGTGCGCTAATGGTCGCGGGTTCGATTCCCGCACGGGGCAAAACTTTGTGCGAACCACAGATGTTTGTCCCGAGTCTGGGTGTTTGTGTATGTGATATTTCATGTTTGTGAAACGCACCCACGACACAGGAGAAATTCCTAGTGTGGGGCGACGTTTTTTTTTTTAACAAAAAAAAAAAATAAAAAAAAACAGAGGAACAAACCATGAACTCTTAAAGCTGGACAGATTACGTTGTGGAAGCGAGACGCTGCATTACACTACGTAGCGTTGTCTCGCTTCCACATCGTAAACTGTCGTGCTTTGAAAATTCATGATAAGGGGGCTGTATGCAGTTTGGGCCTACAATACTAAACAAAAGGCTTAATTTTTGTTTTAGTTTTCGCCCGCGAATATGTCAGTATGGAAAATTTTAGAGCGGCTTTTATGATATAATAGAAGCCTTACGTATTCAATCAGATTATAAACTACATGTATGCCTTTAAATATTTATTTAAATCTATTCAGCCATTTTTGCGTTATTGAGAAATAAATACCCAATGTCACAAGCACGTGTAAATATTAATTTATAATTAACATAAATTAATTGTATATAAATTGAATTATCGCCTTAATTTTTTCCTCAGTATTCTGTTCAGCAACTACTTTTAACCTTTAGCCTGACCTTATCTACTTTAGACGATAAACAAAGGTCAGCTATCACTTCTTGACGTTTATGTGACGACGGTTTAACTAAGACGTGTTTGACAAGAACATTACATTATGTTAGTATTAAGTTAAACACCTAAAAATACATCAAAGTTACATCTACTTACATTGAATTATTAAATCACCATAATTATTTTTTTCCTTGTGGAACTTATCATCTTATAATGGACAAGACAAGGACTTATATGGATAAGTAGGTACAAACGGTCACACCCGTGGACAGTTGGCAAGACCACGAATTTTTACTGTAGTTATATATTTGAAGACTCACCCGTGGTCCGTGGGCAAAGATCACAATTTTTTTCTGTACTTATATATTTTGAGTCACAACTGTGGGCAGTGGGCACAGACCACAATTTTTTTTCTGTACTTATATATTCTGAGTCACAACCGTGGGCAGTAGGCATAGACCACGAATTTTAATCGGTACTTATATATTCTGAGTCACACTTGTGGGCAGTGGGCAGCGACCACAAATGTTTCTCTGTACTTAAATATTTTGTGGTACTTTTCAATCACGCCATAGTAACTCTAACTAGGTACACTCAATAACATAAAGTTAATAGAAATACTCCCAATCCCTTAAGTCCGCGTCAGGAACTTAACGTGTCTGCGGTCGCTCTGAGGCATTGGGCTCATGTAGGACTAACGTATTCAAAACGGACCGGGTTTGTAAACACACGGACCGTTGTAATGCCTTGCTGAACAAGTTGGGACCCAATTTGACTGAGTTTGTAGTTACAGTTGTTAAACATGAATAGTATATGAACGAAGAATGGGTATACATTTTGGAATTCTGATACATTTGAGAATAAAAATTAACCGTCAAGATTTTTGTTTGCACGCTGCTGATTTGTTGGTTCCACTTCTCTAGACAAGTGATATATGCTTGTAGAAAAGATATCTATTAGAAAGGTATGAAGACGGAATGACAATGTTACGACGTATGTCAATCCCATTTATTCTTCATTCTATTCAACAAGTGCTGCCACTTATCTAGGGCCCCTGGCCAAACTAAGTAGTATTCTTTTCTCGAATTCGTCCCACACTAGGGATTTCTCCTGTATTGTGGGTACGTTTCATAAACATGAAATATCACATACACAAACACCCACACTAGGGACTAATCTCTGTGGATTTTTTTTTATCCAGTGCGGGAATCGAACCCGCAACCCTTGATGCAGTTGTCCAATTGTTAGCCACTGTGCCAATCAGGTCGTCCTTTTTTTCCTTATCTCCCTAAGAATTATACCATTGTTAAAGATTCATAGCATCATATAAAAATTATAAAAGAAACTCTCACTTGCTCAGCTGATGCTGCTTAAATCCGTTAAAAATAATCTCACTTCGATGCAATAATTTAATTCACAAACCAAACTAAACAACAATTGCTCCAAGCTCAGTTCGCCACACCACACCCGCCTATAACCCACGTTCAAACACTAACACTGAACGGATTAAGGAAATATACCTTCCATTTGTCACTCAAGAAAGGGCTTTGAAAGGGCCCCATTGTTTCGAAGACACTGAAATCAGTGGATAATAACTCTCGCCACATCCGACCTCTTGTTTGTATCTCAATTAAACTATTCAAGTATTGTGATACGTCGGTCCTGAGGACTTCATGATTACACTTAAAGCCAAGAATGTGGTCCAAATTTCATACCAATTATTTCTTGTGGCAATCGAGAATGAACCATATTTTATTAATTTATGTTTCACGTTTGAAATCAATTAATCTCCAGCTAATTGGGGCGACGATATACGTAAAATAGCTAGCAGCAATTTAAAGCGGAGGACCGAAGATCGAACTCAGTGGGAGAAGCCTATGTCCAGCAGTGGACTGAGATAGGCTGATGGTGATAAATCATTGAAGTGTAAAGAAAGTGAAAAAAATTTTTTTTTAAATAAAATTTGTTGTAATTTATGGCAAATTTTTATTATAACTATACAATTTTGGGCCATAATTCGTGGCGGTAAGTGTATTTAGGGTATTTTATTGTTGTATGAAGTGTTATGGAGATTGGAGTAATAAAGGCATGGTATAATTGAGGACTTGTTTGTTCTGTGATGATTATAAAATGGTTGTTGGTATGGTTTGTGAAGGGGGTTAGGCTTTGTAATGTAATTTTAAAAGATTTCCATTACAGTGTAAACTTATTATTCATTATTTTGAATATACCCCAAATTATTTTCATATTGAATTTTAATAATTGTCTCGTCATAATTTTTATGGAATTAAAGCATAAGACTTAATACAATTACTTATTATTCCATAGCATTCGATTAATTATAAAAGATATTTTTTGAAAGGTCTTTTCGATAACCCATATTGCCTCCCCTCTAACTTTTCCAAAAAATCTGGACCTTATAAAATAGTATACAAACTTGATAGCCTATAGCCAATTCCTCTCATTTTACGGGCACTAATTTGCAGTATATCACTTTAAAAAACCATAAAACATACCACACTCGTCATCAAAATCATCGTAATACAGTCCACAGAACAAGACAACCATATTTTATTCCCACCACAGTTCTACTCGTACACTCGCAACAAACTCACAACAAAGCATTAAAAACGCATGTAACAGTAGTTAATGTGAAAACTAAAACAATGAATAGTCACAAACTTATATATCAGCCAAGTTCCGTAACTTGAGAACTTTTTTATGCATTAACTATCTGACAGGGCTGCCCACTAGTTGTTTTATGCGTTGAATTATTTATCGCGCGGATCGAATCGCCGGGTCATCTTGACTGACTCCGACCTTATGGGTGATGTCTTTTAAAAAGGTCGGCGAGGTACTCGTAAAGGCATGGAGGGAAGATTAAACACGTGTGGGTTTATTTATGTCTCAACTATGCAGGGATGCTTGTAGGAAAGTCGATTTCCATAATCAGTGTCATGGTGGCAAGCATTTTTTTTAACACATATCCCTTACTAAACTCTTAAAGCAGGTCAGTTTACGTTGTGGAAGCAAAAAGTCGCATTAAAATTATGGCGTCTCGCTTCCACATCGTAACTGTCTTCAGAGTTCTTGGTAAGGGGGCAGTAGTATTTATAACGACATAGCAGGTACCAAAATGTTACATGTTTATATCATGCTATGAGTAAGAGGCTATCAGTTAAAAAAATCTTCGATCTAAAATCACCAAAACTCAATTATCACCAAATTTCGATGAGCATTATCTTTATGATTTACTATATATTCCGGTTTTACTCACGTGTTCATTCGAGGATATCCGACTAGTTTTGAACTCGTAAGGACTCAGGAGCTGGTTACGCGGTAAAGTCGGGAGCCGAAATGCAAAAAGTTCGAGTACGAAACTAGTCGGGTATACGAATTTAAATACACACGTGAGTAAAACCGGAATATATACCTAGTAAATAATAGGGACAAATATTTACCAAATAATGCTCGTTCATGTATTAGGAGAATCTCCTAATAATTGTATAACCGGCAGTAACAGAATAGTATTAATGTATATATAAATCTAGGTTACAATACAGCATATTCCCTAGATTTAAAGGGACTATTAAAGGATTAAGAGTAGAGGATATAGAACTAAGTAATTTCCTTCCATGAATAGGATTCAGAAATAAGCTTATTGTTTCGTAACTACACTTGAATATTTAATCGCTGGGAACGATTTTCACGGTCTTCAAGGCCCACGAGACAAAATCCTCGCACGTTTCTATTACAAAAAAAAATGCGATCCAAACTGTGATTGGTAAATATTGATAATGTTCTATCTCGAGAAGTCGTTTACCTCTTGCTGTAGTAAATTTGTAGAGTGGGACGACGCGACGGTTTGAAAAAAAAGATTGAATAAATGCACTGTTGTTTGATCTGCAAATCTTTGACGCAATATGGTGAGTAAAAAGATATCGGACAAAAGGCTTAAATGGATAAAACATTAATCATATCAGACGCACTGCCGAAAATGTAATTAGGGAATGTGAATACCCAAAAAACACTTTTCAAAAATCACCACCATTTTGCTTCAATGCAGAATGTTTTAATAAACGTAAATATCGCAAACACCAATACGACGAATAAGTTTAAAATGAAACCTACTTTAATATTGACATGAGTGGCGATACGTTGACTGCACTCGGTCAACAGCTCTCGTTAAGAGTTGGGCACGGCAGAAAAATAAAATGAATATTTCATATCGGATGAAATAAAAAATAACGCAAATTTATTCTTCTTCTCGTAAAACGTTTGAAGGAGCTTAATGTTATTTTATTATGTTATAACGGTATAAATAATTTGCTAGTTACTTTAAAAATAATAGTTTAAACCCGTGACTTCATTTGCGTGGACTTCTGAATGTATGGCAACGCACTCAGCCCAGAGAATTAACAAAATGATAGTTGGTGAAGTCATTTACCGGGTTAAAAGTTTATTTGTGTAACCACATTGTAAGCTATCTGTATGCCAAATTGTATACTAATCGGTGTAGCCGTTTCTGCGTGATTGTGTAACAAACACCGAAACTTCAAAATCAAACGTTTATACTTAATACCTATATGGGATAGGGTTTCAAAAAATATAAAAAAAAATGTCTTGAATTAGTACGTATATCCTACACACTTCAAGACTAAATTCGGTATTTTTTCGAATAAAACCGGACTTTAGTAACTAATACTGAAAATACTCACAGAATATAGAAGAGAAATTTGTTGTTTAAAAATGTGGTTGTAATAAATCGTAATACATAACTGTCGTACATGAAAAAATCAAAATCTATTTCGACCGTTCTTTTTAAAGCATTTTATGCCTAATTCCTATAAACAATTAAAATTTCTATGTCATTATTTGCTGATTTTGGCAGAACTTTGATTACAAAGATTTCCTAACCAATTCTTCTAGATATAAGTATTTAATGCACTACAACCAATATAATATACGACTAATCAAGCAAATTACTGCGGTATGCCAGCGCACTAGGCGGACATTATTGTGAAATCAACTGATGCATGTTATATATTAGTTATGTAATACACAAAGCCTATTGTGGTGTTGATGGGGTATGTATTGTTTTTTACATGCTTTTATTTAACTTTCCATGTTTGTATGTATAGATGGATGTATGTATGTGAGTTTGTTTAGTTCAAATCTTGCAATCTAAATTCTAACCACGTTTTGACATCCGACTGAAATGAAATTTTGCATACTTAAATAGGTGACAATACAATATTATGGTGCTTCTGATCTAAAAGCTTGTGTTGAAAAAATATGTTGAATATTAGCTTATTTTCTAATCACTGGTAGAAAATTTCAATAGATAATAATAGAATTAACAACACGGGAATTAACGGGAATATACGTTTTCATTTTTTTTGACTTTCAAGGAGTCTGCTTGTGACCACGGCCGGTACAACTCAGTCGAAACGCCATGCCAAATATTGAAAACTTGTGTTCGCGTCAATTTCCATGTTGTAATTTAATTTTATTATAATCATGCAACGCGATAGTTTAAAAGTTATTAGGTATAGTAATAGGTAAGTTTTTAATTTAAATTTTCATATTTTAAATAATCATTACTTAATAGTAATCCTAGTGGTATGCATTAGAAATTTAATTTAAATAGAGATTGACCGAGAAGATAACCTTTTTTAAACCTATCAATAATGTAGAAATGAAGTTCCGAGTTACCATATTATGCAACTCGAGATTATTATGTTTTTTTATAACAGCATAAAAACTTTCAAACGTACTATCTACTAATCTAGAAAGACCTTTAAAATAAATGCATAATTTAATAAAATTATTTTATTCAAATACAATAGACTGATAGAGTTAATAATAGCTAACGAACTAATCACGAGAATTATTTTCAGTAAAACTCGATATAATCCACAAAGTTCCGAGGCAATGTTTTTAATTAAAATTGAAATATTGGTACCGCTTCCTACAGGCGACCCTAATCTCCAAACAATTGTCAGCTACTACAGATCAAACATGAAACTTTGCTGTGTGTGTTACCAACCACATTTTAACTATGATATTGTAAACTATAATAATCATAGAATGTATGTATTAGTGTGTCGATTTTACATTGTTTTGCAAATTATCATGGTGTTATGGAAGTAATTTTTTAAACCTGTTTGGCGTAGTGGCTAAGCGATTGGACTGCTGCGCTAGGGATTGCGCACGGGACAAAAAAATTTGCAATCCGCAGATAATTGTCCCAAGTCTGGGTGTTTATGTATGTATTTTTCATGATTGTGATACGCACCCACGATACAGGAGACATTCCTAGCGTGGGGAGACGTTTTATTTTAAAAAATTGGAAAATAATTTTAGGTGATCGAAGTTATTTTAAAATTAAAGGAAGTGGTATGAAATCATCATCATCATCCACAGCCTTCAATATCCCACTGCTGGGTATAAGCCCCCCTTAAACAATGCCATGCGCCGCAGTCCTGTGCCAATCTTGCCTAGATGCGCCCCGCAATCTATATTATATCGTCGACCCATCTCGCTGCCGGACGACCTACGCTTCGCTTGCTCGTTCTTGGCCACCATTCTGTCAGCGCCTTACTCCACCCGTCATCACCTCGCCTAACTAAGTGTCCTGCCCAACTCCATTTTAGCTCCGTGGTATGAAATAGTACTTATAAATGATACATTTCATTGGCAGTGAAATGACTTGTGACGACGAAACGAGAGGCTTAGAAGTATCGTTTATACCAACATGATTGGTAAAGACAAAATGTTCCAAAGAGTAAGACAGCTTTCCCATTCACATACAGACAGCATAAATACTTCATTTACCAAAATATTTCACCGTATCGCACAAAGTTCTGTCATGTATGCGGTTTATAGTTCTAAATGATTAATTTAAACTCGATTGCCGGAAGGGATCTGTATTAATCCCTAAAATCGCGGCCTACCGAAAATTTTGCCAAACATTTAAAATCAGTTGCAAATTACATATTGATTTAGTTACCACCAATATAGGCGCTTCACCACCTAATAAACGACAACATAATTTGAATTTTAATCAAATTATACAGAAATTTGCATTAACACGTCTGACGTCATTAAGTTAATTGACATTGAGTTTTTCGGCCGCGTCACGGTATTCATTATATTGATTCCGGTTCATTGACATTTTAATTCGGTAGTGTTCACGGTGGCTGGAATCACTGGAATCTGGTTTAACAACTTGTTTAACTTTAAGCCCAACTGCCCCCTTACCATGAACTCTTACAGTAGGCTAGCTTACGTTGTGGAAGCGAGATGCCGTATTACACTGCGCGTAGTGGCGTCTCGCTTG
The DNA here is from genome assembly GCA_946251915.1 of Abrostola triplasia. Lineage (NCBI taxonomy): Eukaryota > Metazoa > Arthropoda > Insecta > Lepidoptera > Noctuidae > Abrostola > Abrostola triplasia. The sequence goes on along the minus strand of OX276434.1, from coordinate 2,648,033 downwards.
CTCATCGTAAACTGTCCTGCTGTAAGAGTGGGCTAACAGTGGGCAATTCATAGAAGTTTTGCTAATGAATTACTCAGGGTAGTGGGGTATCGGTAAGCAATACCTACTACTTCGTCTCATTGTATGGTCTATGAACAAACTGGTGTAAAAGTTCTAACCGCCTGTAGCCTCTAGTAATACACACCATTGAAAAACCTCTCAGGTGTGTCGGTGACCTCACGATGTTTTCCTTCACCGTTTTTAGTAACTGATAGCTAGTTTATAGTACGGACATGAATTCGAAAAGACATTGATGCATGGGTTTGAACTTCTGATCTGTGACTTGGCAGTACTACAATCATACCGCTCGGCTATCAGTATCTATTACTGAAAATGTAGATTCCAATGTTTCAAAGGCCGTTTCAGACTCAATAAAGTAAATGATCTGATATTAGTTTTAATGATGAAGTATTTGTGGTTAATTTACCTCTCGATGCAAATTAATAATGTATTAAATGAAGGTATAATTTAAATGTTTCTTCAAGCCAAGTTCACATACAGATTATGCCCACTTGAGTTCAAGCGCTACCGTATAATGGCCTAACCGCAAACTATGGCGACAAACGCAACCGCTAGTGGCTCTATCAACACACTTGAAAATAAAGTTAATTTTAAAATAAATTTGACTCACCGCCTCGTTGATCTAGTGGTCTGCTGAGCATGAGGTTTGAATCCCGGGTCGGGCAAAATGTTACCGGATTTTTTCATTAGGTCATTCTCAGTAAAAGCTTGGAGTCTGAATTTGTGCCCGATTGATGGCAATAGGCTTGCCCCCTGTTACATTGGGACTTAAAACATAACATATGTGGGTAAACTATATGTGCACTTCTGCCTACCCCGGGATTAGGCGCGATGTTATGTTTTTAGAACACCATTTGAAAATTCTCTCTCGGCAAAACAGCTGTGTTGACAGTTTATGACCGCCCATTTCCATAACTTGGTAAGTAATTCCAGTCAAACATAAACACGTATTCTTAGTCAGAACTTATAACACAAAACTTAAATTGGTCTTGTTCTGTTATGGAACACGTACGATTCTTTGTTCATCAAAAAGTTCGAACGACAAGCGCTTCGGGAGATCGCACAGAAAATCCATCGTTATAAAATTCATTAAAGCACAAGCACCGAGTTACCGCTTACTTTATACACTACATTATTCTGTGTACGTACATAAAGTATCCAAAGATTCAAAGTACTTGCACAACGAAAATTTTGCTAGAATTTTCGCGAGATCACTCAATGGAAAATATACTCTAACTTCTTAATTTTAAGGTTGGTATTTGTTGGGTGGTGCATCGTTTATATACCCCTGATCGATGCAACGTTGCATTCGCTTGAAGCAGACCAATTTACTTGATTTTGTTCAAGGCGAGTTTGGCCGGTTGTCAGCTTGGACTCAATTTCTCTGAGCTATTTATAATTGCCTGTCTCCCGGATGTTAGATTTAATAATTCCGCGTCGTAACAAGATTTAGATGAGGAAAACCACTTTAGGTGTGTATAATTAAATATGATTATACATTTTTCTTACATTTATATTATATTATACGTTCTTTCTTTAATATCTTATATTAGTGATATTTGAAGTAGACATCATTATTAGTAGTAGACGGTATTATGTTTTGAAAGTGGAACATTCCATAAATATTATTTGACCTTTAAGAGTCATACCTTTTTTTTAGTGCATTACGCGTCCCCCTGGGAGACGACGGGACTATGCGAGACTCTCCCCTATGAACCTAATAAGGTCCACAGAGGCCTACCCACTAAAAACCTCACAATGCCTGCGCTACGCTTCTGATGGCAGGGAGGGGGGTTAAAGTCATACCAGTCAAACCTACTATTGAGGTTTGTGTCCTTGGGGTTTAAGTCTTACCAGTCATATTAAGGTTTGTGTCCTTGAGGTTTCTAAGGTTTGAGTCATCAAATCGTAATCATACCAGTCTTACCCACAGTTGAGGTTTGCTTTTAGCTTCCATCTTTATAACTTTCTTCTTCCCACAACTTGCGACTTTTTCTGTCGTTTTTTGTAATTTAGGATCCTGCGCTTTCTATTAAAATAAAATCGTTTTAAGAAATATATCTTCGGTTCTCATTCTTATACCATCATAATCTTTCAATGATTAAACAAAAACTATTCTTTATTAATTGCAGTTAGGCTTTAATCGTTTTAAACCCTTAACTGGTTTTAATAATACACAGTCTAAAGCAACGTCGATATATTCATCCGAGTAATCCGGTAAGTCTTGAACCACAAGGCAAATATCTCCATGATTAGTTTGTGGTGAGCAGTAATAATTGAATGTCATTTACAGTGCTGACAGTTTCATATTAGCGCACATCTACTAGAACATCGTTTGTATTGAAGGACTAAGAATAGTGTTAAACTCTATATCTATTTAGCATTTCACCTGTATCCTCGCATTAGACTGGAAACAAACACCTGCACCTGCAATATGTTGGTCCCGTGCAAGAATCGAACCAGCAACCCTTAGTGCAGCAATCCAACAGTTTGCCACAGTGTCAATCAGGTTGGTTTACATAAGAACAGTTGACAAATTATTTTACACTTTTATATATTTTTAATATATTCTTAAGATTCACATTGCCTTCATTGTAGCGTCACTTACCGGGACCAATCGTGTATCTAACACAAATAATCAAAATGGGTACAGCGGTTCAGGAGAATTTGAGCCACATACACACTTACAAAAAAATATGCCATATTATAGGCGTAGCTTATATAGAAACTTCTCCTTTGACATCAAACTCGTTCAAGTAGGGAATCTCTTCACCAATCATGACGTCATCCTTAGCCGTCAATAAACAGTCTGTGGTATCTGTTGCTAGCAGATAGAACCGCAGCTCACGTTATCTACAGTGTGTTCTGTGTAGTGAGGCGAGTACTACTAATACTACTCTATTTACACTACCTATATTATGAACGTGTATTGCTGTTTAAATAATAGGTATAGCTTTGATATTAAAATGTGATTTATTGATATAATTAGGAAGATTTGTATGACAGCTGTTGCAGGCCACAGGGATGCCTAAATTGTTTGTACCAGATCATAATTATAATGAATACATTGACACACAGATCATCATCATCATCTGCCTAAAGAAGTCTTCTGTTGAACAAAAGGCCTTCACCTTAGGTAAGGGGGTGTTGTCATAATCCCCACGCTTAACAAGCGGCTTGGGGATAGCATTGCTGGTGAAGTTACAGAAGACGCTGCTGCTCATCTTCTGGATTTTCCTTTAGCCTTACGACACCCATGGGAGGAAAGTGGGTGATCGATTCTAGGCCGGATACCACTCGGCATACCACACGGACAGACATTGTGAAATCAATATAGGTACCTAGGAATTATGGTATTATAAAATCCCATTTTCACTCATTTTCATAAGGATATAAAAACGTCATATAAAATTGATCTTGGATTTATTACTTAAACGGCAAAATACTTGTAATGTCTGCAAAACTAAATCACGTCACAGAAAAAATGCTTTTCGGGAAAAATCATACAAAAAACAGCTGACTAAAAACGTTATTAAATTGAGAAATCAATTACACAAATTAACAGAAAACAAATCACCTGACCGCGAAATTTTGGCAGAAGATGACGACACAAAAAATATTTTCACTTAATTTTATTAAAGCCGCTTTATCCGCTTACTTATTTTATGGCAGCATAAAAAAGCGCTATAAATTATGCTTTGAAGAAAATTGCTGTTACGGTATTCGTGTTTAAGACATTTTGTATTCAAGACTATATCTTTGTTACAGTGAGGTGATACCGTTAATGAGCACTTAGGACGTGGTCTGGCTAGACCAGTGTTCCTCTCACGACACACATCCCTAGAGGGGAATCGACCCACTTGGAGTGCCTACAGGGTGTGTATTTGGACCTTATTAGTCTAATGACGTTAGCTAATTCTGAAACAACAGAGGGAAAGGAGTAAACAATATAGGCTACTCATGAAATCATGATGTATTTGATATGTTAGACAGATATAATATTAACCTTTTTGCAAAGTATATCTATGCTTCTATACTTACTAAAATTAGACAGAGGTAATCATTGTAAATTCTATCACATCACACTAATAGTATTAAGGCGAAAGTTTCTGAGTGTGTTTGTTACCTCTTCACACTCAAACGGCTAGACCGATTTTGATGAAATTTCATATGACTCCCTGGATTAACACAGGCTTTTTATCCCGAAAATGTAGCGGGCAACACCGCGAAGCGCAGCTAGTATTTCATGTTTCTGAAACGCCCCCACGATACACGCGAAAACCGTAATATGGGGCGTTTAAAAAAGATTGTTCGTAGGTTTATATGTGGGGGGGTCTTCGGAACATAATATATAAACATCATATTATGCTTGAATTCCCCGAAGTGGTACGCATTGTACACCCACATTTCGCCAGTTATGTTACAGGTCCCAATTTAATAGAGGGCGAGTATATATAGCCATCAACCGCTCACAAATCCAGACTCCGTGCTGCTACTGTCTGTTGAATCCCGAGTAAATATTGATTTAGATTGCCTTGATGCTGCCCTTAGAACGCCACAATGAACGACAGCTAGCCAATTGCATCCACCGGTTGCCTTTGCTGGCTTTAGTTGCGCAAATATTTTAACTATGTATATAGAAAAGAATAAAACCTTAACCTACTTACCCATTTTTTACAGTTCAATACAGAATTTAATCCAACGCCTATTTATAAGTTATTTTTATTACCAACATAAACAAAACAACTTAATTATAAGTAATTATAATAACAATGATAGGTAAATTAAATGCAAGCCGGGCATATTAATATGACCTAGAATTGTAAGGAACCGTAGCCTCGACGTTAAGCCACACCGCATACTGCGCTCCCGTGTTATATAACAGTTATAACAGGGTACTGCTAACGTAAATAACGTTATATTATAGCAGCCTCGGATTGTTGTGTAGCTCTGTTTGATTAACAATTTATGAGTATTGTAAACTATTGTATTGACTTACTAACATACTTTTAATAGGAGTTATTGACTCAATTTATTAAGTAACAAATATTAATGAGAAACCTTTTTTTTTTAATCTGGCAAATAAAACTGCCGGTTTGAAAGATAAACTTTATTTTTCAGATAAAAGATGTGTGGAAGACAAAAAATTACTGACGGTTTCATGCATCTAGCAAAAAAATTGCAAATTTTATCTGATCTATAACTTTGACTGCCTCGTTGGTCTAGTGGTTGCTAAGCGCGACTGCTGAGCACGAGGTCCTGGGTTCGAATCCCGGGTCGGGCAAAGTGTTACTGGGTTTTTCCATTAGGTAATTCTCAGTAGCAGCACGGAGTCTGGATTTGTGCCCGGTTGATGGCAATAGGCTCGCCCCCTATTACATTGGGACCTAAAACATAACTGGCGAAATGTGGGTGTACTATATGTGCACCTCTGCCTACCCCTTCGGGGAATACAGGCGTGATGTTATGTTTTTTTTTTTATGTTTTTCTATAACTTTTATATTAAGCTTGATATAAACAATCAATAAATACTAAAATACTGCTTTAACTCAAGCACTTCAAACACGTTAACTCAGTACAAGTCGCTCCTAACTCACCGGCGACATATTTCGATATAATGAATTGTTTCCGGCGTTGAAACGTGGCACGGAAAACGTGCGGCTCACTGTCCGAACAAGAAACTGCTAATAACTAAGACATGGCCTTACGTAACCTAATGAATATGATTGTAATACATTAACCTTGATTTTTTATGTATAACACAATTTTTTGCGCCATATAGTTAGGTAATAGATGGCCCTTTTATATTGCGATCTTCAATATAATTAGCGGAATGTGTACTTGCCTACTCGTTTGAGAAAAACAATGTGACTTTTTTTAAATAGTACATGATTCTAATTAATTTATATAAATATTTTTTTATATTAATTTGAATCATGCTGAGAAAATGGGAACTTTTTAAGGCTGAATAAAGAACAACACGATCGTATAGTCTGTGGTCATTTCTGACAGCTGTTATGTTTGCATAGCAACAGTGGTTTTATTTTTAGTCTGTATATTAAGGTGCATGATTTTAAATATTTTCTCATAAAATACCAGTTCTTTTTTTAATAAGAAATTCTTTTTTAAATCACTCAATTTCAGATGAAGCTGGAACTCATTTCTAATTTGGAAGTTTTCAGGAAAAACTGCATTCGTTACAAGCATATTTGAGTATTCAGCATGGCGAGCGTAAAGAGAATAAAATCAGCAAAAAGCACTGACGAAGGTGTCAGTTAAACTAGCTAGATCTGGGAGAAAAGCACATAAAGTTTTACAGCGCTGCGACTCGTTCATTCAACTCACTCATTGGTATTACTTCCTTTGTTTGATCTTTGATTTTATTTGATCTTTTTGACTGACTTTAGTAAGTTCTAAATTCAACAGTTTTTTTGGGTAGATTTTACAAGCTGCATTTGCCAGTTATGTTCTAGGTCCCAATGTAATAGGGGGCGAGCCTGTTGCCATCAACCGGACATGACATACTAATCCATTGACTAGCTATGCAGCTTTCGATAATTACCGAATGGAAAAATCCAGTAACACTTTGCCCGACCCGGAATTCGAACCTAGGACCTTATGCTCAGCAGCGCTTAGCGACCACTAGAGAACGAGGCAGTCAAACAATAAACCGCCTTATAAAACTCATAATTCCATTTATCTACAATCGAGCTCAACATTCCGAAACTACAGTCAACTAATTAATCAAAGCAATTATAAAAAAGTTTGGGGAAACGCGTCCGTGATAACGCCCCTTAAAAAATTACGGCGTGACAGTATGCAAATAAGGAAAAAGTTCTGTACGTTTTAGGGATCTGTATCTTCATCATATTTAGGTTTATGGCCTAATAGAAATTGTTTTGAATTCCTCTCTTCCATCACCATCAGCCGAAAAACATTCACTGATGAACAAAAACCTACCCTTTAGAACGCCAGACTGAACGAAAACTTCCTCCTTTTCATCATCATCAGCCGAAAGACCTCTACTGCTAAACAAAGGCCTCCCCCTTAATAGTGGAGGGGGCTACCAGAATCCCCACGCTTGGCAAGCAGCTTGGGGATCGCAGTATTAGTGGTAAAGTTACCGAAGACGCTGCTGCCCATCTTCTGGATTTTCCCCTTAGCCACTTGCGACTCTCACAGGAGAAAAGGGGGTGGTCTACTCTAGGCTGTATACCACTCGGTTCTACGATCACACTCCTTCTATTACGATCACCGATTTCTGATGGCTATGATACACTCCATCATCATCAGCCCATAAGCCCTATTTACTTTTATTGCATATATGTCCTTTAGTTAAGGGACCTAGTTTTAACTCTCAACAACTCTTATGATATAAAATTAACGAAATATTAATTGACGCCCGAATTTCACTTGGCCAACGACTTCATAGGAGTTAATTAAAAATGTTTTTCCAGTGTTAGTACTTCGAAAACTATATCAAATTAATGAGTGTAAGTTTTGAGAAAGGATAAGGTTTTTTAGAATCTTCAATTAAAACTATCGTCATGATTATAACTATCCAAATAAGACCTGATTGGCGCAGTGGCTAAGTGATTTGGATTACGCGTTCGATTCCCGCACGCAACAAAAATAGGTATAGGCCTTTATTTCCTAAGAAATAAATTCTATTATATTATATTTCCTCTTACACGTCAGCCTGCATTATTCACTAAATAAAAAAATCAGCAAATAAAATCCAAAAAATAGACTGTACCATAAAAACGAATCGTGATACCTAAGAAACTAAGCCAACATGCATATAAAAGAGTAAATAAACATAACGACATACAATATAATGTCAATCTTTCAACAGAACCCTACTAATTAATTCAACGCAAGCCCACCTAATTAGCGTGTTGGAAACAATTTAGAGGCGCGTGTACGCAAATGTACTTTAATCATGTGATTATGATTTATCGTGGAACAGTTTAATTAGGTACAGTCGAGCACTGCACTGGGACGGAGTAATTATTGGAAGTTACGGTGTAGTGCGTTGCTTGCGGGTAGTAGTAAATTGTTCGATTAGAACTCGATGTGGTCGGTGAATACGGAGAATTCAAACACATGCATCACCGCTATACGTACGTTTTCACTAGAGTATTTTTAATGATGTTATAGTAGGTAGCTGCGCCCCGCGGTGTTATTCGCTACATTTTTTCGGGATAAAAAGTTAGGTGTTAATCCAGGATGTAAACTACCTTTATACCAAATTTTACCAATATTGGTCCAGTCGTTTAAACGTAAAAAAACATAACTGGCGAAATGTGGGTACTATATGTGCCTACCCCTTCGGGGAATACAGGCGTGATGTTATGTTTACGTATGTTTTCTCGTTTAAACGTTAAGAAGTATAATATTAGTGTGAAAATAATATATAAAATATATATAGTAGATTTTGTAAGTACTGAGATATAAAGTTGCCGAACAGGTCTGGCTAAACTTTGATTAAATGTTGTTTAAGTTGCGGAGTTTGTAAGATGTAAATACTAACTTTGTAATGAATAATCGATTTTATTTACACGTTTAAAATGTACTGAAGTACATTATGTGGTTCAGCTGTGGTAGATACCATGTACATTGTACCTATAATGCATAGATGTACTTATAGGATGAACAGTGTACACCGATATTTCGCCGGTTATGTTAAAGATTCCAATGTAATAGGGGGCGAACCTATTGTCAATAACCAGACACAAATCTAGACTACGTGTTGCTATTTAGAATTTTCTAATGGAAAAATCCAATAACAATTTTTTCGACCTGGGATTCAGACCCAGGACCACATGGTCAGCAGTCGCGTCTAGCGACCACTAGACTAATGTGGCATTCAAATCAAATACTTACATGTATAATTTTATAGAAAATTGTAATTTGAAAGAGTATGCAAATTTTTCTACCAACCAGCATAAATCTCACGGTGATGAACCTATTTTGACGGACCCATATTGGGCTCATCACTACGACTCATTTTTACAGTGCCAGAAGGAAATAGGCTTTAACTATTTCCCTAAGGTTAAATAATTTTGTGTCAGTAAACGTATTTAACAGAATTTCAGAAGACATTAAAAACACGAAGTTATTTTCATTAATTAACAATGTTAGTACAGTTCGTGGAAAGTGTTTTAATATTTTTGTAAGGGAGTTTCAGTAGTGGCCTAAATATTTTTTCATTAATTCTTCGAAGAATTAACATAATTAAATTATGGGTGTGAAGGTGAATAGTTGTAGTTTTAATTAGTTAAAAGAAATGCATGAATTTAATATCTCATTATGTATTTTGGGGGTTATTGACAATTTCGTTGATATTTACCCCTCGCATGGGGTGCAAATATAGCCTCCATTAGTGACGATACTTAAGTACGTCCGTCACCCTGGATGGTCAACCACGTGACCATCATTTTTGACTGACCAATCTCTACACGACGGCATGACCTTTCCCATGTGGCTATTGGCTCATGCGGATACGAAGAAGAAGAAAAACACTTTACATTATGTGAAAACTAAAATAGTTCGGCGGTAGTAATACGTACCCTTACCTTCTACCATCTATTTTTTTAATAAATAGGTTGAATAGAAGGTATAAGTATTACACCTAAAAAAGTTGTATAACATAAAAAGCATAGCATCGTTTATCTTAAAGCTTCCAAACAAAAGCCATTATCATAACGGAAAATAACAAGCATATTTTTTAATTTGTGCCCGCGCGTATCAAGGGAAACCTTGGTGAACTAAAATAAAAGCCCACTACACAAATGTTTTAAATTTCACGATAACGTCCGACGGTACGAAGTTGAGGGAATAAATTGTGTACAACATCTAACTTTGACTTTTTTACTGCCAACTTCCCGTATGAGATTGTGCCCCGCATCAGTTGAGGGTTATTTATTGCGTTCCGCGATTGACTCCTGATTTTTTCTGTTAACAAGTTTGGGTTCTATGAAGAATGGGTAAGGGTTAGAGTGTTGTAAAGTTTGTGTTGATTTGCGAAGTTCAGATATGGGTGAACGGGATAAGTATGGGGATTTTTGCAAAGTAAACATAAGTACAACATAAAAATAAGTAGAAAAATATTTTTTTGACAAAGATTTAACCCTGCATAATTTACAGCGAAATACGGAAAGCAATTTGATATTATAATTTTCTTTCTGACACAAGAAACAGATGAACAGCAAAAATAATATTGTCAAATAATATTACACCTGTAGCAGAAGACACTTAATGCGTAGCGGATCAGTGATCATCGTAGCAGCGTAGCAAGGCGTAGCGGCGTAGTCTTATTCGTAGTCATATCAGCGTAGTAGCTACATAGCCAACGTCTAGTTGCTACGTCATATTTTATAATGCAAATATTTTTTTTTTTTAAAAAGCTTTTAAAGTGGTCCATATAAAGAAAGTTTATCTTTTAGTTAATAAAACTTTTACTTTCAACCCATACTAATATTATAATATGAAAGTAACTCATTCTGTCTGTTTCGCCTTCAAGACTGAACCGCTGGACGGATTTTGATAAATTTTGGCATGTAGAAGGTTTAAGACCCGAGAAAGGACATAGGGCTAAATGTGGGCAAAGCTGCGGGCAAAAGCTAGTAAAAAATAAATACAAGACTTATTCAAAAAACATTTATTAAAATTATAGGAACAAATTATTCAATCTAGATAACGAAATATTTTTCAATGAAGAAATTATACAAAGCCTTGAAATAAACACAAGGTTCCGCCGTTTATTCATATAATATCTACGCAACAAACCAGACGTTACGTAAAATGTTCTGTAATCAAATTCCTAATCAAACTCCGATTTTCTTATTATTTCGCAATCGGTTTTATTAGGTCTCGTCCTAATTAGCGAACGATTGCTTTATTTTATATAACGACTAAGCTATAGGCATTATTTGAAAACGGCCTTCTATAGCCAGTTAATGGATGTAATAGGCTTTTTTTTTTAATTAGCCTGATCGGTGTCCCACTGCTGGGCAAAGGCCTCCCCATTATTTCTCCACAAAACCCTGTCCAATGCCATTTCAGGCCACCATAATGTAATAGGTTACCTACAAAAAAACTTGCAAATATTGCGCATGTCTTAAGTTATTTGTCTTAAACGGAGAAAGCGAATAGGTATGTTATTATTATTATTTTAGATTGTATTCGATTTCTATTAAAATAATATAATAATATATTTATTTCTCCAAAAAACATTACAATAACTTAGTTACAAAAACTTATAGGCTAATATTGTTACATATATATCATAGTAGTAACAATTTTTATTTTTTTTAAAAACGTCGCCCTATACTAGGATTTTCTCCTATGTCGTGGGTGCGTTTCACAAACATGAAATATCACATACACTAACACCTAGACTCGGGACAAACATCTGTGGTTCGCTCAAAGTTTTGCCCCGTGCGGGAATCGAACCCGCGAACCTTAACGCAGCAGTCCAATCGCTGAGCCACTGCGCTAATCTGGTCGTCAAATTCATCTAGCGTTGTGCCCAGCTAGTTAACCCCAGCCATCTTCATTACAATTATACCACCCACAAATGTTTCCAAGTGATACGAACATTTCATTCACTTTAATTATTGCATGAAAGTATCTACTTTCCCAAGAGACTGTTAATTAATAGAGCGTCAGTCACTATGTTAGCTAGTCATAAGTCTCACTTGACAGCCGCTCCCTGATGTCGTGTTCGTTTATTAAATAGTTTATTGTCTTCTAATATTGTTTTTGGTAATATTTCTTGCTTCGATATATAGTCTTGCTTCGATCATTCTGGTATTCCTATATCGTGTCAACAAGACTATCAACTATCTCGATGGTAGAGTGGTGACTAAGCGCGAATCCATTCGAGCTTCGAATCCCGGGTGAGACAAAGTGTTTACATTATATTATATACAGTAGGTGATTCTCAGTAGGAGCTTGGTCTCTGGATTTATGCCCAGTTAATGGCAAAACGCTCGCCACTTGTTACATTGCATTGAGACTATTCGGGTCCTATGATATAACTGGCGAAATGTGGGTGTACTATATGGGCCTCCTACATCTGCCTACCCCTTCGGGTATACAGGCGTTATTGTGGGTCAGTAGTGAGCGGGTTTTGTTATTATTACTATTATACCGTGGTAAAAAGTTTGATAGCCGGCTGACTGTTAACTATATGCCAGATAATAAGAAGAACGTTATTACTCGTAGAGGCACTTTTAACCTAAGGATTACTTTTAGATATTAAAATAGTGATTTTCTTCCCTATTTCACCAATTGCAACAAAATAAGCTGACATAACATCACACCTGTATTCCCCGAAGGGGTAGGCAGAGGTGCACATATAGTACACCCACATTTCGCCAGTTATGTGTTAGGTCCCAATGTAATAGGGGCGGCCTATTGCCATCAATCGGGCACAAATCCAGACTCCGTGCTGCTACTGAGAACTACCTAATGGAAAAACCCAGTAACACTTTGCCCGACCCGGGATTTGAACCCAGGACCTCGTGCTCAGCAGTCACGCTTAGCAACCACTAGACCAGCGAGGCAGTCAATAAGCTGACGTTGACATAATAAGGTATAAAAAGGCATAAAAAGTATAAACAGCAAGTTCATCGTTCTGAATTTTCTTGATGGCCTGCCATAAACACCTAGAAACCGTATACTCATTTTGTTCTTCATTTAAAAAAATATTTGCAATATAAACAGGAGTACGTACAACTCCAACCAATATAATTGGTAAAATTTTAAAAATAAAACTCTGTTTTTAAAAGAAATAAACTGTTAAGTTGGGCAAGAAACAAATCTTTGTTTATCATTCTTAGGGTTTCGTTCGCATTCAATAAGTTTGTAATGAGGTAAACATTATATCAAAGACGGTCTGGCTGGTAAAGAATTTTAAATTATCGATATAAACGTAAATGAAAAAGAAATCTTAATTGCGGCGAGGTAAGAACGTCAATCCCGTATACTTTTTATTGTTGCCTTCGTGACGTTTACCACTTGTCTAAGGCCTATATTGATTTCATAAACGAGCCAGATTACTCACATTGTAAAGTCTACAAGTCTGCCTATATTGAACTGATCAGACGATGCGAGGTCTATTATTAATTATCTATTGATCAAACCGCATTTGATGATTCCGTGAACATGAATAGATTAATGCTCCAGTAAGTTTAATAGATATAGGATATTAATATATTAGGTGTAGTGCATACGTAGGTACATAACAAATAGGTCTAGATGCAAATGTATGGTAAGTATTCAATATCATACGTTTGACAGATAGTGGTATTTTAGGACTGCCTCGTTGGTCTAGTCGTCGCTTATCGCGACTGCTGAGCACGAAGTCCTAGGTTCGAATCCCGGGTTGGGCAAAGTGTTACTGGGTTTTCCCATTAGGTAATTTTTAGTGGCAGCACGGAGTCTGGATTTGTGCCCAGTTGATGGCAATAGGCTCGCCCCCTATTTCATTGGGACCTAATAACATAACTGGCGAAATGTGGGTGTACTATATGTGCACCTCTGCCTACCCCTTCGGGGAATACAGGCGTGATGTTATGTTATGTTTGTACACCGACAACGCTGACGCTTTTCCTGCTCAATCATTACCTACAACTACACCGACAAGCCTACAGATTACGCCGACAAGCCCGTGTAACTTCGCCGACAATTACTCCGACACGGCGTACTTGTAATTGAATTTAAAATTATACCAACACTTCATTATTTACAGTCAATTTCGCACCACATGTAGGTGCGTCATCCAATTTATCGACAGTCGACGCCGTTAAATGAATCTCTGGGAACAGACGTGGCTACGTAATATCATCATTTTAATCACATTTAATATTAAAGGGTGTATTGAGATTATAAAGCGATATTTATGTAAATATGGATAAAGGTTAACGGCCTCGAATAAAACTCAGACATGATGACGCAAAAGGCCCAAAACAGGAATCAGTGGCGTTTAGAGAGGAGGCTTATGCCCAGCAGTGGGCCATTTAAAAGCTGATGATGATGATGAGATGATGTGACTTTTTGACGTCATGATTAGTGCATACACTTCCTTAGTTATTTAAAAACAGCTCTAACAGAAATAGTGCCCCATTAATGACCCCTTTTTCATTTAATTATAATTATGTCACCGGAGCTTTAAACTCTTCCTTGTGATTTTTACGTACGAAACCTTAAATGAACCTAGCTTCCATTTAATTAAAATTAATTTAGCCGAAGTGAAATCCAAGAAACTTTTCAAGTCCACAACTCCTTTTGACTGCAAGATGTTACAAAAGTAGTTGTTGAACTGGCAATGTAATTCGAACTATTACTTAAACCGACACTGACTCCGAAATGTACACCGATGCTATCAGTTTTCTCGGCACCAGAGTTCACTATTTATTCGCGCGCACAAACAAGAGTACTTATTTTCTTGTTATACGAAGTTCTGTCAATTGGATACATTGATACTTGCAAACACTATCTCAAATCTTTTCTGAAGAACTAATATGGATTACTTCAATCATTTTAACATTCATTGAACTTTCTGTAAACAAAACGTCAAAATAGTAGCAATTAAACCATCAATGTACATCAATGTTAAACCGTACGTTTATTCGTCCGGATTGAGAACGAGAACTAGTTTATTCGCCTTAAGAAGCTCCGTTAAATCGGAGCAGATTAAGCGCTTGCCAACTTACTCGTACCCTCTTAAAATAAAGTTAATAGAAACATTCGCCGTCAATGCTGCAGATAAACTTGATAAACCACGAATGGAGATATAAGATTTTATCTAAAGTTCTCGAAGCAACGAAGTCTTATTTAATTCAAGGCACTTTAAAGCTCATTGCTTTTCTGTCTACAGGCCACACTATAACGCCTGTAATCCCTGAATGGATAAGCAAAGGTGTATTTTTTCTTTCTTCATAAGCCTCATGTTACAGACGACTATTAACTGCAATCATTCTCTTTTATAAAACGAAAGAAAATTGTATTATTACACGGTTTATTTTATGCATTAAGAGCAATACAATGACTTGTTTGATAAAGACTTATTATCGTATTGACTTTTATGAATTTGATTGATCTTTTTGTAAAGCTCATAGATCTCTCTGTAAACAAGGTGCCAACCAACATCTACCTTCGCCGTCATTTACTCCAACTCCACTCTTTTTTCTCTACGAGCAATCAAGCAATTTTAAAATTCATTGATCATTCTGTAAACAAGGTGCCAACATGATCCCTGTTAAATTGTCAATGTAACGTACACTGGCATCTAGCTTCGCCGTCATTTACACCGACTCCGCACTTTTATTCATACACCGAGAGAACAAGTTTACTCGCGTTAACAAGCTGCGTTAGATCGGACGTGATTTCGCGCACGCCAACTGATTTATTTATGTTCCAGTTTGACTTCATTTTGTTGGCCGGCCCCTTTTTAGGTTATGTTATTGCTTGCGTTTTGTTTTTTTAGTGTGTAGATATCGTTAATAGTTATGGTTGGCATTTTTAATATTAGGAAGTAATATTAGGAAGTATTTGTTTTGTTTATATTGTCAACTAAATGAGTGGT
Source organism: Abrostola triplasia (assembly GCA_946251915.1). NCBI lineage: Eukaryota > Metazoa > Arthropoda > Insecta > Lepidoptera > Noctuidae > Abrostola > Abrostola triplasia. The sequence goes on along the minus strand of OX276434.1, from coordinate 2,632,378 downwards.
TTCATGTTTTTTAAGTAAGTTACTTTGTTGGTTTGGATATACCGCGGGGTTACTATGGGCTAGCGTTGTAGGTAATTTTCGGGTGGAGAAGCCAGACACCGCTTCGTGTAGTCAGTCAGTAAACAGCCTTACTTCCACAACAGAAAATGTCCTGCAATAGAGCTCATGGTAAGGTACGTGTAAGCTCAATATAATAAAGCAAGAGCTTGCCACGTTTTACATGCGTGACTAACAAGAACTGAACACTCCTCCTTACCCTATTTGTGGATTGCAAGTGCTATTGCATGAAAGCAATACACGTACTTACAAATTTCCATATAACCCGTAAGTTCTCGAAGTAAGCTAAGCTAATACGAGGTGACCTACTTTTCCTTATTATTTCAAGACCCACTAGAATTAAATTATTGTTATACACCTACTGAAGAGTTAGCCTACTATAATATAAGTATAATTTTCACTACTCGGAGCTACACCAAGCGCTTAATTAAGGTAATTGTAATTATAATAAATATCAGCATCATCAACCGAAAGATGGCCTCTACTGAACAAAGGCCTTCCTCTCAGGTAAAGGGGGCTGGTTGCCTTGGGGATCGCAGTATTGGTGGTGCAGTCATAGAAAACGCTGTTGCCCATCTTCTAGATTTTCCCTTAGTCGCCTCTTACGACACCCACGGGAGAAAAGGGGGTGGTCAATTCTCAGCCACATACCAAAATTCTTTCTTTTTTTTTCTTTTTAAAAAAAAAAACGTCGCCCCACACTAGGAATTTCTCCTGTATCGTAGGTGCGTTTCACAAACATGAAATATTCACATACACAAACACCCAGACTCGGGACAAACATCTGTGGTTCGCACAAAGTTTTGCCCCTTGCGGGAATCGAACCCGCAACCCTAAGCGAAGCAGTCCAATCGCTTAGCCACTGCGCTAGTCAGGTCGTCAAAAAATTTTATTATACTTACACACAAATTAGTAACCCAAGTACGATGCACCGTTATTCAGCTAGATAAACATCAGATAAATCCCGTCGCGATGCATAAAACATTCACATCCCAATTAAACAAAAAGTGCCCAAACACCCGAAAAGCGGCCTTTTATAAAAACGCCCGTTATGTCCGCGCGGCCATCATAAAAACCGTATGAACGACATGTGAATGAAATTTCATAAATCGCTACCACCATTGTGTGTATTATAACTGAATCACTTATGATAAATGTATTGCGATCCTCTAGGACAATAGATGCTTTGTGGTTTTGATTAATGAGAGTTTTAAAGCCCGATTTGGGTCCACCCCTAAACGGCAATAAAAAAATGTGTCCCAGCCAGATTTCTTTCTGTGGTTGATAACAGATTGCGCTTGGTGCCTGATTAATTGATATAAATCGTGTGGTTTTAAAATATGGTGTGGACTGAAGGCCTATACTTATTGTTTGGGCGTTCATCCTTCATTAATATTGAGTGGATGTGTGTCGGTGTTTGGGGTCGTCGTTCCTTCATGGTCGCGTATTCAACCTTGAACGAGGTGGACGATGAAAACTATTTATTCTATAACGTTTACGTTTTCTGTATAATTGTAAAAAAAAAACAATCAGTGTAAAATATGCTTTTAGTCAACTTTTTATTAGTAGATGTGTTTTCATTCTCACAAATATTTATCAAATAACTTCAATTTTAGAGGTGAAAATGTATAAAGAAATAAATGTATAATAAATTATTTTATTATTAAATGTATTGTATTTTCCGTCCATTGTGCTTTCCTAGTTCAAGTTTAAAATCAAATTGTACGTTACACTAGAACCATTAACTAAAACGCCATTTAATAGGCTAAAAGCAAACCTTTTAGGGTTTGCTTAAAAGCCTACTGTCCCAAGTATTTAGCTCGACGCACTACAATTAAGTCATTGTGAGTCGTACTAAGTTAACTGCACACGGCGTGCGGCCTTGAACTTACGACCGTGACCTTGACAGTACAAACCAAAATCAACCTTAAAGCGTAACAAAAAAGGTTTTATTTACAATGTTGGGAACCCTACTTTTATTATACGTATTTCTGTGTCTATTTCTACGCTAATGTTCTTCAAACTTATGATAAAACAACGATAGACCTCATAGTAGGATGAGGGAAAAGTTTTTCTGTACATCATGTTTATTTTTTCACAACAGATAGTATCTACTCACGCCAGTAAAATTACGGGACGAATAAAAAGGCTGTTCTCTCTAGCAATAAGTTAGGGAAACGGCCTTTTCCGTCTGTGCCATTAATTTTGTATACGTAATATTATTAAAGTAATGGTATAGTGTCTGAAGAGGTTCGTTGCTAAATGGCCGGGCAGGTTGGCGTCCTTCGAAGGTGGGCTGCGTTTGCCAAGGTTATAACTTTGTTGGATAACTGACTTAAAACGATGGCTAAATATTGTCTTCTTGCGCTGAAGCTCAAGGATACACTATACTGGCTTTAATACATAGACAAAGACAAGTATGTAGTTTTTAATTATTGGGGAAGTTTGGGACTTTCTCTGTCGTGGGGCAAACGGCAAAGCACAAGCTTCATGTATTGGGTCAATTAGCTAGCCAGCTGATGTATTCAAAGCATCCAAAATATGCAAACAAAAAATATTTAAGTGAAAAATCAGTCACTATAATAACTTCCAGAGTGTTATTTATATTATTTACTAAATATTCTTGTTATACTTGTGTGTATTCGAGAGCCAAACTGGCTCGTGACTCCCGCGTAACCAGCTCATGAATAAAATCTCCCTACGAGTTTTAAACTAGTCGGGTATTCCCGAATACACACGTGAGTATAACCAAAATAAGTAGTAAATAATATAAAAAAACTGTTGACAGAAAATATATTTCTAGTCACTCACTTATAACAACAGTCAATCCACAGATTGAACAGCTCATAGCACAAGTTCCTGATGACTCGCTGGACAAAGTTTAGAGTAGCCGAACATAGCGGCGACGAGACGGAAAATTAACTGTAGCCAATTTTATTATTTACTTACTAAGTTGGGAAGTAAGCTAAATGCTTTTAGGTATAGCGTGGCTTTGAGACAGTTTTTGATTGGCCTGTTTTCTAGAGGGTATCTATGTAGGTTTCTATGTTAGAAAGAATTAGCGCTCATCAGTTCAAGTATATTTAGTGTTCTCTTTTGTATTTATCGAATAAATCAATTTGAAGCACTGATAGCCAAGTGATACGATCGTTGGATTACCATGTAAAAGGTCGCTAGTTCAGAGGAAACAGCACATAGCTGCAGCAGATAAATTTTTCAATGGTGTGTAAAGCTGTGTCAGAGGTCTACAGGCGGTTTAAACTCTGACACCAGGTTCATCAACTATACGATAAGAAGATCGAATAATGATCATCTGTTTTTTAAGATGGTACTAAATACCTACAATAAAGGTGTAATCTTATTTTCTAGGCGAAATGAAAAAATCTGACCATACTTATTTTCTGAAGAATAGAGTTGGTAGCCTGAAAAGCAATAGTGGTCTTAAAAGAATACAAAAACATATCTTTAATCTAGATATCAAGTCCACTAAATTATTACTTTAGTTTTTTTAGTTAAAAATAAATACTATATTGGTACCTTACCCAGTCCAATCAATAAAATAATAGGACTAGTTCAAGTCTGTCGTGATTATTAAAATCGATTCCGTTAAAGCCATTTATAACGAGTCCAAAACTTTTAATTTACACTGAACATTTATGGTTATAATAGCATTACGTATTCCTCTCAGCAAGTTAAATGTAAGCCATTGTGCCACTGTGTCAAAGTGGATTCTCCAAGGAGGAAGTTCTGTAGTTAGATTCGCACTTTCTATAATCCGTTGGTGGCTCGTGTAATAGCCGTAGTGAAATCGTCTTAGTTAACAAGTTGAGTAAATCTCAAAGTCAGATATCGTAATTACTCCTGCACCGGTTCCAACAATTTGTCTGTGAATTTATATAAGAGATGGACGCGGTGTAACTGGAAGGCTTACTTCGACTTATGATGAGTTGCTTAATGTGTGTATATAATCCTGCTAATGTTTTGCAGCCACAAATGTGCTAGACTTCATATAACGACACACGTTAAGATGCCAGAATTAAGGTCATAGCACTCATATCATAACAACCCGAAAAATGATCGTCACGGTTCTACGTTCTTTCGTATTCGTCTTTTATTATTTATTTGTATGAAACTCCCTACTAGGAATGTGATGCGTGTGAATGAAGCAAAAGAAGTATGCCAGGATCGTAGCAAATGGAAATCCGTGGTCTCTGCCTACCCCTCAGGGAAACAGGCGTGACTTTATGTATGTATGTATGTAAACTCCCTACTGCAACGCATAATAATCGGAATCGTAACGTAATCGCGTTGCCTCGGGATAAGCTCGAACCGACTAGCCGTAAGCGCGGTGCCGCCTATCCGTAGCCGAGTCGACGTATCGGAGCAGCTGATTTGCTTTGGTACTTACGTAAGGTTCGCTTGTTTGACGGCGAGGCGAAAGGCGATACAGTAACTATCCCTTTCTGACTTGATATTTGTGCCTATATGATGGGAGGCGTCAAATATAACTTTCTGCCTTCGGGTATATCCATAATTGTATGCATAAAAAACAGAAGTGGCGAAAATGTTCAGGGGTCATTCTTTTAATATTTTTCAGGATACCAAATCCTCTTTCCCTTTTGTATTCCTCATTACTGAGGATCGTGACTCGTAATAACTAGCGATGTTTTGCATGTGCTCACTGACACAAGATTGTGGGACCTTGTACTATCCTTGTAGAGGGTCGAGTGAAGTGTCCCCGTAATAAGGTCTGCTCATGAGTCTTTGGAATTGTATACTTCGCGAACGTGAAAAATGAATGAAGGGACACTTGTTAAGTAAAAAAGAAGAATCACTCATGACGGAATACATTCAATTAATGAAAAAAAAATAACCTACACCCCACACTAGGAAAATCTCTCGTATCGTGGGTGCGTTTCACAATCATGTAATATCACAAACCCAGACACCCAGACTCGAGACAAACATCTGCAGATAACATAATTTTTGTCACGAGCGGGAATCGAACCCGCAACCCTTAGCGCAGCAGTCCAATCGCTTAACCACTGCGCCAGCTTTTTACTTCCTCACTTAGCAACACTGGTACTATATTTCACTGATTACATAATACAGGAAAGCGTACCTTGATTTACGAAATCAAGCTTGGAATTTGAAGACCACAAAACACATAACTACTGAGATTTTCTTGTTAATTTGCATAAGCTTGCGTAATAATCGTATCGCATTATAAACGATAAAAATATCTAAATCCACTCCCAAAAATCCAGCTTCCCGTTTATCCGACTGACGGAACCCATAAAAAGAGGGTTCTGAACAATTATTTTTACATCAGCACCGGAACCATTCCGGACACGATAAAGAATCTCCCGGAAAAAGATATTTATTCGACCAAGCTAACGTGTTCTTCAGTAGAATTCATGTGTAGCAATTTTGGACTCTATAACTTTAGTAATAAGATTCTTTGTATATTTATTTGTTAAGGGTTACATTGAATGTAACGTTGTTGTGGAATGTTAGGAACTTTTGGGTGTGAGCGCAATAAAACACCTTAAATCGAAGCGCGAAATTACTGACTAATTGTTAGTCTTGTTCCGATAAAATTAACTACTTTCGTGCGAAAGGTTAGAAGTTTGGAACTAGGTGTCGAGTTTTAGTGGGTTTGCGGCAGCGGTCAGGCCAAAGCTTTGGAACTTTTTCGAGACCTCTTGTTTCCTAAAGGATAAAACGGATGGTCCATTGTTAAATAAATTGAACTGAAAGACCAAACCATATAATATAACTTTTATAAAAAGTAGTTTCTTAAAGAAAAAGTTATTTACTACCAAGCAGATAAAGACAGAAAAGTAGGCTTATCCAACTGTCTCATAAATTCATAACGTCTTTGAAATGCTTAAATATAAACAAGAAATTAATTTCAAACAGGCTTCTACTGACATTTATTTTTATTTAGACTTTTTTAATTACTTACATTGAAAATGAAAGAAACCATTTACAAAGAAACCATCGACATGATAAGAAAAATTGAAAACGATCCCTATTTAGGCGATGTTTGATCGCTTATCTAACTAATATTGAATGGAATACCAAAGGTACATTCGCTATATATAGACACAAGGCCTACAAAAGACATGGTACGCCCACCTTCAAACTCAAAGCCAGCTATCGCACTATCAGCTTTCAACGAAGACATGCCAGCCATTGATTTATGAAATTGTGGCACTAGCCGTCAGTCACTCCAATTATGTGAGAGCATACCGTCGGCAATACATCAATCTTATAGACAAGGGAACAAACACTGCTCACGGTGATATTGCATGCATTAATGCGCTGGGAGATTGTGGTGCTATGCGCAAAGTTAAATGAGTCTAGTTTATTGGTTGTGGAACTCTTCGGTGCATCGTTAACATAATGCTTGTTTATGTTGGGAAAGTTGTTTTCTATGCTCGCATTAGTCTTTTGTAATTGAATAAGTGGGTCGTTTACTCCATTGTATAACTTTCTGATTGCTAATTCTCGTGCATATGCGTTTTCAGGTAATCCTGTGATGTATTTTTTTCTGTTTTTATTAACATTGCCCCCACTAGGAGTTTCTCCTGTGTCGTGGGTGCGTTTCACAAACATGAAATGCCACATACACAAACACCCATACTCGTGACAAACATCTGTGGATCACACAATTTTTTGTCTCGTTCTGGAATCAAACCCCTTAACGCAGCAGCCCAAACACTTGGCCCACTACGCCAATCAGGTCGTCGTAATTTAAATTAGTAAAAGTATAATTGTAATTACAAACCGGACTTAAATTAATTAATCTTAACCTATCCATTTAATAAAATATATATTTTTTAAATCTACCTATAATTCTCAATTACTTGATCTCAGCGCAGTCTGTGATTCTTTCATTTTCTATATTGACTGCCCGTCCGACATTATTGTATGTTATATATTCTTATCTTGATTCTTACGGCAATTCATTTCTTCATCTGGCTTCCTCTACCAGTATATTAATAACCATAATCCTTCCTAACATTTATATCAAAATCCAATTCTCTAATCCCGTTTACTGCAGTGACTGCAGCGAAAATCGAACAAAATAATGAGAACAATATTTTCTAGAGCGCTCGCCTGCAAAATTATCGGGCTCGGCTCGCGGAGTGTGATATTACCAGTTAGGGGCGGTTCGCACCGATTACAGCGACAAGTGCACGTACCACACTGTATCACGCCATTTTGTAATATTGTGATTATTTTGTACCTACTGGTGAGTCGTGTGTAGTTTTTTTGTGAATGCCTATAATTATATGACTTTTTGAATTTTTTATGCATGTTGCCAAGCTAGGCTTAAATTTTAAATTGATTAAGGGAAACTTGAAAAATTATGGACTCGAACCCGCGACAGTCGCCGTACCGTGGCACCGCTCTGCCAACTGAGCCACCGTGTCACTGCTCGCATCCATCAAATTTCAAGCTCCCTTTTAGTATTTACGTCTTAAGGGTGACGTCAGGTATTATCTGTTGGGTTCGAGTCCCGCTCGTGTCCAGCATTTTTAAAGTTTCCTTAATCAATTTAAAATGCCTATAATTATGTTTGGACATAATTTAAAGCTGGTTGTTTATGGTAAAATTGCAAGAATTTTAATTACAATAACGCGTGCTTTACTCGTGCTATTATAATTAAAGTTCTCGCAATTACATAAAATCGCTTCACATTAATTTTACAAATTCCTAATAAAATAAGTGTAACAATGTCCGCAGCGTTGGCAGGCCTCCCACCAGATGGACCGACGATATCGTCAGAATTGCGGGCAACCGGTGGATGGAATTGGCAAGCTGTCGTTCTTTGTGGCGTTCTAAGGGGGAGGCCTTTGTTCAGCAGTGGACGTCTTCTGGCTGATGATGATGAACAATGTCCGTGTTAACAGAAAAGAAATCTCTTATTAATTAATAAAAATCTTCGACTGCTGAGCACGAGGTCCTGGGTTCGAATCCCGGGTCGGGCAAAGTGTTACTGGGTTTTTCCATTAGGTAATTCTCAGTAACAGCACGGAGTCTGGATTTGTGCCCGGTTGATGGCAATAGGCTCGCCCCCTATTACATTGGGACCTAAAACATAACTGGCGAAATGTGGGTGTACTATATGTGCACCTCTGCCTACCCCTTCGGGGTATACAGGCGTGATGTTATGTAAAAATCTTCTATACACACTGCCACTTGATATTGTACACGTAAACAATAAATAATTATTGTTAACGTGATTTCCATTTTTTCACCAAAATATTTTCTGAATAGATTATACATACCGTTCACTTACACACGTACGTTTCCGTAAAAGCTTCTTAGAATTCCAGTATAAACAGTATCCTTACCACGTCTATCCAAACTATTCTTATGCAAAAACCACGTCATTCCTATGCTTGGTAACGAGGTAAAGCTAGGCAAAGAAAACAAACGCAGATTCGCATTTGTTATCAGTAGGTACGTTATTTAAAGTAGGGTAGATATTTTTTTAGTATCAACATTACCTAAGTTAGCATCAGATTTAGTAAGAACTAATTTAAAGCTCATTTTATCTTTAACTATATTCGGTCAATGGTTCATCAATTTTTTGTCGAATAAAACTAGCAATTTTTCGTGTGTCTTAGGTGCATTATAACAAGTGAAATATCAAATACGGTAGCCTTGATTTGTGACAAACATATTATTTGCAAATGAAAATCACATTTTTATACAGAAACAATATATACAAAATAAAAAGCATCATAGAATTTATCCCCATCGATGTCAACCGGTAACGTGCCCAAAACACTGGCAGCATTACAAATGGCAATGCTGATTCTTTGGCAAAAAATAGAACCTGCCCTTTGGTCACATGCGGAGTCGACTAAGCGCTTTTCTAAATCATTAATCGTATTAATTTATTAAAATAAAATTAAAATTGATTTTTAAAAGTCTTTCCGAAGTGTGAAGTTAATGTATTAAAATATGTAATGTTATGCTGCTCCAGTTGTTTGTTTAGGGTAGCTGAGGTGTTGTAATAAGAAGTAAATAATTGTTTACGTACACCTAATTCAATTTGAAAATATAAACATCATGTTTTTGTTTTGGTGAGAATTGCGTACGAAACTTTACTTTCATGTCGTCGTAGAATCCATTATTATAATTATTTATTTTTGATACAGCAATATTAGGCTCGTCGTAATCTTTTCCAGTTTAGTTTTTAATGTGATAATCGTTATTTTCTCAGTCAAGGCCTTTTACAACATTCGCTTCTGTAAATATGGTGTTATTAGTATCTCCCAGGATATCGTATCCTACCCTCTTCGGAAATATTCGAGGGAAATCAACAAAAATAATTGGTAACATTATACTTTTTGTACGAAACAAGACCATTAATTGTGCATTATTGCCATCTTAACCTGATATCGAAGTATCAAGTTTTGGTATGAATACCGGTGTTTGTCGATGACGTATTTTAGGTAGTATTGTTTGTAAAAAAGTTCTTCAGTCCCCTTTTTTTATTCTACCTACTATCCAAACAAACAATTATTCTGGTACAAAGGAAAATACGAGTTTATATAAAGATAATAAAACAAAAGAAGAAGATTTTGAGTAAAATTATTCAGATAAAAAATGTACTCTTAATATTACTGTAAAAGATTAACCTGTAGCGTTCGGTTATGCCGCGATCATAATTTACGCTCGACAAAACTTTTGATTGAACTCCTAAAACACGGCTCGATAATTTTACGCCAACGCAAACATCGAACATGAACAAATTTTTGTTTTTAAAAGTTAAAACAAACTGGAAACAAGCTTAAACCCTTAAGCAACTTGCACAGAAATCGGATACTTGGAAGTTGGGACCCAACTTGCCCGCAAGGCACCTCGAACTAATAAAGGAAACATTTAATTAATATAATTCAAAGTTAGGTCAGTCGTAAAGTTATTAAATCAAAGGTCAGGACTTGAAGACCATGAGATTAGCCTTCTGCACATGTTAACGAGCTACTCACATACGGATCAAGTAGGTGCACCATGATCGACTACGCTATTTGGATTTCTGAATTTCAAAGTGTAGGTAACATTTGAGAACTTTTGAATTAGTTACCATAGTGACATTTTTTACTTAACTTACAATATTCCTGACCACAGTTCTGCAACAGAATTAAGATGTACTGTGATTAACCTTTTAACCTGTAAATGAAACGATAAGGCAGATCGTGAAGTTTATGATGAAATAATGACATGATTATTATTATTTTAACACCAAACTTATTTGAAGAACAAAAGTTACACCCATGCTTTCAGTAGAATTATATTTCTGGATTTACCAAGTTTGATTTCACCTATACGTTTAAAAATAGAAAATTCCTTTTTTTATCCAATTCGTGGTCACGACAACAAAACAGCAAGTCACACGTACAGGGTCGACACAGAGGCCTATTAAAACGGTTAATGCTCGGACAAATCGCACAAGTTTACAAGTGGGGTCCAAGAGACCCCTTGCAATCGCACAAATTGCTACCAACTCACCATAGCTGGACGGTTTACTAGAGCCCCTGTTTTGATTTGGACGATTTATAGTCATGTAGTATATTAAATATTGGTTCTAGTATATTAATAACGGAACCGTTCACACACTATAAGACATTAATTGAAAGCTTGTCGGGTTTCTGCGATATTTTGCAAGAAATAACTTGGAAATTTTTGGGTGTTTTCTAATATATGTATTTTGTCTGCAGTTCAAAAGTGAAATTGTAAAATAAAATGATTTCTTGTAATATAAATCCTATAACCTCCTTAGGTCTTTATTCAAACAGGATTGATTACCAAATCTAATTCTTATTCCTACAGAGTGACGGTTACCTGCCATTCTTTAGGGAAAAGAATTGACGATGCTTATATACATGAGATGTTAGGATTATTAGCCCATGAATATCTCCATCACTACTGCTGAGCAAAGAACAGGTTACACTGCTACTGATTCTGGACTAGTATAATATTATTATCAATTTCTTGGCGTCTAGTTCCTCACAGCACCCTGTTCAAAATCCGCCACAAAATTGTCTTCATCTAGGTATTTTACAGTTATATACATTCTGCATTTTCATTCACAGATTGTTATGTCTTGATATATATTCAAATTGTCCAGCCTAATTCCATTTATAACATTTATGTATTGCCTTGTTTTGCATACTGTATGGAGATTTAGAATTTAATTTGAAAAGCTTTTTCCATAGTACAGTGGACGCAAACTATTTTCTGGGCTGTCAGACAGCTAACATCAACGCAGTGAGTGTTAAATTATTCAACTGGAACTATGGGTATTCTATCCCTAGGTAGAGAATCGATCTGAATCTAAATATATTTTACGGTAAAAAAGTGTTTAAAATGTATTTATTCACTATTAATTAACTTTGTTTTGCTATCTATTAACTAATGTGTTCAGCGAATGTGTACTAAGTTGCAGGGCCATTTCTAGCTAGCTCTTTCTCATGTAGTAGGAAGTGAGTTTATTGTCATTTGTCGGGCAACACAAACCAGAACATAAACACTAAGATTTTTTTAGTAAATACTGGTGGCATTATATCCAACCTATATTTCAATGATGAAAAGAGTATACTAATTTTTAATTGGGAAACTGTACTAAATTCATTCACAATATTTAAAATGTTATCGTAAGAACACTTAATTTTAAATAACCAAAATTATACAGTCATTCATGCCCAATTTGGATCCAAATCCAAACCACAACACAGAACCGCATAATGTACAGAAATACTGCATTTTAAATTTCCTTCCAAACAAGTATAACTAAAAATTACTGTAGCAAGTGTTCATTATGATAAGCATATCGCATGGCGTCATTACCCTAACACCCATCGATTACACCACAGAAAACTATTACGGACCGTGCAAATTATACAGGTAGCGGTGTGACGTGCACAGGCCAAATTGCGTTGAGTGCGGATAGATGGCGCTGTAGTAAATTATGATTGAAGGAACGAGCTGAATCGCGCAAGTGAAATTTGCAATTTTAATTTCTGCCGCGTAATTTTTTGGCAGCCTGAAGTGACTGTTTTACATTATTCCGTTATTGTACAATTACTGTTTTGATTATTTGTGATTCGAATTCGTGAGATACCTATAAAAAATCTGTCAAAAGTGCCATAAATTCACGCCTGATTCTCATTGCACTGTTTTATATAGATTTTTCGTGATTATTTCGGACTCTAAAATACGATGTGAGACTTCGCACACTAAGATTAAATTTCACATTTACTTCATCTCGAAGTCGCTCGCCTTTTCTCAGTATTAAAGTCCACACCTTTAAGCGAAAAATATTGCTAAGATAACGTTAACTTTGCATTGCAAGAAGTGCAAGCGTTGCCAATTACCAACCGTCGTCTACAAGCCTGGAGACTATCCGTAGCTTAGCGCCCTCCCTGAGCAGAAACCCAGTTAATTGCCGCAGTGATTTATCGATAAAACGCCACATAAGCCTTTATCCAAACATATAGATCTTTGTTGATCCCAAATGTTAGGCCTTAAATTTGATACAGAAGACCTTTTGTAACTGAATATGTTACCAGCAGGTTGAATTAAAGTTTTTAGATTTCAAACGTTCAATAAGCGCCCGTTTCCACGCCTTCAATTTTCATCTGCGTCGCTTCACAGTCTTAAAATTACATACCCCTACGCCTCGAATTCGTAGTTACGTCCCACTAATTAGTGTATCTAATAAAGCATATCCGTAAAGTTATTTATACTGATCTAATAAGAGAACAAAACTTTTAGTTCCCCTTTTCGTGCAAACCACGTTGGCCACAAAATGAAATAGCTAAGGTAATCAGCTTATTTGATTCGAAGGACTGGGGGAATGCTTTTCTGCTGGCGTAACGATGCTTATAAATTGAACAGCTACTCGAGTGGCGAGTGCCGCATCCCTTTTACAATTTATACGCGCGACAGTGCGGAAATAGACAAAACGCACTTACAAGACTACTTGAACAATATATGAACCGAGAGTTACTTATGGATACTGTGTTTATAATATTTTGTATCTTCACAGTTTCTTCTTGTCTTTTTTCACTTATCTACTTCTGCTACTTGGCGCTTGTCCTTGATATGTCTTTTTCAAATTATTATTTTTTAATGGCCCTGCTTTTCAAGATCCTGTTTTCCACGGATGAATAAGAAGCTATACGTACAACGTATAGATTTTTATATGTATGTATCTATGTAGAGTAATGGACATTAAATAACCCTTTGAGAACTGTGTCATGGTTTGCAAGAAATTGTCATTAAATAAAACATATTTCAAAAGCAAGTAACATCTCAAAAGCAACGGTCATAATTTTAAATACGCTACCCCGCAATAAATTAACTACCTGGTACTTTTGGAACAAATTAGATTACCCATAACATTCAAATAATTTTGATACGTTCTGTGGGCCTCAATTCTGTAAATTTATTTCGACATCGAATCGAGGACGGTGCTTATAACCTAACCTAACCTTGACTATAATGAATTCTAGGAAATTTGAAGAATATCTTAATTAATGAATATAGGTTAAACTGCCTTTGTTGTTGCGGCTTAAGTAAAATGAAGCCACAATAAGCTGTAGTATTTAGTTTGCTACTCATTATCAGTATTATGTTCAAAATTAGGAATTTTAATTGCAAAACAGCAGTATTATTTGTGCATTGATTGGTCGACACTTATTCTCATTTTCCTAGAGATTTCCTTTTTACTACTGTCTCGTATTTTGCAAAATTTTCTTACAAACTGCGAAAATCACATTGCATCACATAATTTTTAGCAACAAAGCTTTTCTTACTCACCACATCTTAGCTAACCCTAGGGACTGCTTCAGACTTTGAACAAGATCTAGCAAAAGTCCTCTAACCTGGCAGAAACAAAGAACGCCAAATCCCTGACTCCAGAAAATTGGTTATGTCACGAGAAATCTAAACATCAATGCCAAAGTCAAAGGTCACGCTAAATAAAGATGTTTTAATAACCTTAGGTGGTATAAATAAATTCTTTGCTTCCATTGATCGCGAGCAGAATATTCCCTTTAGTAATAGCCTCGGCTTACCGTCCTGAATAATTTATCAGGAGGCAATTAATTATGAAAGTGGAGAACATAAGTAGCTCATTACGTGAGTTCAAGTGCCGCGTAAATTGATCACATACCTTATAATTACGAGTTCTGTTCGGAAGATATGTTCCGCATTCATTTAGGGGAGTTTGTATGAGTCAGTGTGTTTGATGGAATGTTTGTACTCTGTTCAAGAATTTTGAATGTAGTATTTGTAAGAGTGAGTACAGTAAGTAATAATATAATAAAAATCAAAACATTAATATACAAATGGTTTGGTTAGTAAGTCCTAGGAAATGACACTTTTCCAAGAAACACGGTAATTCTCTGTGGCGGTTCTAAAACAATATTCAAAGACCATCTAAGCTTAATAGAAGTCGGTATTCATTTCAGTGTTTCTATATTTTTCTCCCGTATTATTATCTTAGCGTTGTGCCTACAAATCCACCCACCTGGGACGTAGGCTACCTAAGTAACAAGAAGAGTATTCGTTCAGACGTACCGACTTTACCTTTCTATTTGAATTTCTGTTATAATAACTGCGACCTTAATACATTTACTTAGTACGTGCTCTAACAAAAATATGTTATAAGTCAAAATAAATAGATACTACCTACCTAGTTTAGGTTTTTTTTTACTAAGTATTGTTTGTATGCTTGCATTGGGGGCATCTCACACACAATTGTTGCTAGTCAGTAAAGTAAAACACCTGAGCAGGAAACGTGTCATCGAAAAAATAACATTTGTGTGCTTGGAATCCGACTTTCATAGGAATCAGCCCCTCTAGAAGTGGCTTGACGTATAAAAATTCAAAATAATTCGACTATGTCATCGATGACATAATATGTCAAACCCATATGTTTTTCGTATCGTATGGTTAATGAACAACCTGGTGTCAGAGTTTAAGCCACCTGTAGGCCTCTGACATGGCGTTACACCGTTGAAAAATCTCTCAGGTGTGCCGGTTTCCTCACGATGTTTTCCTTTACCGTTTTTAGCAACTGTATTCGGAAAGTGCCGGGGAAACGGGAGGTTTGAACTTGCGGCCTTTGACTTGGCAGTCTACTTGTGTCATCACTCAGCTATCAGTCTGGTAGCTTGTGATAGGAGATGTGAAAAGCGAATGGGAAGGCCTTTGCCCAGCAGTGGGATAGTTCGGTTATTAATACTCATTATTATTATACGAAGAAGATATCTTGTCTAAAAACAAATCTAACACAATCGATCTACATATTTTCTATGAAATGTATCAAGTACTGTATTTCCAATAAGTTTCAGTTACGTAATTTGAAATAAAAAACAGTCAAGTACCTAGGGCCGCCGTTTTTATTCTTTTCTATTACCTAAAAGCTTCGATTCTCACCTGGGGCGAGTACGTAGTCAAATTTGTTTTGCCTGAATTCAGGCGTTTTATATCAAACGCTTGTTCTACGTGTACACTACCTATTGTAATAAATCTGAAGAGTAATTGGCTTTTATTGGTTCTTGATCTACTCGCGTTTTGATTGAGTTGCAAATACAAGGTTATAGTAAAACATTTTTAGTTTTTATACACTTTTTCGTCCGGGTGTTATACTTTAAATATTCGTGGTTTGGGAGGCACGTTAGGCGGGTGGCCCTGCGCCTGATCTTTTTCGGTCGTGTAGGTCCGTGTACCGTCCCATCGGAAACACAAACACGGGTGAACTCTCTAGTTCACCCGTGTTTGCGCGCATACTTGTGCACTATAATATCTCCTGCGTAGTTGGCTAGTACCAGTTAAGACAGGCCGCCGTGACCGAAATTCGGTCAGGAGAACATTATAACTACTAAGTATTCAAGATGTCCCGTGAAATGCCGGGTCGGAATATCACCTCCCCATTTTGTATCGTAGGGGGCGCCTAAGGGAAAATCCAGAAGATGGGCAGCAGTGTCTTCTGTAAGTACACGTGGGGATGGCAATCGTCTCCCTTTAAGGGGAAGGCCCTTCTTCAAAAGTGGACCTTGTCGGCCGATGATGATGATTCAAGGTGTTCCTACTAAAATTGGCATGATATACATTTTTGTGCAGTATTATAGTAATAAAATGATCACATTCAACAACAATCGTCCATTTAGAAAGCCTAAAATCATGGCGATGGAGTCACTGACCAGATAAACGATAATAAGTACTAATAAATAACAATTAAATTTAAAAAAACTACAAGTAATAAAACAAAAGTATAAAAATAAACGAAAACAAAAACCCAAGGAACCCCAAAAACAACAATTTTTCATCCTCAATCACCGGCGCTCGGTACATTAAACTACAAAAAAATGGCGATCATACCGACAACCGACAAATAGGTACATCCCTTTGTTGCGGCCTTCCATGTTAACAATAAAGAGTTTAATTAATCACTGGGACTAACGGCTCCACTGTCACTCCGTATACCGTACACTGTTTAAGAATTCACTTTCTAAGTATCTATTCGATAAAGGCCATTATAGGCAAAATTACTGAACAGCTGGCTCATAAGATTGAGTGTTTAGCGTTATTGTATGGTGGACTGGTTTGGTGCTGTGATATGGTGAATAGCCTCATTCTTGTCTCTGGTTTGTTTCTTGTTTAGAATGTCTTATAATAATGATAATCTTTAGATATTGATATATACAATTATACATACAAGTCCGTATTCCCGGAAAGAAGAGTCAGAGGTGTCAAATGTATTCATATTTTACCAGTTATAGGTCCCATTGTAATACGAGGCGAGCATAGTATCAATCCAGGTCACCAATCCAGATTCCCTGCCATCAATGAGAGATTCTTACAAGGATATAGGAGTACGCAGCAGTCAGTGTACTTTATTTTATTTTATTTTTTATTTAACTATAGCTTCAGTTATAATAAATTACATAACGGCGAGTCTAAGTATCCTCACAAACTACTTATAAAAAAATACTTCATGATCGGTCCATAATTGACGAAATAATTGGTGTACAGAAATAAAAAAAATAAGTCTTCTTTTTTGAAGTCGGTTAAAAATCGAGAATATACATCTTTATATTCCTACTGAAATAAAAGTCCACTGAAGGTTGCATGATTGGCTACTTCTCTTTGGACACAAATAACTCAAAACCTGAACAATAATGTTTTATACACAGCTCCTCCTGCAATGGAAAATACTCTTAATACTCCGCTCCGCCAAAATCAGGACAAAGTACTTATAGAAAATTAATAAAAGCGTTAATCACGCGTTCTAATTGAAAACTCTCGACTCCAAACTCCAAGGAAGAAAATTGAAAACCGGTTTTAAAAGTACTGGCCGATTTGAGTAGTGATAGTTAGTCGGTAAAACTTGCCAACTCCGTACTAAATCACCTCGTTAATCAACCGTTTAAGCCCAGCTTAAACTATAGTTTCAAATTACATAAAGTTTGATCCACTCTACTCAGAAGGATTTTAGTTTCATTGACGTTTTTTATGTTAAAAGTATTAAAAATTATGAACTGTTCCTGAAATTTTATTCTTCTCGCGCTGGCAACGGCTTTGAATACGAAACTCTGGTTTATAGCCACTTGGGAATGTATCAAGTTTTAGTGTGAAATTTTAAATGTTTGCATCGTGTGTGTTGTAATAAAAATGAAAGATTACCGAATGAGGTACTCATTTGAAAAGGAGGAAGTTACAGTAGATGTGAATTTAGTAGTTTTATACGTGAAATTTTGTGTGAGTATTTTACAGCAGTTTTAAAACATAGTTTCTCTATCTATATAATTATATCTAGAGCGGTAGCCAATGACTTACACTCCGATCTTGATATGATTATTGTGTTCAATTAACTCTAATCACAACGGTAATTTCGGGTACCTACCTACACTATCTACCATCCTCATAAAAGTTCATCTACTATAAATATATAATATAGTACTATACCTATAGATATTCGGGAATGCCCGACTAGTTTCGGTCTCCAACGGAGCCCTTATTCATGAGCAGGTAATATAAGATTTTATTTAAAGAAAAGTTGAAACTGCAGTTCATCCAATAATATTAAACCAGGCCACTAGGTATTTTTCCATCAGCCGTCAAACTTCTCTTCGACAATATCGGCGCGGTAAAATCGAAACTATGTTAAAAATCTGCAGTCACGTCATAATTTTATTTTCGTACCATGAAAAATAATGCATCTGGAATTATAAGCACAAAAGCGAGGAGCCGTGGAAGTCTGCTTGTGAAGTTTGAAACATAAAAAAAGTTGACACCAATACAAAAGTTAGTCCCGACACTTCACAATATGGGTTGTTGGCTTGACTACCCGCGTCACTATTCTGGAAGCATCGACGATTGTGTCTTAAGTCAACTTACAAAGTTTATATACACTTACTGACAGTATTTTCTCGTTGGTCTGCCTCGTTGGTCTAGTGGTTGCTAAGCGCGACTGCTGAGCACGAGGTCCTGGGTTAGTGTCCCGGGTCGGGTAAAGTGTTACTGGGTTTTTCCATTAGGTAATTTTCAGTAGCAGCACGGAGTCTGGATTTGTGCCTGGTTGATGGCAATAGGCTCGCCCCCTATTACATTGGGACCTAAAAACAAAACTGGCAATATGTGAGTGTAGGTACTATATGTGCACCGCTGTCTACCCCTTCGGGGAATATAGGCGTGATGTTATGTTATGTGACAGTATTTTAAAATTCCATGATCAATCCTGTTGAGCGTTCTTTTGTTTGTAATTTTTTAAATCTTGTTGTAAATTTATTAATGCATTTTTTTCTTTACAATGGTGGTGATGAAAAGTGCTTAAATGGAAATGCTCTCTATTATAATTACTCCCTTATCTTAGTTGCTATGCATGAATAGGTAGTAAAACAAGCACTGTATTTTGTAAAACAAATATTCCATTCAGATAAAAACAAAACACAAACATTTGCAGGTCACAACAGGCCTATCATTCATATAGATAAACTGTTGTTCGCGTCGCGTCGACATTCAGATCCATACATTTTTACCACATCAGCGATTCTGACGGGCACTCGCTTCGAGCCAGCAGAATAGGGGCGACTAGTTCGGCCCGGGAATAAATTGCAAGTTATTTTCCACACCGTCGCCTTCCATATTGACGTTGACACTTAACGGCACATAAATCTCCCGGTAGAAATAATTAAACAATATCGCCGGATAGACAGTTTTGAAATATCGCGGCTGTGTTTTTGTTACTTTTTCGGCGTCACGCTTACGAAAATTCATCAGTCTTGACATACATCAAACTGATATAGTAAACATTTGGGGATAAAATAACTATCGCTTGAACGAAGCACAAAGCAGTTGGGCAACTACCGAAATGCTACAGCACTCCTCACTTAAGCGCTTCGCCAAAATTATATACTCCAGAAAATGGCTGCAAAAATTTGGTACATTCCAGATAGATCATTAAACAAAAGAACAGCACCCGCATATTGATTTCGCAAAGCGAAAAGCAATATCCACGTAGATAATTAATTATTTATACAGCAAAATGGCATAGGAATGACGGAAACCGGTCAAGAGGGTTCTCTCACCCCTAAATTTCCGGCATGACAAATATGTCCAGTGCGTGACGAATTCAATATGAAGGGTTTGCCTGCTGCGTACCTAAATTGGAACGAAATATTCATGAAACCGTCGGCCATGTCCGAAAGTACTTTTCAAAGGTTTGCCCTATATACTTCATTTGAAATAACATTACAATAAACTACGTGTCTATGAAAATTTTATCAGCTGTTCTATTTTTGCAGTTACTGTCATTTTTATGCAGTTTTTGACAACACATTCTTACTGACACTAAAATTTCAAAGAAATAAAATTGAAAAACAAATGCCATGTAAAACTTAAGAGACAAACGAATCTGTCAATCACATGAAACACACATGTTCAACATTCAAACAAACTTTCTCAAAACAGAAAAAATAGATAAAAATAATCCTCCTTGTTCCCCCTCGACAAAAAAAAACAAAATTTTCGTGCAAACAGTAACTGAATATCTAAAGAGCAACTTATAGTGTTACTTTCAGATTCAGGGTTTGCGTGAGTCGATGCGTATCTAGTGTGAAACGCTCCTTAAATATCATCGTTTACACCGAGCCGTAATATGTAGGATTTATTCTACAATGACATGCGAGGTTGAATTTGAATTTGGATCTAGGATGATTGTGAACTATCTTAACGAGGTCATAACCCTATTTGGAAAGCTGTTTCCATGCGCGGTTTCATGATCTTTTTTCATTTTTTTAAATATTTGCATTATGTTCAAAATTATTATTTTTTTATTGCGAACGTCGAATTTTGATTTTATCTCTGTTAATCAAAGAAAATATCTCTATTCCTAACAATGAATTTTTGTCAAAGTAAACTTTCAATAAAAGTCTTTAAATCATAAGTAAATATAAATAAAAGTAAACATTTCCTTTCATTTGTAGTACCAGCGATCGAATTTATTTCACAAATAAATTCTATAGTTACTTAAATTAAATTAGACGTAACACTATTCAGCCATAAATAAGCTAAACCTACCGCACGCTGTACCATGAAAAATTCTATGAACCCCCAAGCTCAGCGTTGTTGCGTTTTTATACTAAAATATTTTTAATCAATTTCTAAATGTATTTCATACGGCTCAACCCTGGTCCGAAATTTATGGTACTTGCATAGATTGCTTGCGAATTTGCACTGCAGCTCGCAACGGTTCTTACTTACATTACTTATAAACTTTATAGACTACGATCTTACAAGTTATTCAGTGTAAGATGTGTTTTACGCTCTGTTTGTTTAATGTAGCTGAAGAACATGTGATTTTGCGAAATATGAGTTTCAAAACATGTACTTTTAGTTGTTTGAGGTTACAGGTTTTAATATTCAATCTTGTTCTACATGAATATTATGAAATAATCTGGCTTTGTTAGCCAATAATATATTATAATATTTGTTCTTTCATTACAATAGTATTTTTCTCTTAAACAACTCAGTCGGCAGAAAAATCGTAAGTAAAGAATCCTGCAAAGCCAAAATAACGTAATCTTTATAGCTGACAGACGTTTTTATGATCATAAGATCGATTAATCAACGAATGGGGTGCATTAAAAGAGTTTCACGATTGACAATACTTATTTGATCGTCCGGCGCGCCCTGGCCAGTCTTGCTACCAACCTACTGACTACCTAATCTTGGTAATGTTGTTCCCCCATCATGACACAATAATACGAGAGATTATCGTGACTTGAAAAGGCCCCTTTCATCCACCGTCTGTGATTCACCAATACTATTTTCCTTATAATTACGACAAGCTTAGACAGTATTACCTTAATAACTCTAATTATGATTTTTCTTCCAAATCAAATTGTCGGAAGGAGGAACACGTTTTCCTTTGAGATCCCCAATAACATCGCTAATTTGAACGATGTACTTTTGCTTCTTAATCAAAGCACTGATTGTCAAAATAAGGAGAAATATCGTTGTCGTATCCATTCATTTATTATACCTTAGTAACATAACTAACATTTCGGTGTCAATGCAGAAAGAATCAGGCGCGTTGTCGAATCCATATTTACGCACGTACTGAGGGAAATATGTCCCCTTCCACAATGCTCGCTCCAGACTATTGTCTGGGAACGCATACCACATACTGATTGAAGTCACAAGACAGGGGTTCATTTTTGCATGTACAACTGGCTAGATTTATTCCCCCACAATAGGAATTTTGTCTTTCCTAATCTTGGGTGCTTTTACAGATATGAATCGCAGATGACTAAAGTCCTTCGGAACAATACGTGAATCATGCTTAAAAAGAGTCAACTTATAGCCATGTGCTAGTCAGAATATTCCAGTCCAGCTGCCAGAAAACATCGTAGAAAAAAACAACTGGAACTAAAATTTCTGTTGGTAATAATATTACTATGAAAAGCCGTGACAAAGTCCCTATATAACGCGACCTAAAAAAGGATAATTATATTCTAGCGCCGTACTAATAACTGAAAAGTGACATTAAAAAACAACACTACTTAAATAACAATAACTTACACTAAAGTCCGAGCTAAGAGCAGAATATTAATTGACTAGATCTTTATATTAAATCCTGCTAGCATTCCTGTTTTTCCTTTTACTAAGCTATGAGAATGCTCTAGTAAATTTCACTAGCAAAAATCGTTGCTTCAATCCATCGTTGCAAGTCTGACGTCATAATATGTATAATTTTATAAAACCATTATGCCTCTATTCTGCTAGGGTAGGATGACTTTACATTTTTTCTCAAATTTCAATTCAGAGATTGATCAAAGAGTTACGTCTTTTAGAAAAATAGGGTAGATCTAAGTAATTATAAAAATAAGTATATTGCTGTTACCAAACTTAGGTATAACTGCCACTAGGTCTGACTTGATTAAGTAGACCATAAACTCGATAGTTCCTATTGCGGCGAGGTCAAAATAGTGGTCACTAAGTAGGTAAGAATTTTTTTATCCTCTAGATCTAAAAACCTGAAACTAATCATGATCAGATTTTTTTATAATATTATTCTTTTAAAAAAACTAATTCTCTTTTACGAATATGCAAAGATTACAAGCCTTCAAAGATGCTTATAATTATTACATCTGGTAAAAACGGTGCAACAAAGTCAAAAGCAACACTTCATCTATCAAAAGAGCGCTCAGTTCCACCGTTATCTATTCAAGCCAAACTGACACCTCAAGGCGTGTCTATTGATAGCCTGTTAACTGAAGAACGAGCCTACTAACACACAATATTGATTCTGATCGTTAATCTGTTTGCGCCGCACGCAATGTTCGATGTCACTCTCTGACACAGAAATTGCATGTTTATTGATATCATGTGCGTTTAAGTAGGGAAATGGTTTTTATATTTCCTGGTGGAATATCAATTTGATGGTCCAAATGGTTCCGGAACTTTTGTATTGAGAAAGTAAATGATGAAGGATCTTCTACTTATAGTCGATGAACAACCTTGTGTCAGAGTTTAAACTGCCTATAGGCCTCTGACATGACTTTACCCACTGTGAAGCAATCTCTCAGGTGTGTCGGTTTCCTCATGATGTTTTCCTTCACAGTTTTTAGTAACGATTTCTAATTTATAGTACGCTCATGAAAAGACATTGTTGCGTGCCGGGGTTTGAACTTGCAGCCTTTGGTTAAGCTTTCAAT
This sequence comes from Abrostola triplasia, assembly GCA_946251915.1. NCBI lineage: Eukaryota > Metazoa > Arthropoda > Insecta > Lepidoptera > Noctuidae > Abrostola > Abrostola triplasia. The sequence goes on along the minus strand of OX276434.1, from coordinate 2,609,069 downwards.
GCTTATGATGGAAGATAAAACGTCAAGATTAGAAATAATGGTTAAAGACGCAATAAGCAAGCGTGAAAGACAATGCGTATTACTTCTCCGTATGAGAAGAGCCTTTGCCTTACTGAAGGCTAAGATCAGTCCTGTGCTTTTCGCATAGCGTATCCTACTTACGCTACATATTACTGAGCTATGTCACTTGTAATTTTTACGCACTGTACTATGTTTTGCCTCCTCCTTTCCATTAGATAATTCTCAGTAGCAGTTAACTGGCATAATGTGGGTGTACTATAAGCTACGCTTATTGCTTTCAGGGAATACGGGCGTGTTACTAAATATTTGTACAAATTAAATAGCTTAATGAACGTACAAATTCATAGTAATTAATATTCTAAATACAGACATTGTGTTCAGTTTGTTTGTAATAAATACATGTAATATCATTAGCGAACTGTTACATAAACAGCCACAAAAGAACTATGAATAAAAAAGGTATCCGTTCATCAAATAAAGAGCACGTATTTGCACTAAAAGTCAACACGCAGCTCAAATACGGCTCAAAACGGTCCCAAGCCAAAGTGGTACACATATTTGCGTTTTACTATAGGTATTGCGAAAAAACTTCGCACACAATGCACATTTTATTTTATTAAAAATATTCATACAATAGCATTTGGATGTACGATATGAATCAATATTGGCGAGTTTATTGGATTGTGAATTTGTTAATTGCAACCGGTATGTATTACTTGATGTATGAATACGATTACGTCACATTGCGGTTTATAAAGTGTATGTATCTTTATGCATGTAGGTACCTACTTATTAGTAAATATATTTTATTTAGGTTCAGTTGTTAGACTGCCTTGTTGGTCTAGTGGTTGCTAAGCGCGACTGCTGAGCACGAGTACCTGGGTTCGAATCCCGGGTCGGGCAAAGTGTTACTGGAATTTTCCATTAGGTCATTCTGAGTTCACTGTCTGTCTATCTGTTACGACTAAACCGCTAAACGGATTTTGATGTAATTTGGCATGTAGAAAGTTCAAGACCTATAAAAACCTAAAAATTTAGATCCGTTCTTACCCATGTGTACACTATCTAAGACTAATCGCAGTGTGATCTCATGCGCAGGCGCGGCCATAAACTAAAAGATGCGCCAATCTCACGCATGAAATAAAAGACAGGCTACTCAACGCGGGCAAACGCTAGTTTAATATCTTTAATAAGTTTTAATATGTAGTAAACAAACTGACAACAATATCCCCTAAACTTATTAATACGTACGGAGGCCAGATAGGAATTTAATACTGTTCTCAATAGCCATAGAACACTGAAACTTGTTGAACATCCAGTACACAATAAAAAAATATCGAGCACGTCAAATTAAGAGCTTCTCGTTAACTGTGAGCAGTCGAGCAGAAAATTGTATTAGTATCGAAGGAGACGTTATTTCTAGGGGCCAGTCTCAACATATAAGGAACCATTCTAACTGCTTACACAATAGTGGAAATACAGGCTTTGAAAGCTACTTAGTATATTTCTGTTGGACATGTTAAATGCCGTATGGTATCCAGCCTCGAATTGACCACCCTTTTCCTCCCGTGGGTGTCATGGCAAAATTGTTAATTCGTATTAATATTGAAAGTTAAGTCTTTAAATAATTTGCATGCCAAATATTTTTGGTAAACGTGCTGAACTGAATAAAACTGTATTTACATCTGTATTATGTACCATATTTAAGCAAATTATTATTATTATTACTACTTAGGTACTGCATAGATCAGATAAGTCACTTCATCATCATTAGTCTATCTCAGTCCACTACTGGACATAGGCCCCTCCTATGGCATGCCACTGCCAATGTGGTGTTCAATGCCTGAACTTTCTAGTTATAAGAGAGGCCTTTCTCTGAAGTGTGGCGGTTATAACTGGCAAGCATAGTAGGTATATTACTCAATCAAGAAAGTTCGGCAACTAAGTATTGTCAGCTCTTCACATATTTATCATTTCGATTCTCAGAGAGCGTCTTAGTTTTGCTTGCGCCTGATTTCTCCTCAGTATTAACCCACGACGCTTAAGATCATAAATTTCAGGAAAATGAATGTGGACTTGTAGAGTTTTTAATTATTTAAAAAAAACTCCTCCGTAGGTACTAGTTTCATATGAGACTGGCCGCAAAAATTCGTTGTAACATTTAAATTAAGTGTGTTGAAATCCAACCGTCGAATCTGTCCATTTTGATTTCGTTTGCCTTGATTTTTCCACGAAATCGGCCGACTAATTTGTTCTTGAACTTGAGTAATTATTTCGCGTCATTACACAGGGGCAGTTATTCGCCGCCGCGCACCTAAATGATTGGGGTCACAACTTTTTTTCTGGTTTTAACCTCCTTTGTCTACTTGACGACCCCATTGGTGGAATGTGTAAGTGAGCAAACTTCTGAGCTAAATGCTGTAGGTTCGATTCATGCGTTAGTTAAACCATATGAAATTTTGATGAGGTAAAATCAAATATTTATTACTTACGAAGTATAGTACATTAGGTAGGCTTTACATTAATTGCGGAATTTATAACTTAGTGCCTTTTGCAGACAAAGCAATATCACAGAAAGATATCTACTAAACAAAAGAAATTCCTAAAATTACATAATATTATGGGACTTTTATTCGCAATATAAATAAGATGTGATACTTGCATAATAAAACACTGTTTGCCAAACTGTAGTTGCATTCACGACACACCTCTACCCACCCCTTCAGATGATACAGATACCTGTGACGTAATTACATAAATACTTGAAAACGAACCACAATTAGTTCCTTCAAAGGATAAATAGCAGTGCTACCAACGTAACAATCTACTCAATTATTTATTACACGCACGTTAATTAACATTTGACGTACACATTTGGAACTTGAGAAGGGTAATATTAATGAATATCACTCAAATTATTCATACGCAGACTTCTAAAGAACTCTGATTAATGAATTCCTATAGAAACAGCTACGTGTAAAATAACAATGAATTTTAAGCGTTCCCTCGTTTTCGCGTGAAAATGTTATTCTTTTGGAAATGTTGAAAGGAGTTTTAATTGTTATTTGCAATACATAGCTGTAGACTAACAAATTGATGTCATCGGTGTGCCGGAAGACGCAGCGTTGGAAGGCCTCCCGCTAGGTGGATCGACGATATCGTCAGAATCGCGGGCAATGGCATGGATGCAATTGGCAAGCTGTCGCGTCGTTCATTGTGGCGTTCAAAGGGAGGCCTTTGTTCAGCAGTGGACGTCCAGCTGATGATAATGATAGTGTGCTTTTTACCTACCCTTTAGGTACTTTTTGTAGGACTGCTTGATTTTTTTATAAACGTTAGCGGCTGCTAATACTTCTATGTACAGTCGGGAGATTTCATTAACGCGGTGTAGCAATCGTTGACTTGAACCATGTAGTTATGTTGCTACATAGTTTATTAAATTAATATACTCATGAAGAGGCATTGATTATTTCTTAACAAGACCCCTAAATTTATATATTTTCTAAGTGATAATTCAATTCATCTATTTATAGCATTCTACTTTAACGGCGAAACTATTCACGTTCTAAAAATAGAATGTAACACAGTCAAACTGTCTCATCAGAATACGGAACCTTGCATAGATAAACACAGTTCGCGCCGACCCACTTTCCGAATCATTGGCGACGCGCGAAAGCCTTTACAAGCGATACGCTTCCCGGCACCGATGCTTACTGTTTAACGTTCACTATACAAATAAATTATTTATCATTAGTTTTAAACATCTTGAATAGAAACATATAGTGTTCGCGACTGCCGCGTAACCAGCTCATGAATAAGGGCTCTGTTCGAGTTCGAGAACTAGTCGGGCATTCCCGAATACACACGTAAAACCGGCGCATATAGTAAATAATAATTTAATATTATGTTGAATAAATATACGATGCTAGCTTCGGTCTTGAAATGCAAGTAGAGGACTCCACGAGTGATGATACCTTAGTATCTACGGCCAGCGAACCCTGAGCGGTCAACCTCACTACCATCATCATTGACATCCAGCATGAATTCTTAAAAAAACACACTGATGCTTCCCATCCAGATACGATTTTTTCTGGCTACTTTGCTCGTGCGATTGGATGGGAATGAAAAACCCACTAACATTGTCTGACCTGAAAGTTAAACATTCTTTTTTTTGCGAAGAACCTTCTAAAGGCACCGTAGAGATTTCTTTCTACCCCCCTAAAACCACCCTGGTGGTCACCAGATGCACGAATAAGGGAAGCCCCGGGACCTCTAAAAAGACCAACTCTAGAAAGAATAAAAATAAGAATAATTTATTGTGTAAGAAATTACAGTCAGTGCATTGATTCCTGAAACTCACACTAGGATTCCCAGAAATAAAGTTGAACCTAGGATTTATGCTCAGCTGTCGCGCTTACAAATACTTGATGGGTAGACCAACAAGGCAGCCAAAACAAGATTAACGAAAACTAAAACCTTAATGAAAACCGTCTTCTGTCAAAAGCTAGAAATAATTGACAAGAACAACATTTTCTATTTAAATTGTCTTTCAACCGTGTGGGTTTCACGTGACGATACCGTTGACGTCATGTTCAGCCTATAAGCCCTTGTACAATGTTGGTACGGGACGGTATGCGAGACTTACAACTTGTCACTGACTAAGATTTAGCACGTTCTAGCCCGCTCTTAGGAGCATGTCTAGGATCTATTTACTCCTAGCATTATGTAGGTGTACTTAGTTATACATATATAAAATGACATCAAGGAAGTAGAGGTATAGGACAACCATAATTTGCAAGTTTGGTATAGATACTGTGAGAGGGGGTGAGGCTATTGCCATAAATTGGGCACAAATCCAGACCATACTGATACTGTGAATGATAGAAATTACCAAATGGACAAACCTTATTATACTTTACATGAACCGGAAATCGAACCCAGGACCTAATGTTGATCTGTCACATTTAGCGACCTGGAAACCAAAGATATCCCTAAATTAGGACTGACTCGTTGTTCTAGTGTACTAAGCATTATGTTAATTATGATTTATTTAAATACTTAGAGCGGAAAATAAACTATAATAAAAAAAAATATTTTGCAAAAATAGTAATTAAGCAAGAGTTTTCAAATGATTGCGGTAGCTACGGGAACTTGCTTTCTTTAAATAGGTCTAAGTAAAACAAGGATAATTCAAATGGAAAACGACATTGTTAAAGAATTTACAAAAACACCAAAACATCGCAGTCACCATATTGTTCCGTCGCCCCATTGTAACTTTAGAACGGGCCCTTTGAGCCAAAAATCTAATTATCCCCCAATACAGATTACAAAGTCATTCAATTCCGAAAATCGTTTAAAACTTTCCACTATAAGATATAACACCATTGAAAATTAAATGTATTATTCATGGGTATTTAAAATTTTTAGCTGCGCGATAAAAACGGTGTCATGATTTTTATAACTATGGCGTATTTTACCATGGGGTACTTTATGTCGTGATGCAGGGCTTATGGTAATGAGTGTGACGTAATTCGAGCTCCATAGGGTAGCGAAAGCTTTTAAATTTTAGTGCGAGAGGTATTTTGGAATTAATAACGATAAAAGTGTTTTAATATTGTTGAGCGTATGTAAAGAAAAAATAGTTTCTAAGTAATACTGTTCTCCTGATCGATTTTTGGTCACGCAGCCTACCTCATCTGAGACTAGCCAATTACGGAGAAAATATTATAAGTGCACAAGTATTCATGCAAACACATTTATGCACTCCCTATTCCCTCACTCTCATAGTCCGATGGGACGGTAGACCGATATGATTGGAGAGAGATCAGGCGCAGGACCAACGGCTTAACGTGCCTTCCGAAGCACGGAATACCTGTACGAGTATCTAAGTAACCTATAACCTAAATGTTGTGTTTTGTTTGTTTGTCTACATTGATTGGCTTACCTCAATTATTTACGGTAATGCCTAAAGTACAGAACATTGATTAAATAATGTCTTAGTATGCTTTATAGATAATAGTACTCCTTTTTGTATAGTAATATCGCAACCGTAATTAGCGAACAATACAGTTGTAATTCAAACCTTTGTCAGTTTGAATTTCAACTGTAGGTACTAACATAAATATACCTATTAAAATAAAGCTATTTTTACGGATTTTATCGCAGTTTTATTTGATTTTCGACCACTGACACAGACGTTTTGAATCCTTTGCCGCATTTATGGCCACGGGCAGACTGACTTCAACAATTCAATTCCGTCTTTAGTCAGCGTTCGGAAATGCGTCTACTACTCGGGACAGAGACTGGTGTAATATTGTTTTAAATAATCCTATCATCATACCAACCACTACACTGCACATGTTCAATAACGGTCAGGATAATACGCTACTAAAATATTTAATGCAACAAACTGTTCATAACCAGTGTGCAATAAACTGGATACAGACATAAATAGATATAAGTGCCTATAAAACGCATGCCGAAATCCCGCACACAATGACAGCGGTTTTAATATTTGAATCATTGTGCACATTTGGCTCCCAGTGTATCCACAAACCCCGTTACTAGATTCCCCACAGTCCTATTATCGCTGAACACTTATATTCATTGGCATCTAATCTCGTTTGATGTATAGTCGCTCGTCAGATTTCATATTATAGGTTTTATTTATTTGTTGATATTGGCATCATAAAATTGAAAAATGTGTTGGATATTTAGATGCTTTGGGATTGCGTTTGAATTTTTTAAGTTTAGATTTAAAGTCGTTTTATTTGGATTTTATTTGGATATTGATATGAAATTTTATACTTTAGTTGGTGTTATAGCATAGAATACATAGTATACTTACCATTAATTCATTTTTATTATTAGTTATGATTAAGCAGGTGTTCATTGTTATCATAACATTAGCTCACGCCTGTATTTCCCGAAAGGGTAGGCAGAGGTGCTCATATAGTACACCCAGATTTCGCCAGTTATGTTTTAGGTCACTGTGTAACAAGGGGCGAGCGGGTTGAACCCTACAACTTACATTTAAAATCTATTGCCATTTTTTACATTATTCATTTTTTATTCTATAAAGTTTCTAAATAATAATAAAATTTTAAGAAACGACTGCCATAAAAAATAACAACACAACATAAACCAAATGTCATATTCACCGAATAATTAGCAAAAACGAGATGAAAACTTTACAATTAATATTAAACACTAAATATAATCTACTACAGAAGATAATTAACAAAACTTTTAAAACACTACTTAATTAATTCCATTACAAACACAATTAGTGAACTAAGTTCCAACATTCCAACTTATAGTTAGACAAGTTTTTGTTTGGCAATGCAATTGGTAGTAATGTAGCATTTATGATTCAAAGCCAAGGGTGTTGTTTAAATGCATCGTATAATTAGTTAAGAATCTGCGCCGCATTATATTAGCCAAATAGCAGAAATATACACTCAAAGTTGGTGTGATTAAAAACGATAGTAATTGTATATTCATTTTATGTACTACTAGCGACTCGCAGTGTTAAAAATGTAATATTGTAACGCTACATTTTCGAGATAAAAAGTAGCCAAGTGTTAATCCAGTATGTCTGTTCCCTCTATACTAAATTGTATCAAAATTGGTTCAACCGTTTGAGCGTGAAGAAGTAACAAATATACAAACATACACTCACAAACTTTCGCCTTTATAATGACTTGTGTGGAATGTGAAAAAAGTGTGAACATGCTTGTGTTGGTTCTGTTTAGAAGGTGTGTTTTCTCTGTTTAGTACCTTAAAGACTTGGATTGTGTACTCATCCCATCAGCTAGGGTACGTCACAAGCTCTGCTCTCCCGTTTTCGTCAACCAATCACTACTAACTACCTTCCTCGAGTCATCGGTTCATCTGGAAGGAGGAAGACGACAGCATTCTAGAATTACAATAATAGGTACTAAACTTAATTGTTAAAAGTATTATGCAAGCTTATTTTACTTTACATTTCTGTCGTATAGGTAGATACTAGTGAAATCTAATATAATATGTATGAAAGTATATACCTAGACCTTTCTAATCTTCTTAATCCTTACATTTTCCCGACTTATTTTGGACCACTAATTAGCAAATGCACGGACGAATCTTCATAAAATATGAAAGTAATTTCGGTTTATTTTCTGAGAAATTTCTTACTGTAGCAAAAATATGTTTTGGGGCTAAAAACGTTGCTTCTAACAAAGCATTTTTCTAATTTGTGTACATTGTTAAGATGTGTGTGTATATTGTTAAGCTTGTATTCCTCGAAGATGTAGGCAGTGATGTGTGACACCCACAACGTCGCAAAAGATATGCCTTTGCGCAGTTTCTGTCAATAAGATGGTAAAAATTTCACACAGTGAAGTGAAAATAATTGTTAAAGGTAAAATTTGGCTAGGTAAGCGTAATTCAGGCGGTTCGAGACCTGCCGAGATAGTCGGTGCAGCGTACAGAGATCCCGCGTTCTTTGACCTAAGGTAGCTAGGAGGACACCTTAGGGTTACAGCCGGTAAGAGTGTGGGCGTACCCCTAAGTCCGCCTGGACGGGAGAATTTCATAAGGAAAATAAGTTTGCGTAATTCAAAATATCGCCCGTATAACATGATATCTACTAAATTATATTCTTCTTATAATTCTTATCGTAACCAAATGTTAATGCACCTTGACCAACAATGCAGGAATGCAGACGAGTTGTTCAAATGTATGTTTCATAACCTTAAAAGAGCAATTTGAATTTAGTCAGACATTTCAACGCAGAACATATCAAAATACGGTCCTAAATATTAATAATAGTTCTCATTATTCATTCCGACTGTATTTCAAACTCATACCAACGCTATTGAAATAGATCCGCATGATCTAGTTCAGCATGCAGCAATATAACAAAGCGTTTACGCAAACTAAAGGTTATTTCACAGAACTGACGCGTTGACAACACAATGATTAAAATTTATACAATGATCTTAAACAGAAACTGCACCAGCCTAACGCTTTTATTAATATTCAACTGGACAGTGGACACTATTCGGATTGAAAAGCAATTTTTAGATATGATAATATCTGTAAATTTAGGTAGGTATAGTTTTTAAAATAACAAGCAAGTGCAAGAAAAAAATATTTTATCGGCCTGTGGGTCAATTCCCGTAACGTATAACGTTCGCAAGCAATGCAATAACGATTCGATTTTGATAATAACAGACGATTTTCGTATTGAGTTAAGTTGGTTTTTATCTAAAGCAGATCACTATTGCTATGCTCTATAACGTCTTAAGTTACGAGAATAGACCAATAACGACCTGATTAGCGCAGTGGCTAAGCGATTGGACTGCTGCGCCGAGGGTTGCGGGTTCGATTCCCGCACGGGGCAAAACTTTGTGCAAACCACAGATGTTTGTCTCGAGTCTGGGTGTTAGTGTATGTGATATTTCATGTTTGTGAAACGCACCCACAAAAAAAAAAAAATAATAACATAGAGCTCCTTATTAACACTAAGGGTTCAGCTTCACTTAACGCACAATTAAATGTTAAAAATGCCAATAACAATTTTGTTTTCTACTAACATCCCTAATAAAGTTGATAACCGGGATTTTTATACTATGAAACAACGCTACATGTTTTACGTTAAACATCTTCTGTTATCGTTATTTTTGACGTACGTATGTACTGTTCGAAACAGCCTGCCCTAAGTTTAACTTTGGCATAATATTTCCCCGGTAACCCCACACCAAGTAGTACAAACCCAATCAATGACCCCATAAGTGAATATATAATTTGTTTGCACCGCACGGCTAAAGTAAATACGCTTGGCTCTCAGCATTAATTATTCACGAGTGTATTTATTGATTAGCATCTTGATGTGATGCATATCTTTCATTATGTAAGCTTCGAGTGGTGACCGCGTGCTAATTCCTGTTTCAAGTGTGTGGAATAGAAAGAGGCTTTTTCAAGAGTTCATTATGCAAAGGCCAAGGCGATCGCTACCGTTTATTTTTTCAATTTAAGCTTAGCGTGGTGATCAATGCTCAATCCTTCTCTATACGAGAAGAAGCCTTTGCCCTGCAGTGGGACAGTTAAATGTTGGTTCATTAATTTGTTGGTTGTAAATAGTTTCAGTTAGAAATATGTGAATCACTCTTTTATCATCATCAGCCGAAAGACGTCCACTTTTAAACAAAGGCCTCCCACATAGAAGGACACAATGAACGACAACTTGACATTTACATCCACCAAAATTATTCTTTATTTCAATTAAAAAACCGACTAATAGTAACATTTTTTTTCTTTGATTCAAAAGATTTTCACGACAATGCTTTTTTGTTCTTTTTTGCTTTACCTTTAATCTCATTACCATCCACGCCGACAGGCCAATCTCTAAACCACGTGACGTATTTAATTAGAAAATAAAAATAAAATATACCCACCTAATACCATACACTACATAACGACCATGAAGAAAATTAAACGCAAAGAATAAATACAAACAAAATCAAATTACATAATTACAGAAACGGCGATAAAACCATAAAGTTCACGTGTTCCTATTCACAGTATAATTGCCTACATTAGCGATATATATTTAAAAACATTTGCCAGCATTAGTAAGTTTTTCTAGTTATTGCGGTAATTGATGGAAAGTATTCGCTTGCATGCACGATGCGGAATGGAAAATATGCACGTTTTATAGTTGAGACTTTGAATATAGACTATATATTATACAATGTAAAGGGTAACGTGCCCAGAAGACTGGCAGCATTGCCACGTCGAATGGCAATGCTGATTCTTTGACCCAAAAATAAATCAGCCCTCTGATCACGCGAAGAGTCGACTAAACAAATTAACGAGAAAAGTGTACCGAACTGTCAGTCTGAACTGCACTAGTCTTATGTCAAATCGGACAACAATTGTACTACTCGAGACTAAAAGTTTCCCCTTTTCGAGTCTTTCGAAATGAGGGCGTTAGTAACATATCTGTACTTTTTTTAAACAACAACTGACGTCACGGTGTCTACCACTACCCCTGTACTACGGTAATCAAATGAGCAACTTATTATTTAACGAAATCGTTTTCCAGGACATACCTATATACAAAATTAATCCCTACTAATATTATAAACGCGAAAGTTTGTAAGTATGGATGGATGTTGTTGCTCTTTCACGTAAAAACTACTGAATGGATTTTAATGAAATTTCATATGGAGGTGTAGCTGACATCCTGAATTAACGCATAGGCTACTTTTTATCCCGAAAAAATGTAGCGGGTAACACCACGGGGCGCAGCTAGTAACAAATAAAGATGTGTATTTCATGAATTTCTTCGTTCTAAAATTATCTTTAAAAGCAATCAAAGTTAATATGATACCACTGTATTGTTTTAAAACAGCTACCATGCTATCATAGCGGTCAGCGACCCTATTCCCAATGTCAGACATAACTATCGAGTAGAATATTTTGAAATGAGAAAATTCTTTTTATTGATGTATTTCAATTCTGTATGACGAGAATGCACACGATAATCGTATTAAATTTGCGGAGATTTTCAACAGAAACTGAGTTCGTGAAAATAAAATTCGCTAGACTGGTTTTACAGTCCAGAGCGATTTCATTTTCTTTCATATATTTCAGGTTAAGTAGAGTTGATCTCTTGTGGCTAAGTGGCAATGCACCTAATTAAATTTTAATCTGGGCTTTGAATAAAAGATAGTTGGCTTTTGGTTGGCTGGCTAATTAACAGCGAGACTTTTGGTGACGGAGACTCACGGGTCACAGTCTAACAAATACCTATGACTTGTCTGCCAGCCACACTGAAAATGTATTTAAATTCAATTGTGTGCGATTTATGGTGGCACCATACTCAGCATTTTAACAAGCAAATTTTAAGTCTGATAAATCTAGCTAATGAAAATTAAAACAAAATACAAGAAAAGATTTATATTATAACAATGTCCTTAAATAATTTTCTTTTTTTTTATTCAGTTTCAATTAGTCCTATGCCGTAAACTATAAGTTCAGCATCAGCACGTCTCATAACGTGATTTTGAAGAACCAATAATTTTTTTATTTATGGCATACATATTATGGCATATTACTCGTACACACACGCACACACATACACAAACAAACAAACTGCAGATACATTATCAAAATGCGGGTTCTATACTCAGATAAATTGAACCCGCAAACATGTGCATAATAGGATTCCATATCGTAACATGACACCAGTATACCTCGAAGTAGTCGGCAGAGATGTAGATATAGTACACACACCACGTATCGATAGTTATAACTTACTATATTTGAAATGGCAGTCCAACGGTCATTCAACTCGGCCATCATTTCTATCAGCGCCCATCTTGAAATTTTATAATAGAAGAAAACATAAAAACCCTAAATAATTCTAGTACCACGTACAATATTAGCATTACACTCCTTAAATATGAATAAGTATTGCTATTTATTTTTGTACTTGATTGTACCAAACGAAATCTAGTGTGTTGCCACTCTATCATATTAATAAATTACTGTGTTAGTATGACACGAAGTCTGTTATCGAAATTAAAACACATATTTCATTGAGGTACTTACTTTTTTAACTTGTACGTGTTTTTATGTGACTCATAAATTTTCCTTCATATTGTGTTTGTATTTTTCTTTTCTGTGTAATCTTTAGTCTTGCAAAAGTTACTTTATTCGTCTATTTATTGAGTTTTGAACTATCTTAATGATAACGTGTATTTTATTTGGGAAAAATAACAATCGTATATTGACTAATGACTAATGTTATCCTGACCGAATTCGGTGATGGCGGCCTGGCTCACTGAGACTAGTCAACTACGCAGAAGATATTATAGTACCTACACAATTATGCGCGCAAACAGGAGTGCACCTATGCACTCCCTATTCCCTTACTGTCATAGTCCGATAGGACGATAGACCGACACGACTGGAGAGAGACCAAGGGTTTAGCATGCCTTCCGAAGCTCGGAGAGGATTCGTCATGTGAAAACGGTCAACCATCACAAGGCTGACCGCGGCGAGCACGGCTTAACCTCGCAGATTGAGTGATCTGCGCGGTAGCCACGTAACTCCGAGCCCCTCCCTTAATCACACAATTATATCTACAATCGTTTCCACAGGTTACTTTAGGGAATTTTGTTTAGTAGGTACATAAAGCAAAGACCAATATGGTACACAAATAACAAACGTAATATGGCTTATTCTGGAGTTAACAATACATGATCGTATCGTTTCTACAATATTTTTCTTACATAAACTCCGATGTAAGGTAAATAATAATATATGTACCTACGTCTGCTTTAACAAAGTGATTCTTGAATTCACCTTGAAACAGTACAGACACAGTATTATACCTATAGATAGTTCTAGGACACAGGCTTCTTTTTATCCTGAAAAAGAGGCATACAATCTTTTTTTTGGAAAACCACAATAATATACAAGCATACGTAAATCAAGCAGTATCAGTAAAAACGAGTTACATTGTACAATTCAATACGATGAAAATAAATTGGCGATAAACCTGGTCATCCGGTAAACCTTCAACAATTTCCTGGAAACAATTTCAATCGCTCGAGGCATTAATAACTTTTGAATTTAGAACAAAATCCTTATCAAACCTCAACAAAAGTACCTCACGTAATCCCTCAAAATCTATTTTATTCCTAACCCTATTTCGCCTAAACAAGATTTCGTCTACTTCATAAACCAACGCTGTTTCCCAGCTGACAATCAGCAAAGATAAACATATGGAAAATGGAAAAATATTTCACATGAAAATATCTCAAAGATGTTGACTCGAATTTTATATTTCGATTCTTACAGATCTACCGCACGAAGATGCTCCTATGGGATGTCAGAATATCTTTATTCTATCATTCCGAAGTAAAACTGCGGACAAAAGCTAATATTTATAGGAACTAAAAGACTTTTAAAATTATTTTCCCTTGAGCTGTTCTACTTAAGGCTTCTATTGTTTTGTCGTGGGTAGATCAGTCGACTAAGAAAAGAGATCTTGTGGGCAGTGTATTAAACATGGAATTGTGGCAGCTACCAGTAGATAAGAAAGGAAATGCTGTTATTAGGTACCTTTATTGAGCAGTTGAGAATAAATGGAAATAATTATTTTGTCCAGCAGCTTATTGCGGGAACCCCAAATCTTTATCCTGAACCAAGAACGAGATTGTTCCTACCAAACAAAAATAATTGCTGGTCGATCGATGCGACGAAATCATATCCAAGGAGATTGATAAAAAACGGGAAGGCTGTCATGACACAGATGACGATGATGGTATAAACTTAAAATCGTGGCAGTAGCCTTTACATTGCAGCATCTAAAGATTCATATTTCTTTTGGTCGGTTAGTGGCAGAAGGGTCACCCCCTATTAGGTAGGACCTAAACCTTACTAGCGAAAATGGGTGGGCATTGCACCGCTCTTCCCAGAGGAGTAGGCACAGACCGGGGATTTCCATTTACCACGATCCTGGTATACATACGTAGATCATTGTCCCCTTTCATTTAATACATTCATTTTATATGAACGATAGACGACTTCCTTAAACAAAGTTCCATTTATATCATAAGTTAAAGTTCTACTAACATTTTAAAGATAATCGGCGTCAAAAACAATAAGTTTTCTGCTACCAGTTACAAGTTTGGACTAATTGCCGGATAGCGTGCGACCAGCCAAGTGTTCCGTCCGTCGTAGAGTTGCTTTGGTTTTTCAACGCGCTACTCGTAACGTATCGTCTTTTTTAAATAATGAACTACACGATATGGGGCAATGGATTTTAGCGTTTTAATTGGACTATGTTTTGTAATTGATTGATGTTAAATATTTAAAATAATGAATACCGTGGCCATTGTATTAGGCATAGTTTGTGGGAACCTATATCTACTTAACTTTTTGAATGTCATATTTGGTAATAAAACCTTCATGATACCTTAGTACATTCAAGCAACCTAACCGGTATCCTTGTAATCATTAATGCTGACTAGCTAACCTCTTGACCACGTCGACCTATTTCCATTAGGCATATAATTAGCTCCTGCCAATACTATTAGTTACTGTGATTTGACACTTATTTAACACCACTGAATATAATGTAATGTGATTACAGAGTACATTATAATATTATAATGGCGTATTAAATTAGACCAGCAGTGGACAAGCAGTGATAACAGTTTGGAAGTATGAAGTTCAAAATTTTTGCAAAGACTTTTTTTAATAGTAGAATCAAATAGACTGCCTCTTTGGTCTAGTGGTTGCTAAGCGCGACTGCTGAGCACGAGGTCCTGGGTTCGAATACCCTGGTCGGGCAAAGTGTTTCTGGGTTTTTATACTATATGTGCACCTCTGCCTACCCCTTCGGGGAATACAGGCGTGATGTTATGTTAAAGAATCAAATAGGTCTTCTTAAGGCATTAAACCGAAAACCAAATGGTTGGCAAGCATTTCTTATTACTATACAATACACGGTAATAATAAATTGTAATTCTTCTAACAGTCATTCTAATGCTTTCTTAGTCATTATCGTAAGCTCTAAAGAGACAAGTGTCATGTTTCTTTCTAATTACTTGAATGTTGAGTTTGTAAACTAAGTGATGATTCAATTTAATGCCTTTCCAGAAATACAAATTCTTGAAATTTGTTCTATAGTATATGCCTTTGGTCGACGATAATATCCTATATAATGGTCAAATCGTAGGTTAGTAGACTGGATTCATATTTAAAAACATCTTTAATACTATTCAAAAACAAGGTATGATAGAAATTTCAATGCGGTACTACAAACTTTTAAATCTTGATAATATCAAACCTTTTTGTTTCTTCTTACCAAATAAACTGTCAAAAACAAAAGAATTAAAACGCAATCAAACTTAGAACATGCATCTTAAGCACTTGGTATTAGGTATAGAATCGATGCAGAAGTTTCGTGTTCAATATTAGGTGCTAGCCAGTATAGACTAGACTTAGTAAGACTAATACGAGTATTATAGAATACACCTACATTACCAGCGCTCTGGGGTACATAAAATGGCGCTGCATGAAGTCAACTATGGAAACATTGAACTAAAATACTTGGCAAAAATGTTTAGTTTTTATTTTAAGTGGGGTTTTAGACAATAAAGACTAGTTATCTTTGCTGGCCTAAGAATCCCTTTCAAATAATAACAAAAGTATTTTTTGCAGTAGCAGGCAATATAATGTTGTTTACCATTACATTATGAGCCTAATTGCCTCTTGAGACACGCATAAGTGGCAACAGTCTTACGAATAATGGAGTACTTACTTTTATTCTTTGATACAACTAGCACACTAATACCTACAGCAAGGTAACGATTACAAAAATCGATTTAAAAATCTGCTATTCTGAATGTTTTCTTATAATTATATTCCTATCGGAAATCCAATAATGTAAATCCCATTTCGCGTTAATGTAATTTCAGCTTCGATTACGTTTTAGTCTGGAAAAGTTTGCTATGGACAGTCAGCTTCGCTTCAATGTTATGTACATTTATATTTTTATTTCATAAAGGCATTTAAGAAGCAATTTGATTTTCATACAATAATCATGCTAGAAAAAGAAGTGATCGAATTTGAATAGCGATTGAAGTAGAAACAGTACTTATAGTTAATTAAATAGAAAATAATTTAGAAACGATCATTGATTTGGACTCACCTCAGTCAAAAGAGTATAATAATATATGATCAGTAAGGTTGAAAGAAAAACCGAGAATATTATCATTGTAGATTATTGCTAACTCATTTCCAGACCAGACCAAATTAACTCCAGCTCAGACAGGCACTATTACAACATGATAAAGTAAGAAAAATCAAAGATACAGCTTATGCAATATAAAGAAAAAATACACAAAACTTAACAATTTAAATGCAAATACTCCCCCGTGCTTTGTAAGCATATCTGCTAAACTCAGACCATGACGAATTCAGTTCCTTAAAGTGCATTGCCAAGCAAAATGAATAACTATCAGCAAGGCGACGCAAAGAAATATGGTCCCACTTTGGCATTTCACATGAAATAACAGCTCTTGAATTTATTGCTATATGCAAATAAAATGGATTTGAGAATTATTAGAATGGGTTTTCGGATTATTTATTTAAAACTTTTACGAGTTTTCTAGGATCCAAGATCTATTACTTTCATTTTAAACCCTTTAATATGTTGTATTATGACAATCTTATTTAATATGTCTTTTGGAGCTGTTATTGCATGTTGCCCATGATATTTTTAAGTCTAAATTGATAAAGGAATCTTAAAATCTTATCTAATATTGCCTGATATCATTTAACTTTATCTGCTGGATAGGTATTTGTTTTCTTACCTCGTGCGGAGTACACTGCTTCTTTCTGTGAGAAGTTCGATAAGACGTCACCATACCTGGAGGTGTCTTCTAATTCTAAATTCTAAAACAACCTTTTCGCGGACATCAATGAAGTATTGTGCTACAAATATACATCAAAGCTGTATTCATAATCGAGTTCAGCACAGAAAACGGGAGACCTAAACCCAGGAGTAGGAACTTCAAGATCAATTTTGCAACGAACATTTCTATACCAACCAAAGCCAAGTATATAGACTAATATAGAGTCTAAAAATAGGACCACAATTTCCATATTCCCTACCTTCACATAACTCATTCAATCATAATACAACTGTTCAAGTGCTCTGCTAGTTCACAAGACTTGTAGCGCTAAGCAGGCGTATTATTTTCTCAACAAACCTCGTTCTGACCTACTTTATGACTTGCCCAGCAATTTTAGGTTGTTCACAAGATTTACTGACTCGAATTTGAGCTTTACATGTGATTAATAGCTAGCTAACACATTGTTTGAGTCGATTATAAGTTTTACTTTGAACAGTCTTGGCAGCTAAGTTTGGCTCAAGTTTCATTTATTTTTGGAATTCAGTATCGTTTGGCTGTCTCAACAATTATTGAAGAATTATTTTCTGCATTTGGTGTTGTGTGCTTTTGATTCAAGTAATATAGACATGCATATCTTGAAATCTAATACAGTTGAGACTGTTGGATTAAGCTTCTAAACTGCCATTAATGGATCACATCATTTAATTTTTATGTGAGGAATTTTAAGAGTCTTTCCTGTTGTGCGTGTGAGGGTTTGTGCATCCATAGAAACGCAGTTGTCTTATAGAAAAATATTCTAAAAGAGCAATCGGTATATAAAAGTATAGGTAAATTAACAAGGCCCATAAAAGTATTAACCTCATAAACGGAGAATGAATTTAAACATGCCGAGTAACGTTACCGCTGTTATGACACTCTCATACGTACTTCAATTCAATTTGTATTAAGAGTAAGTACGCGATTACCCCTCCTCGGAGACGCTTATGAATAAAATATTAAAATTATTTATTACACTTATGTAGCGTCATGTCTTACCCCCAAAGGTAAGCATCAACAACTTTATTCTGTTTTCTTTGTATGTCTTGTAAGAGGTTTTTATTTGAAGAGGGTTTTTTATAACTAAGTAACGGTGTGTATTATGTAGCTGGTATACTTACTTTGTATGTAGGCCATGAACACAATGAACTCATATAGTGTTGAAAATAGGTACCTAAATTAA
The DNA here is from genome assembly GCA_946251915.1 of Abrostola triplasia. Lineage (NCBI taxonomy): Eukaryota > Metazoa > Arthropoda > Insecta > Lepidoptera > Noctuidae > Abrostola > Abrostola triplasia. The sequence continues at coordinate 2,590,409 of OX276434.1, read as the reverse complement.
TATATTTATCAATTACTAGCCCTAAAAATGGATTTGGTACTTTATTTATTCAAGTACAGCCACTTCATGATACATAACTCCTTAAGAACTAAACATTTGGATAACTACTTATGCCTATGTATATGACAATTAATTAATAATACTTTACATGCACAAATATCCAGATTCGATAACTCGCACAGACTGGCCTAGTACGAAGAAGTGGTCCTATTGACTGAGTTTCAATTCCTTATGCAGGAGAGACTATAGTCTACACAAACACAGATCCACACTGCCTCCATATTTCCTCATACTCATTATCAACTCGACGGGAAGATCTATATCGACATCATCATTTAAGCCTGGTATCACCCACTGTTGGGTATAGGCTTCCCTTTTCCTCTGCCATCCCTTCTTGCTCAAAGCGTCTCTAGTCCAAGTGTTCGTTGTTTGATAAAATAACGTCAACCCAACGTCCTATTGGTCGTCTTTAGCTTCTTCTATCTAACCTTGGCCGCCATTTGGACATAGCCTGACTCCATCAGTTATATAGCCACATGTCCTGCCCGATTCTGCTTGAGGCATGCTGCCGTGTCATTAACGTTGCAGGCTTATGTCTGACGTGCGACGGATTTCAGTGTGGCTCTCAACGTCCTGGCGTTATAACTCCAGTCAGGGTGGTTGTGAGAGCCGGGCGCGTTCCATACCGAGATTTGACTCCTAATACGAAAAAAAAACCAATAACAGCTACAGTTTTCCTTCGACTTGTGAAGTTTTTCTTAAAGCTCCGACTGTACTTAACTAAAAGGCGTTCAACGAGTGGGCGTAATCTTGTTTCGTTCATGCCGACTTTATAAATAGAAAAACTTAGTTTTTAAATAAAAAGGCGAAACAGATTGGAAAGTGAAAAGGATCTTATTACTTTTCCTTTGATTTCCTGATCTTTCGTATTGATCTTTGGCCTTTGGGGAGAGGGTGAGGTACGGAAATGTTTGCGTTAATGGTGAAAATGTAATCGGGGTTGAAATCATCATAGATACAGAATTATTGTCAACTAATTAGACAGCTAAATTAATATTTATTCAACACTAAATATTCTTAAAAATAAATATATACAAAATAAAAAATTTAAATTAAAAATATGCATCAAAGTATTCGTCCTCATCGCTGTCGACTGGTAGGGTGCCCAAAAGGCTGGCGGCATTGCCACGTTGAATGGCAATATTCTTAGGTTTCGTACTCATTTACGAAAGGCACTTTTGCGTGGCTCATTCGTTTCCATTAGGTAAATGTCAGTAAGCACGGAGTCTCGATTACATGGAGCCCTATATAACTGGCAAAATGTGGGTGTACTATTGGTACACGTCTGCCTACCCCTTCGGGGTATACAGGCGTAATGCTATGTTATGTTAATTTAAGAATTACAAGTACGACATAATTATAATGAAAATGTATGCAAATCGCACAAGCAAGCGCCATTTTATGCGCTCGCTAAGTTAAAGCACACTTTGGTAACTAATTTGGGTGTATTAACCAAGTAATGTCTAATGAGGCTACCGGTTTCAAAGCTAATTTATGCAGCCGCGTGATTTGTTATTATCGCCGGTTCTAAAGTTGTGGTGGCCATTTTTAAATGTCTCTTTTAAGGGCTGTTTTTTTAACTTCAGTTTACTCGACGACCTGATTAGCGCAGTGGCTAAGCGATTGGACTGCTGCGCTAAGGGTTGCGGGTTTGATTCCCGCACGGGGCAAAACTTTGTGCGAACCACAGATGTTTGTCCCAAGTCTGGGTGTTAGTGTTTGTGATATTTCATGTTTGTGAAACGCACCCACGATACAGGAGAAATTCCTAGTGTGGGGCGACGTTTAAAAAAAAAAAACTTGACGTAAATGTTAAAAATTAGGTAATTTTAACCTAATAAGGGGAATGAATTCCTGAGGCTTATTTCTTCCTGAACTATGGGCTGAAATTTGCACTAACTGGGTCCCATAAAATATACTGATATATAAAAAAAAAATTGATGCTTTTACGAATTTTTTGTTCTCTTTTATTTTTTACCTAGCCTAAAAGAAGGTAGGGGAGGCCGGGGTTCGACGTTCCGATTTTGGAGTAGGACAAAAAATGAATGCTATAGAAAGATTTATAATCTATGATTCCTATATGAATAGATGCGGATTTTATGTGAGTTTCAAATTGTATAGTCAAATTCATTGAAATTATAATATATTTTGGCTCAGGATAATTTTTCTGTAGCAAGTCGACAAGGAACAACTTGCCCCATAAGGGGGCTGGTTGTTCCTCAGTTGAGGTAAGTTGTTCCGCTGTCAATTGCGATAATTAATAAGGTAATATTAGTTGGAAAGGTATGTATAAAATAAAAAGGTGCATTTACTGAGTATTTATAAAGTTTCATTTATGATATAAATAGAGTAAAAGTACAAAATCTTAATGTTTTTAGCATATTTTCAACAAACAGGCTTTAATAAAAACAAAACTATTCAAAAAATAGTATCAAGCATTACTACTAATAATGTAACACGACCTATTAATTAGGGGTTAAGACTAATAACTAATAAGCATCTATGTATATTATAAATCAACTTTGACAAACGTTTATTTGTTAAAAAAACTATTTATTTTAAATAAAACAAAAAGATAAATCAACCAATTTTAACATTTTGAACTATAATTTCTTTATTCAGTCAACAACGGGTCGACTTGGAGAGGGTGACTAATTAAACAACTGGACTTTGTAATTAAGCGCGTATAATACAAGAATCACAGTGCTTGCTGCTCACGAAAATACAACTGAAACGATTGACCTAGTTGAGCGCCGGAAAATCTTAACACCGCCATTCAGAAACCGGCGCTCAACTAACAGCGCCATCTATCACCCAAAGTTATAACTAATGTACGTAAACATTCCGGCCACCAAGGACATTATGGCGAATGTCCTTCAAGACTGGCTCCTATCACAATGTTGAATTGCGTACAGTCCTGATGACCAATAATAATTATTAACAATTTTTAACAACTTAATAAGTACTAAACTTATTACTGACAATATTAAACAACCTATAAAAAAATACTGAACATAACAACCAGTCTAACTACTGTATTTCTTAATACTAAATAAAACAAACAAACTTGTAAATCACATCTTAAATTAGTTACATTTTAAAGATAAACAAAAAAAACATTTATTCTGTTTTAGGCAACAAACATAATTTTGAAGTAGGCCTCTTTATCGTGGACGAGGATGTCCGTAGAGTTACCACCCGGGTAACACCATCAGATCCGGGATGCTTTTGGGTTATCTTGCCTAACAACCACCTGCCAGGGGGCAAATTGTCCTCCTTGATTAACACTATGTCACCAACAGATGGCTCCGGAATTTTATTTTGCCATTTATGCCTTTGCAAAAATTGATGAAGGTAATCGTGGGACCATCGTCGCCAAAATTCCTGCATCATACGCTGGTGCAGTTGCCATCGTCGTAAACTCCCAACATTACGCCCTTCATAGTTGGCGTCCGGAGGTACAACAAGTGGTCCCCCCACCAGAAAATGACCTGGAGTTAAAATTACTAACTTGTCTTGATCTTCGACATAGGATAGCGGTCTCGAATTTAGGCAAGCTTCTATTTGAGCCAACACCGTCGCAATTTCTTCATATGTTAACTTGGAGTCTCCTATCACCCTCTTAAGGTGATACTTTGTTGACTTTATTCCTGCCTCCCAAAGGCCCCCAAAGTTTGGCGAGTGAGGAGGGATAAAGTGCCACTCAGTACCATTGGTGGCAAGTTCCTCTGCTAATTCTCCATTAAAAATTGATTTTTCTGTAGTAAATAAATGCCTTAATTCTCGTGCTGCTCCAACAAAATTTGTGCCGTTATCGCTGTATAATTCAGCACATCGACCACGCCTTGCCACAAATCTCTTGAAGGCAGTCAGGAAGCCCTTTGTGCTCAGTTCACTGACTGCTTCTAAGTGCACTGCCCTCGTAGACATGCATATGAACAACGCGATATAGCCCTTATAGGATTTGTTTCCCCGACCCTTTGATACCCTTATGTTAATGGGGCCCGCGTAATCCACTCCACTACACAGAAATGGCTTGTTGGGTGTAACCCGTGCCGAAGGTAACTGTCCCATTAGTTGCGTCTTGGTGGTAGCCGCGTAACGAATGCATCTAACGCAATTCCTTACATGCCTTTTTGCAATCAACTTAATTCCGATTACCCAATATTTTGAACGCAAGTATGTTACCATAAGCTGCGGACCACCATGCATTGTTTTACTATGCGCATCCGCTACCAAAAGGCTTGTTAAAAATGACTCCTTTGGAATTAGAATGGGGTGCACCCGATCGTAACCAAGCTGTGACATCTCCAATCTGCCTCCGACTCTTAATATACCCTTGGAGTCGAGGAATACATTTAATGATTTTAAGTTACCTTTCTTGTTTTCTAAAACCTTATTATTTCTTAACTCTTCAGCAAAGCCTTCCTCTTGACATCTCTTTATACAAGTTTCGAGAGCTTCCTCGATTTCCTGCTTAACTAAATATTTTGCTTTACACCTAGCTGACCGTTTCTTTAGAAGATTTAAAAATCGACGACAGTAAGCAACTACTCGTACTAGCTTATACAAAGTCGAATACCTATTCCAAAACCCTACTTCAAGAATCGATGTGTGCACCTTTGCTTCTTCCAAATGAGTATTATTATTCCTTGGCTTCTTATATTCCACTAAGTGTTGTCTTAAAAACTCAGGACCATTCCACCATATAGATGTGCCAGCCACATCTGCAGGAGAAACGCCACGGGATGCACAATCTGCGGGATTTTGCTTTGATGGTACATGACACCAGTGTTGTGCTTCTGTGATGGTCAAAATATGGGAGACTCTGTTGGCAATGAAGGTTTTCCAGCGGCTTGGGAGACTGCTGAGCCATGCCAAAACCACTTCACTGTCCGTCCACATGTGCCAATCACTTTTTGGTATATCCATAACCTTCCCCACTTCGACCATCAAACTACTCAAGAGCACTGCACCACAAAGCTCCAAACGTGGAATGCACACCTGCTTTATGGGCGCAACCCTCGTTTTTGCAGTTGCTAACGATACATAGATATTACCGGTGACATCTACAATTCTCACATAAACAACTGCGGCATATGCCACTCTCGAGGCATCTGCAAATCCGTGCAGCTCAGTCTTCACATTATTGGAACGCATAAGCAGCCATCGTGGGATTTTCAGGTTTGTAATAGAAGCCAAATTATTACGGTAAGTATACCATTCTTTTAATAAGTTGGTTGGAACTTCTTCATCCCATTGCAACCCTGCTAACCACAGCTTTTGAATCAACACCTTTGCTATGATTATGCTTGGTGCTAGCCACCCCAATGGATCGAATAATCTTGAAATATCCGATATTATTTTTCTTTTTGTTACAGGTCCTGCTACCGGCTTAAGTTCCAGAGAATATTGGAAGCAATCGTCGCGCGAATTCCAGGTAAGTCCTAATATTTTTGCTACATCGACTATTTTTAGCTGTAACGCTTCATCGTTCCCACCCCTAATGCTATTTAATAATTCCTGGCTATTGCTCCTCCATTTTTGTAATGGAAACCCTCCTCTGGCTAATACCTTGGACAACTCTGTGTATATATTAAAACAAGTTTCTTCGTTTTCAGCTCCGGTCATTAAGTCATCCATATAAAAATCGTTTAAGATGACCCTTGCGATGTCTGGTTGATCCTGACACTCATCCTGTGCTAACTGTTGAAGCGATCTTACAGCTAGATATGGTGCCGCCGCCGTGCCAAAAGTAACTGTTTCCAACTCATATACTTCTATTTCTTTTTCAGGTTTGTCTCTCCAGAGGATCCTTTGCAACATTACATCCTTCCTATTTACCAACACTTGCCGGTACATCTTGACTATGTCCGCTACGAGACATATTCGATGTTTTCTCCAACGCATAATCGTGTGCCGGAGTTCCGGCTGCAAAGTAGGACCAACTAACATATTGTCATTGAGTGACATCCCATTAGTTCCTTTACAGGAAGCATCAAATACGACGCGGACCTTCGAAGTTTCTTTATCCTCCCGGATAACAGCGTGGTGAGGTAAGTAGATTGCCTTTTCAGTGTTGTTTTTCTCTGTTACTTTCCTCATATGTTTCAGCTCCAAATATTCTTCAAGAACTCTCGTATAGTCTTCCTTGAATTTGCTGTTTTTTCTAAATTTGTTTTCTAACGATCTTAATCTTTTTTCAGCGATTCCTTTCGAATCACCCACCATGCTGACCGGATCTACATCACGCAATGGTAGCCTTACTATGTAACGACCACTCTCATTACGTTCAGTAGTAGCTGTGTATAAAGCTTCGCATTTATTTTCTTCCTCCGTTAGCATCCTTTTCCTAGATGGTTCCGCTTCTAGCTCCCAAAATCTGGTAAGCAGGTTATCTGTCTCCAGGCTTAAATGCATTACGGTAATGTGTGAGGGATTACTAGATTGATTCACTTCAAAGGTTCCTGACAATATCCAACCAAGGGTGGTGTCTTGCGCTAAAAGAGTTCCACCAACGTTCCTTTTAATACCCTCCTGAATAACTTGACTGTATACTTCAGCACCTAATAAAGCATCTATTTTATTAGGCCTATCGTATTCTGGATCAGCCAAATCATCATCGACCAAATCTACCCATTCTACCCGAGTTACTTTCGTAGCTGGGAGAAGAGCAGTGACTGATTTCAGGACGAACGCATTTACATTTATTTGCACTGTCGGATCTATTCTAGACCTCAACTGAAGTACAACGGTTGACTTCGCCGTCGCACTTTTTTCTCCGCCGACGCCTATCACAGTTTGCCTGGATGGCGTTTTGTATAATCCTAAATATTGGACCGTGGATTCCGTAACGAACGAACCTTGTGATCCTTGATCAAGTAAAGCCCTAACAACTCGATAGCTCCCATCTCTCGACTTCGCCTTAACTAACGCAGTAGTTAATAAAACCGTTTTGCGACCAGTTCCCGACGAGAAACACGCGACTAGTGGTTTGCTTGACCCCTCCGCTTGCGCGGCTATTTCCGTATTACTAATTTTAGTATCTTCCTTCATCATTGCTACAACGGCTGATGAGGTTTCCTCGTGAGCCCTCCTATTACCTTCACCAATTGTCGACCCAGGAACACCTGTTTGGTGTAATAAAGAATGGTGGCGGCGTTTACACACCTTGCATCTGAGAGTGTTTTTACAGTGTCTGGCAGAGTGGTTGTTGTATAGGCAAATAAAGCACAAATTATGTTCAAAAACAAAAGTACGCCTAACTTCAGTTGTCTCTTTACCGAATTTTGGACAAGACGTAATCCTATGGTCGGCCGAGCAAAAATCACATGATACTGGCTTTTTATCTTCCAAAACATGGAATGAGTGAGTTCCTTTCTGATATGTAGGTCTTTCCCTATATTCTGACATATCTAAATTTTCCAAACCTCTAAAGCGACTATTTAAAAATTCTGAAAACTGTATAAATGTAGGTAGCTCATTACTTGAATCTGAAGCCACTTTGAGTTCCCAACATTTCCTGGTCTCTTTGTCTAATTTTCCGCTAATTATGTGTATAACAATTAGATCCCAGGAAGAAACCTTCACTCCCAAATTACTTAACGACTCTAAACATTCTGAGGTAGTCGTAATAAGCCTTTTTATCTCGTTTGCCGATTCATAGGACAGCGTCTTTTGACTGAGTAACCTTTTCATAATACCGTTTGCGAGAAACTTTTTATTATTGTACATTTTATCCAATTTAGACCATGCAAGTTCATAGTTATCTGATGTTATCGTAATATTTCTTAATAGTTGCTCAGCCTCCCCACTTAAATGAGACTTTAAATAAAAAAATCTTTGTGCGTTATCAAGAGAAGAATTCTCATGCACCAAACCTACAAACAAATCTCTAAATGTTTGCCACTCTGAATATTTTCCCGAAAACGAGGGAATTTTAATTTCTGGCAACTTGACTCTACTCCTTTGGTCCTGACCAATAGTTTTAGAATCCACGTAATGCGTAGTTGAATGTCCTTTAGCTAATAAATCTTTTAACTCGCTTTTAAAATCTACATAAAATTCCTCAACTTCATCATAAAAACAATCTTTCATATAACTCGAGTTACACAATTCAACCTTTTTAAACTTAGTTAAAATCTCAATATGAGTAGCCGTGAACGTATTCCATAATTGTTCCAAATTTTGAAGACGTGTCTCTAGATATGCTTGGGTTAACCTCTCTTTAGAAGCTTTCTTTAAATTGGACTTTGCCTTACTCATTCTGGAGCCAATATCTTCTTGGATCGCAAGGAAGGACTCCATTTTGGAACAATTTATTTAATACGAAAACAAATAAATCTTCAACTTATCACAAGTGTTTGTTACTTTGGCCTAAAACCGGGTATAGGTTTCCCGTCAGAGCCAATTAACACATGAAAATTTTTACAAGTTATAAACATAAACAATGAGTTATATGGCCAAAATCAGGCATGGATTCCCCGTCACATACAATTATACAAGTTCTAAAAACTGTCTACTAAAAGTTATTTTCAAAAGAGTTCAAACTTGCCTTTTCTTCTTAATTTATTCTTCCTGATCAATTAAGATGTAAAATGTACTCACGATTTTATTTCACTCACTGATACACTTCTTCGCTTCACTACGGTATCGGCGTGCTGTACTACACCACAGGTGGCACGCTGTACTGTACCGCAAATGGCTCGCTGCACTGCACCACAAGAAGTTCGCTGTACTGCACCACCAATGGCGCCCTCTGCTGCACGTAGCTTGCTCCACTGCCTGCTCCCTGCTCCAGGCTGCTCTCAGCACCAGCTGCTGCACTGCACTGCACTGCACTGATGCCTCCCAATCCCGGACACCGCACTTGGTGCCCGCCGAGGGAGGGTTTGCTCTGGACAGCGATCCACTGCCCAGTAAATGACGCACGCAGGGTGGAATTTTCCACCGCCGGAACCACCACTCGCGATTATATCCGGCTCGAAGGACCATGAACAACGGGTCGACTTGGAGAGGGTGACTAATTAAACAACTGGACTTTGTAATTAAGCGCGTATAATACAAGAATCACAGTGCTTGCTGCTCACGAAAATACAACTGAAACGATTGACCTAGTTGAGCGCCGGAAAATCTTAACACCGCCATTCAGAAACCGGCGCTCAACTAACAGCGCCATCTATCACCCAAAGTTATAACTAATGTACGTAAACATTTATTTTCTTATTCTTCACTAAGTTGGTATGGATGATCTTGGTGGTGCTTTAGGTAAGGGTTCACTGCTTCAGGGGAAAATGTGCTAGTTGTGGCTTGAATAATAAAAGGCAAATTAGCAATGTTCGAGGGTCCCGGTTGAGGTTTATTAGTCGCTGATCCTGTTATTGTTGGAAGTGGTTCGCTACCTGGGCCGGCTTTAATATTATGATCCTGCTGAGGCTCTTCAGGGTCTGCTATTTCTTGGAGCTGTGAAGCTTGTGTAACAAAAGATATCAATTTTAACAGCACAAGTATATTCTAACTTTCTTCTTTCTTTTGGCAATAGACCAAAGTAAATTGATGTGAATTTAAATAAATAATTCGCCAATGTCTTCTCCTGGTCGTGGTTCAACCCATAGTTGGTGTTATACCGGCCTTCAACTTTTTGACGTAGCGAAATAATGTCATATGCATATCATATCTCTAGTTCTCGAGCTTATGACCGTCTTTAATACAGCATCAGCTGCCCACTGCAAAAGGCCAATCGAAACCTTGCCCGTTTAGATTTTCGCTCATAGTTTCTCATTCTAAAACAAAGTATTAACTTTATTATTTACGTGTTTCATTATGGGGCATGTTGTTCCGCGGAACAACTAGCCCCACACCTGAGGAACTATGTACCCCAAATCTCATTTTCAAAGTATCCCTCAATTATAATAGAATGGGTTATGAAAAGCCCACAGTGATATTAAAATGATAATCACTATACTTTGCCCAATTGATAATAGCAAGTAACTCATAAATAGCTAGAAAATTGGTTGGTATGGACCAAAAAGTTTAAGGATGAAAAAAATTACTTACGTGATGTTTTTGTGCCACTGATCGATTTACACTCTTACACGCCGACAAAGCGTCAATAAAATCACTGAAGCAATAGCGCGATGGTATGACGTTTTGAAAGGCACTTCACACCAATTGATATCTGTTTTCTTCGCGAAGCTATTCGCATCGGAACAACCTACCCCCGGCACTTTGAACCCCGGCCTCCCTATATAAATTAACCAATATAATTAAGCAGAAGATATTAAAAACAGGTTAATATACACTCTCTAGTTACAAGTTGAAATAAAAAAAAAACTTATGACACTTTTACTATCTGGTGAATGCCTACTGTGGAAAGTTGGTTAGCAATATCCTATGCGCACTCCTTTGGGATACTGAGGTGATGATTCAAACAAATGCTCACAATACAAATAACTGGGTCACGTGACTATAACTACTGTGAATATTTCATTGCTGGCTGCAGTCTCGGGCGATGAACTTCACACAGCGCTGAGTGAGCAGTAAATATGTATTTTTCAATTTCAATCGTAATGGTACTGAGAGCTCGCGTAATACGCTCATAACGAAAGTAATGGAATAGTTGGTCAGCTACTGAACGTTGGAGTTCAGGAAGAAATAAGACTCAGGAATTCATTTCCCTTATTAGGTTAAGAACTTAAGATTACCTTTTGGATGAAAAAAATAAAACACACATATATAACATTACGCCTGTATTCCCCGAAGGGGTAGGCAGAGGTGCACATACAGTACACCCACATTTCGCCAGTTATATTTTATGGGGGCGTATATGTAATAGGGGGCGAGCCTATTGCCATCAACCGGGCACAAATCCAGACTCCGTGCTGCTACTGAGAATTATCTAACAAACAAAAAACCCAGTAACACTTTGCCCGATCCGGGATTCGAACCCAGGACCTCGTGCTCAGCAGTCGCGCTTAGCAACCACTAGACCAACGAGGCGGTCATCTTATAAACATGGAATTAATATTCTTGCCTCATTTAATTAATCACGTCGTTTGTCCCCTATTTTCTTTTTCTAATTACGTTCATAAAATACTGTCGTTGAGTTACAAATCTCTTAACACTACTGCTTAAGCTTGAAGCAATATCGGCGCTAATGTTTAGGCCATCTGGCGTCCCCCATCCGACGTTGGCGTGAAGATAATCGGGCGCAACTAACTGCTGCCATTCTTTGCGCCTTAAATAATGTTTCTTGTTAAGGGGGAGCTGATCGGTGTGCTACGATAATAGTAGGTACTACGTATTAATTTTAGTATTTTTTTAATTTTTACCTCACTCCGCCCGAGGGTTATGTTTTTCGAGTGTATGTATGTGTGTTTTTTTCGCACGCTCTGTAGCCTAAACGGCTTAATGCATTTTTTATTAAAAATATTTTTGATGGGTATTTGTGATGTTTATATATATTATAATATATATAAAACAGCGATGAGGAGGAATACTTTGATGCATAATTTTTAGTTTAATTTTTTTATTTTGTATATATTTATTTTTAAGAAGTGTAAATAACCTTGTAAATAAAAGTTGTAACATATTGTTGTTAAAGTAATATAATACCTATACTTCTGTATAAAATATAATAAATACGTAAAATGATAGTTTTAAATGTTTCCTTTCAACTTGTATACCTCCATTAAAAAGTTTTTTTTATACTACAGATAATATATTATTTAAAATACCAATTCATTTAAAATGAGTAGGTAATAATAGTAAACCATGAAAACATAATAATGCTTTATACAAAACATTCAGCAATCAGGATAATTGAGCTTATTTAATTCAATATGGGAAATTATATCCTCTCAAATGTAATTAACCAAAACAATGAGCGAAAATATATTTGTGTAATGGATCTATATAGTTGGATGTTTTTGGAATAATATGCCGATTATTTTTGTAAACGCTTCCAACGCTAGATATACAGAAAATTATCAAACGAGACATTACTTATATGTTGCATATTTGAAAACCATTAGTTTATAATTAATTAGCGGATCCGGCAGACATCTTGCTCAGAAAAGCAGCGTGACGTGAGCTGTCAATTGTGAAAGATGGCGGAGTACCTACCAAACCTAATTTATTTGAAAATTGATTAATTAGTATTATATATAACTGCGTGCCATGGGAGAGGCCTATGTCCAGCTGTGGACTGAGATAGGCTGATGATGATGATGATGATGATATATAATTACATCTCTGCCTATCCCTCAGGGAAACAGGCGTGACGTTATGTATGACTATATGTTATATAAATATAATACAATTCTTTTTCGTGATTTTCTCGGCACTTCAATAGTTGTTCTGCTATTCGATTCAATCCAACTAATCAAAAACCATAAAAATCGGTTCAGCAGTTCTCGCGTTATAAGTGTTTTAACAAACCCGATTTTCGTATTAAAAATTATATAGGAATATGATAAGCTACTATTGCGTTATCAAAGAGCATTGTTATTATAAACAACGTTTATAATTTATCGCTTTTTCAAACACACTTGCCCTTAAGCTGTATATTTGTTGTTACAATATTCGTGGCACGTCGTTTGCAGCCAGCCCAGAGAAATAGTCACACCTACGGATATATTGTGCAAGTGTCGTTATTATAGGGGAAACTCTAAACGTCCCATTTCCCTGTCAAAGTGGAACTATAAATTAAAATATATTTCGATATTAAAATTTACAAGGTGTGTTGTATATTCGTTGATAATTAAATCATTAAGAGGGTATTGCAGCCCTTTTCTTGTTTGAAGTCGTGCGTTTGTGAAAATTATCTATTAGATATTTCATCTTTTAATACCATAACATCACGCCTGTATTCCCCGAAGGGGTAGGCAGAGGTGCACATAAATAGTACACCCACATTTCGCCAGTTATGTTTTTTTTAGGTCCCAATGTAATAAGGGGCGAGCCTATTGCCATCAACCGGGCACAAATCCAGACTCTGTGCTGTTACTGAGAATTACCTAATGGAAAAATCCAGTAACACTTTGCCCGACCCGGGATTTGAACCCAGGACCTCGTGCTCAGCAGTCGCGCTAAGCAACCACTAGACCAACGAGGCAGTCACCTTTTAATCGATTTAAAAAAAGGAGTAGGTTCACAGTTTTGTAAAGTGAAGTGAATAAAATATAATTTTTCATTTGTTATACTTTGTTGCTTTTACAGAATTAATACAGTGTCCAAACATTATCACGTTTTTTTTTTTGTTTTAAATACGTAAAGAAGGCTTTTTTTACTTTACAGTTAGTTTTCAAATTATAGGTATATTCTAAATAAAAATCAAAAACTTATTTACAACACTTCCCAAATATAAGTGCCGTAAGTTCCTTCGACCAAATCTAACGTCTGATAGATCTCTGAGTACACTTACCTTAATAATGAACATAAGCGCATTGCTCCATAAACTTTTTTACTTATGATAAAACGTATGTTCCGAACAGCTAGTTGAGAGCAAGTCAGACGTATATCAAGTAGTTCACGTTCACCTACTTTTAATATTATATACTTGTATGCAGGGAATTTCAACTCTAAGTATAAATTCCTCATTAAGTCTTAAAGTATTTTAGCGCAGCTCGTACCAACACCTGGCGCACATAAATACTTGTAGTTGAATTAATAAACATCTTATGCACCTCAGGAACAATATCTAGCTTAAACTAAGTTACTGGACTACTCTATTCGTCTCTTGTGTATCGTTACAGATTATTCGATGAAGTACTAGAGAATCAATCAATGTTTTATTGGTATTGGAAATTGGACTTTAATTTTGGAAGTTTAGGGTTTGGTTTTGAATGAGGCTTAGTAATTTTCTTGATATTGCATTGTGTGACATGGTTTATAGTTGACCTATTTGTGTAATCTTAGGTAAAATAAAGTTATAGTTTTTTACCATTTTTTTAGTTAGTTTTTGACAGGTTTAAAGGAAGGACCAACAGATACTAGGACGAATATTATACTTAACTAACATATATTATGACATCATAATTAATTTTTACTCCGCATTACAGCCATCTTTACAGTAATTGTAAAGCAAAGTTGTAACGAAAGTGTATAAGGCAAACGCCAGTTTTTTTTTTTTTAAAAAAACGTCGCCCCACAAATATTCACATACACAAATTTACCTTCCCCCTCTATAAAGTATGAATGCGATGCGTTCTTAATAAAATTAGCATTAAAATGTCACCAAACATTCAACTGAAAAAGCAAAAACATAAAACCTTCAAAAATGAGGTCGATTGATTGATTTATGACATAATCTGTGACGCACAGTCGCCGAGGGGATTCGTTCGGTAGGCTCACGTCATTGTGTTGCAACTCGACTTTATACTACAGCAATGAAATCAGGCAGTTCCCCGCCTACAAAACGAACATATATAACATAATATCACGCCTGTATTTCCCGAAGAAGTAGGCAGATGTACACATATAGTATACCCACATTTCACCAGTTATGTTTTAGGTCCCAATGTAATAGAGGGCGAGCCTTTTGCCATCAACCGGGCACAAATCCAGACTTGCTGCTACTGAGAATTACGTAATGGAATAACCCAGTAACACTTTGCCCGACATGGTATTCGAAACCAGGACTTCGTGCTCAGCAGTAGCGCTTAGCAACCACTAGACCAACGAGGCAGTCTAGAAAACGAAAATAGAACATAATTCATTAGATCAGTGGGGGGTGAGTTAAAACAAAAGAAGGCGAGTGGTAAGATCTAAGTAGTAGGAACTACTTGGATCCTATATCTATGGGTAAGATGCGACCTGATGTGAGGTCAATGACAAGACTTGCCATATTAACACTTAATATGATAAGCTGCATAATGAGGTTGCGAGGGTTATAAATTGATTAGGGAAAACACCTTTGCTTACCCCTAAAGGGGATTATAGGGGTGATTATATTATATGTACGGTGAAGGAAAAAGAATGAAGATATATATTTTGAAGAGGGTTTCCAATGCAGTATTGCGTTGAGCTTATTGCCTACATCATCACATCAGATAATTGCATTCTATGCCTACGTCTAGTAGGCATCCCCCAGGGTACACCACAAGGCCCGCTCCCTTTTTGCCCACATGATAGGCTTAAATTCAAATTTGGAAAGACGTGAGATCGACGCTCGAATCCTGCGCGTGTACATCAAACCTTTATAAATTTGAAGGTTACGCTGTTTTTTTATATATTATTTTAATAATATAATCTAATCTATGAAGTATTTAAAAACTATTTACAACTTAATTCTAATACAAAAGAAATGTGAGCCGTCATGGGACGCCTGGCAGATGTGAAACATCGTGTGTACAAATGTGGCGACCCGTTGCCACGGCAAGCGTCGCCACGCCAACAATTCGGTTTACAGGTGAGCCTATAGATATTTCACATCAATAAAAACAATATACCTATACAAAAAAAACAGTTAAAAGCATCAAAGTATTCCTCCTTATCGTTGTCAAAAGGTAACGTGCCCAGAAGACTGGCAGCATTGCCACGTTGAATTGCAATGTTGATTCTTTGACCCAAAAATTAATTATATAATATTTTCGTAGGACACGAATGAAATCACGTGCAACAACTAGTATTCAATATAAGACGTTAAAACTTTAATATTGTGCTAAATAAACAATGTCTCTCAATGTCATTTGAAACGTGCCCTTAAGATAATTCTAGAACTTTAATCTGAGAGCTAAATTGTAGTTATAGCATAGTGAGTTTTCTAATTAATATCATCAGTTAAATTGACAAATTAATTTAATGATAACGCCCCTTCAGTCGTCTCTTTGTTCGTATTGCTGTTAATTATAAATCTGACGGGATATTTACGAGTGAAATTAAAACGATGGTAATAGGTTTTTGTTTTAATCTAATTAATGTTTTTACTTTATGTATGCTTACCTAAACACTTAGGCTTACATTTCGCCAGTTATATTTTATGTTCCAATGTAATAGGGGGCGAGCCTATTGCCATCAAACGGGTACAAATCCAGACTCCGTGCTGCTACTGAGAAATTATAATGGAAAAACCCAGTATCACTTTTCCCGACCCGGGATTTCAAACCAGGATCTCGTGCTCAGCAGTCGCGCTTAGCAACTACTAGACCAACGAGACTTAACTAAATTATGAGTCAATGTTTTAGCGCATCAAAGTCAGGGAGGAATTTCGAAAACTTAAACTAAGATTTTCATTACTGTCTTTGCTAATAATTCAATTCCCCTCTTCTTTGTTAAGTACACTTAAACATTAGTAAACATACAAACGTTTAATTCTCTTTCCGTGTTCCTCGGCTAAAGGCATAAAACTCTGCCTAGAATTAACAATGGCGTTTCTAATTTATGCGTTGCCACAGTGTAAAAAATTAACTTTTTACGTAACGAAAAAATACAAAGCGTTTGTAGGTGGATTGAATACACGCCTGAATTGTTTCTCATTATGATTTTCATCAATTATGGACTGTGAGAATTAAAGAGCAATGCGAGCTGGGTTCAATGAAGAAGGTTCCGTATGGTAGGTATTTTGTTAGAATATTCCAATTAAACAACTGAACGCTGGCATTGGCTGATTTTGCCGGTAATATTAGGTATGTAAATGGTAAGGTCAGTGTGCTAAAGGCTGGTGCTTAGTGTACAAATATGGAAGACCTCAAAAACGTTTCTGACAATGTACTAGCAGATTTCTGGGCCGAAAAAATTTAATTGCCATTGACTCGAACTACAGACTAGTGCAGAGCCCGCTGTGCACTTGTCCGTAGAGAAAGATGGCTAACATTATGTGAAAACTTTCAGGTTTCATCATTGAGGTGTCGAGTCATAATTCAGGTAGAGTCAGTTTTCATCAGCTGTATAAAGTCCACCTCTTGAGAATAAAAATAGTTTAATTACTACGTACCTATTCTTGAATTTCCCTTTTCCTCATGTGGGTGTCGTAGGACTAAGGGAAAATTCAGAAGATGGGCAGCAGCGTCTTCTGTTTCTTCACCACCAATGCGATCCCTAAGCCAAGCATGGGAATTATGGACCTCCCCCGTCCCCACCACTCTAAGGGGGTTCAACAGTGGACGGGTTCCAGCTGATCATGATGATCATGATTCTTAAAGACCTTCTAAACAAAAAAAATGGTACTTATTCAATTTCGTTTCGTGTTGCGGAACCCCGAAATGGTGCCTTAAAAAGGATGTCGAAAGTGGGTTTACAAAATATAACGGGTATATATCATCGTTATCCTGGGCCAATTTGGAAGGGAAACGTGCCACGGATTAAATCAAACTGTGCAAAAGTTACTCAACAAATTCCAACTTTTTTTTATCAATCCCTTGGAATTGGTCAGCAATGTGGATATGAATTATTTTTGTTTTAAATTGGAAAACAGGGTTTCTAACCGGTAATAACTGAGGTTTTCAGCTTAAAGTTGTGATATGAATGTAGAACAGTGCCTTAATTAATTATCGTAATTATGATGACGTTCATCTCGCTTTAAGTAGCAACTATAATAATATTTTAATTAGCTTTATGCTTGTACGGATTTAACTGGGCCAGTTATTTTTAGAAATAAGTCTTTTCTTAACTTGTTTAGGTCACGCAATAGAGTTTTCGTCGAGAGAGAATTTTGTAAACGACTTTTCCCTTTATTAAGAAAATATGAAATCCAGACTCGGACAAACATCTGTGGTTCACATAAAGTTTTCTCCGTGCGGGAATCGAACCGGCAACCTATAGCGCTGCAGTCTAATTGCTTAGCCACTGCACCAATTAAGTCCTCAATATTATCAACTATTTACTTTTTGATTATAATCTAACAATCTATCCGGTATCGGACTTGTATAGATAATGTAAATGACTCCTAAAACTTTATATACATACAAACACTTCGACTTCTACAAAGTTAGTAAACCTCTTAACCCTTCAAAAAACAGTCGTGTAAGTCTAAATAAAATAAATGAAAGCAGGAACTTGTCAATCAATACACGAACGGTCCAAAAATTTGGCTCCCATTACCAGATTCACTACCGTATCTGCAGTGCTGATTGTGGGAGGTCATCCTTCGACACGGTAACACCGTATCATGACAAATTGGAAGGATGCCAAGTAATCCGTTAGTATAACGCGCTATGCACATGACGCTGGCAATCCGCGGCCAGTATAACTGGCAATGGATAGTGTTGGGTTGCTTCAGTTGTCTTTAGAGTGTGTAGGTATTCTATAAGTCTTATTGATTATTTACATTAAGAAACAACGATGTATAATGTCTTATAAAGGTATGTAGTATGTATTAACAATAATAGCTGCATATAAAGCTTCTTCTCTTATAGAGGAGCATTGAGCATTGATCACCACGTTAGCTCACTACGGGTTGGTGATTTCAGATTATTTCTTCGCGATGTTTTTCATTACCGTAAGTCTGTGTCGTGGAATATCTAAGACAGTATATATGACATTAATACTTGCCTGGGTTTTAACCTGCAAGATTTTGTATACAAATAGGTATTGTAGGTCCACCATTACTTAATGTAAGTTGTCTGTATATAACTGTAACTGGTGTTTCCCTACTAATATTATAAACGCGAAAGTTTGTATGTATGGATGGATGTTTGTTACTCTTTCATGTAAAAACTACTGAATGGATTTTAATGAAATTTAATATGGAGGTAGCTGATACCCTGGATTAATACATAGGCTACTTTTTATCCCGAAAAAATGTAGCGGGTAACACCAAGGGGCGCAGCTTGTATTAATATAAATCTTTGCTATTTAATGGCTGCGAGTGAAGTGAGATCATAGTCGATTATTGAGTCGGGTAAAGTGCTGTTGGTTTTTTTCCATCAGGTAAATTCTTAGTAGCGGCACGAAGTCCGGCTTGTGCCTAAGTCATGACTTTATGCTATTTCATCGAGGTTTTGTACAAAATGGACTATTATAAAATGAAAATATAAACTTTAGAATATTCTATTAAGAATTTCAATGCGATGCAGAGTGCAAGCTTGCTAGAAAAATTGCTTTACAAGCCAACAAGTCTCGAGCATGCTAAAATAACAGTATTACAATAGTTGCAGATGTTGTACCATCGTAGTTTAATAACATATTATGTTCGTAAACAAAAAAATATGTAGGTACTTGTGTAATGCTTTCTAAACGCCAGTTTTGTGGACGTATGTATGAGAATAGTTCCATTAGCATTTAAATTATCCCAGTAAAAATATTATAATAGTTTTTTTATCTTCGTAGCTATACATACATAAATACAATATATAAAACATCACGCCTGTATTCCCCGAAGGGCCAGGCAGAGGCGCACATATAGTTATGTTTTTAGGTCCCAATGTAAAAGGGAACTAGCTTATTGCCATCAGCCAGGCACAAGACTCCGTGCTGCTAGTAAAAACTAATGGAAAATCCCAGTAACACTGCCCGACTCGAGACTCGAACCTAAGACCTCGTGCTCAGCAGTCGCGTTTAGCAACCACTAAACCAATGAAGCAGTCCAACCACCAGTCAACCTAAATATATTTTTTTATACTCTCTTTATATGTAAAGACATTAAAACAAAACGTATTACATTTGATTAAGTAACAACAAGTATTGGACTTATAATAGACTGCAAGTTTCTAACAAATTTCATAACAACAAGATTTACGATTTTATAAGGGTTGTTAAAAGTTTTAATGAAAGAGACTAGCTTAGCTACTTTCCAATATATGCGAGGAGGCGTTATTGGGTACTGGTTATACAGACAGCGAGGAACCGCTCCTTCAGCGGTATCTAATATTGTATCACTAATATCTTAAGAAATAGTTTGCAATAACCAAAAAAACATATTCAAATATATCATTTATCATTTGGTCCTTTGTCCATACAGAATGAAAAATTCCCTCGCCTCACACTAGAATATTCCCCTGTATCGTGGGTCCGTTTCACAAACATCTAATATCACACACACGAACACCCAGACTCAGTACAAACATCTGCGGATCACACAATTTTTTTTGCCGGGAATCGAACCCGCTACCCCCAGCGCAGCAGTGTAATCGCTTAGATACTGCGCCAATCAGGTAGTCAATATTTATATGGTATTGATATTCATCGTCTTAGCTGATAGATATCCACTGCTGAATATAGGCCTCCTTCAAGCGTGGCCACATCGCCCGGTCCATCGCTTCACTTCCAGTGAATTTCTGAAATTACCCTATGTTGCAATGGTTGCATTGTTTCAATAGATAATGCTTCTTAAAATTACCTACAGAAAAAATATTAATGTCTTTAAGAATCACTGATTGGAAACTTTATACACGAGCGACCCTCAGACGCCCGCTTCCACTCATACCGGATTCAAAACAAAACTCCATTTCAGAAATAAGATAAATTCGATACAATATCCGCAAACAGCCAACACAAGTTTCACTATCGAGATCAACAATCAAAGTAAATAAACAGCTTTTATTATTGTTGGGGACTAATGGTTTGCCCTGGTTTTAAATAGATACATAAGGCCGGATGCACACGTGCGAGCTAAACTAGTACAGCCAACAACAAATTTTGCGAATATTTTGATTTTAAATC
Source organism: Abrostola triplasia (assembly GCA_946251915.1). Taxonomy (NCBI): domain Eukaryota; kingdom Metazoa; phylum Arthropoda; class Insecta; order Lepidoptera; family Noctuidae; genus Abrostola; species Abrostola triplasia. The sequence continues at coordinate 2,569,751 of OX276434.1, read as the reverse complement.
ATACTTTTAATTTAAGAACGAACTCTAAGTGACAACTTGATTGGGGCAGTGGCTAAGCAATTGGATTGCTGCGCTTAGGGTTCGATGCTAGCATCGGACAAAAATTTGTAGGATCCACAGATGTTTGTGCCGTGTCTGGGTGTTGGTGTATGGGATAATTTATGTTTGTGGAACGCACCCACGATACAGGTGAAAATCCTAGCGTGGAGCGACGTTTAAAAGAAAACTATATGGGAATATTAAACTTACGTGATGGCTGTACTTTGAACCCTTTGAGATCTCTCTTATAATTTGTAACCATTGTTTAACATTATTTATAATATACTTACTGGTTTAGTGACTATATAACTTAGAATCGCGACTCTGCTCATGAATAAGAGTTAGTCCAGTTTAAGTTAGTCCAAAACCAGTCGGGAATTAAAAAAAATATGTTACGCATACTTTTCTTAGTATTACAAGAACCTACATACATAGGCAGTATTCAAACTCAAATCTAAACAAAAACATGACGTATGCAGTCGGTTGTCATAGCAACATATCATGGAAGCTGGAACGAGATCTTATCCAAACAACCTCGGAGACCTACTTTAGAATCTGTCAGAGGCAATGCACGACAAAGGTAAGACCTGGTTTTGTTTTGTGTTATTTTTTCTTTGATGGACAGTTACATTAATTATGTATTCTCAGCGCGATCTATTTTGTACCTGTGTAGCTTATTTTAAAGTTAATTGTCTTACCCGTTTATTTGAGAGTATTTTGTCATATTTAGGTTATTACCTAAGCAGTAAATAAGACTGTACAAATCCACCTTCAATTATCAAATTATAAATTGTTCCAGCAATTAATCGATACGTAAATAAATGGAACCTAAGTCGAATTATATTTCAGCAGAACCTTCTTTTCGGTACTAAGTTAAAAACGCAAAAGTATAGTAAGAAAAAAATGGATATTTCAATTACATAAGATCGGTTAACACTAGATTTGGAGAACTCCTTTTAAGCAAGAAATTGCTTGTAATAGGAGACTCGGCTCTTGTAAATTAAGACATAATCTTATAATATGCAATCGAGATATTAACGAAATAAGCCAAGGTTTGCCTTTGTGGCGGTGAGTACGTGTGGTGTGTGTGTGTGTATGGGAGTGGGTGAAAGAAGGCGTAAATGTAGTGTCTACGAACATTGGTTTGTAAGGTATTCTAGGAGGTAGTTAGCCGTATGTCTTGGTCTTGGTTTTGAAAAAAGCTTACTAAAGCTTTTTCCACTAACTTTAGATTCGTAGGCGTATAATAGAATGCTACTGAATCGTTCATATTATTCATTCTTTTTTTGAAAAACGCCGCCCCTCTCTAGAAATGTCTCCTGTGTCGTGGGTGCGTTTTACAAACATGAAATATCACATACACAAACACCCAAGTCGTCAATTTGTTATCATCTTTAATTTTCAAAGTATAGATGCGTGATTCTCTATTAAGTGAGTTACATTTCACACTGAAATCTGGTACATAATTGTGTGAAAACTACATGAGTTACCCTACTAGTAACGAGCTCACTATCGTTACAAACATCCATTCTAGCTCTAGTTAAGACTACTACATAAACTCGTATTAGAGAGCGCTCTATGCTTGCATCCACGTTATTATGAGCTGTTGCTTGCGGCTTCGTCCGTGTGGATATTAGAATGGAATATATAGTGTTGTGGCCTTCGATATGATTTGCATTGGAGGTAAATAATGTTTTTGTAATAATTTTGTTTAAATAAAATATAATTATATTTTGATGGGTACAAATTTTGTAAGTTATAGAAGGCAATATTTGCATCGTGGTCTTCACACCAGGCCAAGCTTGTTATGTCTTTGGAACTTCAGCGGTGTATTGTCTTTTCTCATTACTAATCATGACCATGGTAAACGCACCAAGATCCAAGTTCTCTACTAAAGAAGTTACCTTATAGGTCCTCATAAATAATAAGAGAGCCACAGCTCATAGCTACGTGGCTACCGGGGAGATAAGTCTATCTGTGAGGTTCAGCCGTGCTCGCCGCGGTCAGTCTTGTGATTGGTGACCGTTTTCACATGCCGAGTCCCCTCCGTGCTACGGAAGGCACGTAAATCTGTTGGTCCTGCGCCTGAACCCTTTGCGGTCGAGTCGGTCTACCGTCTTATCTCACTATTAGAGTAAGGGAATAGAGAATAGGCTAGTCTCAACTGAGCCAGGCTGCCGTGACCGAAATTCGGTCAGGAGAACATTGGTAAATGATAAATGATTTTATTTCTGTAAATAGGTTTCAAAAAAACACTTTTACACGTCATTTTTTTTAAACTAGATGGCATCGGCATTTCCTAACTGACTACCACTGAGAAGAAATACCGAAACAAACTCAGGGGTCATTATTATTATAAACATTACATCCATAAGAAAAGTATGTACTATTTTAGTTAATTTATGACACCACTGACTATTGACTATTATTGTGCCAGTTAAATGACAATAGACTCTTTAGGCATACTCCTCCGCCTTTAATGTAAAAAATGATTAACGGGATTCGACCCTGCTACCATCGCCGAACCGTGGTGCAACTCACACTAGCTCGGTTTAACGAAGGTTTGTATTAAATCCAACGGCTATAAATAAAACAAAACAGTTTGGAAAAGTATCAATTTATTGTTTCCACACTCTGAATAGAATAAATAGATAACAGTTAATGTTGATGTGTTTATTTACATTGTGATAGAAGAAATGCTCCGAAACGCAGCTAAATGATAAACAAACCCGTGTTTACAAATCTTTGGTATAATCATATAATTCACTAATTAACGCAATAGGTTCAAAAGTTACTTAGCAACTATAAAATCCCGCTGACTTACATTTTCATAATCAAATCAATTAACAATTACAAATTATCAACCCAGACCTAGAACCCTAGATAAGTGACACGAACGCTAGTAGAATAGAATGTATACTTTGATCCGACTTTCTATTCGTCTAGCGTTCATGCTATTTGTCTAGAACCCCTAGGCAAGTAGGTATATCGATGAGACATTTTTCGCCTTCATTTCACATACTAAAACGTATCGTTATTGTACGAAGCCATTTGTGATGCAATTATTTAATTCCAAGTCGAGTCATTTTACTGGAACGCCTCAAGCTTTACTACCTCGATGATTCTTAATGGTTATTATTGTAGATCCTGGCTTACAGGGATTGCAATGATGGGCAAAAGTGGTGGGCTTGTCCCGTTATAACTAATTTAATAACAATATCCCACATTCTTCTAGTATTTGCACGCACCATTTTATTTTGTCTACCACTTTCATAATAAAAAGATTAAGTTAATATTGGTATTGATTTACTGTATTTCTCGCCTACATAACACTGGGTCGATAACTAGAATCTTTTGTACCTGATTACAATTTGATACCTTATAAATAATTACACCTACAACTTAAATATTAATTAAGAAACTCCAGACTATTTACTAACACAGTCTTGCAAAAATTAGACAAGATAGTTAAAATTCGAATGAAAGTTTTAATTAGCTACTGATATAAAATATGTATTTAATAATTAGATTTTCTGTTAAATAATATAATTTTAATCTTTGGTGTCATAGAGTGAGTGCAAAGACAGGGCGCCAGGGCTAAACACTAAACGAATAGAAATGGAATAGAAAGAAAAATATAAAACAAAAAAATATAGAATAGAATAGAAATATTTCGTTGTAGAAATATTTATGGGATTGACATATTGTCATAGATTACATCGTCAAAACATTATATCATCCCCATACATTTATCACTCTATTCGTCCAGGGATCCGCCATTTGAAAAGAAACCCTTGTACAGAGAAAATAAAGAAAATCAAAGCCCTAATAAATGTCTTTAGGCAAATTGAAAATTACAGTCAGCTAACATGTGATATGCTTCATCCTATGTGTACAAAACCCGCGATGGGTCAGTTGCTTCATACCTATTATTATAATCATATCTATGATAATGAACTAAGCAATCAATTACAAATAAAGTCTTTAAATTCATTTTCCATTACAGTCAATCATTAATTGAACAATGAACTCTCAATCAACCAAACACACTAGATATATATTAGACAAATCATAAACATTTATACAAATTAACTCTGTTTGTTTACCTCGCCTCTACTAAACTACTTAGCTAATCGTAATGAAATTAAATAAAGAGATAGCTTGAGCTTCGCCTGACAAAGGCAACTCAAAAAAAAACTTACTGTAAACATTTTCGCGCAGGCGTAGTCGCAGGCAGAGGCTAGTATCTATTAAAGTTGAGAGCCAATTGTTTCTTAATTGCTACAATACAAAAGTAATATCTCGGTACGTATAAAATAATAGAATTGTTGCCATGGTTACCGCTGAACGATGTTGTTAAGTGGCTGGAAACTCTATAAGGATGTTGTATCCATACAGTATTTCTATCAATAATATCTCATAATTATTGGAAATATTTGTTGTCATGACGACTGTATTACATAAGTATAACAAAAATAGAGAGTGTATAATGTAAATAAAATATCCTTACATGTTTACTCTGTCTTAGCTTTTTGCGTCTCAGGAGGATAGTACGGTGACATCATGACAGGATAATTCTGATTGACACAAATCGAAGTTTTTTTTTAACATCTTCATAAGCTGTGGCCCAATAGATGAAGAAACCACCCCTAGGTTTTAAATACCAATTAGTTCTAAGAAATCACTACAACCAACCCTTTACTTATAAACGATGCTAACATGTGTTTTAATACTTTGACTGTGCGCGAAGAAAACACAATAGTTAAACAATAGCCATGCCCTATATGTGGGTTACACTGGGAAAGGTAAGACAAGGTAAGATAAATGTATATAGAGAAATAATCAGGTATGCCAGGATCGTAGCAAATGGAAATCCGTGGTCTCTGCCTACCCCTCAGGGAAACAGGCGTGACTTTATGTATGTATGTAATAAGGTAAGGTAAGATAACTACTTCTTAAGCCTATTGACATCTCTATTCTGTGACATGAAAACGATAGTGACAGGTATAATTGATTCAATTGTTTAACACTGACAATATATTTTATAAGTAAGGATTATATTTACTAAAACCATTTGTTTCAATTTCTAATGATAACAAAGAGGTGGAATTTAAGTTTTGATGAAGATTAGTGAAAATCATTGCCTATACAATTTTAATTATCTTATATTGATTGCACACATCAAACTCAACGTTCAATGAACTTAGATAATAAAACCTTAATAAGACCTTGCAGAACTCACGTAGATGATATTTACATAGACATAATGGTGACTTAATAATGATAGTGTCATTTATTTACAGCGTCAATTACTCTTTGGTTCCAAATTTACCTAAATCTATCAATTCCTAAAAGTAACCTAAATCTAAGACAAAAATCCGTGTAAGATACACAATAGAAAAAAAATACAGTCAGAAAGTTATCAAGAATTATGAGTAAATTCAAAACTATTTGCATTAATAATTAAAAACAAAGTTAGATTAAAATTACCTAATGGAATAAACAAGACCCATCATAAATTAAAAAACAAAAGTAAAATCTAATGAATATCAAATAAACCAGCATAATTTAACTATAAATAAATGCATAATGAAATCACAGAACTATTTACATTTCAATTCGTACGCTACAATATTGCGAGAACTGCTAGTACTAAATATAGAGTTGTTGCTACCATGCTCTGGCTTGATGAAGTCTTGTAATATTTGACCTCGTCTTGCGTCGGTGGCGAGTAAGACGCCTCATAGATCAAACGGTTCGGACATGGAAGCATCTCCGCCGGTATTTCAAGCAGTTTCCGTTTGTATTCAATTTTAGTATCGTCGTTCTCTGTTTCTTGGTCTTGCATCGCGTCGTCATAATGTTTCTCTTCAAACTCATCTTCTTCGTAATCGATGTCTTTTTTGTATGAACCTTGAATTGTCTTTTGAGGTTTTTCAATTTTACCAGCACCTAGATTTGTTTTTGTGTCCATTATGCAGTTCAGACGGTATAGAGAAGCTTTGACGCGTTTACTTCTTGTTTCATTACGGAGTTTGTGCAGCCAAGATAGACGACAGTCGCAGGTGAGTCTATTACCTGTAAAAAAAGAAGTATTTGAATCAAAAGCCGAAACTTCATCGACTTTTTTAAAAATTATATTAATATTATTATAAATAATATTAATAGACCCTCAGCTAGGCATATCTCTCGTTAAAAGTAATTTAAAGTTTATTGAGACAAAAAGAGTTACTTAAATATAATGGTGTAAATTAACAGACATTTTCATTTTAAATACTTTGGCAGTTAAATTAATAAATAACTTTACTCAAAGTTAATAAAAAAGTATAAATCGAATATGAATAATACTCCAAACAAATGTAAATCAAACCATAGAAATTCGCCCCAATCACTCATTTTACAATCCCACGAAAGTCCTATATAGATACATAGAGCTAGGATCATCCCCGCAATAAACAAGCCACGAAACCAAATTAACAGTGGACAAAGAGTAGTATATCATAGCGAAGCTGGACCAGTTTGCGGAAAATATAACATCTAGCCTGCCGCAAAATATAGACGCTATTAAATTGTCACAGAGCACTTAAACACAGTATTTCAAGGCCTGATTCATTGTAGTTCGAGGCACTAACGTCCCCAGATGGTTTGTGGGATTACGGACTTGGTTTTTTGGGCTGTTTGTTGCAGGTTTATTTGATGTTGTACAACACTCTACAGAGGATGATACATTTGTAAAACTTCAAGTGTGGAACCAACTTGCTTCCTTGTTTGGAAATAAAGAATTTACGGCGCTGTTTCGGTTTCACTTTGTTCGAAACAACCGTCGATTATAAAGAACAGAATTTAAGGTTCAGTCAAAGATAATAAAACAGAATTAATAACCTTACAACAATAAAATGAAATGCTATGATTATTTCCTGTTGTACGTCATAAAGTAATACGTCATGATAAACCAAATAACCGTGACGTTATAGCCACCGCGGCTAATCGTGCGGTTAATTGAACCATTCCGGTTAATTTTCAACACGGGATATGGGTTACTGAAGGAGCATACATCACAAGCGGCTCGGTAATTAACCGCGAACCCAGATGTTTGTAATGATAGTTTTTTTGCCATTTTATGGACCCAAAATTTCAGTTTTCATTTAAATGTTATTCACATCTGTAGTATGTATGTACCTACTGAACATGATGACATACCTACAAATGTTTGATATACGCGTAATGTAATATAATATATTTAACTTTTACTTCCTCCATTTAATTATTTCCGGACATCTCTCTAACTTTATAACGGGAAGGATGAGTAGGACGAATTGTCACGACATCGTTATTTCTCTTACGCCTGTTTCCTACGATTGATAAGCGTCTTAGAAGAAACAAACAACAAAATACTTATTTATCTTAACAAATGTCAGCAGTTACAAAGTAATATCGACACAATTTGTTAAGGATTACACAACTGAAAGAGCAAAGATAAATGATGAACAAACTTGTCAAAATATAACTCACCGTCTAGAGAGATTAACGCATAATTGGACTTCATGTTTTCTAAAACATTTTGCACTGCTTCTTGTTTCAGCGTTTCTAAGTTATTGTTCCTTAAATCCAAAACATTCAACTTTTGAATATCATCTAACACGCCGTCGTCTAATGTCCCCAACTTATTATCGGCTAGCGAAAGTTTTCGCAGCTGAGTCAATCCCCCGAAACCCCTCTCGGATATAAATTCTATTTCGTTGCCGTCCAGGTAAAGTTCCTGAAGACTCCAAAGTTCCGCAAATGCAAGGTCCCCTATCATCGTTAATTTATTGTTTCTCATATCCAACGTGATCAGATTAGACAGGCCTTGGAAGTTCTCCCTAATGACGACTGTCAACTGATTGCTGTCAAGATCCAATTTTATAAGATTGTTCAGATGTTTGAAACAACCTTCGTGGAGGACGCTAATTATGTTCTTCGACAGATACAGCCTCTGCAAATTAGGAAGGACGTAGAACACGTCCCGCCTCAATTCGGATATCTGATTTTCTACTAAGCTGACATTTGACAGCATTATCAGATGAGCGAACGACATCTTTTCCAGTTTCGCTATTTTGTTTTTGGGCAGTGTTATCTCCCGGAGCGTGGTAGAGTTTGTGAACGCGAACGATGGTATTGTGTAAATGTTGGCATACTGTATATTAAGGTATTGTAATCGTTCCAGCCTAACGATCACTTTTGCGGGAATGTACGTCAGCCCGCCGTCGGCTCTGACGTTGAATGTTAACTTTTCTATTTTTGGTTGTGAATAAAAATTGGACCAAAACGGATCGTCTTCAACTATACCGCCGTTGAATACCCAACAATCGGCCTTTGTGGCAGTTTTTATCTTTATACTTTCGCAGTAACAATGAACTTTGGACCCTCGGTCCTGTATATCGCAAATATTAACGTAGTGCGAGTAAATCTTGTCGTTCTTCCATCGCCTTTTGTCGTTCTGTCGGCTCTCAGTTACGTTTATTTCGACCGTCGCAAAGGCAATCATTAGAATCAGATATTTAAGGTCCATCTTTGTTCCTTTTTCACATCAGACTGATTTCTATCTGTAACAAAAGAAAGGGAGGTGTTTAGTTAGCGTCTATTTTGTTTTCTTTTATTCTATACTTTATACATCACCAATGTTCAAGATTAGATTCGATTAGATACATGGATTATGCGAAAGTCGGATAATGGGTTATTATTGGACTTTAATTGACACAGTTACAAACGTAGGTACTTTACTACATTATATGGAAAAAAGAGTCCAACGGTCTATTTTGCTTCACTTTAAATTAAGGACGTCAATGTGATGTGTTTATGTAAGGTCAACAACCTTACATGAAGATACAAACACCATGTGGACCCTCATACCACTAAATTGAAGATGTTATTAAGTATCCTAATCAAAGTTTTAATTCCGTCCATTAATCCTTTAGTGCCGCCTGCATCCTGCATCACATACGAAGCTAAATTAGACAATTATGAAGACATTTTGTTTAATGGAGACTTGCTCGTTTTTTTGTTTTTGTTTTTAATAGCTACAAATGTATTTGATGGCCTTTTAAAGGTGGGTATCATAACGTAGGTACTATATTCTAATTAGCTAATGGCTTTTCAATTTTAATCTATAATACTAATTACTATTATAATTACCTTTTTTTGCAAAGAGTCAAAATGGTTGAAAATATTTCGATCTGTTCAATATTATATTAAATAAAATCATACGAATAATTTTACTGTATTAATAGCAACTGTATTCAGTCTTCTTTTACCAAATCCGATAAATTATTCTTTTTGACCACATCACTAATGGCTAGACTTTAACGTGGTTTAAACCCTAGTTCACAAAGATTTGGTTTAAGTTACTTTTATAAAATTACTTCAATAACGAATACCAGTTGCACTACATAATCTAGTTTAAAGATTATTCTGTAGTAGCTGCGCCCCGCGGTGTTCCCCACTACATTTTTTCAGGATAAAAAGCCTATGTGTTAATCCAGGGTGTCAGCTACCTCCATATGAAATTTTATCAAAATCAGTCTAGCCGTTTGAGCTTGAAAGGTAATAAACATACAAACACACTCACAAACTTTCGCCTTTATACTCGTAATATTACCTTTTGTGATTATTTGTTTATTGGTGTGCAATATTCATTCTCATATCAAGTTAACTCTTCATTATGAAACAAATCCGTCGACTAATACACGTCGATTGTTTACATTGTCTACTAGACGGACAGGCAACATGTTTATGTATACCACTACACACAAAAAGCATCAAACAATTGTTCTAACATCATTAAGTATAAGACGTAGAGCTAAACAAAAACATTTAAGCGTCGCATTAGGTTTCGAATAAGCAAGTTTGTAACTTCAAAGAGAACACACACTATAGCCACTCTGTATGACCGTTTCAGATCCAAGCTTAAAGGGTTTGTATTGAGGGCACCCTGCTTAGGGGAGAACTGGCTCAAGAACTCAAAGGAGGTAAGGCTTTGAGTGATTTCAGGATATATTACCCCTTGTTTGAAGATGCTGCGTAACAGTTTCGCTTATAACTGCTGAGTATTTAAGATGAATGTTATTATTGTTGCGACTTGCAGGAATGAAATGCGCATATAAGTTTATATTAAACATATATTTTTAAACCCAAGCATTTTAATCAGCTAAGCACAAAGTACTTGTAAAGACGAATGAAACAAGCCCAAACACGATTACAGTGTTCCTATGACCACCTTCGACTTCATCATCAGACCAGCTCAAAAATACCATAATATTACACATAACCAAACCTACATATGTATGCAAAATTTCATCCAATAGGATGTCAAGAAGTGGTTCTAATTTAGATTGCAAGATTTGACCTAAACAAACTCACACACATAGTTACAAATATCGCAAATTAAATAATAGCTAGTAAAAAAATTATAGCTCATTATTAGACTAAGTATATTATAACACGCGACGTAAATATAGTGCTCGTCCCCCTAGACTGGTTAAATGTAGTTTGGCTCAACATTGCTTTTATTTCCTCAGTAACTATGTTTATAACAAAATTAATAAGACTTTAAATATTTATCCTTTGACCCTATCTGAATGCAAAAAAACTGTAACAAATTGGCTTTTCAAATTAGACTACACAGAGACAGAAAAAATTATAGTTACACTACAATAGATTCAGCTGATTATACACACATACGCTCGAATGCACATACTTTTCTTACACGCAAACACACACACACACATACACTCACACACACACATACACACACACACACACACACTCATCCACTCACTCACTCACTCACTCACTCACTCACTCCCACGCACACATACACTAACATATGGTACACTAAATTAATATCTCATCCTTTATTTACACAGTACATTATTGTTGATGATGTAAAGTTTTCACGTTGGCTGTTTACCTCTTTAGACTGTAAGGAGTAAGAGAGCCTGGAGATCCGTCATACAGGTCTAGAACCTAGTGCGGACTCCAGCTCTCAAAAAGTTATGTTTTAGCTATGTCTACGCTAAGCTAATTTATTGAACTATAATGTACTTTTTGAGAGAAATAAATAAAATTATTATTATTATTAAAAATTATTATATATAGCTCAATATTTATGACTGTCTTGTTGGTCTAGTGGGCACACAGCGCGACTACTGAGCGTTATGGCCTGGGCTCAATTTCCACGTTGGGCAAAGTGTAACTGGGTTTCTCCATTAGGTTATTGTCAGTAGCAGCATGGAGACTGGATTTGTGCTCGGTTTTTGAATAGGGATTCTATATCATTACTGGCAAAACGTGGGTGGGCACTTCAGCAAATATAGTGCGCGATATAACGTTATGATATTATTAGACTTTGTATCTAAATATGAAGTAGATAGATATTATATTGAAGTGCTGAGATGCTATCGTATACCGGTTTATATATGAATATTCAGTATTACCAGATATTACGCTCGAGCGCTAGTACTAAGAGCTTATAAACGTCTTAAATGAAAAGCGGGAGCACTATGTCTTTAACATAGTTTACTCATCATAGAAGACTGGTATAAGAAGGTATATTCCATGCATTTAAGTCGCTTATAGACTTCACATATAGCTACTATCTTACGCCTTATTATGATTAAAAACCTGTACATAGCATCAGTATTTTGGCAGCGGTTTTTAGTTTATTCTCGCGAAACCCTAGTTTTTTAAATGAAAAGTAGTCTTAGATACTCTTTATAAAAACCGCTATCTTCCAGTCCCGTCAAAAAAAAATATGCGCTTTTTTTCAAAATGGCAGCCAGAGCAGCAAAATAATTAATTCATAGACGTCACCCTTAAGACGTAAATACTAAAAAACGGAACTAGAAATTCGATGGATGCGAGAGGTGATACGGTGGCTCAGTTGGCAGAGCGGCGCCACGGTACGGCGACTGTCGCGGGTTCGAGGCCCGCTCGTGTCCATAATTTTTCAAGTTTCCCTTTATCAATTTAAAAATAATAAATATTCGAAAAGATCGACAAAATCCATAAATAAAAGCACTTATTTTCAAAGCTCTGTTAAAACTTTCCAGTTAGCACCAAATTACTGAACCATAAACTTTTAACACAACGTATGGCGATTACTAATCAATATTTCGCTGGCCCCAAGAATATTAAAATAGATATTAATTGACCCACATTGTGTTTGTGTTAATTGTATATAGCAGACGTTACCAAAATATTTTGTGGGCAAGTGTTTATAAACGTAACATACTGATAAATATTATAAGGCTCTCGAAACTTCGCCTGTAATGATGGATGAGGAAGTAGAGAAGTAATTATCGATAAGAAGTTACAAGCACCTTCTTGTTACGAAGTAGATGATTATTGGAATGAGGCGCGATAAGTGCCGTGTTTATATAGCTAATTATATGGTGTTTTGATACTAAAGTATAGCTGTTATTTCAAGTCGTATGTATTTATTTATTCTTTATACATATGACATGTATTATGTGTATTATTATGTAGTATGTTTTATTTAATGTGTTAAACTAATTGGAACTTTTTATATTACTTATTGTAATTTAATAGAAAAATAGACCTTCCCAGTGTTTGAGTGCAAGTTAAGCCTCGGGTCCCGTGCCTGGTATTATATTTCTACTGCTCATCTAACATTAAATGTGATGATAAGAGCATTTATTAATAGTTTTAATCGAAATATTAAATAATTAAGTGAAAATATTACTTTTATATTACACTCCTATATAGTTAACTAGTCTTAGCTGATACTGGCCGCCATGACAGTTTAGAATGAATTTATAAAGTACTGCGGTACTATGACTGTGCATAGCAGGATATTTTCCACAATGGAAAATGTCCCACTTCTACAACAGAAAATGAACTGCAATGCATGCTCAAAGTAAGATTGATACACATAAATTCGTAACCAGACCACGTATTAAAAAGAACAATCGTAAAAACCTTTAAAATAACGAAACCATGATGGATCTGTATTGATGATAGAACTCCATAAAACCCAACGCTAAAGAGAAGTGACAGAGCATTTAACGAGTGATTCATTATTATCGTCATTTACAATCTGACAATTACTCACTGGTGAATAATTACAGGCGGCTTCGTAGCTTTCGTTTGCGCCCGACAACCAATCAGCGATAATCAGGGAATAATGGTTTACTTTGTATTTAAATATGTATTTGAATGATGATTTAGTAAAACAATTTTTTGAGGGGACATTTTTACGGGTTTTAAAATGCTTAGAGTATTATTTTATTGACAATTTTTCTCGCCTATGTAGCCTCAGGGCCTTTGCGCTTCTTTAGACCCAGAACAGTGGACAAGTCGTTTCACAGACTTAAATATTACATGAGTTTTGCGAAATGTGTGTGCGCATCGGCACTTCTTAATCCACCTCTACATATAAGCGATACTGGCTCTTAGGTCTAGTGGTCGCTAAGAGCGCTGAGCATGCGGTCTTGGGTTTTGATCCCGGATCAGGCAAAAATGGTACTGAGTTTTTTCTGGTTGATGCCAATAGGCTCGCCTCCTAATACATTGGCAACTCTAACATAACTGGCGAAATACGGGTGTACTAAATGTGCATCTCTCCGGGGAATACAGGCGTGACGTTACATGACGTCTTTCTTTATTTCTCTTTGTACACTCTAAATCTGAATCTTAGTTTCAAAGAGTTAATAATAAAAATATATTTTTAACACAAGCTTTTAAATCAAAAGTAGGTACCACAATATTGTATTGAAAACAAACCTATTTAAGTATGCAAAAGTTCATTTCAACCGGATGTTAAAAAGTAGTTCTAAAGATTGCAAGATTTGACCTAACCAAACTCACATATATACGAAATCACATACGAAAGAAAGTTAAATAAAAGCTTGTATTATAAAAATAATAATAAAAAAATGTAACAAAAACAATCTGAATGAGAAACAAAGTTGTTCTAACCTTAATCCATCACCTTAATCCAATCCATAAATGTTAGTCATGTACAAATACCACTACACAATCCCAAACAGAAGTCTCACTACAAAACGTCAATTAACTGAATGAGCAAAGTTTACGTTCTAGATGTAGCTCATTAAATTTCATTTAGTGTGCTAACGACCTGTGTAGCATGCGGAGGGTTTATGAGCAAGTGTCGAGACAAAACCGTGGTACGACATATTTATGTTACCATTTATAATTAACGTAGCACAATAGGCAGAAGAGTTTAGCTGGAAAAGACAGGAACATTTGCCTGTGCATCTGTCCTATAGCTTTAATTAATAAGCAAGTGGAGTGTTTCAGTGTTGGAAAAGCCAGTTCCGTATGCACGCGGTTACAGAGTCAAATCTAGACAGGTGCCTCGCCTTTCCCCTGTATCGTGGGTGCGTTTCACAAAAATGAAATATCACATACACAAACACCCAGACTCGGGACAAATATCTGCGGCTGACACAAATTTTTGTCCCGTGCAGGAATCGAAGCCGCAACACTTAGCGCGAAGTCTAATTGCTTAGCCACTGCGCCAATCAGGTCGTCATAGCTTCGGCGTCATATTAACAATACATACATCTATACTAATATTATAAAGCTGAAGAGTTTGTTTGTTTGTTTGTTTGTTTACTTGAACGCGCTAATCTCAGGAACTACTGGTCCGATTTGAAAATTTCTTTCGGTGTTAGATAGCCCGTTTATCGAGGAAGGCTATAGGCTATATATCATCACGCTACGGTCAATAGGAGCGCAGCACTAATGAAGAATGTTTCAAAATCGGGTTGATTTTTTTCCATTCGACAGCTTCCCCTGCGTGCGCTGCGTAAACGGTTTAAGATTCGCCAAAATCATGTATCACAGAATTGTTCTTCCGTAAAAGTTCTAAAAAAAAGTCCACGACAGCATATGTCTATCTTTTAAGGTTGGCTCACTATAACCATTTTTATGCTTACCAAATTTGTTCAAAAATAATGCGTTATTTGCAAAGGTGTTTTTATACACATGAATATAAATCCATATCCAAATAAATACGTTATTCATCACAAGTGTTTAATTAAAAACAAAATTGCCCTTTATCTATACTAATATTATAAAGCTGAAGAGTTTGTTTGTTTGTTTGTTTGTTTGTTTACTTGAACGCGCTAATCTCAGGAACTACTGATCCGATTTGAAAATTTCTTTCGGTGTTAGATAGCCCGTTTATCGAGGAAGGCTATAGGCTATATATCATCACGCTACGGTCAATAGGAGCGGAGCACCAATGAAGAATGTTTCAAAATCGGGTTGATTTTTTTCCATTCGACAGCTTCCCCTGCGTGCGCTGCGTAAACGGTTTAGGATTCGCCAAAATCATGTAGGACAGAATTGTTCTAATTTGCATTATCACCGTCCAATTTTTGCGATAGTGTTACAAAATACTATATTATTATAGTCAATGTCATATTATAGTTAAGACATACATATATTGTGTCACTTAGTCCGGGTGAGAAAACAATCATAGAATACTTTGCTGTTTCCGAATATCCACGCGGACGGAGTCGCGGGCACAGCTAGTACATACATAAAGTCACGCCTGTTTCCCTGACATTCTACATGACCACTAACTACTAATTTAATTTGCCCCCTATTACATTGGGAACGAAAAACATAACTGGCGAAATGTGGGTGTACTATATGCGCAACTCTGCCTACCTCTTCGGGGAATACAGGCGTGATGTTATGTTATGTTTACTAATTTAATTGTGCCGTTAAAGAGAAAAGCTCTCTTTGTGTGCCCATACTACCCCTTTGAAAAATACAGATGAATTAGAAGCTAATTTTATTCCTATAGCAAAATTACATGCGCCTAGTGCGATAAGACCGCCCATTGTACATTATCCTTATACTGTACTTATGTTTATTTTTGGTGTACAATAAAGAGAAATCTATCTATCTACATGGTCCAAACATTGCAAACATTCAAAGACCAATTGATGTATCAAAATTGGTCCGAAATCTCTTCCATTCCGCTAGGTCTACGTACAAAGATAATTAAGCTAGTGCATCGCGCATACGGCCACCTACCGGTGTAAACAGCCTTTTGACTAACAGACTGTAACTAGGGACATCTGCCCCTAGGATCGTCGTCTAATAAATTTATACCTCTACTTATGAAAGCTACACAAGCGAAAATCAACCTTAAAACAACAGTGTAAAGTTCAATTTAAAAAAATGGTGTGATATGATTATATAATATGTTGCAAGTCTACGCTATATAGAAATTGGATTATAGTGTATATTACCGTGTTTATTATTTATAGATGTATTTTTCCTTATGCTTTCTAAATAGGGAGAGATTTTATGCTTTGAAGAGAATTACAAGTTAATTCCAGGGTATTAACATCACGGCTTGGCGTATGAAATTAGGGTCATTTTATGACTTAGATGAGCGGACTACCAAATAATATTACAGCTTGGTATATTACAAAACTTTAATCCATATACTATGGTACGTTATAAGGAGGGGCGTGTAGGGATTTAACAATGATAGTTATAGGCTGCTTAAATGGATAATATCTTGGCTAGAATTTTGTTTTGGAGTGTCTAAATAGGGTATAAAGGAAGTTTGAAAGTAGCACCTGTTTTAGTGTTCACGTAAATAAATTCGAGTACCTAACAGTAAAAATACTACTGACATACATGCGGAGAATTATAAGTTTAGAATTGAATTAGAATTACATTATTATTTAGATTCAAGTACATAAAGAAGTGGCATCACGGGCAATAGCTAGTCAAGAATTAAGTACAAGTCATATCGTAAATTAGCACTGATAGCCGAGTGGTATGACCGTTGGACTGCCAAGTCAAAGCTCGCAAGTTTAAGTCTGGCACGCACCAATGACTTTTCGAATTTATTTGCGTATTATAAATTAGTTATCAGTTGCTAAAAACGACGAAGGAAAACATTTTGAGGAAACCGGCATACCCGAAAGGTTTTTCAACGGTGTGTAAAGCCATGTCAGAGGCCCACAGGCGTTTTAAACTCTGACACCAGGTTGTTCAACAACCATAATATAAAAAGAAGATTGCAAATTTAAAAATAACGTCGAAATCAGAAACAAAGCGATTGCTCTACCAACTAAAGACGCTATTTATTTATATTTTATACCGAAAGCAAGCATACAAACTTGGCAATTCAGTCCGCAATCTGATTCCGAATGCGTTCTTTGTAGTGTGGGTAATTCTGAGGAACAATGCACATGGCTGACGATATGCCCGCAGCGGACAATGGTGGTACGTTGGACGCGAAACAAAATGCAATCCGGATTGTAAGATTTGTAAGCTTAATGATTTTTGTTCTGTTCATTTTGTAGAAGAATATGTTAAGGGATCGGTGGAGAGGATGTATAAGGCATGCATATGTCTAGGAGGGGTGGGTTTAGGCAGAGGCATTCATGAGCGAACACCTTTTGTTAAAAAACATAAAAACGTGACGTAACATCACGCTAGTATTCCCCGAAGGGGTAGACAGGGGTGCACATATAGTACACACATATTTCGACAGTTATGTTCTGAGTTCCAGTCTAATAGGAGTAAGTTTTGCATTCAAATCCAGGGCCGGGCATTGTTATTGGGTTGTTTCATAAGGTAATTTTCAGCGGCAGCACGGAGTCTGGATTTGTGCCCGGTTGATGGCAATAGGCTCGCCCCCTATTACATTGGGACCTAAAAACATAACTGGCGAAATGTGGATGTACTATATGTATACCCAGTATTCCCCGCCTGCATTCCGCTAAGGGGTAGGTAGAGATACACCTCTGCCTTCGGGAATTACAGGCGTAGTTATGTTGTTTCGCTGATAAATCCGGTCATAGTGAAATTTTAATGGTTCCTCGCATTGAATTTCATCCTAGTTTGAACTACGAAACTATTTAAAATACTGTTCCAACAGCCCGCTAACGTAGGAAGTACTTCGAACAAGCTACGTACGTATCAGGCCGACTAAAAGTTGGTCTGCATGAATGTTGGTTTTGCAACGCTGTACTTTTACACTAGTTTTGATGTTAAAAAAATCAAGGATGACGTCACGAGCTTTTTCAACTTTTTACTTTTTTTAGAGCATGATTTGCTTTAGCGTATAGAGTTTTAATTGATCTTCTATGGAGTTGCAAGTTTCATTACAGTAGGAAATAAATGTGTGTGATTATCAAATTTACTCATGTATGAACGTTTGTGAAACATTCACATCCTTATTCATAAACGAGGATCATACCGGCATTAACTAAACTCTGTTGTAAGTCTATTGACATCTCTATTCTTTGGCATGCAATCAGTGGCGGATATAATTTAGTCCATGGTTTAAATTGACTTTTTTTATGAATAAGGAGGTATTAGTTCTATTTATTACTGTAGACTACATAAATAAACCAGACGGTAAACAAACGCTATAAGTAGATACAACAAACAATGTTTTTTTTCCAATAGCTAGAATGTATCTAAGTAATTTGTACAAACACGTAAAAGATTTATTGTTCTTTTCAATTTCAAGATGGCGGTATAAAGGCTATTAAATATAAATGTGCGATTACTAACAAAAATACATATTTACCTTTTATTTCTTGTGAATAAAAGATTACCTATCTTTTTCTTTACACAATATTAGAAAGCTAATAATAGGTGTATTGTATTGAATTCCCCGAAGGGGTAAACAAAAGTGTCATACTGTCCCCTTACCATGAACTCTTAAAACAGGATAGAATAAGATGTGGAAGCAAGACCACAACGTTAACTGTCCTGCTTTAAATTTTCATGGTATGTGGCTGACATTTTGCTAGATAGAGTACGTCCCATTGTAATAGGGGGCTAGCTTATTGCCATTTAACTGACACAATACAACCTTAATAATGTCGTCCTAACCTAACGGTCACGGCCATCCCAACCACGGTTAACCGACTACGCAGGAGATTAAAGTTATTATGCACATGACACGTGTTTGAATAGAATAGAATATAAAAGAGATATTTATTTGCAAGAATAGAGAGACTTGTCTTCCGACTTATTGCGCCCCACGCTAGGAATTTCTCCCAGACTCGGGACAATCATCTGGGGATCGCACATTTTTTTGTTTCGATCGGGAACTGAACCTGCAACCCTTAGATCCGCAATCCAATCGGTTAGCCACTACGCCAATCAGTCATCAAATTCGAGCCTGTACTTCAACTATTAACAATTCTAAGTTCACCTTGAATTTTTATCTGTAATCTCGACTAATTAAACTAGAACGTATTTCCTCATCTTCCACTAATTTATTATGTAAACAAATCGCAGATCTCATTGATTACGCTAAAGGCCGTTGCTAATTAAGGGCAGTTACGCACGCGAAACCCGGCTACCAGAACTGACCGCAAGTCGCAAAATCCAAACGTCAAATCCATGAGTACTTTGTTTTAATTTAATGTTTGGATTGAAAATTTTAAGTTTGGTATCCTAGTTCGGTTGGAACGGTAATCCTTAAGTTAAATGAAGTTATTAGGTTAATCCCCTTTCGGGATCAATTGTTTTTAATAGAACAAACGATTACCCATTTAAGCTGGGCTTAAAGGTAATTGAATAATATTGAATTAATAGATCATTCAGTCCAATAGATTTATAAGTCAGGATTCGAACTTGATTTTTCTATATATTATTAATAATAATTTATATTGCTCATACTATATTTGTTCGAATCTTCATTAGGGTTTTTGTGTTAAATATACGCGTAGATATACAAGATGTATAAAAGAGGTGAGCAATTTTCACTAATTTAATCATCATCATAATTCACAACCTGACTTCACCCACTGTCTGTTCTAGCTTCATTTAGATACCTCCAGCCTTCCTTTCTAGACGTAGTACTGTAATAATGCGAGTCTATAACTCTATAGTCCATTAACATACACAAGCAATATAAAAAAGCGTTAGAAAAAACTTTTTTTCTACATTTTCTGTATAACAATAGACTAACTAGAATAACTTTGCTAGTTACCCAGATACCCAAACACCCAGACTCGAACAAAGAACTTTATTTTCTTTTAAAAAAACGCGTAAACTTTAACTCACAATAAGGTCGACATCGTAATAAAATATATTCCTATTTTTCAAACACCACTAACACATGTTAACAAGCTTGAATAAAGCCAGTTAAAAACTCCAGTATTTTCCGGAATACGAAGCTCAATATCAGACGCGGTACCGCAATTTTTAGCAGCCAACAACAAACGCCGTTCAAATCGACCGCTATCAAACTAACAATTTCCCGTGCAAATAAACCCGGTCCCGGGTACCCAAAACCATAGGTAGACGTTCAAGTGTCAGCGTTCAACGCTGATTAAGTCGACCGCACCCGGCCCGGATTGTCGAGTTAATTGCACGGTAAAAACCGGTACGGCAGAACTACAATTGCTTCATTAGTGGCGCCGAAACGGATTTCAATTTGCGCGCCGCGCTAAAATCGGCCGGTCATAATTGACAAATATGTGCCGTCATTATCAGTGTTCCCGATTTAATTTATAATGTCGTGTTCGCTAGTGGTAAAAATGAGTGTGGTTGTTTTTAAGTGCGAAAATATTGGTTCGATGTTGTGGGTGAATTGTACAGTGTAGGATTAAAAACACAAATCTCTTTCACCAGTAGTAACTTTCACGTCGTAGTAGTTTGGAGATGGACCGAGTTCGGTGTGCGCTTGATAAGTAATCCGAAAAAGATATTCTAGACACCAGAATCATAATTATATATAAAGGAGAGCACCTGTGTTTACCTCTTTAGTGATACATACGTGAACGTCTAGTGTACAAGCTTCTCCATTTTTGAAATTGGTTAAAAAAGAAATTTACATAAAATACTTTTTGGTGTCGCAAGATAATAGATAATATCTACATTTTTATTAATCGTTTCCCTACACTAGGACTTTTTACCTGTATCATGGGTGCGTATACAAATATGAAATGTCACAAATACAACCCAGAATCGGGACAAACATCTGCAGATCACACAGAGTTCACGGAGATCACGGGGTTGATTTGACCCTTACCCGCAACCCCTAGCGCAGCAGTCCAATCGCTAAAACACTGCACCAATTAGGCCGTTAATATTATTATTAAAAATAAGTAAACACTGAAAATGAAAATAC
Source organism: Abrostola triplasia (assembly GCA_946251915.1). NCBI lineage: Eukaryota > Metazoa > Arthropoda > Insecta > Lepidoptera > Noctuidae > Abrostola > Abrostola triplasia. The sequence goes on along the minus strand of OX276434.1, from coordinate 2,548,558 downwards.
AAGTCCATTGACCCTTACCCCACTGCACTCATAATCCACATAGATTTACAACAAATTAACTAAACAATTAAACCCAATGATATAATTAAAACAATCGCGTTTTGCGGTTTTACAAAATAATAGAACAGAGCCCAACTATAATAATTAAACAGAAAAACCTCTAAGCCGTTGAAATACAATAGCTTCATTAACGAATATCAAAATGGAATTCATTTTAGTCGGTATTTTATAAAAGGGTTTAACATTCAGGTTTTTTAGTGAAAAAATACCGTACCTGAATGATAAAGTTTAAAGTAAATTGGGGTTCAAATGAGTCGAGGTATAAAAAGGTATTCAGTTCTTACATTCATTTTAAGTAACCAAATTTAGAATTACACTAAACCTCAATTTAGCAAACATGAAACTATTTGTTAAGTTTTTAATTACCCTTCTAGTTATAATACATAGTTTTCCTAACTAATGTAAATGTTAACGCACAATTAATATTATAAACTCGATTTTCAAAATGATTTTAATTTGAATAACATAGTCAACAGAATTAATGCATTCTTCCCACAATTTTGATCCCACAATATTAAGTAAAGTATATAGCAGTGGTAGCCGAGCGGTATGACCATCAGACTGCCAAGTTAAAGGTCGCAAGTTCAAACCTCGGCTCGCATCAATGTCTTTTCGAATTCTTGTGCGTACTATAAATTAGTTATCAGTTGTTAAAAACACTGAAGGAAAACATCGTGAGGAAAGTGGCACACCTGAGAGATTTTTTAACTGTATGTCAAAGGCGGAATAAACTCTGACACCAGGTTGTTCATAAACCATACAATATGCAGAAGATTAAGTATAGTACAATAGTGGACATTATTATTAACTTAGACTAATAGATTTACTGCTAACAAAACGAACGTAAGTTACAACAAACCTTAATCCAATACAGAACTTTTTACTATTCGCAAAATGCTACACGCATCAAAACATAAACAAACCGTATTCTCGTAGCATTATCCCGTACCCGCGTATTCCCGTAGCATTATCGCGTACCCGCGTAGCCGCGTAGCACAAACGCGTAGTCGCGTACCGGCAACATTGCACGAACTATAATAGTTACAGATTGCCAGCACTGCCTTTGGGACCAAAATAATTAATATCCATTAATTACCAACTAATTCTATTAGTTTACGAAGGAAATGGCGTAACGGATCATAAGTTTGAGTTTGAGGCCGGATTGGCTGATTCCATTTATCAGTTGCTTAGGGTATGTTTGTATGTTTAATGTGTTAGTAATGTTTTGTTAAAAGTTTAAATACATACTTAATTATAATGGAGTATACCTACCTATAATAATATTGCAATAAGTTTACTAAGTGTTAACGAGGTTAAAATAATTATGTAGAGATGAAATATTTCTTAAAAAAATATTAATGTTAATGTAAAAATATAAAGTTATGCTTTACTATGATATTTTTTAAATTAACAAAAAAAATGTTTAAACCATCTCCACACACTAGAGATTTCTCCTGTATCGTGGATGCGTTCCACAAACATAAAATAAAACATACACACTACGAACAAACATCTACGGATGAAACAAATTTTTGTCTCGTGCGGGAATCAAACCCTTAGCGTAGCAGCCCGATCACTTAACAACTGCACCAATCAGGTCGTACAATAATAGGTACAGAGAGATATTTTTAAATCGACTCTCCGAAATTTTTACGTGATACATAATTCACATTTACCCCATCGGGGAATACAGGAGTGATAAAAAAACACATAAAATGTATAATAAAAATAAATAGACGAAACGTATAACAGTTTGTTAATAGCATGCGAAAGTTTGTCTGCGCCCCCACTCCAACACTCTAGGGGGTACCGTTCGCAATGAAATGTTGACTATTCACCTGCCCCCTTACCATGAAAACTATCGCGTTACATGATTATAACATGAGTTACACCGGCCGTGGTCACACGCAGTCTGCTTGATAAATGATAATGATAAATGATTATATTTCTGCAAATAGGTTTTTAAAAAAACACTTTTACACGTCTTCTTTTTTAAAACTAGATGGCATCGGCATTTCCTAACTGACTACCTCTGAGAAGAAATACCGAAACAAACTCAGGGGTCAAGGTCTCTTTTAAAGTCCAGACAAGCTCAATATTTTATGTGAGAACAGTGCAGGTGGTCTGAGAAGTGGTATTTTTAGGAAAGAACCACGGCGAGTTTGAGTCGACCTGTCCTTACAGACGCCCCGTCTCGTGCCATCTGAAGGACATTTGGCTTGTGACCACGGTTGGAGTAACTCGGTCGAAACGTCAAGTCAAAAATTAATTAACTTGTGTTCGCGTTAATTCCCGTGTTCTTATTTTCTATTATAAGACAGTTTACGATGTGGAAGCGAGACATCGCATTACACTGCACCTAGCGGCGTCTTGCTTCCACATCGCAAACTGTTCTGCATTAAGTGTTCATGGTACGGGGGCTGTACCTATTTCAAGTTCCACGGATATTTCAAACACTATAATTGAGTAAAAGGACTATTGTTTCCAACCGATCGAGGTATAAAAGAGAATTGGGAAAGGAGAATTTAACCATTGCCCCTTAATTGGAGAGAGATTACCGGTTTTCTTTTTTATTTTTACTCTATTGCTCTACTTGTAAGCTCGTTGGGTATAAGGTATGTTTTTACGCAGATATGCCTCTACTATCTTATTACCTGAAGGTGATATTTACCTCTTTAAACTTAACCTATGCTAGGAGGGAGCCTCCATGAGTAGCGATACTTAAACTTTACTAAAAGTACGTCCAGCGCACCGTGGACGGTCAACCTCTCTACGGGCCTTGTTGACTGACTAATCCCTACACCACCGCTTGTATATTCTATGTGGCAATTAGCTCATGCCAACACAAAGAAGAAGAAGAACTTTAACCTTTAAGTCTGGCTATTTTCTCATGCCGATACGAAGAAGAAAAATAATTTAAACCTTTCTTAAGTCTACTGACATCTCTATCCTTTGACCTGAAAATAACAGTGACACGTAAAATTTTTCATGACCTGATTGGTGCAGTGACTGAGCGATTGGACTGCTGCGCTAAGAGTTGCGGGTTGGATTGCGGCACGGGACAAAAGTTTGTGCGATATGCAGACGTTTGTCCCGAGTCTGGGTGTTTGTGTATGTGATTTTTCATGTTTGTGAAACGCACCCACGACACAGAAGAAATGCCTATGTGTGGCGAGGTTTTTTTTAAATAAAAGATTTGGTTAGTATTGTACCCACTGAATTAACGATGATGTAAATAAGATAAATAATACAATAAAGCGTACTGACTGCCTCGTTGGTCTAGTGGTTGCTAAGCGCGACTGCTGAGCACGAGGTACTGGGTTCGAATCCCGGGCAATGTGTTACTGGTATTTTCCATTAGGTAATTCTCAGTAGCAGCACGGAGTCTGGATTTGTGCCCGGTTGATGGCAATAGGCTCGCCCCCTATTACATTGGGACCTAAAAACATAACTGGCGAAATGTGGGTGTTCTATATGTGCACCTTTGCGCAATAGGCTCGCCCCCTATTACACTGGAACCAAAAAAAAATAACTGGCAAAATGGTGGTAAACTATATGTGCACCTCTGCCTACCCCTTCGGGGAATACAGACGTGATTTTATGTTAATAGAGCATGTTCAGTGCGGGGTGAAGAAAGCCATAATATTAAGGCCGATCTCAGTATTATTGCATTCTTCACCTCACTGCCTAACCTACCTACGCTTAAACTAAAGCATACTGTCCAGCCTCGTATCCTAGTCGCTTTAAGCCACAACTCTAATGAGGCGATTCATTAAGCTTAGTTAAATGAATTGGTATACCAGAAATTTTAAACCAACAAAAGATAAAAGTTCCACTAAATGCCTGAACCAAATCTCTGAGGATTCGCTTCAAATAAATAGTGCTGCGCTAACTGCTTTTAAGTTTAACTGAGCAGAGTTTCGGCGAATTATGTTCATGTGGAATATTCATTTTGTCCTTTGTGACATTATATAGGCTTTCATTTTATTTATTTTTTTATTATCTGTTCTATTTATTATTGTAGCTACGTGGCTATCGCACAGATCGTCGATCCTTCAGGAATCAAATGCTTAGGATACATTATTTTATATACTGTGTTTATAAGTAACTTGCAGCTAAACCTACATTAAAAATAAAGTTATAATAGTGTTGAGTCTATCTCATAATTATTTAACACTACTTATTACGTCTATAGCCTGGAAGTACGATATAGTATACAAAACATTTATAAAAAATACAGGTATACAAAACAGATATAGTATAAAAAACACATATTACTGATAATTACGAATACTTAAAGCGATAAGAAACATTAAACTTCCAAAAAATGCTCATCACCATTTTACTTTGCCGTCAGATCTCACCCTTTAGGCAAAACGCGATAATATAAATGTACCAATCAGCATTAGGCCTCACCTTGACAGATAACTTAAGCTGTTAATGCAGAATATCAAGAAAGCAAAATAAACATTCAACCTTACATTTTAAAATATTTTTCTCGCTTTAAAACTTATCTCCAAGCGAGCAAGCAATATGAATATTCGTAAATTATTCTTCATTTAAATGTACCACTTTATATATCTTGATAATAATATGAAGTATGTAAGATTCATAAGGAAATCATTCAACGCACCTAAAAAAATTAAACACATAACGTAACATCACGCCTGTATTCTCCGAAGAGGTAGGCAAAGGTGCACATATAGAACACCCACATTTCGCCAGTTATGTTTTTAGGTCCCAATGTAATAGGGGGCGAGCCTATTGCCATCAACCGGGCACAAATCCAGACTCCGTGCTGCTACTGAGAATTACGTAATGGAAAAACCCAGTAACACTTTGCCCGACCCGGGACTCGAACCCAGGTCCTCGTGCTCAGCAATCGCGCTTTGCAACCACTAGGCCAACGAGGCAGTCAGTCAAAAAAATTAAAAAGTGAAGCAAAATTATAATGATTATATTATGAAGGAAATAAGCCTAGAAAATAAGTCCCTAAGCAGGGCTGCTGAGTATGAGGTCCTTCAAATCCCGGGGCGCACAAAAATTGTCTATTCGGTATTTCTCAATAGCAGCACAGAGGTCGAATTTGTGCCCGGTTGATGTCAATATACTTGAACTGTATTAGGAGTACATTGGGACATATGACATAACTGGCGAAATGTGAGTGTACCTATACATCTCTGCCTGCCCCTCCGGGAAATACATGCGTGATGTTATGATATGCTATGATTACATTTTATAATAATAATAATAATTGTTTATTCGCGTACATGTTATGCTTATCAAGAGAAAATATTCTGCAAGTAACAAGATAAATAACATGAAAAATTAAAACGCAATTACATACAGACACAATTATGATCGTAGTACAACAGAAACGGTATAAAAAGTGCCTGAAGTACCTATACATATAGTGTATAATGACGTACCTATAATTATATAGTGGGAGTATAATGACGTCACGTCTTTTCAAGTATATATTATTACGTTTTCCACGAATCTACGGCCAGTGACAATAATAATGTACTCTCGACTTTTTAAGGTAAAGTATGAATAAGGTTACATGTCATTTTAGATGGACTTAAGTCACTGGCTGATATGAACACGGTATTTTTTTTCGTTGGAGCTTTCGATTTCTCTTTTCAAATACATGTGGGCCTTTTCAAATATGGTATGTAATTTCGGGATGAAATAGAAATGTTATACTCTCTGTTATATATTTTTTAAATTACTTCGATAGTGATATTGTGCTTGTTAAGCGCGACCGTTGAATTGGTCCTGGGCTTGTATCGTGGATCGGACGAAGCGTTACTGGATTTTTCCATTAGGTAATTCTCAGTAGCAGCACGGAGTCTGGATTTGTGCCTGGTTAATAGTAATAGGCTCGATCTCTATAAAATGTTTGTGTACTATAATGTGCATCGCTGCCTACCCCTTCAAGAAATACAGGCGTGATGTTTTGTTATGTTTATTAATTTGGGTTTAAAAATGCAACTACTAGACAACCCAGCATATTTTCAGTAGACATAATCACCAATATTTTAAAAAATAAATACTAAAATATCAGTACTTACACTTTGCCCGTATGTAACACCTCAGTGAGCATGCAAAGGCGAGCGTTGCAAAAACGTGTGGCCATTCATGCGTCACTGTTAGGCAAAAGTAACCAAACATACAGCCTACACGCCTCGTCTAGTCATAGCTTAACTCTTCACGTAATCGATAAAGTAATAAAAAGAATGTGATCCGTCATGGGACGCCTGGCAGATGTGAAACATCGTGTGTGTACAAGTAGTAAAAGATAATATTATAACAGGAATTAAATATAGCCTAATGAAAATAAAAATACGTTTATACCTCAGTATAGCGTGGCGACCCGTCGCCACACCGAACACTCTACTACACATAATATATATATGTATACCTTAGTATAGCGTCGCCACGCCAACAATTCGGTTTACAAGTGAGCCTATAGATGTTTCACATCAAAATAAAATATGAGTCTACTAGTTGAAAAGCGTGTTAAAAAGACCCTTTCGCGGAATACAAACAGTTAATCATTTGAATTCGGTTCCAAATAAGAAATTCATTCAGCTGGTAAGGTTTAATTAATATGCATAAAAATATACCACTGTCAGGGTCGTATTCGAATTAAAGTGTTAATTAAAAATATGATATCTGCCAATGATTTACAACACTTTTTTACCTGACTGCGGCGAGACCAAAAAAGGGTTATTTAATGAAACATTACGTAGTCTGGAACGTAAAACGAATAGACAAGACTCTATGTCTCCATTTCAAAATTAATTCCAATTTCAAAATAATTAAAGTCAATAATATACACGTGATTATGTCCTGGATGAATGCAATTGGCAAGCTGTCGTTCATTGTGGCGTTCTAAGGAGGAGGCCTTTGTTCAACAGTGGACGTCTTCCGGCTGATGATGATGATGATTATATCCTAAGGATTTTTTTTATTATTATCTAGTTAGACGTCACCGCGTCGGTGACCAACAGCACTCCTCTGCCTAACCCTTTAAAGAATAAAGGCTAAACACCAAAAACGTAAAAGATAAATTCCATTTTAAACAACTAGACATCACATTTAAAACGATTCTCTCATTACGGCTCCCAAATCTTCAGCTATCTACGAGCTTATTCGATTAAAATTTCCATGGGTGGCGGGCGATTTAACAAATTTTACGAGTAAAACTTTGTAGTAAATTAGGCAGGGAGTTAGCTTACGTCTAGTCTGGGAGTATGAAATTAAACGCTAACTTTTATACGCGTGACTTATTTATCAGTCTTCAAGTTTCGTACTGATTAAAATTGGTGCAATACAATTTAGAAGTACAATGACTTTGGAAAATGAAAAACCAAAGGAGAGGCCTTTGCCCATCTGTGGGACATTATTTAGACTACACTAAAAAGAACAAATCACAAACCAAAACACAAATCGTTGATGTTGGACACAAAGCCGCTAGTTTGAAGTGGAACTGGGCTGGCCACATCTGCCGCATGCCAGACGATATGTGGGCAAAAACCACTACGGAGTGGATGCCACACAACATCAAAAGGCGTCGCGGTAGGCCCAGAAGGAGATGGCGGGACGAGCTGGACTCCTTTAAAGTAAATTGGCCTATTGCAGCTCACAATCGAGAGGAATGGAGGAAGGAAAGGGAGGCCTTTGCCCTGCAGTGGGACGATCATGGCTGAAATAAATAAATAAATAATAAAAAGAACAATAATATTATTGGTTTAAGTTTCTTTGTTGAAATGTTTTGCAAGTTGTCCAAGGCGAAAGTTTGTGAGTGTGTTAGTATGTTTGTTATCTCTGCACGCTCAAACGGCTAGACCGATTTTTATGAAATTTAATTTGCAGGTAGCTGATACCTTGGACTAACATATAGGCTACTTTTTATTGTGAAAAAATGTAGCAAGTAACACCGTGGGGCGCAGCGATTAATTTAATAAGTTCAATTTTCCGTCCATTTACCATCATGGTGGAAATAATGGTAAAACGGCCTTGATTTGTTGCCAGTTCCTTTAGTTCATTACTTATTTAGATAAATATTTGTTTAAACATGGTGTAGGTTATCATTATTGTGATTTTCTAGACTACTAGGTAAAGGCGTTGTTTAAGTTTGACGCTATAAATATAACGTAGAAGGACTGTCTTTGGAATTTAGCCTTGTATATTATTCATTTTAGAATTCACACTAATGTTACGGACAATGTATAAGTAGGACTGATATCTACCAAGTAACCTGTTTATTTATATAATATCTACCAAGTAACCTGTTTATCTAGTACCTTGTTGGTCTAAGCACGAGGTCCTGGGTTCGAATCCCGGGTCGGGCAGTGTTACTAGGTTTTTTCATTCGGTAATCCTCAGTAGCAGCACGGTGTCTGGATTTGTGCCCGGTTGATGGCAATAAGCTCGCCCCCTATTACATTGGGACCTAAAAACATAACTGGCGAAATGTGGGTGTACTATAGTGCCCCTCCGTCTACCTCTTCGCGGAATACAGGTGTAATGTTATTTTATGTTTACCCGTTTATTTTTGTTAGTAGTAAGTAGTTACCTTTTAACCACTGCCCCCTTACCATGAACTTTTAAAACAGGACAGATTACGATGTGAAAGCGAGACGCCACTGTGTGCAGTATAATGTGGTGTCTAGCTTCAGCGTATTGGAATGTGGTAAAAAAATCAATTCAAAGACATCATTAATACCCACAAAGTGACAAGCAAAAGCTATTTCTAAATAGTGCCTTACAAAAGTCATATTTAAATACTAAATTTTTATACGGCCGCTTCCATTCGGATATAATTAATTAAAAAATAATTAATAGTCTGTGCGATTATTACCCAATTTTAATAACGCATATGTGGCAAGCGGCCCGTACTATCAGTTTTAATTAACTCGATAGCCGATCGCTTAATTAAAATAAATGTGCGTTTTTATAATGGAACCGCCTGTAATGGGTACTACAGAGCCAACTATGGGTGTGTTTTAGTGAGGTTCGGAATTCGTTCGAAACATTCTATAATGCTATTTTGAAACTGTTTAAGTTTCTTATTTTTTTCTATAAGCTATTTTTAAGTAGCTATTTATTTCTTCACAGGCAGGCCTCTCTTTTGAGTTTTCAATTTTCGCTAAATTGTCAAACGCTGGCCACTTTTCTTAAAATACAATACTTAGTATACGTATTCGAAATTACAAAAAACGATTCAACGTTTTTAAAGATCGAATTTATTATATCGTGTACTGTAATCGTTCTTACGACCAATGAGATCGTTTCATTTGAACATTAATTCTAATATTCTAAACATGAACTAGTACAAACATTTGAAACAATAATTATCTACAGTCAATGGTTAGTTATCTTTATTACGTAGTAGGGTCAACGACAATTTATTCCATCAAACAGTTAATTACTCAAAAAGCTTTTATACCCTTTTGTGTGATGTGAAGAGAGTTGATTTATGCCCGTAGGGGACGAACGCATTTATATTATTATATTCATTTTATGTGCAAGTGCAATTTATTCATAAAAGGTATTTTCGTTTTTTATTACAATTTACGGTTTGATACCATTGTTTACATGCTTACATTGTTTTGCCCGAGACTGACCACATGAACCATTTTATTGTGCCTAGTTAACTTGTAAACGTAAGTAGCCTATGCATAATGTCGTTATCCGAAGTAAAAGCTATAACTAGACAACATTTTGACAGAATCGTTTCAGCAATTTAGCATTCTGCAGAAAAAAAACAATACACAATCTATTCGAAGCATCAATTAAATTAAAAACAAAACAATACCTCCAGTAGAAGTATGACGTCAATTGGCACGAGAACATTCCACAATAAATACTCTGCCAATATTTGGTTAGGGATCGTTATTGAAGTGTACACACTCAAATTGCTTTCGGTAAACACTTTTAATATTGTTTCATTTTGCACTTGATATATGACCGTTCATTTTACCTGTACTGGATTTTCAATATGCGCGCATGATAAGCGCGACTAAACATGAGGCCCTGGGTTTGAATCCCGGGTCAATAAAAGTCTTATTGGGTTTTCTATTAGGTAATTATCAGTAGCAGATGCTTGCTTCTTGCTTGATTCTCAGCTCAGAGTCTGGATTTGTGCCCGGTTTGGCGAAATGAGAATTAATCGGGTGCACACAAAAATTTCGCCCGACCAAAGGTGTGTGACCTTTGCCTACCCCTTCGGGGAATACACACGTAATTATGTTAATATGTTCTTTGGTAAAACAAATTATGAAACCCGCGCGACACCATGAAAGCTTATTCAAGATTTCCCTACGTTGTCCACTAATACCTCACCTACTCAAACATTATATTCCTCTAACAAAAGCCGTAATCCGACAAACAGGACAGCAATTTTTATTTTAAGTATGAATGTAATGAAAAACTAATTAATATTCGAAACGCACGCAACCAGCCGCATTTACGATTAAATATTTTTTTAAACGAATTTTATCACGCAGCCGCTACTTCGGGTATGTAAACAGTAACTAAGGTCATACCTCTCCCAGACAGGTAGGTAAACAAATTAGATACAGAAGGTTTACAGACTGCCACGTTGGTCTAGTGGTTGCTAAACGCGACTGCTGAGCACGAGGTCCTGGGTTCGAATCCCGGGTTAAAGTGTGAGTTTTTCTCATTAGGTAATTCTCAGTAGCAGCACGGAGTCTGGATTTGTGCCTGGTTGATGGCAATGGTCTCGCCCCCTATTACATTGTGGCCAAAAAACATAACTGGCAAATGTGGGTGTACTATATGTGCACCTCTGCCTACCCCTTCGGGGAATACAGGCGTAATGTTATATGTATACTTTATTACATAGTTCTTGTCGTTTAGTCTTTCTTGTGTCTGGTGGATAAGCGTTTGACAATGAGACCTCCAATAATTACTTTTAAAATTCACGATATATAGGGAGTGTAATAAAATTATGATGTACAAAGCTGTACCAATCTAATTGTTTCTATGGTTACTAAAAGCGTCGGACACGGTAAGGCTGCGGTTCCACTGAGGCGGAGTGGAGCGGTTTCTTTTTTTTTCGATCTTGTCTCTCGCAGTTAGCTCTAAAGGAGCTCTGACTGCTTAACCGGTCGTTTGGTGAGACCTAATAAAAAGCCTCCAGCCAGGAAGTGGAGCAGTGCGGGGCAGAGCTGTGAAATGGATGAGAGATGTGGATTTCAAGCCATGTGATTGGTGAATCGCGGCACAGCTCGTCGCCTCTCCGCCTCAGTGGAACCGTAGCCTAAGCGTGGGTAGTTTCAAACAGTCTGTTAACGTTACATACGTATGTCAAATAAATAACGATTACAGAAGATGTTTAACGTACGTAAGACATGAAGCGTTATTTATAGCAATAAAATAGCGGTTGTCAACGTTATTGAAATAACGTTTTCGTTATTAGGGCAGCAGCCTTGTGAAATAAAATGACATTAACTATTTTGTTTTCTACTGGCAAATATAAAATAAAATCACATAACATCACGCCAGTATTCTCCGAAGGGGTAGGCAGAGGTGCGCATATAGTACACCCACATTTCGCCAGTTATGTTTTTCGGTCCCAATGTAATAGGCGGCGAGCCTATTGCCATCCACCGGGCACAAATCCAGACTCCGCGCTACTACTGAGAATTACCTAGTGGAAAAACCCAGTAACATTTTGCCTGACCCGGGATTCGAACCCAAGACCTCGTGCTCAGCAGTCGCGCTTAGCAACCATTAGACCAACGAAGCAGACAAAATTAATGGAATTTTTAATATTTACGTGTAACCCGCTCTAAGTATTGCGGGTTCGATCACCGTGCACGGTAAATATTTGTGAGATCCACTGATATTTATTTTGGGTCGAAACGTTATGCACGTGACATTTATAACCAAACCCTCTCTATTTATAACCAAACATACAGCAATAAATTAAAGGGATACAATCATGGTAACGCGTACATACAATTTTGGTACCAACATTCGTATAGTGCGCGCAAAACTTCATGAGCTCTCAGTTGCATAGCATCCGTTGAATGAAACGGTGACAGAGAGAGAATTAGTTCGATGTACTTGTGCGGTTTTAAATTCGGACCTAACTTCAAAAGGCTCATGAAGTTTTGAGCGCTCTATATTTTCGTAAGCTCATTTGTTAGTAGTGGACTTTCTTTACTTTTCTACACTGTGGTGATATACCAGACAGGTGCGTCGTAATAATATATGAGCTGTGTCGAGGTCAACCCTGCACTATATCAAATCTTTTGTGAAAAATGGCGTGCTGGGTAAATGGGGTTCAGTACATAAATAATAATTAGTTTAGTATTTATTAGCTTAGTGGTAGGCGCGTGGCTTGGAGTTTTATGTTTTGTTTGATCCGCATACTAAGAAATGATTGTTGGTTGGTCGTCGTCTAATCATCAAAGAGTATGTTGGTACACATACTCATCTGACCTCATAATAGAGATATCTCTGTATCAGGCCGCTAAATTTAAATTTAGAATAACAAAAAACATAACATTTATTTTTCTCAAACCGTAATGGTGCCAGGATCTTGCAATTATGATTTTTTAAACTAAGAACACAATGTGTTGTATCAAGTACTTTTTCGTATTAAGTAGATACTTGTATTGCAAAAGTAACAAGTTTTTTTTTATTAAAAGCCGTCGTTTCAGACTAGGAAAATCTCTTGTGTCGTGGGTAGGTTTCATAAACATAAAATATCACATACACAAACACCCAGACTCGAGACAAACATCTGTGGTTCGCACAAATGTTTACCCCGTGCGGCAATCGAACCCGCAACCTTTGGCGCAGCAGTCCAATCGCTTAGCCACTGCGCCAATCACGTCGTCGTCATTATTACATATTATTTAAACAAATCATCATGTATGTCAAAAGTTGGTGAATATTTCAAATCCCAAAGTTTATTAATATGGTCCCCTATGTTACATTTATAGGCAACTGAGTAGGTAGAGGTACATAATATCATTATGTAATGTTTACTCGTGTAATTTGATCGTTATTTATTTCCAATATTATTTTAGCCTACAGTCTTGTATTTACTTAAGTAATTATGTTAGTTTTACCTATATTAATATTTATAGGTAGGACAAATATTTTTTGCTGGTTAGTTTGTTGCGCCGTTTCTTCTTCCCAGCGGGAGCGGTTGTAGGCGGGTGTTTCGAGAGCTGTCTTGACGTAATCAGATTAAAAAAAAAACTATTATTTAGTCTATTTTGTATAAATGATTTTTGATCTTTAAGCATATAATAATATGAAAAAATATTCATATAAGAACTCAAAACGATCAAAACCACGTAAACGACGTTGCTGTTATCAATATTCTACTTAAATAATGTCAATAGGAATAAAGTTTTAGTGTCTCAGTTTTAGGATTCAAAATTGATTTGAACAAGTGACGTATTAAAGCAAAACCCAACCTTGCCATTTGATTGATGACATTTTATTTTACACGCACCCATCCCTCTACATATTAATTTTATACCCAATTCAACATGAGTGATTACACAAATACGAAAAAAACGTAACACCGACTAAAAAACATTAAACGCGACTTTTTTTATGAAAACCTCGTTATAAGCTCCAAAAAAAACTCGTAAAATTGTCAAAACAGGCGCGAAAACTTTAAATTAGGAACAAAAAATTGTGCCAGCGAACATTTGTGTGAAATGACGTAATATTGGGTAAAATATGGGCACACGTGGCGTTGCTGTGCGTGACTCCCCTTGTCCTGCTTTATTAGCTTTAGGAACGCTTTGAGCGTTATGTACTCCTGGTACCGCTGTACAACAAATAGGATTTAAGTTTACATTTTGCGGATGTTGGATGAAAAAATATTGTTTTATAAGGTTACGTTAGTCCTTATAACGAAGTGTTTGTCGCAAAAGTCTATATCGTCGCAAATTTTACTAAACTCAGATCAAGTCAGGTTCTACAGTAGTATTATTTCCTCACAGCACAAAAACAATTATCTTATTCAAACCAGCAATATTTGTTTAAGTTTTAACTTCTTCCGATTTAAGTGACAAACCTGTAATGGGGCACATGAATGTTAATAGGCACTTTGTCAATAGGCCACCTGTTTTGGGTTCAGTGATGAGCAATCAAACATAGGTGCATGTTTAGACCTGATAAAACAGGACACACCTTCACACATCACAGGAATAGTTGTGCAAAGTATTATGTAGGTACCTATGTTTGTATAACGCGCGATGCACCAACCCCACCGTATAATTTAATTGGAACAAACAAAAATCTGAAGCACAATAAAATAAAAGCTACCAAAACCGCAACACGGGAGCCAGCTGAAAAACTTAAATAACAAAAAATATCCGCGTGAAATATGCGCACATGTGTCGTACGGCGCGTGACAAAATCCTTTGTGCTGCTTTATTATAATGTGTACGGTTAATTGTTCCGACAACTGACGCATGCTGGCGGGACACGTTTTTTGTGGGGCTTTTTGAATATTCAATGGTCGAAAGAGGTTTAAGATATCGATTGGATTTCGCGTTGAAAGGCAACGTTACTGTCTGACCCGATTGTGGTGGGTATGGGATTGCTACCAATAAATGCTTGCTGAGCTGAAAGTAGTTGCCTATAAAAGAGACGATTATCCCAGATAATACGGTACAATTTTAAGAAAAATAAAATTTTGACATATTGGTAACCAAAAAAAGATTAGAATATTTTAATATTTACATACTAAGGGCATATTTTATCCGTAGAATAAATTTGACGTTATTATATTTAAACTGTCACATTGATGATTTTATCCTTAAAATAATTTATCTAACGTTTGAAGAATCGGCCCCCAACCTAATAACTAAACTAATCTACCGGGCTATACTACATACTTACTTTACAAATAAACGATGCACAATCTAATTAAGAAATGTAAAAAAAAAGCCAAATCAAAAATGGTTTGAATATTTAAACAAATGGCTCAAAAATATCCAACTAAAACTAACCCTCTAAAGGACAATCCACACCACCTTCACTAATGATCAAAAAGTTAATTACCACTACCGGGGCGCGCAACATACGTTTCAATTTGGCCTAACAGTCCGTTCGGAGTAACAGATATAACCGTAAACTTTTATTGTGGCTCGTTAGATCCTATTAAAAGCTATACAGCTTGCATTTTAACTTTGGAAATTGTATCAGAGGGTTCGATGAGATATTGATTTTTGTAAAAGGTTGACGATATATGGTTTGGTAACGATGTCATGGATCAAGATTGTAGGATTATAGATCCTGTGTGGTACTAGCCTGTTCTGGTATCTGATACAGGGGATTTCTGTGTGTTGGATTACGTAATTTTGATAATTATACATGAAATATAACATACCAACTATAATCTCGCCTCTAATCAGCTTAAAGATAGGCAAAGTTGTTCTCCTTTATTGGTAGTCTTGTTACTCATATTTTATAAATAGTTGGCGAGCCTATACCACATTCCCACGGATTCCAAATTATTTTGTTACTACGCAGTTACTCGAACCTAAAAATACTGCGTCACTATTGCTGGTAGTGACGCAAAGCAAATAATCACAATGTCTACGCCGTAAGCTAATAAAAAAATATTTAAAGTTCTAATACAATACATGTGAAAGTTTGTCAAATTAAAACAATGATTGTTGTCCTATCACGACTTACAGATTGAAAATTACAAGCAGGTTAATTGTAGCCGTGATAAAGACATATGAATTTTTCCACTGGCTCTTTGGTCTATTGGTTGCTAAGCGTGACTGCTAAATATGAAGTCTTGGTTTCCAATCCCGGGTCGGGTAAAGTGTTACTAGGTTTTTCGATTAGGCATTATCAGCAGGAGTCTGGATTTATGCTCGAATAATGGCAATGGAATTGGCAAGCTGTCGTTCTTTGTGGCGTTCTAAGGGGGAGGCCTTTGTCCAGCAGTGGACGTCTTCCGGCTGATGATGATGAATGGCAATGGGCTCACCCTCTTATTACATTAGGACGTATACCTATACATAGCTGACGAAATGTATACTACACATCTTCAAATTGATTATGTTTAGAATGCAAGCATAGATGCAAGTGAGACCGCCGGCAACAAGTAGTATGCAAAATGTTTTTTAAACACTGACTTTTAACACTGTTTAATGTTGTCTAGCTGCACTAAAAAGTACAAAAAATCTTGTACAAGCAAAAAAAGGCCTTGCAAGAAAACTGTAGCACGGTTTTCACTTAAACATTTAGCTTGTGAAATGTGAGCGAAAATGAGTCGCGACCTAATTCTCCACATTTTCGGTTTACGCTAGTGAACTCTCTAATGCGGTTTAAGGACGATTGCCGAGATATGTTATGTGTTAATGGCTTAAATTCTTCCAGTCTTAATTGCTTCAATTTGCAGTAATGTTTTTCATGGAAGAGTTAAATGTAATTGATGACGTTTTATTTTTAAGTGTTACTAACACTTATTAGCCTTTCAGTTCACAGACATGTCGTATGCCATGCTTAAAGTACATCATCTTCAGCCGGAAGACGTCCACTATTGAACAGAGGCCCCCTTAGAACGCCACAATGAACGACAGCTTGCCATTTGCATCTACCAGTTGCCCTTAACTCTGTCGATATCGTCGGTCCACCAGGTGGGAGGCCAATGCTGACGCTTGATTTGGCAAAGATTGGAAAATCCTTAAAAAAATTGGGACTGTAAGCAACAAGCGCTGTATTATAATAATAATAATAAATAATAATATTTTTTTATTTATTTTCTCCCAAGATATGTACATACACTCATTTAAAACAATGCTTATTATATGGAAGGGAGACAGGAGCCCAAACTAAGTAAGAATCTTGTGTCATGGGTCTCCTGGCCTCCTTGATATTATTACCTTGAAGATAATGGCAATGGCCAAGGCTACCAGCCCTATACTTTTATATAAAATCCATTGTTATTGATAACTAACTACAACACACTTAACCAAAATTGCAACGATTTATAAACATCATCTACAATTGTATTTCAATATATTATTACAGTACTGTAACTTCCAAGATTGATCTACAACACTCTACCAAGTCAAAAAAATCGGTTTACAACGATCTATCATAAGTTTTCTCATTCTTATTTTATGACCACCATCGTTATTGATGACAATAATCTATAGAGATGCAAAACAGCCATGATACATCACTTCATAACATCATGCCTTTATTCTCCGGAGGGGTTGGCAGAGGTGCACATATAGTACGCCCACATTCCGCCAGTTATGTTATGGGTCCTAACATACAAGAGGGCGAGCTATGCGATAGTCTAGCTAAAGTCTAGGCTTCATGCCGATTCTGAAAATTACATAATAGAACAACCCAGTATCAATGCCCGACTCAGTAACCGAACCTAGGGCCTTACGCTCAGCAGTAGCACATTGCGACCTTTAGACACATGCATAATCATCTTTGGCCATTGCGTCTATTACAGACAACTCAATCAGTGTCCTATAGGCACTTTCATAATTATCCTATTATGCATCACTTCACTGAGTAGTTCGTTGGCCTAGTGGTCGCTTTGCGCGACTGCAAAGCATAAGGTCCTGGGTTTGAATGCCGGGCCGGGCAAAAAATTATTGGGTTTTAGATAATTCTCAGTAGTAGCTCGGCGTCTGGATTTAACCCCGGTTGATTGCAATAGGCTGGCATCCTATAGGGACCTTTAACATAACTGGCGAATTGTGAGTGTACACTGTACAGCACATGTCTGCCTACCATTTCAGGGATACAGGCGTGATATTATGTATGTAATCACGTCAACCTTCGAAAAACGTTTGCAGTGCAGCACCGATAAAGGTGGCCGACACATTTTTGCGATGCCGTTGCATTTAACATCGAAGCTGTCACGGCTCTGAATCGATTTGGAAACAAAGGGGCGTCGACTGAAACTGCATGGCATCTGACACGCGTTAGCGTACCAACTGTAGTATTTATACTACTATGCTATAATGGTGGATCAATTTTTTTAGGAAACCTTGCTTGGATTTACTCCTGTAAATCATCATCATCAGCCGGAAGACGTCCACTGTGGAACAAAGCCGTCCCCCTTAGAACGCCACAATGAACGAAATGCGTGATAGTTATATCAACATCTTCCTTTAAAGAGGATACTTTTGTTCAATAGTGGACGACTTCGGGACCGGCTGATGATGACGAAAAAAATGATGTAACAAAATGGTATTTAGGCCCCTTGTACTCCGAATAACTTTCTCCGAAAATCATTTTTCACATACAACATGTAACTTATCACGAATGATAACATATACATAAACGTTCACTTTTTAACAAGCTCTAAAGGTTTTCTATTAAAGAGTTCTGTCATAGACGGACAAGCTTTTGACTGCAGACGGTATTCTACTTCAATATCCCGACAATAATTATTCTATTTCTACTGCGGTCTATGGTCAGCTTGACTCCGTCCACAATAACACAGCTTGGGTGACTTAATTAATGTAACTAATTAACAACAAAAAGTAGCCATATGATTGATAAGAAAGAAATAAGATAGTATACTAGTACACATCTTGCCGTTTACCGCTGTGGTTGGGTTATACTGTAGCGGTCTGCGGTTCGCGGTCTAGCACTGAATAACACCTTTATGACTGGTGTAGACTGGTATACCTGGCACAATTTATCAATTAAATTGAGTACTTATTCAATGGGAATAAGGTATATATTTTAATGTTAGCGCGGTCGGTGAAAACTGCGCTCCGATGCTTCGAGGTCGATCACCAAGCATTGAAATTCATTGATTCGCTCACATTTCTGGTCTTCTAAGTGAGCTAAAGAGTGCTTGTTCCTAAGAATAAATACCACTGAATGCTCTATATGATAAATACCTATCTACTATATGTGCATTTTATTCCTCCTCAAAAGTGGATTATTAATACGAGCTTCTTCGAGGAATCAATTCTGAGAACAGCGTCGTAGATCCGAGAATTTAATCTAAATTTTGATAAAAATATTATTGCTTCTGAGAAAAAAGATCTGTTGCAGACACAAATATTTATATCTTTAATTAAATAGGTGTTCTACATACGAGTGTAAAAAAAAAAAAGGTTCGAAAAATAGACCTTATTTTTTTTTTTTAACTGTGTTCTACATACGAGTGGGTTTGTTATGACGGAGAATTGATGTTATACGCTATGTATCTAAAAATTATACATATAAAATCAAACACGTGAATACGACCTGATTGGCACTGTGGCAAAGTGATTGAACTGCTGCGCTAAGGGTTGCCGGTTCGATTCCTGTACGAGACAAAAAAATGTGCGAACCGCAGATATTTGTCCCGAGTCTGGGTGTTTGTGCATGTGATATTTCATGGTTGTGAAACGCACCCACATCGGACAAATTTCTAGTGTAGGGCGACGGTTTAAATAATAATTACCCACAAATAATATACCTATACCCTACATAAAATTAAAGGCACGCGATGCAGCAGTTTCCAGAAATTAGGAACAAAGAGTACGTAGATACAATTTGATTGCAACAGGATTCTAAGTTGTCAATAAAAAGGTTACAACAGTATTCCATATATATAGATATTTGATATATGGAATGTTGTATGTGTTGTGGTCTATTTTTCGGACCTTATTAACCGACTGCCTCGTTGGTCTAGTGGTAGCTAAGAGAGACTGCTGAGCACGAACGAGGTCTTGGGTTCGAATCCTGGGTCGGGCCAAGTGTTACTGAGTTTTTCCTTTAGGTAATTATCAGTAGCAGCACGGAGTCTGGATTTGTGCCCGGTTGATGGCAATAGGCTCGCCCCCTATTACATTGGGACCTAAAACATAACTAGCGAAATGTGGGTGTACTATATGTGCACCTCTGCCTAACCCTTCGGGGAATACAGGCGTGATGTTATGTTATGTAGTTTAAAGATGTGGCACTTGCCACGTGTTGTTTTCAAATGTCACATTTAACATTAATCAATTTCCTTTATTCACAGTGGTTCACACGTTCCAAATATTCTCAGATCTACATTAATTGCTCATTAGTTCTTGAATGTAAAGTTATATTTGTATCCACGACACTAATTTCGTTTCATAGTTAGTTAACCCGTTGCGGTTTTCACTCAGTGAACGTTTTCCAATATTGCCTAATACAATTTCCAATGAAGGTGTAAACCATCCGTTATTAGTTCCTATTCTGTATTGAATTAATTATATGGTTTTTGATTGTTAAAGGTAATTACTTTTTAAATGGCGTTGCGATCTGTAGCCATGTTAAGCTGCTTTTACAGCGGTTGATACCTGGATGGGTGACCGTACCAGTCTTTGTGCTTCGGAAAGTATATACAATCGTTGAGATATATATACAATCTTTGTGTCTACCTGTATTCCCTGAAGGGGTAGGAAGAAGTTTACCTGTAGTACACCCCCATTTTTCCAGTTATTTTGTAAGTCCCAAAGTAATAGGGGGCGAGCCTATTGCCATCAACCGCAGCACGGGGTCTGGATTTGTGCCCGGTTGATGGTAATAGGCTCGCTCTCTATTACATTGTAATAAAACCTAACTTATGAAATGTGGGTGTACTATATATGCACATCTGCCTACCTCTTCAGGGAATACAGGCGTGATGTTATGTTATGTGTTCGAATATGCTATGCTAGACACGGCGGCCATATAATTAAAAAATAAATATAACAACTAGTCATCGACTAATGCCATGTAAATCGGTATTCAACAATCTCGTGCGGTCAATAATTAAAATATTCTAGTTGTCAGCGTGACCAACATGGATATTACTTAATTGCCGACTGTCACGAACTATTTGCCGCACTTCTGTAGGACAAGAAAGTTTCAAAAACAACTACCCCATTTTCGCGTACTGTTTAAAAAGCTGGCTGCCTTGTTGGTCTAGTGGTTGCTTAGCGCGACTGCTGAGCACGAGGTCCTGGGTTCGAATCCCGGGTCGGGCAAAGTGTTACTGGATTTTCCATTAGGTAATTCTTAGTAGCAGCACGGAGTCTGGATTTGTGCCCGGTTGATGGCAATAGGCTCGCCACCTATTACATTGGGACCTAAAAACATAACTGGCGAAATGTGGGTGGACTGTATGTGCACCTCTGCCTACCCCTTCGGGGAATACAGGCGTGATGTTATGTTTATGTGTAAAAAGCTGTTCATCTGCATCTGACAAGTTACATTGTTGATCAATTATGCTGCGGAAGCGAGACGCCGCACAACCTTTAACGTAGCCGTGTCTCGCTTCTACAGCGGAAAATGACCTGCAATGTAGCTGGTAAGGCACCAGCCCCCTTACCATGAACTATTAAAACAGAATATTTTCCGATGTGGAAGCGAGATGCCGTTACGTGCAGTGTAAGGCAGCGTCTCGCTTCCACAACGTAAACCTACTTTAAGAGTGAAAAAGACAAAAAAAAAAGAAAACTTGAAACAATAGCACATCTCAATATTTAAACTGATCTACGTTCAATTTAACACAGATTAACGCTAGGAGTACTAACGAGTGTTAGTGGAGTATCGGAAAGGGGAAGACCTAGGCGAACATACCTAGACCAAATCGGAGATGTTCTGCAAAAAGGGCAAGTGAGGAGTACCCTCAACCGACGAGCGTGTATGAGGAATGTGATGCGTGTGAATGAAGCAAAAGAAGTATGCCAGGATCGTAGCAAATGGAAATCCGTGGTCTCAGGGAAACAGGCGTGACTTTATGTATGTATGTAACGATAGGAAAGTTTAGTTGCGATGTAATGTAATAAGTAAAACTTGAACCAACTAAAGTGTGAAGCATGCAGTATTCAACCACTTACACTAACAACTTAAAGTTCTCTCACCTTTTGGGGTGTACGTAGAGAGCCTCCTCGAGTGACTGTACTTATGTATGTCCGGCGCACCCTGGACAGTCAGCCTAGTTACCATCCTGCTGACTGACTAATCTCTACCCACACTCCTATCTCTCTCCGGTTGTAGCGGTCCTCCGTTCCATCGGATTCAGGGAGGTAGGGGTAAGAGTGCACCTGTGTTTGCGCGCACACAGGCATTCTATGCATCGTGCACTTAAATATCTCCTGCGCAACTGACTTGGATTTTGAAAAGGACTCCGATTTGACATAAAGTCCAGTGGCGATGGACAGAGGTAGAGAGGTCTGGTTGTGATGCTACCAGGCTTTGTCTGATGTCTGCACATTGGCGGTTTAGGGCATGTGGTCGCTTTAGCACTGCACTGGGATAACAGTGCGATTCGGCAGCACCCTAAATGACAAAGCAGCTCTATTCAGAGGGGCCCTGCTTTCCCCAATCCGGGGAGGGGACTAGAAAAGGTGTCCTAAAAAAAGGCTTAACCCACCATAAACAGAGAGAGTAACCGCGGCTGTCTCTGCATCACTCAACACGTGGTCGAAAAGAACAGAAAAGAAACCATAAAACAAATCAAACCAGGAACATGACCTTTGCAGCGTGGAATGTACGAACTCTACTTGATCGTGATTCTAACCTATGCCTTCCTCGTAAAACCGCTCTTGTTGCCCGAGAACTTCGACGCTATGATGTAGATATTGCTGCTCTCAGTGAGACACATCTAGCTGATGAGGGGGAAAGAACAGAGCGTTTGGGTGGGTATACTTTCTTTTGGAAAGGAACCCCGCTATCAGAACCCAGGAGGTCAGGTGTTGGCTTCGCGATCAAAAATGACATTGCTTTAAAAATGGAGGAGTGTCCTATTCACATCTCGGACCGCGTCACTACGCTGCGCTTGCACTTGGCTAATGGAAACCACCTTAACGTCATTAGTGCATATGCACCAACTATGGACAAAAACGATGACATCAAGGCTAAGTTTTATGAAGAGGTCACCCAAGCACTCTCTAGGATCTCCTCTAGAGAGCAAGTACTTTTAATGGGCGACTTTAATGCGAGAGTTGGGCGTGACTTCGAAGCCTGGCCTAGAGTCTTGGGAAGACATGGTGTTGGGAACATGAACAGCAACGGAGAACTCCTTCTGTCTCTGTGTGCCCAATTCCAGCTGGCTATCACCAATACCATGTTTAGACTTCCAGCAAAATATAAAACTACGTGGATGCATCCTAGGTCGAAACACTGGCATCTAATTGACTATGTGATAGTTCGACAAAAAGATATCTCCCAAGTACATGTCACACGTGTTATGCGTGATGCTAATACAATTTGCTCCACCGATCACAGGCTTGTCGTCACCAAAGTTAAGATCTGCCTGCGTCGCCCACGAAGATCGCAAGTGTTTAAGCCTAAACGTCTCGACGTAGGGAAGTTACAGAGTCGAGAAATACGAGAGACCTATGCTCAGGCAATTGGTGGTACGATTCGGTCGCTGGATCTTGAGAAAAATACTGCTGTTACCAACTGGCAAACGCTTTCGTCTAGTTTAGTCACCACCGCCTCGGAAATATTGGGTACTAAATCCAGTAGACACGAGGATTGGTTTGATGACAATGACGACGTACTATCTGAAGCAATTCAGAAACATCGCTCCCTCCTGCGACAGCACCGTAACGATCGACAGGTAGAGCGCGTTAAGCAAAGTCACGCTGAGTTACGTAGATATGTACGGCAAGTAAAGAGCAAGTGGTGGAAAGATAAAGCGGAGCGCATGCAATGGCTCGCAGATACCAACCAGCTAGGTTCATTCTATGATGAGATTCGCAAGCTTACTGGTATAACAAGACGGACTAGAGTACCCTTACGCTCGTTAGACAACACAAGCTTACTTACTAACAAACAAGATGTACTCAATCGCTGGGCAGAGCACTTTAACAACTTGCTGAATGTTGATCGAGCTGTGGACTTTTCACACATCTGCTCTATGCCTTCTCTCCCAACATCTAACGTCCTGGACGACCCACTATCTCTGCGCGAGGTTGTCGTCGCTGTTCAACAACAGCAGAACCAAAGAGCGGTAGGCATTGACAATATTCCTGGAGAACTGTTGAAGTACGGAGGATCGGAATTGCATGAGGCACTCTGGAAGCTATTTTCTCGACTCTGGTATGAAGAGCAAGTCCCTGACGACTTTAAGGTGTCTATTATTTGCTCTCTATATAAGAACAAGGGTGACAGAGCTGATTGCAATTCTTACAGAGGGATTTCTCTGTTGACTACTCCAGGAAAAGTCTTTGCTCGAATCTTGCTGAACCGTTTAATGCCCTTGTCCGAAAACATATTACCTGAAACTCAATTTGGATTTCGGCCTAGTAGAGGAACGTGTGACGCAATTTTTTCTGTACGCCAACTACAAGAAAAAAGTCGTGAGCAGGGTCAGCCTCTATATCTATGTTTTGTTGACCTGGAAAAAGCTTTTGACAGCGTGCCTCGAAAAGCTCTTTGGGCTGTACTCACAAAACTTGGATGCACGGAAAAGTTTGTAAGAATGATCCGTCTCCTGCATGACGATATGCAGTGCTGCGTTAATGTGCAGGGCGAGAACTCAGAGTTCTTTCAAGTAAGCTGTGGTGTGAAGCAGGGGTGTGTACTCGCTCCAACTCTGTTCGCTCTGTACTTTGCAGTTGTAGTTCGGGAAGCCTTGCAAACCTTGTCCGAGGGCATTCGTGTTCGTTATCGCATTGATGGTGGTGGAGTTTTTAATCTCTCTAGATTGAAAGCTCACACTAAAGTATCTCACGCGACTATCACTGAGATGATGTATGCAGACGATTTATGTTTTGTGGCGGAATCTCCAGAAAGTCTACAAAGGCTTATGTCGAGTCTTAATAAGTCGTGTCACCGATTTGGTCTTAAGATAAATGTTAAGAAAACTGAAGTATTGGCTCTAAACAACTCCCCAATCGAGATCAAAATCGGTGAAGACTCGCTTAAGCCGGTAGACAAGTTCAAATATCTGGGCAGCACCATAACATCAAGGTGCCTCATTGATGACGAAATCAACAGCAGAATTGGAGCAGCTGCTGCGGTCTTTGGTAGGCTTCGTCCCAAGGTGTTTCGCTCACATGACATAAAAACACATACAAAAATATCTGTGTACATGGCTATCGTTCTTCCAAACCTCCTGTATGCCTCTGAAACGTGGGTACCATATCGTAAGCATATCCGCATATTAGATAGATTCCATCTGAAGTGCCTACGTGACATTATGAACATCCATTGGTCAGACCGTGTACGAAACACGGCAGTTCTGCGACGAGCTAATGTCAGTGGAATAGAGGCTTATCTAATGCGGCGGCAGCTGCGGTGGTGTGGCCATGTCTCCAGGATGTCCAACGACAGAGTGGCTAAGCACATATTCTACTCGGAACTGCAGGATGGTAAGCGGAAACGAGGCGGCCAATTCCTGCGGTATAAGGACGTGCTTAAGCGTCACATGAAAAGGTGTGACGTACGTCCGTCACAGTGGGAGGTGATGGCAACAGACCGGTCACTGTGGAGGCGTACTGTTAACACTAAGGTGTTAGAGTACGAGGAAAAACGAAGGGAAGAGCTCGACACCAAGCGAGACGAGCTCAAGGCCCGACCACCTGCGGCCTACCATTATAATTATGTCGGAGGGGTGCTGACTTGCAGCGAATGTGGTCGCACATTTACAGCAAAGATCGGGTACGTCAGCCACCTGAGAGCACACCATCGAAGCTCTCACCAGTAAAAATCACAAGTCGCTGTGGCCGAATACGGTCTGGATATATATATATATAGTAAAGTTCTCTCACCTAAGTCACCTTGCATTTGCCTTTTCTTAAAAGGGATTATGCTAACAAAACCCATTTTGCGATAAACCTGAGTAATACTCAAATAAATGTGCCGAAAATAAGCTGAACATTTAGCTTATTACTTGGAACTCCTTAAATATCTATTCTAAAGTGTCCAAATGCAAACGAAACCATTAGTTGGGAATTAATTAACACCTACAAACGAGGTTAAATTATTACACACAAATAGAAAAAGATGAGCCAAATACATAAAGGAAAAAACGAAGAAAAAGAAAAGCTTAATAGATTTTCCTTTTGAAATAACACTGAAAGCTCTAACTTGTGTTCTAAAACTAACTGTAAAAAACAAACACCTTTGTAAAGATATATAGGTAGTACAGAACAATGTTTGTAAAACGGTCCTTCATCATAAGCAAATCAACTTAACACACAATTCTAAAAGCGACTTGCAAAACAAAAATTGTTGTCTGTGGCAACTTCTACCTTTTCATCTACATCTAAAGGCGGTTTAAACTCAGACACCAGTTTGTTCATCAATGAAGAAGTGGAAACTAGTATTGCAAAAAACTAGTGAACACTTGTCCTTACTGAAATTACAATAAAACATGGTGTACACCGTGTAATTAAATAAAATAATAATAATAAAGTAATGTCTCGTCGATTTTTGTATATAGGTACTCGTACATTGTGGCCTTACGTTTAAAAGAGACCTTGACCCCTGAGTTTATTTCGGCATTTCTTCTCAGAGGTAGTCAGTTAGGAAATGCCGACGCCATCTAGTTTTTATTTTATTTTTTACTGAATCTTGATGTGTCAAAGCGTTTGTAAAAACCTATTTACAGAAATAAATCATTTATCACTTTCAAATTCAAAGTGGAGTAGAATTTTCTAAATCATGAACCTTTAAAAAAACCTGTGTATAAAAATGTTTTTTTGCTTTCAGTTTGATTCAACTTCCAAATAGTTTTATATAAGAGAAGGTATATTTACTGCTTGTATCACATACATTTATTTGTTTGATCTAATTCAACAATAGGCTCTATCACACCGCCTTGAACAATTCATGTGACATCTTTTGTATTGTAGATCCCAATCTTTGTTCACATACTAAATAAATAAAATGGGTACCTGCTCTTATATACATAATATAGTATTCAAAAACTGTAAGCTCCTGTTGTCATGCGTGGGTATGTCTTGGCTATAAATATTTCACTAGGATACGAAGAGCCCTTGCCTTGTGTACGTACCTACTTCTCTTACCCACCTCTCTCGAATGTTACTTTATAAAAGGATCATGGAAATGTAGGTCCACCCAGCTATATTTGCAGGTTATTTATAAAGCTTATTGCAACAAAATGGCGGGGATTATGTCTATGTGGGTACAACGTGGGCATAACGCCAGGTTTTAATAAAGACTTTTTTTAGTTCGCACGTTGAAATTGGTTCGCAGGTCGATTCACTTCATAGTAATTTGTTTTGCTTACTAAATTGAATAAGCAACCAAGAAATGTTAAGCTTATTAAATCTTTAGCATTTTTGTATCACTATGTCACAAATTATATTATGATGAGGATTGATCTTTCACAATAGTACACTGAAATAATTTTTGTAGATTGTTTTTTATATACCTCTCCTAATACCAGCTTTTAAATCTGAGACTGGATTAGTTACGTAAAACAATTAATATAAAAACACTTTGATGTTTAGCCTCTGTTATTTATCATTGTAGGGACAATGATAAATACATGATATTAAGACCAGAGACACATGTTGATTATTAAAAGAAAATGATATTCAATCGAAAACAGCCTACTATGTCGTGGTGGCCTAGTGGTTAACATACCGGATTTGTATGCATAAGGTTGCAGGCTCAAACCCGGGCAAGTATCCATGTGACTTTTTCTGACTTACAGTGACGAAAACCATCGTAAGGAAACCTGGATTTAATTATCTGAAATCGCCAACCCGCAGTTAGCTAGCGTGGTGATCAATGCTCAATCCTTCTCTATACGGAGGCCTTTGCCTTGGGATATTTATAGGCAGTTATTATTATAATCGAAAACCGATATGCCGAGTGGTATCCGGCCTAGAATTGACCACCGCCTTTCCTCCCATGGGTGTCGTAAGAGGCGACTAAGGGAAAATCCAGAAGATGGGCAGCAGCGTCTTCTTTAACTTTACCACCAATACTGCGATCCCCGAGCCACTTGCCAAGCGTGGGGATTATGGCAACCCACCCCTTTTAAGGGGGAGGCCTTTGTTCAACAGTGGACTTCTTCCGGCTGATGTTGATTAAAATCGAAAACAGCACCGCTTCAAAATGTAATCCACAGGTTAACAACTGTATAACCCCCCTCTACACAGCGTAGCAATAAGTATTACAATACGCTTACAAGGTTCACAAGTAACTCGAATTCGTACATCGAAGTGTCTATTTGACGTTCGTACTAACAGGTGGTTCCACCTACCGTCATTTACAGGTACACCATTATATAAACGGATGGGTTTCTTGGGTACCTTAAAACAATTTTCTACTTGGATAGTTTTATGTTGGACGTATGGAGTAGTGGGGATGTGGGGCTGACTGAAACGTTAACGTATGTGACACTGTTAAGGAATCTATACTTTTGAGGGGACCGTAGTTTTTTTAAATTATGCCCCACATATATGGACTGTCTCGTTAGTCTAGTGGTTGCTAAGCACGACTGCTGAGGACGAGGTCCTGGGTTTGAATCCCAGGTCGGGCAAAGTGTCACTGGGTTTTTCCATTAGGTAATACTCAGTAGCAGCACGGAGTCTGGATTTGTGCCCGGTTAATGGCAATAGGCTCGCCCCCTATTACATTGGGACCTAAAACATAACTGGCGAAATATGGGTGTATTAAATGTGCACCTCTGCCTACCCCTTCGGGGAATACAGGCGTGATGTTACGTGTGTATATAAAAATATCTCCAGAGAGATAAATTAAGATCTGACAAACCCACTTTTGCAGCCACGGTATGCAATATTCTTGTAACAAGTGAGTTTGAATCGTAAAAGTTTTCAAGAACGCAAAAGCCTAAACAATCAAAAAATATTATTTTACATTAAGTCACTGTTAGACAAAGTTATTGATAATTGCCTGGAAGTAAAGAGAGGTCTGTTTAAATAAATAATGGCTCCATTTTGGTGTCCTTAAGGGTCGATTATCAAAGCGTTTTTCCGTGCGGGAAACTTAATTTCCTGCTCCCTTGGGCACTATAAGTGTTTTTCATAGAAATACGTAAAATTTGAATGGAATCCATTAGATCCTTGAAGTGGTGAAACAAACTTGTAATGTCAACCACTTTTCTGTCACTCCCAAAGGAACTTGAACTTTCAAATGCCGTCAATGTACCTAATGTTTTACTTGCTGTTCTCGCGATGTTATCCACTAAATTTTTTTAGGATAAAAAGTCTATGAGTTAATCCAGCTACCTCTATACGAAATTTTATATTGACGCGAAGAAAACCACTAATTTTCTATTGAATGAAAGAAAACAAAAAAGTGGTTCCTCCTGATTTCTCTCTAAGTCTGGGTGTTAGTGCATTAGAAAATAAAAAAAAATATCCTATGGTACGGACTTCCATCCCATGTTAAGGTGGCAAACTCATTCATCAAGCCCGCACCAGAAATGTCAACAATTAGAACTCGCTATTATAGCAATTTAAAAAATTGCTGAATATATTACTACTACTACTTAACTTCAAGCGTACAAGGTCTTACATCGCTTTGCGCTATTAATACACAAAACACTCGCAACTCATACTCCCTTAAATAACCCAAACTTATACACCTACAGCTTCGGAGGCTCGGAGCTAAGCAACTAATCACTCCTTTCAAAGTATTAGAAGCAAAACTAGTTAGATTCAAACTCGCTGTAACGTTACATGGGTGAAGGCAAAAGTTCAGTCGGCCCAATTAGGCCCACTTTATTGACAGCGCTTGCGGTACGTACTACCATTTAATTACCGCTCTAGGTTTATGTTAAATTAGCAGTGTGTTAATTAAATGGTTTTTTGTTTAGTTAGGCGTTGTATTTAAAAATACGGATGAATTGTACGAAGGTCGATTAGGGATAGAATAATGAATGAAGTGTCGCGTTTTCAATTAATTCAGAGCACAGTAGGATAGATACAAGTTCTAAATGTTTTTGTTTTTCCTTGTAACCAATTACAGGCGCTTATTGAACGCTACGCTTACGTTTTCATAGTCTTCCGTTTAAGAATATCCATTTGCTTTGCAGTTTAGTTGTAGGCAGATTAGGTATTTGGAACCCGCCGTGAAGGCCTCGGGTCGGAACCTGGCGAGGATGCAGCGAACGCAGATCCTGCGTCCCTCGACCTAAGGCAGTAGGAGGACACCCTGGGGCTCAAGCCGGTAAGAGTACGTCAACCACCTCCATACACTCCAAGTTAGAGGAATTCCTCAGTAAACAAATCCTGATTAGGTACTTGTTTCGGCAGAAGTTCAGTATTATCAACCTACTCTACTGGAAACATATCTACTAGTGTGTTTTAAAACAACCTCACAATTGTACCGAGCGGCCGGCACGAAATTAACTCTGTATCGATCTCAGGCCTCTAAGTGCCTTTAGTTAATTCACGCCTATTATTTCTTTATTTTATTCGAGTCCAGTAACTAGGCTGCTTTGAGTATGAATAATAGAAGCGGTGAGGTTACATAACAGAACAAGTTTATCACCACGTCCGTTCAATCGACTTCTAATTGACGCCATATTGTATTTAGACCGTTGTGCACATAGCGAGATTCTTCTAGGATTCTCGGAATGTATGTAAGGCTATTGGTTCTGACTCTGATCTCTCTCCAGTCGTGTCAAATTAGTCCTGCCGTATTTAGGGAATAAGTAATGAGTTGGGAATCCGTATTACGCAAACTCGCCAAAGAACTAGAGTCACCGACATAACTCAAAAAATATACAAGTTAAAGAGGCAATGCAGGCCATATCGCTCGAAGAACTGATAACTGCTGGGGAAGAAAGTTTCTCGAGTGGCGACCACGAACCGGAAAACGCAGTGCTGGCAGGCCAACCAGGTGCACCGACGTCAGAGTTGCGGGCAACCGGTGGATGCAAATTGCAAGTTATCTTTCATTGCGGCCTTCTAAGGGGAGGCCTAGATGATGATTTATTAAGGAATTTAGGAGATAAGAGTGCACCTGTGTTTGGTACACACTTGCGCACTAAGATATCTTTTGTGAAGACTATGCAGTCTAGGACTCTGTAAAATACCGTCACAAACGCTCACCGAGTTACACATTTCAATATTTTTATTATTACTTAGCAACCAGTGCGCTCCATAATTCATTAATACTCAAAGCCAATGTCAATATTGTCAATTTACTGTCACATTATCGTAGAAAAAGTTAATAAAAGTTGAACTAGTAATTGAGTGAGGTCTTAGACTTGACGGCTATTCCCATAAGTTGTACCTAACTTTTTTATTTACCAAGTTCCCGGAACAATTTCTTTATTGAAAATAGTTTTTCGTTTGGTGTACGAGTATGTGGAAGATGCTGACTAACTGTTATGTTATTATTTATTAAAAAGGAGTTTCTTAAACTTTTGTCATCGTTACCCTTGGAATCCCTTGGTTAGATACTTATTTATTATGCGTAGCTACACAAATTTTCAAGACCTCTCTCTTTTTACACTCACTCACTAAAATAGTAGCTTAAATTAAATTCCGGAAAGGGATCGTCAATTTGTCAACATATCAACTCGAGCCGTGCAGTATTCTTTGTATACAACTCCCTACTGCAAAGCCCACTAATCGGAATCGTGGCGTAATCGCCTCGCCTCAGGACCAGCGAGCCGTAAGCGCGGCATCGCCTAGCCGTAGCCAAGTCGACGAATCGAAGCAGCTGATCCACTTTGGTTACTTGCTTACGTAGGGTTGACGCCTGTTTGTAAGTGAGGTGAAAGGCGACTCGGTGATGATCCGTTTCCAATTGGATAATGTCTAATCTGGACTTTTTCCAAAACTTTTCCATCTGATCCGAATAATTATGTTCGCCGAGGTCTTTTCGTACCAGCTATCATAAACACTCGCCACACACTTGCTTTGTCACTCTTTTTTCATCCTTTCCTTCTACATACCCAGCGCACCACAGGGCTGCGGCTTGATTATTTATTATAGCGAACATCATTCCGTTGCGGGGCCATTCGTTTTAATGACCTATTTTAGCCAAATAACTATAACGCACGCATTTTCCATGTACCCTACACGTGAACGAAGGAATTTTTAATTTTTGACCTCGATATTTTAATATTATGGATGTGGTTACGTTACACGTTTTTACCGTAAGTTTTCTGTATAAAAACGATAATAAGAGGTTGTACAACTTAATAGCGAGTGTGACATGTAATTTTTTTTGTAGGTATATTTTGGAGGATATCGCCGTCGAGGTCGATCACGCGAAGACCGTGTGATGAGCTTGCCACATATGTGGGACGTATGTGGTCAGGAACTGCGAAGGATAGAGTAGTTTGGATGAAGAAAGGGGGAGACCTTTGCCCACCATTGAGAAACTAAATGAGCTATGAAACAAAGGGTTTGTTTTTTTTTTTTATGTGAGATATACCTCAATATTATATTCATGGACGACAAAACTCGATACAACTGTTGTGTAGGGCGTTCTTCTTTATACTCTGTCACTTCACCGCTCATCAAAAGACTGATACGAATTTTTGCTATTTTTGGGCACATAGCGAGTTTGTTTCCTCTTACTGGTGGAGAAACGGAATTTTATTTTGAAGGCTCTCAACACTGAACAACAACATTTTATAATCGTAATATTAACGCGAGGTCTTCATAAAGCATTAAAAAAACAAATAGAATTTAATATCTAGCGGGGCTACCACAAGCTTGCATTTCATGTCATAGAAACCCCTAGTTACATTATGTACAATCGAATCATGGGCATATTATGCTTAAAACCCACAAATATGAGACCTGACAAATGCGTCACATTACAGTTTGAATAATTAATTAATTATGTCAGGCATGCGTGGGTAATTATAAAGCATAATTACACTGAAATAACGCCAAAATTACTCGACAATTACACAATACTACTGTTTCATAATAATACGCCAGGGGACACCTAGATATATCGACCGTTCATATTTGTATTTGGTAAAAGAATTGAAGCCATTGGTACCTACGTAATTAACGTAATTTTAAAGTATAGTTTCGCGTGAGGCTCGGATACGATTCGTCATATTTTCAGTTGGTATTCTAATAACATAATTATGTAATTCATAGGGGAAGACGTTTTCTTACTAACATTAAGGTTTCATGATCAAAAGACGAAAGTATAGGTAAAGATGCGAAGATTCCGCATGCTGGAAAATGTATTGTTAAATGTATTTATTTATTTAGCGCAGTGGATTATTGAATGTACTGAAATAAATTCTCTGAACAAGAGGTCCGAGGTTCGATTCCCGGGACGGGCAAAGTGTTATTGGCGTTTCCATTCGGTTATTCTTAGCAACGCGAATGACTGGCAAAATGTAGGGGTACTATACCTTTGCCTACCCATTTATGAAATACAATCTTGAATACATAGTTATATACATAACACATGAGACATTTTAAAATAACAGCAATATTTAAACAGGTTTTCCGTGCCAAATGTATAATAACATTTAAGTTATTACTATTGTTGGCATAATGATTCGAAATCATTGAATTAAACAGAATTCGCAGCTGTTACTAAAGCTGGCGATAGGCCATTTGTAATAAATGCATCACTAGTTGTGCCTGCAGTTTTGCCTGCGTAAATGGTTTAAATGTTCAATAAAAGTCTTGATTTTGTTTTATAAGTAATCATCATCATCAGCCGGAACACGTCCACTGTTAGACAAAGGCCTCCCCCTTAGAGTGGGGGGTAGTTGCCATAATCCCCACGCTTGGCAAGCGGCTTGGGGATCGCAGTATTGGTGGTATAGTTACAAAAGACGCTGCGAATCTTCTAGATTTTCCCTAGATTTAGAAATGGGGTAGTTAATTCTAGGCCGGATACTACTCGGCAAGTTTTATATTAGTATCTTAAGTTTTATAAGTAGTTGCTTGCTTTTGTTTTGCTTTTGTGCTCCATTGATGTCAATAGGCTGGCGCTCTATTACATTGGACCTATAGAACTATCAAATGTAGGTGTACTCCACACCTCTGCCTACCTTGGGAATATCGGCACGATATTATGTAGTTGCTGTCGATTGGTAACATTGAGTTTACCTTTCATTGAGAAAGCGAAGAATAGCAAAGAGCCAGTTCATAAATATTTATGTAAAATGAACCATAATTAATTGCCGTTATCCCAACACAAATAAAGATTCCTAATGCAAGAATGACCTAATAAGAAAATCCAGAAACACTTTGCCCGACCTGGGATTCGAGCCCAAGACCACATACTCAGCAGTCGCGCTCAACGAACACTAACCATCGAGGCATGTAATAATAAAAATCTTATCCAAATGAGTCAATACCCCTACTATTCTTAGCATCAATTATAACAGCTTTTACTTATTAAACCTATCACTTCCCAGTGTATCACAAATGGCTTACAAATGGTACACAGCGACTGTTTAACCCTTTCACCGTCCAGTGTACCACATATGGTACACATCCATTGTTTAACTATTGTGTCTACTTAGCCGACAGACAACGTGTTAACTATTGAGTCTACTTAGCGGACATTTGACGTGTTAACCTAAACCCTCCGGCTTCAGCAGGTATTTTTTTTTATGCAGCCTGTTCGGTGTCCCACTGCTTGGCAAAGGCCTCCCTATTATTCCTCCACAAAACCCTGTCCAATGCCATTTCAGACCACGTATTTTTCAGCAGATATTATCAAATAAAATTAAAAATCTTCTCAACAACTTCCTTCTACTAGAAATACCTGAACAAGAATAATAGCATAACATTTGCCTATAAGCTTAACCCTCAGCTTTTAGTGGAGAATGTCAGCAGAAACCTTAAAATTGCATTTTTTTTAAACCTTCTCAAAAAAAATGAGCAATCTATATCTTTATTATCTACTATATATACCGGTTGTACTCACGTCGATATTCGGGAATGCCCGACTCGCGACCCCGCCGCGTCACGTGCTCATGAATAAGGGCTCCGTTAGAGTCCGAAACTAGTCGGGCATTCCCGAATATCGACGTGAGTACAACCGGTATATATAGTAGATAATATGGATAACACTCACGAAAGTTATTATAGTAAATCTATATCTTTCCCTACACTTAGATACAGCCCACAAATACCTAGTCTCTGATACATAGTATCACTAATAACAGCGCATCGCCCACCTATTAACTTTACCCTCCGTCTTACGCTTTTGTCCATACACAAACAATTACAGACCAAAGCCTATAACTGCTGTGCAAAGAGTCTAATATTCTTTAATCTACAGACAAATGCGCGGGAATATTAACAGGTGGCACTGTCTCTATAATTTTATTTACATTTCTGTATCAAAGGGAAGCTTATCTAGATTATACAGCTATTGAAAATACTGTAAGATCCAAACAATGTTATAATAAATATTAATTTATTGTTTAGTCGTCATTAGATTCTAATATTTACTTTATTGATACTAGATTAATAATGTTCTCCTGACTGAATTTCGGTATAGGCGGCCTGTCTTAGCTGAGACTAACCAACTACGCAGCAGATATAGTGCGCAAATATGCGCGCAAACACAAGTGTACCCTCTATTCCCTCGCTCTCATAGTCGGATAGGACGGTAAACCGGCTCGACCAGAGAGAGATTAGGCGTAGGTCCAATGGTTTACATTGCCTTCCGAAGCACGGATGGGTCTCGACATGGGAAAATGGTCACCCATCGCAAGACTGACCGCGGTGAGCACAGCTTAACCTAGCAGATAGACTGAGCGATAACCACATACGGACTAACCCCTCAATGGGCAGACTACATTACTAGTATTTATTTCGGGGCTTGTATTGTAGCTGCACTTAATCGCCAGAGTTCAAAATGTTCTTCTACTGCTCTAAAGAAAAATAAACGTTAGTATTCATACCAGTAATTACTAACAGTCTTGAACTTTAATTGAATGTCACATTGACCCTAGCGATATCATATCGCTTAATTCTAATAAATATAAATAGACGCTTCCAAAACGCCAATCCATAAAATCAAGATAAAAAGAAGTAGGCTTATAAGAACCTATATATTATTGTAAATATCCTATTGGTACTTTTAGAAACCAAACCGTTAACGTCTGACTGATCTGCAAACAACCACAACAATATTCCTCTTCTTCTTCGTATCGGCATAAGCCAGCCACATTGAAAAGGTCATGCTGTGGAGTAAAGATTGGTTAGTCAACAGGGATGGTAGCAAGGTTGACCGTCCAGGGTGACTGATGTACTTAAGTATCGTCCCTCGTGGAGGCTCTCTACTTGTACACAGTAATACTGAACCACGCCATATTCAAATTTAAATTCAAATTCAAAATATTTTTGTTTCTTGCAAACCCAAACAGGCGCTTATGAAACGTTAGGATGCTAGTTGCACGGTTCTAAAATGTGAAGAACCGGCAAGAAACACCAAAGATTACTCATTTAAAAATTTGGTATTATATAAAAAAAAATATGCGACAACAAAGTAAACTAATGTGATACGAAAAGTGAAAAAAAAATTAATAAATTGGGCCAAAAATATCGTCGTCACGTTTACAATATGGAAGAAGTATATAAATATAAACATAACATCACGCCTGTATTCCCCTAAGGGGTAGGCAGAGGTGCACATATAGTACACCCACATTTCGCCAGTTATGTTTTAGGTCCCAATGTAATAGGGGGCGAGCCTATTGCCATCAACCGGGCACAAATCCAGAGTCCGTGCTGCTACTGAGAATTACCTAATGGAAAAACCCAGTAACACTTTGCCCGACCCGGGATTCGAACCCAGGACCTCGTGCTCAGCAGTCGCGCTTAGCAACCACTAGACCAACGAGGCAGTCATAAATATAGCATATCATTATTTTATTATCTTAGCACCAAAGTCAAGCCACGGAACATAATATGTAAAGGTTAAAGATATCGAAAGGTTATAGGGTAAACATTGACACATATCATTTAAGCTGAATCCCTTAAATATCTTTGTTATAAAACAGATAAATAGGGTTTCAATTAAATGTAAAGAAACATACTGAACTACTCTACACTTTCCATAAAATAAAGAAACCTTATAGACCATAATTATCTATTTTTTTAACAGCCTGTGTTATCCCACTGCAGGGCAAAGGCCTCATTCTTCCACTTCATTCGATCGTGTGGTAAAGTAGACCAGACCCCCCCCCCCCCATAATTAACAAATTTAATAATTATTACTATTATTTTATGTCAAATAAAATAATAAACATACCTATAAGGGGTATATGGTTAAAAGTCCGGAAATATTAGCGTAATAATAATGTTCAAACTAGCTAGACGTCTTTATAAAACACAAGAAACTAAAACTTGGTCCAAAGCATACAAGCTAAACTCAAATATCAAAACTTGTGAATAAGTTTCAATTTTAATATAACTGCAGTCCTATTGCATTATCTTATTCGTCATAGAAGTTCTCTAGTTCTCTACAGACTGCATACAAAACTCATTGAAATTTATAAAGGCTCGGCTCACTCCCACTAGTTCGCCGCGTGGAAAATTTTCTAAGGAAAAATTTTACGTTTATCCCTAAAAATAAAAAAGTCAATTTCTACCTCAGGACCGGATACCGCAGACAGCGGTTCAACAACTTAATCATAAATAGGTACAGATAGAGGGTAAAGAGTCTGTTATTAACCGACTTCTAAAAAAGGAGGAGGTTCTCAATTCGACTGTATTTTTTTTTTCGCAATAATCAAGTTCATAAGGAATTTAATATAATTTATAATGATACATACTTACCCGACTATAATCAGCTGTTAAATTTTTATTATTACCTGTTTTATTTAGTTGTAATTAAAATGTAGTTTGCAAAGAAGTATAAGCGACATATTAAGCTCTTTATAATCTATATGTTCCATGTTTTAAATCGCTGTATCAACATTAATTGATTTCTATCGTAAGAGTATTTTATCGCTTTTAACAAAGCAAACTATACTATAACTTTTTATTAAAACCGATATTATGTATAACAATACTAAAAAAAAAAATGTTATACAACGGATACAGACGGACACTCACGGATTTTTTGCAATTAAATCACATATTTAACTATTTAAACTATATCATAGTGAAGTACATAATAACACATTATCCGACTCATAACCCGAATCAAAATCAAGATAAAAAAACAAATAATATTCACGAAAAATTCTAATCCAAAATACCCGACTTCACTCACCTTAAAATAAAATCACAAATTCATCAATTACTTTTCAACCACAAACTTCATACAACTTTGGGACAATTAAAACAAATTTCCACCACTTTTAGTACCACTGAGAGTGAAATCGGGCAATTGATAAAGTAAATTTAATAATAAGAAATACTATACCGATCGTATTTAGTAGTACGAAACACTAGATATGAACCGGTTACGAAAGCGACCGCCGGCCGCCGCGGTTTAAAACCAACTGAGGTTTTGTGTGCTCGGAAGAAAGTTGTAGACGGGTGGTGGAGATTCGATCGTCAATGGAAGCGGCTTGAGCGTGGATTATAAGGACTATTTCGGTTTAAAGAACACTTATAGTTCACTTATAGTGAGATACAGTTTTATCAAAGTATATTTATACAGTTCAAAGGTAACCTCCATAGTATTAGAAGTCATAATGCAAATTTCTGCACATTATTATATAAGAAACCGTTTTACAATTCCAACTATATTTAAGACCTATCTTTTAACAAAAATCATAATTATGATCCGGCATTGTCACCTTATAGAAAGATTTTAATTTATGGTGCTTACTGACCAACTATACCAATATGATAACAACTAGCGTTGCTCGCCCCCTATTACATTAGGACCTAAAAACATAACTGACTGACTACTAGTATCAAAATTATAACAATGGTCATAGGTACCTGATTTTCTTAGTGGTGTATTTGGCACTGACTAAATAATTGATTAAAATAAATAACCTGCTATGTAGATTCGATATAAACATGACCGACTTTATGTCTTAGGCATTACTTTTGCCAATGAGACTCAGGATAAAGCACAGACTAGAACATGACAAATTGTTATAAAACGTATACAATATACTCTCAGTTTAAAAGTTTTTTAATTAAAATCTTAATCGCTAGTGCTGCGTACACAATAATAAATAACAGTATTTAACTGTCCCACTGCAGGGCAAAGGCCTCATCTCGTACAAAGAAGGATTGAGCATTGATCACCACCCACACTAACTCACTGCGGGTTGGCGATTTCAGATAATTAATTCCAGGTTTTCTCACCATGTTTTCCGTCACCGTTTAGTCGTGATGTCTTAGAATATTCAAGTATTTATAACATTGAAAAAGTCACATTGAAACCTGCAGCCTAGTGCTTACACACAATGCCATTCTTTATCAATAAATCAATTAATATAAACTAGCTCATCTTGTAAAACATACCTTGGACATCGGTGTACAATATCAAACGTATGAATGTATCGTATCGTATTGCGGTAGCCGACTACATCGCGTATTACCTGAGCTCTCATTACGACCGATATCGAGCTTATTCGTTTTACCTCTTGGAGCTTCATTAAATATGGAATTTTTGCGTTTTACTTTTTCGGACTTGCCGAGAGGTATCCGGCCTAGAATTGACCACCCCTATTTCTCCTGTGGGTGTCGTAAGAGGCGACTAAGGAAAAATCTAGAAGATGAGCAGCAGCGTCTTCTGTAACTTCACCACCAATACTGGGATCCCCAAGCCGCTTCCCAAGTGTGGGGTTTATGGTAACCCCTCCAAGGGGCAGGCTTTTGTTTAGCAGTGGACGTGTTCCGGGTGAAGCTAATGATGATAACTTTTTCGGACTAGGTACCAATAATCCCAGTAGCTGTGTAGCTAACTGGTAAACGGTTATCCAGACGAACTTAACCTTAATGAGTTGACTTATATAAAAGATTAGCAACCAGTTACGAAAAGCTGATCAAAATCAACCAATGGATAATACGCGTAGGTCATAATACTGTCTGATGATTTGTGGGTATCATACCGACGACCTGATTGGCGTAGTGACTAAGGGACTGAGACTGCCTCGCTAAGGCTTGCAGCTTCGATTCCCGAACGAGACAAAAAATTGTGAGATCCGTCGATGTTAGTCGTGAGGCTGGGTGTTTGTGTATATAATATTGTCATGTTTGTGGAACTTACCCACAGGAGACATTTAATGTGTAGGGTGACCTATTAAAAGAAAACTTTCTGCCTTCATTATTGAAAAATACAGTGTACTATAAAGCTAGATACTAAAGCCATCCAGCATTAAAGTATCAATAAAAAGGTAATATAATACAAAATTAATAATCCGCCTCATGCAATTGAAATAATTACGCGTGCTTATATAACACACAGCATTTAATCCAGAATAATATCAACATCATCGCGAAATATATTTTATTACTTTTACCAAAGATTTGGACCCGGTGATTAGACATCACCATGTATGTGATTCACAGTTAATTTATCGGCCAAAGCAGCCGTTCCACGTGTTACCTGCGTGTCCATTATACTCAATACCCGATGCATTCGAGTCTATTTAGACGCCGGAACTTAATTAATGAGAGAATACATATACCTCGCAGTATAGATGTTTCATTTCCTTCTCATTTGGATTTGGTTGAATTGGCATTATATGCCTAGAAGAATAGGTACAGTACATTCACGTAAGTTTAGCCACAGATTAAGTTTAGTCTTGTTGTGTGAACGCACCTTCATATTATTATTTCTTAAACGTGTCTAGTAGTATAAAAATGTAACATAACATCAACATAACATAACATCACGCCTGTATTTCCCGAAAGGGTAGGCAGAGGTCCATCAACCGGGTCAAAATCCAGACTCAGTGCTGCAACTGAGAATTACCTATTGGAAAAACCCAGTAACACTTTGCCCGACCCGGGATTCGAACCCAGGACCTCGTGCTCAGCAGTCGCGCTTAGCGACCACTAGACCAACGAGGTAGTCATGTAACATTATTTAAATAAAGACAGTATTTACTCATCATTCGTCTTAGTATCATTTCACTCCAATTCTCAACATCACAGTCTCATGTCACATTTGACTTGGTTTTCTCTTTTATAATATACTACCTTTTGCCCGCAGCTTCGCCCGCGTTAAGTAGCCTATGTCCTTTCTCGAGTCTTAAATTTTCTACATGCCAAATTTCGTCTAAATCCATCCAGCGGTTTAGTCGAGAAGGCGTAACAGACAGACAGAGTTACTTTCACATTCATAATATTAGTATGGAAGTATGGATAATAAAAAATATTAAACACATTATATCACGCGGGATGGTGGTCAGAAGCTGAGATACAGTGGTTTGGCAGAAGAAAGGGGAGGCCTTTGTTCAGCAGTGGAAAACAAAATAGGCTAATAAAAGAACCCACTCCAGAACTTTCTTAAAAGTCAAAGAAAGGTAATGTTAATAATCCAATAGTACCTACCTCATTCTAGAACTCTGAAAATGGTATTCTGTTAAAAATTAATCCGTTGCGTCGCTTGACACGCGGTAGACGTGTCCTAGTTTCATTTCAGTCCGGCAGCATCCGATTGACATCAATTATTTTCCTCCTGTATCGGATTGTCAAACTCCTAACCTGATCAGTGTTTTAATAGATCAACGTAAAATAAGCTTGTTCAATGCTATATATTATAAACATAGGTATTAATAAAATTTATCTGTGATGAAGTAAATCGTATGGTGCTTGTGGAACTAGCCACCGACAAGCTGTTACGCAGTTAGGTGGGTTTAAAAATAATGTTAAGTATTTGTTCTAGAATAAATTATTTATTTATTTTTTAGTTAAATAACAATTATGATCAAAATATTTATTAATTTATTTGATTAATTAATTACAACGGTTGTGCACAACCAATAACAGTAACTAATACTAAACCTATTACATAATAAATTATCATTTTCTTCAAAAATGCTAAATAATTTTAACAATTATTATTATTTTCACAAAATCTTAGGCATGTTGTAAATAAAACAGTCCATCAATCGTGAAACACATCACAGTTGGGTGCAGCATTGAGTAGAGCATTGATTGCCCCGTGCATACGACATAACGGGGAATGAGCTCGGGACACAGTGCGCGAAAACGTCGCCGCAAACAGTCGGTGCCGTTGGGTTGTCCTAAGGCGCAAGTACATGCAGCAAACTTGGAAATTGTATTTGATTCCCACCGAGTTCCGTACTACATCATGAACCAGTTATCTAATGCACCAACAAATTCCTCAACACAACTAAAAAGCGCA
The DNA here is from genome assembly GCA_946251915.1 of Abrostola triplasia. Lineage (NCBI taxonomy): Eukaryota > Metazoa > Arthropoda > Insecta > Lepidoptera > Noctuidae > Abrostola > Abrostola triplasia. The sequence continues at coordinate 2,506,297 of OX276434.1, read as the reverse complement.
CTCACCATTATACTTACTACAATGGAACACTCGCAGTTGTTACAATCTACGGTTTATGACTCGCAAAACTTCGCGCAGTCTTGTGCCGAGAGCCCGAGAGTACCGAAACCTATTGTGCTGTGTGACAACTAAATTATCTCTACATCTAGCTGAAATAAAATGTAATTGCAGTTGCTATACTGTAGTTTTCTGAATAAAGTAGAAGATAGAGAAAGAATCTCCCTTGATTTTCAACTTTGGAAGGATAAAATAACCGTTTTGTAACATAATACAATAGTTTATCGACACGATCGGCGCAGTGGATAAGCGATTGGACTGCTGCGCTAAGGGTTGCGGGTTCCCGCGCCGGGAAAATATTTTCGCGATCCGCAGATGTTTGTCCCGAGTTTGGGTTCGTGTATGTGATATTTCATGTTTGTGAAACGCACCCACGATACAGGAGAAATTCCTAGTGGGGCGTCGTTTAAAAAAAGTATCGACTGCCTGTTATACCACTTAAGTTATTACAAATAACGAAAATAATATCGTAGTCCATTTACAACTCTTTTGTTTTTGCGAAATCACTTAAACCAATATTATTACAAATAACGAAAATAATATCGTAGTCCATTTACAACTCTTTTGTTTTTGCGAAATCACTTAAACCAATATTGATTCAGGAAAAAACAACACTCCAATAAGTATATATGAAATGGTTTAAAAATCTCCAAACAGGGAGTACTAGGTATATCAAATACCTAGTACTCTCTGTAATATGAATAGCGAACAATCAACCAACATGCATTATAGGAATATGTTTTAAAACACAGCTGAATTCGCTTTTGTTCAGAAACTAGTTCGTTTCCATATTTCATTGGAGTGTGAAGCTGCATATTGAATTCATGCTAGCTGAAAACTAAAAGCAATTACGTGCGAACTCATTTCGATATAATGAGTTTAATTAAAATATACCAAATTATTGGAAATCAATCGAGGTGGCTATTGCGTTAACACCGAGATAAAAAGCCGCTGCGGTTAACGATGATTGGTTGAATTACTATGTAGCGCACAAGTATAGGTTAACAATATTGGTGATTTGAACAAGATTGGCGCAGTGGCTAAGAGATTGGACTGCTGCGCTAGGGGTTGCTGGTTCGAGTCTCGCACAAGACAAAAAATCGTGTTTGATCCGCAGATGTTTGCAAATGCGAGCGGTTTCTAGGTCCACATGGTATCTAATAAATTGACTCTTTGTGATTTCAAGCCAATTTCGAATCTAAAATCATAATTCATTTCATCACACCAGCCTGTCTGTATTGCAGTCCACTTCTGGACGTCGGCCTCCCCTAGGGTAGGTACGCCACGAGGCCCGCTCTCCCGTTTTTGCCACGCAGTCACTACCAATTACCTGGAATAGTAGCGCGGCCGGGAAATGGGCATTTTTTTTGGCTACGGAAGGAAAAGGGTTGGTCTATTCTAGGCCGGGTACCACACGGAAAAAATAATTCAATATTTAACTATAGAAAACTACCTAGTAGAAATGAAATCTGAAACTCGTAAATAAACGACTTCATTTTTACAACACTTAGTAACATTTTATTTCTAGATGGCGTTACAAATACTTTGTAAAAACAATAACGTAACTTAAATTCACTAATTATATTCAAATGCATTTTGATTAACTTATATTTATAAATTCAACTAATGAGACTGGAAAAATAAACTCGACAACAAAATGGTTTAACATCGAGCGCGATAGATGGCGTTACATTCCCATTAACGATGCGATTATAGTTTCCTTATCATTCACTATCTATATATATATATCTTTAAAGCGTTAAAAAGATATATAGATATATATATCTTTTTAACGCTTTAAAGACAAGACAATCATCTAAAGCGGATTGTCGTTTAAGCCAATCAAGCCCATGTCAAGTTCATCGCTTCCCTCACTTTCTCGAACGGAATTAGACGTTTAATACATCCTCTAGCAACGCAAAAACACAATAACAGAAAACTGTAACGCAACGTTAAGAAATAGTTGAAAAGAATTTTGTAGGAACAGCATCTAAAACTATAACCTAAAACTCATCGAATAGTGAAGAAAGGTATCCGAGCAATTTGTAACGAAACCTCTTGAGACCCTCAAAAACTCTTAAAGGAAATCCCTCAGAAAAAATTCTAATAGGACACGTAGTATAAACTACGACAAAGGATCTAAAACATAGATTAAAGAAATAAGGAAGACTAGACATGGGCATTTCGTCTCTGAGGTTTGAGAGAGAATCGTATCATTTAATCATTAAGCGCTATACTCTTGACCTAAAATAAATATAGAGGGATTTTTTTTAAGACTATTCTTGAAGAATGAGCGGCCAAGTATAAGCCTCATAAGTTGATCGATTAAGGTTAGGCCACGCTTAACCGCGGGATAGGTGACCGAACATTCAATATGTAATAAAATGTTTCTGAATTTCAATATTTTAACGGCTGGGCTGATTAAAGGCTCCCCCACACAGGTAAGTTATTGCGATAATGCGTCCCGATTCCTTGCACACAATTGTGATTCCAAAATTACCAGACGATAAAAACGCAGTTGTGTGCATGGTATCGAGGACGCATTATCGCAAAAACGCACCTGTGTAGGGGAGCCTTTATCCAAGAAACTGGCTCTAAATCGTTGCGAATTCCTTCGAAAACCACTTAACTATAGTTGGAATTCAATTTTAATAATATCTCTCGTTTTTCTAGATCTGCTATCGTAACGATACAAAGATATTGGCTCACGTATACCATAGGGTTGACCAGACCTTTTGGCAGCATTGATGGATTTAGGCTTGATTTTAAAAAGGTTTAGAACGCTTTACTTGGTGAGTTACGGTTGCTTCGTTGTTGAAGGCATAAGTAACACATTAATAAATTATATGTAACTAAGCTAACTTAATTTTGTTATTGTTATTTAATATCTGTTTTATAGCATGTTTGTATGTAGTATACTGTAAATGGTGTGCAGACCTGTAAGTGACGTATTTACACTACATAAATTATGGAAATAATGTCACAAATCTTAATTGTAAATATGTCGTTGGTTTGCCTTATCAATAAATAAAAAAAAATAAAAATACAATAATCAATCACAAGGTTAGAAAAGAAATGGGATTACATTGTTTGTTTTTATGTATCAATGACGTTCCCAGAGATGTCGTTAAGAGGTTGGACCTGCGCGTCTGTTTCCGTTTGTGGTCTTGCTGTCCGATGAAGTCCGTTGGGCTACGTATGTGTCGAAACACTATCAGGTTTTTTGCACACCTGCCCCCTTACCATGAACTCTTGACGCAGGATAGTTTACGTTGTGAAAACAAGACGCCACTACGTGCAGTGTAATGTGGCTTCTCGCTTCTACATCTTAAACTGTCTTGCTTTAAGATTTCATGGTAAGCGGGATGTGCACTTTAATATTTTGTACATACTTGGCTATTGTGTAGCAAGCTAATATCTCTCAAACAGTTAAGTACCCGTCAGGGATTCCGAATTATACCAATAAATGGCAATAGGTTAATCTCCCACTAATAAACTTGACTGCTATCGCTGGAATATGGAACTTAACTGCCCACATCGTTTAAACTGGACCGGCAAATTTAAGTTAAACATGAACAAAAAAGTACGATCATCGTGTTAAAAAAGAATTTAATAAAGACATGAGTTATCTTACGGGTTTCAGTACCTACAGTTTGGGTTCGCATTCCGACCTTTTTTTGAACGACTGCCCCGAGCACAAAAGGCTTCCTTATAATTATAAGTATATTATAATCCTCTGTAAAGAGGTTTCGAAATGTTTATTTTCCACCCGACTCGGATTTTTTTAGAAAGATATACAACGGAGCAAGTTATTTTTGGTTTTCTAATAATACGATCGAAAGCATAAAGAAAACAATTCTATTGAACCAGATTTAAATTCTCTAATATTACTCGTACGTCAATCAATACTTTTTGACGTCAATCAGACACAGATTATTCCTAATTTAAAACGAAATACAAACTATAGAATAGTCTTCGTTTTTGGTTTTGAAGGTTGTTGGTACGGACAAACACTTATTTCAAACTAGCCGCGCCCTGCGGTGTTACCCCTACATTTATTCGGGATAAAAATTAGCCTATGTATTAATCCAGGGTGTAAGCTACCTCCATATGAAATTTCATTAAAATCCATTCATTAGTTTTTACATGAAAGAGTAACAAACATCCATGCATACTTACAAACTTTCGCGTTTATAATATTAGTAGGGATATGGGAGCTAACATAAGGGCTGTTTAAACATACAGTTATCAAAAACGGCTCTTAAAGTAAACGTAAACTATTCGCCATAAAAACTACCACTAACGCCAACAGTAGAATATTTAAAGCATACCATCTTCCTCAGTCATTCGACACGGTCTTAATAAAAATACATTTAATACTAAAAAGAAAGAAAGAATGATTACAATAGAGTCACGGTGCTTTCCCCCACTCAATGTGTTCACGCTGGCAATATCTTAACATTTCATATTTGATCTCTGTTATTTGCAGACTTTGTTAACAGAAGTTCCACTGCACATAGTTTTGGGAAATATTACAACAGAATAATGAGATAAGGTTAGTCTTCGATCCAAGAGTGAGGATCTACGACTTGCAGGACACTACAACACACGCAGTCCATTGTAATATAGGCATCACTTGCTTACAAGGAGTTATCTAACCACAAAAATAGCAAATAAACTATTTTTAATTTTATTTTATTTGTTAGGTCTAAATATGGGGCTATGAGAAATTACTGTGTTGGGCATACCCAGTGCTTCTTATGTTTGTCCTTTGGGTCCAAATTTGGGGCTATGATAATCCCTATGTTGGTCATATGCCACTCAAAATTAAAAAATTACAGTACTGAACTCTGATCAGTCATTGACTATGAGTTTTATAAATTCCCTTATCTTCGCTTGGTTCTTATAGCCTGTAGCTAATCAGCTACTGCGTAGTCCGCATGTGAGGTTAAGTAAAACTTACCGCGGTCAGATTTGAAAGGAGCGACTATTTTTCACACATTTATGCTATCCGTTAGTGCCTCAATGTTAGCAAACCTTTAGGTCCTGCTCCTGACCTCCTTGGTCGTCCGGTTAGCAGATAATGAGTTTGAGGAGGAAATAGCACAGTTGCACCCAAAAATAACTTCTGTGTAGTCTTCTTGATTGAGGTTGAGACTGATGGAGACCAAAATTTTGGCAGCTGTAATATAGTTAGACCTTCTGTGTCCATATGTCAGTGGCAGTCCAGTGAGACGAAAAACGTTTAGTTTTTGAATTTCAACAGTGCTGCTCTGTATTCTTGCAACAATCTCTTTGTAGGATTGGCATTCACGGTGCGACTGTTTTAGTACGCCTGCATTCTTTATACGCCATAGTTGTATTATAGTGTGGCTTCGGACAGAAACATGAATGGGGAATGAGTGCCGTGATGGTTGGTTTTGGTAGCCTTTTCATGTTTTTTTTAACACTCAAATTTTGTCGAATATGCAGCCTTCTATATTTGCCAGTGTTTTATGTATGCCAGTCATTTACGAAAAGAGATACAACGGTAAAATATTTTTTTTATTAAGTAGCAACTTATTTGCACTTTTGTGCTAGGGGTCATTTCAATTTCCGCACTGACAAATTATGACTGATACAAAAAATGTAATAATGCAACAAATTTTAGGCGTGTTAATATTCACTATAGTATATTTTCTTGTCATGAACAGCCAGCTTTGACCATCTTAGTTCCGTTTCGAAATAATGAAGGCGCGCCATACAAACCGTTTTCTTATAAACTCTGAGACAGACATTGTTGTGGAAAAATAGATTTTTTTCCAACTACCCTCGTATAGCCGTTGTCCTAAGATACTTATAAAATGAGAACTTATCGCAGCAACTAGATTGTTACTAGGAAAATGAAGGGGAAATTATAATTGTGGGGTTCAAGAGAAATATAAGTTGTTTTATTTGTGTACTGTGTACATTTATATCCACCGTTCTATTTTTCTGAAACTGCATTAGCTAATGGCACCCAACTTGGGGTATGACACCACGTTGGGTGCCATTAAATTTCGATAGTATGTATAATCGTTGTACCAAAAAAAAAGACTCGCATCCTAACACTAGGCAGAGGCTGATCAAAGTTGAAAATGATAATTTATTACTTTTTACACATTCATGATACTTGCCTTTAATGACACAACATTGGGGTAATAAAGTATGATAATAAATAACAGATATTTTCAGTAGAAATAGTAAGTAAACCACCACAGTAAGTATTAATAATTGTTGAAATCAAAAATAGATATCAGTTTTCGGAACATACACAGTCCGATCCAACAACCAATCGGATTACTCAACTTAAGTCTCCAAACATAATATCTAAATTGGTTTCTGATACTGGTTATAGGTACATTCCTCAAACTTAGTACCTATATGCGAACAGCGTTATGGTCTTGTACCGAGATTGTTAGTTCTCACAATAGTATCTGCTTACACAGCCTCCTACGTAAGCGAGCCGTGGCTCACTAGCATAAACTCCTTGTCATACATCTTGGAGTAAGCTGACTTGTATAAAGGCCTTATTTGCTGCACCAGTTTTAACATATTCATATTTTTTTTTATAATACTAATAATGAACGAGCCCAGCCGCGTGTCACATGCAGCCTGAGAGGTGAGCAGATATCCTGATGAAATGGTTGCCACAAGAAGGCAGTCGGAGACGCGAGAAGCAAGGCGGAGGTGGACGATTTTGACACCTTTCAAATTAACTGACCGGAGCTAGCAGAGAATAGAGCGATTCGGAAACTCAGAGAAGAGGCCTCCACCTTGTCCAACAGTGGGCACGAACTAGACTACAGAAACAACAAAAACATAAAGAATCCGTTGTAATCCCGCTATCTCGTAGAACAGGTGACAATTGAGGTTAAGCAGCTCTTACTGCGGTTAGCCATCGGGTGGGTGATCATGAATGAAATAAAGAAAACTCGTCGTATCTTGAAAAGCACGGTAACTGTCATTAGCCTTATCAAGAGATATCCGATTGTGTCGGTTTTTATAAAGGGTATATCTGAGTCGCAAGCACATTGCACTAATGTTCTGCGTAAGTAAGATTGGCCCTAACAAATTCTCAGGTTTCTATTTTCAGAAATTAATTTTTTGGTAAATAATACTCTTTTAAGTTAAACTAGTCCTTTTATTGCAAAGGTAAGGTGAAAATCTAAAATACGTGACTCAAGTAAAACCTACATGTTTTGAAACCCTGAAAAATGGTTGTTAATACATATATTTAAACAATGCCTCGAGGAAAGAAGAGCCAAACAAATATTCTTGCCAACTCACGTCCGGGTTGCCACTACTAAAAAATACACAATATCCCATAGCGGAGCCCGTTTACCACAAAATAATGCGACGACGATACAAATCTTTGATCAATACCTATTATAACAAACCACTTTAATTTGAGCTCCCCTTCTCTGTAACTTCCTTTAATGTTCTACGAAAAGTGGATTTGGAGGAGGCCGGAAGAGTTCAAGATACATTGGCAAGGTATAAAAGCCAGATTTCCTTTTTCAGGGGGGCAGTAGATTGGGAACGAAATGTCCGGAACCAGATTTGACACTCACCCTACATCGTCACATTACACCCTTTCTACTTTTGAGGCTAGTTGGTATGAACAACGCTTTTGATATTATATTATTTATCACATTTTTATCATTGAAAAGTAAGTCGTAAGAGGTGGAAATACAGGTGTGGATCTGTTGAAAGGCATTAAGCTCACAACATAGAGATTAAGACGATGGCGAAATAATGGTCAGACTCTAAATAGAGATGCTTTCCAATGTAATAAGGACAATTCTTTTGCCATCAACCCGTCACAGAATGACCTAATGAATCCGGTAACTCTTTTCCCGACCCAGGATTAGAACCCAAGACCAAGGCTTGGCAGTCGCGCTTTACTTATGGTGTACTCGTCACTTCTTTGAACGAACAACGCGGTCTTCATCTATTATAATACCTTTCGTGCAGTGACTACTAAGTCATCACTAGGGAAATCAGGTTGTTGCAGTCTACCATTGTTTTTTACAATAAACAGTATATATAGATGTGCAGTACCTACTACATCCACATTTCGCCAGTTATGTTTCAAATCCCAATTTAATAGGGAGCCTAACTATTGTCATCACCCGGGCATAAATCGAAACTCTTTTGCTACTGAAAAATACCTAATAGAAAAACACTTTGCCCGCCCCAGGCAAAGTGTTTTGAAACCTTCAGAAAATACAGCCTAGATATGTCATAAACAGAAAGCCAATACAACATCGTTAAGAATCGTCTTTGCTAATTACAATGAAGTCAAAACAGTCTAACTTCAGACGACGTAACATGCACAAACGAAAATTAAAAGCTATTAAATTACCAAAGACGGCATTGTTAGCGAACTCTTTCTATGTATGATGAAACTGAATGTACCATTGCGCTAAGTTAGACTTGATTGGTAGACTGTATATCTTAGATATGACGTCGGAAAACAAAGTTCCAGTCCTACTATTGTGTAGACAATCGCTGCACAATAATAATCGCAAGCTTTTATGCAAGTTGTTAGCGAGACTGACTGCACTTTACTGTTCGATCAATTGAACACCGTCACTAGTTAGGTATTTTAATGCATCCTATTACTATTTTATTCAGTTCTTAACTATCGGACCTCTTAACTATATTACAGCAATAATATGCAACCTAAAACTTTGAAATACAGGTCGAGAATATAAAATGTTTAACGCTCACAGATGGCACATCCAACTACTTAAAATTTTCACAAAAGCAAAACACAATGCTACAATATCGAATGCGCAAAGTCGAAAACAAATCGGAATGTCTGATTACAGAAAAAAAAAACCTGCATACATATAACACACCAACACATTTATTCGTTTTAAGCCTACTCCATACTAGTCTCACAGAGGCTCTCGTTGAAAAATCGACAGGTGCATGTGATAGTATTCTACCATCGCCATTCGCTTTATTTATCGGGCACCCTCCCGACGAAGGCGAAAAAAGACGGCTCGTACACGAGACCTTTTTACACCAATTATATCGCGGATCATGTTGGATTTCGTTTTGAATTTACTGTGATGTAGGTCAGAGCTCAGTCGGGTTCACTTTGATATAGTTATCGGTTCCACAGATGGTGCTATTATGACATTTGAATCCCTTTTTGCCGTTCGGATTGTCAGCTAAACTACTTTGCGTCGATTTATGTTTACCTTGTCATTAGGTTTATTTTCCAAACATGGATAACGTAATATACCTACTTTTAAATAACTTAGAGAAAAAGGAAAAAACCCTATGTCTTTTTTACTAACAAAAGTAAGAAACCATGTATCTCGTATTTTTATCAACTTATACTGTACCTTACTTACGTTCACATTTGATGACAATTTGCTAGTAGAGAGCCTCCATGAGTGACGATACTTAAGTACGTCCAGCTCACCGGCGTGGGCGGACGGTCAACCTCGCTGCATCCTTGTTGACTGACCAAACTACACCACATCATGACCTTACATGTGGCTATAGGCTCATGCCGATACGAAAAGGTGACAATTTAAGGATCTTAAAATTAGGTATTTGCGATGATTTAACATAACCTAACATCACGCCTGTATTCCCCGAAGGGGTAGGCAGAGGTGAACATATAGTACACCCACATTTCGCCAGTTATGTTTTTAGGTCCCAATGTAATAGGGGGCGAGCCTATTGCCATCAACCGGGCACAAATCCAGACTCCGTGCTGCCACTGAGAATAACCTAATGGAAAAACTTAGTAACACTTTGCCCGACCCGGGATTCGAACCCAGGACCTCGTACTCAGCAGTCGCGCTTAGCAACCACTAGACCAACGAGGCAGTTAAGTTGCCTACATTTAGGATCATTTAAAACATATACCTCTATACCCCCTATCGGTATAGGTATTATCAAATTCCCAACGCGTATCTCCTATCACAGAGCTAAAACGTAATATGGAACCCTTATCAATACCGCCCTACATCCCAATCAGGGGAGGTAAATACTAAATTGAGATTGTCAGTCAAGATTACTGCCATTTTTAATTAGTGCCGTCAATTGAGAGTCGAAATCCGCAACACGCTTCACCGAAAGCATTTATTTTACAAAAATGTCCCTGTTGACACGCTGACCTAATAAAAGTGACGCTTAAAATTGTAATTGGCGTGTCTGGCATAAAAAGGCCATGATTTTCGTAGGTGATGGAAGGTAAAGCTGTAATAAAAAAGAAAAGATGTGTCGAGAACGTCAGAATGACGTCATTGTCGCTGCTTCTAAAGCTAATTCCCACAGCTTCCCTTTACGACGTCATCTGTGGTGGGTGGCCTATGACTGTAGCATAGAGACGTGAGTAGGCCGGTATTATAATAATTACAAATATTAGTATTATGGATGACGTCAAAATTGCCTCTGAATGATCGATCTGATGTTACTGAACCACCCGCAAAATGAGTATTATTTCTAATGTCGATATTTTTACATGTGAATTGCGCACCCAATTTTTTAGACAGCATTTTATTTAAATAAAGTAAGTTAAGCAACCTATCTACAAGCATCGTTTTCTCCAATCCAACCGTTCGATACACCACCAGAAATTCAAATTAGAAACATTCGTTAATCAAGTGTATTGTTCAAATTGTAACTGTAAAGCGTATTTGGCGATAAATTAAAGGCACAGACGTGTACCTGTCAGTCTCTTGTCTTGTCAAGCCTGAAATAAGCGGCTATTGTAAGCACAATGTATACAAATAGAGGTATAGCACCATCAATTATACTGAGTGAGTGGCATTGCGTTCTTACGTTTGCTCTAGAGGGATTATTCAGAAATTCTTAGGAGTTGTAATTTGAGTCTTCACGAATCAAGTCTCTGCGTAGGTTTAATTGTTGTGTGATTCGATTCAGTTTAGTTCAGTATTTGCATTGTTAAACTTCCATTTGCTTGATCAAATATTGCTGGGTTATTTATACAGGTCAATTAAAGTTGAAAGCGAATTGTTATTTTTAATTAGGTACGTGACATGTGCCAAGCAGCTTGCCAAGCGTGGGGATTATGGCAACATACCTAAGGGGGAGGCCTGTGTTCAATAGTGGACATCTTCCAGCTGATGATCTTGATGACATTATATTTCGTGATTTGATTTAAACACAAACTTGTTTATAACATTACCTATTAAAATATCCTATAAAAAGTCAACACGCAATGCTCCGAACAGTTTCAGATGCAGTAGAAAAATAAAATATTTACATCTTCCATAAATATTTTCTCTAAGCTATGTTGCTAAGGTCTTTGTGAAATAGGCACCAGTCTGTTGCCAATAACCTCAATCATCCTTTAAGGACGACAAGCCATGAATGGTACACCGACTGCTTTGTATGCACGACCAAACCGCAAATAAAATTCTCCCTAATTTTATGCAAATATATGAAAACGCATACGCTTTTCCCTTTCCCTATAATAAATTAAGCCTTATCTCCCAACTTTTAATCTTTATGTTTAACTTTATTGTATGTGTTTAAACTGCCAATGTTATCAGCAAGATATCAGTGGAAGTAGAATATTCATTGCAAAAGTAAATCCTGTGTGCACAGCGCAAGATAAATCTTCATTAAATAACGCTTATCTTGACTACGTGAAGGGTGACCACGTCGCAGCTAATGTTAGATACTTTTGACTGATAGCTACCAAGCGAATACCAATACACAACCAGACCAGACTGTAACTGGCCAAATGCAGGCTTGTGAGATAAATTCGTGTTTGCATTCAGAAGAAACAATGATTACCCTGCGTGCTTACGTGTTGCGACTTAAAACCTTTAAGTTTCAGTGCAATCACGTTTATTTTTGTAACGACGAGAGTAATCGTATCGAACTCAGGTAAATTTAAAGTGTGGTTTTATACCTACGGTAAGGATTTATGTAAACAATATTCGACCTCCAAAAATGTCGCAGTTGCCGATCAAATGGTATTTGAAAAAAATTAGCCCCCCTTACCTAAGGGGGACGTCTTTATTCAACGGTGGACGTCATCCGGCTAATGATGATGACTGAAACTTGAAATATTCTAAATTAAGTGACAAAATAAATATCTAATACGCAGTTTTTTTTAAACACATTAAACAATTAGAAGCACATCAAACATGGCCACCCTAATCGGGACACCCATACTGTAGCTTCCCCGAGCTCCCTCTAACTGCTAATAGATTCTACTAGAAGCAATTTAGCCAGTTTTATCGTTTTTAAATTCATACATTTTAGATATAAATGCCCGTTTAAAACCTGTATCTCATTTCATGGTATCGTCATTTACTTCAATTTCTTCCATAAGGAAACATGACGCTCATTAGAGGAATGAGGGTTGGCTGTAATATATTCACAAATTGACATGCAACACGGTAACAGATATTTTATCGAATATTATGGAGATGATAAAGAAGAAATATTTGTGGCTGTCATTTGTTACGATTAAGGTTTGGAGGAGTTTGCTTAGGATGTTTCTTTGTTTAGGACTTCATAAATATTTATTTGGTTATTCGTACTGATACAGGTTTGAAACTTTTCAAACCTAAGTGTGGCTTCAATTTTTATTTCTTTTTAAAAGAGAACGTCGCCTAACACAAGGAATTTTTCCTGTATTGTGGCTACATTTCACAAACATGAAAAAAACACCCAGACTCGGCACAAACATCTGTTTGCACAATTTTAGTCCAGTGCGGGGATCGAACCCGAAACCCTTATCGCAGCAGTCGAATCGTTTAGCCACTACGCCAATCAGATTATCGTCAATTGGTATGTTCTGCATACTCGGGAAAATTCCCGAGTATGCAGAACAACGTAACTAAAATCAGATCTATACCAATATCATTTGGTATTGAAATGTTTGTTCTTCGTATCGGCAAGTTACGTCTAAGGAAACAAGTGTAGGGTTTGGCCAGTCAACAAAGATGGTAGGTAGTAGGTAGCGAGGTATATATGCGAGTTAGGATACATGATTGGTTATCAGTTGCTAAAAATGATGAAGGAAAACATAGTGAGGAAACCGGCACACCTGTAAGATTATTCAACGGTGTGTAAAGCTACGTCAGAGGCCTACATAAGGTTTAAACTCTGTCCTGAACCATACGATAAGGAGGAGTTAGAATTGGCTACTATGACCGGAAAACTGCTAAGTACTGACACGAAGCACCATTTAAAATGGAACTAAAAAGCATTTTCAGGTACCTAAAGCTTCAATTAGATCTCAGTGAGCTGATAGTTAAGAGCAGGTGCCAGCCAACTTCAACTTTTGAACGAACTTCGAAAAAAGTTGCACAAGAACGCGTAACGAGGTTAGCGAGCGCCCGAACCGTGTTAGAATGACGTCACAGGAACAAAGCAAGGAAGCTGATCGTGCAATGATACTGTAACTGAACTTAATTATGTAGGCTACCTACCTATATGTATATCTAACCTACGTATTTTTTAATTGTTTGCCAATAAGACTGCTGCTGGTCCAGTGGTCGCAAAGCGTGACTGCTGATCGCGTTGTCATGGGTTTGATTCCACGATCAGGCAAAGTGCTATTGAGTTTTCCAGGATGTGATTTTTCGTAGCAGCACGGAGTCTAAATATGCCTAGTAAATAGGAAAAATCTTGTTTGAATTACATAGGACCTATAAATAACGAGTCAAATGTAAGTATAGTTCGTTACTCAGTAACTTTGCAGGACCTCCGAGGAATATAGTGCTCTATGTTTAACTTATCGTATCATGCTAAGAGAAAAATGTGCGACAACACACAGGTCCTACACAAAAAAAGTGTACTACTTAGTTTTGCAGGCTTTGATACCTACGTGCAATGACTATTTTTAAAAAAAGTTCAGACCCAAACAAAGTTTTTACAATTTTTTTATATCACAACCGAGAGGAATGGAGGAAGGAAAGGGAGGCCTTTGCCCTGCAGTGGGACGATCATGGCTGAAATAAATTCCAAACAAAAACGAATCCAGTTCCAACTACACTTCAACTGCAGCAATTCACAGTACAGGATTAGCACACAGAATTACCAATTCAGCAATTCAGTCCTACATATCTGTCCAAACATGTATCTGAGACGCAACATGGAAAACCAATCAGTCTAGATGCATCTCCAAATCTACGTCGACAGTATAAAGACACTCTATCCGAAGATAGAATATCTCCTGGCATTGGGATGCTAAGAGCCTAATCTGTTGAAGTGTGAACATCGAACATCCTAGTTTCCGAACATAGAATAAAATTCGAACCTAATCTCCTGGTTATCAAACATTTATATTGGTAGTATTTTTTTATGGAATATTTTGTATATTTATATAACATAACATCACGCCTGTATTCCCCGAAGGGGTAGGCAGAGGTGCACATACAGTACACCCACATTTCGCCAGTTATGTTTTTAGGTCCCAATGTAATAGGAGGCGAGCCTATTGCCATCAACCGGGCACAAATCCAGACTCCGTGCTGTTACTAAGAATAACCTAATGGAAAAACCCAGTAACACCTTGCCCGGCCCGGGATTCGAACCCAGGACCTCGTGCTCAGCAGTCGCGCTTAGCAACCACTAGACCAACGAGGCAGTCATAATTCATATATTTTTTTATATTATAAAGGCGAAAGTTGACGAGCGTGTTTGCATATTTGTTACCTCTTCACGCGTAAACGGCTGGTATGGAGGTAGCTGACACACTGAATTAACAGAAAAGCTACTGTTTATACCGAAAAAATTTAGCAGGGCCAGCTAGTTCAGTCTAAAATTAGACTGCATACAAATCTGTGTAGGAAGCAAACGTGTTCTCCTACATCATCATGTATACAGTCCCAGTGATACACCCACATGGGACTAAAATCAATGCATTCACATTATATATCAAGCATTCTCATTGTGCATACGTCATAACAAAGCCGGCTGCCAGACATCCACCGATATTATTCGGCTGCAATTCTATTTCTATTGCAATCAGAACAAAATCAGCTCGTAGACGGATAGACAGACGAATTATCAATGCATACACGTGTAATATAATTATGTAGAATCAGCAACATACACATAATGTCAAACATTAATTTTGGTGGCATTTTAGCATGTTGCCCACGCTAAGCTTGTATCTAAATTGATAAAGGAATTGGAACAATGAGAGCCTTACAGCTCGGTTGGCGGAGCTGTGCCACGGATCGGCGACAGTCACAGGATTAAGACGAACAGAACGCAAACCTTGCCATTTTCACCAACCTTAAATAACATCACGCCTGTATTCCCCGAAGGGGTAGGCAGAGGTGTACGTAATATAGTACACCCTAATTTTGCCAGTTATGTTTTAGGTCCCAATGTAATAGGGGGCGAGCCTATTGCCATCAACCGGGCACAAATCTAGACTCTGTGCTGCTACTGAGAATGACCTAATGGAAAAACCCAGTAACACTTTGCCCAACCCGGGATTCGAACCCAGGACCTCGTGCTCAGCAGTCGCGCTTAGCAACCACTAGACCAACGAGGCAGTCAATTTCAATTCATCAACCTTATTTATTATATTGTATATTTTTTAAATTATTTTAGAAGTCACTACTTCATACAGTCATGCTACTGTATGTTTAACTAGAATGTTCAACAACTTTTGTTCCTAACAGCTTTTGAAGCGGTAAAAACACAGTACAGCTTTTTAGGTTAAGCCAGTTTTCAATTTGACGACCCGATTGGCGCAGTGGCTGAGTGTTTGGACAATTAGGCAATGATTTGCGGGTTTGATGTCTGCATGGGTATGACTCATGAACCCAACAAACCCTGCTTTCGGTGTCGATAAATGTGATTATGTTAATGTTAACCTACATAACACGTGGTATATAACATATCATCACGCCTGTATTCTCCAAAGGAGTAGACAGAGGTGTACTATAATGCAACCACGTTTCGCCAGTTTATAGGTCCCGATGTTATAGGAGGCGAGCCTATTGCCATTAACCTAATGGAAGAGAACTGAGAGAATTACCTGAAAATCCCAGTAACACTTTGCCCGGAATTCGAACCCAGGACCTCGTGCTCAGCAGTTGCGCTTAGCAACCACTAGACCAACGAGGCAGTTCACTAGACAAAAGATGTGCCTTTGTGAAACACCGTACTTTCAGTTGTAAATGTGAGATACAAACAATGTAAACAAATACAAATCGCACCTTGTAACTGCCAATCAAATCCTTCGATTTTGAAAATGGAAAGCTCGTTCGAGCGCGTTCGGCTCATCTCGGCATTATGTTCATGTATAATTTCTGTAAATCGCAGACACGATGCATCTTCTTACTAATCGACATAACACGCATTCAAAACCTCTTTTCTGAAATCGGTCGACGGCTAAAAGCTATTTTCTTTTCGACAAATGAACGTTAAAGTGACCGCTATTAGGGCGACGACACACAATAAATAATGTATCTAGGACGCGTTATCAATACAAAACATCGGCTGAATACATCACACACGCTTCCTAAGTACCTTCACAACTAAAATATACTATTAAAACATTAGCCGAAAAAAAAGCGACGGTGGCACTATGTGTGTAAATTGCAAAAGGTTCACTCGGTACAAAATCTGTAGTTATACAAATGTTACATGTATTTATAGTATTTTTAAGTTAAATAAATACAGTATTTTAATTATCGATGTGGGCCTTGATGCCTGAAATGAAAGGGTACATAAAATAAACCAACAAAAAAATGCAATGTCACGCTTGTTTCCCAAAAAACTCTGTACATTTATGTTAAGTGTAGATGATCATGACATTTATTCTATATCGCCTATGTCACTCGTGTCGTGAAGTCGAAAAATTGGTTCGGGCTTTTGATACCTTAAGAAACACAAAGTGTGTACTACTGTATGTAAAACTATTGACTGGGGTCTTATATAGATGGCCATTGCCATTGTGGGGCCCGTAGCTTCATGGCTACCGCACAGATCAGTCTATCTGCGAGGTTAAGCCGTACTCGCCGCGGTCAGTCATGCAATGGTTGACCGTTTTCGACTATGATGTCTCTTGTGTAGTTGGTTAGTCTCAGCTGACCCGCCACTGTGACCGAAATTCAGTCAGAAGAACATTATAACAGACTACCTCTAACATGAAATTAATTTTAATTCTATAACCAGAAATAAATGTCATTGCAAATGCACTTTTACGCTAAAACGTAAATAGACACGTCCCTGGCACAATTTCAAATTCGTCAGACAAATATTTAAGAGTAAATAAAGAAAAATGGAAAAAAACATAGGAAACACAAGGGTTGTATATTCCACTACCCATTAACTCGACTTGTTCAACAGTCAACATACAAAAACTACTCTGGTTCAAAAATATTCTCAGTCTAGTTTTTCTCCCTAGCTGTCACCGTCAAAGGCTGTTTACATAAGCATCGTTGGTAGCTACGTAAATAGCAGTGTATATTGCATACAGGTAAAAATGTTTGTAAGAGACTCTTCTACTAGTGAACTAAAATAACCACCTCCTTTACTGAAGTCGGTTAATAAAAAGAAATTAAATAGGTGCTATAGAAACGATATTACCTCTTAATGTCATTAACAATTTGGAACTAGATTTGACGATAGAGGTGGATTCAAAGATCATTGACAGCACCAAGAGCCATCAGTAATACTTCAAACTGCCGACTTGATTAGCGTATAATAACAATAACATAATCCAATTATAATAATAACACCTATAAGCCCCACTGCAGGGCAAAGGCCTCTTCTTGTATAAAAAAAGGATTGAGCATTGATCACCACGCTAGCTCACTGCGGGTTGGCGATTTCAGATAATTAAATCCAGGTTTCCTCACGATTTCTTACACCGTCAATCAGTGGTGTCTTAGAATATCTAAGAAAGTATTTATGGCATTCAAAAAATCCCTTTGATGCCTGGATTTGAATTTGCAACCTTCCGGTATGTTACCCACTAGGCCACCATGATTATAGTATTGAGTGTTTCTTATTAAATAGCCGAACCTAAAGCGAAACCTTTGGCCAAGCTATTGTATGGAATCATCACGTCCACTGTTGAACAAATGCCTCCCCCTTATATGGAATGCACCTTCTGTAATACCTTTTATGTGGCCAAAAACTTCATGTCGCACAAAACGACTCTCTCATTTGATTTATTCCATACATTTGTCAGCGTTGATGTAGATATATATCATAATGTATGCATGTGGATACTACATTTATTTTTTTGCGAAAGAAAAATGTTTATAGACTTCTTTATAGCGCTTTGGTAATAGAGGTCAAGTTAGAATGATTTGCTTCGGAAGATTTAGTGTTGGCCATTATTTTTGTTTGCAAGCCAATTACGAGAAAATGCAAGGGTAAGACAGCTTTTAAGACCAGTTAAGATTTTTTTTGTGTTGCTAGAAATATGTGAACACTGAACACTTTTCAGTTTTATATTTATTGGTCTGCTGGTCGCAAACCGCTTAACGTTTAATTCCCAGGTAAAGTAGTTTAAAAAGGGTTTTCTTTTAGGAATTTCTCAGTACTTTGCTTTGCATTTTTCTTGTAAATGCATTTACTACATTATTTATAGATACTGAGTTACTATGTTTTTAAACTCGTTCATTAATATTTATATACAGATTTTTGCACAAAGATCAATTGGTGAAATTAAAAGTGAAATCAATTTAATTGTATGTCCAAAAATAAAGACATAACTCACATCCACATTTACTTTTTTTTTCTAAATATCGCCCCTCTCTAGGAACCTTCACACACGAGTTACAGTAACAAACAAAATAAATTCTTAATTAATTAAACAAAACAAAAAGAAAATTGTTTTAAAATAAGCTCCTAATCACATAACGCAGTACACTACTAAAAATACCATAAAAACCTATAGATTACGTGAAATTGTAACAAGGTAAGTATACGTTCTGACCTTACGAAAAACAATTTACATTACAACCATCTAATTAAGTAGATGTTAAAAAGTTTGGCGGAGCTGAAGGGCTGTTGGTTCCATTGCAGTGAGTCACGCCTCCGGGAAAGCCGGTTGTGTCGTGAGAAAGCGACATTACACCAAAAACAGCCGTTTCCAGCGTTTAACACGCTAACAATATTCAATATGGAATTGCGCGGCGATTACTCATCTTATGTTCATGGAAGCGGCTTTTGAAAAGTTTTAGTTTATTGCAAGGTTTTAATAGATAATTTTTTTCCTCAGATCTTGTATTGAACATTACTTAGATACGAGAACGAGCCCCTCGCAAATCGACCAATGTCTGTGCTCGCCGCGGTCAGTCTTGTGATGGGTGACTCTTTTCACTTGTTGAGATACCTCCGTGCTTCAGAACTTCGGAAGTCACGTTAACCAATTGTTTCTGCACCTGATCTCTCTCTGGTCATGTCGGTCTGCCTTACCGTCACACTATGAGTAAGGGAATAGAGAGTGCACCTGTGTCTGCGCACATACTTGTGCACTATAATATCTCCTGCGTAGTTCGCTCGTCTCAACTGTGGTAGGCCGCGGTGACCGTTATTCTGTCAGAAGTCAACAACAAAAAACATAACATTACGCCTGTATTCCCCGAAGGGGTAGGCAGAGGTGCACATATAGTACACCCACATTCCGCCAGTTATGTTCTTAGGTCCTAATGTAATAGGGGGCGAGCCTATTGCCATTTCTTCATTTGTCAGAAGAACAATGTTATTATTATTATTTATAGGTATGTTATGATAGTTATACTTATTTGATTTACTTTTTCTATTAAGGTACTCCCTTTTTCTGATCATTATAAGTACCATGTAATAGGCAAGCCTATTGCCATTGATCGGGCCAGTACCTATTCTGACCCGTGTTCCCGGGTTCGGTAAAAAATATATTTTAATATTTTTATCCGACCCGTGTAAATTAAAGTACGTGTAAAAAGCACATTAATATCGACCAACAAGGCAACGCGACAAAAAGTAAATTAGGTAAAAATTTTTGGTGGCACCCTACCTAATTTCCCCCTTAATTAAACCCCAAAGGGATTATTATTACTTAGTTTTTCATGTATTTTTATGTAAGAAGGAATGTACTGCATTTTAGTACCGAGACTAACACGACAGTTTAGAATATACCTCTATATTTAAAAACTATAATTTTCGGTAACACAGAGCGCAAATCTCTAGCGCAATTTCATTACATTTTAATCTATCATTTAAATTTTGTTCAATGGAACATTGTTTGATACCATTATTGTTTTAAGTTAAAATAATAATAAAATAGATTGCTGATAATTTTATTAATGAGTAGCTGACCCCGCTAACTTTGTCCCGCCTTCTCACCGCTTAAAACTTCCTGGACTTCCACGAATATTTCAAAACCAGAATTAGTCCAATCGGTCCAGCCGTTCTCGAGTTTTAGCAAGACTAACAGTAATTTTTATATACTATCGTCTCTATTTTCAAAGACATGAACATTCAAAGAATAATAATATCGTCATAAGTGACGATAGACTTAGAAGCACTTTAAATTAAAAACAGGTTCTAATAAAAGAGGACTATAGTTTATAGCGTTAGTTTTTTTGCAATTTTGTTAAAAACTAGCTGCGCCTCGCGGTGTTACCCGCTACATTTTTTCAGGATAAAAAGTAGCTTATTATCCATGGTGTCAGCTACCTCCATATGAAATTTCATCAAAATGGGTCTAGCCATTTGAGCGTGAAGAGGTAACAAACATACAAACACAATCACAAACTTTCGCCTTTATAATATTAGCCTGAAGTCTGATAGTGTGAAATGTGCCACTAATATAATAAAAACACAACGTATAATGACTAATTCTACTCTATATTTATGTGTATCGGACCTAGATTATGCAACCTTTTTTTTAATGCCCAATCCAGTCATATTTACATCTTGAATCAACATTCATATGTAAAACTCACATACTTCTTTCACAATGAAGCCACAAGTAAAACATGCTGAGTCATTTATGCGGAATCATGTCGGTAATTGCCCACAATTTTCTACCTTTAATTGCCTAAAAAACCATTGTGGCAATCGGAATAGGAAATGAACAATTTAGAGGGTGCGTCCTTATAAAGGAGCCTAAGTATTGTAGCTAATGGAATAGACTTAGAGGATGTGACTAGGGCGTTTTATTTTACGTGTGGGGTTCGATTCCAATGAGGAACACAACATAAACATAACATAACATCACGCCTGTATTCCCCGAAGGGGTAGACAGAGGTGCACATACATTACACCCACATTTCGCCAGTTATGTTTTTAAGTCCCAATGTAATAAGGGGCCAGCCTATTGTCATTAACTGGGCACAAATCCAGACTCCGTGGTGCCACTGAGAATTACCTAATGGAGAAACCCAGTAGCACTTTGCCCGGCCCTGGATTCGAACCCAGGACCTCGTGCTCAGCAGTCGCGCTTAGCAACCACTAGACCAACGAGGCAGTCAAACGAGGAAAATTCCAATGAGGAAAACATATTCAAACCAATTCTGGATTTTTGTCTACGCGCTGACTATTTATGTCTGATACTAATCACACTAATATTATAAACGCAAAGGTTTTTGAGTGTTTTGTATGTTTGTTACCTCTTCACGCGCAAACCGCTAGACCGATTTTGATGTAATTTCATATGGAGGCAGCTGACACCCTAGATTAACACATAGTTTCATCCCGAAAAAATGTAGCGGGTAGCACCGCGGGCCGCAGCTACTTTTTAAAACTAGCTGCGGCCCGCGGTTCTTCCTGCTCTATGATATTTAATATCTCGAAAATTACAATCGTAACCAGGCCTGCTTTCTTAAACGGTAGACCCATCTCCAGATTTTTACTTGTTACAATCTCACTGATCCGATTTTCATAACATAGGTATAGGCAGCATTCCGATTTTGAAAAAAGTATTGTTTTTTTTTTACAATGCACGAGGCTACATAATTACAGTTATTCTTAGATATAGCCTACGTCTATAGTTGAACTTCAAAAAAAAAATTGCTATTTCAAAAACAGAAACTTACGAAATAAACATAAAAACAGTTACATTGTAGCAAAAGGAAGAGGGCTCAGCGAATGGTGTACCGGGACGAGCATGACCGGTACAGCGCTGAATTCAGCTACTTCTACTATTTGCTTGTGTTGTGATATTTAAAACCGAACTGCCCCCTTACCATGAACTCTAAAAGCAGGACAGTTTACGTTGTGGAAGCGAGACGCAGAATTCATGGTAAGGGGGCAGATAACAATGGCGTTTACCTCGTCTACCTACAAAATGTTTCCAACAAAAACCAAAACTTAATATCAAAACCCCAAGATTCCACTTCAATATTACAAAAACAAACAAAAAACGTCCAAACAAACCCACATCGCGTTGTTTTTATATCGTTTGCGCACAAGATGGCGGCAGCGCGGCTCATATTCGACACTATTTCCCTAAGGAGTGTGTTAGTTCCGTAAATATTGGCACTTTGCCATCACAAGCTATGTTTACCGGTTTTCTTGTATATTGTACGCACTTTTACCTCGGCTATTCCTAGCGGTATACGGTAATTGTATCAGGTTGCATTATTGCAGTTGAATTAAATATTTAAGAGAGATAAGTGGGAGCGTGTTTCGGAAAGTGTTTAGCGGCTATAGGTAGGGAATACTAATACATTAAGTTATCCTTCTTATTGCATACCAAATATTTTTTGAAGAGCCTACTGTAACTAAGTACTTACTTTCAATGTTAACGTTGCGTCACATTTGCCTTTTTGTCATTTTTAATAAAAATTTAATGAAAACTGTAATTTTGTCGAACCGAAACGTTTGTAATTACGGCACAGCACAAGATTATTATTAATCCTATGATGACGACACAGTATTATTTCTCCTGTGATAATAAGATAACATTCTAGATTCTTCTGATAGAATATTTCGCGGTAGAATTGCTCTAAATAACAACAATATTATCATGAACGTAACTGAATGACAGTAGATACCAAGCTACCTATCCCTCGGGAGATATAAGCGTGATGGCACATTCCGCCATTCCACAAAAGCTCCGGTACCGGAATGCACCTTTGTACTTATTCATACCTACTTAAGCTGTTATATTATATAATGCGATGTGCTTCTCTACCTCTGAATTCGTGATGACTATGAATTCTGTGAGTGAATGTACCGGGCATGTTCAATGCAGGTCTTACTGTACTATGTTAAAGTATTTTTAGGACTTCAAAGAAGGCAGTTCATAATTCAGCGGATTTTCTCTTATTAAAGCACGTGGAGATTTGAAGATGATATGAATTAACAGATTAGTGTCGATTAGAAATCGAAATTAAATTACAAATGTGAAAGTAACTCTGTCTGTTACGCCTTCACGACTAAACCGCTGGACGGATTTTGATGAAGTTTGGCACTTCGGCACATAAAGTTTAAAGGAAAAAGAAACGCGGGTGAAGCCACGGGCAAAAGCTAGTGGATATAAAAAGCTATCTTCGTCAAACAAAAACTGTGTACATACAATTGAAAAAAAACTAAAGCATATACACGACCTTTCCAAATTAATTGTATCTCTTCAACAAGCACTTAAAGCTAACGCTTAAAAAGACATTAAAAATAGGCACCTCATTAAATGAATCCAAACTTACGTGCCCACTCAAAACATTGGACGTAAAATACTTAATTACACATAAAAAAAGGTCTAAGAGACAACATTTTAGCATAATAAGATTAGGGCATAAATTGGGCACAATCTGTTCGCATTACAATGACCTACGGGGTTGTAACGCGTGTTAAAAGATTATCGTTTGTAATTACATTGTGGTTGGATTAAGATAATGACGTTCAAATTTCAACGCGAGCTTTATGAGCAAGCTTTAAAGCTACGAAAGCTTAAAGTAATCTGAGTTAAAATAAATATTTTTGTATGTTTGACGACCCGTAGTGGCTGGACTGGACTGCGTATTTGGGTAGGTTCGACCTCTGCACGGGACAAATGTTTTTCCAGAGTAAAAATGATTGCTGTCTTCATGTTATATTCCCATTTTATTTTGTTACATTTTCAATGTAACAAAATAAAATGGGGGGAGAGAAACTCCGAACAAATAGATTTATACAGTAAATTATGTAATGATAGATTAAAAACAATTCATTTTCCGCCTGAATTCAGGAATTGTAGTGATAAACGTTGTGGTAACCGACACCACATGCAAATAATTGACTGTATGTATCATAGGATTATTAATATACTGTGTAAAGCCG
This sequence comes from Abrostola triplasia, assembly GCA_946251915.1. Lineage (NCBI taxonomy): Eukaryota > Metazoa > Arthropoda > Insecta > Lepidoptera > Noctuidae > Abrostola > Abrostola triplasia. Next base: position 2,481,988 of record OX276434.1, on the reverse strand, counting down.
CCTCTGAGACTCATACTATTGTTAAACAGAGGAGAAAACAACCAGTGATCGGATGGAACAAGCATGTCCGGGATGCTCACGGGGTAGCTCGGTGTAAATTTATGGAATGGGTACGGGGCGGTAAGCCGAATGAAGGGCGTATATGGGAGGAGATGCGGGAAAGTCGTAAAATTTTTAAATCACGCCTCAAATGGTGCCAAAATAATAGGGAACAGATAAAGATGGATATCCTCGCTTCTCACCATTCTAAACACGACTTTCGTAACTTCTGGAAAACTACTGGTAGGCTCAATAATAAACCGGGCTTACCCGTGAGCATCAACGGTGTGAGTGAACCAAAATGCATAGCGGACATATTTAAAGATCACTTTACGGTAAAGTCGCCATTGGGACCATCACGGTCTTTCAGTGTGGAGGGCCGTCAGGGACAGGAGATAAACACCATATTCACAGCGAAGGATGTTCGGGGAGTTATAAATTCAATGTCGCGGGGAAAGTCTCCTGGCCATGACAGCCTGAGCATTGAACATCTAAAACATGCTGGCGTCCACCTGCCAAGAGTTCTTGCCATGTTTTATACATTTTGTATGGGACATGCGTACTTACCGGCAGAGATGATGAGGACTGTGGTGGTACCAATTGTGAAGAGTAAAACCGGTGACCTAAGCGACAAGAGCAACTATAGACCAATCTCACTAGCCACAGTGCTTGCTAAGGTGCTTGACAGTTTGCTTAATGCTCAGCTTGATCGGTATGTAAACACTCATGACAATCAATTTGGTTTTAAACCGGGACTGTCCACTGAGTCAGCTATTTTGTGCTTGAAGCAAACTGTCAAGTACTACTCCGATAAGAGCACACCTATTTATGCCTGTTTTCTCGACCTCTCGAGGGCGTTCGACCTGGTTAACTATGACATCTTATGGCAAAAATTAAACAACACTACAATGCCTCGCGAAATTATTGAAATTGTCAAATACTGGTATCTTAACCAGGTCAACGTTGTTCGATGGTCGAGTGCTCTGTCGGAACCGTACAGGTTGGAATGCGGGGTGAGGCAGGGAGGGCTGACCTCGCCGAAGCTCTTCAACCTGTACGTGAACGCTCTGATCGAGGAGCTCAGCAGCACCCGAGTCGGCTGCCATATTGACGGAGTTTGTGTCAACAACATTAGTTACGCAGACGATATGGTGCTGCTGAGCGCCTCGGTATGTGGTCTATCCAAGTTGCTAGGCGTCTGTGAGCGGTACGCGCTGAATCACGGTTTACTCTATAACGAAAAGAAGAGTGAATGTATGGTCTTTCAAGCCAGGGGTCGGAGTTTCCCGGATTCTGTTCCACCTATCAGGTTGAACGGTGTCGACTTAAAGAGAGTTCAACAATGTAAATATCTCGGGCATATCGTGACTTATGACCTGAAGGACGATGCGGACATCGATAGGGAGCGGAGAGCGTTGTCTGTCAGGGCCAATATGATCGCCCGCAGGTTTAATCGTTGCTCGGGGGCCGTCAAAATAACTCTTTTTAGAGCGTTTTGTACGTCCCTGTACACAGCCAGCCTGTGGGGATCATATACCCAGAAGCAGTACAACGCTCTCCGTGTTCAGTATAATAATGCGTTCAGGGTGTTGTTGGGGCTGCCCCGACACTGCAGCGCGTCGGGCATGTTCGCTGACGCCCGTGTCGACTGTTTCTATACGACGATGCGTAAGCGGTGCACGTCTCTAGGGCGCAGGGTCCGGGCCACCTCTAACACCATCCTGAGCGTATTTGCGAACAGGTTTGATTGTCAGTACATTAACCATTGTTATATGATTAATGTAATGACAAACAAACAAATGACTCAGAGGCAGGTGTAGACATTTTTATTTTCATTTTTATTTTTAAATTGTATAATTTTAATTGTTTATAATATTGTTATGTAATCTAATTAATTATTTATGAGTAGGTATATACATGTATCTTATTTATTATGATTTTTAATGTACAATGTAATAATGTTAATTTATGATCTGATGGATTGAAATAAATGATTGATTGATTGATTGATTGATTGATATGTCCATAAACAATGTAAATACGTATAAAAAAATACGAGTGAGGTGGAACGCGTTTGTAAAAAAAAACTATTGTAATTCGAAATAAATTAGTAATGGCATAATATTACAAGCCGGTTTAGAACAGTCATGCTCATGAAATATTTATATTTTTGAACCATTTTTCAAGGAATATTTTTTGGAATTCTGAATCCTTAGAGTTACTTTTTGGAATAATTGTACTAACATTTATAGAGGTTTACACTTTTCCCAACTAGGAACTTAAACCTACGCTTCTTGGATCATCGCTTATACCGTCTTTATGCAGTTATAAACACACCAATGTAGGACAAACATTTTAAAACAACTTAAACACAAGTTGTACGAACAATTTTAATAACCACAATTAGTTAAGAGTAACAGCAACAAAAAACGTATACACCACCCTAACATTAAGAAACTCTGTAAATAAATAACCCATTATCGCAAACAATTAGGTACATGTTTGTTGCGTGCGAATACAAATTGCACAATGTTATTCAAATAAGGACCTTAGAGTTTACGCTAGTATGAAGCAATAACAATGCATGAAGGAAGCAAGTGTGAATGGGACAGTTAGAAGGGAGAACATAATTCTGACCAAATTACAGCTCTTTTGGCAACACACACATCATCAGCATCAGTCTAAACCGATGAGGATCAGGACTTCATGAAAGGAAAATCAACAAATATTTTCATACACCCTTTGTTTTATGGGATTCCGGGCTCCCGAAAGCCCATTAACCGTTTGATCCTTAGCTTCTTCGGCCAGTCGATTTGTCATCCCGTTGGACTTTTGATGTGGTAATAGAGAACTACACCTGGGTTTGCGCACACTCTCACCGACTTGTGTACAGTAATAATAAGTATTTTGCACAAACTGCGCTAGTCTCTGTTACGTGTATAACATGCGTAACTTTTTATGTATTTATTTATTTAACTTGATGTACTGCTCCTTGACACAATAAATGCATTTCGTTATTACGATTCTCTTAATAGACGATATTTCAGAAATGGTTCAAAGAAACTATAGACTGCATTTGCTACAAAAACCAACCAAAATTCCACCAACAAGAGCATTACCTAACAGAATAAAAAATATGAGATTACATTTCTTCAGGGGACATTTTGGGACATCGTATTTGCACCCTTTAGAGGCCACATAATAAATTCCTTCAGTAAGAGAGGATTGACGCCAGTAACACGTAAATTCGAGGCAAGTAGCCGTGAGATGTTAATACGTGCAGTCGAGCGCAAAACGTTATTTAAACATGTGTTTGTGAAATTGTGAGAAATGTTGTAGAAAATCTTCAATTTATGATCTTTACAATGTACACAAGGTGACTTTCAACTGTATTTATAAAACTCAGAAAGCTTTAAGTTTTTAAATTTTTTGACAGTCCGAATGGAACTCGACCAAATTATAGGCATAATTTGACCCTAGGCATTATTTATTTCTAACAAACTTGTAATAAAATTATAAACTGCACTTCGATCTATCATGATTAATTATCTACATTTTACATACACCACAATAATCAAGCGTTCCAGGCCTTAGATCACGATAAACAGAATCCAATACGAGTACATGTAAAGCAAAAGACCCAAAATTCGTAACGCTACTTAAATATTAACGGAGGCACAGTTCACGATGTTCCCCGGGGTAACTGATAATTATTGCACCTGTTAATAATGGGTGGGAGGCAGGAACCTTTCATCCCTAGAGTATACTTTAGTAAGTTTATGATGACGTGAGGTTTGGCAGTTCGAGTTTGGTATTACAACAATATTTATGGTGTCCCTCAGGGTAGCGTAGATCTGGGTAAGGCCTTTTATTCAGTCTTGTGTATTAAAAGTCGTGTTATGTCATTACACATTATATTTATTAGCCTACAAAAGAGGAGGATACGTTGATGAGTGAATTTCTTGGCTCATAATAAATCATAGCATCAAATGAAGTCATACACGCAATTGAATGAAATAAACAAATTAATCCATGTTATAACATCAGCAGAGCAAAGCGCTAATTAAAATCAAAAGGTAGCATTACATTCTATATATCATTCATTAACTATGTACGCAAATTAATATCAAAGTAATAATCGTTCCACATACGCCATCAGCGATTTGTCGCTGCGACAGTACAGTCGCACGGATTTATTGCCGTACGCCCCTCAGTCTGCAGTAACATTTTCATTTTGTTTTTGCCGAGTAAAATAATGCTAGTTATACGTGTTAGCCCTTAATGTTTCATTGACACGAGAACCGTGGTTTTGTTTTTTGTTGGTTTACTTAACTCCTTTGTCTTGTATTGTGGTATTACGTATTCAGTTTTTAGTGACGTCTACTTTGTACTGAGTTTATACTGGGATTTCAAATGTGACTACATAGATGGGTCATATAGTAATTCTGGGAACGTTAGACTTGTCTTCAGATATACAACAGTAAAATATCGTTTACTATAGAAATAAACATCTCGCTCTTATCTGGCCATCAAATATAAAAGTGGGCTTTAATTCAGACCAATTACCCAGACCGTTTAGGAGCCTACAATGATTTAATATTAAACTTAGAAGGACACTTTTTCAAACCAGATTCTGCTAGAAGCTCTTAAACCATTTCAGTAACCTTTGGAATTTCTTGCTTTCTTCTCCATAAGAATGACATTCTTAAACCGAGCAACTAGCAAATTGACATTTCATAACCGCCTGTAATTGGTTTACGTAAAAAAACATAAAACATAACATCACGCCTGTATTCCCCGAAGGGGTAGGCAGAGGTGCACATATAGTACACCCACATTTCGCCAGTTATGTTTTAGGTCCCAATGTAATAGGGGGCGAGCCTATTGCCATAAACCGGGCACAAATCCAGACTCCGTGCTGTTACTGAGAATTACCTAATGGAAAAACCCAGTAACACTTTGCCCGACCCGGGATTCGAACCCAGGACCTCGTGCTCAGCAGTCGCGCTTAGCAGCCACTAGACCAACGAGGCAGTCGTAAAAAAAAACATTTCGAATTTGATTAAACATAGCCTAAATCCTTATGGTTGAATTTCGTCAACTTCTACATCTGAAATAAATTAATGCAAGTAGATAAAATGAGAGGTTAAAATAAATTAACACTAACGTTCCCACTAGAGCTACATCGACCAGGAAATATACTAAAAACATGCAGTATCTGAGCTAGTTATCAGGCTGCGCTAAATATACGAGACTAGAGAAAACTAGGTTACTAGCGTACACGTAAAATAGCTTGCCATTACCATCCGTAGTCTGCTATAATATATATTGGCTCCTGTTTCTAATGAATTCATTATTAGTAAGACTAAATCCTCTGGCGCAGCGTTAGATTACTACATTAAACTTTCTGTATGAGACCATATTATTTGGTTCGTTTGAAATAATAATTGGATACCATTTGCTTTCAATTTTCAATGAAAATATTGTAGAGCAATTGTTTTTTTAAAACATGACAATATCCCCAGTTTTTTTTTGTCTACTCAAAAGGAGCTGGCTACCGGTGGATGCCATTGGCAAGCTGTCGTTCATTGTGGCGTTCTAAGGGGGAGACGTTTGTTCCACAGTGGAAACCTCCCGGCTGATGATGATGATGACTCAAAAGGAGCTTATCTTCGTATAAGTCCTATACATATAAATGTATAGTTATGTATTTTAATCTTCATTCAACAGGAAAAATATTCGTACACCTTAAATACACATCCGTGGTTAAAAATAATGCAAACAATAAACAAAATACTATGAGATATAAAATGTTTATATAATGGAAGAAAAAATTAATAAGACCGAGACCAAATGTTCAACAATATTTTCAAAATAATCTTAAATGCAATTGTTACCACAGAATTCACGTTCAAATATTACGAGACACCGCAAAACTGGAACTCCATTCAGGGGCGCTGTTTATCTCTATTTTTCAAGATAAAATAATAAAGGGAAGAAATAAATGAAGCTCTAGGTGCCGATAAACGGACAAAAGTAAATGCCGCGTTAATTTTCCGGTTTGAGGCCGCTCGCCGGGCCCTTTTCAGACGAAAGAGTACGCCACCCTTCGCCTTTCACACTTTCACGTCTCATAGCCTTCTTTGACCAGAACTACAGTGATTTATCCCCGAAGTGTTGGGAATAAATTCGTTCAGATTAAGCCGTGGACGCCTTTTATATGTTTTTGTTGAACTTAGAAAGGTACTACGGAGAAATGTTTAGTATTTCTTTTTAGTAATCGCCCGACCTTGCTCTAGATCTTTTTCAAATTGATCGACTGGTGACCTTTTATTTGTTACAAGTTCTTTTAAGTGCTGATATTTGTGTTATGTCTTTGTTGGACTACCTCTATAGCCAAAATAGTTGTTCTTAAGACCCTAAAGAGGGTATTGAGAAACTTACTTAATCCTGTATACCTCATTGCTAGGTAAAAGAAAATAAGAGTTCAGTCGGACTATAAATACTTGTAGGTAATATGTAATACGTATTTTCAAAAATACGATTGATTATAGTAATTTTCTAAGTCATAGTACCTATCTTTAATTAACAATATAAGCCCAACATTTAAATAACAATGCAACGTACAATTGTCAACTTAAAACTTGACTTTAAAACGAGTACACACGATTTCTTACGTGATCTAATATAAAAGAATTCTCAAGGTGAACAGTTCCGTACGGGAAATAAAATAGTCGCCAACTATTGATTAAGTACAAATTGCCTGATGAATGGCGATAGGCTCACCAGGTGATTACGACGATGGTCAAAAGAGAGTGTTCAAATGGTACACCTCTTAAAAATTGAACCAAATAGAGCGATGACCTGAAAATAAATAATTAATAAGGCATTTAGTCCAGTGAATTGAATATAAGTAAATTAAATAAAGCGTGTAGAAATAATACAAAAAAAATGTCTGTATATTCTAATGAAAGTTCAATGGCTATACAATTTCTATGACGGAATAATGCGAATATAAGTAATCATATTAAGAACAATCAAATAATGGGGAGGTCTTTGGCCCGCAGATGTGTATTGAACAGACCACTTACAAAAAAAAAATAACGTAAGAAAATAATTACTTTAATAGATCTCATTTGTACAAACAAAACGAGGACCGTCTTTTAATATTTGTGTTGAGTTAAAAGAGTCCCTGACCTTTGTAAGTTTAAATATTTTTACAAGAAAACGCTAACGCCATCTTAATAAAACTTAATTTAACTAGGCAAAAACCTATTTACAGAAAACTCATCAATTATTAACGCAAATTCGAGTAAGTAAACCTCCCGTTGTTGATGTAACAAGCGAAAAGCTACCTCTTAATTTGGTGTATTTTCACGTAAATTCACCAAACTTCATTCGCACGGTTAAATAAAGGAAGTGTTAGACCCTAAATCGATTTTAAGGGCCCCATGTGCGGTGCGATCCGTCGCTTCAGATCGGTCGTCACGACGCAACGCGGCGAATCACTGGTGTATATCAACATCGTTATCGACAAAAACCGACGCAATCTGGAATATCGGAACGATAGAACGTCCTTGTATAGCTCCCTGCGACCCATCGTACCGTACCTATATAAGGACTTTACCTTTAGCTTTACGCGGAAACTTTAACCCAAAAACTCCAACAAAATTTCTATGTAAATTCAGTAACCTTGTCAAAATTGATGCGAGGAATAATATGCAAAAAACACACTGGGGGTATTTGAGTCCGTATTCGAAGTCAGTTTTAAACACGGCTCATCTCCGTAACAGGATAAGTTCGGACCTCCCCGGAGGCTACAGGCTACGCTATAAAGTTTAACGTGCAAAGATCTCATTACCGTGCTTTGTTCATTACGATATTCGTGTGTACGTGATCCGACGAGTAAGTTATGTTGGCAAATGACGCATGTATTGAATCGTTGCGACAGTACAGTCGGAGGAATTGAAGGGTTGAATTTTATAATTTTGTTGCTTAATTTGCGTTTCTATTTACGGTGTGATGTATTGAATAAAGTTGAGGGTGTGTAATAGATAAATGTTATTTAGAATGTCGATAATTCTATATCAGTATACGAAACAGATTAATTGTCGCACTGAACTTTCATAAAAGACACCATCATCACCAGCCGGTAGACTCTGCCATAATCCCCATGCTTGGCAAGCGGCTTGGAAATCGCAGTATTGGTGGTCAAGTAACAGACAACGCTGCTGCCCATCTTCTGGATTATCCCTTAGTCGCCTTTTACGACACCCACAGGAGGAAAGGGAATGATCAATTCTAATCTGGATTCCACACGGCGAAAAACACCATACAGTCCTATAATTGTGTCCGATTTGTAGACCTAAGGCCCCTTTGTCTGGGATCAAAAACTGGCAAAATATGGGTGCGATTCAAAACATCTTTGCTTGTTCTTTCTGTGAGCAAGTGCGTACATTCTAAGACAAAAAAATATGAATACTCACGCAATTACCTACAAGATAAGATTGAAAATAGCACCAAAATATCGATATGAAGACTCAATCTACCGTTCACATTTCATTAAACTCCATCCAAGTAATCTCGCCTTCAATACTTCATAATCTCACACGATCGAAACAAAAAAATATGGCGCTTTAATTTTTTTTAATACTACAAAGTTCCCTCGCAAAGGGGATCCCGTTCGAAAATCTCCTTATTCGAGTAAGGAGATTACAGCTTACCGGTAAGTCTTTGACAATCGAATACGACGGAGACTCGGTCCCAGGCGAGTAGCGCTCAAAATTTAAATTTCGCCCCGAAAATACTGTAGGTGGGCGAATTAAAATGAGGCTATGCTAATCTGACACCTTCCGATCTTGCTCCGCCAGTTGTTGTCTGATAATTGTATTAATATATTCCAGTTTCGACGGAAGGTATGGATTTATTGGTGGGAATAGCTCTGTTTGTGCTAGTTGTATATTTTATTTTCAATTCTAATTAATACAAAACGTATAGAACAACGGACATGATGATCATTACTGATAGCTGAACTGTCATGTCAAAGGTCACCAGTTCAAACCACGGCACGCTCCAATGTTTTTTTCGAATTCATGTGCATACCTACTACAAATCGTGAGGAAACCGGCACAGCTGAGAGATTTTTCAACGGTTTGTAAAGCCATATTGGAAGCCTACAGACGGTTGAAACTCTGACACCAGGTTCTAAATCAAACATACGACAAGAAGGTAAAGAAGAAGAAATTATTAAACTTCGTTTTTTCTGTATAAGACTAGGCCTAAACTTATTATTCTCCAACATTTTAAATAACCAGTTCCACTAATTAATAATTATGATTACGCCTCCACATCAACATTTCGCAGAATGATAATAAAAAGCGTGTTAAAAACAACGGACGCGCGACACTATACCACAAAACGTAACCAACCGCGATTGTCTATTTCCTAGAACATTCAACTTCGATGTATTCGGAGCAACAAGTCAGCTTTGTACAATGACAATAGGAAACAATGTTATGAATCCTAAAGCCCTACCAAGAAACTCCAAACACGCACATCCCGTTAACCTAATATATATTGTGTGTTAACGAGTGTGACGTATAATTATAGATAGACTTGCCTTATTGGCCCAACGGTTGCTAAGCGTAACTATTGAGCACGGAAACCTGGGTTCGAATCTCAGGTCAAGCACAAAGTTACTTGGTATTACTAAAATGTAAGTCTCAGTAGCAGCACGGAGTCTAGATTTGTGTGTGCAGTTGACCGGAATAAGCTCGCCTCCTATTACATTGTGTCCTATAACAAATCTGGTAAAATTGGTGTGAACACCTCTGCCTACCCCTTCGAAGAATACAGGCGTGATGTTATGTTATACTGGAAGCCGACCCAACATATTTGGTAAAAGACTACATAACATAACATCACACCTGTATTCCCCGAAGGGGTAGGCAGAGGTGCACATACCTATATAATACACCCACATTTCGCCTAGTAAGGCTAGAAAGATGATAATGATAAAGTCATATTAGTTCTAGTAATTGTGCGCTCAATCTAATACTTTAACATTTTCATCTCAATACTTCCTAATAGAAATACAAAGCAAAGTTCCCCTATATTTATTTCCACGCAAAATAACCGTCTGAATACCGTCGGAGAACGTTAAAGGTCCTCTATAAGATTGAGACCCCTGCCACTCACAACGGAAACAATTACAGACAAAAATAATCCGATATTGAGTTACAATAGTTCCTATGTTTAGAAGAGTGCCGTCGTATTGTTTTCAATTTAATTTGATATACCTACGTGGGTGGTGGAGTTATTGTTATTGAAACATTTTCCTTCCAAGTTCACGTTATTTTTCTGTTGATAAGGTTACGAAATGCTACCTAAACGATCACGCAAACTATTCTATAGGTTGATGGTTAAATCCTAGTTACTGAGCTATTGTACATAAAGAGTATACACAAACCAAATAAAAAAATATATTTTGTAGAACATTGGTAGGTTATAAAGGTTTTTAAAAATAGGTTTAGTAACCTAGAAGAACTAGAATTTTAATATATTATTTGTGGTGATAATTATTGGTAAAACATAGCGAAGTCTTACCAATATTACTAGCACAAAAAATTGTCACGTCGTCATTCTCTTCGTGCTGCTACTAAAAATTACCTAATGGAAAAACCCATTAACACTTTGCCAGACCCGGAATTCGAACCCAGGACCTCGAGCTCAGCAGTCGCGCTCAACGACCACTGGACCAACGAGGCAGTCAAGTACATGGATCTAATAGCATAAACCTTCAAGATTTATTCATAAGTTTATACAGACTATTCGGACACGGATTTTTTAACAATAATTTTCGAACGTCATGCCTTGTTTATATGCATTATTTATTTGCGAGGTCTCAACCAGCAAGATAAACATAGTAAGCTGACCTGCAAAGCTGGGCACTTCAGCTAGAAAATAGAAAAACTTTAACTTGGAACTAATAAGATTACCGAAATAAAACCGTTGAATAGCAGTCCAGTCACTGAATGGACGTAGGGTATACATTACTGTTATTAATCACCGTCATTTATCCTTTCCTCATGACTTCACACTATTCTCACCTGATTTTCTCTCTCAAATTTACTATATTCAAGATTTCGAGGAACGATTTCTGCTATAGCCACGGTAGATGCAATTACGGACCTAGAATATGTATTAATGTAGATTTTAGACTGAGATGCTGAGAAAATGAATCAGATAACGAAATTTTATTTCAACCTACATATTTTTTCTAAATATTTTCTTGTATTATGTAAGGTATGGATAGATAAGTAACGTACCTGAAGGTTATAAAATGGGATAAGCTTACCCACTTTAGATGCATAATGTTATCCTGACCGAATTTCGGTCTCAGTGGCCTGCCTCATCAGTCTAGCCAACTACGCAGAAGATATTATAGTGCACAAGAATACGGGCAAACACAGGTGCACTCCCTATTTCCTCATTCTCATAATCCGATGGGATGGTAGACTGACACGTCCGGAGAGAGATCAGGCGCAAGTACAACGACTTAACGTGCCTTCCGAAGCACGAAGGGGTCTTCACATGTCAAAACGGTCACCCATCACAAGACTGACCGCGGCGAGCACGGCTTAACCTCGCTGATCGACTGATCTGCGTGGTAGCCATGTAGCTATGAGCCCCTCAAGGTTATTATTAGATGCATAGTTGTCACGACAAATGTATACGCATAGAACAATTACTATGCTTTCGAGAAAATCAGTGTACAATCGTACATAGGAATTTTATGTTTCCAATCATCATCATCATCAGCTTTTAAGTGACCGCCTGCTGGGCATAAGCCTCCCCTAAATCATAAATGCCACTGCTTCCTGTTTTGGGGCTTTTGCACGTTTCCAACAGTAGAAACGAAATATAAATTAAATCTATATACAGACTATACATAGACTCACGACTCACTCAGCAACCTAATTCTATTCTAAGTGCTAGGAGAATCACAACCTCAAATAATATTCGTAAAATCGTAGCCTATTTTCAAAATCATTCTAGTTTTTATCAAACTCGTTCTGTGGGTAAATCTTAAGTGCTTATCATTAAAAAGCACCTTTTAGTGTTCGTCGTGAAAGAGACTGGAGAATAGAAAGTTATTAGGACGTCAAAGACCTTAGAGACCTATGGCTCGGCAGTTAATCTCCTATAGGAATTTTCTTTCAAAGTATTAGTTTGCTGGATGTGGTCTACTTACATACACTTTATTTGTAATATTGAATTTGCGGATTCCAAAACTTCTGCAATATGTAAGAACAGATAGTCCTTACATAAGTATTGAGCATAATTATAATTTATTGTGTGTCTGCCTAACAAAAATTGCGATAAAATCCGTAAAAATAGTTACATTTCAAAGAAGAAAGATAATAATATGTGTTTATGCTTGTAGTCTCCGATGGAGCAATCAAAGAAACTGTTCCTTGTATACACCAACTTTTTTTGGACAAAAATGTAGGATACAATTACAAATAAGTAAATGATGTCTTAGAATCTGTTTAGACCTTTTCCAAAAATAGGGAGTCGGCTTCTATTCTTACCAGATCCAGCTCGATACCAGTTCTTTACATTACTGCCTATCCGACAACTTAACAATCTCAAGTTGCAGGATGTGACCACTAGACCAACAAGGCAATGCAGTAGTATACAGTGGTATCAAACAATAATATTTACCTGACCGAATTTCGGTCACGGCGGTCTGTCTCAGGTGAGACTAGCCAACTACGCAGGAGATATTATAGTACACAAGTATGCGCGCAAACATAGGTGCACTCAGTATTCCCTCACTCTTATAATCCGATAGGACGGTAGACTGACACGACCGGAGAGAGCTCAGGCGCAGGACCAACGCCAACACAGCAAAACGGTCACCCATCACAAGACTGACCGCGGCGAGCACGGCTTAACCTCGCAACTTAACTAATCAGCGCGGAAACCACATAACTACGAGCTCCTATCAAATAAGTATAGGTTTAAGCCACATCTAGTACCACTCTAATACCACGATCTCTCTACATACGTTCCACAAAGATTTTTCAATCGACGTCGGATTTCCTTGGACTCTGAAGCATGAGGAATCTATTTTACCTTTTGCCTAGCTCCAGATGGAAATTGAGATTTCTATGAAATGAACGGGTTGAGCGAACAACTTGGTCTATATTAGTGATAGATTCCCTTTGTGATTTTTATTTCAAGTGTTTTTTAGGTCATATATGTATATTTAGGTATACAAGTATGTATATGTATTAAAGAAATGATTTCTATCACTTACGCCAATATAATGTCATTGAAATAAAACTAGGTTTACGGATTTTATCGCGGATTTTTAATTGATTTTTGGTCCCGACGACCATGAATGCTGTAAAGGATTCGAAACTTCGGGACCAAAAATCAATTAAAAAACCGCGATAAAATCCGTAAACCTAGTTTTATTTCAATGACCTATTAAAGAAGTTTATATTATGACATTGAAAATTTACATTGATCCTTACCGGGATCTACAGACATGACGTTATACATGATACAAATGTTTCATAATAAAGATGTTAATGGTTTTTTCTCGACGTAAGAAGCTTATGGTCAGCCGGAATGGGAGGGCTTAAAAACATTTATGTAAATATGCGTTCATTAACCCTAACGAACGTAACGCCAGTTGGGGGATTAAGTCTGGATTCATACAGCTCCAAACCCTTTGCTGCTGCTTTTTTTTTCATGCATGTTGTGTTCGGATATCCCGGTTGCCAAAAGAATTAATGGAGTTTCGATCGCGTTCTGCATTCGAAATGGTTGTTTTATGTGTTTGAGATCTTGGCATAGTGATGCATGTTGTGATTTTATTTTGAGTAGATGTCAACTTTAATGTTTAGTGCTGTTTTATTGTCTTTTAACCAACGACCTTTTCGCGCTATTTTTTGCTACGATGGTCAACATTGCTACGACGGCCAATATTACTACGAGGCCCAATCTTGCTACGACGGCCAAAGTAACTACGAGAGCCAATGTCACTACGATAATTCAACACTTCTAAAGGAGAAACCCAAACTCCATAGAAACTTGGGCCTAGCGTTACAGAGCTGGAATTTTGCTATAAGTTAGAGCACTTAGGAAGATTTCATGAGCCCAATTTTCACGTTTCCCAGCAATGGCCATATTGGTAAAATCGATGTTTAAATGTTAGGTTATTTTATTTTTGAACTTGCCCTACAGTTACATTTGGTCATCCAAATATTTGTTCCGTGCGGGAATCGAACCCGCTACATGCTGCACAGCAGTCAATGGCTCTGCCACCGCGATATTTAAATAAAAAAAGTATTTTTAGGTTATTTTCTACGTAAATATGGAACGCACATGCGTCGAGCTGTAGCACAGAACATTTATACCAGGAGCTGTAGCGCCTGCAACCTATCATGATGAGGTTTAGGTACTTACATAAAAAGCGGTGAATACAGATCAATTTTACTTTTCAGTAAATTGCTGAAAACTATGTTTGTTAGATAAGGCCCACTTACATCACTAATTGCTTGCATTTTTAACATTCTATTTACTACTAGGGAATTTTAGATAGCATCAGATTGCAAAAATAGGTTTATTAAAATAAAAAACCGTATCATTGACGTAGAGTTTTATTAATCACCTTCTTCGTTAAGATTATCATAATATAATAATACAGTATCTAGGAATTGTGCAGGAGGTAATTGACTACCCTGGTGCCATGCCCAACCAAGATACCATATTATTATGCTCATGGTGTGAGCACAGCATCCAACCGTTCTTTTGCCAACGATAAAAGTGCAGTAATATTGGATTATAGCATCCCTTCCACTTAAAGAGCTGACAAATATTATATAAACGTAATACATCCTATTACTAATATGCCTGGATTTTATTCTTCCTCTTAACATCCAGGTTGAGTCTGATGTTGCAATCGATTATTTATTTCCTTTAATGATTTTTTAATGGTGATTACGTTAAAAAGTAATTAGATTCTAGATTTTTTCATTATACAATTATTTAAATAGCTAAAAAACAATTATACTAAAATAACATAACATTACGCCTATATTCCCCGAAGGAGTAGGCAGAGGTGCACATATAGTACACCCACATTTCGCCAATTCTGTTTTTAGGTCCCAATGTAATAGGTGGCGAGCCTATTGCCATCAACCGGGCACAAATCCAGACTCCGTGCTACCACTGAGAATTACCTAATGGAAAAACCCAGTAACACTTTGCCCAACCCGGGATTCGAACTCAGTACCTCGTTCTCAGCAGTCGCGCTTAGCGAGCACTAAACCAACGAGGCAGTCAACTAAAATAATGGAGCATTTTTTAATTATATAAGTGCTGTAACGGTTTACAAAAGTTGTTTAATTTTTACACTTGGCCATTTTTTTTCTACACTTGGCCATTGTAATTGAGGCTAAGATTTAAATGGGTTAATAAAGCGAAATAGTAGATTTTTTTGGTACATATCTGATTCGTGTAACGCCTGGGCCCAAAACTGGGTATCTCCTTTAATGTTTGGTATTTGGACGATACATTTCTGCGAGCATCTTATATTGAAGATTTTAATTTAAAATGAAAATATGAAAATATTATTATATAGTATAACGACAGATAACATTATAACTGCCAAAATATTTTTGTCACATCACTAAAACTATACATAAGACGTAACCTTGTAACAACGTCGTAAAGACTTAGACAATTATGGTTTTCATTAAATTTACCTCTTGGAGTTTTACCAGCACACGTGTAATTATTAACATACTAACATCAGTGACATACGGAAAGTCCCATGTAGTCATTCAACTCTTTGAGCTCTCAGCAACAATTGGGTCATATTATAATCGCTGGAGCAAACGAGTCTGCTCAAAAACTCAACCTCTTGTAACAGCAGGTTGTCAGCTTATTGCTTAAACTGTAACGACTAAGTTCCGTCAGTTAACTCCGACAATTTGCAAGACGCCAGCTGACAAATTGTTAGGGTTCCGCACTCGAACGCAAAAACGGAACAATCGTCTCACATGCAATCATCTTCATATCTGTCACAGTTTTGAAGCTCGACTCATATCTTGAGTATCTTAACTCGAAATTGGGTATTTTTGAAGTGTGGAAGCATGAACCTGAATTCTAGAGGTAATGGTTAGAGCAAACACACACCTCTTACTTATAAAAATTGACAGTCATGAACAATTGAGTAATTATACCTGTCACTGTCGTTTGCATGTCAAAGAATAGAAATGTTAACAGACTTAAGAATTATCTTAAAGCATATCGCACTTCCACTCAAATAGTGTCATAAGTCAAAAAATCATACCCAAAATTTACACTATTAGACGTAAGATATTTAAGTTTTCTAAAGCTATTAGTACATTAAAAGAGGTTTTTTTAATTTTTTGAGTTGTGGCACTATTTGAGCGGAGGTGCGATATGTTAGCATCGTTTATAAGTAAAGGGAAATATGTTAAAACGATTAAAAAGCGCCACCTAAGATTAAAAGGAATAAAAGATTGTTTTAGATATCCGCTATTTTTGTAGTTAGTATTTAAAAAAAAAGCTGACGCCTATAAAAACTTATGTTATGAGCAATCATCTCGATTTATCTGTGAGTTAGTCTATCACAGGCTTCAGACTAACTCATATCTAACTTATAACAAAATACACAGGAAAAGCACATGACAATATTCACATTTAAAGACACGGATGTCTGCGTAGCAGGCACGTACCACCGCAGACATAAAAATATTATTCCGTATTTTTATCTATGTGCTATTTTATATTATTACCGTAGCGTGACACTTAGACACTTTCGTAGATTAATTATGTATGGATTTGTCTTGTGTTAGGGTAAGTACCTACATAGTCTGGAACGCAATAAATGAAAATAGGTAATATTTAGCTAAGTTTAAGATGGTTGCTAAGTTTTTTTTTAAGTATTGTGTATAATTGGCATCTATATTAGTTCCTTACATGTTAAATATTTATAAATTACAAATTGTGATAAAGGTGTACCTGTTGAAAATAAATATAGGATGGCGTATTGAGGGGATACGTTGGGTCGTTGAAATATAGTCGAAAGTCTGAAGTAAAGACAAAAAATATCCGAATTTATGGATCCCTCATAATATAAGTATATGATAATTAGCACTGTTTGAAAAAGATTATCTTTTTCCCCTTTTGTACTAAAAACGTTTTATATACCTATATAAGTTTATTCATAGTAATAAGTACATATTACAAAAATCAATAAAAGAAAGTACGGAACGCACAGCATGGCTCAATCTTGGCCAGTTTTCTTTCCTTTTGTCCTTATATTTTCTGATGCAGTTATTGCTAATTAAATCTCTAATTACTGTTGAACAGGAAATACCTTATTAATTATAGAGAAAAGGAATTGACATGAATTAAGAAATCAATCTGTCGTTACTGAAGGAGTAGGTAGAGGTTTATCCTTTATGAAACGTACTAGCTGCGCCCCGCGGCGTTACCCGCTACATTTATCGGGATAAAAGTTGCCTATATGTCAATCCAGGGTATAAGCTACCTCTATACCATTTTTTTATCGAAATTGGTCTAGTCGTTTTTGCGTAGAGAAGTAACAAACATACAAACACACGAACTTTCGCCTTTCTAATATTAGTGTGAAATATGATACACCTCATATCAAAAATGTTACCTAGGGGCGAGCCTATTAAAGCTATTATAGGTACCAACCTAGAGTATATAAATAATACCATTACATATTCAGACAAAATAGAAAGAAAACTGTTTTCCACTTGACATCTAGATTTTATCCAGACATTATTTTCCATTAATTTAGGTCAAGAAATAATCTATATCTTAAGGTCTCACAAAACTAAAGACCTACGCATTTCGCGTAATTTTTAGATCTATTTGTAGCGACAAAAGCTCTTTGTGTGTACCTACTATATATTTTGTAATGTAGGTATCTTGTAAGTCTGTCAAAAGGTCTCGGGCGCTATCGATAAACCAATTATTCATTTCGTTCCAGAACTATATATTCTCTAGTTTATAAAATTTTTCACAATACTATTATATGAAACACATGTTTTTTTTTGTGAAATTATTATCATTACAAACTTGTATCCCATAACATGGAAGTAACACTGCCTGGCTAAAGGTATACTAATATTATAAAGCAAAAAAAAATTTGTCGAAGGCACTAATATCAAAAACTATTAGTTTAAATTTCAAAATTATTTTGGTGTCAAATAGTCCATTTATCGAGTAAGGCTATAAGACTATAAAAAAAATAAAATCAACGCGGACGAAGTCGCGGGTGGAAGCCAGTGTATCAATATATAAATGTACATAATATTATATAATCTATCAACCCCTCCACAGATGCAAGTCTGAAGACACACAGGTTTTTACGTAATTTTATTGAGTAAGTCATACACTGTTACTTTTGTGAATAAAGAATCTTTTAACATCAATTCAACCCTTTTCATGCGCAGTCCCGGGTAATCTTACCCCGTCAGTCATAAGCATGATTTCACGTATGTGATAAAGAACGACCAACAAGGATGTTCCCTGCACATTTACCCCCGTTGGGTAAAAAAGGTCACCTAATGGTAATTGTGGCTTTGTCTCCACTCGAGGGATTACCCAACTTGACCCGACAATGGGACAACGCTTCATTTGTTACATATCTCGACACGTAATATGAGATGTTTTATTTTTGATGCGAATTTTTTTATGAACGGGATTTTGCTAATTAGTAATTGTATAAATATGTATAGGCTTAAGATTAATTCGTGCCTCGTTAGTCTAGTAGTCTTAAGCGTTACTGTTCAGCCCGAGGTCCTTGTCTTGAATGCCGGGTCTGTCGAAGTGGTATTGGATTTTTCCATTAGGTGATTCTCAGTAGCAACACGTCTAGATTTGTGCCCGGTTGATTGCGATAGGCTCGCCTCTGGTACATTGGGACCTTTAACATAACTGGCAAAATGTGGGTGTACTCGTTTAAACTCATGTACGTTTGACATACATGAAATATCACATACACAAACAGCCAGCCTCGGGCAAACATCTGCGGACCGCACAATGTTTTGTCTCGTGCGAAAGTCAAACCCACAACCTAGCGCAGCAGTCTAATCGCTCAGCCACTGCACCAATCAGGTCGTCAAAGTCAATAAGCTTCCTTTTCCATTCACCAACACATAACTTCATTAGCTGTTACAAAGATAAAAACTTTCCTTACTCCACCACTCAAAGAACACTTCAGAAACAAAGGACTGAAGTAGCATTAAAATTAAAATGTTCAAAGCAATTCCTGTACTAATGGACCGCAGTGATTAATGCTGCCGACGACATTATTTTAATGAGGATAAATTGCATATTTGAGTGTCCCCGCTAATAGCTTTCTTAATTCTTTCCAGTCTTAAGCTGGGATTAACCATCGCAGCCATTGAGTTCCCCATTACATTTTTTACTTTACAGTTAAATGTAGTTCTATTCTAGTGAACAATGGTATTAAAACTAACAAAATAAATAAAGTCTTACTGTCTTGTTGGTCTAGCGGTCTCGAGCAGGATGAGCATAAGGTCCTGGGTTCGAAATCAGAGTCGGGAAAAGTGTTATTGCGTTTTTTCATTAGATAACTCTCAATAACAGTGTGGATTTTTGACCGATTAGTGGCAATAGGCTCTCCCTCTATTACATTGAGACCTAAACTTATCACTTTAGCCTGCGCTTTTATGGAATTCGAATGCGATGTTATTTTTCTTCAAGCCAAATATTACAAGAAAGAACACATACCCATCACACTAATATTATAAAGGCGAAAGTTTATGAATGTGTTTGTATGTAATATATGTTACCTCTTCACGCTCAAACGGCTGGACCGGTTTTGATGAAATTTCATATGGAGGTAGCTGACCCTGGATTAACACTTTCAATGCCGAAAACATGTAGCGGGTAACACCGCGGAGCGCAGCTACTAGCAAATATAGCTGTAGATGTCCCTATTAGGTAACAAGCATCTTGCATAGATACACAAAAATGTAACCTATTTTCGTATCAAATCAATGACTATAAACACCGAAAGCCAGATGCTACAACTTTTACACAAATTGGTTTATAACTAAAGTTACCGGTCTTGGCTGCGTTACCTAGATTGAAAATGCCTTCAACAAAGTTTTAAAAAGCCTAGGCATCTATACTTATATAATAAAGAGGTAGGTAATATTATAATGCCTCGTTGGTCTAGTGGTTGCTAAGCGCGACTGCTGAGCACGAGGTCCTGGGTTCGAATCCCGGGTCGGGCAAAGTGTTACTGGGTTTTCCCATTCGGTAATTCTCAGTAGCAGCACGGAGTCTGGATTTGTGCCCGGTTGATGGCAATAGGCTCGCCCCCTGTTACATTGGGACCTAAAAAAAACATAACTGGCGAAATGTGGGTGTACTATATGTGCAGTGTGCACCTCTGCCTACCCCTTCGGGGAATACAGGCGTGATGTTATGTTTTAATATTATAATAACGTGGCGACCTTATTGGGGCAGCGGCTAAGCAATGGGATTGCGCTAAGGGTTGCGGGGTTCGATTTCCGCATGAGACAAAATTTTGTGATATGCAGATGTTTGTCCCGCATCTGTGGTATGTGATATTTGATGTTTGTGAGATGCACCCACGATACAGGAGAAATTAATAGCGTTGGGCGTCAAAATAAAAATGTTCTCTTCTTTTTTTCTATAATAACTTTCGTAAGTGTTATCCATGTTATTTGCTATATATTCCGGTACTCACCTGTGTATTCGGGAATACCCGACTGGTTTCAAACTCGAACGGAGCCCTTATTCATGAGAGGGTTAGGCGGCAGAATCGCGAGCCTGAGAACTGGATTTTTCTCTTCTTCAGCAAATATTAGAATGGGCTTTCAGGGTGGAACTTATAGACGAAATGGAACTTTAACCCGAAAGAGACACGAAAAATAAATTAACGCAGAAGAAGTCACGGAGATCCTAGTATTTAAATAAAAATAACAATGCTCTACGAATTCAATACAGCTAGTTTATATTTATAATAATAAAAAGGCACTTTAGAAAACACTAACAAACAAGAACTCCCACAAAGCAGAAGTTGAAGCGTAAAAAGTGACAAATTACAAGTTATTTAAAAAGTAACTTCCACAAAGAATGTTGGATCACGGGGTCGATTAAAACTTCGCGATGTTGTTCTAACACCATGGGGATACTTGAAAAGTTTTATTACTTATAGATTAACAAGAATGTTACGGTACTGGGTATTTCAATATGGCTTTGAAATATCCAGCTATAGATTTAAGTAAGTCTTCGTCAACATGAGTTTATTTTTTCGAGACAAGCCTACCACTATTGCCCATCAGTGTAACTCCTGTTAGCCAGAATATAATGACAACCATTAAGAACTATCGAGGCAATGAAGCTCGAGGCGTCCCAGAGCAATGACTCGACTGTCGAGTATACCAGCTCATGTTATACCTATAAAATTACAATTCTGACAGCAGGGCCGCCTGTGCGGCGGACGATCAATTTACTATTCCTATTAGTATTCTCTTTTAATACACTCCTACAAGAAAGTGATGGATAACCTGATTGGTGCAACGCCTTAGCGATTGGTAGCGGATTTAATTCCCGCAACAAAAAATTGTGTGTTCCGCACATGTTTGTCCTGAGTGTGGGTGTTGGTGCATGTGATGTGTCATGCACCCACGATACAGGAGAAATTGCTAGTATTAGACGACATTTTTATAAAAAAAAAAAGGAAATGTGATACTCCCAAACAACACCATTAGGTGGAGGAATATTTTGTGCATCTTGATAAATCTGTATGTCTCACAGAGTTACACAGAAATGTGCTACAGCACACCCACAATCGCAAGTCTGAAGTCCAGTCTGGTCTTTCAAATCTCATTTGTTTTTGGCCAGAAATCTTCTTATATCCTAACGGTTTTAGTTACTGCGCCAATAGGGAAATATGAATTTCAAAAAGCTTAATACCGTGAAATCCTGTCATTCTACATTGCTTAACATAATTCTAGTTTAATTTATGTACAGCAAATCTGTACTTATTCCCGTGTTCGGTAAAACCGGACTGGTTTCCGGACAGGGTATGTTTAAATGTTGTTTTATAATTGTTAAGCCGGACGGGACGTGAAGCCGGGAAATATTGAGTGGAAAATATAATCGGAGATTACAATTAGCATTTCTTATTAACGAATCAAATTAATGTATTCGAAATACTTATTAAGTTAATATAGCTAATTTTGATATTTGATGAAGACTAGGAGAAAAATCGGTATATTTATCCTTTATAAATACGATGAAAATTTTTCAATTGAGCGCTTTACAAAAATAACGTTTGCAGTAGAATAACTGTTCGGAAAACCGTATGCCTTTGTCTACACATTAAAAGGATATAACTGAAAATACTTAACAAAATAATGCACTAAAGCTAAATGTATGCAGACAATTAAAATCAATGAGTTGTAAATGGTTTTGTTATGGCATGAAAGAAATCTATTAGAACTAAAATCATGTACGAGTGCTGGTTGATTACTGTACGTTCATTCAATTAGTGGGCGTTCACTATTACAGCTATTACGTTAAAAGCATCGCCGTACATTGGTGTAACTGCTAGAAATAATCAGCCATTAATTTTTTTTTGTATTACGAACACGGCATGTTGACTACATTATTTAAAATTTACATGGATTTTGTTTCGCTTCGAAGGACCAGAAGGGTTTTTTATTGGTCCTTTTGTACGATAGAAAAAAGAGTCACTGAATTTTTATGTTTTTACTTATAACACAGATTACGACTAAATAATATGACCAATTAACTAAACTAACTTAATTTGAGCTCTTTTAAACCCAATGTGTTCCTCAAAAACATTAAATGCTGTTGTACATTTATGATAATATAATGTATGGACAAGAATGACAGAAGCTATTTTATATTAAGTCTTCACTTCGCTGACAGCAATTAAAAGCAGGAAAGAGCATGGTATAGAATACTACAAACACTTGATTCTAACACATAACTAGCATAATAATTTTGATATTGGCATTCGTGTGTCGTTTGCTTCAACTTAAAGCACCTCTCGATGTTTTTTAATTTTCTTTTTATTACCTTTTATAAAAAAATAAATTTCTAAACACACTGTCTTTTTATTTATATTCCTAATTGAAATGAACAGACCACAAAAACCTAACGCATAAAAGACATTATCCAATCAAAACCCGCTCCTGTATTCATCGAATCAACAATAATGCGTCACAGTGAGCGCGCGCGCATCTTCCACACAGTACACTCAAAACTATCGACTCATGCGCACCTAAATTATGTTTTATTATGATTTAGTTGTGTTATAAAATAATAGTGGCTTCTAGTGGTACTTTAAGGTTCAGTGAAATTTAGTGGCAGTAGAGGATCAAAATGGAATGGAAAGTGACTGTTTTGTGTATGTGCGTGTGTTTTGGTAAGATTTTTTGTGCTTATATTTTTATTTAGTAGTTAGGTAAATGTGCTCTGCTGGTCCTTAGGCTACAACAGCGACTAGTCGTAACGAAATTTTGCCATGCCATTTATTTTTGGTCTTTGGAGTTTATAATCGGAATTATGACTAAAAAAAATTAATATATCTTTTTTAAGCTGATAGAAAGAAAAGGTTTCTTACAACGATTTATTCGGTATTTTTGGATATTCAACCTTTAGAAAGCCAGTCTGACTAGGCAGACAACCCACACTTAATTTCGCACCAATTAACATTAAACACACACATCAAGTCACACCTGTTTAGTGTTTCCCAGAGTGGTAGGCCACCACAGATTTCTATTTGCTATGATCCTGGCATACTTTTTTCGCCTAATTCACTCGCATTACATTTCTCATACACGCTCGTCGGTTAAGGGTACTCTTCACTTGACCCTTTTGCAGAACATCTCCGATTTGGTTATTACATCTTGTTACCGATCATTGTTATTTTTTTACAAGTCTACTGTGTATGTGTTTTGTGTGTTGTCAAGTCATGTAGGTACATAATGATGGAATGATAAAAATAAGTATAAATAAGACAGAGGTTAATTATTCCAATCAGACAATGTGCTTGATATTTTAATAGGTATCTAAAAACGTTCCTCGAATACAATGTAGTAAAAATAATAATTGAATGATCTTGGCAACGCAAATAGTTATCTGGCTTACACATGGGATACATTTTGTTCCAGTAAATGACATGGCTAAACCTCAAAGATGCCTATGGGATAATCGGATGTCAGTATTAATAACATTTTTTTGTAGGTAATTTATAAAAATCATACCTAAATTAATCTTAATCATGAATAACAATAATGTTCTACGAACGAATTATCGGTCATGGCGGCATAACTCCGAGCGGAGACTAGCCAACTACACAAGGGATATTATAGTGCACAAGTTCTCTGACTACGATGGGTCGGTAGACCGACACTGGAGAGAGATCAGACGCAAGACCAACGACTCAACGTGCCTTCCGAAGCACAGAGCAGTCTCGACATCGAAAAAACAGTCACCCATCACCAGACTAACCGCAGCGAGCACGGCTATACCTTGCATATTGACTGATCTGCGCGGTAACCACGTAGCTATGAGTCCCTCTCAATCATGATTATCTACCCCAAGAATCGAGCTAAAACCTATACCACAATGACTACACTTGCAAGCACTAATGGCTAGAATCTGATCATACAGTCATGTCTCTGTAAACGGCGCACGCACTTTTTCAATTTGATGCCGACATCGGAAAATTAAGTAGTGTGTGTTGTCTTGTGACTCGTAAAAACGAATAAGGGTTACCTACTGTCCTGTGTCCACATAAATAACTGCTCGCCAAACTGTCAGTTGGCTGTAAATCTTTGACAATATGTCTTAGATATTGGACTGGCTTGTAAAGCTGGGTAGAGGCACGAAGTTGCCGGAAAATATTGGTATTGAAATAATCTGTTCAATGTTATGTTCTTTAGTCAACTCAGCCGCTTCAATCTAATAGTCTCTTGACTGTAAAGTATGAGGTAGCGTTGAGTACCTCTAGTAGGCTAGATCTGTGCCCGATTGAAGGCAAGTTAAAGGCATTTGGCTTGCCCCGTATTATCTTGGTACGTAAAACATAACTGGTGAAATGTAGATAGATGTACCTATCTCTGCATACCTCTGCCTTTATTTCTCCATTGACATTCTATGGACTTGGTCTAACTTAAGCGTAACAAATCTCATATATCGTGGTCGCATTTTAGACGCAAAACATCAATACAAAAACGCAGTATCAGTGCTAATATCTAAATTACAAAAATACTAGCCCTAAGCAAAGATCGAATAGTAGCTCATAACAGCTTTTTTATCTTGCTATACATAAGTCTCATTAGAAGAAATTATTTTTCGAAAGTTTAACTCGATTCTTCTGTTCTCTGAAAGTAAAACAGTGTGATAACATTATATATTGTACCATACCCATTATATAATCTATCATACCCATTATAAAAGGCCTGTATTCCAAGTGACAGTTGCACATTTTTCCCATCATCACATCCACACACTTGTTTAATCATCGCCAATTAAAATCAATTATTTGTCATCATGCTGGTCGGACATGTAGGCACATTATGACCGTTTTATGGCAAACATTAATAAATAGTAATGAAAGGATAAATATCTGGTACTTAGCAGGCAGAAGATAATATATTTTATATATTTTTAGACTGTAACGGTATGTGACGCGAGCTATTGGGTCAGTAAAATAATATTATCTTAATGTTTATAAATCTTGACCTAATAAGTTTCTGCTCTTAAATACGGGTAACACTAATGTAGATAGGCATAGATATCAAATTGATAAGGAAATTTGAAAAATAATGGACTTGAACCCGCGACCTTAGCCTTACAGTGGCGCAGCTCTGCCTACTGAGATATCGTGTCGCTGCTCGCACACATAATATTGTTCTTTTTAATTATTTATCAATTTGGATTCAACCTTAGCATGGGTAACACGCTAAATTTACACCAAAAGCCATACAGGTATAGATATTTAAAAATTAAGACTGCTAAACGAGCCATCTAGGGTTTGAAGTTGGAACTAATGCCCAGTATTAACAAACGAATCTTTCTAATCTTTACCAATGCCACAATAAGAACATAATATGGTATCCTACACTGCAACACTTCAAAAGTAACTTCACACTGTCATCAAAATTAAAATAATTCTTCAACGAACATCTCAGTGTCACGAATATAAACGACAAATTTCTCCCATCCACGCGTATCATGTTCCTTGTCCCAAATATGGTACATTACGCATTACGGAGCACACAACCGGCCAATTGAGCGAATTAAGCGTCTCTTAAGACTTAAGCGGTGTTATAAGTATGTCCCTTTATTTGCGTCGCTCGTCGGTTGCAATTAGATTCATGTATTTTTAAATGATTCGGACCTCCCCTTCTGATTGTTGTAAAATATGACAGTTTAACTTTATGGAGTAATGGAATGGTGTCTGTAATGTACGTGTAAATTACAATTCTGGTGTTAATTAATTATGGTAACGATGTTGGTTGTTTTATCATGACTTAAATGAGGAATATATAGTGATAAGTCTTACTGGCCCTATATTTAATTATTTTTATGTGCTCCCCAACGGTTAGAGAAGAGATTTATAAGAATTTTAAAATATTATAACAATATAGACGGTTTGTAGACATGGTTATGTCATATAATATTTTCCACATAAAGTCGTATTGGATTTTAAATAATTTTAATCAATCACAACTTCAAAACTATTTTATTATAGGTTATAATAAAAAAGTACTAAGTACAATCATTTATATCTAAAAATTCCATAAAAATTTCTTCTTATAATTCATCATGTTTCATATTTAAAGCCGACACGCAATACGTATAAGCCACGTTTAATTAACCCTTGTCTCCCACTTTCAACATCCACGGCTCTATTTCAACCAGACTATCAATCACAGTAGTAAATAAACTATTAATGTACGTTGAACATGCGCCAACATAGGCCGCCATGATCACTACCACACTTACTCCAATCCCAATATTTTATTATTACAAGTCTACAGCGCCCGATTTAAGTAAGAATGACGTGAGCGCCAGGTTTGATGTAGTAAACTAACAGTAAAATTAATGAGATATTTCGTTCACCCCTCGTCTTGAATAATAAAATTTGTCTAATTCAAAAACATAAAAACATAACGAGGAACCTTATTTGATCTGTTGAAGGACATTGAATAGGGCGTTAAATTGTGCTTTTTAAGACAACAATAGAAATGTTTATCGGCACATATAGGGGCCAAATTATTTTTGTTGTGACGCACACAAAATGTAGATAGCCGTTTGATAATGGCCAATAAAGCCATAATAGTATGCCTAAAATAATAATACTAAAATTTACATCACTGCTGAATATTGGACTTCCTTTTTCTTTGCCAATTTTCTTTATCCTGAGCGTAAGAGACACTCCAGGTATTTTGTATCGAATTTGTTAATGTCTTCAACCCAACGAGCTATGGTAAGCCTATAAATTATATATATCACAAAAAATTGCTTGCAGACAGTACACAATATAATTCGTTTTAAAAGGTTATTCGCACCGCCAATACGTTCAATCACAATTTCAAAATAGCAGCAATATGAAATATTTCTGGTAAGTACAATATCGTGCTCTCCTGCATTACTATTAATGTTAAAGTTTCGTAGAAATACTTACATATTCGTTTAGTTTGCAAACTGAATTTAGTCACAGTACTAACGTTATTATCATGTGTTTGATCGTGCATTTAAATGGCTACTCTGCGTGACTTTACACTTTAAAATGGTAGGCCATGCACACGCCTGATTAATTGTTTAATTTAGTTGGGAATATGGAATAATTTAAGCTTTGTAATTTAATGGTAAAGGCTGAAAAACGTGAGCCATTTTTAAAAAGCAAGATTATTGTGGGTAGTTTGGTTTCATTCGGAAAGTTCGAAATTCAAGCTTGGTAATAATGTAATCACGTTCTATTCTTGGGTTGGACGTGGTTTTTTTAAATGACTATTTTCTCTCTTCTTCAATTTGAAAATACGATTTCGTTTTTTACCGCATTGAATTTTCGTATAACCATTTTTTGTCCAGCTTCTTTTTTCTATGCAGCCAAAAATTTAAGACTATTTTTGTCATTATCCAAGTTTCAAGCAAGGGTTATCAATTTATACTATTGTCCCCTCTAAACCTATGTACCTATCTATTTAATGGTTACAATTTTATGAAAGGAACTGGTCTGTAGTTGGTATAATATAAAGATGTTTTACAGTAAGTAATTATTTTGGCATATAGTTACTTTATAAGTTGTCCTACAACTTTTATAGATTTTTGTCCAATAAATATCAAAAGGCTTAATTGCCTCCTTATTTAAAGTGCAAGTGCATTCTTTATTCCCTCGCGATGTGTCTTGCCGTCCAAAGCAAGGTAGCTCACGCAACACACAAATCCAGACTTTCGTGCTGCTACTGAGAATTACCTAATGAAAAACCCTAGAACATTGCCCGACCCGAAATTTGAACCCAGGACCTCATGCTAAGCAATCGCGCTTAGCGACTATCCAGCGAGACAATACGTGGCGAGCACCTGCATTTATTGGACGATAAACTTCTTTTTTTTCCGCCGCAGTGGCAGCCACAGAGGTGCAAGTAGGCAGCGAATGGAAGGCCGACCTCGGCTGGTTGCTGACATGTTCATGGAAGCTGTACAGCAACGACTCCTTACAGTCAGTCAGGATGTACTACAATGAGCAGCAGTTCTTCATCTATAGGCCTGAGGTAAGTTGTATCTGTGGCTATAAGCGTGTCCTACAGTTTTGCAGTATGTAAAGATGACCATTAGATAAATATTATTTTGGAGCTTCGAGTGTTTTAGGTTCTCTTAGTGACCGCATCATCAGAAGACATCCACATCCGGAAGACGTCCACTGCTGTTCAAAGGCGCCCTGTGAAAGGGTGGTACCATAATTCTCACAGTTGGCAAGTGGCTTGGGAATCGCGGCTGCCAGGGTATTGATGGTCCATTTTCTGGATTTTTCCTTAGTCGCTTCCTATGAGACCTAACGGGAAAAGATAGGACGGTGTTATTCTAGCCCGGCTTACCATGGGTACTTAAATATATTCTAAATAACATTTGAAAGAACACCTAATCATCATCATCAGCTTTTAAATGGCCCACTGCTGGGCATAAGCCTCCTCCCCTAAACGCCAAGAACACCTTATGCTTGGAGGAATATACTTGTTCATGTTTAACGCTAGAAATAATGTGACGCACATCACAAACAATGCCTTCGAATTTGGATTGGGCGCTTATATATTTAGGTAGTATGCCTAATCCTACTATATTCATAATTGGATTAACTAGTCTTTACTCCTAAATAGTAGCAACAACACAGTGAATGGTCAGCTATTCACTAAGTATAAATCCCATCAATTGTGTTCGTCTTACAACACCCACGAAGAGGCGTAAAGGGCCCATTCATAATCACGGACCAGAATATAGATGAGGTGCCCAATTAAAACAAATCCATTAAAACAATGCACTACAAAGCGTTTACAACGTAGGTATATACAAACAGGTGGAGTAGGTATTATCTCATCCTTCCGGCCCTAAACGGATCAAAATGATTAAATTTTTGTTAACAAAAGGTCAGCCACCAAACATCCTGTTACTGAGTACCGACTCTAAATTTAGCAATCCTCTCTTTGCCCGATGTTTTTCAATTACACAGGATTAAAATGTTTTGCGGTATACAGGGATAATCTTTGTGAATTAGCTGGCGTTGTATTAGGTATCTAATAACAAAGAATTTATTAACAAAAGCGGCGGATGGGGGCAGAGAACATAATTTAAAGAATTCTCTCGCTTCTACTACCTACTTTAGACGTAAAGCATGTTCAATTTAAGGGAACCATCAATGGCGATCGACGTTAACAACCTAGTGTAGTTGACGACATTTGAAGTCGCAGTTTAGGGCTATTGGTTTATAGAAACGCTCGACCCGTAATAACTTTACTGTGATAAAAACGATACTCGTAACACCCCATAAACTTCAGAATATTTTTATTCTTACCTTGTGGTTAGTGCCTCGTTTTTACATAGAAACTTTATTTCAGACAGACGGCGGCACACGCAGCGGTATCTACAGGCGGCCAGAAGATATGATGACGGTCAACTGCGCAGAATCCTCGGACCGAGGAGTGCAAGGAGTGTGCTCTCTTACAATGGAGATGTTCCAGCCACAGAAGAATAACTTTATGTTCGCTTGCGAAGTGTCGGGAGAACGGCCGATGTTCAGGATGGAGAGGAAGGCTACTCTTGTTGAAGCTTTTGGTTAGTGTGCTATTAGATTCCAAAGATATTATACAAACACAAAAATACCGTGGATTAAGTACCTACATACGGTATCTAATTTGGAACCCATACCGATTGCTTTCAGTATTTTTTACCTAAACTGTATATTAAAAATGAGTCTTAAATAAATTATAAGTTGTGTAACTTTTTTTGATAAAACTAATTTTTAATTTTTTGTGATAATTATAACTAAATTGTTATTTTTTGAGGATCCAATCTCTTGGTAAGTTGTGCATAGCTGAGACGCAAGAGATTAGGCCCTATATATTTAGCCTTTTATAATATGAATATTATTGCTTGCAGTGCCCCCAAGCAGTGCTGTAGTCACCGTTGGGTCAGAAACCTCGGAATCAGGGCGTGTCACCCTCAACTGCACGTCTAACGGCTTGCCAGCGCCGTATCTGGCGTGGACCGTTGAAGATATAAGGGTAAGGCTCTAGGTATATGTATTCCTTACAGGACGTTCATTTGCAATAGACTAGATATGTGTGAAATATGTGTGTGTGCATATGCAATAATTAAAAAGTAGAAAATTACGTATGTTTTACATTAAGCTACGGGCTTTTACACAGTGTTCAAGCAATATAGTTGACATAGTGAGGTAGAGGTTGTATCATAGACATAAAACATACTAATGTTGCCTTCATAACTCGTAATGTGAATAAGAATTTAAGAAACTGGGTGTTATTTCTCAGGACTCGCCTAGATAATTGTGTATTGAAGTTATTATTTTTTAAATTGCCGTGAAAAACTATTAATAAAAATTAAATAATTTTACCTTTTAAGCGCCATGGTCTTTTGACAAACGTTAACATGCCCTCCACGTCACGATTTTATTAGAATACAATATCTAATCGTAACATGTTACAACAAACAATAATCGTATTAAATGTTCCGATTAGATATAGTCTTCTAACCAAATTATGGCATGGAGAGTACGGATAGGTTTGTCTTGTATAAAAGACCGTGGTACTCAAAGAGTATGCCTTGATTACTTTCGCAGCTCCCGCACGACTTCTACGCTAAATATTGGAACGCGACGTCAAAGCTCTGGCATGCCTGGTCAATCCTATCATACACACCATCGAGTAAACACGTGGTTGTGTGCACACCTGAGGCCAGTAAAGGCACTCAACTGGTCACAGGGACCCCCGTCGAATATAATTCAGCGAGCAATGTCAAAGGTCTGTCAGAAAACATCTATCAAATCCTATTTATGATGTAGATTGTGAAAGTTTGAATGTCTGTTACACAATAACTCAAAAACAGCTAAACAAGTTTCGATGCTTGAACCTCACTAAATATAATAAAGGCGAAAGGTTGTGATTGCGTGCGTGTGTGCTTGTTTGTTTGTTACGTATTTACGCTCAAACTGATGGAGGTAGCTGAAACCCTGGATTAACACAGGCTACTTTTTATCATGAACTGTAAATGTAGCGGGTAACACCGCGGGGTGCAGTTAGTATTTAATATAAGTAGTTTTATCTTGTCAAAAAACTAACAAATCGAAAAAATATTTTTTTACAGATATCAAAAGCATAATCTTCGCGGTTTTGATACAGCTCCTACTGCTGAGATGATCAAAACTGTACACAAGGGCGAATACTTAAATGAAACAAAATGGTGATTTGTTCAATTTTATTTCGGCAGAGTATCGTTGAGAACGACTGATTATATAAAGCTGTAGTTACAATAAGCAGGTTGTATAAATAAGTTTGAGCATAGCTATTTCGTTTCTTCTACATCATACATTAACTAAAAGTTAATATATATAATTATATTTAGTAATGATAGGTTAACAGTAAAGAACTACAATATTTTCTATGAAATAACATTATAAGGCATTGTTAATTTCAAGTTCAACAACATTCAAATACCAGCTTAGTGTAACTCCAGCTTATTGTTTATACATTTTATTTTTGGCTCATTTTAGAGATTCTTATTTCTTTTACATTTTAACATGTAGGTTACCATATATATGTATTATTTTTTATTATAATAATTGAAATTCATAGTTATTATGCACTTAAAAAACCTACTTATTAAATGAGAGGACGACATTTGCCATTTTTTATAAGTTTCATTTGTGACAATGAAAAAAATGGAAAATTTCCTCCACAAAAGGATGTGCATTTAAATTACATATTATTATCGATTTTTTATTAATAAAATTCGTGACTATACAATTGTAAATAAATTTTGGACGTAACGTTTTTAATAGAAGAAAATTTTGAGTTAAATTAAATTAAGCACCTCATAGGTACTAGAATAATGCGTAAATAAATATGTAAAAACATGTGACTAGGTCAAAAACATGGACTTGCTTGCAAAAACTGCACATATTACAATAATAATTAAATATTTTAAAGTTTATCATAACATTCATCTAAACTGGCATGCTAATTTTGTAGACTGCATTTTTTGCAAGCAAGTTAAGATACTGAAAAATATATTTTTATAATACAAAAAGATCTGTTTCTAGGAACATAATCTAGCTATAGCGACTTTTGTTTTCTAATTTAAACATTTAAAAGAAGCTATATTAAATATATTTTTAGTAATTTTTTTATACTTGTTAAGTAAAGTGGATAAGCTAGTTGTTACCGCTC
Organism: Abrostola triplasia; assembly: GCA_946251915.1. Taxonomy (NCBI): domain Eukaryota; kingdom Metazoa; phylum Arthropoda; class Insecta; order Lepidoptera; family Noctuidae; genus Abrostola; species Abrostola triplasia. The sequence continues at coordinate 2,448,866 of OX276434.1, read as the reverse complement.
ACCAAAGTAAATTAGTTGTAACGTTACGTACAGTCAACATAAAAGTAAACAACGAAATAACATAATTTAAAAATTACGGTTCTATTTACAGCTAAATGTTTTTGTTTCATGTAAACCGACTGCAATATTAGTACTATAACTTTATAAGTATTTCAATATACAATTTAACGGGCAACAAGTATTATGTTGCCACATAAATTATTGAATAATTTTATACTAAAATTGTGTTATTTCATTTTTTACTTTTTATGTTTACTGTACCAGATAATACGCAGAACTTTTGTCAATACTACCTTATGCCGCGTTTTCACTAGGGGACATGTCGCGGAGACATATCGCCCACCATTCACGTGGTATGTTCTTTGCGACTTTGGGACAATGTGGCTCGTCATTCGACTTGTTCATACTGCCCAGTGGTAAATAGTATGTCGCCCGAAGAGGTTAGTATTGTTCAGTACGACTTATATGAAGCGACTCGCGTCCTTACTATTCAAAAACGTATTGGGCGACTGTCGAGGGACACGTAAATTTCGTGTCGTCAACAGAGTCGCTAGATAAATGTCACCTAGTAAAAACGCGGCTTCACAAATCTGCTAAGGCAATGTGCCATGAGTTTTAAGACCAAATACATTAAACTTAGCGTCAAACAATCACCAACAAAAATGTATTAAGAATACTCAAAAATAAATAGTACGCAATGAATACAACTATTATTACCCTTCGTTAGTGACCTACAACGATATTGTCTTGTTGGCAGAGGTAGCTGTTTTGGCAATGTGCAATATAAATAATATTAGGACTTACCAACAACTTGTTCACATGGATGAATACAACAATGGAATTATGAGTTATACAACGACCGTATCACCTAACAATGATAATTATCACAGTGCCCTCATACCTGATCTTGGGAAATTCATTACAATCATACATATAGTGGCATGCCGCGACTATAACCATTAAGTATCATATGGAAATCTGTCTCCCTAACAAAAAATTGACAATATATTGTGCAGCTGGGTAGTTTGTTGCGCCGGTTTTTCTACCCAGCTAAAGCACAAGGAAGCGGTGATGGGCGGGCGTTTTCGGATCTGTCGTGACGTAATTTGACATTCAAAAAGTACTTTTTTAAACCTATTTTGCATAAATAATCTTTAGTTAGACTGTAGTTTCTATAGAAACGCAAAGTCAGAGGGTGTATGTTTGTTTATAATCTCACGACATTTAAACTACTAAACCAATCCAAATAGACAAGGAATTAGGCTACTTTTTGTCCTGGAAAACACACGGTAAACTTTACGACATGGACGAAGTCACAGGCGGTAACAATTTATCTCATAAAACCTATTGACGGATTAGTGAACGGTTATAAAGGTACGTATCATTATTAAATCGAAGACACAACTAGATAAATTTCTTTAAAGAATACTTAAATCTACATAAGTGCCACTCCTGGTAAGAAAGAACAGTGCATTATGAGCATTGCAGGTCACTTTCCGCACTAGACTACACTTAGCGGTTTATGCTTCCACAACGAGAACTGACCTGCAATGGGAGCTAGCAAGACACCTGTTCTGCCTATATTCTCGGGGTTCACAGGTGTATGTGTAATTATAATGAATTTTCCAGACCATACAAACACATCGGTGTCTCTCAGTCGCCCCGCCTAGCGAGGGAATACAATAGTACCTACCTAAGTACGAAGTTACAATGGAGGCCAAGATAAGACACTACATATACTTTATTATATAATTTCAAACGATATGCGGTAAACGCGAATGTTTTTATAAGACTATAGTGCGGTAGTGCTCAATATTAAAAAGATTATTTACTATAATAAAATATGCCGGTTTTACTCAAACGGAACTTTATGGTGACATGGTGGTGTCGCGAATTCCACTGCCCTGAATATACACGTGAGTAAAACATATCATGTATACATAGCATGTATAGTAAATAATATAGATAACACTCACAAAAAAATATTATTGTAAAATGATTATGCACCATAATACGGTAAGTATCTGTAGTGGCGATATAGACATCACTTTCTTCTAAAGGTAATGTTTTATTGTTTATTTGCATGAGAAGAGATAAGTATCTTTTTTTAAAATAAAACACGTTTAATGAGGAGGGTTTTTGATTGAGCAACCCATGATGCATTTAATTTATAATATTAAAATACTTTTAATATTGAGCACTACAAAGTATTGGAATGTAAAATCATTTCATAGGTGGGTTCCTTAATGTAAATATGTATTGTAAATAAAAAGACTATACTCTAATAAATGCATTGAAAATCTTATATAGAATAAAAAATGGATTCCATACTTAGGTATAAGTAATACAATAAATATAATTAAACTACTCTCACTTGGCCTGGAATGTCTTGTGCGATTAAAGACAAAAGTTATTACATTACCGATCATAAATAATTATTAAGGTATATTTTAATTACTACATATAACATTAAAAAGATAAGTTATATCATTATGCACATTTACTGCAGTGTATATTGTATAATATATCTGGTTTGAAGGTTGGGAACAGTTTGGTTAAGCAATAGAAGATGGCCTGAAGTTTATTCATAAAATTAGGTTGAAGAAATAAGCTAGCTTAATTTGCTCATAATACTGTAATATCACTTTAATAAAGTTAAATATACACTTGAGTAAATGTGAAATATACACTCGAGTAAAACCGTATATAATCGTCAAAATTATTTGAATGATAACAGTCATAAATACTTTGTTAAATACGTATTCTTGACCTTTCAGCCCCTTTCCATGAACTCTTAAAGCAGGACAATTACGTTGTGGAAGCGAGATGCCGCATTTTAAACTGTCCTGCTTTAAAAGTTCATGGTACTTGGCTGGACTGTGTAATTATGATATTAAAACTTGCACTTTGTAATACGATGCTCAGTTATAAATAGTAAATCGTTAATTATACTTCGTAAACAATCATTACATAGGTTTTATCATTACGTATTACAGAATATATATCAATGACGCTCCTCAAACTTCATATTTACATACATACATACATAAAGTCACGCCTGTTTCCCTGAGGGGTAGGCAGAGACCACGGATATATATATATACTTCATATTTATGACCGGTAATTATATTCTCATTGATTAATACACTGACGTTAAAGTCATAACTAGCACATTTCAACACGTCTATGAGTGATATTGACTAGAAGTAACTACTTACATCTAAAAATTTATCATTTGGCTAATTACAAGAATTATTCATCAAAATCACACTACAATTCAGATCACACAAATTCAATTTGATATTAACATTAACATTTGTTATGAGAAAATTCTTATTTTATTATTGTATACTTTCATGGCCGAATGTGTTGTCATTCGATATACTAAAAGCGTTTAGAAACCATATTTTGTTTATAGAACAATTCTGTTTAAATAAAATGTATATTTTATAACATTTTGTAATATACAATGAAATACTAAACATTCTTTTTTTAATGAAATTCTATATACTTAACTTATATGTTCATATTGTATGTAAATTTTTGTGCGAATTTTTTGGGAGACTGAATCCCAAAATCGAAACAGAGTACATGAGTCCTAGATTAGTTTCGTTTCTTATTAATTTAAGGAGGATACCGTCTATATAAGATTTCTAAAGATCATTCCAACACACTGAGACCTTTTATCTACGATGACGAGTGTAGATTCCGAAAATTACCGGCCCTACGTATATATATACGTATTATGATCAACGAACTCATTGGGTACTTGACACCATTAACCAAGAATGTCAAGTCACTACTTCTCCAAAAATGCTTTGTTATATAGTCCTAAAAACCCTATACATTTTGAAATAACTGTAAAATTCGTTTTTTTTTAATCAATAAATAATAAGTCAATTGAGTTTGCAAACTCGTGACGTTACAAGTTCCTATTGTCATACGAAATCTATGTAGGAATAGCGTTTTGACAGCTCATAAAAAGTATGTCAATTCATTGGTGGTGTCAACTAGCCAATAGTAAGAATATGACTGTATTTTATTAAGATCTATATGAACTAGTTTTGTAAATACGTCATCACTTAATCCTCATTAAACGTTACCTATAAGGTTCAGTAGATATTGCAGTACGGACAGCAAATTAATATACATACAGCTAGCGACATCTGTTGTATATTGCACATTTGCTAACCGGCTAATCCTGTCATGGTTTTTTTTATGCTTAATGCATTCTTTTCCTATCTTTTATAGGTTATAATGTTCTTTCATTTCTTGCTTGCCTTGTCAATAATACTGTCTATTCAAATCTGATGTTAATATTGTCTTGCTAACATCGAGCATTTCTCAAGAAAAACTCCTTGAAAATTCGCCTTCTTTCTCGCCAACTAACTGAAGTATTCGCTACCCACGGTAGAGTATAAAAGGGAACTTTCTAGTTTCTAGCAAAACTGAAGATCTACTAAACCGCTAAGCTTTAGGCCTTTTTACTTAAATTACATTGCGATAGTTACTCCCTGTCCGTCGTACGTCTTACCCAACAGCTAGTTAATATTGGTGTAATCTGGCATGAAGAAAGCGTCTAATGAAGATCATAGGGTACTTATTTTCCGGAAAGACACAGTTCAATTTCCTACACGTACTAAGTAGGTCGGAATCTAATACTGATTGTATTATTCTAGGTCGCTACACATACAAGCACGATGTTAGTAGTGTATGCTTGTAGGGTAGTGGTGACGTCAGTTGCCCGCTAGTCTTTTGTTATGTACCTCTACGGTGCCGTTTGTAGCCACGCCCTTAACCCTCGAGCCCTTTCAGCTACGCCGCCGTCTGAATTGTCTTGCATTACTGGTTCCGGCTAGAAATACATTGACGCATATTTATAAAATAAATAATACGAGCATATAACTGTCCTGCTGCAGGACAAAGGCCTGTTCTCAAACAGTCAGAACCTGCACATTGGCTCATAAATAATTAATTCAATAATAATACTTACAGCGGACATCGTCATGCGTGTTTGTGACGTAGTTGCTGCATTGCACGAACTTGTCTCTGGTGAGGCTGTAATAGAAACAAATAATGTACCTATGAGTTATGGAGTAACTAGAAAGTGATTTTTGATTGTCTGAGAACTGTCACCATTTAGGGCTAATAATGGGAAATACAATAAAAAGAGTAATATGCTGCTTTATAATAGGTAATGGTGGCGAGTCTACACTGATGCATCTGTCCCACATCGGTTAAATTGCCGCTTCATAAAGGCCCCATATGCGGAAAACCCCATCAGAGTGATCGGATTGATATTACAACAAAATCCTACGCAATCTTGAGTACACGTCTCATTTGTTCGTATCGTTACGATTCTCTTTAATCGATACGATTTTTGTGCGATCGATTGTTGAGACCCACTCTCTCGCATACAACACTCCTTAATAGCGAATCGAGTGATCCGTCTGTAAAAGGCGCGCCCGAGCTGCCTGATGACGCCTCGCTCGTCGTGTTCCTAGTACTCACCAGTGTGTGGCCTGCGAGCATCGAGCGCGCGCCAGATGTCGCGCACGTCGGCGTGCAGCGCTCGCAGCGAGCGCAGCACGGCGCCGCCCGCCTCCGCCGGCGCGCCCGAGCTGCCCGACGACGCCTCGCTCGTCGTCGCCTCCTAATTGTTATAACATACTGCATGTATACTACTGTAGCTGCAATTATAAACGTGCGCGCGCAGCCTGGCGAGCCCCAGCGCTCCGGCAGTTGTTTACGTCGGCCTCCACGGCCGCCGCGCGACAGTGCGCCCCGCCGTGAGTTACGTGAACCCACGACACACATACCGCGCGCTGATTGGTCGAATATCTTTAAATTTGCCCTCCAAAGATTTATATTTTGTACAGTAGTTTAAGTTATTGAAATAAAAGTTAGTCTTGTACAGTATTTCAAACCGGTAGTTTAATTTGCCATAAAGTCTTTACAATACTCTATATTATAAGTTTATTGTATACGAGTATATCTTTGTCTGGTAAAGTCAACATAAAAATTTAGATATGAAGTTGAATTAAGAACTTACAATCCGAATTACTTCGTTTACAAGTAGGTAGACATATTTTTTTTTGTCGTTTACTAAACATACGTTCTGTAATTTATATGGAACAAAGGAGTAAAATGACATATTATGTATTTCGAGTTTTAGGTTTTTGTGGACTGTACCATTTTAATTTGATGTTTGAATTTTGAAGATGTCCAAATAAATTGTTTCAGATGCAGTGAAAATAAATTAGCTAAATAAAGATAAAATTTCCGTGTGTCGCGGCAGATCGCGTGCGTCTAACGCGTGCGGCTCTTGCGACAATACTCAGAGACCCAGAGTATGAGAATGTAAAAGCTGCAAGGACGGACGGAGTGTTCCTAACTCTGAGTCCGACTGCACTAGTCTTATATCAAATCGAATAACAATTGTACTACCAAAGACTACAATTGTCCCCTTTTCGAGTCTTCAAAATGAGCGCGCTAGTCACATATCTGTACCAGTTTGAAATATCATTGCTCGAAACACATGTCAGGGATGTACGGACCATTTTTTAATTTTCCGTGAGTAGCTTTGATGAGACGTCCAACTTTTAGTCTTACAAAAATTCTCGATTGTGGTAGCTAAGAGGGGTAGCACATCATACTACAACTTTCCAGCGATATACCCATGTGGTTACATGATAACAAATTCTACAAAAAGTTTATACTACTAATTAATAATAGAAAAAATAAGCCTTTGCCTCAGTATGCAAATAATATTGAAATATAAAAATCTATTCCGAAAATAAACTTAATTAACATATTAAACACAGCACATGAACCCAATGATAAAACAAAAACGACGACTCTTAAAACGAAAACATTCAACTAACAAAGAACGATCAAATCATATTCGAAGACAAACCAAAATAAGCTGCATACTCGAACAAATAGAGCCTAAAATTGTACGTACAGCAAATAGAACTGAGAAGCGAAACTTTCTGGATAAACAAAATGCACGTAACGACAAATAAAATAAGGTTGAGATTAGCTTATACAACATCCAAGAACCTGTATGAGCGGGGGTGGATGTGTATCGGCCAGCCGTTTCAGCGCGCGCTCGATGTGCCGCAGCCTGATCTCTTTCTCCCCGAGGAGGGCGCGCGCGCGGTGTAGCGCCACCTCTAGCTCAGTTACTTCGCGTTCCTCCTGTTTTCATAGAGGTATACCATAATACTACCCTATTCACGATACCTACTTAATTTTGTTTCTTTTTTTTTAATTTGAGAAGTTTACCACTTTGTCAATTATAGCCAATAATACATATGCAGGAACCTTAGTGAGTGAATGCCTACGTTAGACCGTTACCTATACGAACATATCCTGCAAAATACATTATTTTTATTATTTTGTCGCTAGAACTAAAAGATTTTAAATTTCAACCTAGCATAACAAAGAGGATCGTTGCACATAAACTTTATACAAATATTTTCCTTTAACAGTGCTATTTAATAGTTACATTAAAGGTATATTTAAAATAATACGCAAAATGGAGGGAACTGGATATCCTATCTACTCTAATACTCTTCTACTCTAACCTAAACCTACCTATAAAAAACTATTACTAATGTACTATAATAATGACCGACACAACGTTCATAATATATATTTTTATAATTAAATAAATGTCTTACTGAAGGAGCTCTGTGTGGTGAGAGCGAGGCCCTAGTCTCTATAAGCGCCGCCTTCCTCCTCTTGAGTGCTGCGCGCGCACGTCTCATGCCCTCTCTCTCTACAAGCGCCCGATGACGCACGAACTCTAGTTCGGGCGTGTCCGCTGTTGCTACTGCACCTGGTTCATGAAAATAATTATAAGAGGTACTATAATCATTTATTATACACATACGTAATTAAAAACAGACATGAAATAAAAGAATATTAATTATCATGTTTTTTTCTTGCCATCATGAAAGGACACCGCCCATTTTCCATACATTGTAGGACCCAAAATTTTATAAACTGTTTTGTGTTTAATTTTTTTTAGGATCATTAAATTAAATGTTAGATAGTAATACCTATTAGCTTTATGATGCCTTAGTTTTAGTTTGATTGACAAAGAATTAAGGCTTAGATCTCGAACACAACCTCATCTTAGCTCGAAACAATTTTGACTTTTAGGCACAAAGACTCACTTTAAAACTTTTTGAATATTTTACGGTAAAATGCATGAACTGAATTAAAAATTCAAACATTTTAATATTGTTTTTATACTTTGCAACTGTAACATGCTGGGGCCAGAAGTAGGCGCTGTCTCTAAAACGGTTACATTAGTGCGCATGCGCAATGACGTCATAACTTACAGTCTCGACTACGTCCCATATGTGTTGTAATTTCATTATATAAAGATAAACTTTTACATTCGAATTGTTTGATGACTTACCTAATTCAGCAAACGGGTATCGAAGACTGTAAGCCGGTTGACAAGCTAGATCCGGGAACTGGTCTTCTAAATCATCTAATTTTCTTAACTGCTGCCGTAGAGATTCTAATGGACTCGACCAGCCTTCACCGCGTCTAAGAAAATACATTAATATTACACATGGCATTGTTGTATTCGAGAAATACTTCTGTCATGTCGTTTAATTGAAAAAATGATTTTGAGACTTACTTTGGTGAATAATTTAATCGCGATGTCGAAGCCGATTTTAATCTTGTAAAACATCTGCGTCTTCCGTGGCCTGAAATAAAATAAACTTAATAAAAATTATATGTATAATAAAAAAAACATTGAGTTGAATAAAGAACGTCTTTCTGTATTACAGTTATTTAAAAATATGTTTTCCATAATCAAAATATTTACCACGCTATTTCAATAAAATGTGCCATTACATAATAAGAATTTTATGGAAATAAAACCAAACTTTAAGTTATATCAGTGTGTTTACCATTTATATTTTCTTTAGGTTTTTCATCGGCTGTCGTGGCGTCTGACGAATCTTGGCAGTCTGTTGTAGCTCCTACAAATAAAATAAGTTATGACATTAAACTTGATATAAGACTATTTGTTTGAACTATACTAATAGCTTTCAGTACACAATACATTTCAAATAATTATGAAGCATAAGATATCCTAAACTTACAGTATCGGTAAAAACAAAATTATTACAATATCTTCAATAAAAATTAAGGGGATAAATGAAAGTTAAAGACAGACACTAAAACCCAACATTACTTTAAGAGCTAGTCAAATTTTCATAATTTCAAACTGCTATTTCAAATATCCAAACACATACAGGCAGTTCTAAAAATAAATAAAAAAACAAAGGTATCTTCGTACTTATAGTATGTTGTCACCTGTATCTCTGTCCCGGTCGCGCCTGCGCCGCGGAGGCTCGCGGAAGGCGACCGCGGTGCGCCGCCGCTGCTTCACGGCCGAGGCTTGGGACGTGTCCGCTGATGGTAGGGTCTGCGGGCAAGGGTTATACGGTCTAGCAACTTTGCCTTTATTGTAGCGATACTATTTACTGGTACTGGTAGTGTGGACCCGATGAATGGAAATAGGCTAGTCACCATTAAATAGGACGTATGTAGAGCGGCGAAATTTTTGTCAGAAGAATTTTTTATTGTATGTGTGTGGGAGCATGTCGATGAGTGTGTGGATGTGTGTGTGAGCGAATACGGGGTTATCTATGTTTGCAGCCATGGTTGTGAACATGTGTGTGGGATGTTCAGTGTTGTTTTAACGACCTGATTGGCGCAGTGGCTAAGCGATTGGACTGCTGCGCTAAGGGTTGCGAGTTCGATTCCCGCACGGAACGAACATTTGTGCGATACGCATATGTTTGTCTCGATTCTGGGTGTTTGAGTATGTGATATTTTATGTTTGTGAAACGCACCCACGACACAGGTGAAATTCCCAGTGAGCGGCGACGTGAGATGTATATGTATAAGATGTTAATTTAGAGTGTAACCGTTAATTAAGGTTAACTTACATTATCCCTCCTTAGTTTCCAGTCATCGTTGTTATTGTTTAAAGGTTTGTGCGCGTTGCTGTCCGAGTAGGAAGTTTCGTTGTCATTGTATTTGATGCTCGGGTTGTTATTGATGCGGGCGCGAGGCGGTTCGGGCTCCACGATCGCACTCACCGATGTCTCGTTCAATTCTTTACATCTGCACAATAATAGTTATTATTATATACTAAACATTATCACAGTAACTCGCTATTTTATAGCGCTACATGGGTTGGCGTCGAGTTTCAGAATTCCGGTATCTTACATGGAGTGGCTGCCTATCTGACCTCCACAAACACACTAGATATTGTATTTTACTCTCATCGTGTAATACAAATAATCTCGTTTTAAGAAATTACGCCCAAGTCAAGTTTCTTTAAAGGATTCATTTTGAGAAAAAAGCTTAGTTTCGATTTTTGAAAACCAGTACGAAGTCCTTCGAAGTTTGAATCTCACAAGTTAGTTACGTATTTCTTTGTTCTTACCTTTCTAAAGACTGGTTGGCTTTGTGCGAATTAGATTTTTCCGTTTCAGATCCAGTTGTCATGCTCATTTCCCGTCTTTTATTGCGGCGTTCTATAGACATCTGGAACAACAAAACTACGTTAAAACATAACATAACGTAACATCACCGTATTCGCCGAAGGGGTAGGCAGCGGTGCACATATAGTACACCCACATTTCGCCAGTTATGTTTTTGGGTCCCAATGTAATAGGGGGCGAGCCTATTGCCATCAACCGGGCGCAAATCTAGACTCCGTGCTGCCACTGAGAATTACCTAATGGAAAAACCCAGTAACACTTTGCCCGACCCGGGATTCGAACCCAGGACCTCGTGTTCAGCAGTCGCGCTTAGCGACTACTAGACCAACGAGGCAGTTAATATGATCCTTAAACGGTTTACTCTTACTAAGGAATATAAATTTACAAAATTATTATGCGATTTGGAACAGTCCATTGTTATGTAAGTCTTCCAGTGTAAGTAAAACTTTAAGATCACTTGTGGACCCTTCGGGCACAGAGAAAGAGCGAGAGGAAGAGGACTTGTAGCTTAAATATATTTGTGTGTATATAGACTAGGTAAAGGATAAGAGACACTATATATTTTCATTAACAGAAGAATAAGTCAATCGTTTACCTTAACATCATGCTTGAGCCGCACGTATTTCTCTTTCAAACACTTGTACTTCTCCTGCAGCGCTCGTTCTTCGTGCAGACGTCCGCCGGCCGCGCGTTCACTGGCCAAGCGAGAGCGAACCTCTTCGAGGTGACACGCGTGTTGAGTACGAAGCCGCTCAACCTAGAATTGAAGATCACTCTTTACCATCATATCCTCCCAGCAGCACTTACTGGGTATGGTCTTCTACCACACTGATGGCCGCACTCCAAGCGGTTAGACACAGCGCCGAGCAGGCGACAAAAATTTGTGCGATTCACAGATATTTGTCCCGAGTCTGGGTGTTTGTGTATGTGATATTATATGTGCGTGAAACGCACCCACGATACAGGAAACATTCCTAGTGTAGGGAGACGTTATTTTTTTATTATAATAGGTCTTTACCTATGTAATTGGAGATTCTATAACCAGCATTTTCAGAATTAATTATCTGTGGATTGGCGCGCAATTCGAAATTCAAATAAATTTTATTCAAAAGACGTGTTAATTTACTTTCAATTTCAGTCATTTGTTTTTAGATAGTTTTTTGTTTTTGTGACATTGTGGTAGTTTTTGGCGCTATGGATAAACTGAAAATTCGCACAATTTTCGAATATGAGTTCCTACGTGGAAATACCGCTGCGCAAACAACACGAAACATTAACGACGTGTACGGGCATAACACTGCTTGCATAAACACAGTCCATTATTGGTTCAATCGTTTTAAATCTGGAAATTTTGAGTTGAAGAACGAGCCTCGCGGTCGGCCGGTAACTATTGTCGACAACGACGAATTGAAGGCGATAGTGGAAGCGGATCCATCTCAATCTACGGCTGAGCTTGCTGCGGGCCTTGGAGTTAGTGTCAAAACAACATTGAAGCACTTGCGTCAAATCGGAAAGATAAAAAAGCTAGATAAGTGGGTGCCACACGAACTAAGCGACCGACAGCGAGATTTACGTGTCGAAGCATGCATAGCACTACTGAATCGGCATAGAAACGAGGGAATTCTTAATCGAATTGTTACCTGCGATGAAAAGTGGATCCTGTACGACAACCGTAAGCGTTCGTCTCAGTGGGTGGACCCGGGTACAGCACCTAATCAGTGCGCTAAAAAAAAGATTACTCATCGGAAGATGATGGTGACTGTCTGGTGGACCAGTGCCGGACTTGTACATCACAGCTTCTTACCGAATGGCACAACAGTGACGGCAGATGTCTATTGCCAAGAATTGCAAACAATGATGGAGAAGCTTGCAATTCAACAACCAAGACTAGTCAATCGCTCTTCCCCGTTGCTTCTCCACGACAACGCGCGAGCTCACACTTCACGGCAGACCATCGCAAAGCTACAAGAGTTACAGCTGGAAGCTCTCCGTCACCCACCGTACTCACCGGACCTTGCCCCAACAGATTTCTACTTTTTTCAAAATTTAGACAATTTTTTAAGTGGGAAAAAATTCAACACCCGTGATGCAGTACATAACGCTTTCGCTGACTTCATCGCCTCCCGTCCGGCAGACTTCTACAGTAAAGGGATAAACAAACTGCCATCAAAATGGCAAAATTGTATAGATAATTTGGGCCATTACTTTGATTAGCTGAAATAAAAAAATTACCAAAATTTTTATATTTTAAAATTATCATATAAATCTCCAATTTCATAGGTAAAGACCTAATAATATTTTTTTGTGAATGAGGCACACCAGATACAGTTTTCTAATATGACGAAAATGTGTGACTGTAAGATTGTCGATTTGCCAGCTCTCAGAAACCTCTAGGGAACTTGAAATACACCTATTCAATTTTATGATAGGAGCAAACATAACATAGTGATAGCAATGGTATGACCGTTCGACTGCCAAGTCAAATCCCATAAGTTCAAACCGCAGCACGCACCAATGACTTTTCGAATTCATGTGCATACTATAAATTAGTTAGTTATCAGTTGCTAAAAACTGTGAAGGAAAACCGTGACGAACCCGGCACACCTGAGAGCTTTTCAACGGTGTGTAAAGCCATGACAAAAGTCTACAGGCGGTTTAAACTCTGACACCATGTTGTTCATCAACCATACGACAATCTTGGCAATAGTAACATATAGAATAGATATATGCACAAACCTCAGCCCTGTAATCGTGTCTAAGATCAGTAACTTTGGTGGTGTGTTCTTCTCTCAAAGTGTCTATTGTAGCTCTATTCTCTTCTATCATACGCCCTCTCTCTTTGCTCAAATTAGCTTGCAGTTGGTCCCTTAATTCTGATAAGGCGCGTTCATTCTCTGAAACCAAAAAACCGTAAGAAACAGTACTGTAAAATTATAACTACAACGGAATATAGAAAGACAGGGCAGTTTTCAAAAGTCTCGGCTAATAAATGCTACCGCAGAAAAAGTCTACCTGGCAGACTAATCTAAAAGTATATCCCATTAATTCCATGTTAGGTCTGATAGTAGTCGCTTAGTGACAAGTCCTGATGTTCAGCCGTGTCTGATGACGATTATCACTAACAACAACAGTAAAAATGGTCATTCGACTTAAAAAATTATAAAAGAAACCTAAGATGAATTTAAATACCGATTCAATCATACTCCACGAGATATGTATGTAGTTCGTCGACTATATTTTTTTTCTTTTTGACAATATGGCGTCTGATGGTCGCCATATTTAATTTTGATTATTGTCATGAGTTTCTTGACACTCGCAAGACAAATCGATAAACAGAAGAATCATCAAAATCGGTCGACCTTCTTTGCGTCGCGCAGTCAGGTAAAAAGTGTAGGCTGATTTATGTAACACAAGGTTCTTCGTCGAAGGGTCTTTAATTTAGGTGACCTTTATGATGACTATAAACATACCTATTTCTAATTGTCGCTGTTGTTCGATAAGCCGGTCTCTGTACTGGAGGTGTAATTTGTTCATATTGTCTAAATGTTGCCTCTCTGCCAACTCGAGGTCATGTTGACATCGTTCCTCTAAGTCTGATGTGGCCTTATCTAAAGTTCGTCTGTGGTTTTGTTCTGCTGTTGCTAATGCCTGTAAAATGAAAATAATTCCTTTATCGTGTACTTACCTTCACCTTTTGTTATGTGGATTCGGGAATATTTAACAAACTTCTCAAAGGAAATTAGAATACATGTTAAAGTGGTCGCAAGAAATAAACAATAATTACCTTTTTTATATGAATAGGGGGAATGGAAAACTCGAGAAAGACCTTTGCCCAGCAGGACATTAAATAGGCTTAGAAAAAAATGGATATTAGAAGTGAGTATTATTAATAGAATTTATAAACAAAATCATACCTCCTCCATTTCCCTTCGATGTCTCTCCGCTTGCTCACTCAATCTCATTCTCTTCTCCACCATAAACTTATCTTCTGCCTCTCTTAATTCTTCATGCAGCTCAGCCCTTAACTTTCTCTCCCTAACCGACCATTCAACTCTTATACTCTCCAACTCCTTCTGTAAAGCTAGCTCCAGTCTTCTTCTCTCATCTGCTTTATTTCTCTCTATCAAGTCTCTTGTCCCCATATCAGGAATTAAAGGCGACTTAATAGGTTTTTGAAAGGACTCTTCTTGAGTCTCAAATTGATATACAACAACAACATTATCAGAACTAGATTTTCCTTGAGATATTATGACTCCATCTAATCTAGGACTTGTTAGTCCCTTTCCTAGACTAGTAGCTGAATCTGAGGGTTTTAACTGAGGTGACGTCACAGGCTTGCTTAAAGGCTTGAAAGTGGACATAGGGCTCCAGGGCTTGGCAAAGTCAAGTCTTGGGGACCTTATATCTGATCCTAAACTAGATGTAGGTGAAACTTTAAGTTGAGGGGATTTTATATTAGATAAGTCGTGAGATTTCGATCTCGACTCTTCATCGCGATTCGACGTCTTCTTGGAATCATCAGAGTCCGATGGAACTGTTTTCGAGAAATCTAATGTAGGAACTTTAATTTGAGGTATTTGGATACTTTCACTTAAGCGAGGTTTGTCTGATAATGACTTTTTCTCAGATATTTCTTCAGATTTTGAAATCTCTTTCTCCGATTCTTTTTCGTTTACATGTTTGTCTTTGTCGTTCGAATCATCAAGGTCGTTTAGATCTAGATTAGCGAACTCCCTGTCTGGAGAATCTATGGACGTTTCTGATTCTATGCTCTCCATTAGGTTAATCGATATTTTACTCTTTTGCGGTATCATTGGCGATCTGGACAAAAATATTATGAGTTATGATCTGTATTTCTTTACAGAATAAAAGGTATAATTACATGCTCTTCACGCCAATTATACGATTGTTCCTAAAACGCCTATGAATGATGTAGGTATGTAAAATGAAAATCAAGTTTCATTGTGTAAGTATGTTAAACAAGATTCAAATTGATAAAGAAAATTTTAAAAATGATGGGCTCAAGCGCGTTTAGAACTTGTGGCCTTCCCCTAACTGTGGCCTAGCTTTTACCAACTAAGCTACCGTGTCACTGCTTGGTAGCACAGCTCTTACCAAAAAAGCTACGGTGGGTTGCGAGCAGGCAACCATCGAATTATAATTTTAATTCAAGCTTAGCATGGGTAACAAATTCAAATTGAAAAATGACTTAAAAAAGGTTAATTTTCCGGCCTATAAATCCTTAGTAAAATATTATGAGCCACAAACCTTGGTCTAGCCTCCTTCTCAGAAAACACAGGCTCCTCCAAGCTAACGGGTATTGTATCTATATCCCCCGGCCTGACTAGATCCGATATCTTTTGAAAGTTCTTCTGGAATAGATCTGGTTTTATGTAGTCACCCGGGGGTGGCCGAAGAACGCGCCGACGAGGTGAAGTTCCTCGGGTGTGACTGTCGCTATCTAAAATGTTTAAAGTACTTATGTATTACATAAAGGATGGATACAAGAGACTTAAGAAAGGTATATCTTTTGTAAGACACTGTCCTTATAAGGGAAAAGGAATGGGAAAGGAGTAACATAAATGTCATATATTTTATATTAGCTATTACTTTGTCTTTCTATGACGATAAAAGAGCATTACTGTCGTCGTTAAAGATTCTGCGTCATGTTTTAGCAGAACTATACTTTACTAAGGAGGACTGATGATGTTGTTGCTGTACAGGGAAAGACCTGGATGCAAAAGGACCAAAACAGGAATCAGTGGCGTTTAGGGGAGGAGGCTTATGCCTAGCCGTGGGCCATTTAAAAGCTGATGATGATGATACTTTACTAACAGAATTATACTTCATAACTATGTTAAAAGACATTATTTCTTTCCAAGCAACTGACTCTAGGGAAGTCACGACTGCTTAACTCAACTGTTATAGACTTTTAGCCAGGTATGCCACTTTAGAGTCATATCAAACACTTGATTATCATTAAAAAATATATCTTTGTAAAAAATCTAGTACCTACACTAGATTAAAATCCGCACATACCGTCGGAATCATCGCAGCTAGAAGAGCTTTTCTCACTTCTATTGAATAGCGGCAATGGGTTAGGTCTTGGTACCAAAGGGGTCAACAGTCTGGGTTTCGGTACTGGAGGGGATAAAACGGGTGATAACGGGATATCGGGGAACTGGAGGCGTGGTGACGGGAAATCAGGAGGCTATGGGATTCCCTGCTCTGGATATAATAGTAAATAAATGTTTCTGACGTATCATTCTGTCAATTTGTTCCAATAAATGATTTTAGTTTGATTATTAACAGAGCATCTGCAGGTTAAGGTTTAAAGCCATTGATTACAGTAAATAAATGTTAATTTAACCTTGACAACTTAATGGGGTAACAAATTAAACCTACATTTCCAACAAGTGTAAGTTATGTAGATGACCTTCTTTAATCAGCGCGAGCTCTTTTAGTACTTTCCTTGCGTGTGCCGCGACCAAGATTAGCGGTCATTGACCACTATTAACTTGGTCAGGGTACAACCCTAAAAACCTTTTTTAAAGAACATTATTTATTTGCTAAAGTACAAGATATTTGATACCAGAGAAAAAAGCTAGATTTTATTCCATTTCCTGATTTGATATAATACCATGAACTCTTAAATCGCACTTAGGCGGCTTTGTCATCGAGCGTTCATAATAAGGGGGTGAACCAATATCACATAAATAAGCCAAATGTAAAAAAAATAAACTTACCCATAGAGTCCCTTTCAGATCCAGACAGACTCTTCATTTCCCTCGGACTATCAAGGGGCCTTGGCGGCAACGGGGGTCTAGCTGCTAGAGGGGTCAACACAATCTGGTTCAATGGAACTTGGGGCATAGGCGGCGAAACAATAGGCGATGACGGTATGAGTGGTGATGAAGGAACTAAAGGTGATGAAGGGATGATGGGCGACGGAATCGGTGGTATCGAAGAAGGAGCTGCAGATATGATTGAACTTTGACCGTCGTTTTGTTCTGAAGAACTGTTCGATCCGGGACTTACTGTTGGTTCAGGCAGATTTTCAAGTTTGAACCTGAAATATCATATAATTATAACTTAACACATGGTCCCGTAGGGCATTTATTAGTCTTAAATAGTACTTAATTTTAGGAGTGACAAAAATCTTCTTTTTCTGTAGATTTAATCATACAGAGGGCGCAGCTTTAAGACCTTAGAATTTACGACAGCATGGACTATAACATGAATATAAAATATCACACTACAAAACTACAAGTGTTATGAATTGGCGGCCTGATTGGCGCAATGGCTAAGCAATTGGATTGCAGTGCTGCCCTAAGGATTCGATCCCCGCAAAAAATTGACCCAGTCTGGGTGTTTGTATATGTGATATTTGTGAAAGGCACTTATAATACAGGAGAAATACCAAAAGAGGGGCGACATTTATCAAAGTGAGACAGGAACACTCACCTCACACTCTTCCGATCCTCTTCAAAGCTTGAAGGCTGTTTATTCCTTCCCATAGTAATACTATCAACTTTTTTATGTAACGTGTCTGATAACTTCTCCCTCAGTATACCCTTAGGTGGATCGCTCTTAGTAACAGAATCTAAAGGAAACGATTTGTCTGTTTCGGGACTCGGAAGATCGGACTTCGATATTTTGAGAAACATGTTGCCTTTGCCTGAAATAATAAAAAAATACGATTGTAAAAGAAAATGCGAAGTTATGCAATAGCATATTTCATTGTTACTTCTGCGGTTTATATAAAACTGCGCAATATGCGACACGCCCATAAAGCAGTTTAGCTAAGCACGTCACAAGGTAACAAGCTTTAAATTCCGAAGACGAAGAAGTTCACTTTAACGGCGAAAGCCTTTGTTATTTTAATAGCCGAGTTTGTTTGTATAATATCAAGTTGGAAGTCAAAATACATTAAACTTTATCGACGATCCTATTTATATCGTAGTACTAACAACTTAAAACCCTGTTTCTAAATGTTTAAATGGTGCATAGTAATTCAGAATTAAAATTACCTGTCAATGGAAATCCTCTATCGATCTTAGTTGCCTTCAGCAAGGGACTAAAGTTTTCCTCTTCAGGGCTATTCAAAACATGCATTTTCAAATCTATTATTTCCGATTGCTGCTTAAACAATAGTTTTGGTCTTTCTACGCCAAACGCCGGTCGACTCAACAAGTCCCTATCCGAAGTATTTCTCATGAGATTTGGTTTTCCCGATAATGAGCCATCTACGCTACGTCTTAAAGGTGATATTCGTGTTTCGCTAAGTTTCTTGTCGAGTCTAGTGAGAGGAGATGGCGGTGGTCTGCCTAATGGTGTTAACCTCCTTGGTCCAGTGAGTGTTGCGTTCTCTCTGACGTCAGAGGCATGGTTTTCGCTGTCGGTACTAAGCTCTTCATCGCTCTCGACTTTTGTTTCAACACGCTCTAGGTTTTTGGTGTTCTCTTCAGATGTTAGGAGTTCCTGTGATTATAATTGATACATGCTAATAACAATAGAAAACCACGTCGCAATCAATACAAAACTAGAATCAAACTTTGTAGTTTGTACCCTATCTGTGTCATACTAAAATCAATAGTCTATTATTACTTATCAATGTCATTACATATACATTGTAAATAAGTAATTGTTTGGTCTGATATACATATCCAAGCTAGGGTACTCATGCGAGACTAATTATGTTGATCAATGAGCCTATGAAGCAAGGTCAGCACTAGCTAGGATTTCCTGAACAAACATACCAGATAGGTCGGACCTTTTGTCTGTTATTGACAAATATCGATATTATACTTACAGAGCAAGTATATGTAATCATTATCCTTTATCATTAATGTGGTCAAAAGCACACAACACTACGTAATAGGTATCGCGAGAAGCAGTAGCCCATAAACAATAACAACTCGATATTTATGTAACAGGCGCGCCTAATATGCTTAATTATGAGGTTAATAGGGTTATAACAATGTTATCACGCAATAAAGACGCCATCCGGCCGGAGGTGTCAATTGAGCGACAACCTTGGTCATGCAACCGTAGCGACATACAACCATAATGTACAAATAATCGATACTTCTAATACGTTAAGTTCTTAGACATGTTTGTTTTAAGCCAGTCTTGTACAAGACTATTTACACTTTTTAACTGAAAAAAAGGAGGAGGTTCTCAATTCGGTTGTATTTTTTGTACTATCTCCACAGTTCTATAGGAAAGTGGTCACATAGTTTACACTTATTCTTTGTTTTCCCATAAGAAATAATAATTCTAGTATACCTAATAATACCATGATTTCAGCATACTTGGCATACTCAAATACTTGATTCCTTTTTAGTACTTGAATACTTCTACTAATCGATTCATTTCGAACTAAACTAAAGAATCGATCAATAAACCTTGCAATTTTAATATAAGCTATTTTGAAGTCACGATACTGCAATTGAACTAATACCGTACATTTCTCATACCGATATTGCTACTTCGTTGCTAGAACTACTCGAAAAGCGGTTTCCCGCATGCAAGCTGCGATGATTGATTGAACAGAACTAAGGCGCTCGTCAATTTCTGATAGGCGCAGACAGAACTCGTGTTCAAGAATCGATGTATATGTATAATTTCAAAATCGTTACATGACAACACAGGCAAAAACTAGCCGATAGGTTCTCAAAAATGGCAGGGCAAATTCGATTATGGAATTGGGAGTAAAACAATGGCCAAATCCTTTTACTTTCAATAATAATTCTCGCAATGTTTAAACACCTCATTGTTCTCGTTCAGTGTAAGTTAAATATGTGTTTTGTTGGAATTTCAAAATTATTGATGTTTTGGATAGTTCTTTATCGAGAAAGGCTATAAAACATTCGAAATCCAAGAGTACGAAGTTGCGGGCGGAAGCTAGAATACAAATATTTTGCCTCATATGTATTAATATAACTCCAATTAAACACATACAACAAGGAAGGCAAACTTTTATGATCAATTTGTGATTTTTTCGTAAGAAATGTGTAATAAGGTCATAGATATGCTATCAAATAATTAGACAATTAGAAAAATAAAATACTATTAAGTACATAGCCACAAAATTTTAGCCAGTGGTGATTTTATCGTTGGTTTGCTATCCCTGACCTAGCACATCTTTAAATAAGAATAAATGGTCAAATCTTACTTGAACAGAGGCACAGGTATCATCTTGCATAGATGCATCCCGAGCTTTCTTCACAAGTTCTCTGTATACATTGTCTAGTGGATGTTCCCACTGTGTACTCTTCGTATCCTCATTATAGTAATAATGTGACTGTATTTTTTCATCATAGCTGCAAAAGATAATAAATTATGTACTATCACACTAATATTAGGCGAAAGTTTATGAAATGAAAAAAACCAGCTTTCTAAGTTTTTTATGTTTACATAGGTGTATTGACATAACTAATATAACAAAGAGATTTATAGTCTTGTAATTGCATTTGAGAATCAATTATAATTTTCCAATTGCTATTCAGTGAAAGAGTTTTGTGTTTAATAAACATCCCTTTTACCACTCCACTGTGGGAGACACAGAGAATGGACATGTTTTTTTTAGTTATGTTAAGATTATGTGATATGTGTTGGCCTCCCACTAGGTGGACCAATGGTATTGTCAAAATGGCGGGCAACCTGCAATTGTCATTCATTGTGGTGTTCTAAGGGGGAGGCATTGGTTCAACAGTGGTTGTCTTCTTAATGATGATGTAATTATGGCAAAAATTCCTCTTGAATAATTATGATTTAAAACATAACATCACGCCTGTATTCCCCGAAGGGGTAGGCAGAGGTGCACATATAGTACACCCACATTTCGCCAGTTATGTTTTTAGGTCCCAATGTAATAGGCGGCAAGCCTATTGCCATCAACCGGGCACAAATCCAGACTCCGAGCTGCTACTGAGAATTACCTAATGGAAAATCCCAGTAACACTTTGCCCGACCCCGGATTCGAACCCAGGACCTCGTGCTTAGCAGTCCCGCTTAGCGACCACTAGACCAACGAGGCATTATGATTTATTTTGTAATTAATACAATAGAGTATAAAGCAGACTTAATGACCCAGGCATTTACCACCACTCAAACCACCCAAAGAAAGTGCAGAGGCAGAACACAGTAGATGCACAAAATGACGATGAAAGATTAATCTCTATACTATGTATAATATTAATAAACATTTATTTCAGTCAGTCAGATCATTCAAGATATCAGTTCATTTAACTTGAAAGTTTTACTTTTCTAAGCAAACAGCATTATGTAGTAGGGTACTTACTATGCTTTCCATGGTGCTGGTAGTGCCTGCATGAGTCCATCTTTAGCCAGAGGCAGGAGATGGCTCTCGCTTTCAGGATCAATGCCCAGTTGGTGAGCATAGTCAGAGATTTCTGCAATAAAAATATATTTTAAGAATAAGCATTGATAGCTGTCTGTTATTGATGATATACCCAGTCCTTTGTCATAAAAGTACTATTTGTAAGCTATACTATAAGTAGAAAATCTATTACTTTGTGAATAAATTGTTTTAGGTCATATTTAGAACTAATATCAAGAAAAATATATTTTAGTATAATAACTTTGATTTTGTATTGGTTTTAATGAGTTACCAGCAATGTAATCATTGATAAAATACCTTATTACCGATACGCAAGAATCACCTATATTATTACGTATATTAACTTTTTAAATGAAGATTATAAGCAAGAATTGAATGCACAAAATAATCAATACGCATTGAATCTATAAATCAAACAACTATTACACTGTACAACAATTTATTATTTTGATAGACACCTACATGTTTCGCACAGCTTCGAGAGTTTAACAGCCTTAACAACATTAATAAACAAAGTTATTAAAATTTATTGTACAAACCCTCGGCTGATGGTTGACTGTTTTCATCAAAAATTTCACGACACACCACAGGCGAAGACATTGTCACCAATCACTATTTCATTTTAAGCACGTATTGCTCGCCGCAGCATGCAGAAAATAAGTTTTCTTTTATATATTTCATATTTAAAATTTATTTACTCGGCAAATATTCCACCTTCCGCACACAAGAAAAATTCTGTCAAATTCTACGAGTTTTGCTTTTTGACAAACTCAATACTTGCCATTGCCAATAGCCAATCCAATCCAGAGTAAATACCGCAAAGAAAACGAATAATAATTTAATTGCCAGGACAAAAATATGTGATATAGTAGAGTGAGTTAGTTTGTTTGTGCTTTTGTAGTTTCACCACTCTGTTCTCTCCAGTATCTCTAGAAACCTGAAACTCATCATTTTAAAGGTACTCGAATAAAGAGATGAAATAAAATGCAACGTTACCAGTGTAACCATGCATTTTGGCTGTACTTTTTGTTATTTGAGAATAAAGCTGTTGTTTTCTCAATGCAAAGTTTGCTAGTTACTTTATATTTTGTTCTTCGCTACCTGCTTATTTCAAAGTTTGTTCAAAATTGTATTGGGTTATTGAATAACTAGAATACTACATGTGCATTTATTTTTGATACAGATTACTGCATTGTGTAGCAATGAAACGTATTAAATTTTAGTGGTAACATGGTAAAGGTAGAAACAAACTAGTCCCACGTACGCAATTCATTATTACATCTGGACATTTACGCTTGAGTTGGCCGAATGCAATGTAAGGACAAATGTATCTCTACCATAGATAGTTTCTACTAATATAGCAGTACGTACAAAAAAATTGGTGTTGTACTATCACATTAGGCTCGTCTCTTTTTACGTGATACTTATAACATAACAAGCAAAATTTGGATCTACCTCTGCTTACACTTTCGGGGAAAACAGGCGTTTTAAATAAAGTTTAAAAATTAATATTTTTATTTATATTAATATTTTGATTTATATTCAAATATGATAGATTTATTCATGAATATACGGCCTTATTTATTTTCATATTTTTTTAAATAAACGATAGTAACATTGCTATTTTCAACTTTGATATGTCATGATAATGCGTTCGAAACCTTAACATATAATTTTCCTTTAATAGACACTTGGTTGTACAATCTAAAAATATTGCTCATAATTTATTTTATACAAAATATAAATCACGCAACAAAACTTTATAAGTGGTTTAAATTTATGCAAATCCAATAAGAAACACGTTTTGATAAATATAACATACATTCGACATTCGACGATTTCGATTTAATACTTTAATGCTTAACTTCCGAACGTCAGTCAGCAAAACAACCTCAACTTTCAGCTCATTCTGGAAAATAATTGATATTTAATAATAATGGCTTCAGTAAAAGACGTCTCAACATTATATCAAAATTTAAAATCTGAGTGGGCTAAAAAGCCACGCAAACTCGACAAGTGTGGTGAATTGTTAAATAAAATAAAGGTAAGTTCTGAATGATGACTTGACACTAATCATTGTTCGACTCTTTTGTAAATATTATATTTTTTGCAGATTGCTCTAACGCAATTAACTTTCCTGCCGAGTAATAATACTGCAGCTAATCAAAAGGAATTGATATTAGCTCGGGATGTATTGGAAATTGGAGCACAATGGGCAGTTGCGGCGAAAGATGTCAAAGCTTTCGAAAGATTCATGTCTCAGCTCAAATGTTATTACTTTGACTACAAGTAAGTTAAAACAATTATAAACATGTCTATAAACTCAAATAAACACATTTATTAGGTTTAAAGAAACTTTATTCTCAATAAAAACATTAAATGTATCCTTCTAATAATTACATGTTTATGTAACCAAAGTCATTCTGAAGCTTGTTCTAGTTGAAAATTATGTCTAACCAAAAGGACTGTACAAACCGTCTCTTCATTAAGCTTCTACTCTGCGCTTGATTTATTCTATACTAAAAACTTGCTCATACTACAAAATTTGCATAATGCAATAATTATAACTATATAAATCCTTTTTCAACACACAGAGACCATCTCCCCGAGTCAGCATTCATGTACCAGCTCCTTGGCCTCAACTTACTGTTCCTGCTCTCTCAAAATCGTGTAGCTGAGTTCCACACTGAGTTGGAGCGTCTCTCTGTTGATGTGATCAGGGCAGACCCATACATTAGGCACCCATTGGCTTTGGAGCAGTATTTGATGGAAGGCAGTTATAATAAGATCTTTTTGGCAAAGGTATGTATCTTGCATACTCAGTAATACTTGTATCATATCTGTATTAAGTTAAAGTATTCTTTTTCTCAAGTTTTAATTTAACCTAGTATGTACTTGAACTAAATTGTGTATGTCATCTTATTACCAAGATGTTGTTACTTCACTAATTTTTAGCCTATATAGAATGGAAACTATCAAGTAACTATGAACTAACAAATTATGATACAATCAAAAATAAAATTATATGAGTCTCAGGGCACTACAAGTATAAACCAAAACTATTAATAAATTTTAAAAAAATGTGGATTATACCTATTAATTGACTGATCATTTTTATGGAAATTCATGCTGATGCTTCAACAGTCATTTTTTAATTACTTTATTCACTTTCAGGACAATGTACCAGCCGAAAGTTACACCCTCTTCATGGATACACTCCTTGATACAGTAAGAGGTGAGATTGCTGCCTGCATTGAGAAGGCATACTTGTGTATTTCTTGTGCTGAGGCTGCTAGAAGACTGAACCTGACTTCTCAACAAGCTGTACATGAATATGGCAAAAAGGTAATATTTTATCTAGGTATATTGTTACAAAACTTAAATATTTTTGACCAAATGTTGCAATATCACAATTTAATATGGGCAAATATTTCTAGAAGGTACTTTTAAAACTAGACTGATATCATTTCAATGTCTTAAATGTCATTTTTTGACATTTATAGCAATGTAAATTGAATTTATTTTTAACATTTTTAGAACTACATAACTATGTTTACTTATTAAAATGTACTTTTTTTAGCGTAACTGGGTGCTTGGGCCTGACAACTGTTACCATTTCAATGCGGCTGAAGAAACATGCGCCGCCGCCGCCGGAGTACTGCCCTCTCCTGAACTTGCGGGACAAATTATTGAATACGCCAGACATCTTGAGATGATTGTGTAGATTAGCTTAATTTTTTTATGTATGCATCGTAATTAAATTTCCTTATTCTTAATCATTAGTTTTTTATGTCAAAATTATTACCTACATAATATGTGTTAATTACATTTTCTACATTAAATAGTTGATTTGCTGCTAGCATACAATATTTTCATTATACCATTTTTGCATTTACCAAGCAATAGTAATATCTATTGG
The DNA here is from genome assembly GCA_946251915.1 of Abrostola triplasia. NCBI lineage: Eukaryota > Metazoa > Arthropoda > Insecta > Lepidoptera > Noctuidae > Abrostola > Abrostola triplasia. The sequence goes on along the minus strand of OX276434.1, from coordinate 2,423,038 downwards.
GATATAAAAGAGAATAAACATCAAATAATTTTTTAAACATGACATTAAAAAAAAACTGATTAATAAGGGGGGGCGCTATTGTTCAACAGTGGACGTCTTCCGGCTGACGATGATATCTAATTAAAATATAATATGAGTTAAAATGAATATGCAATATAGATTTTTTTTAAATAAAAAGCCAAACCGTTGACTTACCATTTTAATATTTAACCATAATATTCTTAAAATTACACTTTCCTATAAAAAATATACTAAACTGTATTATTGGTAAGTACTTCCTGAGACAGAGAGTCCAAGTTGTTGGATTTCAACAATTTTGTAAAATGTTCTAGTGCTAGTTTAAAATTCCAGCTGTTAACTTCCAAGCACCTGTAATCATAAATATAACAATATTAATTGGATTTTGTAAGTTTAAGCAAGCTAACTAAAGACACGCATTATATTTACGGTGGTACTAAGTCCAAGAATAATACCTTTCACATATTTTTTTATCCATAGAAGTCAATTTCATGAAAATTATCAGCAATTTTTCTTTAAGATCTTCATCAGTTGTTGATTCTATTTTTAGATTTATTTTCTTTTGAGAAGCCTGCAATCAAAATAAACTAAATTATTAGTGGTCGTTACATTCGCTAGTGAATAAGCAGACTTATTTAACCTTGAACGGAATACATATTTTTTATCTGTGGTACGCAAAGCATTCCATCGATTCAACGACGCCGCTGTCAAACATTGTATTTTCAGAGAAGTACCTAGTTTATGAATATAACTTCTAAGACGAAATTAATATAAATTCACTCCATACAAAATGAAGAAACATCAAACACGACAAAAGACTATAAACGATCCGGTTATTGTGTCGCGTGTAAAGAATTATCTAGCTGAAAATGTGGATAAAACGTTTGTCGATGTTAGCCAAATGGCGCGTTCATTGAAAGAGCGCTACCGCGAGTACAACAACAGGAGCGACAACGCCTTCTGTCAGATGGTGGAGAGTGCTTACAAAGTCGTATTACAGAGTTACGGACTTGACGGAGCATCTACATCCGACGGATCGGAAGAAGAATCCGATTTAGAGCTATTAGACGAGAATAATACTGCATTGAACGATCGCCTGCTCGCCATGTACAAGATGCAGGATAAAAAACGGCCAGCGGCCAACCGGCGCAATACGGACAAGACGGGCGAGCCTATTGATATACTGAGTAGCGACGAAGACGGAAGCGCAGCGCCCAAACTACCAAAAATCAATGACCAAATAACAATTACCCCCCACATACCGATAAAAAATGCAAAAAGTACGGCGATCGAGAGCACACCTGTGAAACCTCAACATAATCAGCATACTACTGAGAAAAAGAGGAAGGTTGACTCCAATAAAACTGCACCACCAAAGAAAAAAGTTGACATTGGGACTGTCAAAAATGTTAAGGTTAGTTTTGATGACATTGGTGGTATATCTGAAATCATAACACAGATCTGCGATTTAATACTACACATGAAACATCCAGAGGTGTATAGTCAGTTGGGAATTAAAGCTCCAAGAGGGGCATTGCTACATGGGCCCCCTGGAACTGGAAAAACTTTGTTGGCACATGCTATTGCTGGGAAACTTCAATTGCCTATGATTGCTATCACCGGCACAGAATTAGTTGGTGGACTGTCAGGAGAGTCAGAAGAGAGAATCAGAGAACTCTTTGAGAGGGCAATATCAGTTGCCCCTAGTGTGTTATTTATAGATGAGATTGATGCAGTTTGTGGGAATAGGGTCCACGCTCAAAAAGATATGGAAAAACGGATGGTGGCTCAGTTATTGGCTTGTTTAGATTCCTTGAGTGAAACCAGTACTTCTGTCCTCATACTTGCTGCAACAAACAACCCAGATGCCTTAGACCCGGCTTTAAGACGGGCAGGTCGCCTCGAACAAGAAATCACATTAGGTATACCTTCATTAAAAGCTAGGAAAGAGATCATTTCAATTCTTTGTAAGAATATTAATTTAGGTGAAGATGTCAATATAAATGTCTTAGCTCAAATAACTCCTGGTTTTGTTGGTGCCGATATACAAGCACTTGTAAACAAAGCCAGTACTTATGCTGTGAAGAGGATCTTTGCAGAAATACAAGCATCCAAAATAAAACATGTGGAAGAACCTGTGGAGGTATCACCGTCTAATGAAGAAGTTGCAATAATACCAAATGGGGATAAAGAAAGTGAAGAAACTCCTACTGAAGCAGGAGATGCCCCACCGAGTGTCACAGAGCCTGAAACTCCTCCTGAGATTCCTGAAATACCTGCAGAAGAATCTAGTAACACAGATGTAAATAAAGAAGCTGTTAATCATGTTAATGAAACTACTAAGAAACCATTAGATCCTATAGATGAGGTCTTAAGTCTTCTTCAGAACATGCCTTACACTAAAGAAGAATTAAGTGGGCTTGCTCTCAGGCATGATGACTTTGTAAAAGCTCTGAAGACTACCAAACCATGTGCAGTAAGAGAGGGTATTGTAACTGTGCCTGATGTTACATGGGATGATGTTGGTTCATTAAGCCAAGTCCGTAAAGAGTTACAATTGGCAGTACTCGCCCCTGTAAAGTATCCTGAGCAACTTGTAAAACTTGGCTTATCTGCACCTAGTGGAGTTTTGCTTTGTGGACCTCCTGGTTGTGGTAAAACGTTATTGGCAAAGGCTGTAGCAAATGAAGCAGGGGTAAATTTCATTTCAGTAAAGGGACCTGAATTGTTGAACATGTATGTTGGTGAAAGTGAACGCGCCGTTCGCACATGTTTCAGACGTGCGCGTAACTCAGCGCCGTGCGTCATATTCTTCGACGAGTTTGATGCGCTGTGTCCGCGACGTACATCTCAGGATCACAATGGTGCCGCTCGTGTTGTAAATCAATTACTCACCGAAATGGACGGCATAGAAAGTCGTGAGGGAGTTTTCGTGTTGGCTGCCTCAAATAGACCGGATATAATTGATCCTGCAGTATTACGACCTGGGCGTTTGGACCGCGTCATGTATGTCGGAATGCCGGCAAGAGAGGATCGTTTCGACATACTTCAGAAACTCACTAAAGGTGGTACTAAGCCACAGTTAGGACCTGATGTGGATTTACAAGTTATAGCAGGCCTTACAGACGGCTACACGGGCGCCGACCTCGCTGGCTTGGTTCGGGCAGCCGCAACAAACACATTGACGATGCACATTGCAAATGGTACCCTTGAAGGTGAGATTTTCGTTACTTTCGAGGACTTCAGGGCAGCGCTTGCGAAATGTAAGTCGTCTGTATCATCTAAGGAGCAACTACATTACGAAAAACTAAAATTGAAATACGCGTCGGGGGCTGACGATCGGGACATGGAAATGGAGACTGAGCCGTTAAACGAAGAATCTATGGACACAGTGTGAGAATTGTTTACAAATTGGGTATTACAGACTCGACATTTTGTTTCGATTATCGCGGCCCTTATGTTAAGAGAGTATTTAATACCAATAGTGCCAAGTTGTTCCTTTTAAGCAATTTTGATGTTAATCTTTGTAAGTCTACTTCAGATAAAGTTATGAATAGAATGGGCAATACAATAAGCTAACAATAAAATCAATGTGAAATACAATTTTTCTGTGAATAATCAGTGATATGCTCATCGTAGATATGCTCATAAAGCCATTTATAAACAGCACATTTTAAATTCAAGGATATAAATAAAGATGATTATTTTTCGTATCTCTCGTTTTCCTTAATGTCCTTAGTCATTTATAATTTTAATTAATTATGATCTGCACTGTGTAATATAGAAACTGCGATAACAATAACCTGGCTCTTTGTAGGTACTATAACATTTGATTTGTGCCTTAATGAATAAGACAGGTAATTTGTATGGTCGAATATTACATAAATGATGTATATTCATTTTGTTGTTTAATGGCATTCATTTATATGCAGGATTTAATAAAAGCAGTTTAAACACTACATACACCAAACTACAGTTAGGTACCTGCTAAAAAGATGTAAATTGTAAAACCCTTTTAAAAGCTTTGTTTTATGAAACTTGTATTATGTTGTTATGATTCAATAACTTAAATATTTACATTTCTAGACAATCCAAAATAGTTCTAGTATAATTTTCGCCATCGATATCTTAGAAACTGTTTCAATATTCCAAGACTTACCTAGCATTTCCTTGTCAGGGTACGCAGACGAGTTGTATATATATTATACAATAAGACCGCATTTTTCTACATGGTTTTAGTCATGTATTAGTGTGAGTATACTAAAAAAAATTATCAATATCTTACTTATAAAAATGAATTGCTGTTTGTTAGTCTCGCTAAAACTCGAGAACGGCTGGACCGATTTGCTTAATTTTGATCTTGAAATATTCGTGGAAGTCCAGGGAAAGTTTAAAGGGTGAGAATGCGGTACGAAGTTCGCCGAGTCAGCTAGTTCTACAATAATATTTACTATATACCTGCCGGTTTTACTCACGTGTGTTCTAGAAAGTAAATAAAATATTCTATATTACAACTTACCGAAGTAACTCTGAAGGCGGACCTCGCGCACGCAGCCGTCGGCTCGTCCCAGTACAGCATCTCGTTCTGTATTTTGTACTCCACGCCATCCTCGGAGTATAACACTACCGTCCTCGTGAACGTTAGCAGGTGCTCGTCGTCCGCTAATGTGTCGACTGTTAGCTTCAATATGCCGGTGATACGGAGTATCGTTGTTGTATCCTGTATGTATGGGGTATATTAAAATGCTGATATTCACTTAGGACGATATATCGGTAGATGCAAATGGCAAGTTGTCGTTCATTTGATTACATTTGGGTTGGGTTAGATTCTTGCACGGGGCAAAACTTTGTGCAGAACAGATGTTTGTCCCGAGTCTGGTGTATATTTCAAGTTTGTGAAACGCACCCACGACAGGAGAAATTCCTAGTGTCGGGCGACGTAAATTTTCTAACAAGACAACTTCTCATCACTTATTTGCTGTGTTGATGTGTTCATGTCTCGCGAACAACAAGTTGGTGCTATTTATATTTTCAGGTAATATAAAATTGTCTACGTAGGTATGGTGTATAACAAAAACAGTAACTGTCTTACTGCAGTGCAAAGGCCTCTTGTAATTAAATCAATCAGTCAATTAAAGATTGAGCATTGATCACCACGCTAGCTCACTACGGGTTGGTGATTTCAGATAATTAATTCCAGATTTCCTCACGTTTTCTGTCGTTAGTCAGTGGTGTTTAGAACATCTAAACGTAGGTATATGACAAGAAAAAATATAAACAGGTATATGAAAACAAACAGAAAAGTGCCCTTTCTTTAAACTATGTAAAGAACGTTCGATACCTATTTGTTGTACTCACAGTATGTAACATGACATCCACAGTGAACGTGTAGGGATCATGATTGGTCTGCGGCCATCTGTTTATAAGCTTTGTGATCGCCATAGCTCCAACCACAGAATCTGTCTCGCCTTCATCCAGGAACCTAGCGTATAGGAATAGATTCCTAAAACACCTGTAAATGGGGCCGTAACCTGAAACAAACATAATATTACTTTACATTATATCGCGAAGGGGTAGGCAAAGGTGTTTAGTATACCCACACTTCGTGTTTTAAAGGTAATTTTATTTGATTTAAAAAACACATCGCCCCGCTCTTGGATTTTTTCTGTATCGTGAGTGCGTTTCACAAACATGAAATATCACAGGTACACAATCACCCAGACTCGGGAAAATCATCTGCGGATCACACAAATTTTTGTTCCGTGCGTGCATGAACCCACAACCGTTAGCGCAGCAGTCCAATACCTTAGCCACTGCGCCAATCACGTCGTCAAAATTAAAATGAATACTTACGTAACTTATAACAGTAGGTGACAGTCAAAGTAGCGTCATCGTCATACATTCCCTGTATTAAAGACCTCTGCTCTGCAGCCGAGTCTAACAGCGGGAAAAATATTTCTAGAAACTTCTCTGTCACTTCTTTTGCATTTTCTGGACAATAATTTTGTCGGAAGTTTGGTAATTTACCTTTTAAATGGAGCGGTACACCATCCTGTAAATATATATATTTTTTATCGCGAGTCTCAGTCAGCATACGTAGTAGGGAGCTAAGTGTACTGGGCTTTATATTCGAAACCTATGGATATACAACGCGTATCAAAAAATTTTAGTCACCTATAAGGGGGCAGTACAAATAGAAAAAATAATCAGCTATACGACACAAAATCTTAGGTGTATTTGGCATGAAGCTTGAACTGTATAAACGGACATAGATCGACTGTCTATATATTTATCTAGGAATACTAGTACCTACATACAAACCAATGAAGGCATAGGTAACGCCGAAACATCAAACAGGAAGAATTTCTGAGTAGGTACTTACAATCCGCGGCGTGCGCTGGTGTGCCGCTCGCGCCTATCGAAAAGGGGCGTGCGGCACGCAGGCCGTACTCGCGGGACCCGCTGGGGAGGCGGGGCGGGATCAAGCAGATCCCGCGGCCCTCGACCTAGGGTAGCTAGGAGTACACCCTGGGGTTTTAGCCGATGGGAGTGTGGCATACCCCTTCGTCCGCCCCAGGACGGAGGTATTATAAAGATTTCCCCAGAAAAAAGGTACTTACAATCTCCACAATAGCTGGAAACATCATCTTGAGAACTTTGACATAATGTTCTGGGTCGGTATAATCATGGCACAGAGGATTCCCTTCCAGATGTATAGACTTCAGCGGTAGATCTCTATAGCCTATCAGAATAGTAAGTCTCTCCAAATTATTGTGAGACAAGTTGAGGTGCTTCAGTTTTGGTGTGACCACGTTTAGGTCGAAGCCAATTATGTTGCTGAAAAAATGTATGTATATTATTATTTGTCATGTTGCGAAGCGCAGTGCAGTTGTGGGCGCAGAAATGACCAGATCAGGACCAAGATGTTGGATGGAAGATGATTTTTCACAAATAATACATATTTGTTTTGTTAAGTATAAATAAACTACTCACGTAAGATTGTTGTGTGAAAGGTCCAAATAAACGAGGTTTTCCCATGCGGTGACTGTTTGTATCTGTATTAATTCACTCTGGTTGCTAAGGCGGCTAAGTGGGAAGTAGATGAAATGACTTATGTCTGTAATAAAAAAGTATTTATTTACTTTCTTGATTTAATATAAAGACGGTCCTTATAATACAGGTATAACCTAATAAGCAGTTATTCGTATTTTTAAAACGTTCAAAATTTAGTTCTCTTCAAGTTCCAAAAGACCTCCATTTGTATGAACTCAGCAACATTAAACATTGACAAATTGGAAGTAAGAATGTGTTTAAATAGAGTATTATTCATCCATTCGACTAAGAAAAGAGTCAAATTAAGGCCTACCCCACATTGGGCGTGCGCGTTTTGACGCGATTTTACGAAGCACGCGGTTATTGCGTAGTTCACACGCTCGAGAAACGCACACGCCCAATGTGGCATAAGCTTTAAAGGTTGAAATATTGAAAAGCTTAACTCACCATCTTGCAAAGTGAAGGCACTTAAGTTCAATTTATTAACACCATCATAGCCCATAGCGACTCTCTTCCTTAAAATGATCCTAGGAATAAAATCTATTTGGTTGAGCGTCAAATCCGTTTGAGATATAGTGATGGTCAGTTCTACGCCATCTTTGTGGATATAGAAACCCGTCTTGTGTAGTATTATTAGCGCCGAACGACTCCGCATTGTAAGGAACTTGCATTCGTGTTGGTAGAACTGGAAAGATATTCAGTCTCATTGTTTGTTGTGTATAGGCTGATTTTTCCGTATAATGGGCGCGTGATGCTGAAGAAATCATCATTATATATAGGACGCAATGAATGGTAATGGGCTCGTCACCGATTACATCAGACCATCACTGGTTCTTAGTAATTGATAAATTAATATAACATTATTAACATTATATTTGAAGTGGTTTCTGTCATGTGATGGGTTACCGTTATCACATGTCGAGACGCCTCTATGTTTTAGAAGAAATTTTACACTGTGAGTCCTGTACCTGATCTCTCTCCGATCGTGTCGGTCGACCGTTCCATCAGACTATGAGAGTAAGGGAATAAGGAGTGCACCTGTGTTTGCGCGCATACTTATGCACTATAACATCTCCTGCGTAGCAGTCAGGAGAACATTATTTATTACAACATAATGTATCTTACCTCAGTAAAACAAGGTATTAGTCGGTAACCTTTAACGCTTTCGAGTATGGCATCTAATACACGTTCCTTCGTCCACGTTGACGGATAACCCTTTACCTGAAATTAAAACATTTATCTTAGATGTTTATAACTAATAAAAAATTAAAATGGCTCAATTCAGAGTAATAAATGATGCTAGGAATATACAAATGCATCTTAAATTCAGTTAATAAACTTAATTATGTGAAAGCACTGAAATCATGAAGAAAAATCTGATATTTCAAAAATTATGTCGATTATATTACATCGTTTAAACTAAATGTCGTTCTTAATGATGAATGCAAGGACCGCTCACCGGGTTATTAGTTATTAAAATCAAACTAAAAATCAAATAAAATCAAAGTTATCAAATAAAATCAACTTACTGATATTTGAATAAATAGGTTCTCCTTATCATACGCTTCTTCCATTTGCTCTTGTTCTAATATCATGACAGACTGAAAGATAAATTGCAATGAATAAGCATGGAAAGCCCAGTAACACTTTGCCCGACCCCGGGATTCGAACCCAGGACATTATGCTCAGCAGTCGCGCTTAGCGACCCCTAGACCAACGACGCGAAAATTATTGTATTAACTTCGTAAGTTTTTGCTTTGCTTTTTTTATTGTTTCTTTTATCAATTTCTATATTCATTCTTAACTCATCAGAATCTATTACATTTTTTAATATAGTCTCGATATCGTTACCCTAGAGTTCCTAGCCGTTGCACTTCTCCGGATGCCCACATTCTTCCTCCACGGCCAGCACGTGAGAAATTTCATGACAGTCTCGTCTGTACTCTTGATGATGTTCTGACGAAGATGCACTGGGGTGTACCGGTCCGGGTCATCATCAGTAGCGTTTACAACTTCCCTGGAAATTGTAGAAATGTTTATTAATTTGATAGTTACGTAATTAGAGATATACGACGTCATAACAATACAATGTTTATATTTAGACTAGTTTTATACCTCAAGACAGTTTTTGCATTTGGTTCCACCTGATTGGCGCTGTAACTAAGCGATTGGAGTGCTGTGCTAGAGGCTGCGGGTTCCATTCCCAATTGATGATTGTCTTAATCTGGGTGTGATATTTCATGTTTGTGTAACGCACCCACGATACAAGAGAAAAGTGTAAAGTGGGGCGACGTTTAAAAAAAAATATAATTGAAAATACGTACCTTACAGGCTGCTCCTTATTTAAGGTCAAGTTGATTGTGAGTTTTGGTTTCTTTGGCTGTGCTAGAGGTCCTAATCTGTGGAAGGCGCTCAGACGCTTTTGTGCCCCCTGGCCCAAATCAGATGACTCTTCATCTTCGCAAAGCTCTGCAGGTGAAGTATTAAGTTAGACTTTATAATGGCGAAGTTAAATTTTACTGATAGTCGCCTATTACAGGCGACAGACAAATGTGTCAAAGACTAGGTCGTATTATACGACATTTGTCTGTACATAATATAGGTATAGATTTCAGTTTTGTATGACAGCAGTGGACCAATAGGCTGATGGGACGACTGATAATATTTTTTTTGCAATTACGACGTTGGTCGCTTAAAGGAAGTTGTTCAGTTTGATGGTCTGTACAATACCTATTCTTAAAGACCACAGATTTCTGATACACATTGTATCTATACTAATATTATAAAGCTGAAGAGTTTGTTTGTTTGTTTGTTTACTTGAAAGCGCTAATCTCAGGAACTTCAAAATCGGGTTGTATTTTCCATTTGATAGCTTCCCCTGCGTGCGCTGCGTAAACGGTTTAGGATTCGCCAAAATCATGTACGACAGAATTGTTCTAATTTGCATTATCACCGTCCAATTTTTGCGTTAGTGTTACAAAATACTATATTATTATAGTCAATGTCATATTATAGTTAAGACATACATAATATGTTATATATTATATATTGTGTCACTTAGTCCGGGTGAGAAAACAATCATAGAATACTATTGCTGTTTCCGAATATCCACGCGGACGGAGTCGCGGGCACAGCTAGTGTTATATAATACTAATATATATAAGTAGGTGTACTTTACCTAGATTGGTTCCAGTGTCAGCATAAATATCCGAAGGCGAATACGGTTGTTGGACGTCGACTTGGTTGTCTGTTTGAACAAATATTGGCGCGGTACCAGGGTTGGCGTTATCAGTTGCAGGTATCTGGTTAAATGTTGCCATGTTGGGCTGATAATTGGTAATGGCTGGTGTCGGCATCGGCCAAATTGGCGAATCGGGCGCAACTGAAATAACATTTATATTATTTACTATAGTCTAAGTTGTAACAGATGTATCTATCCTTTGTTTGTCACGTGTTTCATGTGTGTTACGTGTTACATGTGCTAAAAATTTAGACCAATAATATTTCGGCCTGATCGGCGCAGTGGCTAAGCGATTAGACTGCTGTGCTAAGGATTGGGAGTTCGATTGCTGCACGGGAAAAAACTTTGTGTGATCCGGAGATGTTTGTGCCGACTTTGGTCGTTTGTGTAAGCGATGTTTTATGTTTGTGAAACACATCCACGACACAGAACTCCTAGTGGGGGCGAATTTTTTTTTAATATTCCACAACGTGGGTACCTATATCTTCTTGCTTGCTTCTTTGCTAGGTTATTAAGTCAGTAAATAAACGCACATCTAAGTCTGTGACAGTGTGACGGGACAACTTTAGGGTACACAAGTGATTGTGTAGTATTATCACACGACAATATATTAAGTAGGTATATATGAATATCATATACATACATGCATGCTATTATCTTACACAACTAAAGAAATTATATAGATAGTCTATAGGTATCTATCATAATAAAGAATTTTAAGTAAATAGCATAAATTAAATGAGTTATGAGTGAGGCAAAGAAATACTTACTAGTGTTCTGGTTGCCAGGTTCTTGAGAACGTTGTTGCTGTATTAGAAAACTCTTTGGAATTCCTGGAAAATTACACTTAAATTATTTGTGAAATGATACTTTTAAAGTAATTGCTAATAGGAGTATATGCTTGATAGCTATTTTCTTTTACGTAGCAAGGAGCAATGATAAGACGATTTTTTCATAGACAGTTTATGAGCCTGAAAAGGGCCCTATAGTTTAAAAATAAAATGAAACAAACCTTTTGGATAATTATATGCTGAAACAAATAAAACCTTGTATAAGTACTGATAAAGGAATGGAACAATGGATACTATTTATACGGACTGTGCCATAGTGCACCAAAAATAATAATAATATAAAAATATTATGTACGTTGCAAAATATATGTATGAGGGAGGGGGGAGATAATTAGGGAGAGTGTAAGAAATTAGATAGGAACGTCACTTTATGGGTAATTAAATTATTAATTTACTATAATAACTTTCGTGAGTGTTATCCATATTATCTACTATATATACCGGTTGTACTCACGTCGATATTCGGGAATGCCCGACTACTTTCGGACTCTAACGGAGCCCTTATTCATGAGCAGGTGACGCGGCGGGGTCGCGAGCCGAACTCCTCAAGTTCCGACCGGTATATATAGTAGACCACGCTTTTAGACAATAGTTTAAATAGTAATACCATATATGTCAAGAGAAGATCCTCGCTTCCTCGCCTGTTGAATGTGGTAGTAGTTTGAAGACTTAGGTTTTTGCATCGCAGCTGCGGCTTGTGATGGGTCGATTGTTGATGTTGGTAACACTGTTGGTGTCAACATTGGTGTTACTGCCGGTGTCACTACTGGTGTGACAGTTGGTGTCAACGTTGAAGTGACAATTGGTATCAATGTTGGTGAGACAGTAGGTAACACTGTCGGTGTCAGGCTTGGTGTAGCTGCTGAAATATAAATGATATGATAAAATTGCTTGGTAGTTTTGTTTATAATTCAATATGTTACTTCTTTTAAGCCAGTGAATGACACATGCACACACATGCATAGTTAGATTTAGGGACAACTATTTCAGAATTTTCTAGCGGACCTGGCAGACATCGTCCTGCCCGGAAAAGTCCAGCACCATCAATTAACGGGGTCAAATTGTCTTTTCCGACCATTCAGTAACGCATTGGAATATACACATAAAATTTCATCCAAATCGGTCTAGCTGTTCCGGAGGAGATAGGTGACAAACACATGTAAAAAAGGATTATATATATTAAGAAGATTAAAAAATTCTAAATCTTAAATAGTTAAAGAATTGCTAATATTTACTAACAAGTTCCCGGAATAACATCAATATTAACTGTATTGGCAGTAGCTGCATTAGTTTGTGGCACAGGATCATTTGACGCCATACTTTGATTTGGAATTGCAGTTTCCGCTGCTTCACTATTTCCTGCAATGTGTAAGATCTGTTGATAGGTATAGAATATACTTAATAATACACTAGTGTATGGTTAGTTACAAATATTATATGGTGAAATGATATTCATAATGTGGCTCTAATACGAAAAAATTATATTCAATTTCTATATATATATTTGTGGCACTCTTAAGGGGGGCCTCCCCTTGTTCAACAGTGGACGTCTTCCAGCTGATGATGATGATACCAAATAGGTACTATATAAAATAGTTCAACAATACAGCCATGAAAATACATCTCTGTCCAATTTTTGAATAACTTATAGCACTGATCACAACTGCCTCGTTGGTCTAGTGGTTGCTAAGCGCGACTGCAGAGCACGAGGTCCTGGGTTCGAATCCCGGGTCGGGCAAAGTGTTACTGGGTTTTTCCCTTAGGGAATTCTCAGTAGCAGCACGGAGTCTAGATTTGTGCCCGGTTGATGGCAATAGGCTCGCCCCCTATAACATTGGGACCAAAAAACATAACTGGCGAAATGTGGGTGTACAGTATGTGCACCTCTGCCTACCCCAGGCGTGATGTTGTGTTTACTGATCACAAAAGAACCATATAGGTACTTGAATAGTCTTCATATTGTTATACTTATCTCAGGACTTACCAGGATTATTTGCCTTATTAGCTGGGTTTTGCATAAACTTTAGCTGATTTATTGACATTCTAGCTTCAGATTTTAACCATTTTTTAGTTTGTTGATTTGTAAATCTAAAATCATTTCAAATATATTAATATGTACATACTTTAGAAAGGTATTTTAATACAATTGTAAAATAAAATTGAAAACACAAGCAGTAGTCACAAAATAAGAGTTAAACCGACAAAGAAATTCAAGATGTATATAACTACAAAGATGACATAATAAATTTATGTATTACAGATGGAATATTCCCTAACAGTCTTAAGAAAGTAGTCATTAAACCATTATTTAAAAAAAGTGATAAATCAGTTGTTACAAATTATAGACCCATTGCAAAAATACCTATTTTTTCTAAAATTATTGAAAAAACCATTTATAACTCTATATACGCGTATTTTGAAAAGCACAATCTGTTCTGCAACGAACAAAAAGGTTTTCGGAAGAATAAGAGTATTAATATGGCATTATTTGATTTATTATCTAATATAATGACTTCTGTAGATAATAGAAGTCCAGTATGTGCCATATATACCGATATGACTAAAGCATTTGATTATGTGGACTACGGGATTTTGCTTAAAAAACTTAGTACATACGGTATAAGAGGGAATATTCTAAATCTCCTAGAATCATACCTAACTAATAGAACACAATGTACAGAAATCTCTCGTATATGCCTTAACAGTAAATTAGAAACTATATACACATCTAAACCAAGAAACGTTAAATATGGCGTACCGCAGGGTAGCGTATTGGGGCCACTATTATTTCTAATTTACATAAATGATCTCCCGAAAGTAATACAGCATAAAATGGTTCTTTTCGCAGATGACAGCACGGCAATTATACAATGTAATAATAAAAATAATTATCAAAATGAAATTAATGATTCTCTATTTCAAATTATTAACTGGCTAAATAATAACAATTTAGTAATAAATTTAGAAAAAACAAAAGTCATGCACTTTTATCAACGCCGTGTAAATTCAATTGTTAATGTAAAATATAAAGATTGTAATATAGAAGAAACTAGCAAAGCCAAATTCTTAGGTATTACAATTGATAACCAACTTACTTGGAAACCACATACTGAGGATATTTGTAAAAGATTAAGCAAATCTGCATATGCACTGTATCACTTATCAAAAACTGTAAATACCGAGACACTAGTAACGGCATATCACGGACTAGTCGCCTCAGTTCTGCGATATGGTGTTATTTTTTGGGCACAGTCTACTGATAGGGAGCTGGTATTTAAGATGCAAAAACGCTGTATAAGATCAATGTGTGCGCTAAAAACAACAGATAGTTGTATACCTCATTTTAAATTTTTGAAAATATTAACATTGCCCGCATTGTACATTTTTGAAACCGCATTGTTTGTGAAAACAAATTCACACCTATTTGTAAAATTGTCTTCAGTAAAAAAAAATCCAACTCGTACTCAATATAATAATCATCTATGTTATGTAAAATGTAAAACTGCTTTAATGCATAAAAGTTTTTTTGGTAATGCTCCAAAAATATACAATAAGCTACCCGACCATGTAAAAAATTTGCCCTTATATAAATTCAAAAAAATATTGTTTAAACTACTAGTCGAAAAATGTTATTACACACTAGAAGATTTTTTCAATGATAAGCTGTAATACACATTACCAGTTTCTAGAAAAATGGTTATATTTTCAAGTTTAAATTATATTTATAAATAGCTTTAAGGTTCAATGTTGTTTATATTTGTATGTCATTATGATAAAACATAGCGTGCCATATTATATTTAAGACCCAAATCTACTACCTATGTTTAACAAATAAATTTGATTTGATTTGATTTGATTTGAAAGAATCAATCAATTCATATTAAGACTACTTTAAAATAATCATTGAAACTTCATGTTATTCATAAATAATAACCTGATTTACCTTCTCAGTATTATTTAACTCAAGCATCCAGTTTATAATATATATTATAAATTAATCTAAATCAACTCACGGTTTTGGATTTACAACTTTTGCAGCAGTAGTACCAGTTGCAGGATTGTTTGGTGAATTATCATCAACTAGTTCTACAAGGGACCTAGCCTGTGCACTAACACTTGGTTGCAGAATATAACTCGGTATTTGCGTTTGTTGCAGCGGTCTAATCGAAGGCTGAACCAGATTCTGTTTGTCTGGAGTAGTTAAATTTGCTTTTTGCGACCAAAATGGATGTGTAGTTAAAGGTTTCTTCTTCTTCTTTTTTTTACCCACAAGTAGGACTTGATTATGGCTAAAATGTGTTGATAGTTTAATAGATCTGATGATGCAAACAGTGGCAGAGAATGGAAGTCACAATTTCACCTACCTACTAAGAAAGACAGACACACAAGTTTATAGTGTGGAAGGGAAATTTATATTATTGGTAAATTTGATGAGTGTTTCAGAACGTTCATAGCCAACGTTCTTACTTATAATACCCTATTGTCATCTGTGAAACAAAAATACCTAGTATATAGATTAAAGTTGAACATTTCGAACATAGTATTCTACGATTTAAAAGTATGTACTTAATTAATCTGGTGTTAAGCTTTATTTATAGAACTATACACGGAGAATAATGGACAAGTATTCACCTAATTTTTACTGTTTACTGGGTTAGCAATCTAACTTATTAATGTAAATAGACAACATACTTACGGCTGAGACATTAATGTTATTTTTAAATAGAATTGATTAATATAATGTTATGGGTATTTAAATAAGTACGGAATATAATGTTTTTAGTTAGAAAACGTTTTTGTTTTCCGTAAACCAGATCTAGAAGGAGTAATATTATTTGTTTTTTCAACACACGATTGTGTTTTCTAAGTTGACGTTCCATATAACATATTTGAAAGTATGAACATTCGTTCGCATACTTAAAATAGGGACAGACGATGAATCCAAACAGTTTTCTTTTGTGCTGAGTGAAATAGCCATAGTACTACAAGCTTAAACTCTATACTCGGTCATACGAATTGACATTTGACATTTATGACATGACATTGACAGCCGTGTGACATTTTGTGGCTAGACAATATGAACGTTCCTTTTATCTTTTTTTATATCTTTTTTTAATAAACAATATAATAATATAATTATTTCTTTCTCCAAGATTACTGTAGGGCACTGTTTAGAAATGTTAAGATAATTTTATGTTCGACAATTTTTTTTTCTTTACTTCATAAGTCATTGATTAGGAGAAAGAAATAATTATATTATTATATTGTTTATTAATCATGTTGATTCTGTGATATTTTAATTAGTAAATCATTAATAAGGGGATAGATTATTTCTAATTAAGAAATGATAAGTCGAGGGACTATTTTTTAAAAATGTTAAATTTACATTAGACAGTTTTTTTTACATTTTGTAAATCGTTACTTAGTGAGGCGAAAGAAATTATTACATAATATAATATATAAGTATATTGTTTATTAAGTATGTGATTCTGTGATATTTTAATTAGGTATTACAAATATTAAACTTTGATTTGACACATATGTACCTACTTTTTATTAGAGTCGGTCAGGTTAGGAATAGGGTTACGTTCGGAATAAATATCAATTATTTTTTCAAATTCCTAACCTAACCCACCACCGGGTCAGGTTTTCGGGTCAGGTTCGGAATAATCGTATTTTTGTCCCGTGCAGGAATCGAACTGGCAACCTTTAGTGCCGCAGTCCAATCGCTTAGCCTCTGCGCCATTGAGGTCGTCAAAATTTACCTAGGCAGTATCTATGTATAGGTAGTAACTACGTTCCTATCCGTGGTAGAGAGAACCTGGCCTAGTTTTTAACCGACTTCAAAAAAAGGAAATTCTCAATTCGTCGGCATCTTTATTTTTATAATTTCTTTGCAAATAGGAGCAGTCTGGTTTTTCTTTTTATCAATTGAACCATTCATAACACATACTGTAACATCACGCTTGCATTCCTCGAAGGGGTAGGCAGAGGTGTGCCCGTAGTACTTAGTACACCCACATTTCGCCAGTTATGTTATAGTTACCAATGTGAGCGAGCCTATTGCTATCAGGCGAGCACAAATCTAGACTCCGTGCTGCTATTGAAAATACCTGATAAAAAAACCCAAAAACACTTTACTCGACCCGGGACTCGAATTCATGACCAGACGGACCAGACGACTATACCTACTCAGCGGTCGCGCTAAGTGACCACTAGAACAATGAGCCATCATAAACCATTCAATTCTATATTTTATGATTTATTTCATAAAATATTAAAATTGAGATCTCGTTATAACATTTCGCCAGCAGCTGTCCAATCCTTAACAAAGTAGAAAAGCTACAGTAAACTTTTAAATAGGTTTATGTAATTAATAGACAGGTAATTTGTATAAAATCAAGTCTACACTTCTACATCTATCTATATAATTTTTTTTTTTTTAATCTTTATTTTTAAAAGAGGCTTTTGTCCACAAGGACACGCCAGCCTCATCGTACCTTAAACTAATATAGTCTACAGAGGAACATCTATATAAATAAAAATGAATGTTTGTATGTTTGTCCTCTATGCGCTCCTGAACCCATCAGATTGGAATAAAACTTTGGTAGGGTCTGAGGACGCCGGAGGGTTTCTGGCGCAAAAAATCGATATCAGAAATACACGCGGACGACGTCGCGGGCATGCAGCTAGTAACATAATATAATACCTACAAGGACAAGTGACATATTTTTAAAATCTGCATATAAATAGCCAGGGAAAAACGTCCTTTCTCGTTCGATTGTTTGAGTTTTGCAATAGGACAAACGGAACATGTTTTACGAGTTGGATCAAAGTGACTCGTTTCAAAAGGATGTGATTTACACACGTCAAATGCTTTAGTTTCTAAGCCCGAATGGAGGCCTTTTGTATGCTCCCGTCAAAGTCCAGTTGTGCAGGAGCATACAAAAGGCCTTCATTCAGGCTAGTAGGTTCTTTTTAGGCCTTGCCCCTGTAGGACGAAGAGGGTACAGAGAGTGTACCGAGAGGTGCAGAGTCCAAAATGAAGTCAAATGCAAAACATCCGGCCAGTTAGCATGCAATTGAAATCAATACGTTTAAATTACATGCGTTATACTGCAAGTAATCGTCTCATCGCAGGGCAAAGGCCTCTTCTTATACAGAGAAAGAGTATTATGATTGTGATAGTTCACTGGTGAAACAGAAAATGTGAAAATGTAAAACTTCAATAACTATATCATAATGTGGCGTAAAAAAGAAAGATTTATTTTGCAAATATGGGTACAAAATGTAGATACATACACACACAAATTATCAATAGAGTACAGCCGTCTTTTACCAATCGTCATGCAAAAATATTAATGTGCAAGAATCTCATCAAACGCATTAAATAAAATTATTACAGATAGAAAATAAAATAATTTAAACTTACATTATTAACTATATTAGCAGTCCGTCTTGAAAAGTTTTTTTTTTATAATTACATTTTGGTCTTTTTTGAGTAATTTTTCAGAATTAATGAAGATAAGTAACCTATTTGCAACCTCGATTGAGATATTTACGCACAATGTATAATGACAAACCGAAGACTTGCCAACAAAATTGCAATTTCAAAATCTCTCTTATTATTAAACCTTAATAGTTCCTTTGTCAATAAAGGCATCTCTAATTTTATTTTATAACAAGATTTATTCTCGCAATATCGTACACATAAGTACGTAAAGCAATATCATAGTGCATGCACCCGGTCTGAGCGTTACAAAATGCAATATTGCTCGTTAAACCCACTTGACCTGCAGGTCCCCGTATACAGGGTGTTTCATTACTCCAACCTCTGTTATGAACGACGACTTGGAAAAAATGTTGCGTATTAAAACATTTAAAAAAAAACGTAGGAAAGTTGCCAGCGCGTTGAGTAGCACGGATTAATTTTGCGTTGAAAATTAATGGTTTTAATTTGTGGGCACGGGTTTTGAATTACAAGTAGTAGTACTATAAGGAAAATTTGTTGGGCCCCTACTATTGGCGTAGGAGTAAAATTACATTGTTTTATAGAATGTAAATGGTTTGATAAGATTGGTTTTAATCGGAAATTATATTTGTGTGTGTTTGTGTCTTTAAAAAAGAGGTACCCAATCGCGTGGGCTAGGAGAAAAAGTAAGTAATAACATACATTTTAAAATGGAATTCGTAGGTTAATCTAAGTACCAAAACAAAAAACAAAATTAGCATGCCAGTGATAAAAAAAGAAATTTCGTACCTAGCTTTTGTTTAAAATAGTGCAGATAGTAAGTATAGGTACCTACTATTAAATATTATGATTCTATCGTGGTATTTTATTGCATTATACTAGGGTTTATTACTTAAATTGTGCTATATGCATATTTAACTCAATTATGATGAAGTATGCAATGCGCACGGGACGCAAGTTCACGCCTCAAGGTGTCACTAATTTTTTATTTTATTTAAGACGGTCTATTAAATTGTTAATTATATTTTATGAGGTAAAATGATGTTATACAAAAAATATAATGTTTAAAAAACATACCACGCTGTATAATCCTAACCTCTGTAAAGGTCGTGATCAAATACGTTTACATTTTATTACCTCTCATCGAATTCATCGTCGTAATTATTAGACAATTTGTCAACAATTCGAAATTATAACACGGCTACGATGGTCCAGTCGTTGCCGGCGCGCGTATAATACCACACTTTATCGTGTCCCCGAGGGCATTTTTCCTTATTTATTATTATTTTCAAAGAGTTGGAGCAACACTCTTAGTGCATACAGTGGCCTATATAATTAAACCGTGGTTTTTGGAAGTGTTTGGTGGTGAAAAACTATGCCTTTGTATTCAGGATAAATCGTACTGAGAGCACTGCATGTAACTGTCATTACCGGGTAGTAATTAATCATTTGGCATTTAATTTGGGGCTATTTCGGCTAGCTATTTGTAAAATTAGTAAGGAATGTTTTAAACTATGTTTAATTATTCCTGTTGGGGCTCATTCAATTGAAATTATTAGTTTGTAAAATCTGGTTTGGCATAATATTTGTTTGCTTCCTAATTAATCAAAAACATAGGTATTTTGTAGAAATAAATTAACAAAGCTTTTTCTATTTTTTATTACAATTAGGCTAGCTTTTTTGGGTTTCACATTAACTTTTAATTGAACAGGGTTAGTTTAGTAGAGCTACTTTCCATTTCTTTGGCCTTCATCACCAGCCTATAGCTATCTTTAAGATCTTCCTTTGTTTTTGCCACCCTCTCTGAGTTTTGCGAGTCGCATCCTTTTTGGACCACTGAGAATAAGGGGTAAATATTATGTATTTTCGATGTTGTCTTTGCCGTTAATTCTTAGTTAGTTATTCACGACTGCTTAAATAGAATTTTGACTTTTAGCTCGAACAATGGCCACAAAAATTAGAAATCTATCAAAATGGTTGTGTGTCTCTGTGATTTATGATACAACCAAGCCTTTTTATTTTTTATTGTCATTCAACCGTTTCAATGTTAAGTTATTGTCTTAAACTTTTTTTTATTGTATCTTATGACAAGCAACTTATTCAGTACCTATCTTTTATTTTCAAATATCTTACTTTGATTATCATTTTATAAACAAGTTTTATTTTATGGATTGTCAGAATTTGGCATAAATATAACTCGTGTAATTAAGTTGGAATGTCGTTGAATTGATTTTAAGATATTTACTTACATCGCTATCAGAAGCACGTGCTGTTTCTTTTAATTTTAAAGTGTTCGTAAGAACTGCTTTTGGAACTGTATGCACAGTAATTGCATGACAAGCGTCTCATCATCTACATATCACAGTTACTATGTATGCTTATGACACAGTCCCAGAATAAACATTTCTCTACAATGCTCCTTGATACAGTCCCGTCCAGTTTCTATGCTAACTGCATTGTCGAGAAGCCACGTACGTGAGTCACCATCCTCGGAACAGTTCCTGTACTGAACTTTATTATGATATCAGGAACATCTTGTTATGATATTTCATAGTATTTGCAATAATAAATAGGTCGCAGTTCATGACTGGTCGGCTTGTTTTCTGTTTCCTTATGATAGAGTTGTTTGTGTCGTGTGATAGATTTGTTTTGAGTACTAGCTCGCATCGCGAATATGGGTAGGGAAAATCTAATTGTACCGAAGTGGTGTCGATCCTGGTGAAAGGCGATAGGTTCAGAATTTATTACTTGGACAAATATTTGTGTGACGCAGCTTTTTACGTTTGGTGTTAGGTGTTTATTTTATACAGACGAGCGTTTTTCGTCATCATCATCATCCACAGCCTTCAATATCCCACTGCTGGGTATAAGCCACCTTTAAGCAAAGCCATGCGCCGCGGTTCTGTGCGTTTTTATTATTCTTGCATTATACTTAGCTTTCAATACTACATGCTCTGAAAACTTCACTCCCTTAAAACAAAATTAAACTTCACTGTCTCTCAGTCATCTGGACAACTTACTTATATTATAACTTACTATCGAACTCGAGGTAATAAGCTGCCTCCGATCGACTATAAGAGTAAGATTGAGTATTCCTTTATCCTTTATAACTGTCAGATACTCCACCCATTCTGGACACAGGCCTCCTTTCTTACGTCATAATGTGGTACTGAGTCATTGATTGATGTTTATTGAGTCCTTGACCCCTATATTGGAAATTACGCGTTATTAAAAATGTTGTAACGAATGGAGAAACGGTATATTGCTTTGACGTATGACGGAGTGCGGATATTCAAACAAAGAAAGCGAGACCAAAATAAAGGAGTTATTGTCTTAATGATTAGTTTAAAGATCTCGCTCTTGAGAGGCTTATGTTGGAGCAATACCGCTTCTATCCTCTGCCATGTTTTGACTACGAAATGATTTTATAAGTCACTCTGTGCAGTATGAATTTTCTCGATTTGTACATACATTGTAATAGGTATAATAAAAATCCAGTGATAAATTAAAAAATAATCAAATTAAAGTACTATTTTACCTGGTTTTGAATTATAAAGTCACAGTGTGTTTTAAGGCACTTAATTTACGACATGTGATTTTTGTACTTATTTTGTATTTAAACTTTCGCTTTAGAAACCCGAGCACAAATCCAATGTGTGGCACTCTTAACAACTGTAAATTTATGCCATATTTTGTGACTTAAATCGTCTTTCAAAGTACGTCCGTTCGAATTACGATCACTGGTCATATTCTTGTGTTGTTGGTAGCTAATTTAGTTCCGCTAAACAATACAGCTATAACCATTCAGATTGCTACACTTGTAAACTGTTTATATAGTTCTGAATCATATAATATTTACTGTTCATTGACCATATCATACATAAATATAGGTCTGTTTATTACCTACCCAACCATTTTTATTGTTTAAAAATGCTGTTCTTATTTTGTACATATTGCTCTTAAAAGTAAACAAGTTTAAAGTCGTCGCGTAGTAGGCTTTGCAATTTAACTTCGAACAACAAAATATTTCAACAATAGTGCAATACCTATCTTTACACAAACGTCATTGTAAGCATACTATCCTTGTCCCACAGACGCGCCTTTCTGCCTACAAAAAAGAGACAGAAATATCTCATTAAATTCGTACACTAGTTATTAACAGAATTCTTGGTGGTCAATACTTATGAAATTAATCCAGACAATAGTTATCCATGATCAATATAGGGCCATGGGAAAGTCTACACAATGTGTTTTCCCATAAATGTAAAGTATCTACACTTAAGGCTATTCAGTCGTTTTGTACTAAGGAAGAGGTTGGCTGTGCGTCAACAGAAAAAGTATAAAAAGTTCGGAGGCAAACTCAAAGTGTCATGGCGGAAACGCTGATATGGTAATTCAACTTTTATTTTTGGTTTTAGTAATTGTAATGCCTTGTTCGGTTAAGGATAAGTATTATTAAATGTAGTGCATGTTTTAAATAGTGTTCTTGGAATGTTTTGTTACTTACGCTGCTTTTCAGAACTTGTTTGACAGAAGAATGTATGTGTGTCTCTTTCACACAGTATACTTGTCTGGCGGGGTAAGTAGAGTTTAGGATATGTGACTAGATGTTTATTTGTTATTCAATGCGAGGAGACATAAGTATACAAAGTGTAAATTTTAAAATAATGGTTGGAAATAAAAATATTTTTATATACGTTAATATTCCAATACTGCTATTGGCTATAAGAATGGATCCATTTGCTCTGTTATATGACATTTATAGGCTCGTAGTTATATAAGATTTTTGTTTACTTGACGTCTGATTTTTGCGAGCTATGCTAGTAAAACTACAATACGAACTCTCCCGTGTTGTGATTTAAATTTTGAGAAACCAATGATGTGGTCTAAGTCTGTGTTTAATGTATTGCAAACAGAATAAACAATAGGCCTAGAGGCCTAGATCTGACTTAGATTTTATTTTTAATCGTTTGTTTTTTCACTTATATGGATTTTATGTTATTTACATATTTTAAAATTATTTACAACTTGAATCTAACGCAAACAAAAAAATACCGGTCAAGTACGAGTCGGACTAGCGCGCGAAGGGTTCCGTGCTATTATCTATAAAAGCTGCAAAAAAATCACGTGTATTTCATGGGAGCCCCCTTAAATACTTAAAGTAGCAACAGAAATACATCATATGTGAAAATTTCAATTGACAGACAGACGGACAGACGCCGAAGTCTTAGTATTAGGGCCCCGTTTTACCCTTTGCGTACGGAACCCTAACAATACTTACACTGGTAACGTTCCCAATAGACTGGTAGCATTGCCAAGAAGTAAAATAAAATAATAATATAAGGTGGCTTACTAATCGTACTATCAATGGCATTCGACCCCTTCGACTGCGTATTGACCCATAGACTAAATAACAAACTTAGTAATAATATTTTACATTACAGTAATCTAATTAGTCTTATCGAGTTATTCAATTAGTGCACCTAACTCTACATAGTACATTTTCCTCGTTAGTAATGCTAACATCTTATATTTGTGGAGCAAGGAATTATCGTCTTACGCCCTTCTTGCACTAGTTCGATATCAAATGGTTTTAATCCATTGCTGTGTTTGTATGCTATACGCGGATATATGTAGTGCATAATAAAGCAATGGTTATTGTGGGCCTAGTATTGTGTGGAGTGTAAAATTTATAAAACATACATAACATCACGCCTGTATTCCCCGAAAGGGTAGGCAGAGGTGCACATAAATATCGTACACCCACATTTCGCCAGGTATGTTTTAGTCCGGTTGTAATAGGGGGCGAAAATATAGCCATCAACCGGGTACAAATCCAGACTCCGTGCTGATACTGAGAATTACCTAATGGATAAACCCAGTAACACTTTGCCTGACCCAGGACCTCGTGCTCAGCAGTTGCGCTTAGCAACCACTAGACAAACAAGGCAGTCTTGTATTTTATAGTCCATATTTTAATACAAATGTTTTGTTCCGTAAGAATTAACAACAAAATGGCACGCTATAGACGCACAATAAAAATTGTAATTTCAAAAACGTTATTTATTAATTATTTTTTGTACAGGATACTGGTCTACCTCCTAACCGGCGTAACGTGCCAGAGATTGGATCTACGAAACCCTAATAGCACTGGAATATGCAAAGGGAAACTCTTCAGGGATATAGCGTCCTTAAAAGACTTGGATGGCTGCGTCGTAATTCTAGGAAGCCTAGAATTATTTATAGAGAGAGCGAATAAGGAGGATTTTACCAATATTACGTTCCGTGACCTTCGTGAGGTAAGACATTAAAGCAATGTTTTTTTACCCATTTTTCAACAAGAGGAGGTTGTGTATTTGGGGCGTCTTGTTTAATATGCTTCTTTAGACTGACTGACAGGATGATTAAACGAGTTGCTTCACTCATGCTTCACACTAAGAGTTTGTCCATGATGTAAGTGTTTCCAGGACATAAATCTTTAGCAAGCACAAACACCTGGACTAAAAACCAATACTTCGATAGGTATCTGCAGTAAAAGAATCTCACAGTTATCACAATTCTTTGCTATTAATTTATTTAATTTTAAGATATTGTTACCGTTGAACTATTGATTAAATTATACCTATCACTGTCGTTTCATGTCAAAAAATAGAGATATCGATAGACGTAAAAAGTGCTTAACTTATAACGCATTTTACCATCGTTTTTAGGAAGATGAGAGGTCTCTTGTAACATATTTGTAAAGGTTAATTGTATAATAATGTTTGTATAAAGCGGTGGTGTGCCTAAAGCGTATATCGTGTTTCAGATAACGGAATATTTAGTGGTGTATCGTGTGAGAGGTCTGGAATCGGTTGGGCAGCTTTTCCCAAGCCTAACGAGGATCAGAGGTGCAAAGTTGTTAAACAATTTTGGCTTGGTTGTGTACGACAATCCAAATCTAAGAGAGGTAAATTGAATTCTCCTTATAAGACGCTTAAACTTAGATTAAAGTGTGGAAGTCTGAAAAAAGATTCTGTTTCTTCAGCCGATTATAAAGCCCTTCCTATGTAATATGAACTGTAAAGTTAGTTCTATGGCAGAAATTAGAGCTATGTTCGTAGATTTCGAAAACATTTAATTAGAACAGAATTTTAAATTAATCTACGCAAGCAATGGATATGAGAGTGAATATTCGCAAAATATTCAAATAAAATATCATCTCAAAAATGGACACATGTATTGCATTTACGTCCAAATAATTCAGTTTGAACGTAAAACAAAAATAGAGTGTGTTTTCTACGAAATAGAAAATTGTAGCGGAATCTTGTTTACAGAATAATTACATTATTGAATCTGCTTCAAATGCACTCTGTAAAGCACATAGTAACATAGAATATAATATGGATAGTTGTTCCGCGAAATAATCCTTGTTTACTGGTAGTCACAGTAGTGGATAGTGGATACCTTGTAAACTAACAGCGCTTAACCAGTTAAAGTTCAAAGGTAGATTTCTTACTAGCTGCACCCCGCGGTGTTACCCACTGCATTTTTTCGGGATAAAAAGTATCCTATATGTCAAACCAGGGTGTCAGCTACCTCCATATGAAATTTCATCAAAATCGGTCAAGCCGTTTCAGCGTGAAGAGTTAGATAAATTCTTTTTAGCTGGGATTTTTAGTGCAATTAACATGGCAATTGGCTTCCCTTTTTGTTCCTGACCTTGTTACTTTAGAATTAATGTTCATGGACTGATGGTGCCTTTTCAGGAAGCTGAAACGTTGGTGTACTCTCGTTTAAAAATGATTTGTACTTTTAGATTGGCCTCTATAGTCTTATGAAAATCGATAGAGGTGGCGTGACAATGTGGGCTCTCCCTCAAGCGTGCTTCATAGATACTATTGACTGGAAGGTATTGGCGCCAAAATCACGCCATGTAATCAGTCCACCCGAAGGACAAATGCAGTGTAGTATCCCTTGCTCCTGCTCAGTGAATGCTGCGTTTAATCACTGCTGGAATAATAGGTAAGACTATGTAGCACATAACATAACTTCAAGACATATAATGAATATAAGACATCGTTTACCCAACATTATATTACTTCATTTGACAAAGAATACAAACGTTTCATATATATTGTATTGTATAGACGTTTTTCCTTTAACGATTAACTATTAACCGGGTATAAGACTAAATTTTCCTTTTTATAGAAAATGTCAATTGTACCTGGATGGGCCTGAGGCTGATAAATGCAACGATCAATGCCTAGGATGCCGCAAGACTAATAAGGACACGTGTTTTGTGTGCCGCCATTTTACTCACAAGGGAAAGTGTGTGTCTCAATGTCCACCAGATTTGTAAGTACTTTATCTATTTCTAATGGAAGGGTTTCAATAGACCTATCAGGCTAGGCTAATTCGTCGGACTCTAAAAAGCTTAAGTATGAACTCCGAAAAGACTGTTAAATGAATCGCAGCTATACTGCCCATATTATTTATCAGGCAATGTAGGTTAGCCTTAGGCGGACGTCGTGCTAATATCGAATTATTGTTAACAGTGAAATGCATTGTCTAAGTTCCTTATTTTCTGTTGCAGGATACTTCTCCCAGACAACCAGTATTGTATCACAGAGGAGGAATGTTTTGATATCGGGCGATGGGTGTGGAATAAAACTTGTGTCTCACAATGCCCCGTCGACTATAGGGTTAATAACTCGACTAGGATAACATGCGAACCTTGCACTCATTGTGAAATTGTTAGTATTATTTTTATGTTATAATACTTTAAAGTCAACCAACAGTTGATAGTTCTCATTGATGAACTTCGGTAGAATTCATTTTTTGTGTCTGTTCAAATTTTTGCCACTATATGTAATACTAGCTTTTGCCTGCTGCTTCGCCCGCGTTAAGTAGCCTATGTCCTTTTTCGGGTCTTAAAATTTCTACATGCAAATTTCATCAAAAGCCGTCCAGCGGTTTAGTCGTGAAGGCGTAACGGACAGACAGAGTTACTTTCACATTTATAATTTATTTATCTATTTATTATTACCACAACATAACACTATTACAGTATATAACCAAAGCGATACTAAATAAATAATATTAGTATGGTTATGGATTACATAATTGGTGCAGCAAAACCGTTGATACGTAGGCTGATTTTTCCATTAACTGTTGTGTTCTTGCTTGCATTACAGACATGCGGTGATTTAAAAATACAATCACTGAGCTCCATCCAAAATGCAGAGAGATGTGTTTACGTAAATGGATCATTAGTTATCCACGTCAGATCAATTCCTGGAGTAATGGCTGATCTAAGAGCGTATCTTAGTCGAATCGAAGAAGTCTCGCAATTTATATCAATAGAAGGCTCTGATATTACGTCCTTAGACTTTCTGTCATCACTTCGCATAATTAAAGGCGAGAAATTAAAGGATGACAAATACAGTCTTGACTTCAATCATAATCTCAATTTACAAACGTTATTTACTTCAAATGTTACTAAAAATCTAAAGATCATGAATGGGACTACTAGATTTGTTAATAATCCAGTTCTATGCATGAGCAAAATCGATGAAATTAAATACAGATTTCCAATTCAGCCAACGATTATAGAGATTCCTGAAGGCTTGAATGGCTATAGTGGGGCATGCAAAGAAGTGGCTTTTCAATTTCAAATCACAGTTACTAACGAGTCGTCAGTACTCATCACGTTTTCGCCTGTCATTAACCACGATATTCACTACTCGGCATTGTACGTGCGTTTACCGCCTGGAGTTCATACAAATATAATTCCTGAGACTTGCAGCGAGTTTGAATGGCATGCTACTGATGTCCCAACTGCATTTGATAAAGACTATGGTGTTGTAGAGTTGACATCGTTACAACCAGCATCGACTTACGCACTTTGTATCGAAACATACGATCCAAATACGCAACGATTGATTAGGAGCAATATATTGAACTTTTCAACGCCTGTAGGAATACCAGAGCCACCGTTCATTGTAGAGTTAGTGGCTTCCTCTTCAGATGTTGTTGTATTACGGTGGGTGGATCATAAAGATTATGTTCGTCATATCAATTATTATGAACTGGATGTGGCCTTAATAGAAATGAACTCAAGAGAATCTCCTGCGGTCAACTATTGTCTATACATGGAAGATAGTCTGGATGTAGATGACTATACACGACATGCATTAGTAAGAAGACCACCCCCGAAATATACCAAAGGCTGTGAATCAATGTGTGGAATACTTTCGATGGTTACTTTTGGAGCTATGGTGGAGGAGAACTTCGATGTCTGTGAAGACGCATATTTCGGGTGCAATAACCAAGAAAGTATAATATCACAGAATTCAAGTTACGGTACCTATGTACGGACACTTATTTTAAATGTAAGCAGTCCTAGAAACGACTTCCAAGTAGGTGGGCTCGCCCCATATAGTGATTACAAGTTTCGATTGAGAGCTTGTTCTGGCAACCATTGCAGCAGATCAGCTAAAGGGGTGGTCAGAACGTTTAGCTTAAAAAATGCTGACATTCCTACTACTACCTACGCGCACGTGAACCAATTTGGCCAAGTTTTCATGACGTGGAATCCGCCAAATGTAACGAATGGCCCAATATTAGCATATTTCGTCGAGGTACTGCCTAGGAATAATATAAACAGTCTAATGCCTCAAGCTTGGTGTGTAAGTGCCAGCGAAACAAGAATTTTCGTACAATCTGTGATAATACCAAAATATTTAGTTAGGGTGTGTGTTAGGACTCTCGCGTCTAGTAAATCTTGCAATGATTGGATAAAAATAACCGCCGTTACCGAGTCTAAAATGGTGATGATGTGGATGGGCGTGACTTGTGGTATTTTAATATACATTGTGTCGTGCGCAGTGGGGTGGTTGAAGAGGAGATTGCAAGATCGCAGCGATATAGTGCCTTTAGTCGATAGTTCATCTTCGTCACGTGTGGAGAGCGAGCCACCGGGCGTGATCCTATCAGATTTCGTGCCATTTCATAATCTTTAGATTAATATTGTATTGTGATACTACTGTTTGCGCAAAAGCATTTTTTATTATTATTAGTCGACAAAAAATCGTCGTTAACACGTTCTGATTGAATAGGAAATAGCCAGTTGAACGGATTATTGACATTTTAGATTGAATTTTCATTTCGTTTAATGGCACACGAAAGAGTTGGCTGAAATGTCTGTTTTTAATTAAATTGATTCCATGAAATGTACTGAACACTCGTTTCTGTAACTTAAAAGTATTTTCAATGCTTTTGTTTTTTTATGCATTATAATGTGCCAAGAGTATTTTACATTGCCGTATACAAAATATTATGAGTATTGTTAGAATTAAACTATGTATGTGAAAAGACAATGTGTTTTGTGAATTTCATTTATTTTTACAACATTTTAATATATATGATAATAACAGTAATTCTTCTCCATTGTAAAAAAAAAACCCAGGTTTTTTTCTTCTTTCTTCAATGCGTTTAATAGGCATCTCAAATAGTTGTATTTTATGTGTTTGAATTAATCTTTTAAAAACAGAACGAACTAATTGCCACCAACCAATCTATCCTTTAAATAACATCATAATTAAATTCAAAGACATTAGAAACTCGTATTAAGGATAAGACAACTTCAACTATTCTTCACGCAGTTATAAATTCAGATTGTGCTGCTGCAATGCCGATATGGGCACCCATTTGGCCCTGCTACCATAATAGTGATACATATTGTTATGATTATAAAACTTAAACCTGTTGCCATGTTTTTAATTTGTACCTGACGCGTCATTTCATGTGATTCAGAGTGTAATTTGTGTTACACAAAAAAAAAAAAAGATACGCCCCAAATACTCACCTCTTTTTTTAAGGCGGTTAAAAATGCTGTTCCCTACAGTCTTCTTTTTCTTTTATATAAGTACTAGCTGCGCCCCGCGGCGTTACCTGCTACATTCTTTCCTGATCAAAAGTAACCTATGTGTTAATCCAGGGTGTCAGCTACCTCCATATGAAATTTCAACAAAATCAGTCTAGCTATTTGAGCGTGAAAAGGTAACAAACATACTCACAAACTTTTGCCTTTATAATATTGTTGTGAGCAACCATCATACAGTGAAAGGGAATGGTTTTCATTGTCAACATATTCTAATCCTAACTTTTCAAAACTTTTTCAAGTTCCCAAACTTTACTTTCCTATTTTGCTTCATAATTGAATTTGTTGCCAGCTATATATAGCTTTTTGAGGTCACTGATGAATTTTAAGCGGTATTCAAACAAACACCGCTTATACCAAACTCAAAATAGAATTCAGAGACAATTTGTCGGTGAAACAGGATGATTCTGAATATAAATTCTAGAAATCCATGCGCCTAGTATTTCAATTCTTATTAATTACATGGTTATTTCAGACCTAAGTTTTGCAGAAGAACATGATTTGTCTCTCTTTTAAAATTCATGTTTTACAAAGTTAAAACATTCTTAGCATAATTATGTTATATCGCCTTTGGATTGAAGTGTATCGTTTAAAAACATAACATAACATCACGCCTGTATTCCCCGAAGGGGTAAGCAGAGTTGCACATATAGTACACCCACATTTCGCCAGTAATTTTTTTTTTTAGGTTCCAATGTAATAGGGCGAGCCTATTGCCATCAGCCAGGCACAAATCCAGACTCCGTGCTGCCACTGAGTATTACCTAATGGAAAAACCCAGTAACACTTTACCTGACCCGGGATCCGAACCCAGGACCTCGTGCACAGCAGTCGCACTTAACAACCACTGGACCAACGAAGCAGCCTCGTTTAATTTACAACTTATTAACAAAAACGTCAATTTTATTGCCAAATTTATCAGACTACACCGAAAATGATTGCCGTATGCTTGTTGCCTCTAGTTATATTCGCAAAAAGTTAATGAGAGTCAGGGTTCGTGAAATAAGGTCACAAAGCAATTATGTAGTTTCATCAAAACATCTTTCCGTACAAAGTTTGTATGACAGATTTTTTCTCAGTTCTAAACAGTTTTCGAACTAACTTGTTTAATATAAAGTGTATTCAACTCTGAAAGCTTTCTAGACACTAGCGCTTATTGTTTATGTTTACTCCTGTGTCCCTGAAGTATAAGCAGAATTATGAACACCGTATTTCACTAGAACTCATGCTGACTTGTCAAGCCATGGAATTAAGAATTCCTTGCACGTATCGATGCTAAATATACCATCGAAAAGTCATTACTTGTAATCATATGTGTATCAATCGAATTTGAGTCACCGCTTACGTTATCTAGCTTTATGTATTTAGCTTTAATTTATAATACTTGAAGGTGGAAGGCGCGACTTTTGCAGCTTTCCAGGCAGGGAAGAAGATGATGATGAACATTTTTCATAGTTGATTGAAATTTAAAAAATGGCCTGTACCTGGGAATACTAATTATGTAACAAACTCTGACAGGATTAACTATGAAAAGCTATAGCAAATTCAGTCCCAAAAGATGTAAATGTTGATTAAATGATGAATATAAATTCACAAACGCTACCGTTTTCCGGGTTGGTTCCAATTTGATAACTCATTTCACCTAATTGATGGGATGGCATGGAAATAAAACTGATGTTTAACAAATAATCGTTATAATATTAAATTTTAATACTTTTGGAGTCACTGTTTCCATTGACTTTCCTTATATTGGTCTGCACATCTAACGTGGCTGTAAGTAGCTGCTCTGTATTAATAATAAATCAAACTCCCTCAAAATTTATCAGTTCCCGTTAAATCTTGATATCCAAATCAAAAGATCTGATAAGGGCAGTTGCTAAGGATCGGGCTTCGGTCCACAGGGACGAATACTTGAATGACCTACAGAAATTTGGGCCAAGTTTGGCCGTTTGTGCTTTTGGAATTCGAGACAGAATTTTCTCCTTTACCGTGGGGTAAAGATGAAATTTCTGTTTGAAGCTTAGTTTTAATCTTACATCGAAACACTGCGCTTGGCCTAAATGGCGAATTCCGAATGGACTTACTTTTTTTTTCAATTGCTTTTGTCGAAAATTTATAAAAAAAAACAGGCTTAAAGTTATAAAGGTATTCCGACTGATAATCTCGAAAAGTTCCTCTAAGATGAGTTATGGACGAAGGGTGTTGTGTATCGCCGGTTTTGTGGCCGACTACGTGACACCAGTCAGCGAAACACAATGCCAACACTTCTTGTGTAGTATAGTTAAAATTATGTTGTTGTTGTTGATTATATCTTAAAATTATACTTGTATAGTATTGTATAGATATGGGGCTTGATGCCTGGAATGAATGATTATTATTATTATTGTACAATCAAAGAGTACCACATTCTGCATAAGTCCTTTGACCACTATTTAGTTGTATTTACCATTCATTAAAAAATTCCAGTTCGCTTTTAAATGTTAAAATAAACACATAATTATGTGAAAATAATTAATGTTACATTCGAGCATAATGAGCAAATAAAATATCCACTATCATTAGCGCACCGCGTGGAAAATCATTATCGAATCCGATGCGGTCGCTATAAAATACCCTTACAGTACACTTAATAATGTAACAGTATACATTTTTCAAGATTATGTTTGTATTTCGTGTTTCGTTCGTAATAGCGCCGACCAACACCGATTGGTGACCTGGAAATCGGGAATTACAGAGGAATAAAATATGTAAATTGCGGTGATGCAAAGTAAAATGAGGTAAAGCTGTGTAGTCCACATTAATAGTTATATTTAACAGTCCCGTTTCAGATTAAAGTATTTCATTCATATCACAACATTAACTAACTTCTCTCAAAGAACGTTACTATACGTAGGTAGGTATTTTATTGTGGTATCCTCAAACAAAGACCAAAAAACACTCGTCGCTAAACCATCTAATATTAAACATTTTGCGCACGATAAGAGAGAATTATTGCATATTAAAACATCTGAACTACAGTAAGTTTATATCTCAGAGGTTGGAATATTCTGAATAGCCAAATATCGTTGTTGGACTAACAGAGGCAATGCTTTGAGGTTTAATTAGTCCCACAGAAGATCTGTTGGGTCGAGATAAGCAATTTTACGTTTATTTGTCAAACGGGACGGGTCTGGTCAAATATCCTTCGTATTATTTACAAGTAAATGTGTCCGTGGTCTTGGTGGGTTTTCCTTGATTATGTCGGGTTAAAGTGAGATGCTTATTATATTCATTGAGATGTCGTTTACATTAAATAAGGGGTTCCATTTTTCTTGTTTTAAGGAATATTGTTGTAGCCCATGCGTGTGTAACCAATTGGTACGTAATACAAAAGTATGTGTCATGCTTATGGTAGAATATATGAAACTAAAAAAATGATTATATAACTAAATTTTACTTTATTCTAACAATTAAATTATTTACAAGGTTATTTACAATTCTTAAAAATAAATATATACAAAATAAAAAATTTAAACTAAAAATTATGCATCAAAGTATTCCTCCTCATCGGTGTCGACTGGTAGGGTGCCCAAAAGGCTGGCGGCATTGCCACGTTGAATGGCAATGCTAATTCTTTGGCCGAAAAACAGGCCAGCCTTTTGGGCAATTAAATTATTTTTTTTCTTCTTATGAGGCTTACATTTGGGCTGACAATTGTACTAGTGTACTGGTCGACGGAACATGTTCGTATCCACAAAGTATTAGGTATTCAGGTATAAGTAACTTCTTTAAGTTTATATGTACTTTTTTAGACTCTACAAAATCGATAGCAGTTTGTATTTAAAGAATGAAGAACATATTGGAGTAAGAGTAACTAAGTAAGATTTTCTTTTATGTCCTAATGCGTTTAAATTTAAATTATTGTCACTCATAAACACTACGACTGCAATCAAACACCTGGAGACAAACCTGTAGATAGTAATCCAAAACTGTTAACCCCAAAAGGTAGTGCAGAAAGCTAAACGAAGCTGACAAGACATTATTCCCCGCCCCAGTCTTTTTACCACACATCCAAATTCCTTTTTTGTTTTAATAAATGGTTTGTGAATCGGCAACCTTTTCTATTGGAATCTGTCTTCAAATATCGGCGTGTTACGTTGATACCGAACGTCAATTGTCGAAGTGTGTCACTTTATCTTTTCACGTTTTATTCTTTTGGAAAGTATACAAAGGGATTTATAAGGTCGTGCTACGGTTCCCGTGTTTGGTAAAGTTTCTTTCTTTACAGGTTTTGGAATATTCCTATATTGAAATGATAAAGAGTGAGTTCTACTATATAACGCATTAGAAACGAAAGGTTTATTAAGCTATGACAAAACTAAGCATGATTGCTATTACTTTGACGAGAAAGTGCTTTACCAATTACCCTTTTAACGAATTCATTTACAATGCTTAAGCTAAGGGAGAGGCCTTTGTTCAACAGTGGACGTCTTCCGGGTTGGTTCATAATACTGAAGCTAGGCCACCGAACAATATTGACAAAACCTAAATCGATTAAGGAAGCTTGAAAGATTATGGACACGAGCTCACTTTGGTGACACGATGGCTCAGTTGGCAGAGCGGCGCCACGGTACGGCGAAAGTCGAGTTTGAGTCCCGCTCGAGTCCATCATTTTTCAAGTTTCCTTTATCAATTTCGATTTACGCTTAACATGGCAAAAGTGGCACAAAAACTCATATAATATCGACAAAATATTTCTTGGCTCTCTTTAAAGTACATTTTATCCATATACGATCCAAAGTGATCCTTCTGAATATCCTTAAATTAATAATCTTATACCGTTGCCGTTAGCTAGCTTGCAGTCCCTGGTTTGTAAAGGATTATTTGGAAGGAGTGCTTCTAGGGGATTACCTTGATACAGTTCATTCATGCTGCGACGGTTTTGAATAATGAGGAGCTAAGCTACCTAGAACTACTTTTCTCTATCCTTTGGTTTAGGATGCTTCAGAACAATGTCTATAGAGATTTTGGGATTCAGTAAATATTTTTAACATTTAGTGAAATAAGAAAAATTAAGCTGTAGATTCATAGCAACTAAAAAAGTAGAAAAATGAAAGGGATGCCTTTGCATTGCAGTGGGATAAAACAGGTTAAAAATATCATCTAACTAAGCAATATTATTTGAATAGTTATAGTAGGTAAGTCTACATTTAAAGTTGAATCGTTAGAAGCCAGAAATGTAAGCAGTGATGTAGTTAGTATAATTATAATTATTGTACAAGAGGCTACGAATGTTACGATCCTAAATAAGGACGATACGTCATCATCATTATCAGCCGGAAGACGTCCACTGTTGAACAAAAGCCTCCCCAATAAGTAAAGGGAGGGGTTGCCATAATCCCCACGCTTAGCAAGCGGCTTGGAGATCGCAGTATTGGTGGTGAAGTTACAGAAGACGTTGCTGCCCATCTTTTGGATTTTCCCTTAGTTAGCCTCTTACGACACCCACGGGAAGAAAGGGCGTGGTCAATTCTAGGCCGGATACCACACGGCACGATCCGTGGAGTCAAA
Source organism: Abrostola triplasia (assembly GCA_946251915.1). Lineage (NCBI taxonomy): Eukaryota > Metazoa > Arthropoda > Insecta > Lepidoptera > Noctuidae > Abrostola > Abrostola triplasia. The sequence goes on along the minus strand of OX276434.1, from coordinate 2,386,931 downwards.
GAAATTGTAATCGTATAACGCCAAACAAAGAACTGCCCTCTAGACAAGTGGCAATAAGCTCAACGATAAGGAATCGAATATAATAAAAAATATATTATGGGTTTGACGTACATATATATGTCATCGATAACATAGTCAGAAAAAAAAAATATACAATTATTTTTGATATTATACAGGTTATTTACAATTCAATTACAAAATAAAAAAAATATTTTAAATTAAATTATTTTGTATATATTTATTTTTAAGAATTGTAAATAACCTTGTAAATAAAATAAAAAAAAATTATATTCGATTTAAATTCATCAAGAGTTTTGCCACTTTTCTAGGCGGGCTGTGCTTATATAACGATGGAACCTTATCGAATGTATCTAAAATATCTATAAAGAAAACTTAATCTAAAAGAACTTTAGAAAGAGATTCAGTTATACCGTCCGTCCGTTTGAAGGTAAAAATTTACTTCGTTTTTAGGGACTCATTACGCTCAGGTAAAACGGGATTAGGTTTAGTTAGGGTCTAACGAAAATATGAATTAGGCATGATGCCTGTATTTCTTTTTCATTAAGTTTATTTCGTTAGATAATATTTTTGCTTTAGGATTTTCTTTTGAAGGTCCATAGCTAGTTTTTATGAAATTAAATGGGACTGGACTTGAAATGGAGAATTTGGAGCTTGATGTTGGATTAAACGGATTTTGATCATACCTCTTGCGTAAGCACTTAAAATCTTCTAGGATTTCTTTAACTACGCTTAATTGGGCTAAGCTTAATATAAACTATTTGAAAGAAAATCTTAAAATGTTTACATACATAACATCACGCCTGTATTCCCCGAAGGAGTAGGCGGTACATATAGTACACCCACATTTCGCCAGCTATGTTTTAGGTCCCAATATAATAGGGGGCGAGCCTATTGTCATCAACCGGGCACAAATCGTGACTCCGTGCTGTTACTGAGAATTACCTAATAGAAAACCCCAGTAACACTTTGCCCGACCCAGGATTCGAACCCAGGACCTCGTGCTCAGCAGTCGCGCTTAGCGACCACTAGACCAACGAGGCAGTCCTTATTTTGTTAAACTATTTGAAAGAAAATCTTAAAATGTTGAAAGTGTGTGTATTTTAGCGTCGGTGGTACTTTCAACCGTACAAACAGTTGATTTTAAATACGTTTAAGTTGAAGGAAGACCTAATTAACATGTATAAAACAAACGGCATTACCATCGTAGAACACTACTTACACTATTAAACTCGTACGAATTGAACATGTTTCCACTGCACTTACTAAAAACTTAGATTCGCTCGCAAATTGCCTAACTACGTACATTATTATGCCAACGGCGCTACATTTGACTGTTCAATTCTCCTCAGATCTCATTACAACTTCGCACAGTTTGTTTAATTGGCTACCCACTACACGGAATTGAGCCACCTGGGCCAATTTAAAATGGCCCACCCCTCCCCTTAAATACCTTTTAGTAAAGACGAATCCGGGGCGAATCAGTTTAGTATAGGGGTCTTAATTTATTGGTTATTTAAATGCAACACTGTCAGTGAAGCTTTTGCAAGTGTAATTGTTGTTTTCGGTGGTTTTCAGCGCATGAAATTGTTGTATGGTCGCTTTGTTTGAATTATGGTTTATAGCCATTTGGTGTTGCTTGAATTATTATATTACCTACAAATGGTGAATTACTACCTATTGTTGGGATTTACGGTTGTATGGTTATTGATTTAATCTAAAGTGTATTAGGCAGCGCTAGAGGTGTACATAATGATAGAGTCACTACTCTTACTATTAAGTAAATAGCGAGTTTCTTAAAATGTACCCAAAGTAACGTTCTTGCGTCAATTTCAACCCCTTTTCGTTGTAGATTTGTCCAATTTCTGTCTTCAGAGTAGCTAATCATTTATTGGAATGGTTTGCGGATGCCACAGCGCCTAGTACCGCCCAGTCTGAAGCCTGCCCTGTGCTGGTAATATATTTATGCGTACATTTAATAATTCAAACTCGACTTACGTGGAATTGTATAGAGCTGAGAGTTCACACTTGCTGTCAAAGTAAGAAATTGTGTAAAACAATCGCAACTACATTTATAAAAGACTAGCTGATGCCCGCGACTTCGTCCGCGTAGATTTCGGATAAAGTATATAGACTTTTGCGCCAGAAATCCTCTCGGGCAGCCTCAGAAGACCCTACCAAAATCTGATCAATGGTTCCGGATCAATGGGTAAGATTGGTGTGAGCTTGCAATCTTCATCATCAGCTAGAAGATGTCTACTGTTGAACAAAGGCGTCCCCCTTAGAACGCCGCAATGAACGACAACTTGCCATTTGTATCCACCGTTTGCCCGCAACTCTGACGATACCATCGGTCCACCTGGTAGGAGGCCTGCTAACGCAATCTTAGTTAAATATTACTATCAGAAAAAGACGTACCTAAAATATGAATTTTCCCTGTTAGCTATTCCCAGACAGAAAATAGTTTTTAAACCAAATCGAATCAACTTTATACGTATTCATTCATGTTTTTGTAAGTACCTACATTGCCGTTATACGCAACTTCGTAGTTACGTGTGTTACGTTGTTACATTACTAACTCCTTTGAGTTGTACCTAGTAATACCTAAAAGTATAGCCTCACCTATGAAATTCGTAATTTTACTTAACACAATTTCTGAATCTAACTTCAACTAAAGAATCTTCTATAGTAAATACAATATCGCCTACATACGAACTTACTTTGGCTTCGATTCTCAATTTGAAAAACTACTATTACCGTTGCTTTTTGACATACAATACGATTCAAGGAAACTGTGGGTGTCTCTATAGGTACAGTCCGCATCACAAGTAATTGACATTATTTTTTTTGGAATACCAATAATTAGAACTACTTCAAAAATAGTAAAAAGTATTTAATATCCTCAGACCATAATTTGGACGTTTCTTTAATGTGTAAACAACTTGAATTGATGTTTATACCTTTCAATAATTTGACATAAGGTTTCTTAATATGTTCAGATATATAAGATGGTGACTGTACTATTCACGGAAATCTTTGCACTCTTTTCCGTGAAATATTCTTTTCTATTCTAAATAATAACACTTTGGTAACGAAATATTTATTGCTGAGCCTGCGCAAAGCGAACTTTCCTTTCATTCTCGCTAATATGTTTTCATAAAAGCTTTCAATAACCATGTACTGAATAGTAGTTAATTACCAAGTAATTAATAAAATGTTTTGCTACGTCAGCATATTATTTGGTTTTCATAAATGTTATGAACGTGAATGAGATTACTATTGTAATTAATGTTCTGGTAATTAGGTGGGAACTTTATATCTTGGTATAATAAACAGTTTTGGGGTATCAATAATAATTGGTTTTGCATTCAAAACAAATATCGGAAAATTATCAAATATTTTGTTGCCCGCAAATATTTGTTGACTGCCTCGTTAGTCTAGTGGTAGCTAAGCGCGACTGCTGAACACGAGGTCCTGGGTTCGAATCCCAGGTCGGGCAAAATGTTACTGGGTTTTTCCATTAGGTGATTCTTAGTAGCAGCACGGAGTCTGGATTTGTGCCCGGTTGAGGGCAATAGGCTCGCCCCCTATTACATTGGGACCTAAAAACATAACTGGCAAAATGTGGGTGTACTGTATGTGCACCTCTGCCTACCCCTTCGGGGAATACAGGCGTGATGTTATGTTATGTTTTATGTTATTTTGTTGCCCGAAATAATAGAATTAACACCAACACAAGTTTTTAAGTTTTGACGTTTCGACCGAGTTGCATCGGCCGTGGTCACAAGTCCTGAAAATAGAACAAGCTTTTTTTGTAAATAAATAGCTAGAGTAAAAAATAAAAGAAATACTTACCTTCATTATAAACTAGCTTTTGTCCGCGGCTTTACCCGCGTTAAGTAGCTTATGTCCTTCGGGTCTTAAACTTTCTACATGCCAAATTTCATCATAATCCGTCCAGCGGTTTAGTCGTGAAGGCGTAACAGACAGACAGAGTTACTTTCACATTTATAATATGAGCATGGATGTTATTTCTGATATTTCTGCTAATTGCTATCTCGTCTTTAGAGTCCTACGTTTGTATAGATGTCTTTAGTTATTTCTAAGTAACGTAAAGTTATTTCTATTTCTCTAAACATCTCGTTCGTTGAACATAAAACATATTAACTATGTCAACTGCTCTATATAATTCCACACGCTGATTGCCCTGACTTGGGGCGTTTCTGTGGGCGGGACACCACTCAACACATTAGGAAGCGTCCCAGACGCAGATGGTAAATGTTTGCTTAGTGTTATGATTATAAAATAACATGTTTGTTAATATTTTACCAATTGGCAAGTTATAATATATAGCATGATAGGTTAGGAGCACTGATAGCCGAGTGGTATGACCGTTGGACTGCACAGTCAAAAGTCGCAAGTTCAAACCCTAACTACCTATGTCTCACCCAGATACTCACCTATGTCTTTTTAAATTCATGTGCGTATAGTTATTGGTTATCAGTTGCTAAAATAGTAAAAGAAAACATCGCGCGGAAACCTGAGAGATTTTTCTACGGTGTGTTAAGTCATGTCAGAGAGTTTAAACTCGGACACTAGGTTGTTCAGCAACCATACGATAAGAAGAAAAAGAAGTGATGCGTATTTATAAAAGCTAGAGTAGCCCGCTTGCAATATAGCCTGATCGGAAAAGAAGATCTAGGTATATATATCCTTGCCTACAAAAAAATGTACGTACGAGTCGTGGTTCCGACTTTTTGCCATAATGACGACAGAGTAACTTTCTTATGTAGGTATATTACTTACTAGGCAGGCATAAAGAGGCAGGGATGAATAGAGACCGTCTACCAAGACGTGTCACGTCACGTATCATAGAAATCAAGGCACCATCGATCGAAACAGAAGACAATCGGGTTTTGTATGATACTACACGAATATACAAGATGTCCTACATTTAACGCAACACCGATTAAATTAAACCTAGTCATGTTTCATGGAATACATGTTGTCTATGTCTGTGAAGGTAAGGATTGCAACCAAACTACAAAGTCAGTCGTGAATTTCAGCTAGGCTTTCTTTTCCTTTGAGTTAAGGCTTAAATTTCCTTAAACCAAATATTGTTTTAACTTGGTATGTTGTGTTTCAAGTCATGTGAAAAAATAACATGTATATTGTATACATATATTGCGGAGTGGTATCCGGCCTAGAATTGACCACACCCTTTCCTCGCGTGGGTGTCGTAAGAGGCGACTATGGGAAAATCCAGAAGCTGGGCAGAAGCGTCTTCTGTAACTTCCCCACCAATACTGTGATCTCCAATCTACTTGCCAAGCGAGGGGATTATGGCAACACCCCATTTAAGGGTGAGGTCTTTGTTTAACAATGGACATCTTCTAGCTGATTGAAATGTTTAAGTAAAACAACGTGTGGCTAGTACCGTGGTTTATTGGGGACTGTCCGTCCTTGACACAACCGCCGCATCGGCGCAAGCGCACTCACACATACATCACACCTTCACCCTTAATCTAAACATCTTTATATTTATACAATTAAGAACTTACATAACTAACAAAACCCAAAATATTACTTATCTCTAGGTAGCTTATTTTCTAATACATATACTTAAACTAATGAATAACTTACGTAACTAACAAAAGAGAAAATATTATTTATCAGATTTTATAATTAGGTGGCTTATTTATTCTACATGCCCGGATGGGACGAGACTGGGTTGGCTCAGGAGAAGGCAAAGGAGTATGTGTTTTTGGTTCGACACAATCATCAAAATGCTCTTGTTCTCCGTCACCCTGAGGTGTCTTTGCTGCGGCTGAGTCGTCAAAGTCCCTGGGCGCTTCCTGGTTCCCAGATACATCCGCCATCTCTGGCTTCTCTCTAACCGGGCTAGAAGGACAGATTAATGAACTCCGTATCCGTTGCTTTAGCTGATCGACATGTTTATGGGATTCCCTACCTAAAGCATCTACTACTTTGTAATCGGTGGTTCCCATCTTTTCCGTTACTTTCCCTGACAACCATTTATCCTGTCCCCTATACTGACGCAACCAAACTTCATCCCCCGGATGCAATTGACGTGACCCAGTTGCGCCATATTTTTGTTGTCGCCACTGAGCGTCCCTAACTTTATTTATTTATTTTATTTATACACAAATGCACAACATTACAGTCAGTAACCATGGCGTTGCACAGTTTAGATTAAAACTATAGGTAGGTTAATACAGGGTAAAATAGATTGAAAAACAATAGATCTTACAACTAAAAAACTAAAACACAAATAGTAAATACAAAATACCAATAAAAATGAGGACAATTAAAAATAAACAATATCAATTTTTTTCACTAAAAAGTAAACATTGACGACACAAATCATTCCATTCGGACGCAAACAAATCACACTGCGGTGCTAGTGTCAGCAAAGAGTTAAGTAATCTCAGAGCTCGAACGAGCGGTGAGTTGGCATGAGATACTGTGCGTGATGGTGGGACAGCCAATAACTGGTGTTGGCGCGGTTTGAGGTGGTACTTTGGGATATCAGGTATGTAGACCCTCACCAGTTGGCTAACTATGTCGGAGCAATACGATCCACCACGAAGGACCTGACAAGCGGTAGTAATTAAAAAGTAATTACGCCTTACCTCCAGAGAATTAAAACCTAACATGCCCAGCAAATATTTAGTCGGGTATAAAAACGGATAGTAACCGTAAAGTTTTTTAAACAAAAATCTTAAAAAGGCCTTCTGTACTTTTTCAATCAGCAAGGCATAGGTTACTTCGTAGGGATTCCAAATGATGGATGCCGACTCAAGTTTACTTCTTACTAGGGCCATGTAAACTAGTTTAATTGCGAGGGGATTTTGGAATTCGCGCATATTACGTATGACAAAACCAAGTCTGCGGAAAGAATCAACAGCAAGGGCTCGTATATGATCGTGAAATGTCAGACGTGTGTCAAAAAGTACTCCCAGATCTTTGACAGAGTTTACACGGGCTATCGGTTCCTCGTCCAGGAAGTATTGCACATGTCGAGGATTATGTGCTCGACTGAATGACATAACACAGCATTTAGCAGTGTTGAAAATGAGTTTGTTTTTAATGCTCCATTGAAGTACAGAGTTAACATCGTTCTGTAATGTTTGCGTATCTGTCAAGGTTTCTACCCCGTAAATAAGTTTCAAATCGTCAGCGTATAATAAACATTTAGTATGTGTGAGAGCAGACTCAAGATCGTTTACCATCACCCCAAATAGTAGGGGGCCCAAAATAGATCCTTGACTGACCCCGGATCGAGTATGGTATGTGTCGGAGACAAAGCAACCATGTCGGACATATTGCTGACGATCCTGAAGGTAACTCGCAAAAAATTTAAGGAGTTTAGGAGAGAACCCGATAGCACTGAGCTTGTTGAGTAACACATCATTATCTACACGGTCAAAAGCCTTTTTAAAATCGAAATATATTACATCAACTTGGATTCCCCTATCTAAATGTTCCGAGATTAAATCCACTAGCGTTAGGAGGTTTGTACTAACTGACCTATTAGTCCGAAAGCCGTGTTGAGAATCTGTAAGAAAGGGTTGTATTTGGTAAGAAACTAATTTATGTATTATAGACTCGAATAATTTTGGAAGTGCTGATAGAATTGCTATAGGTCTGTAGTTTTCCACTAGTGAAGTATCGTTAGTTTTAGGTATTGGTTTTACTCTAGAGACTTTCCATCGTATTGGATATTTTCCACTTGAGAGTGCCTTATTGAAAATGTGCAGTATTGGCCATTTTAAATACTCTTTACACCCTTTAAGGATGTAGGCGGGAAGGTTGTCTGGGCCAACAGCTGATGTAGGTTTAAGTTTATTTATCCCTGTTTCAATATCGGATAGATTTATTTTATCAATGTGTACAAAGTTAGCTGAGTTAGGGTGACAATCAGTATTATTTACGTTATTGTAGTCGAGAAGGGGGGCATCTGGTAAAAACACGCTAGAAAAATAGGTTGAAAAAGCTTTTGCAGCATCACATCCTGTATGTTCCATTTCACCATATTTAACTCGAGGCTCAAAACCACCGCGCGATTTAAAACTATTTACATGCTGCCAAAAGGCTTGAGGATCTTTTTTGATTTTCGTCTGGATTTTGTTAATGTATTCATCGTAGGCGACTGACATTCGTTGCTTTACATTTAACCTAAGAGCTGAAAATTCTTTGTATAAATCCGGATTATGGGAGGCCTTCCATTTACGATGAATCCCTGCTTTACGTTTAATGTCATGTATTAAGTCCGAAGTAAACCATACTGGAAAGCGCCGAGAGGGCATGGTTGATCTATGTTTTTTGGGAACGCATTGATCAAAGATCTCATAAATAATGTTATAGAAGCAATCAACAGCCGTGTCTACATCTTGAGCATGAGATACATTGTGCCAAGAGGCACTACCTATTAATTCATACATTAACTCGTAGTTTCCCTTTGAGAAATTCCAGTCTCGTTGTGCATCCAGGTTACTGGGGTCGATTTTTTCCGAGCTCTGTAGACGCATGTTGCTGTTAAACTTAAGGGATATATCCAAAGGTGGGTGATAATTATCCCTTCGTGGAACAAGTCCTCCACCGTTAATTTCGGTAACATTGGCACTGTAAATGCCATCTGACACTAGCACTACATCTAATTTACTTCCATGCATATTAAACACATCATTCATCTCTGTCAGACCACACACAGATAAGAAATAACAATAGTAATTTAAAATACTGATTGATGTATAATTAGGATTTAAGTTTAAATCACCAACGATAACCACTGCACTTTTTAAGGAATCTATAATAGATTCAACTTTTAGAAACCACCGCATGTATATATCATCAGATGCTCTAGGATGAATGTATACAACACATATGTAAAAGGAAGCATAGTCAGTCTTTACACGTGCCCACAGGTCTTCGCCACATTGTGTTTCAAGTTCACAACAACGCTTTACAGTTATACCAGGCCGGGTGCCGAGGAGTACGCCACCTCCAACACCAGTGGTTCGATCACGACGTAATATGTTCCAACCGTTGCAAGTGATTTCAGAATTTAATACTGAATTAGTGAGGAATGTCTCTGTAGTTGCTATTAAATCACTACTCAGAATTAACAGGTTTTGTCGAAAGTAATTGAGTTTAGTTTTAAGTCCTCTGACATTTTGATATACTAGGCTGATTGTTTGTTTTGATTCGAGGTAAGCAGTAGGACTAGGAACGCGCCTGTTGACTTGGACTGGAATTTGGTCTTCGAAAAAACCAACCTCTTACTCGGGCATTGTTGGGCCACGTATCAGCTGACAAGCATTTTTCAAAGTACAGTGCAGGTACGCCGATTTTATAAGACTTGTAGTCACCTTTGGGCTTTAATTCTTCCACGGTACACATTCCTTCCGGGCACAGCTTTTGCAAGTAGCATAGGATGTTATCGGCATCAGAAACCATGTTCCATAGATGAATATATTTGCGAAATTCAACTGCTTTGAGTTGAGTAACATCAGGGCCGGCAGTACCACGTACGAAAGTAAAGCGCTTCGGTTTCTGTTTACGTACTACTTGTACCCACTCGCTATCCGTAGAATGCTGGTCTTTTACATTTTCTGACGTAATGTCCATAACGTCGCGTTGGGGACAGGTCGTAGGAATTGGTTTGGAAGATGTTACCGCTTGTTTCTGGGACAACTTATTAGTCAAGTCGGTACTAGTTGGTGCCGTTGACGACGTCAACTGAGTAATAGTCTTGTTGTGACAATCGTTTTGAACAGACTCTACAATGCGTGCATGTGTACTTTCTTCCTTATCTTCATAGCCAGTGTTGGGCTGCGCTATAATACCAGAGGTAACAGGGTGACAGCGGGTGCACTCCGACGGTTGTTCTAATTTATTCAGCTTTTCACTAAGAACTTCAATTTTTTGTGTGCAATCAGTAAATGCAGTATGATATTGTGCAATTGTAGCAACAGCATCAGTAAGTTGTTCTGTCAACAAGTTTATTTGTTCGCGTAATAACTGCATCTCAAGAGTCGCAGAAAATAAATTATTCCCCGGGGATAGCAGCGGTGGGGGGTTATTTTTATTTCTGAATGATACATTTTGCAAAGCAATTGAAGACCTAGCTTGAGTAGGTGTATCATAGTCACGGCCATCCTTTCCAGAAGCGCAACATTCGGGGCACATCCAAGTAGCCCTTTCTTCTAACGCAAGCGGGGTATTATTACATAAATAATGGTACACTTTATTGCAAGCCCCCGAAGCACAGTCAAGAAAAGCATCTCCGGACAACAATGCCGAATTACACTCTGCACAAATCATATTTATATCAATTTAAGTCAGGCAGGTGTATGCGATATGCTATAGTTATTAATATATTAAAGCGTCTTCCAAGCAAAGCAGCGTAACGCGTGTAGTCATGCGCTCAAACCGATGGAGTCATGCAATACGTTCCGCGCAGTAGGTGCTCCGGTGTGCGAACGGTGCGTCTGTGTGCGTGGCAGCGACGCGACCGCGGCGCAGGTGTTCGCTCGGCGGAGGCGGTTTTTTAAACCGTTGACAATTGTTTTTAAAACTAATATTGTAATTACTCACGATACAGAAGGAGGTTTTAGATGTTATAAACTGTATTGAGAAGTCCTTTTGATAAGCTTTCCACTGATATAACTCACTGTTATAATGCACAACTTTTAACAATTTTTTAAACGAAAAAATGCGGAGCAGAAAAAATAAGGTGTTACCCTAACAAAGTACAATGATTATTATGCCTATTAGGTATTTATTGTCCCTATTAGGTCTCAGGGCATCGAATTTAGTACGTAACCTGCGGCCGAACATGAGAGACGCCGGAGTTTCACCTGTTGTACAGTGTTCCGTGTTTCTATAGTATAGGAGGAATTTATTTATAAATAAAGGTATGTTTAAATTTTCCCTAATGGCCTTCTTAATCACCCTTTTCACTGTGTGAACTGCATTCTCTGCTGCCCCGTTTGAGGCAGGGTGATATGGTGCTGAAAATATGTGTTCAATACCATTAGCATTAAGGAACTGCGAAAAGTCATGGCTTGTAAAGGGTGGCCCGTTGTCCGAGACTATTTGTTTAGGTAAACCAAAACGTGCGCACACGTCACTTAAAACGTTTATTGTGTGACTAGCCGCTGTACTAGGTACTTGACTAACTTCTAGCCACTTGGTTCTAGCATCCACCATAACTAAGAATAACTGCCCCGAAATAGGGCCTAAAAAATCTACATGTATACGGGCCCACGGTCTATCTGGCCATGGCCAAGGGCAGGGCATATGTCGCGGCGGCGATTCACTTTCTACAGCACAGACACTGCAAGCGCGGCATGTGTTTTCTATCGCTTCGTCCATTCCCGGCCACCAAATGTAGCTCCTAGCAAAAGCTTTCGTTTTAACAATGCCCATATGGGCTTCATATAAACCAATCAGAACCTTACTCCTACAAACCTCAGGTACGACCACCCTATGGCCATTCGTCGCGAAGATATCTTAAAACTCGGCCTAGTAACTGATCTCGGCTCGTATGTATTTTAATTTCGTTATAGTCTAATAGCATTGCATTTTGCGCGAAATGTAAATATGACTGTTCCGGCATTGTATTTCTTTGTTTACTCGCAACCACAGCTGGCAATCGCGATAAGCCGTCCGCCCCGTTCTGTTTAGAAGTGACGTACTCAATATCATAGGTATAGGCTGACAATTTTATAGCCCATCTTTGTAATCGACTTGCGGCCATCGATGGTATACCTTGCTTAGGGCCAAAAATAGTGACCAACGGCTTGTGGTCCGTGCGTAGTGTAAATCGTCGACCGTATAAATACTGGTGTAATTTTTCTAAACAAAACACAATAGCTAATGCCTCCCGCTCGATTTGCGAATAATGTTTCTCAGCCGCATTAAGCGCGCGCGATACATACACAACCGGGCGCTCGCGCGCTCCGCCTGTGCTGCTATCCTGCTCGCACATCTGGCTCAGCACGCCGCCTATGCCTCTCGCGCTTGCGTCGCAAGTTAAAAACAACGGTTTGTTTGGTTCATAATGAGCCAGGACGTCCGCACTAATTAAAACATTTTTAATTTCCTTAAAGGCTGCCTCACATTCCCTGTCCCATTTCCATGTCACTCCCTTCCCTAATAACCTATACAACGGCGCCAGCATAGTGCTCAAGTTGTTGACGAATTTAGCATAATAATTTATTGTTCCTAGGAAAGCCCTTAAATCGGTGATATTTTCTGGTCGGGGAATGTTTAATATACCTTCTACCTTTTCTGGGTCCACTTTAATACCCTCGTCGGAAACAATAAATCCTAAGTACTTCACTTCATTAGTCATAAACACACATTTATTTTGTTTTAGTTTCATTCCGTTATTATGTAATCGCTCTAAAACTTTTTCCAGTATAACTAAATGTTCCCTAATATTGCGTGACCCAATAATGATATCGTCGAGAAATACTTCTACGTTTGGAATATCGTTGAGTAGGGTGGCCATAATTCTTTGGAATATGCCTGGGCTCGAGGATAGGCCATAAACTAACCTTTTATACTTAAAAAGTCCCTTGTGGGTATTAATAACAGTACAATTGTCGGGGTCATCTAATTCGATTTGATTATATGCAAGTGTTAAATCAATTTTCGTAAATATTTAAGCACCGTTTAATTTAACTAACAAGTCATTAATACGTGGTAACGGATATTTGTCGACCAGTAGCACGGGATTTAAGGTTATTTTATAATCTGCACAGATACGGAGTCCACCATCAGCCTTACGTACCGGTACAAGTGGGGTAGCCCAGTCCGAGCTCTCCACGGGCTCGACGACACCAGCGCGCAGCATACCCTCCAATTCCGCCTCAACGCGCTCGCGCAGCGCGTACGGCACAGGCCGTGCGCGGCAAAATACCGGCACCGCTCCGTCACGTATCCGTAACCGGGCCTTGCCTCCCGTGAAACGGCCCAGTCCCTCCGAGAACAAATCCTTATATCTGTGAAGTAATAATGTTAATTCTTTATTACAGGAGTTATTACAATTCGTTCTGTCTGTGTTTATGGTCAACATATTTTGATACATTGGTATTTTAATACCTAATTCGGTAAGCCATTGCCGACCTAACAAAGATGTGGTACCCCCATCTATCACAAACAACTCCATCTGTTTCGATATATTTTTATAAGTAACTAGTGGCATTATTACCCCCATTGGTTTAATTATAGTGCCATCATAGAATCTAAATACCAATTTAGAGTTTTTTAAATGTCTATGTCTGAACAGTTTATAATACGTTTCCCCACTGATGCATGACACTAACGACCCTGTATCAATTTCTATACCTAACTTGGTTCCATCGATACACATGGTTAGGCTCACCGGTTTATAACTGTTCAAGCTGAGTTGGTGGACGTCTTCAACCGCCCCCCAATCTCCTTCGTCTGACAACGGCGCTTCATCGTCCCCTGACTGGTCCGCAGGGGTTCTCGGTCTGGCCGCTTCGCTCGTTGCCCCCACATGCGCTGCCATGTTGTTGGTATCACATCGATCTAGGGGCTGTCGAGCCCCTCTTCGCATTGGACATACTCGACGTAGATGACCTTTCTGCCTACATCTCCCGCAGATAAACCGATTGTATCTACATCCTTCACTCTGATGATTTGAGGCCCCACAAGCTGCACAGCTAATCCGCGACTCCTCAGTATTGCCCTTCCGCGTGCCCGCCGATATGTCACTCCGTACATCACGGCCTCTCCGGCCGCGGCCACTGCGAGTCGACGTGGCCACCACGTGCAGTGCTCCTGCCGTGACGTCACCGCCACTGCCCGGCTCGCCATTACTCCTGACTGTGTGTTCAACTGCCGCTGCATCTCGTTCCGCCGCTTCCATAGTGCATGCTATTTTCACAGCATTTGTATACTGCAGATTTTCTTCAGTGAACAGTCGTTGTCTAATCGCCTCGCTTCGCAACCCACATACTAGCTGATCCCGTAGGTTCTCTTCTAAAACGGCTTTAAATTCGCAATATTTCGACATCTTCTTAAGCTCTGATATATATTGTAAGATCGATTCACCTGCATTTTGCCTTCTCTGTCGGAAACGATATCTCTCTGCCATGAACGACGATATCCCATCCTCGTCGCCAGTGAAGTGTTTAAGTAAAACAACGTGTGGCTAGTACCGTGGTTTATTGGGGACTGTCCGTCCTTGACACAACCGCCGCATCGGCGCAAGCGCACTCACACATACATCACACTGATAATGATATATTATGGCAGAATTCGATCCAGAAGCCTATTCTGAACTAGTTTTAGGTCTTGCGTTAATCCTGTTACATCCTGTATAGAACTAGGATGACCAGCTAACAAGTCAGGCGGAGACACCACAAACAAACTATCGTACTACATTGTTACAAGTTGGGATCGTCTCGGTCCTATGAGTGTGTCTGACATCCCTTACGAACTCAGTTTAGTAACTTCTAAGATCGATACACTCTATGCTTCGGACGCTTTGTTTGTATTCAACGATCAAATGTGAGGTTCACGTAAGGGGTAATAAAACTAAGACAATACACCTCAGTTTTCAGTGATTTTTTGGTCCCGACGTTTCGAATCCTTTGCAGCATTCATGATCATGGGCAGGCTGAGGTGTTGAACGTCTGATTTGAACAAGTAATATCAACTACCTTACATTTTAATTACTATTAACAATCCGAATTACGTAAAATGAGCTCACTGTGTCATTCGGTCTTGTAGTTTTAAGCTTGGAATTAACTTTAATAGATTATATAATGGGATTCCAAGCAGGTGGTGTGTCCCAGCCATCATCTTTGTTAAAATTTGGGTGTTTTTTAATATCAATAGCCTCGTGTATCAATCGGTAGGAATCGATTTTCTTTGGCAAGGATTAGTGGTTTTTCAAATCTGATTATAGTTACGCTGCTTTATTACCTATACATATGTGCCTCATTTAAAGTTATTAGTTGTCAGATAGTAACAGAAATGAGACAGCTGACTGAAGTTTCTTTAGCGAAATATTGGCGAGCACATCTACCTATTCTAAAACATTTAATAAACAATATCTAACCATATATCGGTCAATCGGTCCATTCTTTGTGTTAGTTTCGTTATTCTGAGCCGCTTCGCTGGCCATCGCATGTGTGTACAATGGTACTTTCATTAACAGTCATGCATGCGTTCATAATTGACTATCTTTCGCCTCTCTTACAGTATGCATTACATAGAAACATATTATGGGTGTGGAATTATCGAATACTCTCACGTTTGTTTCCTTCAGATGATTTCTTCTGTGTTATGCTGTTTATGATTAAAAAAATAACGAAACCACAATTTGTCGTGCAGGGAATGATTACCCATCCAAGAACGTCACTCTTGACTACACATTTTTAATTTTAGTTTTTAGTACAGGCCTCAACGGAAAATTTGTGTTGCAGATATCTAGCAGCAGCATTATTCTGGGTTCGACTTTTTTGTGAACCGCACCTCTTGTTATTTTTATTATTTGTTTTTTTTTATGATGGATCATAAATATTTTTTTTTACTAACTGACCGTAATAAAGGTCAACTAAGAATTCGCTGATCGACTAAATGACGTATTATATTTTTCTTTAAAAAAAACGTCGCCCCACACTAAGAATTTCTCTTTTATGGTAGGTGCTTTCCACAAACATGAAATACTACATACACAAACACCCAGACTCAGGACATCTGCGGATCACACAAATATTTGTCCTGTACGGGAATCGAACCTGATCAAGTCGTCATAATACATATTTTCGCTCAAATATTTTATTTATATTTATCAATTTTTCTTTTACGAAAGATATTATCTCAATTTACTGTCTAATAGACAGCTTTTGTTTCTATGTATTTTCGTGTTTGTTTTGTTTGCAAGTCAATGTCTACAATAGAGTACCTGCTTAATTAATGAATTATGTTTTGATAGGATCTCTCTGCTCTCTTTGTTTTGTTACTGAATATCTTTAGTTAAATTAGGTGTAAATTTAAATTAATTACTATTCTGGATTTTATTAAAACAATGTCTTACTAAACGGGTTATTAAAATACATTTTCTGATTAAAAATATAAGCTTAAATACTCCCACAAATGGGTTTCCTAACATTAGAGTTGTGAAGTAGTGAATAAATCTATACATACATACATACATAAAGTCACGCCTGTTTCCCTGAGGGGTAGGCAGAGACCACGGATTTCCATTTGCTACGATCCTGGCATACTTCTTTTGCACATTCACACGCATCACATTCCTCATACACGCTCTTCGGTTGAGGGTACTCCTCACTTGCCCTTTTTGCAGAACATCTCCGATTTGGTCTAGGTACATATGTTCGCCTAGGTCTTCCCCTTTCCGATACTCCACTAACACTCGCTCGCCTCATATATTCGTTTTGTCATTCTTCTTTCATCCATCCTTTCTACATAAATCTATACTTATATTATTATTATATATTATTAATATTATAAAGCTGAAGAGTTTGTTTGTTTGCTTGAACGCGCTGATCTCAGGAACTACTGGTCCGATTTGAAAAAATCTTTTAGTGTTAGATAGCCCATTTATCGAGGGAGGCTATAAGCTATAAAACATTCGAAGTTCACGCGGACGGAGTCGCGGGTGGAAGCTAGTATTGAATATAATATGGGTGTAGACAGTTGGTAAAGGAGAACAACTCTGATTACCCTTTTAGAAATAAAAGGCGTGATTATAATATCTAAAGCGGGGTAAACTTTTCCGTGTAGCTACAACTATCCGTTCGTCTTTTACGCTACAGGCCAAAATGCACCTTATTGCCTTAACTTACAGCACCACAGCAAAATACAATATGCACGCCTCATATCCTGAAAATTTTAATTTTCTACTCAAGTAAGCGTTATAAAAATAATGTAAAACCCTTGTTAAACACGTGCCACCGTCATACTCAGTGAGATAATTTTTAATATTTTTACACGGTTGGAATTAAGCAGGTTTTCAGAATGTAGGTTCTAGACTGCCTCGTTGGTCTAGTGGTTGCTAAGCGCAACTGCTGAGCACGAGGTCCTGGAATCCCGGGTCGGGCAAAGCGTTACTGGGTTACTCTATTAGGTAATTCTCAGTAGCAGCACCGAGTCTGGATTTGTGCCCGGTTGATGGCAATAGGCTCGCCCCCAAACATTGGGACCTAAAACATAACCGGCGAAATGTGGGTGTACTATATGTGTACCTCTGCCTACCGCTTCGGGGAATACAGGCGTGATGTTATGTTATGGTTCTAGTTTGGCTAATCGAGTTAACGTTTTATTCATTCCGTAGCCTAGATAGCGATTTTTTGTCGCCAGATTTCGTAATTATAGAAGACAGATAAGTGGTTAATTTATTATGTCGTTGTGGTCCCTCTTTGTATAAGAATTAATTTGAATTACAGTAACTGCGAGCACTTTTCTTGGGTATGATAAGATACGTTTTCTGATGGAAACCTTTATTAATATTCTTGGTGTTTTGCCTGCTTACATTCATCGTATACATAACATACGTACATAACATCACGCCTGTATTGCCCGAAGGGGTATGCAGAGGTGCACATATAGTACACCCACATTTCGCGGGTTATGTTTTAGGTCCCAATGTAATAGGGGGCGAGCCTATTGCCATCAACCGGGCACAAATCCAGACTCCGTGCTGCTACTGAGAATTACCTAATGGAAAAACCCAATAACACTTTGCCCGACCCAGGATTCGAACCCAGGACCTCGTGCTCAGCAGTCGCGCTTAGCAACCACTAGACCAACGAGGCAGTCATTCATCGTATAAGTAAAGATTAATATTGTAAAGGTAAAGAAGACGCTGTTGCAAGTTAAATAATTATAGCATTAAGGTTCCCAAGAACATAATAGCATGCTTTAGTTTTTAAGCAAAACATGTGTTCTCTCACTTAAATAACACCTTTGTACACCATGTTTTTATGCGAATTAATGTATTCTATTCTATAAATTTATAAGCTTTTATTTAACTTGCGATGTTTATATGTATGTATGTGAGTTTGTTTAGCTCAAATCTTGCAATCTAAATTAGAACCACTTATTGACATCCGATTGAAATGAAATTTTGCATACTTAAATAGTTTTGGTGACAGTACAATATTATGGTACTTTTGATTTAAAAGCTTGTGTTTTTTTTTTTAAAAACGTCGCCCCACACAAGGAGTTTCTCCTGTCGTGGGTGCGTTTTACAAACATGAAATATCACATACACAAACACCCAGACTCGGGACAAACATCTGTGGTTCGCACAAAGTTTTGCCCCGTGCGGGAATCGAACCCGCAACCCTTAGCGCAACAGTCCAATCGCTTAGCCACTGCGCTAATCAGGTCGTCAAAAATATATTTTTAATATTTACTTATGTATGTACTAATTTCTCACTTTATTCACCAAGTAACCAGTATCATGAGTAAACACGCCGAAAAAAGAAAATTAAACAAGTGAACGGCGCCGTATAAAAATAAAACTACACTGCGTTTTTCGTACAAATTGCTCGAATTAAATGAAAGAGGAACTGACAGAGTTTAATTATTTGTTCGATATAGCAATATAAATTCTTTATCGTTTCATTTAAATTGATATTTGTTAGCAAGGACTTCTAGAGTTTCGGATAGATTGAATTCTACCTATAATCTTTGGATTTGACGTGCCTAGAGCAAGCTACAATTCTACACGATAGGCCATTAAAAAAATGTTGCTATGACAACCATATTCTAATATTACGATAGCTGTTTTAAATTATACTTGGCAAAAAAACAATATAACATCACGCCTGTATTCCCCGAAGGGGTAGGCAGAGGTGCATATATAGTACACCCACATTTCGCCAGTTATGTTTATAGGTCCCAATGTAATAGGGGGCGAGCCTATTGCCATCAGTCGGGGACAAATCCAGACTCCGTGCTGCCACTGAGAATTACCTAATGGAAAAACTCAGTAACACTTTGCCCGACTCGGGATTCGAACCCAGGACCTCGTGCTCAGCAGTCGCGCTTAGCGACCACTAAACCAACGAGGCAGTCAATAACAATGCAATTAATTTATTGATCATGCAAATGTAGCCTTATAGTGTTACGCTATTCATTGAACACCTTTCATAGTATTTATAATATTATTATACATAGCAATATTCAGTCGTGGTGGCCTAGTGGTTAACATACCGGATTTGTTTCACAAGGTTGCAGGTTCAAACCCGGGCAAGTATCAATGTGACTTTTTCAATGTTATAAATACTTTCTTAGTTATTCTAAGACAACACTGACTCGTGACGGAAAACATCGTGAGGAAACCTGGATTTATTTATCTGAAATCGCCAACCCACAGTGAGCTACCGTGGTGATCAATGCTCAATCCTTCTCTATACCAGAAGAGGTCTTTGCCATGCAGTGGGACAGTTATAGACTGTTATTATTATTTATTATGTAGCAAAATTAAAATAGAAAATTAGTAGTAGTGTTTATTTATACGATCGGCTCAATATGTAGTTACACAAATTTTCTATTATTGTAACTTAAATCTTTTAACTAGTGGGAAGAGACTTGCGTAAATCCTTTTAACTATTATTACTTTGAAATTAGTCCCACTATCCTACGGCGTCGTCAAGACCCACGAACATAATATAAATAAAATTAAATTTTCATTACATTTAGCAACTTTCTTAACCCTTAATGGAAAAAGCCGGTACAGCTCGCATAATTTCATAATAAACAGCTCAATTATAAACGAGAATAAATACGCAATAATAAAGATAATACACTGGAACATTTATAAAGGCAAAAGCCATCTGTGGTTAGCGAAAAACACGTTCAGACGGTACAGATTAATGAAAACTAAAAGCTGATACAAATATGAATTTAAGTCGATTGGAAAATTCGTTTGCTCGGCAAAGCGAATTGGAAAATTTCGTGCTAACACATGCAATTGTATTGGAAACATTAAATGGAAGCATTTGGTTTGTTTTTAATTAATACGTGAGAGTTACATGCTGACATGCGTCGGTCACGTTTTAGGAGATGAGGGATTGATGGGATTGCCTTTTATGGGTATGGTTTTAGGAAAATGCCTGTTCACTGGAACGATACTGTATTTCTAACGCCTTGTAATCGTCACCAAACAAGTAACGCTTGAAGAATAGAATGATGAATGTATGGGGAAGTAATATTTTTTTAAACGAATCCCTTTGCTAGGAATGTCTCTAGTGTTGTGGGTGCGTTTCACAAACATAAAATATCATGTAATGTTTCTATGTTATCGATGACATAATTATGTCAAACCCGTTTTGCTTAGTTTTGTTTTGTCTAGGGGGGGAGGAGTCCATTGAACTTATCTTTACCATTATATCACTTTGTCTGCACTATAGATATATTGGAACCGTCTTTAGAATTCTGTTGTATATATACGTCTGCTTGAAGCGAAAAATACATTAAGTAGGTAGTACGTACGTCTACGTTACTTGTGGCGTTCTAAGGGGGAGGACTTTGTTCAACCGTGGACGTCTTTCGGCTGATAATGATGATGATAAAGTACTACTTATCGTCCAGTGGTTGTGTTGATATATTTGTTCAGAATTTATTCCATTAATTCTCTTCGCTAATCGCTAGTTAACTAACTAGCTATTCAAAAATAATAAAAAATAGTGTGGGTCATGACCATACATGCGCTATAGTTAGAAATGGAACAAAACGAGTATCAGAATCTGCGGTTCACAATCTTGTCTCTTGTGGCTGAAGCTTCCACAGAAAGACTTGGAAAACATATTCCCATAAACTTCCACATTATTAAAATATCACCCAACACGTTATAATACACTGCTGGAAAACTTGTCGACTCAAAACAAATTTGAACAAGTTTGTCGACAGCCTCGCGATGTCGCTTCAACGTAGCAAAGTTTCTTCAGCTCTCATACTATCGTTATGCATTTTTGCTACTCCATAGTGAGAAGTTGTTGCTCAAACTAGGAGCATAGGTTTAACAAGTTACAGTTATTGGACAGGTTGGGTAAACAATTTCAGTAAGTATACTTTACATATATATGTACTCTTCGAATTTATGTCGACCTGCTTAGCGCAGTGGCTAAGCGATTCGACTGCTGTGCTAGAGGTTGCGGGTTCGAATTCCGCAAGGGACAAACATTTGTAACACATGTCACATGTGTAAACTGTTTGTCCCGAGTCTGGGTGTTTGTGTATGTGATTCATGTTCGTGAAACGCACCGACGATACAAGAGAAATTCTTAGTGTGGAGAGTTGGTTTAAAAACTAAGGAAGACGCGTACCTGAGCGTGATATACCTGCATTTCTGGATTAAAAGATTGAGTAAACAAGCCTCTAAGAAGGGCTAGAATACAGAATAATAAAAAGACAAACTGATTGTCCAATCATCCAAAAACAAGCTGGTTGAATATAACTCATTTTAGCCGCTATAAATATTGCTCCTGCAAAACGTTCCCCTATAAACTTATCCCAGGGACCATCCCTAAAATTTGCACAAAAAGGTAAACGCTAAAAAACCTTCATATCATCAGCGATAACACCAAATCCTAGACCAAAATCCGCCAATAAATATAGGAATATCTATTATTGTAATAGCAGCTCCCACAGTTTAGGAAGGGTCTGTAGAAATCGATGGAAAAGTTCGCGATACGGCCTCTCAAGCCGTATTTACATAACTCCGGATCGAGGAAAGGTCACAAATGGCCCGAACCATTCATCATTCTAACGTCACTCAATTTTGTTAGCATTATATGTAAATAACGCTATATCCTTCTGAAAAAACTAACGTTTACGCAACCTATATCAATTTGGTTACGCTTCGAATGAAATGGACATCTTTATGTAAGACCTTTTTTGTAAATCCACTAACGGATATAGACTCGTAAGTTTGCGTTTACGTTAGCAGTTCCCTTTCTGTCGGTGTAGCATCAAATTATACGCGCTCAAAGTATTTTTTATGCTTCGGGTTAAAAGGATATGATCCTAAATAGATTTTGATAGTTCGTAGTCAATATATTTTGGGATATACGTTTGCAGAAAATGGAGAAGCTTGTTGTCAGTATTGAAATTTAGCTATCAAAGTGCAGTGTGTTATGAAGTGATAGCCGAAATTAAGCTTATTAATTAACCCTTCAACTTCTAGTATCTGTAGTAAAGGATCTCTGTTAGCGAGAAGGGAAGGATAGAAGAAATTATTTGGAAAGGCTATCAAAAATTACCAAAGTCATAAATCAATACACTCAAAAGCAATGATTTATTAATCTAAGCTGTACAGTTTTCCTAAGGGTTTTATACGGTATCAGATCATAATAGTCCCTTAGATTTGATGTTCGTGTGCAAAAAGACCTATGTAATCAGAGTTGTGCTATCCCACATCCTCGCAAATCGAGTGAATGTAGCTCGGATATTCCAGTAATTATTGTAGTACAAAGTCCATAATTAAACCAACAGAAAATTCGAACACACTCAATATCGAAACGCTTTTGAAATTGCATACATCGAACTACTGTCCAATGTCTATAATATCCATGTGTTGGAACTCGTCACACATGAATACGGATCGTAAATCTCAGACCTCAACTTATACGCCCGCAGGGTATATTTCTGATCGTAATATTGCATCATCATCTACCTGCCGATCCCAATTATTCAGGGGTCGACGTCATGCATATGATACCTCTACTCATCCCTTCTATCCTTCATTTTGGCTCTTTACATATAATCTTAGATAGATCATGTACATGTATATTTTCTTTAGTAGGCTTTGAAATGATTGGGGCTAAAATAAATGACTTATTATTATAGATTCGTATATCGATGAGTAGTAGCAGGAAGACACTACGTGGGACGAGCGTGGGACTCATAAAATATTCTGTCAAATTGTGACCGCGCAATCAATTTAAAAAGGTCTCAGTCCGTGTTAACGTAGCAGCAATTCCCAAGTGAAGGTCTCAAGTCCCAACCCCGGGACGCACTAATGTCTTTTCGACTACATATGCGTATTATAAATTAGTTATCAATTAGCTAAAACGGATAGCTAAAAACGGCGAAGAAATCGGCAAATCTGAAATAATTTTTAAGGTGGTTTAAACCCTGACACCAGGTTGTTCATCAACCATACGATAGAAAGAAGTCCATGTTAACATACTACAAGCCCTTATAAAAAAACAAAGTCTAGACATTCATTCCAAAAATCTTAACAATAGAGAAAACGGGCATAGAATTCTATAGCTACTCATCTCGATAATAGTTTGACAAAAAGTCTGTCTTGTAGCTCATTGGTCACAAAGCGTGGCAAGTAAGCGTCAGGTCTTGGGATTGATTTCCGTGTCAGTAAGTGTGTTATGAGGTATATTCATTGTTAGGTTCCTGTAGCAGCACGGAGGCCTGTTATTGTTCCTGCCCGGTTGTTGGCAGGTCTAAGGGGGTGGCCTTTGTTCAACAGTGGACGTTTTCCGGCTGATCATGATAATGGCAGACGGCTCGTCTATTACATTGGGACCGTCTAATACAGTGTGGAAGTAGGTACTATACGCCTCTGTTTGTTAAGGTATCCAAGCGAGATGTTACGTTATGTGACAAATAAATAAGTAGGAAGCTTTACATTCCCATTTCACCCTTTCGGGGAAAACCTACAGGCGTTCTGATATACATATATGTATCTCTATCAATGTATTGCGGACTCGTGTGTGATTCTTTTCGGAAATATAATTATCCTTACAGGACAAGAACGCCGGACACATGTATATACGTAGCTACATATATATGTTATGTACGGGTAACATTTTGATTCAATTAGCGGCACGACTTCTGTTTTCTTTGGATATCAAATTGTATGGGTTCGTTATTACGTCGGACTGTTATATAACTGGCCTGGTATAGTGATATTTGTTTTTTGATATGAAAGGACCTTAATATGTGATACGTAGTGTTTGTTTTCTTTGAAGGTAGAGAAGTAGCCGTAGGATATCTTACTGTAGAGATGAAATTAATCGTGGTCTTCTCAAATATTACAAATTGTCTGCCGCGAATTTTAAAACGATTAGTAACATAACATCACGCCTGTATTCCTCTAAGGGGTAGGCAGAGGTGCACATTTGGTACACCCACATTTCACCAGTTATGTTTTTAGGTCCCGATGTAATAGGGGGCGAGCTTATTGCCAGCAACCGGGCATAAATCTAGCCTCCATGGAAAAACCCAGTAACAGTTTGCCCGACCCGGGATTCCCTGGACCTCGTGCTCAGCACTCGCGCTTAGCGACCACTAGACCAAAGCGGCAGTAATGCCCAGCAGCTAGTGAAGTCTATGATGATGATTATTCAGTGATGCGTTAATTATCTAAATAAGAACATTATGCTGTCATAGATTGACACCTTGGTAATTTACCTTCAACTCTGTGCCACAATAACACGTACACGGCAATACATTTTCCTCTATACCGGTAAAACACTGACGCAGCAATACATTCTATGACGTTTCAGTCAACCTGTATTTGACGCTGGTATTTTAAACGCGCGAATAGGATCGCGTTAGTCGCGCTTAGTGACGTGCCAGAATGAAATCCAGATCCGTGCAAGCGGCACTCATGTTTAATACTGTCGTTTCGTGCACATTTTATCAGGCACGAACTTCACTAGCTACCTTGTGTTCCGTATTCAAAAACTTTTGCTAATATACAATTTTATGTATGCTGTGGGATTTTTTAAAGGCCATTGCAATTTGCATTCTATTTATTGTACTTTTTAAATTTGGAACTGTTTAAATTCATAATTTTTATTTTTATTATGGCAAATCTAATTTATTACCTAAAAGTTTAATAAACACATCCATTGATTGTAGTGTTTTAACCAGATAATATGACATACTGACTCGTGACGCAGTTT
Source organism: Abrostola triplasia (assembly GCA_946251915.1). Classification (NCBI taxonomy): domain Eukaryota; kingdom Metazoa; phylum Arthropoda; class Insecta; order Lepidoptera; family Noctuidae; genus Abrostola; species Abrostola triplasia. The sequence goes on along the minus strand of OX276434.1, from coordinate 2,361,945 downwards.
GCTACAGCCAACTCTTCCAAGCCCATATTGTCCCGGTTTACTGGTTCAAGTGCCCTCTAAGGACCAAAGGTACAATTATACACACAATTGTGATGTCATTTAATACTGCATAATAATGGCCAACACCTCACTCGTAACACTCTGGGAACGTCACCCAATTACTTGGTAATGAAACCTTTTTACGAAGGTCATGCATCTTTATTCATTTGGTAATACTGTGATACAAAACATGATAGTCTAAAGTAGTACTAGTCGTAGGTACTTTTAGAGCCTATATTCCTATACATAAAGTGCACCAAAATTGTCCTCTATTCGTGTAACGCATAATCTGAACAAGCACTTATTCAGAAACCGCAGTAAGTGATCCGACCACAATTTTGCTGTGCAGGAAATCCCAATTTTCTTCTGCATATTTCAGCGATGCAGCGCTGTATTGTGTAATGTGAACACTCGTGGATATTACGTTCAGAAAGGTATTGCTTTTAACGTTGTTTTATTTTTAAAACAATGATTTTGGTGCGCCTATTTACCTGCGAGAGAAGAGAAGAAAAAGTGCGCTGTTTTTCGTGACATTTAGAAAACTACGTATATTTCTTTAGGAAAAAATTACTAATTGGTGGTGTGAAAAGTATAAGTAATTGGTGATAAATAGTGTGATAAGAAGTAATTCTTCTTAATTTATTCTTCTGAGTAGACGGTACTCTTCATCAATGAGAAGTATGACCACGTAGTGCTCATTACCTGGAAGAAAAATCAAGATGTTAGGATGCTAGTCTGTTGCTAGGCAAAAATTGGTAGTCTTCCACTCTTAAACAAGGGCCTGCCCCTTATACGAGTAACGGCACAATGGACGACCACTTGCCATTTCCATCCACCGGTTTCCTGCAACTCTGACGATATTCTCGGTCCACCTGGTGGGAGGCCTGCTAACGCAATCTTAGTTAAATATTACTATCAGAAAAAGACGTGCTGCGTGCTGCTACTAAGAGTTATTTAATGGAAAAAGCCAATAACATTTCGTTCGACCTAGGATTCAAACCCAGGACCTCATGCTCAACAGTCGTGTTTACGACCACAAAAGAGGAAGGCTTTTTATTTAGTACAGATACACAGTTTCTATAACTATGATTTTTAATAAATCCATTTCTTACCTTACTGAACATATTTAGGGAGACAACAGCATATTTCAAGGATGTCACGCAACATGGATTTTGGGATCTAAAACGTAAATAAAACCGTTATCAACCTTTTTAAAATAACTCCATCCAGTTCATTGTTCACACATGTAGCTTAAATTAAGACGCACGTTAAAGAAATATAAGCTTTACATGTTTACGAATTAAGTTGAAAATTGATTGTTTCAGTGTTTGGTATTGTATAGTATTTTAAAACAATTTGTAAAAACAGTGATATAGTAAGATTGATTACATTTTGATGATGAGCCAGACAGCCACTTTGTATTGTTTGTTGCCGTTGTACCACTGGTTTGTATAGGCTACGTCACCTATACTGGCACTCTGGAAAAAATAACAAATTAGTGTTCTCTATAAAAATGTTTATGAATAAATCTGTAATGTCTTCAGAAGAAATTCAGGCGTGAGATAGTCGTAAGTGTATGCCCTACACACTACTTACATAGAATAACCTTTGTCACCGACGCTTTGATGTCGACCTGATTGGTGTTGTGGCTAAGCGATTGAACTACTGCATTTGGAGTTACGAGTATGATTCCCGCACAGAAATATGTGTGAACCGCAGATGTTTGTCCCGAGTCTATGTGTGTGTGTACGTGATATTTCAAGTTTGTGAAACGCACCCACGATACAGGAGAAAGTACTAGTGTATGGCGGGGATTAAAAAGAAAAACCTTTTGCAGTACTTTGGGAATAATTACTATTGGTTAGTCTAAGTAGCTATGAAATAGTATTTTTTTTTTTTTTTTTTTTTTTTTTTTTAAAAATACGTCGCCCCACACTAGGAATTTCTCCTGTATCGTGGGTGCGTTTCACAAACATGAAATATCACAAACACAAACACCCAGACTCGGGACAAACATCTGTGGTACGCACAAAGTTTTGCCCCGTGCGGGAATCGAACCCGCAACCCTTAGCGCAGCAGTCCAATCGCTTAACCACTGCGCTAATCAGGTCGTCAATCGTATTACAACATTGGTTCTCGCCGGAGTTGCATAACCCGAACTTAGGTATAATGATTCTGGCTGGGAAATCACCGCGCCTACGTGCCACATCTATGACTATTTATGTACCTATTAGTTGATCTCTATAATATATAGTAAAGTATTACCGCTCCAGTAAGTATCTCGCCGTAGTAACACAAATACAAAACAGTCAACATGGACGCGCCGACTGCTACATAATTGTTCAGCACGTAAATTGGACCGCGGGCGAACTGAAAACAAAATACTACCTATGTAATACACAGAAAACCCACCTCGAACAATTCATGAAAATATAGCTTTGTATTACGAAATTATTTATAACTTGCAACAGTGTACTACTGCTTTAGGCTGGTCTCACGGCTGTCCAGGAGACCTGTACGGGACGTCCGAACACAGGAGACTCGTACGGGAAGCGCCCGCAGTGCTCTGAAACGAGGGTTCAGTACTATACGGTTGCTAGGACGTGGGTAGCGTTGTACGGGCTCTACCCGGAGCAGGTCGCAAACGGATAAATCCGTGTCGCAGTCAAACAATGTGTTAGCGTCTCACGTGTTTATCCATTCCGGGAATTGGTACGGGTCTCCCGGGCAGCTGTGAAACCAACCTAAAGGCTGTGTGAACGCGTATGATCGTAAAACATTAGTAAGGCAGCATTAATTCGTCCGCCTCATTCTACATTTTGTCATTTAAACATATTTTGGTTATTAGGTAACATTGAAATTCGCAAACTTTCACGTTACAATAAGTAACTGTAAGAATTTTCGGGTGGATATGGCAGTAAGTTCGAAACCGAGGCCTCGAAACGAAACTAAACCTAAATATTTGGGGCTCTTTTATTGGTATGATTACATTTTATTTAAATTTCAATCACAATGCGTATCCGCTGTCAGAGATATAGCTAAATTCTAACACCAAGCACATTTTAATGGTGCCGCTATCTACCCCCTTACCATTAAGTCTAAAAGCAGGACATTTTCCATTGTGGAAGCAACGCGCGGCGTCTTGATTCCACAGAGCTTGCTTTACAAGTTCATGGTATGGCTATTTAGTGGACCTTCTTTGTATTTTTTGTTGTATGATCTTACGGACTGTAAAGATATCCTGCTTCGTGGAATAGGTTTAACGTTTTTATTCGAGCTCAATTGTAGCAAAACGTTCATTCCGTGCTTTAGAAAGAAACTTGAGTGTTAAAGGGGAGCAAATTGAATACAGTTTAGAACATACAAACACTTTATTAGAAGGTGAAGACGTACTGATTTCAGATCAATCAGAAAAAAATATAAAAACATGACGTATGTAACTATTATTTATTGAGTGAACCATTTGGGGAGAGGCTCAGAATCACTCAATGAGCTTTAGTGAGAGCCATATTTAGGGTTTCTTAGCGCGACAGGATTCCAAATACGGAAAGAAATGGAGTCACCGACATAGCTCAAATAATATGCAAGTTGAAGTTGGCAATGGGCAGGTCATTTCGCTCGAAGAACCAAAAACCGCTGGGAAAGAAAGGTTCTCGAGTGGCGACCACGAAACGGAAGATGCAGCATTGGCAAGCCTCCACCAGGGGGATCAACGATATCGTCAGGGTTGCGGGCAACCCGTGGATACAAATGGCCAGTGTTCGTTCATTGTGGTGATCTAAGGGGGAAGCCTTTGTTGAACAGTGGACGTCTTTCGGCTGATGATGATCATTTGGGGACCTATACGTGTAGTTGAATCGGTTATGAACTGAAAAGTTTTCTTTTGTATGGTCATAACTAACACCATTGCTAATTTCCGTTTCAATGATCATCCCCATTCAGTTCTCACTATGAGTAATGACGAACACGATGTATTAGAGGTACATTCAGCTCTCAATCCACCGTACAGACAATTCCTTAGAACAATAACCAATAAACTATTACTCACTTTACCCGCGAAACTGAAAGCACACGTCGTGATCCCCACGAACAATAGATTAATGAATATCATCCGGTTGAAAACGTTATCCAACTGTCGAGATAGCCTGTCAACAAATGAAATACGTGTTTTATTTATGCCCACCCCTATGTCGGCTTTGATGTTCAGGGATTTAGAATCCGCATGGCGTAAGTGCTACAAAAATATTTTGATATACGCAGGTATTTTTTGTCAGATGTGTTGAAAATAAGGCAAAAAGTTGAAGACTTTCAATTTCGATTTTTGTTTTATAAATGCTGTAGATTTTGATTGGTTTTTCTATTTTATTATACCTATACATAGTCGAGTTTTGTCCAAAATATTGAGTACTTTTAGTTCAGTAAGATCTTCAGAATTTTGAAACTAGCCTTATCCTTTCCGAAGCCTCTCTGTATAACATTCGAGTACACACCATAAAACTTGGATAAGTAGGATTCTAATATTACATAGCCCATTGGTCCATATGAGGACATCGTTAAAACTGCGAAAAAACTTTGTACGATGTTGGCACAGAACCAGGAAATGTGAGCTTTAATAAAGATTGATAGGATGACTTCGGCTGAAGTTGTCGAGAAGGATTCCATGTGGTTAGTAGTTATACCTACCACTACTTCAGCCTTTCCTTTCAAGGAAATACGAAATCTTTTACTTGCAGTATATTAAAGATGTTGATGCGTATTTTTAGTAAATGCAGAAAAATAATGACTACCTAATTGAAGCAGTGCCTAAGCGATTGGACTGCTGCGCTAACGGTTGTGGGTCCATTCCCACACGGGGTAAAAATTTATACGATCCGCAGATGTTTGTCCCCAGTTTTGGTGTTTGTGTATGTGATATTTCATGTTTGTGAAACACATCCACGATACAAGAAAAATTCCTAGAGTGGGGCGAAGTCTAAAAAAAAATGCTCGAATTACTTGAAGCTGAGAACTGTAAACAGTTCTAAAGCTAATATATATATTCGAATGAAGCTTAAAAAAGATGGAAGGATGAAAACAATTCTTCACCAACCTGATTAACTTCTGGTGTCTCATCACAAATTGCTTTATAGTGGGCCCGTCGTTCTCGCTATCGTTTTCAATCGGATCTACTTTTTTAGAAGGCTCTGGCTTGATTTGAGCTAGGTCATCTTGAAGCATCAAAAATTCCGTTCCAAGAAGCGCGCACGATGTTATCATGATTAATTCAGAACCCATGTAGAAAACAATAAGGAGAAACACTGAAATAATATAAATATGTTATTGGTAGTAAAAATTATACAGGTTGCCAAAACATTGACGTCAAGAAAAAAATTGGTCCCTCGTATCGTGGGGTATTTTCTGACTTTTTGAGTATTTTTGACCCGGCCAGATTAAATATTTATTGGGAGATTTTTTTTCTTTTTGCCACAAATTCTTCATAAGTTTTACTTTTATGTATAATACAATACGTTACGTAACTTTACTTTGATAGACATTATGAAAATGTTGGTCTAAAGTGTAAAAAATATGTTATGGAAATTACCCCCATGGTAATTCGGATACCTCACGACACGAGGACCTAATTTTTTTATCAATGTTTCGGCCGCCCTGTAATTATAATAACAATAGTAGACGTTATGATTTATAAACCAAAATATCAGTAACCAGTCCTACTTACTAGTATAGTGCTGGAAAAAGTACACCAGGATATAAATCACCCAGTTCTTAGTGGGGTCGAACGGGTAGCTCGAAGCGATGGGCAGCAGCAACTCGCAGTCCTGTTGTAAAATAAATCTCCGGACTAAAGTTTCTAATAACGGTGATAGCAAGTATTGGAACGAGCCATACACGGTCACAAAGTAGGTGGCTGAAATATTGTTTCGAAACGTTATTGTTTGAGAGTTTGAAATTGAAGGATATTTGATTTTTTGGAGTATTAAAAATATTTTAGCAATAGCGACAATACAAAGCGAAATGTATCAAAGGATTTTGTAGGACCGAGAATTTTTGGTCAGGTAGTTCGCTTTATGGAGGTCAAACGCAACTTAAATTGTGTGGAAGTGTTCAGAGCATTTCATGTGCCTTTATTTGAACCATATAATTATTAGCTGACTAGCAAACAGGCATCAATACATTAGTTGTAATTTGTAAATCGTGATTGATGGCGAAAAGTTTCCAAAACAGTATTGTAAGTGCGTTAGCCCTAAGACAACACAAATTCAGTTACCCTTGTTGCAAACGTTGAGTCGTCCAAGTTGTGCATTCTTTGCTTCGGTCTGACTTTTAGTAAACTTCGTCCTCCAAAGACCACCGAGTTCTGATATAAATTGAGATACTTCTGATGTCTGTGGTATTAGAACAGTAGCTTTTAGGATTGCTAAAACAAAGTTTTAAATAATTTAATCACGATTTTATCTATGAGAGACGCTCAAAGCAGATATGAATGGCGGAGAAAAAGAGAGGCCTATACCCAGCAGTGGGTGATACCGGGCTTAAACGATGATGATGATGATCAATGCTTTTTCTTAGATATCTGTTGGAACATTGATCAGGTATTTAGATAAATATTTACAAAGTGTAATAAATCGTTTTCAAGTTTTTATGTACTACCTCTAAGTAAAATTTTCCACTTCAGAAACTGAGGATAAATTACTTCAATTTCCAATCATTTTAGGCTAATATAAAGGGTATACATACATTGGATAGAAACAAGGAACGGTGGTAGCATAGCAGCAACTTGTACCATCTCATTTTGTTTCAGCATTACGGCCATGCGGACGCTTAGCGCGCAAATATGTATCAGTAATGCTGGAACTATGAATAAATAACGCCAATACGCTCTGGAAGAAATTCCAGAGCGGCTTGTCGTCCTCTAAATATCTAGACAAGCCAAAACAGGGTATAAAATACGTCAAGTGTAATAATGACTTTATTTTATTAGGAAAGAAAGTTTGTTACTTTGGTGATGAAGTCCAGAACTTTCTTGGATGGCATTTAACTTGGCTTATTGGGTTATATATCATAGTATTGTATAACATGCAAGAAGCAGTTCGATGCTATTTGCCGTGATACTTATACGGGAAATAAAATCTTTCTAGGGTCATAGCAGACATTTTGAATTTGAAAAGGATCGTCAGCGTACCATCTCGAGCCATGCAGTATTTTTTGTATAGATATATATATAGCACCGCAACGCACGCTAACTGCAACTGTAACGGAATCGCTTCGCCTCAAGACTGTCGTAGCATGTTGGCTGTCGTAGCGTGTTGGCCATCGTAGCAAGTTGGCCATCGTAGTATATTGGCCATCGTAGCATATTGGTTGTCGTAGCGTATTGGCCGTCGTAACATTTTGGCTGTCGTAACATGTTGGTTTTCGTAGCATGCTGGCTGTTGTATTGGTTAGGCCGTCGCAGTGTGTTGAACCTCGTAGCATGTAGGCCATCGTCGCAGGTCATTCGTATCAGGCCGTCGAAGCGTATGTTACGTAAATTTGACGCCTGTTTTACGACGAAGCGATAGGCGATACAGTTACGATTCCTTTCAAATTTGATAATTATGACCTACATTTCATATTTTTAAAATATACTACATTTAGAGGGAAGCAAGGTATGTATAAAAACGCGCTCTCTATACTAACTATTACTAGTACCGGTTAGGTTAGATAGTGGTAGGTACTAGGTTAGTTACTAACCTAACCACTGTACCAGTACGGGCCAAAACTGGCCGCACATGCAATTCAATTTTACCACTAGACCTAATTACAATCTTATCCTTATAACAAGTATAGGGTAGAAATAAAATAAATAATGTAAATAAAAATACCTGACATTAAACTTCTGCAGAAAATCAAAACTTGTCCGAAAACAGTGCGCATATTCTTCGGGAAAGTATTTTAGCGCCTCCATCTTATTCGTATGGTCTGAAGTTGATCGAGTACCGGAGCGAGAATGATGCATTTGTCCCAAGAGAATACATTTGTTTGTGGCTACCGAATCAAATTATTGGATAGCTGTTCATGATATCTGTAATTTCTTTCAGGGTTCGGTATGTTCAATAAAAAATACAAAGAACCATCTGATGCTAAGCGATATAGATTCTAGGTCCCCTCCGCGTAGATTCTAGATAAAAATTATGGTTATTTTGAGTGAAATACCCTCTTGAGCGTTCTCAGAAGTTTTAACACAATTTGATCAATGGTTTTGTAACGCATACGGAACGGACTTGCAAACATTTTTTTTTAGAATTTGCTAAAATAATATTTTTGAACACGAATGAAGTCGGTCTTTTACATATTACAAGCCATTTCAAATACAGAAACTGCAGCATGAATAGCTGGCAATGGAATTCCTCACAAATTTCATTATACCGTAGTATTTTTGTCATGTAAATGGGTTTACACAAATCTTATGAATACCGAAAATAAATGTTGGAAGTTTGTGTACCGTGTGTATAGGTCACAAAATATTAGTAGTAATAATTCTAACCTGATTCACTCTAAAAATACACATTACTATAGAGGCAGATAGTACAAACGATAAAACAGAGCGGAGCCACGGTACGGCGAAAGTCGCGGGTTCGAGTCCCGCTCGTGTCATTTTTCAAGTTTCCTTTATCAATTTAGCCAAACCATAAAAGTAGATTTTTAGACGAAAATCCCAAAAACGTTTCGACTAGACCTAACAGACTTTATGAAGACCTTAACCCTAGTAATAAAGCAAAAAAGCTAAGCTGCAGCGTTGTGCTGGTTATATTTTTTTAAAAACGTCGCCCCATACTAGGAATTTCTCCTGTATTGTGGGTGCGTTTCACAAACATGAAATATCACATACCCAAACACCCAGACTCGGGACAAACATCTGAGGATCGCACAAATTATTGTCCCGTGCTGGAATCGAACCCGCAACCCTTAGCGCAGCAGTCCAATTGCTCAGCCAATACGCCGCTCAAATTATTATTTATTGAAAACATACTGAGCCATGAATATGTTTTACGATCTCACCCTTAGCACATAAAGCGCACTAAAAGCGCGTAATTTCGTTCAAGAATAATTTGCACCATATAATTTTAGTAGCCCCCCACTGAGTGAACATTACTTTCTACGACCTTCGTGTCCTAGGCATATTATTTGTGGTGGACATGTAATCTACAAAATTACGTATAAACGCCAGCGTCGGGTATTACCCGAGTATTAATGTGCCGTTATTTTGTTAATTTCGCACTGGAATCAATGAAAACTGTAATTTTGCAATCATTACGTGTTGCAGGAAATTAAATGTTTAATGTTGTTTGTTTGTTTATTTCTTTTTGTTTATGTGGACATTTCTAGTAGTAGCTAACGGTGTTTGGAATAAAGTTTGAATGACGCTAGGTTTTGGAATAAATTGTGAAGTAAATGTTCCGAGTATCCCGTTGAAATCTAAAAGGAAGGCAAAATTGTGTGTACAATAAAAGGTTGTTCCGACTGATCTAACATTGTCCCAACCAACCCGGGACTCCAAAATGTGGATTTGAATGGAAAAAGCATTCCTTCAACTTCCGTCAGAAAGGAAGCAACATTATGTGTTTTTTACACACCTACATCAGCATACAAAATGAAAAGAAGCTTGTGTATTCCCCGAGAATTTGTTGGACAAGCTCAGAACATGACAAACGGGCACAATATATTTACGATGGAAAATGTATGATTTTAGATCCGCTTCTGTTGAAATATTGTGGAGGATCCGCTATTGGCACTGGCAAATGCTCACTTTGAAGCAATATCGGGACTTTTATGTCTTCCTCTGTTACTGTTCTTTTTAGGTAAGCAGAACTCTATGTAGATATGGCAAACAAAGAACCTGGCTAAAAAGATGTACTTTGGGTGTTGATCTACTCGTATATGGAGTATATACGAGTATATTTTGTTTCAATGTGGAATACAACCAGTGTATTTTTTATTACTAATAAAACGTGTCTATACAAAAACTCCCGATATTATATAAAGCGCTAGCAAATTCCAGGTAAGACCATAAATTCCTGGTTACACGTTTCCAGACCTTAGTGTTAAAATTCAATTATCGGGCAACGAATAATTTATTTGTTTATTAACGCTGTCCAAAAACAATTCGTCTTCCCAAATTTAACACCTATTCTTTGTAAAGTCGTTTCTGTAATAATTTATTGAGGCAGGCGTAACGTTGCCGAAATCCATTATGGAAATAATGGTTTCTGAGGAAAGGACCCTTACCTCGGATGTCCGCCACGATTAGTAAACCAAACAACAAAAGCTGTTGGATCCCGGTTCTCACCGATTTAAAGGTGCGTAAGGGCTCAGGTACTAAGGGACCTACGTCACGTCTCTAAGGCTTCAAAGTTTGTGTTGGCCTCCTTTATACCTATAATATTTGTAATATTTTGCTTCGCTGCCAATATTTTATTCCTGAAATTGGAACTGATATTTTATTTATTACTATTGCATAATACAACATCATTTAAAAGATCGTTTCCCATATAACCGATTCAGCGGTTTGACTGTGGGGTTATGCTCGGTACTTTTAGATTGAATGAATTTATATAATGACTATTCCAAACGTTCAATTTGATTGTTAATCATGAAAACAATTAAATATTATACTAATAACGCATACATTGAACACGTTTATAATGACCAGAAAATACTGCCTGAAAAGCCTATAGTCCCCAAAGTTAAATACTACATTAAATTGTTAAAACCGTAATTAAAACGATTGCGCCACAAAGGACCAGTTTGGTCGGAAACGGGAAACTTTTCATCAACCTATTCAAAAACTTTCCAAAGTTATTATTGACATTTTCTCATCACGAACAAAATGACGCTCAGAGTAAAAACAATGGCAGGATTTCGCTCCAACGGCGAACTGGAACAACATTTTGATTTATAACTCTTGGCGGCTTATAAATACTGATGTTCAGAATTCCGTTAGACTGGGAACTGACTTCAGCGTACTCGTGGATTACTAGTTGATGTTGAATAATTATCGTAGCTTAGTATATATTTTATTTTGACATTTAATTTGGTTTTGAGGCAGTTAGAGAGCTTCCTCGAATGATTGATGATAGCTAAATACGTTGCACCATTGGCAGTCAACTGCGTTACCATCCTTGTCGACTGGCTAATCCTAAAGCCTTGGTACTTTACGCAAGTGTATTACCGGAATGGGTTTGTAGGCGTTTTTGCACACACAATTCCCAGGACCAAGCCTATTGTTATTTTTCGAGCTCAAGTATTTGTTACACGCGTTTAAAGTTTAATGGAGACTAGAATGGGCTTGTATCTTCGTGCATGCACAAGAGTTGCTCCTTAGCTACTCATGTTTTAAGTACAAAGCAGATACCTACCATATTCTGGGTAGGCAAAAATGGGCCTATTTTCCAGACAGTTTAAGTCCCATGAAATAGAAGAAAGCTTGAAAACTACGGTTTTTGGAATTGTAGCCAAGTGACAATATACATGCAGAAAATTTTATACATATATTTAGCTATCCTGAATGGTACTGATAGTGTATCAAGTCTCATATTGCCATAATTATTCTCTTCAAGTGTCGCCGAAAAGTCGAATTCAACGAAACTAAGTTATAAATGTAAGCTAGAAAAGTTGCAAGCACTTCCAGCAAACAAAAACCAGTCTGGATTACTTACTAAAAAACCCGTAGGAATATATTTTATATTAATAGCACCACTTTAATAGGTAAAAGGCTTTAAGTTTGAATTTATTGGGGCCATTATATGTAATTTACAATGCGCAACCAATGAGTTTGGACCGACCTACATTTAAGGCAAAAAGTTAAACACTGAAATCTAGATAAGCTGATAAACACGGGCAAGTCTACCTTCACTGTTTAACGATTCGTAAGAGTTTGCATTATTAAATTGGGTCGTTTCGTCGTAATAAATGTCACCTATTAAGTAAGAGGATGCCACGTGGTATGTAAGCTTATCGTGTGTTACCATCGTGTGACATCAGACGCGAGTAGGATAACTAAAATTACATTTTTGTTTAAAGAAATCTGTCGGTTAACAGTTTTTGTTTTTGACATTTCTATAGGGAAACTGTTCCCATATTGGTTATTTGATTTATTTTAATAATTTTGAAGCAGTTGAAATACTAATTTTTCAAATCCTTGTAAATTATGCGGGGTTTTTGAGCAACAAGCATTTTTTAAAATAAGAATTTGTAAAATCTTTTGGCAAATGGTCTTAACTGCCCAATTATCCGTGCACTGGAATGGATGCGTTAGAACTAGTCTTGTCTATTTGTAAATGTCTGTAAGTGGTTTCTTCATCAACATCAGCCGAAATCCACTGTTGAACAAAGGTCTCCCCCTTAGAACGCAAAGTAAGTGATTTGTTGAATGAAATTCTCTTGAAAATACAAAATGTCAACACCGAGCGTAGTGATCAAAGTTCCTTCTTTACTTCCGTCTCTGTTCTCTGTGAAAAGGCCTTTGCTGATAAGTTTTAAATCGGTCATCTACACTTTATAACATTAACAAAAAAGGAGGGTACATTTTATACTATTACAAAAAATATAAAAATACCTAATTAAACATAACATAACATCACGCTTGTATTCCACGAAAGGGTAGGCAGAGAGAGGTGCACATATAGTACGCCCAAATTTCGTCAGTTATGTTTTTCGGTCCCAATGTAATAGGGGGCGAGCCTATTGCCATCAACCGGGCACAAATACAGACTCCGTACTGCTACTGAGAATTACCTAATGGAAAAACCCAGTAACACTTTTGCCGGCCCAGGATTCGAACCCAGGACCTCGTGCTCAGCAGTCGCGCTTAGCGACCACTAGACCAACGAGGCAGTCAATATAAAAATATCTTATTTTAGGTCCCTAATCTCGTTGTAACCTGTATTCATGAACTGAAACATCGCTTGACCATTATGGTCAGCGGCTTATGTAAGCCGATCAACAAATTGTCTTCATGGACCGACGGAGTAACGTTTAACATTATCGAATGTCTGGAAAGAAGTTAGTTATCACTTCAACTCGCCAAGTTTCGGGGCGTACTTATGGCAGTCCTTATCTAGGAGACGCCACATCAATACAGAATGCGCTACTACGAGTCCTGTGAGATGTTAATGTTCTTATTAAGGAATTAAAACGCAAATACAATCCGCAATGGAAGTTTATAATTATTGCTGTATTAACTACAATGTGACAGATTGTATCATTAAAATTTGATCTAAAAGTCAGGTTAAGTAGATCAAGGCTTTAGATGCCGCGAGTTACAAAATTAAAAAAATAAATACCATTTTAAGAGGCCAGCATATTGACAATTTCCAGACATGTACCTACAGCATACGCTGCTGGTGACATTCTGTTTAGTGTGCTTTTAGAATAAAGATAAAACCGTTGGGTGTATGACTGTAATCCATAATCGTCTAGGCATCATGACCTTTTTTTTTTACCGTCATACAACTCAAAACATATTATACTACTACCAATGCTTGCCTTGCCTTCCTCGTGGCTCGGAGAAAAGATCCAGTGTTGAATATGATAAAAATCATCACATCAGCCTATTTTAGTCCACTGCTGGACGTAGGTCTCCCTCAGGGTACACCACTAGGCCCGCTCTCCCGTTTTCGCCATCCACTCACTACCACCTAACCTTCCTCTACTCATGGGTTCCATATGGCCGGATGAAATTAATCTAGATAAAAATTGTTTACCTAGAGCTTACCTAGATCCACTATAAGACTTGCTAAAAGATAAAATAGCAAAATGCAAAGCTAATCCGATTATGTTTGAAGCATGACTTTGTAGAAACAGTTGAGTTGATTTCTAAAACTGTCCCATTTATAATTTAACGGTTTAACCCTGTCTCACCTACCCCTGTGTTTTGTGGTTTAACCCTATTAAATTTTAGTACAACTAAAGTTATTGTGGGATCTATAAAACTTATATAAGCCAAGTTTTGAGCTGCACTTAAACTGAGTACGTAACTAATATTCTAACAATTATGACAGTTGACTGGGTCTTATTATATTTGCGTCTAGACTGAGCTATTCAGTGAGTGTCAAGGATTGGATTATTCATGTGTCGGAGGAAAGAAGACATACACCAACGTATACTACAATATATTCGTATACTTTAGTTCTATCTAAATACGTCAAGGTTAATGTTTGGGAAAATATTTCTTAGCTTATGAAAAGAATAAAACTAGTTATCAATTTAATCATTCAGCTGTACATAAAGTCTTTATTTCACTGAGAACTGTGTCAAAATGTTTGTGGGAATGTAACTTGATTACCTCTTATGTTGTGTGCTATAGAAATAAAATATTTTGTACTACTTATTTTTCATTATTATTTTATCTGAGTTTCAGATTTTTAACTTGATTAATTTGTGTATAACTGACTGCGCCCCGCGGTGTTACCCGCTACATTTTTAGGGATAAAAAGCTTGTGTTAATCTAGGGTGTTAGCTACCCCCATACGAAATTTCATCAAAATCGATCTCGCCGTTTGAGCGTGAAGAGGTAATAAACATACAAACACACTTACAAACTTTCGCCTTTATAATATTATTGTGATACATTGCTTAACTACCTATCAACATCATCAGTCGGAAGACGTCCACTGTTGAACAAAGACCTCCCCCTTAGAACGCTACAATGGAGAACAACTTACTTGCATCCACCGCTTGCTCTGATGCCTCGTCGGTCCACCTGGTAGGAGGCCCGCCGACACTGCGTCTTCCGACTCGTGGTCGCCACTCAAGAACCTTTTCTCCAGCGGTTTTATCGGTTCTTCGAGTGATATATCTTGCCCATTTCCACTTCAACTTGCATATTCTTTCTTCATTATCTATAATGAACAATGAATGCCGTCATAACACTATCTACGGTTGTTCAGTTGCTGTACCTAAGCACTCTACCAAGTTAAATAACTTAGTACCCGCTGGTTTATTCATATTACCAGTCAATCTCAATACACAGGTGCAGGTAAAAACCCTCAAATAAATATTCAAACGCCGTTAAGGTCAAGATGTCATATAATATTTAATACCGCGGAAACGAAGGTTCCTTTTAATATAAACCGATGTAAAACACAATAAAACACCATTTTGCGGCGACACCATTTTTGAGGAAAATATTCCAACTTTTGGTACATACGTATGTATGTTTATTTAATTTCTCGTGACAAGCTGTCTCGGACATGATGAGGGTACTAACAACAAAACCTTTTAGAAAATATCTAAATGTTGTCCGTTCACAACTCAAATATTGCGACACCAAATATCATTATGTAATGTGTGAGTTTTAATGGGAATTAATGGGGAAAAGCGTCCGTTTTAGGGTTCTAGGAAGGCTGAGTGTGTATTGGTCTTTTTGTCCGCGATACTCGTCATCTCATCATCGACTCTAGGACCAAGAAATTTCTTTTTAGAACTCATTACTGGAATCTGTATAATGCATGAGCAGTACGTACCTATGTTGAATGTTAAATTATATTATGTTCGTTGGTTGGTCAGCGTTAAAAATAAAAGTCAAGAAGTAGAAGAATTTTTCCCATATACAGATGGTCCTTTGTCATTACCATGTTTTGCACATCTATCACAAAGTATTTATGACATGTATTCCATTAATCCGTCTGTTAACTTTGTACATTGAACATAGAAATGGTTCCTACAGTCCCTGTTTTTGGTCCTTTGGAACCTATATGAACATACCCAAATATTTTGCGTGAATTACGTTTGTAGTTCTGGTAGGCCGTAAATTTAAAAAGCGCGTCTGTAAGCAATCAGTCTTACGTAAGCCACACAATATAGGTATACCACGCTTATCTCCCAGAGCGATTTATTAGTCAACTAAGGTAAATCTATTACGGTGTTCCTAGCTCGGCTGAGGGAAATGGATTACTTCAGGCTTTCGCCAGACGATAAAGTAGTACTTAACTACTTATTACACGAACATACGTGGGGTTACCTTGGTAATATAATCTTAGGAATATTCGACTCAGTTTTAGACTATCTTGGGATGTTTACTCTACGTTAATTGCGAAATGCAGAAAGATTTATTTTAACAATGTTTGTAATTTATTTATTTAAAGAAACATATGCTATGGTGCGTTCATTTAAATCTTGGATGTGTATATTAATATTGTTACTGTGCAAAAGAGGTGTGTCTTACTATCTCTCTGTTACGATGGCAGTTCTTCTGTTTTTACGTATAAACCACTAAACCGATTATGATGAAATTTTATACAGGTATAGCTTGAACACAGCCACGAGTCAAGACATAGACTATAATTATGACGGGAAAACCTATTTTTTATTTCATTTTTTTTTATTATTTTTGTTTTTTTCGCCAACGACGCGCGACGATATCGACGAAGCTATTAATTAATTAAGAACCGTTTAAATACTATCACGTCGCCCATTTCTATCAGGGTGTATTAATGTGAAAAGAAGTCGAAGCATCATCACTTTATCTATCCAGCCAGTAGTAGGGACGAGTGGTCGAGTGCTCTCATATGAGGGCACGTTGCTGCCAACGGTCAATTGACTTTGAAACTAGAATCCGATCGCTCTTTCCAACTCGGAGGAGGTTCAAGGGGGCTTCCCAACGTACTTTCTTCGGGGCTACCTTTTTTCCAGGCTTTGAGGATTTATCTTGTGCTAACGCTTTTTTCTGTCTTTGCTGGTGGTAAGTATTTTTCAAAGGTAAACCATCTAGCCATGTAAAATAGGGTATACAACTAAATACACAATTGCTGCAAGAAGAAAAGAACTATGTATGTCATAAAAATATCATGTACCTTTATAAATAAATAAATAATAAATAAGAAGACCTACAGGTCGTTAGTTTGTAAAAGGATCATTCTCAGTATAGAATAAAATAGAATAGGTTATTTGCTTGAAATAATGGTGTTTACAGGTAGTTTTAGTAAAAATAGTCTCACATATTTCGGTAGATAATATTTAAATGTGAGAAAACTTGCTGATGCTTTGAAGTTTTTTATTAATAATACTAAGTTACTGTAAATTTATAATTTACTGTCTTTTGTCCTCGGCTTCACCCGCGTTAAGTATCCTTCCTTTCTCGGGTCGTAAACTTTTTACATGCCAAATTGCATCAAAATCCGTCCAGCGGTTTAGTCGTGAAGCCGTAACAAACAGAGTTACTTTCAAATTTATAATATTAGTATATATAGAAGTACCTATGGAAGTATGGGAAGTGGTAAAAACATCATGTATAAATATCTAAATGATTTACAGGAATTTAGACCTTATGACGATCACATTAAGGTACTTACATAGATGCAGCTACCGTTTATTACTAGCTTGTCAACATGCGCATGTAATCTTATTTGGTCAGATGTAATTGTGCAGGGAGTTCGGCAAACATCTAATATACTCTATATATTCTAGCATCAGTTGCTTAGACGTCTCCATCCAAGTGTTTGGCGTTAGTATCGACTCATCTTGAGATGGCAACAGTATTGCATCATTACTTTGTATATTATCGCCCTTACACAATGTTTTTTTTTGTCGTATGGTTGATGAAAACTCTGGCATGGCTTTACACTGTTGAATTCTCTTAGGTGCGCCGGTTTCCACACGATGTTTTCGTTCACTGTTTTTAGCAATTGACTTTTTTTATAGTACGCACATGATTTCGTGAATACATCGGTACGTACCGGACAGGGCTTTGAATTTGCGACCTATCACTTGATAGTGCAACGGCCATACCACTTGCGTAATTAAAATACCTACCTAACATGGCTTTACACACCGTCGAATTCTTTCAGGTTTGCCGGTTTCCTCACGATGTTTTAGTCCACCGTTTTTAGCAACCGATATCTATCGTTAAAATTTAACCTTGTCTCAGAGTAGTAATTTCTGTTATACCAGACTACTCTGTTGTGCTAGAAGTCCACTCAGAATACAGAATAAACGAAGTCTAAACACTCAGCTTCTGTTAATCGTGTCGTTATACTCATTAATGATGGCGATGAAGCTGCAAAAATGTTGACTGCCCATATCCCACAGCTGGGCAAAAACCTCCACTCTTCCAAAAGGTTACAAAGGTACTATAAATAGTATACAAGATACTATGTCTGTATTTACGTCATCACATCCTAATTTTGGTATCCCGATACCCAAAGCGCTGGCAACTTCCAACACCAACTATTTCTAGCCATGTGAACACGAAACTAAAATCGTATTAATTCAGCCAAGATAGAAGGGCTCTCAGACACAAGATGGTATGACAGCAGTTTCCAAAACTTTGATTACAACGTGACAGGCGCGTTGAAACTTCCGATAGATTCCACCAGTGAGACGTCGCCATATCTGATTAGCTTGTGAACTTGTTACAGTTTGCCACTACTAAGGGTATTGGTGATCTTCGTAAGGGTGTTGAGTTTGTAAGCGTGGTTAGAATGACTTTGTATACGTCACGATAGACTCGATTACGAAGACCACTACTTTTGTTTTAAAAGCCGTTCGATTTCGTGAATGTCATATTTTGACAACTGTGACATGGAAACGGCACTGAAGCTATATTATGAGCATATTAAAATTATTTAAGTTAAGAAGCAAAAACAAATACATACTAATTCTAAATATATAGATAGAATTAGTTAATCCACAATAAATTAAGGTCTTATGTCGTGTGTGTTGGACCTGTGCGTCCTTCAAACGTCATACAATGCATTTAGATAATATTTTCTTAGTAAGAGTTGTGATGTTACCCGAAATAATACAAAACGCTCGCCTTCTATTGCTTGGCACTCTTGCTGATCGTCATCTTTAGCATCATCAGTCGGAAGACGTCCACTATTGAACAAAGGCCTCCCCCTTAAAATGATGGGCGTACATGTGCAAAATTTTCCAGAAAAAAAAGCACACTCAGCGTTCTCTATTTTGCCTGTAAATATTCGCCAGCCAGTATTTAAACTCTTATTGCTACCAATATAACTTGTGTGGGCAAACAGCTAAAACTTTTCAGCATCAATACTCGAACCTCACTCGAATACAGCAACATTAATTAGTCAAATAAACTAGAATAACAAAGGGTCAAGGGAATCTCGAACACGGGTCTCGGCTAACAGGTAAAAGTATATGCTGGGCAAATAGTCACATTATTTACATAATCCTAGGATTTCATACTGTGTCCCGGATTTGCGTCAGATAGACCGAAAGCTTAAATCCCCTTGCGTTTGTAATTACGTCGAAATATAGTGATAAACATTTATCTAAAATGTGTTCTTGTTTTCGTAGATAATGGAGAATTTCGGACGGACATGCATTTGTTTGTACCATAGCTCGGAATTTAATGTATCACGAACATAAAATCACGCCTGTTTTCCCCGAACAAGTAGGCAGAGGTGCTTGCCACCAGAAATTCCAATTTCGAACAATGATGTGACCTGATTAATGACAATAGCACAATGCTGGCCATGCGGCATTTATAAGTAAAGTAAACCACAGGATCAAAATAAAAGCAACAATATCCCTACTAATATTATAAACGCGAAAGCTTGTAAGTATGGATGGAGGTTTGTTACTCTTTCACGTAAAAACGACTAAATTGATTTTAATGAAATTTCACATGGAGGTAGCTGACACCTTGGGTTAACACATAGGCTAATTTGTATTCCGAAAGAATGTAGCGGGTAACACCGTGGGGCGCAGATTTTAAATAAAGGTAACACGCGAATTTTAGCCCCCTTACCTATAATAATAGTTTAAAAAAACTAAAAAACACGCTTTTTATCGAAAACCGAACTAAAAAATAGAAAATAAGTTTTAATCAATTTAAATTAAGAATAGTGTTAAAAATTTCAATAAATATAAATTAATAATAGTGTGAATAAAAACAAAAAATATTTTATTTAAAAAAAGCGTGGGGTGCTTTTTAAGATATTATCAAAGTGATAATCACTCTACTCGTATCTGTCAATAAAATATTTATAACTATTGACACCATGCACCCCACGCTTTTTTAAATAAAATATTTTTTGTTTTTATTCACACTATTATTAATTTATATTTATTGAAATTTTTAACACTATTCTTAATTTAAATTGATTAAAACTTATTTTCTATTTTTTAGTTCGGTTTTCGATAAAAAGCGTGTTTTTTAGTTTTTTTAAACTATTATTTATTTTCTATTTTTTATTAAGATGGTTAGCTACCACGGAGCTTTACCTTAACGCGAGCCGGTCTCGGCGCCCGCGACGGTTAGCTACCACGGAACTTTACCGTAGCGACTAGCGGCTTAGCAGAGGGCGTTGGAGTCGGGACACGCGCGCGACGCTTAGCTACCACGGAACTTTACCGTAGCGACTAGCGGCTTAGCAGAGGGCGTTGGAGTCGGGACACGCGCGCGACGCTTAGCTACCACGGAACTTTACCGTAGCGACTAGCGGCTTAGCAGAGGGCGTTGGAGTCGGGACACGCGCGCGACGCTTAGCTACCACGGAACTTTACCGTAGCGACTAGCGGCTTAGCAGAGGGCGTTTGTGTTGCGGGCTGTAATTATGCTATTTTTATTAATTAATACTTTTTATTAATTATATTATTAAATAATTTTATCAAATTAGTGTATTGTCATCGGTCCTCGATAAATCTACAAAGTTTGAACGAAATCTAGCCGTTTAAAGTGGGTCAAAATCGCGCCCAAAGAAGTCGGTTACAAACATACAAACAAACATACATACATACAAGTGAAGCTAATATAAAGCGTGTAAAAATGGAGAGTGTTAAATAATAATTGATTGAAAAGTACCGGTCACTGACATGTCCATTTGTCCATTGTCCATGTCAAAGAATGGAGATGTCAATCAATATACTTAAGAAGTAGTTATCTGAAAAAAGTAAAACACATGTTAGCATCGTTTATAAGTAAGCGGGTAAATGTTTTTAGTAACATTCTGCATCGCAGTGTAAACAATATGCCAAAGAGAGTTGCCACATTGCTATTCACGACACGTCTTTGCCGGACGAGCAAAGCAAACTGATCGGCAATATTGCATTTCAAGGTTCCATATCAAATCTTTACAAGCAATTCCATGGCTCTTATTCAGATTCCCAACATTTCTTTAAATTTATTCTACAGACTGGCAACACAAACCTTTATGCTAGTTTGTGAAGTTTGAAACTCTCGGAATTCAAAGTGGAACCTCATTTTCATTTTTGTGTTATTCGCTGTGTATGCAATTTTATCGAAGAACTGCGATATCAAATGATGTGACATTTTGTATTGATATTGCTTACTTTGTATGTTTACTTTGTGTTTGTAGCTTAGTAAAAGTCTCTTTTATTACTGAAAATGACATAATATCAAGCCTGGGTTTTTGAAAGTAGGCAGACGTGTTGACTTCGTGCAACTAATTAAAAAAACATTACCTTGTAGTAAAACCTAAAAATACTTTGCGATTGTCCCGCTTTAGAACAACTCACAGCAACTAGACCGCGATCGTTAGAATTATCACATCAACTGAAGTGATCCAAACAAATTATGAAACTTATTCAGAATCAGAGCTTCATGTGCTATGAATGTGTAGGTACAGGTATAAGACCGGTCTCAACAATTTATGTACAATCACACTTATATTATAAAGGCGAAAGTTTGTGTGCGTGTTTGTATGTTTGTAACCTCTTTACCCTCCAATGGCTGGACTGATTTTGAAGAAATTTCATATGAAGGTAGCTGACACCCTGGATGAATACATAGGCTACTTTCTATCCCGAAAAAATGCGGTGGATAACACCGCGGGGCGTAGCTACATAATTTAATGAGACCGTCTACAGTCTACCTTAAGGCGTGCAAATTATTACAGAACCTACTTATTTTTCCAGGTCTTTACTACACTATTTTGTTTCTTCAGACAATTAGCTTCAACAACACAAACGAACTTTTGTCTGTACGTCGACGATAGGAACTTCAGTGTGTGACATTCATAGTTTCTTGACTTAAAACTTAGACTTCCAGCTAAAGTTAGTACTAAGATCCGTTAAACTAGAGAACCAGATTAAACTAGTCATGAGGACTACATTATCTCCCCGGCTCTCACAATAATTATAAACGTCTATTATATTTGTCGGCCATGTTAAAGGGAGCAACCTTGTGGGCCAACTTTGGGGTCACCAAAAAAGAAAGTGTTTTTTGATCTACGTATGTGGTCAAATTCTTTTAACATAACATAACATCACGCTTGTATTCCCCGGGGTAGGCAGAGGTGCACATATAGTCCACCCACATTATGCCAGTTACGTTTTAGGTCCCAATGTAATAGGAGGCGAGCCTATTGCCATCAACCGGGCACAAATCCAGACTCCGTGCTGCTACTGAGAATTACCTAATGGGAAAACCCAGTAACACATTGCCCGACGCGGGATTCGAACCCAGGACCTCGTGCTGAGTAGTCGCGCTTAGCAATCACTAGACCAACGAAGCAGTCAAATTATTTTTTACTTATATTATTAAAAGTCGCCCCACCCTAGGAATTTCTCCTGTATCGTTTACCCTACATCTACCCATACTCTGGACAAACATCTGTGGATCACACAATTTTATCTCCCGTGCGGGATTTGAACCCGCAGCCCTTAGCGCAGCAATCCAATCGTTTAGCCACTACGCTAATTAGGTTGAAAAACATATCATTGAATTAGATAAGTATCATATTTTTAAGCGCAAAATCAGTGGGAAATGGCAATATGAGGGAGAATTCTACATATGTATATCTAACAGTGGGTCAATACAAGACAATGAAAACCATTATCACATTAGGGACAAAAAGCAATAATTATATGTCATATACATATAAATATATTATTGGACAAATGAATACCACTTTTAATTCTTAATTATTTATTGTACACATAACTTAATCTTACACCATTGAGACTTCACTATTCAAATCTTAATTAATTGATCTCAGGAGCTCTAAAGGGTCTAAGACAAAAGGCACGCCACATATCATGAAAGACGTTCTACAGCCGAACGCTAAAATCGACGACTGAATTTATAGCTTGTGGTTTACGTCGAACGGTTGTATTGTGGTCAGTGCCCTGAAATGTGGTAATATTCAAGGATTGGTTGAGTACGACAGCGTCGTCCGGTGTGTCTTGGACGTGCCTTCGACCGGTCCATCTAATCGGAAATATCGGAAGCATCGTATTCGGTTGCAATACTGGACCTGTACGTGATTTAGGAGCTACCTGTATCTGTGGAGACTATACATGGATTATGTAATCATGTTTGGAGACCCATAATGATTTGGGGTTTGTTTCGTATATATATATACGTGATATATAAGTTAGTATAAATAGTTCTGTAATTAGCCAAAATATTGACAGACAGGTTGTGCTGTTGGGCAGTTTGTTGCACCGTTTCTCCTACCCAGCTAGGAAGTGGTAACGGGTGGGCGTTTTTGGAAGTCGTTTTGATGTAATTTGACGATCAAGAAGTACTTAAAATTAAGTCAAGTTTAAATAAATGATTTTTATCTTATCTTTTTCTTTACTGTATGTAAAGGTAGTGATGAAATGTTGGTGAGTATTGTTGTGTCAGGTACGATTCTGAATTGTACTGTGGTAGGGTAAACAGATTGAATGCGGCCTTGTAAACCCAAGCTATGACTGGTCAAATAAGAGGAAATGAAATAAAAATAATCCCCCAATAGGTCCTGAGGTTAAGTGGTTTACTTCACGATCAGACACGATTTGAGTTCGACGCACAAGATGAGAATTTCTTTCAAGCAAAATGCTGCCAAACACGCAAGATCCATGTCTGTATATTCAACATGCTCCAATGATTCATAAGAAAATCCTGGCGCGTGAGAACATTTCGTGAATTGTAAATACTACTTATTGCAATGTTCCAGCTCGAGAACAACACCCACAAACAACTCTAAATGAAACCACACACAGAATTAATTTACTTCTAGCTTTAGTGTATCACTCTACATTCATTTATAATTACCACTGCCTCAGCGACACTTATGTGAATTAAAATACGTGAGTTTCATTAGTAGCGCCACTGTCCTCCGACATAAGGGCGTACTTGTGGGCGTGAAATACACTTTGAAATAACATGTAAGCGAGTTGGCGAGCACAGCTGCAAATTATGCCAAGTGTTCATAATTTTGTTCAGTTGATACCCCGCATGCCTGAAATGTTTGATATACTTCTTTCAGCTTTGATATGCGCAAATTGTGCCAAAATCGAGATGATCCATCAAAGTAATTTTAGTATTGGGCAGATATACGGTAGATACAGCTGCAGAGGAATATTCATAGATCAGGTATAACTAAACATACCTAAGATTGCAAGTTCCAAACAAATATTTGTGCTTTTTTGATTAAATAGGTAGTCTAAGATACCGCTAACTTATGTTATACGAAGGCTTTGTAATTACACCTAAAACTGGTCTAGAATCGCCAAACTCTAGTAATCAAGCCCACTATGATTTTTCAGGCTCTTGTTTCATTTTTTTTTTTTTTTTTAACAAAACGTCGCCCCACACTAAGAATTTCTCCTGTATCGTGGGTGCGTTTCACAAACATGAAATATCACAAACACAAACACCCAGACTCGGGACAAACATGTGTGGTACGCACAAAGTTTTGCCCCGTGCGGGAATCGAACCCGCAACCCTTAGCGCAGCAGTCCAATCGCTTAACCACTGCGCTAATCAGGTCGTCCATTGTGCGTAGTCTAAATATAGTATCGCCTTTTGCAGCAGGACCATGACCCATTCTTCTGATATATATTCTTTACAAGATACTAGTCATCAGAGTATTAGCCTAGACTGTAAAAACTGTATTGATACCTATATTCGTAAATTTGTTTTATGCGGAGTCTTTTGGGCACGTTACCAGTTGACATCGCTGGGGTTGTATATTATTTTTAACTGTTTATTTTTGTACATAATATTACATATGATGTTTTTCGTCTTAGATTCAAATTGTAAATTATTTATGGCGTGTAATTAAAACATAAAAATATTGATTATAAAAATTGACGCATCCCCCAATATTCTACAATCCACGGCTGGTAGTTAGCAACGTGTTACCACGAATCGCGATAGCAAATACGTTTCGAGGCTTGTTCTCGGTTCGTAGAATTGATTCGATAGTACAAATGACGAGAGTGGGTTTGTATGGAGCTTGATAATGGTTTGCTTTAGATAATTCTCGGAAACGCGGCGATACTATGTGATGACAATCGATCGACCTTCCGTGCTTCACTAGTCCCTAGTGTTTATGGAATATTGGAATACAGGATATTTTATCAATCTGTTCATGCAAGGGATAGAAATGTAGGTATACAACATGCACATTTTCGTGTAGTTAATCAGCGTTTGACGCGGTCAGATCTAGGATGGATGATCACTTTTCACATATCGATAGCCTTAACCTCGGAAAGCACATTAAATCTAATTTCTCTGATCTCTGGTCAAATTAGATTCCCTTTGCATCGGACTATGAATTTGAATAAAGAGTGCACCTGTCTGTGCAAAAGTATACAGTAGGTAGTAGGTATACAACATTTTTGAACTGCATTTTTTTGAAGGCTTTGGAATGTTCTGGATCCACAGCCCAGCATAAAAAATCTTTTTATTGTGTGTGTCACTGAGAAAAATCTAAAAACAAAAAGTTTTAACAATTGAAAACGTAGAGACCTATCCTTTGGGAATACATGCTCCCAGTTGTATGACGTCACGAGTGTGAGATTGCCTACTAAATACTGCGGCGAATTCTGTTATGTTTGGTGCAACGACACCGGCGTTCTAACGATGTTTGGGCCCACGTTTTTATTCATTGGTGTTTGCCTATTTGGTTAACCTGTATTCGTGTTTGTTTCAGCCCGTCCTTGCTGCGTTCGGGAATAATAGTATTAGGTTCATTGCACCAGTATTCCCTGAAGAGGTCATAGGCACGAATATATAAATTGGTCCTAAATGGTCTAAGTAAAGGGGTGACTGAAACAGAATTTTGTGATATGTTCATTTCAACTGTTGTACTGTCGTTGTTGCCATGGAAATAAAGAAAGGCCTTTGGTGTGGAACGCAACGTGCGTGGATACCCTTGCATCTTCTCATGTTTCTGGCTCAGCAGGTTGCGCTGGCACTGCTCTTGCTGCGGAGACTCTTAAATGGCAAAAATACAATAGCCTAATTGAGAATTGTAATTTTGAGCCGTTTGGGGTCGAAACATTTGGGCTAAAGAGTCCGAGCGCTCGAACTTCATCAAGAGAACTAGCAAAATGTTGAGTTGACTCTTCGTGATCACAGGGCTGGTTTATTATAAGGTAAAAGAAAAAAAAATGCTATTTTTAAACAAAAACAAAACGATCGTACTTTTGTCATTCTATTTTAAATCTTCACCTACAAATAACTGAATAATTTGGCAATTAGTTTGTCCCATATTTTGTGCGACTAAACATCCTGACTAATTGGTGACGGGTTTTGGTGTGAATGACCTATCTTGCCTAACACTATACAGATTCTAATGTAACCAAACTACGAATTGAGTATTATCAATACGAGCGACTTAGGTTAACTCTTATTTATCAAATAAACAACTTTTCATGATTATTTATTTGATTTCAAAAGGATTTTAATCAGACTATCTAAACATCAAATATGTATTTATTACCCACAGGTATTGTAAATTCATGCTTTGTATATTCTGAACAACTCGCAGTGAGCTAGCGTGGTGATCAATGCTCAATCCTTCTCTATACGAGAAGAGGCCATTGCCCTGCAGTGGGACAGTTACAGGCTGTTATTATTATTTATTATATTCTGAACATAAACGAAACATAATATCACGCCTGTATTTCGCTTAGGGGTAGGCAGAGGTGCACATAATTAAAGTACACCCACATTTCGCCATTTCTGAACAAAGTTGTTCAAAACGAATGACGACCTGATTAGCGCAGTGGCTAAGCGATTGGACTGCTGCGCTAAGGGTTGCGGGTTCGATTCCCGCACGGGGCAAAACTTTGTGCGAACCACAGATGTTTGTCCCGAGTCTGGGTGTTTGTGTATGTGATATTTCATGTTTGTGAAACGCACCCACGACACAGGTGAAATTCCTAGTGTGGGGCGACGTTTAAAAAAAAAAATTCTAAGCCCACACAAATATTCCGTTCTAACGCTACATTTGCAAGCTTCAAATGACCTTATAAATAGAATGAACGTTCGTAGTGCGCGTTTTTTTCTAAATAAAAACACAATATAAACCCTGTTGTGAACACAAGCGCTTTACAGAAACTAATTAAGCTACTTAAACATTTTCTTTTAGTAGGTTCTATAGTAGGCTGTATACTAAAAATTATACGAGTTTCGGCTTAACGGCTTAGTTATGAGCCGAGTAATTGTGACCTTTATTAGTTCATTATGTTTGATCATTATCTACAGTCATTTATTTAAATGTTCAGATATATTATCATTGTTACGATAAGTAGCGTTGCTGGATATCTTTGTTGAAGATTGGCTTCTCGGTGACCGCTGTTAGTTTAAGGTTTTACTTTAGATATTTCTTAAAATAGATACACACACAGGCAAGTTTCAATGTGACTTTTTTAATGTCATAAATACTTTTTAAGATGTTCAAGGACGACTACACTTTGACTGCCTCGTTGGTCTAGTGGTTGCCAAGCGCGACTGCTGAGCACGAAGTCCTGGGTTCGAATCCCGGGTCGGGCAAAGTGTTACTGGGTTTTTCCATTAGGTAATTTCTCAGTAGCAGCACGGAGTCTGGATTTGTGCCCGGTTCATGGCAATAGGCTCGCCCCTATTACATTGGGACCTAAAAACATAACTGGCGAAATGTGGGTGTACTGTATGTGCACCTCTGCCTACCCCTTCGGGGAATACATGCGTGATGTTATGTTTTTTATGACTACACTAAGACACATTGACTCACGGTGACGGAAAACATCGTGAGGAAACCTGGACTTGATTATCTGAAATCATCGACCAGCAGTGAACTAGTGTGGGGACTAATGCTCAATCCTTGTCTATACAAGAAGAGGCCTTTGCCCTACACTGTAACAGTTATAGGCTGGTATTATAAATATTATTTTTCTTAAAATCTGGCTGTGTAATTCCTGAAATGGTAAACAGTGGTGGTTTTCTAAAATTGACCGATTGTTTTATGTACCTAGTAGGTAGCAGGCTATTGTCATAACCCCTAAGGATTTCAGGATTTAAATCATATATTTTCTAACCCCAGGAATATGTCTTGAGCGGGGTCAAATCCGCGAGAAGTATTTCGTCTAATTAAGCGTAGGGCATTCAACGTCTGCATCGAACGGTTTGTCTTGCATATAGTGCAATGATTGACTTTGATGTTCCCATTGTCTGAAAAAATGCTGGCAGGTTATACTTACTTTTAACTCTACAGACACGTGACTAAAAGGGTAAGAAGGTCCCAAGGTATTATTAAACTGCTAACAGCAACACAGCTTGCAGAATTCATAGCCAGGATACAGAGGCAGTGGGTTGGTTAATCGGCTCAATTATGCCAAGGATCGATAACCGTTTAGATTGCCTCAGTGCAATTTCTTTACTTTAACTGGCTGAGCTTTATCGTAGTTTATACTTTATTGAATGCAATCCATATTCAAGTGTT
This sequence comes from Abrostola triplasia, assembly GCA_946251915.1. Lineage (NCBI taxonomy): Eukaryota > Metazoa > Arthropoda > Insecta > Lepidoptera > Noctuidae > Abrostola > Abrostola triplasia. The sequence goes on along the minus strand of OX276434.1, from coordinate 2,333,239 downwards.
TGTTTTTACTAAACACATTAATTACTCGTGCCATGTTTTCGTATTTACATTGATGTGTTGTAATGTTTATTAAATAATCGGCTTTATTTTATTTATCTAAATTCGTAAGCCGCAAATATTGGTATTTAGTTTTGCTCTCACACCTTAATTGTATCATACATGAAAAGGTAATTTTGAGGACCTGATTGGCGCTATGACTGAGCGATTGCACTGCTGCGTTAAGGGTTCGATTCCTCACATGATTACTGCACGGGACAAAAATTTGTGCGATCCGCAGATGTTTGTCTGTGTGTTTGTGCTATTTCATGTTTGTAAAAGGGCACCTATGATGCAGCTCCATAGTAGGGCGACGTTTTATAAAAAAAAAGACTCAAGGAAGCAAGCTATTAATCAACTTTTAAAACACCTAGAACAGAAAACATAAACATACATCACGCCTGTATTCCCCGAAGGGGTAGGCAGAGGTGAACATTTATAGTACACCCACATTTCGCCAGTTATGTTTTAGGTCCCAATGCAATAGGGGGCGAGCCTATTGCCATCAACCGGGCACAAATCCAAACTCCGTGCTGCTACTGAGAATTATCTAATGAAAAAACGCAGTAACACTGCCCGACCCGGGAATCGAACCCAGGCCCTCGTGCTCAGCAGTTGCGCTTAGCAACCACTAGACCAACGAGGCAGTCCCTAGAACAGGTAATAAATAAAAAATAAAACCCAAGTAGTTCGCATTTAAATAAGTATTTAATTATAAAAACTACAAAATGGCTTCTTAGAAACAACGTTTAATAAAACCCCGCACTTCTGTATTGCTACAGACCTAACTTTCGAACTATTTATATAATTATCTACATTCCATCGATTCATTTCACCGTGCAACGTTGTAAAGATGAGCTCGAACACTGTAAATTGTTATGTTGCGAATGCTATAATATTGGGTTCTGTAAACTGGATTCTTTGCATCATTAATTTAGTTAATCGAAGCTTAGGCCATCTATTCTTATTTTTCTTATTTATTTTAAAAAACATCGCCCCACACTAGGAATTTCTCCTGTGTCGTGGGTGCGTTTCACAAACATGAACTACACATACACTAACACCCAGACTCGAGACAAACATCTGTGGTTCGCACAAAGTTTTGCCCCGTGCGGGAATCGAACCCGCAACCCTCAGCGCGGCAGTCCAATCGCTTAGCCACTGCGCTAATCAGGTCGTCAAATTATTGAATGTTATTACATCATCTAATTTACTATTAGCTTGCTAATATTCGTGTTTCGCTTTCAACCCAGTCGTTACGCACCCAATAATCCTAATGACCACAAATTCCTTATGTTCCAATTACCTAATATCATCCTAGATTACAACCATTAAGCATTCTAGGAATTCAATCACTACCCCACTGTCTCATTTAATTTTACATACACTTGGCCTTTTCTAACACTAACCAAAAGACTAGAACTCATAAATAATAATCCATTCCAAACTATACACTCAAGGAACAGTGACCGGTAAAAACATTTGAGGATCGCCCAATTTGGGTTCAAAGCGAATGTTCACTTTAGTATCACCGTCGCCGACTTCTAAGAAACTATTCCAGTCCAGCATCCAGTAGAAGCCATTTTTTCTTGGAGGTGGTAACTCAGAGTCTCCTGGTAGTGAAGGAGCAGCACCTCCAAAAGATTCTTCAAGGTCGGCTATCGAAGCTCCTGGGTCATCTGCTGATACCGAAGAATCACTGACAGCGTTAGTCTTAGGCTCTTCAGTAGTAGTAGTAGTAGTAGAAGAAGTTACATCTGCTGTTTTACTAGTGGTTTCCTCGGCTTGTCTCTTATTTTGTTCATTACTCGTATTTATTTGCTCATTAACAGGACTTATGCCTTTATTCAAAGGTATTACTTTAACTGAATCGTAGTCAATAGGATCGTAGTTTAGTATAGGACCTGATTTAGCTTTTTTTACTGGCATGTCGTAAGGAAGGCTAACCTCCTTTGTCTCTGATGATGACGCATCTAATTCAAATGGCAATTCAGGACGGAGTGGTTCATATAGGAAATTGTTTGGAGAAAGAGAATATGCTCCATTATTCTTGTTTTTGGTGTCACTTGGTGATATAAGGTCATAAGTCAACAAAATATTTTCAGGTAATTGAACTGTACCATCTACAACCCTTGCAGGTGGTAATGGTTTGAAGCCTTCTAGCGGTAAAAGAAAATGATCTTGTCCTGGCTTTCCTTCAAGGCCATGAGCATCAAGGAACGCTTGTAATTCATCAGGGAAATTATCTATTAGCTTCTGTGGTAAATCGGAATTTTGTTTTAAATTGTTTTGAGTAGATACAGGTTTGGATGTTTTTGGTTTTGGAGTGGTACTTGGTATTGGAACTACCTCAGTCCGTGGTGGTCGCGTATACAATTCTTGTAGAGAGGACCCGTCACGTGGTGTGTATGGTAATACGACCATCAACGTTGGCTCATTCTTCTTAGTCGTAGATTGAATATTTGTCGGAGCTGATGTTGTAAAAGTAACATCTTTTTTACTCTTTGTCACGATATTTTCAACAGAATTCGGTTCTTGGGGGTTTATCTCATTTTCGATTGTACTGTAAGGCGTTGATGCATTTTCTTTTTTGTCTTCTTTAGATTCTTTAGAAGCTGATGATTTCGCATCTTCAGCTCTTATGTCGTTCAGTAATTGCAATATTTCGTCTCTCGTTAGCCTCGGTAGCAGCTGATTTGATTTGAGTATGTTTTGGACTTGTTTGACAGTTTTTTCGACGTCCAGAGCAGCACTCGAGATTGTCACTAATGCTGCTAAAAGGCAGCACACCAAAAGCTTCATTTTCTGTAACAAAAAAAGAAATAAACATGAGCACGGTTTTGAATTTCGGCAATTACCAGACGTTTAAAGGTTGGAAAAAATCGGGATCAAATATCGGCTTTAACTTTGACAGTGTATAGCTCATTGTTTTTGTTGTGAACAAACGATAGGGCAGCAATTACGAGTTCCAATTACGACCGAGCCGTACCGAGTTATAGATTATTTGCTTTTAGGTTTTTTATTGCAAGGCCAAGCACAGCTGTAGACAATGCTTTTGATGAATTATGTTTGTAATAATATAACTCGTTTTATGTCGGGTCATAGAGCTGGAAAAAAACTTTATATTAGTACGTAAAGGTGTACCGAGGTGTCCGGGGAGAATTGAGTGGTTTCACAGTTACCCTCACATGTCCCATTTTAATTAAGTAATTGCCCTTTAGTTTGAAAGTCAAACACTAAGCCTAACGTCGGTCGTCCCCTTAACTGAAGACTAAGCCGAACCTATGACCCTTTAGTACTTGAAGGACTTAACAATTAGTTTCTAGCCCGAATAGAATAAAAAATGTGATAAGACTGGGATTTTGGATTATAATAATGATATTTATTTAGTCTACCAAATGTTGTTTACGCTTATAATATAAACACAAATACAAGCAAAATTTAAAGAAAGTAAACAGTACTATATACATAGATGGCCCATACATTTCACGCGTTCTTCGTAAAACTGACGAGTCTAAATGGTGAAATATTATTTCTATGCCTACTATGTTATAAAATTCTCCAATTCTGGTTCTGTCGATACTAAAACCTAAGCAAATACTCTCCCAATTCCACTAATCTCTTAAGACTTGAGGGGAAACATCCCGAAAATAAAGTATACAGGCGACTTTATAAGCAGTGGCGTAGCTATCTCTGTAATTACAGTTTGAGTTACATAGCAGTACCATAATCGTAATTCCCAAACTTGGGACGGGGGCCAAGATATCGGGAAGTTGTTATCGCTTCAGAAGTTTCAAGTCTCGGATCACTTATAAGACGCCCACATCTGCGTTCTAAGAGAAAAATGTTATGACCTTTATAAATAATGATTGGGTAAACTGGCTTTAACTTATCAAATTGGTTTTTGCTTGATTTTTTCGGGTTTGTATGACCATTTGCTGCCTAAATATCTGTTGATTATAACTTTTAATTAGTAAGATTAGAAGAAATTGTACTGATAGATGTGATTTTATCATTATGTAATGTATTTTTGTCGGGTATTGCCTTACCATGAACTCATAAAGCAAGATTGTTTAAGACGCAGAAGCGGGACGCCGCTACGTGCAGTGTGATGCGGTATCTCACTTGCACAGCGTAAACTGTCCTGCTTAACAAATTCATGGTAAAGAGCAGATTGTACTGATAGCATGGATATTTTGTAAAAGGGGGGATAGACACATAATAGACTTAAAAATATATAGTAGTTTGTGCAATTTTCTGCTCTGTTTCTTTTGATAACTGGGGCATAGCAGTGTCTATGATACAGTCCCTTAAGGTTTGAATTCCAGTTTCGAATTACATTTAGAGATCGCTTATCGAGATAAAAGATCGTTGATCGAGATTGTGAACATTGAAACTTAAAGTCTCAGTAGGCATAAAAGTATTTAAAGGTAAAGTGGTACGGTTACCTTCTTTAGAAGATTAGGAGTAAAAGAAATTTGTAGCCCTGATGATTATATCTATTCAATTCGGTATATATATATATATAATTGCTATAATCACCACATAAGTGCCCGATAACTCGAGTGATTAAATGTGGATGTACTGTATGTAAACATAATCATCATCATCAGCCGGAGGGCCATAATCCTCACGCTTGCTAAGCGGCTTGGGGATCGCAGTATTAGTGGTGGAATTACAGAAGACGCTGCTGCCCATCTTCTGGATTTTCCGTTTCAGTCGCTTCTTACGAGAGGAAAGTAGGTGGTCAAATGTATGTAATGAGATATGGAAACCTCCTGAACCTACCCCTATGAGGATTACAGTTGTGATTGTGTGGAGAACGTCTCGTTATTTTATTTACGATGACATAAGATTACTCAATCCTGTGTACAATTTATAATTGTTACTATAATTGAAGCAATTTGCTATAGATTGCATATTGCATCTTGTGCCGTAAAACAAAAGAGCTGTCTGAATTCTTTTTTCAATAATGGCATTGTTTCTTTTTCATTGTTTATTTAATAAGCTGCCAGTATTAAAACAAAGATGACATTAAATTATAACAAACGTCAACTTTAAACTTATAGCAGTTATTAATAGTAATATTCACATAATGTTGTTTTTATCCCTTTCTTTCTTTTGAAGTAGAAAGAGAAAATAGGTTACTTTAACGTTTGTAGGCCAAGCTCGGGTGCAATTAGCGTTAAGAGTCATAGAGCATGTCTGAGTGAAGCTTTTTAAGTCCAGTAGCGTTTAAAAACACCGGTTTGTTGTTTAGTTAGTAATTCTGAGAACTGTATGGCCTGAGTTCGAAGGCCAGGTCGTGCAAAATGTATTTTACTTATGAGATGGCTTCTTCTGACTTTTTTTCTTAATTTTAGTTGGGAAGTGTGTAAAGTTGAATATTTATTCAATTTTAACCGACTGCAAAATGATGTATTTGTAACTTAGGTTTGTTTACTAAAATGTGGCTAAGATATACGTTGATATCTCTTCTTATCAATATATTTTATATCTACAATAATAATATTTAATTATTTTTTAATTAATTGCTCTCTTCACAAAAGTTATAAGTAATCCAATACATTAAGAAAACTAAACACTACACTTTTGTGAGAGACTGGTGTCTGAGATAGGTATAGAATACCTGTGCCACATGTTATAATAAAATCTATATACGTAAAATCTCATAAATACTATACAAAATAATATTTTACGTACAAAGGTGTTGCGTTCCATCCTTAGCGGTGCCTAAATCGTAAGCGTTAATTACAGAATAAAGTACTTTACTAAACTATAACCAACCTCTTCCATCGTGTATATTAGTCGTATACATAATGGCCCATTTTAGCATCGACAGTCTACAAATCCAAGTAGGTTACCATACCGCATACCATTTGAAACACGCATACATATTGCATACCTCTGTCTTGTCTACAGTGACAATGAAATTTTAATTGCATATCATCATGAACAGTATTCGGCGTGATTAAGGTCTCAACACATACACACGGTAAGCTCACAAGATACGTGAGTGAATCATGTTTTCACATCGAAACAATGTAAAGCTATGTTTGTTTGTTTGTGTTTATATCGTTTGAGTATGTCAGAGACTTTATAAGTAATTTAAGTATGTTTATCTTTCGGATTAAGAATAATTCCTTGACTTTGGAAGAGGCGATTAAAACGGCAGGCGATATGAATGGAAAATGGTCTCGCAACTCGCTTCCCCATGGCGTAAATATTGATTCTTAAGTATACCAAAATCCATTAAGATTTTTACAAATCCTCACATATAAGTATATATTTTCATTTTTATTTATTTTTCATAAAAATAAGTATGTAAAAAAATATTAAAAGAAACTTACAATACAATTTTTTTAAATTATATACATCAAATTCCTCATAAATCGTAATAATCCAAAGGGGCCTATTCCATTTATCAGACGTCATAAACATCCTCTGAAACGCATTTCACAGAGTATTGAATAAAATCGCGATCAAACATTCCGCGAATTGCTGCGGGGAACGCCGTGCGAATGTAAAGAGTCCTTAACGTGTGTACGAGCTGTGACGGACGCACGCGAAACACTTTCTACGTACTAGCTCGTTAGCATTCGTGATGCAATGTCTCTCACTTGTAAGTACGGGGCAAAGATTTGATAATATAAACAACGTATGTTTAAGGCCGAGTGGTATCCGGCCTAGAATTGACCACCCTCTTTCTTTCCGTGGGTGTCGTAAGGTGCGAGTTAAGGAAAATCCAGAAGATGGGCAGCAGCTTTTTCTGTAGCTTCACTGCCAATACTGCGTTCCCCGAGCCGCTTGCCAAGCGATTATGGCAGAAGCAAGGATTATGGCAAGGATCGTGTAGGCATGAGTAAATTGTCACATATAAGAACTTAAGCAGAATTTACCAGTCCACAATGATGCCACTTACGGTGTTATGGACGTACTCAGGTATCAACGGTTTGGCTCCCTACTAGTACTGATATTAGGGTAAAGGGTAAATTTGGGTTAATTTACCCCTCAAAAGTTGGGTTACCTATAAAGGGTAAATTTAAATAGCCTATCATCATCATCATCAGCTTTTAAGTGACCCACTACTCCTACTAAGCCTTCTCCCCTAAACGCCACTGTTTCCTGTTTTGGGCCTTTTGCATCCAGGTCTTTCCTTATACAGCAACAACATCATCAGCCCACCTTGCTGGAGATCCGCCAGGGGCTCTTCAGAATTCTTTGGGCCACCACTTTGTTAGGGCCTTAGTCTAATAATAAATAAATAGCCTATACTAACATAATAACACCAATGCAGTAAACGTTTTCAATTAAAAATGAAACATTAAACTCCATGGTGGTGTTACTGCGAAACACAAAAAATACAGTCGCATTGACAAGTCTATTTTTTGAGGACGGTTAAAAAAACACGAATTGAGCGCGTTATACCCTAATCGAAACGATCCATTGGGATATTGACCGACCTACGCATTTCTCTAGAACCGATTCGGGTATACCAACATTTTGTTTTTCAATAGAATTGTAATAAAATAAATGTACAGCAAAATATCGGGGCTACGTGGAACAAGGCCTTGTAAGGCAGTAGCTAAAACAACAAAGTCATATTTGCCCTGATTTTCTATTCATCGGCTTGTCCTCGATTTGTATGTTAACATTTCTTTGTATTTGTTTGACACTTCTTTTGAGCATGGTAAAACTGGAGGTCGTTGCTGTGATATTACGTCGTTAAACGGTAGTTATGGCCTTTGTAAAGTGGTCACTCGTTAATCACTGATAGATAGCGGCTGATAAAACCAACAGTAGAAATCATCCACAGGCTTAGATTATATTCTTTTGTAATATTTTTTTTTTTTTTACATGTATTTTTAATAAACATTTACTTGTACCTAATGGTTTGCCTTTGATATTAACCAAACATTTACTCGTAAGCAATAATTATACATTATTAGCTTTTGCTCGCGGCTTTGCCCGCGTTAAGTAAGCTATGTCCTTTCTCGGGTCTTAAATTTTTTACATGTTAAATTTCATCAAAGTCCGTCCAGCGGTTTATTCGTGAAGGCGTAACAGACGACAGAGTTAATATCACATTTATAATATTAGTATGGTTGGATATGGAAGTATGGATTATAGGACACCCTGTTATTTCCCATGGGCATCGAAAGGGCAAGAAGTGTCAATAGCAGGCCGGTCAAATCTTCGTTTTCATAATGACAATACAGTTGTTAGAAAAACGAATGTTCCTGGTGTCCAGTGTTATGGTGATACTCTTGTTTTACAGAGGACATTTAATCACAAAACATGGAGGATCTTTACCCCTTCTTCTCGTCCATTGAGCATTAGCTTTGAAATAGGAGCGTAAGTCTTAAGTATTCGTGAGAATAAAGTTCTTTTACTTCGCTGGTAACCACAGACCCGATGTTAGCCCAAATGATAGCAATATACTCTCTACTTATAATATGAGTTACATTGAAATGCATAATGACGAATTTAGGGATCGAACTTTTCAAAAAGCAGAACGTACACATTTCACCTCTACTCGGATCGCAGGCATAATTATATACTCTCAGAGCTATTCATTAAATAAACATACACGGTCATACACTTCACCATCATATTTATTTATTTCATCTTTGCAAGACAAGAATAAATTAAATTTTATTGCTTCTATTTTAGAGCACACTTGTCAAGTCACCTCAATCAACTTACGCCAAAAGGAACAGTACACAATATATATTTTCGTAACATTCGTATCAGTCACTCGCTTTACAAGAAATCATAAAAACGTCTCCTTGTTATTTCCGTAAATAGATGTTTTCATATTTCTACTACCTACCTACTATATTTTTAGCTATTCTTTATGAAGCATCACCTGTGTCAATATCGGTTTTGGCGTTCTCTTGTTTCTCTCTGTCTTTTTGACGGAACAATTGCATTTATTATATGAACTAACTCCTGTGTCTTTGTCTACGTAAAAAAATTGGGCGTGTCTTTTTTGGGATAAGAAGGCTATCCTTACATTTGGATTCAAACAATCTCCATATCTTTCAGTTTAAGGATTTAGCCGTGGTGATTTAACAGAGATAATTTGTTCTTTTTTTAGGTCCTTAAATCTATGTTAATAATGTTGAAAATATATTCAGTTACGGTCATGAAATCATTTGAAAGAAAATGAACCTATCCAATATTGTATAAGTAAGAAACAAAGAGCTTCTAAAACTAGTTTAAAAAGTCATCTTATAAAGACTGAAATCAAGCCCCATACGTCAGTTGTTTGTTTTCCAGCAGGAGGATCATCATACACAAATATTTTATTTTAAATTGGGAGTTATTATGCTAAAATCTGGTAACAATGCAATTAATACAAGGATCAAATATAGTATGTATTTTTGCTGTCGAATGTACGCACACTTTCTTGCCACAATAGCAATGTTTTTCCACGCTTTTTCCTTACAATTTATTCGGTGCAATAAACGGGTGATGTTTACACGAACATGAAATATAATATATGCCGAAACTAAATAAAATAAGGTACGGAGTCAGAGCTCAGTGGAAGGATATATTGTTTTAGAGGCGAGAGTTCGTACTCTAATCTACATATGAGAACAATGAGATGGGAAACAGTTTGCGCTTGATTCATGAGCAATAACAATAACAGTGGCGAGACGGATTGGTTTGTTCTACCAGAAATTGTGGCTCTTGAACCTTCTTTATTAACTAATAGCAAAAACAAACATCGTAATTATTGATTATATTATAAAAAATATTTTTTATGTAAGCATTGATAGTCGAATGGTATGACCGACTGCCAAGTCAAAGGTCGCAAGATGAAATCACCGCACGCATCAATGTCTTTTCGGATTCATGTACGTATTAAAAACGGTGAAGGAAAACATTGTGCTTAACACCACCGTACCAAAAATCTCTCAGGGAGTTGGGAATTACAGGATTGACAGTTTGATGAATATTAAAAAAAAGTTAGAGGAATTAAGTAACCTATGAGCTTACCCTTATTTCCTCACAAATAATGAATTACTATGAACTAAATACCATCTAAATCCGCAGGAACAAAGTCGTTGAGTTTCCAAGAAATAATATTTAATGTTAGCTAGTGTGACCCCGTATTACAGTAGGTCTCTTTGATCTACAATATGTTAAGATTACGAGGACTGCATGTTATGAAAACATTATTGCGTAGAAGTAAATAATATGTGGTGTGCACTCGTGGGGGACGGGTTGAGAATTCCTTTCTATCGTTGCAAAAACAAATGATGGTTTCATCACGATGTTACAATGTACAGTTGGGAATTCCCGGCTAGTTCGACTCGCGATTCTTTCGTGCCACCAGCATGAATAAGGGGTCTGTTTGGTTCCGAAACAAGTTAGGCATTCCCAAATATACACGTGAGTAAAACCGGCATATATTATAGTCTTCTTCTTATCGTATGATTGATGAACAACCTAATATCAGGGTTTAAACCGCCTGTAGGCCTCTGACATGGCTTTACACATCATCGAAAAATCTTTCAGGTGTGCCGGTTTCCTCACGATGTTTTCTTTCACCGTTTTTAGCATCTGACAATTAATTTACAGTACGCACATGAATTCGATAAGACACTGTTGCGTGCCAGGTTTTGAATTTGCGATCTTTGACTTGGCAGTCCAACGGTCATACCAGTCGGCTATCAGTGCTCACTATTCTTATTAATAACTGCTAACAAAACAATATCTGTCCTATTATAAAATAGAGTCTCATTTTCGTAAAAGGCAAGGAATATATGGTGCTACAAGTCGGATTGCAAGTAACGTCCCTGGTACACGAAACGAATTTGTTTGGTCTGCGGATATTAATTGTGCCAAGTCTGGGTGTTGTGTATGTGTAATGTTGTTTGTACTACACTGTAACTAGCGAGGCTTTCGTTTGTAAATCTGGTCCTTTGCTCCGCAACGAATTATTTTATTATGGGAGGATTAAATCAATGTATTATTATCAAATATAACGTAGACATTTAGAATAGGTGGTTAATTGAAATATCAGTATCATTCTTGGATTTATTCAAGAAAAAGGACCAACTAGTTTTTCTTTTGGCACTAATAAAAGTAAACGTAAAATAACAAATATATTACTAATATAATCTATGTTTTACTTGTCTCGAAACAGATTTTAGCTCAGAAATATTGTAGGTAACATGACACGCCGCGTTATAATATATCACAAACGTTATTACCCAAAATCGAGGTTCCTTGAACGCAAAATAGCCTCAAGATATACTGAAAGTAAAAAACGAGTAGCATCCCATTTCCTAGGCGTGACTGAAGCTAATATATGCCAACGGAGATAAACCCTTTCAATCTAGTCTTTCGAGTCTGATTCAATGTAATTCAAGTTGGATTTCCTGACGCCAATACTTCCTTGGGGCGTAAGACACTTTTCTTATTACTCTACTATCACTATTCCGTTTTGTAGGGAAATGGTAATTTTGAGGAATGGTCCTTTGATACGTATATGATGTAAGCTATATAAACATTGATACCGTACGAAAAGATAGTGTCATACGATTTTCAACCTTATAACAAAAGAATTAGAATCAATATTTTGTTATAGTTCTTTTGGTACATTAGTAGTTATCAAACTCAATATTATATTTTTATTGCTTCCGTTTGTACGTATATTCTTTTACTTAAATTATGTGCATATATTGTCATGTAGCTTCCTTACAGAATTTTGTTAACCGCAAGTTACTGATTGCCAATTTTTTCGCTGAAATTGGGTGACGAGTCCTAAAACTGCTGAGATTTTGTCCACAATTTGCCTTTTTTATTGATATTAGGTACTTCTATTTACACAAGTTCTATTATTTTGATGGCTATTTTCTTTATAGATCTAGTAGAATAAGTTTTGTGAGTATTTTAAATATTTGAGCGCATAAAGCGTGAATAATAAAATGTACATAAATATAAATGTTTTTATTTTATGTTCATACTAGCTGTTGCCCGCGACTTCGTCCGCGTGAATTTCAGGTAAAAACACCAGTAGACTATAATCAGATTTTGTAAGTAAGTGGAAAACACTACAAATTACTTACCGAATGGAATATACATAGTATTTTAATGATAAAGGTATATTTCAAATTAAGATGGGGCTAGTTTTTACACGCTTTATATTAGCTTCACTTGTATGTATGTATGTTTGTTTGTATGTTTGTAACCGACTTCTTTGGGCGCGATTTTTATACCGATTTTGTATGATCGGTAAATATTGAGTGACTAACAGGAAAGTTATTGACACGATTTGTTGGCTTATAAGGAATTTAAATTTTAAATGTATCTTTATTTTACTGTATCTATGTACTACATTGACAGCATGCATTTCTCTGAACTACGGTTGTAGTTTTGTCTTCAGCAAACAACATTTACAGAGAGTGTGGACTGGTAACTCAGAAGCGACCGTCATACAGTAATCCGTGTAAAAATCAGCTGGTTTCTAGGCCTTAATTAAGTCTACCTTACCGTTTGAAATTTATTGTAGCCGAAATTTAAACGAACTGCTCATGTCCGTCACCCATAGGTTGGGCCTGTGGGCGACGAACTTGGGCAGTTCGATGCTCAAACAGAAAAGGCGGTTTTAAGGGACATAAGGCACGTAGGCCGTACCTACGTGGTGAGCGCGACCAATCGCGAAGAGGCGAGTCAGAATTTGTTTAAAGAGATGGTGTAGCATACGCGGATCGCGAGTCCCTCAACCTAAGGTTGTTAGGCGGATACCCTGAGGTTTTAGTTAGTATAAGAGACCGGCATAACCCTCCGTCCGCTCATGGTGGAGGAAGTCCATGAGGATTTCCCCAGCAACAAAAATACTTTGATAATTGTGTGGAACTTAGAATTTGACTGCCTTATTGGTCTAGTGTTCGTAAAATGCGACTGCTGAGCGGGAGTTCCGTGTGTTTGTTTACCAGATCGGAAAGAGTGATTGGTTTTTCCACTAATTCTCGGTGGCAGTACCGACTTTAAATTTGTGCCCGGTTAATGAAAATTTATGTCTATGATGATTATCTACAAAAGGATAACTTTGAGGTGGATCACAGACCTTTAACTTGACGATGGTTGCCTACAGTCCACTTTCTGCTAGAGAGTTAAAACATATAAACCAATAAAATTAAAAATATTATGTTGTTTGAATAAGCAAATATCTTGCCGAACGCGGGAATCACACTATTAAATCATATCTTTACCAACTTATCCAAGAACGTGAAATAATGAGCAGAATTCTATATACCCCGTCTAAATATTACTATTTATTGATATTTATGTATATCCAGTGTATAAAGTGAAATATATAATGAAAGTTTTTACAGAGCATTCAAGTCAGAAAATATTTCTCTAAAATCACCGACGAACAGGAATGTGCCGATCCATCACATGATTGTTGTTCCTGCTTAGTTCTGTCTAAAACTTTCACTATGTGGTATTGTACATTTTTACTATAATTATGACTACATTTCAGCAAATTTCTCTTAAAACTATTGCGTAACTCTCCAAGAACAGACGTTTTATTGCTTCGAATTGATGTGTATCTAGAGTATGGCGAGCGCTTATATTTTGTCATCTAAGGGAGAGAGAGGTAGTAATTCCGGAAGACAATTTTGCCACCGTTATTTGTTTCCTAACCTCTGCAAGAATGCCAGTGGTAATAAATGTTTTCCCTGTTCCACCAGGAGCATCCAAGAAAAACATTTTACCCTGGCCGAGCCGAACCCTTTCAAGGACAATATTGTAAATCTGTGCTTGCTCTGAGGTAAATTTAGTGACGTAGTCATTCACGATGGTGGTCATTGCGTCTTGGTCATAATTTGTTTCGGCGACATACTTCCTGTTTCCACGTTCTTGATTATTTAATGGTTGCGGAGCCGGTAAACCGTATTCCAACAGTGGATTGCCCCCGATGGCAATGACTACGTCTTGATGAGAACTGAGACAGTGGTTCAAAATGCGTTCATCAGTTTCTCCGATGTCTCCTTCAATAGTATGTCTTAAAGCCCATGAAATATCCTCAGAGAAATGACGCCAATATTTTTCCCGCAACAAAACCGGGTTTGCAATACCGTAGAATACCAACATGACGGCAAACAAATGTCATAGGCGACTTGGGCTATCACTAACGCTAGCCTCCAGGAGAGTGTTGTCCCAGTGTTGGTCACCGTCAAGAAGATTTCGTGCTACGCAGGCTGCACGAAATGTCGGATACTCCATACCATCAACTGTCCTTAAGACGATACCTATAATGCAAATGACGTTGGCCCCTATACGATGTGAAGCAATAGCCGCAAATAATAGCACTCGGCATTATTTGGATGCACAGTGTAAATCCTTCCCAATGCAGTGTCCATAAAGATTCCCGGAAACCCTTCGACAATACGACCACGTCGATGTCGATTAAATACACCTCTTTGCTTGTAGTATGTATAGTACGACGGCACCTCATCATACGTAAGTGACTTTGCAAAAAAATCAACTTCACAGAGACGTAAAAATGCCAAGAGTCGTCTGTTGGAATCGTAGATAATACCTGACGTCACCCTTAAGACGTAAATACTAAAAGGGAACTTGAAATTTGATGGATGCGAGCAGTGACACGGTGGCTCAGTTGGCAGAGCGGTACCACGGTATGGCGACTGTCGCGGGTTCGAGTCCCGCTCGTGTCCATCATTTTTCAAGTTTCCCTTAATCAATTTAAAATTTAAGCCTAGCATGGCAACATGCATAAAAAATACCAAAAGTCATATAAATTTTGGTTGGTATTATCGGTTTAGTGGTTTGTAGCTGTAAAGGTACAACACTGAATTGGTAATCGTAGATTCCAACAGATAATACCTAACGTCACCCTCAAGACGTAAATACTAAAAGGGAACTTGAAATTTGATGGATGCGAGCAGTGACACGGTGGCTCAGTTGGCAGAGCGGCGCCACGGTACGGCGACTGTCGCGGGTTTGAGTCCCGCTGGTGTCCATCATTTTTCAAGTTTCCCTTAATCAATTTAAAAATGCCAAGAGTGTTGTTTGGCGGGGATTTTCCAATCGCTCTAATACATTGGCGGGGTCGAAAAAAAATGCGCTGGCCATTCTCAAAATGGACGTCCATGAATTCATGACCTCTGGATGCCGATCTTGTATAGAGAACGCCAGCATTCGCCATACTGCTTCTGAAGTACTAATGTAGCGACCAGACTGGTACTTGGTCACTTCATCCCGATCAGTGCTTTGCAAAGCGAACGTTGCCTGGTCACTACCCTTGTTTACGTATTTGCAAATGTATTTAATTGACTCGACGCTGGAACACGATTCAACATTGATGTGTGTTTCAAACGTCCTAGAAAGCACAGGTGAGTATGGAACAACCTATCTGTTGTCAACGTGAAGCGACTGCTTTTGGCTTCAGAATTGTTTGGACATCACTTATTTGAAATGGTGAATTTACAAACTTACTAATGTAGAAAAAAAATAAAAATTTAGAACTATAATTTACTGGAAATTGTTGGTAATAATATTATGTTAAAATATATATTATAATTGTCTTTTTATTGATATTTAAGTCAAAAACATGCAAAAAGAAATTAAAGCTAACGCAAAAAGAAAAACCTTCGGCAAGAATCGATCTCACTATGCATAACTCGTAGGGCGATCGTTAAACCGCCACGCTACGATGACACATAGCAATATGTTTAAAATAGACGTTTCTATACATGTCATGATTCACTGCTCAGTTCCTTGTGGATATAGCGTGATGATTTCTACTTCAGAAGTTCATCTGTAAGTAATCTGCATAATGCAACTATTGGTTTCGTCTTTTTATCATTCTACGGCAAACATTAGACAAAACAAAGACATAATGCAATATTGCTCAGCCCTCTTTGCAAATGCCGTGATGATATTAAGCATACCGACGCGCCGGCCCCTAAAGAATATATTTGCAAACTTTCAGCGGATTCTATTCAGTAGTTTTTACGTTAATCTAACACATACATACAGACAAACAGACAAACAGACAAAAATTCTAAAAATTATATTTTTGGCTTCAGAAGCGTTCAGACATCCCATTGCACTTATTTTTTTTCAAATATCTTCAATGTACAGTTTTGACTTCGTTACGATTTTATTATATGTATAGATTAGAATTTGTGTTACAATGGATCTTGGTCTACTATATACAAAAATATTATCAAAATATATAAGTACTTCCTTATTAAAGCGTATTTAATATAATTTTTAAAAATTTACGGTCAAACAACTGTTCTCATTACATTAATTAATTTACTTGTATATATAACTTTAAAATACACAACATTGTTATCATTAGTTTGTTTTCAAACAAATCGTTACATAAACTACATCATAGAAATAATATTATGTCGATTCCAAATTGTAGGAAATCATTTTGATTCAAACAAAGGACAATAGACCCTAAAACTTGCTTTTCCTCAATTTCATTAGAAACAACAAATAACATTCCACCCGTCCACGTTTAGTATGTACTTAAAGGCAAGGACGCTTTCCCCGGGGCCTTGTAAACTATCACATACAGATAAAATCTATGTGTAATATCTTCTCCAATATTTACCATCATAATACCAAACATGATGCACTGCCAAACACGCGGACATTAGCCAATAGCTGACCGTATTCGGACCGAACTATAAAGGAGCCTACATTTATGACGGTCGCAGCTATAAACTGGGATGATTCATTGACTTGTGTGCCACTAAGTTTATTACTCAACCGCCGGGATCTTATGTAAGTGGATAATCTTCATTTCACTTTATAATCTTGTTAAGTAAGATCGGGGAAAAATGTGTCTGTTGCTAATTTATGGATTTGGGCTAATGACGGAGCTTGTTAGAGACTGTGTTAGTGTGTTTTGGTTGAGTTTATTATTATATTTTTTTGTGATTTATCTTTATGCATAGCTACGTAGGTGTATATAGTTTGAAACCGTAATGAAGGATGATGACTGATTTACAGGGAAAGATAGTCTGTCAAGATTTTTCTCTACATTTCAACTCGCAAAGAGCTCGGGGTGAGCTTGGAAAACATTTCTTCGAACTTCTACGTATTCTTTTTGGGCTGCTTTGGATTCATCTATAATTATATATCAACTATACTATACCAATACACAATCGAAGCAGTAGCGATCAAAGATATTTCACTTCAAGGACGTGTATCGGACCACATCCCGAACATCTTACACGTGCCTGGTCCTGAGACACACGAACTACACGTCGCCCACTTTCAAACTATCTTACCCACATCAGCTATACAATATTACTAAGTAGGAGGTCGGATGTAAGGATTCTGTGGTCAACCCTCTATTCACGTGGGTTCACAAAGGTACATACTATGGCTATTTTGGTTTTTATAAGGCGTAGGTAAAAGGACCAGAATTTTACACAGATTGGGCTAGTACAAGATGTGATGTGATTCTTAGGACCAAAAAATCTGTAGACGATCCGTTCCCTGTTTTGTGTACCGTACACGGTACTCTGCGATGGTTTAAATATTATACCTGCTTCGCGAATATACTTAAGCTTATTAAGGCATAAGTAAGTAAACGTTAAATAGGTTTGTACAATACCTACAACTCTAAGATTAATGCATAAACCAATCACTTACTGCACTAATATGTCCTTCATGTTGTAAGTTGATTTTAATGTAACTAATTGATCTCTTTTGTAAAACATTGTGTGCTAAAATAATATAAATGAGAATGATTTGCAACTTACTATATATAAAATTACTAAGTAATTTTGTCATGCAATGTAACAAAGACGTGATGTTTACCTAATGAACTAAGTCTGATCCAAATTAATTAAACGTTGGCGTCTTATTTAATAAAATAAAGCCTTACTTACACCTTCATATATCATTTAGTACTAGTCATGGAATTACAAGACTTAATCACTCTCTCTTTGCATGAATTAGAAATACATTCCGAATTTATGCAAGTACCCGAGTTAGACGTCTCCATATATTTAAATATCATTTGTCGCTCACATTGTGAGTTGGTCCTTGGAGTCGAAAAAGGACTTAAATATTTAAGTGGTTTGCATAAAGCAACATATGAATTAAGTGACTCTGCAGTACGGACGCAGATGAATATGTGCTTCCGAACGCTTTTAAACTCTACTGCGGACTAAGGAGTGACGCCTTGACGAGTACACTGTACTGATAGCAAAATAAATTACATAGAATCACACTACTATTCTGTTTGTATGTTTGTTATCTCATCACGCTTAAACGGGTAGACCGATTTTGATGAAATTTCATATGGAGGTAGCTGACACCCTGGATTAACACATAGGCTACTTATTATCCCGAAAAAATATAGCGGGTAACACCGCGGGGCGCAACTAATATTTGATCAATTTTCGTTTTTCACGGTCTTAGGTAGTAGATAAACTTTAAAAGACACTAGCAGGTATCTTAGTTAAGAACAATTATAGTAATTAAACGTCTATTTTTAATCCTTTCGTTCAAAAAAATCATTTGCTTCCCAAAACTTACACAGCTTAGAAGCGAGACATCGAGAAAAATATCTATAAGTTTGTAACGAAACTCACAGAACTAAGTGTCATGATATCGAGAAAAATATCTCAAAGTTCGATATACAGGCCTTACTATGTATTCGTGCTAGGTTATATTTCACATCATTTTCCGATTTCACGATCATTCGCATCTCACGCCATCACAACAAGTCGAGGCCGTGGCCTTAAACGGATTCAATTTATTTTTACTGGCGCGGCACGTGAAGCGTGATGCACTGTAGGTTACAAATTTTATATTATCATGAAAATGTTAGTAATATGGCTAATAACGTCGAATGCTTCGCTTTATTAAATTCTTACTTCTTTGATCATATTATTGGTAGGAGTATTATATGGCTTCACTTTCATAAATTCCACAGTACACCCACATTTCGCCAATTATGCTTTTTGGGCCCTATGGTGATAGGGGCGAGCTTATTGCCATCAACCAGGCTGAAAACCCAGTTACACTTTGCCCGACCCGGGATTTGAACCCAAGGCCTCGTGCTCAGCAGCCGCGCTTAGCAACTACTAGCCCGACGACGGGGCAGTCACGGAATGATATTATATTCTTACTCTCTGGTAGGAATACATTTACTATTTAAAACTGACACGGTGGCTCAAAAATATTTAAACTATCTTTGCTTTCTTGACATGCCATTCTTATCATAACTTCTCCATCACAGTATTTCTCCATACCTCCATTCAAACGTTCCTTTTCGTACCCAAATCTCCACACAATCAATCTCTCACATTGAGTCATCTTCTCATACGTTAGCCACTTACATATTCATTACTCTTTTACTCATAGCCTTTCATCTCTTCATAATACGTCCATACTGCGACACACGTATCCATCCTTACTTTAATGTTACTGGCATTCACCCAAAACGGCCACAAAATAATTTAAATAACATGTGACCAAGTTTACGATATTTCTAATAGTGACCTCAATATTAGAGTGGAATTATGATGTCTTCAATCTGAATTTTTGGTAGCCTTTGGTTGTCTATGTCTTGATATTCGGTTTGTATATCTTCTAGAGCCTAGACTACTGCAACTCATAACAGGGAGAAATGAAGGGAATCTCAGGCCTTTGCCCTACACTAAAATGACCACGGCCAAAGAATAATAATTCTATATTATCTCGATCCTTCACCGTTCAAAAACTAAAGTAGACCTACTCATCAAAACACAAGTTTATATTATATACACTAGTTGCATTATGGATACTTAGATCTCAGTAATAATTATTTATTTTGGTGCATATTTTAAGTTTATTTCAGTCTTAAGTCAATCTTAATAAAGTTACTTGAAGTTGTAGACCAAAAAGAAAATAATTTAGGACCATAAAAAGAAAGCCTTCATAGTCATCTAGTGATATCAATTTCCGAGCCTTAGATAGCTCGGGCAAGTGCATTAGTTAGGCTACATTTGACTATAGAGCAGTTTACCAGTTCTTTAAACCAGAAAACGGCCATAATGGCAAATATCTTCAGCAAATAATAATTGTTTGGCTAAACTTTAATAAAGCCTGTTCTATTTCCGACCAACGTAAACGCGAATAATGATTTTGTGAAAGCAAACCAATTTGGCTTATAAGGGTATTGTTTTGTTAAAAGCGTTCTTCACCTAAAACTAAGCGATTGATAATAATAAGGTTATTAATAATAATCTTTCTTTTCGGATGAACATAAATTTTGGAACATTATATATTAATACAGAGACAATAATAGACAGAGGTGCACATATAGTACACCCACATTTCACCAGTCATGTTTTAGGTCCCAATGTAATAGGGGGCGAGCCTATTTCCATCAACCGGGCACAAATCCAGACTCCGTGTTGCTACTGAGAATTACCTAATGGAAAAACCCAATAACACTGCCGATCCCGGATTCGAACCAAGGACCTCGTACTCAGAAGTCCATAAACCAAGGTAATTATACCTAAGTTATAAGGTTGTGGATGATAATGTTATAACCATGTTAACATACATGTATCTTTACGAAACTTATCTGAATGTACATAATGCCCTGCTAATAATTTAAATTTCACCTTTGAGCAACATGCAAATCCATCTCAAAGTTCTGCTGATATCCCTGTATAATCGTGTCGATAATTAGAACTGCGCCACGGTTGTTAGCGACCAGTGAAGCGACAGCCGTTGTCAGTTGGGCCGGCTGATTGATGAGGGCAGCGGTCAATCCATGACACCGAACTAACGGCTCTTTCAGCGACCTACACGTTACGTAACACTACACTTGTGTACTGTGTAGACAGGTTGGAACTTTGGTAACGTTCGTAAGTGGATAGGTAGGTTTTTGGGAGCAAAACATTACATAACATAACATCACGCCTGTATTCCCCGAAGGGGTAGGCAGAGGCGCATATATAATACACCCACATTTCGCCAGTTATGTTTTAGGTCCCAATGTAATAGGGGACGAGTCTATTGCCATCAACCGGGCACAGATCCAGACTCCGTGCTGTTACTGAGAATTACCTAATAGAAAAACCCAGTAAAACTTGCCCGACCCGGGATTCGAACCCAGGACCTCGTGCTCAGCAGTCGCGCTTAGCAACCACTAGACCAACGAGGCAGTCTGTCAGTGTCAGTGGAAGCGAAAAGATGGCTATAATAATAATCACACTTCACAATAAAGTTTGTGAGTGTGTTTGTATGTTTGTTGCCTGTTCATGCTCCAACGGCTTGACCGATTTTGATGAAATTTCACATGGAGGTAGCTGACACCCTGGATAACATAGGCGCTTTTTATCCTGAAAAAATGTAGTGGGTAACACCGCAGGGTGCAGCTAGTAAATAATAATCTTACTGACAAATCCACGAACCATCCAACAAAATAGACAAAATCAATCTATATGTCACGATTGTCCTGCACGTTCTTGGGACTTTTCATGGCTGTTCTTTTACATAGAGCAGACGTCATAGATTACAAAGTCGAAATATTATGTACATTGTATTTATATCTATTCGTTTAACGTTATGCCAATAGTCTAAGCCCTGAAAATAATTAGAATTGGTAAGCATATCATATACACTCAATAGACTACAATTTGATACCAGAAATATTGTTAGATAGAAGTACAAAATAGACTACAACACGTTGTTGGGTTTGCTGACACGTGAATGAAACTCTTTAGACACGCATACCGCAAATTGAAACTCCGTTAATCCGCCTGATTTAAACTGCAACGCAATACATTTCTGTGTAACACTGTAACCTACTCATTTAGGTTACAAAGGGAAGTTATTTAACGCTCATTAAAACAAAGGTAGTATTCCCAGGAGGGGTAGGCAGAGGTGTCCCCGTGTGTTTTACAGTACATTTACACCCACATTTCGCCAGTTATGTTATAGGTCTCAATCTAAGGCAAGCCGATTGCCATCAACCGGGCACAAGTCCCGACTCTGTGCTGTTTCTGAGAAATACTTTTACTTAAATTTATTATGTGTTAATTTAATGTAATCCATACTAATATAATAAATGTGAAAGTAACTCTGTCTGTTACGCCTTCACGTCAAAAAGCTGGACGGATTTTGATAAAAATTTAGCGTGTAGAAAGTTGAATACCCGAGAAAGGACATAGGGTACTTAACGCGGGCGATGCCGCGGGCAAAAGCTAGATAATAATACAAGGTATATGGGATACATACCCCACGCAATTTACCCTGATACCTGATAAAGGAAGAAATTACATCACAATCATCCACAGCCTAGTCGCCTACGACTCTTTACCACAAACATGGAGTAAATTAAATAAATTACGAATGTAGGTAATTTATTCCATTTCCGAAGAACACCAAAACATGTTTAAACAAGTTGATATATCGTCGGGTCCACTCAAGGTCCTCTGTTACGTACATTAACTAAATGCATTGAAAAAGACCTTCGCAAATACGTTTGGACTTGTGGAAAAGCGACATTTAATGGACGTGTAACTCGTTGATTAAATAACGTCGTTATTTCTTCTTGATATATTGAAAAATGTTGAGGTTAATATTATTATAAAGCAGCAGACCGGGCTTTGTGACGTACATTGGGAGAGCCCAATATCCAGTAGTGACTGCAAATGATGATGAGATAAATATTTTTAACTTCGTGTGGCTGTGAGAAGATAATTATATTGTAAATAGGCGACTGTTATTTAAGGTCAGTTGTCAAATTGGTGGGCGAGCGACCCAGACGGTAGTCAACGTGTTAAGATGAAGAATTAGTCTAGTCTTAAACCAAGATAAAAACTATTTAGTGTCATAACTGTAGCGAAATCTTCTGATTATCGTGGCCTACTTTTAATCCGAAGCCGGGAAATTATTTACAATATTATTAGGTGCTTCACGTTTGTCAGACCACGCTGCCAACATTGTTCTACGACCAGAAGGTAGAGTAAGGAAACTCCGCTTATAGCATACTGATAATCAACGTAACAATCCGTTGAACTCTGAACCTCAGCCAAACAACCATTGTTTCAACCGCACATTACATCGCTGACATAAAAACAGGTACGTGACAAGTAATCTCTGTATTGAAAGTGAAAGGCGTAGCCTCGACCGTAGCGCGTGAGAATATTCTTACCGCAAAATCGACAAAAACCAACATCCATCGCCGACTTAAACAAACCTTTTTATGACCCATTCAAACTGACGCGTCAATGGTGTGCGTGATCAAAACGATTGTCGGGTTTTGAGTGTGTCGTGGTAGACAGCTCAATGAGTACACGTCCATGTCACAGCATTGGCGAAGAGGATTTATATAACGTGACGTACAACTGTGCTAAATGTGCCCGCGTGTCTTATTACCTGGGAATAAGGTTTGAATTCGTGGGATTTTTTTATATGGAGGTTAATATGTAATGCGTCTAATGGACATACATTTATTGTAAGGAGACACTCAATCTGAGGGATAATTTTGTTTATTGTATTTATGTTCGTTATCAAATGCCGTAACAGTAATTAAAGTAGACGTGCAACCTTAATATGACATCTTTTGGAACCTGACATTATTTAGTGGGAAAAAAAGCTTTGTGTATTTCTGTCTAAAACACTGTCTGGTTTGAATTATACCCATTTAATGGAACATCGACTCCCTTTCAAGTGCGACCTAATTATATTATCGGCAAATTATAGTTCACCTCTGCTTTGGGTATTTTACTAAAACATTTAGAATTCTCTCTGTTGAGGTAAACTGTGATTTTATGTTAGTACTTCAGAGAGATCAAACATTCTGTGCTTTCTGTACGGCACGTGTAACGGATCTCGGTTAGAACTATATCTAACTTCAATCGTAAAAATTGACTCAGACTTACATCTAGGATCCTTAATATTTTATAGTTCTGTTCCACGAGTTACTTTCGCTACATCACAGACGTGGAAATTGTACAATATTTATATGGTTTGTCTGTGAATGCTTAACCCACAAACCTAAACGCAAAATATTATGAACTACGAGTATGTAATACACTAAAAACTATAAAAAATTACAATGCTCATTGTTTATAGTTGCAATATGAAGCATACAACAAAACAAATCTCTTGATGGATGTTCAGAGACATGTATGACAATCCATGACGAGAAGATTAACTGTGTTCTTGTAAAAGATTTTTGGAAGAATATTACATACTTCATTAGCATAACGTTCTTTAATAGAGTTGTGGGCTACCTGTTAATGCAAATGGCAAGTTGTCGTTCATTATGGCGTTCTAAGAGGGAGGCCTTTGTTCAACAGTGGACATCTTTCGGCTGATGATGATCATGATACGATTTATTTATCCTTAATCTTTTCAGTCTTCTATACAGCCTTTTATTAAGCATGTTAAGTAGTAGGTATACACAAACCGCTTTTCAAGTTAGTAGTTTGATAATAGACCCATGACTAAGCTAGAGACATGATTAAATGCCCCTATCGACATGACAGAAGAAAATGATTATGATAACTCCATTATAGCTAACATTACAGTGGTTTATGAGCCATTCGGAGGGCCATCGGACGTCAACCTAATGATTGTTAGACCGTAAAGCAATAAATTGAAATGCGTAAATGAACCATCAATCATGCGGCGATACTATTGCGGATTGTCACACATACTGTTACGTCAGCTCTGTGTTAAGCAATCGATGGATATTGAACATCAGCAATCGAACGATAGGTACTGCGTTGCAATTTGTTTAGCAATGCTCCGTTCGATGCAATTAAAACGACTTTCAAGAAATAGGTTAGATTATTTTTTTATTTTCTTTGCTTTGTCTGAGTTGCATTGGGCGCTGGGTAATTTAAATTGGTAATTTAATGTACCTAATTAAAACTGAGAATTTGATATTTGACTTTTAAATGGAGTTTATTTTACAGAGTCTAAGCGCTCAGCTTTGCTTGTAATCATCACGGTCCATACACGGAACGAACCAACTTCTTGCAAGACCTAAAGATGGTTTTGTCGGAAGTTACATAAACAAATCTTCAAGTATGTAACATTTTTATACTTGCGAAATATTTTTGTAGTGAATAGTTACGTTGTTGAGAAATGCATTGTTTACCAAAACAATGTAACGGAAGAGCACTGATGACTTAAATAGCGATTTGTGGCTCGTGTAAGAATGTTTGTCAACATGTTGTTCTGAGAATAGGGAAGATTCCCACATTGTGATTTAGTTAAAGATGGTAGGAAAACTGAATGAGAATTGATAATGTTCCTCTAGGGAAAACACTACAATGTACGGACGAGTCATAGTCACAATATTTTTATTTCAGAGGCTACAAAAGTGCTGTTACTAAACGACAAATCTAGTTGCCAATTTGCTGAAATTTCAAAATGTAATCTTTGAGTGAGTTCGCAAAGGTTTTGCTACATACTTGTGTCACAAAAATTAAATGTTATTGTTTTTATTTTAGGAGTTTATTTAATTTAGGAGTAATTTTTTTTATGTAAATTCTCTATCGCATTGGGTCATGCCGGTAGTGATAGTGGATAGGGATGAATATAAATACATACTTATTAACCAGAAACGGATTTGCGAGATGCTATACCCACTAATCTGAGTACCACTAAAAATGTAATTTTAAACAACTTAAAGTGGACAAATAATTTTCATTGGACGGAGATAACCTTCTTAATATCTACGTACGGCTTGCTCAACATGTGCACGTTCGTTTGACCTTTAATATTTTGTAACTGCAAATGGTACTAATTTGCATGTCCTCAGTTTAAAACTATTATGTTTGTAGCAGCAAGATATCAACGTAAATTGAGACATCACACTGTAGGTGCTTTGACAGATGGTTTGTTTCAAAACTTGCATTTAAAACTGTTATTCTGTTGGTAGGCATATAGATTGAGATAGCGTTGCACAATCTGCAATAGTTCGTACTAGTACCATCCTTATATGTTGACCTACATTATTCAGATAATTCTACACTATAAGCTTTATCAGGCCTAGTTTAGGATAAACTTAACATAGCAACTTTAAATTAATATTATCACACTAATACTATAAAGGCGAAAGTTTGTGTCTGTGTATGTTTGTTACTTCTTCATGCTTAAACGGCTTAGCCAATTTTGATAAAATTTGGTATGGAGGTAGCTGAGACCCTGGATTGACACATAGGCTACTTTTTATCCCAAAAAAATTAAGCGGGGCGCAGCTAGTAGTAAATAATATGGAAAGTTACTTTAACATAAGTTTATTTTTTATCATTTCTAAATCTATATTGACACCATATTTCATTAAGATCGCTTCAGTAGTTCAGTCGCAATGAAGAAACAAACCATCAGACTTCTTTCGCATATAAAGTACTAAAGCAATAGTGAGGATTAACTAAAGATGCTTAAAACCCAAATTTTCCGGCTACTATCCCAGCTTCAAACGAAGAATAATGATAGTAAGCAATATTGGAATCTTATACAATTTTTCCGAAGGGTCTGTCAAATCAGACAGCCCAATAATCCGCCAGCTCACTGACCGTACGAGAGGAATCCGTTCCCCTAATCCTTTTGATAAAAGGATACTGTCCAAATTATTTTAGGTCAAGGATCTTTGGATGTATCGGTTTTCCCTTTATATAGTTATTTATCTCCATATACTATTTCTAACATGATTAGAGCTTACGTAGATCTCGGACACTCAATGACTCTAGCGTCAGAATCCAAGGTGTTAGTAATGTTAACATTCTAATTTGATAGTTTTTTGGGACATATTGCAGACTGCCTCGTTGGTCTAAACTCTAAGTGCGACTGCTAAGCATAAGGAAGAAGATTCTGGGTTCTAATCCCGGTCGGGCACAGTGATATAGATTTTTCTTTTAGGTAATTTTCAGTAGCAGCACCGAGTCTGGATTTGTGCCCGGTTAATGGCAATAGGGTAGAGGGCAATTCCAAATTGTTCAGCAGTGGATAAATGGCAATTGGCTCGCTACAGGTGTATACTGTATAGTAAGGTATTGGGACCAAAAACATAACTTGGCGAAATGTTGAATTAATGGACCGACTAAATAAACTTCGCATATGTAAAGTGAAGTGAATAAAGTATTATTTTTTACTTTTAGTTCGAGTTTTTTTAAGGCGGTTTTTAGTTTTATTTAATTAAAAACATCTATCTATTTTTTTACCTTTTACTCCCCTCCCTTCATATCTATCCTTCTTTTAGTCAAAAGACCTTTACTTTGTCATAAAACTACATATAGGTTCATTGTCCAATTCCATTTCATTGACCATTCTACGAATAAAATGATTACAACTCTTTAGTTTAATAATTCTGTGCTCTTATCAATAATATTAAAAAAAGCCAGTATGATTTAGCTAGATAATTAGTATGAATTAGCCAGATAATAACAATTAAATGCCAAAACCATATAGCCCTAATAATTAATTAAATGTCATTTACCTCATTAATATTTTGTTACATTTCACTTTAATGTATGTGTTGTGGTTTACAATTGAATACAATGGATGTAATTAAGTCTAGCTAATTATTTTGCGGTAAATCGTTTCGCATATCGGTTTTGTTCATTGGATCAAACGATGTATTTGTAAATGTATATACGTAGAGACAAATTATTTTGAAGTGATCATTTGATGATTAGAAATCGAATTATATCGTTTTATAATCGAATTACATCGTTTTATAATCGAATTACATCGTTTTATAATCGAATTATAAAGTTATTGTTTTAAGTTCAAATAAAAAAATAATATGGACTAGAGCGGGATTTGAACCCGCGACCTTCGACGGTCAATGGCGTCTTTCTACCAATGGAGCTATTGTTTGAAGATTTTAATATTCATACTTGCAGTGATTTTTTTCTGATCTGTTTTGACCATCGTTGCATGAAGAGTTCCTTCCGGTTATATCCGTAATTATTTAAACAAACAAAGAGGTTTTTGCTTTAAAAACAATTTTTAGTTTTTTTTTATTATGTAATACTTTTGCATAAGTGCAACACTTTTTTATCTAACCTAGACTTCCTATATTTTAGACTTCCTATTTTATTAACCTTTTTATTACAATTAAAATATTGTAAAAATAATTCAAATGGTTTAATGTAAAAATGATGTATATTGTAGGTACAAATGCTAAAACAAAACTATCCAAGGTCAACCAGTCAAATAAATCCGTGACAAAAAAAAATTGCTATAGATTTATCTATACATTAATGCGTGAAATAAAAACATGAAAATTTTGGATGCCTTGATAAAATATTGCGTGCACAAAGGAGTGTAATATTTGACATATTAACCCTAATATAAACAAGAAGCACAAATCTGAAAGGTTACACAAAATACAAACAACTTTTTTAACCGACTTCAAAAGAGGTTCGGTTTAATGAAGTACAGTTGAATACAACAGCGCACTGTTAAATAAATCCCAATATAATTTCAACCTACCGCAGCACTAAAATCCCGCGCACACCGTTCACTACACAACACTATGTCCGTACGACGGCAGGCACTGCACTGAGGACACTCGGCTACCACCACTCGAGTGTGCAACACTTGCTTCAATGGTCATTGATGACGGTGACGTTGGTACGTAGGTTAATTTGCTAATCATTTTAATGACTGTAGGTACTTTTGGAGCGCAGCACCTGTTTCAGGTACTATGTGTATCAAAGATAAGGGGTCCATCAAAAATTCGGTCGGAACTCCTAATTTTTATTCCCTGTTTTTTTTATTAAGCATAGAGCTACTTATTTATTTATTTAAATAATTTTCTTATTTAATACTATAGTAATACCGGTATTTTTGATGTTGTTATCTTAATATCTCACAGAACATCATGCCTGTATTCCCCAAAGGGGTAGGCGGAGGCGTATAGTACACCCAAACTTCACACAGCCTATTGCTATCAACCAGGCACAAATCTAGACTCCGTGCTGCTATTGAGAATTATCTAATGGAAAAACCCAGAAACACTTTGTTCGACCCGGGTCCTCACAGCAGTCGCGCTCAGCGACCACTGGACCAACGAGGCCTATACCACATCTGCTTTATATCTGTATGAAGTCGATGTGGTATAAGTTCTATAGGGCTCGCCGATCGGACACAATCCTCATTATCCACCCAAAAAATCCATTAATATGTGCAACGTACAATCGTTTCAAAGGTCATATTTACGACTACTGAAGATAAAGACGTGTTTAAAGTAAAGAAGAAATAAAAATATATATAGCCCAGTATAGGAAAATGTATCAGATACTTAAAAATTTCAATGTCGAGTTCTCTTGTGTTTTCCGCATTCATATCCTAATTTATCCATTCTCTAATTTGCATTAACACTAATGCATGATAAAAGTGTTTAATCAACTCACAACTTAGTCTACTTGTACTACACACACTACAAAGGCATGCAAATATTTGAATACATGAATTTATATTTCATGGAAACAACAATGAATTTATGCAACAGCAAACATATTAGAATTATGTTAAAAACTCAGTTTATAGTATCTTTAGTAGATTTTTATCGTATGCTAGCCTATACTATTTTACTATGATAATTATATGCTTCGAAGACATCTCTTTAAAGAGAATGAATGAGCATTGAGCACAACTCAGTCCTGTTTGTTGCCGATTCATTACTTCTAGTTTATCCTGATATTTTATATTACGTTATTCAGTCTAGTCTTAAATTAGTTTAGAACATAAGAAAATACCATCGCACTTCCTTATTTATCAAACAGTATTTATAAGTAACTCATCCATTATCAGGTAAGTCAACTTCAAGTCTAGCTCCATCAAAATATGTCATTCCTCTGCAGAATGAACCTTAAGAAACTTCATAATATACTATTGGGATTAACATCCGGGATATCCGGATCCGATACGGATGTCAGATTCTGTTCCGTTTGGTACTCGGCCATGATTTTTAGCTCTCGGAGAGGACGAGATTTGATGTCATGGCGGATTTGCGAAATCCCATTTATATTAGCTGAGTGTATTGACCTTAATAAGGTTCTAATATTGGCCTGCCTTGAGACAGTTAGTTCATAGATGAAGTCTTGCTTTGAATTATTTGGTGTTGTTTCTTCTTCCGTAGCACTAGGCAGAGTTAATAGGCAATTTGGGAGCTGTCTTAACCAATATTGAAACACCAAAAAACACTTTTTAGTAGTATAGTTTACATACATATAATTAACATAAAATTAAACTAGAAGTCCAATAATAGGTAGGCATAAGCGTGTACTGCAAGCATCTGTATTTTTTTTATCTGCAAGCAATAAGTAAAGGGAATAAAAACTACATTTATATGTATACAGAACAGTTACTAGATGTTTACCTTCACTGACTAAAATGAATTGCCACTTAAAAATAATACTTGTGTGAGTTAAAGAGGCCGTTCTTTTCCGGATCGTTACGTAACATCCTGAACCGCTTGCTCCGATATTATGTTGTTGATTGATGCTTCTAATAAGATGTAACGTTCTATTACTGCGATCTCGCTGATGACTCTACTTGCGGATGTGTTGTGGTAATGTCTTTGGGACTTTTTCTCTCTGTTATTAATATGAATAAAAAGGAAGTATAGACTGAATTATAAGCACTGAGATAAAAAGAACATAACGTGTGACTGGTGATGTCATTTTATGCCTATCATCATCATTATCAGCCGGTAGACGTCAACTGTTGAACAAAGGCCTCTCACTGAGATAGGTGGGGGGTTGCCATAATACCGACGCTTGGCAAGCGGCCTATGTTGTCTATACTAAGCATGAATTTGAACTGATAAAGGAACTTTGAAAAATGTTGGACACGAGTGGGATTTGAAACCGTGATCTTCGTCGATCCGTGGTGCAGTTTTGCCAACTGAGCTATCCATCGCACATAGAGATCACTGTAAGAACCTGGTTAAAACTCAGTTATTTATTGCATTCCACAATGGTTTTGCTTCATGATATTACAAGAGAAGGTTGCCTTATTTGTGAATTTGTGACAAAACTTCTTACAGTATTAGCGTAATTTCCTAAACTGTATAGTGAAACCATTTTTAAATCCGGTTAGACGTTTTTGTTCGTGGCGTGTGTTGCAAATGCAACTAAGATCGAAGTAAATCGACAAATTGTATTTCAACTAGATTTTTGACGACTGAGCGTCGATTTAGTCGACTTTGGTGACCTAGATTCGTAGATGTGTAAGAAGATTCGATAAAACCAATATTTTTTGTATTGAGTTACAGTATTTTCAAAATGCCTTACATTAGAAACCTTATGTGAATGTGTTTCAGATATGAAATATTTTCACAGATGCACAAACGCCTAGACTTGGGAAAAATATCTGCGTGTTTATTTTTCTTTCTTTCATGAAATAAAAAAAAAAATAAAAAAAAGTCGACCCACACTATGGATTTATCCTGTATCGTGGGTGCGTTTTACAAACATGCAATATACCTATATACACAAACATCTGCGGATCGCAGAAATTTTTATTCAATCGCTTCAATAACATTATAATTTTGCGGGTATAAAAAAATCACTACTACCGATTTGTACCGAACCTTAATATTTGAAGAATATTCTTGTATAAGTTCTTTGGTCTACCAAGCGTGACGTCAAAGGTTTAGGCACTATTGAGATTACCTAAGGGAAATATTTAGGGTTTAGGATACGATATTGTTAGCAGCTGTTGCGGGCTTAGATTTCTGCCCTGTGAATACCAATTGATTCTTCTTATATCTAGTTCTGCAAACTGTATGTTGCTTAATGTATTTTACTTATATTAATGAGATAGTGGTATCCGTCCTAGAATTTACCACCTCCTTTTCTCCCGTAAGACTGTGTATCGACTACGGGAAAATCCAGAAGATGGGCAGCAGCGTCTTCTGTAACTTCATCATCAATACTGCGATCCCCAAACTGCTTGCCAGGCGTGGGGATTTTGGCAACCCTTCCCCCCTACTCCAAGGGGGAGGCCTTTGTTCAACAGTATTTCGGCTGATGATGAGATAGTAAATCATAAATCATATTAAATGTAGCTTAGTTCGTTTAGTACGTTTTCAAGGTTAAAATGCAGGACCGATTTTCGCTCCTTTATAATTATCTCGGGAACAATAAAATGTATAAATACAGCTCAGGTTTAGCTTTAATCTTAGGGTTGTCATATTATGTTAAGGTTCTGTGCATGAAAGAGACCCGTTCAATATGGTCAACATGGTTCAATTTTTATTTATTCAAAATATTTTGCTAACAATTAAAACACCATCAGGCATCAAGAAACGTGAAGTATGTATAAATGAACAGCCTTACATAATTGTATATTGGCCGTGCAATCTATATCGCCGGTAAGTACAGCCGGCAGAGAAAGTTGTCCGGTAGCAATGTCAATAACGCTGTAGAGGGGACGGAAGCGTTGCCGTAATGATTACGAAACTTATGTCCACTTGTGTACGATGCATAGGTCAGTATATAATTAGATTTTTATGAGAATTTATATGATATTATTAAATTTCAATGAGGTCAAAATATTGTTTTTTTCGAAAATTTGAATTACCTTAGTCATGGTAAATTTAAATGACTCGATCACTTATTTTATTTTTAAATCCCCTATACTTTTATATTTATAATATCCTGGTATGGGCTGAATGTATGTCAATAGGCTCTTCAACTATTACAGATCGCAGTACGTAGTGACCCGCGATATTTGAGTGTATAGCTTCCTGACAAAGAGCATCTTTGGCTACCCTTTTGAGGATCACAAGAGTAATTGTATGGTACTATAATTGATAATTTACTTGGATATAATGTATCTTAATAGCTGGAATAGCTAGTGAGACCTTCTAGAACAACACCCGTGGGTTTACCTCTTTGGTAAACGCACTGTTTGAATTTGACTTGCATATTTAATTCCTCTTGGTTGAAGCCGGTGTCAAGTATTAACAGCCCCCTTACCATGTACACTTAAAGCAGGACAGTTTACGTTGTTAGAGCGGGACGCCGTATTGCACTCCATGTAGCGGCGTCTCGTTTCCACATCGTAAACTGTACCAAGAGTTCATGGTAAGGGGGCTGTTTCAGTGATAAGTGACAATTAGAAAATGGTCGACACCAAAAAACTGCAAGGTTAGAATAAACTTTCTTAGCACACTTGTATCGCGTATGTTGAAATATTAAAAACATTTTGATTAATCGTGCGTTGCGCCTTGGGCAGTCAGGCTTTTAAATATGTTTTTTTTATTTAAAAAAAAGACGCCCTACGGTAGCAATTTCTGCTGTATCGTGGGTGCGTATCACGAACTTGAAATATCACATACATAAACACTTAGACTCGGGACAAACATCGACGGATCACACAATTTTTTGTCCCGTATGGAATCAAAACCTTAGTGCAGCCGTCCAATCTCTTAGCTACTGTGACAATTACGTTGTATTTTTATATATCGACTCAAGATTAGTACCTTTATTAGTACTTTTTACTTACGAAGGGCAAAATCTAAATATAGGGGACGAGTCTACTGCCTATTGCTAATATTTGTCACAATTTTTTGTTAGTCGTGTCTTAGAATAAATATGCCTTTACTTTTACATTCTATATGAGTTTAACTTGACAAAAAACGTTTAAGGTAAACATGGACCATTTTAAGTCCACTTACTTCCAAGATTAACTATTTAAGCACTAGTTATTAAAGTATATCTGACTAACAAAATGGAACCCTTTCCACAAGCATAACAGATTTATTACCTATTAGCGAGAATACGTAAGGCTGACCACAGAGAGGCGACCCGATTAACTTAATCGACCACGTCTAGCCCTCAGAGAGGGGACGCGGCTGAAGGTATTAACTCATGAAACACGGCCACGTGAACCGAATAGATAATGGGTCGTGTGAAGCGACACGAAGTCTTGGTAGGGTCGGTATGCTGAGCGCTTTGTTGGGATAAGGGATTTAAAGTTGTTTAGCTATAAATACTAGTATTGGGGCAATGACCGCGGTGTTAGGTGGGCTACTTAGAAATCGGGCAAGGCAGCTAGTGAAGCTTTGGAGGGGAGTAACAGGTTGGCTGGACAACGACTCATGATTAACATCGGAGTTACTTTTGTTATTCTTATTCGATTTTCTTATGCCTCTAGATGTTTTTGATTGCAAATTGGTGACTTAGATAAATGGTAAAACGTTTGGCGAATAGAAATGAAATAGAAAAATGCGATTAATGTCATAAATTACATACTAGAAACATTATATCATCTCCATACATTTTTATAATGAGCCTATTGTCTAGGGGGCTTACTATTAAGTTGCATTACCTATTAGCTTAAGGGGCTAATGAACAGTCTGATGTATATAAATTACCATCCTTGGTTTGGAAGCTGTGGAGTACTTTGCTTTTCAATAAAGACCTATAAAAGAAGTACCATCCTATAGCTATGTTGAAATGTAACATGTACTATAGGTGTATCGGGAATGCATCGGCGTTCAAGGATCAAGTCAAAACTATTGTGAGGTCTTCAATTTCTCGGAACCATTAAATGTACCAGCAGATTACGGACTATAGAAGTCATTAGCCAAGTTAGCAAAGTCGGTAAGCTCGTTCCTGGTTTGTGATAAGGGTTAAAAGTTGTTCTTGGATATTGTAATTTGTTAAAATATGACTTGTATGTACTTTATTTTGCTTGCCAATTCCGAATGGATTTGATTCAATGTCATCTAGTACACTCACATTTTTCCGGTTATGATAAAAGTCCTAATGTAATAAAGGGCGAGCCTATTGCCAGCAATCGGGTGCAAATCTAGGCTTTGGGCTGCTACTGAGAATTGCCTAATGGATATACCAAGTAACACTTTTCCCGACCCGGAACTTCAATCCAGGACCTCATGTTCAGCAATCAAAGTCAGGAATCAGTAGCGTCATCCTCCTAACCGAATTAAAAGTAAGAAGAATAAATAGTCTGAGACTTATGATGTCAGTCGACGTTTGTTTCTGTTTTAGTCTTATATTGGAACTGATCAAGGTCTATACCAAGTAACAGGATTGTGGAGAACAGATAGGCAGTCGTTCCATATAGAAAACTGATATCCAGCAGCATTAAAAGAAGCCGAACCCAGAACAAAGAGAAGGCAGACGATAAGACATTAACAGCCTAAAATTTCCCACATTTACGCAAGAAATTCTGTCCCTGAACATTCAAAACATTTAGTCGTTACTACGTGATCGCAAAAGCAATATTAGAATTTAAAATGTCTAATATCAAAGGAATAGACTTTTAACTTGATGTTTTTTTCAGTATAAGAGAGTTTCCCTTGAGTGTCGTAAAGGGAGAGTAAAGGATGATGTTACGATTATTAGCTTTTGCCAGCATCTTGAACCTAACCTTTAGGGATTTTGGGTAGATTCTTATCACTTAATACCATATAGATGTTGTAGATACAGGCATACATGCATGTGTTATTGTTCCTAGAATTAAGCTAATACCGATAACGTTTGATTAGGTACGTCATAATTTATTTGCTTGAAGCATGACTACCTACTTAGTTTGAGTAAGTATTTACACGTATAATGAGACGACATTAATTGAGGTCTAATTAGGAAAATTGAAACGAAGGTTAATGACCAACGGAACACTAATTAAACATGTCAAAAGTTACAGAAAATTCTCTAATACCTACTTTAACTTTTAATTATTTTACGAATGGTATTTTAAGTTAGAAAAAAACGAGAAAAAAGATGAATTGCGTAAGAGGAACCTTCTCACAAGTTTAGGTACCTACTTAAACTTCTGTGACTGTTAGGATTTCAATGTTTTTTCTTAATTCGAATTAAAAAACATAGCAAATTGATTACATAAAAAATAATATAATTTAAATGAACTAACCTTAAATACATGGTTGACTTGCATAAGCAAAATTAGGACAGTTCCAAAACTAACAAACTTATAGTACACCTATCACTGACCTGGCAGTCATTGTGTTAACACACGTTAGACGCACACATCTCTCTTATCATTGCCATCTTATTGCTCTAACTAGACCTCTAAATGTATTTGCTCTAAGCTAGTCTTGTAATTAACTACACAATTGACGCATTGCGCCTACATATTTGTTTCAAAAACGTTTGTAAGTGCGTAACTTATAACTATGCAGTTTTTATCAGGCGCATCATAATATTTTATTGTTTTTCATGACTTTGCCTGAGTGTCTTTGCTTCAGCAATAATCAAGCTACCTAAGCTACCTAGATATTGTATCTAAAACGACAGAATCTTATTGTTTTTACTTAAAGTTTGAGCCCTCTGACCGTCAATTGATAGTTGGAAGCAAAGGAATTCCGCCGAGACCCACCGTGTAGCGAATACCGAAATTGGTATGCAATTGTTTCGTAAACAGGAAAAACTGATGACAAAAGTTGTAAACACGGGGACTTATGTTCGGAGAAAGGTAACATAAGAAAAGGGACTTCGATGATAACTTTTATACAAATTAAATTCCATGCGTGTTTGTCTTTGGACTAGGAACGTTGTTCGAATACTTAGGCAGTATTTTTTTCTTTAAAAACAAGTTACCTTGCTAGTGAGTAGTATCCTTGAGCGTCTATTGTTGGTAGCTAATTTAAATACAGCGCCTGCGTTTTTTTTTTCATCTGTAAATTCGCAACTTTCTCTTGGCAGTTTTGGAGGCGTGGTAGATGTGGGACGTGGGTCGAGCTAAATGATTCCTTTTCAGCAGGAGTGGAAAAGTTGTTAGTGATACTCCCTCAAGTGTCGTGTGAAGACATGGGGCCTGCGTCTGATCTCTGCGGATGTTTTGTATTGCCGTCTTTTCAAAGCATGAGTGCGAGAGAGTAGAAAGTTATGATATTATTTGCACGAAAACTTGTGCACAATTCAGTGACCAAAAATCAGTCAGGAAAATATTAGCGAAATAAAAAATACACATAAACATAACATAACGCCTGTATTTCCCGAAGGGGTAGGCAGAGGTGCACATATAGTACACCCACATTCCGCCAGTTATGTTTTAGGTCCCAACGTAATAGGGGGCGAGCCTATTGCCATTAACCGGGCACAAATCCAGACTCTGTGCTGCTACTGAGAATTGCCTAATGGAAAAACCCAGTAACACTTTGCCCGACCCGGGATTCAAACCCAGGACCTCGTGCTTAGCAGTCGCGCTTAGCAACCACTAGACCAACGAGGCAGTCAGCGATTAGCGATTAGCGAAATACTTTTGATTTTCTTTACTTGTAATTGCTAGATCATGCTCTTCACTAGCGCGATCCTATTACCTTTTCTTTGACGCTGTTCCTTTGTATTGCTATCACGTAAACGGATCGTGTTTAAACAATTTGCTCTACATCACTATAATCTGAATTTCGTTGAACAATACCTAGAAACAAAGCCGAATATTCCAAACCTTTTCGTGTAAACTTACCTACAATCTAGTATTACTAAAACCTTAATAGAGCCGAAACTTCTGTATAATCGTAGGGTATCAGTAAGTAACTCGGTTGAAGTTGGTAACCTAATATTCTGGCAACGGTTAACATCAATCAACCTCGACGTTCGTGTTGCGAACAGATTATTGTGTAAGGAAGTACTTAATTTGTCTAGTTTGTTGATAATTGTAGCTAATTTGTAATCTGTAGAGGGATGGATAAGGAATATAGTTCTCATTGGCATCAGGAAAATGAGACACACTCTTTGACAGACCAAAGAAAGACAATGAATACCCACGCGCAACTGTAGGCACAGGTTTTTTTCTTTTTCGGAGCCTCTACCAAAGATAGTAATGCCAAGTACGTCTGATGTACCCTGGGTAGTCAACCTCGCTACTATCCTTCTCGATCTGTAATCACTTGACCACGGCATGACCTATTTCTATGTGATAATTAATTAATGTCGTTACCAAGAAGAATACTATAAAAAGGAGCAAGCGTAGTGCAATTACCAAAAAATAAAAATGCGAATTTTTTTTCCGTCTTCCGAATAGCGATTTCAGAAGCTTCCCCAAATGCTTGAACTGTCTGCGACCTGATCGTCACCGATACTGTGCTAATGCAGAGTGAAATTACAATATCAAATTATTGGCTCTGTATCAAATTGATATGATGAGGGGCGGTAATACATTGATATTAGATTTCAATTTTAGCGGACAGATGCCTTTTGTGCTTCTAGGCTGATTGAGTGGGTTAACGCAAGGTACCGCGCTAATGGTGATTTAGTGCTTTTGGTCTATTGAAAATTGTTAGGTGTGTAGTCGAGTCTGTACTCTATAGAACATTATTATACGTGTACGCGTGTAGAATGTTCCTAGTGCGTGTGTGCCATCTGTTTCGAAGCACGGAAACTAGTGTTACTCATGGTGACGAGAGGTAATTTTACACGTGTTTACTTTAAACACCTCTGTCGACAACATCACGTTGGTTATGTCAAGGACTACAGAGCAGTTCTTGAAAACACGCCAAACGATATGATGAGACTATAGCTTTCGGGGTATTTGGTGTCTTGGTATTTGGAGGTTTTTCGGTTGGTTTTGGAGGACGAAAATGCATGGGTTAGCGGGCTGGAAGTGAATAGTCTCCTGAAAAAGAAACAGCTCTTCTTCTATGATTATAAACAAGACAAACCATAATAGCATAGTCGAAACTGAGAACAGCAATAAAATGTTGGTGTGTGGTATAAGAATAAGTTGGCAACCCCAGTGTAGCACATTCATTATCTATAGTAGTTGTAATATGGCGGCTTGCTTGAGATAAATGGCGTTATTGTATCTCCCACCGTAAATAAAATGAAAGATTTAATTAACTGCGATCATATTTGTAAGTCCTAATTATAGAAACATGTCATCCACATTTAACATTATTTTCAATTTCTATGCGTCAAGCGTTTTCCACTTGTTTAGGAGGGTTGGTGTGGTCATACGTCATCATCAGCCGGAACACGTCCACTGTTGATTTGTTGGGGTAAGGGGGGGGGGGGGGGTCCCATAACCCCCACGCTTGACAAACAGCTTGGGATTGTAGTATTGGTGGTGAGGTTACAGAAGACGATGCTGCCCAGCTTCTGGATCACTTGGCAAACGTAACTAAGTATAACTAACCAATCTAAGTAACACATAACACACACACACATAACATCACGCCTGTATTCCCCAAAGGGGTAGGCAGAGGTGCACATATAGTACACCCACATTTCGCCAGTTATGTTTATAGGTCCCAATGTAATAGGGGGCGAGCCTCTTGCCATCAACCGGGCACAAATCCAGACTCCGTGCTGCTACTGAGAATTACGAGTACCTAATGGAAAATCCCAGTAACACTTTGCCCGACCCGGGATTCGAACCCAGGACCTCGTGCTCAGCAGTCGCGCTTAGCGACCACTAGACCAACGAGGCTGTCAAAGTCCAAGTAACACTGCTACAACTACTACAAAAGTCTACTAACAGCTCAAGTTCGACCAACATTATTGGCTACGCTGAGGACAATGAGAACTTCACGTCGATGCGCAAAACAATAATATTCCGGAAAGGTTCATTGTAGGACATTAGCCCACATTAGCTTGAAAATGAACAATTTTCAGAGCGTATTACGATAATTAACTCGATTGGAACCGCGGTTGAATGAGGGCCAATGGGTAATGTTTTGTTAGTGTTAAGATTACTGGACGTTATATTAAAATAGAACTATATTAAAGTTTTGTGTGAGCCCAAAGCCGCCGAGTGGTATCCGGCCAAAAATTGACCGCCCCCTTTCCTCCCTTGCGTAAGCCGTAAGACTAAGGTAAAATCCAGAAGATGGGCAGCAGCGTCTTCTGTAACTTCACCGCCAATACTGCGATCCCTAAGCCACTTGCCAAGCGTGGGGTTTATGGCACCCCCACCCCTTACAAAAGGAGGAAGCTTTTGTTCAACTGTGGACGTCTTCCGGCTGATGTGAGCCCAAAAAGTAAGGTTGTTGTTAAACGTGGGTTCATTGAGTCATCGTCTCTACCAACATAACTAGTTCAAAAGTAAACCCAGAACCTGATAGCTTACTTTACCTTAGCTAAAGACACTTTAATTGACGTATCAAAGACGTATCCCAACTTCTTGTTTCTTTATTCGCCCAACGTACTCATAGTTTTAATGCTTACATTTTAAAACTTGAACAAAGATCATGGCTCAATCCCGACGGGTGTCCTATTAGAAGTTTGTAATGTGGCCTAACCATGACGCTTCGTAAACTCCACTTTATATTAGTTTCTTGAACGGATCGTTTAAGGTGAGTGCACATTATGGAGTATTGCCAATTATTTTTATAGTTTGCTCTGTACTGCGATGCTGGTTTCTTTTGTCTTGAGAACTAAGTACCTACTTTATAGTATGATTGCGTGAAATAAAATTATCGTAACTCCGAATTCTAAAACTAAAAACGAATTCCGATTATGGCTGAGAATTTTAAGAGCCGTAAAGTACATTTCTAAATCCTAGTGAGATTTGATACTAGTGCATAGAACGGTTATGTGAATAATAGTAATGTGTATTGTATATTATACATTGAAGTACCTACTTTTTATCTTTACCTACATAAGAAACCGCGACATGATAGACGATAATAGGAAACATAAAATAGGAACGCCCTATATTAATTAATGTTGTAGTGAACGTTTGTTACTAACGTAAATTAAAATCAGAAAAAATAATTCGAATTAAATGAAGTCCAGAAGAGCAAGAGCATAAAATATTAAAACGGGAGGTCGACTATTACTTCGTCCTCTCCCCACTGTTATCATTAGACAGTCCTCTTAAGACTATACTGATGGTCAGACTTAAAGCGCTTATATTCAGTAGTAACTATTATTGAGCTCGGCATGAAACAGGTCGATTCTCTAAGAATTCTTCTCTTCTCTTCTCTCTCTTAGAATTGAGTTTGGAAGTGATGTCTTTAGAATGTCTTTAGACAGCCTCGTTTGTCTAGTAGTGGTCGCTAAGCGCGACTGCTGAGCATGAGGTCCCGGTCGGGCAAAGTGTTACTGGGTTTTTCCATTTGGTAATTCTCAGTAGCAGCACGGAGACTGGATTTGTGCCCGGTGGGTGGCCTTGCCCTCTATTAAATTGGGACCCATTATATAACTGGCGAAATGTGGGTGTACTCTACAGTCACCTCTGCCTACACCTTGGGGGAACTAGAATATCACGGCTGTAAGTAACAGTAAGTAGAAAGTATTGCAGAAG
Source organism: Abrostola triplasia (assembly GCA_946251915.1). Lineage (NCBI taxonomy): Eukaryota > Metazoa > Arthropoda > Insecta > Lepidoptera > Noctuidae > Abrostola > Abrostola triplasia. The sequence continues at coordinate 2,291,983 of OX276434.1, read as the reverse complement.
AAAAATGAGGACTTTTTTCCGACACTTACTAGTGGGATCACTCTGTGATATGATCGAAGGTATACATCGGGCAAATGTGATGTAGTTGTGGTTTAAAAATGTCCCAAAACGTTATAGAAAAGCCTGACCTACAGAGTATTTTTGCCAACCATTTCCAAAACGCTTAAATCCAGGAACTCGACAAAATACTCGTAAAACTCTTACGAGCTTTACTTATCGGGAACGAATAGAATTTTATCATTCTTTTAACTGACGTGTGTTCTTTTGTTTGTATAATGACTTTGATGGGTCATAATGACTGTCATATTAACTTAGTAGATAAGAGAGGTATAGTTTTATGATGATAGAATACTTTGTCTTACTTAGTGTCCTAATATAATTATTATGATTGTTTTAGACTAAAGATTGAGATTTTGTGAATTTGAACAGATGGAATGGTACTTAAGATATAATAATATCTTCCACGTGTCATCCATATTATTTACTGTATATTCCGATTATACTTACGGGTTTTTTCGGGAATTCCTGACTAGTTTCGAAGCCGAACGGAGCCCTAATTCATGAGCTGGTTACGCGGCAGAGTCGCGTTTTTTTATTAGTAACCACCACTATTCAGGTATTCCCGAATACACCCGTGAGTATAACCGGAATATACAGTAAATAATTTCATCAATTGTTCAACACTAACAATTTTTATAAGTAAGGGGAATAATGTTTAAATTATTACCATACCATCCACCATTATCATCATCAGCCGGAAGATGTTAACTGTCTTTCCCATAAAGGGGGAATTGCTTTAAATCCCACGCTTGGCAAGCGGCGTTTGGATCGCAGTATTGGTGGTTAAGTTATAGAAGACTGCTCCCCATCTTCTGGATTTTCCCGTTTTCGCCTCTTACGACACCCACGGGAGGAAAAGGAGTGGTAAATTCTAGGCCGGTTACCACTCGGCGCAAGCTAGTACCTTATACATACATGGGATTCTTTAATTTAAGTATCTAATATTATTCTCTGTTCTTAACCTTAAAATATTGTAATTAGTGTTTTATTTCGGAGTGAAATTACTGCCTCGTCTGATAAATGTAGTCGGTTGGTTATTAAGATAATTAGCTCCTAAAGCTGTAAATATATATTCAAAATCTTCTTTTCTTATTAACATGATATTATAATAATAAGTACTAATTAGTAGGTAGTTAAATTGTACCTTAAAGGTATTTGAGTCTTTTCACTTTTGAGATGTTAGGAAGAATTTAACAATATATATTATTTTACTTAATCAACCATAATAAATGAGCGAAACGTTGAACATTTTTTTTTAAATTGTAAATCTATACATATAATAAAATCGTAACGAAGTCAAAACTGTACATTGAAGATATTTGAAAAAAAATAAGTGCAATGGGATGTCTGAACGCTTCTGAAGCCAAAAATATAATTTTTAGAATTTTTGTCTGTTTGTCTGTATGTATGTGTTAGATTAACGTAAAAACTACTGAATAAAATCCGCTGAAAGTTTGCAAATATATTCTTTAGGGGCTGGCGCGTCGGTATGCTTAATATCATCACGGCATTTGCAAATAGGGCTGAGCAATATTGCATTATGTCTTTGTTTTGTCTAATGTTTGCCGTAGAATGATAAAAAGACGAAACCAATAGTTGCATTATGCAGATTACTTACAGATGAACTTCTGAAGTAGAAATCATCACGCTATATCCACAAGGAACTGAGCAGTGAATCATGACATGTATAGAAACGTCTATTTTAAACATATTGCTATGTGTCATCGTAGCGTGGCGGTTTAACGATCGCCCTACGAGTTATGCATAGTGAGATCGATTCTTGCCGAAGGTTTTTCTTTTTGAGTTAGCTTTAATTTCTTTTTGCATGTTTTTTGACTTAAATATCAATAAAAAGACTATTATAATATATATTTTAACATAATATTATTACCAACAATTTCCAGTAAATTATAGTTCTAATTTTTTTTTTTCTACATTAGTAAGTTTGTAAATTCACCATTTCAAATAAGTGATGTCCAAACAATTCTGAAGCCAAAAGCAGTCGCTTCACGTTGACAACAGATAGGTTGTTCCATACTCACCTGTGCTTTCTAGGACGTTTGAAACACACATCAATGTTGAATCGTGTTCCAGCGTCGAGTCAATTAAATACATTTGCAAATACGTAAACAAGGGTAGTGACCAGGCAACGTTCGCTTTGCAAAGCACTGATCGGGATGAAGTGACAAAGTACCAGTCTGGTCGCTACATTAGTACATCAGAAGCAGTATGGCGAATGCTGGCGTTCTCTATACAAGATCGGCATCCAGAGGTCATGAATTCATGGACGTCCATTTTGAGAATGGCCAGCGCATTTTTTTTCGACCCCGCCAATGTATTAGAGCGATTGGAAAATCCCCGCCAAACAACACTCTTGGCATTTTTAAATTGATTAAGGGAAATTTGAAAAATGATGGACACCAGCGGGACTCAAACCCGCGACAGTCACCGTACCGTGGCGCCGCTCTGCCAACTGAGCCACCGTGACACTTCTCGCATCCATCAAATTTCAAGTTCCCTTTTAGTATTTACGTCTTGAGGGTGACGTTAGGTATTATCTGTTGGAATCTACGATTACCAATTCAGTGTTGTACCTTTACAGCTACAAACCACTAAACCGATAATACCAACCCAAATTTATATGACTTTTGGTATTTTTTATGCATGTTGCCATGCTAGGCTTAAATTTTAAATTGATTAAGGGAAACTTGAAAAATGATGGACACGAGCGGGACTCGAACCCGGGACAGTCGCCATACCGTGGTGCCGCTCTGCCAACTGAGCCACCGTGTCACTGCTCGCATCCATCAAATTTCAAGTTCCCTTTTAGTATTTACGTCTTAAGGGTGACGTCAGGTATTATCTACGATTCCAACAGACGACTCTTGGCATTTTTACGTCTCTGTGAAGTTGATTTTTTTGCAAAGTCACTTACGTATGATGAGGTGCCGTCGTACTATACATACTACAAGCAAAGAGGTGTATTTAATCGACATCGACGTGGTCGTATTGTCGAAGGGTTTCCGGGAATCTTTATGGACACTGCATTGGGAAGGATTTACACTGTGCATCCAAATAATGCCGAGTGCTATTATTTGCGGCTATTGCTTCACATCGTATAGGGGCCAACGTCATTTGCATTCTTAAGGACAGTTGATGGTATGGAGTATCCGACATTTCGTGCAGCCTGCGTAGCACGAAATCTTCTTGTCGGTGACCAACACTGGGACAACACTCTCCTGGAGGCTAGCGTTAGTGATAGCCCAAGTCGCCTATGACATTTGTTTGCCGTCATGTTGGTATTCTGCGGTATTGCAAACCCGGTTTTGTTGCGGGAAAAATATTGGCGTCATCTCTCTGAAGATATTTCATGGGCTTTAAGACATACTATTGAAGGAGACATCGGAGAAACTGATGAACGCATTTTGAACCACTGTCTCAGTTCTCATCAAGACGTAGTCATTGCCATCGGGGGCAATCCACTGTTGGAATACGGTTTACCGGCTCCGCAACCATTAAATAATCAAGAACGTGGAAACAGGAAGTATGTCACCGAAACAAATTATGACCAAGACGCAATGACCACCATCGTGAATGACTACGTCACTAAATTTACCTCAGAGCAAGCACAGATTTACAATATTGTCCTTGAAAGCGTTGGGCTTGGCCAGGGTAAAATGTTTTTCTTGGATGCTCCTGGTGGAACAGGGAAAACATTTATTACCACTGGCATTCTTGCAGAGGTTAGGAAACAAATAACGGTGGCAAAATTGTCTTCCGGAATTACTAGCTCTCTCTCCCTTAGATGACAAAATATAAGCGCTCGCCATACTCTAGATACACATCAATTCGAAGCAATAAAACGTCTGTTCTTGGAGAGTTACGCAATAGTTTTAAGAGAAATTTGCCGAAATGTAGTCATAATTATAGTAAAAATGTACAATACCACATAGTGAAAGTTTTAGACAGAACTAAGCAGGAACAACAATCATGTGATGGATCGGCACATTCCTGTTCGTCGGTGATTTTAGAGAAATATTTTCTGACTTAAATGCTCTGTAAAAACTTTCTTTATATATTTCACTTTATACACTGGATATACATAAATATCAATAAATAGTAATATTTAGACAGGGTATATAAAATTCTGTTCATTATTTCACGTTCTTGGATAAGTTGGTAAAGATATGATTTAATAGTGTGATTCCCGCGTTCGGCAAGATATTTGCTTATTCAAACAACATAGTATTTTTAATTTTATTGGTTTATATGTTTTAACTCTCTAGCAGAAAGTGGACTGTAGGCAACCATCGTCAAGTTAAAGGTCTGTGATCCACCTCAAAGTTATCCTTTTGTAGATAATCATCATAGACATAAATTTTCATTAGCCGGGCACAAATTTAAAGTCGGTACTGCCACCGAGAATTAGTGGAAAAACCAATCACTCTTTCCGATCTGGTAAACAAACACACGAAACTCCCGCTCAGCAGTCGCATTTTACGAACACTAGACCAATAAGGCAGTCAAATTCTAAGTTCCACACAATTATCAAAGTATTTTTGTTGCTGGGGAAATCCTCATGGACTTCCTCCACCCTGAGCGGACGGAGGGTTATGCCGGTCTCTTATACTAACTAAAACCTCATGGTATCCGCCTAACAACCTTAGGTTGAGGGACTCGCGATCCGCGTATGCTACACCATCTCTTTAAACAAATTCTGACTCGCCTCTTCGCGATTGGTCGCGCTCACCACGTAGGTACGGCCTACGTGCCTTATGTCCCTTAAAACCGCCTTTTCTGTTTGAGCATCGAACTGCCCAAGTTCGTCGCCCACAGGCCCAACCTATGGGTGACGGACATGAGCAGTTCGTTTAAATTTCGGCTACAATACATTTCAAAACAAGCGCTTGGCGCATTTTGGCATGCAAACTATCACCATTAGCACACGCAGAGGTAGACTTAATTAAGGCCTAGAAACCAGCTGATTTTTACACGGATTACTGTATGACGGTCGCTTCCGAGTTACCAGTCAACACTCTCTGTAAATGTTGTCTGCTGAAGACAAAACTACAACCGTAGTTCAGAGAAATGCATGCTGTCAATGTAGTACATGTATACAGTAAAATAAAGATACATTTAAAATTGAAATTCCTTATAAGCCAACAAATCGTGTCAATAACTTTCCTGTTAGTCACTCAATATTTACCGATCATACAAAATCGGTATAAAAAGTAAACTAGCCCCATCTTAATTTGAAATATACCTTTATCATTAAAATACTATGTATATTCCATTCGGTAAGTAATTTGTAGTGTATTCCACTTACTTACAAAATCTGATTATAGTCTACTGGTGTTTTTACCTGAAATTCACGCGGACGAAGTCGCGGGCAACAGCTAGTTTTAAGTAAATGTGCCAAAATTTTGAGTATCGTCAAATTAAGTCAACGAAGATACAGGTGCAAGCTAGTATGCATGATTATCTTATATATAAAATTCTAGTGTCACAATGTTCGTTCCCGTACTCCTCCGAAACGGCTTGACCGATTCTCATGAAATTTTGTGAGCATATTGAGTAGGTCTGAGAATCGGCCAACATCAATTTTTCAGCTCCCGGGTCAGCTAGTAGTATTGTATATGCGTAATCATGCTTGTATTTTCATATTATATGGCATTCAAAAATATGGTTTTGCTCCCAGAATCACCAAGCAGTATTTGCTAAAACCCTATTAGCGTAATCAGAAAGTGTTTTTTTGTACAAGCCCACCACTCGTGCCCATTATGGTAACTCCTGTAAGTCAGGATCTACAATGATAACCATTAAGGCCATGAAAGTTGTGGCTCGCATGAAACGAAGTGATACTAAAAACTCTATACTGACCTCTACTTATCATAATTGTCGTCCAAATCAATAAACTCGATACTTTGTTGCTCTAGCGGTAAAATAGAAGGGAGTATCACCTTCCCCTTATAGCTAAAAGTTCTTGTCGTAAAACACAAGTAGGCAACGAATGAACTGATATTTGCATACATTGTCACTATTTTACATCCAGTATTAAAGAGTATGGACTTAGCCGTATCGTAGTAACCTCGGTTAACTATGAGGTTTATAGACAGAATTTAAGAGCACAAGTTTGTGTCCAAACTCAGGTTTACGTCGCTTTTTCGATGTGAAGTATACTTCTCTACTTACGAATCTAACTCCTTTACACTTAAGCGAATAATGTCTAATAACCTTATAACTTATGGGATACAGTATGGCGATGTGGGTTGAAATATGGACGTGTTTTCACACTTGTGCCTATTTTTTAGGAGAATACAGGCATGAAAAACTACAATATGAAATATCTTCTTGTTCGTATCGGCAAGAGCTAATAGCAATATAGTATAGGTCATGTCGGGTCAACCGGTGGATCCAATTGGCGGGTAACAACCCGCTACATTTTTTCGGTATGAAAAGTAGCCTACTTGTTAATCCAGGGTGTCAGCTACCTCCATATGAAATTTTATCAAAATCGGTCCAGCTGTTTGAGCGTGAAGAGGTAACAAACATACAGACACACTCACAAACTTTCGCCTTTATAATATTAGTGTGATTAATATATTGCTAAGGAGATACAAATAATTAAAATGCTCAAGGTTTAATGAACTTTCCAGCACATAGTCACAAATATGATATTCTAGTATTTTAGTGTGAAAGGTCAATGTATTATCGATATAGTCAAATAGAATTTCAATTTATAGTTGGAAACTCAGACCAAATATACACGAACTACTAGGTATTTAAAATCTATGGTTCCAATCGTGTACAGTTGATATCATTAGACGTCTCGGTTGAAATGCTCTTAAACTCCCTGGGGCTATGTATGATATTCATGTAGTCCTTTGATGTAGTAATTAAGTTTCCTTAGAAAGACTTCTAGAACATTCTGAGAAGACAGTTTATTGGTCTAAAGTTGTGTATTTAGGATATCTATTCCACTTTATTCTGGCATTTCTAACTTAGTTTCGTTTTTGGTCTTTCTTTGGATTTGTACCATTAGGGTATCTTCTAAAGGATTATTAACTTAACTCCGCGTTTAGTTTTTGGTCTTTCTTTGGACACATTGTACTGGTGCAGGATTTTACTCATGGAAGCTAGAATCCACAAAGATAACTATCAGCCCCCTTACCATGAGCTCTTAAAACAAGACAGTTTACGTTGTGGAAGCAAGACACCGCAATGCACTGCACGTAGCGGCGTCTCACTTCCACAACGTTAATTGTCCTGTTTTAAGAGTTCATGGTAAGGGGGCATAAATCAATGATGCGAATGCTTTGTTTACAGCATTGGTCTTTTGCCCAAAGACGTCTGTCCAAAAATGTATCGGATTCGTAGAATTATTATTGACTTCCTTAATAACTATTTTGATTGAGGTAATGATTTATGTATATTCAAAGACGTATCGGTAATTATTTGATGTCGGATTATGGAATGCGGTTGTGCTGATTATGGGTTGGTTACACGGGAGCCATGACGACTGTAGGGTTGACACAATATTACGAAATGTTGTTTGGGAATATTAATTTTATTTAAGGACATATTTGAATGCCCTCCATTATATATTTCAAGCTGTACACGTTTTGATACTTATAATAATAATAGCCTATAACTGTCCCACTACAGGGCAAAGGCCTCTTCTTGTATAGAGGAGGATTGAGCATTGATCACTAGCTCACTGCGGGTTAGCGATTTCAGATTAATCCAGTTTACCTCACGATGTTTTCCGTCACCGTTGATCATTTTTCCACTAGATTTTTTGTGTCGTGGGTATATTCACAAAATACGTTTACACAAACACCCAGACTTGGAACAAACATTTGTGGATCACACATATATTTGCGCTGTGCGTAAATAAATACCCGGACATCTCAGTGCAGCTGTCCAATCACTTAGCCGCTGTGCCTATCAAGCCTTTGGCTGTAAGATGTCCGTCTGTGGTCTGACAGTATTCAATCTGTCAGCAATTATATATTTAACACTGCATTATGCCTCGTTGGTCTAGTGGTAGCTTGTTTACTATGGTCCTAGTGTGTGTTATTGGTTTTCCCATTAGGTAATTTTCAGTAACAGAACGGAGTCTGGATTTATGCCCGGTTGATGGCATTAAGTTCGCCTCCTATTACATTGGCACTTACAACATAACTGGCGAAATATGGGTGTACTGTAGGTACACCGCTGCGTACTCCTTCGAGGATTTTTTTAAATTTCCATTTTTTTAAGGGTACATTTAATTCATGGCAGACTCATTGTATCTTAATTTAAAGCTTTACTTACTATGAGACATAAACAAACTCTTTACCTCTTCGCCAACGAGCTGTGACATATTGCTGTGGAAAAAACCAATATCTTCTTCGAGGATAATGATATTAAGCTTATGTGACACAACATTAAATGCTTTTTCTTGAATAGCTAAAAACAATGCAGTAAGTTTCGATTCAATTCTTCGCGAGAATTCTTAACGCTGTTGTGTTCTGCATGATTCTTGTGTAGTTCACGGTGCACTGTAAATAATGAGAAAACTTCTACGAGTACTTATGTTTACCAATTCCAACTTCACTGGGATGGGAGCTAACTGGGTTTGTTGGTTCATTTGTTTCTAATATCATGACGTCTGTATTTGAATTTTGAAATATGTTTTCGCAACTTAATATAATGGAATATTATAGTGCTCGCTGAACTAGAGATTTTATGTGGAGGAACTTTGTAAGGTCGTTCTGTGCAAAGGAAAAGTGCATTGGAGATGTTTAAAATCTGCAAGCTGTATAATGTTATTGCAATACAACGAAAGAGAATGTACTTAACGCCAACAATATTCTATCAATAATTATGGGTACAGTCGACCAAAAATATGGTCTACCACCCTATGGTTGGGGTTCATTTGAACTTCACGAAACAACAAAGTCTATTTTCCCTTGCAAATTCATGTCATGTGTCAAGTTTAAAATGTCACAGCTAACAACATCTCACCTTAAACGAGGTTAAGAATTATTTCAATTAAATTGACCAATTCGAAAATGGCTAAAGTTAATATGGAATTCAAAGTGATTTAGATTGTTCTCTATAATCAGATCTCACAGAAAATTTCGTCAAAAGTGGTGCCATTTTCTGGCATCGAATTTTCTCGACAAGACGTAGGTAAACCTATTTGCAAAACTGCGTCGTATACAAAAAAGTAAATATGCAGGTCCGAGGTCATTTAAAAGATGCTGCGCCAAGGATAGGGAAAAAGAGGCCCTTTTCCGTGCCAGGCAAGACTAGTACTATACCCTAACTAGCTCATTGCATGATCAGTCATAAGGTTTATTTCTTTTGTGTAGGTTTATTTTCTATTGATTGGATGGATTCGTATTCGCACAATGAATCCAACCAAAATATTTTTAAAATTCTAACGGAAGATATTGTTCTGTCTCCTGAGGGTAACATTTTATATTGTTACTCTTCTTCTTTTTATCTTAAATCAGCTGAAAGTGAACAGAAGCTTCATTACTTATTCATTATACTTAAACAATGGACCTATTTAATTCACGACAATAAGGTTTCAAACTTGATACAAAAGAACTTTTCTTTGAAAAATCTTCTCAAGAAACTTTTGATTCTCAATTAGTTCTTTTAATTTACGTTTGAGTTTTGAAAAAATAAGTATTGCCAATGAAAGATTAGTGAATTGAATTCCCCAGTTCACTACAATAATCAACTCTGAAAGTAATAAAAAGCAATTGGTAGATTACTTTTAATGACACCCAATATCAGTAAATGAACTCGTCGATTGGTAATCATGTAAAAGAGAAAATTAAAAATGTTTTTAAAGAGTTTTTAAGTTCATTTAGTTTCGCCAACAAATGTTATTTCAATGCTTTTGAAGTCAGATATACTATTCATCGATGCAGACCATAATAAATTTTGGATTAATTAGTAAATTCGTTTCGATCGAAATTGGAATTTTAGGCTCTGCATTAGTCAAAGTCATGAATGTTATTCAAATACAAATGAAGTTAGTAGTACTTGAATCTATCGTTGCTAATAAGCCTGTGGCCAATGATGTTTCTGAATAACGCGCGGTGTTTTGATCGTCAAATTTCGCGTTTAATCCGTCGCACATTAGCTATTCAGTGTCAACAGCGAATGCTAGTTCAGAGGACACAAACCAGTTTGATAGTTAGGGATTTCGGAAATGTACGGACCTGCAAATAGATACTTAAAATCTGGATGGAATGGACTTTATGAAATTTTTGACCAATTTGTAGGATTTTCTGTCTGCTTTTAAAAACTGATTTAAGGTCTGTGGTTTTATTTTTAGCAGAACTGTTTTCTATACACAGGAGAAATGTTCAAAGTTGCATCGGTATCATCTCTTTGGGTACCATACGAAAATATTTTAGTACAATATTCGATCAAGAATTTATTGAATCATGAAGGTGTATTAGTTAAGTCATTGCCTCGTCGGTTTATTGGGCGCTTAGCACGACTGCTAAGCATAAAGTCCTGGGTTTAAATATCAAGTTGGGGAGAGTGTTACTGAGTTTTGGAGTCTGGATTTTTGCTCGGTTGATACCAATAGGCTCGCCCACTTTTACATTGGGACCTACAACATAACTGGCAAAATTTTAGTGTACCATAATATAAACAATAAACATCTACCTATCACTTCAGGGAATACAGGCGTGATGTTATCTTAAATTATTAAGTAATAAGCACTATTACTTACACAGCGCTATAAAGATATTGCATAAGATCAAAATTCAAAGTATACCGATTCAAACTACGATCAAAACGGTAGCACTTATCAACCACATTCGGAACGAACTTTGTTTATTTTTGCTCGAAGATCTTTTCTCATTACACAGCTTATAAACGTATTTAGACCAACAGAGTTTGTATTAACCACCCCTTGCTTCCTTGTAAAATATTTTCATAGCCACCCTTTGTACACATTGTACCTTTATTTAGGCAAATCTAAGGAGTGTTTATAAAGCTGAGTACCCCAAAAATACATTCCCTTTCTCTTTATGAAAGTAATTTACAAAGTTTGTATCATCCAGTATAATTTAGGTGTGTTTATAGACTTTTCGAGAAAGCAATAACAGTGTTTTATAAGGTCGTACTCTCCATGAAGTTATTAAAAATGTACTACCCGCAGTTTGTTAAACGTTTAATTTGATTTTCTCTTTCTTATTCTGTGAGTTAATTGTTTTTTAAAGGTTATTTTGTGTCTACAAGGTTCTTCTCCTTAACGTATTGTTGATGAACGAATGTCAGAGTTTAAACCGCCTGTAGGCCTCGTGACATGGCTTAAACTTGTGACCTTTGATTTGACAGTCCAACGGTCATACCAATCAGTGCGTTTTACGAGGTTGACTGCCTTGTTAGTCTAGTGGTAGCTAAGCGCGACTGCTGAGCACGAGGTCCTGGGTTGGGCATAGTGTTTCTGGGTTTTTCCTTTAGGTAATTCTCAGTAGCAGCACGGAGTCTGGATTAGTGCCCGGTTGATGGCAATTGGCTCGCCCCCTATTACATTGGGGCCTGTAACATAACTGGCGAAATGTGGGTCTACTATATTTACACTCTGCCTATCAGTCAGCGTTTGTCAAATTGCAGCAGATTACCTGATTGGCGCAGTGGCTAAGCGATTGGACTGCTGCACCTGAGGTTGCGGCTACGATTCTCGCACGGGACAAGAAATTGTGCAATCCGCAGAGGTTTTCATTTTTTTGGAGTGTGTATTTGAAATTTTATGTTTGTGAAACGCATCCACGATACAAGAGACTCCTAGTGTGGAGCGACGTTTTAAAAAATAAGTAAAAAAACCTTTCGATAAAGTCAGCTATGAAACTGTAACTTGATCGTTAACTTGCTAATCATTTTAATTAAGTAGTTCCATGTTTTGCAGCCCATAAGGTAAGAGATACTTAATATTTCATGGAGTTGTTTTCTTTTGTTTTATGAGCAAAGTTGGAATGTGGCATTACGAAATATTATGGGGTCCCTTCAAATTAATTGGATTTGCTTGGTTGGGTATTAATTTGCTAGAATTATAGACAACCAGGGATAAATATAATTATAAAAAGTTAAAAACTGATCACCTTCATATTGCTTTCTTGAGAAAGCACCGGTAATTTTGTAAGGCTGAAAACTGTGAAGGAAGACATCGTGAGGAAACCGGCACGCCTGAGAGATATTTCAACGGTGTTTAAAGCTATATTAGAGGTCTACAGGCGGTTTAAACTCTGACACAAGGTTGTTAATTAACCATACGATAAGAAGGAGTAAGGCTAAACAGAACTTTAAACTTAAAAGGCTTCTATGTTTTTGAGCCCGTAATGTATCACTGTAAAAGGAATAATAGCAAAAGGATGGAGATCTGGTGTCGTCAAAATACAGGCCTTTAAAGCATAGAAAAAAAAGGTATGTCTCCCACAATATACCTCTTTTTTTTCATAGCCTATTTTGTTTCCCACTGCTGGGCAAAGGCCTCCCTTTTCTTCTTCCAAACCATTCTATCTTATATACCTACTATTTTTTTTAATGTGATGCTTTGATGTAATGTGTATTGTGGTGAGAAAAAATACTATTATTTATTACTGAAGGGAAAACGCCTCAATACTATCATTCCACTTCTCAATTGCAATTGGCGTGATGTTATGTACGTATGTATAAGTATATCGCGTCAGTCTTTGCGTTTCTTTTAACCAATTGGAATTGTGTACATTAACAAAATAACATTAAAATTTAATTAAGTAAGGTTTTGTATAAATAAACGGTTGACGAAACCGCTCAATGTAAACCTTTATTGAATTGAGATCTCAATCCTCATGTTTCATTACAAAAACAATGATTTTAATTATAATTTCTAGCGTGGTCACAACAATTAAACTCGTTAACATTTATTGTAGGATAATTGGTTATTAACTGATTTAAAGATCGTTTTAAATGTATTTTACTACAAAATGATAGTTAATCGCATTTAGTGGTTTGGTTAATAGCTATACCTATAGTTAATCTTAGTCAATTTTTTTGTTGTAAATTTGACGACCTAATTGGCGCAGTGGCTAAACGATTGTACTGCTGCACTAAGGGTTGTGGGTTCAATTGCCGCGGGGGGTAAAAATTTGTGCGAACCGCAGACTTTGTCCCGAGTTTAGGTGTTTGTGTATGTGATATTTCATGTTTGTGAAACGCATTCACGATACAGGAGAAATTCCTAGTGGGGCGACGTTATTATAAAAAAAAAATCACCAACCAAGACATCGTTAAACAGAAGATTTTACCCAATAATGGCCGATTTTATCATTATCCTTGCCACCATTGTACACTATTATAGCTGCCAACAAAAATACAGCTACATAAATATTGGACATTACAACAAGACGGGCCTCTCCCTAGTCTAGTGAAATTTCTTATCAACCGACTGGAGACGTTCACAGAACGATAAATATATGATAATAATGAACAATAAATTGAACATAATTTATTTTTTAATACTACAACCGGCAGATTCAGTTAGTGGCCCACAAGATGGGCTTAGCATTTTCGGGGGGCTTGGGACCATCGTCGGGCTTAAGAATTTCGATGGACTTGCAGTTTGCGTCTGCCGGCAGATCGTCTGGCAGTGGTGGCGGCGGTGGACACGCCTGTACCAATGTTTTAAACGTGTAGATCACTATTACGTCGTGGCACAGGACAGCTGAAACAGTTAGGTATTCGTGAGTTTTTTCTACTCGTAGGACAGTAGATCAAGCTTCGCAACTAAACACGTTCTCACGCAGAGCAATCGTTGCTTTATATCGAAAGTGTTGTATCTTGAATAAAACTCAGTAATTAATTAATCCTGTATTTTATTACGGAGACAATGTGACTACAACCCAATGGGGTATATATCAGAGAGCGGCAATATAATTATGTGAAAGGGACAAGGCTAGTTTACGTTCCGTATCTCACAGAAAGAAATAGGGTTTAATAGTACAGACAGAAGACACAAACAAACTAAAAGGGACATAAATTAAAAAGAAAAAGTTAAAAACTTATATATGTACGTAATATTTATTTCCATGCACAGAGCGGTATACGGGTGCCCGCATCGCAGTGCGCATAGACATGAATATTGTGCACAATAATTGTGCTTGCGGGCAACAGTGCGACTGCCCGCAGTGCGGTTGCCCGCACAGTACGTATTAAGCTCTTAATGTTACGAAAAATACAGCAATAGCTAGTAATAAATAAGTAGTTTAAAAAATTGTTCACATTTAAAAGCGATTGCTTAGTAGCGATCTGGCAGCGACGCATTATTTTTAAAAGTTACGTTTAGAATCAAATTGCTACCTAGATTCAACGTTAAAAGTACTTACTGAAAATTGACATGGACAATATGGCAAAAACGACAGACAACAAAAAATGTATTGTGAGAAATCCGGTTCGTATGAAATATATACCGCCCATCAAGCCCAATATTGTGTTATATGCAGCAACAGCGACACTCATCCACAACGCTATCTCTAATGCTAATATTTTTATCTGAAACAAATATATTATTGTCAGTATTAATTGTTGCTTACAGAAATAAGGAGAACCAAGCATTGAGCGAAGAATCTTGATTAATAAGAGAGCTCCTCACAATCTAAAATTCGCCAGTAATTGATGAAAAAATAGCATCATTTATAGATATTTATAGATAGTTAATGTTTATGCTTCATTAGAGAAATCTAATGAAGCATAAACATTAACTATCTCGATCCCTCCACTTCTGCATGTACTTAGGTCAAGAGAGTTTTGTTAGTTTATTAATTTGTACCTTGCATAATTTTAACCCCATACATTCGCCATTCTAGTCTATTCGTCTAGCGTTCGTGCGTAAGTCAAAGAGACTATCCATGACTAAGTTTTGATGGCCAGAAAGATCCTTAGCACCAATAATAATGTTTTTATAGGTGGTTAGACACAGAACAAATACATGAGTATTGCAAACTAATATTTGGTTAGAGTTCAGGTGATTGAGCTTTGAGATTTATGTCTGTCAAAGCACCCACTATGCAGGGTTCAGAGCAAATTGGATTACATCTCATTTTTGTTGGAAGAAAAGTAAAAAGACATGCAATCTTATCTGAATTTAGGCGATAGACGGTTATACGGGAAATCATTACGTAAGTTTCTAAAATATTGGATTAATTAACCTAATAAAAATATATATTAATACCATAGACAGAAAAAAATATTTCACGTATTTACAAGAGTTTATAGGATGGTAAAAAGCAAGGACAGCGGCTACAAAATCATATTTAATCTTTATTTTCTAAAGCATTTAACCCTGACCGGAGAGGTCTGAATCGAAAATACTCGATTAAAAAAATACATTTTTATTATTGTGAACCGGGAAAAAAATATACAAACACAGTAAAATCCTGTTTGTATTCAATCATACGTGTAGGTATAACAATATAACAACATTTTTCCAAAATAATCAAAGGGTTGGCTTCGACTAAGTAGGGTCACCGATAAATCCTTCATTCTGCTTTCCGTCCCAAATCCGGATCGACAGAATCTCTTAGATATTTTAAGAAAACTTTGCCTCTTGATATTGTATCGTTAACGAGTATATGCCGAAGGCAAATTGAAGTTGCTCAAAGGAAACTTACACATATTTTCCTTTGTGAGACCTACAAGCCGAAAGCGTAAGGATCCGAAGGTGGGCTTATGATAAAATCGAAATCCCCTAAATGTCTTTTGTTGATCTTGAGTACGATGACAGAATCGTTTGGTTTTATTGTCAAAGCTTCCTTATAGATTCTAGGGAAATAAAACGATCGAACGATAGGAACGAGTCTTTGCGAGTTGGGAAGTCTTGAATTTCAATGTGGAATGTAAAGGGGTAACTAGCATAAAATGTGCATACTGTTACAGCTTCTTATTGTTGACGTGGGGAGAAGTTAACGATAGATAAGTGAAGCACTGTAGCCCTGTAGACAATGGACTATGAAAATGTAGGTATACTATACCAACAAATAAAATTGAAATTTTTTACCATAGTTTTTTATATACGATACATAAAACAAAAAAAAGTTTTGTCTGTCAGTCTGATAGATCGATTTTGACGGGACTTAAAATGGCAAAAAGCTGCTGTTATTAGGAGTAACTAAGGCTACTTTTATATTAGATAGAGTTTTGAGCTATGAATCTATTAATATTATCTAATACCAATCTATTCGCGATAGCTAGTTTATTAATACACATTTATTTGACACTAACCTCAAGCGCTCCCAAAAATAAAAGCACTCCATTAACGACTTGCGGAATTATGATGCCCAAAATCATTACCTGTAGTGCCGTTGAAAACTTCCCTTTACTGTGCGCGTGAACTAATAGAAATAGGCCCACATAACAAAACGTTGACAACTGAAAAAGAAAGAGTGATCATTATGATTAAGCATGTTATCAATGACTCACCGACATAGCTCGATGAATATGCAAGTTGAAGTGGCAATGGGCAGGCCATATCGCTCGAAGAACCGATAACCGCTGGGGAAGAAAGGTTCTCGAGTGGCGACCACGAACCGGAAGCCGCAGCGTTAGCAGGCCTCCCACCAGATGGACCGACGATTTCGTCAGAATTGCGGGCAACCGGTGGATGGAATTGGCAAGCTGTCGTTCATTGTGGCGTTCTAAGGGGAGGCCTTTGTTCAACTGTGGACGTCTTCCGGCTGATGATGATGTTGTCAATATGGCAAGCGGTAACGACTATGTCTGCGATGTCTATGTCATCTGTAACTTGCAGATATGGCTTTTATAAAACTTTTGGTCCAAAATTCCAGAGGCGTAGATTAAGCCCTACTACATTCGTAAAATTTTAGACTTTATTACTTTAAGATTTCTCCAAGTTTAAAGATTTTATTCACAGAATTCTCCAGTTCTGATATCCAGCTAAAGTCATGTTTGAAGCCACTTTCATTCTTATTTAAATTAATTGAAAAAACTAAGAACCCAGTACGGGCACAGCAAAGTAAATTATAATTAAAATAGTTCTTAGGAAGACATTCACAAAGGCTAGAGTGAACTTTTGTTCATGATTATTACGGATATTGCAATATTGGAAATTTAAAGAGCCTGTCTGATTTTCTAGATAATTGAGAAAATCTTCATTATCCTTGCTTCATCGCAGAATAAACTAAAGATGATAGATGAGATATTATTACACATTTTAATAGCTAGTGCATAGTTTAATTATTATAATCGTCATTTATTTCAATTATATATATTGTTATAAAAATATATTCTGTTAATTTTACTAATTACTTTGTGAGTTTATTACATAACTTTTTTGATAACATGGTACCTATTAGTCAACTCATACTATAATAGAAGATAATAAGCATATACTAAGAGTATGTTCTAAGGTCTGTATATACAAAGAGATTGGCATTGACCTAATTTTGGAATACATATGAGTTAAACACCCTAAAAGAATTAGTTAGGAATACTTCGGGTCTCCTAAGCTTATAGGATTAATACACAAACGATAAAGTATTTGGTAGTTTGTAACTCAACTGAGTTGTCATAGCACATGAAGAAAGTAATAAAAGTGTCTGTTTCACCAAAAACTGGGAAGAAGCCACTGTGTGTATGAACATAAGAGAAAGAACTAATTTTTATGGAAACAACACAATAGATACTTGCAAGTTTTAACCAACCAATACATATAACAGCATCTCGGAGCGCTCTTCTCCTGAATAAGAGTTCGTCTGGACTGAGAGGCCTTACCTCCGAACAAACAAACATTTTGTTAGAGTCATGGGGAAATAATTACCACGAAACCGTTTTTATTCGATTCTTTTTCATTGATATAAAGTTCACTTGGAATTTACAGTTTATCCTTGAAGTTGTTATGACATTTTGCGTAAGTTAGGTTAGATGTCAGCAACGTCATCTATAGATTACAAATTATACAATGTCATATACAAAAGAGGTTGACAATACTCCGCGTAGTTTATACGTTTTATTCAAAGAGGTTGTAGGTCAAGTACAACATAGAGTGAGCACTTCAGTTCAGTTATGGATATAGTTCGACTGCCTCGATGGTCTAGTGGTTGCTAAGCGCGACTGCTGAACACGAGGACCTGGGTTCGAATCCCGGGTCGGGCAAAGTGTTACTGTATTCTCCGTAGGGGTAGGCAAAGGTGCACATATAGTACACCCACATTTCGCCAGTTATGTTTTAGGTCCCAATGTAATAGGGGGCGAGCCTATTGCCATCAACCAGGCACAAATCCAGACTCCGTGCTGCTACTGAGTATTACCATTAAAAACCCAGTAACACTTTACCCAGTACCTCGTGCTCAGCAGTCGCGCTCAACCACTAGACCAACGAGGCAGTCAATAAAACATTTATAAAACTCTGTTTATAAAGTAGAATAATTAAAAAGGAATATAGTTACTTTATTTCAATAGCGTCGGCATTTTGCATCGCTTATAAACTCACCACCTGAAGTCCTAAACTAATTAAAGTTTAAGCGAACTAAACAAATTTCTGAACTTTCGTTTTGTTATTCTGTGTAGTCAGCAACTAAAGAATCTATTTGCTTTAATTATTTTTTAATAATAACGTTATTTTGTTATGCTATTTTATATATTATATTTTCTTTTGTTCATCATCATCAGCCAGAAGACGTCCACTGCTGAACAAAGGCCTCCCCCTTGGGGGGGGGGGGGTTAGTCATAATCCCCACGCTTGGCAAGCGGCTTGGGGGTCGCAGTATTGGTGGTTAAGTTACAGAAGACGCTGCTGCCCATCTACTGGATTTCCCTTAGTCGCCTCTTACGACACCCACGGGAGGAGAGGGGGTGGTCAATTCTAAGCCGGATACCACACGGAGTATTTTCTTTTGTTGGCGCGATAATATAATTAGCCAGTAACGTGCTTGGAATGTTGGAAAAACGTGAATTAAGATTTGCAGATAGTCCTGGGTTAGGTCCACATAACAAAGTCTATAATGGGATAGACCCTACTAATATTATAAACGCAGAAGTTTGTAAGTATAGATGGATGTTTGTTACTCCTTCACGTTAAAACTAATGAATGGATTTTAATGAAATTTTATAAAGAGGTAGCTGACACCCTGGATTAACATATAGAACATAACATCACGCCTGTATTCCCCGAAGGGGTAGGCAGAGGTGCACATATAGTACACCCACATTTCCCCAGCTATGTTTTTTTAGGTCCCAATGTAATAGGGGGCGAACCTATTGCTATCATCCGAGCACAAATCCAGACTCCTAGACAAATATATACACTTACCCAATAATTGCTGATATTTAATTCAGTAATTGACAAGAATAATTTATGCAGATCTCTCTCAAGAACTTACAGTTTCTACGTCCAAAGATGCTGTCTCAACCAATTATTATTTCACGAGGAGCGGTTCAATGTCAAAATAATATCCCAACAAAAAGTAATTTCATATTCGAATGACGACTTGAAGTTATAAAAAAACTTGGTAAAGTTACTGTGTACCATAAATATCTTTTTATTTCGGCCTTAAAAACTTTCTGTTGGAAAAATACAAGTAACTTAATATGTTAGCCGTTTCGTCGTGAGCCCACTCAATTATTTGTTGTGACTTTAATAGTAAGTGATACTATTACTGCAGTAAGTTCTAGAATGTTCACTGAGACAGCGATCAATGCCTATTAACTACTAAAAGCCAGTTACATTCTTATAAACTTCACTACGCGAAATGTTTTACATTTTTTTATGAACGTCGCCCTACGAACGCATCCACGTTACAGGAGAAAGTCACTAGGACTTTCGTACCGTGGGTGCGTTTCACAAACATGATCATACATACACAAACACCCAGATGTCGACAATTTTTTGCCCCGTGCTGGAATCGAACCCTAGGCTGCAGCTAGGGGTTGCCCCTAGCGCAGCAGTCCAATCGCTTAGCCATTGCGTCAGGTCGTCAAAATTGATTAAACCTTCCTTGGACTTTCACAGATATTTCAAGATCAAAATTAGCCAAATCAGTCAAGCCGTTCTCGAGTTTTAGCGAGACTAACGAACAGACATTTATTTTTATACAGACAAAAAGAAATTACATTGAAATCACATACAAAAGTTTTAATAACAAATCACTTAAGTATGTACTGTATAGATGAATTTGTGTGTATATACTCAAAATAATTGAATTGAAAACGCTTGTGTCAATGAATTACGTGTAGCGGTCGTAGCATGTTTGCTACGAAGTGACGTCAGCACCACTGCTACGCGATACGGGGCTACCGCAGCCGTAGCTAAAACCGAACCGCTACGTGTCAAGACATTTTATAAACATTCAATTAAGAAGCTAGTTTTAATATAATTTTATCTTTCTTTGAATATTGGACTACCTACGCCTACAGTTTGATATTAAAATGATTTCTTTCTCTAAAACTTAATGGTATCTAGTTAGTGATAAAATATACAAATATCATGTCTTTGAAATGTGTAGCATTTACTACCCAAAGTACTTCAAGACTAAACAATTTATGCGATCGTAAAATGACAATACGTTAGCTTTTTATTACCCGTAATTGAAACTTGTCGACGAAATGTAAGCGTACCTCACACTGCCTCGTTGGTCTAGTGGTAGCTAAGCGAATCCCGGGCCGGGAAAAGTGTTACTGGATTTTTTTTTTACTGATTCTTAGTAGCAGCACGGAGTCTGGATTTCTGCCCGGTTGATCGCAATAATCTAGCCCCCTATTACATTAGAACCTTGTATATTTATTTACTTTAAATAATACGACCGATACCCATTCCATAACTGGCAAAATGTGGGTGTAACTTACAGTCACATCTGCCTACCCCTTTGGGGAATACAAGCGTGATGCTATTTATGTTTACTTACTTGTGTTTATTGACGTATTAATAAATATAATAAAAACTCACATTCAATTAAATACTCAACCCATTTACCAGTTATTTATAAAAATACCAATTAATGGGAAAATATAAAGCGGTCAATTAATTGGATTTTTATAACGGCGTCAAAGTAAAGGGGAAAACCTATTCGGAACAAAAGTACGTTTATCGAATGCAGTTTCCATTGCGAAGTAATTTGAGCAATAAACAGAGCGAATAACTATGCCATCGGCAGTCAATCAATTTCACGTCGGCCTGTTGCAGTCCACTGCTGGACGTAGACCTCCGTCAGGGTACGCCACAAGACTATATCGATTGATTATTTAATCGAATCTTTAATCGCAATGTGATTGATTTTTTATCATACCACAAAATAGTAAATAGTTGGTCGACTCTTCACGTGACTAAAGGGCTGGTTTATTTTTCGGCCAAAGAATTAGCATTGCTATACAACGTGGCAATGCCGCCACCCTTTTGGACACCCCCATCAACAGCAATGAGAAGTATATATTTAATTTTAGTGTAGTTAGTATGAGAAAATGTAGTTTATGCCACAAAATAACACTTTAACTTCAACGTATTATTCATATACATACATATTTCAATACATGCAAACTAAATCTAATATAAAACTATTTACAACTTAAATGTCAAAAATGTCGTAAAAAATATAAAATGGAATTAAAAATAAATGAAGTATTCTTCAGTTCTTGACAGGGACAAATGGAAAGAGAGTACGGAAGCCTTTGGCCTGCAGTAGGAAATGTCCCACTGCATTGAGTAATATGGAATATTATTTATTCTCCAGTTGTTAATTCTTCCATAGCACTTTTATCTATATCACTTACAGCAAGACCATTTCCAAAAATAAAAAACCGTACCCAATATTGACGTCTGACGTAAACGCAAAACATCTCAGTCACTAAGATTATTTTTATGACGCACTCCGGGGGTACGGGTGTGTAATATTTTTACCACAATTTCGCTTTCCGTTCGGATGCTCTGAGCGTTTATGGGCTTCAATTTAATTTACGATATAGAGCCTTACAAACAGATATAAACATGTTTTTTTATCATGAGAATAACGACTTGTTTCTGTTTTTCTGATCCATGTTTGGCGCTCTGCCTTTTGTTTCTTCACTGCCTTTTTAAGTCTTTGAACGCCACGCCTCGTTGGTCTATTGGTTGCTAAGCGCGACTGCTGAGCACGAGGTCCTGGGTTTAAATTCGGGTCGGGCAGTATTACTGGGTTTTTACATTAGGTAATTCTCAGTAGCAGCACGGAGTCTGGATTCGTGCCCAGTTGATGGCAATAGGCTCACCCCTATTACATCGGTACCTAATAACATAACTGGCGAAATGTAGGTGTGCTATATGTGCATCTCTGCCTACTCCTTCGGGGAATACATTCGTGATGTTATGAAATGAAATTAACGCCACACGGGCCACATTTGGCCCGCGAACTATAAAAAATCGGGTTTTTCACCAACTGGACACGAGAGACTGGACACACGTGTTCCCAGTTGGTGAAACTATAAATTAGTATCACTTGTTTTTTCATCATCTGGGCACACCAAGTTTTTTACGAGTGTCCACATAGTGAAACTTAAATTAAATCACTTTAATGTATTCGCCAACTGAACAACAGAATTTTAGACGTGTTTGTATTTTTGATTCCCAAATTTTGTTAAGTTCCATTTTTAATGTAATCTACATAAGAGTTAAATAATATATAGATAAAGCTATCAATGGGAGAGGCCTATGTCCAGCAGTGAACTGAGATAGGCTGATGATGATGATGAACGCTATCCTTAATGTTGGATTCGTTATAAAACAATTAGTAAACACAAGTCTTTTAAACGGCCTGAATGGCACAACGGCTAATCGCTTGGCCTTCTATCGTGGAAATAATCCTTGGGCGCAACGAATGTTTAAATGTTATATGGCCTACTAATGTCTGAATGTGAACAAATTTATATTAAAATTTTCAGCAGTAAAATGTATGGATAAAGCCTTTAATTGTTCGAATTTTATATCAGTTTTGACGTGCACACAATTCCAAGTTTTCATCACAAGGTAAACGAGTCATAGGGGCTCTCTGGTCCTAGACTGGTATGGGAATGACATAAACATAACATAGCATCGCGCTTATAAGCTAAAATGTACCTGAGGCACACTCACTTTTCGCCAGTAATAGGTCCCAATGTAATGCGGGGCGAGTCTATTGCCATCAACTGGACACATATCCAGACGCCATTCTGTTACTGAATACTACCTAATGTAAAAAAAACAAAAACACGTTGTCTGACCCAGGGCTAAAACCCAGGATTTACTGCTCAGTAGTCGCGCTAAGCGACCCCTAGACCAACGGTGCAAAGAAATATCATTAATATATCGATTTCTTATGGAACATGTTTTCATTTTATGTTTTTACCATAATATTGTTTATATAAATCGCAGAGATACTTGTCGAATTCTTGTAGGATTTCTGAAAACAGTTTATTTGGCTCCTTAACTTAGTAAAGGTCAAGTCTTTCATCAGAAATAAATCCAAGACATATTGATGTCTTATTTTTATTAAGACCGGAGGCATCGCTTTCATACCATTACTTAGTTACACATCAAAGAAAAACTTGTTTCAATGTATGAATATGGGACATGTTCATACTTGGGTTGTTCTTTGAAAAGGCTTCTTCACAACTCCAGTGTGAATAACTATGAATCTTTAATTTAACAACATAACATCAAGCCTGTATTCCCCGAAGGGGTAGGCAGAGGTGCACATATAGTACACCCACATTTCGCCAGTTATGTTTTAAGGTCCCAATGTAATAGGGGGCGAGCCTATTGCCATCAACCGGGCACAAATCCAGACTCCGTGCTGCTACTGAGAATTACCTCATGGAAAAACCCAGTAAAACTTTGCCCGACAAGGAATTCGAACCCAGGACCTCGTGCTCAGCAGTTGCGCTTAGCAACCACTAGACTAACGAGGCAGTCTTTAATTTTATTTAGATGGACATAAAGAGGACGAAGCTATGAAATTCCTTGCCAGATTCCCTGCTCCCAGAGATTGAGATTCCAGAGAATTTAGTGGTTTTCAAGATGAGAGTGAACCGGTTTTTGTTAGGTGGGCGCACTCCATCGTAGGCCACAATATCACTTACCTTTAGGCAAATTGTAACCAAGAGCACACCTATATTATACGATTTGGATCTCATTATGCTCACTTTTAAAATCAATTTTGATTTCATAATACTGCAACATAACTGGAGATGTTACAATATTCGTGCATTCGAATTCCGACGCCAAACATCTTTATTTCGTATCGAAAATTTCGTCACTCGATTTTACGCTTCGCAGTTGGACCAACACTTTGGCAATTCACATTCGTCCCAGAGTTTACTAGAGCAATGCACTTGGAAAGCTGCATCGATACACGATAGCAAGATCGATGGAAAAATCGCCTTGTGAGCGTCCATACGGAAACGAGAGGCACCGTGTGACGTCAACAATCACAGGAGAATTGTACGTGAATTGATGTTTGATTGTACGATTCAGTGCAGTTTGTTGCTGGAATTTTTCGATGTTGTATTGAGTGACAATTGAATGTAGTCGCAGCATGTGATACGTCAAAGGTCTGTGGACAAGACTCGAAACAAATTGAGTGACTTATGTTATTGTTTTTTGTTTCGTGTGGTGCCTTGTCTGCCAGAGGGACAACAGACAGCCAAATTGAAAAATTGAGAGCGTAGTTGACATGTTCTGAGGACGAACGAACGCCATGTGACTAAAAAAGTGAATAGATGGACTTGGGAAGAAGCAGAACGAAATATTAATGATTTTTTTAATGGTGTAGAAAGAAAAGGATAAATGCTGATATGACGGATGGAACGGATAATATTGTGAGGAAAGACAGTCATCTAACAAAACAAACATACTTAAAGATTTTGAGAAAAAGAAAGCAAAGAAGTCCGCTAAAGAAACTAAGAGTACTAATAGGTTACACTTGAAACAGGGTCAAAAGTTCAATCCCCACAAAAAAATAATTACTAAGAAACATAAAACAGTATATACGAATACTTGATCTTCCAACCTACATTATCTACCGCATCGCTTACAGTCGATCGTTCGAAGCAAGACAAGACAAAACTTTGCCTTCACAAGCCTTCTTTCAACAAGCAAAGGAATGCAAAATACCTGTGGGAACGAACAATTAAGTGAAGTTACCCAACTACGCCGATCTGAAGCTTTAATTACCCTTTTGCTTTCTACGTGTTGCCTGAGTTCACTTTGTTCCTGCATGGAAGGGGCTGCAGAAGTTTTAGTGGGAAAGCAATGTTGTTTTTATTTAAAAAGGAAACTTTTTTGGTTTGACCAGTTTCTTATGAATTTAGGCTATGTAGCGGTTTAAAGAAACTTAGACTATTATGTTTCAACGACAACAAACCTGTTTCTAACTTACCAAATTACTTCCACACTGCTCTATCAATAGATTTGCATCAGAAGAGATTTTATGCAATTCCCTTGCATTAGAAAAAAAAAAATTCTGGTCTGCTAAATTGATAAATGATGCAAATAAAGTCCTTCCATTTGTTTTCCACTAGCTACGCCCCGCCGTGCTACCCGCTACACATTTTCAGGATAAAAAGTAGCGTATATGTTAATCCAGGGTGACAGCTACTTCCATATGAAATTTCATCAAAATTGGTCTAGCCGTTTGAGCGTAAAGAAGTAACAAACACACTCACAAACTTTCGCTTTTATAATATTAGCGTGAGTGAGATTATTTTAAGATTTTGAACGACTTAGTCCTTCTGCATAACAAGTTTTGTGAATTGAGTGAGGTAACGATAGCCGTTTATACCAATTTATGCTGCGAAGTTAGCGCTAACAGTGCGCGGTGAGTACATAGCGATACGGTTCGGTGTTACTGGGATGCGAGTTCGTGAGTTTTTATGGCAACTCCAACGTCATATGGGTTTTTAAATGCATTTAGAATAAAAATACGGAAACATTTTTCCTACAGTACGCAAGCGAAATTTGCGACAAGTCTGAAGGCAGATTGCCTGAATTGCTGCTGCCTGAATTTTTGTAGGCTTTCGAGAAGTTTTTTGTACATTCAGTTATATTGTTGTGGCTATGCTTAGATCGTCTTTTGGCTTTGTTGATGATTACCTTACAAAGTGTGTGACTACGGACTTTAAATAACCTTGGAATATCATGACATGGACTCATAACTCATTTGTAAAGGGTGCTATTTTTGTAGATCACCAACTCTTAACATAGATTTTAATTTTCAGGCAAAACGTTAAAATGTATGGAATATTTTAGCTTAATTTTTAACTGCTGAAGTGTTACTGGGTTTTTCCATTAGGTAATTGTCAGTGGCAGCACGGAGTCTGGATTTGTGCCCGGTTGGTGGCAATAGGCTCGCCCCCTATTACATTGGGACCTAAAACATAACTGGCGAAATGTGGGTGTACTATATGTGTACCTGGGCCTACCCCTTCGGGGCATACAGGCGTAATGTTATGTTTTTTTTAACTGCCCTGTTCACTGCCTACTACTTCTTCTTCTAATTCCAACAGTTAAACCGTTTAAACGATTTTGTACGCTATTTATCTGCCCCTTTGATATTTGTAAATGTTTTAAAGACCATACCATTAGCACTTTATAAATCTTCTGTCATTAAACCTCGAAATCCTTGAAACCCACAAATACAGTCTACCTAACAAACACCACATGATTCAATACAAGCACTTGATACGATCTATATTTGCTATCGAGCGAGGCTATTTGATATTCCATTTAGTTCGGGGCCGTCCTCGGCAGGCCTCACTAATAAGTAATGCGCTCTAATGATAACAGGACATGTGTCTGGGATTAGGGCAGTGTTTGACTGGATTTTGTGATGTCCTTTACTGGGATATTTCATGTTTGTGAAACGCACCCACGACACAGGAGAAATTCCTAGTGTGGGGCGACGTTTTTTTTAAAAAAAAAAGTATGATTCATAGTGTCCTAACGCCGAGCACCCGGCCTAGAATTGACCCCCTTTCCTCCCAAGGGTGCCGTAAGAGGCGACTAAGGGGAATTCCAGAAGATGGGCAGCAGCGTCTTCTGTAATTTCACCACCAATACTGATGATACACCAAGACGTTTAAACCTATGCAGTATCTAAAATCCCTTTGTTACTCCCCCATTAATTCGTCGAAGCTAGATCAAAGATACACAAGCCTATTTGGTATCGGCTACCCGATATCCCATTTAGTGCAGGGACGCTCTCGGGAATCGAACACGCTAATAAATAATTCCCAGTAATGACGAGCGGAGGTCGTAGATCAATAGCCAATGAACCTGAACTATAAATAGTTATTGGGTTTTAGTTGCGGTGTGTTGTTTATGACATTGGACGACCTATTTTGTCAATTGAAATAAGCATTTAAGAAAAACAAATAAAATATTGCTTTAAAGGAAAAATAAGATTCTTTTGAGTGACCTCTTTAGGTTAAATAATTAAGACATCGACCCTTGGATGTCACACAAAGGTGAAAATTTGTGAATTATTTATTTATGTATTTAATTATTATGTTACAGTGTTGTTCTTATATTAACGAAGCCCAAAACCGTGTAATCGATTTAACTGTGTGTTTGTATGTTTTTTAGCTATTCACGCTAAAATGGCTGAACAAAGAATAATAAAATTTGGTGTGTATGTATGTAGCTAGCGCCCTTGGCTAACACATAGGCTATTTATCCCCAAAAAATGTAGCGGATAACACTACGGGGCGAGGCTAGTAATATATTATACTAGAATTACTTCGCATTAGAAACCTTCGTTTTTGCTTATCATGACAAAACTATTGAAATCAAATTTGATATGAATTTGAAACATACTGTTTAGACTGGGTAGCATATTAGTCGCGGAAGAAAACATGGGCAAAAGCTAATTAAATAATTCCTCAAATTACCATATTGGACAAACCTGGAGGAAACCTGGATTTAATTATCTGAAATCGCCAACCCGCAGTGAGCTAGCGTGGTGATCAATGCTCAATCCTTCTTCATACGAGAAGAGGCCTTTGCCCTGCAGTGGGATAGTTATAGACTGTTATTATTTATATTTATTATATTTTATGTTTGTATAATAGGAATATTAAATCCAGGTTTCGTCCCGATGTTTTCCGTCACCGTTAGTCAGTGGTGTCTTAGAATAACTAAGAAAGAATACAAACATAATTTTGTCTATGCTAATGCTAATGCTCGTCGCCATATGTCCTCATATCGTAATTCTATAAATTCAGAGATTAATTGCATTCGTCATGCCAAGCAAACGCAATATAAACTGTATAATCATTAATTATAGTTAATTAGATAATTAATGTAAACTATTAATTTGCATACCAAATATTTAGTTAAGTGCTCAATCACATACAATTATCGATAGATCGATACTAATGATCTTGAGCCTTAGGCAATTGGCAAAATGTTGACGAATTCATTGTTCTTAATAGCAGACATCATCATCATCAGCCAGAAGACGTCCACTGTTGAACAAAGGCCTCCACGTAGAACACCTCCGCTCGAGTTCGAAACTAGTCGGGCATTCCCGAATACACACGTGAGTATAACCGGAATATACAGTAAATAATATGGATAACACTCACGAAAGTTACGAGAAAAGAGTTTAATCAATATTGTAAATTTTACAAGTATTTTAAGTCGTCCATTTTCGTTAGTGTAACTAAATATAGCCACTTTATGAAGCCGTATAAGGGATTCAACTAGAAAACCGACCCTGTCCGCTGATTTTAGCCTTTGACCTACGGCTTAGCCTAGCTAAAATGTTTTTGCTATTTTATTTACACAAAACAATATTTTTGTTTACACATAGGCCTGAGTCGTGATAGTTTGGTGTACGGATTAATTTATTTGCACAGGGTTCTAACCAAGGAAGTACTATTGTGAGGTTTCACGACATGCATTTTGTTTGTTTATTAAGCCACAGTCTACCAATAAAATATTTTGTTGCGTCTGATTTTTAGTTCATAAAACATAACATCACGCCTGTATTCCCCGTAGGGGTAGGCAGAGGTGCACATATAGTACACCCACATTTCGCCGGTTATGTTTTAGGTCCCAATGTAATAGGGGGCGAGCCTATTGCCATCACACACCGGGCACAAAACCAGACTCCGTGCTGCTACTGAGACTTACCTAATGGGAAAACCCAGTAATACTTTGCCCGGCCCGGTATTCGAACCCAGGACCTCGTGCTCAGCAGTCGCGCTTAACAACCACTAGACCATCGAGGCAGTTTTTAGTTCATAAAATAAATATAATTAATATCACATCTGAAAAGGGGTACTGAAGTGATTTTGGCATATGCTTTTTCTCGTTTTTCTGGGACTCCTCGTCTTCATTGCCTCGATGGTTCTTAAACATTATAATATTCTGATTGTAGATGATGGACACGAGTAATGGGCTTGTAAGGAAAAAAAGTAATCATCATCAACCACTGTTGAAAAAAGGCTTTTTTAAGGAGGGGGAGTTGCCATAATCTTGGCTTCGGGATTGCAGTATTGGTGGTGAAGTTACAGAAGACGCTGCTGCCCACCTTCTGGATTTTCCCTTAGTCGCATCTTACGACACCCACGGGAGGAAAGGGGTGGTCAATTCTAGGCCGGCTACCAGTCGGCACATAAAAAAGTACTAAGTGTAGATAAATATCATTAGAAAAAAAACACGAACAGCTTGTAGTGCAGTTTTAATAAATGTTGCTGTTAACCCCCTAACTCCAAACGTGCTCGCGTTAAGAATGAACTCACTCCAATAGTTGAGCGGTTCAATTTGAGTTTGCGATCGCCGTTGGGCTATTGATGCTTCAACTTTGAAATATATTGGAACAGCGCGAATCTAAATTACTGTATCGTTGGTACTAAGTTGTTCTGAACCTTGAAGACGGTACGGACTTCACATGTTACTTGCAGCAAATTAGAAAGCAGAGATGTTGCCTTTATAAGGAGTTTGTAATACGTCCACTGTTAAACAAAGTCCTCCCTTAGGTAAGGGATGGGTTGCCATAGTACCCACGCTTGGCAAGCGGCTTGGGGAGCGCAGTATTGGTGGTGAAGTTACAGAAGACGCTGCTGCCAATCTTCTGGATTTTCCTTGAGTTACGTCTTACGACACCCACGAGAGGAAAAGGGGTGGTCAATTCTAAGCCGGATACCACTCGGCACTTCACTTCACAAATTAGTGAAAAAGCAGATATATTGCTCTTAGAAGAAGTTTATATTCACGTTTTGGGTTTCGTCATAAGACAAGTAATGGTAAGCCTATTATGTGATCAAAACAGCTTATTTGCCTTACCTTCACACTAATATTATACAGGCGAAAGTTTATAAGTGTGTTTGTATGTTTGTTACCTCTTCACGCTCAAACGGTTAGACCGATTTTAATGAAATTTCATATGGAGGATTTCATACTTTTTGTCCCGAAAAAATGTAGTGAGTAACACCGCGGGGCGCAGCTAGTTAACCATATATTAAGACTGTTCCACGAACTGAAAGTGATTTGAATATTTAGCCTAGGCGATATTGGTTTATTAAATAACTGGCTTGTCGAATATCATATTAGTTGAAGCCTGAATCGATTTGTTACAAATGAACTCACATTTATCGTTCACAGGTCCAACTTAAGTTATTTCAAGAATCCCAATAACCTGGTTAGTTGATAATAACAATAACATCTTGGGACAGCTCATATAGGATCATCTGACAGAGAACTGGGCAGAGCCTGTATTATGGTAACCACACAACTGATAAATATATATTATCTCTAAATACATACATAGACATATATATACATATATATAGATAAATAGACAATATAGACATATATAAATACATAAATACATGCTATGGATTAATTACATTCAGACACAGAACAAATAATTATGAAGGAAAACTTCGTGAGGAAACCAGCCAACCTAAGAATTTTTAATGAATGTAAAGCCATGTTGTTTAAACTCTGACAGGAGGTTGTTCATCAACCGTACAATAAGAAGAAGAATGAAGAGCTTATTTATATTTTGATTACAATAGAATTAAATAAATAACAACACGGGAATTCATGCGAACACAACTTTTAATTTTTCGCTTGACGTATTTTAAATTTCCAAGACACAGAATCAAAACATAACAAACATCACATCACATAACATAACATCACGCTTGTATTCCCGAATGGTTGGCAGAGGTGCACATACACCCACATTTCCAGTTATGTTTTTAGGTCCCAATGTAAAAGGGGGCGAGTTGGCCATCAACCGGGCACAAATCCAGACTCCGTGCTGCTACTAAGAATTACCTAATGGAAAAGCCCAGTAACACTTTGCCCGACCTGGGATTCGAACCCAGGACCTCGTGCTCAGCAGTCGCGCTTAGCAATCACTAGACAAACGCGGCAGTCTAAAGAATCAAAACAGTAAACGGATAACGAGCCCAAAATATCCACACTAACGTATTTCGAAACGAAGTTATAAGACCTTAGTTCGCACAAAACGAGTGTCCGATAATACAATCGCAAACGAATCTACAATACAATACGCTGACCTCACAATCCTATTGAGCTCCCACTAAAATAGGTATTAAGAAAACGCATTAAGATAATGCCTATTATTCCCTTACTAATCTAAAAGGTCCAGGGTTCGTAGCCTCTATATAAGTATAAGAAATCAATTTATAACATGTTTTCTTCATTAACGCTTGGTAGAGACATGTTGGAATAATATTGGTTTTGCGTAGTTGTCTTATTGACTGTAATAGTAACAAGGCCGAGATAATTTAATGTAGTGAAGTAATTGGGGGTTTCGTGGCGTTCTAGAGATTGAACAATCAAGGTTAAGCTCTCTTAACGGAGGTGTGTCTGTGGATGGGTGAGCATCCATTATTCTACAGAGCCCTCTCTGTGCCTCAGAACGTACGTTAAGCTAAAGCTTGCATTCGAACGTTTATCACGCCTGTATTCCCTGAAAGGGTAGGCAGAGGTGTATTGTACACACATTTCGCCATGCTGTATTATAAGGCTCAAGGGCGCCAATGTCATTAACTAGGCACTAAACCGGACTCCATTTCTGAGAATTACCTAATGGAAAACCCCAGAAACACTTTGATCTAGCATCCCAAGATCTTTATTAGTTGTTTCGGGTATTCAGAAGCCGAAAAGTATAACAGACAGTCCTTGTATGAGGCAGTCACTAAGTTGGAGAGGTCAGATAGTCACTTCATATAGAATACTGATAAACCAGCAGCAACTTTAGGAACCTTAAACATTTCAACAACACACAAAATTATTAATACCAATATTATATTAATAAAAATTATTGATTTAATTATACCCTGTCACTGTTGTTTGCTTGTTAAAGAATTGAGATGTCAATGGACTTCCGTAGTCAATTTAAAACATAATTTGGCATCGTTTGTAACTTAAACTATAAGGATTATAATAATGGACCTACGTATAGATACACCTACTTGATGTTTCGTGTAAACACATTAGTGTTATTAAAATACAATACGTTTCAATTTTCTGTGTAATATCAAATTTCATAGAAAGATATCGTAGACGCTATTGTTTTCTAGACAAGACGTGTGGTCTGCCCACGCTAGTCTCTATTTAAGGGGAGCAGAGCCGGAGTTAGGTCACTAAGTCACGATAAATATAATGTTGACCGAATTTTGGGACATACAATATACATAAGCCTGCCACAACCTGAAGAATACAGGCGTGATGGTTACTTATAGATGGACCCAAGCCAATATGCAACTCGAATGGAATGTCTGTGTAATGAATGATGCTTAAAGAAGGTAGTCTCTCTCTCTCTAGCACTCGTTATCTAACCGCTAAGTAATGAGCGGCTAGAGATTAATTCGCTAAGTTATTCTTCAGAATTAAATTTATGTGCTACGTGGTGTAAATTCAGGTTTCCTAGTTTATTTTTTTCATTATTTAACTTTTTTGTCGGACCAAATTCGTATGTGAAACACTGAGTGTTACAACATTAAAAAATTTTGAAATTCTGTCTTCAAAAAATCTCTAATTAACGGAGGAAAACACCATACCTAATGATACTCGGGGCCCCGGGGTTACCAGAAACTTGCATTGCAGGTCATTTTCTGCTATAGAACTGAGACACCGCACTACACAGCACATAGCCGCGTCTTGCTTCCAGAACGGAAAACGAACTGCGATGTATGCTATGAGCATAGCGTACGGTGCGGATTTAAAAGTCTTGACACCAACCCGCAGTCAGCAAGCTTGGATATCTATGAGAATCCCTTCTATAAGAGAAAGTCGTTGCTTAACAGTGGGACTGTTATCAAAGCAAATTCGAAGTTCCGAGTGGCAAAAGTGGATGCAGAGTTAAACAAATGAAAACTGATGTCTTGATTCATCATCATCAGCTTTTAAGTGACGTACTGCTGGGCATAAGCCTCCTCCCCTAAACGCCACTGCTTTCTGTTTTGAGAGTTTTGCATCCAGGTCTTTCTCTGTACAGCAACAACATCATATGTCTAAGGTATTATGTCTAGATTACGGCAACCAAAATAGCGGTATCGGCATTCTCTTGATAAACAAGCGTGACTTTATGTATGTATATTTTGTCTGTTTTCCCAAGTACTACCAAAATAATCCAAAGCTTTCGCTTCAAACGACAGAAGCTTCTAACACACATCAGATACAATTCATTCAGTGTTTTCATTCAATCTCCGAATTATATGACAAACTAGAATTACAGTTTGTTTGTAATCCTTGTCATTTACATAACAAACATAGTTACAATTACAATCGAGCAACCGTATTGAATTTATTTGGAGTTAAGGCTTTGAAGTTGTTTACTAGTAATTATTACCAGAAACTTATTAGGTAGGTATTCTTTTATCGTGTTGATATTATTTGTTTCCTTTATTCATACATATTTCTTATATTTTAGATAATATATCGATATAAAAAATATAAAATTTAAAAATATAGGGCCTAACCAGCAGGGAACAGGGTCCAAGCTACCGGTGGCTAGGGCTCCAGAGGGAGGAACCTCCTCACAATGCGTGCCGTGTCAAGGAGTACTGCTTTCTGCATCAAGCCCTTGATCCAACCGCCTAATGTAAGCCTCTTTAGGTGTTGTTCGAGACTCTTAGCCATGAGGCCATTGGCGGAAACCAACCATCTCGCTGCCGGACAGCCAGAATTTCTTCATCCTATCCTTGGACGCCATTTGGTCACAGCCAGTCAGCGAGTTGGTAGCTGACCGTTTAGGATGAGCCGTACGATTTTAATGCCATCACTCAATATTGTAAAGGCTCTTTTATTGCCCTACATAATTAACACATGTTACAGCTATGAAGCATTTCAATGTTCAGCTCAAGGGTGGGGCTTTTGTGCCTCAGAAAGCACATTAAGTCGTTACCCTCTATTGTCATTCAATACCTTAGTACGTTAATTGCTATGGGAACTCAAAGACGCACGTCGCACAGTATACCCATACGACACAGTATACCCTTTTTTGGTACTCATAACATAAACATAACATAACGCCTGTATTCCCCGAAGGGGTAGGCAGAGGTGCACATATAGTACACC
The DNA here is from genome assembly GCA_946251915.1 of Abrostola triplasia. Lineage (NCBI taxonomy): Eukaryota > Metazoa > Arthropoda > Insecta > Lepidoptera > Noctuidae > Abrostola > Abrostola triplasia. The sequence continues at coordinate 2,257,347 of OX276434.1, read as the reverse complement.
CACATTTCGCCAGTTATGTTTTAGGTCTCAATTTAATAGGGGGTGAGCCTATTGCCATCAACCGAAACCACAAATCCAGACTCCGAGCTGCTACTGAGAATTACCTAATGGAAAAACCCAGTAACAATTTGCCCGACCCGGGATTTGAACCCAGGTCCTCGTGCTCAGCAGTCGCGCTTAGCAACCACTAGACCAACGAGGCAGTCTTATTCGGTAGTTATCAGTAAAATTTAAAGAGAGCTTACAATTATACAACTTTGGAATTGTTAAATAGATTTGTAGAATGAAAGTCACTTTTTATTAATTCGACAGCACAAATTAAATCTTCATCTAATACACAAAATAATTTCGCCATTCAAAATCCTTCTCTGCACAAATATAGTTTACTCAACAAGTATTAGAACAGCCACTAACAACATGATATCGCCTTACCTAAGAGCAGAACTTGTTCTTGATAATGGTACAAATTGACAAATGGTGTAAACACATTGTATTTACGACTGTACCTCGGCGTAAGCAGATCTTATAGTAATTGGACTCACACTGACATTAGGTACAATACCTATACGTTGGGAACAAAGCAATAGTTTCGCAAATGTCAATGATTTATATCAAAGAGTAAGTCTTGAAATTGATAGAATGGAATTGGCACTATTGAATAGTAATATGCCTAGTACTTGGTTTTCAACATCGAATAGTAATCGTGGACGACTAAAATTTTAAAAGTTTGTTTACCTTTTAAGTTTTTAAAGTACACGTATCACCAATTCTTCTAACAATACAACCTAACATAAAACCAAAGAACTTAATCAAATTGATTCACACAACATATACAATGCGTAATTCATAAGAAATTTTGTTTCAAACCGAGTAGAAAAGAAAAAGAAGTGAAAAGCTCGCAATGTCCCGTCAAACTGTAGTTAACACAAACGGAACCGAACACAGAGATGAAAAATTAATGAGAAAATAAACGCACAACATCTGCGTCACTGCTTCTGTATCAAGACCAATTTATGTTGACCTCCACAAGCATATACAACACCTCTTCATGTCCCACAGTTTCCTCCAAATGTGAGAGACGAGGGAGCTCTTAACACTGGACGTCAATAGACCCATCATGAAATATTCATTCTAGAATGTTCCCCGGAGCGGGCCGCGATCTCTTTTATTAGCATTTAAGACAAGTTTTGTAATGTAAGTCGAGGTTTCTTTCATGTCTTCGTTTGGCCGGTTTGTTTTTGAATATAGATGGTGATAATTTAAATCTGTTTTAAGACCTTGCAAAGGCTGGGTCACATTCTGAGGTTCGCTTTGCATTTCATCTTTGTGGGAGTAGACACTTATTTACATTAGAGTTCATGCAATTTTGCTTCTAAGACGCCATTTTAGTCCCTACTGTTAATGACTAAATAATTATTATTACGTCACCGATCAAGCAAAATTATTTTCTAAAAATAATACCTACCCAATTCCGTGTAATTCAATACTGGTAGCTGTATTGAGATCGTGGGCCGATATTAACAACCAAAATAGACCCAATAATGTTCATAAGATACAAATAAACGATAAAGAGGATAAATTATAACACATTAATAAAGCATCTAACAAAAATAACGTTTATTTTAAGCAAAATAAAATAATAATGGAAGCTGCCATTTTAATTAATTAAGCTTACAAGGAAATGGAAGTAAAACAAGACGCAGATACCCATCTTCCCACGCGAAACTGGCCACGTTGATAGATTTATAAAGAGATGTTTGTGGATAGATATGACTAAACGAATGGGGAAAAAAATCAACAGCCTGCATAATAATCTTTAGGTACCTTTGTTGAATTACGTTGGTGTATTTTTTTTTTAAACGTCGCCCCACACGTGGAATTTCTCGTGAGTCGTAGGTGCGTTTCACAAACACGAAATATCACATACACAAACACCCAGACTCACGACAAACATCTGTGGTTCGCACAAAGTTTTGCCCCGTGCGGGAATCGAACCCGCAACCCTTAGCGCAGCAGTCCAATCGCTTAGCCACTGCGCCAATCAGGTCGTCAAAATCATTGTTCAATACATTTTCCATTAATTCTCCTTTTGCAGATCTGCTGGAAGAAACGTTACGTAATAGTAGTACCTCTGAATTTAAAATAGTATTTATGTATGTGAGTTTATTCCACTTTTTTCTTCTGAACGCCTGCACCGATGTTGATTTAGGTTATGTCGTTAGAATGCTTGCAACACATCAAGTAATCTAGTCTAATGATAAACCATTAAAATGGTTTTTATAGATGTCTTATTTTTTCTGTTGATTTAATTTATCTAATTGAATATAATAATAAATAGATAACATTTTGTCTTTTTTAACATATGGACACATAACAAACTATTAGAATAACTTGATTTCTTTGGTCTATCTCCAAGCTAATTAAATATTTTTTTCGACAAGTAAACGTTATTATACCCATACCCGACTGTATTACAGGAATTTAATTATAATTTGAATTTCCGCAAAGAGCGAGCGAAATTGTCTAATAATATTATACATAAAAATAACTTTGTTGTTCTTAAAGCAATTTTGAGCTTTTGAGCTTGAGCTAAATTAATGTATGCGCGAGCGGCGGAGAAGACTTTGTTTTCACAAAGTTATTATTTTAGGTAGAACAATAGTGCTCTGTGCTAGAGGCATAGTAAGTGCCTTATGAAAACACATGGATTCATAATTCTTGCGGACTCGTTTTCCACTACGCGGACGTCTTCGTATGTTTTGTGATTCTATTATACATTGTAAGGTACAATGTTATGACTTCATAAGAATATAAACAGTTTGTTTGTGTTCTTTATTCGAAATCAATTGTGTCTATTTTATATCTCATCATCATCATTATCATCATCAGCCTATCTCAGTCCACTGCTAGACATAGGCCTCTCCCTTTTATATCTAGGCTAGGAATCATTGCGGGAGGAATGGAGGAGCCTGGTGAGGCAAGCTACTGCTAAAAAGCAACACGACCGATCTGACAAGCGATACCAAGAAGAAGTAGGAATAATAATTATTAATTTCTGCCCAAAAACAAAGAGAGTAATATTTTCAGGGTTAATGTTTGTATGTGTATGCTAGTGTGGAATAAACATAAGTCATAAAATAGGTATAAGTATATCGTATAGGCACCGTTTTGAGTAATTATTATGCACCTATAAAATAAGACTTCTTACACGCATTACCGCTCATAATAGGAGTATTGTACAAAACTTGTACGCATCACCCAGCACCTGCTAAATACCATAGAGTATCTAGATATATATATTATATATCTACATATTTTAAAGCATTAAGTTTCTATTGTTTGTATTCATAATCGAATAGATTGTTTTGATCAGAGAACGCCTGATTCGTAGAACGCAGGCGTCGAATGAGAATATAACAATAATATTGAATAAATGAAGTTACATTATCAAGTCAAATCGTTCGTTCTTCACGTCTGGAATATATCATACTGTTATTATTTTATAGTCTATAAAAGAACACTTACAAAACATCTTTAGTTGCGACTCTAAGATTCTCATTTTACGTTAGTTTTTGATTAATTCGTTTTATTTGTCCGACCCAGAATTCGCACCTTATACTAGCAGTTAGGTTAACGACCACTAGACCAACGAGGCAGTCAAATATAATTTGTATTTATTAACATAACATAACATCACGCCTGTATTCCGCGAAGGGGTAGGCAGAGGTGCAACGTATAATGCACCCACATTTCGCCAGTTATGTATTTAGTTCCCAATGTAAAAGGGGCGAGCCTGTTGCCATTAACCGGGCACAAATCCAGACTCCTTGCTGCTACTGAGAATTACCTAATGGAAAAACCTAGTACCACTTTGCCCGACCCAGGATTTGAACCCAGGACCTCGTGCTCAGCAGTCGCGCTTAGCAACCACTAGATCAACGAGGCAGTCAATTTGTATTTATGACTCGATTCGATTTCTTAGTAATTATAACCGCGATATGTATGTATTTGTGAAGGTAAGTACCAGGGCCACACTAAGGGGCGTTTCCTCAAAACATATAAATATTTAAATTCAAATTACTCAAAGTTCGGCAAATTGCTGTTAACATTCAGATGAAGGATCGCTATCTACGAACTTGGCTAACAAAGTGAAAGGGATTGTTAGTAAACAAACATTGATTCGAAACATCGTATTGACCGCGTTTCTGCGAAGTGTAATAATTTAATAATTCATATAATTGTAGTTTTGTTCTACGTATTGGCCGGATTTCTGGGTAGAGAGAGGCATGTGTATTAATTATTACTGTTTATCCTTGTTTACTTATCCTAACGTTATAATGATAATGTGAAAGTTTGAATATTTGGCATTGCTATAATATCTAACAAAAAACATTTCTCTCGATTCCAAAGTTACACGCAAATTAAGCCATTACAGAATTTTAAATAATTGCTTGTCTTCATATTGTATGCACTTTATACCCATCGTTTTAAAGTTTATATTCGGTTGTCTTAAAAAATCCTCTCCTTTAACTTCTTTGAGGTCTGCGCTGACCCTTAGTAATGGTATAAAATATTAACCAGGGGGATTGTCAATAATATAGGTAAAGTTCAGATGGACCATTTACGAGTCTTATGCTTGAAACAATAAAGATATTTTCCAACAGAATTTAAATATACTGCAATGCAATTACTGCTATTAAGATCCGTCTTAATTCAACTTTCGCTGTACGGGCAAACAACGGAAAACAAACTTGTATTTCAATCGGTGCTGATGCCGGTTCGTTAAATCCCTTTCTTTGTTACATCTACTGTTGGCTCCTCTTTGCACCGGGTAATTTGAGGCTTGCTTAATGCAGGTAGGTTTAAGGTCACTTGGGAAGTATTCGAAGAGGTTATAAATAGAATAAACTATCAGTGGTTATTGTATTTTTCAGATTTACTTTAATATATTTTTAAACACAAGCTTTAAAATCTTCTAGCCTCAAATTATTTACAATATGTAATTAAACAAGTTCAAACACGATGGGATTGCGTCATTTCATTACAGAGTTCTTTTGACCACCTTCTGACTCCATCATCAGACCAGCCTAAAAGTACCATAATACTGTATTGTCACCAACCATATGCAAAAATTTCAAGAAATGGTTCTAATTTACATTGCACGATTTGTCCAAGACCAACCTTACATACAAACATTGCAAGTCATATTAAAGCTTATAATAAAAATTAAAAATAAAACAATTATAACCCTTCTGTTACCATACCTATAAATTCTTAAAATCTAATATAAGAGACATGATTCCAATAACGTTTAATGCCAATACGTGAACAAAATTTGAAATGATTACCCATAGAATTGAGCATATCAATTTGTGAAGACCTCTCATAAATCCAAATGATGATGAATCCGGTTCATTGAGCAATGTCCTTAATAACCAATATCTGAGAAGCAATAACAATGCTCTAAGCGTAGGTAGATAGGCAGGTAGGTATATAGTAGGTATCGAATTGTTTACGTGCAATCTAAGAGCACTTGTCAAAGGCGTGTTTATTAATGTAGCGATTGGTTTTGTCATCTTAGGCTAGGATCTATAGAGCGCACTGAAACTTAGTCTATAACTTTCCACAGATTTTTTTAAAATCGTGTAGGCAACTAGTCTTTGGTTGGACCCATACAATAGCCCCCTTGATAATACAAAATTTTCTTAAATTAGACCTGCCACTGTCGTTTCATTATCATCATACGAAAGACGTCCACTGTTGAACAAAGGCCTCCCTTAGAACGCCACAATGAACAACAACTTGCCTTTGCATGTCACTGTCGTTTGCATGTCAAAGAATAGTGATGTCAATAGACTTAGGACAGTTCATAAATTTGGATTATAATTATCGTTAATGAAAAGAGGGGTATTGTTGTATGTATGAAAACGTCTATTTGATTGGCTCATTGACAAGTTTTTTTTATTATTCGTCAATTTTGTGCACTTACGTATAGACTAGGGCAATAAACATGACATCACGCCTGTATTCCGCGAAGGGGTAGGCAGAGGTGCACATACAGTACACCCACATTTCGCCAATTATGTTTTTAGGTCCCAATGTAATAGGAGGCGAGCCTATTGCCATCAACCGGGCACAAATCCAGACTCCGTGCTGCCACTGAGAATTACCTAATGGAAAAACCCAGTAACACTTTGCCCGACCCGGGATTCGAATCCAGGACCTTGTGCTCAGCAGTCACGCTTAGTAACCACTAGACCAACGAGGCAGTCAACTAGGGCAATTTCAGACGAATAATTTCAGTTCAGATTTTTTTTTAACTTAACTCACTAATAGACTCAACTCATATGTTAGGTAAGTCAGAGATAAGTGTGAGTGCGCTTCATAGATCTAGACTTTAGCTGAGAGTAAACACTGCTAGTAGGTAATGAGAGCCCATACGATCCGCTTAAACTGTTGTTTGTCAACGTTGGATTATGTTTGTAGCAGTACTTAATTCGACAATAATCACTATTAATGGACGACCCACAGGTGTGTGTTGAAATAAAATAATACACACGTTAGCATTTAACGGGAGTTGTATTATCATGGAGGTGTTTTGCCTTTTCACAGTTTACAGTAAGTATTGTAAACAAATGAATAATGCCAAACGTTCATAAACACTATTTTTCTTTTTTCGAGCAGAGTTTGTTTATCATCAGCCTCATCAGCCTATCAGCCTATCTACGTCCTCTTGACCACCTACACTGTTCTCACATAAAATATTGAGCTTGTCTGGACTTTAAAAGAGACCTTGACCCCTCTGTTTGTTTCGGTATTTCTTCTCAGAGGTAGTCAGTTAGGAAATGCCGATGCCATCTAGTTTTAAAAAAGAAGACGTGTAAAAGTGTTTTTTTAAAACCTATTTGCAGAAATAAAATCATTTATCATTTATCATTTGTCCACTGCTGGACATAGGCCTCTTCTTTAGCACACCATTGGGCTCGGTTTTTCGAGGCCTGCCAACCTTTTCCGGTTCGTGGTCGCCACTCGAGAACCTTTCTTTCTAAATGACTGACTACCATATGTGTTAAAACCCAAGAACATTTATGTGTTCTATGGTAAATATATGTACCCAAACCAAAGAACACCTATGTTTTCTATGGTAAATAGAATTATGTACCCAAACCAAAGAACACCTATGTGTTCTATGGTAAATATATGTATGTACGGCTTTGTAGCCGTTACATTGAAATTGGTTCTTTATCTAAATGATTACGAAGTAAAAGGTATTTTGATGAAAGAGTGTTTCCGAGAAATTCGTCAATATTGCGGAATGTTTACTAGTAGATGAAATGTGTTTGATGACTACGCAGTTATGTTTTGATACGTAATAATATAATAAGGAAAATGTGTATGAGAACTAATAAATAATGAATAAAGCTAATGGAAGGTTAATATATAAGTAATAATGTTTTTCTGACTGAATTTCACGGCGGCCTATCTCAGCTGAGACTACCCAACTGCGTAGGAGATATTATAGTGCACAAGTATGCGCGCAAACATACGTGCATTCCGTGTTCCCTCACTCTCGTAGTCCGATCGGACGGTCGGACACAGTGATCAGACGCAGAACCAACGGCTTAACGTTCCATTTGAAACAACAAGTACTTCATTTACAGGACTGCCTCGTTGGTCTAGTGGTTGCTAAGCGCGACTGCTGAGCACGAGGTCCTGGGTTCGAATCCCGGGTCGGGCAAAGTGTTACTGGGTGTACTATAAATATGTGCACCTCTGCCTACCCCTTCGGGGAATACAGGCGTGATGTTATGTTAGGTTATGTGTTTATGTTTTATTATAAAACTTAATATTTTAATACACAATTTGGTCTTTATTACTTTAAACGTAAAATTGATTTTCAAATGGCTAATCTAAATACTCTCTTGCTCTGTTTCCAGCTGATAAGGCAACAGCTGCATTATGTGCAATTAAAAACTAAAGACGTAGCCGTTTCACAGACAACCGGATAATCCCGAAATTAGTTGCATTAATTACTCAGCGGTTATTAAAACTACACATTAAGAGGATAATTAAATAAAGACAAAGATAAGGAATCATTTATTCTAAATAGACTTATGATTGCAACTTAATGTGGGACGCCCTCTGGCCAGATGGCGTAACAACTTGTACATGAGAGTCGGCATCAACTGGATGCACGAAGCAGCAGACAGGGCTCTGTAGCGTACCTTGGGAGAGGCCTATGTCCAGCTGTGGACTGCTACGGGCTGCTGATGATGATGATGAATTTAAACTTACATACGTCATGTTATGGTTTTAACCATAGAGATCAATAAATCAGGCTCAATAATAGGGGGCGAGCCTATTACCATAAACCGGGCACAAATCCAGACTCCGTGCTGCCATTGTGTATTACCTATTGGAAAATCCCAATAACACTATGCCCGACCCGGGATTCGAACCCAGGACCTAGTGCTCAGAAGTGGCGCTTAGCGACGACTAGACTAACGAGGCAGTCAAAATTTAAATATTCAGCAAACTGTAATTGGTGTTTGGCGGCAATGCGGGAGGGATTGAGGCGCCTGGTGAAGCAAGCCACTACTAAATAGCGACCACGACTGCTCTGACAATAGCGATACGAAGAAGAAGAAGAATTGTTGATTGTTTTGAAAGTTTGGTTTCAAATATTATTAGAAAAAAGAAATAGACGTAATGGAAATCGAGACCGAAACTACAATGACATAATGTAGACATACAACATCATAGTTCATTTATATAAAGCGACGGCTCCCAGAGTCCCAAAAGGAAAAACCTCCGAAAGAGTTAACACAGGACAGTTTTGTTTGTTCTTTTTTTTATTTAACTTTTTTTTATTAAGCCTATAAATGTTTTATTAGTTGTTCGTAAAAAGAAACGGTGCTTTAGTTTCAGATGTAAAACTTTGACAATTGTGAATCGAGGAAGTTTAGAGTGAAAAATTCGACTTGTTTTAAAGTTGAATCGATAAGGTTTATTTTAAGTTACTTCGTGGAACGTGGTGCGGATTCTTAATGGGACTTGCGTGCGTGTTTACTATTGTTTTTGGAAAACATGTTTGTTTAGACAAAGCTATTTGTAAATTAAAATGTTTTTGAGCTAAAACTACTTTAATAAAAGTCTAACTTAATTAGTAGCAAAAAGAACTAATCAAAACATCAAAATGCCTTTATGTAAAGGACAATAAACTCTATAGGTACGGACTACAATATAAGTATATGCGCATAATAAATATCTTCATCATACATAGTTTATATTTACAAAATCTATGTGTAAAGGTATATCGTGGCTATATTGTGTATATTATTATTAAACATTTCTGCAAGAGGATCCTGGTAACATATCAAACGCGGTACCTACTCACCACTTTTAGCCTTGATACCTAAAATTCGGTTCACCTAACAAAGTAAAACGAGCCTAAAGGTAGCCAAACAAGCAACGATGCAAGTTGGATGGCAGAAGGTTAAATCTAGACAATTTTTTAAACCTACCATACAAGTATCAAATATATTGTATGCTTTTTGAATAGAAACACCCTAATAGTCACGTGACTTGAGGCCTTGTTTACCTACTATTCTAACAAAGTCATTATGAGCAGTAATTATGTGAACATATTTAAGCTTAGGGCTATGTAACCTTACATATTTGATTTAAAACAAACTGCAGCAAGTACCTAGATAGTAAAATAAAGCTTTGCTTTAAAAGACCTTTAAAAAAAATATTGCAATCCAGCAAAAAGTGTTTTGTAACTAAAGAGAATTAGAACTTTATTAAAAAAATCTAACATCCATAAAAATACGTCAACAAGACAGAATCTATTTCCAAATCGCGTGGAACTTCTGTATTATCTTCCATACCTCTGTCGGTATGACGTGAAAACATGGCTGCTATCGTTCTGTGTCACTTATATAGGGATAACAGAATGTCTGTCTAGCATCCTCACTTGTTTTGCTAATGGGAAGTGGATACATATCGCCACCGTGCTCCGATAGGCTTTGAGTTATGGTACGAGTGACCATCTTTGTTATCACAAACAAACCTTATTGGTGGACTTTGGTTTTTGGAATGTAGAAACTCCTAATAAGGCTCGATTCTACTGCCAGTTTCTTAGTTATTCAAAGCCAGTACTGGGTCATAACACTATATATTTGTTGGTCATGTAGATAACACCATAATGATAATAGATTTGATACATAAAAGGATTAATAATATAATTAGGTAACTTGGGTTTTGTGCTTATATTCTTAGTCCTACTAGCCTACTGCTTAAGGAAATAAAGGCGTGATGAATAATAACATAAAGGCGGAATCAAAATAATATACTTTTATGCATAATATAATAACAATTTTATTGATGTTGTGGTGGTCCAGATGTTTATTGATTGAATTAATAAAAAAAATCCGAAATGAGTTTTGGCTAATGAATGAAAAAAGTGGTGAATCGGCAGAGCCGTGTTCAAATTAATATCTGCCCTAGCCGTGTGTTTCTCTACCTAGAAGAGACCACCCCCTTTCCTCCCGTAGGTGTTGTAAGAGGCGATATTCTGGGTGATTAAAATCAGCATTCCCCGGTGTACGTATTGTTTACCGTACTGTGGTTGCCGCCTGCCCAGCTTGGTGACTATGGGCAAAACCCTTTATATTATAGAGTAGCCAAAGAAAATACCCTTGCCCTCATTTTTATTCCAAGTCTGGTAGTGACTGGGTGAGGAAAACGGGAGAACGGGCCTTGTGGCGTACCTTGAGAGAGGCCTACGTCCAGCACTGGACTGCAATAGGCTGATATGGGTGTGATGTTAAATACATTACCTATTCCTTAGCCAATAGAATATACCTAGGTAGATCATACTTTAATCACACCATAACTAAGTTATGACGTCATTAAGCTAGGTACAATTATCCAAATTATGTCTATGTATTATAATGTCTCATAATAATTAACATATTTCACTGAATCCTGTAATGTCTGTATACAACGTAGGTATATTATTGCTTATTGATTCGATTGACTGAGTAAGCCTTCTGGCTGACAGTAACTGGCTTACTAGCCTATCTATTAAACCAAGCTTCAAATGTATAATCTTTTGTGACAGTTACGAGTATTATTGTACCTAGGTTAGGCAGACGTTCGTGGAAAGATTAAGAATACCATCCATCGCTATAAAAACGATTTGTAGATTTATTTGACGACGACCTGATTAGCGCAGTGGCTAAGCGATTGGACTGCTGCGCGGAGGGTTGCGGGTTCGATTCCCGCACGGGGCAAAACTTTGTGCGAACCACAGATGTTTGTCCCGAGTCTGGGTGTTAGTGTATGTGATATTTCGTGTTTGTGAAACGCACCCACGACACAGGAGAAATTCCTAGTGTGGGGCGACGTTTCTTTTTAAATACCTAAATAAAAAATAAAAGAATATTTTTACGTAATTGAGTTGCAATGGGGATTATCACATATGAATTCACCGCTACAGGCGCTGGTGTAGAAGAACGTCTCCGAAACGTTAAACCTCATTGTTTGTGGATGGGTTACGCGGGGTTATCAACCGTTTAAAACAGTAACCTCTATTGTGACAGCAGTTCGAGTGTCCACTTAGGTTAACCAAAGTGTAACCCAAAAGTGACAGGACGAGAAAAGATCACCTACAGTATGGATAGTGCCGGATAATTTACTATATAGAAACGACCTGATTAGCGCAGTGGCTTCGATTCTCGCACGGGGCAAAACTTTGTGCCAAGCACAGATTTTTGTCTCGAGTCTGGGCGTTTGTGTATTTCATATTATGTGAGAATCTTACCCACGACACAGGAGAAATTCCTAGTATGGGGAGATGTTTAAAAAAAAAGATTTGAAAAAAAGGATTTGTTTTTTATTGCTTAAGAAGTTTATCATATCACCAATTCTTTAAAATAGTTCTCGACCATAATTGAAACAGTTGACTGGCCAATCTACACGGCACAAAGAAGAAAAAATGGATACATTTAAATCAGAGCGCTCAAATCAGAAACCATTTATTCAAAGACTAAATATGCATGACGGTACTCAACATTTAAAATGTAATGTAGGTTCAATTCTCTTTGTAGAATAATGCTTCAGAAGCGATATGTCAAATGTTATCTATATTTAGAACATTATTATTCTTGGGAGCGAGAGCGGTCTTAAAAGAAATGTGCCCTTTGACTTGATACGTCGTGGTATATTATACGTGCATAGAGAATATCTTCATCTACGTACTTTTATTTTACAAGGTAAGACAATTCTGGATTTCTCTTCAGTTGTATCTAAAAATACATTGGTTGAAAAATAGTGAACTTAGTGCTTAGGTTTTTTCTTGAGGAGTGGTTCACAGGCAATTTTTTCACGAGTAAGCACTTTATGCACTGGTAAGTTTGCCGTCGTTCGTAGTGGCGGTGTAAGGGAGAGGCTTAGTTCAACAGTGGACGTCTTCTGACTCATGATGATGAAGTACTTTGTAGTATTAGTAGACGGTCTTCTGGTTACAAATGATATTTATTAGCCTATTGTTGCACCCACTGGTAGTAATCTCTACAACACCTTGAGGTTGAGTGGCAAATAATGGCACAGGCATTAAGTCTGCTTCAGCACAGCAGACCTTGGCCAGTGAGACAATCAGGTCCGTTATTAGAATTTTTCTAACAGAGAACTATAATAACGCAAAATAAAACCATTACTAAGCGCATTAAATAACTCTTAACCAAGTCTTTCTCACAAATTCATAAATCATCACATTAATTTGAAAAGCGAGGATAATCTGCAAAGAAAAGAAAAGAAAAATATCCTCTAAGTACAACACAGAAATTCATAAACAAAATTCACACTTGAGATGTTGGAAATTATAATTTAACATTTTTTCGCTTGTGTTAAAAAATAAAACTCAAAATAATATTAATGTAAAGTACAGCCAAGTTCTTTTAAAAATAACGAAATGTGCCACGCTGTAGTTGTTTTGCAAAAATAATAGAAGATAGAAATTTCAAAAACCCAACAAAATTTCACTGAAACTGCTTTTTTAGAATTTTGCTTTGTAACAAAATCTATAAATAACACTACTCTCCGTCTGTGTGATGTTCTGACTAAGGTATACCTAAAAATTGCATTGTGCCTTAGGCATTGTGGAACAAACTCGAATTAGTGAAATATAAGCGTACTCTTCACATGCATATACAGCGAGAAACTGCAAGTGTATACATGTATACATTTACTAAATACATACCGGTCTGTTGTCATCGAATCCTGCATCACTCTAGCGAGGCACAATTAATTGTTTATACGAGCACTCTACACGCAAAGATCTTGTTACCTGTCAAGCAGTACATCAAATGTATGCTTTGTCGTAACATGATTCACCGTAAATGTATTTCTACTATCTTCTGCATTATTTCAATGTAGTTAGAGTCTAAAATTGTATGACAAAACCTACCCTATCTCGTTTCAGTGACACCGCTTTTGTTATTGAATGTAATAAAGAACAAGAATGAGTAAACATTAGCTTAATGTTCCTTAAAAACTTGACATGCACTACCGCGCCCCTAAAACTGCCAGCGTCCGAGCATTAATTAAACGAATGAGCCCAATTTCAGGTTACGCCTTTCATGCTAATTGAAATTAATGCTAAGTTTAATTAACGAATGGAAAGTGGCGAGAAAGAACCACCACAGGCGAACATTGGACTCGATAAAACTTATACCTCTATAATATACATACATTCTTCATTTGCGTCATTCCTATCGTTATCTAGATCACGTCATAGAAGAATACTTCTTTGTTAAGGCTGTACAGCTGAAACTGTAGGTAATCAACAAATATCTAGTCTCTAGTTTAAGGCCAAGAGTAAACACACTCGCTCCGGCCTTGATTTGAAGCGACAATATCCTTAAGCTATTTGCAGATCTAACTCGGGTTTGAATTCTAACAAATTCGGCAAATAGATGATCCTAGGCTTTGGGCCATAATTATTATGTTTGTCTTTGAATCATACATGATAAGTAAGGTCTTATGTTTTACGGATAATAGTTTACTTATTGGTTGAATGTTGATACCAAAAATTAAGGCATTAGCAAGGGCGAAAACTCCAAAGAAAACCGTTATGAAATCTGTTTATAGCTTTATTTCAGAATCTAGTATTTACGTAAATGATAATTTACACTTTTTATTGTTTCTAGTATGAATTGTATTTATCAGAAATTGACGGCGTAAAAGCCTGGCTGAACATAATTACTGTTTGATACGAAGGAGTCAATCTGAAGTCAACAGACTATAAATTAGTTTCATGAAACTGATTTCTTTGTATAATATAACTCTTTAGTTATTCCTCCGAATCAATATTCACGTTTTAGTGATTGCGCAACGACTCATTTAATATAATGTCTTACACATAATTTAACATAATTGAATCTTCCTATCGTATGGTTAAAGAATAACCTGGTGTCAGAGTACTCGAGAGGCTCTGACATGGCTCTTATGACACCCACGGGAATAAAAGGGGTGGTCAATTCTTGGCCGGATACAATACAGCACGACGTCTTGACAGATGAAGGAAAAGAGCCTGTAAAAGTATGAATAAAGTTCAAATTAGAATGACCAACATTTCTGACCACTCGCGACGCAATGTTCAACCGTTATACAGACACTTACACAAAGGAAACCTCCACAAAGTTTTATAAACGGACTTCCACTCGTCTTAAGCCGAACCCTAAACGCCTCATCCTGCTAATTTGTCGGCTACTTTCGCCCTAATCCGGAGAGTGCGGTGGCGAGCGAGTTTTGTATAAACAAACAGTTGGATAAACCTTCTATTAGTACATTTTGTACGGAATGAAAAGGCCTGCATTATTTCGGTGGGCTATGCTGTGAAATGGTCTGGAATTCGCAAATGCATTACTTGTAAAACATTGAAAGAGGAAGTTTCGTAATAAAATGTATTAAAGAGAAGTTTCAAGGGTTATAAATAAAGGAGATAATGTTTGTTTTTTTGGATTATTTTCCCCTTATTTATCGTTTGTTTGTGGCTTGTATTTACGTTACGCATAAACAGTACCTGTTGGTAGGCCAAATTTATATTATCCTGCTTTTCATCTATTTTGCTGTAGGTATTTTTATTTCAACAGGCCTCTGTTCAACAGTGGAAGTCTTCCAGTTTTTGATGATGGCTTTCATTTCAAGTAACATTGAAAAAAGAATCAATAGGTAATCCTAAAAAAGACAAGACATTGATCATTTTTAGTAATTATGTGTTTACAGCTAAAACAGGTCCTTGGAGACAACAACGATGGCATATAATGTAAGACCTTTTTGAACTTCTGACCAAAGTCATGTCGAGTGTAAACAATTGCGTCTATAGTTTGCTGTTTGTTACAAAATCGAGTCCCATAGCTTTCGTATGGATAGGGACGATTTTCTGCTCCGTATGTTTAATGGAAAGGTCAATGCACTGGAAAGTTTTAATAGTTAATTGTATACTTTTGGGTTACAAATATACAAAGCTATTTCAGGAGCTATTTCGGTGACAGATATTTGCCTAAATTAAAGTCATTTTGAACTCTAAGTCAAATCAGATGGAAAATGATACTAGACCGAAACTTTATTCATAATTATATTATCTGCTTTCGAGAATTGCTATGTTGGTAATTAATAACCGGCTTGACTCACGTATTTTTCGGGAATGTTGGACTAGTATCGGCTCTTAAAAAACCATGAGGATTCATGATAAGTTTCCATAAATTAATTAAGTTAATAGAAGAAATATAATTCAAAATATTATTATTATAACAATTTTGACGACCTGATTGGCGCAGTAGTTAAGCGATTTTACTGCTGCGTCGGTTCGATTCTTGCAGGAGACAAAAATTTGTCCCATCCGCAGATGTTTGTCCCAAATCTGGCTGTTTGTGTATGTGATATTTCATGTTTGTGAAACGCACCAACGACACAGGAGAAATTCCTAGTGTGGGGCGAAGTATTTTTCTAAAGAAAAAAAACAACAATAATTGGCTTCTATAATGTCTAAATAGAAAAACAAAGTGTCTTTACATCCGCAAGACTTTAAAAAACATTACTTCGCACCATGATAGGCAGAAAGGAATTATTCTCAAATAACGGCGCGAAATTAACAAACTTTATCTTCAGCGGAAAGTCGAAAGTGATATTGTTAACTGGCTTTGCTGAAAATTTCGGTCATTTAATTAATATTGGTATGACCTTGTGGTACTCCGTGAAAAGTACTTTTATCATTATTTGAATAATTAAATGAATTACTTAAGTTATTGTTATGTTATACAGCAACAGCTTGGTATTTTTCATTTAAATTTAAATAATCGAACTAATCTTTAAATAAAAATGTAATGAAATCTGCCTGCGTGATTTCACATTAGGAAGGAAGTATTTAAAATCAATGTCATAAACTCATACGTAAAATATCAGCCTGTATTCCAGAAAGACTTTCGAAACGGTCTAGATTACATCTATCTATATAAAAATTAATTGCTGTTCGTAGGTCTCGCTTAAACTCGGGAACGGCTGGACCAATTTGGCTCATTTTGGTCTTTAAATATTCGTGGAAGTCTAGGGAAGGTTTAAACGGTGAGAAGGCAGTACGAACTTCGCTGGGTCAGCTAGTTTTTAATATATCTATTCATAACTGACTGTATTCTTTTTAATTTACCATATAGGTTGACTGTTTTTCTTAATTGACCTGATTAGCACAGTGGTTAAGCGATTGGACTGCTGCGCTGAGGGTCAAGGGTTTTATTCCCGAACAGGACAAACATTTATTTATAAACATCGTTATCCACTATCATTACAGGCATGTCGACATTTGATCGGTCGGCAGATGTTTGTCCCGAGTCTCAGTGTATGTGATATTTCGTGTTTATGAAATGCACTTACGACATAGAATTTCCAAATGTGGGGCGACTTTTTTCCAAAGAAACGAATAATACTTTTCTTGGTCCCACATAATCTCAACTGTTATTCCTACTCCTAGACTAATGAAGTAATGACACTCCATAATTACCACGCGATGTGTTAAGTTATATCGTTTCAACGGTCTCAGCTAACAGAACATCAAATTGCTTCCCGTGGGTGTTGTCATGCGACTAAAGGATTATATTATTAGTGTAATGGTTGGCGGCATATACTTGTATTACAAATAACTTTATACTAAGCACATAAAGTGCCTCGTAAACCAACAAACGTACGACGTAATGTTTATCAAATGGCAGTGTTTGGCAAACAAGTAAATTCCACAAATATTTGTGACAAACATAATTATGTAGTAGTAATAGCCACAATGTTCTAAGAGGGAGGCCTTTGTTCAACAGTGGACGTCTTCCAGGTGATGATGATATGTAATAGCATTTGCTTGCTCCTCGGAAAATACCAAACTACAGCTCAGTTGTAAGGAGTTTTGTCTGCGTGCCTCGTTGGTCTAGTGGTCGGTAAACGCGTCTGCTGAGCATGTGGTACTGGGTTCGTATCTCGGGTAGTGTTACTGGGTTTTTCCATTAGGTACCTAATTCTCAGTATCAACACGGCCATTGACCAGTTTTTGATTGCCAAGTCCTTTGCCAGCTCCAGGCAGGTGAAGCCATTGGCCGCTGCTCTCTTCGGTCATGACGATTTGGCGTCTAATAGGATGTGAATTTAAGGGAAAAGAGAGTGTATCACAAGTCTCATGTTATCGTGGCAAACGCTATAAATTCGTAATAATGAACAGCTGGATTTTAACCCTTTCCCAGTGTGACACCCTGATCCACACATGGCTTTTGTTTAACTATTGTGTCTGCTTCGCGCACATTCAAAGTGTAAAGTATATTTTTATTACATCAAAAGTAATGAGGGTGTCCCCAAAAACCTTACGTATATGGCATACCAACTTTATAATTCCCTTGACAAACATCTTAATACCTCTGCAGTACGTACATTCGTGACGTCTCTGTAATGCAGCGGTAATTTATTACATGCTTTTGATCAAAAAGTGATGTCGCCATGCCTTGCCTTTGAGCGCGCACAACATTCCATCTTTAATAATTTCCTTTAGCCGACTTACGCGGAAAATAATCAAAGGAGGTATGTGCTATTACGAAAAGGAAGATCCCACAAATTGGAATAAGTGAAATGTTTTAATATCTTTGACGTTTTGTTAAGTATAAGATTTAACTGGCAATTTAGAAATTGCTTGGATTTTTGTGTGACTTCATAAACATTATGTACCATCCAACATGACATCATGCCTGTATTGTCAGACTTCTTGCTGCTACTGAGAATTCATCATGAACCGAAAGACGTCTCCTGTTTAACAAAAGCCTCACCTCGTTCAAAGGTGTTTGCCATAATCCCCACGCTTGGCAAGCGGCGTATTAGAGGTGAAATCACAGAACGCGCTGCTGCCCATCTTTTGGATTTCCTCTTAGTCGCCTCTTATGACCACCACGGGAGGAAAGCGGGTGGTCAATTCTAAGCCAGATACCACTCGGCAAACTTACTAAACTAATAAGAATAAACTAATGGAAAAACCCAGTACTTTGCTCGACCCGGGGTCCGAACCTATTTCGATATCCGAACCTACCTAAATTATGTTATAAAATTATTATGGAAAATTGCGTTGGCACTAAACTATGTCAAACAATATAATGCATTAAGCGGTTCGATTATAAATAAATGAAATATTCATAAACCACAAACAAACGCTAACAACTCTCAAATCTAATATTGAAGTTAACGCAGGCATCAAAGTCCCAATACAACGAAACAGTAGGGTGGAATCCCCATTTGTCGTCCTAAACCCGATTGACCGTCAAAAGCGTTTGCCGTGAGGACAGCTCTCCTTTTATGGCACATTAGCGACAAAGAAGGACTATTACAGCGGCTGGATTCTCGTAACGACTCTCATAGTTCACGCTCAATCGTTGGATTAAGCCGCAATTTGTATCAGTCAGGAACTGTCGCGTTTACCCTATTTAACAGACGAGAAACGGGATGAAAAATTCCATTGTTAACATAACATTCAATCTCTTTTACTATTTTCGTGCCCTTATGTAATATATATTAAAGAAGTCGACAAGTTGCTTTCTGTATAGGTTTCGTTGACGCGTGACCTAGATATTACATACTCACGGCTAGTAGGCTTCATACATTTCAATCACTTCAACTAGTTGGATCTCTCTTGACGTTTTCACCTACTTTTTATAGAAACCAATATTGTTACACTTTTTATGTAACTAGGTGAGTAAATAATTCATCAACATCAGCTGGAAGACGTCCACTGTTGAACAAACTCCATGCTTGGCTAGCGGCTAGGGGATCGCAATTGGTGGTGAAGGTTCAGAAGACGCTACTGCCTATCTTCTGGAGTATCCCTTAGTCGCCTCTTAAGACTCCCGCGGGAGGAAAAGGGGTGGTCGGCACGAGTAAATAATTATGTCTTTAAATTAGTATTTAATACCTTTCCTAAGCTACTTTTGTAGTCTTTAATAATGATTCATTCTAAAATCAAATAGCCAAAATTTCCGACTAATATTTCAGCTTCAGATTTTAAACTTGACTTCGTAGTCTGATGTAATCTAATGAAAGTTTTAATCAGATTAAACGAATTAACAGGTTTACTGAAAAGGAAAACTATAAATAGGCACCTAAGTTTATCTTTAGTTCTTTATTTAGAGGCATTTATCTCGCCTTAATCCGTGGGAGGACAAATTAAGTATAGATAGCGTTGTTTACGAAAAAATCTAAGTCATTTCACAGTCCAATCGCTTAGCCACTGTGCTAATCAGAACTACCTGATTAGCACAGTGGCTAAGCAATTGGACTGCCGCGCTAAAGGTTGCGGGTTCGATTTCCGCACGTTACAAAAAATTGTGTGATCCGCTCCAAGTTTGGGTATTTCATTATGTGATATTTCATGTTTATAAAACGCGCTTACGATTTCTAGTGTCGACGGCAACGATAATTAATAAAAAAAACCTAATAACCTATATAAGACTTATGATTTTGCATGATCTTTAACTTTTATTTTACAAAGGTATGTTGAATATGCCAGTGGTAGCCTCAAGCCAATCTGCTCAATCCCTCCCACGACCATCTAAAAAAAGTTGTACAAGACTAAACGTGAAATATAAAATGTATTTTAGTTAAATCCTGCAACGAGGATGAAATAGGCTGATTATAATTCACTGGAAATAATCTCGAAATAGCTTAGTAGTTTGATTTGACCGGAATCCATTGAATCGAAATTACTCACAGCCTCAAATCTGAACATGATAGTTTGAACCGTATCATTCGATTATATCGATTAACATCGGTCAGACCTAGTAATGATACTGGTCAATCAATTAGGATATTGCGAACCCTAGAGGCATGACAATTAATTGGCTGTATCGAAATATAGTTTAGAAATGCAATAATCGAATAAAATGTATGGATAAAGTAAAAAAAAATCTGGTTGCAATAATTTGTCGTAGCTATGGGAACCGCGGCGGAGGGCATTGCTAAAGGGAGGCTTATACCCAACATTGGGATATTGAAGACTGTAGATGATAATAAGGGTTTACAAATTGGTTTTGTAATAACAAGATTTATAACTATATTTATATAAACCTGGGTATATACGCCTGTATTCCTGAAAAGGGTAGACAGGGATGTTCTCCTATAACACGAGTCCTTACAACCACATTTTGTCTGATGAGTAATATTTATTAACGATACATACAATTCAGCATTACGCATCAAAAAATACCTACATTATTGTCTCGACTATACCAAAAGCTGCCTCAGATATAACAAAGATTCACAGTTCAAGGGCATGCTTGTTACTGCAAGATCAAGGACACAATTTTCCGAAACAAATGAAGCAAACAGGTTGTGTGCTCGTAAATAATATTTTATTTCTTAGTAGTAGTATCGGACTGCCTCGTTGGTCTAGTGGTTGTTGAGCGCGACTGCTGAGCACGAGGTCCTGGGTTCGAATCCCGGGTCGGGCAAAGTGTTACTGGGTTTTTCCATTAGGTAATTCTTAGTAGCAGCACGGAGTCTGGATTTGTGCCCGGATGATGGCAATAGGCTCGCCCCCTATTACATTGGGACCGAAAAACATAACTGGCGAAATGTGGGTGTACTATATGTGCACCTCTGCCTACCCCTTCGGGGAATACAGGCGTGATATAACATCACGTATGTATGTTATGTATGTATCGGCACAGCACTGACTCCTGATTTCTGAGCCAAAAATCACTTAATTGATTTTGAAGGTGAGTGTTATAGTGGTCTAACAAACTCCTAAGACTAGACCACCATTCAAATGCAAAGTTTTCAGAAACAGTCGCTTATTTATTTATTCTTCATACAAAAAAGATGTACAAGGCGGACTTAATGACTTAGGCATTTTCTACCAGTCAAATCTTTGGGTAGTGCAGAGAGGGATCACGGTAGGTATGCACAAACAGTTTTGTGAGAAAGAGCGTATACACTTCGTTCATTATTTAAGTTTAACGAAAGCTTCCATAATTAGTACGAAATTATTCCATTGTTTGTTTGAATAAATAAACAACTTATTATTTTTACAATTAAATAATTTATTCTTACTCATCACTCTTAATAAGTTTTACTCCGAAAGTTATCTGTTGCGTAGTCAGTTTCAAATAAGTTCTAGATTTGCTTCTTATAGTGCTACGCTCAAAAGTTATCTAGGCTTATGACTTACAGCCTATGAACATTTTTTTTCATTTTTTAAAGATGAACAGTGAGCATTTTAGAAAATTATTTGCTCCAAAAATTGATCAAAAAGTTCGTTTTAGATCATTTACCTAAACGTTTCTTTGTCAATTCTATGACAAATAATAAAAATCCAATTCCAAAAAAGTAATCTATAGTGACTGCTTACGAAACTCCTCAGAATATAACGTTTCTGATTTGGGATCAAATAACAATAACATTATACACTTCTTCAAGGTTCCAGTCAATTCATAAAGCCGTATAAAGATTCAATAACCCCATGTTTCTGTATCATGAAATAATATCGTCCATTTTTATGATCGTTCATGTACAAGGGTGACATATTTGACCCGGATCGGCCAATCGATTGGACCGTAATGGAAGCTCCGAATGACGAAATTTCGCGACCCGCGTCACGTACAGTCGACCAAATAAGTGTGCGCTGTGATTTTCATTATGGCGTTATGGTTGTGTTGTAACATTTTCTGCTTTGTGTACTTGTTTTTTTTTTAGTGTTGTTAAATGTATGCTAGGCGCGTGATGTGGTTTTATTATTTTATTTGTTTTTTTATTGTTTGTTCTTTTTTCCTTCTTATGTTTTTGACGGGCGGTGTCGTCCACAGCTATGTACCATTGTTATTCTTTGGGGTATCTTTTCTTTCGACAATACTACTGGTGTGTACATTCATGCCTATTTTTTTATTATAGTTTCAACTTCCAGTAATTCTATTAATGGCTTACTGTTTCACCACAATCCTATTTGTCTATGATAAGTAAAAAGCTGTCCTAATAATATTAAATGACTGTATGCTTATGCTATACTATGGAATATGTTATACAGCTACATAAAATCTTTTCTAGAACAGTAAATAAATCAAGGAAACTCTACAGTAACATTTACATTAAACTTTTGCCTTTCCCTAAAATTTTCCTTTTCATTGGGTACATAATAACATGTAAATTTCTTTGACTTTTTATAATAATTGTCGACAAAAACTTCAATCTCTTCAATCAGAATTAAGTAAAATTTGTTCAAAACTTTTCGAATAAGTCAAATTTTCGCAAAAGTAAAATCCTATGAAGTTTGTCAGGCGTCTAATTGTTTTACTAATCTTAAAATTAAATGTAATATTTTGGAAAGAACTTAAACAGTTATCAGGCGTTCAATTATTTAAAAATCGGCTAACCATTTTATGAACTCCTCATTGATTGTATCTCGTAAATGGGCATTGTCTAAAATGATTTTTGTCGACTAACGTCTTCATTATTATTGTATATGTTTATATTTATTTGCATTCCATAATGTTCCAATAGATGTTAAAGAGGCTATAGATGTTAAAGCTAGGTACAATATTATGGACCCTGTTAGGGCACAGCGTTGTTGTCATTGGTTGTATCCTGGCCTTATCCTGCAAATGATAAAGAAAGGGTAATTATTGTCAGTTAGGTAGTTAACATTTTTTGTCAGAATCGGGAACACTAGGTCCACTGATAATGGCTCCAATCTAGAACAATTACGTATCTAACATTCGATATATTCTTCTACTGCACCTTATTATTATTATTTATTTATTTATTTATTATGTATTTATAAAATAAAACTTATATGCTAAAACATTGCCCCACAAAACCATTTACACGGTTTGTCTGTGGGTGTGATGAAGTTGCACAATTAATTAAACTTAAATACTAAATGGGTTCGTACATTATGGATGGATAGCTGTGTAATATAATACTAATATTGTAATATAATAATGTTTTACATTATAAACTAAGTAAATGTTGTTTTAATTTATTGGAGAATTTATTTTTGTTTTTTATTTTTCTTAAATCTGGAGGTAAACTATTAATTATATAAGGGATTATTTTTTCAAGTGTTCTGTCCCCATAGTAGTTGCTTACTCTGGGGACTTCATACTTGCCTGTAGATATTGCCCTAGTTACATGTTTGTGCCTCAATATTGAGTAACTATCCCAACTGCCGTGACTATTTGTGAGAATCAGATATTTATGTTTTATTTGCCTTATTTGCCGCTCTGATGATAAAACCTGGAAACTAACTCTATGTGACTTATTAACGTTTTATCAGTCTTAATAATCTCATGGCTATTCTCGTTCACCTACCTAATAATCTTCTTTTCTTAAATGGAAGCATGTGTCTGTATAAAAATCAATAGCTGTTCGTTAGTCTCGCTAAAACTCGAAAACGGCTGGACCGACTTATCTAATGTTGATCTTGAAATATTTGTGAAAGTCCAGGGAAAGTTTTAACGGTAAGAAGGCAGTATGAAGTTCACTACGTCAGCTAGTAATTAATAATTTAAACTTATTAACTGCTCTTTACTTATTAGCATGAATTTATATATCGGCGCGACCAACTAGAATAATTAAGTTTAATCATTTGATTGTCCTTAAATTAGTTTATAAACCATCAGTTGATTACTTTGAGTTTATTACGATGTAAAATTAATGTTATCATTGTAATTTCAATACTTAACCTAAAAACTTGTAAACACGCGCACGTGTGCCGAGCCCTATAAATACGGCCGCACGGTAGGCGATCGGGTCACGCTTTTGACGATGACGAAAAGGCGGAATAAAATAGCCGACAGTCTGGAGGCCCAATGCACTCCCAGCACTCAGCCAGTAGACCAAGCTCACCTCGACGAGGTCGACGCGGAAGTCGAACGCCAAGCTGCGCTACCTCCTCCTCCCCCTATCGTAGTAGTAGAGTCCGACCGAGACGCAAATGACGATTTAGCCGATGACCCTTCCGCGATTCCTTCGGTCACGGTCGTCGAGGTCCAGACGTTCGTTAAAGCCCTGAAAAACAGGAAAGCCCCCGGTTCCGACGGCATCACCAACAGGGTGGTCCGTCTATTCCCTCCCACGCTTCTCGTGCTCATGACCGCCATCTTTAACGCGGCCCTTAACAATAACGTCTTTCCGCAAATGTGGAAAGAGGCTATCGTTATAGGTATCCTCAAACCCGGCAAACCCCCTTCCGACCCCACTAGTTATCGCCCCATAAGTCTCCTCAATGTTATTGCGAAGATTTACGAGAGAGTCATTTACAGTAGGCTACAGCGCTTTGCCGAATCCCATCATCTCATTCCCGACGAACAGTTTGGCTTTCGCACCAAGCACTGTTGCGTTCATCAGTTACACCGCATCGTCGAGCATATTTGCACTGGTTTTCACACCAAGACGATGACCGGTGCCCTCTTTTTCGATATCGCGAAGGCGTTCGACAAGGTCTGGCACAACGGCTTGATTTACAAGCTCTATCGCATGGGTGTGCCAGATCGTCTCGTGCTCATCATTCGAGACTTTTTGTCGAATCGCTCCTTTCGCTACCGCATAGTAGGCGCGCTATCCTCCCCTCACCCTATCCGAGCCGGGGTCCCTCAGGGCTCCGTGCTGTCCCCTCTCTTGTTTGCGCTGTACACCAGCGACATCCCCAAGACCAAAAAGGCCCATCTGGCCCTATTCGCCGACGACACTGCTATCTACTCTTCCGGTAGAAGCAGTGAAGTCATTACCAAAACCCTCCAATCCGCGGCCGACGCGCTAGGCGCTTGGTTTCGGAAGTGGAGGATTGAGGTAAATCCCACTAAGAGCGCAGCCGTGCTCTTCATCCGACACGGCGAGGCTCACTCCACCGCCCGCCCCATCCAAATGTTCGGTCGGCCGATCCCTTGGGAGACGTCGACTAAATATTTGGGTGTGATCCTAGATCACAACCTCTCCTTCAGAGAACACATAAAGAGGGTGCGCTCTCGCGCAGCCTTCGCTCTCAACCGTCTTCATCCTCTCGTAAATCAGCGCAGTAAGTTGAACCTCAGACTCAAAGTGAGGCTTTTCCTCACTTGTATCCGCCCCATCATGACCTTTGCGAGCGTAACGTTCGCTCACGTCGAAAACTATAAGCTCAAGAAGCTTCAGACCCTCCAGAATAGGTTCATGCGTCGAGCCACGGGAGCCCCGTGGTTCGTTCGCAACGAGCAACTCCATGTCGATCTCAAAATGCCCACCATCAGGCAATTCATGAAGTTAGCGTCCGTTCGCTACTTCAAGTCCGTCCCCGCTCATTCCAATCCCCTGATCGTATCGGCCGCCCGATACACGGCTTTCGTCCGCGCCAAACGGCGCCGTCCCCGTCATGTTCTCTCGGATCCGGACGATCCCATCACCGTCCTTCAGGCGGAGGTGAAAGCTAGGTTAGATGCCGAACGGCGGCAACTACACATCGACAACGCCACACGACGACGACGACACACCGCCCGACCATCGTATCGACCTCGCCGGCGAGGTCCGTCGCGACGCCCCTCTAGAGCTATTCCCGCGCCGCCGGCTCGTGCCGTGCGAGAAAACTCGATCACGTCCCCAAAAACCCCAAATAATCCGATCCAGCAGCTCCCCCCAGTAGTGGTAGCTTCTCCTCCCCCAGCGACGCCCTGAGCCGAGGTCCGAACCCCTCGCGGGGGTGCCCTTAGGCGCTGTCGCTTAGTTTGTAGTTTTTAATTTATAAGCCTGGCTGGAGGCCTTTTATTAGGTCTCGCCAAACGACCGGTTAAGCAGTAAGAGCTCCCTCAGAGCTAACTGCGAGAGACAAGTTCGAAAAAAAAAAAAAAAAAAAAAAAGGCGATCGGGTCAGTCGCACTCGAACCGCCGTACAGTACGGACCTCTGGGACGTCGTTACGCTGCCCATTGAATAAACGAAGTTTATAAAGTGTGTTACATCCGGTGTAATTTATTATGAGGACCTTGTTGCGACCAGATCAAATTTCCGTGCTTTCAGACGTTTTTGCCATACCTACTATTGGAATCAAAATAACAATTAGGACCCAGTAGTTTTTAACTTTTATACCCGTGGTGCTTAGCGACTGGGCTTATCTCAGTTGTGGATCCCATATTAATTATGCTTTTGGCATATTAATCTTTGTGTCTCCCGCTTGCTATGGAGGAAAGTCGGACTAAATTTATATTCCTACTCCTCCTATATATTCTTTTATGATTAATTTCGTTGCGGGTTCCAAGACAGTCGAGTCATTTCTCTGGGACGCCTCGAGCTTCATTGCCTCGATGGTTCTCAACGGTTATCATTGTAGATCCTGGCTTACAGGAGTTGCAATGATGGGCATGAGTGGTGGGCTTGTCCCAATAAAAAAAAAAAAAAAAAAGTGTGAGTAGTTTTCTTTGAAAATGAGTGGTCATCGAGAAGACAACAATTGTGACGTCAGCGTTGCTGACGTCACACCTTTTAAAAACAATAAGGAGGTTCCTTCTCCGTCATATATTTTTCTTTTTAAATTGTGTTACGTATGTAAAATATAATATTTACTTGCTATTCTAATAACTTTATTTCTAACAGTTTTTACCCATTCAACAAGAAATATTATTTTTATTCATATATCGCTGCGCTTCACTAAATTGACTATTTCTTTACAACCTTTTCTGGTTATATCCTATAGCAGCATCAGTGGTTTTTCATAGCAATTTGCAGCTGATATTACACAAGGTTGTCGTAAAGTATTTATTTCCTAGTAAAAAATATCGTAACGCAAACAATATGATTACGTTTCTATTTCCAGTCCACATCTTAAAAGATGAAAATTACGAGAAGTATAGTGATGGTATTGAAATTGTCGATATCGATATTTGTAAGTACTTATTGAAATGATTTTGAAGAAACTATAGACTTTCTCTCGTTACCTTTGTTTTTACCATCAAGAATATTTTAGTTATAAAGAGCATTTTTTGGCTTTTAAAGTAGTAGGTGTAGACAGAAATGATAATATTGTTTCAATAATAATAGTGTTATAGCTTACCATTAACTATATTCTGGTCAAAAAGAGGATTTGAATTTAAAAATAATTGGTGTTTTAGAAGAAAAGGAAAACTGTTGTCCATATATTAACTATAAATACCTGTAAGAGTAAACTATTCGATATATATCATACAATATATCCAAAAATAATTCAAGAAATCTTAACTACATTTAACACTTTCTAAAAAATACTTTATGATTGCATATTCAGCAGGTAGTAGCATCTCATAAATCATACAGGCGGATGATATTGCAGTACAAAATCGTGAACACGTTCCATCTTAAAATCTATAGCTAATCCAATTATTTTGAAACTAGCCGTGACATTACATCCAGCTAATACGGCATGAAAAAGGAAACCATGTTCTCATATGCAACCATGCATGCAAATGATATGCAAAACAATTGTCCGCCTCAGCAGAGGATTTGTCTCATGCATATGTATGCATGTATTATTGCTTTTTAGGGTACCGCATGTGAAAAGCAAATACCGGAACTTGAAGCTGATTGTCTCAAATTGTTTCAGGTCATGTTTTACGAGAGTTAACATTTTATGTTTCTTTAAAGTCGATACGAAGACTTCACTTATGTGATAAAACGCCATGTCATTGTTTCTAAAAAAGCAGTTGATTATAGGTAGTAATAATAATAAAACCTAATTAATTCTTTATTAAAATTAAATTAAACATAAAATCATGAATTGCAGGAGAGAGCCTGTTTTTTGACTAATTTATTAAACAAAATATTGGTTATATAAATTCATGACAGTTAAAAAAAAATTAACCATGGTATGAAATCTAAATGTTTTGTTAAATATGTAGTTAATTGTAAAGACGTCATACATACGTAAAATTTTGTAATACTTGGAATATAAATTAGTAACTGCAGAATATATTATAAAAAAGATTATACAGTGCGGTTTTTGGTGCAGAACCTCTTTAGAATCAACCTGTCTCGTGCTGAGTGCTCACTCGTTTTTATCTTGTGCCTAGAACAGTTGCTTCAAGGATATCTTTAACATAATGTGTTATGCTTAAAGCCCATTATCTTAGGCCACAAGGCTACGATAACTTAGATTCAGTATTTCATTCTACAGGCTATTTACATGATGGATTAAGGGGGTTAAGATCACACACACACTCAACTGTTTAATTGATGTTATAGTAAACTTTATCTTTAAGGCCAACATCCATACAGAATAATAGCTACCTACTTGATTTTTTTTAAACTTTGCCCCGCTCTAGTAGTTTCTCCTGTGTCAAAGAAGCGTTTCACAAACATGAAATATCATATACACAAACACCCAGACTCGGGACAAACATCTGCGGTTCGCACAATTTTTTGCCCCGTATAGGAATTGAACCTCTAGCGCAGCAGTTCAATTGCTAAGCCACTGCGCCAATCACGTCAACATCAATTAACATAAAAAAATAAATTTGAAAACCAATGGAACTAAAGGAAATGAAACGGTTAACTAAAGAAAAATGAAAAATCCAGTTTTATATTCCTTAAATCAAAAGGCAAAAACGTAGTGAATAATTTTCAGAATTCACACAAAATACTTATTAATATGAAAATATCCTAACAGACCAACCGTACGTATTCAATCTTCCATCAACAAAAAATTATATTTCCCGAGCCCAATTTATAGTTTGCCGTCGGCCGCACTCAGCAATAATAATTTATCGATATTAGGGGCCCATCACTAAGATTGAAGTTAAGTCGTGCATCAAATTGAATATATTCTTAAAAACCGAAGCCTTTATAGACGAAGTTGGTTCATTGTTGTCGTAACTGATAGTGCTTTGAGTGTATTTCAATATTCAGTGTGTATTATCATAAAGGCGTTTATCACTATACAATTTTCAATCAACTTTCAGTTCATCGTAAGTGTATTGGGAATATAAACGAGAAATTTGATGGAATAAAACAAATGAGACGTTTATACTCAAATGTACAGCATCGTCGTCTTTAAGCTGATGTACGTATGGTATACTGTGCATAGGTCTTCAGGAATAATAAGAAGCATTAGCTTCTAAACTACTCATACTTTCATTCATCATCATCACCAGCCTATCTCCCACTGCTGCTGTTTACTCTTAAAACATAACATCACGCCTGTATTCCCTGAAGGGGCAGGCAGAGGTGCACATACAGTACACCCACATTTCGCCAGTTATATTTTTAGGTCCCAATGTAATAGGGGGCGAGCCTATTGCCATCAACCGGGCACAAATCCAGACTCCGTGCTGCTACTAAGAATTACTTAATGGAAATACCCAGTAACACTTTGCCCGACCCGGGATTCGAACCCAGGACCTCGTGCTCAGCAGTCGCGCTTAGCGACCACTAGACCAACGAGGCAGTCGAGGCAGCTGTTTATTCTTATTTGTCATGATAAAATGAATTTCTTCCATAAGGAACTCTGAGTAGGTATTCGATACATGGTGTTATTTATGATGGTATATCTATTCATAATTATTATGGATACTAAACTAATAAAAACTAACCAATTCCTACAGTAAGTCCAGGCGGGTAAAAATAGGAAATTCATCTACCAACACTTTTAGTAGCCTTGTAAAATAAGCTGTCTGTTTAAGGCATCTGACAGATGACGTATCTGTCATGATTCTAACAAAGAAGACCAGATTTACTATAATAACTTTCGTGAGTGTTATCCATATTATCTACTATATATACCGGTTGTACTCACGTCGATATTCGGGAATGCCCGACTAGTTTCGGCTCGCGACCCCGCCGCGTCACCTGCTCATGAATAAGGGCTCCGTTAGAGTCCGAAACTAGTCGGGCATTCCCGAATATCGACGTGAGTACAACCGGTATATATAGTAGATAATAAGAAGACCAGATAATAATCAAACAGTGGTCTGAACACCCATAAATACGATAAACATGGAATACGCTGCACATTTTGTCAGTTTTATGAATGTACTGGTAAAATGTTACAGTCTATCAACATAAAATGCTGGTACACTTTGTTTTATATTTATTAGCCATCAAAGTGATGTTACATAAGCTCTGCTGAGCCCCCAAGGGGGAAAGTACCATCGTTAAATACGTACTTCACAAAGAGATGTAGGAACGTACATTTTAAGTGGTAACTTATAAGGTATCATTATCAGGGGCATGTGGAGCTTGCAGCTATGTGGCTGCCGTGCAGATCAGTCGATCTGCGAGGTTAAGCCATGCTCGCCGCGGTCAGTCTTGTGATGGGTGACCGACCTCACATGTTTCGGAAGGCACGTTAAGCCGTTGGTCCTGTGCCTGATCTCTCTCCGGTCGTGTCGGTTTACCGTCATGGTGGCTGACATAGTCTCTCGTATTATCTAATAGAAAGTGCAACAGTGTTTGCGCGCATGCTTGTGTACTATTATATAATAATTATGTGTTATCTCTATATATCTTGCCTAGTAGGCTGATCACTGGGGAAATAAGCTGTCGTGACCATTTGAAGTCAAAAACATTCGGTACTTAAAAAATATTTTCATTCAATCTTTCAATGTGTTTTGCATGATTAGTTTCATCATGAGATTTTTTAATGAACTTGCTCCGACAGCGACGAATGGATATGCACAAGTTTGCAGATCCAAACCTAAGCAAGTCCTAATAACTTTAGATACTACATGCAACATTCATCATCATCATCAGCCGGAAGACATCCACAGTTGAACAAAGACCTCCCCAACTGCTGGTACCATTACAGTTGGTAAAAATGCTCATAATTATGAATTTGGATTGAACAACCTCCTTACAAAATAAAAACAATAATTTTAACAAAAAAAAACCGACTTCAAAACAAAACTATTTCACAACAAATTAAAAAGCACTAAAAAGTAAAAAAAAACACAGAAATCGGAGAACAATCATAGAAAAATGTAGTAGAGAACGTGAAAAAAACAGCACTATTAAGAATTACTGAAAAAGTACTGATCGGATCTCAATCAAATTGCAATGGGACCAAACAGGAGGTACCAGCTTTCAAAATCATCAAAATCGGTTCACCCAAGCGAAAGTTATGAGGTAACAAAAATAAAAAAAAAGCAGTCGGATTGAGAACCTCCTCCTTTTTTTGAAGTCGGTTAAAAAGGATTACAAATTACAATATAGTCGATATGAAATACATGCATGGAAGTGCTTCAATTAATTTCCAGTGCGCTGATCTGCACAATATCAAGTCCTAAAACTCAGCTAATCGTAAATCAAGCTATGTTCCAAGTGATTGATGCTAATTAAACCTCATTTCGGCGTTGAACGTAAATCGTTTCAGCTTACAGTTCACAACGAGTTCGCATATCTGGCCGATCTATTGTGAAATCATGCATACACTAATTGCAGTATTCCATTGTGAATCTCTAGTGGAGCCTCTGTTAAGTTTTACCTAACATTAGTGTTTTGACGACCTGATTGGCGCAGTGGCTAAGCGATTGGACTGCTGCGCTAAGGGTTGCGGGTTCGATTCCCGCACGGGGCAAAACTTTGTGCGAACCACGGATATTTGTCCCGAGTCTGGGTGTTTGTGTATGTGATATTTCGTGTTTGTGAAACGCACCCACGACACAGGAGAAATTCCTAGTGTGGGGCGACGTATTTAAAAAAAAAAAAAAAAGTTTTCATAAAACTCATTTAATTTATATCCAGTCTAACATAATAATTATTATAATGAAATAACATACATACATAAAGTCACGCCAGTTTCCCTTAGGGGTAGGCAGAGACCGCGGATTTCCATTTGCTACGATCGTGGCATACTTCATTTGCTTCATTCACACGCATCAGATGTAGAAAGGATGGATGAAAGAAGAATGACAAAACGAATATATGAGGCGAGTGTTAGTGGAGTATCGGAAAGGGGAAGACCTAGGCGAACATAGAGTACCCTCAACCGAAGAGCGTGTTTGAGGAATCTCAAAACAATTGAGAAATTACATATTTTTACATTAAAAAATTGACTGACATTTGCTTGGGTTCGAACCTGAAATCTTCTTGCCTATAAATTCAGTCAGTCAACCAATATAATTTACAAGAAAAATAAGAAAATGTATACAACAGCTGATTTTCCACATTATTCCCCACTTAAATTGAACCAAAAAGTTTTTACCTTGGCTGTGTAGTGTTTTTGTGTCCCATGACTTAATGTGTAAAAATATCAATGACAGTCAAATGTCTAAAGATTTATAAATATAAATCACACGCCCAAATAGTATTAAAAAAGAGTCTGTTAATAACACTGGCAATGTATATGTATCGGTGGTATAAAGCAATTAGCCGGAAGGTTAGATGGGACGATGTAAAGGTGTTCGAAGATTTCATGTTATGTATACCTTTGAAGACTGCCGCTATAATAATTGGAGTCGTCGGCATCGTCTACGGATTCATTGGACTATTTCTATGGATGTCCATGTGTATACACTTTGGGAATTGGGAATCTGTGTACACACACAGATTCGACTTGCTTCTGTACTTATTTTTTATCTTCTTTTCACTGATACCCGTTTTCATTGTAAGCATAGTCCTATTGTTTGGCGTGTTATTCGAAGAAGACATACTTATCATTATATTCTTGTGGGGTGTTTTATCGCATCTTATAATGTTGTGGGTGGCCACTTTAGTTATTCTTTTCTACTGCTTTTGCGACCAATCCTGTTTTGACAATACAGGCGCAGGGTATGGAGTGGTGACTTTGCTATTGAATTTTTTTTATTCCGTATTTGTGTATTACTTATTACTGACTGTAAATAGTTATAGGATGGCGTTATTTTAATGTTATTTTACGTAAGTGTTCTTAATATACGTAAATCAGTGAGTATTGTTATCACTTTTCTTCTTGTTTCTCTTTACCCTGCCACAAATGCTTACAATTTACTTAGAGAGGTGTAGTCTAGTTAAGCTAAAGAGATCTAATCTTGGAACATTTCTATAGAATGTTTATAACTAGCTTTTGCCCGTAGCTTCGCCCGCGTTAAGTAGCCTATGTCCTTTCTTGGATCTCAAACTTTTTACATGCCAAATTCCATCAAAATCCGTCCAGCGGTTTAGTCATGAAGGCATAATAGACAGATAGAAATAGTTACTTTCACATTTATTATATTAGTATGGATTACTTAAAGTAAGTATTATGTTACACCCATATATCGCCAATTACATTGTTGGTCCCAATGTAATAGGGGGCGAGGCTTTTGCCACCAACAGGGGCAAATTCAGACGCATGGTCTCTCCGTGACCTTTGCCAATCCGTAGCGCAGCTGTCAATTACGCAATAGTATTTTATTTTATCAATTTGAATAATCTGCCTATTTGTGTTTAGGCATAGTTAATATAATAACTCTGAATATCACAGTCATTATTTAAAGTAGTGAGATATATCATGCTTATCTTTATGGGTAGTTTAATTTCCTAGTCTAGACAGGATTTCAGTTATATCTATAATAGCTGCTGATTCACCCATTATTCGTCTGGACCGCCATATATTTTTTATGTGTACCTACTTGAAATTGGTTGCAGTATTATTTTCAAGTATGGCGTGATGGCCTAGTGGTTATCATACCTGATTTGTATGGACAAGGTTGCAGGTTTAAACCCGGGCATATCAATGTGACTTTTACAATGTTAAAAATACTTTCTTAGTTATTCTAAGACACCACTGACTAACGGTGACGGAAAACATCGTGAGGAAACCTGGATTTAATTATCTCAAATCGTCAACCCGCAGTGAGTAAGCGTAGTGATCAATGCTCAATCCTTCTCTATACGAGAAGAGGCCTTTGCACCTGCAGTGGGACAGTTATAGGCTGTTATTATTATTATTTTCAAGTAGGTATATAATCCGATCGGCTCATTGTGACGTTATAAGGGGGAGGCCTTTGTTCAACAGTGGACGTCTTCCGGCTGATGATGATGATGATGTAATCCGATCTATCAACCGATCATAATATTATAATTGATGGTGTTTGGAGACTTAACTTTATACGTATTGAAAACATTGAAAAAATACATGAATTGTTTTTTTTTTAAAAAAACGTCGCCCCACACTAGGAATTTTTCCTGTGTCGTGGGTGCGTTCCACAAACATGAAATATCACACACCCAGACTCGGGACAAACATCTGTGGTTCGCACAAAGTTTTGCCCCGTGCGGGAATCGAACCCGCAACCCTTAGCGCAGCAGTCCAATGGCTTAGCCACCGTACCGATCAGGCCGTCATTTTTAAATACATATTGTTAAGGTACGAGTATATTGTGCATGTTTTTTAATCAGCATGTTCTAATATTTTAGTACACCGTCAACAAAATTACAACTGCAATCTAGATCGTATGCGGTTTAAAGTAATTTAGCTGTCGCAACTGAAGCGTAATAAACATAACATCACGCCTGTATTGCCCGAAGGGGTAGGCAGAGGTGCACATATAGTACACCCACATTTCGCCAGTTATGTTTTTGGGTCCCAATGTAATAGGGTGCGAGCCTATTGCCATCAACTGGGCTCAAATCCTGACTCCGTGCTGCTACTGAGAATTACCTAATGGTAAAAACCCAGTAACACTTTGCCCGACCCGGGATTCGAACCCAGGACCTCGTGCTCGGCAGTCGCGCTTAGCAACCACTAGACCAACGAGGCAGTCCAACTGAAGCATAATATTTTATTTAAATGGTTTGTTATTAAACAGGAATACATTAATTATCGATAATGACAATGTTGTGTACTTACTGCTGATTCTTCTTATTGTATGGTTGATGAACAACCTGGTGTCAGAGTTTAAACCGCCTGTGGGCCTCTGACATAGCTTTACACGCCATTAAAAAATCTCTTCAGTGAGCCGGTTTCTTAACCATGTTTTCCTTCACCGTTTTTAGCAACTGATAACTAATTTATAATACGCACATGAATTCGAAAAGATATTGGTTTGAACATGTGACTTTTGACTTGGCAGTCCAACGGTCATACCACTCGGCTATCAGTGCGAGCAACAACTAAACTTAAAAAAAAGAAAACATAACACCATGTATTTCCTGAAGGGCGAGGCGTATTATACTACACCCAAATTTTGCCAGTTATAGGTCTCAATGTAATAAAGGGGCAAGCCTGTTGCCGTCAACTGGGCACAAATGCAGGCTTCGTACTGCTACTAAGAATTACGTTATGGAAAAACCTAATAACGCTTTGCTGGACCCGGGATTCAAGACAAGGTCCTCGTGTTACCAGACTCTAAAGGAAGCAAAAATAAAAGGCTCAGCACAATGCAATTTAGTCAGGTTTCGTAATTTCCAGTGACGAAAGCTATATATATTTCTACTTAACATTATCCTAAATTTGCGGAACAGAAGGTAAGGTGTTCAAATCGGCGATGTTGGAAGAACTGAATATGTTCATCAACCGACTGATTTCAACAAGGACGCATTTTATAACTTTTGATCAATTTACCTTAATAATGTTGATTGTTCGATTGTCTGACAATTGGTACAAAAGAAATGGAAACGTGAGGACTCCCAAAGTCCTCAAAATATCTTCAATTTATGAGTTGTTGTGGTCGCAATGCGCGATTTTCAGATCGAGTGTAATATTATTGGATTTTTCCATTAGGTGATTCTCAGTAGCACGAAATTTGGATTTGCGCCCGGTTAATGGAATTTTAAACAAAAGCAAACAACAACATCGTCCTATGATACGGTAGACAGACACGACCGGAAAGAGATCAGGCGCAGAACCAACGGGTTAACGTGCCTTCCGAAGAAGAAGATTTCGAAATGTAAAAACGGTCACCCACCACAAGACTGACGCGATAGCTATGATGAAGCCCCTCAATATTATTAATATAGCATATAACTTATAGTACACCCACATTACGCCAGTTATGAAAGCTCCAAATGTAGTATGAGGCGAGCCTATTGCCTTTAAGGGGGTACAAATCCAGATTCCGTGCTGCTAATGAGGATTACCTACTGGAAAATTCCTATATCACTTTTCCTGACCCAGTATCTCAGGACCTTGTACGGCCCATGCTTAGCAGTCACACTTAGCGACCACTACACCAACGACACCAACAACAAAATTTAAAAAGAAAAGTCTGTGGTTCAATAATGAATTTCTACTCCTAGAAGCAGCATAGTCCGTTGTCCATTAGTATTATTCTATTCTTCATTTCTTTCTTATTTTCTCGACGCCCCTGTAGTTTCTGTGTGTTATTTGCAAAGTGATTTACGGTTGGTCACAGCGTTTAGTCTTTGTGTAAGTTGTCTCAGTTATGTATTTATATGGACACAGAGAACAAAATAACTTCTTTTGAAGTAGCAGCAAGTATTGTACATAACCGCGCTTGTTTATCGAAGCGTAGAAATAGAGTTGCTAACACGTATAGATTTTTTGACAGAAAATAACAAATATAGACCTAAGAATTATTATGACCTGCCTCATGTCTGTAGAAAGAATTTTAATGACGATAACTTTTTTTTGACATAAATTGCTAATTATGTCTATTATAGTAGGTATATCTCAACGAGCTATGGAGAGAGCTATGTTCGGAGTTTCTTTATGCAATACAGAAAGTCACCGAAGAACCAGAGTCACGTACATAGTTAGAAGAATATGCAAGTTGAAGAGGCAATAGGCTGGCCACAATCGCTCGACGAACCGATAACCGCTGGAGGAGAAAGGTTCTCGAGTGGCAACAACGAACTGGAAGATGCAGCGTTGGCAAGCCTCCTACCAGGTGAACCGATGGCGAGTGGCAAGGTGCCGTTCACTGTGTAGTTCCAAGTAGGAAGCCTTTGTTCAACAGCGGAGGTCTTCTGGCTGATGATGATGACAATTACATTAATACAATAAAAAGTTGGTTAAAACAGTTTTAAAACCTATTTTTGATAGAAATCATTTATGCTCCACCTCGCTTCAGAAGATCACAAAATAAACCCCTATCTAGCACGAAAGCCAACATCCATGTAATGTATTGGCTCTTAATTTTATGCAACCCCTTGGCTGCCTGCCCGGTTTTCACGTGACATAATAGCTTATATATTGACCAGTTAATTCCTATGAACCGGAACAAACATTATAAATAAATTGGAACAGAAAGATTGCCTTGTTGGTCTGGTGGTTGTTATGTGCTAAGCATGAGGTCCTCGGTTTGAACCCGTGTCGGGTGAAGTTAAGTTCTCGGGCGAAGCCGCAAGCAAAAAATATTTATAGATACGTAACTATTACGTATTCATAAAATATATTTATGTAAATATTCTATCTATATTTTTTCAAATAAATTATATTGTTATATAATGGTAATTGCAGCACATAAATGAATCTGGCATCATTACTATTATTAATTGGTTCGCCGCGGTTCTAATCTAGCTTAGATTGATAATCACGATGACAAAATATATTTTGCCACTGTCGATGCATGTAGTGTAGTTTTTATTAATGGATAGAATATTATTGTCACCGTCTAATTTTATTTTTTCTAATATTAAATTTCAGTTTGAGTACGGAGCATTCTTCTAATGGTGACTTCTTACGCCGCGTTGAGCCAAGCAACGCACCGGAGTAGGAGTAAACCGGCTCGTACAAATGCCGTGAGACGCCACTATAATATTTGTTTTGTTTTTATTACCATTTTTTTCTGTTTCTTCTAATCTTTACCATTTAATAAATATAACGTTAAAATGGCGAAAAACTTCGTGAGGAAACTGGCACACCTGAGAGATTTTTCAACGGTGTGTAAAGCCATGTTATAGGTCTACAGTAGGTGGTTTAAACCAGGCTTATCACCAGCCATTAGAAAAGAAGAAGAATTTATAAAAAGACGCAATCGTGAATGCGTTATGCGATACATGTAGTCATTAACTGTAAAATGATTTTGTTTTAGGTAGACTTAATCATAATTAGAGTTTAGGCCTTCCTTCATAGTATTCCACTATAAGGTGTGTGATCTGATGTAGAAGATCTATACTTTGGAGATATCGTTACGGTTTCAAAACCTGCCCGGTGAGAGATGTAAGTATTTTACTATGATAACTTTCGTGAATGTTGTTTATAATTATTATTCCCTATATATTGGATTTACTCACGTGTGTATTAGAGAATGCTTCACTAGTTTAGAACTCGAACGGAGCCCATATTCATGAGCTGGTTACGCGGCAGACGTAGTTTGGCTCGCGACACTGACGCGTAGCCAGCTCATAAATAAAAGCTCCGTTCGAGTTCGAAACTAGTCAAACATTCCCGAATACGCACGTGAGTCAATCTGGTGTATATACAAGTATTACCTTATTCTCTTCAAAAATTACTATTTCTACTTAGTTATGGTACTTTTTTCAGGGTAAAGTCGTGCTCCAGAACTTAACTTTTGAAAAGGGGAAACTTAAAAGTACATGGACACATATACCCTCTGATGAGAAAATGGCGGTAGGTGAAATTATGATGACGTTTAATCAAAATTTGAGACTTTCTACTAATTCCGTACATAAAACAAAGAAATAATCAATTATCGAATTTTGTTTTATGTCATTCCCGCATTTGTGTGTTTATTCTAGCTAATCTCTTCAAAAATAAGTTTATATTAAAAATATATTTTTAAACACAAGCTTTTAAATCAGCTAGGCTCTAAGTACTTGTAAAGACGATTTAAGCAAACCTAAACACGATGGGGTTGCGTCATTTCATAACAATGTTCCTATAACCACCTTCGACTCCATCATCAGACCAGCTTAAAAATACCATAATATTGTATTGCCACCGAACCTACTTATGTATGCAAAATTTCATATCAATAGGATGTCAAAAAGTTGTTCTAATGTAGATTGCAAGATTTGGCCTAAACAAACTCACATTTACATACTTACAAATATTGCAAGTTAAATAAAAGCTTGTAAAAAGAATTAGGGCTCCGCAAAAAAATATTAAAACCCATGAAATTTGAAATATCTCGCGATTTAATTCATGAACGGAAATAGTAATGTACATACGTATATTAAGCCATATTGTTGTAATTTTAACTGTAGGTAAATACGGTAGTTATGAATCAGGTAATATTTGGTATTATAAATAGATGTTTCCGCTGTATTTTTATTTCAATTTGTTCGATATTCGTGATATAACAATCCGTTTTCTGATACCATTGAGATACGTTCTGTAATCGACATAAACAATGGATAAAACACTCCTGTCGCTCTATCTTATTTTACTATTTATAATCATGAATTTAAGTGTGAGTATTTTTTTAGTAATGTTGGCTTTTCACGGCGCGTAATAACACGAGCCAAGTCGCACCGAGCCGAGCCACGCTCCGTCAGAAGGGAGGGCTTAGACAGATCGGCTCGTGATATTACGCGCAGCGAAAAGCTACAGTAGTAATGAACCTAATAATTTTGTTATTTGACAAAGTTGCCGGGAATGTTGTTATTTTGATAATATTTTTGATCTTTATAATCTAGTATATTTTAAAGTATAGGACTAGAATCAACAATTTATAGACGACAGAGATTTTATTTTATAGTGTATGAAGATAATACCAGAGCGGGGACGGCTAATGTATGTCAATGATAAATATTTTAGTGAAAGTTTTCTCACCATCCGAAAATACAAAAGAAGGGGTGAATATGTGATAAATATAGGTGCAAATGCAAAGTACAAACTTGATAACAACGTGTCGGTATGTATACAGTAATATTTTATCGAAGTTTAAACTCATGCACACATACCTACCGATAAGTGCTAAACAAGGAGGTATCTGTGTAATTTTATGGTATATCTATACAAATAATAAAAACGGGCCTTTCGCCCGCTTCCAAGTTACCAGACCTCTCTGTAAATGTTGTCTGCTGATGACAAAATTACGAACATAGTTTTCAGAGGAATGCATGCTGTTAATGTAGTACATAGGTAGATTTAGTTGAAAAAACGCATTAATAAAATTGTTAGTGTCCCTTATAAGCAAATAAATCGTTTCAATAACTTTCCTGTTAGTCCCTCAATCATCATCATCATCATCATCAGCCTATCTCAGTCCACTGCTGGACATAGACCTCTCCCATGGCACGCCACTGAGCTCGATCTTCGGCCCTCCGCCTCCAACCTCAATGTTTGCTGGTAATACCCAAGGGAATCAATTTAATAAGCCAACTAGCCGCCTCTTAATTTGAAAAAATACTTTTATCATTTAAATACTATGTCTCCTTTTGATAAGTTATTTATAGTTTTTTAACTTACTTATAAAATATGATTATAGACTGGTGTTTGTATCCGAAATTCACGCGGGCGAAGTCGAAGGCAACAGCTAGTTTGCAGAATAAAGTGCTCTTTTGTATATTTATTTCAATTCATGCATGAAATTGTCTTAAAAACTAAAATTAAACAAATTTGTTGCCGAATTTTTAAAGGCAACCCTGCAGATGTATATTCCTCTGACTATTATTATTTACAAAAACTGTGGCTCAGTAAAAAAAGTTAACGTAAAACCTTACGGTAGGGTACTGTACTATTAAAGTAATGAACGAAAACCCCGTTTTTATTTTAGTTGGACTTGGTCTTTTACGAATACCTCCACAACGAGTATAGGCCTTCCTTCATAGAATTCCACTTTAGAATTTGTGATTTGATTCAACAAGATAAATATATTGGGGACATTGTTAGAGCTTGCGGTTACAAAACCTGTCCGATAAATGCTGTAAGTAGTTTTATTAAGTCTTACAATTAATTTAATATATTAAAGAATCACTTTTTATACTGAGTTATGATATTTTTCAGGGTAAAATCAGGTTCCAGAACTTAACGTTTGACAGAGAATTACCGGGGTTGTGGCCTTTTGAAAAAGGTAAAATTGAAGGTACAATGTCACACGTTATACCCTCCAGTGAGGTAATGGCAGTATTTGAAATTATGATGACTTTTAAACAGGATTTGAATCTGCCTAAATTAAAAACATAATGTTTATTAAAATAATGCGGTTTTGGGATATAAATGTGAATTTATTTATTCTGCAATTATATAATAATATCTTCTATTTGACTTGGTTTGTTAATCACTTTTAATTAAATAAGTTTGAAAATAAAAGATGTTTCTTTATTATTTTTCACCCATTTGATCACAAGAGCCGGATGCATCTTTCATCTCATCGGAGGCTGCCCCCTTGTCAAGGGGCTATAACGATAACATCACACCTAGGGATATAGGCGTAATATTATATTTATATTGTAGGGCCATGTTCAAAGGGATGAAAGAGGTGTGTAGTACACCTGTAGTTCAGCGGTTGTTTTTTAGGTCCCATTATAATACCAGGCAACCCTATTACTATCAACCAGGCATAAATCCAAACTCCGTGCTGCTAATCAAAATTACCAGGATTCGAACCCAAGATCTTGAGGTCCAAGTAATAATAATTTGCGTAATTGTTTTATTATTATTGCCCTATTTTAAGGTTCCGTACCTCAAAAAAGAATAGCGGAACTCTTATAGGATGTCGTCTATTTGTCTGCCTACGGGTCTGTTAACACCTTTTTCTCAAGAACG
The DNA here is from genome assembly GCA_946251915.1 of Abrostola triplasia. Taxonomy (NCBI): domain Eukaryota; kingdom Metazoa; phylum Arthropoda; class Insecta; order Lepidoptera; family Noctuidae; genus Abrostola; species Abrostola triplasia. Next base: position 2,215,248 of record OX276434.1, on the reverse strand, counting down.
CGTGAAGGTATAAAATTGAAATGAATATCAAATACTCAGGTCTACTGTCCCTTAGAATCGTGAAAAAATAAAGCTTCTAGGACAACGCAATTAAAGGATACGAGTAATTAAGTTGATTGTTTTTACAAACCAATGTTCTGCAAAAAAGGGCAAGTGAGGAGTACCCTTATCCGACGAGCGAGTATGAGGAATGTGATGCATGTGAATAAGGCAAAAGAAGTATGTCAGGATCGTAGCAAATGGAAATTCGTGGTCTCTGCCTGCCCCTCTGCGAAACAAGCGTGACTTTATGTATGTATATATGTTTTAACAACGTTCACTCTCAAAACCTGTAGGCTATTCCCCGTTGATTTAGAATCATACAATTTGGCAAGAAGCATAGGCTTACAGCACATATAAAGGAGTAAATCTGAAAACTAAATTTGTAGTTACATAACAAAAACAGAAGAATAACTTTTTTTACAGTTGGTAAACTAACCGCTACCTACTTTAAGGTATTGGGGTAACAGTTTTCCAACGGCAAACTTAAGTTTGTTCATCAATCCGGTTTATCTTTTTGTTAGGGCAATGTTAATATCATAGAAAGAAATAAATATTTATATGCTCAGAACACAGTTGGTACCAGATTTACCAATGGTGCATTAGGCAAGCAAATATTTATAATTATATAAAACGTAAACTATATTTTTTACAAAATGCATGGATGTGTTATTCTTAACAGACATATAAACATAATTTAAATTCTGTACGGAACCCTCAGTGCGCGAGTTCAACTCGCACCTTGACTTGTTTTTTGCGTGCGGCTGAAGATTTTTTTTTGCTCAGTATGATTCTGTGTTTCCGCTGCGTAATGTTTAGTCTTGCTAATATCCTCTAATAAATTAAAACGCTTGAAATCCAAAATACTGCCGGATGAGGTCTTGGGCGGAAATAGTCATGTATTTAAGTAAAATTATAGTAATTTTTACAGTAGACAATTACAGTAGTAATGAATCAGATAATATTTGGCATTATAAATAGATGTTCCCGCTGTATTTTTATTGCAATTTGATCGGTGTTTATGATGTCCCAATCTGTTTCCTCATACCATCAAGATACATCATCAATCATAAACAATGAATAAAATATTCCTGTCACTCTATATTATTTTACTATTTATAATCTTGAATTTCAGTGTAAGTATGTTTTTCTAATGTTAGGTTTTTTCACGAGCCAAGCGCGGCTCGGCTCGTGATATTACGCGCCGTAAAAAGCTACAGTAGTAATTAACTTAATAATTTTGTTACAAAGTTTCCGGGAATGTAATTTTGCTATTATTTTTGATCTTCATAATCTAGTATAGAACTAAAATCTACAATTTATAGAGGACTAAAATTTTATTTCACAGTGTATGAAGATAATACCAGAGCGGGGACAGCTTACGTATGTCAATGATAAATATTTTAGCAAAGGTTTTCTCACCATCCGAAAATACAAAAGAAGGGGTGAATATGTGATAAATTTAGGTGCAAATGCAAAGTACAAACTGGATAACAACGTGTCGGTATGTATACAGTAATATTTTATCAAAGTTTAAATCTGTGACGAGCACGCCTGAGGAGCTAATGCTGGCTGCTGACAACGCCGCTCGCATAGCGGAGTTTCGGGCCGCTAAAATTAATTTTGTCATTGACTCGCTAAGAAGAAGTTTAAATTCATATTTTAAACTAGCACTTCCCCGCTACTTCGCCCACGCAGGTTTAGGGTATTCTCCAATAAACTTTGACAGCCCTTTTCAAGTTATTCTTTGAAGATTGTGTTAAACTCATGAACATTTACCGAGAATTGCTAAACATGAGTGTATCTATCATTATCAACTATAATTTATACCTAGCTGTTGCCCGCGACGTCATCCGCGTAAATTTCGGATAACAGCACCAGTCGACTTACTAAACAGTACACAAAACAGAGACATAATGCAATATGGTTCAGCCCCCTTTGTAAATACCGAGATGATATTTTGCATAGCAACGTGCCAGTTTTTAAAGAATATATTAACAAACTTTCAGCTGATTCTATTCAGTAGTTTTTACGTGAATCTAAAACATACAAACAGACAAAAATTCTAAAAAAAATATTTTTGGCTTCAAAATCGTTCGGACGTCACATTGCTCTTATATTTTTTCAAATATCTTCAATGTACAGTTTTGACTTCGTTACGATTTTATGTATAGAAAAAACTATGGTTCAAGAAATAATATATGAACATTCTGACCTTTCAGTTGGACTTCGTCTTTTACGAATACCTCCACAACGAGTATAGGCCTTCCTTCATAGAATTCCACTATAGATTCTGTGATATGATTCAAAAAGATTTATATATTGGGGAAATTGTTAGAAGTTACGGTTACAAAACATGCCCGATGAAAGCTGTAAGTGGTTTTATTGAGTCTTACAATTAATTTCATCACTTAATAAACACTTTTTCTACTGAGTTATGATATTTTTTCAGGGTATAATCATGTTCCAGAACATAACGTTTGACAGAGAATTACCGGGGTTGTGGCCTTTTGAAAAAGGTAAACTTGAAGGTACAATCTCACATATTATACCCTCCGTTGAGAAAATGGCAGTATTTGAAATTATGATGACTTTTAAACAGGATTTGAATCTGCCTAAAATAAAAACATGATGTTTATTAAAATAATGTGGTTTTGGGATTTATGAGAATTTATTTATTTTGCAATTAATGTTTTAATTGACTTTGTTTGATATTCACTTTTAATTAAATAAGTTTGAAAATAAAAATATGTTTATTATTTTTCCAATTTTTTTTTTCACTCATATGATCACAAGAGCCGGATGTATTCCTATGCATCTTTCATCTCATCATTATCTACCAATAGGTTGGTGTGAGGTGCAAAATAATAGTAAATATTCCATGTTCAAATTTCGCGGTCATCACAGCACAGTTTCATTTGATGGTTAATTACATGGCAGAGTTGTACTTCAATTAAAATAGAAGAATTCGATTTTAAAAAGTATTCAGGTGTCTAAGGGTATATGCCTATTCTCCTGAAAACGTGTTATTATGTACATGTTTTATCCCAAATATAACATTACGCCTAACATAACATTCGTCTGTAAAATACAAAGGAGAATATCTAAGTTAATATCACAGTTTATGAACGGTGGGTTGTTAAGGCAAAATTTTTATTCTTTTATTGTCACATGATAAGTGGGGAGCTCGCGTCTTGGAAAACGTAGCGTCGACCGCCCTCTGGCCAGGTGATGGAACGACTTGCATAAAAGGGTCGGCAGCGACTGGATGCCATATAGCAGCAGACCGGGCTCTATGGCATACATTGGGAGATGCCTATGTCCAGCCACACACATACCACATTGCAGTTCACGAACTGCAATGGGCTGATGATGTTGATAAAGAGGGCAGCCCTAGTCAAGTGGTAGCTAAACGGTAAGTAATAGAATAAAGTGGTGAATAATTACGGGGTTGATAAGTCATTATGCTGTAGGCCAATCCTGTACATTCAGCATCATCGGAGTTGCGGGTAACGGTAAGTTTTTAGTCACATCACATAAGACGGAAGAATAACTTTTTTGCTCTTGGTAAACTAACCGCTAGCTACTTCAATGTATTAGGGTAACAGTTTTCCAACGGTAAAGTTTGTTTATCAATCCGGTTTATCTTTTTGTTAGAGCAATGTAATTATCATAGAAAGAAAAAAATATTTATATGCTCAGTACACAGTTGGTACCAGATTTAACAATCGTGCATAGTTTAAATTACATTCTGCCTGTATCAGGCAAGCAAATATTTATAATTATATAAAACATAAACTATATTTTTTACAAAATGCCTGATTGTGTTATTCTTAACAGACATATAAACATAATTTAAAGTCTATACGGAACCCTCTGTGCGCAAGTTCAACTCGCACCTTGACTGGTTTTTTTCTTTCTCAACGTCATGTAAGAGACCAGTGACGCATAATCCCTCGTCCACCATGCAGATGATGATTTTTTTATGCTCAGTATGACTCTGTGTTTCCGCTGCGTAATGACTGTTTAGTCCAGCTAATATCCTCTAAAATATTAAAGCCCTTGAAATCCAAAAAACTCTCGGATGAGGGCTTGGGCGGAAATAGTCATGTATTTAAGGGAAATTATTATAATTCTTACAGTAGATATGAATCAGGTAACATTTGGTATTATAAAGAGATGTTTCCGCTGTATTTTTATTTCAATTTGTTCGGTGTTTATGATGTCCCAATCTGTTTTCTCATACCAACAAGATACATCATCAATCGTAAACAATGAATAAAATATTCCTGTCATTCTATCTTATTTTACTATTTATAATTTTGAATTTCAGTGTGAGTATGTTTTTCTTATGTTGGCTTTTCACGGCGCGTAATAACTCGAGCCAAGCCGCACCAAGCAGAGCCACCCTCGGCTCGTGATATTGTGCGCCGTAAATAGCTGCAGTAGTAATTAACTTAATAGTTTTGTTATAAATTTGCCGGGAATGTTGTTATTTTGCTATTATTTTTGATGTTTATAACATAGTATGGGTGGACAATCTACAATTTATAGACGATTAAAATTTTATTTTACAGTGTATGAAGATAATACCAGAGCGGGGACAGCTTACTTATGTCAATGATAAATATTTTAGTAAAGGTTTTCTCACCATCCGAAAATACAAGAGAAGGGGTGAATATGTGATAAATTTAGGTGCAAATGCAAAGTACAAACTGGATAACAACGTGTCGGTATGTATACAGTAATATTTTATCAAAGTTTAAATCTGTGACGAGCACGCCTGAGGAGCTAATGCTGGCTGCTGACAACGCCGTTCACACAGCGGAGTTTTGGGCCGCTAAAATTAATTTTGTTATTGACTCGCTAAGAAGAAGTTCAAATTCATATTTTAAACTAGCACTTCCCCGCTACTTCGCCCACACAGGTTTAGGGTATTCTCCAATAAACTTTGACAGCCTTCTTTAAGTTTTTTTTTTTTTAAGATTGTGTTCAACTCATGGACACTTACTTACTTACCGAGAATTGCTAAACATAAGTGTATCTATCTCTATCGACTATAATTTATAAGTAGCTGTTGCACGCGACTTCATTCGCGTAAATTTCGCATAAAAACACCAGTAGACTTAATAAACAGTACACAAAACAGAGACATAATGCAATATTGCTCAGCGCCCTTTGTAAATACCGCGATGATATTTTGCATAGCAACGTGCCAGCTTTTAAAGAATATATTTACAAACTTTCAGCTGATTCTATTCAGTAGTTTTTACGTGAATCTAAAACATACAAACAGACAAACAGAGATACATTCAAAAAAAATTGGCTTCAGAATCGTTCGGACGTCACATTGCACTTATATTTTTTCAAATATCTTCAATGTACAGTTTTGACTTCGTTACGATTTTATGTATAGAAAAAACTATGGTTCAAGAAATAATATATGAACATTCTGACCTTTCAGTTGGACTTCGTCTTTTACGAATACCTCCACAACGAGTATAGGCCTTCATTCATAGAATTCCACTATAGATTGTGTGATATGATTCAAAAAGATTTATATATTGGGGAAATTGTTAGAAGTTACGGTTACAAAACTTGCCCGATGAAAGCTGTAAGTGGTTTTATTGAGTCTTACAATTAATTTCATCAGTTAATAAACACTTTTTCTACTGAGTTATGATATTTTTTCAGGGTATAATCATGTTCCAGAACATAACGTTTGACAGAGAATTACCGGGGTTGTGGCCTTTTGAAAAAGGTAAACTTGAAGGTACAATCTCACATATTATACCCTCCGTTGAGAAAATGGCAGTATTTGAAATTATGATGACTTTTAAACAGGATTTGAATCTGCCTAAAATAAAAACATGATGTTTATTAAAATAATGTGGTTTTGGGATTTATGTGAATTTATTTATTCTGCAATTATATAAAATGTTCTACTTGACTTTGTTTGATATTCACTTTTAATTAAATAAGTTTGAAAATGAAAACATATTTATTATTTTTCCAATTTTTTTTTTCACTCATATGATCACAATAGCCGGATGCATTCCTATGCATTATTCATCTCATCATTATCTACCAATAGGTTGGTGTGAGGTGCAAAATAATAGTAAATATTCCATGTTCAAATTTCGCAGTCATCACAGAATAGTTTTATTTGATGGTTAATTACATGGCAGAGTTGTACTTCAATTAAAATAGAAGAATTCGATTTTAAAAAGTATTCAGGTGTCTAATGGTATGTGCCTATTCTCCTGAAAACGTGTTATTATGTACATACATGTTTTATCCCAAATATAACATTACGCCTAACATAACATTCGTCTGTAAAATACAAAGGAGAATATATAAGTTAATATCACAGTTTATGAACGGTATGACTGCCTCGTTGGTCTAGTGGTTGCTAAGCGCGAATGCTGAGCACGAGGTCCTGGGTTCGAATCACGGGTCGGCCAAAATGATACTGGGTTTTTCCATTAGGTCATTCTCAGTACAAGCACGGAGTCTGGATTTGTGCCCGGTTGATGGCAATAGCCTCGCCCCCTATTACATTGAGACTTAAAACATAAATGGCGAAATGAGGGTGTACTATATTATGTACACCTCTGCCTACCCCTTCGGGGAATACAGGCGTGATGTTATGTTATGTTATGTTATGAACGGTGGGACGTTAAGGCAAAATTTTTATTCTTTTATTGTCACATGATAAGTGGGGAGCTCGCGTCTTGGAAAACGTAGCGTCGACCGCCCTCTGGCCAGGTGATGGAACGACTTGCATAAAAGGGTCGGCAGCGACTGGATGCCATAAAGCAGCAGACCGGGCTCTATGGCATACATTGGGAGATGCCTATGTCCAGCCACACACATACCACATTGCAGTTCACGAACTGCAATGGGCTGATGATGTTGATGAAGAGGGCAGCCCTAGTCAAGTGGTAGCTAAACGGTAAGTAATAGAATAAAGTGGTGAATATTTACGGGGTTGATAAGTCATTATGCTATAGGCCAATCCTGTACATTCAGCATCATCGGAGTTGCGGGTAACGGTAAGTTTTTAGTCACATCACATAAGACGGAAGAATAACTTTTTTGCTCTTGGTAAACTAACCGCTAGCTACTTCAATGTATTAAGGTAACAGTTTTCCAACGGTAAAGTTTGTTTATCAATCCGGTTTATCTTTTTGTTAGAGCAATGTAATTATCATAGAAAGAAAAAAATATTTATATGCTCAGTACACAGTTGGTACCAGATTTAACAATCGTGCATAGTTTAAATTACATTCTGCCTGTATCAGGCAAGCAAATATTTATAATTATATAAAACATAAACTATATTTTTTACAAAATGCCTGATTGTGTTATTCTTAACAGACATATAAACATAATTTAAAGTCTATACGGAACCCTCTGTGCGCAAGTTCAACTCGCACCTTGACTGGTTTTTTTCTTTCTCAACGTCATGTAAGAGACCAGTGACGCATAATCCCTCGTCCACCATGCAGATGATGATTTTTTTATGCTCAGTATGACTCTGTGTTTCCGCTGCGTAATGACTGTTTAGTCCAGCTAATATCCTCTAAAATATTAAAGCCCTTGAAATCCAAAAAACTCTCGGATGAGGGCTTGGGCGGAAATAGTCATGTATTTAAGGGAAATTATTATAATTCTTACAGTAGATATGAATCAGGTAACATTTGGTATTATAAAGAGATGTTTCCGCTGTATTTTTATTTCAATTTGTTCGGTGTTTATGATGTCCCAATCTGTTTTCTCATACCATCAAGATACATCATCAATCGTAAACAATGAATAAAATATTCCTATCATTCTGTCTTATTTTACTTTTTACAATTTTGAATTTCAGTGTGAGTATGTTTTTCTCATGTTGGCTTTTCACGGCGCGTAATAACACGAGCCAAGCCGCACCAAGCAGAGCCACGCTCGGCTCCTGATATTGTGCGCCGTAAATAGCTGCAGTAGTAATTAACTTAATAATGACGACCTGATTAGTGCAGTGGCTAAGCGATTGGACTGCTGCGCTGAGGGTTGCGGGTTCGATTCCCGCACGGGACAAAACTTTGTGCGAACCACAGATGTTTGTCCCGAGTCTGGGTGTTTGTGTATGTGATATTTCATGTTTGTGAAACGCACCCACGACACAGGAGAAATTCCTAGAGTGGGGCGATGTTTAAAAAAAAAAAACAAAAAAAAAAAAAAAAAAAAAAAAAAAAAAAATTTTGCTATAAATTTTACTATAATAACTTTCGTGAGTGTTATCCATATTATTTACTATATATTCCGGTTATACTCACGGGTGTATTCGGGAATGCCCGTCTAGTTTCAATTTGTTCGAGTTGTAGAGTTCGGCGCGACTCTGCCGCGTAACCAGCTCATTAATAAGGGCTCCGGTCGAGTCCGAAACTAGTCGGGCATTCCCGAATACACCCGTGAGTATAACCGGAATATATAGTAAATAATATTGTTATAAATTTGCCGGGAATGTTGTTATTTGCTATTATTTTTGATCTTCATAATCTAGTATAGAACTAAAATCTACAATTTATAGAGGACTAAAATTTTATTTTACAGTGTATGAAGATAATACCAGAGCGGGGACAGCTTATTTATGTCAATGATAAATATTTTAGCGAATGTATTCTCAACATCCGAAAATACAAGAGAAGGGGTGAATATGTGATAAATGTAGGTGCAAATGCAAAGTACAAACTGGATAACAACGTGTCGGTATGTATACAGTAATATTTTATCAAAGTTTAAATCTGTGACGAGCACGCCTGAGGAGCTAATGCTGGCTGCTGACAACGCCGTTCACACAGCGGAGTTTTGGGCCGCTAAAATTTAATTTTTTCATTGACTAAGTAAGAAGAAGTTTAAATTAATATTTTAAACTACCACTTTCCCGCTATTCGCCCACCCTGGTTAAGGGTACTCTCACATAAACTTTGACAGGCCTTTTCAAGTTAAATTTTGAAGATTGTGTTGAACTCATGGACTCGTACTTACCGATAACTGGTAAACATGAGTGTACATTTCTCTATCGCCTATTATTTATAACTAGCTGTTGCCCGCGACTTCATCCGCGTGAATTTCGGATAAAATCACTAGTAGACTTACACAGTGATAAAGACATAATGCAATATTGCTCAGCCCCCTTGGCAAATACCGTGATAATATTTTGCATAGCCTTTTAAAAATATATTTGCATACTTTCAGCCGATTCCATTTAGTAGTTTTTAAGTGAATCTAAAACATAGATACAGACAAACAGACATAAATTCTAAAAAATTTGGCTTCAAAATCGTTCGAACGTCACATTGCACTTATTGTTTCCAAATATCTTCGATGTTTTAAATTCATTACGATTTTATTATATGTATAGGTAAAGAAAAAACTGTGGCTTAATAAAAAATAGATGAACATTATGACCTTTCAGTTGGACTTCGTCTTTTACGAATACCTCCACAACGAGTATAGGCCTTCCTTCATAGAATTCCACTATAGATTCTGTGATATGATTCAAAAAGATTTATATATTGGGGAAATTTTTAGAAGTTACGGTTACAAAACCTGCCCGATAAAAGCTGTAAGTCGTTTTATTAAGTCTTTCAATTATTTCCTAATTTCTTGAAGTAGGTATCACTGTTTCTAATTAGCTATGATATTTTTTCAGGGTAAAATCATGTTAGCGAACGTAACGTTTGACAAAGATTTACCGGGGTTGTGGCCTTTTGAAAAAGGTAAACTTGAAGGTTCATTGACACATACACCCTCCGGTGACAAAATGGCGGCAGGTGAAATTATGATGACTTTTAAACAGAATTTGAATCTGCCTAAATTAAAAACATGATGGTTTTTAAAATAATGTGGTTTTGGGATTTATGTGAATTTATTTATTCTGCAATTATATAATATGTTTTAATTGACTTTGTTTGATAATCACTTTTAATTAAATAAGTTTGAAAAAAAAACATGTTTCTTTATTTTTTTTTACCCATATGATCACAATAGCCGGATGCATTCCTATGCATCTTTCATCTTATCTTTATCTACCAAAAGGTTGGTGTGATTTGCGAAATAATAGTAAATATTCCATGTTCAAATTTCGAAACAGTTTCATTCGATGGTTAAGTACATGGCAGAGTTGTACTTCAATTAAATTAGAAGAATTTGATTCTTAAAAGTATTCAGGTGTCTAATGGTCTATGCCTATTCTTCTCAAAAATAGGTGTTATTATGTACATGTTTTATCCCAAATAAGAGAATACCATTCGTCCGTAAACTACAAAGGAAAATACCAAAATTAATATCTACGAATAAGTTGGAGCACAGTTTATGAATGGTGATACGCTATTTTTTATTCTTTTACTGTCACATGTTAAGTGGGCTCCTTGCGTCTTGGAAAACGTAGCGTGGACGCATATATTGTAAACATAATTCAAATTCGGTACGGAACCTTTAGTGCGCGAGTTCAACTCGCACTTTAATAAAAATCAGCTGATTCAATTCAACACCCATCGCGGGTGCGTCAGCCGACGCTTAGTTCACTTATCAGCCGAACGAGATCTGTTGAATAACATGGCAATAACACTATAAAATGCAGCGGTACCTCCTGGACTTATGAAAGTAGGTATATATCTATGCCTAGCATACTTAAAACTAAAAAAAAAATCAATTATTAAAATTTGTTCTCTGTGTTTCTGCTGCGTAATGTCTGTTTAGCCCAGTTAATATCATGTAAAAAAATTGATCCCTTAAAATCCAAAATACTCCCGGATGTGGTATTGGGCGGATGTAGTCATGTATTTAAGTACAATTATTGTAATGTTTACAGTAGATAATAATTACAGTAGTTATGAATCAGGTAACATTTGGTATTATAAATAGATGTTTCCGCTGTATTTTTATTTCAATTTGTTCGGTGTTTATGATGTCCCAATCTGTTTTCTCATACCATCAAGATACATCATCAATCGTAAACAATGAATAAAATATTCCTGTCACTCTATCTTATTTTACTATTTAAAATATTGAATTTCAGTGTGAGTATGCTTTTTTAATGTTGGCTTTTCACGGCGCGTAATAACACGAGTCAAGCCGCACTGAGCCGAGCCACGCTCCGTCAAAAGGGAGGGCTTGGACAGATCGGCTCGTGATATTACGCGCAGTGAAAAGCTACAGTAGTAATGATCCTAATCATTTTGTTACAAGGTTGCCGGGAATATTATAGTTTTTTTTATTACAAAGATTTTATTTTACAGTGTTTAAAAATAATACCAGAGCGGGGACGGGTTACGTATTTCAATAAAAAATATATAAGCGAAGCTATTCTAAACATCCGAAAATACAAAAGAGGAGGAGAATACGTCATAAATCTGTTTGCAATTACAAATGACAACTTTGGTAACAACGTGTCGGTATGTAATTATGTATACAGTATTATTTTATCCAAGTTAAAATTCATATTTGATAGTTAGAAACATATTTGCTGCAAAATTTTGGTAAGCAGCCCTGCAGAACCAAACACCTCTATCGATATTTATTTATAAAAGCCTGTAGCTGAATAAAAAATTACTGACGTATCTTGGCCATCCTGAAGTTAACCGATCAGCTGCGCAGTAGACAATTTTGTTCCTATAAGATCCATTGCGCAGTTAATTGGCTAACTTCAGGACAGCCAAGATACGTCGACGTCGATACGGCAGTGAGATATTGCACCATTATGTCAGTAAACGAGAACCAGGTTTATTTTTTAGTTGGACTTCGTCTTTTATGAATACCTCCATAACGAGTATAAGCGCTCCTTTATAGAATTCCACTATAAATTGTGTGATATGATCCATCATGATTTATATATTGGCGAAATTGTTAGAAGTATCGGTTACAAAACCTGTCCGATAAAAGCTGTAAGTCGTTTTGTTAAGTCTTACAATTATTTCTTAATTTCTTGAAGTATCACTGTTTCTAATTAGCTATGATATTTTTTTAGGGTAAAATCAAGCTAGCGAACGTAACGTTTGACAAAGATTTACCGGGGTTGTGGCCTTTTGAAAAAGGTAAACTTGAAGGTTCATTGACACATACACCCTCCGGTGACAAAATTGCGGCAGGTGAAATTATGATGACTTTTAAACAGAATTTGAATCTGCCTAAATTAAAAACGTAATGTTTTATTAAAATTATGCGGTTTTGGGATTTATGTGAATTTATTTATTCTGCAATTTTATTTTACTTTGTTTGATATTCACTTTTAATAAAATATATGCATACATAAAATATATACACACAAGACATGTTTGTTACATGGTGTCTCAATAAAAAAAAATTGAAACAATATGCTTTTTCTTTTTTTCATTCACCTAATTATGATCACAAGAGCCGGATGCACAGAACATTATCTACCAATAGGTAATTTTATTTTTTTCTTATGTATACCGGATGAACTTTTAGTCACCGTCCAAATTTTGATATATTTATCTTTGGCGAAAATCATTGAATACGTGTTTTTTCTTTTAGTATCACTCAATACAAAAATATTGAGTTATAACATCACAAAGTTATCTATAAAAAGTTAATGTTTCTGGACACCGCCACGCCGCCGCCGTGCGTACGCGCTAGGTGTAGTGGGGTGGGGGAAGCGGGGTGCGCGCTACCCTTTTCATTGAATGTTTGCGCGGCAAGTGTATTTTTAATTAACGTTTAACTTAGTGAACACGCAGAGCGGATAATTCTTTCGAGAAAATGATTTAATATAAAAATTTTACGTATCGATTTTTTATCAAAAATGGAATTATTGAATGATACCTAATGCCTAGAAAAAATTTGGACGGTGACTAAAAATTCACCTGTAATTATTTATTTTGTAATTCAGCGACGAAGTTATATTTAATTTAAATAGAAGGATGTCTAATGTTCTACGCCTGTTACCTTTTTTATTCCCTTAACTTACACAAACTTCTCCATACTTTGCCAGCACAATGAGACATTATAGAATAAAAAAAATGTTTTACCACTTGTCCTACCAAGGCGTTTTGTACCCAGTAACTTTTGACCTGATTAGCGCAGTGGCTAAGTGATTGGACTGCTGCGCTAAGGGTTGCGGGTTCGATTCCCGCACGGGGCAAAACTTTGTGCGATCCACAGATATTTGTCCCGAGTCTGGGTGTTAGTGTATGTGATATTTCATGTTTGTGAAACGCACCCACGACACAGGAGAAATTCCTAGTGTGGGGCGACGTTTTTAAAAAAAAAGAAAAAAAGAAAGAAAAAAAAAGAAAGTAACTGGTATGTGGAGATAAGCAGACGCTCTGTGGAGGTTACTTGTATCCATGTTAAACCCAACGTGAATGGGAAGATTCGCTTTTTACTGTCATATCTTTGGAAATTAGACTGCCTTATTGGTCGAGTGGACTGCTGATCAGTTCAAGGGTTTGAATCCTGAGTCAGGCAGTATTTTTGAGGTTTTCCTTTAGGTTATCTGAATAACATCACGGATTCTTAATTTATGCCCGGCAGATGGCAATAGGCTTGCCCCCTATTACATAACTGGTGAAATGTGGGTGTACCTAGTCTAGCGCAACAACAAATTTCTTTGGTAAACTGAAAAAAATTACCGAAACCAACAAATCGTAGTTAGATGAATAAAACCCCATAATTTTCATTACAATAATAATTTATTTCAAACCAATAAACAAGGTTGGACCGGAAGACGCAACGTTGGCAGGCCTCCCAGGTGGACCAACGATATCGTAAGAGTTGCGGGCAACTGGTGGATGCCAATTGCAAGTTGTCGTTCATTGTGGCGTTCTAAGGGGGAGGCCTTTGTTTAACAGTGGACGTCTTACAGCTGACAATGATGATGTAATAAAGTCCATAGTGTTAATGTAATAAAAAAATACATTTCACTTTATGTGCATAAACCTACCACCTAAAACACGCATAAGTCTATTAGAATGAAGTCGCATTCAGTGTGCAGCAGTGGAGAATCCTACATAATGCATATCATACTTTCGTAGACTCGCTGTCGCTGTTGGAACGTACCATCCCATGGAAACCGTTGGGCATAAGCCCCTTTACCATGAACTTTTAAAACAAGACGTCTTCCATTGAGTGAGCAAGATTCCACACAACACTGCACGTACCGATAAATGTCCTGTTTTAAGAGTTCATGGTAAAGGGGCGGGACTAATTTTGTAATGCCTCTTATAACCAAAAAAGGTAACATTTAAAAGCTGAATCATACCTTATATTATGATAGGTACCTAACTGAAATAAATTCCGTGATGTCCTTTTCGTATGGTTGATGGACAACCTGGTGTCAAAGTTTAAACCACCTGTAGGCCACGTTGAAAAAACTGTCAGGTGTGTCGGTTTCCTCGCGATGTGTCCCTTCACCGTTTTTAGCAAATGGTAATTAATTTATAGTACACACATGAATTGGAGAAGACATTGGCTACTTGACACTTGGCTAACACTGCTGCTGTTGAATTAAATAACAGAAAAAGCAATCCAAAAATTATGCACTATCTTTTTAAGGTGAGAATGAAAAAAATCTATGTAATTAATATTATGAAGAAAATACATTTAAGGCATTATAGAACACCAAAACTTAATGCTTTCTTTTAGGGAGATTTGAGGTTTTTTTAAAAGACATTATAACTTCAGTTGTGAAAATTACATCTCCGGAGGATACCTGTTTAAATATGGTTTCCAGTTTACCTTTTTCAAAAGGCCACACTATAGGTATATCTGAGTTAAATGTGATGTTGGCCAAGCAATATTTAGCCTGAAACATTGTTTAAGGTATGATTAGTAACAGTTTTTGTGATAGAGCTTAATAGACCAGGAGCTGGAGAGAGTTGAGTGTACAAAGTATGAAAACCGCATTTTAAATTGTTTTAAGCCATGAAAAGCTTGCAGATTAAGATTTCGGATGTTGTTGGTCCAATTTTTTATGCTCCATCCAAGGGGTACCTAAATCCATTGAACAAATACTTTGGAGCCATCTTATTATTGTTTTAGTAAAAGTATTATTTTATCTCATATGATCACAAATATTGGTACTTATAGCTAATAAACTGAAAAAAATAGGACTATTTTTTAAACATATTTTCTTTTTTTAGTTGAGTTTCTACAAAGTCCAGTAAAAATACTTTGACTACAAAAACTCTTGAAATAAATGTGATATTTCCATGTATCACCTGGGAAGGGACATAAAAAAATTTGGAACAGCAATCTTACCGGCAACATCCAGAATCTTAATTAGCAAGCTTTCCTGGCCTTAAAAAAATTAAGGAATGCGGTCCTAGTTTTTTGCATTATCATGTAGGTATCTCTGGCTCCAGCACTATAAGGTTTTCTAAACAAACTACTTACCGGTGTTATTGGACAGGTAACTAAACCTCTACTTCTTACAATTGCTCCGAAATATTCGTCTTTCAGCACCAAATCACATAGTTTATAATAAAATTCTTGAAACGAACGTCTGTATCCGTTGTGAATGTATTCGTAAAAGATGAAATCTACCTGAAAGAAATTAATTTAGTAACTTATAGGCCATTTTAAAGTTTTAAATACAGACAAAACGAACAAATAACGTGACGAAATGGTGCCCATAACCTGCTAGATTCTATGCTAAAGCTATTTTAACAAAAAAAGGAGAAGATAAAAAGGACAAATACATAACCCCCTTTTTGGCTTCGATACAGTTAGGTAATGTTCCATCAATGCCATTATACCTGGTACGTGAGGTGTGTAAAAACAAAGCACTTCGAGAACGAACTTCTAAATTAGTGACAGTTTAATAACTAGGTACACTGTCATAAACGTCGTAGTAATACGCATATACTACGATATACGTAGTAATACGCATTCGTGAGTGTTATCCATATTATCTACTATATATATCCGTTAGAGTCCGTAACTAGTCGGGCATTTCCGAATATCGACGTGAGCATAACCGGTATATATAGTAGATAATACGCATACAGTTCGCAGTGCACGAGAGTTACGTGAACTTGACGCGTGCGTATCTATCTGAATACTTAAAAGACGTTGTTTCCATCGAAATTAAACTGCTCCTGCCCTGTCAATGCGTATATACAGTGTCAAGAAGGTTCTTTCGTCTGATCTTTACTTTGCAAGATAAAAAATATTTTAGTTCATACTGAAACGTTGTTTCCAGCACTATGCTTGATGTTTGCACAAGCATTTACCACATAGTCGCCTCTTCTTGTGGATCTTCTGACGACGATGGAAGGGTCACCAATGTATTTATCGTTGTAGTTCGTGACGCGTGCCCGCTCAGGTATGATTTGTAGACACTGGTAAATAGAAAGCCATTATCCTATTATGATTCACATTTTTTGGAAGGCAATCACGAAAAAATGATGAATGGATTTCATTATTGCAATTTTGATCGGATCTCAATTATAAAAAAGTCAAATAAAAATATACGTTTTTTTAGGTCACCGCAATAAAATAAAGCCAGAATTACGGTACTAATGATGTAGCTGTTCAAAGGTGAAATAATTTTTTTCCGAAAAATGTATCCATTACGAACAAAAAAATTTTTACCGAATTACTAAAAAACAAATATTATCTGTGATTGCTACACACAAGCATTTTTTACATACAATTATATCGTAAGTACGCTAGGAATACAAAAATCAATATTTTTTATTTTAAATCGAAGTGTATTACGCTGTTGGCCTCAAATAGTAGTCAGGGTGGTTTTAAACTTGGTGCGCCCCACAATATAATTATAAAGTTTACTAAAATACTTTTAGAAGAAGTTATAATTAAATGTAACAATTGAAAAAAATATACTTACATTGAAGTCAATTACTACGAAAAGGAAAATAAGATACAGTGATTTTAAAGTATTATTCATTGTGATTCCTTAAAGATCATGAATCGGCTTTAATGATTTAAACACAACTAAAAATAATCAACTATGATACCTACTAAATAATTATAATTTTATCCAGCGGAAATATTCATTTATAATAGTCAAGATCATCTGATAAAAAACGATGTAACTAATAGCTGGACACGTCATTTCAAATAATAATGCTGTCTACAATTAAATAATTTGTATGTAATTTATGATTTTTTTAAGTAACAGGAACGGGCAGTGATGCGATGCGATGATGTGGTTTAGCTACATTTGTAACACACTACAACTTTTGTTGGCTGTTTTCAAGAAGAAAATCAAAGAGCATTTCCTTTCACCTTGAGATATAGTATGTATTTATATATGTATGTATGTATTTTTATTTTATTTTTAGTTATGTTAAATTGTGTAACTTTTGTTATAATTATTGTAAATTTCTTAGTATTTTTATTATTATTATTATTTTTAATAGATATTTTTTTTTGTTGTGCACTCTTCTGTCCTCACCAGTAAAATCTCTTTCTAACAAAGGTTTGCTGTTAGAGAACTCAATTTTTGAGTTAAGCTCGCCTGTGTACATTACATTGCAAACATGGCAAATGATATTCTGATTATAATTGTTATACACTAGCTGTGCCCGCGGTCTTACCGCTACAATTTTTCGGGATAAAAAGCTTATGTGTTAATCCAGGGTATCAGCTACCTCCATATGAAATTTCATGAAAACCCTGTCTAGCTGTTTGAGCGAAAACAGGTAACAAACACACTCACAAACTTTTGCCTTTATAACATTAGTGTGATTGTGATGTGATAATGCATAATATCACGCCTTATGTTTTCGTATAAGATAAAATCTTGAAATGATCGAACGTTTAATATTTATTGATAATTTTAGGGAGATACAAAGTCTGTTTAAAAGTCACCATTATTTCAGCTCTAATAAGTACAAAACCTGAATCTGTTTGTTTCATTATAACTTTTACTTGTCCTTTCTTGAAAGGAAATACTGACGGTATATCCATGTCTAATGTAGCGTTCTTTATGCAATATTTTTCCTGCAACATTAAATACAAATTAAGCATATCCTATAAAGCAGTGTAAGACGCAAGCAGATGGTTTTATAAACTACTTACACTATACGTACTATAATAAAGTACATAATACAGATAACACTGACACGTGAGTAAAACCGGCATATAATATAATATGCCGGTTTTACTGTGTGTTCCGGATGCCCGACTAGTTTCGAACTCGAACGGAGCTTTTATGGAGCTGGTTACGCGACTGAGTCGCTACAGATGTGAGTAAAACCGGCATAAATACTAGAATACTTACAGCTCTCAATGGACAAATTGCTAAACCAGATCTTCTGAGAAGTTCACCAATGTATGGATCTTTTAGTATCAAATCACATAGTCTAAAATGTAATTCTATAAAGGAGCGTCTGTACTCGTTGTGAAGGTATTCGTAAAAGATGTAGTCTACCTGGAATAAAATAGAGTTCATATGTTTGTGTCTTAAGATAGGTTTAATTTTAGTCACTGTTACGCATCTTCTTACTAATATTTCAAGGTACATAATGTTCCTTGCGCGCAACCGGTGGATGCAATTGGCAAGTTGCCGTTCATTGTGGCGTTCTAAGGGGGAGGCGTTCAATAGTGGACGTCTTCCAGCTGATGATTATGTGATGTGATGTGAATGGATTAACGATACCTCTCTTTGTCCGAGCTTTTGCTCTACAGGACCTGCTTCACGTAGCGTCACTGTCCTGCGTTAAGAGTTCATGGTAAGGGGGCTGATAGACAGAAAAGACTGATCCTAACTTAAGATTACGTGTTAGAACATGTATTTTATAGCTATGAACTTTCAATTTAATGTATCCTGCGCGTGATTTATGCGTGATCTGCACTTAAATTGTACCACTAAACCTAACAAACTTAATAGTCTACAATGATTGCTTCTACTTAGCACAATCATCAGCCGGAAGACGTCGACTGTTAAAAAAAGACCGCCCCCTTAGGTAAGGGTTGCCATAATCCCCACGCTTGGTAAGCGGCTTAGGGACCGCAGTATTGGTGGTAAAGTTACAGAAGACGCTGCTGCCCGTTTCTGGATTTTCCCTTGGACGCCTTATATGACACCCACAGGAGGAAAAGGTGGTAAATTCTAGGCCTAATACCACTCGGCATGTACATCTCGACTAAATACAAAGTAACTGAGTTCATACCGAAACATTGTTTCCAACAGTATACTTGACATTCACACAAGCATTCATGACGTATTCGCCTCTCCTTGTGGATCTTCGGACGGACATAAAAGGTTCACCGATGTATGTATCGTTGTAGAACGTAATGTATGCCCGTTCTGGTATAATTTTTATACACTGTAAAAAAATAAATACATTATATAATTATATTTATAACTAGCTGACCCGGGGTATGAAAAATAGATGTTGGCCGATTCTCAGACCTACTCAATATGCGCAGAAAATTTCATGAGAATCGGTCTAGCCGTTTCGGAGGAGTATGGGAACGAAAACTGTGACACGAAAATTTTATATATATAGATTATGTACTCATATGATTTGATATTATAAATTATGCATTAAAAATGGACTTGAGCTCGTACTCTTTATATACATAAAGTCACGCCTGGTTTTCTGAGGGGTGGGCAGAGACCACGGATTTCCATTTGCTACGATCCTGGCATACTTCTTTTGCTTCATTCATACGCATCACATTCCTCATACACGCTCGTCGGTTGAGGGTACTCCTCACTCTTTGTATATGTTGCTATAATTCCCACGCTTGGCAAGCGGCTTGAGTATCACAGTATTGGTGGTGAAGTTACAAAAGACGCTGCTGCCCATTTTCTGGATTTTTCCTTAGTCGCCTCCTACGACACCCAAAGAGATGGGGAGGTGGTACTCTAGCCTTACACCACAGGCATGGGTATCTATGTAAGGGGTCAGCAGAGGTGCAGATATAGTACACCCACATTTGACCAGTTATGTTTTTAGGTCAATAGGGGGCAAGCCTATTGCCATCAACCGGGCACAAATACAAACTCCGTGTTGCTATTGAGAATTACCTAATGGAAAATCCCACTAACACTTCGCTTGACCCGGGATTCGAACTAAGGACCTCATGCTCAGCAGTCGCGCTTAGTAACCACCAGGCCACGGGGGCAGTCACAGGAATGAGCTTCAAATAAATTAACAAAAATAATACACTTACACTGAAATTCAGTAATATGCTAAGTAAGATTAGACACAATGATAGTAACTTAATATTCATTGTTTAAAAATTGCATTGAATCGCGTATTGACTTGTTGCACTGTAAGTATGAATATAAAATAATATACAATGCAACAGAAATCTCCTTTTATAAAATTCAAGATCATCTGATCTATACCTTATGTAAGTACTCTAATGATATCGTTCAATTTAATATAACCAATTAAATATTTTGAATCAATTATGATTCGTAGCTCGTTGACATTAAATTATTAATTTAAAAAAAAACGTCGCCCCACACTAGGGGTTTCTCCTGTGTCGTGCGTGCGTTTCACAAACATGAAATAAACATCTGTGGTTCGCACAAAATATTGCTCCGTGCGGGAACTGAACCCGCAACCCATAGCGCAGCAGTGCAATGTGGGGGACCTAGTGTGGGGTGACTTTTAAAAAAATACATTCACATTTTGCCAGTTTTGTATGAACAATGAATAACCTGGTATTAGAGTTTAAACCGCCTGGTAAGCTTCTGACATGGCTGTTCACACCGTTGAAAAATCTCTCAGATGTACCGGTTTCCCCACGAGACGCTTTCCTTTACCGTTTTTAGCAGTTGATAACTAATATGAACTATCAGTACGCACATGAATTCGAGAAGTCATAGGTGGTTTTAAACTTGTGACCTTTGACTTGGCACTCCAAAGGTTATACCATTTGGCAGTACAATTGAAAAATATTTCACGGTTTCAACAAACAAAACCAATAAACCTTATCCACTTTCATAAAAAGCAACGCAGATAAAAACCTATAGGTAAAAATGTTCCACAGTATTTCGCTTCTACGTCCATCACTCAATTAGTGTAAAAGAGAAACGTCAAAGTGGATAGTAATCCATCAATGAATGTTGAGTTATGGCCAATGTTGTTTTGTTTACCGGAGCCGGTAGACCACCAAAGATTTTAAATGTATTTTTATTGATTACTAGCTGCGCCTCGCGGTGTTACCCACTACATTTTATCAGGTTAAAAAGTAGTCTACGTGTTAATATTATATAATTTTTTAAACCTAAAAATCGCCCTACTGACTGCCTCGTTGGTCTAGTGGTTGCTAAGCGTGACTGCTGAGCACGAGGTCCTGGGTTCGAATCCCGGGACGGGCAAAATGTTAGTGGGTTTTTCCATTAGGTAATTCTCAGTAGCAGCACCTCCGTGCTGCTACTGAGAATTACCACACAAGCACCACCGGGCACAAATCCAGACTCCTCTGGATTTGTGCCCGGTTGATGTAGGCTCGCCCCCTATTACATTGGGACCTAAAAAACATAACTGGTGAAATGTGGGTGTACTAAATGTGCACCTCTCTGCCTACCCCTTCGGGGAATACTGGCGTTATGTTATGTAAAAATCGCCCTAATATTTTTTATCTTTTTAATATATATATATATATGCTCCCTTCGGAATATAAAAACGATAACATTTAACCCGATCCAGGAATCGAACCCAGGCTCTTAGCAGTCACGCTTTACCACTATTAGGCCAACAAGGCAAGCACGATAAGAATCTATAAACTGAAAACATAGATATGATATCGATATGGGTAGGTAATTGTTATTCGATACTACAAACGTACGATCAATTCAACTATTGATTGTTCGATGTCTCATTTCAATGAATTGATCGATTGATATACGATGAATCGTTATTTTTAACCGACTTCAAAAAAAGGAGGAGGTTCTCAATTCGACTGTTTTTTTTTTATATTAGGACATTGTTGCATCAGTTTGTACCTCGACCATATTTTTTTTAACGTTAACTCGGTTTCCTCATGTTTGTGTTCTTTATTACTGAAGGTCGTTTCCATTCTAATGCTTCGACGAAGCCAAAGCAAGCTAACAAGCTGTTTATCATACGATACTATCTCCGGCTTTAACACCATTCTAATGTCATTTTTATCACGCTAATATTATAGTTAGTGTTTGTATGTTTGTTACCTCTTCACGCTCAAACGGCTTGACCGAAATTTCATATGGAGGTAGCTGACGCTCTGGATTAATACATAGGCTACTTTCTATCCTAAAAAAATGAAGCGGATAACACCGCGGGGCGCACCTAGTATACAAATAAAGAGAAAGTGTACCTTCTATTGAAAAGACGATTCACCTCTGTATTACGGCCGCTATAATATGTCGGCGCTGCAATACTAGGAAACCAGAACTTAACTGCTCTAGAGAACACAGCTGTCATAATATAAACGAACGTCATCATCATCAGCCGGAAGACGTCCACTGTTGAACAATGGCCTCCGCTTTAGAACGCCACAATGAATGCACATATACCTCGTTAATACAACCTTATCCTAAACCTCAGTATAAATTCGTCATCAAATCCTTTTACAAACGGTATCATTGTTAGGCAAGCTTATCCGTTTGCACAACAAAGCTCAGATGGCCCGCTAAGTACCCATCAAATAAAGCCTCTAGTATTAAAGCATCTATCGCTAAATCCTACAATCCTTAGCCTACAATAAGCTTAATAAATTACTCGTCTCTAGTTAAGACGAAATACGTTTAACATTGAATTCATGTTATGTGGTTTTGGTTCGTTAGATTCGATAAGCATCATGACTGCAATGACAATTACAGATCAAATGATTTGTTGATGCTGTGATAAAAATATTTTTCGAGCATTTTTTTTTTGTTATCGCTCTTTTGTTTCGAGCACATTGACATTTCGACAAAGAGAGTCATGTATGTTATTTGCGGAATCGGGACGACATATTGTCATTTATTAAAACAAAGCCATTACCTGAATATGCAAGTAGCATATTCATTTCAGATTTACTGTATGATGAAATATGAATAATAAAACTTTTATTTACCACTTATTTTTCAACCATTCATCATCATCATCAGCCGGAAGACGTACACTGTTGAACAAAAGCCTCCCCCTTAGAACGCCGCAACCAACCATTATCCTCTTTTAATTCTAATTCCAATTTAAGATAGAAGAATTTTAAATATGAAAATTTCCATAATTTTTTTGCGGCTTTTTTGTCGCACTTATTTACACCTCGCCATTTTTTACTACTAAACCGGCGCGACGGTTAAAATTGAGTTTATTCAATAAAGTTAATCTTCCTACGAAGCAGGCAATTTTGTAAAATTTATACAAATTCAATAATTTTGATAATATCCCCCTGAGCCAATATGTCTGCGGAATGTAACGAAAACATTTACTGGAGTTTAATAATTTTACATATTAAACTTTAAGCCTACGTCTGGCTTCGGTATTCATATCTGTATCATGTAGTTAATAATCTATTAATAGAAAAACAATTAAAACATTGTTTAGAAATTATGATAGTTAATAAAGACTAGGTTTATTTATGTACTAGGCTGTAATCAGCCTGAAACAGTATAATAACTGTAGATAGACACTTAATTTTATGCGAATTCAGGAACAAACGTAAAAAAATAGACAGATAGCTTACATTAAATGTATGTAAGGAAAAGAGAGATTTAATGAAAGGATTTGCCCGGTTGATGGCAATAGGCTCGCCCCCTATTACATTGTGACCTAAAACGTATCTGGTGAAATGTGGGTCTACTATATGAGCACCTCTGCCTACCCCTTCGGGGAATACAGACGTGATGTTATGCTTATGAAAAGAGAGAGGTGCGGAGTGAATGTGGATGTAATTACGAAAATTAAGAATAGTATGCTTAGACTGTTTGGGCATGTAGAAAGGATGGATGAAAGAAGAGTGACAAAGCAAATAGAGACGAATGTTTGTGGAATATCAGGGTAAGACCTCGAACATATCCGATCCGCCAACATACTTGGACTTAGTTCAGCTCGCGACTATGCCGCGTAACCAGCTCATGAATAAGCGCTCCGTTCGAGTTCGAAACTAGTCATGCATTCCCGAATACACACCTGAGTAAAAGCGGCGTATATAGTAAATAATATAGATCGGAGATGTTCTACAAAAGGGGAAAGTGGAGTACCCTTAACCGACGAGCGTGTATGAGAAATGTGATGCGAAGTAATGAGGTGAAAGAATTATGTCAGGATCTTAGCAAATGGAAATCCGCGGTCTCTGCGCGACTTTATGTACGTATGTAACTATGTATGAATCTAATGAAAATGTCTACTTGTGTCAATTGTCACCATAGTCATATCTATTGTTGTATTGTACGACTGTACGTAGTACTAGTCTGACCGCAAGATAAATTTAATTAACAAGTGAATACAAAACAAAAAACTCGCTTTGAATAGGTAGCTAGTAATAAGCATGATTAAAGAACAAATATACAAAGCAAATCTTGAAATATTACAAATGCAACAAACAAAGTTACAAATAATACTTCCCCTTGAATTCCATTGTTCCACTCGTCGTGACAGCTAGTGAGAAACACTCGGTTACTTGCCAAACAAATTTCAGCCTTACGCTGCCGTAATAAAGGTGTTACATAATACCCTTGTCACGGTCTCAGGTGTTTGCCCCGAGCAAGAATTGAAGAATAATTCCAAACGCCTTTTTCGAATACAGAAACACCTTTTATTTAATAAACGATGCTTTTAACGCAATGTCTTGTGATAGGGTGATAATAAACCTTGTGTTGTTGAATAAAAATGTTATTTTAAGCAAATCCATTGTTGAAATAGAAGGGCTCAAGGACTTTCTCGACAGTTCGTTTTGGAGACTCTTTATTATTAATACCAACCACTACGTTTTGGCAGACGCATTTGACAACGTGACATTGAATACACTGTTG
This sequence comes from Abrostola triplasia, assembly GCA_946251915.1. Taxonomy (NCBI): domain Eukaryota; kingdom Metazoa; phylum Arthropoda; class Insecta; order Lepidoptera; family Noctuidae; genus Abrostola; species Abrostola triplasia. Next base: position 2,190,275 of record OX276434.1, on the reverse strand, counting down.
ACCTTTTTATTTATGTATGACGTCAATCTTAATGTAACCTTAATATAGAATTTTGTCAATCTTAATTATACCAGGATCTGACAGACGCAGTAACACTTTAAGTGCCTTACCTTTTGACAAAAATCTTTTGACTGCATTAGAGAAATTACTATTAGTAACGTATCATATCGTATTTTAACTTTAAAACAATTTATTTGGAAAAGTATTTTGTTGCCAAGGAAGGGTTATATAAATATATTTTTTTTAGATTAGCATTTCATTTGAGAACAACAACATAACCCTCAGACATCTCATCAAAATGAAGCGACATGCGAAAAATTTGCTTGATAATATTCAATTTTAAAAATGATCCGCGCATCCCTGTTATGGACTCAACTCTATTTAATAAAAGTATTTTGCTGCTAAACTCTAAAATAAACACTTTACTTTTTCCAATAACTTTATTGATGTCAAACATTCCATTGAAAAATGGGTTTTAACCCACCAACTGTAGATACATATTTCATTGTATGCATTAGGTACTGTAGTACTCTTTCATAGAAACGCGAATTTGATTGTAACGTGTTCTATTTCGACCATAATTAGAACTTATGATAGAGAGCTATTATTATGAAATAATTATTAATTACTATTTAACATAACAATTGAAGCACAATCAAGTATTAGGAAATCACTTGTGTTTGCCTTTAATTTGATTATTATCATAACAACGTCTTTATTCCACTTTTTATTACAAAACAACATAAAACATCTAATAATTTCTTAATTAAAAATAACAGAACATTAATGCTGGGTTGCACCAAATTAGTGGTTAAAGTTATGGTTTATGTCAAATTTGACGATAACAGTAACGCTGACTTTAACATTGACTGTGGATTGTGTTGCACCATCGTATTCCTTGGTATCGTTAAAGTTATCAAGGTTGCCAGTAAAATAAGATCTTATTTACCTACCCCAAATCAGAGGCGAAAAACCTTTTTAAATATGGCAATGCTGTCAATTGACAGGTTTTGATTCCAGTATCCTTGTCATATTAAAATCTGCGAATATTATCATTAACTTTAACAATAGCTTTAACCATCTAAGTTTGGGCGGTTACGGTTACTGTTAAAGCTATGACGTCATCTAACAAAATTGTTAAACGGAGCAGCTCATTTTTTGCCTAACCGGTACTTTAACATGTTTGTTAATGTTAAAGTAAGTTGATGCAACCCAGCCTTAATTACATAAATACTTCAAAATATAAGCAGCGCTCGAAATTCTTAATTTAGAATTAACATAATATATTGGTATGCATATAAAATAAAATAAAAATTATATAAACTCGCATCGAAATGATTGCTTATTAAGTATACCAGCAGTGGGTGATATCGGGCTGAAATGATGATGATGATGATATAAATATGTAAAAAAGAAGAACTTATCTGGCTTTTTAAATTAATAATTATTTACCTTATCCAAATAATATTTATGAGTTACATAATTTGCACCAACTAAAAGACTTCAACCAAAAAAGAAGAAAATAGTTGCTCAGCCCTCTTACCATGAACTTTTAACTTTTAAAGCAGGACAGCTATGTGTCGCTATGTGCAGTGTAATGCGGTGTCTTGCTTCCACAACGATTATATCAGACCCAGCAATCCCTGTTGTTTTTTGCATGTCGAGGTTCGTGTACCGCAGGAGGCGCCCTTGGTAGCATCGCTTAGTCTTTAAGTTGTTAGCCTGGCTGGAGACTCTAGCAGTCTCGCCTTTGTCCGGTTACACCCAATAAGGCCCCCACGGGGTCGTCGGCATTAACATATTTCGAAAAAGAAAAAAAGCCGCTACAACGTGAACTGTCCTGCTTAAAGAGTTCATGGTAAGGGGACTAGTGCCTTACTATGAGCTTGCATTGCAGTTCACCTTCCACTGTGGAAGCGAGACGCCACGCGCCGGAACGCGTAGTGATGCGGCATCGCGCTTCGCACACCGGAAAGTGACCTGCAGTGCTTATGGTACCCCTGCTGTATTATTTAAAACCCTTTTAACGCTGATTATGCTTGAAATAGAGTAAGGTTCATAAACAAAGGCTTTTAAAACAGAATTTCAACTCAATCGAGATATCGATTACAATTCTAAAGGATATTGTAGGTATGCCCAAACGTAGGATCGCTTCAAAATTGTATGGTACAGGTAATAATTATATCCACAACAACAAATATGACGTTGCTGTATTCGATAGTCTTTTGTTGTGGTTTACCCAATATAAGTTTGAACTGGCACACAATTTTGCTTTAACAAAAGAATATATAATAACCAAAATATTTTTTTTGAAAATGCATCTTAATACCTGGCCATTAAAATTCTTCTTTTCAAATCACATTTTGTAATACAGGCATTTCAAAATTAAATGATAAATAATATTTTTAATAGTAGCAATTATATTCTTGATTTAATTATATAAATTGGTATACGTCAATAGTTTCATAAAGCGATGATTCCCAGAAAATAAAATGCATAATAATAATTATTTACATAGCACCGCCAGTTATACTGCTGTCCCTATGGTAACAATAATAATATTATACATATTGGTTAATAATGACTTCACTTACAAAAAAAATATAAATGGTAATCATAAAAAACAACTAAAATAGTAATATAATTAAACCTTAATTAAATTCCTTAATAAACTTAAATATTTTATTAATAAAGAAAATTATTCTATTGATTATACCCTAATTGGTATTGCATTACCTTCGCAAAAACTTTTAAATCAATGCTTAATTTATGTGATCTAAATAAAATTCCCGAATAAGTAGCAATATAATAGCCAAATGTACTATGACAGAAATGTAGCTATTTCCCTTTCTTTGCATCTTTATCTTTACAAACATTGATTTGGAGGCAACTAGAGGAATTTTCTTTTGGAGATAGAGTTTCAAAACCATGAGGTTTACAATTGGAAGCTTCCAGAATAAAGACGTCATTGTTATGTTAAGTTAAGGCAGCTCCCAGTTGATTGCGTCATCGTATCGTTCAGTTTCCTTCAGGGACGTGAACAGAGTTTTCGCTAACATACCTGAAAATAACATGTTAAGTTGGCTGATTAAATTTGGTATTACAATTGGTTCGGTATTATGATGCTTAGAGACTAAGACTTGGTCGTTCAATGGTCCATTAGAATTAGAAATTGAGCTCCAGGAAATTTTTTTTTAGCTAACTAATCTAAAATTAATTCAAATTCAGATTCAACTGCACTTTTGTATTGGCTTTTATTTTTTTTAACACTTGGAAATGATGGACTTGAAGAACAATTGCTAGGTTCATTATGTACAATTACTCGAAGTATGAAATATTAGAACAAAAACAGAAATCGAATACCCAAACCTATCCAAAAACTTTCTGATTTCATCAGGTTTCACGCTTTTGTGTGCACAATATTTTAAATAAAAAATGGTAAAACCATTTTGGAACGCCTCAAAAATGTATATAAGTTAGTCAATTAGTTTCTCTCCAATAAAACACAGATCATAACGAAAATTCTCGCTTATCCAGAAATACCAAACTATTTCCATTGACTATCCGATCCTTGCCAAAAACGTTGATTTACACAATTATCAAATTGTACAAATTGAACGGAGGGCGAAGGGATTTTCTGTAATTCAACCCTCGACTAAAACCCGAGCAGCTTTGCTCATTTCTGAAACACTTGTATGTAACAGACCCATAAAATTACGGTAGTCTGAAATATAAATGCCTGGGACTTAGGGACAGTGAACCAATGCATCCATGGTATTCCAGCAATCCGGTTTTAATCAAACCAGCTTTGTTAATCAAACGATTCGGCGGAATAAAATAAATTTGTTGACCAAACAGCCGGATACCCACTGCTGTTTTATATGAATGCGCTTATATGCGTCGGTTCACCTGCAATGCCTTTTGATAACGCATTATGTGATTTATAAAAGAAGCATAAGGTACAAATTTGAAATGGGCGTGCTTGTAAAATGCAACAATTATAAATTCGGTTTGATTTGAATGTTGAAATGATTTTGATTTTTGATCAAATAGGTTTTTGCACGTAACACTTGTCTACGTTTCTACTAAACACTTCTTACACATTTTTAAGGGTGTACCATAGTCTTGCTCTTATTTGACCCGGCACTAAATATCTGGTGACTATCTCTTGCATCATACGACGACTACGAGACTTTCGAAATGTATTTTCTAGTAAACTTTTGGAGATACATTATAATGCTAAAGGCCCAGAACAGAGAAAAGCATTTTCGAGAAAAGATATATGCCCAGCAGTAGATTAATAAAGATCAGATCTTGAAGAGGCAAGTTTTATAGAAAAAAGAGTTAAATACGAATTCGCCGAAAAATGTTACAAAGGGAATATCGCCAAAAAGGCATAATTAATAACCCTTTAAACATAAGAGGATAAAGGATTGTGAGCACTTTCATCGGTTTTCAATAAATTTTATAACCTATTATTAATTCCAAGAATTCCTCGAATAACGAATAGGTCACTAAGCTTGCCTAAGGTTTAAGTCCTTATTTTCATCAAATCATCCAAACAGTCATTAAATACATGTTGGGGATAGGCACTCTAAAAAGATAAAATACTTTTTTCCGAAATTGTAATAAAATTTGGAATGAATAATAATCTTCCCAGGTTTATAAGGCTGAGGAGATACAAGGGAGAGAGTGGGGTAAATATTCACAAAAACGAATATTCTCCCTAAATATAGGGAAACTGATATAAATTACAACTATGGATGTAAGACCAGCTTTCAAATTCATTTTCAACTAAATTAACAGAGTCCTTTATCTGTGTGGAAAAGCAGTGTGAAGTTTATTGTTAGTTTAGCGAGCGCAAAATGATTCACGAATCAGATATTGGCCGACAACGCAATATTTATGGTTTGTGAATGGCAACATTAATATTTATGAGTTCCTGCCCAATATATGCCACTTTGTATCACTGTTCAGTCGCATACCAAATAACTTTTTTCAAATATTAGAATCCAATAATATAGAATACTAGCTCCTTTTTGTGATTTTTGCTATATGGAAAAAAGGACCACGTTTTAATACGGGGCTTTTCCATTTAAAATAATAAGGAATGGATCAATGTTATGAAGATTCGATAGCTTTTGTCATTTATTTTCTAACAATTACTACACTAAACTCATTGAAGCATTCGTAATTGTTAACACTGTTAAATAAAAATGTAATAAAACTAGAATGACAATAATGCTGTTAAAATGAGGTATTAAAAATTTTGCAAAAATGAAACAACATAAAATTTTATATTATAAAAATAACAAGGACATACCGGTAATGAATCATTTTATAAAAATAACAAGGATAACACAAGGACATACCGGTAACGAATCCAACTACTAATGCCAATCCCAGAGTCGTGCCGAGTGCCGCTAGTTGATACAACGCTTGAGTTCCGGCCGTTCTACCATGCTGTATACAATAAAAATAAAAATCGTTTTATTTTCTAAAATCACCCACTGAAAACGTTTCTAGCAGCTACAACAATAATATACTAGAATTAGTGTAGACAAAGTTAAATACACCTGAATTTCTTGCCTTTGAACGTTCGGTATTCATATCTGACGGAAGGTTCATATCTGACGGAACATGCGTCGCGTATTGTCGGTCGCGAAACGCCAGAACAGACTAATGTATAGAAAAACACTTGACCGTTTAAGTTTAACGCACTAACATATAATCGGATGAGTGTGGACGGTCAAGTGATTTTCTATATATTTATCTGTTCTGGCGTTTCGCGACCAATAATACGCGACGCATGTTCCGTCAAATATGAACCTTCCCTTAGACTGCAAATTGGTGTAGTCGATGGCAGAAGTAGTAGATTTACAGTAAAGAAACAAAACGTTTTTAATTGAGTCTTACAAATATAAATGATTGAAATAGACAAACCCATAATATTTAATTTAGTTCATCCAAAGAACCCATTTCATTTCAAGCATTTGGGACCTCATAACATACATACATAACATCACGCCTGTATTCCCCGAAGGGGTAGGCAGACGTGCACATATAGTACACCCACATTTCGCCAGTTATGTTTTTAGGTCCCAATGTAACAGGGGACGAGAATATTGCCATCAATCGGGCACAAGTCCAGACTCAGTGCTACTGGGAATTACCTAATGAAAAAACCCAGTAACACTTTACCCGACCTGGGATTCGAACCCAGGACCTTGTGCTCAGCAGTCGTGATTAGCAACCACTAGACCAACGCGGCAGTCAACATCTAAAAAGCAATAATTATATTAATGATGAACTCAAATTGAATTAACTAATAATACCTCCATAGCTTCAAAGATGTTTGCTAAATCAGTGCCATATACTTCAGGAGTGGCTAAAGCTGCGAACAGCACCGACAGAAGACCAGAGTATATCCCGGGCATACCGTGTAGATTGTTGACACCGCATGTGTCCTGGATCCCCAATTTCTCCAGTTTGGGCTGCAAAAAGGATACCCATTAATATCCCAGCCAGCCTGTAATTGTCCCAATGCAGGGCCAAATATATTGATTATATGTTGATAAAAAAAACAGAAATGTTGTTGATAAATGAAACCATGTATTATCCACCGTACGTATATCTTGCAAATCTTTATGTCAATGGAATCTAAAAATAAATCGAAAAAGCCAATAGATAGAAAACCAATTTAGAAGAAAAAAACTCACGGCTTTAGGTAAAAAAAAGTTTGAAAATACTCTAAAATTGTTACCGCCTCCAGATATAGGCTACCTCGAGGGACTTTTAGATCCTGAACAAACTTTTTACAAAAATATTATCTACTTTAACACTTGGACATTTTCGAGAAACTTCCGTCTAATTTCGCCTCTAGATAGAGAAAATTTGTTCTTTCGTAGCTCGTAACGTCATTCCGTAGCAGTGTAGGCAGTATATGAGGGAAATTACTGAATTTTTAGAGCTATAGTATATGCAAGTCAGAAACTTAGATAGTGTAGTTGTTGGAAGGTAATCACGAAAGATTTTCTTTTTAGAATCGACAAAATTCTTGCTGTTTGCTATGGAATCATTGATAGCTATTTTCATTAAACATTTTTAGTAGGTTTAAGGTTAATTTATTTTGATTTAGTTTACAAGTTAAGGTCCAACAGCCGGCTAGAATTTTTATTGATGGTAATAACATAATTTGCCCAAAGATCCCCAATTACCCTTCATTCACTCGTCAGCGCTGGTTATATGGATTTCATATCAAACCAAGTACCTCATCATCATCATCATCAGCTGGACGACGTCCACTGTTAAACAAAAGCCTCGCCCTTACAACGCCACAATGAACGACAGCTTGCTAACTGCCTCCACCAATAAACCAAGTACCTAATGTTTTAAAATAATATATATTTTTTGTAGCGTTTGCTATAAAATACGGAGGCATTTAAACAACTGAATACAGTTGAATGATTGTTCTCGAAACATCATAATATGTCAATCGAGAGTAAGATATTGCCATGACCTATAACTTGTCAGTCAAAAAATATTGTGTAATTCTAAATATAAGCTATAATATTCAATATCACGGTACAGACATTCTATAAGGAATTCTTAGTAACACATTTTCATCTCGATATTGGCAATAAAGCAAATTTTTATGGAATAACTAGCTGCGCCCCGCGGTGTTACCCGCGACATTTTTTCGGGATAAAAAGTAGCCTATATGTTAATCCAGGGTATAACCTATCTACATACCAAATTTCAACCAAATCGGTCCAGCCGTTTATGCGTGAAAGAGTAACAAACATCCACACATCCATACATCCATACTCACAAACTTTCACATTTATAATATTAGTAGGATTGGATAAATAAAATATTGTTGCTGATAATTGTCTTCCATTTATTGTTTATTGATCGGAATATGATGTACAGAAGGAATCTGAATATTTATTCCGCAGTCTATATTGCAAAGATTTTCATAGGATTTGATAGTAGCTTGTAAGGCAAGTGTAAGTAATTAATTAACACCACTTCCACTACCATCATCAACTAAATTCCACAATCAGCTTGAGTTTTGTTACTTTACTCGTATTCTCAATAGTCTAACTCTGATCGGTATACTCCGTATCTACAACCGCATGTCATCCCTAAAGGGTCTAAAATAAAGGTTTCCGTTTTCGAAGAGTATGCCACATCTCGTCATCCTTATAGCAGTGACAGCTGAGTGCTATGACCTTTGGACTGCCAAGCCAAAGGTCGCAAGTTGAAACCCCCGCACTCACCAATGTCTTTATGAATTCCTGTACGTACTATAAACTAGTTATCAGTTGCTGAAAACATTGCGGGGAAACCGGCACACCTGAGAGATTTTTCAACTGTGTGTAAAGCCATGTCAGAGGCCTGCAGGCCGTTTAAACTCTGACACCAGGTTGTTCATCAATTTTACGATAAGAAGAAAAATACCCATATTTCGTCCTAATAATATGTCCTATGTATTATTATGGGAAGCTTATTAGCATTCATCGGGCTCACCTAGTCCGTCACCTCTCGACTCGCTTCTCCAAGGACAGGGAAAAATTCCTTCCCCTATCTTTCTCCCATAAGAATTCTATGCTTTTAACAGTAGTAGGTAAGGTACAATATTTACCGTCAAAAACCTATACCCCAATACGCTGAGGGTCCCCGCTCCGATACCAATGACTAGGGCAACACCGGGAGTTATATACATGTTGGCAACAGCACCCACTCCTACACCACCAGCTAAGGTGGAGTTCTGGATGTGAACCATGTCGAACTTGCCAGGCTGATGGTTCACCATTGAGGATACGATGAAAGCTGTGACCTGGGGACAATTATTATTATGTTACTTGTAATGTATACGCAGTCTAGGATTAATGTTTGGTTAAGAGGTTTTTTAAAAAGGAGTGAAGTATGAGTGAATTATTTTCTAACATTTTATGATTTGCGCTCGTAAATAAACAGGTATGGGAATAAATAAAAGCTGTATTATATTATCTTTGCCTTTAAGCCAGCTGGTTATAATTGTAAAGATACGACATACTTGCAAAATGCAGTAAAATGTTGCTTTAAATTGACTTAAAGTAAGCTGTCTCATTCTTCTTCGCTTCGTTTATTACCCAACATGGATGAAAGACTAATATATATTGGAAGCTGCGTTTGCTCTGTCTTACCGTGGCCGAAGCAAGTGATAAATAAGTATTAATAACAGCTCTCTGGTATTCAGCGTCAGAATTTGTTAGACCAGAGTTGAATGATGGCCAGTAGATCCACAAGAAGATTGCACCTGAAACAATTAATTACATTTTTATGTCGGTTTGGTTCTGCTGATGTATTCATTAGGAATATCAGACTAGTTTTGGACTCGAAAAGAGTTCTGATTATAAGGACGGTAGCGAAACATTGAAGTATTCTTGTTGAGTCAGTACCAAAACCAATTTGTGTGTTTTGTGTGTGTAATTGGTGTGTATGTGAACGTGAGAAGAGAGAGAGAAGAGAAAGTGTGAGAACGTCTATGATAGCGCTTAAGGGGATAATAGATAGATAGATAGATAGAATATACTTTATTGCACACCAGGAAACCAGTAATACAGAAAAATATACTAATACCTCATCATCTGAACAATGTTAATACTCAATTATATTTTAGACTTAAAGCCTGTGATTGAGTCACATTCTTCGGGACTCTACGTGAGCCTGAATAAAATGTACCTTAAAGTTCTAATTCAGGTTTTACCTGAGTGCTAAATACTACACCAAACCTAACATTTTTTAGAAAACCAGTGGCGTTTGTTAGCTTTTGAACCCACATAATATTAATATTCTCTCTAAGCAGATTTTATCAAAATTAGAGAAGAAGAACATATCTATTAAAATAACATAAATGATTTACAATATCTATTAGAAAATTCTACGTCTGAAAAGTAAATAAAAGAAAGCGCCACTAAAACAGAAAATAAGTGAAATACGTATGAAGGCATGCGTATAAACGTCAGAAACACTATAGACAAATCTAGGTCATATCGTCAGTACTTAGATAATGGAGCGAGCGAAGCGGAGAACATTTCCAATAATATTAAAAGACACTTTTACGTACTCTGTCCTCGACAAGTGCATTAATGTGCAGCTTAGAAAATGAAAATAGAAAATCTTTTTAAATGCACTGTCATTTTATTACTCTATTCCATACGCGGTAAATTCTATATTATAATTATATAAGCTAGACTGCCTCGTTGGTTTAGTGGTTGCTAAGCCCGACTGCTGAGTTCGAGGTCTTGGGTTCGAATTCCGGGTCGGGCAAATTATTACTGGGTTTTTACCAATAAGTAATTCTCAGTAGCAGCACGGAGTCTGGATTTGCGCCCGGTTGATGGCAATAGGCTCGCCCCATATTACACTGGGACCTAAAAAAACATAACTGGCGAAATGTGGGTGTACTATATGTGCACCTCTGCCTACCCCTTCGGACAACAATGCCTCGACACAGGAGAGAATAAAACAAAAAACTTTCTGTTTCACTAATGATATATTGTAAGTTAAAACTGTAATCAAACGCACCAATCATAGCAGTAACATCCGATGTGTAACTGGGTCCATCGAGTTTCTCAGTACCACGTGGCGGCGGTTCAGTAGACTTCTTCATCCTTAAGGCTGTACTCACTCCGAGACCAAAGTAAGCACCATAGGCGTGTATTGCGATTGAACCACCCACATCAGCAACCTAAAATGCAAATCGGATAAAATATAATTTATCATCATCATCAGACTATCTCCGTCCACTGTTGGACATATGCCTCTCTTACAGCACGCTACTAACAAATATCATTATTTTGACGTAACTGCAGATATTTTTGCTGGACGAATAAACACGCTATGGTAGATTTTGTTAATTTTTTGGGCCTTTTAAAAGGCCCGTCGCTGTATCTGGGTTCTTGTATGACACAAGTTCGTAAATTGAATGACTAATTATATTTTTGTTAGTTACAGAAATTTATAATTATGCTCTATAAAACAAGAGAAGTTTATTTTTATATAAATTAGTAATAGCAAAAAAATACTATCAACCTTATATACAGACTCAATAAGGTACAAATTGAAACAGCCGAGTGCCGTTTCTATAATGGATATGAACAGCAACTGGGTTCCACTTGCTAGACCCAAAAGTGCTCCAAATGTTATGAGGACTGTCGCTGACATAATGTCTGCCTCTGTAAAAAAAATAAAGAATTAACATTAATTATCATCATGCGCAGTACAACTCCACCGTCTTAAAAAAAAACTTTGTAATTTGTGCCAGTCTTCATTTTCTTCCACCACCAGTTATATTGGGTCGGTGTGCTTTAGGCACTTATCGATCGACAAATCAAAGTAATTTTATTTCAATACTTTCTCATACGTAGATTTAATTTGGTACATAATTTAAAACAATTGAATAAGTGTAAAAAATAATTCAATATACCAAATGCCAAAAGAAAATCCTATTTGCACAAAACGTAATTCAATTTAAAACAATATCAGAACAATTTCGGCGATGCTATAAAAGCTTTCTTTTGTGTATCAGTATTAGAGGGAATTGCGCATTTGAAATTTCGTTTTAATTGAAATTAAAGACCTTTGCTATTATAAGATACAATACTCATTTGTTCTGACGAATCAACTTTAGAGATTGAATAAGTACGAGGTCTTAGTAAACAAATGAAGAGTTTATTGTTTTGTATGGAACCTTCCCTTTAACAGAGGACCTTTAAATTCCTACCCATTATTGTTACATAGACTACTACTTTATAATAATAATAAATTATAATAACAGCCTATAACTGTCCCACTGCAGGGCAAAGGCATCTTCTCGTATAGAGAAGGATTGAGCATTGATCACCACGCTAGCTCACTGCGGGTTGGCGATTTCGGATAATCAAATCCAGGTTTCCTCACGATGTTTTCCGTCACCGTTAGTCACTGGTGTCTTAGGATAACTAAGAAAGTATTTATAATATTGAAAAAGTCACGTTGATACTTGCCCGGGTTTGGACCTGCAACCTTGTGCATACAAAGCCACTAGGCCACCATGACATTACATTTATTACAAGACTACTACATAAGACTTTTATTACAAAGCAAATGGTTTTTCAACTTGATGTATTTCTTGTTGAAATTCCGGCTTGTTTAAAATAATACCAACAAAGTTAAACTGAGTATTACAAATGAAACGGTAACGTTACTTTTACATTAAATTCATGGCAATTTTGTTCAAAAAAGGCATTTGACCTGGATACATTAAACGCAAAGAAAATATAATATCACTTACATACATATCTTTCTTTCACACGTTCAATTTACCTTTACTTTCTTATATATCTTTAACAGATAAATATTACTCCCGAGCGAGGATCGAACCCGCAAGACCTGCGTCACTCCAACTATCAGCTTCTGCACCAATCAGGACATCTAAATACCATGTTTGACGACCTGATTAGCGTAGTGGGACGACCTGATTAGCGCAGTGGCTAAGTGATTGGACTGCTGCGCTAAGGGTTGCGGGTTCGATTCCCGCACGGGCCAAAACTTTGTGCAAACCACAGATGTTTGTCCCGAGTCTGGGTGTTTGTGTATGTGGTATTTCATGTTTGTAAAACGCACCCACGACACAGGAGAAATTCCTAGTGTGGGGCAAGGTTTTTTTAAAAAAAAAAAAAAAATGTTCCGATAGGATTAATTTATCAATCATGCAACTTAAGTTGAAACGCTAAGAAAAATTACTTACCCAACAATATTAACTTCGTAATGTATATTTTTCCGTCCTTCATGTGGAAGAATGACTGGCAAAGTAGAGCCCATTGTATGACCAACGCTGCCAAAAACCAGTTGAATCCCATAGCACTGTAGCAATACTTCTTTAGGAAGGTCATGAGGAATGCGAAACCAATGAAGATCATCACGTGGGTGTCTTCATAGCCTGAAACCAAATAAACATAGTATTTATCTACAATACTGGACTGCCTTGTTGGTCTAGTGGTCGCTAAGCGCGACTGCTGAGCACGAGGTCCTGGGTTCGAATCCCGGGTCAGGCAGTGTTACTGGCTTTTTCCATTAGGAAATTCTCAGTAGCAGCACGGAGTCTGGATTTGTGCCCGGTTGATGGCAATAGGCTCGCCCCCTATTACATTGGGACCTAAAAACATAACTGGCGAAATGTGGGTGTACTATTTGTGCACCTCTGCCTACCCTTTCGGGGAATACAGGCGTGATGTTATGTTATGTTTTATCTACAATATCAAACATTTTTCTTAATTTAAAAGTGTATAAGTCCAAAAACGATACCGAACGTTAACTTTCTAAAAGTGTGAGATAGAGATAGCTTTTGCATACTTTTTGGCAGTATTAGTCCCATTTGAGGAGCATAATTCTCCTCTCTGCGTGTCTTAGAATAAAAATTCACGCTGAAAGAATATTACAGACTCATTCATTTGAACGAACAATAGACTTTACTATTAAATCAACCCTTCTATAGCCCACAAAAACTTATTTATACCTAGCTACTGAAAGCATACTCAATAATGCACCCAGCAGCATTTACTAACAAAACAATCGCCAGCCAATAAACAAAATTTACGACTGCCCGCTATTGAACACTTCTATTATTTTTTTTTTTTAAAATGCTCTAAATACACCCATTGCTAACTCCATCACGCATAAAAGGAACAATACATCGACCTTTTATATCTTTCTTTTATCTGTATTTTTGCCGCAACAGTAATTGTTAGAATGTCAAATGAAAAATTGCAAATGAAATTACACAATTCATTGTTTTCTGGCACAAAATGGGCCCTGAGAGGATAATGGGACTTACAATGGATATATATGACGTGAAACATTTATGTAGGTACTATTATTTTTTCTTTGATTACCAAATTCCCTTTTTTGTTACATATCAGACATAAAAATGGAAAAATATTAAAAGGATCTCAAAATTGTACCTCGTCAGAGAGAATGAGGACTTTCGATCATCAGGCGAATATATAAATATATAAAACATGGTTTGAACCTACATCGCTTACGAATCGCAACGAAGTATTGTTTTCAGTCTCATTAGAAAAGTTTTCACTTTTAGATGCACGCTAAGCTAGTCGCAGTTCTGCTACCAAGCCGCAGACTGTTAGACAAACAATCACATTTCAGTATAGATTTTCAGTAATTTGTAGATAGAATTCAATATACCTATATCTACTTCTACGATTTATGTATTGTACATGTGATAGCAATAAATTCAACACACATCTTATCAAAGCGTTAAACATCAAAACGTTTACGACGAATATCTATTTTGGTATCAGTTTAACAAATTGCTGGGTTCATTGACACAAAATATTCAGAATAAAGCAACATTGATAGGGTATTGATATGTCATTGACAATAACAGGCATATATAATAGGACAGAGTAATATGTTTACAGATCCAGAGGTTACATGCCAGATTCAAACGGCACGAGGATACGTATTGAATTTTGCGCCACGGTACAGCGAAGGTCGCGGGTTCCGATCCCATTCGTGCCATCGTTTTCCAAATTTCCTTTTTTAATATAGATTCAATTTGTTTTTTTAATGTAGTATGTACACTTCTTGGTCATTCGTAGACTCAATTTTGAATTGACTTGTCACGTATGAGTTTTATCGTATGCTGTCTGACTAAAAGTAGGTTTTAAGATCGTCTGTCTGCCTGTATGAAAATTAAAGCTATCAACATTATGGAATTCTAACTAAAAATACTAGAATGTGAATAATACAAGTTGTCGTTCATTATGGCGTTCTTAGAGGGAGGCATTCGTTCAACAGTGGACGTGTTCCGGCTGATGATGATGATGAATACTACAATGAAAGCTTACCTATTATCGAAATGTTAAAACGTTGTGATGTCATATACAATCATGTTTAAACTGTTCAGAATAAAAATGAAAACTAAAATGAATATCTACAATCTGGAATTCTACTCCCAATTCTCAAATTGGAATGAAACAGCAATCCTACAAAGTAATTACCAATCTCTTAATTTACTAAACCAGATCATTAACAATCACCGACCTACAAAATTCAATAATAAACAAATACATTTATTTCGTTACAATCTCGTTTGTCCCACTACAATTAATCTGCGTCTGATATTGTGAGACCACTCCAATTAATTAGAGAATAATTGGAGCCTTTGCGAGAACAAATTTTACTAAATGGTCACCTAGGCTATCAATTTGCTTTGTGAACTGTGAGAATTTAGTTACAATTTCATCAATATATTGTTCTGTATAAGTCTAAAAGGACTGCATGCTAGTATCATCTTCAGTCGGAAAACGTCCTCTGTTGATCAAAGGCCTCCCTTCATCATCAGCCGGAAGACGTCCACTGTTGAACACAGGCCTCCCTTAGAACACC
Source organism: Abrostola triplasia (assembly GCA_946251915.1). Lineage (NCBI taxonomy): Eukaryota > Metazoa > Arthropoda > Insecta > Lepidoptera > Noctuidae > Abrostola > Abrostola triplasia. The sequence goes on along the minus strand of OX276434.1, from coordinate 2,174,837 downwards.
ATAATGAACGATAACTTGCCATTTGCATCCACCGGTTGCCCGCAACTCTGACAGTAAAGTGTTAATGATCGATAACGCCTAAGTACATCTGATACACCGTGGGCATCATAGCTACCATCCTTTTTGACTGGCCCAACTCTACATAGTTTGGCCAGAAAAATCCAGGTCTTAGGTAAAGTCTTGGCCAGGCCATGATTTAATTGTTGTCGCAGTCACAACTGCGATATTTAAGTCGTACCAACACAATGAAAAAGAAGATAAGTTTGAATTTCTAACAGCAACCCAGGTCAAAGGCGCCCATTTTCCGGGAAATCATGATATTACAATACGCCATTTTTACGAACCTCATATGAAGTAATAATATGATAATGCTTTACAATATTCCATTTCAGCCTTTCTTTAACATTTACATAAATATAAGAAAGTTATAATGAAGTCGGTCGTGGTTTCGAATCAGTTTCCGTGTGTGTGGTGACTAGGGAATTTCACCACGTGTGTAGCTATACAACTGGCAGATTCCTTTTTTGGATTTAAAAGATTTATACTGAGGGTGGAGGAGGCCTTTGTTCAACAGTAGACGTCTTCAACCGGTCCTATTGCCATCAACCGGGCACAAATCCAGACTCCGTGCTGCTACTGAGAATTATCTAATAAAAAAACCCAGTAACACTTTGCCTGACCGGAGATTCGAACCCAGGGCTTCGTGCTCAGCAACCACTAGACCAACGAGGCAGTCACAGAAGATACTGAAGAACTTGGCTTAATTTTTACAGAAATACACGCCATTCATATTGAATAATCTGTAACATTGAGACTCGTTAGCACCCATGCAACGGAACCCTTGGGAGAAGACGGGATGCTTGACGATAAGAACGGACGAGGAAATGGCAATATAAATTCCACGATGATTAGGTAAATCCATTAACGAATAAATAAGAAGGTTGCTTCAGTATAAATAAGTTTTCTTTAAAATACACATATGTGTGTGTAAACACGTAATATAATGATTATATTATATTAGATTTGTTGCATATCATGGTATGAAACAATTTAAAATTAAAGAAAAAATAAAGTGTTTTTATTTGGCTGTTTAGTGATTGTAGAAAATATGATTTTAAATTAAACAGGATGTGTGAAACAGATGTCTCAGGATTTTGTTTTACGAATAAAATCATATTTTAGCTCTAGACCGTTCTAAAGCCTGCTAAAAAAATTTTTTTGCAAAAAGTATTTCTATAAGCACAGCTTTGTCCATCTCTTACAAAATTGATATACTACATGATAATAATATTCTGGTACGTATAGGAACAACTTTTAAAATGTTGCAAGAGTCACATATATGTATATACCTAGGTATTTACAATTGGTAGGATCTTTGATACTAATCTGGCTTCAATGGCACCCTTTGAATCGTACCGTTCTTAACGAATGATATGCCATAGAATAAAACATAAACATAACATCACGCCTGTATTCCCCGAAGGCGTAGGCAGAGGTGCACATATAGTACACCCACATTTCGCTAGTTATGCTTTTTTTTTAAATATAATATGGAATAATATGATTGTTCTGGCTAAAGCCGTATTCAAAGGAGTTATTTTTCTCATTGTACAAAATATGCTTCTGTAGAGGATAAGCACTGGAATGAATTTAGTTTGGGATTCAGATTTTCTGAGGTATTTGTTAATTGAATTCTGTGGTATGTTATACAAGACAATGGAAAATATTATTAAAGTTAATTTGAATTTTGAATTACTGTACTGCGACTCACCATACTTCGAATGCATGCTTGTGCGACAACCTAAAGCGCAACATCACCTTAGTGCGACAAAAAAATCCTTAACGGTGCTCGTGTTGAAAACTGTTTCTGGCAATCAAAAACTACTTTAATTAAATAACTGAAAACCAAGTATCGATATTTTAATCCCATGTTACGTTTAATGAAACATCAAAAATTTTAATAATTTTTAACTTTGTCATTACACAAAGTTGAATTTATATTCATCCGCTTTATGTCCCAAACATTTAATTTCAGGGCAAACAATTGCAATTGCTATATTTTAGCTAGCAAAGTATTTTAATCAGCAAAATATTTAAACTGTGCAGTGGTTTCGGAACGATGCAAATGTATCATTTATTTGTATAAATCTTGTGTTTTTGTAACTAAAACTTTAGCTATAAAAGGTTTAATATTGATAAGTTCTATATACCTAATACAAGAAGGCTTAATCTATATATATAAAATTTTCGTGTCACAGTTTTCGTTCCCATACTCCTCCGAAACGGCTAGACCGATTCTCATGAAATTTTGTGAGCGTATTGAGTAGGTCTGAGAATCGGCCAACATCTATTTTTCATACTACTAAATTCACGCGGACGAAGTCGCGGGCAACAGCTAGTAGGATATAAGAATCAATTTCGGAAATCAATTTTTGATTATTTTTCATTTGGGCAGCTTACAGCTTTACAAATGAGTATACAAGTAATAAGAATAACGCCAATAACAAGATTCCACAGATATACAGATTTTTTTTTATGATAGTCTAGGCTAACACGAAATTAAGTTATCACATAGTCATCTAACGATTCGATCGACCTATCTGACGAGAAGAAAATGTTGTAACAAAAATTTTCTCAAGGTTTTGAATTTAGTTTTCTTCTATCACTTATTTAGAACATTTTCTAAAAGAGAAAATATAGGTATATAAACTAATTTCGTTCACATTTCTTAGTAATAAATATTTAAAAACCCTTACTGAGAAGAAATCTTTGTATGGAACCATTTTGCGTCTTATAATGACTAAGCTTCTTGAGCAAGCATGCCATACTGAATTCTATATATATACACTCGCGAGCAAAAGTATGGAATCACTTACTTGAAATTTGCTTCGCGCAATCTGAGTACTAAATTATTCTGCTAATATTAATAAAAATGGTACCATTTTAAAGATTAAACTGTTACCTTTAAATTGATACCAAATTCATTAAAATCACACCAGTATTTAAGGAGCTATCCTGGATTAAGTGAAGGAGTTAAGGAAAACCTAAGGATAATGAAAAAATAATGAATGAAGAAAACAACAAAAATTGTGTAACAAAAACTTTAATTGGCTTTAAAATTAATTTTCAATATTTTGTGTTCCCTCCCCTCGCCCTTATAACTGCTCGAAGACGGTTCTTCATTGATCGAATCAGCTTCCGAATTGATTCTTGCGGGATACCTTCCCACTCCTCTATCAAAGCCGATTTCAGCTCATCTACACTTGAAGGAGCAAGATTTCTTGATCGGACCCTCCTCTTCAATTCATCCCACATGTGCTCAATGGGATTTAAGTCCGGGCTGAGCGCTGGCCAGTCCATTGTGGCGATACCGACTTCTTCGAGGTATTCAGTTGTGGCACGGGCAGTGTGACAACGAGCGTTATCGTGCATAAGGAGGAAGTCATCACCGATATATCCCGCGTAAGAAAGGACATGGTCCTGCAGAATATCGGTAATGTAGCGGTCTGAAGTTAGACCGCCTCCTCTTCCCCCGCCAGGCACGAAAACCAGCTCCGTTTTACCGTCGAAGGAAATGCCGGCCCACATCATACAAGAACCACCGCCATACGCCACTGTCTCAGCAAAACAACACTGTGCATATCGTTCCCCAGGCCGCCTGTAGACCCGACCTCTTCGGTCGCTGCCATGCAAACACATTCTGCTCTCGTCGGAGAACAGGACACGCTTCCATTGCTCAACCTCCCAATCAAGATGAGAGCGAGCAAATTGAAGACGTGCTTGTCGGTGGCTTGCCGTCAGTTTCGGGCCTGTGGCTGGCCTTTTTGGAGTTAAATCAGCTTGCTTAAGTCTTCGACGAACTGTCCACTCGCTGGCAGCTACTCCACGAACATTTCGGAGCTCCTGTTGGACGTCGACACCAGTCAAATGTCGATTTCGAAGAGAGGTTGACACGATAAAACGATCATCCCTCTCCGATGTGCACCGGCGCCGTCCAGATCTTGGTCTCGAGATAAAGCCACCAGTCTCCCGAAAGCGTTTATAAACTTTTGAGACACAGGACTGGCTTATGTGGAGCTGTCGTGCGACAGCCCTCTGGCTGAGCCCTTCTCGCAATAGGGCGACGATTTGGGCGGCTTCTGTAGGTGTAGTATCCATTGTCGTCCAAATTCAAGGGTCAAAATTAGCGGAGATGTGTACCGGTCAACGTTTGAAAGCAGACTGATAAAGAAAATCCGATAACACGTGCTTTTATAGGGGGTCAATAGGGCGCAAGTCGTGACCTATCAAACATATCTTTTTCCTTACTTCTTGACATAATCCAGGATAGCTCCTTAAATACTGGTGTGATTTTAATGAATTTGGTATCAATTTAAAGGTGACAGTATAAACTTTAAAATGGTACCATTTTTATTAATATTAGCAGAATAATTTAGTACTCAGATTGCGCGACGCAAATTTCAAGTAAGTGATTCCATACTTTTGCTCGCGAGTGTATATATCCAGACCGTATTCGGCCTCAGCGACTTGGGATTTTTACTGGTGAGAGCTTCGATGGTGTGCTCTCAGGTGGCTGACGTAACCGATCCTTGCTGTAAATGTGCGACCACATTCGCTGCAAGTCAGCACCCCTCCGACATAATTATAATGGTAATGAATTCTAGGAAACACTCAAAGCAATGAATACATTTAATAATTTCATGCAACGTACAGTTAGAACGTAGCTAAGTTATATAAAGCCCCTAAAGTTACTACATGTGCACATCATAGCAGTCTTCCATCATTTGATTACAGTCGCTTTGACAAGGCTTTATATGAATGACAAATCGGATAAAATAAAACATTTATGGTATTCGTCATCGTTATCGAGACGGAACTAAGTAATGTTATTTGTTCAGTGGCATAAAATGTGTTCTTATATTGCATATACGCGCAACTGCTGAGCACGAGGTCCTGGCAAAGTGTTACTGGGTTTTTCTATTAGGTAATTCTCAGTAGCACGGAGCCTGGAGTTGTGCCCGGTTGTTGGCAATAGGCTCGCCCTCTAAAAAATTGGGACCTATAACGTACCTGGTGAAATGTGGGTGTAATATAAGTACAGCTCTACTTACACCTTCAAGGAATAAAGGCGTGATTTTATGTTTATGCAAGATTTCAGCTAAACGTGATTCAGTATACGTGATCAAAACGTCGTAAGTTAACTATTCATTTTATATCTAATAATATTAATCTAAGCGCTAATAAAAATTGATGTCATCGACCTGAAAGATTTGTCTGTACCACCAAATAGAAATTACCTGAACCCAAAACAACGCTACCTAATATTCCACAACTCTGATATTAATTTTAAATGCTATTCAAGCGAACACAACAACAACGCCAGTCAAGCGCAAATAATCCGGTTAATTGAAATGCACTAAGAACGTCGGACGATCGCGTTTATTGATAACCGGGTCTGTGAACAATCCGGGTCAATGGGGGACTGCCAGCGTCACGGGTTCTAGATCTGTCGGTATTAATGAAAACACGCACCGTTGTGAACTGGCGAGAGAATGTTATATCCGGATTCTAATTGGCGCACTACTGTTATCGGCGCGACGATAATGTTTTCCAAGTTTGTTTGCAAGCTTCTCGACTTCTATTCACTTCAGGTTGCATGAAAATAGACATACAGGTATACTTGTAGGAAGAATAGAAGGTATAAGGGGAAGGGTAAGGCCAAGGCGTAGTTTTATTCAACAAGAAAGGAAGAAGGTAGCAGTCAAATCGAATGCTGAAAATCCACCGACAAAAGCAAAAATTTAAGAAGATACACTTTGTAATCTCGGAAGGAAGACAAAGGTATATCACAAAGAGTGGGGTCAATCATGAGCTTCAAGTAATAGGCGAGTCTATTCGATATCCCTATTGTTTAGGCCTACACAGTACCTTTGCTGTTTACATTTCAAAGAGTATTGTATTTCTAATCCGTGCATAAACTTGCATGAAATATAACGCAACTATGCTTGTACTTAAAAAAAATGTCGCCCCACACTAGGAATTTCTCCTGTATCGTGGGTGCGTTTCTCAAACATGCAATATCACATACACAAACACCCAGACTCAGGACAAACATCTGTGGATTGCAGACATTTTTGACCCATATAAAAATCGATACCAAATCCCTTAATAATCAGCCTAATCGCCTAGCCACTGTGCCAACTAGGTCTCCAAATATTCATACAATTTATTTATATTTAGCATGCATAAAGTCGTAAACTAAGCAAAGTAAATTATACTACTAAATGCCTTGCTAACAGAACAATGAAGGACTAAATGACATTCATTTTTGACGAATGACACCGACCTATAGCTCCTATGTCAATAACATTATACAGAGATCACAAACCCTGACTAATCGAAGTGATTATGACATTATCTACCCGGGATCGTTCATTATTATAAGTAGAAAGGTCAACAGTATACATTCACGGGCTAATAATACGAGGATTAATTAGAGGTCATTGATCTTTGCGTCCAGGTACGCAGTTTCGTGGATAAATCAAAAGGATTCCAGGGATATTTTTTGCTATTCGGAATTCTACAAATGGAAGCAATAGATACGATGAAGTCCGTTTTAATCCGCTTGTAGATTTTTTAAGAGTATTCGAGTACGAAATATTTTTGATCTTCTAAATACACTTTTAAATTGAAGAAAAGTCTTTGTTTTTTCTTTAATTTTTTTTTTATAAATTGAAAAATTCACCAGTCGTGGTGGCCTAGTGGTATAGTATACTGGATTTTTATGCACAAGGTTGCAGGTTCAAACCCGGGTAAGCAGCAATGTAACTTTTTCAATGTTATAAATACTTTCTTAGTTATTCTACGACACCACTGACTAACAGTGACGGGAAACATCGCGAGGAAACCTGGATTTAATTATCTGAAATCGCCAACCCGCAGTGAGCTAGCGTGTTGATCAATACTCAATCCTTCACTATACGAGAAGAGACTTTTGTCCTGTTGTGGGACAGGTATAGGCTGTTATTTTTAAATTTACAGTTTATATGTTGATTCTACGAAAACCAGGGTAACTTATTAGAAAACTGTCTGGCAAACATCGTGATGAAATCTGATGGTCTATTGCCTACAGGTTTTGACAAAATATGGTCAACAATATTTTAGTTGAATTCATTGCACAAAGAAAAACATTCACTCTGTAATGAAACAAGTAGAACATCAACCGATGTTAACAAAACCGATTAAAAGTTTGTAGATAAAATGCTAATCCTAGTTTTTAATAATTAACACTAAAGACCGGTAAGCTGCTTAAAAATAACACCTACATCATACTTTCGCTTAGAGTACTAATAACTAATTAACATTATTAGTATGGTATCACGATTAGCAGTTAATTAATTAATGCTTATCTTGGCTTCACTAATTATAAATTAACACACCTAGCCTTAGGGTTTCTGATTATCAATGATGACTGTCTAATATATCCTTATTCGTAGAAGGATTTGGGTCGATGGCTTCTAAATGAGGTAATCACAAGCGTAGATCGATTGATGGGAAATTAAAATTATGTGAGATCATCATATGGGAGTATGAGAGGATATGCTGGAGTGAGAATTGTGATATAATCAACTCTTGCGTTAGAATTTTTACATACATCTCAATACGAAAACTTGACGACCGATTGGCTCAATGGCTAAGCGATTGCTACTGCACTGAGGGTAGCGGGTTCTATTCCCGTACACGAAAATTTTGTGATCCGCAGATGTTTTTCCCATTTCTAGGTGTTTATGTATGCGTTATTTCATATTTGTGAAATGCATCTACATTAAAGGAGAAAGCTCTAGTGTGGGACGACGTTATTATTAAAGAAATAACAATATGGTAGACCATGTTGTTTTTTTAAATTATCTGCAGGGTCTTTACCTAAATTCATCACCATGATCAAGGATCGCTGGTGCAAGCCAGAGCGTATATTACGTCATATAAAGAACTTGACATAGAAACGTTCGATTAATTCAAGGTCTGGTGAAACTGAAATGCTATACAGCTAACTGGCCAGACAAAGGGCAGGTTCATGAAGAAGAAGAAGAAGAGTGTTTTCTGACAGCCAGTCAACTTATCAAAAGCAGTAAACAAAGACAGATCACTTTGTCAGTCTTTAATTCCCAATATGCATGTGAATGTTCGCGCCTGGACATTTATCACAGTGGAACAAACATGTCGAATGCGTCAGCTCTATTTATAGTAAATAAACAGTGTTTCAGGCACGAGGTTTAAAGCTTCAGCTGCAAGATAAATGTGCTATTTATTACTTGTTTGTACGAAGGTCTGTCAGGTTTATTTATTTTTAATTATAAAACTACTAGCTGTGCCCCACTGTTTCACCCGCGTCATTTGCATTTGTGTGAACTCCATAAGACTTCTGATATCCTAGTACCCAACGTTCGAAAATACGACCGCTGCGAGAAATGTTTATAAGATTAATTCTCATTATACTTCTGTAGTCCTGGTACTCAAGACGCGAGCTGTCAAATGTCAATTGCGGAAGATGGCGGAGACATACATACATAATTTGTTAAAATGATCAATCAGTGTTTCTCTACTATATTATACATTTAAACCTTCCTCTTGAATCACTCTATGTATTAAAATAAGCCGCATCAAAATCCGTTGCGTGGTTTCAAAAATTTAAGCATACATAGGGACAAATAGACAGAAGCGGGTACCACTTTGTTTTATACTATGTAGTGTGCCAAGTTTGCGCAGATAGTTTGAACTGCGCAAAGTAACCTTCATTAACGTTGTATTAAGATCGGAGAATTCAATCAATTGTACTTACAACATATTGACAATGAATCTGTGTGTCAGTTTCCGATATGCACTTTTTGAGCGATTTTCAGAATGTCCAAATAGGCAACATTTTTCGGTGCCCTAAAACGACGACGACTACGTCATACGACTATACGAAAAAGCAAAAATGAAATATTACCAGTGTGTATATGTATATGCGATCCACTGATATTTGTCCCGAGTCTCTGTGTTTGTGTATGTGATATTTCATGTTTGTGAAAAGACCCACGACAGTAGAAAATCCTAGTGTGGAGAGACGTTTAGAGTATCCGGTATTTTTGAATCCATGTTAGATTAAAACGCTTTGAACGCCTGTGCCTGTTATATTCGTGTTTCAGTATAATTCTACTGAAATACCGGATTCCGGTTTTCAGAGGACTTAGATTTGCATTACAGAATGGTGCTCAACCATGAATGGTATGTAGTAGAACTTATTTCTTATAAGATTTCATAAAGAATACTGATAAAATAAAAATGAAGTCGATTGGTATATCAGGTAAAAATAGTATCATGACATAAAATTATGGCCTGATTGGCGCAGTGGCTGAGCGATTGATAACTGCAGCGCTTGGGGTTGCGGGTTCGTATCCCGAACGGAAAGAAAATTGTGTGATCCGCAGATGTTTGTCCCGTTTCATGTTTGTCAAGCGCACTCACGATACAGGAGAAATTCCTAATGTGTGTTCCAGAAAAAAACACCTGTATTTGCCGACTAGACTAGAATTTGATTCAGAAAGTTTTTTCTATCAACAAACATGAAACCAGTACGGTACGAACTCATTCCTCAAAGGGTTAAAGAGAAGTTGTTTTTAGTTATCTAGTGTCACCGCAATCCTTAATTTCACTACACTATATACTTACCTATATATGTGGGGAAAATCTCGTCATTAATCGCGCACAATAATTTTGTGAGTAGTGACTTCGTAACGATATTGACACCAATGTCATTGTGAAGTCACCACTCACCAAATGCAAGCATGCACGTGCTTGTGTGCATGTATGTGCATGTATATGCACACAGGCACGTGCTGAGATTTGAATTCTCAAGCTTTAAGTATCCCAATCAAATCAGAAAAGGCCGCGGTAATTAATTTCTAAGGACAACCACAGCTGAACTAACGGCTGAAACATTATATGTTCGAGTTTTTCTTAGAAAAAGTATTAATTCCTAATTGCTCGGAGAATTTATTTAGCTACAAAATAAAGTTTTTAACAGTACTCTCCTTGCCAACTTTTCATAGAATTCTCATGAACGAGAAGCACAACAAACTTTGTAACAAATGTTTATCGAATATATTTTATAATGTTACTTTGAGAACTCTGTGTCAATACTTTTATTTGAAAGATGTCTCGGATATCCAATATCGTTTATTTTGTAGTGAAATGTTCAATGGAAATTCAGTTTACATTGTGTTCATCATGTATAATTGTAAAGAGAAACAACAGAAATAATTTCTGGAAAATCTCGGATAGGTATAGTAATAAATATAACAATAACAGCATATAACTGTCCCATTACAGGGCAAAGGCCTCTTCTCGTAAAGAGAAGAACTGAGCATTGATCACCACGGTAGCTCACTGCGGGTTGGCGATTTCAGATAATTAAATTCAGGTTTCCTCATTATGTTTTCCGTCACCGTTAGTCAGTGGTGTCTTAGAATTACTAAGAAAGTATTTATAACATTGAAAAAGTGACATTGATACTTGCAATAATGATACCACCCAAGACTACAAATTATCCCCTTTTCGAGTCTTCAAAATGAGCGCGTTAGTAACATATCTCTATTTTTTTAAATATCATTGTCCATGTGACAAATTGATCAAAAATGCTTTTAACAAATTTACATTTGAATTATGACTATAATTCATTATCATCATCAGCCGGAAGACGTCCACTGTTGAACAAAGGCCTCCCCCTTAGAACGCCTATAATTGACTATAATATGTATGTATGACATAGAATACTGCCTCGTTGGTCTAGTGGTTGCTAAGCGCGACTGCTGAGCATGAGGTCCTGGGTTCGAATCCCGGGTCGGGCAAAGTGTTACTGGGTTTTTCTATTAGGTAATTCTCAATAGCAGCACGGAGTCTGGATTTGTGCCCGGTTGATGGCATTTGGCTCGCCCCCTACATTGGGACCTAAAACATAACTGGCGAAATGTGGGTGTACTATATGTGCACCTCTGCCTACCCCTTCGGGGAATACAGGCGTGATGTTATGTTATGTTATGACATAAAATATTTCTACCACCTTATCCAACACTAAGTTCCATAGCTCATCATCAGCTTTCAAATAACATATTCAAATACAACTGCTAGACAACCTTTTCCCCTAGTAACTAAACGTTTGCTACCTCAATACAATACCACAAAGTCCACAATTTATCCAGATATCGTTTGTAATAACGTTGACCCTATATTTTTCTAGACTCAACAATGTTTGTGGAAGCCAGGTAAACGGTCATAAAAAATTCAGAAGTCGGCATATTGTGATAAACGTAAGCCCTTGACCTTTGAACACTGTTATGTAAGCTACTTATGTCGATTCTATCTTTTTCTAGGAAATATTGGTATCATGTTTACAATCATGACTTTTCATTCATCCATTTATATAATAAAAGGGAGTTCAATGAATGACAATAGGCTAGCCATGGAACATGGAGCTTAGGGTGAGTGCCAAAATGTAGGTTCTTGATCCTCCATGCATCTTAATCCTATACCTGTCTCAAGAAGTTAATCTCCTGAGACAGTTATAGGATTAAGATCCATATTGTCCCAGTTATTTTAGGGTTCTCATGTAATAGAAGTAGAGCCTATTGCCATTAACTGGTCGCTAATCCAGACTACGCGTTGCTATGGTGAAATTCCAAATGGTGACAAAAGAGGCAGTTGATCTTCTTCTAATCGTATGGTTAATAAACAACTTGGTGTCAGAGTTTAAACGCCAGTAGGGCTTTGACATGGCTTCACACATCGTTGAAAAATCTCTCAGGTGTGCCGGTTTCCTCACGATGTTATTCTTTGCCGCTTTTAGCAACTGATAATTAATTTATAGTACGCACTTGAACTAATAAATTACTACAGAAATATCTACTTCTATAAGCCATTGGTGCGTGCTGTGGTTTGGACTTATTTATTTATTAAAATTATAATATAAGTTCACAGTACAGGACTTGCTCGACCTTTGACTTGGCAATGGTCGTACCAGTCGGCTATCCCTACTTGCTGTCGATGCCTGCGTGTGAGATTCGTACTGTTCGTAAATACACCCACAAAGAATTCACATTTCCTTCCCCACTCTGTTCCTTTAATATTCAACAATACATGCAATTCAATAGAACAGCCGATTGATTGTCAGTTCATCGATTCCATGACAATGTGTATAAGTGGAATTCCTTCCAGTTAACCGCGACAACTAACACTTGACACACAAAGATGGAAGAAAGGAGTCTGTTTCTTAGAAACTTGTATATTATGTAACACAATGGATGTTTTGGTAGGAATTTGATACGACTTTAACAATTTCTTATACCTTTCTCCGTATTTGACAATGTATAGATATCAATGATCTTCCCAGAGATATATTATGGCAATAAGTCGACCTTTAACGTTTTAATTGATAAACATGGGTAGGCAGAGTTTTATAGTATAGGTACACTCACATTACGCCAGTTACATTAGATCCCAATGTAATAAAGTGCGAGCCTATTTCCATCAACCGTGCATATTTCCAGACTCCGTGATGCAACTGAGAATTATCTAATGAGAAACCCATAACACTTTGCCCGACCAGGGATTTTGAACCCAGGACCTCATGATCAGCAGTCGCGCTTAGTAACCACTAGACCAACGAGGCAGTCTCACGGTATTCATACATAATAAGTTTTTAAGAAGTTAGGCATAATGATCGCCTAATAACATTAACATGCTTGGTTGCAGAGGACCAATTTAAAAAACTTTTTAATTATATTATCGTCTTATTCGCGCAATGATAATCGAAATAATTATAATTGTTTCGATTCTAAACTTCATGCTTATATATATTAGGTATAAGTAGACGAAGTAATTCTTTATTAAAAAAGGTAACAAACATCAAGGATCTCCCTTTCAATCTAGGAGCTAATTAAGCAACATAGGACCCTGCTTTTCAACAAAAAGAATCCTACAAAAAATACTTAATTACAGAAAAACTGTTAATTTAGTATTTTTGAATCAAGGATCGATTTCCAAACCTTACATTTGGCAAGCAGCCATTAGAACAATGAGGTTGCCGACGGCATTGTCAAATTACCTCGTCCGCTCACCGCTCCTCCAATCACAAGTCACAGCCATATTATTGCGTTGATTGGCTCCGTCGTACCACATTGTACTACGAGATCGCTGTCAGGTCTCCCCCCTAGGGCTGTACGTTAACCAGCAGTGTGTGGCTAGAACGCTATTAGATAGCTTCGTTGTTATTTTAGATGCGTACACACTAACACTACTGTTTTGGTTTTAATTTGTTTACTTCGAAGGTGCAGATCGAACTGTTCTGCTTTATCAGGACTCTGTACATCTACTTTTCCCAACCCATCATAGTCAATAGCTGATAAATCTATTGCCTTATCTATCTTATCGACTTCTTTTACCATTCTCGCTTTTCGAAATTGTCGTTTCTGAATCCGTTCCCTACAGATTGTGAAAGTGATGTATATTTTCAGCAATATAGTCTCGGTACTTAAGGACCCACTAAATGAGACATAGAATTTATAATAAGAATCTGCTCATATGTCGTGAATTCAATTTGTGGTACATTCCCCAGTAGTTGTCAGTTATAGGGCTGTGCTAACGACAAGACCTTCACTTGCTTAATTCGAATAAATATGTGCACCATATGGGTCGAGGCAGTTCAGAATAGTTTCAGGTTTCAACTCTTGTAAGAACTGATATAATTTTCATTCAACTAGAGCAGGTTTGTAATATTGTTTATTTATACACTAATAATGTTGCCCGATTAATGGCTCGCCATATATGATATGCGACTAAAACCGTCTGGCGAAGTGTGAATGTATTGATCTACGACTAAGACTTTCTGGCGAATTGTAGATGTACAATAATACACAGCTACCTTTGATCAGGGATGTATCTCGCAGCGTTTTAAAATATATAACAGTCATGACATAGAAGAAGTAAGAAACTTGAATTAAAGTCTTTGATCTTTACTTAAAAAGAACAAGGATAAGATAAAAGGTAATTTGATCTTGCATAGATTCTATTACTTTTAAACGTCAAAATTGCGTTGCAAAAAATTGCCCACCCTGAAGACTGGAGGAACAATTCACTGCTTCTCCGTATCTCCTGCTAAATTCAGTAAGATGGAAGACGTTCCACCTTTCTAGCAGCAACCCTAGCCTATCCGTACTCGTTACCGGCCTCAACTAGACTCTGGATTAATGCGGAATTTCAAGCAAATTAATTGTAAGCCAGTCCTTATTCACACGGTGAACATTATTTTAATTGACATCGCGCGCGATGACATTAACAATTTACTGTGTTATATGATACCGTGGTAAATTTTGTTTGTCTCTCACATGGCTTTTTAGTGTTAATATTAATAGGTCATATTTAAAGTGTTGAGCTAATAAAGTGGTGGCAGAGTAATTTGGCCAATGAACATCAATCAAGGTCATCAAAAACATCTAGAAATTTATTTTAAGTGTATCATTGGCAAAAGAAATACTTAAGGAACTGATAAGAAAATATACGTAATTCATACTAATATTATAAATGTGAAAGTAACTGTCTGTCTGTTACGCTTTCGAAGGAATTTGGTAAAATTTGGCAAGTAAAAAGTTTAAGACCCGAGAAAGGATATAGGCTACTTAACGCGGGCGAAACCGCGCGCAAAAGCTAGTATTAAATAATAGTTACAGTTTTTATTTTGCTCAACAAGTAATGAAGAAAATATCGAGAAGATTCAATTTGTTCAAAATGGTAGTGAGATAGCGTGGTGGACAATGATCGTTGCTTCTATGTATCAGAAAAGGCTTTCGCCCTACAGTGGGCAATTAATAGTGTTAAAGGCTGATATTATTTAAATTAATTCTTATCAGAATTTGCTCATGCCAAGAAGTCTTCGCCTTCCAAAAGCGTATAAGGGTTTTATAGGCATTTTATTGGCTGATATCATTATTGCTTTTACAAAAAAAAAACAACACTACTTTTTTATTTAGCCCGAAATTTAGCAAAACACTTTTCACTAACGCTTTATATTATTTGGTATTAATATTACGGGTCATATTTAAACTCTTGTGTATGATGGAGTGGTCGGCGTAGTAATTTGAGCACATTTTGGCGATAGACAATCCATCATGAACAAAAAAAAATACTAATAAATAGCTCTCTATAAACATTATAGTAAAAATACACACATTACACACATTTCGACGACCTGATTTTGGCGTTTGTCATTCTGTATTCGTATCTATATCCTACAAGCAGCGCTCTGCGGTGTTACCCGCGACATTTTTTCAGGATAAAAAGCCTATGTGTTTATCCAGGGTGTCAGCTACCTCCATATGAAATTTCATCAAAATCGGTCTAGCCGTTTGAGCGTGAAGAGGTAACAAACATACTCACAAACTTTTGCCTTTATATTATTAGAGTGATGACAAATAATATCTGAATCTAACCCCCTTAGACTAAGAATACCACTAATAGCCGAGTGTTGTGACCGTTGAAATTCCAAGCCAAAGGTCGCTAGTTCAAGTTCCGGCACGCACCAATATCTTTTCGAATTCATGTGCGTATTATAAATTAGTTATCAGTTGCTAAATACGGTAAAGGAAAACATTGTGAAGAAACCGGCACACCTGACAGATTTTGCAACGGCGTGTAAAGCCATATCAGAGGCCTACAGGTGGTTTAAACTCTGACACCAAGTTGTTCATAAACCGTACGATAAAAAGAAGAAGAGCACCAAAATCTCACAAATATTCATCCTGTATCTAGGATCTAACCCTTTTAAAGCGATGGTTGCTCTCTAGTAAAGCCACTGTGCTAAACTGGTCGTCAATATTAAACCACATTATTATGCAAGGAGAGCTAATTTTAAAGGGAAAATCCCTAATAAGAACGCATAAACATGCGAACTTGAAACAAATATAATTATGTGTGCTAACAAATATTTGTTTCCTGAAACATGCGTGCCCTGACCCCAAGTTTCGAAAACAAACTGCGTTAACCCGCTCGTGAAGATGTTTCTTTAATGAATGCGACTAAACCTCAATTTTCTCAGACTCCACTAAAGTTGATTGCGTTGAAACCAAGATTATGACTTGACTGTAACTCAATTTTACAAATTATACAAGTATGTATGTAATACTAGCTTTAAAGGGTCAAAATTCTCAGCAATGAAATATAATATTATGCAAAAGGAAATGCAATCGAATGATGACAAACATTGGATTCTTTAGAGTCAAATCTTGATACTTGAATTGCGTAAACACGCAATTTAACACCTAATTTTAATTCACAATGTAATACCGAATCGATCTTTGATATATAAAAAGTCAAATAAACATAAATTAATACATATTGCGATAGATTTAGAATTAAGCGCGCTAGTTTCGCCTCAATTCGTTACTACAGAATACCCTTGTTTAACAATTAGAGCAACACATATGCTTTTGAAGAGGAAACACGTATGAATTAATTGGTTAGACCCAGGATTATTATTAAGATGGATACGGCGTTTTAATTGTGATGCATTATAAAATTGTTCTGTCATGTAATAGGAGACGTTTATATCAGGAGTTTAGTTAATAAGGCGGGTCACAGACCTCCCGGTTCCAATCCGATCCGGCCCATTTTGGAAGGCTAGAAAACAATACAAAATAACCACACCTCACATACCTACCGATCCGATCCGATCAGGTCCGGATCCATCTTGTTAGAACCGGTAGGTCTGTGACCAGCCTTAGTGTTTAGGCGCCGTTTCCGTCCATTTGTAAATTAATTTGAAAATATTATGACTACTTTTCATGGTGAGAATAAAATAAAAATGATTAACCATGAGTAATAGGTCAACGTTATTATTTGTATACGATTCGTTCACAATTCATATTATTGTATTGGACAAATTAATAAGTATGTTATTGGTATGACGTCATGAATTTGAATGACGTATCTAATACTTCAGATATAATGAAATTTGTAATCTTTTATTCAATTTAACAATAGAAAAAATACAACTATTTATAGCTTAATTCTAACAAAATATATAAAGTTAAAAAGTATCATAGAATTCATCCCCATCGATGTCAACCGGGAACCTGCCCAAAAGACTGGCAGCATTACCACGTTGAATGGCAATGCTGATTCTTTGGCCAAATAATGAACCAGCCCTTTGGTTACGTGGGTAATTTTGGGGGAAATGTTATGGAATTACAAATTATGAAATAAATAAAAGATGAATAGTGAGAACTGACCTCTAGTAGCGACGTCATCGGCGCCGCCGTACGTAGTAAACAAGACGTACAGCACAACAAGGATAAGCTGGAACACTATCAGTGGAGTGTACTTCCACTTCGACATCTTTTCAACCATATTGAGTTTTTCTTATATCTGGAACAAGAAAAATATAATCAGACACAAGTGTACATGTACCTTATTATGAGTTAGCATTGCAGGTCACTGTGGATGCGAGACGCAGCTACCAGCAGTGTGATGGAAAATGACCTGCAATGGTAGTAAGCCCGCAGTACACCTACATTTCGCCAGTTATAGATCCCAATGTCAACCATACCGTCAAAGCGTAATGTCATCAACCTGCCTTAAATCAAGAGTTTGTGCTGCTACTGAATATTACCTATTAAAAAAACCCAATACCGAGTGCCTGACCTGGGATTAGAACATACAAAACTCATGCTCGACAGTCGACAGTCTTATTTTTACTATCAGAAAGTCTATTATGTTTTTTCTTCGGTTCAGTATATTTCCAACTAGACTCAGTTAGCAAAGTGATAGGTTGACTCTGGCCAGAGTACGCAGAATAATGTTTGTTAGTAAAAACTTGCACCTATAGAGCATGTTGCACATGTAAAATGTTTACGCAAAATAATCTATCATTACAAAGTTATATTTAATGTTCCTAAAGTTACGTTTATTAAACTTACTAACTTAATATCCTCTAAAGTATTTCATGATGTTCCTTATAGCTAAGATTTAGTAGCAATATTGCACTTAACACAAATCTATATTATTCTCAGTCTTGTTTTTTAAAGGATACTGTCAACTGTCAATTCTGGCATAATGTTTTCAAAGTGGCATAACTTCGGCTATGGTTTAAAACGGAAGAGTGGGATACACTATGAGACAAAGAGTTTTGTATTAACCACTATGTGTACAGAATATATCTTGTAAACCACTTATACTATCAGATATACCTCATACCGACGAGCGTGTATGAGGAATGTGATGCGTGTGAATGAAGGAAAAGAAGTATGCCAGGATCGTAGCAAATGGAAATCCGTGGTCTCTGCCTACCTCTCAGGGAAACAGGCGTGAATTTATGTATGTATGTACTATTAGATATTTCTTACTTTTTATACCACTTGCATCTGACCGTGACTGATTCGACGCTTAACATCTTTTTTGACTTGTCCTACATAAAATACCATAGAGACTTCCAAAGATGGGTATTTTTTATTTCTCATGCGCATTACCTCGTTGGGTTCGAATCCTGGGCCAAGTGTTACTGTAATAGTTAGACTAATTAAATTATTATTACAAGGTGACACTTCTTCATTTGTATCAATTTATTCTTACTTCACACGTATAATTGTATGAATATTGTCATTTTCCTACCAGAGTATGCTGCCAAGGTTGATGCAAAAAATGGTGCTGTTTTTTTACTACATAATTGTTTTATGTAATGTTTACAGCTGTTTGCATGTATAGCATAAATCTTCCTTAAACAATGAGCTATATATTTTACTGTAAGATTGGGTTTTCATTGTTAATAATTAGTTTGCATAACGGAGCTAAAATGGAGTTGGGCAGGACACTTAGCTAGATGAGGTGACGACAGGTGGAGTAAGGTGTTGACAGAATGGTGACCAAGAACGAGCAAGCGAAGCGTAGGTCGTCCGGCAGCGAGATGGGTCGATGATAGTATAGAGATTGCGGGGCGCACCTGGACAAGATTGGCACAGGACCGCGGCGGATGGCATTGTTTAAGGGTGGCTTATACCCAGCAGTGGGATATTGAAGGCTGTGGATAGTGATGATGATGAATTAGTTTAATTTTAGCGTTTACGTCAAACGTATCTCTGGCACTGACGTAGTATTTACATCCTTGATTAACTATTCTCATAGTCTAGTTTTTTTATTTGCTTTGCTAACAATAATTGTTTACATTGGTTTCATAACAAAATCAATGAACCAAATTTAAGACAATAGTGTGACAATTACTTGTAGGTAAACTATGCAATGGATATGTTGTACCTATAATGGAAACAATAGAAAATAAAACCGGCCAAGTTCGATTCGGACTCGCACTCGGTTCTGTACTATCGTCACGGTTCATGAGATACAGCCTGGTGACAGACGAACGCACGGACAGCGGAATCTTATTAACAGGGGCCCATTTTACCCTTTGGGTACAGAACCCTAAAAATAACAAAAAGCTGCTAAAAATACTAATGTCTTAAAAACATTTAAATATAACTTTTCTACATAATAATATATTTTCTTGTGAAATTTCTATTTTATTAAATAGACATTTACTACCTACTTCTCTGGCCATTCTTTACTTTCTTTCGAGTTCTTAAACATTTGAAATCTGATACACATTTTCGGAGATAGACGATCGAATATTTTACTTGGTTATTACTTCTGTCAAACAAATGTTATTATTGTTCATCGTTTTGTATTGGTGGAGCTATGTTTATCAGTAATACAAGAAGGATATTCAGATCTTATAACCTCTTTATCGCCTATCAATGCATTAGTTGTTATTGTTCTCACTGCTAGGCATTTTTACCGCCTGATTGGCGCAGTGGTTAAGCGATTGGACTGCTGAGTTTCAATCGGTAAGTCTCCGTTACAGCACGGAGTCTGGATTTGTGCCTGTTAGATTGGGTCCTATAACTTGCGAAATTTGGGTGTATTATAATATGCGCACCTCTGCCTACCCTTTCAGAGGATACAGCCATGATATATGTTTTATGTGTATTGTTTACTTTTTTTATAACTTCGACAAAAATATACACTTTGACCCTTGAAATAGTCTCATACACAATAGCAGGCCTGTTTTTTTGTCACCAATTTTTTTTTTAATGAAAGGTCGAGTTGGTCCGGTAGCTGAAGAAGTTATTCGAGTACAATAAAATGTGGATTTGTAAAAACAATAGGCACTGTCTGAGCTAGACAGTATCTTTATCGTTACATTTGGTGCTAGACTTTCTGACAGTAAGAAAAAAATACAGTAAATCGGTGAACATAGGACCTTCTTGCGTCTTGGACCAAATAAATATACCAACATTACAGAGAAAAAACAAAACACGACTCTATGACATGTTATCATTACTTTATTCTGGTTAACTGGATAATGACCTACTATCCTAATCTTCTGAACTGGAGTAATTAGCGATGTAACCGACAACAATCATTGTGTTTGTTGCCAGTAGCAACGCTTTGTTTGATGTTATAATTCTTGGATTCTATTGTGTTTAAACGCGTGTATTCCCTGAAGGGGTAGGAAGAGGTGTGCCTATAGTACAGTCGACGAAAAATATGGTCTACCGCCCTACGGTTCGGGTTCATTTGAATGTAATTAAACAACAAGGTCGATTTTCCATTGCAATAATATTATGACGTCATGTCATGTGTCAAGTTTAAATTGTCACAGCTAACAACAACTCACCTCCTTGTCTAAGCATTATTTCAATAGAATTGATCAATTTAAAAAACGGCTTAAGTTACTAAAGGTTTTAATGTGATATTGATTGTTCTCGATAATTAGATATTATAAAAAGTTTTGTCAAAACTGGTAGACCATTTTCTTGGTCGTAGATACAGTTCACACCAACATCTCGCCAGTTATGTTATATGTCCCAATGTAATAATGGGCGAGCCTATTGCCGACTCCGGCTGCTACTGACAATTAACTAATAGAAAAAATTTATAACACTTTACTCAACACAAGATTAGAACCCAGGACCTCATGGATACCGCGCCAATCCATCTATTTACAAGGTAAAGCAGTGGTAGCTGTAGTCTGCTCTCGGGTAGTACTCGTTTTTCTTGAAATAAAAATACATTTATATGTTTCTCAACGGTTTTGTACCCTTCTGAAAATTACTGGCAAAAAGTACAGTTTTATATCACAGTTATGTTCTATTACCTAGATATAATTTATAAGCTCTCTCATTCAACGAAAAATATCGTGAAACGTTTTCATAGAAATACCAAGAAAAGACTCAAACTACCGATAAATCGAGCATAATGCATTAAGTCAATAGGAATCACAGTAGTTATGACCAATTAAAGACAGTTTTAGCCACGATTTCCATTTGAACGGTCGACGGGCGATCGAGCGATCATTATGCAATTGAGTGCACGTTAACTCGATGAAAATTTCCCATTTTATACCCTTCTGCTTTATGTTGGAAGGCAGTTTAATATTTGAATGGGACCAATGTATATTGATTCTCTATTTGCTAACGTTTGAAAAGTTTTCTAGTAAATTGCTGAGCCGATTTGTGTGGGGTTTCGTTTGCTTTTTTAAGGTATTATTAAAATTGTGTTAATCTTTGATGCAGATAAAGAGTTTAAAAAAAAAGTCAGCATCATCAGCCGGAAGGGAAGACGTCCTCTGTTGAACCATGGCCTCCCCCTTAGATGGGCGGGTGGAGGGGGGTGCCATAGTTACATACATATAGTACATACGTAAAGTCACACCTGTTTCCCAGATGTGTAGGCAAAGACCACAGATTTCGATTAGCTACAATCCTGGCATACTTCTTTCGCCTCATTCACTCGCATCGCATACCTCATACACGCTCCTCGGTTAAGGGTACTCCTTACTTGACCCTTTTGCAAAATATCTCCGATCAATCACTGCTCAAAGTTATCATGTGACAATTACGAAGAAGAATGATAGCAATGAGCCGTCCCCTATTCCATTTACTGGCTAAATATAGACCATGGATGCTAAATGGAGGAGGGACGATATACGATAAATTTGATATGAACAAATTAGGTTTGGTTCACTCGCTATAAATAAATATTAAACCTTACGTCCAGCAGTGGACTGATGTTAACTATAAGGTGATAATGATCATCATCATAATCATCATCATCATCAACCGGAAGACGTCAACTGTTGAACAAAGGCCTCCCCCTTAGAACGCCACAGTGATCGACAGCTTGCCAATTGCATGATAATGATGATGAAACTGAAATGGTATGGGTCTGAAACGAAGTCCAACATTTATTTACTTTTTAACCGACTTCAAAATAAGGAGGAGGTTATCAATTCGACTGTATTTTTTTTTTATGTTTGTTACCTCATAACTTTCGCTTGGGTGAACCGATTTTGATGATTTTTTATTTATTTGAAAGCTGGTGCCTCCCGTTTGGTCCCATTGCAATTTGATTTAGATCCGATCAGTACTTTTTCAGTAATTCTTAATAATGCTCTTTTTTTCACGTTCTCTACTACATTTTTCTATGATTGTTCTCCGATTTCTGCGGTTTTTTTACTTTTTAGTGCTTTTTAATTTGTTGTGAAATAATTTTGTTTTGAAGTTGGTTTTTTTTTGTTAAAATTTTGTTATTATATCAAAAATTAACAACTACTTTCTGAACTGCTTAATGATGTAGACAGAGATTTGGCATAGAGCACACCCACATTTTGCTAAAAGGTCCTTATGTGAAAGGAACGGCGAACGACATAAGTTCAAGTCTCGCTCGAGTCAATCACTTTTCAAAGTTCCCTTGTAGAATTTAGGCATCCTACAATTTAACACAGCTTCTAGTTCTTCTTCGTAGTTGTGTATCGACGATCAGTGTATTTGAAAATTAAATTAAATATTAATCTTTGTCTGACTTTCATACTCTAAAGCCCCTCTCGCATAAACATCTACAATTTGTCGCTCCTTAATAAAAGGACGACTAAGTTTCACTAGTAAAAATATAAATATTCATCATGAAATCCTTACTAAAAATAAAGTATTTTACAGAAGAACTATTCGTGTTGACAAAAGAAGGACAATTATTTATTTTATTGGAATAAATAAAGATCGACTTGGTATTGTTCGTAGAATAAAAGATAATTGAGGTCGATCGGAAATTGATTGGCGCATATCTTATAGATGCATTTATTTTAATAATATATAAATTATTTGTATGAAATAAAAATGCGCAAAGCATATTATGTAAAATGTTTTTTAGTCTTTTAACTTCCAGCAAAAAAAAATGTTTTCACACTTTAAATTAGTTTACAATTTACAGGACGTTATTAAGCACGTAAACCAAGGGCCTTAACCAAATTTAAATTAAAAAAATAGCGATATAATTGTTATAAAAACTTTTTAAATTTTTGTAGCTTCGTCTGAATTAAAATTCAAGACCATAGATCTCTCTATATAAATTTACTATTATTATCACACTATCAAACAAAAACAATAAAACTATTTAAAAAAATTGAAAGTACGTACCTCGCGCGCGTGTGAAGTCCCCAACGTCTAACGTCCGACACACCCGTGATGACTCGCGGCGAGCCCCTGTTTGTCAAACATCAATCAACTATTACTACTATTACGTAGCGGACACTGTGTGGAAACTGACAATATTATACTTCCTACTGAATCGCAAATAATAACGCTTCTAACTTGCCAAGTTTAATAAAGGCAGTTTAGTTCGATACAGTTTTAAGTCTAGACTCTAGAGCCAGTCAGTTTTCTTCTCGAGAATCGTGAGCCTTGCAGTTCAGTCGTCCTGTGAAGTTAAACAACGCTTGCAGCGGGCAACCCTCAGTCTTTACACATCAAGCCTACGACCTGCTTGGACTGCTCCGCTATGGGCTGCGAATTCGATTCCACTCGGGGCAAACATTTCGGAAACTGCAAATGTTTGTCTCGAGTTTGGCTGTTTGTTTGTGAAATTACATGTTTGTTATACGCGCCCACGTCACAGGAGAAATTTCCAGAGTAGGGCGACATTTTAAAAAAAACGAAACAAATCTGTCCTACACACTTAACTCTTTACTTAAACAAATTGTCAGAATAGAACAGATAATTCTATTATACCTGTCACCGTCAAAAAATAGCGATGTCAACAGACTTGTAAGAAGTGGAACAGATAACAGAGGTTCTAGAATCGATTATACATAAGAGGGTTAAGATCACACTCGGACACCACATTAAACTGATAGTCCTGCACCATCTCCCTTCGGTCAAGTCGGATGGCCGTCTTATCGGGTTATGAATGTGAGAGAATAGAGACTGCACATATTGTGTCTGTCCAATCGCTATTCTATCAATATTTATTTATCGATACTTTTAATATATCTTGCGTACATGACTAGTATTAGTTGTTAATACTTTATTGAAACTTCTATCTAAAATATAAAATTACATGATTATGTTTAAATATGAATTTTAAGAATTGTCTTTTTTTCTAAAATGTAAATGCTACATACACCGATGTTTTTAAATAACGTCTTCTCGTATAAGTACTGGTTATATAGCTTTATGGTTTATTTATACTCCATTCGAAATACCCACGTGAATTACATTTGAAGAAAGTAAACAAGATACTGATAAGACGATGATAGTTTTGGATGAAAATGGATAGATAAAAATAATATTACTTAATCACATATTTGCGAATTCTGTATTTGTTTACAAAGAGATAATAATAATTATATTGTTTTATAATTAGGTATGTATGTCACTGATAAAAATCGTTGTTTAGTTATGAACTGACAGATTTTTGGTAGCTTAGGAAACATAATCCCTGGACACTTGAAGTCTAAATGATAATAATTATGGTACTAACTTGATACTTCTGGCTGGAGGCTTAACCAGTCTCGCCTTTTGCCCGGTGAGGCCCAATATCTAAGACCCCTTTCCGGGCCGTCGGCAATAAAATATTCTGAAAAAAAAAACTTGATAAATCTTTCTAAATGTTTTTTTATCGGTTCCACAAGTGGAGACGCGCCAATTGTCACTAATTACGTAAAATACCAAAATCTAGACGACTCAAAAAAATTCTTTATCACAAAAATCAATAACACTATAGCAGGAGTATGACATAAACTAGTCCTGTCACGATCACACTAATTTCTTGTCACGAATATTTATCACACAGATTGTTATGACACTAGAATACACACGAGGATATAAGTAGGTAATTTTCACGTCACTCTATTTTACATAATGTCATATCTGTACAACGTCCATGTTACATAATCTTTATACTACTTTTTAACAGATAACTAGGTATCTCTTTATTAAAAACGCTGTAAAAATTGTTTGTACGATACACGCTACGAATTGAAGTGCCAAGCGTTGACTACGAAATATTACCTATTGTTTTTTTCTTTAAAAAAAAGTAATACTCGTACGTAACAGTGACGGTTAGTTACGTTTAAAAATAATGAAGTTTCAGCTAGAATTGATGTTTGTGTTTCCAGGTCGTGTTCTAAAAATACAACAAAACACATTTCTCATATTTTAAAACTCGTCAATACACAATAAATGTTACGCGGGGATATTGAAGAGCTCACAACGTAACAAGTAATGAAATAGTATTTTGTTTTTTTTGTTTGTTGTTTATATGGCATCCAATTCTATGGCTGTTTTTTATTTGTGATATTCAAAATATTATTTTTCGAATTGAATTAGATTAGATAATTACTTTTTTATGACAATAATGGCTGTGTGTGGGTTTATGTTTTGTAGATTGAATATTTAGTTTTATTTAACGTGTAGAGTTCACAGAAAAAAGTTGTGAAGCGTTCTGTTAAAATACCAACTAAAAAATAAATATTGAATCTAAAATATGTTGCTAGCGAAACATCAAGCTACAATCACATTTAAACTATAATTCAATTCTAAGAATTTTTAGTATTTTGATAAAGCAGAAACTTTAGCTTACCTACTTATATACCACCTCCAAAAAACCCCTAGTTATTAAATCGTCGTGATAGTTAATAATTGAAAAAAAAAACTGTTCTATAGATAAGTCACAAATCTAAAAGAAAATAAAGCTTACATAAATCATAATACCGTCAACGAAAACGATACGCAGCCCAGACATTTCAATAACAATCCGAATTCACATCAACTACCATCTTTGTCCCCCTCTACGTCCTAGAAAGAGATGCATAACCCAACGTCACAGTCGACAGACGGTACTTATCATCTATTTAGCGAATCGAACGCCCTTGCACTTGTATTATTTATGAACGGTTACAAGAACCGATTTGTTTGTTTGTTTGCATCAAACAAAACCGACCTAGATAATTATTTTGTTTTTGTTTACAATTTGAGATTTGTTGTTTCCAAAGTTTATGTTGAAGTGCTTCAGTTAATTGATAACGCGCACCGCATATAATCAAGTTGGTGAAATAAGTGGAAGCGGAAGCAAGACTGTTGAAGAACTTTTTGTTTTTCATTAGCAATGTATACCGCGTTGTTGGTCTTGGAACAGAGCCTTAAATTTCAGGAGCATGCGGATTTTGGACTTGTGTCTAATACATGGAGAAGGACCACTTTGTGTTATAAGGGATGATGTAATGTTTTGACTATGTCATCATCATCAGCAGGAAGACGTCCACTGTTGAACAAATGCCTCCTCCTTGGAACGCCACAATGAATAGACTATGTAATCTATAATCCCACAGAAGAAAGTATATAAAGCAACAAATAAGTTATATGAAAGTAAGTCACACTTCAACATTTGAATAAACTTTCTCACGAAGATGAAACCACAGCAAACAATGCAACTGAACAAAGCTTCCCAGAAACAACCATATTTAAATTGTTACAAGCCATCTGAACAATAAGAGTTAAAATAAACACGTACGAGTAGGTAAAGTAAGTGCAGAAACGAAACAATCAACTGGCTAATGGAAGTCTTAACCGCGTGAACTCAAAACCAGCGCCGCATCGGTAATGGTATCCGACCGTGTGTTGGATACCGTTTCACTGCGGATTTACGGATCTGTTAAATTAATGGTGCAATTATCGAATGTACCCAGTCTATTATCTGGAAACGTCATTACACTGTTGAGTCGAAGGTTTATATTGATCTACGCGTAGTTTGCCTTTACATAGCAATCTCTCTGTCGGATCTATCATATCTAAACATCTCTTAGAACTTGGGTCACTCATCATCATCGTCATCAGCCCGAAGACGTCCACTGTTAAACAAATACCTCACCCTTAGAACGCCACAATGAACGGCAAATTGTCATTCATTCGCATCCACCGGTTGCCCGCAGCTCTGACGATATCGTCGGTCCACCTGGATTACTCGACGAATAATTTTACATTACATTTTTAAATCTTTATGATGATAATGATGAGATTCTCATAATAACTTTTACTTAATGTACTGTCTGTTCAACACATCCCTGAAAACCATTCACAAATGAATGAAAGCTTATAACCGTGCCAGCTCAAACTGGTGCCGTCCAACTAATACCAGTATCATCCGGTTTGTTCCGCCCGTTTCCAGTTTAAAAGCCTACGTGACTTACTGGAATGGACTTTGTTTTAGTTCGTTTAGGCACATCACTCACTTTAATGTATGGACGAAAGTTTGAAACTAAAATTAATTTGTCTATTTTTTGTGACGGCCCTAATTGGGAATGAAGCGAAAGCTTTTTAAATGAAGATATTTTTAAAAGGGCGAACAAATGGGTTGTTTTAAGAGTTATAGATAATGATAATTTTAACGAATTAACTTGCATTTGGTTTCAAAATTCCATTATGTAGTTAGGTCCAGACAGTATTTTTATTAGTCAGTGTTAAAGCTCTATATATTTTATATTCATGTCAGTGGTTAATATGAAAGATAACACAAAAATGGAATGACCAGTTGACCACTATGTTCTGAAAGGTTACGATTTAAATGGTTAACATTAAACGTATAATGTAACCAACATTTTTATTCTATCTAACAAAAGCAAAATATAATTTATATGACTATTTGGAATAAGCCTATATACATTTCTTTTAAACTAGCTGCGCCCTGCTGTGCTACCCGCTAATTTTTTTCGGGATAATAAGTAGCCTGTTTCATTAAAATCCATTTGGTAGTTTTTACGTGGAATACATACATACATACTTACAAACTTTGCGTTTATAATATTAGTGTGATATGCTGGTCAAGAATCAAGTCCTACTTAAAAATGCAATCCTTAAATATTGCAAATTTTTGATTGAACATCAAAAAACAACAGTACAAAAGTCTACACAATAATCTCTAAGTTATTAAAATTGAATAACATCAATATTTAGAACTGTGTTTAACAAGCTTGACGTGTCTGACAGTCTGGCAGTTAGTACTGAAGGTAATAAAATATTAATCAGAAAGTAAAATAAAAGACGATTAAGACGGATTAGTACCTACACAAACAATTAAATAGTTGGAGCTTTGAAATAATTTTCGACAATTTGAATTAGTTTAATCACTTAGGTACCGAGAGTTTAATGAGTTGATAATATTTATTACTTTAAATCTGCCTATTATGAAACACTCTGCCTCGTTGGTCTAGTGGCTGTTGCGACAGTTGTGCAAGAGGAATGGGTTCGAGTCCCGGGTCGGGCAAAGTATTACTGGGTTTTCCATTTGATAAATCTCAGTAGCAGTATGAAGTCTGAATTTGTGCATTGGTGATTGGTTTGTGTGTTGATGGCAATATTTCGCTCCCTATTACGTTGGGACCTATAACAACATCATCATCATCAGCCGGAAGACGTCCACTGTTGAACAAAGGCCTCCCCCTTATAACGCCACAATAAACGTCAGCTTGCCAATTGCATTCACTGGTTGCCCGCAATTCTGACGATATCGTCGGTCCACCTGGTATAACATAACCTGGCAAAATGTGGGTGTACTATAATACTTATAATTATATGATAAAGAAACTTGCCCACGGTACGAAACACTGAAAAAAAAACAAGTAGAGACATCTGCAATGACCTCGTTAATAATAAAACAACTCTTTGCAATATTCCCTATTCCATATTTTCTGATATAGAAAACAAAGTTTTGCCCAGAATGAGTTATACGTTCATGCGCAAAGTTTTAAAGTTGACTAAAGAAAAAGTTTTCGCAAAACATGGACAGGCTAGTAGCCGAGCCGATATATAAGTTATGCACCTATAATGCATAAGTTATGCCAACGTCGTGCGTTTTCGTTTGAGTAACTTACTTTACACCTGAAATAAAAAGGCAAAAGCAGGCGGATTTTAGCCATCATTAATAATTTAGCTTACATAAGCTTCATATGAACTTATCTACAAAGACGGACTTTATTTGAGCATTTTAATGATGCTACAAAACTGGGACCAGAATAATCATCATCATCATCAGCCGGAAGACGTCCACTGTTGAATAAAGGCCTCCCCCTTATAGGCGGGGGGGGGGGGGTGACTCTTGTCAAGCGGCTTGGGGATCGCAGTATTGGTGGTGAAGTTACAGAAGACGCTGCTGCCCATTTTCTGGGTTTTTCGCTTTGTCGCCTCTTACGACACCCACGTGAAGAAAGGGAGAGGTCAATTCTAGGCCGGATACCACTCAGCAGGATTAATATATAAGTAAAAAGAGGACGTTATTGTACCATCTTAAATATCCATTTAAAGATAACGATGCAATAAGAGGTCAAGTGAAATTAATTCTCTTCTTGCTAACTAAAGAAAATATTTAAAAAAGTTGTAGTTGTCTAAAAGGCTTACAACTATATTGGGCACATGAAATGTGATTAAAATAGGTACTCGTAGTTTCAGATTCTAAGCCAACATGGTTGGTTCATAATACCTCTATTTTCTGCTGGCAAAACACAGCTCTAATTTGAAACGTAGCACTATTACAAACCGTAGGTACAAACCTCAGATCAGTTTTAAGCTCGAAACACACGTTAATAAACCAATTACCTACCATGTAAACCTAAGTTTAAGTCTGTAGTCTACTCAAATTTATAAATGGGTCGGCTTGTCTGAAGTAGCTCGTCCTCACAGAATAATGGCGTAAAGTTTTGGCCATTCTGTTACTGCGTTCCATGAGATAAGTGCCAAGTTCAAAAAGTATAGCTAACGTATCTTCACTTGTGTGCGTGTTTTCTCTAAAGAAGTAGGCAGCGGTGAACTGTACTACATGCATTTTGCCTGACTATTTAAGTTTCATAATAGGAGAACGAGGAATGACTGTAATAACTATTTCGTAGTGTCTACTTTACAAAGAGGAAACCGGCACGTTTGAGATTTTGCAACGGAGTGTAAAGTCTTCAGAGCCCTACAGGCGGTTTAAGCTATGACGCCAGTTTATCATCAACCCTACGATAGTAAGAAGAAGACTATAAGCGACGTTAATAGAAAATTCAATGGTGCTTAAAAACTGGCAAACTAATGCGATTGAGTGCACCTCTAACTTTAATATAGAAAGTTCTAACTTAGATGCGTGGATTAGATCATTTTCAAACGGTACTTTATTTGTCGTAACATCCCACCCGTATAACACCATTCTTATTATCATAACATATTGCATCTCAACACATAACCAGCTCACGGCAGTTGCAGACACAATAGAAAAACTATTGTTCGTGGTGACCTACGGCGGCGCGGACAGGGTTACGTTAGGTCACGTCTTCTGACATAATAGTCACGAGTTGCCATGGTGAGATTGGTACAGGTCTGCGCGAATGACATAGTTTAAGGGACCTATATCCAGAGTTGGTATATTGAAGGCTGTGGATGATGATGCTACCATGAACCCAGTACATAGTAGCGAGAGATAGTTTAGACGCTTGTAATGTCTTACTGGACACTTGGGACCTTCCCTAGGTTAGAAAAGGTCTATGAAGATTTTCATTCCATTAGTTCAAAACAAAGGTCACGTTAAGTCGAAGAAAAAAGTGAGTTAAATGCGACATCCATTTACTTTGCGCATCAAAACGTGAACTGGCTAGCAACAGTACAATACATTTATACGTACAATAGCCACAAATGAGTGAAGAATAAGCCACGACATTTTTCCGAAGGTGCCACAATAGTCGATTAATGGAGAGTAAATCAGGTGTATCCACCTGATTGAATCGGTATCGGCGTGAACACTGATAACTTCGTTGCGGAAACTCGATTCTGAGGGTGTAGTTCGCTTTCGGGTCTAATACACTTGGTTTAGCGATGACGAGAGGTGGGTTGAATAAACAGGTCAATAGCGAACGGTTAACTGATGATTATCTTTGACAAATTGTTTAGTGCAGTGACTTTAGAGAGGTTGCCAAAGTGTTCGAGTTCGTTGGTTAGTCTTCGCGTTAAATGAGCAATAAATATGCCCGACAGATAAATGTTAATAGGCTTTATTGCAGTAGATATAGGTCTAGCAATATGTGGTAGTAAAAATGAATGAAATTGATATAAATAATAATGTGACATTTGGATCAAATAGTTGTCGAAGTGATAGAAAATGGTCACGTCTGTGTTCCCGAAAGTTTAAACACGTAGATGTACTGATCCACTTTTACTTTTCGGCGCAGAAGGCAATAAAAAACGCGCCGGGACTACAACCATCCATATATCGGGCAGGTGGCCAAGACCTTTTCCAAACTGGGAAACTGTAAAGTATTTGGAAATATGTATACGGTGTAAATGGGAACGAAATTTTTCCTGCCTCACATGGCCATAGAATTATTTATTTATTTTAAACTTTATGCAATAACTGGTTACTTGGCGTACCTAATGCCTGAGGCATTCCCAACTATAGAGTGGTACAGAGACAAAGAGGTAGATGCAATATAATAATATAGAATAGGTGGTAATAAATACAAGAAATGCTAATATCAAATTAATTTATAGACAATAGGCTTACATTACCGACCGCTGAGTGGTATCCAGCTTAGAATTGACCACCCCCTTTGCTCCCGTGGGTGTCGTTAGAGGTGACTAAGAGACAATCCAGAAGATGAGCTGCAGCTTCACCACCAATACTACGATTTCCAAACCGCTTGTAGGAGCCCCTTTAAGGGGAGGGATGGATATCTTTCGGTTGATGATGATACATAAATAATTATGAATTTATGTAAATGAACAATACATGACCTATTATCATAAAAATATGAGTTTTCACAAAATCCAATTATATGTTTGTTTAAATACTGACGCTTGTAACTGCTATGAAACATCCTTGTTTATACCAACTTCTGTCAAACATTGCCAATATGTTGTCAGTTAAAGCGTGAAGTACCAAATGTTTTCTAAACACAAAAAATACAAATGGCTGCATTAGGAAGCGAATAGTGTTTATAAAACAATTTAATGTGTAAGTAGGTATGGGGTCCAATAGGGTGAATGGAAACTTAAGGGTGGATAGAGACAGAACTTTGGAACTATATTTTAAATTATATTATAAAAAACAATCTGAAGTTCGTTTTGACAACTAACTGTAATAATTGAATGTTTAAATCTGTTGCAAAATTTTTGGTTCTATCCACCCTTCTGTCTGTCATTTGGAGGGGGAGGGGGCTGGGGGGTTCGAATCGTACATAATAATCGACTTTGCAAAACATTTGAGATAATATTCTGTATATAAAGCTTTATTACTGAAATTAGGAGGCACGATCTAATCATCAAAATATTGAATTTAAAAGAGCTGGCTAATTTTTTTCCAAAGAATCATCATTGCTATTCAACGTCGCAATGCTGCTGGGATGAACATTATGATGCTTTTTAACTGTTTATTTTTGTATATATTGTTTTTAATTTGTGATAGAATTAAGTTGACAACAGTTGTAAAATATCTATAGCAATTAAATAAATACATCTTGAAAAAAAAATACGCCAACATTCCATACTGAATAAATAAATACAAGATAGGGGGGGGGGCCACAAAGAATATCGATCTATCTCTCTACTATCACTTGCTAGCAGCACCAGGCTTACATAAATATCTATAATCCACAGTGATAAAACGTCTACCCCTAAGTGCAATCAAGCGTGAAGATAATACAAATCCATTTCAATGTATATATCGAACACCGAACACGATACAACGCTCCTCTTTACTAGTATTTACAGGCAGGCGTTTGCGTGTAAACATAACTATTTATGTTACGTTAACTACGTTTGTGGAGTTTGTCAACCGTTCGTGCTTCGTGAATTATTAATTAGCGATTTATTTAGAAGTTTAGTGAGTATTACGACTAGTGACGTCTATTGTATACTTCGTATATTTTATCATCACGTCTGTATTTTTCTAAGGGCTTGGTAGAGTACTGCATAAAATAAGAACCAGTATCATAATGCTACTGAATGTGGCTGTAAAAGTACTTTTGTACATAGTAATAGTAGGAGATAAAAGTATATTTTCAATGCACACCTACTATCCTATTCTGAAACACTAATATTATCTCGCACGTTACCTTGCTATGCGCTAGTGTCTTCGATCAACACTATACTAGGACTAAGAAGAAAATTATATCGTTTATGTGGCCGAAGAAGCTTTACGTAAACATTAGTATTTATCCCAGAAAGAAGTTATAAAGTCTTAATGTAAACTACGATTGGAGTATACTTACTTCAAATAGGACCAACAAATATGGTTTTATTTCTCGGGCCGTTTTGAAACGTTTATCGGTAATCTAGTCACATTGCTGATCGAACATTCGATCGACCGGTGGATTGTCAAATCAAAGGTTGCAAGTTCAAACACCGACACGCACCAATGTCATTTCGAATTCATATGCGTATTATAAATTCGTTAACAGTCGCTGAAAACGGTGAAGGAAAACATCGTGGGGACACGGCACATCTGAGAGTTTTTTCAACGGTGTAAAGCCATGTCAGAGGCATATAGGCGATTTAAACTCTGACACCAGGTTGATCACTAATCATACGATAAGCAAGTTGATCGTTGGCTAGTGTCGAACTCACCGCGGATTTAAAAGTGAGTTCGTAAGTGATGTCTTTAGCATAGCACGGCTATAGTACCTCGTGGCGGCGTGACGACAAAATTATGTAAACAAAACAAAATTACCAAGATTACACACTTGAAAAGGCGCATCTTTTCTAATCGCTATGTTAAAGAACTATAGTTAGACAGTTATTGTTCTTTGTAGTTCGAGCACCTGTGCATTTTATGCACGTGTTGTGCACTTTACCTGTCTTATGACGTCATTATTCTGCACGACTTTGTACCGCGTGTAATGGGACGGGAAATGAGTCCTTTTATGCTCTTTGTGTTAGAGATTAAGGTCTGCGTCGCTTAGAACAATGTTTAAGATATTTTGATTTACAATCTCTTGATTGTCTGTATGTTTATCATTACGTTTATGTTAGGTTAACAATTGTACACATTTTGATAAAGATTGTATTTCAAGTCTTTTTAAAAAAAACCCGTTCTGGACTGCCATTGGAGAAGTTTGCACAGAAAAAAAATCAAAATAAAAATTGACAAAGAAGACGATCCCGAGACCTAGCATTAAGCAGGTGCACACTGGAAATACTTTTAAACATACATTAAATAATTCATACAAAAATTGACCCTATATTTCAATTTAATAATATGTATTATGCATAATATATGGTTCAAAATTCACATAATATGCAAAAGGCATCCGTTATAAGAAAACTCTAATCAATACGCATCTCATTACTACTTATATACCTTCGAATAAACCAATTGTCACTGCCAAAACAAAAGAAAAAGCATAATAAGGAAAAGTAAAATACCTTTTACAGAACCAGGAAACTAAACTGCCAAGTATCAAGAATTTCCCAATTCTCCAAGACCAGCTATATTTAACCTAACATTAGCATATTAGCCAGTCTGCTCCCTATCCGGCCATAACGTACCAACCAGGTCCATTGAAGCTTCATCTTAAAATAGATTATTCTCGCTGGCCACATCTTATCTCCTCAGTCTCATACAATATTTATGCGTGAAGAACACAGAATGTCGATTACTCGTTGGTTTACAAAGATATTGGTTGGCTAGATACGTTATACCTAATTCCATATGTATGATTACTTATTCAACGTCAAATAAGACTTGGGTTAGCTCACCTTTAGTAATCGTCACCTTATTGACTCCAGCCGTGCAGTATTCTTTGTATGAAACTCCCTACTGCAACGCACACTAATCGGAATCGTAACGTAATCGCCTGATCTCGGGACAAGCTTGAATCGATAAACCGTAAGCATGACGTCGCCTAGGGGATGGTCAATAGGCCGGATACCACTCGGCAAGATTGATTTATATTATTAACTTTAAAACATTTCGTACTATTATCCCATCCATTCACTCTACATCTGAATTTCCACTCCACAACTGACGATTCTTGAGCGAGAAAGAGACAGCACGATTATCACACAACACTTAAGTTTTAGATGCTCTTTTGTAATCTTTATTGAGTGGTTGTAAATTGACTTTCCTAAGAACCCTCACAACTCCAAGAGTGTTACGCACTTCTCAGAATATTGTATATTAAACTGGAGATGTAATTTTTTGTTTTAGAAAGTAAATACTTTTTACGTTTCAAGTAAGCGCCTTTTGTACGTTTGGGAAATGATGTGCTTGCGTGATTTTTATGTTATGGAAGTGGTGTGTAGCGTCACATAATATTATGTTAGAATTCATCATTATTCATTTAATATTTTATGGTCCTTGGGTCCAATATTAGTCACTTGAATTATTTATTTTTTAGTTTGTCCTAGGCTGTGTAAAAATATTAGATAAAATATGTTTTATGGAACCCTTGGGTTATTTGCCTAACCTATTCAAGTCTGAATAAATTATTGCTTTATTCAAAACATCTGGATGATCAGAGTTGATCTCAACCTTCTTTAAAGAATACGAGCTTATTGACTGCGAAATCACTTCAATCGGCTGCCGTACATATTCGTTATTGGCTCTATGTGAACCAAACTCAATTTGTTATGAATGAACTGAATACCCTGCTTGTGACAATAACCTTGTTGCTTCAACTCCGAATGTGATAAGTCGTAATAATATTTATCGTGACGCTTTTCAGAAGATTAAGTTAAGCCGAAGCAGCACCTGGTCCTTTTATACGTATACTAGCTGCGCCCGCGGTGTTATCCGCTACATTTTTTCGGGATAAAAAGTAGCCTATGTGTTAATCCAGGATGTCAGCTACCTCCATATGAAATTTCATTAAAATCCATTCAGTAGTTTTTAGGTGAAAGAGTAACAAACATCCATCCATACTTTCGCGTTTATATAATTGGTAGGGATTGGTACTTTATGGTTCCAAAAAAGAAAGTTATATCTCTCTCTATCAACAATTTGTATTCATGATTATTATCAGCATGTCAGCCAATACTAAATGAATAGTGAATATTGTAACATAATACGGCGTTGGCTAAATTTAGGTCTTTTGGGAGAATATGAATGTTGTTTTAATCTGCAATTACATTTAAAATGAATAGAGAATGGATAACAAGCCGTCCCCAACGGATTTATATTACTGTGGTTTTGGTAAATAAAAACTACGGTTGTAATACTCAGAACATGTTATAAAGTGTTTTGAGTATTTAAATCGAGGCATATTTATAACCTAAAATTCTATAGTAGATATATTATGTAATACACGAAACGAAGAAAATGGATTATGTTGTATAATATTTAAAAGGTGTTACTCAGTTTTACTTACGTCAAACTATGAGTAAGTAAGCTCTTCTGCTTCTGCTGTAAAGTTGCTTTTAAACTACCCCAGTACCTATCTAACTAATAGTGGAGATTGTAAAATATAAAATGGTTTAAAAAAATTATAATATGAAGTAATAGGTACATACATTAATTAATATCATAAATATTATACATTGTGGCGTTCTAAGGGGGAGGCGTTTGTTAAACAGTGCACGTCTTCCGGCTGGTGATGATGATGTTGACGATAAATATACATACATAAATAAGTAATTTAACTTAAGTGACAAGAAGTGGAGATGGTTGTCTGTTAATTAAAAAAAAAACATGCGTGCTTTTCGGCCAGCAGCTGCCGCAAGTAGAAAATTTTCAGTAACGAAATATTATACACTAAACTATGGAAGTAATTATCGGTGCGATCACTGTATCAGCGGCCAATACTTCGGCAATTTTGAGTCAGAGCACTGGCAGCTTCGAGTGTCACAACACTATTTGGCAACTTACAGTCCGGTCACTGCACCAAAATCGCGCGACATAGCGACTGCATTATTGCTCTCGCGGCATTCATGAGCACTTGACAGAGATGGACGCGCGAGCTAGATTGATGTACGCTTATCGCTTAATTGCCGCGACTAGTGTGTGGTAATACGATTTCGATAATCGCGTTTGAATTAACTCTGTCTAGAATAATTTATGGTGCAGTAAAAAAATCTATCATTCTAACCTATTATGACCAGCGTTTCTTGATAATTGAATTATTTTCTGCAAATACGTTTTAAAAACGAATTTAAAAGTCAGTTTACTGAGTTTTACGGCGCTGATACCTTCTTCCTGGTGTAAGAGTTTAAACCGCCTGTAGGCCTCTGACATGGCTTCTTCTCACACCGTTGAAAAATCTTTCAGTTGGGTTTCCTCACGATGTTTTCTTTCAACGTTTTTAGCATCTGATAATTAATGTATAGTGCCTACACACATGGATTCAAAAAGACATTGGTAAGGGTTTGAACTTGGCAGTCCAACGGTCATACCACTCGGTCATACTGATACTTTAGCACTTGGGCATCGGGGCAAAGAGAGGTCGAGGTTTTAGAAGACTGTCATACGCTAGATCAGTGATTATTTAGATTAATATACACTTTATTGAGGGGTATTATATTACCCAGTAAAGTGCAGTGAAGGTCACATACCCATTCGCTCCATTTAGAGTACTTAAAATCAGTTGCATCTGGTAAAATAGACAGCCGTAAGATAGTTGAGAAAGGCTAGGTAGGTGGTGATGATGAGATTTTTTTTAAGAAGGTCATATCTCAACTAAACAGTTCATATTTTTAAAATAAAATAATTACGTATTCTGGTCAAGATTTTATCACCCAAAAATATAAAACTCGAGTCAAAACACGAGGGTAACTTTCTGACACTATATCCATAGGGAGCTAGAACATAGAACATGTTTGTAGAAACATAATTATGTGCCCAGTGTTTATGTATTGTGTGTAATTTGAGTTTAGAAATTATGTAATCTCTTCATTAGTTCAAATTAGTGATCCATTAATAATTTGGATTCTCATCAACTGTTGAACTTGTTTAGTGCTCTGTCATACATTATATTATCCCTAAATAGGCAGAAATACGTTGTCAAGAGTCTTAACTCGTCACTGATTATGATTAAGTCTTGTGACCTTTCCAGGTGACAAGTCCATTGCTGTTCATTGGGCCCACCAAGTTAGGACGTATTTAGAAACGTTTTCGATTGCTAAAACTATCTAACTAAAGGCAGGTACAAGTGCAAACGCGACGGCCTCGGCAGTATTGCCCCCTTACCACGAACTCTTAAAGCAGGACAGTTTCCATTGTGGAAGTTAAATGTTGACGACCTGATTAGCGCAGTGGCTAAGTGATTGGACTGCTGCGCTAAGGGTTGCGGGTTCGATTCCCGCACGGAGCAAAACTTTGTGCGAACCACAGATGTTTGTACCGAGTCTGGATGTTCGTGCATGTGATATTTCATGTTTGTGATACGCACCCACGACACAAGAGAAATTCCTAGTGTGGAGCGACGTTTATTTAAAAAAAAAATGTTACACTACTATGCACGGAAAAAGTCCTACTTAACGAGTTCATGGTAACGGGCTTACCGGTAGTATAAGAATAAAAACGGCATTAGTTGGTTCTTATAGCTTACAACTCGTAATTCCGGCGATGACAGAAGATCTTCAGAGAAAGGCTGATTTTTACTTAATACCCAAAGGAAAACTCCATAAATACATAATGATTTGAAGCAATATTTTCAGTTGCAAACATTGAATAACGATTGACTTGTCTAGATTGGACAAGCGGCTCAGAGGCCAGGTTCAAACATTTAAAATTTTCAACTCGTTTTCTACGCAAACATTACTCAAGACGATTTTGCAAAATTCATCTCCTCAAGGAGTGAAGTGGGTTTTAAAGTTTGTTCTTGTTCTATTAATTCGGAACTTCGCAGAATTACTATAAATATTAAATGATGTACGACGTATTGGGGATTTCAAGTTTTTAAATGACCTTTGTGAGTACCGAGCAACATAACTTTGCTTTTATTTAAACTAACTAGAAAATTACCAGCGTCTTCATTTATGTATATTTATAACAACGGGTGGTATGGCGCTACTTGGGAGAGGCCTATGTCCAGCAGTAGTAGAGTATTTCTGGAAACAAATAAACCAACCGATCCATTTTCTTGATTCAAACCCGAATGTGCCATTTGAAGTGTACCATGATCAACATCACAATATCTCACCTGTATTCTCCGAAAGGGTAGACAAAGGTGCACATATAGGTCGTACTACCTACCCATTTCAGCTTGTAGTAAATTTAGATATAGGTCTCAATGTAATAGGGGGAGAACTTGCTGCCAGTAACGGATATTTATCATAATTATATAATTTTGTAATGCCTTCTTTTGCTGTGCCCTAACAGGGTCCATAACATTGTACCTAGCTTTAAGCCTCTTTAACATCTATGTAACATTATGGAATGCAAATAAAAATATGAATATGATATAAATCCAGGCTTGATCCGGGATTCGTACCCAGAACCTCATGCACGGCAGTCCTGTTTAATTATCACTAAATCAACATATTTTAGGTACTTGTTGATTAAAAAATTTAATTTTAGAATGTATTAAGAAAAAATACAAGGAGGACGCAAAGTATAGTGATTTGAAGATCCTCGATTATTTTCAGCCTTCAGGGACATAAGATCCCTTATTTGGCGTAGGTATTGTTTATTGGGCGGGTATTATACGGTGTTCGGTGTTGGCGTAATAAAAATGACATCTCCCGTTTGTTTATATGATGCTTATTCTATTATGGCTTTTCTTTTATTAGCGTTTTTTTTATCGCGTACCCTGCGCACCTTAATTCATGTTCCTTGAAATATTGGGTCAGGTCGGATAAAAAGTTCTGGTTAGAAATTCCACAATATTTTTTTCACCCTTCTCCTATCACATTAATTTCCTTTGTTGGCGCGTAACGAAACTTTGTAAATTTACCTATTTGTACCATATTTTTTAAATGAGTATCCTTTGGAGTTTCTGGCCGGTTCTTCTCCATTGCAATGACATTTTGGAACCGTGCATCCTAACGTTTCATAAGCGCCTGTAATAGGTTTACATGAAATAAAAACATTTTGAATTGAATTGAATAAGTAGTACCAGAATTGTCGTGTTTGGTCTGAAATGAGTGATAATACGCATAGTACAAACAAGTCAAACAGGAAAGTTTCCCACGTGCATATATTATACACAAGCCTACTGATCGGTTACTGGACTAATAATATTATTATAAATAATCTCATATATATTTATTATTCAAAACTTTTAGAACTAGGTACCTCTATTCGGTGAAATGTAGGTTCGAAAATAAAAACGTGTAAATTTAAAATATTTTGAGGCAATCCAATGATAATAAAACATAACATAACATCACGCCTGTAGTCCCCGAAGGGAGGTGCACATACAGTACCCACATTTAGCCAGTTATGTTTTTAGGTCCCAATGTAATAGGGGGCGAGCCTATTGCCATCAACCGGGCACAAATCCAGACTCCGTGCTGCTACTGAGAATAACCTAATGGAAAAACCCAGTAACACTTTGCCCGACCCAGGATTCGAACCGAGGACCTCGTGCTCAGCAGTCGCGCTTAGCAGCCACAAGACCAACGAGGCAGTCAAGCTAATAATAATAATGTATTATAAACCCAATGATCTTTCAAAGATGTTAATTAAGTATTGTTTACGAATCCCGATTCGTCATTAGTATGGTTTCAGATGGGTTTATTTTATTCCTATTAACAGTGTAATCATTTTGTTAGACGGATCAAATTATTTCATAGGTTACACGCATTTCGAGTTGAAAACTAGTTTGTAAGCTGATTTGAGAATGACAGCTTGCGGTGAGTTGTCCTTAGTTCTGAAATTATAATTTTCTCTTTTGATGGACTGGTAAAAGTTCATCAAAAGTGAAAATAATATTTACATAAAGTGTATTCACTGATCCTAAACTTATAATTCGTTTTTATGTTTGTATATTATGTTTAGAACTAGTAGTTATAAAGCAACTGTATTTTTCTTTATTTGGTCTGCCGCAGGCGCAGCCCTATGATGGGCTTTATCTGCTTTACCAGACTTTTTGGCGAGACCCAAAAGCCTCCAGCCAAGGGCAACATGTTCGATCTGTGAGGTTATATTTGCTACAATCAAGGTTGTAAGTGTCTTTTGATTTGACGGTACGTCATTCATTTTTATAACCTACAGATGTTTGTACCAAGTCTAGATGTATCAATCGAAAAAGATAATAAGAAGTCCTAGAGGTCGTTAAGCTAAAAAAAGGTAAGTTAAACTCCTTTTGAAGACTGCCAGCGTGATTTTAGTAGAAGGGTAGGAAGGGAGAGCCTTAAAATTTTAATAGTTTTTGTTCATCACGTCAGCCTATTGAATTCCACTGTTGGACGTAGGCCTGCCAAAGGGTACACCACATGCCCGCTCACAAATTGTCGCCACCCAGTCACTACTAGTTACGTGGAATAGTAAGGCGGCCGCTAGGGGGCCGTTTTCTTTGGCTACTCTTTATGGGGGGGTTTTGCCCATAATCACCACGCAGGCAGACGGGTTGGCAACCGCGGTATGGTAAACAACACCAAAACAGGGGACCGCTGCTGTTAATGCCCCCTACAACCCCCCTTAATCGCCTGCTAAGACACCCACGGGAGGAAAGGAGGGTGATCTATTCTAGGCCGGTAACCACACAGCTACAACGTTTATTGCTAAGAAACAAATTATCCAAGTTCTACTGTTAAATAAACTAAATAAAAAACTTTAATTTTCTTCCAAAAATCCTTGATATACAAACTTCAAGTCTTAACAAAAGACTTTAAGGTCCTAATGTCAATGAAAGGGTCCTACAAAACTTTGATTACCCATCAAAGAGCTGCGAAGGTTTACTAAATGTTTCCCCAAGACCTAGCTAACTAAATAGGGTTCTCTTTGCCTATTATCCAGAATTTATTAAAGCTAATTTTTGGGCAAACAATTTAAAAGTTATGTAAAAATTTTGGAAGTGTTTAAGTGATTTTTATCTATTATATTTATTATAGGGTTATTAACATAGTGTTAAATAAACTTCAGGTAAAATAAGTCTGTTTCTTTTAGTTATTTGTGTAACTATACGAATGTTTGTATTTCAGCTGAGACTAGCCAACTACGCAGGAGATATTATAAATGCACAAGTAGGTAAGCGCAAATGCAGGTGCACACCCTATTGCCTCACTCTCATAGTCCGGTGGGATGGTAGACTGACACGATCGGTGAGAAATCAGGCGCAGAACCAACAGCTTAACGTGCCTTCCGAAGCATGGAGCAGCTGGACATCTCAAAAGAGTCACCCATCACAAGGTTGACCGCAGCGAGCACAGTTTAACCTCGCTGATCGGCGGTAACCACGTAGCAACGAGGTCTTCAAGCAAATGATACTGAATATAGAACATAATTTATTAATCTAAAACATTTGACGCGGTAACGATCGACTTCAAAGAATGTTGTTCTCTTTTGTCCCGAAATTCATCTTAAAGGTTTCAAACCTTTCCCTAAACAAGAATTTGTAACGGTACAGGCAAAGACATAAATTAAATTTATAAATTCCCATCTCAATTTTTGCCCAGAAACCGTCACCCTAGAAGGAAATTATTTTCGTAACTCACGATATACGACACTCTTGCTGAAATGCGAGGTACGTAAAAAATTAATCATCCTCCAAGCCTTATAAGTGCTGACTTAAGACAGAGAAATGATTAAAATTTCATTAACCAAAATGTAAGAGAAAGATTCTCTGAATAATTGAGGGGTGACGCACAGGTGGCGGCTCTTGAAGGGGAAACAACTGGTATCACTTTGCTTATTACGCTCTCAGGCTTCAAAAAATGTAAGTATTAAAAGTGTTTTAAATATAAGATATTTTTGGAGACGACACTTTTTATTTTAAGAACCTTTTAGGAGATCATTAGATACGATTACGATGGCATAATATTGTATAAAGACTTCATGACATTAATTTTTTTCGCTTATTTTTTTTTGTAATTCATTGATTTTCGTGATTTAGCGTCTTAGTGTAGGTATTGTAGGATTAATTATCATGATCAGCCTATAGTATGTATAGCCCATGTCCACTATACAAATATGAATAATTATATAAAACACGAGATGTCATTGCCTCGTTGGTCTAGTGGTTGCTGTGTGTGTTACTGTGTGCGCGACTGCTAAGCACGAGGTCCTGGGTTCAAATCTCAGGTCGGGCAAAGTGTTACTGTGTTCTCCATTAGGTAATTCTTATTAGCAGCACGGAGTCTGAATTTGTGCCCGTTTGATGGCAATAGGCCCGCCCCCTATTACATTAGGACCTATAAACATAACTGGCGAAATGTGGGTGTACTGTATGTTCACCTCTGCCTACCACTTCGAGGAATACAGGTGTGATGTTATGTAATGTAATAAGATGTCATTATTCTTAATATTCAGTAATTCTGACCTTACTCCCTTTAGTTTTCTACTTCGAAATACAATTAAATTATTATCGTCGCGCTACATGACAACAATTTATTTATCCAATAATAATTTTTATATTCTGTTATTTGGAATTACAAGTTCTGAAATTGGAATCGTTTAATTACTATAATCCTAGAAGAATTAAATAACATAACATCACGCCTGTATTCCCCGAAGGGGTTGGCAGAGGTGCAGATATAGTATCTACACCCACATTTCCCCAATAATTAATTTATAATTATTCATTTGGAACTTAAACTGATAGGTCCAATAAACACGATGTTTACAATAATATCCCTAATTAAACCATCATCATTAATATATGGCAGGTATGCCAAATAATTGTGCCCCTGGCTGTGTATTAGGTATTAGTGCCTGAAGCTCTGGGCACAATTAGTGGTTTGACTAATTTAGGTTAGCACAATTAATTACAGTAAAATTAATTTAAGTTGTCATGTTCATAATTTTTCAAATTGCCTTTATCAATTTAGATACAAGCTTAGCATCGGGAACATTGTATAATTACTCCAACGTCAAATCATTATTATCATCAGCTGGAAGACGTCCACTGTTGAACAAAGGTCTCCCCCTTAGAATGCCATAAAAGTCACATAAGTAAAAAAAAATCCTATCCTTATAGGTAAATACAATACAATATTCTTTATTGCACACTATTATACAGACA
Source organism: Abrostola triplasia (assembly GCA_946251915.1). NCBI lineage: Eukaryota > Metazoa > Arthropoda > Insecta > Lepidoptera > Noctuidae > Abrostola > Abrostola triplasia. The sequence goes on along the minus strand of OX276434.1, from coordinate 2,130,349 downwards.
TTAAACATAGTAATTCAAAATTAAAAAAAAAACAGTACACTGGGCGGCTTCATCACTAAAACTATATCTTCCAGGCAACCTTATCATGGACTGGAGCAATAAAAATTAGTACTACATTAGCCGCTAATATTTTTTATCCTGAAACAAATGAAATAACAAATTGGAGTGTTTCCTATGATATCGTGTCATTAATGTTTACGTCCGTAAGGAAGTCTATCAGGACACATACCGCGTACCTACTAAGAGGAAATTCGAAAGAGGCATTGTATTCATATCACGACGGATCAACTGAAAACGCACTAAAGTATACCATATAGTGCACCCATGTAAGTAAATAATACAGCTGCTTGTGGGTGCGTTTAACGGCACGCCATTTTAGTCAATGAAAAGCTATAATTAAAAAACTTAATATAGGTTTCACAACTCTTTACTAGCTCGTTTACAAATTTTGACGACCTGATTGGCGCAATAACTAGGCGATTGGACGTGCGATAAGGGTGGCCGCCTCGATTCCCGCACTATACAAAAAATTGTGCGATCCGCCGATGTTTGTCCCTAGTCTGGGTATATTTTTATGTGATATCTGGGTATATTTTCATATTTGTGAAACGCACCCACGATACAGGAGAAATTCATAGCGTGGGGAGAGGTCTTTATAAAAAAAAGTATCAGTCATTCCAGCTAAAGGCAACGAATAAAGCATCACAAAATCAGTCCCAAAAATACCCTGTTTGCTCATATCACTGGAAAGCCTATCGAATCAGATAGAGGCAGTCAGTTTGCTCCGCAAATACAGAGGAGGTTTGATGGGGAAAAATATGTAAGTATAATTCTAACATTGTAACCCTAGTCACGTAGGCGGCGTTAATTCTCGCAGTATCGCCACACTGATAAGGCCGAGACTGTTCTATATTTTTTTAGCAACAAAAGATTCTGAAAATGTATTGCTGTAGGCAGAGTATGGGTTACATTAGTTTATAGGTTAGGTCTGGAGGTGGTCGTAACCTATACTTCGGGGTTTTAGTTTTATTTAGTGGTTCTTTGGCAAGCTTTGAAAGAAGTTTGAGTTACATAGCTGTCCTTAACCAGCAAGCGCTAATAAAGCTGTTAGTTTGACTTTTGGAGTCATTTTTGCATGTTGCCCATGCTAAGCCTGAATCTAAATTGATAAAGGAAATTTGAAAAATAATGGACATTAGCGGGATTTGAACCCGCGACCTTTGATTTGAAATTCGATGAATGCGAGCGGCGACACGGCGGCTCAGTTGGTTAAAGCTGTTTGGTTTAAACGTGACAGGATAATTTTGAAGGACAAATTTGCGTCGGAAATATCTGAAAAAGGTATATAATATAGTTCTTTATACGTTTGAATATAACATACAAAAAAATTAGAAATCACGGATTACGCTTATACATTTTGCTGCGTGGAAATCAAAGCTTCGTTCCGCGCATACCATCTTTATAAAGCGTCTTTGTACTCATACGTTATGCGTCCAAAAGGCACAGTGAGTACCCCTGACCAGTGACCATTCATCATTATTCACGAATCCAAACTTTACACCAACGAATTACGTCCAATTCAAACATTGGCCACATTGCGTGCATATTCCGCCTTTGATTGTTTTACTGCTCACTTTGTTCCAGCTAACTGGATCAAAAGCCAGGCTTGTGTTTACTCTCTGAAAATAAAAGAAAAAATGGTTTAAGCAAAGGCTTTGTGTTCTCGAAACCTTGGCTACTACACTCACCTACGAATATTTGCCAATTTACGGGAATTGGCCAAAGAAAAAACGCGCAGCGACCGACCGAGAGCAGTGAACGGATATTATTTAATTCTACTAATATTAATCATAAGACTAATATTTTATAGTCAAACCCCTACTAATACTATAAACGCGAAAGTTTGTAAGTATGGAAGGATGTTTGTTACTCTCTCACGTAAAAACTACTGAATGGATTTTAATAAAATTTCATAGAGGTAGGTGACACCCTGACTTAACACATAGGATACTTTTTATCCCGAAAAAATGTAGCGGGTAACACCGCGGGGCGCAGCTAGTGTTGCAATATACCAGGTTCGTCTCTGCCCAGTATCTACTTCACGAAATAAGCAACAGTAGGGAACACGTGCATATGGCATTATGCTACAGACTGGCCTGTTGGTCTAGTGGTTAGTGATAAATGATAAATGATTTTATTTCTGTAAATAGGTTTCAAAAAAACACTTTTACACGTCATTTTTTTAAAAACTAGATGGCATCGACATTTCCTAACTGACTACCACTGAGAAGAAATACCGAAACAAACTCAGTGACTCTGAATACTAAAACCGGAGGTCGTGGATTTGATTCCCATCCAGGACAAACTTTTTGTAATAAGCATAATAATGTGTTCTGTGTCTGGGTGAAATTTATCTATAATATTATGAATGTACATAGGAATATATAAGTATGATTATTACATGTCTGGTTGCCATAATACAGGTTCTGCCTAGTTTAGTGTTAGGGTCAAATGACCTTGTGTAAGTTGTCCCAAGATATTATCTTTTCCGAAGGCGTAGGTTGAGGCGTGTTCGTAGTTAGTGAACATTATTAATGTAAAGATTTATTCCATTCACAAAAAAGAAATAAACATAACAACCAGACCACTATTTTTATGTCTAAATTGACCGGACTATAAAATGTCCCATCTGTATAAAATGTGTGTAACTTTCACTAAGAAGCGTTCAAAAACCAAAACGTATCACTTGCGTAGGAATTTCATATTGAACTTATGTGGCTTCCATTAAAACTGAAGACTCTTTGGTCAACTTTTAGGTACTTTGAAAGAACATTTACTTTCGTAAATTAATATGAAAGCGATAGGAATCTAGATGGATTCACTTAATTAAAGCTTCTTCATTTGATCTATTATAATCTCTAGGTGTGTCTGAGGTCAACGGAATTTTAATTGCAATACTAGCTAAGTGACTTTCTCCCTTACTCATAAAAATGACAGTTGAACAATTGATTAAGTTATACCTGTCAGTGGACTGCCTCGTTGGTCTAGTGGTTGCTAAGCACGGTCTCTGTATAACTTAACGATGTTTCATGTTATGTTTTCCGTAAGATTTCTTTTATTACGACTGAGAAGGTGAAAGGTTAGCTATTTTGTATTTATATTATTCTTTTTACTGACGACTGCCTCGTTGGTCTAGTGGCTGCTAAGCGCGACTGCTGTGCATGAGGTCCTGGGTTCGAATCCCGGGTCGGGCAAAGTGTTACTGGGTTTTTCCATTAGGTAATTCTCAGTAACAGCATGGAGTCTGGATCTGTGCCCGGTTGATGGCAATAGGCTCGCCCCCTATTACATTGGGACCTAAAACATAACTGGCGAAATGTGGGTGTACTATATGTGCACCTCTGCCTACCCCTTCGGGGAATACAGGCGTGATGTTATGTTTTATGTGCTGTTGTCTGTCAGTGTCGTTTGCCTCAAAGAATAGAGATGTCAATAAACTTAGAAATAGTAAACCTAAAACACATGTTAACATCGTTTAAAAGTAAGGGGATTAATGCTTGGAGAAATTATGTGGAGGTGTTTTCTAACTGTGGGATATTATCAGGTAAATTACAATATATTCTTACTAGCGTAATTGTAAAAGAAACGGCCAATAATATTTAAAAGATTATCAAAAAACATCATACCAGAATCTTTAAACTTACGTACTTACATTACATCGCGTCGTTAATTTCATATTCAACAAAATTGTGTTCGACGTCCATTAAAAAGAGATTAAACCATATAACATACGAGTAGTATGGTACGTCGATATTGTTTAATGTTAAATTGAGGTAGTTAAATGCACAATATCTTCGTAGTATTTTAAGTTCTTTTAGTCCTAATTGCTTCATTTTACAAAAATACTAATTTTTGTTTGTTTTTATATAGGTACAAGCTCACTAGTTTTATGTAAAAGACTTCCACGTTGGTCTAGTGGTTGCTGAGCAAGAGGTCCTGGGTTCGAATCTCGGGTCGGGCAAAGTGTTACTGGGTTTTTCCATTAGGTAATTCTCAGTAGCAGCACTGAGTCTGGATTTGTGCCCGGTTGATGGCAATAAGCTCGCCACCTATTACATTGGGACCTAATTCCGTGTTATTTTATGAAGTTAATATTTTTGTTCTGTCTATAACGCCATAAGGGCCAAGTATTTGTTTACGAAAATATTATGACTCTCCTTTTAAGCGACAGAAATCTGTAAAAAGTAGTACAGTACTAGTAAGTTTATTTTTTGCCAATAAATAAAACATGTATTGCAACACTCAGTTAACCCAAATGCCACGTAGCAAAAAGATTTATTGCAGTCCGGATACAAAGACCAACAAATTGTCGATGCCAAGTATTTTTTCAATTATTGTTACAGAACTCCGTTCTTTTGTCTATTTTACGTTATTTATCTTTTTTATTATACTAGCTTTCGTCGGCGACTCCATCTGCGTAGATTTCGAAGGATTATTATTCCCCTTTTTGCAACATTTTTCATCGATGCTCCGCTCCTATTGGTCGTAGCGTTATGTTACATAGCCTTAAGCCTTCCTCAATAAATATACTATCCAACTCAACAAGATTTTTTCTATTCGAACCAGTAGTTCATGAGCTTAGCGCGTTCAACCAAAGAAACAAACAAACTTTTTAGCTTCAAAATATTATATAAAAATAATAATATGTATACCTACAGTAATTTAATAACAGCACTTATAGCCGTGTGTGTACTTATAGCACTTTCACCACTGGACCAAGTCAAGGGTCCATTAGTTCAAACCCTGGTACGCCCCCTGTCTTTTCGAATTCACGTGCGTAGGTACTATATGTATCCCCCCCTTACCTAAGGGAGGGGGGGGGCTTTATAAATTTAAATGTTTAATTGTTTCTGTTGCTCAATGTATTTAAACGTGTTATATCGTAATTGCTCTCCAAAATAAACTTAATCTAATGTAAATTAAAAGTGTGTTTATATGCCGCAATATTTTGTTAATAACTTAACTAAGTTCCACGATTTAAGCAACAGACTTATAACATGACTTTACCAGGCAACGCGCGTGGCGGTCTCAACTAGAAATTCTTAGTTGAAAAACCTACAACCTACAGCGCTTGCGAACAATAAACCAAGAACGTGATGTTTTTCTTAAATGATTTTCTAATATATGTTTTTGTTTCAGAACTCGGTATTATTAAATACTAGCTGTGCCACGCGGTGTGAACTCCATTAGACTTCTGATATCCTAGTACCCAACGTTCAAAAATACGACCGATGCGAGCAATTTTTATCAAGATTACTTACTAATCAAGATGCGAGCTGTCAAATGTGAATAGCGGAAGACGGCGGACTAACAACCTAATTTATTTAAAATTATATATCAGTGTTTCTTTACTTTATTATACGTGTATTATACATATAAACCTTCCCCTTGAATCACTCTATCTATTTTAAAAAAATGCATCAAAATCCGTTGCGTAAAATTGCTGACAACTAAAAGAGATAAATCGGTGTGAAACAAACAAAAATACTCATGCCTGTAATCTTCGAGGCATACGGCAGAGTGTTCTTATGTCAGTATTCAAAACCAAAATTAAATTATTAGTCTATTACCTGTGGTTTGTCTTTACCGGTTATCAATTACGCTCCCCGTATAATGAAAAATGAGTGTAATACACACCCAATATTCATTTAAATCCTGCATTATTGAATCCCGCTGAAGATAGATTGACAAATGCCTTGAGAAATAAACCTCACATAACTTGGATGCCAGAAATATATACTCGAGAATGGTTCGTAGAGTAATAAGTATATATGCATGTATATGTTGGTATATACAGGGTGTTGCAAACATTCTGTTTGATTTATAAGCGTATAGTTTAGCATTGCTATCCATAAATACTTGAATAAAATAAAATAACCATTTATATTTTAATCGATATTTGGTTATACGTTTCCAGGAGAAATTAGTAGGTTTATTTTTAAAGAGAAAATAACAGAATTGTTCGTATGGAGCGTTATCAGTATACATAGAAATGGCAGTAATTTGGTATGTGAAAAAAGATGCAGGCTGCAATGAAAACATGAAAAAAAATTGTCGAAACACGTAAATTTCATTTCGTTTAAAAAAATATGTGTCATCGTTTTTGATACAATTGTCTATATATATTTTTTTTTGCTTATACTACAATAATACAGAAATAAGTCCATAGTTTGGAACACGTTGTATACAGCTCAGCTCGACTTAGCACTTGAAAACCGCACGGGATTTAATTAGAAGGTAAAATATTAGGGACGAAATACTAACATCAAGTTCCACATTAATATTCGCGGTGGCTCGAATGCCGGCGATACGGCTCCTGCGACTGTCGCTACGGCTAATTGTCCTGGTTTTAATATTGGTTAGGAGTGATTTTGACTGGGATAATTAAAATACTGTGTAATTAGTACCTACTTCTTCTAGATTAATCCGAGACAAGAGACTAATGAAATTGCTGGCGAACATCTCCGTTTTTTTATTGTCGACACGCTTTAAGAATTTCTCTTATATCGAGGGAAAATATAGATATAGGATATTAAATATAAAATACCTAAAAAAACATAACTGGCGAAATGTGGGTGTACTATATGTGCACCTCTGCGTTCCCCTTTTTGGGAATACAGGCGTGATGTTATGTTTTAAATATAAAATCTAGACTTGGGACAAAAGATATTTTTAAAATAATCGTCGCCCCACACTATTTCTTCTGTATCGCGGGTGTGTTTCACAAATCTAAAATATCACATAGGTACACAAACGATTTGACGACCTGATTAGCGCAGTGGCTTAGCTATTGGACTGCTGCGCTAAGGGTTGCGGGTTCGATTCCCTCACGGGGCAAAACTCTGTGTGAACCACAGATGTTTGTCCCGAGTCTGGGTGTTTGTGTATGTGAATATTTCATGTTTGTAAAACGCACCTACGATACAGGAAAAATTCCTAGTGTGGGGCGACGTTTTTAAAAAAAAAACACTCAAACTTGGGATAGACATCTGTGGATCCCATAAATATTTGTCCAGCGTGCGTTTAGTACGTTTTGTGACATAGTCGTGTTTTTAATATAATGTTTTTATATAACTAATCTTTAAAAGGCTTAGATTGTCATCTAATTAACTCCTCCAGAGGATGGCGACAATCATGATTTATCTTCCTATCATCAGCTCTATCATTTAATTACAAAATTCTCTCGAAACCGCTGTATATTCCAGAAGAGTAGGGCAGAGCCTTAAGTAAGTTTTTCCAGGAATACTGCGATCCGTGACCTGCGTATGCAAAACACAAACGTTGACTATACAACTTTCATAGGAATCCTTCTTGTTTGCCGCAGCAGGTTTCACTTAAGAGAATTGCAAAGGCAAAGAGAGAGAGATAGCTGTAGAAATAAAATAGTACGTAATATGCTCGATGGATGCGAGCAGTGACACGGTGGCTCAGTTGGCAGAGCGGCGCCACGGTACGGCGAAAGTCGCGAGTTCGAGTCCCGCTCGTGTCCATCATTTTTCAAGTTTCCTTTATCAATTTAGTACGTAATATATTAACCCTTTCAGCGACACGGTCTTGTATAGAAGACGCTTTCACGCTCTCCACGCCCTAACTCTGCCAGAATACAATATCAAATCATAACATTTACGTTATAAAAACAATAATGGAAAAACCCAGTAACACTTTGCTCGACCCGGGATTAAACCCAGAACATTATGCTCAACAGTCCTGCTTAGCAACCAGTAGACAACAAGGCAATCCAAAAAGCAGTACCATTGAAATTGTATTGTTCCATCTGGAATCGTACATCGCTCAAACTTCTGTGCGTTTCATTATAAAGCCTTCAGGTTCCGATTTGCGAATAATAAAATCCCCGCGAATCGTTTCTCGACAAATCCTATTCAATTCAGAAATAATTCGCAATAGAAATTTGAATTGGAGCATTCAGTACATTTAAATGTCGTAATCACATCGTTCTTAGATTCGATTTACCCAATTTTGTACGGGACACGATTGGGCGAATTTCATGCTATTTAGATTATTATGTAAGGCGCTCAAGATTTTTCAGAAGCCTGGATTGGGATTTAAACAAATTTAAAGATTGTTTTGGTCCCTCCACCCCTTAGAATACCCTGAAACAAATTTAAATCTTACGATTACTGAGTATTTCTTGGATTCGAATCTCGGGCTGGGTAGTGTTACCGGGTTTTCCATTAGGTAATTCTCAGTAGAAGCACGAACTCTGGATTTGTGGCCGGTTGAAAATTGGCTTGCATCAACATTGGGACCTACAACACAACTGGCAAAATGTGGGTGTAGGTACTTTCTAGTCACCTCTTTCTACCCCATTGAGGATTACAGGGGGGATGTTATGTTAAATATCTTATGTCTCTTAACTAATTAATATGTGTGGGTATGTCTCAAAAAATATGATCTCATCAAAATGTTTTTAATTGAAGTCGCTACCTCCAGCATAGAACAGAAGAATAAGTGTTGTTGTACTAGGAAATCATCATCGTAGCTAATCAGCGGCCTCATCCATTTTCCTATCATGACATAATCAACTAGCTCACACAACAATATAATAGGTATAAACATATCGTTTGTATTTAACAAACGCGCAAGCCTTTCCAATAACTTAAGTAGTAGGTACCTACTACAATGAATTTAAGGGCTGCCACTAAACTTCTAAATTACTAAAACCGAAAAACTGTTTCATGACTATTTTGTCAGTATTAATCATATCATTACACTGGCCTGCAAAACTAATTACGACATATTTAAATATATATGTTTTTTTAACTGTAGTATTATTAAAAACTTTTTATAGCAACTTTATCAGCTTTCAGAGTCATCATTAGATGTCTTTCTTTTTATTTTAGTCCTTTTTGTAATTAGTTTAGCAGTCCAATGAATTTTCAACGTCATGAGTTTCTTTAAAAATTGATATCAATTTTGCCTATAAAAAACAAGCAAAAAACCTAATTATATCACGTAGACAAACAGCTAGTATGCAGCATGCTCTTAAAATCGAATCAGCCGCTTATAAGTTTACACATCGTCATAAAAAAACAATTTCTATAAAATCGGTAAATCCGACAAGCGCGCCGCTGGCTACAGTTAGTAAATACATAAAACAATTTGACGGGCCGCGGCCCACCTTTAACGAAATTGCCTACGTAATAAAATTTACCGACAAAAAACATACAAAACCGTATCGGAAATCAGTTTTTCTATCAATTTCCACGAATCTCCTAATGGAGCCGATCGCTGGGGCTAAAGTATCACGCTCTTGAATGATGAATCGGCACTTCTGTCGGAACCGAGGTGAAAATAACAAGTATTGATTTGTTACGACAAATGGCCTCTCAGATACACTGGTAATTAGTTCTTGACATTTTAGTGTTTATTTATTGAACAAGGGAAAACAAACAGCTGTATATTTGATTATGAATAAACAAACCAACAATGGACGTGTTTCGGCTGATGATAATGAAGATGATAAAGCAAATGTCTTCATATAACTTGGCTTTAAAAAATAAACTACCTACTACATTTTTATAAGAACAAAACTTAAATCTGTAAGCAGACAGCAGTTGTAACTGTGAGTGAAGTTAAAAGAAAGAAAACAATAATAATGTTATGGTAAACTTCCAAGCATTAAGTATCGGAAAAGTATTAGGTATTATATGTAGAGGAAAGTACATCACAGGTGCCTTTCCAGTTTTAAAAATGAAATAATGAAGTAAAGAAGCATTGCGTGTATTATCACGCTAGATTTATCTGACAAGTACAGCAGAAGTGTATTGAAGCCTATCTTAATTTTACCCAAAATTATAAGGACCTAAAAGACCATTGGAGGCGAGTTATGTATTGGAAAATTTCTACATAGTCACACTAATTATCACGCTGATATTATAAAGGTGAAAGTTTGTGAGTGTGTTTGTATGTTTGTTACCTCTTCACGCTCAAACGGCTAGAGCTAGACCGATTTTGATGGAAATTCATATGGAGGTAGCTGACACCCTGAATAGGCTATTTATATATATAGGCTTTTAGGACATAGGCTTTTTATCCCGAGAAAATGTAACTGGCAACACGAATATGTTTAAACATTAAATTCGCATCGTATATTATTTGTTCCACTCTTAAAATATTACAGTAGGTTGGTCACAGTGTACAAATTGCGTTAGCGACCCTACAGCAGCATGACTCAGCTAGCACCGTCAATCATATACAATTTCACTATTTATAAAACAACTACAGGTCTGTACCTACTGCTAACATAAGCAAATATTTTTTATTGAAATTGGCTGTAAGGGTGTATTGCTTCTTTTTCCTTGGTAACATGATTGGAATGTTTGACTCACCAAAAGAGACATGCCACCGCGTTTGAGCGTATACTACAATCGGTAAAGCGAGGTTTGGTAGGACGTGTGGTAGCCATATACACAAACACACAACATCGGGTATAGGTAACTCTCGGCTATTCGAAAAATAAAAAAAAAATATTTTTAGTCGCCATAAGTTATGTTGCAGTCACTTGCTTGCTTGGCACTGGCACAATAGTTGGTAACCAGACTTAACAACCACAAGGGAAAAGGCCTCACCCTTTTATCCTTGTGGTTGTTAAGTTATAACTTGTATTTTGCATAAAAACAAAAGGAAAACGCGTTTCATAACATAGCAAACGGTTTATTGTCGTCGTACTTTCGACAAATTTAACACACCAACTGCCACACAGCAGACACAGTTAAAAACTATGGTTATTGATCACCGGTGACTGCGATGGCACTCAAAAGGTTAAGTACCAAAAATGGAGTTCTATTAACTGGAGGTTCGATAAAACCAAAATTGAAAGAGATGCTTTTTGCATAGTGGACCATAAAATTCATTGTAGCATTTAAGGGTATTAAAAATATATTAAAAGTATTACAAGTACTTAGCTTCCAATAGTTTTATAACTGCATTCGCGAGCCTCTATACCTTGGCCATACAGTGGGACTGTTACAGGCTGTTACTATTATGTTGGCAATAGTGGAGATCCTTTTTCCAATAACCGGACACAAAGAACCCAGACTCCGTGCAGACTATAAATGCCCGGCTATAACTTATTCTATTAAAATATTTACAGATAGTTAATTACTTTCGCATAGTTATATGTTAAGTATGCTAATTTATACTATAAAAATATATTAATGTTGTAATAAGATTGTTTTTAATGCATTCTACATACATATTCATTATGTATTTAACACAGTAGGTACTATGTATTCAAATTACGGGTTGAATTGATTAAGAATCATTTTATACGATCCTGTGCCTCTTACTAACAAGTGTGGGTTGTGGGCGAGTTTAACAAATTGAAAAGCCAATATGGTTGGTGAAAAACCGATTGGTTCAGAGTATAGTAAGAGATTAGTCAAGTTTCTTTTGCCGAATTCTATGAGACGTCTAAATTAATTAAACTTTATCGACTCCGAAGTTAGGCTAGACTTTCGGAGCAAGGCTTACTGAGTTTCTTTGCAACACGAACTAGCAAAAAATCAATTAACAATTCACTAGAGTAGGGTCAATTGTATGTCAAAGAGGTATGCCAGTTGCAAAATCTGTACTCTTTGCGTACTTAGAAAACAATTTTACTATAATAATTTTCGTGAGTGTTATCCATATTATTTACTATATATTCCGGTTATACTCACGGGTGTATTCGGGAATGCCCGACTAGTTTCCGTTCGGCTCGCGACTCTGCCGCGTAACCAGCTCATGAATAAGGGCTCCGGTCGAGTCCGAAACTAGTCGGGCAATCCCGAATACACCCGTGAGTATAACCGGAATATATAGTAAATAATACTTAGAAAACAAGTAAAGAAAGAAAATAATAAACGAGGTATTGAATTTGAGTACTTTACTTTGACGACCTGATTGGCGTAGTGGCCAAGACTAGACTGCTGCGCTACGGGTAGCGGGTTCGATTCCCGTACGGGACAAAAGTATGTGTGATCCGCAGATTTTGTCCCGGATCTAGGTGTTTGTATATGAGCAAATAGTATTAGCATTTATAAGTCCCTATATAGGTTAACATGGAATAAAAACATATTTAGAGTTTGAATATAGGTACTATCATTTAGTTAATAGATATTATCAGCTTATTATTCTTATAGAATCATCAAACATATTATAATATGTGAGATTATGAAAGAGATTTTTACTTCAGCGTTCGTATATGTCTGGGTACCAGTTGTTACAGTATATCCAAACAATTATGTTTTATGGTACACAAGGGAACTGTGACAGGCCTAGTGACGGCCGAGATCACAACCTTGTAGAGAACGCTTCCAAGAATTCAACACTCTTAATCCCTAGGTTACGTTCAGGCAATTGGATTAGAAAATATTATATTATATTTCATGTCCAAATCGGAGATGTTCTGCAAAAAGGGCAAGTGAGGAGTACCCTCAACCGAAGAGCGTGTATGAGGAATGTGATGCGTGAGAATGAAGCAAAAGAAGTATGCCAGGATTGTAGCAAATGGAAATCCGTGGTCTCTGCCTACCCCTCAGGGAAACAGGCGTGACTTTATGTATGTATATTTCATGTATTTACGTCCCGTTTTTATTAGTGAAATGTAGTACTGAAATCTTGTATTCTTGGAAGTTCAAGTACCGTATTTATGTTTTGAATACAATGGGATCAAACCCAGGGCAGAATCAAACTAAAGTTATAAAATTAAAGGAACGACATAACACAGAAAATGCATAATTTTCACTGTAGTTTTTCTCTTCTACCTAGGAAAAAAATTGTGAAAATGAATATTGAATGAGATGAAATTTCACACATAGGCTACTTTATATAGGTACCAGAAAAATGTCGCGGGTAACACCGCGTGGCGCAGCTAGTTACAAATAAATTATAATAAAAACAAATACAATAAGTCCAAACATCTCCAGTTTCGCATAGCCCAACAAATATAAATTAAGCTTACCTCTATACTTTATAATGATAATGTTTTAGACAACATAAATACTGGGTTCAAAGTCGCGAACTAAATTTTAGTCTGAACATTGTAAATAATATATGAGTTTGTATATTGCTTCACTAACAAGATAATTAAGGATCTTAATAGGATTTTATTCGCAAAATAACATAACATAACATCACGCCTGTATTCCCCGAAGGGGTAGGCAGAGTTGCACATATAGTAAACCCACATTTCACCAGTTATGTTTTTCGGTCCTAATGTAATAGGGGGCGAGCTTATTGCCACCAACCGGGCACAAATCCAGATTCCGTGCTGCTACTGAGAATTACCTAAAGGGAAAACGCAATAATACTTTGCCCGATCCGGGATTCAAACCCAGGACCTCGTGCTCAGCAGTCACGCTTAGCAACCACTAAACCAACGAGGCAGTAATTCTCAAAATATGATATAATAATATTAATATTATATAACTCGGGTGTACAAAGGTATTTTTTTTTTAAATTTTATAGTCATGTTTGGTCTTTGACATGTGCAGCGTTTTTAATTATAATGTTTATATTATTAAAATAAACAGTAAATACGATTTTCATTTTTAATTATTATTTATTTATATTGTTTATTTGTCTATAATGTTGTTACATAAAAGATAGTCATTAATACAATCAGTGCCATAATATACATTTTGTGACAATATATTTAGATACTAATACGCATACAGTTAACAATTACACAGCATGCTTTTTTCCCCCAGTTTTTTCCCCTTTTATAAGTATTTACGTCTTAAAAGTGACGTCAGGTATTGTCTGTTGATTAGCGCAGTGGTAACTGAATAATTGCTAGTGAAAGGAATTATGTTGGTTCCTTCAATACGTGACTACCACACAAGAACTTTTCAACATCAGAGGCCGTAAGTATAATGTTGAGGCACCTCTTTTGTCATGTTTATAGTAAAAACAAAACGCCAACGCAATATTTTAAAGACAAACCGTTTAATTTTTGTTCCACGGTTTCTAATAAATTGGATTTATCCTGTTTGTGACAGTAATTCACACTCAACATGACAGGTGGAGTAACCTTTATTCTATAATAACTTTCGTGAGTGTTATCCATATTATCTACTATATATACCGGTTGTACTCACGTTGATATTCGGGAATGCCCGACTAGTTTCGGACTCTAACGGAGCCCTTATTCAGTTCGGCTCGCGACCCCGCCGCGTCACCTGCTCATGAATAAGGGCTCCGTTAGAGTCCGAAACTAGTCGGGCATTCCCGAATATCAACGTGAGTACAACTGGTATATATAGTAGATAACCTTTATTCTCTCACTAGTAGCCGTTTTGAAGTTTATTATAAAGTACCTGTTTATTGTACTGATCAGGGACTGTAAACACTGGACTTTTTGCAGGGGTTGCGAATTTGTTTTTATACTTTCGTATTCGTGTAGGCAGTACACATAATAAAAGCCTATAACTGTCCCACTGCAGGGCAAAGGCCTCTTCTCGTATAGAGAAGGATTGAGCATTAATCACCACACTAGCGAAATGGCGATTTCAGATAATTAAATCCAGGTTTCCGCACGATGTTTTCCGTTACCGTTAGTCAGTGGTGTCTTAGAATAACTAAGAAAGTGCACATACATCATCATGTCCATTATATAAAAGTTAATTGCTGTTCGTAAGTCTCGCTAAAACTCGAAAACGGATCGACCGATTTGGCTAATTTTGGTCCTAAAACATTCGTAGAAGTATGAAATTCTCCGGGTCAGTTAGTAACATCAATAATTAATGGAAACCAGCCTGTTAACTTCCAATTAATTGGTAGTGGTATTCACTTATCAGGAGTCCTCAAAACTCATATGTTATAGGTGGCGAGCCATTTTCCGTTCATCGGGCCCGTGTTACATTCATCACCTTATACAGCTCACATTCCCAGCAATAAAAAAGGGCACAGATTTGTCTGATATTAACGCACAATTAGTACAACAGTTCATATAGAGAAAACTGATTTACATATATAAAAATTTTACTCTTTGATAATTTACGCCGATACAAAATAGTTTATAATGGCCAATAGAAAATTACATCACATTTCAAGCCTCGCTCGCTTCGCTCTTTCATATCATTCATCATCATCATCAGCCCGTTACAGTTGACTGCTTGACATAGGCTTAAACATTAGCCTGTTCCAGTCCAAAGCTGGACATAGGCTTCTTTCTTCCCCATCATTGTCACAATAATTCTAATGATGAAAACCATTCCTTGCGCACTAAACTAATCTTCTATTCTTGTTATTATTCTAGTTATCTCGTTCACTTCGCCAGCCAAAGCAAGATTATATTGTTTTTCCTAACAAGAAGCAACCGCAGATCTAATTAAGTATGGAAAAACTTAAACATGGCCAGTTGCCAGCGCACTTATTGCCTAAGTCCGTAGCAATGCTAATTCTTGGGCCAAAGCACGGTCTCTGTATAACTTAACGATGTTTCATGTTATGTTTTCCGTAGGATTTCTTTTATTACGACTGAGAAGGTGAAAGGTTAGCTATTTTGTATTTATATTATTCTTTTTACTGACGACTGCCTCGTTGGTCTAGTGGCTGCTAAGCGCGACTGCTGTGCATGAGGTCCTGGGTTCGAATCCCGGGTCGGGCAAAGTGTTACTGGGTTTTTCCATTAGATAATTCTCAGTAGCGGCACGGAGTTTGGATTTGTGCCCGGTTGATGGCAATAGGCTCGCCCCCTATTACATTGGGACCTAAAACATAACTGGCGAAATGTGTGTGTACTGTTTGTGCACCTCTGCCTACCCCTACGGGGAATACAGGCGTAATGTTGCGACCCACATTAAGATTCTTTTGTATTGTGGATGCGGTCCACAAACATGAAATATTACATTCACAAAGACCCATACTCGGGACAAACATCTGCAGATCACACAAATTTTTGTGCCGTGCGGAAATCGAACCCGCAACCCTTAGGGCTGTAGTCTAATTGCTTATAGCCACTGCAGTAAATTATACTGACGCATATTTTATATTTAAGTTAGTTTTTTGTGTATTTTTGAGAATCTACCTGTATATTCATTTTATTTATATATTATTTTATATTAGGTATAATATTATAAAGCTGAAGATTTTGTTGGGTTGAACGCGCTAATCTCAGTAACTACTGGTTCGAATCGAAATATTATTTTTATGTAATATAGTCCATTTATAGAGGAAGGAAGGAAGGAAGAATATTTATAGAATACATTATAAAATATTCGAAATTGCCCCGGACGATGTAGCGGGCGGATGCTTGTTTATGCTAAAGCCATACTAAATAGGCATAATTTTAGTTAAACCTATTTTCTAAAGAATGAAGACGTGCAATAGATATTAATTTATTTGTTCACTTAATGTTGAAATGGCTTGAAGGTTTCCATAACTACCTATTCCTTTTACCAAAGTTCAAAGTGAATTCTATCGTAGATCCTAAAAATATCGGTCTGAACGTACACAAAGTATCTTTAAAAGCTTTGTATCAGTACTACTGAATTCTTAAATTATAACAAAGGTTTTATTTATGAAAATCCAAACAATCTCGTTTTATAGCTTCAAGATATTATAATATTAATAAAAAGTTGACCTTTTACTGGCAAGTTTTATGAAATTTTGTCTCCATACAAGCTATTTTAATATCGTCGAACTTCATGTATTACAAAAGAAATCGGAATCCTTTGGTTATAAAGAAAGTTTCAAACGTCGTCTATTTTCGTAGAGGACTTAATGCGAGTTCGATTTTCATTAGATGTATAAATTCATCGTGCGTCTAATGACCCGTGTAGGATAAATTTGTGTTTGAAAGTCAAAAGTAGCTTTTGTGTCGATATAACATTAAAGTCATGAAATATTGCTAGGTGATCATTTTACTTTATGTAGAGTCAACTATTGAGATACGTCATTTAGATACGGGTACAAAAAGCAATGACAGTCGAGTGGTATGACCGTTGGACTGCCAAGTCAAAGGTTGCAAGTTCAAACAGCGGCACGCGCCAATGTCTTTTTGAATTCATGTGCGGGTTATAAATTAGTTATCAGCTGTTAAAAACCGTGAAGGAAAACATCATGAGATAACCGGCACACCTGAGATATTTTTCAACTGTTTCATACTGACATTGCATTCATTATAATAAATTGAAACAACAACACAATAAAACTATAATATAATAATGAAACACGACAGAGTATTTGGTGTAGTAGCATTATAATGTCTACAACGAAAAGCGCCTGACATAAAACGATGATCAAAATCCAAGCCTAACACATTTGATAATAACACCGCCTCGCTCTGTATACAAATATACTTGGCTGAATATTCACAAGCGGATCAAAAGCCACAAATTTGGTACGGCGCGCGAGGCATGCCTTGGAGCGTGCAACAGGACGCTCAAGTAGTAGTGAGCGTGCATTACCGCAGGCGTGCGTGCATTTAGTTGGAAAACAGCAAAATGTGACCTACTTAAATCTCTTCTTCTCTACTCTTTATGCATTTTAGCGAATGTGGTCGCACATATAAAGCAAAGATCGGATACGTCAGCCACCTGAGAGCATCATCGAAGCTCTCACTAGAAAAATCCCAAGTCGCTGTGGCCGAATACGGTCGGGATTTATATTAAAATACATATATAATATGTATTTTAATGTTACAATATAATAAATATACATATATACAATAATAATACATATAAAATATGTATTTTAATGTTAGAAAGCAATATTTAAGTTTTGGGGAAGGTTGGCTTTAGTATGTTTTGAGTAATGAATGGAGATAAAACAATGAACCATAGATACGTTTAAAAAGGTAAGAAGCATGTATATAACGACCTAATTGGCGCAGTGGCTAATCGAACGGACTGCTGCGTTAAAAGTTGCGGTTTCGATTCCCGCACGTGGCAAAAAATGGTGGAAACTGCAGATGTTTGTCTCAAATCTAGGTGTTTGTGTAACGCACCCACGACACAGGAGAAATTTCTAGTGTGGGGCGACGTTTTTAATGCAAAACGTCATAAATTTTGTAAAAGAAATAATCATCTCATCACACCAGCCTATTGCAGTCCCCTGCTAAACGTAAGCCTCCACTAGGTTACGTCACAAGGCCTGCTCTTTCGTTGTCGCCATCCAGCCACAAAAGACATGTCTTGGCCCATATATGCAAATTCAATAAAGACACTAATGGAGTTATATGCCGATTTTTCACCTTAAGAATTTCATTTTGAATCCGAGCTTGACATGACGTAAATTTGCCCCTAGGTAACCTACTTGAAAAAACACATCTTAGTTCTTTAGCTTCCAAGTAGGTACCGACGCACTGAAGTAGGCACGTAGTTCTAATATAATTTTAGGAACGGTACCCATATAATATTTTTTCCTTTAACACTGTCGAATATAAGCTTACTCAGTATTGGTGTCTAGATACCACGACGAAGTCTATCTTCAGTGAGGTTTTAGCCAAAGCAACAATTTGATATTTCAGCAAAATATAAAGGTATAAATTTCATATTAGATGAGACTATGCTATAAAACATAACATCACGCCTGTATTCCCCGAAGGGGTAGGCAGAGGTGCACATATAGTACACCCGCATTTCGCCAGTTATGTTTTTTTTAGGTCCCAATGTGATAGGGGGCGAGCCTTTTGCCATCAACCGGGCACAAATTCAGACTCCGTGTTGCTACCGAGAATAACCTAATGGAAAAACCCGGTAACCTTGTGACCTCGTGCTCAGAAGTCGCGCTATAGTTATGTTATATTATGGCAAGTTGTCGTTCATTGTGGCGTTCTAAATGGGTTAGTACATTCGTTATTAAATACTAAATGTCTATGTCGGCAAAGTAAGTGAGATTACTGTTAAGTTTAAGGCTCAATTTAAAAGACTGATTGATCTATTTTCAAGAATTTAATAATATGTTTAAGAAAGGCAGAGGTTAACCTTGTTATGGTGAGATTTTTTTTTAATTTTAATAAAAAGTGTAAAACAAACTTTCCTGTTTTTCTTAAGGTAGCCTCCCAAGCGATCATTAGTATTAAGCAGTATATAAATTATATTAGTATTCTAGGGTTAACAGTGGACGTGTTCTGGCTAATGATGACGATGATAATGACATAATAATATAAGACAGATTAAATATAGATATTTTAAGACGCAAGATTCTTTAGAGTGGGTTTACCTAGGGCTGCCGCTAAAGATTTTCTAACGGAAAACCCCAATACATTGCAATCGAAATTATAATAATCAGACACTGTTTACGAAACTCCACCATCACACAAAATAACGCTTCTGGCGGGAATTTAATTACCTACAATTGCAACGTTGCGCGGAAACATGATTAATATAGTCGCCATATCTCTGCAGTGCGCTAAACAGTTCCGTTATTAATGACACAAATGAATGACGTCACTAAGTGGTATAAAATCTTTGTTTATCACTTCAGTAGTAAATTTCGAAGCATTGTACCCAGACAGTGATGCTTATTTATAAAATTTGTTGAAGAAGAAAAGACATTGACTTCAACATTTTTCGGGTTCCGTGGTCATAGAAGACGTGCATCATCTTTATTTTTTATTTTATTTGTTAGGGACAGAAAACATTACCTACACAATAGAGCATAACAATAAAAATCCTTATACTTAGTTAGCAATAATGCAACACCATTGTCCACAAATTAACATAACATCACGCCAGTATTCTCCGAAGGGGTAGGCAGAGGTGCACATATAGTACACCCACATTTTGCCAGTTATGTTTTAGGTCCCAATGTAATAGCGAGCGACCCTATTGCCATCATCCGAGCATAATCTATTCTAAAAGAATTACTGTTGGAAGAAAACGCAGTTACACTTTGCCCTTTGCCCGGCCCGGGATTCTAACCCAAAAACTCGTGCTGAGCAGTCGCGCTTAACGACAACTAAACCAGAAAGACGAATAACAATAATTAATGTCACAACCCTAGAAATTCCAAACGTCTATCCGTATTATAAAATACAATCATTTTCAGAAGGCTTAATCTTACTATAGAGTCAATTAAGAGTAAATACCTCATACGAACACGTCTAATTGATCAAACAATACATGTTGAAGGTATGGAGGCAATGAAACATTTTCTAATTGATATTAATAGCTGCTTGTTACATACTGTTGCTATGACAACCCAGATTTGGGCTCTGACGTAATTGAAATACGTGTTACTGAAATACTTCCAAATGTAGATTCACCATTATAAGGTTTTACTTCTGCTTTATCAGTGTAGATATTGAAAAGGAACCTATTAATAACCTGTATCAATATATTTTTGTCTTGTATGCCATGCCTACGAAATTATTTATTAACTAGCTTTTGCCCGCGGCTTCACCTATGTTCTTTTTCGGGTCTTAAACTTTCTGCATACCAAATTTTATCAAAATCCGTCCAGCGGTTTAGTCGTGAAGGCGTAACAGACAGATTAGTATAGATATGGCAGTATGGATTAGGTTTTAAGTGCCTACCCCCCCCCCACATGATATTGTTTAAATCATCTATAATAGACGCAAAAGGAGACCAATAATTAAGCCTAAATGCATTGAAGCCTAAAACCGAGAACATCAAATACAGTCTCACAGGCATAACGAACAGTTTAATAATAAATATTGTCTTCACTGTAAGCCATAAAACAGAAATGTATGAACACGATGCCTCATAAAAATACCTACCTACATACGTACCTATATATATGTAGAACCGTCGTAAACTAAGGAGTTCAAGGTTACGCCCAGAATATGGAAATACATGACGATATAAAACACGGAGATATGCGTTCTTCGCTGGCTCGCTGTAGTGATGAGAGATATTGAACGACTGGTATGATAAGTCACTCTTTTATCCCCAAGGTACGCTTAAGGAATTTTCATGAGTGATGATAGGCGGCCTGATTGGCGCAGTCGCTAAGCTATTGGACTGCTGAGCTAAGGGTTGAGGGTTTCAATCCCGCACGGGAAAATTTGTAAGATCCGCAGACTTTTGTCCCAAGTCTAGGGTTTTAGTATCTGATATTTTATGTTTGTGAAACGCACCCATGATACAGGAGAAATTCCACGATAAAGGAGGGTGGGGTGACTTTAAAAAGAAAAAAAAGAAAGATGCCTTCGTTCATCCAGCGTTCCCTGGGTTGCTAATCTCGCAATCGCTATCAACCTTCTTGATTGCCAACCTTGGTACCAAGCTTGTTGGTGGCCAACATGCACAGCACAGCATTATCTGATTCTATGTGAGTAAACTGAGGTTTTTCTCTACAGGACTCTGTAAATCCTCATTTTGCAACTTGTCATCAGACCAATGTCACATTTTACGAGTCTTTGCTATTCTTCGGGATCACACTGGTTTTGTTGAATCTTAGGACTCAGTTACCGAGCAAATGAAGTGGCAACTTAATAATAGTAGAAATTTAAGTACGATTAAAAATAGAAGAAAGAAAATAGCAAGTAGTCGTGGTTTTCATTCCAATTATAGCTAAAGTTTAACAGGTACAGGATAACAAACTTATATTATATTCTATTCAACTCATCAGAGAGAACTACGTACAGACCAATAAATAAGTTTCTGAGAAAGTAATAAAGTTTGTTTTAGTGCAATGTCTATATCCATCGTACTTACGAGTCCCTTGTGCATAGTGAGTGCATTCCCAGAAGACATGGCCGGGAGAAACATTTTCTATTTGAATAAGTGTACCGTTAAAGATCATTGGAACGTAAATGTAGAATTTTGAAAGCCATAAAAACGACACATTCGTCTTGTTGCGAAGCTTGGCAGCATATCGTAGGGTCTGGGATTTGGTTACCAATAGGGGAGATGACATAACACAGCGCCTGTATACCTCTTAGAGGATGTCAGTATACTTCTTGATAGGGGCAGAAGGCGAAATTTTAATGTACTATCTGAGTACACTCACATTTCGCAGGCTATGTTGTATATTGGACCTCTATATATTATTAAACCATCTGAACCAACTGAACCATATGAACTGACCATTACTGAATGATGTGTTCAAGTAAAAATATTATTTTCGAAACAAACCTATGAAAATTCCTGGTCACACTTACTGGCAGTTGAAATAGCTATAACACTTTTATGGGCCTATTGTTTTGACACGAT
The DNA here is from genome assembly GCA_946251915.1 of Abrostola triplasia. Lineage (NCBI taxonomy): Eukaryota > Metazoa > Arthropoda > Insecta > Lepidoptera > Noctuidae > Abrostola > Abrostola triplasia. The sequence continues at coordinate 2,108,162 of OX276434.1, read as the reverse complement.
AAGAACATAAAGCTCTTTCACTATTACCTGACTTGTAATTGAGACTAGATTGGAATGCAAGCCAACTCGAATATTGCTACTGTCGATTTACCCGCTATTTGGCGCAGGCCTTAGAAGTCTGTGTGAGTGCCATGGCTGTGTAGTTAGACCATCTATGACATTGAACAATTGGCAAGCGAACAGCTGGCCGTAAGGAACGACGTTTATAGCAATGGAATCTAAATATATCGACTGAGATATGAGATGGAATGTAAAAACCTGTGGTTAGTGTTTTATTGTTAAATTGAAATAACGATATCGCCCGAGTTGCAGGTAACCGGTAGATGCAAATGGCAAGCTGTCGTTCATTGTTGTGTTCTAAGGGGGAGGCCTTTGTTCAACAGTAGAGGTCTTCCAGCTGATGATGATGATGATGAATTGAAATAATTAGGGTAATTTTGTATTGTGTTGTCCTAGCTAGCTCTACTTGCTAATCCACTATATTGATTGAGTGATAGTGATAAGAGTGTCTCTAACGAAAAGGGGAGATCTTCCAAACAGGCGGTGGTATACCTAGTGGCCGTCTGAGTTGGCAATTGCTGCTATTGAAATACTTATTCACTCAAAATATTAATTGCAGCACCCCAAATGTTCCACAAAAACCATATAGACAAAATTGGGTCGCGCAGTAGTTTTGCCAGTAAATATTTTTTGCATGTTTTATTAAAATTTATAATTGAAGACAAAAAAATGTATATACACAAACACTGTTCTAATAGAACAGCATCAAAGTAATAAACGTCAATTATACTCTGTATTTTTCATTACTGGCGAAATGTGGGTGTAGGTACTATATGTGCACCTCTGCCTACCCCTTTAGGGAATACAGGCGTGATGTTATGTTCAGTGTTTATCGACGCTAATCATAAATGCAAACACTCTCTAAGTTGGGAGATAAAAAAAACTGACAAGAAGTTATATAAAATCATTCAAATCTCCGTAATGCTTTTGTAATCCATTTATTAAAAGTTTTAATCGATTTTCTAAGCCGCTTGCGGAGAATTCAGTTCTTACAAAAACACGGCTTTCAAAGGGTAAATAGGGTAGGAAAGTAATACATAATCTAACGCAAGAATGTGTAGAGAATATACCTACACCATTTTTAACAAACGGTGATAATACCAGTATTAACTTAAACCCATCTTAAGTCTATTGACAACTGACAGGTATCATTTAATCCATGGTATCCATTTAAAACTGTGATTTTTATGTATAGGAAGGATGATTATAATAGAATTGAATGACAACACGGGAATTACCACGAACACATGTTTTTAACTTTGGCTTGACGTTTCGACCGGGTTGCACCGGCCGTGGTCGCAAACAGACTGAGAATACTGTGTCATGTTCCCTAAATTAAAAACCCGTATTCTCGCTAATTCCCATGTTGTAATTTAATCTATATATATAAAATTTTCGTGTCACAGTTTTCGTTCCCATAATCCTCCAAAACGGCTTGACCGATTCTCATGAAATTTTGTGAGCATATTGAGTAGGTCTGAAAATCGGCCAACATCTATTTTTCATACCCCTTAGTGATAAGAGTTTCTTACCTGAAATTCACGCGGACAAAGTCGCGGGCAACAGCTAGTTATATTATAATCATACAACGCAATAAAAGTTAGTAAGAAAGATGCTGTATTACTTTTCTTAATGTTGGCAGCCTTTGCTGCGTAAACAAACGTTTATGGTGTCTTTAACCACTTGTTGTTGAGGGAGGATGGTGCTTTGAAGACAGTTCAGTCTCTACACTTCCGTGGGAAGCTATTAACGTCAGTAAGACATTAACAAACTGGTTCACTTTGTTTCTAACCCGTTAAGCGATTTTCGACCTTATAGAGAGTACTTTAACACCCATTACATTGACCATCAGCATCCTGAAACACCACGATTAAAGTACGGTAGGTAAATCTATATCAAAATGTCTAAAGTAAGCAAGCAGTTTCTATTAAGTCAGTTAATCTAAATCTATGTTATAACATAACATCACGCCTGTATTCCCCGAAGGGGTAGGCAGAGGTGCACATATAGTACACCCACATTTCGCCAGTCATATTTTTAGGACCCAATGTAAGGGCGAGCCTATTGCCAAAATTGCAAATCTATGTTATGGAGAATGATAAACGCATTTACTAGTCACAATACCTAATTGATGATCCAACGAACTTGGACAGCTTCCCCATTACCAAGCCCATTTTGCTGGCAGTGATAGCCGAGTGGTATGACCGTTGGACTGCCAAGTCAAAGGCTGAAAGTTCAAACCACGGCACGCACCAATATCTTTTCAAATTCATGTGCGTACTATAAATTCGTTATCAGTTGCTAAAAATGGTAAAGGAAAACATCGTGAAGAAACTGGCACAGCTGAGAGATTTTTCAACGGTGTGTAAAACCATATCACAGTCCTACAGGCGGTATAAACTCTAACACCAAGTTGTTCAGCGGACATAAGTAAGAAAAAGAACCAATCCACTTTCTAGATTTTTTATCCTATCAGCAGACTAACTCATGTCGATATGATCGGAAAAGGAATTCATATTAATTACCAGCTATAACGGCTGCCGACGAAACAAAACAAGAGAAGTGGTCTTGTTTTCAGCCTGGAAGCAATGCATAAGCTTTGTTAGAATTAAAATTTACCGTACAGCGTGTGTGTTTAGCATACTTCGTTTAATAGGGCAGTAAATTTATTCCAGCTATTCAGGAAAGAGGTTAATGTTTTTCAGGATTCTCTTTGGTATTTATTTCTTGTGCCTTGCTTTGTTCCAGTCTAATATCTGATGTTTTTAAACTAGACTTTTATAGCGTAGTGGACGGTAAACTCGACTGCTGAGGACGAGGTCCTGTCTTCTAATCTCGGGTCGAGTAAAGTACATAAAGTCACGCCTATTCTTCAGAGGGGTAGGCCACGGATTTCCATTTGCTACTTCTTATCGTATGGTTGATGATCAACCTGGTGTCAGAGTTTAAACCATCTGTAGGCCTCTGATATAGCTTTACACACCGTTGAAAAATCTTTGAGGTGTGCCGGTTTCCTCCCGATGTTTTCCTTCACCGTTTTAAGCAACTGATACTGACATATTTCCTTTAGCTTATTCACTAGTAAAGTGTTGTCGGGTTTTTCCATTAGGAAACTCTCTTTAACAGCATGGAGCCTGGATTCTCTGGACGGTTAATGGTCATGTCGCAATGGTCAATGGTCAACTCGCCGCCTATTACATTGGAACCATTAACATTACTCGCGAGATATAGATGTACTACACACCTGCTTCTGCCTTTTCGGGGAATATACCTGGTTGTTAGGTTATACGCCTTCTAAGTAATTGGTAAAATTAAAATAGCTGTGAAATGATGTTCAAAAACCTGTGTACGGCGTTCATATTGATTCCCGGAATCACATTCTGGTGAATTATTTTTACCAGCTTCGGACAAACACGATTCCGAGTAAAAACATTGTGCTATAGAAATTTCATTTTTCACCAGGAGTGTATTTGTCAGGGATTCAATATATAATTTTTTTTTGCAGAATGAAGGCCTAGTGACAACGCCAAACACGATGCTGTTAGGGTAACATGTTGTTATTACTCATCAATGTTAGGACATGGACTATAAAAATATACTTTTTTATTGTTTTTTTTTTAAACTTTGTCTCACGCTTAGAATTGTCGGGGGTGCATTTCGCAAACATGAAATATCGCATACACAAACACCCAGTTGAAATATCACATACACAAACACCAAATTTTTGTCTTGTGCGGGAATCGAACTCGCAACTACGAGCGCAGCACTCCAATTGCTTAGCCACTGCGTCAATCAGGTCGTCAAATCTTTGGATTATAAGGTTGTTAACAAAATCATTATACCTACTTTAAATAATCCTTATTATATTTATATACACATTGATGCTCATCAAAATTCATTTCCATCTGATGATTGGTAGATCAATCAAACTGTTACATAGTTATGTCGGACCCAGTTTTCAGAGGAAACAGATGCGATACTGAATGTAGAACTCAATTTTGCTTTCAAATCTATCTACACGGTAAACCGAATCGGACAAATGGCGTGTCATCGCTTTCGTTTTAGGGTCAGATCGGTCACAAACAGTAGATTTTTATGAATCTGATGTTCTGCAGCGCTGAGTGCGAGTTTTATAGGTAGTTATTACTTTGACTTAGGTATACTAGTAGTCGAAGAACGATAGACGAACTGAAATGAAACTTTTGCCATCGTTTTTCTACTAATCTGTTAAAGATTACTTGATATTAGTAGTAGTAGCTAAGCGCGACTGCTGAGCACGAGGTCCTGGGTTCAAATCCCGGGTCGGGGAAGTATTACTGGGTTTTCCATTAGGTAATTCTCAGTGGCAGCACGGAGTCTGGATTTGTGCCCGGTTGATGGCAATAGACTCGTGCCCTATTACATTGGGACCTAAAAACATAACTGGCGAAATGTGGGTGTACTATATGTGCACCTCTGCCTACCCCTTCGGGGAATACAGGCGTGATGATATGTTTATATTTATAGTTTAATCCATTATATTCGCAAAACTTTATTTCGCTGTATTGTTCAATATGATTTGAAATATAATAAACATTTCAAAAATGATTGAACACGACAAAGCAAGGATTCCACGCCAGTGTAACTAATCAAACAATAAAACGAAGATCTCCCTTCTGACATTACTTCAAAATACATTTTACGGTACCGCTGTTATTTATTCAAGTTGTCCCTAAAGCTGTGACCATTACGACCCTATTTCCCATTGAAGGTACCAATAACTGGCGGTAAAGTCAATATTTGACGCTTTGGGACCTAATCCGGCGGAACAGTACTGAAACCATCGAGCATAAAGCCATCATTTCGTACTTAACCCTTGTTTGCGACTGTCCGTTTTTGCAGTTTTAATAAAACGTCCCGTTGTAGAGACAGGGGGATGACAGAGGCGGCCCCAGGGGATTTTGCTTCGGACGTAACGGCAATTTAATTTAGTTGCCACATGATGGATATTGATAGCACCAATCCACTTTTTCATTGGCTGTGAAAACGTCAAATCGAACGCTTCCTGAGTTTTTATAAGGTTTTATTGAGTGTTGTGATGTGAGATATGGATTGAGGGTTATAACCTTCCGTAATTGAGACACGGTTTATAAACTTGATAGGTTACATTTATATGGCATTTTGAGGTTGGATTTTACCGTTTCTGAGGATGTAATTTACTTAAGTGGAATAGAGTAATGAATCCGGCTTGTATGTGTGTGTGTATGATTGATATAAGGAAGAGGACAGGTCGATTACACGAGTCTACACGTGCGATCGTTCTTGGTTAAGCCAGAGGCTAGCAAATAATTTTGACATGAAGAACGAGACAGTACTCAAAAATAAACATTTTTTTTTTAAGAGAAGATTAAGATTCTCATGTGACATGTAAGGATTTTTTTTTTAAAGGCGGCGGAAATTCTTAAAAATCATGTGCCATATACTTTCAAAGAATTAATAGCGTAACTAACAGTTAGAGGCCCAAGGCGAATTGTATCGAATGGGGCCCATTTATACCTGGTAGAAAACGTCATTGACTGACCCACTCGAGGGCCCCATCCAACCGGGGGCCTGTGTATGTACGTTGTGCCGGCTTGGGACTCAATAGTTAAAGCACTGCAAGGTACTCGTAAAGAGGCGTTTTCGTGTTTCCGAAGTGAGGAAAATCTTGCACACGGACATAACCATGGGTAGAGGCTAGTATAATAAAATAAGTCAAAGTAATTTAGTTATATTTATTGATTCACCATTCCCGAATACTCGTATTTCTCTTCAAAGTGCTGTAAAGAAATCACTTTATTCAATTGGACCTATAAATAAAACCATATCTAATATCTTCAGTACAGTACAGCAATATCATGCGACCATTAAACTAATGAGTCGTGTATTCAGAAGATATATTAAAAATATTTACTCGAGGTCTCTTTAAAATTATTACGATTGAGTAAACTGACTTTGGCTTTAGCCCAAAAAATTGGTTACCGTTGCACGTTGAGTGCAATGCGGGCACAATGGGTCACCCGACTTAATTAGGTTAATACTTTGGTTTGCGAATTTATCGTTGAGTTAAATGTCAAAGCGGGACTTGTAGTCTCTTTGGCTTTTTTAGAATTACATATTTTTTTTAATATTATCTACTATAATTATATCCCGGTCATACTCACGTCGACATTCGGGAATGCTCGACTAGATTTTTTTTTTAACAATGGGCATGTTAGCTGTTTGCATTAGTCAGTATTGGTAATAGACTTTTAGTTATAATAAGTTGTATTTGTTTTCAAATATTGTTATTTAACGCTATCACTAAAAAGCAAAAAAAATTTTCGCGCAGTTCATTTAGTTGGATATGTAATCTCTAGCAATTTTCGAAAATACGCAAGGCCACAGACAATATCTTCACCCACACACATACACAAACACAAGTACACACTTTACTAAGATTAATATTTTGGTCCACGAATTTATCGTTGAGTTAAATGTCAAGCAAAACGGGATGCAGTCTCTTTGCCTTTTTAAATAAATTGTCCGTAATGCTGGGGTAAAAAGGATTTAATGGGTGGGATATAAGCTTTGTTTTTGGGATTAGGGCGCTTGTCCGCTGATTTATAAATAGGGTCTGCACATTAGTCGGAAGTTGTAAGAGACCATTAGGTATAATGAGTTATATTGTTTCTTTTCTAATGGTTTGTTTGCTCTAACAAATAGATATAAAAACGGCCAAGAATTGACCACCCCTTTTCCTTCCGTAGGTGGCATAAGAGGTGACTAAGGAAAATTTCAGAAGATGGGCAGCAGCGTCTTCTGTAACTTCACCACCAATACTGCGATCCCAAAACCGCTTGCCAAGCGTGGGGACTATGGCACCCCAGGAGGCCTTGGTTCAAAAGTGGACGTCTTCTGGCTGATGTCTATGTAATTGGTTCTTCTGAAAGTTAAAAAAAATATGAATAGCACATCAATATTAATAATAATTGTTTCACTTACATCATGTTTATTTTTTACTAAAATAAAATGCCTGGCTTGATACAAAGCACGCAATCGATTAAAAAAAAACTTGTGTACATTTAATACCTTGTCTTCCAGAGGGTATTTATTGCTTTTTCACTACAAAATGTCATGTATAGGTACCTATAAATAAAACAATGGACGAATGTTTTACTTCTCAAGTTCACAGTTCAAGCAACTTGTTTATTAAGTTAGAAACTTAGACTTTATTAAACCAAAGAACAACTTTTATTTACTAATTGAATGAAAGTGTCACTCAACTCAATTGTTTTAGCGAAACGTACCTACGAAAAAAATAGTTTCATTTCAATGATGGTTTTTTAATTAAATGAAAGTGAATACATTTAATTTTTCTCGATACAGCCTGGTATTTTGGAATAAACAATATTTTTTGGCGTTGCGATATTGTACTGCACATTTTTTAAAATATTAATAAATAAGTACTGTCTGAAAATACAGACCTGCTCAATTCGGTAATTGACAGTTTCTACCTCGTATGACGTCATAAGGGGAAGCAGTGGTATTAAGCCTAAGAACAGCCCTAAAACGTAATTATTCTGTCGTTCTGAAGTCACTAAGCTCTTAGCTTTTATGCCAATCTGGACTCTGCTTTATTAAGATAAAGACTATTTTTAAATTATAATACAAATTACAAAACGCGAACACAACTTTTTTAATTTTTGGCTTGACGTTTCGACCTAGTTACACCGGCCGTGGTCACAAGCAGTCTGCTTGTGTTCACGTTAATTCTCGTTTTGTAATTTCTTTTATAATAATGCAACGTTACAGTTTAAAAATTAGTATTTTTAAATTCTCGTCATACATTTTTATTGCCACCTCTAAGTGTTCGTAAGTCGTCTGTCCAACATCGACAGTGTAATCTGCGGCCACTCAGATATGAATGTTGGTTTTGAGCTTTCGCTACAGAATGTTTCGCTGTACTAGGGTTCCGTGGTAGTTTTGTGAAACCTTTGGTTAATCGAATCATACATAACTTCAACGTAAAAGGGATTTATTATCGAAATATCGATTTCTTACCCGTTCTTCTGCAATGACGCTACTTAAGTGTGGCAATAGATTGTTTAAATATTTAAATGGCCTCGTCTGTTTCCCATACAAGCAGACTAAAGTCATGAAAGTTAACGATTTTGTACAATATAAATAGTGAATAAGAAAAGGTGATTTAAATACCATCACCTAATACATTTTCGGGAAATAATCTGTACCACTACTTTTATTATTAGTAAAGTGTTGGTGTTTGTTTATGTGATATTTCATCATCGAGACCCGCGCTTACGCTACGGAAAAAAATCCTGATGTGGGGCAACGGAATCACAACGGCAACAAAAGATAAGTTAGTATAGGTAAAACATGTATTTTTAACACAAGCATTTAAATCAAAAGTACCATAATAGTATTGTGACCAAACCTATTTAAGTATGCAAAATTTCATTTCAATCGGATGTCAAAAAGTGGCTCTAATTTAGATTGCAAAATTTGACCTAAACAAACTCACATACATAAAAACATTGCAAGTTAAATAAAAGCTAAAAAAAATTGCAGCCATCTTCCAACATCAAAAATCTCTAATCCTTCATCCGTCACTCAAACTCGACCCAATAAAGAACAACATTCTAAAACAGCCAAACAATTCACAGAATTTCCCTATCACATCAATCTTGGCTTGTAGGACAGATTTTTTTAATAACTGCCCTACTTTTCTTGAAGATTAGTTTTTCAAACAAGAGCTTCGTTTTCCATTAACTCAATAAAAATGTAGAACGAGATTGGCTATTATGGAGGGAGGTTTTATACTTAATTGTGGGTATTATTATGTTTTGATTGGGAAAATTGCCTGCAAACTTTGTGTTATAATCTTCTTTTTACCTATCGTATGGTTGATGAACAACCTGGTGTCAGAGTTTAAACCACCTGTAGGCCTCTGACATGCGACACACACCGTTGAAAAATAGCTTCAATATTGAGTATGATACAGGCATAGTTTCATGTTGTATTTACTATTTTTATTGAAAGGATTATTTTAGGAATTTTAATCAAGTAAAACAAAATAATTATTTTATGAACCGAAATTGTAATACTATTATATGTAAATCGAATAATGGGAACTAGGTCTAATTTAACTTGCAAGATTCTATTACCTACAAACAGACACGTGAAACTAAATAAGGCTTGTAAAAAGTAACAGAATATATTTATGTCTTTCACAGGCATAATATAAAGAACAACACGTCTTAAAACGACAATGAACCAGTAACCATTCCAAACTGCATAATGTGACTAAAATATGTAACTTAAAATAAACGTCACCTCACACTAGGAATGTCTCCTGTATCGTGGGTGCGTTTCACATGAGCTATCACACACACAAACACCTAGGCTCGGGACAAACATTTGCGGATCATAAATTTTTTTGTCCGGGAATCGAGTCCGTGGCCACTGCCCCAATCCGGTCGTCAACTTTCGGGTTATACTACTCAACAGCATTAATACGAGCCTTCACAGGTAAGGCTATTTAAATTATCTTTAGGACGTACTGGCTGTCAAGACACCTCTCTTTATCATGGGAAAAATAATGGCAAGCTGAAGATAAGAGATTGCAAAGCAATAATAATAATAGCCCATGACAAAGCGTTAGAATGAAATACCATCTCATTTCTTAGAAACGCTGTGAATCTTTCTTGTTTTATAAAACTGGTGCCTCACTAACAATTCCTGTTATTAATATTATTTTGTTTATTTTTTTATATTTTCCCTTTTGCCGCGAGCCTTGTCCGCGTTGGTTTAGGATATAAATATCAATAGAGCCCGGAAATTAGTTCTCATAAACAAACTCTACCCCGATTTAATCTCTTGAGAGGGGTACAATTAAAATGGACCTAACACAGAACTCAGTTCAGTTCTGTGGATGTGAAATATGACGTTGATTTGAAATGTCGATATAATAGTATTTTTTAAATTAGTGTAAATAACCGTGTAAATTAAATAAATATATATTCATTAAAGAATATATATATTAGAAGTTTAAACATATCAGCTGTTGTAACATGCTTGAAAAATATGTGAGAAACTCGGTATAAATTCTAGTATTTCTCTTACTCATTACTTTGAACTTGACCGTTATAAATGAATAAATGATTTATTGCTTTAAATAGGTTTTAAATTGATAAAGGGAAACTTGAAAAATGATGGACACGAGCGGGACTCGAACCCGCGACAGTCGCCGTACCGTGGCGCTGCTCTGCCAACTGAGCCACCGTATCACTGCTCGCATCCATCAAATTTCAAGTTCCCTTTTTAGTATTTACGTCTTAAGGGTGACGTCAGTTTAAAATTTAACCCTAGCATGGCAACATGCATAAAAAATACAAAAAGTCATTTAAATAGGTTTTTAAAAACACTCTTACACATCTAATTTCAATGAAACATAAAAACGAAATGGTGTTGCTGCTAAGCATGAGGGTTCCAATCCCGGGTCGGACAAAGTGTATTTGAGTTTTTTCATTAGGTAATTCTCAGGCACGGAGTCTAGATTTATGCCTGGCTGGTAACAATAGGCGAGCCTATTACATTGTGACTATTGTAACATAACTGGCGCAATGTATGTGCACTAGAGACCTCTGCCTGCCTTTCGGGAATTCAGGCGTTATATTATAATGTCCTAAGCTATTCTTTAGACAATTCAAGTTGACGCAATGCGTATTTCACATTCACTCATAGGCTTTATACCATAAAAAATTCAAATTTATTTATCATTCATTTCAAATTATGCCTACATGAAATTTAATTAAATCTCGCAGCTTTAATTTTCAACGAGATTAAACAAAACCACCGTTCTTTTGTGAGATTTTTTATCATGTTTGTATTTTTGCTAAATAAATCGTTCGCATTCGGTAAAATTTAATTAAGAATATCCATTGCGTAATTCAGTAGGCAGATATTTACTCATTCACTTAATTTGGCAAACTTGGATGTTTAAATAATTTTGTTAAGTTTCTTGTTTGCTGGAGCTCATATAGAAGAGGTTTGCTTTACTTTACATAACTCATGTTTTTGTAAGTAACGATAGCTGGCTTGTATGACCGCATTTATTTTTTGCACTGTCAATGCAGCACAGATCAATGTCTTTTCTAATGTGCATATTATAAAATAGTTATCAGTTGCTTAAAAACGGAGAAGGAAAACATAGTTGAGAAATTGGCACACCTGACAGGTTTTTCAACGGTGCGTAAAGCCGTGTCAGGCCTACAGGCGGTTTAAACTATGACATCTGGTTGTTCATCAACCATACGATAAGAAGAAGCAAAACTTTAGTAAATTCCAACAAATTATAAAAACTACTCCAGGAAGTAAACGCTATGTTCAAACCATACGATAAGAAGATATTTTTGTGGAAGAGACGATCATTATCACCAGCCTATCTCAGTCCATTGCTGGACATAGGCTCTCTATTCTATAGCACGCTAATGCAGAGACGATAATATACATAAAAAGTACGCTGTAGTTGTAAAAATAAAGCAATATCAGAACTAGGGGTCGAGTGTGGGCACTTCGAGCACGCCTGGAGATAGCTCGAGTGTTGTACAAACAAGACGTCTTTCTAAAACAATTTGCTGCCCGTGTTCATGTTAGGTGCTTTAAAATCTTTGAAGTTCGACCGACAGAGGTTTTTGTAGCCTGTGTTTCTTGCAAACGAGTGCTGTGTTTGTTTGTGTCCATGCAAGCTTGCTTTTAAAGAACTGGGTAACGGAAAATGTATTTATTTATTTTTATTTATTTATTTATTATTACCACAACATGACACCATTACAGTTTATAACCAAAGCGATGCTATATTAAACTTACGAACTAACAGTAAAAAGCAATTATAAAATATAAACAACATAAAAAAAAGCATTATCGTATCCTAAATTATTAATATATTTTACGAAACCTATAAATATGAGAAAAATAACCTATATAAAATACTGTATATGAAAATTCAACATTACCAGTTTAGGTATTTACTATTTACATAATAATTTCTAAGCACTTTTGTGTCGATATGAGAAATCTTGCCAGGCTGCTAGAAAATATATCTAAATCCTCTGTATGGAGAATATGAATGTAAGGTAAATGTCTATATATGTAAGGTAAATGTCTATAAAAGATGTAGGTACGAGTGTATAATGTAAACTATTATGCTTTATTTCTTAACTGGAAAATGTCATTAGTTCATATTGCAAAACTTAAGTTCTAAATGTTAGTTTGATATAACATAACATAACATCACGCCTGTATTCCCCGTAGGGGTAGGTAGAGGTGCACATATAGTACACCAACATTTCGTCAGTTATATTTTTAGGTTCCAATGTAATAGGGGATGAGCCTATGTTAGTTTATTAGTAAAAAAAAATGCAGTAGCTTATGCCATATTTCATCTGTGTCGAAATAATTTGTGTGTTTTCTAAAAAGCAAAAGGTCAGAGTGTATTTCCCATTTCTTATTCTAATTTCCCATTTTATGAAGTTATTGGTTTCAATATTAAAGGTACCAGCCACACTCATCCAAAATACATTAACAGCATGATACAGTTCCCGAGGCGTGACCGCTGCTAGACCTTCGGAATCCCGAGGGAACAGAGGTTGTTTGAGTATAAAGTTATACGTGTAAATACTAGTATGTAACCTAGTATTAAATAACTCAATTATATAAAAAGAAGACTCCCTCGTTGGTCTAGTGGTTGCTAAGCGCGACTGCTGAGCACGAGGTCCTGGATTCGAATCCCGGGTCGGGCAAAGTGTTACTGATTCTCAGTAGCAGCTAGGAGCCTGGATTTTTGGCCGGTTGATGGAAATAGGCTCGCCCCCTATTACATTGGGACCTAAAAACATAACTGGCGAAATGTGGGTGTACTATATGTGCACCTCTGCCAACCCCTTCGGGGAATACAGGCGTGATGTTATGTTGTTTTTTTATGTCAACCTGCGAGGTTCGGTGCACATTTCCATACCACAACTTTGTACTGAGAATCTCGAATCTCATTCTATTTCTTGGCTAGAAAATACTGACAGCATTTGTGATCACGAGTCCAATGTATAGAAAAAGCTTGTTCATATTTTTTGTTATAGGTAAAACTAAATATTTACCTACTTACCTATGTTTTAGTACCTATAAGTATTCATACTTTGTTCCATTCTGTCTACGAATACATGTATTCTAAAGTAGCTACTCCAGTATTTTACGACACTACCTCATATCCTTTTGAGGTCAGTTCAGTGTGGCGGTCGTATAACCTTATCAATATTACTACAAATATGTATCCGGAGCACTATAAACAATCAGAATAAACAAAATGCAAGCCTGCATTGCAAATGTATCTTGAATAGTATTTATGAGGGGTCATTGCCTTGTCTCCCTGTGGACTACGATCGTCATGATTTTGCAGCTGAATTGGTCGTTGAGTAAATTGTTGAATTTGAGCGTCACGTAATAGAAAATTAGAACATACAGTGTGTCAGTCAATGGTCAGTTTCGTGATCGATTGAAGTTTTCATACGTCGACACTTTTTTATGTTGTAAGCACGTCAAGTCATCGGTCTTGAGCTTGTTCTCTTTCTGATTAACCGACACATCAGGTACTGTTGTGTTTGGGACTATAAAATTCATCAGTGATTTTAATGTTCTCGTGAGCGAATTTCGATCAAGGCGACCTTGTCTCTAGCCAACTACGCAGGAGATAGTATATTGCAAAAGTACACATGTGGAGTACACTCTTCCCTTACTATTCCCTCACTCTCATAGTCTGATGGGAGTAACATCAACACGACGGGAGAGAGATCAGGCGCAGGACCAACGACTTTAATCTACGCGGGAGTCACCTAGTCACCCACATTTTCTAAGTAATGGCTAGTCTCAATAAAGGTTGACACCGTGACCAAAATTTAGTCAGGATGACATTAAACATAGTTACACTATTCTTTACTCTTTAGCGCATTATCCAAAGTTTAATTCAAAAAAAGAACAACGTATTGTGTGATTGTAAAATCATATTATTTAACTAGCATAGGAAATTGTGACGTCACAACAAGAAATATAGGGCAAACGACGCGCGCAGAAAACATCGCACCATTGAACCTCATTATTGTGTGTTGATGCATTCATTACTGTCGACCCATTGTTTGTGACAGCATCGCTGTAATCTGATGGGTGCAGTGATCCAATATCGCACTGTAAAGCTTTTTTTTTTTTTTTTAATAAAAACGTCGCCCCACACTAGGAATTTCTCCTGTGTCGTGGGTGCGTTTCACAAACATGAAATACCACATACACAAACACCCAGACTCGGGACAAACATCTGTGGTTCGCACAAAGTTTTGCCCCGTGCGGGAATCGAACCCGCAACCCCTAGCGCAGCAGTCCAATCGCTTAGCCTCTGCGCTAAACAGGTCGTCAAATTGTACGGCGATGTAGCTTATGTTAAGTTATGTTTATGATGTAAAATTCGATGGTTGCGAGCAGCGACGTGGTTGTTGAGTTGGTAAGAGCTGTGACACGGTTAGGCGAAGACCGCGGGATTTAACACCAGTCGTCCAGCATTTTTCGAATTTCCTTTATTAATTTGAAATTAAAGTATATAATATTTTAGATTATACGTATGCTTTAAGGCTTTGTCTATTGTTTCGCTTTTGAAAGCTTTTATTTATTTACTATATTCTAGTTTAACTTTTTCTTTTATTTAAGAATGCCCGAGGAGCTTCGTAGTTGTAGATAATTCATGAAATGGTGAAGATTCGGTAAGTACCTATTTAGTATTTGTAATATTTAAAGGCAAACAATATTCAGTCAATCCATCTGGTCTGGTCTGGTCAATCTTTAGTCATCATCAAATACATGTTTGCAACTTCTCTACTTACTACCGTAATATTTACCTACTTTTCCAGGTGATGTGCGTGAATATGTATAACCAACGATGCGCATAAATTTAATTTTCCAATTGGTTTATTTGTTATGCTTGTAATCACGAACTAATTGCCCAAACTTGTTATATTTGGACAGCATAGCATAATGCAAACATGACATCACGACATGACAAAATTTAAATTATTGCAGGACCTTATATGTATGTATCCGCGGTGTGGTATCAGGACTACAATTGACCACCACCTTTCCTCTCGTGGGTGTCGTAAGAGGCGACTAAGGGAATATCCAGAAGATGGGCAGCAGCGTCTTCTGTAACATCACCACCAATACTGTGATCCCCAAGCCGCTTGCCAAGTGTGGGGATTATTTCACCCCCCCCCCCTTACCTAAGGGGGAGGCCTGTGTTCAACATTAGACGTCTTCCGGCGGACGATGACGATGATGATATGTATGTACGGAAATTAATTTAAGATTTTTTTTATTAGAATGCTGGACTTATTAGAAAAATGGACATTCACCCTCTTATTCATAAACAATGATCATACCGGCATTAACTAAACCCCGTATTACGTCTATTGAAATCTCTATTCTTAGACATGCAAACGAGTGACGATTATAATTTAGTTCGTGGTTTAAATAGATTTTTTATGACATACAGGAGTGTACCCCCTGTTAAAGTAAAAAACTCTACTCTTTTTGGGATTATAAACTTCCTAATATGAATGACATATTGTACCTACTTTGGTTATATCAAAAGTGGGTGGGGTAGTTTAGTCTTCTAAGAATTTCCAAATAGGTAGGCAAATTTCCCATCCTTTAGTACCTGCGCTCAGGATACTCGATTTGCTAGGTGTCCGAAGCACCCCTCCATTTCTCCCTAGGTTTTAACATTCAGCATTTCTTTTATTACTACAAATTAGATTTAAGATTACAAAAAATGAAGAAAATTTCTTATAATTTTAAAACCCCGTTGTTCAATCATTCCGATTTCCAGCAATTATCCTCAAGTCAATATCGATTCCAAATCAACAAGGACCAAATCAAATGTCATAATAATGACATTAAAAGCTTTTGGGAAATAAATTTGAACAGAATAATCTATTAAGTAAAGTTACCAAGAAATTCAATTCAAGCATTCACCACTGTTTATCAGCTTCGAAAAGCGCGACATTCAACACTGCGATCGAATTTCAAAATACATTGCTTCACTCCTACGTTAGGATTCAAAGACCAGTAAAAGAAAACACGCAATGGAAACTGTTATACATTAACAGTCTCGTCTTTTCTTGTACCCCTAATGAAGCCTTTGTACAGACTCTTATCTTACCACAACAAAGGCAAAAATAAACATCGCGCAAGTTCGCGAGAAGCCAGAAACTATGTATCAACGTAAGATAACAAAAACAAACTTATCGGAGCTTTGTGATAAACATAATTTAGTTTTGAAGGGAAATCTTGTATTGAAACCTTTTAGGACGTGACTTTGGACTTGTTTGGTCTTGTTTATGCTGTTCTCATACTATGTATTATTGGTTTGTACTAGCTGTTGACCGCGGTTTTACTTGCATTTAAGGGATCAAATAAATGAAACAAAAAAATATATGCCGCTATGGTTGTTCTCACCAGTATGTTCAGAAATGCTTGACTAGTTTCGGACTCAAACGGAGTCCCTATTCATAAGCAGGTGAGGCGGCGGAATCGTAAGCCGCACACGTGATGATTCTTATCCCGAATATCATCATCATCAGCCGGAAGACGTCCACTGTTGTACACAGTCCTCCCCCTTATAACATCAGAATGTAAGACCACTTGCTATTTGCATCAACCGGCTGCCCGCAATTCTGACAATGACGTCGGTCCACCTGGTGGGAGACCTGCCCACGTTGCGTCTCCGCGTTCGTGGTGCTTTCGATTGCATGCATGATTGATCGATTCGATGCTTTCATATCAAACATAGGTACACAAAAATAAAACCGACACAATATACATCTATATATATAAAATTTTCGTGTCACAGTTTTCGTTCCCATACTCCTCCGAAACGGCTAGACCGATTCTCATGAAATTTTGTGAGCGTATTGAGTAGGTCTGAGAATCGGCCAACATCTATTTTTCATACCCCGGGTCAGCTAGTAGTCAATAATAATATGGATAACACTCACGAACATTATTGCAGTAGATAGACTACCTTTATGTATGAGTAAGCACAAAATATTATGTCGTAATCGAAATTCGTTCAGTCGTAAAAAAATAAATGTGCGTAGGTACAATACACCTATATTTTATCACCTACTTTCATCCTATCTGCAGATAGATAGAACCGCTCAGCCAACGTCGTCAATGTTTACAGGTTACAAGCGATATAATATAATATGTACCTACCTACTTATGAGTGTTATCATCATCAGGTTTTAAGTGACTCGACTTTTTTCTGTTTTGAGCCTTTGAGCCGTACAACATGCATTGCTTTCTGTAACGAGCGGAATCCGGACCAAAATAGACTATCTCGTTTCCTACCGTGGGTGTCGTAAGAGGTAAGGGAAAATCTAGATGATGGGCAGCAGCGTCTTCTGTAACTTCATCATCAATACTGCGAACACTAAGCCGCTTGCCTTTAAGGAGGACGCCTTTGTTAAACAGTGGACTTCTTCCAGCTGATGATGAATGAACAGCAAAAACATTGTCAATTCACCTGGCTGGTCGTCTTCCTGGGGCTTTACCACTCTGTTAGACGTAGTAGTAGGGCGTGTAGTTTTTTTTTTTATTAAAACGTCGCCCCACACTACGAATTTCTCCTGTATTGTGGTTGCGTTTCACAAACATGAAATATCACATACACAAACACCCAGACTCGGGACATACATACATCTGTGGTTCGCACAAACTTTTGCCCCGTGCGGGAATCGAACCCGCGACCCTTAGCGCAGCAGTCCAATCGCTTAGCCACTGCGCTAATCAGGTCGTCAAGGGCCTTACTCGATCTGCCATCACCAAATCTTGCCAAGTTCCTGCCTAACTCCAATCTATCAGAGTTTGCTAGTTTGAGTGTAATGTTAGTTGCAAATTCAGAGAGGGCAATATAATCAATTGGAATTCCAATTTCACATGGATAATATAAAATCAATAGCTTTGTTAGTGGAGCAAAATATTTGTTTACCACTATTTACGGACTTCATTGAACGAGATTCGTGCTAAACATGCCAACCATGTTTAAATTGGCATTCTATTCAAATTACCATTAATGTTTATTATATAGCGAGCAGATCAATGAATGTCGGTGTTATCAGCAAATAAAATTACTGAGTATATACCTACATTTCCTAAAATTTGTTAGGGATTGACGACGAGATCATCGGTTTATTTTACACTAGCTGTTGCCCGCGACTTCGTCCGCGTGAATTTCAGGTAAAAACACCAGTAGACTATAATCAGATTTTGTAAGTAAGTGGAAAACACTACAAATTACTTACCGAATGGAATATACATAGTATTTTAATGATAAAGGTATATTTCAAATTAAGATGGGGCTAGTTTACTTTTTATACCGATTTTGTATGATCGGTAAATATTGAGTGACTAACAGGAAAGTTATTGACACGATTTGTTGGCTTATAAGGAATTTCAATTTTAAATGTATCTTTATTTTACTGTATCTATGTACTACATTGACAGCATGCATTTCTCTGAACTACGGTTGTAGTTTTGTCTTCAGCAGACAACATTTACAGAGAGTGTGGACTGGTAACTCAGAAGCGACCGTCATACAGTAATCCGTGTAAAAATCAGCTGGTTTCTAGGCCTTAATTAAGTCTACCTCTGCGTGTGCTAATGGTGATAGTTTGTATGCCAAAATGCGCCAAGCGCTTGTATTGAAATTTATTGTAGCCGAAATTTAAACGAACTGCTCATGTCCGTCACCCATAGGTTGGGCCTGTGGGCGACGAACTTGGGCAGTTCGATGCTCAAACAGAAAAGGCGGTTTTAAGGGACATAAGGCACGTAGGCCGTACCTACGTGGTGAGCGCGACCAATCGCGAAGAGGCGAGTCAGAATTTGTTTAAAGAGATGGTGTAGCATACGCGGATCGCGAGTCCCTCAACCTAAGGTTGTTAGGCGGATACCCTGAGGTTTTAGTTAGTATAAGAGACCGGCATAACCCTCCGTCCGCTCATGGTGGAGGAAGTCCATGAGGATTTCCCCAGCAACAAAAATACTTTGATAATTGTGTGGAACTTAGAATTTGACTGCCTTATTGGTCTAGTGTTCGTAAAATGCGACTGCTAAGCGGGAGTTCCGTGTGTTTGTTTACCAGATCGGAAAGAGTGATTGGTTTTTCCACTAATTCTCGGTGGCAGTACCGACTTTAAATTTGTGCCCGGCTAATGAAAATTTATGTCTATGATGATTATCTACAAAAGGATAACTTTGAGGTGGATCACAGACCTTTAACTTGACGATGGTTGCCTACAGTCCACTTTCTGCTAGAGAGTTAAAACATATAAACCAATAAAATTAAAAATATTATGTTGTTTGAATAAGCAAATATCTTGCCGAACGCGGGAATCACACTATTAAATCATATCTTTACCAACTTATCCAAGAACGTGAAATAATGAGCAGAATTCTATATACCCCGTCTAAATATTACTATTTATTGATATTTATGTATATCCAGTGTATAAAGTGAAATATATAAAGAAAGTTTTTACAGAGCATTTAAGTCAGAAAATATTTCTCTAAAATCACCGACGAACAAGAATGTGCCGATCCATCACATGATTGTTGTTCCTGCTTAGTTCTGTCTAAAACTTTCACTATGTGGTATTGTACATTTTTACTATAATTATGACTACATTTCAGCAAATTTCTCTTAAAACTATTGCGTGACTCTCCAAGAACAGACGTTTTATTGCTTCGAATTGATGTGTATCTAGAGTATGGCGAGCGCTTATATTTTGTCATCTAAGGGAGAGAGAGAGGTAGTAATTCCGGAAGACAATTTTGCCACCGTTATTTGTTTCCTAACCTCTGCAAGAATGCCAGTGGTAATAAATGTTTTCCCTGTTCCACCAGGAGCATCCAAGAAAAACATTTTACCCTGGCCAAGCCCAACGCTTTCAAGGACAATATTGTAAATCTGTGCTTGCTCTGAGGTAAATTTAGTGACGTAGTCATTCACGATGGTGGTCATTGCAAAACCGGGTTTGCAATACCGCAGAATACCAACATGACGGCAAACAAATGTCATAGGCGACTTGGGCTATCACTAACGCTAGCCTCCAGGAGAGTGTTGTCCCAGTGTTGGTCACCGTCAAGAAGATTTCGTGCTACGCAGGCTGCACGAAATGTCGGATACTCCATACCATCAACTGTCCTTAAGAATGCAAATGACGTTGGCCCCTATACGATGTGAAGCAATAGCCGCAAATAATAGCACTCGGTATTATTTGGATGCACAGTGTAAATCCTTCCCAATGCAGTGTCCATAAAGATTCCCGGAAACCCTTCGACAATACGACCACGTCGATGTCGATTAAATACACCTCTTTGCTTGTAGTATGTATAGTACGACGGCACCTCATCATACGTAAGTGACTTTGCAAAAAAATCAACTTCACAGAGACGTAAAAATGCCAAGAGTCGTCTGTTGGAATCGTAGATAATACCTGACGTCACCCTTAAGACGTAAATACTAAAAGGGAACTTGAAATTTGATGGATGCGAGCAGTGACACGGTGGCTCAGTTGGCAGAGCGGCACCATGGTATGGCGACTGTCGCGGGTTCGAGTCCCGCTCGTGTCCATCATTTTTCAAGTTTCCCTTAATCAATTTAAAATTTAAGCCTAGCATGGCAACATGCATAAAAAATACCAAAAGTCATATAAATTTGGGTTGGTATTATCGGTTTAGTGGTTTGTAGCTGTAAAGGTACAACACTGAATTGGTAATCGTAGATTCCAACATATAATACCTAACGTCACCCTCGAGACGTAAATACTAAAAGGGAACTTGAAATTTGATGGATGCGAGCAGTGACACGGTGGCTCAGTTGGCAGAGCGGCGCCACGGTACCGGTTTGAGTCCCGCTGGTGTCCATCATTTTTCAAGTTTCCCTTAATCAATTTAAAAATGCCAAGAGTGTTGTTTGGCGGGGATTTTCCAATCGCTCTAATACATTGGCGGGGTCGAAAAAAATGCGCTGGCCATTCTCAAAATGGACGTCCATGAATTCATGACCTCTGGATGCCGATCTTGTATAGAGAACGCCAGCATTCGCCATACTGCTTCTGAAGTACTAATGTAGCGACCAGACTGGTACTTGGTCACTTCATCCCGATCAGTGCTTTGCAAAGCGAACGTTGCCTGGTCACTACCCTTGTTTACGTATTTGCAAATGTATTTAATTGACTCGACGCTGGAACACGATTCAACATTGATGTGTGTTTCAAACGTCCTAGAAAGCACAGGTGAGTATGGAACAACCTATCTGTTGTCAACGTGAAGCGACTGCTTTTGGCTTCAGAATTGTTTGGACATCACTTATTTGAAATGGTGAATTTACAAACTTACTAATGTAGAATAAAAATAAATATTTAAAACTATAATTTACTGGAAATTGTTGTAATAATTTTATGTTAAAATATATGTTATAATTGTCTTTTTATTGATATTTAAGTAAAAAAACATGCAAAAAGAAATTAAAGCTAACGCAAAAAGAAAAACCTTCGGCAAGAATAGATCTCACTGTGCATAACTCGTAGGGCGATCGTTAAACCGCCACGCTACGATGACACATAGCAATATGTTTAAAATAGACGTTTCTATACATGTCATGATTCACTGCTCAGTTCCTTGTGGATATAGCGTGATGATTTCTACTTCAGAAGTTCATCTGTAAGTAATCTGCATAATGCAACTATTGGTTTCGTCTTTTTATCATTCTACGGCAAACATTAGACAAAACAAAGACATAATGCAATATTGCTCAGCCCTCTTTGCAAATGCCGTGATGATATTAAGCATACCGACGCGCCGGCCCCTAAAGAATATATTTGCAAACTTTCAGCGGATTCTATTCAGTAGTTTTTACGTTAATCTAACACATACATACAGACAAACAGACAAACAGACAAACAGACAAAAATTCTAAAAATTATATTTTTGGCTTCAGAAGCGTTCAGACATCCCATTGCACTTATTTTTTTTCAAATATCTTCAATGTACAGTTTTGACTTCGTTACGATTTTATTATATGTATAGATAATTATCATACTCTCAGACAGTTTCGTCATCATCTAATGCCTGAATTTCCCAAGATTAGATTTCAGCCTTACTTGAAACAGCTCTATACAGTCAGTATTCTATTCAGCTACCTATCAATTTACTATCCAGTAACGGACGTATACGATAGGTACCCCTTCGCATAGATGGTAGTTGGAGTTTCAAATTTCTGACTAACCGTAACGGCTGCCAAACATCTGATAGCTGGGGTCGATGACATGCCGCGCTATCTGAGGCACAAAAGGTTGTCAATAAAAAAGACAGGCCGATCAGTGACCGACTGCTGCTAGTGTGTTGTTGTTAGATATTTGACAGCAACAAGCTTCTTTAACATAGTAGTACTTCTCTATGGTAGCATCAAAAATATTATATATCAGAGATGCTCCGCAGTTCCACCCGTGTTCATTTGCATTCATGCTAATAAAACCATGAAGCATAGCTTATATCCTTATAAGTTATAGTCTACGTATTATTCTGATATAGAAGCTATATTACTTCTAAGTTGCATTAAAATCCGTCCAGAAGTTTTTGTGTAAAGGGGTTCCAAACATTCATACATTCTCAGTTTAAAATTGATAAGTAAGTATGATCAAACATATAAAAGTAACGTTATACATGTAGTATCACCTCGTGGGTAAGCGGTCGTCCAATATCATATATTCTATTCAAGGCTCTTTGTCTAATGGCTAAGTGCAGGATCGAAAATCCCAAAAGGTTCGAGCTCCACGGTGTTCGTAAAACACTGGGTACTGTAACAATATTTATGTAACGACTGCTTTCTTTCCAACTACTTGTAACTTGCTGAGTGGTATCCGGCCTAGAATAGACCACCCCCTTTCCTGCCATGGGTGTCGTAAGAGGTGACTAAGGGAAATTCCAGAAGTTGAGCAGCAGCGTTTTCTGTAACTTAGCAACCAATACTGCCATCTCTAAGCCGCTTGCAAAGCTTGGGAATTATGGCACCCCTCCCCCCACTCCAAGGGCGAGGCTTTTGTTCAGCAGTGGACGAGTTCCGGCTGATGATAAAAATGAGAATGATGAATAGCTTAAACATTTCCCGGAGGAAATATTTAGTCATCATTTAGCTTACGTGTCCGCTTTGTGGACAGTTAAACTGTTAATTAAATACATATCCAAACGAATAAAAATACTCTCTAACAAAATAGTTATGTTGGTAAAAAGTTTTTACACAACATTTTTAGTTTTCCCAACCATTTTCCAATTCGACATTCCGAAAAACATTGAATGGAAGTTTCCAGTGAAAGAGCAAGCAAACCTCACACGAAATATATACAGAAATAATAAACACTGTTACTCTATGTTTGAACGCCATTACGTTCTGTATTGACATTAGCTGGAATAGTTTACAAACATGCGGGACAAGTTAACTTGGTTGTGAAATATTCTGCATTTATATGCTTTTAAGTGAAGCGAAATATAAGGTGATAATGTGGTAAGGACGTTGCACTTTATATAATATCAGACTATGGTGTATTTGTAACCTTTCATCTGCCAAGTTTTTTCTTATCTTTGTGGTCGGCTTCTAGTTCAATGGGATAAAATTTACATGACGTCATGGAAAGTCACTTTATCCCTGACCAAGTAAGTTCGTACTGATCTTAAGACTTGTCAGACTGGGTAGGCTTCTGAGTAGTCATACTCGGGTCTGACGGCTAAAACGTTTTTTAATACAAAATAAGAATCGCTTCCCTTCACCTTATGGTAAGTGATATTGTAGCCTACGATGGAACAAGCCCACCTTATATAACAAAAAAAAACGACTTCAAAACAAAATTATTTCACAACAAATTAAAAAGCACTAAAAAGTAAAAAAACCGCAGAAATCGGAGAACAATCATAGAAAAATGTAGTAGAGAACGTGAATAAAAACAGCATTATTAAGAATTACTGAAAAAGTACTGATCGGATCTTAATCAAATTGCAATGGGACCAAACGGGAGGCACCAGCTTTCAAATAAATAAAAAATCATCAAAATCGGTTCACCCAAGCGAAAGTTATGAGGTAACAAACATAAAAAAAAAAAATACAGTCGAATTGAGAACCTCCTCCTTTTTTTGAAGTCGGTTAAAAAACCGGTTCACTATCGTCTTGAAAGCCGGTAAATGATAACTGCTTTCTAAGACAGGCATAGAAGTATGAAAATTGATGGTCGAACTTTCACGGACATGTCACGAAAGCGTAACTTAACTATCATTGATCGACCCGTGCACTGTGCAGTTCTTACATAAGATTCTTTATATTTTTTATACTGTCCCAAACTAAAACATCTTTCAAAGAATTTAAAATGAACATAGATATCGTAGCTTATAAATCCTTAAAATATCTGAAATCCATCGGTTAAGATACCTAGACTTTTTTATTCGTTTTATATCCAGCAGAATTTATAGTCGTTACCTTTGCCAACCGAGCTTCTAGTACTCGTAGTTTCCTGAGTCTTCCAATAAGTTTACAAAAAATATAATATTTTGAAGATTTAGTGGCGACGTCAAGTTGGCATTTGAGTTTTCAGACCGGATTCATATGCGTTAGATTGCGCGTTCAAACAAGCGAGTATCAATGTGACTATCAAGTATTTTCTCTGTTAGTTTCAGACACCAATGACAAGGAAAATCTGAAGAGAAAAAGTTAAGGTTGAGAAGTAATCAGTCGGTTCAGATTCGATTAATGTTTTAGATACTCATCAGCTCCACATAAGACATGAAAACCATTCAAATGTGGCTTTATTGATCTTGGCTATCGAAAAAAATCCTTTGCCTTTTTAAGAACCAGCTTAAACTTCAAGTAGTACAGTAGCACGTTTTATCACTCTATAGGCAACTGGCAATATATTCAAATTCTCATAAAATCTAACCCAACAAACATAAATTCCCCACAATACATTACAATAGTATCCTTTATTGCCATATACATCACTATTGTACCCTTTAAGTAGGTTTGGGTAGGAGCTGGAAAGCGCGGCTAAACAAAAAAGGATTACAGCGAGCCAAATGGCTCTGCGCGAAGAGCGGCTTAAGACGTTCCACCGGAACGGGAAGGCAGACCAGGGGGCGAAAGTAGGGGGGACTCAGGTACAATCCGACTCGATGTCCTACGTAGCGGGCGAATGCGAACGCGACGCGATGCGATACGAAGATTTAAAGCAGTTTCTAGCCTTTTAAAGCTTGCTGTACAGTTTTTCTAACAAATTTTCGTCTTCCTTAATCATTTACTGGAAACTGTTTGTGACATTGTTTGCGTGGAGTTTAGAATTTTGTTAACATGAATCGATGACAGCCATGTCATGTAATATGAAAACCTAAATAAGAAGAACTGCATTGATAAAAGAAATATCATAACAATCTTATCATAAATAAAGTTGTGACACGATAATATACGGCATCGCTACGCTTTATATCGCGTATATTATCGTCAGTAGGACAAAAGGTAAGTACTTTAAAGGAAGTAATGCTTTAATTGATGACAGTCATTAGGACATGTGTGGAGTGTTAGCGTCCTCTGACGTGGAACGGCAAAGGTCGATCGTTTGTTACGTCTTTGTCTTAGGCTGTTTATGTTATTAGCTTTTCGCCGCCCCTTTGGTAACGCCGTGTGAATGTAGATGTTTCGAAATAGGCCCAGGCGATAAACATTCTTTTGAATGTTTGGAGATTATTGGTGGATTTGGATGGACCCTATCAATTTGTTGATTAATACTCTTCTTCTTATGTTTCAGAGCTTTGCTCTTGTCTAGGAGAAAACGCCACTGTTCTCTATTTCCAGCATTCTATTTACTTGAAATTGTTGAGTTGAGACGTACATTTATGACGTAATTTCAAGTTTGTTGATTTTCAATATTGCAATTAACGAAAGAATAACCCAAAATTGTATGAAATAAGGAGAACATTATTCAAAATATTTCCCGATAATCCTTTCATCCCAAAAATTAAAACCTACCAAACAGTCAAACTGAATTACACCAGATTTTGAACTCCAATCTCTACAATTTGCCTTCTGATCCCTGAATTGACTTCCTCATAGTTAGGTTTAATGAACAACTAACGAGTGGGACCATTGTTTATAATCAACCCTCAGACAAGTAATATTAATGAAATTTGTGTTCCTGTCAACAGTTATAATACGTTTTTGGTTCTAAGTAACTAATACAAATTCTATTCAGGATCAATGTCGAAACTTTATATTAAAGGCATGTCAATTAAAACAGTTCAAAATGAACACAACCTACGTATATGTAAGCCAATTTAAACATCACCCTATACCAATAAGTACATATAAAGCCAATACCTAATCAATGTTAAATTTATATTAAACAAAGGCACCAAATTTAAATTAACAACAGTATTTCCGAAACTAAAGAGCTCGGATTTCGGCTGTAAAGTCAAACAATTCCAATAATCTGCGTTCAGCTAATCCCACTCCTCAACCTTTCGTGCGCCCTTAATTTCCGTCCCTTAGAGTAAATTTACACTATCCAACATAATTTGGCCTCTTACTAAATACCACTTAACTCTCATATGCCTTAAATTATTTGAACGGAGCCTAGTGGGGTAGATCATGTTACAGTTGTTGAAGAACATTCCTATATTAAAGACACCTGTTTCTCTTTACGACGTATGGATATTGTGACGAACTAATATTCCGTATATTTTGTTAGTGAATTTGAAATAGTATCGCTTTGAGGATTTTCATGTGTTACAATGAATTGGACAATTGGATATATGCAGTTGATGTTCTGTTGTTTGTGTTCATCGCCATAGATACTTCCTGTTCTATATATATGAGAAAAGACCCTTTGTCCTGCATTAAGGTAGTACTAAACTGGTAACTAACTGCCTCGTTGGTCTAGTGGTTGCTAAGTGCGACTGCTAAGCACTAGGTCCTAGGATCGAATCCCGGGTCGGGCAGAGTGTTACTGGGTAATTCTCAGTAGCAGCACGGAGTGTAGATTTCTACGCGGTTGATGGCAATAGGCTCGCCACCTATTACATTGGGACATAAAAACATAACTAGCGAAATGTGCACCTCTGCCTACCCCTTCGGGAATACAGGCGTGATGCTATGTATTAATATGAATAAACTTATATAACTTATGCAGTATGTTAATTTTTGCATAAAATAATGAATTAATATCTAAGTTCTCGTAAAAGAGAAATGTCTAGTATGTGTAAAAGAGTGAACCATAAAAGGTGTCAAACAAAAAATTACATTGTAGAAACTTCACGCCGAGAACAAAACTTCGTGTGGCCGCTCTTTGTGGTCACGCCGTGTGAAGTTACCCTTATGGAGGCTTCTCACGACGTGTTTTAACATGCCACCCCACCTAAACATCACGCCAGAATTTCCCAAAGGACTAAGCAGAAATGCAAATACGTTTAATTGTTCACCCACATTTCGCCAGTTATGTAATAAGGGGTGAGGCTGTTGCCATCGACCGTGCATACACTCCATGCAGTTACTGAGGATTATCTAATCGAAAAACCCAGTAACACTTTGCGTGACCTAAGATTCGAACCCAAAACCACATATTTAGCAGTTCCGCTTAGCGACCACTTGACCAACGAGGCAATCAACGCTCCGCCTGTGGCCCATTTTAAAGGTTCAGTAAGTACGACGAACGAAGCTGAACGACCCCTTCTCACGGCGTGTTCCTTGGCTAAGCGGCGTGACCCGTGTTATCACGCGCCGTGAGAGGCTGCCCTTACCTACATATACAAGTAGGTATAACACGCATTTGCCAAACAAAAATAAAACATCAGATGGCAGTAAATAATAAGTTTTTTCGCCATAAAATCTTCCCATAAATATCAGTGACGTTCTTATCGTAGTAAGTTATTTGTTCGAGATAAAAAATGAATAGACAAAAGTCGAAGAAGAAATATACAAGTCAGGTGTACTGATGCTCCAATTCTGTGGAGTGTTATACCTTGTTTAAGAACTTATGATGGTGTACCTTTTAGGTGGGTTTTAACCGACTTCAAAAAGAAGGTTCTCATTTTGACCGTACTTTTTTAATGTATCCTTTATTTGTGTAAGTAAATGAATGATTAAATTATTTATTTGTGTGTTAAAAAGTTAATAGCAAAAATTTGTGTTAAGAGATTGACACCTACCACGTGCATGACATGGACCATATTAGAATTTCTCTAGGACTTTGACATGACTTTACACACCGTTGAAAAATCTCTCAGGTGTGCCGGTTTCCTCACGATGTTTTCTGTCACCTTTTTAGCAACTAATAAATAAAAATAGAATGTCTTTTTAAATTCATGTGCTAACTATAAAATAGTAATTTATAGTACGCAAGACATTAGTGCGTGCTGCGGTTTGAACTTACTGCAGAATCAATAGGCAGTTTAACAATGATATTAATAGTACATTACTATGACTACAAGGTTGCATAGTACGTACATACAGATATGCAATGTAAACACAGTTTCTACGTCCGTCTTCCTATCGGGGTTTAAGATTCAAGATACCTCATGAATACCGACAGCGCTCGAAGCTGCCAAACTGTGTATACAGCACTACTGAATATAGCCGTATAGCAATTTGTCCGCCATTCAACGTATTATGTCAGCAACCGCTCCTTGAGTCCTTTTGAGGAGTCACGATATAATGTTCTAGATGGAGTTGTACTACGTGAACTCGATATATGGAAGTGCGATTAACGCTTTTGCGACAAAACTGTAATACGACTCGCTATAGTTCGATTGAATGCACGCTTGGGCGATACACGGAAGCTCGAGATCTATGCAGCTATGGATATGTATGTAGTGGTATGGATATGACTGTAATTTTTTTTTTGTTAGTGTAATATGTTATGACGGCCTCGTTGGTCTAGTGGTCACTAAGCGCCACTGCTGGGTATGAGATCGTGTGTTCGAATCCTAGTTCGGGTAAAGTGTTACTGGGTTTTTCCATTCGGTAATTCTTAGTGGCAAATTTTCTAATAGTTAACTTTGCCCGACACGGGATTCAATCTTAGCGCCTAGTAGCTGTTGCGCTTTACAACCACTAGGCGAACAAGGCAGTCTGTTAAATTCTATCTTACAACTTAATTTAACCTGATAATCTCAACAATTTTATCAATATAATTTCGTATATATTAACATTTACATCAAATATTAAATCCTGTTTCCACTAAAATTGGTCTCAAACTGTGTATGAAATCCAACTTCCAAATTTAACCATTATATCTAATACAGAATGAAAACAATATATACAAAAATAAAAAGTTAAAAAGCATCAAAAAATTCATCCCCATCGATGTCAACCGGTAACGTGCCCAAAAGACTGGCAGCATTGCCACGTTGAATGGCAATGCTAATTCTTTGGCCGAAAAATGAACCAGCCCTTTGGTCACGTGTTGAGTCGACTAAGCGCTTTGCCAAGTCTTTAAACAAAGCGCGAGCGCTCGGACCCCATGGCCCAAATGTTTCAACCCCAAACGGCTCAAAAATACAATTACCTATTAGGTTATTGTATTTCCGCCGTTTGAGGGTCTCCGCAGCAGCAGCAGCAGTGCCAGCGCAAATTGCCGAGCCAGAAACATGAGAAGATGCAAGGGTATCGACGCACGTTGCGTCCCACACCAAAGGCCTTCCCAATTTCCAGGGTAACAACGACATACCATCTGGTCTCTTTCCATCGTCACGTACCAAGCCATTTGGTTCTAGTACGGCTGGTACGCCGGCGGTGACAAGAGCACGACGGATGATGTCATTTATGTTACTATGTCGCGGTATGCGACCTGCACTCCTACTGCATGATAGACCATGCCGTCCGAGGCTGTCCACCGCTTCACCACACTGACATCGATGAGGAGTGACGCATGGAGTCCCTAAACGTAAACTAACGGCAATGCGGAAACTGTTGTCATCCAACATTGTTCCAATGTTAGACGACGGAAGCACCTGCAGCCAAAGACCCGACTCCCACTCTCCCACAGCCAGCAAACGAGCGCGCTCGGCAGTATTGATTGACGTATTAATCAATTCATTCCGTATCAAACTGCAAAGCGGCTCGTCCCACTGCCTCTGGGAAAATGTCTGTTTGGGAAGTTCAGTGCTTGGGCAAGCCATTCTCCAAGTGGATATCGCCTCAGTCAAGCACGATACTTCAAAATTAACCAAGGAAGAAGCTAGGATTCTTCTGGTTAATTTTTCAGTACTGTGGACCGAGGAGAGAAACGCCGGTAAACCTAAACTAGAAACAGTTCGGACTCCTAAGCCACCCATACGAACTGGAAGCGTAGCTTGAGACCAAGCTCGATCGTCCAAAGCTACGTTTAAAATCGACGTTAGGGTAGTACGGATAATTTGGTCAATTTTACCTAATAATTGTGGATGTTTCCACAATGCGCTGGAACGCAGATTATAAATGAATTTTGGGCCGAAACAACAATACCGGATTAAAGTTATGGCCGAATGCATGTTAATTTTGAAAAGTCTTTCCGAAATCATATTGAAATTTTGAATTTTTTCGTCTATAAAATTTGTGCAAGATGCGTCCAAAATAGGAGACCCTAGGAGACGTAGCGAATTTTCATCCACTACTTTAATCTGGGGAGCTATAGCATTAAATTTTGATAAAGTGTCTTGTCTGTCGGTGGTGTCCGGGATATAAATTTCACATTTTGAAAAGTTGAGGTCTAAACCGATAGAATTTAAATTGTCCTTAAGAAATTCCAAATCTTTCAAAACAGTCTCCACGTCACCTCCTAGGGTTCCATCATCCAAATACCATATGTTAAATTTGGAATTTAATTGTGCTATGATGGGGTGGATAGCTAGGCTGAAAATGACTGGCCCAAGAGGATCCCCTTGTTGACAGCCAACTGCAGATTCCAAAAGGTTGTCTTTGTAGATTAATTTCGATGGGTTTCTGTAGCATTGCCAAAGGTAACTATAAATTTTGGGGGTTTCTTTTTTAACTTCTGCCAACAAGGAGTCCCTATTCACAGAATTGAAAGCATTTTTTATGTCAACCTTCAGGATGACCTCACCTTTCCCACAATTTAGGAAGGTCGAAAGGGAATGTACGGCAGCCTCACAGCCCCCTCTTGAGCCGAAACCCAACTGAAGGGGCTGAAATTTGTCCGAAAGTGATTCACTATAATATTGGCAACAGATTTTGGCTGCCATACGTCGATATGTGCTTCCTACAGCAATGGGACGAATGCCACCGTCTTTTTTACGTAGGGCACATAAATTTGCCCCATATAAAATATCGACGATGGACTCGATCACATTGCCGGAAAGCATTAAGTTCATCAGAGATGTAAGCTCCTTCAAAAGTTTCTCACCAGCTACACCGGCGCCTGGGCACGTCAGATCCTTTAGATGTTGAGGTGTCAGGCCGTCGAGTCCACCGGCAGAGCCACTTCTGAAGGAGCCTATGGCTGTGATAACTGGTTGTACTGTAATTTGGAGGGAATGTAAAGCTGGATCTGGGAGGTCAGGAAAGGATAGGTCATTCGCTGGAGCCGGATGTTTGCTTTCCAGAGCTGCAAGAGTCTCTGGAGAGCAAGGTGCCACCACATCACTGCTAAACAGTAATCTGGCTGCACCCCTTATATCACCTTCACTTAATTTTGATTCTACATATTGGTTTAAGCCTTTTGAAAAGGTCTTATGTGGAGGAAATTTGGTATCGAAAATAGTTTTCATTCTGTATTAGATTTAAGTTGTATATAGTTGTAAAATAGTTATAATTCACTATGCAGATCAACAATTTAAACTATAGTAATAATAAAACCATTATATTCAAATGTCAAAACCACAATTTGACATTTGGTGTTGCCAGTGACATAAATAACGTTAATAAATAAACGTATTCCCGCTATTTATATGAAAATGTAATAAAGCTATGAATGTTTACAAAACATTTGGTACCAGGTGTTACCGGGAAATACAATACTAATAATAAATGTACATCTGTGTATTTGACGCGAACTACAGCCCCCAGCAGGCCGCCTCGAACCCGGTGGTGGTGAACATGAGTTCTCCAGTCTCACAGGTGGAGCAAAAGAAGAACACTTATAATGAAAGGGTGTATATATTTATCAATAACTAGCTGCGCCCGCTACATTTTTTCGAGATAAAAAGTAGCCTATGTATTAATGCAGGTGTTGGGTACCTCCATATGACATTTCATCTATATCAGTCTAGCCGTTTGAGCGTAAAGAGGTAACACACATACAACCATAAACACACTCACAAACTTTCACCTTTATAAGTGTGATACTCAAAGAAGTTTGTAAATGTTATGTTTGTCCGTAATTGGTATTAAAATATTACCTTATATATTGATTGTAACGTATAAAAAAACGTCACCACACACTAGGAATGTTTCTTGTGGGTGCGTTTCACAAACGAAAGGAATATCACATACACAAACACCCAATTCGGGAATGGAACTCACAAACCTCAGCGCAGCAGTCTAATTGCTTATCATATATTATTGTGCCAATCAGGTCGTCAATATGACTATATAATAATCTATAAGTGCTGTGGGTGCACCAAAATAAATAAAGAAATAATAAGTTTCAACAAACCTGGATTAAATTATCTGAAATCGCCAACCCGCAGTGAGCTAGATCAATGTTCAATCCTTCTCTATACGAGAAGAGACCTTTGCCCTGCAGTGGACAGTTATAGGCTGTTATTATTATTTTAAGTTTCAACAATCTCCAACTTAAAATTACAATACCTATATGTCTCTCAAAACAGGTCCAATAAAACTATTCAATTTATAATATAAAAACATTAACAGTCAAAATACTTACAATTTGCAACATTTTACTTGTACCCACGAAAGCCGTAAACTTGTCGTCAAGATAATAAAGTTTAAAACAATAAAAGGAAACAATTCGTTAAGTTTATTCTGCAGTGTTTCTGTATAACAACACATTATGTACGAAGGATGCTTCTTGATAGACAAAAGTTACAAACTGACTTACTGACTACCTATATAATAATGAATGTATTCAAATTTCAAATTTACCGAAGATGGCCTCCGAAAAACCCGTCCTACCTACCAATTTAGTTGAAAAGAAAGCAAAACAAAGACATTTTTAAAAAACAATGCGTTTTCGTCATTGGGTACATTTTTTTTTTTATTTATTTATTTATTATGTTACAGAGTTGTTCACAAATTAACAAAGCCCCACAAAACCGTGTGATCGGTTTGACTGTGGGATGAGAGTCTCACTACACATTATATATATATATTTTTATATATTTACCATATTATATCACCCTTCTAAGGAAGAGCGATGAAGAACGTAATTGCACAGAAACCCAAGAAAGTTTGTTAAAGTTCGTTGTTGAAACCTTGCGAGCCCAAGCAGGCCTATATTTCTTCTTCACAGAATTTCTCAAAAGGTACACCAACTCAAAAGTGATAAGTAACTTCGCAAGCAAATCTCAGAATTTGAGCAGACTTGACATGTGCCGAGTTGTGAAATCTTTTTGATTGCCTGTCTCAGCATGTTTTATTCCGAAGTCATTAGACGTGTTTTAATTATGATTACAGTTGAGTTACAACGTTGTGTGTTTTCAGACATTAAAGTTCTATGCCTAAATGAATTAGTTTTAGAGTATGGAAGTGTAGTGATGTGATTGATGCTCTATTTTCTTTAATACTTTTTTTTAATTAGCATGTTCTATCATAGAGCAAAAGCCTCTTCTTCCCTATTCAATGCCTTATCCGGCCATGTACCTATATTTTCTGCATATAATATTTTTAGTTTCTCTCCTCGCACGTGTACATGTACCTACGCACGTATCACGTCCATGGTAACATTAACAAATATTGGTTTCATTAATATGCACAAATAGCCACAATCTGAATATAATTATGTTCATAATACTAATATCCATTACATGCCTACATCCATTAACGCTGAAAGTCATCAAAATATTATTAAAATATTTGAGTGCTACCCCAAAATTAATTTCAGTGATAGCTTGCACATTTAGCTCTTCCAAATGAAAAGAGCGCTAAGATATGTTAAGTATAAAATTATAGACATCAAAACTTGAAGTTTGAGATTGAAAGTAATAACAGATTGCTATCAAAGCTAACAAATGAGCAAAGTTGGCTTTAGAATTTCCAAGAGATTTTCCTCTGCCACCAAAATTGAGGCCACCGTACCAAAACCGCTAATCGAGGAATGTTAACGAAAGTTAAACTATTTGAGACCTACAGTGGAAACAGGAGCAATAGATTTTAAGGGGAGAAATGTACGGGAGTACGTCAGGGCACATGTCTGGCAATGTCGCTCACAGTGACTGACTGCGTTTGCCAGATTCACAATTTTCGGTCGAAAAAACTTGCTGCGAAATTCGTTGCGATGATTTTACTTAGAAAACATGCATGTATTTTTTGCTGTACTCCTATTTGCGGTCACTGGACCGATTAACTTGAGTAGTGTTCCCTATTTGGGTGGAGCTTATGTCCAGCATTATAGTGGGCCGAGGTAGATCGATCTCATGGAAGTCTTGACCACGTTTTAACAAAGAATGCTCAAATATGGATAAGAAAAATACAGTTCACGTTAAGAACACAAAGACTATAAATGTGAAAGTAACTCTCTGTCTCCACAATAAAGATTGATTTGATTTGATTTGTCTGTTACGCCTCCACAACTAAACCGCTGGACGGATTTTGATGAACTTCAGCACGTAGAAAGTTTAGGACCCGAGAAAGGACATAGGCTACTTAACGCGGTTAAAGCCACGGGCAGCTAGTTTAATATACTTGAACCTGATTTGATTGGCTAAAGGATTGGACTGCAGCGGTAGTTTCCGGGTTCGATTTTGAAAAAAATGTGTAGGTAATAATTTGTATCGAGTGGGTGTTTGTGTATGTGGTATTTAATGTTTGTGAAACGCACCCATGATACAGGAGAATTTCAGAGTGGGGCGACAGTTTCTAAAAAAGAACATTGTTTAAATGCAAGGCTTGCTGTTCTAACCATACATTAAATAATAATAAAAACAGCCTATAACTACCCCACTCCAGGGCAAAGGCCTCTTCTCGTATTATAGAGAAGGATACATTAGAATAATAATTTTGCATCTTATAAATAACGAGGACGCGACGCTATCTTTACGCTAAACAGTTTCTAAAAATAAACACTTAAGGAAATGTTATTAAAGTCTCATTTCCTTATCCAGACCATTATTGATTTCTTAAATCCCAATTACTTTCCTACTTCGTTTCAAAACATCCAATTATATCGCTCACTTTCTAGAATTAAGGTCAATCAGAAACGAACGAAACGGGAATATAATTTACACAAAAATGTATATCCTAAATATCCAAATTGGGACGCATCAAATGCCTCGTACGACGTTTAATAAAATAATGTATGACGTCATGGTTCTCTAACAATTTTATGAAACATAAGAGCGTGTGTTTGAGCAATATATTACGTCACACGTGTATTGCGACATGGCGTAAACTTTATACACAATTTAGCCCTTGTTTTTAGGACTAAATGTAAAGCTGTTGAATTTGTTGGGATATTAAAGTAATATGGAGTTGAGAAGGGTTTTGCTGGTTTACCGTGTTGAGGAAAATCGAGGATGAAATTAGGTGTTATTTGGCTTACAGAAGATTTGGTTTCGTAGATTTGATCCCCACTTAAGAAGGCATATCCTATGCCATCTCAAGATTAAAATTCACGGTTGTAAATGTTTAAATATCAGACTGTGTAAATGTAATCTCTTTGTCTGCAGGCGTGGCTTACTTTAAATGATTTGGATTCAAACCCAGTTTCATTTATTAATAGCTGTTAGCTTTTATTTCGTCGGTTGCGTCTTAGTTTCATATCTCATTTAATATTTACTGTTGTTTTAAATAGGAACTATAAATTCATTAAATTACTAAGTGGATTACGGGACTATTGTTACTAAGTTATATTACATAGAACTTGATAAAGACTAACAAACACACTCACCTTCATTCTAACCTGTCTTCAAAACTTGCTTTAATATTCAAAGACATAACTCATCCAACATCATCCACATGTTTCAAGTAGATTAACGACTGAAGTACTACTAAGACTTGAATTAGGTAAGTACTTTGCCAAGTCTAATTGCTCCAAATATCATAATAAACATGGCAAACTCAGTCACGAGTTGAATCACAAACTACCTACACATGAGTTTGAGGCAGTAGATATTATACAAATGGGATGGCTAGCTAGTCTGAAGTTGTGCAACTGTGCTGCCTCTTGTCTCCAACAGTGCTAATGACCAGCCCTAACTATCTTAAGTGGAACGACGATAGTAGGTGACACGTTTTGACTGGTTAGATATTAATTAGGTTTATCACATGTTTGGCTTCTGCTGTAGGGTTGGCGAGTGACCCCGCATGGGTTACAAACGCTTGTGCGATCTATTTGTCCCTTGTTTTGGCGTTGTGCAAGCGTATGTCATATTTTATCATGAGCCTGTTCCAACACACACTTACAACACAGGAGATTTATGGGACAACTGGTATTTTTATGGGGCAACGTTTTATGAACTAAAATATTCTTTTGCATCCACATGTCCCCAAACAGTATGTGATAGGAGGCGAGCCTATTGTCGTTCTTCAAGTATAATTGTTTAGTCTGTCGTGTCTTAAAACATATGTATTATTCTATTGAGATTTAAATACTTTCTTTTGAACTTGCTACTTTGTGCATTTACTCCATTCCTTAGAATCTACATCAGAACAAATTAAATTTACAGCTTAGTCTTTTACTATGCCACATAAAGTACTCCGAATCTATCAAAAAACGTTAACAGTAATAAAAGTCTTTTACAAAACTTATCACATAAAATATTATTTGAACAGCCAGACGTTCTTACTCTAATCGAATGAAATGGTTGATTCGCTCAGCATATTTTATCATCATTTTTATATATACTTACTGAGTATTTGACATTTTCTCGAACAAAAAGCCATAAACTCTAAGTAACGATACACAATTATTATATTTTCTCTTTCTTTGAAATGGTATCTGATTTATAAATTCAACAAAAGAGTTCTGTGAATTTGTAAAAATAAATGGGGGGCATAAAAAAGGAAAAGTTAAAATTTTTAATAAATTAAACAGGAGTTGATTGTTCATTCCACTTTATAATAATTATAAATAATAAAGTTTGTAAATATGTATGCATGTAAACTTTCACGCAAAACTACCCAATGGTCATAAGTGCCGGCAAATACGACGTGGTTCAATCAATAGATAGACTTAGCATACATATCTTAAAGGACTTTGATACATAATTTTTTAGTTCAAAAAAAGTCAATTTTTTTATTTTTGTATATATTTATTTTTAAGAATCTTAAAGGACTAAATCATAAGCTTAAATCATGTAGGTGTTTGCCTCGGCTGCATCGGGAATTACAGACGTGATTGTACAATCACAGAATTATAATGTTTATTGTAACTCTTGAAGTAGTAGTGTCGAAGGGCCGATGGCCGATGGAGCAGACGAGTCCTTGAATGGCAAACGTAGTGTAGGGTGCTCCCCATCCCGATAGACCGACGACCTGCAAAAGTTAGCTGAAGGCTGTGGAAGGCGGAGAACCGGGTGTTATGGCGCAACTTGGAAGAGGCCTATGTCCAACAGTAGACCGCGATAGGCTAAGAGAGAATTTGAAAAACCGGCCAAGTGCGAGTCGGACTCGCGCACAAGGGGTTCCATACCATTGTCTATAAAACTTTTGTTGAATTCTGTTTTTTAGTATTTGTTATTCTAGTGGCAACAGAAATACAGCATCGGTGAATTATTGAACTGTCTAACTCGCACACGGTTCATGAGATACAGCCTGGTGATAGACGGATGGACAGACGGGCGACTGGACGGATGGACAGCGGAGTCTTAGCAATATGGTCCCGTTTTACCCGTTGGGTAGGTACAGAACCCTAAAAAGTACGAAAAACCAAGAACGCAACACATTCGTATATATGTATCTGCCCTGGTCCCTCCTCCCTTCATTACTTCACTAAATGATCAAACTACATGAAATTATGCGACAAACATGCGTCAACAATGTCACAACATTCCAACCATTTACCAACACAAACTCAACTAACACCGACATTTTGGATCCTACCACCTCTATCCTTATTTATCTAACATGTTGTACAATTTTGCGGCGTAATTTCGCAATACTCGCGTTGAGAGCTCTAGGAAGGGCTGAGATCGTAACTTTATATAATTATGTACACTAGCTTTCGCTCGCGTTAATTTAGATAAATACAAACATTCAACCCCTATTTCAACCCCTAAGGATGAATCTGAAAAAAGTGGCCTATATCCGTTCTGGGGTCTTAAACTTTCTACATACCAAATTTCATTCAAATCCGTCCAGTTGTTTAGTCGTGAAGGCGCAACAGGCAGACAGACAGTCAAAGTTATTCTCACATTTTTAATATTAAATATGAATTAATAAATATCACTCCTGTATACGAAATAGAAAGCGCAGATAGAGAACTGCTTTTACTAGTAAAATACCTATTTTCAGTTTGGATGGGGGCGGAGCTAAATTACTTTAAATTACTTACGAAATAGTGTAATCAGCCCGGGGCTTGAACGTAGAACCGACTGTTTAAGATACTCCACACGATCAACTGAGTCCACTCGCAGATACTCCTCTACAACTTCTTCTTTGTATCACTACAAACTAAGTGTCAAAACAAAACAGGTCTAGCCGTTGCGCAGATTTTCGCCAAACATCTAGAGTGGTAGTGAGGAGTGAGGACTATACAGGACTGCATGTACTTACCTATCATAACTCGTAAAGCCTCTCTACTTACACCTCACTCACCCGTTATTTGTTTATTAGTAATATCTTAAAATAACCAAAAGACATAACATTGACAAAGCCACATTAATACTTGCCTGGATTAAGACTAACCTTACATAAATAATGTACGAAGATAATTATGTAGATGTCAATCTGCTAACGTTGTTCCATTATGAATTCAGGGTGAAGCTTGCAGATCATGCAGAACTTGCGGTCTGGTTTCGAGACCCAGTTTAATTAG
The DNA here is from genome assembly GCA_946251915.1 of Abrostola triplasia. Taxonomy (NCBI): domain Eukaryota; kingdom Metazoa; phylum Arthropoda; class Insecta; order Lepidoptera; family Noctuidae; genus Abrostola; species Abrostola triplasia. Next base: position 2,068,806 of record OX276434.1, on the reverse strand, counting down.
GGAAACAGCTGTATTAATCCGTCGTCTCTCGAAAAAACGATTCCTTTTTGTTCGTTCTAGGGCTTCGGAAAAGCGATATTGGAAAAACGGGATGCTTAGTAGATTAATAGATTTTTGACGAGACTGGTGTGGTAGGTTTAACTGTGACTTTCATTCCTGCAACTGTTTTTCTTTATAATAAATAATAATCATTATCATCATCAGCTTTTAAATGACCCACTGCTGGGCATAAGCCTCCTCCCCTAAACGCCACTGATTCCTGTTTTGGGCATTCTGCATCCAGGTCTTTATAAATAATAGTGACAGCCTATAACTGTCCCACTGCAGGGTAAAGGCCTCTTCGCATATGATATGATTGAGCATTGATCAGCACGCTAGCTCACTACGGGTTGGCGATTTCAGTTTATCTGTATTTTGTGTTTATTGTTGCATCAAAACGTCTATGTACGCTTAACATTCGAAGATGTATTTTCACTTTTTTTGTATTTTTTAGTAAACTCATAAAACTTTTAATAAATTATGTATACAATATTACAGTCAGAGTACTTATGAATAATTAACTATCTATATTTTTGACCAACATATTTTTTCATAATCCTTGTATTCTGTGTAAGTTATTTACATCACAATATTCATATAAAAACAAAAAATATTTGCCTAACACATGAACGTAATGCTAACATAAAAAGTGGATTAAAACATCAGTTTTTCGCAGAAGAAGTAATGGACGGCATCATATAAACGCATAGCAAAGCTGACGCAGTACGGTGCAAAATAGAACCACCAATAGAAATTTCTGGAATCTTTTTGCTTGTATCTTATTTTTCCACGACAGTATTAGCCTGTGTACGGGCTTTTACGAAAAGGAATTTTTAATCATCTTTTGCTAGATGTTTTGTTTTTAATACAGAGTTCTCGGAAGCAAAAATGTGTTTTTTTTATTTAATAACGTACGTTAATAAATATCGTTCATATCTCACCAGGAAACTCAGTACTGAGTCATCACTACAAGTAAAATGTTTTATGACTATTAAAATACCATTTGAATATTAAAACTTTATGGTTAATAAAACAAAACAGTACCCATAACACTAAGTAATATAGTGCATTTTAATAAATGCACGATCACGATATTTTATTGTGATGGTACGTTCGTCCCAAATTATGCAAAAATATGATTCAAATAAGCCAGGGAAGCCATTGAAGGGTTAAAATAAAGTACTAAAGAAAGAAAAAAAATAGTATGCATAGAACGGAATAATCTCGTCTAAATGTTGCTAACTAATTCACGAAAATTAAGCCTAAGCCTGCCTACATGAATAGGTTACTCCAATATGAAGATAAAGTACAGACAACACCGATGAGTGTTCACCTTCATTTTATGTTGAAATGACTCCTAACTAATTAAAACAGTGTTAAAGTTCCGCCCTTTGGGGCTAGTAAAAACTTTTGAACATGTCCTCACATGGAATTTCGGGCGCTTTGAAAACGGCTCTCAAAATGGCTTCCTTGTACCTTTCATGTTTTACGAGAACAGAGCCTACAGTGCCTCGTTAGTCTGCTGCATGCTAATACATCATTACGTCCAAGTTTCAAGAAAGACAAGATGATTTCTAGAAGTTATCTATGCTTTTGGCAGGTTATGGTTTCCTAGGTGTTAAGTCAAACCCAACTCAAAGGTTGCTTTTGTATTTTTTTTATAATACTACTACAAACATACCTTCTTGCTAAAATAATAAAATTCTTGACAATCTCTCTGTTACTGGAAGTAGACCATCAGCTCTCCAGCGTGATCTGTATCTTGATATTCTTGCGCGATATGGAGCATACAATTAGGACTAGTCATTGCAGTTCTCCTTCTAAAGACGCAGACATGACCTCTTTTGCTATCCAGCCTGTATTTTGCTTTAAAATAAAGTAAAAATATACTATTATAGTTTTATTGAGATACAAGACTACGACTATCTACTTCTCTAACTGAAAATAGATATATTCGCAAAATAAATATGAAATATATGCGCTTATAGGCATACATTATAATTGCGTATATTTGAGTATATTTTATTCTCCAGTCAAAATAGAAATGATATGGAGATAAAAGGTAAATCTAAAGTACACTTGAATCTACTTGGTCTTATGCCTAATATTCCTAATTAATTCAAGCCATTTGCAATTCTAATAAATTTGACATAATATTAGTATTACGTTTGTCTCCATCTGAAATACCAGCTTCGAATAAACCAGATTTTCTCCAGAATCATTTTATATTAGGTTAACCAAATTTCTCATCTTCAAATACACCTTTATGTTTATATAGTCCTGACTGACTGAATTCAAAATTGATTTCTGGAAGCGCTTCATATTTCGGCACAGCCTGCCAAAGATTTCGTTTTAATATCGTAATTATAATCATGTTTGTAGACATTTTAAGTTTCACTTCGTTTCGACTGTATATAAAATAAAAATTCACAAAATTGCTTTTTAGCCACCGTCGCAAACATCTCTATGTTATAAGTTTGACCGCTATGTGTGTCTGTCTGTAGCTCTTAAACGGGTAAACTGATTTGGATGCGACTTTATTTATTGACGTCAAGGGTTAAATCCCTATTTTTATTTACTATTAAGCAACTTACCAAGCCGTTCGATGCTTATAATTAAAAAACCTCTTCCAATGAAATTGGATAATGTTATACTTAGTTACAATTATTAAGACAGAGTGATCTTACTGTAGAGCTCTCTTTTCATTTAGTTCCTATTTGTGGTCCATTATAAAGAGATTTGATTGTTTTCCTATTAGATTTTCAACTTCAATTAGGAAAACACTAGCTGATAATACAGCCTAAAATTACTACGTCAATGATTAATGAGATGTGTTCTACATTCTAGGATCTGTTGGAGCACACAGATTAAAGTCACGAGTCATTATCGCAGGTGGTGTTGCCAGTGCATAAATGTTAACAGCATTGCATCTCGTTAATCCATTACTCGCAGTGAAACTTCATAATGTGGGTAAATAATGGATGCGTAAGATAGAAGATGTACAAATTTTGCTTGATAAAGGCTGTGGTTATTAAAAGTTTGTTGCTTGATTAGAATTTGACTGTCTCGTTGGTCTAGTGGTCGCTAAAGTCGACTGCTGAACACGAGGTCCTGGGTTCGAATCCCGGGTCGGGCAAAGTGTTACTGGGTTTTTTCATTAGGTCATTCTCAGTACGGAGTCTGGATTTGTGCCCGGATGATGGCAATAGGCTCGCCCCCTATTACATTGGGACCTAAAAACGTAACTGTCAAAATGTGGGTGTACTATATGTGCATCTCTGCCTACCCCTTCGGGGAATACAGGCGTAATGTTATGTTATGTTATTAGAATTTGATTAAAAATAACTTTATTGTTCCATTTTGGACTTCACATGCGTAAGGTTGGATCTGTCTTACTGCATTTTGTTAACATCATGACACAATTACAAAATTTGAGAGAGACCCTACATTTTTGATGCCTGATCACAAAGAATCGTTTGCTTGAGTTTCGTCCAGTCGCTTTAGTTGATACCTTAAATAATGACCTTCGTCTCCAATACCACATCAAACCCACACGGCTTAAACATCAAAATTTAACCAATGACGACATCCACCACTATCTGTTGGGTTTTTTATTCCAGTGCGTTAGTGGACGCCAGGACATCGTAGAGGAACGACACAACTTTTAACTCTTGCTGACTAATGCGCTGTCTGGCCACTTAGTTACTCGAGCACTTAGAAATATATTTGCCACCCGACTACGGCCAGTTCTGCTGACGGTTATTGGTTGAAATTACGACTTCGTGCATTCGTTACTGGTAATGAAGCGTTTGTGTAGTGTAGTTTCTAAGATGTTAGCATAGCATCTGTTTCTTTGTCGATAATCTTTTTTACTTAGCCGGAATTGCTGATACAAACCTGATTTTGACAATGTTATAGGATCACATTCGGGAAATTATTTTAGATGTAATATCGTAACATGGTTTATGTATGAGTACGTTCAGGTAAAATGATGACCATAATTTAAAGATACCATAAAAATACCATATTTTTTTTTGCCCATTAATTTACTGGTAAATGTTACTCGTGTACCATGTGTAGTGTACTAGCCAATATGTCATTGTTTCGGTATAGTCTAACAAGAATGCTCATAGAAATTTGATACAGAACCGAAATTTTGATTTTAAATAACTTCAATTACGTCAGCCAAAGCACAGAGAAGCCCATTGACATACATTTTCTTTTTTGTTCGACATAGTACTATTTTGCATCTTTCCTAGACCCTAAGCTCCTTTATCTTGTCGGCTTTCCTAGTACTAATATTGACTTTAAAATAAATAAAATTATAAGTAAGTCGGTAAAGTAAAAAAACCCTATTGAAATCAAGTAACCGTATAACATTATACGCAAGGCAGTGTCCGCCAAGATTGCGAAGCCTAATGATTACACAATAATCCATAAGTAGAAGAATGACTTGGAGATATGCGAAGGAAGCAAAAAATGCTCATAAACGATACTCTGACGAAGCAGATTATTAGCTGATGTTGATATTATTATTATTACTACTAAGAAGAAATAGTCTGATATTTGTATAAGAATCAAGAGACTATTTAGGAATATTTTTAAAATTAATATTTTCAGTTATCAGTTTGGTATAATGTAGTATCAGAGTTTTGACTTTTAGGGTTTAATAGAATAGAAAATAATAACGATTTGAATACAAGTCCTTATACTTAACATTGAGCTGACTGGACTGGACAGACTTCGAGTTATATTTGTTCAATACAAACCATTTCGGAGCTTTTCGGCTGTTTCACTGGATTCCCGACAGCACTAAAGCTTATATGTACTGTTGGTGTATTTGTTAAATAAATATAGCTTCCAGGCAGATTTCAGAAACAGCTTTTGTTAAGTCCATTTGAAAAATCAATGTAATATTCAGTTACCATACATTTTTTGAATAGCCTCTCATTATTTCCACCAATACTAAGAGGTGGTTAGTAACTTAGTATGATTATCTCAAATGATTTTTCAACAAAGATACCCTCCAAACTAATGTAGCTGCTATAGAACGCTAAAAAGGTGGTCTATTATAAAGCAGGCAGTTGAAACCATAGTGTGTAATACCACAAAGCATTACACACTATGGTTGGGCCTGATGGGTCAATAATTATAAGAAAAATGGTAAGCAGCTGATGGATCCCTGCCAAGACTAGGATGGTGGTCTTACCTAGAGAGTAAGTAAGCTAGAAGTAAGCTAGTTCTACCAGTAACCTTTATTCAGGCTGCAGATGTGAGGGTATAAAAATACGAGGTACAGTTGAGAAAAAGTAGGCAGTGCCCTGCTTTTTTCAAGTCTTGGGGGATCACCGCTACGTACGTTTTTGGTTATATGTAATTCTGGAAAAATGCTACTTCACCCGTTGTTGGTAATTCGGCATTTTATAACAAACCAATTTCAAAATCCAGCTGGTTGAAAGGAACACTGTAAATACCTTTTATACCATATAATTAAGTTAAAGGGAACTGAAAAGGTAAAAACAAACGAATTATTCCAACATCAACCTTTAATGAAATTATTTTAAATTAATAAATTACTTTACAAAGAATTATTTACATTTAATAACCTAGTTGATTAAACTTAAGTATGGGAAAATATAGTACACAAGTAAAGTGATTTTTTATCTTAAGTTACAATTATATTGGTTGAGATGTTGAATTCATTTAAAAAGTTTTTACATTTCGTGCTAATTTCACCACAATAAAACATGGATAATTTAGAATTTTCAGTCATACCGTTAACTGAAAATAAAATGAACATACGACGAGTGTAAAAAGAAAAAAAAATATTAACTAGTTTCAGTAAGTTTCTGCAATAATCAGAAAATTGCAAAATTGCAGTTTTGACCCATCGAAATGATTTATTTATAAGCATTTCATTATTACTAATTAAAATAATTTAAATATTACTATTTGTTACATTAACAAATCTTAGAAAAAAATACAATGGTTCCCAATCATAATATGAAAATCAACGAGAGGAAACAACTTCCAATATAAATACAAAAGGAAGCAAAGCTTGAGCAGCTCAAATGATTTTAAGGAGAGGAGAGAAGAGAACTACAAATTATAGTAACGATGATACAAGAATCTCACTAATTGCACTCAGCGAAGAAGGTCTAACCAGTTTCAATGGAGTAGTCAATAACAGCAAAAATAAAAGAAACTTAAAAATAAATAACTGCATTCAAGTTAAAAGAGAAATGTATCAGAGAAATTCTTATAGTCAGTTATTTTTCACTTACTCGAAACTATTCGTATCCCATTGGCAATCTTCCAAAAGGAACGTAACTGTTTCAATGAATGTAACTGTATCTTTCGTTAAATAACATTCATTCAGTTGAGATTAAGTTTCCTTTTGGGGTTTCGTGGTACAAAAGGAAAAACTCGAATTCTTTATAAAATCTTTCGAGCGTCCTTCCATCTTCTAGTAAGTTATGTTCGCGTATTTAAAACATCTCTTCTAAACTTAACAATTGGCTACACGAAGTCTATAATTAGTTTTATTAATAGCCAACAGAAAAATTGAAATAAATAAACGGTTGGTAAATCTAAATTATTATTTACTTTGTCGACTTTATGTATGAACATAACTATTTTTCCCGTATTGAATACACAAACTATTCAGTGAAACTTTTTACTTTGTACGGAATTCTTGGGAAAGTCAATACCACACTTAGGTTGTTTCATACTTTAGCATTGCACTGTAGAAAAGTTTCTCTTACTTTGACGCAATAACATTATACTAGTCTTCTTGCATTGTTTCGATCAGCGAACTTTTACTTAAATAGTAATAAATTGATTTGAGTTCGTTTTGTTTTTTGAGTTTTTACATCTTTCTCTCTTCTTCCTCATATTATTATTGGTATGCAAATGACAGTAAAGATGTTTTTAGTAATAAGTCCACATTAAGGATTCTCCACGTAATTTGCGTGACTATTTTCTTGTGGCTATTAACACAGATGCAAATATTAAAATTCGTGCATTGTAAATACAAGGTAAACAGCCAGAAATGCGATTGTATTATATAAATTGTTGTATTATTTGAAACAATATAACTTTAAATTATGCTTCCGATCATTCATCGAACAATTTAGCTACTTTTGTTTCCAGCTATTTACGATGAAATTACAAACATAAAATTACATAAAACAGGAGAATTACAAATTTCCCAAAAACAAACGATATAACCGTAAGTAATTCGAAATAATGTGGTAAAATTAGCACACAAAACATGAATTTACCTCTAAACATTCTGATTGAAACATTAGTGTTTGGGAATGTTTGTGCTATAAACGTAATACCTAATGTTAACACAACCAGAGATGTATGTAGTGATTGAATTAATCGGTATGTTTGCGGTCAATGTAGCGATGAACCACAAAATACTATCTAGAAATAAATGATTTTTAGTGTTACCTAAAGGAATGGAGACTTCATTTGTAATACACGAAACATTTTGGTATTGATTTCGTTTTATAGTTTTGTTTTATTGATAGTAAAGTGTACATAAGCTGAGAAATCATCATGAGTACTAATTGATACAGTATTCAATTTCACTATCTTTTTTGCAGCTGTTTCTTTTCTGGTATTTGAAAGTCGCTGCTACTAAACAGTATGTATTGAAAAGGTCGTATTCCCACCCTTCAAAGCATTATTGTTTATCAAGAAACATGGGTCTGAAGGTTAAATAACTTACTAGACTATTTTTATAGATTTGCGTTGGTTCGGTACTTTCTTTGATCGTGAATTATACGTACATTCTTATTATTTCTTGAGAAATAGTTTTCGACCAACATAAAAAGACAATAGTTTATACATGAACACATTTCAGATCCGTTGAACCTCCATTATCATGAATGAATTCGATATCGACAAAATAATATTACACATCTAAATATTATTATAATACATTAAAAATCTCGATTCACCTGATTATTTTTATAACTTGTATTATGTACAACCAATTTTATTTTAGGTATATTTCAAATATTTACATAAAAATTCTCAATAGACTCGCAATAATATAAATAAAATTTTATAATGAGAAAATTCAAGTTTTCTTTTAGAAAAGTACCCTACAATAAAATTATGTTTCCCGAGACATTGTCTAACATAATTATACTTATATTTTATATCACATTTTTTACATAGAATTATATTAATATTTACATTTTCATAAGGTTTTTGAAATTCAGTAAGCAAAAGATCTTTTACGTATTGGTGCTCATTTTCGTTTGTGGTTGGGATTTCTTATTTACATTGTTAGTAAGCAAATGAACGTTCTATGAAAAATACAGAGATTCGCAAACAGAAACGATTGTAATATTCCTTTAACTGAGAACAAAGTAAATACGAGTTTTCCATCTCTAATACTATTTACAATTGAGTAGTCCACATTAATATTATAAACGCAAACAGGAAAATGGTGACGTTGAACTCGATCGATGTTGTTTTTGAAGATTGGATTAGGTTTCGGTAATCTTTCGCCTCATTTTGCGACGGGTAAGTGTACGTTCTGTCCGTCACGCTCTTGACGTCCTGAGGGCACGGCAGTGTCTCCACTGGGATCTGAAGTAATGTCCTCTCATTTTCACTCTTAACGGCTTTAGGTTCATCAACGTAAGCGTCGTCTGTTTCGTCTTGAAAAAAATCATCTGGATTATCCGAGTAATCTTTTATTTGACTTTTGTCATCGCTATCGTGCAAATTGTTTGATCCGATAACGCTCCTTTCGAAATAAGTAAAGTGTGAATTTAACGAAGGCTCCGCGTTGAATTTGCAAATGAAATTTTCGAGAGACGTTCGCACTTTGACGCTTTTGGCCTCGTGACGGAGCTTATGCATCCATGCGAGATGACAGTCGCACGGGAATTCGTTCCCTGTAACAATTGACGCGTTAATTAATTCCTTAATTGGAGTAATGATGACCTTCTGAGATTGCTGTCTGTTCAATCTAATTGATTTTATTCGATAATTAAATTTTACTGAGTAAAGTAAGGATATTTTTTCTAATTAAATTTGATAATGAAACATTAGACAATTATAATAAATCAAAATGTTCTAGAGATGATAAAGCAAAGTGTATATAAGTTGGTGATGATATACATACCTTCCAAGTAAATGTAACTATTCTGGTTCTTCATGTTGTCGTAGATTGGATGAAGGTTTTCAAAAGTGAACCTTTTTAATTTGTTACGTCTTAAATCTAAGGCGGCCAGTCCCCTGACCCCTTCAAATAGGCTGCTGGCCAGAGTTACAAGTTTGTTATGACTTAAACTCAACTTCCTTAATTGCGATAATCCATCAAACGTCCTCTGGGCCAGAACGTAAATTTCATTATAATCTAACAACAATGACTGGAGATTCCATAGTTCGGTAAACGTAAACGAGTTAAGTTTGGATAATTTGTTTCTTCTTAAATCTAGGCGCTTTAGATTTGCAAGTCCATAGAAACACTCTTTCTTGAGTTCGCTTATATTATTTCTATCGAGTTCTAGATCAATTAAGTTTACGAGATGTTTGAACGCTCCATCATGTATGACGCTTATATTATTACTAGTGAGATATAATTTCTGTAGTGCTGGTAGCTCGTAGAACATCTCAGTCTCTAGCTCAACTATTCTGTTCTCATCTAAAGTAAGTAAAGTTAAGTTTGGCAAGTTATAAAATGAATGTTTACCAAGATAGACGATCTGATTCTTAGTCAGTGTCATTTCTTGGACCGATGTAACGTTAACAAATGTGTAACTCTCTATCTTGTGGATCGAGCTGTACTTTATACTGAAGTGTTTTATCTTTCTCAAGTATCTTAAGACTTTCGATGGTACAAAGTCTAGACCGCCGTCTGCTCTTACATTGAAGGCCAACGTTTCTATGTTGGACTGTGAAGTGAAACTTGTCCATAGTGGATCTGTTTTTTCTATCCCTCCGTTGAATACCCAACATTCTGTCTTTACAGCCTCGTTGACTTCTTGGCTAAATTCACAATAGCAATGGACTTTGGAGTCTCTATCACTAATGTCGCATATATTTATCGCAGCTGGTATAATCTTCTCTTTTTGTTTTCTTCTGTTGGCATCTAGCGCTTCTATTGCAAAAAGCAACAGTAGCAAGGTAGCGGGTACCTTAGGAGCCCGCATACCTCCTACCTGTAACAAAAGAAAAGAGAATTAATACTTTGGTTTTATAGGTACTTAAATAAAGATATAAATGTTTTTCCATAATTTATTTTGCTTAGTTTTTATGTTGGTAGGTTTTAAGTAACCTAGATAAATAAAAACTTTGGGAAGATATAAAAAATGTTATCCTTAGGAAAAATAATATTAAGTGTTGTTAAGTCTAATTGACAAAGTACAAACATTTTATCGAAAATAAGTACAAGGATGTTTACAAAAATATTATATGTAATGGAAGACATATTTAAATAATCTATTAATCAAAATAAGAAGCTTCCAACTGTAATCTCAGTATTTTTATAAGCGAACCGCACAAATGAGAAAGCAGCTTAGAGGGCGATGTTATGAAAATAAAAGAGAACCGACATTCAGCTATTCCAATTACAAATACCGGGTTTCAACAACGATTATGTAGAAAAACGTATAATGAATGATCCTAAAGCATTTTAATTAAATTATTTTTTTTATAAACCTCTTGTTTTTTCTGCTCTGATTTCTGATTGGAGAATACGTTACAAGTAATTAACTTGATGTCCATTTTACTGTCGTGTGTCACTAACTTACAACAAAATAACATCTGGCTGACAAAAATCCGGAGGCATAATATTAAAACTAAAAACTAATTAAATGTCACAGATAAAACACTGTTAGTAGATACATGTATTTTTAATCTGCTACCAAATTCAATGAATAAAATATTTTGGCATATTTTGCTAACATGCGGTAATATCCGAATATTTTCGTTTTGTCGAAAGCAAATCACGATCATCGAAATGATTTTATTGATTTGAAATGTATTTATTACTAAGGAAATAGTTATCTAATTATAACCTTACACTTGTCAATATTTAGAAGAATTAGAATAGAAAATAATAGAATCAAATGCTACGAAATTATTGTAACTCGAGAGAAACGTTTAAGAGACTAAAGATGAAATGATACAAGTAAAAGAGGAAAGGACAATAGTACAATAATAATACAGAAGGCGTGCTAAACTGAAAGCGTTGGATTTAAATGTTGGCTGTCAAGTATTATTGAAAAAATCGATTCTGGCTTGAAAATACAAATAAAGTCACTTCGATATTAGACACACCGCTTAATTTGACGGTGTCGGTATTTCCCGGTAATGGGGTAACAAATTTCAAATGGTCTCGCTGCGTCAAATATAATTTTACAAATCCTATTACAGCGAAGGTAAACATTACTTAAAATTACTCGCAAATTTTACCCTTAGGCAACATTGACGATGATTTTTGGTTAAGTAAATTGAGACGTTGGCAACATTAATTTAATTGTCATTGGACACTAGAGTTTCTATGAATTTGTAACTTTAAATAAAGTGTTTGCTATTATAATCCTATAGAGATCCAATAGATTTGGAATTGGAATTTAAAAACTTTATTTTATCCGTAGATTAAGATAAACTTTTACACTGAATTTTGATATTCGCAGAAATATTGGTCTAGGTCAGGTCAAAGCGGGATTACCTTAATCCAGGCTCTGGATTGTGGTTCGAAGCAAACTAAGTCTAGGATTAAAAACGTTATTAGCGGTCAAAGAAAACGTTGCAATGTTCTAAATTTATACCTACCCGCAAATCCAATACTCCGAAGTAATGTTTAGTTTTCATGCACCAAACAAGCGCAGAACAGTCATTTCAATGGAAATTTTTAACATAAAATAGAGAGCACTAACAAATATTTATTTGTATAAGGGTTGTGTATGCCAGTGGTTATATGAATGAGTTATCAGTTCAATTTGGTACTACAAACAGCGCGCAGTTAGTGACAGGATGAAACACTGACTGCTATATTTTATTTTTATTTATTTCGATGTTTTGAGCAATAAAATGGTAATGCATTCGTTCAATTGATTTTATATTGATTGGTGAAAAGGTGGATGTGCTAAAAGTGCTGAAATATTGTGTCCAACGTTTTGAAATTAAGACGACCTAATTGGCGCAGTGGCTGAGTGATTGGACTGTTCGATTCCCGCGCGGGACAAAATTTTGTGTGATCCGTAGATGTTTGTCCCGAGTCAGGGTGTTTGTGTTTGTGATATTTCAACGTTTGTGAAACACACTCACGATATAGTAGAAATTACTACTATAGGGCGACGTTCTTTAAAAAAATAAGCCTTAATGTGATCACACACTATCTCTACTTAAAAAAAAGGATTTTTCCAATAATCTATGTTAAATAACTTGGATAATGAGCTTTGTTAAACGCAAAGACGATAATGTTACTCCACGATTTTTCATCAAACTACTGTTTAAAAATTCAAGATTTTGTCTCGCTCAACGATCTATACGTTAGTCTTCTTCACTTATAAACTATGTACCTATATCATGGGCGTTTCCTCAAAATGTAAAAGCTTGTAGTAACATTTTCAGGTAGGTTAAATCACGGTGGCAGCCTGAGGCTTAAATTGAAACGAGTAACTGTCAACGTGGCTTACAATGCCATCAGACCGAAAACAAGCATGAAGGCTCTGGTCTCAACATTAATGTTGTACGACTGAATTTTACATTGATACAGACCCAGTACTGTCCATTAATGGTTGTGTTTTTTTTTGTTTGTTTTTTTTAAAAAAAACGTCCCCCCACACTAGGAATTTCCTCTGTATCGTGGGTGCGTTTCACAAACGTGAAATATTCACATACACAAACACCCAGACTCGGGACAATCATCTGTGGTTCGCACAAAGTTTTGCCCCGTGCAGGAATCGAACCCGCAACCCTTAGCGCAGCAGTCCAATCGCTTAGCCACTGCGCTAATCCGGTGGTCAACTCCTGCAAACCAGGTTCTATAATGAATTCTTTATAACATAACATTACGTGATCAAGGGTGGTGATTAATACTCAATCCTTCTCTATACGAGAAGAGGCCTTTGCCCTGCAGTGGGATAGTATCGGCTGTTATTATTATTATTATATAACATTACGCATTATTTACCCCGAAGGTGTAGGCACAGGTATAGTACACTCACATTTTGCTACCTATGTTATGCTATGTTAGGCAAGTCAATTGCCAGCAACCGGGCATAAATCCAGACTCCGTGTTTTACTGAGAATTACCAAATGGAAAACCCAGAAACACCCGTCCCTGTAATCGAACTCAGTACCTCATGCTCAGCAATCGCCTTAGTAACCACTATACCAACGAGTAAATCAAGATAAGATGCGGTTAAATTTATCACATTTATCTCCAGCCTCAACGTAACTGTTATGATTGAACGTCTCAGAACCGTAGTTAATTCCTGAGTTTAGTAAGGTGGATTAATCAGGGCTATAAGGATTTGGGTTATGGACTGTTTTGTTATTTAATAGCCTGTTTAAGCGATGTTTTGTTTAAGATATTTGATAATAATACCGAGCTCAAATGTCTTTGATTGCTCAGGTTTTATTACGGTTTCACGATAAACGATAATAATGATTTTGTTGTCGATTTTATGTTTCACGTTATTTTCATTGTTACTGATGTCTACAGTCATTCAGTCTTTTGATGACTTAATCTTAAGATTAAATTTCTTTTTGAGGTATTTTCTTTTAAAATCTTAGACATAAAAAAATTTCTTTAATCGTCGCTCCACACTAGGAATTTCTCCTGTATCGTTGATGCGTTCCAAAAATATGAAATATCACATACACAAATACCTAGACTCGAGACAAACATCTGCGGAACACACAATTTGTTGTCCCGTGCGGGAATCGAACCCGCTACACTTAACGCAGCAGTCCCACCACTCGCCACTGCGCCAATCACGTCGTTATAAAACATGATAATCTTAAAAATGAAACTATGCTGCAACACTGGTTTTAATTACAAGATTTTTTTGGTTATACACTAATATTATAAAGGCGAAATTTGTAAATGTGTTTGTATGTTTGTTACCTCTTGCTCAAATGGCTAGACCGATTTTGATAAAATTTCATATGGAGGTTAAAAAATGGAGGTAACTGACACCCTAGATTAACACATAGGCTACTTTCCATCCTGAAAAAATGTAGCGGGTAACACCACAGGGCGCAGCTAGTGTATCATAATCTCAATTTTGAATTCCAATACCTAGTATATCTATATATTCTTAAACTGCGATTTAAACAGTCTGCAAGGTAATTTATATTCCAACTTATTTCCATCGTTTAACATATTTCAATCTCTATATTGATATTCCATTTCCAATTGAAACCTAGTTCGCGCACGGTTTCTCCACTTTATAAGTCGACATTCATATTAACTTGGCTTCTTGTCATATTATGACTGATGGAACTGTTTCATATGTCGTTAGAAGCGAGATATTGTTAAATTCATTTCAGTCAACTTGCAAAAAGTATAAATAATTTTTATTTTTAAATTCGTTCCAATTTTTTTTATATATTGTGTAAAAAAAGGAAATATACCTGTTATAAAGCTATTTGCTATTATTATTTACATTTTATAGTGGTTTCTGACCACGTACGTAACGTATATGTGGCCAGATCATCACAATACCTTCGCCATGGTCGACGTCGATGGCGATGTCTTCCTTATCCTGCGAAGAAGAGTGTTCAAGTTCCAATTTGTTTGGTTTTATGGATGTCGTATTCAGTTTTTATTAAAAATTCACTTTTTAGGAGATCTACATACATATAAAAGTCACGCCTATTTCCTAGAAGGGTAGGCAGAAGACCACGGATTTCTATTTGCAACGATCCTGACATGCTTACATTTGCATTGCATACCTCATACACATTTCCGACGAGTGAGGGTTAGGAGTTAAGGGTACTCCTCACTGGCCCCTTTAGTAGAACATGTCCGATCTGGTCCAAGTATGTTTACCGAGGTCGTCCTTCCCGATATTCCACTAGTCTAAATAGTCACACACAATCTAGCCTAAATAAGGTATATACAAAGTTATCTCTACAGGTACCTACTACATAGATTATTGTATATTGAGTCGCTGTGTGAATAAAATGCGAATAGATTTATGTCTGATTTTACCTGTAATACCAACATATTGAAACTGAGCATAGGTACATTAATTTTAATATTTCCTCACTTCAATCGCGTTATGACAAAGTGTTTCCTAATATAAAACATCGATCATATAGCAGTGTGTGTCGACGTTCGACCCAATTCGATTTTTATATGTTAGCGCGAAACTGCGAATATCACTTAATGCCTATATGATTGTACGGAATATGCAGCTTATGACTTGAATATTATATTAGGGAGGTACCATTGGAACCTACGTTGCGAAGAAAATATCGCGCGCTTCTCGTTTTCAATATTTGCAGCAGTTTTAGTACAGTTTACTTCTAAGTCTGTGAAACTTTTAGACTACGAACAACCTGGTGTCAGAATATGAACCGCCTATAAGCCTCTGCCATGGCTTGACACACTGTTGAAAAATCTCTCGGGTGTGCCGGTTTCCTCACGATGTTTACCTTCACCATTTTAAACAGCTGATATCTAATTTCTAGTACACATCGTCATTCTAAAAGACTGGCGCGTGCCGCTGTTTGAACTTGCAACCTTTGACTTGGCAGTCCAACGGTCATACCACTCGGCTACCGATACTTTTTGTGGGTGTATCAAAAACACGTATCTCAATAGTTGAATACCTCATCATCATCAGCCTATCTCAGTCCACTGCTGGATATATGCCTCTCCTATGGCACGCCACTGAGCTCGATCTTCGACTACCTAAAGCATATGAATTTGAAAAGGCGTTGCTGCGTGACAGGCTTGCTTGCGACCTTTGACTTTCTAGTCCAACGGTCATGCGACTAAGCTATCAATGCCTATCTCAATAAACAATAGTAGGGCATTGATAATCTTGGTTCAATCACAAGGGTGATTAACGTCGGCATCTTGTTAATAATTGGATGACAGATAGATATGTTGCCTTCGTGCCTCGATGACCGCTAGACTAAGCTCAACTGATTTTGATACGACATGCGTTGTTGTCTATCAAGTTTTACGTACACATAACATTACGCCATCACGCGAGGAGTATCTTGTCATAACATGTGGGCTATAGTACACCCTCATTCCGCTAGTTAGGTTATAGATCAAGGCGAGCCTATTGGCGTTATACATACGTACAAAATAATACAATATTTGTTATTGCAGACTATTGCTACTTAATTCTACTATATAGTGATTAGACTTTTCTGCAACTTGCGTAAGCTTAATTAAAGTATAATATTTCCATAATAAATACTATTATCAGTCAGTAATGGGGGCTAAGTAGTTAGATGATGAAGTGATTATTTTCTTGAATTTTCTATCATCACTTTTTTCTATGAATTCATGATAAAAAAGACGTATTTTTCTCGTTTCGTACACCAGTAAACATTTAGTATAACTGGTCCAATCGTTGTACAGAAACTATAAAAAATAAAGCCATAGACCAAAAAAATACGACACTTACCCAGCGAATAAATAATAAACAATACTAAAGTTAATTACGCGGACACAATTGCTCGCCCATTATTCTGTCTAGCGATAAATCCCTGATACAACTTTAGGTGAAAGTAGCTGGAAAACGTATCTGGTTATGAGAGCTACGGTTCGGCAATTTTTGATTACGGTACACAAAACTATTTGTGAGGCCAGCGGTAGTAGAATAGTATTATACCTATTTACCATTCTGTAGTAACAGTTTTCTTGTTCTGTGTATTCTCTTTTCGTTGATTTTGACGTGATACCGCATATTTTTTAGTTTTATTTGTTAGTCCGGCCATTTTTAGTAATCTTTTATAATGAGATCCTCTTTAATAGGCTTTATTAGTATAAAGAGTATCTCGTCTAACTATCAACCATCAAGACTTTATGTCAAACTTATCCTTTTTCTAGTGGAAAAAGGTAAGATATTTATATATTTATCAGAAAGTCTAGATCGGCCGCACTGTACAATCATTTGAATAAAATCACTCGTATTTTTTATCAATACCACGTCTTTATTTAAGAGATAATAATAACGGATTCGCGATCCTATAAAACGCAATAAATTAGTAAAATATCTCAGAAATTAGAAACACTTTTCAATTCATATTCAAAGCCCAACCCAACCTCTTCGTAGTGTCATGTTTTTCCCCTCTTATAAACAAAAAGGTTACGGCATAATTATTAAATCGATATCGAGAACCCTTGTCCAATAGGAAGCGCCTACAATCATCGATAAGCAAATAGGTTACCGACCGTCCCTATAAGAAGATATAAATAGAGTTATGACACAAAATCCGGGTAATCTGTTTTCCCAACTATGATAAAATCCTTTCAGTTCGGATGTTTGTCTTCTAATAATAGTAAAAAGTGATGACCAGCCACATCGGAAGAGATAACGGCATTAATTACTGCCCCTTTTTGTTGGACCTCATATTTTATGTGTTCGCGATAAGATAGTGACGTTTCCGAATTTATAGTGTGATTTCATTATTTACTGCGATTAACTCAAATTGATATTTTATGTCTTTTTGTCATGTTGAGTCACTTAGTTTCTTGATGGTTTGTCTGCTTTGGTATGATATTTTTGAACAGTGCAAATAGAGTATGTATTGCCGTTTAATGTAAGTTATGAATTAAGTTCGTTGTAGGTAACTATAAGTTATACCAAAATTTAATTTCTAGCTATTTCTTATTTGCAAAAAAAAATAACTAGTAGACTTTTATGACACAAGCATTGTGACCCACTCAAAGATAAACGCTTCATTCGGCCTTTACGTACAAAAATAGAAGGAAATAAAAATTCAGCTTAAAGCAATGCACTACAAAGAGGAAAAACTACATACAACAATAAATCCTAAAGTATAAGCCGTTTAACTTTCATATTAAACTTCATAAAGCTGCAAAATCATTGTGTCATATATTAAAATGCGTGCGACATTTAAATGTTGGGCGTCCAAGCGGGATGAACATCTCAAAAGGAAAATATTTAAGTCATATTTTTTAATACCACTCACGACGATTGCAACGACTAACGAAAAATAAGGAAAAAAACAGGAATAGCTTGACTGAGAGTTGAGATTTATGTATTTACAAGGAGAATTTCGAAAACATTCTCGTTCAAGAACAAAAACAAATGAAAAGGGTAATGTCTCCGCTCGGCCGCGTTTTCAGTTGGATGTAAGGTGACCTACAATATTTATATGGTGTACTCAGGAATAAAAATAAAGAAACAAAAGTAAGTCGACTCGTGTGAATGGTAGGGAATACGACAGACGCATTTTTTACTTATTTCTGTGGGCGGGAGTAATTTTGAAATGAAATTGGACGCTCCAATTACAGGTTATGAAAAAGCTACACAATTACAAATAAAAAATCGTTGTTTCAAAAATTTGTTGTCTATTATTTTTCGTTTTATTGTCCTATGTTCTCGCACGGATTCAAATAAAATGATATCTGAATATACATTTTTGACCCAGTTTTTGGTGTTGGTAGAAATTTAGAACTAGTGTGAATAACTTAATTATTTAAGTCTATCATCATTATTCAAAGAAAAACGGCCCTTAAAAGTCAAGTTTCTCTTAAATTCAACTGCGATATTTGTGGTGAAATGCATATAGTCGAAATTAAGCCGATTTCCGCACATATAAAATTTTCTAATGCTACTTTTCAAAAATCTAGATTGATTAGACATATTTTATATATGCAAATAAAACAATTCTTTCTTTCTTTCTATTTTTATGTAAGAAAATTTATCCTTATTTTTGTTATACCTTAATTCTTACCAGTAAAGTATATTTTAAGTTGTAGCAATCAATTTAACGTTATCTCTGTGTATGTAACTTCAGCTGTAATCCTTTGAAACAAGTTTAAGATTTGCGCGCATCGTGACAAAGAACACTCAGTCTAATGGCCAAGGGCGTTAAAAGCAATAATCCTAATATGCGAGTTGGAGTTCTGGAAAGTAAATAGAAATCTTAAAAACACCTTTCACTCTAACAATAAAATAAGGAAAGAAAACACGTTTCATCATTTCCGCTAAAGTGTAAAAGAGAAAGACGTAGAATATAAATACTACAAACTTCAATTCAATTCAATTTTTGAACGTTATGGCTCCATATTTATCTATACAGGTGACAGTGTCGCTAGCGTAGCTGTCATCGCTTTAAAAACCGTCACTTTGACATCCTGTATATAGGAACTACTTGGATCCTATATCTATGCTGTATATTCTATAACAGGTTAGTTCCAAATTTCACCACCAGCAGAATTAAGTTTGTGTTTTGTGCTACTAAAAGTATTTTGGGGTTAAGGTAACGTTTCTCAAGAGACGAAGGCAACTTAAGCGTTAGTTTTTCTCGTCCAACTGTGGGTCGTTAATAATTTCTTTTGTTTCCTTGCTGCTATTACTTTTATCGTGCTTTAGTTGGTGAGAAATATGAGCTCGTACACGGTAATGCAGTGTAATTGTGTTAAGGATTTAAAATCCATTTTGTTGGTTGTGTTTTGCAGTCTCTGGAAACTTGTTCTGCACTGTCTTCGTGCATTTACAATTTATTTTGTTCCTTTTGTTTTACCAAACTTAAGTGTCTGAAGCTTTTCTTTATGTTGTATTTATAAGTTTAACTTAAACGTTTAAATGGTCTGAGACCAACTCGCAGTAAACAAATTGGTGATATGCAGAACGCTCATTACATTTCTATATGATCGCAGAAGAAACGAGCTTAAAGAGATCCTTCAATTTACAGTGGGACTATTGACTAGTATTTAAATAATTTTAGCAGTACTAACAGTACGAGTAGAAGCCTGCCTAAGTAAAAATGGATGTATTGTTTAAAAAAATATACGTTAATATCAGAGATAAAAGAGAGTGATTGATTATGATATACCAATGATATTTGACTGTCAAACTAGTTACCTAATCATTCAGTGAATGCCGTGGTCTCCTATAAATGGAAGAACACAGCAGTTTTTGTATAATTTTTTTGTTCTATTTAGAGAACATTATATTATTGTGTAAACGTTGGAGATGCTAATGAATAAATTCATTATTTTAGTAGGGACAAAAATTGTATTTTTATCATAACTAAACAGTTACACAAAGTTGCCCATAAATTTGTTTGTTAGCCGGATAAATATTTTATTAAAATACAGCTCTCAGTGCGTGACACACTACTAGGAGCTAACCGTTTTTCTCCGTGATTTATTTGTTTATCGCATGCATTGTCGTTTAAATATATATTTATAGCTTTAATCTGTATCACCACACCTTTTTCTGATTTATCTTTTGGCCCGTAAATCTTCATATTGTCTTGTTTACTTGTTTTTTCTTTAGGTTAGCGAAAGAGATGAGTTTGTGATTATTTAATATATCGTATGCGTTCACGCGTCTAACCTACGATAACAGCGTAGACAATAATTTATAGAGATTGGAAAGTTGACATGATGTCTTATTCGTATAAATTTTTGCTATAATTGAGTTGAGGCGACGAATTTGGGTCTGATGAATAGGCTCGTCATCTGATAAATGAATTACGATGAAAAGCAAAATGTTGACTATACTTTATCTTTTCTTTTGAAAAACTTCGCCCTATACTAATTTCTCCTGTGTCGTAAGTGCATTTTACAAACATGAAATATCACATACCCAAACACCGGGACAAACATCTGCGGTTCGCACAAATTTTTGTCACGTGTGGAATTCAAACCCGCACCCCTTAGCGCAGTAGTCTATTGGCTTAGCCACTGCGTCAATCAAGTTGTCAAATATAAACCTACTCTTAACGTTTATATTCATTCGGAGTTTTTTAATATTGATTATGCGACTGTTGGCAATTACAGTATGTATGTTAAACAAAACATACCATCTACACAACAGTTTCAATTTTTAATTAAACTCGCAAAAATAAAATTATTGTGTAACTTTGTAAGGTCTTATCTTGTAGATGCGAAACAGAGTTCTCAAAAATATTTCTTAATTTTAACAAAACGCGCAGTAATAGCGAGAATGAGACGCATACACTCCCATTTAAAACCCACATAACAGAGTCCTTCCCATCTATTTCAATTTACCCGCCAGTTTTACGGGAAATTTACCCGTAAAAGTAATCCATATTGCCACGCGGTCGCAAATGAGGGGAAAAGGTCTTCATTGGCTCACGACTGGCAACTTCGCTACGACCATCCACGGTTGAGATCCTGGATTCTATTATCGAGTCAGAATATTAAGGATTTCTGTTGGACGTAATAGGGATATACCTAATTATAATAACAGGGATATACCGTGTCATATTATATTAATTAAACTAATACTTTTTACTATAAAGTTTTTTAGACCTAGTTTACTTGTGCCAAAGATTAATGTTATTTACTAAATACGAGTAGATACCAGATTTAATACAAGTGATATTATAGTGTTTAAGACAGTGAGGATGTTAGCACAGGTGAAGCCCTCTCGTAATCGGATTGGACGGAAACGCGACATGACCATAGAGATCAAGCGCAGGACTGTTAGTAGACGGCTTAACTCGCCGTCCGGAGTTCGGAAGAGACTTGCAATTGAAGAATCACCCATTCTAGGATTGACCGCGGGAGTCACTGCCTAACTTCAAAAATCAATTGGTCTGCTTAGTGGCTATGTATCTATAGCTTCTTAATTGTACCTGATTAATAAATTACTGAGCCGTGTTGTATCCGGCCTAGAATTGCCCACCCCCTTTCCTCTCGAGGGCGTCGTAAGAAAAGCTAAGGGAAAATCCAGAAGATGGGCAGCAGTGTCTTCTGTAACTTTACCACCAATACTGCGATCCCCAAGCAGTTTGCCAAGCGTATTGATTATGGGGAAACCCCCCTTATTTATGGCGGAGGCCTTAGTTCAATAGTGGATGTCTTTCGGCTGATGATGATAATAAATTACTCCCCTTGTAATATCAGTCTTTATATTGCCCGGAATACCAGTACTCATATGTATAATAATATAACCAATACGAAGACTCGATTGATGAAATGGCCAAGTATTTGGCCTCCTTCGAAGCGGGTCTCAGATTAAATTCTCCAAGAGACAAATATTTTTATGATCCACAATTATTTGTTTCGAGTCTCGAGTTTGTGAATATAATATTAATATTTACTGGCTGTAAAAGTAAATTTTATTTAAAAGAAAAGGAAAATTATGATGTTCCAAAAAAGTAGGTCGAACAGGTAACCAGATACTGAATGGGGTACAGAGGGGCTTAAAAGCCCCTTTGGTGGAATCAAATTATTGTTTAATACCATGAACTATATGAAATAGTCACAGATCATAGTAATAGTAATTATGTCTTGCACACGTTTTTATCATGGAATTCTGATATTTCCACCAAATATAATTTTGTTCAATTCTGATGATATCCTCGGTCCGGTGGGAGGCCTGTCAATGCTGCATCTTCCAGCTCGTCGTCACCACTCGAGAACCTTTCTTCCCAGTTGTCCTTTATTGTGGCGTTCTAAGGGGGAGGATGTTCAACAGTGGACGTCTTCTGGCTAATGATGATGATGATTTTGTTAAGTATGTGTAATGAATTGAGTTTGATTTATATTAAAAGAAAGGCTGGAAATTTCAGAAATGACATTGGCATTAGGAAGAATAGCTTAATGCGACCATTTCAACCAGGAAGCTTTCATATTATCGTCAATTTGATAAAACATTTTCATATGCGCCGCCAGCAAAAATATAACTTCTCATTTAGTATGGTTATGAAAGGAAAAGTTTATTTCACTGTGACCACGCGTCTCGCGGCAAAAGGACAAATATTCGTTGTAATACCTAATCCGCGGTATTCCGTGCCCGAAAGTAAAATTTTAATTGTTGCGGCAAGTTATTCCATATGGGGTTTTGGATATGACGGTATGTCTTGTATTGTAGGTAGGTAAAATGAAGGGAGAATGTCGGGTGTGGCCCGGAATATTCGGAAGTTATTTAAGGGAATATGAACGTGGATGATCGTTTTAGTGTATTGGTAGAAGTTATACGAATTTCATAGGTATTAGAAAATTGAAAATTTTGATAGGTTTGTATTTCAATTGTAGTAGGAAGTTCCGAATTAAGGCTAGATTGACCTTGTATAGTGTGTTTAGTGCCTATAAGAGAGGTATTAGTGACTCAAAAATTGTCCTATCTCAAAAAGGTAAAGTTCTTTTGATCCAAAATCATGGTTTTTAAAGCTTTTCTCTAAAAACAAAAACAAAATGGTAGCTCGAAATTGAGAAGCTGTATGAAAAATGTGATGGGAGTGGATTATTAAACGGAGAAATTTACATACATACATACATAACATCACGCCTGTATTCCCCGAAGGGGTAGGCAGAGGTGAACATATAGTCCACCCACATTTCGCCAGTTATGCTTTTAGGTCCCAATATAATAGGGGGCGAGCCTATTGCCATAAATTTGCTAAAAATTGCCACGGAGAAATTTTCACGAATAATATGCTCTTATCATCACCATCATCATCAGCAGGGAGACGTCTACTGTTGACCAAAGGCCCCGCTTTAGAAAAGACGACTTGCCATTTACATGCACCGATTGCCCACAACTTTGACGATATCGTCAGTCCACCTGGTGGGAGGCCTGCCAACGCTGCGACAAAGCTTAAATCAAAAAAGAGAAATGAAATATAAAAGGCATAAAAAAAGTAATGAAAACAATTGTCAAATCCGAAACAATTCGTGCGGTTGCATTTTGACGAGATATAATGACATTGAAGTCATAAATCAATTTAATTATCTTTTTATTTCATTTAGGAACAAAGGTCGCATCGGTTATTCGGAACAATGATACTTAAGTCTAGACACATAAAATACATTTATGTATCAACATTTACATGCGTGTTATGTTTGTTTTCCGTTCAAATGTTTTATAGTAATGATATTTGGCTTGGACGTTGAATTTTGAAGCCGTTTGAACAATAAATTAAATATGTTTTGGTAAGTTCTCTTAGATTTAAAATCTTATTGAGCCCGATAAATGGCCTTAGCCAATTGTCGGGCTCAATTCTAAAAGGCTGTTTTTCATATAACTAGTAACGTTGTAAACGTATTGTATCTAGTGAAAACAGATTTTTACCTTTCACCTCTTCGTAGAAAAATGGGAGTTATATTACTTTCCTTAGTATTTACTAAATAAGCAGAAAAAGTATCAAGATTGTACAAACACTATCTCTATATTCTTATCTCATACAGAGTAAGCTGGAAGCCCAAGGATCTAGATTGATAACAGATAAGAAAACTTCTAAATGTTCGTCCTAATAAACTACGACAAAACAAATGAGTAACAAATTCGAAATTTAAACTCCTTTTTTATTGGCTCAGTATAATTTGGATCCAAAGCTAAACAAACTGTATCGATAATTCTTAAAAAAAAAACCACAGAAAACAACAAAAACCCTTGACAATTGTAACGACATTAACACACATAACATCACGCCTGTATTCCCCGAAGGCAGGCAGAGGTGCATATATAGTACACCTACATGTCGCCAGTTATGTTTTAGGTCCCAATGTAATAGGCGGCGAGGCTATTGCCATCAACCGGGCACAAATCCAGACTCCGTGCTGCTACTGAGAATTACCTAATGAAAAAACCTATTAACACTGCCCGACCCGGGATTCAAACCTAGGACCTCGTGCTCAGCAGTCGCGCTTAGCAACCACTAGAATGGCACATGAACCAGGCAGTAATGACATTACAGATTTAGGAAAACTATTTTTCGAGTTAAAATAATCAATTTAGACTAATTTGTATAATTTATACAAATACGTTCAGTCTTGACATGATTCAAACTACTCATAAAGATAAAATCCTTCAGAACTATAATGTTCTATTCTAGTCATACATCCAGAGATAGGCATCAGCCTTTTCACAGCGCAGAATCCTAAAATCCACATTCATAATATGACTTGAGCGAGACTAATCCGGTTCTGAAAGGGTTTATACTAAATCAGAGGATTTACTTCTATGTTGTAGGTACCTACTATTATGTTTTATGAATACGTATCTTAAAGATCCTCTATGTGACCAAAGCTATTAAAGATTTATTTTAAAATATTAAAACTATTTAAAATGCTCAACTTTCAATTTCTTTTCAATTAAAACTAAAAAGGAAAATTCATCAATCTCTCTCTCATTATAGCTGCAGATCTATAAATATCTCTTTCTTAGTAGATTTCTTTATATTATAATATTTCTTTATATAAAAAAAAGCAGATAAATAGTTCATCTGTTTCAAAATCCAATGTTTTTATAAGGTATGATTTGTGGGTATAAATATGAGGAGAATATCCAAGTGAATAAACTTAACCATCTCTTATTCGCATCACTAGTCCTCTCAAAATACAGTAAATAAAAAGCGAGAGCATTTCCCTCCATGCGATCTAGAGGCATCAGATACGGCATGGCAAAATAAAAATACTTTTTACGTGAATTTTTCCTCCTTTTTGTTGGAAACAGGAGTAATATCGCTAAATTCGTCAAGCGTTATGGAGCTTAGCATATACGTGACGTGAATTGCTCCGGCTTTTTGATCATTGCACGGTCAATCAACACGTAGAATGGGTACGTGTGGGAGCGTGTGTGCACGCATTTAGATCCGCAGGCATTATACGGGTGTATTTCGGGAGTATAGTCAAATTTTGGTCTATGTAGATACTGTACCATCAATTCGAGTTTTTGTACTCAACCAATTCAAAACCTCAGGCTTAATTAATGACTCTTAGGTTTGGAAAATCATATTATAGTGACATTGTATACACACAATTTCGGAACGAAAGTCCCGGAATACAGTTCGTACAACAAGGAAAAAAGTTGTAGTCCTGTTATATTCTTATATCAGAGATTCAAAAGAAAGCAGAGCATAGATAAGAGTGACGATTGAACAGAGAACTAGGAACACAGCAGCAAAGAATCAAAAGGAAAAAAACAAAATGGTTGCTGAGCTTACCTGACCAAGGCAAATAAAATAAAAAATATACTCCTTGCCTTGTATGATTATACTATTACTACTTGGTAAAGTAGGTAATCTTTTTTTGATTACACTACGGGATAATACACATAACATAACATCACGCCTGTATTCCCCGAAGGGGTAGGCAGAGGTGCACATACAGTACACCCACATTACGCCAGTTATGTTTTTAGGTCCCAATGTAATAGGGGGTGAGCTTATTGCCATCAACCGAGCACAAATCCAGACTTCGTGCTGCCACTGAGAATAATTGCCTAATGGAAAAACCCAGTAACACTTTGCCCGGCCCGGGATTCGAACCCAGGACCTCGTGCTCAGCAGTCGCGCTTAGCAACCACTAGATCAACGAGGCAGTCGGGATATTATTATTGATGAAATACGCCTATGAATTATTAACAATTTCTCAATGCATTTTCAGCAATCTTTTAGTTGAGTAATTGGTTTCACAGTAAATTGAAAGTAAAATGTATTACTTATTCTGTATATTATAAAAGACAAAGGGGTTCGTCCAGTGGTTTGGCAACAGTTAATATGGCTTTGCGTCACAGAACAATAATAATATCAATACCACACAACGTTATTTATTTTTCGTTCAAGAGTATTAAAATTTGAGCATTTTTAAAATAAACATCACAAATAATCACGCTTCTCTCCTATATGGGAAGACTAGGTGCGCCCCGCGGTGTTACCTTTTTTCGGGATAAAAAGTAACCTTTGTGTTAATCAAAGGTGTCAGCTACCTCCATTTGAAATTTCATCAAAATCTATCTGGCCGTTTGAGCGTGAAGAGGTAACAAACATACAAACACACTCACAAACTTTCGCCTTTATAATATTAGTCAGATTAGTATTACTAGCTGCGCCATGGTGTTACCCGCTACTTTTTTTCGGGATAAAAAGTAGCCTATGTATCCAGGGGGTCAGCTACCTCCATGAGAAATTTTATTAAAATCCATTCAGTAGTTTTTACGTGAAAGACTAACAAACATCCATCCATACTCACAAACTTTCGCGTTTATAATAATTTAGTAGGGATTGTATTTTCATTTATGAAACTTAAATATTCTGATAAAATATGGATTAACTATACTCACGAGATTCATGTAGGTACTACACACGTATACGAGCATTCATTAAGTAATTAACAAAATGAAGCTTAAAACTTAAAACAGCAGTAATTTGCTGACTGAAATCCTTTACGTTGCAATATTTACTCATGTATGTACTTTATGAATAAATACAAAATGTTCTGTACATACATCGAGATATTTAATGCAAATAAAGAGGTGATTATAATCTGTTGTAAAAACCATTTCCATTTCACGATAATCACACTGATATTATATAGGCGAAAGTTTGTGAGTGTGTTTGTATGATTGTTACCTTTTCACGCTCAAACGGCTAGATCGATTTTGATGAAATTTCATGTAAAAGTAGCTGACATGGATTAACTCATAGGCTAATTTTTATCCCGAATAAATGTAGCGGGTAACACCGTGGGGCGCAGCTAGTTTAAAATATACCGGCCTCATTGGTCTAGTAGTCACACGGTCCTGGGTTTGAACCCAGGTTGGGAAACGTGTTATTGGGACTCCATTTTATACTTTTCCCTTCTTTTAAAGTAGCCTATGTGTTAATCCAGCGTGTCATAGTTGACGCAACATATAGGCTACTTTTATCCCGAAAAAATGCAGGTAACACCGCGAGACGCAGCTAGTGTTATGTATCGTTGATTTAAAAGAAGGGAAGCGGATAAAGTTTGCTTAGCAACGCTCTAGTCTTCTTTATTTTGTTCAACGCTGCGCAAATTAAATGCGAATGTAATTGCTAACATTGCAAATAGTTTAGCCGTTTAGTACTCCTGTTTTATTTGGTGCAGCTTTTATTGTTAGTTAAGTACGGTTTAAGTGTTATTAAGGTGTTACATTAAAATTAAAACATTAGCAACTATATTAAAATAAAACTAGGTTTAAGGATTTTATCACGGTTTTACTTTTTTCGTCCCGTCCGTTGTTAATAATAATTAAAATGTAAGGTCATCATCATCATCAGAAGAAGTCCACTGTTGAACAAAGGCCTCCCCCTTAAGTAAAGGGAGGGGTTTTCAGAATTTGGCTTTGGGTTGGCTTGGGGATCGCAGTATTGGTGGTGAAGTTACAGAAGACGCTGCTGCCCATCTTCTGGATTTTCCCTTAGCCGCCTCTTACGACACCCACGGGAGGAAAGGGTGTGGTCAATTCTAGGCCGGATACCACACGGCAACAAAATGTAAGGTAGTTGATAGTGATTGTTCAGTGACCATAAATGCTGTAAAGGATTCGAAACGTCGGGACCGAAAAACCAATTTTTAATTAATAACCATAAAAAAAATCGCCAATTTACGGAACATAAGGTACATTATAATGTATATTATGCTCCGTAAATTTGAGATATCCTAGTTACACCAGTTTAAAGCACACATTTCGCGCTATGATCTCCAAAATTCATCTCAAAATCCAACATCTGTATAACATTTTAATACCGAAGACACAATTTATATTCAAATTTCAATATTCATGTCGTTATATAAACGTTTTAATTTTACGCTCGAAGTGAAACTGTTTACTGTTTAATGACGTCACGAGGTCGAAATATTGAGGCTATTAAATACTCTAGAGGCTCGTGAACGAGATTACGAACCATATTTCCTGACGCGTTTTGATTTACGGGATATACGACTCGACGCGGTAGCTATTCCTAGGATTACTGGTAGATCTAGATAGATGTTACTTTATTATACACTAAATATAAGCATAAGCACAATCTTCTATACCATATATACAATATTATAAAGCTGAAGAGTTTGTTTGTTTGCTTGAACGCGCTAATCTCAGGAACTACTGGTCCGATTTAAAAAAATATTTTAGTTTTTTTTAGTTTTAGATAGCCCATTTATCAAAGGAGGTTATAGGCTATAAAACATTCGAAATTCATGCGGACGGAGTCGCGGGCGGAAGCTAGTCTAAGGATAATGTTCGTACAATGGTGAGTCTTGTCGCGAGCAAGAGAGGTTCTCGAGTGGCGACCAGGAACCGAAAGATGTAGCGGTGGCAGGCCTCTTACCAGGTGGACCGACAATAATGTCTGAGTTGCAACCGGTGGATGCAATTGGCAAGTGGTCGTTCATTGTGGCGTTCTAAGGGCTTTGTTTAAAACTGAATGTCTTCCGGCTGATGATGATGATGAAGCAATTGCTTACAGACAACCTTAGAATATACAAATTAAATTTACAAAAAGGCAAGAATACAGTTCCTACTGAAGTGAGTAATAAGTAGATTTAGGTTTGACAATAATTAACCTCGCTACCATTTTTGTTCACTGGCCGTCCATAATACTAAGGTACTATTGTTTCCATATAGCAATATGCTTAAGCCATCTTAAAGTAAGTCTTCTAGGGTACAGTGCATGTGGGAGTGCATGAGTAAGACAAGCTTATGTGGGTATACTTCGATAAGGCTTTTATTGAAACAGTATTTAATTTAGCAAAATATTTCAAAACAAATCCGGCTCGATCTTGGCCGGTTATTCAACTTTGCTTTCCACCAAGACTTTTAAAAGCTTAAGTTAATGGTCTATAATAATTTTTGTCTTGATGTTTTCTGATATTTACAGTGCTCATCGTCACGGGTAGTTTACTCGTACAACGAGGGTTGTAAAAACTCAGCCCTGAACGTAACTCGGCAAATAACTTTTAACAACAAATGCCTATATCAGTAATGGTGTTATTTGTGACTTTTTATGGGTTTATACAAAATAATTCAACATGTTTTACGATGTTGATAACTTTGGTATTATCTGGTTTATGATCTAGCTTCATCGGAGTTTCTCGTCCATCCTTCACCGCTGGAATTTAATTTAGAGCTGGAATTGTAATTGACAATTCGACTATCTGTAAATGAATATCCATATAATACCTTTATCATAAAGTATTTTCCTATAAGATGGATAGAAGAGTAAGCCATTGCATACTTATATTCAGCCAGAAGTATTCAAAGTAGGTATATCAAATCCCTCGCGGAAAATAAATTCATTATCAGCCGAAAGACATCCACTGTTAAACAAAGGCCTCCCTCTCATGACGGGGGTGCCATAATCCCTGCGCTTGGCAACCGGCTTGGGGATCGCAGTATTGGTGGAGATGTTACAGAAGACGCTGCTGCCCATCTTCTAGATTTCCCTTAGACGCCTCCTACGACACCCAATGGGACGAGATGGGGAGATGCTATTCTAGTCCGGCACTCCGCGAAAATGACTTACACAAATCAAAGATGAGTACTATCAAAGGTGATCCTTTCTAACCACAGGGAAACAAAACAGGTTTACGTTTTAAACCAAAGAGGCTTTGGGATATGGTATTTTGAGTTTTGTTATCCTAGTACTAATCGAAGCAGACAATTTAGCACGTATCCGAAGTGCAAGCTCCGATTCAAGCTCACGGCAAATATTTCATTCTAATTAATATGTGTAGTACGGTTATAAACTAAATCTCCTTATTGTAAGACTTTGTTTGCTCACCATTGTTTAACTTTCCGCTCCGTGTCTTTATTAGAACAATGAGACGTTCCTTCAGCATGGATTACTTTTGAAATTATGATTTTGAGGTATTAAATTCAACGGGGAATTTGGTTGGATTTACGATTCCTATGTTTTTATTTCAGAACACTGCTGTGTCTGGTGCACGTTTGTTTTAAGAGTGGAATAAAGATAATTATTACATACATACATAACATCACGCCTGTGTTCCCCGAAGGGATAGGCAGAGGTGCAATTATAGTACACCCACATTTCGCCAATTATGTTTTTAGGTCCCAATGTAATAGGGGGCGAGTCTATTGCCATCAACCGGGCACAAATCCAGGCTCCGTGCTGCCACTGAGAATTACCTAATGGAAAAACCCAGTAACACTTTGCCCGACCCGGGATTCGTACCCAGGACCTCGTGCACAGCTGTCGCTCGTGCGCGCAGATAATTATTATTATTTACAAAACTCAATGCTCAATCATTCTCTATACGAGAATAGGCCTTTGCCCTGCAGTGGGACAGTTATAGGCTGTTATTATTATCTGCTCGTATACTGCCTCGTTGGTGTCGCTGTCGCTTAGTGCGACTACTGCCATGAGGTATTAGGTCCGAATTCTGGGTTGGAAAAGTGTGATTGGGTTTTTACATTAGGTCATTCTTAGTACCATTACGATGTCGAGATTTGTGTCAGGGTAGTGGCAATAGGCTCGCCCCCTATTATATTGCGACTTCTAACATAACTGGCGAGATGTGGGTGTACTATACCTTATGCTATGTTGTTATTATTTATACAATTATTTCCGACGGAACCCATTTTTTTTATTCTTTTTAAAGCATTCTGCAACGAGAGTATGCGGGTTTATTTTTTGTATGGAACGAAAGGGTTTATGAGTTTAGTAAAAGTTCTGTTATATTTTTTGTGTTTGCACAAAATGCTTAATTGCACTGCGTAAGAACGCTTACGGAATATAAAGAATACTGTAGTTCTGTTTTTTTTTTATGTATGCCATCAAAAAAATAAAATACAGAATCAAGTTCATCTTATGTATGAACTTAGTTCCTAAAGAAGATGAACTAGATTCTCAATATCACAAATATTGTTTTTTTCAATCGTCAAATAAATTATATTCGAAAGATAAAAACATCAAAATTATTCTACTGATAAATATTATCTGGTGATAGAAAAATCGGCCCTAAGAATATACAAAAATAATCTGTTTTGTAATTATTGAAGATTAAATTACGATAAACATATAAATATTGCTCTTATTATTTTCCTTGTTACCGTAAAACCCAGTTCCCGGTAATTAATGATGGCCGCACGTGTAATTTGAGGAAGCGAAGACTGATACCAACCTGAAACAAAAGAGAAATGATTTTAAAACTTGAGTAAAAGTTTAAGAATGTTCGGTGATAAAAAGTACAGTCTAGCCAACCGAGATAAAACAGTATCAAGTTACTCGGTTGCAATATTGTTGACAGTCGTTTTTGCTAAATATTATAATAAATATTATAGTCTGGTGTTAGGTACTACATCAAATCTGATCGGTAAGGAGCATGTTTTTGGAGGTCTGGACAATCACACTAATATTATAAATGCGAAAGTTTGTGAGTGTGTTTGTGTCTCTTCACGCTCAAACGGCTGGACCGATTTTGATGAAATTTTATATGGAGGTAGCTGACACCCTAGATTAACACATAGGCTAATTTTTATCCGAAAAAATGTAGCGGGTAACACCGCGGGGCGCAGCTAGTAATGCTTGAAAAAAATATGGCAATAATCAAAATATCATTTAGTACAGTAATGTGTGATGCGGATTTAAGGCTTTGAGCATTTTCTTCTAGTCAAGGTAGGTCGAAATAGAACACGTGTGAAATAAAGTTATCTTCTAGCTTGTCAAATGTAAATGGTATAATGTGTAAAAATTGCAATCCAAGACCCTAAAAAGTTGGTAAGAAAATAATGTATTGTAATTAATATATTAAAATATTTTTTATTAAAAATCCCACTTATTGGTAGACTAAATTTCACGGACATGCAATATTTTTATTCTTATTCATTTAGGATTTAATAAATCGGATAATAAATCCCTATTTACCGGACAGTAATAACAGCAATCCTGATATTTCCATTCAGTGCGTAGTAGGCAAGAATCAATGCCCGTTTCCAATGCCAATAATTTAGGCAAAGATTTTGAATCAATACTCGTACGGCAGTACCGAATAGTGCCCGAAATATGAGTTTGTTGGCAGCCGCCGGGTTAAGCCGAATAAGCGGCTGCGTAGCCTGTAGTTGTTTGGATATGAATATTCATGTAGGGACAACACCTTTGTCTTTCCAGGGAATAATGCCTGGGCTTTCTTTAAATCATAATTATAAATGTATACACGGTATATTACGTTTGGACATCCTTTATGAGTAAGAGTGATTGAGACCTTTTGTTATGGCGTTTAATCTTTGACTGTTTGTTTGTTGAGTTTTTACGGCTAAATTACTGAATTATTTTTTATGGAGTTTCGGAAGTTTATAAGGTACCTACGCTAGTAGGTAAGATTTTTATTGTTTTTTATTCCAAACTTTTGGTTTTTTTTAAGTGGGGTGAACACTCTAGGAAGTTCTTCTGTGTTGTGGGTGCGATGCTAACATGAAATATCACATACGGTTTTGATTATTCGTATTGTTCTTTAACTGGTATGTAGTTAAGTATTTTTTACCAGTTACTTTGGTTCCAATATCAACGCGACCACATACCTGTTGCTGCGACAGTTGAATTTACCGCAACTTTTATCTCTTTTCAACAAAAAACACTTTGGACATTAAAAATGAGATTTATAAAATACCTTGTTAATATTTTCTGTACAACAACGATTGGCGGTTTTATCCTCTCATCGTGTAACTCTTTGTTACGTTTTAAATTTATGTATAGAGTTTATATCTTTTTTTCAGCATTCATGGCCGTCAAGCTCCATAGGCAAACCCTTCAAATGCTAAAAAGGGGGACCACGAGCGGGGCAACGTTTAACGGGTCACAGGGGCCCCATAACGATCGCGCCACATCTAACTCTACTAATGTTTCGACCGCATTTCTCGCGGCGGGTTAAATGAAAAATACCAGGCCTTTTCAACACCAGAGGTGGCTTATGAAAACAAAAACCCTTTCTGTGAATTTTGATATCTAACCGCTGTATAAAGGGGATTTTTTGACGCTTTGTGAACGCTCTGATTTAGGTATTTTTTGAGGGATGCTGTTTGAATGTGCTTAAAAGACTTTTAGTTTTGGGTGTGAAATGAAAAATATTTTCTTCTTTTCACATTTTTATTAACTAAATATAGGACTCCGTCGGAGATTTAAGTACTAACTTTTGGCTACGTCTACTACTTTCCTTTTTGTTTTGAGAAATATTTAAGATATTTACGATCTTTCTTAATATGTTTTTGACGTGGTATTTCTCAAAGCAATGAAGCCAGACGCCTACACTAATTTATTACACTACATACAAAATCACGTTTCTGTATGATTTGTCAATCTCAAAATTAAAAAAGGAACTTCTTGAAACTCGTGCGAATGCGAACAGCTTTAGGAGTATAAATTGTCAAATACCTCCATACTTTTGTAACTTGTCTGGTTTTATTAGGTCTTGTCAAAAACTCGGTTAAGCAGTAAGAGAGCGATAACTACGAGAGACAAGTTCGAAAAAAAATCTTTTGTAATTATTGTCTACGCGATATTGCGTTTAGATTGTTATCTAATAATTAAATTGCCGAGTATAAATGTACCTTTATAAAACCCATATAGGGAAAGGAGGGGGGATTTTTTTTTGTAAATGTTCCTCATAATTCCTAAATAGTCTAAGAACTTTCAACTCAAGCAGAGCACATCTTCTAAAATATATATTATCCAAAATCGTATTTGATTCTGGCCGTTTACATACGTACACCCTCATTTCTCATTCTGGAAGGCCAAACTCCATATGGTGTCGACGTTATTGCAGCTTGTACATCTGGCAATACCGACCAAATGTGCTTCAGAATACTCTAAACAGTGCGAGTTGTAGAATAAAATGGTGTTAAATCAAGGTGTGCAGGGGAATTTCGGTCTTCTACAAACCATATGATGTTAAGTTTTTAGCGATTATTTAACGCCAATTTTGGAGATAAACAATCAAAATAGTGTCTCTATTATTAGTACTGAAATTATTACGATGAAAGATTTTAATGGCACAACCATTCCTCATGTATTACTGTAGTTTAAGCAATCCCGATTCCATAGAACATTCCAGAAATATGCTTCGCCTTCGGTTAATACGCACTTTCCATTCTGATACAAGAATAAAAGAGATATTTATCGTTCCTACTTATATTCCCATGTGGGTTCAACCGTTGGCAAAGAATTACTATGCCGCAAAAGACGGATTGCTTACTTTACTTTATTGTGAAATCTAAAACGTTATTTTGGATTATTTGATTTGGATAATTCAGCTTCATGGAATTATGTAGGTTTGTAATTTATTGTTTTTCTTTATGTTGTATACCTTATTTCAATGCAATAAGGTTTATTATTATACTTTCAATATCGTTATCTTCTGCTTTATCCATTAATTCATTGCTAGACTGCCTCGTTGGTCTAGTGGTTGCTAAGCGCGACTGCTGAGCACGAGGTCCTGGGTTCGAATCCCGGGTCGGGCAAAGTGTTACTGGGTTTTTCCATTAGGTAATTCTCAGTAGCAGCACGGAGTCTGGATTTGTGCCCGGTTGATGGCAATAGGCTCGCCCCCTATTACATTGGGACCTAAAACATAACTGGCGAAATGTGGGTGTACTATATGTGCACCTCTGCCTACCCCTTCGGGGAATACAGGCGTGATGTTATGTTTTTTTATGTCATTGCTAGGTGCTTCTTTTATACTTTATTTATGTAGGCAGTATACAATATTGACTTTGGTCCGATGACAATCTAATCCAGTTTCAACCCAATATATTGTGAATATCGGCGACCCGCCGCTAAATAAATCAGATATTTTTGTGCTTTCTATTGGAATCCTTTCTTGTCTAAAACATTACGGAAAAAAAGTCCACGTGGATCCTGAGTCCAAATGAATACTTAGTTTTACTTTAGCAAAAAAGGGGATGTTTTAAAAAACCGGAGAACCTTATCTCAACAGTCTATTCCCAGAACATTTCTTGCCTGAAAATTATTTTGAGAATAAACAAAGGCAAGGAAATCTAAACAATACACTTTGTCCCTTGTCCTTTTCCTAAATTAGAATTAATGTGTCGTCCACAAACACCAACTTAAAACTTATTACACGTGGAAGTAAAATATACGTTGCAATACAGTATTCTGAGTCTAATTTGTGTGACCCAGAATACGCAAAGGCAATTAAGCATTGACTGCAGGCAATAAAGCAAAGCCCTGAAAAAACTCGGAACCGCTCCAAAGCTTTGGGCTACCGTTTCTGTTTGTTCTATGTTTACACAAAAATGGTCAATTTAAAAGAACATCAGAGATATAATAAGTGGTCAAAAACAACAACCTCTGCAATGTTTGGCATATAAAAGGAGTGCCTCCATTCAAAATTATGTACAATATTTTGTTTTTTTTTATAATAAACATAACATAACATAACATCACGCCTGTATTCCCCGAAGGGGTAGGCAGAGGTGCACATACAGTACACCCACATTTCGCCAGTTATGTTTTTAGGTCCCAATGTAATAGGGGGCGAGCCTATTGCCATCAATCGGGCACAAATCCAGACTCCGTGCTGCTACTGAGAAATATCTTTCGAAAAAACCCAGTAACACTTAGCCCGGCCCGGGATTCGAACCCAGGACCTCGTGCTCAGCAGTCGCGCTTAGCAACCTCTAGACCAACGAGGCAGTCACATTTTTTTATAATTAGTGTCAAAAATTGGAGAGTATACTTCAAAACCACGCTGCAGTATTGACCCAGTATGTTTCATGCCACCCGTGGAATTAGAAAATGAAAAACATAATTGAAAGGGCTTCTTTTGCTTAACCCTTTACTCCGCCTCTGACGGATCCAGGAAAGACACGGTAAGAAAACCAGGAAACGGCAAACCATGTTTAACACCATACACTAAACTCAATCCTATATCTATATCATGATCAAATGTATTAAGGTAAATAAGCATAATATTTCAAACATAACAATATTACACGTGAACAATATATACTTTTGTTCAAAGACATATCAAACATGTTACTCCAGAACAAAACTATGTCATTATTATAGCAGCTATAAATATCAGCTACATTAATTTACTGGGCGTAAATTAGTGTCTTGTTTATTAGGTCGTTATCTTTAATTTTATCGCTATTTGTTTGATGAAAGCAGTAAAAATAATTAAGATAGTTGCGACGGTCCCTCTTTACTCTGATTTGTGCTGAGATTGTGGATTTTCGGGCATTGCTTGCGATAGCAAGTTCTTAAATTAATTTATTCTTTGCTGTAGTGTCTTTGTTGTATAAATAAATGTATTTCTTCACCATTGTTATTTTATTATTTGTGTACACTTATTTACACACATTAAAAATAAATATATACAAAAGAAAAAATTTAATCTAAAAATTATGCATCAAAGTATTCCCCCTCATCGCTGTCGAATGATAGGGTGCCCAAAAGGCTAGCGGCATTGCCACGTTGAATGGCAATGCTAATTCTTTAGCCGAAAAACAAGCCAGCCTATTGGTCACGTGAAGCGTCAACCAACCGTTTAGACCGATGCCATCTAGTTTTTAAAAATGACGTGTAAAAGTGTTTTTTTTAAACCTATTTACAGAAATAAAATCATTTATCATTTATCATTTAGATAGGTCTCTAAAAAGAAGACGCACTCGGACCCCATGACCCGAGTGTTTCTACCCCAAACGGCTCAAAAATATAATTACCAATAAGGTTATTATATTTGTGTTGATATGTGTGTGATACAGTGAAACAAATGTAGTTTTTAATAAAGATTAATCAACAACCTTTTATTTATCCGGTCTTTGCTTCACTTCCCCTGTTTCCATCCCATAATTGGAGATCTTAGCTATTTTCACTATTTCTTATTATAATACATCCTTGTCATAATGAGTAGCGATAACATCTTAGCTTATATATTCCCACTCGAACAATCTCGATATAATTTTCCTTCTCATCATTATCCTGGCTTGCAGCCAATCCCCAATTTTCAAGTTCCTCTACGTTGCAAAGTTTAGTATTCTCGGCAAATTCGTTGTAGATTTCTGAATTATTTACTGCTTTTGCAAATACTTTATGGAAATCAGAAATTATTAAGGTATTCTCTTGGGCTGCATTAAATCATACGATAGCACAAATCGTAGTAACGATACTAATCAAAAGATCAACAGAGTATAAAACAAGGTTAGCTAAGCGAGTATCCGTATATTTAACACGTAGTGTTACAGGTGTATCAGTCTGTTCGTAGTGACCCAATTCTCTTAGCTCTCTCTCAATACTGACTGAAATATTACATTTACAATTTTGTCGGCCAATTTCAAATGCCATTAATTGGCTTCATACAAACGCGGTTGCCTTGTTTTAAGTACCCATTTTATTGTAAAATCCTGTCTTTTATTTATCAAAACATCTTACAAAGTTATAACCTTTAAAAATACTTTCAAAATAGGCCTAACCCTTACCCAATCACGCTGTTCAAAAGGTCGTCCGGGTGAAATAAAGTCGGCGATTGCGGCAATAGGACCCTGTTTGGTATAGAATCATTAAAAGCTTTTCAGGCCCGTAAAGGATTCGTTGAATGGGCATTGAAACGACATACGCTGACAGATTTATGGCACACAATGCTCTAAAAGACTGTTTCGGTTACCTGTCGAATCAATACAATGTGGGGAGTGAAATGTGAACTAGGATTTAATTTGTGGTCTACGGACCTTAATGGTACGGGCATGGTTTATTATCTCATTCGATTTGATTTATAATATTTTAAGTCGTTTGTTTGGCAGACTATGCTGTAAAAAAAAAGATAATTATACATACATACATACATGTGGATTTTGTTTTTTATACTGCAGGTACTTCAATGTTTTAAAAACCATAGGTACTTTATCATTTTTTACATTTAGTGTGTCGTTTAAATTGCAGCATATTGTAGGCTACTTCGTTCAGGTACTATTACAGCCTCCTCAGATTGCCATAAAATGAAAATACCAACTCTTTCAATATTGTATTCGAGTAGGTAACTGATGCCGTTGAGGGTATTATCTCATAATTATTATATACAGCCTGTGACCCTTCAAGGTTTACTTTTAAATATAAATTTACTATACGACAATCTCCTTACAGGGGTAGGCAGAGATGTACTGCACTCACGCGGTCGGCTATTAACTAAAAGCCGCTAAGTGACAAGGGACCAGTTTTGGGACTTTATTACATCGTAATAAATTTGAAATTCTCTGCCTCCGTCCCATAATTGTATAGATGATAGTTTGGACGCAAACTTTAGAGATTATCAGCTTAATGCTGTTTGGTTAATGGTTTTATACTTTAAAATTAAATTCCACATTAGTAGCAAAAGACATTATGTATTAAATAAGTTAATATTAAAATAAAATTTGAACCTAAGCTTTTATATTCAGCCAGGCTCAAAGAACTGGTAAATACGAATTAAACAAGCCCAAAAAC
Organism: Abrostola triplasia; assembly: GCA_946251915.1. Classification (NCBI taxonomy): domain Eukaryota; kingdom Metazoa; phylum Arthropoda; class Insecta; order Lepidoptera; family Noctuidae; genus Abrostola; species Abrostola triplasia. The sequence continues at coordinate 2,029,389 of OX276434.1, read as the reverse complement.
GGTAGGGTTGGGTCATTTCGTTACGGTGTTCTAATGACCACCTCCGACTCCATCATCAGACTAGCTCAAAAGTAATATTGTATTGTCACTAAACCTTACATATGTATGCGAAATTTCATTTCAATAGGGTGTCAAGAAGTGGTTCTAATTTATATTGCATAATTTGACCTAAACAAACTCAAATACATACTTACATACAAACATTGCAAGTTAAATAAAAGCTTGTTATAATAATATTGTACTAAAATGCTTAGTGGCTGAAACAACAAAAAACTTAAAAATCTTAGTGAAAATAAAAACCGTATGTATAAGCATTGTTTTTAATTAATTAGAAGTTTTTTAAAGAACGTAACATTAAGAAATGTAATATTACTAAAAATATTATTCATAATTATCTAAAATGTCTAGTTATAACTGTCCTAGTTTTTAGTGTAAATTAGGACAAATTTCTAAGCAAATTATTTTTCCAAGCTGAAGTTAGCAATCTAATCTTTTAATTATTTAAATTTTACTTTGCCTATCCAAAATAAAAAGCTTAATAATTTATATTTTACTGGATTATACAGAGTGTACCTGTATATTTTTTTTATTTTCAATTCAGCGCTTCACTCCTTATAAGAGAAATGGTCTATCGCAGCTCACAACCGAGTGGAATGGAGGAAGGAGAGGGAGGCCTTTGCCCTGCAGAGGGACGATTACGGCTAAAATAATAATAATTTAGCGCTCAAACATAAAAAGGAAAATATTACTTGCTACATTTTTTTGATAATAATACCTGCTACATAAATAGCCTTGCCTAGCCAAATTTGGTCCAGCCATTTGAGCGTGAAGAGTAACAACACATACCAATACCCTCACTAAGTTTCGCCTTTGTAATACTTGTGTGATGTGATATATAGTGTGAATACATGGCTTTGTTCAACACTGGTAAATTTCTAGGAATAAACATAACATAACATAACATCACGCCTGTATTCCCCGAAGGGGTAGGCAGAGGTGCACATACGAGTATAGTACACGCACATTTCGCCAGTTATGTTTTAGGTCCCAATGTAATAGAGGGCGAGCCTATTGCCATCAACCGGGCCCAAATCCAGACTCCGTGCTGCTACTGAGAATTATCTAATGGAAAAACCCAATAACACTTTGCACGACCCGGGATTCGAACCCAGGACCTCGTGATCAGCAGTCGTGCTTAGCGACCACTAGACCAACGAGGCAGTCAAAATTAATTTATTAGGCAGTCAAATTTCTAGGAATACAAAAATATTATAGTTTGTTTTAAAATGAAAGTTCCACCAATATTCAGTTAACGCGTCACAGTCACGGGTTTGGTAAGGAAATAAAACAAGAGAATACTCGGAGTTCCGATGGCTAGAGGTGGCGTGAAAAGTTATTTTTCGAAGTTTGATGTAGTGTATTCGGTATTATCCGGAGTGACTCTTACCTAGAAATCGAATGCCAATCTATATCTGTGTCTATCACACAAATATTATAAAGGTGGAAGTTTGTGAGTGTGTTTTTGTAGGTTTGGTACGTCTCCACCCTGAAATGGCTGGACTAGTTTTGATAAAATTTGGTGTGGAGGTAGCTGACACTTTGTAATAACGCATAGGCTACTTTTTATCTCCAAAAATGTAGGGGTAACTTGGCGGGGCTCAGCTACACTGTTTCATAAAACTGTAGGACTGTTAATTATATTGAACCTCAAATTTATTTCCTATAAGTTTACTTTAATCAAATATGTATGTTTTTTTTTTTTTTTTTTTTTACTTTAGTTAACTTTTATTTTTTATTACGAAATCATCTTTATTTACAAGGTTATTTACAATTCTTAAAAATAAATATATACAAAAATAAAAAATTTAAACTAAAAATTATGTATCAAAGTATTCGTCCTCATCGCTGTCGACTGGTAGGGTGCCCAAAAGGCTGGCGGCATTGCCACGTTGAATGGCAATGCTAATTCTTTGGCCGAAAAACAGGCCAGCCTTTTGGTCACGTGAAGCGTCAACTAACCGTTTAGCAAGGTCACTAAAAAGAAGACGCGCACTCGGACCCCATGACCCGAGTGTTTCGACCCCAAACGGCTCAAAAATATAATTACCTATAAGGTTATTATATTTTCGCCGCTTGAGGGTCTCCGCAGCTGCAGCAGCAGCGCCAGAGCAAACCGCTGTGCTGGAAACATGAGATGGCGCAAGGGTGTCGACACATGTTGCATCCCACACCAAAGGCCTACCCAATTTCCATGGCATCAAAGACATACCGTCTGGTCTCTTTCCATCGTCCCGTACCAAGCCATTGGGTTCTAATATAGCTGGGACGCCGGCGGTGACGAGAGCACGACGAATAATGTCGTTTAAATTCGCGTGCCGCGGTATGCGACCAGCGCTCCTGGCGCAGGATAGGCCATGGTGCCCGAGGCTGTCAACAGCTTCACCACAGTGATATGTATGTTTATATACACCTAATATATTTATAATAATTATACATTTCTATAATGTGACAATTTCTATAGAAATGTACTGCACACATCATCATCATCAGCCAGAACACGTCCACTGAACTAAGGCCTTCCCCTTATAACGCCACAATGAACGACAGCTTGCCAATAACACTGAATAAGGAAGAAAATACAGCCTTAAACATTTTGGTAGCACAAGTACTAAGTCAATATTCATTGTAATAAACATAATTATGAGAAAGGTGAGACTTGATCGAGTAACGAAGATCTAACACAACTTAGAATAATGTCTGAAACTAGACTACCAATCTATCATAAGCTATCTCGCTTATCAGCTCGTTAGAACCGATAACTGAGAGAGACAGCTATTGCGGCACATTAACACGGCGTTAGTTTTATCTACAGTTGGAGTCATTACTCAATGTGAACGTTCCTACCTCATTACGGTACTCGCGTTTTTAGATGAGGTTTTAAGAAGTTTGGTTTTCTTTTAAGATGTAAGTATATCAGGGATTTGTAGTAATATCTGGAATCTTCTTTTTAAAAGCAAGTCGTCAGCGATGTTTCACTGCAACTGAAACTGCAGCGTGTGGGTCTGCTAACTTCAGTATACCTACATACATACATAACATCACGCCTGTATTCCCCGAAGGAGTAGGCAGAGGTGTACATATAGTATATTATATGCACCCACATTTCGCCAGTTATGTTTTACGTCCCAATGTAATAAGGGGCGAGCCTATTGCCATCAACCGGGCACAAATCCAGACTCCGTGTTGCTACTGAAAATTACTATTTAAAACCCAGTAACAATTTGCCTGACCTGGAATTCGAACCCACTACCTCGTGCTCAACAGTCGCGCTTAGCAACCACTAGACGATCGAGGCAGTCAGTATACCTATTTAAACATAGTATGTTACTGGAATGAAATGGACGCTGCTCAATGTGCTATAGGACAGGCCTATATCCAGTAGTGCACTGAGATAGACTGATGATGACGACTGAAATTGCTTGATGATGATTGAATTTTTTTAGTCTAAATTCGTTTGACTTCTTTATGTGCTTGACTTCTGCCAATCAATGTACTTTTCTAAATCATTATTATAATTATATTGTCCTGAATTGCTTTTCGAGTCTTCATTTAACTTAGTAAGAGAAAATAAAATGACAAATTTCACCACAAAACATAAAACACTAGGTCCATTGCTTGGACAGCAAAATTAGTATCATTTTTTAAGCAATAAATCTTTTCATCCTTTGTTAAGCCAAGAAAAGGTACACAATTTAATTTATACGAAATTTTCACTTTACTGAAACAACACAATGTATCAAACAAAACGTTAAGCCACACACCACATAATATTTTCAAAGCATTTACTGAGACGGTACCAAAAACACCGAAAAAGAAACACTTTGGTGAGCACAAACACTTTTATTGTACTAGATTACACGACGAACACCCATCCGTCTTTGTTTATACAAACTTATCTACGTAAGAACAAAAGCTAAACTATATTCGGAACAAAGAGAATACATTAATAAAAAATCCCCTGTTTTTATAGCTTGGCGCGGTAGGTACTGTAATGTGGTCTTTGTGTACTAAGACTAACCTTGTTTTTGTTTTAGGGTAAGTGGGGTAGAATAAGAGCTTAGATTATAAGGTGTTTGATACAGAATTCTGTAGGCTTTACTTTAACATGAAGGTGGAATACGTCATTAGGGTATAATTAGTGGCCTGATCACTAAAAACAGGCAGAGTCATCGCAGGAAGGGCAGACATTCATATCGAGAAAAAATAGAATATTAAGCGCATGATATATAATTCTATAGATGAACTAGGACATAATTTCAAATGGCTACTAAGAAATAAAAAGAAGATGAAATAACAGTTTTAAAGTCTTCACGTTCTTTATCAGAATCTCCAACTTCACAAAATAAAGTAAGTAAACGTCGTTCAAAATCCAATATGTTTTCAACTTACCTGGAAATCACAATTTCTTCTGAAATATAAACGTCACAAAGTATAGATAGGTCTGTGAATAGAACGCTGCGCTGTGGTCAGCTTGACCCACATTTTGTTGTAATGTATTGGGCTTAAATGTGTTTAAGTACGGACAGTTTCATGGCCGACCCACGGGCACCATTAAAAAACTCATTCAATTAACTCTCGCAAATTTTCCAAAGGCACCGACAGACCTAGATTTTTGTTTTAGATTTATAAATGTGTGGAAAAAGTAAAATGTCATTATATATGAGTGAAAGAAAAAGAAAACAATGAACGACAGGTCTAACAACTGGCAAGGGATAAGAAATACTTCAAGTAACGATTGCACCATCAAACAATTTTTAAAATGGCTTCAATAAATCGAATTCAGCAATCAAAACATTCATAAAAGGGCTTAAAAAATTAAAAATGCTAAAGAAAATGAAATGAAAAATATCTGAAATGGTCCCTATTATAGATAAAAATAATGTTAGTGGCTGTATAATTAAAAAGGCTATCTTTGTTCACGAACGAAGATGAGTCGTGACTTATTTTTTCCTTCCAAGAAACATATTTAGCGTCAAATTAAAGTGTGTAAAATATCCAAACAAAAAAAAAAAATCAAGAAGCAACTCCCTACTTTAAATTCAGGCTAAAGTTTGTTCTTACGGAAGACTATATATCACTGCATGCTTGACACATAAAAAGTAGAATGTACCGTAAATTACAGGCAACAGCGACAACTACATAAATTATTAGGAAGCCATACCCAGTTGGCTTTAAAAAGACAGGCTTTATTTAAAAAAGACTTAAAATCTCGATAGCTTACCAAATACTTTGCTTGGTGCACTAGGTTTGATCACGTTTGATCCAAGCTAGGATCAAATGTTTGTCTAGCAAACAAAAATATTTGTGCCAAGTCTGGCCGTCTGTACAAATAAGATTTTTGTCTTCCATGTGGAAATCAAAGCTTTTAGCTTAGTTATCAAGTCCGATTGGCCAGTATTTGGATACTTTAGCCAGTACGAAACGTTCAGAAAAGCCGTAATCCATGATTTGTATCGGAAAAAAATAGTTCTTCTACTTACAATAGGTTTAATATTGGTACTCCCAAAACTTATATGGTAATGAATATGTGTTAAAAGATACATTGAAGGTTTGAACACAAGCCGTGTCAACTTCATTAGTAGAATTTGAACTAGTTTAAAGTCGAGCCAAGTGCAGCAAAGTCGTCTGACTAACGACTTCAGTTTGTTTGTCAGTTTGATTTGTAAGTCTATTTGGGAGCGATGTGGAAATAACGGATATTGGCCTAATCAACAGTCAATCGGCACTTGATTTCGTTACTTAGGTACTTCACTTAAAGTGGTGGCCAGTCTTTAGAGTGGTTAATCTATATGAAACAGACACAGATAGTTTAACAGACAAACATCGGACTAATGCTATGAGTAATTAAGTCGAGGCCTTTTATCAGGCAATGCTGCGGTTGATCATAGTCCAAACTTGCCTATAAGTAAATATTCCAGAATGAAATATTCAAAGTTAATCATATAACAGCCACCACCCTGCTCTATCTCCCTGTCTTTCGAAACTAACAAGCACATCAAAATTATGCAACAAAGCCACTAGCCAAGATCGGCGAAACTTGCTCAAACAAACCCTTTGGAAGAAACCAGATAACAATGGTCTTTTGTTACATTTTCATAAGTGTTAACCCTCACATGTAGCGAAGGTTGACTTGGCCTAAATTAACGGCCAAGGTATTATGTTAAACAAGCCGCCTAAACTCACGAACGTAAAGGGATTGTTAAACTTGGGATTTTATTAGACATGTATTGAGGAGAAGACTATGTTAGCGTGTGTCTTTTACGACAAGTTTTGGGACCAGCGTAAAGGGTTAAGGTAAGCCCAACACATTTTATGAAGGAGCAAGAAAACGTGTAACGAGTTGATTATAGTTTATAACATATACAAGAGAAGAGGGAATCGTCTAAAAAACATGTAAAAAGTTGTTACAAGAAGTGTATAAATTTTCAAGATAATTTTATGGGTCATAATTTTGCTGGCTGCCTAGTTGGTCTAGTGGTTGCTACGCGCAACTGCTTAGCACGAGGTCCTGGGTTCGAATCCCGGGTCGGGCAAAGTGTTACTGCGTTTTTCTATCAGATAATTCTCAGAAGCAGCACGGAGTCTGGATTTGTTCCCGGTTGATGGCAACAGGCTGGCCCCCATTACATTGGGACCTAAAAACATAACTGGTGAAATGTGGGTGTCCTGTATGTGCACCTCTGCATACACCTTCGGGGAATACAGACGTGATGTTATGTATGTAATGTCATAATTTTTTGACTTAAAACTAAAATATTGACATTATGTGCTGCTTACGGCAGGGTTAAACATAAACACAGTTTCCTTCTAAACCATGATACGGTTCACAGAGTAGAAGAAATCATCAAAAACAATCTTAAAGAAGTTGAGTCGCTATCTTAAAGCAAAGAACGAATGAGAACAAAGAGCTGGTATAAAGTCCAAATTATACCGAACTTTCCTCATAGTAATATCTGCGTAATAATTCATCAACACACGTTTCCTTCATGTGCGCATCATTATTATGGGCTGAGTAATAAACGGGGCTACCGGATATAGAGTTTGGAAGGGATATTACGATCCTTTGACCCACGTAGCCCCATAATATTTAGTTAGTGATAGTGTATTAGTATTTCAATGTTGCTTCAGGATGTATTAGAAATTCTAGGGGACGTGAGTTATTTTTTTTAGTATTTGTGGGACTTTGTTTCCATCAAGCTTAAATGTTTATTCGCTGTTTAAACACACTTCGAGTGTCCGGCCTAGAATTGACCACCCCCTTTCCTTCCGTGGGTGTCCCGCTTGCCAAGCGTAGGGAATATAGTAACCCACTCTCCCCTTATCGAAAGGGGAGGCTTTTGTTCAACAGTGGACATCTTTCGGCTGATGATAAGTTTGAACACATTTCACACTGTGAATAAACATCTAAATATAGTTGATTTCTAAAATAATTTAAAAGGGAATAAATAAAAGCTAGCTAGGAGTTGTTATTAGAAAATCTAAGTCAACAAGCCAATATTAAACGAGAACTTGTTTGGAGCTAATAATACAGTCTAAAATACCTTTTCACGCATCAATATTCAATCTAGCATCAAGAGTTCCGCCACCTACCACAAGTGTTAACCAAGCGAAGCGATTTAAGCACTCTATCTGGATACCAGACTCATGCTTGTCAGGAAATTTGCTCAATATTGTAAGGTCTTATACTTGCTAATAAGGTTGGCTTTGTGTTGTTACTAAAAAACTTTTTAAAAAGAAATATTTGTAATGATCTTTTTGCCAATTTATGAATACTGGAGGAGTTTCGATTAATTAATTAGTTCTATCGCGTCGATGTTTCATCCATTGTAAGGCACGCTGTAGGGTGTAGGGTCTATGTGGGTTTTGAGGTGGGTAGCTAATACATAGCTCCGAGAAGGGCCGAAGTGGTTAAAACATAGCCGTAAAATTAATTATAGAAACAGAATTACCATCCTCTAAAATTTATTGAACACTTAGAATCAATTTATAATACAGCTATCTAGTATGTATAAGGTTCATCTGCCTGCTGTCTATCATATCGTATTACGGAAAACTCGAGAACAGCCTTTCTCAACGAGTAATCCGAATACAAATAAATCGAGAAGGAATACGATATTTCGTTTTGGAATCGACTTCTATCGGGTTCTCGGCAATATCTATTTGTATTAAACGACTTGTATTATGAAATCGGATAAATCTAACCCCTCGCCCGCGGTATGTGTAGTAGAAAATAACTAATAAAAATCAATGAGGCCTAGCCGTAGATTTTATACGATCATTTAGGTTACTTGTGTGATTTGGAGGGTTATTGAATACTTTTGAGCCAACTTAATACTGTCTTCTAAGAGATTTCGAAGTTATCTAACGACACGACAGTTAGACAAGTGATAACAGTCTTATATTGTAACCTTGAGTTAAGTGTAATGGAACTTTTCAAAGTCGTTGTCCGTTTTATTGGAATCCGATTTTAGTTTTATTAAGCGAAGAAAAAACTAAGTAAATAGCGTCTAAGATAGCTGTAATTAAATAAAATTACACCCTATGTTTCCACCCATAACGTTTTATTGTACTTAAAATACTGACTGCCTTGTTGGTCTAGTGGTTGCTTAGCGCGACTGCTGAGCGTGAGGTCCTGGGTTTGAATCCCGGGTCGCGCAAAGTGTGTGGTTTTCCATTAGGTAATTCTCAGTAGCAGATTTATGCCAAGCGGTAATAGGCTCGCCTCCTATAACATGTGACCTAAAAACTTTACTTGTAAAATGTGGATGTCCTTAGTACAACTTCGTAAAATAAGGCGCGAAGTTATGTTGTTTTAATTTATTCAGCCATTAATTATGATTTATAATTATGTTACTATACTACTCATTTTTATTGCACCAGTCCATGCTAAGAATGTCTGGGAGATATCGCTATTAGCGATAAGACGGCTAATTGTACTCTATTTTTTTGTTTGATTCCTCTCTTCATCCGTGCAATAGTATGCAATAAAGAATATTTCTTAATGTAACATACGTATCAAAAACCAAGCTATTATTTCAATCTTATTTTTGTTGTAAAAATAAAACTGGTGTATCACGCTGAAAAGTATATTTGTTCAAAGATAAAGATAAACAACTTCTCGGACGATTACGCGTATCTTACTTTTCTTTTCTTTTTTCAATCACTTTGCAACACTTGATATCTTTTCTGTGAGACTACAAAGGAATTGTAAAATCCCGACTAATTTAATTCATTTACATGGTGCTCGTTTAAAAGAAGAGTACGGGAATACATCATTATATTATATATAGAGATATCCTTTTCTAGTGTGTTAAATTTAGCTTAAATTGCATAAATTGTTATATGGTTAATGGTAGATTTATTATATTATCAAAAGAAGATTAAGGATTATAAACGCCGTCCCTCTTATTCATAAACAAGGATCATACCGGCATTAACTAAACCCCGTATTAAGGCTATTGACATCTATAGTCTTTGACATGCAAACGACAGTGACGGGTATAACTTAGTCCAGGGTTTAAATTGACAGTTTTTTTTTATAAGCGTAGTTTTTGTGATCGCATTTAAAAGACTACCTATTTATTTTGTTAAGTTAAATACCTGTTAGGAAATCACACTAGACCTTGTACCGCATTTTTAATTATTGCTGCCAAAGGTTAAGGAATATTGCAATTTTATTCTACTCTTGAATAGGTAAGCACTTGTAAACTGCTTTTTATTTATTTAATTTTTTTTTTTTTGTTACAGAGTTGTTCATAGATTAACGAAGCCCCACAAAAAACGCGATATTTTATAATTTAGTAATAATATAATTTTATCTGTGTGGTCCTTTGAGCCGCGTTCAATGTTAGTAATATACCTAATAAATATATATTTTATCACTTATTATAGCTATGCTCATACACTACTTTAGTATTATTATTCACTAATGAGGCAACACCTAATATATTGTGTACAGCACACAGAAACAAAATAACTTAAACACGCGGTAACGACAATTTAAATTTAGCCGAACCTTTTAAATCCAACCCATTTCAGGAGAACAACTGAACTTTTGTTCCTCACTATCTTAATCACCAAAAAATTTAGCATGAAAATTTAGTTTGAAATTCTTAAACAAGATAGTCCATTGTTTCGAACAATGGCTCGGCAGCTATCTGATCTGCAAAGGATACTTCATTATCTCGCACAGACAAACAAAGGGGATGAAATGTTGGATAGCAGAAATAATGAGCCGATAGTGGTGTGGATTTCTATAGAACGTCACGTGACGATGGAAGAGGGGAGCGGCTAACACGATGGATGGCCCAGAAAGGAGAGTTTGAACTCTAGTCCCACCTAAAATTCCCGTATGGAAAAGATTTTGAAAATTTATTTTTTTATTACATTGGGGTGCTGTAAGACATAATGAGTGAATCAGGCTAGAATAAAACTGAAAGATAAGGTTTTATAAATGGTGCTTAAAAGTTCATCATCAGCCGGAAAACGTTCACATTTGAACAAAGGCTATCCCTTAAGGTACCCTTAAGTAAAGGGAGGGGAGGCTACCATAATAATAATCATCCATCATCAAACATAAAGCCATAATCCTCAGGCTTAGCATGCGGCTCGGGGATCGCAGTATTGGTGGTGAAGTTACAGAAGGTGGTGCTGCCTATCTTCAGGATTTTCCCTTAGTCGCCTCTTACGACATCCACGGGAGGAAAGGGGGTGGTCAATTCTAGGCCGTATACCACTCGGCACTTAAAAGTGCTGCAATAAATTGTATAGAAAAAAAGGTAACATACAGTAATGATGCTTATAGAAAACGAAGAACAGGTAATTTAAGTCGGTATACTGAATGGTTTAATACTGAAACAAAAAAAATAACTCTTAACTTTTCAGAGAGAACACCTCAACCTAAATTCTAATCCTTGATATACTATCGAAATCAAAACCACGGCATCACGCCGACGCACAACTTTCAACAGTCAGTAACTCACAACAGTCGCATCACCAAACAAGTTAATCACAATATAATTACGTCTAAACCAAAATTAATATGGCCGTTTCTCATAAACTTGTATTCAACACAAGCGCTACTAAATTCTCTTCAAGATGCCACTAACTTCTGACTGAGTTACGATCTTAGATGATAATAATAATATTCTCCTGGATAAATTTCGTTCACGGCGGCCTTTCTCATCTAGGAGTACCCAATTACGCTGGAGATATTTTAGTGCAAAAAGCAAGCTTACACAGATGCACTCCTTACTCTCTCACTATTATAGACATCGATGAGACGGAAGACCAACAGCGTAAAATACATTTTAAAGCACAAAGCAATCTCGACATGTGAAAACGGTCACCCATCACAAGCCAAACTGCGGTAAGCGCGGCTTAACCTCGCTGATCGACTAATCTGCGCGGTAGCCACGTAACTACGACCTCTTCACGATCTTAGATACCGTGTAATTAAATGCCAAGTCTAGGATTATAATGTTTTGAATCAGTAATGAGAATTTACAATGTTTCATTATACAAATTAAGGTCCTGTTTCGACTCCATTTTAAATTAATTAAGATGTTTTGACAGCTGAGAACTTAATAAAAATAAGGCTGATTGTTTTCAAGTTAAACTACTTAGAGGTTTCTAATATCAACTAATGTTAATATGACAGTGGCCTAAGACCGGCCCAAAATCGAATCTAAAATCGAATGTAGAAATCGAATAGAATAGTACATGGAGATGACCATGTTTGGATTTGTAATCTGTGCTCACACTAATATTATACAGGCGAAAGTTTGTGAGTGTGTTTGTTACCTCTTTACGCTCAAACGCCTCTACCGATTTTGATGAATTTTCATATGGAGGTAGCTGATACCCTGCATTAACACATAAGCTTTTTATCCCGAAAAAATGTAGCGGGAAACACCAGGGGCCGCAGCTAGTATATTATTTTGTCAATCCTATAATTATATTTTTTATTCGACTGGATTTCTATACATCTAGCGCTTTTCAAATTGTCTACGGTCGAGTCCCAGTAAAATTGACAGAAACAAAAGAATGACTATACCGCAGTGTGGTGAACAATCTGATTGTCTCATAATCTGAGTAAAAGTACACTTTTGTGGGCCAGTCATAGGCTGCTGAACACGCTACTGGTCGATGCAAAGATGCTGATTTGGATATAGTCCTTTTGTTAGTAAAATGACCATCATCTATGTTAGAGCTGAGACTGATCAAATAATTCAAATTACAGTCAATAATATAACATCACGTCTGTATTCCTGAAGGGGTAGGCAGAGGTGCATATACAGTACACCCACATTTCGCCAGTTATGTTTTTAGGTCCCAATGTGATAGGGGGCGGGCCTATTGCCATAAACCGGGCACAAATCCAGACTCCGTGCCGCTACTAAGAATTATCTTATGAAAAAACCCAGTAACACTTTGTCCGACCCGGGATTCGAACCCAGAACCTCGTGCTCAGCAGTCGATATTAAATACAATCAATATTAACTACCTTTCTCGTTTCCCTGTAGTTCCACCGCCTTCCGATACATACATACATACATAAAGTCACGCCTGTTTCCCTGAGGGGTAGGCAGAGACCTTCCCTGAGTTTGTTTCGGTATTTCTTCTCAGAGGTAGTCAGTTAGGAAATGCCGATGCCATCTAGTTTTAAAAAAATGACGTGTAAAAGTGTTTTTTTTAAACCTATTTACAGAAATAAAATCATTTATCATTTATCATTTAGACCACGGATTTCCATTTGCTACGATCCTGGCATACTTCTTTTGCTTCATTCACACGCATTTTCGCCTTCCGATATTTCTTGATTTTCCTGTTATTAGACTAAAAGCTCGTAAAACAAACGTCTCATTTGACTTACAGCGTCCATACACCAAGCCCGATATAGCAATAAAACGTAACGCCTCAATAACTTAATACACGAAAAGGGAACATAATACTGTTATTGGCAACGCTATATCGCAAAAACGTGCCATACTCTCAGTGCGATACCGACTTATCCCGCCAACAGTGTCCATTTGGCACCAGCAGTGTCATTACTGGCACTTACAGATGTCATTTCAGTCACGCCCCAAATAAGTTTAATTAGGAATAGAAATTCTGTACGCAAAACCCTGGTTGTATTGGAACGGTATCGTTGTGGATACGGATTATTCCGCAGGTTACGACTTTAAGGTAGATTAAATTCCGTCTCTCTGATTATGTAAATACGGAATTTTAGTGCTGACCCCACCGTGATATTGGTTTGCGGACTACTGTTGGTTATTCTTAGTATTGCAAGCTTAATATTGATGTTTGTTTTTTTTTTTCTTTTTTAAACTTCGCCCCACACTAGGAATTTCTCCTGTATCGTGGGTGCGTTTCACAAACATGAAATATCACACACATCAACACCCAGACTCGGGACAAACATCTCTGGTTTGCACAAAGTTTTGCCCCGTGCGCAACCCTTAGCGCAGCAGTCCAATCGCTTAGCCACTGAGCTAACAAGGTCGTCATGTTATTTTGTCTATTAAAACTCTTCTTAATCTTCTGTATTTATCATAAATCTCAAGTCTTAAAACAATGTCTTTCTCTACCATTTGTACCGGCTAATAATGATAGTGAGACTCAAATATCAGTCCTAAGTCTAGGGCTGTGAGTATTATGATTAAAAAGGTATTGAAATGTCACTTTTTTAATCATTAATGTAGACATCCAATCAGTTGGCCACTACGCCAACTGGGTCTTACAATTAGTATTTTTTTTTTTAAAAAAAAACGTCGCCCCACACTAGGAATTTCTCCTGTATCGTAGGTGCGTTTCACAAACATGAAATATCCACATACACAAACACCCAGACTCGGGACAAACATCTGTGGTTCGCACAAAGTTTTGCCCCGTGCGGGAATCGAACCCGCAACCCTTAGCGCAGCAGTCCAATCGCTTAGCCACTGCGCTAATCAGGTCGTCAAATTGACTCTTTGGCCCGATTAGGTATTAATAATATGGTATCAACCCTTTAATTATATTTTTTATTTGTTACTTTTCGTTTATAGGGCTAATCCAATAAACAAATCAACAAAAAATCATTTAAAAATTAAGCTTCTATGAATAGTTTGATTTTTAAATATTGAGATAAGCGCCATCTTGACAAAATATATAGGTAAGCACCCATACATTTATAATGTAGGAGTGCGGTGCGTAGGCTTGCCATCTAATTCTAATGTAACAATCCACTTCTAACAAACACATAAGTAATTAGATCTTACCTATGAATTCTACACACGTCTAGCAGCCTGTTGTAATGCGTCTCACATGCTGTGTTAAGTATTATTCACTGTTTGTTATTTACTCAACACTCCTCGTAATAACGCAGAATCTATAATTATATTTGTAGACAACTCACTTGTTTCACAGTTTGACCCAATATTCTCGGAATCGATAAACTGATATTATTTACGTATGAAATATGTTTATGTATATAGTTGTCGTGGTGGCCTAGTGGTTAACATATCGGATTTGTATGCCCAAGGTTGCAGGTTCAAACCCGGACAAGTATCAATGTGACTTTTTTAATCTTATAAATACTTTCTTAGTTATTCTAAGACACCACTGACTAACGGTGATGGAAAACATCGTGAGGAAACCTGGATTAAATTATCTAAAATCGCCAACACGCAGTGAGGTAGCGCGGTGATCAATGCTCAATCCTTTTCTACACAGATATAGGCTGTTATTATTTATGTATGAAATATGTTTACTATTGATCATTTGAATTAACGCTTTAGGCATAATTACTTTATTATCTATGTAATATACTTAAAGACTAGGCCAGTTACGCCGATGTGTCGCTATTGATTGATATACATGACTAGATTCTAGAATTAGTTTTAATCATGTATGGGGTTCATGATTAAAAACGAATTCTAGAATCTGTGAGAGAAAGAGACATTTATATTATCGAATAAAATAATAGATACAGTAGCTTGTATGTCTTAACGAAAACTTTTTTTTTCAATTTAAAAATCCGTTTCTTTGTTCATTTAGAATCAAAGACATCATCGCGCAGAGCTTCGACTTCCTTTAAAATTTATGGTTGTTTAAGTAAGCTTACAGGCGGCTTATGTTGGAGCTGACGATTCGATTCGTTCGTAGCGCAGTTCAATTACTGCACCAGAATAAATAATTCACTCTTACATAGCATTTGGCTTGAACCTAGGAAGTATTACAATGTATTATGTTAATTTATAAAGCAAATAGAAGATGGTAAATGTAATAGAGAAAAAAAAATATTCTTGCTAAACCTTCTTGGGCTTCAATGACGTTGATAATGTACATTTTTTTGAAATATCGAACACTAATACATCTTTTTCTTAGATATATATATGGTTGATGAACAACCTGGTGTCAGAGTTTATACCACCTTTAGGCCTCTGACATGGCTTTAAACACCGTTAAAAATCTCTCAGGTGTGCCGGTTTCCTTATGATCATTTCCTCATGTTTCCTCACGGTTTTTAGCAACTGATAACTAATTTACAATACGGAAATGGATTTAAAAAGACATTGATTCGTACTGGGTTTTGAATTTGCTACCTTTTGACCTTTGACCTTTGTCAGTCCAACGGTCATTCCACTTGGCTATCAGTACTAATATGTTGTATTCGATTAATGTTATATAACTGAAATAGTTAAAGCTAACTAACTTGCCAATGTAACATTTGAAACATTATTGTTTTTGTAAGATGAACAGATTGGTACATTCCAGATTTAGCGGTAGAACTTATTCTATCAACTTGATTTAGAATTCACGTTAAAGAGAATAAATAGGTGTATCAACAAAGGTTCAATATAAAAGACCCAAAGTTGAATTTCAAAGCAAAATATTCCATAAATACCCCTAGTGTATTGACATTTTACTAAACCATTATAATGACACTCTTCAACTTATTCAATCCCATTCTTAAATAGAAAAGCCGATACTTGACTATTTGTATCGTCCCTCAAATATCGTAAACAGAGGTACCGATTTTATCAACCTAATCAACCCTATATTTGCACCAAAGTTTGTACGTACGTCATCCTTTCCGTACCCCGTGTCAGGCTCGTATATTGTCCTGTCGCTTTGACAATGTTATTTAGTCATTGTAGTGAGAAAATCGCTGCTCAATCACTGTCTTAGCACTTAATAACATAAATCGGTCCTGTTCAGGTTTTTGGAATTTCGTTCGCGTTTAAGGGTGGCCTGAGGAAATCGATGAAGTGTCAATAAAGTTGAGGGATAACTGTTTGTCGTTGCGTAAAGTATGGATGAGTTACTTGTAATATAATATGATCAATAGAAGAATACGGTCTGAATGAGCCCAGTTGATGGCAATAGGCTCGACCCCTATTACATTGGGACCTACAAAACTGGCGAAATGTGGCTGTTCTATAAGTACACCTCTGCCTACTCCTTCGAGGAATACAGGCATGAATGTATATAGGACTGTTCAAAACTTTGGTAATGTACTTATAATTCTAAATTCAACCTTTGATGGGGAATGATGGAAGCATTATTACCAGTATTATGTACTCTAAACTCATTATTTTCCTAATGTCGATGACGAAATTTCAATTCAAAATCAGAGACCGCATGCATGAGATCCAACAATTCATATTTTGCGTTGCCAGCCAACGCCATTTCAAGTTTAATCACTCGACGCAATCGTTCACCCGTACATAGACTGCGTCTATATAGTTCGTCCAGCGGAACTGTGTCAGCCTCTTCTATTGTTTCCCTGTCATTGTCACGCTGTCATCTGACTATTGGATTGATGTCTGTTCTATCTTCGTAATAACTGTTACGTTCTTTTCCTTTTAGTTTTTAGACTTTGTTGGAATGGTTTCCGTTGAATGTTTTGGTGATGAGTATTTCTTTAAATATTTTATACTTACTGGTAATAGACTTTTGTATTATGATATTTGTTGAAACTTAACTTTTATGATTATTGTATGGTTTTTAAAAATACTTTGTTTAAAAAATATTTTATTTTTACCGAAATTATTAATCAATTCCACGTGGCTACCTACGTACATATTTCGTAGTAACAGTTGTTTAAAAAACTGATTATGACATCAGTATTCAACGCAGAAAAAATCGCTGTAAGTTTATAAGCCCAAGTTAAACAGCCGGGCATTACGCTAGAATAATCCGATCACTGCATAATGAAGCACCGACCCACACATTTAAACTCCAACCCACCGATAATCACTAACAAGAAGCCACACGGTTTTAATAAGCCGAGCCCGAATCACTTCGTAATAATTAACCGCGACTATCCGGACGTCCGGGCGGAAAACCCACGCTTCATTAATGTAGACGTGTCCGGTATATGGTGACAACTGTAATTCTCGCGTCTAACCCCACCCGCGTCACTGTTTCCGTGTGACATGAACGTTTCAATCTCGTCTTTATTATAACCTTCGGGCATGAGGGCAATAAGGAAGTACAGTTATGTATACACTACACAGAACTAGGATGGGTTTTATAAATACTGTGTTAATTAAATGGGTTTTTAGGTAAACAGTGGTACCATATATTTTTATCACGCACGTCATGAGTTGGGAAAGCGTTTTTTTCTTTAACAGGGCTTATCCGAAATTTCGGTGAGACCTAGTAAAAATACCTATATTTCACAGATAAATGATTTAATTGTGAGCAAGTTACACTACCGGGGTCATCGGCTCTTATGACTTACCCTGACGAGGGCAGATCATGCAAGCGATAAGTCTTATACGTATATTTTAGCATCCTGAGAGAGAGATTTTAAATATTTCGGTTTTCTAAAAAATCTTTCAATCAATTCAGAAATCCTTATTTAAAACCTTGTGGTACCGGGAAATAAGAAACGCGCATTTTAGGTTTTCCCTAGCCATAATCCTAAATATTTTGACTACACATCTGCAGCTCCTCTCATCAGTTTGATCCCAACACTTTGTCTTTGCTGCTGTCTTTATATTCGACTATGCGTCAATCGCAAGTCAGATGTTGCATCGAGCTGTCTTCACTCCTGTATTGGTTTGGGAGAAAAGTTTTTGGGCATCAATACTTTTTTTGGTATTTATTTGTATGGCTTTATAACTGTCCTACTTCTGCATATAAGCCGTTTTCTACTAATTCAAATTCTTATTTTTGACCCCTCATATTGATATACTACATTTGATCTGTTAATTAGCGCTATGGCTAAGTAATGGGACTGCTGCGCTAAGGGTTGAGTGGTCGATTCCCGTATGAGACAAAAATTCGTGTGATTCGCAAAAGTTTGTGCCGAGTCGTGTGGTGAAATTGTGTATGTGATATTCCATTTGTGGAACACACCCACAATACAGGAAGAAAATTCAAATGTGGAGTGAAGTTTTAAAAAAGAAGCGGTTTTGGTTTACAATCAGATTCAAAGACAATAATGAAATACCTTCTTAAAAGTTAATTCCTAAAGTAATTAAATCAAAATCTTTGCCAAAAACAAAGCGTTAAACACTTGTGTATCTTAAGCATTTATATTCACGTCTGTAATTACCCCTTAATCTTGTACTCCTTTAAATCAACACCCTGTTTTTAATGAACTGCTGCGGTGACGTAATACATTAGAGAGGGATGGAAAAGTTATCTCTTTCTTCTAACGTATTGCTGGTTATAGTGGTGCACTTAACAAGATAAACGGAGTTAAGAAGATTAATTTTCTTAACATCTTTTTGTTAGTTCTTTACCATGTTTATCTAGAAATACCATTAAGACTTTATTATTCCTATTAAGCTTTATCTGGTGGACTTTAATTTGTATAATAAGTTTTTTGAATTGAATCGTGGTCTTCTGTAACTTTACCACTATTACTGCGATCCTCAAGTAGTTTCCTGTGTGAGAATTATTGCAATCCCTCTCTTTACCTACATATACGTCTTCCAGTTGATGATGATGATGACCTACATGCATAGCATGCTGTGATTGTTAAACTACTAAATCTACTTCGCTACCAGCCAAAATTTTCATATAAAACCCTGCAGTGATGAAGATAAAAGATGACAGTTATTAAGGCAAGGGAACGGAATATAGGCCTAAAATTGGTTCCAAAACTATTGCCTTTTGACAATAGCTTGACTATTGTAAGCCAAATGGCATGTACAGTAGCATCCATTGTATGCAGTAACTATGGCGTCCTTTCAGTCCTTACCATTGACTGAACGATTGTTCGGCAAAATATCGACTGTACTCCTACAATTTTAATTTGTTTCTTTAACGCTGAGTCATTATGTCCAAACAGGGCCCTTTAATATTTGGTTTAGTTATTGAGTATTTTAGTTGGGGTATAGTTTAGTAATTAACTTTTTGCGGCTTCGAGATGAATCTAGGTTGTGGTGAGCCCTTTAAATTTGTTAGCAGCGAATTTTGTTTAGGCTCGAGCCAAACGCTGAGTAATCTGTTAGTCTACTCTTATAATTGTAGGTATAGAGTACCTAACTTTGCTTTGTGGTATCCGGCTTAGAATTTACCACCCCTATTTCTCTCGTGGGTGTCGTAAGAGGCGACTAAGGCAAAATCCAGGAGATGAGCAGTACTGTCTTCTATTAGTTACAGAAGACGCTGCTGCCCATCTTCTGGCTTCTGGCTGCTAACCACCATTACTGGAATCCCCAAGCCGCTTGCCAAGCGTAGGAATTATGGCAACATCTTCCTTCTAAGGGGGAGGCCTTTGTTCAACAGTGGACTTCTTCCATCTGATGATGATTACGAAGACCCAAGAAAAATATGTCTTAAATCTTGAGCGACTTAAAAGTTGTAGACACAAACAATTTAGACAGCCTAATACTATACGTTTTATCTTTGTAAGAGACAATTGTTTTTGTAATTTGTAAACATTTATTTGAGTCTAGGTATTTGTGTGTGATATCTCAGAGTTTTAAAGCTCATCCTTTATATTGGAGCCTCGATTCTAGTGATTGAAAGGGCTCATGTAAACAAAAGTAAAACATTATCTGGTTTTAATTCTTCAATGAATCTATAATATATGAATAACTAGTTTAACGTTTATTGCCATTAAAAGCAGATAAATAATGAAATGAACTTTTCAATTCAATATTCCGCTTCGGCATGAATAATTAACTAAGTATCGAATATTTGCATCAACGAATTTTTTCAATCTCCTTGCACCGCTCAGCCACCTCGCACATCTCTGGTAGAAACGCAGCTAATCTAGGTATTGGTTGAAATAAATACATAACTATTTTAAACAAAGAATTAAGAAAGTAAACGTGACATTAGGAAAGCCAGATTGGGATGCTTCGTACCCATAATATATTAAGTGCCATTTTCTATCCAAAATTAAACATGTGACGACATTTTACGACCTAATTAGCGCAGTGGCTAAGCGATTGGACTGCTGCGGTAAGGGTTGCGGGTTCGATTCCCGCACGGGGCAAAACTTTGTGCGGACCACAGATGTTTGTCCCGAGTCTGGGTGTTTGTGTTTGTGATATTTCATGTTTGTGAAACGCACATACGATACAGGAGAAATTCCTAGTATGGGGCGACGTTTTTTAAAAAAAAATGTTGCCATACCTAACCATATTTAATAACCTTCCATAATCGTACGTTACCTTGATATATTGACAAACGTAATCTAACATGCCAGTTCTTTGTTCATATTGGGCTCAAGTAACGAATTTAAGCCCCCAGGGAGTAGCCTTTTGTCTTTGAGCCCACAACTCCGAATCAAAAGAAAATGGCGTAGGTTGTACCTTTTGTGGATATAATTGTGTTGCCTGTATAAATATTTAGGAGCTTTTTAATGCCTGGAAATTGTCAAAAACGTTATTGATTAGGCAAAAGCTTGTTCTTTAAAGTGGAATTGCTGGAAATGGAAAATAATTACAGGGAGATTTCGTAAGGTTTCTTGATATTATTTTGTGGAATCTAAAATTTTTTTATTGTGATAAATGGCTTTGTATAACGTAATACTACGATGCTCGTAATCCTAAAAGGAGTATTCGGAGATGTTCTCCATAATCAGTAGTCTATGCGGAAGAAATCGTAGTCATAATACTTTTTACCAAATCATCATCAGTTGATACTCCAAATACATAAAAACATAACTGGCAAAATGTGTGTGTACTATGTAAATAAGCCTCTTCCTATCCCTTCGGGGAATAATAATAATAATTGTCTTTCTTTTCTCCTCTCAAACAAGACCTCAACATACAATTTACACCTTAGTGTATGTGATATGTTGGTGTTTATTATAGGTTTACACCCACATTACTATGTAATGCCATATCACTCGAAGAATCGATAACCGCTGGGGAAGAAAGGTAGCGTTGCGTAGCGTTGGCAGGCCTCCCACCAGGTGGACCGGACCTAACGTCAGGGTTGCAGGGAACCGGTGTATGTAAATGGCAAGTTGTCGTTCATTGTGGCGTTCTAAGTGGAAGGCCTTTGTTCAACTGTGGACGTCTTCCGGCTGATGATGACGCGCATTACAGAACACAACGTTCTCACCCCATACAGGCATGACATTATGTTTATCAAGTACGTGAGAATGATTGCAATATTTTACTCTACATTACAGCTGGAAACCTTCCGAGTTACATAGTAAACCGTGTCCGTAATAAATCCGTAAGAGTCAGTAAATTACGGATTATTTACGCGTTAACATTTAAAATTTTACTTTCCCAACGCTTAGTGTTTTACAGCGGTCGTGATCGTAAGTGGAATTTACCCGCGCGTGATGAAAATTCTATGTGTAGGTGTAATATACTGCATGGAGGTTTTATATACTGTGGGTAGGTTTTATATACAGTGTGTAGGCTTAGGTAATAATATACTGTATGTAGGTAAATATACTTTGAATAACGTAAATATACTTTGTGACGTTTTTACTCTAGAGTTTCGTGGAATTACTTATATTTTCATAACATAATATCACGCCTGTATTTCCCGAAGGGGTAGGCAGAGGTGCACATATAGTACCTACCCACATTTCGCCAGTTGTATTTTTAGGTCTCAATGTAATAGCCTATTGCCATCAACCAGGCACAAATCCAGATTTCATTCTGCTACTAAGGATTACCTTATGGAAAAACCCAGTAACACTTTGCCCGACCCAGGATTCGAACCCAGGACCTCGTGCTCAGCAGTTGCGCTTAGCAACTAGTAGACCAACGAGGCAGGCCACTTATATTATCTTTTGAGTTAAATGAGATCCGTTTTATCACATTACAATAGTATTGATAGAAGTAATTTGTGTGTCCATTTTTTCATTTTCTTTAATATTAGGATGCATTTTGTACAAATAATTGTATTATTTTGGTTCTCTTTTAAGATAGAAGTTAAAAAAATTAAAAAAGTAGGTCGGCCAGTTTTTTTACCGCTGACAAAATATAATATTCTTATGATGTTAAATGCATTTATCTTCACGCTCTATTTCCCTTTGGGGGCGAGTAAGTGTCCTGTAAATGTCGTTACATGTTGTATATACATTTAGTTAAAGAATAATGAAGATCTCAAGGAATTAAAAATTGTATTTAGGTATTGTAAAGTCAATTTTGCTTTGCATAATATTTGTGTCACCGTATAATACATACCTAGATACCTTTTTACTGTTTGTTTTGTTTTATATTTATGTTAAAAGCAATTTGATTTTGTATCCTATTAATTAAATATTAGTAAATTACACACAAAAATATCTGCTTAGGTGATTCATGTGATATATATTTAATTCATAGTTAGTTATTAAACATCATTATCATCAGCTAGATGACGTCCACTGTTGAACAAAGGCCTCCCCCTTAGAACGCCACAATGAACGACGGCTTGCTAATTGCATTATTATTAAACATACTTAACAAAAATGAATTAGGTATCTACATATATAAAACAAAGCGTGTATAACCTATTACGTGTAATATCTTTTCGTAATCCAAAACTCTATACAGTTGCTAAGCACTCCAGCAAATAAAGCCATGAACACAATTTACAAGCCTACAATGTTCAAGTTCTGTACATTATGAGCGCATATAAAGTCGTTTATCACGTTGTAACTTTAAAGCCGCCTAACGTGAAAGCCTTTGTCGCTCTCAGTTCCATAGACAGAGTGCATAAGTATTATTTACTATGTATGCCGGTTTTACTCACGTGTGTATTTGGGGATCCCCGACTAGTTTCGAACTCGAACGGAGCCCTTATTCATGAGCTGATGACGCGGCAGTCGCTCGAAAGTTACTATAGAAAAAAGAGTGCGTACGTTTTTATTTATAAGTATATATAATATGCTTATAAATAAAAACGTACGCATTACCTGATTAGCGCAGTGGCTAAGTGATTGGACTGCTGCGCTAAGGGTTGCGGGTTCGATTCCCGCACGGGGCAAAACTTTGTGCGACCCACAGATGTTTGTCCCGAGTCTGGATGTTTGTGTATGTGATATTTCATGTTTGTGAAACGCACCCACGACACAGGAGAAATTCCTAGTGTGGGGCGACGTTTTTAAAAAAAAAATAAAAAAAAATATGATGTTGTATTAGATGTATACCTATGTGTGGTATTAGATGTTAGTTATTTTCCCCCATAAAGGTGTCAGTTCAACACTGACAATTTTTATAAATATGGAGTACGTTTGCATGTCAAATAATACCTGGGAGGTAAATATACTTAACATGTAGTTATCTTAAAAGACAAGTTAGCATCGTCTATAAGTAACGGGGGTGTCGTTTTGTTTGTATTTTTAATGGTTTTTTATAAATTTTGTCTTTAATTCTTTGTTCAGTATCTAATACTATGTTTGTGCTTGATATATTTTGAAGTCAGTAATTTTACCGAGGATAAGAAGAAAATATATATGAGACCCCATTTTACCTTTATTAAAGATTTTGCTTTTTCCCAGGATCTCAAAAAATATGAATATACTCATATTTTTTGTGTTTCATCTTCGTCATCAGCCTATATCAGTCCACCACTGGACATAGTCCTCTCCTACGGCACGAAACTGAGCTAGATCTTCGGCCTTTCACTTTTTTACCAGCCTCTGCCAGTTCATTGTATTGATTATGTGGCCATTATTCACCTTTATTCAGTAAATATTAGCGTCCTATTCTAGATTTACGTACCTAAATAATACCAGCCTATTTCAGGCCTGTTTCAGGCAAAGGCTTTTTCTCAATCAAAAATAATAAAGCGGCACGATTTATAAATAAAAATACAATACCGCTTGTAGTGTTTGATTTGGGTGAACATCAAATGGAAATACTAGAATATGTCCACTTTAGCTAAAAAAACTAAAGCCAATATACAACTAAATAGCTTGTACACAAAAACATAACACCACGCCTGTATTCCCCGAAGAGGTAGGCAGAGGCGCACATATAGTGCACCCACATTTCGTCAAATATGTTATAGGTCCCAATATAATAGGGGGCGAGCCTATTGCCATTAACCGGGCACAAGTCCAGATTCCGTTCTGCTACTGAGAATAACCTAATGGAAAAACCTAATAACAGTATGCCCGACCCGGGATTCAAACCCAGGACCTCGTCATCAGCAGTCACGATAAGCAACCAATAGACCAACGAGGCAGTCTAGATAGCTAAATATGGTGGTTTACATCTACCGTCAAAATAAACATTAGGGCCAGATGCTTTTAACTACACGTACCGTAGGTATTTAAACGAATGTTTTTAAATATGGAATTCATTTTTTACTTTTATTTAATAGTTTTAGCATTAAATTGCTTGCCAATATTACATAACTTTTTAGAGCCAGTTTTAGCCATAAGTCTTTAAAAAAAGTCACCCTACTTTAGGGATTTGTCCTGTATCGTGGGTGCGTTTCACAGACATGAAATATCACATACACAGACACTTGGGATAGACATTTATCTGTGGATGCACCAATTTTCGTCCCGTCGAATCAAACCCGCAATCTTAGCGCAGCAGTCGCTAATCAGGTCGTCAAAGGTGATTTGATAAAAAAAAATAAAAATGTATTTTTATCTAGTCAGCTTTACTAGCTAGGAAGAGATAGATATACACACAGTTAAGTTTGTATTCCTTTTTTTTTCAATACTCAATACTTTATTGCATTCCATAATAGTAAATAGATGGACTTATAATAGTACAGATCTTTATGGACCCGGTCGGGCACAACAAAAAGCGGAGAGAGGAAGAGAGTTAACCTAATTATTTACATTATTATAAACTTATATACAATTTATTCTAATAAGTAGTCTCTATATCTACATACCTTAAAGGATAATAGGTGTATTATATTTCATCAGGATTCTATACACTTTTCATTGCTTACCATAAGTCTCACAAGACAGAAAGGTTCGATTTGCCTAGCCTATCTCCTCCCCCTCTCATTTTAGTAAGACAAACCTATTGATTGGTAGACTTTACATAACGCTATAGGTACTTTTATACTGTACAAACAAAGTTTTATCGGCAAACGTATTCCTAACACGGAAAATCAAAACTTTGCCTGAAAGGGCCTATAATAATATAATACTTATAAGTTTGAAATTATGTTTTGAAGGTCCTTACTGAATTATATCACTACGAAGTCTTCCTTGATGAAAACATAAGAGGTATTTCGTACGAAACGATAGTTTTATTTATACGAAGTATTTTCAACTATTTCTAAGAAGAAAGGTCCATGATAAAATTTGACTTCTTTCTGAGTCTCATTTGTGATAGTAGTAAGTCGACCCAGTATATAACATCAAGCCTATATTCCCCAAAGGAGTTGGCAGAAATGTGTTGTATACCTGCATTTCGCCAGGTATAATATAAACTATACGTCCAAGTCGCTTGCCAACCGGATTGAGGATAATGGCATCCCTCCCCCCTTACCTAACGGGGAGGTCTTTGTTCAACAGTGGAATTCTTTCGGCTAATGATGATTATAGGTCCCAATATAATAAAATGCGAGCCTGTTGCGGGCACCAATTTAGACTCCTGTATTATCTTCACTGGAAAAAGCCAGTAACACTTTGCCCAGGATTCTAACTCAGAACCTTATGCTTAGCACTATAACAAGGCAGTCGTATGTAGGTACAATATCTATCAATATGTACTGTAACGACAGTTATTATTTCCAGTTTTATGAAGGTAGCACACATACAACCCGAAAAGGGATCGTAACCGTATCAACTCGAGCCGTCGATCATTCTTTGTATGAAACTCCCTGCAAAGCACACTAATCGGATTCGTAACGTAATCGCCTCGCCTCTAGACCGGCAGGCCGTATGCGCGACATCGCCTAGCCGTAGCGGATTCAACGTATCAGAGCAGCTGATCCGCTTTGGTTATGTGCTTACGTAAGGTTGATGCCTGTTTGACGGCGAGGCGAAAGGCGATACGGTGATGACCCCTTTCCGATTTGATCTATATGCTATGACCCTTACTCGAGCAAAATTTCAGGCAAACACCTACCATATAAATTTCTAAGACCCTCCAACAAGGCGATAAGTAAATCATTCCGTCCGACATAATCCGATGATTTGTTCACCCGACTGCGAACGTCTAGACAATATTCTACGAATATTGATAAAATATATTATGTAAATAAGCAACATGCTTTTGACATGAGTCCAGACGCCTTACATATTTATAAGGAGCCTCGCCACTCTTTGTGCCGCTGTGTTCCGGCTAATGTGGACTCAGAACCTGGGCTTTGTAAAACGACCTTATTATTTCTTATGGAAGCTTTTGTAGGTACAGTCTGTTGTTTATTTGTTTTGCCGTAATGTTGGTACTTACGGGAATCATTTGTGTGGTTTGTGCTCAGTTATTTCAGTATACAAACATAATTAAATTTTATGCCTGGAGTTTATGGTGCTGGAATCTGAAACAGCGTATGGACCTAGAATTTAAACATGTCATATACTGACGTAGTACCTATGTAACCACATACGAATTATCATTGTTCTTCTATAGCACTACTGACATAGAGGATAAGTCAAGAATATATTATAAAAGCCTGGTAATAAGTCAATAGTCTAATTAACGATATGTAATCATTCATTGTGGTGTTTTAAGGGGGAGGCCTTTGTTCAACAGTGGACGTCTTCCGGCTGATGATGATGATATGTAATCGAGCATCTGCAATCTCCATTCAGTATTACCAAATACTGGCCGAATACCTACGACACCTACTCAATAAATACATATCAAACAGGTACACACGCCGCTAAGACAGCAACATGAGAACAATACCATTAAAGGTACTAAAAGCAAAACAATCCAGTCAGGTCACACAATACCTAGACATATTCTCAGACAAAAGCCTTTCTACAACAATGGCTAGTCTAGACATAATTTCTAGAAGCTTCTAATGTACTGAATTGTAATTGAACGTGAGTCATGAATATCAGTCATGAAGACAAATTTTAAAATACAAATATGTTTCTTGAGATGCTATCATGCAGTATTTATAGCGTACCATAACATTGCGCCTGTAGTCTCCCAAGCGGGTGGATAGAGGTATATAGTACGCCCACATTTCGCCAGTTATGTTTTAGGTCCCAATGTGATAGGGGCGAGCCTATTGACATTAACAGGGCACACTCAGACGCCGTACTGCTAAGAATTACGTAATGGAAAAACCCAGTAACAATTTTCCCTATCCGGCAATTAAACCTAAGACCGTGGTTGATTGTGTTCAGCAGTCACACGTAGCGACCACTACACCAACGAAACAGTCCGTACAATTAAAATTTTGTTATAAGATACGATCCAGTTTCGATGAGGTAAAACTGGCAGAGTTGAATTAGTACATCCATTTCTCTATAACTCCCATGATTGTAAAAAGAATCCAATCTGAATTGATAGAGGATATTTTCACATTTTTACAAGGACAACCCAAAACCTCAACAAAATATTCAGGAACCAAAGCTATTAACATAAAGATAGCTAAACGAACTTAAGAATGCGTACTCTTTATCTTCCATTCCAAGTTGCATAGCCACATGAATACTGTAGAGTCGCTTATGCAAAACCTTCCCTCGCAGCCCATTTGAGCCGGCAAACTAAAATACAACATACAAAATATCGATCTGGGAGTCATAAGGCGCTTTCTCTAAGTGTCCCATCCGGTTTCATTTTCTTTAACTCCAAACAAAGTTTATGTACGCCCGAGGCGTGCCCGCAGTGAAAGCTTACAACTGTGTAAACTTTACAAATTGTTTACAGCCTTCAAAACTGGCTAGGAACTGTCGTTTGTCGTCTACAATGTACCTACGCTGTGTACTGGGGTGGAAATAAAATTCTCCTACGTTGTACTGTTGTTCTAAACACTTTTGTTAAGTCCCTGTCTTTGAGGTCTGCTAGATGAGAGACTTGAAAAATTGTTGGCTTGTCTACGCAATTATGAGTCTTCGCTTAAAATTCACGACTTTCCAAGAAATATATTTTACAATTAATTTGCATAGAAAGGTAAGATTTTCACATTACGAAAGACAAAAAAATTGTGAGGGATTGATGGCTAGATATTTTTCGATTGTAATATTTTTGTTTAACCATAATAACATTTTATTAGTATTCAGTAACTGATGAAGTGATCATGGAAGTGAATTTGTCCAAAAACATAACTACAATCGTGTCAAAAGGAAAAGATAATTATATATTTTTATAGCGCTTTTATCGCTTTGTAGCTTACATAGATCTGCTTCCAAACATGAGTTTATTATAATTACTATCATTAAAGTATTATAAACCATATATAATTAAATTATATGACATCATCCACTGCTCATTAACGAAATGTCAAAAATGCTCTAGCAATAGAAATATTCAGTTCAAAACTGTTTTGTTAAGCTGCAACCGGTTATCCGTGGCTACGTGAGTCAGCCAAAAAGTTAGAGGATTAAAGTTGAGTTAGGACGAGGTAATTATGAACCTGTTACCGTATTTAACTTAGTTAATAGCAGGAAATCAGAAGATATGGAGATGTGGGCGGGGCCTCTGGAAACAAGTTAATTTTAATCATAAAGAATATGCATAGATGGCGCTGTTTTAAGTAATGTTTATTAGTCTTATTCATCAGCTACTTTGTAGGTTTATTTTTTCCATATGAAGGTTTAAAAAAAAAAGTATTATCATCCTCAGATCCCTAAAGGTTGCGTAGAAATTCATTTTGCCATAAAATATACATAATATATACACAAAATATGGATGCAATTGGCAAGTAGTCGTTTATTATGGCATTCTAAGGAAGAGGCCTTTGTGGACGTCTTCCGGCTGATGATGATAACAATATACCTGTCTAGAAACAGGTATCTAGTCTTTAGGAACCGTTACATCTATATTTCGCAGCTCATCATAATTCTCTCGTAAAAGATGGCGACCAATGTGTATTTACCACCAAAACTACACATACTCTAATTAAAAAAAGATTCGACGAATTATAAACCTCAATTTTTTGAAGTCGGTTGAAAATAAAAAAAATATCAAAAGCGCGTGAAAGAATTTGTTACACAGAGCTTTGAAACACAAGATTCCGAAACAATTTAGCCTCCATTAAAGAGAACAAATAAACGATCTAGTGTAACAGGCTGGAATAAAATTTGCTCGCTTTGCCACTGTTGTACACGCTTTTGTTAAGCCGTGAACTAGTTATTCTGTATTAAGTAACTCGGCTACATAATCTAGGATCAGAGATAGTGTTGGTAATGAGCTTCCTAGCACATAATTACTTATTGTGTTAGGGCTTAGACCGGGATTTCTTTTGACCGTCGCTGAGGGAGGGTTTAGAAGACTTGATAGATGTTTTTAATTTAGTAGTTATTGGCTGTGAACCGCAATTTCTTTCGCGTTCTTTTTTCCCGTGGATCCTTAAATATTTTTGGCATTTAAAGCCGCCTAAACTCCTTATAATATTTATCTGTTATGAAAGTCCCTTCAAACGTTATTGCATTAAGTTGTTTATTTATTTGTCGTTGTTTTTCGTCGAAGACGTTTGTATATTTATCGAATAGACTTTAGATACCATACGTCTTCTTAACCCTCTTTTATAGCACTAGTGCAACTGCTAATTACAATCCCATTATCGGACTTGAGGAGACTATTTTACAGTCTCCTGATTTAAAATGGCTCTCGAACGAAACGAAAATATACGAAGGATTTGTACATAATAATTTAAGTTGACAATTTTGGAAGCGAGTTACTGCAAAGGCGCTTGCCTTTTACCCCTGCCTGCAAATGATTAAGGTGAAAAAAGTTTAGCGACTTTTGAATTCATAATTTCTTGCATCTGAGAGGTTATTAATGGGAATTGTGTAAATCATAGTCAGTTTAACTTTTACGGAGTATTTCCTGTATTTTAGAAAAATCAAATGTACCTGTCTTGTTGAAACTTCTTTTATACAGAAGAACAAGTATTGATCATCATGCTTGGTCATTTATTGTCAGCGATTTTATTCCATGAATCTTGGTTTTAATCAATAGATTTTTTTGTCTAGGTAGATAGGTAGTTAGATCTAAAAAATCATGTTTAAAAATTTACTGTATACAAAACTGAAAAGAAAAATCTCAGTCCAAAATTCGTTGAAAAAGAGAAAAGATACATAATTATATTTAAACAAAAAATTAAAACTCGGGAGTTAGCAAGAAATTCTAGTACACGCGGGCCTACATCATTAATATTACATAAGATAACTTTAATTTGTGTTATGTGTGCTGAATATAACATGAGGTTTCCGTAATGGTGGCGCAATGCGGTACTTTTTATGCTTCTGTACTAATAAGTACCAGGTGGAATGTACGCTTCGAATAATTGAGGGTGAGCAGTTCAAAATTAGTTTCTGAAGGTAACATTGAGAACGTTGGTCGGACGTGTGTGATTATATTTTTAGTTGTGCGAAAGATATTTGTCTTTAGTGATCCCTACATTTGGCATTTGTCTTCATTGTTGATGTTTTCCGAATAATGTTGGTATAAAAGAAAATTTCGCCTAAGACATAATAATGGATAAGTACCTGCTATGCCATGCAGAAATGGAACTCATTCACAGCTGCAAGCCAAACGCTTTTCTTTCGCACCAATAAGTGCCACATCTGCCAAATATCCAGATCCAGTGTTATAACTGGCGAAATGTGAGTGTACTATATGTGCACCTCTGTCTTCCCCTTTGGGGAATACAAGCACGATATTATCTTTAAAATATCACTTTTTTTCTGGACATATCTGCATGTGACATGTTCAATGTCTTTATTGTCTACTCTATCGCAACGTTTGTTACACACCTTTATAGTTTGTACCGCAAATTGCCATGGATGATCTCACACTGACGTACCATGGGAAGGTAATGGCCGTAACGGAACACTCTCGTCTATTGGAGTCCGTCACGAGTCAATAAACACTGGTGAGGTAAATACAGAATATATGTTTTATATTTTACTGTTGGTTCTCCAGAAAAACCGTTCTTGGTCTAATATTTTAGCTTCGAAGAAAGCTGATGCTAGTAGCCTTATGAACATAGAAGAGACGAATAAGTAGATCCGTATCTTTGCATCAGTATTTTTTATATATTGGTATTGTTGGCAGCAATACCTCTATTTTACTCAAGTAATATGGCCCACTGCTTATGTCCAGCAGTGGGTCATTTAAAAGCTGATGATGATGATGATGAATATCGATAAGCTTAATTCAAGGCACTAATTCAAAATCCGAGTGATGAATTGCCGAGTGGTATCCGTCCTAGAATTGACCACCCCCTTTCCTCTCGTGGGTGTTGTAAGAAGCGACAAAGAGAACATCCAGAAGATAGGCAGCAACGTCTTCTGTAACTTCACCATCAGTACTGCGATCTTCCAGCCGATTGCCAAGCGTGAGGATTATCACCCCCCCTCCTCTCATAAAAAGGGAGGCCTTTGTTCAATAGTGGACGTGTTCCGGCTGGCGATACATTCAAAATCAAAACCGCTTTAATTCAGAAATTGAAACTCAGAAATTCTTAACTGATAACTAAATCGAAACATAAAAACGTGTTCTGAGAAACGAATCTCTAACGCAAAGTTCATAATTAAAAGCAACCGACGCGCAACGTAGCGGTTGCCTTGTGTAAAACTAGAAAATAGACAACCTCTGAACGCTGCTAAGATATGCTTTCATTTCTTTTCAGACCATAGAATCTAGTAAAATGTAGTGTTTAACATGCTGCATAGATAAGTTACCAACGTTATGGAAAGATCTCTTTTAGACTGCAGGAGCTGGTTTTATTTTACACTGTAAATAATTAATGAAGATTAAAAATATATTGATTCAACGATGAATTGAGGATTGGCGCAGTGGCTAAGCGATTGAACTGCTACGCTGAGGGTTGAGGGCTCGATGCCAGCAGGGGACAAAAATTTGTGCGAACCGCAGAAATGTTAGTCTGGAGTCTGGGTTTGTGATATTTCATGTTTGTGAAACGCACCCACGACACAGGAGAGATTAGAAGTGTGGTAAATCTTATGTGCAGCGACATGTGGATGCGTTTACTTCTAAAAAGGAAGAACTGCGTACTGCTTCAGAGATTTCGGGACTGATTCAAAATGATTCAAAATCTTAACTCTTACAACAACAAACGCTACCAAGTTTTGTAACTAGAAAAAAGAACCTTCGCAACAAACTCCTAAGCTAAGGTATCCTTCAATATTACAAACTTAGATTGATTCAGTTTCTAAGTTTTTATAAAACCCCTTAATGGGTACAAAACAGTTTTTTAATTTTTTTAAAGTGCTGGGGATGTTTAGTTATTAAATTTATAGAAAACAAAGGAAGAAATCCAGCATTGGGCTGCAGATAATAATTATCAAATTAGTGTGCAAGATGCGAAAATCCACAATATGTTATGATGTTTCATAAATGTTCTTCCGGAGCAACCTGTACAGTAAAGACCACTATTATCCCCATAAACCAATTTCTACACCACGGCACCACCTATTTTCATGTGACATTGTCATTTAGATCATGCCAATACGTAGAAGAATGTAATAGATTACTAATAAACAAAACCAGTGGAGTATCGGAAAGGGGAAGACCTAGGCGAACATACCTAGACCAAATCGGAGATGTTCTGCAAAAAGGGCAAGTGAGGAGTACCCTCAACCGAAGAGCGTGTATGAGGAATGTGATGCGTGTGAATGAAGCAAAAGAAGTATGCCAGGATCGTATCAAATGGAAATCCGTGGTCTTTGCCTACCCCTCAGGGAAACAGGCGTGACTTTATTTATGTATGTATGTATAAACAAAACCACAGCGATCTGTTGAATAAAATGATTTAGTTAAAAGGATTTTATCACCTCCTTTTCTAAACAAAATTTTCGCTTTACGCTGCCTGCCTGATTCGTGAATGATGATAATTCATCGCCTGAAGGCATCTTGGTCTTAAACTGTTTGAAGATCACCCTAATCTATCCCCTCTTCTATAAAGTTCGGGTTAAACTAAACATACCGTATTCCCTTCAGTTCAAGCGCATATACAATCTTTGCTAAATTTAGGTCTACTGAATTAATTCAAAATTTGAACAGGTGACGTCATTAATACATAGTTGAAGACCTGCTGGCACAGTTATTAGGCAACTAAGCCAAGGATTGAAAATCTAATGCTATTGCATGCAGAGGTATAGCACCAATATATGTGTTACCGCTATTGCCTCATTCACTCTCATTACACGCTTCATACGTCATGCTCGTTTAAGAAAATCCTGGCTTTTATCCAGAGCTCACTGACGATTTCTATATATAAACCAAAAAAATCCTTTCCTTAATTGAGGTTTTGAAGCCACAAAAATACGGCTTTAATTTTTTCATCATATTTTTCGAATGCGAGCAATGAATGGGGACAGAATGTATCGACGACACGTGATAACAACGCTACATACGTTCGAATCAACGTATTATTGAGGAATAAAAGTGAGTTAGACAAAAACCATGAATTTTTTTCACAGTCGGTGTTAAAAATTTCGAATATGTTTGAAGTATTTTTATTAAGGCGCGTTGTACGTTAACTAGACCAAACTCCACGAGCGTTAAAGATAAAAGTCAGGGTGATAAGCGAAATGTACAGACGTACATTTCAACTTACGGAATGGTGGGATTAGGTCCCATGTGATAGCTTATCGCCGTTTGCCAAGGACAATTTTGAACCCTGGACTGTAATTAGGTGGCAAACACCTAACTACATTGGACCACTTACAACATTTACGTAATTTGAAACTTCACAGCTGAAAGTAGTTTTATTTTTTGGTGAATTAAAATTATAAAAATATTTTTTTACTTTTTAAGGAGAACTGTTTATTTCGGGACATTAACTGAAGCGAATTGTTGGGAACAGCCATAGTTCCTTGAATTTAATCTAAGTTTGATCACAATAAACATTACAAGGTCCGTCAACCACAAGACCGCTTGTAAACGTACCATCTTTGTGTTACAAACTTTTGGAAGCAATTCTCACGGACTGTACATGGTAATCTATATGTAATGGTACATCCTAGAGATCCTGTAATTAAACACAGACAAACACGCGCCATTAAAATTAAATTATGATTAACATTTGACCTGCTTTTCACAACCCATTTAAACATACGCAACACATATTTCGTACATTATGTATTACAAATGAACACTCCATTTGGTTGGAACTAACCTTTGCTGAGAGGGAAAGCATGTTTCCAAGGTTTCAAGGGATCCCTGCAAAAACATTTCGGCCTTCAAGCCCTTACCACGCCCCTAATTACCCGCAGACCTAAAATAATACATCTTAACACGCTGTCAGTTGAATTAAAATTCCTTGTACTTTGTAAGGCGAGATTTTGTTACATCTTTAGTACAAGATCTAAAAGCTTTTTGTGGGCATTACTGGGGAAAGTGAGTTTTCTGTCCTTTTATCTTAGTAAGTTAAGGTTATTGTGCTTCACAAAACATTGTATGCTAATACGTACTATTCTTTTTCTTAAGTATTCTTGCTGTCACCATGTTGTAGGATTTATTTTTGTGCGAAATTCTATCTTAGAAATTTAAAAAAATCTGCAATACTGGAACTACCTTCCATTTATGGCTCATGTTAATCCAATAGGACATTTCTTACATAATAAATAATTAGAGCATGTTGTTGTTGAAGAAAAAAATATACTGAAAATATCTTGCACAGAATTGGATGGTTTAACAGCCATGATTTATACTTCTAACATGCATAGACCCTCAGAATCGAAACAAGTATCTACACATTGTATTATTTTTCTATGCAAGATTTGAATCTGCCCAAAGCAAATAAATCCAAACACGACTGAACTACGAATTTCATCACCCAAGTGTGTTTCAGAAAACCTTTCTTACTAAGCCCACACTTCAATCACTAGGGCTTACTATTGGTTCCTTATCTAGTCTAGACTAGAGTATCCTAAAACTAACCTTTTAGGTAGAAATGTAGTTTTTCTCGCATCGATCGATTGCTGTTTCGTACCTACATCTAACGTGAATGTATCTCTCAAAGAGGTACAAAATTAAATAACAGCTGTTAGTGTATGTATTTGTATATACATAAACAGCTGGTGTAAAATAATATACAACCTTTTGAATAAAGTTTGTTGAGAATAAACATGTCATTTTCCAAACCACGTACAGTTCAAATGAATCTGACCAATATCAAATACATTCTAAGGAAATTAATTTTCTCGGAAATCATGTAGCTAAAGAGAATTATTTACCTTTGCCACAAGTTTTCATAATACGTATTGCTGGAGAAAAACAGCATGTTTTAATTCTAGAAAATATTCTGTCGGAGATCCCGCTGAATCTTGAAGCTGAATTATCATAAATGATATACTCGTCACCATTCCTTGTGAAACTAGCACCCTTCGTGTCTTATTCATGAGTTTTGACAGAAACGGGTTATAGAGATACAAAACGGGTGCTCTTTCATTCCAAAATTCTTTTGTCACCCTTATTTAATTCAGAATTTTAAGCAGCATTTTATACAGTTGGAATGGCTTTGTCAGTTATAAGTTTCAATCTAGGACCTTGGCTTTGTTTGCGGGGTATGTTGGATGAAATTTTAAAAACAATATCTGTTTCTTCATCTTTGTTTGGTTGGACTAGCGCTGTCTCTGGCTGTACGTTTATCTTTTGCTTCAAAGATTTGGCTACTGTTCACTGTTCTCTTTGCCTTTATCTAGATAAAAGAAAAATATTCTGATTTCATTTTCATTTGTACGTTTAATCTACTATCTTTGAGCTTTAAGCTACAACGAGAACACAGCACAAGCATAGACAAAATATAGACTTGCATTAAATAGCAAAAAATCTATGCTTTCATAAATACTGGTTATCGTTCGCTTTTATAGAACGCTGCTCTGGGACTGACAGCCATTGCTAAAATCGTTTTAGTAAAGTAAAATGTTACTATGTTTATAACAACATATAGACGTGTCCCAGAGGTTTACCGGTTAAAGTGGTGAACCAATTTATACTTCATAATAATTAAATTGTAACTCGGGCAATTATATTTATGTGTAGTCTGTGACACAATAACTCAATTACCTTATGTGGTTATCTGGTTATTTATGCCCAATAAAGGGCAATAGGATCACCCTTTATACCATACTAGCTGCGCTTCACGGTGTTACCCGCTACTTTTTTGGGATAATAAGTAGCTTATGTGTAAATCCAGGGTGTCAGCTACCTCCATATGAAATTTCATTAAAATCCATTCAGTAGTTTTTACGTGGAAGAGTAACAAACATCCATCGATACTTACAAACTTTCGCGTTTATAATATTAGTAGGGATACTCAATGATACTTACGCTATTGTACAAAATACACACTGCTGCCTTATTCTGCAAAACACAGAACAAGTAAATCCTATTATGTCTATTAACATAATATGCATGTCAAGAACACAAGTAAACCATTCTTCTACGACACAAAGAGAACGATGCACTTATTCATCTTTAGTATTGATGTAGCAGCCATACCCGAGACAAAGTATGTAACATATATAATGCATGTTCAAACAGGTTATATCACGGACAACTTTACTAAGAAGATGAAAAGCAGAAGATTAACTAAATGCAATGAGGGGTAATGAGCTTATACACGCAATCCTGGACTTCAAACGACACAGCGCGCTCTAATTGGGTAATCCTGAATATTTATATTTTACGTTTATTCTTGTATAGAAGATGTTTTATATGTTGCAATATTTTGTTTTAGCTAAACCGAGTCCTTGTAGTGTTAAATATATATATACGTCAATGTTTAAGAAGAGGTGTTTGCCCTACAGTGAAGTTCTAGATGGTACCATTATTTTATGCTCTTACAATTAAATTATATTATGATTAAAATTAGTATTTAGAAGCACACTATGAGTCACCGGATACTGTCATGTGCGCTTAATGTTGCCTGCATCCAAGCGATACGAGTAATTTACAGGCAAAATGATACGATTTTGAAGCTAAACTACACTTCAAAAATGGGTTTGATTTTTGAGCATTATAGAAGTACAGACGTAGTCCTGCCCTCTTACCATGTACTCTTAAAGCAAGACATTTATCGTTGTGGAAGTGAGACACCGCTACGTGGAGTGTAGTTGGGCGTCTTGCTTCCACAGCGGTACTTCCTACTTTAAGAGTTCATGGTAACTGTATGCTTTATTTACAAATGAAATCTATTGCTAAGTTCATAATTTTTCAAAGGATTTCAAAATCTTATTTTAAATGAATACAAATAATTATAAACCTTCTGCATTGACTTTCTGTAAGAAGACTGCTCACAAGTAAAGCATTGGTTGTCCCGCGGTACTTATTTAGCATAATTGAGCAAGAACAGTGAGTGTTCAAGGAGGCTTGGCTTGTCTAACGAAATCAGTAGAAGCCATGTTGAACATAGAGGGTTTTGACACAGCTTTAAATGCAATAGTGAGTTGAATATGTGGATTAGTTGGTTCAAATTATTTAGAATAGGATTTGATTTTTTTAAAAAACATTAACTATATGCCTATATACGTAACAATATTATTACGTTGTGAAAAGCCTTCAATTTTATTTATTTAATATTTTGTAAACCAACATAGAACCTTATATGTAAAATGAAAAATATTGTAAAAAAAAACTATCTCTAAGCTTTATGTAAAATTAAAGATATTACTTAGCTACAACTTAGTTCGCTAAACGAAATCAAATAACTTCAACATAACATCACAATATCATGCCTATATTCTCCGAAGGGTTAGGCAGAGATGCGCATAATACAGCACACCCACACTTTGCTAGTTATGTTAAAGGTTCCAATGTAATGTAGAAGCCACCAACCGGGCACAAATCCAGACTCTGTGCTACTGCAGCTACAAATTACCTAATAGAAAAATCCAGTAACATTTAGCCCGATCCCGAATTAGACCCACGACAATATGCTCAGCAGTTGTGCTTAGCGACCACTAGACCAGGCAGTCAAACCAATTCAAATAGTGAATAATAAACATATTAACACATTGACTGCCGTGCGTTAGACGAAATAGAAACAAAATCGTTTGGGGGACACCTGGTGATCGCCCTGGCGCTCAAAGGGTTAAACAATAGTGTTGAACTAGCTAGTTGTGTAGTGTATACCCTTTTGCTTAATCAACGCCACTTGAACTTTGAAGAGAAGCCTACTCGTTCTAATGAATGAGTAAGACGCCTTTTGATGTTCACTTGTCAATTGCAAGGCTTTGGATGAATGTTAAGCGCTTCATACTATTTTGCTTGCATAACCTATCATAGAAAGGCTTTTTCGTACATATTTGTATAAAAGACTGCCTCGTTGGTCTAGTGGTTGCTAACCGCGACTGCTGAGCACGAGGTCCTGGGGAATCATGGGTCGGGGAAAGTGTTTCTGAGTTTTTCCATTAGGCATTTTCTCAGTGGCCGCACGGAGTCTGGATTTGTGCCCGGTTGATGGCAATAGGCTCGCCCCCTATTACATTGGGACCTGAAATATAACTAGCGAAATGTGGGTGTACTATATGTGCACCTCTGCCTACCCCTTCGGGGAATACAGGCGTGAGGTTATGTTTATTATAAAAAACATCATCCCTTAATTGAATAAAACATTTCTGATACACCATGTACACAAATTAAAAAATCATTCCTCTTCACTACAACAGAACTGTAAACTCACTAAATATGAAACATTAATTTTCCGGACAGCAATGAAGTGCTTTGTTAATTAGTGCTCGTTAATGATTGTATACTCTTTGTAATTCACATGTATATTTTCGGTATGCTAGACTTATTAATACAAGTCTGAATCAACAGTTTTTTAATAACAGTGTAAACAGATTACCAACTTTTTTATATTTATTTTCTCTGTTTTTTTACATTATATACATTGTCCTGATCAATTTGGTTCCCTACGGTTAATCTTAGCAGATACCTACAAAAAATAATGAATCAAAATAAGTACCTACTTAGTTTAAAATCATAAGTGTATTGAAGAAAGTAATTAATATCCATACTAATATTATAAATGTGAAAGTGTCCGTCTGTCTGTTACGCTTTCACGATCAAACCGCTGGACGGATTTTGATGAAATTTGCCATGTAGACAGTTTAAGACCCGAGTAAGAACATAGGTTTCTTAATGCAAGTGAAGCCGCGGGCAAAAGCTGATATTCTATAAACTCAACAAAGTACAATTGACAAATATCTCAAAAAACAAACCTGTCACGTCATTTCAAATCGCATTCACACTAATATTATAAATTAGAAAAAAGAATACAACGTTAGAAATACTGACATAAATAAATGATGTAAGAAAGTCTACAAACTGTTTCAAGCCAAGAAAGTGTATTTTTTCTGATGAGCAACGGGAATCAGGAAATTGAATTGACACAAGCCTCTTACTTTTCATTCCAGTAACTGAAAACTATTTTATTTTAAACTGCCAGTGTATGAATCAACTTAATAGTTTTTGTGGTAAATTGTAAAACAAGTTTAAAAATGAATCGCTGACTACGTTAGTGAATATTGTTTCTTTTTTTAAAGATAATGACTGCTGAGCACGAGGTCCTGGGTTCGAATCCCGGATCGGGCAAAGTGTTACTGGGATTTTCCATTAGGTAATTTTCAGTAGTAGCACGGAGTCTGGATTTGTGCCCGGTTGATGGCAATAGGCTCGCCCCCTATTACATTGGGACCTAAAACATAACTGGCGAAATGTGGGTGTACTATATGTGCACCTCTGCCTACCCCTTCGGGGAATACAGGCGTGATGTTATGTTTTTAATGATAATAATAGTTTTTTTTTCAATTTCCACTGATAGGTGTTATTGCAATTTATTATATACAAAACAATAATTCTTAATTCGATTCTCAGTATAATTTTTTGTATGTCATTTTTACATACAAGATTCCAAATATATACTTAACTCAATTTGGGGAGAAACTGTATTTATTGCACTTTTCCTAAGAATGGCAGAATAGTCAGCGATAGGTATTTTTAATTAAACTCTACGATGATTCTGATGTTTTGTTTGAAGAGTTCGTACAGAATTACCGATCTTACGGCGCGTGGACAAACAGAATTGTCATTAGTAAGCCTAAATAAACCGTTACTGTATAATGATTACATGTAAAAGTCATTAATTAAGGAAGGGTTTTCCTTAATTTGTTGTTCGTCATTTTATCCTTGACTTCAAATGAGTTTTACTAATAAATGCTTTGTAAGCTGAAAGTATAAATGTGGAATAAAATCTGATGTTCTTTTATTTCATCTGAGTATTACGTAGGTACTTGTACAAGTATAGTCGTATAAAAAAGTGAAATAAATAATTCTTCTATTAGAATAGATATGAAATAAGAACTTATCAAAACTGGCAGTTGTGTTTGCCATTTTGTACCATACATAACACAAGAATTTTGCTATCCGCAGATGAACTAAAAAAGAATTTTTTTAGTTTAGTTTAAAAAAAAACGATGCCTCACGCTAGAAATTTATCCCGTATCGTAGGTTGGGTGGGGGTTCACAAACATGCAATATCACATACACAAACACCCAGAACTGGTACAAACATCTGCGTTTGCACACATTTTTGTCCCGTGCGTGAATCGAACCCACAACCCATAGAGCAGCTGTCCAATCGCCTAGCCACTGTGCCAATTAAGTCGTTTAATGATCTACAAAATTTTCACCTGTCACTTCAAACATTTGTCCCTTACTAATGAATTTGAATATTTCACGTTTAAGATTACAATAAGTGAATGAGATTTAGTATCATCATCATAATATTATCATTATGAGCCAATCACTGTAATTGGATACCTTAGTACGTGATATACGCAGTCAATCAAGCTATATAACAAAATATATTTCAGGGAGCTTATTAGACACCTTGTACATTACATTCGGGTACCTTATACAGAAAATGTCTGACAATATAATATGTGCTCAGAATATAATGAGGAAAGCCTACCTTACATGTAACACGAGCATCACTTACCTCGATCCCCTCGCCTTACACTCTCATTAGACATGTACCGAATATAATATAGAGATACAGCCTTCCGCGCGTTGCTCCAGCATTAATTAATTCAATTAATAGGATTCATCCCATTAAATTCAATTGATTCAAATTCAATTACATCGATTCTTGTTATTTTAATTAAGTTAATTCAAGTATTTTCACTTGTAATTTTGGCACTTTCGTTTAGGTGTCAGTTGTCTAAGGTATTGATTGATCTGCACGTCTTAGTTTTCAGGTTTAATGAACGGTTTGACTTTGGAATGTTCTTGCGAGACCAGGTACGTTGTATTAGCGGTAAATGAATAAATTAATGAACGTAGAATTTAAAGCATTTCGTAAGGATTGGTCTGTTCCAGTAATTCTACA
This sequence comes from Abrostola triplasia, assembly GCA_946251915.1. Taxonomy (NCBI): domain Eukaryota; kingdom Metazoa; phylum Arthropoda; class Insecta; order Lepidoptera; family Noctuidae; genus Abrostola; species Abrostola triplasia. Next base: position 1,987,461 of record OX276434.1, on the reverse strand, counting down.
TACTACAGCGATGAATGGGGTAATGATGAAGGCTGAATTCAATATGCTCGAATATCTTTGAAGCGTTTTAGAGTGGATACTGCCTAACGCTATCTACATCCAATCGGCGACTGATTTTTTGTAGAAGAAAGATAGAACGTAATGACCCCTTACCATGAACTCTTAACGCAGGAGTGTTTACGATGTGGAAACGAGACTGCTACGTGCAGCGTAGAATTGACCACCACTATCCTCCCGTGGGTGTCGTAAGAGACGCGTAAGGAAAAATCTAGACTGCCCATCATCTGGATTTCCCCTTAAACGCCTCTTCTCTTAGCGTCTTCTTTATCTTCACCATCAACACTGCAATCCCCAAGCCTCTTGCAAAGAGTGGAATTTTTGGCACCCCCCTCAGAGGCCTTTGTTCAACAGTGGATGGCTGATGATGATGAAGCTTCCAGATGCAATAAGTTGTAAAGGTAAAAGAAAACATTTTCTACGAACAAACCAATCTTCGATTTTACAATACTGACAAGGCAATTTCGATGAAACATCGTTTTGATACGAGAAGTAAAGCAGTCACGTTTTTATCTCATGAATAAGAAAATTGAATACATAATCGTTTTTGACGTATGCTCTAGATAATTTATGAGTAAGGTTCTTTAGGAAGTAAGCGTGTCATAAGTCATCAAGGAAGATAAAGCTCCTGTTTAAGCCGACAGCTACAAATGTAACTTCCCATTTTCATAGTTATAGTTACGTACTCTCCATGTAGTAATTATTTATGTATCGCTATTTATAGCTATCCATATAATAATACCTCAAAGGATCAAAATGTTTTTATTGCCATCTTGTACACTGCGTTCATACAGAAATTGAGAAAATACTTCTAAGTTATATAAGCTTGTGTTGGTACCTCGCTTCTTCCCAAAAACATTGTTACAATATTTTATTATGCTTGTTTACTTGCTTGTGACCACGTACTATAACATCTCTATCATCATAATTATATTATTACGAAATTCTGAATAAGATGAGTTCAATTTCCTCTTAGGTAAAATTTTAACGTATATAGCATTAAGCTATGACCGAGATACAGAAGATTTTTTTTTTTTTTCTTTTTAAAAAAAACGTCGCCCCACACTAGGAATTTCTCCTGTATCGTAGGTGCGTTTCACAAACATGAAATATTCACATACACAAACACCCAGACTCGGGACAAACATCTGTGGTTCGCACAAAGTTTTGCCCCGTGCGGGACTCGAACCCGCAACCTTTAGCGCAGCAGTCCAATCGCTTAGCCACTGCGCTAATCAGGTCGTCAATTTTCATAATAGATTTGCCAAAACAGTAGCATTCTTTTGTAGCCATTTACTAAGCACAATTTGAAATAAGTCAGGGGTGTCTTAGAATAATGTCCGTTACACTTAATACTATGAAGAAGTCACACTAGTGCCCTATTTAAATCACCTTTAAACGATGACCACTCTTAAAGACATTAAGAAATAAATTCCAAATTCATAATTCCTTCAAAACTGGCAATGCTAAGAGAAAAACTAATAAAGAAGAAATGCATATGAATGTTGAAGTCGTTTCCAGAAAGTTATCGAACCTTCTTAGTACGTATGAACGTATGGACGGTCATACATTACGTACGGTTGCAGATCTTATCGTAATGATTGCAGTAGATTTGGTCCATTAGGGAGTAAATGATGCTAGGTCATCGTGACTGGGTGCTAGGTTTTGCTCGGTTCTGCTTTCAAATAAATCTTGGGGATTTAGAGAAATATATTGGCTTTTATACTGGCTTAGATTTAGTACTAGCTTGTAGTGAGTGTAGTAACTGGCGATAATTTTGAATATTATGTTTATAATCATACATCAACATACATTAATTATTTCGGATGCAAGACAGCCGCCTCCACGATTGACGATACTTAAGTACGCCCGACGCTCTTTGGACCGTTAACCTCGCCATCATCCTTTGACTTAATGACCTATTTAATGTGGCTATAACCTCATGACATACTGATACGATGAAGAAGAATAATAATGTCAATGGACACCTTGTTCTTTTTTGATTGGTCATTCAACTGACAAATATCAATTTACGTACTATCAAATATTTTCAAAAAAAAAATAAAAGATTCTATTCTATCAATAATTAACCTAGCATTAAGTGGAAGACAAAACCTTTCAAGCATCGAAAGGAAGAGACTTCTTAACCACCCAAATGATCTCTCTTCTGATCTAAGTGGTTACATTCACAAAATTCTTTGCCTGAAAATGATTGTTTTCAACTGCATGACAACACTGCTTACCAAAACAAGAAGAGGCACCTATATTGAGTTTCTTCCGAAGGAATTCTCATTAGCAGTACGGATTCTGGGCTTGAGCCAGATAAATAGCAAAAGGCTCACATCCTATTATGGGACTTATAACCGTAATGGATGTAATGTGAGGATGTATATCATATCTCTATTTCCTGAAGAGGAAAGTGAAGCTGGTGTACTGGTGCAAAATTACTTTATGCATTGATATTTTGGAAGATTCAGAAATGTTTTCGGTACCTTCACGATCTACTGAACATTACGTCAAAAATACTTACTTTAACTGCGCCGGAGTAAAACCTAGTGAAATATCACCTGCATAATATTTCAGTTTTATACCTATAAAATTTAACTTATGTGTTTTCTGGGAGAACGGGCAAGCTGTGCATGACAGTACTTTTATTACTTTTAGTTTTTGGAGATTCCACGAGTGTGGAGCAAGCATTTATTCCGTGCATGATTCAGGCTTTTATCTTCAGATAAAGTTTGCATTATGGTCGTGCTCCCTGTTAACCCAGTAAACGAGTAGAAATCGACGAGGTGTCAAAATTGGATTTGGAACTGGCGGATAACTACGTTTTAGTGAATACTAAAATGTTTGGTCTTAACGATGAACATTTTTGTTGTTGATAGTTTATAAATACACCCCGTAAGCTTTTTACAAACATGAATGAATCGCATAGATTTAGGAGAAATATCACACAAATATTTTAGCGCTTTTTCACTGCACTTATAGGGTTGTCGCATTGCATTGTTATCGAAATCGATTATAATTGAATGTAAGTTGATTACATAAGATCTAAACAACTTCCTATGTCCCACCAACATCGTGTTCCCGAAACAAATAGCTAGAGACACAAAGTTTTTTGCCAGCCTCACTGCAAAAACTTCAAACATTCATTCTCCATTCCTAGCCAACCAACACGATAACAAATTGATTAATTTTTGTTTTCGCCTCGATATTGAAACAGCAAGTTATTTGTTTACTAAGTAAACTAATTTTGAATGAGCCTATTTACCTGGCCTTTTTCCCGTTACACACTCGTCTGATAAGCTCAGATACTTAGTAGCGTTGTTATCGATTAGAGCAGTAATTTTATCGATAAACGAAAAACAGCCAAAACATTTATTGTATGATTAAGAGCAAAAAAATGATAGGCTTGATATTATGGTAACTAGACTCAACGCTAGCTTAGGTATATAATAAAGGCAAATATCACACTAACATTATAAAGGCGAAATGAAGTTAGTTTGTTACCTTTTCGCGCCTAAACTACTGAACGGATCATCATGAAAATCGGTATAAAGGTTATCAGTTGTGCAGCAAAGGACATAGTGGTACCTTACATCCAAAAAAAATATACTGTGCCTGAAGGAAAAACCAAATTTGACAGTTACAATTGCTTTTGGCCGCAAGATGGCATTGCGTGTCTTACACGTGAATAAATCCACGCAGTCATATCGAGGTCATTATTAGTATTTTATAAACCTTGACAAATAAAACAACGATCCACTATCCTTATTAAGACGCGAGGTTTACAAGTAGCAACGCATAGTAAGAAAGCGAAAACTTAGTGCCCTTTTCTATGAAAAAATGTTTCATCTTTATATTTTCTGCCATTTTATCGATACCATAATGAGGAACACATACGTGTCACATCACTACCTCACTTCCCTAAGGCGCCTTTAAATGCCTTACGTAACTTATTTGTCCTGGCTCACTGCCTTAAGCACTTACTTAACCTGCTGATGCTTTTAAGGTTGAAGGAAAATTATGATCCCTAGTTCATTCCCTGGGTAGACTTGAAAGGTGAAAGGCGCATAATTTATACATAAAATTCCAGTCAAATTGGTCAGTTAAGTCGTCGTCATACATTATGTCAGGAGAAGGTTATAACATATTGTTTTTTTAAGTATGAATATTTCTATGATTTTGAAATGAAACTAGGTTTACGGATGTTATCGCGGTTTTGATTGACAGACTGCAGTCTGCCCGTGATCATTAATGATGTAAAGGATTCGAAACGTCGGGACCAAAAAATTATATAAAACCGCGATAAAATCTGTAATAGGTTTCATTTCTATGACTGTCCAAAAACCTGTACCAATACTATCGATATATATCAATATAAATGGATTTCTGTTCGTTAGTCTCGCTAAAATTCGAGAACGGCTGGACCGATTTGACTAATACAGGTCTTAAAAACTCGTAGGAGTCCAGGAAAGGTTTGAATCGAAGTCAAAGTCATCTAGTTAATTAACAAAACAAAATAGTGTTTCCTGTAAACCTATTTGCAAAAATAAAATGATTTAGAAATTGGGTTAGTTTGTGAGCGTCAAAAATACGGTTTCAATGATCGAAATTATGATTCCAAACAGCCACAAAATATCAGTATTCAAGTAATATTCCGGGATTTGATAATATTACACCAACAAAGTGATAAAATACCGGGATTATAAGTATTCAGGTTATATTTACACGAATTAAACCAGTCACTTGATATTTTCAAGTTGTCGATCATCCTGTTGTGGGGATAGGAGGAAAAACTCATAGAAAAGGCGTGAGTAAAATAATTTAGCGAAAATTGGTTGTTGCTATGGTAAATAAGTATTGGGATAAAGTATATTTTGGTATACTTCATATTTTTTCGATTATGGATGAATGTATTGATATATTTATCAGCATCCTTAACGTGATCTTTTATAGCAGGAAGCGGGACGCCGCTACGTGAGTGAAATGTGGCGTCTCGCTTCCACAACGGAAAATTAAGTTATGAACTCTTAAAGATATCCGTTTTTAAGACTGGGCCCAGGCTCAGGCACTGCACGCAGCTTTTATAGTTCATGGTAGGAACTAAGAGGCCAGTAGTAATATTAATCATAGTTTACATTTACAGACACATCTCTCCATTTATTTGAGGTATCTGTGACTTCACAGATCAGTAGATAGTGACAATAATAGTGGATAGTTTAATGCCGCTGTGTTTGTGCTTATCGCCTGCATAAGGACTAAATAGTGTTACATATTAACGTAAACGACTGCCTCGTTGGTCTAACGGTTGCTAAGCGCGACTGTTGAGCACGAGGTCCTGGGTTCGAATCTCAGGTCGGGCAAAGTGTTACTGGTGGTTTTTCCATTAGGTCATTTTCAGTAGCAGCACGGAGTCTGGATTTGTACCCGGTTTATGGCAATAGGCTCGCCCCCTATTACATTGGAACCTAAAAACATAACTAGCGAAATGTGGGTACTATATGTGCACCTCTGCCTACCCCTTCGGGGAATACAGGCGTGATGTTATATTATGTAAACGTAAACAACACAAAACTTCATCCCAAAAATAAAACAGAAATCTTAACTATAATTTAATCAGATGAGAAGAAGACAAACTAAATCCTCATTCGCCTGTTGTATAATTGTTTGAAACATATTTTTTGGCAAAAAATATTTTTACCAACCCCAATACCTACCGCGTCTTATTTACATCACTTGAAATTTTCATCACGACCAAAGTTGATACCTAAACACCCTGATTGTTAAAACGTCTTATACGCCTTTGGAAGTTCCAAACTTGTAAGGAGGTTAAGTTGGAATGACTTCCAACAAATATTTTGAGCAAAAATCACCAGGCGATAAAAGAGTCGGGTCGGGCCATTATCCTTACTTGATGACGTAACAGGAATCTAGCAAAATGGCAGGCAATAAAACTAATGAACTACATAATGTGTAATGAAAACGCGTAGGCGTTTATTGTCTTAAAGCTCTCGTATTAGTGGGGACGTTTACATGAGCGCTATTTAATAGTGCCCGCAATGGCAAAGTAAATGTCACTATAATATTACTCTGTAACATCCATACAATCCGTACAATCGATCTAAACTTTAGGAACGATATTAGCTTAGTGTATCTGGATTTAGATTTGTATTATTTTATACAAATTGCTAAAATACATGATAGACACAAAAGTTTTGTAATTTTGGATATATACACTCAAAGCGTTTAACCTAAATTTAAAATACACGAGTTTGAGAGAAGCATAATGTATTATATTTTAAACATACTTCTCGTAATTATCACGCTTGTATTTCCCAAAAGGGTAGGCAGAGGTGACTGTAAATAATATTAATAAAAATTTATTTCAGAATCACTTCCATATTTGTTAGTAATAATGTAGACTTATATTATTGGATTCATCATCATCATCATCAGCTTTTAAATGGCCCACTGCTGGGCATAAGCCTCGTCCCCAAAACGCCACTGATTCCTATTCATAATTATTGGATTAGTAGCTATTAATTATACTAAGCTGCGTAAAACACGCCAATCCTGGGGAGTGTCTACTTAACTGCGTGCAGTCGTATCCACTGCCCCAAGATCGGGAAGTCCCACCTATCAACCAACGTTCTAAGAATGGTAAAGCAGTACATCCGCATTTCACCAGTTCTTATCCAAAACATAAATAGCAAGAAAGCATTTTCTGTTAAACTTAATCTGAAATAATACACTTGTTAAAAACTCAGCGTAAAGTTTATCCATTTTTTGTTTAATCCAACCCCTTCTAGTACACACAAGTGCAGAAAATATATAAACACTCGCTCACTAATCAAAAGAAGCCGACTGAATTATTCTTGTGGATTTAGCGGCGAAATATATTTTTGTGAGACAGTAAGAAAATGGGCCTATGGTAAAAAGTATTTTCTACAGACTTCTTTCTTTATACGTATTGAATTCAGCATGTATTTTAATATACCCTGGTTTTGCGTGGAAATCTGAAAGAAAAAAATTACAAATCGACAATAGAAATCAAAAGACAAGACTCAAATGCTTGTTTAAATTTAGTTTTGCTAAACTTGACTGCACGTATTTTTTGGTAATTATATTATCAAACCTTTCAACAACAATAACATCGCGCCTGTATTCCCCGAAGGGGTAGGCAGAGGTGCACATATAGTACACCCACATTTCGCCAGTTATGTTTTAGGTCCCAATGTAATAGGGGGCGAGCCTATTGCCATCAACCGGGCACAGATCCAGACTCCGTGCTGCTACTGAGAATTACCTAATGGAAAAACCCAGTAACACTTTGCCCGACCCGGGATTCGAACCTAGGACCTCGTGCTCAGCAGTCGCGCTTAGCAACCGCTAGACCAACGAGGCAGTCAACACCGTTCAACAGTTTCAAATAAATATTAATATAACCATATTTCTTCAAGTTGAAATCTCATTTGTTTACGGAAATACAAAGCAGGTCGGCCGTGTCGGTTCGCACCTACGCCGTGTCACTAGCTCATGATTTAGGGTTTCGTTTGAGTCCGCAACTAGTCGGGCATTTCCGAAAACAAATGCTTACATAAAGGAACTGGAGTAAAGTATAATAATATTTGTTTGTTTTCTCCAAAAAGGTAGGCAGACATTGCCTATAATTAGACAGTTATCGCTTATTTATTTTCACCAAGACTCGTGTATGCTTCACGCAATAACTATATAGCTTATTTCTATGAACATCATTTGCCGAGTGGCGAGTGGCATTCGGCCTAAAATAGACCACACCCTTTCCTCCCGTGGATGTCGGTATATTCCAGGGGAATCGGCAGCAGCGTTCCCCTGTATAGGTATTGTTCACCATACTGCGGGTGCCAACCAGCCTGGCATGGTGATTATAGATCAAACTTCTCATGAAGAGTAGTCAAGGAAACCGGCCCCCAGTTCTTGATCGCCTTATTATTCCAGGTAGTGACTGGGTGACGAAAACGGGAGAGCGGGCCTTGTAGCGTACCCTGGGGGAGGCCTACGTCCAGCAGTAGACTGCAATAGACTGTGTATAATATGTGATAGACATTGTTATGAAGAATTGAAAGAAATTGGACATCAAGCTGTCCATATAGCCCAAACTGTGTGTTTGATTAGAGAGAGGAGTCGATGCTCATGAACTAAGCTAATCCTATTTCACAACGAAAGTCGTGATCAACGAGGCGACGAGCATGAAAAGACAAACATAATTAGTGAAACTCACTAATACGACGCAAACGCCATCTGTTTACGCTCTAACTACATAAGCTAACTCAACCCAGTTGCCAGTGATCCATAATATAAATTACATGAATAATATTCCGAACTTTCACAACTATACTGGTAGATTTCCCTTGGGGGACGCCAATACCAATGTATGGTCACAGATGTAAACTAGTTTCATGCCAATGGTAGTATTGAATATGTTTTTTTAGGCGAGACCGTGTTAATGTGATTTCGGTACATTGATCGAAGAAAAACATTTCAAAAATCGGATGCGGGATTTAAGTAAGTGCATGTTTTCTTTTCGTTGGGTGTGTGATTGGATTTTAGAGTAGTTGGGACTAAGTTTTAAGTTTGACTACTGTTTTTGTAAAGTTGCATAATACCGTTAAACATTTTTTCCTTAGCTTGTGATTTTAGATCATGTGTACGTGTCTTGGAAAATAAACAAGCCTTAATCTGTATTTATACTAATAACAACCTATAATATCTCACTGCAGGGCAAAGGCCTCTTCTCGTATAGATAAGGATTCAGCATTAATCATCACGTTGCTCACTGCGGGCGATTCAGATAATTAAACCCAGGTTTCCTCACGATGTTGGCCGTCACCGTTAGTGGTATCCTAGAACATCTATGAAATTGAAAAAGTCACATGGATACTTGCCAGGCTTTGAAACTGCAATCTCCACTAGTTAAAAAAAAACTAGTTATAAAAAAAAGAAACTCCAGCGGAAAATTTTATTACAGGCCAAAATCACGACGTACAAACAAAATAATATACCTAAGCACATAGAAATGATCTTCGGAACCTAATTCAGAGGTTCCCACCCACCTACTAACCTCGTTACCATTTCCACCGACGCGAGCAAGCAACCACATTCGCAGTTTTATGGCTTGCCTTTAGCAAGTCGTTCCCGGCATATGCTACCCGGAACATATGACAAGAAGCACCATTGTAATACGATTTGTGGTCAAGCTTGTGCGCGAAAGTAAATTCTTGCTCGCCATATGTGAGGAAAAATTCATAAGGATGAGTACCAAACATACATGGAGTCTGTTTCCTAAAAGAGTAAAGGGAGAGACCATGGATACCCAATTGCTTTTACAGCCCTTAAAAAGTTTTGCTTTTATTTTGTTGGTATCACTTCATAGATAAAGTCAATCAATTGAATAAAAATTAATAATATAGGAAATTAAGGACACAAGTGGGCTTCGAATACGCGTCCATCGCTGATCAGTGGCGCCCATCTGGGTTTCAAATCCCTCTATATCTATTTTCTAATTTCCTTTTATGAATTTGATTTTAAGCCTAGTATGAGCAACAAGCTAAAACAATAATAAAATCTTGGAAGTTAATTGAAGTAGACATAATTATGTTGCCGTACGCTTTCTAGGTATGTTTCACAGACATGAAATATCAGCCAAGTAACAACGCGCGTCTAGACACAAAATAAACAGCGACTTCCACAAATATTAGTTTGGTTTCCAAATATTCTGCCAATATGCAAATAGGGTATATTTCTCTACACGCTAGAGCCAGAACATCGACATTTGGGTAGAAATACGTTTTTCTTAATAAAAAAGGCGACTCACTCTAGAAATTTCTCATGTGTAGTTGGCATTTATAAGTTATCTATACTAATATTATAAAGCTGAAGAGTTTGTTTGTTTGTTTGTTTGTTTACTTGAACGCGCTAATCTCAGGAACTACTGGTCCGATTTGAAAATTTCTTTCAGTGTTAGATAGCCCGTTTAACGAGGAAGGCTATAGGCTATATATCATCACGCTACGGTCAATAGGAGCGGAGCACCAATGAAGAATGTTTCAAAATCGGGTTGATTTTTTTCCATTCGACAGCTTCCCCTGCGTGCGCTGCGTAAACGGTTTAAGATTCGCCAAAATCATGTACGACAGAATTGTTCTTCCGTAAAAGTTCTAAAAAAAAGTCCACGACAGCATATGTCTATCTTTTAAGGTTGGCTCACTATAACCATTTTTATGCTTACCAAATTTGTTCAAAAATAATGCGTTATTTGCAAAGGTGTTTTTATACACATGAATATAAATCCATATCCAAATAAATACGTTATTCATCACAAGTGTTTAATTAAAAACAAAATTGCCCTTTATCTATCTATACTAATATTATAAAGCTGAAGAGTTTGTTTGTTTGTTTGTTTACTTGAACGCGCTAATCTCAGGAACTACTGGTCCGATTTGAAAATTTCTTTCGGTGTTAGATAGCCCGTTTAACGAGGAAGGCTATAGGCTATATATCATCACGCTACGGTCAATAGGAGCGGAGCACCAATGAAGAATGTTTCAAAATCGGGTTGATTTTTTTCCATTCGACAGCTTCCCCTGCGTGCGCTGCGTAAACGGTTTAAGATTCGCCAAAATCATGTACGACAGAATTGTTCTTCCGTAAAAGTTCTAAAAAAAAGTCCACGACAGCATATGTCTATCTTTTAAGGTTGGCTCACTATAACCATTTTTATGCTTACCAAATTTGTTCAAAAATAATGCGTTATTTGCAAAGGTGTTTTTATACACATGAATATAAATCCATATCCAAATAAATACGTTATTCATCACAAGTGTTTAATTAAAAACAAAATTGCCCTTTATCTATACTAATATTATAAAGCTGAAGAGTTTGTTTGTTTGTTTGTTTACTTGAACGCGCTAATCTCAGGAACTACTGATCCGATTTGAAAATTTCTGTCGGTGTTAGATGGCCCGTTTATCGAGGAAGGCTATAGGCTATATATCATCACGCTACGGTCAATAGGAGCGGAGCACCAATGAAGAATGTTTCAAAATCGGGTTGATTTTTTTCCATTCGACAGCTTCCCCTGCGTGCGCTGCGTAAACGGTTTAGGATTCGCCAAAATCATGTAGGACAGAATTGTTCTAATTTGCATTATCACCGTCCAATTTTTGCAATAGTGTTACAAAATACTATATTATTATAGTCAATGTCATATTATAGTTAAGACATACATATATTGTGTCACTTAGTCCGGGTGAGAAAACAATCATAGAATACTTTGCTGTTTCCGAATATCCACGCGGACGGAGTCGCGGGCACAGCTAGTTATTTTATATAATTAATTAAAGAACAACTTTTTTTATAGTAAAAAGTCTTAATTCTCAGATCATCATTTGAACGTTTTATAATTTAAAACAAACACTTGAATTGATGTGTAGTCTTCCAATTATTTGACATAAGGTTTCTTAACAAGATAAACTACTTATGATACCGACTGTATTAGAGGTGACCTCATTTTTAAAATTATATTTTCCCTTAGAAATCTACGAGAAATTAAAATATCTTCGAACCCCTCACATCTTTCAAGACTGCTCCTACCAAAATATTATTCTTTACGTGACAACTGGACACAATACTGCAATCTAGATATGGATACTAACTGAAACTAACGTCCAAGTGTCTTGTATGTGTGTGTAGTAGGTGTTTGTACTCATGAACGTTCGAGAGTGTGTGTGTGTTACTTACACGAGAATCTTCGAGTGTGTGTGTGTAGGTGTGTGTGTTACTTACACGAGAACCTTCGAGTGTGTGTGTGTCATACATCTAGCTGACTCCTAACTTATGAAAACTTGGAGCAACGGAAACTAGTTTCGAGCGAATCTATGATGTAAATCTGACTAGTACTTGAAGTAGAACAACTATGATATGATCGTGTTTGATGGTGGCAAACTAGATAAGTATGTTTATCGAATGTTTTGACTGCACTTTGGATCTGTCGTTCAATCATTAGTCAAAGTCATTTTACGAAGAGTAATTATAATGAGGTAAGAGGAGATGAGTATATATATATGTATATAATAATATAATGAGGCAAAAAGTTTGTGCCAGAATCGTTAAAAATTAAAATATTCTAACAGTCGCTCTCTTCCTCCCTGTATAAAAATAGGCGTGACTATGATCTCTATTACATTGGGACCTAAAACCATAACTGGCGAAATGTGGGTGTACTATATGTGCACCTCTGCCTACCCCTTCGGGGAATACAGGCGTGATGTTATGTATTGTATTTGATTTTCTGCTTTGAGACTTACTATAGCTAGTCAGAATAGGCGAGATACTCAACAAGCTTCTGTGTAAGAATAGACAATAACTTACTACCTTCATAATTCCCCCTCAAAATAGAGATAGCGACATTCATTCGGTGCGCACTTGAGACGGCTGAGTGGTTACCCATTGTGTTGCAGAGTTGTGCTGTAAAAGCTCCAATGTAAGACAAACACAGGACTCTCAACTGTACTTCACTTGAACAAGTAAGAACTACTTCATCACTAAATAAGTAAACAGTAAAATAATTTTGTTTACGTCAGTACTTTGTGGAGTACAGTTGGGAATAGAAGTGTAGTCTTAGGTGTAAATGGGCGACTACCGCTTAATTTACGGTAAAAGTGCGACCGTTTTTCTATCGTATAGGAAACTGGGTGAAGCAATTGAAAGAACTTACTTCGTCACGTACTAGGTATAAGTTTATTTTTATTAAATGTCGCCCTACACTGATTTTTTTTTTCAATATGGATGGATTTTTCAATGGTGGATGCGTTTCACAAACACCCAGACTGGACACATAGATCTTCGGATCACCCAAAGTTTTGTCCCGAGCGTGAATCGACGGCGCATGGGTAGTGCAGCAGTTCAATCGCTTAGCCACTGCACTAATTATGCCATAATAAACATGCAATCACATCTGTGATTCCTAAAGAGAAAGGCAGGCGTTTTTGTTTATCAATTTATTTTATTTTTATTCATAACTATAAACCTGGATTTATGATAATATCTCGTCCCAATAAGGGTCACAGCATACATGTATAAAATTGGAAAGGGATCGATACTATATCACCTTTCACCTCGCTGTCAAACAGGCGTCAACCTTACGTAACCACGTGACTAAAGCGGATCAGCTGCTTCGATATATCGACTCGGCTACGGTAAGGCGACGTCGCTTACTGCCGGTCCCGAAGCGAGGCGTTTGCGTTACGGATCCGATTAGTGTGCCTTGCAGTAGGGAGTTTCATACAAAGAAACACAGCTCGAGTTGATACGGTTACGATCCCTCTCCGGGTTTATATATTTGTGCTAAAACCTTGAACCAAGTCATGTACTCACATTTGAGGTATTTTTACAACTTTCACAAACAAAATGGGGCAGTATGGTAGCTATTGATCACCATTTATCACGAATCCATATAAAATACAACTGTTCTTAGTTAAAAAATATATCATAACGTCATCCGCATTAGTATATTCCAGCAAACGTAGCGCTGAAAACTGCACTCGGTGCGCCAAATCGCTAGTTTTAACGTGTTTCTACGAGTACTGTGTAAGCAATTAAAGTTGGCTGCAGAGTTAATAAAAAGCGAAATAGCCGCTGAGCGGTGCAATCGTGAGGCGAATTACAGAGATAGCATTTTGATTTGAACTAGTGTGTAATGATAATTTTAGTTTGATACTTTAGGGGATCATAAAATGAAAGTGTACACAAACTTTTTGATAGTCTTCACAAGTTTTTATCGTTTGTTACCCGTAAAACAATGCATTGAACTATGAGTTAATGTTTTTCAAAAACCTTTTGAAATGAATAAACCAAGAAGCATTTTATCGCTCTCCTAAAAGTACAACTTGCAATTATTTTAGCAGCACCAAATAGTTAATGTTCTCCTAGCTGAATTTCGGTCACGGCGACCAATCACATCTGAGACTAGCTAACTACGCTGGAAATTTAAAGCGCACAAGTATGCGCGCGAACACAGGTGCACCGATATTCCCTCACTCTCATAGTCTGGTAGACCGACACGACCGGACAGATCAGACGCAAGACCACAGGCTTAACGTTCCCTCCGAACTACGGAACCCACAAACACATAGAAAATACCTTTATAAAGAATTGCCACGGCATCTTCCGCACTACTTTATATAATCAAGCCCCTGATTCCGGCTTAATTGACTGCATGCCTGAATAAATATAAGTTTAAAAACCATTTTATTTTTCACAAAAATAATAGAATCTAATAATTATTTATTTTCCATGTAATTAAAACTCCAGTAGCACGTAATTGGCCATAAATTTCGAGAATCATTATAATATTAACCTAATTTCAGTATTTCATTTCGAAAATTGAATATAAATATTAAATTAAGTAAATAATTGCTAGCTGTGCCGGAGGCGAAGACTCGGTCGTATCTACGAAGTATTAGTTTTCCAAGAATCCGACTAAATATGTACCTAATATTATAAATAGTATTTCAATAGGATTATTTAGGGTGTGTCCCCGCCCTAGTTCTTGAAAATGAACATCATAAATTATACTGAATTATATTCGATCGATTCGATATTATATTAGGTCCACAGTGGAATGCAACGGGCTGATGATGACGATAATTATTAGATCAATTATTACTAACTACTAAAGTACAATTTGTTGTAAATAAATGGGTGATATAGTGGTTATAGAAAAATTATAATGCTCCACAATGATTGTACATAATACCATTTCCGATGACGATAACCTCGTGAACGGAGAAAAAGATAAACAAAATAAATATCTTGAATTGGCGCTCGAGGTTGTCGATAATTGAGGTGTGGATTTAGCAAGCAATATGCAGATAGTCCTTTGTTCAACAGTAGACGTCTTCCGGCTGATGATGATGCAGATAGTCGTTACAATAGATTGCCACATGGTCAAGAATCTCGAACAACACCTGAAGAGGCTCACGGTAGGCGGTTGGGTTGATAAAGAAAGTAGTACTCCTC
Source organism: Abrostola triplasia (assembly GCA_946251915.1). Lineage (NCBI taxonomy): Eukaryota > Metazoa > Arthropoda > Insecta > Lepidoptera > Noctuidae > Abrostola > Abrostola triplasia. The sequence continues at coordinate 1,972,344 of OX276434.1, read as the reverse complement.
GATATGGCGCGCAATAAGAATAGATACCTCTCTCTAAAGCCCTAATCACTTAGAGCTAATTGTGCCTTAAAATAGGAATAAGGTAACCCTAAAACATGAGACTGGATACTGCCCGGCAAAATATAAGTGAACAATAATACGAGCATAAATATTGACTATCATTAATTCAAAATTGTATACGCCCCCCTCAATTTCCCTTCAACCTTCCCTAACAACCATTAACATTTTCGTCGAATTAATCGAATTATGATTTGACAATAAAGTCGGTATAGCACTGTATAAAAACGCTGCTTCGCAAAATGTGTGACCTCATACTATTGGACCCTTAAAACCACATCACTCAACGTCAGGTCATAAAAAGTGACCGAAGATAGAAATCTATTTCTAATAAGTATTTTTTGTCGGTCCAACCTTCGAGGTAGAGATTATATCGAAGTTACCCCGATGGGGTTGAGTTCTTGGGTTTATTCAAAGAATCCAAGGTTTGATCGTGACCATGCTTACTATTGAATAAAATGCGTCGAGGAGTTTGAATTCTATGCTATTTTATAAATGTGTCAAACACATATTAGGTATACATATACGAGTATTAAATCTACTCGTCAAGCGTCCTGCAACTTGTCTAGGACGCTTCATATTAAATTTATGCATTTCTTTTTTTTTCCTATTTTTTCTGACTAGGGTCTGAGGTTTGAATAATAATAATATATTATTTTAATTAGATATATCTCACTACAGTACCTACACAATAAACACCTGTTGGACTAAAAGATAGCATTACTATTTTGATTAATAAACTATCAAATCGTTTTAATGATTTGAAGGATACGAACTGTCCAAACCAAGAGCATTCTAACCAAAGGCCGGTCAGCCTTCAGTCAATCACGATCTTCGCAAATGGATTACTTTGGTATCTGCCTACAGGTATGAATTTATGTACGTGGAGTATCGAATATTAGAACCAATTCTCTTTAACATATCAAAATAAACATGCGGTCAAAGTTGCGGCCACATGCTAGGTCAAATAAGTATTCCTTTGTGGTACGACCTTCAATTTCAAGATAATACCTAACAAAAGTGTAATATCATGTATGTATCTTTAGCTCTGTCTAGACGAAAATGTAGAGCTTATTTGTATGATGATGTCGTAGCAGTGTTTGTAATTATAATACTAGAAAAATTTACTTTAACTTTGTCGAATATTATGTTATATCATCATCATCAGCTTTTAGTTTAGGTTAGGTTAGACCTACTGCTGGGCATAACACTTCTTAAACCACACGCTGTACAGTTTTGGGCCTTTTATATACAGGTCTTACCGTGCACAGCAGCAATATCATCATTGTATTCATTATTTCTACCCAGGTCTTAGTGCTCAGGAGTCGAGCTTTGCAAACGCTAGACCAACGAAGTAGTTAGGTCTTTAAACTATTTTATAGTTCCTCTCTATAATTTAACCTACTTACAACTAAAATATGGTATTCTCTACCCGTCTTGTTCTGCTTATTGTTGCTCAAAGTGAACTGAATTTTAGGAACTAAAACAAGTACGAAGGAAGTTCGGAGTTCAGCAGGACTTAGCTGTGCCGAGTGCTAAGGAATTGTTTCCAACAATTTTGTTTATGACTATTATGAGCATAAGAATGAGTCTTACTCCGAGACCCATTTTATCACTTTTACTTAACTCAGACTTATTAAACAACTTTGGTTAAACATAACATAACCTATACTCCCTAAAAAAGTAGGCAGGGGTATGTAGCACACCCATATTTCGCCAGTTATGTTATAGATCCCAATGTTATAAAGGGCGAGCCTATTGCCATTAACCGGGCATAAATCCAGTCTCCGTGCTGCTACTGGGAAATATCTAATGAAAAAACCCCAAAACACTGCTCGACACAGGATTCCAACCTGGAGTCCTACCCCATGTCCAGCATTCGCACTTAGCGACCAATAAACCAATAAGACTGGCTTTGTTAGTTGATTTTGATGGGAATTATCCGCACTTAGCAACTTGATTGGACCATTGTGCGTGATGTGATTTCTTTCTTTTACTCCAACAATCGCAGCTCATTCTAGAAGGCAGTGGCTATGTAACGCTTAATTTTGTACCAATTAGCTCGTTCTTCCAAGCAGCTGAAGTTAATTATTTTGCTTTGCCTAATGTATGTATGTATAGTACTAAGAAGCCACAATAAAATTAATGAAAATGTTTGTCAGAATACTAGAATCCAGTTCTAATTACTGATTTTGTTAGTGCTAAAAGAGCAAATAGGTTATTCATTATTTTTTTATTAATTAACAGTTAATATAATTCTTTTAGTTGCAACAGTGCAGTCGCTTCAATTGAAACTAAAATATCTGATACCGTTACGTGCAACAGCGCGCCGTCTCGCTCACTCAACGGAAAACGACCTGCAATGCTAGCTCATAATAAGGCCCCTGTATAAAGAGTAAGGCCTGAATATTGTTCTACAGTTTTTTTTTTATAAACGTCGCCCCACACTAGGAATTTCTCCTGTATCGTGGGTGCGTTTCACAAAACATGAAATATCACATACAACAAACACCCAGACTCGGGACAAACATCAGTGGTTCGCACAAAGTTTTGCCCCGTGCAGGGATCGAACCCGCAACCCTTAGCGCAGCAGTCCAATTGTTTAGCCACTGCGCTAATCAGGTCGTCAGTTGTTAGGTTAATTCATTAAAAGCAATATAAATATTACTTCATACACCAAAAGTATTCTTGGCCGTATTTTTGTACCAGTATTGCACAGAAAAAAAGAAAGTTCATCTCGTTGGTTTTTATGAAATGTTTTCCCTGTTTTGACATCTACGAGAATATCTTAGTAAGGATATAATACTGATAAACTGTGACGTATGACGTTATATTATGTGAACGTAAGCACATTAATATTTATAGGATACATATTTGGTCATTCATTCTATATTTTTGTAGTGTTCCATGTAGGTTAGTGTGTCTAAGTAAATGATGCGGCGACAATACGAAACAAAGAAAAGTAAGATTTTTTCACAAATAGTATGAGACAATAGAAGACTATAACAGTTTTCTTTAAGACTTATAGAACATTTTTTTATCGTTGACATCACAATTTAATAAGAATGGTTGAAACCTACAATGCTGAATTCGAACATATTAATATACCTTTAATATTGTTTGTGTATCTTTAAGATTTTACAAACTTATTTATTAAACACACTGTATAAAACTTGATGATGCCAAGTGACGACCTGTGTGGCGGAGTGGCTAAGCGATTGGACTGCAGTACTGAGGATAATTCGATTTCTGTACGAGACAAAAATGTGTGTGATCTATAGACGGTTCACCCGAAACAGAGTGTTTGTGTATGTGATTTTTCATGTTTATGAAACATACCCACGATACAGGAGAAATTCCTAGTGTGGAGCAATGTTTATTAAAAAGAGTATTTATTTCTTCTTCTTTTTTCTATGCCTGTGGCTATTATCTATTATGCATGAACAGCTGACCAACTAGTGTCTATTTTTCATCCTTCTTTTAATCTGTGGACAGCACTATGGGCCTCGTTATCTCTGGTTTCTTTGTGCAATCTTTTTGTATCATTTATTATAATGTAGCCGTTTGTATTCCCTTATAATTAAAATTTAAAAACATAAAATATACGAGACTGAAATTGTAATTTAAATCGTGTTACCTACCTAAACATTTCCCTAAAAGGGAAAGTTGCGCCAAAAAATATACTAAGGCTGGGTTGCACCAACTTACTTAAACATTAACAAACGTGTTAAAGTAGCGGTTAGGAAAAAATGCGTTGCACCATTTGACAATTTGTTAGATTATGTCATAACTTTAACAGTAACCATAACCGCCCAAACGTTGGTTAAAGCTATTGTTAAAGTCAATTATAACATTCGCAGATTTTTATATGACAATGACAGCGGCAGCAAAATTTATCAATTGACAGCGTCATTTGAGATTTCATCTAGTATTCCCATTTTTTAATATTTTCGCCACTGCTTTGGGGTACATAAGATCTCATTTTACTGGAAACTCTAACTACTAACCTTTTTTTTTTTATTTAGGGATTTAAGTACACATTTGTGACTATGTCAATCCCATCGTACTACAATAAGTAACTTAAACAAATTTTGGTCTTAAACATACACATGATACTTAATATTAACTAATTATTAATTAAGAAAGAGTACAATATTTTTGCTGCATCAGTAATGGGTTCAGCTAAGATTCCATGAAACAAACCTATGTCCATTGCTGACAACTTTAATGCGTTACAAAGCGCTTTCCTTCTGCTAGCGTATCGGACACACTAACTACTAGCCTTAACTGTACCAAAGAAAACGATGGTGCAACCTAATCCGTATCCAGTCCCAATGTTAAAGTCAGCGTTACTGTTATCCAATTTGACATTAACCATAACTTTAACCACTAATATCGTGCAACCCAGCATAAGTATAACATAATAATGAATAATAGACACAGTCCTCATTCCTTTTATGCAGGTCATAAATAATGGAGAACCCATGTACGTCACAGTCAAAAGGCATGTTTATTTCGTGATAAAAGGTGACAGCGCTCACTGGGGAACTATTCTAACTTTGAACATGGCAAATAAATTTTGCGGCCAACGTTTTGAATGGAGTTTATTTATTATTTAAACAAAAAAGATGTTAATGTAGTGCGTAGTTACACCTAATTGTAAGATGTCAGGACTTTAAAGCTTGAAATAAACATAACATAACATCACGCCTGTATTCACCGAAGGGGAAGGCAGAGGTGAACATATAGTACACCCACCTTTTTTTTAGGTCCCAATGTAATTGGGGGCGAGCCTATTGCCATCAACCGGGCACAAATCCAGACTCCGTGCTGCTGTTGAGATTTACCAAATGGAAAAACCCAGTAACATTTTGCCCGACCCGGGATTCGAACCCAGGACCTCGTGCTCAGCAGTCGCGCTTAGCAACCACTAGACCAACGAAACAGGCAACAGTGCTTGAAATAAATATAACTGAAACTGGAACTTTGGTTTCAGGTCCCTTACCATAAATTCTTAATTATAATAAAAGCATATAACCCACTGCAGGACCCACTACGATGTTTTCCGTCACCGTTGGTCAGTAGGGTCTTAGAATATCTAAGAAAGTATTAATGAAATTTAAAAGTTTCATTTGTGATTGATAGGTGTCACTAAAATGTCCACATATTTTGCTTTTGATCACTTGGATTATGGTCTAAAGTATAGCCATAAAAATAGACACAATATAAAATCACAAATTGTATTTTAAATTAACAATGTCAAAGGACCATAGTCTATAATATACCCTTTAGAGTTTAGTTTTTACACTAATAGTTAAATACCTAAATCTTTTAATTGTTTTCACATTCACGCTCAACAAGAATTTACAAAGGTGTTAAATTGCATTATAATTATATAGTTTTTGTATTTTTCTCTTTTCACTACAATATAAACAACTCTATCTCCCTTTGAGTCTCGGTCCTAAGAGCCGGCGCAGTATTGTTCATCTCGAATAACAAACGTTAATCAACAATGTCTGCAAAGCTTTATTATGTTAATTTTCCTTTTTAACCGTTCATTCATTCCGTTTTAACGAAGCGGGTGCCGCAAGACGGGTGTCGCCGACATGGAAAGCAGAGATAGCGGAACATCTAAACTGTGGTCAAGCATACAAAAAAAAATGGATACTATGAAAAGACTGGCTGTAGACCGGTAGTGCAATACTGTAGCGCAATAAAATACCTATAAAAAACAATATGAAGTATGCCAGGATTGTAGCAAATGGAAATCCGTGGTCTCTGCCTACCCCTCAGGAAAAAAAACGTGACTTTATGTATGTAAAAACAATAATTTCCTCCAGTGCACAAGTATGCGCGCAAACATAGGTGCACTCCTTATTCCCTCGCTCTCATAGTCCGGTGGGACGGTAGACCAACACGACCGGAGAGAGATCAGGCACAGGACCAACGGCTTAACGTACCTTCCAAAGTACGAAGGGTCACGACATGTGAAAACGGTCACCGTTCTTAAGACTGACCGCGGCAAGCGCTGCTTAACCACGCAGATCGACTGATCCTTTAGTTAAATAAGTTTTTCTTTTTAATGGATGTTTACTGGTTAACATAAGCCCCTTGTATTAATTCAAGCAAAGCATTACGATATCAATAAATACTGTTCAATAAGAACAGGAAGGGATTAGTGGAGATTTTCCCGTAACGTATAATACCAAACTGCTTTTAAACGAATATAGGAAGTCCAGGAAAATTCTATATCAGAAACTGGAGGAAAAAATGGACGAACTCCAAAAAGCCCACATCTGTTTGTTTTCCGGCAAAGGCTTCGCTGGTTCGACGGCGGCCATTTTGGAACTGTGTTATTCGTCGAGTAAGCTGCTGATACACGGTCAAAAAATACAATTTCGGTTTTCTCTGTTCGTATTTTTTTATTAATCTGTGACTTATGTTTTTTCTCGCCCTGTAAATTTGGCGAAAATACACCGGTGTTTATTGAAGGGGAGAGTCGAAACTATGAGTGACGATGACGGTGGTTTTCTGAATAGCTGCAAGTTTTGTGAATTATAAAGAAGGTTCGATTGATGGAGCTGTAGTTATTAGAATATAATTTAGAGGGATAACCACGCACGTTAAGTCTAACAAGTATGTTCTTACATTACATTATTTTAAAACCTTTTGTTTCTTTCTTCCTACTGCTATCCAAATCCAAATTCTGCCCCATATTACACGAGACTTACACAGAGCAAAAGAACGCTAACAATAAGAATAATAATCATGTTGAAATTCTTATAAATAATAGTTGAAAAATAATTAAGCATTTTATAATTAGACACACTAATATTATAAAGGCGAAAGTTTGTGAGTGTGTTTGTGTTGTTTGTTACCTCTTCACGCTCAAACGGCTGTATTGATTTTGATGAACTTTGTAATAGGTATGGTGGTAGTTGACACCCTGAATTAACACATAGGCTACTTTTTATCCCGAAAAAATGTAGCGGGTAACACCACGGGGCGGAGCAAGTTCATCATAAAACCGTCTACAGCTTTTAAACCATCACCATAAGTAAATAGGGTGAAAATAACACGTGTAACTAGGGGTCGATTCTATAGTCTATGTTCATAATAGAGAACCATTTTCCTCAATTCACCCTCACAAATTGCATACAACGGGAAGCAACAGGATGTACTATGATTCGTTACTCCCCTAATGAACGAAAATATCAAATAATATCACAAATATAGAAGGAAAAAGGTTTCCTTCTTTTTTTGGAGCAATCGACATTCTCCTGATAAGTTAAAAAGATCCTTATGTTGTTTGACATTGAAGTCAATTTGCTGTACTCAAAACTATGAAAAGTAATGTTGCAAGGTGTTACTTTACCGTTGCCTGACAATGCCTCAATTGCTCCTGTATTGTACGTGCTCTTTACAGACTTAAGTTCCCAAACTCTTGACAATAACCTGTCGATTATACAAATTTTTGTGGCATTGAATTGAATCTAAAATCTCCTTATGCTGCGATCTCCCTCCAAAGAGGTATTCTAATTCGTAGTCCAAAAATCCCACATTTTGCTGTTCATCATAAACAAAAAAAAACCTACTGACGAACATAAAATCTCTTTCTTTCTGAAGTAGGTTAAAATTATTATTATAGGTTGCTTGACCGCCTCGTCCATCTAGTGATCACTCAGCACGATGCCTGGGCATGAAGTTTTGGGTTCCCGGGTTTCCGGGAATCCCGAGTGGGGCAAAGTGTTACTGTATTTTAGCATTAGATAATTCTCAGTAGCATTACGGAGTCTGGATTTGTGTCCGACTGGTGGAAATAGGCTCGCCCCATATTATATTGGGACCTATAACATGACTGGCAAAGTGTGGGTGTTCTTTACAGTCTTCTTTGCCTACCCCTTCAGGGAATACATACATGTTGCTTTTTTTATTACTTTTGGCAACCCATAATTGTCTTCTATCGGACTAACATTGGGTTCGTTGTCTCTTACGGACGTTTTAGGCGCTGGAATTTTTAATATTCGTCTCCTACATCTTCATCCTTCAAATACCCAACAGTAATCAATTCTTGAGCTTAAAATAGAAAACATTATCAAATTCCTCGCACATTCTGCAGGCTGAATTCCTGGTAATCCAAACCGAAATAAATTACGTTGGATAACGGTAGTAGGCCATCGGTCATTATAATCCGGCCAGTGACGTCACGATTGACGATATCAATGAGAGTAATCTGGACTGAGGTGACATGCCAGAACCTGGCTTTGTAACCTGGATTTAAGCTTTAAATTTTAAAAAGATGGATATTTGTCTGTATAATCTGAATGCTAATGCTGGGCTGCACAATATTAGCGGTTAAAGTTATGCTGTCAAATTTGACGATAACAGTAATGCTGACTTTAACATTGAAATAGTTTTTTCCTTCGGTTTATGAACTATACATTGGCATAGACATAATACTTAGACTTCAAGCTATTCATCCGAAAATATAGGTATTTATAATAAATATCTAGAAGAAATGCTTTTGTGTTGGGCTAAAAAATTTTGCAGTCGATCATAAAAATTGTGGCTAGGCACTTTACAATTCTGAAGCGATCATAAATTCTAATAAAAAATATCCAGACAGCATTGGAATATAAGAACATTCGTCTAAAATCATATTTATTATTAGCATACGTCTCAAAATCAATTGCAAGTATTATTTCTGTCTATTCCTCTCACGTTGTATACCTATAGCTGACCCCAATTTGAGCTAAGATCCGATAGTTTCAATTTATGGGATGAAATTGATATAACTTAATGCATTTTGTTCTTCAAGGCAATCTAGAAATAAAATATGGTAATAAATTCATCTAAAGCTAGAATGTAACTATTCGCATTTTTTGTGTTTCTTTCATCTCAATAATGTATTGACAAGGCTATTTGTAGGGGTGATTCTATATCTATGGCATGAGCAATAAGCAATACTTATGCCCATAAGTCAAAATTTGGTATTCAGTACTCAGTAGTACATGAGATGGGTTTCTTCAAGTTACCGCTAGACCAAAAGCATGGTATGAATTACTCAATAAGCAAGACATCATTTTTATTACATCGAGTTATAGTATGATAATAAAAAAAAAATCATAATAATTAAACTCATAAATATGATAAATTGATAATTAATATTGTTGTTTCTTTCAAACATTTTAATTGAAGCTTATAAACTTGTTTAGGTTTATCTAAAGTTAAAACAAAGCATATTGTTGAATTTCATTCAAAACAAAAGCCTGAATCTTTTTAAACAGTGTAGATTTCATTACGAATTCTTCTGCCCTTTGAACTTTACAGAGATACGGACCTATCAAGATGTTGAATAAATTATCAAGTGGACCCAATTTATCTAAGTTAGTACTAAACTTTATTGGTTCTGAATAGTTAATAAGGTTGCCCCACCGGTCAAGCGCGTAAGTAGCTTCAAAGAAGACTAAACATCATATTTGGCCCCTTTGATACTTAATATTTGGATAAAAATTGGATTAAGCATATCAAGACTATGAATATTCAGTACGTATACAAAATTTATAAGCATAAAATAAATTTTTGTTCGTTAGTCTCGCTAACACTCGAGAACGGCTGGACTGGTTGGTCAAATTTTGGTCTTGAAATTCGGTAGAAATCCAGGGAAGGTTTAAATGGCAAGATGGCGGTACGAAGTTCGCCGGATCAGCTAGTAAGTATTAAAATTATTTAGGTAATTTGCTGGAGATTTGGCTGGATAGAACTGACATAAATATACATCACATAGTACGGTTTATTTACATGTATTTAAGAAAACTATATTCGGTAAATAAATATATTGTATGAGAAGCAAGTGCCATATGATACTAAACCAACACAAAGGTATACTATGTGGGGGTGCCTTACAGTTAGTGCTATATCAAACTGAAAAGTCTGATACGAAACCTAAATAAAAATACCTAAAGATCTTAATTACTCAATCACCAAAGAATTAGGGAAGTCCATCTTCTCCCTATCTTCGAAAAAATAGGCCTAATGACGTTGTTTGTCATGACTTGTTTAACTCACTGCAATTTACATTCCTCGTCCTTTTCAAGGAAACAATTTCTTCTAATAAACTGGATATTTGCCTTGCAAAACTCTACTAATTAATTTGGGTACGCTGAATTCAGTGGCTATATAAATTCTGTGCCCGGTAGGTCAATTCTCGTAACTTAAGATGTTTCTGAGCAGTGCAATAGCGATGTGGTTTCGATGAAAACCAACAATTTTCTTATTGAATTGTATCGTGCGAAATGTGAGGACCGCAGTCTGTTAATTGTTTTGAATTCATAAAAGCTTGCTGTTTAAAATAATAAATGTTGTCGGAAAGATTGGGGTTCATTTTTTATGCCCATCAAAGGTGATCATCATCATCATCATGATCGGCTTTTATGTGACGACCCACTGCTGGGCTTAAGCTTCCTCCCTTAAACGCCACTGATATCCAACGGGATAGCTAACGAAATTTAAAGTATATCGATTAAACAAATGCTTTGGAGCCATTTTAATGAGTGTGAGATGAGGACCGCCTCATATTTGCACACTTAAGTTCCTCTAGCGCGTGCACTATAAAGTACGAGAATTAACCTACAGATCTATAACACTAAGAATCTGCAAACTTCATTATCATATTCCTCACAATTTGATTAATAGTAAACAGCCCATTGTACCCTTGTATTGGACTGTTTGTTTCGTGAAGTTGAAACTTCAAGAACAAAGTGAGTTGCTTAGTTAAGAATACGTGAACATGAGTTACATCAAACAATCTTGGAACGAAGCTGCAGTGTTCAAACTAAAACAGAAATTAACAATACAGGCTTTAAGTTTGCAAGGTTGGTTGCTTGCAACAAAGCTAGTTTAAGCACTGAAACGCATGACCAAACAGCTAAATATGACCGGCTAGCTACTGTTTAAGCCTGACTGCATGGAAGAACAGCACAATACCTACCTATTATTTGTACCTACTAAAAGCACTTCGAATTGATTTTACAAGGCTGCAAAATGCAGATTCAAATCGAATACAACTCTCAATGTGACTTTTTAATGCCATAAATTCTTTTTTTGGATATTAAGACCCGCTGACTAATAGTGATGGTAAACATCGTAAGGAAACCTGGATTTAACTATCCAAATTGCCATCCCGTAGTGAGGTAACCCGGCGATCAATGCTCAATCTAAGAACAGGTATTTGCAGTGGGACAGCTATAGGTTGTTATTATATTTTAGAAGCATTAATGCGATGATATCCGAATGGTATGACTGTTGCACTGCCAAGTCAAAGGTCGCAAGTTTAAATTTCGAGACGAACCAACGTCTTTTCAAATTTTTATGCGTATTATTAATTAGTTATCAGTTTTTTAAAACTGTGAAGGAAAACATTGTGAGGAAAACGGCACAGCTGAGAGATATTTCAACGGTGTGTAAAGCCACGTCAGTGGCCTACAGGCGGTTTAAACGCTACACCAGAATGTTCATGAACCATACGATAAGAAGACGATAGAATAACTACACGAAATGTAAGTAAAATTATGCCTGTATCCCCCAAAGGGTATCTGACTAACCCTTAGGTTACTCCCCCCCCCCACACAAGTCCCCTTTGGGGTTCATTCCACCCACATTAAAAACGGTGATTATACGAAAAAGTATTTAAATTATGTATACAACCTATATTAAGGGCTTAAACGTTTAAAAAGCGTCAAGTCCGAGGACATCTAGATAATTATAACCATCGGGGCCTTATTTCCAGACCTCTGCCTGGTAAAGGTAAGCTAAAAATAGAGCTTATGTTCTAAATAAGTAACACTATTATGTACTATCTTTGACATTTTTAATATTTAAATAATGTTAACTTAGTTTTTTGGCTTAGCGTTTTTTTTTGTTCTTACCTTTCGGCAATTGTTTTCATTATTTATAATATTTTATGTTTATTATTTCTTTAATCTTCCCGCGTAAGTCTCACAAAATGTTTAATGTTAATACTCTGTTTTACAAAGGATAAATATTATTACAAACATGTTAAGTCCGATTAATCCCGTTAGCAGTCAGAGACTAAGTCGAAAAAATATTCCAATAAAAACTATACAAAAAAAATATGCATTAGAAGATAGTGTATTTTTGTGAAGATTATTTTTTGGACATTTTCAAAGAATATTTTCTTAAGCGAAAATAAATAATCATATTCTACGACAAAACCAAAAATTTTGTCAATCTCTCCACGCTAACCCGTTTACGAATTGGAGACTTGATAGAATATTTTCCGCATGAAAAAATCTCATATGTCACGAACATCAATTTCGCTAAAAAAACAATATGTGGCTAGGTCCGTAACTCTGACGAAACGTTATTTCGTTAAAATTATTTCGTCACCGAAAAAGCGTTCGTTACTTGGCAACGTATTTATAACACGGGCTTTGTAACTAATTACCTATAAGCGAATTTCATGGGTCACTGAAATTTTAGACACTTGAACGCCTCTTATCAGAAAAACCTGTTTTGTCCACTGAGTAAGATCCTTAATTTTATATCGTACCTTATTTATTCCGGTGGAAAAACGAATTCACTTAACAAAGACGCAAAAATGTCACTTCCAAAAATCGAAAATCCTTACCGACCAAAGAATCCGATTAAATGAATCGTAAAACCATCTCCAATAATTTATCTTCCATGCAAATACTCGATTTCTTTAACAACAATATCGGGCAATACATTATCATATGAATACGATATCAGCACTTCAAAAACATTTTACACTAGGATATATAAAAAAAAATCACTTCACTCACCGTTATTTTTTATTAAATCACATTTGCAGCACGTAGAACTAGGTTAAGGAGATAACGGTTTATAACTTTGCAGGTAACCGTAGTTTCAGGCACTCGCGCCGACTGCACGCACAACACACGACAAGTACGTCCGAACGGAATAGTTGCCCGCGTAGCACTGGGAGACGCGCAGTCTCCGAATCATGCCCGTACCAGCTCCCAAATGACTCGCGTAGCCCGTAGCGTTGCTACGCCGTAGCTCCGACGCTACGACGCTCATAAATTATGATAAACGCGTTTATTTAATTACGCCGATGGGCGCGACAATTTTTTTCTACCGAAAATTTCAAGTAGTCACATAGAATAACAATTTGATCTTGTTTGTATTGAATTTCGGTCTGAATTTATTTGGACAGCGCTCACAAAAAATGTTAGCCGTTTCATCGATACGACTGAAACAAATATTTTTGTTTGTTTCACTAAATAAACTTTTTAGTATCAAATGAATTGTTGGCTTAGCTATTTTATTTTACGGTTTAATTGCGAGCGTCTAGTAGCGTTGTATTTTAGAGGTTGGATTAGCCTCTTGACATAGAATGCTGTTATCCAGAACATGGTAAGACGCGTGAAAATCTTTTAGCTGTGTTGATACCATTTAATGTACGAATATACTAAACCTGTAGTTTCAACTTTTTACTGGGCAGTACTAGAAAGCCAAGAAAAAAAAATGAAACTAATACTGTCTTATGAGTAAGACGAAAAATTCCATTACCAATTATAGATGAGAGTAATAATAAGTTAATATTAAAAATATATTTCTATCACAAGCTTTTAAATCAAAGTACCATAATATTGTATTGTCACCAAACGTATTTAAGTATGCAAAATTTCATTTCAATTCGTTGTCAAAAAGTGGTTCTAATTTAGATTGCAAGGTTTGACCTAAACAAACTCACATACATACATACAAGCATTAAATAAAAGCGTGTAAAAATTCTGCCTATTGTGCCAAAATATAAGAGACCAATAATGTATGCATTTTGTTCTTTCAACTTCTTTAAATCTAGCTATTACCAGTGCATTACTGGACGGTAATAGTGAGGAGTACCCTCAACCGAAGAGCGTGTATGAGGAATGTGATGCGTATGAATGAAGCAAAAGAAGTATGCCAGGATCGTAGCAAATGGAAATCCGTGGTCTCTGCCTACCCCTCAGGGAAACAGGCGTGACTTTATGTATGCATGTAATAGCTAGATTGGCAAGCTGTCGTTCATTGTGGCATTCTAAGGGGGAGACCTTTGTTCAACAGTGGACGTCTAAGAGTCTAGAAGCTATTCATAGCTAAATTTGAAGTTAAAAGAACATAAGGCATACATATTTACAAGACAAATTGTATACATAAGAAAGGTTTAGCAAACCCACACTGTAATGAGAGCTTCTCGCTTAAGCGTCATGACGTCATCAATGTGAGCACGTGACACGTGTCATCGCGTGGGCGACGCGGCTGACTCGCCTGTGGTTTTGTGGTTGTGGTAGCTTAGCTTTATAACGTCATACACACACACACACACACACTTACAACATATACACCTACATTGACCTGATTAGCGCAGTGGCTCAGAGATTGGACTGCTAGGGTAGGGTAGTGGCTGTTGCTAGGGTTTGCGAGTTCGATTCCCGCATGGGACTAAAATTTGTGTGATTCGCAGATGTTTGTCGCGAGTTTAGGTCTGTGTGTGTGATAATTCATCTTTGTAAAACGCACCTACGATAAAGGACAAATTCGTTGCGTGAGGTTTAAAAAAAAAACATATTATTAGTCAATGTTTGATGGTAAGTCATCACTTTCCATCAAAAATTGTGTGGTCCATCGACCGCAGTATTGGTGGCGTTGTTACAGAAGACGCTGCTGCCCATCTTCTGGATTTCCCTTAGTCGTCTCCTACGACACCCAAGAGTCGAAATGGAGAGGTCCGGCACTCCACAGTACATCAGCAGCTCTAAGTAATTACTAGCCAATTCAAAGTACTTGTTTATGTAGTACGTATTTAACAGATTTAGAAGCCGATTTTTTTTTAATTATCCATACTTTTTTTTATGTGGGCTGTTCGGTGTCCCACTGCTGGGCAAAGGCCTCCGCGTTATTCCTCAACAAAACTCTGTCCAATGCCATTTCAGGCCATGTCTTTTCCGCAAAAATGTCCAAATTATCTCGCCATCGCCTTCTCGGTCGGCCTCCGGCGGTGGGTATCCATTTTGTGGTGATATACCTGTCATGGAACGTAGTAATACTTTTATTCATATAATATTTTACAATATACTTAAGGTTATTTACACCTACGTTATAAAATAAATATATACAAAAGAAAAATTAAATCTTTTAATTTATATGAACACACAATAACACGCTCACGTACGCGCACACACTCACAAGCCACACGTAACACATGAATATACCTAGGAGGCCTTGTCTTATATTATGTAAAATGTATAAAATGTTTTTGTATTCTGTAAGATTACAACTGTCGCTCCACACTATAATGAACTCACTATTCTTATCTTAAGTTTCAGAACAATATGTTAAACTTCATTACCGTGGGGTGAGGGCCTGGTGATCCGTAACACAGGTATACACCTATGTATAATGGACACCAGCTCCTCGCATACACTGGGCAAGACTTACTAACTGTAATTTATTTACCATGTAACTTGTATTGTGAGGAGAAATAAATAAATATTATTATTATTATATTGTCATCATAAAATATTCGATTGTCTATTCAAAACTTTTAATATTAAGATGAATAACGTTAGGTACCTCAAACTCGTCAAAATGTCTAGTCACTTAACCGTATAACTAACTTAACCTGTTCAAAGTCAAAGTTAAACTTATAAAAACTTACGGCAAGTTGCTAAAGTTACCTACTTGCTCATTGTTAGAGAATCGAAAGGTTTGAATAAATAAATTTGTTTGTCAAATTACAAATTCATGGAACCTTAAGTCTAGAATTCATAGATACTAACGTATATTGGCGCTTTGTAAATAATAAATCGTGGTTTAGAGTAACCCAAAGATATATCGAGTGACAGTTTTTTTATGTTTTTAGCTATAGCACTAGGAAGCGGTGATGGGCGGGCGTTTTTGGGGGCTTTCTTGAAGTAATTTGTTGTTCAAAAAGTACTTAAATTAAAGTCTATGATTTGTATCTTTACGTATCTTTGGCAAAGAAAAATAAAAAAAAACTGGATGCCGTCGCCTTAAAAAATGCGGACTAATGCAGCAATGAGGCCAAGAGAACCAACTTATGAGGCTTTTAAAAGTATTCACCTACTTGCTCAGTTGCTCAATTGTGCACCCACGTAACCAATCAAATATATTTTCTGAAACCAACTCAAAACTAAGAGTCCAACAACTTACTTGTGCTTAGTGTTGCATACCTCTTTGACGGCGAGCCAAAAGGCGATAGGATGACAATCCCTTTTGGATTTGATGTGTGCATTAAAAGCTAAAAGCGTAATAAAGAGGTTTACAACTAAGATTATTTAATATTTCGTATAATTCAATCTAGGTTTCATTACGCCACTATCCTTCACTCGAGTCTCCTACATACCCCACACTAGTACACTAACGATGGCTTGTCAACCTATTCGAGTCCAACATGCACCCTTGGGGACAGATTTTAATCTAAAATCAGTGTACGGGTAATATGTGTCCGCTGCGAGAATCCTTGACGTTATTATAAAGGAGATGTGACGTGTGACGCTTGCGACAACTGTTACGCTATTGTGGTTGAGGCCTTGGATATTACGTTGTTCTAACATAAGCAAGGACACACACAATCAAGCCTCTAATCCCTGAAGAAGAGCTACAGTATCTAGTTTATGAACTAA
This sequence comes from Abrostola triplasia, assembly GCA_946251915.1. NCBI lineage: Eukaryota > Metazoa > Arthropoda > Insecta > Lepidoptera > Noctuidae > Abrostola > Abrostola triplasia. Next base: position 1,955,593 of record OX276434.1, on the reverse strand, counting down.
CATTTTGCCTTTCATATAAAGTTTTGTAATTATTACTACAGCCAATTCCGTCATATCAAGGATATTGTGAACCGTAAAAGCGAGTCTGGGGTGGGTTTACCATACTATGATATCACGCCTGTATTCCCCGAAGTGGTAGGCAGAAATGGACGTATAGTACACTCACTTCACAGGTCCAATAATAGAAGGCGAGCCTTTTGCCATCAAGAGCTCAAATCCAGACTCCGTGCTGGTACTGAGAATTACTTAATATAAAAACCCTATAACCCAACCCGAACCTAGGACCTTACGCTCAGCACCACCAGATCAGGACCACTAGACCAACAAGTCAGGTTAGGTTAGGTTTTATTCTATTATATAGAATAAATAGGAGAATGATAAAGAGAGAATTCCCCAAACAATATACAATGCGATGTAGGTTTTGATATTCGAAAATTCTAGAACACGACTGGATTTGCAACACACTTTGACTAAATCAGAAAGTACTAGATGTTGAATTGAATAACACAATTCTACTCTAACCTAGATCTTATACTATGTGACGTCATCGTCGTGATTTATTTAAATAACAACTATCTATCAATACTGTGTACTTTGACATCTGTCTTTTCTTGAAATTGTGTTTGTCCGTGTGCAGGTGTTGGGCCTGCGGGAAAAGCAAGCAAGTTAAGTTTGAACTGATTGGGACTTCCCCAATCGCGTTTATTCTAGGAAGAATCTTGCATTTCCCATTGCAGAAACTGAGACTATAATCACTGGGGCTAGTACATGCCATATTTATTAAGTTTTAAATCTGACTGTCGTTGGTCTAGTGGTTGCTAAGCGCGACTGTTAAGCACTAGGTCCTGGTCTCGAATCCTGGGTCGGTAAAGTGTTCTGGGTTATTCCATTACGTAAATTTGCAGTAGCAGTACGGAATCTCGATTTTTGCCTGGTTGATGGCAATAGGCTCGCTACTTATTACATAGGGACCTAACATAATTGGTGAAATATGGGTACACTATATGTATGTACACCTCTGCCTACCCCTTCGGGGAATAGAGGCGTAATTTTTTGTCATGTATGGTATGTAAAATCTGAGAACGATAGTTATAAAAGGCCTACTATCCCAGAACAAACAAGTGAAAGTGTGGTGTAAATATCCCTACATATTTTCGCTTGAAAATGGAAGTTCCATCTCACTTCATCGTGTCGATATAAGGTGTACAATTGTACAATGTACATGTGGAAAAGGGTAAGCCAGTCAGCAGTCTACTATGTAACTTTGTTGTCATAATATGATGCGTTACCTTACTTAACTTGAACGCGTTATCATCATCCGTAGCCGGACTACACCCTCTGCTGGGCATTGGCCTGTTTGTGTCTTCACGTCTCTGTGCCGGCTTCATCCAGGTTTCACTTACAAAAGCTTGGATATAATAACGGCCAGATCACCGCTAGACGGTAAACACTAACCCTAACAACCCGCTATCTTACGCTAATGAAACTAAACCGCAAAGCCATATATTATTATGAAAAAAACTTTAAAGTACGAATCTATAAAAACTATCCTAAGAAAATGATAGTCGGCGTTCGGCTAAAAAGCCCAACGTCCAAATTATGTAGGCCTAATGAAAGGCCTAAGGTGAGTGATCAATCATCTGTCTAAGTGACAGGCTAGAAAAGTATTTGTCAAAGATAAAAGTACGATGAGTCGTTGTAACAAGTTTTCATTTTATTTTCTATAAGTTGTTCACTTTAGTTTCTTGTTAATAGGTAATTGGTTTTACAGCAATACTTTGTGCACAATGAAAATGTAAAATTTATATTTTAATTTTAATATAATATGTCTGTAATTGTTTTCTACTAAGGCCTCTTTTATCTTACAATGAAAATAATCAGCAATTTGATTGCGATAATGTTTTCAATTACTATTTTATTTATTTACTTTTTGCATAAAATAATATAATTAGCTTTAGCTCTTAATCTAAGTATGCCCGACAAGCAATACTTGTGCACTGTGCAAGTTTAATTAAGCACTATAAACGCACCAACCAAAATAATTAAATGTATGTCTTTCTTCAAGTGTATAAAAGTATAAGATTTTTATTGTTGACACAGTTCTAGTATGTATTTTATTTATTTATTTTATTTTTAGCCATGATCGTCCCACTGTAGGGCAAAAGGCCTCCCTTTCCTATCTCCATTCCATTCAATTCCTAGTTTGTATGGGAATAGAAAAATCTAGATTAAGAAAACATTAATCGTTGATCGTAAAACCTAATGTTTACGTAAATATGTGTATTAGTTACAAATTTGGGTAAGAGATGGCGCTGTTAGTTGAGCGCCGGTTTCTAAATGGCGGTGTTAAGATTTTCCGGCGCTCAACTAGGTCAATCAGTTCAGTTATATTTGTGTGAGCATCAAGCACTGTGTTCGGCTATATTAAACGTGCTTAATAGAAAGTCCAGTGTTTAATTCCTCTCCAAGTCGACCTTGTTCACCTAAAGTACTGTAATAAAACAGTAATGAATCACAATCAGATCACTTACTCAACACAGTAGACATGCGCAAAACAGTGCTTTTGAATGTAATGTAATATGGCATTACATTTCATAACGCGTAATATTACTTTAGAACATCACTTCGAACATCACCTGAGATGTTGCGCTATGCGACGGCCAACCATTCCACCAACACTTCTGTGATGTATGTACTGGTGGCATGTTAGGATCTCATATCACTAAATAGACATGAGATAGCGAATTATATTACAATGCGATATCGAATTATTGACATGCGTTACGACATGAAACCGATAGGAATATATGTATCACAATTATTCACGATCACGATGCACTTCTGTCTCGTCGTTATTTATTACACAAGATACACAATACAAACTTTAAATAACAAAGTTGATCTTCCTTCATACCTACTTCAAGTTCGGCGCCTCGGCGGCGCGGCGGCGGCGTGCGAGAATGAGACGGAACAACTGTGCTGTGTGTGCAATGCGTAGGCATAGTTCGAACCCTGCCGAATAGGGCCGAACGAACAACGAAATCAACCGATGTGCGCCGCGCCGCACAGTACTTACATTGGCTATGGTAATGTGATGTGTCATGCTTAATTTGGTCGAGTAATAAGTAATGTCATATTACTCGGTCGGGTAATATTACGCGTAATGTATCAATTGCATTACTTACACATGTCTAAGTTGCAGCTAACACTTTCCTTCACCTAAAACAAAAGTTATAAATAAACTCATACGTTCATTGTATATGTATAGTAGAGTCACGAACAGGCAATTTTAATATAATTACGTCATTGGTCCGCGCCGCTGGCTTGGTGATATTACGTCACAAAAAATAGAAGGGCCATTATTAGAGGCTTGGCTTTACTCTGATAGATAGGTAGGTACAGTTGGACGCACAAGTCTTAATACTTTTACTTATAATCATAGTAGCTGCGCCCCGCGGTGTTACCAACTACATATTTTTTTCGGGATAAAAAGTAGCCTATGTGTTAATACAGGGTGTCAGCTACCTTCATATGAAATTTCAGTAAAATACATAGTAGTTTTTACGTGAACGAGTAACAAACATCCATCCATACATACAAACTTTCGCGTTTATAATATTAGTAGGGATTATTATTGTTTTGTGGGACTTTAGATGGTCGATGAAAAATGTTTGGGGGTGGCATAATGTTCGACTATGTTATCAATAACATAATGTCAAACGCATTTTTTTTAACCCATATATTTAGGCTTTTTGTCACTCGTCTAATAGGACTGCACAACTAAATATCACACTTAAAATAATAATAGCTTTTTGACGACCTGATTGGCGCAGTAACTTAGTGATTGGACTGCTGCGCTTTGGGTAGTGGGTTCGATTTCCACGCAGGACAAAAAAAATTGTGATCAGCAGGTGTTTGTTCCAAGTCTGGGTGATTGTGTATGTGATGTTTCATGTTTGTGAAACGCACCCACGATATAGGTGAAAATGCTAGCGTAGGGCGGGGTTTTTTTTTTACAAATGGCTGAGGCTGATTGTGATTGCGTAATTAGTTTTTTTTTATTGTATCTGACTGAATTTTTAACAAATATATAACGCAGTAATTCTGATTCCTAAGGTACAGATATATATACCTAGTTTAGGAGTCAAGGAGCTCATGTTCACAACAACGTTTTTCGAGCCTATATTATTTTTAGTAATAAATTCAGCTGTAATAACTTTTGATGTTATGCTTCTAATAACTTACTTTTACTTATTATTTATTGACTTATTATTTATTAATAATCTTAGATAATAACACCAGTCTATAACTATTATAGACCTATTAATTCCACTGCAATAAAAATGATAAGTCAAAGTAAAAAAGTAGTGTTAAGCACGATTGTTAAATTTGAACTACTATCCTAATTTATGTAATTTAATATTTTATACTAATTTGTGTTGGTAATGAAGTTAATTAAATTCTAACTTAATTAAAGTTTTATTAGTATCCTAAAATAAACTTGCCTGTATCATAAAAGTATTAATTAAGTTGGCATCACTGCCAGTATCAAGATTACTTGTCATTTTTTCGATGAATAATTAATTTTGTCCTTAAAAGTGATAAGAACTTACGTAATTATTTTAAAATCGCTTAACTGAAGCTAGTTTTTAAACTGTACTTGAGTTTTTATAATAATTACTATTTAATTATAAGCTTTTATATATTCACGACTGATTGGCGCAGTGGCTAAGCAATTGGACTGCTGCGCTACGGGTAGCAGGTTCTATTCCTGCATAGGTCAAAAAATACGTCCACGATCCAGGAGAAATTTCAAGTGTGTGGCGTCGTTATATTTAAGGAGTTAGAACAGTCGTCTCTGCCTACCTCACTGGGAAACAATAGCTGTCTTTTAAAAATAATTTCGATTAGATAACAAAGAAAAGACTGGCTGTAGTCTCGATATAGGCTTGCCATTAGGTACATACGATTATAATATAATAAAAGGTAAAAAAAAGACTCCTCACAAAAAAATAACATCTCTACCTACCTCTTGAACGATTATAGGCATAATCACACGTACGTAGACGTAAAAATGGTATTAAATAAAATGTCTATAGCCATAAAACTCACTTCTATACATTAATTTTAATATTCATACATAAAAACGTTCTTCAACTTATAAAGTATAGTGTTGGTTGACGAGGACTGATCGCTATCGCGCATCGTCTGCCCCATTTATCCCCAGTATCAGTTTTAGGACGCCTTTAATGTCCTTATCTTTGTAACGACCACCGCCATCTAGTGGGGGAAGATCGAAGCTAAAATTAACGAAGCCTACAGCTGTCATATATCATGTTTTATAAAGGAAACTTCGGGATGAAGGACTGATTTATCTTTGAAGGATGCTGAAGACTGTTAATTACTGGTATTCTAAGGTTAGTGTTAGTATCTGTCCTTGCCGAGTAGAATCTAGCCTTCGCCGAGAAGTGTCCGGCCTTTGCCGAGTGGTATTCGGCCTAGAATTATGTCTCAAGAGGCGACTAAGGATAAATATAAGAAGATGGGCACCTGCGTCTTATGCAACTTTACCACCAACAATTAAACAAATTGTTGATCAAATGCTTCCCCTTAGAACACTACAATGAACGACAACTAGCCATATGCATCCACCGATTTCCCGCAAACCTGATTATTCCTAAGTTTAATTTATTATAATATTTTAATTTATGATTTTAAAACCTTTATTTTCAGTTTACCATACCCTTGAAACCATACGGGGACAAAAACCACTTTAAACCAGAATACTACATGAGCCAACTGCCTAAGGGGGGGCTGGTTGGTACTATTAGTTTAAATATCGTCATTCAAGCCTATTTAATGCACCCCAGTATTTGCGTAGACAAAGCATCAAGCTATCTTTTGTACTCGTTAGTACTCGCCGACCAGCCATTATAATAAAGTCAACAGAAGAACAAATAATTAAATGATCGAATCACTTCAGTCAACAACTGTACAGATCTCGAGTGTTTTGATAGATCATCGGAAATAGCCCCCTTTGTCTCATCTTCCTTACAACTTTCATTCCGAGAGCTTCAAACGAGTGATTTATTAATTCCGTTTGCCTTGACAGCCAAATAAGTGAAATATTATATATTTTTGCTTCTCTCAACGTTTTTGTGGAGCTTGAATGGCGGGTAGTATAGCTTGATACTTTGTTATCTAATGATTGATGTTAATTAATGTACTTTTGTGATTATAATTAGTTAAGTCGTCAGCAAATATTATAACAGGTACGTACATACACGGGATGCAAGTAGAGAGCCTCTATGAGTGATGATACCTAAGTACGTCTGGCGGACCCTGGACGGTCAACCTCGCTACCATCTTTCTTGACTGACCTGTTGCTATGAAAATGTACGCTACACCATCCCGCTACATTAAATCCCAAAAAATGTAGCGCAGCTAGAATCATAAAATAAACTAATCACAAGCGTTTAAAGTCATGCCTATACAAGAAGAAGCAAAAGGTAATATGGACTACTTTGATAGAGAACTCTTCGCAAAATATCAGTAAAAATTATCTGATAGAATGTTCTCAGTTATATCATTCTCAGTAGCAAGGTATTGGAATTAAGTGTAATTAATTCTTCTACATTCCATAGAACTACTACTGTTCTTAAAATGCAGATTTTGATCAAGGATGTTAGCGACCCACCTCCTTATCATAAACTCTTAAAGCAGGACATTTGCATTGTGAAAGCGAGACACCGCTACGTGCTATGTAGTGTGGCGTCTCGCTTCCACAAAGGGCTGACGACCCAAGATACATTAAAGTTAGAACAACATAATATACCTAATTAATTGTATAATTATCATCATTCGCGGTGGCATTTAAACACCCACTCACACGTAATTTCTGCGTTCAAAGAAAATAATCCTCTTTAGTCCAAAAATAAATACTCCTTCCGACCCGCCAACGCTGTCTTTTATATGGCGTACACTTGATCGTATTACCAGAAACAGTGTTCGGTAATAAACAAGTTAGATTAACTTTCCCTGGTGCGTTAATGACGTGGCCAATCAAAACCGTGCAACGTGGAGATCCAAGTTCTTCATATATTTGCAAATTTTTATCTTAGAGCCTTCATCATTGTCAGCTGGAAGATGTCTACTGTTGAACAAAGGCCTTTCCCTTGGAATTTACCTTAAATCTTTGGCGTCAGAAAAAAATATATTAATAAGTAATAATTACTTACAAAAGCATTTTAATTTGAATGGAAATCATATTAATTTCTCTTATCTAGATTTGAATTTCACATAAATATTCACAAAAGAATAAACTAATCAAAATTAACACTAAAACCAAGTAACATTTCGCCTTACTTAAACTAAAATAACAATAAATTAAAATTTGTTCGCTAAGAAAAAAATAAGTGTATTAAAAGGTAAGTCAACTTTTACTAAAGTATATCTGTTAAGTGATTTTGAAACTTGGCGGAACTCTACCATGGCCCAAATTAAGTTACATATTTCTATTTGATCATGGGCAAACGAAACTTGTACAATTGACTTAACTTTTGATATTATGTAATAACTGCCAGAGATTTTTTTATTATGATGACTAGCTGTGCCCTAAAAAATAGCCTATGTGTTAATCCAGGGTATCAGCTACCTCCATATAAAATTTCATAAAAACCCAAATTAGTTATCAGCTGCTAAAAATGGCGAAGGTAAACATGGTGAGGACACGTCGGGCACATATGAGAGATTTTCCAACGGTGTGTAAAGCCATGTCAGAGGCCTACAGGCGGTGTAAACTCTGACACCAGGTTGTTCATCAACCATACGATAGAAGAAGTTATTAGATGGCCGAGATCTCTTTCTCCTAGAAATAGGCGTTATGTTTTGCTGCTTTTTGTTTATCAAATTCTTTTTTGTGAATTCAAATTAAAAATGTTTTTATTTCATTATAACCAATTACATGCGCTTATGAAACGTTAAGATGCTAGTTGCACGGTTCCAAAAATCTGCAAAAAAATTCGTAAAAAGGTGATTCAGTTCAAGGCGATCCAGCTAGGCAAAAAAACGGTTAATACATAACATCACGCCTGTATTCCCCGAAGGGGTAAGCAGAGGTGCACATATAGGACACGCACATTTTGCCAGTTATGTTTTTATAATAGATACCAATGTAATAGGGGGCGAGCCTATTGCCAACAACCGGGCACAAATCTAAACTCCGTGCTGCTACTGAGAATTACCCAATGGAAAAACCCAGTATCACTTTGCCCGACCTGGGATTCAAACACAGGACCTCGAGCTCAGCAGTCGCGCTTAGCAACCACTACACCAACGAGGCAGTTCTAAGAACGGTTAATATTCCAATTTCTTTTGCCCAGAGCTTGTGAGGCCATCTACCCCAAAATAACACCGTTTATCAAATACCGTATGCTTATATGACAGGTGGTAAGCTTGTCACGAAATATGAGGGCAAAGGTATTCGGATTTACATCGTAAACAGCCAAAATGTCATGTTTTATTCAATGTCACGCTTTTAATTTATTACTTTGTAAAACCGAAAATTAAAGTGATAATTACTTAGCATTTTTGAAGTTAGAAAATATTTTTTGATGTAGGTATTTAAGACTAGACTTTGAATATATTATACTAGCATAAAGTAATAAAAGAGTACGAAGATCACACTAATGAAAGTCCTAAATCCAGGTCCCATATTTATTATCTATATAAAAAACAGGCCTTTGCTTTGCTGTCTAACTGTATAGGTCTGTATTACATCTCGCGACCAAAAACAGCAATATGAAATAAGATAATCAAAATTTACTGTGGGTTAATAATAATATTATTATAAGTTAATAGGGGAAGATAGGTTATACGTGTCGCAACCAATTAGTTTAATAAGCCGTTCAATTAACAGCCTAGCCTCTTTACTATAAGACGCCGTAACGACCAGTAATAATGAGAATTCAGGCATTAAACAGCTAGGCATGTAGTTAAACGTATTGTGTATAATATCGAGTGCTGTTTTTGAAGACTAACTGTTGCTAGTGTGTATTATCTACCTCTTTTTCCTTATAATTTCATCGTTATTCCCATTAAAAGATACAAGCTTATCCATTCATCTGTTCAACATCGTACGCATGCATGACCGCTGATGCATGACATCATAACAATGCACGCATGCATAGCGTTGCCTACTGTCACAAATCTGTGCGGCTCTAATCGCTACATTCACACGGTTCGAGTGACATTACGCGGGGTCATTGCCTCCAAATGGTCAATACTATTCACATTTAGGGGCTGTGCAAGTATTTTGGATTAGCTGGTCCGATTTGCGTACAATACATGCGTTTTGTTTGACTTTAATTTTCAATTGTAATTTGACTGAATTCCACACGTTTGTATAAAGCTTGTCAGTTTATCAGTTGGTAACCAAGGTGTTTGGTAAGTTCTTTTCCTTCCAATACCATACACCTGCCTTGTTGGTCTAGTGCTCGCTAAGCACAGCTACATAATACGAAGACATTGGTCGAAGAAGGTGTTATTGGGTTTTTCCAATCACAATTTGAACGCCATCGAATTGTGTCTGCTGCCTGGCAGTCAATGTGTTAATTAATTCTCAGTAACACCACGAAGTCTCAATTTATACCTGGTTGATACCAACAGGCTCGCCCTATTACATTGGGATCTATAACAAAACGTATCTCTTCGGAGAAAACAGCAGTGATATTGTTATGTTTATATCCTCATACACCTTTGTCCCTCTTTTATCATCTATATTGTCTTTCGCGAACCATCTAAGCATACCATTCTCGACCTTCAAAACCTCAATAAAACCAACAATGCGGTGTCTTGTTCCTTATAATAATAAAAGTCGGATATACAATACCTACGGCTATATTTCAATATAAGCTGGGCCGTAACTTGCCTTTATAGCCTGAATACTGAGCCTTTGGTTGTATCAGGTATACCTAGAATAATGTTAGTGTAACAAATTCTATATTACTTGTTGCTATAGAAACGGAAAATGAGCAAACGTGAATATGACAGGGAACCGTTTATTGTGTTCTGGATATAATTATACACAATAAAAACTTTTTAAAGATTTACTTGCTCTTAAGTCTCTTTTGAATTTTGATCCTGGTATCAAACCATCAGCTGTTCGCTATTCAGGGTTTGGTGGAATTAAATAATACCAAAGACATATTACCTACTTAACATTATTACATATCAGTCCTGTGCGAAAAAACATGTGTTTTGAAAATCATCATCGGCCGGAAAACGTCTACTGTTGTACAAAGGCCTCCTCCTTTAGGGGGGTATTGCTATAATCCCCATGCTTGGCAAGCGGCTTGGGAATCGCAGTATTGGTGGTGAAGTTACAGAAGACGCTGCTGTCCATCTTATAGAATTTCCTTTAGTCGTCTCCTACGATACCCACCACGGGTCGAAATGGGAAAATGCTATTCTGGCCCAGCGCTCCACGGGATAAGATACAGTACTAATGCGAAAAACTTTAAATATGACGAGTTATTTGACTCCTAAGAGTACTTAAGTGACGTGATTTTAAAACTAAAGTTCGCATTCTTCGCTTACGGAACTACCAAGTATTCAGTCGCGATTCCGCGGATTTCATTTGAATACATCATAACAATGGGTTAGGGGACTGTCTGAGGTTTGAGAGAAAGCGTTTTGGGAGAAAAAATAAAAATTTTAGCATTGCAAAAAGATGTATAGTATTATAAATATAATTTATATCTCTCACAAAGTTAAATATAAAGTTTAATGAAACAAAAAAGCGAGATAGCATAACATCAGAAACGATTGTGGGAGCTGGTGTCTATATTAGGTTCGAGACTTGTATGATAAATCACCAGGCTCTGTCCTACTTGTTTTCAGGGTAGGGTATTCGATTGCATGACCCAGCAAAAGCAGAAAAAAGAAATTTATTTAACAGCTTCTGTAATATTTGTACTTAGGATGAAAGAGGTAGTGATCGGAACTTACCAGGAACAGGCAGGTCGAGACCTGGGATGCGGTGTAGCTGACGCAGATCCCGCGTCCCTCGACCTAAGGTTGCTAGGAGAATACCCTGAGGTTTTAGCCGGTGGATGTCCAGTATACCTCTACGTTCATCCCAGGACGGAGGAAGTCGTTAAAGGATTTCCCCAGTAAAAAATGGATGACAGTGGTGTATGATCAAATGAAAATGAAGCTTAGTTTGTTTACCTTTGCGCATGTTGCTACCACGCCTTTTTTTGCTTTCAATAGGTACTCGTAGGTAGTTCCTTCCTGGTGTGGTCATTAAAATGAAGGTGCACGTGACAATTATTGCTTATAGTATCATGATAGAAAATTAATACGGTCGAAATAGGTACCTCTTATAACTGTGTGGTGAGTACGTATAAAATACCCCACGTAAATGTATAAAAAACTTTTCTACAACATTGCTACAGCTCAAATCTTAAGCCGCGTTTCTGTTCTTTTGTTTTTATTTCCTTGCTGCAATATTGCCATGAAATCCAGCGTAACTTAACCCCTCTGATTGCCACTACACGCTGCGAACATGAAGGAAAAGTTATTTATGTCTTCCTTTAATGAGGTATCTACATTCACTGGTCGTGTTATTCAAATTGGTACACATCTCGATTGCGAATGTATTCACCATTCATATGATGCCAAGTTTTATTGTTTTCAGTCGTAAAAATATATTTTAAGAGATTTTTATTGTTTCTTTTTTGGTGTATCTAAACGACGGAATTTAAAGAATGCAATGGAGAGCGAATGGAGGAAGAGTAGAAATTTAAATGAGAGACTTTACTTGATTAATCTGCGAACCGGGACATATTAGTGTTGTACCATTATTGAACATTCTTTGTAAGCAATATTAAAAGGTACCTACATTTAATAAACAGCTAAATATTTATCAATAAGAGCTCTTTATTTAGAAGGAACCATTTTGTCGTCGTTATAAATTCACAAAGGGTGTTTGTGTATCATTTTGTGCGGCACAGATTATAAAGTAGAGCTACTTATTGATCAGTAAAATAAACGGTGTATATTTTACATAATAAAATTCTTTGTATGGAAAACAATTTGCTACAAATCTAATAGGAATAACTTTCAATAAATCGTTCGTCTGTTTGTTTTTTTTTTGTGTGCATATTGTGTATATGGTTTAGATTGTTTCATAATTTTGGAAGTAATAAATGGTCTGTAGGTATGTGATTTCGAACCGAATAAGATCCGACCTCATACGGTCGCAGATGAAAAGCAAATTTGTAGATACTCTTGTGAAACTATACGATTTAACCCATACCTACTATCCAAAATACCTTCAATAGGCTCGCCCCCTATTACATTGGGACTTAAAAACATTACTGGCGAAATATGTGCACCTCTGCCTACCCTTTCAGAGAATACAAGCGTGATGTTGTGTTATGTTTTTTATTTTATCCAAATTACCACTAAATAATCGAATAATGGCAATTGGCTCCTCTTTTACTGTAAGGCGGTCTAGCGGAATATAATAATGTTCTTCTGACCGAATTACGGCCACGGCGGCCTATCGCATCTGAGACTAGCCAACTATGCAGGAGATATGAAAACGGTCACCCATCACAAGACTAACCGCGGCGAGCACGGCTTAACCTCGCAAATCGACTGACCTGTGCGGTAGCTAGTCGATTGTAGATGTGCAATTACAGCACTCCTCTTCCTTAGAAAATAACATTTCTTTAACTAAACAAATATAAAACGTTAAGTTGGTATGGTATGTACTTAAAATCAGCAGTTACATGTAATATTTTATACCTTTGATAAACCTTACTTTGATATTTGAACCAGCCTGTAATTTAAACCTTTAATTAGAGCCTACTTATTTGTTTATTTAAAGTATCCGCTTACACGTAGAAAACGATTTTAATTAGGAGGTTATTTTAAAATTGTAATTAGTCACGTATCTTGTTAAGTGTCAAGTTTCGGCGTCAAGTAAGGAATATCATATTGTACCGAACATTATACATACTGTACCATCTTTAGTCAAACTCTTTGTTAAAATTAATGTTGGAATCAATACTTAATTAAATTTGATTATTTTTAATTTTACCTATCTTAGTCCTTATTTGCTATAAATGGACTGGAAGACAAAGCACATTACATTTTATAATTTCCTGTAATGTAAAATTAACACGACAGAAAAAAAAGTTAAATAACTATTTACCAACTACAAAACGTTTATAATGACTTTTGGTGCCATTATAGCATGTTGCCCATGCCTAAATCTAAATTAATAAAGAAAACTTGAAAAATGATGGACTCGAGCGGACCTCGAGCCCGCGACCTTCAATACCGTGGTACAAAATATTTATAATACGTAGGTATATGAGAAGGATAAAGTTACATTTAACCTGATCGGCTTAATAGGGATTTAATATACATTGCCTTTTACATCACGTCTTAGGAGATAGCGTTTTTAAGGAGTCATAAAATGTAGAAAAGGACTATGGATATACTCCCACGTCTTGCTTATACCTACGGTAATACGTCAAAACAGAAATGTTTTTCTTAAATGAAACATTTACAAAGGCAAACCATGGAAAAAACGTTGTAGCGCCATAAAGTAGCAATTTGCGTATACCAAGCACCTATAAAAGCTGCTTCATCGTATATTCGTCATAACTTTCAGTCGTCGTTCACACACGTTTCTCTTTACGGCGTACATAAGGAGATCTAACCATCTACCCGTAGCGCAATACGGCAATATTTCTTTCTTTCCTTTTAGTTTTTGGGTTTTCCAAAATCCGGACATCAGAATTTTCGTTGACTCATCTTTTCGCGGAATATTCATCATCATTTTTGTTTTTCTCCTACTGCTTGAAAAGGCCTCTTCCACGGTTATCCAAAAATTTAATCAGGAAAATTTGGTTTGGCCATTTTTACTTTGGCAAAATTTTGTTGCTCTTGTATGAGACATCTTCAGTTGCAAAATTCACAAGCAAAGCGCGAATCAAAACCCCATCTGATTCAGGATCCCATTTCTCATTTTAATATTCTAATATGGAGGAGTTAAAGGACATTCCCGATGAGTTCATAGGACCTGTCCTCCCATGCTTAAGTATTTTGGAGAGAACCAATATTTTCATTTACGAAAAGCCCAGGAGTTTTTGGAAGAAATATTCGAGTCTTTTCTTGACCGTGGTCAGTGTTATAGCCTATCACACTTCGTTGACAGTGAATATGTTCAACATGTTTAAAGGCGAGCTACAGCTAGACGAACTGGCTTACGTCGTTAGTGTTTACGTTGTTTGTACTCAGGGTAAGTATATTTTTGTTGTTGCTTCTTTTTCTCTATTAAGAGCTCAAGTCTTGTCAAGGGATCACGCAAGTTAAGAATCTTCTTTGCTTTTTACGAAAGATATATTTCGATAAATATTAGTTTCATAAAATTGTGTTCGTCGTTTATAAAATAGTTCCTGTGTCAACATTGTTACTTTATACGTATCCGCATGCATTGCTATTCAAACATCACGTCTACCTTTACCTTGTTCTCACGTCACAAAACTCTCAAATACACAGGAGCTTCCCAATTTACCTTAACATTTTTCCTCCATATTTTCTCGAAATTCAAAGAACAAAAGACGTTTGTGCCAACGTTTTATATCAACACCTTGCATACGGAAGCATGCTGTATCCTTTTAACTGAACTTTGAAATTCTCAGCCATCCTCAAAGCGACTGTAGTAGCTCTAAACAAGAAGGAAATAAGGACGATAATCGCGCAGCTTGGCCGCGTCTGGAGGACAGAGGGTTTCACTGAACTACAGATTAATAAGAAGAATGCGCTACTGAAGAGACTAAAGTTTTGTTATGCAGGTGGGAACTCGCATTTTAATATACGACTTCTGTAAACTAAAGTTGTGTTGTAATTTTGACCAAGGGAGCTGTTAGCGACGTTGTTGGATGTAAAGTTAATTGAGATTTGTACTTAAAACTTCTGTAACCAGGTGCCTCTACTTGAAATTAATTAGGTTACAAAGGATTATGTTGAGTGGCGTTTAGAGCCTATTTTTAGTACTTTACTAATTTAGAAAAATCCATTAAAAAATTTGCTAAGGTTTATAAAAGAAAATTGAGTTTTTAATTGCTATAGTTTTCAGCCATCAAAGTAAATTAAAAAGTTGTATTTTTTGTATGCCTTAATAATAAGTTTTGACTTACAAAAACAATGGTATACTTTTTTTTATTACAAACTAATTTCTTATGACTTTTAAAACGTTTGTCTTCTTCAATTTGCTTTTATTTAATATTGAAAAAGTTACGGTCACTTGCAATAAATTATACATTTTTTAATATCACTTATACAAAAAATACTTTATGAAATATAATTTGGTTATGTACCTAGGTTAGCGACTCCTTTGGGACCAGCTACATTTTGCAGCACACCATAATATATATTATTTTAAAGGTGGGAAGCCTCTCTTAAAAAAAAATTAACACGTCACCCCACACTAGGAATTTCTCCTGTATCATGGGGCGTTTCACTAACATGAAATACCACGTACACTAACACCCAGGCTTGAGACAAACATCTGCGGATCGCATAAATTTATGCCCCGGGCGAGAATGGAACCCGCAACCCTTAGCGCAATAGTCCAATCGCTTAGCCTCTCAGCCTATCGCGGTCCACTGCTGGACATAGGCCTCTCCCAAGTTGCGCCTACTCGTCATTTATTGTGCACACACCGGGTCTGTCGTATCTAACAATTAGATTTTCTAGCGACGAAAAAGAATCACATTCTTAATCCAACCCATACGGTCAAACCATTATTCGTAGACAAAATTCCCTTTCTTACTATCATGTGTACCATTTCAACAATAAAATCAACATATTCTTCCAAATATCTCTTACTGATATCTCTTATACTGATATTGCCTTTTTTTTTTTTTTTTTTTTTTTCGAACTTGTCTCTCGCAGTTAGCTCTGAGGGAGCTCTTACTGCTTAACCGGTCGTTTGGCGAGACCTAATAAAAGGCCTCCAGCCAGGCTTATAAATTAAAAACTACAAACTAAGCGACAGCGCCTAAGGGCACCCCCGCGAGGGGTTCGGACCTCGGCTCAGGGCGTCGCTGGGGGAGGAGAAGCTACCACTACTGGGGGGGAGCTGCTGGATCGGATTATTTGGGGTTTTTGGGGACGTGATCGAGTTTTCTCGCACGGCACGAGCCGGCGGCGCGGGAATAGCTCTAGAGGGGCGTCGCGACGGACCTCGCCGGCGAGGTCGATACGACGGTCGGGCGGTGTGTCGTCGTCGTCGTGTGGCGTTGTCGATGTGTAGTTGCCGCCGTTCGGCATCTAACCTAGCTTTCACCTCCGCCTGAAGGACGGTGATGGGATCGTCCGGATCCGAGAGAACATGACGGGGACGGCGCCGTTTGGCGCGGACGAAAGCCGTGTATCGGGCGGCCGATACGATCAGGGGATTGGAATGAGCGGGGACGGACTTGAAGTAGCGAACGGACGCTAACTTCATGAATTGCCTGATAGTGGGCATTTTGAGATCGACATGGAGTTGCTCGTTGCGAACGAACCACGGGGCTCCCGTGGCTCGACGCATGAACCTATTCTGGAGGGTCTGAAGCTTCTTGAGCTTATAGTTTTCGACGTGAGCGAACGTTACGCTCGCAAAGGTCATGATGGGGCGGATACAAGTGAGGAAAAGCCTCAATTTGAGTCTGAGATTCAACTTACTGCGCTGATTTACGAGAGGATGAAGACGGTTGAGAGCGAAGGCTGCGCGAGAGCGCACCCTCTTTATGTGTTCTCTGAAGGAGAGGTTGTGATCTAAGATCACACCCAAATATTTGGTCGACGTCTCCCAAGGGATCGGCCGACCGAACATTTGGATGGGGCGGGCGGTACTGATATTGCCTGCATCTTGAGCGTCATTTATACGTCCGTCGAGGCACCCCCCATCATATCCACTGGCTACATGAGCGACAATGGACGGGTTACGACTCTGTGACGTCATAACTCCCGGCTTTGTCGGAGTTATTGGTCTCATAAAAGTTTTTCCTTTATTATTGTACTAGTTACAATAGTTCTGCGTCATAATATGATAATAGATTCGAGCAGTGGACCAAATTTTTTGGTGGAGAAAAATCGTGACGAATTTCGTTATACCTTTTTAGTGATAGTACTTAAACTTTCCTCTGCTATATTACTAATCAAATGAAAGAGAAGATAAAAAATACGCCGTACATCTTTGAAACACAAACTAAATTTTTAATTTGTCAATACGGAGACGTACCTACTTTAAAATAAAACTATTCCTTTTGGACGATAAGTAAAATAAAGGTCACATTCTCATTTTTTGACTGCCTCGTTGGTCTAGAAGTCGAAAAGTGCGATTGCTGAGCACAAGGTGCCGAGTTTCAAACCCGGGTTGGGCAAAGTGTTACTGGGTTCTTCCTAAAGGTAATTCTCCGTAGCAGCACGAAATTCGGATTTGTGCCTGGTTGATGACCAAAAGCTTGCCCCCTATTACATTAGGACCCGTAACATCACTGCAGAAATGTAGGAGTACTCCACAGTTACCTCCTACTACCCCTTGGGGAACTGCTTAATGTTATGTTATTTTCATTTTTATTCTACTAACTGCTATGCATGATTTTAATTTATTTCCTTTCCGTAAAAACATAAGACGCCACAAAAGATGGCGCGTGGCGTATTGATAATACCGTACGCAATAAAAGCGTCATGTAACTCACAGCAGACAAATTTCAAGCAATATATAAACTGAGTACCTTTCTTTTATGATATTAATACTCGTAAAACAGTTTGACTTTTAGTATTATAATATTGCTTCAATAAGTATGGTATACAATATAAATAATAATACCTCTGTTAAAATACAATTTGTGTGAGTCAAAATATTCTGTCCATGACAATCTATTAAAAGTTAATAATTAGGTATATAGTTACGAGTTTTGCATAACTGAAAGTAAATTGTATAAATCTGGCTGTATGCTGTAAATAAATAAAAATTTAAGGGTTGATATGGTAAACTTCAATCTATACTATCAAAAGTCTAAGCCTTTTTCTATTTACTAACAACGTTACACGTATGCCGAACGGAAATATACCCTGGAGATATCCAACCTTACTTGACAAGGGCATAATAATCGACAACGGATTAGTTGAAAAAACAAAAAAAAAAACAATCTAGGATCGAATATTGTCCTGACCGAATTTTGTTCGGACAGTAGTCCGTCTCAGCTGAGACTAGCCAACTACCTAAGAGATATTATAGTGCACAAGTTTGCGCGCAAACACAGGTGTTCTCCCTATTCCCTCAGCCTCATCGCCCGATGGGACTATAGACTGACACGACCAGAGAAAGATCTGGCGCAGGAGTAACGGAAGAATTCTGAAGAAAAGAGGGGTCTCATGTGAAAACGGGCACCCATCACAAGACAGACCGTGGCGAGCACAGCTTAACCTCGAAGATCGATTGATGTGCTCAGAAGCTATGTGATTAAGAGCAATAGCCATAGGTCATTTTAGAATTATTTAGAGTTTAGTCTAACATCTCCATCCCATTTATGATAGACAAGTTAATGCTAGCACTTTCAATTACATCCAGAACTTAGTTAATCTAATTTATATTGTAGTTACTCCCAAACAGTCTACTTTGAATCGTTTCAAAGCAAAATTACATCACAACTAACTACCAAGTATTCCTAGACGGAATCGCAACTCGCCCAAGTTTATTGCACCTAACACTTAATGATTTTATTTTCTTTGCAGTTTTCTACTGGATGAATATAATTGGATCGTGGCAATACATACTGGCACCATTATTGGAAACTGTTTTCCGCAGATATATTTTACAACAGGAATGTGGGCTGTTACTCCCGTTCTCATGTAGCTTCCCATTTGATCCTACTGGGAACTGGGGAAGATATATCGGTGTATATATTTTTGAGACTTACAGCAGTAAGTGGGGCTTTATTGTTCTTGGAGAACTATTGTCCTTTAGGGAGCCTCCTTGATTTATCATTGCGTTGTTTTTTTTGGTTCGTGAGCCAGATTGTAGAGGTGAAATGTTTAGGGCACTATAGTTTATAGTATATCGTTTGTAGTCGATTTATATTTCCATTAATTGCAATCATTTTGACTGCCTAGTGGTCTCTAGGCGCGTTCGCTGAGCATGAGGTCCTGGATTCGAATCCCGGATAGGGCAATTCGTTAATGGATTTTTCCACTAGGCCCGCGGTTGATGACTATAGGATCGCTCCCTATTATAATACATTGAGACCTTTAATATAATTGGCAAAATGTGAGTGTATAACACACCTCTGCATACCCCTTCGTGGAATACAGACGTGGTGACATTATATTTTATCTATTTACAAATAAACCTGTATTACAAGTCACCAGGGGATAGTTGTATTGCACAATCAATTCCCAAAATAAATATGTATTTGTATAGTTAGTTAGCGTAGTTGGCATTTTCCGCACTTAGCCATTTGATTGGGCCATTGTACGTGATTATAATTGATTATGTGTAGGTTTACCACCCAAAAGATGTCCACTGTTGAACAAAGGCCTCCCTTTTTAAATGCTACTTGGGGTCGCAGTATTGGTGGTTAAGTTACACAAAACTGCGCTGCCCATCTTCTAGATTTTTCCTTAGTTGCCTCTTACGACACCGACGGGAGGAAAGGGGGCGGTCAATCATAGGCCGGATACCACTCGGCATGTGTATACCTACTCGTACATACGTCGTCAGAAATACACGAAAAGATTCGTGACGAAAACATACCCTCCTTTTATTGAAGTCGGTTAAAAACTACATTATACGCTAAAACCCGTTTGTTATTTCTATAATACTATTCGACTGCATTCTGAAGATGTAAAAACATTTACTGAATCAAAATGTATTTGTGTATCAAAGGAGGCAATTAATTCCAGACAAGCTCTAAAAGGTTCTCTTCTGTACTATTATTCTGTGAGTAATGACGTATCTGCGTTACGTTTCATCTTTGACTTGTCTGTCTATTAGCATGTCATACCATTTTACGAATAAATTAACCACGTAGATGAGAATGTCTAAGTAACTATTGAAGGGTTGTTGTTATACAAACATGAGCTTTGAGTAAATTGTTATAGACAATATTATTCATTTATTCAACGTTGTGTGCATATATTAAGTGAATAGGTTCATAATGAATATCATTTACTGCCTTCATAATTATGTACTTTAACTTTTCTTTTTTTTTAAGTGATAACTTCTTATGTGAGGGTAAACTGCTTCGTAACGTAACGCGTTACGGCGCCACTATGTCTGGCTTCCCTTTCTCTCACGCATATGTCATTAGTAGTTGAAGTTATCACTTCAGTCCAGCTTCCCGAGACGCACACGTTTTTTTCGAATCTAGGTTGTGCATAACCGCCTAAGTGAAAACGTTCTCGTAGCCTATAACGATGCAGATTCGAACCCAGAACCTCATGCTTACCAGTCGCGCTTAGCAACCACTAGACCAACGAGTCTGACTAATGGCTATCCTAAAATCAATTTAATATGATACAACACGTCGGCTTCAGTGCTCCATTGCTGGCAATACATGCCTAAATCCGATCAATGAAACCTTAATAATGATCTGGTACAGTCGGGTACAGTATGCTGCGTCACAAACGCCGTCACTTGAGTGCACGTGATAAACGCTATTCGAAGTACAGTTCAATACAATTTCCAAGCGATCAGGTTGTGCGTGCTTCGACGCCTTACACGCTACTAGGCCTTACGTGTTGATCTAAGATCGCTCTTGATATAAGGTGACCTAAGATACGTCCAAGATTAGGTAAGATAGTAATAAAATAAATTATTTATTGAAAACATGACTGTACATAAAATATTAAAAAAAAACATTACCACACACTAGGAATTTCTCCTGTGTCGTGTGTAAGTTTCACAAACATGAAAAATCACATACACGAACACCCAGACTCAGGACAAACATTTGTGGTCCAACAGTTTTGCGCCGTGCGCAAATCGAACCGAAATCGAATTTAATCAAACCCTCCCACTGACTAACAGTGACGGAAAACATCGTGAGGAAACCTGGATTTAATTATCTGTAATCGCCAACCTGCAGTGAGCTAGCGTGGTGATCAATGCTCAATCCTTCTCTATACAAGAAGAGGCCTTTGCCTTTGCTATTAATATATTTACGTAGAACAACCAACATTGTTTAATTTTGTATACTGAATACGGCTATAGCACGAAGAAATCAAATTAAAAGGTCACAAACGAATCTTCAAAATTAAGCGACAATATAGACAAAACACTGAACAACAAAGCTCAAATTATAAAATCTTATTAAAATTTCAAACACACGGTTTTAATTTGGTCCCGACTCCGAAACCCTTTTGAACTATTTTGAGAGGTGAAATTTCAAAAATGCCTTTCTTCCTTCGTTCTGATGTAATGAGTGAAGTGTGCCTTAAATTTTCAGGAGTCAACGGTGCCCGGGTAGCGTTGATTAATAGCAAGGGACCTCTCGTGAAATTTCTCACTAGTATTCGACGTTGCTTTAAAATTTTATGTAAAATATGTTGTGTGACCTGATTGTGATGGAGGCGAAGATTATTTGCGTTGAGTTTTAACGTTTGACAAGTATTCAGTATTGATTGATTGTTATGCAGGTTCTTAGAGTTTTGAGGTTGGATAGATGCGTAATAAAACAGTTATTGGTATACCATCGCTCAATATTTTTTTCGTTTACGATCGATTTTTTTGTAACCGGACACGTTGGCGCGTGGAAAATAAAATGTATGGGGCTTTGAAGCCCGCGGTTTTTGTGAACCGCGGACATGTGAGTGGGTATGTGATATTTTATGTTTGTGCAAACGCACCCACGATACCTACATCATACAGGTGAAAATTCATAGTGTGGGGCGACGTTCTTTTTTAATATATTATAAACTGTTATTGAATAACAAATAAACACGTACCTACACAACACTAATAAAAGAAGCCATATAGTAAACAATCAAACAATTCATTTGATTAGGTACCAAAAAACGTCGACTTTTCCTAACCCTGCAAACGCTAAATGGTAATCGTACTACTTTTAAATATCAAACTTTTATTTCATTATCTTTGTATGTCACCATGAAATGCAGTTAAATGCACATATCTGACAAAACCCTTTTAGCTAGAAGCAATCTAGTAAAAACGTTTTTAGTACTCAAATGATTAGGTTATGCATTTAGTTCCATCGCTGAACTTGTTACTGGAAAATTTCATTTTGTTCAGTGATTTTGGGATAGTCGCTAGTTTAACGAAAGAGGTTAATTTTGGCGTATATTGAATGTTCCATTACATTTAGTATATCCAAAATTAACCTATTCCGTTGGAATTTGCAGTAGACCGACGATATCGTCAGAATTGCGGGCAACCGGTGGATGCAATTGGCAAGCTGTCGTTCATTGTGGCGATCTAAGGGGGAGGCCTTTGTTCGACACTGGACGTCTTCCGGCTGATGATGATGATGAATCCGTAGTTAATAGATTTTTGTTGTTTACGATATTTGCACAAGGACTAGTTAAACTATCTTCCAGTTTTTCATAAATGGCTAATCCCGAAACAAGTCTTGGGTCGGTGGAAATAAGACATTTAACTACTAGATTTTTGCACAAATTCAAATGTTTCTCTCCTAATATGTTTATATACGTATCTCCAAAAAGCATTCGTCATTACTTCTATCATTAATTTTATTATCCTTTACATTATTTTTATAACAAACCATATTTCTTAGGAGATTAATAATGCAGTATTTTCTTGAAAAACTAAAAAAAATTCCTAAAAATCACTTTACGGGGATATCATGTTTGTGCCTTCAATGTTTATAAAAATCCAAGTAATAACCATTGAAAAATCTGATTCCAGTGTTTCGCATAGTTTACTTCTATCTGGGAACGGAGTTTCTGATGATAATACTATGCTCTCACTTAGCAACTGAATTCACATTGCTACAAGACGATCTACTGAATATCGAACCTGCGATCAAAAGTAACCAATCATCTTGGAACAACCTCAGACTCATGAAAAATGTTATTGTGAAACATCAGAAATTGATCAGGTATAATAAGTGGGTTTATTTTTCTTGTTTTTTTTTAAATCCAAAGTTGTTTGTCACTTTTTGGACCATAATAATATTAGTTTTGTAGCAAATAATAAGAAAATATAACAGCACTGATAGCCGAGTGGTGTGACCGTTGGACAGCCAAGTCAAAAGTCACACGTTTAAATTTCTGCACGCACCAATGTCTTTTCGAATCCATGGGCGTATTGTATATTAGTTATCAGTTGCTAAAAACGGTAAAGGTCAGTTGCTAAATACATCGTGAGGAAGCCGGCGGCACAGCTGAGAGATTTTTTCAACGGTGTGTAAAGCCATGCCACAGGTTTACAGACTGTTTAAACTCTGACACTAGGTTGTTCATCAACTATATAGGTAGATAAGAAAACTGTGTGAATGAGGAACCAATCAACGAACACTTTTGTGCTTTTAATATACATATTAGTTAGAATTACGCCACTATAGTCTTAGGTTTATTTTAAACGGAATCATTCTTTCTATTAATCTTTTAATAGATGTTCTTATATTCCAGCTTGACGCAGGAATTGGACAATATATTTAACAAAGTGATATTTGTTAATTTAACCTCTGCCAGCATTACAATATGTTTTTTTGGATTTGCTGCTAAGGTACGAGTATGACTAACACTTTTGTAATATGTAGTTATAAATGTGTAGTGTTTAATGAAATTGTCACTGGTACATGAGCCCTTTTATGGACTAAGATGCATTTAATTTATTAGATTAATTAGTTAGAAATAATAATTGTAAGAATTAAAATTGCTTCTTACTATTTAAACAAAAAAATAATAGTAAGAGGCTACTAAGGGAAAATACAGAAGATCGTCAGCAACGTCTTCTGTAACTTCACCATCAATACCATGATCCCCAAGCCGTTTGCCAAGCGTGAGGATTATAAGAGGCCATTATGCGACAGTGGATGTATTCCGGCTGATGATGATACTTATTTGTAGATTATTCTTTCTTATGACAACAAATCTTTAAAGTCTACGTTAGCATAATCCACAACACATTAAAACAAACAACATTAAACACAACCTATGTGTATAAATGTTGTAAAAGATTCGAACCGTCGCGATCAAAAAGAAAATTGAACGAGTATAACATCCGTTAACGTAAAAAAAATTGTCAAAGAGAAACCAATTAAATTTGCCATTGTACAGACGACTTTAAATCCTTTTGAAATTTTAGACATTAAAAAAGTAACTGGTATCATTTTTTTAGACTGCCTCGTTGGTCTAGTGGTTGCTAAGCGCGACTGCTGAGCACGAGGTCCTGGGTTCGAATCCCGGGCCGGGCAAAGTGTTACTGAGTTTTTTCATTAGGTAATTCTCAGTGGCAGCAAGGAGTCTGGATTTGTGACCGGTTGATGGCAATAGGCTTGCCCCTATTACATTGGGACCTAAAAACATAACTGGCGAAATGTGTGTGTACTGTATGTGCACCTCTGCCTACCCTTTCGGGGAATACAGGCGTGATGTTATGTTTATTTTTTCAGGTGGCCCGTGGCGCACTCGAAATGGCCAATAATTTTGTAGCGGTAGTCACTTTAATCTTCCCCTTATTCAACTTGTGCTACTACGGTGAATTATTGAGAGAATCTGTGAGTACTAAACCTTTTAAATTGATCAACTCGTCAATACAACAACGACAACCAAGCATTTTCTTCTGCCGACAAATTTTATTCGATTTAAAGTAAATGAAATCTGAAAGAAATGAAAGTTGAATTTTGAGCCAAGTTGGGGGAATTCACCAGTCAGCGAGTTTTTGACCGACTTCGAAATAAAGCCTTGTTCAAATGGAGCGAGTTCAAACCTTGTTAAAGGCGAATTTTTGGGTTTTCATGAACAGTATGGTTAGAAAGTTTCTTTAATACATTTTAGAACTAGTAAGGGAAATAGAAAAACTAATTTCTTAAGTTTAAATTAAGCTGGAAAGTCCCATATAATGGAACTTTGAAATTGATTTAGTAAGTTAATGACATCTTTTTTCACGTTTCGACCGACCAGTAATTTTAATGCAAGAATTTTGTTAAAAAGCACTCGTGACCGTTTTTTGGCAAAATATCGTGAAGTCAGTTTAAAAAGCCAGCACCGGAGCAAAAGGCGTGAAGGAATATGTAAACGGCATCGTAAATAGGATTCGCATGTTGTTCGTTCCGCCATGTCTAAACTAGCGTTCTGAGGCGAGCTTCACTGTTGGATTTGTAGAACTTCGTAAGGTATTCAATGCACTATCCGACACATACAATATTTATAACAACAATGACCATGTTCATGACTGCCTCGTTGGTCTAGTGGTTGCTAAGCGCGACTGCTGAGCACGAGGTCCTGGGTTCGAATCCCGGGTCGGGCAGTGTTACTGGGTTTTTCCATTAAGTAATTCTTAGTAGCAGCACGGAGCCCCCTATTAGATTGGGACGGTTTTAGGATATGGTTTTAGGCCTAAAAACATAACTGGCGAAATGTGGGTGTACTGTATGTGCACCTCTGCCTACCTCTTTAGGGAATATAGCCGTGATGTTATATATGTACTGACCATGTTCCGATAGTCGCTTTCACGGAAATTGTACAAGGTCATGTCATCAGGTGCTTCAAAACAATTAGGTAACTTCGTTAAAATTCGATGATAATGGAATAAACATTAATAATAAAAATAAAATCGAATTAAAACTATTAGCCGTTTCAGGGAAGTCGAACTGTTTTTGGTGACAATTGGTGACAACCTATATGATTATGATTATTAATCTTACTTGAACAGAATACAATGATAGCTTTTTAAATTAATCTAATTTTACGAATCCTAGATCTACATAGTTCTGTTAGTCTTGTAAGTCAAACAGACGCAATATAACCGCAATAATTGAAAAGGTTGTTCTAAATAAAAGACAAGAACGCTTTCCGCGTATTGAAGGTAGGTTAATTATGAAAACATGAAGAAAGATAGAAGTAAATGATTCACTATTCCATTAGCATTCAGAAAAAAATAAATTTTATTGGAATAAAAGTAAAAACCTCATAGAATTGGCTATTGAAAGAGGAACGAGCAAAATATTTGATAATAATATTATTATTATTTTGAGAATTCTTTTTTCCAAAATGTTCAAGAAACTTTAATAAGAAGAATTTCTATAATGATTTACGTGAAAATTGCATGTTGGTATAGCTTTATATTTATTATTTGCCGACTGGGGGCCTAGAATTGACCACCCCCTTTCCTCATGTGGGTGTCGTAAAATGCGACTAAGGGAAAATCCAAAAGATGGGCAGCAGCGTCTTCTGTAACTTCACCACCAATACTGCAATTCTTAAGCCGCTTGCCAAGCGTGGAAATTATGGCAACCCCCTATACCTAAAGGGCCTCCCCTTTAGGTATTGGGGGTTGCCATAATTTCCTTTGATTAACAGACTTCTTCACTTGGACGTCTTCCGGCTGATGATGATGATGATACCTTTACATTGACAATATTCTGACGAATAGTCTCTTCGTCTTATTATCTAATTCAATTCAATTGTTGTTTTCAGAGTGCAGGAATAGCAGACTCAGCGTACCATAATATATGGTATCTAGGAGATCTCAGTTATCAAAAACTGTTGTGGTTCGTTATTAGAAGGTACGATGTTCAGTGGCAAATATATATTATAATTTTTATGTTTAGACTTCTTCTATGCTAGTCTCTTATAGGTGGAAAGATAGAGAGAGACATTTGGCCCACAGTAAGATACTTCGACATAATACTTCGGTATAATGATAACCTGGATGGGAGACGCTCAAGATAGAGAGAATTGGCACCCGGAGTGGGTGATACCGGGCTAAAATAATGGTGATAATTAAAAATTCAAATTAATTTAAATATTAAAGTCTTCTTCTTTGTATCGGCATGAGCCAATGGCATATGGAATAGGTCATGCTATGGTGTAGAGATTGGCCAGTCAACAAGGAAGGAAGCGAGGTTATCGTCACTCGTGGAGGCTCTCTACTCACACCTGAGTTTCAGTTAAATGACGTTTTAGTCATAAACGATCATACGCCAGACACAAATATTAACAAAATTCATTTAATTTAACGATTGCAGCTCTTTGTGTTGTGAAGTGAATACAACAATTCTGTTTCAGATCTCAAAAACCTTGCTGTTTGACGTCAATGAAATACAACCCAATTGCTTTGACAACATTCACAACGGTATAACTATTTATTTTAAAGTAAATCTGCAGTTTACGTTACGTAAAAGCGCTAAAATTGCCATTTAAACTAGACTCTAGACAAGTGGAAAAATTACG
The DNA here is from genome assembly GCA_946251915.1 of Abrostola triplasia. NCBI lineage: Eukaryota > Metazoa > Arthropoda > Insecta > Lepidoptera > Noctuidae > Abrostola > Abrostola triplasia. The sequence continues at coordinate 1,928,146 of OX276434.1, read as the reverse complement.
AATAGACGAACATAACATCACGCCTGCATTCCCTGAAGGGGTAGGCAGAGGTGCACATATAGTTTACCCACATTTCGCCAGTTATGTTTTTCGGTCCCCATCTAATAGGGGGCGAGCATATTGCCATCATCCGGGCACAAATCCAGTCTCTGTGCTGCTACTGAGATTTACCTAATGGAAATACCCAGTAACATATTGCCCGACACGCGATTCGAACCCAGGACCTCGTGCTCAGCAGTCGCGCATAGCAACCACTAGACCAACGAGGCAGTCGAATAGAATTTGAATATAATGATTAATGTATGGGGATGACAATGATTGTACCTATATTGTGGGAAATAATTATGTCAGTCCCATATATTTTTCATTCTATTCGATGTCTTTTTGTCATATGTTTTACTAGTGTAAGGTTCTATACTTCAAACCACAATGTTTCTAGCTTGTCCCGTCATGTTCTCTCTAGTCAACCATGGTGCTATCATTTCGTGGGCGTCACTGCGGTTGTATTAGCCCACGATTTATCATTCTCTAGCCTTCGCCAGCCCACTGTCACTTAATGCCCTTGTCAATACCGAGATTAATTTAGATTTTGGAACACTGCGTTGTGTTTTGTTTTTACCGCATATTCTAAAATGTTTATACACTGCAAGGCAAATGTCTCTTCTATCTAAGAAAGTATACATATCATTGAAGTTTTCACATTGATACTTGCCTGCGTTTGAACCTGCAACATTATGCATACCAATCCGGTTAACCGCTAGGCCACCACGACTGTTGCATGCAGTTTGGACACTACAATATCTGCGCAGTTGCCTAGTATCAGTTGAAAAAGGCCGCTGTGGTAAAAATTCGGCCAGGACAACATTATTATACTTATTAGTACAGTAGTTACTAACGTGAATATGGCCACATCTAATCGATATAATAGTAGGGTATCGCAGTAGGATTAATTTCTGAGGTGGACCAAGGTTTGTGGGTAATGGGGCTTTGAATCAGTATGGAATTAATAGCCATTACTACTTATTAGCATAAATTGTGTCCGTAGTAGATTATACGCATTTAAAAAATGGCTGTTAATTATCAATTTATTGATGATTACGTAACATTTCCTTTTATATTAATGGTGACATGCCTATGACATAAAATATACCTATAATAGGTATTTCTTAAACGTCCTATTTTATAATAGGATGCTGTAAAGTCATGTCAGAGGCCTACATAACAGACGGTTTAAACTCTGACACCAGGTTGTTCATCAAGCCTACAATAATAAAAAGAAGCCAAACTGTAGTATTGTAGAAAACGTCAGTATATTCCAACAAAATATAAAGATACTCCAGAAAGTAAACGCTATGTTCTCTCGAGCAAACACGACATGTGATTCCATTCCTTACCAGCACGTGTCCTATTCAAATAATATTGAAAATCTAATATCTTGTTCGAAGCGATAGTTTAGTCGAGAATAGTAAGTTGGTGGGACGTGATATTGGTATGTGGGTGAAGCGTATGTGTACACGTATTAATATTAAATACTACGTACTTAATAACCCTTCGGGTTGACTACGGATTTATGCGTTTGTGATTCTAACTCCATACAGATTATGTTTTAGAAGGCCTTCTCAGTCTTAAGGAATTCTCATTAAAGGAAAAGGCTTAGGTTTTGGAGTTATACAAGGAGTGCTTTCAACCTCAGCAGTGTTAGAGAATTTTCTAATTATTTAACTCATGACACAACATTTAAAGCTTACATTAAACATTCATTCATCATCGTGTCGTTCATTGCACAGCTTGCCAATTGAATCCACTGGTTGCCCGCAACTCTGGAAATATCATCGGTCCACCTGGTGGGAGGCTTGACAACTTCCCCAGTAATTATCAGTTCTTCGAGCGATATGGCCTGCCCATTGCCACTTCAACTTGCATAATTATTCTTTGAGCTATGTCAATGACTCTAGTTCTTTGACAAATTTAGTACTCCGGATCCTGTCGCGCAAAACAGAGCGTAGCTTTCTCCATAGCCCGTATCTCCCTTAAAGGCCAATCAACGAGCCATACGTCATCACAGGCAACACACTCTGGCAAAAGACCTTAGCAACGTCTAGAAAAAACATAGCGCCTAGCAACATTATTTGTTAGAAATAAAACCATTAAACAAGCTTATTTTTTGATTAGCTAAGGAATGCCTCTCTTAAGCATTATTTTTGTAAATAAAAGATACAATAACATTATAATGAGATTAATTCCAATTAATTTGTGTTGTGAAATGAGAGTCTCAAAGTTTCGATCGAAGACTTACTGAGAATTCTATTTCAGGTAATGAGTACAACTTGGTCGTACTTTTCTCTCGCTTCAAGCTTGTACGAAGGTGAAAGTTGAAGAAGTTTTAATTATTTAATTTATTCGTAGTGATATTTCACGGTTCGTAGTAAATCTTCACAATGTAGTACGGTCAGGTTAAAAAGTAGCTTAATTAGTTAAAAAACTTAATGTCAAATAATTATTGTTAAATTATACAACAATTCAAGTTGTTGTTTCAATTAGAGACCAAAATGATGATCTGAGAATATTTTAGACTTTTTCACATTATAATATAAATATTAAAATGTTCACCTAATTTTGTTGTTGACTGTACCATTTAAGGTTAATGGAATTTAGGAAATTCTGAAATGTTTTAGTCGTTTGGGTGGTAAGTGAAAATCTAAATGCCAATTGCGGTTGACTCTTAATAGAAACAAGCCGGGTTCTAGAAATTATTGAAGGTTTTGATTGTACCTATACATATTTAACCCCTTCGAAAATCTGGCAGATTTATTATTAGCTAGGCAGGATTGGAATGGAATTATTTATATTGTTTAAACTGTTTTTAGTTATTGGTAATCAATGTCAAATATCTTGTTCCTTTGACATATTAATTTATATTTGGAAGACACTCCTAGAAGTGTTCTTATATAATATAGATGTTATGTTAAATCATGATTATCCTGCTGTTGCGTGTATAACATTTAGAGTCGATTTTTCAATAGAGTTAGTTAATTTTTATCAGAAAATTATAGTTTGAAATATTTTCCATATATCAGCTGTCAAAGAGATTGTCAAAATGAAAATGAATGTTAACCTTCGAATATGATTTAACTGACGATTGAAAAATCGGCCCTAAATACAACGTGGCAATAATATTTATTGGAATTTTTTGTGTGATAACTTATTTCCTATAGTGTCTCATTTCATAGAAATCCAATTCCCTTAAGTAGGTCAGGTCTTGAGAAACATGCTTTGTCATGGCAGGAAGTAATGGCGATTAAAAATAGCGTATTTCTTGCTTTGAAATAAACGATAAACGTTCAGTTGTGTTTTATTTTTAATAACTTTTGCCCGGGACTTCCTCGAGATAAAGATAAATTCATCGTTAGACAGAGATATTGCTTATAAACAATGCTGAAATGTGTTTTGAACTAAACACTTCTTAAGTCTATCATCATCATCATCAGCCGGAAGACGTCCACTGCTGAACAAAGGCCTCCCCCTTAGAACGCCACAATGAACGATAGCTTGCCAATTGCATCCACCGGTTGCCCGCAATTCTGACGATATCTTAACTACATAAACATCTTTATTCTTTGACATGCAACCTACAGTGACAGGTATAATTTAATCAATTAGAAGACACCATCTAGTTTTATTTTTTTTATTGTATTTTGACGTGTGAAAGTTTTTCTGAAAACCTATTTACAGAAATAAATCATTTATTTATTCAATGTTCAGACTCCGTGCTACTACTGAGAATAACCAAATGGAAAACCAAATCACTCTTTGCCTGAGCCGGGAATCAAATGCAAGACCTCACGTTTTACTGTTGCTCTTTACGATAACTGGAGCTACAAGGCAGTAATTATCCATGGTCTTCTATTTCATCTAGACATATAAAGGTGATTAAAATGTCTCTTTGTACTAATCAAATAACAGCTTTTTACCGGGTGCCCTCTATCTGGCAGAAACTTGTTGCTCCGAAACCTATTTGGCATAACTCACTTGACATAAACTTTTTTAAACGAACATTATTAAGGTAGAAAAAATATTTAATATAATTGTTTTTTGGCCTAATGTTTTTATGTCCGAATTTAAAATGGGATACTTTTAAGATGGCAGAATTGTATTGGGCATAATTACCTTTGTCAGAGTTACAATTTTGTATAATTTCGTTTAGCATAACGTTTATTTAGAGCGCCGATTATTTGGCATAATTTGACTTAGCATACTACGAAGATCACAGAATTTCAATAGAAATAATTTTATTAGCCATATTGAAAAAAAAATATTGTTTTAAAAAATTACTATGGTGTGCTACAAAAGTTAGTGACAGAAATGAATCGCTGCAAAGCCGACTTCACGTAGTCTTGTCTGCCCTACCCCTAGAGTGTAATCTAAACCCGCGAAGGCGCGGAGGGGCGAGGCGGCCCGCGAGCTGAGGAGCAGGTGGTTTTAACGCACACCGCCGCGGCTGAGGCTGGCCGGCGAAGCCGGCCAGCAAGCCGAAGCTGCGGTGGTGGGCGTAAAACCATCTGCGACGAATAGCTCGCGTGGGACCGCCGGAGCCCCGCAGCGCCGGAGCCGTGACAGAAGCCATGTCTGCTGCATGTTGCATGCTTGCTGCATGTTGTATGCTTGTATGCTGCATGCTTGCTTGCTGCATGCCTGCTGCATGTTGCATGCTTGCTGCATGCCTGCTGCATGTTGCATGCTTGCTGCATGCCTGCTGCATGTTGCATGCTTGCATACTGCATGCTCGCTGCATGCTTGCTGCATGCTCGCTGCATGCTTGCTGCATGTTTGCTGCATGTTCCATGCTTGTATGCTGAATGCTTACTGCATTATCTTACTGGCAGGGAAATAAAAACTACACAATTATGCTTAGTTGCAAAAATAGTGTTCTTTAAATTTATTATGGATATGAAATGCATGCCAAAAGATGATTCTGGCTGTGAATTTTCTGCGATATGATGGTTCTACTTTTGATTATTATGGATATAAAATATATGCCAAAAAATGATTCTGGTTGTGAACTTTCTACGATATGATGGTTATACTTATTGATTATTATGGATATGAAATTTATACCTAAAGATGATTCTGACTTACAAAATTATGGGTTTCGGTGTATGGTAAATGAGTGTATGCCAAACGATTTTCTGCGAAAAGAGGTTTATGCTATCCGTGGCTATGCGAAATAAAATTATGACGTAAAAAGTTCTGCTATAAAGGGTGGACCCCTTTTTACCAAATGGTTATGAAAGCTTAGGTACCACTTATAACAAAAACTTTTTTAAATTGTTTGTCTATCTGTTTGTTCCCTCTAATCTCCGAAACCACTGGACCGATTTTGATGGTACATTCATTTACAGTTACAACGAGAAACAAGCTTACTTCTAATTTCAAAAATATTAAGACTGATCTGATCATATTATATGAAAAACGCGGGTGAAGTGGCGGGTTACAGCCAGTTATTATTATAGGTACATATTTTCCTCTATAATAAATATTCACATCACAATGTAAATGATGAAACAAAATTATTCAGCAACCTCGTTCCCTCCCACAATCTAATTATATTATCAAGTCACAGCACTCACTATTTGCTCAGCTCATTCCTTTTAATTAAAAGCTTTTTATTGTCAGCGTGAGACCAATAAATTCAATTATTCAGTTGCAAGTGGCGAAACTTTTTGTACGTTTTCTTTTATTCAGTGAAATTAGATTTCTGTACATTAGCGTTGTAGTTATAATGTAGAGTAAGTAATTTTAAAACTATTGTAGTTTTATTAATAATGTAATTCAAGGTATTTTTGATATCATAACATAATTATATGCCGCTTTGTTGGTATAGTGGGCGCCAAGCGCGACTGCCAAGCATTCTCAAAAATTCCTAGTGTAAAGTAACATTTTAGGGTCTTCTTCTTATCGTATGGTTGATGAACCACCTGGTGTCAGAGTTTAAACCATCTGTAGGCATCTGTAGTCACACATGTGTGTACATTACACACATGAATTCGAAAAGACATTGGTGATTGAAGGGTTTGGACTTGGCTTCGAACAGCGGAGTCTTAGTAGTATGGTCCCGTTTTGCCCGTTGGAAACGGAAGCTTATAAACAAGGTACGACATTAAAGAATTATAATATTCCGCAAACGCTGAATACAATCCAAATCTTATTCCTACAAAGGTATTTAAACTCCTTTCTATTTCCCGAATGCCTTGTTACATTCAATTCAGTGCGAGTTATGAAAGGTGAAACGTACGTAGCCCCGAAGCTTGTGAATTCTGTCAGTGTCACAGCTTGTGTGCTACAATCTTTAAAAACGGCAGTGCTTTTACTTGAAACGGAACACACTTCATGCCCGCTACGCTCTAGTAACTCCGCGAGGGGAAGACTAAGCGTTTTATCCTACTGTCGTACATATATTTTACGGAATAATAGCCATACCTATAATATTTAGCTTGATGTTCTTATTGTTTTGATCTTCATTTACGCCCGTCTACATCCACCAATGTAGATTTTATTAAATTTTTTCAAGCAATTTTACGTTTTATTAGACCGGTCCGGTTATATACCGACGATATACCTTACTAGTTTTCTACATAATATAATTTCGTCTAAACCGCTCATTGTGAGAATTCCTGGTAGCATCTAGTTAGTCTACAACAATATTTGTCTTATAAAGTTCACCGTAGAAACGAATTCTCAGAAATAGATCATAAATTTTAAATATAACTGAAACATAACATCACGCCTGTATTCCCCGAAGGGGTAGGCAGAGGTGCACATTTAGTTTGTTTAGGTCCCAATGTAATAGGGGGCGAGCCTATTGCCATCAACCGGGCACAAATCCTAACACCGCGCTTCTACTAAGCAATGTTCTAATGGAAAACCCAGTAACACTTTTGTCGTGTTGGTCTAGTGGTTGCTCAGCAGTTGCTCTTAGCAACCACTAGACCAACGAGGCAGTCAATTTTATAACTGAATTCATCTATTAATTCATTTTCTTAAAAATAATTTGGTACAAATAGGTACGCACAAATTTTGTTCTGTCAACAGTGGGTACAAATTTTCATAATTATTATGTTCCTATTCTCAGAGTAATGTCGACTATATCAAACTTTTGAACAAGTTCTCTCATTAAAAATTAATACGGAAAATAAATGATGTTATTGGACGTTAAGTCATTTTATGGAGGAGTTTTATTGAAAATGAGATGATTATAAAACCTTCAGATATATTAGATCTTCGGGATTAGTCAATTTTACTGCAAATGGATTTATTGAGAGAATGTGATCCTTTTTCGTCGCGGGACAAAAAGTAGGTACCCTATGGTCTAATAAAATAGTAACACGTATAGAGATTGATCGATGCTCGTCTATTTTAAATTATACATAATAAACTTAACGAGCTATAAAGAAATCTTTTCTATTGGTTTGTTTGTACAACATAATTCAGAATACCGAAACTAAACGAAGAACCAGAGTCACCGACATGGCCCAAAGAATATACAAGTTGAAGTGACATTGCTCGAAGAACCGACAACCGCTGGGGAAGAAAGGTCCTTGATTAACGACCTCCAACGGGAAGACGCAGCGATGGCAGGCCTCACACCAGGTGGACCGACGACACCTACATATAGTTGCCGGCAACCAGTGGGTACAAATGGGGAAGCCTTTGTTTAACAGTGGACCAGTCTTCCGGCTGATGATAATGATGTTAATTCTGAATAATTACGCACTTTAACTTTACGTCTGTACATCCAAATCAGGTGTACCTTACCTTTTTTTTTTTGTTTTCGGGGCGAAACCCTCAAAAGGCCCCCGGCCCCTATGGGGTAGGGACTGGGGAGTGTGGGATTTCCACCTCACTAAAACCACCCCGGTGGTCACCATCTGCACGAACAAGGGAAGTCCCGGGACCTCTAAAAAGAACAACTCCGGAAAGGTGTACCTTACCTAGCAGCTATGAATTGTGTTGCATGAAGCCTCGTCTCTCTGTATCCTCGAAAAAGGTAGGTATTTTTTCAAGTTCCGCTGTAAACCTTTAATGATAATTATAGAGACATATGAAGGAATAGTAGGACTTATGTATCCGAGGTCATCCTATTTATCGATGTAGAAACTGACAAAATATTATGTGAGTACGATAATGCAGAAAAAGAAACTAGTGCAGAATATACGTTTGTTATTTAATTTTATTAAATTCTTCCTCTACATGGACGATATATTGTTATATTAGTATCTTCCTCACAGCGTCTAACATGACTGTAATTTCGAGGAAAAATCAATGGATTACGTGACTAGAAGGAGCTAGAACCCACGAGCATACATAACAAGCAATTCAACTTGCAGAATTTGATTTAGGATTTCTTGTGTAAAAATGATATCGGACCGTTTTAGTATTCTAGAATAATACCAATCTTTGGTTGGACGAATTATTTTTTGGTTGAATAAGAATTTTGAGTTTCGTTCGGAATTTTAATTTGTTTGTGGCCTTCCGAATTAATGACGTCACGTTTCCCTCTTGGGACATTAGATGTAGTTAACAAGGAACGTTCGAAGTCAAATTAATGGAATTTAAAGTCTCTGGCTTCGATATTTTGTTTACTTTTTTATCGGAAGAATGGGTAATTAAACGGAATAGTGCAACAAATAGCTTTAGATAGCATTAATTACATCTGTGTTGTGGAAGCGAGTCGCTGCACTACACAGCACGTAGCGTCTCGCTTCCACAACGGAAAAGTCCTGCTTTAAGAGCATATAGTAAGGGCCCAAGTCAAGCAAAGGTTGAAGGAAATTCTGGTCATTCAGTGGATTTCTTCTTTACATATGTGACAGCTCATAATAAATAACCTTAAATCAACAATTCTAAAACGTACAGACGTTTTCGAATTTCCAACTTGAGGTTACCGGTATAGGAACCGGTCAGCCAACCAACAATTCACCAACACAAAGCGAACAAGCGTGATGCGTTTATATTTTTTCCGCGTTTCAATAGCCTTAGCGTCTCGTCGGACAGTTACAATATTTGGGATTGTGCAGAGTAGAAATTCAAGGCTGACATGGCTAATTCTGAAATGCAAGCGAATATTGTATGTATGTGTATCTTATCTCGCCTATACTCTTCAAAAGGATCATACTAGGCTATTGTGATACTAGACCTAATGTCACATTTTTCCCGACAGATCCGGGGTGGAGTCTATTGCTTAATATCGGATTCAACTATAGGTATAAGTCAATGGTTGTTACATTACCCAAATAAACACGCTTCTTCTTATCGTATGGTTGATATAAAACCTAGCATCAGAGTTTAAACTGTCTGTAGGCCTCTATCATGGCTTCCACACAGTTGGAACATCTCTCAGGTGTGCCGATTTCTTCACGATGTTATATTGATATCTCATCTATAATATAAGATGCTACCGAGTACCTAATAAACTGTGAGACATTAAAAAGGTCACTTACATAGTGCTAAAAATGATTATCACACTAATAATATAAAGGAGAAAGTTTGTGACTGTGTTTGTAAGTTTTTTTACCTCTTCACACTCAAACGGCTAAACCGATTTTGATGAAATTCACATGGAGGTAGCTGACATCCTGGCACACATAAGCTACTTTTTACCCCGAAAAAATGTAGCGGGTAACATCTCAGGGCGCAGCTAGTTAAAATATAAAATCAAATTGACATCTATATTTGATATGCGACTTATTCACAATAATTTCTCGCTTAAACACTAATGGGCTACTTTTCACTTGTCTCAATTTGATCCCTTTAAGACTTAGACTAATTGTAGTCGTTAGAGAGTACTCATTTCGGGGTAAAGATCTGAGTAGCAGTTGAGATTATTATTACAAAGTTACTTAGGAGTGACGTCATTTATAATATGTCCCATATCTCAGTTACTTTGCTCTGTTACTTTCGGTTGGCTTTAGTGAAACGAAAATACGTACTAATACGGGGTACGGAGTACTAAAAATGGTACTTCAAGCTTTCACATTTTTGAGCATGAAGCGTACTTTTCGCAGTCCACTTTTTGGTGACTTAAATTAGGTATGTATTAGTATACCATCCAAGGTCAGATAAAAAGATTTAAACGTATTTTTCGTTGGGAATTTCTTAGTAGAAGAATGAAAATCGTAAATGCCGCTAAGTTCTATCTTAGCCGTACCTATCTTTAAAATTCTGTGTCTGTATCCAAAACATTACATTACCACACTTTTACAACACGTGAACGTATATCCAACAGTAATATGTAACACCTACCTTTCTCAGCAATTTTATTTGCCCCAACAAAAAATATTCATCTCAATAATTTTCAGGTCACGTCGGCTCTTGGACATCGTCCCAGTGTTAGTATAACTAGACGCTACGTAGGTAATTTGTCATGTACGCAGCTGCTAAACAATGTTCCTCACTCCATGTATCGACTTATAAATGGCCGCTGAAGTCACGGCAAACTGGCGAAAATTGAGGCTTTTCACCACATGTGGCGGTAAAGTAATTGCGGGTAATAATGTTCAGGGTTTGTGTATTGAAAATTAGGGAGTTTGGTGTTTATGTGTAGTTCATATTATAGGGTATACAATAATGGTCCTGTATGCCCTATATTAACTAAATATCTTGACCTGATATCGTAAAAGATATAGTTGTATTGTGGTAGAAATTGTCGTTAATTGTGGCGTTCTTAGGGGGAGGTATTTGTTCAATAGTGGACGTCTTCCGACTGATGATGACTATCGACGACAAAGATGATACAAAATTTTGCTTTGCTTATTATATGATAGCAACCACGATTGTTGACGCGTTGGATCTTTATAGATCCTTTGTCAAGTATTTTATGTAGGTGAGATTGTTTCTGTTTAACAATAATTCACAGTAGCAGTCGAGGCTTGAAAATTGTGGAGATAAACTAAAATTTAGTGATAAATATAAAATAAGGTTTCTAAGAGTACCTTTGCTATATCTCCTGTACATTCAAATTATTTATGCAGTCCTTTAAACAAACATGCATATCATGGACAAAAGCTAATTCACGTATACTTTATCAAGTTGTAAATAAATATAATTATTATCTTCAGTAAACAGCTTTCTTTCTCCCAGCTGTTTGTGCCCGTCGGGATTCATTATAACTCTTGGCTTTAAGCCTGCCATCTATTGTAGACGTTATTGAATGCAATAGATAATTGAATAGGTATTACATTTTTCTATAAATTCTCATCTAGTAGATGTTTTTGTACTTTCAAACTAATTATTATTTCCATTTTCTATTACTGTGGTTCGGAGTGGTAGAAGCAAGAATAACAAGGGAAGTACATACATACATAAAGTCACGCCTGTTTCTCGGAGGGGTAGGCAGAGACTACGGATTTCCACTTGCTACTATCCTGGCATACCTCTTTTGCTTCATTCACACGCATCACATTCCTCATACACGCAGTTTATTAAACGAATCTTAATTAAACAATTTTGGGAGTATTTAAAGAGACTGCATGAGTGTTGATACTCAACTGGTCGTTGCGGGTACATTTCATAAACATGAAATATCACATACACAAACACCCAGACTCGCTACAAAAATCTGCGGTTTGCACAAATTTTTGTCCCGTGTGGGAGAATCATCGGGGGAATCGCTTAACCTCTGCACCAATCAGGTGGTATTGACAAAGTATTAATGAAAATACGTAATCCATCAACATTGACTTCGTTCTGTCTTAAGGGCTGCTAATAGGACCCCAGTGAATTACCACTCTCGGAGTAGTGGTATCATCGATGTGTGGGTGTTGTGTGTCAGTGTGGGATTTTGGAGTAATGTCTTTGGGATTTAGGCTGGTTACACAACTGTTCGGGAGACCTGTACTGACTCCTGGAACGGAGATGCATGTGAGGCGCTTGAACATTGTTTCACAGCGGAATAGTTCGTACGCTACCCCGTATGTGTAGAGCCGGTACACCTCTAATCGTGTCCTAGCAACCGTATACATACCTTAAAATAAAAGTCCTATGTTCATGCAGTAGCAAACATGATTAAGATCATGAAATATATTTTTTTAAATATATGTACAAGCTCACAACCGAGAGGAATCGAGGAAGGAAAGGGAGGCCTTTGCCCTGCAGTGGGACGATCATGGCTGAAATAATAATATGTACTAGAGCTAGAAATTAATGAGTTAATAATTGTCACATAGCAGGTCGAAGACAAAATAATTGTCTCTTAAGGAGATCGAACATTGATCACCATCAAATAAATCACTATGATACTCGTCCAGTTTTTATTCCTATGCCTCTACCACCAATAGGTACCAGAATTTTACGACGAGAAATTAAATAAACCAATAAAATAAGTTCACACTCCAATAAAGATTCAGAGCTTATTCAAATTAAAACTAATTTGCCACAGAATAAACTTCACAAATATAATTTCGTGACGTCATTATAGATATTTACTCGCCATCTAAAACAAATGGACTAACTTCAAAGCGACGCCGTGGTCCTAACCGTGGAACTTTGATTTTAGCTCGAACCTCTTCTTCATGAACTAAAGAGTGAAAATTAATTGCAAATAAAGAAAGTTTTGATCCGAGCGTACTGAAGTTGTTTCTGTTTACACAAGTGAAAACAATCAGACGCCTAAATGTGGAAACTCACGTATTGAGGGAACAGTGCGGACACGCCTTGGAAAAGACGGAAATTAATGTTTAGATGGTGAAATTATCAAGTAAGTCCCATGTAAGTAATTTAACTCAGTAAACGTCAAAATTAATAATCCTTTTGCTTGACACGTTTAACAAGCACCATATAAAAACAATGGCCGCACGCCTTTAAAAGGCACAGCCACTTGAGTACCAACTATACATCAATGTACACGCCCAAGTATACATTAGTACACAAGTCTAGAAACTAGCACGAATTCATATAAGCGTAAGAATTTACTCACAATGATGGGCTAAACTGTTGATGGTAAAAATGTACTTACTTTATTTTTGTTCCGTATTTACTGATAGTTGCATATCAGCAATCTGCACGAAGAAAATGAGGACCAAATGTAACACTTAGTAACATGACAAAATTAAACTCACACCTTTATGACAATGATACCATGATAGGCACGTGTATTTACTCCAACCTTGTATAAAGCCTTGATACACGTAACTTCGATAATTACAACACAAAAATAATGATCAAAGTTAGTAAACTATCACATCTTGTTCAAAACTTGTTATATTAATAGGAAAGAAAACTTTCCTACGCGTCTCACACTTGTCCAATTCTCTGTCTTTACGACTTGTCAGTGGGGGTAGTAAAGTGTAACGAGCTGTTTTCGCCTGACATCAGCCTTGAACGCTACACATTCTGCGCCAAATTTTATAGCAAATAAATGGGCAGCGTTGTCTAGTAACGTATATACCTGTGGCGTTAAAACGCAAGTTTATATGATTCTCAGAATGTGTGTTAAGGTTTGGTTAAGTTCGACTACCTGTCTTCCCATGGGTGTGGTGAGAGGAAGCTTAAGGATCATTTTAATGGACAATGTGTACGTAATTGCATCGTTAAGGCCCTGAGAATGCTGGCAACTTACATGGAATCTTCGTTATTTTTCTAACAAAAAGGCACTTCTAAGCCTTTGGGGACTTTAAGTAATAAAGGAAAGTTGTAAGATAACTCGCATTAAAAATAAAAAACACTGTCTTCTATTTTTATGCCCTGTAAACAAAATATAGTCTGACACAAAACTACTAATATTCGAAGGAGGTTTACGTTGAAATACTTCACACATCGCCGTTCAGAGGTGACGATGTTTATAGAGTTTTTTTTTAAGATGGTACGGCCTAAACTTCTGTTCCAAATAGAATATTGGTCATGCTGTGGTGTACAGATCGGTCAGTTAACAAGGATGGTAGCAAGATTAACTATCCATGATGTAGACGTACTTAAGTATCGTCACTCGTAGAAGCTCTCTACTTGCACTCCCAGGCAGATAAATGGATACCATGTAAGTGTTCTAAACGCCAGAACCGCCGTGAAAGTCCCAATTTAACACCCGTATGTACAAATTGATGAGAATAAATAACCGCTACACAAAGTAAATATTGACGACTTAAAATTCTGCGTTTGTTGCTTATTTTCAAATAAATCCTGTAAATAGATCCCGTTTATATTCTTGGGTATATAATTACTGTTTTATGAAAAAATACGAAGCTGAGCGATAGCTGTAAAGGTACAACACTGAGTTGGTAATCGTAGATTCCAACAGATAATACCTGACGTCACCCTTAAGACGTAAATACTAAAAGGGAGCTTGAAATTTGATGGATGCGAGCAGTGACACGGTGGCTCAGTTGGCAGAGCGGCGCCACGGTACGGCGACTGTCGCGGGTTCGAGTCCCCCTCGTGTCCATATTTTTTCAAGTTTCCTTTAATCAATTTAAAATTTAAGCCTAGCATGGCAACATGCATAAAAAATACAAAAAGTCATGTAAAAATACGAAGCTTAATCTGCGACAAAATCGGTATTGGAAAATGTAATTCTCTCGCTTACTGGATTAGTTTCTATTGTGAGTACGTTTTAGTTCATCAATCTTAGATTGGCAGTAACTGATTATTTACTTTAACGTATTAAGTAATGAAAGAAATCATTTCAGTGATCACTTGTAGTAATCATTGGTATAAGAAAGTATTGGAAAGTAATTTTAATTTGTTAAGAACTAACAAATTTCCTTTTTTTTTTAATCTTCGGCCCACCCATTTCAAACTCCCAGACTTGGGACATAAATTTGCGGATTACACATATTTTTGTCCCTTGCAGGAATCGAACCCGCAATCCCTAGCGTAACAGTCCAATCGCTGAGCCAAACAGGTTGTCAACCGTAACAAATCTTTATAGTAAAAGTAAAAAAAAATCAAAACGATTTAGGAACTTGAAATATAGACTCCAATTCCTTATTTAAAGAATTATTGGGTTTCATTTATTAAAGTTCTCATTATAAGTAAAAAGATTGCTTTCTTGAAATAAATTTATTTATGGCCGTATCTTAAAATTAATTTTACGACTTAATAAAGTACGT
Organism: Abrostola triplasia; assembly: GCA_946251915.1. Lineage (NCBI taxonomy): Eukaryota > Metazoa > Arthropoda > Insecta > Lepidoptera > Noctuidae > Abrostola > Abrostola triplasia. Next base: position 1,913,048 of record OX276434.1, on the reverse strand, counting down.
ATGACAAAGATTCTTCTTTTTATACTCTTCAATTAACTTAGAATCTAGCATCTTGTTAACTATGTTTGATACTCGAGTATCATAGGGTGCGGACGCGTGATCACCATCTATATGAAATACTTTGACTGGTTGCTTTGAGTACTTCGACAAATCATAATTTTCTGCAAGACCCTCTACATTGGGATCAGTTTTACTTCTAATAAGAACAATTTCAGACTGTAATTTGAACTCAGGCTTGTAATCTTTCGCTAATATGATTCTGTTATACACCGAATTGAATATAGACAATTTGTATTGGTTAGAAAAGTTGGCGAGGCCTTTTAGTTTAAAGATGCAAGCATCTACCTTATCTACCCATTCATCTGTTTGTTCTAAGTATTGATTTAGTTCCTCCGATTCTTGTCCACACATAAGTTTGTATAAATGTTTCAATATTACTGTTTGTAGCTCTGAATCACTCAAGTCTCCTAAATGTGACTTCAGTTGTATTCTTAATGCATCTGGGCTGCTGTCCAAACAATACACGACTCCAACGTGTCCTGTAATTCGAGCAATGTAAATAGAAACCAACCATTTGTATTGCACGCTTTAGCGCATTATTTATGAAAGGAATTAACAATACTATGTTTGTTTGAAACCATTGGGTATGAAACCTCGAGCATACTTATGGAAAGCAGTCCAAACAAACGGTTTCAAAGAATAATGGAATTAACTGGAAATGTTGCATTACCTATGCACAAAGTAACATCAAAAAGTGTATCTGAAGATAAAGATTAGTAAATAGTACATAATGTTTATTCTACTAAGTAAGCAATGTCAGAAATTAAATTTATTACTATGTACTATATAATATATACCGGTTATACTCACGTCAATATTCGGGAATGCCCGACTAGTTTCGGGCTCTAACGGAGCCCTTGATTATTAAGATAAAGGGTTCCGTTAGAGTCCGAAACTAGTCGGATATTCCCGAATATTGACATGAGTATAACCGATATATATATAACTCTCACGAAAGTTATTATAGTAAATTCAATTTATTACGTAATAATTTGTTGGTAGAAATAAAGTATAACAACATCTTTCTTACCATTATCATCTACGCTAGCTACAAAACTTAAGCCAAATTATTACTTCATGCACATTTTACTTATATTAAGCTTTTACTATAGTACATATAAAAAACATAACATCACGCCTGTATTTCCCAAAAGGGTAGGCAGAGATGCCATATAGTACACCCACATTTCGCCGGTTATGTTTTAGGTCCCAATGTAATAGGGGGCGAGCCTATTGCCATCAACCGGACACAAATCCAGACTCCGTGCTGCTACTGACAATTACCTAATGGAAAAACCCAATAACACTTTGCCCGACCCAGGATTCGAACCCAGGACCTCGTGCTCAGCAGTCGCGCTTAGCGACCACTAGACCAACGAGGCAGTCATATAAATAATCTATTAAATTACCTTCTTTTTCCAACAAAGCAGCCAATTCCAACGCTATGTTCACTCCGAAGGAGTACCCCAGTAGGTAAAACTTAGACTTTGTCTCATACTTGATCTTCATAAACTGAAATATTTCATAAGATTTTTTTACAAAGACGTTTCATTTCTTGAAGTAATTTTATAAAACAAATAGCTTGCCATTATTATAATGGGCGAGCTCCAGGAGGTATTTTTAAAAGTAAAATATTAGTCAAATTAGATTAGCTTCGCGTCTCGAGCTAGGTAAAGTGATCTTTAGTCGATTTACACTTCTTTGGATCCTTGGTGAGGTCTCTCATTGTTTAACTTATCTAGGTGTCTAGCAACCGTGAATTTTATACTTATGAAAAAGTTTTGATTGGTTTTGAAGCGATTAGGTGCTGTTGGTTAATGATTAAAATAATACTAATTACATTTTAATTTTTTGTAGCATGTTGCCTATGCTGAGGACAAATATAAATTTATCAAAGCAAAACGAAAAATTATGACATGGGCGGCATTAGATACCGCATCCTTTAATTCTTATTACCTTCCGAACTGTTGCAGCCATTTCTGGTATATCATTTCCTTCCATATCTGATAATAATGGAACAGCTACTGCCTGTACCTTCAGTCTTTCTGCCACAGAATTTAGTATTTGGTACCGGCCTTCAAATCCAGGTATAAGCGTCAAGCAGTTACCGGAATGGTCAACCTCGGTCTGTGGAAGAATACTTATTATTTATGTATATAAAAATATTTAAAGAATAGATTGGAAGCAGAAGAGAGTTTCTGGTAAAAAGGTCTGTTTTAGTCAAGTCTTGCGTGACATGAGACATTTTTCCACAAGTATATGTACTTTTTTGTCGTCAAATTAAGATTAACCAAAACTTTGTGTTAAAAATACGAGAATAAGCGTCCGTAATTTACCTCAGATCCTTGATTTAGAAGTGTTGTCATTGAAACGATGGGACCTGTGTTCAGATTTTCTTCTTCATCATCGATAACATTGATGAATGTGCCTAAGCCGCTACGAGTCTCTATTGATTTCTTTGTTTTGGTGTCTCCTATATTCCTTAGACTATAAAAAATGATATGTTAGATTTAAATAAGACTTTTATAATTATCATTTTTTAAAGTTTTGTTTAAGAACAATTCAAGTCCACTATAGAAGGCGCAATATAGAATTCCTAATAATATTTATTTATTAAATCCAAAAGGCGTTGTGGCAGGCCCAGAAGAAGAATGCGGGACTAGCTTGACTCTAAAAAGAAATAGAATACCCAGCTTACAACTGAGAGGGGTGGAGGAAGAAGAGTGAGGCCCTTGTCTAGCAATGGGACGGTATGGGGGAATAATAGCGGATACTAATAAATAAAACATTGAATACTGTTATCAAAATAGACTTCTTGAAAGAAAACTTCCTAAACGGGTTGAATTAAGAAGAACTAAATATAATTATGGAATTTACTTCTACAAAGTAGAACCAACATAATATATGAAAGTACGTCCTGAGGCACTAACTCGAAATGGAGCATGCTCAACACTATCAAACTTAGGGCATAAAAAGGATCCCAATCATATACCTTATTCGACTTAATATAATATGGGTCACTACAAAGTACGAAATAGTACAAACTCATCACTATTTAGTGCACGTTGCGTACGAGGACCATAAAAAACTTCGCTCTCTCAAACCAATTTTCTGTCAAATTTTACGACTATACACAAAAAGTAGAGGATGTTTTGTTTTTCTCTATATTTTATGTGTGTGTACTATGAAAGTAATGGCCTCCGTGTTTTTGGGAGAGATTATTGACATTTATTACTGTAAATGAGATTGATAATATGGATTCAAAGCACCATGTAGATACTGTACGATTTTGTTCATCTACTCTTTCCAGGTTTCGATATATATAATTTCGAAGCATTTTATGATATTTACTAGTTTTACTTTAAGAAAGGGCATAGATGACCCTGATGAGAATATCGGAGTGTTGAGGAAGGGATGTGGAGTTCCTCCAACGAAAAGGGAAGATCTTCCAACCAGGCGGTGGTGTGCCTGTTGGGTCGCGGCGCCCCACTTCTCAACTCGGGGCGGCTGTTTATATAGCTAGCGAATGCGATTACTTTGCTAGCGCGATGCAGGATTCGCAACGTCACTAGTACTTCAACGTGTAGGTGTCGCTACAGGAGTATTAGAAGAAACCTAGGTTCTGCCTATTTCATAATTTAGCAGTATTCATATAAAACAAATATTTGTGCGGTGAAAATAAAGAAACAGACTCACCATGAACTTTTAAAGCAGGACTTTACCATGTAGAAGCGAGACGCTGCTACGTCCAGTGTAATACGGCTTCTCACTTCCACAAGGTAAACTGCCATGTTTTAAGACTTCATGGTAAGGGGGGGGGGGGGGCATTCTTTAGACAATGCATGCACCACTTAGCTGGAACTTACAATTACATTATTTCCCACTTCCAGCATGATATTATAGAGACTACTAAATAAAATTTTAATTACTATAAAATTCACTATAATCAAATATTTTGTCCAATTTCATTTACTTACCGCTTGACTGTCATACTTTGTAGCTTTTCAGTGGACAAGTCAATTTGATATGTTTCTCTGATGAGAGTTTGTAACTCCTCTAGATTGACTTCGTTGAGTATTTCATCAATAGCATAATCTTGGACTTTATTAATATCTGCGACTCCTAAAAATTATGTATTTGTTAATATTTTTTGTCGGAAGAATTTTGGATGATCATGAAAACTTTCTAAAATAATTTAACATCTACGTAAAAAAAAAATATAACTATTATTTTATTTTGCTAAAATATCTATCTAATCATATTTTGTCACTTGACTTAATGTTACTACTGGAAATAAAATAATCAAAAGACAACACAATTCACTTTCTAAAAGACAAAAGGTTCGATCTAATTATCTTATCGTATAGTTGATAAACGAACAGGTGTCAGAGTTTAAACTGCCTATAAGCTTCTAACATGGCTTTACACACCGTTGAAAAATCTCTCAGGAATGCCGGATTCGTTCGGACTACGTTTTCTTTCACCGTTTTTTGCAATTAATAACTAATTTATAGAGATTGGTGTGTGCCGGGATTTAAACTTGACCTTTGACTTGGCAGTCCAACGGTTATACTACTCGGCTATCAGTGCTTTCTTTCTAATCTAAAATCTAATTTGTACTACTACAAAACAACAACAAATATTATTAAATCTGGTGAATTTTAATTGAAATTCTGTACCAATATTCTCCTGTTACTACTAAACTTGGTTGTGTATTTACTAAACACGTGTTTAGTGCTACTATTGGGAGCCATACTCCACAAACCAATGCATCTGGCGTTAATTTCGATGCAAATCCCGCCAAACAAACTCATTGACTCTAACAATATGGCTGTTTCGAACTGGTGTGAATATCTTTTAATAGTGTGGTTGGTGTTGAGTGTTCAGATTAAGTTCTTATAATTCCTCAAATTAGAACAATTAGACTATCGTGTCTTTTAAAACTGTGAGAAATAAAAATGATGCTTTGATACGTCGATTTATGTTTGTCATTTGTTGATTATACTTCGAGGAATTCTTCAGTGATTATGTTCTACCGGATTATTCTAAATGATAAAATTACACTTCTCTTACATCTACTTGTTCTTCATCACTATCTATTATTCTAGTTATTGGATTTGTATACTGCCCCCTTACCATGAACTCTTAAAGCAGAACAGTTTACCTTGTGGAAGCGACATGCCGCTACATGCGACGTAATGCGGCGACTTACTTTAACAGCATAAACTGTCCTGCTTTAAGAGATCATAGTAAGGGGGCTAAACATAGTTAGTACTAATGATTATTCCCACTTACCCAAAATATTTGTTAGTTTTTTCAGATAATCATCATTGTTTTTGTTTATGTTATAAAACAAAACGTTATTGTATTCTAATTTCAAACAAGTCTCCATCCCGTTAAAGAGTACTGACAATGTCTTTGGATGCAATATTACTTCTGGATCCAATGTTATATCCTGCAAATGTTACTCTATGTTATATGATTACAGGAAAGACAATCAATTACGTTATAATCATGGCACTAGAGTTGTTCATTAATTTATTACTACACAAACAAAAATATCAATTTCTTAGTTTTAAAGTGCTGTAAATAATAATAACCTTGACTAATAAATAAAGTAATAATCTAGGTACATAATTTGGTAACTAAATAAGCGTAATAGACTGGAATCCACGGACCATTATTAAAATAGATTACTCTATCAAGCTAATTATCCGTGAGTGGCTTTATTTTTATTGGAACATGCCTGATAGACAAGGATGTATATAAACATAACACCACGCCTGTATTCCCCGAAGGGGTAGGCAGAGATGCACATATAATACACCCACATTTCGCCAGTTATGTTTTTAGGTCCCAATGTAATAGGGGGCGAGCCTATTGCCATCAACCGGGCACATATCCAGACTCTGTGCTGCTACTGAGAATAACCTAATGGAAAAACCCAGTAACTTGGCCCGACCCGGGATTCGAACCCAGGGTCTCATGCTCAGCAGTCGCGCTTAACAATCACTAGATCAACAAAGCAATAGTATACAAATAAATAAATTTTGATGAGACATCCAACATTTTGCTCTAACAACAATTTTCTTTTGTGGTTAGCTACCACATGATTTTTTTTGTTGTAGAGGGGTTGCATCACACTGCAGCTTTTGAGCGTAGAACCTGGATAACGTACCACGCAATTTATAGGACAGTGTGGAGAAATATGGCAATAGTAAAAAAATCTGCTAATTAGAATCATTTATTCAAAATGTTTTGTGGATCCCTGACTATTACTTTGCTAGTATTTATCTTTAATTCTCACCCCATACAGTGCATCAGATCTGACGAAAAGCACTGGAAAACCACGTTCAGTCCTTCCTTGGCAAATATTTTCTAATACTGTGTACACATATTGACTGCTCGCGCTATTTGACGGTAAGGTAAGGACCACGAAATAGCTGAAAATTTATAAATAACAAAATATAGCGGAGTACATTATTTTTTATATAGTCTTGATATGTTGACCATCATCATCATCATCATCATCAGCCTATCTCAGTCCACTGCTGGACATAGGCTTCTCCCATGGCACGCCACTGAGCTCGATCTTCGAGTTGACCATGCTAAGCTTCAATTCAATGACGACCTGATTAGCGCAGTGGCTAAGCGATTGGACTGCTGCACTAAGGGTTGCGGGTTCGATTCCCGCACGGGGCAAAACTTTGTGCGAACCACAGATGTTTGTCCCGAGTCTGGGTGTTAGTGTATGTGATATTTCATGTTTGTGAAACGCACCCACGACACAGGAAAAATTACTAGTGTGGGGCGACGTTAAAAAAAAAATGGTTGCGAATTCCGACAAAGTAACTCAGCCCCCTTATCATGAACTTTTAAAGCAGGACAGTTAGGTTTTGGAAGCGAGACACAGCGGTACACTGCACACAGCGGCGTCTCCCTTCCACATCGTAAACTATCCTGTTTTAAGAGTTAATGGTAAGGGAGTATATGCCTTACGAGCTTGCATTACAGGTTATTTTCCGTTGTGGAATCTAGACGTCATCGCTACGTGCGTTGTGCAGTGTAGTGCAGTGCCACACGTCAATAACGGAACATGACCTGCAATGCTAACTCATAGTAAAGCACCAGTTGTCAGCACTGCATTCCAGTTGTGCTCGTGTCCATTTCAAATGTCCTTTATCAATTTGAATTAAGAACAGTACAGAAGAAGGTACTGGACGACTACGATGCCATCTAGTTTAAAAAAAAAATGACGTGTAAAAGTGTTTTTTTTAAACCTATTTGCAAAAATAAAATCATTTTTAATTTGCAATGTAAGTGCGTTATTCTATCTATTACAACATTTGTGAGCGTTATCTATATTAATTTATTTTCTATTAACCAGTTTTATTCGCGTATTCACTGCTTTTACAAATGATTTGGGTTATATTAAAGGAGTAAATACGAAAAATGGAAGAGCTTATGATGTTTGCGATTTTCCTTTGACTGGTTACGGTTCTAATACTTTAATGAACCTTTTTCCACGTGGAACGGATAAAAAAAAAGTAAAAAGCATTATGGCGGATCTAGTTACGTAAGGGCTTAAAAATGAGGAAGGTCAAAAACCACGTTTTGGTCTACTACATGTGAGTTCTTAAACATGATTATTATTATTTGCTGAATGTTTTAAAAGTAAAAACTTATAAATTTGGCGACGGAAATTAAACCGCCTTTTGAACCCTGACATGGTTGTCCGGGAGTACCAGTTTCCTCACGATGATATCCTTCACCATTTTTAGCAACTGTTAACTTAATTTCTAATACGCACATGAATTCGAAAATACATTAGTGGAATGTCGGTTTCAACTTACAAACCCTTACAAGGAAGAAAATAACGCAATTTTTTTATAAAAACGTCGCCGTCGAATTTCTACTCTGTCGTAGTTGCGTTTCACAGACATGAAACATCACATACGCAAATACCCAGACTCGAGACAAACATCTGGGCTCCGCACATTTTTTTAATCTAATCGCTTAGCCACTGCGCCAATAAGGTCGTCAATGCTATGCTATGCTTTTACCTTAAGGCATCACAATGAGTTTTGGACATCAGATCCAGATTTATAACTACATTGGCTGTCTTATTAAACTTCTGAACAAAATCTTGTGAAGTCTCAATTTTCTTATTCTCAATATCTGGAACTACGAAAATTCCTTTGACGGGACCTATATTTGCAGCGTCCTTTAACAATTTGGTACACCCCTGTTGTGTCTGAAGATTGTCTGTCGAATTTTTGATTGATACGTCGTGCTTGTTCCATGATCTAGTAAAGAAACAAAACATAATTTAACCCTATAATTTAGTTATTTTATTTGTATATAGATAGATATTAGATAGATTGTATATAGATTTAGATATTAGATAGATATTATCTAGATAGATTTTATGACGGTGTATAAACTACACTGGCCTGCAAAATTAAAGACACTTTATTGCAATTACTTTTTAAGTAACTAAAACCGATTAAAATAAAAAGTAATATATAGTTTACTATAGTTTTATATAAAGCTGATAAAATGTTTTTCTAATTATTTTTAGTTTTAAATCTCTTCTTTCAATAGTATAAAAAAAAATGTAAAGAGTAGGACTTAGTTTTGCTGACCAGTGTATTTATTATGCACCGTTTGAATCCTTTGCAAGTTTCATAGGAAATAGTAGACTGGTTGTAAAAATAGATTAATTTTCAAATCAATTAACTACGTTTTGGTTTAACCGTACTGAACTAACTGATAAGTAAATACTTACAAGAACTTTGCCTGCCAATAACCGCTCGCTTTAGATTTTGAATGCAACACTATCTTCCTGGCTCCTTTCTTGACGAGTCTGTCAGCAAGATTGATTCCCAGTCCAGTTTCATCGCATATCACGATATACACGCCTTTAGAATCGTAGGTCATTCTGAAATTATAACTTTTATTAAATACACATATGGCCTTACTTACGCTGTATAGCATAACAATAATGAATGATAACAGCCTATAACTGTTCTATTGCAGGGCAAATGCTCCTTCTCTTATAGAGAAGAATTGAGCATTGAACATTACGCTAGCTCACTGCGGGTTGGCGATTTCAGATGATCAAATCCAGGTTTCACCACGATAGTTTCCATCACCGTTGGTCAGTGGTATCTTAGAATGACTAAAAAGTATTTATAACATTGAAAAAGTCACATTGATACTTGCCCGGGTTTGAACCTGCAACCATGTGCAAACAAATCCGGTATGTTTACCATTAGGCCACCAAGACCTTACGTAACCCAAATTACTTTTAAAAAATCAATCGTAACAAAAAGTAGCTTGATTTCATCCATAATGTAAACTTCGACACAAGGAAGTCGCTAAGTGTAATTCAGTTAACTTTTACGTTTACGTTACGAGGTTTTCGTAAGACTAAGAAGTTGAATGTAGACTGTTTGACGAGCAACTTGTCTTCTTATAATTTATTTAAATTCCATCTTAGTATTTGTTCCCATTCAATCATTTCTCCTTTTATCCTCCGACGAAAAAAGAGTAATGTTATAACTTTGACTGCATACGTAGTCAGATTTAGATTACGTTTGAACTCTAAGGTAATTTTATTATCAAGCTATCTTAAATTGATGCCGCATTTGCCGTAGATAGAGATTTTCTCATAAATATGCTACTTTGTTGCTTATTTGTTACTTTATATTCTAACCGAGTCACTAATATTACTATTATGTTATAATTTTTTTTTTTTATTATACATGCATACAAAACACGCCTGTTTTCCTGAGGGGTAGGCAGAGTCCACGGTTTTCCATTTGCTACGAACTTGGCATACTTCTTTCGCCTCATTCACACGCATAACATACACCCTTGTCGGTTAAGGGTACTCACCACTTGACCCTTTTGCAGAACATCTCCGATTTGGTCTACGTATGTTCGCCGAGGTCTTCCCCTTTCTAATACTCCACTAACATGCGCCTTATAGTTTTGTCACTCATATTTTTACAAAGAAACTTAACAGACTTTTTTAATATTCATTCAATATTTCACACACAATCAATAAGTATTATTTGTCTATCGAGTTTAACCAGTCCATGTAATCATGAACCAAAAAATATTTCTACGTTTAAACACAAAAAGCTATGAAAGCCATCCATCAATATTATTTTGCCGAGGTACTGGCAAATACAAATGATACTGAAGAAATACTAGTAATGTATGAAGGACGGCAACAAAAGAGGAGAATATTGACGCTGAGAAATAAATATTTGCGCAGACGAATACAGTTCAAATGAAAGTCAGGGTATAGTCATCTTCTATTTACAGAATACTACCTTAAATTATATATTTTGAAATGGCGATACTTTTTTTAGTATTTTTTATCAGCCTGTGTTGACCCACTGCAGGGCAAAGGCCTCAAACGGCTGTACCAATTTTTTATATATTGTTTTTATTTTGTATTAGAATTAAGTTGTAAATATTTTAAAGAAATTACATAATATGGAGGTAGCTGATACACTGGATTACCACATAAGATACTTTTTATTTAAAAAAAATGCAGCGGGTAACACCGCGGGGCGCAGCTAGTAATTAAATAAACAAGCAGAATAACTCACTCTCAAAATGATTCAAAGTAAAAAAACAATAAATCTTATGAGGTTTGTGCTGTCGCGTAGAAATAAACTGTTTTTAATAGAATTAGTGATATTAGACGATACTATTTATAACTGGCCAAAGGCTCTAGACAAACGGTAAAACGGTAAAGTCAAATAAAAATAAATTATGGGCATGGCATAATGTTTCGACTATGTCAATTCCATATTTTTCTTACTTCTTTATTGCCTTTGTTCTAGAGTAGTGGCAGCACACTAAATGAATTTACCGTGACACCACGTGATTAGATTTTTATTTGCTTTGAATTCAATAAATAGTAGGTCAGTTGCGATCTAGTGACGTCACAATATGTCCCAATTGCCATACAAAATCTATGGAGGAATAGCTTTTTGACAGCTCACGAAAAGTATGTCAATTGACTGGTGCTGTCAACTGCCCAAATTCATGAGATAAATGTGGGTAGTCGTAAATTATCAGCCTCTTGCAGACCACTGCTGGACATAGGCCTCTCTCCCATACATATGTACATACATAAAGTCACGCGCGTTTCCCTGAGGGGTAGGCAGAGACCATGGATTTCCATTTGCTACGATCCTGGTATACTTCTTTTGCTTCATTCAGACGCATCACATTCCTCATACACGCTCGAGCTTGAGGGTACTCCTTACTTGCCCTTTTTGCAGAACATCTGCGATTTGGTCTAGGTATGTTCGCCTATGTCCTCCCCTTTCCAATACTCCACTAACCCTCGCCTCATATATTCGTTTTGTCACTCTTCTTTCATCCATCTATTCTACATACCCAAACCTTCTAAGCATATTCGTCTCAATGTTCGTAATATGTACATGATTATTAAATAGTATTACGCTGTGTACTATCAAGTATTATAGAAACTCACCGCGGCACGACACTGAAGCCTTGCGTCATGGTTTCCGGACTCTTCATTCTTATTAAAACTTTTCCCACGTGTTTGCTTGATGAAAGGAGACGGAACGCCTTTGAGACTTCTGTTGGGGAATATTCAATACGACTAATTGGTCTCACTGTGCCCTTTGCGATGCCCTCAGCTAATAAATGTTGGAGAACCTGGAATATATTGGATGTGTGAGTTATGACGTCACTGTGTCGATTTGTAAGGCTTGATGTTACTCGAGAACAGTTGAACAGATTACGATGGATCTGAGAAATTTAGCAAGAATATAGATTGGATATTTAATCAATTACGCCTCGTTAAGACTGCCTGGTTGGTCTAGTGGTCGCTAAGCGCGACTGCTGAGCACGAGGTCCTGGGTTCGAATCCCGGGTCGTGCATAGTGTTACTGGGTTTTTCCATTAGGTAATTCTCAGTGGCAGCAAGGAGTCTGGATTTGTGCCCGGTTGATGGCAATGAGCTCGCCCCCTATTACATTGGGACCTAATAACATAACTGGCGAAATGTGGGTGTACTACATGTGCATCTCTGCCTACCCCTTTGGGGAATACAGGCGTGATGTTATGTTTTATATTTAATCAATTTTTACTTACTATGTTATTTACTATACACGCTAGTTTTACTCACGCGTGTACTGGGGAATGCCCGACTAGTTTTTAACTCGAACGGAGCCCTTATTTATGAGCTGGTTAGGCGGCTGAGTCTATCAAACCATATCGTTACATATTAAAGATAAAGACTGGAAATCAGCAACTTTCTTAAGTACACCATTTTTATTATGAAAATAACATTATTATTAGCATTGCTATCCAAAAATAGAAAAGAATACTCTTGCTTGGCCATCCTCCAATTAACTTGATAGATTAATTACTTATACAAACTTCCTTTTGGAAAGTAAAGAGAGTGAGGAAAATGTTTACCCTAGAAATTCTATTGTATCCGTACGGTATTTTTCTCATTAAGGGAATTTCCTAACACGCAAGACAGACCGGACAGTAAACATAGGTTATGCTTTATTATTCACTAGCTCACCCGGCTGAACTCTGTACCGCCTTCTCATCGTTTAAACCTTCCTTGGACTTCCAAGAATATTTTAAGAAAAAAATTAGCCAAATCGGACCAGCCGTTCTTGAGTTTTAGTGAGACTAACGAATAGCAATTCATTTATATGTATATAGATTAAATTAATTATAGAAATAAAACAATTTTTACATTATTTATAAAAGCAATAAAACCGGTATAAAATCCACAAAAATAGTTTCATTACAACGTCTAGCGAATGCGTCAGTGGAAATCATCATAATTTGACATATTTTTGCAATAGAAAAAAAAAGATCCATCTCTTCTCTTGACTCAATCCCAAAAAGTAGGCAGCATTTAAAATATTTATGTTTATTCATCTCTGCACTCGTTTTTATCCTGAGTGAGTGAAATTTCGTGCCATGTCTAAAAGCATCGGTGCTACTGGAAGCCGCTTACTGAATGTTTTGAGCCTAAAATTCTTTGTTTTATATAAACAGGCGTAATACATACAGGCTTTTCACCAGTACGTATACAAGACTTCTATAGAGAATACCGCATAGGATTTTATATGCATAGAAAACGCTAAATGCACTAGTTCTAATAAATGTTTCTTTTTAAGTAAGTCACTTTTAAATCGTAGTCGGTTTTATTACGATACTTTTAAGTTAAAATACTGAAATTTGCTTCTTATTTTATGTAATGTTAATAATTTTAAATCCCAATGTAATAAGGAGCGAGTCTATTGAAATCAACGAGGCACAAATCCAGATTCCGTGCTACTGAGAATTACCTTATGGAAAAACCCAGTAACACTTTTCCCGACCCGAGATGCAAACCCAGGACCTCGTGCAGCAGTCGCGCTTAGCAACCACTAGACCAATGAGGCAGTCAAGTAACTGTTATATAATATAAAACGTATTACCTTCTTTTCTTGCACGTTCTGTGGCATAAATATACTTGAGAAATCAACCACTTTGTAAGACCGTTCCCCATTTAGGAATCCCATTCCAACAGGTTTGTTTTCATACATATCGTATTTGCTGAGGTCTAAGAATATGCCCCGACGGCCAACGCATTTCATTGCAGTCTGAAATAACGTTAAAGGTAACACCAAACATAGAAAGAAAATCAAAGAAAAGAAAAAGAGTGTGAGATGTTGCCCGCATATAAATACTTGCTGATTGAACATATTCTTAAATAAGGTGTATTATCAGTATGGAAAGTAGTAGAAATATGAAAAACTAACCCAATACGGTGAAAAAATTACAAAGTTTTAAGCATTTCTGTATTCTTTACCTAGACGTGATGTCGCGCTTAAGTGATTGTAGAATAATAATAATGTTCTCCTGACCAAATTTCGGTCACGGCGGCTCATCTCAACTGAGACTAGCCAACTACGCAGGAGATATTATAGTGCACAACTACAAGCGCAAACACAGACGCTCTCCCTATTCCCTCACTGTCATAGTCCGATGTGGCTGTAGACTGACACAACCTAAGGGATCAGGCGCAGGACCAACAGCTTAAAATGCCTTCCAGCACGGACGGGCTCGACATGTGAGAACGGCCACCCATCACAAGACTGATCGTGGCGAGCACGGTTTAACCTCGCTGATCGACAGATTCTCTCACGGCAGCCACGTAGCTATGAGTCACTCATCAGTAGAGAAATAATATATGCTTCAATGAAATATAGATATTACTAGCTGACCCGGGGTATGAAAAATAGATGTTGCCCGATTCTCAGACCTACTCAATATGCTCACAAAATTTCATGAGAATCGGTCAAGCCTTTTCGGAGGAGTACGGGAACGAACATTGTGACACGAGAATTTTATATATAAGATTATGTTCTCACCTCACGTAAGTATCCGCTAGCGCAGTTAATAACTAAATCACAAGCATTCTTGGTTTTACTTATAATCATTGGTAAGAATGAATCGTTACGTTCATGGCAGATGTTGTTTTCTGAAACAAAGCGACAGATTTTTTTTGTATATTTTTGTTGTGGGAATATAATCAGGTAAATTTTTTAAGTGTCTCTTATTTAGCTACTGCATCTGCAGGGTTAAAATGATTAAATCAAGCAATTCTCCTAATTGTTAATCTGTTCTTAAATTCATAAGCAACCTGAACCTGATCCTATTTCATTACTCATCGGAATCATATTTGTTAAAATTATTGAATTCCGTATTATACCAAAGTAGGCACGTCCGTATAAATTTGGTCATTTTTTTATTACTTTGCAACATACAGAGCTATATACAAAAAATATGGCCGACCACCCTATGGTTCATTTGCACGTCATAAAACATGAAGGTCGATATCCCAAAATAACACTTAAACCACGACTTTATATGTCAGATATCTCGGATAATACCTCATTTTGTGCATCTTTTATACTCCGTCGGTAAATTCAACCTTATTGACAGTTAGATCTTGCAGAGACTTTTGTCAAAACTGGTAGAAAATATTCTTGGTCGACTGTACACTACACACATTTCTACTTACCATTTAATTGAGGGAACAATCGAAGCAGCATTTTCTTCTTATTAACGTTACTAACAGTTGTGAATACGTTGCAGTCTATAGACAGTAGTACTGCTATCGCCGCCTGTCCAAGAGCACCTGCACCTCCCATCACAAACACATTCGATCCTATAGGGAGGTTGCACTTTATTGCCTGGGAAGAGAAAACCACATGACAATTAAAACATTATTGCATTACACCAGCCCCCTTACCATGAACTTTTAAAGCAGGACAGTTTACGTTGTCGAAGCGCGACGCTACCTAATACTGCACGTAGCGGTGTCTCGATTCTACGTCGTAAAGAGCTCATGGTAAGGAGGCGGACTCCCTATCTACAGTTTACGCATTCAGCTACTGTCTGTACGTAGAATATTTAGCCGTATACACATGGTGCCTCAGAAGTGAAATGAACCCATTTAAATGAATATTTTATCAAACAGAATTCTAAGGATATTAGGAGTTCCGGAGTTTTATTTCTTGACATGTTTTACGTCTTGGAGAAAGCTATTGTTAGTTGAGAAATCTAGATGACGCTACATTTTATGTGTTTCAATAAATATTTCGTTACTAACCTTTCAATACTCTTTAACGGACTTCAGAAAGGAGGAGGTTCTATGTTTGTCTTTAAGTATTTTTTTTTTATATTCTATAAAATGTCAAGTGTATAATTATTATTTTATTTCCCAGAATATGACACATTAGTTTTTCAAGCTTCATCGCGTATAGTATTATTCTGTACAGTTAGATTTTCATTAATTCAATTCACTATATATATTTTTTTATTGAATTAACATTATTTAAATAAAAAATCAATATTAAATCTGTATATACATACTTACCATGCAGTAGAACGCGATGCTGTAAGGCAACGGAACAGTGGCAGCATCTTGCAGGGTCCAGTGCTCAGGTACCGGCCAGAGCAAATGTGGGTCAGCTTCGACGTTGCTTCCCAGTGCCCCTCCAGGCACCAAACCCATAACTCTATCGCCACTGAGAATAAATCAAAAGGCATGATTGTTTGTTAGTGGCGACTACAGGGGCCCTGCGGCTTCATCCGCATTAAATTTGCGAAGCATGGCTTGTATCGTTATAAATAGCCTATGTGTAATTCTGATTTATTTGAGTTATGTTAAGCCAGGTTTTCTAGGCGACATTTGTCCCGCGAGTCTGTTGCTCACACGAAATTTATGTCTCGCGCGATGTCGCTTGACATCGCCTGCAACATCTACAGGTCGCGGGACTTGTCGCAGTCAACATTATTATACAGATTTTTTAAGTATCTCGGAAAAAGCTTCATCCATGAACGGTTTTTAGTATTATACAATTCTATTCTTAAAACCCCAACTATATATAAAGAAAACACTTACTGAATATTGATGCCACTGAAGTCCATCCCAATTTTTTCTTCTCTTCCATTTTTGCTTATTGCTTGCTGAGTATCATTTAATGATATTCCCGCGTACGAAACCTGCGATATAAAATTGTATATAGTACTACATTTCGTCAGTTATGTTATAGATCTCAATGTAATAGGAGGCCAGCCTTTTACCCTCAACCGGGCACAAATCCTGACTTGGTGCTGCTACGGATAGTTACCTAATGCACAAAACCCTATAACACTTTGCTCGACCCGGGATTGGCACTCACGACGTCATACTCAGCATTAGCGCTTAGCGACAACCAGACCAACGAGGCAGTAAATAAAAAAGTACGAATAACAATATGTACATTATGAATGTACTTGATCGAATTTCCAAGTGTACTGAATACACCATAAAAGGTGTGCTTGAAAAATTTATGAAACTTTTTAATATGTTAAAAAATTGTTTGTACATTCTGTATCAAAATTGAAAAAAAAAACACATTTCGCCAAACTGGAAATAATGGTACGACACAGAATAACCAATATGATATGTTCTTTTGTGGAGTGTTTTCAGAAGTGTAGTGTGTTCAAAATAAAATATGTATTGAATTGTATGCTAAATGGACAATGCTTCGTTACGGTCAAATTTTAAACGATAATATACACTTTCACCTAATTTCAGCAATAGAGTATAATTTGAGATTAAAATATTAATGTTAATATTAATATACAGGACATTAGGTTGGACATCAAAGACGACCGCGACGAAGGTGGTGTAATGATCTGGCCAGATGAAACGGTTTGGAAAACGAAAGGTGGCCTTTCTCAAGCTGTGAGAAGCAAACTAGACTGAATTAAATTTAGTGAGCATTTGTATTGCCTGTTACCTGGACGATTATTACGAATCGATTCATAGCTCCATCAAAATCGGTTCTGTACTTCAGCCGCTACACACGTAAATACAAAAATACTTACCTACATGCATAGACTGCTTCTTTTAGGCTTCACCGTAGTCGGTAAAAATAAGTATATACCTGGACCAAATGATTGCTGGCGGCAATAGTAGGGGCTTCAGTCCATGCCAGGCTGTCCAAGTCACCAGATGGGCTACTCAGTTGCACGTTACGTAGTACTGTTGATTTTCCGACTGAGGTGTAGTAGAAACCTCCCCATTGACCCTAATATACAATGAAAATAAGGTAAATGAATGAAGATGACGTAACAGGAAAAACTGTTGTAATAGCAAATTAGTTCAGTACCTAATTTTATTATCTATGGATATGATACCATAAAGGTAGACAAAAGACCAAGTAGGCATCATAAAATTACGCTATTGTTGACCTCACACTTACAGCAAAAATAATTGCCAATTAAATGAGTCACAAGAACTGTCAAAAACATTATCAAACATAATGTGTGTGTGTCTTTAAGGAATTTTAAAACTTATTCGCTGAAAACAAGCAAAACTGTCCATACATGGCGAAATTCCCAAAGTTTCATGTAACGTGTTAAAAAGCCGAGATTGTGCGCGAGACATAATATTGACAGATCGTTAGCTTGTCGCCGACAAGCGTGGCGAAAACGTATTTCGAAACTTGCAAAAAATTAAATGGCTACAGACGTTTTATGTGTTCAAATGTAGTTATATTAAAAGTTTGTCAATAAATAATCAGTATTGAAATGACACTTCATCATCATCATCTCTGTCTTCGTCCAATGCTGGGCATAAGCCTCTCCGATCGCACGACAATGTCTCCAATGACACTTTTTTATATGGCCTGTTTGGTGTCCCACTGCTGGGCAAAGGGCTCCCCATTATTTCTCCACAAAACCCTGTCCAATGCCATTTCAGGCCACGTCTTTCCCGCAAAGGTATCCATTTTGTGACAATATTAGCCCAATGACACTTATTTATTCTTAACTGTTTAGTTATTTCTATCTGGAATCCCAATTTATTTTAAATTGTATGCTATAATAATTACACATCACTTACACATAACATCACGCCTGTATTCCCCGAAGGGGTAGGCAGAGGTGCACATATAGTACACCCACATTCCGCCAGTTATGTTTTAGGTCCCAATGTAATAGGGGGCGAGCCTATTGCCATCAACCGGGCACAAATCCGGACTCCGTGCTGCTACTGAGAATTACCTAATGGAAAAACCCAGTAACACTTTGCCCGACCCGGGATTCGAACCCAGGACCTCGTGCTCAGCAGTCGCGCTTAGCAACCACTAGACCAACGAGGCAGTCTTACATTTCCAGATTTTAGATATAATAATTACATTTCCAGATTTTCGCGGATGTTTGCAGAAATCAATATAATTTATACGAAAATATCGCAATGTCTTTGTTCCTGTGCTTGTAATAATTTTCTTCAGAAGTCACAATTATACCTTGTACCTTTTTAAGTATGTTGATGGCTAAATTCTTCTCTAACTGATGCTTGTATACGATGTGGTTGGCATTAAACTCAGGTGCATGTAAATCGTCGACAACCACATAACCTATTTTGTCGATTCCATCGTTTCTTAGTTTTCTGATGAAACCTGTGAAAAATTATTTAAAGAATAAAAATATTATTGAACTAAATACTAATATTCTTATGGACTTTAAACCTATAATAGTACCTAAAGCTCCACAATATGGCTGCCTTTCAGACACCAACATCACTCGCTTCGTTTTATTAAGCTCATCATAATATACGCGCGACACCCAATCCAATTTATTATCACAATTTACGGAAATGTAAGTAACATCTTTTAGATTCTGCCTTTTCAATAATATTAATATTTGCTTTCCATCCGACATAGAACTCACGACACTAAAGAGCTTCTTCATTACTCCCTGAAGTTTAGGTACTTCATTTTCTAGAGCTAAAACGAAACTGTCTTTTGAAAGGTTCCTTAGAGTCTTCAATTTCTGGAAATGTAAAGTTTTAAGGATGAGTAATTATTATTTCGAATTTGAATAACCAATGAAGTTGTCGGTATTTGAAATTTATGGAATCCAAAGAAAATTTAAGGCTAGAGTAATAAGTTTTCCAATAAGAACACATTGTATGATTTAAGACATCGAACAATGAAGATTAAAACATAAAATCAATATCAAACTCGGTACTCACATTTTTGTTTCCCAAAAGGTCCTCAATGATGAAAACATTAGCTGTATAGGGGTCAGAATTTTCAATAATCAACGTTTCTAAGTCAGTATTGACATTTATAACTGAAACCACATCGATGTTAACATTCGGAATATTGTCCGATATCTCTTCGATAATACAATTAATGTTTGTATTGGATGTTACAATTTGTGTTGCTCTAATCGATTTCATGGTAGTGTTCTCGGCAACAATTTGCAAATTAATTAGAAGAGCCGTTTTAAGCTGAAATAAAATAACATTATTTTACTTTGATTTAAATTGAAATTTTAGTTGTTACAAGATACAGTTCAAACAAATATAAATTGACTTAGATATGGTAGTGTTTATTTAACATTTATTATAATGTAAAGTTACGATATTACCTACTATCAAAAGTGAAGAAAATATTTGAATTTTGCTTTAAAATTTACATAATTTCTATTATTACTACAATTTTATAAAAATCAAGAACATTATTGCTATGTTTCACATTTGACGAGTCTGTTAAAAAGCAATGAAAAACAATTAACTTTTACATAACTATTATCGCCTAATAACCTTCTTAATTGAGATAAGACGCGAATAAAATAAGAAAAAAACTAAAAAAAAATGTTGGAAATGGCGTTATAGTGTTAAAAGTGCTAGATGCAAGCCCGCAGATTAAATTCAGTGCCAAGAACGCTGTACCGTGATTGACATTCAATTAAGAATCTGCTTATCCTATAAGAAAATGTGAGAAAGCGCTGCCTTAGTAATTTATAAATATTTCAATATTTGATCCGAGATCTGCAGTGTATAATGTTTTAATCGGCATCTCTAAATTATGTAATAAAAAACAAATTCTTGTCTACTCAAAAGTTAATGTAATGAGACATCGAAAACAAAAGTAATCTTGAAATATAGTGACGATGACGATCAACTAAATATACGTACAATGTTGCCCAGTACATTTTTTCGCAATAAATAGCCTATGTATTATTACTTCGCTAGCGCGATGCAGGATTATCAACGTCACTCGTCCTTCGCCGTGTAAATGTGACTATAGATGCATCGCCGTCAACCTGGCTGGAGGCCTTTTATTAGGTCTCGCCAAACGACCGGTTAAGCAGTCAGAGCTCCTTCAGAGCTAACTGCGAGAGACAAGTTCGAAAAAAAAAAATTGCCGTCAATTAATTATTTTACGTCATCAACACTTACGTCAACATTATTGGTTGCATAGTGTGGATAAAATTGTTTAGACAATAAAACATCAGGCTGTTTCTCTAACAGAGGCTTATCTTTAAATTCAACATCAACTAGCTCCACACCGGCACATCTGAAAAATTTAAAATCATGTTTTTGGAGTCAGCCATATTGAAATAGTAATAATGTAAATAATTTTGATAAATGTCTAAAGTATAAAAGCCTATACAAAACGATAAACATTTCGTAGTTGTAATTTTTTAAGTTATTTTAAGTTTCTTAAGATTTTTAGATTTAAATCGAACTAACTGCGCCCCGCGGTGTTACCTGCTACATTTTTTCTGAATAAAAGGCCTATGTGTTAATCCAGGGAGTCAGCTACCTCCATATGAAATTTCATCAAAATTGGTGTAGCCGTTTGAGCGTAAAGAGGTAACAGACATACAAACACACTCAAACTTTCGTCTTTATAATATTAGTATGATGTGATTATCATCAATTAATTTTAAATTATTTGTTAATAGGTAGTATAGTCGAATAATCTTACCTAGTGACCCCTAAAGTTTTATTATACTGAGCAGCATAACAGTTGACCCCATTTACATCTATGATAGGTGACACGTTATGCTCCCCAAAATTAATCCTCAGCTTCCTAATAGATTTGAGTGTGGATACTCCATCATAGTGTTTTGTTAATATGTTCAATTGGATCAACGAGTCCAAAAAAGTTATCCAGTTTTTGTCCCATTGAACTAATGACTCATTGTGGTCAAGGTTTATTGATTGTATGGATTGGAATTTATTTCTGGAAAAAATAAATAGTGATATAGGTATAATCTTTGATTTCGGTGTAAAATAAAAGGTTTTACCTTTGCGTGTACTCTACAAAATAAGTGTGACATTAAAGTCAAATAATTTTTTTTGCAGCAAAACCGAAGATTCAGCTCGCAAAAGAAAGTTTGATTATTTTGATCCAAATTATTTGCAATTAGCTGCGCCCCGCGGTAATAAAAAGCGTATATGTTAATCCAGGTGCTAGCTACCTCCATATGAAATTTATTTAGAATCGCTTTAGCCGTTTGAGCGTGAAGAGGTAACAAACACACTCACAAACTTTCGCCTTTATGGTATTATTGTGGTAACATCATGATATCGTACTTGGGTCTTTACAAGAAAAAATAATATATTTAAATACAAAATAAAACGACCCGTCAAGAAGTTGAGTCATCTAAATGAAATAAGCCTCTTTTTCCGGAGTTCATTTGATGGGTATTACCTTGTTTACTTGAATTTTATGTAGCAAGTTTTATGCGAAGTAAAAACGACGACGTCCTAATGGTTTGAACGTAAATTGGCTACTATTTTTATGCTGATGTAGGAATTAAAGCTAAATAAACTTGCTACATTACCTGATAATTACTCTTCGTTAGTTAGAAAAGGGAATTTAAGTCTCATCATTTTATGTAGATTGGAGTTGTACAACCTGGATATACTTTTAAGGTGCTTAATAATGTGTCGTTTTATCTGAATCTTATGTAAATGTTCCAACATATAATTAACTATGTATTTAATATCAAGAAAATCATTTCTTAACAAAACTTACTATAATAACTATTTTACAAATATTTACAACTTAATTCTAATGCAAAATAAAAACAATATATACTAAAATCAAAAGTTAAAAAGCATCAAAGAATTCATCCCCATCGATGTCAACCGGTAACGTGCCCAAAAGACTGGCAGCATTGCCACGTTGAATGGCAATGCTGATTCTTTGGCCAAAAAATGAACCAGCCCTTTGGTCACGTGTGGAGTCGACTAAGCGCTTTGCTAACTCATTAAACAAAGCGCAAGCGCTCGGAGCCCATGGCCCAAATGTTTCAACCCCAAAATGTCGTACTAATATATCTTACTTGTAAGAATATCCTTTAGATTCTAAGATCATGTACACATCTTCTTTCGTTAATATAATCTCTTGTTCATCAATCTTTGTGGTTGTTTCAAT
This sequence comes from Abrostola triplasia, assembly GCA_946251915.1. Lineage (NCBI taxonomy): Eukaryota > Metazoa > Arthropoda > Insecta > Lepidoptera > Noctuidae > Abrostola > Abrostola triplasia. Next base: position 1,890,186 of record OX276434.1, on the reverse strand, counting down.
TTTGTTGAATTTCATAACTTTTACGCCACTCACAATTCCACTTACAATACGTTTATCATCTTGACTGACCTAAAATGTTTAGTTAATAATAATATTTTAAACCGATAACATTTAACTAATATTTTACAATTTTAATTATTGTGATCCTAAACAAATTAGTTTCAATGCTTAATTGAATATTAACAACATAATGTAAGCAAAAGTAATGTTAAAAGATGTAAGTATAGTGTCAGCTACCACTATATAAAATTTCATCAAAATCGGTTCAGCCGTTTAATCGTGAAGTGGTAACAAACATACAACACAAACTTTCGCCTTTATAATATTAGTGTGATTATAGCGAATAATCAAAAATTTTATGGATACATGAAAGGTTAAAATAATTGAATAAGGGAAAGATAAAGAGCTAGACAATTCACAGGACCACTTATGACCACAGTTTTAAATAAAAATAATCTTATTCTATGGAAACTACATGATGCGTTTCAGTAGTCATTTGAGACATACCTCAAATGTATTGCTCCCTCTATTGATAGAAATTGTAAACTTTAGTGGAACTTCAGGTTGCATTATCAGTTCACTGTAGAAGCGTATATATCGGAAGACAACCGACTGTTCACTAAAGATCACCCCCATATACATTGCAAGGGTTTCCCAAACAAGAACCAAGAGTGCCGACTCGGGAAGCACGTTCAAATCTGGAAATAAAACATGCTTAGCCTGCTGATTTAAAATTTTGAAATCCAAAAAAAAAAAATCATTCTTAAAATTTAGGAACAACGATACAAGCAATCGATTGAAAGTTTATTCATACTTTAAACCTGTACTTTCTTATTCATAAACAAAGATCATACCGGCATTAACTAAACCCCGTATTAAGTCTATTGACATCTCTATATTTGATATACAAACGACAGTGATAGGTACAATTTAATCCTTGGTTTAAATTGACAGGGTTTTTTAAATAAAAGGGCTAGAATATTAAATGAATATTAATTTGTAAACAACAATCAAGTCATGGTATTCATTATCATTTTCTCGAATTGTAGAAGCCAATTGGCGTAGTGGCTAATCGACTGGGCTACTGCGCTAAGGGTTGCGGATTCGATTCCCGCACGACACCAAAATTTGTAAAATCTGCAGATGTTTGTCTCGAGTCTGGGTGCTTGTGTTTGTAATATTTCATGTTTTTGAAACGCACCCACGATACAGAAAATATTCCTAGAGTGGGGCGAGGTTTTTTTTAAAGAAAAAAAAACTAGGCGTTCTCGATTACATATTTAACTGTCGACCTCGAGACGGGTATACTTTCTGAACTGTTTCAGAAATCAAAAACATGCGACAGGTTTAGTACATACATACATACATAAAGTCACGCCTGTTTCCTTGAGTGCAGATACCACTGATTACCATTGGCCACTATCCTGGCATACTTCTTTTGCTTTATTCACACGCAACATACAGATTAAGTATTTTAAACTATTGCATGATCTCTTACCGTCTCTAATATGTCCATTTAAGAATTCGTAATCATCATCGTGTACGGACATTGCGATATCTCGTGAAGTTGCTGAACGTACTTCGTTACTTTCTACACACAATGGCGGCCTGAAATCAGGATATATTTGAATATTTAAACATACATAACATCACGCATGTATTCCCCGAAGGGGTAGGCAGAGGTGCACATACAGTACACCCACATTTCGCCTGTTATGTTTTAGGTCCCAATGTAATAGGGGGCGAGCCTATTGCCATTAACCGGGCACAAATCCAGACTACGTGCAGCTACTGAAAATTACCTAATGGAAAAACCCAGTAACACTTTGCCCGACCCGGGATTCGAACCCAGGACCTCGTGCTGAGTAGTCGAGCTTTGAATATTTATACGAATATAAACCACATTTTAAATGATTACTGTACAATGTTTGGATACATGATAGATTTTGTCTAAAATAGTAAAAATACAGAACTAAAGATTGATGAACACGAGGTCCTGGATTCATGTTATTGGATTTTTCCATGAGGTCATTCTTAGTAGCAGCACGTAGCCTGGCTTTGTGCCTGGTTGATGGTAACAGGCTCGCCCCCTATTACATTGGATATACTATAGGTACAACTCCGCCTACCCCTTCGGGGAATACAGGCGTAATATTTTACAATGTGTTATGTACAAGATTTTGATTGTAATATTATAATGTTTAGAACCAACAAAGTGTCACATTTGCTTGAAACAAGTCTTATCGGTCCGAACCACCGAAACAGTACCGAAATATATATTTTTTTTCAATAAAGTGCTTCGCAAGTCGCCTGAAAGGTGAACACTCAACATAGTCAAGAGCAATTCTCTCATAAACATACATTTCTATCGCGACGTTCATTAATATTACTCAATACATTATTACCATTTCTCGCTGTGTTCCCACTCCACAAAGTGGGATAAAAGAGGCGTTTCTGTTGACACAGGGAATTCAATCTTAGGATATAAGGCCTCCACCTTAGGATTTTGGCCAACTTGGTACAGTCTGAAAAGGAAATTCAATATTTTAATGCGGACGGTTATGTGATCACAAAAGTTATGTATTTTTTAACCCCCCACGCAAAAAGAGGGGTGTTATAAGTTTGACCTCTATGTGTGTCTGTCTGTAGCAACGTAGCTCTAAAACGGGTAAACCGATTTAGATGCGGATTTAAGAGTTTGGCAAATGTTTTCATTTCATTACCACTTTTTTGCACGAAGATGGGAGATACCAAATTTAGTAATCAATTACAATTCAAATTCTTAAGCAGAGCCTCAGGTATGACTTATAGTGGCAACTTACTAATTCCCTTACTACGTTTGCGTTGCTTATTTATACGTTATTTATTATGTGTGCAATCTAACTGAATGGCGGTGATTTAATACGATGGTTTAAACGCATACTTAAATCAAAGAGATCTGTGCTGGATTTCTATCATAATTATTACTGGTATCTATTGTTAGCAAAACCAAATGATCTTTACCAACTTACTTTCCTATTGCATCTAGTAGGAACTTCACGCAATCATTGGTGCCACGCCTTGTTAGAGGAATAAGCGTACATTTGCTGTGAGACCTCTTAAGAATAGCCTGAAGTAGTCCATGTGGAGCGATTTCAACGACCACTGCGTTTTCAGGTATCATTTTACCCATTTCTTCGAAGAGTACTGGTTTCTGACAAATTAAATTAAATTAACCCTCAAATGTGGATAATAAAACCACATTCTGCTTGTGATACTTTAGCTTTTGCATCTTAACACTGACTGTCAGCTAAGCCACAATAGTTACAATAGCCGTAAGTAAACTTGTCAGAGAAAGGATTAAGTAACATAGCGCAACGACTGATTAGGTAGCAGAATCAGCAAAATCTGAATGGACCATATTTATTTTGATTATTTTTCCGAAGATGACGCAGGTGCACCGACGATATCGTCAGAGTAGCTGGCAACCGGTGGATGCAAATGGCCAGTTGTCGTTCATTGTGGCGTACTAAATGTGATGCCTTTGTTCACCTTGTTGTTTGTGAACAGTGAGGACGACAGACACAGGACGTCTTCCGGCTGATGATTTCTTCAATTACCTTCAATTACGTAAAATATAAAAGACTTACCAACAGGTTGTTGGTGTGGTATTCAGCTGAAGAGTACACAGCATTGGGCTCATTCCACTCGTGTTGCGGCACTGACGTTGATATCCATTTACTGCTGCGTTTCTTTGGGTTCTTTATCAATTCTCTTAGACTTCGGAGTAGTCCAGGGCCTGAAAGTTTTTTACTACACTAATTTCTTTCTACGATTTTGTCACGCGTTTTGCCACTTGTGACAACAGTCATTGCTGTTGAAACATTATGTATTTTCGCAGTTTACTTACCACAATGCGCAATGTACCTCGAATGATACGCGATATTAGCGCAAGGTACTTCTTTGGCAAATATTCCTTGTTTCGTCAGTTCCTCAACGAATTCCTTCACTTTGTCAGCGGGACCTGATATGGTTGAAGACTCGAAGCTATTGTGACATGCTACATCGATTTCTGGGGGAACATGGTTAATGATCTGAAATGAAAAACCAGAAAAAATTGTCGAGAAGAAAAGTCAAATGACATATTATCACGACTGTATTTTCTGAAGATATGGGAAGCCGTATATTGATGTCGTTAGTTACAAAGGCATTTGTTTACTATGATAAAATTTGTTTATTTCCGCAAGAAATACTATTTTTAAACGCTTTAACTTACCGTCTTATATCCGATTCCCACAGCAGCCATGGAACCCTTAATAAGTTCTGTTTCCAAACACACTTTGCCGCGACTGTACGTCGAGAGAATCAACTCCTCGGTCGTGAAGGTATCGTCGTGGTAAGCACACGCCATTTCTCCTAAACTGTGACCTGTGGCAATGAAAATTCACTAGAAATCTATTGTGGATGCCTATAAAGGCTAATAAATATCAGATACTTTTCCAGACTTAAGACACATGTGAAGACATTGTTTTCTTTCTATCTGTATTCAAATACATAAGCACTGTAAAATAGTCACAGAACGTGCTTACCAATTATGTAATCAGGCACAATGCCAAGCTCCTTAATGACGTCAGTCAAGCCAATTTGTATAGCTCCAATACCAACGAACGCGTTGAGAATATTGTCAAATATTTTGTTATCTCGTTCCGTTACAATCTTTAGGAGATCTAATCCTTTTGGCTTTAATATTTTGTGACATCTGTAGAAAGGATTATTGACAACTGAATAAAATGTATACTTTACAATTTGAAATCTAAATTGAGTTCCCAATTTCGTACTGTGACATAAAGGGGATCAATATTGGTACAGTTCGGGTTCGATTCGGTAGAACCTTAACCGCATCAGAAAATAATCAATTGAATTAAGGTTATCGGCCATACGTTTAATGATAGATATTCATTTATTTTATTTCAGCCATTTTGATATCTCGTTGCAGTACAATGCCTTTGTTATACCGATTAACATGAAGCCAACTATAAAGCATTCTTGATGGCTTTCATAAACATGGCTTGTATTTCAGAAGTCCTCTTGATAAATAAATTAATTGCCAACAAATATGTGTAAATAAAGCTATACACATTACTGACTGAGAGAATATATTTATAAGCAAACTACCCCTTTCATCAAACTCAGAAGGATTAAACTGACACATCTTGTAATTTCTTTTACCAAGTTCAAAAAAGTAAAAAATATTGCTGGCCTAAAATATTTTGAAGAACCAGTCAAGTATTTGACCTTAATCGTTGTTCTGAGGGCAACAAAACATTAACAAAGGCAATCTATCATAATAAGTTGAAAGGCCCGGTCTTTAACTCCTTAAAATAAGTGAAGTTATATCTGGAGTTTGGGAAATTCATATTTTTGTATAATTTGTTCTGTCTGCAGAGGTTAATCCTAGGGTTGAAGATATAGCTTTAATGGTCGGCAATGTTTACTTTATATTCCAGACGAATAAAAACATAAGTATATTTTTTTGCGTATAATATCTGTTTAGTCTAGATGTCCAGACAAATCTAGTATATGTCTAGCGAAAGTAAGTTTTGTGAAGCATTTCCTAAATTTATTATCTTTTGGATTAGTGCAGATTCGAGTACTGTGTAGGGTAACGGGTCTACTCATCTTCTAATGTTAGCAAATAATGAAGGATTTTTTTTAATAATACTTTTCTTTCGAAATCTTACTTGTGTATAGCGGCTGCGAATATCGGTATCCTCATCAGATCAGCGCCCATGCCTGCCCATTGGGATCCCATGCCGCTGTACACAAACCATAAAGGACGTTTCACTCCTGGATAATAGTCCACTCCCTCGGCTAGGCTAACTGTTTCATTCTTTTCGTCTGTGTCTAGAAAACACAAAAAAAATAACTAAGCGGTTCTTGGTTTAAGAACAGCCAGTTAATCGATCACTATTACGCTGCGCTTGCCGCAGTTTCGTCCACGGATGGATAACTATCTATTTCATACTGACACGTTTCCGTAGCTCGGGTAACATTTGAAGTCGTCAGCCTCGGATGGCATTTGTAAATCTGTGACAGTAGCTGGAAGACGTTCACTGTTAAACAAAGGCCATCCTCTTTAGAAGTCCACAATGAGTGACAATATGCCATGATTTGTATCCACTACTTTCTCGCAACTCTGATGATATCGTCGGTACCTGGTGGGAGGCCTGCCAACGCTGTGTCGAACAGTTTCGTATAGTTGGGTTTACTATCCGTAACTATTCGTGTTAAATAAAATGTGACTACATTATTATAACTTTCTTACGAGTTATATATGAGACTAACAGTAGGAAATTGATAAAGGAAGATTTTTTGTCTCTCTGTTGTTGCTGTAAGCAACAGCTTCACTGCATTTATGAAATTCTAAAACGTAATCCATACTCACAATAGTTTCGTTAATTTCGTTAAATAATACTAACTCACCAAGTATCGCATAACCTCGTCCAGTGTGTCCAGGAATGTCGCTTTCAAAATTTTTATGGATAAGTCCAATTTCCTCGGGATCAATCGGGCGGCTCTTCATTAAGTCTATGATCTTTTGCACACACGTTTCTTCTCTGCTTGAGGCAAAAATTAGGCGAGGTATACTTGTTTTGTATTTTTCACTGTTCTGTAAATTTAATCATTTTATTATTATCAAACATTGAGTCAGTAAATAATTATTTCTTAGTTTTAAAAATATAATAAATAATTAAATATTTATCATATTTTTTTTACTAGTTAAAATATTTTATTAGACACGTAAAAAATAATTCTATTGTTCGAAAAAATATCTAACACCAACATTTAACAAATATCATTCACTGTCCCCTCGTTACCGACAGTGTTAAAGAGAAAATTATTTCTTTTTAGCCTATATAACATTGAAAGCCAACTCAGTTTTTCAAAATTAGACCAAAAGCTTACTTGTTTTTGTTATTCAATTACCTTTTCCTTATAATGGCCTTTTAAAACAACGTGGAAATTGCCGCCAGTGAATGAAAAATTATTAAGCGCAGTAAAGCCTCTGCCGAATTCTGCATTATTGTCTACCACTTGAACCCTGCCATCTTGTATAGCTGGAATTTGATTTTGAGGCTCTTCGTAATGCAGATTGCCTGGTAATTGCCCTTTGTGATATGCTAAACAAAGCTGCAGAAAAAAATGAGTAAGTGAAGCAAACGATTCTATCAATCTACTTTATAATTCAAACCTGCAGAATTCGTTTAAGGAAAATATTACGCGGCAGAGTCCCGAGCCGAGGCGAGCTCAGTTCGGCTCACACCTCTGCCGCGTAACCAGCTCATGAATAAGGGCTGCGTTCGAGTTCGAAACTAGTCGGGCATTCCCGAATACACCCGTGAGTATAACCGGAATATACAGTAAATAATATGGATAACAATCACGAAAGTTATTATAGTAAATTATTTTAGTGACAGCATTTTTTTACATTTCATAATTCTCAATTTAAGTTTAACAGTGATTATAGTTGAAGATGTAAATGTCAATTAATATAAAGCGTGGAAAGTTAATTATTTTTTATTTACACTGTTTTTTTTTAATTATAGGCAAAAATGTAGATTTAAATATATACTACTTCAGTAACCTTAAAATAACTTATAACAAGGCCTTGTTTTTATGATGAATATACAACTTGTATGTTTACAATTGTATTAGCATAATTAAGTTGGTTATACAAATAAGTAAATCAATAATTAATACTATGTAATCCAACAAACAGCTTTAAATTGAATTTACAGTATTCAAATTACGGACTCAATGCAGTCTATTTATAGTACTGTTACGACATCGACGCACAATGTAGAAAATACCTACATACACTACTATCAATGCTTGAATAAAATGGTTAATTCACAAACTTTAGTCTTTTGTACGTTATACACATCGAGGAAGAACAAGAGCGTTTTAAACCGTTGAACATCGTATCATATGGGTTTACTCCACACGTTTTAAAACGTGTGGAGTAAACCCATATTTCACCAGGTGTATTTCCCAATGCAATGGGAGCACGCCGATTGCCATCAATCGGTCCCAGATCCAGGTGGCGTGTTTCTAGATTGGCCCATCAAATGAAAATGCTTGGTCTCTACCAAAGTGTTCTTACCTTAGTTACTGCACATAATCCAGAAGCAGATTCACTGTTTCCCATATTTGACTTGACACTGCCCACTTTAACTGTAGAATTTTTAGCAAACACGTGACCGATCGCATTCAATTCATTTTCGTCCGCTTTAGCGATTGCTGTTGACAAAACATTAATTTTAACATTCATTCATTTAAAAATGTATAAATATACCATTTTGAAAAACAGTTTTTAAAACTAGGTAGGTTGTACTTTGCTTTTCATTATTATTCAAAAACACCCAGCTACGGGGAAACTGGATTTTATCCAGAGTTAAAATTCCATCCGTTCCTTACATGAACCCCAAGAAAAAAATTGATACGTACAATCGTCGTTTATTTTACGCAGTGTCTATCACCTAATCTGTGATGAACAGTAACATCAATTAATACTGTACCAGCTCCATTAGCTTCAACATATTCGATTTTCTCTGGATCAACGTCAGTTTCCGAATAAAACTCATTTAGAAATTTTACAATATCTTCACTTTCACGAAGCGGTAAGAACAACGCATCAGGCCTCAAGTGATATGATCCGTTAGCGTGGTATACTTCAGCGTATATTCTGGAAAAATGAAGTGGTATTATATTAGGATATTACATAACAAACATAATTACGAAATGTAGGTGATCTGATGATGTCATGTATGATATGACGGAGAAGGAACCTCCTTATTGTTTTTAAAATTGTTGTCTTCTTGATGACCACTCATTTTCAAAGAAAACCACTCACACTTTATAAACTTCGTTTATTCAATGGGCAGCGTAACGACATCCCAGAGGTCCGTACTGTACGGCGGTTCGAGTGCGACTGACTCGTCGATCGACTACCGTGCGGCCGTATTTATAGGGCTCGGCACACGTGCGCGTGTTTACAAGTTTTTAGGTTAAGTATTGAAATTACAATGATAACATTAATTTTACATCGTAATAAACTCAAAGTAATCAACTGATGGTTTATAAACTAATTTAAGGACAATCAAATGATTAAACTTAATTATTCTAGTTGGTCGCGCCGATAGATATGTTTAATTTATAATGAAATAAAAACAACATTAAAAAAAATGTAAAAACCCACGACGGTTATAAACGTTTTAATAGAAAAATTGTCGTGAATGATAGCTAAGACCCATCTCTAATGAACCATATACCCGTCACCGAAAACCGCATGAAAATCGGTTTGCCCATTTTTGAGAAAATTGGCAACAATCATTTGTACACACACACAAACAAACCTTCTCCGTTCCGTCGTGGATAACAAAATGGTACAAACCTGTGCGCATCTTTAGCTTTTTGTAAGAATATAACATTGATAGCGTCTGCTCTTACATAACCATCGGCGTTTTTGTCAAAGCATTTTGTTTTACCATCCAAGCAAAGCAAACCGTGTCTGAAATAAAACATGTTTTCAGGAAGCATGTAATATGTTTACTCGATTTTATAAAGAGGAGATTCACAATTTGACATCTTGGTATGTACAATAGACCGAATTAAAGGCGGCCTTCTGTGACTGTCTCGCATGTGCAGTGGTTAATAATGAAAGTGTACCAAGAAAACTGTCACAGGTCGTCGCGATTTTTGCGTACAAATTTAATTTATTACGTTAAAAGACAGTGAGGATATTCATAGGGAGCGGAGCGTGCTGTGTGTGAGAGCTAACATGATTGCCTGCAGGCACCGGCGCCCCTCTAAATAGATCAAATGCACTATATTTAGTGCTTACTGCACGTTTTTTTTACACTTGAATTCTATGGGTTAATTATACTCAAAAATCATACGGCGTGTGGTATGCGGCTTAGAATTGACCACCCCCTTTCCTGTGGGTGTCGTAAGAGGCAACTAACGGAAAATCCAGAAGATTGGCAGCAGCGTTTTCCAAAACTTGGTAATTCCCCTCCTAAGTCCTCCTAAGTTTCAAAAGACGTGTATTGAAGATTGCAGATTTTTTTGCGATGTACGATATTATTTCTGATGAGGTAAATTGTTTGCGATATTGGCACGCACATGCTGCGTTCGATTTGTTGTGACGGATCTTTGCGATCCATTGCACTGTATAATTATTACGCTCTTTATTTTTCAGGTAACACTGCCCATTGTAATCCACATTCTACTAATATTTTGATTTCCTTGCAATATTGTGCAATAGAAAATATTATTAAGCTAGCTAGCAGAAGTGTCTGAAAATCGGCAATATTTTCGTCTTTTATTAAATTAGGACTTGTAACCTAATTTTAACGTAAGTATACTATACTATATGCACAGGCTTACCTTCCCTTACCCTTCTGGGAAAGATGTAATGTTAAGTAATGCTTAACTATTTTAACTTATGTTAACGTACCTTTTCAAGTTCAATGTTAAGTTGAGGTCGGAAACCAAACTGCATCCACCTACTATAGCTGACTCACAATATCCATTCTTGATAGATTTGTATGCTATTTCCAGACATGCAGCAGAACTGGAGCAGGCATAGTCCAAGCCGTAGGACGGACCTTTGCTATCTATCCAGTAAGATATGCGGTTTGCCAACATAGCTTTGCTTCCTCTGAAATTAAAATATATGAAGATAACAAAAAATAAATAGCCTTCCTCCATTGCTCCATCACCATGTCTCTATTAGTTTCTTTTAAACAAGTCAATTGAAGTTAAACTAGAGGGATTCACTAGTAACTACTGTAGAGCTCCACTGGTCACCCTCCGCATCATCATCATAATATATTGTCACCAAGTTGTAATAATTTTCCAAACTACATGCCATGCCATGTGTCCAAACTCTGATGAGATATTGTTCTACTAAATCAGAGAAGAGCAGCACTTTTAACTATGGCCTGGCCCCCCGGGACACGAGCATACGGTACGCTTCAAGGTTAATTATCTTTACAGATCCTGGCTTACTGAAGGTACAGTGGTGACAAAGTGATGGTTATGAGCTTTGGGCTCTCCCCAAAAGTATACCTTTTTACCAAAACCGTCACATCACAAAATAAATAACATACCCATTAATAGCGAAGTCAGTTTTATTTTGAATGTTCCATAACACAGATGTGCTCTCGTCAGTTGATGACGACCCGACAAACACGCCCAATCGCTTTCCTCTCATTGACTGCGGGCTTATTCCTAAGAAGGAATATAATACAGTAGAATAGAATATCATTTATTTCCATGAATATGTTACTGCTATCATAAAAATGAATAAAAGCGGTCCTAACACGCTTCCTTGTGATACACCACAGTTAATAATTTTAAATTCGGAACTATAATTATGTTTAATGCAGTTATTTTCAATTCTTAAGAAGACTGTTCTCTGTTGACGATCTCTTAAGTAACTTTTGAGCTAGTAATGCGCTTTACCTCTTATACCCGAGCGAGAAAAAGGTTAGATAGAGACACATCCACCTTATTTCAGGTGAGTGGACATATCTCTCAAGTTAAAAAAGTAATCTTTACTGTGGAAGCAACACATAACGATGGGTGATATTTAGGTATTAGGTACTTATGTAAACACTTTCAATGTTTCATGTTAATGTACTTTTTAAAATCAGAATTCAAAAAGATCAAGTTTAGCTTTCGAAGATACTCAAGGTAAATCGTTCCGCACCGAGAAAATCAACATAACAATTTTAGCATGAATGTCTTATACAGGAAACTGAAAAGAACATTACCTGCATCAAAAAACGCTCCATATACATGTTCCAGAAGTTTTCTTCCCATAGGTTCTAAAGCACAAGCTAAATGGGAGGACACTCCAAAGAATTGCGCATCAAAGCTATGCATGTCATTCACTCTGCCTACATGCTTGGGCATGTCTAAGTCTCGGTCTTTTGATGTCTCTATTTCGCTGACCATGTCAACCTGTAAACCATTTTATTATACCTATGGTTTTAGTTCATTTCGTGTCAGGAATATATCATAGAGATATAAAATGTCATATCGTTTAGTTAAGACAATCATTGTTAACGCGTATCGTCGAAAATAAAATGGATTTATTTCGCCTCGAAGGTGAGTTTAACTGGATTTATAATAACTACAGTAATAAAAGTAAAATTATTAATGTCACATTGAAATATTTAACTACAAATAAGTAAGTCAATTAACACATTCCATGCAAATTAATGCATGCAAACAATTTAACTATATAGGTCAGTAAATTTAGTAGGTCAGTAAATTCATTAATTTCTAAACTTATGAGGCTATAATATTAGTATTATTGGCGACAAAGATATTCATTAAAAGAAAAAGAAAGCTCTTCAATATGTAACATGGTGTTTTAATGGACAAATAAATAAATTATTATTATTATCTTTAATTAAATATTTTTATTCAAGTACTGGCTGGACAATATGGACAGTTTTGTATTTAGAACTGTCTTTAAAGAATGCTTATAGTCTTGAAGCTGGAACATAAATCTCGTTTTATAATAAGGGTTAAGTTTGTTACTCTTCCAAAATTAAATCAAATCAAACCTCTCATGACCTTGTTATAAAGATTCTCCATAAAATCCCAAACACTGTCCGAGTTTGGAAACACTCCTGATATCCCACTAATGACAACTTCTTCTCCAGATAGTGATGTTCCATTACTTTTGAGATTCTTCTCCACCACTATATTTTCAGGAGGACCCATATTTATCTATCGTCTTGAAATCCAATATCAAACAATTCACGTTGTTACTACTACACCACTTTGAATATTAAATAAATTAATTCGTATAGATGATATTTATAGACAAGTTCTTTTGTTGACTTCAAATGTATTAGGGATCTGTGTATCGATTAAAATACGATTTTTATTATTATTGATTTTATGTGTTTTACCTAGTTTTACCTCTGGCTGTTGATGGCATTTTATGGGTAGTTTTATCACTATCACTGAAAAATTGCTGTGAAAAACAAACATAACAATAATAATCATGATATTTACCTATATGTGTATTACAATTTTAAAATTCATTTAAGTTTATATAATAATTCGAATATTTGTGATATTTTGGAATTAGAATGTTTATGAATATAAATGTAATTTTAGTAGATACATATAAGAAACATAAATTGATTGCAGTGCCCAAACAGGATTCATGTTTGATACCATACATTGTTACTTACCATCTTTTTATAACATGATTGCAATGAATAAATGAATATGAATATGAATGAAGTCAATAGTTCAATACCTTTGTGATAATGCAAATATGTGTCGTAAGTTATATCCACCGTGTAACATTGAAGTAACATTTAAATGATTCAAAGAATGTTGTATGATGGTAGGTCACAACTACAAGGAGCGATAGCTTTTAAGGTTAGAAAAAATTCATAGGAAATTTTAATTCTAAGAAAAATTTGGTGTAATTAAATGAAAACAGAGTGCGCCTACATCAAATAAAAATCTAACCAAGATCTGGGTTAATCATAATTGACCCCTCGGGAGCTCAAGGTGGGTAAATAATGCGTAAAATTAACGCTGGCTAATTACGTCGCGTCGTGGAATTGCACAGATTCATAACTAGCAAGAATAGACTTTAAAATACAATATTTTTTATAACCGTCTCTTTGACTGCCGCGTTGGTCTAGCGATCGGTAATGCCACTGCCGAACATGAGGTCCCAGGTCGGACAAAGTTTTACTAGATTTTTCCAAGTAATTCTCAGTAGCAGTACGGAGTATGGATTTGCGCTTGGTTTATGGCAATAGGCTCTCCCATTATTGAATTGGGCCCTATAACATAACAGGCAGAAAGTGGGTGAACCTCTGCATACTCCTTCAGGGAATACAGATGGCTCGGTTTATAGCAATAGACTTGCTCCCTATTGCATTGGAAACAATAAGGTAATTGGCGAAATATAGGTGTATGTATATCCCTTCGGCGAATCCAAACTTGATGTTATGCTATGTAATTGCCCTATTGCAGGGTTTTAACTGTCCTGTCACGGATAGATAACCAGTTTAATAACATAATGTTGCCAGATAGCAGATGTTCTGGTAAAGCCTGGTGGCCTACCTAACTTCAACAACGAAGACTATATTTTAACGGTGTGTACTTGTATGAATGAGATTTGCAATACAAGCCAGATTTATATCAAGATAAACTTACTTCGATGTTAACTTGACAAGTAATTATAATACAATGGATAGTCGTTGATAGCAAAAACCAATCAAGCGCGACTCGAACTCACGCCCTAAGGGTTCCCTACAGACTTTAAATCATCACATCACACTATAATATTATAATAGTAACTATTACAAAGCCGAAAGTTTGCGAATGTGATTGTCAGTTTGCATGCGCAGGTAGCGGTTAGTTTATCAATTGCAACCACATTTGGAAGTACTCTGTATCGTAGGTGCGTTTCACCTATGGATGTTTGTTTATGTGAAATATCACATACTCAATCATCCAGAATTGGGACAAACATTTGCGAGTCACACAATTTTTTGGTCTAGCAGTTCAATCGCTTAGCCACTGTGCTAATCAGGCCGTCAAACATTTAAGACATGCATGTATTGCGAACAATATATTATATAAATAATAATAATCAAAAAATATTACCAAACAAATAATAAACCTACTGAAAAATACCTGAACCAGACTATTTAGTTAAAAGTCTACTTTCTATTTTCGTTTGAAAAGCAACGTTTTTACCTTCATACAAATTCTTGAGTCCCATCCAGCCTCTTTATGTGGAAATCACAAACTCTTACTAATTGCTTACAGCGCTTTCAGCCATTTTACAATTTATTTTGCTGCTTCATTTTAGTAGCGTACTTTTTGGAAAAACTGTAGGTTTTTAATACTCAGACCTAAGAAATATTATTACCAAACTCAAGTGGAGTTGGGCAGGTCATTTTGCAAGATTTAGTGAAGGCAGGTGAAGTAAGGCCCTAACAAAGTGGAGGCCCAGAGGATCCAGTTGTAGAGCCCCTGGCAGACCTCCAGCAAGGTGGACTGGTGATGTTGTTGCTGTACAGGGAGAGACCTGGCTGCAAAAGGCCCAAAACAGGAATCAGTGGAGTTTAGGGGAGGATGCTTATGCCCAGCAGTGGGTCATATAAAAGCTGATGATGATGAAGAATTTACATAAATTATAGAATAAGATTGGAATGACTTTTAAGCTTTAAACATAGGGTTATGAGCAAGTTAGTTTGTCATGACAATGACGTCAAAACTACATGCAAAACTAATCTTTATTCGACTTTGAAAACATACAGAGTTTGACAATACAGTTTAACACCTCAGTCTGCCCGTGACCATGAATGCTGTAAAGGATTCGAAACGTCGG
This sequence comes from Abrostola triplasia, assembly GCA_946251915.1. NCBI lineage: Eukaryota > Metazoa > Arthropoda > Insecta > Lepidoptera > Noctuidae > Abrostola > Abrostola triplasia. The sequence continues at coordinate 1,874,759 of OX276434.1, read as the reverse complement.
GACCAAAAATCAATTAAAAAACCGCGATAAAATTTGTAAACCTAGTTTTATTTCAATACAGTTAAGTTTAAAATATGTTGAGTAAAAATTTGTTGCAAATTCTGTGCAAGAAACTCTACCTCTTAAACTAGGGTATACATGTATTTTAGGAGGTAGATTACGGTCAGGGTTTAGATTTTTCAACACATATAGGTTATTTCATATAAACTAAAGTTTGAACGGAAAATTACCTAGATACTAACACAAACTAATTGAATACCATTGTCACAATAAATTATTCAAATCATTATTGCACATTGTTTTAAAAACAATGCTTATTTAATAACAATATACTTAATAACTGTCTCGTTGGTTGCTAAGCGCGACTGCTGGGCAGGAGGTCCTGGGTTCGAATCCCGGGTCGGGCAGTGTTACTGAATTTTTCCATTTGGTAATTTTCAGTAGCAGCACGGAGTCTGGATTTGTGCCCGATTGATGGCAATAGGCTCGCCCCCTGTTACATTGGGACTTAAAAATATAACTGGCAAAATGTGGGTGTACTATATCCGCACCTTTGCCTACCCCTTCGGGGAATACAGGCGTGGTGTGATGTTGTTATTGTGTACTTAATAATATTTTTGTAGCTAAAAAGTTTAATATAATTAAAACACCATACGCTTATGAAGACAAATTCTGTATAACTATATTTTATTTTTCATAAAAAATCTCACATACTTTGGGAAAAATCCATTGAGGAACGCAAATTGATTGAAGTAATAAAGACATCTGATTTAAATATATGACGCAGAACTATTATTTATTTAGTTTATGCACCAACTTAACAATCTAGTCTAGTATCAATATACTAGAGTCTAAAGGGGAACTAAGGAAAGACATACCAATAACGAAAGGTCACTGCAGAATACAAAGTGATTTAGTTCAACTGTGGCGTAAGAGATGGCGCTACGTGTTCGTATTAGCCGTTGTTAAGTCTCATGTTACAATTTCTGCCATTGAATCCTCTCTGAATATAATTCACTATCTGTAAGAAGTATTTAAAACTAACAATTTCGCGCCTGTTTTTATCGAAAGGGAACTCAAAGGTGAAGTAGTATATCCAATGAAATAGGGGGCGAGTATAATAAAATGACATTAAACGGACAAGAAAAAATATTCAGGCTCCGTCTGAAGACTGCCTAATGAAAATCCCAATAACACTTTGCCCGACTGGGGAATTGAACCCAGGAATGAATGACGCAGTCAACCGGACATCTAATAACTATGTATCTTCCAGCTCTTTTATGCTTTGACTAAGTTATCCCTACTCATTTCTAAACTAGTGTCTGGCAAAATATATTGAGAAAATAACTTACATCCTTGGTGTACAACAATAGATATTTTCCGCCATTTTCTTGAATAGGAATTTATAAGACACGATGTATTAAGGCCAATATTTGGATTCTTTGGTGCCTTGCATAAAGGGTTGAAGCTTTCTAGGCCATTACCCTTGGTAATACGTAACTTGGAAAAAGTAATATAATAATATAATACAAGTGCTTGAGCCAGACATTGTCCTGAATATTTTCTTCCTTTCCGTCAGAAGCTGATACCTACATAACCATCGTTGTAAATAGCATTAGTTTACATTGTTATTCAGTTCTTTACAGTTTGTTTTTCAGTTATATTGGGACCTAAAACATAACCGGCGAAATGTGGGTGCAACATATGTGCACCTCTGCCTACCCCTTCGGGGAATAAAGGCGTGATGTTATGTTAGTCAGTTCTTCATTTATATCTATTAACCTAATTAAGTCTGGATTGCGTTGTTGAAACTCAGGCTTTTACAGTTTTATGAATTCTAGATATTCCATTTATTTTTTTAAATCCCACCTTTGACTTACCAAATCCCCCAAATTTTCACCCAGCTTAGGCGTAGGATTACATATTTTTCCGATATGCGTTCTTACCATTATAAGCACATACACTTCACCAGTGATTAACCGAGCATGTATAGTACATACTTATGCATCACCTTCCCTTATAGCAGGTTCACAGAAAATAATCCTTTTAGTCACCAAAAGTCAACTCATACAAAATTGTTGTTATACTTATAATTATACATAACAGCATAACATCACGCCTGTATTCTGTACACCCACATTTCGCCTGTTATGTTTTTAGGTCCCAATGTAATAGGGGGCGAGCCATTGTCATCAACCGGGCACACATCCAGACTTCGTGCTGCTACAGAAAATTACCTAATGGCAAAACCCAATAACACTTTCCTCGACCCAGAATTCGAACCCAGGACCTCGTACTCAGCAGCCGCGCTTAGCAACCATTAGACTAACGAGGCAGTCGCACAAATAATTATACAATTTTCTTTCTTGACATCACATTATTTCTTCCTCATTCCATAATGTGAGACCCCACTTACAAGTTTTGTTCAACTCACAGCTGAGTAGAGTGGAATGCTTTTACCCCCGCACATAATATACCCTATGGCGGTTTGCTGTTCAAGCCTGTTTTCCATAAAGTCATGCATGCAGATTGCAGACGCAGGCTTGAACATTGAACTGTTATGGGAATTCAGCTTTGAAAGTTAATGCTTTGTAAAACATTTTGCGGCCTTTACTTATGTCCTAGTATCAGATGAATTGCATCCACCGGTTGCCCGCAATTCTTTCTCCACCATTTTCTTCCATTATTTTCCTCGGATTACTTAACCTAGAAATTATAAGCAGCTAGATTTTCTACTACTAACATTTATAAAACATTATAAATAAAAGATGCGATCTAAAAATAAATAAGATTTCGCGCCTCCTTTAATTTATTGCAGGATTATACGCGGGAGTTCAACTAGAAGCTATAAATCTACATTTATTTATGTAAAAGATAATTTTCAAACTACTAAATTTATTGGCAAATGTGTCGGATAAAAATATTGTTTTGGAATTTTATTACGTGCGCCTACTAAATGTTTATCTATTAGAAGTTTTTTGAACCTGTGATTGAAAAGATTCTACCAATCATTGTGTGATTTTTTGTGAATCGAATGTTCTTCAATAAAGCCATAACCTTCAAAAATTGAATTGAATTGACTTTTGTGAAATTACTGTAGATAATATTTAAGTAGTAAGAGAAATAAAATCACCAATAAATCTAGCAAACGAAACATCTCTTGTCAATTGGATGCGTTTCAATCGTAAAAATAACATGAATAAACGCTAGGACTAGCGACCATTCGTGAATGTAATTTTCAAATAATGTGGTTTAACTCGGAGATCAGAAGCACAACTTTGTCACAGATGCCACAACCAAACTGGCTCGCAGCCCACATTCTTAAACTCCGAAACGTTACTTCTCCTATCCTCAACAAGCCAACAGCTTATGTACCCACCTATACTTTACATACACTACAGTTAAAACTCACCGCTCCAAAGTTCTTAATAAGAGGAGAATCGTCATGCCAAGTTGGTAGCAACAAAATTTACGTACGCATTATGAGCACGCCACACAAAGAAGTCTAAGTGCCAAGAAGTTCGCATAACATAACGTGCGGCTCATCAGTGTGTCTTGGTCTTGTGCAGTAACACAATTTAAGTTTTCGCTTATGTTGAAAGTAAAGTTGCTAAGTGCACGGTTTGAAGGCTTCATACTGTTGTGTCTTTAGCATTCGGTCTTTGCCTGGGTGTTGAGACAGTTTTATATATGACGATCAGAATTTTTAAGCTTGTATTTTCTAGTCCTGGAACAGTGATCTTAAGATTGGATGCACCCCTAAAGATAACTCACATTTAAGTTTCAAATAAATGTAAAAAAAAACGGCCTGGTACGATTCGGACTTGCGCACGAAGGGTTCCGTACCATTATCTATAAAAACGGCAGAAAGGTCACGTTTGGTGTATGAACCCCCTAAAATATTTATTTTATTCTATTTTTTAATATTTGTTAATATACCTATATGAAATTTTTTCACAGATGATGTATTTATGTTACACCTAACATAAATACATCTGTGAAAAAATTACATCTGCCTAACTAGGTGACAGACGAACGGACGGACAGCGGAGTCTTAGTAATAGGGTCCCGTTTCACCTTTTGGGCAAGGAACCCTAAAAATCGTGTAGCAATAGTAAGAGAATACATTAATCCGGTCCCCAGGAAATTGTCATATAAACACGAGAATACGCACACTTTAAAATACATTTAGTTTAAATCCAGGTCTCTCAGTAAACCGAGGCAATAACTCATAAGCGGCCAGGCTCAAACTAGATCAGTTATATCCTGTTCAAACCCTCTCATATTGCAATATACGGTTGTGTGAATTGTCGTTTAATATCCCGACTCCATTTTATTGGGACTTTCCGAACGCCACCGATTTAGAGAGTTAGGTGCAACATTTTATATAAAGTTTAGTTTACGTTTCTTTTTATAGAAGATAATTTTAAACTTTGCAAAATTCGTAGGTCCTCTGTTAGACTAGGTTTTTTTTGCATTAAAGTACAGCGATTTGTCACTAAAAGTAGCTTTGTTTTTTTTTGTTTTTAAAGAAAGGTTTTTAGATGGGACTTCGTGTGAGAAAAGGGAGTCGGATTTCATTATTATTATTATTATTTCAGCCATGATCGTCCCACTGCAGGGCAAAGGCCTCATTATTACCTGCTGTTAATCTGAGAGATTTTTCAATGGTCTATAAAGCTATGTCACAGGCCAACAGGCAGTGTACACTCTGACACCAGGTTGTTCATCAACCATACGATAAGACGAAGACAGGAAGAAATTCTAGTACGGGAATGCTAAAAAGCATAACATAAATATCAAACAAAGAGCATAACAAATTAAATCAGAAGTGTGAACTCTGTGAGGAGAGAACAAGATGCGCGTCACGTAATGCGCGGCGGCAAGTTGAAAGCGTTATGACGTCACGTACGTAATTGTCGACGTACGTCCGAGCGTTTTACAACGCGTTAGAGTTGAAACTAAATGTATTGTTGTGGTAACGTTGATTGTTTTATAATAAATACATTTAAAGGAAGATATTGTGGCGTTCTAAGGGGGAGGCCTTTGTTCAATAGTAGACGTCTTCCGGCTGATGACGATGATGCTGATGTGGGCCATGACCTTAAAGACCCAAACAGTTCTGCCGCTTCTTTAGATATTACTTCAAAAGAAGAAAGGGACAACACGTGTTGCCTAGCAATACGTAGAAGTACCTAAATAGATTTATGCATTCATTTTTATGGATTCTAATCATGGTCTACTGATCCAAATTCAAAAGTTTTCTTTTTTAAATATAGTAGGTAAGGTAAGCTATTATAACTTCGGCTATATACCTACATGGTTAAATATGATGTATCACCTTGCCCACTGCGTGTGAGAACCAAAATTATGAACATAAAATCTGACAGATGGATGGAGCGAGACCATCCATCCTCACGTCATATATTGGCGTATTAAATACTTTTTTTATGTTCTTATTTACTTTGTTTATAAACATGCTACACTTTAGGTATCACAAAATTGTTGGACCGTGTTGTTACATGTAAATAAATGAGTATGGTAGCTAAGAGAACTCGTTGTATAATTGGAAGTAGTCAAATATTGAAAGAACATAATTATAGCTGTCGTTTCAAACGTGGCGACTTGTTTGGCACACTGGCTAAGAGATTGGACAGCTGCGCTAAGGGTTCGATTCCCGCATTGGACAAAAAATTGTGTCATCCACAGATGGTAGTCCCGAGTCTGAATGTTTGTGTATGTCATCTTTCATCTATGTGGAACGCATCCACGATACAGGAGAAATTCCTAAAGTGGGGAAACTTTTTGTTTAAACTTATTTTTCTTGAACTTAATATTTACATCTCGTAATACAGTCACAATCCACATAAAAATATATTTTTTTACATTTAACGGCCTGTATTTCATTAGCCTTCACGAAAGGCAAACTACCTTTAGTAATTCTTCTCCACTGCCCTCTATATAAACAATATAGATTTAAAAATAAAATTTGGTTCTTCTCACCTATCAGCTATCACCTTCTCACTTATCCTACCAGTTATATATATATACAAACAAGAGAGTTTCTACGGCAAGCAGTATCTAACAAGCAAACAAAAGAATGCTGACTGGACAGTAGACACGAAGTAAAACTTGATTGTCCGTCAATCTGCTTGGGGAACGTTTCTTCATTTTCCGAAGTAGGATGTATCGACGAAACTCCTATTTGATGCCTCAGCGAACTAAAGGTTTTGACGTCTCGTTTTTTACCTGTGTTTCCTTTTTTTACATTATACACTGCGGATATTATGCTTGTTGATATATGCCTTTACAGATCTGGAAAAAACAAAAAACATAACATCACGCTCATATTTCCCGAAGGGGTAGGCAGAGGAGCACATAATTTATTACTATATGTGCTCCTTTGCCTACCCCTTCGGGGTAAACACTTCTGTCCTGTCGTGCCTGGTAAATGTTGCAATTTGCAGATCTAGTCTACTGCCTTATGCCGTGCACGAGGTCCTGGGTTTGAATCCCGGGTCGGGCAAAGTGTTACTGGGTTTTTCCATTAGGTAATTCTCAGTAGCAGCACGGAGTCTGGATTTGTGCTCGGTTGATGGCAATAGACTCGCCCCCTATTACATTGGGACCTAAAAAACATAACTGGCAAAATGTGGGTGCACCTCTGCATACTCCTTCGGGGAATACAGGACCGATGTTATGTCAATTTTTAACTCTTAAAGAAAATATTTCTAAAAATTGTTAAGTCTTATTGCTATAATCAAATTAGTTTATACTAAGACCCATTGTTATAACATCAGACTTATGAAGAAAGTTTCGATTCGCGTTTTATTTACTTTTCAACTTCTGTTTATCGACGCAATAACATTTTCGTTGGAAACTCAATTTTGTTGGCTGTAATGTTACTCAAAGATAAATCAAAGTTTGAGATCAATAAATTCGTAATTTGATTTAACAGGAAAAAATCATTCATAATCATATATTTTATTTTCAGTAAAAAAGAAACGCTTACCTATTTCCTTCCTCAGGTTTAACTACCCCAGGCTTCAAATGAGGAAAAAAAATCAATATTATAAATAATAAGATTATTTAAAAAATATCAGATCAGATCACACTGCATTGTTTACTACCCTATGAAAGGTTGTTAGAGTAATCGCACTATCACACTTATACTAGAAAGGCGAAAGTTTGTGATCGTGTTTATATATTTGTTACCTCTTCACGCTCAGACGGCTAAACCGATTTTAATAAAATTTCATGTGGAGGTAGCTGACACCCAGGATTAACACATAGGTTACTTTTTATCCTGAACATTTGTAGCAGGTAATATCGCGGGGCGTAGCTAGTATAATAAATAAACTACATTGCAGCAAAAACTGGACACAGCACAATTTTTCCAACCCTTTAGGAAAGAGAGGCGTTATGATCCAGCAAAAAATCTACCATTTACCAATCTCACATCGCAACTCAAACCATTTTACATATTTAATGTGAATCCAACATGGCGGCCTTGCAAGTCGACAATCCATTCGGCTAATCCACACACAGATTAATTGATGAACACAGAGACACGAGCTGGACATCAGAAACACGATTAAGGAGCCGCCACCGCGTTGCAGGGATATCTCTGAATGTCACGCGTTACTCTGTGCTAATTCTATTGAATTACTCAAGCTTGGTGGGACAGGTGTAACTAGGCTTCATACTTAGGCATCATGGACTGAGTATTGTTGTTTATTTATGCATGTTTAATCATGAAAGGAGGAATGGGAGCAATGGGCTTAAATTGTAGCTGATCGATGAGCAGAACAACAAATTTTAGGTGCTAGACATCAAGACATGTTTGTCTACATCCCTCTTTTTATATTAAATCATTGTACAGTCGTGATAGACTCGTGGTTGTCATTATTTTTCAAAATTAACTTAATTTTAAGTACTTTTTGTACGTCAAAACTACATCAAGACAGCTCCCAAAAATACCTACCCATCACCGCTTCCTAGTGCTTAAACTGGGTAGAAGAAATAGTAGAGAGAAAAATCTCTTCTGCTTTTTAAGTCAGTAAAAAACAAATCGTATAACATCGACAGTGTTGTATTTCTAATATCGCTATAGTCGATTGTGCCGTTGACCTAATTAGCTCAGAGTCAAACACTTAGAGGCCAATCACTGAACCCGATTGTATGGATTAATTAATAATGGGCATTTGTTTAGCTATGTGAGGTGACCTATTGTTCTACTATTTCAATGTCTTGTTGGACTCTTGTTTAAAAACATGGTCACTGGTCGGATCGGTGATGATCCTGATATCTATTCCCAGCTCCAGTAAATTATGAGTATACTAACTTTGCCAGCGGCTTCACCCGCGTTAAGCAGCCTATGTCCTTTCTCGGGTCTTAAACTTTCTACGTGCCAAATTTCTTCAAAATCCGTTGAGTGGTTAGTCGTGAAGGCGTATCAGACTGACAAATTACCTATTCTTTCACCCTTATAATATTAGTATGAAAGTATGGATTTATCATAATATTTCGTATACAGAGTAAAAGTCGCAATAGGCTATCGACTTAATTGTACCAATGGCTGTAAGTACTACTTCTTCAGTACCGTGGGTGCGTAATTTAAACCTATAACATTTTATGCGCAAACATACTGATTCAAACATAATATCAGTGGATTATACAAATATTATTTGTCCCGTGCGGGAATCAAGCCCACAACTCTTAGCGCAGAAATCCAATTGCTTAGCCGCTGAGCCAATCAGATCGCCCTTGTACATTATATTGATACAAACTTCATAGTTCTTATTCTTTTCCCGGTACCAGCTATAACACCTTCAAAGCAACATAAAGACATTAAATGGTCATCTTCTAAAGATCCAATCTGAATCAAATAGTCTCAAATTCTGCCTATTATTGCTATTGCTGAACTGACAAGCGCAGACTTCACTATTAAATGGATCATGGAGCTACTAAACAGGCGAAGTCGTAAATAAACAATGGAGCTTTTTCTTTGCCTCTGATGATCAGTCACGTAACTTGTATTTTTTGAAGTGATAACTTCTTATGGGAGGGTAAACTGCTTCGTAACGTAACGTGTTACGGCGCCACTATGTCTGGCTTTCCCTAACTTTCTTTCACGCATACGTCAATAGATTAGTTGAAGTCATCACTTCTGTCGAGCATCCCGAGACGCACACGTTTTGTTTTTTTATAGTTATTTAATATATATTTTGCCTATTGCCATCAACCGGGCACAAATCCGGACTCCGTGCTGCTATTGAGAATTATCTAATGGAAAAACCTAGTAAAACTTTGCCCGACCCGGGATTCGAACCCAGGACCTCGTGCTCAACAGTTGCGCTTAGCAACCAGTAGACCAACAAAGCAGTCAGTTTGATAAAATATTGTGCTTAATAGACAAAAAAAATGGTAGGTTTTATAAGATTAGTATAGGACCTACCATGTGACCTTTTTTTTGTGATATGCGGGAGTAAAAGTTAATTGGTATACTTACTCTTTAGTAACGTACAAGGCTAAATTCAACGTGACAAAAACGAAAAAAATAATAGAGATAATATATTTAGATAAAAAAAATAACTAAAGCAATATTTATACCTGTCATACATCTTGTGCATATTATGAACAATACAAAGTAACGACAGGCTGCCTTTTCGACGTCAAAATACTCGTATTTTTTTAACACTGCGTGACACACTAGTTTATCCAGAATTTAGGATTGGCTGGTAACACGCTACAACGACAAAAAGAAAAAACCTGTCAGATATATCAATTTCAAGCTACACCCTCGTTCGAATTTTGGAACGCGGAGATAAAAGTATTTTTACGCACGTAGACTAGATACAGTGCGTATTTTTTTATTGATCGATTCTTTTGTGTTTTGCCGACTGCCTTGTTAGTCTGGTGGTTGGAAAGCGTGAGGTGATGGGTTTGAATTCCAGGTGAGTGTTATTGAGTTATCCCGTTAGATAATTCTCAATAACAGCACGGAGTTTGGATTTCTGCCCGGTTTATGGTAATAGGCTCGCCCCTTATTACCTAAATATAGCTGGTAAAATTTGAGTGTACTATTCTACCTCTGTTTACCTCTTTGGGGAATACATGCGTGATGTTTTGTAGCTTATGCCGTGGCAAAATATATTTGGCAGTCTACTGCCCTGCAGGTTAATAGTATATGTCGCTTGTTGCGCCGTCCATTGCTGTATTTGTATACTTGATGTATATGAAGTCATCAATATACTCGCAGATGGAAAATGTAAGTGTTTAGCCGTTGGTCCCATAGTCGGAAATATAGATCATTTTCTTAATTTCGTCTCATTTCTACCTACCTATCATTTTCTTAATTTCGTCTCATTTCTACCTACCTATACGGTATCTACGTATGTCATTTCATTAAACATAATTATTACATTCCAAAAAGGAAGACAGATGCGTGCTATTTTTACATGCTCTTTATACTACAAAGTAAAACTCTTTTACCATAACTATACTGTTAGAACAGCTAAGAAAACAAAATTAAATGAATAAGAATTTATGCAAATTGTGTAACAATATTCATGACCACCACCTCCAATTATTCATACTCCTTGACAACTGCAGCCACCAACAAAATGTACTATTCCCGAGACAAATTGACAGCGGAAGTCTCGAGCCGGGACAGGCTTCCCCGACGACTGATTATTGCATTTCATTATTCAATAGATGCAAGACGAACCTACAAGTTTCCAATCAGAAATTAGTTTTGAATAGCACTCTCGTATTAACTTCGGAACAAAGTGTTCTAGGACTGTAGATAAATGTGTTAGTTTGGGCCAGTTGGGTGTTCCGAAGCTTAATCTTTGAGTTGGGACGATAGACTTTATATTTGTGAGTAATTACTTGGATCTTTCGTGTCAATGGTTTTGGAGATGGTGTGCTAGTAGTTTAATTGTATGACAAAGAAAGCCTATAAAAATAAAATCGCACTTTTAAAAATCCGTAATTCACAAAGTTTTTATTATACATACAAATTTGAATATTTCTAACTTAAAAAGTTACATGACTTTTTGTATTTTTTTTTGCTTTTGCCATGCTAGGCTTAAATTTTAAACTGATAAAGGGATCTCGACCGCCACCGTGTCACTCAGGGCTCAGTTGGCAGAGCGGTGCCACAGCACGGCGACAATCGCGGGTTCGAGTCCCGCTCGTGTTCATCATTTTTCAAGTTTCCCTTTATCAATTTAAAAAGTTACTACAAAAATAAATAAACTCGCAAAATATTTCCAAAATTCATAATTTGGCGTGACGAACTAGACTCCTACTTAAAGAACTGGCGTCGAGTGGCGGCAGACAGGGTCAAGTGGAAGGAGAGGAGGGAGGCTTTTGCCCTGCAGTGTAATTTGTAAACCTATAATAACTACAGTTTATAGATATATTTGTATATATTTATTTTTAAGGAGTGTAAATAACCTTGTAAATAAATAATTCCCCTACATACAAAAAAACTTTATTTTTATAATAATAATAATCTTTATTGTCTCAAATTTGTACAAAGTAACATTAAATAGAAGCACTCCCAGTAAGTAATTTTTAATACTCGTGTTGGGACTGTCTTGATCTTTCCTTATTTACTAATTATAATCATGATTATTTAAGCTGTACACATAGGTTTTGGGTCTGTGTATTCCATTAAATACATTAGACTACAGCATGCAATTTAAATAAACAGAGCAAAAAGCTAATAAGCAAACTACAAAAAGTGTTTTACACAAAATATAATTCTAGTTTTTATATTTCCTACGTTATAAACGTTGTTTATCGATAGTCGGACGTCTAACATCTATTCAGGCAACGCCTGCCAAACGCAAGGCATCGTCGCAGTTTCCTTTAAGGCAACTCGGGGGTACTTAATAGAGTATGTCATTGGCACGCTTCAAGCAAGATGCAAGTAGCTAGACATTGAGCAAAATGTACATTGGACATACTCCTAGTATATCGGATAGTTTAATGGAAATTGATTGACATTGAGTATTGGGAAGGGAAAGACCTCGGCGAACATACTTAGACCAAATCGGAGATGTTTTGCGAAACGGTCAAGTGAGGAGTACCCACCGATGAGCGAGCATGAGGAATGTGATGCAAGTGAATGAGGTGAGAGAAGTATACCAGGATCGTGGTAAATGGAAATCTGTTTTCTCTGCCTACTCCTTTCGGAAACAGGCGTGGTTTTATGTATGTATGGTTGACATTCATACTGTTACTAGCCAGTAGCCAATAAGAAAATAGTTACTGTTAGTGGCAAAATATACTTCAAAGGCGTTCCGTCTATTGAACATAGCAATGTTTTAATTAGAGATTCATAGAAATTGATATTGTTAAACGTTCAGTTAATTAATATTGACTTGAGGACATACTTGAAATAAATGTAAGATAAATAAAAAAATATTGTGCCTATACTAATCTCTTATCGTTGGTCTAGTGGTCGCTATATGTGACTGCTGAGCTTTAGGTCAAAGTTCAAATCCTGGGTTGGGCAAGTTAAGTAATTCTCAGTAGCAGGGTGGAGTCAGAATTTGTTCCCGGTTGATGGCAATAAGCCTATTTGTAAGGATAAAATACTTTCCGATCATCGAAGCACCTGAAGATAACGGGAATCAATGTCACTTTTTTCAATCAGAATATTAGGCAAGGTATGCAATATAAATTTATATGTTTACACATTATATTTAACGGCAGAAATAAATCCTAAGGGCTGTCAAGAACAAACCACCTGGTCGTGTAAATCAATCTTACTGCACTTAGAAAATAAGGCCGCTGTTCAAACAAAGAGGTATATTAACACTAGAAGGAATAAACACACTACGACAGTTCAAGAACAAGAACAAAGAAATGACATTAGCAACCATGTTCTATGTGAAAATATCCAAATAATTATTTAAAAAAAACTTAATGTAATAAAATCAGTCTTAAACACATTCGCCCAAAACGAGCATTTACAAAATATCAAATCTAGTTGCACCGTATCAGAGCCATTGCCATTCCTATACTGCAAATTTCAAAGATTTTTATTACATTTTCATTAAACTATTCCATGTCCAATAAATACCATATTAAACAAAAAGAGTAATCTGGCAGTAAATAATAATACCAGCCTATAACTGTCCCACTGCAGGGCAAAGGCCTCTTCTCGTATCGAGAAGGATTGAGCATTGATCACCACCAACTGACCACACCAGCAAATATGGCAGATAAAAAAAAATCGAATTGACAATCTTTTCTTTTTTTAGAGTCGGTTATTAAATTCACAGTAAACCTTCAATATAATACTGTCACGAAGCTATACAAAGAGACATGATCAGTGTAAGCCTAAAGTTAGGAATTATCCATCGTAAATGTTAATAGCATTGCCCTCATATTTTGGATCCTAATACCGGGCTTACTGAGAGGAGTACGTGAATATATTCTTCTTTATATCTCTAGAAGGAAATCGAGTGTATTGAGAGTCAAAGTTAATAGCAATGAGAATTAAGAGTGGATTTTAAGACAGAATAAGTTATTATTCTGTTCCACTTATAAGGCCATAGCTTGTTAAATCTAGCTCTAATTCCATACAAATAACATAAAATCCACTCTTAATTCTCATTGCTATTAACTTTGACTCTCAATACACTCGTTATATATAAGTCATTATTAAAAATATATTTTTTATAATAACTTATTAAAAATATATTTTTAACACAAGCTTTTAAATCAAAAGTACCATAATATTGTATTGTCACCAAACCTATTTAAGTATGCAAAATTTCATTTCAATCGGATGTCTAAGAGTTCTAATTTAGATTGCAAGATTTGACTTAAACAAACTCACATAATTACATACAAACAAACATTGCAAATTAAATAAAAGCTTTTACTAAAAAGGTCTCGAAATTTTCTCCTTTAAAATTAATATTCTTTAGTTTAATTTAATTACCCATACGTCGCGTAATTTTTAAAAGTAATTAATATTATATGTTTCTATTGAATAAGAAGCAATTGTTTTTCATATTTCAATATTAGTGGACTCGATCACCTTAAGTCCTAAATCGACCAATCCGAACTCAGTGAACCGATCTACATACACCATTATGAGACAAACAGGACCAAGGTACATGAACTCCTAACTTATAAATAACTACTACATTCCTTTTCCGTCAGGGAAAAATTCTCCACTCTTGACAACATCCCCTGACACGAGTAAGCACTTAAGGCTCTGATGCAGCTGTAAGGGTGTTGTGTATCCTACCCTTTGTTAGTAGCCATTTATTTTACTGTCTTATTCGTTTTAAAAGTGGTTTCTTTATACGAAAGAGGCAGGGATGTGGGGAGTGTTAGTGCTGTTATTTTTGAAGTATCTGCCGTATTTTTTGCGGTGCCTTATGTGAACTGCGAGTGTGACTTTGTAATTATGTGGGTAGGTTTTTGTTTGTGTTTGAATGTGAAGATGGGGATCTCAGCTATGCATGTTCATTCAGCAAAGTTTAATATACCTATAGGTTTGTAATTTCAGTTATATGACATTTTGATGCATATAGTAAAGATTTGTACTTTGTTAATATTTTAAATTAAATACTTATGAATAAATTAAGTATATTCTATAAAATAGAAGTAATTTTTCACTAATAATTTAGACAGCCATAAACGAAGGAAAGCTAGGAAATAAACGAAGTGAAATAACTGTGAACTGGTTACATTCCAAACTTACACAAATAGGTTTATCGACCCACAGCTTTATAGTTACTTCTGACATTATCGATACGTACATAATAGCACTTTCGAGAACATTCCAGCAATTCTATATCATTTAACCCATCCATCGCGTTCGTCACCGGCTGTCCAACCGGCAGATTAATGAGTGAATGCGACGGACAGACGGACTCTGAAACAAAGCTTTTGAAAACGTAAAGCAAAAAACGCCAGAGGAAGTAACTTGGTATTTTTAAATCCGTTATTAAGTAGAGGATTATTTTCACTGCGAAATTATTTATTTAAATTAATCTGCGTCAATGAGAACTTCCTTTTCCGGGCGTTTTTGTGGGGTTTTATCTTTTTTACCTATTGTTTTAAATGTGACAGAATTCCTAAAAGCTTTTTGTACTTTGATAACATAATTTCCATGTTTACCACTGTGTGTAGTTTTCAGTACTTTTACCATCATCATCAGCCTGTTGTAATCCACTGCTGGACGTAGGCCTCATCCAAGTTACGCCTCACAACCCGTCCTGCTGCTTTATCGTAGGTACTTTAGTATTAAAAAATATTATTTAAAGCTGGTGTGCTGCACTGATGATAAAATATTTTTTCTGATGACAAAATAAAAATTGTTTAACTTCGAGGACTATACGTCTATTTGTATTTTAGTAGCACTTGTCTATGTCCTATGTAATGCAATAATGTCTGATGTAAGAGAAACAGTATTGAAGTACTTCGAGGTACCTATGTATCCGTCTTTTGAACAAAAAATACATCCATTTCCTGAGAACATTCCATAAACAAAAATAACACCGGGTTAGGAAATTCCCGTTGAATTGCAACATGATTTAAATGACAGTAAGTGCGAGAATTTTTTCTAGATGAGCGTAATAGAGCAATAATTTAAAACGTGAGCCCCCAAGTGTGCATAGAATTATGGATATCATCTTTACGTTCGTTGTCTCCGACAGATTGTGCTGCTGGGTAGTTTGTTGCGGTTCTCCTACCCAGCACTAGGAAGCGGTGATGGACGGGAGTTTTGGGGACCGTCTCTATGTAATTTGACGCTAAAACGTACTAATCATTAGTCTAATTTGAACATTTTTTTTAATTCTATTTAATTTGCTGTTCAATTGTTTTAAACTAGATAGCGCCAACATTTGTCTGCTGACCAGTAGGTCAATTCTCGTAATTTAGAACGTGTCCGTTTAAGTTTAAATACAAGAGTAATATGCTTTACATTAAAGACAAAGGAGAACACAATCGTAAACATATTGGCCTAGGTCTTTATCGAACATGAACACAATCAAGCTAGACCTTATGGCAATGAATTGCAGCAATTTTGATTGGCGCATTGACTAAGCAATTGGACTACTCTAAGAGCTGCGCTAAGGTTCGATACCCGCACGAAACAAAAATTGTGTGATCCGCAGATGTTTATTCCGAGTCTGCGTGTTTGTGTATGTGATATTTCATGTTTGTGAAACGTACCAACGATTGAGAAGAAAATCCTAGTGGGGGTGACATTTTTTTTAATGACATTTTTATAGAGTTCCCTTACATTATTTTACTTTAAACAGCAAGACCGTGTGAAATACTCGTAGTTACATTTATCGTTGTTCCATTTAGAAGTCTGAATATTTCCAAGTATTTTTTTAATACTGTGAATTCATCCCTCATAAAGTTACCAAACCAAAATATTAACATTAAATTTCACGCTGCGTCGTTTACTAAAACCAGTTTTCTGAGTAAACAAAATAAAACTATTAAACTCGCTCTACCTCAAGTAAATTTGTTTTAATTTTTTCCAAACTTAATAAGAAAATGTTCAAGCTAGGACTAATTATTGAATTAAGCTGCAAAGGTTGGAGAAAATTTGCTGGAAATTATAGTGTAGCATCTTTAGTAGGTAAAGTGTTCATCCCGTTCATTTATTACTCGCATTTAAACTATAACTAAGATTACTATATCAGGTTTAAGGTATTTATGGTATTGACTTATTATGATTTATAAAATATTTCGGGTATTTTATGGACCTGGGCATCATTACCCGCCTTATCACTTCGTTTAAAAAGCTTTTACTGACAATAAATAAATAATCTTTAAAAATACACTATAATATCTCACGCCTGTATTCACCAAAGGGGTAAGCAGAGATGTATAGCAATGTAGGCAATTTCGTTCGCTATCAACCGGGCACAAACCTAGACTCCGTGCTGCTACCTACTGAGAATTACCTAACGGAAAACCCCAGTATCACTTAAACTCGACCCGGGATTCAAACCCTGGACCTTGTGATCAGCAGTAAGTCAAAGATGTCATGTAGCTTTATAAAATAAGTCCTAAACAAATGATTACCTCACGTTCTTTTTAAATAAAAGAACAATAACAAAAGCCAACCAAAAAAGGAACAAGAAAAAATTAAAACACACGTCATGTCTACTGAAAACCCAAAGAGTTTTTATGAAATTGGTTTCTAACGCCACGAGTCAGCAGATCGTAAAACAAAGGTTTATGATCTACACATTACATTGGTGATTTACAACTATTATAAAACTGAGACGGGACTCTATGCGTTAAAGGCTTTTTTAATATTATTCGAATCGATTTTATTCAGCGGCTTGTTTGTCTAAGAAATGGGTTATAAAATAAAATAGGTTTTTAAAGTATTTATTTATTTATTTTATTAGAATAGAACGGCTAACCACGCACTATTCAATATAAACACATATAAATATAAAACAACAACACATTAACAATATGTATAGAGCAATCGATTTTATGATAACCAACAATTTTTACACAATCTCCTTCCAACTTTAAAGTTTCAACAATTATTCCTAGAACCAATTCCAAAGTCTGTGAATGTTTAAAAAAAATACTTAGCTGATTAGTTTCTTCTCGAAAGTGAATTTGTCTTAAACACCGAGACATTTCCTGGTAAAAAATGTAAGCTGCAAAACGTTACTTCCTATTCGAGCCTCCTTATTTCCAACATGTCTTTATAAATTTCCAAAAAGTCATACGAAGCCGTTTTTGCCACAAACCCGCTTGAAATATTACGCTATCGTGTGAAACATGGTCTGAAATGTTAAATTTACATCATATTCGAGACACCACAAGAACGCGCTTTTTGTACGACACATTTAAAATTCACAAGAGACGCGATTAAGCGGTTGAAATAAAATACTTTCTGTGTCACAGAGCATATTTTCACCGGATGACACGTACGGCTTGGGGCAGGGCCGGATCGGTGCGGTTAGGTTTGGCATTGCGATTGAGGACTGGAGCCAAGAAAGGAATTAAGGGAAGAGCATAGGCGACGTTAAGTGGTTTGGGTTAGTGCTGCGGGTTTTTGAGGGTTGAAGTATTTATGGCTTTCTACGTTTAAAACAATAGAATGTCAAGTAATATTTGTTTGAGTTTAAGTCCCTTGTCAAAGTAGGTATTCTAGAAGCTCTTATGTTGCAGTGCTTCGTTGCCCATAATCTTTAACAAAATTCATAGTCTTAAACACGCAAAACGCAATTATAGCCGAGTGGTATGACTGTTAGATTGCCTGGCCTGAGAGATTTTTTAACGGTGTGTAAAGCCATGTCAGTGGCCTAAAGGCGATTGAAACTCTGACACCAGGATATACATCAAACATACGATAGGAGGAAGCTCATAAAGGCAACTTTGATTATTTATTACATACGATAAGAAGAGGAAAAATAAACAAATCTTCCCAAATTAAAGATTCAAATCGACATTAGTTGTATCGAAAAGTAAGTGCATAAAATTTGAGTGAAGTACTACTTAAAGCACTCTATAATACGAGGAAAACTTCTACCCTAAAATGAATACTCAGAA
Source organism: Abrostola triplasia (assembly GCA_946251915.1). Lineage (NCBI taxonomy): Eukaryota > Metazoa > Arthropoda > Insecta > Lepidoptera > Noctuidae > Abrostola > Abrostola triplasia. The sequence continues at coordinate 1,856,183 of OX276434.1, read as the reverse complement.
AATTACCTAAAATTAATAGTAATATAAACAAAAAAGACCCAGTATCCCATCTGACCCAAAGCAAACTTACACCGTCATAAACAACACACAGTCCGTCCCTGTTGGCAACACGATAACCGCACATAATGCACAAAATTTGCACGAAATTTGCACAATAATGGTGCAATAATTCAAATGTAACGGTTATGTTTAAGTTATGATGCTATACAGGTTGTATAGAATAGGAAACTAGTACGTCGGAATTACACTTTCAGTATCAAGTTTAAACGGAACAAAACTGAAGTGTCTTGATTTTTAAGTATAGTAAATATTATGGTTTATTTGTAAATATTTTTTATTTTTCAGTAGTTATATAATTATTATAATTGTATGCATATATTTATTTACACGTTGCTTGACGCTAAGAAATTGACATTTCAAAAAGGCTTTCCTTGCATATAAATAAAACACATACCCACTGGTATCATGTTACGTAAACAATGTAATACTTTTGTTCAGAAATGATTAGTGATAAGGCTAGACGTTATTTAAAGACACACGCTGTATATCATCGTACATTAGGGTCCACTGATAACCGGTCGTAATGCAAATGTCTCTAAACTTGTGCCAAGTGTTACCAGTACAAGGTTCAAACGGTTTTTATTATAAAACTTTGACTGATCCTTGACAAAGACAATTGGATAGAAAGCAGGAAGGCCTTTGCCCTGCAGTGGGACATATGTACATACATACATACATAAAGTCACGCCTGTTTCCCTGAGGGGTAGGCAGAGACCACGGATTTCCATTTGCTACGATCCTGGCATTAAAGTATTACAATTCCTGCAGTGGGACATTACAGGCTATTAAAAAAACTGATCCAAGATTACAAATGAAGAACGTTTTATACTTTTATATAACTTCAGTAGATACAGATAGGTCACTAGCGAACTTCATGGATGCAATAAAGTTCGACAGTTAGATACTGCCGTCATAAGTTGGGAGTTTACCTAATATTGTATGTCGTAGTGTCAGTGAATTTATAGACTGGATTTATCGGCGCAATATCAGACATTTACTATTTTGGCTTTTCTAATGAATGCCTAATACTGTGTATTTTCTTGGAAGTTTTAAGACCTGACATATCTAGAATTGATCTTAAACGATATTAATAACAGTTTACTATAAATGGTAATTAAAATCTTACCATTTTCTGAACTTTGACTTGACGATGTGACTGGACTTTATGTGACAATACCTGTGACAACTCTAAAAAACACAGGACTATACAATGGTAAGATGTGGTTCATAAGGTTTTCTGTAGGATGAAAGAGGGCTCAGTTTGTTGAACCCGTCCTTTGTGCAGATGGGCCACAAGGGACAAGTGAGTAAACGAGGCATGGAATGAATGACAGTTCCAAAATTGTATTCAGTTTGAAGTATCTTACTTTCCTTTTTGTAAAGGCACCAATGAAGATGGTAGCTAATTTACTAAGCAACAAAAATACAGTGAGAGTTAGTGTTTAGGTAAAACAGTTTGAGATGAAGGTTAGAAGTCACGAAAATAATATCTGACCAAAGTGTACATAAAATAGATAAATAATACGACCATCTAATACCGAACGTCAACAGTACTGATGGAGTTCCATTAGTATTACCCAGACATTGCCAACCAAAACACATTTCGCATCAAAATCTACGTCAAACTGCCTCAAATGCAGGCACAGGCGCAGAAGTTTCTCTCACAACGCCTGAGTAGTTCGAAACATCAAAGGGAGAGAGGGAAAACATCACGATTATTCAACCGAATAAACACACCGCAGACAAAGTGGTATAGCTTAAAATTTCAACGGGAACGCTGTGTCAGGCCGTAAAAGGTTTCGGGTTTGGACTCCCGATCTAGATTTAAAGAGCTGACCGGTTGGGGGCTGCAAGCAAATGTTTATGGAATGCAATGATGAAATGGTGGATGTGGCATATTTATTTATTTATATAAATCCTTAACAACACACGGCCATGTCCCAAAGCGATAAAGGACTTACATCAAAACTTAAAAACACTAATTAAAATTAAATTAAAAATCTACATATTGGTTTAATCCCCATTTTCCATACTTTGTCATTGATCCATGGGTTTTGTCTCCTGAGTTTATTGGCCTTACGAGACGAGATTGGTGGGAAGTTTTAAGTATTCCTGTTAATTAGGAAACCAGCCATTAGGAAACCTTAAAGTTTTAAATCATATATACTCATTAAAACAACATTTTTAGTCTGCAGTTCAAAATATTATCCAACAATATACATACAATTTTTATCACTTTTTACCAACTTACAAAAATGAATCAACATACCACACAGACGAATTGATGTAACTAAAATTTAAAAGCTACAATCTTAACCAAACCTTTTAGATACCGTATCCAAAAACCCATTTAGAAGCCGCGTCGCTTCGTGTCCGGCCTACGTGGATATAACAGTTTCAGCCTTTACAAGCTCCTGTATCGAGAATCGATCTACCGTGCGCGCAACACGATCTATTTACGAGTTACGACTATGTAACATACACCCCCGAAACTTTGTTATGTAAGATAATAGAGTTGATTGTTGTCTTGCACTTCTAAGTCATTGTTTGAAAAAAGATTGTGTTCTCTGTCTGAAATTTTGGGATATACTTTTTCATTCTTTTTTTTAAATTTTGTTATTTACGGCCTGTATCTTGAGAAATACACCATTTGTAAAGGCTTGCGAAGGTCAATAATGAAACGTCATCATTATTATCAGCCCATTGCAGTCCACTGCTGGAATAAGGCCTCTCCCAATGTACGTCACAAAGCCCAGTCTGCTGCTTTATGCATCCAGTCGTTGCCGGACCTTTTATGCAATATTAAATTGAAGTACTTAAATTTCAATCAAAAAATAAAATTGGCATACTAAATATAAGGAAGAACAGCAAAACGAAAACATACCTACATGTAATATCAATTCAAGTTAGCAGACGCTTTTTAGTAAATCAGGTCACACATTTTAGCTAAAGTAGTCCGTAAATTCTATATGTGACAGCTAGTGCATCAGAACTGCTAACTGAGAAGGAACTTGCTTCAAGGTAATGTGGATTTGGAAATTTAACTAGAAATGCATTATTACTGCGGATTACATTGTTTTTTTGTAGTCTTGGGAATTGAAGTGGAAGGAATTTGTATGCTCAAAGATGCGAGTTTAAATCGGAAAGTATCTTAGAACTCACAACCTATTAATATAACCAATATGTGTGTACCTTCTTAGTACCCTTGGAGACATTCAAATACTTCATTTACATTACACAGTCATTTGATGAGGAATAGTGGTATCAAGCTGCATCATGAGACTGGAAGTTAAGCCTAACAAAGTTGCGAAAATTGCCCAATGGATAGCAATAGACTCATCTCCTACATAGCGGACCTATTTGTTGTATTTTTTGACGAAATATTTTTTTTTAAACGTTGCCTCATACTAGGTATGATTCCTGTGTCATGAGTGCGCTTCAGAAACATGAAATACATCCAGATTTGGGACAAACATCTGCAGGTTGTACATTTTTTTGGACCTTGCGGGAATCAAAGCCGCAATACTTAGCGCAGCAGTCCAATCCCTTAGCCACTCCGCCAATCAGGTCGTCAATATGCAACACATACAATTTAGTAGAAAACTGTATTCTTCTAATACACTTCTAGTAGGTATTAACTTTAGTTAGGGTAATGTTTGTATTGCCAATATGTTTCATTAGTCAAGTAAAATCACAAGTTTTCGAGAATCGTCAAACTAACTCAGCCTAGCATCAACTCTTAAAACGTGAGGTGAGATTGCATTTTACAGGAGGCTATAAACATTCTTAGACTTGCGATTAAGGAATGTTCATTATCCGGCTTGGCGTTCTTTTTCATCTCATGCATAATAAATAGCCTGTTTTCAGTGGACTGACCTTGCAATTTTTCTGTGGTTATAACGCTACCTAGAGGTATATTTCCTATCTTGTACCTTGCCTTGTTTCTTTTTCATTGTGATGCATGAAAGTGTCTGATACATTTTAATTAAATTGGGCTATTGTTAACCGCTATGTACCGTAATAAGCGAATAATGTCAGCTTACTAATTGATACGTCTGTGTATTTGTGCCGAGTTAATTTTTGACTTACACAGACAGAAGCCAAGTCCCTGTCTTAGACTAGATAACCAGTAATTGTTTTTTTCTAATAAATAGTTTTTTTTTATGAAATTCATATTGGGTACTCCAAAAGTCTCTGCATATCACCCCGGGCATAAGGGATAATTTTATATTTCTACCTTTGATTATCTCAATCTCTGTCCTCACAAAATAAGATCTCATTGTTATTATATTAAGTTCCGACAGTAAACAAAAGATAACAGGCGTTTCTATTAATGGAAAGTAGGTATGACACAAAACATAATATTGACAGAATTTTTATTGGGGAACCGTTACTATTTTGAAAAGCCTTTACGTTAAAAGCCCTTTGTTCAACCACTTACAACTTTAATCAATTGCATTAATTGCATCCTACCACTCTACGAGTAATTCTTGCATCCATCGAAACTAATCAACGTAAGGAAATCCCAGCTTTACTGTTTAAAGAATAGAGCTTAAAATACTTTGTTAATGTAGGTACAATATACGAAAGACAATTTTATTTTAATTACTCGTATCGAACAATTGGACGGTACCACAGACAATGAGGTGTAATTACGAGATTCTCTTTGACAAATATTTGTTTTGTATTTTTTACGCAACTGGTAAGAAAGGGATATGTTTTATATGTGGTCCGATTGGCATAATATAAAAAAAGTCCTTTTAACCAAACGATGAAGGCAGCTAATCTTAATAGAGAATAAAGCATAATTCTACATTTTTTTTTCTTAAAAAAACATCGCCCACACTAGAAATTTCTTCTGTGTCGTGGGTGCGTTTCACAAACATGAAATATCACATACACAATCATCCAGACTCGGGACAAACATCTGTGGGTCGCACAAAGTTTTGCCCCGTGCGGGAATCGAACCCGCAACCCTTAGGGCAGCAGTCCCATCACTTAGCCACTGCGCTAATCAGGTCGACATTGAGCAAAACTGTTTGTTTGTGTCTGATAGATTATTTCTTTAATAGGTATATTTTAACATATTATATAATCATGAACGGGGCAGATGGAAATAAACCAGAATAGAGAAGTGGCCCCTCTACAAGAACCAAATCGCTTTATTTCCTTTATTTTTCAATGCATTTTATTTATTGCTCCAGTTTACCAATCCATTTGGAATGCTTTTTTAGATTTTAATTAATGTAACGCCACTTATGCTATGACACGTGTTTAGCCACGCCATCGCCAAGCCACTGCCATCTTTGTTTATTGTTTTATGGCAACCAGCTGAGTTTCAGATATTTATGCCAGTATCGAGTAGTGGCCACACATGGGCAATGCCATCTTACGACAACCTGGAGGCTAAATTGTCAGCCAGGCCAACCTATGACAGTGGAGACGTCATATCCGACCGGAGGGTATAAGTACCCTGACCGCTCATTTGCGGGAATATTCCTGGCTGGAGGCCTTTTATTAGGTCTCGCTATAACATAACATAACATCACGCCTGTATTCCCCGAAGGAGTAGGCAGAGGTGCACATACAGTACACCCACATTTCGCCAGTTATGTTTTAGGTCCCAATGTAATAGGGGGCGAGCCTGTGGACGAAATGTGGGTGTACTACATGTGCACCTCTGCCTACCCCTTCGGGGAATACAGGCGTGATGTTATGTTATGTTTTAATGTTATATAGTTACTGTCCTATACATATATATCTGAAGGTAAGGCAGAAAATAGAGTCAAAATCTTTTTCGACCATTTATTTTATTTAAAATTCACCACAAGGAATACAAATCATAGGTTTTTTTTCTTCTAAAACAAAGCCATCATTGATTACAAAATAAGAGAACATAAATATCGAGAACATAAAAATTACAAGTAACACATAAAAAACGAATAAATTAGGTATTTTACATTTCGTAACTTTTAATTTCTTTATAACATAATTTGCATTCAACATAACGCTAAAATATTCAATCATAAGGGAACATGCAAGACGATAGAGAGATAATATCTACGAGAATGGCTTAGAGCAGGTATCCAAGTTGAGGTTAAAAAAGAGACCCAAATGCATTTAATTAAAATTAGAAGAATAGTTACTTCATTGAAGCTTGAAATCGGACGTTAAGTACCTCGCTTACAAGACTTCACACCAATATCACTGTTTCATAAATAAATTAAAACAGTTTCCTTAACCTTTAAGTCGTTGCAAACACATTGTCCGTATTCCAGTCTTAAGTGCAGCATAATTTTATTTTTATGCTGCTGTATAACATACTTAGGAATAAGAAATACGATATAGTAGAAAACTACGGCACAACGCAAACTAATACGCTATAATTTGGCCTGCTTATTTTCCTAAATAATAACTGAAATAATATCTTGAAAACTTGGCAGTGGCTAAATCCTCGTCGACAAAGCTGTCTCCCCTCTCTTAACAGCTTGCTGCTTGCATGTTGCCTCACAGAAATCTCCCAGTTGCACAACTTCTAGGTTCAAAATGGTACTAATGGAATACCCTGTAAATAAAAAAAAAATGTCACTGAAGAAAAAATGATGACGGAAGGAAAAACGGGAAAAATGCTCTTTGTCTTATTGACAAACCGCTGATATTAGAGCTATAAGTACTGTAATAATACTACACTATTCTAAGAGACTTGCTAATCAGCATTTTCAGAAGTGCGGACTGCTCTCTTACCAAGAACTCTTAAAGCAGTACACTTGCCTTTGTGCAAGTGTGACGCCGCACTACACTGCACAAAGCGCCGTCTCGACAACACACACTTCCACAACGGAAAAGTCATGCTTTAAAAGTTCATGGTAGGGGTCTGTACAAGCAACCAACCCACGTGGTGTCTATACACATTATTCATATACGACATGTCATATACGACATTCATCCATAGTACCTATGTACTGATGTAAAATCGTCACTCATAAAGAGGCTATTATATCCATAACAATAAACATACAAATCATAGAATAAACTAACGTACCTTCGCGTTATACTTCGTAATAAGGTGTGCAGCATACATAATTAAGGCAAAATCTGCATTTCAATATGCTTTACATTTACACCCTTATTATCGACATCATAAAGACGACATCTAAAATCGCTTTGGAATCTATACCCATCTTATTAAATCAAGAAAAAACTAGCTTCTTTTAATAATTTCTAAATAATATTATTGCCTATAGGTTTTCAATTCACAGACTGGAGTTGTTTGTCTTCATTTTCTTTAATCCAAAGATGTTCTGAAAGTAAATCTTAAGTTTGAGTAAATCTCGCCTTTGTTACCATTATTTTTAAAATATCGTATCCAGTCAAGCACAATGGTACTAATAATAATGATTTAATTAATTAAACTATTAATCAGACCGTAAAATTACATCGCTGTCCATTGTTCACTCATATAGCTGTCGGTATCAATCTGGATTTTGAGAGAAAATAATATAATGCCTCGTTGGTCTAGTGGTCGCTAAGTGCGACTGCTGAGCACGAGGTCCTGGGTTCGAATCCCGGGTCGGGCAAAGTGTTACTGGGTTTTTCCATTAGGTAATTCTCAGTAGCAGCACGGAGTCTGGATTTGTGCCCGGTTGATGGCAATAGGCTCGCCCCCTATTACATTGGGACCTAAAACATAACTGGCGAAATGTGGGTGTACTAAATGTGCACCTCTGCCTACCCCTTCGGGGAATACAGGCGTGATGTTATGTTATGTTACTCCTAATTGCCTTCTACGTTATCGACTTGGCTATTCTTATGGTATAGCACAGCCTCGTACCATGAACTGTTAAAACACGACAGTTTACGTTATGGAAGCGAGACGCCGCATTACACTGCTTGTAGCGACGTCTCGCTTCCACATCGTAATGTGTTCTATTTTAAGAGATCATTGTAAGGGGCCAGGAACTTACAATTATTAAAACAGTAGAAAAAATCTATGTCATCGATATGTCAGAGATTTTAAAACATACTATGGTATGATTACCATAGTAAGTTTTAAGATGCATCCCGGCATTCATAGTTTGGAAAAGCCAACACGCAGTGACCCATTGCTATAGCAGTGACTAAGTATCTACTACATGGAATCTTTAATAGGGACTTTTGGAATCTTTCCTTAAATGACGAGCGAAAATAAAATACCCGGATCATAGTAAATGGAATTCCGTGGTCTCTGCTTACCCCTGTAGGAAACAGGCATGACTTTATGAATGTATGGATGAAATGCGGACGGACGGATGTGTAGAATCGTGTAAAATGATACTCCTTCTATCGGGCATTACAGGCGAAACTGTAAGTATGTATGAAAATTACTTGCGAATTTAAATCAATTCGGTGTCCATACATTCCGACTCCTTCGATGTTTGTGTTCTTGGTACTTCAGATGTCTTGCCATTAGGTTTTAACTACAACAAATATATTTTTGTAAGAGTAAACAGCGAAATATTTACCCATTTTGATTTTTTTTAGATTTTTTTTGGTTTTTAATTAATTTATTAGAAAAGTCAAGACAAAATAATGATGTCACTTTGGGTGACATTTCTTATTTCTTTATTTGAACGACATTAAAACAAAAAACTGAAAACAGCTTGTATTCTTCCTATATCCAACAAGTCCTGCCTTCAACCTGCCATAATCTGAACTCACGTGTACTGGTAATCCGGGGTCTCGTCTTGCGAATCCCACAATTTTTAGTCCTGTGTGGGATTCGACCCTGCTACCCTTAGCGCAGCAGGGTAATCACTTAGCCATTGCACCTATCAGGTTGTCAAATTCAATGAATACATAGTTATGAGGTGGGTGTATTTTTTTCGCCTTGTTGTTAAAAACAACCACATCTGGAATAAACTTCAAAAATACTACAATAGACATTACAATTAAAACATTACGTAACAAAAAAGTAAACAAAGGCAATTATTAATAAACTCAGTTTTATGTCACATAAAAATAAATGTACAAATTGGAGAGCCAGCGAGTACACAATGGTAATGGGAGGCCATTCTCAATTTCACAAGTTTTACGAACCAAGTTAATGTTTCTGCAGTCAAAACTATTAATACAAAATTCACGTCAATCTGTACTGTATATATTCAGAATTTAACAGGGGACTTAAAATGATCACGACTCTATAAAAAGTTATTGGTCACAGAAAAAACTCAGCCAGAATTTGATTTCAAGGGATAAATCAGCTGAAAACAAACATGCAGCTTTTTGCTTTCAAGCATTAGACTCGAGCAGCCACGGACAGGGAACATAACACAAGTCGCACCCCATATAAAAAGTCTACAAGTCTCTTGATATTATAAGCCAGCATTATCATAGCCATTATAGCCAAATAGACGGGGAGAAGGAGGAGACCTTTGTTCAACAATAGATGTCTTCCAGCTGATAATGATGATGATGGTCAAAAAGGGAAAATCTCACTTGATGTTTGTAATTAACTCTTAGTCAGTGTTGAATAATTTCTTCATCATAATAATCCACGACCTGTCTTCACTCACTTCTTGGCTTGGCCCTTTTTTCTGCCCGTCTCCACGCCTTAGTTCCACCGGAATGGCTACTATAAATAACTTAATACTGCCTCTAGTAGTTGCTAAACGCGACTGCTGAGCACGAGGTCCTGAGTCCGAATCCCGGGTCGGGCAAAGTGTTACTGAGTTTTTCTATTAGGTAATTCTCAGCAGCAGCACTGAGTCTGGATTTTTGGCCCGGTTGATGGCAATAGGCTCGCCCCCTATTACATTGGGACCTAGAAACATAACTGGGGAAATGTGGGTGTACTATAATTATGTGCACCTCTGCCTACCTCTTCGGGGAATACAGGCGTGATGATATGTTATGTTTAATAACTTAATAATATTACAAATACACTCTAATTATTACAAAAACTTTATGTTTATAAACAACGGTACACCAAAATGTAAACCAACAAAACATACCCACAATCGATATCTGCTCCATACCCTGAATTTGTTCTTTTGCATACAGCATACATAAATCAGGTTGCACGATCCCGGTACATAGGTTAGTCTATGTGCTCATGCCGCACCCGGGCCATTTACCTAATTCTGTGAAGTACGACTGAATTTTTCACTATATTCGCTTTAGGAGTTTTAAATAGCAATAAGATTTTCTAAAAGGGTTTTAGGAAAATTCTAATGCAGTTCCAAGATTGTAGATGCTGGATAAGACTGTTATAAAATTGCTATCAGCTCGTGCATTGATGTTCGTATGTTTACTGCCTCGTTGGTCTAGTGGTTGCTAAGCGCGACTGCTGAGCACGAGGTCCTGGGTTCGAATCCTGGGTCGGGGAAAGTGTTACTGTGTTTTTCCAATAAGTAATTCTCAGTAGCTGCACGGAGTCTGTATTTTTGCCCTGTTGATGGCAATAGGCTCGCTACATATATGTATTGGGACCAAAAAAAATAACTGGTCCAATGTGGGTGTACTATATTAGGTATGTGCACCTCTGCGTAACCTTGCGGGGAATATAGACGTTATGTTATGTTATCAGCTCGTATTACGTGTTTTGTAAAATGACATTAGGCTATTCAGTACCGGATTCCTACCTAACTGGCCTTTTCACATCCGTTGGTCGTTTGTTTTGTCTCTAGTTTTATTTTTTTGAGTTTATAGGGCTGAAATAATTAAACACTCCGGCCGTGGAAAAAATCTGTCAGTGGAGAGGACCATACCTCGTAAATGCTCTAAGGGTCCATACGACCATTTGTATACTATTCTTCATTATTTCTAACCATTAATTAATAATTGGAAACATCCCAGTACATTGAAAACTTTATAACACAAATCAAAATATTGGAAGCCGAAGAAATATAGCATTCCCAAACACATTACAACCAAAAACGTTGTTTAAATTCATTTTCATTCAACAATAAATATTCTTTTGACTGTTATTTACGCTCTCCGAACCCAATTATTAGCTGATAAATGTTTCAATAATGTTAATTTACATTTTAGCACCCTGTAATTCGGGATTTTTAATGTTTCACTTTTTATTTTGATAATTTTTATTTTAGTTGGTCCTTCTCTTTATTTTCACTTTTATTCGAAAATAGTCGCTCATCTATAAGAATTTATCCTGTATCGTAGGTACGTATAACAAACTGAAATGACACTTAAGGTAAGTGTCATCACCCAGACTTAGGACACACATCTGAGGATCACAAACATTTTTGTCCTATGCGAGAATCGATCCCGCAACCCCAAGCGCAGCAGTCCAATAGCTTAGTAACTGCGTTAATCAGATCGTCCAAAAGTGCCGTCTTTTAGTTAAGGATATAGGTCTATGGCCTAACATGAAGGAATTTATAATACCTTGTTGTGAAGTAAACATTACAGCTAAAACAATCACCGTGTATATATAAGTTACTGGACTGGACAGTAAATAGTTAAGCGTTCTCGCTGAAATAAAAGTTGCCTCAAACTGAGGATAATGTAACCTGATAGATTTAGAGGTAGGTAATTCAAGTTACGATGTTTAATGGACAAGATACAAAAACATGCGAAATGAACAGTGCCTACCTTTATATTAATAGACATTCTTTACCAGATGGTGTCTTGCTGCTCTCTCTCTCATTTTACGAATTTTTTTATAGGGGGTTGAGCCTATTGCCATTACCCGGGCAAAAATTATAGACCCCGAACAGCTCTTGAGTATGACCTAAAACTGCTTGACCTAATCGAAATGACCCTCGTATGCACAGAAGCTGAAGCACGCCCTTTGCGACAACTAGACCAACAAAGCAGTTAGAACCAGTACATCCTTTAACTAAATCTGAGTAATGAATCTCTCTCGCCTATTTCCCTTGCCTTTAAAAACTCGTTTATATTCAAATAAGCTTTTATATTTACAAAGACTTATACAAGAGTTTGATTTACTATGTAATTTAAATGGTACAGTACACAAGGCATTTTAAATTAGAAAGTTTTGGCAAAAAAAGTCAGGTTTTAGGAAAAGTTAAGGCTACGCCAGGATAGGGAAAGATGAGACTTACAATTGACGAGCATAATAATTATAATGGGACAAAAGGGGCTGGAACAAACAGTGTGAATCAAGGTTGTAGCCTCCACGCAGTAGGTATTAAAAAGCATTTTCCATACCACTTAGATCAGGATTATTTGGCAATTGTTTATTTCAGCAATTGGATACTACCACAATAGTGAGCTGGATTGGGAAACTGAGTGGTATCCAGCCTAGAATTGATCACCCCTTTTCCTCCTGTGGTTGTCGTAAGGTAAGACTAAGGAAAATCCAGAAGATGGGCAGCAGCGTCTTCTGTAAATTCGCATACAAGCGGGATTATGACAACCCCCCCCCCCCCGCCTCCTTGACCTAATAGTGAGGCCTTTGTCAGTGGACGGCTTCCAGCTGATGATGAGAGTGCTAGATTAACTTATACATAACCGTCAATAGAGCATTATGCCATGAAGAATATTTTTCATTTGCTTGTTTTAGAAATACTTACTTGAATACGCTAATAAAAAGGGAATAAAAGAAAATACGATCAAAGTTTTCACACCAAAGGCTTTCTAGAATAAATCTACTGGGTGCCCTCAAATCGTACAGATAAGTCCACAAAGTTACTTAAGTTCCCCAGTTTTATGATATTATCTGTGCTAAGATCGCAGCTCGCGGATTTTAGAACTTGAAAGTTTTGAAAAATATCAAAACACTTGCTACCTGACGTGGATTCACTTGGAGAATTAGCGAATCACGTTTCTCAAAAAAAAATTGGGAATTAACTACTGCAGACCTTGATAGTTAACCCTTTCACAGTCCAGCGCATTACAGTCACGTAGTACACATCGATGGTGTCTACTTGGTGGACAGGCAACGTGTTAAGTTGGCTATCATATTATAATACATTGAATAACTGAAATGCACAAACAGGCAAACATGTTGTTCTTTTTAGAAGTATATCACTATATACCCACAATTCTCCGCTCAAGTCCCATGTAAATAGTAGCAAACCTACGAATATTTCATCATTTATCGAGCCTTCGATTGCTTTGCCGTCTTATACATGCTTTTCCCACAATAGATAACACAGTATTCTTGTAAGCAATCTAACCTTTCCTTTTAAAGAAGCTGAGACAGAAATAAAGATAGGTATATTTATTTAAACGTCAATTTATGGAACGTTAATATTAATACATTTCAAAGAAACCGACAGCAACAAGCACTTGGTTCACATTTATTATTTGTAGAAGCGCAGAAAGACAGTCTCATTTATTATGAACGTATAGATATTTAAGTGAGTCTCGGCAGGTGGAAGTGGGTCGATCCTGTCTAATCTTCGGAATTAGGGGGGAAACTGCAAGAATTTTTTTCTTCATCAAAATTCCGCTTCTGAAAATGAAGGTAATATCCCCCAAAGTGGGTTCAGCGGTTTCATAGTCATTTAAAAATTCATTTCGTTACAAGGAAAATGTGATTTTTAGTAAAACGCAATGTAGACTACTCTTGAAACACAAAAGTGCTTTTAGTTAACGTTATATGAAGTGTTTTTCGTTATTGTTTACTTTATCTTTGGATGTCTATTGAATTTCAATTTGAAATGCCTTCTTCAAATCTTTTAGATTTCCTTTTATAGCCTTCTTTGTAAGCGACGTCACGCCTGTAACCGACGAGAGGTAGACAGAGGTGTATATTACACCCACATTTCGCCAGTTTTGCATTACATTTTGAGTCAACCGGGCATAAATCGAGAATTCTTGCTGCTACTGAGAATAACCCTAATGGAAAATCTCACCCTTTTATCTTTTTGTAATCTAACCATATAATATACACATCACCTTTGTAATATTATTTAAGACTAAGTAGCCAAAACTCCTCGTTGTTTTTCTTCTAGAAGGTTTCTTTAAAATAAGCATTGCTCAGAAATATTACTGTTATACAAACAGTGAAGGATGTGTTTGAAAAATGATGTCAACCAAATATCGCAAACGCAAAGTTTTATTTTACTACTGAATAAACTAATTCATACTTTATGAGCACTTAGATATTGGGTAAGTTAACATTTAATTTAGAAAAGTGTATGAACTTTTAATATAGTAGATGTAGAACATAGACCATTGGGCTCTATTTAACCGTATGTACACAAAGAGGTTTAAATGTTGGCAAGTTCTAACATGACTGCTCTTACATGAACGGATACTATCTGGGACATTAAAAAAATATTGACAAACTGCGTACTTATTTATAGTCAAGTGTATCGCATTGTTTTTTTCAAAGGCATTAGCAGAAGTGTACATGACTGCTCCTTTACCATATTATACTCTAAGGCAGGACAGTTTAGGATGTGGAAGCGAGACCCGTTTTGTGGAGGGTAATGCGGCCTCTCGTTTCCACAACGTAAGTTGTCTGCTTTAAGAGTTAGTAAGGGGGCTGCATTAGTATGGAAGTGAAGAAGATTTTACCTAGAAGATAAAAATCCCAAAACACATACAGCTTTCCAAAGAATTTATTCTATGAATAATGAACTTATCTAATTTGTTAGCAACATTGGGTATTGTTATACCTTTAAGAAAACGTTTCACCATAACCTCAGCTTTCCAATTTGTTTGATTAAGACCATATCTTTGAGTAAGAAGTTCCTAAGACATGACATTGATAGCATAGAAAATATACTACGTTTTCAATCTCTCTGTCCAGTTAAGCGGAACCGAAACAATGCTTTCATCTGAAAGACTACACGAAAAATTGCATTTACTCTTTATACTTCCTAAAGAAAATCCAGCATCTACAATTTCCCGTATATTTATTAAGAATTGAACGCCGTGACCTAGTATTGCGAACCGTTCGTGCTTGCACGCAAGCCGTACTATCGTTCCCTAACAGTTGTCATTCTCTTTTATTATAAAAGATTGAATTAATTCAATTGATATTTCCCAAGGAACACGGATGCAGGGACTGTATGTTGGCTGTAATAAAATCGACCGTGATTGGCGAATAAATTGTGGTGGATTTTGTTTTCTTTGTCCTACCAACTGGGGCCCCAATTCGATAAGTTATTCATCACTTCGTTAAATATCCAGTCGATTGCAAATTTTTAAAATTTGACTCAATTGTGAGGGAAAGAACAACAGTAAGATTAATTGCATGGCTTTTTTATTTACATTGTGTTTCGTTTATTTTAGGGAACAATGGAGTTTATTTATTATATATTTCTTACAGTAAAGTTTAATTTATAGATATAGATAATTCTATAAATCTGAAAAAAAAACCGAGTATAGTACAGCCACATTTTGTCAGTAATTTTATTGGTCCTAATAATAGGGAGCGAGCCTATCCACTATCCCGACTCCGTGCTGCTACTGAGAATTACCTAATGGAGAAATCCAATAACACTTTGCCCGACCCGGAATTCGAACCTAAGACATGCTCATCCCGCTTAGCGACTACTAGACCACCGAGGCAGCCAGTGTTATACAACGATTTAATGAACATAACACTATTTATATAACACTTTATAATTTACATTAAACTTAACATTTACTGGAAAATATAGTTGAACTTTCCTACTAAAGTAGTCTTGCTCTTATTTTCCGACAATGCAAAATAATGTTTTCGCTTTTGTAAACTAAAGGAACGTTTTGCTTCAGTTTATTTGCTATTAACTTAACACTTTCCGATGTGCCATAAAAATGGTTGGAAGTGTTTTTACATTCTAACCAACTTTATAAGGTTTTTGGCTTCATATAATATCTACTAGCTGCGCGCCGCGGTGTTACCTGCTACATTATGTTAATATAACGTAGCAATCCGGTATGTCAACTGTCAAAAATTAAAGACGTGGTCAAGTAACAACATAACATCACGCCTGTATTCCCCGAAGGGGTAGGCAGAGGTGCACATACAGTACACCCACATTTTCGCCAGTTATGTTTTTAAATCCGAATGTAATAGGGGGCGAGCCTATTGCCATCAACCGGGCACAAATCCAGACTCCGTGCTGCCACTGAGAATTACCTAATGGAAAAACCCAGTAACACTTTGCCCGGCCCGGGATTCGAACCCAGGACCTCGTGCTCAGCAGTCGCGCTTAGCAACCACTAGACCAACGAGGCAGTCAATTAAAATCAAAATAAATTACTTTAAATCAATTAATCTAGTAATAGGTACATTCGTTAAAAAAAACATATTTATGTAGTATTAAGAATGCTGACAATATTAATTTATTTTGTCAGTTTCCTCAGATATTATATTTGAATATTAGGACGACATTTTAACAAAAGGAAGACTTCTAAAGATTGTATCCCTTGTGTCATATTATGTCAAACTTTGACTTTTATGAAGCACATTTTAATTTCAATAAAAAAATCTCCTGCTTATCTGTGAAAATACCGCTTTTCTGTATTTTTACGCTACACAAATTTGAGCTCTAGCTTTGTTGATATAAAGTAGAATTTCAATTGTCAGGAACGTTTGAAGATTATACTTGAACTCATTTTTTAAGGTCACTTGGGAATCATGTTTTTCTCAGACAGCAGCCCAGTTGCATTTAAAATATTCCGTCCAGAATTTAACTATGTAATAATGAAAAATATTGAAATAATCTTTATTTGTATTATTTAAAGACATTCAGCACGCGTGTATCGCTTAAAGACATGAGTACTATTTAAAAATTGAAACTCGATTTCAATTCAGAAATCTGCAAAATAGTACCTAAAGATACTTAAGCGATTGATTCAAGTAAATAACATCATCATCATCAGCCGGAAGACGTCCACTGTGGAACAAAGGCCTCCCCCTTCAAACGCCACAATGAACGACAGCTTGCCAATTGCATCCGCCGGTTGCCCGCAATTCTGACGATATCGTCGGTCCACCTGGTAGGAGGCCTGCCAACGCTGCGTTAGTAAATAGCATACAGGGACTTAAATCTGTAGTAAAAGGAACAGAAAATCCAAAATTAAAAAAAAATTGTTCCCGCATCTTTATTCTCATTTACAGTAGTACGAAGCAACATCTCATAATTAATGTTTAAGGATATCCAAAACAAATTTAAGTCTTCAATCAAATATTGATAGATGTTCAATCAAAACTTTTACGGATGATTATAACTCTTTCATGTTAAATTAATACCATAATTACGATGGCATTTAATATCGTTTAAAAAAGGGGTCCAGTCGCTTTCTACCCTTCAAAAGTTATAATACCTAATTAGACAGTTTAAAAGGGTTAAGGGTATTAATGTTTATTTGTAATTAATATTTATTTACTCAATTTGCTGTAAAACAAAAGGTAATTAACTTGAACCCGGATTTATAAGCAGGTGTGTGTTTTTTATAGTCTATTTTATGATAGGTATGTAGGTTTAGGGTGTTCACAATAGACCAAATTATTATAGTATCTATATTTCACAGTAGTCCTGCACCTTCTGGGGACTTTTCATGGCGTTTTATAGAGAAGTTGTGTGGTGTCCCTAGCTGGTGTCCCATTCCCTTTTAGATTAATGTTCTCAACAGCCCTCTGCGTGTTGGACCTGTGTCCCCCGTAAGCCTTTTAAAAGACCGGGTATCTTCCACATGGTTGATAGCCCAAGTAAAGAAAATGAGATACAAATAATAATAATATTGCCTGATCTAATTGAAGCGTAAAAAAAAATTATGTACTAAAAGTAAAGTAACCATTTTTGCTTTCATCGACTTGCCAACATCACATCACAGTATGACCTATTTTCATAAGGCAACATTTATGAAATAGACACATGCGCAATGATACAATTTTCTTACACGTGTCATTGGTCCTCATTCATCTAAGAAGGCTATAATTAAGTGATTATCCTTACACCTTACAACACACCTTGAGAGTGACCTCCTTGACCTGTCCTTTGACCGCGGTGAAGAATGTAATGACACGGACCGGACATCACTTCACCTGGACCCTTGAGTTTTGGGTGCCAATTCAAATGACGCTATTAATTATGCAGTGTCGTAAGCGTGTACTTCACTTTATAAGTCGGTATACGGACTAAGGCAAAAGCTAAAAATGGTTTTTCTTATTGGTTGATGGTCGAATGGAAAATGGTGGTGGCTGAATTTGGATACCAATGGCTGTGTATATAGCTAGCGAATGTGATTACTTTACTAGCGCGATGCAGGATACCCCTAATACTATATTGAAACCTAACCCATTTTTCGAACGGTCTAATGCCCAAAAAGATTCAACAGGTTAGAAAAAGTGAGCGAGCGAATAAGGGCAGTACAAAATGTGCAAATGCATTAATCGAGGCACAGTAGCCACGTGACAGTCATGTCACGGTGCCATTTCGACGAGTGACCAACAAAAAGTACTCGTTTTTAATAGACCTTGTGATTTGACTTGCACGTATTGACGGTAGACTGGTACTGGGAATATATATTTTGCATATTTTTTTGTATTACTGCGTCTTAACTCACTAATATTATAAAGGCGAAAGTTTGTGAGTGTGTTTGTATGTTTGTTACCTCTTCACGCTCAAACGGCTACACCGATTTTCATGAAATTTCATATGACGGTAGCTGACACCCTGGATTAACACATAGGCTAGTTTATATCCCGAAAAAATGCACCAGGCAACATGGCGGAGCGCAGCTAGTGTTTGCAACAAGCGCATTTACCTGCTACCAATACGGAGCTCATAATTGCTAAAAATAAATTTCAATACAATTAATCTTCGAGTCAACGCGGCAAAACCTCAAGCTATCAATTACGAATGACCACTGACTTCCAGATGGATGTAAGTGCAGAAACTATACGTTAATTTAGAATTGAAAATAAAATTTACTTTGGAAAATAAAGGTTGACAATGAAAAAGTGCTCGCTAACATTTGTCCGGAGTAAGAAATGGTGTACGTCGGTGCTCCATTATCGCGTCAGAGTAAAGGAGTTTTACCGTGTGTATAAGATATGGGAACGTATTTTATAAGGCTCTATTTATTTCTGCTGAATCTGGCTTAGATTATGTCTCAGAGCTCACTGCTTAATCCTGAATAATATTTGTATTAGATTAGCAGCTCTGGTTGAGTAGACATAGTCTTTGACAACATTCTTCTAAATACACTTCTAGATAAAAGTCGTACTATCAAACGTATGGTGACGCTTCCAAGGTCTGCGATAGACGCTTCCAGAAACGACAGAGGCGGGTCATTTACTGTCACAATGGCTTTTTTTTTTTCGAACTTGTCTCTCGCAGTTAGCTCTGAAGGAGCTCTGACTGCTTAACCGGTCGTTTGGCGAGACTTAATAAAAGGCTTCCAGCCAGGGTCACAATGGATGTCACATGACTAGGTATTGTAGCACTCAGTGATTATATTCTCTGTGGTCACATTGGCCGCACGTTTCAGTCGCCTGTGATTGGCTGCGATCCATCGAAGTTCAGCTTACCTGGGTAAATAAGGTTTCTAAAACATTCATCGACACTCAGAAATTTATATATGCATTTAAAAATGTATCTTAATGTATATTACAATTATTTTATATCAAAATCAGTACCTTATAATAAAACAACACCTATAAATAAAAAACCTGATTATTCTTTAATTAATCCAGTATTATTCTTTGGATACTCCACCTGGCCGTAAATTTACGACATAGTAATGAATCATTTAAAATCAATTCATTAATATGTAACGAGTCTCACTTCCGATAATGGCCGTTACATTTCGAAGTCCACTGTCACAATTTATTTAAATGTATCGATTGATTAATGGTTTTTATATTGTTACAGGAGTCTACATCACTTTCAAGTACCTACTGCTGTACTTATATAATGATATACCTAACATATAGCAGGCTTATAGGTGATTATTACAAGTTTGATGCAAAATGGTATCTTGTTAAAAGCCCGATAAAATTCAATGTCACAATGATGGCCGATAGCCGAGTGGTCGCAAGTTTAATCCTCAGCATGGTCCAATATATTTTCGAGTTCATATAGGTATCATAAATTAGTTATCAGTAGTAAAAACGATGAAGGGATAACATCGTAAGAAAACCGGCACACCTAAGAGATTTTTCAACGGTGTGTAAAGCTATATCAGAGGCCTACAGACGGTTTAAACTCTGACTAGATTGTTTATTAAAAATACGATAAGAAGAAGCCAACTCTGACCATATTGTTAATTAACCATACGATAAGAAGAAGCCTTAAAAAAGTATACCGAAAAGGAAAACCAAATAGAGCATATCAAACAAACAACATTTTAATAAAGGGAATAAACGGAGACGCGTATTTATAGATACTAGTTGAGTAGTTCTGTAGAAAACTGTAACATTTTGTTTGTAGAAATATTTTTGTGGAAAAATTGAATATGAACTTTCTTTGAATGAATGAAAAAAATGAATGAATACGTTACGAATATAAATAGAAATGGTTTAAACCCAACAAAATGATCTCTGTCTTATCGTATGGTTGAATAACAGCCTGGATTCCCCGAAGGGGTAGGCAGAGCTGCACATAATTATAGTACACCCACATTTCGCGTTATATTTTAGGTCCCAATGTAATAAGGGGCGAGCCTATAGCCATCAACCGGGCACAAATATAGACTCCGTGCCGCTACTGAGAATTACCTGATGGAAAAACCCAGTAACACTTGCTCGACCCCGGATTCGAACCCAGGACCGCTCAGCAGTCGCGCTTAGTAACCAATAGACCAACGAGTTAGTTAAATAAAAATGTATCGAAAAAAAAACACTTGTCCGATTTAAAACTGTAGCCGCACCTATAAATACGCTTCCCGGACCATATAAATATTCACCAGTGCATTCGGAAGTTCCGTTAATGCATGTTGCTGTAAATGTTTTATGGGCTTTTGTTCATCGGAGAGTCAATCGCGTCAATCATGAATATAAATATGCACCGTTAAAGAACTGTTCGTATTATTCATTGATTGTATTTTGGTTGCATAATTGAAGATCTCGATAGCTAAACAACCAAGCGTGGGGATTAGTGCAACCCTCTCTTAAGGGGGAGGTTTTGAGAACAGTAAATGTCTTCCGGCTGATGATGATGAAACAGCTCTAACTACCTATAAAGGCCTCTTCTCATAAGGAGAAGGAATAAGTAATAATCTTACAGCATAGACTGGTAGCAAAAAGGTTGTAAACTGATTGTACGTTAATTCAATTTAAATAATTTATTTCGGACACAACAATACTAGCTGCGCCCCGCGGTGTTACCGACTGCATTTTTTCGGGATAAAAAGTAGCCAATAAATGTGTTAATCCAGGGTGTGTGCTACCTGCATATGAAATTTTAAAATTGGACCGGGCACAAACCCAGACTCCATGCTGCCACTGAGAATTACCTAATGTAAAAACCCAGTAACACTTTGCCGGCCGGGATTCGAACCCAGAACCTCGTACTCAGCAGTCGCGCTTAGCAACCACTAGACCAACGAGGCAGTCATCAGTCAGCATCATATAAAGCATAAAAATAAATTGTTCAAAGAGAGATTAAAATCTCTAAATAAAACGCCCAAGAATAGCTAATTAATATTGTTTGTTTTTGTAAGCTAGGTTACTTGATACAAATAACTTACCTTCAATGTTGAATTATAACGGGCTAATTTAAAATTATTAAAAGTATATCCTCCATTATTTTTCCGGCTCAATCGAGCAGCAAAACTAAAGAAAAAGGTATAAGTATCGTAGAGCGAAACTATCTCGAATGGGAGGCGATCGGATAATATCAGAGATTTATTGTTTAACATCAAAAATAAAAAGTTACGGCGCTAAGTCGCCTCTAGGATCTTCGAATACAATGATGTTGGGACTACAGAAGGTCTATTCTTAAGGTTCATTCATTTAAACTAGACTGTTGTTAGAAAATTATTGAAAGTAACGAACGAACGTAACTGAGAATTATGGAAAAACCTAGCAATCGGCACATCTGCTAGATTTTTCGACGGTGTATAAAGCTACGACAGAGGCTTACCGGTTTAAACTCTGACACCAGGTTTTTCATCAATCGTACGATAAGATCATCATAGGCTCGCCCCCTATTACATTAAGACCAAAAAACATAACTGGCGAAATGTGGGTGTACTATATGTGCACCTCTGCTTACCCCTTCGGGGTATACAGGCGTGAAGTTGTTTTATGCTCATACGATAAGAAGAAGCATTTGGTACGAAGTTGAACTTCTCTGAAAATATTTTATAAGCACGAGGGTTGTACAAATGATGGTATTCGTCAAAGTTACGACCACTTCGAAGGTTAAGGATACGATACTAAGTATAATGTAGGGATGGACGTGCGTTAGAATCAGTCGAACGACTCAATCTTTCTCAAAGGAACGTGGTGTCGTTAGTTATTATCTGAAGTTTGTCGCTTTTGCTTGGATTGTTTTTGTTTTGTTTTAGGAACTAACTGAGGTATGTCCTATAGCTAGATACAGGACATTATATAGGTAATTCACAGCTGACAAGGAAATGACTTGATTGGCGCAGTGGTTAAGTGATTGGAAAGCTACGCTAGGGGTTGCAGGTTTTATTTCCGCAAGGACAAAAGTTTGTAAGATCCGCAGATATTTGTCCGGGTGTTTGTGTATGTTATATTATTGCAGGTTTGGGAAACGGACCCATGACACAGGAGAAATTCCTAGTGTGGGGTGACGTTTTTTTTTAAAAAAAGGGAATACAAATACTATACTTCCTACTAAATATTCACAGGACTGATACAGGACGTTACGTATTTATGGACCTAAATGGACCCTAGCATAACCACTACGTCACTGGACCTTCAAAACATTTGAACTCGCATTATAAACTTCAAGTCATCTCATTACCATTTTAATAAACGACCAAAATTGCCAAGTGGCCCGACCTTTATTCATAATTATTTTCTTATTAGTCGAGTCGAGAACGCCACCTGCGCTCGACGGTGAGGTCGAAATCAGTTTTAGGATTCCACCGAGTTTATGAAAAGGTTTTCTAGGGTAATGTGTGGTGGCTACGTCGGTGGAATATAGAGGTACCTACTCAATATATAGAAATACTAATATACGTAAGACACGCCCATATTGGAAAGAAATAGATTAAGATCACAGCTATCCATTCCCACGGCTTCCCCTTGCTTGCCCTTTCACCTCGCTCTCTCATGGTACGTGGTCATAATTGACCTAGCTCATTGCTAGAATATCATCGTAGTCTGAAGACAGTGATCTTGATCCCTGTACGCTGTATGGGACAAAGAATTTGAAAAAAAAAAAACAAACTAGAGACTAAAGACTGGCCAGTTTTAAAAAGTTGCAATAATAATGATGCGGATTGTCTTCAAAAATATTATTTAAAATATGCACAAGGCGCACAAATTATCACGACAGCCATTTCATTGCTCAACTATTTTAGAAGCCAGAGATTAGTTTGCCAATCAATTATGCATGCTTGATTGGACTATAAGTAACTAAACGTAAAAAAAGGATTTTACCAAAGAAAAACCTACGGAACTCTTGCCAAATATTTCTTAATCGCACCCATTTACTATTTCACTCCTATTTTTATATTGTTAGCAGCGAGTAAGAATAAAAGAACAATTTTCGTATACGTAATGTAATAATAAAAGTCTGCAATAGAATCGTACGTATTAGGTACAGACAAATACGTTGTGCTTTTGTTATTAATTTCTTTATTATTTACTTAGTTATAAGAATATTACGTGGGTAGGTTAGACATAAGTTTCAATTGAATTGCCAGCTTCATTCACACAGTAATAAAATACAGTAGGTAGCCAGGTATTGTTGTAGATTCTTCGAACAATATTAATATTGGATTCGATTTGTCTGCTAGACCGTGTTACTGATGAAAAGGGATTGGCCTTACCCGTCGCTAAACGCTACGTTAGTCTTTCAAAAATTACAGACTATAGTGTCAACTGCAGTGCAAAGTCTTCCTTCCCTAATTCCATTAATTCTCCAAGCAGTGTCTATTGCAATTTTGGGCAAAGAACCCAGCTATGCAAAAATAGGAAGGAATTTTTCCATTGGGTTTGAACGGTGTGTATACTCGTAATCATCTACTCGTGACCACATGTTAATAAGTCCAATCAAAATGTTTAAACGAGTAAACCTAAATACTTTATACAATATATTAAGGGATCAGCCCCAACGTACGCACGCAACCCAGCGTACAAAATTAAGTCAGAAATAAATTTACTCATAAATGAATTTAGTCATAGTAAATGTGATTAAAAGATCATCAAAACTTGCTTGAGGCTAAAACGGCGAATTTATTATCACTTTATATAATTTAGTCTAGACTTTGACGATGCGGCAATTTAATAAATAAGATTTTGATTTAGTTCCACATTGGTCTCTGGTTTTACACTGGTTTAGGGATTGAATGTATGTGTTTTTTGTTTAAGAATAAACATGTATAGGTAGTTAAAAGAGATTTTAAATAAAATTTATAATTTATTTTTATTTGACGATATATTAAGACTCTTAGTTTCCTGTCATTTTACATTTTTACAAGCTTTTATTCAACTTGCAATGTACCTATGTGTCTTTTGGAAACAGAACACTGAAGTATAGATTTAACAACACTGGGAATCCTAGTATGAAATTCTAGGGTATCAACAATATTTCTTCAATGGTCCATATTAAACATTTTCAGTACACATGACTTTTTGTATTTTTTATTAGGCGCCACGGTACGGCGACTGTCGCGGGTTCGAGTCCCGCTCGTGTCCATCATTTTTCAAGTTTCCCTTAATCAATTTAAAATTTTCAGTACATTTTAAATACCCTCAAGTTACACGAAGTAACTTCTTCAATGTTTCATTATAGACATTTTTAGTACATTTCATGTACCCACAAGCTCAATTCATACCACCTACCATGCAACAACAAAAGATAATTTCTTCCTACAATATGTTGGCGATAAAGATCTCACGCAGGTTGCCTCGTAAATCTTTAACCCACATCTACGTATAAATTGTGGGGTCACACTGACCTTGGGACCTTGACAACGCCAGTCGCCGTGGTGGGTTAATTAAGAAAAATGCAGGCATGTGTCAAGGGGTAATAAATTGTGCGGCATCTGTGTTTCTGCCACACAATTATGGAGGCCATGTTATGTTCGTTTGTATTAAAGTTAACAAAGTAATTAATGCAACAATGTTCCCGTTCTATAACTTTATATCTATTGTATTGTAGTTTATGATGGAAAATTTGAATGTTTCATATTCGGAGTTTCTGTTACTGAAGTGATGAATATGACTGTATCAAAATCTTCACATCAAAAGAGGTACAGAATAGTGAAGCCCTAATTCTACTTACAAAGAAAGGCGCTTTGGGCTGGATGTCGCAAAGCGCGACTGCTGAGCGTAAGGTCCTGGGTTTGTAATTCCGGGGCAGTAAAAGTGTTAAGTATTTCTCAGCGGTCGCATCACGGAGTCTGTAATTGTGCCCAGTTAATGGTAATAGTATCTCGTCTCTATTACATTGAAACAGAACACCACTGGCGAAATATGGTCGTACCCACGCCTGTGTCTAATTCTTGGAAGAATACAGGCGTGTCATGTAAATATATCTCATCGAAAAACATATTTTTATCTGAGTTATTTATTATAGACAATTTAAACAGTGACATTGGTAGACACAGTTTGATATCCATATTAAAATATCACTCTAAAGGTAATAAGATTTTTATTTACGTTTCAAAATTATACAACGTTTAAGCTTAACTTATTTACACACGTTAAAAAATAAATATATACAAAAGAAAAATTTAAACTAAAACTTATGCATCAAAGTATTCCGTCTCACCGCTGTCGACTGGTAGGGTGCCCAAAAATCACTCTAAATACTCTTAAACGTAGCCTAACTTAGCGTCACATTATCCACGGATAACTTCCGTCATCTAAACTAACGCAGTTAACAGCAAAACATGTACAAAATTCGTTTACAAAATAATTTACTAGATTCAATTTAACTCTTAATCCTATTACACCCGGTTACATGGACGGGGTATTTCGTTTTGCTTTACGAGTATCGAAAATTCAAATTAATTGGCGAGTTGTCTGTAAATCTGTGTCGGGTTACTCCGGCTTCAAGACATGCGATATGCCTGAGCTGGAAGCACTAAAATTGTGAGGCTTTTTGGATTATTTTCGATCCTCGTGTAATTGATATTCTCTGTTTATTTATTTATAAAGCTCATCTATACATATAATAAAATCGTAACGAAGTCAAAACTGTACATTGAAGATATTTAAAAAAAAATAAGTGCAATGGGATGTCTGAACGCTTCTGAAGCCAAAAATATAATTTTTAGAATTTTTGTCTGTTTGTCTGTTTGTCTGTTTGTCTGTTTGTCTGTATGTATGTGTTAGATTAACGTAAAAACTACTGAATAGAATCCGCTGAAAGTTTGCAAATATATTCTTTAGGGGCCGGCGCGTCGGTATGCTTAATATCATCACGGCAATTGCAAAGAGGGCTGAGCAATATTGCATTATGTCTTTGTTTTGTCTAATGTTTGCCGTAGAATGATAAAAAGACGAAACCAATAGTCGCATTATGCAGATTACTTACAGATGAACTTCTGAAGTAGAAATCATCACGCTATATCCACAAGGAACTGAGCAGTGAATCATGACATGTATAGAAACGTCTATTTTAAACATATTGCTATGTGTCATCGTAGCGTGGCGGTTTAACGATCGCCCTACGAGTTATGCATAGTGAGATCGATTCTTGCCGAAGGTTTTTCTTTTTGCGTTAGCTTTAATTTCTTTTTGCATGTTTTTTGACTTAAATATCAATAAAAAGACAATTATAATATATATTTTAACATAATATTATTACCAACAATTTCCAGTAAATTATAGTTCTAAATTTTTATTTTTTTTCTACATTAGTAAGTTTGTAAATTCACCATTTCAAATAAGTGATGTCCAAACAATTCTGAAGCCAAAAGCAGTCGCTTCACGTTGACAACAGATAGGTTGTTCCATACTCACCTGTGCTTTCTAGGACGTTTGAAACACACATCAATGTTGAATCGTGTTCCAGCGTCGAGTCAATTAAATACATTTGCAAATACGTAAACAAGGGTAGTGACCAGGCAACGTTCGCTTTGCAAAGCACTGATCGGGATGAAGTGACCAAGTACCAGTCTGGTCGCTACATTAGTACTTCAGAAGCAGTATGGCGAATGCTGGCGTTCTCTATACCAGATCGGCATCCAGAGGTCATGAATTCATGGACGTCCATTTTGAGAATGGCCAGCGCATTTTTTTTCGACCCCGCCAATGTATTAGAGCGTTTGGAAAATCCCCGCCAAACAACACTCTTGGCATTTTTAAATTGATTAAGGGAAACTTGAAAAATGATGGACACCAGCGGGACTCAAACCCGCGACAGTCGCCGTACCGTGGCGCCGCTCTGCCAACTGAGCCACCGTGTCACTGCTCGCATCCATCAAATTTCAAGTTCCCTTTTAGTATTTACGTCTTGAGGGTGACGTTAGGTATTATCTGTTGGAATCTACGATTACCAATTCAGTGTTGTACCTTTACAGCTACAAACCACTAAACCGATAATACCAACCCAAATTTATATTACTTTTGGTACTTTTTATGCATGTTGCCATGCTAGGCTTAAATTTTAAATTGATTAAGGGAAACTTGAAAAATGATGGACACGAGCGGGAATCGAACCCGCGACAGTCGCCATACCGTGGTGCCGCTCTGCCAACTGAGCCACCGTGTCACTGCTCGCATCCATCAAATTTCAAGTTCCCTTTTAGTATTTACGTCTTAAGGGTGACGTCAGGTATTATCTACGATTCCAACAGACGACTCTTGTCATTTTTACGTCTCTGTGAAGTTGATTTTTTTGCAAAGTCACTTACGTATGATGAGGTGCCGTCGTACTATACATACTACAAGCAAAGAGGTGTATTTAATCGACATCGACGTGGTCGTATTGTCAAAGGGTTTCCGGGAATCTTTATGGACACTGCATTGGGAAGGATTTACACTGTGCATCCAAATAATGCCGAGTGCTATTATTTGCGGCTATTGCTTCACATCGTATAGGGGCCAACGTCATTTGCATTCTTAAGGACAGTTGATGGTATGGAGTATCCGACATTTCGTGCAGCCTGCGTAGCACGAAATCTTCTTGACGGTGACCAACACTGGGACAACACTCTCCTGGAGGCTAGCGTTAGTGATAGCCCAAGTCGCCTATGACATTTGTTTGCCGTCATGTTGGTATTCTGCGGTATTGCAAACCCGGTTTTGCAATGACCACCATCGTGAATGACTACGTCACTAAATTTACCTCAGAGCAAGCACAGATTTACAATATTGTCCTTGAAAGCGTTGGGCTTGGCCAGGATAAAATGTTTTTCTTGGATGCTCCTGGTGGAACAGGGAAAACATTTATTACCACTGGCATTCTTGCAGAGGTTAGGAAACAAATAACGGTGGCAAAATTGTCTTCCGGAATTACTACCTCTCTCTCTCCCTTAGATGACAAAATATAAGCGCTCGCCATACTCTAGATACACATCAATTCGAAGCAATAAAACGTCTGTTCTTGGAGAGTTACGCAATAGCTTTAAGAGAAATTTGCTGAAATGTAGTCATAATTATAGTAAAAATGTACAATACCACATAGTGAAAGTTTTAGATAGAACTAAGCAGGAACAACAATCATGTGATGGATCGGCACATTCCTGTTCGTCGGTGATTTTAGAGAAATATTTTCTGACTTAAATGCTCTGTAAAAACTTTCTTTATATATTTCACTTTATACACTGGATATACATAAATATCAATAAATAGTAATATTTAGACGGGGTATATAGAATTCTGCTCATTATTTCACGTTCTTGGATAAGTTGGTAAAGATATGATTTAATAGTGTGATTCCCGCGTTCGGCGAGATATTTGCTTATTCAAACAACATAATATTTTTAATTTTATTGGTTTATATGTTTTAACTCTCTAGCAGAAAGTGGACTGTAGGCAACCATCGTCAAGTTAAAGGTCTGTGATCCACCTCAAAGTTATCCTTTTGTAGATAATCATCATAGACATAAATTTTCATTAACCGGGCACAA
Organism: Abrostola triplasia; assembly: GCA_946251915.1. NCBI lineage: Eukaryota > Metazoa > Arthropoda > Insecta > Lepidoptera > Noctuidae > Abrostola > Abrostola triplasia. The sequence goes on along the minus strand of OX276434.1, from coordinate 1,826,990 downwards.
ATTTAAAGTCGGTACTGCCACCGAGAATTAGTGGAAAAACCAATCACTCTTTCCGATCTGGTAAACAAACACACGGAACTCCCGCTCAGCAGTCGCATTTTACGAACACTAGACCAATAAGGCAGTCAAATTCTAAGTTCCACACAATTATCAAAGTATTTTTGTTGCTGGGGAAATCCTCATGGACTTCCTCTACCATGAGCGGACGGAGGGTTATGCCGGTCTCTTATACTAACTAAAACCTCAGGGTATCCGCCTAACAACCTTAGGTTGAGGGACTCGCGATCCGCGTATGCTACACCATCTCTTTAAACAAATTCTGACTCGCCTCTTCGCGATTGGTCGCGCTCACCACGTAGGTACGGCCTACGTGCCTTATGTCCCTTAAAACCGCCTTTTCTGTTTGAGCATCGAACTGCCCAATTTCGTCGCCCACAGGCCCAACCTATGGGTGACGGACATGAGCAGTTCGTTTAAATTTCGTCTACAATAAATTTCAATACAAGCGCTTGGCGCATTTTGGCATACAAACTATCACCATTAGCACACGCAGAGGTAGACTTAATTAAGGCCTAGAAACCAGCTGATTTTTACACGGATTACTGTATGACGGTCGCTTCTGAGTTACCAGTCCACACTCTCTGTAAATGTTGTCTGCTGAAGACAAAACTACAACCGTAGTTTAGAGAAATGCATGCTGTCAATGTAGTACATAGATACAGTAAAATAAAGAAATTGAAATTCCTTATAAGCCAACAAATCGTGTCAATAACTTTCCTGTTAGTCACTCAATATTTACCGATCATACAAAATCGGTATAAAAAGTAAACTAGCCCCATCTTAATTTGAAATATACCTTTATCATTAAAATACTATGTATATTCCATTCGGTAAGTAATTTGTAGTGTTTTCCACTTACTTACAAAATCTGATTATAGTCTACTGGTGTTTTTACCTGAAATTCACGCGGACGAAGTCGCGGGCAACAGCTAGTCTACAATATAAATACAGACTGAAACGTAACATTGAAGTTACGGACAAGTATTTACTTCGATAATAGACGTGAACAACAATCAAAATAGCAGGTGGTATAGTAGGTACCTATCTACAATCATGTATTCTAACAAATATAAGAAACATCAGAATACCACAATTTAAAAAGAAAAAATACGATACAATTTATAATACATTCATTATCAGTATCATTAGCCTATCTCAGTCCACTGCTGGTCATAGGCCATTATAATACATTAATGGTACGAAATAAATCTATAACGATACGTACGACTCGTGCTACTAGCTCCCTCCAATATTTTACAACATACATCAAAACGTAAGCTGTGAAACTGTAACTGACGAATCCAGAACATAAGGAAACATTATTATTGTTATTAAACCATCATGTACAAGATATTGGTACAAGTAATGTATATAGAAGTTACTAAGACTATACCACGCCTCTTTTTCGCTCCAGGTACCTAGTTTTCATAAAAATCACATTGTTTTCGTCTGCAGATATCAGTAGTTCACTGGTTCACGCATAGATGTCGCTGTTCTCAATGTAACTTCGTGGAGTCTGAAAATACGTATTTTTGGTTTGGATTGCTTTCATTATAATATTTTAAGTGTATTGATTTAGATTTTATATCAACAGAGCTATCAAATGTAAAATATTTTTTGAGTATTTTATGAGTTGTGATTTTGACTTTCCTGATCCTGAAGAATTTTAGTAGTCAATTATGGTATAAATTTGTATTAGATATAGATCAAATTATTTTTAAGATGATAAGCGTTAAAACGTTACTGTAAAATTACAATAGGTTTGTGGATACAATTTTTGTGTGATGAAACCTTATGCCTGCTTAACTTCACATAGAAATCTTCTTATCGTATGGTTGATAAACAACCTGGTGACAGAGTTTAAACCACCCAAAAACCGGACATGGCTTTGCACACCGCTGACAAATCTCTCATGCAGCCGATTTTCACAATGTTTTCCTTCTCCGTTCTAAAACTGATAAATAATTTATAATACGCACATGAATCCATTGCGACCTTGACTTGGGTAGTCTAACAGTCATACCGCTCGGCTATCAGTCCTTTATCACATAAAATAATATACAGGTATAGAAACTTTTTAGTTATAGAAAATATTTCACTTCATTCTTTTCCTCTGGGAAGTAATACGTATACAAACAGACAGGTACAGCATTAGATAGGGATCAGATCTCGGCCGTAGAGACTCGTATCCAATGCTCTTTTACTGTCGTTTTACTACCGACTCCTCACGTGACTGCTGCAGCACGATATTAAATGATCAAGACTGAGTATGAATGTTACAAAGATCAATAGTAAAGTTGTAGTGTGTGTGTGAATTTAAAAATGTCAACATTGACTTTAAAATGTACCTAAAATATAAATTATTCAGTTTTTAGTATTTACAATAATAATGTCGTTTCGGAATAAGTATGTTTAAAATTATATTAAAAAATACAATGTTGCCACACTCTAGAATTCTCTCCTGTATTGTTTCATAAAAATGAAATATCACATACAGGGAATCAGACTCTGGAGAAACATCTACGGATCATACAAATTATTGTCCCTCAGGGGATTTGTCCCAGTCCAATCGCTTAGCCACTGCGCCAATCAAGTCTTCATGAGTGTATTTCTACTATGACCCTATGTGTTTAGTATTTTGGCTTTTTGGCAATTTCTAAAAGTTATGTAATTACCTATAGTTAGTTTTGGCGAAAATAAAAAAATATAATCATGTGATCCTGCAATAGGTTTTTTTAAACATGCTACTTTTGTAGATTCTTTGCATGCAGTCCACACCGCTATTCCACAGTTTCTACAGACTGTGGTAGAGCGGTGGCTGTACTTTGCCGTATTCATACTCTTATGCTAGCGTCTCTATTTATTCAGATGTTCATTGCATTTCAAAGAAAGTGTATAAATTATCCGCATCTGTTTTTAATTTTAGAACATTAAATTCTGATAACTTTGCTTCAGTATTGATATTTAAATTATGTGTAAGTGATGTATGGCTTGTTATAAATTATTCTGAATTCTTTATTGTACACATACGTTTATAAAATTCAATTTTAATTTCCTGTGTACAGAAGCAAGCTCAACTCAGAATTGAGTTCTGTTACAGTGGCATATTATATCGATTGAGAATTTTAATAATGAGGTCATAATAAGTGTACAAATAATTAATATATAGTTTAGCGATCTTTGCGCATGGTCTTAACTTGTAATTCTTTTGAGTTACTGACACCTTTATTTACCTAGTTATTACGCTTATATGTATAACAATATATGTTTACATAGACAGGAATATTAAATCAGGCTAATTAAAAGAAAAATGAATGTACATTGTACAACTAAACTAACCCAGACAGAATACAAGATATACCTAAGAATATACTTTTGACATTGAAAAAGTCACATCGGCACTTCTCTAAATCTGTAAGGACTTAGCTCCTTGTGGCTCCACGACGTAACTTGTTTCTTTAATCAGACAAAGTTCCAAATTTAGTAGGAACATAAATACAAACATCTTGTGATAAAGGTCGTAGTTTAGGCCCTCCTAGTGGCTCTATAAATCCCGTAGACATTAACTGCAGGCAGTTAATTAGGTAGATCCGGGCGCTGCAAGTGGTCACATAATATTGTCACAGAGTAACCCTTGTTTAAAGAGAGGGGACGTTGTTTATTGTCGTTAGGTTTTCTACATAATATTTATGAGGCGGTAAATTAACAATTAACTGACGCATTAAATTGTAAATTATATTGAGGGATTTCAGAATGTTCCTCATTTAAAAAATGTATAAGGTAATTTTGATAATTATTGTATCGTGTAGAATAGACAAAATTATAATATTATTCTCGGAAAAATTATGGTTAGTTAAGCCCTATTAACATTTTGTGCTTCCATAACCATTCTGTTTTGAAAGCACTGAATTATATTAAGCTAAGAAAAGTAAAGGGTATACAAAAATAAGCACTTAGCAAACTAACCCATTACATTTAAAGGTACCTTCTTATGTAATGAAAAATTATGTATTTCGTAAAAGCTTCTTGCGTAAAGGCACTTAATCTAGCACAAATTATGATATTATTTTGACGATAAATACAAAAAAATATATTTTTATTTTACTATAAATTTACTCATAGAATCATCCTACTTATAGGCACAAAACTATTATTCTTACCATCCAAATCTACGTTTCTAGTGAGAATCCCTAGGGGCTAGCTCAGTGCAGTAATTTTGCAGTAAGTAGGTGTCTACAGGCCAAGATTAGTCTACGTTATTGTTATGTAAATATATTATTTATTGCTGTACTAACAGGATCTTGGTATAAAGTGTTTATTGTACTTAGGACTTGTATTATCATGGTAATAGAGGGCTTTGTATTATAGCTTAATATTGTGATAATGTCAACACTAACGCGTGTAGAAATTAGCTATAGTGTGGAGTCATGATCGTATGATGTCGTGGTAGGCTAAAGACAGTTTATCTCAACAAAGTAATGGGATAAAACCAGTATCACTTGTACAATCTCTTGTCTATTTCAATATTTTTTGAAATTAATAATTAGGCTGTCTTAAAGTCCACATCGTTTATTTGTTGTTTAATTACATAATACTTCAAAGTAAGCGACACAGCTAACCTGAAACTGAACCAAACCCTCCCAATTAATTTTAAAATGTTCACAGACAAAGTCGCAAGCAAAATTTAGTATACAATACAAAGACTGCCTCGTTGGTCAAGTGGTTGCTAAAGTTGACTGCTGAGCATGAAGAAACTAGGTTTTTTATTAGGTCATTCTTAGCAGCATGGAGTCTGGATTTGGGCCTGGTTGATGGCAATAGATTTGCCCCTATAACATTGAAACTTATAACTGGGTGAACTATAATATAGTACACCCAGTTATTATGTGCACCTCTGCCTACCCCTTTGTGGAATATAGGCGTAATGGTATGTTAAACACAAATATTCATCAATATTCATACAATTTTTCGTAGACGTTACTATCAATACATCAATGTAATTAATTGATTTGCATTACGATCTCAAGCCAGCACAATAGCCGAGCAATTACAGGTATCTAGCTTGTGTGTGCTTTCAACAAACACCAGCCCACTCAAACTATTGTTAGATATGAGATCCAGAAACAGTAGTCCTTACGTATTAATTAATTTACCTCCCCTCAAACTGAGTTCAACTCAAACAACGAATTTGCGTACCGAGTTAGTGTGTTTATACAATTTGCGTGGAAGAATATTTGGATACACTTAGTGTAGAGACAGAATGTAAGTGTATTACAGTTGTATGGTTGTTGACTTTGTTGTTTCTAGTTGTATATGCTGTAGGAAGACAAGTTTTTGTTGACTGGATTTCGAAAGAAAGTTACATATGGCACAAGACGCTGTATTTTTCAAGCATCCAATCATTTAGGTAGGAATCTGTAGTATCTTAGAATTTACCACCCCCTTTTCTCCCGTGGTTGTCGTAAGAGGCGACTAAGGGAAAATTTAGAAAATGGGGAGCGGAATCTTCCGTAACTTCACCACCGATACTGCAATACCCAAGCCGCTTGCCAGCGTGTGGCTCATCCCCCCCCCCCCACACACACACTAATGATGAAAACAGCAATGATAGCCGAGTGGTATGACCGTTGGACTACCATCAAAGGTCGAAAGATCAAACACCGGCACGCACCAATGTCTTTTCGCATTCACGTGCCTCAGGTCGAGGTTGTGATTTAGACATGGACACCAGCTCGTTTATCAACAACCCGATAAGTAAGAATCATAGATCGTAGATATCAAGTCAAAAGATAAAGAGAAGCTTAAATTAAGAGATGTTTAATCATCGGATATAAGAAAAAAGGTAAAACATGAGTCTGGGTGTTAGTGTATGATATTTCATAATAACTTTTAAGCTATCAATAAAAATTTCGTAATTGTCTTAATTTAATTTCAGACGTTTCATGTTTGTGAGACACACCCACGATACAGGAGAATACCCTAGTAGTGTCGGGTGTAGTTTGCAAAAAACAACCTGTCAAAGACAATTTTTTTTATCCAATAAAATCTGGTCCAATATTATTTACTGAAACCACAAATAAAAACATCCACACATGAAATGAATCTCGCTACGACGGCAGATAATAATTTTCGTGCAAATTAAAATCGTACAGTCATATAGGCACGCCATTGAATCAAGCATAATGGGTGAACAGCCAACAATAATTGCAGTCGTCATTATCTCGCAACTCTCTATGTCTCTTTAATTTACTCGTATATAGATAAACGGATGAATAAAGAGACATTCATTAATTTTCCCTTTGTTTATAGCGAGACGGTGATTGCTCGTCATCATCATGCATTGTGACTAAACAGTTTTTTGGAATATACGGCATAATAACTTTCGTGAGTGTTATCTATATTATCTTCTATAGGTACATTTCTGTTTCGTCATTACCATAATCAGCCAGAACACGTCTACTGTTGAACAAAGGCCTCCTTCTTGGAGTGGAGGGATTGCCATAATCCCCACGCTTGGCAAGCAGCTTGGAGATCGCAGTATTGGTGGTGACGTTACAGAACATTTTCTGGATTTTCCCTTAGTTGCCTCTTACGACGCGGACGGGAGAAAAGGGGGTGGTCAATTCTAGGCCGGATACTACTCGGCAATCGGTAGGCCTGACTAGTTCCGTACTCTCGGAGCCCTTATACGTGAGCAGGTGACACGGCGGGGTCGCGAGCCCAAGTCCGTTAGAGTCCGAAACTAGTCTGGCATTCCCGAATATTGACGTGAGTAAAACCGGTATATATAGTAGAGCAATGAGGGTATGTAAGAGATTTTGTGGAACATAAATAGTGAACCCTTTTACTAGTCAGAAATTACTATTTTCAGCCAGTTGTGTCTTATAATAATTATAATACCAGCCTATATTCGTCTGATAAAACGCCTTGGTCTTGGACCTAACTTACCACACAGAGTAGAACTTTTCAGACCATTAAGTCTTGGTTTCATTAACAGTTTTTCTAAAACCTTAGGTCAAAATGCGTTATAGTGATCTTCAAATCGTCTTCGTCGTATTGACAAAATAAAAATAAATAATAATATGCTACCTAACCAGCTAAGTTCAAAAAATCTCAATCTCCTCATGTACAATGAAAATCAAATGTCAGGAACAATATATTATTATTAATTCATATAATATGGAATGCAATGTGTATGGAATGACAGACAACAAAAATTAGTTATTTATTTAATGTTCCCACGCGGTCAGAATAAGGTCTGAGGCGCGCTCAGCAATCATAATTACGGCAGCCATGATGTTTCCGCTCACTTGAGTCGGCATGGAACTCGAGTCTACCACTCGCAGCCTCTTGACACCCTTCACGCGTAAACGACTGTCCAACACCTTGCCCATAGCACACGTACCCGCGTAGTGCCACAGAGAACTTGATGTCTCTAGCGCGTAACACTCCCAAAACTCCCTCTCGGTTTTAGTATTGCGACACACACCTAAATCGACCATCGTTGCGTCTACGCTCTTAAAGTATTTCGTATTGCGAACCTTATCGAAATCTGCTAGGCTCTCGCCCATTAGTTTCAAATCAAAGTCATTGCTGAATGTGCCAGCATACACAAGCGGATAATCAGCAGGATTAGTGCTTGCAAGCAAAATCTTGCCACTTGACTTAGGCATCATCAAATTAAGTATCGCAAATAAGGTCGACCTGCCATTACTTGCATTGTAAAACTTGTTGCAGAAATCGTTAGAGTACCTAAATACGTTGGCGCAGAGCTGAAGCTGAGCGGCTGACTGTTGTGGAAATACAATGTTGATGACTTGGTAGTCAGGTCGAGGTTGTGATGAATTGAGAGCCACATAACCAACGGTAGTTGGCACAGGGAATACATATGGGTTCCCCGCAGGAGCTGGCTCTGTGCTTGCTTCCATCTGGTACACTAATGTGCTGACTTGATGGTCGATGAAATTTTGACCTACTGGTAAATCGGATATTACTTTAATACCTAGCGATTCTAGGTGATCTCGTGGCCCGATACCAGACAGCATAAGTAATTTGGGGCTATTGATTGCACCAGCAGATACAACAACTTCTTTATTCGCGTACAGCACATACGTCTCGCCGCTGGATGTAGTCACCTGTACACCAACTGCAACTCCACGTTTGATTATAATCTTAGTGACTTCAGTGGACATTGCGACACATAGATTTGAGCGTGACTTGGCAGGGCTTAAGTAACCGAGCGCAGTACTTTGGCGAGCCTCATCAGCAATGTTGAACAAAGGGCTGGTATAACCCATTGTTTTTCCCGTAGTGTCTTCAACAATTTCATGTCCAAGCTCTTTAAGTGCCTCGAAGTACTTTGAGTCTATAGGGCTGACATTTCTAGAAATTTTGATCATGCCTTCGGTTCCGTGAAAGTTGATATAGGATGAATTACGAAGTTGTGCGTCAGCCAAATTTTCACTTTTTTTGAAATATGGTAATACATTTTTGTAGGTCCAAGAGTCATCGTTTAATATTTTTGCCCATTCGTCAAAATCATAAGGGCTTCCTTGTGCGTAATACAAGTGGTTCAGGGAACTGCTACCGCCCAACATCTTGCCTTGTGTCATAGTAATTACAGAGTCCTGTAAATTCTGGGTAGACCTGCCATCGTTCTGGGATTTGAAGTCATAGTCATGTACTGAGCCCGGTGGCACAGTAAATAAGCCGGGTATCTGTGAAAAAAGTACCTCGATTTGTAGAAAATTAGTTATATTTAAAATTTAATTTTACTCTAAATATATTATTAGGGTATTTTTTTTAAAAAGAATAATTGGAAGGTATTAAAATTGATCAAAGTCTAAAATTACCTCTGACTCGATCGGTGGGTATCCTCCCGCTTCGATCACCAGAACGCTGTACCTGCTGTTGGCTGACAGTCTGTTCGCTAGAACTGACCCAGCAGTGCCGCTGCCCACGATTATAAAGTCGTAGGATTTTTCATCTGAGGATGAGAACATTATGAATATTAATTACCAATAATATGTTTACAGTTTTACTCACGTGTGTATTTAGGTATACCCGACTAGTTTCGGACTCAAACAAAACACCTATTCGTGAGAAGACGACGCGGCGGAGTCAAGCCGGAGCCGATAGCCGAGTTATTGCGGTAAAGTATTATTTAAACTAGACAGTCTTCGTAAGTTAGAAGTAAAGAAGTTATTAAACTGTCAGTAAATACTTTTGTTCTGGACTCGAATGTGGTTATAAAACACCACGAAAACGCATTACTGATAATAATGTTAGAGGGGTGGAAGGAACGTCTTGATAAATGATTTTTGTTTTGCAAACAGGTTTACATGTAATTAACACACAACATCAAACGCAAGAATATTGCTAAGCTTTTGCATTTCAACGCAATATACTTTGAAATGCAAAGGCATTCAAAAATATATGCCATGCATATACTTTTTAATAAACCGTTGAAAAAATGTAACATTCCTGCTACTAATATTACAATTAAATCGCGTAATTAAAATAAAACATTTTATAAATAGAAATCACTGGAAGTCAGAGACGGGTAGTGAAAGTAATTTAAAGTACTGAAGAGAAAAATGTCTTAGTTTGCCTAGTGGTTAGTGACCCTGGCTGCTAAAGCCGGAGGTCGAGGGTTCGACTTCCACCCAGGACAAATCTTTGTGTTATGAGCATAATCATTTGTTCTATCTGGGTGTAATTGGTCAATAACATGTATGTGTTTAGGTGTATATTAGTACGTTTATCAGTTGTCTGGTTGCCATAATACAGACTGCCTAGTTTGGGATTAGATGACATTGTGTTAGCTTCCCAAAGATATTATTATTTTTAATTTATTATAATGGATTGTGTACTTACTGGTCAGGGCGCAATTGGCTGGATATTTGTGTGCTGTCAACGATAGGCTGTGTACTACATTCAAGGCATCTTGCAAAACTTTTATAGAGGCTAGAGTAGAAGCAGCCGCATCTACCTCATCTGAAACAGAGGAGAACTTTATTAAAGACGTCATCATCACCATCAGTCTACTGCTGGACATAGGCTTCTCCCAATGTACGCCACAAAGCCCGATCTACTGCTTAGACAATTAAGGACGTGTTTTACTTAAATTCCGATGAGTTATGTTCAGTATGGGCTATATAAGTTCAGTATAAGCTTAAATTATTGGTATTTAAATGTTATAAATATGAGATACCTACTTATAAAATTGGTATTTTAATCATTGATCAATTTATACCCGTATGTACACACGTCACTGTAGTAGGCTTGTCAAAAGATTCAAAAAGCTATCTTAGTCATGATGTACTAACTGGATTCCGCTGTTATAATCGCATCCTACAGAAACAACTTCATTTATCTTAATCATTTACAGTATATTATGTGCTTATGTGCTATTCTGATAATTTAATTTTACTGCATTCAAATCCAGGAACTCGTGCTCAGCAGTCGCGCATAGCAACCACCAAACCAACAAGGCAGTCACAGTTAAACAAACATCCATACATCCATGCAGGATATAATTGATTATGGACTTATGAACAAATTAATCAGTAAACTTACTCGTTGTTTCGGCCTGTTCTACTGCCGCACTGCAGACAGTGCCGATCACGGCAGCAGCAGACAGTAACAAGAAGACGTTGTACATTCCGAGACACATTATACTTACTGCGGAATAACTTGAAGACACGGATATTTATACATTTGGTTATGAAAATATGCATAGTAATAAAACACACAATGTTTTTATGCATATTTAATAGTATACGTAAGTAATGATTATAATTATAATGTCTGGACGGTTCATTTAATCCGCACCAGCCAAGTTGTTTTTATATGAATAGCATTTTGTTGTTCTAAGCGGGTTATATTATACTAATAATAATAAATTACTTAATCTTCTTCTTATATATAAAATTCTCGTGTCACAATGTTCGTTCCCGTACTCCTCCGAAACGGTTTGACCGATTCTCATGAAATTTTGTGAGCATATTGAGTAGGTCTGAGAATCGGCCAACATCTATTTTTCATACCCCGGGTCAGCTAGTATATTAGTAATAATACACTCGTAGACTTGTAACAAAAGAAATCGGCGATAGACTTTGTTTTGGTGTTTAACTGTTTCACATAAATTACGTGTGAAGTGTTTTAACTATAACATAACATCACGCCTGTATTCCCCGAAGGGGAAGGCAGAGGTGCACATAATTATGTTTTTAGGTACCAATGTAATAGGGGGCGAGCCTATTGCCATCAACCGGGCACAAATCCAGACTCCGTGCTGCTACTGAGAATTACCAAATGGAAACACCCAGTAACACTTTGCCCAACCCGGAATTCGAACCTAGGAACTCGTGCTCAGCAGTCGCGCTTAGCAACCATTAGACCAACGAGGTAGTCACAGTTTTAACTAAAATTATTATCCATTAAAACAAAATTAATAGATGGTACTGCACTGTATTTTATTATTATCGCTAAAATAAAACAATTTGAATTGGACTCATGTTCATTGCTAATAGAGCAATAACTTAACCTGTTATAAACACGTTAGTAAACGTTTTACAATATTGAATGCTAGTAAATAATTATGTATAGGAAGACATATACTATTCAATTATCATTTAATTAGTAATGTCCCACGTGCAAAGAATGAGGTCTGCGGCGCGCTCAGCAATCATGGCTACAGCAGCGTTGATGTTTCCGCTCACTTGAGTCGGCATGGAACTCGAGTCTACCACTCGCAGCCTCCTAACACCCTTCACGCGTAAACGACTGTCCAACACCTTGCCCATAGCACACGTACCCGCGTAGTGCCACAGAGAATTTGATGTCTCTAGCGCGTAACATTCCCAAAACTCCCTGGCAGTTGTATAGTTTTTACACAGGCCAATATCTACCCGAGTTGCGTTTACACTTTGAAAGTATGTCGTGTTTTGAACCCTGTCAAAATCCGCCAAAGCCTCACCCATGAGCTTTAAGTCCAAATAGTTCGAGTGTGTGCGTGTGAACACAAGTGGATCATCGTTAGGATCTGTACTCGCAAGTAATACCTGGCCACGTGACTTCGGTTTCAGCAAAGTGATCACCACAACCACCGTCGTCCTGCCATTAGCAGCCTCGAAATATTTGTTGCAGATTTCGTTGGTGTATTTGCACACATTAGCGCAAAACTGTATCTGTCCTACTGAGTATTGTGGAAACACTAGGTTAAAGGTTTGGTAGTCAGGGTAAGGCTGTGATGAATCAAGAGACACGTAACCCACAGGCATCGGTACTGGAAATACATATGGGTTAGATGGAGGGGTTGGCTCAGTGCTCGCCTCCATTTGATAGACTAGTACATTACCTGGATGGTCCATTAAATTCTTACCCACTGGTAAGTTAGAAACGACTTTAATACCTAGTGGTTCTAGGTGTTCTTGAGGCCCGATACCAGACAGCATAAGTAACTTGGGGCTATTGATTGTACCAGCGGACACCAGAACCTCCTTGTTGGCGTACAGGACATAAGTCTCACCGCTGGATGTAGTCACCTGTACACCTACTGCTGCTCCATCCTCGATTATAATCCTAGTGGCCGTAGTGGTCAATGCGAGACATAGATTGGAACGTGACTTGATAGGGCTCAAGTAGCCGAGCGCAGCACTCTGGCGAATGTTATCGCCGACTGTAAATAAAGTGCTGGTATAACCAAGTGCTGAAGTTCTCGATGTTATGTCTTCAACAATTTCGTGACCGAGTTCTTGAAAGGCATCAAAGTACTTCAACTCTATCGGACTAACATTTCTGGAAATTTCCAACATTCCGTCTGTACCGTGAAGGTGCACGTAAGGTGAATTGAGCAAACCGGGGTCGGTAAGCTTTTCAACTTTTTTGAAATAAGGTAGTACGTTAGTGTGGTTCCAGCAATCATCATTTAAGATCTTTGACCACTGGTTATAATCATGGGCATCTCCTTGTACGTGAATCAAGTGGTTTAAGGAGCTGCTGCCTCCTAACATCTTGCCCTGTGTCATGCTAATGACTTGACCCTGTAAATTCTGTGCTGATCTGCCATCGTTTTGAGATTTAAAGTCGTAGTCATAAACTGCGCCCGGCATCACAGAGAATAGGCCTGAAAACTGTAAACAAAAAAATATTGTTACGAAAATGGCAAAAGTAGGCGTAGTGGAGAAAATAGTTTTACTTTTTTTTTTAAACTGTAGAAAACGAAATTCATAGATAAGCATTAATTAATGTTGATTGAGTAGTTTTTTTTTGTATTTTTACCTAGATAATGTTTTTGCGAGTGCCAGTATTTGCATTGAAAACTAATTAATCTTTTTTACCAGTTACTTTATCAGCATAAATAGCATAACGCCGACTAGCAGGTCAGTAGTCATGTCGCCAATCAAACCTTTTAGACAGTTAAAGGGAGCTAGGTAGATTAGGTAAAAAATACTTTACAACCTAGACTAGTCTAAGATTAATCTATAGATAATACGATATTGGTTCAAAATTGTATATCGCATTAGTAGCAGAAAGAATAAGTGAAAGAATAAATATTTGTCACTATTTAAAAAACTATGGACCGACTCACCTCCGATTCAATCGGCGGGTATCCTCCTGCTTCGATTAACAGAACGCTATAGCTGCTGTTGGCTGACAATCTGTTCGCCAGAACTGACCCAGCAGTACCGCTGCCCACAACAATAAAGTCGAAAGAAGTTTCATCTGGGGATAACAAATTACAATAAAAACAAAATACTCATTCATTCATTCATCACACTTGGAAACTTTTTTGATGAAAACTGAACTGAATCATAAGCTTTCAGTATCTGGTATCATAAACGGTAATGTAAGTGGCTCGTTCATGAATGACAATGTATTACTCATTCTTCGACATTCCATGAAAGTTCAAAACTAAAGTAATGACTGGGATATCAAAGAAGAACTTTTAATAAATTGAAATTGTTCAAAAATTCTGGTTGCGTGGATAGAATAAAGTAAAAAGAAGAATAAAGGAAAAAAATAATGAAGAAGAAGGGATAATGAAGATAACGATGCAAGATTAAGATGCTGTGTCGTGATCTTCGTGATGTTTCCTTGACAAGGAATGTCATGTCAATTGCTTTCCAATACAATTATAAGGGTTTTCGAACAACTGAATTGAGTGATATGCACCCCCAGATTTATCTTTTGGACCCCAAATGGTAGTCAAGCTCATTATCTTTACAAAAGAATGAGTTTTGATAACTTACTGGTCAGGGTGCAATTAGCTGGATACCGAAATGCTGTCAACGACATGTTATTTAAGACAGCCAGTGCAGTTTGCAGAACTTGTATAGATGCTAGAGTAGAAGCAGCTGCGTCCGCCATGGCTAAAAATTTATTTATTTATTTATTTATTGGTATACCAACAGCAGTACATATTCAATTATATTTAGTAAAAACATGGAATGATAAAAGTTCTAATATGCACGCCCATTATAGGTACACACAGCTTTTACAATAATAACACTACTTTGTAAGTCTAACACTTTTTTAGTACAACTAACATAATCTTAACTAATTAATACATAAATTAAAACTAATACATATTATTATTTTAGTGTGGAACTATTGTTTGCTAGGCACTTTCGTTCCGTTCCCGGCCCTCCGTGATAATCTTTCTAAACTTGCTAAGGGAAACCCCATGTATGCTGATGTTTGATGATTTGCCGCAAAGACCGTTGTACTCTCTAAACATTCTAAGTAAGGGAGCGTTCAGACCCAAGTTTGTATGTTGCCGAGGAATGTGGAAAACTCTTGTAATAGATTGTCGAGGTGGTCTAGATGGTACTGCGTATAGGACCCTTTCAACGAGGTCACTGCATCTCACTATGTTGTTTATGATTTTGTATAAAAATACAAGATCACTTGTGCGACGGCGATCTCGCAGCGGCTTAATATTAAAGTAATGTAAGCGCTGTTCATAGGGATACCGGTGACTAATGTCTTGAGATATAAAAGCAAGATGTTTTGTGAATGCTCTCTGAATACTTTCAAGTTTCTGCGAATGGACTGCATCAAATGGATTCCAGGCTACGCTAGCATATTCCAGTTGACTACGAACTAAGGAGTTAAAAAGTATTTTTTTGGTTTTAGGTAGTTGAAAGCCGCGAGTGTTCCTCTTGACAAAACCCAACATCTGCGCTGATTTTTTAACCACATGATTAATATGTGGTTTAAAGCTAAGCACATTGTCGACTATGACACCAAGATCTCGCATCTCGGTCACTTGTGCTAGCGTGGTATTGCACAGTGTGTAATGAAATGGGATTGATAGCTTTTTTTTGGAAAATCGTATATGGAAACATTTTTTAGTGTTTAGGATCATATTGTTTGCTTTACACCAGTTTTCAATCCTATTAAGATCACTTTGAAGCCGTATACTATCCTCTGCCGTTGTGATTTTCAAGTATAATTTTAAATCGTCTGCGAATAGCAGGCATTGGCTATGCTTAACTTCTTTTACGATGTCGTTGACAAATATTAAAAACAGAACTGGTCCAAGATGAGAACCCTGTGGGACCCCAGAGCGTGCGTGAAATGTGATCTAAAGCCATTGACAGCCACAAACTGCGACCGGTTCATAAGATACGATGCGAACCATCTTAGCAGCGTACCGTGGAAGCCGAACAGCTGGAGTTTTGTGACTAACAGATGATGACCCACTTTGTCAAACGCACTGCTGAAGTCAGTATATATAGCGTCAACTTCTTGTCGGTCGTCAAGTGCCTCTGATATATCAGATATGTATTTCACTAAGTTAGTCTCCGTGGATCGCCCCCTTCGGAAACCATGTTGGCCATCAATAAGTTTTGTATCCACAAATTTGGTAACGATTGGACAAACAAGACTTTCAAAAAGCTTTGAAAAACATGACAGTATAGAAATGGGCCTGTAGTTCTTAACATTACTTGAGTCTCCTTTTTTGTGTACTGGTACAATGCGAGCCATTTTCCATCTGTCAGGGAATACTGCTGTCGCTAGAGAGCAATTAAATAAAATGCTTAGTGGCATGGCAAGTTGTTTCCCACATGTTCTTATAAAAATAGGTGGTATTAAATCAGGCCCAGCGCCTTTGGTGGTATCTAGTTTTTTTATCTTAGCTAACACTTCTTTCTCGGTAAATTTGATGCAACTCAAAACTTCGGGTGATTCGGATATACCTGTTACTGAACCGCCACCAGAATCTGTGTAAACGGATGAGAATTGTGAAGCGAAAAGATAAGCTATATCAGTTCCATTTGTTGCGACTACATTGTCCATACACATTCTCGCTGGTACCGATGATTTTGAACCGTTACGCTTGTTTTTTATATAACTCCAGAATGCTCTAGGATCTTTGCTTATGTTTCTTTCAATGTTTTTCTTATATTCACTATAGGTTTTACTAATCGTTGAGTGACATCGACTTCGCAGCAAATCGTAACTCAGCTTATCACGTGGATTATTATATTTTTTTATTTTTCTCCTGTACTTTTCTTTTTCGGACAGTAGTTTTATAAGAGCATTTGTGAACCATGATGGATATTTTGAATTTTTAGAGCTATGTTTTGGCACGTGTTTATCTATTACTTGTTTTAGTTGCTCGTAAAATATCTCAACCAATATATTAACATCATTTGAGTGAGAAAATTTCTGATGCCAATCAATAGATTGTAAATCTGTTAATACACGCTCGTAGTCGCATTTGTAAAAGTTAGGGCGAATATGGCTCTTAGGACGCAAGCTCTTTACGCCTCCTTGTGGTACAGAAATTAAAAGGGGTGGATGTTTAGAGTCTACTTTAGAAAGATCGTCAGAGGTACGGGAAACAATGAGATTGTGCAAATTACTGATAACCAGGTCTAAAGTCCTGTTATCTATGTTACCGATACAATTATACTGGTAGAGATTATTAACTGTTAAAAAATCAATAAACATATTGCCAAGAGTATTATTAAAATTGTCTGGGACAGAGCAACAAAGACTATTCTGGGTTGACCATTTGATAAAGCCTAGATTAAAATCTCCAAGCAGTAGGATGTCTTCAGCATAATTAGTAATGTTACTGACATTTACTAAAAGTGTGGATAAAACCTCAGATTTTACCGGTGGGGGTAAATAGGTTACACATACAGCTAAATTTTTAACCGTATTTCCAATACTTAACTTAATTGTCACCCAGAGGTCCTCATTGCTGCTTTCCCAGTGATAGACTCTAGTTGAATCGAGTTCCCTTGAGACAGCCAAAAGAACACCTCCTCCATCTTTTTTACCGGTATTGCAACACATTCTATCACGACGATAGACTATGTATCTGGAGTCAAATAATTCGCTGTCCTGTATGCCCGCATTCAACCATGTCTCCGTAAAGGCTATAATTTTGTAGTCGTTCAGTAAAATATTTTGGTATAAGTCATTGGTTTTTGTTCGTAATCCTCTTACGTTTTGGTAAAATACATCGAAAACAGCAAATTAAAAGCGTAGAAACGTTATTTAAAACAATAATAATGACAGCTATGTATGTAAGAACTACTTATCAAATTTTTTATCATTTTTTAACATAGTTAGGCTATCTAAATTACGAATTAAAATTGCAGAATAAGTTACATCTTTACGAACAAACACCCGACCATTGCGTATCCACACAAACTTGTAACCTAACTCTTTCGCCAGTTTCCTTGTTGCAGCGTGAAGCTGCTTGTTGGCGGGACATAGATGTTCTGAGACGTATATCGGCTTGCAATCACCACCAATGCCTAGATGTTGTGAGTTTAGTTTATCTTGTGGATGTCCTTTGTTAAAGCGCACTACTGCTGCCAGTAAGCTGTCGCGGTGACGAGGCGTACGCAGCTTGACGACCAAAGAACGGGGTCGGTTGCTCTCCTGGTTTAGCTTAGCTACCCTCGTGGCGTTGAGGATATCACCATCTGCCAGTGGTTCTCCAACTGTTTTTGCCAGTTGTAATACTGTGGTGATTACGTTTTCCGCCTTGTGTTCTGGCACCCCATTAATTTCGACATTGGAGTCGCGAAGATTTTGTTCAACCAGAGACAGCCGAGCTTCGTGGTCCATAGATGACTTCAATAGGTTTTCATTTTCGGTTTGCAATTTTTTTATCATTGTATCTTTCTCCTCCAAGCGCGTTTTAAATGTCTCAAATTGTGAGTTATAAAATGACATCGAGTTCTTAAAATCCGATATTTGTTCAGACATATGTTGAAGCTGATCTGATAATAAAGACTTAATCTGGTTTTCGAGGAAACCGCTTAATTCTTGCTTAATTATATCTCTTAGTCTGTCCTCGAACTCTACACTATCTGTGAACATAGGGCTTATATTTGACTTTTTTCTTACGGTTACATTACAATCAATATCACTTGACGGTGTAGAGGTCGAAATATTGCCCGAGTTGTTGTTGATGCTCTTGCCTTTAGTTTCTCGTATCGGTGATACGCCTTTGGTTGTGTCTGCTAACTGATTACGACAATCTTGACATTGCCAATTGTTTTTTTCCGCTGCTTTCATAATTTTAAATTTCTTTTCCGTAACTTTAGCGCAGACCAAGTCGTATCGTAAGTTGCAAGTGGAACATAGCAAATATTCTTTTGGTTTAATTGAGTTTTTGCAAACAGAACAACTATTTTTACTTGCCATATTGTAGAGGTGTATCTATATGCAAGTTTAGGGCAGATTAAGATACAAAAAGAATCGCAGTTTCTAGGTTCTGAACTTCCGCCCCGTGACGCACAGTAAGTTGAGTCGACTGCGCAACCAACTGCGCTATTCGTACGACGATGAAGTTGGCGAATTACGCCAGCATATGATACTTTTTAAGTGTCAACATACGGTGCAATCGTTAAATTCTTTATTCAAATGTCCGCATTCCACAGATTTTTGCACACAATCCTTGAATTTTTGCACTTTGTTGCTGTCGTTTTACTTCGCAGTTTGCACTATTGTTTTGTGTTCTTATATATTGTTGTACACTGTTTAGGTAATATTTGAATGTTTTTAACACTTTTTGCTGTTAATGAAGTTTAAATTGATAAATTAATGGCACTTTTCGTTGATAATATTGTTTTCAGTTTTTCTATAAGATTATCACACTATTGTTTTGGATAACATTTGCACATAGTATTTGGACTTATATTTCTGCGTAGGTCACGGTTTCAGAGAGATAGGCACGGTTATTATAATTTTTATTTAATCAAAGTACTGAGCGTAAACAAAGTAGATGTTCGCTGTAGTAGCGCCATCTAGCAATCAAAAATGTGCGTAAAAATATGAACATTCATTAAATGTTCCTGTCTTATCAGGCTTTGGTTATTAGACCCTTATTATTTTAGTCAGTAACGTTAGGAGCAACCTTGTGGTTTGGTTGATAGGAATAATAACACTGGATGAACAGAATCAATGAAAATTACTCCATGAAATGAAATAGGTAGAGTAAATTAAGAAATACCGAGAAAGTCTTAAATGTATCTAAAATATTTTGATGGTTGCTCGAAATTAAAATTGTGTTGCTATGTAAGTAGTACCTCTAACATTCTGAATGTTATATTATTTGTATCTCATTTTGTTTACTCGGGCTATCGACCATGCGGAAGATACCCGGTCTTTTAAAACTCTTACATGGGGACACAGGTCCAACACGCAGAGGCCCGTTAGGAACTTTAATCTTAAAGGAAATGAGACACCACACAACTGCTCTATAAAATAACAGCCAAATATTATTATTATTAGTAAGTAAAGTAAGTAATACAAAATCAAAAAATTACACAGGCATAAAAAGACTTAACTATGGCATTCACGAGTTAGGAAGATCCCTGCACTTCAAACTAGGTGAAACCTGTATCTTGAAGTCACTAATAATAACCGTTATTAACGATTATTATTAAATAGGCAAAAACTTGGCTGACTTTTTACTTTAAGTAAAAGTTTTTTTAGCCAACTACTATTGCAAGATAAACGTAAAAAACCGAAGTTTATATACTTATATATATATTTTTTAAATCACTTGTATTTTTAATGGAACTGTTCAATTTAAAAAAGTTTATGGTTACCTGTACTGCTTCAGCCTGCACACAAGGGACAATAATAATAAAAACACCAGAACAATAGAATTGTTTTATTTAAATATGTGCAAATTTGACACGAATTGGGGTTATCTCTTTGAAAAAAATGTTAATGAACGCGATACCGTTATTCCTAAACGTGTTCGTCTACAAAACATAGACAGATTAAATTATATTTAAATAACCACTTGTTATAAGTTATGTTATATTTTATGGATCGAATGGTAGTCACACAAGTCAACTTATCGTTTTTAAATAGAAAATAGAAGTTAACGCACCATTACGTGGTGTCCAATAAAATCGTCTTGGGCTCTACCGTGCCCCCAGATCATAATTTTAGTGCAAATGTTTTTTTATTTAGCCTGTTGGTGTCCCACTACTGGGCAAGGGCCTCCCCATTATTCCTCCACAAAACCCTGTCCAGTGCCATTTCAGGCAATGTCTTTCCCGCAACAATGCAATTGTTACTGAAACCTAATTTCCAGATAACTGTTTAACACCATTAACGGCGATAATAACCCGAGACATCACCAAAAACAGTTTTCCTGCTCATAAGTATAAAAATAATCCCCACCCATCAACTTTTATAGACACACGAATAGAAATAATAATAGCCTTAATACCTCCTTAATACTGAGCGGTACTCAAATAGTGAGTAATTAACATTGTTAAGAGGGGCCCAAGTGGAAGTTTTCTCACTTATTTGTTAGATTAATGCGCCAAGTTCCGCACGTAATTCCGCTGCGTTCCCGTAGTCACGTATTGATTGAAGGTTATTTGATTTTCGGGATTTTATTACTCGTAGTTCGTGTGAAGTTTTGAGGATCAGATATTGTTTAATTAATTGCTATTCCAAATATGGCCAGATTGCATTAAAGAGGTTGAAGCGGTAGCTGGAACATTAAAAACTATTGCTGCGTGGCATTGAAGGGTGTCAGCATTATATCGATGTACGCCATCCGCATGTGGCAACAGTGGCTGGCAGTTTCAAAGTGATCTATTGACACAAGTGGAATAAAGAAACCAATCACCTTGTTAAAGTTGTATAAGTAGTTATGATGTCAACATAATTATTATAATGTATAAAGTTTAAGAATAATTTGAGTGCTTTAACTGTACTAATGTACTTGCAACTGTGCATACCTATACAATATACTATAAATAGTTTAATAGTGTTCAGTGCAGTGAGTTTAAGTAAAATAATATTATTACATAGAATTTCAGAATGGAAAGACCCAATTATATTTTTGTTTGTTGTGATAACATGTATTTGTTTTCTGTTATACTATATAGTGTAATAAATTAACAAATACAACCCAGGACCTCATACCCAGCAGTTGCGCTATGCGACTACTAGATTAACGAGGCAGGCGGGGTTCATAATATCCTAAATAGCTAGAAGAAAAGGATGGTACGGAGGTGTCTTTTGCTCGACTTCTCTAAAAGCATGTCCTTATCACAGATTACTTTTAATATTATATACTAGCGGTCCCGGCTGATGCCCTATGGAAAAGCAGCCTGACGTGATCTGTCAACTGCGAAAGATGGCGGAGTACCAAAAGTAATTTATTCATAAATTAATTACATTTCTCGTTATTTTTTTTCGACATTTAAATATGTATTCGTTCGTTGGGACGGAGACGCATCCAAAAAATTAAATCATGAAATTCGGTACAGCCGTTCTCGAGTAGGTAATAAGTGTGTTAACTAACCCGACTTTGTAAAATTTTATACGTTGATGGCTTGCGCCAGAGTGTAATATACTCCAAGACTGGCTTTAATTTTACTTGCGACTATAATTTAGCGTCTACGTCTTATCTTGAATACCATTGTATTTTTAGTAGGTATAACTTTATTTATAGGTAGTTAACAAAAACGTAATAGTGATGTTTTATTTATATTATGTTTCACCAACATTTTCAAATGTTTTCAACCAACTTCAAGAAAGGTAGTTAAGTTTACTGCAGTAGACTGACCAATCCCTTAGGTCTAGGGATCAAGAAGTTAAAAAGAGAGTGGGATAACTGGACTATATCACACTAATATTATAAAGGCAAAATTTTGTGAGTGTGTTTGTTACCTCTTCACGCTCAAACGGCTAGACCGATTTTGAAGGAAATTCATATTGAGGTAGCTCATTTTTTTTTTTTTTTTTTTTTTAGTGTCGACGACCCCGAGGGGTGTCTTATTGGACGTAACCGGATAAAGGCGAGACTGCATGAGCCTCCAGCCAGATTGAGGTAGCTCACACCCTGGATAACACAGGCTGCTTTTTATCCCTAAAATGTAGCGGGTAACACCGCGGGGCGCAGCTAGTTGAATATAAAAATGACAACGGCGGTACACTACAAAACACTTTTCACATTATTGGAGAAACCCTCGACGTAGTTATAAGTACTAAAAGCTATTAAAACTTCGTGCATGTACGTGGATGCAGTCATTTTAATTATGCACCAAGTGTAGCCACAGCTCGGCCGGAATATTTCAATGGTATTCAATTATGCACGGTTGTATCAGATCTCCATCGGGCGCTCTTCATTTATGTATTATGGCCCAGTTTTTTGTCAGTTAAATCAATCGGGAACACTCAAATGATTCAAATGGCTTGCAGCCAGACGTAAGATATACCTAACAGTTGGCTTACATACCGTGGAGTATCGGGCTAAATTACCACCTCCCCATTTCGTCTCGTGATTGTCGTAGGAGGCGACTAAGGGAAAATCCAGAAGATGGGCAGCAGCGGCTTCTGGATTTACCACCAATACTGCGATGCCCTAGCCGCTTTCCAAAACGTGGAGATTATGGTAGCCCCTTTTTTTTAAGGAGGAGTCTTTTGTCCAGCAGTAGACATCTTCTGAGACGTCGTTTTTGTCGCTCTTATATGTTGACAATTAAGGACTAAAGGATTGAGCTAATGCTCAAGATGTTAAAGAAACAATACGTATAAAAATTACAGTGTATCCAGATAAACGAGTCTATTAATAGTTTTGCAAAGAGTCCAGTTTTTTTGCTAAAACATTTACCATTTTCTTTGACGGAATAAAAAAAGTAGATAAACAATTTAGTTCCGAAAACAGCACCTAACACAAAAATAAAAGAGTTGCCAAAATAAGATTATAAGTAGTAGATGTCGCAATAATTGAATTGGGAAAACAACGTTGGTACAGTCGGTCGAATAAATCCGGTTCACCCTTGTCAAGCAAGATAACTGACCAAAGTTGGCCAGTTTGAAATGGCTATCTCTTTAGCGATCTCGTAAATTTTTCTAATCTTTAGACGATACCTCTTTTCTTCTCCGACTGTACTTTTCTTTCGTACAGTGAAATGTAAATTGAAAATAGTTTTACTGACTTACTTTGTGGTTTTTATAGACAAGTTATATTAAAAGAATGACTGGAAATAAACTTGCTGTTGATAATGCATTTTTATTTTTCTTTAGCATGTATTGCATACACTTGTGTGTACATAGGTAACATCGTATAAAATGTTTTACTGTGCAATTTTTTTATAGTATCGTATGCAAATCAAACGATGAAACATGCACCGTGGTGCTGCAAATAAATTCCTAACGCCTGATCCGAGATTCAAACCTAGATAATCATGCTTCGCACTTCACGTATGGACGCGAAGTGATGACGGCTGTGGAGCCGTCATCACCATCGTCACCGAGACAGTCGTAAAAGTATAGTTTTTTATTAAATCCGCACATAAATATCCTAATTTTGATAACTAATTAGTACAGAAGGAAATTAACCAATTTTTAAGGTGAGCTTCAATCCCAACTATACGTTACGACTCGACGCAATACAGGCACGCTCAACAGCAGCGCACCATACAACAAGACGAAAAAATCCTGGATATAAGTCTGAAGTCGCAAAGCTTTGTCCCGGCTAAGTTCGCCGTGCAACCTGATTCAATTTCCATGTTAATCTGAAACACGACACAAAGTCTCCTTTGTACTGTACAAGTCAAGTTTTATCGTGTAAGGTTTTTTCGGTGACCGTACCTACTCGTATAGTGATGTGATAGTAATTTTTTGAGTAGCTGAGTAAATTACAAGTGTTATGGTAGTTACGTAAATTTTGCAATCATGTCTCTGTTTTCCGAAGTACACAGATGTTCTGCAATGACGCACTGACCTTTCGCCTGACAATAGCAGATATTGATATCGCATTAATATCATATTAATTTTGTCTGTAATTCACAATACAAGGTTTCCTTAAAATTGCATTATCAAAATTATTTCTGTCGAAATCAAAATCGTTCTCCCATCACTATAATCCTCACAACACCAAGTGTAACAACAAATTGAATGAGTGGTCTATGTTTTGCTCTTGGTAGACATTTTTGCACAAAAATATTGTGACCAGAATTTTCAATTTAGTTTACGTCACGTGTAGGCAATAGGTTAATTTTACAATTAATGTTTTATAATAATATCATCTAATGTACCTACAATGTTATTAAATTTATATTTAGCCGCAATAATGTCTTATACATTTCTAAGTAAATAATAACTATCATTATCCTTATTTGACTTAACCAACAAGTTAAATTTTACTTTCAAATAATTTTCCATTGAAAAATTTGTATGTCACATAAAGTAGAATTTAATCAACTAGAAACTCATAATAATGTTGAAGTAACAAAACAACTAATTGATAAACCAATAAAACTTAAAGCAGCAAAACCTAAAAGTACATACTATCGCACGAGTTCAGAGGATCTCGATTTGAAAGTACTTAAGGCCTTCGGGGAAATTTATTTTGTCCCCTCGAGCGGCGCGGCGAACTAAGCCTTATCATCCACCTAATAGGTTTCCACAAAGAAGCCTTTGGAGCCAATACGGGCACGTAAAATTTATTGTTTAGTTAGATAGAAAATTCTTGGTGCCTGTTTTACAATGTTTAACCAATGGACTGGACGGGGCAATCTTGTTTGTTAATGTTATTGAAGACACGACGGAAGTTTACTTCGATATTTATTGCTTTTTTTGTTCGTTTCTTTTGGTTGCCTTAGCATGGTTTGGTAGCAATCAACGTCATAGCATCAGATTTTAATCTTACAGTAAAAAGCGGCAGCAATGACACTAATATTTGAAACAAAGCAGAAAAACCCCTAATTCTATGTGATTCAAAGATCCAATCTTTGGATTTACATCCAAAATGTCCACCAAAATCCTGACACCAATGTCAAATACCACGATATCATCTTTAGCAGAAATATCCGCTCGTTGGGTATCTTCCATCTGCAACTCAGGGTATGAATCAGCCTTACTAAATGTGCATAACAACAGACAAAATTTTAAATTATCTTCGAATAAATAAAGTATGATGTCATTAGGTGAGTTTTTGTTGAGTTTTCTTCTATTTTCTAAAAGTGAGAAATAAAAAGGCTAGTGAGTATTTCACAGGTCTAATATTTTATAATTCCTGATAAAGGACACTAAGTACCTTAAACGAAACAAAAATACTTGCAATTTTTTTTAAATAATACCAGCCTCTTAACTTATTAACTCTTAAGTTTAGTAGGTTGTTAAAGATCTATGCTTGCATATTTTCTAATACAGATTCTTAAAGTGCGTTCTGTAACTTACCATGATTCATACTCTAAGTATTGTACCGTTATGTCGCGCACGTACTACGCTCCACCAAAACTCCCATCTCCTATGAAAAGGGTTGAAGATTTATAACCTTTTGTAACTCCCTACCTATATATTCTATTATATCGGGTGACACCTGCTATTATATGTTAAATTGGGTGACATTTTTATCTTTCGGTAGCTGATAAGTCAATTTCTGCGATACGGGGCTAGCTTCAATAATTTGTATAAATGTTACAATATCCGTTGGATTTGTTGTCATAAATGTATGCAATTTGATCGAGATAATTTCTCTCTGTCCAGTTTGGGTTGTATTGCTTTTTATATTTGCATGTTAATTTTTTAGTGTTTCAGTATACATATTTTTCAGTTCCTCGTTCAAATTTTCAAATGTTTTGTTAGTTTCCAACAAAACATAAAACCAAAAAAAGATCATTTGGCGAACGCCATCAGCCCAAATAATGTTTTGTCAGTCACGTTATATTGTTGTACAATGCTCGCTAGCTATACCTACGTATACCAACAGTCAGTCAGCGACCACAGCGCTTTGTACGTTCAACACCGGTGTTAGTTAGTGACTGATACCGCGCTACTGTAATTATATTGATTGCTCCGAGTGGTTCGGGATTTACATTTGCTTTTTTGGTTTGCTAACGAGGTTGTGGAGTTCTATCTTTATAGGAGGTCCTACGTGCGACCTCGTAGGTCGTGTCAGATTGGACTTTGAAATAAAGAGATTGGAAAGTGTAGGTGTTCGTTCATACATTTGTGCACTAATTTAATATCTCAGCTTCAATGAATGCGAAAGAAAAGACTGGATTTCGTGTGGGTCCGATAAAGGTACTAGACTACCTGAGACTGCTAAATAGGACTTCTGATAAACGATAGAAAGAGAGGGCATTCAAACTTGGTTTCATGGTTCAAAAATTGTTGATAAAAATGTTCTTGTTCTGATGTAATTGTTTTCTAGTTATCACTATCAGTTAAAAAACATAACTGCTAAAATCCACATGAAAAAAAAATACACTAGTTTTTATGCATTCCAAAACAGGTGAGATAACAAAATATAATAATAAAACACTCACAAATTATGCCACAACTAACGAGATGCCAAAACCAGTCGTCGGACACGCAACAATAGTTCCCCAAAAACAATTTGTACTAACAATTCATTTTACAAAACCGAGTTTGTATTGAATGACGGCCGAAAATTTCGGTAAACATTAGCCCAGCATTTAGATTTGAGCATAACATTGTGTTTGGAGCTTATATTCCTCAAAGAGGGCAGAATTACAATAACTCAAGAACTGAATATGAACAGTTAAAATGTGAAAGTAAGACACCGCTACGTAAAGTATAATGCGGCGTTCCGCTTCAAAAGTCAAAATGTTTTTATTTCACATAAACCTATTACAGGCGCTTATGAAACGTTAGGATGCTAGTTGCATGGTTACAAAATGTCATTCCAATGGAGAAGAACCGGCAAGAAACTCCAGAGGTTCCATAACGTAAACTGACCTGCTTTAAGAGTTCAAGGTAAGGGGGCTGATCTTACTCCAGTTTACTGTTTCATTGGAGTATTGACGTCAAGTCATATGAAACGCATCATTATGTCAATACTCTCTGTACCAATCGAAGCAGGCTTAGTTCTTTACTATAATATACTATAATAACTTTCGTGAGTGTTATCCATATTATCTACTGTATATACCGGTTGTACTCACGTCGATATTCGGGAATGCCCGACTAGTTTCGGACTCTAACGGAGCCCTTATTCATGAGCAGGTGACGCGGCGGGGTCGCGAGCCGAACTGGCTTAGTTCTGTTTAATCTGAATAGGGGTTCTAAACAAATGGCAAAACTTTTGACGAACAGAATGAAAAATATGTTATAGATTGCATGGACGCAACATTATGTCACCTCCATACATTTTTCTGGTCACCTGGACAGTTTAGCCGCTTCATGTAGGTACCTACAAAAGCCCGTAGCTTACATACAACGTCATTTAAAAATGTTAATTCATTTTTCACAATTTTCAAAAAACATACCTTCGTATTCCGCTAATTTGGCGTCCGCTAAAATATTCCGCTTTCTGCTTAGTCGAAAACAAAAAGTTTTAGTTAGTTGCAAAATGAAAACAATTAGCGTTTGCAGCGGCTGCAGCGAAGTGTAGCGATTTGAGCTGAATGTGCTAATTGAAACTGTGGGAGTATTTTTGGTAGATAGGTACCTACTTATTATTATGTCGCTAGCTTAAACAGCAGTGGGCTTAAGACAACTGGCAAACGTTGGACAAAATATAAAAATTGAATAGAAAGAAAAAGGTTTGTCATATATTACAATATAGTCGAAACATTTTAATTAATAATTGTCATCCTTATTTACTTATCATTATATCCGAATTCTATTTCTATTATTGCCACGTATCCAAGGCAGCAGGACGGAAAATAGGTCTATTTTCCAGCAGCAGTAAGATAGTAAATATAATCTTCGTTGTATAGCTGTGGCTGAAAATAGACTGGACTTATTGGTTGAATTGAACAAACAGAATTGGAAATATTGTCGTGATGGGTTGACAGATACAAAAGCAGGGAAGTTGAGGCTTTTATGTAACATAAAACTTCCTTAGATGTTCTATGGCAGCATGTCTGACTAATAAAACTAGCGGACCCGGCAGACGTAGTCCTGTCCGAGAAAGCAGCGCCACTAACTGGGCCTAATTGTATTTTCAAACCATCCAGGAACCCATTGAAATATGCACACAAAATTTCATGCAAATCGGTCCAGCCATTTCGGAAGAGTTAAGTGACAAACACAGTACGTATATGATACACGTACGTATATTAAGATATTATGTAATTTTAAGAAAATAATTCTAAACATAAGAAAACCTAAGCATAACATTCGTACTGCAAACATCGATAAATCCAAACTCAACTGAGCTAGCAACAGTGTAAGTTATGAAAAGTATCCGCGCCGCCAATTTGCCGGTAGCAAAAATTCGTTGTTAGTTGAAAACAATTAAGCGGTCTAACTGGTACTGGATAGTGGCCGAGCCGGGAACTTTGTTGGAACTCATTGTAGTAAACACGGATCGTGTTACGCTCACTTTATTTGGATGAGGCTTTTTATTGTTTTCTTTTTTTTCATTAGCCTTTTCTACTGCCTCGCTGGTCTAGTGGTTGCTAAGCGCGACGGCTGAGCACGAGGTCCTAAGTTCGAATCCCGGGTTGGGTAATTCTCAGTAGCAGCTCGGATTCTGGATTTGTGCCCGGTTGGTGGCAATAGGCTCGCCCCATTGGAAATCAAAAAAACATAACTGGTGAAATGTGGGTGTACTATATATGCACCTCTGCCTACCCCTCCGGGGAATGCAGGCGTGATATTATATATTTCTTTTTTCATCTGCTATTTCTTGAGGTTTTTATTAGTCTTAGATTTCTTAAACAAAACGAACATAGTCCAATACAGCTCCTCACTTAAAAAGAGCATCATACCGGCATTAACTAAACCACGTACTAAGTCTATTGACATCTCTATTCTTTAATATGCAACGACAGTGACAGATATAATTTAATCCATTGTTTTTCTCCTATAACACTCCACTGAGCTGAATCCTCGACCTTCCGCTTCCAACCATGTCTAAATACCACATCAAAATACCATTTCTTCCTAAATCAAGGTGCTGAAACCACCGGAGTGCAGACTCGCGGTACAGTGAAGAGCAATTTATTACTTTTAAGTTGCCCCTGCACTACGGGATTAGACGGAATGCTCGTTCCAACAAATATGTACGATAATAACAACAGTTCAGTTGCGATTTGTTGGGACGTGTGCGGTCGGCTTGCTGGATTAAGTTTGATGTCGTTGTTTTAGCTGGTTAATGTTCTTCCTCTATTTCATTCTGGCCTTACGCGTTGACTACGTTTTCTTTCTTGTCTTTTAGAACACTCTTTTTTACAGATTGTATTCTTATTTCATTCTAAGGGGGAGGCCTTCGTTCAACAGTGGACGTCTTCCGGCTGATGATGATTATGATTCTTATTGCTAGCTCATGTAATAAAAACAGTAACAACCAAAGTTTTTTTATAATTATTGAGAGTGAGACAGTCATGGCGTGTCGCGCAGTCTATACAAAAGAATTATCGACAATGGGGCTGACTGATCTATAATTTATTTTTCTGGTTTTACTTATCTAAGGTGCTGAAATCGCTGGAGTGAAGACTGCACTACGGGATTGGTCAAAATGCTCATTTTCAACGAATGTGTACGATAATAACCACAGTTCAGTTGCGAGTGCTAGACTTGTATGGAAAATAAAGTGTATTTGCCCTCCACGGCACAATTGTATTAGAATATAATATCTAATCCACAAATTCATCCACAATCACAATTTTATTAGAAGTATAAAAATGGTAGTGTTTTTGTATCAATTTTTATTATAATTTCAGACGATTAATGATCCACCAAATGATCTTAATAAAATTAATTACAGTCACATAAACTAAACTCAACAACAAGTAGGTATATCAAAACAAAATTAAACATATTCAATGACCAAATTGATTTGGTCATTGAATTCCGCTGCAAATGTTCACAAGTTCAATTTTAAAAGTTTAGTAATTTATTTAGTTTACAAAATTTGTGTTTTATTATTTAAGTTTTTCCAGTAGTTTTAATTGAAGATAAGCACGTTGTAAAACGAATTTCATAATTTGTAAGTTTTATTGAATTGTAAAGTTGACCGTCTTGTTGTTGATGATATAATAATAGTCGCTAAGCTCGGCTGCTTATAAGGTCTTGGGATCAAATCGCGGGTCAGGCATAGTTTTATTGGGTTTTACCAACAAGTAATTCTCAAAGAAATACAGTCTCGAATTGTACGTGCTTAATAGCAATAGGCTCGCCCCCTATTACATATTTTTATATTTTAAGGAATGTCTCCTGTAGGTGTTTCACAAACATGAAATATCACATACACAAATCCAGACTTGGGTCAAACATCTACGTATCGCACAATTTTTTGGATGGAATCAAACCCGCATCCCTTCGCGCTGCACTCAATACTTACCCACAGCGCCAGTCAGGTCAACTTTGGGAAATAACCTTGGGCCCTAAAACATAAATGGCGAAATGTTGAGCTATACACCTTCTGCATACCCCTTCGGGGAATCCCTACAGGCGAGATGTTATGTTCACCCAGTCTTGCGATTAATCATGCCATTAACATGTTATATTAAACGCGGCAGATTGTATCATTAACGAAACATAATTAATTAATTTGGCTTTATCTCTTGAAATTGTAATCTCCGATTATACAATGTATTAGGTGCTAATGAATTATAGCATGATAAGAGAATTCTCACTATCTTAAGCAACGAGTACAAGATACATTCTACAACTTGTAGTGTGTGGCAAACGTGATAGTCAACCCAATAATAATGTCTTCCTGAACGAATTTCGGTCACGGCGCCCGTCTCAGCTGAGACTAGCCAACTACGCGGATGATATTATCGTGCACAAGTATGCGCGCAAATACAGGCGCACTTGCTATTCCCTCACTCTTAAAGACATACATACATAAAGTCACGCCTGCTTCCCTGAGGGGTAGGCAGAGACCACGGATTTCTATTTGCTACGATCCTGGCATACTTCTTCAAAGTCCGATGGGAGCCAATAATGTAATAAAGAAGTGGATAATGAGGCTTGCAGCTAAGCTACTGAGAACACCGTGCTGCTACTGAGAATTACACTTTACCCTGGATACGAACCCAATATCTCATGTTTAGCAATCGTTCGGCAGTCTGAGGCAGTTCACTTAATCATTAAATGAAATCTATTTAAAATAAGTTATTATAAAACTCATCCGAACTCAATTTTTTTAACTGCTACAAGAGTCGTTATACCACGGTCGGTATATTTTGACGGCCAGGGCTTCACAATTAGTCGCAGTCGCAATAAACGGCAAACGGTATTTACCATTGTACACTGCACATTGTTGTACGTTCGATTATTATGGAGCTACTGCGGTTAGTGTGGCATCACACTGTGAAAATGCAGTCAGATGTTTAGATTTCAAATTTTCTTTTATATTAAAGCTGGAACGAAATTCCGAACTTTACAAGAAACTAGTTTTTTCATAGTTGACGTTATGAGCTTGATTAGGTTTGCGTACTAGTCGAACCTTTTAATCTATTTATTTATTTATTTTTCGGAAAGCTTACAGACTAATAGTTACATAGTTATCATAAGTAGGCTAAACATTTTGCTAATTACAAGCTTCCACAAATTAACAACGTAGTCTTTAAGAATAATAACAATACACACAATTTATTTCAACACAGTATACAATAAGATCTCAATACAATCAGATCTACACCTATAAGTAAAATAAGCATACATGTTTATAAGTTTATTTCTATATCAAGTATAGAATCGCAGGCTAAGTACTTACAATAATATAATGTCTGTTTGGTTTGCCTATCCTTGCCTATAAATTATTATTAGATTATTGTAATCATAGATTAAATAGAAATATACGTCAATTGTTCATTTAAAAACAACAAATAAACGATAGATGCTTTAATTTTGTGATAAGTTCAAGCCTGTACTTGCAAAAAAACGAAAACGTATGAACATAATAATTATTATTACACAATATTCAAAATAGTGCTTGAATAATGGGGAGGACTTTGCTCGGTAGTGGTAAACTGACCAAACTGCATAAAAAAAAAGTATTCCTAAGTAAGTAGTAAGTTAAACTGCATTGCACAGCTGCTCATGCAGTGCACTTTACGCCCGTCTGCCCGCCCACTAACACAGACGGTTTACAAGCAAAATTGGAAGTTATAGAACGGTCGTTCCGGGTACGGCTTAACAGAGTTAAACCATCGCATCTTAATAGCCGACTTTATAGCAGGTAATAATTTTATTACAATGTCGATCGATTCTGTGTTTTCAGGCCACATATTTGTGCTGGCGGGCAACCGGTGGATGCAATGGCAAGCTGTCGTTCTTTGTGGCGTTGTATGGGAAAGGACTTTATTCAACAGTAGAATTCTTCTGGCTAATGATGATGATGACGATGATAATATATTTAAGTTTTTAGCGGCTGCCTTAAATGGATCAATTGGTTTGTACTATTAAGATCCTCGTTTAAACTGCTTCGTTGGCCTAGTGGACGCAATGCGTGACTGCTGAGCATGAGGTCCTGTCTTCGCTTCCTGGGACGGGCAAAGTGTTATTAGGTAACTCTTAGTAGTAAAACGGAGTCTGAATATTTATTCGGTTAATTATAATATTAGGACCTAGAATATAACTGGCTAATTGTGGGTGTAGGTACTATTCAAGACACCTCTGTCTACCTCTTTGAGGAAAACATGCGTGTTGGGTGTTATACGTTATGATTTAAACTCCGTTGCTATAAAATAATGATTGGACAGTTGTGCAAAGAATTGGAAAGTTAAATTCCGAAAAAATAATTGTAGGATACGCAAATATTTGTGCGAGTGTAAGAATTGCATGTCATGTCACATTTCAAATAAAGTCACTTGACTTGTGATTAAACCTACGAAATAAAACAAATCGTTACTCATGGTTACACATAAAACATACCTAAAATTGGGTATAAATAGAAATCCAAAACAATGAGATGCCTTAACAAATAATATTTACCAAAACGTCTTTAACAAAGTTAACATAACACTCTTTAGAAGAATAGATTAAAATCGACCCTTGCAATTCTCCCGAAGATCAAACAAACATCAACTATGAAACTACTACATATCTTCCTGTATAGTACAGGCAATAATCTAAATGCTACACGTAACGCCATCTATGATAACATGGCGTCAACTAAAAACTAGTAGCGACATCTAGGTGAGTTAGCGCGAACTTCTTAGCTACGTAAGCCGTAATGTTTATAGGTTAATGTTTTATTTATATTTTTGTATTATGTAGTGTACTAATATTTTGTAGGTTACTACTTTAATCATTTTCTGTCATTGTATGTATGTTAGTTATTACTTTTCAGAGTAACTCTGAATCGCGTCAAACCGCCGTCTTTACGAATTTTGTTTCAAAGCTAATCTCGTTCATTATTCATCAGACTTAGGATAAATTAAGTTTCAGGTATTGAAAAAGGTATTTAGAGTTTCTATCTTACTATATTATGTAGGTACTTACTTTTGAAAGAATAAAATTTGTTTCATAATTTAATTTAACAGCCTCAAAACCGCGCTTCTTAGTTTGTTCTCCAATATCGAAATAGGTACATCAATACATAATATAATTAAAATAATAATAATAACAGCCTTTAACTGTCTTACTGCAGGACAAAGGCCTCTTCTCGTATAGAGAAGGATTGAGCATTGATCACCACGCTAGCTCACAGCGGGTTGGCGATTTCAGACAATTAAATCCAGGTTTCCTCACGATGTTTTCCGTCACTGTTAGTCAGTGGTGTCTTAGAATAACTAAGAGAGTATTTATAACATTGAAATAGTCACATTGGAACCTGCATATTAACCACTAGGGCAAGACAGTCATAATATAATTGGATATAGGATTTTTATTTTGAAAAAACAAAAGAGAAATTTCTACCACAACTTCATAGAGCAAAACAATACATTGTCGCAGCGCCGATTCCGATTGGTGCCCAAATTGTTGTATACGTCTTTGTTACCGAATATGTAAATACGAAGTACGCAACTGCTCATATATATCACGTTAAACACGCTTTGTCTTGAATAAAATATCAGTTACGTGCAACATTCGGGGATAGGCAGAGGCGTACGTTGGTTGAATATGTATTAATGTAAGAAAACCAACGGAATTACGTGGTTTATGAGCCCTCGTAATATGTATATTGATGTGGATTTAGGTGATAATTATGTTGCCTTCAACCTATATACAAAATCCTGGAATAATACTGAAGAAGATCTAGTGATATATCTCACGCGTTTTCCTCATGCGACAAACAGTGCAAAAATGACAATGATGCCTATTTAGTTTTATTTTGTGTTATTTGAGAAAATTGAACAACATTGAAAATTGAATATCACGCCTGTATTCCCCGAAGGGGTAGGCAGAGGTGCACATATAGTACACCCGCATTTTCCCAGTTATGTTTCTAGGTCCTAATGTAATAGGTGGCGAGCCTATTTTAATTTACAAACCTACCTGTATCTATTACAAATTTTATCTGTAACACAAAATAATTACTAAAATAACAATGAAACTGAAAATTTGGTAACAAAAAGTGGAATTACTAAGTTAGAGGGAATTAAGTCACTTCATAAAGTTGTCCCTTCTTAGGGTAACCTCCCTCTAATTATGTTTTATAGATGGAGCGGCCTGAAATTATTCTTGGCCCGCTATTTCGGGTTAGATAATAGTGAAATATTTCGTTTAATACTTCGAAATACTTTAAAGAATTAAAAGTTTTTTGACCGACCTTGTATTTATTTCTTGCTTTATTTTGCAGCATTTTTTCTAGCGACGAGACGTTTACTGCTATGAATAACTCATTCAAAGGAGTATTTTGAAAGTATTAATACAAGTCTACCAATTGTAAAATCTGATTAAATCGATGTTTTACATTTAAACTGCAATACAGTAGACTTTTCGTCAGGCATCAATTATAGTATACTAGTAGCTGCGCCCCGCGGTGTTCCGGTGTACATTTCGGGATAAAAGTAGCCTATGTGTTAATCCAGGGTATCAGCTACCTCCATATGAAATTTCATTAAAATCCTTTCACTCGTTTTTACGTGAAAGAGTAGCAAACATCCATCCATACTTACAAACTTTCGCGTTTATAATATTAGTAGAGACTAGCCAAGTTTTGAGTACAAGTACAATCCAAATCTGAATATACACAGAATTGTACACACATCACATAACATCACGCCTGTATTCCCCGAAGGGGTAGGCAGAGGTGCACATATAGTACACCCACATTTTGTACACAAAATTGTATACGAACATAAATCACTTTTGAACAATGCAGCTGCCGTAGTTTAAGACATCAATTTCCGATGCATTCAGCGTGCTGAAATAGAAGAGAAAAAATAAACAGACAAACAAAGGTGGCCGTGTGTGGCGGCATTATTTCATACTACTGCACGAACAATGGATCGTTTTAATATACGGTCTTAGGGAACGCCGGCGATACCATTCATTGTTTAGCCTTTATTAATTAACTTACCCGGGGACTAATCCACGTTATTTTTTGTAGATATAACAATGGGCTTCGGTTTTGCAAAAATTTTGGACGGTTTCGGTTAATTGCCTTTGGGGAACAAGGAAAAAACTGGCGTGTTTTTCTGTTGGATTGTTTTTGAAGTGGTTTAGTGAGGCTCTGTTTATTATTCAGATTAATTTTTAGTCAAGCATCATCTAGAAATCAGATTTTTATTTTAAGCAAAAAATTTACTCCAACTTCTGGCTTTTGATGATCCCGTGACACAAAACACTCGTACACACATACATATTAATATTATACTTTGTTTTTTACGATATCGTCAGAATTGCGGGCGACCGGTGGATGCAATTGGTAAGCTGTCGTTCATTGTAGCGTTCTAGGGGGGAGGCATTCGTTCAACAGTGGACGTCTTCCGGCTGATGATGATGATGACTATGTTTTTTCCATTATTCCAAATTATTGTCATCCAAACTTACGAAGTTGCAGTTCGATAAGATGGTAATAAAGAAGTACCCAGGTTAAAATGGACTTTCAGGACTTGATATGTACACAAAGTAATAGTAACTTAGTATAATATATATAAGCAAGGATTTAAAACCATTTTTCTTTTTATCATATGGTTAATAAACAACCTGGTGTCAGTTTAAACCGCATAAGCCTTTGACATGGCTTTACACACCGTTGAAAAGTCTCTCAAGCGGACGGTTTCCTCACGATTTCTTCCTTCACCGTTTCTAGTAACTGATAACTAATTTATAGTACGCAAATGAATCCGAAAAGACATTGGTGACTGCCAGGGTTTGAACTTGCGAGGTTTGACTTAGCAGTCCAGCGGTCATACCATTCGCCTATCAATGCTGTGTAAAAAAACTGAACTGCTGTGTAAACCATTAGGAACTATCGAGGCAATGAAGCTTGACGCGTCCCAGG
This sequence comes from Abrostola triplasia, assembly GCA_946251915.1. NCBI lineage: Eukaryota > Metazoa > Arthropoda > Insecta > Lepidoptera > Noctuidae > Abrostola > Abrostola triplasia. Next base: position 1,790,092 of record OX276434.1, on the reverse strand, counting down.
GAAAAAAACTGTCGTCTGTATTCACCAACAGAATATAAGCTTCCTTCTATTGGTCCTTCCCCTTATAACCGTAATCACCTTTACCCCGCAATCAAAACTTTTACTAGTCCAAATATAACACTTTTTACATCGGCTCTTCATCCTTACTCCACTCGCAAAGTTTTTTCATTTATTTTCGCATCGCAAGTGACATTTTCCTAATGATCGGAAAATGGCGATCCTAGCTAAAGGCCGCTCATGTCACGTTCACGCCACTTAATAAGTACGGGGCTGCTGCAATTAACTGACGTCATTAGAGATTTTTGGCGCCAACGTGTGTTATTTGTTTTTGTATGTTTAGAACTGGATAGAAGTTTCGGTCTCTTTTACCGTCCTGTAAGTTAGAACTTAGGCATTCTTTTGGTTAGGCATTCTTAGACTCTTTGTTATTGAATCCATAATTACTTCAAGTTAAAACAGGATCCTAATGAGAGAATTGAGGATGGTTGTATGTGGTAATTTTGCTAGCTGGCATCGAATCAGGTCCTTTGAAAGGTTTAAAATTTTCTCAACATTAAAATAAGTACCTAACCACCTAGCACATAATTATCTTTAAAAATACTTAATTGGTCATCTTCCGAAGCCCGTGAAATAAAACATACTTTGGGACAACGAACATATATAATTTCCGTCAATTTAGGTATTAATGTTAGCATGCCAAAATGTCTAGTCTTAAACAAGTCAAAGCAAATCTACAGAGACTTGTTATTTCGATTTGAATACTAGCTAACGTCAGGGAGTTTTAAGTCGGACAGTGATGTACAATGCAGGTATCGAGAATTCGGTGTCCCAAATATTTTTAAATATTTGCGTTGTTGCCTTGTCAAGACAACGAAACCTACTCCTTTCATTCTGGAAATAAAATTATATCTAATCGGTTTTACACACAATCGAGTAATCTCCGTAGGAGTAGAACTAGAGTCTATACAACCACATTCCATCGTTCGATATTTAACTTTGTCCCATGTAATAGGTGAACCTATTGACATTCATTGAACCCATATCCAGTTCATCGCCTTCTTAGTGACTGTAAATTGTTTTCCTAATCCATCCTGTCACAGATATTGGTGTATAAGAAACAAAATCTCGCGTCCCAGCTGCTATAAAAAAATCTTTATCAAATTATTTGTTTAAATCAAGTTAATATTCTACACTTTGGTTGGCTGATGGCAAATTTTGTTAACTTGTTGACGCGCTCATTCGTGAACACGCACCTGTGTCCCAGACAGATGTTCTTAAATTGTTTTATGTCTTGCGTGAAATCTTCTTTGGTATATTTCACTTGTTCCATATTGTTGATTATGTTGATGCTGTTTTTCAAAATAAAATCGCCTCGGCATAAGATATTTCTCTTATCGTCTTAGCTCATTGAATTTGGTGAGAAAATTAATTATATCGATTAATACATTTTTGATATAAAAGATTTAACGACTTGATTAGCGCAGTGGCTAAGTGATTGGACTGATGCGCTAAAGGTTGCGGTTCGTTTCCCGTACGGGGCAAAACTTTGTGCAAACCACAAATGTTTGTCCCCAGTCTGGGTGTTTGTGTATATGATATTTCATGTTTGTGAAACGCACCCACGACACAGGAGAAAATTTTAGTGTGGGGCGACGTTTTTTTTAAATATATTATAGTTTCCCTGTGGGAATTAATTGTAATCTTGTTATAGGAACCTTGAAGCATGAAGAAGTAAAAAAAACACTTAACCCGTATCAAATACGTAGTATAAATGAACATCGTTAACACCTACACAGACTACTAAAACATTTTTGTTTATAAAGCCTAACAACTTACTTCATTACAAAAAAAACACCATCTTTTATACCTTTAATTACACAATAAAAATATGTTTTATTATGTTAAAGAGAATCAAAAAGCCATTTACAAGAACTGGCTTCTACGAGTATAAACAATGATTTCGCTCAAAAGGTTAGTATTCCGTAGCTACATCTCTATAAATATCGATGCCTAATGAGGTTGTTTTAACAAAAGGAGGTACCCAATTAAACAAGACTATCGTTATTTAAGCAAAATTCTCGTATTGTTTTAATAATTTACAATGCTTTTGTGTTTTATAATAGACCTTCCATCAATACCTACATTGTTCAATAATTCATTATTTTCCGACCGAATGTCAGGTACCCTTAAGTACAGATTAATCGGATACTTGAAATATAAGTAATTATCAAAAGTATCTCAAAATTTACTATGATTATATTATTGAACTTAAAATATTAAAAGGAAATATACCTACTATAAATAAGTCTGCAGTTGCTAACAACGGTAAGAGAAAACATTGTGAGGAAACTGGCACACCTGAGAGATTTTTCAACGATGTGTAAAACCATGTCAAAGGCCTACAGGTGGTTTAAACCCTGATTCCAGGCTATTTATCATCCCTACGATAAGAAGAAGAACAGCATTGAAATAAATGAAATTCATTTAAAACATAATTGGCAGCAGGAGTGTATACGAAGAGAAAAAGAAGAGTACGGATGGATTGGGTGAACAATTATTAAGAAATAAGATTACTGTATGGGAATCCAAAGGTAATATGGTTAATAGACATAACATTGTAATGCGCCTTATAATATTATGATAAGGTTAAAATTTCAGTTTCTAGAATACTGATTAATAGTTGGGAACACTTTACTTTACCTTTTACATTAGAATCAGGATTCGATGGTATGTATGAAGGTTGAAGTGATGTGATTATCGATGAAAACGATAAAGGTAAAAAAATAATTGTATGTCTTGCTCGATGATTTTCTTGCTCACTATTAAATCATTCAGTCACTTAATCCTGCCTGAAAAACACGCTTGATGATTTTGATACACTGGGAAAAGCGGTACGGCGAAAGTCGCGGGTTCGAGTGCCGCTCGTGTACATCATTTTTCATGTTTCCTTTATCAATTTAGATTTAAGCTTTGCATGGGCAACATGCAAAAATGACTCAAAAATTCATATAGCATCAGAACTTGCAACGAGATTCGACTAACTATGTAGAATTTATCGACTCGTTTACATCACTGATCGATAAGTCTACTTACATGAAAACTTGCGCTCATACATATCTTTATGACAAAGGCATTGCTACATCTGTGAAACTACATAAAACTGCTCTGAAATCTAAACTTGTTACTTGTATGTTTACGAATCCAATGCTTTTGCATACGTTAGCCTAAAGCACCCGATTGGTGCAGTGTATAAGCGTTGGACTGCTGCGCTAAGGGCTGTGGATTTCCGCACGGTACAAAATTTGTGCGGTCTGCAGATGTTTGTCCCGATTCTGGGTATAAGTGATACGCAATTTGTGAAACGCACTCACGATAGAAGAGTAATTCCCAGCGGGGCTAACGTTTAAAAAAAAGACACGTGATTTTTTCTTACTTTCTGCTTTTGGTAACACTTGTTTTTTCTTTTCATTAATTATTCTGAATCTTAATACAATAATACTAAGAGAAAAAAAATAAAAAGGACAAAATAAAAAAAGTATTGATATGATCACTTATCAAAAGGATGTTAATTGTCAATGTTAATCGTAATACTTTCTTGTAAATATAAATATCTAGATCGTCATAATCATTGATGGCTACCTAAATCGCTTAATAATAAGGATTGAAATAAAAACATCATCAGATGATTGCAATAAAGAAGGTTCTGGCAATTTAATGACACGGAAAATACTGAGCTAGCATCACGGCTGTATTCCCCGAAGGGTTAGGCAGAGGCGCACATATAGTACACCCAGATTTCACCAAATATGTTTTTAGGTCCCAATATAATAGGAAGTGAGCCTATTGCCATCAACCGAGCAGAAATTAAAACTCCGTGCTGCTGCTGAGAATTATGTAATGGAAAAACACAGTAACATTTTACCCGACCTGGGATTCAAACCCAAGACCTCGTGCTCAGCAGTCGTACTTAGCAACCGCTAGACCAACGAGGCAGTGTATAAGAATCTATAAATGGTCGAGCTCTAAATATTGTATAGTGTATAGAAATCCTCGATCAGACACGATATAATATTATGTCCAAGCAGGGACGAATTAAAACCATATAATCCTTTTCCCCACATACACTTGCAACGATGACAACTTTCTCAAAAATGTTCATCTTTCTGTAGCACATGAAATATTTGACTGGTTTTAGTTCATATCCGATATCTTCAATTCCGAGTACACAAGCATAAAAAACAAAGTCAAAGGATTTCCTGGAACACCCATATTTGCTGGACATTTCTGGAAAACAGAAAAGTTTGAAGAATTTCCTTGTAAATTAAAACTCACATACGTTAGAGTGAGAGTAGAACGTGTGACCACATTTCGACATACAAAAATATCATGTTTTAGATCTAACGACTTTTGTGTAAGATCGTATCAGTAGTATCCATTTGACTTATGACGACTTGTGCCGATTAAAAATGTTTTTATGCTCATTTCACCATTTTAGCCCGATATCACCTACTGCTGGGTATAGGCCTCCCTTTTCTCTGCCAATTCTTTCTATCTTGAGCGTCTCTTATCCAGGTGTTCTTAGTGACTTTATTTATGTTGTTAAACCAACGTGCTTTTTACTAATACTTACGGTAGACAGTCCCTTTTGTGAGCGTCCATGTCTTGCACCAAGTCTTTTTTTATATATATATTGGTCCTCTAACAAAAGACTAACGCAATCATTCTTAATTAAATACAAATAATTATAATTGGTAGGTGTAGTCCTTCAATTATAGGAGACCACAGCATGCACATATTGATACCAAGTATTACACTGGCAACAATATAAAAAGGAAGAATGTTAGATTAAAATAATTTCAAGTAATTTGTAGGCACAATACATTGGTTGAAAAGGCGCCTTTCATTGAAATCGAGTAGTCAAAATAACGACATTATTTTCCATTATGGTAAACTAAAAATAACACAATTTGATATAAAAAGTCTCGATTTATCTGACTAAACAACTTTCATAAATGAAAATTTACAAATCAAGCACATCAATAAACTGGAACTCAAGTAATACCCATATTTAACTCAGACACTGTAAAAGCCTTTCACAGTAAAGCCAAAAGTGCGGAAAATGGAAAGAGCCCCGATAAATAAAACTACTACCAAAGGCTAATTGGAAAGCCAACATATAAATCAGGAGCCACTCTAAGTCTTGGTGCCAAAGCACAAAAACAATTGCCAGTAGAAATAGTGGCGGTGTCAGTTGGCAAAGTTTTAGATTTTGAAATACGTGTTCTAGAATGTAAAATTGTGAATTATGACACTGCTGGTGTTAGAACAGGATAATGGTTTTGGTAATGATTTATTCTTCTGCAGTGTTAGTTGATGAACATTGAATATGACTGTTGAGGCTATTGTAGAACCCACTGTCAATCCTTATTTTGTCCGTCATCACATCAAATAGTTCTTCCTTAGTACAACTACTAATATAAATATAATATTAGTGGATATATCTCCAATTAACATTGAACCTTGTACATAATTATATCGTTTGACGACCTGATTGGCGTAGTGACTAAGCGATTATACTGTTGTGCAGATGTTTGTCCCGAGTCTGGGTGTTGGTGTACGTAATATTTCATGTTTGTGAAACGCACCCACAATACTGGAGAAATTCCTAGTATGGGGCGACGTTTATAAAAAAATATAGTTAAGGTTTGTTCTAGACATGCCTTTCACGATGTCCCATACTTCAAAACAACAAAACTAACTCCGCAGAAAAACCCAGTGACCCCACATTTCATTCCTAAACTGAAACTACCCAAAACATTAACACCATAATTAAACTGAGCATATCTTCGCCGAACAAAGAGCTTGTCCCATATCGGGGCTATAAATAAATAAATTAGTCGGGCCATTTGCGGGCCGCGCTCGGCTGACCACAAAGTTACACTTAGAGCACACTTGGGGTAAATATACGTAAGTTAAGGGCCACATTGTGTATAATATCAACTGGACAACGGATATACGAAAAGATTAAGATATTGGATAAGACACTTCTTTAATTTTGTTCTACTTTGGGGATTTTAAAATTATATATTTTGGAGGAGATAATGAAGAGACTTCTTTGACTGCTCTACATCGGAGGTTTTAAAGTTACTTGTTTTATGGCAACGTTAGGCTTCTATGCCGAGTAGTATTCGGCCTAGAATTGACCACCTTCTTTCCTTCCTTGGGTGTCGTAAGAGACGACTAAGGGAAAACCCAGAAGATCGGAAGCAGCGACTTTTGCAATTTCACCACCAGTACTGTGATCCCCAAGCTGCTGGCCGAGCAAGGGAATTATGGCAACTCCCCCCCTCACTCCAAGAAGGAGGCATTTGTTCAACAGAGGACGTGTTCTGGCTGATGATGTTGATGATGATAACAGGCTTCTTCATCAATAAGTTCATCACGCGTTACATGGTCCCTATGAGTGGTGAATTTCTGATGCTTCACACTTTTTAATATTACAAGGCCAAAGAGTACTTCGACTCTTACGTCGATTTTTAATCGATAAATATTCTTAAATTGTTCCTGTTTCCAACGCACAGCGCATGCTGATAAGAAGGTGACATAACTATTCATTAAAATAAATAAAACAAGATAAATTGTCATTGAAGGCTCATTAAGAATCGTAAATGACTTCTGTCTGTCTGATAATGTCGTAGTTAAATGTAGGTGCGTAAATGCACAGTGCTGCATTTTTATCAAACATTAAATTCACTTATTAGTAGATAAAAATCGTAATTGGTGCTATCATTATGTCACATCTTGCATTACCTATAAATATTGCAAAAATGTATTATTATCGTCGAAAAATTCCGAATACTTCGAAGACATATTCTAGAAGCACAGACAGGCAAACCAAACAACAAATCTCAAAGTTTTGCAATAACAAGATAGTATCTTCTGTACGTACGTACTTAATTTAATTATTTTTAGATATCTGATTTCAATCAGATCGCTCGCTTTAATTTTAAGGTAATGCAATTTAAGCATGATTTTTTTATTCTTAAATGGGTTTTATCAAACATTTTGAGAATAAAAAACTAAATCATGGTCGTCGGCATTGCCTAACTGACTATTTCTAAAAATAAATACCGAAGTAAACGTAGGGATTAGTGTCAATTTCAGGGCTTTTCTTATAAGTAAATTTCAGTCGCAGTACAGAATCTCCCCATGTTCATCATCATCTTCATCTGCCTGAGTACGTCCACTGTCAAACAAAGGCCTTCCACTTAAAACGCCATAATGAACGGCCACTTGCCATTTGCCAAGTAACCTTCCACCATATTACTCCACCATCCACCATATTACTAGATAGAAAAAAAGTGAGCGATGATGATAATTTATCTTGAGGAAGTTGAAGTGAATTAAAAAATATTTTACAAGTTAAAATAGTAAAGTTTGTATCTCAGTCTATTGCAAACACAATGTGTGACGAAGGAGCAATTAGTATTTTTATGTTATTTTACGTGAAGTAATTAATAGATTAAAGATTAGATAATAATAGAAACGTTGATAAAAATAGACTTTACTAACTTTTAAACTATCGCGTTGCATGGTTATAAAAGGTGGAGAATAACGTATATCTATATAATTATGTATAGGTGTGTAAATTTTGTGCATGCGTACAGATTGTAAGGAAAAAACTTATTCATCTGTTTAACTGATTTGACTGGAAGCCGATACATGTAGTTGAAAAGAGGCTGGGCAGTGACCAATGTAGGTATCTACACAATTTGAGTTCATAATAGTTCTGTTTAGTCTTCTTCGTTGGTCTTGTGGTCGCCAAACGCGATTGCTGACCGGTCTTGTTCAAATCACCGGTCGGGCAAAGTGTTATTAGATTATTCTGATTAGCAGCACGGAGTCTTGTGCCCGGATGATGGCAATAGGTTGACCCCTCATTACATTATGACCTATAACATAACTCGCTGCGCCCCGCGGTGTTACCCACTACATTTTTTCGGGATAAATAGCCTATGTGTTAATCCAGGGTGTCGGCAGCCGTTTGAGCGTTAAAAGGTAACAAACACACAAACTTTCGCCTTTATAATATTAGTGTGATAGTGTGAAGTGCGACATGTAGTCTATAGTACATATTATGTCTGCAATTGATTTCCATCTGTCACAATTCTATGACGTATACGTATAGATTGAGTAGTATAGATAGTAACGGATAATAATCTCAATAATTATCATTACTTTATCTTTAATATCTGAGACTCGTGGTACACAATCATTATAAATACGGTCGCGTAAGCATTATATTTCAGAGACGTCGATTCGGAAGTAAGTGAAGGTTGTGTTTTTATTATTTTTTTTCTATCGGACGATCTGATTGGCGCAGAGGTTAAGCTATTGGACTGCTGCGCTAGGGGTTGTGCCGTTCCCGCACGGGACAAAAAATTGTGCGATCTGTAGATGTTTGTCCCGAGTCTGAGTGTTTCTGTGTGGTATTTCATGTTTGTGAAACGGTACAGGAGAAATTCCTAAAGTGGGGCGACATTTTTATAAAAAGAACAGAAAAAGTTTTTTATTTAAATACTAGCTGTTGCCCGCGACTTCGTCCGCGTGAATTTCAGGTAAAAACACTGAATAAAATAGATGTTGGCCGATTCTCAGACCTACTCAATACGCTCACAAAATTTCATGAGAATCGGTCTAGCCGTTTCGGAGGAGTATGGGAACGAAAACTGTGACACGAAAATTTTATATATATAGATTATGATTCGTACTCGAGACTTACTACATGTAACATTGTGTTCTAATTTTCTTGGAGCTTACATTGACTTTTACTGTTATCCATTTTGAGATTCAATTACGACACGGGAATTATCGCGTTTCGGCAGGATTGCACCGGCTGTAGTCACAGACTGCTGTCCAGAACCAGTCTGCTTGCGACTAATTCAAATTCAAAAATTTATTCGCAAAAATATGGTGTACAATGTTGTTCAAGGGACTATAGCCGATTAATTCCCGTGTCGTAATTAAATGATCCATATATCCGTCCAAAATCCATTTTAGGAACTAAACTAAGTCGCAATTTTTCAAACTTGTACGAACATAGATGTAATGGTCCATTATTGTAATGAAGTCAATGTTAAATTTGAAATAGAACGCTACGAGTAGGTACTTACAACTATATAATTTAGTATATGTTTAATAAATAAGGTTTATTTATAATATTATGAACAAATAGCTATATATATATAGCTATACTTAGGTATATTCATTAATTAATTTGCACATATAATTGATTTTAGAGTAACGTGTCGCTCAGTGACAAACGACTACGTTTTTGCTTTACACGCTCTAAACAAAATGGCAGACGCAGCTGCGGCTTTAGCCGGTATCCAAACAGTGCAAGCAGCCCTCACTGTGGTACATACTCTGGCACTAACAGCATGGCGGTTTCCAGCCGATTGCACACTGACCAGTAAGTGATACCCAAGGTTATCCTCTTTTTCAGAATAAAAAATATAAGCGTATAATATTAAATTACCAATTTTTGTATGAACAGTTAGTGTATGCAGAAACGCCTTCCAAAACTTAATAGCATCGCGCATATATGTGTTTATTAAAATTATTTCGACTATTTCTAAGTCACCTCTATTTTGCAAAACACAGATTAGATAAACAACAAAGGAGAAGCTATTAAGTAATCAATTACTGATGCGATATTATTATATGGGTTTTAATTAGAACGTCTTCAATATCTAATTTAAAATCCTCTATTCTTCTTCAAATTTCGACAGCCTTTTCAATTTATTATTACAGATGCCTCTTCGTATGACTTCATCGTTGTTGGCGGCGGTACTGCTGGGTCGGTGCTTGCCAACAGGCTATCAGCAAATGGAAATATTAGCGTCCTACTGATCGAATCGGGAGCTTATGCGCCACTTGAGTCTGAGGTAAGTTAAGCTAGTAGATTCACTTTCAAACAAGTTAATTATTTTTGGGCCTATTTAAAAATTTACATCATTTTTTTTGTGTTCACAGTTACCAGGCATGTTTACAGTGTTACCTAGCACTGCTTATGATTACAATTTCACATCAGTAGATGATAAATATACGGCACAGAACCTTCAGAACAGCCGCGTCGAGCTGACCCAAGGCAAAATGTTAGGTGGCAGCAGCGGAAATCACCACATGATACACGTGCATGGAGACCCTAATGACTTCAATCAATGGGCAAAAATCTTAAACGACGATAGCTGGACATACGAGAATGTTCTTCCGTATTTTAGAAAACAGGAAAATTTAACTGATCCCGATCTCCTTGCGTCAGATTATGTACAGCTTCATGGGACCGATGGCATGGTGAAAATAAGCAGAGAAAAGAACTCAGTTAATACAAACTACCTTGATGCTTTTAAAGAACTTGGGCACAATATTGTTGATGACGTTACATCAAAGACATCAACACTCGGTTACAGCGAGCCGTTATTCACCATTGGAGATGGCATTCGTCAGAGTGGAGCAGTTGCTTATCTAGGTGCAGCAAAATCACGTTCAAACCTATGTGTAGCGATGTCCACTACTGCTACAAAGATTTTGTTCAAGGAAGGTGCCGCAGCTGGCGTACAGGTGACTACAGCTAGTGGTGAGACTTATGTTCTGTATGCTAGTAAAGAAGTGGTGGTGGCGGCCGGCGCAATCAATAGCCCGAAGCTGCTCATGTTGTCTGGGATCGGGCCTAAATCACACCTTGAGTCATTGGGTATCGAAGTAGTCGCTGACTTACCCGTTGGCCAGAATTTTATGGACCACCCATCCGCCGTACTCGTGTACCAAATGGAAGCAAACACTGATCCAGCAGCTGCATCTAATCCTCACAAATTCCCAGTACCGACCACAACAGGCTACGTGGCGCTCAATTCATCACAGCTTCACCCTGACTATCAGGTTATTAATTTAGTGTTCCCCCCTAACTCAGCTGCCCAGTTACAACTTTGCGCAAATGTATTTAAATACTCAAATACTATCTGCGACAAGTTCTTCGAGGCGACTATTGGAAGGAATACGCTATTTGTGGTGCACAATCTGTTGATGCCAGAGTCGCGTGGTGAAGTATTACTGTCGAGCACTGATCCTGCCGCTGATCCTCTTATTTATACTGGTATTTACAAGTCTGAGGCAGACTTAACTCTGATGGGTTAAAGTTTGGAAGATTTCGACAAGGTGATTAACACAGCCTACTTTAAGAGCGTCAATGCGAAGCGAGTTGACTTGGACATTTGCTCAGATCTGACTGGTTCGGAGTTCTGGAAGTGTTACGCTGTAGAGATGTCTGCTACAATGTGGCACTACGCTGGCACGTGCGCCATGGGCTCAGTGGTGGACAGCAGCTTGCGCGTAAAGGGAGTTGATGATCTGAGGGTGGTGGACGCTAGCGCCATGCCGACAGAAGTGAGCGGCAACATCAACGCTGCGGTTGCCATGATCGCTGAACGCGCCGCCGACCTGATTCTCGATACGTGGAACATATCAATATAATTTACGTTACTTGTTATTAACTGCTACCTATAACTCTAGGTAGAGAGATTGTTATTTGTTTCTGTTTTGTCTGTTACCTATATTTGTAATTTGTGTTTGTTAATTAGTGTCGACTTTATTCTCGAAACGTGAACCATATCCGTCTGTTTTTCCTTAGGTAGGTAATAAGTATTTTTAGTAAACGTTATTTTATTTGTTGCCTATATTTTTATCTTGTGTATGTTAAATAAAATAATTGATAGTACATGATTATATTTTGTTTATTTCATTATAAAATCCCATAACTATAAATTATTTTTTGCTATTCTGCCCTTCTTGCCCAACGGTTATCTAAATAATTTAGAATAAATTTATTAAACATTTATTTTTAAACCCAAGCTTTTACACTGAATAGGCTCAAAGTACTTGCAATGACTAATCAAACAAGCCCAAACACGATGGGGTTGCGTTATTTCGTTATAGTATTCCTATGACCACCTTCGACTCCATCGTTAGACCAGCTCAAAAGTACCATAATATTGTTTTGTCACCGAACTTACATATGAATGCATAATTTCCTTTCATTAGAAGTGGTTTTAATTTAGATTGCAAGATTTGACCTAAATAAACTCACATACATACTTACATACAAACATTGCAAGTTAAATACAAGCTTGTAAAAATGAATCTATTCGTCTCGCTACAACTCGAGAACGACTGCATCGGATTGTCTAATTTTAGTCTACAAATATTCGTGCAAGTCCATAGAAGGTTTAAACGGGGAGGAGGCGGTACAAAATTCGCCGGGTCAGCAAGTATATCATAAAAAATGAAGTAGATATTTTTATTTGGAGTTAAAAAGTTAATCAGCGGTTAGTTTTAGTCCTTCGGCCATGCCACGAAAACGAAAAAGATTAAGCCACTGAATACCATTATTAGTTAAACGTCGAAATCTGTCAAGCAGGAAATGATGCCATTAGCTCAGCAAAGAGGACAGTTTTAAGTCCGCTCAGCCCCCTTACCATGAACTCTAAAAGCAAGACAGTTTACGTGGTCGAAGTGAGACAACGCATTAAACTGCACATAGCGGCGTCTCGCTTCCACATCGTAAACTTTTCTGTTTTAAGAGGTCATGGTAAGGGGACTGTTCAAGTTAAGGAACAGTCGCAGGATTTACGTATTTCCGGTTGACCGTTCCGTCGAGATTTTATCTCAATTCTTTAGCAATGTGACACACGGGTGAATAGATTAACAAACGAAATGGTCATTTATCATTTTGTTTTAAATTTTAATTTTAAATGCAACAATATCTGCGGATATTTTGCTATATTTTTTTTTTGGAACGTTAAGGGACATTTATACCACATAGCGTATATCTGTCCAATCGAAACCTAAAACCAGTACATTAAATAAACAAGAACCCATTAAGCGCGAAAATGAAAACATCGGTAATATTTTTACGCCGTGTTTATTTTATCGCTGTTTATATTATAGGAAAAAAAACTAATACAGGTCCATGAATTTGAACAATTTTCTAGCATCATCGCAACTCGGACTGATGAATATTTGACGGAAAGTGCCTATATTATTCTTGTTAAATTTCAGAGTCCTGACCAACTTACTCCTATCAGCCTTATAATTTCTTGTATTTTCAAGGTAAACTGGAAGAAAAGGATTTTAATAATCATATTTTTGAGAAGGATTAATTTTATTAACTGTTTCTTGATTTTTTCATACACATTGTGCTTTTTATAAAATAAATAGAATAAACAAGAAACCCCAACAAAATTGCTCGCCAACTTAGTTTGTCAACCAACCGAACAGTATTACAAACCACGTCTTAAATACGTTTTTTTCTGTTTCTCGCGCGTCCGGGATCCAAGGAATCCTCCTAACTTGTGTACATAGGTTCCTATTGTGAAAACCTCGTTTTTAATCACTGATTACGTTGAAATTTTAATGTCTTGAAGTTTACCGGGATGTCTGGAAGACATTTTTATTTATAAACAGGATTTATGTCTTTTATCTTTGAAAACTTGTTGCGTAAAGAAGCAATATTTTGCAAACGCAGGTAAGATACTGGCAGACAATAGAAGTGTCTATTCAACATACATACATAAATATACATAAAGTCACGCCTGTTTCCCAGAAGGGTAGGCAGAAAATACGGATTTCCATTTGCTACGATCCTGGCATATTTTATAATGCATTAAAAAAATAAAGCAAAATAAATGTGGTACGTCAAGCCGGGTGAACAGTAGGTGTCAAGAATAGACAGAACAGACAGACAGCGTAGGTTCCAAGTGATAGGAACAATCCTGCAACGGAATACTAAAATCTATCACATAGCACTGTAAGCCAAGCGTCGCAAGTCGCAAATGAAACCCTGGCACGCACCAATGTCTGTTTCAATTCGTGTGCGTACTAAAAATTTGTTATCAGTTGCTAAAACGGTGAAGGAAAACATCGTGAAGAAACCGCCACACCTGAGAGATTTTTCAGTGGTATGTAAAGCCAAGTCAGAGGCCTGTAGGCGGTTTAAACTCTGACACCAGGCTGTTCATCAACCACACGATTAGAAGACAATATGTTAGATAGGTAACTACAGACAAGTAGGTATGCATGTATGAAAATTTCGCCACGCCTTTGCAATTAAATACAAACTTACCTTACATTTTATGTTAAAAAAACCCTCGTTCTAGAACTTTCCTTGAACGTAACAGACATACGTACGTCACAAGTTCCGCGTATTATATTCGCGGAAAACTTTTAACAATCTCGCAACGAGTGACGTTCGCGAAACATGTTATAGTAACACGTTACAAGTTGTTCGTTGATAACCTCGTCAAACTTATAAGTTTGGGTGCTCAAGATGTAACTAGATATTTTTGTGAAGAGGGTGCAAAAGTACATTGCTAATCTGCAAAGTTGTTAAGTGTATATTTATTTTAAGTAATCGTTAAAAAATCATGTGGACCAAATAAAATCCATAGCGATTGGACTGCTGCGCTAAGGGCTGCGGGTTCGATTCCCGCACAGGGCAAAACTTTGTGCGAACCACAGATGTTTGTCCCGAGTCTGGGTGTTTGTGTATGTGAATATTTCATGTTTGTGAAACGCACCTACGATACGGGAGAAATTCCTAGTGTGGGGCGACGTTTTTTAAAAAAAGAAAAAAAAAATTAGGTTAGCCTACAATTATAACTTAGTAAGTTAAAAAAGCATGTAAAAACACACATAGTGTAGTCTTTGTCATAAAAAAACACAGAACATGATTAAAAACTAATATCATTTACTTTGCTTTTCTACTTTTAATTAATTGTAAACTACATAGTAAACTTGAAATAAGCTTAGAATTATCAGGGAATATAAAAAATTACAACGACATAACATCACGCCTGTATTCCCCGAAGGGGTAGGCAGAGGTGCACATACAGTACACCCACATATCGCCAGTTATGTTTTTAGGTCTCAATGTAATAGGGGGCGAGCCTATTGCCATCAACCGGGCAGAAATCCAGACTCCGTGCTGCCACTGAGAATTACCTAATGGAAAAACCCAGTAACACTGCCCGACCCAGGGTTCGAACCCAGGACCTCGTTCTCAGCAGTCGCGCTTAGCAACCACTAGACCAACGAGGCAGTATAAAAAATTAGTGCATCTTAATATGAAAAACCAATACGCAAATGGCGACAACTTTTATAATTTTCGCTGTACGTTGATGCGTTGAGCATGTTGCTACAGCACGTTACCGTAACACGCAGCACTACGCTTGGCTACAAGAAAGAATGTTGCATGCAATCAATAAAATAACGGTAACTAAATCTTCAATACATTTCCATTATTTTTATTTCATACTCCATCATCATCAGCCGGAGGACGTCCACTATTGAACAAAGGCCTCCCCCTTAAAACGCCACAATCAACGACAACTTGCCATGATCCACCAGTTTGCACTTCATACTTATTAAAACTAAATGCTTTTAAAAACATTTTCATTATAAATAATGAAACATTTCAAAAATATTTACTGCAAACATTTCACCTCTGGAATATTCTACAAAATCCCTTTGTAAATGGGGGTAAAAAAATAGGAGAATACAGAAGGCTATTAACTGTTTTGAAAAAACGAGCACTAGCACCCGCTTAGTGGCTAGTGCAGGAAAAAGAAAAAAAAACCGTTTACCCATCCCATAACAGAGTTAATGGCTGCTCTCACCCAATGGTGAGCTGTGGTGCAAGTTTTAAGATTACGGATTCTGCAATATTTGTAACTAGCTGCGCCCCGCGGTGTCTCCCGCTACATTTTTTTGGAAAAAAACCTACGCGTTAATCTAAGCTGTCAGCTACGTATATACGAGTTTTATCAAAATCGGTCTAGCCGTTTGAGCGTTAAGAGGTAACAAACACACTCACAAACTTTCGCCTTTATAATATTAGGGTAAAGTGTGATAGTGTGATGTGATTATAATACAACGGAGAGGGTACGCCAGCGAGGAAGACCCAGACGGAGATGACAACATTCAAACATCGACATTCGACATGTTCAAACATTTTTCCTTTGCATACACTGTGTCCATCAACATGAGGTACGCTCCCCCCTGCTAGGTTAGGTGCTAGTTGCTACTTCTGGGGTAAATACCGATGTTACCGAGATGACGAGACAAACTCGAGTTTTATATGAAACACGGCCTCAAACGAAGCACGTGTTATTCATCACGCGACGCGGCGGAGCCTCAAAACTTCTACTCGCGACTCTGCATATACACGTGTGTACATAATACCGGTATTAATAGGAAATTATATTTGTTATGTATTGTAGTATTATTCTTGTGGATATAAGCAGCTGTATAACTTTCCACTTATATAATATTCAAGACAGCTGTTCACACATGTACAAGAATAACAATAAGACTAATTAGGAAACTCGATGTTTTTAAAATCGTTTTCATTTTGTTTCTCCAAACGACAGCTAGCTTCAGCATTTAGGTGACCCATTGCTAGGCATAACACATTCCATATTATTTACTGTATATTCCGGTTATAATCACGGGTGTATTCGGGAATGCAAGACTAGTTTTAGTTTGGCTCGCGACTCTGCCGCGTAACCAGCTCATGAATAAGGGCTCCGTTCTAGTTCGAAACTATTCGGGCATTCCCGGATACACCCGTGAGTATAACCGGAATATACAGTAAATAATATAGATAAGACTCACGAAAGTTATTGAAGTAAAAATAACTCATTCCCTTGAATCTTAGACCATTCTCGAACCAATTAAATATTAAACACGTTACAGTTATTAGAAGAAACCAAAGTATGAAAATTTTGGTTGGCGCAGTGGCTAAGGGTTGTGGTTTCACGCATGGGACAAAAATTTTTGATAGTTTGCCCCCGAGTTCACGCACGGGACAATAAATTATGCAATCCGGAGATGTTTGTCCTGAGTCTGGATGTTTGTGTATGTAATATTTCACGTTCGCGAAACGCACCCATGATACATTCTCCTGTATTCACCATTATTATATATTATCATAATTTTTAATATGCGGCGATGTTTTAAAAATCCCCTGTCACCTTTAACTTAAACCACAATATCAGTATAACTTCCAGTTAACTTGGCCGTACAGTTTAACTACGACTGCAGCCTTCGCCCTTTAGATTAGTAATTAACACAAGAAAAGTTAATAAGCGCTGATTCAATCTTACGCGTGTTGAACAAACCGTCCAAGAACTTTGTTGAAACAAAGTTTTCATTAAAAACTATCTGTTTAACACCAGTTTTCTGTTTTTTAGACAACTTTCTTTAGGTCAAGAGGTCGTTAAATCCACTGGAGATGGATGTAACCTTCGTAATAAACAACTTTTAAAAAGGTTTTATGTCGATCACTTTCTGCAGGTATCGTAGATACTTTTATAAACTAACTAGCTGCGTCCCGCGGTTACCCTCTGCATCTTTTTGTAATAAAAAGTAGCCTATATGTAATCCAGAGTGTAAATTTTATCAAAATTGGCCCAGCCTTTTAGCGTGATGAAGTTACAAATATACCCACGCTCATAAAATTTATTTTTATCTTTAGCTCGATGATAGAAATGACAAACACCATAGAAATCACTAATTAAAAAAATATATTTATATTTCCTTTTACAAGACATAGCGCTAATCTCAAACTGAGCGCCTCGTTGGTCTAGTAGTCACTAAGCACGACTGCTGTGCATTAGGTCCTGGGTTCGACTTCCGAGTGGTGCAAAGTGTTATCGGGTTTTTCCATTGGGAAATCTTCAGTAGCAGCACGGAGTCTGGATTCGTACTCGGTTAGTGGCAATTGGCTCACCCCTATATTGGGACGTGTAACATAACTAGCGAAATGTGTGTACTTAAACACCTCTGCCTACACCTACGAAGTTTACAGGAATGATATTATAAATGTTTAAAGTGGAATAACGTCGTAAACAATAATCATGAACATAAACAACACAAACATATTTACCACACGACTGTACTTCTAGAACACAATTAACAGTTATTCACGACGGTACAGGTACGAACAGTGAGCTTATCCTTGTTTCTGTTTTGTTGGCCGTACTCTCGCATCTTGCACTATTACACGCTATAACCGCAGCTGCGTCTTCGATCGTTTTATACTTCACGACTTTTGTGTTACGATTTATCGGTTGCTAATTGGGACTACACTATGTAAAATGCGTTGATATTTCTTGTGATTCCTACCTACTACCAGAGATGTCGATGCAGGAGCTCTTGTTTAGTAACTTTTAGCATATTAACCAACCAAAATCTTAAATTAGCTACTATAAATCAGCTAAGACAAGTTAGACATATAAATTATGTTATCATTACTCGTGAATGCTAAGTTATTTTTTTACCCTGTATAATTGTATTTTTTTAAGTCCTACATTTTACCAAATTGAAAACCTATTCTCCCTAACGCGATTCTTATTTACCACGTACCCAAAAAATATAAAATACTTACTACATATTACTCAAGTCGTAGTCTTGTCGTACCGTATAAATACAACAAGTTTCTTAACAGTAACAGCTGTGCAAATTAAGTCCTTGGATCCGCTACTGTACATTATTACCGTCCAATATTCGTAGGCAATTCGTCCAATTACTTTTATTTTACTGTAAGGAAACTTTGTGAGTTTATTCATGAAGATATAATTAACTGCCAGTAAGTCTTTTTGGAGCGCTAAAGCCTTTTTCTTGTACAAAGAAAGAAAGATTACGCTTGTTAACTTTAGGCGATGGCCACACAGAAAAGAGGTGAGAAGAGGACGCGTTGCGGACAGGGCGCATACATACGTAAGATGATCTAGCATTATGCCTTTGTAAAAACGACGATACTAGCGCACAGAAAAACTCGAACGAGTTTATGAAAAAAAAAGGAAAAAAAAAATACGCCTCTTTGATTTCATCATCATCATCCACAGCCTTCAATATCCCACTGCTGGGTATAAGCTTCCCTTAAACAATGCCATCCACCGCGGTCCTGTGCCAATCTTGTCTAGTACCCCGCAATATTTTTTATATCGTTGACTTTTTGATTTACTTTCATACAGAGTGCATAGATACGTCGCAACGCAAAACATGCAGAAAAAACAAGGCTTTCTGTATGTTTTCTGCCGTTTTAACACGTTTGTGCGCGCGTCTGTTCTGTGTGGCTATCGCCTTAGGATAGAAAAGTTAAAAGATGTTCAAAACCAGATTACACTATTTTCTATTTCTGTAACTGTCCTTTGTATCGGTATGAGCTAATACCTAAATAATTATGCTGTGTTATCATCATCAGCCGCAGCATATCATGCTGGTTGACTAGTTGACACACTACGGCAAGTCCCAAACCGTTTGGCAAGCGTGGGTATTATGGCAATTCCCCTCTCAGCAGGCCTTTGTTCAACAGTTGAGTTCCAAGTGGTGATGAAGGCCTAAAACGTAACTTTATTTATTAATAACTAGCTGTTGCCCGCGACTTCGTCCGCGTGAATTTCAGGTAAAAACACCAGTAGACTATAATCAGATTTTGTAAGTAAGTGGAAAACACTACAAATTACTTACCGAATGGAATATACATAGTATTTTAATGATAAAGGTATATTTCAAATTAAGATGGGGCTAGTTTACTTTTTATACCGATTTTGTATGATCGGTAAATATTGAGTGACTAACAGGAAAGTTATTGACACGATTTGTTGGCTTATAAGGAATTTCAATTTTAAATGTATCTTTATTTTACTGTATCTATGTACTACATTGACAGCATGCATTTCTCTGAACTACGGTTGTAGTTTTGTCTTCAGCAGACAACATTTACAGAGAGTGTGGACTGGTAACTCAGAAGCGACCGTCATACAGTAATCCGTGTAAAAATCAGCTGGTTTCTAGGCCTTTATTAAGTCTACCTCTGCGTGTGCTAATGGTGATAGTTTGTATGCCAAAATGCGCCAAGCGCTTGTATTGAAATTTATTGTAGCCGAAATTTAAACGAACTGCTCATGTCCGTCACCCATAGGTTGGGCCTGTGGGCGACGAACTTGGGCAGTTCGATGCTCAAACAGAAAAGGCGGTTTTAAGGGACATAAGGCACGTAGGCCGTACCTACGTGGTGAGCGCGACCAATCGCGAAGAGGCGAGTCAGAATTTGTTTAAAGAGATGGTGTAGCATACGCGGATCGCGAGTCCCTCAACCTAAGGTTGTTAGGCGGATACCCTGAGGTTTTAGTTAGTATAAGAGAACGGCATAACCCTCCGTCCGCTCATGGTGGAGGAAGTCCATGAGGATTTCCCCAGCAACAAAAATACTTTGATAATTGTGTGGAACTTAGAATTTGACTGCCTTATTGGTCTAGTGTTCGTAAAACGCGACTGCTGAGCGGGAGTTCCGTGTGTTTGTTTACCAGATCGGAAAGAGTGATTGGTTTTTCAACTAATTCTCGGTGGCAGTACCGACTTTAAATTTGTGCCCGGTTAATGAAAATTTATGTCTATGATGATTATCTACAAAAGGATAACTTTGAGGTGGATCACAGACCTTTAACTTGACGATGGTTGCCTACAGTCCACTTTCTGCTAGAGAGTTAAAACATATAAACCAATAAAATAAAAAATATTATGTTGTTTGAATAAGCAAATATCTTGCCGAACGCGGGAATCACACTATTAAATCATATCTTTACCAACTTATCCAAGAACGTGAAATAATGAGCAGAATTCTATATACCCCGTCTAAATATTACTATTTATTGATATTTATGTATATCCAGTGTATAAAGTGAAATATATAAAGTAAGTTTTTACAGAGCATTTAAGTCAGAAAATATTTCTCTAAAATCACTGACGAACAGGAATGTGCCGATCCATCACATGATTGTTGTTCCTGCTGAGTTCTGTCTAAAACTTTTACTATGTGGTATTGTACATTTTTACTATAGTTATGACTACATTTCAGCAAATGTGTCTTAAAACTATTGCGTAACTCTCCAAGAACAGACGTTTTATTGCTTCGAATTGATGTGTATCTAGAGTATGGCGAGCGCTTATATTTTGTCATCTAAGGGAGAGAGAGGTAGTAATTCCGTAAGACAATTTTGCCACCGTTATTTGTTTCCTAACCTCTGCCAGAATGCCAGTGGTAATAAATGTTTTCCCTGTTCCACCAGGAGCATCCAAGAAAAACATTTTACCCTGGCCGAGCCGAACCCTTTCAAGGACAATATTGTAAATCTGTGCTTGCTCTGAGGTAAATTTAGTGACGTAGTCATTCACGATGGTGGTCATTGCGTCTTGGTCATAATTTGTTTCGGCGACATACTTCCTGTTTCCACGTTCTTGATTATTTAATGGTTGCGGAGCCGGTAAACCGTATTCCAACAGTGGATTGCCCCCGATGGCAATGACTACGTCTTGATGAGAACTGAGACAGTGGTTCAAAATGCGTTCATCAGTTTCTCCGATGTCTCCTTCAATAGTATGTCTTAAAGCCCATGAAATATCCTCAGAGAGATGACGCCAATATTTTTCCCGCAACAAAACCGGGTTTGCAATACCGCAGAATACCAACATGAAGACAAACAAATGTCATAGGCGACTTGGGCTATCACTAACGCTAGCCTCCAGGAGAGTGTTGTCCCAGTGTTGGTCACCGTCAAGAAGATTTCGTGCTACTCAGGCTGCACGAAATGTCGGATACTCCATACCATCAACTGTCCTTAAGAATGCAAATGACGTTGGCCCCTATACGATGTGAAGCAATAGCCGCAAATAATAGCACTCGGCATTATTTGGATGCACAGTGTAAATCCTTCCCAATGCAGTGTCCATAAAGATTCCCGGAAACCCTTCGACAATACGACCACGTCGATGTCGATTAAATACACCTCTTTGCTTGTGGTATGTATAGTACGACGGCACCTCATCATACGTAAGTGACTTTGCAAAAAAATCAACTTCACAGAGACGTAAAAATGCCAAGAGTCGTCTGTTGGAATCGTAGATATACCTGACGTCACCCTTAAGACGTAAATACTAAAAGGGAACTTGAAATTTGATAGATGCGAGCAGTGACACGGTGGCTCAGTTGGCAGAGCGGCACCACGGTATGGCGACTGTCGTGGGTTCGAGTCCCGCTCGTGTCCATCATTTTTCAAGTTTCCCTTAATCAATTTAAAATTTAAGCCTAGCATGGCAACATGCATAAAAAATACCAAAAGTCATATAAATTTGGGTTGGTATTATCGGTTTAGTGGTTTGTAGCTGTAAAGGTACAACACTGAATTGGTAATGGTAGATTCCAACAGATAATACCTAACGTCACCCTCAAGTCGTAAATACTAAAAGGGAACTTGAAATTTGATGGATGCGAGCAGTGACACGGTGGCTCAGTTGGCAGAGCGGCGCCACGGTACGGCGACTGTCGCGGGTTTGAGTCCCGCTGGTGTCCATCATTTTTCAAGTTTCCCTTAATCAATTTAAAAATGCCAAGAGTGTTGTTTGGCGGGGATTTTCCAATCGCTCTAATACATGGGCGGGGTCGAAAAAAAATGCGCTGGCCATTCTCAAAATGGACGTCCATGAATTCATGACCTCGGGATGCCGATCTTGTATAGAGAACGCCAGCATTCGCCATACTGCTTCTGAAGTACTAATGTAGCGACCAGACTGGTACTTGGTCACTTCATCCCGATCAGTGCTTTGCAAAGCGAACGTTGCCTGGTCACTACCCTTGTTTACGTATTTGCAAATGTATTTAATTGACTCGACGCTGGAACACGATTCAACATTGATGTGTGTTTCAAACGTCCTAGAAAGCACAGGTGAGTATGGAACAACCTATCTGTTGTCCACGTGAAGCGACTGCTTTTGGCTTCAGAATTGTTTGAACATCACTTATTTGAAATGGTTAATTTACAAACTTACTAATGTAGAAAAAAAATAAAAATTTAGAACTATAATTTACTGGAAATTGTTGGTAATAATATTATGTTAAAATATATATTATAATTGTCTTTTTATTGATATTTAAGTCAAAAAACATGCAAAAAGAAATTAAAGCTAACGCAAAAAGAAAAACCTTCGGCAAGAATCGATCTCACTATGCATAACTCGTAGGGCGATCGTTAAACCACCACGCTACGATGACACATAGCAATATGTTTAAAATAGACGTTTCTATACATGTCATGATTCACTGCTCAGTTCCTTGTGGATATAGCGTGATGATTTCTACTTCAGAAGTTCATCTGTAAGTAATCTGCATAATGCAACTATTGGTTTCGTCTTTTTTTCATTCTACGGCAAACATTAGACAAAACAAAGACATAATGCAATATTGCTCAGCCCTCTTTGCAAATGCCGTGATGATATTAAGCATACCGACGCGCCGGCCCCTAAAGAATATATTTGCAAACTTTCAGCGGATTCTATTCAGTAGTTTTTACGTTAATCTAACACATACATACAGACAAACAGACAAACAGACAAACAGACAAAAATTCTAAAAATTATATTTTTGGCTTCAGAAGCGTTCAGACATCCCATTGCACTTATTTTTTTTCAAATATCTTCAATGTACAGTTTTGGCTTCGTTACGATTTTATTATATGTATAGATGTGTAATACGAAAATAACTTTCATATAACACGACAGACCAATATTCAACCAATCAAACTGTTCTAACCTAACTCATTACGCTATCTTGTCAACGGCCACTCCCCGTCCGAACTACACAAACTAACATATTCTAAAAGTCTCACGTATTCCATTTATTTCCTAATTAACTCTGTATCCGGGACGATGGATGAATTTACGCCGAGCACCATGTTTCGTTCAACTTGTTTGATTCGACATCAATGTATGTTGGTTTTGTGGATGTGGTACCAGGAGATACGTGCCGTTTTGGAGATCTTGTTGGTCGTCAAAATCACAAAATATGAACATGTGTTACGTTCGATGTGAGTTGATAATTACAATATTAATGTAATTAAGCACCATATACCTAGCTGCCGCTGCAATATTTTTTTTGCAATGATTTTATGTCATTTTTTTTCAGAAATCCGTGCACAAAGTCACTCGTGCGCACGAGGATGCATCATCATCAAAGGCCTCCCCCTTAGAACGCCACAATGAACGACACGAGAATGCATGATTGATTGAATTTTGTAAGTATCATGTATTGTTAATTGTTATGTTTCATGATCGGTAAGTCCTCTGACATGTACAGTAGTTACCTTGAAGTTATACATAAAGGTTTTTGTTAAAATAAAACACAATATTCAAAAAGTCATGATCAAAAAATTTCAAACTCAAGTAAATATATTTGTCACATCCATTTATTAGCACATCCTTTACCCTACAGATTCGTGTATATCAGACATCACATCGTAAGAAAGTTATCTCGTTAGTCAGTAATCTACAAACTTATGGTCAACTATACTCCGCGGGGATGCTTTAATAAATAGAGATTATTGGCCTCTTGTACTTTATGACGGTACGAAGAAAAATACGAGGTTTCTGCCCGTTAACACTACATGGAGTTGTTTGCTTTATGATGTAGATATTTGGCTAATATTGGTGGGATTATGTAGTTTGTTTTTGGTGTCAGTTACTTCTCTTTCGGCTGCCTGGTTTAGAAATAGATCATGCTAACTCAGAGATTGGACAGTCAACAAGTATGGCTGAGAGTTTGAGAGACACTGGAATTGACACATAGAGCCAAGCCTTTCAAGTGGAGACTTTTGTAATGAAAAAAAAAAACTCTACCCTGGTAATTAAAGATAACAAAAAAAATGCATAAAAGTTAGGGATAAAGCTGCATTTTCACTAGGCGACATTTGTCGAGCGACTAAGTTGCACGACAAGAAATTTACATATCTGCGCGATGTTGCCTGACGTCGCTTGCGACATCTACGGTCGCGGAACATGTCGCAAGTCGACGCTCTGTGATTTGCGCGACATCCGTGTCCCTTGACAGTCGGCCGACGAGTTTTGGCTAGTAAGGATGCGAATCGATTTGTGTAAGTCGCACTGAACAATACTAACCTCCTTAGCGACATACTTTTCACCACTGGGCAGTTTTAAAAAGGCTAATTTCGAGCGATTTGTTCCACAAAGTCATAAAGAACATACCACGTGAATGTTGGCCGATATGTCTCCGCGACATGACCCCTAGAGAAAAGGCGGCATGAATTTTTTGGTAGTTTAAGTACATCGTAATTTTCTCATTTATAAAAATATAATAACTTTCGTGAGTGTTATCCATATTTTTTACTGTATATTCCGGTTATACTCATGAATGTATTCGGGAATGTCGCGGCAGAGTCAAGCCGAACAGTTCAGCTCGCAACTTTGCCGCGTAACCAGCTCATGTACAAGGGCTCCGTTCGAGTTCGAAACTAGTCGGACATTCACGAATACACCCGTAAGTATAACCGGAATATACAGTAAATAGAAATAGAAGTAGCATTACAATTATATCTTGTCTTCATATATACTGTTTAATTTGATGTATTGTGTATTTGATCGTATTGTATTATGTACACCGCCATCTGCCCGTTATTTCTTCTAACTAGATCTCCATTAATTGGTTGTCTGGAAGAAATTGCTCTTAGCAATAAGACCGCCACTTGCACTGTTGTTTTAGTTTTAAGGTTTTTCTGTATTATTGATTTTCTGGTGTGCAATAAAGTATATTCTATCTATCTATCTCTTCATAAAAAATCTATGTTAAAAATTTCTAACGCTTATTTCTCAAAACACTTTACTGACACGGTTCAAGTCTCAACGAGCGCTATTCACCTAAACGCAACCGCCATATTAAATAATATGAGCACACAATCGGGACATAAAAGTAAACAGGCAAATTGTCTAAACATCCGAGCATTTTGCGGGAATAATAGAGCGTTCTGTATTCAGTACCCTTACAGTATTGCTCGTGTGGGACGGGCTATGCATAAGTGCCAACTATCGTGTTTAGGCTTAACGGTTTTGGGTTACGGGGAAAAGAGTAAAACGTAGGGTTAGGTAGTATAACTACTTATTTTATTTATTACTTATACAGATAACAGTTTAACATAGTACAAAAAATACATCTTCATACAAAAACTAGGTTCTACTTAACTTGTCTTCTTATAGTGTGGTTGATGAACAACCTGGTGCCAGAGTTTAATTCGCCTGTAGGCCTGTGACATGACTTTACACGCCGTTGAAAAATCTCTCAGGTGTGTCCCTTCACCGTTTTTAGCAACTGATAACTAATTTATAATACGCACATGAATTCGAAAAGACATTGGTGCGTGCCCGTCCCCCTCAAATTCATAGTGATAGCTCAATTGGCAGAGCTGCGCCAAGGTACGACGATGGTCGTGGATTCAAATCCCGCTCGTGTCCATCACTTTTTAAATAATAATATATTATGTATATATTAGTAAGTTAAACATTTTATGTTTTATCTTCTGGGAAATATTAAACACAAACAAAGATATTATGAAATGACCAAATTGCCAGTTAAACGGTAAATATTTGCTACAAACATAGCTATGTATGTGTTGTGAGTCATAAAAGTTGTTCGTGGCAAAGGGTCGCGATGGTTCCCGTAGGTAATGGCCTATCAACTTGTTACTACAGCCTATTATGGTTTCATTTTGTGGGATCAAAATTTTGTATGTTTATTCACATTATCACCGTTTTTTGTTTCCCTTTATACCGTTTACTGACGTGTCAATGGCTTTGTTTGTTTTCTTAAACAAATATATTATTATTATGTTAAACAAAAAAATAATAAACAATGTGAAAGACACCTGTCTGACTAATCATACTAACAGTGAAGATGCTACGCGGCTACGACTCGTAGCGTTCGTAGCTCGCGTAACCAACTGCTACGATTTTACCCTCTAATGAGAATGTAGATGATTAAAATAAATTATTTATTAAAATAAAAATATGTGTAGCAAAGTTATATTTTGGTGACCTGATTAGCGCAGTGGTTAAGCGATTGGGTTCGATTCCTGCATGGGACACAAATTTGTACGATCCGCAGATGTTTGTCGCGAGTCTGGGTGTTTGTGTATGTGATATTCCATGTTTATGAAACGCACCTACTATACGGAAAATATGCCTAATGTGGGGTGAAATATCAAAAAAAAAATCGTGTATCCATCGGACATATATTACTGGTTACTCTATTACTCATTCAACAAGCAAATACCTTTGATGGTTATAGTATAATAATATTGGAATTCCGGAAAAACTTATTCAAGCAAATCCTTCTTTAGATAATTCATGCAGAACCTACAGAACATATGTACAGCAATAAGTATCAATTTCGCTTGAAGGCGGCAGGCTTATCAAAATAAAGGCAGGCAATAAACGAGCGGGAAGCATCTCACAAATTGGTGCCATTACCGAAATTCACTGGATGTTATGTTTTTGCTACTAAATTAATGTTTGGATGAAGATTTGAGTATTTGAATACTAGAACAATTGTGTGTGTGTTAGCAAAGCGCCTAGTCGTCTCCACACGTGACCAAAGGGCTGGTTCATTTTTTGGCCAAAGAATTAGCATTGCCATTCAACGTGGCAATGCTGCCAGTCTTTTGGGCACGTTACCGGTTGACATCGATGGGGATGAATTCTTTGATGCTTTTTAACTTTTTATTTTTGTATATATTGTTTTTATTTTGTATTAGAATTAAGTTGTATATATTTGTAAAATAGTATGTTAAGAGTTACTACTTGTATTGTGTCTTAGGTTGAGATCTATTTTTTTTTTAAAAAACGTCGCCCCACTAGTCATTTCTCCTGTATCGGGGGTGCGTTTTACAAACATAAAATATTCACATACACAAACACCCAGACTCGGGACAAACATCTGCGGTTCGCACAAAGTTTTGCCCCGTGCGGGAATCGAACCCGCAACCCTTAGCGCAGCAGTCCAATCGCTTAGCCACCGCGCTTATCAGGTTTGTCATCTATAAAGCGTGCTCATACTTAACTCAAACTTACATTCGAGATTAGCCAAGTTAAAGATTATAAACTTAACTAAAGAATTTCTTAAAGTTAAACAATGATAACCTGGATTTAAGTATCTGAAATCGCCGACCCGCAGTGAGCAAGCGTGGTGATCAATGCTCAATCTTTATCTATAAGAGAAGAGGCCTTCGTCCCACAGTGGGACAGATATAAGCTGTTATATTCTCGCATAAATATTTTTTTTTCATTTACAAGGTTATTTACACACGTTAATAAATATATATATACAAAAGAAAAAATGAAAACTAAAAATCATGCATCAAAGTATTCCTCCTCATCGCTGTCGACTGGTAGGGTACCCAAAAGGCTGGCGGCGTTGCCACGTTGAATGGCAATGCTCATTCTTTGGCCGAAAAACAGGCCAGCATTTTGGTCACGTGAAGCGTCAACCAACCGTTTAGATAGTTGTCTAAATAGGAGACACGCACTCGGACCCCATGACCCGAGTGTTTTGAGCTGTTATTATTTTTATTATTGTAGTCATCTGATATTGCACATAATCGACGTATTACGAAAATTAAAACAAATAAAAATTTCACTCAAAAAATTCCGTTCGGAGATTAAGCCTAAGGTAAGTGTGAGTTAACTTTATAGATCTCGCCTTTTGTTATGGAATTGTAATAACATTATCTTTGTCTGAAAGTGGGACTTTATCTAGACTAACAAGATTATTAATGTTTGGTTGTGTTTAACTGCTATCTGTACTAGATTTTGTTTGTAGATCAGGTAAGTTGTTGTTATTTTTCCTTATCTCTGACCCTTGTAGCTAATGACTGAATTTGGAACCTTTGTAAATTGTTGCGTGTCTTATCTTTTTTAATTATATATAGCCTTTGAATAAATACAATATTACTTTTTTAATTTTTTGTGGGAAAGACGTGGCCTGAAATGGCATCGGACAGGGTTTTGGGGAGAAATAATGGGGAGGCCTATGCCCAGCAGTGGGACACTAATCAGGCTAACTAAAAAAAAAAAAAAATTTTTGTGGGTACTTTCATTTTTATGTAATCCGTGGTGTCTGCCTACCCCTTAGGGAAACAGGCATAACTACCTTCCTTCGTACCTTCTTTTTTATGAACATTATTCTAATTATTTTTAAGAAACCGACAGTGTGATTCTCGCAGTGACTAAGATGGATTGTTACGCTGAGAGGGTTCGATTCCCGCATGCGGCAAACATTTGTGTGATCCGAAGATTTTTGTCTCGAGTCTGGGTGTTTGTGTATAGAGAGAACAATATTAAAAAAACAACCATAGTTAACTTAGTTTTCACTCTGCCCGAAGAAAAAGTTGTTTCCAACTCAAAAAAACACAGCTAAATATCATGAGTATTCTCAAATCAGATCATGGAAAACTCCATAACACTAAGAATATACCAATATGTAAACACATCCAAAGTCACCAAGCGGTCGCAAACCAAAATCTACTTCACTTGTCTTCTACGCGTGACATTACAAAGTTAACAAATTCCAAGGTCCTCGAAATCAACCTCTCTAACCAGCGCAATAAGGTCGGCGCTAAACGCAATGATAACTTTGTAAGTTCACCTAAAGGCGTTCGGTGTAGAATATCTGATAAGTGTTGCACCTGTCACTTGTCGATTATTAAATCAAGTGTATATTTGATTATTTACTCTGTGTACTCCAGCGCGTCAGCCTCTGATACGTAAGGTGTGAATATGCGATTCCGCTGGTAGGTTTACTGAACCTCGACAAGGTTATTCTAATTAGTGGTGTAATATAACATGTAGAATATTATCGAACTAAGGTAAGATGAAACTCAGTGAAGCGCGGCAATTAATCCACTTAAATGAATTTGGAGGGCAAAAGATAACAAACTAGCTGCGCCTCGCGGTGTTACCCGCTATGTTACAGTTTGCTCGAATCGGGTTTCAACCCAGGACCTCATGGTCTGCAGTCGTTTGCAGCAGCAGCAGCAGCTATAATCATGCAACGCAATAGTTTAAAAGTAAGTGTTATCCGAGTGGTATGACCGATGGACTGCAAAGTCAAAAGTCGCAATTTCAAAACCCGGTTCCCGCCAATACTCGTATATTGTGCGTAGTATAAACTAGTTATCAGTTACTAAAAACGGCGAAGGAATATATAGTAAGGAAACCGACGCACCTGAGAGAATTTTCAACGGCGCGTAAAGCCATCTCAGAGGCCTACAGGCGGTTATAACTCCGACACCAGGTTGTTCATCAACTATAAGATGAGAAGAAGAACACTGAACTTGTGTCATCTAATTCTATTGTTTAGGACATCTAAAGAAGATAAAAGAGAACTTGAACTTCGATGGATGAGAGCAGTGACACGATGGCTCAGTTAGCCGAGCGGCGCGATACGGCGAAGGTCGCGGGTTAGAGTCTCGCTCGTGTCCATCATTTTTCAAGTTTTCTTTATCAATTTATACATGTAAAGATCCATCCTATTTGGCGCAAATGTTTAGTTTTTGTGTGGGAACTGTTTTGGATTATGTTTCGCTTACTTTGTATGTATTACATTTGCTTTATTGTATCTGTTTGTTTCCCAAATAAAAAATAAATAACTGTTTCTTTACTCTCCTAGCTGTTTATTTCTATCACCATCAACACCAAACAATAATTATATTTTATAAATAATTTGGTTAAACTCTAATCACAGCCCTAAAAATATCCTTTAGATTTAATCCGTGAATCACAAAGACATTTACGTCTAAAATGATTTTGATTTCACTAATATTGACAAGAATTTCTAACGATATTAATTTTAAAATCTTTAGCAGACTCAATTTATTGAAAGTGTTCTCAGAATTAAATTTGAAACTTCATTAAGACGTAGACAACGCAAACATTTGCCTATTTCAAACGACGCAGATGATCTTGTATACAATGATTAAGTTAAGATTTAATTATTGTATTTTAAAGATAATTATTTATTTAAATTAATTTGTCAAAGTTATTTATTGTGATAGTCTGTGTTGTATATCAGCGTAGTGATAATGTTTTAATAAAATATTATTTAAAATAATGTCACTCATTCTTTACTGTATTGATAGTAATTTGTTTAAGTATTCTCTTAATTAAAAACTTACTATTATTACTGGATACGTGGTATCCGGCCTAGAATTGACCTCAAATATGAAATATCACATACACAAACACCACACTCGTGACAAACATCTGTGGTTCGCACAAAGTTTTTCCCCGTGCGAACCCGAAACCCTTAGCCCAGCAGTCCAATCGATTAGCCACTGCGCTAATCAGACCGTCTATAGTATAAGTAGAATTTTAAATTTAGTTCCCACACACAGCGCAGTTAGCACGTCGATATATCGATAACTACTTGCGAAGTAACACGTCACATCACTAAAAGCAAAGCGCCCAACTGTATTCGCATCCAGTTTCCCGCATATCTTGATTGTGCGCTCAAACACTCGGCTATACATTTGTGTTCCATTAATTTTGATTCAATGTCTACTGTTTGTTTTTATTAAATTCTCAACTAAACCAGCCTGTACTTGTTTGCCGGAATATACAATTAATACACTTTCAGTTCGTGTTTGTTTTACGTATTGTGGTGGCCGAGCCTCGCCTTTTGTTTCGCCATTCAAACAATTTGTATTCTCGTAGTACAGCGTTGCCCAGTTTAATATTTATTGAACAACATTTACGTTTATGCCACTGATAGTTTGTTACTTGATTAACAGTTGTGGTGGCCGGAAAATGCCCGAACTACTTACCGTACTTTTCTAAAGAATGATTCTATGATATTCCAAAAGACGCAGTGTTTAGTTGTACTAGATCTGTTATCAGTTTATTAATTTATCCTTTTTACATTTTATTTTATTTTATTGGGATAACAAACAGTAGTATATTAGGGTTTACAGTTGAAGTACTTAATTGCTAGAATTATAAATATACTACATTAACAGCTTTTTGTAGTTTATGAACCATTTTCGGCATAGGAGGATCGAATAACACAGTGGTAAAATTTTCTCACGCATCGCAACACTATGCATCACCAAAAAACCAAATCGATTACGGGCATCGTTTATGACTACATACCTATACATAAGTCACTCCTGTTACCCAGAGGGACACACACCACGGATTTCCATTTGCTACGATCCTGGCGTACTTCTTTCACCTCATTCGCACGCACCACATGCCTCATACTCGGTCCTTGGTTAAGAATACTCCTCACTTGACCCTTTTGCAGAACATCGCCGATTTGGTCTAGGTATGTTCGCCGAGGTCTTCCCCTTCCCGATACTCCACTAACATTCGCCTTATATATTCCTTTTGTCACTTTTCTTCCATTCATCCTTTCTACATACCTACACATATTTATAACTACTAAGAAAATGAATATAATATAACATCTCTCATAGACTTAGGTACATTTTACACGTCGACTTCTACCTAAACTAAAACGAAGCTACAAAAATAAAATATATTCAACAATAAATCCTATTTTGTACCATTTAGTCAAAGCTATCAGCTCGTGAAAATACTGGTAACATCTGTTTACAAATTAAACCTCATTTGTCAGTCAAGACGACACGAACCACGAAGCTTGAATAATTTTCTTTCGTCGTACTCGTAGCGCCATCTCTTAGCCATGTTTCGAACTAACTCGGGCTTGGGTTTGCAAATTGTAGCGGCGTGTTTTATGAATGGCGAGAGGCCGGTACGTGTTCTGATTGGTTTTGTGAATGTATATTTGAAGGTTAACTATGTAAGTATATATTTTGTTTTGTCACTTTATTTTTGACGAATTCGGTTGCTCTTTATACTTAGGGACTGCATTGGATTCGTCTGCATACTTTCTGGTAGCCCGTGCCGTGACAATGTGAATGTTCAACTTTTAAATTTGTATTTTTTAGTGATAGCCGAGTGGTATGACCGTTGGACTCCCACGTCAAAACTCGCAAGTTCAAATGCCGGTGAGCGGCAATGGCTTTTCGAATTCACGTGTGTACTAGTACCGCCGCTTGCACTGTTTTTAGTATTAAGGTTTTTCTGTATTCTTTGTTTCTTGGTGTACAATAAAGAATATTATTTATCTATCTACTATAAATTAGTTATCAGTTGCTAAAAATTGTGATCGAAACCATTGTGAGGAAACCGGCAACTTGAGAGATGTTTTAACGGTGTATAAAGCCATGTCAGAAGCCTACAGGCGGTTTAAGCTGACCAGCTTGTTCATCAACCAAACGATGAGAAAGAAAGAATTCAACAAACTGTTTACAATACCGTTAATTAAATCCAAAATCTTTGAACCAGCTTACAGCGGAAGCTAACTTAAGCATTACATAACGTAGGGTCCCTACGCTCTAAATCTCATTAAGCCGGACTCATAAATTTTATTTCAGGGGTGGCTCTGTCTGGATTACAAATAGTCTCATTACATTGTTTAGATAACACTGATAGTGTTTAAATTAAGGGCCGATACCCTACCTCGGTTTCATTGAAAACTGGCAAGGGTAGAGATTCTATTAGGCGATATTTTTAATTGGGATTTTATAACGTGTAGAAAAAATTTCGATTCAAAGGGGTGCGTACGGTGGTTTTGTGGACAATAGGTAGGGATGACTAAAATTTATATCTTTGTAGTAACTTATTGGTAATGGGGGAAACACATGTGTTTTGTCTGCCCGTGGCCATGAATGCTGTAAAGGGTTCAAAACGTCGGGATCAAAAATCAATTAAAAAACCGCGATGAAATCCGTAAACCTAGTGTCATTTCAACACATGTGTTTTACTTATATTTTCTGTCATGATGTAATTGGTTTTTTTATATCTTGTCCGGAACTTTGTATTGTTCTATGTCGTGACTGACAATCAAACAAACTATGCGTCCAAAAAATACCTAAGTATTTCTTCCCTATGGATATCGAAGTAGCAACTCTTAACTCAGAAATTAAATAACTTAGCCACACTGCTAGAAAAGTCGTCCAACAAGGAAATCGTTCAAACTAACCTTTTCAACTAACACTTAATTTTTTTCTGTGTTAATCTGACTTTGTGTGTAAATTAAACTAAATACTTACTTTAAGTCTTACACTTAAATGTCTCAAAAAAGCAAAATACCGACTCACATAAATACAAGAATAAATGTTAAACTACAGCACTAACCCATTTATACAGCTCAAACAAAAGATTTAGTCAGTGTACAAGCTTCCCCGCAGCGCGTGGTTGCCAACTAGCGAAGTTGCAAACTGCGCTCAGCGGCGTAGTGTCAAGGAGACGTGTTTATGGGACCGCAAATTTGGTGCCCCTACCTTGGACGAGTTCTAATGTAAT
Source organism: Abrostola triplasia (assembly GCA_946251915.1). NCBI lineage: Eukaryota > Metazoa > Arthropoda > Insecta > Lepidoptera > Noctuidae > Abrostola > Abrostola triplasia. Next base: position 1,755,751 of record OX276434.1, on the reverse strand, counting down.
TCCAATATTTGTGGCCTCAAGTTGCTGTGGTTATTTCTTGTATATGTTACTAGCTTTTGCCCGCAGCTTCGGCCGCGTTAAGTAGCCTATGTCCTTTCTCGGGCCTTATACTTTCTACATGCTAAATTTCATCAAAATTCGTCCAGCGGTTTAGTTGTGAAGGCGTAACGGACAGAAAGACAAAGTTACTTTCACTAATATAATTTGTATGGATGTACTCGCGGCAGTCTTGTGTGTTTTCATGAGATTCCTCCGCGCGTAGGAAGACAGTTAAGCCGTTCGTCCAGCCCCTGATGTCTCTGCGGTCGTATCGCCCCGCCGCCGTCGTATGCTATGAGAGTGTGGAAATAAGGAGTGTACCTGTTTTTGCGTGCATACTTGTGCACTATAATATGTCTTGCGTAGATGGCTAGTAACCGAAATTCGGTCTGGAGAGCATTATTATTATTATGTTATGTTATCATGTTTTAAATAGAATGTAGAGGGATGCGTTTTAAACATTAATTGTATTTTTAACACTATTTTGGCACATTTATTGTAACAAAATACACGCAAGACATTGTATAACTTTTCTAGATTTTAAAACAGATAAAATTTAGTATAAGATGATATTATTGAATCTGGTTCGTGAATCATTTGGATACCATGACTATATAATTAATTATTGTTGTTATTCATATGTTAAGGTCAGTAGGAATTTCCTTCCTCCTATGCTATACTGAAACATAAACATCTTCGCCAGTCACCTCGCTACTCATCGTAGCGCTATTTTTGAATCTCACCACGGATTTAGAAGTGAATTCCTAACTTATGTCTTTAGAATACCATGGTAATACTAGTTCATTTCGCAGTTATTTAATAGCACATGACGGTATGGACAAACATGTGCTATTCACACCATTATTAGTTTTGCACGGGGATCGACCTCTATACATATACATCATACCTTTGTAAATTGATGGAAATTTCTCATTGTGTCGATCTAAGAGGGAGGTCTATGTTCAACAGTGGACGTATTCCAGCTGATGATGATACCTTTGTTAACTTATATTTGTGTTGCATATAAAACATTTATAACACCAAAATAAGCATTATAAGAGACGAAAATAAAACCCCACAAGTAAATAAAAATAATTTATTTCTACATACAACAAATAATATAAATGTCCAACACAATATAAGTATAAATAAATATGTTGAAGGATATCCGTTTCCTGCCATTATAGGTATCGAAAATACCGTAATAAAATAACTGAGTGTTGTTAAAATGGTCTGGATATTTTATGAATTTATTCTAAATATGTGTATGTTATGTACCTATTTACTATTGAATAAGATAAGGTACATAAGATTTAAGACCCTCGTTGGTCTAGTGGTTGCCAAGCGCGACTGCTGAGCACGAGGTCCTGGGTTCGAATCCCGGGTCGGGATTTTCCATTAGATAATTCTTAGCAGCAGCACGGAGTCTGGATTAGTGCCCGGTTGATGGCAATAGGCTCGACCCCTATTACTTTGGGACCTAAAAATATAACTGGCGAAATGTGGGTGTACTGTATGTGCACTTCTGCCTACCCCTTCGGGGAATACAGGCGTGATATTATGTTAAGTCAAATGAATGTAGCGTTCAAAGTGTTAAGAAAAGACTACACCTAAAGATAGTTTAACCGTGTCTACTACTAGCTTAGCTGTTCAATCTGTGTCTGTAGCCCTTAAGTATTACCAGTATCTTCACTGATATTGGTCTACTACCCCTTAAGGGCTGCGTAACACAGAACAAACACAACCCATTTCAACCCTGTCCCTACATCAAGTGCATTTACTGACGCGTACATTTACAGCTCATTTATTCCAAATAATACCACTATCTAGACCCCTATACTGAGTTAATTCACAAATCCCTTGAAATCTTCTCGGGTCTCGAATGAAATTTATGGGCTCCGCTTAATTTGGTGCTTTAAAACGTGATTCGCTGGACTGTGACATGGTTGGAGCTTTGAAGAAATGATAAAGGGGATGAACGTTATATTTGGCGATGGATTACTTTAGTTAACTCTCTTTGATATTAATAATATTGAGTTATGTCTCTACTGGTCATGATTATAAATATTACTATATCTGGATTTTTCGTTGAATCTTAAAGAGTTGACTGACTCGTTGGTGTTGTTGCTTAGGGTGACTGCTGAGGGTGAGGTCTTGGGTTCGAATCCCGGGTCGGGAAAAGTGGTACTGGGTTTTTTCGGTTAGTTATGGACTGGGTACAAATCCAGAGTCCGTGCTGCTACTGAAAATGTTCTTAGTAGCAGCACGGAGTCTGGATTGGAAATTTGCCCGGTTGATGGCAATAGGCTAGCATTCTTTAACGTTGGGACCTTTAACATAACTGGCAAAATGTGGGTGTACTATATGAGCACCTCTGCCTACCTCTTTGGGAAATACAGGCGTGATGTTATGTTATATATAAAGGATAATTATTATGTCGGTACATATATCACTGGATCAACAATAAATGCTTCGTAAGGGGATCGAACCCGCTTAACAGGATAATCTCAGCACTTAGCTAATGTTCCAATCGAGTCGTTCGAAGCACCATGTCTCGAAGGATTTAAAATAAACATTAACAATGGCCACTTACATTTGTGATCACATTACTCATGCATACATTTCATTTTGCTTTCACCACTTGATTATCAAGTAAATTATTCTTAATTGAGGTACAAAAGTTAATATCGTGTAATATTATGTAATTAACTGCCTCGTTGGTCTAGCGGTCCTAGGTTCGAATCCCGGGTGGAGCAAAATGTTACAGGGTTTTTCGATTAGGTAATTCTCAGTAGCAGCAAGGAGTTTCGATTTGTGCTCGGTTGATGGCAATAGGCTCGCCCCCTATTACATTGGGATCTAAAAAACATAACTGGCGAAATGTGGGTGTACGGGTTTATTTTTACTTCTCCCACTGAATGTGCACCTCTGCCTACCCCTTCGGGGAATACAGGCGTGATGTTATGTTTATTATTTATTTAATTATAAATAAGGCTATTGCCTTATTTTATTGTATGACACCAAAATTGACACTTGTACACTGTACAGGGACAGAGCTATGACAGTTTTTCTTTTTGATTGGTATTTTTACTTCTACCACTGAATGGTGACCGCGTTTCACAAACATGAAATATCACATACACAAACACCGACACTCGGGTAGCATATGAGGAACTTACAATTTTTATCCCGTGCTGGAATCGAACTCTTAGCGCAGCTTAGGAAGCTTAAAATTGTTTCTTTAATGTTGGTGTCATACAATAATGTCAATATGAAGCTATTATTGTGACCCTTAAAATGACATATGTCAGAATTGAAGAGCACCTATAATGATGTGCCCATTCTCCTTTCCATACAAACTTCAGTTGCGAAACGCAATGGCAATCGCTTTGTAAAACATAATACAACTGCATCTAGTTGGAAAACGGCAAAGCTTTGCCCCGCAGACGGTGAAGAGAATTATTACTTGTGACCTTTGTTTTCTGGTAGTTCCCGAAATATTTATTGTTCTTATTTACTGTAGAAGGTACTTACCGAAGTTTGTTCTTAGGAACCATATCATAGTAGCTCGTTGATTTAGGTTGCAAGCTCGAGTGCTATGATGCTGGGTTCGATGTCTAGGCCCGGCAAAGGGTAATTGAAAAATCTATCAGGTAATTAAAATTGCTAAGTGGTAGATGTTGCATAGGATTCCCGTGTTGGAGAAAGTATTTTTGGATTTTGCCAGTACGTAATTTTTAGGAATACCAAGGAGTCTGAATTGTTGCCCGTTCATGGCAATAGACTCACCCCATACCTTTGTCTATTGGACAAAATGGGGGTCTGAAGTGTGCCCCTTCGAACTGGTATGGTTATCCTATTAATATTAAATCTTAATACTATCCCACAGAACGTTGAGAACGTCCCAAGAGAAAGTTACCGACAGCAGCTTCAGTCGCATGGAAAATGTCTTTGAGTCCTCCTTCCTTATGTTACTTTTGAGAGATTCAGCGGTTTTATACTGACTTACTATTACATACATACATAAAGTGAAGGCTGTTTCCCAGAGGGGTAGGCAGAGACCACGGATTTTACTATTCTACTTATTACCACTTTTGACCAAAGGTGTCGAAATACCAATCATTCATGATATAGGACTCCCATTGTCTCATTACTCTGTTAATTTTGGGGATAAATAAAACAAAATTGGTTTAAAAAAATTTACACCATTATTTTATTCATACAAAAAATGCCTTGTCAAAATACTTTATACAACGTTATACACAATAGATGAACGTACATGATTATATTAGGAGAGAGGTGTGAGCTTATCTTGAGGAGGATGATCTTTACAACTAAAGAAAAATACAAAAAACTTGGTGAATACTTTACATTTTCATTCAAGAAATAATTTATTTATTTCTTTACAAATTTATAGATCAGAATTTTGGATAATGGGGCTTATTAACATCGATGCAATATGATATTTATAAAAGACGTGTCATAAATATCAACATTTTTCTAAGTAAATAAATAAATGTACCCAATGATATGTAAATAAGTATAGATACGTCATATGCTAACAAAATGAACGAGTAAAGTGTTCCGAACTTTGAGTCCGAACTGCACTAGTCTTATTTCAAATCGTCCAACAATTGTACTACCCAAGACTAAAACTGTCCCCTTTTTTATTCTTCGCAATGAGCGCGCTGGTAACATATCTGTACTTTTTTGAAATATCATTGTATGTACCAAAAGACCACATAAATTAAACGAAATTAAAAGTCTAAAAATGCAAAAAAAATCTTTGACTATAAAGTAGACCGTATAACAATCAAAACCAATTGCCAAATTTTCTCAATAGCATAATAAACATTTCTAATTACCATTTTTCTTTCCTTTTCTCAACCCTAATCCAGTATAAAGAAACCTAAAGCCAGTAATAAAATTTAATCACTAGTAAGGGGACTTTGTTTTATTTGGGGCGTAAAACCAATTTGCTTCTTGCACTCATACTCCGCTCCCTTTCTAACTAGCAGATGCTTGTATGGCGTTATCCTTTTCCCTCTCGCCTTGGTTCCCCTCAAGACTTTCGGCAATAGTCCATGATAGTAAAATAACAGTAAATTAAACACCTTAATTTAGATATGGGGATTATAAAGCAATAATGTTTTCTCTCATTATTTTATCAGGACATTTTGTTTTGGAATATCGTTATTTTTCTCTTTTGTTTTTTCCTGTCACTGTAGAGACATTTTCTCATGAATAATTAAATTGGTATAGCTACAGAATTACGTTTTGTTTAAGTTTTTTTTTTAAGCGTGTAACTATTCTAACAACTGTCATAAGTAATGTAAATTTAAAAGTTCAGATGAAGACAAAATCTTAATTACAGTATGACAAACAATTGCTTTTAATTTTTCTTACTACCCCTTTCTTTCAGTGCTTCTCTTGGGTTTTTCAAGTTTTACTGTTTTTATTCACTAAATAAAGTATAATAACTTAGCCTGAAATGGACTATAAAAGTAAAAGACAGTATAATATAGGTACCTACTAGTAAGGATTAAGTAAGAAAGTACTATGTACTTACATGATTACTGTTGTAGGTTATTGAAGCGGTTTGACGTTGCCTATCATATTCTGGTTCCAATACATACCAACTTCATGATTCATCACTTCAGCCTAATGCAGTCCACTGGACGTAGGCCTTCCCCAGGGTAAGCCATAAGGCCTGCTCTGCCATTTTTGCCACCCAGCCACCAAGCAAGATCGGGAACTGGAGGCCGTTTTCATTGGCTACTCTTCATCGGGGGTTTTGCCCATAGTCACCACCCTGGGCAGGTGCATTGGCAACCGACTTCATGAGTTTAAAAACCAAAATATTGATAAACTACCATTTCAGCTCGATAATTTTCATACAAACTTGTAGCTTAATAATTAAATTATTAATTCACGTATTTTCCTTTACCTTTTACATAAATATTCTTTACCTTTTACGTCATTCACAATCAAAAGATTCAACAAACACCCAGCGCAACTCTTATTAAGTTATGCGCGATCTGAATACGGAACTCGGTTCACGGGACCGCTTTACATTAAATTGTGCTTCGACGCGCGCCGTTCAATGTGCCAGGTTAACACTGATCTATGCAAAATGCTGGGAACTACCGCATATAGAGATGCGACCACAACCCGTTATCGTGTAGACTTGTGTTTTCTTTATGTGCTTGTGGTATTCTAACCTCCTTGCTTATTAATGCGGTGTGTATACTTAATTCGTATACTAACTTTGTTAATTATTTATGTTGTGTGGTTATACAACACAATGCTTTGTCTTCTACCATATGTAATTTGACAAGTGAGAGAAAGAGAGCTAAAGGCTAAATGACGATCTGATTAGCGCAGTGGCTAAGCGATTGGACTGCTGCGCTAAGGGTTGCGGGTTCGATTCCCGCACGGGGCAAAACTTTGTGCGAACCACAGATGTTTGCCCCGAGTCTGGGTGTTTGTGAATGTGAATATTTCATGTTTGTGAAACGCACCTACAATACAGGAGAAATTCCTAGTGTGGGGCGACGAAAAAAAAAAAAAAAAGTGTAGTAACTATATATATGGGAGTTATATACCTAGCTGGTATCTGTATTTGTAGGACTATAATTATGTATTTCATCTATTATACATACATCATTAGTTAGGGCTTATTTGAATTAACAGTGTAAGAAGCAACGTAGTTTTAACAGCTGTCTCCCGGCTGACAATGGTAAAATAAACGAAGCCGACCTGATTGGCGCAGTGGCTAATAGTGCTGCGCTACGGGTTGCGGGTTCGATTCCCGCACGGGATAAAAATTGTGCGAACCGAAGATGTTTGTTCCGAGTCTGGGTGTTTGTGAATGTGATTAAAAAAAAACTCTTAAATAAACAATTTATGTACCGTTTAGCATAGATGCGTTTAAAATTCAGTAGACTATACATGCGTACCTTACGAAATAAGTAAATGAAGGATCCTGACCTAGTATTGTCGACCTAGTGTTTTCGACAACGACGGATATTCAAATAAACGGTACATAAATCACCTTAAATAAAACTAAGGTCCCAATTAACAATATTTTTCACTTAAAAATGAAACAAAAGATTCAATTAGAGGCAGGCAATTGCAGGTTTCTAATTGCTGGCTTTACCAAACATAATTAATGAATAGATGCCACCATTTTGTAATATGATCTTCATAGGTATAATACACACGCTATACTCAGCTTACTCCTTTGGTAGTTCTGTGATTCTAATACATACGCTTTGTCTTTGATAATTAAATTAATATTAACAGGGCAAATCCTCTGCCTTCTGTTGATAATACAAAATGATTATTAGATCTGGTTATCTGTAGGCAAAATGCTGATAGACTCTCTGTTGTTTAGTCTATGGATTAGTTTTTTTATTTTAACCGGCCAGTTTTCTTAAAAACAATAGAAAGTGGTCTAGGCCAACGACTGGACGGGCGTATCAAGACAAGACAGCCTAGTAGGTGTCCTATGTAAGTAAGAATGAATATTTTTCTTTTATTCGCCTAAGAACTTAACCTGCGATACATATATACATTACATTGAGTTATAACCTAGTTAACGTCAGTTCCGTTCTTCGGAAGGCACGGTAAACCGTTGGTTTTGCATCTGATTTCTCTCTGATCGTGTCGGTCTACCGTCCCATCGGAATATGAGGGTGAGGGAATTGGGTGTGCACCTGTGTTTAAGCGCATACTTGTGCACTATAATATTTTCTGTGTATTTGGCTAGTCACTGAAATTCGGTAGGAAAACATTATTTATTAAACTTAAAGGACATCGTATGCCTAAATTCACCAACAGGAATAACAAACACAAGCCAAACTCATATAAATCAAATTCAATAAAAAGTATACTTAATAATAATCAAACATCATTCCTATATCATTTTATACGACAAAATCAGTTCCAATTTCCAGTACAATTTTACCAAACACTCCAAACAGTAATCTTTATCGATATCGTGATTACCGAGAACACAACCTTCTTATGTACATCTGGTTCCTTATTATGAACTTGTACTACACTGCAGAAACCGGCGACTTCCACAGCGAAAAAAGACCTGGTGAGTCTCTTCAATTTAATTTCAATTCTAATACAGGACCAATGCAAAATTATTATTAATTTTAACGGTTAATTTAGTTTATTGCAACAAAATGCTGTCAATCTTTTGATCTCTGTTAGTTTCTCCCAATAGATATGATGGTGCTTTCACATGTTGCGTGGTACCAACCGCCGCGTCCGCGCCGGCTCGGACCCTGAGTCATGCGCCATGGGAACCAGTGGAGCGAGGCACGACGCGCCGAGTCACGCGCCGCCCGTCCCGCCCTTGGGAACTCAGTACGAACAGTGCGTGGCGCATCGCTCGTCCACAGGCCGGTGCGGCGCGTGCTACCACGCGCCATGTAAAAGCACCACGACATTGAAATAATTTGGCGCCAGTGTTAAGTTTAAGAGTTCCGAAACCAAAAAATTCCAATACAATTTGGTCGGAATTCAATTGGAGAGTAAGCCACCAATGCAAGTTAATAATAATAATAATATGATTCTTTATTTCTCTCACAAGTTCATAGTAACCTCGCAGTACAACGATTCAGAAAGCCCACACCTCTCAACTATACACGTTAATGAGTGAAATTCGAGTGCGTTAAAACAGAGCTTTATACATTACATCTACTTAATATTAAAGGTATATTAATTTACAACATTCATACTGTGGATATTCACTTATTGGCCTGCGAAGACCGGGCGGAACGGCAGAGGATATTAAATCAATCAAAAATAATATTTACCTAATTGAAATAAGGTCTATATTTCAATGCCCGGTGATCGGCCTCGGAGCGTCGCAGCGCAGATGCGGCGGATGAAGCAGAGCATTTAAATATATACTGTCATTCGATTAGATAGGTATTAAATTTGATTAATACACTCCGAATCCTCTGCTGTTCTGTCGGCCGCTCCTCGTGGGCTATTATTTTTTGCGTATATACTTTGTGCTCAGAAATAAAACACCTGCAATTAAACGTGGCGTATTTAAAGAGTAGTGATCGGCTATTGATTGCTGCTTACGGATAATTGACTGCTAGAACTTGCAGGCTAAATGGTTACATCTATTCCTAAACGGTGGTGATTAACGATTCGAATATATACATTTGATTTCCAGTATCAGAAACTACTTTAAGATTTGTTATAACAGACCTTATTTTTAGTGCATTTCCAAAAGACGTGTGCAATACTCGCCACTGCTTTGCATGGCTTTAAATTTGAATTTCGAATCCAAAAAAAAGAAGAGCATTCAGTACTACGTGACATTTTATAGATTTTCACTTATATCAATGAGAAGTATCAAGTCTACTGTTTTGCCTGACTAAATTCAGAGGATGTGATACCAGAAAAAACATTATCATGCAACTGTAAAGAGAGAACGTCAGCATAATCTGAAGTAACGTCTACTAAAATACCTTACAAAAATTGCATGGCTTTTCCCCTATCCCGAGAAATTACCGTGTGGACACGATGCCATATTATCATGCAACTTCTTGCGTATCTTTTAGGGAAAATATACGAGAATTCCAAGCAAGAGCTAAAAAGTTTCTTTTAAAATCACACACGGGATAATGTTGAGTTTTAAAATTACAAAGGCGTAGTTAGTAATAACATGTTGGCTTGTATCCTAACGAAAACAAACTGTGTTGTTTGCTCTTATTATGTTATGTTTCTGAACCAGGGTTTAAAGCAAGCGTTCTACTTTATATTTTTCATGGCTAGATATATGTAAAATATTGCTAAAAAGTTTACAGAGTGATTTTAAATGTACCAAAAAAATACTCGTTTAAAAAACCAAACCCCGCGTTTTATTTTCGTTCCCTCACACCCAATTATCTTAAAAGTCTTTAGAGATTACTTTTCTATTCCATACACTCGTAAATCTTCCTTGTTTTATACAGAACTTAGCTAAGTGTTAGTCATTATACCCGTGCACAGCCATCAATCGCCGGCTTAATAGTCTGTATCTCATATACTTAAACTAGATGCGTCGTTACTTAAGTAAAGAAAAAACTAAAACAAACACTCCATAAAACTACAACGGTGAAACTAGAGCTAAACATCATATAACCGGAATTGGTTTCATGGAATCTATAAGTTTTCATTTCATTTTGTATTGGTATTACAGGATCTACTATATAAGGTGGTATCTCTGTTGTTTTTATAGCTTCCCTCGGGCACGGAAGGGATTCAGGAGGGATTTTTAAAACAGTCCTCTTAACACCCTTTTTGGATATTTCATTACCGTCGTCTTTAGATAGGTCGCCTGGTAATGTCTTTTTTTCCGTTACGTTCATTTTGTCGTTCAATGTCTCGATAGTCAGGCCGGCGTGAAGTATGTCTTGATTATAGTCGAGTTTGTTGTCCATAGCATCGGGCATTTTGTTGTAAGCCGAGCTCACGATAGGTGGGTCCATCCTGCATGTAACACCGTCTAAAGACTCTATTGTATTTTGGCTTTTTGTCTCATTTCGTAACAAGTGCATCCATTTTAACCTGCAGTCGCACATGAAGCCGTTTTCTGTAAACACACAAAACATACACGTTAATTTATATAGTTAACTTCAATTATATAGCTGGAAACATACCGGACATTAAAACAAAACTTCAACGAAACCGCCTAGAGTCAGAAACTTCAAACTAATTTACAATTAATTTAGGAATAAAACGGATTATACAACATTTTCCACTTCTGTCTGCCCTCATTCCATCTCAACTAAGAATACCCCTAGGCATCATAAAAGACCAAACTTTCCAAGTGTGTTAAAGTTAATAATAACGTCTCAGTTTCTACACGTTTAATATTCATCGAATGTTTTAAGTTCATGAAACTCGACATGAGGAAGTATTATATATTCATTATTACCTTCGAGCAGTAGATTACTGTTTTGCGGCTTCAAGTTGTCCAATATAGGCTTGATATTGTCGAAAGTTAATGCGTGTAGTTCATTGGAGCGCAAGTCTAAAGAGCTCAGCCCCCTCACCCCCTCGAACAGTCCCGACGGGAGCGACGCTAGTTTATTGTCATCAAGGGACAACTTTCGCAGTTGAGACAGTCCGTCGAATGCCCTCTCCGATATATACCGCAAATCATTCTTCCCCAACAGTAATTCCTGTAGATTCCACAGCTCAGCAAACGTGAATTCCGTTAAATTTTGTATTCGATTCTTTCTCAGATCCAATTTCCTCAGATTCGCCAATCCGTCGAATGTCCTCCGGTTCAAATAGTATATGTTGTTCTTATTCAAATCCAATTCCAGCAAATTGAACGTGTGTTGAAATGTGCCGTTTCTGATCGTTGATATATTATTCTTGGTGAACACTAGCTTCTGCAGTTTTGGCAGATCGTAAAACGCTTCGGCATCGATGTCTATGATCATATTTTCTTCCAAATTAAGCGTTGTTATATTTGGTAGGTGAGCGAATGAGTACTGTTGTAAAGTTTCGATTTGGTTTTGAGATAAGCTTGCCTCTTTGAGGTTAGTTAGGTTGGCAAAGGAGTAAGGAGTGACGTCAACTATGTTCCCGTATTTTATATTAATTGACCTCAAGCGCTGTAAGTACAATAAAGCCTTTGTAGGTATATAGCCTAAAGCGCCATCGACTCGGACGTTAAAAGACAAAGTTTGCAAAGTTGGTTGGGATGCAAAACTCTGCCAGATGAGATCGTCGCGGGGTATTCCTCCGTTGAACACCCAACATTCCGCTTTGGTGGCATTCCTCGGCTCCCTAGTATTTTCGCAGTAGCAATGGACTTTTGAGTCCCGATCTGTGATGTCGCAGATATTCTTTTGGAAGCCACCGCTCTTCTCTTTCGTGCGTCTCTTGTTGTTGTCCCTCGCGTACACGTTTATTGACATTTCATTAACAAGAGCGAAAGTGATCAATATGTAGATTACGCCGGCAATTCGTCTCTCCATTGTCATCTGTAACAAGCGAGAGTGATTATGTTAGGACAGCTTGTTTGTTGAGATTAGTATTAATTTGTGTTTTGCTTAAATTAGATAAGTGTGCCAATTATTTTCTTTTAATATCCGAGTTATAATTAGTTTACCAAAATACTAGAAAAAGGTGGTTTTGAATTGGTGTTATTATTTTGGTGCTAAGCGCTAGTGTTAGGAAAAATTGTGATAGTAATAACAATTTCTAGCTATCATAATATAGTGATGTGGTTCTTATGTAGTGTTAGAAAAATATTGGTGGTAATACCTGTTTCTAGCGATCATATTTTTTTCTATTGGAATTTAAATATAAATATTTCAGGCAGACATGTATAATAATCCTAATATAATAATATAAAGGTTAATCCCATATAAGTAATAAATAATGGCAAGAAACCCCTGTGGCGAGGCACATCACTAACTGAGTTAAGGCCAAACCACAACACTACAACCGCTTTAATTAATTTCACATGCCGTTTACCACATCCGCGAATTAAACCTATTTGCTACTTTCTACATTAACAATCATTATTATTACCGCCTACGCCGCATATTCGTGTGGTGTGTCGTGATGGCTCAGAGGGTAACGTAGCTGTTTTATAATGCATGGTTACGGCTTCAAACAAAGGTAAGTGATATCAGTGTGACATTTCAATTGTTTTTTATTAATGATTTTTGATACCTACACTAATCCCTACTAATATTATAAAGGCGAAAGTTTGTAAGTTTGTTACTCTTTCACGTAAAAACTGCTGAATGGATTTTAATGAAATTTCATATGGAGGTAGCTGACACCCTGAATTAACGCATAAGCTACTTTTTACTCCGAAAAAATGTAGCTGGTAACACCGCGGGGCGCAGCTGGTAATAATAAATTGTATTGATAATAAATGCGACAATATTTACGGATTTTTATAAACTGAAAAAAAAAACAATTTTAAATATCAATATTTTATTTATGTTTTTTTTTATTCAAATCCCTTAAAGTACGAATTATAAGAATAAAAACATTAAAATCATCTGTCCCTTTCGAAGCGACCTAATCCCGGCTTTGTACAAGTTTAAATTCGTATTATACTTAGATTTATTTTCTTTTGTCATCTTCATGGCTTGATAATTAAATAATGGAAGTATTAACTATACAAAGAGATCCAAATTAAAAAATTTTAAGTATCTACTCGGACTAATGGGAAAGTGGTTTTATTTACTTTAGTGAAAATACAGTACACGGTTGAATGAACCTAGGATTTTCTCCTAAATCATGGATGCCTCGTTGGTCTAGAGGTCGTTAAACGCCCCATATGAGACTGCTGAGCATGAGGTCATGGGTTCGAATACCAGGGCCGGCAAACTTTACTGGGTTTTCCCCCTAGGTAATTCTCGGTAGCAGCATGGAGTCAGGATTTGTGCCGGATTAAATATTGGCAATAGGCTCACCCCCTATTACATAGAGATCTAAAACACAATTGGCGAAATGTGGGTATACTTCTTTCTTTTTCTTTTTTTTTAAAAAAAACGTCGCCCCACACTAGCAATTTATCTTGTATCGTGGGTGCATTTCACAAACATGAAATATCACATACACTAACACCCAGACTCGGGACAAACATCATACTATAAGAATACAGACGCGATGTTATAGAAAGATTGCAGCTTTCTATTGTTTTTAGACATACAATTGCCAAAAGCATGCCAGATCGCACGCAACCCGTTTGCCATACTACTTGCAGTTCTACTTCCTATGGGTACCGGGATTCGTGCCTGATCGCGCGTTTAGCGTTCGGTCAATTTAATTTGGCACTACGATAAATTATGATTCGTGATAAATCTTTTTGGAATATTAATTCACTTAATTTACATCTTTAGTAAGGATATTCTTATTTCTTGTTTATTTTCAGTCAGGTTCAGCCCGCTTACCATGAACTTTTAAAGCAGGGAATTTTCTGCTGTGGGAGCAAGATGCAATATTATACTGCACGTAGCGGCGTCTCGCTTCCACAACGAAAAATTGTACTGTAAAGCTGGCGTCTCCTTCTACTGCGGAAAATTTCCTGCTGGAGTTTATGGTAAAGGGGTTGTTGCTTTTATGACAGTAATTTTTCAGGAGTGAGAACTCATCAAAGTTGGGTCATGTAATAGAGCACCTAAGTATTTCTGCATTTTTCAATCTTAGCTAATCTCTTTAGCAAAATTCCCTTTTGCACCTCACGTAAACTTGTTTATCCTCCAAAAAAGCTCATAAGCAAATGTTTCCAAAGCCACACTTCATTCGATCCTCAACATGCACAAGTCTTTTCCCATTAACGCGAGACACCGCCACAGCTCCTAAAACAAGTTCCATTAAATTGAACTCCAATCAAGATTTTCGTACCAAAACGAAAGCTGGAGCATCCAAACACAAGTGCACAGTAATCCCTCAGGGGGCTTACAGGCGCTTTCAAAATGTAATTTAATTCATGAAACGTATAATCCGAATGAGTTTCAAATTATTAATGGGCTAGTGCTGAGTGACGTCACATTTGAAACGGATCCGAAACGGTTAACATGATTCGGTAAGCATGATTTGATTAGTGAAAATGTTGTTTTAATATTAATTTCGGTTCAATCTATCACTATTTGTTGCAACAAGCTGTAATATAATAATCATTTATTTGACAAGAATATGGTACAAAACATAACATAGAATCACGCCAGTTTTCCACGAAGGGGTAGGCAGAGGTAAATATATAGTACACCCACATTACGCCAGTTGTTTTTAGGTCCCAATGTAATAGGGGCGAGCCTATTGGCATCAACCGGGCACAAATCCAGACTCCGTGCTGCTACTGAGAATCATCTTATGAAAACATCCAGTATCATTTAGCCCGACCCGGGATTCGAACCCAGGACCTCGTGCTCAGCTGTCGCGCTTAGCAACCACTAGACAAACGAGGCTGTCAAATGGTACAAAAGTTGTTAAATATATAAAAAAACCGACATATCCGACTTTAACAGGCATCCGAATAATGTTTAAGGTTTTGTTTAAATCTAAAACATAGGTAGCTTATACATGACCAATGTACTGATTAGTGCAAGGTTTAGTTTATTTGATAAACTCACATCGGTTATAAAATGTTATATGATGTACGCCATTTACAATATTGCCCGAGCTGCCTAATTTATTACAATGATGTTAAAATTATTGCAAATTTTACTTTTAAAACCTTGTTGATAATTCTAAACTTGGTAGAATAACACCCAACAAACTTGAACAAAAAGGAAAACCGTTCCAGTACATCGTTTTTCTATTACCCCAATAGTCTGAACGACACTTAATAATCCTTTATTGGGGACCGATATAATTCTAATAACTTGGAAATTTACAGCGCCGTCGTCCGCAGAATCTAAACGACAGGAAAGGGTGCAAATGCGAGTCATTTTAAGATATCTACTGTTACATAAGATAGGACTTACGTATTTGCGGCACGTTCAAAAATGTTTTAGGCATTTTTTTGTGATCGGAGATATTGTCTGTGTGCTTGATCTTCATGCCTGTTTACCTTCGGATTTTATTTTACATAACATATAAAAATATGCCTGTTATGCCTTGGGTAGTAGGAAACTGTAGGTAGAAAGAAGTGTGCTTCTTTTTGAAGCGAAATGATGGCGCATACTCTCCCAGTGTATGCGCCATCATTTCGCTCATCTTTAAATTGGCGAAGAACCTATTGCCATAACATTATTTATTGTATTCACACTATTCTTAAAAAATTATACACCCATATTTTTCCGCCTAAAATTAGCCTTATCCTTTTCATTTAGGTCCGAATTAGAAAAAATGTTAAAACTGAAACACACGTTTCTCTGCTAATCAGTGCTTTTTTTCCTTCCACAATTGTTGCTATCATTCAACAATAATTACTTACACACATAATAATTATTATTGAGATGGAGAACAAAATATCATTACTATATCTTAATAGATTTCCCATTAAACCTTCACAATAACACTTTTCCTTTTAACCTCGACTTGAACATCGAGTATTTTTGTCACGTAGCAAGGGTGCTACATCATTATATCAATCCTGTGTGATTATATTCTACCGATTGCTTCAATTACGGGCGAAGTAGTGCAGTCAATTAATAACTTGACTGTCCTTAATTTATATAAACGTCAACTGTTGATTGGTTTACTGGGAAGGCAGATGTGTGCAGCTGTAAGTCGGCAAAAGAGGGATATACTTATTATGCAATTTATCTATATTCATATTAGTTAAGATAGTATATGCGAAAGCGCAGCACTTATGTTTATTCGTCTACTTCTGTAACAGAAGGAAAAAAATACCAATAGTATTTGAATTACCATTTGAAAGTCGCATATCAGTAGAAAATGTATTGGAACAAGTTTAAAAGTATATCATCATCTGCCGAAAGGCGTGCACTGTTGAACAAAGGCGTCCACCTTAGAACGCCACAATGAACGAAAGCTTGCCAATTGCATCCACCGGTTCAAAGAAAATTTATTAATAAAAGAATAACAACTTAATACCAGTCTTAATCTAGCTTAAACCAGACAAGAAAGCAGCAAACCAAAAGATATCACAAATCCAATCCATCAGAGCAAAACCTCAAACGGTTCCCAGTAATTGTCTCAGCATAAAGTAATAACGTTAAAGCTGAATATTTCCAGTTGGACACGACAGTGTTATGCAAAGAGAATACAGATAAGCGAGCTTCATGAAACATGCGTTTGTAAATTTGAATTTCAAAGCGAACGTCAACGTTCGTTGTACAAACGGAAGTTCGAGTGAACTCTTTCTTTTATCTTGGACGGTTTCACACCGGGGCGAAATATCAAATTGTTAGTCATGAAACAATTAAATTGAATTTATTTTGGGTTTTATGAGTGTTCAGCTAATTGATTAGTATCGTTGTCTAGTGATTGCAAAGTGCGGCTACAGGTTATTAGGACTTGAATTCGTTTCTCTGGCGAACGTATACGAACGTTTGTTGTTCGAGTGAACTCTTTTTTTGGATCTTGGACGGTTTCACACCAGGGCGAAATATTCAATTGCTAGCGAATAGTGATGATCCAATTTAAATAAAATCATTTTAGCTTTTTGATTTTATGAGTGCTAAGCTCATTGTTTGGTAATCTTTAGCTAGAAGCTAATATCATGATATCACACAAATAAACTCAAAGACTAGGGATCCCATACAAAAACTGCGATGCTCAAACCCAAGCTTTTAACACAGCAGCTATATCACTTAACCACTGCGCGATGCAGGTATTAATTTTCAATTGGGAAAACAACATGCACTGCCTTTACGGGAAGCTGAAATGTGTCTCTTGGACAAAGTCGTAGGAAAAACTAGTGCATAAAATACAAATATAATTAAAAACCTTTAGAGTTATGGGTTATTTTCTATAGAAACGAAAATTTGGTAATGCGCATCGATGATTGACGAGATTTTACGCATTGTAGGTGTTTGAAACTTGCACTTAAAAAGCTTATATAATAATAATAATAATTCATTTATTTATCAGACAACAGAGGTCCATCCTTATGTACGAAAATTCCTATTAAAAAGACACATCCAAAAGTATGTATTTTTTCTAATGTAAATAACAGTTCACCTGCCCATCTTGGCAACTCAACCACTATTGACGTTAAACGGTTTGCCAAGTTTGCAGAAAAACTAAATCCTGTCCCTGATACCTTGCCAAGTGGAAGGCTTACTAAACTGTAACTAAAGTAATTATTTATTCATGAATTTGTGTTTTGTTCAGTTTTGTCTAAGCTTTAGAACTGGTCCTCAAACCCCAGTCTAAGACGTACAAAAAAATTGAAAAATAGAGGCATACAACGGTTAAAATTTATTTCCGAATTGAATTATTTCTTCATTCAAATTGCCTGATCAATAAACCTTTTCTGAACTTAAAAAAAAATAAAAACCTCCATACGAAATCTGATAACATTTCATGATTATCATCTTCATTTCAACTCGGTATCACCCATTGCTTGGTACAGGCCTTCCCTTTTCTCTACCATCCTCCTTCATTCTCTCTCTCAAATAGTTCTTATAATCAAATTTTTTTTTTGAACTGCAGTTCAATTCTCGACCTATCTTATACTACTGATTAACGAAATAAATAACAAAGAAACTATATCTTAGCAACTTTTTATCTTATCCAAGCATTCACTAAACAGTATTCACTTATTTATCGCTACGACCGCTCTCGCCTTGAGACCTAGGTGCCATCAATTTGCCTGGTTGACTAACTGTAGTCGACAGATATAGGCTATGTCTGTAACAGTATCGGAGGATTGGATATCTACCTGATGTTTACGCTCCAATACGTTCGAATTGCTGCAAATCTATGTTAAATATATTTGCTCAACTGTAGCTATGTATTGGTTGGTCTGCAAGTAAAGGGAATTGTACGGGATCGTATCGAACTGGTGTGTTCCTGGCTATACCCGTACCTCTAAGTTGCTGGATTGGAGGAAGTACAACTGGTTCGCAATAAAAACACCGAGTGATACACTGTTTAACTGTTTTATTTACACCACAACTTAAAACCTTACCTAACACTATGCACAACTATTAAAACTTAGCCCTAAACTATAACTATAACTTAACACCGAACTATAACTATAAACTTAGCACTAATTAAAACAGGAATAAACTATAAAAAACAACTGAACTATAAACTATGAACAAACTCTGAACTGTATTACACTTGCACTATATCGCACTTGAATTAACTGGACCGCTGCTCAAACTGAACTGACCTAAGCGCACAATGGTCCTCTATTTATAGTGCTAAATCAGATGCACACGTAGTGCCAGCGTAACCGGCCAGTCAAAACCTGTCTGACCAATCAGAGCGCTCGGCTCTCGGTTCGGAGTCAGACAGGTTTCTACAGGTTTCTACAGGTTTCTACAGGTTACGCTGTCGATTTACAAATAATTATACTAACTTAATACTATGCCTACAATCTATTTGGTAAATACACGCTATTGCTAACTTAATTCTATCGGGTATCCCGCACATTCCTCCCGCCGTGCGACGCCGGCCGCTGGTGTCGCAGTTATAGATGGTGCGGGATCGTCACGTTCCACTCGTAGTATTATTGTTTTCTTCACTGGGCGCCGTAGTGTTCCTCCTTTGGTGACCACATCCACAGTGCGTACCACCCCATCTGGGCCGGGATAAGTGGCGCAAATGCGCCCTCTGACCCACATATTTCGGGGGAGATTGCCATCTACTATAAGCACCAGGTCACCGACCTCAGGTAAAACGCCTTTGGTGTGTGGATTTCTTCTATTTTGTAATTCTGGGAGATATTCCTTGAGCCACCTCCCCCAGAATACATCGGCGAGTCTTTGTGAGGCTCGCCAACTTGCTCGGAGGCGCACGTCATTGTCGTTGCACTCCCCGGGAGCCGCGACGCGACCTGGGCCACCCAAAATGAAATGGTTTGGGGTCAGCGCCTCCGGATCGTGAGGGTTCACCGATACATGGGTAAGTGGCCTGCTGTTCACCGTGTGCTCGGCTTCGGCGAGCAGTGTCTGGAGCACTTCTTCGCTCGGGAAGCGCTCGTTGAGAGTGGTGGTCAGTGCTGTCTTCACTGATCTCACCATGCGTTCCCACGCACCTCCCATGAATGGAGCACCTGGCGGGATGAATCGCCAGTCAATCATTTTCCGGGACGCTTCGTCTGCTGTAGCTGCGAAGACGGCCCTCTTCAGTTCTTTCTCCGCGCCGTGGAAGTTGGTCCCGTTGTCGGACCATAGCTGGGTTGGACAACCTCGGCGCGCAATCATTCGGCGCAATGCCATGACTGCTGAATCCGTGTTCAGCGACGCCACGAGCTCGAGGTGGATGGCTCGCGTCGTGAGACAGGTGACTAGAGCGACGTATCTCTTCTGATGACTCCGTCCTACCGTGATGATCAGTGGTCCAAAATAGTCTAGACCGACAAAGGTGAACGGCCTTTGATGGCGGGCCAGTCGACAGGCAGGGAGATCCCCGGTCATCGGTTGCGGCGGAGATGCCGCTTTCATGCGACATCGTAAACATCTTCCTATAATGCTCTTTACCGTAGGTCGCAGACGGAGTATCCAGTGTTGCTGGCGACATTCGTTCACTGTTGTCTCGGTACTCGCGTGATGCAATTGACGGTGTATGTGTTCGATCCATAGTTGGGTCGTGCGATGGTTTCCGTCGAGCACCATCGGTTTCTTCAACTTTTCCGTGACGTCTGTCATGACCGCTAACCTACTTTTCAGTCGAATCTCTCCCTTAATAAATTCTACACTTAGTGCGTGCAGGCGACTGCTTCGTGGTAAGGGTTCCTGGTTTTTTAGGACTTCCATCTCCTCCCGGAAGGATTGCTTCTACGATGCTCGTAGGATTATGTTTTCGGCTTCGCGGAGAAGTTCGGCGTTGAGGGGTAAATACTTTTCTATAATTTCATGCCTCTCAATCGTTTTAGCTTGCAACACTCGTTTATTTGTCTTCCAATCAGGATCGTTGCTACTGTTCCTTTTTGTTCTCCGGTAATTAATTGTCTGCTTCGATCGGCGACAAAGGTGTACAAACTGTAGGACTCGAGCTGTAGTTCGTAGATACCTCTCCCAGCGGGAAAACCTATTGACGTCTGGTATGCCTTCGATGATACTTATGTTTTTCTCGGTCAGATTACAGCTCCTTTCTTCCCCTGTAATTAAATCTGGATTCTTCTCGTCCGGCGGCCAATTTTCTGGAGGCCCGAGGAGGAATTCTGGGCCGTTGAACCAACGATGATCCCGGTTGTAGTTTTCCGGCACATCCCTTGTGGCGTCGTCTGCTGGGTTTAATTTTGTCGGTACCCAACGCCACTCTTTGGTTGAACTATGTTCTTCGATTTCCGCGATGCGGTGAGCGACGAACGGCTTATAGGATCTAGATCCAGTTCTGATCCATGATAGCGTAGTTCTGCTGTCGGTCCAAAATGTAGTCGACACTGGCGTTCGTTCATGCTCCTCTTTTACCGCTGACGCCATGCGTGCCCCAAGTACTGCTGCTTGTAGCTCCAGTCGTGGAATCGACATGAGTTTCAGTGGTGCTACCTTGGCCTTGGCTGTGATCAGGCACACATTTACTCTTCCGTCCTTTGTTATCGTTCGCCAATATATTGCCGCTGCATAGGCAGATTCACTCGCGTCTGTGAATACGTGCAACTGTATTGATTCTGCTGCACTGAAGCCTGGGTAGGTTCGTTGAATGGACATATGTTCTAGCTTCCTGAGATGTGTCAGCCATTTACCCCAACACACAGCTAAGTCGTCGTCCAGGGTTTCGTCCCACGCTGTTCCCCGACGCCACACTTCTTGCAGTATTTGCTTGGCTCTGATCGTGACTGGTGACACAAGTCCCAGTGGATCAAAGAGGGACATTACTATTCTGAGAGCTTCCCTCTTAGTCGGCGTGTTGTTCTGTAGAATGTTCGGCGGTATGCGTGCCAGATTCAAATTGAAGGCAAGCGAGTCTTCCACAGGTGTCCAGATAAGACCGAGCACTCGTTCTGTCTTAACGCTGTCGTCCAGCATGACTGTGTCTTCGGTCTTGGTGACTTCCTCCAGCGCTTGTAGTTCGTCATCGTTATTGATATTTCTGATGAAGTTTACCCTATGGCCAAGCGCTCGCGTATGGCCGCCATGCAGGACCCAGCCCAGTGGTGTTAGTGAGGCCACTGGTTGGCTTCTCTTTCCCCTTTTGACCGTAGTTGCGATGAGTAGATCCCAATTGTCTTGGCCAATCAGGAGTCTGGGTCTGGCATCTTCGTCTACCATATCCCTGGCGATGTCACGGAGATGTTTGCATTCTCTGACCGCCTCCCTGGGAATCTTTTGTGCAGCCAATTCTAGTTTCTTGATCGTTCTTGCGTGCAGCTTGCGTTCGGATGTGTGACGACCTTTTATGAGAAAGTTCACCCTTCGTGATGACGCATCAACCGTGGGCTCACCGTCAAAAGACGCTATTTGAAGTGGCTCACTGGATCCTTCTGCCCCAATTTGATTGGCTAGGCTCTCGTCGATCAGCGTTACGGTAGAGCCGTCGTCGAGAAGTGCATAGGTGTCGGCGGCTCCCGCCGGTCCGGAGATGCGTACTGGTATAATCTTCAGAAATGATACCTTCGGTGTCCACATTGAATGGACCTTTTCTTGTTCTTCTCTAGCGCTGTCGACTTCTTCTTTCTTAGACGCTGCTCTACTAATGGAGTGCAGCATCTTGTGGTGGAAGTGTACACAGTTGTCCATGTCGCATTTCTTCGGCTTACAGCTGTGTTGCTTCGTTCGGATTCTGAGGCACCGAAAACACAGACGATGCTTCTTCGCAATGTCCCATCTTACATCAGTAGCTGCCTTCTTGAATTGTTCGCAGTCTACGATGTTGTGCCCCTGACGATCACATAATCCACACTTTGGTTTGTTCGCTTCTTGGGTGGTGTGTACCCGTTGTTGACGGCGCTTCGTATTATGATCGTTTGTAGTCGCAGCGGCGATGTGTTCTGGTAGCGCATACGGACTACATAGCTCCGCTTCTATTTTAACGAACCTGGTGAATTTCAACAGGTCGGGTTCCGCTCTGGGTTGCGTTGCCGAGTATTGGTACCATTGCCTCTTCATTGTCGGTGTGAGCTTCTCAACAATGGATTTTGTGACCTCCGGATTAAAGAGGTAATGTCCGCAGTTCAGTGCTCGTAGCGTACCCACGATGTTCTCCACTTTGGTGGCAAAGGTACAGACTTCCCGCGGTGATTCTGTGAGACGAGGTAGACTTCGCAGACGCTCCAGCTCGGCCATAGCGATTGAATCTGGCCGGCCGAAACGTAGTTCTAATGTCTTCATAACCTCATCCGGGTCTGCATTCACTATAAGCAGACCTTGGACTGCTTCTTTAGCTATTCCACGCAAGCTTCTTCGTAGTCTTGACATATTTTCCAGCGCCGTTAGTCGATAGGCTGTTTCGCAATAGGCGGCGCGAAAGGTGAGCCAGTCCTGATGAGCTCCGTTGAAAGTTGGTAGTTCAGCATTTCTCATCGGCTGCTGATACTGTGCTGCTTGAATAGCTTGTGTTATCGCAGTTGCCAGTTCTCTTGTATCCATCCTCGCTTCTGGGACGGCTATTGTCGTAGGCTGTTGCCCGACGGGTATTGATGGCATAGACGGCGGCACCCAGGGCGCAGTAGTAGGCCTTGAATTGTAACTATGGTGCGGCGCCGTTGTGTAAATTGGCTGCCATGCTGTTTTCAACGCCTCGTGCGTCGAGTTCAACTGCCAGGATGCGGTGGCGATCACTGGCTGTGGGTTCAGGCGCGGCTGCTCAGTCGCGCAGTTCGGTTGCCAAGACGCGGCAGTGGTCACTGGCGGGTTCGGGTGCGACTGTTCAGCTACGAAGTTCGATTGCCAGGACGCGGCGGCGATCGCTGGCGGGTTCAGGCGCGGCGGTTCAGCCGCGAAGTTCGATTGCCAGGATGCGGCGGCAATCACTGGCGGGTTCAGGTGCGACTGCTCAGTCGCGAAGTTCGGGTGCCAGGACGCGGCAGTGGTCACTGGCGGGTTCAGGTGCGACTGCTCAGTCGCGAAGTTCGGGTGCCAGGACGCGGCAGTGGTCACTGGCGGGTTCAGGTGCGACTGCTCAGTCGCGAAGTTCGATTGCCAGGATGCGGCGGCAATCACTGGCGGTGGGTTCAGGCGCGGCTGCTCAGTCGCGAAGTTCGGGTGCCAGGACGCGGCAGTGGTCACTGGCGGGTTCAGGTGCGACTGAGTCGCGAAGTTCGATCGCCAGGATGCGGCGGCAATCACTGGCGGTGGGTTCAGGCGCGGCGGTTCAGTCGCGAAGTTCGGTTGCCAGGAGGTAGTGGTTCTCACTGGCAACGTGTTGTTCACAAGTTCAGTGTTCACAGGTTCAGTGTTCATTTGTTCGAGTTGCGGGAGCGCGCTGCTGACTCCCGCCGGTAAAGTCGCCGGGATGTCCCATGACACGGCGGCGGTCACTGGGACAGCAGGATCGGTCGACGACTTCACTTCAGCTTGATGGGTTCTGATAGTGGTGTCGAGTAGCTGACTTGACTGGAGCCAAGTAGTTACCCGATGATCGTTACCGATTTCCGAGGCAACGGAGGACACATCTTCATCACTTATGTCGGCCTCTACTTCGGCGAGACGTGCGGCGGCTAAGTCAGCTAACCTTTGTGCTAGCTCTGCCTTGGCTTTAGCTAAGCGGCGTGCTTTAGAAGATTTATTACTCTTCTGTGACGTAGCTTTGCTACGGCGACCACTTTCTTTAATTACGACAGTGACGTCATGCGCGGCTTGTTTCACTGTTGACTCGGTAGCGGCCGGGGCTTCTGACGTATTAGCCGTCGTTCCCGTCGCTTCAGTCGCGCTGGTTTCAGTCGTAGCTTCTGTGGCGGTTTCTATCGTGGTTTCAGTGTGTTCTGTAACCGTAGTCGACGCCTGGCAGTCTCGCCTTCCTGTAGACCTCGTAACCGGCATTGTTCTCTTAAACAGGGTTCGCTGGCGTTCTCTAGATGTTATCTTCCTCGGATCCGGCTCGAAGGACCAAAATGTACGGGATCGTATCGAACTGGTGTGTTCCTGGCTATACCCGTACCTCTAAGTTGCTGGATTGGAGGAAGTACAACTGGTTCGCAATAAAAACACCGAGTGATACACTGTTTAACTGTTTTATTTACACCACAACTTAAAACCTTACCTAACACTATGCACAACTATTAAAACTTAGCCCTAAACTATAACTATAACTTAACACCGAACTATAACTATAAACTTAGCACTAATTAAAACAGGAATAAACTATAAAAAACAACTGAACTATAAACTA
The DNA here is from genome assembly GCA_946251915.1 of Abrostola triplasia. Classification (NCBI taxonomy): domain Eukaryota; kingdom Metazoa; phylum Arthropoda; class Insecta; order Lepidoptera; family Noctuidae; genus Abrostola; species Abrostola triplasia. The sequence continues at coordinate 1,730,806 of OX276434.1, read as the reverse complement.
TGAACAAACTCTGAACTGTATTACACTTGCACTATATCGCACTTGAATTAACTGGACCGCTGCTCAAACTGAACTGACCTAAGCGCACAATGGTCCTCTATTTATAGTGCTTAATCAGATGCACACGTAGTGCCAGCGTAACCGGCCAGTCAAAACCTGTCTGACCAATCAGAGCGCTCGGCTCTCGGTTCGGAGTCAGACAGGTTTCTACAGGTTTCTACAGGTTACGCTGTCGATTTACAAATAATTATACTAACTTAATACTATGCCTACAATCTATTTGGTAAATACACGCTATTGCTAACTTAATTCTATCGGGTATCCCGCACAGGAATGAATATTTACAGCTAAGATGACGTGTCAGAAAGATTTGGCTAAGGGAAATCTTATGCTGCGACCAAGTGTGTAAGAAATAATATATGACGTCAGTTCATGGGTAGGCCGGAAGATAAAGACCTTGGAATAGATTTGTGTAAAAAAAATCGTTTTCTCTAGAAGTTTCTCCTGCGTTTCAGTCATGTAATAAAACACAAGAAACAAAAAACTGGGACTCCGCTGTTTCAAAAGATCTGCTGATCACACAAATATTTGATTCGTGTGGATATCAAACCCGAAATCCTTGGCGCAGTCCACCTCTTTAATTAGATGAAACTGGCTTTCAATATAACATTATTTTCTTTACTCAGTATCGTGGTATTTAACTTCAAAAACTGGTGATATTACCCAACTTCTAACTAAATGAAATAAGTTTCAGTGGCTATAATCAGAAAACTTTGAAACATAGAACCTTAACTTGTATTTATGAATTCACATACACAAACAAGCTCTTAGAAATTAAAACCTCTAGAGACAACAGATTTCTTAAAAGCCAATAAAAAAAAGACCGGCCAAGTGCGAGTCGGAATCGCGAACGAAGGGTTCCGTACCATTATCTAAAAAAATGGCAAAGTAACACGTTTGTTGTATGGAAGCTCAGGTACAGCCTGGTGATAGACATACGGACAGAGGCCTAGTAATAGGGTCTAGTTTTACCCTTTGGATACGGAACTCTAAAAAAACAAACTTTAAGTAAGAAAAAATCCGCTTAGCAGTACACTACGGTGTGAAACAATCCAGATTTAAATTTGAATGCTCAAAAGAATATATCTGTTCGTCTCCGGAGATTTTCAGTAATAAATCTCTTCTATCAAGTGGAACCAGCGTTTGTTTTTTATCAAGATCTTTCAAAGGGGAGGCGCGGGTGGCGCCGCTTTTGTTCCAACTTGCCTCTTGGGTGCATTTAGGGTACAACCATTACACTTTGAGGCTGCAACTTTTATAGGGAGAATGGGAAAAATGGACCACTTGTGGCTTTGTTTTGTAAATTAATAGGTACAGGGTTATCGGTGAAGGTATGTTTCAGAATTTCGGTGCTTAGTGCTATATTTATGGTAACGGGTTGGTGAAGTTTGGTTTATAGAAAAAGATTTTGTTATGATGATAATGCCGTAGGGGAATATGTAGCTAGGAGAAAAAACTTAGGTAGGTATTGAAGAACATACTGTATACCGCTTACATACGGTATATTTTATAACCCCTACCTAATAATACAAAGTGTTACTGAGTTTTTCCATTAGGTAATTCTCAGTAGCAGCATGGAGTCTGGATTTGTGCCCGGTTCATGGCAATAGGCTCGCTCCCTATTACATTGGGACCGAAAAAATCATAACTGGCGAAATCTGGGTGTACTATATGTGCGCCTCTGCCTACACATTCGGAGAATACAGGCGTGATGTTATGTCCTAACTAATATTTCTCCGACATAAAACATGAACTAGGTATATGAATATCCATCAAACTTTAATATCTAGGCCCTTTGCTGTCAAAGCTATGACAAATAAGCGACTAAAATAATACCTATTAAAGTTATAAATTAGGTTTCTATTTGAGTTTAACCCAAGAGCGTGGCTTGTGCAAGTACCTTAAAATAATTTGATCAAATTAATAATTGAATTTTTGAAACCGCCTGTAGGTCTCTGATATGGCTTTACACACAGTTGAAAAATCTCTCAGATGTGCCGGTTTCTTTACGATGTTTTCCTTTACTGTTTTAGCAACTGATAATTAGTTCATAGTACACTATGCACATGAATGTGGAAAGATATTGGTGCGTGCCTGGATTTTAACTTGTGACCTTTGAGTTGGCAGTCCAACGATCAAACCACTCGGCTATCAGCGAAATACAGGTGTGATACATACATACATGTAGCAACACGTTCTATAGCCTTTCAGTTGGCTATAGTGCAAGGTTTCAGATAATTGAGTTAGATTTTCAGCGAATTTGGGTCACTGTTTTCAGCACTTCCCATTTATTCCGAGCTTGTTCATTATACTCTCTGAAAAGTTTAAAGGTATTTTTAATTAAGTAGTGTAGGCTTTGCAGGTCAATAATTCAGGCGTTTTAGTGTCAACGCTTTTGTTTTATTGTTGGCTGTATTAAAATGGATGGAATGATAAAAGATAAATTCTGTTTTGCAGTCCGCTGCTTTATTCAGTTGGAAGTTTACAATTTCAGAAGGGGGAAGCTTACGTGTTAAATGTTTAGACACACATCTCGCTAAACAGTTTCTGTCCCATAAAGACATGCATAGAAATACGTCGCTCCATTCTAAGATATTCTCCTATATCTTGGGTGCGTTTCAGAAAGATGAAATATCACATACACCCAGCTTCGGGACACTCATGTATCACACATTTTTTGTCTCACGTGGGCATTGAAACCGCCACTCCAAGCGCAGCAGTCCAATCGCTTAGCCACTGCGCCCTTCAGGTCTGTAAATAAACCAGTACTATGTACTAATTCCGAATTATTTTAATACGAACATAGATATTTCTATGCAGGCCAGTTGATAGCGACTACGGATTCAGAATATCTAACCCATCTATGTAAAAGCATCAGAAAGACATACATTGCCAAACCTCTACAAACTCTTCTATCACTTTGGACTTCCCATCTGGCAACAATGTAATATCGATACAACAGTAGGTAGGTATAATGAAACTCATCAACTGTTCGAGTGTGCATTGTTGTGAGACTTATCTAAGACGAACAGGCGACTAGGGGCGGGGAACTTCCACGATAGATTTGGTATCTGTCATACCTAATCCCGATTGTCGCTTATGCTTCCATAATTATTGTCTACGTATGTATCTACAATATAACAATATCATGCTTGTATTCTGAAGGGGTTTGTAGCCATGTGGTTTTTGCGCAGATCAATCGATCAGCGAGGTTAAGCTGTGCTAGCCGCGGTCAGTGTGATGGGTGACCGTTTTCTCATATCGAGACCCGCAATCTTCGGAAGGCAGGTGAAGCCGTTGGTGTTGCGTCTGATCTCTCTGGTCGTGTCGGTCTACCGTCCCATCGGGTTATGAGAGTTCATTGATGATGGCCATCACAGAACGAAATTATAAATATTTATACCTACTCTACGGATTCTTGTGTTTTAAGAATTTTACTCGAAAACTTGAAAAAAGAACGATAATTTGATTTTTTTTCGAGAGTTTTTAGATTTTATGCATGTGATATCTCTTGTATGTCAATAGCAACCATACAACTTGAACAGCAAAAGCAAAAAGCAAAATTTCCTCAAAAAAAGTTCTTTAGAAAACCCTTAACATAATTATGTTAATTATAATGACATAGTGGTTGCATCGCCCCACCGAGCCCACCATAAAAATCCAATCCAATTTAACCTCCCTCCAAAGGTGACCCTAAAAGAAGCCATGTCCCTTAATTATACGTTTAATTCGCAAAGGTCGTCGTCAATCAGATCAGGTGACCCAAGATAGCTGTCATCAAAGGAGAGCTCTTAACTGTACCCTAATTACATTTCATGATATTACGGGGGAACTTTTGGATGATGGATATATTAAAAGCTATGTTGTACATGATTATGGAGGGTTATGGTTATCATATGTACAATTTAACTTGTAATTTTTATGTAATACGCATATGCACGAGCTATAGAACTTTTCTAAAGAAGACTGTCTCGTTGGTCTAATGGTTGCTAAGCGCAACTCCTGAGCACGAGGTCCTGGGTTCGAATCCCGGGTCTGGCAAAGTGTAACTAGGTTTTTGCATTACGTCATTCACAGTAGCGGCACGGAGTCTGGATTTGTGCCCGGTTGGTGGCAATAGGCTCGCTTCGTATTACATTGGGACTTTAAACATAACTGGCGAAATGTGGGTGTACTATATGTGCACCTCTGCGTACCCCATCGGGGAATACAGGCGTGATGTTATGTTATGTTGTTGTTGCTCTACTGGTTTCGGATTGGCATGTCTAAATAAGTCACCTTGGATTTTACCATTCCATGCAGTTCAAAGGATCCAACGATAAGTTGCACCAATAGGCAGATTTCAAACATAATATTACTCCTTTGCGACAAATAAATAAAAAGTACCTACACTAGAAGATTTGCCTAAATTCATGGTTTTTAACACAGTTCAGTGAAATACAGACTAATAACACTGTATTTTGTGAATGCTTAAGCAAACTGATTACTATTTTCTTATACATACACATACACACATAACATCACGCCTGTATTCCCCGAAAGAGTAGGCAGTGGTATACATATAGTATACCCACATTTCGCCAGTTATGTTTTAGGTCCCAATGTAATAGGGGGCAAGCCTATTGCCATCAACCGGGCACAAATCCAGACTCCGTGCTGCTACTGAGAATTACCTAATGGAAAAACCCAGTAACACTTTGCCCGACCCGGGATTCGAACCCAGGACCTCGTGCTCAGCAGTCGCGCTTAGCAGCCACTAGACCAACGAGGCAGTAAAATTAAATATAGCAATAAATGTGCAAGGAAAATCCGGTAGATCCCCCAATTGTATAGCGCAGAGCTTATCTGGAACGAATCATAAAAATATCGAGTTCCGACAATATAACACCTCCGTATCTATTGTCCGAAATAAATGATCTATTTTATTTGGTTGTCAATAAGGATTATGATTCGCTGATATAATGACGGATAAAATATATTCTGACGTAATTAAGTAGCTGGTCTCCTAAAATAAATTGGTTTTGGTGATCTTCGTATCACTAGGAAGTGGTGAAAGGTCGGTAGTGTTTTTGGAGCTGTTTAGTTATATTAATGTTTAAGAAATACCTGTGTAAATGTCTTCCTATGCTACTAATTCTTACAAATAGTATAAAAGAGAAAGAATGTGAGGATGGACCGATGGATGTTTGTAACACCTTTAGAGTTAGGTATAGCAATTAATACATTAGATTTATTTTATAAGGATACAAGATGCAAAGACGCGGGTTAAGCCACAGGGCACCTCTAGTTTTGAATAAACGATTTTTACCTTTATCTTACTTCATTTTTGTGAAAAAAAATATTAATTTTATAAACTTTCTTTTGTTTTTAGTTCTTAAGCTGTTGGTTGCTTATCAGTAGGAGGTCGTTGGAGCACTGATAGCCTATTAGTATGACCGGTGCACTGCCAAGTCAAAGGTCGCAAGTTCAAATCCCGCACCAATGTCTTTTGGAAATATGCATATTATTAATTAATTATAAGTTGCTAAACACGGTAAGGGAAAACATCGTGAGGAAACCGGCACACCTGAGAGATTTTTCCACGGTGTGTAAGCATGTTAAAGGCCTACAGTAGGTGGCTTAAACTCTAACACCAGGTTCAAATATACACTAAGAAGAAGAAGGCCAGTAGATAACTTGGTTATTGTTTCCTGTGCCGTAGTTAAGTTTACGTAAACCATTTTGCAGGTCATATTAATTACATTACTCCCAGTTCGTAATCGAATCTGTGATGAACGTCGGAGTTTTTTATATTACTTTTTCTTGGTCTCAAGAACTTACACTGTTAGCTTTCAATATAATTTATTCTGATTCTATTAGGTTTTTATCACGTAGGCACTATGGGTGTCATATAGATACATTACTTTTTAAATCAGGATGGAACATTGAGACTTCCTCGTTTGTCTAGTGGTTGCTAAGCGCGACTGCTGAGCACGATGTCCTGGGTTCGAATCCCAGGTCGGGCAAAGTATTAGCAGGTAGCAGCATGGAGTCTGGATTTGCGCCCGGTTGATGGCAATAGGCTCGCCCCCTATTACATTTGGACCTAAAACGTAACTGGCGAAATGTGGGTGTACTATATGTGCACTTCTGCCTACCCCTTCGGGGATTACAAGCGTGATGTTATATAAAACATTGAGCTTGATGCAGGTCAGAAAAGAATTTACCAAATAGAGGTATTATTTGTACACAATCTTATTACAAACGGTTTTAGGCTGCACTTAAAACATACCCCATCATAAGCTTCAAAGGATTTTTTACATCCAACCTTCATACTTTCGATAACATTTCAGCCTCACTTCAATATCATTATAACAATATCCCTTTTCACCAAAATTGAAGTTCGTACCTCTTCAGAAGAATGAGAAATTATTCTAGCCGTGTAATTACATAATAGGTTCGGTTCCAAAAACTTATTTGGCCGCGCACCAGCTTCTATGGCGACCACCTCGTTATATCTCGCCATTCATTATTATATGAGTTGTTAAACTCGTTCCATTTGCGGGGTAAAGTGTCGAATATATGGTTATTTTATGCTTAACTAGATAAAAGATAGAGAACATTAAACGGGGATTCGTTTTAAACAGAATTGTCAGTTTAAGCTTTGAGATATTTGGATTCGTAATTTGGTTTAATAGGGAATTCTGAGCAGTGGATTAATTGCACCCTAAGATGAACTTGACCTAGTTCAAATTCCTGTAACTTTTGATTTTGCTATATAAAGCTCAATATAGACACAGCATCGTAACATCACGCATATATTCCCGAAGGGGTAGGGCAGAGGTGCTCATAATTGTACACCCACAGTTCGCCAGTTATGTTTTTGGTCTCGTTGCGAACAATAGGTGCGAACCTATGGCAAATAAAAAACAAATTCTTTCTTTCTATTGCCATCAACACAACAAGTATACAAATTCATATCCGTGCTGTTACTGAAACTTTTCTAATGGAAGAACCTGGTAACATTTTGCCCGACCTGCTATTCGATACCAGGACCTCATGAGCTTACGCACCATTAGACCTTCGAGGTAGTAAATAAATTACTTTAATTTATATTTTGTTTTGTTCTATGTAGGTATTAACTAATTGCACTATAACTTGCTATTTCACTGTTCATTCAACAGCAATTCGGTTAAGTGTCCATTATCAATCCTTCAACAGAAACTAGCCATCATACAATTTAAATGGAGAATGAAGCAACAAAATAGTTTCGATTCATACCGTGGAAATTAATTAGTACGAATTATTAGCTCAGCGGCAATAATTCTAACAATGAACGAACGCGGACACTCGGACAGTAATGCATTGTGAATAATCCAGTCGAAAACCCTGAATATTGTGGTTAGTTCGGGATGTATTGGATGTTTCATTACATATACATAAAATCATACCTGTGTTCCTCAAGGTTTAGGAATCTATAATGTACTCCTGATCGGTTTTTAGCCATGAGGCTTATCTCAGTTGAGACTAGCCAACTATGCAGGAGATATTGTAAAGCACAACTATGTGCAAAACAGGTGCACTCCCTATTCCCTCACTATCATAATCCGATGGGACGGTAGACTGACAGGAGAGAGATCAGGTGCAGGACCAAAGCACGGAGGGGTCTCGACATGCGAGAGTCACCCATTACAATCAACAATTGACGATCGATTAACCATTCAATTGACCGCTGCCAGCAAAGCTTAACCTCGCAGATAAACTAAACTGCGCGATAACTACGTAGCGTTGAGCCTCTTTTGGTACCTATGTACACCCACATATAGCCAGTTATAATATTATAGGTCTCAATCTTATAGGGGGCGAGCCTATCGCCATCAACTGATCACACATCCAGACTGCATGCTACCTGACAATCACCAATGCCCGACCCCGGATGCGGGCCCATGACGTCATGCTCATGACCTGATGAATGAACGCGGACAGTAATGCATTGTGAAATATCCATTCAAGAACCCCGAACACCGTGGTTAGTTTGTACGTAATCGATGTTTAATTACGGATCTGGTAATACTTTGTGCGTGAATTGGATTCGGAATTAAACGTTTCGGTTTTAATAATTGGGTTAGAAGCGGCAATATTAATTTGGTGTGGGTATGTATCATCGTTCTTGTACAATATTTACATTTCATTAGCATGTCGTACCTATTTGTTTAAAAAGGTCGATATGATCACATTTTTAATTAACATTTTTCATGCTATTGGTAATTACTAGAACGAAGATACTCATCGTAATTAAAATGCATAGAAAAAATTCTTGTAATTTAAATTCTGAAATTAAATTCATATTGTTCTCATCTCTTATATTATTTTGAGCAACTAATTCATGCAATGCAACTTCGAAAATGATGAATGGTATGAAGAAGAAAGGAAGGTGAAAATGTATCAAGAAATGACGATTAAAGTAAAGTAAAAAGAGACGACCTGATTAGCGCAGTGGCTAAACGATTGGACTGCTGCGCTAAGGGTTGCGGGTTCGATTCCCGCACGGGGCAAAATTTTGTGCGAACCACAGATGTTTGTCCCAAGTCTGGGTGTTAGTGTATGTGAATATTTCATGTTTGTGAAACGCACCTACGATACAGGAGAAATTCCTAGTGTGGGGCGACGTTTTTTTTTAAAAAAAAAAAAAGTAACCGCTATGACCAAGAATGATCCGTCGACCTTCCAAACTAAAGCCAATACGCAATACAACTTAACAGTTCCATATAAATCCACGTTCACACTGTTTATACAATTGATTCTGCAGCGTCATCGCATTTTCTAACTATAACTGGTGTTTGGCATCCGACGTGATCCGCGTTGCCAATATCATGTAGTCGCGGTCGAGCTCTGTCACGTGTTGGAAATATCAAGCGTCGATGGGACGATATAAATTTATTAGGGATTACGAGGTGTTTTGATGGGAGTAATGGGCTGGGGTTTATTGTTAACGATGTATTTGGAAAACAGGTAGAGAGTTCAAGGGATGTTGAGAACGACTTTTAGGAAAGTTAATTAATGGTAAAGCTTGATGGACTGGTAGTGATCACTCAATAAACTAAATGACACGATAGGTACTAAGTTTGTGCAACAGCCAAAGCTTGGTGAGCTAGCAGATTTTTTTATCTCCTTAATGTTTCTTAGATCACAATGAAAGAATAAAACCAAAGTTTGTACCTTAGTTGTAGGATAAGCAAATTTCACTTGCAATACATACATTAAATCACGCCTGTTTCCCAGAGGGGTAGGCAAAGACTACGGATTTCTATTTCACTTTTGTAAGTGACATAGAAATTCGTGGTATTTGCATTATTGTTAATGTTTATGTAATAGTTAATACTTGAGACAAAGATTAAATCAGAGACATAAAGCAACTTCAGTAAAAATAAGTAGGTGCTTAAACTGAGACGCAAAAGAACTTCACAACATTGACAGAGCCTTCCAGACAGTCTAAACAAAACCCGGTCCAAGACAAACTCGGGAAAAGAAAGAAATACTTTATCTTGCTACGTTTTACAGCATATAAATCATAGCTGGATTATACCACTAAAAACCTTTTTGGCAACGCATGTTCTGTGTGCTGCCAAAGGGGACAGTTGGGCGTTGCGATCGTACTTGGATGTCCATCAAAAAGTTATTACAGAGTTCAGTACTTGAGACGCAGTTTTTACTGCATCAACTTGTTGGTAGACTGTACAGTGTACAGATGTCTGCTAGATTAGCGACAGTTACTTTGAGATTTACTGGCTGTCTTCTTCAATTGTCTTGGAGCTAAAAATTTCTTTGATGCACCATTATGGTGTATAGTGTAATGCCAGTGATTTAAAGGTGTAATGCAAATGAGATAGTTAGTCCCTCTGTATCCCTCCATGAAGCACATGGGACTTTTTAAAATAATAAAAAAAAAAATTTGGAAATTTCAATAATAGAACGTAATCTGCATCTATTACTTTCTGTTTCAACGTTATGTCATGTTATAATCAATGATATTTATATCTAAGAAAATAATGAACAACATTATGAGGAACCCCAACACCGTATTTTCTGTAATCGAATAAATCAATGGTGCTCACAAAACTGCATGATCAGGCATCACATCTCACGTACACGGTCTCAGCAGCACCCTGTATTTATGTCCGATAAATCATGTAGAACAGAATTCAATCAGCCTCCCGAGGTGCGGATCGGAGGCTTTCGTATAATACGTCTATTTTTATTATAATAACGTCTTGAATTCTTTTTAGTTCGTTCATGTTTGCAAATATTTGTTTGTGACTTGCAGAGCTAATGGATCGCAAGACTATCTAGATTCAAAATCTTAAATCTGAATTAGAGAAAGTCTATAAAAATTTGGTCACAAACTCCCATGTTTTGTAGATGTTGTGAAGTATTTTTATAATATCAGGCAATATGATTTACAACAGCAACTTTACCTACATACAAACAGTTGCCTAGTTACTCCACAATTTAACTTTTCAAAGCTTCCGCATTGCAATAACTTTCAACTATTCAATACATCAACTAAATCAATTCAAAAGTTATCATCCCAAAGTCAGGTAGGAACCAAAATGGCCGTTATATACAAGGGATATTAAATAACCTTTTACGATCCTCACCTCGGGAGCCTAATAGAATTTCTGTTACGCACAATGTATCGGGCTACATCGGGTTCATTTTACCGCGGTCGGGTAGAATTTCATGGCCTTGCTTTGAGTGGGTTTCGGTGCCATGAAGTAATAATGTGGTGCAATCAATTGCCGCAGATCAGAGAAGTAAACTATATCTATATTATTTGAATTATTAGTACGTACCAATATATTATTTGTATCTTAATGCTGCGATTGCCAACGTGACGATCGAGACTTCGATGGGATTAGGTTGTCAATGTTTTTTTTGTTAGACAATTTGGTAAGCTAACACGGGGAAATTCTGCTTATTTCTTTATATAAAATGCCAATGTACCATAATACCTAATAATAATAACCTTCCGTGGATTGCCGGGCCAGAATAGCACCTTTCCATCCCATAGGTGTTGTAGGACGCGACTGAGGGAAAATCCAGAAGATGGGCAGCAGCATCTTCCGTAACTTTACCACCAATACTACAATCCTCAAGCCTCTTGCCAAGCTTGGGGATTATGGCAAACCCCTCCCCCCAGGCCTTCTCAGTGGACGTCTTCTGGTTGATAATGATAATGATGTCCCACTAAAACGCCAGTGTTAACATCTAAATACAATCCAAATTATTCTACAGCTATTCGCTTTATATGTAGAAAAACCGTATAAGAATTTTCTACGAGTCCTATTTCCTTTTCCTGATTAATTTCATTCCGGATACCAGAACAGATAAATCAATTTCCTAGGACACGCTGGATAGTAAATGTGTTAAAGAAGTTGGAGCTAGGGGCGAGTGTAATGACCTCAACTTTATAATTACATTTATAAGTAACTTATCTATGACTGCCTCGTTGATTTTGTGTTTAAAAGTAAAGCTATAGTAGTAATAGCTGAGTGGTATGACCGTTTGACTGCCATGTCAAAGATCATTCCTGGCACGCACCAATGTCTTTTCGAATTTATAATTATGCGTATAATAAATAAGTTGTCATTTTCTAAAAAACGGTAAAGGAAAATATCGTGGGGAAACCGGCACTCCTGAGAGATTTTTCAACGGTGTGTAAAGCCATATCAGAGGCTTACAGGCGGTTTAAACTCTGACACCAGGTTATATATCAACCATACGGTAAGAAGAAGAAGAAAAAGTAAAGCTACTGGCTTTCTTACGTTGAGCAGTGTAATTGAATTTTTGTAACCACCGGTGACTGCATTGTGTTTTCATTGTGTTTGATGCATGCCTGAAATCTTAATGTGATTTCTCAAATAAAAGAAGATCGTATTCAGATCACAGCAAATGGAAATCCTTGAACTTTGTTTCCCCTTAGTTACTAAAAATCATGCCCACAGTACTTTCAAACGATCAGCAGACTTATGATTCAATTTTACTGAGATCATTTAAATGTAAATAAATATGTAGTAAGTATAAGTTCATTTGGAGAGATATCTCATTTCTAAAGCAAACAAGATTTCATCACATTTCTATGATTTGAAAATAATAGATTTAATTCAAATAAATAAAGTTGTTTTAACTTTAATTGAAATTCGTTACTATGATCGTCAATGAATTTAAGATTTTGATTGATTTTATGTTATTCTTAGCGACTGTCTAAATTATTTGAAAACATACTTGCTATCATACTCTCGTTAAATTTGCTTGTTCAGACAAGTAATTGAGTTTGGATACTTCGCTTTAGTTTTATGTTATTACAAATTGCTTGTTAAATTTTAATAGTCTGGTTGGTTAAAAGAAACGTTTATTTTTATTTTAGATAAAACAAGTTTACAAGGATTTCACCTATTTTTTGTCTTTTAAAATTGGACTAGATAGGTATAGAATATACGATTATTTTTAACAATTTAATCGACGTCACATTTACGATCTTTTCTTTTTATCGTATGATTAATAACCATCTAGTGTCAGAATTAAAACCGCCTGTAGGCCTCTGACATGGCTTTACACAACGTTGAAAAAATTCCAGGCGTGCCGGTTTCCTTACAATGTTGTACTTCACCTTTCTTTAATTTATAATTCACACAAAAGACATTAGTGCGTGCCGGGATTAGAACTTGTGACCTTTGACTTGGCAGTCCAACGGTCATACCACACGGCTGTCAGTGCTGTACATTTGCCACTACGCAGACACATTTATTTTAGGAGATGATCATCAGTTTTCATTGTATTCATTCGGACTTGTTCGGATATATTCGGCCATTTTCGTTGACTACCGAAGGCCTTATTCATGAGCCTTACTCGACGAAGTTGAGAGCCAAACCAACCGTGATTTATTTGATTATGCCAGACGTTTCCTTAGTATTACTCAAGAAAAGTCTAGGGCAGTAAGTAGTGCTTAAATATTAACTAAAATTAAGTTAAGTATACGTACAGGTAACATTATTGAAATATATATATAGGTAGAAGGAAGTAACAAAAATCTGTGAACAGTTAAATGTATAAAGATGCCGCAAATTTTTATTACAACCATAAAACAATAAACAAATCATTAATTTCATATACTTACGTAGGCTGCGCTCAGGCCACTATCCATCTGGAAAGTTTGGACATCTCATGAAAAAAGTTTATACGCCCAATTGTACGGAGTCCTTGATGATGTCCAACACTTGCTGATGGATTGTGACAAATACCGGCGCCGGAAGAACTTGTTAATAATAATAAATAAATACTAATAACAGCCTTTAACTGTCCAACTGTAGGGCAAAGGCCTCTTCTCGTATAGAGAAGGATTGAGCATTGATCACCACGCTAGCTCATCGGGGATTGGCGATTTCAGATAATTAAATCCATATTATTTACTATATATTCCGGTTATACTCACGGGTGTATTCGGAAATAAGGGCTCCGGTCGAGTCCGAAACTAGTCGGGTATTCCCGAATACACCCGTGAGTATAACCGTAATATATAGTAAATAATATGGATAACACTCACGAAAGTTATTATAGTAAAATTAAATCCAGGTTTCCTCACGATGTTTTTCATCATCGTTAGTCAGTGGTATCTTAGAATAATTAAGAAAGTATTTATAACATTTAAAAAGTCACATTGATACTTGCCCGGGTTTGAACCTGCAACCTTGTGCATAAAAATCCGGTATGTAGTCCACTAGCCCACCACGACATCTTCGGAGGAACTTTTTAATGTGTACGATTTAGGACTATTCATTAATATTCTCATCCCTGCTTTAAATGATTGGCGCAGTGACGATTGGACTGCTGCATGGTTCGATTCGTGCACCGGGCAAAATTTTGTGCGAACCGGAGATGTTTGTCCCGAGTCCGAGTGTTTCTGTATGTGATATATCATGTTTGCAAAACGCACCTACGACACAGGAGAAATTCCTAATGTTAGACGATTTTTTTAAGTGCGGAGTTAGACTTATTTGAGTTAATTATATGCACAACGACTTCCTGAGTATAAATAACATAGCCAGTATCTTATAATACGCTACGATAAGGCTAACATTTGTAATAACAGCATCTGAATAAATAAAGATTTAAAAAATCCTACTACTAAAAAAAAAATTCTATAGGAGAGCCAATGGTCGACAAATCCCTAGACAATGGGACAAAGAGAGAATAATACAAACGATGTTCGCCTCGAATAGCTGACAAATCGCTAATGACCTGTAATGGATGGGTGGCATGCCGTCTCAATTACATATTGTATAAAGTGCTTAAAATAAAAACAATTGGTTAACGGGGATGCTATTTTGTTTTGTTTTTGTTGAATGAACTTGAATGAGGAGCGTTTATCAATTTTGTGAAAAATAAAGAGAAAAAATCCTTGCTATTAGGTCTTAACAACTAATCTTAACTGAATTTGACTCCGTCATATAATAGGTATATTCTTTACTGAGGGTAAAAAAAAATTTCATACATATTTTAGTTTGAAATATTGATTTTTTGTTAATGGTGTTTGTCACAGCAGTCATTTTAGTCTGATAAATCATGCGCGACGCACGATAGATAGATTTCTCTTTATGTACACCAAATATTGCAATAGGCAGTCCTATGTGTCCCAGCGCACTAAACAATCTCCCACAGTCTGCTTCTTTTCGAGTCGACGGTACTCCTTATTTTTTTTTAAAGTCTGTTGCCACGTCGATGGCGCCATCAGAGGTTCTGGTTTGGTCTTTTAGTGTGTAGGTGAAGAGACATTTGGCACAAGCAAGTTTGGTATATTCTGATACCACACTTACACTGACTATCGGATGGATTGGTGAACCTGTATCTTACCAGATTAAGTTGTCAACGGCCTACCTGAGTTCACAATCGATCGAGGCAACTGAAAATCATATCCGGGAGGTTTTTGTAGGTATAAATAAAACTGGGCAGAAAAATATTGCAGTTCCCACATTTCTTTTCTTCCAATTTTATAGTCACTTCCATATTAACATCAGGTCAGGGAAACGCGGTTCTAAATTCGAGGGGACCGGTAGGTCTTCCCAAGGGGCCCACAGTGTGAGTTTACGACGCTCTTTAAGTAACGCGTGGGTATAGTTTCGTTTACGTCAGTCGGGCTGCGAATGCCTTCGGTAGGTACAGTATTCTTAGTTTTATGTTGCCCTGGTAGTGTTGAATGGTTCGCGTTATTAATTTCATTAAGACCAAATACTCTATTAAAATCTCTAATTGTATGGTCCAGCAATGATGCCTTTAAAATAGTCAACCGATTTTGTTACTATTTCATTTTGATTAGTATTTTATTAGATATCAGTCGCAATTCTTCTATATTTGTAGTAAAAATTGGTTATAATTAAGAAAATAGTGTTGACCCAATGGGTACACTAAGTGGCTTATGTTTTTCTGTTATAAAGTCTAATTTCCAGTTCTCAAACTACAACAAAGACCTCTTTTTGTCTTTAATGAAACTAAACATTCTAGCATATTTTGCTATCATACATTTTCTTCCAAAAACTAATTCTGAATAATTCACTCTAGATTAGGACTCTAATAAACGCAAAACGTATTTTGAACTTAAACTCTAAAAAAATAAAGCTTAAATTAGAATATTTGTAAGGAATTATAGATAATCTCATTTACGGCTAGGTCTTGATGTATAAAAAGGTTTTTGGTCATCTAATTTAAAATGTGCTTTTCAGCAAACCACTTTACGTCTTCTTCACGAAGCCATGTTTAATCTGTTTTAACACACAGTCCTGTCACGAAGGCTGATTTAATTAAAATGAAAGCTTAATAAAATGTACTGTTATTTCGACAGAATTAATTTATACTACAATGTAGACGATAATAGTTTTTTTTTACAAAAGGCAGTACTGGTAGGTAGACACAACCGTTAACAGGTTTAAAAATAATACCGGTTTGAATAAAGAATAATACTGATTATTTTTATTATTCTATTTTTAATTCTTTTTTCAAACCGGTATTATTTTTTAAGCTGTTAACGGTTACCGGTTTGAAAAAAGAATAACCAATTTAAATATTCTTTTAGTGTTCCCCATTGTCTATCTCCGTATGTCCTCATCAAATCTTATCCGAATTTATATGAAGCTCCGAAGATCTTGAGCCCGCGGAATCTAGGTATATGATAATGAATGGTACCCCATCCCCGACCCGACCGCAGTGAGCGCAGCTTAACCTTGATCGGTCAAATGCGACTGTTATTTATACCAATAAAACTTACATGAGCCACAAAGTAAGATGTATACGGTCAAGCATTCGTTGTTCTTCTCTATCCCTCTTATTTATAATCCACTTTCTCTTTCAGCCCAGCAAGCACAAATGTCTTTCAAATCCATGCGCGTACTATAAATAAGTTTGCAGTTTCTAAAAATGGTAAAGGAAAACATCGTGAGGAAACCGGCACACCAGAGAGCCTTTCGACTGTGTATAAAGCCATATCAGAGGCCTACAGGCGGTTTAAATTCTGACACCAGGTTGTTCATCAACCATACGATAAGAAGAAGACTATCTCATTCATGGCTACACATTAAAAGTCATTTAATATCATGGTGTCGGTTTATTAAATACCAGTAAACAATAAACTAAACACCATAGCACGTAAAGAAGAGGAGATTAAACTTTGAAGAGGCGATGGCACTCACAGTAATTAATTAAGTTTAAAAAGTAATTAAAGTTTTACTGTCCCTTATTAGTTTTGTGGAATATTACCACTTTCAGTTTGTACAAAGGGCTTTTTTGTATCGCCATATTGAAGCTATCTAGTTAACTTATTGTTAAAGTTGAGTATTTGCGTATGCAAAATTTAACTACGTAAATTCGTGAAGGTACAATTTATGATATGATATTAAATCATTATCAGTCGGAAGACGTCCACTGTTGAACAAAGACCTCCTCATTATAAGGAAGGGGGGTTGCCATAATCCCCACGTTTGGCTAGCGGTTTAGCATCGCAGTATTGTTGGTGAAGTTACAGAAGACGCTGCTGCCTATCTTGTGGATTTTCCCTAAGCCGCACCCTACGACACCCACGGGACGAAACGGGAAGATGCTATTCTGGCCTGGCGCACCACGAGCTGATTTAATATCCTATGTATTTCATTATAGGTAACAGATTAAAAGTAGTGACTCCTACCTCTATCAGCTTCCAAATGTACAATAAAAAAAGATTTTTATAACATATTAAAAAACAGTATTGCCAACCCAACAATTAGTTTACCTCATAGCGTGAAGCAGCACATTTTCTACAACACTGCATTTCTTATCAAAGAATATTAACTTTTAAAAGCGCAATTAGGTAAGTGAAAACGTCAAGCGCACGAAAGTTAAAAAAGGAAAGAAAAGAAAAAAAGGTAAAGGAATTTAAAAGTCTTTGTTAAAAAACTATCGACATGCAAAAATGCTGTTAATTCTTGGGGTAATTGCAATGTGCATTTTATAGGTTTTCTTGAAGAAATTACTAAGAATGTAGTGTTGGAAATCACTTGTAAATGGTCGTTGTGCTTAATTGCTCTAATTTTGCATGGAAGGTGAGTTTATTGCACACATACGTCCATACGAGTATTATCGAACATATAAAAAGAAGACTGTTCACCTGAAGCAGAGATGGAAGGCTGGAAGATGTTAGAGAAGGCCTATGCCAATAGGCACACTAAATTCAGATTTTTTTATACAATATGAAACTCGATGTAATTGTATGTTCAGAACACAAGGATTTTATTGATTGATTAAACTCGAGTCTTACTATGTAGGTGATAATGCCCTGACCGGGCCGGTCACGGCAGCCTATTTCATCTAAGACTAGCCAACTACTCAGGAGATATTATAGTGCACAAGTATGCGCGCAAAAACAAGTGCACTCCCGATTCCCTCACTCTCATAGTCAATAGGACCCGTAAACTGACACGAACAGAGCGATCAGGCACAGGACCAACGGCTTAACATCCATACCGAAGCACAAAGTGGTTTCGATATGTGAAAACGGTCACCCATCGCAAGACTGACTGCGGCGAGCACGGCTTAACCTTGCAGATCGATTGATTTCCGCGGTAGGTAATAAACATTGTCTAAATAGGTTGAAGTCAAAAATAAAAGCTATCTCAATACTACAATATTTTACTTGGGAGGTTAAAACGCTAAACGTACAAAAACCAACATTTGAAACTACAACATAATACTTATTGGATTATATGAAACGTCCTGCAATACAACAAACTAAAAACGATCCCTGTTTTTCTAACTAGCACACAATAAAGGCCAATATTCTCTGTATTTTTTTCTCTACGGATCAACCGCGGGATACAGTGGCAATGTTTATAGTACACAATAATAGACCGTATGTACCCGCACTAAAATATCCCGGAGATCATTTGTATTCATTGAGTATTGTTTGTTCCACTTTACACAGCGAATACAATGAAAAGTTTCATCCGATATTAGTTTTCAATTTCCCAGCCGATCTCATCTGCGGTGGGATGAATAAGAAACATGGAGGAATCCCCGCGTTGGAATTTCGGATGCAAATATTTTGTTAATGAATTTTTTCGATGCATTCTTGAGCTTTTTAGATGGTTATTGGTGATGTTTTAGTGTTTCTTTTTGGTTTATTAAAACCATCTATGACCCTCTTAAAAAATGTTGATATTAATTTTGACAATCTGATTGGCGCAGTGGCTAAGTGATTGGACTGCTGCGCTAAAGGTTGCGGGTTCGTTAATCGTACTGGGCAAACATTTGTGTGATCCGCAGCTGTTTGTCCCGAGTCTGGGTGCATGTGATATTTCATGTTTTGAAACGCACCCACGACATAGTAGAAATTCGTAGTGTGGGGCGACGTATTTAAAAAAACACCTAAGCCTTTTAATTTTATCGTACTGCCATTCAGTTTGGTTCTGTGCCAAACTGAAGCTGGGTCAATCAAACTTTCAAGCCAAACGGTCAACTTACAGAACATTTAGAAGCAGCATTCAGAGTTTTTTAAACGTTTTAGTAAGCAGTTGGGTAATATTAAGTCTTTGAGGGAAGTCGGATAAAGAATAATAGTTATAGAGTAACCTAAAGCCCAAATTACAAGACGATCACTGGAGATGTGGAAGGCCTAGGTGAAGATGGCGGGACGATACAAAGTAATTGGCCAGAACCGGTGTGTGTGGCCAAGAAAACGTGGATATGGATGTCACAGGCTTTTGCCCACTGTTCAGCAGTAGGGCACTAATTAAAAAACATAACATCACGCCTGTATTCCCCGAAGGGGTAGGTAGAGGTGCACATATTATATTACACCCACATTTTGCCAGTTATGTTTTAGGTCCCAATGTAATAGGGGGCGAGCCTAGCCTTGCCATCAACCGGGCACAAATCCAGACTCCGTGCTGCTACTGAGAATTACCTAATGGAAAAACCCAATACCACTTTGCCCGACCCGGGATTCGAACCCAGGACCTTGTGCTCAGCAGTCGTGCTTAGCAACCACTAGACCACCGAGGCAGTACTAATTAGGCTATAGAAAATTAAACTAAGGTCTGATGAATAGCATGAAAAATAGTCTGGCTGTTATATTATATAGGACTCATGATAAGCTACAAAATATGGAAGTAAACCCTGATAAAAAATATGTCTTTGCCTACAGTTTGAGGTAATTCAGACGCGATTGTTTTTAGAGGGGACCCACCAGGAATTTCTCTTGTATCGTGAGTGCGTTTCACAAGCATATAGGTAAAATATCACATACAAAATCACCCAGATTTGGGACAACCATCTGTGAATCACACAACTTTTCGTCCCGTGCAAGAATCGAACTCGCAATCCCTAGCGCAGCAGTGCAATCACTAGCCACTGCGGCAATCAGGTCGTCAAACTCAAAATACCTATATACCTCAAAATCCTTAAAGCGATCCAGAAATATAACAACACGTCCGATCCACACATTCGTCTGTAGAATGACGAAGTAACGAGGAGCAGCTAACATCCCTATGTCAATACAGACAACCTCCGCAGATAGACGAGAGAGGGCGCACTTTACAGATCCTCTAAATTGGCTACCTATTGGCACCCAACGTGGTGCTCTGCGATCATCCGGGGTGTACAAACAAATACTCAACATTATGTAGTCAAACCGACTATTTCGGACTTAAGACTTTATTGGCTAACATTAATAATATCTAAACATAAAAAAAATCATGACATCACGCCTGTATTCCCCGAAGGGGTTTTTTTTCGAAATGGTTTAATGCCGACGAACCCGAGGGGGTCTTAGTAGGCGTAACCAGACAAAGGCAAAACTGCTTCAGCCTCTAGCCAGTCCCCAAAGAGGTAAACAGAGGTGTACATATTACACCCACATTTTGCCAATTTTTAGGTACCAATGTAACAGGAGGCGAGCCTATTGCCATCAACCGGCCACAAATCCAGACTCCGTGCGGCTACTGAGAATTACGTAATCGAAAAACCTAATAACATTTTCTCTGACCCGGGATTCGAACCCAGGATTTATATCTCATTTTTTACGTCTTTTATCTAGTGTTTATTTTATAAACTGGTTACAAATTATAACAGTACTTCTATTATTACCTATGTTTGAACAACTTCTTGTACCACATCCATTCTCTTTGCAATTATAGCTAGAAGAGGAGCGATCAAAGCAATAAAGGCAACGTTTGCTTTGGGGAACGATATCTGCTGGAACTTACAAAGCTGTTTATATAGCCCGGTGATGTAACATAGTTTTTGCAATACTTTGTCAAAAATTGTACAATTTAGGTCTAATTGACGTTTTGAACAACTACTACTTATGGAAAAAAGTTTGCTGAAGCTAGAACATAACATAAGGCCTGTATCCTCAAAGGAATAAACAGAAGTATTCATAGTTTTCCAACCACCGACTTTTCGCTCGTTATGTTATAGGTCCCAACCAGTACGGTATGTAACCCAAACTGCTGCTACTGAATATTATATAGAAAACCAAATAAAATTTTACCCGACCCGGGAATCGAACCCAGGACCTCCAGTCTTGCGCCCACTAGATCATCGAAGCATTTGTCAGTTAGACGAAATGAGGGCTCAAAAAATTACTCAATAAAAATGAAGCATTGTTTTCAATAAACAGACGCGCTCTACGACCACTAGATCACCAAAGCAGTTGCAACATGTATGTCGAAGAACAGATACTCGGACTCTAGCCTTATTCAGAGAAACCATTACAAACATCAACTGGACTGCAATCCAATAAAATTAACATCAATCGCCCATAAAAACGTAATTGGATTTCAATCGCTTAACATCCAAATGTTTACAAACCGCCATTCGAATGCTTGAAACACCAAACAAACCATAAACAAAATTTATGTCGCCCTATCAAAATCGAACGGTACTTACGCACCAATAGTTGGCCCAACCCCTATAAATACACATGAAGATTTGACCGTAATGTCGTTACGTATATCAGGCGAACATATAAAATATGAAGCGTTGGATCTAGTTCACTGCGTGATATATGTCGCTGTTTTGGGATCCTTCCGAGGTACCGGAGCAATCGAAATTGTTTTTGAGGTCGTGTGGCAACTGGGTGTATGCACTAAGCTTAGGGCAGCTTACTGGTTTAACTAAATTGAGGTGGACTTTTAGGGTCAAGTTCTGGCAAGAAAGATGGCGATAAGCGGGTCGGGACCTGTCAAGAGATGCGGTGTAGTATACGCAGATCCTGCATTCCTCGATCTAGGATAGCTAGGAAGACAACCTGGGGTTTTAGTCGGTGGGAGTGTAGCATAGCTCTTCGTCCGCTCCAGGATGGAGGAAGTCTTTATAGATTTCCCCAGTATAAGAAAAAGGCATGTAAGATTTTATTGAAAGCGTATGTTGTGTGGTAAATTGTCGTTCATTGTAATGTTCTAAGGGAGAGGCCTTTGTTCAACAGTGGACGTCTTCCGGCTGATGATGATGTGTGTTGTTTAATGTTTTTACTAAATTTACATGAATATATAACGAAATTCCGATTACGAATTTTCAGAACAATTACATATCTGAATAAGTTTCTTCCAAAGTATATCTCTTATTAGTAAGAGATATTATACTTCGGCAAAGGTAAAAGGTTAAAGGTTCGAGGTGTTACATATTATAAAGGATCTCAGTCAAAGTCACAGTACTAATTAGATTAATTGGAAAGTAATTATTTAATTTGTTTAATGTAGTATTATAAATGAGTATTAAGTAACTTTAATATTCAGTAATACAATACGTATTGCTGAAGTTGACTGCCTCGTTGGTCTAGTGGTTGCTAAGCGCGACTGATAAGCACGAGGGCCTGGGTTCGAATCCCGGGTCGCACAAACTGTTACTGTATTTTTCCATTAGGTAATTCTCAGTAGCAGCACGGAATCTGGATTTGTGCCCGGTTGATGGAAACAGGCTCGCGCCCTATTACATTGGGACCTAAAACATAACTGGCGATATGTTGGTGTAATATAATATGTGCACCTCTTCCTACCCCTTCAGGGAATAGAGGCGTGATAGTATGTGATATTGCTAAAGTTTTGCATCGAAAAAATACTGATGAATTGAAAGGTGAATTCAAATATAAAATCTCTTCGGCAAAGAAGGAAAAGAGCGAATCAGGCAGTTCAATTAAAAGTTGGAGGTTTGCAACGCATTTATTTAAGTCCTATAAAGATCTTGGTCCCGCTTTGACTTAATCTGTTAATCGTATTTTATTACCCCCATGAGAGAAGTGGGGGTGCCAATTCTTACTTAAAATACTCTTGGCATGAAATCGTGTCATTGTACCCTATTTTTATTTGATTGTTGACTGCCTCGTTAGTGGTTGCTAAGCGCGACTGCTGAGCACGAGGTCCTGGGTTCGAATCCCGGGTCGGGCAAAGTGTTACTGGGTTTTTCGATTAGGTAATTCTCAGTAGCAGCACGGAGTTTGGATTTGTGCCCGGTTAATGGCAATAGGCTCGCCCCCTATTACATTGGGACCTAAAAACATAACTGGCGAAATGTGGGTGTACTGTATGTGCACCTCTGCCTACCCCTTCGGGGAATACAGGCGTAATGTTATGTTATGTAGGTTATATTTATGTTGTATTTGTTTTTGTTATTTAAAGATTAAATTATTACCAAAAACAGATTTTTCTGAAGGCTTGTCTGAATAGAATGTCTAATAGTACCTACTATTAGTATGCTTTCTGAAATTAATGCAAAATTTTAGTTATTAAATACAATATTAACGAAAACAATATGTATATATATTGCATTTTTTATAATTTGAAACTTTATCTTGATAGATATTATATTTTTTTCAATCATTTCTCACAAAGTTTCTCGATTTTTATGTTGTAGACTGAACTTGAGTGTGGAATGTTGTTGAATTTTTGTGTCAAAGAGGATTGAAAATGTTTTGCAGATAGTTCGTATGTTTGAAAATGTCAAGCTGTCTGCTGCTTGATTGAAATGTCATATAGAACGTACGGGAGTCTTGACTTTTCTATTTCTTCCTGGCATGCTTCTTTCGCCATCATCTTAATTAGATTATTAAATAGGAATTTATTGAGGCAATATCCTTATACATACTATTTATTATTATAAATGTGAAAGTAACTCTGTCAGTCTATTACGCCTTCACGACTTAACCGTTGGGCGGATTTTGATGAAATTTAGCATGTAGAAAGTTTAAGACGCGAGAAAGGACTACTAGGCTACATAACGCGGGCGATGCGGGCAAAAGCGGAAGAGGCTTTTCTACCCAAGTAATTTAAATAATACTTGGGCAGAAAACCCCAATATTAAAAGTAAATAAAATAAATATATTCCTCAAAATCGTACATCGTCAGGAGCGGTCATAAAAATGTGTGTCACGGACGAAAAAAGTCAACGCATGCAGTATTGGGCTTGGATGACGTCCAAAATCAGAAGGTTCGAACGTTGCCCGCTCAGCCGAAATCAATTTTATATTAGAAACTGCTATTACTGTGGCAGATAATACGTTAGACGTGAGGTTACCATCAAATTGTTGTATGTGATTTGATTTTCAAACGTTTTGTTGAAAATATTTAAAGGCTTGACTGCCTCGTTGGTCTAGTGGTCGCAAAGCGCGACTGCTGAGCACCAGGTCCTGGATTCGAATCCCGGGTCGGGCAAAGTGTTACTGAATTTTTCCATTAGGTCATTCTCAGTAGCAGCACGGAGTCTGGATTTGTGCCCGGTTGATGGCAATAGGCTCGCCCTCTATTACATTGGGACTTAAAACATAACTGGCGAAATGTGGGAGTACTATATGTGCACCTCTGCCTACCCCTTCGGGGAATACAGGCGTGATGTTATGTTTATGTTAAAAATGTATTTTCTTTAACTTACCTATTATATTATGTATTCTTCTCTCTCAAGTCACAATGCCACCTGCAAAAAGAAAAATAAACTTTAACGCTTATGTTTTGAGACAATTTACTGTTTTAATTTTAAAGCCAAGTACGTTTTTACGTCCTTTTCCTATTTTAATAAGTAAAATGTAATAATGCTGTATTTTTCTGTATATTGTGAGGTTTACGATTTATAATGAGCAAGGTTGCGCGTTTGAACTGATCAAAATCAACGTAGCTTTGTCTAGGACACCAAAAACATAAAGTTTTTATAGGCCGTGTGTAATGAGCGGTAGCCGCCGTGAAAAGGACAATCAGGATCTGTCAAGGCATGCGGTGCTGCGTACACAGAACTCGCGTCCCTCAATCAAAGGTAGGAGGAAACCTTGGATTTTTAGGTGCCTGACAATAATATATTATGACAAATTTATACTATTTATTGGCAGTAGTTAAGCGATTAGACTACTGCACTGGGTATTGCGGGTTCGACTCACGCATCATCATCATCAGCTTTTAAATGACCCACTGCTGGACATAAGCCTCCTCCCCTAAACGCCACTGATTCCTATTTTGGGCCTTTTGCATCCAGGTCTTTCGACTCACGCATATGTTAAAAAAATTGTGTGAGCCGCACATAGCTTTGTATATTATCTGATGTTTGAATTTCAGTTATGAAACTCACCCGTGAAACAGGAGAGATTTCTATTAAGGGGTGACGTTTTTAAAAATTGTAAACGTGTCTAGGCTTATTTAGTTTAGCAATAAAAGAAAGTGAAGCCATTCCGAAGTCTTAATAAATAATAACATTTTCTTTTAGTTTTTTAATGTTTTTGGTCTGTCAGAACAAGTCGTTACAATGTATCCGAAATATCGTCACGTCTTGACGAGATATCGGTTTGAGAAGCTTGACTCACGAATTATTTCGCATGGCGATCGAATCCTCAACCCAAGCGCAGAATTTTATACATTACCACATCAATTTGGTTTTAAATTAAATATTATATACACTACACTGCCGTGTGGTATCCGGCTTAGAATTGACCACCCCCTCTCCTCCCGTGGGTGTCGTAAGAGGCGACTAAGGGAAAAAAAATCCAGTAGATGGGCAGCAGCGTCTTCTGTAACTTAACCACCAATACTGCGATCCCCAAGCCGCTCGCCAAGCGTGGGGATTATGGCAACCCCCCCCCCAAATGACAGACAGAACGGCGCGACGGCCCCCAGTACCCGGCAGCTCCTCTATCCCTGGCTATGGTAGCGGGCCAGGTAACGGAGGAGCAGGGGGTGCTAAGAATCCCCGGTGGATTTCTCGCTACCACCCCCACCGGACCTTGGCCCTGGCAACACACAACGTCCGCACGCTCCGGACTGACGAGAAGATTGTCGAGCTGGAGGAAGAATTGAGCAGGTTACGTTGGGACATCATAGGATTATCTGAAATCCGACGAGAGGGGCAGGATACGATAATCCTTGATTCCGGCAACATGCTCTTCTTCCGGGAAGGAGACCGAAAGTCCCAGGGTGGTGTTGGGTTTCTCGTCCGTAAGTCTCTCATTAACAACGTGGTAAAAGTCGATAGTGTGTCAAGCAGAGTAGCATACCTGATACTCAGAATTACCGACCGGTATTCGTTGAAGGTCATCCAGGTATATGCGCCGACCTCGACACACCCTGACGATGAAGTAGAGGCTATGTATGAGGAGATCTCTGAAGTCATACATACCTCCGAATCCTACTTCACCGTTGTTATGGGAGACTTCAACGCTAAGGTGGGCACTAAGAATGGCGATGAGTTGAGAGTAGGGTCGTTCGGATATGGGCAGCGGAACCAGAGGGGCCAGCGGCTGGTCGACTTTATGGAGAAGGAGGAACTCTATTTGATGAACTCCTTCTTCCAGAAGCGACCATCCAGGAAGTGGACGTGGATAAGCCCCGATGGTTCAACCAAAAATGAGATCGACTTCGTCATGACAACCAAGAAGCGTATATTCAGTGATGTCTCTGTGATCGGGAAGGTCAAAACCGGTAGCGATCATCGCATTGTCAGAGGCACACTGAATATCAATGTTAAGCTAGAACGGTCTCGTCTGATGAAGTCCACGCTCCGTCCTGCTCCTGCCCAAATCCAGAACCCCGAAACCTTTCAACTCGAACTGCGTAATCGTTTCCAGTGCCTAGCCGAATGCGAAACAGCGGACGAGATAAACAACGGGTTTGTGGAAGCTGTCCAAGCAGTGGGGTCCCAGTTCTTTAAGACCCCACGCCGAAGAAAACCTCAAAAGCTCTCCAATAAAACCATTAGACTAATGGAAGCCCGGAATGAGATGAGATTGCAATCTTCAGCTGATATGTCGGAATACGGCCATCTCAATAGGCGGATTTCAAACTCCACGCGACACGATCTGCGCTCCTTTAATACTAACCGTATAAAGGACGCAATAGAGCGGAACCAAGGCTCCAAAGTGTTCGCGAGGAATTCCTCTATTGGGAAAAGCCAAATGACGAAGCTGAAGATCGACGATGGCAGTATCATCTCATCAAAACCGGAGATATTGAGAGAGCTGGAGAGGTTTTACGGACAGTTGTACACTTCGACACGGAAACCCGTTGTCGGTTTGGCTCAGGACTCTAGGGCTAAACTGACCCGACACTACACCGAAGACATCCCAGACATCAGCCTGTACGAGATTAGAGTGGCTCTGAAACAGCTTAAAAACAACAAGGCGCCGGGTGATGACGGAATTACAACAGAGCTTCTGAGAGCGGGTGGAAAACCGGTACTTTTAGTCCTCCAGAAGCTATTCAATTTCGTCATACTCGAGGGTACTACGCCAGAAGCATGGCACAGGAGTGTGGTGGTGCTCTTCTTCAAAAAAGGTGACAACACCTTATTGAAGAATTATAGACCCATCTCGCTCCTGAGCCATGTGTATAAGCTGTTTTCGAGAGTCATTACGAACCGTCTCGAACGCAGGCTTGATGACTTCCAGCCTCCCGAACAAGCCGGCTTCCGAAAAGGCTTTAGCACCATAGACCACATCCATACGCTCCGCCAGATTATACAGAAGACCGAGGAGTATAATCGGCCACTGTGTCTAGCGTTTGTGGACTATGAAAAAGCCTTCGATTCTATCGAAACCTGGGCTGTATTGCAGTCCCTCCAGCGATGTCATATCGACTATAGGTATATCGAGGTGTTGAAGTGTTTGTATAGTAACGCCACCATGTCAATTCGGCTACAGGACGAGAGTACGAAACCAATCCAACTGCAGCGTGGTGTGAGACAGGGAGACGTTATCTCTCCGAAACTGTTCACAAATGCGTTGGAGGACGTTTTCAAGCTCTTGGACTGGAACGAGTTCGGCATCAACATCAATGGCGAATACATCACTCACCTTCGTTTTGCCGATGATATAGTTATCATGGCGGAGTCGCTGGAGGAGCTCAATACTATGCTCAGCGACCTCAGTATCGTCTCCCAACAGGTGGGTCTTAAAATGAACATGGAAAAGACAAAGATCATGTCCAATGTCCATGTCGCACCTGTACCGGTTGTCGTTGGGAACGATACCCTCGAAGTTGTCGACCACTACGTCTACTTAGGACAAATTGTTCAGTTAGGCCGGTCCAACTTCGACAAAGAGGTCGCCCGAAGAATCCAACTCGGATGGGCAGCGTTCGGGAAACTACGCGACATCTTCTCGTCCAAAATTCCGCAGTGTCTGAAGACGCAGGTCTATGACCAGTGTGTGTTGCCAGTGATTACGTATGGCTCAGAGACGTGGTCGCTAACGGTTGGCCTTTTGGAGAGGCTCAGAGTCACTCAACGAGCTATGGAGAGAGCTATGCTCGGGGTTTCTTTGCGCGACAGGATCCGGAATACGGAAATTCGCCAAAGAACTAGAGTTACCGACATAGCTCGAAGAATATGCAAGTTGAAGTGGCAATGGGCAGGCCATATCGCTCGAAGAACCGATAACCGCTGGGGAAGAAAGGTTCTCGAGTGGCGACCACGAACCGGAAGACGCAGCGTTGGCAGGCCTCCCGCCAGATGGACCGACGATATCGTCAGAATTGCGGGCAACCGATGGATGGAATTGGCAAGCTGTCGTTCTTTATGGCGTTCTAAGGGGGAGGCCTTTGTTCAGCAGTGGACGTCTTCCGGCTGATGATGATACACTAAACGTGTAAATAATCACTCACAACAACAACAATATTATCCTACCAAAAACCACTACCCTTAAACGAAACATCCCATAACACGCCTCCCACAATTCACCATGAACCTCAAAAGAGTTTACAAGGGCTGTTTTTCAAAGCAAAAAATCATCACTAAAGGCGCTTATAAATTTTTCACTTGGCCATACTCATTGTGATTCATAATAACCCATCTCCCTTTATATGAGGAACACCTAAACATCCCTTGAGAGAACTGAGCATGTTATTGTGTGAGGTGAAAAATGTACGAGGTTGTGCAGACGCGGGTAATGCTTGCTAGATGTGTCAAGAGGCCTTTAAAAGATAATAAAAAATACATTACTAGGAAAATGTCTTTGTAATTAGGTCTCAGAAATTTTAGTAGCTAGCATAATTTAGTTAATAATGTGATTGGGGGAGGTGATAACCAATTATTATGGCCATAAAAGATTGTTTAAAATTGTCTTTTGATAAGTGGGGCGTATCTGCATAAACTCACCTTTAACCACGGACTTTACACCGACCCCTAGCCTTCGAATAACTAGCGTAATACATACATTAATAATTCAGATATCTACATTTTTACTGCCTAGCTCCATTAATGTCTATCTACCTGCACGCTGGAAGACCTAACCAAAAACTCTGAAGACGTTGACTTGCAACATACGGGCACAAAATTGTAAGAGTACCGTTGACTCGGAAAGAAGAAGAACATATTACTATCTAACATACATACATAACATCATGCCTGTATTCCCTGAAGGGGTAGGTAGAGTTTTATACTTGTATACTACACCCAAATTTTGATATACAAGAACTCGTAACACAAACTAAACAACAAACAGAAGTTACAATTTAAGTGCACGCGAATGTATTTGGGAGCAATCGGTGGTACACCCACTTTTCCAGTCCTATATATCACAGATACCTAAGTATAACATACCGGGCTGAACTGTGGGTGTGGTATACACCTTTTCTAACTTCTACGGGGAATACAGGCGTGATGTAAAACACCCTAACAGCGACACTTCCATTTTCCCATGCTCTTCGCCCTATCTACAGAACCCTACAATAATGATCATGTTTTACCGCCGGTAGGATTTCCAACGAGGGATGATTTGGGATGTTATCTTGATGCTTGCCCCGTGAATGTTGCATCGCCATATTGGAAATTACCGAGGGTAGCTCGAATTTTGGCTGATTATTATTTTACGGTTTGGTCGTGCAGTATTTGGTTGCAGATTTTTTATAGCTTCTGGTTTATTTATTTTTTATGCACACGAAGTATATTTGTATGATGTACTGTAAATGTACAATGCAAATACAATGGTAATATCATAGTATATATGTATCATAGTATATACCAATAGTTTGGGTAGAGTTAAACCTGTGAATTAAATGCATATTTTGTTTACCAATACTTACATAAATAATAATTTCACATTCCATGCTTTGCGAGGTAATATATGGAGCATAGGATAGGATAAGATCATGCTTGGATAAAGTCTAGTTAAAAAAAACTAAATACTCTCAAATGTGTAGTGTGTTAGTACCTGTAGTAAAAAAGGGGTAAAACTTTTTACTAACCACTATAGCTTAGATACGCGTGTATACGTGGAATTTGCAACTATTTTCCAGAAAATAAGTAAACTAAATTCAAATTTAGAATATGAATTATTCACGCGCAATGTCAATCTAAATCTGTTAATCCGTTTTTGGAAAATTGAGTAACAAGCATCCAAACACACACAATAAATATTTAGTAGATGTCGATATAATGTAGGAAGGTTATCAAAATACACGTTATAAATTGACCGAGGTAAGTTATCCCGTTCACTTGACTCTACCAAACTTTGCTTAGGAGTTTAAACCTGTCTTGTGCATACACGACTTCAATAGCCACTTGATATGTCTTCAGCTAGCACCTGTGGCCGACACGTGATCTCCTTGGCTCGAATTCTAAGTCAACTTAAGTATTTCTGAGTTAAAACCGATAAGTAGTAGTAGCATACTAATTTACCTACAAGTTTGCTATTAGTGAAAAACTTGATAAATTCAAAGCATTCGGTTTTGAGTTATATTTTTTTAAATTTAGGGTTTAGATTTGCTTGATTTAGTTTTTGTGTATCCCCCCCCCCCCCCTAGACAAGTAGCAAAACATATGAACAATAGAATGAAAAATATATGGGTTTAACATAATAATTATTATGTCATCGATATCGATAACGGAGTACTGATAGCCGAGTGGTATGACCGTTGGACTGCCAAGTCAAAGTCGCAAGTTCAATCTCCGGCACGCACCAGTCTTTTCCAATTCATGTGCGTACTATATACTAGTTATCAGTTGCTAAAAACGGTAAAAGAAAACATCGCGAGGAAACCGGCACACCTGAGAGATTGTTCAAAGTGTGCAAAGCAATGTCAGTGGCCTACAGGCGGTTTAAACTCCGACGACAGGTTAACAACCATACTATAAGAAGAAGACTGATTAAAATGAGGTCAGTGACTCTTAAACCAGACCTGGGGTTTTATATTAAGAGCCCATTCCTATTGATAATTGAATAAACATTATTGTTATAAACACAACAAACAGTATTAGGGGCGCTTTATAAGTATAAATGGACAAAGCAGTAAAGAATGCCATTCCCATTTCTCAATCCTCTTAAAATAATCCTATAATCGCCTTGAAGGATACCCATGGGAACAGAGGGAGATAAAGGGGGAAGACGTATCTTTGCCTTGAGTAAGAAACCACATGATTTTACCATGATAGTGCATTCTACCCTTAACTTTGAAACGGTATAACACCCGCCCCTTTTATCACATGAAATATAGGAGGGGTTGTTGCAAAGTTACCACCACGCTCAACGATCTGTAAGGTTAAGCAGTGCTTGTTAGGTCAATTGTTTGATGGGTGGCCGCTTGTAACAATATAACCCTTTCGTGATTCCGAGAGCATATAAAGCTACATTCTGTATAGCTCCCTACAATAGTAGAAGCACAAGGAAGAATATCTTAAAAACGAGCTGATTGGCGCAGTGGCTAAGCGATTAGAGTGCTGCACTTTGGGTTGCGGGTTCGATTCCCGGACGGGGCAAGGTAGTACTGGGTTTTTTCATTAGGTAATTCTCAGTTGCAGCACGGAGTCTGGATTTGTGCCCGGTTGATGGCAATAGGCTCGCTCCTATTACATTGGGACCTAAAAACATAACTGGCGAAATGTGCGTGCACTATATGTGCACCTTTGCCTACCCCTTCGGGGAATACAGGCGTGATGTTATGTTATGTTTAACTTATTTGTATGATTTAGAATTCAAACTGCAACCATAAAACTTGACTGCAGACCAACTGGTGATAGTCTATTCGTTTAGCTTGATGCAGGATACGATGACGTCACACTGATGCGCGCGCATGCACCATATAAATCCTTAACTCTCGCACCGTCCACGCAAACCACTAAAGTTAGTCACATCAATCACGGACTAACTCCCTATCTACCCAGCCTTTAAGTAACACAAGTTAACCAACCAATTACTCCTTACAAAACACATTCACACTTCATTATTACTCTAAAACAGTTAGACGCAAAATTCCCACATAAATATGATTTATTAAGCACATATTTAGACCAAACGCGTCGGTCGGTTCAAAGCCTTTATGCCTATTAGAAACATTTCGGTCCATCACAGTACACGCATACAAATTTCGCCTTTAACTGGCTGTAAATAAATTATAATATTCCCTACATAGATGGCGATGCTCAGAATTTAAGCTTAGCAAGCGTTACCACAAAATTATGTTGCTAAAATTGGATATCCAATGTTATGAAACCTCTAAATGCTTAGGTTTTAGTGTAAATTTGATGATATAATGCCGGTATGGTGTTGGTTATTAGCTACAAATTAGAAGTGATGAACGAAATAATTAGTTTGTGCAGCCTAGTTTACTTACAAGGAACTAGGTTTATGGTTCTACTAGCTGCGTCCTGCGATGTTACCCGCGGTATTTTGTTAGGGCAACAAGTCTATGTGTTAATCCACGACGTTAGCTATCTTCATACCAAATTTTATCAAAATTCATAAAATTGATTGGCGTAGTGATTAAGCTATTGGACTACTGCGCTAAATATTGCGGGTTCGATTCCCGCACGGGACGAAAAAATTTGCGGTCCGCAGATGTTTGTCCCGAGTCTGGGTATAAATGTATATGATATAAGGTACATATTTGTTGCCTCCAAACAGGAGAAATAATGTGGGAAGACGTTTTTTATAAAGAAAAAAATATTGTACAGCCATATTAGCGTGAAGAAGTAACAAACACACTCACAAGCTCTCGCAATTATAGGTATAATATTAGTGTGATTTATAGAACTAGAGACAACGAATTTTATATCTCCTTACTAAATATAGTGACAATGAAAAACTGGCAAAATTTAAGCGTGAATTATAGGTGGGACGTGATTCTTGTAACAGCTTTGGTGCGGGTTGCTTCGCCATAAAACGTTATATGCAACTCCATAGTTATCTATAATCCTATCCTACTTCCTACTATCCTACTTCCTACTATCCTACTTCCTACTTAATATTATAAATGTGAAAGTTTGTGAGTATGAATGTATGGATGTGTGGATGTTTGTTACTCTTTCACGCATAAACGGCTGGACCGATTTGGTTGAAATTTGGTATGTAGATAGGTTATACCCTGGATTAACATATAGGCTACTTTTTATCCCGAAAAAATGTCGCGGATAACACCGCGGGGCGCAGCTAGTACCATTATAAATGTGAAAGTAATTCTGTCTGTCTGTTACACCTTCACGACTAAACTGCTGGACGGATTTTGATGAAATTTGGCACGTAGAAAGTTTAAGCCCCGAGAAAAGACATAAGCTACTTCATGTGGGAATGTGTAGTGGGTGTAGTACGAAGCTAGCAAAAGCTAGTATTTTTATATTTAGAACTTGAATTGGCAATCAAAAACTTTGCCAAATACGACTGGCATGTACCTAAGTATGTATATATATAACAAACAACTATTGTACAAGGGACCAATGAATTTAATCGGTAAGCACTTAATCGATTAAGTTGCTCACACGCTAATTGATACGGTAAATCCTACTATAATATTATAAATGTGAAAGTTTGTGAGTATGGATGTATGGATGTGTGGATGTTTGTTACTCTTTCACGCATAAACGGCTGGACCGATTTGGTTGAAATTTGGTATGTAGATAGGTTATACCCTGGATTAACATATAGGCTACTTTTTATCCCGAAAAAATGTCGCGGATAACACCGCGGGGCGCAGCTAGTACCATTATAAATGTGAAAGTAATTCTGTCTGTCTGTTACACCTTCACGACTAAACCGCTGGACGGATTTTGATGAAATTTGGCACGTAGAAAGTTTAAGCCCCGAGAAAAGACATAAGCTACTTCATGTGGGAATGTGTAGTGGGTGTAGTACGAAGCTAGCAAAAGCTAGTATTTTTATATTTAGAACTTGAATTGGCAATCAAAAACTTTGCCAAATACGACTGGCATGTACCTAAGTATGTATATATATAACAAACAACTATTGTACAAGGGACCAATGAATTTAATCGGTAAGCACTTAATCGATTAAGTTGCTCACACGCTAATTGATACGGTAAATAGATAAACAATGTTATTTCTGTATTGTTCTAGTTCAGTGACTTAGTAGTGTTATCAAGGGTGAAAGTTAACTGTATATGGATTTATGAACGGTGTAGGAGCTTGAGTCTGGATTCTTGGGTCAACAAAATTATTGAAAACGAATAATAGAAAATGCCTTTGCACACTTGACGTCGATTGGATTAGACATCCTCGTTAGTCTAGTGGTCGGTAAGCGTGACTGCTGCGCATGAAGACCTAGGTTTGATTCCAGAATTGGGCAGTGTTACTGAGTTTCCCATTATGAATCTTTGTCGCAGCACTGAGTCTGGATTTGTCCCTGATGGCAATATGCTCGCCTCCTATTACATGTCATCATCATCATCATCATCAGCCGGAAGACGTCCACTGCTGGACAAAGGCCTCCCCCTTAGGGGGGGGGGGTTGCCATAATCCCCACGCTTGGCAAGCGGCTTGGGGATCGCAGTATTGGTGGTTAAGTTACAGAAGACGCTGCTGCCCATCTACTGGATTTTTTTCCCTTAGTCGCCTCTTACGACACCCACGGGAGGAGAGGGGGTGGTCAATTCTAAGCCGGATACCACACGGTATTACATGTGCGTATTATAAATTAGTTATCAGTTGCTGAAGACGGTGAAAAAAACGTCGTGACCTAACCAGCACACCTGAGAGAATTTTCAACGGTATATAAAGCCATGTTCTAGGTCTACAGCAGAGGCGGATTAAACTCTGACACAAGGTCGTTGCACCACACGATTCTTATCGTGCGTTGCAACAACCTTGTGTCAAGACTAAAAATTAACGTTTATATATCAATACATATATTAGAGTTCTATTTGTAAGTGTTCATCAATATATTAAGAACAGTGGTCCATTCAAAACACAGCCACATCATTTGCAGATTAAACCCACAGAAGCCATTATGTGCGATCCTTACTCAGACAAATATTTGCAGTTAATATTAATCCGTGGCTATACAGCTAGTATTGAGATTAAAATTAATGCATTGTATGAAATCGGCCTACGCTGTGGCTACGCCGTAGAGGTGTGCTACGACGTAGTAACAGCATAGCACTGTAGAGACTACGCACTATTTGCAGGTGGAATTTCAATGCTTCGATACCATTCGAAGCTGATAATGAATTTAGATTGTAATACACTATACTACATTATAATAAATGCTTTCAGACTGATGGATTTTACATTATGTATTTGAGTAATATGTTCAATTATTTACACACCCATTTTCAGTAAAGGTTAGAGTAATAAAGCTTAAAATTTTCAAATATTCATTACATGTATTTAACAGTAAGAGCGTAAAATGACAAATGGTGTGCGTAAACACAGGTGAATTCTCCCTCACACTCATTGCTCAATGAGTCGGCACACCAATACGAACGGAGTTTTGGCATTATACTAAGGGCGTAAGTAAAACGGGCACCCATCCAAAATCTGACCTCAGCAAGCGCTGCTTAACCTCGAACATAAATTAATATTCACGTTGTTAGAAGCCCCAAAAATGATACAGAGGTACCTTTTTTTATTGGCTCATGACACAGTTGGTTCAAAAGTTATGCTGTTTTTCTTCCAATCAGCATGCAAGGTTTCCTTTCATGCATTGTCCCCAGTTTTTATTAGTGTCGCTTCGCTTAAACAAAACAAAAATGGCCGCTTTGTTACGATTTCAAATGTAGCTTTGTGTGCCAACAGATTGTGCAGAGGTGTCGTCTCGCCAACTACGTAATGCTGAAAGTCTGTATATTTTTCTTCAGGTTAATTTTAGTTCGCCTTGACTTTGCTTATTTTGTGGGAAAATATTCCTTTTGTTGTTCGAGTGTCCTTTTTATTTTGCTTTGTCACTGTGTGGTTTTTTAAATGACATTTTTCTCGGATCGGACGTGACATACCGGCGCAATGGTTGAACTAAACACTGTGGCGTACCTTTTACTCAGTGTTATCCGGCCTAAAATAAACCACCCCCGTTCCTCAAGTGGGTGTCGTAAGAGGCGATGAAAAAATCCAGAAGATAGGCAGCAGCATCTCCTGTAACCCCCCCCCCCCTCCAAGTCGAAGGGGGAGGCCTGTTAACAGTGAACGTGTTTTCCGGCTGATTAAGTACATTGGGAAAGGTCTATGTCCAGTAGAGCAAAGAGCTGTTGATGGTGATAAACTTGCCACATAATTGGCAGATGTTTTATTTTGTAAGTTTATTGTTATTTGGCGCAATTGTATTACGTATTACAAATAACTAAACTAAAGAAAGAACATTTAAATTAAATTATTCGAGGATATAAACATTACTAATAAATAGAGCCATTAACGATTGACTTGACACCAGAACTTATCTACTTGCATCCCTTTCTCTCCCCTCTAAAACATAATAAGAGCAAACCGCACAACCGATGCCCGAGATCTAAGATAAATAAAAATGCCAAAGCATTCCACAAAATTTATTGGAAAATCCTTTACGGTTCAGGTCGGTCGTTTGTGGAATGCACTCGCGGTACCAATACGACGTGCTCAATCATTGTCAGTGTTTAAAGGAGTAGTGAAGGAACCATTAATTGTCCTTGTCCTTATCCGCCGTGTGCCTTACCGCTACTTAATATGAGGATTATGATATTATTACATACCTAGTCGAGTCTGGATTTGTGCCCAGTTGATAGCAATAGGCTCGCCCCGTATTACATTGGGACCTAAAACATAACTGGCGAAATGTGGGTGTACTATATGTGTACCTCTGCCTACCCCTTCGGGGAATACAGGCGTGATGTTATGTTATGTTTACATACCTAGTAAAGTCCGGAAGACGTAGCGTCAGCAGGCCTCTCACCAGGTGGACCGACGATATCGTCAGATTTGCGGGCAAACAGTGAATGCAAAAGGAAAATTGCCGTTCATTGTGGCCTTCTAAGGGGCAGGCCTTTGTTCAGCAGTGGACCTATTCCAACTGATGATAATGTCCATTATTAACAAGAGATGGCATAAGAAACCGAGGGACGGTGGTAAGACGAACTGAAGGTAGAATGACCAAACTGGAGAAAGGCTGCTTATGATAAACGACGATGGAAGTCATTTGAAGAGGCTTTTGCCAAGAGCCTC
Organism: Abrostola triplasia; assembly: GCA_946251915.1. Classification (NCBI taxonomy): domain Eukaryota; kingdom Metazoa; phylum Arthropoda; class Insecta; order Lepidoptera; family Noctuidae; genus Abrostola; species Abrostola triplasia. Next base: position 1,693,369 of record OX276434.1, on the reverse strand, counting down.
ACCTTAATATCTTAGACGGATACTTTCTTATAAACGTTTTTATTGTTATCTTGTTCCGAAATAAAGACCTTGTTATTGTTATAATTATTATTTATTTATTATTATAATGCTCTAAAGAACTTTACTCGTGTGGTAACACAAAACAAGTCCGATCACTTAGCCAGTGCTTCAATCAGATTGCCATGTTATAGAGTAGACTGTAGACTCGAATCTTACTAATGTATACGACCTTGTACGTACATTTTAAAGCTTGTAGCTAAATATAGCAACAGCATTATACTATAAATTGAAAGAACTATAGCCGTGAGCATGTCTGTAGATTTTATCAAAAATACACAAAAAGCTAGACATCTCTGTAAACGTTCTAGAAACAACCTGACTACTAAAGACCAAAGAAATTTTCTTCGCTATGCTAAAAAACCGAGTCACACAACGATGTTATCAACAAACCTTAATAATACTGACAGGAGTTATTCTTGAACACTTTTCTTGGACTAAAAGGGTTACCCTAGAGTCTTAGTAAACGGTATCCCTAAATCTAGACCACACAATGTCTACCAGACGTACTTTAAACGTAAACATTTAGATAACTTACAATGTATACGCGAGAGGCAATTTGCTGAATTAAATTTTGATGACATCGTTAAATGTAGGAACAGGTGGATTGCCTAGAATTTAACCAGCAGGATTGCTTTGAGACTTGTTTGTAGTTTTCATATAAAATGCCGTTACTCTGGACTGTAAAAAGATATGGTGATACAGCATCTGCTGTAGATAGGTATTTAGGTTCTTTATGTTAGCCACTATCCATGACTATAATGGTAGATAACTTGTATATGTGATGTTAACTAGTAACTAGTTTCTATACCTCTTTGTTAATTACAATAAATTTACTTTCTGTCTACTTTCTTTCTTTCCGATACAAGCGACAGCTGAGCATGAGGTCTTGAGTTCAAATCCCGGGTCGGCCAAAGTGTTATGGGGTTTTTTCCATTAGCTAATTCACAGTAGCTGCACAGAGTCTGGATTTGTGCCCTGATGTCAATAGACTCGCCCCCTATAACATTGGGACCTATAATATAACTGGCGAAATTTAGGTATACTAGACACCTCCACCTACCCCCTTGGGGAATACAGGCGTCATGTTATCTTTATATATGTAATGAAAGATAACTAATTAATCCAAGTTACCTACAATACCAAAATTGTGACGTCATATTTTTTCTTATAAAAGTTTATTGTTACCTTTGCGAGCATTATTACATTATCATTTATCCAGATTCAACGAAATAACCTCTGCTCTTTTATCAGTAACTACACAGAGTAATTACCGTGATAAAATATGGTTTCTACCGCATCCAAAAAGAAATAACCAGTATAACTTGAGATACCTATCCTTTTCTTATGTTTCCAACCCACACATGTTATATATGTCTTCGTATATTGGCCATGTAAATAAATAGGTAAGTCCCCTACTGGTTGCTTTATGATAACAGAATTTCTTTTTAGTATTACTTCGTTTTATTCATGTTTTATTATTGAGAAAAATATTTTTTTCTTTTTCTGGGATAAGAATGGGATTTTTATCGCTTGGAATTGGTCAGACAGACCGCGTATAGAGATGTGTACAATGAGAGGATTTTCAGATGGATATAGCTTGAACGTTGGAAGCCACGTATATAATTTTAAGCATTATTTATTTGTATTTAATGCCCATTTACTAGTGCAAAGGCGAAATTAATGAAATTGGGCATTTTCTACCAGACAACCATTATCTATGTGATTCTACAAGGCATCAATTACAATCATCAAGTCTAGGCAAATTGATGACCATGGACAACGACAATATCGTCAGAGTTGCGGGCAACCGGTGGATGCAAATGAAAGTTGTCGTTCATTATGGCGTTTTAAGGGGGAGGCCTTTGTTCAACAGTGGACGTCTTCTGGCTGATGATAATAATGAAACCGATGACATAAAAATAACCCTCCTTTTGGCGCAATCGAGTAATACTAGCTTTATTGGCATATAATTTTTTTTCTTGAGAAACAAATGAATCTAAAAAGAATAATACGTTTGTTAAGATTTTAACGAGAATAAATTATGCCGTTTTTACAAATTTAAAGTAATGTTGATGGATATTCTAACTATCGACAAATGAAGACGCGGGAATGAGCTAGTTTGCTGATATTGAAATACATACAAACTGTAATATTTGCTGAGTAAACAGGTAATGTACTGTTTACATAAAGTTCAAATGTATGTTGAGATTATATATATACGTATATATATTATATAGCTTCATGTGAATTAAATGAGACTCAAACAGATACACATTTTATATGTTTGTTTAATAATATTATTTACTATGTAGAGTATGTATGTCAAGATGAAATATACCGGGTTATGTTTCTATCGATGGGAAATGGGTATATGGTGTTAGACCATAACGATGTTAGCGGTTTATGGAAGATTTTGTTTTTGAGTTGTCACTTTATCATTTACTAGCTGCGCCCCGCGGTGTTACTCCCTATATTTTTTCAAAATAAAAAGCCTATGTGTTAATCCAAGGTATCAGTTACCTCCATATGAAATTTCACCAAAGTTTGAGCGTGAGGAGGTAACAACCATAAAAATACACACACTCAAACTTTCGTCTTTATAATATTAGTGTGAATGTGATAAGCAAAAGTATTGGTGCGCTAATAAAGTAGTGGGCTAGGATTAAGACAACCTAGCGCACCATCTTGTGATTAGCGCACTGTACACGTGACGTAGCTAAAACAAAATATAAAATATATGACAAAAAAAAAAAAAATCGCTGTCACGCTCAGTGTTACCAAGGATTCGAATGTAAAAGCCTTTTTTATTTTCACGATTGACGAAATTGCTCGTCTTTATGTACCAAATGTTACTCATCTTGTACAGACAAATCTACATATAAATAGGATGTCATTTGTTTGTCTCACCTAAACAAACAAGTGACTCAAACTATACTTCGTGGTAAAATAAAATTATCTACCTAATTAATACAATATGTCTAGTAGGACTACTAAGAAAATTAGGAGGTACAGATTCGATCTCCGTAAGGTCAACTATTTTTGTGATCTACAGATATTTGTTTTGATATCCTATGTCCAGCAGTGGACTGAGATGGGAAGATGATGATGTTTGTATATTCGTGTATTCGTGCGCCGTAGTGATCCGATGGTAATATTCTCACCACATGGTTTGGTTTGGTTTTGCTAGGCATTTTCTGCACTTAGCCGCAGGCTAACCGCTATCTCCATCGGCGCCATTTTCATAAAAACACATACAAATTTTTCGCTTTACGTATATGGATACTTTCAACCAACGACACTCATAGGATATACCTATATTCCTCATACATTTTTTAGCAAAAATCGTTTGAAATAAGTTAATATTAAAAATATATTTTCAACACAAGCTTTTAAATCAAAAGTACCATAATATTATTTTGTCACCCAACCTACTTAAGTATGCAAAATTTCATTTCAATCGAAGTCAAAAAGTGGTTCTAATTTAGATTTCAATATTTAACCTAAACTAACTCACATACGTACAAACATTGCAAGCTTGTATAGAGTCCTTAGTTACCGTGAGTTGCAAAGGTATATCGGCATCAGTAAGAACCGTCACCACATAACGCAGTAGCTACCAACCACAGGCACTTACCCGTATTACAGAGGATTGCGAACACACTCGCTCCAAAGAGGTGTTAAGGAAAGCTAGGAAACGATACAAAGTAAATTATGATCAGTACCGGGATACTTGAGAGGTCTGTGTGTAATGAAAACTAGAGGATACATTTTACAGTCTTTGCAGTTTAAATGATTAAGGTTAGTAAGGGAGTTAGTAAGGTAGTTAGTAAGGTTTGTTAAACGGACTCATAAAGACGAGGATACAGCATTCTAAAGACAACTGCGGTGTTAAATACAAGCAAGTTCCACTGTCACTTTTTATACGGCAAAGCATTGAGAGTATTGTGTTCTATTTCATACCTGTATGGCGAGCCTATTTGTCAAACCGCGGGCAGTGTAGCTGAGACCTATATAGCCAAATATTTTGACGACTTGATTGGCGGAGTAGCTAAGATTAGATTACTGGGCTAGGGGTTGCGGATTCGATTCCCGCGCGGGACAACAATTTGTGTGATTTGCAGATTTTTGTTCCGTGTCTGGGTGTTTCTGTACTTGATTTTTCATGTTGGTGAAATGCAGCCACGATACAGGAGACATTCCTAGAGTGGGACGACGTTTTAAAAAAAAAAAATTATGAACACACCCATATTTTGCCTATTTGAAGTTTATAATTTTAAAATTTCTCCGAGAAATAAAGTTTTGTTTATACACATACATAGTTGTAGAACAAATTGAGGCTTCGATCAAATTGAATCAGAACCTACATTATTCCGTCCATACCCGGGTATAATCAAGGCTAGAAAGATTGATTACGGTCAGGTTAGATAGGAATGAAATTTGTATAAAATGAATTTACGCTAGCCATATCTTTTGATTGGAATCCCGGTTTTCATTATGGCTCTACGACATTGTTCACTGTTGGAATAGCTAACGTTGTAACTGGAAATTGTCGCAAGAAGCTTAAGCTCATTAGTGAGATACAATTACAGTACTCCTCGAGGTATACACCCGCAATTTGCCGCTCATCGTAGTAACATTTCCTATGCAATAAAGAAATACATAACATCACGCCTTTATTCCCCGAAGGGGTAGGCAGAGGTGCACATATAGTACACCCACATTTCGTCAGTTATGTTTTAGGTCCCAATGTATAAGGGGCGAGCCTATTGCCATCACCGGGCACAAATCCAGACTCCGTGCTGTTACTGAGAATTATATGTAAAGAAATAATTGTAAATAATAGCTCATTTCATCATTCATCATCAGCCTGAAGACGTCCACTGTTGAACAGTTAATAGTTATTCACTTATAGTTATAACCTTGGAACTGGACGACCTGATTGGCGCAGTGGCTAAGTGATTGGAGTGCTGCGCTAAGGGTTGTGGGTTCGATTACCGCACTGGACAAAAATTTGTTTGATCCGCTAATGTTTGTCCCGAGTCTGGGTGTTTGTGTCTGGGATATTTCATGTCTGTAAAATGCACTCACGATACAGGAGGATATCCTAGTGGGGCGAAAAAAAATATGAAATATCAACCTTATAGCGAAGTAGTCACGCGGTGGCGAGGTCAACGAGACTGAGGTGGCGATCTAGTTACCATTGGTCGGGTCTTCATCGAATTTGTTACTATTAGTCTTTCTGCCGGCGAAGCAGGTTTTTAAATTGTTTTTTCATAATCGGATAGTACTAAAAATACAATATTATTGAACATCATAACAAAACTATCACACTTTAAAAATAATGCATAGATATTATAGACAATCTAAATTTTATTTTCTTTAAAGAAAATTGGTCTATTGCAGCTCACAACCGAGAGGAATGGAGGAAGGAAAGGGAGGCCTTTGCCCTGCAGTGGGACGATCATATCTTAAGCGGACACACCGCTTACTTTTATACAACATCATTGGACACGTTCAGATCACGTTTGAGCTGACTTACTTCAAAGAAATCTCAGCGCGAGTAATCCTCAAAGCGACTCCTCTAGGGTACAGACAGATTGTCGTAAACTATTATCTACGGGATATTATAATCTAATGAGTTATAATGGACTGGATGATCTTGAATAGGATCGTACATAATTTAATAGGAGTATATTTCACGAATATACAGCGTGTAATGGGAAGGATATATCCTAAATCCAAACGTGGCGAAGAGTGCCTACATCTGGTATAGAATCCTATTACATAATATCAGCTCATTTTTACATATGGTAGCTAGCTAAGCTGTGCCAAGAAGTATCCTGCCTGGAATTAATCACCCCCTTTCCCCCCATGGGTGTCGTAAGAAGCGCGACTAAGAGAAAATCTAAAAAATGGGCAGCAGCGTCTTTCGTAACTTCTCCAGCAATACGCCGATCCCTAAGCCGGGATTCAAACCCAGGACCTCGTGCTCCGCAGTCACGCTTAGCAACCACTAGACCAACGAGGCAGTAGGTAAATGTACGCGGTAAGTAATCAATCAATCGATTGATTTACTAGCGGTAATAAGTTCCTACGTATTGGATCGTCTGTACTTGGTTTGCTTAAAAAACCCAGTCCTTGAGCTCCACGATGAAATTCAGGAAAAGAACCTATAAACGGTCTGAGAAACATTCGCTTTTCACGAGAATATAGGTCAGTTTCCGACCTTTTTGCAATTGAACCAAGCAAAGGAATGATACTGGGCTTCAAAGAGAAATAGATGTGGGTACGGAACAATATGGGACAAGTAGGAAGAGTGCAGCGCAATGTTACAGTAGAAAAGAAAGTGATAGATATAGACGGGTGTTGTGGAGACATGTGATGCTGTAGTCATTTGATTAAATGGGTGATTTTATTTACAGATATTGTTTTAGCTGATTTTGATCGATTCATAAATCCTAACTTAAATTCAATCCAAAAGCTTGGGTTTGATTCTCAAACAATATTCAAGACCATATCTGTGCCACTGTAAGATAGGCCCTATGACATAAATAAGGAACGCTAGTTGACTTCGGGTATGCAAGTAGAATGCCTCCAGAGTGTTAATACTTAAGTACGCTCGGCGCACCCTGGACGGTCACCCTCGCTACAGTCCATGACCATGTGGCTGTTGGCTCATGCCGATATGAAGAAGAACACTGCGGGTTGATGAAATTGCATGTCTGCTATTCAATCTTCCACAGGTAATGAGTGCTCTCCTATTATTTCCAAGACAATACCTATATGTCTAAAACAAATTTAAAATGTTTTTATTTTATGTAAACCTATTACAGGCGCTCATGAAACGTCAGGATGCTAGTCACTGTTTATGGAAAAGCACCTTGTTAAAATTGCCTAGTTTATGAACCAACAACCGCAAATCCAGCCTGTGTACCACTAGGCCACGAGTGTTATACTACAAAAATAAATATTTGTGTAATCCAGAGATATTCGATCTTTTATCATTTACTTGGTTAATATAAACCTAATATTTGTGACGTCACCCTTATAACGTATATTTCACCCAACATGAACGGATCACAAGTGCGTGAAATTGGTTTATCTGATCATCGACTGAGCCGCGAATCGGCAAATGTGTGAATTTCGGATTGTTTGATGTTGCTCAAGCGTTGACGGTACAACAAAATTGATTTGGAATTTGAAAGCAGTTATTTTGATTATTCGATTTTTGTGTGTCCTTCTCAGTGTGAGGTTAACCCTTTTGTGACATCTCTAATTACAAAATTACATTGTTTTATTGACAGATTTTTTGTTAAATTCTTCCTTTGTTGTTCTGTTTAGTCACTTGTGTTTGAAGTCTATGTCGATTGAATTTTAAACAATTTGGACTCATTTTGATTTTAACTGCAAGAGACATTTGTAGCTGAATATCATTTCAATTTATTTATAGTTGACCTCTTTGTTTCATTTTATTTTACAATCGAATCGTATGGTTGATGAACAAGCCTGGTGAAAGAGTTTAAACCGCCTGCAGGCTTCTGACATGGCGTTACACACCGTTGAAAAATCTCTCAGGTGTGTCGGTTTTATCACGATGTTTTCCTTCACCGTATATAGCTAATTTATAGTACGCACATGAATGCAAGTAGTCATTCGTGCGTGCCGAGGTTTGAACTTGCGACCTTTGACTTGGCAGGCCGTTGTCATACTACTCGGCTATGCCTGCTACATACACACAGTCGAGTGTTGTAACTAATTGGAGTGAAACAAAGAATTAACGGTTACAAATATATTTAAAAACGCCATTAACATTGCATACAAGACCAGTCATTATCAGATTTCGACGGTTCAATACCCAAAGAGCCAACATGGTCTTAACAATTTATTCGTTGAAAATGTCACGTGATGTAACAAAATGTCATTTGTCCCGGCTTAAAGCTCCAATCAACTGTTCCGTAGCTGATTGGAGTCGAATGCACTTCATCAACAATTAAAACCTTTACACAGGGATGCGTTTAATTATACGTACGTAAATACAGAAGAGGAGGAAAGCGGTGATATTATTATTGGTTTTTTTTTTTCGATTTTACACCGGTATGTACAGTGAGAGGTTGAATTCTTCTTTTGAGCAAACAGAAGTCATTCAGGGCAATTAAAAGAAACCATCTTGTATTCGTTATTTGATCCGTGCGTTTCGTAAATACATGATTTTAAACGTTTTTTTTATTGTTTACTTGCTGTTGCTTTTATTGTTTATTGTTTACTTGTAATTCGTGCAACGTGGTACCAGCCCCTTTACCATGAATTCGATGTGGAAGCGAGATACCGCCACGTGTAGTATAATGTGGTGTCTCGCTTTCACATAGTAAACTGTCTTGCTTTAAGAATTCGTGGTAAAGGGGCTGATTTTTGTTTTATAATTCTGAGGTCATATTTTTTTTTAAATGACGGTTGCTAAAATTGTAAGCAAGTAATACAAACTTCTACGTTTACTATCAAATAAAATCCAAATCTCGCGCACTTGAATGCAAGAAACAAAACCGTATAAAAACAGAACGATTTACGTTCGGAAGCAAGAGGCAAGGCTCGGACTTACTATCTCGTATCTCGCCAGCGATATTTTTTGCGGGACACGCCGGCTTAGAGGAAAAATTGTGCGATTCGGATACCCGCTGATAGTTTTGTTCATGGTCAAGGGGATATGGTATTTCTTTTGGGATTCGTGGCCGTTTAGGCTTTGTTCTTGTTATGATAAAATGTGTATTGTGGTGAATGAAGTGGAATGTTTTTTTTTTTTTTGCACCTACTTGTATACACAAAAGCGCCTTAACGAGTGACTATACTGAATTAATTATAATAGGTAATTAGTCAAGTCAAAGTGATTCAAAAATCAACCTATTCAAAAATCCAAAATGTTAAATTAATTTTACTAAAATAACTTTCGTGAGTGTTATCCATATTATTTACTATATATTCCGGTTATACTCACGGGTGTATTCGGGAATGCCCGACTAGTTTCGGACTCGACCGGAGCCCTTATTCATGAGCTGGTTACGCGGCAGAGTCGCGAGCCGAACTAAATTAATTTATTGGAACAAAAACGAGATTACCATTTTAAATTGTGCGTTAACAGTTTAAACAGCATTAGTTAGGGAAAATGTATCCCAACTGTTAGCAACTGTGTGTGAGTGGATACTGACTATCTTAAAGTTTCCTTTAAAGGCTACTTAGCTGTTGTAGGAGATTTTGCCTTTCTCACTTAACATATTGTCTACGTCATAAATATTCCTTACAAAAAACACTCCAGCTTCATCCTTCAAACCACAAACATCACTAACAGCTGTTATATTATATTAAACCGTGATTCTAAAGAGACATCCGATTTTTTATTCAGAACCTCCATGTCACGTTCCTTTAACGCCCTTTTGAGGGCTCATGCGGGTTTATACAGAAATCATCGGTGCGAGAATGATACAAGGCACTTTATCATTCCCTCATGTCATATTTACCCGTGTTTTTTTGGTTGCTAAGCGATATGCGAGTGGAATACAATAATATGGAACTGAAACCGTAATCATGAATTGTGGAAGCCAAAATGTTTAGAGATATTGGAGTAACATAACATAACATAACATCACGCCTGTATTCCCCGAAGGGGTAGGCAGAGGTGCATATATAGTACACCCACATTTCCCCAGTTATGGTTTTTAGGTCCCAATGTAATAGGGGGCGAGCCTATTGCCATCAACCGGGCAGAAATCCAGACTCCGTGCTGCTACTGAAAATTACCTAATGGAAAAACGCAAAACACTTTGCCTGGGATTCGAACCCAGGACCTCGTGCTCAGCAGTCACGCTTAGCACCTTTCACAAACTTAAAATACCACAAACACCCAGGCTCGGGACAAACATCTACGGATCGCCCAAAATTTGTCCCGTACGGGAACTCTTAGCAGCAGTCTAATCGCTTAGCCTCTGCCCTACTCAGATTATGGGTACTGCTGGATATTGCCGATTGGAGCAGGCCTTAATTTTTTTAAATAAAATATAGGCCTACTTATGGACATTGTGAAGTCACTATGTGAACATAAAAAGATAAGTTCTCTGTCCATATAATTCTTCAGAAATAACAGTTCTTTTGTTTCATTTCGGGTGACGGTAAGTCATGATTGTGTATCCATTTGTATTCGTATTCACCACCTTATTTTACTGACATTGTTAATCTAAATATGTATAACACGACTGTATATACCTGTAATATATTTTTAGAGAGTATTCAATGGTATTGATGATTCTGAAAAAAAATAGAAACGAGTTTTGGTTTATAGAATTTATGATTCCTTTGCGTGTTGTCAATAAAGATACTATGTTCGATAAAGTTTTGACATATAATTTATACTTACTATTATTTACATTAGTGTCCCAATTCTTAGTTTATAATCTAAATAAATTACTATAAACCTACTAAGAAAACATAAATATGAACTTACATGAATATCTCCGACACGTAACTATTGCATGTTCTAGCCATTAAGCGCTACACTATGTCCGTGCACTTAGCATTAAGGCTGCCTGACACGATGCCAATAAGCAAGCCAGTTTAGTTGCGAAGCCAGAAAATAACCCCAACTGTCTTGCCGACTGGCCAGTAAGCTTTGAAGCGGGGACGGGATTCGATTGGGTGGCTTCGTGAGCTGTGGCTTCAACTTTAATTTTGTGGCAGTTAGCGGCTTGCGGGGCTCGCTTGCTCGACTCGTGGGAATCAAGCTTTATTTTTAGTAGCAATTATTTTATCATGATAAGCTATAAATGATAGTATAGAATACGATGACTCAAATAAAAAAAATGAAGTATTAGTTTTGGTTAAATTTGTACATATATGCAGTTATGCGCTTTGTATTACTTCGGAGTTTGGTCTTTCGTACAATCCTTACTACATCGCAAATAAAACGGAAACTTCAGTGGAGAAGATGGCTGGGTTTCACCACCTGCTTGGAATTATAGATTCTATTACAGTTCATTCTAAGCGTAAAACTACAAGACCGAATGATACTTTGAGTCTATTTTGCATGAATCGGACCGGTTGGTGATTTCAGATAATTAAATCCAGGTTTCCTCACGATGTTTTCCGTCACCGTCATCAGTAGTGTCTTAGATTATCTATGAAAGTATGTATAACATTGAAAAAAGTCACATTGATACTTGCCAGGGCTTCAACCTGCAACCATTTGCATACAGATCCGGTATGTCAACTACACAACGACCCTAGGCTACCTTTGTATCATAATTATATTTATTAATTACTTATCTACTGTATCAGAAAAGTGTAAATAAATTAACAAAACAGCAAGCTAACATTCTGTTTACCCTTCCCCAAACAGCCGTTCTTCACTCTAAACATGCAGGTATTACAAAAACAAGTCAGCTCCGTGCAAATATTTATCAGTAACGCTGATGTAGGTAGCATGTAAACAAGTGGACCCGTACTAAGTAAAGATGGGTGAGCGAAGTGCGGTGTAATATACACTGGATTTTCTGTGATAACGTTTGTGGTTGGTGGAGGTAAACTGGCCACACGTAAGGTCAGAGTCGCGAAGAGGAATCGCTAATGAATGCTACAGAAAGAGAGATTGAAGCTTGGAAAAGTATATATAGGTACAGGGATTTTTGAAACGTCTTCTGCGCTATGATGAAGACGTATTTAGTGCCTTTATAAATAAATATTAGAAACGTAGGTATATCTTTAATGCAAAATATGTATTAGTCATTTGACTATTGGTGAATGTATTATCATTAAAGGCTATACATAGGTATATGAATATTGATCCTTTGTTCAATAGTGGACGTCTTCCGGCTGATGATGGGTTGATGGGGATATGAATATTTTAAACTCTTAGGAAGACTATCAGCTATACACGTATATATAGGTTGTATGTAATATTAAAGCAGTATATAAAAAACAAATAGAGAAGTTTAAAAATGTTTTGTGTTGTTTTAAGTTAATAAGAATGAAAAGTGTCGCACATTCCAAGAATTATTAGGTACATATTGACAAAAAATATATTTCTGGTTAAATTTAGATTCCGTTCGGCATTGACGCTTTGACACCTTTGCTGATATAAAAATACCGTATGGCGTTCAGGTGAACCAAATACGCCGAAAAATTGTTTCGAAGAATTCAAGATACGATTGGGTCATGGCTAAAAATAAAATAAATGAACAAAATACAATTATTGGTACCTATTTGTACGGAAAAAATATATTTTTTGGAAATGGTTGTAACATGTAATTAATGTTCCTAAAAAGAGTACACATAATACCTACAAAACTAATATTTTAAATGTTAGTATCTCTACATACATGTGAACCGTTAAATAGAATTTATTTTTTAACGGTGCGCCATTTTGACTGCTTTTAGTTGGTGCACTCAATTTACTGCACTCCATAGCATACCCGACTGCTGACGACGATGTCCTGGGTTCGAATCCCAGGTCGGGCAAAGTGTTACTGGGTTTTACTGGGTATGCCCGGTTGATGGCAATAGACTTGCCCCCTATTACATCTGGACCTAAAAAACACAACTGGCAAAAGTGGGTGTACTAATGTGTACCTCTGCCTTCCCCTTCGGGAAATACAGGCGTGATGTTATGTTATGTATAGCATACCTCTAAAAACACTAAGGCGCGGAATTTCGTCACACAGATGAACAATCAGTACGTAACTACCCTCCATGTTCTATCTTCTAAATAAAATGTAAGAAATAACGCCCATCATAATCTGACCAAAATGTAAACACTGTTTTTCATACAAAGCTTCCAGCCACCAAATGCTGTAGTGTGTCGACTCGAGTCAACTTGTCACTGTCGTGTCCCAAGCCCCCTCACAAAGGGTAACTTAGAGCAACTCTCATGTCTGTGTTGTGAGCGAAAAATCTTCTACTTGTTAATTTGTCATAGCTTTGTTTTTGTTCTGTAATAGTTTTAAGTGCTGTTGTAATTACATTTGTTTCTTGTTTCATATTTGTTGTAGTTATGCTGAAGCCCGCAAGTTTGTTTTGTCTTTAATGCGTCGGGTAACCGATTACGTTGATTTATTGCGGTACTAAAAATTATATTATTTTATTTTCTCATTTCTTATAAATTGAAAAAAGTGGTCTAGTCTAGTGGAATTCTAGTTTATAGGGCCTATTTGATTTTTTTATAACTTTACGTTTCTTTAGTGCGATAACTGACTAAATATTTGCCCCCTTTGATTGATGGATATACTCCTTAAACTGTCTGTCGAGATATAAGTGTCCAATATACTATACCATTGACCACGCGTAACAGGCATGTTATTTAAACAAGTAAGAAGGTAAATAGCCAAGAATTAGTAGTAGTGTAATCCAACATTAATTAATGGTAGAAATGGTTCTGAAACAACTAGAATAATTACAAACGAATATACTTATTTTTTCGAACTTGTCTCTCGCAGTTAGCTCTGAAGGAGCCCTTATTGCTTAACCGGGTGATTGGCGAGACCTTATAAAAAGCCTCCAGACAGGCACAAATACACTTATCATTAGCATCGCTAATTAGCATGATCTGTTAAAAAGCTTTACCTTATCGAGCGCCATAACAGTAAATAGACTGTTTATAATTTATACGCATTGATATCGTTCAGTGGGTATTAGACGATAAATTGGATAATCGGCATTCGTATTTCACACATGAAATGGTCTGAGGGATGAATACATCAAAGTTGTAATCATAAATATTGGTTAGATTGAAAATTTGCTTTTGTTTTGAGCGTTTTACGCGAATTCAGAATAGGCGCGGTTAGTGGATGTAATTTTTACTGTCTTTTTTAAACTCCTCCCCACACTGAGAAATTCTCCTGTATCGTGGGTGAGTTCACAATGATGAATTATCACATACTCAAACACTCAGACTCGAGACAAGCATCTTCGGATTAATTTTTTGTCCCGTACGAGAATCGAACCCGCAACCCTAAGCGCAGCAAACAGTTCAATGGCATCATCATCATCAGCCGGAAGACGTCCACTGCTGGACAAAGGCCTCCCCCTTAGAACGCCACAAAGAACGACATCGCATAGCCACACCAAATTCTGACTTATTCACCGAAAAAGTAGGCAATAGTGTTAATAAATATTTATTCTCTTAAAATATTTAGATCAACCCGACAAGCTTATCAAAAGTGAACGTGTTGCTTCAGATTTCTTAGGAATATCGTATTATATATAGCAGTAAGAAATACTTAATACCTAACTTAGTACACTATCCTTACAAATATCCTATCTTTACAGAAATACTTAAGCCGCAGTACTACCAAAATCACACATTGAATATTTCTTTTTATAATGCTCTTAACATCCCCCAAGTTGACCGCTGAAGCATAAAATCTTCTTAAAGATCCCCTCAAAATCCAAGCAAGGATTTTTAGATTAAAATCTTTTTACAACTAATGCGTTCAGATGATTAAAGGTTGCTATAGGGATGTAGATAGTCAGTTTTACTTAGCGCAGCTGTTTTATGTCTTCCGCAAAAATGTTAAGACCAGATCATCTTGGAGTAAGTATTTGTAATCATTCGTTGGGTGTAACTGTTGACGTTGATTGACGACCTGATTAGCGCAGTGGCTAAGCGATTGGACTGCTGCGCTGAGGGTTGTGGGTTCGATTCCCGCACGGGGCAAAACTTTGTGCGAACCACAGATGTTTGTCTCGAGTCTGGGTGTTAGTGTATGTGATATTTCATGTTTGTGAAACGCACCCACAACACAGGAGAAATTCCTAGTGTGGGGCGACGTTTTTAAAAAAAAAAAAAAAACTGGTGTTAAAGGGAAACTATGCTCGCGGTTTTTCGGTGAATCTTTTGCTGTTTTTAGGATGGAGTTTTTACTAAATGCTGTATTAGGAAATATTTTTCTTAGCAGATTAATAGTCACGGAGCAGATAGTTTAGGAATATCTAAGCTTGGAAATTGGTAAGCTCAATAAATGCGCGAGTAAAAATAAGTCAAATTCGATTTTTTTTTGTAAAACGTCGTATAGTACCATAAAATTAGGTAAACTATCAGCTAAATTCGCCAAAATGCGTGCAATAGCGCACCTTTACCCGTTTTAGGAAAACAAGCTTCGACGAATGTACCTATACATACTTTTCATCCACAGCTGTTATGTAACTGTCCACAAAAAATATGGAACAATAAAAATATGCTTATTTTTTAATAAATCTAAATTCCCACTAGAACCGAGATTTTCGTTACATAACTCGGCCCAGCCGGATCTGTGTCACCATTATGAATAGTGTCGAATATGTCTTGGTTTTTTTGACTCACAGCTCGGAACAAAACGGAATAACACGTACGATTTGTCACGGGTTCAACAATGGCTACTCTTGATATGTATGTGTAATAAAATATTACTGTCTTCCATGAATAATGTTGCCAATCTTCTTCATTTATGACGCGACGACCTGATTAGCGCAGTGGCTAAGCGATTGGACTGCTGCGCTAAGGGTTGCGGGTTCGATTCCCGCACGGAACAAAACTTTGTGCGAACCACAGATGTTTGTCTCGAGTCTGGGTGTTTGTGTATGTGAATATTTCATGTTTTTGAAACGCACCTACGATACAGGAGAAATTCCTAGTGTGGGGCGACGTTTTTATTAAAAAAAAAAAAAAAAAAAAAAATATGATATTTAAGAATATTATCAGAGCTGACTACTTAAAGTTTGTAAACCTGGGATTAACGATGAAAAATCAATACGGTTGCTGTCGGAAGAAGAGAATAGAATTCAGCACACATGAGTGATTTTTCTACGGTATCTTCTTCTTAGCGAGTCAATGGTAAAATTAAAATTTAGCGGTCCAAAACTCCGCTGGGAGTACAGCGTTGTCAGCAACCAGCATTACCTCCTCAGGAGTGCTGGTCACAGGGCTCGCGGAACAATATGACGTGCCATAGTTTGTGAGGACACACCGTACTGGCATTGAAGGTCTGAGCTCTCTGTGAACCCCCACTTGTAGAGGCTGTCTTTGCTCCAACCAAACTGTAATAACGGTATGTAATGGTGTCTGACACCAGGTTGTTCATCTATTATCCCATCAGAAGAAGCAGAACATAGAAACTATATTTATTATTCTCTACGCTGTGACCTAAAGATAATGGTATATGTATCTCCATTAAACGGTCAAGGTTGGACTCAAAGTTCAATTCCTAAAGTGCTGAGTCTATGGCCACAGCTGTATCAGGCTTAAAATCAATATATTATAACTTTAGATTTATCCTAACCTGGACGAGTCCACATGTCTATGTGCACGGCTATTAAATGCAGTAAGACTAATGATTAATGTTCATAATAATCATTATTCATTGTTGATTTTCTACTTTTTCTTTATTTGGATTTCTGCTACTGTCTATAAAAGTGGACATTTCTTTGCGTAGAAAGCTACAGGCTGATTTATTAGTAAAATATTAGGCCGCAAACAAAAACTTCTAAACAATTCCTTACGATCACTCTTTCCCACTCCCATGCCTTTAGAATTCCCATCTGATATATAGCTGTTCTAATTCGGACTGTTGGCAACACTCCAAGTCAGTATACCTACGTTTAACGTACTACCGCAAACTTTAATATTTGTCGCTGGAAGATATATTGAAGTTTATGGTCGGATATATTAAGGACTCGGGTTGGATGCAAATAATTTTGTTTTTGTATCGTCTGCGTTTAAATGAAGGTTTTATGGAGAGGGAAGCTGAGCTGGTAGAACTTGAAATGTAGAGATTTTTTTTGTTATGCATGTCACATTTTGGTGATAATTGTGTTATTCCAATGTTAGCAAGCTCACCGCCTTGTATCCGACGCACACTTTAAAGGACTAACTACAATTATTTAGCTCAATTCAGCGTTTACAACAGTTTTCTATAACGACGATTTAGATTTAGAATCATAAAAGAATGCGTTCGCAACTTCGTAAAATACTGGTATTTTTCTGGATTTTTCTGGAAAGTCTTTTATGTTATGGCTGGCTACCCTAGGCCAGGTCATAGTTGAGAGTATACAGAAGAAGCAAACAACAATTTCACAATCAACACCCTGCCTTCAACGTCCCCTGTTCCGTGTCAGGCTTTAAAGTTTGAGGACCCAGCAGTTCTAGTTTAAGGCTGAATATATACCACTGACACATCACATCGCCTTACCTAAAATATATAATACATTATATTCCTATGTAGTTTTAATTAAACTGACAAAATGATACTCTACCGAGAAACTAGGTATACCTTATAGTTTTGGTAAAACTTGTTCTCCAAAGAAGAGCATACTTCAACAGACAAAACGAAAACATTCAAACAGAGACGTAACCAAAACAGATCTTCTAATAATCTAATGATAGGCACATTACATAACCAATGTCCTTCAAGGAATTGACGACGTAAGGACGCTATCACAAACTTACTTTACAAAGTCAATTTAAGGGAACTTACTTAACTAGACCTGTTTGTTGGTGAGATAATAAAGTCTTGCCATCTCAGCAAAGCCTCTATTTACAAGAAGCTCTCACAAAAATAATAATCGGAAAGTTTTTCAATATTTTACCGAATCAAACCTCTGTTAGGACCGAACATGCTTCGGTGCGCAGCTGAAAGTTTTTATGGGAATACTCGACGTCTGCGGGTGTTTTAATAAAATGAAGCTTGAAGGATAATTACGTGGTCCGTAAAATACAGGTTAGCCAGTAATTGCTTCATTGCCTGCACGAGTCGAAGATGTTGCTGTTTTAGTTGTTGAAGAATTCTTAAAATGTTTAATGTATATTTCTTGCTAAAGTTGAACAATAGTATTAACTGGTATATCTTATAAAGTTCTTTTGTTTCATCATCATCAGCCGGAAGATATCCACTGTTATACAAAGGCCTCCTCCTAAAAGGGGGCGTGCCATAATCCCTACGCTTGGCAGCCGGCTTGGGGATCACAGAATTGGTGGCGAAGTTACAGAAAAGGCTGCTGCCCATCTTTAGGATTTTCCCTTAGTGACGACACTCATGGGAGGAAAGGGAGTGGTCAATTCTAAGCCGGGCATCACTCAGCATATTTTGTCTAATATTATTAGATTAATTAACTAAATGAGAGAGGCTAAAGAATATAGGTAAATTATCTAATATTGAGATTGACTTACTAGATTGTAATAAGTTGAAACTCAAAATCTCTGCCAACCCCTCTCAGAGTCAAGCTTAGTTATAAAAAGCTTAACATATTTCATTACCAAGAAGAAACCAAACATAGATCAAAGAAATTTTCAAAGTCCTAGAAATCAGTTAAAATCTCAAAGAAGAAAATAAATTGGATATTTTCTTTAAGAATATGTTACCGAGTTACAAACTTATTAAATACCATTGAATAAATATAGGCGTCATACGTTTTAGCCCCTAATAAGGCACGACAAAGTTTCTTACCAACTTCGGTAACTTAATTCCAACCAAAATAAGGTTTTTTTGCCTCTACGGTCATCTTCAGGTGGATGATAAAACTGGTATATATCTCTCGTGGTTCGGTGCGCCCGACAAAAACATAGGCAAAAACTTTTGACATAACGCGATATAAGGAAAATGGCTGGCGTGTGTAGTTTATTGGTTGTTTTCGGCAATGAACAGCGGTTTACTCGTTAATATAAAACAAAAGACAGATAAGACGTAGGAAGATGAGAGGGAATAAACTGGGATGGGATGGGGTTTAGTGCCTACGAGTGTATTGATGACGCAGCCATGATGTAACACAGACAACATCATCCCTGTATTTCCCGGAGGTATAGGCAGAAGTGTATAGCACCCACATTTCGCCCGTTCTGTTATAGGACCCGACTAGAGGTCGTTAAACGCGACTGTCGAGCACGAGTCCCTGGGTTCGAATCCCGAGTCGAGCAACGTGTTATTGGGATTTACCTTAGAAAAACCGGCGCCTGAAAGGTTTTTCCACGGTGTGTAAAGCCATGTTAGAGGCTGCCAGGCGGTTTAAACTCTGACACCATGTTGTCCATCAACCATACGATAAGAAGAAGAATCTAAATTAAACAAACGAAGTAATTTTAAAAACGCGTAGAATCAATACATCGCTTAACACATCTGTATGCGACAGTACTACAACAGACGTAATACTGAACTAAGTACAGTCGTTAACGCAAGTAAGTAGTGGTAAAAAAGAAAAGAGGTATCCTTAAAACGCGCCTACATACAGGAAGTGGGTTGAATGTATATTTTATGACGTACTTAGTATGACGTATGTCGTATCGTTCTCACTTTTTTCTAATGGGCTTGTAAAACGCTAAAGTTTGTGCGTTTGTCGTAATGTATGCGTGGACGTGCGTGGAAACATACAGTGGGTGTCACCTTCAATTTATTACTAAGTAGTAGGTAGACTGCTTCGTTGGTCTAGTGGTTGCTACGCGCGACTAAAGAGCACGGGGTCCTAGGTTTGAATTCCGGGTCGGGCAAAGTGTTATTGGGTTTTCCCGATTCTCAGTAACAGCAAAGAGTCTGGATAAGTTCCCGATTAATGGTAATAGCCTCACCTCCTATTACATTGGGACCTACAAAACATAATTATAACTGGCGAAATGTGGGCTTACTATAATTATGTATACCCCTTTGAGGAAAACAGGCGTGATATTTCATGACACCTAATATTTTCAGAAAGTTTAACAGTAAAAGATATACTTAGTCACTTATGGTATTAAATTAATACAATATCGTATTTGTTAAGCATAATCAGATTATAATTATTTTCATTATAATTATAAAACAGCATTAATTATTTCATTTAAAACCCTGTACTGATCTCTTGATTAAATTGTTCAAAATATTTAAAAAATCTGGTGGTATAATAAAATAATTAATAGGTCTTCATCTTAACGTTATTGCATCTTTAAGACCCATTTTATATATTACAGCAGGAAGACCGAATCTAAGGCAGTGTGTACATAAATACAATCTAACCTCCACACTCAACTTGAAACAAATATCTGTTAGAATATAGTTGTGTAACAAAGAGCTCACAAACTTATTTTTCAACTCCTACACATTGAAGTTTGCGAGATAACTCCCCTGTACGACTCCTAAACTACAGCTCAATAAATCTGCTGTTTGAGAATACTCCCCCAAATTCGGTCTTTCGAAAAGTTTTCGATGGTAGAACTTTGTTGTAATTATTGACTGCCCGATAGGAGTGGTGACTAATCACTTGACTGTCGGTGAGAAGGTATAGTGTTGGCTTCAAACCAAGAAATATTTGTATGGCCTAAATAAAGTTTTTTAATACTATCTGAACTTAAAGGTTGACGTTAACTTTTTTGATTCTTGAGACGAAAGGAAATAAATTATTTAAAATTTCTAAATAATATGTTTAATTTGAAAGCGTATATTAAACGGATAAGCAAAAATTTATACGTCAATGATAAATTCTTGATTAAACAAACATTATCTGTTTAATATATTTGAAGTGACAACCCTTAAATTTTGGCTTCGGTAAAAAATATGACCAAGTATTTTTAAAGTACGGGATCATACATGACAATTGCAGAAATCTAATTAATTAGTCATACATTGCTGGTAATGTTTGCAGAAAATGAGATCTATGCTCATAATAGGGTACAACTCGTTCAATGCATTCACAATAACATAAAACTGGAGAGCATTAAAAAAACAACGCACCTCGTACTCATTAAAACATCCCGGCCCGTTCGATTGAAACCACAAACCGTCAAATCCAGTCTTGTCCGGAGCTCAATGGCTAGTAGATGTCATCCTACTACCGTACAAACGCAACAACAAAATTACGTGTGTCTCTTTCTGTCGTTCTGGCGCACCGGTTGATGCTGTCTCGCTCGTTTCCAATCCATTCGCTAGGGTTGACTGTTATACGTTTGGACCTAGATCTAGTCGCATGAAACTGACGGGACGGAAATTACGGCACTTTGAGTTATCGTGGCAATATTCATTGCTGTTTGTTGGATGGTACTAAACTGTTTTTTTTTCTGTTCTTGCTTTGTATCGACTCTTGCGAAGATAAAACATTTCAAACCAATGATAACTGTTCGCTAAATTTCTCTAGTCTCTAGAATGTAAGCATTTATTTATTGTGTACCTTTACCCAAAACTTGAACAAGTGTTTTATAGGCGTTTCTATTGTGTCGTGCGTTGTCTATCAAATATCAATTTGACAGTATCTAGTAATATTAATTTAGAAAAAAATAATTCAAGTGAGATATTTATTCCTATGTCATCATGATTTATTACCATAAATGCATGATAATATTTGATTCTACCAAATCCGTTTAAAATACCGGAGATGCATGGCCACAATATGCCTAAACAAGAATAAAAATTATTGCACCGGTACCTACCCCTTTTTTAAACATAAAAATAGTAATTAATGTAACATAATACCGTCATAAAATCTAATTGATCTCACACTTATCAAAACAAAATGCCAAATACGTAAGTATAAGTTTAGTATACGTAAGCCAAAATCGATCCTATATCTTGACTTTATGATATTCAAAATTTTAATAAATTCACGTTAGCGTCATAAAATATTTTGAGAATACACCCCCCGCTGCATTGTACGCCGACAAAGTTCGTAATATTGCTGCTATTATTATCTAGCTTTGAATGGAGATTGGTTGAAGTGCATTTTCATGCTAACCCCTTGCCTACCGTCATATCGAGGTGGAAGCGGATTATGAAAGTACTTGAATCAACTCAATTTGTCAAAGCAAAATAATACTGTGTTCTTTTAGTCGGCTATTATCAAATAATGTTTTGCAAACGTTGTGGTTTTGTTTTTGAAGTAAAATTACATTGTTAAGAGTAGAGTGTGAAGAGGTAAATAGAATTTAGTAGGGTTAGTGAAGTCATTGAAACCACGTGATGCAAAAAAAAATGGAACAGTTTTTGAAATTGGGGTTTTGGATGAAACTCATATCCGATCCAAGATTATTATTATGAAAATCGTTTATTGAAATTTGTATATAAAAATGATATTTATATTAATTGAACTATATTTTTTTTTTGCCAATTGAAAGTCATGATTAGTTTATCATATTCTCCTACCATATTACGCAACGCGCGTACATCTTAGCCGAATAACATAAATTATTTTCCATAAATGCTGTGTTTTCAGAAACGTAACTTTCAACAATATCCATAATATGAATGTAATAAGAAACACCGCGTACATTAATATGATATGATAACTTTAACGTTCTTAAACCTTCTATGTTATTTTTACATTATTCAAAGTAAACAACCTAAACAAGAGAACGTAAGACAAACAGCAACATTCAGAAATCAGTTTGAAACAAATTATTACGACATCGGAGCATCGTATTTCGTAATTGTCCCCTGTACAATCTACTCTGGGATTACCCAGTTGAGTACAAAGCAAGCAATATGGCCCTGTTGTCATCGTCTATTGAAATTTTCGGTCAGGCGAACGCTGGCCTTTCTGTGAACTCGTTTGCAAATTGCTAATGAGAACGCACGTTTTCTTTTGCAATTACTGAAGCTGCTATAAGCTTTTTATTGTTGTTTTAGCTTCATTCTTCTATCCTTAATTTGAGTTGGTTAAATGGTTATCGTGAATTGTAATGTATTTTTTATGATCAAGGCTTCATATAATTCAGCCTCAATATTTTGATTTGCATTCATTGGCTATGAGGCTGATAATATTTATGGGAAATTATTACAAAGGTCCTCAATTATAATATGATTCTAATGAAGTTTTATATTTTAATTAAAGTAAGTACCAACCTATTCTATTTATTCGTCCCGGCATTTTTTTTTTGTTTTTTAAAAAAAACGTCGCCCCACACTAGGAATTTCTTCTGTGGCATTGAATGAACGACAATCATAGCTACGCTTTTATTTGATTAATTTATTTTGGATAGTATAAATATAAACAGATATCTGCCATTATACATGTAGAAAAGATAGATATTTTAACGTTGCAGCAACCTCAAATAACAATTGTTTGATGTCCACAATATTTCCACGGTAATCTCAACAGGCCTCAGACTAGTAGATACCTATTATCAAACCGACAAAGCAGGCAATACCGACACTATCGCTATTGAAAGGTTCAACCTCAATCTGGATATTGGGTTTAAACGGCATCCTGAAGCCTAAATGTCGTGTTGTGAATAAGGTGACAACGTCTAACAATCACACAGGATAATTAAACATCAGTTTGAAATTGCTCGACTACTTGTTTGGCAAATAAATTGGAAAATCGAAACACAGTTGAGAAGGAACATTCCAGAATGATCCAGGGACTGATTTAGTTAGAAATACATGCATTGGAGGTCAAAACTTCGGGAATCATCAAATCAGGGAATCTATGACAAATGAGATGATAGAGGAAAGCAGTATGTCAGAATAGTGTACTTTTTGGTTATTGGTGCAGGGAACATAATCATAAAGTTTGGTTTAATCACCATTATTAGGGAGTATAAGAAAAGAGAGCCTTCATGAGTGCAAGTAATTACGATCAATGTGTCGTGAGTGCACATAATCGTCAGTTAGCATCGCTACAAAACTGTCAAAAAATAGTCCTATTTCTACAGAATGGTCGCCATGAGACACCACAGAAAAAAATCCATGTGTGTAAACATCAATATCTGCCACATAATTATGTCTGGCCAACACAAACTTTACAGGTAACCATTACATAAATTTTCATCTACAAAGCCGAACAAGCAAATCTAATTGAGGCCAGAATGTTCTGAATGTCCTGCAAAGTTTGCTGTGTGGTGTCCCTACATGCCACAAAGGCTGGCAATAGACCTGATTGGAGAGCCAAGTAACTATCACGTAATTTGTGACCAACGACGCTTGCTATATCTTGTTGGAGTTTCCGCCATGTTACCTTTGAACACAGCTTTTATGTATTCAATTTAATACTTGGAGGTGACATAAATTGATCTTACTTAGGATAAACAAAACCAAGGTTCTTGTATAAGACTTTAATCTAGTAGATATTTTTTTTGTATTACGCTTGACCATATCTACTGGTAGTCGAAAAGCCGTCCAATCAAATAAGCACTAGGCAGCAATAAAAAGAAGTTTAATTATTGTAAGTAAAAAAGTATATAGCATTTGTAGGAGGCCGATTTACTGTCACTAAGAGATAAGTGTAGTTTCATTTTACCAAAAAAAATAGTTCCTGGGATAGAAGTGGCCATACATATTTTTATCGCTCATCCCCTTATCCTTTTCCCATCTTGCTTGAAGTCAGTCTCCAGTCTCCGCCAAATATATTCTATATACAGTAATCTGAGTAAGATCAACGTCCCTTACTCACAACAAGTCTTCGATCAAGCTCCTCTTTGTCCGGCGTCACGAGCAGACAATACATCCAATAAGAGAGCGGAGTAACTACCATGTAATTTGTAACCAGCGACGCTTGCTGGATCTTCGGAAATTCGGGGTACGTTACCTTCGAATTTAGGTCGAATCAATTGAATAGGCTTGCCTGACAAATTGACGCCTCCATTGCCGAAGTGGTTCATGGTGCGATATATTTGTTCAATTTAGATGCCCTTGGTGAACGTTTCGAGTACGTTTTGTAGGGAAATGCTAGGCTTAGGCGCATTTCGAGGATCGTTCATAGTTCTCCAAACAAGTTTGTATGTGCGTTTGATGTTTTAGCTCCACGAAAGGCTGCCGAAAACGTTAGTATTAAATGAGAAGTTTGTCAAACTAATTATTTTCGTAGTAGTAGATTTAAAATTATTATTAACGTTCAAAGCTTGCATAACTGTGCCATCGTTCGTAGGTTTTCATTGTTATAAGAAAAACAGTCTACAGAGCCAAGTTATTTATTTTGTTTATGTTATTATGGCACAAACACAGTAATTATTACAAAATAACCTATGAACGATATCGTCAAAGTTGCGGGTAACAAGTGGACGCAAATGTCAAGTTGTCGTTCATTGTAGCGTTCTTAGGGCCTCTGTTTATCAGTGGACTTCTCCTGGCTGATGATGATGATGCTAAAGATCCTTGCCTAAAAATACCTATTTGTCTGAAAAAATCTCAAACCAAACGTAGCCGAGAAATATTCGCCTGAAGTTCTTTTCCCACTTGTTTGTGCCATGTTTCTCCGAAGCCAGTCGGGCAAGTCACAATTTACGTTCATTCTCATAAACATAATGTCATTTGCGAAATTTATGATATGAAAATCGTAATAAGTAGGCCCAAAGAAAAACCCGTCTCGTCTCGTCCCAAGTAGATTCGTAATATGCTATAAAAAGGTGGTAAAAGGTCGAAAACAGTGGCCGTACATATGACCTGTTTTGTTGATAACACTAGCTTTTGACCCCGACTTTGTTTTACCAAAATAGTTTAGTTAGCAAAATGTTCTTGCATTAAGATGCAAGTCGCATAACTTATGTATAAATAACATGTACACTAAAATTAAACGGTTATAAAATACTTTTTTAGTCAGATTATTAGATGCAAGTCGAAAGTCAAAAAAGCCTGTCTCAAACGAATATTGAAATGACTAAAAAGCTTATAATTTTGACCACAGCTTTTCAAGTGCCTTAACACAAGTATCTATAAAAATAAGAAGTTTCTTTTATGTGTGATAAGAATTTCATTAGTCATCATCATCATCATCAGCCGGAAGACGTCCACTGTTGAACAAAGGCCTCCCCTTTAACTACATTAGTAATGGCTCTTAAATAAAATGTGTAATTAACTATCCTCAGTTTCAAAGGCAGATCTCACAGCCTCAAACAATATGCTAAAGTAAAGGCTCTAAAACCTCCCGACCACGACACAATAATTCATTTACCGTCCTCCAAGGGCCTCGAAGTTACTGTTTACGAGCCATCCTCGTAAATATAATATAATATATTCAACGAACGTATACTCTCCTGGTACATATTTTCAATAATACGCATTGACCCTGAATGCGGACGTAAGCTTATTTTATGTTTTTGTTTTGACAGTGCCTTGTTTGAGGTTATATTCACTTAATACCTTGTACTCCAGAGTAAAGGAAATAGAGGCACAAGATATCTTAACAACAAAGGAAGTTGTTCTCATTGAAGGAGTCAATGTAAGTTATTATTTTGAAATAATACGTTTATATAAATACCCATGATGGAAAAAAACTGCAGACGTATTTTTTTGGTCAGTTCTTATAGTTTAGTTTCATTTTCTTTGAGTATGTATTAGTTGGTTTGAAGTTGATCAAAACTCAATTCTTCATCTAAAGACTGTACCTATTTTATCTTACGTGATAGGGTGCGATTGTCTTCTGTGCTATGATCCAAGCTCATTGTTTCTTTTACAATTTGAACCTACAGCATGTCTACAATGCCACCAAAGATCTGAGATCAGAACAATCGATTTCCAACCTCTATAGGGAAAGCTTTAAATCATTTCACGCTTCCCAAATAGCCACATTTACAACCTACTCAATCCGATTCATAGTTTCGATTCGATTCCTGGAATCGAGTGGGACTGTTATTCGATACGGTAACGAGACGCACTCTCAGTGGAAGTCCGACGCGTTTCAGTTTCAGTCGGTGACGTCACGGAAATTGCGAGCGAATAAATTTACGGTCAAACGTCAGGGTATGAATGGTCGTGTTGTGATGATCTAGGTAGCCGGGCATCGATTGATTTAGAGCTTAGGATTATGAACCTAATATGTTTATTAATAAAGTTTTATTTCGATTTTGGTGACAATGATTCTTCAGACCTTCACGATGTGGATCTAATTTGTTTAGCACAGCCCACCTTTGTACAACACAAGACCAGTAACAGTGAACACAAATTTAACTAAAAAAGTAATCCAAAGATTACTTTTGTCGTGTGTTGATATCGCCGGCCCCTAGCGCAAACAACCTCTGTCTTGCCAAAAACAGCAGATAATCAGATAAGGTGATCTTTATCCGACCTTACCATCAAAGATACGGCCAACAAGAATTTTAATGTTCGCAAAAATAGCGAACACATAAAACAACATTAATATTTCTTCCATGTTTTCCTCGTTTTTATGGCATAAGTACGGGATTAATGTCGCGTCCTATTTGCAACGTGAGGTCCGAAATTTGGTGGCACATACTATTAGAAGAAATTAGGGTCACTGACATTTGTTATTGCAAGATATGGTGTACGGAAATGAAACAAGAATGGCTTTTGTAATTGCTTCGTACGTTATTCCGCGATGCGAGAATTTCGAAATGATGACAGTTTTTTCAGACGTGTTTTTTAGTTAATGTAATTATAAGTTACCATTTATTCTCATTAATACAAATAAAACAGAAACCTAAGGCTTACCTGAGGTTCGATATAAATTTGTAGCAAGGTGTCATCATCATCATCGGAAGACGTCCACTGTTGAACAAAGGCCTCAAGGCCTAAGGTATTAATGTACTAGCAGTTGGAAATTGGGATATTCTCAATAACAGCTCTTGGGACACTCCTCGTATCAAATGGGACTTATCTAGTGTGAATCGAGGGACCAGATTCTCTTATTACTGTAGATATACTGGCGTAATACCAGACATGCATCTCTCCTTGATGCAATTGGCAAGGTGTCGTTCATTATGGCGTTCTAAGGGGGAGGCCTTTGTTAAACAGTGGACGTCTTCCGGCTGATGATGATGATATCTCCTTAATCAGTACTTCCAACACCACAAACCGTACGAGAGGTAATAGAAAAGCAAATTCATACGCCCAGTACCTTCTAACAAACCATTCTAATCTAAGCAAGGAGTCCTAGTAGTTAATCCGCAAAATGACTACAAAACAGCGGAGACACGTTAAGTAAATAAGCTCTTCAACAAAGGTCTGAAAGAAGTCTCATTTCCAACGAGTGTCTCACTCCGTGGCGTCTAAAGGTCCCATTTGTTCCCGCGATGAGTTTGCTGAACACGGATTCGGGTTGACTCGCACTGAGAGAATTTCTTATTTTGGATGCACGAGCACCGAGCACAATTTACACGTGGCTTTGCATTTGTAAGTTTAGACAAAGGAGCAACGTATGGCTTTTTGTGTGGCTAAGTAAATACTGGGAAATGTCAGCGAATTTTCGGTAGGTGAATTTTTGCCGTGGTTTTGGTTGACCAGCGAGAAAATAAGGACATTTTTTTCGTGTTGGTTTTCCATTTTGAGGACTCAATTTACATTAGCACTGTGCTATTTTACCATGAGTTTACTGAAATAAACGACGCGCGACGTGGCATTTTTAGACACGCGGGACAACTGCCAGTGATTTTGACAATATTTGTATCATAGATTTAGAATACCAAGTAACATTGCGGAAAGCGGCACACCTGATAGATTTTTCAATGATTCGTGTAAAGCCATGTCAAAAGCCTACAGGCGGTTTAAACTCTGACACCAGGTTATCTCTGATACCAAGAAAAAATCACATTAAAGGCGAAAGTTTGTGAGTGTGTTTGTATGTTTGTTACCTCTTCACGCTCAATCGGCTAGACCGATTTCGATGAAATTTCTTATGGAGGTAGTTCATACCTTGGATTAGCTGATAGGCTATCTTATCCCCAAAAAATGTAGAGGGGTCACACCGCGGGGCGCAGCTAGTACCATATAATTGCTACTAATTTATATCAAGAAAACAGTCATAGAACATCAATTTCTGCACGCTACAGATCCTAGCATCCGTGCTTAATAATATAATCCTAATTGCTAGGTAGGTAAGTAGGATTAAAGTACAACTACATGGGCCATTGTGCTCGGTATTATAGAATTGTTCTCGATACAAACATTCAATTGTTAGTTATAAACGCATGAAAACGCAACAACAGATTGTAGGTACACTGTTAGTTAAGTATAAAACCTAAAGTTTGACGTTGTAAAGAAAACTACAAAGAAACATTCTTTTCTTAGTTTATTTTTCTTTAGATCTGAACAAACTTATGTACTCGATAGTGCAAGCAACAATATTAACTAGGAAGAATTTTTCATTCGTTTTATTCAAAGTTGAAAACTTCTTCCAATAAACTAAACTTTGCAAACTTGATAATTTAAAGGATGTCTTTGTAAGTTTTCTCAAGATAAAGAATATACAGACAATCGGCTGCAAACTTTGAAACGCGTTGTTTAGCTTTTTTGCATCAATCTTCATTGTGTATTTTTTTAAAGTTCTTTTAAGTCACTATCATTTAGTTTTTATAATTCATTTTAGAGTTCATCATCATCAGCTTTTAAATGGCCCACTGCTGGGCATAAGAGTTGCCTAACTTAAATTACTATGTCTCTCAACAAATCGTTTGATCAAATACATATGTATCGCAATAACAATATCAATATTGGATTTATTGCTGTGTAGTGTGTACTATCGAAGCTAGTTCATCCAAACATTGCCATGCATGTTGATTTTTATTTGCTAAGAACCTACACCATTTCATCAGGCACATTTCTAGGCTGTGAATTTTCCAAATGGGAAACTAAACAACACTTGGCCACGATTTGATCAACTTTAAAATCACATTGAGGACCAATTGCTTTGTTTGCAGTGAGAATCACTCTTGCTCCCAAATTCTAATAACAGTGTAAACAGGTTTCTTTTATTCTTAACCTATCAATATTTCGTTGCTTCGGAATTCTAGCAATTTGGAATTTATCGTTACTCTAAAATTCTTTGTAAATATTCTATACCTTGTTCTATCTCACTGGGAGCTACCAGCAGAAGAATTGCTGGCGGACTGAACGTGATTTTGAAATATTAGCTGAAGATAGAAGCAGACAGTTTGATGTAGAAAACAATACGTGTTTATCGAGGTCGGGGAAGAGAGGTCAGGTTTCAGGACGAACCGACATAAAAATTACCTAATCTAACATACTTAATCATAACTTCACATCTATATTATATTCTCCTCAGACGTAAGATTTGTACGCCCCCACAATTTGGTAGTTATAGGTTCGAATGTAATAAAGGACGAGCCTATTGCCACCATCTGAGCATTAATCCAGACTCCGTGCTGCTACGGAAAAAAAACCTGAAACTGGAAAAATATAGTAACACTGCTCGGTCGCGAAATCGAACCCCAGATCTTACGCTCAGCACTCATGCTATGCGACCACTAGATGAACGAGGTTAGAAGCTTGTTGAAAATAAAATTAAAAACGTATTCTCTACAGAGAGGTACAGTTCAAATCACCTATAAAAATAATGGGAAAAAATACAAAATATTCACATAAAACACTTCAGAGCGCCCATTATTCATTCCGCTACATTTTTAAGGCCGAAACATTTAAAATAACTCGCAGCCATTCCCAGCCAAATGTTTTCAACAATTAACACATCCAGTAATTCGCACTCGTTGTATTCATATACAGTTCTACATACATATATAAAGTCACGCCTGTTTCCCACAGCGGTAGGCAGAGACAACGGACTTCCATTGGCTGGCATTATTTTTTATTTACTGGCATTCCTCATATACTCAATAATATGCTCCTCGCGAGTAAGGGTACTCCTAACCTAACGCTTTTGCAGTACTTCTCCGATTTGCGGGGTCACTCAGCATTGCAGGTCATTTTCAACTGAGGGAGTGAGATATTGCAGTACACTACACATAGCGACGTCTCGCTTCCAAAGCAGAAATTACCTGCAATGCTAGCTCATAGTTGGTCAGAAAATGTTCGCCGATGTCTTCCCCTCGTTGTGTCTCCCACTTTATACAAATACTAAGGTAGTGCGGACATGTCATCTTTTATACGCGTTTATATGGGAGCTTGTTTTATGAAATATCTTGGTGAAGGAGCTTTTTGAAAGCAAAGTTTCAACACTAGAAGAATGGGAGATTTGACCTGCTATTGTGGAGAAAGACGATGTCTGTGACACAAATCCCGACTCCGTGCTGCTACTTATTTTCCTCGAAATGTTAATTGTTGTTGAAATACATTTATAGAACTAAGTTATTGATCTAGTGGGCTTGAATGCTGACTGCTGAGGGTGAGGTCTTGGGTTTGAATCCAAGGTTGGGAGAAGACGTGTTACTAGGTTTTTACATAGATTAACACGTGGTGTATTAAATTAACAAAATTGTTAAGATAATCACATTAATTACTTCATTAGGTACTCAAATCATACACGATACTAAAACAACACAAATATATTAAATACTAATTTACTTCCAACAAGTTAATGCTTTGCAAAATTAATTAAAACGGAACGTTATTCCTTTATGTGTTACATTATAAACTGAGGCTTAAATGTATGCAGGGTTTAATCCGATTATGTTGAACTAAAATAGCAAGATACGGAAAAAGTTAATTTTATATAATCCTTTATACTAATATTATATTAATGAGAATGTACGTTAGTTGGTTATTTTGGTCAGTCCTACATTTGTGCTGAAAGAGAGCAATTTAAGGACGCCATTTTATGTGAAATAGGGATCGGATGGACCCGAATAACAACTCTTTTTTTCTTTTAAATCGTCGCCCCACACAAGGAACTTCTCTCATATCGTGGGTGCGTTTCACAAACATGAAATATCACACACATCAACACCCAGACCTGGGACCAACATCTGCGGATCACACAACTTGTTTCCGTGCGGGACCTCTGCAGCACAGCAGCCCCAACACTTAACCACTACGCTAATCAGGCAGTTACAGAACAATTAAGTAGGGAACATATTTATTTATTTATTTATACAGCATGGAGGACTTACAGCAAGATAAAACATGTTCTAATTTTGAACGGTAATCAGACAGCCAATTACAAGTCCCCACGTTTAACAGTAGAGTATAAAAATAAGTATGAACTTACAACTTAGAAAAAGACGAATAAAAATTACTAAGAAACAGTACTTAGTAATATAATAAAAAGAGATATAGAGGAGATTATATTGCGATCATTACTAAACTATCGGTACGGATACTTTTGTAGATTATTTCTACTTGGTATGAGCTAATTATTACTTGTAAATAGACTCTTTGGTCTAGTTGTCGCTAAGCGCGACTGCTGAGCATGAGGTCCTGGGTCGAATAAACTGTAACTGGGTCTTTCGATAAGTCTATTCTCAGTAGCAGTACGTCTGGAAAACATAATAGGCGAAATGTGGGTGTACTATATGTGCACCTCTGCCTACTTAGTTGGGAATACAGGCGTTTGTTTATGTAATTAACGCATGTATAGGGATCTTTCAGTCAATAAGGATGGTAGCGAGCTTAACCGCCGTGCGTCGGACGTACTTAGGTATCCTAGATAATGTAAGTATGGAATAAGTAATAATATTTTGGTGTCTGTGCTAAACGTGTCTGGTACATAAAAATAATGTCTGTAAATAAGCTACAACCTTGAGAGAATCCGGTCTAGAGCGAATAGATTTAGATAAAGTAATGCAAGATATTTTTCAATTACATGAAAAGAAGAATT
Source organism: Abrostola triplasia (assembly GCA_946251915.1). Taxonomy (NCBI): domain Eukaryota; kingdom Metazoa; phylum Arthropoda; class Insecta; order Lepidoptera; family Noctuidae; genus Abrostola; species Abrostola triplasia. Next base: position 1,660,885 of record OX276434.1, on the reverse strand, counting down.
TATTGGACTACAGCGGAGAATCACCTAGCATAAATTACTTCATTATTAATTAAGGTTGATACATACTTGTACTTTTTGGCGAACGGCCAAGCTCTGCTATATAAGACTTTATGTCGCCTCAGAATAAATGTCCGTGTATGTGAGAGTTACATAAAGTTTCTTAAACGTTACTGTTCAGTTGTTTTTACCTAATCTTCTATACTTTTTATAGTCTCAGACGGTTCTATGACATGGAAGATAAAATGGAGATGAATTTTGGATTTATTTGTCTAGCTCCAGAATCTATCGCAGTGAACACGTGTTTCTGCGCTTACCATTTGGCTGATGCTTTTTCTTCTCTGAATAAAAAGAAGACGTTATAATGAAGTAAGACAGTTCATAGCTTGACGACCTGATTAGCGCAGTGGCTAAGCGATTGGACTGCTGCGCTAAAGGTTGCGGGTTCGATTCCCGCACGGGGCAAAACTTTGTGCGAACCACAGATGTTTGTCCCGAGTCTGGGTGTTTGTGTATGTGAATATTTCATGTTTGTGAAACGCACCTACGATACAGGAGATATTACTAGTGTGGGGCGACGTTTTTTTTTTAAAAAATTGGTTAATTTAGGTATATTTTCCGCCTTGCCGATGAGTAGGTACCAACATTAACAAACCATTTTCTACACTCAAAATTATGCACTTCAAAATGTAAAACAAGACGTTTTATAACTATGTTAAAACTAAGTAAAAAATAAACCGAAAACCCCACAGATATCTTGTAGTTTTAACCTAAAACCAAGTAACTAAGGACACGTAATTAGGTATGGTAATGTTAAACTAATATATTCGTATGGACGCCTGGTAATTACGAACTCAACTGACCCAGTTCGCAATTGCACTGGAAGATATTTAAACTCTTCCTGGTCCGGCGTTTGGGGTGCCTCTTCGAGCGAGGTAAGTTATACATAATAAACACATTAATACACTGGCCTGCAAAATTAAGCAGTACACTTTTTTTCTTAATTATAGAAGTTAAAGATTAGAAATAAAAAAAAAACGTTTTATAGCAAATTTTATTAGATTTTATATTCAAAATCAAAATCATTTATTGGAACAAAATCAAGTTTACAATATTAATTGTGCATTAATAGTTATAAGTTAGGAAAACTGTGTGTGTGTGGGAAATATTATAAACAATTAAACTCTTTTTCGAGTACTTTTTATTTCATTCTTCTGTCTTTACTTAAAAACTTATTGCAATTTTAAAATAGTGGCGAAGTGTGATTCTTGCGCTTTGGAATGTTCTTCTAAACGACATGCAAATCGATTAAGGATTTATTATGTAAAAGATAAAACAATTTAATATACCTAACTTTAACTAAACACTATGGTCTTTTTGTACACTATGTTCCGCAGGCAGATAATTCTATATTGATTGGCAATATAACCCAATAAACATACTTACGATTGAGCATAAATAAATATCTTATTCAAATATTTCAAAATTATTAATATAGCAGAAACATTTAAGTGCAAACGCCGTCACTGAGGCTCCACCTTTACAATCAGCTGAAGACGAGTCCCTCTAGCGATACGTTTACATTCGAGATGAATCCGAGTTAAATAGGTCTGTTTACATTAAACAGGCTGTTTACCAAGCCATGCTGATATCGTGACATTTGTATCCCGTTAGGGCAAGAGTATTGTACAGCCACGATATTAGAGACACAGCTAAATAATAACATCTCAAACTTCAGATTGGAGGGCATCATTATCGCCGTTGAAGGCATGATTATCGCCGTTGAAGGCCTAATTGGCGCAGTGGCTAAGCTTGCTGCGCTAAGGGTTGCAGGTACGATTTCTGCACGGGACAAAAATCTGTGCGCTCCGTAAATATTTGTCCCGAGTATGGGTGTTTGTGATATTTCACGTCACAGGAGAAATTTCTTACGTGGGGTGATGTGTTTTTTAAAAGCCAAACGAATATTTTTAGTCTGTTGATATTTATGTGTCCAATAAAGAATTAAGGAATTAAGACATTAAGACGAATATTGATTAGATTGAATGAAATAAAGAGTCTTTTAAATTAGAGTTTCTTTGAATACATGACTACATTACTAATAATATGTACAATGTATGTATGGTGTTTAATACAAATATTAATAGCACCTACATAATTAAGAATGTGAGTAAACGGCCACTATTAAAGTAACACTCAACGATGCATTACCCAATTAACTTCACAAGATATAATCGGCAAGCACCATAATAACCCATTAAGGAAGGCTTGGGGTTATATTAATAACTTAAGATTAGATTTTAAGATTGCCATAGTGCTACTAACTTGGCACTCACCTGAATTACCGGACGGTATCTTGAGACAGATCTGAGGGTATATTGTACTTGTGTAGCTTGTATATTCTTGCATTCTCTGGAGGGGGACGTTTAGTGCAGTGTATGGACTTAATTATCATTAAATGGTACAATAAGTTTAATGTAATGGGGAGAAATAAATTGGAGATGATAAAGTATTTTGAACTAAATCACACTATCACACTAATATTTTAACGGCGAAAGTTTGTGAGTGTTTGTTACCTCTTCACGCTCAAACGGCTTAATCGATTCTGATGAAATTTCATATGAAGGTAGCTGACACCCTAAATTAACAAATAAGCTGCTTTTTATCCTTGTAAAATGCAGCGTGGAACAGCGCGGGGCTAGTATTAAATAAAGGACAAATTTTTATTAAATTACGGGAATGACAAAAATGATGAGGCAGTACCTACTTTTTTATTTAAATAAAGTCGAACAAAAAACTTCAAAGACTTTTTTTGTATCCATGAAAAGTCATTATGCGTTTTACTTAAGGCATTTGTGACAAAAAAGGAAAATTTAAACCAATTACCGGTTTATTTGATTAATATGGTTCTTTTTTTGTCATGAATTGAAGACAAATTTTTGCTTATTACTATTTAATGTATTTTAATTATATCATTGGTCTAGTGGGTGCTAAACGCCATTGCTGAGGACGAGGTCCTGGGTTCGAATTTTGAGACGGGCTTTCTATCAAGAACTCGAGACATAATCGTGCTTAATTTATTACTTACTGCCTTTAGACTGTCTCATTGACCTAGTGGTTGCTAAGCGGGACTGCTAGCTTGAGGTCCCGGGTTCAATTCGCAGGTAGGGCACTGTTACTGGGGTTTTCCAAACGGTCATTTACATAACATGATGTCATATTGTTTATGTGACTGGTCTTGTGGCCGGTTAAAGGCTATAGGTGCATCCCCATATTATAAACATACCAAGCAAAATGTGAGTGTACTATGATATTATACGCTGCATACCGTTTCGAATATTCTTCTTTGACTGACTTCGTTGATTATGATATATCGACTCTTATAACAAAACACTAACTTTTTACATTGGTAACCACTGACATATATTTATTTGCAAACGCAAATACACACCTATATCGATTCGCTTTCCTTTTCGCTGGCTAAGCCAAAACCGAAACGAAATGACATCAAGTGTATTGGCATTGGTCCACACGTAAGAGAAAACTCTTTCGTAAATTTATTCCGAATTTTCAGTCCCTGACGCCTGTCGTCCACTTCAACATTGTATTTTTACGTATTACATTTCTCCTGATTGGTAGAGCACTTAGCTTTCTAGTAGGGCTTGCGCGAAGACTTGGTGTACAGAGTATAAACTATTCTTTTTTGTTTCAATAAAAGTAAGGGATTTGGGCAATGTATTTTGCCTGATATTGTGTTGTTTTACTAGATATAAGAAGGATTTACAGCTCTCAAAGTACTTGTGTACAATATGAAGACTTAGGCTACTAACATAAGTTAAGGTTTTACTAATTTTTCGGCCAGGCTTTTGACTTTTTTCTAGGGATAGTATGAGAAGATAAAATAAAAAAATGACAAATCTTTGTTTGTGAGACAACAATCTCATTTAGCTATAGTACCTAATTAAATATGAGTTTGATACTATTCATAAGGCAAATTTTAAAATGGCAGAGGCAGAGGGGATAACCCTACACATTTACATTAGTCAATACGATATTAAAAAAGGTTTGGTTTGGTTTCAATTTTGTTGACATCAATTTGTAGGAAATCAAACTCAAAATACACTTACAGCACAAGACATTGACCCAAATCTGTGGTCAAAAGTAACTGCACCATGTAAACATGAATCCAGTACTTAAGCCTACAAATCGAGCCGTGACATCGTCAAAACCTTTAAAGCCTTCCAGTTGTTCGACCGTGTCCGTACACGTTGACAAGTAAATGGAAGGAAAATAAACAAGTTGTAGCAAGTCACCTCGGGCTTGTCAGGCCCAGTTAGCGGCGTGATGTATGTTTGCTTTTATACACTTGCGAACTAAATGCACAGTCGAACAGACCCGGATTTGGATATACATTGCTTTTAGACTTGTTTGCTTACCGATATATCTATACTGTAGTGTATATATATTTTTTTTTTTTTTAAAAAAAAACGTCGCCCCACACTAGGAATTTCTCCTGTGTCGTGGGTGCGTTTCACAAACATGAAATATCACATACACTAACACCCAGACTCGGGACAAATATCTGTGGATCGCACAAAGTTTTGCCCCGTGCGGGAATCGAACCCGCAACCATTAGCGCAGCAGTCCAATCACTTAGCCACTGCGCTAATCAGGTCGTCAAATTCATGTAAGGACTTGCAGAATTAGATCGTTAGTTTTATTTAAACAAATTCTATTAGCCCCCTTACTATGAGCTTTTAAAGGAGGACAGTTAACATTGTGAAAGCGAGACACCGCTGCATGTAGTGTAATGCGGTGTCTCGCTTTCACAACGTAAACTATCCTCATTTAAGAGTTCATGGTAAGGGGGCAGACATAATTTAAGCTTATAGATTGACACCAATCAGGAAGAATATTTTAATTAATTATTGTAATTGTCTTTGCGTGTTAAATGTAAAACGGTTGCAAAAAATAGTCTTCGTAATGTTATACATACATACATAAAGTCACGCCTGTTTCCCTGAGGGGTAGGCAGAGACCACGGATTTCCATTTGCTACGATCCTGGCATACTTCTTAATGTTATATACCTACCTATTAAATAAAATAACCATATTTTACACCTTCATATTTTTTTAGTTGCTGCCACAAAAATGTGGATTACATTTTCTAATGGCTTTTATTTTATGAAACAAAAACTTACCCTAGCGGGTCTCAAAGCTCCTTGATGTTCGTACTGTAACAAAGGAAACATAACTATAACAATAGCGTCAAAAATATTAAAATATATTTAAAAAGGGTAACCGAAACAAAATTGTTTTTGGAAAAATAGACAAACGGATCTTTGAAGAAAAATGCCCGTAGCTATCTTAAGACGTAAGAAATCCTATTGTTTTTGAATTTTGTATGAAGCTGGAGATTTTATCTTGCAAATAAGCACCAGCTGTATTGTGTATTCAAAGTGGGCATTAGATTAGAACAAAGAAACATTATGATCCTTCTTACACAAAGGTACATTTTCATTTGCTTTCATAAATTTGTAAAATCATGTCGATGCTAAAGCTTTTCAATCAACGCTCAGAATCCGGCCCTGAGCTTCTAACCCTCGTCATCTGTCCTAATGGTGGATTAAGTGGTGTTTTCCCGTGATAAACATGTTCTCAGTAAAAAATACATTAACTTTCTTACGCGTAATTACAAATGTGCGTAACAAAACCTTTGGGAGACATCCGTCTTGACAACTTTTGACAGTGTACTTGTCATGAGTTACTTTATAGTACATGGGAGCGCTGTATCAGGTCATGCTCGTCCCAGTACAGCATTCGCTGAGCCCACTGCCTTTTGCTATACTATAATTGTTTATTTTGTACGTGTCTCGTTTTTTAAGTAGCAATAAATGTTTTTTATTATATTTTATTGTACATAATTAAATATTTGTTTATTAATAGTCAGACTGTAACTACTGTCTTACAGCACTGTACAATGTTTCTTCTAATATAGTAAAGGACCAGACTAAAGCGTCCGACTTTAACTAATGTGGTTGTAATGACCCGACGCATGACATGGAGCATCTTCTGTCTTGCCTATCCTGTACTTTCCAGGATGTGATGGAAGCCAACGACCGGGCTACCAAATGGCGCTTTTTTTGTTGGAAGGTGTCTAAATCACACGATAAGAAGAAGCGATTTAGGTCATTATATTCAGGGTCCTTTTGGAAAACGCTGTGAAGGTATTACTATCAGTCACCACCACTAATAATGATAAACCGTTAATTAGTGGTGTCTTAGAATACCAGAGAAATTCCACTTAGTATTAAAAACACATTGATACTTTTCTATGTCCTTTGATCCGCAGATAAGCGAAATAGCGCTGAATTAGAGCGCTATCCATCCATCCACTTTAAAAGGACATTACAAATAAAGGCCAACATTTTACTCTGAAAAAAATTGTGTGGGAAAACTAAACTTTAAACTAAATTGAACCCGGAGGCACACCTCTAAAACTAAATACACCAACGCTTCGTTCTTTATTTTATCATGCAATAAACTGAATTGAAGCACTCTCCATCAAAACTACATGTTTGCTCAACAGAATAAAAGTAACAGAAAATATTATGCGCATTTTAACGCTTGGGCTTTTATTGGCATAGACATTTTAATATTATGTATGTAGGTATTGCAGTATGTGTCTTGATAACCTACAAATGTAAAATCGAGATTTTTGACACTTTGTCCATGCTGGTCTTTTTTTGGTCCTTTGGGACTAGGTTCAAAGGACCAAGATACTATGAAATAATTCTTTCATTAGAAAGTCATCTAAAGTATCTATACTCCTGATTATATCCCAGCGAAGTCATTCATTCCATGGCATGCTCCTATAAACTTAACTTCATCATCATCATCATCAGCCGGAAGTCATCCACCGTTGAACAAAGGCCTCCCCTTTAGAACGCCACAATGAACGACAGCTTGCCAATTCATCCACTGCTTGCCCGCAATTCTGACGAAACTTTATTTACCCTTTCACAAAATAAACTACGCCCCTCATATGAATAAGTAGGTGCATAAACACATATTACTTTCATCGCTCCATCCCACATGACAAAAATTGCGGCCAATACACGATTAAATCCTTCCAGATAGCCGATTAACTTCTCAATTACAATATGGAACGCTCCACAATGCCTATCCGACACGCATTCACGTCAGTTCGTCCAATGAGGCGTCAACGCGCGGAATATTTAAATCGGCCCGTGATATAACGGCGATATGCAGGGTAGGGTTGTCTATTTGATTTTTGGAAAGTAATAATATTATATACACTATTTAAAAAAATATTTAGCATAGATGTCTGTGTGCGCGTGAAAATCATGTTTCCATGCCATGGGTCTATAATTAAAATCGGTCAGCTTAGCAATTACATTGTTACGATTTTATAATGGCGATAGTGTTGCTCATATTAAAATTCTTTTCCCAGATGTCTTCTTCGTTTCCTGCCTTTCTGATGAAACATTAAAGAAACGTTAATAATGGTTATCAAAACCAAATTCAAAAAAGTCAACAAAAATTTATACCTTCTTCCATTTTTTATATAAATATATTTTGTAATATAAACGCCAGGTTCGACAACCCTAGGTGCGCGACATAACATCATTGTAGATGTGTAGTATAAACGGCGATGGCTGACATTTGGCGTAGTGCGTGAACGTCGCGTATGGAATACCAATATTTGCCAACTGTGTCTATCATAATACCCTGCTATTTGTTTGTGATATTTTTCGATATCGTTGATTTAGTTTTATAGCTAAACTGAAGGCCAAAAACATTACAGTAAAAAATAGCAGAAAACAACGACTATTACAACACTGCTACTAATGCTCTTGAATACTTGGATATGAAGGTCTCGTATTACTGAAGCTAATGAGCGTACATTAGTCACATACTGTTCGTACATCGTCTGAAAATAATCCTTTTTTATGTAGTCAGAGAGTTTCAATCTGTCATTGATTGTTATCCATTGTATACACGGCCCAACTAACATAAAGGCTTAAAATTTTACATCCAAACTGCTAAAATAGTACTAACTAATATTTGTGATAGGTAAATAATTAAAATATTGGTTAACATATGTATTTACCATCTTTCTGATAAACTGTGGTAAAATCTCTCTATTGACATCTCTATTTTTTGACATGCAAACGACAGTGACAAGTATAATTTTGACAATTGTTCAACATAATTAATTTTCATAAGTAAGGATAATTCTACAAGATTTTACATTAAATATTTTAATTAAAAAAACATAACTACAACAATAAAATAAAAACAGAAATAAAAATATCTGAGTATGACGATTGTCGACAACCCTGGACGATGTAACATTATTGTAGTATTCACCACGCTGTACAGTGTAAAGAGAAGGCTGACATTTGGCGTAAGCGGGAACATCGTATACAGAATACCAATAATATTCTGAAGTATAGCGTGCATTCAAATATTCATGAACTTTGCAAAGTGTTCATGATTCAATATTGAGTTACATATTTTTTGTCGTAAGCGATTTTTAATTCGAATATTTTTTTAAGTAGCTTTTTCTGTGGTTTACACTAACTACACCTTATTATTTTTTTTATAATCTGAGGTAAACCTAGTTCTAAATATTAGCCGATTTTGGTTAATCATTTACAGCTCTAAAATGCAATATAAGCAGTGATAGCCGAGTGATATGACCGTTGGACTGCCAAACTACGGCACGCAGCAATGTCTTTTGTCTCTTCATGTGTGTAGTATAAATTAGTTGATATAAACGATGAAGGAAAACATCGTGAGAAAACCGGCACACCTGAGAGATTTTTTTACGGAGTGTAAAGCCTACAGGCGGGCGGTTTGAACTGACGCCAGATTGTTCATCAACCATACCAAAAGAAGAGGAAGAAATCTAAATTTTAGTGACATACTTTATACAAATTTAATTCCAGTAAGACTTCTGAATACCATCTCCAAAAGTAATAAGTAAACTACAAAGCGAGCAACAACAATAATTTAAAGATAGTAATAAAATATAAACTTGGTTAAACTAACCAACAACGATTCTATTAGAATAGCGGTCACGCGAGCGGAACTGCGGGCAAATGCTTGTATTATTATATGTTCGTGTAAAATTCAGACTTTACCCTACTTGTATGATTTATGCCGCTACACAGCAACTGCAATGAAGCGATAGAAATTCATGTTAGATCATTTTAGGTATGCAAGCATTCAATATTATTTTGGTGGACTTTATACTTTACTGGCAGTATTTTTCTATATGAAATAGATCTAAATTAGAGATTGTGAAAAAAAAAATACACAAGAGATGAAAAAAAAAATTGGTATCAAAATGAGTTTTCAATAATGGCCGGGATCACATAAAAAAAAACTTAAAATTCAAAATTCAAAATGTTTTTATTTCATATAAACCTATAACAGGCGCTTATGAAACGTTAGGATGCTAGTTGCACGGTTCCAAAATGTCATTCCAATGGAGAAGAACCGGCAAGAAACTCCAGAGGACTCATTTAAAAAAGAAAGATGGTAACGACTCGTAAGTAGAATACTATGTCATAACCGTGAGTCAAAGGTCACAAGCCGCAATTGATACAGTGGCCAAATGTTACTAGCTAGGTGAAGAGCCACGAGTGATAATAAATATCTAAGTATACGTCAGGCGCACACTGAGCGGTTTACCTAGCTGCCTTGTTTACTGGCCAGTTTGTACACCACGGCAAGTCAGATTTCCAAGCGACGATACTGACTCATGCTGATACGAATAAGAAGAATTCGAAGGTTCTTTTGTTCGAAATTTAAAATAAAAAATACTAGACCAGGTGTACCAAGCGGTTTTACCCGCGTTTTTATTATTAAAGCTACCTTACGCCATCTCGTGGCCTAAATGGTAAAGTAACCATCGACTGATATCATTGTTTCCTACGGGAACAATTCAATTTCTCTGGATAAAGGATACGCAATGTCCTTTTCAGTACTTCTGACACGATGCAAAGTTTAATAATAATTCGTTCAGTGCTTTAGACGTCAAAGGTAACAAAGTTATTTTGCATTTATAATATTGGTACCTACGGATAAAAAAAAATTACACCCACATCTAGCCAGACAGTATCAGTTCCAAATAATTATAGCGACAACAAAAATATAATAACATACAACGTTATAAATAACGTTTTTAATTTAAATGTCAGCACTAAAGTTTGAAAGCAATTATCCCTATGACCCTTTATCCTTATCATTCAAATATCGCTTAACAGCACTTCGAAGAAAATTAACGAAAATGATTTTATATTTAAATAACACTACCTGCGCCCCGCGGTGTTACCCGCTACATTTTTTCGGGATAAAGTAGCCTATGTGTTAATCCAGAGAGACAGCTACCTCGATATGAAATTTCATCAAAATGGGTTTAGCCGTTAGAGCGTGATGAGGTAACAAACATACAAACACACTCACAAACTTTCGCCTTTATAACATTAGTGTGAAGTGTGATTGTCAGTCTTTTTTTGAAAAATAAGGATCATATTAATAATTATTAGTTTTGAATAATTGTAAGACATTACTAACAATGATTGTGCTAAAATGACAATAGGCTTCGCCTCTATGCATTTTATCCTGTCAGGCATAATTCGTAGGATGCATAAAACACCAATATAAACTACTGGAAATCTCTTTTTAGGAGACATAATGACTTATCTAGAAAGGGCTATCTTTGGTATTAGTAAACATTGTGATTAAATTTAATAACGATCATACTTTATAAACATTTTATCACTTTTTATAATTTAAACATCACATCAGCACAAAAGTTATTTTTTTTTTAGGACGTTCCAATATCCATTAAACAGCTACCATTCAAAATATAGTCACGAACGTATACTGATTTGAAACTATCAAAACTACATAAAATCCCATTATTCTTACACACCTGGTTAAGAAGACTGTACACAATAAATCTTTAGATCCGAATAAATCTAGGACGTGACTTGGATAAAGCAAGTCGACGAAAATCGCATTAATTCCTGCCTAGAAAATGAATTAACACTTACTAGCTGGTATTTCTTCTCTACCTACGTTAAGTTCTCTATTGGTTGATTAAAGTAACCTTTGCGCTGATTAGGGAAGCTTCGAGTTTTTGTTTAAGATTTCACGCTGAAACGGCCGGACCGGTATTGATAAAATTTGGTATGGAGGTAACTGACACCATGGAACATCGCGGGCCGTAGCTAGTTCTACATAAAGTGACTACATATATGACCAACCCAGTATCAATGTTACCATTTAGCACTGATGACTTTCGGGCTTCTGACTACCCTTGACGTAAAATACGCACAAAATGACAACTGTGTCTAACACAACTTAGAGCACGTATGAGCCAAAGTATGAGCACGCATCCAGGTATCAACTCTGTCTGGGGGCTTTTATTAGATCTTGCCAAGAGACTAGTTAAACTGTTGGAACTCCTTCAGATATACTTCGGAGAAACAAATTCCAAAAATGAAAACCTGAATAAACTGTATCAAGGGCAGTTACGTGGCCCTCCTCCATTCTTCTTCTATCTACAAGAATAAGCCATGTTGTAAACACATTAACCAGTTAGCAGATTTTTCTTCTTATCGTGTGAACGATGAACAGCCTGGTGTCAGAGTTCAAACCGTCTGTAGGCCTCTGATATGGCTTTATATACCGCTAAAAATTTCTCAGTTGTACCGGTTTCGTCACGATGTTTTCTTCACCGTTTTAAGCAACTGGTAACTGATTGTTAATACGCACATAAATTCGAAAAGACATTAATAAGGATTAATAGGTTTGACTTGGCAGTCCAACGGTCATACCACTCGGCTATCAGTGCTTGCAGTTAGCAGATTGAACGTAAATAAGCACTCATAGTAGCTCTTTTAATGGACCCTTCACAAAACATCACACAAAAGGTAATAATGAAAACACTAGTCAGCTTACATGCCATAATAAAGTCCGTATCAGAGCATCAGCAGTAAAGTTTCAGCCAATTAAGCGCGTGCATTTAATATTTCAGGTTGTTGAACACGTTTTTACGAGACCCCGCTTCTATATTCCATGACGTAAAGTTAATCGAAGTGGCCTGGATATGGGCTTAAATATTTAATATGCTTTAATTTTAGGGGTTAGTTTCATTTTTAAGTGTATTGGTTTTGTAAGTAATTGCGGTTGTTTTAATTTAGCTTCGAAATTTGGTTTCAAGCAACATTGTTAAGTTTATTTTATTATATTCATACGTCGATCAGTCACTGTCATTTAATGTAAGGCTTCGGGGATATCCTAAAAGGAATGGGTAGGGAATATATCAATAACTAAAAAAAATACTATCACTAGTTTGTATGTTAGCTAAATGTAACAAAACATAAGCAATTAGACAAAAAGGCTTGAGTTTCCCAAATGTCTCTTCACCTGCACATTAAAAGACCGATTCAAAGCCTTTGAAGCCAATATAGACGTGGTATCCAACTCGGACCGTCAGCTCTAAAATCTAAAATATTGGCTTAAACCAAGATTTCAGATTTTTTGTTAAAAATGTAGGCATGGCCAAGGCACTGTACTGTGATGTTGATATAATATTTAGGGTATTATAAAAACCCACGATTTTATTTCCCGCAAATCTAACTATCATTTCAAAGAATTCATTTCAATCGCCTACAGCTATATTTTAAAAAAAGTTCAGAACAGCGAAACTCCCTCAGTCTCAGAGCATATAACTTTGAAAATGTTCGAAACAGCACGAGTGAAGATAGCTTTCATGCAGAGATTTGTTCCAGATTCAAACTGACTCGTGTTCTCACTTTGATCCCTCGTAAAACTGCTCAAACGTTTTTAAGTTTTGAATATGAAATTGAGAAGTGTTTGTAGAAAGAAAATCGGAGCCGAATTTTATTTGAAATTTACTAACGCAGACATATAAGGGAAAATAATACATGATAAATAATGACTTTAATAAAAAAAGTAAGGAATAATAGTACAAACTAGCTATTACCCTTTTGAATACATTGTTTTTATTTAGCCTACAAAAACGATTAATATTTATATAGGTATACATAAACGAGAACGCATACAACTTAAAAAATATTATACATCCCTAAGAATAACGGTAACGACAGACCAAAACAATTGAGGTCGCCATAAAGCAAAAACATTTAAAAAAAGAACGAAAACCTTCACTAATTTTCCGGCCAGCACTGCTTAATAGTCAAACTAAAGCAAAACCAAGCTCGAGTCATTAAAACAATCTGTTCCAGAAAAATTCAATATTATTTTAAATCTTTGTGTCGTTGCAAAAGCGGTTACCGGAACACACCGGTACAAAAGCGAAAATGTCCAATTTCACTTCGGAATTGTTTTGCTAAAAATATTTCCTTTTTTATCAACATGTCCACATTTTCACGCCGTGTGAACCCGTTTCTGGTCTCGGTAAAGGGAATATTTTAAGTTTATACCGCGGTTCACTATACTGTTGGATATAGGTATTCTAGGGTTTTTGAACGGTGTCTCGAACAAACTCAAACTAGGCAAAAAGCAGCAGTATTTAAACGCTGTATGCACATAACTTCAATATTTATTTGTCCTGGCCATGGAACTGTTCAAGATATATTTGATAAATGCAGCGATAGGCGATGCAACATACGCCACACCATCTATTATTTCAATAACAAAGGTAATGACGTAAATACTTAAACAGTCCCCCAGAAAATCGCAAGCACCAAACTTAACATCAGAATTCTCACTTGCATATAAATAATGTTGAACAATCAACCCAGCGACTGCAACCAACACCTTTGTGGTGCGCGTTAAACTAATGTCCGTCCATTTGGACGTCCATAGCTCGCATTGAATCCACTGATTATAGTTGTAGCACTTAAATGTGCACTATGTTAGGGGTAATGTGAAAAGTCTGCAAGCAAACATTGTAGTTAGGGCGTTTTATGTAGCTTTCACCAAAAGTATCTAGATTATTTCTTTCTTTATTGCCGATTGAGTCTTTTATTAGTTTGGTACTAAACATACAAAGAGTATCATGGCTGTAATTGTCAATTTCTCGGTGTTATTACATCAGGAGGATTTATTATATACACGCATTTTGCTGTTCATAGTTGCTCGTATAGAGATGAATTGAGCATTGCTCACTGCCGGTTGGCGATTTCAGATTATTAAATACAGGTTACCTCTCGATACCTTTCGTCACCGTTAATCAGTGGTGTGGGTGGTTAAGTGGTGGTGGGTGTAAGAAAGTATGGTTTTGAACCTGCAATTCCGGTATGTCAACCACTAGGCCACAACGGCTGTTAATGGTAAGTCACGTACAAGTAATGGCAAGCATATTGTATTTATCAAGCCAATACTCTTAACTTATCATAGCAATATGTTTTCAAAGCACGAGAAAACTAAATAAATATCTGGGCCATATGTATTTCTGGATTCTGTAAGCATCGTGAGAAATACAAGATTAAGTTCTTTTTTTTTAAAAAAACGTCGCCCCACACTAGGAATTTCTCCTGTATTGTGGGTGCGTTTCACAAACATGAAATATTACATACACAAACACCCAGACTCGGGACAGACATCTGTGGTTCGCACAAACTTTTGCCCCGTGCGGGAATCGAACCCGCAACCCTTAGCGCAGCAGTCCAATCGCCCAGCCACTGCGCTAATCAGGTCGTCTAAAAGTTTGTTTAGTTCAGCACCTGAATAGCACTTTTGCGTGCACTGTTCCAAAATCTCACATTCCTGCTAAAAATGGACACCTTCTAGTTTGACGAGGTTTAAGTAAGATGAACTCCTTATTTCCCAGGAGAAAAAACGCGTTTCCCGTCTAAGTCCAACAAATAAAAATGTGGATCTCTGCATCTATCTATGTACTAAAGCCTTGGAAAAGTAGGTGTTCCTTTTGCTTTAGAAGTAGGTCACAAGCTTATCTAACGAAAAATTGCAAGCTCCTGTAAGGAAATGCAACGATTTTAAAACATTTTACTCCGATGCTACACGAGGCGAAAACAATTTGTATTTATATTACAATCAATCTTTAGTAGAGGCGTTATCATTCGCAGCTGACTTACTGTGTGAACGAATTGCCCAATAAATTGTTCAGTGCGTCACACGAGTAAAGCCAGCGCAAGTATTTATGCTTTTTATGTAAAACGAATTTGGGAAAATAGATTTTTGCATTTCATGCATTTTGTTTGTTTTGCAGTTTTGTTTTATCGTTCGGCGAGTCGGTTTTATGGCGTTTCAATTAAATTTATGATCTGATGAGGTTTGCAATGTTCTGTTATTTAGTTTTTAAGTTACTTTATTGCTCCACTAAGTGAACCTAATGAAGTCAATAATAATTAATACGTTAGCTATCCGCTAAGTAGATACAATAGTTAACAATAGTACCACTGGACAGAGAAAGGGTTACGAATAAACATTCAATGGGGTCAGGGGCTCTGTGTTTAATTTTAAATCTATATTTGAAACAGGTAATGCCGCGGTGTAGACATTTGTCAGTCAAGTATAATGGTAGCGAGGTGAATTGCGGTGAGTAAGACGTATTTATGTATCATTACTCGTCTCTTGGACGCTCAGTAGGTACTCCCTAATAACTTCCTTCACATGAAAGAAATAGTCAATGCCTGTGACATTTAAACGACATCTATATTACATTAAGTATATTATCATACCAAATGTAACCCAAAGCTTTCGTATACAAACAAAAATGAACAGTCTACATTATTTCTTAAGTTATCTTTTAGTCTTTCTTTTATTATTCAACAAACCAGTTTCTTTCTTCAATTTTAATATCTTTAAGTTGGCTCTAAAAGACACTTAAAAAACCAATATAATTTTAAACTAAAATTTTTCTAAACATCCACTCCATGGCATCGTAACCCTCAAACGCGGTAAACAAGTGTCACAATATTTTGTGACCTCGTTTATCTGGTAACATCATCGGTGTCCTTTTAAGACCACAGCAGGGTCGGTAAAATGAAGACATCTGTCAACGGGTTAAAGGACACAGGCTTCCGGTGAACCCCGGAAATTTGACTCGCACTGTTGCCAAATAAATTATAAAAAATATGTTGTGTTTTTCATGGGTGTTTGGCACGAAACAGGTTAGAAGAGTTTCTGACATTAATTAAAGCTCTGTTTTGTTTAGAGCGGATTTTTTTTCTTATGTTTTTTGCAGATCGCAATTTAGTAGTACTTGTTTTGAAAAATCTGAGACACGATGACGTATTATTATATTGTGTTATAGTTAAGGTTATAGTAGATGTTATGGTACCATTAAATAATATTGTTACTAAAATAAACACTAAATGCATTTATAACATCACGCCTGCACTCCCTGAAGGAGTAGGCAGAGATGCACAATAGCACTCCCATATTTCACCAGTTATGTTTTAGATCCCAATGTAATATCATCAACAGGGGCACAAATCCAAACTTAACTCTGCCATGAGAAGTACCGAATGGAAAAACTCAGTAACGCTTTGCCCCGACCCGGGATTTGAACCCAGAACCTAATAGTCAAAGTGGTTTCTTAAATAATAAATAAGTTATACTGTTCTTCTTTCTCTACGCGCTAATGAGGCTAGCATTATTTTTCAGCCCCAAAAAAAGGGTTGAACACAGGAAAACTCTAAGCACAAGTTGTTATATGTTCCTCAGTAGATAAAATAGTAATATATCCTTTTACTGCACTGTTCAGTATTGAACCACGTTCCAATACCACGTCTCCTTTATCACGTCACTGCCTCGTTGGTCTAGTGGTTGCTAAGCGCGACTGCTGAGCACGAGGTCCTGGGTTCGAATCCCGGGTCGGGCAAAGTGTTACTGGATTTTTCCATTAGGTAATTCTCAGTAGCAGCACGGAGTCTGGATTTGTGCCTGGTTGATGGCAATAGGCTCGCCCCCTATTACATTGGGACCTAAAAACATAACTGGCGAAATGTGGGTGTACTATATGTGCACCTCTGCCTACCCCTTCGGGGAATATAGGGGTGATGTTATGTTTATGTTATATCCTTTTACTGCACTGTTCAGTATTAAACCACGTTCCAATACCACGTCTCCTTTATCAATTCTCAAAGTTTCGTCTTAAATCGGTTAGTGCTGTCGCAACCAACATAAACCAGTATGTTTTAGCTGGAAGCGTGTAAACAACAAACTTTTAGTGCATGCACGCATGTTCAAAGTTATAGGCGATTGCGTATAATAATATATATCTTCTTATATATAAAATTCTCGTGTCACAATGTTCGTTCCCGTACTCCTCCGAAACGGCTTGACCGATTCTCAGGAAATTTTGTGAGCATATTGAGTAGGTCTGAGAATCGGCCAACATCTATTTTTCATACCCCGGGTCAGCTAGTAATATATAAAACTCTTCCGTTACTGACTGACTGACTGACAGACAACGCACAGCCGAAACTACTGATCGTAAAGAGCCGAAATTTGGCATGTGTGTTTGTTGGGAGGAGTAGGCTACCACTAAGAGAGGATTTTTGGAAATTCCCAAAAAAAAAAAACAAAAAAATCTAGTATGATTATAAACTGCTTCTACCTGGAGCTACCGTGTATGCAACGCTCTGAGTAATCGAAGATGGGGATTTAAAAAAAAGTTGGCCGTCACGGTACGTCCATCACAACAGTACGCGAGCACACACAAAGGAGTCAAGAGCAGCGTAGTAGGGGAATAACGGCTTGATTTGCCGTCACAGCATTTGATTTTCTTTTACTACGGGCGGTTTCTTTTAAATAACACTAATATTATAAAGGCGAAAGTTTGTGAGTGTGTTTGTATGTTTGTTACCTCTTCACGCTCAAACGGTTGTATCGATTTCGATAAAATTTGGTATGGAGGTAGCTAATACCCTGGATTAATACAGGCTACTTTTTATACCGCAAAAATGTAGCGGGTAGCACCGCCGGGTGCAGCTAGTAATTTATATTGTAGAGATTAGCCATTCAGGGTGCACCGAACCTACAATCAGGTACTGTTGCTCTAATGCGTTTTACTTTTATCCAGAACTGTTTGAAACTCAATTGGTACAAAACCATGCCAAAAAAGTACCACGATGTAAAGCTTGCTCGTAATTTTTCATTTGCTTCAAATAATAGTGTATATAGACTGAGTTGTTATGAGTAGTCTCACATATATCGCCAACTTAAAGCCACGACTAATAATGAAATACAACCTTATATCTCTCATCATAAAAACTATAACAAAGTTTAGTGCTAAACAATCGACATTTTCAGCTTCATAAGCCAGCAATTCCTTCTTATATCTCGCCCTTAATACGGGCTACATAAACGTATGCATATTCAAAGGTTATATTGTAATAAAATATTCTTCGACGCTGCCTCACATTTCCAGTTTTTATGTTTCATACTCAAGCGCAGATCGTAATAAACAGCGGTGTTAAACATCCAAACGTTGTTTTGATGGTGTTTCTTTGACAAGTTATATTGTTGAATTAAAAACCGCCAATATTCTTCTTCTTTTAATACGTTCGTAAAGTCACCCATTTCCAGCCAGTGAGGTATGGAAACCAGTATTTTCTATTGGTTCAGCTGTAAAAGCGTTACTGTTAGAAGCTAATTCGTCGGGGGAGAATGTGGTTGAGGATTGTGGGTGTATCTACTATTCATCTCTGCCTTCTCTTTCGCAGAATTCAAGGCGTGATGTTATGTTTCAAGTTTGTTTAGTATCAATGTACTAATTATTGTGTTATTAATATCTTCACTGCATAGTTGTTTAAATTTGGTTCAATTTAAAATGTCTAGACATTTAAATTGACATAAACTTTTAATTGCCAATCCACGCTTGAAGATATGATTGAGATATTACATTAGCTTACTCCAACTTTTCTAACTTCAAAACAAAACTTGTTATTCAAAAATATAAGTTCAAACAAACACCTCGAAAGGTTATTTAAATAATACCATTAGATGAAATGAATAGTAGTGTATTAGGTGCCCCCTGCACCTAGGTTTTACAATATTTGTTGCGAATGAAGAAGATTCATATTTAAGTATACCTACCTAGTTAACAAGCATCTTGATATTTCAGAAGCGCCTGTTGGTAAATATGAAATAAAAACGTTTTGAATTTACCACTAATCAACAAAATATTCTTTGATATGAAAATGAATATTTATTAGTCTTCATTCAAAATTATTTTGGCAAAAAAATCTAGCTTAACGTAAGAGGGCATGTCACGTTCAAATATCTCACAAATAATTTGTCTTCTAAATTATCAGTATACAATCTATAAACCGTTATAAGTAATTTATTTACTAACTTTCACACGCATATCCCTACTCTTATTTTCTAAAATCAGCATCGGTAAGTTTGTGTGTTTACATTGCCAATCTGCCGTCTGGTTAATCTTTGGCCCACGGCATGAGCTATTTTTGAGTTCATACTACCTATCATTATGATCTTTATCCTAGATTAATGGTCAACGATAATAAAACACCTCATATCCTCAACACTTACTAAGTCTATTCACATCGGTATTCTTTGATTTGCAAACGACAGTGACAGGTACGATTTCATCAATGGTTTAACATTTCAATTTTTTATAAGTAATTTTTTTTTCTTTTTCTATTACAGGTGCTTGAATGCTAATTGCATGGTTCCAAAAACATCATTCCCACGGACAATAACCGGCAAGAAACACTAAAGGTTAATTAAAAAAAACTCTTTTGTCTCTCAATGAATACATAGTTATACGCTATTTCTACATACTACCACACACTGGATATAAATTAATCCATAAACAACGTTAAAAGTTTAGAAACAAACAATAATCAAACAAACCCTCGGCCTGCTACTAAAGGCTCATAAATATATCTTTCAAAATGTAAACCGCAGTAAGTTGGCAACAGTCTGGCACTTATGACTTAGAGGCCGTAGTGACACAACGTTCGGCGTTAAATTTACTGCGGCCATTACCGTGACGTCACTGTAGGCGGTATCTCGAACAAACGACTTTTGTTACGGACTGCAGAATAGTGGAGTTATTGTGGGGGGAAGATTCGCTTTATTTTTCTTTGGAACAGATTAAGATAAAATATTGTGATTATTATTAGTTTCCTGTTTCAACTGTTTTGGCGATTTGGTAGCTATAATTTGGCTCATTTGCTGACTGTGTTTCTATTTGAAAATAAATAAAGAAAAATACTATACAAGCATATAATAGCAACTTTTTTCACCGACATTTCGTCTATTATTTTAAGTCCCACGTGGGCGCCAATAGGTTGCCATTTCTTTATACGTAAAGACACGCCTGATTCCCAGAGCGGTAGGCAGAGACCATGGATTTCCATTTGCTACAATCCTGGCATTCTTTCGCCTCATTCAATATAAGATACCGACGATTGACGACCTGATTGACGCAGTCGCTAAGCGATTAGATTGCTGCGCTAAGGGTTGCGGGTTCGATTCCCGCGCGGGACAAATAATTGTGCGAACTATAGATGTTTTTCGCGAGTCTGAGTGTTTATATATGTGATATTAATGTTTATGAAACGCACCTACGACACTGGAGAAAATCCAGTGTGAGGTGACATTTTTTTTAGAAAAAAAATGGGACGTGTTAATAAACTTAAGGAGTAGTATATTATAGTTACTGCAAGACGCTATATTATATGTACTCTGTATTCAATCTTCATATCGAATGGGATCGTTTTCGTTTATTCACTCACCCGATCAAACACTCGATATCTATGAAAAACTAAATTACATTTTCTTGTTCGTCTCCGAAATCCAAATTAGGTGTAGGGTTGTGTTTCAATATGCTTATATTTCAAATATTAAGTTTCTCGATATGTGAACGTATTGCTTTCCAAGACTCGCTTTTTCAGCAATAGAATGGATGACTGCCTCGTTAGTTTAGTGGTTGCTAAGCGCGACTGCTAAGCACGAGGTCCTGGGTTCGAATCCCGGGTCGGGCAAATTGTTACTGGGTTTTTCCATTAGGTAATTCTCAGTGGCAGCACGTAGTCTGGCTTTGTGCCCGGTTGATGGCAATAGGCTCGCCCCCTATTACATTGGGACTGAAAGACGTAACTGGCGAAATGAGGGTGTACTTATATATGTGCACCTCTCCCTACCCCTTCGGGGAATACAGGCGTGATGTTAGGCCCGCTCTCCCATTTTATCTAAGATACACACTAGCAATAAATTCAAAACAGTTTATTTCAATTAATAAAAGACAATAAACAAGCAATTGCTCCAATTAATTTCCAAATTGTATTTTCAATATCTGTAGGAGTTTACAGTTTGTTTGAATACGAATAAGGGAATTTCAATGTTCAATAACAAAGTTTTGCTTCCGAAATCTCTTGCTTTCAGTTATTGATTCTTGAACTTTAAAATAACACAAACAAAAATACATTTTGATGGTAGATATATTAGTTTATTGTTGCTTTCTTATTGATATTGGAAATTAATTGTTGAAATACAACAGCTCGCAAAATAAACAATGTTTTGAGTGGATAGATGTAGCCCAGATAATTATCAATGTATCTATTTCAATGCAGAAAATTATGGTGAGGTTATGGATGCACTATGTAGTATAAACATTGGCCATGAATGATAATTTGTGCGCGTTGCTTTTCTTTGTGAGAATTACCTTAGCTATTCAAAGAAATATTTACTTGGTTATAAGGTTTGACCGAGAAGGAACCTCCTTATTGTTTTTAAAAAGTGTGACGTCAGCAATGCTGACGTCACAATTGTTGTCTTCTTGATGACCACTCAATTTCAAATAAAAATAATCACACTTTATCAACTTCGTTTATTCAATGGGCAGCGTAATGACGTCCCAGAGGTCCGTACTGTACGGCGGTGCGAGTGCGACTGACTCGATCGCCTACCGTGCGGCCGTATTTATAGGGCTCGGCACACGTGCGCGTGTTTACAAGTTTTTAGGTTAAGTATTGAAATTACAATGATAACATTAATTTTACATCGTAATAAACTCAAAGTAATCAACTGATGGTATATAAACTAATTTAAGGACAATCAAATGATTGAACTTAATTATTCTAGTTGGTCGCGCCGATAGGTTAGACAGTATAATTCGTTACTGACTTTGATCCCAAAAACATTGGACAATTTATACTGAAGACAGTAGGGAAGCATTTTTGAAAGATTTGGGGATAGTTCTAAAGGAAAAACTAAAGGTACTAAGAGCATTGGTGACGTAACGGGTTAAGGGTCACAGAACGCATATCAACTCGGAAAGGGATCCTCATCGTATCGCCTTTCGCCTCGCCGTCAAACAGGCGTCAACCCGAGGCAAGGCGACTATGGTACGATTTTCTATCACACGACAAACTGCACGGCTTGTTAAAGTGACGATTACTTTCTGAGTTTATATGTGTACCTTTAATGTGTACTTGCAAAATAATACTATTCTAAAACAAGAAGTAAAATAACCATATTCCCGTTGTTTATGGTCCACCTTAAAACAAAAAGAATTAATATTATGTAAATTGTAATCGTTAAACCGATATAAATTCAAACTGGAGCCATTACTGTCATCACCGAATGTTGTGCAACAATATTTCAAATCTCGGTCGAATTGTAATGGACTGCGCAAGATATAATAATAGTTTGGATTTTGTTATTCCCTGTTCGATGCAGGTCGTAAGTTAATGGGAAAGTTTATTTACTAATGTTTAATAACAGTTTTTTAGAAACTTCCCGCTCTGAGAAGTTCTCCTCTATCGTGGGTGCGTTTCACAAACATGAAATATCACATACACAAACACCCAGGCACGAGACAATTATTTGCGGATCGCACAAATTTTGGTCCCGTGCGGGAATCGAACTCGCACCCTATAGCGCAGTCCAGTTAGCCACTGCGCCAATCAGGTCATCTTTATCTGATAATAATAACTTCTGGAATTATTGTCACATCAATTTTTTCTAGTGTCGCAAAGCATGACAGCTGAGCGTGGGATTCTGGGTCGAGTCCTGGGTAGGGCCAGTGTTATTAAGTTCTTCCATTAAGTAATTCTCATAAGAAGCGCCCTGAATTATACTCATCACATTATGACATATCATCAGCCTATTGTAGTCCACTGCTGGACGTAGGCTTCACCAGGGTACGCCACTAGGCCCGCATTGCCGTTATTACCATTTGTTCTCAGATAAAAGTAATAGGGTTGCTCCCTAATAGATGGGACATATAATTCATGCAATGGCGGTATACTGACACCTCTACCTACCTCTTTGGGGTATAAACAGAGTGACAATCAATTATTTTCTTTTCACTACTCACATTCTTGTCATTAAGGTCCACATACATAATATTTGTTATAATGTTTATTAGGTCAGTTTGTAACCGAAATTCCAAAACAAACTCCACGGGCCAAATTCCATTAAAGTTCAACAATTTCCTTATGACACAAACTTACAAGATTTCACATTACTCTACACCGCAGAGTAAGGTCAGGTGACCTCTTTACACTGACTCACCGACCGTGTAAATACATCAAACCTCGTACGCCAAGATGTCGGTACCTACCTACTAATATTTATAGTACATTAACTTTTCGCCAGTAATTATATAGACCACTATGTAATAGCCTTTTACCAATACTTGAACTCAAATACCACCTTCGTTCAGCTACTGAGAATTACTCAATAGGAAAACCGACACTTTTATCATTATCATCATCAGTCCATCTCAGTCCACTGCTGGACCGACATGACAGTTTGCCCGACCTTAATCGAACCCCGGACCTCAAGCTTTGTGACTACTTGACCAAAGAGGCTTTCGAACAACAATGGAAACGAACGAAAAACGAAAATTTCGAACGCCCTATAAGACATTCCCCGACTCAGAAATCGAATCCAAGACCTCAAGCTTAGTGATCGACGAGGAAGTAAAAACAAAAATTCGCTCACAAAATTACACTCATAATTTCATACCCTACAAAACAGTATTCACTTCACCCAGCAATTGAAAGGAACCCGGAGAAACACAGCCCTAATTCTTCAAAACCACATCTTGAAGGAAAAAAATTACGGATAGCAATTATGAATGGTCCGGACGTACTCTGCCGTTTGCACTCGACACTGCACTCAGCGGGTACTGAAAAACGTCGGCGTCGTCGTCTGAAAAACGGTTTAATTCTGAAAGTTTCGTCGCGAACACCGCGGGAAGGGAGTGCCGCGGGAAAGTGGAAATATGAGTGTCTCTAATTCGTGCAACACTCAATGTAAGGCTCTTACTACGATTAGGTGGCGGCCACTCGAATGTACTTTAAATTGTTGGCACAAAACAAAGGAGTAATAATTCAAACTGTTATTTTGTGTAAGTTTTTTAAATAAATACCTTCGCGCATGTATTCCTAACGAGGTAGGTAAAGACGTATATCACTATGTCAGTATTTTAGCTACTCGCAAAGAAAGCAATTTAAATTAATAATCATAATAATAACAGCCTAAAACTGTCCCACTGCAAGTCAAAGGCCTCTTCTCGTATAGAGAAGTATTGAGCAAAAATATACCTAGGCTGGTAGGTGAACTAAATGCGTTATTATTCGCCCAATAATAAAGTACTTATGAAACATACTTTATCATCATCATCAGCCTGAAGATGCCTCCCCCTTAGGTAAGAGGGGGGGGGGTTGCCAAAATCCCTACTCTTGACAAGCTGCTTGGGGATCGCAGTATTGGTGGTGAAGTTACAGAAGACGTTGCTAGCCAACTTCAGAATATTCCCTTAGTCGCCTCTTACGACATTCACAGGAGGAAAGGGGGAGGTAAATTCTAGGCCGAATACCTACTTTGCTTACAGGCAATTATAAGATTAAACCGGGTTGTTGTGGTAAATATGTGTATGTGTGTTAACTACTGTTCTTTTTGTTTATTATATATATATATATTAAAATATATTATATTTAAACACAAGCTTTTGAATCTGCTAGCCTCAAAGTAGAAGATGAATGAAACAAGCCTAAACAAGATGAAATTGTGTCATTTCGTTCCAGAGTCAGAGACTTATTCCTTCAGACTCCATCAGTAGACCCGCTCGTTAATATCATTGAATTGTATTGTTACCGAACCTATAATTATAAGCATGCGATTAATTATTTAATCTGATGTCAAGAAGCAGTCCTAATTTCCATTGCAAGATTCGTCCAAAATAAACTAATTTACATACACAATACATAGAATGCAAGTTAAAAACTTGTAAAAAGGTGGAGTTTAGTCGGTATTTTAAAGGCTAATAAATCAATGAATACTACCATACCCATACTATAAAAAGATTAGCTGATTTGATTTGTTCGGGTCTTTTACTTGTAGTTGGAGTAGATAATATGACATATGTCTTTGTTTGTTAATCGAGGATTGAGCATTGTATGGAAATTTTGTCTGTGGCAAAGTCCTGAAGAAAAAAAAGTAAATTTCACTCCTTCCTCCAAATTAATCCTGTATCATGAGTGCATATCACAAACATAGTAATACATATAACATTACAAACGAAAACATATTTACCTGAGACTCAGGACAAACATCTGCAAGTCACACAAATATTTGTCTCGCACGGGAATCAAACCAGCAACCCTTAGCACGTCAGCCGAATCACGTGGCCTAGACTACCAATTTATTGTAACGCATTCGTGGGCTTTAACCTACTTTCAAATTGTTAGTCAGTTCGACATACAGTTTAATTTTCGAACCATTGTCGCCTACATCTCGCAAGTGAAGTTTCAAACAACGGTAGTGTCGGAAGTGCCAACAGTGAAACGGAAGCGTCACGTAGTACCTTCCGCGACATTCAGATTCAGTACTTTGAGTGCAACTTCCAACGGTGGTTGCTCATGAATAAATTTTTCACGTTATTTTCACAACTACCCATTTGATGTGGAATTTATTCAATTTATTTGGTTTGACATTTTTATTCTCGCGGGTGTTGGGGAAGCATGTTTCGAGAATTTCGTGTTTGTTATAAGTATCTTATTTATAAATACATGTATTTTTAATAGTTAACTGTGTTTGTGTGTCAAACACACCTGTATTCAAGGGAATTCTCGACTTTCGAATTTCGAATTCTCGAAACATGCTTCGGCATGATGCGTACTTTTAGGACCGCTTTCCTCACGATGTTTTCCTTCACCGTTTTTAGGAACTGAGAACAAATTTATTGTACGCACATAAGTGCAAAGAAGACAAGTCCGTGTTTTAAACTTGCGACCTTTGGCTTGGCAGTCCGATGGTCATTCTACTCGGCTATCACTGCCCCTATAACTTTTACAACACATTACAATCACAGTAATATTAAAGTTTGAGAGTTGTGTTTATATGTTTGTTAACTCTTTACTCTTTACGCTTAAATGGCTAGACCGAATTTGATGAAATTACATATGGAGGTAGCTGACACCCTGGATTAACACATACGCTTCTAAACTTGACGAACTTACGAAACTTGTCATATTCACGCTTATAATGCAACGAGTAAGCAATTGAACTGCTGCGCCAAAGGGTTCGATTCCCGCACGGGACAAAAAACTGCGCAATCTGTTAGTCCTGAGTCCGGCTTTTTGTGTACGTGATATATCATATTTGTGAAACGCACCCACGTTATAGGAAAAATTCCTATTTTCATTTATGGACAGTATTTTTTTAGCAGACTTTTAGCGAAACCTTTCAAAAGGCTTATTACTGATAGTGCCTACTCTAAAAGGTAAAAGAACATAAAAGTAAATAAACGACAACCTCGACATTTTTCTTAAACTACATCAAAAGGTAGAAAATATCACGTGAATACGACATTCATTACAGGCAAGGAGAAGCCCGAAAATCTGACAACCAGTCCAGCCTAAAGACATTGAGATATCCTCTAATAATTGGCATTTGTCCCGAGAAAAATATACTGTGAATATCTGTATTTTTTCCAAACATATGCCAAGAATTTTGTTTGAGTATAGCAGACCGTTACATAGTTGTCAAATAAAGTTGATAATTATAAATGATAATAAAGTATTAATGTAATAATCAGGCAATTCTCAGTATCAGCCTGGATTCTGAATTTGTGCCTGGTCGATGGCAATAGACTCGCCCCCTACTGTTTTTGGATAACATGACTGGCTAAATGTGGGTGTACCTGTGCCAACACCGTCGGGAATCCCGGGGTGATGTTATGCTCTTTAAGTAGTGGTTTTAGGGTGTCATACAGACACCTATGACGAGGATTAGTAGCAATCCAAACATATTATATATTCCCACTCCTCCTATATATCCTTGTATGATTAATTTCGTTACGGATTCCAAGACAGTTGAGTCATTTCTCCGGGACGCCTCGAGCTTTATTGCCTCGATGGTACTTAATAGCATCGCAGATACTGGCTTTCAGGAGATACAGTGATGGGTACAAGTGGTGAGCTTGTTCCGAAAAAAAGCCATACAAGGTTTATCCACAGCAAGCAAGTGTGCCACAACCAATAAATAATAATAATAACAGTCTATAACTGTCCCACTGCAGAGCAAAGGCTTTCGTATAGAGAAGGATTCAGCATTGATCACCACGCTAGCTCACTGCGGGTTGGCTATTTCAGATAATTAAATCCAGGATTCCTCACGATGTTTTCGGTTTCAGTGGTGTCTTAGAATAACTAAGAGAGTATTTATAACATTGAAAAAGTCACATTGATACTTCCCCGGGTGTGAAAATCCGGTATGTTAACCACTAGGGCAATAAAGTATTTACTAAATGTACTTCAGCTTACTCTATAAATAATACTAGCTTAACAGTTAACAATATTATATTTAGCTTTCTGGCAGAACACAATAGAGAATTCTTTATTGTACCAATTGAATACACAAAAGAAAATAATATTAAAAAACTATTCAATAGGCGGTTTTATCGCTAATAACGATCTCTTGGAAACCGATGTTTGTTACAAATGTAGGTCTGTTTATTTCTTTATGATCGTTTTGGATACGAAATAGGTATAATATGTATGAGATTAAATTATAATCTTATTTTTTCTTTAAAAAATGTGTATTTTGTCACTCGTACACATAGAATAACAGTCTAAATTCTGTATTATATTACGAGTATTAGAATTTAAATTAAATTTTTAAATGGCGAGTTTTATAAGAGGGCCGGCAGCGACTGGATGCCTAAAGCAGCAGTCCGGGTTCCGTGGCGTACCTTGGAAGAAGCCTATATCCAGCTGTCGAGTGCAACGGGCTGATGAAGACGACGATGATGATTAAAATATAGCCGCCATTTTTATAGACATGTCAATGAACAAAAAATGAAGTCGCCATTTCTTTAAGTCTTTGAACGCCACGCGTGTTAGATTTGAGCCGCGAACAATAAAAAATCTATTGTGTCTGCAGCATGGCAGTCGAAGTGTTAAAAGAAGTTTGCGTACTGCTAGTCTTGCAGTATCACCTGGGCACCTGCATCTTTCAGGACATATCGTCGCGACTTTTTTTTTTAAATAAAAAAAAAAAAATTGGCGGCCAACACCCGGACCATATAAGTGGCGAATAATTTTTTTGTCGGAAGAAAATTGGTTGGAGGGTTTCTAGATCATTGACACGAAAAGAAGATGAAGAACCAACAGGCCAAGGCGTTTTTTATTTAGCTGTATTCTTTTGTATTAGGTCTCACTTGCTTAATGCTAAGAATTTAGCATGGAAATATCACGTTATTCTCCTAAACATACTGGAAAACTGCCTCCATTATAAATACTTTACAATCTAATAACCCAGACTACATTTTCTGACCATCTCTCCCATATGAGTCTCTTTATCTTTTATATTTTGTGCTTATTTCTCTACTATGTTGTTGCCTAGTTCATACTATTTGCATAGTCGTAAACCACCTATTAGATAGGATCCATTTTATGGGTGGAGTCGTAAAATTTGGCATATAGTGTTGTACGTTACTTCAATGTTTAGAATTTTAGGTGATAAAAATTTTTAGTAGTTAATATAATAATTAAATAGAAATAAAAAAATGCCACTGGACAGAGATGTGTGTAGAAATAAAGGGGAGGCCTTTGCCTAGCAGTGGGATACCTACATTACAGGCTAATAATATAAAAAAAAATAGATGAAGTTAAAACTAAAAAAATTGCACGTTCGTTTAGAGGTACTGGGTTGGAGTCCCAAGTCAGGCAATGTATTACTGGGTTTTTTTACTGTGTAATTCTCAGTAGCAGCTTGGAGTCCGGATTTGTCGCCAGTTAATAGCAATAGGCTGGCCCACTACTAGACTGGGATTTTTGTCCGATTATAAGCTGGTCCTCTACTGGCTACGGGTGTACTGTACACTTCTCTCAATTTCTTCAGGGTATACAGGCGCGATCCTTTGTTAATGTTTTTGATAATGTTAAGGTGCGTCTCTATAGTAGCATTTCAGCGAACATTTCTAACAAAGACGCGGAATAACTGTAGCTCCCATACCACACTCCCGAAGGAACTCAGTTACGGGAAAATGTTCGGGAAAATTTTACAAGTGTGGACGCAACTTTACCTAAGAAAATGACCTAGAAGTAGGTATATGTAT
Source organism: Abrostola triplasia (assembly GCA_946251915.1). Lineage (NCBI taxonomy): Eukaryota > Metazoa > Arthropoda > Insecta > Lepidoptera > Noctuidae > Abrostola > Abrostola triplasia. The sequence goes on along the minus strand of OX276434.1, from coordinate 1,631,288 downwards.
ATATATAACTTGATATTCATAACTTCAAGGTCTACCTTTGGAGTTTCTTCGGCAGGAAACTTTTTTTTTTGGAACCGTGCAACTAGCATCCTAAGGTTTCATAAGCGCCTGTAATAGGTTTACATGAAATAAAAACATTTTTAATTGAAGACTACTACGACAATTATTTGTGTATATTTTTCGATACAATGCAAAAAGATTAAAGTAAATGAAACCTCCGTTCTCAGTGGAACTCGTTACATGAATCGGCGGGTCAATAACACTTGAACCCACGTGCTACCTAACATATTGAGCTTAAACATTGTAATAGCACAAATAATATATTTGCTGGCGTTGCCTTTGACATTGCGTTACCTATTTCCTTTATTACTTTTACTTGTTCTGTTGGTTCGGAAAATTCTTTAAGAAAACTTAACGGAGAAATCTATGAAATTACTGATTTTTAAAATGTCCTATTAACATCATAACTCTAAGTTATAAATCTATCTATCTATCTATATATATAAAACTCTTCCGTTACTGACTGACTGTCTGACAGTCTGTCCGTTACGAGCTGAAATTTGGCATGTGTGTTTGTTAGGAGGAGTAGGCTACCACTTAGAGAGGATTTTTGGAAATTCCCAAAAAAAAATTTTTTGAAAAAAAAAAAGTGAAAGACCCAAAATCTGACGGAAGTCATTACTCCACGCGGACGAAGTCGCGAGCAAAAGCTAGTGTAATATAAAACAAAGTCGGGTTTGTTACTACACTTTAACACGAGAACTGCTGAACCGATTGTCATGGTTTTTGATTTGTTGGATCCGTCTCGGGTCCGAATAGCAGAAAAATTATAGAAATGTCGGAAACGTTAGTAGCCGCGCTTAGACCAACGAGGCATCTTTCTAAATATTTATTAGTATTAAAATCAGAATGTTAATAAATGTAATTAAAAACTAACTTGTAAAGCCGCTCGCTTTAGAGAACAACACAGGCTAGTGATTTGAAATGACAAAGTCACTAACTGGGAATTGTGGTGGAATTGCAGAGTGCGGATCAATCCGTACACCTAGTCACTAGTGAAGCCGCGTTTAGATTGATAGGCACCGCCGACTGGCAAGTTGAAACAATTGTAGGCTTAGCTCTCCAACACTAAATAATTCGTCGGAATTCCAAATATAAGGTACATACTCGACTGCCTCGTTGGTCTAGTGGTTGGTAAGCGCGACTGCTGAGCACGAGGTCCTGGGTTCGAATCCTGGGTTGGGTAAAGTGTTACTGGGTTTTTCCATTAGGTAATTCTTAGTCGCAGCACGGAGTCTGGATTTGTGCTCGGTTGATGGCAATAGGCTCGCCCCCTATTACATTGCGACCTATAAAACATAACTGGTAAACTGTGGGTGTACTATATGTGCACCTCTGCCTACCTTCGAGAAATACAGGCGTGATGTTATGTTATGTGAGACCAACATACAAAACTAACAGTTAGACAAACAAAACAAAGTACGACAATAAATGATTATACTAAAATGTTGGTGCTTTTGGTTTGAGTGAGCAATTTTGACCATTCAATTGTCCTTAAATCACTAATCAACACTAACGTCAAAGGGGAAATGTTTAAATAATAAATGTTTAAACTAGCGTAACGTATCTAAGCCAGTTGAATTTACTATACAAATCTAAACGCAGCACGCCAGCCGATCTGGCCAACGTTCAAACGACGTAATTGCCGACACATTGTGAGAATCTGCCGGTCAAATTGCAGTATTACCAACCATTACCTGTTCTGTAAATAGTTGTATCACATTTTTATCGCCAGCAGTCAATGTACTGCGTTTTTACTGGAGTTTTATTCCAGTTTTTAAAGTTTATATTGAGCCATTCCCGGTTTTACGTCGTCGGATCTCATTTAATTTTATTTGAATGGGTCCAGTGTATTTGTTTCGACGATTTATTATTACACTATTTATGTGAAAATGTTAAGCTATTAATGTTGGATTTATATTTAAACAAGTAATAAGTAGTTTCAGAAAAAATATTGGTATGTAGGATCCTTATATTTGGTACAAAATATTTATTTTGAATCAATGTTTATTGCTTGAAATATAAGATAAATTTTAAACGGCTGGTGCATTTTATATACAAAGATGAATCATTAATACCTGGAATGGTTTTTTTATACATTAAATAAGCTGATGTTCATAAGAATATTTTACCTAACTGATTCGTGGAATTCTAGTGTATAATTATGTTTTTAGGTCCCAATATAATAGGGGGCGAACCTGTTACCATCAACCGGACACAAATCTAGACTAGCCGTGCTGCTACTGACAATTATCTTATGAAAAAACCCAGTAAAGACAATGTATAAGGTTTAGTAAAAGGATTTTAATAAATAGAACTCCACAATAGTCATCTGCCGCAAGACGACGAACAAAAGCATCCCCCTTAAAAGCAAAAGTAATAACAGCTTATAATATCACAAGGACTATGCGCAAAACATATGAAAGTCACTGCTTCACACCATTAATTCAGCTCGTAATATGACGGATACATCGTTTTACAGATTTCCAATAAAACGCGACAAAGACTTTATTAAAATTTCGTTGAAGATTAAAATTTGTTTATTGTATGATTTGAAAATATATTAATCGACCAACTGTTCTATAAGCAAAAGGCTAACGCATGGAGTTCACGGATTTTGGAATAATGGATTTTAAACATAGTAGACTGATAGGTATATAAATGTTCAGTTGTGGACTTATTACTGCTCTCAAATAATCAAAGAACTGCATCGTTAGTCTAGTGGTTGCTAGCGACAGCTGAGCACGAGGTCCTGGGTTCGAATCCCGGGTCAGGCAAAGTGTTATTGGGTTTTTCCAGTAAATAAATCTCAATATCAGCGCGAAGTCTGGATAAGTACCCGGTGGATGGCAATTGCTTGATGGCTCGCTTTTACATTACGACCTTAACATAACTGGTGAAATGTGGGTGTAATATAATTGTGCACCTCTGCCAACTGCTTCAGGGAAAACCGGCGTGTTGCTACCTTTGTATTATCATCCAAAATTACACAAGGTTCGCAAGTTTTAGTTGAAAACTATGTCTTTGCTATAGAACTCGTTAGGCCATAAGACCACATATATGTAAATCAATAATAATAATCGGCAAAACATTAAAAAGAAAATTAGTTTTTTTTTTATGATGTATTATAATTTATGTATGTATATAAGACAATATGTATTATTAATTCGCTTATCTTTTATAATCGTTTGTGCATCTACCGTTTCTATCTCTGCACTACCTGAAGGTTAGACTGGTAGAAAATGCCTAAGGCATTAAGTCCGCCTTGTACACAACTGTACTTAAGAATTAAAATAAATAAATCAACTTTGCCGTAAATGTACTCGTAATTTTAAAGGTAAACGCTGCTACTATATTGCATAAAACATCTACATCTAGGACACAATACCAGTATATTATTTAAATAAAAACACGAGATAGGTACAAAATAAATATTATATCTTCAATTCACAAAGGTTTGTCTGCTAACATCGCTTGTTTTACGTCTCCAGTGACATGAATCTCAATTCGACGCTGACGGGTAAGCGGCGGAGTTGCAACGCATACCTATACAAGCAAGACAATTGGTTGGTATGTCTAGACAACGTATCAATTTGCTGACACTTGCTTGCAATGCATCTTTTTCCCGACTGCAGGGTAATGTTTTGCTTTCTCATTTGAATGTCCATAATGGTCGCATAAATGCAGGAGCATGCCCTGTAAAATACTATAGGCACGCCCGTCACATCCGACTTAATACAGTAATACCTAAATGTATATGCAAAACTTCTTGGAAAATACGTCCACTGTTGAACAAAGGATTCCTCCTTAGAACGCCACAATGAACGACAACTTGCCATTTGCATCCACTGGTTGCCCGCAACTCTGACGGTTTTGAGTACCTGCATGGAATCTAGATTTGTGTCATCGTCGTCGACAATAGGCTTTTCCAAATCAAACAGAATCTTAAGCATTACCAGTCAAAAGTGGGTGTTCATATTATACACCTCTGCCTACTCTTTCGAAGAATACAGGCGTGACTCGATCGTCTACTTCTTATGTTGATAAACAACCTGGTGTCAGAGTTGAAACCGCCTGTAGGCCTCTGACATGGCATTACACACCGTTAAAAATATCTCTCAGGTTCGCTGGTTACCTCACATGAAATCGAAAAGACATTGCTGCGTGGCAGGGTTTGTATTTGCGATCTTTGACTTGGCAGTTCAACTGTCATACTACTAAGCTATCACTGTATGTATATAACATCTATATCTTCCTTTCAGACAGATAATAACATTCATACATACAACAGACGTCTGCATATTTATTTTGTCATCTGTCTGTTTGGTACAGACATAAATATATATGTAGGTACATAAAGTCGGGGTAAACATAATATTTTGCCAGTTTCCAGTTTCATTTGCTGATAGAATACTCTAGTTTATTGGTTTTGTCTTATACGCCAAGATGGATGGCCCGACGTGTGTTATTTGACTACCCTTTTATTTATGAAGCACCTTACTAAACTGTTACTATGCGAGTTTGAATAGGAAAAAAAATCTGTGTTAGTGCGTGCAAAAAAGGAGAAAACAAAAACATTATGGCAATCAATTTACTTGAGAACATCAAAGAGCTTATACTTCTAGGCCTGATTATTTGAGACTGAGTAATTACACTATAGATACTTCACCATTGAATAAAAAGAATCGGCAATTTTCACGGAACGCGCGGAAAGTATTTTCGGAAATAAATGTCACTCAAGTTAACATTTCTAAAAAAAGTTCTGTCAAAATCGGCCCAACCGTTTCAGTGATCAGCCGGAACAGTACTGATAAACATTGTTTTTTATCTGTTACCGGAATTTGAAATTGATTTTAACAGACCACTAAACTAGCCGCAATAGTTAAACAATCGCAGTGTACCGTGGTCACAAGAAGGGTTAAATGCCTCTTATTATATGAGCAATGTCTGTAACTTCACACCTACGTCTTCACTTCAGGGAATAAACGCGTAAAGATATACTATCAGAATAGTACAATGAGGATCTTATCGTTATTCGGCGATCGAAGCCAATTTCCTATCTGAGTACTTGTCAAAATATGATGTACATAATATGTAGGTATCATTAGTCGTGGCCGTTGATGAAGTATAGATATATAAATATACTGCGTAGATACTAATATAATAAACGTGAAAGTTTGGGAGGATTGATGGGATCGTTACTGTTTACGCAAAAACTACTTAGCGGATTTTGATTAAACTTTAGAGTTGTATAGTTTCATCATTTTAGCCCGGTATGATCCTTTGCTGGGCCTCCCTTTTCCTCGGCTTTGAGCATCTTATCCGGGTGTTTTTCCCAGTTTCGCCAACCCAACGTGCTAGAGGTCGACACTGACTTCTTTGACTTAACCTTGACCGCCTTTCGATCAAAGCCTTACTCTATCGGCCATCTTCCCGTCTCACTCCCATCTCAGGTATCCAGCCTAACTTCATTTGAGGCGTGCTGCCCTATCGCCAAAGTCGTGGACTTTTGTCTGACGACGGATTTCAGTGTACGGGTCATATCATACATATCAAATCGAAAAGGAATCGTAACTCCTCGTCTCCTCCTGGCCTCGCCGTCAAACAGGCCTCAACACGTGCTTCTCGTAACTATCCGATACGTCGACTCAGCTACAGCTCGGCGACGCGGACGCCGCGATTACGGCTTGCAGGTTTCGAGACGAGGCGATTACGTTAGGATTCCGATAAGACAGTGTGCTTTTAAGTAGGGAGTTTTATACAAAAAATGCTGCACAGCTTGGGTTGATACGGTGACGATCCCTTTTCGATTATGTGTACTATGACCCTTGCGCACTCGATCTAATATGTTTATAAGAAGCATGGCTCACTCTTACATAGCTTATGAAGATGAACAGTTACAGGTCAAAATAAAATCTGCAGTAACATAAACAGAAGTGCAAGTCCACACAAACTTTGGTCAGGTTATAAAAACACAAAGTATCACAATTTCAAAAGTACCATTAAATGCAATTTATGGACGTTGTACACGCAATTACTTTTATATCCTCGCTTCTTTCAAAGAAGAATTTGTTTTCTGTTTTTTAAAGAATATAAATACGGTTTTTGCTTAACGATAACTTGAGCAGTCGTTAAAGTTTCTTAAGTATGCACTGGAGTTAGCGCTGCTGAGTTAATAATATGGGCGGTTGGTGAAAATAAATATTGCAGTTGCAGGTTGACAGGATTTAATGTAAAATTAGGTTTTATTTTCTCTACAACGACGATTGGTTATATTAACAAGACGTTTATTATATTAAATAGAATATTTATGTGATTTGTTAGATTTCACCTACATTAAGTTTTATTCTTCGCATCCATTTTGATTCAACCATTCAAACCAGCAATGTACAGCCAACAACTTCAAATTTACACCCATAGGTAACAAAGATATTCAGCTTTACAGTTCCATTCACCCCTTTTGACGCACCGAATGAGACAATCGAATTATATCGTATGGGATATCGTATAACTTAGTTACAAATGGTGGCAGGATGAAACTTTTACAACGAGTATGACTTATTGGTTTTTGGGTTGCTTTTACGGATAATTTTGAAAGAAACAATAGTTGAACTGTGTGTATAGGTAAGTATTTTAGATGATAAGCATAGGGTTGATGAAAATCCTTGATGATATCATTCCAGACCAGAATGCTAGAAGATTCGAAAGGTAAACGCCAACTTCTGGGCCCAGTATTTTACAGAGACAAATTAAAAAAGCTATAATTTAGGTGAAACAAAATCTCTATAAAGAAATATGTGAACAATAGCAAAGTATATCATTTCTTATTAAAAAATATTTAAAAGGGTCAGGACACAAGTCATTGTCAAAATAGCTTCGAGATTAAGTGGAGATATATCTTAATTCTGCCAATATTATTATTATGCTGAATTGCTATGTAAAAAATTACCCCAATAGAACTTCCATCGGTTCAACAAGTCACGAAATATGTGAAACTAGCTCCGCAGTACTACCCGCTACCTTTTTTCGAGATAATAAGTAGCCTATGTGTCAATCCAGGGTGTCAGCTACTTCCATATGAAATTTCACTAAAATCCATTCAATAATTTTTACGCGAAAGAGTAAAACATCCATCCATACTTACAAACTTTCGCGTTTATAATATAAAGTAGGGATGGGCGATGTTTTTTTTTTGGACGTTTCAAATTTAAATGACACGTATTATTAGATCATCGAAACTTCAAATTGAATAAAGAACATCCATATTACGAATAACCGTCAACGTACACACACGAATACAAGTTTCGCTATCCATTTCCCCACATCCCTAGCGGTTGGCCGCGCGAAAAATTAGCGCACTGTACAGTTTCACTACTCTGTTCCATTTGTCCACATTCATGAGTCGACATTTTACTGTTTTTTGTTCGGACGTACTGGCAAACTTTATTTTGTTTCCAGGAATAATGGGTCCAACTGCATTCGTATTGACAGCATTTTTACTACCGCATCGAAATTATTGATACATTTGTTTAGTTTGTGATTGCTGTAATACGATCTGGCCAATAAAGTATATAATAGAAGCTGAAACTGTGTATGAAATTAAAACTAAAAATAGTCTTTTTACATGAATATGATATGTGATATCGTTTTAAAATGCAAACATTATTTTGATACTCAGAAATTGTTTATTATTTTTGAAATTTTAGCCCTAATTTAGTTCTACGAAATATAATATTCTTTCTATTAATAAATAAAATATGTTTTATAGTTGAATTGCACTACACAATGATTTGCCTTTTACATGAAATCTCAGTGCCATTTTACTCCACTTCGAAGAAGTATTCGAAATTCTATTTACGCTTTGTATGCTTTTTCACTAATTTACTGGGTTTATAATTTAATTATGTATCATCTTTCTCAGCCTATTGCGGTCCACTGCTGGACATAGGCCTCTCCCAAGATGCTCCTCAACACCCGGTCCTCCGCCTTCCGTATACAGCCCGCACCAATACATGTGTGGTAATTGGTAATTTAAGTTTTTACATCATAGAAGAATGTCGACCTGCAAATAATAAAAAAACTGACATTTGATGCAAAAAACTTTTCATTAAAATATTAATAGGAACCAATGTATTTTTATGTCTAAATCTTTAAGTAACTGATAAAATAAGTAGGTAATAAACATACGGCACGATAGTTAAACAAACTTATAATAGTCCAGGGGGAGGCCTTTGTTCAGCAGTGGGCGTCTTCCAGCTGATGATGATGATAATAGTCCAGCTATTCAGTATGTTTTGTAATATACAACTGTAAAAAAGATACGTATAAAAATTGTCATGAGTACATTAAAAATAAAGTCCGCTCAAAAAACGCAGGTGGCAAAACTTTTTGTGCAGCAACAATTTGTTACCTGCTCTCTAAACTCCGTGTCACAGGCAACCGTTGCGTCCGCCATGATTGATTGAATGACGTATTTCAGACACGAGTTTTTTCCACTGAGGACGTGTTTACAGTTCGTCGATACGCCCTTGTTTATTTTTCGGGTTATAGTTCATAGGGAGAAATAATTGATGTAGAAAGATGAAAGAAAAAAAATGTATACATCAGTGAAGAATTCAGTATTCAACTGAAAACAATTAATGAAACTGGATACGAAAGAAAAGCCAAAAGAGACAAATTTTGATAATCAAATTTACACCTTGTCCAACCTGAGAATAGATTTCAAGATCTCATTCTTAGTAGTCGCGCTGAAGATAATAAGACCAATAAGGCAGTCATAGCAGTGACGACACAAAGACATTTTTATAAAATAGCTCTCAGAATGCAGAGCGAGCCTTTAACGATAGTATAAGAACCCAAGGCATAACAAGACGTATAAGATAATTAAATTAAATATTAACTTAATAAGCTTTGAACCTTATAAATAATTCTCGCAGACTAAATATTTTGCACAGTTCATAATATCTATTAGGGAGAATACACACAACACAACTATGGTACTAGTGCTTGATATTTCCACAATTATAATGTTTTTAAAGAAGATTGTTGCTGCATAAAGGTCGTACACATATCAACCCGGATAAGAATGACCCTAAAACCTTATTTATGCACTGTCCAGTTACCCGCATTCCAGGCCACCCGGGCGGCTGCCCGCAGTGCGCGTAACTGGAAAATGCGTATGAGGAACCGTTGCAATTTGCGGCTATACCGAGCCCTTTAAAACATGGCCGCGGAAGAAGTTGCAGCTATTTACTACATTTAACGCCAAATGAACCTCAACCTTAGAGTGGGAGACCATATTTTTGATCGACAGTACCACGTGCAGACATTATCAGTCAATGACGGATAACCGCAGTGCGTAAAGCAACCGTCCGGCTGGCCGTCGCTTGGCCCACAGCTCCCGGAGAACCCAGAGCGGTCTGCGGGTGTGCAGTACCCGCACCCGCACAGTGCGCATAGAAACGAATGCATGTAACCATGCGGCTACCTGCTGTGCGGGTAACCGGAAAATACGTATTAGCTCTAAGAAGAAAAAAATTTAGAAGTACTTTATCCTATAGTCAGAAACGATATCAAGTATCATAATTACGTCGTTCTATACTAGCTTTAAAGGGGCTTTGAAGATCAGTTAGCAATGGTTTCGCATAACACTACGTATTAAATCAAGGAGAAACGCTCAGCGTTCCTAGTAAACGTCGGTTCATTTGTTTTAAGTAAGATGAATCTTTGGAACGCAAACTAGGTAAAAATAAAATTTATTTCAGATTTTCAGAACTAGTATAAGAGCTAAATACATAATATAGAACTTGTATACATATATGCTAAAAATGAGGATACAGTTATTGTCTTAAAATAAAGCTTTTTTATATCCATTAATATGTTTATTTCCTAAAAATACCGTGTGTGTCTGTTGAAATGTTTCCACACAATATGACTGCCACAATAAGAAGCATACAAATTCAGGTCTTTTCACTCTAAAGTTTCCCAAACTTCTTGTCTATCTTGTTAATATAAATATTATTTCAAGAAGCAAATCGTCGGGGCCTTTCAATGGCTTAGTCAGGAGGTTTATTAAAATGAAACTGAAGTGATTGGCAATGTCTATACTAATATTATAAATGTGAAAGTAACTCTCTGTCTATTACGCCTTCACGAACCGTTAGACGGAATTTAATGAAATTTGGCATGTAGAAAGTTTAAGACCCGAGAAAGGACATAGACAACTTAACGCGGGCGAAGCCGCATGCAAAAGCTAGTATCATATAAGTGAACCTTGGAAGAATAGTTTATCCGTGTAAGTTTAGATAATCTAGTCTAGGTTTCATTGGAAAATAATCGCCAACTAAAATGATGGTAGGCCTACCTGATTGTAAAATAATGATGTTGATACAAATATCACCTGCTCCCAGTATAGGTATTTAATGGAATACAGAAAGCAATCCTTAGCCTCATTAATATTAATGGTGGGTCCTTCAAAGCTACGGAACAGTTGCGTTTGGTGTATTTAATTTTCTCGCGTCACTTTTAAGCATGACGTAGGTATCATGACTATTAAGATGGGAGGTACTTACAAATTGTTTAAATTATTCAACAGTTACCGAATTGGGTGTTTGTTGACTTGTAAAGGTAGGCTATTGTCTTGGTTTTCTTATTAGGAATACCCTTACACTATTTATTATCTTAAGTACTTATATGTTAATGCAAACGAGTTGGTTTGGGCAATATCAAGAAGACCTAAGTTCGGATTAAAAAAAAAACATCGAATTGGTCCACTATCAAGGCAGTACCTATAAACCTTATTAACTGTGTTGAACGCAAATCCACAGCATAATGATTGTTAGTTTTGAAGCTGATAAAATAGAAAAAGGAATGTAGTAAAAACAATAAATTCAAGAGAAATTATAATGTCTAAATGTCAAGTAAGCTTTTTACACAGTAGAAAATCAAAGGCGATGGCTTAAGTATATCCTTTACCGAAGTAAACCTCCACAGAAAGGAGTGTTGCGTCTTAAAAACAAATAGACAACGAAGCTTGCCATGATAAAATCTGAACTTTGAACCAAATACATATTTTTGTTATATTATCATCAGTTGCTATTTTGGTGCCACTACATATACTATTTTGTTTGCATTCTATTTTCAACAAACAAACGTAAATATTGTCAGATTGGAGAGTACGCGTAAGTTAATTTTGAAAAGACAGCAATATATTTTATTAAACCAAAAATGCTGGGCAGACTTGGCTTATTATCTACAAGCCAATAGCTGGCCCCAGCACTTTATGAGAGACTTATATTTAAGTGTTAATATTTTTTTTAATAATCCATTGGATACCTCTGAGTCACCACTTTGCACGGGAGTATTCTTTCGTTGTTAAAAAAACAATAGATTTATAAAAGTAATAAATAATACTTAACGTAATATAGGTAAGTAACTTTGCGACAAACATTATTATTCCCCGTGACATATAATCTCTCTCTAGGCTTCATTTATTGACATATTTTACATCCAAGTTACTCTCATAAATAATGACATCTTTCTGAGTAATAAATCTATTGCCTATAAGATCGTAATAGTTAGTGCAAAAATACTGCTATAAGCGAATAACATTAATGAAAGCCATAAAGTTATTAATAGCAAAAGTTTCATTATTAATCTCTTTACATCACTCAAGTTCTTACAAATAGCTCTCAATCATCGCGATGTGATTACAGCAGTAATAACATTTTATATGAAAAAGTTACATCTAAAAATAATCATAAAATATAAGGATGAAAATATTGTAATGCTCCTATAAAAAGGATTGATTTTATCGAGGTACTAAGTCGAGTTTTTCTCGTTGATCAAGAAGTGGAAAAAACAGAGTGTATCAGTAAGTTGTTATCCACATAAGTTGTTAGTATATTAATGGATAGAAAACAAGTTACATTGCTGTTTGTTTGCCAAAAGATCGCTATCTGTTAGACCCATTTCATATTAAACTGTATTTATTTGTTCCCGCTTTGATCCACATGTAGGTATTAAGGGAAAAACAATGAAGCATTAACGACAACGATACCCGCAGCATACACTTTTCAAATATCGTTTAAAAAACACCGAATACGTATTGAAATGGTGCCAATTTGGTTTTATTGCGTAAATTTACAGTTACAATAGGTACCATAAAATTGAATGTACCTATTGCTTGACAATTGTCTATAGTGAAATTTCGTTATTTTAAACCAAGTCGCGTTGGCTAAAATAGGTACTAACCCAATTTTACTGTTTGCCTAATCTTGTAAGCTCGACTCAAATTGGTTTCTTCTTCATCTCAGTTAGTATTTGGTACAAAACATTATCAACAACTGACTGCACGCATCGCAATATTGTACTTAGTCCATAAAAAATACAGGCAAGATGTTACCTACATAATTTTACCAGAATTGGTATACTTCATGCTTTAACATAAAATTTTGACAGTAAGACAAAGTAATGAACCCGGAAAATGAAGCTTGAGTAATAATTTTGTACGAAATTGAGCTGTTGAGGCTCCCTGAAAAATTTAATCTCAAGAAAAAATATGCAGGGTACCGTTAACGACCTCCTCGAGAAAGCAGGACAACAAAGGGGCTGAATGCAAAAATCAAATTTGCGGAATGTCATAAATATGTAATGCATTTTAAGTGAAAATTATAATGAGAATATAACAACGTTGCCTACGGACAGTAATGATGTATTAGTTAAGAATTGGTTCTTTACTGGTAAACCGAATCTTGGATATAGTTATTAATTTCCTTTACTTGTGAACATTCGACAAATAAAGAAGATTCTGATAATACTAGTATTTTGCCATGAAATTCCTACAGGATAATATTATTCTTAATGTTTCCTCATTATCAATTCCAACAAACACAAACTGTTTAAAGAATCGACAATTCGACATACATAGCTTAGACTGTAATCCAAGATATTTATCGAAACATTACAGAAACGAAATCGCGTGTTCCAATCATTGTCAAATCGAAAGAATTTGTCCGCTTCGGTGTACGTAACAAAACCTAACCAAAAATATTTGGTCGGGCCGAAAAAAGAGAAAATTCAAATTAAAAAGTGTCAACGACAGAATCGATTTTCAACCATTTCAACACGAGCGGTGTCGATTGCAATACTCGTGTAGAACTTTGCTCTAGGCTCTTTGTTGACGGTCCTAGATTGAACCAGAATATGTATGCAACGATTCAGGAACCATAGCCCCAGTTTTTATTGCCAAAACTTCTTTTCGAGCGCTTTCGAAAATTTTGTGTTGTGAATGTAGAATTGATATCGACTTCGGTAGACTTGTCGATAAGTGGAAGAGTTAAAATGCCGTTGGAGTTAAAACAAGTAAACAAAATATTGATGAAAGCAAAGAAAATCAGAGAAACTGTTGTGCTTAGCTGTAGTAGGGAGCCTTTACAGAAATAAAAAATGTCTTTGTCTACAAGGAAGAAGAGTAAAGTTAAAACATACATAAATGTTTTGACCCGTTATAGAACTCGTGTTCCTTCGTTCAGAACATTTTCTATAACGAATATCAAGCTTGACGTCTCAGACACAGTACACGGTTTTGGAGTAATACATTCCACTCTATATTAAATCCAAGATCAAAGCAACAGATTGAATTTTGCAGATGAGGTTATGAAATTGCATTTACAAGAAAATCCATCTTCTTTGAGTATCGTTTTATGAAATTGACGTACAATTATTAAATATTTTTAAAATACTCAGACACTGAAGCAAAGAGACTGAGTGAACAAGACAGTAAACAACTATAAAAGCGAATACAACACTTATAAAGCCAACTTAAGCCTTTCTTGGTAAAACTTGAAAGATAGGAACGACACGCACAAACGTCGAAAACTTATTTTTATCTATTTTTCGCCAACAAAGAAATATATTTTCCTCAGGGGTTGAGAGACACTTGAAGATGTTTATGTAACTGTTTATTATATTCCTCTTTTTTGTATAAGTGAGATTTCCTTCAAAACAATGTGCTGTTAGAAGTGGGAGAGAATAAATATGACTCTTCTAAGGCTTTCGACTTGGTACCATAGTTGGTTTTAGTAAGTGCTATGCAAATGTACGGAGTTAGTTTTGTAAAGGATATTGTTTAGCGATGATGTATTTGGCACGGTATGTGTTGGTGGAGAGTTGGAGACCCAATATTGTTTGTGGCACTATTTTTTCGATCTATTTTCCAAACCAACTGGCTCGATTTTTTAGGTTTAGCTCGAACTGTATTCTATGTTTATTCAAATTCTTTACATTTTACACTGGAAAAGTAAAAAAAATATTTGGAACTGGAAATATATTTTTTGTCAATTGTTACTGAGGTCACAGCTACAAATAAAACCATTGTTCTAAAGTAAATACCAAAGACCTAAAACGAAAAGTAGATTAAAACGAAAATAGTAGATGAATTGGTGTTTTAGAACGTTAATTTACCCATATTCTGCAAATAAAGTGTTTGAATTTGAAAATTTGAAATTTGAGAACTAGTATAAAGTAGTCCAAGTACATTTGATTAGTTCTAAAATTTCTGCTAATCAAGGTCCAATTAACTTATCAATAATTAATATGTTCTTCAAACATACACATACTTACTTATAAAAAAAACAATATTGAATTAATTACACTTGTCACTGTCGTTTGAATGTCAAAGAAAAGAAATGTCAATAGAACTAGAAGTTGTTAACTTAGAACACTTTTAGCATCGTTTATTAGTTAGTGGGTTATTAAACAAGTACAACGTTACAAAAAAGTGGAACATTTAAAAAGGAAACCAGAAAATGCTAAAAAGTTTATTATTTCAAAAGTTTCTGGCGAATCCAACAAACTTTTTTTAACACCCGCTAGCACAATGGCGCACACAAAAAATCCAAGCTCATTTTTCATATCCGCAATCATACACTCAACCTTAGCTCCTACCGTCAGATTTCGAAGCGCAAAGTGTGCCACTTGTCCTTATTTATGACCTGCCATTTTCCTTAGCAATATCTTTTTTCTCTCTTAGTAAGTGCCTCCCATTCTAATACTTGTCGGAAATTAGGCGCGGAGAATTGCTGGGATTTGGTAGGAGTTGTGTGCATACGTGGATGATGGTATTATTTTTTGCGTGTTTTTTTATATTATGTTGTATATGGTTTTTCTTTATCTCTCAGTAGAGCTGGTAGGCAGTTTAGTTTGCAACCACTTTTAAACCTGTGAAAGTGAAAGAGCATCATAAAATACGTATACCCTTTCATTCATAAACGATGAGTATACGGGCACTAACAAAACCCCGTATTAAGTCTATTGGCATATCTATTCTTTGATATGCAAACGACAGCGACAGATATAATTTAATCTTAGGTTTAAATGAATAAGAGGGATAGAGTTTTTCTGAATGCTACGGAAATTTCTTAAATGAGTCACTCACATTTATGTTAAGTCTTGAAATCGATTACGAGATTAATTTACTTGATAAAGACATTTTTGACCTTAAAGCCAACAAAGCAGTTAATTAGTAACTATTTGAAATTGAGATTAATCGTACCAAAAACATCACTAGCAAAAAGATTTGGACAACCTCCAAACATTATGTCACTGGCCCACAACACAGACGGCTGCCTATTACTGGGACTACACAACACAATTAAAGAGGGAATTACCACATTATGTCTCTCTTAGATACATCGTGTTCATAATAATATATTATTACGTTTGACCTTTTAATTAAGTCTTACTCATATCGTTATTGATTTGGACCCGAGCAGACTTTCGTCAACCTTTATGAGAAGTTGCTTCAACAAGACAATTTGGATCACAAAGGTGAACTGATTCAAAACGAGTATGCGTGAAACACAATTTAAAATTAAAATGAATACCGTCATAAGCAATACTAAATTGAAAAACTCTTTTATAAACAAGGTGAACCAAAACTAATTTCATCTAAGTCATGTTGACTCAATTCTGGAAAGAAACTCGGAACGGCTTTTATTCTCGAGTAGAAACACAATAAGCATACACAATATCTAAGTGAAAACAGCCTCTCACATTTGAAAAGGAGCGAATTTATTCAATGTCGAAAAAAAATGTCGTTTTGTCGACCCCTAAAAATCTAATTATATACTTTTGTGAATTCTCTACTGTATGACGGATTTCCGTTCTCGTCGCCCGCCTTAAATGATTTTACTTCTTGAAATCTGTCTCAATTTCTCCCCATTTCAGCTCTCGACGCAATTTCGTTCATATTATATTGGATGGGGCGCCAGTGAGCGCGGGCGTATGATTTAATATTTGATCGAGGTTTGAGTTTTGTTGTATTAGTAATAAGGACGCGTGGAAGATGGTGATGACGTATGGTTTTTCTACTTATCTTTATTGGATAAGTATTTATTACCTTCCAATTTCATAGACATTCTTTTTCTTATTGGCATGAGCCACTGGCCACATGGAATTAGTCATGCCGTGGTATAGAGATTGGTCAGTAAACAAGGATGGTAGTGAGGTTGACTGTCCACTATCCAGAGTGTACCGGTGGTACTTGCGTATTGTTATTCGTCGTCATGTTATTGCCTGGTTAAATAATTATGTAGTTAAGTATCTTATCGTCGCTATTAAGCCGTTCATGTATGCTTACAATTCTCAGCTTAGAGTCAGGAAATTTGGACATTTTCGACTTATGAAATTTTGTTGCATCAGTTTTTGCACTGGTACTTTTCAACTTTGCTTTATTTATTATTATCCAGGCAGTGGTTTGTGTTGAGGCTTGAATGATCGATTGACGAAGTAAAATTTTATCCACTTAAGTACTAGTTCTATCCCAAGCCGCTTGTCAAGCGTGGGGATTATAGCAACCCCTCCCTTACCTAAGGGGGAGGCTTTTGTTCAACAGTGGACGTCTTTCGGCTGACGATAAAGTACTAGTTCATGACCATACGTCTCATACAAAGTTCTTAATTTTCAGTAGCCAAGACGTATAGGAGAAGTATGTATTTATCCCGGAGTATCGTTTACCTATAGACATAACCCTCTCAGTAACTACTCAACACATTTTCCGTTTTTCGTACCTTATCAATCTTATTATATATTTATTTGAGTAAGTAGATAAACGAATCAGTATCTAAGTGAACGACTTAAGTATTATATTTTGCTTAATCTTCTAAAACGTATTTTATTGATAACAGATACAATTCTGTACACAATCGAAATATGGTTAAGCCGTTTATCGTTTTATGTCTGAGCGGAGGAGACATCTGTCTTTGTATTATTATTTTCACTTGTAATTCTATCGAATAATATTTAAAGACAAAATCGAATCAATCGTTGTTTGTCAAAATAAATATATTCAGTCGCATTATTATTTTAGAGTAGGTTTACTATTATTTACAACGTCAAGACAATGAAGGAAATAGATAACTATTGCTATATGAGGTGTAGATTTCAATGTCATTGTGGTCTATGATAATTTACAGATATATAATAATAAATAATAGCCTATAACTGTCCCACTGCAGGGCAAAGGTTTCTTCTCGTATAGAGAAGGATTGAGAATTGATCACCTCGCTAGCTGCGGGTTGGTGATTTCAGATAACTAAATTCAGGTTTCCTCACGATGTTTACCGTCACCGTTAGTCATTGGTATCTTAGAATATTTAAGAAAGTATTTATAATATTGAAAAAGTCATATTGATATTTGCCTGGGTTTGAACCTGCAACCTCATGCATACAAATCCGGTTTGTCAACCACTAGGACGCCACGACAATTTACAGATACAAACACAATAATTATTGCTTTATTTATGTTACTATTTCAATACGAAAGCTTTATTTAATCTAATTAATAATAGATTATTTTTCAAAAAACAATCATCATCATTATCATCATCAGCTGGAAGACGTCCACTGTTGAACAAAGGCCTCCCCCTTAGAACGCCACAATGAACGACAGCTTGCCAATTCCATCCACCGCGACCGGTTGCCCGCAAATAACAATAACTTAGTAAAATTAATGAAGCACACACAACCTTTACGACTGCCATTTTAAGTAAAAATGGAATACAATTGAGGTCGAATGATACATTACACACACAACATAACATAACATCACGCCTGTGTTCCCCGAAGGGGTAGGCAGAGGTGCACATATAGTACACCCACATTTCGCCAGTTAAGTTTATAGGTCCCAATGTAATAGGGGGCGAGCCTATTGCCATCAACCGGGCACAAATCCAGACTCCGTGCTGCTACTGAGAATTACCTAATGGAAAAACCCAATAACACTTTGCCCGACCCGGGATTCGAACCCAGGACCTCGTGCTCAGCAGTCGCGCTTAGCGACCACTAGACCAACGAGGCAGCCAATAGCCACTAGACCAATGATACATTACAAACAGACTACAAGTCTGTGTCACCGTATTGTAACACGATCGCCCTGAATAGTACATTACGAACAAACGGTATAAAGGTTGGCATACATATCAACCCGAAAGGGGTCGTCACCGTATCAACTCGAGACGTGCAATAATCTTTGTTTGAAACTCCGTACTGCAACACACTAATCGGAGTCATAACGAAATCGTCTCGCCTCAGGACAAGCTCGAACCGAGCGCGGCACGCGCGTCGCGTCGCCTAGCCGAGGCTGAATTCGTATCGGGGTAGCTAATCCGCCTTAGTTACATGCTTACGTAAGGTTGACGCCTGTTTGACGTCGAGGCGAAAGGCGATACGGTTAAGATTCATTTCCGATTTGATATGTATGCTATGACCTTAAGTCAATCTTCAGCATAAGTTACTCGTCTAATTATAATCCCTAATATCTAAGTTAAGTTAACATTTCTAACAGACAGAAGATAGCAGATGATAATACATTCATAAGGCATAGTAAACACGTACTTAAAAAAGCAATCATAACAGATACGATTGGTACCAAAAGCCAATTATTATTCAGGTGGATTTTGAAATAAATTTATCTAACATTTGTACGACACAATTTAGAATATATGTACATATTAATGTCTACGTGTTTTGTTATTCAGAACCCATTCGTCATTCAATTAGTTTTCAAATTTAAACATAACATATTACATAACATCACGCCTGTATTCCCCGAAGGGGTGGGCAGGGGTGCAGAACTGCACATAATATATTTGTAGTACAAATTTACTTCAACTGTCATGTCTTATCTTGAAATGCAAGAGATTCCTGTTGGATTCAGCTCTACGTTACATTTTAAAAATTATTTTACGCCAGAACTGTCCTGTGACTACCTCGTTGGTCTAGTGGTTGCTAAGCACGACTGCTGAGCACGAGGTCCTGGGTTCGAATCTCGGGTCGGGCAAAGTGTTACTGGGTTTTTCCATTAGGTAATTCTCAGTAGTGGCACGGAGTCTGGATTTGTGCTCGGTTGTTGGCAATAGGCTCGCCCCCTATTACATTGGGACCTAAAACATAACTGGCGAAATGTGGGTGTACTATATGTGCACCTCTGCCTACTCCTTCGGGGAATACAGGCGTGATCTTATGTATGTTTTACTGTCCTTCCAAAAGCCTAATTCATATTACTCTAAAACATATAAATATCAATCCTATACAATATTTTTGCACATTAAAACGTCACCTGCCTCATTGGTCTGAAGCATCGAATCACGTTTGTTATTTGAAATTTTTATTAGGTAATTCTCTGTAGCACGAGAGTTTGGATTTGTGCCCGGTTTAAAGCAATAGGCTCGTCCACATATTATATAGTGGTCCATAGCATATCTGGCAAAATCTGGGTGTGCTATACACCTTTGCCTACTCTTTAGGAAAATACAGTCGTAATGCGTTTTTTTGTAGCCCATTCACTGTCCCGTTACTAGACTTTATCTCCCCATTATTCCAAAAAATCTAGTTCATCACCATTTCAGACTGTCTTGTAATGCTTCATAATATTATGAATGTTTTAAGAAGGCTAAAAGCCTGTAGAAGTAGAATTAGGTCGCGTCATTCAAAGACAGTATAAAACCATTATATCCCTAACACGACCTATTAAAAACGTTCCACGACATACAAAGATACAAAGGGACACTTAACTTGATTACCTGCTAAGCTTTTATTTAGATTGACTGTACAATTTGATTTGGGACTAGCGTAATTGGTTGAAAGGTGAGTTGAATAAATTATCGAATGAGAATAATGTCGGACGGAACAAAATAGACGATGTTTTGTCTTTGTAAATTAGCGAGAATTAAAGGATACGCATTTTTACTGAGCGATGTTGGGCTACTGGTGAATGTCAATGGCAAGTCGCCGTTCATTGTGGCGTTCAAAGGAGGCTTTTGTTTAACAATGGACGTCTTCAGGCTGATTATGATGATGATGTTGGTATAATGGTCTAAGGTACGATTCCCAAGTGATGACAAGGAGAGTGTTTCGCTTTAGTGAATTTTTATTAGTTATTCGTTATTTACGACTGTTTCAAATTAATGGCTTGCTGCAACTGCTGCTTCTCGCCAACTTTATGGAAATCTAAAATGCGTCATGTTTCCTAAAGACACCAAACTATTACTGGCTAGAACTGCTATAGCATTGTTCCAAAATGGAGTCGATACTCACTTATCTACAATACAAAAAAAAATTGGTGAAGACGATGACTGAATTCATGAGCATAAACCACAAGTAAAAAAAAACAGTCGGGCATAAGCTTACCAATATCAAGGCGTCCTTGCAGTTAGTACCTGTAATCAAAGAAAATACATTTCATTAGCCAATTGTAAAAACTAAAATAGTTTTATAATATTTGGTGAAAACATTGTATTAACAAACAACATCACAATTAGATAATGGCTCTTTGTCATTAAAATACTAATAATTTGTCTCATTCATTCATCCATTCTTGAGATCTAGTTTAAATTAATTATAAAAGTTAGAAATAGTTGACTCGAATACCCCTTTTACCTCAATTTGTAATTACAATATTGAGATCACTTTTGTTACAGTTACCTCACTAAAAACATAAACATAACATCACGCCTGTATTCCCCGAAGGGGTAGGCAGAGGTGCACATTTAGTACACCCACATTTCGCCAGTTATGTTTTAGGTCCCAATGTAATAGGGGGCGAGCTTATTGCCATCAACCGGGCACCAATCCAGACTCCGTGCTGCTACTGAGAATTACCTAATGGAAAAACCCAGTAACACTTTGCCCGACCCGGGATTCGAACCCTGGACCTCGTGCTCAGCAGTCGCGCTTAGCAACCACTAGACCAACGAGGCAGTCAACCTCACTAGCTGTTTAGAAATGCAACTATCAAAACTGAATATTACACTAACATTAAACCAATAACTAGTACGACACATTTAAAATAGCAATCGCGTTTTCATATTCAGGCACCTACAATTGCAAAACTCGGTGCATATTTTATAACCGCAGTATAACCTGATTACATTAATATACATAGACAGAGGTGGACATATAGTACACCCACATTTCGCCAGTTATATTATAGGTTCTAATGTAAAAGGGAGCGAACACACACACGCATGCATGCGCACACAGACACACGCATGCATGCACACACACACACACACACACACACACAGACAAAACCATAATTATAATCCGTCACCTGAGACGAAACTGAATTAAGTAGAACGATACCCATTTGTATAGAATTATATTTGAATAGTAGCGACCTACCAAAATATCCTACAATTCCCTCAGTGGGGAATCCTAGTCTGGTCTGGTACCTAAGTCTAGATAATGGTTTGACACGAAATTCAAACAATAGACAGACGGAATTAATGACCGATTATAATAGGTATCATGTTCAGTGATTTGGTAATTGGATGGACATTGATACTGTTGACAAAATTTGAAATGTTTTACGCTTTGAAAATATTCCAAGTATAATTTGCTAGCAAAATGAACGAGAAAAGTGTTACGAACTCTGAGTCCGAACTGCAGTAGTCTTATGTCAAATCGGACAACAATTACGACCCAAGACTACCATTGTCCCCTTGATTGGATTGTACATTTGTGTCCGGTTGATGGCAATAGGCTCGCCCCCTATTACATTGGGACCTACAATATTACTGGCAAAATATGGGTGTAGTATAGGTATTGGCTCACCTTTGCCTATGCGTCTCTGGGATTCCATACTCGATGTTATTTTACCGGTGTGATGTTCAGAATTTGTTTTTCGCCGACTTTTAGTTTCTGACTCAATCAGAGCCCTTATTTGTATCCTGCCATACATTACCTGTACAGTTTGAGGTCAGCACGTACAAACAATTCGCCAACAACTCCACCGCACATTCGCCTTTCACCAACTCCCTATTTAGCAAACTTCGAGTCAGCAGTTAAACGAATTACAGGCTATTAGAAAGACTTAACTGCCAGCCTTTGTATTGGCGGCGCAATAAAATAGGCGTTTGTTATTTTATGAAGATCGTATATCTCCTTTAGTGTTGAGATTAACGTCATCAATATCAGCATTGAAACACTCGTGTTGGTTTCCAGATTAATTTGTTTGTTTTGAATGGGCGGCGCGTGAATTAAAATATTTATTTATGGGAAAGGTTTTGTTAGTTGTTCCTGATAAATGTTTTGTTTTTAGTTAATCGGTTTTTACTAATTCTCGGTTTGTTGTTTTTGTGGAAATGTTTAAGCTTGTATTTTTAACAATAGCTTTATATTTTGTTGATAACACTCGTTCTTTCGTTGAAAAAAATATTTTCTCCCCCCCCTTTGTATGTTTTTTATATATTAACGGTAAACCACTGAAACGATTTAAGTATTCTTTCGTTATAAAGATAGTGTACACTATAAGTAAATGTTTATGTTTTTAGAATAGAATAGAATAAATTTATTTGTTTAAACAAATAAATGTTACCTATGTAACATTTATATATATTTATATATAAAAGCTCTTGGTAAAAAAATTAAGTCTTACTATGTACTTAAGAGGAAGCATTTATTTTTTTCGGTAAATTCGCATTGAAATAAATTCCAATCACTTATTAAGCCTTTGATTTTATTATTATCTAGCGGTATACTTTATTATTTTGGAAAAATTTCAGCGACAACACCCTTAATTAAGTCCAAAGAAACATTAATTCCTGATTCCACCAAAGAATTAATACAACATATATTATGTAGGCTTAGTACAGTCGTGCAGAAATCTCGAACTGACAGCGTCTGGATGTGTTAATCTAATTAACACATCTGTCCTTCACTGAGATACGTCCCGTTTCATTAATCACTGCCGGCAGCGACTGTACAGGACTTAATCAGCCGCTGTCGTCGAATGTCTCGACTTGTGTTATTACTAGAAACTCTGTCTTTTGTCGGAGAAGAAAATGGAGGTGATGAATTGGGAATATCAAGTACATTTGTGAAGACAGGTGCTTTGCTACGATTAATGTTGTTTTTAATTAATGCTTGCTTATGACTTGATGGTTGCTGGTGTTAATGACATAGTTACCTTCCAGTTGTCTTTAGCAATTGCAATGAAAGAGAAATTTGATTTAATTTATTGCTAAATACTTGTTTCAAGTCTTGTATATGACTGTTGCAAAATCAATTAACATAACCGTAATTAGATTATAGCGCATAAAAAATGGTGAAGGTAAAGAGACACCTTCAGCTTGGTGTATTTTTTATAATAAGGAGCCGTTCTTTTCTCCTTAATAAAGGTTATTTTACAATCAGAGGAGATCAAGTTATCCAACTATATGTAATCAAAAATATAGTTCAAAGATTATATCCAAACACTATGAGTAAATAAAGATTTATATATACCTATTATTCTTTATTATATAACGTATTGTTCTTTATTTTTACCTTCGATTAATGGAAGTGACAGACTTGTGGAATGTGGAAAAAGCAACATTAATTGAGATCAGGTTCTATTTTTCCAACCTGGTAGAAAAATGGTGTATAAAATACCATATTTATATAACGTGATATCACGATTTAATATTGTCTCCGGGTACAGTAATGGCGTGGAGGGTACGGTAGCGTTGTCTTCTATACAAGACAGTAGCGGTCAAAAGGTTAATTGACCTAATTAAATTACTATTAAAGCATTATTGGAACTTATGCTCCACTAAAAAGAGTCTTAGGTAATGATCTTACGTACCAAAATAATAATAATATTAGAAAACAAACAGTGGTTTTAAAATAGAAGTCGAACTTTTAACCTCTGCCAATTGTATTCCCATAATTTAAATCCAGTAAGAAATTCCAACAAAACTAATACTGCATCCAGCGGCATATCAATTACATTGAATTCCTCGTATCCTAGTATTTCTTGAGTAAATCGCAAACTTTTATAAGTAAAATCCCCTTTTATTTTTCCTTAGGAGCAAAGCTTTGCAGTTGCTTTAAAAGCATTTTCTGTTGTAACTTTTATAAGTCGGAACCTAAAGAAACAACTGACATGTTTCGTCTATATTTTTGTTTTCGCAACACGGCTTAAGAAAAACCAGTGAATCGATATAAATCGGTAAACCTATTTATCTTGTATACGACTAAAAGTAACACAACAGATAGTGCTCTTTCCCAGTTCTGTCTTCAATTCCTTACTTTAAAGTTTTAGTTCAATTTTAGATCACGATTGTGGACCGTATTCTACAAAAGTAACCAAGAATTTCTTACTCAATCTTCTTCGTAGGAGTGTTATTTTGAAATGGACAATCGATCATAATAGGTATATTTTATTTGACTACTACATATTGGTTTACAAAAAAATATTGATATAAAAAACATTGTCTAGACATAAATTTTGGATGCGCTAGAAAAATATTGCAAATTGAGCAAGATGCCACATGTGACAAAGTTGAAACTGCTATTTAATTATACTGCCAAAACAGCAGCTGTGACAAAAACTGTTAACAACCAAACAATAAATAATTCGTTCATTCTATTTTCTAAGTGGTGAGAACAAAAGAGGGACTCATTTTAAAGAATTTTTGAAAATTAATTGAATATCATAAAAACCACCAACAATCTGGTGCAAGGCGCAGTATTCTGGTTGACCCTTTACATTTTACTCTAATAGCACCTTAAATTGACGTCAGTTGTCTCTCAATTGATCGCTTCTAAATGTTCCCACTGGTTCAATAGACAGCTCCCGGCGTTTGTTGAAATTGTGTCAACTAAGCATTTTGCACTGAATACGTATCGTTTTGCAAAAGTCAATGAATCATTTCAATCAACATCAACATAAAACATAAACATAACATCACGCCTGTATTCCCCGAAGGGATAGGCAGAGGTGCACATACAGTACATCCACATTTCGCCAGTTATGTGTTAGGTCCCAATGTAATAGGGGGCGAGCCTATTGCCATCAACCGGGCACAATCGACACAATCAACATCAGCTTTGTTAAATTAATTATATTATGTACCTAGTTAGCATAATGTCATCTCTTATATAAAACATAGGATTTTAAGTTAAGAGCCTTTTTGTGGAATACATATATTAGAATTTCAATGGCTAGAAATGTATCCAAATAGTTAGTAATGGAAAAGTGTATGATTGACAATTCTAGAAAATTTCTTCTAACTAACTCGCCCTAATATTGTAACAAACAGCTTTTACCAAGTTATACGTGTGCCAAAAAGTGTTGAAAATCCCATCAATAATGCAACGAGCGTCATTGACTTTAAACTTCTAGCTACCAGGTTATTTTACTAGTTATAAGCATGTTTTACGTTAGCAGTCTTTTAAGCGCTTTATTTTTGTTTCCTGATTACATGCTCTCTACCTTCGTTTTCTAATAATTATGATGCATGTTCCAAAACTTTGTAAAGTATAGAATTTCCAATAATATTCATCCTATGAGAAAGATTGACTGAAAATTCAATAGGTACTTCACAAAGTTTCGGAACAGGATGAAACTATACTGTCATAGCTAATACATCGTCAGCAAATCTCTCGAAACATTTCACCTTTTGTGTCTTATCCTATTCAACAGCGTCGGCCCAAACTCCAGTTTATTCGCACATTTGAAAGTTCCCTTTTGTTTCAAAAGGGACGCCATTTAGCTTAATGGGGAAAGCATTACTGTATCTGTTTCAATGATCTTCCTTTCTTAGCGTTGCGCGTTATATAAGGTAATAGATAATTGCTATGTTTACAAGTTATATAAAGTGTTATGAATTATGTATGTTTGGAAAACTATCTGAAATTTTAATTTCAATATGTTTAATGAGAATAATAATATACATTATACTTAGCTCATCATTTGTTTTAATCGAATATTTTCTGAGGATGGACGGATCGATATTTGTTAATCTCTCACGCATAAACTACTGGACAGATTTTGTTGAAATTGTATATAATTTTATAAATAATTAGCATGCCATTCAACGTGGCTATGCCGCCAGCCTTTTGGGCACCCTACCAGTCGACAGCGATGAGGAGGAATACTTTGATGCATAATTTTTAGTTTAAATTTTTTATTTTGTATATATTTATTTTTAAGGAGTCTAAATATTTTATATTTATTTGAGTATAGAGTACTTACATCAAAAGCACACAAGCTATATAATTTACGATGATACTGGAAAAGCTTCATAGTTTCACCTGCATTTCAAATTAAATGTGAGTGAAACCGCAGGACACAGCTAGTAAAACATAATAATTGTCAAATACAGTTTAGCACCATCAATATCACTATTAGACAATATAATTGCTACATCATTAACCTGCACCTCGGGGCATGATTGGAAGCAAATGAGCCGTCGATCTCAACAGTTACAAGTTGTCTACACAGATTGTAATCAACCTCTGACCTTAATCCTTTGTCATCCGAAGTTTTGGGGTCCCACAACAAGGCCTTGAAAATCAGACGGCGCGTTGAAAATTATCATTTAAAATTGTATAGAACAACGTGTACAATCGATTTTCTAAAACCTATATCAAAAGTTAAGTCACGTTAAAAAAGTACGCTACAGTTTCAGTTCCAAAGTTCATTAAAAATATACCCGTAAAAGTGATAGCGGTGTGCGGTTCACTAGAGGGCATAACTAACGGCACTGTTAGCCGCACTAACCAAGCTAAAACGCTTTCACTAGCAGCAAATTCATTGCAGTAGCTCAATGAAATAGAATTAGAATCTGTTTTCAACCACGAGTGAATTTAAAAGAATTAAATTTAAGTTTGAAGAATAACTTCACTTGGACTTAAAGTTCAAAAGTCTATTAAGAAATAATGGACCGAACGAGATGAAATATGTATTTTGGCAAGTTTTATTCTTATCGAAGTAAATTTTTGATGAGTAAACTTCAAATTGTATCATAATATTTTGAAAGTTAATAAGAAATCGTATTGACTTTGATTCTGTTTTGCACATATTTATTTTTAGGAGATCTGAAATAAATAAACCTAACAAGGTCGCTTCAACAGTCAGAATTCACTACGAAATTCAAATTTCCTAATAACTTTGTACAAAGTCGGAGTTTATCACGAAATCCCTTCAGTTTCAATAATAAAATTTTAGATTCTATTTGTCGATTGTTACAAAAATCTAAAGAAAGATTCATTTTCCAGTTCATTTAAGAATAATGTTTATTGAGCAAGGAATAATAGACTTTAGTCCTATTTCTAACAATATTATTCTTTTAATTTTTATTCATACTAAGAACATTTTCAAATCCTGGTGAGAAGTCCGTTTCAAATTTTTAATATAACGGATCATGAGATATAAAATCCTTTGGTGCAAAGCGAAATTTAATTTGGACAATACAAAGCAATACAGAAAAGCGTCAGCCGACAGAAGTTGCACATCATAAACCTTACACAAAGGAAACAATAGACTTACTGTCACACCCTTTACAAAGGGTTCAGATACAATGAAAAGAAATAAAGTGATGACAACACTAAGTTTATCTTCAGTGAGAAAATTACTTGGGAAGGCACCTACTTAACGGAGGGGTATTGTGACTTTGTTTTGTATACCATTGTCTGCGTGTAACGGTGTTTCTGCTACAATGTATAATTTTGAATACATTGTCAAGTTTGTTTGGATGGGGCTAGAAATTACTTGATGAAAAAGGCAATGTAAAGGACTTCGTGTTTCCTTCTAGCTAGAATCCAAGATATAAAAGTTGCATCTGTAAGTGTCATCTCAGCCAGAGTAGGAGTTATATACCGACTACAAAGAGAAGTACATAATCCAAATAAATTAAGGGACAAGTAAAACTGTATATTTCAAAAAGGTGACGGAATAAAATTCTTTTGGAAAATATACAATTCCTTTAATTTGGATCACTCCTTTTTTGGTTTGGATGGTAGTTAAAACTTCCTTACATTAAATTTAAATCAGTAAAGGAAATAAGCCATTTAATTTTTAAGTATCATGATATTTAACACAGCGATAACAGCATTGTCTAAAAACCGCTGCCCTGAGTAACGAAGATTAATTTGTTTCTGTACAGAATCGATTTTTAATTAGCTATTCAAAGCATTATAATAAGGACAATTAGCACTTGGCGAGGGTCCGGATATTTTTGGACACGTCAATTTATTAATGGCTTACGAATTTAAAGATTTATATTTAAGTATACTTCTCTTTTATGCTAAAGTATTATTAGATTTGCCAAAAGTTATGAGTTTGGCAAGACACAGACCATTTGTTATGCTTCTTGTTAAATTACCTTTTATATTCGAAACATGGTCTGATTAAGATGAGCTTTCAGCCATTTATTTGGTATCATTTCAAACATCAAGGTGCTTTGAAGAATTTTCAAAACCAATAACTTTATTTCGTGTCTGACCGTCTGTAACTACAAATCTGAAATTACAATAGCTATCTCTTGTACTGTTACTATCTAATCTTTTGAATACTTATGAATAATCAACGAAGCTTGAGACAACAACTTTTTTGGAACTTCGAACGTTTCATTGTTCAGCTTTATGTCAGCTGTTCGGTTCTTGATGGCGGTTTTATTCGTAACAAGTTGTGGCTCGCTCCCTGCGGGGCGATAACTGAACTCGTATTGTTGGAATTGGCGCAATGAGTGCGTTGTAAACGTCAAAGTATATGATGTATGACGTTTGGTGGTGTTTTTTATTAACCATTTTTGGTTTAATCCTCAGCTGGGATTGTTTTAGCATTGTTTGTTTGAAAGGTAAAGTTTATATTACGTTTTATTATAGGTACCATACGGTTCTGCTTTGCAGGAACTAAAGTAAAGATTTGGGTACTAATGAACTGAAACCAGATTGCCATCTTTAAATAAGAGATGCCTGAACTGAACTAAAGGCCAATATGGGGTGCTTCAGACGTGCTTTTCCTGTACCTTAATATGTTTTTCGAGTCTTTTTAGTCTGGTGAAGCAGCAGCGTCCGCTCTTTTCAAGCTTTCAGCAAAAATAGAAATGGCTTACAATAATTTTATAGAAATAGAAAATATAGGTTAGACGACAATAAATTACAAACGGGGCTGTTAACAAGAAATTGGTAGGATTCCCAGTGATAAAATACGGCCGTGAAAACCATTCCCCTCCGGCGTCACGGCTAAATACCGCCAAGTTGAAAAGATAATTTATTTATAGGATACATCAATCATAGCTTCTGATGATTCATTGTGTGGACGGCACTGTTGACTTGGCTTACCATTATATCGAATTAATAAAACATCAACAGTGAATGATGAATTTTTAATTAATCTTTGTGGTATTGTGAAAAATTGGAAATGTGAAGTTTCGGTTGGATCGAAGTTTGATAATGTTTTGCGTAATTTAATCGCAAAGCGACAATGCCCTTTAATTAAAGTTAAAAAAAAAGTTTTTTTTGTTTACCCAAGGAGTTAGTGACTTGTGGGAAGGTATATGACCAGTTTTGAAATAATATTCAATGCCAATATTCATTTATGAAGTATATAAACGATGAAGCTTGTTAATAACTATGCGACTTTCTGGCCATGATGAAGGTGGCATAATAATCTGTTTAGATTTAACCTTCCATAAATAAATAAAAAAAAAATGTTACGTAAGTTAGAACATAATTATTTTCCCTGCCTTCAAGTGATTATTGTAGACCAAACATCACGTTCGGTGTTTGTTCATTGAACATAAACAGTATTATATCCAACAGAATTAACTTCGTAATTACATTCTAACTCCAAGTGTATTTTTCTCTCATTTCCAGTTCTGTGAAATAAAACTTAAGATGCCTTGACAACAGACGCAGCCCTTAATGCTGGCCATTATTAACAATGACTGACATTTAGAAGGACATTTCCTCAACTAAACCCCTACAAATGGTTCAGAAAACTTGTCTTATCAGTTTTTATAGAATCGACGGTGTTCTGCAAAATTAATGTCTATCACTTGAAATTCCAGAACGAACACATTTCAGATTTTATTATATCGCTTCCTCGCATCAAGGCAAACGACATGACCCATGATGACGTCATTACAGCATTATTTACATAATCACCCGCTCTCCTCAACCCCTTACTATCAATTCTTAAATTGAACCTTAACTTTTAAACGTAAAGTCTAGTTTGGATTGTTTTGTTCTTTTCGAAATACATCTTGGGCTGGAGCATCGTCGTAACAGAATGCCTAATATTAAGATACTTTACATTTAAAATTATAGGTGATGGTATTTGCAGGGCCTGTCTTGGTCGGATTGTCTAGATTTAGGTAAAATTAGGATCGCACCATTATTTTGGATGTTAGATCAAAAGGAATCTTAATCTTTAATTAAACCTTTTGTTTTAGAAGCTGGGTTATTTCTTCGAAACTTAATAATGTAGGTTCATTATTACCAAATTGATTAAAAATAATGGATCTAGGTGTTTGTTCCAGGTAGTGCTTGGTCTCGTAATTTTCCATTACTGAAATTGAGCTTCTAATGGCTGCTAAACTTACGATCCCAGAGGACTACTTTCATTACAATTATCCCATTAAGTACCACTATCGACTAATACAGTCATGTATAATTTTAGTATCATGTAACTACGCAAAACAGTAGATTATATTATCTTCTCAATACTAACTATTACCCTTTACATTCTAAGTCTATTGACAGGTCTTCGTCAAAATGGCCCCAAGGAATCAGAAAACTGCATTGGAGTTGCAGGTGATAAAAAACAAGATAATCGAAAAATAACCGACAGTTGTTTTTATAATTCAACCCTTAATAAGTCATAGCTATGACAATTTTGGAATTACAATATAAGTTACTTACAGCGGGAAAACCAAATGAATCCATAATTACCAGCTTTTTGACAAATATTTGAGAGGAATTAAAGGTATCATCATCATCATCAGCCGGAAGACGACCACTGATGAACGAAGGCCTTCCCCTTAGAACGCCACAATGAACGACAGCTTGCCAACTGACGTCAAGGTAATATTAATAATCATTTATTGGAACAAAAACAAGATTGCAATATTAATTGTGCGTTAATAGTTACATTAGTTAGGAAAACTGTGTCGCAACTGTTAACCTCCAAGATTATATATTAGGTATACTTATAGACAAATTCAATGATATTAAACTAATATAATAAAAGTCAGAAAAAACAGCGTTTGCCAAAGTAACGAAATATAACATCGTTTAGGACTCCTAAAGGAGAACAAACGATTTTGGCCTGGAATGTCTTGGAACTTGTACAAAAGTCTATTTGCGCGTGACGAGAAAACTGATTTTATTGTATCCAAGTAATTACGAATTATTGAAAGTTTTGTTCGTCTTTATTGTTTATTGTAAAGGTCATTTTCTTATAACAGGTCAAATAGAAACTAGACGGGTTAATGGAATTGTCCTATTCGGGTCAAATTTATGGAAGACTGACCAAACACCTTTTTATTAGATGTTGGGAACAAATAAATTCGACGTTTGATTCGTGAATTCTTGTAAGTGCTAGAAGTTTATTTTCTTACACAATGTCTGAGGCAAATAGTTTACTCACCTTCAAATGTTACGGAGTCTAACTTAGGTTTGCCTAAAACAAGACAAAGTTTTCTTTAAAATTAAAATATACTAATGAATTAATAAACATAATAATATTAGTTTTTTGAATAAGATAATCATTTGAATATCTGGTTTTCTGCGAATTTAGTTATTACAGTAAACTCAATAATTTTAAACTTTGATATATTTTGGATGGCAAACAGCGGGGATTCTAAAATCTTGCATAGCAGATCATTTTCCACTGTGGGAGCTAGACGCACCACACTGTACGTACAAGCAATCTGCACACTGCATGCAAATTAGTAGTAAGACTACCATTAAATGACATAAAACAATGAATTTAAAAAGCTCATAACCATTCTTTTATTTCGTTTACCAATACTAGCACGTATACTTGCAGCTTCGTATTTCCCTCCGTGATATGTTTTTTTAAGTCCATAAAAGAAGAAACACACATAAATAATAAGTAACCCCTCTAAAAAGAATAGGTGTCAAACAGCTGACGTCATAATCATAAGAACATCCAGTAAACAAAATAAACCTACACAATTTACAGCAGTGTATGGCGCAAAATATATTTTTGCTCCCGTAAACTTATTACTGGCAATAACTCGATTTGCACTAACATTCAGAGTGAAAAAGTAAACAAGGCTATTATATCGAGTCGCACAACATTCTATCCAAAACAAATTCGTATAAATCTGTAGCTAGCTTTGTTTTTCCGCCACTTTTATGGATGTTCCGAAACGAAAATATGATTTATATTGTAAAGAAAAATATTCAAAATACCCGCTACGTTTTAGTGCTTTATGTATCGCTGGTGACCTGACTTTGAACGTTTTTTCTGTTGGTACATTTTATTATGATGTTTACGTTAACTTCAAAGATAGTAAAAAGTCGTTTGGTTGCTTGAAAGAGGGAAACTTCTTCTGCTTGGCGTTATTAATCTGGATTTAGACAGGGTGCTTTACTTCTCTATGTATTATATTTATCTTTATTTTTGCATCCCTCAAGCAGTCCTATTTGAGTAGCCACGATATTTTCTTGGTTTAGTCCGGTTTAGCCATATTTGACATACATACGTACATTTTCTTTGCCTACAGACTTTTATTTAATCATTTAATGCTTTTTAGTACAGTTGTGTACAAGGCGGACTTAATGCCTTAGACATTTTCTACCAGTCTAACCTTCTCCGTTTATTTAGAACTACTGACTTTTTATTACTATCACCATTTCGTAGAACATAATTTTTGTTTCAACAATCTTTTTTATTTTTTTAATGTAGTTCGGTATCCCACTGCTGGGCAAAGGCCTCTCCATTATTCTTCCACAAAACCCTGTCCTATGCCATTTCAGGCCACGTCTTTCCCGCAAAGATGTCTTCCATTTCAGCTTGACAGTTTTTCTGCCCACGTCCGATGTACCAAGGTCCGATATGTCAGGGTAGGTGAAAGTAGGGTGGTTGTTTCTATTGGTGGTTTCGAGCAACTCAAGTGATGTTTTATCAATCATTAGCTAAAAAAAATGATGTCCATTTTCAGATGTAGAAGAGATTGGTACGAGAAAAATGGAACTACAAGTCGGTAAACAGACTGTGGTAATTTTAAAATAATAACACTTACTCATCATTTTACAGGAAGCACAATATACAGGAAGGCAATGTACCATAATGTATTTGTTTATTTATTACTTGAGTGCTTATGATGTTAAGAACTTAAATCCGTGTTAAGAAACTTTTGTGTTCTCCCAAATTTTCCGCTTTTACAACCAAATTAGGCCCACAAAAGTTTTGTAAGGCAAATTCAAAAATACTCATAAACTTCAAATGAAATTAATAAACAAGAAATAACTCCTCACGGCGGTACGGTTTTTGTAATCTTTAATCGTTTTTCTTTTACCTAATTCATGAAAATTAATGTTCCACCTAAGTATTCTACTCTAATTTGATTGTTTTTTCTTTCATTTTTGACATTGGATTAATTTCGAGAAAAAAGAAAACCTCAATTACCTAACATTATCATCATCATCATCAGCCCTTCTTCGTTCTTAATATCATTACGTTTTAATTTCAAATTCCAAATACACTATCGTGTTATCTAATCAACTGTTCAATGTTCCTAAGAACAACATTATAACATCTCGATTAAGTTCTCAAACCGAACCTCAACCAGTCTAACCAAAGCTTTACGTTTTTGCCACTCAATATTCGCTTACTAATACTGAAGCAACTCAATTAACGATATTGGAGAATGGCAGACCAACTTTGTACATTCGCAATTCGTCTGTACGTTCACTACTAACACTGAAACTAGTTAGCTAATAGCAGAGATAAATGGCTGCTATGGCGCGAATGTATTTGTATCTCAATGTTGTGTAAAGTTGTTTGAAATTTTGTATACCAAAGTGGAAATTCGAATATCCGAGTCACAAAGTTAAATTACACTGATTTTTGATGTTGATGCTGATTTATTAGAGTTGAGAGAGATTAGAGTGTTAATGAGTCTTGATCATCTTTTGATCTTTTTGTTGAGCTGAGCTGAATTTAGGGGCTTATAAGATCAAGGGATCATACCTACTTAATTTTCCGTATTTGGGTCACCAAGTTTTAATATGCCACGATAAGGTTAATATAGGTAAATTAAATAGGCAGTCACCTAATAGGCTACATTAAAATGTAAAGTGTAATCAAATTATATCAACGAAAAATTCACAAACTTCCTATACAACTTTGCACTTGGCTATCAAAACCTGAACTTCACCGTTACACGTGTCGTTAAAAAGGAAAAAGAATCTCTCCAAAAACACTTAAAACTTAAATAACTGACACGTGTTTCATCCTCAGCGCCGTTTACATTAATTCCGCCTATTTCTGCGACAACCCCGTGTAAATTGTAAGCAAATGTACGGAAACAAGCAGGTATTCAAGTCGCGTTAGCACGTTAACTACACTTGCGAATAACCTGCTAAGAATGTTTAACTCTTAGTGCAAACGCTCTGTTACCCGATTAGGAAAGCACGGTGTTTTGTTTTGATGACTTTGCTTGAGAATTTTCTTAAGAAACCAACGTTTTGCTCCCGGGAAACCAGCTCTCAACACAATATTGTTTTACTTGAGACCGTTTTAACTTCCAATCTTTTTGTATGTTGTTGTAGTCAGTACATGTATTTTGTAGTAGGTATAAGACAAAGCTAGCGACATTGTTTTTCAAAACTTTTGCATAGAAAACAATTGCAACCATTATACCATGATTACACACGAATAGAGTGAGTGACTGCTCGTATATGTATTTTAAGGGAATATTATGACCTTCGAATACCTGATAATAAACGAAAATCCCAAAATAAAGATCCAAAAAAGGTCTTATAATAAATACCTTCCACTTTTCATTTCTACCGGCCTATCCCGGAACCCTAATAAATTGTACAGATGAAAAAGCCAGCCAGATGATTTTGAGGCAATGAAAACACAGGGTACCCAGACCTTATATTTACATTCACTGGGCCCAGTAAGTCAGCAACAAAATGAAGCAATTCAAATTTAACGACATACATTTTGAGTTTCATCCTTTAATTACGCCCAAGAATATCTTAGTTGGTGCGAATTTGTCCCGCTTCTTAGCATGAAGAGGCAGTTGTCTTAATCTTAACTCGTACAATTCGTCAACTGGAAGGGGTTAAGGGTAAGCTCTCAACAGCTGTATAAGTCTAGCTGGAACCGTTGAGTAATTCTGAAAACTTCGGGTTTTTGTTTTTATGACGCTTTGTGTACTGGGTGTTTCAATTATATTTAAAGTTTGGCCGGAAATTTTGTTGGTGAATGAAATAAACTAAACGTAGTGGCTCGTTCTCTGTTAATTTTAGGAGTTGAAAATTATGACTTGTTTTTATTTTGTTGGCTTGGTAACATAAACTTTGTTGTCGGGGTAGAACAAAAGCTATTTTAAGCTTACGTCTTTCATTATAAACGCAACATTGTCGACATAAAAATGAAGGGGTCCGTGTAGGCAGGAATTTGGGTTGAAACGTTATAATAATAGGACTAAGCCTTTCTCCATATTTATACACATAAGTGTTTTAAAGTACACATAATATGCTATATAAAGTACGCATAATATGTTGAAAAAGACACGTAGGCATTTGCCTTTTGAATCCAGAATCGTGATAAAATTTTAGTTCAAAATATATTTATTTAAACCAACGACGCTTATAATCGTTTTAGTAGAAAAAATTGTCATGAATGATAGCTAAGAACCATCTCTAATGTACCATATACCCGTTACCGAAAACCGCATGAAAATTGGTCAACCCATTTTTCAGAAAATTGGTAACAATCATTAATTTGTGCACGCACATATAAAAAAACAACCTCTCAGCTTAAACGTATATACTATATTCTCCGTTCCATCGTAGGTAATAATAAATACTGCTTTAAATGTTATTCATTTCTCATCTCTTCCCAAACAACGTAAGTAGAATCATCCTACGGTATAGATAAGCCGTTAGAACTAGGTGGACTAACTAAAACTTCCCTTGGCGCACACAAGGACAACTTTGAACAATCGGGGAGTGAACAATACCGTTGTCGAGTCTCCACGCCGATGCTTCTCGATTGCACATGATTGTGCGAACAAATTGATCGTTCTAGAAGTTCTTGTTGTGTTCGTTATTCTGCCGGAACATAATGATAATCACCTTGGAACTGACGAGAGTGACTATATTATTATGAATAAGCTTGGATCAGAGTATTATGTGGTTAAGTAGGTATTTGGTTTGGTATGTGCATTATTGCATATTGCGAAGGACTCGTAGGTACATGAATATCACGAGAATCAGTATACAATACAGTGTATTTTAGGGGATATTCAGCGTTTGTATGCTCTTGGATAGGGAGACCATTATTCTCAAATTCAAATGTATTTTGTACAATGATATTGATGTTAATTTTGGTAAGTTACCATCATTTACTTCCATGACTAGGTAATCCTAGTTTATGCTTCTCCGGCGTTGAGCCTAGTCCTTTCTCGGGTCTTAAACTTTCTACATGCCAAATTTCATCAAAATCCGTTCAGTGGTTTAGTCCTGCAGGCGTAACAGATAGAGTAACTTTCCCATTTATAATCTTAATATGAATAAATTAGCATTAAAGGCAGGGGTGCCTATAATTTGGCCGTAATTCATTTTATTAAAACAAGCACAAATTCTAGACGTTTTAGTAACTTTTCCGCATGGAAAAATTATAACGATACCCATCATGCGCACCGATCCCAGTACCTCATGCTTCGCACCCCAACTTGGAGATCAACTAGTAAAACTTCAGAACAAATAAATACCTCCAAATAGAATATAAGAACTTGCAGTCGAACTTAAAGTTCAAACAGCCGCGGGCTACACAATACGGCGTAGCCTGGGCCGAAGCGATGCTTCTGGATTGCACATGATTGTGAAAACTAATTGATTGTTTAAACTTTGCCTTTAAAGGCTGTTTTTTGTTAAGAAGTTTACGCTTCATTTATTTGTAAGGGAAAGAACTTGAAGTTGATTTTAAGGTATTACTTTCAAGACTAACATAATATTATAAATGGGCTTTATAAATTTAAATATCGCAGAGTCAAATAGGTGTAAATATTTAGTATTTTTAGAATATAAATATAATCAAATATTGTATGTATGTCAGGATCGACCATATATCTGAAGAGTACACTCATAATATATATTATTTATACCAAGTCAGAAAGTAACGTAATTCTAAATAAAAAGTACTGGCAGCTTTACCCAACTCGCACAAAAAATATACAGGTTAGAAAAGTACAAAAAAAACCAATCAAATTTCTTATTTGCGGCTCCTTAACTAACAATCCGTCAAGAGGCTCGCTTAACCGTTCGCGCTCACGAAACTGGCTAATCGACTAAAATCGGCAAAACTTCGCCAGTGTCGACAGAGTCCGCGCTTTGTCCCCGTGATTGATTGATCTCGCGAGGATCCCAACAACAAATTAGTTCCGTGGTTCCATTTACAGATGAGGGCGGATGAATCTGGCTCGTCCTGCTTTGGTATTAAAATCGGATGGTCTAAGGAAAAGGATTTTGCAGTTTCATTTAGTTTTTTTCTATTAAAGGAGAAATAGGTAGGTATATTTAACACAAGGATTTAGCGTTGAGGCAACCAGTAGTTAGAATAACGGTAGTTGGTCCAATATTTAGAATTTTACATAAATCTCTTTTTTTAGACTTTTACGAATGACGTCAATGCTCATTCTTTGGCCGTAAAACAAGCTAGCCTACTAAGTCAAGTGAAGAGTCAACCAATCGATTAGACAGGTCACATCTAATTTGTGTGTTACATAAGATGAAATTAATTATAATATAAATTAGCATTATTGGATAACCATCAAATATTACTTTTGGGTACTCAGTTTTTGCGAATGGATTGAATAGTACGCTAGGTTTTTATAACCATCTGAATTATAATGAAAATTTCATGTAGCAATTCTCTTCACTTTAAACCACACACCAAAAAAATCCGTTCACAATACCGCTGAAGTAAACAAGTTGTTAAAGAAATTGAAAGTAACTTAAAATGCCCCAATAAAATTTCATCAATTCCAACCCTTTTTCCCTTTGATTTATTAGCGTTGACAGGGCTGACCTTGTTCGTTCAATGTTATAAACAAAGGTTATAAAACAATAATGGGTTTCGAGGGCTTCCGGTTTATTGATGAGTTCGGTCATGTTATTGAAATATTGGAATTACGGAGTAGGTATTACGTATGTTAATGTAATTTCTAAAGCTTGCAAAAATATTTCGTTGTATTAAAAGTTATTGCATTCTTATTATTGCTGTTAATACTTTTAACAGTTAAGGTAAATTATGATAAGCACTTAAGCCTGTTTTGCTTTGGCGTTTTCTATAATAAGAACAGTAAATTTACTTACGGACAATTTAGCCCGTACCTGCGAAGCGGCTGCTACGCATGGCTAGATATTCAACTCCCGTCAAATGCAAGTTGTGTTGCTATCCGTACACGAATGCCTCCTACGGTGATCGATTAGAATCTAAGATTCATTAACTCTACATACTACGATAGAATGTTATAATCATAGCCTTAAAGTAATGTTTGTATAATAATAAATAAATAATAAAGTCACGCCTGTTTCCCTGAGGGGTAGGCAGAGACCACGGATTTCCATTTGCTACGATCCTGGCATACTTTTTTTGCTTCATTCACACGCATCCATTCAATGTTTGTATATTCATTTCCATATTAAACAGAAATAGGAAAACAGTATTCGCGAAAACCTAGGACACTTAATTTGAGTGTCATTCCAGCTATATTAACGAGAGCTCTAATGTAAATGCATGGAACTCTAAACGATAAAAGCAAAAGCTTCTCGCTTTAAGGTTAATTAACATGTACATATTTTTATTTATTCGTTTACGCGAGTATAACGGAGACTCAACCAGTCTCCGTTATAATGACGGTTGATACAATTTAACTATCTTCTCAATATAGCCATTAGATAATCAATAAACACTTTCGGGCGCTAGATCAGAGGCACTACGCTTGACAAATAGAAATTGAATAGAATGATGAATGTTTGGGCATGACTTAATGTTTCGACAATGTTATCTATGACACATGAAATTGTGTCAATCCCATGTATATGTTATTACTAGCTGCGCCCCGCGGTTTTACCCGCTACATTTTTTCGGGATAAAAAGCCTATAATGTTAATCCAGGGTGTCAGCTACCTCCAAATCAAATTTTATCGAAATCAGTCCAGCCGTTTTAGCGTAATAAGGTAATAAACATACAAACACACTAACAAACTTTCAACTTTGTAATATTAGTGTGATTATTTGCGTCAGGAAAGAATTGTTAATTGTAGTAAGAATCTTCTCAACGCCAGCAGGTTTGTTTAGTACAATGAATAAAAACCTTAAATACAAACGACTATTCATTTGATACAAAAACTGAATAATTAGTATAATTACTACAGCAGAGGTGGATAATTAAGAGAATAATATTAAAATCCGCTCATAATTGCCCTTTCATTGTTTCACTTGAATCAATGAATTGATTGA
This sequence comes from Abrostola triplasia, assembly GCA_946251915.1. Lineage (NCBI taxonomy): Eukaryota > Metazoa > Arthropoda > Insecta > Lepidoptera > Noctuidae > Abrostola > Abrostola triplasia. The sequence continues at coordinate 1,591,225 of OX276434.1, read as the reverse complement.
AGAGCTTATGTGCGCAGTGGAATTTATTTACACAAACTTAAATCCAGACAAAAATATTGTCCACCTTTGACATGTCGGGTCAGGGAATTTCATTTTTAATTTAACCCTCGTTTCACCATTTCATTTCACTTCTCAAGCTAAATATCAAATTGATACAGAACTTAACGAATAACTAGAAAGGGCAGAGCTATCGTTACCTACAATTATTGTTATTAACGGCATACCCTCCAATGTTTGACTTTTGGAATATTATATTAAGAAAGTTCCGCAACCAAGCTGACTTTCATTATATTAGCATAAAAGGAAAGTTAACGGTCAGATGATTGGACTTGACTCATAGTTTGTCGACGACAGTTATCCAAATGAATGCCAGTATAGCTTGGCCGCTATGGTTCTTTAAATGTAATGCTTATCCAATTATGTCGTCTACATAGATAAGTCAGATAACGAGTAACGTTCCAAAGATAGGGACTCATTTGAATTGTCAATGGCCTGTAATTATAGTAAGACCCTGATAAGAATAGGTTATCTAATTTAGTTGGACGGTTGTTCAAGCATAACTACTTCTAGATTATAAAATGTAGATTAGTTGATAGAAAGACCTTTCTGTATCAGCTTAATGTTTAATGGTTTACTAGTCTTAGATCTAGCAAGAGAATGGTAGGACATTCTGGAGAGGTGCTGTCACTTGAATAGATGAAGAATCTTCATAAGAATACTTAGAAAGTAGAAACAAAATAATTATGTGCTTTTAATTTATTTACGGCAATCTTTTGGTACCGGTAAAAATAATACAACAATAATAAATTTAACTTGTGTCAACAACACTTAAACTGTGATTTACTGGACAATGTTAATGGGGAATCGTTAACAATCCACAACTTCTTAATAGACAGTCAAAATTACTGTTAAGTACTTTTTAAGTACATTAAAACTTGACAAATCCTTGGGTGTCTAATTTGGGATTAAAATTGTTTTTATTGTCAACGGGTAGATTAGTGTGATTGGATTTTGTTTCTGTTTCTGCTTTTGTTTCAATGTAGGTCGCGAACCGTTCAAACATTGAGTTGTGTATTATGTAGATATTTATTTATAGCCAAAAATTATGTTAATGTACGGCTCGCAATTCATTGACATGTTGGTCTACCAGGTTCTGCTCAGTTTGCTGTTTCAATAATAATTATCATTTGTACGTGAAATGTTTTTTTATCAATAATATAATCCCCCAAAACCATAATGACTGTTAGATTAATTAATTTTATATTAAAGACTGAAATGTTTATTATATTGCTCTATAATTGTGGTTATCCTGCAAATGATTTTCATTTAAATGTTTATTAATTATGTCAGTATTACTGTTTTGTTAAATAGTTGGCTAAAACTTAATGAACAAAATCAGTTAAAATTGAATTTCAAACACACGCTTGTCATGTTCCGATTCATTATTTTATTTGTCGAAATGCATAATGATTGGCTAAAGGATTATCATGATCATTATCAGCCTACCTCAGTCCACTGCTGGACATAGGCCTCTCTAAGATTTAACGACTGATTTTGAACACAGGCGTATTCCCAAACGTATGTAATTAGTATAGGTAGTAAGAATTTACCTATTTATGTTATTATTTGAACTGTAAAACACCTTGGCTTGTAAGTGTAATGTTATGCACTTTTGTATGAGATAAATAATTATTCATTTATCTTCGTTATTGATAGAAATTAGAGAAATGTTCATTTTATGTATGTATTTTTATAGTGAATAATAAAATTATATCCTATATACTAAACACCACAATCACCCAAAAGCTTTACAAAGTATTACCAACTAAAAATGATTACATCATCCACATAAAAAAAAGCTCTCAAATTAATTCATCTTCCCACACGTTACAATTGAACTAATAACATTATGAATGGATCGACCATCCATCATGGCGTGGTTTTGACGCGTAGAGAAACTCCGGAATCACTGCATCATATTCCATTAGTTGCGAGACTTTGATTTGGGATTTTTTGTGAATCACAAACGGATTGACCCAATGTTATCTATCAGATTACACTGGTGAATGTAATAGTTGAAAACATCAACTAGAATAAAGAATCAATCAAACTTACCTCGTGAAGTTTGATGCCTAATGGTGCTTAATTAAAAAAAAACTTTTAGGCTATTTAATACCTTACATAAATTGTTGTTTTAGTTGTAGATTTGCATTCATAAAATATTAAAAGACGTCATTGTCTTCTACACATAATAAAATTATTACGGTCTCAATATTGTGGCTTTTTAAGAAACTTGAAAATTTTCATACACCATATAGTTTCCGCATATTTAAAAATATCAATAGAAAATTTAATCTCAAGTATCCCGTGTTTATGTGGGCAGCTTCCTCAATAACAGTTCCCAATTCCCATCTATAGGAAACGATAAACTTATAAATATAATCGAAACCCATTTCCACGCAACATGTACCAACGACCCTAAAGTGCTTTGCTTAAGAAAAACTTAGGTAAAACTCCACTCAGCACAAACAATACGGCCTCCACACAAAAGACGATCACCGCTTAATATCCAATACCTTTACAAATTAAGGCATGAAAGGTCTGTTCGCAATGATTCTTGAACAAAATTCATTAATGGGCCATAAACAAAATCCTTTTGGGTAGAACGAGACCTTAAATGGGTGTTATTAAAATGAAGGGCTTCGAGAAATTTCCGATATCTTTAATATTCATTGCGCTTTTACCAGCAGTGTTTTTGTATTTTGTTGAAGGAACAAGGCAGTGTATTGTGTTGGAAAATTTAATTCGTTGTTTTGTTTCATAGTGAGCGTTTAGATTTCTGTTTAGGCAGAATTTCATGCGTTTCGGTACGGTGAATGGATATTAAGTATGTGATATTAATTTGCAAAGCGATTTCGGAGTTCTGATTTTGGTAAGTGGAGGCCTTATTATAATTTAGGCAATTAGTATGTTGTATACGTAGTACCTAAAGGTATTAACTTCTGGGGAACCAGAAAGTTTTTATTTTTGCCATGATCTACCAAATAGACCAGATGCTTTAATTTTTATTTTAAACTGTTTTTTAGGTATATTCATTGTTTATTTACAAGTAGTCTGAATAATTAGATTTTTGCCACAATACTGTATATACTACTGTATACACTATATATATATGTACAGTATGTTTATATTATATACAAGTAATGTTTTCGGAAGGTTTTTATGTGTGCCTATTAGTCAAATAGGTCTCATTAATATTCTATTCGTTATTCTTTTTGCACCCACAACGTGTAAATTCTTTTACACTTTTCCTTATGAACTGGCGAAATGTGGGTGTACTATATGTGCACCTCTGCCTTTCCCTTCGGGGAATACAGGCGTGATGTTATGTTTTCTTTTTTCCTTATGAATCATACATTGGAAAGCAGCAAGGTGTGCAAACTATTCACAAGTAAATTAAAGTATTAAATAGCTTACGACTTAATTATTAAACTATGTTAGTAGCAAAGGTTTCTAGTATAAAATGTAAATTAATTAAAGTGCTCTATATAATATTGATGACAAACATAACGTTTGAAGCCAACAATCACCGCGATACTAGTTCAATTTAGTTGTTAACTTGCAACTGACGTTGACAAACTGTTTGCGAACTAATCCTAACAGATCGCCCGTACTACCCAGAAGGTAATTAATTATACATAATATTGAGTGTTCCACTGATGATGTATTCAGGGCTACTGCAGATTGGAATGATATTAAATACTGCTGTTTATAATTATATACATACAATATACATGTACTTTGGTTTTGGATACTCGGGTTGAATGCCTCGTTGGTTAAGTAGTCAAGTGCGACTGCTGAGCATGAGGTCTTGGGTTTGAATCCCGTGTCGGCCAAGTTTATTGGGTTTTTCCATTATGTAATCACGGAGTCTACAATTGTGCCGGTTAGGTGGCAATAAGCTCGACTTTTTTTTGCTTTAACCGGCGAAGTTATTGCGTACTAAATAGCTCTGCCTCCCTCATCTGGGGATACAGGCGATATGTTGCATAGTCTTTCTTCAGACCTTCTCAAATCAAGTCAGAATTTTGGTGTCTGCCACTTCATCAATCTATATGTACTTGACTTGTCAGCCTTCTTTAGCACATCATTTGTTTTAATTTTTAATATCAACCTGCTATTATATTATTTCAATAAAGGTTCAATTATTTACAGTATTTATAGTTCTTGACAAAATAAATGATCATCGAAAAATGCCTGATGAATTACTACATAACCAAAATGTATCACAATTGAGATGTTTAATTAAATTTTCATCCAGCCATTCCAATAGAAGTAATGATTAATTGAATTTGAAAATTAAATTAAAGAAATCATTATTGCTACTGATGTTTCTTGAATATTTACAATTGACGTACTAATCAGAGTATACATTTTCATGCTTTGTTCGAGAATTTCTAAAATAGTTTTTACAACATAGTGCAGTTCCAAAATATAAAAACATTCTCAATCCTTTTTACAAGCTTTCGGATCTTCAAAACACTTCGTTTTCCACTATACACAGCCTCCCCAATTTATCGGGCGTTGTAAACAAACACCACTGTCTCCATTGTTTGTTTTTTTATCAACTGATGTAAGCTGACGGTTTGTTTTTCATCGCAGGTATCATAAACTCTCTAACTCAATACCGTAAGTTTGTAAAAAGATTTTGCTTTTGTTATCTTTAAACGATAGTGTGTTTGAAGTCATTCAAAATTTTAATACTATCATGCCTTTTTATCCCTACTAATATTATAAACGCGAAAGTTTGTAAGTATTGATGGATGTTTGTTACACTTTCACGTAAAACTACTAATTGGATTTTAATTAATTTTCATATGGACGTAGCTGACACCTTGGATTAACACCTAGGCTACTTATTATCGCGAAAAAATGTAGTGGGTAACACCGTGGGGCGCAGCTAGTAGTTTATAAACATAAATTGTGTAATTTATAGTCAAGGTATAGTTAATTTGATTATGTGGCGCAGTTTCTAAATATATTTTTGAGAAACTGCTTTAACTAATTGTAAAGCCCTAGACGTGTTTCTAACTATCATACTCACTGCTATTACCACTGAAAGACTGTTATATAAAAGGATAGTTTGAAGTTGAAGAGCAAGTAAATTCATTTTGTACAGACGCAGACGTCTCACCGAGGAAAAACTTATTAGACTGCTTATTATCCCTGCCTGTATTTGGCAGCTACATCATTATTTCTGAGTAATATGCATAATAATTTGCAGTTGCTGTGACGAACCAGTTATTTTGAGTAAGAATATAACCATATTATAAGTAAATATCATATTTTGTAGGTTGACAACATTTTCGTAATTGCTAAGCCCATAGTTTTTAGGCTTAGAATGTAAATAGCGCTTACTATTGCTGCCTCAGATACTTTACCAACGGTTTATGATATAACCAGAAAAAAAAAAAATTTAAACTTATTCCTATAGAAAATTTTGTAATCAACACTAAAACTGGAACAAGTGAAGAGAAAACTAATTTTACAGGCAATTCGAGATTAGACAACGATAAAATGAAGTTGCAAATGATTTTCCTACTTCAACGCTGTCGTGGAACTCACGAGACTAAAACAAATTACAAAGTTTTGCTTAGAACTGTGTGCGGTAATATGAAGTCTCTCCCGTACCTACGAGGTGTGGCCACATTTTAAATAAATCTGGGAAGCTTAACCTACTTTAACGATACTGGTTCTAACTTCATACATTTCGGTAGGGTGGCCCAACTTGTTACCCAATTAATCATTCTGTAAAATTAGGACGCTTGTAGTCTGTAACAGATACTTAACCCTTGAGAACTGGAGCTTACAGAAATTACAAGGGTTCTTGCGCATGGAGCTTTTTGCTGCCATTACGTGGGTGTATCAGTAAAAATTTTGTGAATTTCATTTTAACTTTTGACATTTACATTTTACATTGAGCTCTTGAATGATCAAAAGCAAGATTATAATTATAATGTTTTTGGGGATTACATTGTGTCTGCCGAAATAAGTGAAGAATATTATGTTACGGTTGAATATAGCTGTATAGGTATATAAAGCTGTGATCAAACTATTTGATGAAACCAGAACTACAAAAAAGTTTAAAATATTTTTTTCTAATAATTCTGCGTCTAACCTACGTCACAAGATGTTTCCCAACTTTATTAACAAATTTTTTAATGCATAAAAGTCTTTATATAAAGCAGTCATTCCTCCAAACAAATTAAACTTGTAAGAAAACAATTATATCTTGATATGTTCACGTAATAACAGTAGCTGTAGAAAATCTTTGAAGCTCATAGCATACACGTGGTGCAGATATTTTATATCCTTGTACCGGGTGCCAAGTGCCGCTATTTATCACGTTTCTTAACACCTGGAAATAAATTTTGTGGCAACTGGATTTTCTTTATATATTTTAACATTTATAATAATTAGTGCGACATGAGTTTAATATCTACAGGTTGATGATGAAGTTGATTTTTATTTTGATTTACCGAAAATTTCACGTAAAATACTTATGTAGTTAGGGCTCATTCTTGTCTTCTGCTCGTATGAGAAAGAAAATAAATCATCAACATAATTGGACTGTCCAATTTTAAAACAAAAAAGGAAAATTAGTTTTTAAAAATAGCTAATTATCACATTATATTTTACTTAAATGAAACAAAGCTTTCAACCAAATGGATAATCACTTTCAAGTCAATATCTAACCCCAAACACTCCAGACACATTCGGAGGAACCCAAAAACACTCGCCGTCATAAATTTAGCAATTCCTTTGTTCGAACCGAAATCATTCTGGCGAAAATAATTATAAGACAAAAAAATCCTCATTTTTCTTGCAATTGTCTCTTGTTCTTTCATCTTTCAACCTTGACCTCCTATTATCGTCTCGTTATGTATAATTTGTCTCGACTTCAGACCGATGCTCGGTTCCACTGGTGTGTAACTTGATGTAATTTATTACTGTCATAACAAGTAGTTGTATTACGAGAAAATATTTTTCCATGATAAAGAAATTAACCTTTGTATTGTTGGGGTGTTTCCAAGTGAATAAGAATGGGAACAAATCATAGAAATACATTTGGCTCTATACAATTTCTAAGGAAGAAGATTGTATTTATAGTGCCGTTTTTATTATCTACCCCCACTTATTATACCTAATAAAATTATACGTATTTCAGCAAAACTTTTTAGTCGCTACAAGAACAATGTTCCAGAAACCCCATTTTATGCACTACTCGAGACCCAAATCGTCCAGAAGTCGTAAAATAAACTTGATTAAAAACCGGAAGCCTCCCTCGTACAATAAAAACAGTTTTTGGCACCAAAACTGGAATAACATTACGAAAACAAAAACCATAATTTCAAAAACTGCAAACGTAAGCCAAAATCTCAAGGAAAACTGAATAATGCGACATCAAAACTCGTTTCGTTTTCAAAATGTATAAACGAGGCCTCAAAGGCAGGCCAAATTTCCATACTGTTTGGTTCGTTAGTCCTGACTTAGTACCGTCTGAAAACCTCGCCTCTGTTGTCCTTTGATTGGCAGAATACATTGCGTACGTGAGAACGCCAGGTTTGCACTTGCTAATGTTTTGGGGGATTCCAAGGTAAGCCGATTTGCCACGCTTTTATGTACAAATGGGAAGCGAACGATAAAATTAGAATCTAAGTTCAAGAAAAATATCTGGAAATAAAACCGAAGATTTAAGTGATGAGATTTTAGTCTGTAGAGGAGAATATTTCTATTAAATTATATTATTGATCTTATGAGTTATAGTATAGTAATCAGTTGTTAAGAAAACTTACTTTTGAAGGTTTTTTCACATAACCAGGTAGAAATTGAATGAACTAGACTAGTTTTCCAATGTGACGTAAATCAAACTGTCGAAAATGCAGAAGCAGACACAAAATGTCACTTGCAGAAATACCTCATTATATTTATAGGAAAAGTAGAGCTGAAAGTGTTACTTATAAGAAAAAGAATCGAAAAACCAATTTCATATTTTACCTTCAATATCAGTTCACAAAGATTCCTAAATTACAATGGAATGAAAGTCTTCAGCATAGAGTTTCGAAGCAATTTTTGCTGGCACACGTTACAAAAAAATCTAGGGAAAATAACTTTAAAGCAGCCTCATATATTAGGTTTGGAGTACCGTGACGTGCTAAACGCTGCGAGATATTTTTTACATGTATTTCCTCGCTTTCTAAAAGGTTAGTAAAGTTTGAGCAGGATAGTATAGTAGCGTTCTGCACGATAGTGTAATGTTCGCCGAGAAACCGGAGGGATGAAAAGTGTAAAAGATTTACTCAAAAGTGTATTTCCTCTTTTTAAAATATATTTAGTCTTCGCACGAATTTTATTTGATTTAAATAAGAGTGTATTAGTAAAAGCAAATTATCTTCATTATTTAAGTCCACTGCTGGGTATGTATAGCCTTCTTATAGACTGTGTATAATCTTAATTATACACTATTTTGGCACTTTATTCAACTTTATTGACATCTTTTTTAATGTCTACCGCTTCGCGACTGCTGAGCTTTATGTTGCAGATTCGATTAGATTTAAATTTAAATTTTTCCCATCGAAAACTGTGGTGAAGGTACATTTAGAAAAACGTTCTCAGCAGCCGAAAGTTTGTGATTAGACTCGGTAAATGGTTTACTTTATCGGTTCCAACTTTAAATTTCGCCTGAAGGTTTTCTTATACTCATTGTTTATCAGATTTTCTTAAAAACCTAGCAGTGAATCAAAATTTAATTTATAGATAATAATGTATTTATATTGATATTTCTGCATATATTTTTTACACGTGTATATTGAATAGAATTTGCTACCATTTATAGGGAAAATCTTAGACTCAGAAAAGATTATTCTACCTTTTTCCGTGGACTCAATATTAGGTGATTATTACGTAAGTATATCAGTCGAATGAACAGCAACATCTCAGCCATATTTCGGACCCAAAATAGTATTAACGTTGACAAATTCATGGAAATACATATAAACGGATTTGTGATAGCAAAATTATCGGATATCGGAGAATCTTATTGAATAGTCTTTTGGTAAAATATTTATTTTTGGAAACATCTGTTAGCGTCTCCATAATTAAGTTATTAGAGTAGCCGATTTATTTTTATCATAGGTCGCTGCGCATGACCCAACATAATCAGCGTCTAAGCTATTATTTGTTTTGGTTTCAAAACCACTAAAACTTATCTGTATAGTTACCAATTTCCTTTCTATTAAGTTTGTATAACAACCAAAATTTGAGATTCGTTCACTTTTCGTACCTCTTCTTGACTATTCATAATCTGATACTTATCACTATCAATAAAATATTAGTCTTTCAGACTGGAGTTAGTTTCTAACTTTAACATAATTGTTATTTAGTAAATGCCTCCAATATTCAACCACTTCTATAGATACTCCTATCAAAGTTTTTACTAAAATAAAATTGTTCAATGAAGTGTAATCACGGTCCTTTTCAAGCATATTTTCAAGAGAGCGTGAGATTTAAGTAAAAGATGCATTGAAGCAAGCGTCTGCACAATTTATTTTTTATTGAAATTCATGAGATACGTGTTACAGAAGCATTCGGGCTACTAACTACCGTTCTTTATGGACGTCTAAGTTAGAGATAGTACGAAAATATCTATATTAAAGATATGTATGAAAATATGTTTGAAAGAATGATTGTATTGAGAGGCTATATAACTTAAGCGCTGACTTCAGTTAGCCAGATAAAGGACAAAAATGTTTATGCTGGTTTTTATCGAAGAGATGTTTTGTAAATAAAAGGAGGGCAAGTCTATTGTCATTCATTTGATACATATGTTATTGCTGCAAATGATAAATGTTATTGGTAGATACCTAATCTAAAACGTATTGCGTTACGCAGATGTATTTTCAGTCACGATACCAATATGACGTTCTACGATAATTGTGACTTACATATTTGTTCCACTACCTACAATAAACGTTAACTTTTTGACGACATTATAAGCAATATCATACATTCGCATGGTAAAATATCGTTCCAATTCTGCTCTTCCAATAAAACATCATCTCGCACATAACCTCAAAACGGAAGAAAAGCTGCGCCATTTGTCCCTTGACAGCTTGGACGTGAATTATCGTCCCAACGCGAGCCGACTATCAAAATGCAAGAAAATGATTGATGATTGACACACGAAGGTTTTACTTGATATAAAGCATATCCTGATTTGAGCAGGTCTTGGGTAAGCTTGAAGGCTCAATTTTAAGCGTTCGAAATATATTTTGGTCTTTCGGTGTTCTATTACAGCTGATCATGTTAAGACCTGCTTATCTAACAATGTCATAAAAAGACTTAATATTTCATCATTTCAAAACATAAATTTACCCATATTATGTGTTTTTCACTTTTAACCTTTTTTTATTTTTATTTAAATGATCATGAGAAAATTGTATGAAACAAAATAGGCGCAAAACATGTATGAAAAAATAACACATGCAAGTTGAGTTATCAACTGAAACTGGTTTATAATATCGTGAAATGCTGATTATATGTATAATCTGGTAATTATATTAATTGTAATTTGTCATAATGAATTTCCCGAAAATTCCCTTTTATACTCCCAAATGTTGGCTAACAGTGGTCTGTTCTATATAAAAGTTCTAAAACTGGTCAGGATAATCAATTATAAGCCTTATATCGAATATATTAAGCATAATTATATTCATGTTGAGTTTATGAGTTTTTTCCTTAAAAAAAAGACAACGACTACAAAGCGTTGTTTCGCAGGAATTTTCGTGGATCTTTCGGGGATACAAGTAAGTTGGTCATACAGAACTTTTATGAACACATAACATCACGCCTGTATTCCCCGAAGGGGTAGGCAGAGGTGCACATATAGTACACCCACATTTCGCCAGTTATGTTTTAGGTCCCAATGTAATAGGGGGCGAGCCTATTGCCATCAACCGGGCACAAATCCAGACTCCGTGCTGTTACTGAGAATTACCTAATGGAAAAACCCAGTAACACTTTGCCCGACCCGGGATTCGAACCCAGGACCTCGTGCTCAGCAGTCGCGCTTAGCAGCCACTAGACCAACGAGGCAGTCTGAGACTTTTATGAATTGGGTAGGTACATAAACGTGTGTCCAAAAATAACCTTTAATTAAGGCTCCTTTCTGGGAATTTTGTTGATCGAAAAGAAAAAAGATAGACGTGCGTTAATTAAAATGTATTAATCTCAAAGGACGTGAATTGCGAAACTGTGTCTTAATATCATTTATGTAATCATACAGTCATGCTTGTATCCAAAAATGGTAGAAGAGAAGTGTTACAATTTTTTTTAACTATTGCGTTGTATTAATATAATAGAAATACCAACACGGGAATTAACGCGAAACACAACTTTTTAAATTTTTGGCTTGACATTTTGACCGAGTTACACCGGCCGTGGTCATAAGCAGACTGACTGGTGTAACTCGGTGCAAACGTCTATATAAACGTATTAGAAGAGAGGTGTTTTTTTTTTAATCTAAGAGTTTATTAAGTGCCTGTGCCTTTCACCGCGCTTAACATTCTTCTGGATCGAGTTCTTAGATCTATTCATTATAGAGCGATGATTTTTTAAACATTTTAAAAATTGTGTTGCCGCTTATTATAAGTCCCATCTTCCAGGCGACGAGCCTATTGCAATTACTTCTGCGTAGTGTCACGAATTCCCACCTTGTCTTACAGTCACAGCATAATACAGTTCATAAACTCGCTTAAAGCCGCGATATGAAGCCTCAACATGATTTATGTTAATGAGCAAAGCGCCATCTTGCGGAACAGATTGGGTATTAATAATGGATCAGTTGGCAGATTGGCTGGATAAGGTCGGAGAAAGTATGTAAAGAGAACTATTTGTCTGTTTGATTGTTGTACGATAATAACGTAGGTATAGTCAGGGATGCACGGACCATTTTTAAATTAATTACGTACTATTAAACTTTTGATTAATCTCTCATCAAAACGAAGCTACTCATGGAAAATTTACTTGTTAGTAATAAATTTTAAAAATGGTCCGTAGATCCCTGTCTGTACGTTTTTTCCCGACTATCGTCTGATTATTTTTTTGCGAGTAGCATTATTTTTATGGTTTTTTGTGTACCTAATTTAATGCCCACATGAATTTTTGTTACAAGAGATCCTATTTGAAAGAATTTAAAAGAGCAGTGACCATGTTGAAGTGCAAAATTCCGAATTTAAATTGTTCACGCAATTATCTCAAAAGAAAAAGGAAACCATCCCTTAAGTTGTGTTTGCGATCATTCACCCGTAATAATAAATCGAGACAACATTATTAACGTGTATTGCTAATCATCCAAACCTGTAGCTTCTCCAATTTGGCAGTGTGACACACTAACGATCGACTACTTAGTACCAGGCTGTGTCAGATTCCCATCAACTATCCCATTAACCATAAGCAGATAACGGTCAAATGTCATCATTATTAGTGTTCTTGGCACCAGAAATCTATATTGCCTGTATAGTTTATCTTCTATGAGTTCGTTGCCAAGTGGGTACTTGTAGTTTGTATGTTATATTGATATTTATGCCTAACGGACCATCTGCTCTTTATAGTTGTTTAAAGACATTATGTGTTTCGGTTTGGAATTTGTGAGTTTCTCTGCTAGATAGGGCTGTGACGTCATTCTAGATGTCAGCTTTTATTGGAGTAGTTACTTAAAATATTATGTTGATGTGTTTTATATCATATTATTGAGTAGTTCTTAATATTACTTAACGTCAACTGTAATGTTGATAATTATAAATTGAAGGTAAATGTTCTGCTCAACTTCTTATAGGTTCTTAAATTCTCTTCTCAGAGGTGCAGACTTAGTACGGGTCACATTTCGCCAGTTATGTTATAAGTCTTAATGTAATAGGGGGCGAGCCTATTGCCAACCAGCCACAAAGCCAGACGCCGTGCTGCTACTGAAAATTAACTAATGGAAATATCCCAGTCACATTTTGCACTACGCTGGAATCGGACCCGCTCAGTACCCGCTCTTAGTAACCACTAGACTAACGAGGCAGTTCTTTTCTTTTCTGAGCACCAAGTATTAGTTTAACATCAAGAATCATCTATCATCATCAGCTTTAAGACGTCCACAGTTGAACAAAGGCCTCCCTTTTAGAACGCCGCAATGAACAGCAACTTGCCATAAAGAATAAATAAGTCTAATTAAACCAAATCTAATTTTTTTAAAACATAAACATAACATCACGCCTGTATTCCCCGAAGGGGTAGGCAGAGGTGTACATATAGTACACCCACATTTCGCCAGTTATGTTTTAGGTCCCAATTTAATAGGGGGCGAGCCTATTGCCATCAACCGGGCACAAATCCAGACTCCGTGCTGCTACTGAAAATTAACTAATGGAAATATCCCAGTCACATTTTGCACGACGCAGGAATCGGACCCGCTCAGCACTAGACTAACGAGGCAGTCCTTTTCTTTTCTGAGCACCTAGTATTAGTTTTACATCAAGAATTATCTATCATCATCAGCTTTAAGACGTCCACAGTTGAACAAAGGTCTCCCCCGGCCTCCTTCTCCGGCGTTCTAAACACCGCAATGAACAGCAACTTGCCATAAATAATAAATCAGTCTAATTAAACCAAATCTAATTTTCATACACAATATGATATAACGAAACCCACGTATCTGCATGGTTGCAGGTTAATACATTAAAGACATTGTAATTATACAATTGGCAAACGTTCCACGTGGCTTCGCAAATATTTAATATTTATTCGAATAATACACGAAACCAATTCTGCGTGAATCTAAAATGGAATCAGTTCAGTCCATTTTAGGGATGAACGGAAAATAATTTGTTCAATATTTATTTGGGCTATAGTTTTTCCTGGGTTATGTATCAGTATAATGGTACAATGGTTTAGTGTTTGGACAAGAGACGCTCAGAAAACTGACATATTTAATTAAAAATAGAGTTAATTTTAAGTAATTTTTGAACGTCAAACCGAAAAACATCCGCCCGTCTCCACTTCCTAGTGCTGTACCTGGGTAGAAGAAACGGCGCAACAAACTACACAGCAGCACAATTTAATTTGCACATCGTATGTAGGTTTCAATCCTAATCCTGATTCCGGGATTCCGGGACGAAACCTACGGGTTTCGTCCCGGAATTAGGATTATGGTACTGGAGTATTCATAGTTTGGGTCAATCAAACAAAATATGGCCGTATCATTTAATTGTATCTTTCTAATAAAGTGTGATTAAAAGTCTCGTATCTGCCACAAAGTTGGAGCAATCAAAAAATTTAATTTCTACACTACCCACTCTCCCAGTATCCGCTTGTATCAGCCATTACGAATTCTGTTCCAGCTTATTTTTCTGAACTCCGAAATAAATGGTGTACTAAAAGTTACGTCGTAGTAACTTCGGTATACAATTATGTAACAGGGACCAAATGTGGTAAACACGGGAAACTTTGTAATACACTTGGGTTGCGTGTGAATGGATTTATTTTCGGTCTTAATAAGTTTAAGGCGTTGACGATGTGGTTTCAACTAAAACAAGTACAATAACAATAGTAAGTAGTAACTTAATTATGAACACAACAAATTGAATGTGTATCCTGTAATTTGCCTATGCCTTGTCTGTAAAAATACATACATACATAACATCACGCCTGTATTCCCCGAAGGGGTAGGCAGAGGTGCACATATAGTACACCCACATTTCGCCAGTTATGTTTTAGGTCCCAATGTAATAGGGGGCGAGCCTATTGCCATCAACCGGGCACAAATCCAGACTCCGTGCTGTTACTGAGAATTACCTAATGGAAAAACCCAGTAACACTTTGCCCGACCCGGGATTCGAACCCAGGACCTCGTGCTCAGCAGTCGCGCTTAGCAGCTACTAGACAAACGTGGCAGTCTGTAAAAATACTTCTAGTTTTTTTTAATTGTCGTATTTAATTCAGCATGCTAATCGACTAAAAACTAAGCTTCTCACTTCCAAACGATACCTCTTAAGTCTATTGACATCTCCATTTCTTGACATGCAATCGATAGTGACAAGAGAACAATATTCAAATCCAATGCCATCCGTCAGATAGAGCGAAGCCATTATCGCAAGCGTTGATAGTGAAAAAGACCTAGATGAGATAAGCGCAGATCCTAAAGGTACTATGCCCACTAGTGGGTCGAACAAAAATGGTGATAACCAATTCACTTGTTCTAGGACATAATGATTTTCTGACGAAAAATGGAAATATATCAGTTATATATACAGTTATATAAATCCCTACTTACCCATTATTCAGATAAATTATTCTCTTATTTCATTCGAAGAATACGATTTTTCCAATATGAAAACTCCTCAAACCATTTTTATTATTATAACTATTCTTGAAACATTATTACAAAACTAAGCGTTTCCAATAGCCCTAAGCAACTCGTTCTTAATAAAACAACAGACGGAATTTAAATAAATAAAGTTCCTAACACAGCATGATTGCTTCGAAAGGATTCGATAAATATTACTGGATATTGAAAAATAATATCGCTGGAAGTTTTTGTAAGGAAAATAACGTAGGGACGTGTATTACTTCAGTTACCCTTCGCGTAATAAGCAGAATCATAAATGGTAAGAAATGGGGTCAATATACAGTAAAGAAATAAAATAGGTTTTGCTAAGCTAGGCTCCTATTTGAGCTGAACGTAATTGAATAGAACTCTTTTCGCACCTTTATACGTGTTAAACATTTTTTCGTTTATGTATTTCCATTATTTGTTATTCAATTTCATGTAAGCTTTATTTTGATTAACACTAGCCTCACTACAGTATTTCAAAACGGGAATTCTAAGAATGTTGTTACGAAGAAATTCTTGTATGTTCTTTGTTTTTGACATCTTCTTTATAATTTCAATCTTGGCCTTTCTCAACATGTTTCTCTTTAACGTGCATTATTTCAGTTTCGAATATAACTATGTCACTGGGAAAGCGAATCGTAAATGGCGAACCTTGTGTGAGTTTGATAAATAGCAAAAAACTTGCCACATATTTGAAGGATCTTATGATGTGGAAGGGTTAGCTTTTATTGTAGCCATAGTAGATGGAACCTGGATGAGGTTACGATACGTGGAGAACAGCACAAGAAAGACCGGCCTGTACTTAGCAGTGGGAGAAATTTGGCTGCGGATGAGGACGATGAGAGAATATAGTGGTAAATTCCCTGCTTTAGGAGTTTATGGCTTACCATAAACTTTTAACGTTATCTTTTAACTTTAGAATCCTACACTACTATTGCCTGTTATACAACTGACAATTCTGTACGCACGAAATATAATTTCGTCCGAACCTACATGGATGACGACGTCAAAAAAATCAATCTCTACATTACCTAACCTCGTTTTCGAACTTAGTTCGTAATTTAGACAATTAGCATGAATTAGGTACCTAATTTTGCCCACAATTACGTGTTCAGAAACTTTCCGTAACTTTATGTAAGAACTACACAAAAACACAAAACAAAAAACGACAATAAATACATCCAAAAGTCTTGTACGAAGAACCAACATAACGTATTAAAAGTTGGGAACGAGAATGCAAAAACAGAAAATAAGCAAGCACATTATACAGCGTGATGTGTTTTGTGGAACTTTTACGATATATCATTTTCTCTTACTCGAATACAGGGTGTATCTTAGAGTTTGTGTGAGTCACTGCTACGAGATTATGTTAATCATATTACAGGCGTTATGCTGATGTTTTTATACCAGCTTTTGAATATGGCTGCGTTTTTTGTTCGCTGGTTTTTTTATTTTGATGCAATTTTTTCCTTTACTGATTATGTCCTAACATGACAATGCAATGTGTTTTCAAATAGTATATTATTAAGTTTTGATGGACTATTTTGATGGTTCAATTCTATTATAGATTGACTTCCAAAATATGAAAAGCAACTGCAAACAGCCACTAACTATGTTTTTATTCAGCTTACAATAACAATAAAAATTAACTACAATTGTACAATCAGAAACGAAATTAAAATTAAAAAACAACATTTCATTACCCAATTGACTAAAATTAAAACGCGCACTCAATTGTTTATCGTTATTATTTCCGCGCAACACACTATAAGTCACTCGTGAAAACATAAATTTATATTCAGTATTCCTCCATTATAATATGAATAATGAAATTACGTTAAAATTCCGACTCACGCAGTATGCACTCAATTTTATACGAATAATATTTTGATTAATAAAAAAACACCGCGGTTCTGGATTCAAACATCACAATTGTTCTGAACAGCGGTAATCTGCGAAACAGCACAGCTTTGCTAGGGCAACTCATCTCGTGTGGCCCAAGTTTTGGGATGAAGCGGAGCCTGAACACTGAACAGTAGTTTCTTACAAAATGTTGTTCAGAATTTTTACCGAAGATGTCTACTTTGAGTGTTGGAAGAACAATGACTGCTAAGAGTTTGAAGTACCAAACTTCAAACGCTGACAAGTCTATCCAGGATGGAATATTGGTGATCCTCAGGTCACTTGTGACTTTTAAGGTATGTGATACGCATTGATAGTGCAAGAAGATAGAAAATTGATAAATAATGTTCCTTAATGCCAAAGCAAAAGACCTATAAGTCCTTATATTGACAACCTTTAATTGTTTAACCCTACATCTTAAGCTGTGAAGTCAACATCTGCAGCACTGCATTATATTATAATACATACGTCACTGATCAGTCTAAAAGCGGGGTGCAAGTTAAGTGCCTCCACGTGTGATAGTACCTCAATACCTCCGGCGCACCCTGGGCGGTCAACCACGCTACCATATTTGTTGACAAGCTTTTCACTCTACTACAGCATGAGCATGATCTGTTTCTTTAGACAACTCATGCCGATATGAAGAGTCAAAGAATCCAAAATATAAAACTAACACAAAACAAGAATTCAGAAATTTAAGAGACCAAGCGTTATTTGAAGGCTATATAAGTTTATGTGGCGGATAAAATCATTGACCCACTGAACTAATGCCGTCCAATATCCGTATTCTAGCCAACCAGACAACGACTTGGCAACTAACGGAGACTGTTTGTTTTACTGTTAGCGGTGTAATTTTTATTTTCATCATTTTAATTATGATTGCGAATTTTCAAGCGAATTTGAATAAAAATATTTGAGTGTAATAAGATTCTATAGTATATTATAATGACCAGCTTTAGACGCGAATAAAAACGAAAATAAATTAATATCTTTTCACTTATTGTGTCTATCCTGCCGCTAGTAATTTGCTTTTGAATTAAAAATATAACATAACCGAATGTCCTGTGATGACAATTTTCAAAGGATGTTATAATGTATATGATGACTAAAATCCTTACAATAAATCAAATCTACGTTTCATTGATACCTAAAACAGTACCTCATCAGCAAATGGATGAAATGACACCACTGAATCCTCCCGAAACTTGCACCAACATGGAATTTAATCCGTAACCTCTCGCCGAAGCAAAATAGCACAAGGCATTTCATAACTACGAATCTAACGTGTACACTGTACAAGCAAAGCTTTTATCTATATAGACATAAAAGCTATATTTCTGTAGCACAGAGGATTCTCAAGCACTCATATAGCAAGGATTACTCGGCTCAACGGTTCTGTTGGAATGATTTAACGTTTTGGTTGTTAAGCCAGTGCAATATGTAGGCTTCGCCGTAAAAACTGGGAACTGAATTCAAAAGTTTATTTCGTTAAGTTTTATTGTTACCATTAGAAGTCATGAAACTGCAAAATCCATAAAGCAAAATGAGTAAAGAAATGTTGTTTGCCAAGTGGTAGCCGGCCTAAAATTGACCACACCATTTCCTCCTGTGGGTATCTTAAGAGGCGACTAAAGGAAAATCCAGAAGATGGGAAGCAGCGTCTTCTGTAATTTCACCAACAAATACTACGATCCCCAAGCTGCTTACAAGGCGTGAGGATTATGGCCTAACCTAGGGGGAAGGCCTGAGTTCAACAGTGAATATCTTCCGGCTGATGATGATGATCTTTTGAGTGTATTAAAAGATGCAGTGGTACCTTGCAAGGGTAAATAATTTACGAATATACCCGTGTGTTCATAAATAACAAAATATCACGGGAATTTTAGCGTAAATGCATTTACTGTAAATCCTGGTAAGCCAAGCAAATAGTTAATCTTGTATGATGTTCCCACAGGTAATCGCTTTACAGATAATTCTGTTTCCAAGACGAGAGATCACAGTCATACATCTCGGTTAATTTAGTTTTCCAGTAAGTACTTGCGCGAAAATTAGGATCTCAAGCTAAGTCTTACTTAATAAGGATACTTGGAAGGCCTAGATTGAAGGATTTAAGGATAAGCATACCCTAGAAAATTAAATGAATTCTTTTGCTGAAGTATACTTACTTAGTAAGAATTAACGAAAATTTAAATTATCAAGGGATAGAGGATATAATATACTAATTTAAAGGAAAAACAACCGTATAGATTTAGAGCGTATTGAAAATAAACTTCATAAAAATTTGGTAAAATTAGTTAGTATAAAATAGAAAAAAAATGAAAAAGTAGATAGTTGTAACTTTTACATCGGCAGAAATATCTATATTAAATCAATGAAATACGAGTAAATTGTAACGTAAGTAGATAGTTACACAAGCACATGCCAACAATACTGCCAAAGCTTCGGTTGTTTTAAAATTTCATCTGTTGTGTCTTTCCAAATTCTTCCTCATTTAAGCAAGGTAATTATTAAGCCCTTACGTCCACGGAAGTAATTCGTGAATATTTTCTTGAACGCAAAACTTTAAACAACAAATACTGAATAATATTGCATTCATTTAAACAAGCCGGAACGAGACAGATCTATAAAAAAGAAAGAGCCAGGTGAAAATTTGTAAACTTCTACATCCACAGCGATGAAAAATACAATTTCAAGTCCTTTTTAAAAGCGCACAAATGCCGTCTGAAAATTTTATGAATGCTTCAAGTTTGTTCTTATTGGTTATATTTTTTTGAATTTAGCCTTAAACTGCGCCGACTGTCCCAAGGCGCGTATTTCCCCAAGAATAAGCCTTGGGTTTCATATTACACCGGAGTGCAAAGCAGATAAGAATATTGTGCCGTTATTAAAATAGAAAGGTTTTTTATTTAGAATTGAGACTTTTCTTTTAATAAGAAGAAAGATAGGATGGAATTCAAGTTATTCCTCAAATTAAAGAAAACAGATTGTTAGGTTTTCTTTTGTATGAGTAAAAAATATTGTAATTATGGAACTTTAGGTAAAATAATTTCAAAGATTTTAAATTCAATACAGTAGGTACAGTCGTTTATTGGGCTCACCGCTCAATACTATGCATCAACAGGCTGAAAATGAGAATAATGGACAGCTAATAAAAGCGACCAACGACCTCTCTGGCAAGAGTACAGCGGCTAAGAAGAAAAAAAATAATAGAAAAACAAAAAGTGGAAAAGAAGGCAATGCATTTGAATATTGATACTGAGATTTGCCTAGTAAAAGTCCAGGAATACTTTGCTAGTTCAATGCCAACCCAGGACCTCATGCTCTGGAAGCGCTCTCAGCGGCCACTATAAAGACCAAAGCGCCAGTCTCTTTTATTTATCGAGAAAGTTGTATTCAGCTTAGTTTATTCGATGTTACAGTACGGTGTAACAGCAAGCCTTAAAGGCGGTATTCAAAATTAAGGTATGCAGCATACATAACCCCTTTATGCGAAATAATTTTCATAATTTTGAGATACTTACATTATAAAGGATTTTAAACAATATGTTTGGCGTCTTACGGATTATGTTACTAAAGGAGAAAGTTTTGCTGATATATTTTTTTTGTGCTGAAAGCTGATATACTACTTTTAAACTATTGTGTTGCATGACATTCGACGACCTGATTGGCGCAGTGGCTAAGCGATTGGACTGCTGCGCTAAGGGTTGCGGATTCGATTCCCGCACGGGGCAAAACTTTGTGCGAACCACAGATATTTGTCCCGAGTCTGGGTGTTTGTGTAAGTGATATTTCATGTTTGTGAAACGCACCCACGACACAGGAGAAATTCCTAGTGTGGGGCGACGTTTTAAAAAAAAAAAAAACATTGTAATATAATTATTATATTACAACTTGAAAATCAACACGAACACAAGTTACAACGCGAGCAATGTTAGAACAGTTCAATTTGTATAATATCTGTTATCTAAACATCTAACGATAGACTTAAATGAGTAGTTTCTATACAATATAAGTCGCTCACTAGAACTAAGGCGAATAAACTTCTACTTTGACTTTGTCTTATAATCTTATCACTCGCGAAGACAAACTAGAAGATTCTATCACAGCTAGTAACTTTTAAGGCAAGCTCTAGGACTAAGACTCTGCCATACAGTTTTTGATCTGTTCCGGTCATGATATAAGGATGTTTTCAAATTAAAAACAAAATTCAAGTTGAAACAGCACAATATTTGAAACTAAAATATTTGGCAATTATAGCCAAAACATTAATTTCTGTTTAATTGTGTAATTGCTAACCTAGCAATGACACGATTGAAATTGAAAGAACCTAAGCTAGGTTCTTAATAAAGATATTATAAAGAACAATTTAATTATATTAAATAAATTTAATAAGGTTACTGAATGTTGGCGATTTTAGAACATAAAAATATCTCAACGCTTCCAAAGAATATAATATTATACTACAGAGAAAATCCATTGTTTCATACAAACGTGCAAAAGAAAAAAGAAATCCCCACTCACATTACACGCGTTGAAGATAACTATATTATTATATTTTCAGTTAGAAATAAAAACCTACTCAGACCGAGGTCAGCTATAAGCTTCAAGTAACAATAATTACTAAGAACAACTAATGTCGACCATTCCAGAGAGTGCCTGTATACCCATTCTACTCGATTTCGTTCTTACTGCAGTACTGTAATAAGCAGTATTATATTATAATGTTTTTTTTTAATACAAAACCGTTATTAAACTATATTCAGAAGGATTTTATTACAAAAAAAAATGGGCAAACAGAAAATGTCTGCTGTTTAAAATTTCTCTTTGTATATCACTGACATAAATATTTGTTTGTCTCTTTTACACTTGTGGTGGTAGAAAGAGAGGATACAGCATGGGCACAGGTGTAGGAAGTGGAGGTATTCGAGTTTTTTGGTGGAATTCATCAACGTTGCGTATTACGGAGGCAAAATTTAATAAGGGTGCGGTGCAACATGAAATGCTGAATTCTTTTTACCAACGTGCACTATTGTGTGGCGGGCATGTATTAAAAGTCTACATAAACATACATTGCACGTAAAGTTTACTTTGTACTTACAGAATTGTGAATGCTGCCAGTAATGTAATGCGAATGATAATCATTTTGAAATGGGTACGTCTTGTAAAAAAATAATTTTAATAGATTACGATTTTTGTAACGACACACTTCTTCGATATGTATATTTTTATTTGTCGGTTTATTTAGTATGGATTATATGTATATTTAATTTCAATAAGTTTATTTAGAAAAATCTGTTCAGATCATAAGCTTCAAACAAATCTTGTCGTTTTTCTCTAATTAACTCCAGTAAACTTCGGAAACAATTTTGTATTCTTCAAAACACTCTGGCGCTAGCTTTGTTGGTGATTGTAGTATTTAGTTTACCGGAATCCCTGGTGGGAATACTAAGCGATCTGGTTTTTACCCATGGGATCCATTCGTTTTCCTGGATAAAATGTGGCCGGTTTTTCCTTGGTCGCAAATAACAGTGTCTTGTGTTAACCCACTTTCGTTAACGTGGTATTGACTTACATTTTAAGTGTCTGGTTTAAAATAAAGAGTTTCTTTTCTAGAAGGTTTTTTAGCTCCTACATTTTATTTTTCATTCTTTAATTTTAAAATTACATTTATTTAAAATTTTACTGCATCTAACTGCGAAAAAGTTTGCGAACAATAGTAAACAGTATACCCGAAATAACACGAGCTATATATTTTAGAATATTTACATATTTTTCTCTATTCTCTCTTGTTTAAAACGTGTATCGTGAGTACATTGGACAACAAAAGTGGCACAACAAACCCAATATATCTTTCCCATATGGTTAAAAAATATAAATATGTTTTTCAAAGGCATACAACAAATTGTATGTAAACTCATACAACGTACGCCACACACTTTAAACCAAGCGCAAGAAGCTCGGGAATTAAATTTCGCTACTGCCAAGCGATGTCGGCGCTGCGCACAAAATATGGGCCAGAGTTCAAGAATGATCCGGAATTCACTGGATACAACCGCTTTTAACCGGTACGAGGTTTTTCGCCTGCGGGTAACAATAGATTTTTTGTACTTCCTCGCTGATAGATATTGGTGGTGAAATTTTAAAATATTGCCCTACTTTAGGAAATGAGGATCGGGATTAAAAGTAAGGTTTTAGCAAGAATATTGTATCAGCTTGAAATTATGTTGTACAGGACTTGAAAGATCAGGAAGATCGATTTTCGTTCTTTCTATGTGTGAGATGTTGCATTAGTTTTACTTCTCTTTATTCCATTCCTTTAGACTTATTTTAGGACATACTTATCTCATTTAAAAGTATGCCAGGTTCGTAGGAAATGGAATTCCATGGTCACTGCCCTTTGGAAAATAGGCGGGACTTCTTATGTATGTACCTTACTTTGGATGATCTTTTTCAGGCAGAATTCTTGTGGCAACATGGACTAAAATAGCTAGCCTTGCTGTCCCTTCTCAATTCACACCCCACAACACTGTGGTCCAGACTAATTTTAAGGTTAATTAGGTGAAACAGATTACTCACGGCCGTAGCAATCAATCTTGTTAATATTATTATAACGTTGTCCAAAATGAAGCTTTCATCTACACAATATTTTGAAAACTAAATGGTAGTATTTTATTTATAATAATTTTGTTATCTAATGTCAAATTAGAATCGAAGTTTACATTAACATAGTTTAGTAAAGTCTAGACGCAACTTAGGAGAGGCCTACGTCCAGCAGTACTAATGTAGACCGCGATAGGCTGAGAGAAAAAAGAGAGATGATAAAGAAAATTGACGTCCAGATTGGCGCACTGGGTAAGCGATTAGACTGCTGCGCTAAGGGTTGCTGGTTCAATTCCTGCACGATACAAAAATTCGACTGATTCGCACATGTTTGTCTCAAGCTGTTTGTGTATGTGATATTTCATGATTGTGAAACGCACCCACGACACACGGGAAATAAAAGTGCGAAGCGACGTTTTAAAAAAAAAAAAAAGTTTTAGTCTAAAAATCCAAAAACTGAAAGGAATTAAGAACGACGTTTATTACGATAAATAAAAGTCTTAGGGTGTTTACACTATCAAAGTAAGACTTCAATTATCATATTTCACCGTATGAACTCAAAGGAAATTAAGAACAACCCTTTGGTCACATCACAAACTCTAAAGCAGAAAACAAAATAATATTTGTATGACCTTCGCTCGTGAAGAGCTTGGCGACTAATCGGGTCAATATAACGCCCTTGGAGGAACAAAAGCGATAAGTTTAACGCTACATCCAGTCCTTGTACTCCAGCTGGTACATCCTTATTATAAAACTTTACTTTGCCAGTAAAATTAACAAAGTTCCATGGCGCTTTTAGGCTGTGGCAGTTTCATGCGACTGTTTTGCTATCAACTCCAATATAACGGAGAAGTATTTTGTAGCATTAAAATAAACAGGATGTACCAAATTCCATAGCTGCTATAGTCAGTGAGTTTAATAGTCAGGTCTTATAAAATCTAGATCTATGATTTAGAAATCGCTTGTGCCCAGTTGATGGCTATAGACTCGCCCCCTATTACATTGGGATCTAAAACATAACTGGTAAAATGAGGGTGTACTATATGTGCACCTCAGCCTACCCCTTCGGGGAATACAGGTGTGATGTTATGTTTTTTTCACACACGGTCGTTTGAGGTCACACAAAAAAAGGTATTAACAGAAAAATAGACAGTTCCATTTTGGTATTATTTAATGATAGGTACGTTCTTTTGTTTTGTGTTTAGGGCATACAAGTCTGACCTATCACTGCCCTAAGAAAGGCTTTATACTTTCCATTGGTTTCCAAATAAACGTTGATGTTAGACGTGACTAAACTAAATTAACACACAATAGACTGTGAGATTGTAACCAATCCGAACCTTTGTGTAGAAACCTCTATTCAGCAGTAATTGACGACGTCCGCCTGACGACACAATGGAAACAAACCGTCTAATATCACCACTATACGACGTACTGTCACCCATACTAACCAGGATAACTATTACTCAACGGCGCTAATCGCACAATTTATGCCAACACCACTAAGCCATTGTGTTGATAAATTAAAAACAACTTTGCGCGCTCAATAATAAAGTTGAAATTTAAACTGCAGCTATAAAACGAAGGTAAATTCCACCAAGAGAATTTGCATAGACCAATTCAAATAGGTTTTTTATCCTTTTTTTCAGTTGAGTCCATTGCCAACATCGTTAAAGTTTCGTTAATTATGAAGTGTGCCGTTATTCAGTTATTATATTTTGTACTGGCAGGCAAATACCAGTCTGTATTTAATTTAGTATTTTTGTATAAAATAACTTTATTTATTTGCTGTGGTCATGATGTTTTGCAAAAAGATTTTGCAATGTTTGGCAAATATTCAATACGTGGAATAGAATAATTGTTGTACTTTTTTTATTGGCATTGACCACGGTCCACAAACGTCACATAATATTTACCTACTCCCCTTTAGATAGGCATAGAAGCGTTAGTAGTTAGATTTATCAAAACATGGCTTGCCTAATATTTGGATAATTTGAACTCACTTGAAATGAAAATAATAATGACAGAGCTAAATACCATTGATGATGATTACATAACAGTAATATTGTATTAAACTATAAGATTCCCCATTCAATTTCCAAAATTCAGTCAACAGAAACATAAAGAGACTAAGGGATGACGTAGTACTAATAATAAAATTTAATTATCCTACTATGTGGCTTCGAGCTCTAGATTAGCTCAGTCTTAAGGTATCAGCTGTTTCAGACATAAATGTCGTCTCTAACGGTTATGTACTAACAGCAAATGTTCATAAAGGTGGGGATGAGAAATACAGCGCTGGATGAGATCCAAGAATAGAATATACAACAAAAGACGACAATATCCTTAATAATTTCCATGATATTTTTATTAATCTAGATAAAATTACTAAGATTCCTATTACAAGTAAGTTCTTGCCAGCTTTGCTTGACTTAATTACTAAAAATTTTAAATTAAGTGGAAACTAACAAAGTCATTGAAAGGAATGTGGAATGGATACAGCCCCAACAACACGGAGAGACAATTTATAATTAAGATCTTCCATCAAATTATCTAACTTGCTACTGTCATTCTTCAATAGGGCCAAAAAAATACCACTTTTACTAGCTATATGTCTACAGACATAGAATATACTAAATGTTTTTTAAGAACACGCAAGCCTATCTAACTAAAACCATGCCTAATTTACTTTCAAATTCAAAATACCCAAAACAATTTCACACTAATCAAAACAAATATATAAGCTGAAACCGCAGACGAACATCTCACGAGAGCTGCCACGAATTAAAATTATCCTCCAAGTTCCAAACTTGAGGCAGAATTTAGTCAGACCATATTTATTTAGCCAACACTTGGAAGCACTGATTTAGTATTTTAACTAAGTTTCAAATGTCAAAATAATGACACGTTGACGTCTAGCACGAAGATAATTGGTGAGTGTTTATTTTGGAATGGAATCCATTTGTCTGGACAACCTTGCAGTCTCCATAAATTCGGTCGCGATTTCGAAAATAACAATTTGGTTTACCAAAACAAAGTTCTTAAATTTAAATTGTGTTTATTTTATACTATGAGAGTAAAACCGAGCGACTGGAGGAAAAGGCAAAAGTTGTGAGTTTGAAACAATTGAAAGAAGTGTGCTTGGAATTTAAATTATAGATGGATGTGATCAACAGACTAATTTTGACGGTAACTGTACATTTTATTTGTTACAAGAGCGTTTACATATTATTTGATATATTATTGCCTCAAATATGGAGAATTATAAAAAATACCGATTATATGCCTATATGATATTTTAACAGGTAATTTCCTAACAGCGACATTCATCATTATCATCAGCCAGAACACTTTTACTGTTGAACAAAGGCCTCCCCCTTGAAGTGGAGGTTGCCATAATCCCCACGCTTGGCAAGCGGCTTGGGGATTGCAGTAGTGGTGGTGAAGTTACAGAAGACGCTGCTCCTCATCTTCTGGATTTGCCCTTATTCGCCTCTTACGAGACCCACGGGAGGAAAGGGAGTGGTCAATTCTAGACTGGGTACCACTCGGCAAAACAGCGACATTCGTAGCATAAAAACTGCATCAAATTCGTGTACCATAACAAAATCTTTCATAAAAACAAGCCAAACAAGAAACAATACGTGAACTTTAATCCGCGCATTTAGTTTAAAGCATTAATTATCTCAGTCGAATTCGAGAGCTCTAACTAAAATGGTTATGAATGCGTTTAAATTAATGTCAGAACGCAGAATTGCCTTGTTTAGACACAACAACAAAATTTATGTGTACTGTTACGTCAGGTCTTGAAATTCGCAAATTGCGTTAGTATATTGTTTAAGTGTAGGTTAGTTGAAATAAGTACGCACTGTCGTTTATTTGGATAACTTATGTGTAAAGGAAAATTTAGCTTCATTATTATTTTCCCGTTTTTTTATTATATTTTTGGTGCGTTCTCTATGACAGACAGTTCTATTTTAAGCAATTTCAATTCATAATATTTTTTGCCTCAGTGGTTTTAGTATGTTTATTTTTGTAAATCCTAATTTTGGAGGAATGGTGATACTGAAATATTTAAATGGTCACAATCTTACAAATGGCTGAAAAATTACCATGAAGATTTCATACATTTTATCAGACCAGCACCTTAGCACCGCATTCTGTAATCTTAACAAGTATAACAATCGAGCCGCTATCGAACCAAAATTCTAAATTCCAAGTATCTTTAGAATCCCGAATAATTTAGACTTGTCATTGCTGATGACATTCATAATATTGTTCCAAGAAGTCTACCAAGCATCATTTAGGTCACCAACTTAAGCTTAAACTTTAGTACTCTCCAAAAAATCTAAAAGTAGGCAGACATCTATAGAACGCTAACAAATTTGCAAACCGGGATCCACTCATGGTCTGTTAGAACATGGCTTTATACGGATTACAGAGACCCCGGGGGCTCAGAGGGAATCTAATTTAGCTATAACGCAATTTGTTGGGGCTGGCGTTATGTCTCCGGTTCAAGTGAAAGGCGTAATCGGTGAAGAAACGCTTCTTCTTCTCCATAACGACTTGGAAGAATTCTCGCATGGAAACTCATCATGCCTTAGAAAATAAATTGGCCTGTTGATAACAATGATAGCGATGTTGACCACCAAAAAGGGCTAAAATAGTAACACTTAGCAATTCTTCTTAAAGGTGGAATCCTTTATAGAATTCTCCTGCAATTCTTCTAATATTTATAATGAATTTATAAAAAATCATGCCTTCTATGGAATTGCTTAGCAGAATCATAATTATTATGCGAAATGAATAAATTCCGTGACAGAGTCGTACACAGGTATAAAGTTGAATAAATTTGGGAAGACATAATATTATGATACCTATTGTCCTAATTATTATTCTACTAAAGGTTCCTTTTCAGCCCCCCTGGACTTACTCAGGTATCGTGGAGGCTCTCTACTTGCACCCCAAGAATTTCTCAAAGGCCACAGGTGAACAATTATTTCTGGTACGGTCTATAAGACGTTTTTTGAGAACCCTACTTGGATTGAATGGTGGTCGTTCAAGTTAAGGAAAGGTTGGAGAGAACTTGTTTTGTTTTCAGCTGATTTGACGTGAAATCAAGGCTGAATAACGCTTTAATGTTTTCACTAAAATATACGGATTTTTTTCTTAGTGATGATTCAAAACCTTAGTTGACTTTAGAAACCTCCATAGGAAACTTGTGATTGTTATAAAAAAAAATGTGTTCAAACGAATAGGTGAGGAAATGAATACCCAAAATATTAGGTAGTCTTCACCTAATTTCACCATCCGTGAGAAGAATGAAGTAGAAGATGCAGGGATACTGAATAACCCAATTAATTTTTGGCGTCAATAAATCCTGAACAATGAACCCCAGATACAACTAAAACATACAATCACTCGTTCCCTGTAGATACGGAACCTACAACCGTAAACACGAGATATATGAAGGGCCACTGAATTAATTGAGTTGGCGGATGTGTAATCGAGTATTTGTAACGGGCATAGAAACAAAAGAATATCAACAATTTATTCATTCTGATTGTCAAATAATATTCGTATGTAAGGGAAAAGCTTAACTTATCCAGTCAAACAGAAATACGATATAGATTAGTGGACAGAAGTAATTACTTATGGAGATGTATATACAATTATACATGCGTGTAATAAATGTTTGTTGGTAGAGATAAATGCTAATGTGTGAGTTATGTTTACATTGTATCTCTTTACTGATGACAATAAAATAGTATCATCAGTAATCTTGATGGCTAC
Source organism: Abrostola triplasia (assembly GCA_946251915.1). Lineage (NCBI taxonomy): Eukaryota > Metazoa > Arthropoda > Insecta > Lepidoptera > Noctuidae > Abrostola > Abrostola triplasia. Next base: position 1,561,494 of record OX276434.1, on the reverse strand, counting down.
ATTTTTTGTTTAAACGTTTTGAAGAATAATACAAATGCTTACACTTGCTAGACCGAAAAGTTGTACAAAAACAGAGAACAAAATTTCAAATCACCTCTCCTCTAATTTTGTTTCTAATGGTAATGATACAAAATGATAAAAGGAAATCACAATCGCTAATTCTTGGGTTAGAAACTAAACAGTAAAATAAAAGGAACTGTTATATCCAATTCTTAAAAGCAATTCGGCCGTAACTTAGCACCAGTAATTGCCCAAAAGGTCCGAAATTTCTACAGGGCGAGAAAAATTAACAACGGTACAATGGCCATCAAAGATTAGATACTACGAAATCTGTCTCGCTGTTTCTCAACACTCGCAATTTGTTCACGGAGCATACCTAATTGTCTAAAGGAATACCGGCTCGACGGATTTGTATAAGTCTATCAGATCCCGAGAATTAAGGTCTGAATGTAATACGTTTGTGGACAATTTGATCGAGGTAGTTGGGACACTTTCAAATATATGTCTCTTCTGTTTCTTGTAATTTGTTTTATCTATCCTTTAATACTTTAAATTAGATTACGTCTTTATTATGTTTCTACGTGAAACAAACTAGGTCACCTGATCATAATTGTATTACCATATTTTCACTCTTTAGTTGGCAACCAGATATAATGGACATTTTTTTATCGAATTTCTGCCAACATATAAAAATTACCTCGTTGGTCTAGTGGTTGCTAAGCGCAACTGCTAAGCACGAGTTCCTGGGTTCAAATCCCGGGTCGGGCAGTGTTACTGGGTTTTTCCATTATGTAACTCTTAGTAGCAGCATGGTTATGTTGGTTGCAGCTTGATGTGATACAAAAACTATCAATAGTTATAATTTTACAACTATTTACAACTTATTTCTAACACAAAATAAAAACAATATATACAAAAATATACAGTTAAAAAGCATCAAAGCATGGAATTTAAGTTTCCAATGAAACATATTTGCCAAAAAACTTGCTATAGTGATCAATGATGACTTTAAGACTAACTCAGTAACTGAACCCACTAATCTCTGGGAATACAGTTAGCGTCTGTAAGACAAGACAAATTGGGTTGAAAAATTAGACTTCTGTCTTGGTAAATAATAGAGTTGAATCTGCTTATATCTACAGTACTTGAAAACAAATAAGCAGCAATAATGTTTAAAGTGGACAAAGAATATTTCCCCAAGAAGTAATAAAAGTTGAATCACGTATCTTTTCAGGCCACGCAAAGTTGAAGCAGGCAGATATAATTTTTCAAGTAAATTATTCACTAGTGGCTTGCAATATTAATAAGGCTCACAATTATAGTGGGACATTACGGGTTCGCAGAATTCTAGAATTTGGAAAACTTTTCAAAGTAAGCTTAACCTTTCCTTCATTATACCTATGGGTAACATTAACATACGAATTAAAAATCTTCTGTTAAAAGAAGAATAATGAGGTTGTTTACTGCTGAACTTTTACAGCTTTGTAAAATTTTAATAAACTATATTTTTAAATTCAAGCTTTTAAATCAGGTAGGCACAAATTACTTTTAAAGACAAATCAAACAAGCCCAAACACGATGGGTGTTGCGTCATTTCATTACAGTGTTCCAGTGACCACCTTCGACTCCATATGGCATCAGACCAGCTCAAAGTAACATATTGCAGAGTCACTAAATCTATATATGTGTGCAAAATTTCATATCAATAGGATGTCAATAAGTGGTTCTAATTTAGATTGCAAGATTTGACCTAAACAAACTCACATACATACTTATAGGTACATTGCAAGTTAAATAAGAGCTTGTAAAAATTGCTCTATCAATACTGGAATGTCTTGACATCGACCCCTAATACTCAGTTCAACGCGTAACCTTCTTAGAAACTTCTATCTCTTAATAAATATGGTATTAAGTTATAAAACTTTCTCAATTTGAAACAAAATAGCCATAATAAACTTAGACCTCAAAATCTAGGTTCTTGAACCGACCCAAGCTCACCTTCACTCGGCTCACAATATAATTTGCTAGTTACCTTGAAGCGACAAAACTTGTGCACGTGTATTAAAACATCTTGTGCTGGCACATACCTGGAAGGATAAAGAAACATGTTATTTCTAAGTTTAATGGAAATATACGAATGTCTAGAGTAAATGGAACAGAAGTTTAACAGACTTAGATTGTTTTAAAACGGAATTTATTACTGTTATGCAAAAGGTGATTAAACTTTTTATAATGGGGTCCCATTATGTCTCTTCATAACAGAAATTATGGAAGAAGTCTCAAACCTCATTTTAGATCAGCCATGCTATCTTTTTCTTATTATAAACGTCGCCCAACACTGGTAACTGCTCCTGAGTCGTGGTTGCGTTTTACAAATATCACATACACAAACACCCGGACTCGTGACACAGTGCAGTTCGTACAAATTTTTGCTCCATGCACAATGCGCCAATCAGGTCAAAAATATTGAGACATAACTTACTCACTTCTGAATCTGCGGTGAGATTCAACACTAGCGCCATTAAACGATGAGTAGCGAGGTGACTGGCGAGATGATTGTATTGTAGCTTGTGTATCAGAATAGCCTAGCTGTTATAGTTTTATGACTGATTATATTGTCCTATTACCTGTAATAGTAATAGCCTATAACTGTCCCACTGCAGGGCAAAGGCCTCTTCTCGTATAGAGAATGATTGAGCATTGATCACCACGCTAGCTCACCGAGGGTTGGCGATTTCAGATAATATAATTAAATCCAGGTTTCTTCACGATGTTTTCCGTCACCGTTAGTCAGTGGTGTCTTAGAATAACTAAGAAAGTTTTATACATTGATACTATTACCTGTACGTATGAAAATTTAGACACTTTCGTACATACATAAAGTCACGCCTGTTTCCCAGAGGGGTAGGCAGAAACCACGGATTCCCATGTGCTCCGATCCTGGCATACTTCTTTCGCCTCATTCACACGCATCACATTCCTCATACACGCTTTTCGATGAAAGGTACTCCTCACTTACGTTTTCATAGTCGTATATAGATATAGAATCAGTATAATTATAGAATAGATTAACTAAAGGCCTAAAGGAAACCTGTTTCTATTCAATAATATTCTTAGTAATAGATTAAGTATGATTAAATTATGTCATAATAAGTTAGAATAAGTTGGCCGGGTATTGGGTAGTATTATACCTGATAAGATGTGATAATCAAAGGGAATGATCTAATGAATGTTCTGGCTCTGCCTTTAATCTGAAGCGGGTTATAAGGATATTTCTAAATAAATAATCATGAATTCAGAAGCCAATTTATCCATTTTCTTTGAATTTCAATGGCTTATGTCTAATACTAAAGATTAAGTTAGGTTATTAAACTTTGATGTTAACCGGTTTCGAGAAACTGTTGTTGAATAGACACTAGTTTATATAGATAGTCTTACTTTTATTCGAAATGAAATTATCTGAAATAGGAACTAAGATAAATATGAAAACACAATGTCAAAGAAACATATTTAAAAGAAAATGAAACCCCTTTCGCCCCATACTCGGAAGTTTTCCCGTGGCTGCGTTTCACAAACATGAAATATCACATACACAAACACCCAGACTCGGGACAAACATCTGCGGATCACACACATTTTTGTTCCTCCGGAATTGAACTCTTAAAGGGTTGTCCTTAGCGAAGCAGTCTAATAGCATAGCTACTGCGCCAATCAAGTCGTTAAAATTCTAGAAATTTTGAATGTTATTTATTGACGTTGACTTAAATTCAATCGAGATTGTAATACAATATATTTTCGTACTTCAACTAAATAATTCTAAGAAACATCAAAGTCTTTTGTTTTAAAATTGTATTACAATATATAAGACTCGGTACTTAGGTTTTCAGTCGAAAAATGTAAAGTTACACTTAAGTATTTTCGTAATTTGTTCAAGTAACAATGATCTGGTAACAATTAAGGTTTGTCTAGACCGATTTGTTTTATCACTTGTGACAATGCTTTGTGTATTTTGAGGTTTTGATGAATGGCAAAGGGTAATGGGGTGAGAGAATTTAATGGATTTTGAAGGCACTGGGGTGGTTTTTATTTAATTAACCACCTTGTTTTATTAATGTAATAAATATACTGAGTATATAGATAGTATAACTGAAGTGGGAGTGGGCTGGCCATGTCGTGCGTATGGACCCGCAAAAGTGGGCCAATATTACCACAAAATGGATAACCACCGCCGGCCGCCGACGACCAGGCAGACCGAGAAGGGACGGGGAAGGGAAAGGACGTCTGCGCTAAAAATTTGAAAAAATATTGGCACTTATCATTAACTAGAGCAAACAATAATTCAGATATACAAGCATACAATCTTCTTAACATTTCAATATTTACATCAGAAAACTACCTACATAATAGGTTACATTTATCTTTTTACCAATATGATTAATAAAAACAAAACTTCAAAAAGAATCTGCGGTTCACTAGCAATAAACTGAATACATTTTAAAGAACATCACAGCGAATGCGACACAGCGATGGACATCGGAACGTTCGTGAAGAAAAATATTCTCGGTTGAAAAAGATGTAATATTGCAAAGTTTTGAATTAAGGCTTTAGAATTTGCATTTATAGTTTCATTTCAGAAGGTAGAGAGTCGTTTCATTAGATTATAAGTAAAACTACATACTTATTATATCAAGTAGACAATCATCATCATTATTATCATCAGCAGGAAGACGTCCACTGTTGTACAAAGCCCTCCTCCCCCTCAGGAAAGGGGTTCAAAATCCCCACGCTTGGCAAGCGGCTTGGGGATCACAGCATTGGTGGTACTAAAGAAGTTACATAAGACACTGCAGCCTGCCGATCCCTATCTTCTACATTTCCCTTAGTCGCCACTTACGACACCCACGGGGGAAAAGGGGGTGGTCTATTCTAGGCCGGCTATTATATTATATTATTATGTTCGCCATTTAGAATCATTATAGTGCACTTCAATTAACTTTACTTAACCATACCTACGATCATTGTGGCGTTCTAAGGGGGAGGCCTTTGATCAACAGTCGACGTCTTTCGGCTGATGAGGATGATGAACCATATCTACGATATTTCTACATTGTTACCATGATATCGACAACTAAAAGTTCACAATAAAATAAAAACCATGTTGTCCTAATATAAATTTAGAAGACCTGATTGGCGCAGTGGCTAAGCGATTGGACTGTTGCACTAAGGGTTGCTGGTTCGGCTGGATGTTTGTGTATGTAATATTTTATGTTTGTAAAACGCACCCACGGTACAGAAGAAATTCTTAGTATGGGGCGACGTTTTAAACAGTAATAATTATTATGCTATTCCACATCTCTTAAATTTTATTTTTAATTTCGACATCATCTATACTAATATTATAAAGCTGAAGAGTTTGTTTGTTTGTTTACTTGAACGCGCTAATCTCAGGAACTACTGGTCCGATTTGAAAATTTCTTTCGGTGTTAGATAGCCCGTTTATCGAAGAAGGCTATAGGCTATATATCATCACGCTACGGTCAATAGGAGCGGAGCACCAATGAAGAATGTTTCCAAATCGGGTTGATTTTTTTCCATTCGACAGCTTCCCCTGCGTGCGCTGCGTAAACGTTTTAAGATTCGCCAAAATCATGTACGACAGAATTGTTCTGATTTGCATTATCACTGTCCAATTTTTGCGTTAGTGTTACAAAATACTATATTATTATAGTCAATGTCATATTATAGTTAAGACATACATATATTGTGTCACTTAGTCCGGGTGAGAAAACAATCATAGAATACTTTGCTGTTTCCGAATATCCACGCGGACGGAGTCGCGGGCACAGCTAGTGGTATATATTTCAAAAGTATACCAGCTAGGTACATATAAGACTAAGGATAAAATAAATTCTAATCCAACGATTTCTTTATACGTAGCCTTTAAATGGTACCGACTGCCGACCTATCTCTTCGCATTCGGGGTTAAAGACAGCCAGCCATTAAAAATACGTCACTTCCAGGCCTTAACCCTCCTCATTCAATTCTACGACAGTATTTTCTTTCATTCCCATATCTGCTTAAAAGACTAGTATTTTCAATGTGCTTAACTCAAGAGCTCCATTTTCGCTAAACGCTTACCTATTTTTGGCTGACGTGGAAGTACAAAATTACGAATTTAGCTAGCTGCGCCCCGCGGTGTTACATTTTTTCGGGATAAAAAGTAGCCTATGTGTTAATCCAGGGTACCAACTACCTTCACACCAATTTTTATCTAAATCGATCCAACCGTTTGAGCGTGAAGACGTAACAAACATACAAACACACTTACAAACTAGCTTTTTTTAATATTAGTGTGATATTAATTTTCACATGAGTATATTCACGATCGTAATCCCCAACGGGAAAGACAGAGACCTTTATCAGTAGTATACACCAGTTTTTATCCGACTGCGCCAGAAGAAGGGTTATGTTTTTGAAGTGTATTTTATTCTTGACTTTAAGGTATTTTTAATGGTATACTTATCTATATTAATATGTATGGGGGGACAGTATGGACGGTAATGCAATATAAACAAAAACGTATGTGAGCCCGATGTATGAAGCAACGGGCAGTTACTGTGCACTGGTCCGATTGAACGGTCAAATTGGGTCTAACGCGAAATATATCCGGGGAACAAACTGGTGTTTCTATTTGACCCTGGACATCTACCAGAAGAGGCAGTACTCAAACTAGGTATCGACTAAAACTATCTAGTGTAATAATGATACCTAAAAGGCTACTGTTTACACATGATAGTCATCATCATCAGCCGGAATACGTCCACTGTTGAACAAAGGCCTCCCCCGTAGAACGCCACAATTAACGACGGCTTGCCATTTGCATGCACCGGTTGCTACACTAACACTTGATAAAACAAACATAAACATAACATCACGCCTGTATTGCTCGAAGGGGTAGGCAGAGGTCAACATACAGTACACCCACATTTTGCCAGGTATGTTTTTAGGTCCCAATATAATAGGGGGCGAGCCTATTGCCATCAACCGGGCACAAATCCAGACTCCGTGCTGCTACTGAGATTTATGTAATGGAAAAACGCTGTAACACTTTGCCCGACTCGGGATTCGAACCCAGGACCTCGTGCTCAGCAGTTTAGCAACCACTAGACCAACGAGGCAGTCAAACACTTGATATTAATTCATTACTGTGTCTGGTGTAGTTAACCATCTCTTCTTATTATATAAGACATCATGAACAAACACCAAATACCTTTTCAATTTATTTATTTATTTATTTATTTATTAGGCAAACCAACGACATATTTACAATTAAGATTTGTGACATTATTTCCATAATTTATGTACAGTGTAAATACGTCACTTACAGGTCTGCACACCATTTACATACAAACATGCTATAAAACAGATATTAAATAACAATAACAAAAATTAAGTTAGCTTAGTTACATATAAATAATCAAAAAATAAGTAATTATAATATAATTAAAATTGACATTAATAACTTAAAATTAGTAAAGATAAATCAAGATTAAAATAAGTAAAAATAAAATTGATCCATAGAAATCTAAAATAAGAGTAAGAGTAAGGCAGCCGATCACAAAGTAATATTTAAATTCAGGATCTTAGCTTTAAATTGCGACATTGTGTTGAAAAATATGTCGATATCGATGTTGTCTGAGCAAGCCCTGTTATACAGGGACACCATTCTGTTTAGTGGTGCGTGTTGACCTAGATTTGTTCGACTAGATTTTGTTGCAAACGTTCTAGTGGTACGGGCGCGGCGGTGCACATGTCGAGGAACGTCGACATTAACTTTCTGGAGGAGGTCAGGGGTGGACGATATACCATTCACAATTTTATAGAGAACTGAGAGGTCATGAAATGATCTTCGTTTTTTTAGCGAGTCTAATTCAAAGTAACTGAGCCGTTGTATGTAGTCAGCTCTATAAGGACATTTCTGATCTTTAAACCTCAGTAATCTACAATACAATACAATACTTTTCAATGCCAATACTAACCCAAAACATGAAAAAAGGTGAGCTAGATTTAAGTTCCAGAAATCGATTCTGACCTTCAACATGAACACGTACCAAAATTGATCCAAAAACCTGCTAATAAATTTGATTAGAAAACTCCAAAGGCTATTGGTCTAGCAACTTTTGTTACGAACAAACTTTCGCTGTGTCATCAGATTTTTCCAGTAACAACTGTGTTTCGGTAATATTGAATGGAAACACACGATTCTCTGTGATGTGTCTATTTTATCGTGAAATAATTTACAGTAAAAGTAATTTTAATTCCTGCATCAGTTGCTTATTCAAAATGGTTTTCAGTTGGACGCAGTTTTGAGGCTTCTCGTAATTTTAATTGGAATGATCCAAGTATATACCTAACTCATCATTATTAAAATCATTTTAATAAGTAAAACTAATGGCTAATAAATATGCATTAATACCTATACATTAAGGAATATAAACCCATAAATAACGTCCGTATATATAAACCACATATACACGTCTCTATAACTACCGAAATTGCTCGAGCATGTTAACATCGCCGGGAACCGTTGGAATTGGAGTGCAGTAAGTACTAAGCAACCCGATAAGTTCGCTCAGTAGCACTTAGAATTTCATAGGATACTCCTTACTAAGATAACCGCCGCGTCACCGGCATTCCCACATCGCTGTATGCACCCACGAATTCCCACCTTTGTGGCACGGTACACCACACTGGCATTTGGGAATTTTACGCGAAAGCCAATGGTTATTTTAACCCGTCCAGTCTTTGTCATAGTCGCCGGCTACTCGTTCGCGCATGTTCGTTTTATCTTGCATTAATTGGCGGGTACCCAGTAAAGAATTTTCTTTGAAATTGTCAAAGAATTGTGTCAGTGAATTATTTTTGTTAATTCTTCTTTTGCTTCTCATTTGTTGTTACAGTGATAGTTGGAAAAGATTAGGTTGTCTTTAAGATTGCTGATGTGATAAGACGGTCTATTGTACGAGTACAAAGTTTTTGTGTAAATACTCCTTAGTCTGTAACTTCCATGAATCTGTCTGAAAATGTACAATAAACAGAAGTCTATCTATCTAATAGACAATCAGATAGGTTGGAGAGATAACACGTGAAGTTAAAGCTGATACCTAAACAAATAAATTTCTTCTTTTCTTATTGCGTTCGTATCACATAAGCAAACTTGCAGAATCAGTATGAATACTCTTTGCAGATATTTCATATGTAAGGACGATATTTCACATGTAAGGACAATATTTCACATGTAGGGACTACGCAGAGTGTGCTAAAAGCAGAAACTCAATATTTATCCCACCGCATCTTTTTATCGTCATAGTTAATATTAATTTCAGTCTATCTCTTAATATTACTAACAAAATATTTGCGGACTACATAGTTCACTGTTAAAACTAATTCTGTAGAATATCTATCATTAAACATCAAGTATGTATTGACTTACATACAATGAGCTGCTTACACGCTAATTGGATGCTCTTTAATGTCAAAATCCCCTTACATTCTGATCTCATCAACGCACAAATAGAGCGTAGTGATTAGCAGTATAGTGGAGTTGCATCAGTGCACATTTCAATGATAACTAATTGGCTAAATACCTTCCAATTATACCTCATACCAATCTCACAACTTGCGTGACAAAGCAAACAATAAAATATTCAATTCTTGATCAAAAATAAACAGTTTTATGTTCGAAAGACAGACATAAAATTGGTTGTCCGTGCAGAACATGATAAAAGCCGTTTCAATGATAAAACAAAAACATCTATTCCAAATTCAACGACAATATTTTTTCAAGCTACAGACTGTTTTCTAGAACCACTTGAACTAACACCTAAGATTATGTCCCGTTGATAGAATTTCAACCTTGCTGCTCTTTGAATTTAGATGCAAATTCCGATAGAGGTGGCAGATAACTGTGTCACAAGGACAATGGGAAAATGGTAATATCCCGGTATCAGAACAATAACAATTGGATACGGAATTGTAAAGAAACAAGACACCTCTGAGCGTATAGGTGTTATAAAAATTAATGGCAGACTTGTATTTGAAGATCTGAGTGTGGATTCAGATTCGATTTCTGTAAACAAAAGCATATAAACTTTTATATATTCTAAGTGTTCAGAAGGTTAAAGTAAAATTTTATTGTCTTTGTGTTCAGTCGTCGTCGAATTTCCAGTGACGTCAGCATTATCAGATTGAATACTTATGTAGCTGCAGTTTAGACAGAACTATTTCTTTTATCTTCTTTACTTTTCTTTTGTATTCTGTTCCTTTGAAATGCTCTTTAGGATTTGAAATGAGTTTCATGTTCTAGAATTAACTTTACCTTCTTATTAACTTAACTCTTATTCCCCTTTAAGCTAGATTTATTATCTTACACCTGAAAGCAGAAACTGCAAGGACAACTCTGTCCATGACTAGCTGACATATAATTACCAATTTTTTCACTGTATTGTGATAGACAATTAGGGATTACGTCAAGTCTCAATGAGAATAATAGAGAGAGTTGCGTAATTGTTAGGCTTTTTTTTAAACAGAGGTTTCTGTAAACCTATTTATAGCGATAGGCTTCACCCATATAAACCTATATAAAAATAGGATGCATAATGCATCGTGACATTAATAACATTTTGTTTTACTTTTATCATCATCATCATTAGCCGAAACACGTCCACTGTTGAACAAAGGCCTTAGAACGCCACAATGACCGACAGCTTTGCAATTGCATTCACCGGTTGCCCGCAATTCTGACGATATCGTCGGTCCACCTGGTGGGAGTCCTATTTTTATACCTGCCTATTATTCAGTCAATTTTATTTCGGAATAAAATTTTCACATTGGAAACACATACCTTCAGACTGAATACATTTCAACTTTTATAAATGGTATTCATATTTATGTATGTTGGTTTTGTCAGGGCTGTTTTGGATGTCTAGACATTCTGATGATATTATTTGAAATTTTAATGCTACCTTATTTTTAACACCAAAGCTGTCTAAGGCTATTAAACCAATAATCGAATCTGTATTCGAATATTGGTTTAAAATCGTATTTTGCGAAATAAATGTTTTACTTTAACCAAAAATCGCGTTGGATATTTTTATATTTTATAATAGTACTACAATTAATCAATACGGAGAATATACCTGCCCCTATAAAGAACATCATTGTCACCTACTTAGAACTAAAAAGAAGGAAAAACTTTTCTGAGCGACGTCAAAAGATTTTAATTTACGGTAAGAACATTTTAATTTGAGAGATTGAGTTTGAGTTTGGAACTGAAGGCTTTGCAGAGTAAGCAGAACTCCTGGCGATGTCAACACGAACTTCGTTGGTATATCGTAGAGCTTTGTGAGCCGTTGTATCAAAGCAGGAAGTAGTGGCAGCTTATCAGTTTGTAATCTGTTGGCAAGTGAAGTCATTATGCACTTTAGATCAGACTAAAGCCAAACAGTTTCTTTTGGTTTTTTTCTGAGCTGGTCCTGGCAATGCTGTTGTCAGCTGGCGAAACAGTGCTGAGTGCCTTTTCTGGAGATTTGTTTGGCCTTTTTATAGTTTTGCTGGTTAGCTAAAGCATCATACATAATATTAACCGTTTATATATTTCCAGTGAGTGAATTAAGATACATTTGTTACCTTCATGGATACTTGAAATAAACAAAACCTTTTTATCATATAAACACTTGAAGCATGAGAAAATTAGAATGGTGACCCTGAGGAAAGTCGTGGAATCATGGATAGCACGATGAACCATTCACCAACCTCTACTTACTTACCCTGAACTAGACTAACAAACTTCGTCAAAGTCCATTTAATGTATTGTTTGCACTATTATTAGATGACTAATAATATAGACAAATACATCAGACTTAATAGATGTATGCATACAAACAAACAAACCCCACCGGGAAGTTAAAACTATGCCTGACACATTGTGGATCTAAATATTCACTTGAAATACGTGTACGAGTGTTAGATGCTGAGCTCGGCAGAAATAATGAGATCGTTGCGTTAAGCATTGTTTCGAACTAGCCATTAAGATAATATTTCATTAGGTCTTCTATTGCAGAAGGAATCTGAATGAAAAAATGCAGTATTTATTGCATATTTTTGTAAAATATCTGATTCTGTCCGAACTACGATGAAATTTGGTAGGTACTACATCATCATCATTAGCGGGAAGACGTCCACTGTTGAACAAAGGCCTGTCCTTTCAAACGCCACAATGAACGACAACATGCCATTGGCATCCACCAGTTGCCCGCAATTCTGACGATATCGTCGGTCCATCGGGTGGGAGGGAGGCTTGCCAACACTGCGTCCAGGCATTACAAAGGTAGATAAAAATGTAGTGATGGACAAAGACTAAAAAAAAAAGACAATTAATGCTATTGCCTTTTACGGGTCACACTTATGGCCCCAAATATCTAACTGATAATTACCTTATTGCGAAAAAACAACTTATTCCTGTTATTTACTATATATTCCGGTTATACTCACGGGTGAGCCGAACTGTTCAGCTCGCGACTCGGCTGCGTAACCAGCTCATGAATAAGGGCTCCGATCGAGTCCGAAACTAGTCGGGCATTCCCGAATACACCCGTGAGTATAACCGGAATATATAGTAAATAATATGGATAACACTCACGAAAGTTATTATAGTAAAACTTATTCCTGGCCAGCATTTCTTTCTATAACTCATCCATTCATAGTCACCACGCTTCTTTATCTTTTCTCTGATGTAAGAAACCACCTGGTGCTCTAAGTGTTTTCACTCGCAAATCATGTAACTAACGTCGCAGCGTAATAATACCATTCTTAAAGCCGTTAACTAACCACAAATAATAAATTACACCAATCTCCAAACCAATCGTAACCTAAACTTCATCGAAATAAGAGTCATTATCCAGAGAACGTGTGCAGTATAGTAAATGTGAGATATATTAAATTTTATATCAGCGCCATCTGTTACTGTAACAATAAATTAAAATGAGTTACAAGGAAATTACTTTGGTGTAACTTTTTCGTGAAATATCGCATAATCCTATTTGTATTAAAAAAGTTTTGCTCCCCTTGATTTGATTTCTAAGGATAATAATGTTTATGTTGGGAAAACAACACATAAAATGCATAAGTTTACTATAGTACACAACCTGATTTAAGCTCTAATGCTAGGTCAAAATACACTTTCGGCGACAACATATTTACCATAGTCAATATCATCTGGCGGAAGACGTCCACTAATTGAACAAGCATATTTATTAACCACAAGGTTTGTTCATTGCGGCGTTCTAAGGAGAGGCCTTTGTTCAACAGTGGACGTCTTCCGGCTGATGATGATAATGAGCCGCTTTAGTAGTCATTGTCTAGGGATTACTTTTTGGTTTCGGCTAGTGTTATTTAAACGGCTATGAGTATCTACTAGTGCTTGGAGACACGAAAATAAAATACTTAAACATTAATTTGGAAAACAATCTTGGAATATATGACACGAATTCAAGTATAAGTAATAAAATGATTCCAACATTCATGTTTCAAAGAGACACTCATTATTTTAAGTGTACCATAACATCACTAACATACGTAAGAAAATCTGAACGTTAAAACTAACAATATACATATTCACTGCTTTCTTAACAACGTATGTAAAGCGGGCAACCCACATTCTGCAAGCAACGTAAAAGCAACAAAAAAATAAACGTGTATTTTTTTAACTCGAAGCAAACGCTCGTCGAGTCGAGTGCACATAATTACCGTATTTTTTGGTGAAACAGAAACATTTACAGTTAAATCGTGTGCAGGCACCGTCAAGAAACTAGGTGCCATTTAATTCGTTGGCAGAATTTACTTTTTATATTCACTACGACTGGATTTATAGGTATGGATATTTTTTTAACTAGAAGGTACGGACACGGTACCGCGAAGACTTATGCAGGATAAGAGAGACCTATTAGCAGTAGGCGAATTCAGGCTGAAGATCATGTTAATGATACACACATACATAAAGTCACGCCTGTTTCTCTGAGGGGTAGGCAGAGACCACGGATTTTCATTTGCTATTATCCTGAAGTGGAAAGCTTTTGTAGAAGAAACTTTGAACCTTAACAATGTCCATTCTGACACTATTCGTGTTAAGCAATTACGGTAAACATCATCATCATCAGCTGGAAGACGTCCACTGTTAAACAAAGGCTCCTAAGAACGCCACGATGACAACTTGCTATTTGCATCCACCGGGAAACATGAGTTTGGGAAATTTCGATATCATATACTTTTGAGGCTGACTGTTTGAGTCACCTTAAATATATTAGTCACATTTAATATTGCCAGGCATCAGACACGATTATAATTCAGTGCTGTCGTTGTGTCGCGCTGTTGGAAGTATCCAGCAATGAATTTGGAAGACGACAGCGAACGCGTTATAGAGGTATATTAAAGTCGTCCTCATGGTGCAGAATATCTTGAGTAAGACTTCTAGTTTTTGACAAATTGTAATACGGTATCTGTAGCGACGCTAAACAGTTTCGCTATGAACTTGCTGGTACTTTGCTAGCCAATTTATTCACAAGGACACAATAGCTTTTGCATATCCAAATATGCATCTATGACGTATGAGACAAGGTTTTATCAAAAACGAAGACTTGTTACGGGGGTTATCTTTTGACATTCAATTTTTGTTCATGTATTAAAGATTTATTACACAACATCACGCCTGTATTCCCTAAGGGGTAGGCAGAGGTGTGTAGTTTACACATATATCGCCATATCTGTTATCGGTCCCAATGTAATAGGGGGCGAACCTATTGCCATAAACCGGTCACAAATCCAGGCACTGCACCGAGCTGCTACTGAGAATTAACACTTTGCCTGACCCGGGATTCGAACCCAGGACCCTATGCTCATCAGTCACGCTAAGCTAGCGCTAAACCAATGACAATCATTTAAGTAAATGATATAATTATGTAGACTAGCATTCTTTAGTGTAATAATATTTTTAGATATCGTCGAAGTTCTGACTGTAAATACTTCCTTTACTTCTAATTGATTGTTTTGGTTTTCTAGCGTATGTTAGGAATAACAAACAATTAAAGGCAGTCTTCTTCGCTTTGACTGTAAATAATATTTTATGACAGCGAGTTTTTTGAGTGCTTCTGAAAAAAAACTACATAAGAAGTAGTCGTTCGACGACCTGATTAGCGAAGTGGCTAAGCGATTGGACTACTGCGCTAAGGGTTGCGGGTTCGATTCCCGTATGGGGCAAAACTTTGTGCGAACCACGGATGTTTGTCCCGAGTCTGGGTGTTTGTGTATGTGATATTACATGTTTGTAAGACGCACCCACGACACAGGAGAAATTCCTAGTGTAGGTATTTAAAAAAAAAAAAAAGATATTGACTGTATAATCATCAAGTATGCGACAATTACATTCCGCAATGTACTTGTATCTATCAAATTCCTTACATATGGAAATTTACTCATGATACCGTTAACTATCAGGCCTCTGATCAATTATTTGATGAGAAGAACAAAATATATGAAACTAGGACTATAAATAAACTGGTAAACGTAAAAGAAACAGCTGAAAATATTCTTGAAATTTTTCAATGTAGCTCTGAACAAAATTAAATAATATGAAATTTTGCACTCCACGGCTACATGGAAATGGGTGCTTATATCCTCCTGTAGGGGAAACGAGTTTAATGAAAGTAGTAATAATATAACACTGACAAAAAAATTGTAGTGGCTGACTGGTGTAAGAACCGTTTACATGTTTACTAGAGAGTGTGTTCAAAACCAAACCAGTATTATGGATTTTGCAATTTCAAAACATGATAATTTTTAAACAATTATAAAAAAAAACTGCCTCGTTGGTCTAGTGGTCGCTAAGCGCGACTGCAAAGCACGAGGTCCTGGGTTCGAATCCCGAGTCGGGCAAAGTGTTACTGAGTTTTTCCATTAGGTGATTCTCAGTGGCAGTACGGAGTCTGGTTTTGTGCCCGGTTGATGGCAATAGGCTCGCCCCCTATTACATTGGGACTTATAAACATAACTGGCGAAATGTGGGTGAACTATATGTGCACCTCTGCCTACCCCTTCGGGGAATACGGGCGTGATGTTATGTTATAAAAAAAATATTCTAACTTATAAATGGAAAACTTGTTTTTCAGCTTTTATTTTAAAAAATCTTTATCATTCTGACTGATTTAATATAGAAAACCTGTCAAAACATCAAATAATTTAATTGCATTTAAATAGTTGGCTCTTATTCAATAAAAACTGTATACCAGGCGTTCTACGTACGATTAAACATACATGTAGCCATGAAGATAACAGTTTGGTTCCGTTTAGTTCCCCCGAGTTTCGAGATATACATAAACTTAATCCTCGCGGTAAAAGTCCGGAAACATTCATGAAATAGTTCGCTGGAGACAATTCCCTACATGAGCCTTATGTAACAAATAGAAATGGACTACATTAGAGCGATACAGAAATGAAAATGTATGGTTTCGACTGGCTCAATGGGTTCCATCTCGACACGATAGTCTTTGGTATTTCGATACTCTTGATATTTCTCCCAATTCTGAGTTTTTGTGCAATTTTTTTTTTCTTAAAAATCGTCGCCCCACACTAGGAATTTCTCCTGTGTCGTGGGGGCGTTTCACAAACACGAAATATCACACACAAACATCCAGACACGGGACAAATATCTGTGGTTCGCACAAAGTTTTGCCCCGTGCGGGAATCGAATCCGCAACCCTTAACGCAGCAGTCCAATCGCTTAGCCACTGCGCACATCAAGTCATCAAATATACTTTAAGCTTGTGTCTTGAAAAAACACCCAAAATACAACAGAAATCCCTTATGCAACGTTCCGTAAAACACAAAATGTCGAATTACTTTCTCAAGACATCTCCAAAATACTCCGAAAGCAACGTAAAACTCCAGGTGATTTTAGACCAAGTTCCATTGCCGACATGAAATATTTTAATGGCAGGACCCTCAAATGGAGTAGTTTAATGCTGCAAAGCTTTTCATACAGCGAGTACTTTAAAAATATAAAAACTTCACATTAAACCCATTAAATGTCAAGTTTTATGTGCACGTATTAATTTGTCGGGCTGTAGAATTCCTGTACGTGTATGCGGTTGTGGGGAATTATGTATCTTTTAGTTCGAATGTTGTGGCGACGGTTATGGTCTGGCTTTAATAGTTTTAATGGATATTGTTGAAGGGGTTTTATATTTCTCTTAATGCAGTTTTTAAATAAAACAATAAATTGAGTGGCAGCTGTAAATATGGTGGTTTTGGGCTTAAAGTACTGGTCGTGCTTAAAGATGAAGCCAAATATAATGAGGTGATGGAAAAGGAGACAAAAATGCACGTTAAAATTAAACTTCCTTGTGAGCAATAATAACAATGACTATAGGTCTGTACATTCTATGAGATAAAACATAGGAGGATTAAAAAAGTATAATATTTAATACTAGAAACAGTAATGCCACTACAATAGCAATTGAATTGAAAATTCTGAATAAAAATGTTCAAGAATTGAGCTATGATATTGTTTTAGGTTTAATGCGAACTGACACGAACAGTTTTGCATAAACTTTAACTGAATGCAAACAAGCAGGTTTTATGTTATTCTTTTATCACCACGGGAAATACGGAAGCATCTATCTACATCAAGAAAACATGTGTTTTATGAAGACATAAAGTCTTACGTGACTGTTTTCCATTTTATGGCAATTTTAAACCATATACTTGTTGAAATTCTCTATAATAATATCTGCGCCACTGATTTTATTGCAGCGAAATATGATGAAAACCATGCGTAAATCCAACATGAAGATACTGTTACGATTGGTGATAAAGAAAGACTTAACAATAGCAAGTTATATGGTAAAACTTAAATAATTATAATATAAAAGATATCGGTAGTTGATATACTTGGGGAAGTCAGTAAAACAGAACATACTCATTCAGTCTATCATGCAAACGAAAATAGCTTGATCTTGCAATCTCGATCAGCAATGTTTGGTCAAAATTACACCTTTGAAAGTCAAAGCCAACTTCGTGGTGCATGTGATCAAAGCAATGCTTTGAAGTACTAAATGTAACTGGGGCTGATGAAGATTTTAGATCAAGACTCATTCTAAAAACTGCACATTTAAAACCAACGATTCAACGTCATGACGAATAAATTTAGTATGCAGACATAGAAATGCTTAAGTTGATTAAAAACTGTACTTAATATAATCAACTTTCACAAGAACCCTTAACACAATTGATTTTTAAGTAAGCTCAATTAAATGCCTTTTGAATTACTAGACACAGCGCAGACGAAGCGTCTATTAAAAAGAACCTGTTCTAAGATTAAATTTACTGGAAGTTGCTACGCCCGCATTCCCTTGGGGCACTAAGCTTCAATGCTGCTGGTTACTGAGCAGACAAGATTGCCGTGATGTTATAAAATGATACTAAGCTAAGAATACTTGATTAAATTGCATTTAAATATTGCTTGTTTGTATCTCGAGGTATGATTGCACTTCTAAAGGATAATTTGTAAATAGGAAGTCTTATAGTCAGGGATCCACGAACTATTTTTTAAATTGATTACTATCAAGCTAATTTTCCCTAAATAGCTTCAATTTCTTAATTCTTTGATAAGACATCCAACTTGTTTTCCTACAAAAATTGGCGATCGTAGTAGCTAACAGGGGTAGCACATTTTACTACATTCAATTTTAAAAATGGTATACGGGTCACTGACACTTTGGTCTAGTTCTCTGTTAAATACATTTTGATACTTAATTTTTCTTTAGCCTTCAGAAACTATTAAAAATATTAATGAATAAGCTATGAAATTTCTCTTGGCAATAAGCTTAAACTCGGACAACAAATTCAGAGAGTAATAATTACACATTTTTAAATGAGATCGAAATTGGAATCAAAATTGTTATTAAAATTCTAAGTTGATTTATTACTATTGATACGAAAGCTTCAAAACTTCTAACAGGTTTCTTAAACGCCAAACCAAAAATATAACCCAACAAGAACATACACAACAAAGTTAATATTATTTACCTACAGAATCAGAATCAACAAATCTTTAGAGGGATCCGATTGAAATTGCAAATAGATTGGAAGGCCCAGAATAGGCTTGATCCGGAATAACACGCGTATATCAAATAGTGCATGAAATTTTACCCAAAATGTAATCAAGAAGGATCCCTTGTGTACTATACGTATGAGTAGGTACATTTGTTTATCTACCCATAAGTTTTCAACGCTTTTAGGTTCACGAATGGGTCTTGATGATAGTTTTATGTATGTTCAGTCCTTGATGTTAACTTATTGTAATTTTCTATTTACGAATTACTAAATCGTGTTGGAGTTAAAAACTGTGAAGCTTGTTGTTCGTGGGTCAAAACTCCTTCTCCTTGAAAAAAACCTTTTGAGGCAACGAGGCTTGTATCATGTGGGCCCAATGAATGGCAATAGGCTCGTCATCTATTTTTATGAACTTAAAATTAACGGCAACCTATGGGCGTATCATTACCTAACATTAGGTTAAGACTTTTACTAACAATATATGGAGCTTTAACTGAATTAAATAAAAAAACTTCTATTAATGGAGAAAATATCTGCTTACACCTTCGGAGATGACGCGCGATTGTATTACGTAGGTATATTTAAACACTGCTATATAAAATTTTGCTATATTCATTAATTATAAAACTTTCAGCAATAAAATCCGCGCGGTTTCATAATATGGCGTTCGATTTTACCAACGAATAATGGAACCTTAAACATTAAATATTTTATGTGACGACACGAAAAGTCGTTTAATGACAATAGAAATCACGTTCAAATTTATTATCATTACTTGCTGCACCAGAGATAATTCCAATTCTGCTGAGATAGGAACCATTAAAAGAGTCGTGTTCAATTCATGACGACACGAGAGAAGAAACTAATTTTGGTATTTCGTTTTATTTATTTACTACCTCTTGGGTTTTATGTGCGCATGTCCAAATTCCTTTTCTCTATGCAAGAAGAGGCTTGAAGATGAGTTTGTGAGAACTATTTATTAGTAAATTCCGTCTGGTATCTATTAAGTAAGCTGCTGACAACTTTTTTCAATTCAATTGGAAAGGTTTGCTTTGTTACCATTAACATCTAAATTCCCATTATTTTGTCAGTTCTTGTTCCCGTCAAGTGACATTTATTCCTCAAAAATGTCCGTTATTCGTACTATTGTAAACATAACTACGTTAAAATTAATTGATGAATTATTGGATTCAGGTAAACAATTGATATATTGTCCAAATTCAATACCATGTTTTATACCAGTTACAAAATTTGTTGCAATATTAATGAAATAGTTTATTAACGCATGCATTGTTAGTTACTGAAATAATAGTAATACTATGTATACTATGATTAATTATTCTATTTATAAATGACTATCCGAACTATATCATACAACAGCTAAATCGAAATGAACTGCGTACTTCATAATAAAAAATAAATTAACAGCCAATGACTGCCCCACTGCAGAGCAAAGGCCTCTAGTAAAAAAATAATTGAGAATAAATCGCCACGCTAGGTCATTGCGGTTTAGCGATTTCACATAATGAAATGTAGGTTTCCTCACGATGTCTTCCAACACCATTTGTCAATGGTGTCGTAGATCAAGTGATTACATCAAGGTTCATAGATTATACATTACCTATTGGCTATAACATATTCACAACAATCCGCCTTCATAAACAATTAGGTATACACTCAAGCACGAACTCAAGATGGAGCTCAGCTTCCTATCTACTCTTACTAATAGTTAATCTATTTGCTAAAGATTTGGGACATTTAGTGGTTCAAAATGAACTAACAAGCAATTCACATAACATTCTTCATGGGAAACTCGCACCTGTTTTAGACTAAGTATACATAAATAATCACCACACAGGAAAACAATATGCACCTTATAATCAAAATAAGCATCAAATTGACGGCGCTGCTTGCCGATAATTACGTTATTACAATGGAAGGCTTGTAATTTAAAAAACGCATGGCTTTTCATATAAAAATTGATTTATGGCTGCTTTTATAAGTGTAATTTGATTTTTTGCTGTAAGTATGGGCTCGCGTGAAGCTATTTGTGGCTTGGAATCATGAATAAGGTATACGGTAATTGTTTTTATTGGCTTCGTCGTAAGCTATGAGGTTTACTAAAGACATTTTGCGTCAATTTTATGTAATTTTATGGGATAATCGATAATAAGTAAATAGACATCCAACAACAAGTATTCACTAATCGTTAACATAATTTTTAATCATTTTATAAAGTTTCCTGCATAAAAATAAACAAGCTTTGTCAATTTTGGTAAAGCTTACGGTTTGTTTCTGAAGATAAGATTTCGACAATCAACGTACCATGACGATGTGAAAAAAGAAGAACATGTTTCTTTTGAAACTATTCCCAAATCCAACCGACCGGAAAAGCACCAATTCCCAATCCTTGACCCACAAACATCCGAGATTCAAAACAATTTAAACAAGCATAATTTAATAAAACAGTGCGTCCCCCGAGACAAAGTTTGGAGCGAATAAAAAAAATCGTTTTCTGGCTAACAGTTCAAAATTTCATCGTGAACCCTTTTAAATAAGTCACGCAACGGGACAAGCCGGGTTTTATCTCACGATAAAAGTAAAGTTGGGTTAGTACATAATTAAGTAGGCGTAACCGCTGATATGGGCCTACAGAGGCTGGAAGAGACTTCATAAAGTTTATTAGATCTTGATTTGTTGAGTGAAGTGAAAGTTTTGACAGGTGCTTTGATATCTGTAGCTTGCTTGCACACTTCGTTTGAAGATCTACATGACAGGGTTTATATTAATAATGAAGATTTCATTTGTACCGAATGACGTGAAATATGGGAAAGTAAAGAAGCTTCATCACGTCTCCATTACTTAGAGTGATTGATAGAGACTTGCAGTAGCAGACCGTTATTTTTTTTTTATGTTCTTGATGCGTCTGCTACTATAATTAATGTTTTCGTGTTTTATGTTTACTTTATGTTATGTTTAATAGACACATTGTTTAGTTTGTATAATTGACCTGCGGCCGTTCTTACCGAACAAAATAATAAATAGTTTGTTTGAAATGTTTTGATTAATTATTGCATTTGGTGCATATTGGAAATTTGTATCGTCTTGTCACCACTCTGAAAATTGTATTTTGTAAATATTATGATGTGCTCCGAGAAGTTACTGTACTGCTTTTCACATCAGTAATGTTTTTGCTTTAATCTAAACCATAAATCTCTGCATTATAGACGATCAATGAGCTAAATGTACATCCTAGACCCCTCAACAAGGTAGACGACAGGTAGGCAGACCCAAACGGAGATGACGAGATAGACTCCTTTAAAGAGGACTAAACAGTGATTGCCCTTGATAAAGACATAATATAAAAAGAGAGTAGCGAGCCCTCTATTATAATAATAATAATAAACCCCTGCGCCGCTACGACAAATATAGAAGCATCTAATTAAATCAATATAGGAACAGTATTATCAATAGTCTTCAAACAATGAACTGATTGTATTTACCTACATAATGAAGCGTGCGGACTCTCTTCTCTTGTTTGTTGAGGACAGACACAATGAAGCATTTAAACACACTACGGCTTTACACCTGTTTATATTTGTATACCTGTTTAATTCAATTATTAATATTTTGATATGCCTTAGAATTGTGTAATTAATGATGCCTTATCAGAATTTTGTTGTTTCAAGTTATATTCGTTTTGTTAGTTGATTCTTTAGCTGGTAATAAAAAAATACTTTAGTATTAATCTTTTGAGACAGAACAATAACTTTTAACAAAATTAAAGTCAGATACCTCCTTCATCTCCAAATCTAAAACCGAAATCTTTCAAAAAAGTTCCTAAAAAATAAAAAGCCGCATTAAGTTTTTCGGGCATCCATGTCGGTCTTGACCCTTCATAACTCAGTCACTATCTCACGTCCTAGCCACATCCAGTTGGCCTTATCTCAAGTCGACCGGGTACTTAAACTGTCAAAGTTTGCACCATCCCTTGGCTTCGTTTCTTTTCAACACTCAAAAACTTTTTTCGGGAAGGAAACTGAGTATTTTTGATAAAGGATTGACAGTGTTTTGTTAAGCGGTTTATTTTTTTTACATGGGGTTGTACTTTAAAAGAAAATAAATGGTTGGAAGGGTTAAGTTATTTTGGAAATTACCTGAGAGAATCCATTTTTTATATTAAATCAAATTATGTGACTAAGTTAAACTTAAAGATCAAAAAACGTTTAATTTATTCAGTTAGATAATGATACTAGGACATAATACAGATGAAGATACTAACTTGTAATTTTCCGATATTTTTGGTTAATAACAAGTAATGTAAGTTAGAGAAAACAACTCAAGAAAATAAAACTATCAACAAATTAATCCCTAAATACATCTATGAACCTGCAAAACGAATGTGTAAAGCAAGTAAATAAAATGTTACAGAAATAAAAAGAAAATAAATTCGAATTATAAAGTCCTTTCTCAACAAATTGCTAGAGTCCACTGAGAAATTGGTTACTGCAGTATGTTTGGCTGAGGCAATTTGTATAGCGACCTACTATCATGTACATTATAAGTTTTAAGCTGAAAATACTTTCGGGATACGTTCGAATACTACGTATGTTGACCTAGTTAGACCCGAGTCAGTTCGGAAGATAAAATCTTTATGGCGGTTTTATAAAATAGTCTAAACAGAATTTTAATTCCATTTGCGTCGGCACTTTCGGAGCTATTAAATTTTAAATGTGAAAAGGACGTTTCTAAGTTTATTGATGAAATCAACGGTGATTATTAAGAGAAACTACAACTTCTATCCCTCTCTTTTTAATCATTTCAATTTATTTATTCCGTATTCGTTAGTCTGGTGATTGCTGAGTGTGACTGCTGAGCACAAGGTCCTGGGTTAGAATCGCGGGTCGCGCAATGTATTATTGGGTATTTCCATTAGGTAATGCTCAGTATAACTAGCAAAATGTTGGTGTACTATAGGTACACCTCTACCTACCTCTTCGGGCGACACAGGCGTAATGTTAAGTTATGATTTTATTATATTTATGATGATGCAGTTATCATTCCATGTTCTTAACGTACAGTCAAAATTATTCGTCTAAATAACTTCAACAATTGTATTGGTGATTATATTATTACGTATAACCAAGTACTTATTTAAACAACCTAATCATTAACAATATCATAACCATAAATCAATATGAGGAAGGAAAAATAGGAAATTGTCTTTTCTTAGTCGACATTTCATTATTTTTACCAAGAATACACCCGGTATTGTCGACAGGTTTCCTTATTAGCGAATTGATTATATACGTGATTGATTTATCACTTAGTTGGTATTAGCGTTTGTGGTATTGATGGATACTACAAACCCGTTGCAAGCAATAAATGATCCTTTTACGTAATTACCTATCGATATGAAGTTTATCATCATCAGCCGGAAGACATCCACTGTTGAACAAAGACCTCCCCCTTAGAACGCCACAATAAACGACAGCTTGATAATTGCATCCACCGGTTGCCTGCAATTCTGACGATATCGTCGTTCCACCTGGTGGGAGGTCTGCCAACGCTGCGTCTTATAATATTCATAATATTACAGTAATCTTAGTACAACTTGATAAGAAGCCTCTTCATTCACAATCGCGACTGCTGATCGTAAGGTTTTGTGTTCAATTTCCGAGCCAGGTAAAATATTGTTGGGTTCTTCCATCAGATAATATTCAGTAGCATGGAGTCTGTATTTGTCTATAAACGACAATGGCTCCCTTACTTGGGATCTAGCTAGCAAATGTGGGTGTAGTTGAAGAAGATATCGTGATTAAGCTAACCTAACCTAACTCTTCACGACGATATTACGTACTTATAGTAACATAACAATAGTAGACTGACGCTGGCTGGTGATGATATAAATGAAGTGTAAACATCTTAAAGCTGTTAAACAGAATACACAATCTCACAAGTTAAAGAGTTCCTGCTCAGAATTAATATTCTTTCGTTTTTTTTTTCAACCAAACCTAGCTGTGTTTCGGGCATTTACATTTTTCAAGAAGTAAGTCTTTCATATGCCCGAAGTACTGTCAAAACTTCAAAATCACTACGTAATTCTTGCATTGAAGTAGGCAATAACTGTCTGTGTGGCGAAAGGGTCGGCGTTAATGAGGCAAATGTTCGAGATGCCCACGTTCATCGGATTCCTAGCGCTGAAGGTTAGGTCTTTGTCATTACGTGATAGGAATTAGGATTAATAAATTCAATGTTTGTCTGAAAGGAGTTTAATTTTGAATTTAATTCAATTTAAATATTCGAACATAAAGAGCTAATTTTGTTTAATACAAGATTCTCTCGCACTTGGCTTGATTTCTCATATTTAGTTTTGAAGTGGTTTAAATTTTTTTTTACGTTTGATGCTATCGCCTTTAGATGTTTGATAAATGTTTCCCAGTCTAAGATTAATACAATTTTAGCAGGAAGACTAAAGCTCAGACGTAATTAAAATTAGTTTCTTGTACTTATAAACATTAATTACTATTCCAGATCACACACTTCTCTATTACTTTAAAAGGGGCACAGAGTTTTGCAGGAATATAATGTTACATAACTAAGAAGCTCTGGGAATAATCCTAAAATAAATTCAAGACTAGTCTTCAAACTAAAATTAGTAATGAACCAAAAGCTTACTAAGGTCAACGAAAAAATAATGCGGCAGTCACAGATAAAAGTCAAAGCAGAATTGAAAATGAGTTCTATTTTGATGAACTCTTAATACAGGTAGACAGTTCTGGCTGAAAGTAAGTTCGCCTTTGGAAAAGTTTGACTTGACATATTAATGCGTTGTTGAACTTCGCCGAGAAAGTTGATCGTCCTTTTAAATAGGCAGATTTTAAAAAGTTCTTAAATTTTTTGCTTAGTATGAAACTTCGTTGGGCAGTCTATGTTATTAACAAAAGACAAGCGACGGGCAAAAAGCAGCTGAATAAATTGACTCCCAAATCCACATAGAAAAGAACTGGCAAGTACGGTAATACATAATAATTAAAGCAAACCAAGGCTTCCTCTCAAACGTGGGAACAGAGAATACCACACGGTCAGGACTGTACTGCTAAGCCGCGAATCCCCTTTGTTACCGTGGAAGCTCGAGAGATTACGCTTTAAAAGCATTTTAGTGTGTAGGTTTTCGGCGGATCAACGTTTTTTTCTTTTTAAAGAAAATTGGACGTTGTCGAGGACGTATTGACTTTGTGTTGAGGTGAGTTTGTTAAGCCTTTAAGTTTCGTTTTACTTTTGTTTTCAGGACCTTTGCGAGACCTTTTTCTTCAGTGATTGATCTTATTGTCGCCTGGGACAGGTCACGGCATTGCTTAAAGAATGTCAAAAAACAGTGGCAAGTGGGATTACCTAGGATGATCTAGCCCTATTTAGATATCACTCGTAGAGACTCAAAACTAAGCAAAATGAGAAAGTGGAGTATCATCATTCGTAGTCCGACTTTAGCTTCTCCTAGGCACTGGTCTTTATTGTGCCAGAGGTGAATATTCACACGTTTTGGCAGTGCTTTCCATACGTTTATATAAATCAATATCTTCCTCTCTCATATGCTCTCTGAAGAAACAGAACCCTAATTCTATTCCGATCCCGACACAAAGTTACGCCGTGCGGTCAACAACGTCTGTCAAAGTGTTTAAACTTAGCCGAACGCGGAGCCGACTTATTACTGTTTTGTCACTTTGAAATACTACATTCAGAGTTGAATATTTACTTAGGAAATTGTCTGCATTATAAATTGTATAGATAAAAAATGTCGTATTAACAAAAGTTTTTTTGGTCCTTTTATCGAACCTGTTATAGTTTCCTTTATCGAACCTTTTCTAGGTCTTTTTATCGAATCTTTTCTAGTTCCTTTTATCTAACCTTTTTTATGCCCTTTTATCGAACCTCTTCTAGGTCTTTTTGTCGACTTCTCTACCTAAGATTTTAGCCTGAACATTGATGGTTTCCTGACACATACGTCATGTTTGAGCCAAGTAGATATCAAGACCAAATAAAGCTGTTCGTCGTTTATTTTCTAAATTAATTTCAGTTTCCAAACAAAACATTTACTTACTTCACCAGTCATAATATAGGTTAAAGATCTTACAGAATGTTTTTCCGAGACCCAATGCGATTGTAGGGCGACGCGAATAGTCATATTTATACTTCACGCTCCATTACGCTTTTATTTTCGATTTACGAGGAAATTGCGATGTGGAGACGGATTTGGACAGCAAACATTGACGTATAACCGTGTATTGTTGACTTATTTTATGGTTGTCGACGATTAATGAAACTATGTTTGTAGGTAATTAACTGTGCTCGTGTTTCCCGAAGATGTACAGGTATGTTCTTCTATTTAGTTCACTGGTTCTTGGCTTAATGGCAATGATTAATCAATCCACGATTCTGCGAGATTAAACAAAGCTTTCAACGTATGCCTTTAGCGATCTCAATAGGGATGCAGTTAATCATTCGGCAGCCTTCGCTTGAGATGTAATTCCTTGTTTATTGAGCTAGAAGGTCAGAATTACACACTTTAGAAAAAATACTTAATGATATTTATATTCATTATGTATGTGGGTTTTATTATCCCTTACCAAAATAAATTAAAATCAATTTACCATCTTTGGTAAAAAGTTACTCTACGGTAAAGAATCAGAATCTTCTTTAGTTTTATTTATATTCAAGTACTTATAAGATTTATTATTCTATTTGATATGAACGCTAATATCGTTGTATACATAAGAAGAAAGGCTATTAAATGAAAGTGGCATGTTACTCGTATACATATTAATGTACATATACGAGTAACATACCACCAAAAAGTACACCCACACTGTAATCGACGTGGGTGTACTTTTTAAAATGAATAAATCATTCACCTCAAGCCACTATGACCCAATTCTACCCACCAGCCAAGTTACATAATGTTTTCTACACCAATAACGTCAACAAAAAGCATAGACCCTATAGCATCTACAATCAGAAAATTTTCAAAATAAAATCACAATTCAGTTTAGTTGTAATGTCAAAACTGACAGCTATCTGTGAGCAGTTAATGTCAAAATGTAACATTTAAAAGCTCAAGGGCTGCTCCTAATTTAGAAATGCGATGTTTTGGATGACAGATCCTTTGATATTTTAATTCAATGGGTCCGTTATTTCATTCGTATTTCTATTAAGGAAATAGGCCCCTTGGGATTTGAGACTATATTATTAACATTTTCAAGTTATGTACATTGTGTTTTGCCATTGCTATCTGACTTATGTTACGTTTATTTTCATTGTTTGTATCGACTCACATAATACCCAGCTAGAGCTTGGTAGTTCCCAAATGACTGGCAAAGCGGTCCCTAACTGTAGAGCTAGCTTCGAAAAAAATTAAATTCGCCCCACACGTATTTTTCCTTATATTTTTTATAAACAACCGGTTGTCAGAGTTAAATTTTTCCTACATGCGTCTCACATACACAAAATATCACATACATAAACATCCAGACTTGGGGCAAACATTTGCAAAACGCACAAATTTTATCCCGTGTAAGAATGGAACTCACAAACCCTAGCGCAGCAGTCCAATTTCATCCACTGCGTCGTCAGTCAAACAATCAACGTTCTCAAAGCGAACTAAATCCGACAACTTTTGATTTAATGTTTAACAGTTTCCTCTTAGTATTTCGGTTTTGAGAATAGACACCCAATGATTAGGAAATAGTTTCCAACCTCAAGGGGTCTATTCTCGTTAAACACATCATGAACATATTCAAATTACTATCATGTCCTTAAAGTAAACAACTCATAGGTACCTACTTAGTTTACCAACACTTCATTTTCATAGTTCACTCTATCCTCACACACCATAATACCCCTTTGCAAGCACTCTAACTTGCCCGAGCGATTCTCAAAGCGAACTGAATCTGAAAACTATTCACATATTATTACTAATTCGGAGCACACACTGGCTGTCGTTTATTTAAATGTACTCCCAGCGAGCAAGTCAGGCGTGTGACTTAATTCCGAAATTCTATACCGAGCTTTATACAGTCGTGCATGTAGTTACCCCAGGAATCTTCAAAGCGAAATTACATTAAGTAGGTACAGACGTTGCTAATTGTTTCTAGAATATATTCTCTAGGGTATCCAAAAACGCTGGTCGTATGCTATGCATGGTACTGAGAACCTTTGACAGAAGGAAGGTTGATTTTTGGTATGA
The DNA here is from genome assembly GCA_946251915.1 of Abrostola triplasia. Lineage (NCBI taxonomy): Eukaryota > Metazoa > Arthropoda > Insecta > Lepidoptera > Noctuidae > Abrostola > Abrostola triplasia. The sequence continues at coordinate 1,532,087 of OX276434.1, read as the reverse complement.
GTGTAATAAGCTAGGTGGACTACTCCATCGTTACTTAGTTACTGCTTTGGTCTGCCGTCCCATTGGCCTATCAGAGTGAGGGAATAGGGAGTGCACCTGTGTTTGCGCGCATACTTGTGCACTATAATATCTCCTGTGTAGTTGGCTAGTCTTGGGTGAGACGCGCCGTGACCGGAATTCGGTGAGCAGAACATTATTATTATTACTCAGTTACTCGTTTTACTTCTTCACATCGGCATGAGTCAATATCCACATAGATTAGGTCGGCTTACTGAATCGTGACTATCTTAACTAACTCAATTCGTTAATTTGAGACCTCTTACAAATAAAAATATCTAATGAGCTAAATGGCACAATTAGACTTAATGAATGTAATTTTTGTTTTTTATTTTTATCACTTACTTTGTTCTTACATAACATACCGTTTTTACAGCTACTCACCCAATACGACAAACCACACGAACCACAAGACAATTCTTTGTCCGCACATTCCACATGACCTGAATTTTTCGACCACGTCTGCTTTTTGAAGCACTAGGTATGCATAGAACACAAAGTAAACTGCGCACAAAGCGATTTCAGCGCAGTCAGTGTTGATCTATTCATGTCAGTAGATATGTGCTCTGGTTAAAGATTGCTGTATATACGTCTATGTGAAAAGTGGGCCTATCTAAAAAGTACGCAACTTTTCATTTTTCGGTGAAAAATGCTTTGTTTTTTGACCAGAATATTCCAGTATTTTATGTGCTTGTTCCCACAAAGGCACATAGAGTACACGTTACTAAAGCTTTTGCTTCGGGGAATCCGTAAAAACTATGGACTGTAACAGGCTCAGAATTGTCAATGAAATTAGTTTCAAATTCTGCAACTTTCAATTTTACTATTCGCAAAAATTTGACTAGGACTCTTAATCAAATCTAAAGTAAGCTTATCGGCGTTTGTAAGCCATTTAATATTGCATTTCTAAAAATTATTAAATTCTGCCTTCCTCCATATTCACGCTTCAATCTTAAGCCATACTATAAAGCATTATAAGTAAGCGCTTGCCATTCCTAGCGGGTTCTAGCTCTTAGTCAGATAACTGAGAGGCTAGAATACCTATACGTACGCTCGTGTTTGCGATGCCCGCACTTCGCACAAAGCGTTATAGGAGGGACCGATACACAGGAATGGGGCTAGGTCATCGTTCGAATTGTCGTAGTTTATGAAATATTTTCTTTGAACACATATCTATACTATATAATTGCCATTCAACGTGGCAATGCTGCCAGTCGTTTGGGCACGTTCCCGGTTGACATCGATGGGGATTAATTTTTTTATGCTTTTTAACTTTTTATTTTCGAATATATTGTTTTTATTTTGTATTAGATTTAAGTTGTAAATAGTTATAATACTAGAGCATGGTTTACATACATACATAGCATCACGCCTGTATACCCCGAAGGGGTAGGCAGAGGTGCACATATAGTACACCCACATTTCGCCAGTTATGTTTTTTAGGTCCCAATATAAATAGGGGGCGAGCCTATTGTCAAAACATAAAAACATAAACATAACATCACGCCTGTATTCCCCGAAGGGGTAGGCAGAGGTGCACATATAGTACACCCACATTTCGCCAGTTATGTTTTTAGGTCCCAATGTAATAGGGGGCGAGCCTATTGCCATCAACCGGGCACAAATCCAGACTCCGAGCTGCTACTGAGAATTACCTAATGGAAAATCCCAGTAACACTTTGCCCGACCCGGGATTCGAACCCAGGACCTCGTGCTTAGCAGTCCCGCTTAGCAACCACTAGAACAACGAGCATGGTTTATTGTAATTAATATTATAAAGCTAAAGCGTTTGTTTGGTTACACGCGCTTAATTTATGAATTACTGGTTCGAACTGAAATATTTTAGTGTTGGATGCTCCATTCATCAAGGAAGGCAAAACATTTGAAATCAGAAGCTAATCTATAAAACACGAATTTATTTCTCAGGTTTAAGGACTCATAGCTACATAACTACAGCTCAAATCAGTTGATCAGTCCTTAAGTTAGTGACCGTTGTTACATCAAGATTACTCTAAGGAAAACGTTAAGCCACGTTGGTTCTGCGCCTGATCTCTCTCTAGCCGTGTCGGCTTACTGCCCCATCAGACTAAATGTGTGTAGAAAAATAGAGAAAGCACCTCTGTTGGTGCACTTTAATATGTACTGCGTAGTTCGCTAGTCCAAATTGAGTCGTGACCGCAATTCGTTTCATAGAATGGTGGGAAGAGACCACAGACTTCTACTAGCTGAGATCCTAATCCCTTTTTCCTTGTTCAGTTTTGCACCAGGAGAGGCATGCGATTTTACCTAGGGGTTGTTATTAAATTAATTTCTGGAGTAAGTCTCGCTTCAGTAACGTTATGTTAAAGTAAAAACAGAATACAATTGTTTTATCCGGAGATAATAACAGACTTGCTTCGATCATCGACGTCATTGCAACCCGCTTGTCGGTATAGCCTATATTTACTGGAATGTCGCAGATTAGTTACCATACATACTGCAGTTAAGTAAAACGAGGGTGATAGGTAAACAGCGGACTTCTCCGACGACCCAATTGGTTCAGCAAATCATCATTATCAGCCGAAAGACGTCCACTGTTGAACAAAGGCCTCCCCCTTAGAACGCCCACCTGGTGGAAGGCTTGCCAACGTTTCGTCTTCCGGTTCGTGGTCGCCACTGGAGAATGTTTATTTCCCAGCGGTTATTGGTTTTTCGGTTTTGCGACATGATTGAGTCCGAACATTATATTTATAAAACGCACAAATAGAGAAAATCTTAATTTATTTTTAGAGTAGCATATCTTCAATGACTAGTCATTTTCACTCGCCGCCTATAACTGGCTTTTACTGAAATAGCTGAGAGGATAAAATACTAACATACATGTTTGCAATGTCACTGTCTAGACTATCTCGTCAGCCGGTCTACGTCTACGACATAGGTACACATATCCAATAGTACAAGATCTTTTTAGTAATATAACGTAGTATGAAAAGTTTGGTTTAGTAGCGTAGTTTGATAGCTAACCTAATACGGGAATTTATGTTTGCGTTATCCGCAGTGCGTACAAAGAGATGTCTGAAGAAAATTAGCCAGACCAACTCTTTGAATAGTTTTCGAGAGTGTCTTTTGTTTTTGTAGAGGTAAAACGTATGGTAGTATAAATTTGATTATTTACTTATCTGGCCCCTTACCATGAATTATAGCAGGACGGTTTACGATGTGGAAGCGAGACCGCCTTACTCTGCATGTAACGGCGTGTCACTTTATCTTAAACTTTCCATGTTTAAGAGTTCATGGTGAGGGGGCTGATAAGAGAGCTGATCTGTCCCATACATCTAACTAAAGAACTATATAAATCAACTGTGTTACATACGTAGTACTAAATACTGAAATAAAGCCGTTGCTAGTGGGATAGAGGTCAGCGGTATATCTAGGGGTGTGTGTGCGGAAGTTTGTTTGCGTTGTCCGCGCCCCGCACAAAGAGATGCCGGCGAGAGCTTGTACACTGTTACACGGAAGGGGGCCTCCCTTGGATAAGCTGTGGTATAGCCGCATACTTAGCGTGAGTGTTACTGTTATACAGTTTAGAAGCCCTGAAATACTCTAGATTATTACCAACTTCTATAGTGTTTTAATGAAGAGGAAAATTATGTCTGTAGGTACGAGTATGTCATTACAGAAAAGGATGATTAGATTTTAAAATGTGCGATGTTTTTATTTTTTTATATAGTGTATTAAAATTTATAGTTTTATGTCAGGCCCCAACTGAAAATCATCGCTGCTGCTTTCTAGCAGCAGCACTGATGGGGTCCTTTTCTAGCCACATACTTTGTAACTTTTATCTTTTCTTGATTTTCATTTTTTATATAGTGCTTCCAGAGAAGCATAAAAATATTTTTTTTTCTTTCTTTCTTTCTATATTTAGTACACCCGCATATCGTCAGTCGTTCCAAATGTAGGGGTGAGCCAGGGGTAATCTTCGAAACTAACCATCTGATCCCAAATTATCTTTCACCGATTGGAGTGGACCTTCAGGGGGCAAGGCTATTTACATACCATAATTTAACACCACGCTTGTATTACCCGCTGGTGTAGGTAGAGGTGCACATATTCATACACCCACATTTGGCCAGTTATGTTATAGGTCCCAATGTAATAGGGGGCCAGAGTTTAAACAGCCTGCAGGCCTCTCATGGCTTTATACACCGTTGAAAAATCTCTCAGGTGTGCCAGTTTCCTCGCGTTGGTTTCCTTCGCCGTTTTTTTAGAAACTGATAACTAATTATGATATTGACAACCTGATTAGCGCAGTGCCTAAGTGATTGGACTGCTGCGTTAAGGGTTGCGTGTTCGATTCCCACACGGGGCAAAACTTTGTGCGAACCACAGATGATTGTCCCGAGTCTGGGTGTTTGTGTATGTGATATTTCATGTTTGTGAAGCGCACCTACGATACAGGAGAATTTCCTAGTGTGGGGCGACGTTTTTTTTTTAAAAAAAGATACATTTATACCGGCGTGACTGTGAATATCTATACCTACTGTAGTCAAAATATACCCAAGGTAACCTGCTGGTGTCGTGACGTCATAGTGTCGATTAGAACTCAGTATTACGTAAGACGATCGGTTCAGTAACATATTAGCGGATATCTTGACTTATTGGTATTGTCTCCGTTGCTAATTGATAGAACTTATTCTTTCATTATATTGGCTTACTTAGTAGTATCATTGTATCTATATTTAACGTAACAATTTGAAGGTTCATAGAACAAGCAAAATGGTCTCCAATTCTACATTATTTCTGCCACCTTCCTTATATGATTGCCTTGTTGGTCTAGTGGTTGCTAAGCGCGACTGCTGAGCACGAGGTCCTGGGTTCGAATCCCGGTTCGGGCATAGTATTACTGGGTTTCTCCATTAGGTAATTTTCAGTAGCAGCATGGAGTCTGGAATTCAGCCCGGTTGACGGCAACAGGCTCGCCCTTTATTACATTGGGAATGAAAAACATAACTGGTGAAATGTGGGTGTACTATACGTGCCACACGCCTGTATTCCCCGAAAGGGTAGGCAGTGGGGCACATAATATAGTACACCCATATTTCGTCAGTTATGTTTTTTTTATATTTATTTGTTTTATCTGTACAATAAGTAAATTAACAATACAGTTCCCTTAACGTGTCCTAAGGCCAGCTTTTCAAAAAAATAAGTAACAAGTACCTAAAATAAAAGAAATTGGTGTACAAATCAATGAATATCTAAATGTTTCTTTTTGATTTCATGTCTCCAACATTCACAAAGCGGAAAGGAACAACAAAATCATGTTTGTTATAATGAGGAGAACAAAAAAGTTTTACATCAAGAGGTATTTATTACAATCGTTGTTCTTGCCTGAATATTTCTACAATATTTGTGTAAGATATGAGAAGGGTACATTTTGATTCTTCTGACAGAGTTAGTTACATCCAATATTTTATTCCGTCGTACACAGACAGTTTTGTACAATAATATATCCATTCATATTTGGTTGAGGAAACCAATAATGCGAGCAGATAATATTATGGAAACTTTTTCTTTATACATGTCTTCTGAATAGGTAGGTACTTAGGTACCTCTTCTTAACCGACTTCAAAAAAGGAGGAGGTTCTCAATTCGACTGTATTTTTTTTTCTAATAATAAATGTTTTCTTCGTGTAACAATGAAGCTAATTTAGTCTATACTTATGGTCTATAGTTCAAGCAGGACGACCTGACTGGCGCAGCAGCTAAACGATTGGGCTGCTGCGCTAAGAGTTGCGGGTTCGATTCCCAGTTAGGACATAAATTAGTGCGATCCGCAGATGTTTATCCTGATTCTGGGTGTTTGTGTATGTGATATTTCATGTTTGTAAAACGCACCCACGATACAAAAAAAAACCGCAAGTCCGAACTTTGTTCCGAAAATTACCTCATGGAAAAACCTATTAACAGTCTCACTGACTCGGGAAACGAATCCAGCTACTAACTTTTCGCAGTCGCGCTACTCAGCCACTGGATTATCAAGGCAGAAAAATAATCCTGAAAATTCTTTGCCTGCCATACGTCACCCGACAAATACAAAGGCAAAAGATGTATAAATGGAGCCAGGTGTTCGCTCCAGACAAACTTTAATTAAATAAACATTCGGCTCAAATTAATTCTGTATATTATGATATTAAAACGGTGACGTCAGAAAGTAACTTTTTAAATTAAAATCAGGATTGTAGGTAGATTTTCACCATGTTTTACGGGTGACTAGATTAGCCAGGTAAGTTTAGAACTGCGTTAGTATAAGCTTTTGCTAACAAAAGCTAGCTAGCTAGCTAGATGGCATTGTTTAAGGCGTATACCCAGCAGTAGGATATTGAAGGCTGTGGATGATGATGATGATGATGAACAAGCTAGACGAATAGAATGGGGATGATGTAATGTAAGACAACTAGGGGTAGCGGGTTCGATTTCCGCACATGGCAAAAAATTGTGGGAACCACAGATTTTTGTCTCGAATCTGGGTGTTTGTGTATGTGATATTTCATGTTTGTGAAACGCACCCACGATACAGGAGACATACCTTGTATGAGTCGTGGGTTTTTTTTAAGAAAAAAAGATACTGTAGGTTTTCAAAAGATAGTTATTATGGTACCTACTCATATCACAAGATTGCAATATAACTTTTCTGGTACCGATAACGGGTTCACCTTGATCTAACAATCCCTAGAGAAATGTAAGGGTGGATCAGAATTTTACCGCTAGCGTTTAATCTTGATATAAATATTTAATATTATATTACCGGAATTTCCCTATTATTATAGTCTTTTATTAGTTTTCCTAGTATGAAATGTGAAGGCGATATTAAATGTCATTTTGGTTATAATATATAATAATAAATCGTTATTTTTAGACAAGCCCTTTTACCATGAGCTTTTAAAGCAGAACGGTTTACGTTGTACACTATGTAGTTTTGTTTAGAATAAAACCCGCGAGTAGTGTAAAAAATGATAAATTCTTAAGTTAATTGTGTTTTAAATAGTAATAACCACATCTGTTAACTGTTTAAAGAGGTGAGTTCAACCTATGTAACAAAACTATTGACGACCTGATTAGCGCAGTGGCTAAGCGATTGGACTGCAGTGCTAAGGGTTGCGGGTTCGATTCCCGCACGGGGCAAAACTTTGTGAGAACCACAGATGTTTGTCCCGAGTCTGGGCGTAAACGCACCTACGATACAGGAGAAATTCCAAGTGTGAGGCAACGTTTTTATAAAAAAAAAAAATATATATAATATTTGTTTACAATCAAAATAAGATCTTATTGTAATTCTGTAAAAAATAATTTATATAAAGACACTTTTTCAACAAAAAAAAACAAACAGTTGTGCAAGCGAGACGCCGCATAACACTTCATGTAGCGACATCTCGGTTACACAAAGTAAACTAGAGGCGGTCTAAACTCGGACACCAGGTTGTTCATCAACCATACGATAAAAAGAAGATCAAATGTAAATTCTGCTAACGGCGCGGCGTGTTGAACATAGAGACGTAAGAACTTGAAAACGCATATTGCAACAACGTCACTAGTAATAAGACGTACCAGGTATTTTCCAAATCTCAGATGAAATATATAATCTTACAACCTCAAATAAATGATTAGATCCGTAACATTTACTTTAATGTAACATCAAATAAAATCCAAAGAGGAAAAAATGTCTACTCACGAATTATGTAATAACCCAAAAGTATCCATTTAAGCGGTACGAAAGATCACAAAAGTCTTTGTGGCTCTTCATAAGTGACCTATACAATTTCAAGTCAGTACAATGTGGACGGGGGTACGTCACCAACCATGAGTAATTTATTAGCTTTGTGTTGCCAAAACATGTTTACGTTTCCTATGAACTAAGTAAATAGGAATCAGGGCTGGTTTTATTTATCTTTCTATATGATGTTCGTTATAATTGTTATTATTCATCTATTTGTATTGGGATTATGGAATTTATTTTAGTCGTTTACTGTCTTTGTATTATTGTAACGTTTATGAACAACCTGGTATCTGAGTGCGACTGCCTCGTTGGTCTAGTGGTTGCTAAGCGCGACTGCTGAGCACGAAGTCCTGGGTTCGAATCCCGGGTTGAGCGAAGTGTTACTGGATTTTTCCATTAGGTAATTCTTAGTAGCAGCACGGAGTCTGGATTCGTGCCCGGTTGATGGCAATAGGCTCGCCCCCTATTACATTGGGACCTAAAAACATAACTGGCGAAATGTGGGTTTACTGTATGTGCAACTTTGACGACCTGATTAGCGCAGTGGCTAAGCGATTGGACTGCTGCGCTAAGGGTTGCGGGTTCGATTCCCGCACGGGGCAAAACTTTGTGCGAACCACAGATGTTTGTCCCGAGTCTGGGTGTTTGTGTATGTGGTATTTCATGTTTGTAAAACGCACCCACGACACAGGAGAAATTCCTAGTGTGGGGCGACGTTTTTTTAAAGATAAAAAAAAAAAAAAAAAAAAAAGAAAAACTCTGACTACCCTTTCGGGGAATACAGGCGTGATGTTGTGTGGTATCTGAGTTTAGGCGTCTGATAAGACTTTACACACCGCTGACAAATCTCTCAGGTTTGCTTGTTTCCTCACGATGTTATCCACCGTTTTTACCTACTGAAAACTAATTTATAGTACGCACATGAATTCGATACACTGGTGCGTGCCGGGGTCTGAACTTGCGACCTTTGACTTGGTAGTCTACCGGTCATACCACTCGGCTATCACTGTCGTTTACCGTGGAAGTTTACTATTGTTATTTGCCAACTCAAATAGGGATTTTAGGTGTTTACCTACTAAAATATATAATCTACGCTCTCGTTACTGATTGGTGGTTTCCAATATTATGCGTGTTACTTCTTCTACATAGTTATTATCAATATTATCAGCCGGAAGACGTTTATTGTTGAACAAAGGTCTTCCCCTTTGGAAGGGACGGGGGGGTGCCCTAATCTTCACGTTTTGCAAGCGGCCTGGGGACTGCAGTATTGGTGGTGTATTTACAAAAGACGCTGCTGCCTATCTTCTGTATTTTACCTTAATTGCTTTTAGGACACCCATGGGAGGAAAGGGTGTGGTCAAATCTAGGCCGAATACCAGACGGTATACCACCACACCAACCACATAGTGGCCTACCCAAATTGTATATAATTATATATTATGTTACGGTAAGAGTAATTAATTGAAAATTATTAATATTAATGACAGTACACTAATATTATAAATGCGAAAGTTTGTAAGTGTCTGTGTATGTTTGTGACCTCTTCACGCTTAAACGGCTGGTCCAATTTTGATGAAATTTCATATAGAGGTAGCTGACACCCTGGATTAAAACAGGCTACTTTTAATCCCGAAAAAATTTAGCCAATAACACCGCGGGGCGCAGCTAGTTAATAATAATTTTCAATTAATCACACTTACCGAAATATAATATATATTGTGCAGTGCGCGTTTCATACGATAAGTATATGGTAAAAAATTATTTCACAAATATGAACCTTAAGTTAATGTAAAGTATTTCAAAGACGCACCATTACAATGTTTCTCTTCTTATAGCTGAGAGAGGGATTTTTTCCTTTCCACGCATACTGTTTTGTGTTCATATTTTACTGTCCGTTATTTTATAGCTGTCTGTCCTAGTCCAGAATACGTTTTATCTTTCCCTGTTTTTACTGCAATTAAAGAAAAGAAAGAATGGACGTCGTATCCGATTATAATGGACAAAGCTTTATTGCAGTAACATTTTGAGATACGAGAAATTCATAGTTTTGTTTAATTTATAAACAAACAGTATACTAATAAACCGATATAGATGAAATTGCCTATCAGATAGCTAAAATTTTAGAAAAATAATATGTTATTTATCTTTATTTAGGTTATTTATGTTCTGCAAAAAAGGCAAGTGAGGAGTAGTAGGAGTAGTAAACAAGAGGAAATTTCCGACATCTGAAGCTACTTATAAAAAAAATTACCACATGGTACTCACAGTCTAGTATTGTATCGCATACATACTTCTGCGTACCCCTTTTAGGGATTACATGCGTAAATATATTTACGAGTTCCAAGTGATCAGTTACCTTTGATCATTTAATTATATCATTTGATCCAAAGATATAATTACTCTCGAATTCAACTTACATATAGGACTCCGATAGAATATTAATTACCAAAATATCTTAATATATATAATTCTTCCGTACGTGTGTTTGTCTCTCCTCCTTAAAGGCTGGACCGGTTCAGATAAATTTTTGTGTGTTGGTATTTCAATCGGTTCCTCATGGTTTAAAAACACAATTGGATCTTTTAGGTGGCTCTACTTTCCCCAGCAGATGTCCTCCTAGGACGTCTGCCGGGTCCGCTAGTAGAATTATAGTCACATTCGAAGCCACATAATCTTGATTGAACACGAGAGTGCTTATTTAGAGAAATAATTGTAGCTTTGAAATACGATTAATTTATTTTGGTGTTTCTTTGAAAGGTATAAAGTATAAATAGGGCTTCGTTCGTAAAAGGTAAATACGTAATAGGAATTGTAGGTCGATGTTATTAGATCCATTATCCCGTGGAGTGCCGGGCCAGCCAAAGACCTCCACATATCGTCCCATTGGATGGCGTAAGAGCCGACTAAGGTTTAATCTAGAAGACGGGCAGCAGCATCTACGGTAAGTTCCCCACCACTTCTCTACGCTGCGATCACCAAACTGCTTGCCGACCGTGGGGATTATGGCCAACTCCTCCCTGTTAGGGTAGGCCTTTGTTCCACAGTGGAAGTCGTCCGGCTGATGAGGATGTTATGTAATTAGATTGTACCAAAAATAAAAGACAGGTATCTTTTAGTAATCAATATTATTACACTTACTGCTTGTGTATAGCGGTCGCCCGTCGATTCCCGGATTAGGCAGTGTTAGTAATAGTAGGATTTGTGCCTGGTTGTATTCCCTGAAGGGGTGGGCAGACGTGCACAAAGGAGAACAGACAATATAATAGAGGATAAGCCAAATTGGTCCAATCGTTCACGAGTTTTAGCGAGATATATAATATATTGACGAGATATATTGACGTAGATTGACCGTCACAAAATAAAGAATTTGAACCGTTAGCTATTTAATATTACGTTACATAACGATGGATTCATTGACCTGAACCTATGACCTATCCCAAAGGACAAGACCTATAACAAAGCAACTCAATTAATCCGTAATTAATTAAATTACGCATATTACATACGTACGTAATTCAAACCGTTATCTAACAAACACGGTATCACTAATCTATATATACCTATATTACTCGACATACGTATGTATATACTATGTTATATAATATCTAATATATTGCGCAATACCGTCGCGAACGATAATTAAATTCCAAGGATAATATATCAAGTGTACTGTTGAGATAAGATTTGCATTAGTAATTGAACGGGAGCCTTCTATATTTAGGTTAATAGAGGACTAGGCGACCACATTCCATAGTGAATCGGGACGGGCGTTCCTATTATAATTCATCAATATTTGAACAAGTAATGTGTACTTTACTGAAACAGTACGTTGAGTTTTTGATAACCTGATAGGCGCTAAACGATTGAACTGCTGCGCGAGTTGCGGTTTCGATTCCCGCAAGGTACAACATTTGTGTGATCCGCAGATGTTTGTCTCGAGTCTGGGTGTTTGTGTGTATGATATTTCATGTATGTGAAACACACACGTGATACACGAGAAATTCCTAGTGTGGGGTGACGTTTTTTTTTATCTAAACAGTATTATTTAGGTGAAGTGATTTTTTCAAGATTGCTGATAGGACTTACAAGGATCTTAATGAATATATTGCGATTGGATAGGCATTTTAAGTCCAGATCTGCAGTAGTTGGCCGTTGGCTGATGTTTGAGTGGTAAGTGGAAGCCACAGTAGCCACGCGAATGTAGGTAAAAAATAGATTAGGCTGATATAGATGCATGGAGACTAGCACAAAAAAGAGAGGCTTATGCCCAGCATTGGGTAAAGTTGGACTGCGGATGATAACAATAATTAAGGAAGAAAACAGAAGAAGATCTGTGAAACGAATCGAAGATACTGGAAAAAGGTGAGACAGTATGTTACTAAGTTTTACCAATAGGTAATTCTCAGTAGCAGCTCGGAGTCTGGACTACTGCCCGGTAGATGGCAATAAGCTCACCCCTATTACATTGGGAGACATAACTGCCGAAATTTGGATTTACTATACACCTCTGCCTACCCTTTCGGCGAAAACAGGTGTGATGTAAGGTTATGAGTCTGGAAAAAATCTGAAAGGTTTAGCCTAGTTTTAGTTCCTAGTAACGGCCTAAGCCAAACGAGCAAACGAAAAAGAGCAAAACATTTATTGAATATTTCAACCTAGCACTACACTTCTCCGCCAAATGGTATTCGGCCTAGAATGGACCACCCACTTTCCTCCCGTGGGTGTCGCAATAGATGACTAAGGGAAAACCCAGAAGATGGGCAGCAGCGTCTTCTGTAACTTCACCACCAATACTGCGATCCACGAGCCGCTTGCCAAGCGCGGAGATTATAGCACCCACTCCAAGGGGGAGGCTTTTGTTCAACAGTGGACTGAGATAGGCTGATGATGATGATGATGATGATGATACACCTCTGCCTACCCTTTCGGGGAAAACAAGTGTGATGTTAGGTTATGAGACTGGAAAAAATCTGAAAGGTTCAGCCTAGTTTTAGTTCTTAGTAACGGCCTAAGCCAAACGAGCAAACGAAAAAGAGCAAAACATTTATTGAATATTTCAACCTAGCACTACACTTCTCCGCCAAATGGTATTCGGCCTAGAATGGACCACCCCCTTTCCTCCCGTGGGTGTCGCAATAGATGACTAAGGGAAAACCCAGAAGATGGGCAGCAGCGTCTTCTGTAACTTCACCACCAATACTGCGATCCACGAGCCGCTTGCCAAGCGCGGAGATTATAGCACCCCCCACCCACTCCAAGGGGGAGGCTTTTGTTCAACAGTGGACATGTTTTGGCTGATGGTGATGAATACACATCTCAACACTAAATCTTTCAGTTGCAGCTGAAATGGTATGGAAAACGACAATAATTATAATGATTATTCAAAAAGTAGAAAAATGCGATGATACCTATTCATTAGGTCATATTAATTTATCAGGGAGGTTGGTAATCAAAATGTGTGTAGGTATGTACCAGTAGCAGTAACAAAGAAACTTCTATTTCTTGTATCTTAATATCACTTCTAACATTTACCGGTAAAAACATCATGGCCTACTTTACTCCAAGATCCATACAAAACATAAAATACATACAGTTATATCTAAATCTGGTTGTTTGTTTATTTGATTGTGAGTAAACGCACTCGCAAAACAAAGGAAATTCAATTGTTTCATTGTTTACCTCATCTCATATATTGAACCATTTGAATATTTGGTTCAATATTTCGGATACAGCTTGTTTTTTATAAGAGAAGTTAAGTAGAACAATCACAATACGACAAAATGAATACATTACACTCCTTTTTGGGCAGTCGCGTAAAAAATATACGCCTCAAATACTTTCTCTCCTTTTAATAAGTCAGTTAAATAGTGCAATTCTATTCTCGTTACCATAAACGTTTTATATTAATTACATTGTATGTCTGTGTGATTCGTATATCTATACGTTAGACCTGATTGGCGCAGCGGTTAAGCAATTAGACCGCTGCGCTAAAGGCTGTGAATTCATTCTAGGTGTGATCCGCAGATGTTTGTCCCGAGTGTGTCTGTGTATGTGATGTTTCATGTTTGTGTATGTATGCACCCACGATACAGAAAAAAATCCTAGTCCGGGGCGAGGTAATCACAAAAAAAAAAGAAATTGTTTCATGCCCATATATTTTGCTATGATGAACTAATTTAACAAAATAAGAACTACAATTATAAAAATATTTTTGTTTCCGTACATATCATAAGTAGGTACCTATAAGTCTTTGAATGATTATTGACCTCAATGCTCAATGCTTGATCCCATAAGCCATGTAATAGAAAAACAAAATACCAATTCTAACGATCTAAAAGAAGATATTGTTTGATACAAAACACCCACACACGATCACAGATTTAATTTACAAACAAACAGGCGAAGACAGCGATGTTTGATTTAAAGTATAAACGCTTCAGTCAGCGGAATTTCCTTCCTATATGAAATTGAGTTAATATAATCTGAGCGTCGAAGGCGGATCTATTGTGGTAAACCCGCGAATAACTCAATTACAATTCACTAATTAGAATAATTAGGGAGATATTATTATTATTGTGTGTGTAAGTAGTATCGAAGATGATGCCAATCTTCATTATAAAAGCTCTTTTTACTATAACTTTGCATCTTATACTTTGAATTTCCTTGCATTGTGCGTTGGTAGACACATCAGCATTACATAAATAAATTGTATTAAACATAACATACATTTTTGGACCTTTTATCCAGATTCGGTGTCGGCACACCCACATTTAGCTAAATATAGAATAAATCCCATGAAACAGGAGGCTCGCCTTTTCCCATTTACATCGCAATATAAAACCCGGGGTTGTTTCTGAGAATATCCTTCTATAGAATTTTGGTGACAAAGTGTGAGCCCAGCCTGAAAATCATAAGAATAGCTCACGCCAGACAGTCACTTTTAAAACCACGTCACATTAATTATGTTAATTATAACCATTGTTCTAATATTAAACAAGCGGCTACCAATCTAGCTGCTATCATTGTAAGAAAAACTCATCAGACAGTCATTATGGTACACCTACCTAATATTATGATTCCATTATACGCCGATTCCCAATGAAATTCGTAACTACAAAAACTTTCGAACCAACTCTATTAATACGGACGGTGCATAAAACACGTCGAATGAATTTAATTTCAGGTCCAAACTGGTTTCATAATGGAAAAAAATTCCTTGCTAATATATTTTTGGGAGTGTATAATAAAATCAATGGAATCGGTTATTGCGTGGGTAACCGAACGGAGGTAAATCCCGTTGAGCTATTTTATATCTTTGCTTTTAGTACAAGTGCGAGTGGGGCTTAGAAATGTTCGTTTCAAATTAAGATCACGTGTGACAACTTATGCTACATGAAAACGAATGCTAGATAATATTTTAGGCGACTTAAAAATCGAATTTTAATCTTAAGTTTCTTATGATTGGAAAGAAATCCTTAAAAGACAAAGTTTACAAATGAGACAGACTAAAGTCGATAATTACGACCAAGATGCTCAATATCGAAGCCAGAGATATCAGCTTTCGCTAAAATTTGAGTGAAACTTATCTGCCCGTATCGTCAAGAATCCTTTTAAAAATAAGATTAAACCTTTTGTTTAACAAAGGATGGATTTAACAAAATATTTCAGCCCCGCACGAGTAACGACTTAAACACAAACGGTCCTCAACTGAGGATATATTTTTTTCTTTTAGAGAAAATTCCACAGGAACTCTTATTGAATGAAAATCCTCGTGAAGAATCTTCAGATGTTTTTGCTGGGATTCCGGCGTATTGTGAGCGGGTCTCTTAAATCTCATGCTATATGTATTACATTAACGCTGTACGCCGTTCATAATGGACGTTCAGTATTTCGAAAATTTAAGTAGAATGTTCATTCTATCAACAATGTTGGCTATAACACGTATCACAATAGGCATCCTCATCGTCATATAATTTGCATCAGGCATAAACAAGGGCGTATTACCAGGTATTCCTACCTGGTTGATGAACCTAGCCTGTATCTCAGATCTTCGATTAAGTTCTTTATTAGAAATCAAGTACTCAGTATTTTTGTTATCTGATCTAACAGAGTTCTTTTTATAGGATATAAAGTTAGGTTACATACCTTTTCAAGATTAGTTTTATTTTTCATCCTAATCATTCCAAATTTAGTAATCTGTTGACTTCCCCGACGGATTTTTCTTTCGCTTTACACAAACGCAAAAAAACACTCTTTTCGAATCCTTCTGATAATTCAAGTCTTACTGAGCGTTGCTTCTTTAACGCAAGCTTTCCAAGATTACGGCACGAAGCAGAAATCACAAGGAGGTCTTACAATTCTGACCACATTTTTTTCCCACTGTTTTGATTAATGACACTCTTTAAACGCCTTTTATACTTTGGAACTCCCCACGGTACTATTTAAAGGTCACGAGTATTTGCCTCTTGAACCTTTTCTTTGCTCCTTAATTAAGCGTTAGCTTGAAGCGTGAAACTTTTAATTGAAGGTCATTTTGTTTCCTTTAAAAAAATATGTTTTGTTCTCTTGTTAAAACGGTTATGATCTTGAAAACGGTTAATGAACTTGTATTGAGCGAACGTTGTATAAATATACATGTAAGAAAGAAAATTATTGCTTTTGGTTAGCAGCTTAATTCTTAAGCTTCGGTGGGCAGAACTGCTGAAGTTTTATTTCACATAGTTAACATGGATTGGCATTTTCATTTTATTGACTAATTCTGTGAATGAATTCAAACTTTAAAAATCAACGTAATTTTTGAAAGTAGTAATAAAATAGAAAACAAACAAATAATATACTAAAATAATAAATAACACCTACTCCATTAAAACTATAAAATTCTCCTAAATAGTTTATTTAGAAAAGTAAATACGTTTATTGAAATCTCTGTGAGGTAAGACTCAACCGATAATTGCTTTTCCATTCTCCATCGGCTTTGTTCGTCGCGACATTACCCAGACGTCGAATCAATTCTTGCCGAGGTTAATTTATTTATTAGCATATAGAGAGAATTTTCAAACAGCTGCTGTGAAGAATCGGCCGGTTTATGGGAAAATTGAGGCTCTTTTTTCATGTTTAATTTGCGGCCTGATCTATGATTTTCTTTAAATTTTCTCCGCTATCTGCGAGAGACGTGGAGTTGGTATTTTTATTACGTTAATATTGGAATTTCAATCAATCACGGTTTAGTGGGAAGAACTGGTTATTAATTTATATTGGCACAGCGGAGTGCCAAGTGCTTTGATTAGGTATATTAAGTAGGTACTAAAAAATATATTTTTGGTATCCGAATTGTTTGCACATCCCATAGCACTTTTTTTCCAATATCTTTAATGTACAGTTTTGACTTCGTTACGATTTTGTTATATGTATAGATAAGGGTAATAGGTATTATAGGCTAGGTATATTAAGTAAGCCTGCAAACGCCTATGATATAAGCCCAAAAGCATACAAACCATCACGCAGTGTATTCCTGGAGGGTGCATATACATAGTACATTCACATTTCGCCAGTTATGTTATGGGGCGAGCCTATTACCATCAATCGGGCACGAACCCACACTAAAACAGACTGTGGATTTAGAGTTAATTTTTAAAATAACCTAATGGGAAACCTCCGCCACACTTTGCCCGACCCGGGATTTGAGCCTAAAGCCCTCAAGCTCAGCAGTCGCGTTTAGCGACTACTAGGCCAACAAGGCATGTTTTTTAAAATATATTACAAAATTAACTTTTAAAATCAATTTTCGTAAACAAAGCTTTGTAATTTCACTTT
Organism: Abrostola triplasia; assembly: GCA_946251915.1. Classification (NCBI taxonomy): domain Eukaryota; kingdom Metazoa; phylum Arthropoda; class Insecta; order Lepidoptera; family Noctuidae; genus Abrostola; species Abrostola triplasia. Next base: position 1,514,464 of record OX276434.1, on the reverse strand, counting down.
GACTTTTCAACAGATTTTTACAAATATTGTTTTTAATTCCAACCTATTAAATCTTCCGAAGATAAGTCGTCTACACAAAAGCAAACATCGGTTTTAATTTTCACCGGCAGTATTTTATTTAACATATAAAAAATATCTAAAAGATCAAAGCCTTTTTTAACTCCCTGGACCTTTTTCGTTTAAAATCTGAATACGATATTCCAAAAAAATTATGGACATGTTGACTTCCATGAAACATTATTTTGTTTGATGAAAATAAAATTATAATTATGGAGATTTTGGGCCGTTGGTTAAAGATACGATACGAGAAAAAAAGCCTATTCTACCTACTACCTACGATCAATACGCTAGCTCACTCGGGGTTGGCGATTTCTAATAATTTGATCCAGGTTTTCTCACGATGTTTTCCGTCACCGTTAGTCAGTGATGTATGCTGTTACTAATAATAATATCTACTATAATCATTACAAGAACGTTACTTGGTTGACATTTCAATTAACACTACTTCTATGATAAAAATATTAAGACAAGGATTGTCAAAAAAATATTAAACTAACACAACCTTGACTCAAATGGTCAAATTATTTATTGCTGTGATCAAATTCAGTCTAGGCTATATAATTATATTAATGAATTCAAAAATATGAAATTTCAAAATCAAGCGACTGCCTCGTTGGTCTAGGAATCTCGGGTCAGGCAAAATATCACTGAGTTTTTCCATTAGACAATTCACAGTAGCGGCACGGAGTTTGGATTTATGGTTGATGGCGATACGCTCGCCCCCTATCACATTGGGACCTATAACATTACCGGCGACCTGTAGGTACTATACACCTCGATCTATTCCTTCATGGAATAAAGGCATGTTACCTGACAACCATAAAAGCTATAAAATAAAAAAAAAATAAGTTTCAATATCCAGATCACTTGAACACCAACGTCCAAAGCTTGACGTTTGGGAAACAATAACAAACGTAACTCGACTATTGCTCGCACAAAGGTTTTCGCGGCACCGTCTGCCTCACCTTCCGCTTCCTGTAGGAAATGACCGTATTGTTACAACTGATCAACGGAAGGGATTTCAGGACTTACCCTCGCCTTTTTGTGAATACAATTTATTATGTTATAATTTTTGTTAGGCGTGTTTTTAGGGGAAATTAAATTTCGGGGATCATCCATGATGTATGAAAACTGAATCAAATTTCGGTTTAGGTCTATATTTCGAGGGAAATGTCGAACATAATTTCGGGGATTCCGTGATGGAAGGTTCTTGATAAATTTGGGGTTCAAAGACGGGGTAGGGTTCTGTTAATCCTAATAGCGTAAGTTAGTAAGGTAGGTTGAGTGATGTAAACTTTAGTGCGGTTTATAGTTGAACCTAAAATTAATTGGCTGGATTACTATATTAGCATGTTATTTGTACCGAGGCCTGTAATTAGGTAGCGTTGTATTACCTATCAATTAAATTCTATAACATACGTAACATCACGCCTGTATTCCTCGAAAAGATAGGCAGAGATGTTCCTTAAGTGTACACCCACATTTCGCCAGTTATGTTATGGGTCCCAATTTAATAGGAGGTGACCCTATTGTCATCAACCGAGCACAAATCCAGACTCCTTGGTGATACTGACAATTACATAACATAACATCACATCTATATTCCTCGAAGAGATAGGCAGAAGTGTACCTTTAGTGTACACCCACACACTCGACCCGGGATTCGAACTCAGGATTTAGGACCTCAACGTAGTTGCGCATAGCGACCACCAGACTAACAGCAGTCAATTATGTTATGCGTAGTGTAAATCAAAAAAATCCTTATAATAATATATTGACTGATAATAGACTGCCTCGTTGGTCTAGTGGTCGCTAAGCGCGACTGCTGAGCACGAGGTCCTGGGTTCGAATCCCGGGTCGGGCAAAGTGTTACTGGGTTTTTCCATTAGGTAATTCTCAGTAGCAGCACGGAGTCTGGATTTGTGCCCGGTTGATGGCAATAGGCTCGCCCCCTATTACATTGGGACCTAAAAACATAACTGGCGAAATGTGGGTGTACTATATGTGCATCTCTGCCTACCCCTTCGGGGAATACAGGCGTGATGTTATGTTATATTTTTTAATAATATATTATCATGGAATTACACGCCGGTTTACACAAAGGTCAAAGAAAACCATTAATCTATCCAGCAATCCGCTAACACGGTGTCTGTTTAGATACACGGTCTTGCTATGTGGAGATACCTACGCCGCAAACAGTATACAAGGACGAGAGGCGAGAAATCAAAGCTTAAGTTTCTAAAGTTGTTATTTATAAGAACGTTGTATTTAATAAACAATTAGTAACGGACTTCCATTAATGTTCTCTTATAGTAACTTGGATTTGGTTAATCGTAATAAACTTTTGAACTGGACTTTATTTTCATAAGAATAATAGCAAAACGGAATTTTTCATAGCGGGTATAAACCAATTATTAAAACGATAGCCTAAATACGCCTAGTAATCATAACTTTGATAAAAATGAAAACTAATTATCACAATTCAGTATTAAGAATAGATATAGGAACAGAAAATGTAGAAGAAGTACAAAACATGAATAAAGAGCTCAAGAAAGTAAACTATCTAAAAGAAATCTTAATAATATTCACGACTATAACTGACTAACAAACTTAAACAGCGAAGAACCCAACTAAAACCAACTTTCTTCCCAACGCCTATTACTAAACAAACATTTTTTTTTAAACAGGACCAAAGTCCGCGAACACTGAACTAAGTTTTTTGTTCAACAGACACGTACGTATGCATTGGAACGCAAAACTTTTGCACTACGTACAAAGTAAATTTAAAGTTGGGTATGCGTCTTGCTCGGTGTATCGACGAGTGAGGAAAAATACGTTGCTTATGTATGGCGAGATGTATTGGGAAAAGTTTGGCGGGTGGTTTAGATATCTTTAGACTTTCTCTCTCATGTGAGTTTGTGCATTAGTTGCTTAACATTGCATTATAAAAAGTTTTCAAATCTTTATCTCTACCTTTTTCTAGACATGAGCTGGCAAGCATTTTGCCATTTATTTATATGCCAAGATAATTAAAAAAAACGGTTTTAAGTGTAAGCGTGTTTTGGTTTTGCGATAATTACGGGAGCACGTATTGCAAGTTTTTTTAAATTTCGTTTTTAATTTTCATTATAAACAGCAGATTTTCCCAATATTTTTCGAGTTGGAATCGTTTTTGATAGAATGCAGGTGATTATTTTTGACTGATTTTCGAGAACTACATGCTTTTATATAAATTAGGAATGTTTTGTTAATTTATCGACCATAATATGAAGCATTTTGCTTAATACCAAAAACAGATACTGCTAAAGAAAGCTAGTCTTCATAAGAATCTTCAACGAAATAATAAAAATATTACACAAATCCAGTTCTTAAATCCACTGGATAACTTCTTTCATCTTATCTTTTTAAAGCTACAATAAAATATGTAGATGAAGCAACATTCTTTTATTCCTACGAATGGTTCTTCGGTCGAGGAAAAGCTTTTGATTTGGATTAACAAGAAAAAGGAGCGCTAAATCTCGTTATCTTCATGTCCAATCAATTATGGGCGGCTGCAGAAAAAATAATTGCGTATTTATTGCAGTAATATTCATTATAATGATATTATTGTCTTTAGTATTTATTTTTATGTACCTCAAGTATTTTTAGGATTCTATACTAATGTTAAATCGTCAGTCCTTTGATATTATTGGTTGTATTGACTAATTTGGGTAAGCTTATTTTGTATTTAGTCCATGAGACTCCACAGATATTAGTGTAGCTGTAATTAAAGTTTACGTAATATAAAATAATAAGGTGATAAAAAATATGACTGACAAAATTTTGATTCATTTTAGTCACCATCATACTTCCGTTTAAAATAACGCAACTGAAAATATTAAAAGCAAAAAGCTTATTTCATTTCCGACACAACGAACAAAACATCCATCTATACGGTTCCAAAAACTAGAACAAAAGTGCAATTTTTGCAGCACTGAATTCTAGTCGGATCCAACAAGGACAAGTGAGATAAGTTTTAAAATTCTATAAAAATCATTTGTACGACTGTGCACAAATCCGGATCCCACGTTCCGTACTCTAAGAGTGAATGGAAATCGAGGGGAAAACAACGCCCGCTCGGGTGAAAAGGATTTTTCTGATTCGTATAGAAACTTCGTACGTAAGTCGGTACAGGTGTACACGGGCGATTGAGTGATCGCGAGTTTGTTATTCTCTTATCCTGGTCGACGAAACATTCTGGGTATGAAAACCATGCGATTTTGTTTCATTTGCTTAAAGTAGTTTTTTTTAATTTACTACAAGTAATTTTAAAAAAAGGACTTGAAGTAAAATAAAATAATCGCAGCATTGCGTTATGAATTGTTCATTAGCTGAGCGATTGGTTTTGAATGTTGAGGGGTCGGACACCCACGCATAGGGAGTCCATTTTTGTTTGTCAAACAAAAACATTACATTTCAATCAAATTGGAGTGCTAAACTGTTTGTATGTTGTTTTGCTATTTTTATATACAAACAGAAAAGCTTAAGTTATTAACAGTTTTTGCATCGAAAAAACAATGCATTTCTATATTATGTTTGGGGACAAATTACTAAAACTCAAAACAATCATGAGGTTTATTAATTCACACCTTTTTACTAGTGACGTCATCTATAACCTTTCTGAATCAGTCGATAATTCGCAATTCGCAGTCGCCGCAAAAAATCGCTCGTATACACCGTAATACCGCAACCGAACCCAAGTCGTTCGCATTGCGAAAATGTTGATTTGATTCGATTCTAACGAAACAAAATGAAGTTTGGTAGCTTTTTCTCCTCGTGATGTAATTGAATTAATCACTCGCACTTGATAATCCGATTGGGGTTGGGTTTGCCTTTTATTTAACTCTGTGTTGTAAATTGGATATTTTGGGAGAACCTTACGTGGTGTATTCAACATTTTGATTCGATCGTATTTGTGAGATTTTATTCTGGTATACTATGATTAAAACTGTTTGCAATTAAAATGGACCATATCCCAATAATTCCCATTTTAGAGACTTTATTATTAGATATATTTATAAATATAGCAATAATCTCGCCCCTATATTAAACCGAAATGTTGACGTCTTCAATATAATTTTGCGAACCCTTTTAAAAATACACACAATGAAACATTCACAATAAATCGAATCGAAACCAATTTTGATCATAATATTTACAGCCTAAGTGCAAAAGTTCCACCTAAAAGTTTGGTGTGAATGAAAAAGTATCTAAATTGTTTTGTAAGTTCCCTGCAGAAGCTTCCAGCCTACCCACCCTACGTTCGCCTCCCCGCCTACTTTCACAGTATTTTCTGCATTCGGCAACTAAATGCGTTTAGGATTGTGTTCGCCACTTTCGTATATTACCAATATCGTTGGCAATAGGTTTATAATGCTAACGTATCTATTCCTAGTAAAAAATACGCTTTAGTATTTTAGGAAAAATAATTCAGTGTCGATTTCTGTTAATAAGATCATTTAAATACACATTTTGGTAAACAAAATAGACTTGATCAATTATAGCTAAAAACCCTCTCGTTCGCGATAGTGCCCAGATTCGATTGGAAATCCCGGCTTCGCCCTCCATATCTTGTATATGGCTGAACCATTAATAAAATAATTTTTCTATGAGTCTAAATAAAAAATATAACAATAATGTGGATCGTGATAGCCTAAACTCGTAAAAAACAACGAAGGCAACACAAGCTTTAACGTAAGCCTAATTGAATTGACAGCAAAGAGTAAAACGAGCAGTCGATCCTACTGATTCAAAACATAATACCAACAACGCAATTCGAAGGAAACAAACGAATGATCAGAAACAAAATGAACAATGTGAAGCAAAAAACAACGTCCTATATCAAAGGCCAACAAGTTGTTAATACTGAACTTTCTAAATACTAATAGTAAGAGACAAACAAACCTGTGAACATAGTTCGACACATTCTCTTGTAGCTGAAAGGAAGTCGGGGACAACAATGGAACATAGAACCAAGTTGCGCTCGCCAACTTTAATTCTGTCCTTCTTACGGTACATTTTTACTTGTTTTGCTAACCTTTTTCGCTCGGAAGAAATGTTTTTATTATGTTTTGCTGTTTTATATGAATTTTGTTTTTTAGGTTGTGTATTCCCATTACTTGTTCTATTTAAGGTAATTTTCCTATTCTTAAGATCACAATAAAAATCAATGTAATAATTTTATTTCTTGACTATGGCTTTTTTAATCAATTTAACAGCTTGTCATACACCATTTGTCACAATATGTATTGTATTGGCAGCCATTCCACCCAAATGACCTAAATAATATTAGATTACGTACTTAATATAACTAGGTTTACCACAAGAATTCTAGGGATTTCAATTAAACTCATGATCTAGTTTGTCATCCGATCTCTGGTTGCCATGGAGATCCCTATCTTATTGACTTTAATACTCCCAAGATACAAAAACCAGCTGATATTATTACGATCTAGACTTCCATTAGGAAATTGTAAATTGTTTTACGACGTTCCGGCGCGGCGCTTTAGGAATCAAAAATGGTTTAGGTTTTCTATTTCGTGCTGTCTAAAGATCTTGATGTTCGAAATCTTTTAAAACGATTTGGAGCCATGTGTAACTTATTGCCTGATAAAGATTTTGTGACAGCTAGCTACCTCGTCGTCTGGTAACGTAGTAGCAATCCATTTACCCCGCGATTCTTACAACCTGCGCGGAAAATGAACAGCCAATAAAATTGAACGCTTTCTATCGTTTTATTTCCGTTAGTGAAGTAGAGTTGAATAATTTTATATATCTAGACGACATTATAACTAAATCTTAATTTATTGAATCTTAAGACAAAGTTTAACAATTAAGTCTAGCAGTGTGGATTTAAGTGTTTTGACAAAGGTTTCTAAAGAAATAAATGTTTTCAAAGAAAATATTATTGTAACTAATATTATGTCTCCTTAATCTGATAAACTTGCTCTTGCAACTAAATTATTTAGTGGACTTCAGTGGATTAATGATTTCTAAAGAATTAAGCTTTTACTGTATTATTCTTGTGTCTTTATTTCGAAAATCTAATTATTATTTGTTGTTTATTATTATTTTGATGATATTATTATTATTCTGAATCCATTAAACCTTTGCAATTAACAAAAGTTATTTTAAGCCCATGTAAATAAATACTTACGAAATTCAGCTCAAATTGGTTTTTGTACCTTTTCCAGACACACTTATGAAAGAAATAGAAAGAAGGTTTTGCCCTTCTAAAGTTTATTATTTGCGACCCGGGACCCGGGAATTATTAGGTAAACACAACATATCGCAGTTTCGTTCGTCACAAGTGTATAGGTAAAAATGTCAGCATAGAAAATGAAGATCAATTATTTAGAAAAAATGCGACTTCCAAACAGCAATCTGTAAAGAGAAAGTTAGTACAGATACTAATGCTTCAGTGTTCAGTTCCACAAACTAGCCTTATTATTTGTTCCCCTAATCAACAACAGATACAGCACAATAAAGTTCTGCCTCGTTCCCTGACAATACAAATATGAAGGTCCCGCAATCCCCAGTGCGAACATTCGCACGCTTATTTTAGTTCCAATCAGGAGCGTGTATGTAGTAAGCACGATTTCACAGCTACACTTGTCAATATATAACACAAGTTACGGCGCTTGCTAGTTTTGCGATAGGGCCGTGAAACAAGCGAATTATAGGACTAATAAAGTGAAAACTAAATCTGTTTGCAATCCTCAAAGAACATTAGTTTCCAGTTTGCCAATTAAGGTATGTTTCGGTTTACATTGTTGGTTTTATTGGTAACATAATCTCGTTAGTAAATGTGTAACTAGATTATTTATAGAAAGATAGAATCAAAGGCCTAAAGTATATTACTAACTGAGAATTTAAAACCATAGTATAAACAACAAAAAGTAATTAAAAGAGCTAACATATTAAGTAATCCTTTTTTTATTTTATGTTGTAGGTACTTATTCTAGTTAGGTTTTTAAAAAGTTTGCATAAGCAAATAGCACCTATTTTTATTTACGACTAGTAAATTTTTATTTAAACAAAGCACTAGTCTCGGTGTGTGAGACAGACACGACATGAATGTTTAATTATTTTACTGACGCGGTTACAGAATTAGTAGTCGTATTCGCTTCTTTTATGGCCACGTCCCACCCTGTTTTATTTAATACAATGTGGAAATGTGATTTGTTAGTTTCCACACACTGTTTTGGGGCGTGACGTAGTCGCTCTTGGGAGAGCTTACTTCCATGTCTCGATCTCCAAGCTTATAGCCTATGTGCTGTACTGGTGTAGCGATAAATGCAAGTCTAGGACCCATTGGAGTAGTCTTATGTATGCACAATTGTTGTTTACAAAGGATTCGTGGATTGAAATGTTTGTACAATGGTGAAATTCTAGTGAAACGTTCGACGACTAGCTTGGTACTGTAGATGATTTAACTGTATTTGAAGATATGTATTTTGACATAAATGCTACTAACTTAGCAAAACACTATTACAGAGCAAAACTATCAGTGGTTATTGCAATACTCATCGTGCGTAATATTAAAACTGCGATTAATTTTGATGACCCGTTTGGCTTGATGGTCGCTTTGCTATTCATGAACGGAATCGTTGATATTTGTTTCGAGGCTGAGCGGAATAGAATATGAAATATAGATGTGATCATAGATGCATTTACGCAGTTTTATGGTTATGAGTAAATTGTGTGTTTTGATTTATTCTACAGAATTTACATTCAATTCCATTAATATTACTTATGATCCATCTAAGTAAGGAAACTTGTAATACCATTTTAAAAAGCATTATCTTGCATTAGCTTTTTAGTAGACGTTATTAAGCGCATTGTGAATTCGTTGTGAAAATTGTTATGGTATGATAAACCTTTGAAATAGTAAAGAATTATAGAGATATATAGATAGCAGATTTCTTAGTTACAGGCTCTTGTTTTGATTAGATGTCATAAAAAAGTTACCGTAGTTTTTGATAGAAAAAAAAACATTGTTGGATTATACCGCTAGAGCTGAATTGTTGCACCACATTCCGCATGTAATAGTAGGCGAGTCTGTTGCCTTTATCGAGCGCAATCCCAATACTTGGGTTGCCGAGTATTTTGTAATAGAAAAACCCAATAACATTGCCCGTCCTGGGAAACGGAGCGAAGACCTTGGCTGTTGCATTTACGGGAACAATTCTTACACGACTTTTTGGCTTCATATAGTAATTAAAAATTAAAAGCCTGCAGATGAAACGCTATGTAATGTTGATGGATAAAAAGGGTCTGAGAAGTGATAATGGTCGGGTCGATGAAACTCTATACAGTATATTCTGGGGGGAGGCCTTAGTTTAACAGTGGACGTCTTCCAGTGGATGATGATGATTCAAATGGTGGTTTTTTTTATCATAGACGAATGTTTTTGTTAGGGTTCCTATATAATTATATATGTTTTGTGTTATTGCTGTTTCTTTTAAAACAATTACTAAAAGAATACTTGACATTCGTTATTCCCGTATCAAAGAGTTTGGAAGCAAGTCTTTTTGCGCAACGTTTGACATTTCGAACGTATTATCCCAGTAATGAAAAATGTTTTACGTTTATACGCCAATAAAAATAATACAGAAACTCTAACGTTATATGAGATCAAGTTTATTATATTCGCTACGTGTGAGAAAACATTATATTTATCGTCGTTATATTCGATGTTTTTAAAGTACGTGTCGCTGTTGTTCGTGACTGTACATGTAGATATCTGTATAATATGGTAATAGGGTTGTCACTTGTTTTATTCTCTGTTGGGAATCGTTCAAAGCCTATTGCATATAGGCTGATACGAACGTGTTTTTCAATTAAATGTATAGGTGAACGTTAGGAATAAAAAAAAGTTTTATTGTATCGGTATTGTAAAAAAAGTTTTATTTTTTCAAAGCGAGTAATCCGATGTTTACTGTTTTACTAATTAGGTGATAAAAATAGATTTCAAAGTAAGTTTACACCTATTTCGAAATCCTAGAATGCTTCTGAGGATACTAGACCTATGAGACCATCTGCGCAGGAGATATTACAGTGCACATCTATGCGGGCATACACTATTGTGCACTACCTATTCTCGCACTCTCATAGTCAATTATGACGCTAGATAGACACGACTTGACAAATACCAGGGCTTAAAATACCTCCCAAAGCACGGAGGATCTCGACATGTGAAAACGATCACCCATCACATGACTGATCGCGGCGAGCACGGCTTAACCTCGCAGATCAACTGATGTGCGTGGTAGCCACATAGCTAAGAGCTCCTAGGCACCTAAATCACATTCAACCACAGAAGACTGGTTTAGTCTCACTAATCAATCGATTTAGGTGACAACCGGTTTAATGTACTGTATATTACATAAAATTGATCGCTAGCTTTGGCTGGATACTGAATCCTAACTGAATTGAGGTATTACATAATCGTATTAATATAGGACTGCAGTCATCAATTCACCTGCCAAGCTCAGTAGGTACTGCATTGATAGCCATTGATGAAATACTATCGATGCACAGTTCTCTGCGGACACACTTTGAACGTTTATTTCAGCAGTGCCTACATTGTCACGCTTGTGTCTCTTACAGGGGTAGGATATGAAGAAGTAGATTTAGAATATATTTAACTAGCTACGCCCCGCGATGTTACCCACTGATTTATTGACTATTTTCAGGATAGAAAGTAGCTTATGTGTTAATCCAGGGTGTCAGCTACCTCCATGTGAAATTTCATCAATATCGGTCTAGGCGTTTTAGCGTGCAGAGATAACAAACATACAAACACACTCACGAACTTTTACCTTTATAATCTTAGTGTGACTGTATACCATAATAAATTGATATTAATGGCTTTTCCTTAACTTAATTTTTCCGTGTAAAAGAAAAGATTTGAATTTTACAAAAACCAGCAGGTACGTACTATTATAGAGAAATACAAAAACTAGAAGAAGCATCATAAAAATGTGGACGTTATTATGCCTTGAAAGTTTAAAAAAAAATGGTATTTGTCTCATCAGAAAGATTATTCACATGGCTATTATGTTTCTGTGAAATGTGATAAACAGTTTAGTTAATATACAGTCAATCAAGCTGATATTGAGGCAAAGTTAATTAGTTTTAGTTATTAGCATGATAATTATACAATAAAATAGTGTCTTAATAAATATATTTCTAGCGAAGAGTCTCTCGTTACTAGTCATGCAACCTTAATTGAAACGAAACTTTTCTTGGTAAGGTACATTATTACCAGTTTATTAAAGTTATATAATAATCATTAATATGCACAACGTATTTTTCTTTCATATTTTGAATATATGGAGTTACTAATATTTTATATAAAACACGTCAAGCTACTTTGTATTCTGAAGGCGCACGTATTTTATGCTTCAACATATTTGTGAGCTGTCTATGTTTTTACACAAGCCATAAACCGTAGATAGAGGTGACAGGTTACTTACTGTGTGAGACGATGATAAAATATTCAGGACAGCCATGACGTTGTAACAAAAATGTTCCACAATTTTCTAAAGTTAACAACCCTACGCAAACTAATTGTACTATCACGCACGAAAGTGTACAGAAAAAAATACAACAACGAAAATAGAACCGCATGCCAATTTGAAATTCGACTCTGCTTTAAAAATTCAACGGGTGACGAATCCCCTTCTAAAAGTTACATTAAATTACTTACACGCATAAACCAAGAGTGCCATACAAAATAGGTTTTTCTTCAAGATAAGCCGAAGAACCAATTTCCTCGACGAAAAAGGCAAATGTGTTTGGAGTACGTTTAATAGAATGTCGAGACAGACTAAAGGAGATGGGACCGGATCGAATTTGTATTTGCTCTACGAATAATAATGTGAGGTGGGATTTTTGGAGTGTCGTATTAAGTGATTTATATTGAGTACAAAGATTTTAAGGAGTATTCTGAGACGTGCGTTTTGTTGATTTATGTTTATACGTTTTTAAAGCGTTCTGTTATCGTCTTATAAGTAGCTTGTATGCCGTATTATACTTAGTTTATTTAGTGAGCCTTTTAAGCACCAATATAAAGTATATTAGTAACGTAATATTTATTATGTAATAAGCATTTCAGGCTCCAATATCTTTGTCTTCTTCTTAGACATATACGTAGATTTTTTTTATAAATTAAACACATTGTGTTGAAAAGTAAACTTAATTATCCACTATTTAGGCTGTATAATTGTGTATCTAGACTACCCGTCAAACTATTTTTTCACCCTAAGGTCGTCTAAAAATTTGTGTAGCCAATTTTATTCTTCGGAAAACTAATAAAAGAAAAAAATCATAAACGATTCAGTACCACAATTAAATGGATGTTTAACATAATTATTATAATAATTTGAGTACACAAAAAAGGTATAACTAGACAACGTCACAGGCACAAGAAGTATTAATTAAAAGTATGAAAGCTCACAAAGAAATAATTAAATGAAGCTGACCCGTACGAAATAAATTCATTACTCTAATAGGGTAATATTTCATTGGCACAACTTAGAGAGATTGCAATCGCTAATTAATTAGACATTTTCATTTATAAAATATTACTTTCATGTAAAAGGGTTACATTAAATTTTATTATCCTTACTAATATTATTAATGTGACAGTATGTTTGTTTGCTGACTTTTCGCACCTGAACCACGGAACCGATTATCGTGATATATTGTACACTATAATTTGCCCGTGACTTCGCCCGCGGGTCTTAAACTTTCTACATACCAAATTTCATCAAAATCCGACCGGCGGTTTAATCGTGCAGGCGTAACAGACAGACAGAGTTACTTTCACATTTATAATACCACATAGTATAGAAGTATAGATGGATATGGACACATTGTCAGGAGTACAAAAAAGGACATAGGGTACCTTTCATCTAGAAAAAAACTACTGTTCCCGAGGTTAAGAATAATATCATTGGATGATCACAATTGCTTGGGACCCTAGGTTGTGCTACGGGGTCTTTTTGCGTAAGTGCAAATTCAACACAGGGTCTACAAGAAGCACTGATAGCCGAGTGGTATGATGTTGGATTGCCAGGTCAAAGATCCCAAGTTCGAGCCCCAGCACGCACCAACGTATTTTCGAATTTATATGCAAATTTAAATTGACTACCAGTAGCTGAAAACGGTGTAGACAAACATCGTGAGGAACCCGGCACACCTGAGAGATCAACGTTGTACAAAGCGATGTCAGAGGCCTACAGGCGGTGTAAAATCTGACACCAGGTTGTTCATCAACCATATAATAAGAAGAAGAACACGAGTGAAACCGGGGGGCACACCTAACTCGTTACTAAGGTAACATGCAATTAGTCAATTCATTAATTAGAAATTTACAATTGAGATTAGGATAGACGGTAAGGTATATAGGTACATAATTATCTCAGTCCCTAGTTTCTAAATAATTAGAAGGGATTGAATATTAAATTCTGCAGCTTCATTTATATTTACTCCGCAAAGTTAATACAAATAGATTTATCACCAACCTTTACAATGTATACTGAAGCATATATTTCAATATATATAAGTACACTCGAGTACTTAAAGTCGACCTATAAACAGACCCTGTATAACTCAACCCACTCCAAAGTCACAACAAGCCATACCATTACATAATCACTTGCAACTCAAAACCCAAACCGTCTCAAGCCGAACCTATTAAGTCGTAGGACTCGCCATTGTCTGCCCATTGCCTTATATCACGCCTTGAGTATTACGCCAAAACCACATCCGAAGCATTAAGCGCGGCTTACGTCCAACTCAGTATAGCCCCTTAAATTGATATTATCACGACAGTCCTAGATAGTACAGTTTCCATTAAATTAATTAAAGACTGCTCAAATGTCGCTGGTTATTTATTTGTGTGTGCAATTTAATTTATGTTGGGACGGTATTTGTGTTGCGAGTACTCGTATGAGAAGTTCGTAGTTGAAATTTAATTGCATATGAGCTAGTACACGGTATCGTGTGATGGTTTAGAGCAACAACAAAGTTACGTGCGAACCAATCGATTCAGGGCAAATGTGCTGGCTATAATCATCGTATTGAATTATCAATGTCCTACTCTAACAAATTGTAGGACTATGTTTAGGAGATTTTAGAGCCATTCACATTTATCAATGCTATCTTTATGCTGACGGTGTGTCAAAGGCCTACAGGCGGTTGGAACTCTGACACCAGGTTGTTCATCAACCATACAATAAGAAGAAGAATGATATCCTTTATCATATACCTCCGATACAGATTGAATAAACTATGTTACAACATACCAGGTTTTAACCGAAATCAATGTATAGATGGAATCAATTTAACAATCGGTTTCATTAACTTAAGATCCAACACGTTAAAGTGAATCATGAAATTAGTTTTCTTCTAGAAAGTTGTTATTTAAAAAGAGTATGACCCAATAAACAGTTTCAAAACAAAGAGATCTTCATACTTTGAATATCTTAATAGCCAAGTTAATAATTATTTCAATATACATTTTATCCATACCTACGGTATCCACTTCATCGCCTAACCACATCGGTTTCAGCTAACATGCATTATTAATTCCATCCATCAGTGAAGATAATGGCTCCGTAGCCTCAGGTCCCATGTGGTCAAGACTACTTTACCTGCTCCCAATAGTAGGGAAGGTAAGTAGAAGGATCTTCAAGGGTCAGACCTAATGATATTGTGGTGGAATGACATCTTAAGCTCGGGCCAGAGGGTTTTCAACTACATTTTGTACTTAGAAAAGACGTTTTTGGAAACTGGAGGTCAGATTTAGTGCGAAACGACGAAGTAAATAAGTACTTAGTTCTGTTATCTATTTGTGAATAACTGCCTGATTTAGAAGTGAAGAAAAGTTGAGTTATAAGAAACCTGAAAGTAGTTAATTATTCTTACCACGTGTGAGGTTTTCAATAATCTGACGCAGTCAGCTGATTCACTTTCAGACTCAACAATTCTGATCTCACCTTAATCTTCCTGGCAGTAATATAATTTTCTTAAACTCTGAACATTAATATCCTTTAGTCTTTTAATATATTCACTTCCCTAAATATATTAACAGCGTAAATAAGAGTTCTCAAACAGTCATAAAGGCCGGAGGGTCTGAACCAAAGTTTTGGGTATTTAGACTCTTTTTCCAACTTTGAACGTGTAATTTAGGGGTTAGATGAAACGCGAAATTTAATCATTTTGTTCTGACCTCAAATGAAGAAGAATTTTATAGATGGAAGCGCTATTATTGCCAAATGGTTTAATTCTAAAGACGAATACAGAAGCTCCAAAACTGTAATGGAGTTAAACTGTTAGTCCGAATTGAGCTTGTAGTATTTCGAATCCAAAATTCTAAGACAGCGAGACATGTATATTAAGAAATTTAAATTTATGCAACTGAATCTGATTCCTTTTATAATGGTTATAAATAATGGTACAATAAGTGATTAAATATTCTTGGTAAAGATTTCTTGATTCAGCTTAATATTTCTTCTTCTTTTCTGCAGATTTTTTGGTTTAATAGAAGCCAGACTTCTCTGGATCGAAATATTTTTAGCGGATGGAAAAAGGATAATAAAAAGTATATTGTAGAAAAGGTATTAAAAGAAGAAGAATAGATATTGCACCAAGAAGGAATAAGAAAGTAGATATACTAACTGATCTCAAAAGCTAGATAAATGATCTAGATATAGTCTCAGATAAAACTACTATTCCCGTCGAACGATGTAATTTTGGAGAAAATGCTGCCTTTACTAACTTGATTCTTGAAATGTTCTACAAAGGCTTCACCCTATTAAGTCTGCACTGTTACAGAGAAAAACCTTAATGTTATCGAATGGACGCTGTCGATATAAAAATTTAGGAGAGAGAATGTCCATATTACGGTAACAAAGGAAAAAATAGATTTTTGTGGTGTCGTAATTAGAAATAGTTCAGACATTAGTAGAACGGCACTCTGAAAAAATACAGGTAAAAGCATAAATATGAAGGACATAGGTATTCAACGGAGACAGAGACCTTGGAATTCTATTGGCTATGGCTATGATGGCTTTGATATAATATTAAAAATAACGGCCTATAACTATCCCACTGTAGGGCAAACGCCTCTTCTGGTATAGACTGAGCATTGTTCACCACGCTAGGTCTCTGCGAGTTGGTGATTTCAGATAACTACATCCAGGTTTCCTCATAATGTCTTCCGTCACTGTTAGTCAGTGGTGTCTGAGAATAACTAAGAAAGTATTAAAAACATTAAAATGGTCACATTGGTACTTGGCTGGAATTGACACTGCAACTTTGTATATGTCTCTCCTGTCCTCTGATACTATTGGCCTCTACGACGTATTCGATATGATCCTAGTAAAACCCTATCATTTGCACCACTCTCAATATCATCCTTCATAAAAACTCAACGTTTTAGGACACTTCTATGCAGCTGTCCTTTTTCAAAACAAGTTCAGTATAAAATATTCGCCGACGTCTAGAAAATAGGTAACATTCTATGCTTTTAAAACTTACTTTTGTTCCACATTGAAGGACCATGATATTAGTTTTGTAAAACCTTTAAACCTAGAAACTTTTCAAAAATGTATTTCTGTCAAATTGATTGAAAATCTTTAGAAGCCTTATAATATTATATTATTTACTTTACTTCAGACGCTTTGATGTTTTGAAATTTGACACTAAATTATTCTGGCTATACATAGGCTAATAATCACGCCTGCTTGCCGCCATGCTTTGAAATCAATAAAAAGATAGATGATTTAGTTAGCAAATTAGTGACGTCACAGTTTGCTATTGCCATAAAAATCAATTAAGGAACAGGGTGAGTTGTTACAGCTAAACAAAAGTACATAATATATCAATTGACTGGTGGCGGCAAACATCAAATTGTACCTATTACTTATTCTTCCTCCCATTTGACTAAATAGCTAGTTTTATACTTCGAAATACTCCAAAATCTCTATATAACTCCCGAAAAACAAATGTCTCTCACAAACACATAGGCGTAGTTATAACCATCATAGCCAAAAGCCTAGTTCCAAACTCTGTATTCACATTGCCAAAATCATACGAACAAGACCAATTTTATTGGGGTCTGCACTTAGAGCCCCGTATAATTTTCTATTTGATAGCAGCTATTACTCACACTGGACCTGTAACGTAGACCTCAGAATAGTTTAATTCAAGATGGCGGCACTTGAAATCGCTTTCAAATAGGAACGTTTGAAAGTCGCGACATTTTCATTTGAAAAGGAACATCGGTAGTTATAGGCTATTAAAAAAGGATTCTTCTTGTACTTTTACCAAGGTATTTTTTACATAAAAATAAATTTGATATTGATATGATTATTCATGTCTTTCATATTTCTAGCTATAATGTAAGAGAAGTTTGAATAGAGAGTGCACCTGTGTTGGCAAACATATTTGAGTACCATTATATTTTCTGCGTAGTTAGCTAGTATCAGCGGTGATAGGCGGCCGTGATCAAAATTTGGTTTCGAGACCATTATGCATGACACTGCATGATTAGTATAATAATAGACGTGGAAGCCAATGATGATTAAAATAGTCGTGAACTGTTAAAACATCCACCCTTCAGCTTAAAATCCAAAATAACATGAAATAGCTTTACTCAAACTCGCGGACATAACTCCCAGGTATCTTTGACTAAAACTTTTTCACTTAGAACTTCAGTTTAACCGATACTGCTAAGTTAAGGGGTAGGTTTAATTAAAAATCTGTTTTAATCAGAATCTAGTGTAGTTACTCGTGCCTAAGTCAACGCAGCGGACAAAGAGATAAAAAACTAAGTCTTAGTCGCTGGTTGAGTTAAAAATAAAATCTGATGGTAATTGTGTTGGAGTATCTTGAAGATAAAAAGGAAGGGGTTGGTAGAGATTACATAAAACCTATAAAAAGACGGAACATCACGCATGTATTCCCCAGAGGGGTAGGCAGAGGTGTATAGTACACTCACACTTCGCCTGTTATGTCCCAATGTAATAGGAGGCAAGCTTATTGTCATCATCATCATCATCAGCCGGAAGACGTTCACTGTTGCCAAAGGTTGAGCAAGGTTCATAGGGGACCTTAAAACACCACCATAAACGACAAATTGCCATTGGTATCCACCGCTTGCCCGCAACTTTGAGAATATCGTCGGCCCACGTGCAGGAGGCCTGCCAACGCTGTGTCTTCCGGTTGGCCATCAACCGGGCAAAAATCCAGACTCCATGGCATGGAGTCTGGATTTGTCCCTGGAGCATGTAGTCCATGCTGCTACTGAGAATTAACAAATTGAAAAACCCACTAACACTCTGCCCGAGCCGGCAACCCAGGACCTCGTGTTCAACAGTCGCGTTTAGCGACAACTAAACCAACAGGCAGTGTGTTGGAATATCTTGAACATAAAAGTAAAGAGTAGGTAGAGATTTGGTGAAACCTATAATTAAAAGGCATGATAGGAATTATTCATGACTCAAAGAGAGTGGATTGCAACGGCCGATGATGATGATGAAACGTGACGTTTGAGGTAAAGTAATTTCTGTTAGTGTTTTCTGTTAGAAAATACTGGGCTAGCATTTTCTAACAGAAAACACTAACAAAAAACTCTTCACAGGAAACTGTTATTAACTGGTTCATTTATTCAGCCATTACGGGCAGGATGTTAGGGTAATAGTTTTAAATACCACTTAATTAAGGAATTTTTATACCCGGTACGCAAGGTATACTGCAAAAATATATTATTTGAACAAATATTTTTTACTTTGGTATTCATAGAAACTAAGCTTTCATCACACTAATATTATGAAGGCAAAAGTTTGTGAGTGTGTTACCTCTTCACGCTCAAACGGCTAAACCGATTTTAATAAAAAATTATATGGAAGTAGCTTACAACCTGAAGTAACATATAGGCTACTTTTTATCCCGAAAAATGTAGTAGGTAACACCGCGGGGCGCAGCTAGTAGTTCCATAAAATTTTCTCATATCTTTCATTAATAAAACGCGATGTGCGGTTTTTAACCAGAGAATAATGAAGATCTTTTAATTCAACTATTTCTGTGTAAGTATGTTCATAACTATTTTGATTGTATATTGTTTGAAGGACTCGACTTTGAAGATTTATGATGTTTTTTCCAGATAGATCCTTGGCACATACAAGACGAAATCAGTACATAGCTCGAATGACAAAAACACTATTTCGAAAACTTGGACTTCCATAAAAATACCATAAACCAGGCAGTTTAGAAGCTGGGGTACTAAATATTAATTATCTCCGCACAAGCTCTGTGGTAAAGAAGAAAAAATGAAGCCGGGAACGATAAATTATCACTGTGATCCGTGAATTAAAGAAAAATAGACCACGTCCGCTTTATGGTGTTAATTTAAAACATTAACTGGGGGTAATGAGTTGGTTTATAGGGTAATAAAGGGTGGGGTAACCTGAAGGTTCTTTGTCTTTAGGTAATTTTGGGTTTCGGGTAAAACCTATTACTCACTGTCCACAACTGAGGAACTGGTGAATGTGAAATACCCTTCTCTTTACTTAAGCCGTTTATGCATGTAGACACCATCAGTGATACTCCTATTTGTTGTCAGATGTCTTGAAAACGCAACTTTATTCTATAACTAGCTGAGCCCCGCGTTGTTACTCGCTACACTTTTTCGAAATAAAAAGTAACCTATGTAGGTATATTATCTAGGGTGTCACCTACCTCCATATGAAATTTCGTCAAAATCGGTGTAGCCGTTTGAGCCTGATGAGGTAACAAACACACTCTCAAACTTTCGCCTTTATAATATTAGTGTGAATCAGAAAGTTATTTACTGTGTGGTTTGTAACCGTTCGTTTATAGGTAGTCCTATTTCAGGTGCTGAAACGTCAAGATAGTAGTTGCGGAAAACGTCCTGTTTTAAGAGTGCTTATCTTAAGGTCAATTATCTACCCTAAAGCTTAGTAACTACAAACCCCTCATCCGATTCCACCACCACTTAGCTAAACCAACAAACTACATTTCAATCCTAAGTCCTAACTCCAATTAAGCGCAAAAACATTTTCTAAAACTATTTTTTTTGCAACGCTACACCACCTCGCAATTTAATATAAAAACGAACAAATAAATTTAACCGGCCGTAGTAATCAATTAATTGGCCAGTTAACTGACTTTATAGTCAGGCGTTCAAACATCAATCTAAATTGAAGTCATTCGAGCAGTTAAATCAATTATATTTTTAGCGAAATGCAAACTCGACAGCTAACAGGGGTGTATGCAAATTGAACATTGGTATGTACCTGTATTTTGAATGTCAATTCATACTGGTCAACAATTTTATGATAATGGACTTTTGTTTTGTGCGTAGCTCTTAGCCTATGTTACATGACTGTGGGAGAATGTAGAGACAGGACTCTCACGTTTTTATTATTCAAACAACTCTTAATGTCCAGGGTGCACGGGACAATCAATAGGGAATCATCATTATAGGAGGCAGTTTTATACATATACAGCCCTTGTATTAACTAAATACGTATACCTAAATAAACCTACAACAAGATACCAATAAACTGCCTCGTTGGTCTAGTAGTGACTAAGCGCGACTGCTGAGCACGAGATCCGGGGTTTGAATCCCTGATCAGGCTGAGTGTTACTGTGTTTTTCCATTAGGTAATTCTCAGTAGCAGCACGGAGTCTGGATTTCTGTCCAGTTGATGGCAATAGGCTCGCCCCTATTACATTGGATCCTAAAAAAACATAAAGGGCGAATTGTGGGTGTAGGTAGGTAATATATGTATAAATTGTGTGTGTAGGTAGGTAAGTAATATACAAATCTGCCTACCCCTTTGCGGAAGAAAAGCGTGATATTGTTTTATAAATTAACCTTGTATTGTATACCAAACAGTAAAACAATTACATAAAATACAAACAGAAGCTTGAAAACAGTAAATATAATTACAGGCCGTATTACGAGAGCCGCAAAATGCCGCAACTTAACCCTCTAAATGCCGAAGCGTAATACAATTTTTCCAAGAATGCAACTTATCCCATTTTTGCTGGCTATTACTGCGAATTGCTGAACGACCCCATTCAATTGACCTTGGGTTTACGTCATCATTTGGTAATATAAATCCCTAGATCCATTTACATTAAGATTGAGAATTCTGGGGAAGATTATATAGGTAACTTTTCATGAAAAATGTATTAAAAATCTTTTCAGTTTTTTTTTCTTCACGTTGCGTCAACTACATCGTTGAAATGTTGGTGTTAATTGAATGGTATTTTTAATCAAAAATGTAAAAAACATATGAAGGTTTCCTTTTGAAAACTTTTAGTATTGGTAGCTAATAAATTTAGTAAAGAAACTTATTAACACTAAAATGGTATTGGTTTCAATCATATAATTCTATGACCTTTTGCGATATGTGAAGTTACAGAACTATATAATGCCAATCATTAAAAAAATAATTAGATAGCGATATAGGTACAATCAACTAAAATCAAAACACCAAAACGCAATGAGTCATCAAGGTGTCAAAAATACACAACTTAAGTATGATGGTGCTAACGTGGCTTGCCTTCAGATCGATCGTTCTGGACGGTAGCCAATCACAATTACCCCTTTATATCCGAACACTTAGACGTTGATTAACGATCATGATGGTTTTGCTTGTAACTTAAAAAGTTACACTGTTATGAGTAGTTGTGGTGGACTAACAGGAATGCCAAAATCTTTTTATGTAGACCTATAAAGTATTAGTTTTTGGAGGGAAATGCTAGAATTTAGAGTGGCCTTACAGGGCAAATCGTGATGGTGGTGGTCTGCTGATTGACATACCGGATTTGTACGCCCATTTGTACAAGATTGCAATTTCAAACCCAGATGGTTCAAGTACTAATGTGACATTTTCAATGTCATAAATACTTTCTTAGATATTCTAAGAAACCTGGATTTAATTATCTGACATCGCCAACCCGGAGTTAGCTAGCGTGGTGATCAATGCTCAGTCACTATCTGTAAGATAAGAGGCTTCCCTGCAGTCGGACAGTTATAGGCGGTTATTAGGTCTTTACGGCGAAAACACAGTATTGACAGTTCATCACATCCTTGACAGTCAACCATGCTACCAATCAGCTAACTGAATCATTTTACCACGTGACCTGGGCTAATGCGTTGATGATACTAAAATAATTAAGTTAAGATGTGTTTATATGGTACAATAAAGCATACTCTATCTATCATATGAAGTGCGTTGCTTAAAACAGCGCCAACAGTATAATTTACATAAGATACATATGTCTCATATAAAAGCTTAATATTTGACTTCGACTCCGAGGTAATCGATATTAATTGAACAAATAAACACTTTCTCAAGCTCTATACAAAGTAATAAACAGCTAATGTATTCTATCACCCAAATGGTCGTTCAAACATAATAAAGTATAAGTCTCCATCAAAATAACAGTCTATATCACACCTGATTTCAGAGGGCGCTCGCGTAGCATCTATCTTAAGACCCATAAACTTTAATGACGGCTATAATACAAAGCTGGGTCACATCTTTACATCCCAATCTTACACCTCAGCGTTTAAGATTAACATAAACGAATAAACGATGAATTAGCACTCCAACGGGCCTAATTAAGATCAACGCGATCCACTGCTTTGAAATGAAAAACACATTTTTTTTCTCAAGTTTTAAGAATTAGGCTTTAATTTCGCGCCATTTGCCACCGTCCGAGGGCATTTGTCACTTTCTCGAATGAAGAATGGAAAAGATTTCTGTTGTTTTTTTCCTTCGTCAGCCTTCGTTTTTGTTCGAATGGACAAATTAGCTCTTCTGTTTTTGGCCCGTTCGGAATTTGAAAAGAGTTCGGCGCCGAAATGTTTTTGCGGTCGCAGCGGGCGGGTTAAGTTGAAAACGTATTGCGTTTTTGATTGGCCCTGTTTGTTGGATTGTTTAATTTGATTTTTTCCCAGTTGAGAATTTACCTTGTTATCCAATTCAAAGGGAAACGTAATCAGATCTGAACGATGGTGTCCGTACTTGAGTGCCTCGACTTTTTTATTTGCATGAACCAGTTCTGCTTTATTGTAAAGTTAAATGGAATTAAATAGCAGCAGGTTTAGAGTTACGGCTTTGAAATATGTTTTGTGTTTTTAGAACAAACATAACATCACATCACAGCTGTATTCCCGGAGGGGTAGGCAGAGTTGCAAATACAGTACACCCACATTTCGCCAGTTATGTTTTTTTATATCCCAATGTAATAGGGGCGAGCCTATTGCCATCAACTGGGCACAAATTCAGACTACTTGCTTAAACGCGACTGCTGAGCATGAGGTTCTGGGTTCGAATCCCGGGTCGGGCGATGTGTTACTGGGTTTTTCCATAGGCAATTCTCAGTAGCAGCACGGAGCCTCGATTTGTGCCCGGTTGATGGTAATAGGCTTCCCCTATTGGGACCTATAACATAACTGGCGATATAATGTGCTAGGTACCTTCACCAATGCCTACCTCCTCGGGGTATACAAGCGTAATGTTATGTTTAAACAGAAACATTGAAATTAATTACCTTTTATATAATCCAAAGCTATTTTAACTAAATAATTACGAAAATCGACGATCACAAATAAAATTACAGCCTTTAAATAGATCCATTGTAGTGTCAGTCTAGTTGCAACTTGTTTTTGTTTCCATTCGCATATCAACGTCAAGTTAAATTAATTACACTAATTGCTTAATTAATTTAGTGTACTACAGTTGTTGATGCCGGGGATTCTGTCAACGCTGCATATTATATACACACGTCTTATTATTAGATATATAGTTTTGTTTTTAATGAGAATAATTGTGTTACTAATTAACGAAGCTTCAGTAACTTCACAGGTGAGTGACGGTTACTATATATTATAAATTATAATACGTATTATAAGTCGTGGCGGCTTAGTGGTTTTCATACCGGGTTTGTATGCACAAGGTTGCAGGTTCAAACACAGACAAGTATCAATGTGACTTTATCCATGTTATAAATACTTCTTAGTTATTCTAAGACACCACTGACTAACGGTAACGGAAAACATCGTGAGGAAAACTGGATTTAATTATCTGAAATCGCCAAGCCACAGTGAGCTAGCGTGGTGATCAATGCTTAATCCTTCTCTATACGAGAAGGGGCCTTTGCCCTGCAGTGGGACAGTTATAGACTGTTATTATTATTATAAAAAGTTTGCGAGTCTTCCACGTAACCTGAATAGAACTCCGTTCGAGGTCGAAACTAGTCGTTGGTCTTGTGGTCGCTGAGCGCGACTACTGGGCACGAGGTCCTGGGTTCAAATATCGGGTCAGGCAAAGTGTTATTTGGTTTTTCCATTAGATGATACTCAGTATCATGGAGTCTGGAATTGTGCCCGATTGATGGCAATAGGCGACCCTATTACATTGAGACTTATAATATAACTGGCTAAATGTACCCCTTAGGGACATCATCATCAGCCGGGAGATGTCTAGTGTTAAACAAAGGCCTCCTCTTAAAAACGTCACAATAAACGACAACTTGCCATTTGCATCCAACGGTTGCCCTTAACTCTGACGATGACTCCGGGCTATAGAGGCGTGATAATATTAAGCTACTTCTGTTGCTGACTGTACGTGTTAAGACCGGAAAAACAAACCCAACAAAATATAATTATTTTACTAAGTCCTAATCAAATTAGAAACGACACTTCAAACATTAATAAAACTTTTAATTCAATAAAAGTACGCTTATCGCCACAAGTGTTAGCCGCGTGACATGCTAACTTAACATCATTTGCTCCAAGATGTGACATCACCAACAAGATTTATCGTTTTTAATTTCATTTTTTTATCAGTAAAAACTTTTCTCGACGAGATAAGGGTGACAGAATTAAATTTATTGCGCAAATTAGTTTTCGCGGTGAGTGTACATGTTTTTAACGAAGTAAGGCCGTTCCGTAATTATGTTTAGAGTAACTTTTTATCAGTTGCCGGCGAGCGTAATGGAAATACGTAGAA
The DNA here is from genome assembly GCA_946251915.1 of Abrostola triplasia. Classification (NCBI taxonomy): domain Eukaryota; kingdom Metazoa; phylum Arthropoda; class Insecta; order Lepidoptera; family Noctuidae; genus Abrostola; species Abrostola triplasia. The sequence continues at coordinate 1,489,298 of OX276434.1, read as the reverse complement.
GGCCAATCCTAATAGGTCCAGTATTAGTTTATACCGAGTTAGGTTTTGCAAACGTGTCCAAATGATTGTAGCTAGGACATTTCCAGTTTAAAAAAAACACCGGTACACTTGGAATTTCTCCTGTATCGTGGATGCGTTTCAAAAACATGAAATATCACATATAAAATCACCCAGACTCCGGGCAAACATTTGCAGATCACATAATTGATATTTGTGCCGTGCGGGAATCGAACTCGCAACTATTAGCACAGCAGTCTAATCGCTTAGCCACTGTGCCAATCAGGTCGTCTCATCTAATTCTCGAGCTCACACCGCGCTCGTCGCTTCTAACAACTCGTTGTTCCAAAAACAAAAGAAAATTAGACTAAAATCGGACAACCAACGTTTGAAAAAATTACAAAATAACGGAATTTTTATAAAATGACGTCACAATAAGAAAATAAAAACGTGTAAACAGATAAACATACATTGTATTTGACGGTAAACACCGATACACACACTCAGTCGTCTGCAATAATATATTTGTTCGTATCCCATTGGCACTTGTATTTTGATTACCAGAGCAGGAGGAGGAAAATGTTGAACACGAGTGTCACGCGCATGGTTCGGTAAAGGGGAAAATATAATATTATAAACATTTTTTTACCTTTGATATAGGTAATATTTACGGCAGTGAAAAGCTCAAAGAAAAATTCTGCCGTTGAATTTGATTGGTTTTGTTTGAGTCTTGTATTTAATTCGCGTTACCTGCCGGTTATCTGACTTTTTTTTTATTTAATAATTATATTTACAAACAATTTAAAATAGGAAAGTTATTTTTTTCTCGATTGTATCTAATCAAAAACATTAAAAAATTACGTTATGACAGAAAATTGTTGTCTTTTAGCGAATATACGTATTATGCTGTGTAAGTTACAACATATAATTATTTGCAGACCCCTTTGGGTAATTAAGGCACCTTCGAGGACTGATCGAAGTTCGCAGCAGACATAGCTCGACTTGTCTTTGCCAAAGATAATTCCTAATATACCTTACTTTTGGCCTTTTCATGTGTGTTTAAAATTATCGGCCTTTTTGCCCGTACTAAACAATATATCAACATCATATTCATTATCTCACGTCCATACCACAATAATCGGTTTACGATAAACTTTTCTTTAAAAATGAATCTGCAATATATTTTTTCTGCAGTAACTTAATCAAGGAAAGTTAGCATCTCTTGCCCTGTATCTCATAGTTAAGTAAAACTACAATTTTCATTGTCTTAAACGAGAGTTTAGTAAAAACTGTTGGGTGTTCACAGAAAATATTAAAAGTTTATCTTTTAATAACCTTTGTTAGTGTTGCCAGGATTAAATAAAGACTTCCCTTTTTAATTAAGGGCGCTAAACTGATTAACTTTAATTAATGATGACGTACTTTGTTTTGGTATATTTTGGTTGAAGGCTATGGCCTTAAATGAGATGATAATGGTAATAGCGAGTAAAATGGGCAATTGATGCTTGGTTTATATAAGGTTGGGGTTGCAAGTTCAATTTACTCCCAGAAATAATAGAGATATTCTGAGTAATATCTGCGTAGGTTGCAGGGTATGGCCTCAACAAGTGATGATAGCTAATGACGTCCGTCGTAACCAGGGTGATGAACGTCGCTATCATCCTTGTTGACTGGCCAATCTCTTCACCACGGTAGTCTGTTTACATCTCAATACGATGAAGTAAAAGATTTATCGCAAATCGAATTCAATATTCAAAGTCGCGATGTTCTACCTATATGGATGAATTTAAACTCTAACTCGTAACAATATTCTGATATAATTTAGCATGACGTTAATGGACAAAAACATGCCAGATTCAAATTAATAAAGGATTTTTGAAAAAATATGGACAATATCGGAATTCTTACCCGCGACCCTCGCCATTCGATGGCGCAGCTCTCCCAACTGAGCTATCGTGTCGCTAACACGTAAACCTAACACCACAGACAATTCAAATAAACCTATTTTTACGAATTATATTGCGGTTTTAATTTGGTTGGTAAATTTTTAGACCACAGACAATTTTGGAAAAAAGTTTAGCAGACAATGGAATCGCAAAATTATGCCACATCTGTCACCTAAAAGTTAAACGCACCATCCGAGTGGTAGTCACCTATAGCTATAGTAATTTATTTTTTATCTGTACCCACACGCGCTCTTTAAAGGGTGTAATCGGGTATGAGCGGACACAAGAACGGACACCGAGTATTTTTTTCATTTTATCCATCGACGCATCTTTTTGTACTTCGTTGGGCGTAATTATTACATTGCACTGTTTTATATTACATTGTGTTATTGTGTTAAATGAATTTAGATTAAAGTCTAATGGACATTACATTTTTTTTTATATTACTTAAATTTTTTTAGACTGCTTTGTTGGTCTAGTGGTTGCTAAGCGCGACTGCTGAGCACGAGGTCCTGGGTTTGAATACTGAGTGTTACTGGGTTTTTCCATTAGTTAATTCTGAGTAGTAGCATGGAGTCTGGATTTGTGCCCGGTCGATGACAATAGGCTGACCCCCTATTACATTGGGACCCAGAAACATAATTGGCGAAATGTTGTTGTACTATATGTGTACCACAGCCTACCCCTTCGGGGAATACAGGCGTGATGTTATGTTATGTTTTTTTTTTTTTAATTTTTGTGTACCTACTCTGGTTGTGGTCGTGGGTTGAAACCGAATTCACTGCACAATGCGGGTTTTAATTCAGGTAATTTAGTTTTTTTTCTAAAATCTAAGTTATCACACATAATGGATCATACATATTACATACATAATGTTTTAATCACGCCTGCAATTATCTGATAACACAACGTCATGAGTTTTAGTATCGAAGTATATATTCTCAGGTTAAACCACAAGATCGTCTGAAGTGATTATTACTAAGTCTTATGATCCTACAGCGATTATAGTAGTTAGCGGGAGTTAATTAACCGACTGGTGTTATTATTAATGAGTACAATGTTTTTAATTGACTGCCTCGTTGGTTTAGTGGTTGCTAAGCGCGACTGCTGAGCACGAGGTCCTGGGTTCGAATCCCGGGTCTATATACACACAAAAATCGGAAGATAAATTATTATGTACTACATTATTAAGTACCCACAAAAATCTAAGGATGAATTATCTAAAAAACACAAGCTGACCCCGCGAATTTCGTACCGCCTTCTCACCATTACAACCTTCCCTGGACTTCCATAAAATATGTCAAAATCAAAATTAGCCAAATCGATCCGGCCTTCGAGTTTTAGCAAGACTAACAACAGAAATCGATTCTTATATATAGGTGTAAAGAAGATTAAAAATATACGTTTTTTCGACGTTTGATCATTAATGATATTTGGTTTCTCGATGGTAGTTACCGAGATGCCATTATAAAAGTAGGTACTTTCATTAACTTTTAATCAGTCAAGTAAAACTTGGTCATTCTAGCCATTATAATACACTCCGAGGTGTTCAGCTTATAACTTTATTAATCAATCACTATTAAGCTTACCTGGCACGCCAATTTATTTTTAAACTTTACTCTAACAATTTAGCTGATTAATCTATGTTAATACAAATTAATTACTTCTTCTAGACATTATTAACAACGGAGAGTTTATTTGACAGTAGCCCAAATTTCATTTGAGTAAATAAAAAGCTTTTATTTGATATTTATAAAGTTATTATATCTAATAGACTGCCTTATTGGTCTAGCGGTCGCTAAGTGCGACTGCTGAGCATGAGGCCCAGGGTTTGAATATCGGGTAGAGGAAAGTGTTATTGAGTTTTCCCATTTGGTAATTCGTAATCGGTTGATGGCAATAGGCTTCCCCCTATTCAATTAGGGCCTATAACATAACTGGCGAAATATGGGTGTACTTATATATTATGTGCACCTCTGCCAATCCCTTCGGGGAATACAGGCGTTAAGTATATCTAATAGTCCGTCCAAGCGATTTTAATTCCTACTGCATTGGTAATATTATGATACATGTTAGCAGTATACCTATCATCTGTAAGTCGGTTAGTAACTATAAAATTGTATATAATATTCGTCTAACATATTTGTACCAAACGCTGGCACAACCGAATGAATGAATGATTGAGTGGCTAAACTTTTAAAAACAATACCGGCAATAATCGTAATACGCGCTTACAAAAAAAAACATTAATCCACAAAAATAAAATACTAAAATTCAATTCCCCTTAACAATAGCGTACCTAAGCTTCCAAATCGAATCAGTACAGTGTCCGTATATCCCCTTCTTCCTCGTTAATAAAATAAAGAGGATTTTAGGGTAAAGAGTACCCTCCGAGATTCTTTTATAAGGGCAGATTAGCGAGCGTGAGTTGTTGACGTCTTGTGTGGAAATGACTTAGGTGGGGTATATTTTTTCTATAGCACGCACTTCTGTGGGGCGGAGTCACCAATTGATCTGACAAATGCAGTTTGCGATATTTAATTGACTTCGTTTGGACTTTTGTAGTGTCGTCCACCCTATAGATTAACATCACGCCTATATACTACTAGCTTTTGCCCGCGGCTTTGCCCGCGTTCAGTAGCCTATGTCCTGGGGTCTTAAACTTTCTACACACTTTTCATCAAAAGCCGTCCAGCGGTTTAATCGTTAAGGCGTAACAGACAGACAGACTTTCACATTTATAATATTAGTATGGATAAAACGTAGGCAGAGGCGTGTAGTACAGCTACATTTCGCAAGTTAAAAGTCCCAATAGGAGGCGAGCCTATTGCCATTAACCGAATACCAATGCAGATTCCATGCGTTTACTAAGAGTTACTTAATAAAAAACCCAATAACATAGTTCTATCCGTTAATCGAACCCAGGACCACATGCTTAGAAGCCACGCTGGTTTTTATTTTTGAGATAATTTCTTTATTAGAGCATAATAGCTAAATGACTTAGGTGGGGTATATTTTTTCTACAGCACAAACTTCTGTGGGGTGGAGTCACCAATTGATGTGACAAATGCAATTCGCGATATTTAATTGACTTCGTTTAGACTGTTATAGTACCGTCTACCCTACGTCAGTTTTTCAAAAATGGAATCGAACGACGCCTGTCATTTATTACTGACGTTTGTAGACGTGACTCAGTAGTTTTTACGTGAAAGAGTAACAAACATCCATCCATAATGAATGACTTCTAAAGTGAATTTTTTTTTACTAACATTTAAATTTAAAATAGTTTGAATTCTTTAATTTAATCTTATTTTTAATGATTGATTGTAGAAAAAATACATAATTTTAATAATGTAATTTGTTCCAAAATATTTGTATGCCATCAAATATGATGAATCTATATGTACCTACATTATTTTACATCCTACATGCTGAATGTATGTGTACTCATGTTTGAACAAATAAACTTATCTTATCATACTTACAAACTTAGTTTTTTTTTTTCGCCCCCCACTAGGAATTTCTCCTGTATCGTGGGTGCGTTTCACAAACATGAAATATCACACACACAAACACCCAGACTCGGGACAAACATCTGTGGTTCGCACAAAGTTTTGCCCCGTGCGGGAATCGAACCGGCGACCCGTAGCGCAGCAGTCCAATCGCTTAGCCACTGCGCTAATCAGGTCGTCAAAGTATTATATTAAGTACTTATATTAGTAGGGATAATTATATTATCTTCATCTGGCCTTCCATAATATTTCTAGCCATTTATTGCTAGAGCATTCCTTGACAAAACTCTACCGTTTTTATTCTAATAACGATGTTATTAAAACTCATCTTCAACACTGGTCTTTGATAAAAACTATCTGCAATGATGCGGTGTATATCTCGAGGCAATGTTTACCCTACAAAGGGTGGAACTAGAATTTATTTAATAGAAAAACGTATTAGTAATGTTTCTTTCAAAGTAAACTGGGACATATTCCTCTGCTGTTAGAGAGATGGTTTGTTTTTGTTAAACAACCACAAAGGTAATAGAGTCTTATTAATTATTTTTATGGGGATTTGATATAAAAACACTACAACCACAACGGTTGTATAATACGGGAGCTTTATTAGTTAACTTTGTAGGTTTTTATTTATAACTAGCTGTTGCCCGCGACTTCGTCCGCGTGAATTTCAGGTAAAAATACCAGTAGACTATAATCAGATTTTGTAAGTAAGTGGAAAACACTACAAATTACTTATCGAATTGAATATACCTATACATAGTATTTTAATGATAAAGGTATTTTTCAAATTAAGATGGGCTAGTTTATTTATAATTGAAGGACCTACCTATAATTATTTGTATTAAATTAAGAATGATTCTGTATGTCCTTTGTTGGAGGCCCAATAAAAAAATAAATAGGCTCGCCCCCTACTACATTGGGACCTAAGTACATAACTGGTGAAATGTGCGTGGCGCATATATAGTACATATATTTATCTTTATCTTTATCTCTGCCTACCCCTTCGGGAAATACAGGCGTAATGTTATGTTTATAAACTAACTATAGTGACATATTATTTAAACCCTTACCCAACATTTTAAACCAGAGGTACCAGCAAAGTCCTACGCTTTAAAATTTTAATTCTCATTAAGTTACCAACGTAATTGGTGTTAGGTTGATCGCAAGTTAATGAGGCAGGGGTACAATATATGCTTAACAGTTTCTAGCATCCTATCTTGCTGGTGGGGTTTTTCTATCAGATTAAGATACAAGCATAGACATTTTTTTTTAATATCACCCCTCTCTTGGAATTTCTTTTGTATCGTAAGTGTGTTTTACAAACATGGAAATTACATACTCAAGCACCCAGACTCAGAACAAACAACCGTGAATCACACAATGTTTTGTCCAGTGCGGGAATTGAACCCGCAACCCTTAGCGCAGCTGTCCAATCGCTTGGCCACTGCGCCAATAAGGTTGTCAATGCCATCTAAAATCTTTACATCTAATCAAGGGTCTGAGACCGAATTGGTAGGCAGCGATGCATAAATTAGTATCTACACTGTTATGTAATACAGGGCGAACCTATTGCAATCAACCGGACACAAAACTAAACTCTTAAGAATAACATAATGGAAAAAATTAGTAACACTTTGTCCTACCCGGGATTTGAACCCCGGATCTTACTGGTAAGCCATCTTGCTTAATAACCACTAGACCAACGAGACACAGACAACACGATCAAAACGTTTTCAAAAGATTCGACATCAAATGATCAAAATTATAATTCTTAATTGCGCAACGATAAGACTTGAACGCTTTTACCTTTTCTTGTCTTAATCTTTTCCTTTTTCTTTTCCCGATTAAACGGGATTATCTTAGCCACACGGGACTCTCCAGCCGTTTGATAGCACTGCTACACAGACGAGGAAAAAACGTGTGTCGCAGTAAAGTTTTATTTGGTTGTTGCATTCGCTGACGTAAATCTCACGTAGGTACATGAACTCAGCAGTTAAAATAAAATATTTATTGGATACGTCTAATAATAACAATTTTACATCTTAATTCTTATACAAAATAAAAGCAATATATACAAAAATTTAAAGTTAAAATGCAAAAAAAAAAAATGTTTTATTTAAATTTGCGATATTTTGACTTGGCAGTCCAACGGTCATACCAGTCGGCTGTCACTGCTATTAATTAAGATCATATATCTATGTTTGTTATTTTAATTAGTTTATGTATAAGTACTTAATATTGTTATTGGTTAATGTTTGTCCCTTTTTAACACCCAGTACATCTACCACTGTTTAACTCTGCATCACCCTAAGGTTGACTGGTAGAAAATGCCTAATGGCATTAAGTCCGCCTTTGTACAAAATGTGCATTAAGTATAAATCACATCACATCACACTATCAAACTAATATAATAAAGGCGAAAGTTTGTATGTTTGTTACCTCTTCACGCTCAAACGGCTACAGCGATTTTGATGAAATTTAATCTAGCTGACACCCTGAATTAACGACATAGGCTACTTTTTATCCCGAAAAAATGTAGCGAGTAACAAAGTATGTAAATAAGGGATAAATTTAACAACACTGTTAAGACGTTCCTACAAAGCTACAGAACTACAAAACTAATGATTTATTGTCGACCTAAAACTACGGAAACACAGGTTATAAACCTAGCACGGGTGTCAGGGTTTCACATAATAAATTGTACCTACCTCATTTTATGTCATTATTTTATTATAACGCATGATAAGCCTAAAATGTCAGTCTTTAATAAACAAGAATGTTCCTTATTCCATATTACTAGTCTTCACCTACTTACAACTATTTTGAGTCTATTTCCAGGCGTACTAGATGCATCTGGCTACTATTACTCATGGAACGTACGACACACCTTTAAAATTGTTCCTAACACGTAATTATTATTACAAAAGAGAGAGATAAATATAATTATGAGTCGAATATCAATGATGTCTTTATCAATATCATAAAGATTCTCATATCTTATTAACTAACCTAATTATTGTACATTATTTCTTGTAGGTCTTATTACAATCCCAAGGTTATAGACGAGTGTATGTTATATTAGACTAATTAGTTACGTCAGTAAAGTTCACCTTCTATTGCGAAAAGTAAGTAAGTATGGTATGGTCTTTATTGGAACATACGTACATAACATCACGCCTGTATTCTCCAAAGGGGTAGGCAGAGGTGCACATATAGTATACCCACATTTCGCCAGATATGTTTTAGGTCCCTATGTAATAGGGGGCGAGTCTATTGCCATCAACCGAGCACAAATCCAGACTTCGTGCTGCTACTGAGAATGATCTAATGGAAAAACTCAGTAAAACTTTGCCCGAACCGGGATTCGAACCCAGGACCTCGTGTTTAGCAGTCGCGCTTAGCAACCACTAGACGAACGAGGCAGTCAAGGCAAGTTATAACAAATGCCCTACAAAACTATACTAACTATAGAAGTTAGATGTATAAAAAAAACCATTGTTTATCAGAGGAGAATGACGAAACTGGTCCAAAAATAATTTGCACCCCCAGGTTTACCACATAGCTCATTTGAAAGATGGCTTTAAGTACAACATTTTTTCTTCTATCGAACCAAAAAAATCCAGCACACAGAAACTTAAATATTAGCTAAAACGTAACCTTGAAAAAAGTTACACATTTAATTTTTTTAGCTTTCAGTCATTATAGTCATAATTAGAGTGCTTTTTATTAACTTCAAAAGAAATTGTAATTTTTAAAGTGTGATTGATAGTTTTGCAGGCCTGTGTATTAATATTTGGCAATCAGCAATGGTGCCATTTCTGCCAGTGTCGTATAGTGATCACACATGGGTTTATTGCTGGCTGTGGTAAACACGGAAGATTAAAACTATTTACGGCGTTATTATATACTACCTCTTAATATTGTTATAATATTAATAGCTTCACAATAAAGACATCTACAAAAGCTATATTTACTGTATTATTGCAAATTACCACCATAATGCAGATTGTATTGTAAAAGAGAGCATTTGTGAACTCAACTGGAAAGTAATTAACATTACACATTAAGTAAATAAGTTGGTGAATAAATGCATGGGGATGCGAGCGCAGAACAACTTTCATTCAAAATATGTTAATACACATTTGTGCACTCATGTTTAAATTTTCTCGCTTTTTATGTTAAATTGGTAATTTTTAATTCGTTTTAAGCGAGTTCCCGTTAACGTTACTCAAAGTTGTATAAAATCATCTAAATCTACGTTCAAATTATCTTTGTACATGAGAAAGACGTGGCCTGAAATGGCATTGGACAGGGTTTTGTGGAGGAATAATGGGGAGACCTTTGCCCAGCAGTGGGACACCGAACAGGCTACATAAAAAAAAATCTACGTCATAGATGAAAATATAATATACAATAGTTGACACATATAAGGGTATATGAGGCTCAATTGGTTACGTATTTGTACAGCATTTGTTTTCTATGTATACCTTTTAAACAAGTATTAATATAGGTGCCTTCTAATAGAATAAGTCGAAATATAATATGTAGTTACAAATATATATTAGTCCTTTTATATTTAATATTTTACAATATACTTATGCTTATTTACACTTATTTACATACGTTAATAAATAAATATATACAAAAGAAAAGTATTCATTATATTATTTGTCATTTTACCTAAAGTTTTCATAACTGAATTATACGCTAATCTAACCGAATAAAAAATCGGTCAATCATTTAAAGCTAAATAAACACTAATAAATATATAAAATTAATTTACATCCACTCAGTCTTAAACTAGGATGACCCACTGACCAAAAGACTTCTAACTTGAATATCTATTTAAGTATAATACAAAAAAGCCTCAAATAAATCTCCAGAAGAAATACGTATACCTTATTGTATTTCTTTTATGAAAACAAAATGCAAACTTAACAACGAAAAACCTTTTTACAATTTTCCGTAACATCAACAAAACTTCCAGAAAACTTTTCTGTAACTCCGTCGAACACTGAACAATGCTAAAACTATCTTACCTTATCCAACTTCATCCAATATATCCTTCAGAACTCACACACACAACATTTCAAAAACCGAAAAAATAAAATACCGAACTCGCGAAAATCGTAATGTTCCAATTCCGCCGCGCGTCCTCCCCCGACCGCGTCTCTAGTAGAACTGGGGTAGTACGAAATATGCTTCATTTTCGGTACCTATGTGTATCGACAACGTTCTTCCCCAAGTGCTGCCATCTGGCGGGACCAAACTTATGCATTAACTATGCTTTAAGAGTTAAAAAGTTTTGATAGCAAACCGTTCGAACCGGTAACGCTGTATTAAATTTTTTAATGGCGTAATTGTAAAGTTTTTTAAGATTTCCGAGCGTTTTCCGTTTTGGGGTTGTTTATAGTACTTTAAGTATTCATTTTGTTTATTAGCTTTTTGATGCAGCAATGTAGGTGTTTTTTGAATTTTAAAGGTTGCGGCTCATCTATTTGTAACGCCATTTATTCATGTTTATAATGCATTTAACTTAAGGTAGCTATGGCTGCTTACCATGACTTTTGGCAAAATCTAAAGACCAGGGAAAAGTTTTAGTAATCAGTGATATAGGTTCGCATTTGAAAAATTGCGTAACTGTATAATAAACCAACCAGTTATATGTTTTTTCTATTCAGTATTAACTTATATTTTAACAACTATCGCGCGAATCCAAAACTGATATATCTAATTAGGTATAGAGGTTCAAAACTGAACGTAGATTGGAAAATTATGCAAAAAGATTATTCAATGTGGAAAGTCAAATAGAGGTACAATAGTATTTTTTTGATTAAAATCAGAGAGTTTATTTTATTTACAAGGTTATTTACACTCCTTAAAAATAAATTTATACAAAAGAAGCAATTGAAACTAAAAATTATGCATCAAAGTATTCCTCCTCATCGCTGTCGACTGGTATAGTAGTATTTATTTTTTCTAGTCGCCATTTAACCTTGTGGTTAATCGCCAATCTAAAACTCCAAGTCAGAGTACCAAAGCGTTCATCAAGTAAATTGTTCATTTCAGTCCATAGAGGAAACTATATCTACAGAATTATAAGTACCAGGAATTCATGAATTGCAGCGATATAAATTAAATTTCGCTAGTTCAACACATACATGGGGAAGTTTGGAACTTGCTGCACCGCTACAAAACTGTGTTAGTGTTTTGTTGAACATTTTGTAATTATATTTGACCTTCGCAGCTGTTAAGCTTGTATGCTTAATTAGAAAAGTGTCGCCACATTTTGTGTGAGGATTATTGGTTTGCTGGTTGATACACAAATAAAGTTGTGTACACAATTGTACATGAATTCATGTACTCTCTCAGGTCATACCGGTTGACCATCTCATAAGACTATGATGGTTAGGAATAGAAAGGTCATTAATTGTGTTCGTCTTAGATACGAGGGTCAAACTGAAAGTTCTTAGAAAATCAAAAACTGATTACATTAGCCAGTTATTAGTTTTATTATATCTTTTCAAAATATTGTCCATTCACGTCAATACACCGCTGCATGCGATGGAACCACTGGGAAAAGCACTTTGCCCACTCGTCTTTAGGGTTCTCTTCAATGGCATCGCGATACGTAGCCACCGCTTCTTCAGCATTCATAAACCGCTTTCCTTTAAGTTTTTCTTTAATTTTTGGAAATAAATTAAAATCATAAGGGGCGAGGTCGGGGCTATACGGCGGGTGACCCAGTAATTCAACGTTTGATGTCGCCAAATAGTCGATCGTTCGCTTAGCGGTGTGCGACGAGGCGTTGTCGTGGTGAAGGAGGATCCTACTGCGAGGTCGTTTCTCTCGAACTTTTTCCAAGACAAGTGGCAAACAATTGGTAGTGTACCATTCTGCAGAAACTGTTTTTTGATCCTCTAACACAATTGTTGCGAAATGACCTATCCTTCCAAAGAACGAGGCCACCATTTTTTTTCCCGCACTTCGATCTCTCTTCACTTTAGTTGGCAACCTCTCGAAAGGAAACACCCACTGAGCAGATTGTCTTTTGGTTTCAGGATCATAACAGTAAATCCAGCTTTCGTCACCTGTTAGTATGTCGAACACAGCATTTGAGTCACCTCCGTTAAATCTTTCAATCATTTTACGGCACCAATCCACACGATGGAGTTTTTGAACCTCAGTCAAATTATGAGGTATCCACCGGGCGCAAAGCTTCCTGACTGCTAAATGTTCGTGGAGGATTTTGTGCACTTGACTCATACCGATGCCTAAGCTTGTCCGAATCTGCTGATAGGTCACTCTTTTGTCAGTCTCTATCATACGCCGCACAACACAGATGTTATCTTCAGTCGTCGCCGTAGAAGGCCGTCCCTCACGTAAATCATCAGTGAGATTAGTGCGACCACGTTTAAACTCATTAAACCAGTTGTAAACTGTCGCACGAGATGGGGCTTTATCGTGAAAGGCCAATCGTAGTCTATCATAACTTTCTTGTTGACTTAAATGACATCGAAAGTCATAAAAAATCATTGCACGAAAATTTTCTCGTGTTAAATTCATGTTGACGTGACACAGACAATTTTCAATTTGCCGCCAAATCGTAAAACAAATGACAAATTAATGAAATATATACTCAGTAATATTGGCAAAGAGTTCTATTTTCAAATTTTAGAATTATTTTTTTATTATATTGTTTATAAGTGGCCAGTTCTAAGAACTTTCAGTTTGACCCTCGTAGATACGCAGTTTTATGCACTTTAATATTAATTAAATTACTGCCTCGTTGGTTTAGTGGTTGCTAAGCGCGACTGCTGAACACGAGGTACTGGGTTCGAATCTCGAATCGGGCAAAGTGTTACTGTGTTTTTTCATTAGATAATTCTCAGTAGCAGCACGGAGTCTGGATTTGTGCACGGTTGATGGCAATAGGCTCGCCCCCTATTACATTGGGACCTAAAAACTTAATTGGCGAAATGTGGGTGTACTATAATTATGTTCACCTCTGCCTACCCCTTCGGGGGTTCATTTTGGCCTTCTAAAGGGGAAGGCCTTTGTTCAACAGTGGACGTCTTCCGGCTGATGATGATGAGTTGACTTGGTTCTATTGAGACGAAGCGCGACCTAAATACGATCAGAAACTAAAGATTTTATTTAACTGTTTATTTTACCACCATCAAAGGTCATTGTACTATTCTAGCTTTACATACGCTTTCCTTTGAACTATGTTCTCAATAAGCAAAGGTTCCTTTATACTCTATTCTCCTCGGACGTGTCGTAAAAGTAGATTAGGACGATATTCACAAGGACAGGCAGTTACATCTATTCTTAAAGAAAAATATTAGGGATCTCTTTTACCTGACAAAGCGTTTGAAGCGTCGGAGGAAATAGAATAGTACTGTGAGAGGGTGCACTTACGTACGCTAGTATTACAATGCATGTAATTTTTTACAATAGATACCTACACTACTACATAAATGTTATGTTGGTAACAGCACTGATAGCCGAATGGTATGACCGTTCGACTGCCAAGTCAAAAGTCGCAAGTTCAAACCCCAGCACACACCAATTACTTTTCGAATTTATGTGCGTATTACAAATTAGTTATCATCATCAGCCAAAAGACGTCCACTGTTGAACAAAGGCCTCCTCCTTGGAAGAGGGGGGGGGGGATTGCCATAATCCCCACGCTTGGCAAGTGGCTAGGGGATCGCAGTATTGGTGGTCAGTTTACAGAAGACGCTGCTGCCCATCTTCTAGGTTTTCCCTTAGTCGCTAAAAACGGTGAAGTAAAACATTGTGGGGAAACCAGACAGATTTTTCAACAGTGTGCAAAGCCATGTCAGAGGCCTACAGGCGGTTTAAACTCTAGGTTGTTCATCAACTATACGAGAAGTCTTCAAATGGTTATCCCGAGTCTAGGTTAGTTAGAGCTATGTTTTAAAACGCACCCGTAATACAGGAGCAATTCCTAATATGGGTCACGTCGCTTTAAAGAAAAAGATAAAAAAATATTTACGTCCCAATCAAATGGGAAGGCAAATAAAAAGTTCCATAAGAAAAGAATGTCTTTGTTCTCTAACATATCTTATTTCGTTAAAGGAATCGTGCGGTTCAATAGTCAATTACTTTTAAAACACTCGTAAAGAAGGTATATCTTCTTTATAGTGCTCTTGGGAGGAATTTTTATACGTCAAAAGGGCTAAGGGGAGGTACGCACTCCCCTAACGACCTTTGTAGATGCCTCATTAATTAATTCTTCGGCCAATCCTGATAAATAAGGGATACTAGAGAGGACTTTGTGATACATGCATAAATACTCCCGAATTGTATTTTGTTAGGTTGCTTTTATGGGACATGTTTATTGGATTGAATTAGACGGTTTGAGTTCTCTCAAGAGATTGTGATTGTTTGCGTTTATGGGCTGGTACTGTTTTCTTTTGAGAGTAATTTTGGGGAAAAGTTTCATCGCTTTACTGATCCATTAACGCATGGACTGTGGCGCTAAGGGCTGCTGCATTTTTAATCTTATCACATAAGCCTATTGCAGTCCACTGCTGGACGTAGGCCTCCCCCAGGGTGTTGATCACAAAGGGCAAATATTTGTGGGATTTTCAGATGTTTCTGCCCTTAAATGAATTTAGTGCCTCAATTTCTAAGATCGTTTACTTAAAGTATGATGCATAGATTATGGTCAGTGAGTGATATGTGAAAAAGTAGGTACATTTTTCTAAAATATCGTCAATTATGGTGCTATTCTTTAGGTCTGTTACTAACCATAGTTCCTATGATAACTAAATCCACTATCTCTCAACAACAGGATGCCAAAATGAAGCATCATTTTTCTCTTTCACACATACACATTTCCCACTTGAAGTAAGTAAGAGGGGTATAAACTCTACAAATGTGAGACACTCTGATTCTGAAGGACTTGTCATTAAGGCGTCCTAATGTGTTCTGGCCAGACGGTATATGTTACTGTCATATACAGATCAAGTTTAGTAGGATGTAAAGTACAGGTTGTGAACAAACTTGGGACCCTACTCTATGGATTTGTGAGTGTATCACACAACTGAATTTCCATAAGAGGTAGTGGTAGACTTGTAGCTGACATACCGTATTTGCATGGATCTAGCCTTGGTATGTATCAATGTGACTTTTTTAATATTATAAATACCTACTTTTAAGCTGCCTCGTTGGTCAAGTGGTTGCTAAGCGCAACTGCTGAGCTCGAGGTCCTGGGTACCCGGGTCGAGGAAAGTGGTACTGGGTTTTCATTAGGTAATTCTGAGTGGTAGCACGAAGTCTGGACTTGTGCCTGGTTAGTGCCAATAGGCTCGCCTCCTATTACATTGGGACCTAAAAATATAACTGGCGAAATATGGGTTTAGGTACTATATGTGCACCTCTGCCTACCCTTTAGAAGAATATAGGCGTGATGTTATGTTAAATGTTTGTGTATAAATACGTTTTAGATATTCTAAGATCCTACTAACTATGACGGAAAATATCGTGAGGAATGAACTTAACATATGGCTGACTCAACATATGTATGTCATGATAAAAGCCAGAAAAAAATATTCACAAATAGCAAGTTTTCGTTCATTGTGGCATTCTAAGGACCTCTGTTCAACACATGATGATGAATATACCTACCAGCTATAAGTGGTGACATAAATATCGCCATTCGTCTAGCCCGCACCGGGAATATCGCATCTTACGACTTACCCCACATTCGCGGCAACGGAACGAATTTGTATCTATAATTAATTCCACCCTATAGACGTATAGAAATGCAACGCAAACATCTCCAAAAACTCTATACAAAATATCATAATATGGAGATTATTTCTCTGTAAAAACGATTGATGATACATCAAATTCATTCCGATACGAAAGTAATCTTAAGCTTAATTACTCAGCCCTCACATTTTACCATTCAGTAACTAAATGGAAGGCCGAAATTTCGAAATAAAATACCAGCATTACGTACATTTTCCTTTCATTGAACTACGCCGTCTTTGGGGCCGAAGGCATGGTAAAACTGTAGTACGCCCGCCACATCATTTTCGGCACGAATAAATTTTATTTTATTTTCGCAAAATCAGCAATCACTAATCAAGTATTCGTTCAATCATAATCTCAGCCTCCAATACGCTTTTTTTTAATATTCATGAAATTTCGCGTAATCTTCGTGTACAAAAAACTCGGTTTGGAGGTAAACCTTTGGTATCTTGGGTTTTTCTTGGATTTTATTAATATGGATAGGTATTACTTTTCTTGTTGAGGTGTCCTTTGTAAAATTTTTACTTATGCAATTTTTTTATGTCTCTATATTACCTATACTGGCTGAGAATGTCAATTGTTTGACAAAATCAGATTTTTTTTCTTTGATGAATTGGTTTTAAGAGCTTTTTTTAGATACTTTATAGTTGTATTCTATGTAGGTACTATCTTACCTTTACTCAGCAACAGCTATGATTAAACTACATGTAACTTGATTATTACAATTAAACCTTAATATACAGGGTGTCCAGTAAATAGCACGACATACTGCAGGGAGTGATAGCTAGGGTCCCTATCTATCAATACAACACAATATATGTTCAGCAAAATCTTACGGATTTAAAGTTTTACAAAATTTTCCGACATACCGAAAAATCTCTACCTTGAAACAGATTTTTAACCATCTCGTAATGAAAAAGTCCTTTTCTAGTACTTTTTTTACATCAAATTATTCGTGAATAGTTACTTTATACATTGATAAGTCTTTTTTCTATCAAAGACAAGAATGTTTTCAAGAAATACTATTTTTTGTTAAAATTTGCACAGAACGATTTTCTTATCACTTAAGTTTAACCTACAGTGGTGAAAAAAAAATGTATGTGGCAGTTTTGTACAACACACTTAAAAAATAGCTTGTTTAATGGTGATATTGGAATGATAATACTAGTGCATTTTCATTTTAAAAAATACAAAAAAATAAGCTATTTTAGTTAATAAGAGCATTTTATTTTAAATGCAAGTAATGTGACTTTGAATTCGAATCGTTGTAAGGTCGTACTACGGTTCGAATTACATAATAATTAATCTACAGCCGACCGGCCGGCCGGTCTGTAAATGACATCTTGAAGGATAAGGTGATAGTAAACAGAACAGAGGAGTCAACTTTAATAAACATTTATTTAAATAAATTACAATAAATGCTCAAATTGCTTCCCTTGTGGCCTAATAAACGCTCGGCATCGTCTTAAAAATGAGCTTTTGAGTCTTCTCAGGCTTATTTCCGATATTTTTCTTGCTGCAGTGTTAACCCTTGCTCTCAATTCATTGTCATTTTGGTTCGGTTTTTCATAGACTTTGTCCTTCATGGCACCCCAATCAAAAAAATCCAGGGGGTTTAGCTCCGGAGACCTAGGTGGCCATAATATTGGTCCCAGTCGCCCAATCCACCTGCCTGGATAAGCTTCATCTAAGTAGGCTCTTACTTTCCGGCCATAATGAGCAGAGCACACATCATTTTGAAGCCACATCTCTTAGCTCACTCGGAACATTTTCAAGGAGCGTGGGTAGGGCTTCTCGTAAAAACTCCAAGTAATTATTGGCATTTAATGTAGGTGGAAGCTCGACGGGACCCACAATCTGGCACATTTTACGTGTCACAACTAGTTTTATAATAATTCGCGTAAATGAGCAGCTATTACTTATTCTCATAGTGGTTTTTGTCAAAATTACGTTAATTACATTTTTAACAAAATCAGCTTCTCTGGAACTAAAATAGCATTTTTTTGTATTTTTTTAATGAAAATGCACTAGTATTGTATCTTTCCTAAATCACCATTAAATAAGCTATTTTTTAAGTTTGTTGTACAAAACTGCCACATACATATTTTTTTCACCACTGTAGGTTAAACTTAAGTGATAAGAAAATCGTTCTGTGCAAATTTTAACAAAAAATAGTATTTCTTGAAAACATTCTTGTCTTTGATAGAAAAAAGACTTATCAATGTATAAAGTAACTATTCACAAATAATTTGATGTAAAAAAAAGTACTAGAAAAGGACTTTTTCATTACGAGATGGTTAAAAATCTGTTTCAAGGTAGAGATTTTTCGGTATTTCGGAAAATTTTGTAAAACTGTAAATCCGTAAGATTTTGCTGAACATATATTGTGTTGTATTGATAGATAGGGACCCTAGCTATCACTCCCTGCAGTATGTCGTGCTATTTACTGGACACCCTGTATGTGTCACAGCCTCACAGGACAGAAGACCCTACTGTATTTTTTGACTATCTTAAATAACACTTTTATTTTGTTTTTGTCATTAAGGATAATGTACGTTCAATTTTACTGAAATAGTTATCATTTCATTATTCAATAATTAACTATCTCAACAAAACGTAGTTTCAGAAGAATAAATTATAGTTATTATGTAAATACTAATTTGAATAAGAATAATTTGAATGACCTATATAACTAAACTATCGTAAAAAGGTTCAGGCTATCCTTGTCTACGGATAAATACCCGTTATTGGAATTCCTGGAATACCTACCAGATAAAAATACAATTATATTACAAAATAGTACCCAATCGTATTTTTTAATATCCAACAATTCGTAGGCAAAATCCTAATATACAAGAGTAATGATTTATTTCATTAACGGCACCAAATTATGTTATATTATAATTGTATACAGCGTTTATTAAATAATGAAAAAGTACCCAAATATTTGAACTAAAACGTATTCAAATTCAAAACTTTTGGATCACCAAAGCTAAGGTACGCGGTGCAAAGGACCAAAAAATACAGCTATCTTTTTTTGAATACAGCCAATTCTAAAGTCCAATCCTCTTTAAAAATTCCTTGAACATAAAAAGGAACCAAGGGATTGCGTCTTTTTAAACGAAACGCAATGATTTACGGAGCAAGTCAAACGAACAGCTAAAAAAAAATGCTATTTTTCGTCAGTAAACTGATTTGTTTGTTTACATTCCCGAGGTTAGATATTGGGATATTATATTATTGATTTAGGAAAAATAGAATGTGTTTGGACCGAATCCGTTTATGTCATAGTATATGGGTGATTCAAATGACGTGTGTATCGCATTGAGCGTTATTCACTGCGCGGTAAACAAATATTTTTGTGGTGCGAATTTATTTGGTACAGCAATGTAGTGGTGTAGTATTTTTGCCTTTCGTTTTAAGGTGAGTTAGTTGTTTTTGACTAGTTGGTTTAGTAGGCACTATGCACAACTGCTAAACATGAATTCGTAGGTTTGAATTCCGGGTTGTGCAAAGTGTTCATGATTTTTTCATTAGAAACTTCTCAGTAGCAGCACGGGGTCTGGATTTCTGCCCAGTTAATGGCAACCGGCTCGCCTCCTATTACATTGGGGCATAACATTACTGGCGTAATGTAGGTGCAAAACTTCTGCCTACCCCCTAGGGGCTAAAGGCGTAAAGTTATGATTTGTGAATTTAAACTATTTACTTTTACTATAGCCACATAATTTTATTTTTCATTTATGACAGTGTAAACATCTAGTTAGATAGTGCAAAGGTGTTCGAAACTGGCTATAGAACGGTCATCTAAGGTGACTCTCGTAGGGTCACCCTGACCTTTTAATTAGCTATAAAAACACCTGCTCCACTCCGTTTGTTCACACGAAATTCCATAATTCTTTCCAATTTAAACTTTGAGGACCTATCAAATATTACGAAATAACTTTCTGACGTGCAAGTCTCTGGATTCCATCATTAAGTTTGACGCACTTCTCTCCACGTTTGACTTATTACGAATGGACTCAAGTTACCAACAACTTTTAATAGGGCCGTCGTCAAACGTCAGTGAGAAAAAATTGTCGCCGTCAGCTCTGCGGACTGTTATGGGCAGTAGGTGAAGTTCATATTTCTTGGTTGATAATCTTGGAACGAAAGTAGGAAAATGGATAAGATGTTTGATTGTCTCCTAGATAATAAACTAATTACCAAAAAACACCTAATTGTTATCAATGAAATATTTTTTTTTTTTAAAAAAACGTCGCCCCACACTAGGATTTTCTCCTGTGTCGTGGGTGCGTTTCACAAACATGAAATATCACATACACTAACACCCAGACTCGGGACAAACATCTGTGGTTCGCACAAAGGTTTGTCCCGTGTGGGAATCGAACCCGCGACCCTTAGCGCAGCAGTCCAAGCGCTTAGCCACTGCGCTAATCAGGTCGTCAAATCAAAAATTAATTCATTTATACTAGTGACTTTTGTTTGTATGTCAAAAAAATGGAGTATAAGTAAAACACATTATTACCTTGGTAACCGCTTGGTAAGCGGCTTGGGGATCGCAGTATTGGTGGCGAAATTATGAAAGACGCTGCTGCCCATCTTCTGGATTTCCCCTATTCGCCTCTTACGACACCCACGGGAGGAAAGGGGGTGGTCAATTCTAAGCCAGATACCACTCGGCAGCCTCGCAGTAATTACCCTGTATTTTATTTAAATTGATAATCATCGATTATTCTTTATGTATAAAGTTTACTGTAAAACTCGAAAACAAGGATTGGCTCAAAGAAAAACCCATCTCGCTAATCTCGCTCTCACCAAAACCTCAAAATTTCGCTTTTTTTCCTATTATACTTTGGTGAAAGAAGTTTCTAAAGGAAGTTTTATTATCTGGAAAAATGAACAGTAATCCGAGTTGTGTGTCGGATGAATGAGTTCGAATCTGAATAAATAGCTTTATTTGTAAGCCTGGAAAAGTTTAAGTATTATCAAAGTTGTCTTTCTAGTTTTTTTGTCTACGTAACCTGCACTTAGCACGAAAGGTCAGCAAGATAAAATGAATAGTATAGATACATAATATTTTCTATAACATAACATTACGCCTATATACCTTAGGCAGACGCTACTATACAGTTGCCTCTGCCTAAGGTGCTTGTTCTCTTGCTCTCAGTGTATACACACTTTAGAATTATACTCCCACAGTTATGTTATATGTCTTAATGTAATACAGGCCGAGCCTATTGCCATCAACCGGGCACTTACATATATCGTGAAAAATAATTGACAACTTTATTCTTTTTAGAAATAATCCCACGTAACCCACCCATAAACAGAGGCTCGGAGACCTTCCGCTACACTAAAAAAAAAAAGGTAATACGGTAAGGAGTTACCATACCAAAATCCGTGCCTGCAGCCAACAGTGTAGGAATAAGGAAATAGTTTTGCCTTGTATTAATCCTTCGTACTGCCCACGGGAAGGGAAGGGCATCCATGTTAGTTTCGAAACCGATATAAAAATAACCTATATACTGAACGTTAATACAATATTATGAAAATTGGGACCTTTTGTAACTTAAATCAATTTATTATACCTCACTTATAAGTTAACCCTTGTCTAATAATAATATGCTTGGGCAAAGATATTACATAATATATCCATACTAATTTTCTAAATGTGAATGTAACTCAGGTTCGCCTTGACGACTAAACTGCGGTAGAGATTTTGACGAAAATTAGCATGGTTACACGCGGTGGCTCAGTTGGTAGAGCGTTGCCACGGTACGGCGACTGTCGCGGGTTCGAGTCCCGCTCGTGTCCATCATTTTTCAAGTTTCCCTCAATCAATTTGAAATTTAGCATGTAGATAGTTTAAGACCCGCGATTGGACATAGGTTACTTAACGCGGACAAAAGCTAGTAATAGTCTTATTTATAAAAATGAATGGCTGATCGTTAGTGTCGCTAAAACTCAAGAACGGTTTGGCTAATTTTGGTTTTTGAGTTGTGGAAGTCTACTATTTTTACGGATTTTATCGCGGTTTTAATTTGATGTTTGGTCCCGACAAAATATTATGTACAGTCAACATCATAAGTAGCTGATCATGTTTTTTAACATAAAAAACAACTTCTTATACAGAATAGGTCTTAAATATTCTCAGATTATTTCGTTTCTATAACTTATAACTTGAATTAAAATGTATATTATGACATGAGGCTGCTTAACTTGATATTGACTGTACTTTAATCACAAATTGGTTACCACTATAATTAAGTAATTCGATTTCAACTAGCTTATAATTAACCAATATACTGCTGCAGAGTGTAATTTGCACACCAATTATTGGGCAACACTGGTTTCAATACATAATATATTTAATTACGAAACTCAAATTCTAATTTAGATTATAATTATTCGTTGTTTACCAAGTGTCAATAAATAAATTTCAAATACGGTCGAGTTGTGGTTCTGACACAATTGTTAGTAATTTAGTTGACGTTTCATTGTCACAACAGATTATATAGACTAGAAATTTCATTATTGTGTGAAAATAATGCTTATATTTTATTTATAGAATACTAACTATGGGGCAGACTGGGTGAGTACAACCGGTATATATAGGTATAGTAGATAATACAGTCTTCTTCATTTTATATCGTACTAGCTTTTGCTCGCGACTTCGTCCGCGTAGAGTAATGACTTCCGTCAGAATTTGGGTTTTTCACTTTTTTTTCAGAATTTTGTTTTAAATTTTTTTTTTGGGAATTTCCAAAAACCCTCAACCCACCTGTCCCACCCTGTCTGTCAGTCTGTCAGTCAGTAACGGAAGAGTTTTATATATATAGATAAACTGTATTAACTTGTCTAGGACCCCCTGTGACTGTCAGTAGGATCCTTCAGTTATTTTATCGTCAAAATACCTATATCTTTTCGAAATCATGTGCGTACTATAATTAGTTGCTAAAAACGGTAAAGGAAAACATCGTGAGGAAATTAGCACACCAGAGAGATTTTTCAACGGTGTGTGAAGTTATGTCAGAGGCCTACAGGTGGTTTAAACTCTGACACCAGGTTGTTCATCAACCATACGATAAGATTACCGAAACACAAAGCAACCGTTATGCCTACATCTTTAGAAAATACCTATATCGTGTAAAAGACGTAGCTGTAAAAGTTTCTTGCAACAGTATTAGAAAGTACAATGTGTTTTGTTACTCTTGCACCAATACACGATCCAACATGTAAGAATAGGACAAAGGTATCGTCGTTCTGAAGTCTAAGTATCTAGCGAGTATTGTGAGTAAGTACTTCGGCGCGTACGTATTCAGAGAAGGCTTACACCTCCGGTATTGTGCAAGGTGCTTAGCTTAGTGCGTGTTTAGACGGTCCAACATTCACATAATGAATTTTTATGTTGTGAAGATGTTAGTGTTGGTGACAGTATTAATCGAGTTGTAGTGTATTATTTTTAAATAAAAAATATCAAAGCCAATGGAAATCCGTGATCTCTGCATATCCTTCTGGGAAACAGGCGTGACTTTATGCACGTGTAAAATATCTATGTCATCTGGTAAGCTTATCTTTATCAACCAACATCTACATCACCATAAATCAAATCCATTTAGTAGGTTACAATCCTATTACCAATCAGACGACAGATTTGACGACCTGGTTAGCGCCGTGGCTAAGCGATTGGACTGCTGTGCTAAGGGTTGCGGGTTCGATTCCCGCACGGGGCAAAACTTTGTGCGAACCACAGATGTTTGTCCCGAGTCTGGGTGTTTGTGTATGTAATATTTCATGTTTGTGAAACGCACCCACGATATTAGAGAAATTCCTAGTGATTGACGTTTTATATAAAAAAATAAATAAACAATCACACACAAACCTCCAACATAACACAGCCCGTGTAATGTCACCCTAACAATGAAGTCTGTAACACGATGTACTGCATTTATTCGTGGAGTAACAAACGCTGCGCCGAAACTGAAACGTAACAGATACCCGACAGCTGCCCGGCTATTGTGTTCAAGGCGGAACACGCCAATTGAATGGAACTGCAGTTCAGAATTAGATATTTGAAGGGATCTAACCAAAAAAAGTACCGTCAATCATCATCGTTATTTGTTCTTCCTATAATAACTTTGACGACCTGACGCGCATTGGTTAAGCGGCTGAACTGCTGCGCTAAGCGTTGCGGGTTCGATTCTCGCTTGTTTGTCCCGAGTCTGAGTGTTTGTGTAAGTTATATTTCATGTTTGTGAAACGCAGCCACACTGTGCCCGACCCGGGATTTGAACTTAGGACCTCTAGTTCAGCAGATGCTCTTAGCAAATCTAAATTCATAAGAAAATTATGTCTAAAATACAACTGGAATTGTTAAAAAAATATGTAATACATTCAAAAATAATTTCTGTATTTTTCCATAAAAGGGCCAGCAAAAAATGTAATAAAATTATTTCCGTAGCGCTCTACGTTGGCTTTTTACGTAGCAATTGCTACGTTGTAGACAATAACCGTAGCGGAGTCTACAAAGGCGTAGCAACTTGCTAATATACTACGCCGTAGCATAAACTACATTATAAAGTAAAATATACATTTAGAAAGTTTGAATAATAAACTGGCTAAGTGCGAGTCGGGTAAACCAGGTTCCTTTACATAACGGACGTTTTAGCTGGACTGACTTGAAAGGGTACAGGTATAAAAGTCCAACTTTTGAAATATTTATAATGAAAATATACTATAGTTATTTGACGTCATTTTGAAAACTTATTTATATAAAATTAACTAAACATATCATAACATCACGCCTGTATTCGCCGAAGGAGTAGGCAAAACTATGGCTAAGGGGAGGCCCTTTAGAGCGCCCACCGGTTGCTTGCAATTCTGACGATATCGTCGGTCCATCTGGTGGGAAGCCAGCCAACGCTGCGTCTTCCGGTTCGTGGTCGCCACTCGAGAACCTTTCTTCCCCAGCGGTATTCGTTCTTCGTTCTTCACAAGTATAGACACACCTAAAGAATTCTGAAACCTTTCTTTCTTTATGACTAAGATGTATGCAGCACTAAAAGTAAAAGGCCTAAATCCATGATTATATTTCGTCTAAAGTACGTGGGTGGTAAGGACGGCCGAATAAAATCTTGGCCTGCCCTACAAATGGCTTAAGGCCGGTCGTGAACCTGAAATAAATCTTTTTTCTTTCCTGCTACTTATCTTTATACCTTTTGTTTTGTGGATACAGAAGTCTAGTACGAGAAGCATATACTGAACCAATGACTAAAGAAATCCTTACTAATATTATAAACGCGAAAGTTTGTATGTATGGATACTTACAACTCTTTCATGTAAAAAGTACTGAATGGATTTTAATGAAATTTCATATGGAAGTAGCTGATACCCTGGATTAACATATAAGCTACTTTTTATCTCGAACAATGTATGTTTTTAGGTCCCTATATAATAGGGGGCAAGCCTATTGTCATAATCGGGAACAAATCCAGACTCTGTGCCTAATTACCTAATAGAAAAACCCAGTAAGACTTTGCCCGAGCCGGGAATCGTACCCAGTACCTCGTGTTCAGCAGTCGCGCTCAGCAACCACTAGACCAACGAGGAATAGAAAACAAAGATCAAACAAAACTTTTAGAACAACACACAGACAAGCATACACACGTAATCAAAGCCAGCGCTTCACAAAACCATGACACGGCGAAGTCGGGACGAGTCGCCTACTTTGACTTGCAAATATCCGACCGGCTTGCAAAGAAAACACGTCAATTAATACAGTAACACTTCTAATGTTTAATCAGCTAAGTACAGCTCAGCCCCTACCATGAACTGTTAAAGTTAACATTTCCCCGAGAAGAAGCGGGACGCCACTCTACACGTGCGTAGCTGCGTCTCGCTTCCACAACGGGAAATGGATTGCTTTAACAGTTTTTGGTATGGAGGCCGGTTGTTTTCTATTCCTAGCTTATATTTGAGGTGGCGACTGTGTGGCGCTGTTTGTGGGTGTTATGATTGGCTGGCTGTTAAAATTTTGCTTGATAAGGTTTGGAGTTCTTCGATTAGTTTAAACGACAGTTACTTGAATATAGGTTTGGGTGTCGAAGCGTTTTAAGTTTCGAAATTAACTGAAACTTGTTCTCCGTACCATCGGTCTAAAGGATAGGTTTGCTAACATTTTGATGACCTGATTGGCGCAGTGGCTAAGCGATTGGACACCTGCGCTAATGGTCGCGGGTTCGATTCCCACACGAGACAAACATTTGTGCGATCCGCAGATATTTGTATTTCTGTTTGTGAAATTCACTTTCAATACAGAAAACATTCCTAGTTTGGGACGACGTTTTTTTTAAAAAAGAAAACCTATTATTGTTTTTAACGGTTTATGATCATCATCAACTCACAAATCACAAATATCTATCTGGTTTAATTAGTAAATGACTGCCTTGTGAGTCAAGTAAAAGGGCAGCTAAGCGCAACTGCTGAGCATGACCCAGTGTTCGAATTCCGAGTCAGACAAAGTGTTATTGTGTTTTAATTTTTAGTAGCATGGAGTCTTGATTTGTGTCGGTTGATGGCAATAGGTTCGCCCAACTTATAACATATTTGGTGAAATGTGGCTGTATTATACACCTCTGCTTACCCCTTCGGCAAATACAGCCATAATGCTACGTTACGAAAGCTTCAGAATTCTCGAACATTTAGGCGTAGGATGGAAGTAAGTTTAATAGCTTTAGCTTCATATACCTACTATACTAAAAATATGCAAAAAAAAAAAAACATAACATAACATCTCGCCTGTATTCCTCGAAGGGGTAGGCAGAGGTGCACATTTAGTACACCCACATTTTGCCAGTTATGTTTTAGGTCCCAATGTAATAGGGGGCGAGCCTATTGCCATCAACCGGGCACAAATCCAGACTCCGTGCTGCTACTGAGAATTACCTAATGGAAAAACCCAGTAACACTTTGCCCGACCCGGGATTCGAACCCAGGACCTCGTGCTCAGCAGTCGCACTTAGCGACCACTAGACCAACGAGGCAGTCTATATGCAAGTTATAAAATAATGCAAACAGCCTCTTGTATCGATGACCAACAACAGAACTACGTAATGAAACCTCAAACAGGTCACAATCACATTTTTGCCGACATCTCCCGTCTGCTAACAGTGTAATCAAAGGCCCAGTTCAAAGACTACCCTCTTCAACTCCGCTACACGAAGACAGCTCTCAGAATAAATCATCATTTACAATAGAAACAAAATTCATTGCGTATTAATATTGTAAACTCGTAAAACAATGAATAAAGATAGGAAATTCGCTGAATAGACAATGGTGGGCCCTAAATAAACCAATCTTTGAAGCAGGCTATGTAAAATAACTGATCTCAAAACTGCCGTGTGCTGGGGCCTTATTCTGACGGGTTTTTTACTGCAACGCTATCGACAAGTAAAAGTAATGAGTATTTTAAAGACGTTTGATACTCGTAAGGAATCGAATTTTGGAAGGTTTTTATGTCCAGACACTAAAAAAGTTTTATCCGTTCCTGAACAAATTATGGTATAATGGTAATCAAAAGAACCAAGTGTCATTATATGCATTCAAATAAATATGACTTATTCCTATAAGTTACTTTTGAACTAGTAATTAAATAATGCAACGTTGCAGGAAAGAATCGAAGCATCTGTATCAATTAATAAAAAAATCTAGAAGACTTTTTGCCAACCAGTTCACCGTTGATTTAAAACCGCCTTACATAAACACGTCATAAATCCAGCAACCACGATAATCACCTAAAAACAACGCCATGTGAAAACACAGTATGTTGTCCGTATCTTGTTTTCGTTTACATAGTGGGTTCCCAAGCAACACTAAGTTTGTAGACAGCGCCTCAGGCTACTTGCGGCAGCAATATGTCGCCTGAATTTGATTAAGATGCAAGACCTTACCCTAACACCCTTTATCCGGCTTGTCTCTAACTGGTGGTGAATAATTTGCTTTGCCTACCCAAATTGGGAATTAATAGGAACGTAGTTAAAGATTTGCTTTATTCAAATTTCGTGTATGTGATTTTTTATGTTTGTGTAATGCACACATAATACAGGGGAAATTACTAGTCTGGGGCGACGTGTGGGGAAAAAATACCGGGTCGGGTAAAATGTTACTGTGTTTTCCTTATCCCATTAGGTAAGTCTCAGTAGCAGCACGGAGTCTGGATTTGTGCGCAGTTGATGGAAATAGACTCGCCTCCTATTACATTGGGACCTAAAATATAACTGGTGAAATGTGGGTGTACTACACTGCACCTCTACTTACCCCTCCGGGGAATACAGGCGTGATGTAATTTTATGTTTATGTTATAAATAAAAAACTTCAGCAATTTATATGAAAGATACACACACAGAATACAGTCACACACATTAATTAATCTCGAACCCGTTCAGAGTAAAACAAAAGTCAATCGGTCATCATTCGCTTCGAAACTTTACACACAACAACATTACTTGTAACACAATAAAACTCATTGTCCGCTCCATTGCATACGAATGTCCAACAAAATAAAGTTACGTTTAAAAATTTCGGCCATCGATAATCATAGGAAAATTAATTGTCAAGAACACAGATTGAGGAATCAAGGGAGATGTGACAAAGGGAACAAGTAAAATTTTGTATTTGTGTGTACCTACTTGTTTACGAATTATAGTTAGGGAGTAAGAGTATTCGTCTTATGAGCAGATTAAATTACACATTATGTTCAAAACTCGTTGGACTAGTGGTAAATACGACTGCTGAGCTTGAGGCCCTAGGTTTTATATCCGGGTCGGGTAAAGTGATAGTGAGTTTTTCCATTAGGCAATACTCGTAGTTATGATAGTAAAATAGCCTATAACTGTCCTACTGCAGGGGCAAAGGCCTCTTCTCGTAGATAGACCTTCTAAAAACTTACTAACCAGCTCAATGTTATAACCAAAGAATCTTTTCTATACTATTTATTTAATATTATAAAGCTGAAGAATTTGTTTGCTTGAACGCGCTAATCTCAGGAGCTACTGGTCCGATTTGAAAAATGCTTTTAGTTTTAGATAGCTCATTAATCGAGGGAGGCTATAGGCTATAAAACATTCGAAATTCACGCGGACGGAGTCGCGGGTGGAAGCTAGTTATGTTATAAAAATAACATTTTTTTTTTTTTTTTTTTTTTTTTTTTTTTTTTTTTTCAGGTAATTTTACACCCGTTGCCACATTGGACTAGCATAATATTTTCTGACGAATTACCGGATTGTAAAATCATATAATATCTGTTTTCCCCTAGGGGTAAAACACGCGTTTGAGCACAAACTGGACAACAATAAAAAAATACGCCGAAATTGCTTCCACGATCGAAGTGACTCGATAACTTTATTAACGTTTCTCGATTCGAATGACGACCGAACTGAATCGGTACATCATTCTACAGCATTTGCAATGCAGATAACCATTTTCATTTTACAATCAACAGAACCAAATTAATTCAATAGCTCGGACTGAAGAATGTTCCTGGTGTCTCGCGAGAGAGTTACGGTTGGTCGGAATGAATTTTTAATATTATTTAGAGTATATTGTCAAGTGCTCGGTATCTGTCCTTGTGTTAATTTCCTGGAATTTTTCTTTTATTTTTCCTTGCGGTTTTAAATTCAAATTTAAAATGCTTTTTTTTTCATGTAAACCAATTACAGGCGCTTATGATACGTTAAGAAATTTATTGCAGTTTCAAAAGTGACATTCCTGTGGAGAAGAAACAGCAAGAAACTCTAAAGGTTACTCATTTAAAAGTTTAAGTTTAGTAGCCATTTTTTACGCCTTGTACTAGTTACATAACACATAATATAACATAGCATCACGCCTGTCTTCCCCGAAGGGGTAGGCAGAGGTGCACATAATATAGTAAACCCACATTTCGCCAGTTGTGTTTTTAGGTTCCAATGTAATAGGGGGCGAGCCTATTGCCATCAACCGGGCACAAATCCAGACTCCGTGCTGCCACTGAGAATTACCTAATGTAAAAACCCAGAAACACTTTGCCCGACCCGGGATTTGATCCCAGGACCTCGTGCTCAGCAGTCGCGCTTAGCAACCACTAGACCAACGAGGCGGTCTTGTATTGTTTGGTCAGAAGTTTATAGGTATAGTGATTGTCTCACGAAGTCCATGTGGCCCTTGTTGTTATTTATTATCTATTGTAGCGTTTACTGATAAGTGCCCTTGTGAATGTAGCCGCGTCGCAACCGGGACTGAGCGCAGTACAACTAACACAGTAGGTATATCAGTACAATGATGGTTGAATCCCCATGTCGACAACCTCGTGCACCAAATCAAGATATTTAATTTGTTACACGACATGAACCAGCCTGACAATACTCATAGTCTAACGGACTTTGTAAACAAACAAATAATTTAATTCAATGCCTCGTAATACAGTCAATACGACTTACATTTTGTTTGATAAATATTATACTTTGATACATAAAACTGTTATTTATAATAAAAAATATTGTCAATTTGATTAATTTTCTGTATAACAAACACTCGAATAAAAGTGTTTGTAAAAACCTCTTTACAAGAAATATAATTTATTATATACTGAAAACTGTTCATTATATATTGAGTAAAATATAAAACATATTATATATTGAGTATACAAACACATCCAATACAACTGAATGTAATCTTTGTGATTTAAATCGAGTAATCGAGAGTTATTTACTTCGATATGCTGTCAAGAATTTCGTTTAAATTGCACTTTAAACATATCCCAAAAAATATTTCAGATATCTCTTTCCGAAATGCGATTCCACTTATACGATAAAATCTCATAAAATCGCTATAAAACATTGTTCATTCAAACTATTGCCTCCGGCAGTCACGAGTAGGGATGCGCGTTGCAGCCGTACATCATAAATCGATTAATTGCTCGAATCGCATGCATTAACGATTATTATTGGTAGCCTATGTTAATTGTGCATTATTTAACGACCTGGACAGTGTAGTACTGCTGTGGTAGTGTTTGACTTATGTATTACGTGTAGAGAACCTAATTTGAATTACCATACTCAGTGGTGTTTAGTCACTTTATTAGACTAGAAATTTAAATTACCTCTTAAAACTATTTTGGAGCTACTTTTATAATGTTTGGGAGGCGTTTTTTACGCATTTTGCCCTACTCTAGAAATTATAGCATCTAGAAATAATATGCGCAAAACGTGTCATATTTGTAGCTGGATCTAATATTTGCTGTTTATACTAGGTTCAACCCGCGACTTTGTCCGCGTAGATTTTTTGTGTTAGACGCTAAACATTTAACAATCTCAAGTTCCTTATTAATCGGCAAAACTGTAGCTGCCTAATGCCTATTTCAAAAAGGTAATTTACTAGTGAGCATTGTGGCATAAAGCACTTGATTTTTACAAAAAACTCTCGTGTTATCCGAAAAAACCGTAGTATATAAAGTATCTATTCAATTTCAATATCGATTTACAACTTTTCTTTAATATTGGCTCTATTTTAAGTAATAGCGTAATTCATCAAACGAAATGGAAGTTCCGAAGTTGAGATAATGAGCGACGATTCCAGTCTTTCAAGTTTAATATCGCCCTTGAAATAACTTGAGAACAATCTTTATTTTCACACCTTTTTTGGATTATGAAAAAGTCTAAGCGATTTAATTTAGGTTTTTGGTAAGTGAAAACTTAAAAAGTACTTACAATAGGTTTAACAGGCTGTTAAGTAGGACTGTAAGTTGCAAACTTATTTTTAAATTTTGTTTTACTTAAGTGAATTTAAGATTTTTCGTAAACAAAATCTTTAATTATTTCAACCATAAAATTTTCTAACAATAAATTTATTTAGAATAATTTAAAGTAATAATAAACGAATTGATTAATTATTTAATTTTAATGGTTTAAACTATCGATTACAATAACTATCGAAAGAACGCCGAAAATCGATATACCCCCATCACTACGTAGACGCGTGTGAAACGATTCGGAAAAATAATTTCCTTTCAATGTGCGACGTATACTTTACGTAACAGATGTCATATCCACAAAGCAATTTATACTTTATAATGAATACGGTAAGATTTATAATGAGTTGCGCTGAGATGGATATTACAGGAGCGTAATTAAATAGCTTTGGAGTTTGTTAATTGTGTCATTTGATGACGTCACGCGTGGCTTAAATGTTTGCAAGACGTCTCATTTGTAGAGCGTTCTCCAAACGTATCCTATGTCTTCTCTGATTAGTTCAATTACTTTCTGAAACATGATCAAGTATGTGTTCTTTAATTTGAGGAGTGAACGTTGGTTTGGGATAATTCAAGGCCTGTTCGAGACGGGAGTAATAATATAATTTATTCGTTCGTGATAAATGTTTATTCAGCAAATGTTATGAAAGTTTAATCATAACTGTTGGTTTCTTAATCATGACGTTACGTATGTTACAGTATACATAACATTAAAAGGAGCAGAATATATTAGCCAACTCATTTCGTGAACCTAGCTGGCTAAAATGCTAGATATTTATCTGTTATTACCATATAACGGAATACCTTCCGTTCACTAGTAAGTGCAGTTTTTATCATCATCATCAGCCAGAGAAGTCCAGTGTTGAACAAAGGCCTCCCCCCTAGAACGCCGCAATGGACGGCAACTTGTCATTTGCATCCACCGGTTGCCCGCAACTTTGACGATATCTTCGGTCCACCTGGTGGGACGCCTGCCAACGCTGCGTCTCCCAGTTTATGACCGCCACTCGAGAACCTTTTTTCGGGCGATGTGGCCTGCCCATTGCCACTTCAACTTGGGTATTCTTTGAGCTATGTCGGTAACTCTATTTCTTTGGCGAATTTCCGTATTCCAGATACTGTCGCGCAAAGAGACTTCGAGCATAAATTGGCATAATACGACTTGATGTTATCGCACCTTCAATTACTAAGCTTCATCTTAAACATATCTAGAAGTCTTTTTCGAATGGTACTAATGGTACTTTGTACGTAATATAGGAAAACCCATTCTAAAAACATTACTCTAAATATAGTCACAGCCAATAATTTCTGATATTCGATTGGCTTTACTAATCTGACAACTTGGATGATTTTAACGTTCAGATATAACGACTTTTCCCCACAAGTCGTTTTGACGACTTTAATAAAAATTGACTTTGAACCGTCGCGCTGTCGACGCTATTTCCTCTCCCGTTCTATATTGGATACCTTATTAAATTAATATTCAGAATTATACTTTTATTATGTTCTGATTTTAATATAGGGGTTACCATGGCAACTAGGTTATAATGAAAGTGGAAGGCGTTATTTTTTTTTTATTTGTGTCCAATAAACGCCTTTATAGTTTTCTGCGGGTTTTCCTTCTTGGCGATAGAAATATGCGATGATTTTGACTGTTGACTACAGAATACAACTACAATAAGGGAAATTTTTGTACAGTACTGAATCTTGATAATATAGCCGATAAAAGGAAGCACTGCCATTTTTTAAGCTGATTGACTAGGCTGTGGTCTATATAAATGTACTTGTCAATTAAAAACTCAAGTTTATCTCCACATGGTTACCGAAAAATTGGACAAAACTAATTGAATATAGATCAAACACGGAACGAATGTTCAATGGTATTCGGATTTGAAGAGAACGCAAAAAACTGTACCAAAACAGCGCGTACTGATTTTAGAAGAATCAATGTTAGGATGTAAACATACGAGCTTATATTGGAGAAATGCTCGTTCTAATGTAAGCGTTTTTCGAACACAGATAAATTAAAGTATTCAAATTACGGCCATTTTTTTTCGAACTTGTGTCTCGCCGTTAGCTCTGAAGGAGCTCTTACTGCTTAACCGTGTTTGGCGAGACTTAATAAAAGGCTTCCGGCCAGGTCAAATGACTGCCAACGTTTAATGTTAATTATATTTAAGTACAACGAAATATTTGACGAAGAGTTTATAAATGAACAGTACAATAATGCACTGAGAGTACTGTTGGGGCTGCCGTGGCGTTGTAGTGCGTCGGGAATGTTTGCGGAGTGCAATATTGACGGTTTTGCCGCAATTATTAGAAAAAGGTGCGCCTCTTTAATGGCACGTGTCCGTGGCAGCACAAACACCATTCTCAGGGTTTTTGCCGATCGCTGGGACTCCCCGCTGGTACAGCGATGGCTGCAGCTCCACGTTAAATTGTAATTAAGTAATACATAATTTAATTTTAATTTAAATCAATTGTATTTTAATGTAATAGTTTATTTGTCTAAATGTGTCTACTAACTCTAGAAACTAAGTGAATTGTTACTAACGCTATGGACTTTGTCTGAAATAAAAAGTTATTATTATTATTATATTATTATTTCGAAAGATCTTTACAATTCTCGGCGTAAACCGGAAAACCTGGTGGCACGGGCCTAAGCCAAGTGTCCATCAGTTTTATTAATTATTGACTAAAACTAACTTGTGGCCTAATATTGCTAGGTTGCGGGTTGTCAGGCTCACACTGCAGAAATTTTCTTACTATTCTACACGTGTTTAAGATTGCTGCTTTCTGCAGTAGGTGATAAGTGTTCGGAGTTAGATTTAAAGAAATAAGAGATTGGTGTATTTGACAGGGTATTACTCCTGTTGTGGATAGTACTATTGGAACTATTGTTACTTTTTGCAGATGCCAAATTCGGGTGATCTCATCCCTTAGTTCCGTGTATTTAGACATTTTTTCTGCTATGGTGGTCTTCAAATTGTGCGTATTTGGCACTGCAATATCAATAAGGTAACCAGTTTTATTTGTTTTATCAATAAGTGTAATGTCAGGTCTATTAAAGTGAACAGTCCGATCCGTAAGGATGGCCCTATCGAAATATAATTTTACTGTGGAGTTCTCCATAACCGTCTCAGGATTATACTTGTAATATGGTACTATGGAATCTACTAATTTATATTGGTATGCTAGTTTCTGATGGATAATATTGGCTACCTGGTCGTGCCTATGTTTGTAATCAGTCTGGGCTATTGACTTACACGCACCAGTGATATGTTGTATGGTTTCAGGAGCACTATTACACTTTCGGCATACATCATTGGCTAGGTTTTTGATGATATATTTCCTGTAATTTCTGGTTTCTATGACCTGATCCTGTATTGCAATCATGAAGCCTTCAGTCTCCGGGAAGAGTTCGCCTCGACTCAGCCACGCGTTCGACGCCTCTTTGTCGACATTTACTTGGCATAAGTCATGACGATGTCTTCCGTGTAGGGACTTCTGGCTCCATTCTAGAATTTTGGTTTTAATGTCGATTTGTTTTTCATTCTTCTGCTCTAGTGGGTCTTGTAGATTTAATGGTGTTAATTGCTTATCATTTTTCATTATTAATTTATGGAGAATAGAGGATTCTGTTTTAGCAAAAAAATATTGTCTAAGTGTGGTTATCTGTCTATTGTGTAGGTTTGAAATGTCAATAAGTCCTCTACCTCCTTCTTTTCGTGGTAGTGTAAGCCTTTGCAAACAAGATCTAGGGTGGTTTTTACGAAACCTAGTCAATGTTGTATTTATTTTACGTTGCAAATCTTTTAAGTCTGATTTTGTCCACTTTATTATTCCGAACGAATAAGTTAACACGGGAATAGCAAAGGTGTTAATTGCTTTAATTGTGTTTCGGGAATAAAGATTTGTTCTTAAAATTACGTTCAATCTATGTTGAAACTGTTGCTTTAATTTATATTTAGTTTCTTTGTACTGTATCCGTGACGACTGACTATATCCTAAATATTTATATGTATCATGTTCATTTAATGGTTCTATGTGTTCTAATGTCGATAAAGTGTACTGATGTTGATAGTTCTGTCCCGCTCTAATTGAATTAATTTTACATTTGTCAATACCGAATTCCATTTTAATATCATTTGTAAACTGTTCTGTTAAATAAGCTAATTCGTTAAGTTCACTCTCACTGTTTGCATATAATTTAATGTCGTCCATATAAAGCAAGTGATTTAATTTTACTATTTCTGTCAGTGTGTCTTCAGTATAAGTGAGAGGTATCCCTAAAGTTGTAGCATTTAATATGTTAGAGAGAGGATTTAGCGCAAGACAAAACCACAGTGGGCTGAGGGCATCACCCTGAAAGATGCCTCTCTGTATTTTTATTGTATCGGTTTCTAATGTTCCGGTTGCAGTAGAGAGTCTAAGCACCGTGGTCCAGTTTGACATTATACTTTTTAGGAAAGTTACTATTGTTGGATGAATTTTATATATTTCTAAAACCTTGACAAGCCACGAATGAGGAACAGAGTCGTAAGCTTTCTTGTAGTCAATGTACATACTAAATAAATTAGATTTATTTTTGTAGATTTTATTTAATACAACAGAATCAATTATTAGTTGTTCTTTGCATCCTTGGCTAAATTTGCGACATCCCTTCTGTTGTTCTGCTAGGATGTCATTAGCATCAACATGTTCATATATTATTTCAGACAGGCAGGATGTCACAATTTTATACAACGTCTGCAAACAAGTGATGGGCCTGTATTTCGCTGGATTACTTAGGTCATTACTGTCTTTCGGTATCAAATAAGATGTACCTGCTGTTATATATGCTGGTATGAGACTGGGGTCTTGAATAAAACTATTAATGAAATTATATAAATAACAATGAACCGATGTAAATTTTTTATACCAGTAACTGTGAATATAATCGGACCCAGGTGCTTTCCAATTATGTAGACGGGAGAGGACTTTATGAAATACTTGCGGGGAGACCTTTTCAAATATCATATTCTGGGTGTTCGTATTTGCCGCTTCTGCTTGTATCCAATCAGCTTGTTCATTGTGTCCTATTGGATTCTCCCAAATTCTTGACCAGAAATTTTGCAAAGCCTGTGGGTCCGGGTTGTTAGGTTCATTGTCATTTGATCTATTTTCCTGAATATTTGACGTGGTTCTTTTAATATTGCGATAAAAAAGTTTTTCATTATTGTTGAATTGATAGTTCTGTTGTTTTCTAAGGGTACATGCATTATATCTTTTGAGGCGGCCTGATACAACGAAGAGTTTCTGCTTTAGCGTATCTAATATGTGTATAGCTTGTGTGTTAGATTCTTCGTGTATAGTGTGGGTTTTATATTGATTACATATACTATTAAAATGGCTCATTACTTTTCTACTTCTGTTACCATTAATGAATTGGGTCACTCTACCTATTTTACATCTTAAGTCATTAAGTTTTCGTTCTAAGCGTTTTTGCCAGTTTGGCTTACGTTCATTTCTAATGCCCCTAAGATTTTCTGAAGGATCAAGCGCTATTTTCGTTCCATTTACTTTAGCTGTAGTCCACGCTGCACTATATATAACAGTTTGTAATGTGGAAAAATCTGTGTCTATGCTAACATTTTCAGGTATAATAACTTGATTCAAATAGCTAACAATGCGCGCTAAGTTTTTGGACGATTTTTGCTTAGGAATGAAGACTCTGTCAGTAGGGTTGGTGTTTTTATAAAAAAGGAACGCTTGTTGAAATGTCTCATCTATTACCGAGTTTCGTGTTTCTTGAGATGTTAGTGTGTTATGTTCAGTATGAGATAGATTTAAGAGCATGTTATTAAATGGTTGTGTAGGACTGTTGGGCGTCAATAAAAGATTTAAAGGAGTGTTATTAGCTTGAGAACGAGAGTTATTCTCATTATTACTGAGATTGAGTGTATTAATGTCGTTACTTGGGAAATTACCGGTATTATAAATATTAAGCCCTAGTTCAGCAGAAATTTCATTTTTTAATATATTTAATCTATCATCGCTAATATATTTATTATTTAATATCGCTCTTCTCTGGTCGGCTATTCGTTGCTCACTTAAGTGAGCAAGTGCGGGATACCTGTTTATAAAGTCCTGATGCAAGGGTTTTCGGTATGCAGTTTCATTAGTGCCAAGTGATGTTATTCGGTAATATGCCCGCATTATAGCCTCGTTATACTCATTGGTCCATCTCATACGAGTCTGTGTAGTGTTTTGTGTGTTGCTCATTTCTGAGCTATGTATTTGTGTCAAATGCCCGAGAGCTAGAGTATGTGAAGGTGTGGGTAAATTTAGTTGTGTCTGTTGAAGTTCCTCTTTAACTTCATTGTATATTTTATCAATTATTTCCTGAGGCAAAAGCTTATTTCTAATTATGGCTCTACGTTGATCTCCTACTCTCTGTCTGCTAACCTGCATATTAGGAAACTTTTCGGTGAATTTAAGGTGTAAAGGTTCAAGATAAGTTTTTGTATCTGTGTCTATCAAAGTTAACTGAAGATAAGTGCGCAGTATGAACTCATTCATTTCTGGCGTCCATCGTCTGCGCATATTTGAAGAACTTGTAGTGGGTGCAAGATCATGGTCGAGGGTGACCTCTTGCACAACACTATCAAGTATACTAGAGGTGGATAGACTTCTTGTCATATATGAAGGGCGGGTTGAAGGGATAGAAGAAAATAAAGAAATTGTATCCTCGCCCGAAAATTCAGCTGTAGCTTCTACGTCGTGAGCCCGCTTGCTCAGAACACGACGACCGGCTGTAGTATGTTTGTCGGGAGAAGCCCGCCTGCTCAGCCTCTCACCGCCGATGGTTCGCATGCTGTGACATCCAGCATCGGCTCCAGATGTGCCCCGGCGACCCCCGGGAAGCGACCGCAAATTATAAACTCTTTTACTCATCTCCATATTGGGTTACCTTTCCTGTTTAGCCGTGTAAGTTTTTAGTACAGAAGTACTGTACACGTGTCCGCCCCCCACGTGAGCTAGATGTTCAGCTCGGACGTAAGGAAAGGGTTTTGGGGGGCATATTATTATTATTATTATAAAATATTTTTGTCCTTTTCATAATAATCCCTGTTCGCTTCTTGTAAATTTAATGTGAATTTTATTCGGTGTGTTTCTTTTCTTCAGTAAAAAAGATTTAGATATCGATATAATGACAACCGTAGGGAAGTTTTAATCTTCCTTTAACCTCGAAAAAAATACAAAAATAGTTACATAGTATACGTTAACATAAAAAAACCGCAGCAGTTCCAAACCACTTATGGTTCCGTATATTTCGCACGAGAGCAACGCACTGTCCTCTTTCATGTGCCATCGACTGGAAAAATGAATTATTCTTCCAATTTATCGAATAGCCCCCGTCTCCAGCCGGTTCTATTTAGTTTATTTCAATACGGGGACTAAATGTGCCCAAATTGCTCCCGACGCGGACGGCCAAAGGAGATCACTCGGTATGTTTTTTCGCACGGAAAAAGCGAACGATTGAACTGAATTTTAGTTTAATTAACGTCCTATTTGACTAAGAAATATCTAGGTACTGAGTTTCTACAGTAATTGTAAAAAACAGAATAGATCTAGCGATAACATAACTGCTTCGTTGCTATCCCGGGCTGGGCAATGTGTTATTGGATTTTTCTATAAGGTAATTCTCAGTAGCAGCACGAGAATAGAATAGAATAGAATAGAATAGAATACATTTATTTGTTTAAACATAGGTAACATATAACGAGTCTTGATTTGTGCCCGGTTGATGGCAAAAGGCTCGCCCCCTATTAAACGGACCTATAACATAACTGGCAGAATGAAGGTGTACAATAATGGGGAATACAGAGACGATGTTATGTTATCTATCTATTCAAATTCAAGTGACTTTTTGCTTTGCCTTACGAAATATTCTGTATGTATACTGTTCCTACACTGAAAGTTATTCTAATAAAACATTTTAAACATACACTGTAAGAAAGTCCAACATTTTTTAGTTGATAGTGCAAGTAGTGCGAGTTGCTACAAGCAAAACGCTGTACATCGTTATAACTTGGATGCTCATAGGGCCGGAAAAATAAATTGGTGCACAACTTTTAATAGCGCTTAAGAATTTCGGGGGTAAGCACGATGTTGCACGTGCCTCTAATGTTGTAAACGATGCGTACGAATTTTGGGACTTTGATTTTTGAATTCCCCTAATTCGTGGGGAGGGTTTGAAGCGTGTTTAGTCATAAATATATCATAGCTACAGATATAAGTTTTTATAGTATAGGATATTTCTTGGTTCGCATTAATTCTATGGAAATATTTCTTACTGTAATATTGTAAATGTGAAAATCAGTACCCGATCGTTCTAAAATCAGTGCTTACATAACATAATGAACCTTCTGGAAAAACAGTTCTGTTTCCTAAGGAAAGAACGATATAATTCGACATAATTGCTTTTGGCCGCTAGACAGCGCCACGTGTCTCTCGAATCATAATTCTAATTTAATAAACCCCTGTGAGTAAAACCGCGGGGCACAAATCATATATAAAATATGTGCACGCGATATGTGCATCGAGGGGCTCGTCTTTATGTGACTACCGTGCGGATCAGTCAATCTGCGAGGTTAAACCGTGCTTACTGCGGTCAGTCTTGGGATGGGTGAACCTTTTCACACGTGGCGACCCCTCCGTCCTTCGGAAGGCACGTACTCGTATG
Source organism: Abrostola triplasia (assembly GCA_946251915.1). Lineage (NCBI taxonomy): Eukaryota > Metazoa > Arthropoda > Insecta > Lepidoptera > Noctuidae > Abrostola > Abrostola triplasia. Next base: position 1,448,540 of record OX276434.1, on the reverse strand, counting down.
CCGTTGATCCTGCGCCTGATCTCTCTCTGGTCGTGTCGGTTTACCGTCCTATCGGACTATTAGCATGAGGTAATAGGGAGTGCACCGGTGTTAGAAAGCATACTTGTGCACTATAATATCTCCTGCGTAGTTGGCTGCTAATCACAGCTGAGAAAGGCTGCCGTGACTGAAATTCGGTCAGGAGAACATTATTATTATTACTGCGTAGGTACTGAACCCGCCTGTATACTGGAGGTGGTAGTAGCAATATGTCGCCCCAAACGTGTAATAAGATAACTCATTAGATTCTCATATATCTTGGTATTAATCCACAGGGGTGCACAGTTTCTTCGCATCGTTCGTCACAGGCCAAGACAAACATATAAAGTCTAAAATAAAAAAGCGCAATCAGCTAGTACAGTCACCCACAACAATTTGTGTGTATGTATATCGCACGTATACAATATAATCATGTATTATACTACCTGCGCCCCGCGGTGTTACCCGCTACATTCTTACATCGAGATAAAAGAAGTTTCATGAAAATCGGTCTAGCCGTTTGAGCGTGAAGAAGTAAAAACATACAATGTAATAGGGGACGAGCCTATTGCCGTCAACCGGGCACAAATCCAGACTCCGTGCTGCTACTGACAATGACCTAATGGAAAAACTCAGTATCACTGGCCGACCCGGGATTCGAACCCAGGACCTCCTGCTCAACAGTCGCGCTTAGCAACCACTAGACCAACGAGGCAGTCTTAGAATATCTTAGAAACTATTTATGACATTGAAAATTGGGTTCGGCTCGCCACCCCGCCGCGTCACCTGCTCATGAATAAGGGCTCCGTTAGAGTCCGAAACTAGTCGGGCATTCCCGAATATCGACGTGAGTACAACCGGTATATAATAGTAGATGACATTGAAAAAGTCACATCGATACTTGCTTCGGTTTGATCCTTCAACTTCGTGTGTACAAATCCGGCATGCCAACCGCTAGGCAACCTCTACCTCTAGTTCAATAGAGAAGATGCCTCTTCTCCGTACAGGCCTTTGTTCTACAACCGGGTGTTGTTATTCCGTTAAACATATTCTGTTGAAGACTGTACCGCTTTATTTGCGGTTGGCCACATCCTAAACAAACTGGGGCCAGCAGTGCTGCCCTCTGTTGGCTCAGCGAAAACAACAGCATGCTCTTTTAAATAACTTCTGACTTATGGTATTTTTTGCTTGTATCTAACTTATTATTGCGTTTTGTGTGATTACGTTTACTCATGTTTTGATGCAATGCAGTAAATAGGGGTTGGTTTTTCAAATTTGATGCTTTTTCCAGTCAAATGATTTTATCTTTTTTTTCCTCGTAAGACTAAACACTGGGATTTTCTTCTGTATTGGATGCGTTTCACAAACATGAAATATAAACAGGCTCGAGGCAAATGTCTGTGGTTTGCAAAAAGTTTTGCCTAGGGCGGGATTCGAACCCGCAACGCTTAGCACAGCAGTCCAGTTGCTTAGCCACTGCGCCAATCAGGTCGTCAAATACTCTAATACTAGCCGCGGTAGTCAATTAAATTATTTTTCTTTCCATCCCCTTCTTACACAATGTAAAGATTAAAGTTCATTTGGAACTCCACTTCTATGACTTAAATAGACACCATTTTGGTACAAATGCGACCTATGAATACAATAATATTGCTAAAACCAATTCACGTCTATCAAGATCGCCAATTAACGTTTCCGACCTCAATTTATTATTAAGCAAAGGCGGTAATTGGCCTATTCCTAATAGTAATATTGAATAGGATTATTTTAGATGAACGTTTTCCGATCCCATCTATATTGTAAAGGTTATGTCGTGATGTTCGTTTGGATTTTGAGTTTTTCGGTAATTTCTGTGAGAAATAATGATGAATTTTGTATTAAATATATAGGTATTTTGTGAAAGCTTTGGCCTACCCAAAAACCATGTATTTTTGGAATGAATGGTGAGTGGGATCCTAATGTAACTTACATACATACATAACATCACGCCTGTATTCCTCGAAGAGGTAGGCAGAGGTGCACACTTAGTACCCCACATTTCGCCAGTTATGTTTAGATCCCAATGTAATAGGGGGCGAGCCTATTGCCATCAACCGGGCATAAATCCAGACTCCGTGCTGCTACTGAGAATTACCCAATGTAAAAACCCAGTAACATTTTATCCGACCCACGATGCGAACACAGGAACTCGTGTTCAGCAGTCGCACTTAGCAACCACTAGACCAACGAGGCAGTATACTTTAGCAAGCAAACTTATAATACATAATATATGTTTATTAAATATGGACGCCGCAGTTCGTCCCCACCTCCCATCTTTCATAACTTCCAGGGGACAAATAAACAATGTCATATACCACGTTTATTAAAACGAGAGTTGCATACAAGTTATTCTTTTGCATCAAAGGATAAAATACAAATATGACGAGCAACGCCCGGGGCGGGCACTAGCGTCAATAGAATACCGCTTATTCAATATGGAGTAACACCTACATATATGTGGGATCTTCTATAAGGGGATTTGGTTAAGGGCAAGCTTACATTTTGCTTGTCGAAAACTAGCAATATGAATGTTTGATCATTTTTGACATTCCAATATTCAAGTTTCAAAGTTTTAAAATTGTTGTAATTAAGCAATTTTTAAAAAGTTACTGTATAATTATGACTTTTCTTATTTTTGTGCATGTTGCCATGCTAGGCTTAAATTTTAAATTGATTAAGGGAAACTTGAAAAATGATGGACACGAGCGGGACTCGAAGCCGCGATAGTCGCCGTACCGTGGCGCCGCTCTGCCAACTGAGCCACCGTGTCACTGCTTGCATCCATCAAATTTCAAGTTCTCTTTAGTATTTACGTCTTAAGGGTGACGTCAGGTATTATCTGTTGGAATCTACGCTCCGCTCGTGTCCATCATTTTTCAAGTTTCCCTTCATCAATTTAAAAGTTACTGTAGTTACGTTTTATATTATAGGAATATTATAATTTCCGTTATAGAGATAGCAATAGACTTAAGAAGTGGTTTAGTAGTTCAAATACACTTTAGCATCGTTTATAAATAAGAGAATTAGTCTTTAAACGAACATAACAAAGTAACATATTGTTTAGAAACACCTACACTAAGACGTCGGTATATTTTCTAATTAGTATTATTTAGAAAGAAAGAAATAAATTATTTGTCAGTATATCAAAGAAAATTGGTCTATTGCAGCTCACAACCGAGAGGAATGGAGGAAGGAAAGGGAGGCCTTTGCCCTGCAGTGGGACGATCATGGCTGAAATAATAATAATAATATAGTACAATTTAGATTTATATAATTTGTATAGTTTCATATTTTATTCTACCAGTTAACTTAGGTATAACTTTCGATTGCCTCTATAAAGGTCACAACACCATTGAAAGGTTTTAACTCAATAATTTCATTCGAAACGGGAACCCAAACTAATAGTTTAATGAGTACTTAAACATATCTTCAAAGGCAAACCTAATTATAACCGAACCAATAGTTTTGGCGATCAGATTCACCATACAAACACACATCTTTACAACTGATTTAATTATTAACTTTGATCTTTGCCTGGGGCAAATTACAACGCACCGGTTTGTTTGTGTTGTCATTTGATAATATACCGTATGAGGAACAAAATAGGGTTGAGTTTTAAATGTGTTCTGTTATGTTGACTGCTCCTTTGAACGCTGTCATTGCAAATATTAAACAGAAGGGGAATCCGAATTTATTGTTGAAATGTTTGTTTACTTTATTGATAAACGTCAGTGAGTTGTTTAAATGTCTTTTTTGTCAGTTAATGTATAATCATAGATTAAATATGTACGAAGTCATTCCTATTTATATAATATTCAAATATTTTTTTTGTTTAATTAGTAATATTGACATAAATGTTGCTTTTTAGTACTTATTATATAGTAATTTTCTTACAAAATAATTATAATTTCTATCAATTAAGTTACTTAAATATGATCGTGTACAATTTTGTTGTTTTTGGCTAGATGCGGATATTTTATACCAACACTTTTGTAGAATATAGTTGACTATACTTAAAAATGAACGCGTTTATAACTTTACTCAAATATATTTCATTCAAAATAACTAGGTACTTATAAACATCTAGTTTACCACGCGAATCATCCACGCATTACTTATTCAAAAGGCCTAAACAGTTCTACTACAATTACCTACCGCGCACCACATATGCGCATTTGAAACAGCATCTGTAATGAAGCGAAAACAATATGTGATACACAAATAGTGGCACTCGAGACAAATATTTGTAATGAAAAACAAATGTTTGTCGACGTTTGATGTCCTAAGCAAATACCGTGGCCAGGCTTGGCCAAACATTGGACGAATACCATTATGTTGGCTGAATATTTTTAGAAATTCCAAAGGGTATTAAAGCGGTGTGGTTCAATTGTTTTAAAACAGAATATACTCAAAACAACAGAACATAACATCACGCCTGTATTCCCTGAAGAGGTAGGTAGAGGTGCATAATATATAGATCACCCACAATTCACTAGTAGATCCCAATGTAATTGGGGGCGCCTATTGCCGTCAACCGGGCACAAATCCAGACTCTGTGCTGCTACTGAGAAAACTGAATGGAAAATCTTTGCCTGACCTGGAATTTGTAACCAGGGTCTTATGCTTACCAACCAACGAGGTAGTCGTATTGTTACTATTACGCATGTAATCGTTGATGAGTAAGCTGAGGTGTGCTATAATGTGCAGCCACATTTTGCCAGACAATTTTATTTTTTTTTTTTTTTTAATTTTTGGCAATCTCCGGATACTGTTATTGATTTATTTCATCATCATCGGCAGAGCAAAGGCCTCCCCCTTAGAACGCCACAATGAACGACAACTTGCCAATTGCATCTACCGGCTACCCGCAACTCTGACGGTATCGTCGGTCCATCTGGTGGGAGGTCTGCCAACCTGCGTCTTCCGGTGCCACTCGAGAACCTTTCTTCCCTTGACTCTTTCTTCTACACTTCTATTGATATATTTATTGATGTTTTAATCTAAGTAAATAAGATACTACGTAACGCACTCCAAATTTCATTTCGTGTGAACATTTTTTCAATCAAATCCTCGAAAATCACGTACGTACGTAAGTGCCACAATAAATTTATTTCAGCCCAAACCTTTGAGTGTGTTCAATAACTCCTATACTAAAGTTAATCTGAACCGACTTCGATGAATTTACATGCAAATTGGGTTTCAAAACGGATCTCACTGAACGCCCATAGTTAATGCAAAGACCAACTTATCTTGGAACTGAAACAACTCGCAACGAACTCTTATGCTCATAAAAATAGGGTTGAAAATCGAATAAAGATAAACGATTCAAACAGCAAAAATAAGTTGGTATATAAATTAGTCAAACAAATTGAATGACGCATTCGGATTTGGAATGATTTGTTCTAAATATGTTAGCAGCAAGGTTGAATATCGTTTGGCTATTAATTTCGAGATTGTATTAAAACTATGGTAACGTAAGTTTTAACTTTTGAAGCTTTAGTAAGGACTTTCAAACCACTAATATGTGACAAAGTGGTGTGACATAACAGTTTTTAGTCATTATGAATAGTTTGCTTATCACATGGAGTTAATGAACGAATCTTTGTATAAGCCAAAACCCTGAAACAGAAGTAATTTGAAGTTTAATTACGAACTTAGGCTTAATAGACTCGATGTTTATATGACTCAGTTTAAGATTTTCTTGGCATAGGTAGATAAAGTCGTGTCAGCACTATTATACTTGATTGGCGTTTTCAATAGTCTATTATTGATTAACGATGAAATGTCATCATCATCATCATCATCAGCCGACGACACCCACTGTTGAACAAAGGGGGAGGCCCCTTAGGTAGGGTAGGGTAGGGGGTGCCATATTCCCCACGCTTAATAAGCGGCTTGGGGATCGCAGTATTGCCGGTAAAGTTACAGAAGACGCTGCTGCTATCTCCTGGATTTTCCCTTTGTCGCCTCTTAGGACACCTACGGGAGGAAAGCGGATGGTCAATTCTAGGCCGGATACCACTCGGCGAACGAAAGTACAAAATGTGGTTGTCTTTAGTCCTGATGAAGAGAACACTGCTGCCAAAATTGTCAAGCACTGCATTCGTGATTATACAAAAGTAAAACCAAAAAAAAATATTCGCCCCAAATCATCCTTAGCAATTTGGGGCGATAATATTTTTTATTTAATTTTTTGCAATTGTTTTACGTATAATTTAGCAAATTATGAATGTCTTACAATTCTATCTATTCCATCGAGTATTGCAAGCGTGATTGTAAGCCGGTATACGTATCAAAATTTTTAATTTGCAATGTTTATTGAAAAAATATAATTGAAGAGTTACCTACAATGGTAGTTAGTAGTACCTACTATTAAAATAACTGAACAAGACAGACATGTCTGCTTATTCTATTACGTATTCCTCCACTATCTTAGCATATAGTAGACGGGGAATACAAGAACATAATATTTGTTTTATGAACAGATTCTGAGAATATCATATTATATTTCAAGAAATTGGAATGTTCGAGTCGCGTTTCATAGTAAATAAATTGATAAATATTTTTGTATTCTCATGCCGTTGGCAATAGCAGTAGATGGGCAGAAGACTTTATAATACACAAGCGCTGGAAAGACGTGTGTATAAAAAATAAAACTTTGCCTTAATTTTTATGGACTAGGTACCGGTATATTTGACTTAAACAAACTCACACACATACTTACATACAAACATCTGATCATTCATGCATCTGACAATATGAATTGTTTCAAGATAATCGGATATAATGCTTTATCAAAGAAACTCAACACTTGTCCTGCAGATTCACCCGTAAAGCTACCAACAAATATATACTACGAGTATATCCAACAGAATACGGAAAAGGAATAAGATAAAACATTTTGGGGGCATTACGTATAATTTGCGATGTCGGCTCTTATTAATCAAATGATTCATATAGAATTTCCTGATAGTAATTACGAGAGGAATTACAATATTGTGTGTAAGCGAAGTTAGGCACACATGTTTTATTAACAGGATGGCAGCAATATAATTTCTGTGGTGGCTGTGAGTTTTCATTCTTCTTATTGTATGGTTGATGAACAACCTGGTGTCAGAGTTTAAACCGCCTGTAGGCTTCTGAAGAATCTCTCAGATGTGTCAGTTTCCTCACGATGGTTTTCTTCACCGTTTTTAACAACTAGTGACTAAGTTATAAAACCCAGATTATTTTGAAAAGACATTAGTACGTGCCAGGGTTTGAACTTGCGATCTTTGACTTGGTAGTCCAACGGTCAAACCACTCGGCTACCCGTGCTGTCATTGAATAGAATTGGTCGGTAATATGTAGGTGTATAATAGTAATAAATGCTCGGCCAAAGATTACCTTATGCCTTCCCCCCATTTCGGGAACAGGTGTGATTGTGTTTAAGTGAAGTACCGAAGATCTGATATTTCCACTCATGGTTATCTTGCGTCTGATGACAAAAAAACAAATAACTCTACGTCTACCTTCAATAAATATTGATAACATCACCGACAATTTGGGGAATAACCCTCAATCGATATAATGCGACAACGAAAATGCTCAGCTTAGCAAATAAGAAGGGATGATCGTACCCCCGGTCTCTTATATTGGTTTACCATGATCCGATGAGGAAAGACGTTTATAGCTAACGATTCGAATTTCATTTGCTTATTTATTTTCAGGAAATAAATTTGGGCGTCCCATGATCATGTATCCGAAAACGTGACCATTTTTGTCCAAGATTTGGTCCTTCCAAAGATTGACAAGGAAAAATTATACTTATTGATAATTGGTAATGCCGCTAGCCTTTTGGGCACCCTACCAGTCGACAGCGATGAGGAGGAATACTTTGATGAATAATTTTTAGGTTTATTTTTTTCTTTTGTATGTATTTATTTTTTAACGTAGATTATAGTGTGTAAATAGGTGTAAATAAGCTTATAGATTGGCTTCTATTACGTCCATTTTAATTAGAAATCTGTGTCGAAAACTGCTCCCGATAAATGGTAACAGTTATATTTATTTTGCTTGACACAATGCAGGAGTTTATCTGTACACCTTTTTCAGTAAATTAAAAACATAATTCTATCATAATCAATAACTCATTGTCAGCTGTGAACAGCTTATAATGTATAGAGCGGCAAACATGGTGGCTAGGTAGACCGCCTATGGTTTACCAAGTCTCTTCATCTTGCTTTTATTTAGACCACGCAGTAACGATACGATTGCACACATCGTTGCATATAAATAGCTCTTGCATCCTAAGAATCAGTGCGGTTTAAATTTCATAGCATATTATTCAGATAGACGTTTTAAACGGCTATCAATTTCAATGTGTCTGAATATGCACTACTGGATTTCTTGTGGTTCTATTGCATGGTCGTGATACAATTTTCGTGTTTAGAGTTTCGAACATATAGCATCGTAACAAAGTGATGCTAGGGATATTCGGTAATCAAGCGTCTTAGTAAACAAAAAGGGATCTTGAAATTTAACATAACATAACATCACGCCTGTATTCCCCGAAGGGGTAGGCAGAGGTGCACATATAGTACACCCACATTTCGCCAGTTATGTTTTAGGTCCCAATGTAATAGGGGGCGAGCCTATTGCCATCAACCGGGCACAAATCCAGACTCCTTGCTGCTACTGAAAATTACCAAATGGAAAACCCAGTAACACTTTGCCCGACCCTGGATTCGAACCCAGGACCTCGTGCTCAGCAGTTGCACTTAGCAACCACTAGACCAACGAAGCAGTCTCGCATCTTGAAATTTGAAGTGCAAGCCATAACACAGTTCTCAGTTGAAGCAACTGTCGGCACAGATGGGTAGGTCATGGGTTCAAGTCCCATTCGTTTCGGATCCCAAGCAAAATTTAGATTTACAGAGCTTGGCGAAGACAACATTTCTTTGTGTAATTTTTAAACGCAATATTTATAATGATATCAATAATTCATCTGTCGCAGTGTAAACCTATCAATGTACAATTGCTCAGCAAAGCACATCATAAAATAAATATTTTGCCACTCAACAAAATAGTTTTCATGTAACAATAACTCAGAATTATTGATGCTAAAATGACCCATTTCCTATTGTATTGCATTTATATTGTTGACTCTAGTACAACATTTATTGTGGCATTATTTTACCTGCGATCCACATTAAAAATTAATGCTTTTGATACAATAAATTAATAATTTATCGTTGTCGATTTTTGATCCAATATTTTTTAATAATTCACACAAAAATGTTACACTCACTTTACAAGTCTGGCAAAGTTCAGTTTCCAAACGATTACTCCTCAAGAGCCAATGAATCTGACTCTTTTCATTATATGCGCGCATCCCTTTCTAACAGATGACTCGAGTCAAAGCTTTCATTTACCCAAATCGAGTGGAGGGACCAAGAAAACAAGAAAGAGCTTCGCAGTGTCGTCATCTGTCAGCGGACGGCCACTTACAACTACCAAATTTATTTAAGCATAAAATTTGCAAAATTGGATCTTATTCACATCAGCATAAAGACTATGGCCAGTTCTTTGATTTTTTGTGACTTGTGAAACCAATGGACATACATTTGCGGTTGCTTAAGTGAATTTAGACCGTGCGCCGACGGCGTAAAGGGTATGTTTTGAGAATAATAATAAATCTGATCTTGAATTACGTTTCGAAATGGAGCGATAAGAGCAAAAGACAGACGGACCTTTGGTTGATTTTAGTTTATAAGAAATGGTTAATTTTTACAACTTACCTTATTTTTTTCACGGTAGGGTCCTTAAACATCTTAACAGGTTCTTCAAGATCAAAACCAAGTGATCTGTTTCGGCCCCACTCCGTTTCTTTCTTCTAAACATATTATATGTGCTAAGTTGAAAGAGGACTACAGGCACTATAATAATTTCATCGGGTAACGATTAACATTTACTATGTATCGATAGTACCCATAATTTTAAAAAATGGAACTTAGTATTACCTACTTTCTTTTTTATGGAATCGTAATCCAAAATCTGACAGTTGATAATCACGATTCGCAGCCAAAAGACCAAAAAGCCATATCCATATTTGAGATGCACTTACAAGCTGCACAACAGGCAAAATAAAATAAATCTAATATTTCTACTGCTATCAAAGCCGCCTGATCAAATTTCAGTTCGCAAAATCCACCGAAGTTTATAAAAATATATTGCGTTAAAGTTTATAAATTTGTGCAAATATTGACAGGTGCTTGCCTGAGGCTAAGTAGGGTGGCGTCGGGTCGTTTATTGGAAGGGTCCAAATCCAAGGGTCGATCGGATAATTGTATTAAATTAGTTGACAATATGAAAGTGTCCGTTATATCTATTTCGGGCCATTGCAGGCTGAGTTAGTTTGCACTTCATTCGATATTTCATGGCTATTTAGATGGTCATGCTGTGTTGAGTTGTTGAGCTTTCACCGGTTGACCGGTTTTAATAGAGTTGAGCCTAAGGATAATAGATAGAGCTTGATGGGATTGCAAAGTCGAAGCGTAACTTTATTTTTTATTCGGGATTTCAAATTTTTCACAATCTTGTTTGGTAGGACCAAGGACTATAATGATAATAGCTGTTGTTATCCTTGTGTCAGATTTCTGGTTTTAGAAATGCATATTAATGCATCATAACTTTTGAATACCATTCGTATTTTTTCCGTGTCGGTGGTATATTTCAGCTCAGCACATAGGATTATGTCTTGTAGGTACTTTGTTCTTATCTGCTCTACTTTATTTTACCTCTGATATATTTTACGGATGTTTAAAAACATGTAAGCCTTACCAGGTACTCCCAACTCCCGCGTGAAACAAACAGTCTTCATCATCGTAATACTATTTCTCTTTTAGATCACCTATTAAGATTTTTCTAACAAGCTTGCAAAGCCTTATTATTTATTTTTAACCTGTTTGTACACTGAACATCAAAATAACTAATTCATTTGGGAGTTAACTCTCACGTCAGACTTCTTTGACGTGGGTCTAAGATCGTGACTGTACTTGTGTATAAGAGTTTACGCAAACATTTTTAGTGCTCAACGATACTGTTTGAACAAAATTCTCACTTTCATCGTTTCTCTCTTATGTAGCATTTTTATTTATTTTTTATATTCCAGTATGTACATTTTGGTAAGCTGTACTTTGTTTAAGTCTTGTATCTTTAATGATAATAATAATACTATATTGTATATTATTCTTATTAACTGTTCTTTGGTAGGTCTGTCAATATTCACATCACTATTTTTGGAAAAAATATTAAGGTACATACATTTTCATTACCTCGGCTCTTTACCTTACAAACCTAAAGAATGTATTTTTTGTATTAATAAAACATTGTCATCCGCAAATAATTATATTTGATACTTTAATACCCTATGATTAATTGACCTCTGGACAAAATCACTAACACCAGACTAGCCCATCAAGATGTAGCAATACTTCATATTTCTTCCCCGGCCAGACAAAACATCGTAGCGATATCGCAAGATGGATGCCTCACATTTGTCTTGACGATTACTGAAATAGCAAAGTTAGTGGCCCTATTAAGTTGTATCCGACGGGATAGGGCAGGCGTCGACTTATATGTAATGTTGGATTGTTTGTTGTTATTGTTATACGTAGACTTAGATGGGGGTATCGTTTAGAAAGATCTGTAAGCAAAATTTGATGAGGTTATTTATTGGATGGGTGATCGCTGAAAACTGTTACAAACCTCGGAGATAATGTAAAGCTGTCGCTTCTGTCCCCTTGCCATAAACTCTTGAAGCAGGACTTTTCCGTTGTGGAAGCGAGACGCCGCATGACACAGCACGTAGCGGCAGTCAGCTTTATATTCTCTCCGAGCAGTGAAAGTCTTTGGTAATTTTTCCTTACCGTCTAATTGAACTTCGAAGTGCCCCTATTTTATTGGCAAATGGTTGACACTTTGACTGCTATGCTTCACACAATAGATTTTTTATTGTTCGTGGGTGAAAGGTGACACGTGGCGTTCAAAAACCCAAACAGATCAAAATAATAGGTACTTTTTTTATAAGTATTTAATCATGATGACATGTCATCCAAATACAAGCGACACAAAGCGAGCATTAATCAACATTAAAATAATCTGAGCAAAACTGGGTAAACACTCCACACAAAATATATTATATTAACGTTGAAAGTCAAAATTAATATGCTATAGACAAGTACCATTGACAAAGCAACGCGACCAACAGCCGATACAAAATTCATTTAACCAGAGGTCAAGCTTTTATACAAATTGTACTGTACAAAGATCCCTGGACGAGGTCTTAATAAAATGGAATCGTTTGGAAAAGTGCTAGATTAATTTCCATGGAACACTATATTGTTTTTACCGTAACGCTGTTAAAGTAATTATTTTTAAGTTTTAATTTTTCAATGTTTAATTCTTTATTTACAAGGTTATTTACAATTCTTAAAAATAAATATATACAAAAATAAAAAATTTAAACTAAAAATTATGTATCAAAGTATTCGTCCTCATCGCTGTCGACTGGTAGGGTGCCCAAAAGGCTGGCGGCATTGCCACGTTGAATGGCAATGCTAATTCTTTGGCCGAAAAACAGGCCAGCCTTTTGGTCACGTGAAGCGTCAACTAACCGTTTAGCAAGGTCACTAAAAAGAAGACGCGCACTCGGACCCCATGACCCGAGTGTTTCGACCCCAAACGGCTCAAAAATATAATTACCTATAAGGTTATTATATTTTCGCCGCTTGAGGGTCTCCGCAGCTGCAGCAGCAGCGCCAGAGCAAACCGCTGTGCTGGAAACATGAGATGGCGCAAGGGTGTCGACACATGTTGCATCCCACACCAAAGGCCTACCCAATTTCCATGGCATCAAAGACATACCGTCTGGTCTCTTTCCATCGTCCCGTACCAAGCCATTGGGTTCTAATATAGCTGGGACGCCGGCGGTGACGAGAGCACGACGAATAATGTCGTTTAAATTCGCGTGCCGCGGTATGCGACCAGCGCTCCTGGCGCAGGATAGGCCATGGTGCCCGAGGCTGTCAACAGCTTCACCACAGTGACACCGGTGAGGAGCAACACAGGGTGCACCTAAGCGTAAGCTGGTGGCAATTCGAAACGTATTGTCGTCCAACATCGTTCCTATGCTGGACGACGGAAGTGCTTGTAACCAGAGACCCGACTCCCATTCACCCACAGCCAGCAAACGGGCACGCTCTGCAGTGTTGATTGACGTATTAATTAATTGTTTCCGTATCAACCTACAGAGCGGCTCATCCCACTGGCGTTGGGAAAAAAGTTTGTCGGGTAAATCCGCATTCGGGCAAGCTATTTTCCAAGCATTCACTGCCTCAGTCATGCACAGTACCTCAAAATCAACTAGCGAAGTGGCTAGAATATTTCTAGTTAATTTTTCAGTACTGTGGACCGATGACAGGAAAGCTGGTAAACTTAAACTGCTAACTTTACGGACACCCAAACCACCTAATCTAATTGGTAATGTGGCTTGAGACCACGCTCGGTCGTCTAAAGCCACATTCAGAATAGTAGTAAGGGTGTTCCGTATAATTTGGTCAATCTTTTCCAAAAGGTTCGCATGCTTCCAGAGTTGGGAAGAGCGAAGGTAATACGTAAATTTTGGGCCAAAACAACAAAAGCGAATTAAAGTAATGGCCGAATGTATGCTAATTTCAGAAAATCTCTCTGCAATTGTATTATAATTTTGAATTTTTTCGTCAATAAAATTTTCATATGAGTCTTCTAAAATTGGGGACCCTAGGAGGCGCAAAGATGATTTGGTCGCAATTTGGATTTGAGGGGCAACTGAAAGGAATTTATTTAAAGTGGATAGTCTGTTTGTAATGTCCGGTATGTAAATTTCGCATTTGGAATAATTTAGATCTAAACCTATAGAACTCAATTTCGCTTTCAAAAATTTAAAATCTTCGATAACTGTGTTCACGTCACCTCCCAGAGTTCCATCATCCAAATACCAAACATTAAATTTAGAATTTAGTTGTTGAATTATTGGGTGGATCGCTAAACTAAAAATAACAGGCCCGAGCGGATCTCCTTGTTGGCAGCCAACTGCAGATTCTAAAAGATTATCTTTGTAGACTAATTTGGAGGGTTTTTTGTAGCATTGCCAAAGGTAACTGTAAATTTTGGGTACTAAGGTGTCTCTGTTTACTGAGTTAAAAGCGTTTTTAATGTCAACCTTAAGAATGACCTCGCCTTTATCAGAATTTAAAAAGGTCGAAAACGCATGTACAGCAGCCTCACAGCCCCCTTTGGAACCGAAGCCTAGTTGTAGGGGCTGAAATTTGCTGGATAACGACTCGCTATAGTATCTACAGCAAATTTTGGCTGCTGTACGCCGGTAGGTAGTGCCTACGGCAATGGGACGAATGCCACCATCCCTTTTGCGAAGGGCACATAAATTGGCCCCATACAAAATGTCAATGATGGCTTCGTTCACATTGCCGGATAGCATTAGATTGATCAAAGCCGTAAGCTCCTTCAAAAGTGTTTCACCAGCATCCCCGGCGCTTGGGCACGTAAGGTCCTTTAAATGTTGTGGCGTCAAGCCGTCGAGGCCGCCGGCGGAGCCGCTCCTGAAAGAGCCTATGGCTGTGATCAAATTCTGGGCTGAAATTTGTAAGGTATTTAAAATGGGATCCGGAGCATTGGGAAAGGAAAGATCATGTCTTGGCGCCGGATGTTTGCTCTCCAAAGCAGTGAGTGTATCTGGAGAGCACGGCGCGACCACATCACTGCTGAATAGGATTCTAGCTGCCCCCCTAATATCACCTTCGCTTAACTTAGATTCTACAAGATGTGAATGCCCTCTTGGTAAGAGGGGACTCACAGCTGGGAATTTGGTGTCAAAAGTTAAATTTGGATTAGAACAATTGTCCTTAATTCGAGTAGTAAGGGTTTTTTTGTTAGCCGAGTTCTTTTGCACGTGTAGAATTCTATAAGGGAAGGTGAGTAATTGTTCCCAAGCACTTTCGGAGTTTTCTTGAGATGCAAGACGTACACACCGAGCCAAATGTAATGCAACTGATGGTCTTGCACCTCGAGGAACTCTCTTTAAAACGGGCGTAGAGTTTTTCAATTTTGATAATCTTTGCCAAAACGGAATACTAGAAGGGGTTGATGTTATAGGTGTACTATCAGGATTGGAGGGCGCATTTTGGGATTTGTGAACTTTCCCAAAGTGCACCCTCAAACCCCGGTTACCTTTAAAATACCGTACTTGGGGACAATGGGGACATCTCACCAGCAATGTGGTAGGTTGACTCGCACTTTCCGAATCATCACCAGCATTAAAACTCATTAAATGTAACTAATGAAACTAAAATTAATATATTGTGTAAAAAATAAAAAAATTAAAGAAATAACTATTTACAGAAAAAAGAAAAACATTTAACAGCACTCTGAAGAAGTCCAAACGAGCAAGCGACGCCTAGGGTGCTTGCGTCCAGAACTTAATTACTTTTATGGCGGCTCCTATTCTGACTCAAGTAGGCTCTGTTCGTGGAGTGTGACGAGTGGCTTTTCGGGCTTCGGCCTCGTGCTGAGGTAAAAGGCCGAGGCGGCCGCGACCCCGGTTAACGCCAGGGCGCCCGCCGAACGACCATCCATAGGTACTGGTCGATGTCGCTCAATTTCCACATCTTGTTGGACCAACTTTTCAGCTACCGCAACGACAACTTGTTATTTTACAAATTATTTAAATATATAACAACGTAAATATGCCAACATTTTTAATAATATTTATATTTTACAATTTAAATTTACTTTGACAGTTGAGTTGACACCAGCAACACCATAGAGCATTGGCAATTTTTAATTATACGCTGAAATATTTTAATTTGATTTTAACATGAAGGTGTTGATATTTTGTCTACGCGTTTCGAGAAACTATTTTTTAGACACCAGCTGTTCTTTAATAGATGAAAATGAACTAAACGTAGTACGTAACTTATCACTTATGTAGGTACCAATTTTAGTGAATAAAACAGGGCCATTGAAGACGAATTCAAACTTGATTAAATTAAATATTACTTAATTGTTAACTGTCTGGCAGCGAGATGGATGGATGACATCAAAGCCATTGAAGATGGAACCTGGATGAGGCTAGCACAGAGGCATGGAGACATTGGCGGTAGAGTGCTCTAGCGATCCCGCCTCCCCGTCACCTAAGGCGCAGAGCACGCAATGTATGATTTTAGTGTGATTATACTCCTGTGGATCGACCATTATGGTCCACGGGGAGGAGTCCTACATAACCCTGCCATCCCTCAACGGCGGGGAATGCGCAACGCACTTTCCGCACTATAAAAAAAGAGGGATGGAGACAGGCTCAAAAAGAAGGCCCTACCTTAGCTAAGAAAATGCTTATGGTCTTCCTCCGTCTTTGTTAGTGAGGGAACTGTCCGATTCTTACTAGTTAAAATCCCAGGGTGTCTTCCAAACTAGTTTAAGTCGAAGGATGAGGTATCTTACGAAGAAAAGGCCTAACCCAGCAGTGGGCGAAGTTGGGCTGTGGATGGTGATGATGAAGTAATTGGTAATTTATAATAAATTGTGTATTTATAAAAAAAAAGTGGGTTCCTGAAATATATAAAAGTTTAAAGTAAGTACATAATTAAACGGTGGAATAAATTGTACAAACATCGGTAAACTACAAAAAACCCATCAAAGATTAAAACGGCGGCGGCCTCTAGTGCAACAAGTTAAGCGATTTAAATATGCATGAGAGTTTAGACGGAGTAAATAGATTTGACTTTAGTTCACTTTAGTTTTAAACGAATATATTTGTCCAGCAAAAATAACATTATTGAGTGGTTTACACATTGTATCATAATCGGCATATTGGAAAGTAGGTATTTTCCCTGTTTTCTGATTCTGATCTTAAAAACTATATCTCTGATTTTAAAAACGAGAGTGAACCGTCTCCGATATCACTCACCATTAGAAAAATTGTGGGCAAGCACACAACTATTTAATATAAAAAAAAATATGACCTAAACGATATCCTATCATCATCATCAGCTGGAAGACGTCCACTGTTGATAAAAGGCCCCCCCCTTAGAACGGCGTCATGAACGGCAACTTGCTATTTGCATCCACCGGTTGCCCAAAACTGACGATATCGTCGGTCCATCAGGCCTGGCAACGCTGCGTCGTCGTGGTTCGTAGTCGCCCCTCGAGAATCTTTCTTCTTCCTAAAAGATATGGGTCAAGCAAAATATACCTATAAAAACCATGTCGCCGTAACTGCTGTGAAAGTTTGTATTCAATTAAATAGTGACCTTGAGCTTGCGCTGGTTTTCTTTCGAAACTTTGTTATCACTTTCGTAGGAGACGTGACTCTTAAAGTTTTCCAAGAAAAATGTATGACAGCATACAGTTGGTAAAATACATTTTTGTAGGTACGATAAAAACAAAATACGAGAACTTTTGTTTTTAATGTTTTTTTAGTCTTACACAGCGTGTTTAAAAAATGAAATTCTTGTCATTCTTAATTTAAATCACAAAATAAAAATAAGTCTGGCAAATTTTATTTATTTTTAGAATAAATTCGTTTCGGATAAAACTTACGTTTTCTTTTTGGTCTTAATTCAATTAATAAAAATGAAACTACAATATATTTTTTTATTTATCATAAGTTAAAATGCTCGTAATGTTTAACCACAATTTAGGACCAGGGTTTTAGAGATGAATTTTATTTAATATACCTACTCTACTCTAATAAAATAATAATTATATTTTTTCTGCCTTTTCAAAAACTCATTTCACTAAATTTGACAATCGATTGTTTTCCACTCCATCCAATGCTATAAATATCAGTCAAAAATATTCTATGAGACCCGAATTGGGTAGTTCAATATAAAAACGCCGAGAGGTACGGTGCTAGTACCGGATGCAAACACGTTATTTTTTTTAACTTTTTGTGCCCTGACGTGAGTTAGTAGAGCCCGAAATAGTAAAAAAATGGCGTTTCATCAAAATGTCGCACACTGTTTTAGATGGTATCTACGAGCAGAAGTCATCATAATTCTAAAGATTCCAAATTCAGTCTCTTCTTTTTTAATACCTATACTGGATAAATGAAAACTTAATGAAACTTGGTGAATGGTTAAAATTAATTTTTAAACCCAACAGCCAGGTTTTTATGAATGTGTAAAAAAACATGGTTACGGTCATCTCACGCAAGCCAATCGATGACACAGTTCCATCCAAAGCTAATAATGCAATGATTACCAATCCCATAACGGTCAAAGATCATAAAATTAATGACACAAATGAAAATAAAGCACCCGCGCAACACGGATCTGTATTTAAAATATCACTTAAAGTCATTACCTAAAAGCAGTAATGAGTACCTTTCAATAAATTTACATTTCGACCCCAAACGACCAGGGTTCCTTATGTTACACGAATAAAACCAGTCCTGACCGGGTCCCGCATAATTTTCGTGTATTCTTTGTGAATTTACTCTCACATTTGCAATTCTGATCTGAACATCCCAACTGTGACGTTTTAGCTCCCAAATTGGTGACATTCGCTATTCGAAGCCAAGTTTTATATAGAGGGTAGTTTTAAATATTGCTTACGCTGTCTATCGAGTACATTTGGATAACTGGGATTTCCATTGGTATTACGCTATATAGATGATTTACTATTCTGAATCGACAATCCGCTTTGACGGCTATGTGTTAGTAGTTGCTTTCAGTGAATTGACGCGTCGATTCAGAGATTGCTTTATGTAAAACGTCTGTGTCAGCTTTATTTATTTTCAAAAGTATGCCAAGACTTTTCCGTTCTGGGCCGGATTATTTTTCCGTTTTATCGTGGTATTGTTTTGTTGGTCTGAAATTGCGCATCTCTCAAAAACTCCTATATATTTTCATCAAATGTTATCAATCCAATGAAGATGTTGTATTTGTATCACTTATAATAATTTATTTTTATTAAATGCTCGTTTTACTATTACAACATTTTATGCGTAATATGTTTATATTTATTTAAGTATTTTATCTTATTATTATAAAAACAGTAAATATCGAGTATCCATTTTCAATTTTTCCATATCATCGTTTTGTCTCTGTATCACTGTAAGGTTAACCGGTGGAGAATGCCTATGGTTGAATATTATCATCATCATCATCAGCCGGAAGGCGTCCACTGTTAACCCGAAGCCTGAAATTCTGACGATATCGTCGGTCCACCTGATATGAGGCCTGCTAACGCTGAAGGTTGAATACCATACCCATTGTAAATTAGCTATATATGCACCAAGAAATGAATAATTACAACCAAACTTCAAAATTCAAAACTGTTCCAAATATACTAGTATCCATATTCCAAACAACGCAATAAAAATAAGGAAATTACCTCTTAAATCTTCCTTGTCGTTTTTATATTAAATCTTTACTCAATTATGAGTCAGTTTCCTCTCCAGTTATCTTATCGGTTTTCAAACCATTGGGACTCGAGAACGCGTTAAAAGAAATAAAGCTATGTAATTGACTGTCCAGTGTTCAGTTAAGGAAAAATGTGGGTGAAATTAGAAGGGCGTCCCTTTGTCTCAGTCAGCCAATCAAACCTTTGTATTCGATAAAATCGTAATAAGGACTTGTGAAAGCCGAGGTTTTAGTGTTGGATATGGTTCCGGAAATTTTTGTTCCGCATTTATAAGGAAGGTAGTGATATTGTTGGATTGAAGATCTTTTCATTTCATATTATTTAGAGGAATATTTAGTAGCATGTCTGAAGAATTTTTAGCGGTATTGAAAATTGTAAGGCTATTTTTATGACTGTTGTTAGCTTAACTTGATAAGTTGCATACCTGTTATGGTCAATGTGAGTAATTTGTTCTACTTTCTGTTCTAACTTTATATACATATATAAAGTCACGTCTGTTTCCCAGAGGGGTAGGCAGAGACCACGGATTTCGATTAGCTACGGTCCTGGCATACTTCTTTCACGTTAACTTTGTCGCTCCAATACATAGTATATACAGTTCACTGCTTTTTAATGATATTCATAACATTCTGGTTGAGCCTAATCAATGAACAAAATACCAATTATTTGTTTAATTAGTTAACTAGGATGTGGTAGCTTGTTGCATTTATTAAAAATATTTTTTAACCCAACTACAGCCAGGTTTTTAATGAATATCCCAAAAAATCGCAATCTGGTAACCAAACCAACAACAAACTCAAGTTTCCACTCAGAAACGTAAGTATCGATCAACATGTTACGTCTAAACCGTTGGCACAACAAAAAAGCCTAGATGTTTTCAATAAAACCCCACGCCATAGAAACCTCGTAAAGGATCAAGTGTCTGCGAAGTGAAAAATAATTTTCCATCGTTCAGTGTGACACGAAGAGCGATTACGTGATCAAAGGGTCAGGTTTGTATGTATATAGTTGCGGATATTAAAAGCGCTGTCGTTCGAGAATAGTGTGACGGATATAATCACGGTTGAGAAAAATGTTATTGTAAAGTGTTCTGATAATAGGGATCTGTTGGTTGATACTGGAATAAGGTGCAGGCAATTTTGAGCTAAATGGTGATTTATATTCGATGGTATGGGGATAGGTCAACATATTTTTTAAAGAGTTAGTATGGAGTTTCTTGCAGGTTCTTCTCCATAGAAACGACATTTTGGAACCGAGCAACTAGATCTGATGTTTTGTTAGCCTATATGGAATACTATAATTAGCCACATTTTAGTATATTTGGGATGTGCTTTTTAAGACCTTTCGTTTGGTATATCAATCACAACATGCTTAAACGAAATTTTGTTTTTTTCGACGCCTTTAGTTTGTTTATTTAATCCGCCATATTGAATTAAGCGTGACGTCACATAGCATATGACATACACACAGCGAAGGCGAACTTAATGATACCTAATTCACCGACCTACGATAAGTAGTTATTCTGTTACGAGGGAACGGATGAACATACCCATATACATAAACTGTTAAACACATAATAAAAATTATGTCTATCACGCTTTTACTAGATTTCGTAGGTGCTGAATTTGTTATTCGCTATGGAAGTTTTATATGTGAAGTAAATGTTATAGGTAATCCAACGTACTGTGCAGATAAACAAATTGATTGATCGATCACATTTGTATAACTTTTGTGTATTAACACAGCCACAAAAGTTGATGATATAAATCATTCAGAACTTTATACATTCTACGTCGTGTTAGATAGATTTTCTTAACAACATCAGAATCAAATAATTAATTCCTTCATTATCATATACTGCTAAAGTCATCGCATTGCTTGGAATAGGTTTCCCTTTGTATGCGTTATTTGCTTTGACTCTATTCCAATCTGATCTAAGTTCCGATTAATTGCTTGCTTACTCTCGGGTACTACCTACAACACAGGTAATATAATCATAATCTCCTCTCATAAAGTCATAATGATGATAATTGTCACGTGTGTACACACATTAGACAAATTAATTATAGCAAACACGTCCTCTCATGGTAATATCTTCACTCAAACATTGGGCGTTAAATCTTCATTAACAAAGCATCTATTTCTAAGGTATATTACAATGATACACATGATGTAATTGGCAAAACTGTATCTTTTTTCTCTAAATAAATTTAGTTGGTAAAAATCATTAGGAGTTATAAGGAGAGGCCTTTGTTCAACAGTGGACGTCTTCCGACTGATGATGATGATAATGATGATGATTACGACTATTTGAATGTAGTCTTGTGTTTGGTGCTATCTCCAATAATACATTGCCCGACCGGGATTTAGAACCCAGGACTGGATCTCATGCGTGCGCTTAACAACCACTAGCCCAATGTGGCAGGAAAAACAATTGTACGAAGCGTAAAAAAGTTACATATAATCGATAATGAAATCCTTAATTATTTTGCCATCCGCAATTGTTCAACAGTGAGCGTCTTCCAGCCGATGATGGTAATGATGAAGTCATTTGTAGAAGTCCAAACATCTAACAAAATCTTGGTTTTTAATCCATGTTCATTCCGGTAAATTCCAAATACCCTTCCTTGCAAAATAATTCAGCGCCATCAGCCGGTAACAGCAAAATGAACAATTTTTCTGAAACCACTGAACATGTTTTTCGTAAATACATTTCCCCCGTTTCCTATTACCCTTTGTCTTAGCCGGGATAATCAGAGATAAATAAAAATAACAAATTATCCCGCGTTTGTTTATACCGAACTGTCTACCTTTATTACTTTTTATATTAACCAAATTGGGATATTACTTTAAGTAATATGTGAATACGTAGGTACTATATTTTGAAAATACATTCCTTGGTATCTTTACTTTTAAAAATTGGCATAATATTGGCAGATTATTTATATAACACATTCTTACCGCTAGAACTAAATGTACTGATGTAATGACTTCGATTATTATAGGCTAGCCTTATATGTATGTTCTACTTACTTCTGGGCAAACTCCAATACTTGGGATTTTTAAGTGTTAGATTTCATCAGCCTGATCATCGTATTTCCACCTTGGTCTCTCTTGTCTTCTAATACGCAAAAAGTATAATTTGTTGCTTTTTAAAAACATAAAACATAACAACCGGTGGATGCAAATTGCAAGTTGTCGTTTATAGTGGTGTTCTAAGGGGGCCTTGATTCAACAGTGGACGTCTTCCGGCTGATGATGATGATGAATAAATAACAACCACAATCGGATATTTCTCAATAAAACCCAACTTAAGTACACATAATATAGTTACATCAAATTTACAAAATTACTTTATACTCTCAATCCGTAATACCTAAAAAAGCAAGCCACCATCAAGGAAGACGAACTGTTCGCGCTATTTCAAATTATTGTAGCACTGGCAATCCCAAAACATTCTTGATACATTTTGTTAAGACTCGTACACTTGTTTTTCTTAATAACTAAGACCAACGTTGGTTACGTAACATTACGAATGCTCTAGATGTTGCAGCTGTTGCACGCTCCTAAAAGCAGTCGTTAGTTATGTGAACAAAGTTGGACTGAAATACGGCGTGCAGTGTGTGTGTATCAAAATTATGGAGATACTTACCAATTCTTTACACCAAGAAAATGTAGACTGGCTCGTTGGTCTAGTGATTGGTAAGAGCGACTGCTGAGCCTGAGGTCCTGGGTTTAAATCCCGGGTCGAGCAAGGTATCATTGGGATGTTTCGATAGGTAATTCTCAGTCGCAGCACGGAGTCTGGATTGGCGCTGGTTAATGGCAATAGCTATGTCATTGGGACCTATAAAATAATTGGCGAAAGGAGGGTGTAATAAACGTTTACACCTCTGCTTACCACTTCGGGGAATACAGGCGTGATGTTTTATGTATGTATTAATAGACCTGCAAAATTATGGAGATGCGTACCTACCAATATTCTTTAGACCTGAGTCTTGAAAAGATCAATCTTTTGTATCGTGTTTATTCTAGTTGAAAACTGATATTGAAATGAAACCTTCTTTATTAGAAAGTTTATTGAATTGGAATTACATATTGGTTATTTTTTGTTGAAAATATCTTTTCAACCAATGCATGAACATTGAAGGTGGCGGTATATTTTTCTGGAAATATTCATGCATAATTTTCACTATTGGGCCGGTAAAATGAAAAGACGCATTTTTTTGTGTTTACACCTAAAAACACGTATGCTTTTCGAATTATTTATTGAACTAGCTGCGCCCCGCAGTGTTACCTACTTGTTACATTTTTTCGAGATAAAATGCCTGTGTGTTAATCCAGGGTGTCAGCTACCTTCAGTTAAGCCGTTTGAGCGTGAAGAGCTAACAAACATACTCACAAACTTTCGCTTTTATAATATTAGTGTCAAGTGTGATTATTCTATTAAGTTACGTACATAATTATACTAAATATCATATTATTAAGTCAGTATTCACGAAGACAGACACAGGGATGCTAGCAGGCATCGTTTGTAAACTGAAAAAAGATCCCACCGGCAATTCAGCTAATTCCATAAAAATAAGGTTTAGCATAAAATAATTATCAAAAACAACTGCTAATTGCGACTAATTACTTGTTGAAGTTTGGCAAATACAAATTAAATAGACCGTTTACAAGGACTATTTAATTAAGTTATAATATTACTTTCAGACGCGCCTCAAAAATATTCTCAAATTAACCGGTCGGGCGATAACACTACTTCCAAAAATTAATCCCTAAGCTACCATTTCTTGAAACGTTTAGCATCCCATACGAGGTTACCAAAGAACACTTTTATTTTGAGAGCATTTGGCATGCGTCTGAGGAAAAATACAAAAACAATTTGTGCCAATTTAATTCTGGTGAACTCTCAACGATATCTTGCTTAGGCTGTTTGCATACTTGAAATTTTCCGACTGTATTTTCATGGTTGTTAGCTGGGATCATTATCATACCTTACTCTAGAACGGTTAATGTTTCCAACATAATTGTGCTTAACTAGGTACCTAACGCACCAACTCACATTACGTATTCCCTAGCGTTTTGCTAAATAACATCGAATGGGGGATTGTACAGAATTGCTCCTGTTATTGCTGCCGCTGTGGCTACGTCATATTAAAATTTTGAATAAATTATTTTGTGCTCAACTGAATGGAATTATAATTTGAATGAAGATAATGAGAGTCCTTTTTGTTTGTTAAATTTGTTGTTAAGCGTCCACGATAATGTTGATGTATGGAACTATAACGCAGGGGGAAGCGCCATTGCTGGAGCTCTGTGAGTCGTGATTGATATTTAAATAGACTTGAATAAATATTCACTTCGCAAATTGAGCTAGATATTGCTGGAAAGCATTTTAAACCATAGTACCTACAATTTATGTAAAATATTCTATAGAACGTGTAGAATATTTAAAATATTAAAAATAGTATTAAATAGTATTTTTAGGAAATTTTTAGGTAATTAATAGGTCAATAACAATTAAAGACTGAAGTATGTTATAACTGGAACTGTAATATTTAAAATATGCTGTTTGTTGTAACAAATACAATAAATTAATACAGACATGATTTAATATTATTCGGTATTTTTAAAAGAGTGTGCTAATAATTTGGTAAACATATTTTTTTCTGGGATAAAAATAAACATTAGCATTTATTTGACGTTAACCTAGCTATAAATAATTAACTGTACCCTAGGGTATTTCCAAAATATTTAAACAGAGAAAGGTACATAAAACCAGACTAAAATATACACTCCTAAACCGGCATCATCTAATTTCGTTTCACTATCTTTTTTAAACGACGCCCAAAGTAGCTCAAGTTAATAAAAAACCAACAATACTTAAATTTCCAACTGAACATTTCCGCTGAAACAAAAACACAATTTGAAAAGCGAGCGAAATTTCAAATATTTACTCCAAAAGAGATCCATTTCGTCCAAGCTTTTAAGGTTCTTAATTTGTAATAGGGCTAGGATAAATCCTCGTTTCTTTTGTCGAATTTTTCCTCTTGAAACTCACTCGCACCGACTGTCACGCCTGCGTCACAATATCTGAGAATAATCAGTTGAATCCGACGTCAAATAGCTACTCGTAAAACGTAGGAAGAATACTAATCTTTTTGTCTGTCAATTTTGATAGCTCATCGATGATTCAAAGACGGTTTCTGAATACGAATTCTACACGGTTTTTCGTCTACAAGTGATTTGAGAGTGCTCTCGTGTCTACGTATCTTTATGTCAGTCTTAATGCTAGTACATGAGGTTAAACATCAATATGACTTGCTGATACTACACATTTCTCATTGCTTTAAAATGATATTGAATTTATTGATTTAATTCTGATGCCACGTTTTCACTTGGGAACATGTCGCGGAGACATGCCACCCAACATTCACGCGCCTTTCTGTTCTTTTTTGCAATACAAATACTAGACCACAAAGGATTATTTTTCAAACGCTCCAGAGTATTAACATTTACTGCCTGCTTTCCGACCTTTTAAAAGCAAACAAGACAGTGTATCTAATTTTATCGTCACTGCTATAACAATAAACACTTCACCTCATTGCTGAAAGGGCACATTAAGGCCCACGATCAAGAATTCTAGACATGTTACAAGCAAAATGGTAATTCTAATTGACGTAAACTAAATTCTGATGATTGCCAGTCTGAGACAGTTGCCAAATAGGTACGATAGTTTCGGTTGAATTCATCTAAATATGCTCGCAGTATCGTATTTAAAATGCTCGAAAGTATTGAGAAATGTTTAAGCATTCTAAATGAATCTTAGATGTCTGCTCCTATCTTGGACATAAAATGAATAGCAATACTTTGGACGTTGCAGACTAATGAAAATATAATTATCTTAATGACATCTCTAGAACTATTTTAGATGCGACGAGTTGACCCCTTGTCACGTTCACAGTTTTATTTTAATTTATTTAAATGTAAGGACATTTCATCATTAAATTGTACGGACGTGATGATCAATTTCATAAAGTTGTTTGAGTATATGTAATTATAAGAATGAAGTTGGGATAGATGAGCAATGAACATAGGCTATAGCCAAGTGGATAACGCTTGAAATCAATTAGGATGCCAATGTATGGGGATGACAGAATGTTTCGACTATAATTTTAATTTAGTGATATATTGTGCTGCTGGGTAGTTTGTTGCGCCATTTCTTCTACCCAGCTATAGCACTAGGAAGCGGTGACGGGCGTTTTGGGGGCAGTCTTGATTTAATTTACATAAATAACGCCTTTTTCCCAGAGTGGTAGCCAGAGACCACGGACTTCCATTTGTTACGATCTAGATAATTATGTTTTTATCTTCATTCATTGACGTCATTTAACGTTTTAAAAGTAATAAGTCTTTTTTTTATCTTCTATGACAAATCATGTAATTCCCATATAATTTTCATTCTAATCGATTTCTAATCGGAAAGCATTTTGTCACTTCTTAAGTGCCAAATATTTGGGTAGACTTAGTTTTAAATTAACCCTTTCACTGTTCAGTGCAAAATATAATAAACGGTACACATCGATTGTTTACCTATTGTGTTTACTTAGCGGACAGTCAACGTGTTAAAATACCATTTTTCCTTAATATTAACATAATATAATATCACGCCTATATTCTCCGAAGGGGTAAGCAGAGGTGCACATATAGTACATCCACATTTCGCTAGGTATGTTTTTAGGTCCCAATGTAATAGGGGGCGAGCCTATTGCTATCAACCGGGCACAAATCCAGACTCCGTGCTGCTACTACGTATTACCTAATGGAAAAACCAAGTAACACTTTGCTCGACCCGGGACTCGAACTAGGCCAAAAAGGCAGTCCTAAATATTAGTTTTAGATAAATCTATTAAAGTTCTAATAGCATAACATAGAAGTGAGGTTATATTTTTAGTGGGAAAATTGTTATCTGCTTCATTGATTAAG
This sequence comes from Abrostola triplasia, assembly GCA_946251915.1. Taxonomy (NCBI): domain Eukaryota; kingdom Metazoa; phylum Arthropoda; class Insecta; order Lepidoptera; family Noctuidae; genus Abrostola; species Abrostola triplasia. Next base: position 1,421,033 of record OX276434.1, on the reverse strand, counting down.
CAATTGTGTAGTGATTATGGTTGGATGAATTTTGGCGCTGTGTTGATGTTTAAAATTAATTATTATTCAATTTCCTGCTATAATTTACCTCTTTCGTTTAGGTTAACTTATATAAGTTAAGTTCTAGTAATTTGTAAAATAAAATTTACAAAAATTAGTACTTCAGTTTTTTTTTACAAAGAATAATCAATTTGTTCTTGCTGTACCGTAAATGCAATTTAAATCCTGTTTCTGCGTACCAGAGTTTTATCGTAAAAAAAAATTACGCTGTGTTTGAATTTTTTGTGCCAAATTAATAGAGTATACATTTTATTATTATTATTGAATTTCTTATTAAGGAAACTTGAAAAATTATGGATACAAGCCGAACTCGAACTTTTTCTGATCCGTGGTGGTGGTGATGATATAAAAAATCTCAATCATCTATCTATCTTAACCCTTTAGGGAAAGGATAAGGAAAATAATTCTATTCTTTTGTTCAGTTAGCTCCTCAGAAAAAGTGACGAACCTAGTGTAAGCAATAATGGCAATAACCTCGTCACAAGCTCAGTATAACTACACATAACATCACGCCTGTATTCCTCGAAGGGGTAGGCAGAGGTGCACATAATTATAGTACACCCACATTTCGCCAGTATAACTAACTTAATTTAATATGATAAGTGGTGATTCGCTTTATGTTAAAAACAAGAATCCAACTACATCTGTTTACACTGGAAACTGACTTCAACATAGAGAAGGAAAGAAAGTTCGGCTCGCGACTCTGCCGCGTAACCAGCTCATGAATAGGGACTCCGTTCGAGTTCGAAACTAGTCGGGCATTCCCGAATACACGCGTAAGTAAACCCGTACATACTATGTCGTAAATAATATGGGTAATAAGAAAATTATTATAGTAAGAAATGTGAGTTTCTTGAATCAGGGGCTCAGGGCTCAAAGAGACGTGTTTTTTTTTAAACGTTAATACACACTAATACTTTCTCCTTTTGTTTTTAACGTTGCCCTACATTATTACTCCTGTATCGTGAGTATTTCACAAACATGAAGTATCACAATACACCCAGACTCGGGACATACATCTGCGGATCGCACAAATTTTTGCCCCGTCCGGGAATCGAACCCGCAACCCTTAGCACAGCAGTCCTATCGCTTAACCACTGCGCCAATCAGGTATAGAGTGCATGTTGTATGTTCCTCCAACTAATAAGCACAATTTCAAAGCTGAACAGCTTGACATCAAAACACGTGATCGGTCAAGTCCCAAAAGGGCAATTTAAGGGGCCTACTTACAGACATGTCACCCAAGATAAGGGTTCGCTTGCTTTAGACGGATCGATTTAACTGTGCAAACTCGATTCTAACTCGAAGCAATTTATTCTCGCCTTATCTGAGAATGACCTGCGTTCTAAATAGGTTGAAAATATATTTCTTGTATTTGATATTTCGTTTTTGGTTTTGATAATCGAGTTAATTTAGGAACTGTAGTTTGCTAGGCGATGTCTTATCGTACGTCCATTGAAGGCATGTTTTCAGCCTATAACTACTGTTTTGGCTGATTGATTTACACGCCACGCCATTAATAGACTGTTTACGCTAGTGATTGGCTAAAAACTCGATCTAAATGAAATCTACCTTTTATATAGGTAAGCTTTGTGAAGATCAAATTTAATAGTCCACGGTGCGCAGAATCCTATAGATTCCTTCTCTGTGTTATATACCATACCTAATGTAGCAGAATTGGCTTTCCCAAAGTACATAAACACATAAACATAACATCACGCCTGTATTCCCTGAAGGGGTAGGCAGAGGTGCACATATAGTACACCCACATTTCGCCAGTTATATTTTAGGTCCCAATGTAATAGGGGGCGAGCCTATTGCCATCAACCGGGCACAAATCCAGACTCCGCGCTGCTACTGAGAATTACCTATAATGAAAAAACCTAGTAACACTTTACCCGACCCGGGATTCGAACCCAGGACCTCGTGCTCAGCAGTCGCGCTTAGCAACCACTAGACCAACGAGGCAGTCCGATCCCCAAAGTACTTCATTATTTTAATGGCATGATTCCTAAACAAAAATGAAAAACAAAACATTTTATCGTAGTAGTCATCCAAGGACTCGGTTTAAGGAACTTGTTCGCGGATTGCCGGCTGTTGTCCGTATCTGTGAACACAACTATTTGTGCTTCGACGTTCAGATTTAGGTGCCTGAAAAATCTTTTATTTTATTTATTACATTTTAAAGAAGGCTTACAGACTAACAGAAAAATGATATAATGAGTGTAATATTATCAAATAGCTAATTACAAGCCTCCACACATAGATATAAAAAGAATATATATGTCGAAAAAGAAAAGAAAGTAATTACACAAGTATAAGCCAATTACGAAAGAAGCTATTATTTTCCAGAAACTGTAGTTAATTAGCTATAGGTAAAATATTTGTAAATCATTTAGAAATGGCAAGATGCTGATCTATGCTGTAATTAAATATAACATCGTCTATAATACCACTTTCTTAAGTAAACAAAGAACGTTCAAAGCTACATACTTACACGAGCTAATATACACAGTTAAAATATAATATCCTTTAATATTTGTGTAAGACAAAGATTTTCTCTATTTACAGTTAAGGTTGCCAATCAAAACATTGACTAGTTAATTACGCTGAGAAGCACAAACAGATACAACCGGTGAGAGATCAAGCACAACCCTTAACATCCTCTACAAAGCCTGGAGATAATAATCCAAGGACTTAGATAGTCTAGACTATCTGTGTGAACTCGTACGGGTTTCAGTAGCTCTACAGCTTTTCGTAGCTTCGTAGCTACTGTGCGGATCAGTCGATCCGGGAGGTTAAGCAGTGCTCGGCGCTGTCAGTCTTGTGTTCGGTGATCATTTTCACATTTCGAAACCCCTCCGTATTTCAGAGGCCGGCGCGGCGCGTACTAGCACGCGCCATGTGCAAGCACCATCAGATGAGACAGGCCACAGTGACCGAAATTCGGTCAAGAGAACATTAGCTTTTCGGTCATAACATTGTACAAAGAGACGCAGTATACGAATACGGATAAAAATAGTACATAAGCCAGTCAAACATAAAGAATTATGTACATTTTTAGACTGAATTTTCCGATTTTCTAGGCGCGAAATAGGCCACAAATCCGGAGCTACTATGCCGAAATACTCACGTCCTGTCAGAAGTAGGTATGACAAATTGTTGATACGCCATCCGTCATAATCCATCGTAGTCCGTTAAGTGAATGTGGGTGAACTTATTTATATATACCGAAATACATTTTGTTCATGAAAATATTTATTAGTACTTTATAACTACATAAAATATGTGTTATAATTATGAAACTGGCAACTTTATAAATACAATTAATCTAGTAGAATTCGTCAACGTAGCACCATAATCCACACGGTAGGTAAGCGGCTTGTGGATTGGTAGTGAAGTTACAGAAGACGCTGCTACCCGTATTCTGGATTTTCCTTTAGTTGCATCTTACGACACCCACAAGAGGTCAATTCAAGGCCGGATACCATACTGCACAGACAGGCAGACACTTATAATTATATATTACTTAGAACTAACTGGTAAACAAATGCCGGATGTTTAGTTCATGTGTAGGTACAAACAGCGCGCGGCGTACGTCTGCATGTCGTATCTACTCAGTAAAAGCCAGAAATATCACCGCAGATATATCGTTGAATTAAAAATAATCATACGAAATAGCACCACAACCATTCTGTCTGCGTCACGTATTTCTTTTTATCGGATACTGCCATCGGAATACATAATTCATAGTTTACAGATAAGATGTTCGTGCTTACTACAGATAAAAGTATACCTAGAATGAATATAAAAGAATACAGTACACGCAAATGCCTAATTTTCATTTCAATCTAGCTGCAAAAAATGTAGTGGACGCCAAATAAGATTGCTGAGCGTGAGGTCTCGAGTTTGATTCTAATGTCAGTCAATTTTAAATAACAGCACGAAGCCTGGATTTGTGCCCGGTTAATGGCAATAGGCTTCATCCTATGTTGCATGCTGGGATCTGTAACATACCTAACGAAACGTTAGCCCTTCAAGGAATACAGGCATGATGTTATAATGATGCAGAAAAAAACATAACCCTTCGTTGCCTAGTCGGGTAAAAAATAACTCTTTACGAAAGAGCTTTGAAGTTTAATAAAAACATAATCATACCGTCTCTTAATAACAAGAGAAAAATATAAAGGATAATATTATTTCCCTCATATCGTATTGTCACCATAAATTTTATAGCAGACGGGATTTCAACAAAAAATACTCTAATCCCTTACGGTGGGAAACCCCTTTGTTCCCAAAATAGGTAAAAAATAGGTTTTTCATAAAGGTACCGTTTTTTGCGGTAATGTAAGGTAATCTTTGTACCTGTCATTGGGTGTTATGCTGTTATTATATGAGCCGGCGGCGGTTTTATCTTTTTTTCGTATTTTATGATAAAGAAACAAGAATAACGCTGTATTTTCGTCAAATCTTTATTACCTTTAATTAATAAAAAAGCACTGATAGCTGAGTGGCATGACCGTTGGACTGCCAATTCAAACAAAGGTCGCAAGTTCAAACGCATCGATATCTTTTCCAATGCATGCGCGTACTATAAATTAGTTATTAGTAGCTAAAAACGGTGACGGAAAAAATCGTAAAGAAACCGGCACACCTGAGAGATTTCCAACGGTGTTAAGATGATGTATAGATGATGAACAGTCTGGTGTCAGGGTTTGAATTGCCTGTAGGCCAGACATAGCTTCGCATACCGTTGAAAAATCAAGCAGCAGACCGAGCTCTGTCGCGTACCTATTACCATTACCAGTAAGAAGGCTGTGTCAGGTAGGCGTTTACAGGGATGTCTTTATTAAATGTATTTGACAACAAAAACATAAAAAAAACATAACATCACGCCTGTATTCCTCGAAGAGGTAGGCAGAGGTGCACATATAGTACACCCACATTTCGCCAGTTATGTTTTTCGGTACCAATGTAATAGGGGGCGAGCCTATTGCCATCATCCGGGCACAAATCCAGACTCCGTGCCGCTATTGAGAATTACCTAATGGAAAAACCCCGTAGGTAACACTTTGCCCTACCCGGGATTCGAACCCAGGACCTCGTGCTCAGCAGTCGCGCTTAGCAACCACTAGAACTAGACCAACGAGGCAGTCATAGTCTGTTTTGATATTTTTTGTCAGGCGTATAATATGGCGAGGGTATTGCCACTAACCAGGCACATGCTAAATTCATCATTTTCAATTCGCTTTTTTAAGGACACAAGAGAAATATATTCTAAATCTGTCCCCTACGGATTAAACTCTCTTCATTAACTTAACGTCGTTAACCTAATTAAAGAGCGAATGTATACTGTCTTTTGTTCTGTAAAATTTAATGTTAGTATAATTATGTATGTATAATAATATTATCATTAGAGTGGGCAAAAGCGGTATGCTGTGTACCTATGTTTAGTCAAATAAACTAAAATGTTATAAATATTCCTTCAGGACATTGCTTGCTGTACCTTTTTGGACAGAAAACTCTTATTTAAACTGATCTGAAATAAGTGAATATTAAAAATATATTTTATACACAATCTTTTAAATGAACAGTACCATAATATTGTATACAGACACACATAGCGGTCAAACTTATAACACCACTCTTTTTCCATCAGGCTTTAAAAAATATGGCAATACAAAAATAAAACTGACGACCTGATTAGCGCAGTGGCTAAGCGATTGGACTGCTGCGCTAAGGGTTGCGGGTTCGATTCCCGCACGGAGCAAAACTTTGTGCGATCCACAGATGTTTGTCCCGAGTCTGGGTGTTTGTGTATCTGAATATTTCATGTTTGTGAAACGCACCTACGATACAGGAGAAATTCCTAGTGTGGGGCGATGTTTTTTAAAAAAAGAAAAAGAAAGAAAAAAAGAAACAAACCCAAAACATAATTAAAATACGAACTAAAAACTTAAACAGAATTAAAATACGCACTGAAAACTTAAACAAAATTAAAACTACCAAACCAAAATGTATGCCATAAAAATAATTCGCATGAAAACTTCGAGTAAAGTATGGAACTAGCTTCTATTTATAACGAGTCTTTGCAAGTCGTGCCTCTGGCATCCAGGAGACCGTACAATGCCTTGTGTGGGCTCTCACAATAAAACGTGTTTCGTCGACTGACGTAATAACACAACGTAAGATACGAACTTACTTACAGAACGCTCGAATATGCGCATTTTTGTGACAATGTAGAACACGTGGAGATACACTGAAAAGATACTTGCTTTCCTAAATGTATAATTGTTTATTGTAATACTTCTACTGCAGGATAGTGTATAGAATCCAATAGAGGTTTTGGGAAAATAGCGCTTTTGATGTTTGAGAAATAAACACTTTTTTGCATTTGACCTAATTGGCGCAGTGGCTAAGCGGTTAGACTGCTGCGCTAAGGGTTGCGAGTTCGATTCCCGCACGAGGCAAAAATTAGTGCGATCCGCGGATGTTTGTCCTGAGTCCGGGTGTTCGTGTATGTGATATTTCATGTTTGTGAAACGCACATACAGGAGAAATTCCTAGTGGGGCAAACTTTTATTTTAAAAAAATGTTGTGTCTCCTGTACTTGTTATATCCCGTGGCTATGTCCGATAAAATGATGGTCATGTTTAAGACCTACGAAATGTTGTTAAAATTTATGGTACTTGTTTTACAGTAATATGCTCGGCAAAGCCCTTTAATTAAATAAAAATAAAATAATGTGCTATTTCTCTTTCTGACTGTACCTATATATTTTATTTCATTATTATTAGATTCTACATAATTATTATCTCGAACCGACCCAAAACTGTTTAAATGGCAACAACATGTGTTCAACTAAACAAATAGTTAACAAAGCCTTGATTCTATCCCTACATCAGAAAACAACATTGCAATTCAATAACCACAAACATAAATCAGCGAAACAAAACAAAAAGTCGCACACTCGCAAAGGAATTAATAGTGACGTCCGCAATTCTCATCACGGATCATAACCCTCATTGTGCTAGACGTACGACACGATGAGGGGACGATACGGGTACGACACGACCGCGACGTGACCGCGGATTGTCAACGAGATGTATCGATGAGTGTAGATTTATGAGTGTGACAGTTTCGGGATTGAGAATAGAGTGATGCGTGGAGTCGTATTTTTTTTACAAGTTTTTATTTAACTTGCAATGCTTGTATGTATGGATGCATGTATGTTTGTGAGTTCGTTTAGGTCAAATCTTGCAATCTAAATATGAACCACTTTTTGACATCCGATTAAAATTAAATTTTGCATACTTAAATAGATTTGGTGACAATACAATATTATGGTACTTTTGATTTAAACGCTTGTGTTAAAAGTATGATAATTAATTTATGATAAGATCATAAATAAATACTTTTTTATAAAAAAATAAAACTTATTTAAAGCTCTATTATTTATTAACTGAATTGTTTTATTATTGCAATTAGGGTAAAAAATCAAATTTATCTTAATACGATGTTGCGTCTCTATAGCTCTCGAAATCCTAACCCTCCTCACGGCACATTACACACAGCGGGTACGATTCGATAATATTCCCATTTTATTTTATTTAGCCCCCGTTCCTTTTCGATTGAAATCTTGTATGGCGTTTTTCAAAGAATTTTTAACACATAATTTGTTGATTTAATGATGTATGTCAAGGAAAGTAGGTCACATTGTGCATTGTGGGTTTCAAAGAGAATAGATGATCTGTCGTTATTGGTGACGGTACGTTTACTGGAGTATCAATATATTATTCAGTGTTTATAGTGTAAGTGAGTTTAGAAACACCATCAAAATGTATTTAATTAACCTTGCAAATAAAAAAGTATAAAGTATATTATGTACTAAAATGTTATTAAATACGATCTTTTTATTATTTGTGAGGTTAAAACTTTGAGATTTCAACCGGTGATAGAGTAAAATAATAAATAATAAAAACTAATGTTTGCGTTAATATCCGTGGTGTAATTTTGTTTTATAATAATCATGCAACGTGACAGTATAAAGGTTAGTATTGCAAACAGCTATAGGACTCAATTGCAGTCCGGCTTTATGGGGATAAACAGTACCTCTGTTTAACGCGTCACTTCGAGCGGGATGATATACATACAAAAAGCGAAAACGGGTCATAAATAAAAATACACCAAACACAAACAATGCCTAGCAAACGGTGACCATTATTTCTAATAATTTTATTCGGACGAACACGGTTGAGTGCGCGTCCCAGTAAGCTTTTGTGTTGGTCACACTACATTACCCAGCGACGATTTTAATTAACAACACAATAAAATATAGATTTTGCGACACAATTATATTATCTACTATATATACCGGTTGTACTCACGTTGATATTCGGGAATGCCCGACTAGTAGCATTATATTTGTGGGAGAATGGTTACAATTTAATTACGTGTATTACGGATTAATATAATGCTAATGTCCTGTTAATTAATTATAGGTTTATCAATTAAGTAAGTCGTTATTGTGACAATTTTTTTTATCTGCTTTAGACCGGAATATAATGTTTGATGTATGATCAATGACTATCTTGGGTTTTAAATGAATTAAACATTTTTGATAAATGGCCAGTGGGGGATATTGGCAATTCTATATCTTAGACGAGATTGCGAGCCGAAATACACGGTATCGGAAGATTAGTAAATAGAAATACGCTTGACATTTATTACGTAAGAGTTACGACAGCAAACTGTGAATTTACAATAAAGGAGAACACCTCAGGGGTTAAAGATAATGAAGAATATGGAATAATATATTTTTATGAAGAAAAACCGAAGAGCGTGTATGAGGAATGTGATGCGTGTGAATGAAGCAAAAGAAGTATGCCAGGATCGTAGCAAATGGAAATCCGTGGTCTCTGCCTACCCCTCAGGGAAACAGGCGTGACTTTATGTATGTATGTATGAAAAAAAAAGCAATTGTTGCTGTTAGTTCGTAACCCAATTTCCTTTGCTATATCAGTAACTAACACTCATCCTAATTAAATTATCACACGATAACTAACTCACGTAATTCCCAAACAAATATCCCGGACCGTTTTAATTTCAGCCCATTCAATGTCCCAACAAATCACTGAACAAATAGTCTCTACCCTAGGCCCTAGAGGTCATAAACTATCGGTAGCCATCCAATCCCTTTCATACTTATCAAATTTCCGTACTTAAAACCGCAACGTCGCACCACCCACGCCTTTTGGGTAGCAAAATTGTATACGAAATTAACCCAACGGAATAAATTAAGGTCCATTGTTCGTGGACACTACTACAGAATGATTTGTCCCCGATTTAAATACGAAAGCGTCAAAGAACAAAGGTACTCTTTATCCGAAACGCTAGAAAGTTTATAATAAATACCTTTTATATAGGTTTAGACTTATTCAGTGATTTAAGAGATACTGTGTGTTTTGTCAGCTTGTTTTAGGAACAGTAGTACTGCAAACCTTATTCTTATATCTACAATAAACATCACCGTCTAATGGGAAGGCCTTTGTTCAACAGTGGAAGTCTTCTGGCTGATGATGATGATTGACCTACTGTAAGGCAAAGGCCCTCTTCCCTCCTTCCACTTGTCCTTGTCTGCCACCACGCGACGCCAGTCCTTCACGTAGGAGTCTAGTTCGTCACGTCATCTTCTTTCGGGAAACTTCGCGCTACTGCAATTATGTGTGTTTGTAAGAAAGATTAGGAGGGGCCTTCGTGGGATATGATGATGATGAAGTCCAAACTTTTACACAAGGTCTTTTCATCATGATAATTCATTAAGTATTCTGTGGTGTACCTTTGGCTCTCGCAAGGGCCAACTTATTGCAGTCCACTGCTAGACATAGGCCTCTGCTTATGTCCAGCAGTGGACTGCAACGGGTCAATGAAGATGATTTAGACCTTATCTTGTAGTCAGTAAAAGGGTAACAGGGCAATCATTATGCCTATTTTAAACATAATTTTGACAGATTACTCACTAACTCTGAATACGGACGTTGTTATATTACCTACTAGCTAATTGTAATAGTGTACGCTGCCACGAAACAAGTGATTAATGTATGGAATCTGGTCTCATAATGTGACACAATTCTAATTATCTAAATGCCCAGCACTGCCATTGGTCAAAACACTCATAACACTGCTGAAACTTCAGTGTTTTCGGAAAAGCTCCTAAATTTAAAAATGCCGCCAATGGCCTTACTGACTGTGACCGAAATTATAAATAATGTAAAAAATAAATATAATATTTTTTTAATAAATATAAGTAACAACAAAATAGAGGTAAATGAAGCTGAGACAAAGTTCACAAAAGTGCAAAAAAAGAAAAAACTACGAGAATAAAAATATAAACAAATGAATACATTACCGCTACAGCTACTTTGAGCAACAGAAACAAAGTATACGAGTAACATAAAAATTAATTCAACTTCGTAATTACTAAACTAACCGTTCCGTGCCCATAGAACACCACATTAACCCATACAATGCCAACGCAACTGCAAAGAATGCGATTTCGGGTTTGGGGTAAAAGTCACGCGTCGGACGTAATGACCACACGCCGCAGCGAACGTGTTAATCTGACCCCAACTGTCCCATTTATATGGCTCAGGACATTTCTCACGCTGAAGAATTAAAATTGAGGATTTAATCATATTTTTCTTTCACTATCATATATTTAATGGTTGACTGTTGCTGGTGCCTGGTGTCTCTAAAGAGGAAGGCTCCTAATTTGCTAGTTATGTTATAGGTCCCATGGAGCGAGCCCATTGAAAATAAACATGAAGAAATGTTTTCAAGGCCTAGCGCTTGCGAGCACTCGACCACAAGGAGGTATTATGATAAGTATATAAAGGAACTTATAACTTAGACGTGAACTGCTATCAGTTTGAGGTAAAATAGACCTAGTGATATAATAAACCTAATTTACCATGAAACATAAATTTTAGTTACCCATCATCTACCCATTAGCGACACAGTTTTCTAATAAACTCGGTCCCCATAAAACCTTCAAACAATGTCGTAAGCTAAACGTTTTACCCTTTTAGTTAACCCTGCTAGTGACCGCAGGGTTAAGGTTTATTATTTAACTGTTAAGTTGGGGTAACTTTATTGTCGCTGGGGTAACAGTTTTAGCTGAGTTTATTATCAATTTGTTTTAGGGGACATCAAAATGAATGGCCATATTGAAGTGAATAAAACATTTCCTTGATAGAGTTTTCCTTAAGATTATCGTTTGGAGTTTCTTGCCGGATCTTTCCTCAGACAAATGCTTTGGAACCATGCTTTTATTATGATTTTAGTGTTTTTAATTACCTTATACAATATGAGAATATTATTCTGGTGTATTATTGTAAAGAAACCTCTATTTTATAATGAACAAATACAGCCAGCTACATACTGGATTTAAACTTTCTGCGATTCAATGCAAGTAAGCGCCATCTATTATTGTACTGTTACACTAACATGTACATTAGTAAAGCAGCGTCCACACAGTGAGTGGTACGTACTGTTGAAGTATTACTGCAGATGGCGCTGCCTTCAGCACTGAGAACTGACTGCAACTTTATATTTCAAAACTTTGAATTTTAAAATTTTGGCAGTATGATCTTTTATTTGTGATTGTGATTTATAAACAAGAAAATAAGTGAGTAACTGCAAGTTTATCACCTGTTTTTATTAATAATTTTAATTTTTGAATAGTTGTTTAAGTATTTACGTATAGATCTGATTAGTAATTTAACATCTCAGTTATGCGGAACAGTTTTAATATACCTAATTATTTATATACGGGGTTTATTGTAGGAAGGGTATAATAAAGTCAAGCATAATAAAATAAATATTGCAAAAAAAAGTCTTTATTTCAATATTTACAAAGAAGACAATTTTAAGTATAACATATGCGATTACACAAAAGTGCATCCGTAGTAGGTGCTGTTGCAATATTTGCAATAGTGAGTGCTCTTTATAACAAGATAAAATAATTATTTAATGCATTCCACGTTTCTACATAACATAACATCACGCCTGTATTCCCCGAAGGGGTAGGCAGAGGTGCACATATAGTACACCCACATTTCGCCAGTTATGTTTTAGGTCCCAATGTAATAGGGGGCGAGCCTATTGCCATCAACCGGGCACAAATCCAGACTCCGTGCTGTTACTGAGAATTACCTAATGGAAAAACCCAGTAACACTTTGCCCGACCCGGGATTCGAACCCAGGACCTCGTGCTCAGCAGTCGCGCTTAGCAGCCACTAGACCAACGAGGCAGTATCTAATGTTACTATTAATATTAAAAATAATTATTTTTTGCGCTGACTGTATCAATAGAATAAAGCGCTATTGGAGGAAATTTTAGTACACTGCGCACCAAAAATTCTTGTCCCTAACCGAAATTTTTAGTTACCATCAAGTTGTATTACTGATGGTAAAATTCATTTTTACCGCATTACCATCCTACTTGGACATGCAAGTCCTAATAAATGAAAACTTTAATGTCTAATAGAATACTAATATTTTTTATCACAATATAAATTCAGTAGGCTTCCCTCAATTTTTGTAGATACCGAGGACAACATTCTGAAATTATAAACTTATATTTTCCTTTTTTTATTATTACATTTAGATATAAAGTTCCCTGTACTTAAATAAACTTATTATAGACTTATCTTACGTATAACAAGATTTTTTATTTTGATACTGATTGAAATACATTCATTTTTAAATGCAATTGTTACCTACATTTGATTTTATGTAGAGTTTTCTACATAAACACTTGAATTCTTAAAGGGTGTCAAAATATTCTTCAGTCTAAAATTTGCATTACTACAAATTATGGAAAATGCCAAATTCCTAATCACTGATTTAAGATCGCAAAATCTGTGATGTTTTAACATTCAAATGTGCCTAACAATTAAAATCAACTCAAATGACAATTATAATATTATCTGTTGGCTTATAAACTTCCTCATAATAACAACTCGGTGAGTATTTATTGATCTTACAAACTAACCATTATGTGTGCGTGATGCATTAGCTACTTTCTGCATAGTATCATCCCTAAATCGACTTAAAGCATCAACAGTAGTTTGCAAGATACCTAATCCGAGTCTAAACTTAAAATCAACAAGTCTTTGTATAAATGTTAAAAAACCTCCTTGCTGATTTAAAGGAGGATAAGTTACAAGTTCAGGGTCATCCAAAGGTCTTGAAGTAGGACTTGGTTTGACAGTCGATATAGGAACTGATGTAGGCATTATTGACGTGGTTTCAGACTTCGATTCAGTTGTTGTTTCTGTCATCATACTTTTAAAAGTTGTTGTTTGTGAATACAAAGGACTATTTCGCTCAGTTGTGTCACTTGAAGGAAATACTTCGTAAACTTTGAATGTCTTTGTTGTCGTTTCCGACTCATTTTCTGTAGTATTCTCATCTTTGTTATTAATCGGTAAAGTTGATACACTTTCTACAATTTCAATTTTAGCTGTTGTAGGTGGTTCAGAAATGGCTTGGTTTGTCAATACTTCTTTTGTTATTACTGTGACGTCTTCGGGTTCATTGACGGCGAGATTCCTGATAGGGTTATTTACATTATAAATATCATCAATTTCGTTGCTAATAAATATATCTTTATTATCTTTTTCGGCTAGAAGTTCTTCTAAGGAACCAGAAATGCTACGTTTTTTCCTTAATTTTCTAGGACCATGTTCGGGTACTACTGCAGGAGTGGCAGAGTCTACTAGTTCTTTTGGTACATTTCCTACCACGAACTTGTTATCATCATTCTCAGAACTGTCGCTAGATTCGCCGTCATATTTATCATTCTGATGTTCCGCATCGTCATTAGAACCTAAATACATCGAAGTTGGTGGGTATGTTGCAGAACTGCTTGTTGTTTCACTATAAAACTGACCTTCAAATGGGTATACTGGTTTAAAATCCGTTTCTGATGCTGGTTTTACGCCATAGACAACTGAGTTGGTATTATCATTTTCGTACGCCGACAATCCTGATGGCCCGGTCTGTGGCGCAGCATATATTGGTTCAACAGCAGGATACGGAGTATAATTAGGCTGTTGTTGAGGTTGTTGAGGTTTTTCATAGTTGTATTTACCTTCTGTAGTGTAAACATGTCTAGTTTCATAGTGAGGGCTGTAATTAATAGGCTTAGAATAAACGGCAGCGTGAGCTATTCCTGTCTTTTGCTGTGCATAATGCACTTTACCATAATTTTGATTTGGGTTATAACCGGGAGCGACATGTCTGTATCTAAGATCTTGTTCCTTCTTTACTGGATACCTATTGATGTGAGGAGTTTGAGCAGCGTAAGGATTCAACTTTTGCTTGGCATGAGCAGGCATGCCAGCTAGCACAGTACCCAGCATTTCTTCTTCAGCTTGTCCATTACCATCGTTAGCATACTCTTCTGCGTTGTTTCTATATATATCGTCGCTCTTGTCAACTTCAAAGGTTCTGCGAACTGGAGAAGCGAACGGGTATAAAAAGTATCCAGCAATTCCTACCAAACTGGCAAGCCCAATCATACCTACTCCGACTGACGGCATCACTTCTCTAGATAAGTAGTTATATATCTGTGTAGTAATAGCACCAGTTTCAGCTACAGGTTTCTTGGCATTTTTGTTTGATTTTGTTTTGTTAGGAGTCTTCACATCTTCAGCTAAAGCTACTTCAGTACTAGGCTTAGGAGTAGATGTTTTACGTTTCTTAGTCTTATTCTTCTTTCTCGTCGAATTCCTTTTAGGCTTTTTAGTAGTAGTTGGTGGTGTACTAACTTCTAGTTCAATTTCTTGTTCTTTTGCTTCAGTAGGAAGAAGTGCAGAATCATCGATGAGAGGAGGTGCTAAGGTAGTGCTGGTTTTCCTTTTGTTGTTTTTCTTCTTTTTTGGTCTTGAAGTAACTGTTACCACTGGGATTATAGCTGGAGCTTTAGTCTCTACCTTCGTTGTGGGTAGTTCAGTCGTTGTTGTCGTTGTAGTAGTCGTGGTTGTAGAAGTAGGACGAGCAGATGTATTTTTATTCTTCTGAACATTGGAGAGCACAGTGTCTTTAATTTTGTTGTATACATTCTCATTGATAGCCGACCCACTTGCTACTAAGTCAGCCTTGTTAGTACTTCCAATAATGGGACGTTTAACGATTTTATTATTTTGAGGTCGTTTTGTTTTGTTTTTAGAAGGTGCGGGTTTAGGTTTCTTAGTAATTTCTTCGACTTTAGATGATTCAGTTGTACTATTTTCTTTTAAATTGTTACTAAGAGAAATCCAAGTAGAGATACCTTCGTTCGAGGTAGAAGATTCGTTGGGCAAATCGTTTATTTTATTTTCTGTGTCTAATTCTTCTATCGTTACAGGAACTGCCACACCAGGGTGTGCATTTTCAAGTTCTTCGCCATTTTCATTTCGTGTTCTTATTTTGTGTTTGAACTGAACTTTTAATTTGGGAGGTATTCTTGTATCAGCTATGACTGGTGTTTCAGCAGTAGTGTTAGGTTTATCAAGAAGTTGTATTGCCACCATTTCTATGGATTCTCGTATCGGTGTCTTCGATTTCACGTCACGGGAAGAGTTGTCAGGTGATAGTGTCGTGGATTGGGCTGGTTGGTCTGCTCCTGTTTTCTTTTCGCCATCTCTGGAATAAGATACAAAATTCAGTATTAGTTAGGGTACAAAATAGTGTTATAGGTTTTCGGTCAATAAATTACATACAGCTTCCTGCAATTTAACATAACAACATAACATCACGCCTGTATTCCCCGAAGGGGTAGGCAGAAGTGTACATAATATAGTACACCCTCATTTCGCCAGTTATGTTTTAAGTCCCAATGTAATAGGGGGCGAGCCTATTGCCATTAACCGGGCACAAATCCAGACTCCGTGCTGCTACTGAGAATGACCTAATGGAAAAACCCAGTAACATTTTGCCCGACCCGGGATTCGAACCCAGGACCTCGTGCACAGCAGTCGCGCTTAGCAACCACTAGACCAACGAGGCAGTCACCTATTTATGATTGTCTTTTTAACGGAAAAACCTTTTTTAAGGCTGTATTGTAATAATATTTCAAAGAAATTTCAGGACAACTTTTTTAATTTATGATAATCCTGATTAAAATTAAGATGACATATTATTCAACTAGATTTGGACAATCTAAGTTAACACTGTTTTAATTTCTCCATTTTGCTTATTTTAAGCACTATCCATGCTGTTTGTAACTAATAGATGAGTTATAAAAATCTGGTAAAACTTAGCAATTGATTATAGTAAAGAAAGTAGTGTAGAATTTCATATTTAAATTATTTATACATTGTTTCACTCCAATGTCTAAATAGTGACGAATTCTAAACGAATGATAATTATAACAAATCCATAGAAAGCAAGATATCTCACAATCACTGTTCCTTATTCTGTTTGATATAGAGTTCTTCGTTTAGTTGCTGGTAGGATAGTTAAACTGGGCTTCTTTAAATATGCTTAAGAAAAATGTTTATAAAAATAAATTACACACTAGTCTATATAATATATTCAACACATCAAGAAAACTACAACACATAATTGTTTAGTCTTTATTATTAATCTAAAAATAAATAAACATACAACACATTTTGTACAGAACTTAAATTAAAAATAAATAATTACCTACCCTGGGCTACCTTTATTTTTGATAGATATAACATTTCTGTGCACCATTAAGTTTTAAATTAAAATCATTTAATCAAAAGAATACGTAGGCAGCCAATTCCCCCTGATACAAGAATCAATCCTGCCTTATATTTATAAAATAATAATATATCGGTAATATTGATATAAATTTAAAGAATAAATAAATACCTACTTATCTATTAATAATACTGTTACTTGTCCAAATTACAATAAACCAACGGCCTTAACTGTTAAAAATTTTCGCACAGCGGGCAAATAGTTACACATCGCTTGTACTCTTTTTGTCGTTAGTAATTTTCCATTCGAACGAAGAAGACAAAGCATTGTGTAACCATACAAGCGCTATACGAAGTTTTTAATAATCGGGTTAGTATACCAAAGACATACTCTGCTTATTACTTCATCGAATTCTACAGCATATATATTTTATTCAAATAAGTATTTTAAAACATATGGAAGGCTTTTATTGGAATTTATTAAAGCTGGCATAATAATAATAATAACAGCCTATAACTGTCCTACTGCAGGGCATAGGCCTCTTCTCGTTCAAAGAAGGATTGAGCATTGATCACCACGCTAGCTCACTGCGGGTTGGCGATTTCAGATAATTAAATCCAGGTTTCCTCACGATGTTTTCCGTTACCACGACTTATATATTTAGGCCACCACGACTTATATATAAAGCTGGCATAATATATCTAAAATAATTATTGGACAAAATCTTAATTAATAACAGTGTTAAAATTATATTACAATTTATTAGCACCTAAGTCATCTAAATTTTTAAATATTGCACAGATTATACAGTGAACGAACTTTACACTAATATTAAGACTATGTATGGTAGAGAATATAAAGCCAGTGATATTTAAGTATCGTCCTCATTTGTTTTGATGAACTTTTAAAATAGTTATATAATATTGAAAGTGTATGTCAAGTGCCTATTTAAAGAAAAGAATCCACACGGATGTAACAGTTTATATAATTGCGTAACATGTATAGTATGTATACGGATGCAAGTAGAATCAAGTGCGAGAACACGATGCTTCAATTATAGTGATTAACGATTATACAAACAATTATACTTAGTAAGTGTTTACAGATACTGCGATTATCGAATGGTTCTAGTTTTTTTTAACATTAACGAAGAATTTGTTTAAATAATTTGGCATTTTATTTAAAATTTTATGTTATTTTTAGGCGTTTGGTCCAAAGTTCCCTCTTTTTCCTTTTCGTTTTACGAACATTCGAAACTGTGTGACCACTTTGTCGTTCCCTTAGCTTACTTGTAATTTTTTTTAACCAATCATTCAATTTCGTAAACAGTGTTAATTGTATGCCACCCTCTTTTGTATCCTTATTAGCTCTAGCTAATTCTGGAATTAACCTCCTATTATTTGGGAAAGAATGCATTTGCCATGTTTTTAAATTATCATCCCATCGCCATTCAGGCTTATACACGTGAATTACTTTTGGAGCTTCTCTACCGTAAGGCAGAAACCAAGGAGCAAATAATGCTGCAAAACCAGATCCAGCGAATAATAATCCTAAAGGAGCTAATAATAACGGGAATAGACCAATACTCAAGGGATTAATGGTTGCTAACCAACTCAAAGCGCTTAATGCTGGACGAAAGAAATCTACTAAAGCCGAAAAACTAAAAATATCGTCGTCAGAGCTCCCTGGACGACTGGGTTTAGAGATAGCAGAAATTGGGGAAGCTGCAGCTCCAAACCCCCCTGATTCAACAGATTCCGATTGAACTACACTATTAGCAGATTGATAGTTTGCCAATTCTGTTCCTTCAACGGACGCACTTTCATCAGCTTGCCCTTGAGCTTCGTCGGACTCAAAATAATCTTCATCTTTTGATGAATCTCCACCTGAATCATCTCCTAAACCTAAACCAAATCCACCGGGAAATAAGCTCTCACTGTCTTCTTCTGATTCTATTACCACATTTTTATTCACTACATTTGTATTGACAGCAATATTTAAATCAGGACACGCCTCTTTTCCTTGACCTTGGAAAGTGTTATTCAAGGTAAGGTATATTGTCGGACAGTCTTCATCATAGGGACTGTATTCTTGAGGTCTTATAACTATTCTGTCTGTGTATGAGTTCGACGGCTCAAATGTTGAGACTTCGTAATTGCTTCCATCATAATGTTGTACGTTGTTATGGTATTCATAATTTGTTGGTCTTGTATTATAAATTGGTCGTTGTGTCGTAGTTCTACGTATAGTTTGTTGTGTCCACGGTTTCGGATATCCTACATTGGTAATGATAGGAGTAGGGGTTGGGAAATTAGTATGATAATGAGGAGGTCTTGTAGGACGCGGATGCATATCTATCAGATGTATATTAGATGAATAGACGTGTGATTCATCTGAATATTGTGGATGAGGATTGTAATTATTGTAATGTATACCACTTGGAGGCCTGGTGTATCTTTTAGAATTGATGTCAGCAGAGTTTTCTGTACTTGTATCATCATTTGGACGAATGCTACTCAATTTAGTCGTACCTTTAATGTGTTCATATGGTGTCGTAGTTTCGTAAGAAAAATTCAGATCGTCGTATTTTGTTTTATCTCTCCACTTAGTTAAAACCTTTCGAATTGCAGGTTTTTTTCTTTCGTGGGATGAGTCTTCTTCCTTACTTTTGTTTCTTACTGGTTTCGGTCTAAACTTCTTTTTTGTCACAT
This sequence comes from Abrostola triplasia, assembly GCA_946251915.1. Classification (NCBI taxonomy): domain Eukaryota; kingdom Metazoa; phylum Arthropoda; class Insecta; order Lepidoptera; family Noctuidae; genus Abrostola; species Abrostola triplasia. The sequence goes on along the minus strand of OX276434.1, from coordinate 1,401,546 downwards.
AAGCGTTTGCTTTTATTAAACGACTTGTTCTATTGGAAGAAAAACTAATAAAATCACTTTCATACGGGAAATTAATACTTGTAATATTTCTATTTAAATTGAGCACAACATCACTAGGCTTAATATTTTCTACCGTGGTTTTATTTACTACACTAATGACTATAGGTGCTAACTTAAAACTATTTAAACTTAAATTACTAAATCTATACCTTATGGGTGCTTGTGTAGATTTTTCATTCGGTGCACCTATCGTAGTAGCGACCGGAGAGACTTCTTGGGGTCGCGTATAAACAGACGGACAAACTAAAACTACTAATAAAACTAAAGTCCACTTTAAACACACACTTTTTCGCCGAGTCATGGTGTATCCAAACTTTACCTGTAAAAAAGAAAAGATATTGTTAAACACGTAATGTATCATTAATTTGATCTCATCTTCTGTAATGCTAGAGTGTAGGTAAAACTTGATATTTCGAGCGATAATACGTTGAATTTTATAACACGCAAGTCTTTTCACATTGCAGTCATGATTTCGATTAAACATGCACTATTAGTTATCGTTGTCACTAATATTTTAGTATCATCTTGACGTGAGGAAAATCTAGTTCATGATCGTCCATCATTTATGAGTCTCAATTTCCATTCGAAACAAAAATAAGCAAATAAGTATAAAACAGTAAGATGGTTGAAGAAAAAGTGGTCCGTTATCCCATCGTTAACCTCCATCGGAAACCATAATGCCAGTCATGATGTCAAAACTAAAGTTATGTATTTACTTCTTTTCCTTCTCATATTCTAAGAAAATTAAGACGCCTGAGAACTTTGCTACAAGTAGGTTCCTTTCCAATTATTATACAGAGAATTCATGATAATAATGTTTGTGAATAGCAATCATCATCATCATCAGTCGGAAGACGTCCACTGTTGAATAAAGGCCTCCCCCTTAGAACGCCACAATGAACGACGGCTTGCCAATTTCATCCACCATCCAATTGTAGCAATGACTAGTTAAATTCCAGATAACATTTGGTCTTATTACATTCTTCTTATAATCATCTTGGAAATGTGCACAAAAGGTTAATATTATAGTATAGAAGAGCTCAGACGTTAAATTGAATACCTTTGAGTGTCAATGTTCTTATTGGACAAACATACTTTACAAGCTCAAATTAAATTAGGTAGTTTCAAATGAATTAAACCATACAAATTCTGTCAATATAAACAGTAGGTAAAGAAAACGCGTGATAAAACATATTGATGCGATGCCTACTGCTAAAACAAATGTTGCGGTCTTTAATCAATATAAATAAATAAACAATGAAGAAAAAACCCAACGCATTGCGGTTTTAAAGATTTATTGAAGTTGCAGATGTTTCTTTGTTTATTCCTTTCTTTGTGACTGATGACAAAGACATTAATATTACAGGCATAACCCATGAATTAATTCTCAGAATACTTTCACATGATTAGTGCTTAGGTATTGACCTCAAAAATAGTGGGCACCGGTTTGCGTTGGCTAAAATTGATATTAACATTAATGACGATATAAATAGCAATCGCATTGAAGCTCAGGAAGATAAGTTTTTAGCTCCCAAATAATGAGCAAAAACTCCTATATACTCATGCAATGTTGATTTGGAAAATAAAATGCTTTTTGATGATAACTTAATTATAAACTGCATCATAGACGTTATCTTCAGCTAGTCATGGTTTAAGGTTAATGACATGATAGAAAACTCATGTCTATAGACCTAACAAATAAACACTCTCGAATACCGTAGCATCGTACCGTAAAATGTCCTTGACTAGTTTACTATACGGTGTCGATTCCGTGACTCGGAAAGCATGTTAAGCCGTTGGTCCTGCGCCTGATCTCTCTCCGGTCGTGTAGATTTTACGTCCCATAGGACTGTAAGTATGAAGGAGTATTATAGCACCTGAGTTTAGGCTCACCTTGTTTAATATTATATTTCCTTCTACTATTTGGCTAATCTTAGTTGAAATTGGCCTTTATCAACGAAATTTGGTCAGGAGGACACATTAATAGACTGTGGTTATGGAATATTTTTGTTGCTCAATTACTAAAATGTTGTCCAACCTATAATGGGCATCTCGTTTAAACCGGCTAACGCTAATCCAAAATCTTGTTTTTCGTGTGAAAGAGACAGCACGAGGTCATTGTACGCACGACCATGACCGACAAGTTTGGACTTCCATACACAACACATTACTGACCCAGTTATACACTTTTAAAAGGTCCCGTTTCCCGTTACCTTTAAAATCTTGATAATGTGACACTAATATGTTTTAAATGATATATAATATATTAACTTATGATAGGAAGGTCTACACTTGAATATTTTTTATAATTTTGATCCGTTATTCACATTCCTTTTATATTGGACTAAGGTGTTACTAATGTATGGTTTGAAAATTTGATTTGATCAACATTTTAACTAATGGACTCATCCTGCGTTTGAGCTGGTTAGAAAATGTTCTAATCATGTATTTTTGAGCAAAATGTTTATATATATATTTGAAAGGGCGGTATCGTGCACCACTGTGATACTGATACAATTTAAAAGCATTGATGCCTTCAATACTTATAAAAATCTCAGAACTCAATTTATGGCTATGACTCAGTACCAAAATTTCCCATAACTTTCTACAAAATTGAGGATCCTTGATCACCTTCTTGGTAATCAGAATGAGCATAATCGCTACTATTAAATATGAAATATTCAAAAGTTTCAATAAGCATGTTAACGTCATTTACAAGAACAAAATCACTTAATACAAAGATTTTAATATAATTTTTAGGACGGTCTTTAAGTACGACTATTTCGTTCACTACGAAAATTATATCGGCTTTGATATTTCTGGTGATTATTTATTTATGTGTTTTGTATTTAAAATTGAAATAAACGGAAGGTTCTCGATAGGCTTACCCTTTACTAAATATTCTGATAGGGAATTTTTGTTCTTGTGGTTTTATCTTCTCTGTATTAGTTATACCATCAGGAAATGATGTAATATTGGCCTCATTCAATAAAGAATTTTAAATATTTATAAATATATTTTTACCTTCATATTTCACTAAGTAATGAGAACCCATTGTCTTCAGAATGAAAAACAATATGAATACCAATTCAAGATGATGAGACAGACTAATCATACGATGATTAGTCTGTCTCATCATCTTGAATTACGTACGAAACATTAACTACCAGATAACGTCAACCAACTTCCTACTTACTAATATCCTTGATCATCAGAATTCACTCAGCGATAGTATCTTCACTACTGCAGGAAGTAAAAGCTTAAAGATGAAATTCTGCAGTTATACTTGCATCCGCAGCCTTCTTCTTGCTAGTACCATGTTTATACTTGACCGTAACATTCAACTACTTAATTACGACTTGTAAGGTACATTGACATTGCGTACCAAGTGAAAAGGGAACAGCGTTTAATGTAATTTATTACAGTTTGTGATTCCTGGCTGTTGGCTCGATCCTCGCATCGGACTTTAACTTGTGTGATTCGCAGATATTTATTTCGAGTCTGAGTTTAAATACAATTTGATAATTATAAAAAACCTAAACATAGTGAGTAATGAGCAATTTGGTTTTCAAAACAACTAAGCCATTCCAACCAAATTAATATAACTAATTACTGAGCCTCATCTAGCCTTCCCAAATATCTTCTCCAAAGATTCACGCTTAATCATGTCATGAATGAATTCTAATTAAAACTCAAACGTTAGATATCATTTGAATCAGAATGTCATGAGTTGTCATACTCGTATCACATTTAGAATCAAAATTGAAAGTAGGATGCAACGTTCATGTTAACTTTGAACAGGTTCCATCTTATCAAGAAGATCATAAATAGATACAAGAACAAGCTATGTGGGCACGGTTAATGCAAATCTAGATTTAGTTTCTAGGTCAGCCTGTACTTAACTTGTGAGGAGAAGTACGTATTAGCTTTTACATGTCAAACACTAGGACACATCTTTGTCTTTGCCTACAATGTATCAGCGTGAACATTTCTCTTGTTGAGTGCTTATAAGACGAAAAACAACAAAAGCAATAATCATAAAAGTTGTTATGCACACAAGATGTTATTTAAAACAAAATAAGGTAGGGTGGTATTTGCTTGGACTGAAATAAGCTCCAATTGTATTCCCCATATTATCGTTTTACTAAGACAGAACGTTGATAGAAATAACTCAAACCTTTCTTATATCAATGGGATAAAGATGAAATGGCATTTAAACTAAGTCTCAAAATAATCAAGCATCACAGTAACTAGTGGTATCAGGAGTACACTCAGTAGAATAAATATGCTTACAAAATCTAATAGAGTGACGACTAAAAAACATAGATTAGCATAAATCTAGAACGTTCTAGAAATACCGCTCGATCGACTTACTTGGACCACGCCCGGCCGTGTTGCGCACGATTATTATGTTAATGATATTACTGACGCGCACTGGCACGCGTTCCCATTTCTTTTTCCACCTGTTTTTACTGGGAGAGATTGCAGGTTGCTTTCGAAGGGTGGAATTAAGTATACGTGTATCTATCATGGTCTATGTCAACTTCTGTATCGCTGGAGCTTGGAGACAAATTCTTTCTTGAAAGTAATAATGCGGGCTAATGTAGTGATGTTTTACTTAAATGAAGTTATATCTGAAGATGATCGAAAACCTCAAAGCTATCGCAACGAAAAATAAATCATGTCATTTAAGACAAGAGGCATATTTTTTCCAGTTTTAGAATTAGTTGATCGAAAGCAATATCGATGAAATAAATCACTATCTTCCTCTGATATAACAGACAAATTTGAACTCGATTCTCAATATTTACAAGTTTGTAAAGCCCGAGTAGACGAAAAAGTTTTGATTGCTGTCAAGTCAAAGTATACTTCCACAAGTGAAACAATTACTCCAGTTTCCTTCATAAATATTAACTATAGAAGTACAGCATATTTCCATCAATAAACGACTGTGGACGGGTGAACACAATGGTGAAATTGAACAAACATTTGAAATATTAAGGTCAGTAATTAATATCAAAAATGGATTCTCATGGTGATATAAGATAGAAATCATTTCATGCTCTGCTTATAGAGCACGTGAAATATGAAAGGGAATCAAATTTAATTCCAAAATATACGAGATAGTGAGTTTGTACGCCCATAATTCGCTAAGTAGAACGGCATTTGGAATTTCCCAAAGATGCATCTCAAACTAGTCTACAATCTGGGCATAATATAAGACACACGTACATTAGGCACGATTAAAATGATATACTAAAAATATGTAACAGTTTTCATGCTCATAAGTATTAGTACTTTTTTGCTTTTTTATAAGCCCCACAACGTTTTTAAAGCTGAATCACTCCATAAATGGTGATTTCTCCAAATACACACGAAATTATTGTCTAATTCACCAGTATTTAAGGTCAATAACGATGCAATTCAAAAGATAAAAATTTCCGTTCTAGATTATTCTCGTGACTGACCGAATTTGTAGCATTCTACTTTTTAATAGAAATAAATGACTAAACCATTGATTATATCTATTTTGAAATGACTTTTACAAACGAGCTATTTAATGATTTGATCCTCGTGTAAAAATTCAATTCACTGTTTGACGCTGTCTAGGTTGCATTCTATTCACGTATTAAGGATTCTTATTTTCATTATTTTTGTATGAAAGAAATAAGCATTTAAAGAATTTTACAAACATTATGGTACTATATTTAATTCGTTACCTTATGTATTTTTTCAAATCCTAAGAATTCAGGCTACGATGTGTTAAGTTTAATCGGTTAGGCCAAGAAGTGGTTGAAGAAACAGGCGTCAAATGAAATGGTATGATTCAATGGCTTAGAGTTAAAACGAAGTAATTGCAGTAACAGTGCGTTAACCCCCAAGTGTATGGCGTATCAAACATAATAAACAGTTTGTATCAATACACGATAATTTGTGTGCAATATGGCATGGTTGGTCCATCGTAGGCGGAAACACTTTCCAATTTATGTCACTTTGCGCTTCACAACGCACGAAAAGCAAACAATCAATTACCTTCTGTATTTCCTTGATTTAAGGCTGATTTTTCAAGTGTGGATTTGGTTAGGAAGAGGTTATATGGTGTTATTTTTGCAAATATAACATTTTTTGTTAAATAGATTGTGACATTGGTGGTTTAAGTAAGTTTCCTGAACCGCCCCCTGTTGCGATGAAGATGTCAAGTTAATGGTATATTTATAGTTTTTTAATGTTTCCTTGTTGATGTAAGTGATGCCACAGATTGCGATAGTTTAACTAGCGGTTAAAAAGCTAACAACTAAAACAGTGAAAAACAACAAAGCATTCCATATTGTGTACTGTGTACCAAACGACAAATCGCTTTGTTAAATCTATGGTGGTTAATCTTGGTGATACATTTTTCGAGTCGCTATTTCAAGTGCCATACGTAAGTATGTGTGAATGATTTATTAAATCAAATAATTATGAATATCGAACTTAACATATTACCAAATCTCTACATTTTATAATTGAAGTATGAAGTAATAGTTAATGACTGAGGATTTCTTACCAATTACATAAGAAAAAAACACGGATCTTTATTGGCATCACATAACTTATTCAATTCCTTGATAATTGAACTGTACATAATATGCATGAAAATTGTTAAGTAAACAAAAGTATGCTAGCGCTTCTTATTCTGTTAGAAACATTCATGTAACTACACCTGTGAAGCCTGAAAGGTTGGGATGTCCTCCTTTTTATGGAACCTAGCCACTGAAAAATGCCTGACTAACGCAAAGACGAATGATGATGGAGGACACATTTTAACCGCTCATAATAAACATCTCGGCCAGGCCTGTTACCATTCTGTATCAACAAAACTGAAAGGACCAAATAAACACTTGAGACCCATTTCCCTTTCTCAAACAAAGCAATGAAAGCCATCCTTCGCTTGTTATGGCACAAAAACCATTCATTTATGGCCAAGTGTGCCAACATTGCTCACGAATACAACGGGACTTTAATGGTCACAGTGACTGACACACATATTTCTTTTATGTTTTACAATTGATAAATCGAATTAGTTTTGTTCACGATGTGGCTGTTTTAATTCCACTCTCATCTTGGAGGCAAGGTGAGGCAAGGTAATATTATTAAATGAACTTTGAACTAGTCTTGTACAAAAGTAATGAGGAACAAAATGATGAACTAACTTTCTGCTGTTATGATTAATGGCAAGATGATTAGTAAAGATAATTCTGTTATTCACACCACTCAAAAACCTGTAATATGCAAAATGAAGAAAAAAATAATATGAGAGGCACTTAAAAAGAGGCTTGTGGTACTTTAGCAAAAATTTCGGAGATATGCTTCAATAAGTACGTATAAGAAGAACCTATACTTAAACAACTACAAATATTATATTGTCTTTAAAACTTTGACTCTGTACTCTTTTCATTCAGTTTTAGTGGATTGTATTCATAAACTTTATCATAATGTTTGGAGTTGCCCAAGGATTCATAAGTAAGATCCTTGAGAGGCATTCGATACACTTGACAATCAAAAATATTCAGTTCGTCACTATTTACCAATGTCTTTGATATAAATGATGAGAGAGGATGATAGGTGTTAAAGTATTTTTTACTCAGAGTCACTTCACCAAAATTCATAAGTTACCTCTCAAGTAAATAATCAACATGGCCTCACACGAGAAACATTAATCTTGTACCAAAAATAATAACAAAGTAGGACAGCATCAAAGTGATATATGACACCTCAATAGGAAGACAAATGATGACAGATAGTCAGTTCATCAAATTTGACCTTTCCTCGGAGAATGGTTTAGCTGTCTAGATTTAAATGTGATGGGACTGACGTTATCTATGGCGTTTTAATGGTGACTAGGTTATCAACTGCAACAGACATTCAGATAAATTAGAACTCTTTAGGTCACTTAGATAACATGTAATTATTATTATGGCAATTCCATTGCTTATTGTTATAATCTTTTCTCTTTGAATCTTGAATATTGTCAAAAACATATGTTTCTTCAGTACTGACTCTATAAACGCTAATTTTGTAGCATGGAAAATCAATGGAAGAATTGCAACTGTTTTGCAGAATCAGGACTATGCACTTACCTAGCCTAAGGCGATAGTCCAATATGATAGACATCATCTTAGGAAGACGTCATCTAGCATATTATACAGGTGTATCAGAATCGACACTAGTCGAAGTAATGCAGAAATTCTCTCCCGGATCAACGGAGAAAGCGTTATGCGCTTAATGAAACAAGGATAACTTGTACTCAATGAAAGTGCCCTTAAAACGCAATATTTGAGCGAAAGTAACCTTGATTCAGTGTAGGGAAACACTACACCGCCACAGAGCTAACACTATGTAGACACGTAATACAATATTTTTTTGTGATTAAAACATTAGTAATGGTATGTTATGGTTATACAAATTAAACTAAAAAATCCTAGCTTCGAAATATTCGAGGGTGAACCGGAGTTACAAGCTCCGCGGAATTGCTTCACCTCACCAGGGAATAAGAGTAATATTCAAAGCTGATGTCCGACCTCCAGTAATTGGAGAGGAATAGAAAGAAGAAGAAGAAGAATTCGGCTTTACTTCGTGACTTACTAATAATGAAACTGGGCTGTGTGTATAGTCGATCTATTCAAAATATGGTTGGAGTGATCTCGTGGGTCCATTTCGAGTGTGTCCAGTTGACCGAAGACTCACAATCTTAGTGATTGAGAATTTCATTTCAAATCATTGGGAATGAAACGCGTCAGTAGTTTGTAATACAATACTTATTCTAAGGACAGAATTAAATCAAGAGGTACCTATACAATTGAAAACTATGAAAAATGCAGTATCATCATTATAGATTCGTTTAAAAAGATATGTTTTTAATTCAATTTCTATTCACAAATCATTCCACTATTCTAGAAAATTTCCTATTTGAAGAAAACCGATGTACTGGAATCCCTAGAACATTCATCGATGTTATCTTTAAGTGTCAATAGAATAATTGAATTGTACATAACACTAGTAATATAATACAGTATGTTTTAAGTGCTGGCGCACACTTTCGTCGTTCAACACTTTCACCAGTTGTTATGTTTGTTTGTACGTATCGTTAGTTAGTGGTCAAGATGTCATCATTGATGGATCGTAAGTGGGTTGGAGAAATGTAATGGGTAATCCATTTGTTTTTGTATTTGACACTAGGAGTGTTAACAATGCGAATCGAGATAATGACTAAAAAAAAATCTCCTAACCTTCGAAATGTATAGATTTTCAGATCACAGTTACAACTGCAAACCCAATAAATTTATTATTACATTTAAATATGAATAAAGACGATGATAATGTAAAAGTACTTAAATTATTAAAAAAACTTATTGAGACATTTGAAGAAGTAAGTATCCAGAAGATATTATATTTTTTAAGAATTATTGTTCTAAAACGTAAACGAATATCGAACGAATTCAGATAACAATAAACAATGTGCGTACTGTTAGCATATGTAATTAATTTATAATACCCGAAATGCAGCATGTAGTAACAGGTACGAAGCATTTTTCGTAGTAGATAAATTTTACTGTTTTACCCTTACGGTAAAACAATTTCGTGCTTAAACATGCTAGCAAGAAAACCCCATTTTTTTTTAATTTTCCCATCTAAACTAAGTTATAAGGCTATCCTGTGGTGATTAAATACCAGCATTAAACACGATTAAACTTTGTTTGATCCAGAGATCAATGCGAAGATCGCACTTAATAATTTTCCATACAATATACCTCGAAAAAAAGAGCCAACATGGATTTTAAACCTTGTCTTTCTGTAGGACAAAATGTGTTTGTATCACAAACAAGCGTATCAAAAGACAAAACATAACACTGAAAGATTTCATCTATGAATTGCATAAGTCTATGCGTTCTCTCCGGTACGATGCCGAGAATTTAGCAAGTGCATGTTTAGTTAAGAAAATATTAGAGTACACTCACGCACGAGTTACGCATTGTTTAGTATCTTTTGGTGATTCGTGATGCGCATCGTCTACCAAATTGTATATCATTTCATCAATTTCATTATCCCCTGCAAATTTAAAATCTTCAGCTACTTTGTTAGTATTATTGTGTACTTCTTTTTCAATAGCAAGAATGTTATTTAATGTTAATTCTTCTACATCACTAATAGTGTTAATTAATTTAGCATCGAAAGGACTGTTTAGATTTTTTTAACATTGATAGTTTTATCATCACCCAAAATTAAGATAGCTCTTTTGATTTTACCGAGAGGTGCTAAATTATAAAAAAAATACTTGTTTATTCACTATGATACATATACAATTTAATAATAATGAGAAATAATCCAATGAATAACGAAATACGCAACTAAATAAGCAATGAACCACTGTACAACATTTAACACATACGCAAATAAAACGTGCGTGTTAAACGTTTACCGCTACGTTACTTCCACTGGGAAACTAAAACTAAGCCCAGTTATATGTAAAGCAAAGTATCTATACTATAATAGTCAGAGAACGCTCTAGGCAGCAAGAATGCAGCACCGCATAAACGACAGGTTACTAGCTCCTCCTTAAGAGAATCATAACAACCTCATTCCCTCATTTCACACATCCACAAATGTTAAAAAAAAATATTTAGGACCGACAATTTTTTGTGAAAAATTCACTAAAAACTTGACATGCCTAATAAGATTTGTCAAAAATAATAAAAGCATATTCCTAATTAAAGAAATAATTAAAATTCTGTGACCAAAAAAAATCTTAAAGAAGAAGAAAAATGTAAAACAACGCAAACCAATAATACAGCTAAACGTACTGTATGCGATTAAACCACAAAAAATGAGTTAACTTACCGTTAATTAATACTTGAAACGAACTTAACGTTAACTCGCGATTACCCGTTGCGACACGCGCGGGTACCACCGTGTATACCGATAGACTGCCGGCCGAAGATGCATAACGGTATGTCGTGCTACTTCCCCTACTAGGACACACAAGACACAGAGTATTCCAACAAGAACTGTGTCTACCCAAACCAGATTCGATTGGACCTTCGGAAGAAATTAGAAGCCCAAAAATGCGGCGGCGACAAGGTTATGTAAATTATACTACGGTTTTCCTAAACAATGTCGATGAATGTTTAAATTCCAGAGGCGCTTGTAATCTGCCTCAGGTTTTTGTAGGCTGTGGTCTACTTCTCCCAAATACCACGTATCAAGTGCTAGACCATTGCAAAACAGTATTGAATAAGTATGGAACAGTTTGTCTTTTTCAACAAGAACATAGAATTAGATACCAAATTACATGCTTAGGTAATGGCGATATACAAACATCGACATTTAATAAATTAACAACTTAGAAATTCCGATGCAAACTAGACGCATCTTCTAAGAAAGAAGCATATAATTTAATATTGATGTTAATAATATTTGATTCATATCATGAAAGTTAGATAAGCGTTTTGTTAATTTGAGATGCAATATGTTACAATACTTCTTGATTAACGAAGCCAGCATAACAGTTTTACTGTTTGGCCTCGATATAACCTGTTGGCTGATATTTTCTGACTTGCATTTTGGTAAGAGCAAAAGCTTCCATTAAAATGTTGGTCATTGCTGATTTTTGTTCCGATTACGTGCTTCTGCTAAAGCAAATGATCTAAGTAATTTAATAAAATCAGTCTGTCCTACAAAATGTGGAAAGGATTGAGAACAATCTAACAAGAAGGAATCTTTCCACAACATTTTGATATTATAAAGTTACTCAGACGTAGTTCAAACAATAAGTTTATTTTTTTTCCGAAGGATGTTTCTGACAAGTAAACCTTCTATTTCCATCACATGGATCTGTCGTTTTGTCAGCTACTAAATATCTCACATATAACTATGATTACTTTTCTCACTTCATTATGCTATATAGCTTTACGTTGTAATTAGCTTACGGTGTGAACATCAAGTTGTATCACACTGCAAATGGATATGAACTGACTATTATAGAACTGGCATAATTAAACTGTGTAATGTACAGTTATGTATATTAATAGACTGAACTTATAAATACCATGATCATGATCTATACCACTATAATAAAAAAGTATATATGTGTTTGTTTGTATGTGGGAGTAATCTCCAAACCAATCCATCCGATTTCCAAAAGTCTTTAACTAATATTTAAGATGGACCATATAGGCTACTTTTGATCCCGGAAAAGACACGATTTTTTCGTAAACGGAATCGCTGGGAAAGCTCGTTGACAAACGAATAAATAATGTACTAAACACTAATAGACGGAAAGCCCAAGAGGCTAAATATGTGCCTGAGCTTTGTGGGGACCTATTTAATTATCAAGATTATAATGCTAAAGCAAAAGGTTATATGATGTATTCCCATACACCGGAGGAGGAGCGTGTACAGGTTTTCAAAAATGTTTAAAAAACTTATTAACGGATAACTAATTAACTGTTATTTCAATTATGTGACTCGTTGAAATACTCGAGCGTTTAAAATATAGGTCATTAGTGTAAACACCCCACGTGTATCTAAGGAATATTAATATATTCCTTCGATAAGCAAAAATCTTTATTTACAAGGTTATTAACACTCATTTACAGTCCTTAAAAATAAATACATACAAAAGAAAAAATTGAAACTAAAAATTATGCATCAAAGTATTCCTCCTCGTCGCTGTCGACTGGTAGGGTGCCCAAAAGGCTGGCGGTATTGCCACGTTGAATGGCAATGCTAATTTTTTGGCCGAAAAACAGGCCAGCCTTTTGGTCAAAAATATAATGTGAATTCTGAAGAAATAAATATTTACATTGCTAAATATTACTTTATCAATGAGGAAAACGCGCAAAGAAAGGTAGTAGGTATAGTTTAACTTGGAAGTACAGTAAATTAAGATGACTTAGAAAGCAGGTGAATGCTGGCTATTTAGCATGCGGCCCACTTAGACTAATTACTCATTAGTCATTAGAACTTTGGTGTCTGTCTTGATCGACATTTCTTTTTAATAAACATGGCCCCACACTAATATCTCTTGTGAAGTGAGTGCGTTTTACCCCTTCGAAGAAAAGAGGCGTGATATTACGTTATGTTCTAAAATGATGAACAATTAATAAACAATCTGCTTTGCTCGTTTGTTATAGAATCTTATATAGACATCATCACACGTTATAAATATTATACAAAAAGGTTGGTAAAAAAAGTGTTTTATTTTGGTCAAACTCATTCATGTAAACAGTAACCTTTACTTTAAAAATATATTACTGTAAAACAGTGACATCTAATGTTTAAATACTAAAGTTTTAGTAGGCAATGTAGTTTGCAGCGCCACGCGCCATCTATTGAGCGCTTTGGGTACCGGTACACAGGTTCAGCGTGTGTTCATACCAGGCTATCTTGTTTGTACATGATTTACTAGATGGCGCTATTGTAACAGTCTCTATTATAGTAGATGTCATGCATAAGGAGAGGTTTTAGTAATGGGTATAGTTCCCTTTCGTCACCGGGATAGTGTACGAGGTATAAACCGATGTACAACAATAAGCTCACCAGTTACGTATGACTTACAATGTGCGGCGATTTGAGGCTGTTGGTACAGAATCATAATAAAGGAGAATACTTCTACCATGGCCCATTGAGATCATAGTACTGCCGGCATTATGTTTCTGGAACAGTTCATAATTACAATAGTTAAGATGTCAACAATATGACCTACTTAGACTTGACGGGCAGTTTAGTTTGTTACGCTCACTGAAATGTTCTGCCGCTAGTGGCACTGATTGTTCGGTCTTTAGGCTTCCTACTGACATAATTATCGGACCAAATTCAATTATACAAAGCTGTTGGATTTAAACCCCGACAAGGCCTAACGTTGTCTACTACATCGTGGTTGCCTATTTATTAAAATACCGGATTGTTTTAAGACCAAGCAAGAAACAATGTTATTTATTCAATGTCATAAATACTCTTATGTGTTCTAAGACACCACTGAGTAACGGTGATGGAAAACATCGTGAAACCGGGTTTTAATTATCTGATGTCGCTAATCCGCAGAGACCTAGCGAGAATCAAGGCTCAATCCTTCTCTATACGGAAATAGGCGTTCGTGTGAGTTGGACAATTATAGGCTGTTATTGTTATTAGAAGTCCTCATGGGATTTATCAATGTCATGTGATATTCTTTGTTGCCTTTAGACATTTCTTTGATAATGAACTTCTGCGTAATATGGAATTACCACTCAAAAATGGCTATAGCACAGCTCTTATTTCAAATGAAACCTATGTCTGGAAAAGCGGGCGTTCTAATATGACTGTCTCTTTTGTATATACATAGGTACTCAATACAACTCTGATTACTCCTCAGAAATCATAAGTATTAACATACCTAAATAGACCTGATTGGTGCAGTGGCCAAGCGAATGGACTGCTGCGTTAAGGATTGCGAGTTTGTTTTCCGCACTAGACAAAAAATTGTGCGATCCACAGATGGTCTGGAGTCTGGGTGTTTGGGTATGCGATATTTCATGTTTGTGAAACGCACCCACGATACAGGAGAAATACCTAGTGTAGGGCGACGTTTAAAGAAAAAAATTGAATTGATAAAATGCTTGTACCAATCAACCTGTTACTTTAAGAGTACCCTTTACAACAATCACTTGAAAACCTCTACGTCACGTCACGACAAGATAATCTCTCAATTATAACGACAGTTACAAGATGTGTCCGCGAATCGTGAGAGATTGTATCTGTTGTACTTTATACTACACACAAAAGTTGGAGATCACGGGTTCTTAAACATTATAAATGTTGTATCAAAGCTTTTTAGTTATTCCGTTACTTTTGGATATGAATAACAGATATCTAAAAGTGTAAAATAAAAGAAGGAAAAGATGTCTCTAAATTGCCACAAATTAAACGCAATGATACCTATGTATGTATATTGAAATAAAGCTTGGAATTGTGATTTTTTGGTTTTTGGCACATACATCTCTTGTAATGTTACATAATATTATACATATTATAGCGAATAAAAAACCTATTGGAATATGATTCCAAGCATTCTATAAAAGCTCGAGAAATATTAGTTTGAGAAACGCTGGCTCAGATGAAATTGATAATAATATCGTGAAACGATTTAAAATCAATTCTTATAGCTTTTAGAAGGCTGAATAGCGTCCTTGTATAAGTAGAATTCAAATAGTTTAAAGCCTTGGCACCTGCATACCATACGTCATTATATTTATATTTTTCCCTGTCTTTGATAAGAGGTAGACTATACCCCTATCAATTCTTTACGGCAACTCAAATGGATACATTAAACGACCGCCGACAAACTTATTTTTTTATGTTGCGCATATTTGTGTTTCCTAGCCATTTTTCCAGTTTAATCCAATCCAACTTATGCTAGAATAAGCCCAGATTTTTGACCTGGAATTCAAACAAAGCCTCCACGCTTGACAGCCACGTTTAAAGCCCAGTATTGCTAAATAAATATTGCAGGAAAAACGGCAAACCATTGTTTAAATAAAGAGCTTTTAAGGTCATACCGACGACCTTCGCGTATGATCTAAAATCTTGACGCGTGACGCGTCATATTTATAGCAGTTGGAGTGCACGCACATGTTTGTCATTACTACATGACTGGAATATAGAGAAGTAGTATATAACTTTCTCTTGCAGCGAAACAAAAGGAGAGAATCATCCTGCATTCTTGGTTTATGAAACTGGTGTTTTGAAGAAATAATACAATTTTCTAAAAGCCTTAGTAGAAAACTGTACTGCAATTTCTTCTTTCTATCTAACATGGATTTCGATAAAAATTGTGCAGGCTGTTCAAAAGGTAATTTTATCTTTCTGATTGATTTTTATGTACTACTAACCAGTAGACTGCCTCTTTGGTCTAGTGGTTGCTAAGCGCGACTGCTGAGCACGAGGTCCTGGGTTCGAATCCCGGGTCGGGCAAAGTGTTACTGGGTTTATCCATTGGGTAATTCTCGGTAGCAGCACGGAGTCTGGATTTGTGCCCGGATGATGGCAATAGGCTCGCCCCCTATTACATTGGGACCTAAAAACATAACTGGCGAAAAGTGGGTGTACTACATGTGCACCTCTGCCTACCCCTTCGGGGAATACAGGCGTGATGTTATGTTTTGTATGTTTTTACTAACCAGTAGCCTTATTTTAATTTTTGGAATTTGTGCCTATGTACAATTGCACGAGGGACAATTTATATTATATTAAATTGATGCAGGAGAAATTCTTGACCAAGAAAGATGCAAAGCAAAACCATTGAATACAGCATTCAATTTTCTCTATTATATAGGAGCTGTCAATTAAAAGATTAACGTCTCCATTCAACGCTGTCATGTCAGTGTTATGGCAAATCAATAGTACACGCTGCCTTAGGCCAATTATTTCATCTCCATTAATGGTTTATTTAGAAACAACTTGCGCTTTCTACTAGTTGACTGTGAACGAAAGGGTTTGTCAACGTAACATTTCAAGGTACTTGGGACAAAAACTCGACGGCCCTTTTTGCACGTTCAAAGTTTTTCTACTAGGAGTTTAACGTACTTTTGTAAAAAGGCCAAGTATAACGATCAACTGTCGCTTCAGATGATATAAGAGAAATTGAGTAACAACTTGTCTGGTTTTAAAGAGATTATGGTGATGGTGGTTTGTGTATTACCATGATTAATTTTCTAGGACCTGTGTTATTATGTAGGAAATGCATTTTTGTTAGGAAATTAAAGTAAAGTTCTAATCGCCTTTGAAACGGCGAATGGGTTTTTTTTTCGGAATACTTTATGTCGACGACCCCAAGGGAATTATTGGACGTAACCGGACAAAGATCAGATTGCAACAGCCTCCAGCCAGTTAAAGCACATGGGTGATTCTATTGCCCGTAAGGTCTACTTTTTTGGGAATAACATCTGTTCTGAGCAAAGTAACTTAGTGATTGGACTGCTGCCTAAAAATTGGTAACTTGTAGCGCTGTCTGTCCACATCGCTTGTATCCACATGGGACAGCTAATTGTGCGAATCGTTGACCATGCTGCTTCTATTTCATGTTTGTAAAATGCAAGATGAATGCACTTAAATACTTATTTGACTTAAACATTTTTCTTCTTCTTCAATTAGTTCCTATAATCTCGTAGATCCAACAACAGTATAATTTCTAGTCACGGTCCACTTATACCCAACCCTAACCACTTTAACCCGTAAGAAATAACAATTTAAAAGCCACAGGAAGATTGTAAGTAAAATAATTTCTTTGTGTCTAATAGAGTGAGACTTTTCACAGACATCGTTAATATTCTAGCTGTAATGTGGTTTTGTTTGATTAGGTACTATAACGCCTTCACAGAGACTTTATACTCATTTTAGAAAATTAAGATTGTTCGGCATTTGACGACCTGATTAGCGCAGTGGCTAAGCGATTGGACTGCTGCGCTAAGGGTTGCGGGTTCGATTCTCGCACGGGGCAAAACTTTGTGCAAACCACAGATGTTTGTCCCGAGTCTAGGTGTTTGTGTTTGTGATATTTTATGTTTGTGAAACGCACCCACGATACAGGAGAAATTCCTAGTGTGGGGCGACGTTTAAAAATAAATGAAAAAAATTACCTCTGTCAGCCTGATTTTTATTCATGTATTTAAGCCAGATTAGTCAAAGTTCTAAATACCTGGTCTAAAGTTTCATTTCTACGCAGAAGAATGAAAAAACTTAGAAAGAACCTATAAAACACTGGCATAAACAAAAGAAAATACCAAAACTAGTTTCCAATCAATTTGAATGTAACGAACAGAATAACGAGTTATTATTTAACGTTTGTTTCAAGACTTGATTTTAAAATATAGTAGAAACTAGTTTCATTAGTAACCGTATTGTAATAATAAAAATACACGTGCAAGAATGAACTTTGCGCATATAGAAATCGTAACTAAACAGATATTTTACTATAATAACTTTCGTGAGTGTTATCCATAATATAGTACTAGTCGGGGATTCCCGAATAAACCCGTGAGTATAACCGGAATATACAGTAAATAATATAAACAAATATTGTCCAAAAGTTTGATATAATTTAACAGAGTAATCGAATAATGTATGTATTTAGACTCATAAAAATTTCAGGTAAGTACTGGATATATTATATTATCTAATAATGCATTTCGATGTTTCGTTTTTTATTTCGAAGAATTATGTGAAAAAAATCTTAAAATATCTCACCTGCACGATACATCTGTCCAACGCTGCTCCTACCTGCGCTCGTTCACTCCATCTCTTCAATCATTTGTATCACTTTCCTCCTTACCATTACACTGTTTCTTTCTCTCGGCACCAGTAAAAGCATATCTTTATTACGATTCATAATATCACCGTCATTTCTTATAACCTTTGCAGAGGTTACGTCGTGCAAGATTACATACACCGTTTCTTATCTAATTGTCTTGTCAGCATCTTCAAAGTTTTCGTCGAACAAAAAAGCGATCAGCACTTCTCGACCGCAAATTGTAATTTTGTCTAGTAATAACAGGTTACTGTACCTATCAATTTTGATTTCTTTATTATCTTATCGAGATGATTGTGATGATACTCAATTACTTAACAAGCTGCCACTTGCTATTGATGACTTAATCTTGAGAAGAGTCGCTCTTTGACGTCTTCGGAACAATTTCTATCGGTAATGTTTGCTTTCTCTAATAAATCTTCAAGGCTTACATTTTCTTCATGTGCAAGTGTATTTGCGCGAACAATAAGTGATGACAATAATGAAACGATTTTCCTTTCTTAGATGGAGTCGATATATCAAAGCTTATGCTGTGGCGAATTGACGGAACTCTGTACCGTATCTAGTTTATTTTCTGCTTTTATTGTGATCTTATCTTTTAGATGCCATCAAATTAATGATAATGTATTTTCTTAATTAATCTTTAATAGGCTGTTAAATATCCACTTTTATTTAAAAAAAATTGAGTATGTTTTTAAACAACTTCTTTTCGTGAAATTTGTGGTCTGTTGATATTAATATTTCCGGCAATGACTTCCTGCTCTGTACAACCGCTAACTTAGCGGTTTCTCATTGATACAATCATGTTTCACATCCCTTCATACCAGTTTGTGCCAATCTTGCTATACTTTATGCACGATCATACATTTTCTGGTTTCTTTAGTTTTTGCTTCATCAACAGCGCCTGTAATAAAGTATTGTTTGTTATTAGATGCATGTTACATAAAGACAGGTTTCACTTTCTTTTGATCATATTGTTTACGTCAGTAACGGATTGCGTGAATCGGGCTGAAGAAAAAGGATGATGTGAATTTAAGTTATATGACTTTTCAAAAATTTATGGCATATAGTGCTTGAGCGCTTCCGTAGCCGCTGCATTGCTGCTGTTTTACGTAGAAGACTTACACGAAACAAATCCAGAATTACCAATTATATCATCATCAGCCGAACACCGTATCACCGAACCGTTGAACATAGACCTCCTCCTTAGGTGGGAGTGGTTGCCATAATCCTCACCCTTGGCAAGTGGAGATCGCAGTATTGGTGGTAAAGTTACAAAAGACACTGCTGCCCATCTATTGGATTGCCCTTAGACGCCTCATACGATACCCTCGGATACTTACTAACTACCAACTAAAACGATAATACAATTATTATATGTAGTATAATTGTCATCAATTGACGACTTACAAATCGTTCGTTACTGCGTTAGCGGGGGCTCTGTTAACGCTTTTAAGTAGCTTCTGTAGATATCGAATTCTTATTGGTATTATCCGATACTCAAGAATGACTCCAACTTTCTCGTCATTACCAGAGCAGGATCATAATTTAATATAAATAAAGCAGTCCGCAGTAGGTACTTTAAAACCCATTTAATTTCCATAAAAGAGGATTTATAATAACATCAGTATTAGCAATACTTCGATATTGAAGTAATTGCTTCTATGATAAATAAGCGAACTCTATGCGCTTTCTCACTGCGAAAGTGTACATAAAGAGCACGAGCCATTGTTTAATAGTTATAAGTTAAAGGCTTTTAATGTTGTGTTAACTGTAATTTATTGTTAAGCTAATTAGCAGAATAACAAATAGGTTTTCGTGATATCTTGAAACAAAACCTTTTTTAACCGACTTCAAAAAAAGGTGAGGCGAATATTTGAATGTAAAAATCTCAAGCCTAAATATGAAATTTTGAATGTCAATTAAAGCCAGATGCTAGCAAGGAAAGGAAAGACTAGTGTATACATTCGAATATTTAATGACAAAATGAAGGACCCTGATTTTTTTTAAACAAAAAATATTGCAATTCCAAATTTAAAAGTATCAAGAGCAATCCTCAAAACAAAATTACATGCCAGTACAACGTTCCTGCATCTAAAACAGTTAAAATTAAATTTATACTCAAATGCCATCAGTTGCTGCAATGGTTAAGAATGACAAGTAGCCACACTTCATTAAATAATTCATGACTTTTTATTCCCATTCACAGATCACCATACAAACAATAGTTTGCATGTTTGTATTTTTAAATAAGCACTTTCCGCTAGTACTTATCTTCTGTGGGATGAATGTGGGAACCGCAATTACTTAGAACATAATGAAGTACTCGTTTTATATCCAACATCCAACGTTCTTGTCACAAGCATGCTGATATGCAAAATTAAACTAACGGTAGAGATAGATACAGTTGAAATTCCAAATGACGAAGCTGATGGATAGAAGAAATGGTTTAAGAGGTAATCTTGGCTATGTAATCACGAGGAGTAAATAACACAAATAATGAAATAACTGCTCTAAAACAGCTTGGAGCTGAGCTAGCATAGACACTTATAATTAAAAGGTTTGAATAAGAAAGCTTAATGAGATGCTTAGAGAACTATTTTTATAGTTTACAAAAAGCTTTGACTATTAGAAATATCAGAGAATGTATTTGTTTCGGTTTTCTACGTCAGCAGGTGGAAACTTGAGTGAAGCTTTCTAAATTATTGATATGTTTGCCGTTTTAACTAGAATATCGTCGACTTGCCTAGTATCTAGCCTAGAATTGACCTTTTCTCCCGTGGGTGTCGTAAGAGGCGACTAAGGGAAAATCCAGAAGATAGGCAGCAGCGTCGTTTCTATAATTACCTCCAATACTGCGATCCCCAAGCCGCTGGCTAAGCGTGGTGATTATGGCAACCCTAAAAGTGAGGCCTTTGTTCAACAGTGGACCTCTTCCGGCTGATAATGATGATGAACTAGGATATTGTTTATTTCTTATTCTTATTCTAACAATATTAGATGACATTGAGCGTAATTGCTTGGACTCCAAAACACTGATAAGACAGAGGAACATTCTTATGACTTTAGAAATGAACATTGAACATAAATTGCTAGCAAACAACTTATACTACAATAAATTCAAACTACGAAACATATAATCAAGTCCTAATGTATTCAGATACATCAACTTCGATAAAGTAGACAATGAATCATTGTTCGCAAATAAATAAAACATTTACATGGTTGAAAGCTTCAGAAAGATCAGAAACTCGTTTGGACCACCATTAATATCCAGTTTATTTTTCTCATGTATCCATATTTTTCTGAACGCACGAGTAACTAGAAATTTGGGTCAAATGTAGTCATGTTCGCAGTATGCTTTTGTTTTTAGTCACGATTTTGGAAGACAGTAATATCGTGACATACTATTCGTAAGGTAGTATGTAAATGTATGATGGCTGTTCTTGAAGTGGTGTTAAAAGTTTTAAATTTCAGTAAAACACCCATCTTAGAAGGATGCTTAGTGCACTACTACTAACGGATGATAGCTTTTATGACTTTTGAATAAGGTCTTCAAGGTTAGAGTACCAGCTATAGTGATATTATTTGGCTTCCTATGAGTATATTTACCAAAAATCTGTTGGACAATTCATCCTACGTACTACTTACAAACCGCACTCCTAAATGTTAATGTCATACATGTCCTGCCTAGGTATTTACCAGTCCTTAGAAAGTTTAGGCCGAGCTTTGGCTTAAGCTAAAAACTAAAAACTATGTATTACTCCAGGTTGTCAGGTACCACCATACCAAATTTTAAAAAAATCGGTCCAGCCGTTTGATCATGAAGATGTATCAAATATACAAACACTCACACTTATAAATCATCTTTATCATAATTATTAGTGTGATGTGATCAGTGTGATGATGATAACTAAAGATTATAAGATGTAATCATATATCATCAGTTGACGATAATTATTATACTCTTATCTTGACATAACGAGGCGGATCGTTTTATGGTTAGCTGACGCCATAACCTGCTGCTTTCTTGGGTGAGAGGTTAAACTCTTCTATATAGGTATAAACTCTCTTAGATAATTTTGCTTTAATTTTCGAAGTAACCTTATTATGTGCTTGTTGCTTGACCAAATATCAATATTTAAACTATGATTTCTGCTCATAGTTCTATCATTTTTTTGTGTGGAATCAGTACCCCAAAGACACATTACTTTTACGTTACACGCTTGGTTTCATATATATTATATATCAAACGATCTACATTACTCAAGAGCTATTTTATTGTATTGCCTTGAAATTAAGAGAGAAAGAGAGCTTCCTGTTTATTATTCACATTCTTTAGTATTTTTGTATTCACACACAGACATCAATATTTTTAACCATGTCTGCACGTTTTAAGTGCAACAATTCTGCAGTAAGACTTTAAACCAATCAGTAACGAGAACGTTTGCATTTTTATCTCACTACACAGTTCTGATTTTATGGGAAGGCGCCATTTTCCCAAGCAAGGTTATCGATTGTATGGGCACCTTCATAGCATATTGTTACTGTGAGAAAATTGTCTGTAATGGCTTTTTGTTAACCCTGAACTGTTTGCGGATCGTTATTTTTTAAACAAGATGGCGGATAATTGGATGGGTGTGTATTATTGTCTTCGCTTTCACTTACCGAGTTATATTATTTTCGATCCTTAGGTAAAGTAAATTTTGCATACATTTTGGAACAGTCCTTATCGGTTTAAGCGGATCGAAGCGGGTTGTTGATTGTGAGGTTCTGGCACAGATCTGGGTTCGATATCCGGGTAGAAAATCTTCACTGCTATATTCAGTGTGTGACTGGTTAACGGTCGCCTCATTAATATTGCATGGGACATGGTGAAATGTTGGTGCATATAACACTATTTACCCATTCGGGAAATACAGGTGAAATGATAATTTTATTGATTTCAAATGGACTACATTTTAAATTCCTTTTGAACGTCAAATTATATCAAGACAGCCCCCAAAACGCCTGTCCGTCACCGTTTCCGAACGCTATAGCTAGATAGAAGAAATGGTGCAACAAACTACCCTACACAATACTAGTACAATCTGTCTGTCAATAATTTGCGTGTTTAATATTATATCTAGATTGGTTTAATTGCAAGAATTATACAATAAGCAATGTTTACTTGAAGTTAACGCGTAATTATAATGATAATAGATGTGACAGTTGCTTCTATCTTTAAGCGAAATGATTGGGTTTTCATTCATTTGCATATAATAATTAATAAGCAAATTTAAAATCAAATAGTTTGGTTTACTATTGCTTCGTGCTTGGCATGGCGTATTGTAAGAAAAAAAGGAAAATCCTGTTCGTGTGCCAAACAATACAATTCTTGATTAATTTTTTTTAACAATTGTTTTACTGGATTATTAACTTTGTTTTAATAATTTTGTAACTTTCAATAGGCAATGTGTGGGTATAAAAATGTAAAAAAAATAATTATTTATAGACAGGTAAATATGTATAAATAAGCTAGCATTATTAGGGTGCGTGTCCATTTGAAATATGTTGCCGTAACAGTTCGGCGAACATTAGCCCGTAATATAGTTTCTTCTAGTAGTAGTTTCTAGTAGTAGTATGGTTTGGGTCCTACAACAGACAGGCCGCCTTGTTACGGTTACGGATGAATGTTCGTTGAAATGTTACAAGTGGAGACGCATCTTTAGGTCACACCTCACATTATTAAACCGTATGAGGACTGAAAAGCCTATTACCCTGCAGTGGTACTGTTAGAAGCATCTCTAAATAATTTCTGCCTCGTTGGTCTAGTGGTCGCTAAGCGCGAGTACAGCAAGAGGTCCTATGTTCGAATTCTATTTCGGGAAGTGTAACTGGGTTTTTTCATTAGGTGATTCTCAGTAGCAGCACGGAGTCTGGACTTGTGCCCGGTTGATGGCAATAGGCTTGGCCCCTATTACATTACGACTTTTAACAAAACTGGCGAGATATGTGCACCTCTGCCTTCAGGGAATACCAGAATATTATGTATATACCAGGGTATGTACTATGTATGCCTATATAATTAGTATGTGGGCTTAAATTAACTCTCGACCAACACTTAACCTGATAATCGCTTTCATAAACAATGTACAGAATGAAGTAAGCATTTGGATGCCGCAGGCTATCGAGTTATTGTGCTATAAACATAATTTATGCGATATAAAGACCGGCCTACTTGCTGGCCACTTTCTAAGGACAATGCTTCGGTTATTTACGAGACATTTTAATTGTGTACTGTTAATCCAATCTCACGGTAATTAGATAGTACGTTTAATGGTGTTGTGAATAGTAAGTTGTATGAGACTGATAGAATGCAAAAGAGACTAATCTTCTTAGTATCGGCTTCAGCCAATAGCCATATGGAATAGGTCATGCCGTGTAGAGATTGGTCAGTCAACAAAGATGGTAGCGAGATTGACTGTCCAGGGTGCGCCGGACGTACCTACTTAAGTATCGTCGCTCGTGGAAGCTCTCTACTAGCATCCTTAGGCAATTAACAAAGGCTTTATTGTACCTACATGCTCGGATATCAATGTTATTGTGTAGAGTACTGTTATACTTAGACTCTACTTCATTATTCGGATGAACCTATAGCAGTTTGTGTTTTTGCTAGAAGTTCCTCCTCTATTATAATAGTTAATACGTTTAACAGATACAAATACAAATCGTCATAATAAAAATAATTTCTGTCTCTGTGGAGTTCTCCGTGATCTAAATATATTCTGACTGACTATCCTTCATTTGAAACGTATCCCTTCGCTAAAATTATTGTTACTGTATTAACATTTACTACAGTGTAATAAATTAACCTACTGCTTTTAAAAAACATCAACAAATATTTATCTTATAAAGTTATGTCTAGTTATGCCGTCTAGGGATTGACCAGCAACTATTTACTCCTAGTAAAATCGTCTCGCCACTGCACTGTGTCAATCGGGTTAACTTTCGCGTGATTTAAATCAAGCCCGGGACTCTCACTCACGGCCTTCGTTACTTATATTATAGTACCAGTAGCGAGCACGACTTCAACAACCATAGGACGTACTATATCCGTAGGAAATAGCATTATACATTCAGGAAGCTTTAAGCAGCCCGTTCAAGCGAATTTGATTTCTAGAACAATGGAACAAGACATATGGCAGCTGCAGTAATCTGTTGGCTTTGTAACTACGTTTTTGCATTTACAGATATCCTTATGCTAACAGAATAGAATTCAAAATCGGTTGGCTAAGCTGCATTAAGATTTTTGTGCCTAGTCTTCAACCTATTTTGCGAGCGCATGCGCCTGGTCGTGATCGAATCTAACACAATGCTACCCGTGTCGGTGTCGTGTCGTGACTGACCGTTGGATCATTTTGTGTCAATAACGATGCTATACGGTGCGAATTGCGTTGAAATTACTTTTTTTGGTCTTAAAGGCTTAAATGAAGATTTTAAAAGATGATAAAAAAGGCAAGTAGGTAGCTATCAATGATAATTGTTTGCTAATAAGTGTATAGAGCCTAAAATGCATAAGCTTGCACTCTGTAACATGAGACAAAATCTCTCGGCTAGCAAAATCTTGGTGATCAACTACCTATAGCACATTCCGTATAGCTCTTTCATAAAAAAAAACAATCGTAATCATCATCATCATCAGCCCGTTGAAGTCCACTGCTGGACATAGGCCTCTCCCATTCCACAGAGCCCGGTCTATGCATAATCATATAATATATAATCGTATGCAATCGATTATTTACCAATATGTTATTGTTTTTGTGCCCGGTTGATGGCTAGGCTCGCCCTCTATTACATAGCCTATGGGACCTTGAAACATAGCTGGCGAAACGGGGGTGTACTATAGGTAGACCTCTACCTTCCCCTTCGGGGAATACGGGCGTGATGTTATGTTGTTTTATCTTATAAAGATAAGTACATAACTACCAACAATTATTTTGTATACAGACGTTGAAAGTCAAGAAACATCGATCCAATTTCTCGATTAACAAAACAAATTGTCTCAACATTAGTACTGTTAAACTTTTTGCAAGCCTTCCTTTACCTAGTTCCAATCTTCCCAGTCACAGCGTAACAGTATTCGCACTTTAAAAGATACTTTTGGACTTTAAAAGAGACCTTGACCCCTGTGTTTGTTTCGGTATTTCATCTTAGACGTAGTCAGTTAGGAAATGCTGATGCCATCTAGTTTTAAAAAAGTGACGTGTAAAAGTGTTTTTGTAAAACCAATTTGCATAAATCAAATCATTTATCATTTACTACCGTCCACCAAGACCCTCGCCTCAACTAAAAGCCATTCACTCAGCATAATGATAGCTTTTCCAATAATTAATTCTCAAATAGAATCTGCATATCACTACAACTTGCTACAAGTCACAGTTTCTCATCAGATATTACACATTTCTCATTAAATACTGAGATTGGAGTGGATACACGCGTTAAGGGCCTCATAATCGAGACGATTAATCGGAAAGCAAATCGTGACGGTCGTTAGCCTAAAAAATGCCGTACAAACACTTCGATAATCCGTAGCATCGTAACGATTGGTCTGTTGTTAACTTGTGACGTTACGACGAATCGTATTGTATGTGAGGCCCTTAAAAGTTGCTAAGCCGTAGTAGATTGATCGAATTGATATTGTTTACGTACGTCCAACTAATTGCTGGTAGAAAACTGGTTTATTTTAATCAATTTGATACGTTAGTATTATTATTTTAATTGACAATTATTAATACAATAAAGTAACGCTGACTTTGAGCTTTCTCAGTTTCAAACTCTACTTTAATTTACTTTTGATTACTCCTCAGATTTACGTGCATGGGATCTTTATGTGATGAAAAGTGGCCTATGTTTTGTATGGGGAGGTAATCGTCCATCGGACCATTAGAGTGAGGGAATACGGACTGTATTCGTGCGTGTGTGTGTGTGTGTGTTCATGTGTGTATGTGTGTGTGTTCGTGTGTGTGCATGTGTGCAGCACGTTAAAATACCCTGCGTTGTTGGCTAATCTCAGCTGAGACAGGCCGCTGTAACTGAAAAGTTCAGTCAGGAAAAATTACTTTATTTTCATCAGATTAAAAAAATAGGCACTATTTACATTGTTCCATGCTGTTCAAAGGCTGATTGGCAAATTAGGTTTAAAAAACTGTTACGCGAACAAACGCTAGCATCAATCAATTAGCCGTCGAAACACACACGGACGCAAACTACGTTGATTTAGTATAGGAAGTAGATAAAACGCACTGTAAACAAGTCTAACTGACATTGATGTTATTTCCATGCTTGTTAGTTTAAAATTATTGTGTCCGAAAGAGTTTACCAAAGCCTGTCAATATAGAAACTCCAGAATGAACGCTAGTTATTTACTATAGAAGTTATGACCACAGGAAGTGAAGCACCTCTCTTACGAGGATTGTCTGCTCCATCTTGGAGGACAGTCCTCGTACTACAGCATGAATTACTTTAATTGTATAGCTCTTCGTATAATATAAATGTCGATAATTATGAGACAAACGAAGCCTAGTGGTTGCTAAGCCAACTGCTGAGCACGGGGTCCTGGTTCGAATCCCGGGTTGGGCAAAGTGTTACTGGATTTTTCCATTAATTCTCAGTAGCAGCACGGAGTTTGGATTTGTGCCCGGTTGATTGCAATAGGCTCACCCCTATTACATTGGGACTGAAAATATAACTGCTGAAATGTTTTTTTCTTCGGGGAATACAGGCGTGATGTTTTGTTGATGTTTTTATTAAGATACAGAAGCAGAGATCCGCTTTTAGATCGTTCTCCTATATCTTAGGTTCGTTTACACGGTAACGTGAATAGACAAACACCCGGCTTTGGAATACAAAATTTGAGTCTTACAATTACTATCTCAGAATTTTGAACCTGTCGCAAACTTAGCGCGAAATATTTATTCAGCTTGATTTTATCATACAGTTCTGTCCATGTAAGTCTGTCTGTACATGCGATAAGATCGTATACGGCTACTTTCATACCGTTAGGGATAAAACCG
Source organism: Abrostola triplasia (assembly GCA_946251915.1). Taxonomy (NCBI): domain Eukaryota; kingdom Metazoa; phylum Arthropoda; class Insecta; order Lepidoptera; family Noctuidae; genus Abrostola; species Abrostola triplasia. The sequence goes on along the minus strand of OX276434.1, from coordinate 1,373,109 downwards.
TTAACTTCAAAGTGCTCCAAATGCAAGGGTACTGGAATTTCTAAGTGGCATCTTTTGGAAATACGCCCGATATGGCAAAAAGCTCATGTTAGTAAGGACGGTCTCAGACATTGTGTGTCAGTACTGGTAGCTCGATGAGAGTTGCCGAGAATTGGGTTAATATATTTATTGCACTACGGAGTTTAAACCGACTGCCTCGTTGGTCTAGTGGTCGCTAAGTGCGACTGCTGAGCACGAGGTCCTGCGTTCGAATCCCGGGTCGGGCAAAGTGTTATTGGGTTTTTCCATTAGGTAATTCTCAGTAGCAGCACGGAGTCTAGATTTGTGCCCGGTTGATGGCAATAGACTCGCCCCCTATTACATTGGGACCTAAAACATAACTGGCGAAATCTGGGTGTACTATTTGTGCACCTCTGCCTACCCCTTCGGGGAATACAGGCGTGATGTTATGTTATGTGTGTTGTTTTTTATGGAGTTTAAATAAACCAAAACAGGTTATCACAACAAACATATACCCTGAAAGGGTGTAATTGGCGTATATTGGGAAACTCATGTCCACCCAAAGCACATAGGCAGATGAAAATATGAAAGAGCTTCGAACTCTATTTATTGCAAAAACATAAAAAGTGTAGGCTCTTGTAAATGTGTACCAGGCGTGATCTTCTTCTATACGTATAAATATTCTACTTCTATACAGCATAACTGTGTTCCAAAGATCGGCCAATAAGAAAGTTGGTAGCTAAGCCGAATGCTATACTGTGTCACACTATTTAAAAAAAGTATGGGCATACATCCAGGCGCACCTTTGATAACAATGATTATACATACAAATAGTATTTAGAATTCTTAATGACATGACTCCAATGACTCCAAATCTCTATATCTTTTATTTTCATTCGACCTCAACGAAAGTGATATAGTCATTTTTCAATTTTCCACCAAAATGCTGCAGTTTTCAGTGCGGAAATATAATATCAAAATTCCCACAACCAGTCCAGCCTTTCTAGAACCTGTCAGATGGCGTATTTGACATTACGTTGGTCATGGTCACGAACAAAGCGGGTGTCAGCGGGGTGTGGGAAGAGTTAGCGGGTGGGGAGGGTAGGTCCGATAGTTTGGTTGGTTGGTATACCAACTGTGGCAGACGGTAGTTTCATACGACCGCACATACATCTGATCTTAATCAAGTAATGACTGCAATTGAGAATGTAATTGTTGTGACGGTTGTGACACGGTTTACATAAAATTGTATTTTTGTGATTTTTTACTGAAACGATTATGATGTCTGGCCCCCGACTGGAGGCAGAATATAGACATCAAATATGGCTGATGAGCATTTAGAGAGTTAGAATACCTATACTAAGTTTAAGTTCGTGTTTCGGCATTTTAAGCCATTGGTCCTGCGTTTGATCTCTCTCCAGATCGGACTATGACAGTGTGGGAATAGGGAGTGCATCTGAGCTCGCGCGCACGCTTGTACACTATAATACCTCCTGCGTAATCGGCTAGTCTAAGCTGAGATAGGACGCTGTAACCAAAATTCGGTTCGAAGAACATTATTTCTAAGTTTTAACATAAAATATTTTATCAGTTAATACTTATTTCTTTAAAAATAACATTACTCTCTTAATTTATTATACGAATCAAATAATTATTTGCTTAAAAATCCTGACGAATTTTAAATTCAATTTTATTCAAATATCAATTTATTAAATTACTAAAAAAATCGTCATTGCCAGCCCGCAACTAAATTAACCCTCTTAACAAATCACAATAAAAATATTTTACACTTTATAACCGAGGTAGTTTGCACTCAGATAGAAATATTTAATGGATACTAAAATGACTGGCTGGTTAAACGTGGATAATAGTTTTTCGACTTTTATGACTTTACTTCATACTGTAATTAACGAGCGAGTAGAGGGTTAAGTGAGCGGGTCATAATAGTCCTTTATGTACTTAAAGCTAGGTATAGATACATTTTGTCGGTTTAATAGAGAAAAAGGTGGAGTCCACAGAATTGTATTCGCTTTTACACGTAGCGCATGCGCACAACTTTTAATCTAACTATTTTAGTTGTATATCAAAAAGTTTATAATGTTAAACGTGTATGTAAAATGTGTATGGCGCCTCTACATTATTCCCGACATTTTGATTTACAACTAATTCTTAAATATTATTTATTATAACTTTTTGTTCGATTAAACATTGTATATGTATATGCGATAGGATAAGGCCTACCGCATTTATTCAATTTTTAATCGAGGTGTATTTAATACAGAGGTGATTTTTTTATTAAAGTTTATTTCTACTTCTATTTAATGCTTATTAATTTGGAAGACACTTTTCAACTAAAAATATCAACAATAAGTGGCTACTTAAACTGATTTCTTTGATAGTATTTCGTGTAAGTATAAAATTTAAAAGAAAATAGCCTAACTTAAAAACCCAATAAATAACTTTAGTAAAATTAATATAGTTTAATAAAAAAAAATCTTATTTTCCCACGAAAATATTATTTCATTTTAAAATAATAAAAATATTTAAGTCAGTACTTACCAATTAAAATAGGCCATAAAAATCCACAGCGCAAAATTCAAAAAAGGAAACTCCAATTATTCAATCACGCACTTGAAATTCGAATACAATTGAAGGCGACGTCGTCACATCACTACAGGCAATAGCGCAATGATTCTCTGCACAGTCAACAAACCACATCTTGTATTAATTTAAACTTGCAAACAAAAATGTACCTTATAACACCACTTGTTAAAGTTCTATTTTCACTGCGTCATACGATATATCGCGCCTTATGGTTTGCTAAAGTTGTTAAGCGAAATTAAAACTTTTCTCTCATAAAATTAAAGATGGTTTTTAAGTGGCTTTTAGTCTAAATTAAAAGGTAAAAGTAAAATTTTGTTTATTATTGTTCCGTACTTATATCTTGACTTATTTAATTATGCATATTATTAAGTATAGCTAAACAATTTTTGATGTAAACTTGATTCAGGAATAGGTTATGCTGCATGGGAACCAAAAAAAATACTAGAGATTGTCTCTGGGAAAAAAGTGAAGGGTCAGCTGAAGAAAATGGATAATTATAGGTGACAGGTTGCTAATTGGCTATGGTGGCTTTATCATTGTTGATTAACTACTAGACATATAAAGGTCTTAACATCATAGGCTACCGTGCAAATCGATTGATATCACGAGGTTAAGTCACGCTAGCCACGGCCGTAGTTTCGATGGGTGGGTCATTATAACAATTTCTTCACTCGTTTTTGCATAATGCAAGTTCAATGTAAAAATGCTAAATTGGCGTAGAGATTTTTGTCAAGCTCATCAGTTTCTTGAGCCATTGCAACTATTTGGCATTATACACGTTATTTTTTTGTTCTGGGCCTTAGTGATGAAGCAATTTATTAAAGCCTATTAACGCTTTGCCCGACCTGGGTTTCGACACAGGAGTGGTGTCAGAGCTTAAACCGCGTCGAAGCCTCTGACATGCCTTTACACACCGTTGAAAAATCTCACAGATGTGCTGTTTTCCTCACGATGTTTTCCTTCACCGCAACTGATAACTAATTTATAGTACGCACATGAATTCGAAAAGACATTAGTGCGTGCTGGGTAGTGATGATGCGACCTTTGACTTGGCAGTCCAACGGTCATACCTGCTATCACTGCTTCTTTTTAGGAGATATAAGAGTGGATTACACATGTACTTACTTAGGACATCTTTGTAAGGAGGTTTTTATCCGGAATCAACTATTTCGCGACGTTAGAAAGCCTATCCATTTAGGGCTTTCAGGTATATATGTACCTCTTAACATACAATGGGTCTCCAAGATTCTAGGTCAAGTCTAGTATGAAGGAAATGCTCGGAATCGCTACACTTTTATGATCCTATTCATCCGGAGAAAGGGGATAGTGAGGTGCTTGTATAATGCAGTTATTTCATAGCTAGAGGTTCCAGTCAGTCAGTTAATAACAGCTTATGAAACCGACTTCTAAGGGGAAGGCCTTTGTTCAACAGTGGGCGTCTTCCAGCTGATGATGATGATGAAACCGACGTAGGGTCACTATGCGCGAATGCTGAGCATAAGGAGGAATTAAATCAATAAGTAGTATTCCTTGGTTTTCACATATATTAAAGTATCTAAGAGAAATGGAAAGTGGTATGTTTATTATACAAAACTTTACATTGCAATAAATTAATGCCAATTATGTCGTTCGAGTGAATGGCTATGGTTTTGATCTCAACACATCTCGCACACTCTTACGCAGATGAGACAAATATGGGATTTGCAAATGTTTGTGGCCAATATTTGTGAGAGTGAATGTTTGTGCATTAATAATATTACGTCAACGCCAGCTACGTGGCTACCGATTTTATTTTTGCAAATAGGTTTTACAAAAACACTTTTCCGCGTGACTTTTTTAAACTAGATAGCATCGACATTTCCTAACTGACTACTACTAACTAACAAAACAAACTCAGGGGTCAAGGTCTCTTTTAAAGTCCAGACCAGCTCAATATTTTATGTGAGAACAGTGCAGGTGGTCTTTTTAGGAAAGAACTACGCCACCATAATAAAAAGTATGGGGTTACATCTAAAAAGGTATCTTTAAATGTTAAAACTTGTTGTTCCACGTTGAGTTAAATTAATATTCTTCACAAGATACAAGTTGAATGTCAACGAATTTTCCACCGTATGTAAACCACGTAGTGCGCGCGGTATTTACTTTCCTTTTTTACGTGTTTTGCGTGATATCCTGGTGTCAATGTTCTGATTAATTTATTAGTTAGATAACATGGTCATTTTGATTTGATACCTATTTTTTTGAACGTCGATCCACACTAGGAATTTCTCCTGTATCGTGGGAGTGTTTCACAAACATGAAATATCACATATACAAACACCTAGACTCGGGACAAACATTTTGTTTATCCCGTGCGGGAATCGAACCGGCGGCCCTCAGTGCAGCCGTCCAAACGTTTAGCTACTGCGCCTATTAGGTCATCTTTTAGTCAATTGCAAACGTTATGGCAAAGCGATACATGCTTGGAATGTTAGGTGTGTGAGTGAATTTTATAATTATGATTTTACAGTAATCAATGATTGATATATACACCTACACTGTGTAACGCTTAGTTGGGTAGAAATAATATTATCCATAATGTATAGGTACCTAATCCGATCCGGGTTGCGTGTAGACTGACTTGGAGTCAACCTCGTTCTTGTTGACTGGCCAATCTCTACACCACAGTCACCGTTTTCGATGTGACGTAGAAGAAAAGTCAATAATATAACGTCACCGGGTATCAAAAACCACTTAATTGCTTAGAGCATTTAACTAACATTTAACAGTGCCATCTATCGTTCAATATTGGAACTTCTTGGTACGTAACGCTACTACAAGTAGCAAGGCACTTACCATTCTAGTTAGACAACACGCTCAGAGATGGCGTTCACTTTCCTTAAAAATAAAAAGTCTGTCTTTGGTTAAGAAAACATAAAATAACCTACTTGTATTAAGCATTATTATAATCATTTAAAGTTCATTATTGTTCTAGTTAAAAAAATATATAAACTCCATAATTTCGTCAGGAATTATGTTACCGAACTTGGCTAGGCACTAGTCTTTCCTACATTAACAAATGAAATAAGTAAATAATATGTAACAAAATAATATTATCTAGCTAATGTAACCAATGTTACTTGATCCCTCATTCTCTTAATAACACGAAACACTATCATAAGAATTTTCCTGTTGCAGGGTCTTTTTAAGGTGGTCCGAAATGTCCGTTGGTAGGCAGCCTCCTGTTTATGGCAGCCCCTTTCGCATTAAGCTTAATTATAAAACTTGAGGGAATATAATTAAATTATTACTAACATAATCATATTTTTTTATTTGCTAACGAACTTGGAACATTTTTGTGTTAAGTAGCTAATATTAGGGAAATGTAAGTTATGATCTCATGATAATATTTAACAATGGTTACGCAGTTTTGATGTTTGAACTTTTTACGTAACGAAACATATTTTGTTCAAAATAAAGAGGTCGACATTATGGTGTCTCTTGAAGGCAAACAAAATTAGAATCAGACAGAGCGATTTAACTATACTTCAATGTATTTTAATATATTAACCATAGATATAGGATCCAAGTAGTACCTTCGTCTTAGATATTAACCATTTCTTAAGTCTATTGACATCTCTATTTTTTGACATGCATAACCTCAGTGCATAACACAGTGACAGGTACCTATAATTTAATCGATAGATATAGGATCCAAGTAGTATTTAATCAATTGTTCAACACTGACAATTTTTATATGTAAGGGGGTTATGTATTTCGATAATGTCTGGAAAAATTGGCATGTGCAGAACCTAAAAAAGGCTTCCAGCACATGAAAATGTATGGCCAACGCCCGTGCCCATACATTATAATAGGGAATTACAATACTAGTTACACTGTTATCGATAAATGCAAAGCGTGGAACTATTTTTTTTAGATTTTTATAATACTAATCTAGACATCTCGATTCGTTATGACTTTGTTCATCGTTTTGCAGCAAACCTGGGACAGGATCTCCGGATTAGAGCGTAACTGTTTTATTACGAAACTCAATCGAAATAAGTATTTCAAAATCACAACCAATGGCAGGAGAATATCGAATCCTTAATTCATAACCCTTTTTATCACCAATCCCCGTTTCAATTACACTTATCCCTTTCCATAATTCCCTGATTGACGTCAATGACCCTCAAAGGCAGTGATACCGGCGTTAAATTTAATAGTTTGCAAGTGGCTACGGCGATTTTACGCCAGACGACATTTCAATTAATAAAATTGGTATCGAGCTATCAATCTATTGAATTGATTAAGTTTCCTCCCAAACAATATTTTCGACGGCTTTATTAATGCTTCAGTTTATTGAGTTTCGCACAAAAGAATATTATTAATTTCATCAATAGTGCTCCGTTTTAATTTTGTGTATTTTAATTTACTCGTAAAATCTGGATTTTAATTTCGTGGTTGACTCGATTAAAAGATTCAGCCCCTGTACCATCAACTCTTAAAGCAGGATAGTTTACGATGTGGAAACGAGACGCTGTTACGTATCGTGTAATGTGGCGTCTCGCTTCCACAAACGTAAACTGTCCTGCTTTGTGAACTCATTGTAAGGCAGGTCTAATATTTCCCATCATCATCTCCTATTGTGTTAATATCTATACATACACCAGGAATAACTCACGTCATATAAAAATGAATAACCCAGTCAGGAGACTGGTGATGGCCTGATGGCTTTGATATCTCAATGTGTGCCGGACGACTAAAGTAGGTATCACGACACGTGAAACCTCTTTTAATGGTCTTGCTCTTTCAATTAATTACGCGATGATTCCATTACTTCCAGAAATAATTAACAGCACATACATAAATATAATCAAGGGGTATGAAGTGGAAGTGCTCCTTTATCTGACTATCCGTTTCAGTAACACAAAAATTAAAAAGCACTAAAAAGTAAAAAAAACCGCAGAAATCGGAGAACAATCAGAAAAATGTAGTAGAGAACGTGAAAAAAAACAGCATTATTAAGAATTACTGAAAAAGTACTGATCGGATCTTAATCAAATTGCAATGGGACCAAACGGGAGGCACCAGCTTTCAAATAAATAAAAAGTTATCAAAATCGGTTCACCCAAGCGAAAGTTATGAGGTAACAAACATAAAAAAAAAATACAGTCGAATTGAGAACCTCCTCCTTTTTTTGAAGTCGGTTAAAAATAAAATGCAAAAACTAAAACTACATGAAAAATTATAATGGTGTCTTGCCAACTCTAGACCAATAAGAGACGATTTTGATCACCATTTAACAAGGCACTGGGGTACTTTATCAATAGTTCTGGCTGAGCGAACAACCAACTTTCTTACTGACCGACCCGTTTCAATTCTGACGTTATCAGTTTACTTCTCTTGTTTTTAACGATGAATAAAAAAGCTACGTAAAGGTTGGAGCACAAAGAGTGGATGCGATAAAACGTGAATATTTTTCAACTTATAAAGCCTTGGACCTTATATTTGCCATCGGGATGTTGGCTGGAACTTTTATTTGGGACAATATATAGGCAGTAGACCAAGCTAGGAAAAGATATTACGGTGAGTTAAAGCAATCATGAATTATTCAAACCAAGTATCTACTCTAATAAGTATTTGTTTATAACGAGAGAGCCTCAAAATGGTTTAGATGGCAGCTTCTGGAAAAAAATGGTCGGGCCTAGAACTGCTATGAAATATTTGAGTCTCTAATTTCAGTAAGAAGTTCGCTTTTAATAGTTCTATTTCAAGCAAATTCAGAAGACAATTCCACGATATTTTTAGTTCCATTTTCATAAATAAAAATGTACATTTCCCACACAGCAATTATGTATAATTCCAACTTATTAATTTTTAATAATCGTGTCTACTATTCCTTTTGTAGCATCTGTGTAAGTGTACATGGACAGAAAAGGGGTAAAAACCTCATTGTTAAAAAAATACGGGTCGAGACTGATGTATTTCATTGTCTTTATAAATAATAGCTGTTTTTTATTCACTGAATCGTAGGAAAACACGGCTATTGTTCCTATTACGTGTGAAGACAAGCGTTTTGACTGATATTACGTGAATGGGACGAAGTTCTTTAAATTTATCTGAAATTGTTCTGAATACATCCCACGCTGAAAAAATATTTAGCTGAAATGTTGATGTGCTGTGGGAGACCTGAATTATTAACATTTTAGCTGTAATCATTGTCGTTCAGGATAATGTTTTTTCTTTACTTCTTTTGGCCGTTTCTGCGATCCTATTGAGGTTCATTGGCATTGGAGTCAAGATTGTACTGTCATCTTTCTCATCCTTTTGCGACGTCTTCTGATGTTTTCTGACATTCATATTGTCGTTCTTTTAACATTTTCTTAGAACAAGGCCCCTCGCTTTTCGAAGGAATGGGAAAAACCACGGTTTTTCAAAGCTCGTCTTTACCTCGTTTCTCTTTAGAACACGGTCATCTTTATTATTTTCTTAATCTCAACAAGACTATCAAAACTCTATAAACCTTGATATTTTTTAATCTATTTTATAAAAAAATCACTAAAATTGCGTTACTTTTGGGTATAACTGCCTTTATCCCGCAGGCAAATATATTATAAAGGATCATAACACAAAATTCGTCAGACATCGCATTAAATTGCAAACGAACGAACTAAAACAAAGCGAACCTGACAGGAGCAATAAAACATTCCATCCCAACAATACCATCCTCACACTCTTATTTCAAAACTTCAAACATACGTTCATTATCATACAAAAATCTCATCCAGCCTTAATTCCGGAGCAAACCATAATATTACATGGAATCGTACTTTGAAAAATTTTCATAAACGTAAATTGATTCCGTAATACGAAGCGACGTGACTTGCCAAATAAAATTCGACCTTGCAACGTCAATTTTAAGTTCTAATTTGACAGATTGAAGCGTCATTATAGACACATGGATGAGCACGAGTGATTTATGATTGTTGTCAAAGGGAATTCGACCTTATGTTCAGGGTGTAAGGTGTATATCATGTATTGTGATGTTTGTAAAGGAAATGCTCCCGGGTCCCGAACAAGTTCTCTGTATTCACTCTCGAATAATCGATAGCTGACGTCTGGCCTCCCCCCGCACAGGTGGTCACCCCTCTCTCATCTTTAGTTAAGGGTACGTTTTGCTGTGGCGGATTTTGCCCCATGTGCTGAGCGTATAATTATATTGCGACAAAGTCATAGTTATTGGTTGATAGCCTTATTTTAGATGTTGTTTCAAACAACAATTAATTATTTTTCAGCCGTTATCTGCACTGGTATGAATGAAAAACATCCTTACACTAAAACAAGCCAGAATACGCTATGTTTTGGTACATATTTTTAGGAAATGACAGTTTTTGTTCGTTTATCAGCATGGATTATGGTGTTAATTGCAACTTATAGATAAAAGCAGAATCTTTCTTCACCTTACTGCAATGTTTACCGAGATTACAAAACCTATGCAATTATTGCATTCTGAAATTAGTATTTAATTATGTTATAGTGTGTGTAATAAAAAAAAACAGTGTCTAAACACGTAAAACATAAAACTAAAAATGCAATTTTAGAATTCAAAGAGCATAAGCAATTTTAAGAATTTACGTTAACAGTAAATCTCACCAAAACTTGCAAAAAAATCGCATGTAAAGGTCGCAAATTCGCACTCACGAAACTCCCCCGTAAGCTAGACACAGACGAGCGTCTAACAAGCTCTCACATGAATGAACTGTGCCGTTTCTGCGTACTGCGTTCAGTAATTGGGCATTGTGTCGCGTCTGCATTGTTCTGAAGCAAAGTTTGCTCGGATGTAGTTATTGAATCGTTTCGATAGTTCGTTACTGTTTCGTATTAGGTCTGGTTACATTTTACTGGGATTGGCAATAGTAACGTACGTATCTGATACAAAGGCGCTCGAGGGGTGCAAAGATCAGGTAAGCTTAAACAGCCCTGTTTTGAGCTTCAATCAAAATAATATAGGCCTAATGATGATGAAAACAGTTGAACGGATAGATAAGACTAAAGATAATTATAATATTGAAGGCTGTGGATTAAACAGTAAGAGATAAAAATATTTAATATTTTCAAAAAAAAAATATAGTTAATTTCTTTAATTGGTTTATTCAAACTATAATTATAAATGATCCAAATGATTAAGCTAAAGAAAACATAAATGTTCAATATAAGTTAAAGCGGTATTTTCTTTTGGAAACTAAAAATCGTTTCTTAACGCTGTAGCTATAAAAAGCAACGTCCAGAACCTCCTCATTAATTTTAATAAACAAAAAAGACACACAAAGTTACCATTTTAGCTAAAAACGCTCCATCTATCTCATTCCCTTATCGGGAAAACCAATTTTGTTACATTCACTGGGGAAAGATGTGATTCATTATTCTTTCCCTTATGTGGCAAGTTACCGGCAAACTGCGATTTTGCACCTCGAACGACATTGTACAGGTCGTGAGCGACTTTGCACACAATTGAAACACATTTCCTCTACACTTCCTATATAAAATAACACTTAAATGTCAAGAAAATACAATAAACGTGTAACATTTTCACACACTTAGATTAGCATAAAATTTTAGAGACAATAAAAGTACGTACAAATTTTCCCAACCAATAAAAAGGTTCATAAACAAAAAAATATTCCATAAACAAGTTACGTTCTTAATTTGACGTCACGGGCAGATGGCGTAACACCAGGTGATATAAAAATACTGGAAATAAGGATACAGGGTGGTTGTAAAAGTCCTTCATTGCAAATAGGCCGTAAAGAGTACCGGATGCGACGTGCCACTGTCGATTTATGAGACCTGTTTGTGGATATGAAAGGATAGCCTCTGTGAGAATTTTTGTTTGACCACAATGCTTGCAACATTAAAGATTAGTAAGCAAATAGATTATTTCTTCCTTACGTGATTTGCTCCATACGAAAACTGGCATGAATAATCATTTTTGTAGGATGAACAACACTCATTGAGAAAAGAGATCTATGCTAAGCAACATTTTTTCTGTAACCTTTGTAAAACAATACAAAGTTTATGTATTATTATCATACAATTTCATACACAATTAGTTTTAACAATAATCAATAATTTATTTTATTAGATAACTGCATACTCTCAATACCACGATTCACTTTAGCATATTTGTCCCAATCCACTCTTACAAAAAGATATTTTCCGCTGATAAATCAAAGACGCCTTTACCGCCTAACAAAGGATTTCGTATCTTTGAAATCGTAGAGTACCTTACATAATCTATGACAGACTTCCCCTAGGCTCTAGGCTATATCCCCAGGCAGTGCTCGCATAGGAAAGGGTAGTTTTACAACTCACGAGGGATAACTTTACGTGTTAGGGGGTAGAATTTCCACCCCTTTATTTTGGGGTTCTTTGCTATCATGGCTACTGAAAGACTCAAGTTTTAATACGAAATATACCTTTGCCGTTTCAATAGGTATAAATAGGTGTGTTGAGTAGGCATTTAAATTCAGTTTTACTTTTGTTGATGCGTTGGCTTGCGTTTTGTTATTACTTTTTAGTAATTATTGTTTTGATGTCGATGTTTATATGGCTCAAAAGTTTGAATTTGAGTGTAATTGTTGTTTTTGGGCATATATCCTCTTATTCATAAACGAGAATAATGCCTGCATTAGCTTAAACCCGTATTAAATTTATTGACATCTTTGTTCTTTGTCATGCAAACGATAGTCACAGGTATAAAAATTTGCCCATGGTTTAAAATTGTAATTATTTATGATTAAGAGGAATTGTTTATATTCTTCTACATTGAAATCAAATCTACTTCGGAATTTTGGAAGATATACGCATTACGCTCGTCTTTTAGTACATAGGTTTCTTCAGTCTGACGCAAGAAATAAAACACTTCTAATCTCTGCTCATAAAAAACATTTAAAAGTAAGTCTTAGATCCAGTTTTAGTTTCCAGATAAGTGGGATCTAGATTAAAACGCCCCAATACGCTTAAGGATACCTTGAAATTTTCAAGCACCCGTAAATTGAAATTCAAATCAATCTCACTCGCCACCTGAAGATAAAATCTTAGTTACCTTCTATGACACTCAGCGAAGGTACTCTATTCTCAAAAGATGAAGATAAGAACTTCTAAAATACACAAAACAGAGCGCGTAGGGTACAGTAATCGGGTGGATTGATGTCCGCCATTTAACAAGTCAGTGCTGAGATTAAATGAAGTATCTTAAGGAAAAGTGCTACATTCAACTCCTATCTTTTTTATTCGCTTTAAAATTGTGATTCACGATGTGAAGCACTGGAGTCTAGAGTTAATCTTATAAGATTAAGTGTAGTTGGTGTTATTTTAGGATGTAGCGTTCCAGTGCTTGGAAGAATTTCTGTAAGGAAAAGAGATATTCTGTGAACTATGACTGGAGATGTTATTACTCTTTGCATTAAATATGGGATTTCTTATCATTATCTAGACTACATGGTCGTTAGGGCCTAGTATAGGGAAAATCGGATTTAAATGCACTAGAAAGTAGCTTAGTAATAAAACTTTCGTTGCGGGCAACCAGTGGATGCAATTGGCAAGTTGTCGTTCATTGCGGCGTTCTAAGGGGAAGGCCTTTGTTCAACAGTGGACGTCTTCCAGCTGATGATGATGACGACCTTAATAATTAACTTAAACTTAGAAAGTATCCAAAAGATCTTTTCAATATCATAGTGTTATTTATTAAACTAATATTTTAATTCAAAGACCTACTAAATGAGGAGGAAAATCATTTAATAATTAATATGATGATGATAATGGTATTTTCTACTAGTATGAATATTGAATTATAAATTGGTAACATACAACAAATCCATTAGCTCAAATTGGTTTGGGTACTGAAAACACTATTCAACATGAACTAAATTCCGCTTATGTAGATACCATCAATAGAACCGGTAGGTACATGTACACAAATACCCCTAAAATACTGGAAGGGGTGTAATTTAATTTGAATCCATCGTACAAAGTTTAACAACCCACAAAATTAGATTTTAATTGCATTATAATTGAAATAACTTTGTCCCCGATTTGAATTATAGATGCTTTTTTACTGGATGATCCATTATAGAAAAACCTTGAAACGAAAATTGTTTTTATTGCTTAGCTTCAGTTTCACCTTTGGATATTAGACCAAATTACCAATGCATAATTATAAGTATTGCTGAATGGTGCACTTAACTTAGGTAAATTTAATTTACATTATTTAGCTATTTTTGATATACTTAAGTTTAATTTTTCTTTTGAAGCTTATATATATTTTAGCATTTACTTAAATTGCTATTTTTCTAACGTATGATTCGCTTCCAAAGCTTATTCTTTTTTAATTCCTTGTAACGTAACCTAAGATTGCCTTCAGCGTATTCCAACGCAGGTCTAGCCTGTATCTCGTCACTGTCACTTCCACATATTCTAATATCCGTAACATCAATAACAGGTAATAGTCGGGTTGGGACGGGTTTAGCCAAACTTGTGACCGAAGTCTGATCGACGAATTAATGGCCACTACATATGTACGCTGATTGCCCGGTTACATACGCTAGTCTCAATGATATTGTGAATCTTGAAGCAGAGAGTTTTGGTACGGCTATATTACCCCCGCATGACACTGTTTAAATTTGTCTGTAATAGACGCAAAAGCCAAAAATGATGATGATAGTAGCAGTGACCAAAACACAATGAAGATCAAGTACATATTTTAGTGTAAGGGAGGAGGTTAAGCTACGCTAGACTCGGTCAGTCCTCAGATGGACTATAGCTTTTTTAAAACGGATTTTTTTCCAGTCGTGGCATTTTACTGTTCTCGTCAGGCTATGAGTGGGAATATAGAGTCCACCTATATCTGCATCAATTTGGGCACACACTATTCTAACTCTTGCATAAACCCAGTCTAGGTAGGCTACTCTTAGTTAAAATTGACAGCCGTGACCAAAATTTGGCCAAAATGACCATTGGAATTTTCATTGGGCATCTTCTTGAAACGCGACACCATCGATTGAGCCACCCTACTGGTAGCAGAGCGGCCATTACAATTCTGTTGACGGACCAATGTTAACACCAACATGCAATTCCCAAGCGATGGTCGTCGGATAAGGAAAAATCAGACAAAGAGCTCTTTTTTCTGTCTTCACGGGATATTATAATCCATTTACTGTCTTCGAAGATCCTATGAAAGGAGTGTTGTTGTAAACCCATATTCTTCTGACGAATTTGTGCTTCTATTCAAGTGTCTGCCAAATTAGGGTCCATGCAGACTATTCGGGATGCAAGCTAGTCGCATAATACAGTGTAGTTGCTGTTTAGTCTATTCTGAAACACTAATATCTCGATGTTATCTCGCACATCACCTTGCTATGTGCTAGTATCAAATCTCACCTCAGATATAGAAGTGAATTCGTAAGTGATGTCTTTAGAATTGCACGGCAGTTATGCAAATTGTGTCATTCATTTCGTCTTTGTGCAGCTTTGGGAAACACAAGTATGAATATGCTTATCATACATAGGTATCTATATTTTTTTAGGTCATATTTTGTATCATCATTGTATCATTTTCGTATGTTATTATTATATATTCTGAAACACATACATCATGTCGAAAGTCATCAGCAAATCACCTCGCTACTCATCTCAACAGTCATTCTTGTCATTTAATTCAAATTCTATTGATAAAAGTCAATTTTCTCATTTTTATTGTCACTCCGCGTGATTCATCTCAATTCCGTCAACACTTGGTGGCGCTAGTGTCGAATCTCACCGCGGATTTAGAAGTGAGTTCGTAATTGAAATCTTTAGAATAGCCCGCTGTTCTAGGAATCACAATATTAATAAAACAATTGATGTAGCACATAACTATGATAAAAGCCATAATCCTATTACGCCTATCGTAAATTTTTTATTGTTAGCATCAGGGATTTTGATAGCATCGCCCGAGTGCCTCTCAATTGTTTTGCATAAAAAACTTGTAGTTTTTAATGGAATACTGCTGTTTTGTTCGTTAAAACGTTTTTGATGGACCAATTTTATTGCAGGTGCCGTATTGTGAGCTTCCATTGCAGGACATTTTCTGTTGTGTAAGCGGGACGCCGCTACGTGTAGTGTAGTTTAGGAAATCGTGGTAAGAGTGCAGCTTTTATTTGTTTCCATCTAGATTTGGAAGTGGTTGAGAAGATGGAAAGTTTAATGAGGGATTATAGATATGGATAGTTCTTTACACCTTTTATCATTGTAGAGATGGTTTGTATGTCTACTCTTCTGGGTTACGGAGACTTTAGTGAAATGTATTGAGCCTAGGCATATTTGAATATTATATTATACGTTGTACTTTTCGAGTTGCAGATAATCAATTTTTAAATTTTTACAACACTGACACAATTTAGGTCTTTAATAACTTCACCCTCTATTTCATAGAGGACGTTACATTAGTGACATAGCTTACTTTTACCTAACCCAAAAATACATTATAAATAGATCTGCAGAAATACAATACTAAACCTGTTAGAGTTAAAAGCATTATACACAACACCAAACAGGTCCTAAGGTTTCCAAAGTATGCAAAATTTTCTATACAACTTTTACTTGCAAGCATACAAAACCATAAACGTCACAATAAAACAAACTTTAAAGTACAATGAAGAACAGATCATCGTAAACTCCTTAGGTGCCATCTTTGAGTCCATTACATAATGTAAATATATAAAAATCTTCCCGACACGTTCTTCTCCCTTCCCCAACAATAAAACCGGTATTTCAAACATGTCAGGTAATAAACTTGAAAGTCGCGCTCCATACTTTACACTTAGAGTTCAGAATTAATAGAGGCGGCAATTAAGTATGATTATCTACAAATATATTTATGAGAGGTGCAAGTAACGATACTCAATAAAACGTATGCCGCATCCGTGGTTATCATGCACTTTTGGCTTTTGGTTAATCTGTTTTATCTTATTGCACGTAGTGACACGATAGAAGAAAAAGCAAATCCTAAAACAAAGTATGACAAAATGAAAAGCAAAGATTCGGAATAAACAGATGAACGGTCGATGAACCCAAAAGGGGACGAGATTCTTGAGCAAAAAGGGGTGTTGTTGGTACTTACCGTCAATTTCTGATATTCGTGAAACGGCCAACACGTCAGCGCCACTTGCAACACAGCTCGATCATTAATCAATCTTCGGTCCAGCTCTATATGAAGAGAAACATTTTCTATATAACGTTGTTATGTACTCAAAAGTTTAAGAATATACCTTGAGTCTACGAGCGATTTAAGTTAAGCAGATTTCAATTAGGCACAAAAACGTCCTCCTTTTTGAAGTTGGTTAATAAAGAGATGAGAGAAAAACTATAATAATTATAATATTACTAACTACCGCTTCATATACCTGCTTTTTTAATACTGGGATAATTTCCGTTAGACTTATCGAGCGTCTTAACAAAAAATCCATGTGCCCAGTCTATTAGCAGTTAATTCTGCAACCGTTCGCATAACTTCTACCTGGAATGTGGCAATATTTCTACGGCGAGCGAAATGTAATTAATCAAAAAGTTTTCAGCATCCCCGCGCTGTCAGGAATGAGGTGACGTCGGCGGCTTCGGCGTCGTACCCAAATACTTTTTCGATTGTTGGAGTTATGTTTATTATAATACACTTAGTATTTTGTGTTGAGAAACGGTGACGAAAACGACGTAATTCGGTGGAAAAATTTCGGTATTTAGACGTGAAATGGGAATTCATTCAAGTCATTGTTGGGAAGGTGTTTCATTTGGTTAAACATGTTTCGTTTTCACGTTTTCCTTTTTAATGCGGTTTATACATAACATCACGCCTGTATTCCCCGAAGGGGTAGGCAGAGATGCACATATAGTACACCCACATTTCGCCAGTTATGTTTTTAGGTCCCAATGTAATAGGGGGCGAGCCTATTGCCATCAACCGGGCACAATCCAGACTCCGTGCTGCTACTGAGAATTACCTAATGGAAAAACTCAATAACACTTTACCCGACCCGGGATTCGAACCCAGGACCTCGTGCTCAGCAGTCGCGCTTAGCGACCACTAGACCAACGAGGCAGTCATTTATATTTATTTTAAAAGCTTTCTTTGTGTTTTGGCTGCCTTACAGTGATTCCCACAACTACCTACGCGATAAAAATATGAAATGTCAAAACTTTTTTTGTATTTCATTCTCATAATTAGTATCGTACGAGATAAGTGGGTAGCCCATTACGCCAGCATTCTTAGAAATCTAGGCTACACCCACTGTCCCACATTTTATACCATTTTATCTAAGTTGTGTATCATAAATTGTATTTACTCTCAGATATACCTAAAATATAAAAATAGTTTATTGATTTTCCGCCTCTTGTGTCCTCCATTTTTGGCGGGCCTGCCCAACTTAAGCTCTATCTACCTATTATTAGAGATCGCTATCCGTTTATTCTTGTGAAAAAGACAGTTAATCAACCCATACGTTCTGCCTATGACATTTAATATTAAACCTTTTGTCCAACAAACAATGCTTAACACTACAACAATTGATCAACGTTGACACGAAAAGATTTTACCTTAAAATAAAGACGAAAAGTCTCTGAAAAGGGTCCATAGAGAAAATAACAATAATACACCAAGCGGTCAATTGTTTACCCACCCTACGGAACCCTAAATTAATATCACTTCCGTCAACACGTGACGTGTAGGGTAAAAACGACAATTAGGTTCGAGCGGACGAGAATTGGAGCTTTCACCCTAAGCTGGGAAGAAAAATATTTTCCCGAATAATGGTAACCCTTTTTGTTATAAGGAGCGTGTCGGGTTTTATATTTAGGGAAGATATAATGCAAAAATAAACATGCTGTGGGGCTCAAAATGAGCTCGTTCTTCGTCCGACGTCGAAAGAGGCGATAAAAGGGAGTATTCAGACTAATTGTTATTTATTGGTGTTCATTAAAGTTTTCCAGCTAAAAACGAGTAATTGGCCAAATTATTTTGGAGTTGGGGAACTGTTTCGTTCCACCTGAGATTTTGAACCTCTAAAGTGTTTTAATCGTAAGGAGTTATAACACTTACCTTTATTTACCTTTACCTTTGCATTATTTTCACCAACTTCTACTTTGACTCTTTAAATTACATTCTTCTTTTAATCATAACATGCCTATTTTACAAACGGTACTCCTTTATATCTTTTTCCACAAATCTTGCACATCGTCAAATAGTGTACATGAGTTCCCTTCTCTGGAGCCAATGTTAGTATAATAAGTTCAAGCTTATGTATATCTATCATGCCAGTATTCCTTCAATGTGGCAAGCATGAGGTGTGTTGTTTTTGCACAAACAATAGTCCGCAGGACAGAATAAGTCTGATGTAATAGAGGACAATAATTATAATTATGGGTGTAATCAGGCACAATTTATAAGTTCAGCCCCCTTACCATGAACTTTTAAAGCAGACGCGTGACGTCTCGTTGTCACATCGTAAACTGTTTTTAGAATTCATGGTAAGAGGCTATAGTGTCTTGCGACACTCGACTAAAAAAGTTAAATATAAAAAGTCATAATAAACCAGATGTGCCAATTAAAGTGCATGTAAATCCGGTACATAAAGCTCAAAGCTATGTTATATCGCATAGTTAAGCTCACTCGTAGATTAATAAACTTAGAACTACAGCTCAAAGTTCCTTAAGACCGTCTTCAAAATATTCAAAACAGAAAGCTAAAATCCTTGAGATTTTGTAACAATATCCTTCTTCAAGCTTTAGTCTCAGGGGACAGGTAGAGACGTGGCGTGTGAATTCAAATGTCTTTGTTATCCCATGAGATGGCCTTATGTGTACTGTTACATTTTGAACGTGGGTTTTTTATTTATTTTTCATGGAGATGTTTGAGTTTCAATGCAAAAACGTGTAGGTGAATACGGTAATGTTACATCAATAATACTCTGCGAGAGGGGGCTTAACCAGTGGGATTTAATATAATGAGGCTGAAAAAAATGCAGTAAATGTAACAATTGTTGTTGGAACATTTTAATGATTGAGTCATGAGGATATAAAAGATGGACTCCTAGAAGCGCTTTCAGTCTTTGGCAAAACGATGACGTAGATAATCGTGATGATGAAATCACGAAAGGCAGGATTTTTTCAAATTATAGCAAACAAGTATTTTGTAAAGGAATAAAGATTTAACAGAAGCTCAATCCCCAATTCCATTTGACGTTTCTTTAGAGGTCACGTAGATAAAAACCCGTAAAAAAGCCCGTTATTCCAACATGATGTTGAAACGTGCCAATTTGACTTAACAAATAAATATAAAATAATTTCAAACGTATTTTTCCTATAATATTGTCGATAGAAGACTGAGAACATATATAGGAGTTAAGACGTTAGTCTTTCTACTAGACTAAAAAGCAGGATAGTGAAAATCTGCTGACTGCCTCGTTGGTCTAGCGGCCGCTAAGCGCGACTGTTGAGCACGTGGTCCTCTATCTCGGGTCAGCCAAAGTGTTACTGGGTTTTTCCATTAGGTAATTCTCAGTAGCAGCGTAGAGTCTGGATTTCTGCCCAGTTGGTGGCACTTAAAAATGGCTCGTTCTGTATAACATTGGGACTTTTTACATTAACTGGCATTAATTTAACATCATATCTATAAATTAACATCATACTCAATCCAAGTATTGTATTCCACAAGTTTTTTTAGGTGATCGGTAACCTTAAACTATGAGATCCTGGACATTGTCCGGTCACAGCGAAGGTAGTAGAGAAGAAAGGACTTCTTAAGAAAAAAATTGTCATGTCAGTCTTCATGATGAACCTTGAAGCTTATTTAATGCACCCCGCTACAACTTAATAAGAAAATAAGTTATTTAAGATATCGCAAATGCGAACAATATTTAATTCAAACTCCCCTATAGCGTCATCTAATTCTCGTGGAGTTTCCAAGAATGACAGCTAGGCCAGAGGTGGGGAGGGAGCGGTGGAAAATTTTAAACTTGTCAAAATTACACAAGTTTGCACAGGCTGTGGCGTGGAGATATTCCGGGGTGATGGGGCGATGTCTTTGCGAAGTCGTTCGCGTAATATTTAGTGAGTTTTGTGAATTGTCTTAGTATTATTTGGTTGGTTGAAGAGTTGGTTTGGTTTTGTCTAAGGCGTTTTGGTTGATAAAGAATTAGCGCTTTAAGCGTCAGCCGAGGCACATTAAACACTAAACAAATTTTGGACGATAATTACGAGACAGCAAGAAGAAACTTAGCAGCAGTTTAGAATGGTAAAATGTGGAGTTATTTTATTTACATATCTACAAATTGGCATTGCAGCAAATGCCATTTTCTCCGCAAGATTTAGCAATTAATTACTTCAACAGAATAATGAAGCTTAATATCTTCCACCGCATCAACAACCGAACCAAATTTTGTGGTCTTTTCACGACAATCTTAAAAGGCATGCATTAATTTCTTAATTTAAAACATAAACAAGTTCCAGAATATTCCACGAAGGATCGTCAGCATCTAACACGGATCCCGAACTCGGAGGTAACTTTTCACACGACACCTGCGGATGAATTTTAATTTCTTCCCTTGTTTTCGGCCTGTTTCCTTATACAGAGTAAACGAAGCTTGGAGTTATATTGAGTATTGAGAGGTTACGTTTTCCAACTTTTTTGTTTTGTTTTGATAAATAAATAATAATTTATAAATTAAATAATGCTTAGGTGTAAAATAAGTGGGACGTTATCATCATCTAAAACCACGTCCCATTTTTTGTATATAACTATAGCATGGGGAGTTTTATATTTTTTAATTAAACTGCTTCGTTGGCTTTGGTCCCTTAGCGCTACTGAGCACGAGGTCTTAGGTTCGAATCCCGGGTCGGGCAAAATGTTATTGAAGTTTTTCACTAGGTAACTGTCAATAACAGCACGGAGTCTGGATTTGTGCCCGGATAATGGTAATAGGCCACAATTACATTGGGACCTACAACACAACTGGTGAAATGTGGATATTTTATTATGTACATCTCTGCCTACCCCTTCAAGAAATACAGACGTGATGTTATGATATGCTTAATCAAATACCTTTGTCCTAGACTTGCCACGTATCGTGACGGGTTCTAATGTATACTCAGGCTTACACAATTGGCTCTTTGCCAAGCTTATACCAGTCGCTAAGTTTCAATTGACACCTGATATTGGCACGAGATGTTTAAAAAACACACCTCCACTAAATATTTCGAAGAAAGTAAAATTGAACAACAAATATTTGTATTATGTTCTTTTATAAAATACAGTTATCTGGACTTGATAACACATTTCAGCGCTCATTACATGGAAGCTTTAAAACTATATATGGGTGTACTTACTACAGGCTTACGATTAAAGGTCGTAGCACCTGTAAGGGGATCGTCACCGTATCAACTCGAGCCGTGCAGTATTTTTTGTATCATCGGAATCGTAACGCCTTGCGTTGGGACCGCGCCGGGGTCGCCTAGCCGCAGCTGATCCGCTTTGGTTACAAGCACGTAACCATAAGCTTGACGCCTGAGTGACGGCCAGGCGAAAGGCAATACGGTGAGGATCCCTTTCCGATTTGATATGTGTTCTATGATCCTAAAGAGAGCAACTCTACCTACGTAAGTCACAGTTTTGGTTATTTGTAGGTAAATTAAATCTGTGTTAATTTTCTTTTGATTTTTTATCAATTAAAAAGGCAGTTCTGTGTTTTCTAACTATTGCGTACCATATTCGCAACGGTACGTATTTTTTGATTCATCAACAGGTCTGCAACCATTTATCATTGTAAACCAATAATAAGATATTTAATGATACGATATTTAATACTTGAGTTCAGAAAGAAAATACACAAATATTTTCTTCGAAAACAAATTCATGAGGGGATTTATATTAAGCGACGTTTAAATTAGGAGGGTAGGAAATATAAAAGTTTGTCTAAGGAGTGTTATAGAGGCGGCAGTTGATAAATAAGATACAGCTAACCAAATATCGTCTGCACACTTCATTCTTTCTTTGATTGGTTCAGACGTAAATACTAAAAAAAAGAAAATTAAAAATAATTTAAGAAACGCATTTTTTTAAGACTGTTGCGTATTTTTCAGAAAATTCGTATTTCACAAATTGCGTTTTACTGCCATGTATCTCGCGTGTGAACTGGTACAGTAAAGTTATAACATATATACCAACGCTGGACAAAAAAGTATAAATTGGAGCTTTAGTTCAAAATATTGCTTGAAAACCGTTTTATCTAAGTTAACAATTAATTAGGTTGCGTCTTTGATATATAATAGTTACTGGCCTACATTTTAAAGGCATCCAAACTTACTGTTCTTTTTTTAACTGATCGCAATTTTATTAAAGGCATCCACGTCACTCTGGTTTTCCCGTGATCTAAATAAACGTTAGCCAGTTCTATCAGTATTGACGTCTGTAGTAGGATGTAATAAATCGGTGTCTTGGTTTCGTAAATTTTTAAGGAGGCCTAATATAAATCATTCGTTTTTCATAACATTTTTTACGTCTATTTTTGTAAGGCTTATTTAAGTTTCGTATGCCTAAAGAACTTTTTGCTTAAAATTTTCTTTTCTTACATATTTTTTTCCTAAGTTTCCTTTGTTTGCGATGAGAAAGGACATATTGTGTTTGAGTCTAGATTTAATATTGTTGTATAAAGAGGTCTTTGAAATCGGTCATAAAGGATAAGATCTTTGAATCTTTTTGTGAAAGAAAAAGATTTAAAGGTATTTGTATCGTCTTAGGTACGAATAGAAATCTTTTATGGGCCGTTGCTAAGTTTTTTGAAGAGGTAACAAATGTACAAACATCATATTCTATGATACATCTTATAGGCTATTCTACATAGCAATATGATGGAACTTACAAAAAAATATATCTTTCAATATCATAAATCGAAATGTAAGATATTTTTATTAATACTTAACAGTTACCTGAAGATACTATATACTTCTCATCACCATCATTAGCTGGAAGTCGTCCACTATTTAACAAAGGCCTCCCCCTTAGAACGCCACAATGAACGACAACTCGCCATTTGCATCCACCGGTTGCCCGCAACTCTGACTAGTTCTAATTCTCACCTTTTCCGTTTTATAAATTACCATTTCCGAAGTACGTACCTAACTACCTCATCCGATAATATTGATAAAGAGATTTAACAAACATTCGAAAAAAGTCAAATAGACAACCTTCCTTTTACCATATCGGTTAAGTATTAGGTATAAAAAAAAAATTCGTTGATACACAACCAATTTAGCTCCAAAACTTAAAATATTAGTTTCATCTCAGCCTATAATAAATAAGGTGAAGAAACTGCGTGAGATTGATGGTATCAACAATTTATGGAAGGTGCGCACTTGATACTGCGACAGTGATCTATCAGGGATAGTGTGTACCTTGAATAATTTTGTTTGTACACTGATTTATAGTACGAAGGCCAAGGCGTGAAAAACATGAATGTCGTCACAAAACCTTGAGTGGGTGGAAAAGGCTCTAGTGTCTTTCGAACTTTTTTTTCTGAGCCCTTACCGATAAGGCAATATATTACTTTTCTCCATTTCATAAATCTCTCTTTTAATATATATATTTAATATATCTCATTTAACTATGTTATGTTTCTTCCTCTGTATTGCCTCTTTCTTGCCTCATATGATAGACTTGAGGAAAGTTAAAAAGATTCAAAAGATCCACGAGTGCGGATACTAAGTAAGTCTGGTATCCAGCGCACCCTGGACTGTCAACCTCGCTACCATCCTTGTTGAGTGACCAGTCTCTACACCACGCCATGACCTATTTAAAGATAAAAAATTTTATTTTGTGAAAATATTATTCCATGTGGCTATCGGCTCATGCCGATACGAAGAACAAGAAGAGTACCTACTGTTAATAATAATGTTCGACTAAAATCTAGAATTTTATAAAATTCATAGAATTTTCTGTGCCTTGACTAAAAGTAAGGAAAGTAGCTACGAAACAAAAGAAATTCGAGAAAAATAAAAACACCCACGCAATTCGACATTCGATAATCCCAGTTCAGTTTAAGTTTCATAACAAACAGGATTCAACAAAACAGGTAATATCAAATATCTATCATGTTTTCTCAAATAATATTGAATTGGAGCTTTACCGAAAGCTGTATAAGTATGGTTTTTAAATTAATAAGAGAGCTGTATAACCGAAATATTCTCGGAATTAAAATATAATTATGTGTTCGTTGAATGGAAATAGGCATGAGTACATAGCTCGCGACTTATTTGGTCCTCGGTGAAATGTCAAAATGTAGAATGGACTTCTGAAAAGAAGGGCGCCACCGCCTATCTTCTCGGTGATTACGGGTTTCGTCCCACCGGACCTTGAGAGTGTAGGAGTGTATAGAGGGATAAGGAGTGCACCTTTGCTTGCACGCATACTAGTGCACTATAATATTTCCTGCGTAGTTGAAGACTACTTTTAGATCATACAGGCTGCAGCATACCGAAATTCGGTCAAGAGAATCCCTACTAATACTATAAACGCGAAAGTTTGTAAGTATGGATAGACGTTTGTTACTCTTTCACCTAAAAACTACCGAATGGATTTTATTAATGAAATTTCAGGTGGAGGATTAGGCTACTTTTTATCTCGAAAAAAAATTGTGGGTAACACCGCGGGGCGCACCTAGTATACTACATATTATGTGTAGGACGTTCAATAAAAATATTGAATCCGATTATACTCACGTGTTGTTTCGAAAATCTCCTAGCTTTAGACTCGAACGAAGCCGTTATTAACTGTACTATATTATAGAAAGCACTAACAAAACTTTTAACAGTAAAATACCTACTTGGTACCGCAGCTCCTAGTACATTCTAGTATCTTCTTTAAAGCCAGATAATGCGACTACTTTTATTACTAAGTCGTATCCGACCGCTCCTCGGCGATCCGTTATTGGATCCCATACAATGGTAGGCTGGCTTGAGTTTTGTACTTATTTCTACTAAGACAGTTTTGTAGCCAGTTCGTAGACGTATATTAAGACAAACGATATTTTTCTCGTATACTATTTTCATACTCTTTGATTTTCATCATTGTTTTAGTGACTATTCACCACTGTGTATAAAGTGGTGAATTTACAAGAAGAATTAAAGGCAAACTGTAGCTTTTGTATAAGTTCAATGTTAATGAATATTATGAACATATTCTTCTAACTTTGTTTAGTATTCGTATTAGATATTTACCGGAAAACCAATCAGTCTTTGGAGTCTGAAAACTGACACATTCGCATTTTTAATAGACTGCCTATTTCACATCTTTCTCAGAAATCAAATCTGTACTGCAACAAACGCAGATCAACAGTTAGCTACTCAAAAAACGAGTTCTTTTGCATTTAAACAATAATATAGCAGCAATCCATATCATCATCATCATCAGCCTATCTCAATCCATCATCATTATCATCAGTCGATACCATATAGCAGTACATAACTGGAAAATTCGAAAGTATAAATTCAATACCTCTAAATGTATCGCAAAAATATCGTAATATTATCGCCACGATATTTTCAGAACATTTGCAGCTCCTTTAATAGGATTTTGATATTGTGACCGTGGACGGGAAGGGTCGCATTGAATTAGGTGCCTCCTTTCACAGAGGCTTACTTTGAGGTAACTATATTCTGCCTGCATTGTGCACGGAAAGATTCGAGTGAATATTGCCCGGTACAGCTATGGTTTCAGCTGAACCGGGTATGGTGAGTGTAGTCCTTTATTGTGGTGGTTTCGAGTAATCTAAGGCAGGTGTAGGAGTACTGGAATTGTACGGATATACTGTCGTATGAGAAAGTTTGAATCTGTTCCCAGTTGTAGGTAGCTTGCGTAGTACATGCGAGTTACCAACTAGCTTTTATTATTATTTAAAGGAAATTGGCTGACTAGGAAATCAAATTACCATTTTTGTTGGCTTTACATAATATATATCTATGACTTGATGACTTGAATGACTTACAAAAGGATAAAAAAAATGTAGTAGACGTTAATCGAATCAAAATAATACTGCTTTTTACACGCTTTTTATTAGCTTCTTAGTGTCAAAAAAACGTATCACATCGAGATCTCACAATTAAATTACTGAAATCGCTTAAAATTTTCTAAGAAATAGGTATTTATACATTTGGTTAAAAGTGTAAAAAATGATCCAGTATACTGATCATTTTTTCATATTTTTGTGCATGAGGCCATTTGCCCTTGCTAGAGGCAGTATCAGGCTTACAATTTTGATTTCAGTAATAATGATCGGACAGTTCATGGAACAACCAACAAGCAACAAAAAAATGTATTCGATGAACAGTTTTGATCCATGACAGCAACTAACGTCATGGATCAAGTTTGTTTGCGCCACACCACTCATATACTTCGCATCGGCGTACCAACACTAGTTATAACTGTCAAACTACGTGACACACTTTGTGGTGAACGATACTCGTGAGACGCAAGTTTTACGCGACTGTACCACACTGTACTAGCTGCTGACGTCATTAAACTTTGGTTTTATGCCATGTGTTGAACATATTCTAAAGGAGTTTGTTCCAAGGCATACTTTTCTAAATATACAAACAAATCTTGATCCATAGTTTTATGATCAGTTCAATGACAAGATAACATTTTGAGGTTGTTTTTTTTCTCAATAACGTTGACATCGCAGTACAGAATAAAATGTACACTCGTACTGATAATATTACTCTATTATTCTTGTTAGTCTAATATAGTACGTGACATGATATATTATAATAGATGCATAGGCCAATGATGATGGTAACAATCATAAACCTATTCTGAAACACATCATCTCAATAGTCGTCGCGCACGTTCTCACCGCAGATTTAGATAGGTATAAGTTGCTAAGTGATGTCTTTAGAATTGCACGGTTGTATCAAATTAAGGCAAAATGAAAAGTACTTAGAAACATAAGCTTGTAACTATCAGTTAGACGACAAAGGTAATAATGGCGAATATAATTTTAAAACTTAAAATTATTCATAACACAATAAAGAAAATATTCATCTTCCCTTTCTATAAACCCTTCAAAGTAATCCCTCGGAAAAACTTATAATCTAATTTTAATAGTATATCAGTTAAACAAAGGGCTTTTACGATGTATCTTCTAGTCCAAACAATCGCGGTAGATCCTGTAATATATTTCGTAGGCGCTCGCCGAGTGAGGCTTAGGCGAAGCGACGAATGAGCGAGGGAAGGATTAATTGAAACTTAGTCGCGGGTAGGGTGGCCATGTTGGTTTATTACACGAACTGTTTGTCGTTTGCTTCATTTATGTTTATGGTAGTTTGGGCATTTTTGTTAGTATTCTTCTTTTGGAAATAATAACTTCGGATACCCATCTGTTAGATACAAAGAAAAACATATGGGTTTTTAAATAAGTACACATTATGCATGATTTTTAATGATGATTTTTTTATTGACATTTGTAGTTATTTTTACTGTTATGCCCTAACAATATTCTGACGAAATTAAATACAAGGAAAGGTTATAAGATACTCAAATTGGAATTGTGGGAATCCGTAATTTGATTTCTATAAATAGCGACTATCATTTTATTTACTTAAAGTCACGCCGTCTTCCAGAAGCCTGACCAGAGATTTCCATTTGCTACGATCCTGGCATACTTCTTTCGCCTCACATTCCTCAAGCACGTTCGTCGGTTAAAGGTACTCCTCACTTGCCCTTTTTGCAGAACAGCTCCGATTTGGTCTAGGTATATTCACTGATTACATTATTACACGCGTAAAAGACCAGTCTCATACAATTCCGAGGCATGGCAACCCTACTGTAAAGGGAGTGGTTGTGTCGACAAGTTATTTTGGGAATTAACGTACTTGTACACCCCTGTAACGTGCTGGTCCGGGTTTTTAAGGACCCCAAACTGAGCACTTAGCCGTAATTCTGTTACTGATAAAATTTTAGCGATCGATTCACGTGGAGTCGAGATAATGTGGGTAGTTTGCCTCAACATGTAGGTAATTATTTCCTAAGCTTATGTTATTTTATTAATGCTATCTTACTTATACATTTATTATTATTGTATCTCGATATTTCTTCTCAGGCCATCAACCATGTAGGCAATACCCGGTCTTTTAAGAGGGATACGTGGGGAGACAGGTCCAACACGCAGAGGCCCGTTGAAAACTTTAATGTGAAAGGTAATGGGACACCAGCTAGGGCCAACACACGACTGCTTTATAACAAAACAGCGATGAAAAGTACCTAGAAGGTACGGGACTATTGAGAAAAATGGATACTAAAATGATTTGGTCTATTATGTTGGGATGTTTCGTGGAATGGTTACTTTAAGTTTGTTCTGAATAAAAACGGCGTCTGCCTTGTTAATTAAATTGGTTCACCAACGATTATTTACACTTATTCTTACAACTAGGTTGTACATGATGAATCAGTGGGCAGCAGTGCAGCAATCACTTATAGGTAAACACCACAAACACTAGAATACATAAAGTAAGGTAATTTACCAGCTAACAGTAACACTGCATAGGGTACAAGTAAAATTAAACGAAGGTACATAGTATATACATGCAAGTTGACTTACTGCACACCACGCACAAGCCGCACGGACAGTTCCGAAGACTGATAGTCTTCAGAACCACCCATGACATTCACGATAAACAGAACATTCAATTCGCAAACAGTTAAACAAAAATAATAAAAAAAAATGTAAAAACGATGTGATATTGAAGGTTCTTATAACATGAAATAACCTCGTGCCTGTGTTCCTCGAAAGCAGAATTCTATACTTGTATAGTGCATCCACATTTTGGCAGTTATGTTATAGTTCCCTAAATACTTTACCCGACATAGAATTTAAACCCCAGACCATGCTAAGCAGTCAAACTATGGATTTATTTGCATGATATCTGACAAATATGTCAGTAATAAACATGTCACATGGTATAAACATTTTTAATTGAGAAGCCTACTCGAAAACTGTAAAGCAAAAGCTAAAACCTCCACTAACTTTATTCCCTCACATAAGTTACTGAACAGCGGAGCGTCGGCCATGTTTTCCACCGCCCAACCAGACTATAACTCAATATTATCGTTGTCTATCACAACCGATACAACAAATCCGCCAACATGTTGGCCAACTAGTTCAACAACTGATCTTCGGAACTCGCTTCCGAATTCAGTCAACAAATACCTATTTGCTGACGCTTTGGGAAGTTTGTCATTTTGTACATGAAGGCTGGTAGGTTCCGCTTGGGTCATGTGATTTGGCGTTAGAAGTGTCTCGATAATGATTATTTACTCTTATATTTCTAATGTGTACAATAATATGACAATGCCAAAAAAAGCAAGCCTTGATACTATAAAGATGATAAAACAGGGTTAAAGTTAGAGTTTTGGGTGTTATAATCTTATTGTATCAAAGTCGGAAAAACAGCCTGCTCTTAGCCAATTCTTATTCTTAATTAACAATATTATCACATATAAATATACCAGAAAAGCTTTTGGAATAAATAATGCATAATCTGCGAAAAATCACGCGATTGACAGCATTGACAACTAAGTATTTGTATTCACGATCAGCCTTAGAAAATAGCCCCAAAATACAGAAGATTATCCAGATAGTACGATTCTCGTTATCAACCGAAGACACCCAAAAAGCCGATGTGACGTCATAAACAAAGGTAATCACCGTTTTACGTCCTATCGGCAGGTATTATCCGATCACCGCGGTCGGTCTAAATGACGTCGTTAGTACAAATCACCTAATTTTCGGTGTGAACGTATTGTTATAGCTGTGGTAACACTAACGTCAATTAGTTTGGGCATTGACAAAAAATGGAAAGAAGTCATTTGTATAGTCTTAATATAGATAGCATTAAACCTCCTCAACTAACAATATTTATAATTTATCCACCTTATTATTTTTTATATACCATAATTTAACTAAATAAATATTTTTATTCTTATTTAGTTTTGAAGATACTGCTTGAGAATCTTGACTAACTGGCGTGGCTAACTGCAAAATAATTGACGAAGCAATTAGTCCAGTAGCTTACAGGACGTGATAAAAATGTAAAATGCATTTAAACTACCTATAATATTTTTAAATAAAAAAAACACGCTTTATTTTTAAAATTTTAAACAATAACGTTACTTTTGGGAAGTGTCTCCCGCAGTACACTACCAGTTATTGCAATTAGGTCGGCCATTTTAATGTTGTGCAAAAGGAACAGAGGCTGCATTCAAAGCCACAATAAGAACAAACCAGTGGGTGTGCTTGGAGGCAGCGAGAGCGCTTCGAAGGCGCGCACAAACTCTCTATTAATTATATTACGCGCTGTCACAGGCACTGAGTTTGTCTAACTGTAAGTACGTATGCGTCGTGACTACCGCGCGGCTACCGTATTGGTTTAAGAAGTTTCATATAACTGAGGTAGGACTACACTTCTGTTTTGAGTTAATGGCGGATTAAAATCGGAGTTTTAGAGTGATTAATTCCTACGTTACTCTTAAGAGTAAAAGTAGGTTATGTTGTTTGAGTGTACACTTTCATTTTGAGGTACAATTTTTTTTTAAACTTCGCCCTACATTAGTAGTTTGTCCTGTATTCTTAGTGCGTTTCACAAACATGAAATTTCACATACACAAATTTGTATTTGCATAACAATAAACTGTCTAGAATTGCAGAAGTATTCACTAACTAGGTGTATTCCTCACTGAAATATAATGAACTAAATACCAGTTTAAAACATCCAGCTCAGGTACCACAGTAACCAGATCTCCACACCGTACAAATACATCCCGTACAAAAGTTTCCACAATAGACTTCCGCTGAAGGGACGATTCAATAAATTATTAGCTCCATTTATTCAAACCCTTTCTATTCGAAACCAAACCCAATATTATGACGTTGAAATATCAAAAGCTTAAGAAACAATTTAGTCACTTTGACAATAAAACATTATAGCCATTAAGGGTATGTTTCATTTGAAGTTGACCTGAGAAATTGATGGGTGATGAAATTATTTGGCGGTCAAGCATTTGTCGTTACACAGACAATTACATACAAGGTCTTATAAAAATATGTAGAACTAAGTAATTGAGTTTAGAATAAAACATTTGCCTATGCCCTTAATTAAAAACGATGCTAACCACTTTTTAAATCTCTATTTTTTGACATACAAACGACAGTGACAGGTAATTTAGATAATCAATTGCTTAAGATTGTTTTTTTATGTAAAGGTTTTACTAGAATACTTTGAGCCTATACCTGTCCTACCGCAGAAGGAACAAGCATTGACCATAAAAAATTTATCCTGCGGGGTAGTGATATCAGATAGTCAAATGCTTTCCCGGATTTTCTGAGACACTGAGTATAAGAAAATATTGTCATAAAACCTAGATTTAATGTTTTAAATCGTGAAAATAAAGTCAGTAGTCATTATTGCTTGTTTTATCTATACATATAATAAAATCGTAACGAAGTCAAAACTGTACATTGAAGATATTTGAAAAAAAAAAAGTGCAATGGGATGTCTGAACGATTCTGAAGCCAAAAATATAATTTTTAGAATTTTTGTCTGTTTGTCTGTATGTATGTGTTAGATTAACGTAAAAACTACTGAATAGAATCCGCTGAAAGTTTGCAAATATATTCTTTAGGGGCCGGCGCGTCGGTATGCTTAATATTATCACGGTATTTGCAAAGAGGGCTGAGCAATATTGCATTATGTCTTTGTTTTGTCTAATGTTTGCCGTAGAATGATAAAGAGACGAAACCAATAGTTGCATTATGCAGATTACTTACAGATGAACTTCTGAAGTAGAAAGCATCACGCTATATCCACAAGGAACTGAGCAGTGAATCATGACATGTATAGAAACGTCTATTTTAAACATATGCAATGTGTCATCGTAGCGTGGCGGTTTAACGATCGCCCTACGAGTTATGCATAGTGAGATCGATTCTTGCCGAAGGTTTTTCTTTTTGCGTTAGCTTTAATTTCTTTTTGCATGTTTTTTGACTTAAATATCAATAAAAAGACAATTATAACATATATTTTAACATAATATTATTACGAACAATTTCCAGTAAATTATAGTTCTAAATTTTTTTTCTACATTAGTAAGTTTGTAAATTCACCATTTCAAATAAGTGATGTCCAAACAATTCTGAAGCCAAAAGCAGTCGCTTCACGTTGACAACAGATAGGTTGTTCCATACTCACCTGTGCTTTCTAGGACGTTTGAAACACACATCAATGTTGAATCGTGTTCCAACGTCGAGTCAATTAAATACATTTGCAAATACGTAAACAAGGGTAGTGACCAGGAAACGTTCGCTTTGCAAAGCACTGATCGGGATGAAGTGACCAAGTACCAGTCTGGTCGCTACATTAGTACTTCAGAAGCAGTTTGGCGAATGCTGGCGTTCTCTATACAAGATCGGCATCCAAAGGTCATGAATTCATGGACGTCCATTTTGAGAATGGCCAGCGCATTTTTCGACCTCGCCAATGTATTAGAGCGATTGGAAAATCCCCGCCAAACAACACTCTTGGCATTTTTAAATTGATTAAGGGAAACTTGAAAAATGATGGACACCAGCGGGACTCGAACCCGCGACAGTCGCCGTACCGTGGCGCCGCTCTGCCAACTGAGCCACCGTGTCACTGCTCGCATCCATCAAATTTCAAGTTCCCTTTTAATATTTACGTCTTGAGGGTGACGTTAGGTATTATCTGTTGGAATCTACGATTACCAACTCAGTGTTGTACCTTTACAGCTACAAACCATTAAACCGATAATACCAACCCAAATTTATATGACTTTTGGTATTTTTTATGCATGTTGCCATGCTAGGCTTAAATTTTAAATTGATTAAGGGAAACTTGAAAAATGATGGACACGAGCGAGAGAGGGACTCGAACCCGCGACAGTCGCCGTACCGTGGCGCCGCTCTGCCAACTGAGCCACCGTGTCACTGCTCGCATCCATCAAATTTCAAGTTCCCTTTTAGTATTTACGTCTTAAGGGTGACGTCAGGTATTATCTACGATTCCAACAGACGACTCTTGGCATTTTTACGTCTCTGTGAAGTTGATCTTTTTGCAAAGTCACTTACGTATGATGAGGTGCCGTCGTACTATACATACGACAAGCAAAGAGGTGTATTTAATCGACATCGACGTGGTCGTATCGTCGAAGGGTTTCCGGGAATCTTTATGGACACTGCATTGAGAAGGGTTTACACTGTGCAATGTGCATCCAAATAATGCCGAGTGCTATTATTTGCGGCTATTGCTTCACATCGTATAGGGGCCAACTACACTTGCATTCTTAAGGACAGTTGATGGTATGGAGTATCCGACATTTCGTGCAGCCCGCGTAGCACGAAATCTTTTGACGGTGACCAACACTGGGACAACACTCTCCTGGAGGCTAGCGTTAGTGATAGCCCAAGTCGCCTATGACATTTGTTTGCCATCATGTTGGTAAAGTCATTGCCATCGGGGGCAATCCACTGTTGGAATACGGTTTACCGGCTCCGCAACCATTAAATAATCAAGAACGTGGAAACAGGAAGTATGTCGCCGAAACAAATGATGACCAAGACGCAATGACCACCATCGTGAATGGCTACGTCACTAAATTTACCTCAGAGCAAGCGCAGATTTACAATATTGTCCTTGAAAGGGTTCGGCTCGGCCAGGGTAAAATGTTTTTCTTGGATGCTCCTGGTGGAACAGGGAAAACATTTATTACCACTGGCATTCTTGCAGAGGTGAGGAAACAAATAACGGAGGCAAAATTGTCTTCCGGAATTACTACCTCTCTCTCCCTTAGATGACAAAATATAAGCGCTCGCCATACTCTAGATACACATCAATTCGAAGCAATAAAACGACTGTTCTTGGAGAGTTACGCAATAGTTTTAAGAGACATTTGCTGAAATGTAGTCATAATTATAGTAAAAATGTACAATACCACATAGTGAAAGTTTTAGACAGAACTCAGCAGGAACAACATTCATGTGATGGATCGGCACATTCCTGTTCGTCGGTGATTTTAGGGAAATATTTTCTGACTTAAATGCTCTGTAAAACGTTCTTTATATATTTCACTTTATACACTGGATATACATAAATATCAATAAATAGTAATAT
The DNA here is from genome assembly GCA_946251915.1 of Abrostola triplasia. Lineage (NCBI taxonomy): Eukaryota > Metazoa > Arthropoda > Insecta > Lepidoptera > Noctuidae > Abrostola > Abrostola triplasia. The sequence goes on along the minus strand of OX276434.1, from coordinate 1,338,270 downwards.
TTAGACGGGGTATATAGAATTCTTCTCATTATTTCACGTTCTTGGATAAGTTGGTAAAGATATGATTTAATAGTGTGATTCCCGCGTTCGGCAAGATATTTGCTTATTCAAACAACATAATATTTTTAATTTTATTGGTTTATATGTTTAATAGAAATATTTTTTTACAAATAAACGATTTTTATCTTTATATGTTTTAACTCTCTAGCAGAAAGTGGACTGTAGGCATCCATCGTCAAGTTAAAGGTCTGTGATCCTCCTCAAAGTTATCCTTTTGTAGATAATCATCATAGACGTAGAAATTATGACAAATTGTAGCGCTGGCCATACTCATACCACACTATCACGCCTTTATTCCCCTAGGTAGGCAAAGGTATACATTTCGCCAGTAAAATAACTGGTCTCAATATTACAGGGGGCGAGAAAATTAAATTTTCATTTTTTTTTTCTGGTAAACAAACACACGGAACTCTCGCTCAGCAGTCGCATTTTACGAACACTAGACCAATAAGGCAGTCAAATTCTAAGTTCCACACAATTATCAAAGTATTTTTGTTGCTGGGGAAATCCTCATGGACTTCCTCCACCATGAGCGGACGGAGGGTTATGCCGGTCTCTTATACTAACTAAAACCTCAGGGTATCCCCCTAACAACCATAGGTTGAGGGACTCGCGTTCCGCGTATGCTACACCATCTCTTTAAACAAATTCTGACTCGCCTCTTCGCAATTGGTCCCGCTCACCACGTAGGTACGGCCTACGTGCCTTATGTCCCTTAAAACCGCCTTTTCTGTTTGAGCATCGAACTGCCCAAGTTCGTCGCCCACAGGCCCAACCTATGGGTGACGGACATGAGCAGTTCGTTTAAATTTCGGCTACAATAAATTTCAATACAAGCGCTTGGCGCATTTTGGCATACAAACTATCACCATTAGCACACGCAGGGGTAGACTTAATTAAGGCCTAGAAACCAGCTGATTTTTACACGGATTACTGTATGACGGTCGCTTCTGAGTTACCAGTCCACACTCTCTGTAAATGTTGTCTGCTGAAGACAAAACTACAACCGTAGTTCAGAGAAATGCATGCCGTCAATGTAGTACATAGATACAGTAAAACAAAGATACATTTAAAATTGAAATTCCTTATAAGCCAACAAATCGTGTCAATAACTTTCCTGTTAGTCACTCAATATTTACCGATCATACCCACAAAATCGGTAAAACAAGTAAACTAGCCCCATCTTAATTTGAAATATACCTTTATCATTAAAATACTATGTATATTACATTCGGTAAGTAATTTGTAGTGTTTTCCACTTATTTACAAAATCTAATTATAGTCTACTGGTGTTTTTACCCGAAATTCACGCGGACGAAGTCGCGGGCAACAGCTAGTCTTGTATAAAAAGGCATTTGTCCTGAAGTGTAACCATTATAGTTTGGTATTAATTTGTAATAAATATCATCATCAATAGAATCATCAAGTCACTGCTGGGTATAGGCCTCTCCGATAGCACGCCAGTGAGATTGATCTTTAGCCTTTCGCTTCCAACCGCTGCCAGCCATTTTACTATCCATTTTGTAATAAATATGCTACCACTAAAAGAAAATTATCAAACATAACATCACGTATATTCCCCGAAGGGGTAGGCAGAGGTGCACATATAGTACACCCACATTTCGCCAGTTATGTTTTAGGTCCCAATGTAATAGGGGGCGAGCCTATTGCCATCAACCGGGCACAGATCCAGACTCCGTGCTGTTACTGAGAATTACCTAATGGAAAAACCCAGTAACATTTTGCCCGACCCGGGATTCGAACCCAGGACCTCGTGCTCAGAAGTCGCGCTTAGCAACCACTAGATCAACGAGCAAACAATTGCTACTTAAATGAAACAGACTTTATATTTCAAATCAATTCTAAAGCGAACCGTTCAAGAAACACCAATACTTATTTAATTAAAAGCTTGTTCATTGTTTCGCCCCCTAAATTGATAGGAAACTTCTTGTTTAATTAGCAAACGTTTTAAATAACTTAAAGTCATCTAGCCAAGTCGATAAACATTTCAAATTGAACATTCTTTACTTATCTTTTAGGGTAAAAACTTTAGGACGCGCTTTGAAAAGTTTTGAAGATACCTTTTAGATAGGGTGTTATACTTTAGGCACAGTGATAACAGCGTAATATGAGCGTTATTAACTTTGTTTTTTTTTTATCTGACTCCCTGGCTAAGTGTGACTGCTAAGCATGAGGTCGTAGCTTTAAAACCTGGGCCAGGTTTAGTGGTACTGGTTTTTCCAGTAGGTAATTCTCAGTATCAGCACGAGTCTGGATTTGTGCCCGGTTGGTGGCGATAAGCTCGCCCCCTATTATATTGGGACTTATAACATAGGGGCCAAATGTGTGTAGGTACTATACATCTGTACCCCTACTTCTTCAGATGCGAGACTGATGTTAAGTTTTTTTGTTAATCTTTCATATAAATACCGATAACAAAATATGTAGGTAGGTACACCCCAAGCTTAACACGTACGCAAATCGTAAATTCTACCCCAAAACAATGCACCGTTAAACAATTATACTCAGGGAAACGAATAAGAATTTATAATCCTGCAACCCATTTAAAGTCGGAGTAAGGTAGGTGACACACGAGGGTGTATCGCGAGACACTCAAGACACAAATGTCGACCAAGTGATTTCCGATCCAACCCACAAGAAGGACAAGGATGTATAAATAATAGAATAGCTAAATAGCTATGTTCATTGATATATTTTAATGAATAAATTATTTATTTCTGTAAATAGGTTTCACAAAAACTTTCACACGTCAGATTTCAATAAAAAAAAAACTAGATGACGTCGGCATTTCCTAACTGACTACCTCTGAGAAGAAATGCCGAAACAACCTCAGGTATTTGACTTAACTACCGCGTTTGAGTCTGTCTTTATTCATCAGTCTTTACTATCCTACTAATAATAATGTTAACGCGATACTGTGAGGATGGATAGATTGTAAGTTACTTCTTCACGCAAAAACAATTGGTCGAATTTCGACAAAACTTTATAGTAATATAGTGTATTCATCAGAATTATAATAAGCTATAATTTACAATAATCAATATACAAGGCACCTCTATAATTGTAAAATTAAAAATTACAAACGTGGTAGGAAGTTAGGTATAATCAAACTTACACAAGAGGCTTCCTGACAACCGCCTCAACAAAGTGCAAGACATTTGGGCAAGAATTTCCCAACAATACGTAACAAAAGCCCTGATGTTCCTGTAAGCTACGTTTTATGAATCGATATTCAACTCATTTAGGAAGAGATCTCTATTGTTTCTTGTTCATCCTGTCCAAACTCTGTTGTTGCTTGTTCAATGAACAACAGGGTTTATGTTACACTAGGTGCGCCCCGCGGTGTTTTTCACTACATTTTTTCAAAATAAATAGTAGCCTATGTGTTAATCCAGGGTGTCAGCTACCTTCATACGAAATTTCATTAAAATCCATTCAGCAGTTTTTACGTGAAAGAGTAACAAACATCCATCCATACTTCAGTAGTTTACTTACAAACGAATGCGTTTATAATATTAGTTGGGATTTGGTTCAGAATTTGATACTCACATGTCCTGCATCTAGCGTCTCAAAACGCAACATCTAACGTGGGTTTGTTAACTAACTAAACTACTGAGTTTGCGTTATTCTTTTGTTAGAACACACAAAGGATAATGTCATTTATCTCTTAGAAGTGCTAGTACAGAGCTTCCACGAGTATTCAAACGTAAACCCAGTGTATCCTGGAAGAATCAATTATCTTTATAGTCTGGCCTATCTCTTTATGTGGATTGACCTATTTCTATGTGACAAATTAAGAACTAGGGAATAAAATCAATGAAATGTTACTTTAGAAATATATGTACGCTCGTTAAATAACGCGTGTTTTCTTAGTGTCACAGGACCATAGATTTTTATTACACACGATCCATGAATCCTCTAGAAGTTTTAATATATTTTTGGTGGACAAGTCCTAGTCACTTCCAGCTCGTGTACCTCTACACAGCACTTTTGTCTCATGCCATGGGTCTCCGCTCACTTCGCTCGATCGAGCGCTTATTCGCGAATACGCTCGTTCCACCGCTCAGCAGGTGATCGGTGGAAAAAATACACGTCGATAAGCCTCGTTTAGAATCTCTTGTGGTATGCTGTTGGTGTCGCAGTTATATGTTAGAAGTTTGATGGTGTAGCCTGTCATTATTTCATCAACATCATCATCAGCCGGAACACGTCCACAGTTGAAATTTATAATAATTATTATGTATTTAACAGTATAGCGGTGCCTCCATTTCAATGGTCTTTTTTGTATCATCATGAGCTAATAGTCACTTGAAAAAATTTAAGCAGACCGCTGCTTTGCTTTATAGAGCTCGCATTGTAGAGATTGGCCAGTCAAAAAGGATGGTAGCGAGATTGACAACCTAGGGGGCACCTAAACTTTGGGGTGCAGAAGAGACTTCACTAGTCAACTATCGTTATACCTTATATTGCGTAGGAATAGTTAGCTACAGTAGTCTTTGAGCTTGGGCGGTAGAAATTTATTGCGATCCCGCCTCCCTGCCATCAAAAGCGCAGCGCAGACATTGTGAGCTTTTTAGTGTGTAGGCCCCTGTGGATATTTTTTTGCGTTCATGGGGGAGAGTTCTGCAAACCCCCGTCGTCTCCCGGCGGCAAGGGATGCGTAATGCATTTACCTCACTCCAAAAAAAAGGAAAGTCTTTTAGCTAAGGATCCCATTTAAGCCCATTAATACTAATCTAAAAATAACATAACAAATAAACATACCTTTTACATTTTATAAATAAATTAAAAAGCTAATTCCTAATTACATAATTAAATCAATATTTAACTGTTTCATCTTGATCTCAACATGGCGATGTACACATAATTTTTATACCAACAAAAACCTTCTCTGAAGTGAATTCAGATCAAACGGATTTCTCCAAATTCTTCAACTGAACATTGAAACAAAATATCATAGGGACGGGCCGGTTAAATTAACCGTAACAGAAGAATTTATCCGAATTAGACGCACTTCGGATACGCCAACTGGGCTCGTGCACTTGACTACTGAATACGATTTGGGTTTAGGAATCCTGCAAGCGAAGCGTTTTTAATTTTATTTTGTTCATCTTATTCGTCGAAGATTTGCCGTGAGTGGTAAAGTCTGTGGTTACTATTGAAGTAATATTAGTGATTTCACAATGGCTTCTAAAATTTGTAAGTCTCATGTCTGGTAAATACCTGAGATTATTTTTGTATTTGTATCGACACTTAATGAGACTAATTATTTTATTGCGTTGCAGTACCTCTTAGAATCGTATTTATATTACAAAAAATAGTACTCTAACTAGTGATTCAGCACGCACATAGAACCTATGTTTTCAGGCATTATCCATAATGGGGCACTTTCCATCTATCTATATTATTTAAAGTAAAACACAAATGTAACATAATTTAATACTGGGAAACGTTTTAAAATGCGAGCGTTTCAACCGCTTAAAGAAGCTAAAACAGCAGCCAACCTAAAGTATAAAAATCCGTTTTATCCGCTGGAAACCGATTCGGAAAATGGTGCGGTTCATAAAAAGGACTATATCCAATTTGTAGGATCCGACTAAGCATGGCCGGACACTGTGGTACATTTAAATTAGGAACGGAGATTTGCTCACGAAATACTGGACATAATAAGGGTTCCTTTTTTGAAATTTGGTCCGTATTAATTTAAAAAGGTTTTTTACTGCACATTTACTTAAAATTACAGGCCGAAAATAGAATACTGATTCCTTTTAGAACGGGTTTACGTTTTGTCGTTGTTTTTGTCAGAAGCCCGAAATTGTTTCATATGATCAGACATTGGTTGGTTTTACTCATTTAATTATTTTAAAGTAAGAATACTAACAGCCTAGTAAGATTAATTAATTTACAGTCTACTCTATTTCAGTTTTTTTTTTCTAAAACATATATAAACTTAAATCATGTTATAACACATCTTTTTAAACGGTATCGATACACATAATATAATAGCTTTACTGCTAAAATAGAGGCATATATTTATCGTGTACACAACTAAAATAGAAAAACTAACCAAATTAATTTGGCAGATGGTGACTCAATCCCAAGACGCGTGTAACAATCGCAATCTCATCAACAGGGTACAAACACCGATTACTAGACAATTTTAATTAAATCAGAACACCCCAAGTAAAGCCGAGCGTCAACACTTGACCAAATTCCATTTACATGTCGGCCCACCCTTAATTATATTCCTTTATTAAGAAATCCTGTACGCAAATAGGTGTTACCAGATGCAAATGACGCGACAATGCAATAACCTATCATTACGACTGGGACGCTGAAGGTAGGGGTACGCACTAGGGTGTGTAACAGCTGCGGTTATGGGACGACTCAGAATGGTACACATCTTAACGCGTTAAAAGGCTTTGGGTTTTGAAATGTCAAGAACTGACTAGCGTAATTGATGAATATTATCAAAAGAATTTAGAAGTCTTTTTCTTCTTGAAGAAAGGGTATCTGGGAGTCGTAAGAGGTGACTAAGGAAAAATCCAGAAGTTGGGCAGTGTCTTCTATAACTTCACCACCAATACTCTGATCCCGAAGCCGCTTGCCAAGCGTGGGGATTATTACATTCCCCCCCCCCCCCCAATTCTAAGAGGGAGGCCTTTGTCAACACTGGACATGTTTCGACTGATGATGAATGAATGAATGAATGAAAATATAGGTTTTACTAACGTGAATATTCGGGAATGGAAAAAGCCAGAAAAAAATTTGGTAAAAAAAACTGTCGCGTCTAAAACGCTGCGTTTTCTCTACACATTGCGAATAAAATAAGTAATTTCTAATTGGATGGAACGCATATTTGCATATAGATTGCATTGGGTCTCAGCGGCGACACTTGAGGATTCTATCTTTTGCGAGAAATAAGTCCGTTGGTTAACCCGCCGCGTTCTTCTGTGGTCTAGACGTCCTTTTTAGTTATTCGACTGATTGGACCTGGATTGCATCAGCGACGGTAACAAGAGTGATTGTTATTTAAATCTAGCTATTCAGTCAGATCTCTTCCAGAGTTTATGTCATGAGATAAGAGATTTTTTTTAAGTTAATCATAAAAAGTTATAAAATATATACATACGGCTATATTATATGATTGTCTAGGCAGGGGCACTAATAACATCGATATGAAAGTCGTTCAATATTATATGGATGCATGTCTTTAACTATTTTTATTGATTTCCTTCTAAGATTTTCCTACAAGCCGCAATCGGAGGACACTGTCTAGCTAGAAGTATAAATAAACCTAAATTGAAAAAAACCAAGCCCTGAGTCGCTGCTTATCATAATTATCCACTAAACTAAATCTTTCAAAAAAATATTTAATCCAAACCAGATCATTTTATAAAAGCCACTGCGAATACTATCAAAAACTTTCAGCAAATTAAAAAAGTTCGAGTTCCGATTAGACCTATTCATTATTAAGCGAAAACCGGCTAATGTGAAAAAAATCTCGTTACTGAGTCGGAAGTTACCGAAAGTTTCCGAAGTTAGCCGAAGTTCCGCCCCTTTGATAGGCCGCAACTATTGGCAGCGGATAAGTTTCACCCAGGAAAGGATGTTTGGTGTAAGCGATTGGTTTATTACACGGTAAAAAAATCCTTGCAAAAAGCATACGACGACGCTATGCATGTTCGTAGAACAACGCGTTCAGAGTGTTGATGGAGGCTGTCGCGGTACTGTAGCGCGAGTGGTATGTTCGGCATGGCTTCCATGTGAACACGCGTAAGCGCTGTGCATCGATGCTGGCGCGGGTGTGCGATAGGCCCAAAGTCATCTAAGCTGCGTGCGCCGACCGGTGGGACTCGGTACTGATGACTCACTGGATAGGCCTAGACGCAAAACCAAACGCCTGATAAGTTTGTAGTTATGTTGTTTAATAACACTAGGCAAAGAATATTGTTACTAACAAATATATGGACCAGGACTCTAATTAGCTTCTTCTATGTAACGATCATCAAGCTTGATTTCTTTGAAGAGGTTGGCAGATATTATTTTGCTCAGCCGCATTGCTGACCGCCTATTTCCATTGCAAATGCGATAAAATTTGATTTGGTAAAGACGGTTGATCGACAATCCGGCGGTATCCACGCAATTAAACTCGTGGGCGAAACTAGCTGGGCAATAAAAGAACCTTACAAGAACCGACATTCTTACTATATTCGGATTAAAATGTGCAAATAGGTACTTTTTACGAGCTAACCTCTTTTCCCCTACACCACGCAACACGGATGAGATCAAAGCAAGCCGTTCACGACATCATTAAATGACTACTATACAACCATCAAATCAAATTTGCTGTCACTATCAACCTTAACACCATTACATAACAACCAATTTCCTTTACCTTACATTTCTGTTTAACTTTGTCGAAGTCCATGCGTGATTTCCTATAAGCACTATGATGATTATACTATTGAACGCATTTATGGAATTGTCGTCTTTATGTGTGTGTCATTAAGGTGATATTGGCGTACAGTTTTCGTTGTTAATTATTGCTTTAAGCTTACTTCAGCTTTGATGTTGAACAAAGTAAGGTATTAGTGTTGAAGATTTGTAGTGAACTGTTTGTTAATCAATTAGTGTTAATTATATTATCGATGCATTATAAGTAAGTAGGTATGTATAGTACCTTCAGTTGCCTTTGAGGGAGAATATCAAACGTTTCTATGGAAATGAATGTGCTGTTACATTTTTACGGGGTTTGTTTGAATCCAATATTATTATATTACAGATGAGAGTTAATGTGACAAGTCTATGGAGTTTTTACTTAGTTTACGGTGATTGGAAATCTAACGCTTTAAGAAAAAATATCGGTAAGTGTGGTAGGTGAGGATTTACATTGGTGACAAACGCCTTTTAATTTACTGAAAAAGTGGAGGTTTTTATGTTACTTAATGTTTATTTTTGTATATAGGCAGGGTACAGAACATCTTTCAAAATAGGGAACCGCTTTTTTATAGCTTTGTATTCTAATAGAAAATTTTAGCCGAACAATTGAACATAACATAACATAACATCACGCCTGTATTCCCCGAAGGGGTAGGCAGAGGTGCACATATAGTACACCCACATTTCGCCAGTTATGTTTTAGGTCCCATTGTAATAGGGGGCGAGCCTATTGCCATCAACCGGGCACAAATCCAGACTCCGTGCTGTTACTGAGAATTACCTAATGGAAAAACCCAATAACACTTTGCCCGACCCGGGATTCGAACCCAGGACCTCGTGCTCAGCAGTCGCGTTTAGCAGCCACTAGACCAACGAGGCAGTCAGACAGTTTTTGTATGAATATGACATTATTAAACGCGATATAGGTAGCCTTAAATGCGAATAATCAATAGTCATGCAATCAGGCCTAAGATTAACTTATACGCCTTATTACCTTTAAAAAAAGCAAAGCTCCCACGATTTCTGCTGCCGCATGGTTTTGCTTCCGTCTTTATTGAAGTCGTATATTAATTGTATTTATTAACAAAATAGTTTTATTTTACATAACATTGAATTTCTTAGTCCTCAGACCATCAAAACATTTTTATCCTTTCCATTTAGGAATTCCTCAGGTTCAAATATAAGGAACGTTTCCCTGAAGAACCTTGTAGCCGTACAATATAATATTGTTAGCAACACATGTCCGACGTCTGGACCCTACTCAGACTGCTAACGTATTTATGTTTTAAGGTCTCGCCAAATTGGAGCGAACGCCCGTGGACGCGCGAGGCGAGGCGCCGTAATTTTGCGAAATTACTGAAATTTTTGTGTGAGTGTGTGAAGCGTTATGTGATAACAGACAAGAAATAATAATACATAGAAAAGAAATAAATAATAGAAAGAAAATAGTGAAAAAATATCACACTATTCACATCATATTAATATTATAAAGGCGAAAGTTTGTGTGTTTGTATGGTTGTTACCTCGTCACGCTCAAACGGCTCGACCGATTTTAATGAAATTCATATGGAGGTAACTGACACCCTAGATTAAGACATAGGCTACTTTTTATCCCGAAAAAATATAGCGGGGCGCAGCTGGTTAGATAATAATACTAAATTTACACAATCGTGTTTAAAACGCTCAAATGCCATAACTTTCCACTGAAAATCCAAAACCTGCTCAGAAAGAGTTGGAATTCGCGCTTTCTACCGCACTCTAGTGAGCAACCGTGCTGATCAATCCTTACTCATTCATTCGAGCAGTGACTTATTCTTCCAAAAGAAGTTTCATGTTTCACAGACATATTAAACAGATAACATAATTATTATAGATATGATTGAACTCGCTTCGAGTTCACCACACGATAAGTTTAACATTCACACAGAAATAGAAGTATTAATTGTTCTTCTAACAATGGTATAACTTTCTTTAAGATCACAAGACATGTTTCCCTAACAAGAAACATTTAGGAAGTCGTAGAAAGTTAAACACGCGTCTATACGTCACAGCGTCGCGTGACGCGTCACGGCCGAGTTTCGGATCAGTGTGAACCCTTACCACTAATGACAAAGAGGCCTTGGTTAAGGATATAATATTTAGTTTGGAATAGGACCATAATATATACGTACGTTTTGTACGAGGAAACTAGGTACATAGAGGGAAATTTCTCTTTTATAAGATGCTTCTGTCTAAGACCAGTCCTAATTATTCTCTGTCGCCTCGGGGTAATAGAAGGCTAGTAATTAAAACGGACTCAAGGGCCAATTGCGCTAACATTTCCAGTTGCTAAGCTAAGGACTTGGAATTCGATGCTAGAGAATGAGATGTGTTTCTATTCTTCTTCTCGGCGAGTCAAATTAGATTTTAGCGGCCCAAAATTCATATTCACTAATGAGGTTGGCTGACGTGTACCTATACTGCACCCACATCTTGCCAGTTACAAGTCCCAATATAGTAATATAGGGCTAATAGCCATCATCACGAAACATCGGAAGACATCTACTGTCAAGGCCTCGCCCTTAAATAAGCCATCAATCGGTCTCAAATCTAGACTCCGTGCTGCTACTGAGAATTGCCTAATAGAAAATCCCATTAAGAGTTACAGTTTAGATCTGTATTTATGAAGTACAAAATATTATTATTAAGAGTATACTGTCCCACTGCAGGGCAAAGGCCTTCCCTACTCTTTCTCCGATACAAAAATATACGGTCTAAAAAGACGCCTGGAAGACGACTACTACTATACCTTAAAATACATTCCTTATTTCCCAATAAGCTTCCTCACCCACGTATCCATCTGTATCCCAAACTCATCATAACTATCCGAATACTTTGTCAAGAGTTTCTTCGGATAGCAAGCGTTAATGACGCCTGAACAAGTGCTAACAAGTGCCCTTCGTATGCCTGTCACGTGCCCGTCAGGCTACATAAACAGGTTTGGACATGTTGCAAAAATGGAGACAGGTGTAATAAGGGAAGTTTGGATTCCGGGAAGATGTTTTGGACCATGAAAAGCATTAAAGTTTGTGATGAAGAAATGTTGGAGAAATGAAATTATTAATTTAAAAATACCATTGGGGGTGAATGCAGAATACATGACTTTTAATGTGTACCATTTGATTTTTCCTATATAAGACATCACAGACTTATTATGCAGATGAGACAAAATATATCTAGTGTCTGTGCTTTTGTTCTTTTGTATGGTTGTTACATGATTTCTCTGACAATTATGAGCCGATTTTTAAAATTCTTTTTATAATCAATAGAATAAAAAAATAAATATAAGAGAGATAAAATAGGTATTATTTTTCACTTTTCTATTCGTATTTTGAAGGCGGATATTTTTTTTACTTATTTTAAGTTAACAAAAACTAGCGTAACCTAACGTATCCATAACTATTAATAGATCAAATACCTTTAAAATAAGCTTTGTTGAGACAGTGTTAATATAAAACTCTACAAAGAGCGAGACTCCCTATTATGATGATGAATAATGCAACCGGCCATAGGATGAATGGGAAACTGAAACATTAGTCAAAGTCGAAAAGTGTTTTATTCATATAAGTCACTTACAGAAGCATACTACCCGGTTATGAAGGTATACAGCATCATGTATGTGTGAATAATGCACAAAAGAAAGTATTCGCCACATACTACTAATTCACTGCGATCCCCAAGCCGCTTGCCAAGCGTGGAGATTATGGCAGTCCCTTCCCGTACCTAAGGGAGAGGCCTTTGTTCAACAGTGGACGTCTTCTGGCTGATGATGATGACTTAATTTATCAAGAAGTAAAATTCTGGGTGTGCATAAGAAAAATAGACGTCATTATAATTATTTAATTTTAATAAAATCAAATAATGGTATTGAAATATCAAACCGCAGATTTGTATCTGCGTAATCTACTGTATTTGTTACTTCAGTCCTAATGATAATAGCTTTTGTCCTTACAGAGAAGGAAGCTTATTTTGTATTCATCAACACGTTTGCTTATTCCAAGGTCATCATCAATCAAGAAACCACTAAGTTTTTCAAGCAAGCAATTTTGAACATTAAGTACATTATTATAATATGAATTATTGCTTAAATGGTTCTTAAGAAGCAATTTATTAGATTTATTAGTTTTTTTTCCAAAATTTGAATCATCACTAGAATTTAATGTCGCCTATTTAAATTAAGACCCTTATGAGCGCATGAAAATACATGAAGTATTTTTAAGCAAACGCCGTGATAATGTAATAACAACATCGCTAAAGATGAGCGATGTTAATACAGATTTAAAATAAGCAGAACTATTTTAACCATACGCAAATCTTTGGCGCAAACATGGCTAACCAATTAAGTCACCACAAAGATAAACCCCAATTGTGCGGGATTGGCAAACTGTACTGAATAAGTCTGAACGAGAACAGGGACTAGTGATGTGCCGTCAGGGTCGAAAGAATCCCACTGTTTTGGAATACTTGCTGCTACTTGAACAAATTTTGTTACCCACGACGGAACGGAGAAGGTTCATGTGATTAGGCTGAGAGGTTGTTTGTTTGTATCTATGTATGCTCAGATTATTGCAAATAGTCTCAAAAATGGGTTGATAGATTTTCATGCGGTTTCCTAACAAGTATATGGTTCTTTAGTGATAGTTCTTAGCTATCATTAATTACAATTTTTCTACTAAAACGTTTATAAAGGTCGTGGGTTTTTTTTTAAATTTTGTTATTGATATCCACTATTACATAGGCAAGAATTTAGAAACCTTTACGGTATATACTTAATAGCGGTCAAAGATAGCAAAAGAGATCTAATACATCTGGTCACTGGAATAGTTTCAGGCCAGATATTTACAAAATTAAAGCGAGAAAACTATTTTATATATATGTATTTGTATTTGCTACTAACATTTTATTCTTCAGATATTTACAATTAACGTTTTCATCTTATCTTTTCATCAACGATTTATTTTAATCTCGGTGATGAATAAAAACAAGTCAGGCAATTAAGGTTTTATACAGCAAACGAGAATTTATTAACACAAATCAACATCAAATTTTCCCAAATGAAAATAATGGACTGCCTCGTAGGTCTAGTAGTCGCTAAGCGCGACTGTTGCTGTGCTCAGCAGTCGCGCTTAGTGACCACTACGCTGTCGAACTCCTAGGTTTGAATCCCGGATCGGGAAAAGTGTTACTGGGTTTTTCCATTACGTAATTCTCAGTAGCAGCACGGAGTCTGGATTTGTGCCCAGTTGATGGCAATAGGCTCGCCCCCTATTAACATAACTGGCGAAATGTGGGTGTACTATATGTGCACTTTTGCATACACAAGGGGTATCCTTCGGGGAATACAGGCGTGATGTTTTGTTACGTTATGAAAATAAACGACAGTACATAAGAATACATAATACTATTTCCCGGAATAGCCTTAACTGATATCCCGGGCAGTCCCATCCCTATTAAAGCCAACCTAACGATTTGCCTGATTCTCTGTTTGTTTAGGACTTAATTTAATTGATAGGTACGTTCCCGTGATTGGGTGATTTTGGGTTTCGAGGATCGAGTGGTCTTACCTGTCTACATTATGTATTGCGTATATAGGATTACTTATCCCTTCTCAATGCTCATGTATATGTCGTTACACGTTTTTCAATTTAAGGGGACTTCATATGTGTATTGTCATTCTTTGTGCATGTAGGCGTATCACACACCTTAATTTTGTCATATTGGGCAGTAAAGTATTATTAAAGTATACACTTTTAATTCATAATTCACTGAAATGTGGAGAACCAGCATTACATTACATAACATCACGCCTGTATTCCCCGAAGCGGTAGGCAGGGGTGCACATATAGTACACCCACATTTTGCCAGTTATGTTTTTTAGGTCCCAGCACGAAAACCAGCAATTATACCGGTTTTTGTAAAAATAATTATGTTATGATCTATGATTAATTTCATGACATAGGTTTGAGCTTGCGACCTTTGACTTGACAGTCGTTGGACTGGTCATACGTTCGGATATTTTTTTAAAAGCCGCTCTTTTTAATTATTTTGTTAATTCCCTAAACACCCATTTTTTTTAAAGTTGTGTTTATTTTGTGACCCTTTTATATTAAAGTTGCGAGTCTCTTTAGTTGACTAACCTATTATTAATAAACTATGGTTCAAACAATACCAGGAACTTAGCTAGTGCATAATGTATTCAATAGAATGCTGTGCATTACACATGAATGACGTAGCGCCCCTGTTTAGGGTTCCGTGGTAGCGCCCGTGGCTAATAGAATGTCGATGACGTGGACCGTGATGAGGCGTGACGTGTGGGAAGGGTTCCGTAGAGGAATAAAAAATCTGACTTATTAAATTCTGTAGTTTTGAATTTCGCAGAAAATTCGATGTTATTTAGTGTCAAAAGCAAATAATTAATGGATGTATACAGATTTATTTTTATTGAACACGAAAAATAAACCTAAGTACAATATGATCTCACTAATATTATAAAGGCTATACTTTTTATCTTTTTACCGAAAAAATGTAGCGGGTAACACCGCTGGGCGCAGCTAGTTAAGGATAATATACAGTCAGCGGTCTTATCGCACTAAGCAATCTTTTACAGATAACCTTAGGATGGACAGAGTTGATTGATTAATCCAGTCTTAATAATATGATATTTATAATGACATTAATCATGAAGTAAATCTCGGTAGAATTTTTTTTTTAGTGTCTTACAAAAGGAAAGGGGTAAAATTTCCTCTTAAATATAGAACCTCTAAGTATAGAGAATCAATTAAAAGTACATACAACTAAATAGTTTAATTAGTATAAAATTTAACAGAACATTTCAATTGTATAATGTAGGTAACTACTAGGTATAAATAGGCTACAGATAAATAGCCAAAATGACCTTTTACGTTTAGCCAAAAACCCATGAGAGCCGTTGTGTTTACCATAAGAATAAAAATTAAATATTCAAGAAAAACATATACCAGCCATTGTTTCAGTAATGTACTGCACGGCGGTATCCCTGGGGTAAGCAGAGCCATCTTTCTAAATGACTTAATGAAGATTGAGTGCGGTACTGAAAGACATTTTCAGAATATATTTGTATTTGAATGTTTTAAATATATATTGGATTTGGGTACATATAAAAATGTGGCCCATTTGTTCCTACGCAGTTTTTGGGGTGTTTTTTTGGGGTTTGTTAATCCCTGGCAGTAATCATTAATTATTTCTAGTAGGTACTCAATATGCAGGGCTCATGGAATTTTATGTTTCAAAATACCAAGCTCACGAATGGTCTGCTAAAAGATATAATTGCTTTATTTAAAAAAATATCATGGTTGGATGACCATTGTGATTTTTAATAGGACCTTGACAATTTCAAGCTTTAGAAACATAACACCCCTTATTTTGCGTCGCGGTTAAAAAGAACAAAGATTACTGGTATTACGATATGAATTAAACTTTTTATAGTTATTACATAGCATACCTATTAGGATGCCGAGTGGTATCTGGCCTAGAATTGATCACCTCTTATGTTTATTTCCTCTCGTGGGTGTCGTTAGAGGCGACTAAAGGAAAATCCAGAAGACGGGCAGCAGTTTCTTCTGTAACTTCACCACCAATACTTGCTACCATCCACGTCGACGGACAATTACGACGAATCTACACCATGATACACCAAGGGCCTCCCCTTGGAGTAACATGGTACCATTGTTCAACAGTGGACGTCTCATCAGTTCATGATTGTCATCCATGGTTTATAAGTGAAAAAAAAAAACATTTTAAACAAAATATAATATACGGAACCATTACTAAGTGTGATAAACAGATGCTACCTAAGTCTATTGAAATCTACATTATCCTG
Organism: Abrostola triplasia; assembly: GCA_946251915.1. Classification (NCBI taxonomy): domain Eukaryota; kingdom Metazoa; phylum Arthropoda; class Insecta; order Lepidoptera; family Noctuidae; genus Abrostola; species Abrostola triplasia. The sequence continues at coordinate 1,321,850 of OX276434.1, read as the reverse complement.
CTATTTTTCATCGTCGCATGGTTAACGCGATTATACGGTGTGTCCATATGTAGGGTGGCCCGACCCCATCAATGTGGTTATCGTAGTGTTTCCAATGCATTGAACAATTTCAATGGCTTTTTATAAAAACCATGGGCTTTGAAATGTCAATAGTGCTCGTTTTTTTCTAACTGAAGTTTCAGTGAACTGGATTTGTTTTATGTTTTTATTTTTTTTATGTTGTTTTTTATTTTTCGTTTTTAATCTTGTTTGTGTAGTGCCAGTTTGTATTGGGTTTTTATATCGAGTGATATATTTAGCTAGGGTTGTATAGCTATTGCGCAGTCGCTCTGTGAGGTCAAGCAACGCTCGCTGCGGTCTGTACTTGGAATGGTGGTAATGTATTTTATGTAATACATTTTCTCGCAATAGTTTCACAACTTGTTTAGTTAGGATAGATTTATAACGTCTGTAGATCACGTAAATATTACTTCCACACAAGAATCAAACCTAAACCCTTAGCAGAATATTCAATTTATCTACGGAGCCAGTTATATCGTCAAGTTCAAAGAAAGATAAATATTGAACTCAATGTAAACATGAAATTCTTTTGAAGCATCAGGAAAACTTTATTCTTAAACATAAATACACAAATTCTAAAAAAGGTATGTAAAAGAAAATTCTGGTGCTAGAGGAAGACAAACAGACATTCATTTCCGGCGCCACCTGGCGGCGGGGGGCGTCAACCACACAAAGTACGCCACTTCCGGTTAATCTTCTGAAAGCAAGTCACTCGAAGATTTTTCTTTTTTGTTAAAAAACGTGTTTTTGACTTGAATTTAGGGATGTTCAAGATATAACTGTATAAAGAGAATGTTTGTCGATTGAAAGGTTTGTGATTTTTTTATATAAAATTGCAAATAAACTAGTTGTCAATTGAATGATTGTTATGATAATATTAATTAAAATCAATACAGTAATCAATTTAAATTAATTAGATCCTTTATTACAGAATGCGGCAATATTTACTAAAACTCTGATAAAAAAAAAATGTTTATATAAAAATCAAGTATTAAAAAAACCTAACGTAAATGCTCCTATTACCGCCAGTTTTAGCTGTCTTAGGATTCACTTTAAAAAAATAGATATAAGCTATTATGTTAGGAAAGATGTTATAATTTATTATTAATCTCAACGAAGTATTCTTTGCAATTCAGTACTGAAATTCAATATTCAGAAACACAATAGCTACTAAATAATTGTTTTATCCAAAAGAGTAGTTGCTTCTATTACCGACCCATAGAATGCGGCAAGATTCTATTACCGATTTTTCTACTTCTTTTACCGACCGCTATGAAGTTGTCACTTCTTCTATACTATTAAATAAAAAAAATCGTTTTTAGGGCATTTGTTAAATAATAACAATAGTTATGAGATCAACATTATTACAATTATATGAACATAATTATTTATTGCAACGCTTAAAGCACTTAAGTATACACTTATTATTAGTTATTTTAATTAATACAAAATATAATTAGAAGCGTTCTAAGGGGGAGGCCTTTGTTCAGCAGTGGACGTCTTCCGGCTGATGATGATGATGATAATTAGAATCAGAGTCAGATGGAAAAATAATTATGTCGTTTCCAACAATTGGTCCTTAGTTACAGGAAAACCTGACTTCCCGAGATAGAAAATCCAGTCTACCAGTCATTTTTCTTCCTCTTTCGTTAAAATAGTTTGTATTCCACAATGTTCATTTATATATTTATTATGCCTCTTGTCACGCAGAGTTGTCCTCGGTATGCCATAGGTTTTTGAAGCTTCGTATATGCTGGTCCCTTCATTTATAGTTAGAAGCGCAGCTTCTAGTTGAGCAGAGGTGTACTGCTTGCGCTTCTGCGGCTCCATGATTCTATAAAAAACTCAATTTTTTAAGATATGTGGAATTTAATTCTTCGAAAGAAGCTTTAAAAAGTTACATGGCCCCCATTCCGTCCCGCCATTTTTATGCCATGAAGCCATGAATGAGACTGGATAGCAAATATTATCTTATATTAGTAACGTGACGAAATCTCTCAAAACGTTACATATGCAAGAAATAAGCCAATTTGTTCAAAATTATAGGTACATTTTGTCATTGTGTACTGTAATATTACCAAAAATATCGTCACAGCTGTGAGTCGGTAATAGAATCAAGTATGAAGATTACAATATTCTATTAGCGACCAATAAAATTAATAATAAACAGATAAAATATCTGCTCTATGGAATACTGTTAAATTCGATCTCATTGCTATATTATTTCTTTTAATGTCAGTTAATCTTTAATTTAGATAATAAAGGTTATTTATAGTATAATATCATTATAATAATAAGGATATTGTCTAACGTTGAATCGAGTTTTACACAAAAACTTTAAGAAATAGCGTAGTCGTTAATAGATCTAACGAAGTGAAATAATTCTAAGAATTGAACAAGAAAAAAAATTAATCAAATGAAGTAGTTAGTTTATAATATATATTATTTTAATACTTAATGTTCTCAAAATTTAACAACGCCATAGGTCGTTATTAGAATCAAGTTTTGAAATTTGGATTCTATTACCGCCTTAAATTAAAACATGATTTTATAACACAAAAACCAATAAAAACTATTATATTAAGAGTTAGTTTAGAAAACGAATATATACGTTACAGTTGTATTGTGATAGCAAGAAAACAAATACATTTTTAGTGTGTTATTTTCCTTAAGTAATATTTAGGTGTACTTACGTAGCTGGGGAGGCGACACTATGAAACTTGCGTCCGCTGCGGGCTCGTCCCACTCACAGTCAAATTATTTCTTTCACTGGCTATTTAAACACACAAACTTTACTCTTTTTGTTGTCCAACAAAAATACGTAACCACTTTTAAGGTATGACTTTTCTGGAACCCTATATTATGTCTAATATAAGCGTTTTAAAAATTAGATCGTTAATAGAGTACACATTTTAGGGGGTCGTTAATAGGAGCTTTTACGTTATTATAAATTAAATTGACGAAATAATCACGTTGCATTTTCCAATTATTACTGCATTTTAGCTTACCATGATCAACATGCTAAAATGGCACTTAAAGTCATTCAAGCCAAAAGGTTGGTATTATCGTTTCAGTGATTTACAGCTGTAAAGGTATAACACTGAGTTGGTAATCATAGATTACCAACTCAGTGTTAAAGGTATAACACTGAGTTGGTAATCATAGATTACCAACTCAGTGTTATACCTTCCTTTCCTACCTACGTACTAAAAGGGAACATAAAATTCGGTGGCTGCCAGCTACACGATAGTTAAGTTGGCATTGCTTGCTACGGATCAGCGAAAGCCGTGGTTTTGAGTCTTGCTTTTGTCCATCATTCTTCAAATTCCCTTTTTCAATTTAGTTTCATGCTTGGTATGGGCAAGATGGCGTGCTATCGGGGAGGCTTTGTTCAACAGTGGAGGTCTTCCGGCTGATGATGATAGGCAAGATGCTAAGCACCAAAAGTCACATTAATGTACAGTTTTCCCGTCAACACAAGGTCTAAAATGTTTTAGCTGAGAAGGTTTCAAATATACCGTCTAGCTCCACAATAAAGTCGTCTGCCTTGAAGAGCCCTACAGCAATATTATGTAGTAACTCAAAACATATTGGCTGTTGAGTACACCTGCAGACTATATTGCCACTTCAGCTCTGAATAAACAGCAGGTTAAAAGGAAGAATTATGAAGCTTGTTGCGCACGGAATTTATTGTTTTTTTGTGAATTAGTTCTTATATTAGATGACTTGTCTGGAGAAATAATGTATGTAGACTTGTAATGAGTTTGCCTGTCTCAAGTGGAGATAGTCTGTGGAAAATCACTGGCTGCTTGATTTTTATTACGCCGTCAATAACGTTTCATATTTTTTATATTTACACACGACTGCTTCGTTGGTTTAGTGCTCGCTTAGAGTAACTATTCAGCATGAAGTTCTCGGTTCTAACCCCGAGAATAATTTACATAGTTACTATGTAGTGTGATATTACAATATTGTGTGCTGTTTTTGATCAATGTTGCGCCGGTAAAATTTTTTACCTATTTTTACCCGACTATGGCAAACAAAAAGTACCTAGTACTCGTATTATATTAATACCTATTATAATCAAACTATGAAAAGTTCGTAATATTTTGTTTTTACGTTACACCCAAGAGTAAAGAATGAAGCATTTTCGCCTTCAGTTTATTAATCTGTCTTCGGCAACTTGGACGGGACTGCAACTCACTTTCGCCAAAAGCGTATCTGAAAATACAGGCAAGTAAAAAATAAACTACGACAAAAAAAAAAATCGCAGCTGACAGTTGGTGACGTATCTATTGTTTAACATGCTACTAAGCTTAACATTGTAGTAGACAGTATTAAAAAAACTAAGAACAATTTAAGAACACATTCTACACGAAAAAATATAAGGAAAGGTTAAGTATCAACCGAGTCATAACAATATAAAATACTTTACCTACCATGAAATGAACGTTGAAACTTAATATTTTCCTTCATATTCTCTTTTACAGTAGTTTATGGCAGCGCCTGTAGTAGCAGTTTGCGGACGCTTAATACATAAATGGTGTTTTCTTTTTATCAATACAGACCCGACTGTCGCTGCAGACAGTATCGTAAAATGGACTCGGCCCGAAGATATAGGAGAACAAGAAGGAATAATTGAGAGACTTGGTGAATTCACATTTATTTGGATGTGGGTGGTCTTACAATATTGGTGCTACATGCTAGAGTAAAGGTTTAGTATTTGTTTACACACAGATGTTTGTGTTAGGCAAAGAAAACCTGATAATAAACAAATAGAATTGTTATTTTAAATAACTACAGATATGTTACTAGCGCGCTCGTTTTAAAGTCTTATGTCAAATTGTTGTTCGATTTGACATAACACTAGTGCAGTTTGTAGTTTCGTTTATATCGTTAGCACATGACGTATCTATACTTTTTGACATATCATTGCAAAGAGTAATCCAGGCCAGTTTTTGATCTAATTAAGGGTCAATCTGGTTTCTGGCACACGTAATTCATTCTGTTCCTCAGGGTGATGCAGGCACAAAATACGAATTGTCCTTTGCTACGATCCTTGCATTCATCTTTCACCTCTTTCTTTACATTCTTCACACATTTTCGTTTAACTTTGCTTTTAAAACAAAGTCTTTTAAGCCCTCATCAAAGAATATCTAGCCCACTCTACATCAGTGTCACGGAACCCACACGACGACACGTGTTCAGACGACGTCTATTTTACGGCGTAACCCTAAAAATGTTATTTACAGGCGGAGGAGCGATTTTCAGCTTTCCCGCCTCACATAGGAAGTACTTCAGTATTCGATTATATCAACGGTGTGGCTATTATTTAGATGTTTATATTTTTCTCGTTTAAGGAAATGGAAGCTACTGTCTGCAATAAAAATATGAGGCGGTGATCAATAAGGTGTTTTTGATTAAGGTTAGAAGATTGTGTGAACTTTGTTGGGGGAAATACAACAAATATAAATTGTTATTGCTAAAAAGAAATAAGGAAAATGTTGGAAGTTATTTACTTTGTGTGTTTATAATTATATCGTATCTTTGTGTATCAAACTATATGTTGTGTACTCAAATGTAAGGACATAATTATGCGTGACAAAGATATTCAAGTCACAGTTAAATTTTTAATTCTGAAGAGGTTAAGTTACGCTTACCATAGCCGCTTTTTGGGTGGGACACCTTATAGGAATATTAATGACAGTACCTACATATACCTTTTAAATTATTCTGAACCATTGGTAATCAAATCTCCGTGTTATAAGACCCGCCGAAAATTGTAAAATGTCCTGACATTTAATAATCCCCGCAAAGTCTTTATAAACCAAACCTTAGTTAAAATATAAACGGAAAATATTTACTTTTTTGCTAACAAAATTTCAAGACTAACATTAGTGCTGTCTTAATCACAAGAACACCGAAACATGCCTCCGAAATTCAACTTAATCCACTCGTCTCTTGACAAGGGTAGCTGAATAACCAGCCCAACTTGAACTGTCCACCCCCTCCCAGCATAAAGTAATTACCAAGAAAATGGGGATGTTAGGACGTCGTCAAGAGCTCAAGATACTCTGGCAGAAGATAATGTAAATGGTCGTGAATGATAATAGTCTTTCGCTGTTATATTTCACACCTTATAATGTTGGAGTGTGAGCAGTATTGTTTCGTAAAGTTATTATTGCGTGGTTTTGTTTGTCATTGCCTGAATAAAGGAAAATATTTTGGGTTTTCTTTAATGAAGTTTATATTATTCTTTAGAGTTATATCAAGAAGTTTCTTTACTCAAAATTATTGTACAGCAAAACTAGGTTCCTATTTATTATTACTATTATTACATTGTCTATAAAAATAAAACTTTTGTACAGCAGCAACAAGATAGCTCAGGTGGCAGAGCTAAGCCATGAATAGGTAAAGGTCACGGGTTCGAATCCTGCTCGAATCCATAGCATGTTAAACTCCAGGCCATCCAAAAGGAAATATATCCAACAGTAGACTGCAACGGGCTGATAATTATAATGGTAAAAGATATCAAAATGTACGTAAATAGTATAATAACTTTCGCGAGTTAACTGTTATACATATTATATACTATATATACCGGTTATAATACTCGCCCGAACTAGTCGGACATTCCCGAAAATCGACGCGAGTATAACCGGTATATATAGTAGATACGTAAATCCTATGTAATTTTTCTCCTACCTATACCTATAAATATAATATTTTTTTCTTACCTAATAAAAAAGCTTTGATATCTTCAATTTACTTTAATCCCTGAACTTATGTATTTAACTTGTCTAGAAAACGCCCTGAATAGCTCGAGAGACTGTAAAACGAGGTAATGAAATGAAAAATGGCCGCGTGGTGCAGCCGCGATTACAGCTTGCAGGGTTACAGAGAGAGGAAATGAATTTTATAGTTGACAGTTTAAAGGACACGGAGGTACCCACAAACAAAACCTTTTACGACGGAACGGAGGTGTATGCGTTGAGGGTTGTTTGTTTGTTTGTAACACTGGGCTCGAATAATTGTTGTCAGTTTTGAAAAATAGTTTGATTTTGAGTTTCGACTCTTTATAACACAGGTTTGAGGCTTCATCTACTCCCTCAATATCAGACTCAATACCTGAACATTGAGTTTCGAGCTACACTACGAAGCACGAAGTCGTGGGTTTGAATTCTGGGTCGAGCAAAGTGTTACTGTGTTTTTCCATTAGATAATTCTCAGTAGCAGCACGGAGTCTGGATATGTGCCCGGTTGATGACAATAGGCTCGCACCCTATTACATTGGGACCTAAAAACATAACTGACAAAATTTGGGTGTACTATATGACTGTGCACCTCTGCCTACCCTTTGGAGTATACAGGCGTGATGTTATGTTATGAACTACACCGATGTTCTTTGTATTTTTATTAATATTTAGAAGGACAGGGTGACCAAATAAAACAACAGTACATGGAGTGCCACAAACGTGTTTACTGACAAACCGTGGATCATTGTCCGTAAGTATATTATGTACAGCGAGCGAAGCATTCTGCTCATTTTGTGGCCATTGTCAATAATATCGAGATGAAACACACTAATGAGTGTTTGTCTAGCTCCAGCGTGTTTGTTGCGTGCATTATGATAAGCCGAACAAAGCATAATCATGGTTTGAATTTTCATATTTGAAATTTCATCCCTCGATTTTCAACCCTCGTTTATTCTATGGGTATATTTATACTTAAAAGGGTTGAAATTGGGTAGTTGACACCTCTCATTAATTGACATAGGTACTTTTATGAGCTGTCAAAACTCTATTCCGCAATAGTTTTTGTAGGGCAATAGAAACATGTGACGTCACTAGTTCGCAAACTCAATTGACCAACTATTTACTGCTTTCAACGCAAATAAAAATCGAATTTGACAGTTTTTAAAAAAGTATAGTGTGCATTTTGAGACAATCAGTGTCTTAGAATTATTGGTAATAGTGTCAACTACTCAATTAGCAATTTAAAATTGCATCGTAATACGTTGAATTAAATTTACTTAAGATTTAGATTGATTATGTAATGGTGATATTAAACGTTTTAAAAAATAGTACTTTGGGATCTACACACAATCAGTTCTATTTATCACAATGTTTGAGTTTTAAACAATGATATATCAAAAGGTATAGATACGTCATCTGCTAACAAAATTAACGAGAAAAGTGTTCCGAACTCTGAGTCCGAACTGCACTAGTCTTATGTCAAATCGGACAACAATGGTAGTACCCAGGTAGTATACAACTGTCCCCATTTTCAAGTCATCAAAATGGGCGCGCTAGTAACTTATCTGTACTTTTTTGAAATATCATTGGTTTTAAAATATTATACTTAATAATATTGACACAATAGTGTTTTGGTAAAGATCAGTTTATACATTTCACGGTGCAAGTTGAAGTTGGCGAAACTAACTCTGTTTAAAAAACGTCTCCCAACTAATTTAGTATTTTTAATTACCTATTGTCATTTTTATAATTAGTTACCATTAATTCAGTGATTACTTGCACCAATTGAATAGTTAAAAGTCCTTTATTTAAAGAGAATTGAAAGAGCTTTTAAAAAAGCTTACATTATCAGATAATATTTTCTACCATCTCGATATTTTTTGACAATAGCCACTGACAGTTAGTTTTAATGACATTTATACAAATCACATAGTTATGACCAATAGATATAGATATAATTCGGTACATTTAGATTTCATTACACAAATTCACTTTTGACAAATCTTAAACGAAAAGAAAACACAAAATTTCCGTTAAGAAAAATGACGGCTTCGGAAAATCAATTTGTTTTTGTTACGACTATGGAAATCAGAACCAAAGTCGATTTTTCTACCCGGAAATTCAAACTCATCGAAGTATGTTAGTCTCCATTATATATTTTACAAAGGTGTACAATTTTGCGTTCCAAAATAATTTTTGACTGAATCATAAACGCTTACAATGCTGTTAAAAAATTCGTATACGTCAAAAATAAAATCTCGCCGCACCTTTTTTTAAAGGTGAGGCTGAGAAGTAGGTACTAAACACCCACAGTTCGTCGATGAACGTATTTAGTCCCATATATTAGCTGGGACTTCAACCCTTAGGCCGCCACTGAAAGTTTTATTATACAAAAACCCGTACAGTACGACCCAGGAACGATTGAAAACCAAAAAGCTGGTTCAAATCACATCCCTATTTATAATTTCAAGTTACTTTCCATACAGACTATCCTATCTCACTCATGTTATGGACTGTGGTCATTCTTACCAATAGAAATAATAATGTTTTAAGTCTAAACAAAAATGAAATAAAATCGTTTAAAAAGGGATTTCACAGAATTAAGCAAAACTAAAAGTAAACTATAACACGAAAGCATCACAAAATTTTGTTACTTGCCTACATTACCTTACTTAGCATAAAAAAACAAACTTAACTCATTAAAAAAAAAGAAACAACAACATGTATCCTAAATATAATGACATTGACCCAAGTTTCCCAAACTATCCAACTACAAAACCAATTATTTAATCGAATAACAATCACAATTTCTCAAATTCAACCCACGTATTGGCAAATTTAGAATTTAAAAAATAAAACTTATTTTTATTCATTTGTATCTCGCTTTGGGTACAACAATGACAAATCCCTGTTAATATTCCAATTATGTGATTTCCGATGCTTACTGATGCGGAATCGAATAAAATAATTTATATCTCGATATTTTTCAGATTTCACAAATCTAAAACCGATTTTTTTATTTTACGACCCTGTTATATAACAATGTTTTTTTATTGATTTATATACAGGGTTGTAATTAAAAATAAATTGTATTGTTTCATTTAGAAGTTTTGTGAGATAAAACAAATCATTATTTCTGACTCCACATCGATAAACACGAGAAATATTAAAGTCACATTAATTATACATTTTAGTACAGTGATGTTAATTTCTTACGACATAAACATATTCAAAGTTTGACGTTCAAGGGCAGTTTCTTAACGTTTCGAGACATTGACCGTTATATTGTAGTAAAAAATGACAACCGCAAATTCTACTTAAACCAAAACGTATTATAAATCGAAAAATTTACGTGCCGATCTATCAATTTAAAATTGTACCGACCTACAGAGCTAAGACTTGTATGCAAGTATAAGAACTGTCATTAAAATCGAAGCGAATAAAAAACATAAGTATTACAAATCTTCGACAACCGACTAGTTTTCAAACATCACTTTGTAAAAAAAAAGAAAAACTTCGATATTATTCCACTAATAATATTTATGAAGACATTTAAAAGTTACAATAATAGTAAATTAAAATTAGATTTTAAATTATTACCACCAGAAGTGAAAAAAAACTATAGTTAAAAATTGTAATGCCCAGCCTTAATGGTTTCACAACAAGCTATCCGGGAGACCCGTACGGGGTGTAGGTACGTACACGGGAGACCTGTACGGGTATCGCCGCAGGGATCTGCAACGAGGGTTTAGTACGATACGGTTGCTAGGACACATGTAGCGTTGTACGTGCTTTACTCGGAGCTGGTCTCGAACGGACCAACCCGCGTCGCTGTGAAACATGTTCTAGCGACTCACGTGTGTCTCCGTTCTGGGGCCCATACGCGCGCCCCGTACGGGTCTCCCAGACAGTTTTGAAACCGGCCTAAGAGCTGACGAAACTGAAAATATTACTGAGATTTGTTTGTAGAAAATTATTTGATAGTTAAATGCAATAAATACGTTATATTAAAACATAATACTTGCAAAGAAATGCGCTAGTTTACTGCTTTGGACGTGTGAGGATATGTTTAAACTGTAGTGCGCAATCACATAATTACATAAAGGTTTATAGGTATTAACGCGCTTTTTCTTAAAAAACCAAGCCTTCGGTATTCGCAGCCACTTATTATAAAAGCTACTTCAGAGAAACGCGTTGAATACAAAACACTAGTTTATTTTAATAAATTGTGTTCGTGTATATAAGAAAAGATTAAATGTGCGAGTTCAGTGTTGTATATAATATTATTATTATGCAGTTTAGGGTTAAACATTTGGCTGAATACCTTCAGCGTACGAGGTAGCGATCACAATATTTTTATCCGCTCTAAGAAAAATAATCACATGTTGATATTGTCGATATGGTCACAATGCTTAATTAATTGGTTTAAAATACTCGTTAATTAGGAAAATAAAGGGAATTCACCGACCTTTATATATTTATAATTAACTATTAAACCATTCGAATAAATTCAGAATGTTCAAACAAAACTTGGCTAATTAAAAGGCACACTTTTGGACATGAGAAGAAAGGAACTTGGTTAGATATGATCAATTCGTGTCTATCTATAATTCATCTATCATCGGATAAAAAATATCAGCTTCAACAATATGTGTGACGTGCTTATAATATTACTGTGGATTATAATTACCTATATATGCAAAAACCCTTCCAGTAATAGCTCCTTTAGGTTAACATAATCCTTTCAAATTTAAAATACATTATCAAGATATAACTAACAGTTATAATGTTGTGTGACATATACGAGAGTATGTACATTTGTTAATATTTTTACCATGATAAACTACACCAATATATGCCTAGGCACTTACGGCAAATATGTTTTGGCATATTCAATAATTCATATAATTTTACCACAAACGCATACTTTCACTTAGAGATAGTTACATTTTGAATAAACCTGTACAATAGCTATTAACTAAAAGGAACGATGGCCACATTTTAGTTAGAACAAAAACGTGATTCTTACAATTATGCTATTGTTATTCACACTACATCGACTTATTACTAATTTAGACATTGACAAAGTTTCCTTACGCGAAGTTCGCAGTTCGGCGTTTGAAAAATAAAAATAAGAATGTTTGTCCAAACCCAGGCTTAATATAAATTTCCGAAGAGAAAAATCGCTCTGATTTCCATAGTCGTATTTACGTGTGACGAAAACTTTCAGAAAATAATATTGGGATTTTTCAATTCGATTTTTTACTTTCTTCAAACACCAAACACGAACACCGTTCGCTATTTCAAAATTATTTAGAATTCCCAACACGAATTGACTTGAGAATTCTTCGTATAAAATTAGATTTTTTTAAATTCAAACTTTGAAGCGAGAGGATCTGATTAAGTAGAACGTGAAACGTGATAAAAGTGAGGGATAAAAACTTGACTATTTTTCTTTTTTATTGTCACAAGGGATTGAATTTTGGTTCATTGCGAAGCACAATTACTATGCTAAGATTTTTACTTATATATTGACTTGTATGTCACAGCACGCTTTGATTAACACATATTGTGTCACATACGATCGATGCTACATTTAAATCAATTGGAAATTTGATTTTCGACTCGTTTGTTTTCCAATAAATTTAAAGTATTGAGCGTACGTAGTTTCTCACTTTAAGAAAGTGCTTATTGGTCTTAATTAAGTGTGCCCTGGGCACGAAACAATCGAGCGATGACTCGATAAGTCAAACTCGAGGTAACCTCAAACGCACGTGTTAAAACTAAAAAAAAAACTTAATGTATTCTAAAGTACAAGTAAATTAAAATTAAAAATGTACTTCCCCTCGCACCTTCTTACAATAAGGGCAAGTTAGATGTTGAATATTGACTGCTGATGAAATGTTTAAGTTGGTTCCGGCAAATATTGCGGCTATTTTTCTATTGTTAGAGCTAACTTTATCAAATTTGCAAGTAAGTACACGGGACTAGCTTGTACATATTTTGAAACCTATCTAATAATTTGGTAAAAGCTATCTACACCAGAACGCCAATATTCTACACAAAACATGGCAAATTTGTTAAACTAGATATAAAAGACTGACTGATGAAACTAGATAGTACCCTGGCACGCACCAATGTTATTTCAAATTCATATGTGTATTATAAATTAGTTGCTAAAAAAGGTGAAGGAAAACATTGTGATGAAACCGGCACACCTAAGGGATTTTTCAACGGTTTATAGAACCATGTCTGAGGTCTACAGGCGGTTTAAGCTCTGACACCAGGTTGTTCATCAACCATACGGTAAGAAGAAGAACACAGATACTTCTAGCAATATATTTTTGTATAGAAAGTAACCCTTAAATATTGTCTTTGTAATAACAGTCAATATTCAAATCATAGTTTCCCAACCTCCTAAAAGACCAGACGTGATAAATCAACTACTACTATTAAGGTATGCCAACTTAACATTGGTAATGGCTATAGGCCAGATATCAGTAGATAATAAGCCTATTTCATATACATTAAATGTTGTGTTCAGAATTCCATTCTCTCTGTAAAAGTCGGACATGCGTACAACACTGTGGACCCGGGTAAAAGAAAAGAATCGAAAAACTAAAGTCCTATCAAATATCTTCTACTGAAAACTACGAATGAAATGAACGTAAAATCATCATTAGAATTAAGTTGCACGCCAAATGTATTCATAACACATACAAAAAGTCCTTTACAGAAGAAACAAAACTCCGTTCCATGAACTAAAACTTTAACACAAATCTTGATGATGTAAAAGACACGTCTGATCCTACACTTATTCCGTTACCACATGTAGCTGAAGATGGCTCGCCACACCACGTATTGTAAGTAAGTCGAGAATATGAAGAACAGATGCAGGATCAGGTATCTAAGATTGTCCTGCCTGACGACCCTAGCTAGGTGGGGACCGCTGCCTTTGGTGGGGAATTTGCCGGTGCGGTAGAATTCTTCTAACAACTTGTCCTTTTCGATAAACCTGTCGTACAGCCATTGTGTCATGCCTTCGGTGTCTGCTGGTACCTGTGGAAGAAATGGTGAGTTAATTATATTATTATTATTATATTGCCTTATATTATGACCTATTCCTCTGTTTCTTGCGTTGCACAGACTTTAATTACCATAATATGTATCGAGCGTCTAAATATTTTGTCTACTCTATATTTGTTATACTCATGCTGATGCAGTACCGTGTGTACCATGTGTACCGTGGAGTGCCGAGACATTCAGACATTTCATCCCTTTAGTGTCGTAGGAGGACTAAGGGAAAATCCAGAAGATGGGCAGCAGTGTTTTCTGTAACTACACCACTAATACTGCGATCCCCAAGCATGCCAAGCGTGGGAATAATGGCCACCCATCCCCCTTTCCAAAGCAAGGCCTTTGTTCAACACTGGACGTCAAAACGTTCAAGTGGTGTCTTCAAGCAGATGATGATAAAAATGCCGTGCCTACTAAATACAAGATAATGGGTTTGATCAACTGTAGATGTCGAAGGTACGAATGATGCACGTTGGCATACTTTAACATTAAGACGGATTTTTAATAACTAATAAAAAGATATTGTCTAATAAAAGATAATCGAGTCTTTCACAATTTTTTTCTTTCAGTAAACTACTTCAATTATAAGCTACTTCCTAAACTTTTTATGAAAAGATAATTTAATTCAATCAAATAAGAAACGTGTCAGTAACAATATAAGTACTAACCTCACTACTAGGATATAATCTATAATGCAGATGGGTAGCACAAGATGGCCGAATCCCGCAGACCACGTCCTGAAGATGCAGAGGAATCCGGTCAGGGTAAGCGATGGTCACGTCCAGGATCCACTCAATGCTGTCACCAACTTTGGACTCCACAATCAACTTGGAATTGGCATTGCTTTGGTTGAAGTTGTCATCTGATAAAAATATTATGAAAATTGTGAATATAGAATATTAGCAGAAACTATGGATGGATTTGTTGTTTAAAAATTATGGTAGAGTAAATAGCAGATTGTACTTACCTTTTTTTGGAGAGTCCTCTTTAGAAGTACCGGCGCCTTGGTCTCTGTGTGGTCCCACTTCTTCCATGATCACCTTCATAGCACCAGCTCGAGGTAGCGATACGTATTCCAATTTCGGCAGGTTGTTCTTCTCTGCAAACCTGATAATTAGAAAACAAAAACAGTGTTATGGGTACTTCATCTAAAATTAACACTATATCCAAAAATATAAGCGACGTCTAAATATTACTTTTGATATTATCAGCTAAGATCTGTGTCAATAACTTGTTCTGATGTTAAAGAGTGTGATAGTGATGAGTTAAATCTTCTCGACGTTTTTAATCAATCAATTCTTTCACCTCCTTTTAAAACATACTGCGATGGTGTAAATTATTATGCTATTGATACAACAGACCAACTAAATACAGTGATATAAGTTATAAACTTTTAGGGACAACTTTAATTGAACAACCGCAGATACCCCGCTTTTAAAGCACTCTATTTACTTCGATATTCGACTAAGAGCTTTGCTAACGAAAAGTAAAGTTTAATTATATGCATAATAGGGTTATGAGTGTAGTAGGACTGCCTCATTGGTCCAGTGTTCGCCGAGCGTAACTGCTGAGCGCAAATACTGAGCATGAAGTCCTGAGTTCAATTCTTGAGTCGGGCGGTAATTCTTAGTAATAGCACGGGGTCTGGAACTGGGCCCGATTATCGGTAATAGGCTCGCCCTTCCCCACAATAGGACCTATGACATAACTGTCGAAATGTGGGAGTGTTATACACCCTTTCTTTTCGAGAAATAAAGGCGCCATTTTGTTATATCAAAGGAGTAGTAGGATCACTCTTACCGTTGACTGACTTCTCTCCTCTTGTGCAAAAAGCCTCCTTCAGGGAACAGCACCATGAACTGCCTGGCCAGGGGTATGTAGTACTTGTGGATATGCTGCCGAAGGTCCTCTAGAGACTGGTCGCGTTTCGCCTTGCCCTGGAGACAAACAAATATTATTAGATACATCGATTGAAATAATAATGCTTAAGACAAATCCCTTGGAAGAAGTTCGTCCAGTTTTAAATAGAAAAGAAAAGATCAGATATTCACATACAATAAACGCAGACCAAGATAAATGTAAAAAAAAAAAGTATTTACATTATTCTTTAATTTTTGGTTTTATTTAGAAACGGCAATCGATAGAGACTGACTGTCACAGATAGTCTCGTAGAAGTTCATGATTAAATACCTTCTGACTCTTCAATGTTCGATCAAATCTACAGGTCTGCAGTAAAATGTTCCATCATAATAATTCAATGCCGTCCAACAACAACCTTAGTCTAAAAGGCAATTTATTTAATTCCACACTAGTCACCCAAAAACCTGCCGAGTGGTATCTGGCCTAGAATTGGCCATCGCCATTTTCTCCCGACGATGTCGTAAGAGGCGACTAAGGGAAAATCCAGAAGATAGGCAGCAGCGACTTCTGTAACTTCACCAATACTGCAGCCCCCAAGCCGCTTGCCAAGCGTGGACGATTTAGGCAACCCCCTCTAACCTAACGGAGAGGCCTTTGTTCAACAGTGATCGTTTTCCGGCTGATGATAATGATAAAACAAAAATCTTAGCCACATTTCACCTTCAGTTTAATTAATAGCAAGCAATTTTACGTGTCATTTTATTGATATCCTCCCCTAAGGTCCGTACCTAAACGATAATATGACTCTCATGATGACATACACCGTATAAAATCTGAAATAAATGATTTCCCGCATACTTTAATATAAATTCCTATTACAATGTAAAACTACTATAGATCTTGACTCGAGGGCGCGTACAGTCGCCCGCACAATGCGTTTACTATTAACGTGCATTTCATACGTCATTATCGGGATTGCTGGTGGGATTAGGGTTGTCAAATGGTACCTATAAATATTCTCTTATATTGCTCTTTTATCCAAATATGTAAAAAAATATTAATTGGAAATGAATAAAGTCCATATAATGGTTTTAATTTTAACGACACTGAATACATATTCTTATATAAATATCGTGTCGTTAAGGTAGCTAGACATTATAACATTTTAAAAAGATGAGCTGACAGTTTTTTTTTAGTTGGAATTGATGCACTATCTATGATAAATTATATTGTTAACTGTGGATACCACTGAACTTAAAACATTATAATCCATAAATAATAAAATAAGTTTTCTAAACAGAACTAAAATAAACATCAAAATAATATCTTCGCCAGCCCTACGCGTAGGGGTACGTCTAATGGATATTGTCGATATTGGCCCGTCGATGAGTGGGCAACTTTTCGACCACCCCTGATTGGACGCAAGGGTCGGCTAACGCGATGTTTTAATTAAAACCTCTGTTGTGTTTGCGCCGAACATGGGCGGCTCACGATTTCTGTTCGATAGAAATATATTGTTTTTTGTTAAGGCTTTTGTTGGCTAATGTACCCGGCTGAAATATATTGGAACTATTTAAAGCATTTAATATAGTAAGATGAAACTAAATGTTTCAAATAACTAAACTTGCCTTTAATAATATTGTTTATACACTATGCATGTTAGAAACTTCATGTTAGAATTCCAATCGTGAATATAAGTAAACAATCTTTGTTTCCAGCTACTGTGACGCCATGGGTTTATAAATACATGCATTCAATCAATATTTTGTGATGGTTATCAAAATACCAGATGCAGAATTGCAAGTTTGTGATTTTAGTCGACGTGCCAAAATTCGGCTTCGATAGTGTAGTGTTTGTTAGCGCGAATCCCGGGTCGGGAAAGTGCTGCTGGGTTTTTTCATTCTGGAGTAGTATAGTCTGGATTTGTGCCCGGTTCATCGCATTAGGCTCGCCCCCTGTTACCTATAAAATAACTGGCGAAATGTGGGTGTGCTTTACACCTCACACTGGACTTCCGGGGTATACAGACGTTGTTTGTATGTTATATTAATGCCAAAACATAGGTAGAAGCATCGCTGATAAATACGTAAAAAAAAGAAAACAGAAAGTACCCCTTTATCGGCAAATAGTTCAGTAGTAACAATAACACAGGGTGCACGAAAACAAGCATTCCAAGTAACAATACTACGTGCGCCGTACAGTACTCAGGACAATTAACACCGCTACAAACTAGCTAACTAACTACCTATAGTTTTAACCACAGCCTAGGCACGGCAGCCTACAATAACAATTGAACACTGAAAAAGAATCTGTTATGTATGTTGTACGAAAAAATATGTGAATGTAAAAATGATAAAGCCGATTACATTTATGACTGATAATGGACGACCTGAGTAGCGTAGTGGCAAAGCGATTGGACTGCTGCGCTAAGGGTTGCGGGTTCGATTTTCACACTGGGCAAAACTTTGTGCGAACCACAGATGTTTGTCACGAATCTGGGTGTTTGTGTATGTGATATTTCATGTTTGTGAAACGCACACACGAAACAGAAGAAATTCCTAGTGTGGGGCAAGGTTTTTAAAAATAAAACAATGGCCTAGTTCGGGTCTACATTAAAGTCAGTCTCACTTCACAAAACTTCAACATATTTCAAGGAAACGTGTTAAAACCCCGATTCCCTTGCCAACAATATCAACAAACCTAGTCTTGGTACTGCAAAGTTCTTTGAAGTCCACCAAGAACGCAAATAGTTCGCTTCCCACGGGTGCAATGAACCGAACGACCGGGAACTATCCACAAGATCCAATCGGGAACCATCGGCAGGACTTTTGAAAACGCTAACGACCGTCCGATTGGGTTGCGCGTGTCCAATGTTGTCGACACAACTACATGTAGAATTCTTGTTCAAGATTGAACGTGCATTTAAAGAGCAATGCATAACGCCAGTCCACCCCAAAAGCATATTAAAGTTAAAATATCAAAGAGCTAGTGGTAACTGTAATGTGGCTAAACTATCGTCATCATCAACCGGAAGACGTCTACTGTTGAACAAAGGCCTAAACTATAATCTAAATTTATTATTATTAATTGAAAATTAACTTCAGCTATAGAAATTTAGAGGAAAATCGTAATTTAAAAAAAAATTAAAGGAATAAAAGCAATACCAACATAAAAAAGCTAAATTCGCGGTTGCATTTTAAGGTTTGCAAATAATTATGTTATTATAAAAACGGGTCATAAGTAGGCATATAACGATGCTTTTTGTTTTTCTCGTGTCGTCAACAATGGACAAGAGAGTCGTCGTGAGCAACAGACGGAACGTGCGTCACAGTAAGCAACGCTATTCAATACTTAACGTTTTTACTATTATCCCTATTCCGACCAGTTTTTATCAAACGACAGTTGATAGAGAAATCTATTTTAAAATGAATTGAATTGTTCCCTGTATTTCTAAAATAAAGGTGCTGAGTCTTGTGTGAACAAAAAAGCGATTGATGTATCTCATTTCTTAGAGTATAGGATAACGATAGGTATCGTTTTATTGGCCGGTTAAACAAGCTGCTAATTAAAAAAAAATCTTACGTGATGAAGTAAATATCACATCACACGATTCTTCACCAAATCTACTGGTGATTAATATATATAAATACAATTATAATTGGAACTTCTGTGAGCCTTGTGTATGCGAATTGAGAAACAAAGAAAATATCTAGGTAGTTGTAAAACATCAAAGCCTAATGGTTAAAATAATTATTTATTTCAGCCATAAGGTACTACCTCATACAAAAAGAGCACTGAAATTACATTACACCTAAATTGGTCTTCACTTTTCAAAGTCGTCTAACATTTTACTTTCCCAAGCCTATTTTATTTTATTCAATTAGTACATAAAATAACAAATTAAAAACTAAACAAGTAGTAGCCTGAACAAATGTTTATTTTACGTTAACATATAAACCTTGTTAGGTTTAATAAGTGCGTTTTACTGAGCGCCGCGTGTCTCTGACTGGGGACTGCTAATTAGTGCGCGCTGTGCGAGATATTTACTTGTATCTGTGTGAGTGGGATATTCACGTACCTACTTTGGAGCTATATGTGTTGCGCTGTGTTTTGTCTTTTACATTTTAACGTAAAAGATGGGTAGTTGAAACATAGGAGCGTGAAAATAGGCACGAATCCAGATAGGCGTAAGACACAGTGGGTGAAGTTCTTAATGTTTTTGTAAAAAGGAATTTAAGGGCAGTAATGGCTGTGGGTTTTCTATCCAATTAAGTTCCGACCAAATTGGATTGGAATTGAAAAGTTTCAGACTCTTAAACTTAACACTGGTGCCAAATTATTTTAATGTTATGTACCCATAAAGAAGTACTAACTGAGATCAAAAGATTGACAGCATTTTTCCCAAAAAACCTAATCATGTTTACGTTAAAATAATGTTGATTTCGCATTGAATTCGTATTAGAATTGAAATTAAATTGTAGAGTAGGCCACCTGTAGTTATATTGACGAGACAACAAGATATAAGGTATATCAATCGTGGTCTGACATTTCAATAGGAAACATACGCTTGACGATTGATACCAACTTAAGTTTAGCTACTTGACTAATATCAAGAAACGTGATATTATACTTTGGTTAATCGTTATGCCACTTACATTGAGTGGATATACCATATGATCCGTATCTCTGAATGAGATGATCTTCATGCTGAATATAACACGCCTAATTCGATATCTAATTGTAACCAAATCGACTTAAGACTCAATAAAACAGCAAAAGAATGTAGAAATAGGTAATTATATAGATAGAACATAGTGATGGGTAGTAATTATAATCTGATAGAACATAATGATTGATGTCAATTAGGGAATTCCTATAACTGCACTGACAGCGAGTTGTATGATAATTGAACTGCTAAGTCAAAGGTCGCAAGTTCAAACCATGGTGCGCAACAATGTCTTTTTGAATTCATGTGCGACTGTGCGTATTATAAATTAGTTATCAGTTGCTATAAAAAGTGAAAGAAAACATCGTGAGGAAACCGGAACATCTGAGAGATTTCAACGGTGTGTAAAGACACGTCATAGGCCTACAGGCGGTTTAATCTCTGACACCACGTTGTTCATCAACCATACAATAAGAAGAAGGATATTGAAGTAATACTAACTTCGCCTACTAATATTACTAGGACCCTGTCCTACTGCAGGGCGAAGGCCTTTCCACTCTCTTCTCAGTGGTACGGCCAATACCTAACCCTATATTATACCTGTGATAAAATCCCAACAAATTCATCACTTCATCACCTGTGTTAACTGTTGGAGTACTACAATTAAAAGCCGGATATGAAGTTAAAAGTTCTGCGGTACCCGGCTGCGAGCACCTTTTGTGTGAGTTTTAATTGAACATGATGCGATGACATGCTAATATTAAGTATGCGTCGCATTGTAGGGTTAAACAGGGAGTTTATTATATGTACACTATTACATAAAGGAATTCTTTACATAACTTATTTTAATTAATCCAAATGAAGCCTATAAAGGTCGTGTAGGTAGTTTCTCAAATATTTTGTCAATGACAGATAGAGACAGAAAAAATCGTAATACCCGATTTTATATAAAACTAACATCTCCATTTCAGCTGATCAGTAATCAACGTCAATGTGCCCTGCAGTAAGACAGATAAGCTAACGATCTTAATCCGTCCTTCCACGTGTGATTTATAAAATTCTATTCACGTACGAGTATCGGCTACTAAATCATATCGTATAAAACCAGAACCTCCCCAAAATCATACGCCAACTCCAATAAGAAGATTAAACAAAAATCATATTACACACTTGGCCAGAATTACTGGGACACGCTTAAAGATAATCCGCTTTGAGTAAACCGTCACAAGTTGAGCTTGTTAATCGTTCAAACTATTACAAGTCTGGCCAAAGAAAGTATACACAAAACTGCGTCCAGGGAAATTCGTTAAAAGAAAAAAGTCTCGTTACAAACGTCCAAGGAGTTGTAACGAGGGTATCTAGTTGAAAACTTTCGCATCGTTACCGCTACTACGGGTGAGATAAGAGAAAAATCTTACTGTAACGTTTACACTGACGGCCGTGATAAGTGCTCGCGAGGTGATTCCTTGGAATTAATGATTTATTAATTAATTATTTATTTTAACAGATTGCTGTATTAAAAATTGTTTTTATGCTTTTACCGCCGAATGGTACATTTTGACCATTTTTATTTTTTTGGTTTGAAGTGTTTATTACATAGTTAACAATTAAACATTATCTGTAATCATTTAAAATGATAACACTGCAGGTTCTTCTACATTTTCTTAGGGTCAGCGCAGGTCGAGAGGAACGCAAAGTATTATGTTAACACCAAAAATATTTTTTTATACTATTGCTATAAAGAGCATACATGTTTGGACATGCCAAAAATGCTATGCTAGTATTATTACTGTGTATTTTATTGTGACCGCGTGAGGATTATTGCTTTCCGCTTGCGCTGACCCTTATAATGTCCTTTGACGAAGTATTTTTTCTGTGACCCGACTATTTAAATAACAAAATATATAGCAATCTTTTAAAAACTTTTGCCAAATAAGCAGTATTGATATTGACTCCATTCGATGAGTTCTTTCTCAAGTCACCTGTAGATAAATGAGTAGTAATTTTATCGGCCCCCACTGTACGGCTAAACTTGCTACGTGTGCCGTTCTCATAGAAAAGCAAGCCTAATTACCTGCGGCCAACTTTCCTCCCTTTCTATTTTTGCTTTAATTGCTGCCATATTTTTTTTCTGCAAAAATGTGACCCTGTTTTAGACACGCGATATTGGGGTTAAAATTCTTGATTATTGTAGAAAATATGTTTTATTCATGTTTGTTATGCAGGATTGCGGTTTTTACGAACTTCGTCATTGCAGTATTTTAAAAAATTGGCGCCTTACATTCTTGATCTTGAATTTTGTTTAGTTCGTATATTAACCATAATCCATTTTTTTAATAAAAAGTATTCCCACGCTAGTCACTTCTCCTGTATCATGGGTGCGTTCACAAACATGAAATATCAAAATACAAACACCCAGACTCGGTACAAACAAATTTTTGTCCCATGCAAGAAATCCAATTTGCAACCGCTAACGCAGCGACAATAATGCGGTTGAACCTAACTATGCGGCCAATATACAGAAACATAATAGTATAAGGTCTATTAATCTCCATTAGAATAGAGATATCTCATAAAATAAAACTAACATGTTATTAGTTCGAGTAATTAAAAGGGTGCTAACCTCCACACATTGATGTGCAAATGAGGTTGCGGTCATGGGCGATGCGTACGCGCCGCGGCTACATAAACATTGTAGACAGAATGTCCACTCTGCACAATACGCACCTAAAGCTGTACTCAAAAGAGAACACACTATTGTTGGTAAAACCGCAGGGGGAGCAAGTAGACAGCCACTACGATGATAGTACTTAAGTACGTCCGACGCATCCTGGGCGGTTAACCTCGCTACCATACTTGTTGACTGGACTATATGTATACTACGGCATGACATGTTTTGTGGGACTTAGCTCATGCAGATACAAAGAAGAAGTAGCCGCGATATGACGCGTTTTTTCAGTTTAAGTTTCGCGATTTAATGGGTTTTTTTTATTATTTCATTCGTTTTTGAGTAGCTTTGATCATACCTATAAAGGATTCCATAACTCGACCTGTTATATCATTTCAGTGGAACTTCTATAAAAACAATGTGTGTTGGTATAAGCGCACGCGCCGCGGTAGCATCGACATTTGAATGTGGCGCGTGCTTGAATATTTATGAATAATTTATTCGAACAAATTGTAACAAAAGTAATAGGGATTACGCATGGATGCTGTTTTTTGTGCCTGGGAGGAGATTATTTGTTGTAATGAGCATGAGAACCAGCTTTGTGTTGTTATTGATTTCACAAAACTATAGTCATATTAACTACTACAGTAAATTAATACATATTTTTCTAGGTAGGATATATATATTAGTATACCTACGTGCCGTTACTTTTTAATAATAAAACTATTTTTATCAGAACAAGTCTTCTTCAACTTATAGATACTAGGCATCACTTTACCAATGAAACAAAAAATACTTCAAACTTGTTTTGTTTCCCCACCTGCACCCACATGACCACAACATGGCGAAAGACATCAAGAAACCCACATAAATATTTCCTATGTCACAACTGTTGTAGCGGAACTATGGTCCGCTGACCAGCACGTGCGGTGCGCGAGCGCCGGTCGAACATACATTGTCTTAGTGAGGCCATGTCGTACGTGAGTCGTGCGATACGATACCATACTGGTGCGGGATATTTGCTTCGGTGGCATAATAAGTCTAAAAAGCTTTTCAAAACTACATGTTTTTATTTATGAGCATAGAAAACATATTAACATTGATCAAGCTAAAAAAATGGAGTAAACACGTAGTGCATTGGGATTCTTGCCAGTGGGTTTATATGAATAGACGCAAAGCAACGTAAAGTTCTCTGACCCTCTAATTTGAAGTCCAAGTAGGGCCTTAATTTAATAAGGACCAACTCATTCTGTTATATCTTAGCTGCATAGTTAAAATAAGCAGTATTAACAATGTGGTTTTAACATAGTTTTCAGATAGATTTCTCTTTATTTATTGCACACCAAATATAAACTTAAGAACAATCTAGGTATAGTGTACAATTATATAATTTATTATAATGTATGTATATAATACATACGAATTTAATCCATTTATTTATTTATTGTAACACGTTTTAATGTTCTCGTAAAAAGGTACCCGTTCAATCGGGTTCTGCTATACTTACGCATCACAAAAAATATTCATCCCTAACTTAAAAAACATAACCCTCATATATTAGATTAATTCAAAAACCCTTTACATGACTTTTAAGCGTATAAACGCTCACGATTTTCCAATAAATAATGCAGCGCATGATATATTTCATCGCGTTACATTCATGTAGGACACCCGGTTAAAAAATATACGCTTCGCTGGCGCGTGTTGATCGTACGAAGACATATTGCTTTCATTAATATGGCCTGTTGAAAAATGTAAGTGAATTTGCGTCTTATCGTCACGGTGGTAGCGTTAGGGTGTAGCTGAGGTAGTGAGATTAATTAGAAGGTTGATAGAATTATGTGTATCATGGTAGCATTTTTTAAATTTGAGCTAGCGTCGTGATCAATCTATAAAAAAGAGGCCTTTGCCCAGTGACACGGTTATAGTCTGATATTATGATAATAGGTATTTAGGTGTACTCATTTTATAAAGAGAGATATCTACCAATTTTGTCGCCACTTTCGGTCTCTTTGTTTGTTTAATTAAGACTTGTTTAACTAGGGATTTTACTGCAAGAATCTGTTAAACTCTCATTGTAATACCAACATGTATAACATTTATAAGATGACATAATTTATATATAAACCTTGCACTTGAAGCTCCCGAAATTTCCAAGAGTGATGCGTAGACCAATACCATCCAAGCCTGGTAAGAAGCCAGATACCTTAATATTCAGTAATAAGAAAATATAAGCTGTGCAGGATGACAAAATATTACACAACAACTAAATATAATACCCACTAATTACTTTCCTAATAGCCTATTATATATGGTACATAACCTCACATTATATACCTCCCAAGATGCCACATAGTACACTTTTGTCGAGAGACACGGCCAAAACATACATCAACCCCTATAATCCACTTTGTCCGCCCTTACATAATCAAGATATCATTGTCTCTAAGTCAAAATAACACACGGACTACACATGGCTAAGAAATAAAGACAGACCACGAAAATATTCCGGCCTTTGGTTAATTTCCTCGAAGGGTAGAACTTCGGACTGCGGGCAGCGAGCCTCCGCTAGTGATGTGCCTTAATCCGGGATTTTTAAAACGAATTATTTTTGTAAAATTTTGCGGGATTATAAATTTAATATTTTGATTAATGTCTCCCTTCTGTCTTGGATATGCTGTCAAAGTTATTTAAACTAATAAATAGTTTAACGTGAATCAATGCTTTTCCAGGTACACTAAAATAGTAAAAGCCACTCTCTTGTCATAAACGACAACGACAAAGATAGCTACATAATAAAATAACCATTTCTTATAGTAGTTATCTCTATAACAGTAATGTTAACCTAGATCGCAACAATGTTAATCTGACTCCTATTTGTACTACTATATAATCGTATATAAACGCATATTACAAAGCTACACAATTAAGTTACGAGAAAACGAGAAAACTTATTCAAAATTGCAGTTGGAAAAAGCACAAAGGTGGCCATACAAATTCAAACCATACCATAAACTACAAACCCACCAAACAAATACCAAAAAAGCGGATCGAATCTAAAAATAGAATCCCGTATTTTATCTCCCGGCGGACATCACTATTCCCATCTGTACAACAAATTGGGGCAAAGTTTGCGGTCTTCATTTCCTGGCCGCGACCATTGCGCCTGTGCCGACCAGCTGAAAGGATTTTCATTAGTTTTTTCGACCACTCTTTTTGTAGGCGGAATTGATAGCGGCTGCCTATCCAGTTTTCTGTTACAGCCGCTTGCCTATCTACATATTTGTGGTACGAAATTGGAGATTCCAGCCCGCTTTTGCGATTTTCTGGATGAAATGTTTTTAACGTTATATTGCACCGCTACACTTATATAGCATAACTTTTAATTAAAAATGAAAAATACGTGGAGCGTTTCTTTTTTGTTTACTGGAACCTTTTGAATACCACTCATTATGCGTGGAACAAAATATTCTACATTCGTAGGTTTTGTACCTGATACTGCCCGTTGGTCTAGTGGTTGCTAAGCGCGAGCTGAGCATGATGTCTTGGGTTCGCATCTCGAGTCGAGTTTTTCCATTAGATAAATCTCAGTTGCACATTTAGACTTATAACTGGGGAAACGTGGGTGTTTAATAGCTACATCTGCGCCTACTCCAATAACTTGGTGTTCTGTTTATATTTTGTACTATGAATATTTTGGAAATCCGTGGTATCTGCCTTCCCCTCAGGGAAACAGGCGTGACTTTATGTATGTATATTTTGTGTTTTGTTTATACGCTAGTTTAAACGTTACATTGCACACTGTATTACCCCCCACTAAATTATAATAGCAACTCACTATGTCATTTTATGTTGTGAATCCAAAACTGACTAAAGTAAAATAAAATAAAAGTTCAGACTTACGTATAGTTCATTAAGGTCAATGAACTGGCAGGAGATAAACATAGCAGTAAATTGCTTTATCAGCAAGATCTTGGCTCTTAAGAGAAAAGAACTGGTCTACAGTAACAGTATTGATAATGTTTGTTGTTTAGCTATTGCGTCTATTTAGCGGACAGACAACGGGTTGATTTTTTTTATATGATACGGAGCTATACTAATTTCATTCATATCAAATGTGACAAGGAATTCAACTATCTACGTCATATTCTACGTCACAGAACACCCAATATATTCGTGCCTACCCCCTGTAACACTATACGAGGGTCAGAATTAACAGCATTAGCACAGAAACGCGGCAAACGGTGCGTGAACTAGATAATTGGGTACACTCATATGGCATCAGCATCGAATGTCCTGTCTGTTTGTTAATAGTTTGTGGACACGGATACATGTACTACGTACTCGTGTACCTATCAGGAAACTAATCCATATACGGTATTACTGCATTTCTATTGTTATGGCTATGGGCTATGTAATATTTTTGTAGACATTCAAATTATATATACAGAAATAATTAATCGTGCTGCTTTATCTCTGTAATATACCAGTACATCTTATATATAAAAATGGATTACTGTTCGTTAGTCTCGCTATAACTTGAGAACAGCTTGACCGATTTGGCTAATTTTGGTCTTGAAATATTTGTAGAAGCCCAGGGAAGGTTTAAAAGGTGAGAAGGTGGTACGAAGTTCGCCGAATCAGCTAGTAAGTAATAAAATTATAATCATACTATACAACCATTCCCCAACAATATTCCTGCCATTTAGTAGGTAAAACTAAACCTATCTCAAATTAAGCGTTGCACATAGAACTACACGGTATACTACGCGGTGTACCTGGACACACACATACGGACACAATTAGGGCTAAACATTAACGATGCAATCACTAAGCGATGGTATCGACAGCGTACAGTCGGCATAAGTACAATATTATGAATACAAATATTCAAACAAAAATGCAAATGTTGCAGGTAATAAAAGGTAAGATTTAAAATCTTTAGGTGTGAATTGTGCCGTGTGGTATCCGGCCTACCATTGACCACTCCCTTCCCTTTCCTCCCGTGGGTGTCGTAAGAGGCGACTAAGGGTAAATACAGAAGATGGGCAGCTGCGTCTTCTGTAACTTCACCACCAATACTGCGATCCCCAAGCGTTGGGATTATGGCTACCCTTCCCTTTACTTAAGGGGGAGGCCTTTGTTCAACAGTGGACGTCTTCCGGCTGATGATGAGGTGCGAATACTTTTTGTATATTGATTAAGAAATATTTAAATAGGTTTTACTTTCAACTTTATACCTATAAGTTAGTTTTAGCCTCTTAGGTATTTTTAGACGCAACTCATTAACAAGTATGCACTTAAATAGAAAATAACATAAGCACAACTTCGGCTTATAGGTACTTACTAACTGGCAAAATGTGGGTGTGCCGTGAGCTCTCCCTTACACCTACGCTCGCCTTAGGAGCAAAACTAGCGTGAGGTTATGCAAGCTTACGATTTTAAGTGCATTTAAATGTATAAGTGTCTAGGGACAGATTTGGCGGGAACTATATAAAGATAAAAAAAAAACGATCCTTACTAATATTATAAATGCGAAAGTAACTCTGTTTGTCCGTCGCGCTGTCAGGACTAAACCGCTGGACGGGTTTGAATGAAACTTAACATGTAGAATGTTTAAGACCTTGGAACGGACATAGACTGTTTTTTTTTAAGATTCGTGTCTCTGCGGGGTTAAAATAATGGTCGAAGGTTTGTATGATAAAAAAATTACCATGTTTAATATATAGTTTTATATTTTATTGTGCCAACTGTACTGTCGCTTGGCTTTCTATCTGAAATCCCATGTCCAAATTCGCGGCGCGCTGCGTACAGCGGCTCATACTGAAATTACGCGGGTAATCCTCCGAGCGTTGCGGACACATTACACTTATGACTCTAAAATATATTATATTGCATTGATCTTTTATGGTAAAAACATGTGTACCGAAAAAATAACATTATATATTTAACAAGCTGCGCCCCGCGTAATTACCCGCTACATTTTTCCGGGATACAAAGTAGCCTATGTGTTAATCCAGGGTGTCAGCTACCTTCATATGAAATTTCATCAAAATCCGCCTACCGTTTTAGCGTGAAGAGGTAACAAACATACAAACACACTCACAAACTTTCGCCTTTATAATATTAGTGTGATGTGTCAGTAAAAAGATGTAAACCGAAAAATAAAGTTTATATTTTTAATATGCAGGTTCACACCGTTCGACGAAAACATGTCATAGATTGAATTTGTGTATAAAGCTGCATCAATATCCCTATAATATAGGGCTACATTTTTGGGTACGTAAGGTACACGTCATAATTTTATTATTTTGCTGTCGTTGTTTAGACTATAGTAATCATCAACTGTTAATACGAATATTCCAACTCATATTGACTATTCCCTCCCAATATTAAAAATTTGAATAGATGGTTTTTCATCCATCTCACATGAAAAATGGCGATATAAAAATGTTTTGCTTGACAAAACCTAAGTTTCACTTGTATTTCAATAAACAGGTTCATAACCGTAAAATTGCCGTTTAACTAAAGAGTTAATTGCCAAAAAGCATACATACAGCTCCTATTTTTGAGGCCAACGGTCCTTACACCCAGTATATTAAAAAGAGCCCTTTCAAAATCGCAATTAGTTATACAAAACTGTCGGACCCTGCCTAACGAATGGTTAGCGTTTGGAATGACCGCGCGGTGACTTGTACATTGTACATTACTAAATGAATGTTACGCTGAGTTTAATTCGTTTAATGAATGAGACCTCCTTTGGGAGCTTTGAAATTCGTGTTTTAGAGAAAATGTGTGAAAAATGTTAAAGTGAAAATTTTATTTTATTGTACCTACATATAATTTGATTGTATATATGTATATGCCATAATGTTCAAAAAATCCCAATTATGTCCCCGACGGCTGGTACAGGCCACTGATTTCTACATTCAGTTTTGGATGTTGTTTTCTGAAGAAGACAGCAAGCACCCCATAAACTGATTTAAAATTACCAAAATAGATCAATAACCTCTTTTTTCCTCAAAATAAATCTGTTATTTTGTATTTATCAATAAAAACAGTAGGTCTACATAGTTTCCACACAAAATTCCCGTCAAAAGCTCTAACCTAACACAATCCAATGAACCAGTCGAAATTACGCTGCCGGAATATGTTGACTCGACAAAAAAATCCCCGTAGACCGACCAGAACATGCTGACCTATAGACTGAAAGCAGGTTTAAAACACTTGGGGTCAGATCAGTCTGGTCACGGGACAGGGAGGCATTTGGTAACAATATCGCAATTTATCAAACGAGGCACATTGTTGCGCCCCTCATGGAACTGCGCAACCTGTCTACCTAACAACACTCAACACGTAAGTTACAGAAGACCAACAATTTATAATTAAGTGAAATTCTTTTAAGAAATACACGAATTTTAATTAAATTATTAGTTTAATTGTAACCTTATTAATTTTCACAAAATAATAATGAATTGTGGATGCAAATGGCAAGTTGTCGTTCATTGTAGCGATCTAAGGGGGAGGCCTTTGTTCAACAGTGGACGTCTTCTGGCGGATGAAAAAGATTTTTGTTCTTTAATATTAAGTAGGCACGCACTTAGTGTGCATCTAAATAAATATTTAGGTTATCAAGTAAAATACCCAGCATCTAGAACTAATCTTATTACTAACTTTAAATATAGTTGGCAACAGCCCAAGGTGGCATAAATACAAAATGGATGGTGCAAATTCTAAATACAAAAGTATTTTGTTTTTTAAACTAATCACTTCTGATTATCCGCACACTTAGGAGTAGTACTACTGTTATTTACCTGTGTTGTGTCTGTACTTTCATCTACATACAAGCATCTGTACAGGGTCGGATATTCGTAAGATTTTTTGCAAGTAATATTTTTTCTTGTGTTCAGATTTATTTTGGGATGTCGTTTTATGCGTTATAAATTCATGGTAAAACGTTGCAAGCTTTTGTTTAATTTTATTGCTGTCAGTGATTTCAAAAATGATATGTGTGCAGAAATATCTTCGTTTTATTTTATTATTGCAACGTTCTATATGTTTCTCATACCAGAATTGGGATACTAATTGCTGGATCTTTTTAGCTTATCTAATAGTATTGTAAATATTCATAGGTACTTTTAAATCCTTTAGAAACTCATACGTATAAGTAGGTTAAGTTAAACTTAAGCTTAAAATCTTTTTTTTTTGTTTGTAGTGTTCAAGCATTACTTATATAATAGTACAGAGGAGAATAAGTCTATCTATCGTTACTCTTCAAGACAAAAAATATCATAAGCTTTTTTGTAAACATGAGTGAAAAACGTATACTTTGTTAACATTATTATACATAATTTGTTTTATCTTTTACTTCTTCAGCAAAGCTCCCTTAACATTAATCCTATTTGGAGGGAGAAAATTAAACATCCCAAAATTCTCGTCCTTCACACTTCGCTCCATTTCGTCCCTGTTTACTAAATGCCGAGCAGGTGATGTTTTTATTAAAAATTTTCGTCAGCCACGCTCGAATCGAAATTAACTTTGGCTTGTTTGCGCTCCCAAACTACTTGTTTTTTTATATAAAAGATCCACTGACGGGAGTCATTTAGAGTTTAATTAAATGTTTGATTAAAATACTGGGGTGCAGCGCTTTGTCTCAGCGACGTATATTTAACAGACTCAGACGGATTTTCGGTCTTCGTCATTCTATTACAGCAGTCTTTACGAATCCCAAATTGTCAATTTTGCTGACCCAATTGGTGTATATATACTGGACTTAAGGTCACAGGTTTCTCAGTGTGATCCGTATGATTTGCAGGTTAACAATTATTTATTTATTCGTAGTGTAGCCTGTACAGAGTAGATAGGCAGACAAAAAGCGATAGTATAAAGATGGACATGAAAGAATGAACAAAAAAGGTTTCTTTTGTTGTTATATTGAAAAATACGAAATTATATCACAGTTGGGAAAAACCCGAAAGATCATCACCATCAACAGTGCTATTTTTACAAGACTAATCGGAAGGTAGTGAATTGGTTTCTGTATCTCTCTGACTACCTCACGTGTAAAACAGGATATATATGATATGATATTTATAGGTACGTTATGACAGGCCAATGTATCAATGCACCGGACTAAAGTATTTTATTTAAATAAGTAACATAAAAAACAAATAATAGGATTACGCAAGATAAGCCATGAATTCTTTAAGGAATTGTCCTTTTTTCATAAGAGTAAACAGCCATTATACCTAAATGATATTGGACCAATTTTCGCTCCTTTTATTCTTCAATATGAGAACATTCTTATAATATTAGTGCGTATTAAGACACGTAATATTTGTCTGTCTGGCGCGCTGCCATTGTCTTAGTTTTCCCAATTTTGGTGTAACCCCAATAGTGCGTAGGCACCTAAATCCTTAGGCTGTCTGTACTGAGGAGATATAAGAAAACACAATTTTCATATATTATTAGGAGAGAAAATATTTCGTTGGGTATTTTCTTGTTGTTTTTGCTCGTATGTCATGTCTTAATATATAAAGGTACTGAAAGGGCTTGTGTTGACATTGAAAGGACACTGGATTCTCAGAAAATGTTGGTTGAGGTTTTTTATGAATACAAACCCACACTTTAGCTGATATAGTACCTACTACTTTGCTTGAACTGAGAACTCATTCAAAGACTTCACTTTTAACTATACAGAAAATAGGATCTTTGGTATGATGCAAAAACAAAACACATGCAATTTAAGAACCTTCGAAAGTGAAAATCTTCTGAAAAAAGTTCATCGAGGTGTCTAGTTAAAGACGACTCAAATAACTGAGGGGAGCTTTAGAAAAGGACTCGCACGCACACTGTACACTCGAGTCATCAAACTTTCCCATTACTAACGCAAACCTCGCAAAAATCCCTAGTCCCTAGTGACCAGCATTGACGCAAAGGGTTCAAATCGTCGAAACAAATGGAAATATAAATTGCATGTTAGAAAGTGCACGTATTTTAAATTTAAGGAATAAAAGCTTCCTGATAGATATAATAAATGAGACCTAATGTGTAGATCATATTATATGATTGTTATTCCTATGCAGAATATAAAACCAAGAGCTATGGAATAACTGGCAACGTTCAGAGAAAAGTAAATAAAAAATAGTACGAAGCTCATCCAAAAGTAGAAAAAGCAAATTTGCAAGGTTTTCATATAAAAAATTATTATCAACCCTTATCCAATAACAAATCGATCGAATTTTATTTTGATTCGTCCGACGACTTTCAAACACACTTCATTAGATACAGCACAATAACGACGCCGATCATGAAAAAATAACAAACAAATTAGTACCACGGAACAAATAAGGAACGAGAGACAATATTACAAAAGAAAAGAATGGAGACGAGGTTTCAATAATAAATTATCAAAGGGAGCGGAGGTGGGGGGTAGGGGGGCGCCCAGGGACGACACCTCCCGGCGTCTTCCTTATTGTCTGTACTCGACTTTATGTTGGCGTGTAAGTTGGGAGCGGGGAGAGTCTCTTGTAGGTGTTTTGCGTCTTAGACGAGTTCCTTAATTAGATCTAAATTTCCAATTTTGTGTCCACACAAGATGTTAAAGATGAAACTGCAGAGCAAAGACCGAAATTGAAGAGATAGAAGTAAAAAGTATTAAAAATATTTTTAATTATGGATTTTAGTATTTTATTAAGCCACATCAAATTCTGGACATGCTAGACTCATTATGCTTTATTGATATAAACTGTTAAGATAAACTTACAAACTAGTTAGAGATGGATTAGCAAGCGAGCAATCGAAATAAAAAATGTATAAAGGAAAACGGTAAAGGCTTGGTATAATTTCAGTAAAGAAGGTCCAAAAGCTCGCTTTTACTCCAAACTCGGACCAAACCAACCTAAGTACGCGTTCACGTAGAACTTTTGTGATACAAAATTAGCGTTAGGAATAAAACAAAGAAATCGCCGAAAGGGATTCGAACAGGGTCGTTTTAATCAGCATCATGTGCGTCACTGGCTGGAAATGATTTTAAATTTTGAATACAAAGGACTAACTCATATAATTCAAGAACGGAGGACTTGCAAACTTTCTTGCAGTAAAGTTTTTGATGATTACTGTGGCATTCTACTTCAAGCAAACTTGAAACATGTTTACATTACAATGTTTTAACACGACCTTCATATTACAGATCCTGATAATCCTATTTTAGACATGTTCTGAGTTCTGAATGGGCTAATATGGACTAGTATTATTCCTCCCTTTACTCAATACATTTAGAAAGACGTTGACATTAACGAGCCTTAAAAAAGAATGTATTAGATATTTTTTAAACAAACAGTCCTATTAAAAGTTTTCAACAACTCTTAAATAAAATTCCCATGTAAATACAATTCAAAGACATAATTTTTCGGCTATGCGAATTTCTAACAAGTGGTCAGAAATCGAAACTTTGGAAATCTCTCAAAAGACATCGCTCTGAAATAATAACTCCATTAAACTTTGGATATCAAATAGATTTATTACACTAAATATTTATTTACATAATTATTGATGGTAATGACAGGCTAAAACAAACGACTGTTAAAGTTTCCGATGCCTCTGGTATCGACAGTCTAAGTTGGCGACACAAGTTTATGATGAATAGACTTCCATTACTTGAGTAACTGTTGCAAATAGTTGTTTTGTTCGGAATTGATTACCGTTAAATATAGTTGTTCTATGCGAGAGGAAATTGTTGGAATTGGAGCGGCAGGGAAGTTCTTGCTAAGATAATTTCACTTTTAGTTAATTAGTTGAAACGTCTTCATCCAGCGTTTATATTAATCAATTTGTTTAAGGCTATGCCTGGATCTGATTGGTTATATTCAAAGTGTAGAATCTGTTCTTATCAGCCTAATATCTGAAAGGTTATGGTATTAAGCGAGCCTTCTAATGCTCATGAAGAACATACTCTGCTGGGAGACTCTATTGAGTTGATTTTGTTGACTATTCTACTTCTATTCATACAAATAAATTGAAAAGCTCATATCGATTAAAGCTATTCTGCAAAGGCCTAGTCAGATTTATCACTAACACCGGTGCCTGTAAGAAATCAATTTAATATTTAAATTTTGAAACGAAGTGTTTAGATTTTAACGATATAAAGCACCTAGAGATCTTGAGGTGTTTCAAAATAATATTTAGCATCGTCGCTTTACTTTCAAAGGAATATAATTATTTAATTTTGTAGTTGTCTTGAACGACGTAAGATTTGATATTGAAATGAAAAGTAAAGGCATTAGGTAGAGTCGCTGAAAGAACTATTATTTCTATATAGTCATCGATGCTCATAGCATTTAATATCAAAAATTCTCTTTAAAATAAAAACAAATAATTTCAATATTCGCCGGGCATTCTCTATCATCGTTATTATATTTATTTGAAAATTTTCCGCGCCTGAACGTCCGGTATTTCTGTTATTTAGCGCGGGCGTCTTCGCTCCCATTCGAAGGGGAAATATTTAATAAAAACCCGATTTTCTTTGAAACGCCCCGCGATTTTAACGTTCCTCGCACAAGTTATTGTTCATAATAGATGATGGATAAATTTGAATTATTTTTTGTCTCGCCTTAGCGTATTGTCGTCGCGTGTTTAAATTTCTAGAATTATTTGAAATATCTAAGCTTCTATTTTGCTCTGAACTACCGTGAACTGTTCATTATATGACGTGCGGCTACAGAGCACGATGAGTCACCATTTCATCCCACGTAGAAAGGTGGGCGAAGGTTATTAAGTTACCTATGTAGCCATAGTACGTACATTTCAACTCAAATTAAAGTAACAACATAAAATTGTAAGAAACTCGCTAAAATTACATATAAATTGGAACTGGTAGGTATACCTATATAGAACAAGAATATAATCTACGTCAAATAATTATGGTTCACCCAGTACCTAGTGTCTAACGGTGACAACATTCCTGTGTCTGTATCTGGAAGTAGATATAATGGTAGAATCTTTACTCAACGACTATATTAATGGGATGGGCCTTGATTATCATCGTCATCAGCTGGAAGACGTCCACTGTTGTTTGTCCACAAAGGCCTCCGCTTCAGAACGCCACAATGAACGACGACTTGATGGGCCTTATTAAATGTAAATCATTAACTGTAATCAAAGCCCACTCGAACAAAGGTGTACGTACAGGACAAATTTGGTAATCGGCTAAAATTATGAACAAATGTGAATTCGCACCTAAGATAATTTCCATTCCGGAAATCTAATTACTGTTTACACTGGCGCAGTCGCGAACCCAACTATTATATATAGCTCAATTAGAGAGAACAAGAAATAAAGCCGTTTGCGAGCCTATTGCCATCTGTTTGCCCGATAACTAAATGAAAGGAATTTTATTTTAGCGTACAATTTGTTTCTGTATATTAAATGGATAATAGACTATTTTTACTGAGCGTTTAAACTCGATTTACATTTGAATATAGCTTGTATTTTCTTATTTCGAATCAAAATGAACAGACAAAACTATTTATTTGGATAAAACTATATTGTCATAATATCAGGAATTCATTCAAACGTCTTAAAATAACGGAGATAATAATTTTGTAGGTATGTATTTTTTGTAAGACTATACAATTTATAAATCAAAAACCTGAAGAATTTTAGAAATATTAAATTATTTTTTAATGTTTGGGGAGAAAAATAAACGTAACTATAGTATAAAGTACGTGATTTAATAATTCAACATAACAACACCAATGCAAAGCCTTCCATTTTGGCACTAAAAATAATTCCGTGGTGCCAATCGAGATTTCATCTCAATACGCCTGGATAGTGACGCAGAGCCTAAGTAAGCCCGAGCTAAGAGTAATCAATAAAACACTGCCGTTACCTTGAAATAATGTGGCTATAGAAGAGGTCTATAGCAGGGGTCATGGTCGATGGTCGATGGACACTAGCGGCAGGGGAGCTAAAGTATCTCGTTTAGGGCTGCCAAAGCTATGTGTAGTGTATATACATATGATACCTGTTACATGAATTTGGAACGAATACGTATACTGTTAGGATGAACATTTTCGATAAATAAAGAGATATCTGATATATTACGCTGTTATTGTAAAAAAATATAATTGTTATTTCTTTTTAAGATGTCAATTATTTTTTAAGATGTCAAATCGTCCAATAAGGCAATTACTCCGTTTTAGACTAATTGGTGTGGCCTCACTTTTGTGCGCGTTCATAGATTCTAGTTTATTCTATATTCTGAGGTCTATACCCAGTAGCATAGAAACAGTTAGTGATGGTGGTGAGAACCGCTCAAAAGACTAATACTCGAGTATTTAATAACCAACCAATTAGATATTGCCGCATGATTTAAACAATGCCGAAATTAATCTCAACAAAACGCTTAGTAATTATTCGCACCGTTCAAAACTAGAACTACCTATCGATTATAATTATTCCAAGAATTAGGCACAAAGGCGGGCTTAAGATTTTGTGACGAGCCCCCAGGGGTCGTAGCTAAACTGTTTTTCTTTGTTAATGGGGCACTCGACTCACATTTACTTTACACAGTTATAATTGGTTACAGTGAAAGCAACACGAATGACGACTAAGCAGTAATAAACTCATTTTATTTTGACTTGACTCACACAGAACTCAAACGTGACATCCTCAATCTACATGCTTCAAAATCCTTGATGGCACAAAGGCACAATAAGGTTCCTTCTTAAAATGGCAATGTTTAGTGTGATCCATAAATATTCGTTCGAGTCTTGGCGTTTGGTCACGCAACTATACAATACTTGAGGGGGTCGTAGGTACGTGGCTACAGAGCGGATCAGTCGATTTGCGAGGTTAAGCCGTGCTCGCCGTGGTCAGTCTTCTGATGGGTGACGTTTGCATATGTCGAAACCACTCCATACTTAGGAAGACACGTTAAGCCGTTGGTCCTGCGCTTAATCTCTCTCTGGTCGTGCCAGTCTATCGTCCGATCGAACTATGAGAGTGAGGAAAGAGGGAGTGAACCTTGTGTTTGCATGCATACATGTGCACTATAATATGTCCTGTCCTGTCCGTAGTTGGCTAGTCTCAGCTGTGTCAGGCCGCGGGGACCGAAATTCAGTCAGGAGAAAATTATTATACAATACCTAGAAAAAAATCTGGAGTTAAGAAAACCTCTTCCGTTAAAAAATCGAATTCCAAAATGGGAGCCGTCAGTTAATTCTGCCACAATACAGCAAAAATCTAGCTTAGTAATTTAACAAAAACAGTTTTAACATGACCGGTCTTACAATAACAAGGGTGTGCACATAATTGTGTGGTCTACCCGAGCCTTCTCGTGTGCTATCACTCGTGGCGACCACGGCGACCGCAACAAACCACTTCAACCTATATTAGAGCCACCTGTCCGAAATTTCAGACACAGGTAAAACCCAAATTACGTTGACCAGCCCTACAGCTAGCCCTTTACCCTAAGAAAGGGACAATTGAAATCCACAGAACGCTAGTACCTTTTATCTGTAATGGGATAGACAGGGCCGTCTAATGTCTGGACATGCGAGTTTAACCTAATGATTGGTTTAGTGGCCCTCACGATAGACATTCGATGAGGGTACTTGGATATTTTCCCCTGCCTTCCCTTTATAAGCTGAAGTTTCGATTAAGTTCTGTCAGTATTTTCTCCTTTTATTTTCTGATTGCAGAGTTTAGACCATTTAGTATGGACCCGAACAAATATTAAAGTTGTGACCATAGGGCTCTGCTAGATAGGTTAAAGCTTATTGTCTGTTAGTTTCCGCTCGTGGCATCCACATCTATAGTCCACGTGGATTTCAAATGTTTTATAGCCTATAAAGTCGTCCTCAATAAATGGAGTGTCAAAAAGATTTTTTAAATTTTTGACGACCCGATTGACGCAGTTGCTAAGCGAATGCACTGCTGTGCTAAGGGTAGGAGGTATGACTCCCGCACGGAACAAAAAAATGTGTGATATATAAATGTTTTTCCCAAATCTGGGTCCTTGTGTATGTGATATTTCATGTTTGTGAAACGCACCCACGATACAGGAGAAAATTCTATGGCGACGTTTGGTTAAAAAAAATCGAAATAGTAGTTCCTGAGATTAGCGTGTTCAACTAAACCAACGAATCAAGTCTTCAGCTTTCTAATACGTATTAGTATAGATTAGTCATGAGACATAAAGAAAATATCAGTATGTTAACAATACTGATCGATCAGCATCAGAATCAAATCCGCGAACTCTGTACAATGAGGCAAGTTAACTTCTTCACCAATTGCGTCGTTGATAATAAACAGTCTTAATATTCTCGACAGCACATCTCAAACTCCAACTTCCCTTTCCGTTTCATTATTAAAACAATCCTTTTAGGCTTAAAATCTTCATTACACAAACTGGACCGAAGTAACAATGTTTTACATAATATATAATGTACAATTTAAATGTTAACAACTTTTAAGGCTTGGCTCATATTTACCAAAGTTCTGTTTTCAGCTGGCTGTACACTGTCAATGAAAATACTACTTCTTATACAACAAATATATATAATAATAATTCGATTTTGTCTTAGAAATAAAACGAAAACTTACAAAATCTTAGATTTTTTTATTTATATTCATTACTTATTTCCTTCATCATTAAACTTCCTTTTACTAACTCATCTATTTTTTAATACAAGAATATTCTTTAGAGTAATAATTGGCTTTGATACCAAATAGAACTATAGATAGACATCGCCTTCACTAACTTTTTGTACTAATATTATCATGCGAAGTAAGAACGAAAAAATGTAAAATAGGGTATACAATAATAGTATTTATTATCTGCATGAATACTATATAACCGCAGTTCCCTCTTATCCAAGCCATTGTAGTTAATATTACAGTAATACGCAGAACTACATTGCAAATATAACTGTAACAGCCAATTTGGACCATAAAAGTCTGGTCATAGCGAATATTGCCCGATCCCCAATGGCTGGTGTGAGTGGGCGCTTAAACCGGAATTCATTACACAAACGGAATTGACCCCTGACAGGTGAATTACAATCTTAATCAACGTAAAACCACACTCGATTTTAACCCTAATCTCATCCGACATAAAGACTATAAGGCTGATAAAACAAAAAGTTGTTTAGACGTAAATAGGGTAAGGAATAAATAATCTTAAATTCATCTTGTAAGTCGGCGAATTTAATTTCGACGCTTTTAATAGATCCCTTCTTTGGATATTCAGGAAAATCAGCTTTTGAAAAATTCAGCCGTATTTAGTTAGAATTGTTTATATTGAGAACGTTCCTAATACCATTTTCGGTCGTAAAATTTTGCTTCGGCATTGCTAAAATGTTTCTCGATCAAAATATTTTCATTGCATAATACTTGAAAATGTAATTTAACTTAACACATTCTTTGGTAGCTCGCCGAATAGAAAATCGTTGTTAAACGAAATTTCTCGAACAGTTTATAATATTATCTGTAAATTAAGGGCAAAGCAATTCAAATCTTTTACGTAGCTGTAGGCTACAACCATACCTTTTATTCGTAGACTCAAACGAGAACTATAAGAGAACGATATTATTTCCATTAACGAAAATTTACGGACACCGAGTACTAGTAACCCCTAAATTCACTAAATCACCAGTTTTCATTATTCTCCCCTACGATTTGGGGACTTAAACGATTTATATATTTCAATAAGGTACCTAGGTACCTTATAGCCATTGGTAATAAGACTATAAGGGTCTCTACGTGTTGTTGAAAGCTCTAAAAAAATTAAGTGTTTTTATAAATTTCGACAGAGGATAAGATGAAACAAACCCTGTGTCCAAAGTGTAAATTACCCTTATTCTGTATACAATATGGTAATTAGTACCTATATCCTACGATTACTTTATCATCCAAACAGAATCAGACGAGAAACTAAACTATTTTATAACTAACGGGCGACTATCTCAACAGTACATTAAAATTAAAACGTTTGCAAAATACGCACAATTTAATGAATTGTGCGTTTTGAAATTCGCGCATTCGTTTGAATAGTAGAATACTAAATATTTCATGCCAAATACTGGATCGTGTCAAAATAAATGAACGCGTCTTTGTCTAGTTTCTAAATATAAAATTTTAATACCTAAATGGAACAAAAGAACGATGAATTGTGTTCAAGTTTAATTTGAAAGCTGCGTAATATAATTCCTAAGACGTCTTTTAGTTGGAGTGGCTAAGTAGCAAGCAAAAAGCAATACTGATTGTTTCATTACTACAATTGCCCAAAATTAAAAAAGTTTTAAAATCAGAACGCTCCAGGACAATTATTTCCCTGCCATCTACAGACGGGTCGTCCCTTCAAACAATAGTATAGCTAGATAAAAGGTGTACTTATATTAAGACACTGGTCACGTAAAACCCGTTGCGAGTGGCTCTCTCTGCACGATATTAGGGAAAGGGGCGCTTTTTTAACTTATATTGCCCCCAAAAACCCATTTTGTCTTCGCCAGTAATAAAATAAAGCCCCTTTATGGACAAATTATGTGACGTTTATTAGACTGTTCGCGTTTAGGTAAAGACTTGCATCCGATTAGTGATAAGACGGACGGAGAAAGGACGAATACCATAAAAACCACACGAAAATATATTAACAAATATGGCTATAAACTTAAATTAATTTTGTTTGCAAAGAAGAGATGCATATCTAAATCAATTGTGAAAATTACAATTACTAATACTTTGCCAAGTTACTTTATCACGTTTCATAATACATTTAAAAATAAAATTCTAGGTCCAACCAACAAGGTTCTAGGTAACCAATAATATCACATTAACTGCCTTCCAATAAGGAGGTACTTAGTAACATGGCAGGAGGTAAAGCTAGCTTACAACCTAGTTACACTGGTTTAAACAATGCTGTAACGCCCAAATTACGTATCCATTATGAGTTGATATTACCTTTGTGTCACGCTGCGATTTTGCGAAATTGCACCAACCATTGTCAAAGGCTACCTTGGCTGTGGCTGTTACCATGGCTATAGCTCAGACTTATAAAGAGTCTGTAATAGAGCAGCTTAAAGTAGGTACTAAATATACACCATGATACTCTCAAATAAACATCAAAAAGTAAAAAAAAAAAACTACACAATATTATAAAAGACCAAAACACTATTAAGTAAATAATATCAATACAGATTAAGTTGCCGTTCACTGTGGCGTTCTAAGGGGGAGGCCTTTGTTCAACAGTGGACGTCTTCCAGCTGATGATGATGATTTTTAAGATGATTTGATACCTTTTAAAATAGTATATATACCTTAGATTTAAAAAAAGTATATTTTATGTAATTTAACTTTGAATTTGTCATTAAAAATGTAACTAATTCATACATATTTTATACAGTGAATAGACACGTGTAACATCTAAAGAGGTATATAATATCATCCCATCTTATCTACAGCTGCATACAGACAGGATTCTTTCCTTAAACTAGGTAAGATACCCGGTATCTTTCCACACACTTCAAAGCTTCATTTACAATAATTTTACGGTAACATACTACCAGCATTCAAGACACAAATTTCACCATCAGAAAACATCGCAGCGTAGGTGCGTGGAGCGATCTCGTTACATCTCCGGAAATTAATGTTTCCTACCGATAGCTTCGCGAAATATTCACATAAATTATCTGCGCAGGTACTAGAGAACCGAGCGCCGAGACTGAGTATGACAAACGATTAGAGAACCAGTTTTTGTCGCGTACGTTTTAATATTAGATGTTTTACTGTTACCTAGGAGGTCTATGGAGATGAGAGTTGTTTTATATCGTTTGTGGAGAGTAGCTGCATGTTACTTGTTCTAATGATCTGAGAATTATAAATTACTAGCTGCGCCCTGCGGAGGTAGGCGCTACATTTTTCGGAATAAATAGCCTTTGTGTTAATCCATGGTGTCAGCTACTTCCATAACAAATTTGATCAAAATTGGTCCAGCCGTTTGAGCATAACAAACGTACAATACTCACAATCTGCCTTTATAATATTAGTGTGATGAGGCTTACATTTTCTTAAACACATAATTCTATCAACTTCCAACCATAACATATACTAAGAAATCTGATTTAGTCAGCTTCCATATCTCCTCTACAAGTAGAATAATAACTAGTTATATAATTTTCTGTGTGCTTGTCTTGACTACGTATAAGCTCATGGAAATTAACAACACTGGGAAATAATATGTACAACAAAAAGTAATAGGTAATACAAAAAATGATTTGGTTTAAAATCCAGCAAATCTTTTCGGAAGGACAGACGTTTTAAGTTATTATGGTCGGTGGTTTCAACCAAACCAATACATCTTATGGATTGCCAATCGTACAAATGAATAATTTGGTATTGCAGGTCAAAACCATTCATAAGGCAGCCTCAATAGCACCTGAACAAACAGATAGGTGGCCATATAAAAACCATCAACCATAATCCGCTTTCAAAGAAAAGCTTTTAGACTTTATCGTTCCAAATTTACATGTCAATGTGGCCTTATAGACGTTACTGGGGCGGGAACCGAATCTGTGTCGCAAAGCCCTTAATAGTCAGCGTTCGATGTTAAAATTTAACATTTGTATCTACTTTATGACATGAACGCTGTAAAACTCATCTGTGCATAATAATGTCAGGTTTGATGCCTCGCTGGTGATTCGATATAAAGTTCGCTTCAATATTATGAAACAAACAATATTGATGGTACCTATTATGTTTGGGGTTTAGCCTGATAGAATAAAGGAGTGTTATAAGTAGAGTTTGTCATCAAAGACAGTCAGACAGAATTTGAGAATAGATCAAAATGTTATGTAACGTTGAAACGCAAATTTTAAAATTTGGTTTTATTCCCTAACATAAAATTAAGAATTAAGGTTTTCACATTGAGAATACTTTACTCTATCAGGAGCATTTATAGATAGTACCACTAAAGAGAACAATTCAACATAAGCTTAAACCCTAATGTTTCCTAACATCCTACACGTAGTCGTCAACAATGTAATTAGACTATTTGGTTTGATACTGCTCCAACTTAGCGAAACCACGCTGAAGCACTAATACTCAGCAATGTTACTACAAAGACCTCTAACAATGCTAAGCTTAGGCAATATAAGCGAAACTAGAGCCGTACCCACTCTTGAAATTAGGCAATCAGCGGGAAACACAAAGACTCCGCGCACAATACAATTTTCACAATTTTCTCTCCCAAAATGAATTGATTTATTGATACATAAAATACGAAGAAAGAATGACAGCAGTCGAAATAAGAAATAATCATTGAAAAGTGAAGTTGTGAGGTCTTCGATGAAATAAGGCTCTTTACAGATATTACCGAAACGAAAAACGAAGAAAAAAATATCGCATCGACAAATAAGCGAGACGGTATAAAATGAATAATCGGGCATTACGAGAGCTTTCGTACATTTATTCGTCTGTTTATTCAGTTTGGCGCTGGGGCTGCCAAGTTGCCAATAAAAACATTTTCATAGCTCGCATTAAAACACTGGCGAAAGTGAACGCCCTCAAATAATCAATACAGAAACCCTCCATGGCGGGAGTCGCCGGGCGCAGGTACGCGCCGCCCGCACCCCGCGCTTCCCGCCCCGCCCGGCAGCCGCCCCGCCGGTTCCGCGGTCATAGAATAGACAGACAGACGACTGTGCAGTAGTTCGGACGTCAATATTTTATGGCGGGTGATGGCGAGGGCATTACCGCACAGGTGCTAAAACGACAACTACGTTAACATGTTGTACTAGAATTGAGAGAGACGGCGGCTCTCGACTGACAGTAAGTTGCTTCTGATG
Source organism: Abrostola triplasia (assembly GCA_946251915.1). Classification (NCBI taxonomy): domain Eukaryota; kingdom Metazoa; phylum Arthropoda; class Insecta; order Lepidoptera; family Noctuidae; genus Abrostola; species Abrostola triplasia. The sequence goes on along the minus strand of OX276434.1, from coordinate 1,276,922 downwards.
TTACGTTCAGTATTTAGTTTTATATCGTGCAGCATGTGCTAAGATATATAACTAATGCCTAGGGCTACAGACTCCCTAAGGACGTACGTAGATCGACACTACTTTTTAAACAAATTCGTAATATTTTTTATATGTACGTTGAATGTCTACTTGTATCATATATGTTGGATGTTAGCGTCACTGCTCGTTCTTTAAAGCATTTTGAGAAGTGGATTTCATTCGTTTATTTCTACTGAAGTAAATTTGAAAGCTTTTCGTTTTCCCTCAATGGATGCAACAGTTGATAGTATAACTCACGGACGAGTGTAGGTACATACTTCTTGATGTGAACAGTCATAACTATGGCCAATAAAATATATTTGAATACATTCCCACACGAAGCCCTTACAAGGACGAGACGACAGAAATACGAATAAAAGATCTTCAGACATTCCACGTTTGACCTTACTATGGCAATTTAAGTGTTTGCATGATTCTGTAGGAAAATGGGGGTAGTATGGTTCTTTTGTAGTATAAAGCATGCTTGTAGAATCATTGTTGTTATTAGTTTTATTGTTAGTAGCCGTAAAAAATAAAGCCGAACTAAAACTAAAGTTTCAACGTTTCAAATAACGTTAGCTTAATTAAGTTTAACGTCTGACTGAAACATTTTATTCTATGAGAGCGGCACGCAGCCGCCATGCCGTCTAAACCGATTGATGCGCCTGAATTTTGTCCGTGGCACGAAATTTCGTTTCGTTTCCAATGCGCTTAAGAGCTTTGGCGAGGTGGATGACCTTTTTATTTACTTAAAAAAAGTACTTCCAGGTACGACGCCCCTTTTCAGTTAAGTCTCATGGGGAAATCGAAATTTTCAGACGGCGACGAAATTTTGGCTACACACTGTATGTTGTGAAATAGAGTAATTTAAATACAATAATGATATATTTATTCCAGGTACATGTATCACCGATCAAAGAGAAGATTTCATAGTAGAGCTTGAATAAGAACACATCTTCGCACCACAGATAAAACAAAGGAATTTAATATCAAAATCCTCCCTAGAATGTTCTCGTAGATAACAGTATAAATCAACGCAGAGGTATTGAAAATACCTTAATTTGAGCGTCCGTAAATAAATCTCGTCAATAATATTTAACTAGGGCGGCTATTCGGTAACATCAGTGTCGGCCGTGCGCTTGAAGTGTATGGTTGTGTCAGAAAGTGCATTGAGGGAGGGCGCAACGCGTGGCATCCCGGCGGCCACCCACGTATGTATTTATTAATTACTTACATAATTATGTATGATTTGTGTAATTTCATTTTTGGTATATTGTTGATCTGAGCACGTGGCTTGAGGGTGGCTATTGAACGAAAAAGACGATCGCAGCGCATTGTGGTTGGTTGCGCAACCCCCACCCCAAATTTTGGCAAGACAAGTTCAGATTGTTGCGAACGCGTTTTGACGCACTCGAGAAGCCGCGCGTTCCTGTTGTGTTTTCCGATATTTCACTAGTTTGAGTTGTCGTTTAGAAACGAAATAATAATTTCGCGACGGTGTAAGCACGTAGCCTCACAGGTACAGTTTGAAAGCTCGTGTCGGGCGGCTCCCCAGTTCACGGCGCGGGCGGGATTCAGTTTGCTCGCTCATTTTTGTTTGTGAGAAAGTAAATTGGATCCGTCCTGATTTATTTCATGTAATTGAGATTGTTAACTTTAAGGAAAAAGTGATGCTGGCTTGTGTGGCTTAAGTGTAAATGTTGTAGCGGAAAAGCAAAAAGCTTTGTTGTATTATCAAAATTTTGTTGAAATAATGATTTTTCGTCGTTGTTAACACTGTTATATAACAGGTTGGAAATTGGAAATTGCGTCGTTGTTGCTCTGATTGAACTTTGCGCTGACCCACGCTTACAAAGAGACTCGCAACAGGGGCGAGGGCCACGTGGTCGGTACCGTCCATTTTATAAGCGATGTAATTATCTACCTACACCCCTCTTTGTGGTACAATGGTATTTGCAACTCGCAATATAATTGATACAGGCTATTATTAGTTCCACTTCATGACTAAAATATAATTGACTTGTATTGTGGAATATTTAATAAATAACAAAATTTGTTACTTCTTTATCTTTTAGATATTTTGTTTTTGGAATAAGCCATCACTCGGGGTTTTCATTGTAACTTCTGGAAGCCTAGATCTCAAATGATAACTAAATAGAGTTCTACAAGAGTCTAGATAGAGTTACACAAATGATGTGCTTGTTAATGGATTTTGGTCTAATCTTCCATATTATTTGTTTTATTTTCTCTTTCTATATCCGCTTAAGTCGCATACATGTGACCAAACCTTTACCATCACGTATTCGATATAACATTTGTTTGAAGTGGCTTCGTTGCATGTCAGTCACTTTGTATAGTCGATGAATATAAATCCAATCTTTTTCGATTACTGTATTATTAATTAGTGAAATCCTTGTACAAAACGTTCTCTGTATGGGAAGAGCCTTTGTTCAGCAGTGAAATAGTTACAATCATAATATGTCGTTATTAATTAATGCTACATTTTTGAGAAGTATTATTAATTACCAGAGCATTTTAGTTTTATTAGACGTAGAGTTATTTTTTTGTTTATTTTTTCCATTCTCTAAATACCCATATTACAGTTGTAATAAAGACTGTTATCATTTTGTTACAGATAAAAAATGACACAAAAATCTGAAGTTCACATAGCACGATGGCTTAATGAAGACAGGGAGGAAGATTTTATTGATGGACCAGCAGGGTCAGACGATGACGATGTAGACCACATCGAAGAGCAGGTAGAAAAGTCTGATAGTGAATACAGCAGTGCTACAGAAGATAACACAGATGTGGACGACTTAGACTGGGAAACTGTTTTCAATGTTATTGAGGGGCCCAGCTCCAAATATAATTTAGGCCTCGAAGGTACTAAGTGGATGAAGGAGCCAATAGAAGCAAGACTAGTGTTACAAAGTGACTACGACGTATTTATACAAGCAAGGCCTACAGATTTTGCGAAATCAAGATCAACCCCAACAGAATGCTTTGATTTATTTTTTGACGAAAGCATTATATACATGATAACAAAATGCACAAATGACCGTATACTTGAAGAACAAAAAAAGTTTTCTAGAGAAAGAGATGCAAAACTCACAGATGAGGTGGAAATTTATGCACTTCTTGGCATCTTGTTCCTTAGTGGAAGTACTAAAACAGGGAAGGAAAACTTTTTACAACTATTTGATGCTAAAAAAGGTACTGGCATGGAAGCTATTTATCTAACAATGAGTTCCCAAAGGTACAGATTTTTAATGAAAAACCTTCGCTTCAACGATACCTCAAATGAGCGAATAACTGAAGATAAGATGGCGCCAATCAGGGTATTATTCCAAATTGTTGTTAACAACTTTCAAAAACATTTTATACCCAGTCATGAACTGGCTTTGAATCAGATACTGACAGCATACAAAGGCAGGTGTGCATTCCGCCATCACACCCCTAATAAGCCTGTTGAGTATGGCATAAAGATGTTCGCGTTAGTGGACTGTCAGTATCCATACACATATAATTTAGAACTTTTCTTGGGTGATAATCCTGGGCCTTATGAGGTTAGTAATAGTAAACTAGATATTATCGTGAGAATGACTGATCCTATCCAGGGAGAATATCGTAATGTGACTGTAGGTAACTATTTTACTACATTGGAGACTGTAGATTTACTGTTTGAAAAAAAAATTACTATTGTTGGCTCAATTAAACCTGATAAGAAAGAAGTGCCAAGAATTTTTAGAACTATAAAAGATAAAGCATTACACTCTTCCCTTTTTGGTTTTGCTCATATTGCTACCTTGGTTCAATATATTTGCAAGCCAGATAAAGCAGTACTCTTAATGTCATCTAAGCATAGTGACTGTGGCATTGATAAGAATAGTGGTAATCTATTTAAGCCAGAAGTAATGACGTACTATAATCGGACGAAAAATGCTGTAGACACAATGGACAAAATGTGTAAGAAAAACGATGTATCAAGGAATTCACGTAGATGGGCATTAACAATACTATTTCGTCTAATGAATATTGCTGCTATAAACGCATTATGTGTTTACACTATAAATAAGAAACAAGAGAAAATTGTGCGACGTGATTTCCAAATAGAAATGGCTCTCAGCATGATACGGCCAATGATACAAAGACGGTTGCATACTGATATGATACCAAAGGTTGTAAAACAGAGGATGTGCGAGTTTTTAAATGTACCCGCACCAATAGATGTTGAATTACAAATAGAGTTGACTGACCAGTCGTCATGTACACCTCGCTCCGGGTCGCGGGGAAGATGTCATGTTTGCCGGAGAGCGCGTATTAACAAAACAACCCGTGAACTATGCGCTGCTTGCACAAGATTCACTTGCTACGAACACAGCAAATATATGTGTATTAACTGCTACAGCAATCAACACAAATAAGCCAACAGATATAACTATTAATGTTAAGTACTTTATCAATTATAATAAACGATGTATGATGATTGTGATTATAAAGGGCCAACGAGATTTAATGTTTGGACGACCTAATATAAAGAATATGTTAATCGTATGAAATACTAAATAACCACCACAGCGTTGTGCGCATTATACTAAGACTTATTAATACTCTTAAAATAGGATAGGTTTTCCGAAAGGCATAATCCTATCGAAAGTGAAAGAATTTTTAAAATTGTACTTCACTTGTTTAACAATTATCTTGAGTAAACTCACGTTTCGACTTATTATATTAGCGTAGATTAGGATGTATGTTAACGTGATCTTAAAATAAAGACAAGTTTCAAACTAATATGGTTTTTATTTATATCAATTAATATTATAAATGAAATGACGACCTGATTGGCGCAGTGTGATGTGACTGCTGCGCTATACGGGTTCGATTCTCGCAAAGGAGAAAAAATTTGGTGCGATCCGCTGATATTTGTCTCGAGTCTAGGTGTTTGTGTATGTGATATTACATGTTTGTGAAACGTACTCGCGATATAGGAGAAATTCTTAGTTAAAATAAAGAATTACAATTATTGCTATGTTGATCTTGGAATAAATTACACGAAAATAAATCACAAAATAATACACAATGAAAAATAACTGACATTGAACATAATTTCTACCATACATTGCTTAAGCAACAAGTCTTAATCTACATAATAAATAAAAATACATATTATAGGCAAGATCATAATAGAGCCGGTTTTATTTCCGACTCTTACAATAAAGATATACATTAGGTTACACTCAAAAATAACTCCTACACCTAATATAATAAAGTCCAAATCAGTTATCACAAAAAGTATTCGAGTTCGAGCTTGTTTAATTAATCATCCTGCGTTAGCGGAAAATCGAGCTGTTTGCAAACAAAATCGTCTAAAAAGTTTGATGGCTGACAGAAATTTTGACAGCCGCTGTCTATCTGCGTTATTCTCCGATATTACCTCATTATACTTAGTGTCACCATTGTTCCAGAAGTTTATTTGTAAAATGCTGGATACATCTTTATCAATCTATGTAAGAACACTCAAACTTACTCAAAGATTATTCATGAGATATTTTAATATGGTGAGTATTAGATTACAAAATGTAGTTTTTGTTTTAATGCGAAGATATAAAACATAAATATAATGTTTTCCATACTCTAACTGAGGCCTAACATAGGCACTTATTATATAAGTGTTAATTATAAAACATAATACAAAAACAATTAATGGGTTCTCAAAAAGCTTTTTCATTTCAAGTATTTTTGATACATAATTGAATCAGCTAATTTACAAGAAGTAAAAGTATAAACGTAAACTTTGCGAAACCAATTTAAACGTTTTCAAACTGGAATTTCTTCGTCTCAGACTAAATAGTAGGCCATCGCTGCGATAAATTTCATCAAATTACCCAATTTAATTAATCGGAGTAACCGCGAATACCTTTTGTTCAGTAATTTACGTTGAGCCAATAAATTCATCAGATAACTTAACTATAAGTTTCAACCCCATTGTTTCTGAGCAATCGACAACTGATATAAGTTTGACAAAAGATAAACTGGAGATTTCAACAACATCTGTCAGTTGCCTCATAACAAGCATTCTGTCAAACTCTGCTATTGTGAGATTTTCGAATAATTTTAGGCAGCTATTGATTTTATGCTTCATAATGGAACCGTTACAGTATATTAGATAACAGTCAAACTCATTAATTAACAACTGTGATATTGCAGTTTAGTTTGAGTTAAAGCTAGTTGGATAATGTGTTTGGATGATATTATTATCACATCAAATTACATAAAGTTACAAATCATAATATTTACTTGTGATACAGCCACATTTCTCTGTTCAATGTTGATTATAAGTCCAGAGTAATGTGGCGAGCGTATTGCCATAAGTCAGCATCACCATCACTAGGTGCGTCGCCGCTTGCGACTCACCTTCCCGGCCAAGTAAAGGAATTGCATCGTTAATCCGACCATAGTATTGCTAAATTAATTTTTCCACTAGACATTAATCATATAGCTCTATTCATACATGTGATGTAACAAAGCAAGCAGAAGGATCTCTCAAGTATTCATCTACATATTAACCCCCTATCTACAAAACCTTATTCAGACGAGCCGCTATTTTCACCTTATCAGTGACACTAACTAACCTTTATGCGAGCCCTACACTAAGTGCCTCTCTCTAATTAAGATTAAAATACACTAAATTGCCCGGTCATTTTTAAGCCCATGCCATAAATTAATAAAAGCTTGGCCCATAAAGTGGCCTACGTGCGAAGGCTTTAAGCCACGGACTGGGAAGGCAATTCATTAAAACTTACAACAATAGACTCAGATACGGATATAATTCAATAAGCATCTCGAGCCGTGTCCTGCAACTTGGCCAATATTTTACATGTATGAGTAGGGATGTGTGGTCCCCTACCACGAACTATGTGAAGCCATGGTAATTAAAACAGTAATTTACTATTTGATACAGTCATTTTAGTTGATTAATTTAAATAAGGTATAATTGTATATATACCTAAAACCTTCGTTAGTAATGAAAGGCACCTTTCTAAAAAATAATAAGTTGCAAAAATCGATGGATTGATTTGGACCTAAAAATTTTACGAAGCTTTTACATGGCCGGTATTAAGTTTGATTGTTAAGTTAACAACCCACAGAACTATGTATTTACAAATAAAAATATTCACACGAGGGTGTAAGTTCATCTCATATTCGAGTCGCAAAATCAATTAGATTCTTCAACTTAATTTTGGTTCAGTAGAATTATTCAGAAAAATATTATGTCTACCGAGAAGTAACAGAAGTAGAGGTAGAACTGCCCAGCTATAACACGCCTTTATTATGTTAGATATGATCCCGTTTGTGAGCTAAAAGTTCAGAAACTACTACAGCATACGGCTGGGCAATTTAGTGAATTTCATTTCAGCGCGTTAAAACTTAGCTTTTGTTCATGTACGTGATGTAAAACGCATTATTCAGGTGGTCGCTCTAATAAAATTTGAAAAGTTGGAATTGTGTGGAAGCATGTTGCAGACAGCTATATTGAAATGCCTTCCTATGAGCTCGGTACTACGACAGTTAAAAAAATAATGGTAAGAAAATGGCTGTGTTAAGTCTGCACTACTGTCATTATGATGTGATTTATTTCAAATAGATCTTTAAATTGTGTTTTTTTATTTAAAAAATCGTTATATTATTTACAGTCTTACTTAAAGCTCATTGATACTAATCAAGACTACAAGCATACAAACTTGTGAAGGCATTTAAAACCCAATAGATTTGGCAACATAAACACATATTCTGCTAACAAGGTCTGCGGTAACCTCACGTACTTGCCTAATCCCACACGCCGGCATTATAAATACTATTAGGTACCCCACCTCACAATCCCTGGGGGATCCCTACGCCCCGCTTGCAATTTCCCCCGAAACTATCCCGCATTAATCCCCAGCTCCGTAAAGGTTTTTATTATGAGGCTATGACGAAACAATTGGTATGAAAGGATCCCTTTTGGCCTTTATATGTGATGGTTACGGGACCTAAAAAATAATAATAGGAAATACGGAGGTGCAATGAAATTTTGTGACGGCATGCGTTAGTGTCAAACAGTTTATTTTTATGACAAAAAACGTAGGCGCGTCACGTGCTGGGCCTACTAAATGATTGTACGAACATGTGTTCTAGACGAGAAATTTTGCAAATATCAGTAAGGTTTTTCGCAACTGTGTCGACGTCGGTTTTAGTCAAATCAATACCGAGTGAAAATCGAAATTTTATTTTAAACGAATTCCATACGAGCCTTTATCAAATTAGCTAAGAAAATATCGTGTTGTGTATCCTTTTATAAAACTATATTATGTCTCATTTAGGAGCATTGACTCCTGACAGCAGACATGACATTTAAAAGCACGTGCATTTTTGCAATCAATTAGGTAGTTTATTTCAAAGACTAACGCCTCTTTTAATGTAGGTTTTACAAATAAATTTGTTAGCAGTTAGGAGTAATAGTACATTTACCTATAAGTTTAGTATTATTGCTTTCAGAAACGATAGCCTGTAATAATGTGTAAGATTTTATTATTCTGTTTTCCGGCTCATTGGCAAGGCCCGGATTAAACGAACCGATGGTATATTGACTATCAAACGCACAACATGTTTCTTTATCCACGACATAGCTGGTACGGTTTTTCCTAGCAGTTTTATCGCAAGTAATCTCTATAACGTTCAAAACAAAGGCAGGGTCTTCGAAATAATATTTTTATTGATATCAAGAGCACCGTTAAGCCATTTTAAATAATGTATGATCTTTTTAGTATTCCCCCGATAGGGAGGTTTCTGTATTATTTCCGTTGGTTAATCCGTGGAGATATATGGGATCCTACCCAACTTATGGGGAATGTTAATGCAGAATATAAAAACACTCACACAATTTTAAGATAATATACGAGTTTTACGTCAAGATGACAAACACAAAAGGTTCTTACATTACAAAGTACGTGTACCTGAATAAAACTCGTCAAGATAAAAGCAAAACGAAACGTTCCTTCAGTTAACAGCATTTCTCAAAACAAAGCGTCGATCTAGATATCAAAAAGGAAGAGGAATTAAGTGTAAACAAAGATGATCACGGCTCATTTCCGAGGAGCGCTCCGCAAATAAAACATTCATGCAGTACAGTTAACTGGATCACCCGCCTCCTTCACCTAAACACCGTATTATTTGGCTCACGTTCCTATTTTACTCAACTGACTACAGGTGGAGCCACGGCACACCTCGGCAATATTTTTCCGTCAACTCCGCATTTATATGATAATGCGTACCCTAGCAGGAGGTTCGGTACTGATCCGGCGAGTTCCGAAAATTCCCGAACTCGTAAATCTAATTTCAGTGCCCACCTAAGTTGGAGCTCATATTTGCCGGCGATTCAGCGTCGCGTTTTGTTTGAGATTCGACCTTAACTCCGAGTTATGAGTAGTGTTGTATCTGTTGATGTGTAATTCGATAAATTCACGATTATAGTTCGACTATAGATATTTATCGACGTCGATAGCGAAGTAATAAAATTTTATTGTAGCGATAGTCGCGCAGACGATAGCGAAAGGAAATTGACAGTTTCAAAGTCCCAATACAGTGAAACTGTGTTAATAACTTTGCTCGGTTGAAATGTTCCATCTAGTTTTATACGCTTTTGTTTCAGCCTTGTTTAAGTTTGGTACTAGAAAACATACAATAAAGTATCCCTTAAATTGTTCTTTCTTGTATCCACGTTACAATGGTCGTTAAAACAAAGACGTCACAAAGTAAAGAAACTCTTTTATTTATAAGTAGGTACAAGATATCGATGTAGAATAGCACCACATCCCTAGGTATAGGAAGTACGTAGACCGAAGGCGTAAAGCATAAACTTTTCTTTTTTGTTTGTGAGATACTCTGTTTTACATATTATGTTATTATATTGTATTTATAACGGAGTTGGTAGGAAACACGATCCTCGTAATATTTCTTTGGAACCATATTATTTGTTCTAAATAAATCTTTCATCGTTATCAAAGCAAAAAATGCTGTTTCAACAAAATGGAATATCCGAGTCTCATTACGTTCTTCTAAGAAAAATAATTATATAAAGAAGGTACAAAACATTCAAGTACACAGAAAACAAGACACAGAAATCTAAATTACTTTTACAAACTGTTCTCAAAGAATTTAATAGCAGAACTGTTAAGAGAGCTACATCGGCAATAAAGGCTGATATCACAAGACCTGCACTTTGTTTCTACAAAAAATGACAAAACAACCGAGTCCTGAATACTTTCAAAGAGATGTTGTCAGTTCAGCGAGCCGTCTACGTGGCACGTAGAACAGATAAAGCATTATAAAACTAAGGAGGAGGGAATAAAGAAGTTTTCTTATTAGTTAGCTGACTGAATAAGCACCTGCCGGCGTTAAGGTCAGTTATACTGGAACTTTCATTTAACGAAAAGGAGCGTGTTTAACTTAAACTTGTTTTTACTATTTTAAAAATATTAAAAATATATTTTTAACACAAGATTTTTAATAAAGTACTATAATATTGTATTGTCACCAAACCTATTTAAGTATGCAAAATTTCATTTTAATCGGATGTCAAAAAGTGGTTCTAATTTAGATTGCAAGATTTGAACCAAACAAACTCACTTATGTACATACGTACATAGATTCATACATTCAAACATTGCAAGTTAAATAAAAGCTTGTAAAAACTGCTTCGTTGATCAAGCGCGACTGCAGAGCATGAGGTCCAGGGTTCGGATCTCAGGTCTTGCAAAGAGTTATTGGGTATTTCGATTAGGTAATTCTTAGTAGCAGCCCGGAGTCTCAATTTGAACACTTCTGATGACAATAGGCTCGCCTCTTATTAAATTAGGAGGTTTAACATAACTGGCAAATTATGAGTGTACTATACACATCTGCCTACGAGCAAAACGTTATTGAAAAAAAAAACTATTTGTAAATCTACCGCGTTTAGGTCTTACTTTACTAATTATCTCTTATCAAGAAATACATTTTTAATTAATATTTATTTTTAAATATCGTCTATTACAAAGTGATAAGATACTACAATAAAAAATTGAAATAAGAACTAATTTATTATTAATTTCCATACATTTCTTAATCAAAGTGATATAAAATTCAGAGCAATAGATCACGGTAAGCCCTCTGAGGAGGACCAACAACAACTGAATAAACACATCCACGTCTTAATTTGAGAGGGTCGTGAGCACGCCCGCAGCAAATATTATGATAAGACATTCATCATCATAATTAAAACAGAAACAGATGCAGGAGATGCAATTAAAGCAATCACCAACACTCCCTCTCAAAATGAACCGGATTTATTTGCTCGACGTAAACTTACCGAAAATGTCAATACAACATACTAAAAAAGGGTTCCTAAAATTAAAAAAGATTTCCCTTCGAGAGAAAATAACGAGTCTATAAGGGTTCGCGATAAATTACATTAAATGCCAAATTAATTAAATAGGGACGAGGAGACGCTACTGAACACTTGACAGAAGAAAAATCTAATCAAAATTCATAACTTAATAGAAGTGGGTCTAATTAGGGTGCGTTACTTAATGAGATAATGTTACTTTTTGCTTCTGAGCTCTCTTCATACTGTGCAGTCTTTGTTAATTTATTTTTGAATTACTTATGCTGGTAGACTTGTGTATAATTATATTTGGTTTGCCTTAAGAAAGTGTTTTTAACTTGCAATTTGAAAGAAATGTATGTAACGTGAATTTAATGTTTACTATCGAACTAATAACTTAACCGAGCAGTTTCTTTTTCTTGGGTGGGACAAGCCCACCACTCATGTCTATCATTGCGACTCCTGTAAGCCAGGACCTACAATGAGAACCATCGAGGCAATGAAACTCGAGGCGTCCCAGAGAAATGACTCGACTGTCTTAGAGAACCTTAGGAGTAGGAATGAGTAGAGTAACCGAGAGGATGTTAAGTTTATAGACTACATAGTAACGACGATTATAACAGACCCCATAGACACGTGGCAAAACACTTGACGAGTACAAATCGAATAGAATTTTGCTAAAATGTAATTTCTATTAATCTTCAAAATTTTTTACCAGCAGCACCTGCACAGTGTAGAACAATGATTGAGTAGCCAAAAATTGTACATCACAAAAATAATAAATGACAGTAGCACAAAGTACATTTCTCTTCGTCAGTACAGTTAATCTAACGGCCATTATTTCAAAGGTTCGATGTTTTTGACAGGCCCTTTGTGAACATTCTGGCCTATAGTTATGCCCCCTTCCCACTGCTATACGGAGTGATAGTATTTTTCCATTTATGTGTTACTCTTACTGTGTGTTTATTTTGAGTGACGTTCAAAGGATTGTCACAGACAGCTCTCATTGATTTTATTCTTTGATAGATATGTCATTAGGTATATTGTGTTCCTGCAGATTTGGTGTTATTTCAATGTGAGAATATTGTAAAAAGGATCCGTTCTTAAAAACATAAATGAAGGGTTCCAGTTATTTTGTTTTCATGTAACCAATGCATTCACATTATCTATAATATAGTAGTGATAGCCGAGTGGTATGACCATTGGACTACCAAGTCAGAGGCCGCAAGTTAAAACCCCGGCACGCACCAATGTCTTTTCGAATTCATGTGCGTTCCGTAAATTAGTTATCAGTTGCTAAAACGGTAAAGGAAAACATCGTGAGGAAACCGGTACACCTGAGAGATATTTCAACGGTGTGTGAAGCCATGTCAGAGGCATACAGGTGGTTTAAACCAGACACCAAGTTGTTTATCAACCATACGATAAGAAAAGAATATTATTTTTCTACAAAAGTAGATTCCGTAATTCCTAAAAGCTTTAGTAAGTTTAAGGTACAGATAGTCCCAAAACACAATTTTCTTAAAACGACACATCGAAATTTTTTTGAACAATTTTATTTCGGTTGCCAAAATTACCGAGATTCGCAGCTCAGTCCGGGCGTGTCGTCGGTTTTTTTTTGTCTACAGAATTTCTGGCCGTCATCACAGTGCAAAATTTCGTTAACAACGTGCACTGTTCTGCAGTTTTGCTTCCGTTCATATTTCGGGAGGAAAAAGATTCAAAATTTTAATCTTGCACGCAGAAGGTTTATTATTTGCAAACTAAACATTATTTAATTTTTGTACTGATTAAAATTGGCTTTTATTGAACGCACATCACTCTTGCAATGCTCAAAAACGTTTTAAGTTATGAAAATTTACCTAAGGGAGGCTTTTGTTCAACAGTGGACGCTTTCCGACTGATGATGACTGACTGAAACATTATACATGTTCACGATTATATTAAAATTGCATTTTACTGCCTCGTTGGTCTAGTGGTTACTGACCGTGGCTGCTGAACACAAAGGCCTGGATGTGAATCTTGGGTCAGACAAAGTGTTATTGGGTGTTTTTCCATAGATTATTCTGAGTAGCAACACGGCGTCTGGATTCGTTCCCGGTTGATGGCAATAGGCTAGCCCCTGTTACTATGGGACCTATAGCATAACTAGCGAAATGTTGGTGTACTGTACTGCCTACCTCTTCGAGGAATACTGGCGTGATGTTGTTTTTATGTAAAATTTGTTATACACATGTAATAAATATATATTATACCCATAAATCCACTTATAACACAAGTTTATTGAAAACCCTTGCTCTCATAGTAAACCATCGGAAGCAATTACCATCAGGTGAGCCATAAACGAAACTGACTTGATCCTTCCAGAAAAATACATAAACTCGGGCCTAACGACCGGTTATATCAATCACCGAACGACTCCAGCATCGAGTAATCTCGGCCTCATCAATAATGTGGATCAGGGCCAACGGGCCAATGTTCGAGACCTCGATCTATATTTTTGGAGCACTATGTTTGGGTGCTGGAGGACAGAGCGCTATCGTGAAAGACGAGCTACAAAACTAACTTGCCAAGGTTATATCTACAAGGGTAGCTTTAACAGTACATTAATAATTAATAAATTAGCCTTGATGAAATGGGGATGAACAAAAACTTGTTAGAATATGACAGTTTATTTTCATCCGCCACTATAAGCAACTTTGTCTAGATATAAGGTAGCTTTGTGAAGAGAAAAAAATATATACTAATAATATTATCTAAGACACTTATCATACATAAAATACATCACGCCTGTATTCTCCGAAGGGTGGGATAGAGGAATATAGTACACCCACATTTCGATAGTTATGACATAGGTGCAGATGCAATAGGATGCGAGGCTGCGAGCCTTTTGCCATCGACCAGGCACAAAGCCAAACTACATAGTGAGAATTAATAAATGGAGTAATCCAGCAACAATTTTCCCGACTCGGGATTTAAACCTAGGACTTCAAACACAACAGTCGCGATTAGCGTCCACTAGACCAACGAGGCTAAGAGAGAAATTGCAAAATAACGTAAAACAGCTACCTCATCATCATCAGCCAGAAGACGTCCACTGTTGAACAAAGGCCTCCCCCTTAGAACGCCACAGCAACAGCTACCTACCTATATTTAAATTACATAGCAGTTTCTTAAACGAATCTAGGTCCTTCGTGGAATGAAACATTACTGGCTAAGGCGGGTCAACCATAAAGTTTGACAAATGAGACGTTTATAGCCGGCGAGCGAGCCGCCTGCTAATCGAATTCCGATCAGCGCTGTTTATTTCTGGGAGACTTTCCATTCTCTATTGAGGAATGAGGAAGTGTTGCGTGCAAGCTTTTTTTACTAGTGAACTGTGAATAGCTTTTGTTGAAAATCGTCAACAGAGACCATACATGAATAGTGTTCACAAAGGCTTACCTGCTGATACCTTTAAATACGTATAATTATCTGCCTCAATATATTATAAGGAGTCTACTTTATTTCAATATTTGACTGAAACCATATGTAACATGAATATAGGTCTCACTGTAATAGATGGAACCTTTTGCCATTAACCGGGCACAAATGTAGACATACTGCTGCTACTGAAAATGAACTAATGGAAAACTGAATAACAGATTGCCCGACTCGGGATTCGAACCCTGGACCTCATGTTCAGCAGTCGCGCTTGGCGACTACTAGACGAATGAAGCAGTCAGACTGAAATCACAACAACCATGAAAGTATTTTTTTTCATAGCCTTTGTTTCCCGCTGCTGGGCAAAGGCCTCCGCTTTCTTTTTCCAAACCACTCCCTTCTTCGCAGTTTCTGACCACGTGCGTTCCGCATATGTGGCCAGATCATCACACCACATAGTCGATATCTCTATCTAATAATGACAATTAAACAAAAAATCTATTTTACTAGTTTTTTACATTGAAAATCAATTTTATCATTATAATGCACCGTCTGGCGAACCTTCGAGAACGATGTAAATGAACTCTGCAATTTTAATACAAAAGCTTTCTGTTTACAATGGGGAGTAACGTGCATTACTGAAACAAGGACTTATATTGAAATATTAAACAATAAAAAATAATGCTCTTATGGAAAATAAAGTACGTAGCGACTGATGTATGCGTAGCACTGAGCTACGAAGCTACGGCGTAGCACATAAATAAGTTAGTTATTCAAAATGTGTTGTTAACTTTTTGTAATATATAAAATGTAGAGAACATAAGCAGTTTTACTATGAATATGAATTTAGTTCACTAGAGGCAAGGGCAATTTTCAACTATAAGGTTGATTATAATAATATTTTGACGACTTGATTGGCGCAGTGGGAAAGTAATTGGACTGCTACACAAACGGTTGCGGGTTTGATTCCCGCACGGAACCGATCCGATGTGCGATCCGCAGATGTTTGTCCCGAGTCTGGGTATTTGTGTATGTGATATTTTATGTTTGTGAAACGCACCCACGATACAGGAGAAATTCCTAGCGTGGGGCGACGTTTTTATAAAATAAAATAAAAATCTACATTAACATAAGTATAAAAATAGTGCAGGGGGTCAAATTAAGGGATCGGTCCGGAATAAATCATTATTACATACCTAAGTACGCCAAAACAAGTCATATTTAATAGATCATCATCATCAGCCGGAAGACGTCCACTGTTGAACAAAGGCCTAGATACCTACTAATTATTTCTAATAAGGGCACTCCGTCTTAATGAATGTTTACAAATACATAAGCCTTTTCTTAGAGAAGTCTTCATTTATTTTTTTAATTAATTAGGTCGCTCTTAATTGTTAAATTTACTGGAAATACTTAAACAAGCCTTAGCTTAAATACAAACTGATTTGTTATTTAATTATTGGATGTTGAATTTTTTTTCTGTAGACTAAAGCCTTATTTTGTGAGTCATTAAAATTATTTGTGAGTTATTGGATGTTTTTTTTTCATTGCCTGTTTTGTTTCCCTCTGCCGGGCAAAGGCCTCCCCTTTCCTCTTCTGTACCACTCCATCCTTCGCAGTTTCCGACCATGTGCATCTTGCATATGTAGACAGATTCATCCCACCACCTTCGCCGTGGTCGACTTATAATATGTATATTGGAAACGCTTCTTCTTCTAGCCTATTTATTAGCCTTTGTAAACTGTTTTGATATAATAACTGCCTTGTTGGTCAAGAGGTCATTAAGCGTGCCTGCTGAGCATGACGGCCAGGGTTCGCATCCCGGGTCAGGATTTTTTTTCATTCAGGTCAGGATCAGAGTTTTTTTCATTAGGTAATTCTCAATAGCAGCAGGGAGATTTGTGCCCGGTTAATGGCAACAGGCCCACCCCATATTACATTGGGACCTATGACTGGCGAAATGTGGGTACACTATATGTGCACCTCTGCCTACCCCTACGGTAAATACAGGCGTGATGTAAAATAACTATAATCTTAGTAAGTTCAATTAAGCATTAAATTTAATTTCCCATACACATAATTATTTATTTAGATTAGAACTACAAGTCGACATTCATCAAGGGCTACGCAACAATAAAGATGGTATCTACGCGCGTAGCAGGTCTACGACGTTCGTAGCTCGCGTGCTACGCGCTACGCCGTGCATGTGCTACTCAAACAGATGCAAGTTATATCAACGTAGGAACGTCGTTACAATTTATTTGTTTTGTTTGAAATAGTTTTTTAATTAGTTAAGAAATAATTAACTTAAAGCTTTTTTTAATACCAAAGCCTAATCAGATCGTCATGATCTGATTGGCGCAATGTCTAGGCAATTAGGCTACTACGTTAGGGAATGCGAGTTAAATTCCCACCCCGCATTTCGACAGTTATGTTAGGACCCAATGTAATAAGCGCAAGCCTATTGCCATCAACCAGGCACAAATCCAGACTCCGTACTGCTACTGAGAATTACCTAATAAACAAACCCAACCACACTGCCAGACCCGGTATTCGAACTCGAGACCTAATGTTAGGCTGCTGAGCATGAGGTCCCAGGTTTGAATCCCGGGTCGAGTAGCAGCAACTATAACGAGGCAGTCAGAATATAAGTACTAAGTATTTCGATTTAAACGTTAACGCTGCATAAATAGTGAAGTCTGAATTTGTTGTATACTGTATATACATTGTATATATATACAATATATATACAATATATACATATGAGTCCGAGCAAATAGCTTCGGAACCTTTGACCGTACTGTGACCTGACAACGTTGATTGCGTCAACAAACCTTTCGTATCTAGTCACATTGGCCATCAAACACACCTTATAGACCTTATTAAGTGCACTTAAGGTCGAATTTAGATTGTCACAGCTGCAAATGTGGAGTAGCTTTTACCTAAAATTGAGGATTAAATATAAACTCTATGATGTTAGAGTTAAGGTCGAAATTCGTGTGTAGAGTAAATGTAACTGTTGAATACGTAACAGCCCCGAAGGCAATGGATATTGCTATGGCCGTTTTTTATACGATTCTAGTATTGGAAACTGTGAATGATGAATTTCTATTGGTATGTGTTTTTTCGCAAAGTTTTGATGGAAAATATATTGGTTCATACATATGGATAAGGAGCTAAAAATTCACTATTAAAGTGGAAACGAGGGCCTTGTACAGAAATAAAAACAATATCCTGCGAACAAATTGAAAAACGCCGCATCCAATATATTGAAAACGATTTTAAATGTACATTTAGATTTTTAACTTTTTTTTAAGTAGATTTTCCTGTATCGTGGGTGCGTGTCACAAACATGAAATAACACCCAGACTCAGTAAAACTTGATTTTTGGAATCGAACCCTTAGGGCAGCAGTTCAATCGCTTAGCCATTGCGCCAATCAGGTCGTCGAAATATTAGTTAAATATCTGAGAATGAAAGGTAACCTAATAATTGTTATAAGTAACCTTAAAAAGGTAACATATAATTATCGTAGGGGATTCCAGTAACCTGAATATTTCTATTTTCTATTTGAGGTCACATTTTATGTAATCTATTAAAAGGTTACATTTTACGTAACCTTTTAATAGATTACATGGAAAAAATCATCATCATCATCCGCCTGAAGACGTCTGTTAAACAAAGGCCACAATGAACGACAGCTTGCCAATTCCATCCACCGGTTGCCCGCAATTCTGACGATATCGTCGGTCCATCTGGTGGGAGGCCTGCCAACGCTGCGTCTTCCGGTTCGTGGTCACCACTCGAGAACCTTTCTTCCCGAATGGAAAAATTATGTAACCCTAACAAGGTTACATAATAATAATAGAATAGCATACATAATTATTCCTCTTAACACGGTAACCTTATGTTACCCGCATAATAATGAAAATAGTGTTAAAATTAGAAAAAGTTATTCAAAAATTCCGTTCATTCACAAACGGTATATCAAAAAATATCAACGAAGGGCCAATAATCAAAACGAAGCAAAAATAAACCAAGCTCACAGGCACAGTAACAGGAAGCGTTTTCAGTAACAACTTCCGGTTCGGCTATTTTGGGCGGGCGCCACTGTACAGGTTTATTTACGAAGGTTTGTTTTGTACAAATGTAATCAAGTTGTCTTGTATAGTGTGTAGGTGTTTTATAGAAATATAATCATAATTATACAAAATACAACATCACACTAATATTATAAAGGCGAAAGTTTGTGGGTTTGTATGGTTGTTACCTCTTCACGCTCAAATGGCTGGACCGATTTTTATGAATTTTATATGGAGGTAGCTGACACCCTGGATTAAACCATAGGCATTTTATCCCGAAAAAAATGTAGCGGGTAACACCGCAGGGCGCAGCTATTTAATCATGTTTAGGATCTTCATTTGTCAGATAATTTTTATCAGTACAATAAATTTGACATATTTTCCATACATTAACTGTAAATTTTATCCTTTGAATATAATTTATCTGATGATTGAAAATTCGGCCTTTAAATTAAGTAACTGCGTCGTTAGTGTAACGGTAGCGCGCGACTGCTGAACATGAGGTCCATGGTTCCAACCCTAGGTTGGGTAAAGTGTTTTTCAGTGTTTCCATTAGGCAATACTGAGTAATGACACGGAGTCTAGATTTGTGCCTGGTGGATGGCAATAGGCTCGCCCCTTGTTACATACATATATCCATAACATACCGGGTATGGTATGGTCTTTATTTATCATTTAAATATATCATTCTTACAGACAAATGTGGATGTACTATATGTGCGTAGAGCTATGATCTTTTTATCCGACTGCGCCAGAAGAAGAGGTTATTAGTGGAGCATGTCTGGATATACACTACCGTATATTGATGCAGAATATTTATTTAATAAATAAAAAAGTACGTTAATCATTGAGCATGTACTCGCCACCGGGATAGGCAGAAACGTCGTTTAGCACACCCACATTTTACAAGACAATAAAAGTGCCTTTAATATGTGGCGAGTCTATGATTAGTTAACATAGAGTTCAAATCATTACCTCATCATCATCAGTCGGAAGAAATCCACTGTTGAACAAACAAAGGCCTCCCCCTTAGGTAGAGGGGGGGGGGGGGTGCCATAAAAAAAAATCTTTTGCTTGCACATTTCCCGTAAAGCCTGTGGAGCACAGCAATAACGTTCAAAGGCATATTAATTTTAAGTCTCCTAGTCTCGGAGCCGGCAGCAATAAATATAAAGACATCGTGAAAAATGTCCCTTTGGTGTTTTGTTTGTTACGTTTGGTTGGGGACTCAATTGGCTAAGTTGACGGAACTATTTGATTGATTGAGCACAAAGCTGGTTTATGTCAACTGCGTGTAGGAATGTTAAATGAAAACGTAGATGATGACTTGACAAAAATGTTAATGTTATTATGGAAAGGGTGAATTCACACACATAAACAAAAAGGATAACGATTTTTTTTTTTTAGGGCTTGTCTCAATTGTTAAATTTCAAGTTATTCTATACCTGTTGCGTGGGGTAAGTACTTGGCGATCTGTAATACAGGTGTAAAACTATAATAGACACCAGCTTCTCACATACACTAGACTTTAAAACGTATCTCTATGTTAACAAATGCTAAATTGTATGTTGAGGTCTTGTTGTGAGGAGAAATAAAGACATTATCAATTATAAAGTAAATTATATGGACAACGCTCACGAAAGTTATTATAGTAAATTAATTAAAAAATCTAAACTATGCAGTACTCAAGGATTATTATTTTTAATCTACTCATATTATCTCGTGGCCGTATTTAAAAACATTTGATATAACATTTCTTTCTAGCTCTCAATCAGTATCACTATAAAAACCAACAGTCCTAACATTGTATTTCATTGCACAATACTTGTGTACCTACAGGTAGAAATCCAGGCTGAAGCTCGGAGCACTCCGCTGTCGGCCTACCGGCACTGAACACTCACGCCGATTGGTTTTTCCAAGCAATTAATACATCGGACGCACAGCCGGTATCCCTTTTATTAAAATTAACAGAGTTTTACAGCGATTGCCATCAAAAGATGTTGAACGATAAAAATGTAGGGTAGGACGAAAATAACGTGTCATGTTAGGGGAGTGTAATCGATGGCGGTCTGTTAGAACTCGTGATTAATACGTGTCATTCGGTAATTACCCTTATTAGGCTGGTGGAAGAGTGCTGCGTTAATAAAGTTGCATATCATCAGCCTGATCTCTGAGGGGCAAAGCAGGGTGTAATGATGCATGCGGTGATCGCCCAGAACTCGCCATGTATCGAGAACTCATTCGTGGATTACCAGTATCTTGTATAGTCGAGCATGACTCAAATACATAGCAATTGTCAAAATATATGTAGGCATCAGGGCATATACACAAAACTATATACAAAAAGAAACCCCAATCATCCTTTGGAAAAATAAAAGCAGTTGATTCATATTTTCCCATCCGCAGATCAGCGCAAAACCTTACAAATTCGTGATAAATAAAATAAAGGGAACCCGTGTCAATCTCAAAATATATTTTTGGGTTGACAACCTTACGGAACCGAGAACAAAACAAGCATCTTTGTTATGCGAATATGAGCAGATATTCGCGCACAAAACTATGGACTCATTATTCTTGTTTATGGGATAAAAACACAGATATGTGCCAAGAAGTTAGATAGAATTATTGTACTACAAGTAGAGTAATGAAAATAGCAATGATTGACATGGCAGTAACATGAGTGCAATTTCTGAGCAGTTTGTGATCAATGTCTTTACCGCTTCGATGTTATAACTGAAAAGAAAAAATGCCTCAACAAACACCCCAAAAACACTGTCTGTAAAATTATCGCAGGGTATATTCTATATGGGCAATTTTGCAGCATTCTGTTCTACATTACACAAGTACTATACCGAGCAATATTTCCAGCATATTTTTAAAGTGAATATATCAGTTTTGATATAAATATACTAGCTCAAATAAGCTTCAACTTGCCAGCGAGTTCTGGCGAAGTGTCAAATCCGACAAAACTAATTATCTTCCTCAGATTGTAAATCAATTTCAGAATCTAGCTCAACAAGTTTAGTCAATCGTTCGATTTAGTTTCAAATTCAATAGAGAAGCTTGAATGCCCAATTTCCACATTAATTTAGTTACTATAATTCTTATTTACGGTTAAAACTTTAGAATAGGTATCATGTGACAGACAATGAAGTTAAAATAATATTAACGGTTACGCTACTACTACGCTACGACTTTCGGGTCTTAATCGCGTACGTAATAAACGTACGCGGTTAAGATACCGATTAAAATATACACAACATGGGAGAAACACAATCTGCGGAGCGAACAAATTTCATCCATAATTCTATTCGATTCGTTTAGCATTATCCAACTAGACTACGGCCGTAATAATATTCTCCGTTTAGTATGTGAAGGAAACAAGATTACCAAGTCAGCAGGTTGGTAAAGAGGCTGACTGTCCAAAGTGCGCTGCACGATCATTTGAATATCGTCACGAGAGAGCCCTTTTATGCATGCATAAGCAATAAAAGTGTTGGGATTTTTGTTTTATAGTGAGTAGAATGAAAACCTGTTACTAGGACATAGGTATTACTAAATAAAGAATTTAAAGTCAGAATGTTTTCTTATATATGTCACACAATTTACAGCTTGAGAACAATTTATGCATACCTACGTGTATTTTCAGAAAACTAAAAAAAACATGGATTTCATTTTCGAAAAGATTTACTTATTGCGGTTGACATCGATGGGGATGAATGATGCTTTATAACCGTTTATTCTAGCATATAAATTGTTTATAATTTGTGTTAGAATTAAGTTGTTATTACTTGTAAAATTTATGTTGGAGGGAATTTGGTATGAAGATGTTAAATTCATCAGTAACCGTGATGAAATCGTGGAGATTAAAAACGGCAAATACGTAATTCGTACAAACTAAAAACCTAAAAAATATGCAGACACTGTGAGCGACTATGAGAGAAAAGCCTGATAGAATTCACATGCCACAGTAGCCAAGCTGCAGAGATTTAACAAAAAATATAACATAGACAGCAAAATATACAGTGAATGGGGTCAAAAGAGTGAAAAGCTAACTATATGAAGTAATAAAGGCGGTAGGCAATATATTTTGTAGTGAATGGAGTCGGAATCAATTAGCGGAACGCGCGGTCAAAGCGGATATTGCACTTGGCGCCCGACTAGGGACCATCGCCATATAGTGTACCAACAGTGAATCAATTCAATTATGACCTGTTACATTTTTAGACTGTGTCTTTACGTTTCTTTTTTCTAGGTGTCATTTGAAAGAAAATCACCAGCTTTTAAATGATGTTCTAAATTTAAATGACTTTTGATGCCTTTTTGTCATGTTGCCCTTACTGAACTTAAATCTAAATTGATAAAGGAAGTTTGAAAAATGATACTGTTGTATATTTTTGAGTGTATAATAGGCGTAATAGGTAATAAAGATTGGTACTTATGACTATTATGAGGAGTTTCTAAACTGTCATCGTCTACGATTTCAATAAATACATCATGAAATGGGATTAGTTAGGTTATACGTTTTGGATTTTAACTTAGACTCATGTTTTAAAACCCCCTATTTGGC
This sequence comes from Abrostola triplasia, assembly GCA_946251915.1. NCBI lineage: Eukaryota > Metazoa > Arthropoda > Insecta > Lepidoptera > Noctuidae > Abrostola > Abrostola triplasia. The sequence continues at coordinate 1,253,405 of OX276434.1, read as the reverse complement.
AATAGTTATATAAAATGGGGACGCATAATATAAAATATTTTATTGACCTACTGTTGTAAATACACTGTGACAACAGCGACCCGCGCCCTGTCGGCTGGTCGCTGCTGATAACGCGCGCATACACACATTTGTTAATGGAACGCATCGCCATATTGACTTTTCAGAATAGCGCATTTGAATGCAACATAACGCGTCACGATGTATTTATTTTGATTGCTTTTATATTGAGACGGGGAAATAGTGTGATAGCTCGTGTGCGAGGAAGATTATTCAGTATATCGAAACAAGCTGCCGCCTGCGACTTTGTTTAGCTAAAAATGTCACCGTGTCTTCACCAGAAAAATACTATGTATGTAAATCTTTTCCTAGGGTTTGATGGGTTTCTCGTAAATCGTGTAAGATATAACATCTTTTGGCGCTCGTAACTAGCACTTCCAAAAGCTGGCCAAATGTTGATAAGTGTAATACCTACTGAAGCGAGTATCATACCGGCCAATACATTTCAATATCGGCAGAGAGTACAAGTCGGTAATGGCAGAACATAATCGTAAATTATAACTAGAGCAACGCTATCCAACGAGGCAATTCCTCTATAAGCAAAAATTACGTCAGTAAGCAACAAAACCAAAACACACTCACGAAGGGCCGACCCTGCTGCAACGGACGTTAAAAAAGAAAAAACTAAACGCCACAAAACGTGCACCCAAAGTGGAAATAGCCCGTTAATACCAAACAATTCAATACCACGCAAACACAAACAGACAAACGAAACGAATAAACGCAGTTCATTGGTCCGCAAACAGCACATTCTAATAGCTTCCTCCCAACGGGTTGGGGTAGCTTCCTAAATAATTACCCGGGCACAGTTTGCGTAATAAATAATACTTATACAGCGATTCTGCTCATATTACTTCGAAAGCATTAAAGTCCCGCCTCGCTTACTGACTCCTATTTTGGTGAGTTAAGAAATATAATTTTGTTTAAGTGCTACACCTTCCTTGGTGTCCTGTTAATGAGGGTAAGTAAAACGCGCTGATTTTGTTTTAGGGATTTCTGACTTGTTTTTTTATTAATACAGAAGTGTGGTGGTATAAATCCTATTCTAGAAAAATCTAGGTTAGGACTCTATTGAATAGATATTTATGATGGCTATAGCTTGATCTTCATAATGCAAAACAGCATTTTTTTCCACCTTAATTCTAGTCAAAGGTTAGGCTTTGACAAATTTACTTTTCTTCTCTATATTCTCATAATACATCATCTCAACAGTCACTCATTTCTTCCTCATATCATCGCAAACACAGTTCTCTTATGTCATACCTTACTCATATGCATAATAGACATAAATATGTATACGTCAGATTTGAAGTTTTTTATGAAACTATCCTATCATCAAAGTAACGCAAATACTCATCTCAATGATATTGTTCCGTACCAACTAAAAACGATTTCTTGAACAGTATTCTGTACTTCTAAAGACTCAGCCAACGTAATCAGGAAAGCAACAACTCTTATACACAAAGCCGATTGTACAGTCTACATCAGACTGGAGTCTCTTTTAAAATGATATGCTCGCGTTGTTCGCAAGCACATCATTATTTACGGATTACACTTGTCTGTGGTACGCTTTATGAGTGACGTCATGTAGTTGGGATTACATCGATGGAAATAATATTAAAGATTACGGAGGAGTATTGTAAATCATAGTTCTGTGATTGGTACTGCTGACGTTGGACTGAAATATTGTGCTGTGAATCTGTATATTAAACTCCGGGTACATTTCACATCAGGATATTTGTTATTAAATTTTATTGTTAGTTACTGTATGTAGGCAGAGTTGGGGACCTATTTTTGTTCGTACATAAATTGTTTGATTAATTCTGTTCGATGCACTAATAAATATGTATCTTACTTCATGTCAAACGTTTAAAAAAAATACGATTGAATTTCGAACACTGCGAGTCCACTAGTTTAAAGTACCGAATGCCTGTATTTTCATAACACAATGTTGTACATGACTTTGTTTCTGTCCTTTACCTATATAAAATACTAATCACGATTGAGACATATAAAATTGTTTAGAAATGCGCGAAATAAATTCGATTTTCCGTTCATTTGTGCGTATTTATGATCAGAGAAACGAGTGAGCCAGTTGAAACGGGTCGTTACGTATCTAAATAAAATGATTCGCTCGCCCAGGTTATTAATAAATGCTTAGGGAATATTTATATTCTTTGTAGAAATTATTAACTGCCTTGTGCGTGAATTCCTGGGTTCCATACTGGAATTTTCTCTTAGGTAATTATCACTAGCAGCACGGAGTATAGATTTATGCTTGATTAGTGGCTCACCACCTATTACATTGGGACGAATTACATATCTAGTGTACTATACACCTTTACCCACCCCCTTCGGGGACACAGGCGTAATGTTTAGTTAGAATTTATCGATTACACTATACCACAGTGACGCGATTATTTATAATTATTATTTGTAAAGAAGGTATTAGTCTCGTCTGGGTTATTAACATAATGTTATTATTTAGAACAAGCACGCAAGCCTAACCTAGGTTCTTGGATCAAAGCATAGGACAAAGTGCTGTTTTATAAAAAAAGATGTAGAAAAATGGTCTTATACCGAATAATAGTAATCTATAAATTAATTTTTAATGCATATAGCTCTCATATGTATTATTTATTTTATTTTTATCTATATATACTTTATTGTACACCAATTTATAAGGAATAAAAGAACGCAGACTTAAAATTATGTACAAAGGGCGGTCTTATCGCACAAGGCGATTTCTTACAGACAACCTATTATGAACTATACAATAAAATAGGTGATTATTTAATATGCTATGAGAAGCGCGCGAGCGTTTTTATAAGACTGTGCGTCTTGTAACCATTTTAATATCATCACTCTTGGTTTTAATCACATGGCTCTTTCACTAAGTCTATATATCGCTCAACATTTCTGTCACACCTGCCTTTAAACTTTAAATCTAAAACTTGAAGATTTGAATTTCAGCGTTCACCAAGGAGGTTGGTAACTTCATAAATATATACATCAATACACCCGATTATGCCGCGACAAGATGACGTCACGCCGTCAGGGTTGGCGACAAGCACTCGCTCATGTTTTGCCTCACTTGCCGCAAGGAACAAGGGCTGGATTTTCATATTATTAGCATAATCCGCGGCCTCAAAATTTACAATCCGCTCCTTTAATCATAACGCTAGGACGATGTTTTATTGTTTTACTGGAGTTTTACGCGTATATGAACAATGGGAGCTTGTTAATTGTGACGTCAAAGGATAATGTATGCGGGGATAGGTGTTGGAATTATATAGTTGGAATATGTTGGTGTAAATGTTTGGCGCATGTGTTCGCTGTTCGAGGGAATGAGTGTTTAACAGATTACAGATGGAAACTCGCCTGTTTTAGTAATGAAATGTCATGCGTATATTTGGCATATTATGTGTCTATAAATTTCCCACGATAGATGCATACGTTATAGTTAGGGCGCACTTTATACAGAAACTATCATCATCAGCCTATCTCCGTCTACTGTTGGATATAGGTCTCTCTTATGACACGCCACTGAGCTTGATCTTCGGCCTTCCACTTCCAACCGCCGCCAGCCATTTCGCGTATTCGCCACCTACCTGGAGGGCATCCTACACTATGTTTGCCGAGCCGTGGTCTTCACTCCAGAACACATTATCCCCAACGATTATCGGTTCTACGACAGATGTGCCCAGCCCACAGCCACTTCAGTTTGCTAATCCTGTGGGCTATGTCAACAACTTTAAATTTCTGTCGGATAACTTCGTAACAGAAACCTAACAAGTTCAAATTACGAAACGCCTACGTTATTTAATCAATTTGAAATAAAGTTTTTTATTGGACCGAAGCTATATCAATCAGTTCACTGCGCAAATATAAGGTCACGCAAACCTATATTTAAATAATCTAATAATGCCATGTGACACAAATCACAGAAATCAGCGTCCACGGATAACCTTCCATTATAATTATTTAAACAAAGAACCCCCGAACACAACAAAATAAAAAAGGTAACACAAGAGTAAAAAGCACGCAGCTTTCTAAATTACAATTTGACTCAATTTATACAAATTACAAAGTATGAGAATTTTACACCCTTAACCCTTTCGATGATAAAGGCCCAAAATTATCGTGGGCCCGTTATAACCGTGCAACCCTTGTCAGGGCCACTTTGACAAATTAAAAAGCACGCTACGCAAATAAAATTGCCAGCGTGCCAATTTGTAATTTGCGGAGTGTAACAGCCCTAGTGATCTTATCGCGTGTTGTACTAATAATATGGGTGATGGTGAGGTGGGCAGATATTATTAACTATATTACGAAGAGTGTATTTTTAAGTGATGTTTTAAAAAGTTTTATTTTTGCTGTAAAATCAATCGTCTTCTTTGTTATAGTTGGACGATAGATAATTTGACTATGCTTAATATATTTTTGTTCGCTCCACTAATAAGAGAAAAGCCCTTACATTTAAGAAGATTAATTGTTGTCTGCTTAGATAAGAAAAGGGTGTAAAATTACCTGAATAAATGAATTTATTATTATTATTTGTATCTCATTATATTTACTCGGGCTATCAACCATGTGGAAGATACCCGGACTTTTAAAAGGCTTACGTGGGGACACAGGTCCAACACGCAGAGGCCTGTTGAGAACTTTAATCTAAAAGGGGATGGGACACCAGCTAGGGACACCACACAACTGCTCTATAACAGAACAGACATGAAAAGTCCCCAGAAGGTGCGGGACTATTGAGAAAGATGGACACTAAAATGATTTGGTCTATTGTGTTGGGATGTTTCGTGTAATGGTTACTTTTAGTTACTGAATAAAAACGGCGTCTGCCTTTAACCATAAAATATGCAGTATATTAGCAGACGGTGACTCGCCACTCACTAGATGGGCCCCCTAAACAGTCGCCACTATAGGCAACAGGGTCGCTATTATTATTATTGGAGCTTATTTTAGTAGCACGGTTCTATTCAGTACTCAGGTTCTAGATCCGATTTTACATTACCAATTCGGTAAATAATATTTAACTATCTGATATAGTCTATTACATAACAAACGATCAGCACCTTAAGTATCAGTTGAGACCCACCAAAACAACAACCGTTTCACAACTACGCAACACTATCATTATAACCAGAATGTGAGTTACCATTATAGTTCCCAGTAATATTATATTACTAATTGTTTAGAGTATTGTCATAAATACAGCTTACGAACCTCCCCCGTAATACACAGCTCTAATTTACTGTAGTTATTATGTGTTACGTCTTGCGAATGTAGGTGGTGAATTATGTACGTATTTAGGAGTGATATATGAGTGAATAAATAGAATTTGTGGCATTATTGTAAGGGATTAAGCACCTATGTTGACAAAGCATTTAAATACGTCAGTGAGTAGGTATTTGTCAGTAAGTGCTGCAAGTCGAGAGCCTCCACGAGTGACGATAATTAACTCGTCTAGCGCACCCTGGGGGGTTAAACTCGCTACCATCCTTGTTCAATGACCAATTTCTACCACGGCATGACCTATTCCATGTGGCTATTGGTTCATGTCGATACGAAGAAGAAGAAGTAGGTATTTGTTACGGGGACGATAACTATGGCGCTAACAAAGTGTTAACTTAGCGCTACAATCGTGGTTCAAATTCACATGCAATAAATAATGTTCGTATGAAAACTAAAAATAATGAAAAATTAATAAATAAATAAAAACTGTGCGGGGATGGTATTTTCAAATATTTATCATCAGCCGGAAGACGTCCACTATTGTACAAAGGCCTCCCCCTTAGAGCGCTACAATGAACGACAACTTGCCATCTGCAACCAGAAAATTCTTTATCATCATCATCTCTCAGCATATAGCAGTCCACAGCTGGACACACGCCTCTCCGATGTTGCGCCACATCAAAAACCTTCTTAAATACGAAAAATTCATCAAACACGTAAATCTTTTTACCCGTGACTTAAAGTAAAAGTTACCATTGAAAGCTACCCTCCCGTTACAAACATAACCTAAGTATAGATATAAGACAGCTGTCGGTCGGCATCACATCATTTGCACGGCGCATTCAGTGCCCGGATCTCATTAACACGAGCCGCATTCATCACTGAATACAAGACTTGATACTCATGTCACCAACATTTAACTACATAAAGTTAAGAGAGTATATAATCGTATGTGTAAATGGAACTTGATAAATCTCCCTGTGGTAGCTATTTTTGTGTTTTTATTTTGAAAAAATATTGGAGTAAAACCAGGTTTACTGATTTTGTCGCGGTTTTAATTGGTTTTTTGGTCCCGACGTTTCGAATCCTTTATTATAATATGTTTATTAACACAGTTCTTAAGCAATTGTACTAACACACTATGAGCCTTTATGATGCTTAAAATAAAAGATAAAGAAGATTTTTATTTTATTTTTATTATAAGTAAGTAGAAATAAGTCTACACGTCAACGTGTCACGGTCAGTCAGCGTGTTTAGTTATATGTATGTATACATATAAAGAAAGGTAGACCGATATAAGCTCTGAATTTATGATGTAAGTGTGTAACTACAGAAGTTTAGTAGAATGAACCAAAAGCCAAGAATAAATAATTATACTAAAACCCTTGCCAGATTTTACATGAAATAATTCTTACAACTGGCCTTGTATTTATTATTCATAAGCTTTTTATACTGGCCACTAATAATTATAAAGTAAAATATATTTTAAGAAAAATACACGAGTATCGAAGCTCGTACACTTAGTACCTACGTAGGTACCAAACACACCCGTTGCCATGGTAACCAGGACCGCACCGTCGCGTCGGAAGGTATAATTATGACAGTTCCCCCTTTTACCATGCATTAGGGGCCACATTCGGAAGCATTAACAATTCAATAATAGATCCATTTTCTTAATCATCACGAGCGTATATTACTTTTAACGCGTTTTGTTACTCATTAAAGAATACGTGGAATATTAATAATACGAATTCCCCAAAGAATATGTACGTGTTACTTGATTATTCAGGTAATTAATAAATAATTAAGACTCAACGTCATTTCTTTACGAGTTCAAGTAAAAACTCCTAAGTTAATTTACCTACAAACAATTCACAGCCACAGACAATAAGTTTTGGGGAAATACCCAGTCTCAGAAAACACATCACATAATTTTTCTTACGTGCGGGAATCGAGCCCGCAACCCTTCGTGCAGCAGTCTAATTGCTTAGCCACCACACCAATATGATCGTCAATTTATTCCTTGAAAAAAACAAAACATTAAATTTATTTTAATTTGTTGGTATAGTGCAATTGTACGTCGCATACCGAAAACGAATTCACTATTACTGCACTGAATGCTCCATAAAAATACAGCCAGTATATTCTTAATTAAACGCATCCAATATATTCATACAATGAAGACTTTTCTAACCATCACTCGCTGATCAAGTTCCTAGCAACACGTTCCCACGTACCCAACACATCCAATTACTTCGACTAGGTTGTAAATCCGCACGCAGCTCAAAGGGAATGAAACCGTGTCTAAGTAAACTGGCGCAGTCATTTCCTTGAGCAAAACTTCAGGGCTAAGTGCGTTGAGGCTAGGTTATACGGACTCTGATTTATAGAGATTTAAAAAAAAATCTGTATTGTTTGCATCGCCATACATTATGTATTTCCCCTTATTTAAAAAATGTTAGTGTTGAACTGTTGATTAATACATGTCACTAATGTTTGCATGTCAAAAAATAGAGATGTCAATAGAATCAAGAAATGGTTCATTAAAAACACATTTTAGTATAATTTATTAGTAAGAAGGAAGAGGGATATAGGTCTGTGGTGCTAGTGATTAAGGGTTTAGAACGTGGTGATATAAAAAAAAAATAAAAAAAGAGACAAAGCGTCTGCAAAGCGCATGACCAATATTGGATAACCTTGTTGTGTAACTTACCTGTGAGCGAACAGTGCACATCATTGCTGATGAGTCCTTAATATTAACTTAAATTAACGCTTGTCACACGTAAAATTATCACACTGCAAAAGCCTTCTTATTTTTTAAACTTTTTATATTACGTCCTATCCATTGGAGTATATCAAACTTACGACTAAGGCGGTAAAACACTTCGACGCACCATTTCATTAGTTAATGTTTCATGGTCGTTACAATTATATTATGATTCCTATAGGAATTTATCAATTGATTCGCAACACCTTTATGTTATCCCAAAAAAACAAATGACAACGTACTTGTAAAAAATGTTCGAATGTTAAATTTAAAAAAGAAATCAACGGAGAACATCTCGCGCGTTTTTCTCAATCGAAAAGACATTAAGAAGGCACTAGTCTTGACTCTTGACTATTCGGCAGCAACTGTAAACGGTTAACTTCAATATAACTTGCGACTGTGACTTATGTAAGGCCTGTTGCCCGCCGTGACGTGAGACCTAAGCCTTATGTGATCCGCGCACTGAATACGAATTAGTGCCACAAAGTGTTGCCAAGCAGATTAAGTGCCGAAGTGACACCCTGTTAACGAATCATATTAACACTAACCAACTTTTGTTAGTTTCCCCGAGGTTTGTTGGGCTTTTTGTTCATTGTAACGATTGTATGATGAATTCAAATGCTTTTATAAAACCAACAAAGGAAAATAAACAGGTAGATACGTTTTTACAATGTAGATCTTATTATCAAAGTAATATTATAAAAATGTGGAGGTTTGTGAGTGTGAATGTTTGTTACTTCTTCACTCTCAAACGGCTGGACCAATTTTGATAATATTTGTTGTCGAGGTAGTTGACATTCTGGATTAATAAATAGACTTTTTATCCCGAAAAAATGTAGCAAGTAACGCCGCAGGGCGCAGGTAATACAAAATAAAATACATACATAAAATCATATTTTACATATTGCCTTAATTCACCTATTTCAAGCATGAAGCATTCAAGTGCCTCAATGAAAATCATAGAAGCAGGCAGGAAGGGTCTTTATAAATAATTATAATAAATAATAATAATTATTTATAATAAAACATTCATATATTCTACCCCAACTCTAAATTAACTTTTGAATTCGTCAAATGCATAGGGTCGGCGCTCATTAGCACATAAAACAAACCAGCACCGACAATCAGGCGAGACAATATTAGTGCGCCCCAATAATCGGAAGGAACAACCCTGACTGCAAACATTTGTCTGGAGTGCCTCAGGGCTGTCACAGTACAAAATTACAACCATTTGTATGCAGATGTTGGAGGAATTAAGTTGGCACGCGTTTGACTCGATGCAAATAACTCTTGGAAATTAAGCCATCGATAACCAACCCTATCCTACTCTAATGTTAATAGACGCAATCAGAAATAATTTTTCAAGTGGCGAAATTTAATTCGGAATTCTTGATGGGTGACATTAGGGGAAGGAGCCGAAGTCTAGTAGGACGTAATTTTGGTATCTGGAGAATTCTTATCGTTGAATTTACTTAAACACTTTTAAGAAATTTTAAGATCGTTTTTTCTAGTCATAAATTGTCTGGTTTCTTTTCATCGAAGCCTTTTTCTCTTTAAGCTTGGTATCACACTTCACACTAATATTATAAAGGCGAAAGTTTGTGAGTGTGTTTGTATGTTTGTTATCTTTTCCCACTCTAACGGCTAGACTGATTTTAATGAAACTTCATATTGAGGTAGCTGACACCCTTGATTAACGCATACTTTTTATCCCAAAAAAGTGTAGCGGGTTAAACCGCGGGACGCAGCTAGTTTATTATAATTGTAAGTACAATCACCTATATTAAATTCATAGGTATGAGATATGGATCAAGAATTTGGTTCTTGATTCTGATCAACAAATATTTCTTCCTTGTTTCGGCGTTATGCATGTAAGATTCTTATCGGGAACCTATTTACGACATGTAGTTGAAATTCCAAGTTTAAGAAAAAGCATATCAAATATTAATAGGTACTGTTATGTAATGTTGGCACTAAAAAAATACTTACGTAATATATAAATAGCTTGTAACCCAGCCACAAATAAACATATTATTAGTACTCGAAGGAATCCATTTCCCTTAAATTTTCACCAATAAATAAAACAAAAGCAAGGAAAGGATAATGATAACAGTTAATATATTTCAGTTTCACCTTTCTCTTTGACAAATGGATGTCCGGCCTTTTTGTTAATAACTTCATTGTATTGAGAATTATGCTGTCTGTCTGTGGCCTCCGGAAAGAATAGGCCAACCCCTCAACCATGATGATGTATGACCGACTAATATGTATTACAAAATGTGGATTGTGACGTCACGTGATTGTTGCAGAAGGCTCGTTAGCAAGCAGGTTGTAAAGAATATTGTTTCATTTGAGGTTATTGTCCTACTGTAATAATTTTAGTAGGGTTATGACCTATTAACCAGAATTCACTGAATATATAGCAGTCAATATGACTCTCACTAGGCGATTGGACTGATGCGCTGAAAGTTGCGGGTTCGATGTCCGCCCAGGATAAAAATTTGTGCGATCTGCAGATGTTTGTCCCAAGTCTGAGAGTTTGTGAAATGCCCTCATGATACAGGAGAAATTCCTAGTGGGGCGTCGTTTTATAAAAAAAAACCTTTTTTTAAAGACAAAGCATAGACGATGCATTTTAGCACTCAGTTAAACTTCTAGACGTCGACTTCTAGACTATTACTGAGACGTATTAGTATAATAGACGTATACAGTTATGTAATCCTTGTAACACGGCTTATATTACCTCTCCATATAACTATAACGCCTCGAACACGAATGACTAATGATCTAGAGGCCTCCTTGAAGGATAGGCTGGTTTGGTAATTACGTTGTTTTAACAACACGTTTTCCTTTTAGTAAAACAATGTTAATACTAAGATATTGCTTTTGAAATAATTTAATTATCTGTGAAGTCAAAAACTGAAGATTTAGAGCCTCACGATTCTTAAACAATACTAGCTGATCAGGCGAATATATTACCACTATTTTAACCTTCCTTTCACGAATATTTCAAGACCAAAATTAGCCAAATCGGTCCAGCCGTTCCCGAGTTTTAGCGAGACTAGCGAACAGCAATTCATTTTTACATACATAGATAGATTAAAGCTTGAATAACATTACATAAATACGCAAGGTACCTCTTAGTGGACAAACTAAATCAACCAACAAACAAAAGACAGTAGCTTTATAGATTCTTAACAGTTTCTTTGTTCTTTTGAGAACTTAAACATGTCAGCCAAAAATGAAGTTATGCCAGTATGTTCCCCTATCAGCGTTACCCAAACTATATGGTCTCAGTGTCTATTTGGACTTCTGCCCATCTCAGCAATGACAAATGGCCAGTCCAGTACAGGGGCTGTTAATTACGTCACTGTATATTAAGGGAGGCACGGAATGTCCCGCGTACCTTCACGCGAAGAGGAATCCTACGCGGAATGATTAATGCCGGAGATGACATTTTTGAGACCCAAATGGAAGCTCAATGGGAATTAAATGGAGCTGAATAAAAGTTTTGTTTGAAGGCGCGTGTCAGATGTGCGGCTACGTTTTAAGAAGTAATTAATGATATTATTTGTCAAGCTAAACAAGAAATGTATAAGTAATATAAGACTCGAGCATTTCTTCAAACATTGTGTTTATTTTTACGCTTCATTTGTTTAAGATGATACGACAATTTTGCCTCTATGATAGTCAATGCTGGTGATTGAAAAATCATTACCAAATACCTTTTCACAAATTACTGTTGATAAATTAAAACCAAGCTTACAAGGTGTTAATAGCTTACAGATTTGAAAACTACAAAAGTCCTATTGTTATTTAAAAAAACCGCTCGCTCATTATGAGTAATCATAAGACATCTTGTCAACTCAAGTGTCGCTAAAATCGAGATACATTATTTTATTTTTTCATTCCTGAAATGAACATATATTATCCGTATCCCTCCTATTTATAAGAGCTTCAAGAGACGCATCCAGCTGTAAAACGGTAGCAAATCCAAAAAGGTAAAGTAAACTCATTTAAAATCACATCTTTTCCGAGCATAAACATCTAAACGAACTCATCAAATTATATTCATTTTAGCGCACATTTACCATTTAAGTGTACGTCATCTCGTGTGTCAACCAATAACAGCATCATCAAAGGCCAGTACACAGACAGACGAAACTCATATGGTACGCACGTATGAACACGAGCAAATATTACGTAGACCGGCTTCCACTGGACTTAATTAAAATATAACATGCAAAGATTATGGCAGCGCAGAATAGATAGTAACGATAAGGTTTTTGCCTAGGTATTGGAGTTTAAACAGCATATTTAATGCTGAAAAGGAAATAACGCGTCGCGTGTTTTGAAACTTGAAGTTAATGTTGCAATAAAATATGTTTAGTATCGTTTTTACTATATGAAATAACAAGGTATTGTAACATTAAATTGTGGTGTTAGGTAAAATTGTGGTGTGGAGCTCGGAGGAGACAAGAAGAGGAAGGGACAGATGATTCAGTTCTAGGCTGGATAATAAATAAGGTAAACCTGCCTAATAGTCAAATGCAGTAAGGGCTTCAGCTACGATTCCCGAGTGGGACAAAAGATTGTGCGATCCGATATTTCATGTTTGTGAAATGCACCCACGATACAAGAAAAATAGTAAAAGAAACAAATAATAATTTTATCGTATGTCTGTTCTGTGCCTGCATAATCTTCATACGCAATGATTACGTACACAGCGTACGTTTAATAAGTGCTTCGCCTAAGCAGGCAAAGCCGCGGGCGATCGGGTGTCCGCTAACAAAATTGTGTCTTTTGCACAAGCGAGCACCAAAGCCTCACTGTGGGGTACAAACGTATCACTTAGATATTCTGGTCCTTACATATTAATATTAATGTTGAAACGTACATACCTTAATGTTTATCTCTTATAATATATGTACATTAACCCATATCTTGCGTCTAGGTTTTCTTAGGTATACTAAAACTAATATCAGTGATACACAAAATCGACGATGTTACGTTTATGGAATTATTTGTATGTATTTTCAATTGTGAGCGTACCAAAAGACCAGATTCCTACAAGAGTTGGATTAATCTTGTTCGAAAGTAACATTGTATCAATCATATCAAACCCACGGTGTCGATGTGAACAAACACCACCTAACTGTCACATTCGTACCCAAGCAATAAATGTAACATGTCGTGTGTGACAAATGAACACGCTTCCGGATTACTTGACCATATTCATCTGTTCCCGGATTTATTATAATACGTATAAAGATCGACGTATGAGAGGAATATTCATTGAGTTTTTATCAGCTAAGACTTATTAAATAGGAATTGTTATTGGAATGACTGGATTTCCTGTTTTGTTTGATGTGAGAAAGAAAATACAGAATTTATGAGCTGGTTCATGTGGATATTTCCTGAGGAAAAAGTAAATAAATAAGATAAGGTTTATTTATTGTTTAGTTCATTAGCCGCATCAATCACGTTAAAGAGTAAATTAAATTTGACGCGATAGAATGTGGATTAAAAAGGTAAAAGATTTCCCAGACATTGTAAAACAACAAATTAGTATAGAGTTATTCTTATTATGTACGAACAAATACACATGTCGCGTCTAAGATAAAAACAAACATAAAAAACCCATTTTATACAGACATCCATTTCCTCGCCAACTACCAATCACTTACAAAACTAAATCATGATTAATCGAAACTTGAACACCATTCGCCGTACTGAAGGACCAAACGTCACTGTCAAAAACGCACACACGGCTACTAAACACAGGACCGCGTCCCCTGGCACATCAAAACGCCCAGGGGAGGCCGCGTGACTTCGGAATGCATTCATTAAGATGCATTGTGTTCGCATGCCCTGTGCCCAGACAGCCAGGAAAAATGCACACGTGTTGGGGGCACGTACGAAATTAAAGTGATGGTGCCCTTGCGTTCCCTTTGAGTTTGGGATTGTTTTGAAATAAATGGTTGCGCTTTTGTGACATGTACCTGTCAGGATTTTTTGTGTGGCGTTACTTACGCTCTGCCCTTTGACAGATTTAATGAATCAATGAGGAATGAGAATGTTTAAAATATGTGCTGCGATTAAAAATATACAGTGTTCGGCTGCATTACAAAAATAGAAAAGTGCAAATTAATTAATATGCAGGTATGTCTTCAGTTTGTGGTTATTTATGATACAATCGATACACGTGACTACTATTTCTACTGCGTCTTTGAAGTTTCAGCTATGTAATAATTCTTGTAATTATGTAATGTAATGTAATATGTAATTATATGTAATTCTTTATTGCACACAAAAAAATTCATACAGACATTTGACAGATGAAATGTAATGTACACAGGCGAGCTTAACTCAAAAATTGAGTTCTCTAACAGCAAACCTTTGTTAGAAAGAGATTTTATCGATGAGGACAGAAGAGTGCACAACAAAAATATCTATAAAAAAAAAAAAAAAAAAAAACAAAAGTTACAATTTAACTTAACTAAAAATAAAATAAAAATACATACATACATATATAAATACATACTATATCTCAAGCTGAAAGGAAATGCTCTTTGATTTTCTTCTTGAAAACAACCAACGAACGGCTATCACGCACGGAGTGTGGGAGAGAGTTCCAGAGGCGCACAGCACGTATAGTTTTATTCTTTCGTGTGTTTTACAGCTACCTATAGTGAATTGTGTGATGAAGCAGTTAAACAAACTACCAATTTAACATGTTAGTTTACAGCTCGCACTAAAAAGCTATCACCATTTTATTTGAATAGATTCACAAAATATGATCTACCGCAACAGGAATAATTTAATAATATGTCAGCGCAACATAAAATTAATCAAATTATTAATTGCCTAAATTCCAAAACTGTTGTGCTATAACGTAGTCTGCAATGTGGTTAGAATTTAATAACAATCCTACCGAATTCATAGTTTTATAACATTCTACGTTGGTCATGCAAACCCCATATCAATTAATTGCAATATCCAGTAATTATTTCAGTAAATATAATTAAAACAATTTTCATAGAACCAATATAATAGAGGCGAATCACATGAAAAGCAATTCCTACATTCTATTACCGCAAATCGATAGAGTATTTAAACGTGTATGAATCGAATCGCCTGACCAATAATGATGTTTCATAATTGCGTAATTATTATGAGAGATTTCAGTGCTCATTGACATTAAGAGGATCTTATTCAAAACTTTTAACCGAATAAAACTGAATGTGAATATGAAACGAAATTATAATTCTATCAAAAATAAAATTTTGGTGTTATAAATATTATGAATTCACTTGATTATTTGAGGGTACGAAATACAGGTTACGCAGTGTGTAATCGTAATGGACATCCGTGGTTTCTGCCTACTCCTCTGGGAAACTGGCATGACTCTATACATGTATGTGCAGTGAACCTGGTTTACAATTTATTTATTTCCAGGAACTGTCCGTGCTTTTAAACAATCAGCTCATATATAGCAACTCACCCCTCCCTCAAAATGAAGCTATTTAGTGGAAATAAGTAAGAAACTGTACACGTCTGCCTGGCCCTTTGTGTTGTACGTATTCGTAAGCGACTCACAAAATTTCGGTAGGGTATTTTGTTACTATAATGCCTAATAACGCTCAATCGAGGGATTCAAATATCCGAATTATGTAAGTAATAATTTCCCCAGGGACGTGAATATAAAATTGCATTTTATTTGGCTTGTTCACGTAGATATTATCTATCTGAATATTGTGGGGTAACGATTCTTTTACGCATGAAATCATGCATGAAGATGTACCGTAATCTTTATTTATCCCGACTTGGACAGGAATTCATTGTGATGGATTATATTATTGGTAATATTGGTAAAGATTTACAGATGTAGGTATGTGATGTGTTTCTCCAGTGTCTAGCACCATAACCGAAAGTCTGCTCGCCTTTTAGGATGGGCTGAGATATCTGGAGTAAAAGGAGAATAACAAAATGACGTACCCAATCAAGTGGTCGAATGTGGATAATGCCCAGCTAAACTATGTGATGTGTTTTATATATTTTATTTCTCAGAAGTACAATAATATTTAAATTACTGGCTGAACTGGCTTACTTCAAAAGCAAATGTACTCAAAGACATCTTGATTCTGGTCTGAAAATATATCAACCAGAGACGCAATCAGTGATGAATCCTTACACGTAGTAAAAAGAAAGAAGAGGGCTTCGTTATTTAAAAAGAAACTTAATTATCAAACGAGAATAAATAGGATATAGCACAAATTAAAATATAAAACACTGAAGTCCGTTATATACCCATAATATTAATTCTCACTTAATATAATAATTGTAAAATACTTTAAAAGTAGTATTTACCTCCAGTGTTATACTCAAAGCCTCTCAATTATTTAAGCACATGTAACCCCATATAAAATTATTACAAACTCAATACGTGGAGTGCACGCGTCTGCGGTTCTAGTAATGAAAATCAAATTTACACAAAACTGTACGAACGTGCTTATAAGGTAACGTCTATACGGTGAAACAAACTATAGAAAGTAGTATAGTTTGAATATCGCTTTGAGAATTTTATAGATAAAAGTATTTTGAATTGGGTTTAATTGTTCTGAACTATTACTTATATTGCGTACTGATTTAGTGGATATAGTTGATCAATAAATTGAACTTTAAGCCAATAGGTGTAGTCCTGTAGAGCTGTGTCGATCACGATTGATCGAATCGTTTTGATTCGATCACCACCTATAGGCGAGTGATCGGGTCACAGATCTCAAAAAGATTCGATCGTATGTGACCCGCGACTCGCGAGCGCCTCTAGCCAGTACGTAATCGCGATGATGGTCAATGAAAAATGAAATTTATTCCATTGCAATACGGTTTGGTTTTGTTTAACTTTAATCAAATAAAGATCGCAATCCGCAAGTTGCAACTATATTTGTCTCTTTCATTCACATGCAGTCAGGTAGTATGACGCTCTCGCTTGCGCGCGTTGCGAGGCACCTGTAAAACCCGGTTTGTTTTGGTTCGCTCGCGCGGCATGGGTCGCGACCGAATCGATCGTAAGATCCAATCATTGCGTGATTATCCTCTGACTCGTAAGTGGTTTGTGAGATGCATGATTGCATGATGCACCTGAGATCTTATCGCTCGATCTTAGTCTTTTGGTTTTGGTATTTCGTGTGCTAATTGCTTTGAACTTACAATAAACTTTGCTCTCGTTTGCGCGCGTTGCGATCGACCATCGATCGTCAGAATTCAGATCCAATCATTGCGTGATTACTTCGTGTCCTCTGACTCGTGAGTCGTGACCCGCGATCGAATCACTTTAACCCGATCACAGTTCCAGTGGGTCGCGATCGACCCGGGTCGCAAGAAATGATCGACCGACACAGCTCTAAGTCCTAGTTTTTCTTGTGAGATAATAAGTCACTTTTTTATCACCTTCCGATGCACATTCCTTTCTTATAGATTGTTTAGGCATGTAATAATCAGACAGCATGATATATATAATAAAAACACTATTGTTTACAATTAAAATTTACAATTTGAAAAATTATGCATCATAATCCTGTATTGCCTTGGAACAGCAGTTTCACTTTTTTACTGTTTAAGTTAAATTACTAGCTTGACTATAGCATAGCTAACAGTGGAAGCTAGTCCTAACACAGAGTAGTAACTCTTCCACATAAATCCAAAGCTAGAGCCGTACTAGTGCAGTTTTTTGCGTTTTATTTAAGCTTCGCTTCACTATCGCATATCACGCAGTAGAACCTAGTGCTAACTCGCAGTGTAGTGAAACTATTTCAAAAAATCCTCGACGAGGAGTAGTCCTGCGCTGTTTTATGCGTTTTCACTGAGCTTTAAATGTTGACAAAGGCAGTTCTACTCGACAGTCTTTTCCATACGGATTTGCCGTTCCACTGCAGATAAATGTGAGTAATGCGTTCGTATGTTTACGAAGAAAAACTCTCTTTATGTTAGCGCAGTTTTAATTTGTGGAGTGTTTGTCAAAGAATGGTTAGGTTATGGAGTCGTTTGAAATTGTTTGGTTAATTATGCTACTGAAGAAATGAATTTGGTTTATAATTTGTGGTTAATACTTTTCAGTAAAGCTTTTGTGACAACGAGACCTGTTCCAAATAGTTCTAGAACTTACCAAATTTACAGCGTAACTGCCAAATTCTTGGCCAAACAGATCTTAAAAAAAGTTTAATCTCCAAACTCTGTGCTCACAATTTAAATAAATCAGTTGGTTGATTCGGAATTGCGTTCTATCGTTGCACCCATCCCGTCACTAGGGATTTTGCACCCCAAAATTCTCGTTGCGGCAATTTTTTCCTGTCTGTCAAGTTCCAAAGGGATGGGTACGCGTTAGCCTGTTGTAATTGGATAAACTGACAGATGTTACGTTTATATATATCGTCATTTGTCTATTAGATGTTGGCAACTGTATCTAGTGGGATTGTGTTGAACGTTGGAAGTTAGGAAAGGTATATTATTGGAAAATGAAAGGACTAAGGGGGATTTTGTCTTGCCAAGGGATAGCCGGCTGTGGCTTTGATTTGGAGATTGGCCAGTGTTATACAAATTAAAATAGATAAAAAAGAAATAGCCAGAACATTAATTATTATTACTTCTATTAATGTAAATATAGCGTGCCTAGCACAACCTTGCAGGTTAATAATTATGACCAAAAGACAAAGTCTTATCAAAACCAGTTTTTAATATCCTGGAAACAACGCAAACTGCTTTGCTGCCGATTCGATAACATATTTTCTATATAGTATAACAGTCAATCCGTAATATAATAGAATTGACTGATTTACAAACTTCGAAGCGTCAATGTCGTAACATGGCCGATCATTGTTTGTTGCATCATTGTATCATTACTGATACGCCCACACACGCCCACGTGCCGACTAGTTTATAACGCCATTACAATACTTTAAGACAACGTATGGACGGAGAAAGTTTTATTATTTATAAGAGAATGAATTATTGGATTCTACTATTTTACCTCCAATTATTTTATGGCATCTCAAAGTTGGCTGCCATTTGTAAACTTTTTGATGTCATATGTCCCGTCTGTTATTATATCATACCACAGACTAAAAATGGTACTCGATAGATGGCTATAGTAGACTATGTCTGGCCACACGTGCAGTGCAAACTTTGGCAGATACCTAGCTAGTACCTGCTTGGTAACTCAGGCAAAATATTTTTTTTAGACTAAAAAAATCCTTAGTTAAAAAAAAATAAAGCCTTCCAGCAAAGTAAAAAAACTTGAAATAAATTTATATATTTATGAGACTAGCTCGCGCTACTAAGTTAGGATTAGTCTAACCAGATGCTACTAGATTTGTGTTTTACGAAAAAATATATAAGCCAGGGAACTAAGATGTTATTAATACCGAAAAACGTTGGAAAAATAAATCTTTTAAAATAGATCATGCATATAATGTTTATTGTACAATAAATTTTAATTAAGCAACATTAATACATGAACAATACTAATAAAGATTACAGAACCAAAAGTAAATGAAAATGCCACGTCATAGAGACATTAATTTATGTTTACAATACTAATTATTGTATTATTTTCATTAGACCGTCCATCAATTTTAAGGTCAATGTGAAGCAGTGGCTAATAACGGTAGCAGGTAGTACACCTATAACCACGATATCTATTCAAGACAAGCATGACATCACTAATTCGTAGATAGTATAAATACATTTATTAAGCAAAATAAGGAAAGAAGAAAAATAAATAAAAGGTAATAAAACACGCGTCCTTAAAAGAAATAAAACATTTTGTTCCAAATTATATCTGCGGCTAATGCATTATTTTACAAAAGCCAAAGTGAGGGGAAAACTCATTTGGAATTTGACTCGTACAAAAGGACCAAAAGACTCTCGTTTGTTTAAAGAGAAATCTTGACGGCACTTGGACAAATTAAAAAGTTTGGACGAAAAAAAATTGGTAACAACAAAAAACTTTTATTTTGAAAGAAAAAGAAAAAGTCAAACGATGTACTAAAGCTTTTGAGGACCTCAAATTGTCTCGAGTGTTAAGGATTTAAGGATATTTAGAAACATTATTGAAGAAAATAATTGTATTAAAATATTAAATTATTGTTTGTTACTTTCCTTTATATTTTTTAAAAGGTACTAAAAGAACGCGTGGCGAAAAATAAAAACGGTACGAGAACTAAATCTTGTATATGTCGTATTTACTAAGATACGAGAGAAACATAGTATCACGTAAGTCTACGTAAAACACCAGGGCACTCGTATTTTAGAACCAATTTTCAAATACAATATTTTAAAGTAAAATTTGGAAACACAATATTTTAAATAGTAGTGAATGGCCGCAATTGGTAGACACTTTTTAATGACATTGACTACCATGCAACAGACGCAATAGGAATATCATAGTTTCCAGACAGTTCCAGTTCACCAGTGACTGACGAGGCGATTAAAGAGTTATATTATGACTTCCCACAATACTAGTTCTAAGTACTCGTATATGTTCTAACGTAAAATCAAAAGCAGCTCCCAAGTCCTAACATATTTCAACCTAAAAAACCCCTCACTAGAATAAACCACCTAGGTAGTATTAAACACACTTTATTTTATTATCAAAGTACATTCGCCTCTGTACGGCAAGTTCTAAGTACGGCGGGTGGGGGAGGAAGCAGGGGTCATATCGACATACGTTTACTGGCAATATCCGAGTCGCTTTCTTCAAGACGCCCATTACTGGCGGAAGGTTTCAAAGATTAAGTGCCGTGTGTGTGTGGACCATTCTTTTAAAAATAAAAGAATATAAGAAATGCAATATGGGCGCTCTGAAGGATTACAGAGGAAATAGGAATGCGATGAGTTATTTTCTAGTCTGGAGTATTATTTTATGTTCTTAATTGCTATTTACTGGTGTAATATTAAGGTTGCCGATATTGATTAATAACGTTAATTAGAAATTATATTCCATGGTGTAAATAAAATACCTAAGTAGGTACGTTTTTAAAACAGACGTGTAAATTAATTATTATTTGACCCGACATTTTGGGTGTATTCTATGAATGTACTATGAATGAATGTAATAGTACATACTTTACTAAACCTAAGTCGTGTTAATATTTAGTTTATAATATATCGTAGATGTTTGTTGTATTTATCAGACAACAATTTGAGCATCAAATACCAGCTATTCTCTAACAATTTTTAAGACAAAACAAGAAAATTAAAAACATTTTAATTTGATCAGTGCCTCACAGCGAGCGATCTAAAATAGGCACTAAACTAACCGACGTCGCCTTTACCTGTATATATAACTCTAAGGTTTTATGTAGGGGAAATACGCGGGCAGAGCGTGGTTCACGGTAACCATCTAGTTAAATCAACCCTCCGTACTGCGCCGATAACCGACGTGAATGGGCGCCTTTATTTTGTTCCTATTGCTTGACTCACGGACCACGGTGTAGTGTGAATAGTCTTAGATGTTTTTGGGTCTATCTTTATACTAGAACATGAAACTGTAAAGGTGTTTTGCATATTAAAATTTAATTTTTTTTGAACGCTTGTTTGTTGTCTTACTTTATTATTCGAAGTTGCAGACAAAAAGTTTTAACACAAATAAACACCCACATATCATAGAAAGTATAGTTCTCTAAATAAAATGAGAGCAACTTTAAATTATGTATTTATTTGATAAGAAAAGGTTAATATTACGTATGACCTTAAAGATATTTAAACTAGCGGAAGGTTTCAAAGTGAAGACCTTGGAAATACGTTGCTAGCTTGAGGTACTATTACTCCCAAAACCTTACCGGACCATTCTACATCAGTTTAGTAAGCAAGATAGACAAGGAATGAAACGAAGGGTTTGAAAAGTAGCTAGTGTTTATTTTAAGATAGTGTATTATTATTACATGAACGTGATTTATGAACATTACACTTGTCAGAAAATATGAATGAAAGGCCACTTTAATTGAAACTTTACTAAATAGCTGATCATTGGCTACTTTCGTATTAGGTAAGGAGGTATCTGCCGAAATGTTACTTAGTAACAAAACATCTGAAAGTTAGTTGGAAAAGTTAATAGCTAGAAATATTTTCACGAGTTGTTGAATGAAATCATTAATGAGAGAAGCCATTGAATCGAATATTTTTTCACTATTGAGTAATCAACCTATTCAGTCACGAACACGAACCTTTCAATCGTAAGATTCGTAGTTCGTTCATTCCTTTGAAAATCAAAGGAAATAGTTATTCTTTCATAAATACTCGGCAGTCAAACCGTTTAGAATTTCAACTTTTCATTCCAACATTCCTTTTTCTTTTACATCCAGCCAGACCGACACAAGATCCTGTAAACGCTAATCTTTTTTCAATTCCAAATTGAAAAAAACTAAAAATCGACTATACAGAAGCGAACATTCGAAATTAGAAAACTCGACGCGGCCAATCGACGCGAATGCGCGGGTTAGGTGCGGCGCACACTTGCGCCCACTTTGTGCAAGTGCAGCCCTCGGGTCGAACGTCGGTCGCCCGGGATACGAGCTCGGCCCGGGCCGCCGTCTGCCTCGCCGGGGTGCAAACGAACCCCTCATAACCCCCCCTGCCCGCAACAACAAGCGAAAGCCGACCTACGATACAAACAATAAGGTTCAATTCACTTTTGGGAGCACGCAGTAAAGTTGAATTAGCGATTTGTATGCTATGCAACACGGAATAGGGTCTGCTTTTCGAACGCTAATTCGGTTATCGCTAAGTACAGTTACGTTCGTACAAATATATACCTAGCTCCATAGTTTTAAAGTTGAAACTCGTGTGATAATATGCAGTGCGTGCGGTACGGTTTGAAGGGGTGTAGCGAGGGGTGTCCCCTCATTCATAATCACAGGGATGTCGAACGCTCAGGTGGTTTAGGTAGCAGATTTATCGTTTCTAGGTGAGATGGCCCGCCGCTGAATAATCTGTATTGTTTATAAAGCTAGCGTATTGTTTTATTGCTGCGATTAATATGTCTAAAGTTTACGGTACGCGTCATATGACGCCTTTTTCAGGGGACTGTGATAAAGCTGCTGTTAAGGCATACCTAATGACGTATATAATTTATACCTATAGAAGTATAGACGGTTCTAAATATCTAATTAGTTTCTATATCAGTCATAAGTGATAGGTACTACCGATCGACTAAGTGATAGGTACTACCGATCGACTAAGTCCATCCCTCATGTAGTAACTTATTAAACCATCAACCAGCAAGGTCATACGTAGGTTATAATATAAAACCGTCAAGCTTAACTAAACAAAGTGGCTCCACATAGTGACGCGAGTAAAAAGACAGTTACATCTGGATGGTAACTATAACTTAGGTCGTACCTACAGGTGACGTCTGATACGTGGAAAAGCTGCCTTGATCCAGATGTTCAATACGTACAGATAACGCGAAGAAAACAACCAATCGATTCTTCGGAATAAAGAGATGTAAGCGAAACTTGAATAGATTTCTCTACGTACTGCTTATTTGGTCTAGTAGTCGCTAAGCGCGACTGCAAAGCATGAGGTCCTGGGTTTGAATCTCGGGTCGAGTAAAGTGTTATTGGGTTTTTCCATTAAATAATTCCAAGTAAAAGCACGGAGTCGGAATTTGTACCCGGTTGACGGTAAAAGGCTCGCTCCCTATTACATTGGGACCTATGACATAATTGGCGAAATGTTGGTGGATTATAATTTGTACCTCTGCCTTCTAATTCAGGGATAAAAGGCGTGATGTTATGTTCTATTATGTATAGATTCCATCAGACACAAAATCTTGACAGAACTTACCTTACCAGTCTCATTTCTGCACCGACTCTGAAAGGTCTTACTTGTCTGCACTTAATCTTTGAACGACTTACCTGAAACAAAAGAAAGCATAATGTTAATGAAAGCTCATTACCACCCGATCTTGATAGAGTGCCACTCTCCCCTCTGCTATGCTATTTCTCTTTATTGAGTGAGAAATACCCACTGTTAATTATAGCCAGGAGATATGACTGTACCTACTATTGATAGGAAGGCGAGGGCTGACTCATATTGGCTTGTTCGGAAAACCTTAAGCAACTTTTATTATTTGAGCATCAATTTATCTCTGACTAAATTCTTAATGAAGTTTAGCTGTAAATAATAATAATCAATTTTGTTTAGTAACATGGCGCAAAATTTAATTTCTTACACGCCTAACGTATTTTGTAAGATTTAGACGTGTCATGCCGAAAAAATATACAATTTTAAATTATATAACAGTAGGTAGGTACTCTTAAGGTGACTGCCTGTGTTCACAGATCATGATCAGTCTGAATTAACGAATGTGCTAAGTTGAGAAGAGCTTAACAGAAACCGTATACGACAGAAGACATCAAACAATAGTAGCTTAGAACTACCAATTGAAGCCTACACGCAAGGACTTTTTACGACGCCCAGTTACGATCTGAGTAGCGTGGAAACTCGCAGACTGCCTATTAAAGTATATCCTAGAATCTCATAAAGTCATACTAACACCCCATTTACAGTCCCCATAACCCTTATACTTATGAAACTAAAGGTCATTTTCGGGTAACAAAAGAGAAGGCAAACTTTCCACCAGTTTTCTCCAGCATTCGCCATTTTGTTCGTCGTAAAAAGTTAATGGCATTTCTGTAATTTTGCGGCCAGCAACAAGTAAAATTAAACGTATAATTACTTGAAAACGATTTCTTGTTTTATGGTGTTACATAAAATATGTGTTGAAGTAATGCTGTAAGTGTGAAAAATTGTGCGAGATGTTCATATTTATACATCTTCCCGAAAAAGATAACGTAAAATAAAAGTGTAGACCAGTTTTGTGCAGAAAATTAGTGAATCTTTATTTTTCTTTTCTTCAATCTTATTATAATAAAACAAATACAGCTTTCACGTAAAAATATCATCCAGAACATGTTCAGGTTTCAAAGTTAAGAACTTCATCTAAACTTAAAAAAGGCCTGACAAATTACAACAGCAACTTGAAATAACATTTTTTCTTTCTTTCATATATTTTTTTTCTAACAAAATAAGGGAAAGCCTCACATAATTCTCTAGCTAGATGGACAAAAGAATATAATATAACCCCAATCGATACATACAGTGGAATCACAACGTGGCCATCGATCAGAGTGCTCCAAAAGTAATCCGGAGACGTAACGAGCGAGCTCTAGGAAACACAACGCGACAGGCTGACCAATTACAGTCATTTGTTACGATGTCCGAGTGAGCTGTATCGCTGCAACACACTTCGGGTTGCGGTGCGGATTGTTGGTTTTATGTGTAAGGGAAAAAATGTGTGTTTGTATTTTTGTAAGCTACAATAATATTATTTTTATGAAAAAAAAAAGATTTGATTTACTAAGACTTTTAATAAAACAGTACTAGGCTAGGTACCTAATAATACTCTTAAAACTTGATAACACTAAATTAACTATTTTTTTATACAATGAACTGACTATTTATTTGCAATTCAAAATGCTGCCACCTTACCATGAACTCTTAAAGCAGGTCATTTTTCGCTGTGGAAGCGAGACGCCGCCACGTGCAACTTATTGTAGCGTCTGTTATAAAGATGTAACTTGCTAAGCAAACTCATAGTAAGGCACCAGTATATTTTGACGGCACCAAGCAAACCCGCGAGTAAAACAACCCACAGCTACCCCTCCCCTACCAGTACACGTCTTTAGACTAATTTTTCAGACGGCGATAAGCGAAGGAACTTTTATGAGGTCATAAGCGTTAACATTCCTCGTTCAAAATGGAAAATCCCAGTTGGAAGCATTTAAAGAACTGACTGGAACCACTCACAAAAATGTGCTCACGAAATACGAACGGCATTACATTTGTAATTGTAAATAGAATAATATTATACCTACTACATGCTGCTATATAAAATACCATACATTTTGGCCATTTTATGGCCCAGGCTGAAGTCATCCTACCCGAAAAAGCAGTCGAACAGTCAAGTCAGCAAATTTTATCCAAATCGGTCCAGCCGTTTAGGAGTTACGTGACAAACACACGTACAGAAGAATTCTAATTATTAAAACATCCTAGTATCCATATTCAGGACACTACATACCAAATAGTCATCATTTAGTGCATTTTGGATCGGAAACTTATTCTTTCTCAAAAGCAAAATTTGACTTTTTCAAACGTCTTTAAGACTAGCTACCAATAACACTACATCAAATAAACGAACATCATGATATTCAAAGTATTTGCGAAATTGCGATGTTTGTATTAGATGGTTTAAAAATAAATAAGAAATATTATCTTAGCAGATAATATATTTCGTAAAGTTCTTTTGTTGCTTAGGGAGTAGTTAAAGTAAATTGGTGTTTTAAGTTGAGCATTTTTTGTACAAAATAAGATAGATGGCCTTAGCTTGAAATATTCAAAAAATTAAAACCAATGTTAGGCGTTGCGTAAATATTTTCAGAATGCCTACCTACTTAACTTGAGTTATTTGAGTAGATTAATGCCTTCATTACCGACTTCAATAAGGAAGAGGTTGTATGTTCGTATGAATCTATTTATTTCTTTAGAGGAAGGCAGAACCACGATATGTACTGGGTATGTTACTGTGTCTTAATCTATATCAATTTAAATCGGGCCTTTTCTGTATAAGGAGATGTCCTTGTCTTCCAGTCAAATAATATTATATAATTACAAAAAAGTTGTAACAATCACACTTCACACTAATATTATAAAGACGAAAGTTTGTGAGTTTGTTACCTCTTCATGCTCAAACGGCTAAATCGATTTTGATGAAATTTTATATGGAGATTGCTGACACATAGGCTACTTTTTATTCCGAAATAATGTAGCAGGTAACATCGCGGGGCGCAGCTAGTATTTTATAATTTACAACGAAAATAAGGAACATGCATTAAAGCAAAAATATTATAGTTGAAGTCAGAGTTACAAATGTGACTTAATAGTGACCTGCTATACACCGTTTATAGTTTAGGTTAATGCTGTAGAAACTACATCACCGGGTAGGGATGCCGCGAATATTTTAATTTTCTTATATTATATTCCTGCTTTTTACGTACATAAGTGTTAAATTAGCAATTACATTTACAAATAATTTTATTATTTAGTAGAAATAAATTGTGTTTAATCATTCCATCGGTATCGGTTAAGTGGTTTCGTTGTGATTGTAACAAACAAACAGACACGGCTACTATTACCTTTATAATTGTAGGAATTGTCGTTTTGTCCGAAAAGGAAAACTTGCTTAGTCCAACTTATAATTGTTTATAGTTTCTAACCAGGAAAGGTCTCTGCCGTGGTTAATTGATTATTATCTTTGTATTTTTCTTTTGTTGTTTCCGCTATTTTCTTTGAATGTTGTTGTTCTTGTTTACAACCATTATTGTTATTAACTTTTATTATAAGGTTATGTATCGACTCTACACAACATGACTTCCAATTGTATACTAAATGTGACTTATTTACTCAATAATATAATTATGGAAATATGTAGTACAACATGGTTCGTATTCTATAAGTCTCAAATACATATACAGTCGCACTCAGACACATTATAACACTGAGTATATGTTTACTTCTTAAAATCTGTACGTATAGTTGAAGTAATTAATGAGTGCAGTAATTAATAAACGAGCAACTCCTTCACCTATATCTCAAACAAATCTTTTGTGTTTCCATAAACGCAGCGAATCTCGTTTTTCAAATATTAAAAAAAAGATACACTTAGAACACAAAACCTGTTCTTTAAGACGGTTATAAACATCCGCAAGGCAGCATCCCTGGGTATCAAGCTCATCATTGCTCAAAGTTCATGCGTCGGCCCGTTTGACTTCTATATTAGGTCGGTAGAGGTCGCTAATGTTGTCGTAGCCATTCTCCTCACGTGTACCGCCTTATGTTCGTCGCGGGAATTCTGCTTATTATGCGAACGCGACGCACCTCGGCACATCACTTTGTATTTAGATAATTTACGCGTAAAAATGTTATGCTTAATGTTGGGATGAGAGATGCTGGTACATTATATTTTGTTGTACGTTATATTTGTTTACGTTTGATATAAGATGCAATTGTTAGCTGTGTGTAGAAGACAGGTACTTTTATTCTGCAGTATCTTATTTTTTTTTCATAATTATATAGCTTTTTGTAAACAAGATTATTTAATAAAAATTGCAATAGGGATCCGATGATATTCGGGTAAAATAAACTATAAATAATCAGAATAATTTAATACAATAAATCAAATAATGAATTATTTCCGTAAGATATTTATGCATATAGTCGTCCATACATTTACATCTGAATACGACCAACAAGTCCATCTGCCACACCAATCTCACCACTATAAACACAATCAAACAAGCTAACAAAACTCCAAATAAAAAAGAAATAACAATCACAGCTAATCTCCAAAGCTCAACATACAAATTAAACACGTGTTACCAGGCACACATCTATAAAATTAACAAGGCCGCGCGGTGTGAATTTGGAATATTTCATGCGGGAAAAATGGGAAATAAAGGGTAAAGTTTGACGCCACGGGTTCATCGTTAATCTTTTTTGATGACGTAATGTGTCTTCATGGTTGTCTGCCTTTATAGGATAAGCATAATCATGGTGGTGAGTAAAATGAAAGAACTGTTATGTACCTACAACCGTGGTGTGATGGCAGATATGAATATTGTTTTATGTTTTCATTTGATGTTACGTGAATATTAGTTATCACGAATATATCACAGCTTATTACAATACGGTGTAGGTAGATAAGAGAACGCAAAGCCAAAAAAACTAAACCTCCTTGTGATCTTAAGTAACTACCTATACCTGGTTAGGTTATATGTAAACTATTATAATGACTGTATCTCGAAGATTGGCAAGATAGGTTCACAAATTGGTTTGATAAAAGAATTCATAGAGATTGAGTTTGCAATGCCACTTAATTTTAGCATCAAGGACTGACGGTATAGGCCATCACAAACCCTTACCCAGTTTTAAAATTGTAGTGTGTTGGTAATACTTTAGAATTTGTAAACATGACTCGCATGAATAAAGTATATAGATCTGAAACAAATATCTGCAAGACTAAGAGCCTAACATATGTGTACATACTTGACTACGCAAAGTCAATTCACTTGATAAATACATTGTGAGTACTCAAATGATTATAAAGCATTTTAATTAACATCCAGTTGAAATAATGAAAGCTTTTAATTATCAAAACTGAGCTAGACCGAAAGCAATTTCGGTTTAATGTAGGTACCGAATAATTGATGACGTTAATTACTATTTAAAACAATTCATATTGTTCTGTTTTTATACTTATAAACTTATCTGCGCCAGATTTATCAGGATTAATATGAACGTGGAGTAACTGTGATTTCATATTAAATGAGAGTGTTAATTATGGTTGCCATTCTTTAATCTGAGGTTTAATTTTACATAAGCTACAGTTTACTTATTAAACAAGACAATATTAATTATGGTACGCAAGTTAAGTGAGAAATATAACAATGAGCTTAATTATTATAAGACTAGAATCATCCCGAGACTTGTTATGCATTGGGTTTTTCTGGACTTAAGTTGCCTGAGTCCACTCTAAAAGAAAATTTGAATTATTGAACTCAGAATTTTGAATATCGGATCGGTAGTTTGAAGCATTACATCTTACCTCCAAGCATACATCTAAAATAAATAGTACAAATATATTCGATTTACAATTCTCAGCCTGTTTTTAGACGTACCTATACGCAACTAAGTTTTCATCAACCCGCAATAAAAAGAAAACGTGATAACACGATCTGCTACCGACATGGCGACAGGTAGACCAAGCAATGCGGGTAAAAAAGGGTCTTTCGAACCGCGAACAGGCCCCTAACCATAAACTCTTGAAACAGGACAGTTTACGTTGTAAAAGCGAGATGCCGCTACGTATAGTGCATTGTGGCATCTCGCTTCCACAACGGACAATATTCTGCTTTAAAAGTTCTTGGTAAGGGGCTGAACCCTGAATATAGGCACGCAAGGGTGTTAGAAAGTGGCGCGTGTTTTGTCACGCTATAATCAAACGTCACATGGAATGAAACCCCTCTCGGCTCCGCAAACATCGGTGTTACCTCGCGGATTAAGAATTGTTTGAACAACAACCGACGAATGAAAAGGGATTTTTTGCATTGGTTAAAAGGTAAGATGTAAGGTTTTAGGTTGTGTGATTTATGTTTTTATCGCATTATTTCGGGTTCGATAACCTATGGTATTCTGCTTATGCACTACGAGTTTTCTCTACTAGTTGTGGTAGGGCAGTATTTTCAAACTGATATTTTTATTTGCGTATCTTTCTGCAATGGGCTTGAACAATTATTGTCAATATCAACAATGATCCAAACCATGAACCATGAGGTGGAAATGTCAAACCAAAATTAAAACCATGACTTCGCGTTAATTCTCGCGTCGTAATTTAAATTTATTTAATAATCATGCAACGCTATAATTTAAAAGTTTGTAACCATGATTAATCTGAATGTTGAAAGAAAATATTGTGAATATTTATTAGCAAGCTATCAAGTAAGAATTGAGTTTTCGACGAGTGTACTATAAAACTAATAGCTATCACAAAAATATAAATATAGTCTTTAAAATATTACTCAGACCAACGAACTACTCAACAACATTTATATTAAAACGACACATTTTAAGACCACATGAAATCCTTTTAAAGCCAGCTTCGCTATGCACGTTCGTCCATCACCTCTGAATAGGTAACCCCAGTCTGCAGTTCGGCTAGATGTTTGTATTGCATTAAACATTCTTTGTCGGAAATAATAAATGAGGAACGCAAACTTGGCCCGCCGAGCGAATATTAACCAATGTTGATCTTGCTTCTTTGCTCTTTTTTGGGGTTCCACGCTTTAGGGCGCATAGAAAAAATAAAAATATTGTACGCTAGCGAACCGTGACGTGTACCTACTCTGGAGGACGTAACCTCTTTTACCCGACTGCGCCAGAAGGAGGGTTATTGCTAATTATCTTCCCTCACTCATCATCAAACTAAACCTTTTTGGGGTCTTGAAGTGTCACGAAGTGGATCTTATTTTGGTTATAACCAATAGAAATGTATAATATTCGTGTTGAAAGTAAAATACAGTAGCATACTTGCATTTTTTTTCTGCTATCGTCTAAGAGAAAAATAGAAAATAAAAAATCTAGGTGTATGCATTTCTAAAATTTTCAAGTTTAGTATTTTTTAAATTATGTACAAAGAGAAGTTATTAACTTACTTTGTACATAATTTAAAATAATCTAGGCTTTACCTTAAAACCAACAGTTATTGGACGTAAGCCAAAATTTCAAATCTTCTCAATGGCAGCAAAAAAGTAAGCCAACGACAGCCATAAAATATCCAAAACAAAACAACTCAATTTTATTTCAAATCCGTATAAAATCCATTGAATCCTAAACTCATTAACAAGCCTGTTCATCAATTAATGAATACCTCACATTGATTCGATTTCTATTATCAGCTACATAATAGCAAAGGTCCAATTTAAGGGACAAGCTTGTTTTAGAAGATTCTTATCATGACTTAGTGGGTCCGTAGATCGTTCAGTAAAGGGATTAGTTGCGTAAACAGCTTTGCCAATTTGGATTATACTTTCGTTCACTGAATGGTTATTTATTTTGGCGTCGTGCCTTTTATTATTGGGAGGTGGAGAGAGATTGTTTATATTTTTGTTCAAGTTTGTTTTCCATGATGGAGTCGCGCCTAGTCAGGCGTAGTCTAGTACAAAATATACTACTTCGAATGGGAATAATCTGCCTATTCGGAATATACGTAATCCATAAGCCATCTATAATTACGTTGCTAACAGAATACGAAAAATCTGTATTTAAAAAATCAGAATTAAGGAATTTGGGAGGGGCAAACTTTAGTTCAACAGTGGACGTCTCCGGCTGATAATGATGATGATTTATAAATACATTTTAATTATTACGGAACCCTTGAAATAAAATTGTCAGATTGTCGTCACTCAGTATTTTATGAAGATATCATTCTTTTGTTTCATACACATCGCGTTACGGAGTTCGCTCCCAGAAAGCAATCCAAGTAAAAGTTACTTAAGGGTTTTTTCGGTTTTACATTTATTTACATAAGCTAAGCTTTGAAGTGAGATTGGGTGTTGAGATCAAAACGCGTTGTGATGTTATTTTTATATAATGTCGCGTTAATCTTTGCCATATTTTAGGAAATATAATGTATGTAGGTATTACAGTATAAAACACTAAATGGTAAACTAGTATGCAAGCAAAGGGGGAAGAAGTTATGAATGCTGCGATCACAGATAGATGTAGTAAATGTAGTCAATAAAATATAGGTCTAATAAAATGATTACTTGGAAACTTCTGATTCTCGTATTAAATAATACAAAGAAGTTTGTTGTAACCTGGAAGGTTGTTTTTTGCTGTTAGCAATTATATCATCAATTACCTTTTTGGTAGAAATAAGAATGTATGAGAATTGAGTTATTTAAAAACAAACATTAATGGTCAAATTATGTCTAAAACCACTAAACAAAATATAATTGAATATTACACACCCATATTAAGACTTGTTTCTAAAATTACACGCCCAGTAACCAGAGTTTTCATCTAGAAACTCCGGCCACAAATACCATTCCATACAAGCCCAACTTCTACCATTCGCTTGTCAACGCACGCACACACGCGCAACACTCATTCACACGAGTTTCTCGGGAAATTCGCGCATGCGTGTAAACATTTCTCCGTAGAAAATGTATGAAAACTAGCGGTGTATGTGTGCGCTCTCAGCTACTAGTATAGGAAGTTAAGTATTTGTATTGTACGTAATCTATACCACAGTTTTCGAACTAGGAGCGCAGACCGCAGACATCGCTTTGGGGCACGTATAGAATATGATCCCCGATTTTAATTAAGAATTATTTACATTCTCACTTTATTTGCCGAAGGAAGCGAAAACATGGGCAAGTTCGTTTAATGAAATTTATTACTTAGTTGTTGGTGAGTGTTTGTCTTGATTGTAATCATTCATTACGTGTTATATGGAATTTTTATCTTGCCCCGTGTTCTAACATTGTAATAAGTAGTAAAAAAAATTAAGGTCAGCTTTAAAAATGTTGAACTCACCTTAGTGTTGTGCCTTCAGAGTTATCCTTCCAAGTTTCA
This sequence comes from Abrostola triplasia, assembly GCA_946251915.1. Classification (NCBI taxonomy): domain Eukaryota; kingdom Metazoa; phylum Arthropoda; class Insecta; order Lepidoptera; family Noctuidae; genus Abrostola; species Abrostola triplasia. The sequence continues at coordinate 1,220,077 of OX276434.1, read as the reverse complement.
CTAATATTCGTTAATCACCCAGACTCGGGACAAAAACTACGGATGGCAGAAATTTTTGTCCCGTGCGGGGTTGAACCTTGATCAGGTCGTCGCATGAAAGATTATAACAGTCGAACAAAGTACCAGTCAATTATTTTTCACCAAATAGATTGTGTGACTTCATTGTATGTCATATTATACCTATGTCAGTCCCTTGAATTATGCGGAAACCCCTCAAGTTATTTCCACCGAGTATATCCAAAACACCGAAAATAATTCCTCATACATGTGACCACCATTCAATTACACAAACAAACATATGGTAATCATCCCAATTCCGTATCGGAATAAAAGAATAACAATGACACGGAATAAGGGGATAGACATTGAGGGGAGAATGCCGATTGGTTTTGGATGTTTTGCGTGTAAAATAAAAATATAAGCTCCAAGCGTGGGGGACCAGCGCTAAACGTAAGTATTTTTATGTTTATCTGTCGGAGTGGTATTCTAGTAGCATCGAGTAATTTATGTGGAATAATAGGAGAAGCGTAGCAAGCTAAAGTAAAGCTAACGTGAAACGTTCTACGCGACAGACAACTGTGTACACTGTACCAGTGTATATGGTTTAATACAATTGTAATAAAAGCTCTGTAGAATCGATTGGGTAAAGATACTAAAGTCTCGTTTGGTTATTCTTCTTATCGTATAGTTAATGAACCTGATGTCAGAGTTCAAACCGCCTGTAGGCCTCTGACATGGTTACACACCGTTGAAAATCTCTCAGGTGTGCAGGTTTCCTCACGATGTTTTCCTTCGCCGTTTTTGCAAACTGATAACTAACTTATAGTGTGCACACTGCACATGAATTTAAATAAGCTTAAAGTATTAAGACATAATTTAAAGGTAAGTAAAAATAATACGGGAATAGTCTAGTAAATTTAATATTACCGAAACATTTAAAAAGTTCTCCTTAGTATAAGTTCCAAGTATTGCATTCACCATTAAAAAATAATACAAACCAAAAACTGAACGTACAAACGCGAAACCTAACATAGTTAACATCGCAGAAAGTAAAAAACAAAACGTCATTCCAACACGAACCTTTTCAGTCTGCATTTTAAAAGCGAATTCAGAACACCATTTCAAAAAACGAATTCAATACTTTATAAACGTTCTTAGCCACAAACATTTCCTAATTTTCTCAGCCGTTTAAAACTAAAACTACATTCCTTTATGCTCTTGACATGAACAGAAAATTCTCAGTAGAAATAACGGCATTCAAGCGTTGCGACTGTTCAGTCGTCTTAAATAGTCGTAGCTTCGCGCCAACACCAAAAAATAATAGAAATAGCTGACTCGTTTGGGAGAAATAACAAAATTGCGGAGGTATGAATGGTTAATACTAAAAGAGGGGAAAGCTGGGGATTAATTTGGCGCGGTAACGCCATTGGTACATTTTCCCATTCCCATTGGTTTTGGCGTATTATGTTCTTTCAGACAATAAATGTTACGAAGATATGTGTGAATTTTACGTGTGTAAATGTCTTTTTTGTTTGTTCGTGTGTTTATTTTGCCTTGTCATGTAGGGTAGGAATGTAATGGGGTAAAGAGGTTCCCGAGGTGAAATAAATACAACATCACGCAATACTTCAATGAGAATAAGTTACAACTTCTCCTTGCTATTTTATTCCATTATCGAGTAGGTATTACGATCAAGCTGTCTTCATAAATGTTTTCTTGTTGTGGAAAGGAACCAAGAAAGTAATTCTCAAGTCATACGCACAATAACTAACAGAATTAATACAATACTTAAATATACCTTACTGTCTAATATGTTTTGATGTGTAGAATTGATTTGAATAAATATCGAGTTTTTACCGGTAGGTATATAAACTGAGATTCGGAATTCTTCCTAATAAATGGCTATAGACGCCTTCATAGGAAGTAACAGTGCCATTTTTAGCAAAATTGTAGAGTACTAAATGCTTACTCCTTCAAGCCATACCAGCGTCTATAATAGCCCGTCTGCTTCCTCCCAACTCATGCATCTTAGACACAAAGTACTCGAACAACACAATAATGGTTCTCCAGATAACGATCTTGGCTATTCGTGACAACTGACAATTCGTGTGGCCTAAGTACCACTGAACAACTCGTTTCCTCATTTACTTGATACAACTGGCACGCAATGAGCAAACACGATACATCTGTCCTTTACTATGTTAAAACGTTACAAATTACACACGGACACTATAATTTACTAACACTTACTTTCATAGTACTTGGCTTTATTTGCTACCGCCCAGATCAGTCCAACTGAGCGGGTAAGCCGTACCCGCCGCGGTTATTCTTATGATGGGTGACCGTTTTCACATGTCGTGACCCATCCGTGCTTAAAAAGGCATGTTAGGCCGTTGATCCTGCGCCTGATCTGTCTTCAGTCGTGGCAGACAACCGTCCCATCGGAGTACGAGAGTGAGGAATATGGAGTGCACCTGTGTTTGCGCGCATACTTGTGTACTATGATATTTCCTTCGTAATTGGCTAGTCTCAAATGTTTAACTGAAAGAATTTGTTTCGAAACACGATTTTCTGCCAGCGCTATGTTTTAATTTCTAAGTGACAGGTCATCAGGCTCCGTTTTCCTTTAAGCCAAGCTTTGAGTCGTGAACTATCTGTAATTTATAGGAAATATAACTGATGTTCGTGTATTAAACAAATATCTAAACATCCAGACATAGAATGTAACATTTCGCAATAACTATGATAGTAAACTTGTTATTCTATTTGTTGCTTAGTACCACTTAAAGACCAGATTACAGCGAAAACACAAACAGAAAGTTTTTAAACTAGAATAAGTTGACTAAATAATAAACAAAATGGTTTACTCGCAATTAGTCCCAGTACTTAAAGTTTGTTTTGTTTATAAAGCTTCAACAAACACTGTTATTTATACATTACGTCGACTTCAACTGAACAGGGAAGGCCCTGTTTACCTATTGTAGTCCTCAATCAATACATTTCGAACATTCGAGAATAATATGACTTGACAGAGTACATTTTAATGTTGAAAAATCATTCCCTCCATTCTGATTTTACTAACGTTTCCCAGCCTGTTACGGCCTACCATTTTTTTATACACCTGCCAACAAAGACCCACTTTTCTTAGGTATATTTATACAACATTATAATTTACGTCCCTGAAAAAAGTTTTGAACTCTATTCCGATTGCATAAGAGTGAATTTCGTTGTTGGAGTTCCACAGTTAAGTTTGTAGTTTTTGATGTATTGGGGAGGCAAGATTGAAGATCGATTTGGTGTTGTGCACCTCCTGTAGCTTAAGTACGAGGGATTTTTATTTTAAAATAAGCTTAAATTTCGTCGACGTATTAAAATTAAATGAAAGGAAATGGCTCGGTTTGAGAGCTATATTTAAATGTAAGAGGCGTATTGTAGACGGTGAACATTTATAGAAATATAAGTACCTAATAATATTAATGCAATGCTGTTATTAAACCTTTAAAAATTAGAGCTATATGTCAGGCAATTAACGTAATCGTAAACAACATATTTACGAGAATTTGGCTTAGTCAAATCCCTACACGTTTATAATATTATTAAGAAACAGAGTGGAGATATTAACTATACATTAAACTTTATCATTCATCATAGTTATAGGCACTAGGTGTACATATACAAAAACTTAGATGATATAAAAGATATTACTGATATTACTATCCTATAACAAAGCTCAGAAACCCTCACATAGACAAAGAAATAAATCAAACATAAATAAATAATTACCCAACCAAACTGACTGACACATCCCTTCATTCGTGAACGCGGGAAACATCAAATCCTGTCAAAAAATTACCTCCACCCAATCAAAGAGGAAGAGTACAGTCCAATTCACTCAGTTAAATCAGTCCGGTTTTTTAAAAGTATTTTCCTATTTCAAATCATTGTGAATTACTTTCATCCCAGTTTGGGCATAGCGCACAATAGGGGGATGATTCTGTAGCCCGAGGGTGCACAAAGCGGACCTTTTTAAATCGCCGATAAGAGTTAATGAGGTTGAAAATCTAAAATTTATATTCAGAAATGAATTCTTTGATGAAAGAAAACGATAGCGCGGTGGGAATGATTTAATGTATTTATGTAAATGTAGGCTTTAAGCCAAATGCCTGTGCGTGAATTTAGTTGGTAGTTACGCAGTTTATTTCGATCCTGTGATTCTAAGATGCTATTTAAGGTCCGTATATAGGTAATTGTGAGTTAAATGGCCGCAGCGCTGATTGGACAATCTAAATGCAAAATGACAACTTGATTGGCGTAGTGGCTAGACTTAGCTTTCAGCGCTTAGTCGAACGCCACAGTTAAAAATACAATACGCTCGATAATGTAAAATAATTTATTTTAAGTAAGATTTTTATTTCTTTTTATCTTATTAAATGAATCACTTCTAGATTTTTTTTATCCCGTATACTTTGCATCTAAAAACGGTTACATAGAACTAGCAGAACAATCGAACGATGTTAAAATAAAAATAGGTCATATAATTAATAATTATATTTAGAAGTAAGAATTCTAATCAGAATTCTCATAAAATGAGATGTTTGTATACCATTAGTAAGCTAAACATGGCGACCTATTTTTATAACTTAATATTTTAATTAATTAAATATTAATTTTGCCAAAATATAAATCGGCCTTTCTTACAGGTCAAACCTGTGTACTTATACGGTCATATTTTGAATACAGGATGTAAATAAAGATCAATCTATATTTTCCAGGAAATAAATTTACATACAATATTTGCTATACGTGTTCGCTGCAGAGGTACGGCGTACTCTCGTTATGTTAATTGATTGATGCTCAATAACGAAAGAGTTTATTGGAAAAAAGTATACTTAATCAATTTTATTATACTCAATGGGACGTATGGGAAAGTGGATTGACATCACATGAGCGATGAATGTATCTCTGTAAACACATTTTTATATAATCTAGATTTGTGATTAACAAAAAGGCTTACGTCACAAGTAATTGCCTAGTATAGGGATTTCTATATGGCTCCAATCATACGCTGTTAATAGAAATCTGTAGTTACTGCCTAGGCATCCGAAACAACCGTGACTTTATGTATGGGAAGGTACGCAACTGTCTAGCTTAAGTTTGATTATCAAATCGAGTCACAGTGGTGACTGTGACTTTTAAAAGACAGTGCCTATGTCACGCAGTTTTCTTTCTTGAATTCTATTCCTCTAGGCTTCTTTTTCCATTAACATCGGTAGTGTAAGGTTTTACTGATATTGATTTTCAGTTCAATCTTATTTGACCTTTTCAACGTAATAATAGATCACCAATACGCAAACCTTGGCTTCAACAGTAAAGCTACAGGGCTTGACTGACGTCAATATTAAGAGTATCAAGTTTTGGTATACAAACATGGGGTTGACTGATTTAAAACGCGAACGTCAAAGTAAAACTGTTTCACAATGTAAAACATAAACCTACGGCGCAAGTTGTTTATTAGAGTATAAGATGACGTCAATTTATATTTCAGGCTTCTAAAAATCTTGGTATAGCTAGTAATATGTATCTAATAATAATTTACGTCTGGTCATCGTAAAATAGCTACCCAGATTTTATAAAGATATTTGATTAAATAGCAAATAAACTATACAGAATTTCAAGTAACTTAATAATATAATATGTAGGTGTACATAACATACTTATCAGGATAAATGATCACTCATTACTATTACAGGGATTCGTCAAAATGGCTGCCAAAAATATACGTTACACGTCAATTCAAAAATCGAATATCTGGCAACCCTACCCCGCTCTGGAAGCCAGATGACTTTAAATTTTTCACCAAAACGACTCCCGTTAAAACTTCGACGGTGTCTTTTTAAATTTAAAATATTCTGCCTCATTTTTATTTTGGTCGGACAGATTCCGTAAGGTAAATAGTTGAGACGTCTCCTTGGGTGTATTTTCAGCACAAAATTTATGCATGTTAGGCTGTGGTGTTACTGTATGCGAGCTGTTCTTGAGAATCGAGAGGTAGCGGTAGCGATTTAGTACCAAATTGTTGTTAATTCTTACTACGGGACGTTCGAAAAATAAATAAAGGTGTTATTTTATTATTTAAGATTTTCGTTAAAAGGGTCAAGCTACAATATTATAGTAACGACAACAGGCAAAGCCGACGGTAAATTAATTTGATTAAAAGGATGAGGAGGTCAGACTTGATAAAGAGGATTTCTTGATAATTTGTCGCTTAACCACAAAACAAAACCACCCAATCGGTATTATGTACTTCCACGTTAATCCGACAGATGACGTCAGGCATTTTTATTATAAAATAGTGAAGTATTGTTTTTTTCAATGCAGGGGGATTGCCATAAGTTAACATTGCATGTCATTTTTGGATGTGAAAGTGAAACGTGCAGTGTAATACGGCATCTCGCTTTCACAGCGGAAAATGACGAGGAAAAGCTCATAGTAACCTTGCAGAGCTATAACGTCACACTCTTAAATATAAAATATTAATATCTACGGAACCCGCTCATCGCTCACAGTGCTAACACACCCTAGATGCATTTCACAAAGTATCTTTCATAGTCCTAAAATTATGAAAAGGACAGACGCGTTCTTTTTTCAACTAAAGGACATTGCTTTGCCTCTCTTCTTTATAATTTCCGCGCAATATACCATCAAACCGTCCTTGCTTACTTATTCTCCATTCTTCTCCATCCAGTTTTCCGGCGATTACACAGTTTGAGTTAAGTAGTTTAGTTTTATTTTGAACCGTTGTATGCCTATAGGTTTATTTGACATATTTAATTGTACATTTTTATCGATAGGTAGATAAAAGCTTGTAAAAAGTCTTAAATATTGTCAAACCATCAATTTGACGTTTTCATAATTTGAAACAATAACTTGAATTGATGTTTGTTTCTTCCAATTATTTGACTTAAGGTTTAACATGTTAGGCTTCTTGCGTGTCTTGCGTGCCTTTGCTAGTTAAAGAGTATAGACATGATGCCCTGAACGTACCCGGTAAGGTTGAAGTTATTTTTAATAAGGAGTTGAGCAAGAGTAACGTTGCAGTGTTAGCAGTTGTTCTTTGTTGAGAACACTTTCATCGCAACGTCCGCGTCGGTGCGGTGCCGGCGACCCGAAATTTTACGCATTCCACTATTTATATATTACGTCGGTATCGATGATTCCCGGATTATATTAAATATGGATAAATAAATATTATATTGTCTTCGTCAAAACTAAAATTAGACAAGTGCTTAAAACTTTCTAGCTTGTAAAGCAATTAGTTGTTATCAAACATACTTTGCTACGTTCCAAACAAATTACAAAAAGCACACATTAAAACACAAGCAAAATAATTGACATTCCGAAAACCAGAATGCTCATTCTTTCCCAATCAGATAAACAGAAGGACACCTTAAAACTACCTATCCATCATTCGTTTAATCCAAGCAAATCCTCCACTACAAAGGGCAGGCAACTCAAAGCCAGCCGATGGGAAAAATCCCGAGTTATAAAGATTTACTATTACCACAGGGATGGATAATAATGGAATTTCAATCAGTTGTGGCGGCCGGGGAGGGGGGGCGACGCCGGTGGGAGGGGACGGAACAGGTTATTGCTGATTGGGCGGCTAAAACGTAGCTTTGACTGTTCGGGCTGAAAGTTGGACTTTGATTAGTAATATCGGATTGAAAAACAATAGCTGTAATGAAGATGGATTTGTAGGTCGGACGATGAGGAAAATATGATTAGTTCAATGGATCATTGGATGAGTTCACGGATGATGATAAATTTATCACTTTTTTTAAACTTTGCTCTACACTTTCTTCTGTATCGAAGGTACGTACGTTTCACATACATGAAATACACAATACACAAAAACCCAGACGAGGGACGAACAAGCGGGAATCCTGCAACCTATGGCATAGCAGTCCAGTCGCTTAGCCACTGCCAATAAGTACGTCAAAACATAAAAGAACTCGAACAAAACACAATATTTTAGGACAAAGTTTAGAGTTTTTGCATCTTGCATTTGGCGCATAAAGTTAATTACCATGTATGCATACAAATACATATTATACAGTGATGCTGATGTGGTTTGAACATCAATCTCAATTACATTATAAAAAAATAAAAGGTAAACATAAACCTGACTCAAATGTATATAATTCATTTCTTTGCGCACCCATATTTTCCACCCTTATGTACTTGAGTTCGTAATTAAGCACAGATTCTGTTCTTCCACCAAAACCATAAAGACGTAATGTAAATCAGAGGCTTGATGACTGCTCCCCCCTCGAACACAGGAATGCTATTTAAACTTTTTTATGTCTCACTTGGTATAGAAAAGGTGGCCACAAACTTTCTTATTAAAGTATTATGGTTTGACGTCAGGTAGATGGGAGCAGGGTCGCCGCGTGAAGAATATTTCTGACTTGTGAAATGTTTACTTTCCACGTTGACAGGGTACAATCACACTAACATCATGATATTTTTAGATGTTTTTATAAACTAGAGGAAAAATAGAAAAGGTATAGGTACTGATTTAATTGATAAGGATGTGTCATTGTTATCATTGTAGACTCTGGCTTATAGGACACGAGTAGTGGGCTTGTCCCAAAAAGAAAAGAGTGCGTCAAGAGTAGGCGAGAATTTGAACTCATAAAACACACACGAACGAAACATACAAGAAGACTTACTCTGCACGTATATTTTAAATCTGCTTTTAGATGCACGGATCCAAAATCACGCACGTAAAACATATTTGTATCTGATACCGAATCGCATAGATAAAACCTGGGTGGCAGAACTGAAAAATTTGTCTGCACCCAACTGAATGTTAAAAAATCTAAACACGTGTAAGTGTGGCTGCATGTGTATGATTAATACAAAAATAATTTCATTTCATCTCAAACTGACGTTGGTACATAGCCACAAAAGCTAAAAACCTCTTTTGTACGTGCTACGCGCAAAAGGTTCGTAGACCCACGACTACGAACGTAGACGATTTCTTTTTATTTAAGAGTTCTCCGTAGCCGCGTTCTACGAAATTTATTATCACGCTTTACAACTGCAACGAATAAGTAAAGTATGTGTGGCTTACTGTGGGTGAAATTGAAGCAGGAATCAGCTGCTAGTGGAGGCTATTTAGAGGAGTACTTGAGTGTTCTTCTGCGTTGAAAGATTGAGTGACTGACTCCGAGAGAACAAAACATTTAAATGTCTTTTGTGAATATTTTTTCTTTAATTTCACTTCTAGGCTTATCGTTTCTAAAAATACTGAACTGAATAATTATATATTTTCGCAAATAATATTATCAAAATCAAAGACAATCTCTTTCATCATCTTCTCCAAGGTACATAGCACCTCATTCTTCCTGCATTCATTCCAGTCACCGGAGATATAACAATAAATTCATTTGTATGTCCGTTTGGAAGATTAATCAAAAAGTTGTCACAAACATTTTACGGTAGAAAAAGGGACATTCTTTTATCCATTGTCTTCGTAATTTTGGTGATGGCAACCCTACAACGTGAATATTCCATTAGGGATGCGACACTGAGGATAAATTATTCGTTCTCGCCGAGAATTAGGTGAACGCCATTCAATGGTGATTAAACTTTCTTTTTTAATTTGATGTCTCCTTTGAAGGCGTATAAGGTTTTGTTACATTATTATTTGCCCACCAATGACTCTGCTGACATCACCTATTTTCACCAATATTCTGTAATGAATAAATTAATCGTTGTATTGTTAAATTCCAATATTACGATGCTTATTATGGACTAATCTTCCACCAAAATAATTATATTTAAACTAGATATATTTTCCGATAGTACCTGCCTTTATATTTACGAAGATAAGTTGCTAAGACAGAAATTATTTCAATTTTTTTATACGAAAACAATACTTAAATTGGCATTTTTGATTTTCATAAACCATTATATAATTGCATATATTAAATTGTTTAAAATTTTGCTTGTACACTGAGTGGCAAATTTCAAAGACACAAGTCTCTTCTGTAACAGCATTATAATACATTTGGACTTAAATGGCAATGGTAAAATGCTTGCCAAAACGCAAAATAGTACGTTGGAAACCCATTAGGGGTAACCTCAAGCTTCACGTATGCACTGAGGGGAATCACGGGGTAATGTCATTTGAGAGCGGGCTCTATACACCTGCCGCGTAAAGGTTTTCGTTTGTCGATCGTTATTTTGTGAATACGCGACATAATGTCATGTGGAATTATTGTGACATTTAGTGGGAAGGGCGCCATTTTGTGACGCGGGATATTGGATTGGAACATGGAAGTGTTATGGTTTCCTGTAGTTATAACACTAGCAGCACGCACTTATAATCTGTCACAGACAAATACTGATTGTACAATTACTGAAAAGAAAACATGTTAAATTTGGGAGGATAATATCAAGATCTAAACAACTTTAAGGTAATTTGATTTTGTTGTTATTAACGTAAAATGCCTAGAAAAATCATACTAATTCCAATTAGTGTAACCGCCAACCACGTATATGTTATGGTATAACAAAAAAAATATCCCGAAAAATACAGAATTTCTATTTACTTTCTTCATGCAAAATCACTAATCAATCTCAAAGCCTTTCACCATTAGGACCAAAACACTCGGAAAATGTTGGTCCTTCCATCCGCGTATCGAGTACCACCGAAATACGTAACCACTTACATATGCAAGGGGGCGGCACTAAGAAACTTCGTTGCTATTTGTAAGGCGCGTTTTATCGCCATATATTATTCAGGCTGTACATTTGTTTGCTACGTATTTTGAACCGTCAAACTTTGACGAACAAGCTCAAGATTTTAATTGAAAATTTTGGTTCGAAAACGATTTTATAAATTTATTTTGTGAGAGTGGTTTTGACTTAATGTTTTCTAGTTCTGTCTCTAGATCAAACCCGTATATTTTTAAGAAATTACGGGTAAATAGTTTGGCAGCAAATTAAAAAAAAAATTACAGTAGATGGATTTTTTCTGAAGCTTCTATCCTATACTCTTACAACCTCCCTAAATAACCTCAACATAAAAACCCTTAGGTCAAACTAGCCGCGTCCGGTCCTTCAAAAAACCGCGTTGAATTCATAAACATGTCTTAAGAAACTCGAACAAAAACACCATATACATGCGCACATAATAAATAGGTGTAAAGCCGTCCCACCTGGCCGTTTGCCAACTGAAACTCCTGAAAATTTCAACGTTCAGCCGAAGGAAGCCTTAAACTTTTATAGTGACCTAGAGTTCCAACTTGTGTCTTATTTTAAATTTTTTGGCTGAATATGGATGAATTATTAAGTAAAAGGTGTGAAGTTTATGCGAATTTGAGAGATGTCGTAAAAAGTTCGTAGTTGTCAAGGCAGGCCGCGGAATTTGTGTCGACGTGGATGTATTTGAAAGTTTTTTATTTATTTGTAAAAGAAGTTTACAGGTTAAAACTACTAGCATTATATACCTAACCCATTTATATTTTCGCAGCAAATGAAAAAAAATGGGTGAACGAACTAGTCTCAGCAGGAAGGCAATTTACCAAAACGAATATTGGCAATAAATAGAAAAATAAATATAATAAGTTAGCTTTTCCTTTACAAAAATATAAAACTAATTTCCAAGAACATGCTCAAACCGTACAAAGAGTTAATTCTAAAGCATAGTAACAAGCTATTTGATTCCTTTACGTTTCGCAAAGCGAACGTTGGCCACAGTTTCAGTTCTTGACATGCCAATACTATTTTAAATAGCGGATTTTATTCCCAAAGTCGATAAAATCAGAACTATTGCTACATAGGTCCAAAGCGTAAGAGTATGCATTTCTGGAAATCTGCCAACATTACAAAAGCTTTAAACAACTAAGTTAAGTTGCCGAGATATAAGTTGTGAATTCTCACTGTACTTTTGTTTCTGGAATTCTGTAATTTGAAATTTGGTGCAAAATGTTCGGTTTTGAATTTGGTCTTTGAGCGAATTGCTAACTATGACTATGTTTCTACCGAGTAGAGTAAGTGAGTAATTGATTAGGTTATTAAGTTTTTGTGTACATCTCAAATATTTGTTGTAAGTCTAAACTTTTAAAGATGCTTACTTTATACATTATTTACACATTTATTTGAACGTTAATCAATTTACATATATATCTCACTATAAATGTTTTTTCATTTTATTTATTTAAATGTAGGTGTACTATGTGTGTACCTTGACCTACTCCTTTGGGGAACACAATTGTGATGTTATGTTACGTTAAGTTTAATACTATTTACGTAAAAAGTAGTTTAAAGCCAACGCTATTAGTTACGTTTACTTACAAGAAAACTTGCGTTGGTGTGGTAAGAAATGCAATCAAAAACCATTTATTATCTCAAGTAATTCCACAACAATAGGAGTTATCTTAGCCACGTTACGTCAAATGTTACTGGCCCATATATCTCTGACACAATAGACGGGTGTCGTGCCGGAATCGAATCCTGTCCGACACGATGGCTGGCAAATAGCCAACACGAACAATTATCGAGTCGACAATGATTTTACTAATTGGATTGTTATTACTTAGAGATTAGTCTGTTTAAGAGCGACTATAATATTCGGAGATCATCACAGAAGTAGTTGCAGTTAAAAATTAATTATAAAAAATCGAATTATTATTATAAAGCTAAGATGCAGACCCGATAAAGAAACTGAATAGGTATAATATTTCAAAATCAAAATAAAGAACCTCAAATTAGGTGTTAAGGACCAAAAAAAATACACTTTAAGTACCTAATATACGTTTTTAGATGTTCGCAGCTTTGTATACATCTTAAAATAAGAGTCAACCCGACCACGGCCTTTGCAAGTCGGGAAAATAGGTATATATACCGTACATTACGTATGCAGCAGTAATTCACAAAACTAAACTATTTTTTTAACAGTTTTTCAAAAGTAACTATGGAGTTTCTTACCTTGCATTATATCATACAAATTATATCATCGTTTTATGGCAAGGATTTAAGATAGTCGTCGTATTACAAATAAGTAAATGTAGCACACATCTCAAGGTGTCTGTACATAATATTATAACATACCGCACGTGACCGCAACAAGGCCGCAGACGTTATTGGCACGGCCGCCTGTTGTGCAAAATTAATGTACTGACATAACGTTGACACAATAATACGAGATGTCCAAATGATCTCTGGATAATCAGATTGATGACAGTTAACCAATGTTTCATTTAATTTTTGTACGCACATATGTGAAAAGTGTCGTGGCCTGATAGTTAACTTACCGGATTTGTATGCACAAGGTTGCAGTCCAAACCCGGTGAAGTATTAATGTGACTTTTTCAATGTTATAAATACTTTTTTAGTTATTCTAAGACACCACTGACTAACGGTGACAGAAAACATTGTGAGGAAATCGGGATTTAATTATCTGAAATCGCCAACCCGCAGTGAGCTAGCGTGGTGATCAATGCTCAATCCTTCTCTATACACAGTTATAGTCTGTTATTATTATTATTTACATATGTTTAGTTCACTTCCGAGCACTAAGTATACCTAGTTAGTAAACGCTAAGTACCATATTATGTATATTACTTGAGATTTTAATGATGATAAGAAACAGCAGGTCAATTTTCGTACGTTTAAAGATGATATGTTGTATTTTTAACGATTACGTATCTAAAATTCATTAAGGAATTATTACGTATCTCAAACTTATAAGTCACGTGACTTATTATGTTTTTACTGACCATGATCGACCTATAAGTACCTAAATACCGTAGACAAATAAAATTGTCTTATTGTTTAAACCTTTTGCTCACTATACCTAATTATGTTCGATAAACCGCAAACTTAATATTGGCGACACATTCTTTCAAAACTTCCACAATAAAAACTTCCAAATGAACCCCAATACAATAAGAATTAACAATTTTAACCAAAGTTAAATATGAAATACGAGCACTTCCTTAATCCCTAAGTTCCATTTCAATCAGCAAGTTCTCGTAATAAGCAGTTTCAATATCCAAAGTTCTTCAAAGACCAGAAACAAATAGGTTGGCTCCTCAAAATCCCATCTTTAATTACACGGAAATCAGGTGGCGGGCAAATTAACCGCCCCACCTGGGTCCTGCTGATAACACCTCGATATTTTATGCGTTTAAAGCTCCTGAGGAAATGGAAGAGACTTTCTGATAAAACTTTAGCGTCTTAGATGGATTTTCTTTGCTTTATTGCAAGTTCTTGGTCTCTGTTTAAAGGTACATGATCACAAGACCAATATTTTTTATTTATGAATGACAAGTTTTATTATTATTTATTTATTGTTGACACAATAGTTTAATGTTCGCCGCATCACAAGATACTCATTGTACAGAGAAATGGTTACGTTCACGGTTCGATCTTTACCCGACTAATTTATCGATATAAAAGAGATTTGAGCCGAATATGATTTAGAAAAAAACGAATTTAATTTAGAATAATCGATTGCACTTATAATGTAAAGTCGAAGCCAAAGCCATATAGATGCAGCACTGACAAATAAAGAACCATTAATCCTCGATATTATTTCATACCACATCCAGGAGTTTTACATCTACTTATTCAACGGTTACCCAATTGGTAAGAATTGTTAATTTTAAATTCGGTCGGATGCTCGTTCTTGAGGAAACTCAATTATAGCTGAGCCTACGAGAATAAACAGCAATCCAGATATCTTTAATGAATAGATTCTTCTTCTTCTTCTGTATAATAACACAGAATACCTACTTTTATTTACTTAAAAGTACTTAAACGATTATAATGTAGAAAAAAACTTTGACCTAATAAAAAATAAAACAAAATATTTTTCGTAATACATAATAACTGTTTTATGGTGATTGCTGCATTTTATAGGGCTGTCGTATTTTTATTATTCGACAATAAAATTATGGACGACCGAACTGAATAGAACCCTTAGTAGGCACCGGGAATAAGTTCAAGTACCTTCATGGGGATATAAACAAAGGTACGCGCGTATTAAATATAATATTATTAGTAACAATGCAGGAACAAAAGACATTTAAACAATCTGAGTGAGACACGGTGAGAGCAAGATAGATCTTTTTGACCTTAGCCAAGTTTCAACGAAGTTTGTAAGTAGCTATCGTGTAAATACAATCATACTAAATTAGTTTTTGATTCTAAAATAAGATGTTTTTTTATTAATATATTAAATAGGCTCCCCATTATTCCTCCACAAAACTCTGTCCATCGCTTCTCGGTCCGCCTGGTCGTAAAATTGGTAATAAATGATATTATCTAGGCGGTAAGTTTGATATAATTATAATCTTATCTATCTAATGGTGAGAAAGTGATACGACGGTACAGCTAGTATATATAAATAAATCCCCACATAACAAAGAAACTACACAAGCAACGAATCTTCTACAGAGTTGACCTACTGACACAACGGGGCCTACGTCCTGCGCTCCTCCCATAAATCCATCTCTAATGGAATACCGGGATTTGTGAGATTGTTTCCTATAATAACTTCTTGGCTTCACCGATAAAGGTAGCTATTGTAATTATAACACTGAGTTGAGGATTTACAATTGAGACGAATAATGAAGATTACATTGAGGTAAGACTTAGTTTTAAAACGTAGATTTTAGATTTCGATTTGTCAACGTAATTAGCGTAGTGACTAAGCGATTGGACTGCTGCGTTAAGGTTTGTGCGATCCGCAGATCTTTGTCCCGAGGTCCCGTGTTCATGCATGTAATATTTCATGTTTGTTCTAGTGTGGGGCAACGTTATCAATTTAGAAAAAGGAAAGGTTGTCTGATGTACGTATGTCATAACTAAGCAGTATTGATAGAAGCAGGACCTTAAAAAACATAACCTTCATACGTAATTATAACATTTTTGATGTAAAATTTAATCTAATTTATATTATAGGTTTACTATAGTTATTATAGGTTTATTATAGGTTATTACTTCAGGCAGCATCATCAAATTCATGGTTGAAAGGAAAAGTTTTTATACCATCGAATAATTCAGATTATTTATTACACTCATATTATAGGTAATATATCATTTTATATTAACTTGTATAATCAGTCATATTTTTACACTTTCTCACCCTATTAGAATATCAACGCTGCAATATCCAAGCGCTGCAGCTTTGAGTTAAGATAATGACTTTCAGAAACTTGCGTTCCAAGTTCAGAATCTTCTTATATCGTAAATTAAAAATTCGCAATAGGTACCTACCATTTTCTCAGTATATTTGTTCTAAAAAAATGGTACTTATTTGAATATACCAATAAAGGTAGGTACTTATATTGATTTATTTATATAAGTAGCATTATATATAGGTCCTTCAACTCCTATTAGCTGAAGTTCTTTATAATGTCTTTAGTTTATATAATTAATAATTGGTAAGAACTGGTTATCTAATTATAAATGTAACGTAGGCACGTCAATATTTTCGTATACATACGAACAATCCTATTAAATGAAATTGGTATAATATTATTATGCTTTACAATGAAGCTGTACTTTTAAAATAAATAAATAAACTCCGAGCAATATTATCCGCCCACATAAACAAGTGAATATCAAACATTTCCATATTTATTAGCCAAGAATAAATTCTTACTTTAATAGACTCTGTGGATGGACCCTGTAGATTGTTGACTGTAATAACCCTGGCCGTCAGTGATAAAGGTGGCGGTTATAATTGGGCAACGCCTGAGGTTGGGAGCGACTGAATTCAAAGAGGAATATTCCAGGGAGTTTAATAATGACTTATTACGATGAACGCTTAGTAACTGTGCTGTTAATATTTAACTAAATAGAATCTTTTGGATTTTTATATAACCAAATTTTTGGAAAAAATAAATCTCCAGCAGATTCTATATTAGTTAAAGGTAATAAAGATACTCCACACTATAAATTGCGCAAAAACAAAATTGAAACGAAACGCCTTTTTTAGGAGCCTGTAATGTCTCCATCCATCCTCCATCTCCCTACTCACTTTCCATTTGTCCCTGTCAAGGGCTGTTACTGACCAGTTCTCCATAAAGGAGTCCAGTTCATCTCGCCATCACCGCCTTAATATAAAAAAAAATCGATAAAAACCCAATATTATTTTCGAGTCTAGGGCTGTGTAATAGGAAAATTGGGAATTGCACTAGATTCATCTAAAAATAATTCTTAAGTCAAACAACGTATGATATCATACATTATACTAGTCCAACTAAACTGTATACATACACATTTTGTATGTAACAAAACTTTGTTTCCAGATATCTGAGTGAATGTTGAAATCGAGTCCAATACCTCATTAATTTCGCAATGCAATCTCAATTCATCTCCTGTGCCCAATTCAGCTCAGATTTGTCTACAGTCATCTGAATGATGAATGTCCGATACGGTTGTGTCCGCCCATCCAATTAATTACTAAAGTTTGACAGCTTGATAAATAACCCCTCCGACGTTAGGTAACCATTATCGAAAATAAATAATGTCGAAATAATATATTTCGGGGCATTTTCCATGGCCGGTGGGTACAAGATTATCGTAGTAGGTATTAGATAATTTTAAAAATATTTATCATAATACAAGCAGCCTTTCTCTCACAATAGTCCTGCTCCTTCTTGGACTAATATTGTTGTTCTTTTATAAAGCAGCTGTGTATCTAGCTGGTGCCCCATTCCCTTTAAGATTAAAGTTCTCAGCGGGCTTCTGCGTATCGACCCTGTCCCCACGCAAGCCTTTTAAAAGACCATTTATCTTCCACATGGTTGATAGCCCGAGTAACAAAATCAAATAGTCTTTAATGTTTTACAGCATAGTAAAGACCTAAGGGGGAGGCCTTTGTTCAACAATAGACGTCTTCCGGCTGATGACGAAGCCATCGACTTACTAAAAAGTGAGTCTTTCACATAATGAGTGTATTTTACCTTAGATGGTATTTTAATGCCTCGTTGGTCTAGTGGTCGCTAAGCGCAACTGCTGAGCACGAGGTCCTGGGTTCGAATCCCAGGTCGGGCAAAAGTGTTACTGGGTTTTTCCATTAGGTAACTCTCAGTGGCAGCACGGAGTCTGGATTTGTGCCCGGTTGGTGGCAATAGGCTCGCCCCCTATTACATTGGGACCTAAAAACATAACGGGCGAAATGTGGGTGTACTATATGTGCACCTCTGCCTACCCCTTCGGGGAATACAGGCGTGATGTTATGTTGTATGTTCGGTATTTTAATCAAAAACCCAATAATATCAACTAATATTTTTATATAAATGATAAAAGAATAGTAAAAACGAGTGATAATCAGCACTATTGAATAAACATAGGAGCAATAATAACTTACTCCTTCCTTCACCACAAACGTATTCAATACAAATAAAACAACACGCTCTAATTATCTACAACAATGAACAAAGCACAAACCAATAATTCACATAATAATTACAGGAATGAAACACCACAGTCCGTACATCACAGGGAAGCTACAATCATTAAAATCCTATACTGGTCACTCATTACTGAGTATCAAAGGTATACGCAGTTCTATAAAGTCATAAGTACGCACGTAACGTATGCACTTACGTCGTCTCGGCTTGCCTGAGTGCTGCCGGTAGCAAGGCGATTCAAGTTTATTAGTTGTGTCTATAAAAGGGGCAGGGGTCGTAAACTCGCTTCGGGAGGGGTGTACAACATTGTTTTTAATACTTTCCAATACGGTGGAAGGTAGTGGCAATAGCGAGAACTTAACATTTCATATGGAGCACTAAATTTGATTCTAGAACCTCGTTTTCTATGAAGATGGTTTTTGTTGAATTCGTATCTAGCTTTTATTACATTATATGAATGAGATAACTTGAATTTAGAAATTAATCAAAAGACCAGCCTAAACCCGGTAGTGTTCTGGTTGTTTCGTACTATCACATGAAGTGCCTGCAATATGGTTTACATACATAATGTAATAATAATAATAATAATAATAATAATAATAATCATTTATTTGCTAATATGGGTAATTACATACAGTTATTAAAATATAGCATAGTCCAACCATATTACACCTTGAGGCATGCAAATCACAGGCTTATTGTTATAAGTAATAGGTACATTAATACTTGGAAGAGACAAAGTTTAAAATGTAATTTTCAATAAGTCAAAATAAGAATAATAAAAATTAAACAAAAATTAAAATAAAATAAATTCGTGCATTATTTGGTAAACTGAATAAAAGTGTCATGTATTAATTGAGAATGTCAAGATATATAAATGTCAATAAATAGAAATGTCAAAGTATAATAATCAAAGTAAATATTAATAATTAAATTAGTACACTAGTTACATAAATATGTCCTTACATCCTCCATCAAATACTCCTGAACACTATAGTAGCATTTACATAGCAAGAATCTTTTTAATTTCTTTCTAAATGCGTCAATTGTTGATGTTTCTAGTAAGGACTTTGGCAAGTGATTATATATACGTGGTGCCATACTAAAAATGCTTTTTGAACACAGGGCAGTCTTGCTAGATTTACAACAAATTTTGTCACTGTGCCGTTTACTTCGATATTTATCAAAAAGATTTTTGTTACTTCTTGCAAAGCTAGCAATCTCATAAATATAAATACATGGCAATGGTAATATTTTATGCTTGACA
Organism: Abrostola triplasia; assembly: GCA_946251915.1. NCBI lineage: Eukaryota > Metazoa > Arthropoda > Insecta > Lepidoptera > Noctuidae > Abrostola > Abrostola triplasia. The sequence continues at coordinate 1,200,373 of OX276434.1, read as the reverse complement.
AATAATGGCGTGCAGCTATCCGTCTGTTTGATATTAAACATACCTCTTATACACCGCTTTTGTGCCTTGAACGCTACATCTCTATTGGTGGAATTACCCCAAAATATAATACCATACTTTAACAGGGATCCCACGTAGCCATGATATGCTGCAAGTACAGCAGAAGTGTTTACGGTTTTAGCCAGCATATGTAGGGCGTATGACTGCTTATTTAATTTTTGATTTAAATTCTCAACATGTGTCTTCCAATTTAAGTTGTAATCAATTGACATACCTAAGAATTTTGTAGTTGCTATCTCATTTATTTTATTTCCCGAATAGCTTATATTCATGTTAGTAAATTGGGCTTTGCGATTGCGAAATATCATTATGTTGGTTTTGTCTAAGTTCATTTTTAAATTATTATTAGTTAGCCATTTTACAATATCACTAAGAGTGCTATTGTAAAATGGCTAACTAATAATAATAAATGTCACGCCTATCTCCAACAAACAACTTAAATATAATCTTCTAGTCGACTTTTGATATTGTAAGTGCCCATTACGATATCTTTATAGTGCACGTATGTACCTAGGAACTGTTTCCTTTGAATATTTCTCACAAGTCACTGTAAAACAGCTCGCTAGAAAACTATAGCTCATACCACACAAATCCCGACTCCAATAACAACATCTGGCGCGCTCCCTGCAATTAATTTTAGACTTTGTTGCATCGCAATAAAATTCATAACAACTGCAACAATGAATTTGTAAAGCATTAACGTGTCACATCCGCTGGTACGTATACTGTATGTTTTTTTAATAAAACATTGATTTTCTGTAGAACTACGCGAGCTGTTCAACTAGCAGCAAAGGCATGTAATATGTTATGTTATAATGTTAATTACACATCATTTTACATCCGCTTTGACATGTTTTTGACTCTATGAAAGGCAATAGCCAAAGACACGTGCGAGAACGCGTTGGAGTAGTAATTTCGTCAGTCGTGAATATAAGGAAATGGGGAAAAGGGCCTTCAAATTGTCTAGTGGAACGCACTACTTTGAGTCCAACTCAATCAATTATGCGACTAGAAACTGACATAAATGGAATGCACAGATTTAAGTATATACTCAACAAACTGATACCGCCTCATTGGTCTAGTGGTTGCTAAGCGCAACTGAGTACGAGGTCCTGGGTTTGCATCCCGGGTCGGGCAAAGTGTTACTGGGTTTTACCATGAGGTAATTGTCAGTAGCAGCATGGAGTTTGGATCTGTGCCCGGTTGATGGCTATAGGTTCACCCCTATTAAATTGGGACCTAAAAAACTGGCGAAATGTTGGTGTACTATATGTGCAGCTCTGCCTAGTTTTTCCGGGAATACAAGCGTGATGTTATGTTGTTTTACTCAACAAACTATCAGAAGCCCAATCACGACACTGAAGCGACAGTTTATACCTTAATTATTCCTCTAAAAACTGCGACGATAACGATTCACCCGCTCCAGTTACTCCCCTAGCAGACATATAAAACAATATCACACAAGCGTCGCTTACTTAAAACATTCACGTGCGTGCGTACCGAAGCAGAATGTTTGTCACCAAGGGCTGCTGTAATCTCAGCCAGGATTAAGAAGGGTGACTGCAGCGGCCCACGTTTTAAACCCTCCTTGAATAATTAACTGTGAAAATGTAAATCTTAATGTTTGAGGTTTGAGTACGTTTTTGAGAATACCATTTGTGAGGTTGATTTTAGGCGAATTTCGAATGTAATACTCTTACGTAAGATCTCGTCGTGTCTTGTGTTAATACTCGTGAAAACGGTTTTACTTGGTATATGTCACGGTGACAGTGAAACACACGTTTAGTTAAAACGCGCCTTCTGATTAAAAGTATACTGAATGACATTCATTTTACTTTTTCTCCTCATTTTTATATCGGTTAGTTAATTGTCGCGTGTAATGGAAACTGGTCAGGTAATAGTCATAGGCTTCTATCTCATATAGTCTACAAAAGGGTATAAAAGGTCAAATTAAGTTGCTTGGTTCAAGTGTCGTTTTTTATGGAGAAAAACCAGAACGAAACTCCATAGTTACTCTATTAAAAATAATAGGAATATTTAACAATTCGTTTAGAAGCATGAGAGAATAATGCGCTACACAATATAAAGTCAAATATGAAAAGCATATACTCATACCTAAGTCAAAAAGTAAACCTTGGATATTTATAGTATAGATCGGTTATTCTTCCATTTACAGTTTAGGTTTAGATTATACATGGTAGATAGGGGTTTTTATGGTACACCCCAATTTCAGCAATTTTGTTAAAGATACCATGGCCCTAGGTCGAGTCTATATCTAAACTCCGTGCAGCAGCTACTGAGAATTTCACAATGGAATTGTAATTATATTATACCCGAATCATATTATAACATAGATATAGGATCCAAGTAGTTCCTACCATATAATGTCAACATGACATGTGACAAAACGAATTGGGTACATTTGACGTTTGATATAAATACATTTGATATTGTGAATAAAATATAGCAATTGCATTACTCCGTAGTTCATTTTATTCAAGTAACAATACAGTCTTAAAAATATAAGAGTAATATTTCTCTCTGAGACAAAAGTAGCGCAAAATATGTAAATACATCCCAGAGTACATATATTACATTATGATGTGCATGTTAGTTAAAAGCATTAAAACATTTGGAGACTAATGTAACAACGAGACAACAAAGACAGCTTCAAGACAATGAATGATTGCGGCTTTCGTTTATACTCGACGACTTTACGTCGTGTCGGAATCGTGTCGTCGTATTTAAAAGGTTGATAATGATTATTTTATGACTTTCTTTTTAATGAAATTTTGTTATTTCAACCAGAGCGACGAAATTTTTAATGAGACAAACTAACGCTGATTGCTTTGTTAGTCTAGTGGTCGCCAAGCGCGACTACTGAGTATGAGGTCTTAGGTTCAAATCCTGAGTCAGGCAAAGTGTTACTAGGTTTTATTCATTAGAAAATTCACAGTAGCAAACGGTAGTTTCGCTTTGTGGCCGGTTGATGGCAATATATGATCTCAATTTATTTATAGTAGACGTATTGTACCTATATAAAGGTATAAATTTTATGTATCAATTCAGAACATAAGAGCTTTGAACCTGTGATATTAATTATGAACATTAATTTAAATTACGAGCATAAACGTCTGTATTCTCTAAAGGAAAGGCAAAGGTATATTATAATTATTGAACACCCACACTTTATTAATATATGTACCTATTGTCTTCAGCTAAAGCCAGCTATTATAGGACTTGGTAGTATAGTTACACCCTTATCGTAGTAGACGATAGTGATAGATATAATTTTAATCAATAGATCATTACGACACAACATGACGACATGCTTGGCGCAGTGGCTAAGCGATTGGACTGCTGCGCTGAGGGTTGCGGGATCTACTCCGCACGAGACAAAACTTTGTGAGATCGGTAGATGGCTGTACCGTGTTTGAGTGATTATGTATATGCTATTTCATGTCCATGAATCGCACATACTATACATGGATATTTCTATTGTGGGGCGACGTCATAAAAAAGTGTAAAATTTTTCTACGTAAGGGGGTAAATGGTTTAACTCATAGCTTACTCTCACAAGATTACAAACATCCAATCTAATCCGCAAATTAAAAAAAGCATTACAATTAAAAAGTCGCACACACAAACACATAACCCACTACAACAGGAACACACACATCGTGTCGTACCCGTACCGTGTGTTGTAACCACAACACCCGCACACTTGGCGTTAGTTAGTGAATCACGTCACTGAAACGGCCAATTGTGGGCAAATTGTGTCCGACTCATAAATAAGCGCTGACTAAACTGTCCGGCTAATACAAACGTTGTAAATATAGCCGCTCTTTATCTGCACTTAATCATGTGTTTGTGACTTGCTGTATGTATCGCGTTAATCAAATTATTTTGGTCGAGTTTGGTAAAATGAGATTCCATGGTAAGGTTGATGAATGTTGTTAAGTTTGTGCTAGCTCTTGTACTATAAGTAACCTGAAATACCCATCTGTAGTTGAGTGGTAGGGTATTTGTCTGGATAGTAGAAGGTGCGTTCGAACTGAAAGGATATTTCGAGATCAAAGTTCTTACAAATTACCAACGCGAACGATTCGTTCTCGATCTGCAATTAATGTTACGATTTGTTCTACTTATATCGTGTGGACGTAGTAAGTTATAGACTATTAAAGTAAAAAATATAAGGCATTTAGCTAGTTGGTAATGGTACTGAAGGCATATCATGGTTTGCCATAATTCCCATATCATGCCTTGCAAGCAGTTTGGGGATTGCAGTATTGGTGGTCAAGTTACAGAAAATGCATTGTAGGCCGGACGCCAAACAGCCAAACGGCAACTAGCAACACATATGCTGATGAAATTAAAAATATTAAAGTAACGTTAGATATTCGACTACTTATAAGGTGATCAAAAGCACGAGTTAAAACAATATAGAACACATGCAGCTATGTGTGACCCCAAAATGTAAGACCACAACAAAGAATCAAATCAAGTACTTAAAAATTTCAATCTACAAGAACGTGACAAGACGTACCTGAACCATTACTGTAATCAGTGGATATAATCTGTGTACAGTGTTCAAGTACCTCAATGCCCGCGTTATTAATGCAATACCCATCAAAGGTGATTAGCGTGTGATGTGAATCAATCAAATCATCGGTAACATTCAATCAACATCAAGGTACCTGATACACTTGATCGTATGATCATGAAGACTATATTTAGAATAAGCAACTAATTGGGTGTGGAAACTGAGCGTGGCCTCTTTCTCTGGGAAAGTGTGCTGTTAGAATATTCTTTTGGTTGAAACGAGAAAATCAAGACTTAGAGCAGTAACTTAGTGCGCTAAGAGATTCAAATTACAACTACTCACTGGATACATTTGAATATGAATACGGATGACACGTGTCCAAATATAGGAGGATACTTAACTATACCACATTGTAGCAGAGTTAAAAATATAATGAAATAACTTCATAATTATCTACTAACTAGCTGCGCCTCACGGCGATACCCGCTACATTTTTTCGGAATAAAAAACCGATGTGTTAATCCAGGGTATCAGCTACCTCCATATGAAATTTCATCAAAATCGGTCTAGCCGTTTGGGCGTGACGAGGTAAGAAACATACAAACACACTCACAAAATTTCGCCTTTATAATATTAGTGTGATAGTCTAAATATCACTTACAATGATTTATTTAAACCTCACCAATTCATCTGGTATATGCTTAAAAATGGCTCCAAAAATATCAAGCTTTATTTATTTATTTATTCAAGTACAGCCACATCATGATACATAACTCCTTAAGAACTAAGAAGCTTTTGAGGTTTAAACCTGATTGGCGACGTTTTGTTAAAAAAAAATGATATTACACATATCCATTATTTCAATCAACAGTATTTTGATGATAGCTCTTATTACCAGTTCTTGATTCAATACAATCTAATGAGAGCATCAGGAATTCACTCGATAGCGCGGGCCCTAACAAACTATTGTGAAAGTGCTTCATATAACTGTAGAACATCTTCAATATTGTTTAATGGGTGCCCGAGACGAAACGGAATGTGTGCTTTTAATACGATAACGATCGGAGAACGGGCTTTTAACTAATTCTAAACAATTGCATGTAAGTGCTCGTTGAATACACCTAGCAATTTATCATATAGAGAATACAGCTATTAATATTGATGTAGCCAATAGTGATGCTAACGGTTTGTTTACTATTATTTGTAAACAAATTGATGTGTTCTTTGAGAAACATGTTTATTCGATTATGTTGGTATTTATTTTATATAAATCACGTAACGAACATCATTAAGGTTTTTTACATTAGGTTTCTGGGAATCGAATGCCGGAATATTTTAGCTGCTGATAACATCACACTAAATATTGTATTTGCGACCGTTATAGGATTATCAATTAATAATATCTATCACTTACGCGAATATTAGACACTGAAATAAAACTAGGTTTACGGATTTTATCGCAGTTTTTTAATTGAAATTTCATTTAACTAATTAGACGTTTAACGCCTCAGTCTGCCCGTGACCATGAATGCTGTAAAGGATTCGAAACGTCGGGACCAAAAATCTATTATAAAACCGCGATAAAATCCGTAAACCTAGTTTTATTTCAATTATCAATTAAGTTAGGCGAATTTTGTGGTGGCGTACTGGTTAACATACCCGATTTGTATGCACACCCCAGGCAAGCATACAAGTGACTTTTTCAATGTCATTAATACTTTCTTAGCCAGCACTGACTAACAGTGACGAAAAACATCGTGAGGTAACCTGGATTTAATTATCGAATCGCCCACCCGCAGTGAGCTAGCGTGGTGATCAATGCTTGATCTTTCTCTATACGAGAAGAGGCATTTACCTTGCACTGCGACAGTTATAGGCTGTATCGGGTTAGATCGAAAAATATAATGTTTATCAAGTTAACTACTGTCGTCAGACATGGTACAGATTAATCGTTGAATTATAACATGCAAGTCACCAACTTTAGAAATTTGTTAGCCCGGAAAACGGGACTTTTAGCGGACAAGTCAAGGGGCTTTAAACGAGTCCCGGACACATGGCATCTACCCGTGAGGTTGGATGTGTATCGTGGGAACCGTATCCCGGATGAGCTAATTATCGATGGGTTATTAGCGTCCCCTAATTGTTGGCGAGATGAATTTGGGAGCACACACTAATAGCGTTTTAAAAGTGTTTGAATAGGAGGGAAGGCTTAAAAAAAAGTTTATTAAGATCTTTGAGTTACCCTAAACCTGTTTTGTATAGAAACTGTTTTCATTGGATTAAGAAATACAATGTTACTGCATTTAGATTAAAGAAATAAAATTTCTTATCTTATCTTAGAATAGAACAAAATTGTATAAATCTCGTCGGATGGCGCGACACGCTATTAAAAAGAAACTAATACCAACTTGTGTTAGTTATAGTTTTTTGTAAAAATAGATATCTTAAGCAAAACATGTATGTATGTATGTAACTATGTATGCGGAAATTTCATCTTTCTCTTTGTTACCTACGAACGGTTAATGAATCCTGTAATACGAGTAATGCCGTATATAGCACCTAAAGATCGATGACACAAAAAAAAAACAAAACACCAATCCGACGCGCAAGATTTATCGTCCCCACTAATTTATAGAGGCGGATAATTAAAGCCTTATTGGTCTATGACAGGCCGACCTGGTTCACCAACTGGGTCAAATGATCGATCCGATTTTACGATTAAAAGATTTACTTTAACAGATTACGTGACACCTAAGTAAAGTAGCGGTACAAGATTAACAATCGCTTAGTTGCGGTATTTGTTTATGGAACGGTATTCTTCTTATCGTGTGGTTGATGAACAACCTGGTCAGAGTATAAACCGTCTGTAGGCCTCTGCATGGCTTTATACGACGTTGAAAAATCTTAATTTAATCTTGTATCTGCACTTACACACACAGTCATACCTGACAGAGACAATCGTCATCTGAAATCTTTACATTTAGGTACTTTGTAATAGGTATTTCTCACGATTCGTTATACCACGAGTTGCGCTGCTTTGCCCAGCCGAGCAACGCGCCATGAGAAGCCACCATTAGGGAGCACAAGTCATCGACATAATTATTGATGTTATATTTCTTAGAAGAAAAACACAATATGGGTACTGGCGAAAAACAATTGAATTAACTAGATAATAACAATAGAAATTAACTTACCGCTTGTATAAAGAAGTCTTCATGTAACACGCTGACGATGCCGAAGTTGGTGAACTTGAAGACCCTGTCCATGATCCACATGAGGTTGGGCAGGACGCCGGGCCGCGGGTTCCAGGCCGCCATCAACATCGGCACGTCCGCCGTGCTCTGGTGGTTGGCCAGCACCAAGGTCCTGCGTCCGTTGCATGCTGCTGGCTCGTCGCCGGTTTCTATTACTGTGGAAGAAGGTGGGTTTGTTAGCTGCTGTAAATGTCAGTAAATATACAAAATATTGACTCTTGAATTGGCTCTATTGCTTTGGTAATGTGTACACTAAAGGAAAAAGGGTATTTGGAATTTTAAAATTATTTTATCAAAATAGAAATCATCTCGAAGTAAAGGGCATGTTTAAAGTTTACAAAGATTATATGAGAGAGCGTCTTAAATCATCTTTCTTCAGATGAATTTTAGAGACTGTTTTACAGACAATGATTGACTAGAAAAACGTCTACGTAACAAAACAGAACCAATCGAAAACACTTAACGCGGATACATTTTTCATACGCTGAACCAATCAATACGTATAATACAGCATTTGAAATTCATCCCCATTTCATACCCCACTCTAAAACTACGGCATGGTCTGAAGACTCTGAGGGATGTTTGTTTGAGCGTCGCGTAAATACAAACTACACTGAAATATTTATTTGCTCCGAGACCGTTTAGATGGTGCCTCGTGTTTGGCGAACGTGACATATAAGAAGATGGATATTGATTCTGGGATGTGTATGGTTTATCTAAGAATTCGGTGGTTCCGTTTATGCGAAAGAAAATGCGATGGCATTTTTCTGGATACGTGTTTGCGTAGCGTGTTGGAACTATAAAGTAGGCGTGGGTTATGATGGGCCCTATTTATTATGGGACGGTGTATCAGTTATGGACAAAGTGCAGAGTAGCAAAATGAGTTATTCAATTTGATGTTCTATGAGCATTTTTTTTTCACTCATAACTTTGGCATACTTTATATCACATCTATAATATACAACGATCACACAACATATATAGAAACGGTGAAGTTAAGTAGATAATTAACCAAACGTTGAATCATGAAAAAACTTGCCCGTTATATTTTTAAACTCCGTCTTAATTAACACAATAGAACAAAATATTCGTAACCAGTCGAATGGAGAATTCATGATCATCCCTAGCTAATATTAATATAACTCCATTCTGCGTCGATAAACAAACTGTCTTCCGCCTCACAAAACCCAAACCGTACCTACAGGGAGATAATGTGATCGGATTCAACAAGACTCCCACGATCGAAAACACAAACACGGATTTCAATAACCTTTGTCCTTTCTACAAAGAACGAGAACTCTTCAAGTTCCTAGCACTTAATATCAAACGTTCAATTGCCTCGCAGTACCTCAAAATCCGGCACAAAAAGAATCACGCATTTCTTTCCCTACTTAAAATAAATAATGGTTTTCGTATTAAGATTCAAATTACAGTATATCTACTTAAGCACCCCACCCGGAACCTCCCTTATAAAACCCACCCTTCTATCAGTTTCGAGAAAAAATCCTACCTCAGTAAAAATTATTAACATTTTCATGAATTTGTAATTCTGTTTGCTCGAGACGCAGTGATCTACGAGCCGCGTTTCTTGAGGTTAGAATTTAAAATGTATGTGTTGACCTTTTAGTAGGAAATTTTAATTTCAGTTTGGTATTGTTTTTTATGACAAGTAGGTACCTACGTCACAAGGTTTGGAATAAAGTGACTAACATGGCTATGATAATCAAAGTGCTTGTTATTTAAATGTCAAATTTGGAAAAAAAATACTTGAGACTTAAAAAGACTCTTCTTACTTAAAGAGAAAAATGTACTGACAAATGAGCTGTTTTATATTTCAAGTAAACTGTCTTGCTTATAAAAAACTAACTTGTATAGTCACATAGCTTGAAGGTCATTAGCCACAATTCTAGTCTCATTAGAATTAGAAACTGTTCATTTTTAATCTTTGAAAATTAAAGGGACACTAACAGACAGTATCGATTAAATTTTGACAACCTGGTTGTGGGTAGGCGATTGGATTCGACTAAAATTTTTGTGATCCGCAAATCTGCGTCCCGAGTTTGGGTGTTTGCGTATGTGATAATTCATGTTTGTGAAACGCACCCACGGCACATGAGAAATTCCTAGTGTGGGGCGACATAAAAAAAAAGAAATGTTTATTACCCAATACTGTGAGGACAAGACAATTTAACGTCACAATTTATAAATATCATTTGCTTATCCTACCTTCTCAGAACTTAAAAGAACGCAATATTAATTCTTCAAAGTGAACTGGCAACAGTGGTCCCTTGGGCGCTGCATCTCGAACGTAAAGTAAAGACGGTGGCTAAAAGAAAACCCTTCATTAGTTGCCTTTATTAACTTGTGATATTCGCTGTTACTACGAAAACGGGAAATGTGGATGTGATAGTTGATTGTTTAGATATTTCTCTTTTTATTTCAGTGTTAGCTATGGACATGGTGAAATTTTGTCCTGCCCATCGTGCACTAGCACCTGATTCTTTCAGAACATGATGGAGGCCAACGACCAGGTAATCTAGGGGGCGACATTTTGGTCGAAAAGTGTTCAGATTATTGACATGAAAAAAAGAAGATGAAGTATGGTAGTTATTTAACTGCACTACTTTTGGTCAATCTACAAAAATAGAACTCAGAAGTTTATTATTATCATGTCCAATGGCAGGCAGGCTTACTATTGTCGATATAACGGTATTCAACAGACATATTGTTTAAGATATCAGGCGCAATTTTACAATTAAAAAAAGCCCGAATAATTCAAATATTCTTCTCAATATAGATCATATTATAGGCTTAAACTGAAATCAAGACATTACCTCCAAAACCCAAACATTTACTCTACATCATTCAACCTTATTTCACAATACCGCATCCAATCTTGTTTTCCTAGCTCCGTGTGCCGACTTCCCTGGGGCGGGTTGCCGAGTAATTACCAAAGAAGATACAGCCGCACCGCTGACGTGGCGTGGCCCACCACAAAGAAATATCTGCGTCTTCGTACTATATTCTTACTCCTTTTGATTTAAGCGAGCTTATCACTTTTGTGCAGCGCAATGTTGTGCGCTCGACCTTTTTAAATAAGGACTTAATACCATGATATTATCAATATCTATAGGTATTTTGTATATAGGTATATTAAACAAATTATCGGGTTTGTTAGCCACTTATAACTCAAGAACTGCTTGACCGATTTTCATGGTTATTGATATGAAGGATTTGTCTTTGCTCCGAATAGCAGAATAACTATTAAAATATAGTAAAAATCACGATTTTTTTTACTGATCATTATTTTTTGGATAAACTATGATTAGTATTCCGTCATCTTTCACAATTAACAGTTCACGTCACGCTACTTTGCTGGGCAGGACGCCATCTGCCAGGTCCGCTAGTAAGTAATAACCCACCTTTTGATTCGCCGTCGGGTAAAAAGGTAGTACGAAGATTTTCTACACGCGCTTCGAAAGTGGCACGATGAAACGCGGCAAATTAGCCCACCTGAACTCATATCCTTCTTGCTACCGATAATTGCAACATGCTCTCCCTCTTCCAAAGTGCCATGTAATGTAGTGTGACATTGCAATTACACTTTATAGTGTTAACGAAGAAGGTGGGTTTTCTGTTTTTGAAATGTTTCTTACATATTAATATACTCCTAATATACCCTACCGATCTCTTTGTACTTATAATATCATGTTATTAAGGTCAAGGTTCTAAACCGTGATCTGTCATTTTGTGATTATTCTAATATTAGCTTAATATATGTTGAATTTGCGCGTCATCAAATAACTAAACAATAGAAGGTCGTGGGAGAATATCTTCTTAAACGAGGACTTGACGGGTCAAGCGTTTGATTCACGCATGAAGCTAATATTTGGACCATTAGATTTGAGTTTCTATATAATTATTATCTCATCCTATGTGACAGCTATGAGACAGAAGGAACGTCGTGTCATATAAGCAGGTCAAATAAATGGCAGATAGATGAAAAAAACAAAAAAAAACATAACATCACGCCTGTATTCCCCGAAGGGGTAGGCAGAGGTGCACATATAGTACACCCACATTTCGCCAGTTATGTTTTTAGGTCCCAATGTAATAGGGGGCGAGCCTATTGCCATCAACCGGGCACAAATCCAGACTCCGAGCTGCTACTGAGAATTACCTAATGGAAAATCCCAGTAACACTTTGCCCGACCCGGGATTCGAACCCAGGACCTCGTGCTTAGCAGTCCCGCTTAGCGACCACTAGACCAACGAGGCAGTCCAAGGCAGATAGATGAGAATTATTATAATTAGTTGCAGTGCAGTTTAGGATCAGACTCGTATAATGAAATAAAAAAAATAGGACAATTTCCGCTGAGGAAGCGAGACGCCGCTATGTGCAGTGTATTGCGACATCTCGCTTTCACAACGGAAAATGTCCTTTTTTAAGAGTTCATGGTAAAGGGGCACATCGCACAGTTAACATTACACAGTACATATCGTTAACATATCACAAACACTGATTACAGGCATACTACAATCACAACAACACAAGACAAGAGCATACAATGAAGTATCAAAAGCAACAAATAAAGAAAATCTTTCACTGAATATGTACAAGGAAAAACGGTTGAAAAGTATCGAAGCGAATGGAAAACATTGATACACCAACCCATCTAAAAACAGACGTGGCTTCATGTTAATATGTAAATAATTAAAAAACGATAATAAATTAAGTAGCCACATACCGCTAATTAGCTGAATGGGTAAATAGGCCACGAGTTAATTTAAAACAAATTGAATTTCCATCGCTTTTTGCAATGAACATAATCAATTAAATTATTAATTATCATAATGAATAAATTACGCGTAACAGGTTATGAATAATTTTATATTTCTACGCATATTTACTTTTTCAATTAGTTAGGCTTTAAAACCAATTAAAGTATCTCATTACTTTGATTAAATACATATTTTATATTAAAACGTCATTAATCACAACCAAAAATGTACTAGGCATAAAAATGCTTAAACAAAATGTTTTTTTTTAGAAAATAATGTATTAAAACATTAGTATATCATGCATCTGGACTATCTAATTACGTTAGTAATTAATATTTGTATTAGTATGACTAAGTAAATAAATATAGAACAATAATTATCAGGTCAGTTTCAATAGCAAGTCCCATCTGTTTAATATTCTTTGCCGTAAATACGAAGCGAAATTTAAATAAGAAAGGATACCGTAATTAAGCATCTCGAGGCGTTTGCCTAAGTAATTGAAGGTTGCAATACTTTGGATTTACGGCGAGAGCCACGGGTAAGACAGCTTCCATTACCTATTGTAATGTAGAGGGAAATTTAATAAAATCGTTAGTAGGGTAACTTTGTTGTCTGTAAGTGATACTGCTACGTTTTGTCTCAGTTTTAGTATTAAATAGCTCGTTACGGACGCTTGTTTACAAGGTAGAAGGTGTTGCTTCTGTAAAGATAGAGTTTAATGACGTTGTTACAGAAACGATTTGGCTGCTGGTTCTTATTCATTTGTCTCTTTGTTTCTGTGTAGCAAATAAAGATGCTAAAGGTAACGTAATTACTTACTTAATTTTATGAAATAAACATATTAGTCAGATTTCTATCACTTACGCGAATTGACATTGAAATAAAACTAGTTTAACAGATTTTATCGCAGTTTTAATTGATTTTTTGGTCCCGACGTTTCGAATCCTTTACAGCATTAATCACGGGCAGACTGAGGTGTTGGGTGAGGATTCGAAACGCCGGGACCAAAAAATCAATTAAAACCGCGATAAAATCCGTAAAACTAGTTTTTTTTTCAAAGCATATAAGTGGTTTAATATATACCAATTTTACGTCCTGGTGTGACGGGGAACATAAGTTTGGTTATCGTCGTTTAATGGTGCTTTTACATGGCGGCCTGGACTGCGAGCCACGCGCAGTGGAAACTAGTGGAACTAGTGCCTATTGCCCCGCAGTACAATGTTTCCTAAAACGCGCCGTGGGTGCAACAGTGGGAACCAGTACGGACGGCGTGTGGCTCGTTGCTCGTCCAAAGGCCGGAGCGATGCGTGCTACCACGTGAAAGCACCACAATATTTATTGCTAGGTGTATATGATTTGGCAAGAATAAATGGTATAAGAAATAAGAAACCTGCCATAAAAATGTAGAGGCTATAGATATTATAATAGTGGGTAATATCAATACAACACGATACACATTTTACATAAAAACAATTTCGGTACATTATATTTTCTGAATATACCGAAGAGCTCATATCTTATCTACCTTAACTATTTTACCGTGGCATAGAAAGCATATGTAAGGTCTTATGTATAATTACACGGAGGTAGAACATTCTGGAATTATTACAAAACGGGATGTAAGCAATGTAAGCATTATTTAAAATATTCACGCAGAAACTTCACGCAGGCGCGGTGTAAGATATCTTATATGATAGCTGGTGAATAATTAACTAATACAGGTACGATAGAAGACGTTACATTATAACGTAAACATAGTTTTTAATAATAATTTGTTGTTATCCATAATCGATTCTTTTAAATAATGCTTAGTTTATCGATTGCGATATGGCATTCAAATATATATTGAAGATGTATTATCGCGCTTCCTTAGAAAGCAGTAAGTAGAGATGTGTTTTACTAAGTACAAATAAAGTAATTTTATATTTTAGGTTAGAGCCTTTGTAACCAGGATCCTTCGTATTACTTCTTTTGAAGTCTACCTCATTGACTGTCTTATTGTCTGTGCCTGCCTCGGCTATAGCCCCGGCAAGCGTACATAGTGAAGGAGTACAAAGATAAGCCTGCATGAAGGATGCCTACAAACGTTACTATGCAAATGAAAAACCTAGCACAAAGGCCCACGTAACAGAACACAACAGAAACTACCCAAAAAACATTTCCAACAAGAAACCTTCGACAAAAAGATACCAATCTACTATCAAACGGGCCCATTTTTACAATAGCGAATATCTTTCATCTCTGTCTGTCCCAAAACTCGTTAGGCAAACGAGTCTTAAAGGAATTCGCATGACAATGGCTGAAGGAAACAAAGAATAGGGTGAATGAGGTCAAGGCTGGTCAGCGAGGGGCGTGGCCGGAGGTCACTTGTTTGTGGTGTCAAGGGTGTTAGGGAAATGTACTGCCTAAGTAAGCTGTAAAACGGTTTGGTGCATTACGGCACTGGAGTGAGATCCAAGGCTTTTAAGAAAGGAGAAAACGAAGTGATCAACTTACAAGTATAGTCTGCAGCACTCTGTGGGTAGCAGTGTGGGTTATTATTAACACCGGGTATATGATAGAATCTTGACTGCTTAATCATCACTGACATACAAATTTTTATTAACAGAATATCCTAAAAACAGCGTCTTAGTCACATAAGTCACACTGAAAACTTACACATGACAATCATGGTACATAAATGTCAAAAAAAAAACAATATTTTAAAAGTATTCTCTATAGATTTATAGAGAGTGGGGGAATAGAGAGTGCACCAGTGTTTGCGCACAAACTGTGCACAATAATATCTCCTGCGTAGGTTAGTAGAGTACAGCTGCCGACCGAAGTACGTACATAATTCAACTACAAACCGCTGTGAACTCCACAAAAATATCTGCACTATATTTATAGTTGTGAACATCTTGATTGAATGGAACACTTGACCGGATAAGTTCTGGATAATTGGAGTCGCTGGGTACAGCTTGAACAACACCGCGTTTTGAAATGTTCAGCCAATATCACGAGTAATGGAATCGAAATCAATGAAGCCTGCTTTTTAAATCGACTATTTCCATACTATCGTGGTTTGGTACCGTAATTATTATAAGACGTAAATAACAATAAAAACTCTTGTTATAGGGAACAAATCATTTGTCGGACATAGATTTTTTACAAAAACATTCTAGAATTTTCTCCTGTCATGGCCGCGTTTTACAGGTATAATCATATACAGTTTTATAATTATTTGTTACAGAGTAACTTGCATTAATAATAGACGTGATTCAAGGCGTTCATTCAAAAAGATTCATTAAAATACGACGACTCCATGATAGTTTAGTATAATTATGCTATAAAGAACCTTTTATACCAAATTCTAATCAGTATTTACAAGTATATTACTATTTAACAGCATACTCGCTAGCTCCAAACAGTCCGTACCTACAAACCTGGTGGGTTAACCTAACTATCTTCAAGGTTATATCGCTGGTGGCAACGTGGCACGCATACCTGCAGTGCTATCCAATGCATGCCACGACCTTGTGTCACAGCAAACGACAAGCACAGAAGTATAACTACACTGTGAAGTAAAAATATTTGTTTAAATGTATCACTTTTAAAACCGAAATTATTACTTCATTATTTTTTTAACATATCTGCGTGTTTGTATGTGATAATATATAAGAAATTTTTAATATATATACAGCTCATGTTGTAGCCCGTTTTCTATTTCTTCTTCGTCTCGCCTCTGTCTGATTCTTTTTCTCTTTCAACTCGTCAACAACTTTCTTAATGATAGAATGGCTCTATAGATTCCCTTATCTATAGGGTCATTCTACCCTGTCCTCCCACGCATATAAATACTAGTCTAATTCTAATAATATATTCAAATAAGTTGGTTTTGCTAGACATACTCTGTGTAGTGACCAGTTCGCCGCGAATTGCACCACAGTATTGCATGAATACGCCATGCATTGTACGAATGCCAGACATCACAGTGACGGCATTGTGATTCTGCCGTGTCTGAATGGATAGGGTTGAAATGTTACCTTTTATTTGCTGGATTGTTGTTCCACTGTTGGAAAATGCCTACATATCTTCTATATAACTCCACAAGTCTACAATCTACATTGTGATTTCTACATAAACTTAAATATTATACATCTGTAACTAACATGTACATGTTTTTATGCAAATAAATGTATTCTATTCTATTCTAACGAAATTTAGACTCAAATCTTTCCGCATACACTGAAATAAGCTGCTTTTAGCATAATTAGGCAATTTATTTATCCCTTTTGCGCTTTATAGTCATGAAATATAACTTTCCCATTTAGAAAATAAATAAATATTACCGGAAGAAATGTTGATAATTGTACGAGAGTTGACGCTACTACGCTACCCTCAAACACCTATAAGTCACTTTAAATTAGGTCGTCAAAGAATTAACCAAACAAAGTAAACTACACATTAAGCCCGAACTTAACACACATTAATTAACCTAATGACCAGACTACACATTAACCCTTAAACAGCCACCTTACATAACACCAATTATAATGACTCAATGAGACGCAACTATTAAAAACGTATGAATACATTAGCGGACAATTGTTTATAATTAATTGTCTACATTACGTTGGTAGTACGTGGTAGCGATGTATGTAGAGACCGTTATCAGCTGCAATGGATCTTTGGCACGATTTTGGTGATGGCGTGGAGTGAGGGTAAAAGCGAGCATGTGGATATTTTACTTTTGTATTGACCTATCGCAGAAACACACAGATTTTTAGCGATACTTTCAAGCTTAAAAGGTTCGATTCCCGCATGAGACAAAATTTTACGCCTACGTCACGTAGGTCTTCAATCTAAATATTTGTATTTCCGTTCTTGGGTATAATAAAAAAAATACTCTCTATAATAAATTGTAAGCATATATCAATTTTAACTAAAATAAGAGGTATGTCAAGATCGTAGAAAATGGAAATCCGTGTTCTCTGCCTACCCTTCTGAGAAACAGGCGTGACTTTATATTCGTATGTATGCACTAAAATAATTTCTACAAACATAAGACCAGATATCATTGCTTTCCGCTTCTACTTGTGACTCGCTCCTCAACGAAAGTGAATTCAACATTAGCGATTCAGTCTAACGTCAAGCATTTCAATAATTCATACGTTCGATGCGCCCACGCAGCGAGCGGAGCGTGACGTAACACGATTTATGATATGATACAGTTTCGAATTCAATAAGTTTATTGTTTATTCCTAGTGCTGTTATGTATGATAAAAGAAAGGAATATGATTTTGCAGTTATTCACCCTGGGCAGTCAGTACCGCTATAGGCTTGTTGACTGATATTCAACAAGCTTCTTTCAATATAGGGATCATATCAACGCGTAGGACATAAGAGACTGTGTGTGGCGTTAGAAATGCTTTCAAGTATAGTAGCTTACGAGAAGAATTGAAGCAATAACCTAAGTCCTCCACATTTTGCCCAAATATCTAAACAACCAAACTAAGATACCTATAGCACCCGAAAAGACCCTTTACAATTCCCTAAAAAAAGAACAAGAAAAAAATACTATTTTATCTCAAAGAAACAAAACACGACATGTCATCCTATAATTTTCCAACCCTAACACACCCTCTATTTCGCGGAACAAACTTGGACCCACTGAGATAACCCGGCGACCAACACAACTTGACCCTTAGGTATATAACAACCAAACAAATCTCCGTCTGCAACATCAAATTGGTAAGGTTTTGGGGGATCAATGTGAGTTAGTCTTCAGTTGTAAGAAAACATACAATTCCACTATTGCCTGATATGGTTGGAACTGAAATCGGCAAAAAAACACTTTTGGGAGCATTCTCGCCTGATACGCCTGTGTTAATAAGAAAGATAATGGCACAACTTATTTAGAACCTGCTCTTATCTGAGACTTCTTGTGGAAACTGAAATGTACTTAATGGCTAACGATTTTTGCAAAGTAAGAAGTTTTGAAGGTTGCAAAACTTTAGAGAATTGTGTCTTGATAATGTTAGATCCAGCCAAGTGGGTTAGTTGCGCAAAAAGTTATCCTATTCGTAGAATTCACGAACTGTTGAACAATTATTGGTATACACAATAATGACAACCCTTAGCAACTGCTGCACATGCAGCCGGTATGGTACTGGCACCAATTTATCAGCAAGTCAGTCATTTAGGTCATACATTCTCATTAATAGCAAAAGCAGTATTTTAACTACCTTTGCATAAAAAAGGCTTTTTCATTTTAAGTGAAATTATCATAAAGATAGTAATCTGCCGGAAGACGTCCACTGTTGAACAAAGGCCTCCCCTTAGATGAAGGGGTGTGCCACAATCCACACGCTTGGCAAGCGGCTTGGGGATCGCAGTATTGGTCTCCGCAATTTCTCGTGCAGTATGTTTAAGGTCAAGAAAATTCGCTTGTAAAATACGAGGTGATGAAGTTCCAGAAGACGCTGCTGCCCATCTTCTGGAGTTTTCCTTAGTCACCTCTTACGACACTCGTAGGAGGAAAGGGGTAGTCCATTCTAGGCCGAATACCACTCGGCAATGTAATCAGTATATAGTTATAATATATCATAAAGATAAATTATCATAAAACATTACCTTTATCTTTTAATACATGTTATAAAACAGTTACGTTATAACAATTAATTACGCAATCACTGTTTTACATAAACACAATATTAAAGTAAAACTAATGAGCTTTAAAATGTACTTTAATAGGTTACTATACCGGACCATTGACCTGGCATGCTAAATAGGTTGATACAGTTTAAACTGAAGTATATAATTAACCTAATTATAGGATAATTGTTTAAATCACAACACTGATAAGGTTCAAACATAATTTTGTAATTATTTAGTTCATTTGATGGTAAATTAGGAGAATATCATTACTTATTTGTTGAATATGCGTGCATTAGAAGTTATTTTAAACAATCACTCTTCTGCACAATTGTTATTTCTTTTTGCTTTTAAGGCCCACCAAGTATTGATAATATGTGTTAACGTAACCAATATTTTACCACCACAATATTGAATGAAATCCTCGGATATATTCTTTGTCGGAGATCCTAAATAAATGAATAAATACGCTGGAGCAAGTTTTGAGATGAAAATCGTTTTTTTATTTAATCGACTGCCAAGTTCGCGTTGGTCTAGTGGTCGCTAAGCGCGACTGCTGAGCATGATGTCCCGGGTTCGAATACCGGGTCGGGTAAACTGTTAATGGGTTTTTCCATTAGGTAATTCTCAGAAGCAGTAAGGAGTCTGAATTTGTACCCGGTGGATAGCAATAGGCTCGCCCTCTATTACATTGGGACCCATAACATAACTGGCGAAATGTGGGTGTACGCTATAGTCACTTCTACCTACCCCTTTACCCAAAAAGATAAGAATAACAGCAAAACACATGACAAATATAATTTGTTTTACAAATTCCGTATACAAGACGCGAGTCCACGAATACAGTACAGAAAGCCAAAACGTGGTTTTATTTTTAACTTCTCTGCTTCACACCCTTGGGGTACAGCGTGATGATTTCACTTACAGTCGTACCCTTTGGGTGGGGGTTCTTAAAGTTTATTGCAGTAATCTTGGTCCAACGCAGTAATATGAGAGAGTGTATAAAATTCTCGAGGTCCGAAGGTCCCTCGGCGGCAGGATTTAGTGTGCTCTCGGGTACACCACGATGTGTGGGCTTTTGTTTCGTACTTTTAGGTGCGTGTTATTATAATGGTTTGTTGTAAGAGGGCGTTGTCATGCGAACCTGTAAATGGGTTTAAATGAAAACGATGCTGCACGGTCTTTGCTTTAGCAAATTAGTGTTTATAGGATGTGACCATGCTTTGCAAACTGTAGGGTTGAAAAATATGTTTATAAGTATCACACTTTAGACTAATATTTATAAAGGTGTAAGTTTGTGAGTGTGTTCGTTAGTTAATATGATTGTTATTTTTTTTCACACTCAAACGGCTAGACCGATTTTGATAAAATTTGGTATGGAGGTACACTGCATTAAAAGATAGGCTAAAAAGATATAGCGGGTAACACCGCCGGGGCGCAGTTATTAGTTCAATAAAAAAGCCTGCTGCTTTTGATTAGTAATTTCATGAGATGCAGACCTTTGTCACATAAGTTTCCAACATTAGACACCGAAGTTATAACGTGGGTGTAGTTGTCTTTAGCGATACGTAAATTTGCGTTTACGTAAAAATAGTAATATTCTTCTAGTCCTTCGAAAATTGCGTTTTGATTGTGATCAAACATACATACATATAGGTACAGTTGGCATATGGATATTTTTTCTCATAGAAAAGTAAAGCATAACCAGAATTTTTTTTCATTTTATCCTTTCATACTAAAGTTTAGCACTCAATTACCAAAACCACTCACTCAGCTATTTAAATGGACAGGAAGTAATGACTAGAGTGGCCGCTTACGGACAACGTCCAATAAACGACAATACAAACCATTAATTTCCCATAGTTTTTCCATATCAACAAGGGAAAACCATTACAATAAACATGAAGTAATTGTCCATAGAATCAGTTCCGGGCGGCTATCTATTATTAGTACGACCACCCCTATTCGAATACTCGGTTATTATAAATCGATTAGATATTTGTTTGTTTTGGCCGACCGATTTAATGTATTGTATTATCGGTATGTATAACAAGTTGAACTATGTATGCTATTTACGGAGTGGGGAACTCATTTGTCTATTCGACGCCGGCACATTATGTTATTGGATTTGTTTTATATTGTAACAACATAACATCACGCCTGTATTTCCCGAAGGGGTAGGTAGAGGTGCATATAGTACACCCACATTTCGCCAGTTATGTTTTTAGGTCCCAAAGTAAAAGGCTGCTATTATTACTAATTAAAGCAGGAGTCTTTATTAACCTCCAAAACTTAAAAATACATAGAGGACCACACAGCGAATAAAAGTGTCAAATTAATGTTATTGTCTTCTAAAGCATACAATTGAAAAGAAACTTGAAATGTATTAAGAACCGAACTATAGTTGCTTAAGATTAGCAACCAAACTTTTTTCAAAGCCAGTACTAATCGCTCGGAGGCGCGTTGTAGTGATAATTGCTAGTCCGGTGAGTCGATCAATCAAATTAATTAGTAGGTACTGAACTAAATTCGAGCTGAGAGTTATGTACTAGTCTAGATCAAATTAGACGGTATTCAACTGAAAATCAAATTACACTGGTTGTAATTACAGTATGTAATATGTAGGTACGGATAATAATATAGTATGATTTAGGAGCTTAGTGTTTATAATTAAATTCGCGTTGTGGTAATGAAATTTATAGAGTGAGTTTTTATGCCAAATATGTATGTCATAATAACACAGAATACATACATACATACATAAAGTCACGCCTGTTTCCCTGAGGGGTAGGCAGAGACTACGGATTTCCATTTGCTACGATTCTGGCATACTTCTTTTGCTTCATTCACACGCATCACATTCCTCATACACGCTCTTCGGTTGAGGGTACTCTTCACTTGACCTTTTTGCAGCACATCTCCGATTTAGTCTAGGTATGTTCGTCTAGGTTTTCCGATACTCCACTAACACTCCCTAATAACACAGAATTTTGAATGAGTGTGTCGATTAATTTCAAAACAGCCTAAACTAGAACTACTGTTCTAGTAAAAGGTTTTTTTTAAATACCTACATCTATAATAAATATCCAGAGCTCTGAATTATTTGTTTAATTCAAACTTAATAATGTAATGAACATGATTAGCCCAACTATTAATTCCAATTCCACCTTCCGGTAAATATAATACATTTTTATCCCACATCTACACACAAAGCTCTGAAATCACGATAAATATAAACAAATAAATAGACAATAGTTCGTTAATACAACTTTCATACTAGTAATTATTTTATATTCCCTAGAGGTAGGCTTTCCAAGAAATTCTGTCGTGTTGTTGTGCTCTGAATAAATATAATTAAAACCACAGCAAACATCCCCACGTTGGTATAAATATTGACTGTTAATTGTTATTTACGAAGTTATTTCATTGTAAATTGTTTGCGTTGGTAATTTACCGAAAATATTTCAGGTCTAGACCTGAATTAAACGTTATTCAATTATTTCTACTGTCTAGACATAATAATAATAACAGCCTATAACTGTCCCACTGCAGGGCAAAGGCCTCTTCTCGTATAGAGAAGGATTGAGAATTTATCATAATTTACTGTCTAGACATAAGAATAATATAATCTCAACTAAACATTTAGCCTAAGACGAACTGATTGGTGTATTGTGAAATTGTTTGGTCTCTGCTATAATAATTTATAATCTTTTTGAGACTGTACAGTTTCCACACAAACTATTAGGTAGAAGCAAACAAGTTTCACGAACGCAACGTTGCGTAGGACAAGTATGTATTTTGCATAGATATCGATACAAGATTAATCGTTCACATGTCACTGTACGCTGCGTGCGTTGCGTACGTGGGACCAGTGTGTCTCTATCACTATTCTCTGACTGGCGTATCTATTTTGCCCTACCAATTGATCCGTAGAAGACAAACCAGAAATTAGGCTATTGAATGATTAAATAGTTGAGTAAACAAACTAAAAAGATTTTATATTTCGTCTCTTTGATCTGTAATACACAATTAGGTACGACCCTGAGAAAAATTAAATTCCTTAAAAAGATAATTTATTGATGCTTGCTTGAAAAAAACAATTCTTTACATTATTTTCTCCTGACTTCATATTACAACATTATTGTTCATTAGTAGGTTTTTACTATAATTACTCAGATTTCTGCTCCCACTTCAAACAAATAAAACATCTAACAATGTAATACACAACCAGAGCCGACCAAGTCCAAAGCAAATAGCATTCAAGTCGGTCTAGTACGAAAATATCGGCAGTTAGGGGTGACCAGGGGCGACTGATTTAGTTTGCTCAAGCCGAGACATTATCGATCGGCCAATGAGAGACCTCCGGGGTGTTATAGCACTGCTTGTTACCTTGTTGTGTGGGATTATGTCTGCGTAGCGTGGTTGTGAAATGTTCTAAATAAAACTACAGTGTGTAGATTTTTATAGGTTGCGAAGTCACACACTTTTGATGTTATTTACCGACCACGCAGCAGAAAAAATTCATGTGCTTTCACAGTTTCAGATAAAAATAACACTGCACGATAATTGGCAATAGAGTCATCCTATTGTATGATTGAATTAAATCTGTCTTGGAATACGTGTGTCAAACTTGTGCCTACAGCGTTTATCCTTCAGGGAAAACTGTCAGAATGCCTACCTACTACTACCAAGCTACATTTGAGAAAACAGAGTTCAAAGAAATAGACACACTAATATTATATAAAACTCATTTATATTTGGCCTTATTTAAAGTAATTAATATTAAGAGTAAATACAATAACGCCTATTTGTTTAGAGCAGGCAAGCATAAGCTTAAGACTTCATACATTTTTCTCACGGCACGATAATTTATAGGTCAAATCGTTCCGTCGCAAGGAAAGAATAATATAAAACACAAACTATGACAGACTAACGCATTATGAGTGGGTTATAAGAATAACCGCCCACCTTAATTTATTTGGAATCAAAATAAGCTGGTACAACACCAGTTCACATCCTTATAAGCGTGTTCTGTAGGTGGTCTGTGGCCATAATGAACGTATCCTGTTTAAACAATTGATTAATTGTGACGACTCTGGGAAACTGGCCTAGTTTATTAGAGGCCTGCTTTTGCTGAGCGAAAGTGGTCGTAAGATATAAGGTCGTGACTTATACGTAA
Source organism: Abrostola triplasia (assembly GCA_946251915.1). Classification (NCBI taxonomy): domain Eukaryota; kingdom Metazoa; phylum Arthropoda; class Insecta; order Lepidoptera; family Noctuidae; genus Abrostola; species Abrostola triplasia. Next base: position 1,175,919 of record OX276434.1, on the reverse strand, counting down.
TGGCATGGCGCTTGCCTGGGTTTAGGGTCTTTGAGCTACGGTACGGCAAAAATTGAGTACCTACTTCGAAGCCTTATTTTTAATCTTTACCATTTAATTCAAACTTAAGTTTCGTATCTCGTCTGACAATGTTATGTAATCAACAGTCATGCAGTAGGTAATAATCTCATATAATAGGGGACAAATTAATAGCAATTCACGCACACAATGTGACCTGGAAATTAAATTACAGACATACATGTACAAGTGTACACAATCACGCCTCTTGTCTGTCGTCAGGAGTCTAGCTATACATTCATATTTTGCTAACCTACTCATATTAAGTTTCTCCTTATATGTAGCATATGAAAAACAAAGAGTATAATTGGATCTACACTAAGACGGTCGCTTTTTACTATAAGTTTTACTGGTGATAAATGGTAATCGCGTAATTGCTTTTTGATATTCGCGTTTTTTACATTTTTTATATTATGAACTACAAAGCCCTTTTAATCAACTCCTTACCAGCCATATCAGAGGCCTGCAGGCGGTTTAAATTCTGACACCAGGTTATTCATCGACCATACGATAAGAAGAAGAATCCACTCCGGAATATAACCCAGGATACACTTGCGCCGATTAGTCTAAACAGCGGTCTTACTGGACTATTAATGAGTCACCACAATTGTCTCGGGGGATATGACCATAATTATCAACAATTGGTTGTTCGATTAATGGCTGCCGTTTGTCATCACTGTGTTAATCACAGAACAGGGAATTCTACAGAAATGGGACAGTATATGGTGAGTTACGCCTAGATTTAGGTTAGAATATAGCTACCTAACAACGCAAGGAGTGTTTTCCTGAAGGTTTTCACACACGTCATAATACATCTAGGTATATTGAGCCGATAAAAATTGTTCGTAAGGAAATCAAACAAATTAAAAAAATACGAATTTCTCGGTTTCAACAAAATTTTTCCTTTTCGCACACGCTGGGTTTGTAAGAATACAAAATCGAAAGACAAAGCACGTTTAACCATTACAAAAAGACGCCTTCAGTACAACAAAAAGTTTTAAGCCAAAAGCATTTTAATCATTCGACAACAGAGTACTCATAAAACTCGTTAAAATAGAAAATAATAGAGAAGAAACTCCATAACTAAAGCTTACACATCCAATAGGATCCTAATGAATCCTCTCATTATTACAATGTAGTTCAATAGTCGGAGGGAAGTGCCCTCCGTTAATCAGATTAGAGCATACGGGCAGCGGTCACGACCTCTCGATAGCTTCAACAATACCCAACATCTCGGACTGAGTAATGCTTGATTTGTTCAATGGGAATACGTGGTATTAAATTACAATATTCCCAAGCTAGTCTTGTTGTAGGTAATGATAAATTGAATAAATTATAGAGAGATTAGAGAAGATTTATATGGTGACAAATATGTGTTGGTATAAAAACAGTATAGGAAATAATACAGCCTCCTTACCATGAACTCTTGCAAAAAGATAGTTTACGTTGTAGAAGCGAGACAACACATTACACTGCACGTAGCAGCGTCTCGCATGTTTAAGATGTCCTGCTTTAAGAGATCATGGTAAGGGGGAAGGTTTAAGTATAGCTAAATGTATACCTACATACATGACGATACAGGAAGCTAAACTTAACCTAACCATTCCAGCGTTGAGTGACGTTAAGGTGAAGGCACACGGCACCCTAGATCGTCAAAGCATTTGAGCGTGTCCGTTTGAGTACCAAACATCAACAGAGACACAGTGGCCAAGACATTACTTGATAAAGGGATGTACTATGTGATTGCGAAGATGTGGGCCTTAAGACAACATTATAACGTTGCTGAGACGATGGTGTATGTGCATCCTAAGTTAGCAAGACGCTGAACTCGATGCTTCGTAAAAAGACGCAAAGTAGTCAACCCAACCGTTAATGTTCTGTGCTCAAAGATTGCTACATTCTTATTTAGGTACTTATGAACCTACCTAATGTTATGTACCAGGGCATAGATAGATATGTCTGCCTTATAAGAAAAAGTAAATAAATTATAATTTCTTGTAGAAATATTTGCACCTTATAAGCTTACAGCAGACTACAATAGTCACAGTAAAGCCAGTACCAAAATACCTTAATCTTAAGCCTTAGCGTTGGCAGCTAACAGCGTTTGAATTGAACCCCATGACACGAACGTCCAACCGACCCTGACATCAGTCAACAAGACGTAGCCGTTGGGTGGCCAAAATACACAGACGAGGCATAGACATTGACATACGAAATTACTATGCCATTGCCATGTACTCCGCCAGACGAGTTAATTGGCAACGTGTACAAAGGAGTGTGTAGAAACTGTATATGGAACTGGAGCCTTCGGTCATGGCGTATGCTATTTTACTATAATAACTTTCGTGAGTGTTATCCATATTATTTACTGTTATACTCACGGGTGTATTCCGGAATGCCCGACTAGTTTCGAACTCGACCGGAGCCCTTATTCATGAGCTGGTTACGCGGCAGAGTCGCGAGCCGAACCGATGGCGTATGCTATTGATATTATATTGGTATCACACCTAGGTCAGTAGTAGTCTAGGGCAGTAGCTCCCGTAGCCCCCATACCAAAAACTCTTAGGGCAGCACATTCTTCAATGTGAAAGCGAGACGCGGCTACGTGCAGTGCAATGTGGCGTCTTGCTTCCACAACGTTAACTGTTTAAGAGTTCTTGCTAAAGAGGTTGTTCAAAAGATCTGTCAGTTCAATTGTATTGTTCCATCTATTGTGTTAATTTGATAAAGAAAATCGCAGTAAAATTACAGGTAGTAGATGTACATAATCCCCCTTATTCATAAAAAAATACAATTTGAAACCAAGTATTAAATTACATGTGTCACATTTACACCTGTCGTTTTCATATCAAAGAAAAGTAATGTCAATAGACTTAATACGTGGTTAAGTTGATGCCAGTATATGTAAATGTACATGGTAAAAGCCACAGACATCTATTTTTATCTCTTTACCAAAGCCTTCTTGAGCTAGTAATGAGTTCTGTATCGTAACTCTTCAGTGTGTGTCAAAACATGAAATATAACATCTACAACACTCGACATATTTTGCTACTTAATCCTGGCATAGGTACTGCTTTCGCCTTATTTCATTTCTTCAATCATCATTAACGGTAATCGGTTAGCTCCTTATTATAGTTAAGCTAACCTTCACTGTAAAAATGTGTTTTAAGCTAGTATTATTCCTGTTATTTCTATGCAAGCGTAATACTGGATGGAGCGCTGCAATACACTACCTAGAAATATTCTCAAAAATATACATAAGCATAACATCAAGCCTGTATTCCCCGAAGGGGTAGGGCAGAGGTACACATATAATACACCCACATTTCGCCAGTTGCTTTAAGTTAATGTTAAGGGGCGAGCCTATTGCCAACAACCGGGCACAAAACCAGACTCCATGCTGCTACTGAGGTTTACCGATGAAAAAATCAGTAACACTTTGCCCGTCGCAGGAGTTCAAGCTCAGCAGTCGCGCATAGCGACCACTACAGCAATGAGGCAGTCGACACAAATAGAATCGGTAATTAAATAATGATGATAAGAATGATACCTCATTTATTTGTCTGGCCGGCTAATTACTATTCGTACATCACACCATATGCTAACTGTAAAAGTAATCTAATATACAATCGGAGCGAATAAATAACAATTGGTACAACATAAGAATTATCCATTGTATTTTTTCTACGTCGAAAGCTTTCATTAAGTTGATTGAATTTTTGCTTTAGGGCAAGACAGATGTAGCTAGATAAAGCTGGTAATTGTATAACTGTATTGAGAACAATAATTATAACGACCTGCATCAGTCGTTAAACTGGTATTAAAACTTTTGTTTACATAACATGCTTCTTATTTTCGAAGATTGGTGAACACAAGCCTCTTACCATGAACTCGACAGTTTACGTTGAGAAAGCGAGAGGCCACATTACACTGCACGTAGCGGCGTCTCGCTTCCACATCGCAAAATGTCCTGCTTTAAGAGTTCGTGGTAAGAGGGAAGATTAATAAACAAAATAAATTAAAGAATGATTGTATGTGTTAGACAATACTGCGGTAGAATTTTCAATGAGAACTCCTATTATTAAAAACTAACAAAAAATGTACTAAGTAAGTATTTTCTTTTCCCCTATTCTTATTTCATTCCGTAATTAATGATAAACCAACTACGACTGACTTGTGATGCTATAAAATAAAAATAAGTTTTGTAATAACATAAATAAATAATATATACGTAATATTATCTACCCTAAGGCGGTTGTCAAATGGTATTGCAATAAATGTAAGATCCCAACGTCGATATAGTTAGGAAACCGGTTTGCAAACGACAATGGTAGGTGCAGATTGTTACCATGGCAACGGGCATAACATCAGCTTTTAGTGGGAATATAGATCAAATCCAAATAGCCCCAACGTAGCACTTTAGAGATATGCATTGGATTCGCTTCTACGAGATATTTAGATATCGATTGTTACTAACAATACTGGTTGTTATATAAATAATTATTTGTATATACAGTGAATAATACATACACATAACATCTGTAATTTTTAAAAAAGTAGGTATATTAATTATTTTTTATTAAAAGCTTTTACCGACATTTCATAGTAGGTACTGGATTATAAGTGTAAGGTACTAGTTACTAATAAAAAAGACTATGTTAGCATTGTAGGACAATGATGAGTACCCTTAACTGACGAGCGTGTATGAGGAATGTGATGCGTGTGAATGAGGCGAAAAAAGTATTCCAGGATTGTAGCATGGAAGTCCGTCTCTACCTACCCCTCTGGGAAACAGGCGTGACTTTATGTATGTATGTAGCACAAAACCCTACAACCTCAAAACGCTACTATATCTAAATATGTTAACAAACTGACGAGAGGTTTATTGAACTCCAGAACAACAAAACCGAATGTTACGTCATGACACAACGTCAACAATTCAAGATGTAAATCTAAATAAGTACAGATGCATCTATTTATTAACGTTCGTGTTGGCGCCTTTGGAAGCGGATATCACACCACTACTGACCGCGAGACATATATCAGTACCACCAACACCCACCCACACTGAGAATGTGCATCGTAAAACACCTATCACGAATGCACCTAACCTCCTCATTATTGCTTCCAACCAAGTTCATTGCAGGTTATGTTCTTTAAGCTCAAATATACGTATGTAGAAATACTTCGTTGGATAGGAGACAATGCGATTCGAACAGCTTTGTCGAAGGGTGTGATGTCACCATCTATTCACGTATAGCCGGGGCTATTGGCTGGGCTCAAGTTTCACTCCCGACCAGTGACCATAACACACCAGTCATGCATCAAAACGCCTGGATAGCGTCGACATCGTATTTCCAAAATGAATCGGTCGTGTCGTCGAGATGTGATCGTATGGCTTGCAGTGACATACATTGCTGCTTTTGAACATCTATTATAAATTCAAGTTTAAGCATATGCAGCAGCGTAAGTAACTTTAAAATTTGTGCTCAAAGCACACTACTAGCTCAAGTAGTGATATGATGTGCCTTCCATTCAGGCAACACACATGGTACAAGCAATAAATAATAATTATAAAACTGAATTCTGTGCGTCCGTCTTTAAAGCAGCCGTATTCAATATTCATTGCAGCAAATACAAGACAAAACCTAAGTAGATTACATTTGCAACCAGCAATGTATATCTACCAGCAAATAATTTCCTACTATATAGTTCCCCTTTGATGTCGTGACGTACAAATACCTCGAGCTAGTATTGTTGACAAATACCGTGCGTCGTACATTGATGAATAAACGTTTGGCGCCTAAAATCAAAGAACGATTCGTTTTGCTAACCAACAGTGGTGTTCGCAATCAACCGGAGTGACAAAGCTTCCAGAAAGTTCTTGCAACAATTCTACTGAATTTGATGGTCTACAATCTACATGACGTTGATACGCCATCAGTCTTATGGTTTCAAATCGTTTGACGACTCTATTTGATAAGTGGAAGCAGTTTTGCATCATGCTTTTATTCACAGAATTAGTATTTAGATGTAGGTATCTTAAAGCACATAATTACATTTGAAGAGATTACAGCCGTCTTAAAGATAAAGATATATTTATTTGTATAAACATGACGTGTAACAGTGGATGGAAAAAAAAATATTTGGCCCAACATATTTTGCCACAATTGGCGTACAAAGTAAAAGTCTTAAAACTAGAAGTCAAATTAGTACTTTTGTAATGTCTTCAGCGAAATAAAGAGTACCTTATGTCTATCTGTGTCCAGTTGGCGATAACATAAAAGTAATTTAATTTAAGTTTCACTATATGGAAACATGTAAAAACCTTGGCGTGTCCAGATGACGAAATAATAATTGATTCTAATTGATAGTTTCACCACCTGGACTCGAGTGTCCAGTCTCTCGTGTCAAACCCGTTCAAACGATACTCGATAAATTTTTTAGTTGTAACAAAAGACTCAGAGACTCGCATTTGCTAAGACTATACAATTTATTCTACACCCGTCTCGTCTACAGATAGATTATTATATTATGTAAGGATATTGTATTTTTATGTGGATGTAATCAAAGCCTTTTTAGAGCATGTTACTCTAGGTTTAATTTTAACTGAATTGTTAGACCCCTGTTAATATTAAAACCGTATATATCACCAACGTCGCGTACACTTCAGTTTCACAAACAGCAACATCGCAAACAATCTCCCGTACAAATAGGTCGTGTCGAGTGACTGTTGACAAATGCCTCGCGCCGATGAATGATGACAGTTGATGAATTAAGTCTACGAATGAATGGCTTAACGAGCGAGTACCTATGTGTTTCTAGTATGGAGTGTTGTGTAGGAGACTTCTCTCTACTACAGGACCAAGCTATTGTCAGTAAAACATTTTTTTCTTTTTTCTTACCGCGCTAGGTAAGTCATTGCAAAACTAATTTATCGTGATATTAGAATCTTTAAGTTACCTCGAGGAACTCGATAGTTAAGTATTATATATAGAGAGTCAAATAATTTTTAGCAACAGTATCGGAGGTTTTTACCTTTCTTCACCATAGAAACGACACTTTTGCACGGAGAACTTGATTTGAAGTTTTATAACTCTTTTGTAGCTTATATGAAATAAAACACTATGACTATGAATCTATCTTTATCAGCCGGGACACGTCCACTGTTGAACAAAGGCCTCCGCCTTAGAGTGGGCGGGGGGTTGCCATGATCCCCACACTTGGCAAGCAGCTTGGGGATCGCAGTATTGGTGGTGATGTTACAAAACACGCTGCTGCCCATCTTCTAGATTTTCCTCGCCTCTTACGACACACACAGGAGGAAAGGGGGTGGTCAAGTATAGGCCGGATACCACACGGCAATGATTTGGCTGATTGACTATGGTGACTATAAATTAGACCCTATTAATGACGAGAAACTCACTATTATTATATGTATAATGGAAAAATCAACGTAGTTGTAGGAACAAGTTTTACAATAGAACAATGCCATTTCGCCATCATAAGCATATATAAAAAAGGTACATATTTTAACATAGTGCCTGGTACGTAGTTACTGTCAATTTAACGCAAGGAAACAAACTTGATTGATACATGAAGTAAAGGTGGGATGTAAAAACAACAGCATAAGGATATTATTGGGTGCAAGTAGATAGCCTCCACGATACGTCCGGCGCACCCTGGACGGTCAACCTCGCTACCATCCTTGTTGACTAACCAATCTCTACACCACGACATGACCCATAAGGCAATTGGCTCATGACAATACGAAGAGAAAGGATTTTACTATACACATTTTTTTAAATCTGCCAACTATTGCGTAGGCTTGAGTTGTTTTTTCACCCACGCCTATATCTCAGGGTATTATATTAATATAGGAAATAGGTTATCATGGATGTAAGCGATTGTTTCGGTACGGACCACTTTAATTCGCTGTGGCAATATTTGTGCTGTTACGATAGGAACGGTATTGTAACGTTAATATAGAAATACACGTATCTATAATATTTATCTTACCATTAGCAGAAGAAAAAAGATTGAAAAAGCGTTGGTAACGAAGTTCAATAATTATGTTACTAATAGTACGAATAAGTAGCTATTGTTTAGGAATATTCTAACAATGAGTTGTGTAGTATGTGTAAATATTAAGTAATATTTGTATCGTCAACGTAAGGAAAACTAAACCTAGCAATTACCAAAGTATTATTTTATTAACTAATACAATAGTTATCAGTGGCGTTTAGGGGAGGAGGCTTATGCCCAGCAGTGGGCCATTTAAAAGCTGATGATGATGATGATACAATAGTACAGTTATAATGATTGAAAGGGTGTTACTATAAACCCTATCTTTCCATAGTAGGTACTGAAAGTTTGAGAGGGTCATAGCTACGTGGCTGCCGCGCAGATCAGTCGATCTGCGAGGTTAAACCCTGCTCACCGCGGTCAGTTTGTTATGAATTACCATTTTCACATGTCGAGACCCCTCCGTGTATCGTAAGGGACGTTAAGCCGTTGGTCCTGCGCCTGATCTCTCTCCGGTCGTGTCGGTCTACCGTCCTATCGGGCTATGACAGTAAGGAAATAGGGAGTGCACCTGTGTTTGCGCGCATACTTACCTATAGTTGGCTAGTCTCAGATGAGGTTTACTCTTCCTCTCTCCGCTTTTTGCTGTACCTACCAGACAGGGTCCAAAAATATCTTTACTATTATAATACCATCTATGTACTATTATGGAATGCAATAAAGTATTGAGAAAGGCCGCCGTGAGCGAAATTGTGTCAGGAGTAGATTACTGAACGTAAGTCCTATTAGAAAGCATAAGTAATACAAAATCAATACATCGAAGGGTCCAAAACCGACAAAGCCACACATTAGATTGATACCATTAACGAGTGGGCGGAGAAACATCATCAAGAAAAGCAAAAAAGTTCGGACATCGATTGTTTCAGAAGGAATCTTCGAAATAAGATTAACTTTGAATTGTCAACATAGATGATCTTGAATTATAAATGTGTTCGGTGAAAGTGAATGAATTAGTTGCGAGTATTTATAAGTACACGCTGTTTACTTAAGTTTACTAAAGAAGGAGTTTATAACAGTTTTGTGGGTCAAATGTATTTATATAGGTACCAGGTTTATTGAATATTGTTCCTATTATGTTAGTTTTAGCAGTAAGGCTTCTATGTGAATTATTAAAAACTAGCGGTGAAACTAAAACAACCAAATAGTTGAATATCCAATCTCATTATTATCATAAAGGCGATTTGCGATTTTGCTTGTATGTTTGGTACCTCTTAACGCCCAAACGGCATGGTTTAGTATACGACACCCTGGATTATCACAAAACTAATTTTTATCCCGGAAAATATGCAGCGGGTTACACCGCGGGGCGCACAAGTTTTGTTTTAAAAATCACATATTGGTAGGATTTGATGAGTACGTTACTAACACACTGAGACAAAGGAAATAGAACTAACGAGTCTTATGGCAAGATCATGACTAAACTTTAGCAGCAAATTATAACGTCGTGAGAAGAAGTTAAAAAGAAGAATAAGACTAGACAGTCATGACAAATGTATACAATTATTGTAATGAAAATATCGACATCATGTTTAGAAAATGAGAATACACGACACCTGTTTACCGTCCCGGTAAATCACAAGCTTGTTGCCTTCTATTATAAAAAGTCCTCGTACCCCAACATTACTTACACGTGCAAATAACTTGCTAGCTTCAAGGTAATCCCAACAATATTTTAAGTCCGCCTTGCGTTTATTTAAAGGCTTCATCTAAACTGTCACATATAAATTTGTCACACCGACAACCCGAAAGGCTCACTAAAGGTCGTAACTCATGTGTAACTCGAGCTTCGTAAATAATAGGCACTTCGCGAATCGGTGACAAATTACTAAGAACAATTTAAACTCCATTGTATAGATATAAGGTTTGTTTTCGCTTGTTTCTTAGTATATTAGTGGTCAAAGGAGGAGCACTATAGAAATTAATTACGCATACAAAAGGGATGTGTAATGGTGTCGCCGAAATGTCACCGTGGCGTTATGTTGTGACGTAATAATGTGTATCGTTTACCTAAGCCGTTTGGGATGGGGTGGGTATCTTGTAATGATGCCGAGAACCCGAGCAATAACAATAAGGACGCATATAATCAGCTATATGGACCAATCAATGGCTTAATCAGGTCGGGTCAATGGACGTTCTGGAGAATCAGACAATACTTTTATCCGTTACAGCGCGGCGATACAACTTGGTAGTTTTAAAATGTGCAGTGTAAACACTTCTTTAAAGATATTAGCTACTAAATATAGTACCTACCTACAGTCTTACATTTTATCTGAAAATCACAAATATTTTATTTTCGGCAGCTGATACTTGCATGTTTCAAAAAACTATTTCTTAAGAGTTCACAAATTATACATGAGAAGTAGATACGTATGTAAATTATAAAACTAATACCTAAGTATGTCACCAACAGTAATTACTACCTAAAATTTTTCTAGCACTGCTTATATATCAATTACCATTGCTAACACTTATTACATTTGTTTATCAGTCGACAATCAAAACAAACTGTAATAAACAATAATATTTGACAATCTAGATCTGCATTATTAGCTATATTACCAGATTAACCTTTACGATATCTTAAAGGTCAGTGCTATAAATAAAATAATACCATTATTGGCCCGTGTATAAGTATTTGTGGCTTAAGTTCTCTGCTCAGATTTGTAGTATGATGTTATACGTTTAAAAGCTGCCGGATTTGATGAAAGATGTTATTGTGTATTGAACTGCCAGTGGGAACACTTCTATCCACAAAATAGGTATTAATATGAGAAAATGATTAAGTTTCTGATTATTAAATGTAAAAAACAGCTAACCAACAATTCATAGATTAGGAAATAGGTGCATTGAGTAATTCCTGTTGGATACGAGAGTGACTGCGGGCAAACTCTCCAAGCACGTCCAACGAGGCAGGTGCTCACACCAAAACCAATCACATCAACAACAACAAACAGAAACAAATTAAACCCGTCACAAAGAAACACAACACGAACATAATCGCGGCTGTAAAGCTAGGCACACGCGCGACAATCCGAATGATCCGAATAGTTTTCGAACGGACGTGAAAATTCGATTGCGCGGCGACCCGATGCGGTATTCAGTTGTTGGTTCAAACGTGCTCCCTCGCAAATGCACTTTTGTTGTTGTTTACCGTTGCGTCTGCGGACGACGGGCTTAGCGTTTGTATTGCAAGATGATGTGTTCGTGGTTTTATGTGGTTCGGTATTGATCCATACAATTGTGGCCCTGTCAATGTAGCTTTGTTCTATCTAGCACGTTACAATCTAAAAATGTATTAAATGGAAGTAGAGTTGATAGTTCTTATAATTTGAACTGGAAGACGCAGCGGTGGCAAGCCTCCCACCAGGTGGGCCAACGATATCGATAACGTCATCGTCGTCGTTCAACAGTGGACGTCTTCTGGCCGATGGTGACGAGATTTGTTACTCTTTAGAGTAAATGTGAATAAGCTGATATAAGAGCTCACCTCTTGAGTGTTTCACAGACATGACATGTATGTAGAAAGTACCAGTAAATATATGCGAATCACTCAGTAGTCCAGTGTGTAGATCGAATGCACCACCCTTGACGCATTAAGTCTAATTCTTAATCTTCACTTGGATTAACAAAAACTTTACAGTCCCATCTGACCCAGACAACCTTTTTTTCAACCTTCAAATACAATTATCTTTATTAATAATCATAACATAGGCAAAGCTCCACAGCCCTGATTAAATTAAAAATAAATCATACTCCAATTCTCTTGTGGCTTATCCCAGCCCCAAACACTTAAGCCTATTTCACCTGACAGTCAAATTCGACCAACAATATTAAAGCCTAGGTAATCTGGGCGTACCTGAGAGACCAACCCTAACCCGAGACCGATGTAATACCTAATATAACTTCGAAACTCTATCGTACTTTATACTAAACCACGTGTGGATAGAGCAATGGATCGTTATTTATTACTCGAGCTATATATGAGATAAGAGCAATTAATTTTATACGTTCTTGTACGAAACATTTTGATTTACTTCTTTAATTGCAATTTATATTTAACTAGCTGTTGCCCGCGACTTCGTCCGCGTAAATTTCAGATAAAAACACCAGGAGACTATAATCTGATATTGTAAGTAAGTGAAAAACACTATAAATTACTTATCGAAAGGAATGTACATAGTATTTTAATGATAAAGGTATTTTTAAATTAAGATGGGGCTAGTTTACTTGCTTAACCGATTTCGTGGGTATGATCGGTGAATATTGAGTGACTTACAGGAAAGTTATTGACATGATTGTTTTGCTTATAAGGAATGTACACATAAAATTTTGAATGTACCTTTGTTTTACTGTATCTATGTACTATATTGATGGCATGCATTTCTCTAAACTACGTTCGTAGTTTTGTCCTCAGCAGACAACATATAAAGAGAGTGTGAACTGGTAACTCGGAAGCGAGCATCATACGTTAAATAATAATAGCAGCCTATAACTGTCCTACTGCAGGACAGAGGCCTCTTCTCGTAGAAAGGGATTAAGCATTGATCACCACGCTAGCTCACTGCGGGTTGGCGATTTCAGATTACTAAATCCAGGTTTCCTTACGATATTTTCCGTCACCGTTAGTCAGTGGTGTAGAATATCTAAGAAAGTATTTATAACATTGAAAAAGTCACATTGATACTTGCCCGGGTTTGAACCTGCAACCTTGTGCATACAAATCAGGTATGTTAACCACTTGGCCACCACGACAGTCATACATATCATATAGTTATCCGAGTAAAAATCAGCGGGTTTATATGCCTTAATAATTAAGTCTACCCCTGCGTGAGCTATGACGTGAGCGATGATAGTTTGTATGTCAAAATGCGCCAAACGGTTATATTGGAATTGATTGTAGCAGACATTTAAACGAACTGCTCATGTCCGTCACCCATATGTTGGACCTGTGGGCGATGAACTTGGGCAGTTCGTTGCCCAAACAGAAAAGGCGGTGCGGGCTGGCGTTTCACGTGCGCCTTTTAAGAAGGGTCGTAAGGCACGTAGGCCGTACGTGGTGAGCGGGACCAATCGTGAAGAGGCGAGTCAAAATTTGTTTCAAAAGACGTGTACGTGTGTACATGTAGCATACATGTAGTTAGAAGGATACCCTGAGGTTTTAGCTGGTAAGAGACCGGCATAACACTCCGTCCGCTCAGTGTGGAGGAAGTCCATGAGGATTTTCCTAGCAACAAAAATACTTTGATAATTGTGTGGAATTTAGAATTTGACTGCCTTATTGGTCTAGTGTTCGTAAAATGCGACTACTGAGCGGGAGTTCCGTGTGTTCGTCTACCAGGTCGGACAAAGTGTTATGGGTTTTTCAACTAATTCTCAGTAGCTGTACCGACTTTGAATTTGTGCCTGGTTAATGAAAATTTAATTGGCGTAAGTAACAGTACAATAAAGGCGTGATAGTATGGTATGAGTATGGCCACCGCTACAATTTGTTATAATTTCTGCATCTATGATGTTTCTCTACAAAACGGTAACTTTGAGGTGGATCACAGACCTTTAACTTAACGATGGGTGTCTACAGTACACTTTCTGCTAGAGAGTTAAAACATATAAACAAAAAAAACTTCAAAATTTTATGTCGTTTGAATATGTTCCAGTGAATAAATATTTATGTTGTCGAATGCGGGAATAACACTATCACATCACATCTTAACCAACTTTTCCAGGAACGTGAAGTAATGAGAAGAATTCTGTATACTCCGTCTAAATATTACCATTTATTAATATTTATGTATATCCAGTGTATAAAGTGCAATATATAAGTAAAGTTTTTACGGAGCATTTAAGTACGAAAATATTTATCTATAGTCACCGAAGAACAGGAATGTGACTCGATCCATTACATGGTGGTTGTTCCTGCTGAGTTCTGTCTAAAACTATTGTACATTCTTAATTTAGGATTACATTTCAGCAAATGTCTCTTAAAACTATAGCGTAACTCTCCAAGAACAGACGTTTTGTTGCTTCAAATTGATGTGTACATATATTGAGTATGGTGAGCGCTAATTTGCCACCTAAGAGAGAGAGAGAGAGAGTAATTCTGAAAGACAATTTTGCCCCGATTATTTGTTTCTTAACCTTATGCAAGAATGCTGATACTAAGTAATAAGTGTTTCAAAGTGGTCTGTGTGAATGATTGTTGGTAGACAGCGCCTAAATGGTAAATTGTTTCTCCAGCGTTTTCCATATTTCTACGGTATTGATGAATCAAAGGTGTAACTCAAATTCGGCAGATGAAATAACTTCGATGTAAAATAAAAAAAATGAGAAATCTAACATTTTGATGGAAAAGCTAAAATATAAAATATTACTGAATATTGTTATTAACTATTCTGAGCTTAAAGTAAAACAAACAACTTTCTATACATATTTACAATGGTGAAGTTACAAACTTATTAAAGTAGAAAAAAATTAAAAATTAATTAACTGTAAATAGTTTGGAATAATATTATGTTAAAAATATGTTATAATTGTCTTTTTATTAATATTTAAGTTCGAAAACATCCGAAAAGAAATTAAAGCCTATGCAAAAAGAAAATCCTTTGGCAAGGATCGATCTCTATACATATAAAACGCAGGGCGATCGCTTAACCGCCACGCCATGATACTTGACGTAAATTTTAAAATAGATGTTTCTATACATGTTATGATTTACTGCTCAGCTCCTTATGGATATAGCGTGATGATTTTTACTTCAGAGGTTCATCTGTAACGAATCTGCATATTGTAACTATTGGTTTTGTCTTAAAGTGCTATAGAATGCGCCGCCACGCCGGCCGTTACCGCCGCAACCGCTATGTCCCTGCCTTTTATCTGTAATATCTTCGAAACTATTTATTTAAATTACTTGCTGTAAAGGGTAATTTTGATCTATATTAAATGGACAATATATTGAAGGTACTTAATTCGATAAGGATTTATGCTGTATTGCTCAAAATCGCTTCGTAAATAAGTCATTATTTCTCGTAAAAAGTAAAAGATAAAAAATGGTTATTGTGGGTTATTCCTAAGAGATAGACATATGCCCTCGCGGACTTTTTTGTAGGCATTTTTATGGTGTACAATACTGTAGTACATTGTTTTGATATATCTCGTAGGGTTTAGCCAGCGTTTGCAATGTAAGCGTTGTTATTTTCGATATCACATTAGAAAACTCTAAAATTATCAGTGTTTCTCTACTATATTATGCATGTATTATAGACATAAACCTTCCTTTTGAACCACTCTATCTATTAAAAAAAACCGCATCGAAATCCGTGGCGTAGTTTTAAAGATTAAAGCATATATAGGGACAGACAGACAGCGGCGAGTGACTTTGTTTTATAATATGTAAGGATAAGGATAAGGATTTTATAATATCAAAATATGTATCCTGAGTAGACAATAATAGACTGACAATTCTATGGCGTTTAACTTGATTGAAAAACTCTCAAATTGACAGAAATAATAACTCAATTGTGGATCTAGATTTTACTTTAATAGTCTATAATAGTTTTATAGCACAATAGGTTCGTATCATCGAACTAATGACCTCTAGGTAACCGATCTAGGCAGGGCAATCCCTGCCAAATGTTTTTTAAACAGGACTCGAACAATGATCCGTCTAAACAGAACAAGCTAAGGCGTTTGTCTCTCTGTAAGCGGTAGAACAAACCAAGAATATGTCTTTTTCATATTTAACTTAAGAAAATAAACTAAAATGGCAATAATAGCTAACGAAACCTAGCCTGGCAGAACGAAGTAAGTTGAAGAAAGTATGTATCTAAAATAACAAATACGCATGAGGCTAACAATATCATAAAACCGCGGAAAACGCCTGGACAAGAAACAGATATGTATGGTACAAAAGATAGGCTTATATATACAGACTGAGCTGATACAAAAACTATTACAAATTGATACTATTTTAGCTATGTATTTAGCTACTCTATCCGAATTATTACTTTTTGTCAACAAGCGATACATTTTCTCACAAACCTCTTCCCGCTACAAGCCAACGGTACCACCGACTTTTTTAAGACTAAAGTCACTATACTAAATAAATTCGCAAGCTATACACCAGTTTCTTTCACAATCTTGGACTATTAACCGCGTCGACCCTTTGACCTGGTGTGTCACATTCATCACGCTTAGGGCTGGCAAACAAGTCTGTGTTTGTTTATTTATAAATTAAATTAAGTTATGAACATGTCGGGTATTTGTTTGAATTGAGCTCAGACATAGCAAGGAGACTTTATGGTTAAGCTAGATGTATCGTCACGTCTGAAGTCCTCGAAAGGGTAGGCGCAATCAAGCACAGGCATATTTAGATGCATAACCTATGTAGGTACAACTAGTAGGCACGCCTACTTGTTCAAATTGGATTTTTTGTCACATCTTAACTGTACCATATTCTTACAAATAAATGTTATTTTATCTTATCTACTATCTATATGTGACTAATATGAGATGACAAATATGCTGACATGCAAAACCAAGAACTACACTTAAAAAAAACATTTTTTTTCTGAACTTTAGAAGTTAGAGATTTAAAAAAAAAGTTTAATAGCAAATTTTATCAACTTTCTTTGAAATATTAATAATATACTTTTTATTCTAAACTTTTTATTTTAGTCATTTTTATTAACATAAAAGAGTTATTGCAATTTTAAAAGTGATATTGCCAGGCCAGTGCAGAGGATGTCAAGAGCACTTATCAAGATGGATTGATAGAAGCACATTCAGCACATTAACTTCTAGAAATCCAATCCATCAGACTATGATGGCTTACATGTCAATGAAAAAATGGTGGTTTTAATAATTAAAGTTTTTAATGAACCACTTTAAAACATTTGCTACAAACCTTTGTGTGTTAATTACAAATTCTTGTTAACAATCTCAAAACCCATCGTTTAAGAAGAAAAGAAAGGTTTTCTGTATTTATCTAACAGTATAAAGTCGTTCATAAACTTGGAAACAAAGAACAAACACAAATTAGATGGTTATCTTGTATCACGTTGGGAGAATTTACAAAGAAAGTAAACTATTTGGTTTTTAGACAGCATTATTGTTACAACTAAGATACGTCTACGTAGATTTAAACATAGACAAGTTTTCTATTAACTGAGCTAAAATTCGTAGAACTTATAATGCTTTCAAACATAAATATTTATTAATGCCTACACAG
Organism: Abrostola triplasia; assembly: GCA_946251915.1. Taxonomy (NCBI): domain Eukaryota; kingdom Metazoa; phylum Arthropoda; class Insecta; order Lepidoptera; family Noctuidae; genus Abrostola; species Abrostola triplasia. The sequence goes on along the minus strand of OX276434.1, from coordinate 1,158,554 downwards.
CAACTTCAGTACTATTTTCTTAATATAATAATGTTTAAGTTCAATACTAATATTGTAGCTGTCATATTCAGTTAATGTTTCTTTCAATCAGGCCTGTTTTGTGATATCATATTTAAATTTTATTTGATTATTGTATGGCATCAAAAAACTTTATAATTATGACAAAATTTAAAGCAAAACTGTAATTGTATTATCTTAAAATAATTTAATATGTATTTGCTGAACACCAGGGGTCAGTTAGATGTTAGGTGTTACATTATTTTCTATGTCCAGTAGGCATGCAAATTTCTAAAAATTACAAACTTAACATCACAATGTTAATGTATGCAAAATCACACTTTTCTTTCGCACATGTGAGAAATTAACATATTAACTTATCAGTGACAGCCCTAGTGCAGTTGTCATGCAGTTTGCTTGTAACTCATACCTTATAATTAACACATAATGATTAATGTCCAAAATGAAAATTCTATGTGACAGCCCTTACGTTTGACCTTAGACAGTCGGTGTAGCCGAGGCTTTACACCCTTCGGTTTGTTTGTAGTTCTTTGAAATGCTAATTTATAATTACCAGATAGAACCAGAGGACCTCTGAAGTCTCTGAATGACTCAAAATTCGACCTCTAACCGTCCACGAAACGGGATTCGTTACCATATTATTAACTTTTAGCTTTCTGAAGTTCATAATATTTGTGGAGGGGACCGTTTTATGTAACATCCTTGACTATTTAATAAAACTCATCTCCCGCACGATCAATACGTAGTCACAACTTTGTAAATCTCAATTTTTGTCTTCAATCTGCATGAGCCTGTAGTTCTCCTTATCTTAGAAAAAGGACATGCCGAGAGTTAGAAGTCAGTCATTGGTCAGTTAATAAGTCAGCCCTGCCCTCATACTATAAACTCTTAAAGTAGGACATTTATCGTTGTGGAAGCGAGAAGCCGCTGCGTGCAGTACACATCTGCGGCTCGCTTCCATGGCGGAAAAAGGCCTGCTTTAAGAGTTCCTGGTAAGGAGGCAGGTAAAGCCTGCCGTGTTTAGGTATCATGTTTAGTAGAGGCTCGTAATAAATGCACGTAGATCAATTCCTGTTTCTCCAGTCTTCTGCCCTAATTTTGACCTCGTACTTCGAAAGACAACGTGTTTTCTTTTCCAATATAAGCTCCCATACAAAGTAACGAACACAACACATGCATTGTGTTGGTGGAATATTATACAGCCAGATACGAAACCAACTACCACCAACTAACCAGTAATTACGCTCATCAATTAGGCAACATTATGAATAGCTCGGATTCCGTGGGCATCATTAGCCTGCCATCCTAAACTGTTAACCACGAGATGCCTGCATTGCTGAGCAGAACATTGCGATCGTCGATCTAATTACATACATTTTGGTATTGATTGGGAATCCAATGCATGATGGATACCTCACTGGTATTGAAGTATCCAACATCAATCCACATCGTATACCTTCGTGAATCGATATTAATTTCATTATGAATTAAAAAATGTTTGACCTGACTTAATTTAAGGGCACGTCGGTATCGATAAATGTATACTTGTATTTTTTGTTTTATTCTTTTACCAGCAATGTTTCTCTATCTTTTGACTAATGAATATTGGATGGTGCCGCTTTCCTTATTCTTCACCAGTTCTTCGCCGTGTTAAGGATGCCGCCTTCAGTGATCTGGATCACTATATCACCCGTTTTCCTATGCATTATAGTGGTATACTTTCTTTCACTTTATCTTGGCTCTAACCCAAAACCTTCAACCGGGGATGGAAAATGTAGTGCTTTGAAACCACTGCCTTCTTCTTTCAACAAATTAAATAATATAATAATTATTTTTGGTATGACTAAAATTAAATATCGCATTATAACAATGAAAACTATCAAGGCCAATGCGGAACTCATTTCTCGCGGCTCTCATAGAGAACTAACAAATAAATCACCATAAACTTTATTAGGTCGGAAGGCGCTCAGTGCATGCTAATTAAAGACGAATGTTATGAATAATTTACTTCGACCTGACACCACAAAGTAGGTAGGAACAGAAAGTTAAACTCTTGCCTTCCTATAAGCAAATTAAATTATTGACTTATTGTGATTCGAATTCGAATAAAGGAGCCTAAACTATTCCTTTTTTTTTGGAAAAAAAATCTTGGAACGAGGGCAGCATTGTGCGGTCTGTTACACCTTCACGACTAAACCGCTGGAAGGATTTTGATGAAATTTGGCATGAAGAAAGAGAAAGGCTACTTAACGCGGGCTAAGCCGCGAGCAAAAGCTAGTGTATCATAAAATCCGATAGGACTTTAGTTCTACTCTACCTACTTCCTCAAAAATATATCGGTGTGGACCTTTTAAAGTAACCTGTATAGTAGTAGTGTAACCGAGCCTCTACCTTGTGACGTAATCAGTGTCGAGTTTGGATTCCGTCCAAAAAGGGAACTTTTCAACTACCCTCTATGAATTATGAATAATTTTATATTATGTACTGGTGAAATGGAAATTGGTTCGCTCCGGGCCAGGGCGGTGTAGGTCATAGGAATAATAACCAGATTTATAAGATCCTAAATTAAGCTTGGTGGTGTAGTGCTTGTGTCTTTTTAGGGGTCCGTACCCAAATGGTAAAACGGAACATTATTACTAAGACTCCGCTGGCCTTGCTGCCGCTTGGCTTGGCATTCAACCAATAAAGAAAATTATTTTATTTAGTATGATCGTAGTAGGTTACTACTACGATCATACTAAATTAAATACATAATCTATCTTGAGAGGTTTTCAAGTATTTAACATGTTACGTAGACTGTTATAACTACATACGTAATCCCCCGTCTGCTACGCCGTAGACTGTATCTACTAACAAATACTTCAGCTGATACCTATGGAACTAGGAACTCAATAATAACGTTTAACATACAAATGTTCAAATTGACAAAGGAAATTTGAAAGAATGGTAGACACGAGCGGGACTCGAACCCGACAGATCATACTGCAGAGCTACGTCACGGTTCAGCGAAGGTCGCAGGTTCGAGACTCGCTCGTGTGCACAAATTTTCAATTTCCTTTATCAGTTTAGTTTCAAGCTTAGACACTAAAAATCATGTACAAGATCTTTAAATTCTAAGTTAACAATTTGAAATTCAAAGTCACTAAAAATTTTGAAATAATAATAAAACAATTTTTTGCATACGAGGGTCAAACTGAAAGTTCTTAGAAAATCAAAAACTGATTACATTAGCCAGTTATTAGTTTTATTATATCTTTTCAAAATATTGTCCATTCACGTCAATACACCGCTGCATGCGATGGAACCACTGGGAAAAGCACTTTGCCCACTCGTCTTTAGGGTTCTCTTCAATGGCATCGCGATACGCAGCCACCGCTTCTTCAGCATTCATAAACCGCTTTCCTTTAAGTTTTTCTTTAATTTTTGGAAATAATTAAAAATCACAAGGGGCGAGGTCGGGGCTATACGGCGGGTGACCCAGTAATTCAACGTTTGATGTCGCCAAATAGTCGATCGTTCGCTTAGCGGTGTGCGACGAGGCGTTGTCGTGGTGAAGGAGGATCCTACTGCGAGGTCGTTTCTCTCGAACTTTTTCCAAGACAAGTGGCAAACAATTGGTAGTGTACCATTCTGCAGAAACTGTTTTTTGATCCTCTAACACAATTGTTGCGAAATGACCTATCCTTCCAAAGAACGAGGCCACCATTTTTTTTCCCGCACTTCGATCTCTCTTCACTTTAGTTGGCAACCTCTCGAAAGGAAACACCCACTGAGCAGATTGTCTTTTGGTTTCAGGATCATAACAGTAAATCCAGCTTTCGTCACCTGTTAGTATGTCGAACACAGCATTTGAGTCACCTCCGTTAAATCTTTCAATCATTTTACGGCACCAATCCACACGATGGAGTTTTTGAGCCTCAGTCAAATTATGAGGTATCCACCGGGCGCAAAGCTTCCTGACTGCTAAATGTTCGTGGAGGATTTTGTGCACTTGACTCATACCGATGCCTAAGCTTGTCCGAATCTGCTGATAGGTCACTCTTTTGTCAGTCTCTATCATACGCCGCACAACACAGATGTTATCTTCAGTCGTCGCCGTAGAAGGCCGTCCCTCACGTAAATCATCAGTGAGATTAGTGCGACCACGTTTAAACTCATTAAACCAGTTGTAAACTGTCGCACGAGATGGGGCTTCATCGTGAAAGGCCTATCGTAGTCTATCATAACTTTCTTGTTGACTTAAATGACATCGAAAGTCATAAAAAATCATTGCACGAAAATTTTCTCGTGTTAAATTCATGTTGACGTGACACAGACAATTTTCAATTTGCCGCCAAATCGTAAAACAAATGACAAATTAATGAAATATATACTCAGTAATATTGGCAAAGAGTTCTATTTTCAAATTTTAGAATTATTTTTTTATTATATTGTTTATAAGTGGCCAGTTCTAAGAACTTTCAGTTTGACCCTCGTATTTTACACAATGTACCAGGTACTGTATTCTATACGTATACATACAGTACTCACACATCAGGTCACAAAACAGGCATTTCTTCAAGAAACCAAAGTACACAAACAATAATATTGTTCGTTACATTAGATATTACAACTTAGCCTAGCCGACGACGTAACTCGGTGAAACTAATACAGCGGTATGAATTGGTAATGCTTCAGCCAAATTTGAAACTTCGATCAGTTTGACCTGAAACCAGGTAAGCTTCCATTTGGAATTCATATTTGTTTGAATAACGATTGGATGGTTGAATATTCCGGGCACAATAACAAGTTAGTTTATGAAAGTATAATGTTTACAATATGTAGCGCGTTATTACTTTATAACATACCTAACCCTGTTATAACTACGCTATGTATTATTTACAGAGCAACCGTGGACTTATTTGGAATTTCTTGGGAAGAATGTATTGGTACCTTAATATCATATTTGAAATCTTGTGCTTTTGTAGGCTATATGATATAAAATCTTATTATGATGGAGATGACTAAATACGTAAAGGATATAAATTGATAAAGGAAATTTGAAAAATGATGGACACGAGAGCGACTTGTGGGACCTTCACCGTTCCGTGGTGCAGCTCTGCAAACTGAGCTATCGTGTCGCCGCTCACACTCATCGAATTTCAAGTTACCTATTAGGATTTAAGTCTCAAAAGTGACGTGACGTCTAAGACCATCACAGTCTACTGTAGACCGGCCAATGTACATACAATAGCAACAGTATGCAAAGTAGTGTCACTAATTTAAATGTTATTACACAAAGTACTATGTAACCGTGTGAATGTAGAGATACACACTAAAGTGAAGGAGAAACACGAGGAAAGTTGACCCTGTCTTCATTGTGAGATTCGTATATCGGATACAACAGATCTATCAATATATATGCTTTATGCAGAGATTTAAAAAAAATGTCGCACACAATTTTTTGCCCCGTGTACAACCCTTAGCGCAGCAGTCCAATCGCTTAGCCACTGTACCAATTAGTTTAGCAGCAATTGAATGTTTTTCAATTTTTTTATCATTTCACAAACCCAAAGCGTTGACGTCAAAACGTGATCAAATTCCAAATCAATTCGAACGAAACATAACCCACGTAAACCAATAACACGAGAATCTAAACAAATAAAACAAACACGAAATATCTAAACAAATAAAACAAACACAGAACAAAATGGATACTGTTGTAGTTTTTCGGTATAATTGAACGGACGTGAACACAAATCGTGGTGGTTGTCTGCACCGAAACGGCAATTAACCCGTGACCTAGTTCAGGCCAGGCCAATACCGTGTACACGCAGGACATTGTAATCATCCTGTATGTTACTAACGTGTATGTTACTGCTGTATAAATACGTTTTACTATTGTATGGGAAATCTTGTGGGCTATTTTGGAAGGAAACTGTTAATAACTTGAAAGAACAATGAGAATGTAAGAAGTCAGAAGTCATGGTGTTAAAAGTCTTATATCTATCTATTAGACTGCAGTGAGGCGGTTACAGGTAGATTTTATTTTACGACCCTGAAGGAATATAAAATTAGCTTAATGACTGTGATTTGTTTTTTAAAACACACACGTTTCAGATTAAATAAGCCCAAGTAATAAATCTTAGTACATGTAATGAGCAGGTATACAATTCTGGTATATTAAGTTAGCGGCAAAAATAGACCAAGTCATTTAAGTACCAAGTGCTATATATAAAGGCTTTAACATCAAAAAAATTATGAATGTTCTAGTAACATTTGAATAATTATTTAGGTAAGGCGTGTAGGAGGTTTCTGCGAGGCTATTAGGTCACAATTGTGAAGAGAGCTCAAGTGGTACCTTTTTAATAATGTTGAGCAAATTCAACATTTCATTGCCTTTATTACCTAGCTCAGTACATAAATAGAAATTACATATTTGGTTCGTTTTCGTGCCTATTATGTTATTGAGTGTACTTGTAAAGTATTAGCTGCTTTATTGGTGTGTTGCCAATGCCTTAATCAAATTACCATTTTTTGCTCGAAATGTATAAAACAGAATTCTCTTTTATACCTACATTTAGAGAAAAAAAATGATAATTTATTGTTCTTCTTCTATGGGACTGGTTTTTACTAGTCGTTGATTGGAAAGGCTGTCATGGGGTAATGGTTTACCAATTATTTGATGGGACTTAGTGCCATCACTTATGAAAAGGTGTCATGGAAAAACGTCGATATCCCCTGTTACGAAAAATACATATTGTAAAGGTGAATCAAAACACGTGATATAGAAAACCTTTTTCAAAACCTCACCCGTCTGTCAAGCTCCCTGTGTACTAATGTGACAAACGTTTAATATGACTAAGGGCTGGGTGTTTCAACTTCAATTGATACACGTACATGAAAAAATATCATTTTTTTTTTGTTTTCTACTTATTTTTATCCAATGGAACATCGCTTCATGTTTTACATGCGTTAAACATTTTTTTTCTTTTGGTAGATAAACCATTGTCGACTATTATGCTAATTTCAAGTGAGGGACAAACATCTCCTATAATTAATCGTTATTTTTTGACATACATACGTAACTGTTTAAAATAACTCGCCCTAAAGGATTACCCGATCTACGATGTAATAAACATGTAAGCGACATACCTTAGTTTAACATTCATTTTGAATTTCAAATCGTTGTTTAAATTTAGATTTATCGCGGACTGGAAGTATGGATAACATAGGTTTATTAATACGAATTGAATGTGTGTTATGTCTGAGAATAGGCGAGTGTTGCGACACTTGTACAAACATTTTATTATAAGGTCCTTTATAAACTGTACCTATATAGATACTGATTTACCTCTGACGAATGGGAATAGCTCGCCTCCCTTCACGTGCAATATATGACTGGCTTGGATAATGGGTGTTTTACAGACTCCTATTAAACGAGAAAATGTATGCTTACCTATTCCTATTCCATATACTCTTATCGAAGATTACAAGAATTGTATGTATTATAGTCTGGGATTTGTCATAGCTCATGCCGATACGAAGAAGATTTGCCTGCAGCTATAAAAAGAGTATTGTTTTTCTCGTGACTATACTAAGAAAACTTTTTTACCATGAAACTAATTATGGATTTATAACTATCAAACATTTATTTATTTAGAAACGTAATTGTATTAGTTTTATAAAATAACGCTACTCCTTCAAGCCGCATCTTTCCCGCATTTCTACAAGGAAACACGTAGCAGCACAATAAACACGAACCCATCAAAGGCAAGCGTATCGACGTCATTCACACGCCATTACACTCTACAGACATTAACTCGTGTATGAGGTAGTTTACAACGGGTTGGTTATTAAACTTTATTTATTTATACTTCACCGCATATCAGCACGACATTAAAGTTTAATTGAATTGTAATTATGGATTTGAAGACTTTTATTCATATTATATTTTACAACATACTTTTGTCCACACTACAACCTACGTTAAAAAATATATATACAAAAGAAAAAAATAAAACGAAAGATTTAAATTGTTAGTTATTTGACACGGTCGAAATTAGTCCTATAGGATAAGGTACCTTCAAAAGTACTTGGTAACGTAAATCTATTAATATAATCATTATTAGATTTAATATTGAGACTCGAAATTCGTCCTCTAGGATAGGATATCTTCGACTTATCTATGGATCGTTGTCATGAAAACATGTTAAATATTCTGTCATTTTGACATTAGGTATGTGTTTGACGTTAGTTTTTTTTACAATCGACAAAGTATTACTTTTTAACTTTTTAGTTGCTGGTTGTACTTTACAAGTTTTTCAGTACATTATGCGCTGTAGTTATCAATTCACTCGCCGAAGACAATTATACCAATACTCCCAGGTCCAAACATAGTCGATCACGAAGCCCATATAAAGCCGTTAACATTAACAGTGTGATATATAGCTGGCTATATTATGCGATATCACGAAACGGTTTACCTAGAAAACATCAAAACTACACAACACAGGCCCATCAAACCCAAACGTCATTCGCACACCATTACACCGAACGGACATTAAATCTAACGTTATCGCCCGACGTCGGCCATTTCCCGACGTCAAGCAACAATCTAGAGTAGTCCCGTGAATAAATCAGCTGGGGTACCTCTGATCCCTTAAATAAGTGGGCTCTCGTGTGTGAAATATCGAGTACGGGTGAGTTCGTGACGCGTGTACGTCAATGTGGGTGTGACAGGATTACATATTAACATTTTATAATTAACTATTATACTTATACATAACATCACGCCTGTATTCCCCGAAGGGGTAGGCAGAGGTGCAAATATAGTACACCCACATTTCGCCAGTTATGTTTTTAGGTCTGAGACTTAACTATTATGTACATATTAAAATCAATTAACTAAATGGCGCAGTGGTTAAGCGATTGGACGGCTGCGCTAAGAGTTACGGGTTCTATACCCACATGGTACAAAAATTTGTGAAATCATAGATGTTTGTCTCGAGTCTTAGCGTTTAAGTATGTCATATTATATGTTTGTGGAACGCACCCACGATACAGGAAAAAATAATAATGTGGGGCGAGGTTAAAAAAAACAAAACTAGAAAACTGTTAAAGGTACAACAAATCTTTGACAGGTTTTGAAAGCATGCTTATAATAAGAGATACATGTTTCATTTTGCATAAATTGTAGACGTTTATAAGACACGAATCCATGCATGTGAATTAGGTATGAGTGACTTGCATCACCTTGGCGTACCTTTAGAAATATTTCATGCATAATATTAGCGTGTAAGCTTTGCAGGTGCGTCACACCAGTCTCTACCGTCATATTCACACTAAAACAATTAATAATTCACTTATATCAACGGTCACATAATGCTAATGTTATTTTAAAGAAACAATTTTTATGTAACTGATGCAAATAATGCTTTTTACATTTCTCATTCCCAGTAACTGTATTTTTTACCACGTTCCGTGCTTCGGAAGGCACGTTACGCCGTTGGTCTTGCGCCTGATCTCCCTCCGGTCCTGTCGGTCTGCCGTCCCATCGGACTATGAGAGTGAGGGTATAGGGAGTGCACCTGTGTCGGCGCGCATACTTGTGCACTATAATATCTCCTGCGTAGTTGGCTAGTCTTAGCTGCGCCAGGCCGCTGTGACCGTAATTCCGTCAGAACATTATTGTATAATGATTTGATCCACTCTCTAATAAGTAAAAATATTAAATTATGCACATAATTATTATCTGCACAGATACGTAGTAGATTGTATCTTAAAACAAAATATATTTTAAATTGCAAATTCATAGCATCTTCCCCAGTGTCCCGTCTCGCTTGTCGCACACATCATTACAATTCAGGCGGCGTACACAATGAAGCGACACGTACGTCGGCCATCCTTCAAGCAGGACGAATATTGTGACGCGACGCGACTATCCGCCTACCTCCGATATATTATTATGTAAAGTATTAGCAGGTAGAGTTGCGTAACATCCTACGAGATAGTCTATTTAGTCTATCTAATATCCATTTAAACTAATATTGTATGCAAAAGTTACTCTGTCTGTAAACCGCTGAACCGATTCTGATGAAATTTGGTACGAATTAAACTTGAACCCCCAGATAGGACACGGACTACTTTTTACCATAAAAGGAGAAACAAGGCAATACATACATACATAAAAGTCACGCCTGTTTTTCTGATGGGTAGGCAGAGACCAAGGATTTCCATTTTCTACGATCCTAGCATACTTCTTTCGCAGCATTCTCATGCATCACAATCCTTATACACGCTCGTCGGTTTAGGGTACTCCTCTCTAGCCCTTTTTACATAACATCTCCGATTTGGTCATATAAGGCTATAATAAGTGTATATTACTACTCGTTTATTACCATAGGATGGATAGCTATACTAAAGACGAAAACTATGCTTAATGACGCTTAATGTCCTGAATTCTATTAATACCGATTTCGGCAAGTTGTTGCTGTCTACGTCTTGGCATTAAGCAACATGCTACGGCTGGTCTAAAGCCGTGACTGTAATGAACATTAGTATACGAGGGTCAAACTGAAAGTTCTTAGAAAATCAAAAACTGATTACATTAGCCAGTTATTAGTTTTATTATATCTTTTCAAAATATTGTCCATTCACGTCAATACACCGCTGCATGCGATGGAACCACTGGGAAAAGCACTTTGCCCACTCGTCTTTAGGGTTCTCTTCAATGGCATCGCGATACGCAGCCACCGCTTCTTCAGCATTCATAAACCGCTTTCCTTTAAGATTTTCTTTAATTTTTGGAAATAAATAAAAATCACAAGGGGCGAGGTCGGGGCTATACGGCGGGTGACCCAGTAATTCAACGTTTGATGTCGCCAAATAGTCGATCGTTCGCTTAGCGGTGTGCGACGAGGCGTTGTCGTGGTGAAGGAGGATCCTACTGCGAGGTCGTTTCTCTCGAACTTTTTCCAAGACAAGTGGCAAACAATTGGTAGTGTACCATTCTGCAGAAACTGTTTTTTGATCCTCTAACACAATTGTTGCGAAATGACCTATCCTTCCAAAGAACGAGGCTTTTTTTCCCGCACTTCGATCTCTCTTCACTTTAGTTGGCAACCTCTCGAAAGGAAACACCCACTGAGCAGATTGTCTTTTGGTTTCAGGATCATAACAGTAAATCCAGCTTTCGTCACCTGTTAGTATGTCGAACACAGCATTTGAGTCACCTCCGTTAAATCTTTCAATCATTTTACGGCACCAATCCACACGATGGAGTTTTTGAGCCTCAGTCAAATTATGAGGTATCCACCGGGCGCAAAGCTTCCTGACTGCTAAATGTTCGTGGAGGATTTTGTGCACTTGACTCATACCGATGCCTAAGCTTGTCCGAATCTGCTGATAGGTCACTCTTTTGTCAGTCTCTATCATACGCCGCACAACACAGATGTTATCTTCAGTCGTCGCCGTAGAAGGCCGTCCCTCACGTAAATCATCAGTGAGATTAGTGCGACCACGTTTAAACTCATTAAACCAGTTGTAAACTGTCGCACGAGATGGGGCTTCATCGTGAAAGGCCAATCGTAGTCTATCATAACTTTCTTGTTGACTTAAATGACATCGAAAGTCATAAAAAATCATTGCACGAAAATTTTCTCGTGTTAAATTCATGTTGACGTGACACAGACAATTTTCAATTTGCCGCCAAATCGTAAAACAAATGACAAATTAATGAAATATATACTCAGTAATATTGGCAAAGAGTTCTATTTTCAAATTTTAGAATTATTTTTTTATTATATTGTTTATAAGTGGCCAGTTCTAAGAACTTTCAGTTTGACCCTCGTATTCTAAGCCTAACGGTACGGTATTCAACTTAAATGCTTAATTGGCAAACAAGGGTAAAATACCTGACTCTTGCGTGGTCGAGCCTAGCCGTCGCCAGTGGTCGACTATAACTAGAAAGGGCGTAATTTCGACTACCTTAGTCTGATTCGTACTGAAAATCTGTGGAAAGATACTACGTTTATTACATAAAGGAAACTTTGTCTTCAGATTGACAAGAATTGAAATACCAATTGTATCACTTCTTTCACGTAGTGTAAGTAAGATTCAAAGCCTTTATATTTTGTGAAGGCCTGAAAACACCAATTGACCTTCTCTACCGTCGCGTTCGACGTTCGTGCCTTATTAAAACATAACATAACATAATATCACGCCTGTATTCCCCGAAGGGGTAGGCAGAGGTGCACATATAGTACACCCACATTTCGCCAGTTATGTTTTAGGTCCCATGTAATAGGGGGCGAGCCTATTGCCATCAACCGGGCACAAATCCAGACTCCGTGCTGCTACTGAGAATTACCTAATGGAAAAACCCAGTAACACTTTGCCCGACCCGGGATTCGAACCCAGGACCTCGTGCTCAGCAGTCGCGCTTAGCAACCACTAGACCAACGAGGCAGCCTTATGATTATTATCGTGCCTTATTAAATTTTAAATAGGTATTTTAAGAAAAAGCATGACTCATACACTTTTAAGTTCAAAACGATGTAATCCGATACCTTAATCTACATTTTTACATCATCAGTCATTTTTATCGACACCTTTATAATCCAGAACTTTTAAGTACTCACTACTAAACCCAAGTCCAGCAAGGGGTCAAAAACGGGTAGTATGACTAACCCAATATAACGGTCCCACTCATTTTAAGCAACCAGGAAACCATAAAGACGTAGGTTAACAAACCCGTAAACAAGAGCAGCCGAAACTCAACGTGTTCGGATTATTCAATCACTTCCCTCAAGTAATTGCTTTTGTTTCCTTCAGTACCTTATAAGGGACAGTGATGGTGTCAAAGGAAAATAACTGAGTGATAAAGGAATAACGCCTGATCAATCTAATGGCTGTGAGAACGATCCAATCATGCCGGGTTTGATACTCAAGTCAGGCGTGTGCTTTGTATTAGGTATTCGTAATAGGTATAAAATTATTATTTTATCACTTCATTAGTTGCGCTGTCGCAAGTTGAGTGTGAAGTCTTGGGTACTTAATAGCCATCCGGGTTTTGGAATTGTACTGCCTATTGCTCGGGCTTTATGAGGATGTTTGCGACAATTACGTATCTCTGCCCACAAACGCAGGGGCACATGATACCTAAGTATGTCCAGCACACTATTACCCCATAATTTATATCATAAGCCTTAATTATAACGTTGAAAATCAAACAATAGCATGGATCCAGTGGGTAGCATGAGTCTGGCTGACCCTTTGTTAAAAATGCCTCAAGATATTGAGATGAAGATAAAGAACTTAAAAAACTTAAAGAACATAAAAAAAAAGTTCAATACAAAAAAGAACAATATATTAATAGTACTAACAGACCGATCATTACTCTCCGTATCATTAAACACCAAATTCAATTACAATTAAATAAATTATTCGCAAACGTGCAAAAAATGCAGACCACATTTGAAACGGAGCGTAATGTCAGCGGATGTCAAAAACTAATGCCGGTAGCAATCATATTCTCATCTGTGGAAGTCGGCATTGTCAATGAAGATGATTGCCTGTACCTACTGTGTTATTAGGTGATTGTATCGAGGAGATCTGCCAATCTTCAGTGACGTAATACCAGGTACAGAGCGTGAATTGTTTAGAATAATAATGTGCAGTATTACGCATCGTGGGAATATGAATAATTAACCCTTTGAGCGCCGCGCCATAACTCTACCAGGAGACAATATCAAATCGTAACCTCTGTGTAATGTTATAACAAACAATAATCGTAATAAATGTTATGATTAGATATTGTCGTCTAATAAAATCGTAGCGTGGAGGTGAAAACGCGTATCTTCCATTTAAGTGTAGCGTTCAAAAGGTTAATTGGCGGTGTCGTTTGATATCGTTTTTAGAGTAGGCAGGTAAAGAGGTCAGCTTGCTACTAAATGTCATTGCAATAAAGTAATTTACCAAATTATAGATCCTCCTCTAGAATATGAATTGTCGCATGAGAAAGTTGTTTTAGTTAATTCACACTCACTATTTAAGGGTCAAAACCTGAATAGCACTGAATTTGAAATAGTATTTTTTAAACGTTAGAAACTTAACAATCTTTGACGGGTCGGTGAACTAACGTCGACTACCTGCGACAGCTAGGGACTACTACAAAAACAAAAAGATCGTCAGAATTACGGTTGGGATCTGTTAAAATATTGCGATAACAAACTAGCTTTAACCTTAACATAACACGCCTGTATTCCCCGAAGAGGTAGGCGGAGGTGTACTTATAGTATACCCTATAACCATTTTACCAGTTATGTTATAGGTCCTAATGTAATAGGGGGCAAGTCTATTGCCATCAACCGGGCATAAGTCCAGACTCCGTACTGCTACTGAGAACTACCTAATGGAAAAACCCAGTAACACATTGCCCGAGCCGGGTCCTAAAACCTCAGCAATAACGCTTAGTAACTACTAGACCAACGAGGCAGTCTAGCCTTGAGCCTGTAAATACATAATATTATTGATTAATTATCAGTAATATTATTGACTATACAAAGTATATTACTGCAAAACCTAACCTAATTTCCTACCGTATTCAATTACCCGTTACGTTTCAGTCCAACGTGTTACTCCCTAGAACACTATGTCCGTATGAATACCGTCTACAAAACATAAAGGAATTTAGCGCTGGTCATAAAGCAAAATAAAATGTCTCCTAAATAATAGTGGGATTATGAAACATTCTGGGGAACGTTAGGATGAAAATGAAGACTCATAATACATTCACATTTCAAATGCATGCATGATAAAGTTTGAAGCGACGGAAGCCGGTACAAATTGTATTTCGTAACTATAATTCCCAGTGGCGATCGTAAAACAGAGAGAATAATCAACCTGCAACTTCACCGGCGACGCTACAGCTAGGACACGCAAACAGTCTTGGTACTTGACTTATCAATAAACAGTATTCTTAAGATCTTGTCGTCAAAATAAAAACTGTCCCGCTATATCAAATCTTTACATTGCAGGGCTTTTTGCGGTCAATTATACAATCAGATTTCAAACGAATTAAAATTATTATAATAACTTTCAAAAGACCTTTTTTTCCAGGTTGTTTCAGAGAAGAGCAGTTAAAATGACAGCTAAATGTCGTCAAAACACTCAAGTACACCACAAACAACTTGGACAACGGCCAAAGGAAGAAAAAAAAGTTCCAGACATAATAATATTACGATTCTAAAATA
Source organism: Abrostola triplasia (assembly GCA_946251915.1). Classification (NCBI taxonomy): domain Eukaryota; kingdom Metazoa; phylum Arthropoda; class Insecta; order Lepidoptera; family Noctuidae; genus Abrostola; species Abrostola triplasia. The sequence continues at coordinate 1,143,303 of OX276434.1, read as the reverse complement.
TATAGATACACCATACTTTATTGTAGTACACCATAATATATTACTGATTAAAACATGACACACACATCCCATCACAACTTTAACAGACACTATTTACTAAAAACAAAACACTCTTGATATTATATACTACGTCAAGTGTCAAGACTGGCGAGCGCTCGGCTCCCTGAATATGCAACGCGAAGACACACGAGTCCAACTTACCGCAGACAGATAACAAAGTAAAACTGTAAGGACATACACATAAACTTTACCTTGGACAGGAATTCTATTTACATTAGAACGTCATATAGAAATTCTACTGGATAAACTTCGGGTGATAGATATAACTTTTGAGTACATAGCTATACAGCTACTAAGTACATGAAATTTAAATGGACTTAGGAAAGTCCGGATAGATTTAAAAGCTCTTAAAACATTCTAATTAATTAAGAAATGTACCACATTTTACAGTAATAAAATGAATTTTAAAATGCAAATGGTAAAAGGCATTACTAGCACGAGAACATCTCGACAATTTTTCATAAATAAATTGGAATAATATGACTGCATTCTAGATTTTAGTTTTATATCACCAACACATAAGATATTGGATCAGATGCATAAGTATGCACGATAAACTAAAAACAACGAATAATAATGCAGTTCAAAGCAACGTATTGTATATAAACGACGTAAACATTTCCACGAACTATCTACACCATCATACTATTCTTAAACTTATAATTATAAAGAACAAAAACCAAACATTAACTTTGGAATTAACAAAGTTATTTACGCTCAGAAAGCATCCGTTCAAAGAGCACAAACAGCCGAAGACTTTCCTAGAAATTTAATAGAGCAGCGTTCTAGCCTCGCATAAATTTCCCAGACACCTATCCAGTGTTTCAGACAGTGCTAAGTATGGCCCTAAGGCGTTTGTTCCTTAAGAGAAATAAACGCAAAACTCTCGACTTGAAATACAGCTTGGATGCTAATCGGGAAGCACCGCTATTTATTTACACAACCAATAAAAATGTCGGCGATATGTTAAGATTAATTTGTTCTACCGATTCTAGTATTATAAAAATGTAACAATAAACCTCAATACATGTAGCACTTCGACAAAAAGAGCCTGTTATGAAGCTCGCCCTTACAGCGTCTTTACTAATGTTAACCCATATAAGACTTATCGAATATTAGAATAAATACAAATCTTTTTTTGGAAGATGTTAATGTATAGAATGAATATAGATATTATAGGCCCATTTTGCTTTAGAAATAATAACTGTACTGTTTTACTCTTATACGTGTCGGATTATAAATCTGAAACGGTCTATAGGACACAATATAAATCAGCGATAAGCCTAGGCCTCGTATTTCTAATAAATCGTTGACCACTTAACCGTTTACTAATTTCTTGGGCACCATTCCGAATCCCATAATAGTCCCTTTTATTTTTTGCTTTCGACGCCTCACAATGGTTTCCATTGTAACAGGCCTGCGCGACCTTTTTACAATATCTGTCTATTGTAACCGACTATTTATAGGCTTTTTTTCTCGTCACTTGTCCCGACTTGTCGAACGAATCCGACAAGTCCCGACATGATTTCCAAACGGCCAAAAATAACAGTTCCAATTTTGAGAAATATTTTTTACGCTTCGATGTCGAAGTTGTCATTAAAAACGCTTTTGTTAAGCCATGATTAGGCTTAATTGTAACAAGCTTTTTGAAGGTACACTCGATATAAGGTTGTTCTGGGAATAAAATAAAAGGAATCGTATCCATACAAATGATAGTGAAGACGATTAACGCCTGCGCCAATCGGATCGAGATTAACATATTATAATACTAATGTTAAGATTACGCTCAATACTTGGAATTCTCTCATTCACACATGATATTATCGCAAACGATACCACATCGATATATTGTACGATTCTCACAGAAATTAGGTATAAAGCCAGTTTTATGTGCCGTAAAATGTATGGAGATGAAATAACGTGTTTCATACAATGTATCACCGCGAAACGTATGTGTAATAACGATGTGATGTGTTCTGGTAACGCTGATGCCAAAGTGCTCGACATTTGGTTTAAGAGCAATAAAAGGAATATTAATATTTAGAATCACCGTGAACCAAGGGCAACAGAATTCGAGTAAGAAACGAAGGTCGAAATTAGAATTACGACAGTGGAGTTTAAAAGCCACTATTTTTGAAAATCACTATAATTTTAACTTGTACAATTGGTACATTTTATAGTCATGAAATATCTCATGCATTATACACAAACTTGGGCAAAATACATTTTATATAAAGTTATACATACAAGTTCGTAGATACTAAACACAAACTACAAACTTATCAATATATTTCTATAAATATACTTAAGACTAAACAAGACCTTGAACTAAATTTGTTTTTTATTGCTTTTTTAAAGTACACAATTAGGAGAACCAGCGCCGAACCTATAAAATGTTTTTAGAACCTAGTTTGGTATTACAAGCGTTTACTCATAATCCTGAAAGACCTTGTTATATGTGAATACAATCTATGATGATTTCTCTTCGATTATAATTCATGCAACTAACATAGTCATATTATCAATGACAAACACTTCCTTCTTTCTTATAAAAATTAACAATGTTAAACCACTGTTTAACTATACCTGTCACTATCGTTTTCATGTCAAAGAATAGAGATGTTAAAAGAAGAAAAGGTGAACGTAGACTACGATTTAGCAGCAAGAGTGGAAATGTCAATTCCCGAAAACGGTAGAACAAATTACAATACTGTTACATTGAAAACTCGGCGTCGATTTAACACGGCACTTTCTTAAATGACCGCCTGTTGGCGAGTATCGACCGCAAATTGCATAATTTCGACGCCCGACACCGGCCGTCATAATAACAACACGACACAGTAATACCGCGTGTGGTGCGGGCGGTGAGCGTTCGGAGATGGTCGACATTTTATGATTGAATTGCTTTTATTTGGGAAAATAAATGGTTTATCATTACTGTCAGTAAATATTGTCTTGATATGTTTTCAAATCGACGTGGAATCGATAAATATTCCATCTCCTCCAGATCACAGGGGACCATCTCGTTATTACTTGGCACTTTTGACAAGCAATGTAATGTGGGTGTCTATAATATACACTGTGCAGTACTGATTGGGCTCAACCCCGTGGCAATGCTTAGTGAAAACTTGACTTTAGATTTGCTGAGCAATATTTAGTAAGTCTGATATCAGTTTAAACCCATAAATGATCCAAGCTATTGTCACATACCAAGACCTTTCTCTCTCTCAAGCACTAAATCCTTTATCCCTGAATCTCTGTGAGCTTTGGGACCTGTCAAACTTCTGTCCAAGTGTAGCCCGCTGCCCGCTCATCAACTGTTGCCGACAAAATACTCGGACAGGCGATACGATCTTCGATACGACGCCAACAAAAAGAAACGCCGTTATTTCCCACGGGGTGTGGAATTCTTGTGCCATTTCGGACACAAGCCTTTTGTGATCCCCGCCCGACTGTCCGCTAGATTATACCTTTAATATTGAAACTGTTCACACTGAGAATAGGTTCTATGTTTCGGATAAGTAAAGCTTTATATTTTTAGTGGGGAGTTTCATATTAGAATTTACGTCCGTAAAACAATTTTAGGTGGATCAGACCTTTGAATTAGTGGTTCAGTAAATTTAATTTCATGGTACGTATCTTTATTTTAATATCATAAGTATGCTGTACGTATAAAAAATGAACGAGTCATTGATCGCGCTATACTCTGTATGGACAATGCATAGCACTAAAATTAGTCGTGGAACAACATTAATGACTTAGTCGTACACTTTTAGTAGAGTTGACCAAGACACTAGACTTGACGCAAAGATGGTCGGTCGATGGAGCAAGTTGACCAAAAGAAAGTTGGGGTTAAACTAAAATACTAAAAACTGATGGGACGTCCAAAAAAACGAGAAGTACAACAAGGAATAAATAGAAGGCGTAGTAGTGAACCTAGCTGCGTGTGAGTTTGACCAAATAATAACAATTTTATAAAACAAAGGATGATCCCGAAAGAGGTGAACCATTCTACATTCAGGGCCAAAGCAGTTCTTTAAACCACAAGGCAAATGAACGTGTTTATCGTTTACCACATTTTATGGCTAACACCATAGAGACGTCGATTGAGTCACATCGTAAACTACGACTCTAATAAACCCTTTCATGCATTGACTATTATCTGCCAGTCATTTCAATGATTGAGTATTATAGAGATTACCAGTTATTAAAACACTAGTAGAGAACGCCAGCTGTATAATGTAAGTACCAAGTATACCTACCATCAGTAGCGGGATTCTTATTTATTTTTAGTATACTTTTATGTATTATCTAATATTGGGACATTTCCCTTACACTGAATCAAATACACAATGTATGCTCTATTTTTACCAGCCAATTTTGCGATGCCTACAAAATGTATATTTCAGTTAACATATTTTCCTAATCCTTACGAAAAAAAGGCAGAAAATAATACCGATCAATCCACGCTTTCATCCTTTTATAAATCTAAAAATAAAAGGAAGAAAATCCCACAGATAGGTAGCCAACGAATTCTGGGACTATCGCAATCAAAACTCCATTTGTCGGTATGAATACCTCGTTACGAACTAGCTCACCTTAAAGACGTTATCCTTAAGGATAATACATGTAACCGGTGGAGGATAAGCAAATAAAACTGAGTGGTTCTGACATTGTAGTACAATGAAATTGTGTGAGATCGCTCGTGGATCGCTCACATAAAGTTCTGCTGATGCTAAGTTTTGAGGCTTTGAAGTTAGCGGGTTGAAAATCAGGATAGCAAATCATCAACTACATTATTTTTAATTGCTTTAAAACGATAATTGATAAGTTATTTGGTTTTATGTCCAGTAGTTGGTTTGGCTAAGTAAATATCCACTCAAGCAATTATCGTATTGTTGGTGCGGTTAAAGACGATCATAAAAACTAGTGTTATGTAAAAATCGCCGTACGTTGTTTTTTTCTTAAATCAATATCTTTGGTGTAGGTCAATTAATAATTGTACTTACCAACCGCCACAAAACTCACCCAGCAACAAAATGTTATCAAGTGACTTACCTGAAACAAAACACATTCAAATTAAATCATTTTGACCGCATAAAACATAACATAACATCAAGCCCGTATTCCCCGAAGGGGTAGGCTGAGGTGCACAAGTAGTAAACCCACATTAGGCCAGTTATGTGTTTAGGTCTCAATGTAATAGGGGGCTAGCCTATTGCCATCAACCGGGTACAAATCCAGACCCCGTGCAGATAGCGAGAATTACCTAATGGAAAAACCCAGTAACAGTATGCCCGACCCGGAATTCGAGCCCAGGACCTCGTGCTCAGTAGTCGCACAACCACTAGACTAACGAAGCACAAAAGAGACAAAAGTATTCGCAAAAAGTTTTTAGCAACCGAAGTTACGCAAGTATCTAATATTCGTTTTGTATCATTTAGTAAGGGAACCTCATCACCGATGCCAAAAAAGCAAAACTGCGCAACATTTAAAATTCCATTCTTCTTTATTGCTATTGGACAAATGTTTTGCTCGTTTCGTAGCCCCAATCAGATACTCAACTTGATTGGCTCCGCACATGCAGAAACGCAAACCTTTTTACTAGTTCCGTACCGGATGAGTCTATACGCTAGTGAGATGCAGCATCCACTAAACGAGAAGTATTCATGTTAGTAACACTGATGCATTTAATGGACTTTCTCGAATTAAATGTTTGTAGGGGGTTACTGAGACAACTTTGTACATAGTGAAATGCGAATAGATTCTGGCAAATAAATTCGATTCGTAATACTAGGCCAAAACTTCAGTTCAAGCTGCATTGAACCGAATATACGACCGCAGTTTCGTTGTTAAAATTTTCGCGCAATTTTGTAGCGTCAATTTTGTAGATTGAATTGTGGTGTACATTTTAAAAATTATTGACGCCATTTTCTGTTATGAACTTACATTGGTTAATCCAAAATCGTCAAAAGGAAAGTTAAGCGCGCACTTAATGTATTGAAAAATAGGTTAATACTTTAATAGAGGTCTCAAGTTGAACTATTATTATAAAAATAGCCTGAAAGCCTTCTTAAGAGCAGTCATCATCAATAATTATAATTAACTGGTGGTGTAGCTACAGAAGACGCTGCTGCCCGTTTTCTGGATTTTCCACTATTCGCCTTCTACACCACACTTTTTGTACCACAAAGGTATTATTATCTCACTTAATCTCTCACATACACAGCTCTAGTGTATCACTAAATTGAGCCCCAACATTAACCCTTGTAGAACCACATTGTTATGTCCTTACAAAGCAATAAAGAATAAGCTACAAGATACAAGCTCTAAGTCGCTACAACTTGCAGAAGATAACGCCGTTTTATGTTTTACTGCGTTCACTACGATAGTAGTGCTAACGTACTTTACAGGCCATTCTGTTTCATTGTAGCCTATGTTACATAACAATTTGACTGCCTCGTTGGTCTAGTGGTTGCTAAGCGCGACTGCTGAGCACGAGGTCCTGGGTTCGAATCCTGGGTCGGGCAAAGTGTTACTGGGTTTTTCCGTTAGGTAATTCTCAGTAGCAGCACGGAGTCTGGATTTGTGCCCGGTTGATGGCAATAGGCTCGCCCCCTATTACATTGGGCCCTCAAACATAACTGGCGAAATGTGGGTGTACTATATGTGCACCTCTGCCTACCCCTTCGGGGAATACAGGCGTGATGTTATGTTAATGTTTTATGTGTTACATAACAATATACTTACAAGGAGGGTATAATATACAGGGTATTGTTACAGGCGAAAATTCATACTGTGAGATGCAAAATGTAGCAGAAATTAGGATGTAGTAATATTTTATGTTTTTTTTGTACGGATCTCGTTTTTGATGCAGCAATAAATTTCTTTACCCGACTGCGCGACGCAAAGAAGAAATAGAATAGTATCTTTATTTGCATTGAATGTAGGTACAATAATAAGGTGTTACATTTATATAATGTGTGGGTAATGTGTTTATCAGCTTTTGTACGTTTTTCAAAGCTTTTTTTATTTATTTTAAGTAGGTTCGCCCAGGTTTAATGCTTTTTGACATGTGTATGTTGGAATGGGATGAAAGGGGGTAAAGAAGACACTGTTAAGAGTGATCGTTCTCGTTTCATTAAGATCATAAATACTAAATTTATTTTCCTACTCTTCCTATATATTATTTTATGATTAATTTCGTTGCGGGTTCCAAGACAGTCGAGTCATTTCTCAGGGACGCCTCGAGCTTCATTGCCTCGGTGGTTCTCATTGTAGATCTTGGCTTACAGGAGTCGCAATGATGGGCACGAGTGGTGGGCTGGTCCCAAAAAAAAAGCTCATAAATACGCTAACTAAATTGTTTTTTATTTTCAAAATTGTGTGTTTATAACTTCAGAAAAAATGTACTTATTTCAAACAAGTTCACTAAGTAAATAGCACAGCTTTTTAAAAAGCCCAGCTGGGGTAGATTGCATCACTAATATGATTAAGCTTCATCTGTCATCAACAAATAAAAACTCTTTGTCTGCTTGTCTGTTAACACAATACAACGCCGTATTAATGAGAACAAGGGCAGTATATTACCATCCATTCATCCAAACGGACACATACAAAAATGCACTGTATTCTGCTTTGAATAGAGTACATAACATAATGAAGTAATTAACAAAAAATAATGTATTCCTACCAACTCAAAATTAACTTTACACCCTAGTAATTAAGTTCCAAATTAGGTTGTAATTACTTATATGGATGCGTACCTACGTCACGTGTGGTCGTTTGTAGGATTAAACTTTATTGCAATCGTAAAATAGCGTGGTTAGTGCGTGCGCGCACGGCGCCTGTCATTTAATATTACAATTATTGCTTATAATTTAATGGCTGCCAACTGTAATAATTACATATAATTTTATGTATTTCGACGGTAATTAGCTTCATAATTGTCTTATGATACTTTTTATTGGATATTATTTCACGATGATTTGTAAATGAATGCGGTATAATATATGGGGATGTAATTGTAGATATTTTATGTAATTGCTATTACTGCAACAGATAGCCGTTAGCTGTGTTATTGCTGATTTAAATTACTTCAGCTATAAAACTGATATTGAGATAATAAAAACGTGAATTTACATATTAGTTTGCAACAGTTTTGCTTGGAGTTCAGTAAGAAATGTGCCTTATTGGATGAAGCAAATTATGTAATTTAACCAATTGAACATAAAACTTAAGTAATTTTTAAGTGAGTTTATAATTAGGTTTCAAAGCCTTCCCTTCACTCTAATCACATGATTATAACTAACCCATTTATACCTTGAGGATCAACATTCAACGTCACATGTCACTGTTATCCATATAGCTATTAAAAGCTTACCCCACACATGATACTGTTTAATAATAATGAAACTATGTAAATTTACCAACTTGTACCATTTTTTTTTAAATGAGTAACCTCTGGAGTTTCTTGCCGGTTCTTCTCCATTGGAATGACATTTTGGAACCGTGCAACTAGCATCCTAACGTTTCATAAGCGCCTGTAATAGGTTTATGTGAAATAAAAACATTTCGAATTTTGAATTTGAATCTGTAATAAACGCAAAGGCTATGATGATTATATTATAAGTCGCGCCAACAAAATCGGGTCCAAAACTCTCCAGTGAGTATGTCAGCGACGCCTGTTACACTACGACTCGTGTCGTAACGTTATTGCCTTGTGAACACCTTCCGACGCCTCAATCTTGATATCTGATACTTTACGATACAACAGGTAGGTTTTATTTGATTTTGAAGTTGCTTTAGGGCTGGCAGCTTTGTAATTTTTGGTGCTACACTTGTTTGGGTGTTTAAAATAGTGGGTTGGTTAGCTCTTTGTTGATTTGATGCATTGGATATATTCCAAACTCTTTCTTATACATAGTTATAGAAGTCAATTTATGTACTAGGTAGTCATAGTATCCCTAAAGATCGACTCTTCAAAATGAAATTGAAAGGAAATAAGTTACGCCTGTTGGTAAACCAACGATTGCCAAGATATTGGAAAGGGGATGAGACGGTTAGAGGGATCTAAATAAGTTTCAATCAAATCCATTTCTATAGAAACGACAATTGTGATATATTATTAAAAGCCAAGTTAGTCTAACACATGTAGCTTTCCCATGCACAGTTGAAACAAAAACAAATATTTGTCCCATGCTGCAACAACTTGGCACCATACTCCCAAAACCTAACCCACGCAGTGCCGAACACGGAATACAGCTAATCCTCCGCAACAAGTTCGTAGTTTGAAGAGATATTGAATGTAGAGCGTGACTTATCCATGAGATAGTTTCACAGTATAAGGATGAAGTAGGTATGCACTGTGTGCATCTTGAACCAACAAGAGCCATAACTGGTAAACTTTATAAAGGCTGCAAGCGGAACATCTCCGCAAAACTTAGGAAAACTAGGCGCTCGCAATATCATAACATTTATCAGTACATAATTCCATGGTATAGTCTGCTGTTCTCGAGAAGCAATATTTATTATATTATAAGGGTTCCTTCACACAGCTGGGTTAGTTATAAATATTTATGCGTGTTGTAAAATATCAAGCTCACTGTTCACTCTTCAGTCATTCTGACCAGTGTCGAAAAGTTTTCGTTTCTTTTGGTAGATAGTCTTGTGACCATCGGGTCGCAGTACGCTTGTAAGTTGTATATTAAATAATAATGTATTCAATTTTAAACTGAAAAAAATCTTTGTTGGAATTGCAAAAGCAGAAAGAGTTAAGAAATACAGAAGAGATCAAAATAAAATCGAGGAAATTTTCAATAGATTGCCGACCTTTCTTGTGTTTGAGTTCATCAAAGCCAAAAACAAGCCCTAGTGTATGTATATAATTCCACAGACATCTAACAAGATGTAGCTGGCCAAAAACTGGACATACTGGGTACTGTGGCACACCCACCTACTACTGAGGTATAGGTACTTATGATAAGTTTAAGTAAAACAGTTTTAGAATGAAACAAAAACAAGAGTTTTTCCACAGTAATACTAACAAAACAGCACCACCAAACTATTATCTGAACAGCGTAACATATAAATTAGGTGGAATATCTTCGGAACACGTAGAGCAGCCGGTGCCCGGTGTCTGAGACATGTGTCGACACTGCGATACACTTCGTACACTCGGATTTATTTGTTGCGCGTTCCAATCGAAATGTAACATTTGTTAGGAACTTTGTTACGTGGTGAAATGTGTTTTTAAAATCTCTGACACTAGTTTTTGTCTACGGTTTTGATCGCTAAAGCTTTAAGATAGAAAACATAACATTACGCCTGTATTTCCCAAATGGGTAAATACGCAGATGTACCTATAGTACACCCACATTACACCAGTTAGGTCCCATTGTAATTGGGGGCGAGCCTATTGCCAACCGAGCATAAATCCTGTCTCGAAGCTGCTACTGAGAATTACCTAATGAAAAAATCCTGTAACACTGCCTGGGATTTGAACCAAGGTTTTCATGCTCAGCAGTCGCGTGTAGTCAGCTCAGCCTATAATTTATTTTTATTAGTCATTCTTTTATCTTAGCATCTTGGTCGATCAAGACGTAGCCATGAGTCCACATCAACGCTTGCAAAGCATTATAAGGCCCAAATTTTAATACGCCTTGCTAATCAAAAATTAAAACCACCTTCAGATGTATTATCGGTAAGCTCTATTATCTATATAAATAGAGGCGCTAGTTACATTAACTAACCAAACCAACACAGAGAGTACAGTGCGCCACATTAAAACCTGAACTAGGACAGGACAGTCTGTGCAAATAAAAACTGTTTAGTGACGTATTGTCAAGTTTTATAGCAGCTTGCGTTCTCTCGTTTGCATTCATTTGAGAGGCGCCGTCACGACTGGCGCCGACTGTACTAGCTGCCGTGGAGAAGACTAGGTTAATTTTATCGTTTGGAATATGAAGCTCGCTTTTATAGTTTACGTCGGGTTTGGTTGCGTGTTTTATATTTGTTAGATTGTCTTAAGAATCTGGGTGATGCTAATGTGTGTTTAATAGATTTGTAAGCTATTTGCATGCGGCCAGACATTCATGCCTTATCAAAGTCAGGAATTGTGTAATGGTGAGGTAAAGTTTCGTTTCTTGCCGAGTGGTATCCGACCTAGAATTGACCACCCCTTTCCTCCCGTGGGTGTCGTAAGCAGCGTCTTCTGTAACTTCACCACCAATCCTGCGATTCCCAAGCCGCTTGCTAAGCGTAGGGTTATGGCAGTTTCGGCTGATGATGATGATGATATAGGAGTTTAGACTCCTTAAAAAACGCCTTTCCATTTGAGAATTATAGACATAGGTAGTTATGAGTGTTCATACACAATTATTGCTGAATGAATGATAGCTACTTTAGATTTGCTACAGATTTCTCCGTACACAGGATGCGGTTATCACCTTAATGTTTTATTATTCACGTCAGAGTCGCGAATGACTATTATTCCCTGAGCTAGTTTGTAGCACGTCATTAATTTTACTCAGACTTCACTAAACTCCGGACGCGGTGATGGCCAGACTATGTCCTACAAGATTAGGGACTAAACAATGAACATTCTAGAATCAAGTGGTGGTTATAATCTTGTGGTTCAACCGTTCATATTGTCTTAGACATTGTTTTGGGTGCTTCATCATTCTGACTGTTTTGTTGGTGTAGTTTCCACTAAATACGCCTGATAAGCACGAGGTCCTGGATACGAATGTTCAAGAAAAGTGTTACTAAGTTGTTCCATTATTTCTTAGTAGCAGCATGTTCTTAATATTTTCATGCCTGAATTACGTCATCGTACCAATCAACCCCTCCTCTCCGTATTCCGGAAATTTGGAGCATCTGTTAATAATTTAATAAGCCATCCATGCTCTTACAACGTTCCTAAAATTGTTTCATTTTGTATTAGGTACTTTATTTTAACCATAGCAAATTACTCCAATCCACATTCGAGGACTACAACTAATAGTTCGCGTCAGGCAGTCTGTCAACCGCATCCACCAGCCATCCAGGATTTCCTGGTGTTTTGACCTGACTGATAGCTTATCACGTATGGTACAGTTATGCTCGCATTGTGAGAAATCTGTTGGTAAATAGAGGAAGTAACCGTTCCAATGTTGACATGCGATACGACGTGCATCGATATTTGTTTACGACTGTGTGGCCTGTTGATGTGGGCATTATTGATGAATGCTAGCCGTAATTAAATACAAATAAAGCGAATAGATTACAAATAATAATTGTGATAGTTAGTGTATTTATTTATTCAGTAACAACCGATGTAGTGTGTACACAAGAGAGTTTAAATAATTATTTAATAGGAGTACCAGTGTAAATAGCGTGAATAACTAAATAAGTTAAAATATAAATACTGCTTAATACACAAATAATTATGAGTTCAGTTAAATTATTAATGGTTGTTTTGTTTTCTGTTTGCTTCAAAATAAGTAAGTGAACGAGAGCGCTACATGGAAAATAATACTGTGGCTTTTCAGTACAAAAACAAACTGCTCATATTATATCTCCGAGGTCCTTGTAGGTAGAAGAGAGCTGACTGAAAAGTGTTGCAGGTTCGATTACTGCAGACAACATATACCTACTTACATAATGTGTTACGAGGGTCAAACTGAAAGTTCTTAGAAAATCAAAAACTGATTACATTAGCCAGTTATTAGTTTTATTATATCTTTTCAAAATATTGTCCATTCACGTCAATACACCGCTGCATGCGATGGAACCACTGGGAAAAGCACTTTGCCCACTCGTCTTTAGGGTTCTCTTCAATGGCATCGCGATACGCAGCCACCGCTTCTTCAGCATTCATAAACCGCTTTCCTTTAAGTTTTTCTTTAATTTTTGGAAATAAATAAAAATCACAAGGGGCGAGGTCTGGGCTATACGGCGGGTGACCCAGTAATTCAACGTTTGATGTCGCCAAATAGTCGATCGTTCGCTTAGCGGTGTGCGACGAGGCGTTGTCGTGGTGAAGGAGGATCCTACTGCGAGGTCGTTTCTCTCGAACTTTTTCCAAGACAAGTGGCAAACAATTGGTAGTGTACCATTCTGCAGAAACTGTTTTTTGATCCTCTAACACAATTGTTGCGAAATGACCTATCCTTCCAAAGAACGAGGCCACCTATTTTTTTCCGCACTTCGATCTCTCTTCACTTTAGTTGGCAACCTCTCGAAAGGAAACACCCACTGAGCAGATTGTCTTTTGGTTTCAGGATCATAACAGTAAATCCAGCTTTCGTCACCTGTTAGTATGTCGAACACAGCATTTGAGTCACCTCCGTTAAATCTTTCAATCATTTTACGGCACCAATCCACACGATGGAGTTTTTGAGCCTCAGTCAAATTATGAGGTATCCACCGGGCGCAAAGCTTCCTGACTGCTAAATGTTCGTGGAGGATTTTGTGCACTTGACTCATACCGATGCCTAAGCTTGTCCGAATCTGCTGATAGGTCACTCTTTTGTCAGTCTCTATCATACGCCGCACAACACAGATGTTATCTTCAGTCGTCGCCGTAGAAGGCCGTCCCTCACGTAAATCATCAGTGAGATTAGTGCGACCACGTTTAAACTCATTAAACCAGTTGTAAACTGTCGCACGAGATGGGGCTTCATCGTGAAAGGCCAATCGTAGTCTATCATAACTTTCTTGTTGACTTAAATGACATCGAAAGTCATAAAAAATCATTGCACGAAAATTTTCTCGTGTTAAATCCATGTTGACGTGACACAGACAATTTTCAATTTGCCGCCAAATCGTAAAACAAATGACAAATTAATGAAATATATACTCAGTAATATTGGCAAAGAGTTCTATTTTCAAATTTTAGAATTATTTTTTTATTATATTGTTTATAAGTGGCCAGTTCTAAGAACTTTCAGTTTGACCCTCGTATGTCCAAGACCAAATTTAAGTTTCAACATTTTAAACATAGGTAACGTAATTTACATACACTTGTACACAGTGAACTTTAATCTGTGTGGATTACGAGTAAATCCATTATAAAATATGTCAAAACAAAGCAGCACTCACAACCAAAGATCTTTAAAACCAGCCTCAAAGAGAGATGTAACATTATTATCGGTCTGTCCGATACACTGTTTCCAATATTGTTTTAGATTAAACCCAACAGATACATAAATTAAAGTTACCACAAACGGTGCACTACCAAAGGCGAAACGAACGTCATTCGCAAGCCGCGGACTATCCAGCACAAAGAATATTATTTCCTGGAAATTGTATAATAAAAAGCACAAATTGCTCACGAGCAGTAATGGGAATGCTCGTGGGTTTATTAGAACTCATTACAAAGGCACACGCCATATAATAATTGGTTCAATGAATATTTGTTTTGTAAGTATATTGTTGAAGGCATACATTATTTTAAGTTGTGCATTTAACATGGAGTAGACTGTACTTTACTTAATTACTAACAACCACTTCATTATAAAGCATGCTTAGTTTTAATCATATATATTCCTAGAAGTGGTGGAGAAAGTAGGACTACTAAACACTCAATTTTTGTCAATAGATAAGAAAGAGAATTTCATATTTAGTAAAAAATAGGTAGGTACGTTTTTGTGTTGTAACCAGCTTTTGGCCGCGGCTTTGCTCGCGTTAAGTAGCCTATGTTCTTTCTCTGGTCTTGAACTATCTACATGCCAAATTTCATCAAAATGCGTCTAGCAGTTTAGTCATGAAGGCGTAACAGACAGACAGACAGAGTTACTTTCATATTTATAATATTAGTATGAATGAATTATAAAATGACCAATTTGTAATAAAAAAGCCCGCCATGTTACAAGCTAAGCCAGTCAGCGATATAGAGGGGCTGACTGCGCAGTGTGCGCGTAGTCAATCAATCTGGTATCGACACTCGTAGAGACTCTTTTAATGCACCCTATGTCTTAGAGGGTTATTAGTATTTTTTAATTAGTCTCGTATAGGGAGAGGTGTACGATGAAACAAATAATGTGGCTGCCTATAGATAACATATGAATAGTCTAATGATTCGTACGAAGAGAATACTTGGAAACAGAAAGGAGTTTGAGATTTGGCATTAGTACCTAGTTTACATTTATATAATTTATATTCTGAAAGGGCATAAACCTAATTTATAAGGGGAATATACGACATTCAGCCTTGTACATTAGGTACTGTATTAAAGAATCAATAAACATTATGATACGAGTATGATTACTATTAATAGTTTAACCCACCAAGCGACCACTAGTTATACCAGACCATACAAAACACATAGGTCATGGTATGCAGTGATCGTCAGTCACGGGTAATTACTCCATGGTGTTTACATTTTTACGGTCCTATTCATTTACGGGGTAAGCAGGCCATCAACCGTATCAGTAAGCATTGAGTTTGAATGAGGCTGTATGATTTCTATAGTGTTATTCGAGTATGCATTTATCTGTCAAGTGGCCGCACTGTGTTAGTATCATAACCAACATTGGATGGTAGACAAGAGAAGCGAAGAAAGTCCTTACGGGCGTAACATTATAGTGTAAATAAAGGTACTATTTATTTATTATGTCAACTGTTTTCACATTTCGAGATCCCGCCGTGCTTCGGAAAGCACATTCAACCATTGATTCTGCGCGTGATCTCTTTCTGGTCATGTCGGTCTACCGTCCCATCGGACTATGACAGTGAGGGACTAGGGAGTGCACCTGTGCTTGCATACTTGGATACTTAGGGCATACTTGTGCACTAAAATTGCTCCTGTGTAGTTGGCTAGTCTCAGCAGAGACGGGCCGCCCCGTGACTAACGTAATAATTATAACACAAAAAATCGCCTTTAATAGCATTTATACTTTACCTTAAAAAACATAAGTACTAATTCTTGGCAACACTAATTACATTATCCTATCTACTGACCTACCTCACAGCCTGTCAAAACTGTGACAGAATTTAAAGCATCATAAAAAATATAAAAACCTGTTTCGAAAATAATTGAAATAATCCAATGCAATCGGTTCAATTACTCCAATTCAATTATCTTGTTCGGTAACAATCCGCTCGTGCTGACGGCTTGACAGATAGAAATTATGTTAATGACGATAATTGATGGAAACCAGCCCATATAGATGGGTTTTGATGTAGCTGATAAATCTTATACTAAATGTAGTTACTGTTGTATTAGTTTATACCTAGAATATATATACCTTTACCTAATTAAGGACGAGTAAATAATTTCTACTCGTTCATCTTCATATTGTTGATGTAATAATTATGCAATTAAGCGGCGACCCAATCACAACTGAACGTTAATCTATATCGCCTAGACTTGACTGCCTCGTTGGTCTAGTGGTTGCTAAGCGCGACTGTTGAGCACGAGGTCCTGGGTTCGAATCCCGGATCGGGCAGTGTTACTGGTTTTTCCACTAACACTAAGTAATTCTCAGTAGCAGCGCGGGGTCTAGATTTGTGCCCGGTTGATGGCAATAGGCTCGCCCCCTATTACATTGGGGCCGAAAAACATAACTGGCGAAATGTGGGTGTACTATATGCGCACCTCTGCCTACCCCTTCGGGGAATACAGGCGTGATGTTATGTTTTTTAGACTCGCCACTATAAACACAACATACAACAACTAACACTCAAGCTAATTACAATAAAACGATCAAAACACTATCACTTCCCCACCGAACCCAAACGTTGATAACATCTGAATTAATATCCTCTAACACCATTAATCTCTTATCCCTGACACCGAAAGGTTTTATTTGTCAAACACCACATTTCCACATTAATATTTGAAAAGGAATTCATTCAGCGAGCTAAGTCGCCCATAAGTTATTCTGTCGTGGTTCCTACAAATATTACCCTAAGGGTTTAGTCGACTATTTTTGCTGGAATTGACAGTTTATCACGAGTTTCAGTGAAGTTGAGAAGGTATGTGATTGCAGGGGAATTGTGCAATC
Organism: Abrostola triplasia; assembly: GCA_946251915.1. NCBI lineage: Eukaryota > Metazoa > Arthropoda > Insecta > Lepidoptera > Noctuidae > Abrostola > Abrostola triplasia. Next base: position 1,126,255 of record OX276434.1, on the reverse strand, counting down.
TATCTCTATTATTGTTAACCTACACATCTAAAATAGGCCCCCGACTTCGGCAAGAATAAGCCACCCTTTCTCCTTGAGTGGGTGTCATAGATCAAGAGATGATGTCTATAGGTTTCTCTTACCTATCTATTTATCTTTTGAATTGCTGTTCGTTAGTCTCGCTCAAACTCGAGAACGGCTGGACCGATTTTGCTAGTTTTGGTCTTAAAATATTTGTAGGAGTCCAAGGAAGGTTTAAATGGTACAAAACTCGCCTTTTTATAAATAGTACAGTAAACAAGCATTTGTAAGTATAGCTCAATAATCCATACTTCCAAACTAATATTATAAATGTGACAGTAACTTGCGGGCGAAGCCGCGAGCCAAAGCTAGTTTATAGTAAGTGACGTTTTTAACATGAATCCTTGTATTATATGTCACCTCAACGGTGTCTATCGATTCTCAGATGTCATTGAAGTATAATTGCAGAATACCTAATTGTTTATTTATTAAATCAATATTCACTTACTCATCGATCCGGACACTTTGTAACCTCTAATATTACTTCATTTAGTAGTGAATTTACTTAATAGTATCTACCTACATGTGTAGATAGAGAAAAATATAATTTATTATGTATATTCCTACTTTGTGTGTTATTTATTGTGAGTTGCAAAGATATTAAATTAACAGCCAACTGGCACCTATTTAGTTTCAGTGTATGAACCCACAATACAGCAGGAAACATAACGTGGGGCTCGCCTCACAAAAAAATAAAAAAAAACCATTATGTCTTAGCCCTTATTGCTACCCTTTGTAAAAAAGGGTCAGGCCTCGACGTGACACGGGCCATTAGTAAGAACTAATATGTCTGAATACGTCACACGTATTGATGTATTGACGGGGCTATTTTGGGCCCTTGGTTTAAGAATTATGTTAGTAATCTCGTCTTTATTTAGTAATATGTAGATTTTTTTGCAACAACTTGCTGTATCACAATTTTTATTAAAGATTAAGACCTTCATCAATCAATATTAAAATATAATTGCCCATCGGATTTCCCTGGATAAATTAATCAATTTTATTATTATACTTTCATATACTTTTAGTTTCAGAATGTAAAAAGCACTCGGAATCATAACTGGCGTTATTTAAGCTAATGTATTTTAATGAAATAATTTTCATTTATATAAAACTGAAAATGTCAAAAGAAACAATTCATTGAAATTACTAATTATAAACCTTGGAACGATTATAAAGATTAGATCTACAATTGTGAGACAAGATAGTAATAAAAACCCAACAAAATCCGCTTTTAAACGGTTCAAATTATAACGACATTTCCTCAAGCACCGTATGAGAGTCGTGCCTCAAAAAACTCGCCCTACTTTTCACATTGACTTCAAAAACTTTATACGAAACCACCATCTTCACATCTCTTTTAAAACTAATGTTCACTGACAACCGTTTGTTGACTTCATCTATATCCTCTTTCTTCTTATTTGGCGTTGAAATTAGCTACCTGAACCCTATTCCTTGAAATGTTCAAGGTCGGTCGGAATGTTTAAATTCTGATCATAAACATTGCCTATAATAACCAATCTGTATTATTTTAGTCGCTAGAATATGCGATTTCCTGGAAATTATCAATGTTTCTAAAATTTGCCTAAATGCCTATTAAGAATAAGTACATTCCACCGAGTAGTCTTAATAATCTTAAATCTAAGAAATAAATTATCAATTATTTTACTAAACGTATGATTATGATAGGACCCCATTACTCCGGAACAAACAAGCAATAGCGACATTGACATACCAAATCAAGGTAATTTAAAAAGTTCAATGATTTCCCTGATTAGATTAAACGTTCCGAACCTGCACGTTTAGAACAGCCCTATGTGAGTGATATAGCTAAATAGTTATCTAGCTAATATATCAGAGAAATATCAGTAGGCGAAGAATAATAATGAGGTTCCACACCATATTTAGATTGAAATAAACTTATCTCAGGTCCAAAGTTGAACGCACTCCTTGTAACCAGGACAAGAGGAAAACCACAAATATTTACTAGTCTTTTGTGTCGCACACAATGTTCGTTCAATTATTCATAAGCGTACATCATTTCCTATGCTTCATACATTAAATTTTGCGATACATGCGCTGATTTGTGGAAGCAAGTATTAGAATTTGTTTACATGTGTCTGCATTTAATTGAGTATGTCATGAATGAACTAACATTCTTTGTATGAAATATTAATGCTTTTACTTCCCTATCCTCAGTTCCATACTTTAAATGAGCTTCTTTAGCTTATGTTGCCATCGTCGTACTTTTTGTGTGATGTCAGGTTGGACGGCTGCTCTAGCGACTTTTCAAGGAAAAAGGCAATAATATGAAACAAAACGATAAGGAAATTTCTTTCTTCGTCTTCATTAATAGACAGCTAAGTACTTAAGAGTACATGACACTGATTATACCTACTCTTCAAATAGAAGCAGTATCATTACACAATGTGTTACCGCTTGCAGTAACAACTTTATGGAATCTTAGTGTAATAGATACCGTAGAAAGCTATAAGCTTGAATATTTTAAAATAATTCAATTTCTCAGTTTCAAATCTGAAATTACAATCACGAAGCTGTTAGCTAACAGACCAGTGGTCCCCAAACTTATTTCATTTGACTTCTTCAACTTTTTCCAGATCTCTTTGTCAAAACTTTATTCATTGGACCCACTTTATTTTTTTCAGAAAGGATGGATGTCCGATGAGAGTTGTAATTGATTTGATTTTTATCACCAGTAAGTTTAATATTAACTCATTTTGAAGTTTTCTTTAATTAATAAATTTGGTTTTCTGATTCATTATTAAATTATGTAGAAGGTGCGAGATTTATAGACCAGATTTATTAGCAAGGCTGCGTTTTTCAGGCTTATAAACTCGTATACACTCTTTGATATTCTCAGACATCTCATCTACGTTTTTAAACGTTTTTAAATACAAGTATGAGATCATTAAAGCATTATAATGTGAAGTCTAAAAAGTCACTTATCAAAAAAATTGCGATGTCGCAGTTACCTATGTGGTAATAAATGTATTTTTGTAATCGAAAATCTATCACTTTACAATAATGATTTTGCTGATATTATTAGACCAAATAAACGATAATAGGACTAGAGCACCTATAGACAAGACTTTAGAGGCAGTAGACAAGGTGGAAGGAGGAAAAATTTGGCCTGAGAAGAGACAAATAATAAGAATAAACGGTGTGGTTGCCACAGGATTTTTAATAAAATTATTACATTTATTATTACAGCCTAATCACAGTGCTAAAACCCCCCAAACGTTTACCACCACACTGACCCGATATCGGAATACATAAGTAACAAACAAATTGCAACACCAAAACAGGATTGTAGTATAACAGCCATTGTACTGACCTTTTCATGTTTATCTTACGAAAGGTCAACGCAGGGCTTATGCAAACCTGACCCGTAGGCCTTCGAGATCGCCAAGAGAATTCCAAAGCCGTTAACGGTAACATTTGGACCGACCATGTTAACCGGAGCCTTTGTATTCCATTATTCTACTTCTTCTATTCCAAAATTTTCATATTACATGAGGTGCTCATGTATCTTTTTATAATGGGCAAGCTTAAACCTCAGAAGTTATCTCATAATGATAGGGCTGACCGGAATGAATTAGTCATTATTATCCATTGTCTGTTCATGAAGCCAATACCTGTGCTGAATTGATTCTTGATAACTGGTAAAAACAGGTGGGATGCTCAAAAGACAAGTAAAAGCATATACTGGACGGACCTGTTCTTCAAAGGTCTACGTACTTACACAAAATATTATAGGTGAAGATAACAGGAAGACATGGCCATTTTATGCAGACATACTGACAAAAATTGGGAGGTTTAGTTTTGAGCAAAAAAGATTCGTAGAAAGATACAAAAAATACGGTCACCGAAGAGTAGTAGCACATGCATCGACAAAAACTCGGCTTCCAATGAGAACTTTCTGAGGACAGACCAATAACAGTCGCATGCTTCAGAAACAGTATTCCAACGAAATCGGTCAGAATAACGGCACATTAGCTCTCCTGTGGCGTTGCACAATGCTCATCCAGCGATACCTTCACCCCGAGGGTATACCCACGACTTCCATCACTTCTGCCATGCTAAAACCAACCGTAACATAACCACATTAAGTCGGCGTTGCTGCAAATGTTGACATTGTGTATCTCGTTTCAACACAACAAATCCAAACTTGAGATCTCATAGTGCACTTCATATAAGGAGTTTACCCGACGCTGCTCGTTTAAATTGAATTTAATATTCCAAAATATCAATAGGTCCTACTTTTGTACTTCGTATAATAAAATGAATAAACCAAAACTATTCAGGTGCATCAAAACAAATTTAGCAAATACAATGGCTATAAAAGCAATCATCTCTATAATCCCCATTGAGTACTAGTAAATATAAATACCATTTAACAGACCAAAAGTAACTGCTAAGGACAGTACAAATGGAAAATATAGGCGGAAACAAACAACAATATGCAGAAACATCAGATCAATAATTTGTTTGATACAATCAAATATGCAAACGGAAAGAAATTTTATGTAGTTGAAGATACTGTTGAAGCATAAGCAGTGCAGTCACGACAACCATAAATAAAGTCGGAATCTTTTCCAGATTGATATAATACATACTCGTTCCTATACCCTACGTACTAAGGTCGATAATCGTAACGAAAAACTTCAAAGATCTGCCAGATGCGCGTGAGTAAAGTTATGCGCCGCCGACTCCATATTGAGGGAACGAAAGGGACGGACGTATTTCAAGTAACGGCTAATAGATGTCGCTAGTTACGAGGCGCGTTTCGGTTCACGCTGTGATTTTAAATGAATGGACTTCACGCAACACACGATCATCGTGATGGTGGAGCGAGAGAGCAACACTCACTCACTTCCTCGTTACGATAAAAAGTATTCTGAACGATCTTTTGATTTGTGAATAACGCATCTATTGAGTGGATTAATTCACGGCGTGACAGTACAATGATAGTAATAATAGTTGGTAATCACTCACTTTTTGTATGGCATTTGAAGCATTAGCTTTTTATGTTCCTAAGAAAATTAATGTGTAATCTCCTTGGGAGATGTCTGACTATCGCGATTTCTTATCTAAATTGTTCTCTGTACATCGATTTGTTCGCGTCTGCAACGAGACATGTTTCTCTCATTAGTTATCTAATAACCAATTTAAAAATTAATTTATTTGCCTGATATAATGATCTAGAATAACGCATAATAATATGTATTTGAGAAGATAAAAGATAACGTTTAAATATGAACGACAGAAGTAATTAGGAGTAAATAATGAATCACGAATTTCGTGCTAACAAAATGTTGTATCTTAATGCTAGTTAGAGCTAATTGGGAATGGAATATAGATGTTTATTGTCAAGCGCAGGATTGGTACACTCATCAACGATCTGGAATCTGATGCACGTGGAATTTCGTGGAAACAGCGTCAGTTTACTCTTAACAAGGAGAATGAACAAACTATGTAGGCTATGCAATAAGTTGAATGTTATGTTCAAAATAGAAAGTTAGTTATAATCATCATTATCATCAGCCGGAAGACGTCCACTGTTAAACAAAGGCCCCTAGAACGCCAAGTTAGTAATAAGTACCTAAATATAAATAGTTAAAAACCCTTTTTCCCGTTATATTTAGTACGCAGTACGTTATATGTAGTATGCAGATTAACACACGTCTAACCAAAAATTCTAATACTACATAATCCGTTCGAATAAAAAAAAGCGATCATCAAAAGCAAAAAATTCCATCAAAAATCAAGTCGTAAAACCCTACGTAAATTGACACCAAAAAGCATCAATATAAAACCGAGCACAAAACAAAAATTAGATAAAAATCTGTTGAAAGAACATACAAATGAATATAACAAAAAACCTACTAAAACATATACAACACAATATAGGAATAATTCACTTTCGTACCCAAACAATGAAGGTATTAGAGGGGACGGACAGGAACAAAGAAATTACTCGCCATATATACGTGGACAATTTATGGGTTAGACGGTGGGTGAAATTCTTTTGGGGCTATAAAGATACGTACAATTTGGATATGATAATAAATGTAGACGAGAAACAAAAGTTCGGGCCGCATTTGATTATGAAATCCTGTAGATACGAATATTCGATCCAAGCTAAACAAGGGACTGAATGAGGTAAGATAAAAAATCTTTGTACTGCATTAGCATCGAACTTGGCAGCTTCGCTTCTGAACGCAGTATTGTTAATATGCTGGCATTGAGTGGAATTCTTCAACTCATTAATTATTTACTTCTTTACATTAGCTATTTAGAAACATACTTGCAAACAATCATGCCTGTAATCCCCGAAAGGGGGTAGATAAAGGTCATTATCGCTATCAGAAATCTATTTACACGCTCATCCTAAGTCCCATAGTAAAAGACGGAAACCCATTACCAGTCACCGGCCTCCACCAATACCTTTTTACGACTCTTGTATTCCGGTAAAGAAAGGCAATTAACTCAACCAAAGTTAGATTGATACAACTGTCAAATATTTATTTATTTAATTCTTTATATACAAATGTAAGTTTACAAAAGCGGACTTAATGCCAAATGCGTATCCTCACATGTCATAGGTGTGATCCAAAACCAGTAATAATTCGTAATACATTATAAAACAATATCACTTACTCACACAGGGATGGCATCTTAACAAACCCATTCTTCAAAGTCATGTTTAATAACAAACAACACGTCGAACAACCCAAAATGGACTGTTTTTATAAAATTAAATATGAAAAAACCCACCCTTTATTTAAATCTTCAAAGCCGCATCACGGTTGGGTTTTACTGACAGCGGTTAAAGCAAAATACGCTGTATTGACAAAGAAAAAGTTAACCGTTCAGACCTTCCTGTTCCTCCTTTATTTCACCGAACCTTAAAGAAGTATATTTAAATTAAAAACAAATTGCTTATTTCAGTACTGATTATATTATCTTATAAACTGTAATCGTCATGGAAAAGGTAACGTTATATTTACTGCCAATACGTCAAGCAATGACAAGTATAGCTTCGTTTTAATATTCCAAGCAATGCCCTAATGTTTCTGGAGAAATAACAACTACAAGAACCACACAATGTTTCATACAACTCTATTGAAAAATTTAGAACACGTCTCTTTCAACCCCGCTACCACTGAGACCACACCCTTACATCGCATGTAACCGTGTGAACGGTACCCCGATTACAACATTGAAGTAGAATCAAAGGCGCCGCCGGGGTGCTTAATCGCTGCTCCTATTTGAACTGCACCCCTATGGGACCCCATAGTAACATAATGAATGCAGTTTAGTTTAATATCTTATGGATTATCGGAAATTACTTATCAATCCGTCCGTAGCCATGTTTTTTGAGCGAGACTATCTGATAAATTCATTAAGAGGCATTATACATTCTCAAAGCCTAGTTAAACTTCCTATTGATTAGGCTTTTATCGTTATAGTAACTAACGAAGCAATACCGTAAAACCTTTTATTATAGTGTGATGTCTAATTACGAGAGTATCGAACTATGAACACTGATGTTAAACTAAGGTCACAATCATAAATGTAAAATGAAGTATGTTAGAATGTATCAGGCAAACAATTCCAACCTGGAGTTAGAAAGTTACAACACTGTGCCTCGAGAACCGTGCATCCTGAGTCTGACCGTCTACAGTCATGTCAGATTTCCCGTCCTCACCTGTCTTTCTACAGATAGTGGAACATTTGGCCACCTGGCTCTTAAGGGTTTTTAAGATGTTGCCAAAAGTCCAGTTCAACAGTCATACCTTATACGATACTAGACCAACATAGAGACTAAATATCGAAAATAGTCTTTAATTTGACGAAGAAACTCACAATAATGAGCAGCGATTACTTTGCAAAACATGGGCGACCTGAGACCGTTCGTTCGCCAGCTGCGCTTACAACATTTTGACCAATGAGGCGTTAAAAAGTAGTATTAAATACCTATTTGAAGTGCACCCCATTCGGGAACACACGTGCGCCCATATTTAGAGCACTTAGGGCTTAATACGCTATTGATTACATCGAAACCAGTTGCGCGAAATAATTGATTGTCCGTAGTCTGAGAATGGACGGATGTGTTCATTCACACCATGGATTTTATATCGGTTCGCGCACTTGATATTCTTTGTGAACAAAAAGTAATAGTAATAACGTAAGGTGTGTAGTTTATTAGATTTACAATGATGTTTTTATTGGCAATAGTATGTTTGCTAATATGAATTGTTGAATTAAATAAAAAAGATAGAGCTATTCCTTTCGTTTAGACTAGCGAGTGTTAATTTTTTCAGTAACAGTGATTTATATTACAAAATAACTTAAAAGTACTATTATTTAGTAAGTAAGTTGCACGCAGTTATACCAAAGGCAAAAATAATTCTTTTTTACCAAAAAACGTAAATGCATTCGTCAATTTAGTCACAGGCTGTTCATAATCGACTAAGAATTTAGTTTAAATAATGAACTCATCGAAAAGTCTCCAGTTACTTAGAAATTGTGTGCGTATCGACACAAAACATGTATGGCGGAGTCAGTTTTATCGTTACTCATGTTATCATGAGGTAAGCTGGCAGCGAGCCGCTGACGTCACGTAAACATTGAGTCACACACGTTATCGGAAAGAACCGGCAGACGCGTCTGAGCTTGTATTTTTATTTAGCATCCTGTATGCTCAAATGTCAGCGGTAATTTTAGTAGTGTGAGTTTCCGCCGATGGAGGGTTTGGATATTATTTCTAAAAATTTAACGTATTCGTATTAACATGATAGATATTCTTTAATAACAACAAAGTTCTATCTTCTAACACTAATGTATTCTTTGAAGAATTTGACAGAGAAAAAACGCAATACAATCTCATAAAACACAGACTCATATTTTAGGATAGAAATCTGTCTTAGCTTAGATAAACAGGCTCAATTTATTCATGACTAGTACAAAAAGCCTTTGAAGGAGAATTATAACTTTTCATAAAGGTAAAATCAAAACAAACTGTTTGTCTAAACAGTCGTGTAACAGCGGCGGCACCAACCTCCAAATATTCCAGACATGCTAACCTCTATTATGTAACAAAATACAGACAGAGAGATCCCCTAATCCTCTATTCTACCAAAACATGGAGGTGTTAATACAAATCCTAGTAGCTCGCTAGGTCGCCGCCTAGGGGTGTCATCGTATTTAATTATACACCGTAAGCCTAAGCCGAGTGTTACGGCGAACTTGGCATACGGATTTAATCTACACAACCCTAGGTCTGAATGCCACTCTTTGAAATTAAAAAAATTGTGACTAACTTTGCGGCAGGATTAAAAATACTTGGTGGGGAAAACGTGGATTGTTTTTGTTTAAAAACGGTTATTTGCCTACTTTATATACCTATACTATGTTTGTTTTTACGTAGGACGAAGTCGACATAATAGTTGTGATTGTAAGACTTGAAAAGAAGCGTACATTTCCCATACAAATTATATACTTTTGAGGTTCCATATACCTACATGTAATTCATATGTAAATATACATACTACATAGGTATAAAAGGCTACACTATGACTAATAATGTTTCGTAAGCAGCTTTAATCTACCATAAATACACTCAGCGTCAATCAACGTTAGCAAATGAAAACCTACGACGTCTAGTCTAAGTTATTCATAAAACCACAATGTTAAAGAGTAATCTCGCGTAATTAAAGCCTTTTAAATACACGAGGGCTTAATTAATAACGTAGGTACGTCATTGAGATGAAAATGTTCAGGGTAAATGCTTTAGATACTAAGGCTGTTTCTCTAGCTAATACCTACAACTATATAAATAAAAACAGGACACATGTATAGAAAGAGACTTTAAAAATAAAATACTTGTAAAACCCATCTAACAAGAAATTATACAGACACAGCGCAGCAACCGCTTATCCTTCGAAGTGATAAAGTAAACAGAAGCACGAGCAACGCCGAAGGGCGCCAACTTGCTTAATTATACAAACTGTACGCCAGCTAAGCCGTATGTCGAACGCTGCAGCAAGCAGACGTTAGCACAGGGATTTAGCTCTAGTAGTGGGAAGACAATCAGAGCCACACACGACGTACTAACGGCTATAGGTACTTAACTTATGTAGAGGTTACGTACGTATAGGTATGTAGCTGGTGTACCTGAGGTAGCTACTTAAATTATGTACAGGTATATGCCCTTACACTAATTAAAAGTGTTGGTAGGTTCATCAAGAGGTTAATTTTCAATTTAACTTATAAAAAAAAATGTCCAAATTAATACACAAAAAGTCCAAGTAAAAGTTTTAAATTAGAAATAAATTCTCTGTGAAAGAATACATTACTTTAGGAGCCTCAAAATAAAAGTAAAAATCGAATAGGTACACTGTTAGTCAAGTTAAACACTGCATTAGGTTACAAGCACTCACACAAATATTATAAAGGAAAAAGTTTGTGAATGTTTGCTACACCGTTACGCTTTAACCAATTTTGATAAAATTTGGTATAAAGGTAGCTTTCATTTTATCACCAAAAAAATATAGCAGGTACTCCGCAAGGCGCAGCTAGTATATTACTAAATTGAATCATAGTTCATTTCACGTATTATAAATGTTTGAAAACATCATTCAATTGAACAACCCTTATTTCCATTTTATGACACGGCTCTCAAATTTTGCGGGCACGGTATATCATAGGCCTTTCCCAAGTTATCTCATCTCATTAATATTATGAATGCAAAAGTTTCGGTTCACAACTCAATCACGCCGCAACGGATACGAATTCCAACAGAACTGAGAACAAAAGTGGGAAGTACCTTGAAATAACATTCTGGAAAACTGACACATTTTACTCGAATAGAGTCGGTGCTTATATAGTCGTAATCTAAATAGAGGTAGGAGGGATAATAATTCAAAACTTTGAGTTAGCTTTCATACGCGGTTTGATAAAGCACTAATTAATGATAGGTACAATCTTTAAGAGCTGCTATTTCACGTATAACACTTGGACTTTATAAAAGGTACAGATTTTAGCATCAAATTGATTCCACAATATTCTTTCTCTTTATCCAAACGCCACAATTGAAACTAGTTTTAGAACACATTATAATAATAATCAAAGAACCTTCACAAGCCTAGTCTGTATTTCTGTAACCATCGTGGGTCTACGCCGCCGCTGATGCCTCACACTTAATCCGTCGATGTTATATCCCAACTAATTAAATTCGGCTACACGAGACGTAAAATTTGAACTGACTTAATTACCTTCCGAAATTGGTTGTGTTATCATTTGCATACAACAGAATTACCTACGAAGTTAGCTAAGTGAATTTTAGGTGTTCCCTCAAAATCTATGTTGCATATCTAAAATGTTTAGCTGTGCACTATATCAAACAAAAGCTGCAGGGTTCAAAGACTAACCGAATGAAGTGTAGAGTGCTTGTCAAAGGAATGTTGTGTCTCAGAAAATGGCGATATCGTTGTTAGAGATATAATGTTTTTAGAAAGGAATTGGCCAGTACAGCAAGAAAGTCATATGCCATTTTTTAAAACAATAATCTTACTTTTCCAGTTCCATCTTATGACTGATTTCAGAACATTAATTAGAGGGAATCCAATACTGATATAAAAAAAAACATTACTGGCGAAATGTGGGTGTACAATATGTGCACCTCTGCCTACCCCTTCGGGGAATACAGGCGTGATGTTATGTTTATGTTTATGTGTAATCCAATACTTGTAGAGAGGCACCAGATACATAGTACGAAAATTACTAATCTGGGGCTAATTTAAAAGATTCCCATCGTAACGAAACCGGATGGTTGGAGGCATAAAATTTAATTCTCAACAGTAGTGTATAAACAGTAGAGGCAAGCCCATTCAAGGTTGATAGCACAACGGACGGACGGTTCTTAGAACACTTGACATTCCGGCGTCGGCGCCGCCATCACTTGGTGACAGTCGCTGTTGACGCTGACGTATTGATTAACATTCGACTCGAGTATTCAAATGATACTGCTATTGATTTTTCGTAGGAGTTTGGGAACAGTCGAACTTAATTCTATAGCTAAAGCACAGACGTTAACTAAATCGAAGATATTCTGATGGGAAGACAGATGAGGACCGTTAACAGACGAGAATGATTAACCTATGAGAGTGGAAGAAGCAAAAAGGTATGACCAGATCTCAGCTAATGGATAACCCAGGTTTCTGCCTACCGCGCTTTATAACAGGCATCACTATGCGAGCAGTTTGAATCATATTATGACGTTACGTAGTTATGTCTGCTACAATAAGGTAAAACGTTAAAAATAATAAGCATGCCAAGTGTAAGTCATATCGAGAAGCATTTGCATGCTATCAGCATACTGTCATGCAGTTATGCAGTCAGATCTACTATACAAGTCTAGAAAGGTGTGAATAGAAAAAGATGCCTTAGAAAATTGATTAAGAAAACAAACATAATGACGTCTATATTTTTCGATAATTAAACCCTTTGTTACTTACTGAAAATATATTTTAAGATAAATTAAAATGTATCTTGTCTGAAATGTAATTTGGACGTTTGATTATATGCCATAATCGGCAAAACACAGCTTTTTTAGATATATAATTATGTACTCATGTTTTGTAAAATATATATTCAATTCTATTAAGTACGTGTTAATTGAGATTGTTACGTCGATCAGAATAAATAGCAGATAATTGAACCGTTCGATCGGTAATAATGTTTACCATGACAACATTTTCTCCTGTCTCTAAAAGTCGTAAAAGAAACTTATTTGTTAAACCAAATGATTCACCGTATTCAGAGTAAACGTTAAGTGTATACAGACGAGACGAACAAGTCCAAGTATACTTAGAACTTCCAAGTTTCAACACGACAATATTACCGGCAAATTCTCTATAAACCAAACTACGGGAATATAGTTAGCAAATAGTTTCCGTGCAGAATAATACCGTCATATTCCTATTCCCTTGTTATTTTACCTTGGCTTAAAATATCATGTTATCATTCAATAGTGTTTCAGTCATTAGGTAAGGTTGATTGATTCTCTGATGGCCTGGTTCCTTCCCCAAATACCTGTATAAGATTCAGGTAAGGAAATTTTAACTTTCAGAATGATTGCCAAGTGCCGCAATATTTCATTTCTTTACTTAACATAGATTATTTTGTAGAGAACTTTCTTGTTGGTTACACATTATAATTCTATAGACGTGCTATTTTTATAACTGTACGCCAAGTAGGGAGAAGCCGAAGAATAAGAAATACACAATCATAACTAAATGCACCCATGAATGTCTTTCAAGTTTAGCCACTTCAAATTCTCGACGTATCGCAAAACTTCATAAGTCCAGTTTTTGTTCCCCGGTAGCGCCCCCGAAAATCGATAGTACTCTGCTATACCTACTATCTTCAAAACCAAAGTTTTTGTAACAACTACTAAATCACTTGTCGCGATGCGTGGGGTCCCACACGTGGGACAATGGCGCCCCTTCAACGACCCTTGTAACTTACAACCAAGATAATAAGACCCACCTCACCGCGCCCTTCACTTCCAAAATTAGGTGCAGAAAGAAATTTTCTAAAAGAGTGAGAGGTCAAATAAGAGTGGACAATCGCAACAGCTGTGAGGAGTGCGTAAGTCTTTTGAAGTACTTTAGTTATCTACCAAATATGTGATGTTTTGTGTGCTGGTATATCGTTGATATCAAAGTTTTAAAACCTCTGAAGCTATTGTTTATTTGTAAGAAAACATTTACTGAGAGATGTCAGCGATTTTTTAACATCAAAGAATATTGTTGTTTAGGTTACTAAGAATGTAGACTGAAGGTACAGGTAGCTGTAAGGTGTAACTGGTGAAGACGTAGTAAGTATTTTATTAAGAGTTTTAATAGTATTGACGTCAGTAGAACACGTTAACATAAATCTATGACTTCGACCTTAAAGGGACAGCTCAAACGACACCTATTAAATTAATTCAAAACTACTACGAAGTTTATAAATGTCATTTAGTATTAGTAGTATCATTAACAAAACATGAGGCACTCTAATCTCAATTTACGTTTGTTTTCGACACTATATACCTATGGTGTTTTATAATGCCTGAACTCATTTAAAAATATATCAATAACCTATTTCTAATTTATGAGGTTACATTACACATATTATGCTAGTAATATGTCGTAGTCAGTGTCGCTAAATTCTATCTAATCGCTAAACGAGTCCTATTTCAAAAACGAATGTAAGGTACAGAGAACATCGCTTTACCGCCGAGAGAACCAAACTACCTCAATTCACTCAACAGCCTTACATAACTAAGAGGACGCATGCATAAAATATCACTTAACACAATCAAATATAGAGAGTCTGTCAAACAGCACTCCCAAACCCAAAAATCCCGAAGCTTTTAAACCCCACTTATACACACATTGCTAAGCATCCTCGAACATACAAATCTCGGAGCATTGGAATATATTATCAACGTCGTATGTTTAAAATTCCTGCACACCACGCAAGGACCACTTGATTCAGCATTACGGCCATTCAGTATCGCTCCGTCCATTAAACTTTGGACTACCTCATCCCTCCGATTCAGTAGTCGCGAGGAGTTGAGAGGTAATTTTTTAAGCAAACTTGGGGCTCTTCGCTGAGTGGTCAATGAACAATGGAGGTGTGAAAGGGGTTTAAGTAAACACCCTTTTGTGAGAGCTCATGGTATTGTACGGTCGACGCTTTGTGCAAATAGATTACCGCGTATTGTTGCGGTTACGCTGACGCCTGTGGTGACAACAGTACGGCGGGCTGTCTAGAGGAATATTTCGTGTTAAATTACAGTGAATTCATGTAAACGTGTTTATTTGTACGCCCTAGGTGAGACGGTTAGTAGTGCTTAGCGTGTGGACCTGTTAATTAAGGGAAAAGGACGGTTTCTTATTCACTAATTAAATTACTGTTGTGCAGAACTTCAGAGCAAAACATCATAGTTTTTATTTGTACAGTTATTCTATATATAAAATAAATTGTATATAGAGTAAGTAACATAATCGCACTTTTTAAAATACTTAAGTTAAGCAAACCAGACCTAATTTATTTCAAAAGCTTAGAAAGTACAGAAAAGACAAAATGTTCGAAACGACGGTGAAGATTTAACTTTACACCGAGAGGCAGAACAAAATAGTAACTGCGTACAGTGAAACGAATTCTGTATTATAACCCGGGATTAGTCTGCAGTGTAAATGGGTATAATCTCGCCCCCTTCCACCACAGCTCACACAATGGGACGTAATACTGACATTGGGGTGTGCACCCCGTCTACACCATGCTAGCGGCACGGTCACGTAATTATTTTACTTGTAACGTCCACTGCAGAAATTGGGCCTTGTATGAGACTGTGGTACTCCCGAATTGCCATATTTGCCATCATCACATTTGGCTTTGTTACGGTCAAGAAGATTACCAAAATCTCCCGTGTTTGGGAGGGTCATTTTAGGACTTAGACCAAAGCTATCAACAAATGTAGAGAATATTATTTGTACACATCGATTTTTGTACAGTTTGTATAGCTTACTTTAGTCATTCCTGATCAGATTACCATGGGGCCGACAATCCTGGAAGCTTTTTCGCTGTTGAAAACCAAGTAGACGAAAAAAGGTAGCGTAGATATTCTTTATTGTGTAGGTTCTGACACCAAATTTTGTTTATTGATGCTAAAATATAGAAGCGGTCTTATCAAACGGCATAACAAAAATTTCAGTATTTTGGGGTAAACGAGAAAAGTTACTGAAATCTTGGCTGAAGGCTCTTGAGTCTCGCCAAAAAGTCCGTAAATGCAGGTAAAGCCTCCCTAGGGCTTGCGTCAGACCACATCAAAAAAAAATACTGACATAACAAATCGGAGTACCTAAGATTCGATTCCTTTTTGGATCTATACGTAACAGTTACTTAAGAACTCCACCAGGTTAAGTATACCTTGTGTTAAGTACCCATGAGTCACGGACTCACGGTTGCCAATACCGTTCCCACAATTGCAATCGGATCGATGCAAAAGTATCGCTTTCCAACTCAGCTATGTTATTATTTAAATTGTTTAGACTCTACCTATGTAATTTGTATTGTCTATGTAAATAAAGTACACTTAAGATGTATACTTTCAAAATAAAGAGGTTAGTAATAGGCCATATTGAGGGCGGAAGAAGTCAATTCTTTATAATTATATAAAATGGAATCCCTGTTTCCCTTGGCCACACCATAACTTAAAAATGGCTGGACCGATTTGGCTAATTTTACTTTTGAAATATTTGTGGAAGTCCAGTGAAGGTTTAAATGGTGAGAAGTTGGCCGAGTCAGCTAGTATTGAGTAAAAATTGCGTTATGAATTTTACTTTGCGTTTCGTAGTACTCGTAGAGTAGAAGAATACGAATGATATTCAAAGGACCAGCCAGCAAGTCCTTTTTCAAGTAGCTGATTGGCTGATCTCTTTTTCACAACATAAATTGTCGAAAATGAAGACAGACCTCCACAAGGTGAGATATTTGATAAAAGTAGAGTCTAACTAGCAATTTACTACTCCATAAAAGTACACTGACTAAGCTAGCAAACTAAATCATGGTTGGTATAATGTTTATTCAAAGATGGTGAGATAGAAACATCTTGCTCTTTTCCCTTTTTAAAAATAAAATCTATGACATAACATTTGAAGACTGTCAGGTAATAATGAGTGCATCTAACAATGGGTACCCACTCTCTGTATAACCCTTTGTGTCTTAGTAAATAATACCGAGCACGTAGAATGAGAGGGAAAACTAGTACAAACATATTTATTACTAGTATTATTCTTAGTTTCTTTATTCCTCGCATTTCCAGTTCTTTTACGTAACTTCGCATAGCATATCGGGATGCATTGTCTAATGAACCTAAATATTGCTGAATATATTATTTAATAATGAATTATCGTTTGCTATTAGTGTTACAGGCAAATTATTTTGTTAAAAAAATTGGTCAAATAAGTTTTTTTATAACCAAATCATTTATTTTGACTCGACTGCCCAAAAAGTGTAATGTTTTTATCAGTTGTCTATCTGTTTCATTATGCATATTACAGTAAACAAATTTTAATGTAATCGTTCGTTAACATCAAAATCAGCACCTATTTAAGTAACATTACTTACACATACAATATGGATTTCAATCTACTATGTTCCAGCAAAACTAATCAGCCCATTGAATCCCTAGATTCCCATATATCATCTTGAGTACGGATACAGACAGATATAGAAAAAAATACGACACCGTCTCTCTCCGTTCATACAGAAAACACCCCATTAAGTAATTTTTTCTGCCTAAATCTAATTTTGAGGGTGGGCATCCCATATGTGCCTATGGGATTTTGATTGCCTCCAGAGAAATTTCAACTTTATTGTCATAGTTTTTTGGTGTGATTTAAGTTGTAGTGGTAAAATAAGTGTACCCCACAGTGGACGCTGAAGCAGCTGCCAGCAAATGCACTATGCGATCTCAACCCTCGAAATGCAATGTTGTGTAATAATAATAAATTTACAAAGACAAGGTAATATTGCATTCGTAGGGACCTTTGCAAGGGTTGGTGGGATCGTCGCGATATTTCGAACGTTCGTTTGTTATATTTTAATGTATATTTGAGACGTGCAAATCCTGCGCTGATTTGCTCCCTTCGCATATTCTCGTTTCATCGGCTTGAGACTTGATGAGATATGAAACGAATTTAGTTGTGAGGGATGCATTATACGATCACAGATGTTGATTGGTTTTGAAATGACATTGATAGTGAGTGGGGAAGATTGTCGTTTGTTAATTTAACGCCAAAACGAGAGAAACAAAGTCTGGCATAGAACAGGGTAGTATCCGTAATAGACCAATTTAATAATGTTCACGCGTGCAGACCCGCGAACACAACTGGAGTAGTGATATAACATGAATTATAATTTTATTACGTCACAGATAATTAGGCTTAGGATTTAGTTGATGATTCAAACATACTCAGCTTGAGGACTATAAATAGTCAGCTGCACGGTGACGGATTGATAAGTCATTCATAATTCATTATTATTTTATGAGCGTTGGTACAATAAATGTATGGATGGATATATAATTCAAAACCTTCTGAGTTTGGTTTCCAGGGCTTTGAATTATAGACCTCACACTACGTAGGTATCATATCGGTTTAACATTTCAAAGAATACAGGGATAAACACAAGTAAATAAAAGTTGCGTATCAAAAACCTGTCAACAAACAAGTAAATAGAACACCTACTTGTGAACCCGTGTTCACTTGTAATGCGACATGAAGCGAGAGGAAAGTGCAACATACACGAACAACTTTAATCCTGCGAACAAAACACTCCACGTCTCGACTATGATCCTTAAAGCGATATTTACAAAACAAGTCGTCTAGAACGACCTAGGTGTACACTGACAATAGGGCTCCGCCCCTGCTTCTCCATTGTCACTAATACCTCTTTGGAAACACCGGATCTTAGAAGCAAAGGACATGCCCAGGATGCTAGGATTTATAAAATAGTGGTTTGGTTACCTGTTTTGATTTTAATTTAATATTCGTTTGATGTTTTGCTACATAGACAACAGATCATACAGTCAAGCAATATAAATGTTATTTTGTTTTATTGTACTACATGCATTTATATTGTCTGAAATTGATCACCCTCATGACATATTATCACACAAATGTTACTCAAGTCAGTGATAGTGGTGTCTTAAAAGGCAAAGAAAATAGCGTTAGTCCCCTTTAGACCAGATATAGAATAGAATATGGTTTAATGTACACAATATTAACACTTAACTATATAGACACAAGGAACTACTTGGTATTTCAAATCTATGGTTAGCCATAACCAGATTTTGGTAGTGCTACAATGTTCATAGTACCTAGTCAAGTCTAAAATACCCTAAGCGACCTTTACATCTAAAACACCTCCAGGTATTCTCCTAAAGTGAAACTCTCGGATTTTCCTCCGCATAAGGAACAGCATAAAACTATTTCCGTATGCACATTTTCGGAATATTTAGTGGTCTTTTACCGCCTCCATGGCAATTCAGTATCTTCGTGGCTCCAAGAGTAAACCCTTGTGTTTTGTACGAGTCATTTAGAGGGGATATCGCAGATAAGTGAGGTTAATCGTGTTGCTTTGTACTATACTGCTTCAGATGAGTTTCTTTTTCTTTCAAAGGGTTCTATAGCAAGATTTGTATGTTGATACCGTGTTAAACAACGTCTGTAGGTATAGACGTGCACAAAAATAAATCTTTAAAAATATTTCAAACTAAAATCTTAAAGTTAGGTTTATGTAAAGGTACTCCCTAACCTAGAGCATTCGCGCGATTCGATTTTGTATCAAAATATTACACATTGTATCAAGTTACGCACTGTAATGCTCGGTGCTCTTTCCTTACTAATGTAATGTTCGACTTTGTAATGTTACACGCGAATGCTGTAGGTAAGGGAGCACTTTAAAGTTTAAAAAAAATAATAAGATCTACCCAAGTTGTTTTTGTATGCGTCTAAAGGTATTTTGAATCGTATGTATGACTATATAGTTTCATTATTTTACATCATAATGAAAAATATTTCAACTTTTTTTAAGGTTGCACTTTTAATGTTATATAATATTTAACGTCGTATTTTGTTTTTAAAGTTATAGTGATTTGATTACATAATATGTGCCTATTTTCCGACGAATATTTTTTAACACCCACATGATCGCTTTTAAGTCACATGGTAAATACATTATATTAAAAGTTAAATGTAATTGTGGAACATCACCTTATAGACAATATATCGTGCCTAACATTTCATGTTACAAGTTGTGACATGACGTCGGCAGATACCTAGCCCCACGATAACCAGTCAACACCCACGGAATTCCACCTATATCTGACAATCAAAACAACAAACAACTTGCTCAAATTACAACCGGTACTTACGACTATTAAAACAATAAAACAAAAAACATTGCTCTCTAGAAAGGAGATTTCATTGTCTACAATTGTCAAACTTTTCAATGGTGATGAAAACAAGACGAACTGTCGTACGAACAACTAAAGAACTTGTAAAGAATGCAACGATAGAACGAGACAGATAGTCACAGGAATGGCATGTTAAAAAGGGAGGAAAGACGTCTCATGTCAACAATGAAAGATAGGCTTCGTGCAGTAATGTGAGCACTCAATGGACATGAATACAAAGATACGATTACATCTGGTTAACTAATTGAAATTCAAATTTAGGCTTTGTGTTGCATAGATAAGGTTGATTATCGAGTTTGTTAAAAGCAGATAATAGGTACAAATCGTGTAGTATATAATGTCATTGACTTAGTTTATGATAAGTCGTACGACCTAGACGCTATGCAGAGCTTTACGACTGGTAATAACATGATTGAATACATCTGTTTATTGCTTCCAGTACTTAATGTACTATTCTCGGTGTATTATTACGTAGAGATTGTCGAGGTCCAATCGATGAGCAATAATCACGTGATTACCAGTAATTTGTCGGTTTGTTGGAAAAGCCAAGTGTTTCTCACACAACGAAACAAATATGTATAGAGGTGTAGTCATTGTACTGCAAAAAATCTCGTATTACCATATGTTACATAAGTAAATACATACATAAACATCACTGTTTTGAATAAAAGTATATTTCGTGTTCATTCGACTATGACTACATTCATGCGTCTTTTCATATATGCATGTTTGCGGGGTATTGTAAGGACTACTGAAAGATTGTCATTGTCAACTCACTCCTTATCATAACTTCCTTTTCGCTCACCATTCATCTCTTTTTTGCATTTTTTTTTTCTGTTCATGCTTTAACATGTTCAACACTAACATATTATAAGACTTGAGAGTTTTATGTATGTATGTTGAACTATCACCAAGCAAAGGTTTTCTTTGTGAAATTTATTTAGTGTTAGTTAAAGTAATCATGAAAGTCTCTGTATGCGGCGGTTAGTGAGATTTTATACTTAATGGTCTTTTATCACTACATTCCATTTCAATCCGCGAGAATCGATCATATTCCGTCATACATATTTATTGGCCCATAGAGCTGAGCCCATCCTCCCCTAAGCAGAACAGCGCAATGAACAGTCGCGAGGCGTGTTGCCTTAATCACCGCTTTCAGCAGATTAGTGCCCTCAGCGTTGCATCATCCAGCTGTTACCCACTTCTCTAAATAATCCCGGAGATACAACTGCGGGAAATGAAAGTCATTGAAAGGTCCTTTTATAGGGAACAGTTGGTAGCACAAAGAAATATTAACCACAAAAGTGTTCTGCGTGTGTATCAGTTCTTTTTGATTTTTTTAACAGCATATTCTATAATTGAAAAGCGTTTATCTTTATCTAAGAGCATAATAATTTAATAGATGCTTAGTTGTGCAAAATTAAGCGGTATGCGGATTAAGAATAAGTAGGTACTAAATATTTCTTTCCATCGCCATAAAAGCATGTCTTAAAAGGCAGTGAAAACGGCCCAAAAATTGGCAATAGATGCATTTTGTACTCGGATATGCGTGAACATGGTACATAAAATGTAAATAATGAAGAATCTTAACTGCGTCACAAGTCACTACAATCATAAAACCTCACGTCAAAATCACACAAATGCCATAACAATTAACATATACAAATTCATAATCGAGTAATATTACATTACTAGTCATGTACCGGGGTCAATTGGCACGGTTGGCATTACGTGGGAAAATACAAGCAATACGAGAATACGAGGCAATACTGAGAGACGGTAATTGTCATCATTGAGTTAGATACAGCTGTTGCTATGGTGATCAGAGACGCGTTTGTATAATCTGTTGTATGCCAGGGTTTAATTAAACAGTACTTATACAGTTGAAGCGGCAATTAGTCTGCAATACAATATGATCGGTAGAGTAGTTTGGCTTTCTGAGCCATCGCTGAGACGATGCCTTTTTAAAAAAAATACATCGCCCCACGATAGGAATTCCTCCTGTGTCGTGACTCGTGGGTGCGCGTCACAAAAATGAAATATCACATACACTAATAGACCAACACAAATTGTGAGGCTTAAACTCGCTAGCAGCATTCAGTTCCTTTACTTGTTTATTTATTTATTTATTGATAAGGCAAACCAACGACATATTTACAATTACGATTTGTGACATTATTTCCATGATTTATGTACAGTGTAAATACGTCACTTACAGGTCTGCACACCATTTACAGTACCTATACTACATACAAATATGAAATACTTAGAACTACAAAATTCCCCAAAATCCGTTTACAAAGGTAACATAGCCAATAATTGTTCACTGTATTAAGCTTTAAAACTATCCAAATCCCACAAGTTATATAAAACATTATATAACTTGTATAATTAATAAATATAATAAATATAACTTATAGCTTCCATGTTAAAAACAAATCTTAAAATTTAATTGGATTAATCGATAAACTTCTTTAACGGTACTTCCTAATTCACTATCAAAACAATTCCGTAGTCACCATCCTTTCCAATAATAAATCGTATCGCAGGTCAAGGAGATTCAGTCCTAACATTTATGAGTAATACCTCCAAAGGTCTTTGTACAAGTGTTATTAATAGCACCAGACATTCTACACTATCACCACATAGATTAATCTTATGAGAGGAATTTCAAATAACTGCCGTCGCATTTTAAAGTGTCCTACAATTTCCAGAAATTTTGAAAATGTAGAGCTTAAAATATTATATAGTTTTAAAACAACATAGCGTTAAGCTTCTCTGGCATAAATATTATTTCTATAAAATAGTTGAAGAAACTATCTAGTCGATTTACCTTGTATTCATTTTAATGTATTAGTAATTCATAGAAACGCCACTAAAGTAAATTACTAGATCACTATAAAATCAAGTGTAGACAATACAATCCTTCGATACCGTTCACGAAATATGTCCACCATCGCATTGACAGTTACTAGGGGCAGAGAAAGAAAAAAACAAGCCGACCTAATTTCTATGTCCAAAAATACCTGCAGTATTTCGGTACCTCTTGAATAAAACAATAAAATAAAAAGGAAACGAAAACGGGAAACGTCCACGTATCATTAATAAATAAGCAACTAAGATTCCTGCAGGGCTTTTACGGAACCGGGCCGGACACGGCGGCAGGACCGGGCCCTCGTTAAATATTCAACTATTTCCCACATATATCTGTCCTTAAGTGACTACCGATGTACGAATTATTTCATGTTTGTATAAGACGTTTTACGTTTACGGAAGAAATAAGAAAGTTATCTGTAAAGATAAATTTTAGACACCGCATTTTGACAGTGTTATGTTTGTGCACTTAAAATTGAAGAAGCTCTGGTATACTGGTATGGTACACATTCACAAGTTTTGTATATCTAGAATATTGTCCCGCCAAATCCTTTTGTGTTGTTGTTCACAAAAATAAAATGTATATTGTCACGATTTCACAGCATCAATCAAATAAAACTTATTCATAATAGTTGTAACTTTCTTGACCTTCCTGTCTTTCTCCAGACTTTCAAAGACTGCACGGATAGTAAATTAATTCATATACAACATTTCCACCAATTAAAGTAGCAACTCAACGCAAGTAACCTACCTAAATTATAATAATATAACAAAACAAAAACTTCCCCATTACGCCAACTTCACTATCGGTAATACAAACAAAACATGTTAAATTCAAAATGGATTCCAACCTTTTACCTCAAAACAAATAAAGCGGAACATTCTACGCCCACGTCCAAGCCATATAAGATTTGATATATAGATATGAGAGCTTCTAACATAGCTGATAATGATATAGGGCACAGTCACATTACCGCACGTCTGACGCATATTAATGGAGATTTACTGAGGGCCATACCTCCAATAAAGATGGCTAACATTATATATACTTTTAGTAGGAAAGATAAATGGTTATATGAGCTGTATTCTGAATAATCCTTTGATGTACTGCAGAGTTAATCAAGTATGGTGCAGGTGATCAAAGTAAGATCGAATCCTTTGGTACGGATACATGTGACGTCAGACGGTGTGTCTCAATAGGAATGTTTCGCGAAATTCAAAATAGAATTTATGCGAATAGATGTTGAACTGATGTTGACTTAAGATGAACATTTCTATATTACATTCCATTTCGATATCTATTAAGCATGGTACACCAATACCAAATTAATCAATTTTTACTATTGCCCTTAATGTTCTTACATTTTTTTTGTTTATCTTTATTTATTTAGAGGCTTTTATTACATAGTAATATGTTAGCCCCATCGTGGCTAATCATAAGCTAGTGGCTCATATATTATGCCGGGGAACACGTTGTTGTGCATATATCTCAAATAGGTCTAACGCCGCATTTGAAGTTGGCTTACTTAAAATACTAATAAAGAGCCCTACATCGTACACATTAAGCTTATATTTGCGCATCAACAAGTTCCTCCTGCGCCGGTATTTGTCACAATCCATCAGCAAGTGTTGGACATCATCCAGGACTCCGCAGGTAATGTTCTTACATGATTTTTATTTAGCAAATAGGTTTACAAGAAATACTTTTTAACGAAAGCTAGCTAGCGTTCCTATTACATGCACCTTGTTACTTGTATAGTTACTGCCTTATATACATATACTGGTAGGTATACCACTAGGATAAGGCCACAGTTTGTCCCTTTCCCATGATTAGAATTAATTTATAGTCCCGATACATTAGTCCCGTTAAGATTCAGTTTAGTCAGTAATTATGCGTAATTAAATACATTCCCTGGCCACTTCCTTTACGATTGGACTAAGTACTACTTTTCTTACAGGATATTGGGTAGTGCGTTTTGATAAATGGTCACTATAAGTAGTAGCCACTAATTAAGGTAGACACGTAATTTAATTGGTTTGTGATATAAAATCTATAGGGTCAGATTAGAAAGCCATATCGAATTTATGAACACGTAGGTACTTTTGGACAAGGTTGGAATAAGTGTTAAACTTTCCACTGAATGTGGTTTCCTTTGGGGTAATTTAAATGTCAACCCCCAGCCCCTTATCTAGGGGGAGGTCTTTGTTTAACAGTGGACGTCTTCCGGCTGATAATGATGATGTCTTTAATTAGGTTGAAGACACCTTGGGACTTAATAGAAAGTTTATGGTAAAATCTCTGCGCACTGATGGAACAGGCACTAAGTGCGCTGTGCTGGTTTTGCTACATGAAAAATTATAATTATCCTGACTTATACACATAGAATATAACATCACGCCTGGATTAGTTAGAAGAATAGTAAGCAGAGGTGTACATATAGAACACCCACAATTCGCCAGTTATCTTATAAGTCCCAAATTTCCCAAGAAATTCATCTGTCTATTGGCACCTGTAGCAGACTGTATACATATTATGTATTTTGACTATGCCTGTAGTGTCACGGTAGCGCATACACAACTATGCAAAATTCAAAACACAACTAAAAACTAAATTTGGTAAGTATATTAAATTATTTCAGCATATTTTTTTATATCAATACTTTTTAAGTTAAAACGACATGATCTGCCTTTTCTCTTCCATAATCCAATACAATATTTTAGAAACATTATGTAGCCTAGGTGAGATAATCTACATACATTTACATATTCACACCAATAATATAAAAATGTCTATGATAATTTATTGTACGTAAATTAAAAATACCTAATACGGTCACCGTTATACTGTATATGATTTAGTATTATAACATTTTATGATGAATATTATTTTAGCCCCACACTATCAATTTCTGCTATCGTGGGTGAGTTTCATAATCATGAAATATCACGTATACAAACACCCAGACTCAGGACACACAATTTCTAGATTTAGTAAATCCAACTCTTTGAGTAAAATATGTAGTTTATCCATTTAAACACCATAAAAAGAATACGCCTATGTTATGTATTTTGTGATAAAGAAAAATCGATTATTTGGATATAAACTATAAATAAACATTTCCATAATCTAACAGTTTCTATTATATTAACATGCATTATACCAATGTATTCGTTCTCTTTGAAAGAAAAGGCCTTTGCCCTCCAATAGATGTTGTTAACACTATTATTTTTCAAGGCCAGGAAAATATAATCGTACGTACCATTTCACAATACGAAGTATACCTAAGATATGTTTCGAGCCTTATTGTTTACTAGCTGCGCCCCGCGGTGTTACCCGCTACCGGTGTCAGCCACCTCCATATGAAATTTCATTAAAATCCATTCAGTAAATTGTACGTGAAAGAGTAACAAACATAAACCCATACTCACAAACCGTCGCGTTTAAAATTTTACTAGGGTTCATATAAGAGCTTCAACTCTACTAGTCGATCGTTTCGTCGCATAATCAACATAAACAAGAGTATGTCAACAAACATCAGTTTTCTAAAACCAAGATTCACGAAGTCACACCAATTTTTCAAAGAATACGCATAATAAATCTCACCTGTTATCTACAGTAGCGAAACGCAATAAATAAATCTATTACCATAATTAAATATCAACAGCGTTTCAAATAACAACCACTAGCTGACATAGAAACGCCACCGATGCAACACATATTTCAGATAAAAATATACGATAAGTAATCGAACAGGCTTATTAATCTAATAGATATGTACACAAATAGTTTTGATACTGGCGTCGTTAAATAACCAACAGACACTTATCTCGGCCATAAATATGTCAGATAAATTCTGAGGAAGAGACTAGACCGGCCCAAACTTCGAGGCGAATTTATAGACTCATTTCTAATTCTTCACTTATCACTTTAATCTGTGAATAATTGTTTTATTTAATGATTAGGTTTCGATTCCGTGTATCTGTTACGTTGGTGCGTCAGATAAGGTTATTTTGTTTAATTATATAATCAAGTAGTCGGTTGTGTGTAACATTTTATTAATTTGTTGTTTCCTTACTGGTTATGGCTAGACTATACTCAGTTGGTACTTCATTGCACTGCAGTTTTTCCTGTAGTTAAATTAGAGGTTCAAGTTACTATCACAGGATAACCAGTACTGTTGCTAAGTTTTATATTATTTACTGCCTTAGTACTTGTGCTAGATGTAAAGACTATTATAGAGTATAATGATATAAAATACCACATCCTAAATACCACATCGCGTTTTTAACGCCAATCTCACGAAAAGCATTTAATCTCACATCAGAATCAAGTATCTAGGTGCGTAGGACAAATAACACAGTGATTTTTCAAAGAACATGACTAAATTCATGGTTTAAATTAAATAAATACCTGAGATTGCCTGTATTGAAACATTGCTTACCAATTCCAAGGATCTTAAATACATTGCTGTAATAGTAGCTCTGTTTACTTCACATTGTATACAAATAAAGCAATGGATACAGTACTCAGAACATTGATCTATACGACGTTTACGAGCATTATATAAACGACCAATTCATAGATTTAAGTAGCAATGCCAGATATTTATATCAGAGTAGCAATGACACGGAGCTGTAAAAAGATTTAGAAAACATTCGGTCGCCGGTTTGACGACCGGCCCAGGCGCAGGCGTTACTCACGTTTGCCTCACAAGGTCGAATCTCAAAACATTTTAAAGAACGTACACATTGTAGTTTGTCCGCGCGATTATTTTACGGTAACAACGTAATCCGTTACTATAGTTCCGGGTTTTAGAAACGATTTATCATTTCGTTTGATTTATGTTCTTTTGGCAGTTCATATTCCTCCGTTTATTCATTTAATCGTATCGTAAAACTGATAATACTGATAAATTTATTGATGATGATTGGCGCAGTAGGTATGTGGGTAAGTAGTTTGACATTTGTGGTAGCTGTTACTGGTATGTTTGCTACCTTAGCCAACCATTTGCTTGGTCAGAGAATCTACAAATCAAATCAAAGTAGATACCTATATGTTGAATTCCTCAACGGGACGTCGACAACTAATGGTCTAAATTCTAGTGTTCATACAAACTATATTTTTTTATAATTAACGCACTTTAGCACACAGGTTTAATTCAAGTAGTCAATGGCTGAGTCGTTTAGTTACGCTTATGTATAAGAATCCTAAACATCTATACAATAGTACGTGTTTACAATTATCCACCAATAGCAAGCATTGTTTCTAGGTGTGTGTAGTGTGTACTAGGCGCCACTAAAGACAAGTGCGTCTGCGCTGATAGCTGTACGAATTTTTGCCATCCACAAAAAAGTATTAAAGTGCTTATTCAATATTCTTAAACACTATTTAATACGATGTTTTGTTAAAATTGTGTGTAGTTCAACAATATTTCAATATATTACCTATGCAGTGAAGCTCAAAGTTTCTCAATTGTCTTAGGATACTATTTCTAATGACATAAAAAAAATATTTAAATTTCAAATCATTAGGTTTAGTATTAAATGTCTCATTAATAAATAAGTGTCTGTTTTACATATTATGTTGGAGCGGTTTGTGTTATCTTTTAGAGTTATACTGTGTATTATTAACATAATCTTTATAGTTCACAAGATTAGTTTCCAAAGAAGGTTTTATTGATTAAAATCCGACTACATACAAAAGGACCACGTTTTATTAAACCCTATTTTGGTTGTTGTTATTGAATTGTTGAAGATTTAGATCATAGATATTGATGAGATAAAGTTCTTTTAACCATTTAATTTAATAATATTATATGTACAAAATAATCAATACGTTGTATTTTTAAATCCGGAATACAATTGCTTTCAGAGATTTCTTAGACTTACATTATGTAGATTATATAATTCCCGAATAACATTCTAGTGTAAGTAATGTAAATTTGCTACTAAAATAAAAATTATAGGAATCTAGATCTGGCATCTTAATTAATTATGGCAGATATATATAAATATACCTATTAAGAAAAAAAAACTATAACCTCTTTGCTATCCTTCGGTCTAAAACAGATTTGTTCTAAAATAAAAACATGTTACTAAAATAAAATGTTTCAATTTCCTAATATTCTGAACACGCAAGAATATCCCATAAAATAAATTCCTCACGTCCACAAAACAAGCTATCAGTACCAACGATTGTCTTCAATATAATAATTAAAGTAAATAACACATCTAAAACCTTGTAGATAGCGCTGAAACAAGCGTCAGATGTTTTGGAACATAGCCAGAGGGATGAGTTAGTGTTATACAGACGGGCAACTTTGTGGCAACTAGAGAGCGATCAGAGCGGATTTTTTTTTTTTTGAGAAGCTGGGTTAATGACGATAATGTAGACGTTAGTAAGTCCATGATGTGGTCATGATATAAAAGCTAAAATTTGTGCTAAAGGTTCAGAGTTCGTATTTACCGATTATGTGATTGCCTGAATAGAAATTGCCACAAATTATATATTACTTAACGATTTAATTTTAAAAATAGGCGCAACCGCAATTTACTAGCTTACAATACAAATGAAATTATTAATAAAGTTCTTTTACTACGCTTCAATTCACGGACTTAACGAGTATACAAAACCGCTATGAACATGCTTTATTCAAATAATTTCATCAAAAAATTAATTCAAATTACAATACATAATCTACTGTTAAAAAACCGCAACCTAATCTATAAACTAGTTACCTTTCAATGTCAACACTTTGCACTAGCAGTTAGCCAATAAGTGAAACGCAAATTATTTTATTATATCCGCTCAGGGTATTAGCGAACGTGAATAACATGTTCTCGAAAGTAATCCACACTCAAAACAAATAGAGTCTTACATCAACCTTTAATGTTATATTACTTGTCATAGTTAACGATATACACACGTGCAATAAATCCACTAATGACGCTTGAGACACATTTTTTAAACAAACACTAGTATGTCGACTACATTACCTCTACTTACAATATATATATATATATATATTATTTTATTTCCTCCGACAACCATCATAATTGGACATTAAAATTAAATTCAAAAGACTTTTAATATCAATTTTATGGATAAAATATGAAACTGTTAGTTATGTTGACCACCAAGAGCAGTAAAAATATTGACTTAGCCGTCTGTAGTTGTTTTCATTACGAAAGTGGCCAGTCTGCGCAAACCTTCAGCGCAGCTCGGCAAGTTCGTCGCCGCGACAAGCCGAGAGGGTTTAATTAGTGCGAGGACAAAGCGCTTCCCTTCCCGCCTCAAAAGACCAACGATATTACGAGCTTGGACAATGAAGGTGCTCCTTCAATCCTTGTTTATACGTTTTTTGAAAGGACCTACTGATCTCAAGGTTTTTGTACGGAAGCGGACAGTGGAAACGGATGTTGTCTGTGTTTTTAAAGAATGTGTTTTAGAGCGAAAACAGAAATCTTCGTACAGATGTAGAAACTGAACACAGAGTTTTTGTATTACTTGTTATAGTGATTCGTTATGGTTTACAATCCTTTCATGTTTCAAGTATGACACAAACATTAGCTAGCAGGAATAATGAGTGACTTAACACTAAGCAAATAATGTGTCACTATATACAATTTCTGTAAACGAGTTGCCTCTAATTTACATTCAAATGAATATTTTTGAGAATAAATACTATGACTCACTTAAACAATTATTATTTATCTAGTTACATTTATTTTGCGAAAGAGAAATCAGAATATTCGTGCTACCACTGATGTACTTTGTAAGTACTTAAGCTAATAAGAACATAATTTATATAAACCATTACAAAACACAACCTCAATAAAAAGACTACATGCAATAAAACAACGTTTCACTCCAAACATTACAACAATGTAAGTTATGACAGGTTTCAGCCACCCGCAGTTACCATATTAACCACGTTTCTCCTTACTCTAAAACTAGAGCAGAAATATACAAACAAAATGATCGTCGAAAATAATTTCAAATCAGACCGAACAATAATGGCTTATTTAACGGCCAATTACAGAATAATTGAATAACCTCGTTCATCTATCAACAGACATTTTTATATAATGATTGATTGAAAAAAAAGCCTATTAGTTTTGGCAGTAAATAAAAAACAACACGTCTCTTTGTCGTGAAGTCTGTAGATGCCTAGTAACATAGTAATTTCGCTTCTTTCCCATTCATGCTCGTTGATTGCGAATACGAAACCTGACATTAACACTAAGGTCAGTATTCAGTAATTTATGACATCTCTAGTATTTCCACTTCCATTCACGGCTATAATTACTCTTTTTATATCGCCTTTCATTCAGTTCTTCTATATGACTAAATCTTTGAAGCATGTTTTGTACCGTTGCAAGTCATTGACACAATAAAAATATTTTAATCGATCACAAGTCAGTAATTTATACAAAAACTGTTGGCGTCCCGCAGGGTACATCTTCGGCCCACAGATTCAAATTCCTTAAATCGTTACAGCCCTGCAAAACAATTACACTTGGCACTTAATTACAACTAAATGTGGGGTATAGTAAAAAGAAATATCCAATTAAGCAATTAGTCACCAGACCATTGAATTATTTGCGCAATAGTTGGTAATGGTTTGCACGCTACAGTGAATATAACTTTAAAACGATTCAGAAATATTCTATACATTTCAAACATTAACTTGGCAGCTGTTTTTATTCGGCAAGGTTGAAATAATACTCGAAACTACGAAATAATAAGCTATGTTTATAAAGGTGGGTTCTCCAGAAAGAAATTGGTTAGTTATATTTATTTTATAATAGTACGAAATCAACGAGCTGTAAAGATTACACCTTTGTTATGATTATTAAGATTTTATTATCTCTACTACATAAAGATAGGTACATAGTTAGCTATCCGTATTTGGCTCAAACTTGGAGAAAAATAGGCAGATATTAATACGATATTTCATGTTTTATTAAATATGGTAATGATTGCTTAAAAACATTAACAAATACGAAATAAAAGTCTACCTAAAATACAATTATCTGGAAGCAGTGTACATCTTTACAAGAATGTTAGCATATTTTATTCACTTTTGAATTAGATTTTTAGTGTTTAAATAGTGTTCTTATGTATTTTAAAAAGAGGAAATATTGCACATACTTTATTTCTACTTTTTTGTTAATAAACTTTATACATTATATTTATAGGATCGTTAACATCACATCATAATAGTACACCCGTTCTTAATATAACACTGACGATATTAGTTAACGGACAATTAACATTCCAAGCCAAGATGCTAATAAGGATTAAAAACTCATAACAGAAACCTCAACGACAATGCATGTACATACACCTCTGAACCATTAGGTACGAGGTACGAGGTACTATAAAGCAGCGGACAAGACTAAAACTTGATAAATAAAAGGGATAGAACCAAACGGAAACAGTTCACAAATATTATTCAAAGTACAGGAACCAAACTATCAAAATAAAATCTCTATGACACTCGTGACTCATGTTCTCATAACACCGTCAGTCTGTCACGTTCTCCAATGGTTCAGTTGCGAGCTGGACAGTTTTAATTGCCTACAACGAAGGTCGCGTTCATTGTTCGCAATCGTATTGACGTGCGTTCCCATGTTATGTTACTTACATAACATGTTTGTTCAGTGACATAATCGGATGAACCGAGCGATGACATTGAAATTTAATGTGGGGTATGCAAATAATAATAATAAAATTACGTTAGGCAGAATACATAAATAATTTGGGCTTAATTCGCGGTCACTCGCGGCAAGCTTCAGATTACCGTTATTTTTTAAACGGACTTACCATAGCTCAAAAAGCTGCTCTCATTATCCTAATTCCAAACTTAGCTGCTTTGAAATTATAACACGAGTGACCTCACAAAGCAGCGAAAATGATTTGTGTCTAAAAATTCCTAGTTCAAGGTAGTAGTTTCTTCGAGTGACAAGACTTAACTTGTTGACTTTGCTCCCCAAAATCTGGCTTGCCATCGAAAACACATACATACTAAAAAAGAAACAGCCTCACACAATTTTAGTAAGCTGGTCAAGCAGTGAAGAATGAGGAGAATTTCAGCTCACTTCTCAGTAAAATACTTAAGACTTCATACAAGCTTCGAAGCCAGAAATAGAACGCCATTAACATAATACAATAAATAAATGCCACGACTCCATAATTTAATGTATATTTCATGCTGACCGTGTTCTGGCTGCAGGTCCATCAATCCGACAATGACCACCCTCATCCCATGGGTGTCGTAAGGAGCAACTAAGGAATGATAGGGAACAAGGGGAAGGGTAGCATACACCTGCGAACCAGTAACATCATACTACAATTACGGAGCCCTGCGCTAAACGACCTGTTTATGGCAATAACAGAAATGGAGGGTTTGCTAAAAGGAATAAGCGTTACTTGGGGAAATTTCCCATTGTTTTAAACTTGTTACTTTTCGATGGTTTTATATTGTTTTGTTACATAATTTGGGTGTTAGTAAATTTCTAAAATGCAGACACCTTGCGTTCTCGTTTAGTGTGCTCGTTAGTCGTTTAACAGTAATTTTGAAAAGATGACTACTGAAAAATAAATCTAGTATTCTATCACATTTGATACAAACGCAAATCTTTTTGAGAATATTAAAATCATTTGTATCTTTTGACGTTATCCTAAGAAGAAAAGCATTAAAGGTTCCTCTTAATATTTAAAACATAACAGCATGATTTTATTCGTACAAACATTAGAAACATTGTTATAAACGCGCTGCGTATGTTAATTTTACGACTCGAATAAAACGGCCTCGCTAAAGCCGAATAAAGGATGATTCTTTTAAGCATGAATATATATTTACATTAAGTCAAAAGATTACTTTAACAAGAGCCCCATAATACTAAGAAATAGACTTACGTTTTTAGAAAAAGAAACGTATAATGTTTTTGTGATGTTTCCTTTACAGAACAAGTAGGTCAGGATATTTAAAAATATATTATATACGTCTTGATTGCTCAATGAAGCAGTTTCAAGCCTGAATGGTTTAGGGATATGGACCTTCAATTTGTCTAGAAAGTGCTACAAGTGAAATTCTACTACTACGGGCCTTTGTCTGGATAAGCATTCAAAACTCTCCTCAGAACAAACATGAAAATCCTGTTGAATATAAGTGGTCTGAACCTAAATGTAATAATAAATATTAGAAAGATTCTAGAATAGATTTTATCTCACGCATATGTGAGCGCATGATGCGTCATGAATCCAAATGCGATTCTTAGCGGATCTAATAAAAAGTTTCCAGATTGTGTCATAGATCTAGAAAATAAACGACATCCTACTTAGATTTTTATTAGAAAAGTTTGATATTGTTTTTATAGCTGCTAAATGTACCTACCTATATGTCTATGAATAGTTTCCGCATCAATACAACTATTTTTTGCCGCACTATATACTTCAACTGAACCACAGGTATTGTCTCTTCGGAATTCCATTACAAAAAACATTAACAAATATCATACATCAATATGAATATCCCACTATTCATCAGATGAAACAAGTATGCTCTACCCAACAATACCACATAAAACTGCTGGTAATAATACAGATTGCACTGAACACGTAAACCAAGTTTATTGCCCCTAGGGAAAACCTGCTTTCAACACGACAATATTGATTTATTCATTGAAATTATCCTATTTGACCGTGTGGGTAGGCATTTGTAATGACAGGTCTCGAAATGACAAGGTTCGAGGCCAAAATGGATGTAATGAACTTTATTTTTTCAATTCAATGCTTTATTTATGTACTGCGGGTTTTTCATGTCGCTATACGACTCGATTTATCGTAAATAATTAATCATATTTTCATTTGTTACTGTAGGGGTGATTGAGGCATATGCGGCATAAAGAGTGGAGTGTGGCGTTTTGTGGGGAATACAAAACTTAGAAACGATGAACTTAGGTTTCATGTATGTATGTGAAAATAACATAACCGGTTGTCATCGATGGGGATGAATTCTTTGATGCTTTTTAACTTTTTATTTTTGTATATATTGTTTTTATTTTGTATTAGAATTAAGTTGTATATATTTGTAAAATAGTATGTTAATCGATAATTATGTTCACAATAAAGCCAATAAATGTGAAAATAGTATGAATATTGATACGTCTAAGTAAATCTGAAAAAAACATTAAATACAAAGTATAAACTTTAAACAGGCCCTTTCAGTCTGCAATTGTTGCATACGACTATCACATTGGTCACAAAGCGTATTAGCCTGATATTATTTGAGTAAAAAATACCTCAACAGATACATCTCACTTATTCCAGTAACAAAACAAAAAGTGTTACCTTATCGAAAGCCTCCCTGGAGTATGCCAAGAATCAACAAACTGAAATGGATTACTTGTTAGTTCGCTATTGCATTACTGCGATTTGCACCACCTGTTCCAAGTTTGGAACAAGTTTGCACCTGCATTATCATGATAAACAACCTTCTAAGTTTGATAATAATAACACGGCAACTTTTGTTATTTGTGATGTTTACACTTAATTTTAAAAGTTGCAGAGCTGCACTATATTACATGGTAGTACTAAACAAATATAATGTAATTGTATTTTAATTTAATTGTAATCTTGATTTTATGTTATTTAATTGTAATTTTATTTTATTTCTTGTGTCGCATTTTATGATATGGGTTATTTTTTTGCCTGAAATAAATGATATTTTATTTTATTTATTTATTTTTAAACAACCTGATTGTTATAAATAGGTATTTAACTTTAACCTCGATTATAGCAGACAATGTGATAAAACAAAGTCTATAGAAACGGAATAAAAAACATTAAAATTCTCCGTAATATAGACAAGTATTGTAGGTATTAAATATCATAATAATTATCGACAAACAGGATCCTTAACTCATACAATCAGTTTAGGAATTTTAAACATACTACATTAACTTAAACGATGATTAAAATAAATGAGAATCTCACTAAATCATAAAATGTACAAATCTTTATATTGTGACTCCGAAACCTTTAAAATACGAGGTTGGTCAGAATAGGTACCACGGAGGTAAATATAAATGGAGTGTTCACAATTCTCGTGCGAGTTTAAGACGCGCAGTGACGAAACATCTCATTTGCTTATCACCATCTCCTCATACATCTATATAGGCAGAGACGTCACGCCCACGAGCATCACGATTTTACTAGTGAATGTAAGAGGACTGTTTGAGGCGAACTATGCGGCGCTTTGTTGATGTCGCAAAATACATTCAACTAGACAACTTAATATCTTGATCGCTCTTAGTAGGCAGGTTTGATATGCGCAAAATTTGCGGACAAATACCAATAATTCTACTTCAATTATGTAAGTACTTAATTGTTAATCTTATATACCACTGACTCAATTACTAGTATAATTATTGTGCCTTCTAAATCACAACAGTCCCATCCACTATTACCAACGTATAAGGACTAAAATATATGTAACTATGCGTGGGTAATTAACAACACACTTCTATATCCTACCCCTTCAAACATACAAGCAACTTTTAACTGCGTACATTAAAACTCCATGTATTTTAACTCCATGGCTCTGCTAAATGGAAGAGGCGCCATGCCTGACAACACTACACATAAAGTCAGTACTGCAGTCACCCTAAAAATAATTAAATTGACACATGCAGGCTCTAATACAACAAATTAGTCGTTGTATCGTGTGTGAAAGCATTCTATGGGGCCCATTATCGTCACGAACAGACCGTCTGCGGTTTCATTTTATTAAAACCGCAGTATAAACAGTATTATCGTAGGACAATGCACTGTGAATACATTAGTGCCTATCACTAGATTTGTGGGTGAGTCAAGCTCTTGTGTGGAAAGACGAGAATGCTTGTTCTATATTCTATTTATTTACCGCAGTCAACTCGCTGCTAACTCTAGCTTGTGTTTTATATAGGAAAGATACGGAAACTTCAACAATTTTAACCACATTGAAAAGGTTACTGACAAATCCTATATTTTGTAGTCAATGATGTGTGATATCGAATGCAAGGTCCATATATACTGCAACAATTATCTAGGAGCGTTCCGCGTGATGCAGCTATTTGTAAATCAAGTCACATAATTTACCACTAAGTGGAGGGATGGCTGATCGCTACTTATTATATAACAGGTTCGTAGTATTTTTTTTTTTTTTTTTTTTTTTTTTTTTTTTTTTTTTTTTTTTTAAAACGTCGCCCCACACTAGGAATTTCTCCTGTGTCGTGAGTGCGTTTCACAAACACGAAATATCACATACACAAACACCCAGACTTGGGACAAATATCTGTGGTTCGCACAAAGTTTTGCCCCGTGCGGGAATCGAACCCGCAACCCTTAGCGCAGCAGTCCAATCGCTTAGCCACTGCGCCAATCAGGTCGTCAACGAGTATTGTGCACTCAACGATGACAGCTGCGTTTAAATAAGTAATGGCATGTTGCATGCGCGACCACGATAATAGCATCAACCAATGACTACTATTAAAAATGGACATGTAGAGCTAGCATTAATCCAGTGTATTTTAAATCTATATTTAAATAAACATCCAAAATGCCCTAAATTAAGCATGATCAATGCTCTTTTGTTTTCAGAGTTTGAATTTTTTTTTATTTCGAATCCAACCGCCTGAATAATGGTTTGAGTTAATTTATGTTTATTCTCAAAAGACGTAAACATACTGAAGCCGTCATAATATACTTATTATATTTCATACCATCTCGTTTATATTCACAAACTTTCCTTTGTTGCAGATTGGCCACAAAACCAACGATTGTATGGAATGAAAAGATGGAAGAGAAGCTATTGCTCTACAACGAGACAGAAAAAAGAATAGCAATTAATAATATATTTATTATTTAAAATCTCCGAGTGTAACTTTTATATTTGACAGTTAAAGGCCAGAAAGCTATTGATCATTGCTTACTGAACCTAATCAAACTAATCATATAATTGGCAAATTCACAAATTAATCAAGTTAAAAGGACATTGATCTAGGCAACATCAATGCGGAGTACTTTGTAAATATCATCAAAACAGCGTGCGGCTACAGTTCAATAGCACGGTTCAGATGGCGTCGACCACACTGCGTCAATTAACGATATTAATTGAAAATAATTACAAAACGGACCGATATAGAGTAGTTGATTCATTAGCGTAGCCTTTTTGCAATTATGTTAGGTTTGGGATCCACCGTTTTGTGTTTATCTGAATTTTCCTCGAAGGACCATCGAACCTCATTCTACCGACTCTACCAAGTATTTTTTTTTGTGGCTATGGTCAACCATGCCTTAAGGTTCGGGAACACTATCAAATCCGTCTTGTGACAGATAGTGCTGCTCAGGAGTTTGTCGCGCCGTTTCTTGTTTCCATTTGCTCTTGGAAGCGGTGGGCGTATTGAGGAGGGCTTTCGTACGAATAACGTTAAAAAGTAATCGAATAATCTATTTTTATCTCATTAATGAATATGAGATACTAAATAAATGTTATGACTGCTTAATTTAAACTTCTTTATATTTGTATTGTAAATCACAAGGTCCATAATATCTGTTTGTTAGTGTACTTATATAAAAACATTTAGCAAGAGTTTAGTTTATTTGTTTATCTAGCTCTCAGAATACAGAACAAATGATCTAGGTATGTTTTGCGATATCAAACCAAATGTCTATAAGACATTGCTAAAACTGTATGTTTATACGAAAAGCTATTAAAACGAGGCAATTTCGTTGACCATGTGTGTAGGATACTTTTATTATAGTTCCGACAATTATTATAATGGCTTTATATTAATATGTTGTTTAATTTAACTCAATATGTCGAACTAATAATAGTTAATAGAGAAAAATGTTTTTGTTTCCTTTGTGGGTGGTCTCGGGATATTGCTTTTTTTTTGTTTGAATAAGGAATGCTTTACGCTTGTATCATAGACGTAATTTGGTTAAGTAGGTTTTGTTGTTTGTTTTCGGCAATACATAATTCATATTTATTTTCATTGGATTGGATGAAGACTTTAGTTTATTAAAAGTAGTTGAATCAATAAAGAATGTTGCTCATGACATTTTATAGTTCTGCAAACGTGTACTATACTAACAACAAAGCAGGAATTTGCTGTGTTAAGGTCAATAAACCCAGAAAAAAAGTTACTTCGACCTCACGCAAGGCTATTACAAAACGGGATTTTACGGTCATTTATAGTTTAGACCATAAAGTTCCCGGTTAAGGCTAAAATGTTTCTTGAATCTTTGCTAGAATTCGACGAGAATGAATGATGAAAACTAATTTAGGTATTTTCGAAATTGAGTTATTGGCTGCATCCACAAATATGATTCATCTAAATGTAAGTATCGTAAGATGAAGCAGGAGGAGCAGGAGAACCGGCTCCATATTATTTTGAATACAAGAAATCATCCATTTTTTTAATTACGTCACGTGCGCTACACCCTTGAGTAGGTATGGGTCCAGCCGTTCAAAAAAAGGTTAGTAAATGAAATCGACTACAAAGCAAGAAGATAATTAACGTTGACATTAGATAGAGTGCCAAGGGACGGGGAAAGTTGCGGGTTCGAGTCCCGTTCGTGACACAAAATATTGGAAAAATCCACGACGGGCTAAAAAATAACTGTGGTCTATTGTAATACTTTATTTACCTTATGGGTTGAAGAGATTTCCTAATTAAGGTAGAAGCCAATTTCAATCAAAAGCTTACGAAAGTGAAACCCCGAGATGGAGCATTAAAGAAATTAACTACACATTTTTAATTAGATGTTCGGCCGTATAAATGTCAAGATGTCAACAGCTCTGAATTATTACACAGGATATACTCCGCAGCATGTTTGATGATTAATTGTAAGTGTAGAACTATGCAAGATAATATGTATGTGTGGTAAGATATAAGACTGACTGTGTAATCCATATAACCAATAGGTTCAATGGAGTTATAATTGTATATAGATCTGTAGATTAATGTGCTTTATTGTACCAATACCAAAGTAACAAAATAAGTAGTAGACATACCATTTAACATCGCAGACAGATCTTTAAAAATGCAAACTTTAACCTATTTCTTTGAACATTATACAGTCATTAAATGACACGACTCTTTTAGAAGCCCCGGGTCTAACAGCCCTATAACGCCGACAAAGGCGTCAATTACCGCCAATTTTGTATCGGTAACGCTCCGCCATTTTGACGGCAGCCATCTTTGTTGGCAACAAAGGTGTATCTTGTTTATGGTCGTGTAATCTGTCTGTTGTGTCTTCGTCTGCTGCCGAAATGGCGGTGTTGAGAAATGTAATTGATCGGGGCCAGTATGACAAGGGCGACGCCAATATCATGATTTATTTGTTTTTTTACAATCAGCTAAGAAGTAAGATGGTGACACCTTCTGGTGATAGAAACTCAGTTGCTGTTTTGTTCTGAATGTGTTTTTATTGACCCAAACACAATGGACAGTTTGAAAACTCTATGCTACAGATTTTTATCTGTTTCCAAACAAGATGGGTCACCACAGTACAGTACAGGTTTTAACTAGGTTCGGGTTCTATTAAAATAACGATTCAAGACTAAAAATAGGATTAACAAAGGCACTCAACTTTACAGATCACAACTAGACTGACTTGAGACTATTGAGAAGAGTGACTTGTTTTATTGTTAATTATTTATTTCGAACCGTCTCACAAAGAATAAGTTGAACCGTTGCTCGATTTGTCACGACCGTTCATAGTACCGATTGTAAAGAGGAAAGCTTGTAGGGACCAATTAGTGAGATCGTTAGCATTGCTCCATAATTGGTGTCTCAACTTAACGGCGAATTTAGGACGCCTCCGCCGCAGCACGATTTGTGATGGTACCCTCAACAAATGCATTTGATGCAGCACGAACCACGAAATTAATTGCCGAAAAATTATGCATTCCAGAAATATTTTATGCTTTAATATGGCCCTTTATGGAACTACGACTTATGATGACCCCTTTTATGGCATCTCTTTATCATCGATACTGTGGCGTACCTTAGCAGAGGCCTATGTCAAGCACTGTCTGAATTCTGCCGGCGTTGTTGAATATTTTTTTCTCGTCTGAGTAAGATCTTTTCACCCGAAGTAAATGCTTCTTAAACTCCAGGATAGTGGGAACAACCTAATAGATTAATGGAAAAAGAACTAGGATCCTAAATACTACTGTAATCACCAAGTTTAGCGATAACCACAGGGTACTTACTGACTCAATCCTTTAGTTACTTCTGTTATTTGCGACTGCTACTTAGTCGAGAACTAAAGGCTATTGACCTCCAACCATTTGTATACTAAATAGCCGAGATATTATCTATGAACATAACAAAACTATTTTCGTCCAGCTATTTCGATGAAAGTCGAAACGCCTTTGTCTCTAACGAGGTGGCCAGTGTCCTAAAGCATTTAGTACTAATTGAAACCTATTTTAGTAATAACATGTCAACGTAAATAAGGGCCGTTAGTACCACCTCGATAATGTTGAATGCCCAAAGCGATTCAGCGGCAATAAATCGTGGTAACTGGAGTTATAGAAACTCTGGGACCCATTATGGCAGAATTTATAGTCACCAAAATTATGGTAATTGCATCTTGTAGACGACAAACTATATAAGTGAAAGAAGCTAGATCACTGATTATGGTGATCGCAATAACAGTTAATTCCAGATAAGATTACAGCAAAAGCTTTGTACGGAGGATTTAATTTACTCATAAATTCAACTTACCGTGAACTAATAAATTATTCAGATGAAGTATATTTAATTATCGTAACTTACCTGCAGATTTTAAACATTTATAACAAACTTTACTATGTGTATCCGGGACATTTAGACACAGTTCTAATCTCTCATGTAAGACTTATATAAACGATATAATTTAATATTCATTAACCGTAATCAAGCGCAAAGGCAATACAAAATACTTTCAATTTCTACACACAAAACCAATTTACGTTGTGTTAAAATAACAGCAGAAGAACAAAAATTGAAAGCGACCGAACTACGTTCAACTAAAGCAATTCTCAAATTGTTTGATAAGGAAGAAGGTACATCCTACATTCCTAAACGTTAGGCAAAGCACGCTATTACCGTGTCCACGTCCTACAACTAAATAGCAGATGGTTAATATTTATAACAGCACGGCTATTAAGAATAAAAGGTCGCTCAGTACCAAACGGACCGTGGTGAGGACGTAGAGCGAATTGCTAAAGAAGTTAGAGGTACATTTTATGCAACGCAACCGCGTCCTGTTTCAATTAGTTTACGTGTATATTTTGAATTAATTGAATGTCAACTAACCTCATTAACCTGTTGGTATGGTATTCGTTGGTGTTACTTAATTGATTCTGCTGGTTTTGGAAAGGATAGCGTTAGATTTCTACGCGCGTAGTTTTCATAGTGGATTATTTAGAACTTAGTTAAAGATACTTTTTATTTTATATTGTAATTTAGGTGTTCGTGGACTGTATAAGTAAGTTTGTTATTATTTGTGTTGTATTTTATATTAAGTCCTTTATAATATTGTTTTGATCGAATGTAGGTCACGGCGGCTTGTCTCAACTGAGACTACGCAGGAGATATTGCAGTGCACAAACACAGCATGCGTGCAAACACAGGTGCACTCCCTATTCCCTCACTTTCATAGTCCGATCGAATGGTAGTCCGACACAACCTGAGAGAGATTAGGCACAGAACCAACGGCTTAACGTGCCTTCTGAAGCACGGAGGGATCTCGACATGTGAAAACGATCACCCATAAGACTAACCGCGGCGAGCGTTGCCTAACCTCGCAGATCGAACGATCTGCGCCAAAGCCACGTACCTACCTTATGTATAATCCATGTCGATACTATCCGCGGAACATAAGTTGCTTAAAGCTTAATTTAACAACATAGTTATTACCTATGCCTTTTATCCGGTATGTACAACTGTTACATAATTGATCCTACATAATAAGTGTCATACAATGATTGTCGTCTTTTGTCTGCAGTACACCAACGTGTCATAGACCGTCGCGGGTCCCGTAGCAACTTGTTTCATTTATTTCTTGTCAGGTCCCGACATGTCCATATCAGCGGATGGGACCGTTTACGTTTAAATATAGCGGGGCAGGTGCCAAGCCAGTTGTTCTACATTTCTGCGGGCGCTTCGAAGGCCCTTTTTGGTTTGAAAAAAGGTAAAGATAATGGCTCGATAAGTGCGCTGTATGGAATGGGTCGCACTTAATCTTGGAGATGCTGCACAGAAGCTTCAATACGATCGATACGAAGGAGACTCATATACTGACAAACTACTAAACCGGTTTTGTGGGAAAATATCTTCAAAATAATGTATGTACTGTGTTTCTAATAAATACATAATTTATGGAATTAACTTTTATAAAATATATAAAATCCTGAAAATTGTTGATTAAGGACAAACTTGAGCAGGAATCGCGTTGTGAATGTTTCTTAAATCTAGATAAGGGTAAGTCATTATACCGTATACATTACCATTACTATAGGTAGTACTTAAAGACATATAAAAGCTAACCTACATATGAAAGTGACAGTATATCAAGAACAAACAAAGGACATTAAAACAAAGCTCTTACACTCGAAGTGGACAAACAGTTTCGAATCCAACACCCAAATAATGTCAACCAAACAGAAACCACTTTATATTATTAATATGGTAAAAACAAATCGACCTCATAGCCTGGTCACCTTGAACGGATAACAAACAAACATAAGTATAACATCAGTTGAGAATAGGGTTGCCAACCCTAGGTGTTATAATATTAGTATTGTACTATAGGGTCTGCGTACTGTTGAAGAAATATAAAGTAACTACTCAAATTCAAATTTTCAACAAACTAAGGTATCATAAAAAAAATCGAACATATCTTTATTACACCGGAGAGTCGCCTTGTCCGAATACATAGATTACTACATAGATATTCCATAATGACCTTTATTCCGCTCCACTTAAAGGAAAGAGAAGAATTTCGATAAAATCCTATTTTAAACCTCAGTTCGAAGAGTTGACCTTTAATCCTATTTTAAACCTCAGTTTGAAAAACATTTGGCAACCCTAGTTGAGAATGTTTTACTTTAACCAAAAACAAACACGAAACGACAATTGTATTGTCTTCATTCTTCAGTTATGACAATTGATTTAGTCATATTTATTCACACATCTCAAGGACACGACTTGACAATCCTACTCATCTTCAGGTCACTGATGTAAGGTCATGGCGGCCTAGTGGTTGACATATCGGATTAGTATACACGAGATTGCAAGTTCAAACCCAGGCACGTATAAATGTGACTTTTTCAATGTCATAAATAACTTTCATAGATATTCTAAGACGCCACTGATTAACAGTGCCGGAAAACATCGTGAGGTAAACTGGATTTAATTATCTGAAATCGCTTACCCACGAGAATTGAGAAAAGGCCTTTGCCCTGCAATGGGACAGTTATAGGTGGTTATTATATTGTGGAAGCTTGATCTACCTATAGTGGTATTTTTGCCCGAAAGTAACCTCTTTCCTGACGAGTGACCTACTAGGCTACTACACGTTGGTACACGGCGACTGTCGAACCCGCGCTTCAGAAGGCACGTTAAGCCGTTGGTCGTGTGCCTGATTTCTCCGGTCGTGTCGGTCTATCGTCCCATCGCACTATAAGAGTTAGGGAATAGGGAGTGTACCTGTGTTTGTGC
Source organism: Abrostola triplasia (assembly GCA_946251915.1). Lineage (NCBI taxonomy): Eukaryota > Metazoa > Arthropoda > Insecta > Lepidoptera > Noctuidae > Abrostola > Abrostola triplasia. The sequence continues at coordinate 1,081,497 of OX276434.1, read as the reverse complement.
GCATACTTGTGCACTATATCTCCTGCGTAGTTGGCTAGTATCAGCTGAGATAGGCCGCGATGACCGACATTCGGTAAGAAGAACATTATTATTACACGGCGACTGTTAATAAGTTGATATTCGAATGTTGGCAAAATGGCAGATACACTTCGTATACTCTGGATTCAATAAGGTTAAGAGCTCACAATAATTTCCGTATTTTACTTTATGAGCACACAAGTGTAGTCGGTCAACTAAGAATGCGTATTGTGCCTACATGGCGATTGTTTAACGTTCGTCTGCTTTGTGGATTGTCTACCTGTTACTATTGTGTCTGCGCACCTACTGTCGAGTGTTGCCAGCCATTCAGGTGACTCATTTTACTCACATTTATGTTAACATCAGCCACAACTAGGTACATACCATCAACATTTAGTTATTTTACGCGATTAAAAAGTCTCATAGTGCTCTGACTCGTTAGTCTAACGGACGGTAAGCGCGACTTCAAACATGAGGTTCAGGATTCGACTTCCGAATCAGGCAAAATTTTATTGAGTTCTTTCTTAGGTAATTCTCGGTTCGACACGGATCTAAGATTTGTTCCCTGTTAATGGAAATAAGCTCCCCGCCAATTGCACAGGGACATATAACATAACTGGGTAAATGTGGGTGTACTACACACCTATCTACCTCCTTCAGGGAATACAGGCGTGATTATGTTAGGTTTTTTTCAAACATACGTACTATACACACGTAAAACGCTAGAATATATTAATAATAAATTGATTGCATATACGCTGTTACAGTTGCAAATAAAATTCCGCAACACTAGAGCGTGGTGTAATCGATCTATTTGCATGTGCTACACGCATCCGTGCAAACCCAATGGTCTCGTGATGTATCGGCAAATTCAATTTATGTATTTTTATCGCTTTGAAAATCACTCGTTTTAAATACGGTCAGTTCAAAAAATGAAGGGCAGAAGTGTCATTGGAGCAAGTTGAACCGGTTGGTTATGTTACAGGGTATAGTATATCTATAGTAGATATTATGTATAGGTGCATACCTATGCCATAGAATATAATAATAACAGACTATAAGTGCCCTACTGTAGGGCAAAGTCCTCTTCTTGTATAGAGAAAGATTGTGCATTGATCACCAAGCTAGCTCACTGCGGGTCGGTGATTGCAGATAATTAAATCCAGATTTTCTCACGATGTTTCCTGTCACCGTTAACCAGTGGTGTCTTAGAATATCTAAGAAAGTATATACGACATAAAAAAGGCACGTTGATACTTCATCATCATCAGCCGGAAGACGTCCACAGTTGAACAAAGGCCTCCCCCTTAGATCACCACAATGAACGACAGCTATGATATTGACACCTGCCTGGTTTGAACCTGCAACCTTGTGTATACATCCGGTATGTTAACCACTAGGCCACCACGATATTATAATAATTGTTCCCAACTCATATAGGTCATTCAGTCGCAATGCAACGTTTGTTTTCAATATTTACAAACAACCTTACTGACCAAATAATTCTCATAATAATATCGCAAGTCATTGTATGAGCCATGCGAGAAATATTTCAATCATCCTCGGTGAAACCGATTAGCAATACATACGATTAATTATTTTTTTAAACTTCGTATCGGCATGAGCCAATTGCCATATGAAAATAGGTCATGCCGTGGTGTAGAGATTCGTCAGTCAATGAGGATGGTGGCAAGGTTGACCGTCCAGGGTGCGCCGGACGTACTTGTTTCTCAGATAACGGCCCTGCCCTTTTACCATGAACTCTTAAAATAGGACAGTTTACGATGTGGAAGCGAGATGCCGCATTACACTGCACGTAGCGGCGTCTCGCTTCCACAACGTAAACAGTCCTGCTTTAAGAGTTCATGGTAAGGGGACTGTTCGTAATGCTCGTGTGTATCATGTTCGTGATATCCTGCTGTTTTTATTCCTATTCAACTAGTGAATTGAAGGGTGAACCGAGTTCAAAGTATTTGTCACTCGTGGCGGCTGTCTACTCGGCACCCCATAAGAGTAGTCTTCCACGAGCATTTGCATATGTTATGAGTACAGAAGTAGTTATACAAAAAGCCCATAAACTACCTATAGTATACATGAGTACCTTCTAGAATATCATTCCATTAGAATAGCTAGGTACGACCGCGAGTACCTATCTACACAATACAACCACTGTTCATCTAATAGTAAAGTAATAGATGTATACTATAGACTTAGAGTATAGACGAATCACTATTCCACTCACAGTCTGTACGACCGACCTCTCATTACTTCGCTAACCCTTGATCTCGATAACCCGACGCCATACCTTCAGTGCAATATACGGCTAATACTGACATACGTCGATACTTTAATAGTTACATATACCTGTCTCTTAGGAGTCCCGGCTTGTTTAATAGCTCTTCAACTGATACATGAGTCTGCTCTTAGAATTTTGTGATTAAATGCCGCAAAAAGATTTCTACTTAGGCGCTGTCCAGAAAGAGCGAATCGCGAATTGTTTAGGTGTTTTGGTAGTACTCACATTTTATTTAAGTCCTTTTCCAGAAGGAGAGAATTTCGCGCAATTTTTTCCAGAATTAGCGTGATGCTTATGGACCCAATGTGTGGCGCCCAGTACCTCGCGAACGCGCTTATGAATTCGCGCGAATTAGTAATTATTGAGTACTACCAAAACACCTTTCAAAAGTTCTAGTAATATTAACTCTAATGATGTTATTTCATACAGATAATTTACGATTTCTCTAACCTCTATTATAAACCGAGAGGTCGTTTTATAGAACAACCTCTAACTTGTATTAGTAAGCAACGATGCTTCTTATACTGTGAAGTGGCTAGTAAAGCACCTCGCCCTTGGCCTTCGAACCAGTTCAAGGAAAGATGGCTATTGGCTGTTAACTTTCTCTAAGATTAATTCCACTACTCCCATCTATAATAGATTGAGTACAATCATGATTTGGTCTATAGTAAAGGTATATCGGTTTTGTCCCTCACACCTACACACGTCAGGAACTAGTGAACTCTAACACATGTATGGTTTACACTCCATCATTATTCACTAGATTCGAACTCACGATATTAGCGAGAGGAGCGCAGTATGTTTAATGTAACGAGGTCGCTACAGAGTAGGATCACAAAATAGATACAGTAAGTTAACACCGTACCTAGCACTATATGAAACTCATACGAAGGCTGAACTAAAAATCTTTTTGTAGCTATCTATATTTATATCTATAGTTCTTCAGTCTTCGAGGACTAAGAGAAGCTATTAGTTTTACAAAAATAAAAAAATGGTCTTTGCTAAAACATTCTAAAACTATTTCCTATAATGTGACTTGATGTCGTTGTGTACAGTCTGTGGCGGCATTGAGACAGTTTTAAAGGGAAAACACCTGCGCAGAGAGTACGCATGCCTCAGATGGATATCTAGCATTACATGAAAATAAACTTCTTAAAGTACCATCTTACTATCAAGATTCGCAGTCAACTTCGCATTATTGATCTTGTCTCTCGCAAAAGGTTGTTTTGCAATCGCGACGATTACATTTAACGCAACAGTTTTTTTTTTTTAATTTTGTCTCTGACCGCCGATCTATTACTGTATTGAATATCTATGTCAATCGCACCCTGACCAATCACGAAGGCATGGTCCGGAATGACAACTATCAGCATTCATTTAAATCTTCATATTATTAAAATTGCTAATAATTGTGATTCAAGCCATATAAGGAATACCACATCCATTCTCTTTAAATTCCGCTAAGGTTACGGCTGTTAGAGATTTAAAATATGGCACAAGATTAATTTGTTTTCAATAGTTGAATTAGAAGTTCTGAATGTGTTTTATCGTGGTTTAGTGCAACACCGGATCTAGGACTGTATTAATGAACATAAAGAACATTTTCTGTCTTACATAAATATGGTTGCGGTAGCCCAACATACTCTTTTCAATGATCATTGGGTTATCCTTTTAGTAAAACAGATAATTACATTAAAAACAGATATGTAGACGAAGTCTTGTCACTGAGTCAATGTTAATTGTAACATCAAACCGACAGCACACGTCTGTGATCTACGATAATGATACTAGCTGTCTGCTATACTAACGCTTCATTCACGTACCAGCAAACGACAGAAAACCTCGATGTGTCGGGCCAAACGTATAAGCATTGTTTGTCGAAATAATTGGATGCATCTTGGAGACTATAATGGTTTGGCAACAGCACCCCTATGTTATTACATCATAATAGAGTTATAAACTGCCAGGCGTGGCCTTTATATCCGCAAGATATTTTGTAGTACCCGTAGCTAGTGTAGCTACTCGGAAAACGTTTACGGGCTCACACTAAGGTGAATATCGTCTCGTATAATTATAATGGTGAGCAAAAACTGAAATTAAGTAACTACGAAATGTCATTACAAACTTCTTATGAGAAGCGTTAATGTTGTTTATAAGCTAACGAGTATCATCATTATGATTGCGATATCGTTCGCCATGGTAGGTTAATGGTGGTCACGAGAAGATTGTTCGATCAATGGAACGTAGTCCAAACGTCGATGTTAATCGAAATGATATCTTTATTTATGTTGTGTAAATTAATTTATATCATCACAAAGAGTAACTTTTCGAATATCGCATTGCCTGAGTATGACAAAATAAAGTTACAACAAGGGAATTAAAGCAAATAATATTGGCTTGACATTGCGACCGAGTTGCAAACATGCTCAGCAGACTGCTTGCGACCACGGCCGCGGGCCGCGGGCCGCGGGCAACTCGGTCGAAAAGTTGTGTTCGCGTTAATTCCGGTGTTATAATTATACACGCAGATGAAGACGTGGTGTGTTCTAATACACACACACATTTCGCCAGACAGTGTCGAGTGGGATGTGAAGGTCCTATCACCATATCAGTAAGTGGTATCGTGTGTGGTGCATACCTGGATTAGTATCGCAAGCTTATGAATATGAAACCTGCCCGTAATACACTCACTATTTAGAAGTCTAATTAGCCTAATGTTCACATAGATCGTAACAATGTGTGCGCCGAAAAGACCTTAACAATACAGTAATCAAGAGTTACCGTGTTCAAAAACGCCGAATACGTCGAATTCCTATATACCTGACCTCGTACAATTTGTAGAGCACTTCCTCATTTTCGTTCACTGCATGAAACAGTTTACCGTTTCATTCGTGCAACAGTTACGAGGATTATTTCCTAGTGTTACCTCATTTTTAATTCGTATGCATATTTCGACGGAAATATAAACTGCCGTTCAATGGCGGTGCATGCATAAAAAGTTACACAGATAACGCGCTACGTCCGTGCCAGATTACATACCAATCTATATTCAAATTAGTTGAATACGAAGACATTAAACAAATGAAGACCACACACGTAGTAATCTTGCTTCATTCTATTGATTTTTGATTGACAAACGACGCAGAATATCTTAATTTTGCCTGTAATCTTTTTACGTATAAAATACTTAAAAAATCGTGTATTACATTACTCATGCCAGAATTAATCAATGGCAAATCCTAATGCCAATTCATTAAATCATTAAGCGCGTCCCTTGTCTAGTTTAGTCATCCCCACCAAATATAAAAAATACACTAATCTAAATAAAAACCAACTTCTTTATTTAACCCTAAATAAAACTGTGTCCTACTAGACAAAACTATTTTAATACCACATTAATTATAAGCAAAGTATACAAACGCCTACTCGTAAAATAATGTAAACGCCGCTCACCGGTCCCACGTGGACATTTCAAATGATATTTTTATCTTTCGTTTTATCGTCAGCGGCCGGTCAACTAAGATGACTCACAGTAGTAAGGTTGCGTCATTTTAACGTGTATTGGATGAACGTGTTTGAATAAAACATGGATATTTATTATTAATCAAAATGTTCTGTTAACTTGCTATTGTGCCAATGTTTTATTTTATGTGGTGAGGAATTTGTGGAATGTAGGTTATGGTCTAGTTACGGGCATAAAGGTAGGACGGTGCAGGTTGAAAGGTAAGAGACAACGAATCATGTAAATCCGATAAATAGTTTACAAGTTTCTGATAAAAGACAACGCTTATAGTTACCCCTTCAAAGTTTTTCTCCCTTTCAAGTGTTTTATGGAACAAGACAAAACGAGAAAAAGGAATTATTAAAGATATTACATCATTATGTTTTGTATGCTCATCATGTTGTGCTGACCTACTCTCAATTAAAGATTTCGCGTCGCAGCTTGTTAAAATAATAAATAAACATTATAAAAATACTATTATTGTTACTACTGGATTGACATTCCATTCCGAAAACCAGTGTGAAAATAAGTGATTACCAAAACTATGCAGCATTTACGATTTAACCTATTTTAAGAAAACTTTATACTGTGAATTTAAGTAAGTACTAAACGTTCAATTTCTATGATAATGACGTCCTATTATCGATTTTTCTGGGAATAAGTATCATCAACTTTGATATGAACGTAAGTAGGCGAGTGACTCATGTAGAGCAAATAAATGATTTTTTGGTGATGTATCAATAAATGTATTTGTTCATTTTATACTGGTTGAAGTACTAATGTTATAATGTACCTATAACACCTGTATTCTCCGAATATGTTGGCAGAGAGGCGGTATAGTTTGCCTAATTACCTTCTGCAGATATCGAATATTATGTAAAGAGGATAGTAGATACTATATCTCAGTTCTTAGCTATAATAATATGTGTACATGTAAATGGTTTTGATTCACACAATGCCAAGGTTACAAGCAAGGAAAATGTATGTAATCTACACACAAATGCGTCGGTCTAACACTATTATAAGAATACTTAGGTACATGTTACAAAGATTTCCTTTATCTGTGTTTTGGCTGTTCAGGACATAAACATCAATGGGAAGTCTTGTCAAAAACCGCTCCAATAAATGATCCTAAAGGTATTTTAGGATCATTTATTCACCATCATTACTCAAGCTCAATTGACTTACTATTTATTTATTTCAAAGCGAGTAAATGTCGAATGGTACAGTTAGTTGAAAAGGTAGGTATAGGGTTTTGAAAATAAAATAAAGCACATTTTTAGCGAATTAGTGTCTTGGAATTATTAGTTAATGGTGTCAACATCCCAATTTTGTAAAAAAACTCAATCAAATATTAGCACTCCCTACAGGACCAAACGACTACTAAAAACTCCTTCTGCAAACTGCGAGTTTGGACCATTCTGATAACGAACATTCTTCATTCATCCAAGTGTTAGAGTTACCCATCCGGAGAGCAAAATAGCGAATAAAATGTAACACAATAACGAGTAAATCAAAGCGAAACAAATGATAAGTTGAGGTCATCGTTCGTGGTTGCCGGACACCGGACGGGCGATATCTGTCCGGAGATAACCTACCGACCGTCTGTAGGTACTGGCTTTTATCTCTGGAACACCACGGTTTCAGTGGCAGCGATCATGTGGAGAAAACAAAATATTGTTATTTATTTTTTACTCTTAATTTATTTCGCGGTTTTTTATTACTAAGTAATATGTTAGCCCCATTGTGGCTTATTATAAGTTAGTGGCTATGTTAAATATGTCGAGGAAGTCGTTATTAAATACCTGTAAGTTGCCTAGTTGGTCTAGTAGTTGCTAAGCGCGACTGCTGTGCACTAGGTCTTGGGTTAAAACCCCGGGTCGGGCAGTGTTACTGGGTTTTTTCATTTAGTAATTCTCAGTAGCAGCACGGAGTCTAAAAATGGACCGGTAGATACAGAAGCGTGGAGACTGGCAAAAAAACTGGCTTGCGACCAGCAGTGGGTGAAGCTGGACTGCGGATAATGATGATTTTTCGAGAGGAAGGGAGAGGAGAACTGTTCATGTATGTTTGGGTAATTAATACCTGAATGGTTAAAACCCACCGTTACTAGTCCAAGTACTTAAAGAAGAAGGATGATGCCAGAATTTAGATCTACCAAATTAACAACAGTACGTTGACATTAACAGAACTCGGTGCAGTGTACTCAGTAAGCATAGTATAAAATGTTATGGTATTAACTTAGTAGCATGTCACTACTCCTACGAAAATAAAATTAATATTGTTTGAATTTGTTTAAGTATAGAAGGAGTCAGAACACCCACACAAAAGAGACATAACCCACTTTGGTCTCAACAATTTACAAAATCGCTTACACTGAAAACCCAACAATTACACATCCACAACCATATTAATGGGACTAAAAACTCTTTGAAACACAAAAGCGTGAGAGGTCATGTTATAGTGGATGTTATAGTAATAACGCTGTTCGGCCACTTGGCAGATAGCAAGCATTTATGCTCATTAAATGCGATGTGCAGGGTTAATGAAAGGTGCTCTGATAGTGTTGGCTTACAGTTTTTTGGGTAATTAAGCGCTTTTGTGTTTAACACGTTTAGTGGTCATAATTTACCCTGATGTATGGACAATTATATAGTACGTTTTAAATCTTAATTGTCAATTTAGATTTAAGCTTGCGGTCAACATGCAAAAATAACACAAAATGTCATATAGTACGTTTTATTTATATATTTATCGTTAAGCTCGATATTGAAGAAGCAGTCAAATCGATTGGAAATGGTAATCAAATTGCAAGCAAAGACTGTTGAATTCATCATAGTCTTCGGTCTGAACGGACAGGATAACAAATTCTAGGTATAGTAGACAGAATACAGAAGAAAAGTTTTGGTTATAAATTTATCCGTATTTTCGTATATTCGCACTAATGTATTATTATTATTTTTATTATTTAAAAAAAAAATGTTTATATACGTTCTGGAAACAAAGACAACATTGTACCTTAGTTGTAAATTCTATACAAATATATTCAGCGGATCTCGTTCAATCTAAATATCTTAGCATTCTCATTAATCAGCAGGATTGTGTACGTTGGCACATTCAGTGCTGATATTGTTTAATGTTTGTCCATTGTTCAGAGGTCACTGTTCAATCGTAATCATTTCAATGACAAAAATAACGCGAATATTTTAAGATCGAGACGCAATTCCTTGAACTTTCGATCCAGGGAATCAATCCACGTTTTTCGCTTTACGTAAGCGAATTGAAATCAATTGCACACAAAATGGCGATGGCGTGAGAAAACCGCACGTTTGATAATAAATTCAGAATCGCATTGAAAGCAGAGAATATATTGCTTACTGGGTTTTAGCTGGTATCCGCTCTTGTGGACGGAATTGACGACCAGATACATATTGCATGCGATGCTAAAGTTCAAAATAGATTTGTTGGAACTTTATTAGAAGTGGACCGACTAGGGATCAAATCAAATCAAATCAGTTTATAGGAAAGACACGAACACTACTGAAACAAAAGCTATCTATGTAGTTGTTCAGATCCAGACATACTTATTTTCTGTAATAAGATTTTCCGACATTCTCAACGAGCTTATGAAGAAATGCTGTAGCTGAGTAAGGGTCAAGGCCAGGCTGTAAAGTCTAGACAATATCCATAACACTCGATTATGTGAGAACAGTGTAGACTTGTCTTTATAAATGGTTGACCTTGCCTTTTCACAAGTACCTACAACATTATTTTCCATAAAATAATCTCGACAACGGCCTTCCTCAAGAAATTGTCTTCACAGATTGTAAACACATCGCCTGTACTGTCTACATAAATGAAATACTTATTGTTTGTATTCATTGAAATAAAGTAGGTACGAGGGTCAAACTGAAAGTTCTTAGAAAATCAAAAACTGATTACATTAGCCAGTTATTAGTTTTATTATATCTTTTCAAAATATTGTCCATTCACGTCAATACACCGCTGCATGCGATGGAACCACTGGGAAAAGCACTTTGCCCACTCGTCTTTAGGGTTCTCTTCAATAGCATCGCGATACGCAGCCACCGCTTCTTCAGCATTCATAAACCGCTTTCCTTTAAGTTTTTCTTTAATTTTTGGAAATAAATAAAAATCACAAGGGGCGAGGTCGGGGCTATACGGCGGGTGACCCAGTAATTCAACGTTTGATGTCGCCAAATAGTCGATCGTTCGCTTAGCGGTGTGCGACGAGGCGTTGTCGTGGTGAAGGAGGATCCTACTGCGAGGTCGTTTCTCTCGAACTTTTTCCAAGACAAGTGGCAAACAATTGGTAGTGTACCATCCTGCAGAAACTGTTTTTTGATCCTCTAACACAATTGTTGCGAAATGACCTATCCTTCCAAAGAACGAGGCCACCATTTTTTTTCCCGCACTTCGATCTCTCTTCACTTTAGTTGGCAACCTCTCGAAAGGAAACACCCACTGAGCAGATTGTCTTTTGGTTTCAGGATCATAACAGTAAATCCAGCTTTCGTCACCTGTTAGTATGTCGAACACAGCATTTGAGTCACCTCCGTTAAATCTTTCAATCATTTTACGGCACCAATCCACACGATGGAGTTTTTGAGCCTCAGTCAAATTATGAGGTATCCACCGGGCGCAAAGCTTCCTGACTGCTAAATGTTCGTGGAGGATTTTGTGCACTTGACTCATACCGATGCCTAAGCTTGTCCGAATCTGCTGATAGGTCACTCTTTTGTCAGTCTCTATCATACGCCGCACAACACAGATGTTATCTTCAGTCGTCGCCGTAGAAGGCCGTCCCTCACCTAAATCATCAGTGAGATTAGTGCGACCACGTTTAAACTCATTAAACCAGTTGTAAACTGTCGCACGAGATGGGGCTTCATCGTGAAAGGCCAATCGTAGTCTATCATAACTTTCTTGTTGACTTAAATGACATCGAAAGTCATAAAAAATCATTGCACGAAAATTTTCTCGTGTTAAATTCATGTTGACGTGACACAGACAATTTTCAATTTGCCGCCAAATCGTAAAACAAATGACAAATTAATGAAATATATACTCAGTAATATTGGCAAAGAGTTCTATTTTCAAATTTTAGAATTATTTTTTTATTATATTGTTTATAAGTGGCCAGTTCTAAGAACTTTCAGTTTGACCCTCGTACTAGGTACCTTTTTATGCTCTACTTAATCGAACGAACATTTTTTCTATTCATTATGCCTCGCCAGACGAAATATCTAAATAAATCGTTCGACATTGTTTTAAATTCGTTTGATAAATCACAACAAAATCAGAATTGACATAATCTATAGATAAATTTATCGTGATTTACATTCCCATACTTTAGTAAATAACATTATTACTGCAAGGCATCAGAAATTATAATACAATCGTCGAAAACTGGTTTATATTTGTGTTGCCCGTCACATCAGACCGACGCAAGATACCTGGACTGTCAAGCTCAAACCATAATGATTGGCATACCATTAAACATGTCTGCCTGAGGCAAACCTATGGATCTGTACGAATATAACGATCAAAATATATCCACAATACAATTACCACTATTGTGTTCAATTGACCTCCAGCTTAATAGAAACAAATGAGTTAGGTATTGACCAGTTTGGCGTCTATACTTCATATCAGGTAGCAACACAAGTACCAAGATAAAAGACAGACAGAACAAGATATAGTTATTGAAATGATTGTACTGAGTACTATCAAAGAACAACAATAATACCAATACCGCGATCAGGTTAAACCGTTCCGAACATTCGTGACATAATAACTTAGCCGTAAGTAACCCTCACATACCACAAGTAAAACAATCTTCAACAATTTCGAATACAAAATCTCATTTACATACTCCTAAATATAAGAATGTCTGAGCATTTATAAAATATCTATGGAACGTCAACACGGCACCCCTAAAAATTCCCGTACGAACCTTCCACAACAATATTCTTAATGATGGCTTTTTTTCTCAAATATTTACACATTCATACCACATCCTCCCTCTCCCATGTCGGAACATGTCTAGAGGTAGGGTTGCCGCAGGCTCTTACGTATTTATAAGTTAGCTGCACCATACGAAGATGTAAAAGAACAGAATAATAAGATAGGCAGACTGAATAAATGTAACGTTATGAAGAGGATTCAGCCGAGAGTTACCTTTTTGTAAGTGCCTTTTATTGACGTTAAAGAATAAAAAGGCCCGTATAAGAAACGTTGTATTTTGAAGCTAGGCCACTCAACAAGCGGGACTTTTACAACAATAAAGTGAATGTTGCATAATGTTAATTTTTCATTATGCGTAGAAAATATAAATAATCAATTTGTATTTACTAGCACGGAAATCTCTTCATGTCATAAATGCATACCAATATTTACGACTTAGACATGTAAGAAAAATATGCTAATATGTTTAACATATCCAATAGAACGCCCATAACCGGAGCTTTAAACACTATCGTAAAATTATCGACAAGACGTCAGACACCCACGCGCAAGCCCTATCCTTCTGTCAAAAGGAATGCGGCGTCAAGCAAAGGGCAAACAAATTCCGGGCAAACAAATTCCTGCGCGGACGCAGGCTGTCAACTGACGATCCACATCCGAGGGAGGGGAGGGGTGGTGACATAAAACAGACAACAACAGAAAACCAATATTCATCGAAACCACGCTTTTACATGGTGATAGATATAAACGTACATTTTGAAGATGCTATAAAACTCGTTCGTTCGTTCGTACCTATTTATGGTTGGTTTTGCTTTATAAAAACAAAATAAATAAGTAAAGGATGACATTCGTAATCGTTGTTTTTGATTCAGCTCGCTAAGGTTTACGTGTCATTGAAGAAGTGATGCAACATCACAGAAAAAAACAAAGAATATTGTTTTTGTTTATTCTTAAAATTCTGAGCGAGTTGCATTAAAATATAATCGCATGCTACTGGCAGAGTGGCAATGCATGTTAATTATTATAACAACACTTCAATGTTTTTAGGTACTGTTAAATGACAAATACAATAAATAATTTAATTCATTGTTAATTTTACACTGAACTAATATTGTACATAACTGAAATATTATTTTTCCGCTCATTTTGAAACGCGATAGCGCTGCAAGATTCAATGTAATGCACCGATGCAAACAATAATATAATTAATACAATTTTCCTTTATTTTTGTACTGTATGAAGTAGAGGATAAATATGTAGGTATTTCCTTTATAGTAATATAATAATAGCTCATAACTGTCCCATTGCAAGGCAAAGGCCTCTTCTCGTATCGAGAAGGATTGAGCATTGATCACCACGCTAGCTCACTGTGGGTTGGTGATTGCAGATAATTAAATCCAGGTTTCCTCACGATGTTTTCCGTCACCGTTTCCGTCAACGGACTTTATAAATGAATTAAAAATTGTCACACACGTTTATTTGTATCATTGCAACATTTGTAACCATCCACTGTATGGTACCTACCAAAATTGTATCTTGGTTGTGAAGTGAGTCTTCTGCATCACCTAAGTCATGTTGACAGGGTGGAACATGTTCCGTCGTTTCGCCGTTTTTGGAACTTGTTGCGTAAGCTGCATCGTTAAACTTTAATTGGCTTTAAGATCTTTAACGGTAAGGTGTGGATCACAGTGTGAGGCCTTGGCGTTATTGAATTATGACCTCAATAATGTAACTATGTGTGAATCACTGAGTTTATCTTTACAGTCAGTATGTAAAATAATGACATACGTGAGTAATGTTAAATTCTTATTTAAAAGCGTCACTGTAGATATTTTAATGTATCAAACAATTAAATATTAATATGTCGAAGAGAGAAGCATGTAGAAAGATTTTTACTTCACGCTAGTAAGAAACATGTTGATCAACGATAGAATGAAGTTATTTATTATGATTAAAAATAAAGCGTAACGTATAGTGTATCACAAATAATATAATTATATCGGTTATTAACATAAAACCAGATAAGGTAGTGTTGTTTAAAGGCAGCTCTATACAATTTACAATTAGGTGTATTCAAGGATTATAAATGCTTAACATGAAATAACTTGTGCAGTAACATGGCCCAGATATTTGTGTACCATACCCTAAGATAGTAGAGCAGTGGTAAACCAACTTTTATCTATTCTCCATATCAACCTCGTTTGACACAATGAATCTTCTAACCATACAATCAAACTATGCCTACACCGAAAACGAAAAGTTTTAATCCGAAATCCGTTTTTACCAGCGCCCGCAATATGCCCATGTGTGATCACTACACGACACTGGCAGAAATGGCACCATTGCTGATTGCCAAAATAAAAAAAAAATAACTAAGCCTACCTCCAAAATCATATCTAAGGAATAACTTCGTCGGCTGGCCTTATCAAATAAAAAATAGAAGAAAAAGTAAATAAAAATCTTAATTATGTCAAACGACACACTGGGCGAGAATAGTGCGTTTGGCGAATACTATCTTATCACGCGGAGGCGATATGACACCAAACTGTTATATCAACACTTGATTTGCTGTGTTTAACTATTTTTTTATTTATCACACATCACATTCTGATAAGTTATTTATTTTATATTTTGGTGGAAACTGATATGTATTTTTTAATATCTTTTTAAATACTTATGTTAGCTAGCACTACCTAAAGAGACCATCATTCTCAAATTATTAATAATACTGTGTGACAATATCGTTCTGACCTTACAAAATGGTAGAAAATAATATTATTAAATTTATAATAAAACTTATTGTGCCTACTATCAGAAAATATCGAATCCTATATAATGAAAAGCTTCTAGGCCCTTAGGAACCATTTAAAAGGAGATCTGCCGATATTACTTAAGAGGCGACTCGTCAACATGTGCAATTGTGCATATTGCCCGTCCTAACCTACGGTGCTCAAAGTCACTTACTAAACAACAGAAGTCCAAACACAAGATTTGCCAACGAGCAATGGAGCTTAGCATACTGGGTGTTAAACTAACAGACCGAGTTAGAAACACAACGCTGCGCTCTATGACTCAAGTAGCAGATGTTGGAGAAAAAACAGCCAAGCTGAAGTGGGAGTGGGCTGGCCACGTTGCGCGAATGCACCTCGACAGATAGGCTAAGTTCGTCACTCACTGGACACCTGAAGGAGGACATCGCCACCGAGGTCGACCACGGCCGAGATGATGTGATGATCTCGCTATATATGCGGGATGCACGTGGTCAGAAACTGCGAAAAATAGAGTGATTTGGAAGAGGAAAGGGGAGGCCTTGCCCAGCAGTGGGAAACACAATTGGCTATGGAAAAAAACATGTACCTAAATGTCTTATTTATTTTTAACCAAAATGATAGCAACGCGAGTCACCTATTAATTTGTTTTCAATTATATTGTATATATTATAATAATATTATCCCTTATCATTGTTTCAACAAGAGGTACACTACCTAAAAATAAAATGCAATATTATCTGTTTATATAGATAAGAAAGCAATTTTCTTATTGATAGGTAGATATTAGTAGGTACTAAGTTAAATATAGGTAGTTTGTAACCTCTTGCAGAGCTCATACGGTTTAACCAAAGGATACCCGCGTCAATTACATATTAATTTGTTTTCAGTTGTTTCGTGGTATTACTGTTTTAAGAAGTCGTAAATAAAATTGCAAAATTATCTGTTTATTGAGGCAACTAGGTATGTATTTTATGGGTATAATGTATAAAGGTATTAAGCTATTGATACCTTTTGCAGAACTCATAGGGGTTAAAATCTTAATGGGCTTGGTATAACTATAAAAAAGAACTCATTCGGCTGAGGTCACGTTGTGAATTTGTGATCATTTCCATACCTACTGATATGTGCGTCACTTTGGCGTTGACGTCTCATAATGAACTAAAACACCAGACACGCTATACCAAGTAACTAAACACGTAGGAGGTAAATGCGTAGCAGACAGAGATTTCCTGCCAGGATTCATACATACACATAAGGATATTTAGGTACTTTACAGGTCTGATCTTTACGAAGTAAACCGTTCAGCAAATATCTCACAATCCGAATCCCATTACAAGTAAACAAATATGGCGATTAATTCGCCTTATTTTTCTTCGCAAATGGAACATAAAACAAAGCTATAACATATAGTAAAACCACGTGAAACAATCACATGTTACGTTTTAGATAAGCATCGACGGATAACTGGCACGTCGCCGTCGGATTTTTATCACATACAGACCTACTTTCGCTTCATAAGTAACTTTGTTAAATATATGTACCTACCTGCAAATGTGTATATGTCCCTGAAAAAGGTTACAGGTAAAGAGATAAGAGGCAAATTTCACGTTACTAAAATTAGTGAAAAACCAAAGATGTTTTAGATAATCGCCTGGCCACGATTATCATTATACCTACGGTTACGTGTAAAGAATGTAAGACATAAAAGCGGTAGGCCAAGATCGTTTTAGTGGTCTGGGCTAACATTCTTCCATGAGTCGCTCCTCTGAACCGATACGCCTGCTTTCCTGTCCATTTGTAAGATAAGGAAAAATGTATCCATATGTATAGTGTAGCTGTAGGTATTGCCGAGTGGTATCCTTAATTGATCACCCCCTTTACCATCAATACTGCGATCCCTAAGCCACTTTCCAAGCGTGGGGCGTCCTTTGTTCAACAGTGGACGTAAAAGTCGACGAAGATGTGACGTTGACCGCCCAGGATTCGGATGGCCACTTGAAAAACCTCTCTACTTGTACCCTGTTGCATATAATGGGTGTTGATAAAGTGTTTAACTTGACCCTAAAGGATCATCTTCTTAAAAACCTCAAGAAAGTAGATCAATTGAATGTTAAGTGAGAAATAACGATTAGCAAAACATCTAAATATAGGTTAACTTAGTATTTCAAAACCCATATAATAAAATATACGAAAGGAACTAATGAGGAGTATTGAGTATACAAGTAATATTACCATCAAATTCTTTAACAAAACCTTCTTAAAACACAAGAGATTGTGTAGACTGTAGACTATTGCGTGGGCAAGATAATGGTCTCAAAATCCACATAGAGGCCATCTTATCCATGTATGGTGGACACAACTTACATAACTTTCGTTGTATTACAACTCACAACAGGATTTACAGTAAAATAAACTTGTAACTTCAACGAGCTTTAGTCTTTCTGGACCGATCAGAATAAAATTAGCCATTGAGATAGCTTAGTAGTGTGGGTAGATAGCGTCTATATTGAGGCTGCCGACAAAATACTAGTCTTCTACGAAAGTAAAGTCCTTCATTAAGTGGTAGAAACTATTAAGAACCTACATCAAAACTGTGTCCCTCTTATAGAAGACAAAGTTCAGACCCTAAATAGTTCCAACATTGTTTTGGTTGAAAGCACGCACGGCTCAGTAACTGCCTTCTGTTACAAATTACAAGACGCTTTATCGGAGGCAATTAACCTTCAGAGATAAAGCCAAAGCATAGATAACAGAAGCAATTAAGTTGCTCTATGAAAGGTCACAGTCTCTTTATCTGGATTGAGGATAGGTCGGACGTCGTAGGTTATGTAAAAGAATATAATGCCTGAAAAATGGTCAGTTAACAACTATAACGAGGATAACAATACGGTCAAATAACATTTATTCGATTGTGCAGTACCTTCTAGTCAATAATTATGTTAACAGTTTGTGGTTAAATTATTAATAGCTGTTCAATTAGAAATGAATAAATTAGGTATAATTAACCATATAATTTTTGAAAAACAAATAAGGAACATGTGTGTTTATCCCTATGCTGTAAAACCGATTTATTAAAATGAAAGCTTGTAATTACTCAACGACAAATACTCGTAATAGACAATTATTACGATAGAGTAAAACAAATTGTCCGATTCCACAGTTGGACACCCATATTCAGTGGTGTAAACTTAGGTAGTAGATGTCATGTAAAACATTCACAAACAATACTTGCTGTGTTTGAAGCTGCACAAAGATGCGAATAAGTCTGATTTGTGAACATCCAAACAATATCATCTGATCGACCATCATTTTGATCTTGTAAATTAATTAAGGTTCTATACTGCCTTATTAAACCCCAACACGCAAACATTTACACCCAATTCAAGTATGAACACCGATATTCTTATTACTGAGTCAAAAATGTTTCCAAAATCATTACCTTCTGGACCGCTATCGAATGCCTTCGTACGTTCATTCAAGGTTCGTGGGACACAAAACCGGTTGCTTTGGGAATCCGATCCTCCAGAGCGTTGTCTTTTTTTCTTTACCACGTGACAACGAGCGTTCAGCCTTGTGTTGCAGACGGTAATGATTGATCGGTTAGTTTAGACCTTTTTTGAGCGGTCTTCATCGTTGCTGGTGTTAGCTAATGTTTTAATAGGTAGCCATTGTTTCGAGTGTACGGCCATTAAACCTGCCTAGATCATTTTTGGTAGATATTAGATTGTATAATTTGAATTTCGACTCGATTTTACCCATTTTTTTATTACTTAGTACTAATATATTATTTATACTTATGGATTTTATAAGTAGATAATACCTACGTATATTTCATGCAATTAAAAGTCAAGTTATGTTAAATTTAAAATAAAATGATTACAATGCAACCTTGTATTCAATTTAATATACAACCTACCTATATGAAATTTGATTTAATAGATATTATTTTCCTGTCATTGTGTGTAAATTGCTACCTAAAAATTAATAATAGATTTTTATATCAATCCGCGGGATAATAAATAAATTGGTATATTAACAAATCATGGCCAAACTAACAAATCATGTCTTGTCCACTAAGTATCTAAAATATAGCTATTAGGTAAATTAGAAACCATTTTGGCAGAGCGGGTTCGAGTCCCGCTCGTCTCCATCATTTTTCAAGTTTCCCTTAATCAATTTAAAAACCATTGTTAAGTATCATATTACAAATTCATATCATGAATAAATTTTTACTATAATCAGTTAAAGTACCTTACTAGCTATGTATAGAATTATGTAACTATATAATCCGGTAATTGTTTGAACGATAGCTTACACAAGTATCAGGTGAAAGCATTAAAATCTTCATTATTGAAGATACTTACGTATGATGTAAGATGATGTTAAATAACAGAGATTAACACTCTTATTGTAAGTGATGTCGAGAACAATTAAAATTGTTTTATAAAGTCGTTTCTTTGGCTTAATTAATCTTCGCATTTTTGGTCCATGGAAGGTAGGTATTAGTCTTGTATCGCAGATGTGGGTTCGCAATCAGTGCCGTTACTAGCCTTATATATACCCGATGCAAGCTTCAGCTTTAACAGCACCCTTTTTTATTGTTTGTGGTCCTGGTCTGGACATTTCTGCGCCCCTCTAGGATCTGCGTCCTGTGCCCGGGCACCGCTGGCTCCGCGTTAGTTACTCACAAATGCACGAATACCCAAACTCGTTTTTTTTGGTAATGTGCATAGATCAATACTGTGACGTCTGTGACCCTTTGCGCAAGGCCACGTCTAATGCAAGCACTGCGCAAACCGCGTATTTATATTATTTTTTAATTTCCATATTTATTTAGGGCGGGACAAAAAGACCGACCCCGCGAAAGACAAGTTGCCGATACCATCAATGGCTGTAAGTCCCAACGGACGATGGAAAAGAACAAAAAAATTTTTGACAAGTGGAGCTGTGGAGAGTACAACATAAGCTTATTCCGATTGTGCATTGCAAAACCAAATTTAAACAAGTGTTTATAACAGTTCATAAGATAATAAAATCATGTTTTTTTATGAATAAATGTAACAATATTTAGGTTTAGCTATACTTAATTTATATGAATACAATTAACTAAATAGAACGAAACCGAAACACTAAACATTTACCTCCTTGTTCCTAAAAAATCAGTTTTAAACCAAGGATTAAATTATACCTGTCACTGTCGTTTGCATTTCAAAGAAAAGAGCTATCAATAATAGCATGTATTTGGAGTATAATTAATGCCGGTATGATCCTCGGTTATTGTTTCGTCGTATTAAATGAAATCCAAATCCTAAATATTTTTCCGAACACATCTTACTTAGTAACAGGATGCCAAAAAAAGACCATTATTATCTATGTCTGCAGCTAAGGACTAAAGCGCTTGTTATTTTTAGAACAGTTATCTCCATAACATTGCCACGTTGCCAGTGACATGACACAGATCTTCACCCTGGCATAGTAAACAAACTGACACTAATTGTAAATAAGTATGGACTGCAGCCGCAATGTTGAGAGATGAAATGTTTGGAATTCGGAATGTTTGCATTTGAGAAGGGTTTACGAGGTAGAATGGTCTGTAAAATAAGATCTTCTAGATAAAGATTAATTTCGAATTTAAGTCTACTATAACTTATATTTTTTTGGACATAAAATATGTTCTACTTACGTACTTTAAGAAAAGGGTGGCCTATACCCAGTAGTGGGTGATACCGATATTAATAATGAAGATGCTATAATATCTAATCCTATAAGCCTCTGCCATAATAGGCCATAAACAAATAACTACCTATATTATTACCAAGAACAACGGAACAACAACTTTTCAAAGCTAAAAATGTTTAATAAAATATCTACATATTCTTAGAAATAATTATGCTGTTAATAATTTTTCTAAAGAAACAACTAATATTGCTCATTTTAATTGACTTAGTTCTCGAAGAATTCATGTGACTAATCTTTGTTACGAAACAAAGGAACTCGGTTTAACAACGTTTATCAAGTAAGTTGTTTAAAATAAAATATTAATAATATCTATAGGTACGTATTTAACTTTAATAACATCAAGCTAGTATTTCTCGAAGGGGTAGGCAAGAAACTCATTTCGCCAGCTAAGTTATAGGTCCTAAAGTAACGGTGCGCCGCTATTGCCATCAACTGGGACAAATCCCGGCTTTATGCTGCTACTGAGAATTACCTAATGGAAAAACCCAATATCAAGAAACCCATCCCGGGATTCAAACCGAAGACCTTATGCTCAGCAGTCGCGCTCAGCATCCACCAGACAAATAGGCAGTCAATTTTAAATTAATTTTACTTTAAAAGTTCTCTATAATCAAATAGGTAATCCTAGTGTTTCCGACTTAGGTTAACTACAAAACTTAGTATATTAGGCTTAACTTAGTTAATATTTATCTATCTACAGTATAACACCACAAGCTAGACCTAGGTACTTATTACGTTGTCTGCCTAAACTCATAAGCGTTTAAACGGGAATCAAACTAAATTATACACACAATAACTTATTCAAGCCAGTACAAATTTATCCTGAACATTTCACAAAGCGTTCAGTAGGGAATTCCAAAGACGTATTATTGTTCGTTCACGCGTGGACGGACACAATCGAGTCCCAACTACATCATAACATAAAATCAAAACATGGCAGGGCTCGTAAAAGTAAACAAAAGTAAAGGAATTCCAATTAAAACGCGTCTAGTAGTCACGGATGATTTCGCACTCTGTTATATTTTTTGCAGTGGTTTAAGCCCTTTACTGTAGCCGTGGTCACGCTTCACGGCTCAGTGAGGAACGCTCTGATTAATGACGAAAACCATTTAGGGATTGTAAAACAATGGACTCTAATATTTTCTATACTAAAAGGAAAATTTAACAAGTATTTCGTGATTTTGGAAATTTACGCGCTGGGTGAGAAATTAATATATTAGATAATTTGTAACTAAGTGCCATTATAGAGTTCTAAATTTTATTTGTATTATATAATTATAGGTATTATAAGAATATTGCTGCGCCTTAGCAGGGTTTCATGTAAGAACATTTATATTTTACTTTAACAAAACATCTTAATTTACATATGAACGCAATAAAGACTTTAAAAGTTGCTCACTATATTTTAAGAGCTATCAACGTCGTCCTAGACGCAGTTATGTGTACTACAACAGTCTACTACTTGTAGGTCAAACAGGGTGATGAAACCGAATGGATGATTTCATTCTTAAAATGTGATGAACTATCTACGGATGTAAAATAAGAAGCGGCTGCAAAATGTAAGTATATATAGTAGGTATAGCTACTTAATGACATTAACGGATCTCGTGACCGATCAGATTCTTAGCTTACGTCATACATAAGTATTTGAATACGGATCGGAATATTTAATTTTAACGACTTTGTAGATTATCGCCTTGTTAGGGATCCCGGATTGTATAGTTATAACATAAATATTAAACCTATATTTCTAATTCTTTGTAAATACACACTCCCTTTGAAATTCATGCTCAATACAATTACAGTTAATTTGTTTAAGCAAACACGTACAAACAGTAAACAAAGTAAACTTCCGAGTTTCTCGAATTCTTTCGACAATTCCGATAATTGCATTAGTAACTTCTTGAACAAATATTGGTACGCGGTTGTCCGGGGAACATAATATATTTGTTACTCACAACGAAGTTCAAAGTATAAATACTCGAACTGATAAATAAAGAAACGTTTTCACAAGTTAACAATGTACTGACAAATATTTCCAAGTTCAAGTCTGCTCGTGGCCTTAAAGAAAGCGATTAAAATCAGGCATCTGTTTTATTTTATCTTGCGACTGTTCGTTCTGTTTGGCTTTCTTATTTTAGGTACTGCTTTCTATCCATGAACTCTTAAAGCAGTGAACGTTGTGGAAGCAAGACGCCGAATTACCCTGCACATAGCGGCGTCTCGCTTCCACATCCTAAACTATCCTACTTTAAGAGTTCATTGTAAGGGGGCTGTTTGTTGCGAGTTTGCGACGGAATAAGTTACTAAGTATTCGTATTAGTAGTTTAAGAGTGAGACATAATTTCGTCAGAAAATAATTGATAACCGCATAGTGAGTAACAACTACAACAAAGACCAAACTTCGTCATGACATTGACGCATAAGTACCACGTAAATATTTTAGGTCAATAAGTAAAACCGTCCAGAAATTTAATTCCTGTATCAAGAATCGTTGTCGCTGTGCCTGGGTTTAAGTTGAATAACACATAGTGACTCAGAGTAGGTACTGGAGGATTTATGTTAGCTGTATTTGTACTATTTGTCTCTCTTATTTTCTTAACAACTTTTACGTAAATAGGAAGAAACACAGTAAACAAAAAACGCTGTTAAAATGTTTTAAGACACGTAAAGCATTTTCAGTCCATATAGCTTTAGGAGCCAGTGCCCTATAAAATCGCTGGTTTAATGGGTTGTATTTAAAACGTGCCCGCACATCGTATTAACGTATCAAACGATATATCGTACCTGACGCATGTTATTGTACTGCAACTGCTAACATGTTCTATTTATATTGTTTCTTTTTTTGCGTAATTACTGCCAGTATATTTAAATGACGTTCAAGAGTACATGATATCATTATAGAAACAATTGCTAGAAGGAACAAATTACAAAAGGCAAATCCGCTCTCTATACCTGAGTAGATTAAAAACGGTAAACAATTAACTCTATTTATCGCTTTTTTTATTCATCGCTTTTCCTACAAAAATATCTATCTTTTATTTAGTTTGTGTAACTATTTAACATTATTCTTGACTATATTATTATACAATACTATAGCACATACCTTATTTTTCTGGCACTGCCACACGCCTCGTTGAAGCTGCTTGAAGATTGATGTTGTACCGATTCACATAATTACCTTTCCACATCTAAAAATTATTTGGATACCTCCGAAGTCACATAATAGATGAATATATAGATACTACAATATTATAGAATATTTTAATTTTCTGTTACCTACATCCTCTTCATCTTTCTTCAAGCAGGTCAACTTGGGGTGATAAAGTCTCCTTAGTGGATAAGTACTAGTACTTACCAGCTTAGTCAAAAGAAACAAACAACAATTGTAAAGGTCCTTTAACCTTTACAATTGTTAAAAAAAAATCACAAATCCAAGTTAGTATGTAGATGGATTCATAAATTTCTATTAATTTAAAACTTTATTGCATAACACGAATACAGTATTATATTAGCTATTTAGGCCATCGCTACAGGCTTTGAGATAAACTTAAATATAAGATTTATAATAATAGCCAATAGGTGCCTGTTTGTTTTTATACATAATTTATGACTAAAATTCAAGGTTAGCATATTAAATAGGTACCAAATAGTATGTTGTTTGGCTCAGTTTAAAGAATACTTAGGTATTATAATTGTTATTTGAAAGATATTATAAGATACCTATTTCTTCATCATAAGATTCTCCAATAACCCTTTCGTGTCCATTTTTTAAATTTCCTTCATCAAATCAAATACAGTTTAGCATGGCAACATGCTAAAATGACATTAGAGTCATAACAGCCTGGAATCTTCTAGCTTTATTTTATAATTCTATGGTGATCTATGGATGCTTAGCATTACACTTGAACTTGGTAAACACAGGTGTTATGATAGTGACAACGTTAGCTAGCTTAAGAAAGCTATATTCGTACGCATAGGACTGGAACCCCCAACAGCTACAGTACTGCAGATAGCCGCATATCGCTAGGCCAACGCCAGTTGTCTTTGAATATTAAGTTCCTTCCAGACGTCTATTCGACCGATATGTAGGTATATAAGATAAGTATAGCTAAACACAAACCTTCTTACATAACGTGATATATTATTACAACTCGCTATTCACGATCAAAGGATGCAAATCCAATCGCTATTTCCTCGATGTTTCCTTATATCAGTAAAGCAAATAAGTCATTAACACATGGTAACGACTAAGTTATAGGGCTGTCAGGCATGAGTTATTTATGACTTTTTAAAGCATTAATAAGCTATTCGACATCAATCTGCGTATCTGCCCTGTACAACCGGCTTACATATAAAATTAAACATCTCATTCATCTTACAGGACCAATAAATCTGATTTTGAGCTGGTTTCTACGAGTTGTATCAACGTCGAACGGTGCAGAATGGAAAATATGGAATAAGCACAATGTCTGGACAAATAAATAAATATTGTAGCAGATAGAAATTGTAGTATGTACCTTCCCCTAAATTCATTTATACAGACATTTAAAAACAAGAAATGCAAACGTGATCATATTGTACCTATTTACTTATCGATATACCTAGTACCTACTTACCTAACTTAAAAATGTAATTCAGAAATGTTTAAGATGTTTACAGTTGACCATGAAGATCTAGCAACAATGTCAACATGTAAGATTAGGATAAATGTCATAGAAACAAGCCCAACACCAATGTGACACGTTCTTTAAAGCCTGTCAAAAATTTGCCAAAACTGTTTTCAATAGGATTTTTTTTAAATTTTTCAGCCATGGTAGCTTTATTAGCGTCTATAGAAATTTGTTGTGAAGTGAGTCAGCCTTCACCAATTAATTTCATGCCCTTTTCGTCACTTCTGAGTAATACGAACGCAAACAATTATAATGAAAGGGTATTAGGATAAGACCCGTATTTATGAAGCTGATTTAAGTTTGAATGTTTAATGCTTGAAATTTCTGTTAATTTTGCGCTGGGAGCTGTGCTTTTGGGAAGTTATCGCCGCAATAGTTCAACGGGATTGGTTTTAGAATGGGAGTTGGATGCGTTTGCGGTTAAACTATTTAGAATTGAGCGTTTAATTTAAGATAAAAAGTATTTAATTTGAATTTTATACGCCTATTTGAAATTTAGGTACATTCTGCCATATTTGCATTGAATATCATTATTATAATTACAGCTAAGTATATAAAAAAAGTGTGGATAACTAATTACTTATTCTCAAACTTTACAAAAAAATTGTTTTCGGTAGGTAACCCGACTATACATATTACCAAAGAAAAAAGTCATGTTAAAACCATTCTTACCAAAATTCATACATACGGTTTAGGTCTACATCCCACCTTTCGTTCCGTAAAAGGCAACACATGAATCTGCCAATACCAACCATACGGCCCTTCTCTCATTCCACTTTCGCTTTTCAAATTCAAAAATGTCGCAGCCATCGGTCTACGTTCAAAAAATATGATCAGACATACCATACGGATACTATGCCGGGACCGACACCGAACAATGGTCCTAATACATACACGCCGCACACACACCACCGTCCGCGTCCTGCTATTGGTTAGAAAGTCGGACAGACCACAACACACAACCAATGTGGTTTTATTGCAAGAACTCGCTCTGCTCTAGTGCTTTTGTGGTGTACTAATGTACGCACATGTCTCAAGTTAATGTTTGATGTCGAGTTTTATATTGAAACTGATGCTGGATATAAGCTCTTTATCGAGTTTTATTGCAGCTACTTCTAGAAACATAACGTTTGGTATGTTGTGTATGGAGTTTTAAGTGGTAACACGTGTCGTTTATGCAGTGCAGGCAAAAGTTGGATTTAAAGCTAGCATACTAACTATAGATATTTGCTAAAAGCATTATATACTTAAGGCACGTTAGCCATAGAATAGTTTACCTAAGATTATCAAATACTTAATATTGTGCTATGACTACTAAGATAAACAAGAGGTGAGTATCTACACGTATTTCGCTTTTGTTATCGCAGTTTGTGACACAATGGCTCACGGCATAGAGGCGACCACGCGACACACATAGCTTCTATGTGTTTATTCACATATACTTGCAATTCGTTACCGTAATCAAATTCCAAGTAGCAGTGCCACCTTAAACAATACTTCAAGCAACAGGAACTTCGGCATTCAAAGTCAAAGACGAAGAGCTCATTAAAAGCCGAATGGGCGACTCTAAAATTAGTTGTTCTCCAACCTTACTGAAGGATGGTCCATAAAACCGCGGCGCAAACCAGTTCTTTGTTACCTCCGTAGTTAGCTACGTACCCGCGTACCACGAGATCAGATCTAAAACTGGTTTGCAGTACATGTATTCTTAGATATGAAAGAGGGTCGTTTGCGCGGCAACACAGCGAACGAAACATGTGTTTCAATTGAGAAAAGTCGCCATTACGAGTTGTCACGATCCCGCAGTACCGACGAGTACGCAGCGAACGTCCTTGACGCACAGAAATGACTGTTTTAGAACGAGGACGTACGTAACATACTCGGCACTCGCTAGTTGAGTTTTATCAACATTTGTGAGCGGAAACTGATCTGGATTGCATCTCCGTTGTAAATGTAATTGCAGGAAATAAAACAGTTTCTCATCTCTGTTGATGCACGGAGGGAAACTAGAAATTATCTTGATGCAGCGGTAGTTCATAATAAATTCATGAATAGTGTTCCGTTCCGAAATGAAAATACGTTGCTTCTACGTACACACGGGGAAGATTGTTTTATGTATGAAGCGTATGATCACGTTGTTGTTTATCTTTTAAAGGTTCCCCACAATGTATATTTATGTTGTACCTATGTTCCGCTTTCAGACATAAAACTGTAGAGTAACTAATACTACATTAAAATGATTAAACATATAGTGACTATTTGGGTTGATATCAGTTATAGTTCTATGAATACTAATAAAGATATTAGGTATATAATTCTACAAAAACAAATGCTTTACTGTATATAACTAAAAACTTAGGAATGCAAGATTTATCTAATGGGCTACAATTATAGTCGAACAATACTCTTCAAAAGATATTTTACAGGCTGTCAACTTCTTTCCAATAAATTACGATACCCATTACACTTAGAGAAAGCCAAACATTAGTCACTTATGACAATCACTCACACAAAGGGCATTGTTTGACTGGTTTTTCTAATTCCACTCCAACAATAGGGGTCAGAAATTATTTGTATATAAAACTAAATAGATAATATCGGCTTATGTTGCTAATACTCATTTTATAAATTAGATTGCAAGATTGTTGAATGCCGAGAATTATATTGACAATCAACTGTAGATATGTCACGCCAAGCATATGTGTTGACCCAGCTATTTCAAAAGGGTTATTAATAAAAAATTCAAACCACCAAACAGGCTTTTCTAGAAACAAGACCGTCACGTAGTTACTAAAAGTCAGCCAACTAGTTACCCCATGTTATGAATATTATAGACATTCTGAGGTAAAGAAAAACTATTTTGAGGCAATTTTTCACAAATCAAAATACATTTGCAACAACATGCCTCAATCAAATACATACAAACCAGTCTAGCAATAAAATAACTGTTCTGAACGATTAACTATCTGCAAAAATCGACGGACAACCAGTTTCGTATATAAAGAACCACGGCGCCTTACATCCACCGGAAGATGATTCAGTTATAAAAATATTAAAGTACTTCACGACGGTATCAATGATACAATTCATACGCAGGATATATGAATCATTATGTTAAATAATGCATCTAAAATTAGATATTTTACATTGAATCGGTTGTCGATAACAGTTGTAATGAATACATATTATAAACTGGAATTAATCTGGGTACGGAATGCGTTTTAGATCTAGTTTAAATTCTAGCTAAGTGACTGTTACTTTCTGGTTTATTGCACTATGTGGTGTTTAAGCCTTATGTGTAAGGTTTTAGGTTTTCAAAAGGTGTTACAGGTATTTAATTTTTAAAAACTATTAGGCACATCGTGTCTTGTCTCTTCTGACATTACTCTTTGTTATCATTCCTCTATAACTGTGTGTATTGCAGCTTACGTGTCGTAGCGTGACAGGAATCACCCAGAACATTAATTCGAACGGGTTAGTCCCTGAGTACCCCAATCCCCGAGTACCCCGTCCCGGAGAACCCCGAATACGAATAAATAAATCGGGTTTCTCCGGGACGGGGTACTCGGGGATTGGGGTACTCAGGGAGTAACCCATTCGAACAGCCTGCTAAAAAGTTGATTGATTGAAACTTGTAAGATTACGCACTCACACTACTGCTTTACATTAGACATTATGTAATGTCTGAAACACACGTCCATATATAACATTCGTACGTGAAAAAATACGACATACTTATCTACATCATCTACATGTACTTACTTAAACGCTTCCAAACACAACGAAGTCATACATATTTCGACGGATACGTACGTAAGCTAAATTCTGAGGATTTAATAAAGCCATACACGGCTATCGCATACACATATTAGTTACAGCAAGTGTGTCAGGATATAACTAGCACATTAGCAGCTAAATAACTGTACCTACACAATGGCTTATACTGGGCTTCATCCATCGCTCATGCGATGTATGGTATGTAATTGTATGACTGACTTAATAAATGTAGATACTGACATTTTTAATCCAAGACTTGCTCACATACCTAATAATTAGTACACTTTCATAGCTATTGAAGCGTGAATCTTGGTCCATTATGTAGTACAAGAGGCAGAAAAAATCTTCACAATTTTATAATACTACCAACTATAATGAGTTCCAGCCGTTCCAGGGCTCAATGATGCGTAAGAATGAAAGTGCAAACTGACAAAAAATCTTAACTTTTAAGACGATTAGGTAACACTTATTGTTAAGACTAATTATTTTTTTTCCCAATTAAAGCTAAGAATTCTGAACCAACAACTGCGAAACGAAATAAATTGTGGAACTGAAAAACGAATATAAGGAAATGACGTCATTTGTCATACTACTATTGTTATATTGGCGTGTGACATAACCAATGTCATACCGGTTATACATTACACGATGCTGTTATTTTGTGTTGGTTTAAAAAATACCATATTTATAAATCAAGGCAGAATTATGCGGAAATAATCTCTTAAAAATAATGGGTTTTAATAAGGTCACAGGTTATGGTACTCATTCAGTTTCTTTATTGGAATTGGCATTGAGTCGTTCGAAGCTCTAGAAGCTAATGTTTCTGTGTTTTGTACTTTACATACTGAATATGAACACGAGACGCCTACTATCGAGCTTGCATTGCAGGGAATTTTTCGCTGTAGAAGCGAGATGCCGCTACATACAGTGTAGTGCGACGTCTCCCTTCGACCTGCAATACCAACTCGTAGCAACCCCGTTGTCCTCTATTATAGTAGGCAAAAACCATAGGTTTCCCTTTTCATTTCGTACGATGAACTCTTTGTTTTCATAACATTCACACATACGCAATATTTTGGTACATTAGTTAACGTAGATAGATATGTTATCACAGGCCGTATGGAACATCTGTGTCCTCAGTCTGGGACTAATTAGGAACAATATACGCTGTCTCATATATTCAACTTAATAATTAATTTTATTTATTAGACATATTCGCTAAATTTAGTATACACAAAAACATAGTTTATGACGTTCAATTCGTTTAGAGGGTGCAGCTTGTTTAACCTTACCAGATAGAGATAATGTTTTAGATAGTTTCAATTCACTTAACTACTATTTAAAGAAATTTCTAAAGATAGCACACTAAAAGTAATTCCATCAAATATTGTTTCCGGAAACATTTAGCGTTCTCGCCCATCGGCTCTCTTGACGTCTATTGAGTTAAATAGTTGAAGTGGCTCATAGCCAATGCCGAGTAATAGTAGTCGGTACACTTACTAATGTGACGTGCCTCTTCACCTCTGACCCCTATCTATTAAATGTACATTTAAAGGCAGCTGTAGATAAATAAAACGGCAAGATATTAATCGCCTAGTGTGCAAAATTTTCTAATTATCTAGTTTAACATCATAGTACATACCAACTTGATCGAACTGAATAATATATTATGTTACACCCATAAATACAACCAGGCTCGCAGATGGGTGTAATAGTAATTACAAATCCAGTTCTCGTCCAAACAGCTGGCGTACGGCCTCAATAAGCGTCATTTTCGCCATGTTAGGCAAAACGACCATTTCCCATCAAGATCTTTGTAGCACACGCCCGTCATCCGATTTATAATACAGGAAGGTCTCAATTTGAGACTCGAGCCGCCACAATCGAAGGATGTACCAAAAGGAATTTATAACTCCGAGAATACAGCAACTACGCAATACCACCACCAATAATGATTGTAGGTGGACACCGCCTGAATATCATTTGTTTGTGTTAAGTCTTTCAATGTTAATTTATCTCCGGAGGTCTGGTGTGAACGGAATTTGAATGGGCCGACGATGTGTCAGGACAAGTTTGGGGGCCTGAATTAATGAGGATCGAACCGTTCTGATGCTTCGTTTGCTAGACGACATTAATGAAAGGACTCTACCAAATAAATTAAACAACATGATGTATTCGTCAATAAAGTTGGAATAGAAATGAAATGGATACAGCTGGTTTATATTATAATGTTTGAATAACCTAAAAGCAAGAGCGCGCATGACGCGATTTTATTTGTTACTAAACCATTAATCTTCAACTGAATCGAGTGATGATCTAAATCGCTTTACCGTTCTGTAAAACGATCAAACGAAGTACTTTCACCACGTGCAAAATCTCAAAAACACGAAATGTCGATCGTGAGCGCGCTGACTCGACAACAACATGCAAATTCGCCACTCGAAATGCAACGTGACATGACGTGGGGGGAGGTAGCATTCCTAGCGCGGGGGCTGCGCGCGGGCGGCGACGGTCATCGACCGTCCTCAGGCGGCCGCGCATAAACTACGCAGCCGCATAAGGTCAATACAGCGCGCGCCATCCACGACCGGTCTCCGACCACTCGCAACCAGAACGTTTCGAAACTCCCTATTGTTCATTCGAAAATCAATTACATAGCTGGCCACATACGAAACTTAATTTATACAGTTGAGTAACATATTACATAGGCGTATTATCTTAAAACTGATTAGAGCGTAATCCATTTAGTTGTCGCCAGACCAGACCAGTCCGACGGACTGCGACGGCAGTCTACAGTTGCAACGCGGTTAAACGTGCGGCCGCGTGAATGAAATTATTCAGTACACAATACACTAACAATTTGACGGATTACGTATTTCTGAAGATGTTACGTCAGTCATCAAACAACATGTGTCTGCAAAGTCACTTGATTCAATGAATCATAAGCAATGACATAGTATATCAGTCATGGCATCCATAAACCTGAAGCAAGTGATTTTATGATAGCGTGATAACATTGTCAATTTAAAAATGTTGCCATAGAAGCTATCTTGAATTATTTTTCAATGTTATCACAGATGTAGATAAGATGGCTAATTGAGTTAATAAATAAACATTTGAGCTTCGAATAACGTGGAATTAAACAACTTATTTCAGTAATGGAACTTTAAAATAATCTCAAGCAAGGGTGCAGACACGAGGACCGGATATACCAAGTTTTATGACATAAACAGTTGCTTAGGAGCACATACACAATTTTGATTCAGTTTTAACTTATTCCTATGCACTTACCTGTAATCACAGATGTCGGCGAAACAGTAGGTCTTGAAATACTTAAAATAACCGCAGGTAAGGTTTGTTATAATAAGTGTGAGTTAGGGTTCATTGTTGAAATATCCGGTTTCTTTACATACTTAGCGTTTACGTCCGCCGAGTTACCGCTGATTTAATAAGTTCCTTGAAAGTATAGTCGTGGATTTGTGACGCAAGCCGGAATTTACCAATGCGTAACAAAATTGTATTCCGTGCTTTATTAGCCATTGTAGAAACATACAGGTGATTATCATAGTCTGTATAACTCGTTTGTATTATGTGAGAGGCGCGCCATGTGACAAAATCTTGTGTATCTCCTCTTTCCACAAAAGTAAGGCCCATATAGAACAATGGTAAAAGTTTCAAAGCATCTGTACGCTTCTTGCTTATCTAAAACGCAATCTGAATATTACTACGCAGATGCTAATTACGGTATTCAGAACTAAACTCATGACCTTTGCTAAGATAATTTTGGAACAAACCAAGCCGGTTGTTATCACTAAAATTAGGCGCGCCATCCCCGAACAACAAAACTGACTTACTTTCATATCCAGCCGTCCAGGACCACATGGAGACCATCGCCAGCAGCCAGTGATACATGAGTCCTTCGATCCTCCAATAGAGGGGGGCGAACAAGGGTCTGACGATGCGCAGCGCCATCATCCACACCACGTATGCGGGGATGCAGTAAATGTTGTTGACGACCGCGAATGTCGTTCTTGCCACGATCCGCACGTACCGGCTGAAACAGCAGGGCCGCGTAGGTTCATCCATGACCGTCTCGCCGCGCGGCGCGCGTATCGCGTAGCAACCCTCATGGGCCGGGCGACGTGCCTCAACGCAACGACATACACATGATTGGTGATATGAGATGTGACGTGCTGGACACCACAGTTGAGTGACGCGACCGACAAGGGTTCCGCGAGCTAGCGAGACGAGGCGGCATGGCCGTACCGCGCTCACCCTGCCGACAGCTGCCGAGACGCGGGGGCTTTCGTCGTGCGCGACAATGGCGCTGCTCACTACCGCCAACAAATCAAACAAATGTTTATATTCGACGATATTTATTTATTGGAATCGTTCAGGGCATCACTGTCGGATATTTCGTTAAGTAGTGAGTACAAATTTTAAAATCGCCCGTCGGCGAGCGACGGCCTCGCTCGCCGGCGAGCTCACATGCGATTTCGTTTGCGACACACATTTTACACCGATCGACGTAACATTAACTCGTACGACGCGAGCACACATAGACAGACATACACAATTTTTATTACGATGCTTACTGTGGCACGACCGCGGCCGGCCGAGCTCGTCGTGTAAAATTAATACAAATTTCATTATATAAAATTAAAAAACGACATCGGACCGCAGAAATGATACAAAAATTACAATATTAATGACTGTACACTATCTAATATATACAATATTTGCCAGCATAGATATGTGCGGGGGCTTTATATACAGGGCGGTGGGGTTGGTGTCACGAGCCTCCCACACGGGCAATCACACGTTATAGTCATGTGCGATCAACCCGTGCACCTGCTCGAGGCGGTACGCGAGCCGCTGCTTCTGCGAGAACTCGTCCTCCTCGAGGGTCACCGTTAGCTGTTCGTTGTACCTCTCTGCATACGCGTACAGCTCGTTCAGCGCACAGTTCGTGTTAAACTCTTTAGTATGGAGACGCGACTCCTCCGCGAGCATAGCGTTCATATCCTGATCGGATATTGCTGGCATTAACTTGATATCCGCATAATAACGCTCCACCCACTCCTTGTATACCGGTATGTCTTTCGCGTAAAGAAGCTTGGACGACGGCGAATCTTTACCGAGGATATGATCGGATGTAGAGCACGAGTCCATAAACGTTTGCGCGATAACAGACAAGCAAGAATCTACCGTGTTGGACTTGTGAACGTCAAAAACGAAGTTAGGATTCTTAATCAGATTGACCCAGAAACGTAATGGGAGGGAATTACTCTTCCAGGTGTGAACCACTTCCGGATCGGAAATAGCGTGCTGCAACGCCTGATCGTCAAGGAAGTCAAACATGTACTTTATAGCGAGAGGAAGCGCCGAGCCACGGTGGGCTGTGCTAAATATAGTCTCAAATAAATCATCAACAAACTTTTGCAAAGTGCCCTTAGTGGCTAGAAGACGCGTGAGATATATTTCAGAGACCATTTTGTTGCCGCGCTCACCCTCTTTGCGCGCGTCATCATCGTGGTGGCGCACTAAATGCCAGTATTTAAAACCGCCGCCATGTTCATATTTAAGAGGGCTAGCTGGTGGACTTGCTGAACCGTATTTACCGCGATTGAGCGTTTCATACGTGTGCGACTTATCGTTCTTCTCCATATTGGAAAGATTGTAAACGGAACTTTGTTTAGCAACGAGGCTCAGACAGGCAGCGTCTGGTACGCGGTAATGATTAAGAGTATTGAGCTTCCGCCATTCGCCTTCGCATTTCGTAGTGCTATCCTCATCGTATAGTATCAGCCGACCGCAGGCGCCCGTGCGCCACTCCAAGTCCAGGTCGTCACGACTTGGTCTTTGGGAATACGGAGTTGCACGGTAAATCGCATCTAAGCACTTTTCTTTTACTTGACTTATGGTATCACAGTCTAAAACTTTAACGTGAACGTTTTCAGTAGGAGCCTCTAAACCACTAACGAATAATGTTTGTTGGGATATTGAAACGCTTACTGTCATTGGTTTAAAATCGATCGACTGCCTAATAAGTTTCTCCTCGCTAAGTGAATATCGTGCCTCGGAAGTAATCGCATCTACAGGCCCCTTGTCGACTTGACCTTTCATCGACCTAAACAACAGATACAGTGGTTCGCCAGCGCACTCACGAAGGAATTTATACAACAGGAAAGTAAACCAAGCACTCAACATTTTCTCGGCGACGCTTTCGGTTCGTCTCAACAACAACTTGGGATGATTCTTTCCCTCCATACACTTTTCTATTAACTCCGCTAATAATGTCTTTAATACATCAGTACAATACTCCATCTTACTCTGGAGAGTAACCATGATAAGGGAAGCTACATTAACACGATCGCGCATTGAAAAATATCTATTGCTTTCTAAAGTACGAATAAATAATAGAAGGAATGTTTTGTTCATAATTAACTGCCCAAACATTCTAAGACCTTTCTCTTTTCTAATAAGCTCTGGGCGCTCCCATTGCAGGACGGCATGGTCGTCGATGTTAGGGAACAATATTTTCATAGCGTACGTACGGTAATCTAAGAAAGGTATGCCGCCCGTCACATCTCCAGTCAGATCGGTCATCTCCGTTTGCAACTCAGCAAACGCTTCCTTACATTCAGCAGCTACTCTTAATTCTAGAATATCCATTTGCTCTTGCATATTTTTTAATACTCTAATATTCTCAGTTGATTTTCTCCTATACATTACTAAAAATCCGAAAAATATCAAAAGGAGAATACCGGCGCTGACGCCGATGCCTATTAAAGCCGGCTTGCCAATGGCGGCTTGGAGGCCAGCCTGCGATGAATAAGATAATTTGCCAATCTTGTACGTGAGGGCACGTCCGACTTTGACTTCAACTTCGGGTGTATCAACGCCGTCGGGAAGTTCATCGCGAGATGGAGGACGACAAGTCAACTGATGTCTCGACAACGACGTCACGTTACATAGACTATCGCCTATGTGAACCTCTACATCACTCTCAGTACAAGCTCTGTCCAAATTTTGACCGTTAATAGTTAAATACTCAGACTTGTAATACTTTACGTCCTCGTCAAATTTCTCATAAATAGGATCTGGATACAGTAGGAATGCTTCGCCTGTTTTGCTGGTCAAATTTTGCACACTTTGAACATCGTCCATATTAAAACCGTATTCTAATTCTAAGGGTCTATCGGGATCTAGACTGAGACCAGCACTTTCTATTCCGGGAGATTCACAAATGAGATGCGATTGATAATCTACCCTATTGCAAGGGGCAATGTAAGGTCTATTATCGTGATAGACGTATATTTGTGGAAATTGAATTGTGTGGAAATTCTGTCCGGTCACTTTGATGTTTATCCCGCCGGATGGAATACCCTTGGGTTGTTTTCTTTGCGTCGTTAGTGGCGGACCGGACTCTACGGACGCAACAATGGGGTCCTCCATATATTCAAACTTTTCTCGTTCTAAAGTTCGCATACCGTTATCGAAGCGCATACGTAACGTACCCATTTTAATTTGGTATGAATGGCTAGTTCTACAAACAGCTTCCTCGTGCGATACAGACAGTATGGCACACGGCAAGTCGTCTATAAAAGCTTGTATGTTACTTCCTGCGTTCAGATATTCGCCTGTTATACGTAATTTTGTACCTCCGGATTGGGGGCCATATTTCGGTTGAATAGAATTGATTTTCGGGTTAACGAATGCATAATGATGTTTAGATTCTCCACGATAATCCGCGACACGAACTACTACAGGCCCGTCCCGAGGCACTTCCTCACCCGGTCCGTCTACGGTACAGACTATTTGTTTTGTTTTTACGTAAAGTTCAATAATAGGCTGGCATTTTATTCCAGCTATGGTAACACCGTTATAGATATCAGAAATATTACGACCTAAGTTAATACCTTCAATGGTAATATTAGTACCTCCGTCCCATGGCCCTAACTGAGGTCGAAATGAGTGAATTTCTGGATTAGGACAAGTCTGAGTACGATTTAACCATACACTGGGGACACCGCACTGTTCTTGTACTTCACATCTATCTGATCCTTGACACCAACCACACCCAAATTTCTCCGGGAGTGCGAGGCACATACCACAGTTATCTGCCATGTCATTACAACGATAAATAAGTATATGAGTATTATCCGGATTATCCAGAGGTTTCGATCCACCCCATATGACAGCGAAAGAAGCGGTAATATTTGGAGCACGCGACGTGTAAGTAAATTCAACGGCTTCACAGTAAATAGTGTCGGCAAGTAGTTGAGCGTTTACATGAGTCACACGCCCCTCTATATTGAATTGACAAACGAACCTTGTCTGAACGATAAATTGACCTATTATATGGACTTTAACTTTTATCGCTTTCTTTACACCGGATGGAACTAAAATCTCGTTTGTGCCGTCGGACGTTGAATTTATAGTGGGACAGAAACCGGGTCCCGAGCGATAACTAGGGCCAATTCTACTGACACCGGTTACTAATATATCGTTTCGACAATTTTCAGCTGTGTCGTGTGTACAACGGTGACCGTCAACACACCAGTCACAAGGGAAGGAGGAGCTGACGCATTGAGTGCATGAGCTGTACGTGTTGCAGTCAAAGAAAGTAAAATTAGTGGCAACGAAATCAGGCCCCTGAGTGGTGCGCACCGACAGTTTCGCCGTAAAGTGATGCTGACCGGTGGGGATCGAGGGGAGCGTGTCGGTGCGCGGAGTGGTACAATTAACGCCATACGGTTTCCTAGTAGCATTGGTTATCAAAGTACGGTCTAAAGCTGTAAATGCACACAAAAATTGGCCATTGAGCGTGGGCAAGTTTTCGATAAGTAAATCTAACGTTCTAGCAGTCGTTCGTTGCAGTTGATTTGGTGTTACTTGAGTTATAGTCGTGCAACGGCCGCTGCGATACGAGATCCAATACAGTGGATCCTTAGCTGCATCTTGACAGTCCGATCGCAGGCTGCACTTATTCTCTAAAGAACACCATCCACAATACGGGTCTTTGGCTCCGAGACATGTTAAGCATGATTTATATACGCTACACTCTTGAACTTTCACTTTAGACACTTTACGTTCAGTCATCACATATAAATGCATAAATTGAGTATCGAAATACAAGTCTTTGTTTACAGCGGAGCCCTCGTCGACGACGATGTCTCCATATTCGAATGCGGAAGTAGCACTCTCAACGACAATTTTCTTGAGGTGTCCCTGAGCGGTGCCGGCAAACACGACAGTGTAATCGCCGGTGGCCGTTGCCGCAACCGCTGTTAGCCTCTTGGAAAACATAGCCACAGGAACCGCTTCCACTGGCTGCTCACCTCCCAGAGGAGTATTCACATCTAGCCCACAGAAATCTTCACTGATTGATTGCAGTTTTGTTCCAATACATGCATGTGATGGTGATATGAAGTCAAGACCTCGGGAACCATTACCACTGAAGCATGTTTTTATATTCTGCATGAATTTACGGCGGATAGCTTTAAGGGAATAAACACAGAGGGCCGACAAATCGGAAGGAGTATTAGTATTAATTGATTCACTCTGACTGAATGCAGCGAACAGCACGTCATGTTGAGCAGTTATCCCTAGCTCTCCTGCTAAAACAGATCCCGCTTTTCCGACGAATGCAGCTTGCACCAGGTTATAACCATAGTTTCCACCTCCTTCTCCAGTACAGGACATAGGAATTTCAGTGTAAGAGTAATAGTTTTCATCATCATGACAGACTCGGACCAATTTACTGTAGTATGTGTCCGAGCCTACACCTCGTAACTGGGTCGTCAAGAAGTAACTGAATCCTTCCGAATTGAAGCCGTAGACGTAATTGATAGGATAACGTTCGCGAGATAATGAGTTGACAAACATCCTCGTACCAGTTGTAACCGCCGTTCTAGCAATCATAAAAAGACGATCGTCTTCGAGAGATCGACTGCTCACAGTAGGAACTTCGGAGCGGTAAGGAGAGTTGCCTGTGAAAGTAACTCCTACATACATAACTTGCGTCATCGGCGGATTCGGCGGTCCCGGCGCAATGAATGCCACTGTGGAGGCGGTCGCATTGTTAGCCACAACCGGCTCACGCACTTCGCGCACATCATGAGAAATATTATTCAAGTTTCGTACAGAACACAGCCCTTGCAGAACTGAACCACATGTTATCAGGCGGCTAGTCGCGTAGTCAATCACTAGAGCTTTATTTACATTGTCCGTGGGTTTCTTCACATAATTAGAAGGGCAATCGAAGGTGCAGAGGGCGGAGTCGTTGACGGGACCCGTGATGATCGACTGTGCGACATCCAAGTCGGGAGAGAGTTGGTAGATTCTGTTGACGGCGCCGACGTACACCCGGCCGGTGTTGCGATCGACGGCCAGATGATTGAAGAACGAGTAGGGCGCCGTCACGGGGTCGGAGAAGGTGAGGACCACGTCTTGCGAGGCGCGCGCGGCGGCGCACGCGGCCCCCAGGGCCAGCAGCACGCGCCACATGGCGCGGGCGCATGTGGCCGGCACTCTACCGCGCGCGCCGCCGCCCACTCGTCGCACTGCTGCCGCCCGCCCGCCCCATGCATCTGCAACGCGAGACACCCACACTCAGGCGCACTGCCCGCGGCCACGTGTCGGCCCAGCCGTTGTCGCTGCTTCGTTCCCATCGCACCGCACCGCTCCGCCGCCTGCTACTCGCCTACTACTACTACTACTATACAATGGTCCAGTGAAGCCTGTTAACGATTCGACGATAAGGACCTATCGCGTAATTTCCGATTAGTAACCGCAGTGCGCACGAGTACACGTTTTGGCTCGGAGAGGTCCAGTGCGGTCGGAGCGAGTTCGCGAGCTGTTGCGGGAACACGCAGTCACCCTCATCCCAGATAAACGATATCGGTACCAACCCATTTCTATATTAGTAATATATCGTTATAGAACGTACGTATAAAATTCTATGTTTTCTCAATTACTCTTAATAATTAATAAGCAATCATATTACATTACCGAAGATGTTCGCGTATAAGTAAAGTGCCATAGGCTACTGATAACTAAGCCTCATGTTGTAGTTTAATCAGTCGAGGCAACTTAGTCATAAACCGGTGACTAATCAATGAACCGGTTAAAAATAGGTTAGTACCAGGATAGCGCGGGCGACCCCGAAGCGGTCAGTGCACCTATACAAGTCACACGCCGACGAAAGCCTCAGCATCATCATAAAGGGGATTAACTAAAATAATAATTTGGCATGCTGTTCGCAACGAGGGAGTGAACGTGGTAGCGTAACGATAAAATAATGAAAAAAAAATCGGATAAACTCAAAACATCGAGAATTCGAAACACCGAGATATGTATACTCACAGAAATGCCATTGTGATGAACGATGCGGGCTTCAAACGTGTATTTTGTTCAATATGAGATCATAAGCATGTAGGGCGCACTCTCATAGTGCGGTAACAGCGCTGCGAGCTTGTGGACGAGACCTGAAACAACAAACGTCATGTTTAAGGCCCTATGGGCTGTTTGAGCGACGTTTTACGGTCTGTTGTAAAACTTTTAATGCAATTTTGCCATTTTAACAGCTGTTTCCCAAAGGATATATTGCATTTACTTAACTTAGAGCCAATTACATTGGCAAGATAATATGTTAATTACATGTCAAATAAAATTATTTAATGTGATTGTTTAGACCATAAAGCACCCTTCATGTGGCGTTAATTATATTTTTAGTTTATAATATCGGTAAATACGATTTACGTTGCGTTTATTTATAAATACGATTTCTCCTACAACTTTTCTCTAGTTGTTATTAAAAATTGTAGTATAACCTCAATGAGGTAAAATTAATTTAACAAGGTGCTGGTTTGGCATATTGGCTGACCTTTGACCTCAGGTAAAGATTTTTGTTAAGTCTCATTGATTTTAACGACATTACCATATGGTGGATCAATTGCCATTTCTAACATATTTCCCCTATATCCTTGACGCTCATTGACGTATTGCCCAATTTATCCATTAATGTTCCCACATTAAATGGTACGTAGTGCCGAGTGGGTTTCGGTGTCGGCGACCCATCTTAAATGACCTACTCCACATCACATTCTTGACCACCGTACAGGGATTTGTATGGCATTAAATAGTAACCTATTTTCATCACAACGGTCTACTGTTGCTTACGATCTGGGTAGAGATATGATGCACTTGTAGATATTTGTTTGTTGAAAAGGCTAAACTTAGGAGGGATAAAAGCATTTACTATTTCAAGGTTGTTGTCACGTAACATTATAATCATCTGCCAGTGCGAGTTTTGTTATAATGTAATTCCGAAAACGAAAGTTCACAATGTCTACAATAGACATCTTAACCAATGTTCTAACCCTGATAGGTACCTAATTGGTGTATAAAAAATAATATACCCCTCACCAAATAATACTATTTACAAAAAATACAGGGATAGCATAGGGAACACGATATACATAATTATTATTATGTATTTAGTTTTTCTATCACATAAATAGGTACCTACCTACCTAGACGAAAATACTTCACGCCAAGACATTATGATTGATTTCTAACAAACTCTGTCCTTGCTAACTTGTAAACGGATTTTTTTTAATAACTTAATAAAAATCTTACGTTTTCCGTCGGATGTGGGTTAAATAAAAAAACATCAAATCAGTCTAAATAAGGCTTTAGACGAGAAATGCTAGGCCAATGCAGTACCTACGTGCTCATAAAAATACAAGCTATAGTTTAAGAGCTACCCGACATATAAATGCCGAAATGTGAATTAATGCAATAATGAATCAGCAAGTGGCACTATCGTAAAATTGCAGGCCAAGATATACTTTAATTTTGGAAGGTCCACACAAAAATTGCATTTTTAAGTGATGCCAGAAAATGTAAGATCAGTTTATTAGTTCAAAATCTTAGTTGCTGATTTTTTTTATATCATGTAGGATTTTTTTATTGCAAAATCCCTTTAATACTCCAGTTATTGGGCAAAACTTATCCAAAATCCATCCACTTGACCTACATGTAAATTAATTTCTAATTTTGATAAATAATGTAGGTAACCAGCTAAACAATTACGGTACCTAGTCTTATCTATAACAAGAGCATATTATAATATTTAGTTTACACTTAAATTATAATGTAAATTCAAAATGAGTCATATTTTTATCTCTCATTGTTGAGGTTTAAAGTTCGAACACATTAGGTTCGTTACCCCAGTCCCAGTACCTCTAACTGCAATCTAGAGCGCTGTTTATTTATTTAGTGTAAATAATATTCACTGCTGAAGATTTTTCCAATTTACATATTGAGGCTAGTGGTAGTTGACGCACTAAGATAAAAACATATTAGCATTATCGCTGCTATACAAAATTTCAAACGTTTGTCTATCTAAAATATGCAACTCGCCTTATCGAATAGACACTGCGGCTACGGAGCACGACCGACGACCGTACGACCGGTCTACCAGGCCTACCGTGCCGCAACACTATGATTACATTCCCTGCCTCCACCCACTCAGTGTAATCTACCACCTACACGCACATTTGACACAAAAAATCATCACACCGACCCTATTACGCCTTTGTACTGTTCATACACGGAGTTTCATTATTATCTATCAACAAAATCCCTTGTGAGAGAAAAGAAAGTCAGCCATTACCGCGCACGCGAG
This sequence comes from Abrostola triplasia, assembly GCA_946251915.1. Classification (NCBI taxonomy): domain Eukaryota; kingdom Metazoa; phylum Arthropoda; class Insecta; order Lepidoptera; family Noctuidae; genus Abrostola; species Abrostola triplasia. The sequence goes on along the minus strand of OX276434.1, from coordinate 1,039,037 downwards.
TCGATAAACGGAAGCCATTCCAATAAACGCCACGCGTTCCTTCTTCAAGAACCGTCCGCTGCTCTACGATAAATTAAAACTTACCTTATTACAGATTATCTCTTAGCTGGTAACAACAATCCTTAAGAATCCAGGATAAGTAAACTGCCGTGAACACTATTGCACCACACACAATATTCTTTGTATATTTTTTCACTTAAAGGTAATGGAACACTTAACACCACAAGCGACGGTTTAAATCACAACATTATACTTATAAAAATACCTCTGTCGGATATGAAAGCCCGTTACAATGAGTAAAATAGCACGTTTGCACAGGGAGTCCACGACAAGAGCATCAGTCTTCGTACATCGCCGTGGAATGATTTTGGTTTCGCTTTTCGAACGAGTCTAGGCGTGACTGACCCGAGAAAAGCCGAACATAGCCGATTCAGAGAAAATTCACTATAAAATTGCCACTAGAGGCGCTGCTGTCTTTGGCTGCGTTCCCGATTAAAATAATAATATTACACTAATATAATGTCTTTATTTATTATGATGTTTCGGACATCAAAATGTAACGAAATCCTTTAATTTTATTGTACTTGAACATAAATTAAATATGGTAAATTTAACTTGACCACGAGTTCAAAGCACCATAGAGAAGAAAAGCACAGTGTTACCACAATACGATGTGACGAAATATTTATAATTTTTGTTACATTTTGTAGACATTGTATTTCCATTGTTTTGTTCTATGTCAAAAGTTTTATTAATTATTATAATCCTAATTACTCTTTCATCTATGATTATCTCAGAGTAATTACTAAAGCATAGAGAGAGCGAACAAATTAGACACAAATTACGATAAATCCAATCTCCTCTCTCTTATGACGCAGATTATATATATAAAAGAGACAAACATATATGGACTCATATATGCTTAAAACTAAATGTACATTCCGAAATTGTCAAACGGTCATAATTGGTCTCTTACTACACGACCAATTAAAAAAGCACATAGTTGCTTAGTAGAATGGTTCTACACGGTTAACAGTACAAAGTATTTGATTTAGTCGTATTATACGTAGTGAATGTCAGTCCTTGGTGGTCATTGTTTATTTTAAAAATAATATAATTATTTGCATAATATAAGCAACTTGATTGTGTACAAAAGGTGCAAAGGACAGATAAATAAGCGTTTAATATGGTTAGTTTTGTTTTATCGTGTAAATCACATTCATCACGGAAAGATAACAATGAATTTGTAAGATTTCATGGGTAAGTGTTTTTATGCAATTTTCTTATAAAATCACGCGTAATTTTTGTATACTATCACTTATACATACACATTAGATTGATGATGATCCCTTCAGACTATCTTTTTTACGAATTATATTGTGTTAACGAATTAATTTAACAATAAAGTAATTTGTTTATTTGTGAGGTTATGTCATGCTAGTGAAGTAGATATTTTTCATCGATACTATTCGATACGATAATTAATTTTATGTCATTAAATTATAGCAAATATCGTTTTATTTTACAGTATGCCTCCAAATGAAAGAGAACTGGTGTAAAGTGCTTACAAGAGCTAGAAATAGATGGACTAAGCATAGCCGCTGTTTTTGCCATTTGGCTATAAAACCCTAATAAAACAGAATAACTACAAAGACATCGGTAACGACACTTATTGACGCGGGTGAAACCGCGGGGCACAGCTAGATTATAAAAAAATATATATTGTTTCTATTTATTAAAAATTTACTAAATTTATATGTGTTTTTACTTTTGCTCCCAGTTTCTAAAGGACCAACATAAAGATTAGCCATTAATTTATCAAATGTTTCATATCAAGTACAGTGATTGGTGGACCTGTGTTGCAATATAAATCTTTTAGTCAACGAATCACGTATTTGTTGTAATTTAAACCCTTACTAGATAATTCTTAAGTTTGGGACTAAATTTATATTAATGCCTTGGTGATGTATGTTTTATACAACGTGAAAATAACGTACATTCAATAGAAGTACATTTTCTGTCAAGAACTAAATTTATTTCGATACTTCGACTTACCAAATACGGCACATCACTACCGAGGCAAAAAAAGTGTACAGTATTGCTGGAAGCAACGCTCCCTCTATGCTTTAGTCATTACTCTGAGATGATTATGCCATACATAGATAAGTTATTATAGATATAGACTAGCCTCTTTCCAAGAGAGTATTTAGATCAAAAGTTTAAGTTACCCCATATTTTACCCTATCGTTCTATGATACAAATAATTGTATATACACTATGCGGCTTTTGATCCCGATTATAAAACTCTAACAGCGTAGTTCCTGAAACAGGCTAATTATTTTATCATCAGCTGATCTTTAAAAAATCGGTTAAGAGCTCATAAGTTAGACACTATTACTATTAGAGCTCATACGTGCTCTGCGGGTAACCGCAAGCACAATTATGTAGATAATGTTTATTTCTATGCCCACTGCGATGCGGTTACCCACAGACCGCACTGGTAGCTCCCAGAATTGCGGACCGAATAGCGGTCAGCCGGACGGTTGCTATACGCACTGTGCAGTTCAGTCTGAGCCTGCACGTCATTGAGTGATAAGTAGTGTGTGCACGTGGTAAAATCGAGCAAAAAGATGGTCAACCCTAACAGTTGATGTTTATTTAATTGTAAAATGTAGTAAATAGCTGCAACTTCTTCCGCGGTGATTTTTGAAACGGCTCGATATTACAGCATACCGCATCGGTCCTTTAACCGCACGATGCGGTTGCAAATGTTGCTATCCGTGATCTGGCTGGCCGCATTCGCAACCGCATCTTGCGGGTAGACGTGCGTTTATTTAAATAAACTTAAAAATAATAATATATTGAAATAGCACTTTAGTGAATGAATGCAAACAATACAAAATTTCATTTGTATTGTTTATAGCTTATTTTGTAGCTTAGTAAGTATCCTGCCACTTCCATTATAGATGAATGATGAAAATGTTCCCTTTCTTAATTAAATGTTTAAGATTTAATGCTGGCCATTTCTGATCATAGACAAATTAAATTTTAAAAATTCTTTTTTAGCCTGTGCGCTTTGATTTGTGACATTTCTATTCGAAAAAAGGGGAGGGCAAGGGGATTTTATTTCAATTCTGTAAAATTAAACAATATTTTAACAAAATTACAAATAACCATGGCTCCATCCATGTTCAGATGCTATTCCGTGTTTAGGAACCCTTCAAAAAACCTTTGGTCGGGTGTTCGTGCAGTCGAGAAAATTAACTTCTCCACTACAAGTGTCATAGCGGTAAGTTGCATAATCTTGGTTCTATTCTATCTTGTAGGAAAAGCGATACCTTGAATTAATATTGAATATTTCTATAATTAGTTAGACCTAAAACATATTGAGTTGAAAGAAAACTTAACAATCTCATATGATTAGGTCTAAAAGTAACGTAGAATATAGAATGTTTTCCCGTACACTAAATATCACATACATTTAAACATTATTATTATGTCAAAATACTATTATTTATTTATTTTGTTATTATATATCAAAAGGTAAGCTCAGCAGGAATCTAATCAACCAGATTACTAAAATATCTCAGTACTGTATAAGAACAGTATTGTTATGAAACAATTATACAAGAACTTAATGTTATTTATTAAATATTCCGTTTATACTCACATGTGGATTTCGGAATGCCTGACTAGTTTCGAACCTCGAATGGAGCCCTTATTCATGAGCTGTGTACACGGCAGATTTGTAAGCTGTATAACCTTAAGATCATTAAAAGTAATCAACCCTAATGATAAAAAAGAGTATCACATAAAAAAATATTTCACTTGTATAGTTTTTACATAATTAAATATGAATGTTTATTCAAGCATTTGTTTTTACGAATTATTTAATTTGCTGCAGAACTGTTAAAGCAATCTTGTTTCTATGTGATTTTTATTGCTCTGTAGTTACATGGAAACCATTGAATGATTTTGATGAAATTTAAACCATTGGTGTGGATACTGGGATTTGATGTGTTCCAAAAATGCTATAAGAAATCTACAATTTTATAGGCATACAGACCAATTTTTCAAAAGCCAGAAATATTTTATCAGTAGAATACATTTGATGTTTGGACATATTTTTCATACATTATCTGATTGAATATAATTATAATTGAAAAATTGACCCTAAGAAAAATTATCTTTTCTGGTATTCTTAGGAATTAAGCTTAACATTCTAATTCAATTAGTACAGCAAGAGGCACAAGTCATTAGCATGGATGGGTAGTAGCGGGGGCAACCTTTTGCATGTACACTTTGGCGAAAATTATTAAATACCGGTTTTACTAAAATTATTAAGTACCAAGTAAAATTAAATTATTAGTGGTACCTACATATAATTTTACTTTAATGCAGTAATGTAGGCCTTAGTGATCGAAATTAATTGATCGCAAGCAGTCTTGGTGCCCACCGCCTCCGCATCATCCCGCCAAAGGGCCAAAGGGACCCAAAAATTAACTACTAGGTGAAGTTTGTGCTCACGACTCGTACTCGACTGGCAATTATAGTAGAGTTATCTTTTCTCCCACAAAGCCTCCGGCTATTATTAAAATTACAATTTGTCTATAGAATAAATGAGTTCATGATTTAGAATCTAAAATAATTGCAACTGAATATATTGTAACTCTTTCTAGAGAATTTCTTTTCTGTACTAATAATAACCACAGACACCTGCGGCAATATGAAATGTTAAGTTGTTTTGTTTTGGATACACTTATGTCTAGCTACATTCATATTTTGCTGTGCCTGACAAGGCCCATAATGATCTGTAATTTATTATAACACAACCTATGTATTATAATGAAATGCAATAAATTATTGAGTATCACTTTGCCTTTTTCTACTTAATATTCATTAGCCGTTTTGCTGTAGTTGTAGTATTATCAGTATTTGATTTGAATTTTTTTTGGTAAAAAATAACTAACCCGTTTTTCTGAGACGTAATAAAACATTAATCTTACTTAAAAATTAGTGTTACGGATTTTACCACAATTTACTATTGTGTAACAATTTTTTTAACTGTTTTTATAGTAAATACTTTTTAAATTGCGAAACTTAATATTTTTTACTTTTTAAACTATGCTAAATTGATATTTACCTAAAGACTAGTCATAGAAAATATGAAAAAGGCAATAAGCATGCTGATGGAAGCAGTATGATTCAGTGCAATATAGCTATAGCCTTAATGTGCTATAAAACTGAGGAAGTTAACCTTTACGATTGTAGACCACTTCATTCTCTAAAGATAGATGCGCACCTATTCGTACTGCAGGAGCCGTACGAGCCGCGGTCATCGCATTTTATATATCGATGTATAAAATAGGCGCGACTCTACGACCAGTTAATCTCAGAAGAAAATTACAATTACCATTATTTAATATGACGACGGAATGATTGAACGTCCATAAACTTGAAGGAAATGGACCTTTGGATCTCTGATGAATCGTAGCTCAGGTTCCATCCAGATTCACGAAGAAAACGTTTCCGGACACATAGGTAAAATATTCAAGAGGATATAGGATCGCTGTAAAATATTTAAGATTTATCCGTATATCGAAGTGGTACACATGGAGATGTGCGAGTAGCCGCTTATTGCTGACTAAATGATCACCATACCGTAGACTAGCATGACATAATTCTTAACAATAATATAAGTTGTACACACAAAAGTAGGCGAGTCGGAAAAAGGATATAAGTAAAAAAAAAAGTAGGTTGAGCTGTGTCTGTTAATTAAATCGTTTTGTAATTGGTGTCTATCAGAGTCACAAGAAAAGCGCCTTCCAATTAATTTATTTAAAATGAACGTTACTCGAAACTGTTCAAATCATTCAAATTGTGATTAGGTACACTTGTAATAAGAGATACCCTATGTTGATTTTTGCGCTTACGCTATATCTGCCCTTTTACCATGTACTCACTCTTAAAGCAGGACATATCCCGATGTGGAAGTAGTAAAGTTAATGAAAAGGGGTACCGGGTCTGGAATCCAGTTATTACAATATAAATGCTTTTACATTGATTTTATATTGAATCAGATGAACAAGTATTTTTTAAATAACGTAATTATTTAGGTAACGAATTTGACGAACTAAGTCAGTATAGGAACTTATTTTCTAAATTTATAAAATAAGAATGATTAGACTAAAAAAAATTGTTAACTTGATTGTCCTAAAATACTACACAGTATTATGGGCTCTTATGCTTTTGAGAGTCATCGATAATATCTTGTACAAGTTGGTATAATTATATTACCTATATATACTTATACCTACTGCAAACAAGTTGTTCCTGTTTCTATTAATACAGTCATACTTTTCACGACATCAACCGACGACTTGGTTGTAGTAAATTGGGCCGGTTTCTATAGTTTATTTGCTTTTCATTCCGCTGCGTGGCGATTGAAACACGTTTCGCTTCTAAATGCAGTTCTAGATAACGGTTAACGGCATGGTACTTTAATTCACTACTTGCTTTTATTGTCAGTCTATGGGCAGATTTACTCTCGACGCCATTAGGCAGCAGAATACCATTATAATTAAAATGTAAAAAGTTTATAGCTGAACAAAATAAAAAAAAATTAAAAAAAGAAAACTGTCAACAATTCGGGTGCTGTCACATTGACATGACAAATTTTTAGTTGTACTTATTACAATTTCTTATTTAATTTAATCGTAGGTCAGTGTTTATTTTGGTAATTTAAATTTGTTGTGGTTGTTTTGTTATTTTAATATATCAAAATGGCGTGTCCTGTATGTATGGCAGCTCAGGGAAAAAAAACTACTATGGTGAGTGCTCAGAATTTAGAACAACAACAATACACTGGGTGAGTGTATATTGTGATCCATAGAGGTTCCTATCTGGCTTACTTGATATTTGTTAGATTTTTCGGTTGTGCTGTGAGCTTTAGTTTAATGTTGGCAATCGTATATTCTTATTGGTTTGCTTGCCCTAACAATATGATACATTTGATTTAGTAGCGAATGATGAGTCCACGATAACAGACTTGTCATTGACTTCTTAGGGGTCGTTTGATTCTGCAATACGTTCGTTGTCGCCAAACACAATTTTTGCCCAATAGTTACTGGTTCAACGAACTAATTTACCTCATTGCTACTTCAACCAGCTCACTTTGTAGGTCGCCCAGTCGCCCATAGCTTTGTTCTACCAACTGATAGCTCTTGCAAATACCTCAACACTTTTAGAGTACCATTTACATTTTTTACATTACATTTACATTACACATCATTACGTTATTGCCTCTAAGACACAGGTTGAATACTTTATTCTTCTTATGAAAATATTTTTATTCTTCTTTATAAGAGCTTGGCTCTAGTTGGTTGAACAATCGCCACTGTTCTCTATCCTCCGCGTCTTTATGACGTCTTGATAAGATACGGCCGTAGCATTCTCCTTGTAGTTCTTTTATTAACGCATTGTGGGTATAAATAAAACTTCTAACCCAGCTATGTTTAATATAGCAGCTGGTGTTAATATCTTGTTTAGTTTTGGTAACGATGTTTATCATCAAGTAACGACACGAAATACGACGGCTTTTCACTGTTTGAATAATATTCATCGCCGCCTCCTATTTACAAACTCACCGCCGCACTCAGAAACGTTAATGATTACTTAAAGTAACACTTAAGTAAAGATTTCATGAAAAAATTATGTACTTAGTGTTGGTTAAAGTAAGTCTGAGTCGGTGAGTGCGGCGGTTAGAGTCGTTTTATCAAAGAGTTGGTTTCCTCACTTACATACCTACTTATAAAAATTGTCAGTGTTCAACGGTCATTGTCCGTCGGTCACTACTACCTATTTATTTGCTATTTTTACTGACCTGCTTAAACCTCTTCACAATTACTTAGTCTTAATTAATTTTATCTTTTCTAATCCCGGTATAATATAAAAAAATATTTAGTCCACGCCTTTATGCTAAAATCATTTGCTCATTAATACAATATACAATAACATAACAATATACAATAAGGAATTTCTCCTGTGTCGTGGGTGCGTTTAACAATCATGAAATATCACATACACAAACACCCAGACGCGAGACCAACATCTGCAGTTCGCACAAATTTTTATCTCTGGCGGGAATCGAACCTGCTTAGCCGCTGCACCAATCAGGTCGTCTAGTAAAATATAAAAGGTAAAGCAAAGTAAAAATAAAATTCTCTTTTTAGTACTACATACAGGTATTTATTCATATAATCAGACCTTGTGGGATAAGGAAGTTTACTGAACGCTTTTCAATAAGTACAGGGTAGATACACCAGGCATTCACCTGTACTATTAAGTTCGTAGAACTGATAAAAATATTACGTGCCCATCACGAGACCTAACCAATCAATTATCCATATTGCGCAATATTATTAATTCCGCAATGGTTATGACCGTTTTATGATAGTAGATATCTATTGACATGATAGTCATAAGAAAAGTTTGTGCAGGTTTGATTATTGCGCCATATTTTTAACTGCAACAAGTGGGATCAGCATAAGGTTTAAAAAACCTTATGTTTAGTTTCGACTAAGACGGCACGTGCGTGCAACTGTGCATATGCGTTAAAATGGCTACCTATATAGGTTCTTTTCTTTTGCAGCAAGTTAATTATCAATGCATTCATGTATATTGTTTATATGTAGGTACATATCATCATCATCAGCCGGAAGACGTCCACTGTTGCGCCACAATGAACGACAGCTTCCTAATTGCATCCACCGGTTGCCTGTAATTCTGACTATATCGTCGGTCCACCTGGTGGGAGGCCAACCAACCCTGCGTTAAATGTATATATTATATGTGAACAAATACCACCCCAGTGGATTGTCTAGCTCTGAAAGTAAATAAGCTGTAGGTAACAGCCAAATCTTGGTGCGCCAGTAATGTAAGTTCAATATTTCAGTATTATATTTTCTAACGGAATAAGCAATTATAATGTTTAAAAAGAAATTGCTAAATTACTTACAATGAGGTCATAGGGCTCGCCTAATTAATTTCGAAACAAAATGCTCAAGTTCGTAAAAAACAAGTCTAATACAAATGTAAATACCAAAACTATCATACTAAAACAACGTATGACGTAGATTCTTCGCCTTGAACTCTTGGTTAGTCTTCACAAACAGTAACAGTAATGAACTATGCAAATTGTACCTACAGTTAAATTAAACATGTAAATTGATAAGTCTCGTATCACTTGCGGCTATAAACCACGCACAATCAGTGTTCCCACAGCTTTCCATGCGGGCGGGTCGATTACAAATTGTTAATAGCAAGAAACAGTATAAATTCCACGACTCCGATACTTACTAGCAAATCGGTGGTGGGGTTCTACCAGACCGGTTGTCTGTGCCTTGCCTCTATTTCGTGTCGACGCGCCGCGACGTGGCCATTATAAATCACAAAGCAGCCAAAAGTTTAGGCGGTCCACAAAAATAACGCGTTAAAAAATCTGCCACAGACGCAGTAAAAACGACGCTATTTTAAACAAACAAAATACAGTGCTTTTTTTCGAAGTGTTTGTCTAATTAATAGTGTGGTCAAAATGGAGAATACGTGTACTTGTACTTGTGGGGGGCAAAAGAAAGAAGTTAAAATGGTAAGATTGTCATATGATAACTTACATTAAGTTTACGTAATCTACCGGTACACTTCAAGTATACTACATACGCGTCTACTCAATCGCTATGCCGTTTTTGGAGCGGTAATAATTGGTGCCTTTTTAGTACGTAATGATATGATTCGAGACTTATTTGTTGTATGAGACTTATTTGTTGTATGTACCGCCATGTTACGAAATATGGGACATTGCCCGGGACCATTACTTAAATGACTATATTTATATCTGATTGTAAGTAGGTCAACTTAGCTGACATTCAAGCAAGTGGGTCAATTTTCAATGAATGTCTTTCAACCTTGCTTAGTACTGTTGATTAAAGTTATTTCCCATGCTAGTAATAGTAATAACTGTGTGTAAAAAGTTTTTCCTCAAACACATTGCGTTTGATAAATATTATTTCGATTATTGGACAAAGTATTGAGCTTTTGGATAAAGTATATGATGATTGAAATCTAGCCGGTGACTTCGTCCGCGAAGAGAATGTTATAACCGCCTGCTTGGCAGCTGGCTGGCTAACTGGTTACATCAAGTTCTGTGACACTCGTATCACACTTTTGTTAAAAATAACGTGATCTACTCGAATTATGTAATTGGAATAAATGATTTAATATTTATGATTATACGAATTCTTTAGCTTTAATTTAATTTTCCAAGTGTAATTAGCGAATCAAATAGGTACCTACTTGCATCAATTATTAAAATGTATTCTTAACTTATTTATATGTATAGTCAAACCTGTTTGCCAGACTTGTTTAGTCATATTCACTATCATCATCGCATGTATAATTTACATCCTATCATTATCATCACCTTTGCGTCTATGAGATACGTTTTTATTTTCCCTAATCCTACTATCCTACTTCCTACTATCCTACTTCCTACTAATATTATAAATGTGAAAGTTTGTGAGTATGGATGTATGGATGTGTGGATGTTTGTTACTCTTTCACGCATAAACGGCTGGACCGATTTGGTTGAAATTTGGTATGTAGATAGGTTATACCCTGGATTAACATATAGGCTACTTTTTATCCCGAAAAAATGTCGCGGGTAACACCGCGGGGCGCAGCTAGTATGGTATAAAGATGTTACTGTCAGTTTTAAATATAAAGAAATTATATTAATAAGAATACAAAAAACAGATAACTTATGCATTCAGCTTCAAAAAATATACTGTTATTGTAAATTTTTATTTAATTCATTTTCCTGTAATTGTAATCGTGATTAAGTACTAGTTTTGCGATCCTTGGAACGACCTATGGTTTGAGAAGTAATATACTATATTTTAACATTTATTGAAACTACTTATTCGAACCTGAAATAAGTTTCAGGTTGATAACATAAATAAAAAAACAAAGCCGCGGATTCTTTTATTTGAAAATAGTGACGGTTAAAATTTTGACATTTGCCTGTCACTTCGTAAATAAGATTTAAAGACTAATGTTTTAGATTTTATATTTATATTTTTATATTTGTTTTGTGAGTTTTTTTAATTAAAAAACTTATAAATAGAATTAAATTATACATAATGGCGTGTACAATTTGTATGAACCCTGATGGGAAGCCCGTTAAAATGGTAAGAGTGTTATATAATAAGTGATACAATATACAAAATAGTGAAGTGAATTTAAACATTATTTTGCCTACTCAGTTTTAATATTTAAATTTAGAGCTTAAATTGTTGAGAAATACTAAAGCCCAGGTTGTATTGTTGTATTAAATTATTTAAGATACCTACCTATGGAATTACCTTAGTTATTTTTGTATTATTTATGTGGTTATTGGGATAGTATTATAAATTAAAATTCAACATTTGACCTTAACAATGCAAACATTGAAGGCTGTGGAACAACATTTTGTTGCTAGCTGTGATAGTGACATCAATAATGGCATTGTACTGCAATGCTTTTGTAGTCCCATCGTCAGATTACAGTTTACTTACCACTACACATACCTGACGTTGTATCGAAGTACCTATATAGCTGTTGTTCTTGTGGTGTCATCATTCGAACCTAAATGATGCAAAATTGTTGAAAATCACTAATATAATATGTATGTGGAAGGTTGGAGGTTCGTTACTCGTTAGGTATTGAAATATTTCATATTAGAAACTTTTAAAATACCAAATTGTATGTCTTTTTGGAAGAAGTCGTGTGTGTTATTTCAGCTTTAACCCTTATTACAGTAAAATAGGTTTAACCTGCATAAATATAAGCGACTTTTCAAAAAAAGACAGATAAAAATTTCCAGACATGAAGTCTCAGTCAAAAACTAGTTACAGTGGTTAATATTATTTTATTTTCTATTTCAGAGGAAAGAACGAGACACGTTTGGCGAGTTGGAAGTACCAGATGACAGGTTCTATGGATCTCAGACCGTGAGGTCTGTGCAAAACTTCCCCATAGGAGGCATCGAGGAGCGCATGCCGGTGAGATCACCTTTTTAACACTATTTTTAAGCGGCTAGACTAGTCACTCTAGACCCATTATTATAATATTTTTTTATTCTAATATCCACCCATAACCCTGTTCATTAATATGAAACCTAAAGAAATCACAAATGCAGCAAAAAATCTCTTATTAAGTATTCGTGTTTAGGTTATATTAGCGCAAGTTACAGAACTGTATTTTCTTATATAACCTGGTTTAATAGAATTTAATGTTGGACTACTTTTAGTATCGTCTTCACTTATTGTCTAATAATAGAATACAACACGTGATCTTAAAGTGATAACGCATTGTTAGGTAACTTCTTATCAGCTTAGGCCTTTCTTATCGACTTCAACTCAATAATTTGTTGTTATTGCGTAATGGTTATTTGTTTATTGCTGATAATATTATCAGAACATTCTTAATTTAGTATTTACTATTGTTTACGAACATTAAGACTTGACTGACAGACAAGATGTGTACCTAAAAATACGTAATATTATTATGATGTTGAATAACGTTCATTAGATTATAAAGCTTACTGTAATACTTATTGCCTATCTAATACGGTGTGTGTACCCATATTACGTATAATTATTATGCGAGACTTGAGACCTACGATGCCCCGTGATGCCATAAAAATAGTAATACCGCATCCAAAGCAATGAGTCCATTGAAACATTCCACTCCCAGGCCGAGAGAGAAACTTCAAAAATAAAGCGCCAGTAACATATATCTGTACTTTTTTTAAATATCGTAGTCTATAATATGCGAAACTTGTATATTTTATTTATGTTTTTACCGCGATAGGTTTTACCACGATACGTTTGACCACGATAGAGATAAGGATGAATTAAAGACCTTGACATTGAGTTGTTTCAAATTGTGGTTTAATGATAGCTAAAAATTAAAGTTGTGGTTGTGAGGTTTCCGATATACCTGTGGGATACCTTATAATAATACCTACACTTATTAAGTAAGATTTCGTGTAAAAAATCTTTGACTTATTTCCTGTAATTGATTGTGAACTTTTGTTTCAGTATCCTGTTATTGTAGCCTTCGGTATTCTGAAAAAAGCTGCCGCAAAAGTTAACATTGAATTTGGTCTTGACAAAAAAATCGGTAAGCATTAAAAAACCTTATTTGCAATCCCTACGTATTGCTCTGTTTATGTATATTTCTGCTATACAATATGGGCTATGTCTAGCTATAGATAAGATCTCTAGAGACAGACGTGTAAATAATTTGCCTACAAATGTGTTACAGCGGATGCTATTATGACGGCATGCGACGACGTAATATCCGGCAAGCTGTACCGCGAGGGTCATTTCCCTCTCGTCATCTGGCAGACTGGATCCGGCACACAGTCTAACATGAACACGAATGAGGTGAGCTGTACGCAATCCAGGCTAGATTATTGATTGGCATTATTAACACGATTGTCTCAATTATTTGTATAGAATATTTAATAAATAGTTGAAAATTGCCAAATGTAAAAACCTAGTGACACCGCTCAACCAGGGGTTAGAACCCAGGACGTGAGCATGAGCATGAGCTCAGCAGTCGCACTTAACGCTAGTTCGGACTAGGCTAGTAATTTAGTAGAGTAGCGAGTAATTTGATTAATTCACTAAACTACTTGACAAATTTTTTTGTGGTTCACACACATTTAGCCACTAAATACTGGCTACTCTACCAAATTATTGGCTTAGTCCAAACTAGCCTTTAGCGACCCCTAAACCAACGAGGCAGACAAACTTTATCGCTATGTAATGTTAAACTGTTCTTAGGTGATCGCTAACCGAGCAATCCAAATCCTGGGAGGTAAACTGGGCAGCAAGTCTCCTGTGCACCCCAATGACCACGTGAACAAGTCGCAGAGCTCCAACGACACGTACCCGACGGCCATGCACATCTCTGTGGCCATGGAGCTGCGGGACCGGCTCATGCCAGGCCTCGTGGCCTTCAGGGACACCATGGAGGCAAAGGCCAAGGAGTGGGATAAGATTATCAAAATCGGCAGGTTGGTGGAACTAATAAAAATATTATTAATTAGCCATTTACCTAGCGTTTTTGAGGTTCAGTATCTAAGTATATCGAAGTAAACTGTTCCGTCAGTTCTGGTACACTGGGGGCCACTAGGTTTAAGACCTTAGTTAAATTCTTACCGATACCTCCCACGGGGCCGTTTCAGTGACATATCATTTTAAACTTTATCTTCATTACTATAATACATAGTGCTTGTGAAACTTGGACAGTCTTGCCACAGCCAAGCACACACAAGTTTCTTTGTTAAATGTACATAGGAATACCGCGAGTCGTGACCTCGCGCAGTCGCGAGTGGCCTCGAGCAGGCCTTCTCTATAATATTGTTATCTACAATAGTAGTGGCATGTATTACATTATGCGTGATGGCGTCCCCAGGACCCACTTGATGGACGCGACGCCGCTGACGCTGGGCCAGGAGTTTAGCGGCTACGCGGCGCAGCTCAACTACGGCATCGAGCGCGTGTGCTCCACGCTGCCGCGCCTGCACTACCTGGCGCTGGGCGGCACGGCCGTGGGCACGGGGCTCAACACGCGCATCGGGTTCGCCGAGAAGTGCGCGGCCGAGATCGCCTCCATCACGGGTACGGACGGCCTCCGGCATTCCCTACCTGTGAGAGTAACAGAATTGTCGTTCGTCACCAATAAAAACGAACTTATCCAATTTTCTAGGCATCCCATTTGAGACGGCACCGAACAAGTTCGAGGCGCTGGCCGCTCACGACTCGATGGTAGAGGTGTCGGGTGCGCTCAACACCTTGGCCTGCTCCATCATGAAGATCACCAACGATATCCGTATGCTGGCCTCGGGCCCCCGCTGCGGACTGGGCGAGATCAGCCTGCCCGAGAACGAGCCCGGCTCCTCCATCATGCCTGGTGAGTACTGAGTGAGTACTATTACTGGAGGTGGCCGGTTTCATTTGTCGTGTGAAGAAGATGGGTTGAAACATATAGAGTCGGAATTTTAGACGAAAACGTCCTTCAAGGCATTTGTGAACAGTTTCGGAGATAATAAAGAAATAAAGTTTCCCTGTCTCACACCACACTGCAGTTGAATTGGTTTCGCGCTCTCGTCCTGTAGCCGGATCGACATGATTGCGTTACTATACAAACACTTCGATATACCTATAGTCGATATGACATATCGCTGGAGGAACTGCAATTCTGGTACAGTCCAGGTTTCGATTGAAATAAAGGCTTTTTCATAGTCCACAAACACTAGACCCAGTGGCCGATTATTCTCCTCGGCCTTCTATATAATCTGGCGGAGTGTGTGGATGTGGTCTATGGTGCTAAAGGCTTTTCGGAAGCCGGCTTGTTCAGGAGGCTGGAAATCAGCCTGCGTTCGAGACGGTTCGTAATGACTCTCGAAAACAGCTTGTACACATGGCTCAGGAGCAAGATGGGTTTATAATTCTTCAACCAGGTGTTGTCGCCTTTTTTGAAGAAGAGCTAGTAATCGGTAATATCAAAAATCAGTACTAACCTATCCTATATGTATTTATTTTGACATTTAATAATCCATGGATGCTTTAATTAGACAACAGTACACTTAACTGCTGCTACTTGTATTTATTATTTATCTTCATGAATGACGCGACAGCGAAAGCACTAAAATATAATAATTATTACCTAATTTCCAGGCAAGGTGAACCCCACACAGTGCGAGGCAATCACAATGGTGGCGGCGCAAGTAATGGGTAACCACGTGGCCTGCACTATCGGCGGTAGCAACGGACACTTCGAGTTGAACGTGTTCAAAACTATGATGGTCGCTAACGTGTTACGTTCCATCAGGCTTCTGGGTAAATTCACTATTTAATTAAACTTTATTGATGATACAAGCGCTATACTGATCACTGGCGAAAGTGAAGAGGTAGAGTGTGGACTCATTTATCAGAAAACAATGTGTATTGTTAAAAAAAATTGTGCTATCTAGTCGACTAAATACAAGACATATTGTTATTTAATTTCGTACGTACCTTTCTCAGGTGACTCCTGTTTGGCGTTCAACAAAAACTGCGCCGAGGGAATGAAGGCCAATGTAGAGCAAATACAGAAGATCATGCGCGAGTCACTGATGTTGGTCACTGCGCTGAACCCGCACATAGGATATGATAAGGTGAAATACGCTAATTGCCTCTCAATTTCATATAATTACCCCAGGCAGTCCGATTGTGAATCTGCATTAACCCTTTTTGCGCCACGTCATGTATAGATAACAAACGTTTTCGTGCTCACCACGCCATAACTTTATATAAATACATACAAGTATTTGTTAAAACGTTTGTTTTCTATCTAAGGCCGTAGCGTTCAAAAGGTCACACATATAACGTCTTAAACAACTAGAATAATAAATTTGCAATAACTTAATTTATAGAAGCATTGAAACCTAACTTGTTTTGATAAATTTGAATAATATTTATTTATTTAATATTTTCTCGTTTTAGGCTGCTCAAATTGCCAAGACTGCCCACAAAGAAGGAGGCACTTTGAAAGACACTGCGGTTAAACTAGGCATCCTTACCGCTGAACAGTTCGACCAATGGGTGAAGCCAGAGAACATGTTGGGACCAAAGTAAACCAGCACTTATCAACATGGGCAGTAAAGGACGGCCTTATGTTTGAATTAGAATCATTAACCCGTATTTGCTAATAAACATCAGTGACAAACTAGTTTGGTCATTACAAAACCCAATTAGCAAATATAAAGTAATAATTTTTCTGATCACAACATATAGCCGTTGAGAGTTATGAAATTGTAACTAGCATTTATGTTACAAACACTTGTCTGACGTCTTTTGAAATGTTTAGTTTGTAAAATTTTGTGAATGAATCTTTCGTATATACGTCGTCTTTACCATTGACTGTCATTGCAGTTACTTCACTTGTTAACGAAACATAACATTTTGTCAGAGACTAATTTAAATTGGTTTTAAAATGTTTTTATTCGTTATAAAATGATGTTCTTATTTATACTCGTTTTATTTTTAGTTCCCCTTACATAGTACACGTCATGAGCTACTTAATATAGAAATAGTTGTCTAGTTTTATCTGTCACTCTTGACTATTTCATTAGGATAAACGAAATGATCTTTAAGTCAGATCAGCACCACGATCAGGAACTACCAAGGAGTTTATAAAGTGTAATTTATAACCACCTTGGGAACCACAGTATCTAGGCAGCACGCAGCAGTGCTCTGCTGCAGCACTACTGGTCACCATTTATATTCTCTAGCCTTAAAACATTTAACCAACTAAATTAAATTATAAAGTCTGTGCCAAATCTAACACAAACTATTTCAGACAAAAACGAACCTACTTATGAGAATGCTCTAATACTTAACAAAGCGAACCCATAGGATTTGGCACCGTTTTCAACTTGGCATATGTAAAGTGAAGTGAATAAACATTTAATTTAATCTTAGAAAGTGGGGGGGGGGGGGGGGGCTGTTGACGCACCCCCTCCCCCTTGTTAGTGATCAGTCATTGCCTACACGTATGAACAAAGTAAAATTACTTGTTACGATAATTCTACTATGATCTTATGAGGAGTTCCGTTCCATATCTCCGAAGTTTATCATCAGATGTTCACTTGGTGACAATGGAACCACCTGCCATACTCTATCGATTACAAAAGGAATTATGAATATAGGCTCATAATACGGAGATATCGTGTTCCAAATATACCTACAGGCATTGAGAACCTCCTCCTTTTTGAGTCGGTTAATAAAAGTCATTATTCTTGCTTCAACTACAATATAATTAGCTTTAATGATAACAGCATAATATACACAAATAATACTAAGTTTACATCTTTGGTTTAAAAATTTAAATACATTTTATCACGCACCGCATTTTATAATGTGAGATCTTTTTGGAATGTACATTTTCACAATCTTACTTGTAAATGTGTCTAAAATTACGTTAATTTGCCGTCTGTACGTCTTGTCGTAAGTGCAATGGAAGGACAGACAGATAACATTGTTTTACTCAAAACTTTAGGACAATCTACATGTGCATTCCAGTCGGCTCTCAGTCTGCTGGTATTCTTATTAGGATGACCTTATTCAAACAATGTTTCATCATCATGTCATTTTATAAACCTAAAATACATAAAAAATTACTTAACATCATGCTTGTATTACCCGAAGGCGGTGGCAGAGGCGTACCTATCGTACACTCACAATTCGGCAGTTATGTATAGGTCCCAATGTAATAGGGGGTGAGGCAATCAACAGTGTTCAAATTCAGATTCCATGCTGCTACTGAGAATTATGTGATGGAGTTTCCCAATAACACATTGCCTGACCCGGGATTCGAACCCAGGACCTCGCGCTTAGCAACCACTAGACCAACGAGGCAGTCCCTACCTAAAATACACTACAGATAAGACCCTGTCATACAACTTTGCATCTTATGTCACACTCAGCATTGCAGAATCAACAGCCCTCAAGTGGCAAAATGCTTGAGAAATAGAATAGAATGAAAAACATATGGGTTTGCCATATGGCATCAATAACATGGTTGATACATTATGTCTCATACATTCCATGCGATTTTTATTCATCTAGAGTTTTGCCACTTGTCTGGCGGGGGGGGGGCTGATAAGTAGGTAGCTACTTTCAAAAATGACTATAACAATTTAGAACCATTCACAATGTTTATCATAATAATTATAATATGAATTCTGCAATCCAATGACAATGTATGGCAGGTTTTAGAGACGAAACCATTAACTAACATTACACTAAGAACGAATATACAATTAAAATATACCTAAATAGGTGGAATATGACTAATTTAGATTATAAATCGACTAGATAAAGACTATATTTAATGCATAGAGCATAATCTGATATTGTGGAAGGCATCATAAGCCTGTTTTCAGGTATGGGGCAAGATGCTATGATGGTACAGAACTGAGAGATAACCTTATTTATTTTGAAATAACATATCTATAATTCAATACAGTAATGTTCACTAATTTAAAAAAAAACCTAAATATTTTTGTTTTTGTATAGGTAAAGTAATATTAATTCAAAATCAAAATGGGTAACACTGGCAATCTAAATAAATTAATTTGAATGAATATTAAAGAGTTGACTTTGATGAAATTTACCAATTTATTGTAAATTTTATGAAGATAATATAGCCTATTATTAAAATAATCTGATACTTTACTGCCAACCATAGTATCTTACCACATTTAGAAACAGTTACATTATGTATAAAATTGTACTCTTAAACAAATACTTAACTACATAAATACATCTTTGATATTCTGGAACTGTTTTACAGCGAGGTCCACAGGTAACTCAAAATTGTATGGAGTGAGACGGTCAAGGCTTTGTAGAGCATCTTGAAACCCAGTGTTAACTATATAACTTGTAGAAGAATAATAAGTATCAATTAAAGACCTGCTTTTTAAAATAATATTTAACCAAATCACAAGTTTGTGAGAGTTCAGTGCAGCACAGACAAAAGCTTTGAAATGAGCATCATAACTTCTTTTATATGGTGTATGTGATGCCACAATGCTGCCTATAGCACTCAACAAACTTTGCTTATTAGTTATAGCTGTCCCACCAACAATATCCAAGTTGAAACTTTGACTTAATTTTCTTGCTGGGGTAGAGTTAAACCGATCACCATCATTCAAGTCATAATAACGGAGGATTAACTCCCAGATATGTGTAGCACGGGATGTGGAAGACCTGCGTACAGGGAAACACCCTATAATAGGGACAAGAGAGCTTGATTCGGGACCTGTTAGCCCATGGTGTAAGAGGTCTCGCAAATTTACAGCTAAGTGTCTACGGACAGCAGTAGTAAGGGGAGCATCATTGATAATAATGGCACCTTCTTCAGACTCACTGTCATAGTTGTCTATCATGGAATGTGATGGTCTTTCCCTTGACACTAAATGAAGTACACCATCTACTGACATCTCTAGTCTTGCCCGTAGGTTACCCCAGTGTGTGACAATAGTGGATGATTTACCTTCATACTTTCTGTTTTGATTGGGAGAACAACCAAATTGTGACACAGTGAAAATTTGTATTAAAGTGGATGCTTTTCTCATCAAGTTAATAGTTTCAGCTCTTAAGTCATCATTACTTTTACTCCTGCTGAAGTTCTTCTCAAACTTTTCAGATTTGCCAACATTTTTTGGTTCATGTACTGGTTTACTGTTCTTTAGTTCTTCAGTTTTCATAATTTTTATGAATTTCTGCATGTCCTCTATGTGTGCCTGGAGTTTGGTGATGATTTCATCCTTAGATAATTGTCTCTCAGCATACTGACGGACAGCACAGTTAATCTGATGCCTCAGTTCTTCTGCTGTTAATGGCTGATGGCAACCTTCCTCCAGGTTCTGATCTATTTCGCACCGCAGATGATCAATCAATGTCCTGTGTTTACTGTCGGTTGTTGATGTAGGGTTGGCAGCGAAACGTTCTAATTCCTTCAACTGAGATTTAAGCCTCTCTATAAAGTGTGCTTGTTTTGTACGTTGTCGTCTTATCTTACGTTCTAACTCAACACATTCGCTGCAAGACGCGTCTCCAGAACTGCCTTGAGGCGCCGTCCTTGAATCGGGAACTCCACGTGAGGTGAATTCTTCAAGAGCTTTTAACATAACATCTTTTTCTTCCGGCGGGGCTTTTAAAATTTGTCGTAAACGAAACTCGACCTGCGCGAGATGTGATGTTAAAGAAAACACAGATGAGGATAGAATCTCTTGTTCTTCTTCCAATGCATGTAACCTGTCTCCCTGTGCTTGCTCCTGAGAGTTCTCGTCACATAAAATTTCTTTGGGTGCCCCCAAGGGCTCGCACCGTGGTTCTTGCCAAATAGGGTAATCATTATCTTCGTATTCATTCGTCGCATCCATTTTGATATATTTTTAATTTATATTATAACAGAATACGAACAACTAATCATGTTTCATCGATTTTTCATAAAACTCACTGAAAATACCTGAAAACTAAAGAGACGTCACAAAGAAAATGACATTTCAATTGACGTCATTGCGATTTCTGCGATTACAAAGACGTACACTCAATGTTGCCAGTTCAGTATTGAAAGAAAACGGTGTTACTAGTACTCCATAGGGTAAACTATATTAATATACTATTATAAACAAACCAGTGTTCTTACAAAAACTGCTTAGTACACTAATTTATTATTTTAAAATTAAAATCCTACAATTTAATGTTAAACAATTAACCTACTACTTTGTACCTAAATGATAGGTTAACATCATTATTCTATGTTTGTACCTACGGCACATTATTATTTTTATGTGTTTTACCTTGGATGAAAGAATTAAAATGTTTTACAAAACCTAGCGATTTGGATGGGGAAGAGACATCTATCAGGAATCTATTTAATCATCTGTTTAGGAAACTATTGTGTTGGGTTCATTTCACCACGTTATCCCGAAATTCACAGATTCAGAAGTTAGTATCACGTTCATACCAAGAGATGGCGAGCAACGCTATTTACTATGCATAATATTGTATGTGTTTTTAAAGTTAGATTTTTTTTAATAAAGTTATTTTATTTTTATTAATTTACTTCTCCATCCTTAAATTTTTATCTACACCTCGTTTTTACATTTAAAAATTAAGACACAGTTATGGTTTTATTAAAGCTAGGCTAGTAACTTCTAAAGACTACTTGGTTGTATTATTTTCACCTTGTTTCATTACTTAGGTTTATAATAAAAAAACCTGTACTTATCTTAAAAGTATCTATTTAAACACATGTATGATCCATGCACCTAATTACAGCTTATTCGTTTTTTTTAAGGCTAGGCCAAGTACCTAATTTACAAACGAAATGGTTTTTCATCATTAGGTAGGGTCTAGGGATTAGTTAATCCAGGATGTAAGTAAGGCTGGATGTCGCTACTTACTTACGAGGATTAATTTGAATTAAAATTATGTTTAGAAATGTAATGCTAAGAGTGCATTACATTTAGAACGTGATATAATAAGTTAAGTAGGTCTCTATTTGTTGCAAGTATCCTATAATATCATTTAAACTAACCTAACAACTTTACCACATACTTAATATCATTTTCAACTGTCGGCCGACTGTCCTCATATTATTGAAACTAGGCGTTTTATTAATTGACCTCGCAACGAAAATAGGTCATTAGGTAAATGCTCCCCTCGTAATATCCATGGCTATTATAAGACGGGTAATTGAGTTTGTCTTGCGTTGTAACGTTTTTTTATTTCTAAATTACAGGGCAAAAGAAAATTGTCTTTATCCATCCATACTTATTATTATAAATGTAAAAGTAACTCTTTCTGTCCATCTATAAGTCATTCACGACAAAACCGCTGGACGGATTTTGATGAAATTTGGCATGAAGGCTTAGTAGCCGAGATGGGGTGAAGCCACGGGCAATAGCTAGTATTTATTATACCTACTTAAACGAGTAAACAATATTTCCAATATCCGGTAATCTAAGAAGTGCTTTAATAATACCTATCTTCGAGTAGCCTCAGCTGAGATAAGCCAGCCAGGATTTGAGAGCAGTCCGTTTCAATGTCATCACTGGCAGCTGCTGTGGTGGGAAGATTTGCTTGATGTGATAAGTGGCGGCTGCTATCACCAACATAAACCCTACTCTCGCAATGATCATTTCGGTATACCAAGTGACAGGTGTCGTAGGCTATGAGCGCAGAAGACCCGTCTCAATCATGATTAGAAAACACCATTGTTTTTGTACCTTTACGACGTTATTTTAATCAGTCTAGCTGGCAGGTTGACTGGAAGACAGTGCAAGAGGATTGTTTAATTGAATGTCAGGATAGGTAATGTTAGAGTGTTAAAATAGTAATGTTCCTTCATAACTAAAAAGGGTTTGGCAACTCTCTATGAAGAAAACTTACTTAAAATTAAACTTTATGAAAACTTTGAAAAAATAGTACTTACTTACACTTTTATTTTCATTAAATACCTGTTCTTTATTACCTAGCTAGTAATAAAATTAAATTACACCTTGTACTTCATTATTTTTCTATAATATATGAACCTATTATATTATCTATATGATATGTTATATGTCTGGATATGCAGGGAAATTGGACGAAGTGTCTGAAACAAAATTGTGCCCGTCTATCGCGTGTCAACTTTCTCAATTAAAAGTTATGCATAAATCGATATTCCTATTTGCTCGTGTTACATATTACATGATTGGTATTAGTATATAGAGTCGGTACGGATACCTATGTAGGTACATATTGTGTATATACAAATAGATGCATAAATAAGTACTTATAAATTATTCACATGTTTTGCCTGATATTCATTTATTGTCTTCAATAAATAGTTGCTAAGTCTACCCTTCTTGTAAAATGTGAGTACATTGTCAGTGCTGACTACTACGGCATTTTTTATATAGTTTCTTACCACAAATGTAAGTTTGGGCTGAAGAAATACAATCTGAACATTAAATTAGGTGATATCACGTTTTTCAATTGAACGCTTCATAGCAAGAGCGAGATCGAAAAATTAAACGAAACAAACTGTCAATCTTTTTAAACATATTTTTCGTCTAAGTATCGACATTGTCATAATGTATGTGCCACTGATAGTAATGTCTATATCTCTGTTTTCCCCGTTCGGAATTGATAGTCGTGAACAGTGTTATTTTACTTGTTTGTGGGCCGCGCGTAGTGTCTCAGGAAGTAGTAATGATAACAGCAGGATTCATTGTACAGTGTGCGTAAAATATTGCGATGATTGATTGCAGTTGCAGTTTGTTGGTTATAGTAACTCGCCACAGTGATATTTTAGATTGTATTTTTTTCACAGGCTTCCTAACAGGCTCATTACTATAACGTTGTTCGGACGAGAAATAAAAAAATCCTACTAATATTATAAACGCGAAGTTTGTAAGTATGGATGGATGTTTGTTACTCTTTCACGTAAAAACTACTGAATGGATTTTAATGAAATTTCATATAGAGATAGCCGACAGCCTGGATTAACACATACGCTACTTTTTATCCCGAAAAAATGTAGCAGGCAAACCGCGGCGCGCAGCTAGTATAACAAAACTAAAACTGATCTCCACAAATCGAATTTTCATGTCAATAACTAAGCCTGTAAATACTGAATCCCAAAATAACAAATTTAGACTTGTTCAAATTCAATTCTTCAGCTCTGTAAACAGAATTGTTATTCCAAAGGAGACAAATAAAAGAGACAAACGTTTTTAGCGATAAACAATGCTCGACGTGGCTAGATTAAGCTTTCGTGTAAAAATAAAGTTGTGTAAGTGGAAAGTCATGAAACTGTTTCAAATAAGAATTTATATTGCTTGCTGCCAGCATGTTACTTAGTAAACACGGTTAGCTGCCCAAATAGTTTATCCTGAAGTATGGCTTCCGTAAGTTTCGTGTCGACTACGGAACTCGTGATTAACAGTTATAGTAGACTCTTTTACTTTATGTGGTGGCGATTCGTGTTTAGTTGTTTTCGAACAAGCTAGTCACTCGGAACCATAATTGTAACTCCTGTAAGCTAGGAGTTTCAAATAAGATACCGTCTGTTTCTCCCAATGTAATTATTTATTAAAGATCAGTTCATCTCCCGTACTTATATCCTGTACTTACTTGAATCTAGCTTGTAGGCTTAACTTGGATGTTGATACTAAAACTTAGCTAAACAAGACATGTTTGAAATCAAGACAGTTGTAGTTTGGCGTATTATTATGTCAGAATAGAATGGCCTGATTTGAATGGATTATACTGGAGGCTGGGATTAGATGCAACAGTTAGCTAGTCTAGATTAATAATAGTCGCCGAGACATTTTTAGTATATAACACTGCGATCTATTGTTCGTTGTGTACTACGGAGTTTGTGTTTAATATTGCAATTTGATCTTTCTCATAGGTACCTATAGACCTACGCTGCAGCGTGCAGTCAGCTAGCGTGGTTATCAATGCTCAATTCTTCTCTATACGAAGAGGGCTTTGCCCTGTAGTGCGACAGTTATAGGCTGTTTTTATCACTTATATATTATAGATTTATAATTATTAGATTTAGCTGGTCTAAGAAATAGTGCCTTTTGGCGTTTTGTCAAAATGTACGTTTATTTCGTAGTTGTCTTTTGGTCCGTAATTATAGTTTTGGAAAAAACATCTTAAATTTTTGCTATAGCATTTTTTATATTCAAACCTAAATATGATTGAACGTTTTTGTAGGACTAAGAACCCACCATTATTTTTGCTGTTCGTTATTTAGAAGTGAGCCTACGTTCATCACAATATATCCCGGGCGATGTAATCAATCTTGAATGTAGGAATTTTCCGCCGACAGCCAGGATAACCGGTAAAAACTCGTCTAAAATTGTGTGAGCCGAAATAGAAAGAAAATAACTGAACATTACTCTGTACTTTATAGTATTCGCAAAATAATTTGGGTACCTACCATTTACATTATTTGCTTCTCATTAAGTTTTTTTTTTGACGTAGTCCCCACAGGACTTTCTCTTTATCGTGGGTGCGTATCAAAAACGTGAAATATAACATACACATTTACACAAACACCCAGACTCGGGACAAACATCTGCGGATCGAACAAATTTTAGCCCCGTGCGATTGGATTGCTGCCCTAGGGGTTTGATTCCTGTCAACCCAGCAGTAATCAAAGGCATCAATCCAATCGCCTAGCTACTGCGCCAATCATCAAATCATCGTTAACCATCATTCTACCAGGTAAATAATCCTTCCTTTATCAGAGATAATGTTTGCTCAAATAAAAAGAATAATGAGGTACTAAAATTAGTAATATCCTCAGGGCATATCTCGACAGCACCGGATAAGATTTATCTTTGATAAATTAAACTAATCATTCGGAAAATTCCGGGCTACGAGGCGGACAAAAGAAAAAGTTCAACGAGGTGCACGGACAAGTTACTTGGTTTTTATGACTAAATGAAGCTTTTTTACCCTTGGATCTTCAAGTTAGCAATTAGCATATTAAATTTTAGCCCGGAGCAGGGTAAAATAGTAAACTTAGTATTCTGTACATCTTAGGTTCATAGAGTTATATCTACTAACGTCATTATTACCCCGCTCAAAACAGAACGAAACAACATTAATCGCCGACATCCTAACATATTTCTTGTTATTTAAAATATACTTGTCAATATATTTTGTATATAATTTCAGGCAATCAAAAATCAGGTAGCTACAAATTTTCTGCATTTCCATGAAATAAAAAGCAAGAGTCCTTATCAAACTAATTTATTCTTCAAAATTATATTCCCTGTGCTTGATTTGCAACACGAACCTGTACACTAAACCAGCAACAAACCCACCCGACATAGTAGCCATCCAGTACCCCCAATGGAAATTCCAGATCCCCATTATCACTGCTGGTCCTAAGGTCCGCACTGGGTTTAGGGACCCTGTGTAGGGTATGCTGGAGCAAAGGCACCCTGAGACACAGAGGCCGATAGCTAAAGGGGTCGATCCTAGACCCCTTGCTCCTCTGTTAGGATCGAGTATGCTCAAAACTAGAGAAACTAGGAGGAAGGTCATGAGGAACTCTATGATGAAGATCTGGCTGTTAGTACAGTACTCGTAAGGGATGGTAGCGCCAAGGTCGCCGCTGATGGTGTCGGCAGAGACAGCGTAGGCCACTGCAGCTCCTGCACAAAGAGATGGCTCATTTTAATAGACAGTTCGTACATTAATACTTTTGATATTGATAGGGTTTTATAACTTCAGTCACTTGATGTAATATGATGGTAATAACGGAAATAATGCGCTTTCTTTCTTAGCTTTATTGTTTTATATTAGAAAGCAGAGCGTATGCACAGATATTTTTGCAGGAAGCACATTGTTTTAGACTAAGTTCTAAGTTATATAATTGCTTGGATTAAAAATAAGACAAAAAGATGAAGTTCAGAAGACTGAATTATGAACTAATCTATACCATTAAAAACCTACTTCGTTACAGCAACAATATTATATAATGTAAAAGTAATTAAGACGAAATTAATGAAGATAATTAAAATTAAATATCATGTTTAAATCGTAGTGCCTAACAACCACATAATTTGACGCTACGCAATTAAGTTCCAGATTAAATAATGAGAACTTAATTACATATCTTGTTTTATAATAAAATATTCGTTCATCGCGCTCTTTGGGTTTAATAGACAATTCCCTACATAATAACAAAAGATAATAGGTATTTAGTCTTACATAATACATGTAATTGAAGTGTCTGTGTAGGAGTATGTGGTAGACTTCGTAAATTTATTTTCAAATAAGCTGTAAAACTTTAATCATGTCTAGATATGAATTTTTTGACTTCAAGCCATATCAAAGGCCTACAGGCGGCTTAAACTCCGACAACATGTAGTTCATCAACCATACGATAAGATGAAGAAGAATCATGTCTAGCCCTGTTGTCTATGAAGGCTTAAAAAAACAATGCTCTATCAAAATCAATGCCTCGAAATCCTCCTGTCACTGTATGTGCATAGTGTATTGCAGTCATGACCCATGTCTGCCCTTTCGAGGTTTACAGGCGTGTTTGTGTTTGTTACCTCTTCACGGTCAAACGGTTCAACGGATTTTGATAACATTTGGTATGGAGGTAGCTGACACACTGGATTAACACATAAACTACTTGTTACCCCAAAAATGTAGCAGGAAACACCGCGGGATGCAGCTAGTATACTCTAAATAAGAAAAACCTAGCACAAAGCTACAAGGTACAGCCTAAATACAAAACACCTCACCTGCGACACTGCCGGCAACATGCATAGCAACATAACACAGAGCTTTCAAAGGCTTAATATGTTCGCACACTAAAGCCCCGACCGTCACAGCGGGATTAATATGGCTGCCAGAAACATGGCCAAATACCTGCACTATACTGGCAACGACTAGACCATTTGATAAAGCAATGACGACCGTCACATTATTAGTACCCCGAGCTATCCCGGCAGATAGTACTAAGGCCAAGTACAGGAAGGTACCGAGAAACTCGCTGAACATTTGCTTCAAAACCGTCTTGTAATCTCGCATTTCTTTTACGCCAAAGAAGTTTTCTATTTCGTGCGACATTTTGGTGGTCGTTTGACGGACAGCTCGAAATTGCCGCTAAATCAATCGTCCCTAGACCGAGATCTAGTTGGGCTCGGGTAGGTTAATTAGTGTTGTGATACACTTATCTATAGTTATGCCTATTTAAAAGACTAAATTGGAACAAATTCTGCCTGTTATCTGTAGGTTGTACAGACGCTACGTGCTACGCAAGACGTAGCAGTGCTACGATCTATATTACATGATTTAATAATTATATTATTACTAGCTGCGCCCCGCAGTGTTACCCGACACATTTTTACAGGAAAAAATAAAAATAGCCTATGTGTTAATCCAGGGTGTCAGCTACATCCATATGAAATTTCATCAAAATCGGTCACGCCGTTTGAGCGTGAAGAGGTAACAAACATACAAACACACTCACTAACTTGACTCGTTATAATATTAGTGTGATTATGATAAGATGGATATTATGGATATATTAATCAAAATTCATATAGTTTTTCGTAGCATAGAAAATAATAACGGCTACTATAAATAATACGATTTTGTAAAAATATAAAGCACATGATATAGGTGACTTTGTATGATAAAATCGTCTTATAAGACATTCCAAGGAAATATCCCACTCAGTGAGTTTCAGACTTAAACGCAACCATCTTGAACTTAATTGTTTGTGCTACAGATTGTCAGGCTTAAGTCAAACTTCATTATAGTGATAGCGAGCCTCTCGATATTATTATAACCTTTTCTCAATAATAACTTGTTGCCGCCGATTAATATTCTACATAGCTCAAGGCACTTCGGTAAATGGGCTTTGTACACCGTGCGGCAGGTAATACGACAATAAATTGATACATCGGCTATACTGATCCAAAGGTAAGCATAGTGAGGATAAAAAAAACCTAACATAATGTCAAATATATGTTCAAAGAAAATTAATAGCTTAAAATGTTTAATTAAAATGGAGCACCATATTGTAGATATTGAGTCACTAACCGTTTGATAGATAAGAGCGGCAACCCCGCTTTGCGAGTACGAGTATTTGACTCTGCGCTGAAGAACAGTGGTTAAAATACACATTGAACTTATTTTCTCTTTACTTTTCCAGGAATTCTGCTTATCAATTAATAATAAATGGAGTTAATATGAGCACATAGGGTGCTTACAACCCTTTTGTATATTTATAACATTCCCCTTGATGTTCACGCTTTGATGCCCAATTTCATCAAATCGCGTTACTTGATTTGTTTGTTAAAATTATTTCTCGCAAACCTTTTCGCCGACGGAAAATCTGTTTTAAGTTATACAGTATAAAATATGACGTGGGCCATGGTTGTACGGGTACAACCATGCCCCACGTCATATTTTATACTGCGGCAGGGAGGGTTAAGGGATCATTGTATGAGTGAAGACGTATTCATCACCATCATCAGCCGGAAGACGTCCACTGTTAAACAACGCCTCCCCCTTAGAACGCCGCAATGAACGACAGCGAAGACGTTTTAGTTTTAGATAATTTAATATATAGGGGAATTCTTAAATTTAAAAAATATATAATTATTATTGTATGTTAATTTAGAAATATTCCCTCAAGCTAGCTTTAGTTTTCACATATTGTCATGTGCAAAACGGACTGATCGATGAGTACTTTTTTGCTTAAAAGACTTTAAAAAAATTAATAGTCTCATCTTAGAGCGTAAGATACCTTCAAATAGCATTGCATGTTGATCATTTCGTTGGTTTAGTCGCGATGAGATAACTAACACTCACTTTCATATTTAAAATGACATTAATATTGTAAAGGCGACAGTTTGTGAGTGTGTGTGTTTGTTACTTCTTCACGCTCAAACAGATGGACCAAGTTTGATAAAATTTGCTATGGAAGTAGCTGACAGCCTGGATTAACACATAGCGGGTAACATCTGAGGCACAGCTAGTATTTCATATGTACAGTTTTACGTATCTCGCTCGTTGTTCGCAGTAGAACCTTGCCCTAGCTATGTATCATATTTTTTCACGCCCGCAAATATCCTGGTTGATTATAATACAAACGGATGAATTGTATTGCTGCTGCGTCGCTGTTTTTGTCGCTTCCTAAATATACGTATTTATTAAAGCCGCGCTGATGTGATGGCAGAATTTATCTCATGTACAGCTGGCAGAAAATGTTTGCGTGGCTTTTGTTTATCGCTGGAACATGGTAAGTACGCAATGTTTGAAGGCTTGTTAGCTTAAAAATAGTTGAAGCATGATTCTTGATGTCTTCGTTCTTATTATGACCGAAATGGTTTTGATTTTGGCAAAAATTTAAACGTTTCATAAGAAAACAATTTTATAGAAGGCTTTATGAAATTACGGATTCCCAGAAAA
The DNA here is from genome assembly GCA_946251915.1 of Abrostola triplasia. NCBI lineage: Eukaryota > Metazoa > Arthropoda > Insecta > Lepidoptera > Noctuidae > Abrostola > Abrostola triplasia. The sequence goes on along the minus strand of OX276434.1, from coordinate 1,008,435 downwards.
CCTGTCCCTTACCACGAACTCTTAAAGCAGGGAGCAAAGCAGCAAGTTTATGTTGTGGAAGCGAGACGTCGCGGTACAGTGCTCGTAGCGGCTCGCTTCTACAACATAAACTGCCCTGCGTTAAGAGTTCAAGGGGGCTGATTGAAAAACTTACAAAGCCTCAATGTAATAGGAAATGTTGTAGGATTACGTTAATTACAGGCTCAAGAAGAACCAGAACTCAGAAATAACTGGCATTTTTCTTTGACTCCTCACCAAAGCTTTTACGAAATTGATTATGTTTTACATTAAAAAATCTTCACTGCCAAAAAAGCGAGCAAGCAAGTACAACAGAATGAGAAAAAGGTAAACAAAACACTGATATTTTCTTTCCTCAACTCATAAGCTGATTCAGAATTCTTGAGTAATGTAATATAATAGCTTGGGGCTGTAGACGAGCGAACACCGCAGAGCATATCCCTTTGAAACACAGACCCAATTGTAACTGTGTCTCATTAAAAACCATTTGTTATGCGAAGCAAACACATATAGTCGAAAATCGCGGCTTCTCGTTCGCGGGCATTCGTAAACAATACGAGTAAGACCTATTTTTCGTCAACTTCGTGCTATATTAGAATTTCAATATAGGTAAATAAGGCCGAGTGGTATCCGGCCTAGAATTGACCACCCCCTTTCCTCCCGTGGGTGTAGTAAGAGGCGAAAGGGTAAATCTAGAAGATAGGCAACAGCGTCTTTTGTAACTACACCACCAATACTGCGATCCTCAGGCCGTTCGCTAAGCGTGGGGATTATGGCAACCCCTCCATTTACCTAAGAGGGAGGCCTTTGTCCAACAGTGGACGTCTTCCGGCTGATGATGATGTAGTTAAAAAGGAAATTAGCTTCCTTTTTCGGTCTTGCATATTTCAAGTGTTTACTGTTGGTACAATGTTTATAACCTACATATTTTGTGTTTAAATATCGTCACACAAACAGAACAATTAACCTACACTTGATATCTAACAGATCATGCGGGTTCTTTTGTACTAACGGTACTAACTAATTTGGTACGAAGATTACGGTAAAATGGCCGATTTCGTCGGTCTAGAGGTTGCTAAGCGTAACTGGGTTTGAATCCCGGGTCGGGCATACTGGGACCTGACTGGTGGACATGCTGTGCGAAGCACCTCTGTCCTCCCCTTCGGGGAAAACGACGCTATGTTATGTAAGTGTGTTTTATTTGAACTATTCTTCATAGAATTTACATATGCATGCCGCACCATCATACTAGAGAAAATTTTGAGCAAAACTGATAAACGTTTACAAAAGCAACCAAAAGCAAGCAAAATTCGAATATCGAAATATTCGAATACATTTCCAACTTGCTTGCTAGCGTTCATAGCCTTTTTTTTTTTTTTTTTTTTTTTTTACCGTGAGGGAAATGCGTTACGCATCCCTCGCCGTTGGGAGACGACGGGGGTATGTGGGACTCTCCCCCGAACCCAATAAGATCCAGGGGCCTACCCACTAAAAACCTCACCTGCCTGCTCTGCGCTTTGGATGGCGGGGAGGCGGGATCGCTGCAGCATTCTACCGCCAACCCCGCCAGCGCTGTCCGCCCTGTAAAGAGGGGCGGACACTCCTCTTTGCCCCCTTTGTATGGGAGGGGGCTGCAGGACTTCAGCGGAGGAACTTTTGAATGCGGAGATGGGTCTCCCAACCCAAACTCCGCAGGCCTCCTATGGCAGGGGACTATGGGTGTCCCCTGCATCTCTTCAGTGTGCGCACTATGCGCACACTCGACCCGGGCCTCTGTTAAGCGGGCGGCAGTTCAGCCCTTGTCAGCCGCCCTGAGGCCGGGTCTTATGGTGGCTGGTAGAGGGCGTTGTCGGCCCTCCTCCGCCGCCGGGGTCTTCGGGCGCGGATCGGAAGAGCGGAATGGAGCTCCCGCTCTCTTTCCGCGGCCTCTTTGAGCGCCATCACTTCTTCGCAGAAGTCTGCGATGGCGCTCCAGGACCCTTCACTCCCTACCATCTCTTCGATGATAGCTGGGAGCGAAAGGTCCGACCCCACTTGTGCAACGAGAGTCCGGCGCTGCACAGCCCAAGCAGGACAATGCTCGAGCGTGTGCTGCGCCGTGTCCTCGTTGTCATCGCAGTGGTGGCAGGAAGTGGACTCCTCCCTGCCAGCCACTCGACACAGGTATCTGCCGAAGCAGCCATGCCCCGACAGTACCTGTGTCAGCCGAAACGTGAGTGTTCCGTGACGTCTGCTCAACCACCTCAGCATTTGGGGGTGGACGGCCTGTATCGTCCGGTGTCCCGCTGTCGGGTGGGACAACCTGACCGCCCACTCCAGGACGAGGGCTCCACGGAGCTCCTTAAGGTGCCGTTCAACGGCTCTGGGCGGGGGCCCATCGCCGCGACTCGCCAGCCCTTTACGCCAGTAGTAGGCGTCCGCTAAAGCTTTGGCTTCCAGGTCCCACGGCAGGGATCCGGCTAGCAGGCACGCTGCTTCGCCGGATACTGTGCGGTAGCCGCGGATGACCCGGACAGCCATTACGCGCTGCGGCCGCCGCAAGAAAGCGGCGCCGCGCGGCGTTAGACACCCCGCCCAGACCGGTGCTCCGTAGAGCGCCATCGACCGGGCTACGCCCATGAACAGACGTCGAACACTCTGTTTCGGCCCTCCTAAATTTGGCAGCAGCCGCCCTAAGGCGGCCGCCGCAGCGGCCACTCTGGGCCCCAATCGCTCGAAGTGGGGGTTGAAGGTCCACCTGCCGTCGAGCAATAGCCCGAGATACCGCATGGTGGACCCTACGTTGATTGTAACCCCCCCGATGATGATGTGGGACCCAGCGGGTGGCGCTTTTCGAGGCCCATAGAAAAATAGGGCCTCAGACTTTGGCAGCGCCACCTCTAAGCCTAGGGCGCAAATGCGCCCCACCACGTGGGCCACTCCAGCCGTGGCGAGCAGAGACGCCTCCCTGTGCGTTCTCCCCCGGGCCAGCACCAGTGTGTCGTCAGCGTAACACACCAGGCTGACACCCGGGAGAGTGGCGCCTCGCAGGACCCAATCGTATCCGATGTTCCACAGGAGAGGTCCAAGGACTGACCCCTGTGGAACACCGCACGTCACCTGCTTGGTGACCAGTCCGCCACGACCTTCGTAGACAACCACCCTGTTGCCCAGATAGGCCCCGACTACTCGACGCAGGTACTCCGGAACACCGTGGAATTGAAGCGCCGCGGTGATGACGCTCCACGGCAGAGTGTTGAAAGCGTTGGCGATGTCCAGAGACACAGCCAACAACACCCCGCCGCCCGACACTGCCTCGTCCGAGAGGGTCTTGACACGCAAAATCGCGTCAATGGTCGATCGACCCCCTCGAAAACCAAACTGGTGCTCAGACAGGTCGGGCCCTACCCTCGTTAGGTGCTTGACAAGGCGGACGGCGAGAATTCGCTCAAACAGCTTTCCCACCTCGCCAAGCAACACGATCGGCCGGTATGCAGATGGAGCATCAATCGGACGCCCAGCGTTGCAGGCAGGCGTCGAGTAGCGTCAGCAGTCGGGGCCCTAGGGCCTTCAATGCCAGGGCCAGTACTCGGCCCGGCACACCATCTGGTCCAGGGGCGGTGTTCTTCGCTTTGAGGCGAAGCACTGCCGCCTCCAGTTCTGCGGTAGTTACCGCCGGCACCTCGTCGTCACCTCCCGCTGCGTTTGAGCGCATGGGCGGGGGGGTGTGATGCGTCCTCGTTGGGAAGAGGGTCGTCGTCACCGTCTCTAGGAACATGGGCTCCAGTGTCTGGGTCAGTGGAGGCGCCCAAGGGCGGAGTTTGCCCCGTACCAGTTGGTATGGGCGCCCCCATGGGTCAGAGTTGAGGGTGGACAGCTGTTTCTCCCGCGCCGCATCCTTGGCCTGACTGATGGCCAGTTGGAGTGACCGTTTGGCCCCCCTGTAGGCATCATACAGCCGGGCCTCTAACTCGCGGTCTGTGCGGCGTCTTCGGCGCTGGCGCACGTACTCGCGCCTGAGCGTTGTGCACGATATGCGCAGCTCCGCCAATTCAGCCGTCCACCAGTACACCTGGCGTCGCGAAGGCCGTGACTTGGCCCGGGGCATTGCACTGTCGCAAATACTGGACAATGCATCGCGGAACCAAGCCGCCTCCTCGTCAACTCCCGCGAACGCTGGTGAGCCGACCCAGGCCTGGACCAAGGCCGCCTCCAGCACCATGTTCCTGTCGAGCTTGGAGAGTACCCACCGAGGAAATGCCAGTGAGTGCGAACCCGACGACGACGACGACGAAGGGGTGGAAACGTCAAACCGAATGTATCGGTGATCTGACAGTGTCTCCACCCCCTCTAAGACCCTCCAGTGGGCGACCATACATGCGACAACAGGACTAGCGAATGTCACGTCCACTATGGATCCGCCGTTATGCCGCACGCACGTGTTGACCGAACCCCGGTTGAGGACGCACAGTCCCAACGTCAGCAACCACTCCTCCACGAGCTTGCCGCGAGCGCTGGTGGCGGGGGAACCCCAGGCCGTGCACTTGGCGTTGAGGTCCCCAAGAACAAGTACAGGGAGGGGGCGATTCTGCCCAATCAGGGCCTCCAAACTGTTAAGGAAAATCTCGAACTCAGCAAGGACCCTGTTGGGCGAGAAATAGACCCCCACAACCAAGATGTTGTCCACCACCGCTGCAACGCAGCCCGGACGCCTGGTGATGACCCGCAGAGGAGTCGGTGTGATGAGGGCAACGAGGCCCGATGAATCACCCGCCCAGTTGTCCCTGGGCGGGATGAAATAAGGCTCCGCAACCGCCGCAACGTGGATCTTCCACTGTGCCATGCTCTGGACCAGCAAGTCCTGCGCTCTGGCGCAGTGGTTGATGTTCGCCTGGAGGAATCGATGGGCCATATCTTAATCCGACATGGTTACCACCTCTTCCCCGGCTGTCGCGGCCGGCAGGGTCAGTTGCGGAGCGACCTTCCCTTTCTTCTTCTTGGGCACCTTGGCGAGCTGTTTGTCGCAGGCCTTGGTGCCCATGCGATGGTCTGCTGTCAGACCAGCCGCCGCGCAGGCAGTGCAGTGTGGTGCTGCAGTGCACTGCCTCGCGATGTGGCCAACTTGCCCGCAGCGATAACATTCACCGCTGCGGTCGACCTCCGATTTGCAGGAGACCCTGATGTGGCCCTTCTGCAGGCAGCGGAAGCAACGAGTGGGTCGGGCCTCAAGAAGCCTAACTTGGGCCGAGATCCACCCAATAAGGAGGCGCTTTGCTTGCACCACCTTGCTTGCCGCCGCCATCGGACACCTCAGCCAGATGGCACCCATGCCCGAAGGGCCACGACGGATTTCGCCAGCCTTCACGGCGTCAGGCTGGCACTCACCCACGCGGGCCACAACCGTCACCACCTCGTCCGGCGTGATGGAATCATCCAGGCCTGAGACGCGCAGCTCCGCCGTTTTGACTGGCCTGGAGACCCGTAAGTCCTCCGCAAATGCCTCCCGAAACCTTTTGGCGATGGAGTCGGCTTTGTCGCTGCTGGCGACCCCTGGTACCTCTAGGATCCGGGACCCTGTCGCAGTCTCCTTAATCCGGACGCAAGTGACGCCCAGATCGGACAGGGGGACTTTGTCTCTTGCCTGAGACAAAATCGAGGCATAAGTCAAGCCTCGCTCTACCGCTCCCGGCTGCAGCTGTATAACGACAGCGGAGGAGCGTGGAGGACGCAGTTTTTGAGACTGCTTTACCTTCTTCTTGTTCGCGTTTTTCGGGCCTGGCTTAGGCTTGATGCCAGACCCCTTGGGCTTTTTCGGCTTTTTGGACACCACGGTCCAGACCTCTTCAGCGGTGCTGGAGTTGGTTGTCGGTGACGTGGTGTCCGTTGCGGTGGCAGGGGTCGGCGCGACCAGTGCAGTTGCGCTGGTCTTCTTCCCCTTTCCCTTACCCTTCTTCGAGGTACTCGCAGCAGGAGAAGTGGGTGCAGCGGTAGTGGAGCTCGCAGGTATCGGCATCTGCTGCGGCTTTCGCTGTGGCTTCTTCTGCTGCTTCGTTGCTTCCGCCTTCTTCGCGTCCGCGGCCAGTGGAGGTCGCAGACGTTTCTCAGGCGGCAGCGTCTCTCCAACCGCCCCGAGCCGGGCGTTGACCATGGTCCCCAACTGAACCATGATCTTCCGTAACATCTCGTCCTCGTCCGGTACGGGCCGAAGTTCTGGGACTGGAGCGGCTGGCAGTGACCGCTGCTTTGCCACCTCAGCCTGAAGCTCGGCAAGGTTCTTACGCAGGTCAACCAGCTCCTTCTGAAGGCGGGAGTTGTCCGCCTCCAGTCGGGTGCTTGTGGCCTGCAGCAAGGCTGTCTCTTCCGAGACCGTGCGGCTCGAAAGCGTCTGCAGCGACGACGCAATCGTTTTTGCTGCTTTGTTTAGCGCCTTTTGGTACGTCCCCTTCAGGTTGCCAGACTTGGCGGCAACCTTCTGGATGACGTCCACACTGTCCTTTACAGCGGTGCAGACTGCCAGCGCTGTCTTAGTGTCATCGCCAGCAGTCATGACCTCCTTCATCCTCTTTCTGGACGTATCCGCCTTAGAGACCGACCTCTCAATCTCGTCCTCGGACTGTCGGAGGTATGCCTGGCAGTCTCCTTCATGGAAGCTGCAAGGGCGGCCTTGGTTTTAGTGCCAGCGGTAGCGGTAGGAGGTCTCCCCCTTCCCCGTTTGGGAGTGCCAGTGCCTGAAGCCACCATGGCATCGTCGCTTGACAGCAAATCCAACGCGGCATTCCCCGTTGAACGTGGCCTTTTGCGGTAGACTTTGGTCTTATCGCTCACCACACGCTCACTGTGAACGCTCGTTGCAGAGTCGTAATCCGACCCCACAACGCTCATCCTCGAGCCCGTTAGGCTCTGAGAACCGATGACAGTGGTGCCCCCCCCAGAATACGAGGGGCAGACGGGCCCCGAAGGGCCCGCAGAGGATTCTCCAGCCGCGGAGCGGCCGGTACCTCCCTGGGGTAGTTTCATGTTTACACTTGTCATAATTCATAAAGGTTGTTCCTTTTTGATTATACAAGGGACGGTCCCCTGTGACGCCCTTGGGACGGAGTTGCTCCCCCGCCATGCAGCCCACGGCCAGGCGTCAAAGCACGAGCTTCGAGGTAATTTTATAGTGTTTTCTTCACTTGGTCCCCAGCCAAGGCCAGAGACCCCCATCCCTGTCCCAATAAGAACAGGATTACGGGTTCGGCCGACGGTGGCCCACTGCCATGCCCGACTGTCACTTTCGTGAGCAGCCGGACCCGCCGCCCGCGCCTGTGTCCACCTCCCCCTTCAACTAGGAGAGGGGATCAAGCACCACGCCCATCGCCGCTACTCGGAATACGTCCGAGACGCCGACGGGCACATCCGCATCCTCGCAAAACCACGAGGAGCGGACCTCCACGACGTCGACAAAAGTCGCAGTCCGGCCAGGCAAAAGGCACCCGACTAGACCCGCCGCCGCAACGATCACGTCCTCTCGCGAAGACCGATCCCCGTGCCATGTTGCCAGTCCGCATCCACAGTCACGTCTGAAAACAGACGCGTACCGGGAGCGAACTTTCCCCACTCCCCCAGCAACAGACACCCGTGGTTTTTTATAGAGGTGTTCTCCTCGCAGCCCGTCCCGGCAAAGCCGATGCGAGCCCCCGTTCCTCTCAGTGAGGCTTACGGGTTGTCCGACGGTGACCGAAGTCGCTGTCCGGCCAATCAAAACGAGACTGACCGGACCCGCCGCACCGATCGCATCCTCATGTAATGAGGAGCAATCCCACCTCCTAGTTTTGGTCCGCGCCGGTAAAAACCGGTACCGCACATATATGTCCGGCGTTCCCCTATCCGCCACCTGGGGACGCGCCCGATACGAGACCAGGAACTCGTTCAGCGACCAAACTGACCGCCGCGGGAGCGTTCATAGCCTGGCTTAGCTAGTTCTACGGTTGTAATGATAAAAAACGAACGCATTTTAACGAACGCGTGTGCAGGTTATGCATTTTGTACCGGTAGTTTTAACGGAGAATTGCACCGTTTAGATTACCACCGATTTAGCTTTTTGAACGAACATTTTGTATTGTTTCTGTCACGTATATGATTATTTAAATTTGCTTCTTGCCTTTATTGCAAAATTAGCCTATACCAGCCACAATACCTGAACAATAAAGGCTGCTAATATAGCCTAATTTTCCAGCAACAAGAAACATCAAAAACGCCAACGCCAAATACAGTCAACCAAAACCATAATAACACGACTTTGAAATCTGAAGACTCATAATTTAACAAAATCGCTTGGTAGGCCTACAATATTTCTCCATTTCTCCTACCATATACACAACAGACTGTATAGGCTGAGCCAACAGCACTTGCCTTTACAATCGGATAGCAACCACATCAAAGTGGGACCTTTAAGCCTCCTTCTGTGTGAGTGATATTACATGTTTGAGGCCTCCGAGTTACGTGACTCCAGACTTAAGACCTTTATTAGCGACCTCTTTTGTGGCACACGACACTCGACCGACGGAACTAAACTCATTGTTTTAATATACCTCAGACTTGTATGTAGTGTGTGACGTAATATGTAGAAATAGATTAAAAAACGATCGGTTCTGATATCTCTCTATGTACATAACAGAGGGAAAAACTTAAAATATTAATGGACTTGGCCATTTTATGTACTAGGCAAGGTTCCATGAGGAATCATGATCATCAGCCGGAAGACGGTCACTGTTGAACAAAGGCCTTCTGCTTAGGAATATCATGATGAATTCGTCGGTCTGTTCTGGTCTAGTTTGTTGGGATAGGCTTAGGTCCTGGGTTTAAATCCTGGGTCGGGCAAGGGTTACTGCGTTCTTCCACTAAGTAATTTTCAGTAGCAGCACTGGGCTGGATTTGTCCCGCTTAATGGCGGTGCATTATAATAATCTCAATCAATGACGTGTGTGAATGTATCTGAGTTTGTTAAGGTCAAAACGTGCAATCAAAATTAGAACCACTTTTTGACATCCGATTGAAATGAAATTTTGCATATTTAAATAGGTTTGGTGACAATACAATATTATGGTACTTTTGATTTAAAAGCTTGTGTTGAAAATATATTTTTAATATGAACTTAAAACACAGTAGAGACCGCCTCATATAACTATAGTCGTCTTTCACAGTCTCACAGGCATGCAGAATGACGTCGCAGACTTTTTTTCTATAACACATTTCTATAACGTTCCTTTTCTGTTTGAGGAAACCTCGAGGGTGCTTCACAGCTCGTTGAGTATTTTTAAAGTAGACTGCTCTATCTTTGTTTACGTCCTGACGTAGTCCAACGAAACATTTATTTTCCGTCGCTGATAAATTGTAGGTAAGAAGCCTAAGAAGAAGAAGAAGAATAAGGGACTTAACGATTGGAAAATGTGTATATCATATACCAAAATTATTTTATTTTTATGATTTTTTCTCATGATGATACTTTCTTGTCTGTGCACCACCCTAAGGTTGACTGGTAGAGAATGCCTTTGGCTTTACGTCCGCCTTTGTACACTAAATTTGTGCAAGAAGAAAAATCCTTTCCTTTTTACCGGTCTTTTGACGAGACCTAATAAAAGGCGCCCAAGCTCGGCTTGCGGTGCTCAGTGCAGTGCGGAGCGCGGTCAGTAAAGGACGCGCCCACTGCATACGAATATAATAATAAATATAAATTTAATTATATTCGCGATTTGTGCGGCATAGGCCGCGCACGTTACAATGGCTTTGAGTTCCGAGCAACTCATAGCTAATGAAGTGTTGGCGTTCTTACAACACGCCATCGACACCATGGACGAGATCAGTATCATCCAGATCTGCAAGTCCAACTTTAATGCAGAGGAGATACTGTCTGCGAAAACTCTGCTGTACAAGTCGGTCGGACAGATCGACAGAATGCCATCCCGCCGTAAGGACGACAAGGGTGAGAAGAGTCTTCAGGACACCATCAATCTTCTGAAGACAACGGATCCTGATGACGTGCCGTCGTTTGTGGCGAAAAACTTGAACAAGTTGCCGCCAGTGACATTCGATCACGTAGATGTGACCAGGTTGCTCAAGGACATCACAACCCTGAAAGCCAGCCTGGCGGAGGTAGTGTTGAAGTTGGAGGCTTCGCAAGACACCATTAGTGAGCTACGTGCCGAAGTAACATCATTGCGAAATTCGCTGGCCGTAAGTAGTTCACCGGAGGTCAACAACATCAACACGCGTCGAGGCGCATGCAAAGTCGTGTCAGCAAGTTTCATGAGCTCGACACCTGAGACACAGCCGTCGCCTGCGCCCCGCCCCGCGCCTCCCCCCGCGGAGGTGTCGCCTGTCGTCGTGATGTCAACGCCTCAACGTCACTACGCCGCGGCTGCTGCCCGCCAGCCACCCAAAGCGAGCAATGTATTGAGGACCGAGAAGGCTACCGGGAGCGCCCGCAACGCACGCCTTCCTAGTGCGACGCTACCACGACAGCAGGATGAAGAGGGCTTTACTAAGGTCGAGAGAAAGAAGAAAAGGCCTCTTTGTCACAACTTGTGTGGCACCGCACCGTCAGAACATATGCTGCCCCCCGCTGTGCCTGTAGCGCATGTGTATGTGTCCCGTCTCCACTTCACCACGAAGGCCTCCGACGTGATGGAGTACTTGGAGAAGAAAACGAAGCTCCGGTTTTTGGTCGAGAAGTTGGAATCGCGCAACACAGTTAACTTCAACTCGTTTGTTGTACGCGTCCCAACCGATCGACTATCGGCGATTCTGAAAGAGGAGCTGTGGCCGAAAGGGGTTGTATTTAGGAAATTCCGCGGCCGCCGGCGTCCTCCGATTGTCACAGAACGTGCGTTATACGTCGCGAAAACGTGACTTAGTTATAAGTTTATATTTTTGTATGTATGTTAGTCTGTAAGGTATATATAATATGGGCCTCTGTAAGCTTTGTTTAGCATTGTTTTATATTGCCTGAAATAAACGATTATTATTATTATTATTTGTATCTCATTATATTTACTCGGGCTATCAACCATGTGGAAGATACCCGGACTTTTAAAAGGCTTACGTGGGGACACAGGTCCAACACGCAGAGGCCTGTTGAGAACTTTAATCTAAAAGGGGATGGGACACCAGCTAGGGACACCACACAACTGCTCTATAACAGAACAGCCATGAAAAGTCCCCAGAAGGTGCGGGACTATTGAGAAAGATGGATACTAAAATGATTTGGTCTATTGTGTTGGGATGTTTCGTGTAATGGTTACTTTTAGTTACTGAATAAAAACGGCGTCTGCCTTTAACCATAAAATATGCAGTATATTAGCAGACGGTGACTCGCCACTCACTAGATGGGCCCCCTAAACAGTCGCCACTATAGGCAACAGGGAGCAACACCGATGTGAGTGGCTAGGGGTGTAGAGCGGTGCGGCCCCGGTTTCACCATCGCGCGTCTCGAAGACTCGGAGCGGGTTTCCCCGCTATTACGCCATTAGACACTTCCACCCCCGAGCATATAGCTCTGGCGACCCCTCTCTGACCAGCCAACTAAGGCAAGAAAGAGCTGAGAGTCCTGCGGGCGCTCTTCGGTTTCCACTCCAGCTACCCATATCGGGCAAACCGGGGATGAGTCCCTGACCGACTCTCTGGGGTATCAGGCACGTTGTGTCGCCACTCACAAACAGCTCGCCACAAGCTGCCCTGCGGTTTGTGTGCTTTTAGTACAAGTCCTTGTGATATATTTTTTATTTCTATCACGAGGGTTGGTAAAGCTATACTACTGTCCCCTCCGGTGTTACGTTATTCTCATGTTGAGGTAACGATGTGCCCAGAGGGTTTTATTATTATTATTATTATAAATTAACTAAGTAACACTGCAGCGAAGGCACATAGATGGGTACGAATCTTAGGAGAGGGACTCATCTAATTACCCCTCATCATCATTGGGCGTTAGCGTTACGTCTATTATAGACTATCTATGGTTATGTCTGGGAGACATCTCTTCTGTTGGCTGTATAAACCAATATAGTTAACTGCTATAAAGTTCCAAAACCTACTCCGTCCTATATATTTGTTCTTTCGTGTGTCAATCGTAGCATGGCTCGATCTGCCACTAGCCAATACGACCGTTAATTGTAGCAGAAGTCACACAAACACGGTAAAGTAGTACTCCACCATGTTTGTTTAGGACGAGGACAATAGCATACCTTTCTCTTTTATTTGAGTGCAAACGATAGATATGTGATTACCGGCGCTTTTATTTTAGCTATTAAAACTAAATATTTAGTATGTGGATTGTAGATGTAATTATAAAAATTGTGAAGAATATGCTTAGATGGTTTGCATGTTGAAAGGATGGATAAAAGAAGAGCGACAAAGCGAATATATGAGGTGAATATTGGTGGAATATCAAGTGAAAGACCTCGGCGAACATATTTGACCAGATCAGGTATGTTTTCCAAAAGTAAGGAGTACCCTTGCGTGTATCAAGCTAAAGAAGTAGGTATGTCAAGATCGTAGCAAATGGATATCCGCGGTCTCTGTCTATTCGTCTGGGAAATAGGTGTGATTTTACGTATGTATAATGCTTATAGTTGATGAAACCTTAATATGAGTGTTAAGCAAAGAAGCCCTACGTTAGTGACAAATAATATGGTTTTTTCTACGTCTGATGAACATAATTTAGTTAAATATTCAGTAAATTATGACGTGTCACCATGCTACTAATCAAAGCTTAATAAATATCATGAACAGTTTCGTACTTACGTAGAAGATACATAGCGAGATTACAAAAAAATGGACTTTTATAACCTGTTTAATATAATTTTCTTACAAAAAGCAACATTATTTTATATTACTGAAGATTTACTCTTCCTGTTTCTGGAGTAGAGATAGCACTTCCTCAATTACGTGGACAAATAGTGTTAATCAGTCTTAATATAACGTAAGGGTGCTTTTTCAATGCAAAGTAATAAAAGCATGAATATTAAATGAATAAAGGAAATTTGAAAAACGATGGTCACGAGCGGGATTTGAACCCGCGACCTTCACCGTGCTGTGGCGCTGCTCTAAGCAACAGCAATCGTGTCGCTGAGTGTGGAAGATATATGCTATAAATGTCTCATAAGTTTCTCTTGTGTAAGTTATAGCGAGGGTTGTAAAGACTGTCACCATATTCCTTCTATCACCAACTTATCTCTCCTTACCCTATATGTGGCAATTTGTTTTTTAAATTAAAACGTCTCCCCACACTAGGAATTTCTCCTGTGTCGTGGGTGCGTTTCACAAACATGAAACATCACATACACTCACACTCGGGACAAACATCTGTGGTTTGCACAAATTTTTGCTCCGTGCGGGAATCGAACCTGCAACCCTTAGCGCAGCAGTCCAATCGCTTAGCCAGTGCGCCAATCAGGTCGTCAATTATCAGTTATGAAAGAAATCAATGAGAAGTATTTAAGAAAGGAATGAAAGATAAATACAAAATGCTCAAGTTAAAGCAGCCAAATTATATTTTTCTTTCATTGTTATTTCACTAAATTAGAACCTCATATATTATCATAGGAACTAACCTAATATCAATATTGAATCGTAATGTGATAGTTAAGTATTCTAGCCAACAAAACGTTCTTAGTATCCGTGTCTTCAATGAGCAGTTGCGTTTTAACTTATCGCAGTCGTTTGTTATTTTGTTGTTGTTATGGCAACAAGCACAAAGCCAAAGCCCGAGGTTGGAGCTAACGCGATATACAAAATCTGTAGTATGCAGAAAACGTGATCATGACAGATTTCTCGGTACAAAAAAGGCTGTCAGTGAAAGCACCTGTGGGGTTACTATGAGCGTGCATTGCAGGTCAATTTCCGGCATGGAAGTGAGACGTCCGCGTCGCCACGTGAAGGATTATACTACTTGGTATACTAAATCTATATGAACGCTAGTGGATAAGAAGAAAAATGGCCTACAATGCACACTCTTAATAAATAAGGCGCCTGATCCGCGTCTATGTAAACTTTATTTACTACTAGCTGCGCCCCGCGGTGTTACCTGCTACATTTTTTCGGGATAAAAAGTAGCCTATGTGTTAGTCCAGGATGTCAGCTACCTCCATGTGTCATTCCATTAAAATCCATTCAGTAGTTTTTACGTAAAAGAGACATACTTACAAACTTTCGCGTTTAAAATATTAGTAGGGATTTTAAATCATGGTAGATACACTGGCCGGAGTATTGAATTGGGTCGATACATAACTTTTAGTTATACATATTTATAAGCTACCGGGGTGATGGCGGAATGTGGGTGTATTGATAACACAACTCTGAAAAGCTAGAGGCAAATACAAAAGTTACAAATAACACTAAATACATGGGTATAGTAATGGAAACCCAATTTCCATAAGGTCACGCCACCCCATTGTTTTTGGTCTTCAATATGACTGCCTCGTTGGTCTAGTGGTTGCTAAGCGCGACTGCTGAGCACGAGGTCCTGGGTTCGAATCCCGGGTCGGGCAAAGTGTTACTGGGTCTTTCCATTAGGTAATTTCCAGTAGTAGCACGGAGTCTGGATTTGTGCCCGGTTGAAGGCAATAGGCTCGCCCCCTATTACATTGGGACCTAAAACATAACTGGCAAAATGTAGGTGTACTAAATGCGCACTTCTGAGTACCTCTTCGGGGAATACAGGCGTGATGTTATGTTATGTTTATGTTACTACTGTCTGGAACCCCTTTTTCCTACTTTAAACAGATATTACTCTCTGTTGTATTTTTTACTTAGCACGTGTATTCCAACAATTTTCTTTTTCTTTTCAAAAGTATACCATTTAATTCTTATTTTATACTTCATTATAATTTATTACGTCTACTTTAGAACCGTTAAAATTTAATGAATCCAGAATAATAGAGCTATTATTTAGGTACGGTAAACTTCCCTTGTTATTTTTCCCTGACTACCTGAGCTGAATCCCGGGGGAAAGGTAATTAAGTTCACTGTCTGGAGAAACAAATCGTTTCTTTTCGTTAATTATTTTTGACCATTAAACTGTTTGTAAGAGGTAAGTAGAGTGGGAAGCCCGAACAGGTAAAGATTATATAATATGTGAATTTCTTTTGTATATATTTATTTAATGTGTGTAAATAACCTTGTAATTAATTAATTATGGAAATAAATAGAAAAAAAAAATAATGTGAACAAAACTTTCTTGTTGTGCACGTGTTTGTGGTACGTGTGGACCAGGAATGGCAAGCAACCATTTACATAGAGCTTAATGTGATACGCAATCCTCCTCGCATCGTATTCCTCATTGCTGAGGGTCGTTTGAACATGGAATAATCTTTATCTTACACTTTTCAGTGCTGTTTAAATCAAAGAATAGAGATGTCAGTAGATTGTGTATTGTGATCCCCAGTTTTCAAGCCTGGACTAATGATGCCTGTAAAGTTAGGCAGGCTCAAAAAATATTTCTAAGTCTAGACCAACGATAAGGGTTGCCCCTTTTTTCAGAGGGCTTCATTATGTAGATACTGAATTGACTGAAAATTATGTATGTACCAATTTCCAAGCAATCTGTCAATGACGATCTAATGCGCTTGTCTTCGCGATTGGACTGTTGCGCTAAAGGGTTGCGAGTTCGATTCTCGCACGGGACAAAATTTTATGCGATCCGCGAATGTTTGTCCCGAGTGTTTGTGTAGGATATTTCATGGTTGTGAAACGCACCCACGATACAGGAGGAATTGCTACTGGAGCGTCATTTTTAAGAAAAAAAAATCTATCCACAAATTGAATCCTAAACATTATCTTGTAATGTATAGAGGTATTCGATGCCACATTAGGTTGTTATGTAAGAAGCCCTTCAGATCTCACGCTGTATGAGCCATTAATTTTGATCTCTACAAGATACGGGACCTTAATTGCTTGAAGTAGGGTTGCTACAGTTATTTTTGGTAACAAAAAAAGTATAGATGTAATGTGCCGGTTTTCTCACGATGTTTTCCATCTGATATTTATAATACGCACATGAATTGCGACTATCGACTTGGCAATCCATCGGCCACTCGGTTATCAGTGCTCATTAAATTGACCCCTAATGTTGAAATACACTTCTAGCAACCATTGGAAATTGTAGATACTCTAATTATTATTCTATAGTTTTATTCTTAACACCAAAACCAAGTGAAAACCAAGCGATTGCTGAGCACGAGGTCCTGGGTTCGGATCCCGGGTCGGGCACAGTGTTACTGGGTTTTTCCATTAGGTAATTCTTAGTAGCAGCACGGAGTTTGGATTTGTGCCCGGTTGATGGCTATAGGCTCGTCCCCTATTACATTGGGACTTAAAACATAACTGGCGAAATGTACATAACATAACAACACGCCTGTATTCCCCGAAGGGGTAGGCAGAGGTGCACATATAGAACTCCTACATTTCACCAGTTATTAGGTCCCAATGTAATAGGGGGCGAGCATATTGCCATGGCGAAATGTTGGTGTACTTAATGTGCACGTCTGCCTACCCCTTTGGGGAATACAGGCGTGATGTTATGTTCATGTTCTAAAACCAAGTATTATATCATACCGTATTACCTAATCGATAGGACCACGGTCTTCCAGTGTGGCGCGCTCACAAAAAGTATTATTCGAAGCGCAGACGCTACGCTGTAAGCAGGTGTGCCGTGCTTAAAAATGCATTAGCTATCGTCTACTAACGGCTGCCTTTGTTCCCTGGCGGCTATTAAAAGCTTATACGGAGGAATAACAAACAGGGACGATACAGGGTGGAACTAAGTAAAGGAAGACGAATATACTAATATTATTACGCCTGTATTCCCAGAAGGGGATGCCAGAGCTGTGTTAATACCCACATTTATTACGCTAGACAGTATTCTTCAGGTGTTGCCATCTATCTATGGGGTGTATAAAGGGAAGATGTCAATGTTTATATTAAAATATCATACATTTTTAACTAGTGTAACAGAAATAGTGATTTTGGAATGTCACATTCTCACAAAATGCCTACCCTCATGTATGTTAGGTATTTTGGGAGAATTTTATTGTTTTTGTTAGGAAGCAATATCAGCGCAACAAGCTCCCAAGTAACACTATCGATCTATCGTAAGCTAGAACTATCATCCATACTAATATTATAAATGTGAAAGTAACTCTGTCTGTCTGTTACGCCTCCACGACTAAACCACTGGACGGATTTTGATGAAATTTGGCATGTAGAAACTTTAAGACCCGAGAAAGGACATAGGCTACATAACGTGGGCGAAGCCGCGGGCACAAGCTGGTACTATAATAAGTTTTAGAACGCTTTTGTTTTATT
This sequence comes from Abrostola triplasia, assembly GCA_946251915.1. Lineage (NCBI taxonomy): Eukaryota > Metazoa > Arthropoda > Insecta > Lepidoptera > Noctuidae > Abrostola > Abrostola triplasia. The sequence continues at coordinate 991,098 of OX276434.1, read as the reverse complement.
TGTACCTTTTTGCGGAAACATGCATGAACATGTTGTAGCCAGCCCTGTTTATGTAACAGAGTAGTGATGAAGTAAGCCAACGTAATTGGAATGTAAAGGAGTTCTCGTAAACGTTGAATGTAATCCAGCATCCTGTTCCGGAGATCGTGATCGAATTAATAACTGTGTGTAGTTGTGTAATGAACATTGATTCGAGAACACATTAATGTTTACAAACAATCCGTAAGCCGACTTTTAATGTCAATTTTTAGTTGGTTTCCATCCTAAGATTAAATTCCAATTTGAAATTGATGGACACATATGATTCCAACCCAGTACCTTTGCGTAACCGTGGCACAGCTCTTACCAACTACGCTGCCATGGTTAGTAGAAGGTCGTAGATTTGAGTCCCGGTGGTATCCACCATTTTTCAAAATTTCCTTTATCAATTTTGAATTCGTTTGCTCGTGACTAAGAGACAGGATAGACCTAGGGTCGATCAACATACATAATAATTAATTTAACTTACCTAATTAAATAAAATATCATACAATGTTTTATAGCTTGTCTAGTATGTGTACCAACTTTATCCTATACTTAAAACACGCACACTCCTCTATAACTGAAAAAAGAAATAGTTTTACTTTCAAGATTGCCAAGACTAAAAAATTCGACCCGAAATGTAGTTTAGATTAAATTAACTGACGTTATCACCCAGATCAGATTTAACCGTCTGCAAAGGAAGGGTTATATTCTAGTTGTGTATAAATTAATTTCCTAATTAACTTATTAAAGTGTATAAGGAGTGACTATGCGCAGAAAGCTTAAAAATTAGCCACTTAATTTTTCTGGTCGTAAAAGCGCTTATTACGCTTAGCGTTACGCATTACATTTGGGAAAAAATCTCTTTGTAAAAGAACAACTTTCAGAAGCGCATGTTCAGACTTTTCCATGTTAACGAGAACATGAACAGCTAACATGAAAGGCTCTCTTCAAGTATTTAACAATGCGGTAGCAAAGTAACATCCGATCTTAAGGCTCGGCAGCGCTGGAGGGCTTCTGGAAATCTGATATTTTTCGAAGTAATTAGGCCTGCTGTGAACTTAATGTTTCAGACATCAAAGGATGCTAATAAGCTGTTGATTATTTTATATTTCGCTATATATATATACCAATATTTACTCTCGAAAGAATAGTCTAGAATGGTGTTTTGTTGCCCACCCAAAAATATTTTTTAATAAATATGTAACAGTATTAGTAAGTCGCGAGGATAGAAATAAAATCCTTTTATCGATCTGGCTTTATACCCACTATGTTTTCTCCTTTACCTTTTATAACTACTTTTTCATTTACCGTTCCAGTATTTTGTGTGCGCAGAGCTTAAACTATCTACACCAGTGCATAAACTTTCAAGGAACACAGACAATGTATTTTCTTTTAAGACAAGATTACTCATACGAGCTGACGTAGGTACGTACCCAGTCGACAGAAATGTTTCCTCTGAACCAGCCACAATCTTGCTTTGTGAAAAGGTGAGCAATATAAACAGAAACTCAGGCGAGCAATAACAGCCTGTTGCCGTCCTCATAGAGCTAAGGAGCCTGTTTCCACAAACAATATAAGTTGTGTGACAATAAGCTCGCTATTTACTTGGAAGGAGTTTGTGATTTCACTTCCATGATTGTCCATAAAGATTATAAAGATATTTTGTTTCTGGAACCTTGGCTTGGTTAACTTAGCTTTTCTTGGGTGAAATTGATAATAACATGTACTACTGTTTTTCGTTTAATATTGTCTATGCTTCCTTAATTTCTTATTGACTAATGCATCAATGATTGTTTTTGTCCTGTTGTGCAAAGAATAGATCGATTTCTACAAAATATTTAATGTGTTCGATCATCAGTATAGTCAATATTCTTACTTTCTGTGATTGTTTTTGATTTTCTGTTTCTATGTTAATTATTGTAATTGGTGTTGCACCGTTTTAATTAACTATAATAAATAAATAAATCAGGATTTTACTGGCATTGATCCTTCGGAGAAACGTATGTCCAATTATGTTCATGCTTAAAAGGAGAAGTTTCTTCCCCTCAGGTGAATCTGAAATACACATTAATTTGATTTAATTAAAAATATCGTAACTTCTACCATGACACTAACAAGATAGCTTATGTTGACGTCATGGTCGCTATAAAATCCAATTCAGAATAACATATTCGTTGAAGGTGAGCCAGAATATAGTCATAAAGCCTTCTGTGCGTCTTGGTGTTGGTAAAAATGTCACGAGTCGGTTTGTAAGGTGCACGGGCGGGACATAAGCGTTTTATTAGACGTTATGCGATGTCACCGGCAACATGCCACGCGACACGCTGCTTCCAAGAATGTCTAAGTTTGTTGTTGAGTTTGGTCCTATAATATTCTTTTACGGATGATGCACCATGAGCCTTTAGGTAATAATTATATAGCTATTGTAAAAGTCTAGTTGTCATGCGATCGTGTAAATGGATATTTTAAACTGTACTGATGATAGAATTGAACGTATTACAGAAGTGGAAAACATCGTTGATTTGCCACAGTAGTACCTACTATAAATTAAAATATCTCGGGACATCTAACACGCCTAACACGCGGTCATTTGATCCCAAACTAGGCATAGCCTGTATTATGGCAACCAGACAACTGATAAACATACTTCTATTAAATACCAGTAAAAAGAATGCTTGTAATAAATCCGATAAACACCACATTCAGGCGAACATTCGTCCGTATCTCAGTTTCTTCGAGAGTATGGTATGGGATTCACATTTGTTACGCCATTTTTTTACGGTTACGTAGGAATGTTTGCCGAAATGTTACAAGTGGAGACGTACCTTCAAGGACAATACTTCTCCTATCCTTACATAGATTGAAGCCTTAGATGCTAATTTCTAAGCATAACATCAAAGAGTACATCATTAATTCGTCTATCGAAAATCTCCCGGATCGCAGACACGTTTAAAATTCCAACAAAATTCCGCAGAGGATTGGACGGAATACCAGTCAGTCTGTCCCGGGACAAATCTAATAACGTTGTACATCTACTATATGAAAATGAAATAGCGTCTGACAGTTTGTCGCCTGAAGACCTGAACACGACGTAGGTAATACAATTTTCTTACTTCAACTAACTTAGTTGGAGTGTTGTCAGGATCATTTTACACTGAATTTGGATTGAAGGTGAAGAAGTTTTGTGAGACGTACGTTTTGCCGGTTTGTCGTACTTTTTTCCGTTTGTCGTACTTTTTTCCGTTTGTCGTACTTTTTGCCTGTTTGTCGTTTTGTAAGTCTTTGTTTATTTGTAGTATAGATATTGTGTGGTTGCGGGAGTCACTTTGTAAACTATGCCTCACATATTGCCTAGCTCGTTTTACTGTTAACCTCAGTTGAGTAAAGACACCATTTTTACACCCAGATTCCTCATCTACGAGATAAAGTGTCAAACCCACAATAAGCGCCGTCTCAACAAAATGGTACATATCCAATGCCACTTGTCTAGGGCGGCTGATAATTATCCATAATATTATTATAAACTGACTGCCTCGTTGGTCTAGTGGTTGCTAAGCAGGACTGCTGAGCACGAGGTCCTGGGTTCGAATCCCGGGTCGGGCAAAGTGTTTTGGGATTTTCCATTAGGTAATTTTCAGTAGCAGCACGGAGTCTGGATTTGTGCCCGGTTGATGGCAATAGGCTCGCCCCCTATTACATTGGGACCTAAAAAACATAACTGGCGAAATGTGGGTGTACTATATGTGCACCTCTGCCTACCCCTTCGGGGAATACAGGCGTGATGTTATGTGTACATGTATTATTATAAATGCGAAAGTAGTGTCTGTTTGGCTGTTAGGTAAGATTTTTGTTAATGGAATTTTATAAGTAAGCTCCTACAGAAAGACACTACTTTTTATCCGAAAAAAAACACGTTAATCGACGCGGACGAAGTCACGGTAGAAATTTCATTATAAATACTGTTGTTGCTGCAGTGAACATCCCGGTGTAATATTGAAGTTTTCAGCTTATCCAGTTAGTACGACGGCACGTATAAATATAACCTCGCTTGCTGACAGTATGTCGCTGACATCAGATCATTACGTCCAGCTTCCCTAACGATGTTATCCAACACCGAATATTAAATATCGCTCCACACGTTGAGCAGTATTTTCATTTTAATATTATGATGTCGTCGTAAAATTTAAACAAACTGTCCGAAAAACGCTGACTCACTTACATTAATGAAACGTTCGCCACACAGCTCATTGTAGTGTTTTGTATGAAAATATTACACCTTTTATCTTTTTAGAAAGCATTAACAATATACAGGGTGCTCGTATCGTTGACTTTGTTCTTTGAAAGAATCTCTTAGTATCTTTTATCGGTTCCGGGAATGATTTAAGGAAAATCTCTATCGTGCTGTTTTGGTTAGATTGGGGCTATGTTAGGGTTGTTATTGAAGCTTTTCTGTCATGAAAAATAACGCATAGCAGATGCGAAAAGAAATTGCAAAACCTCCATCACTGTCAAAATATTACACACACCTTGTTTCTCTTTAATAAGTATTTGCTTTATCTATCTTTTTTGGACTTAAGTCAATAATGATTTATGTACGTTGCAACGCTGACGCGTAAACCTTTTTGTATGGGCGGTAATAGCTGCCACACAGTTTACAACAAATGCAGTAAACGATCATAAGTTTATTGTAATTCGTGGGTTTAATATTAATATTTATCTTCATATAGCCCACGGTCCAACACTCAGGATATTTATTTAAAGTCCTAAGACTTATATATTGGCGTCGTTCTCAAACGTGGAAACATGTTTAAGTGCTTGTTAAGTTATTCAGAGCAGCGACCCCACACGTATGCACCGGAGAGGAGGCAGACGACCTGCAGTTTTAACACACGATCGATATAAGTGGCCACTATCTATAATAATGTGGTAGAATAACGGTCGGAAGCTAGCAATGTAGATAGCTTCAAATTGGGAAAACCATGGATTTTTCGTTCCAGTTTGACTAAAGTCCAGACTACTACTAGAAATTTATTCGTCCTTTCTAAATCGTTACTGCCTCGTTGGTCTAGTGGTCGCTAAGTGCGACTGCTGAGCACGAGGTCCTGGGTTCGAATCCCGGGTCGGGCAAAGTGTTACTGGGTTTTTCAATTAGGTAATTCTCAGTAGCAGCACGGAGTCTGGATTTGTGCCCGGTTGATGGCAATAGGCTCGCCCCCTATTACATTGGGACCTAAAACATAACTGGCGAAATGTGGGTGTACTAAATGTGCACCTCTGCCTACCCCTTCGGGGAATACAGGCGTGATGATGTTATGATGTAAATCGTTACTAAATTGGTTACGTGGTGTAGAGATTGGTCAGTCAATAAGGATGGTAGGTAAGTTGACCGTTCAGAGTGCGGGCGACGTACTTATCGTCAACCTTGAAGGCACTCGACTTGCATCCCAGATCCAATCCATCCATCACAAGAATGGGAGGTGCCAGCTCCTTTTAAAACACCAACTAATGAATCTCGTGCTTCATAAACACGCCTGTTAGGTAAAATAGGTGTCCGTATGCGACAGCTATTTTGCCTAATATAGTGGTGAAAGGAGGGTTCTGAATATTGAGAAAAATCTCAGAAATCAAATCATACTAGAAGATAGTATGACCATGAAACCCCTCGTCTTTTTTGTATGACGAACAATATCGGCGAGGGATAACAAAACCATTGATGTTTGGGCACACATGTCTCTATTGGCACGTATCTCCTGCCTTATGTAGTAGGGATCTATCAGACTATCCTTTGACGGCGGTATCCTCCGAAATAAGTTTATCCATTTGGGATTAGAAACAGGATGGTATTAGGGTTGTCGCTTATTTTTTAGATTAATCATTTGTTCATTTCGTTTTTGGAACATCCATAATTAATTTGTATTTCAATCAATAAGTTTGTTGAAGGCTTATTAAACGCTGGGATTGTTTGAAGCCTTCATAAGCCAGGCTGCATTTGGTCTTTCTCTTGTCATATTAACTTAGGGACACTATGTACCTATTGGTAAACTATAAGTGTAAGCGAATTTGGGATGGACCTTTGTCTATATGTATTCCTCGTCCTGTCTCTATAATTGAGTGCCATGACCGAGATTCGGTCAGGAGGACATTCTTGTTTATATTGTATAGTTTTTGGGACGTTTCAACAGATTCGTGGCAGCCCTATAGCGAGGCGCCGCACGGGGACAAGGTTTCGAGCATGCGTGCGATGTGCCTCCGACCTCTATCAAAAGATATCCGATTGCGCCAATTTGTACCGATACCACTCCGGTACTGATTTAACTAAACTCAATTTATAGTGTAGTCTGGCCTTTATTTTGCATATCTATAAATACATTATGTCAGACGTTTGTACTTATTTGTTTACAACATTTTTAGTCCATGTTTTTTTTGTGTGTGCATTATAATTTTTGTTTGTGTTAGCATGTAAAGTAAGATGGTAAGAGACAAAACCTAATTTTAATCTATTAGTTAATCTAATATTTTTAAGCATTTTTTTCTTATACGTCGCAAGCTCTAGGTATATGTTATCTAAATGCATACACCTCAAAATGTAGTCAATATGTATACTTCTGTGGTTTCATTAATACCTAATTCATCTGTTCTTTAAACTTTTTCTTGCAACGTAAGTGTAAATCAATGGGCAAGAGTATGAAGGCGTTGATAAACGGTAACACGGGTCTCTGCCTAACTCTCTGCAACAAGATAATGCCGAGTATAGGTATGTGTTTATGAATGTATGCATGCGCTATGTACCTACCAGCAACATATAACACGGAACATAGCAGAGCCTTATTTAATAGTCTGACCTTCTTAACCGGAAAATTAAATCCAAGTCACACGGCATTTAAATTAAATTTAAATATTTATACAACAGAACGGCATAAGTTCGTAAACTTAATTAAATTCTAAATTATGACTGAGTATACAATTAAAGAATTAAGTGTATATTAAATATGTACGCTTAATTATTTCCCTCACATGACGGTGGAATGGTTTTGTTTCGGTTCTTAATTAAGATTCTGTTTTAATTGTACTAGTAAATTGATGTGTGAACCATTTTTCGCAGTTGTGTAGCACCAATATTTCATTTAGAACTGTGTTCTGACATTCTTGATAGAAATTATGGCTGTAGATTTATTTTCCATGCGATAGTGTCGGATTTGTATTTATTAGGTAAAACTTGAAGCTTTATAGTGTAACCTATAAATTATAACACTGTATTGTAATTAACATTAATTACACGACTGCCCATAAAACGGAGTGTAATGTTTTCAGTGTTCATGTATTTGAGTTTATTCCACTATAACTTTTGAATGCCTGAACCGATTTTGATGAGTGGAGTTAGAATCCTTACACCATAGCGAATATCATGGTACTAGTGTTGTTATCATTTACCACTTATATTGTTTTGTTTCGTACTACAATTCGGTTAGGCCTCGCGTGCGTAATTTTTATACCGATCCTTTTATTTTAATAATTATATTCATTGTGCGTATTGTAGGTATCTATAACTTAGTTGTAGTGGTCAGCTCGGATTTGTATTTTAAATTGGCCCAAAATCATGAAGAAGAGGAGGATGTGGCATCAATTCCCAGCTTCGGACACTATCATCATCATCATCATCAGCCCTTTGCAGTCCACTGCTGGTGGCCTATGTCAGTCACTACAATAATGCAAATTGAAATCACATGTACAGAATGCCTACAATAAATCCGTCGCCGGTATTCTGATAATGACAAAGAATAATTTCAGTCATCCGTCCCTCGCGGGTAAGGAGGACGATTAATTACCTAGATACCGGTTTACCAAGAATTCACAATTTGTTTTGCTACGGGACTTACTTTGCGGGTCTTTTGTTTATAACGTAGAGGATATAAAAACGCTTGTCATTTCATTAGATTCCTTATAATTACACGTCGGATTCCACGAGGATTTGCATGGAAAAGTAGGTCGGGAAATATCTTCATGTATTTGATTCGTAAATATTTTTTGGTTGGTTTTTCGTGTTATCTTGCTGTTTGGGAACAATTAGAGGGACATGGTTGTTATAAAAAACATGAAAAACCAACGGTTTGTACAGCACCCTGTGGGCAATAAGCACCACTTTCAAGGTCGCGTTTTGTTAAGTTTAGCTGCTCCAAAATTATTCTAGAAACTTCTACGCCGTTCACTTTAAACATGACATAATATCACGCTTGTATTTCAAAGGGGTGAGCAGAGGAATGAAATAGAGGCCAAGTTTATTGCCACCAACAGGAACAAATCTAGATTCTGTGCTGCTACTGAGAATTGCCTAATGGAAAAGCCACGTCTGCCTGACCTAGAAATCGAACCCGGAACCTCACGTCATGCTCGGCAGTCGGGTTTAGGGACCACCGATAGACCAACGAGGCAGTTTCCATCTGCTTCTATATAGCAATATCTCCGATCGTGTCTACCATCCCATCAAACTATGAGAATGAGGGAATAGGGAGTGCACCAGTGTTTGCGCTCATACTCGTGCTAGATTATCTCCTGATCCTGGCCGCCGTGATCAAAATTCGGTCAGGAGAACATTATTTTAATGATTTAAATTAACCTATACCATCTACCTTTACGAGATATTAAGCATTCGCTGTAACTACGGGCTTCCAATGAAAACAATAATAACTATCATAATAAACTTTGAGATGTTTGTTATACCCTTCAGTTAGACTGTTAAACGAACATTTGGCTGTGCCTGAAGTCCTCATTTACATTCAACCGCTTGTACTAATTATACTATTATGAAGTTATGGCGCGGAATCTACATTTACTCATTATCAAACTGTTTTAGTGGCGGAATATATTAAAACGAAGTTAGATACCTCGTGGGTGTAGTGGTTGCTAGACTTGACTGGAGAATATGAGGTAGATAGATAGATATCTCTTTATTCTACACCAAAAATAAACATAAGTATAGTATAAGGATAATGTACAATGGGTGGCAATAGGCTCACCCTTTATTCCATGGGACCTATATCACAACTGGCGGAATGCTTGCCCACCCTTTCGGAATACAGTACATAATGGCCTTTCTCAGCGACTTGTAAGACGTCACTGACTATTTGTGAATTGTGGCCGATATGTTTAAAGAAACGGTACGTAGAGCATATAGTTAGGTGTTTTATTTTAGCCTGAGCCAAATTAGCCAATATTTATTAGCCTTTTAGTTTCTCTTCTCTATATTAAAATAGGTTTATTTGTAATAAACATCCATTTTTATTATGCCTATTGTTTCTTGCCAAAATATCTGGCTTGGCTATCTGCCTATAGCCCTATACCACAACTCTTTGAGATTGTTCCGCACAGATATGGTAATTTTTTGGCAAACAATATATACAATGCAATTGACAATTTTGTACGGATCTACTTTGACTTTTCGAGATGTGAAGTGGCCTAACTGTATGAAATTTGAGAATGAAACACAATAACACCGCGCCGGTATTCCCCGATGGGGTAGGCAGACCGCAGAGTTATACATCTCCATTTCTTCAGTTATCTAATAGATATCAATGTAATAGGGTGTGAGTCTATTGCCACCCATCCTACTTGTTGCCTGAGGATTACCTAATGGGAAAACCTAATAACACATTGCCCGACCTGGGATTCGAACCCAGAACCGCGCTCAGCAGTCGCGCTTAGCAACCACTAGATCAACGAGGCAGTATAAAAATACACAACTACGTATTTAAAGTGAATATGCTTAAATACATATAACTTATTTAAAGTTAAGAACAGACAATCGTTACTAATTTGTAGGCTATTCGGATTGCCGCATTCCAAAAGAATTTTTCCTTTTTTTGTTTTGTAAATAATGTGTCCAGAAAAATGCTTACAGTAAATGAAAGTACAAAGCTATTGTATCCATACATATAATAATAATTATATATACTTAACATTCAATACATAATAATGACCAGAATATTATCGAAATCTATAACTAAAGGTACAACATACTTGCAACAATTGAGAATTGATATTACTAAATAATAACCTATAATTAACATTATATTAAACTTACAAAAATCGTTTAATTACGACGATGAACACAACATGCACTAAATGAAGTAAACTACATGTAGATTGTGGTACACGTAACATAACATAACATCACGCCTGTATTCCCCGAAGGGGTAGGCAGAGGTGCACATATATTACACCCACTTTTCGTCAGTTATGTTTGTAGGTCCCAATGTAATAGGGGGCGAGCCTATTGCCATCAACCGGGCACAAATCCAGACTCCGTGCTGCTACCGAGAAATACCTAATGGAAAAACCCAGTAACACTTTGCCCGACCCGGGATTCGAACCCAGGACCTCGTGCTCAGCAGTCGCGCTTAGCAACCACTAGACCAACGAGGCAGTCGTTTGTGGTACACAAAAAACATAATAATAATAATAAATCATTTATTTCAGATTCCTCCAAAGATTACGTCCATATTCGTTAGTACAATTGCGAGCTTACAATTAATCCTTACTAACATTATAAACGCGAAAGTTTGTAAGTTTAGATGTTTGTTACTCTTTCACGTAAAAACTACTGAATGGATTTTAATGAAATTTCATATGGAGGTAGCTGACACCCTGGATTAACATGGGCTACTTTTTATCCCAAAAAAATGTAGCGGGTCACATCGCGTGGCGCAGCTAGTTAATACATAAATGATTTTACTGTAATGTTGTTTATCAAGCCAATACAGGTTTCTTAAAAATCTCATAATGAATAATCAGACTCGGGTCGCCCTTATTACATGAGAGATGGGAGGCCTCAAGAAAGTATCTAAATGTTAACCGACTTTGGCGGTAGACGAAATGTGTGTCAAAGAACTGCCCATCTCATACACGGCTATATTATCATTTGTATATCTGTTTTTAATACAGTTATATGAAATTATACCTACTGTGGACTTCATGATTGCTGATTTCTCTGTGCATTTTTTTGTAATATTATTATGTGATATTTTTCTCGATAGACTGCACCTTCAGGGGGACTTTTTACAGCTGTGTGTTGTCTCTAACTGGTGTCCCATTGCCTTTCACATTACAGTTCCCAAACCTGTTGGACCTGTGTCCCCGCGCAAGCCTTTTAAAAGACCAGGTATCTTGTGTAAGGTTGATAGCCCGATCATAAAAGCGAGATACAAAATAATAATCCGATAATTATTTTAATACTTTTACATGGTTTAACAAATCCAGAAGTTCCTAGCAGGTTTATCAAGAATTACATATGCAAACATAATCTTAGAAATCACTGCCTTACTAGTGAAAGGAAAGAAAGTAAGTAATACGACGACTGTAAGTTAGAGCCGGACTTGGCAAAGTTTTACTTAGATGTTGGCAAACGTCCTAAGTTTAGTGAATCAAATTATTTTTATGTTAATAATAAGTTCAGTAGTGTAACATTGACTTTACTTCTAGAACTTTCCCGTTCTTATCTGTCGTTACTCTAAAAACGCTTCGTCGACTCTCTACGTGACCAAAGGGCTGGTTCATTTTTGGTCAAAGAATCTGCGTTGGTAATGCTGCCAGTCTTTTGCGCGCGTTACCGGTTGACGTAGCTCATTTGCGTGTATTTTGTTCTTAATATGTGTTGGATTTAAGTTGTAAATATGTGTGATTGAGTAATAAACATAATAAGAAACAGTATTTATACAATTACGACAGAAATAACATACTTTTGCCCACTCCTTTGGGGAAGACTGCATACACTTACATGCTATCAATATCCATATCTTATTTAATCTAATTTACCAATGCGATAATACAACTTTTTAACATTATACTAACGTAAGTTACAGATTAAAAAATAGTTTTATAACATAAAGAATGTGAAAAGAACTTTAACCCATAACTTAAATGCAAAGAATAATAATAACTTAATTTTAAAGGTAACTGTTATTCAATAAATTACTCTGGGCTTCCATTTTCCTGTCAAGTTTCCCCCTTCCCGTTTTCCAACCCAGATTCCTCGTAACCCTTCACTAAATTCTCTAGTATGAATTTAATTGTTATTTTGTATATATTCTCTATGTTCGGTGTGTATCTATCCCCAAGGGTCGTCTTGGCCGCTTGTAGAAACGGTTGCTCGATTTTCTGTAAAAGAAAAAATATACATTAATGTGATTGGATAACAAAGTCGTTCATTTTTGTTTTAATAGATTTCAATTTGACAACTCTATATAAAATAGGGTTTCAGATCAGATCAGTGACTCCTTAGATATTAAATCTAACAATAAAAGTAAATATACCATCACAATTACTCTCATTTTTGTATCTCACACGACATAACACACAAGTATCTTCTATGTTCACGCCAATTACATGTAGTTGCATGAGTAGGTACTGAAGCGGCGCTAATGCACCTGGCGTCGATAAAGTTTGAAGCTCTCACACAGGCTGAGCAACCGTTTTCATGCATTTAGGGTTGTCAGATGTTAGAAAAGGAAATATATGAATTTGAAAAAGGCTAGCAAATTTCAATTTTTGATTGTTGTTACAATCATCATACATGAATGACTGAAAATCTGTCTAGCCATCCCCGCTTTTAATATTAATAGATGACTTTTGATGCCATTTTCGCATGTTGCCCATGCTATGCTTAAATTCAGCGCGAGCATCACGATAGCTTAGTAGGCAGAGCTGTATCACGGATCGGTCAGATCGCGAGGGTGATTCTCTTGTTAATCAATTTTCAAATTCTTATTATCAATTCGAAATAGTTAGGGTCAAATATGCCACAACAAATTCTCCGGTAATCCGTCATCTCTCATTTTATTCTTTTTGGTTTTAAAACAGTATACTTTTTTTTTAGACTCGCGACCTTACAAGCCTTCCTGCTAATGTTCTGTGACTTTTGATGTAGGAAAACCCTACCTTTATAGGTAGCTTTTTACCTTTACTAGTGTGACAACACTGTTACTGGTTACTTAATAATAATTAACATTTGCCAGTCTATCACATAATTTTGATACTAAATACTGATTGCTTAGGTAATAATGAGTGTACTTCATAGTATAATGTATACACTTTTACAAGTATCACAAGTTTCTTCAACTAAAGTGTTTCAAACCATTTGCATTTCATTCCCGTTCCGATATAATATTATTCTTTGAAAAGGCTCAGCAGAACTTCTGCGGTGCAAACAGAGAGAAAGCGTGACGCATATTGGAAATAACTCTAATAGTTTTCTCTAATAAAAAATTCAACGGATAAGGGTTAAAAATGATGAAAAAGATTTATTTTTCAATTAAATAATGACAAAGGTCCAGGTTTTAGATTTATTATAATCGTAAATTTATTATATTTTTCATAATCTATATCTGTTACGCCTTCACGACTAAACCGCTGAACGGATTGATTGATGAAATTTGGCATGTAGAAAACCTGAGAAATGCTACTTAACGCAGGCGAAACCACAGGCAAAAACTAGTAATATCCTAATTAACTATACACCTGTTATGTTTGAAGGGGTAAGCAGAGACGCTTTCCATAATTATAAACAATTTGAATTAAAACATTTCGACGATCAACATAAGAGTATCTGTCCTTTTTTGAGTTCACATAAGGTTCTTCGCTCTAGCTCTAATTTATTTCTCGTGGATGGAATAGAATGGCTATCAGGTCCTCAAGATACAGGCACCGTCTAGTTTGGGGACCGCTGAGCTATTTATCATGTAATTAGATTTTATGATAAATAAATGATTTTATTTCACAATTCTGGTATTCCTTGAAGGTGTGAGCAAAAGTCAGTTGTGTTCGAATTTCTTAGACAGGATGTCATCGGGAATTATAATATTTTCCTTGTGTGATAATAGGTACTCGCTGTTTTTCGTTTGTGTCTTCAGAATCTTGTCGTTTCCTTCAACGAATATTGTTCGCGTCGTCGTGCTCAAGTGCGCGTTAGGCCTAAGTGCATCATCAAAGAAAGGGTATTACTGGTACATTCCTTTGCTACGTTCATTCGTTTCCAATTATTTCTGAGTGAATAGACTGTCTCAAGTATTTGCGGCTGTGCTAAGTTAAATACTTAGTGCATTTCGGATGAATAATTTGTGTTTTAGTCCTTGTGGCGGAGAATAATTATAATTAAATCAGGGCAAGTAAGGTCCGTATCAAGTTGAATTCCTTTGTTGGTCTAGTATGAAGGTTGTTAAGTGCGACTGTTTTGCGCAAGATCCTGTTTTCGATGCCTGGGTCAGGCAAGGCAGGCATTGATCAAATCCTGAATTTCTGTCCAGTTGATGGCTGCCGGTTCCAAATAGTACCTCTCCATCTCGTCATGTTGGGTGAGAGGCGACTAAGGGAAAATCTAGAAGATACCCAGCAGCTTTCCTGTACCTTTACCAACAATATTCCGATCCCAAGCCGCCTCCTAAGGGGAAGGCCTATGTTTAACAGTGGACGTCCAGCTGCTGAAGATGAGTGGCAATGAACTCACCCCTATTTATTACATGGGGCCTATAACTAGGTGTAAAATACACTTCTGCCTTCCCCTTCGGGGAATACGGGTATTATAATAAACATAAATAGTACACTTGTTTCCTAGAACAATGTCAAGAGACCACTAAAGCCTAATATAATACAGTATTACACAAATTACTTTTATTAAACACCCTGTATAAAGTTGCAGGTGATTGCACTTTTATGAGCACCCTCTAGTTTTCAGCCTTCCACCCGAGTATTATGAGACGCTTAACGTTCGCGCTTGTTTATTTTATGGGGCTGGCAGAGCACCAAGTTGTGTTAACCCTGCACGCATTGTTTGCAGCAAAACATATTTCATTTTTATTCTTTTTGAAATAAAAAGTAGTAATTATGTTGTATGATACACGGTTTCATGAGGTGTTTAATTGTAATTAAATTGCTTGCGATAAATCCGAAGATTTTTTGAGAATAATCTCAGTAGACTTAGATACTGGGCTGATAGTTTGGTTATATTACTTCCAGTTTTACCAATCAATGTCTTTGTATAAGTTTGCGACATTTGGGTACACAATGATAAATACATCATATTTGTAGCACTTATATCAAAATTCCCGTCAGTAACAAAATCTCATTAACCCTTCACCAGCAGTCGTAACACATTTCTAATACCCGTGGCACAGCAAACCACGTAGCACCCAATGTGTTAAGTGTAGCAACGTTAAAAACCCATCTTACCCAAAAGTTCTCCGCCTTAAACCCGGGCACCTGGTGATGGGTGGCCCCCACATGCCTCACGTACGCGAAGAAGGCGTCAATGTCCCCCAACCCCTTGATTCCCTCGTCCAGGGTGTGCATCACCTTCGTGGCGTGTTCCGCCAACTCCTCGGAACTAGCTTGAGCCTCAGGTGTCTTCAGCTCACATAGCTTGTCGAATAAATGGAGAAGGTCTTCGTTTTCCTCGAAGAGTCTGGAAAAGTTGGAGATTTTTAAATGAGTGAGATATATTATGTATGTCTTTGTTTGTCATCTTGGCTGTATTTTCCGCAGGGCTGGTTAAAAGATAATATAAAGTAAAAAAACATTAATTACTTTTTGAACTTAAAATTACATAAATATAGGTCTCAAAAATGCCATTCTATCACCGCTTCCTAATACTATGGCTAGGTAGAAGAAACGGTGCAACAAAATGCCTAGCAGCTAAACCCTAAAATAACACATATCCATTACATTAAAATTATATTATTTATTTAGATTATTTTTTTAAAGGAGAAGGAAAGTCTTGCACTTATTTAGTCTTATCGGTAGCCAGTGGTGTTTAAAATGTATCATGTTTTTTTTACAACGTAACAGTGATCCATAAAACATATTAAAACAAAAATAAAAACTCAACATCAATTTACCTAACAAGAGTTCCAACAAAAAATAAGTATCATCATTATAAGCCAGAAGACGTCCACTGTTAAACAAAGACCTCCCTCTGATGTAAGGGGTGCATAATCCCCACGCTTGGGGATCGCAGTATTGGTGGAGAAGTTACTGAAGACGCTGTTAAATTTATATACACGGAGCTTCGAATGACAAGTAGCAATGACATTTCTATTATTTATTACAGGTAATATTAAAACCAAGCAACCACCCCCCCTTTCCTTCCGTGGGTGTCGTAAGAGGCGACTAAGGGAAAATCCAGGAGATGGGCAGCAGCGTCTTCTGTATCTTCATTATTAACACTGCGATCCCCAAGCCGCTTGCCAAGCGTGGGGATTATGGCAACCCCCCCTTTAAGGGGGAGGCTTAGTTCAACAGTGGACGTCTTCCGGCTGATGATGAATGTATAAGTATTAAGATTAATCTATCAAACTTATAAAACAACGTCTCACATTGAACAGAACACCGCGCATTACTTTTGTTCCGCGCCGCGCATTGTTCAAGAAACAAAGCATTTATTCATTCGCTCATTAAGTGAACGTTTTGACAGTATTATGCGCGCTACTGTGGCGCAGATGTGAATTATTATAATATAAGCTGAGTACCCTGCTGTTAGCAGCGTGATGGACTGACAAGGCTGCGGACTTGTACACGCTTTAAATATACGAGGAGATGGGAAATCAGTAACATCCCGTTCATTAGTTGCTATTATTTGGAACGTTGACAGCTGTTGGTGACTGAACAATGATTGTTAATGTGTAGTATTCATCGAGTGTGTAGTGTACGAAGTCGTGTGTTTCATATTCCACTAAAATAGGGCCTCCATTGTAAACAGTAGCATTCAGAATTTTTCTTTTGTTCATCTGTCATTTAACAAAAGCAAAACACAAATACGGGCCTTATACAAACTTTCTCTACCTAGTTCACTTTCCGCGACTTATTTCCAATTATTGGGCTAATTTAATAATCAATTATACATTATTAATGTATAATAATAACCTGCCTATAGTTACTAGCTTTAGTTACCTACTAGTTTTAGACGTATATTTTCTCTAAAACTTACTGAGAAAATACAAAAATAACTTGAAGTATTTAGCAGTTAATTAGGCCTACTTAGCATTGCTAGTGGACTAAGCTGAACAACAAATTGGATGATGCTTATAAGCAAAAACAGGTTAGTCATCACATCATCATAATCAGCCGGAAGACGTCTACTGTTGTACAAAGGCCCTTAGAACGCTACAATGAACGACAGCTTGTCAATTGCATCCACCGGTTGCCCGCAATTCTGACGATATCGATGGTCTACCATTATAGGTCCCTCATTGAGTAAATTACCACTGTAAAAAAAACATAGCTGGCGAAATGTGGGTGTACTATATGTGCACCTCTGCCTACCCCTCCGGGGAATACAGGCGTGATGTTATGTTATGTTTATTACCGCTGTAACCGTACCGAAGATTGTCTCATACAAAAATCCTCAATAACTCTGTATCGAGGTCGGAGGACAACACTCTTTTAGCGAGGCGACGCGGACCTGTAGAACTGAGTCATCAGCCAGCCGTTACACAGTTTGTTAACAGATCTGACAACTTTTGTCCCGTTTGTTTATTCTTAATCACGACGGAACCAATTTAACTTTGTACTTCCTTGCTGTACCTTCAGGCTGCCCTTAGGATACGACACAGTTGAATGACAGAGGATTCATTATAAAACATTCGGTTTTCTTCCAAGAATAGACCCATTAACTCAAGCTGTAACAATATTAAGTTTCTTCTTATCATATGGTTAATGAACAACCTGGTGTTACAGTTTAAATCGCCTGTAGGCCTCTGAAATAGCTTTACACACCGTGGAAAAATCTCTCAGGTGTGCCGGTTTCCTCATGATGTTTTCCTTCACCGTTTTTAGCAACTGATAATAACAAATTTATGGTAGGTACTAGGTACGCACATGAATTCGAAAATACATTGGTGCCGGGGTTTGATCTAGCGACATTTGACTTGTTAGTCCAACGATCATTCCACTCGGCTAACACTGCTATTCAATATTCATTATTATTGTTCATATAATTGGTTCATATAACTGGCGAAATGTGGGTGTACCATACGTGCACCTCTGCCTACCCCTACGTGGAAAACAGGCGTGATGTTCTGTTCTGTATATAATTGGTATGGCGATCGATCATTTTACTGAAGAAATTAAAAATGTGAAATACCTACAAGAAACCAAATTGAAACTAGATTTAAATAATAGGATCGCTTTGCAAATTAAAACACAATTTTATATACAGTCTTTATCCGTAAATTAGATCAAGCCTGAATTTACCGATTTCAGTATTAGGTTCCATTTTAAATAGCTCGAGTCTATCTCCTTATAATCGTAATTGCGACCTTCGCACAAAGTAACTACGTTTTGTTCAATTTTCACTGAAAATGGACCTTTAATATGGCAATATCTTAGCTCCCAAGCTCAATAACGAAAGTCTTTTTATATGGTCACACGTTTCTTCAAATCATTTTTCATTGGAGTTAGGTTTTCAAGTGTGAGGTCGTTACCATTCGAGGTATAAAGCTAGGAATAAATTGTGTTCGTATGTCTTTGAAAAGCTTGACAAATCGTGTGAGTATAAAGGTTATTTCACACAGTTGTTTATTTGCTGTGATTGTTCCACAGCATAGCATTGCGAGTGGTAGCGAAAAATAACTCGATTTTTTTATGACCAGTGCCCTCACTATGAGATAGTAATGCAGGACATTTTCCCTTGTCGAAGTGAAACGCTGCTACGCGCAGTATAGGGCGGCGCTTCCACTTATATCAACACATCAGAAATTATTTGGACATTGGCCAGGTGAAGACCTTAAACCGAAGAATTCTTGCTCATAAGGCTTGGGATATTTTTGGATTGCAGCAAATAGGAATCACTTGCTTACCCTTCTGGAAAAAAACGTGGTGGAACGTGACATATATAGGTGTTGTATTCGTAAAAAATGGTAATAAGTCAATCTTTTGGCTAGTGTAAAGGCATCTTTATGAGACTGACCATAATCTGAGGACCCACGTAAATCTTGACTTGACTTGAAATCAAAACTTGAAAAACTGTGAGACGTAGGTGTAAATAGCTTTACAATGTAAGAGAAATAAGCTCTTGTTGGTTGAATGATTAATGCGTTGACGAATGCAATGTATTTATAGACGTCTTCAACAGTTAAGTGGAAATTAAGTCGCTGTTTTTTATAACAGACAAAATGTTTAAATAGCAATGGTCTCTCGCAGCTCACAACCGAGAGGAATGGAGGAGAGAGAGAGTATTTCATAGCTGAAAAATGAATGTTATAGGTACTTATATGGTTTCTGTCATCCTAAAAGGCTTCGTACGGTTTTTGTATTAGGGTATCGGTTTTTTTCAGGCTTATAAAAATATTAGTTGGCGATCCTAAAGGCTCCTTCTTCCTTCCATGTAACCATACCGTTTATTTAGAGGTTGATTAAGCGCCACACGCAGATTTCAAAACGAAAACCTTTACTTTACTTAGTGTTAGTTATCATTAAAAGTCTCTGAGTGCGGCGGTAAGTCTTTTAAAGGATGAAACACGACAGTATTCTCTTTAAAAACAATAAAACCGTTTTGTTACGAAAGTGAAATCGCGTAACACACAGACAACATTATATAACCTATTGTGAAGTCTTTATTTTCCAGTGTTTACAGTAGAAGCGTGTTTATTCTGCTTCTAAGAGTCTGTACATTCAATTAATTGCACGACAGTCGAGAGAATGCCACATGAGACCTCTTAAGAAACAAATGGTTCCTTTATTCGACCATTGTGTGAACTGAATATTCTGTAAACTTTCTACACAATGGTTGTGACGTCAGTCATCCGTCTTCCCACTTCGTGTAAACAAAAGTTGTTTTTCGTTAATTAGTGGACCTCTATTCCAAGTTTAATTAACCTATTCTGAAGTTTGGTCTTGTAGGACTTCATAAGAATGTGATGCGTCGGGGTTATCTTTTTAAAATTATGACCAACTTAGGTTATATTTTGTATAAATGATTTTAATCTTCGTCTGTTCTAGTTTTTTTTTAATATTTTTTTTCGTTACCATGGATACTGAGTCCTTCAGTCGACCATCTGTTCTGTTGTTCTAAAAATTACTCTCATTTTCCACCCAAGTTCCAAACTTATAAAATGCTAGGCTTCCATTAAATCTAGGCGGGTTCCGTAGCCTGCTGGTTCTCATGCGCTCAAGCCGTACGCCCAACGATATTGGCTACGTGACTGGCGAGCCAGCAGCCTCCTTAGCATCAGGAACTTAGATTGCATCGAGACTGGAAGCCAATACATACTGATTTACAGTAGCACTATGATTAATTTTGATAGTGTTTATATGACTTTTTGTATCTTTTTGCATGTTGCCATGCTAGGCTTAAATTTAAATTGATAAAGGAAACTTGAAAAAAAAAACCTGCGACTTTCGCCGTACCGTGGCGTCGCTCTGCCAACTGAGCCACCGTGTCACAGTCGCGGGTTCGAATCCCGCTCGTGTCGATAATTTTTCAAGTTTCCTTTATCAATTTAAATTTGATAGTGTTTGTTC
This sequence comes from Abrostola triplasia, assembly GCA_946251915.1. NCBI lineage: Eukaryota > Metazoa > Arthropoda > Insecta > Lepidoptera > Noctuidae > Abrostola > Abrostola triplasia. The sequence continues at coordinate 970,572 of OX276434.1, read as the reverse complement.
TCAGGATGTCAGAAAAGCGTATTCCTTTATCTGTCAAGACGCGACTACTGAGCACGAGGTCCTGGGTTCGAATCCCGGGTCGGGCAAAGTGTTACTGGATTTTTCCATCAGGTCATTCTCAGTAGCAGCACGGAGTCTGGATTTGTGCCCGGTTGATGGCAATAGGCTCGCCCCCTATTACATTGGGACTTAAAATATAACTGGCGAAATGAGGGTGTACTATATTATGTTCACCTCTGCCTACCCCTTCGGGTAATACAGGCGTGATGTTTATGTCAAGACGCCTAAAGGCCATTGTTTTATTATTGTGTCTACAAAACGTGACAAGCGAAAGGCTATTAAAAATATTTAAACATACACAATACCGAAACTTTTATTTCTTTTTTACCCGAGTACGGCAAAACCAAAAGGGAGGGTTATGATTTTGGCAGTCTATGTATGTTAGTTTGTACGTTTGTATTTACGTGTGTTCCACCGTAGTGCCTTACCTACCTTACCGATTTTGAGGTATAAGATGTCAATAGATTATTAAAAAGGTACGGGTAACATAGGCTATACAAATTTGCCCTACATTTAATACGGTGGATTAAAAACGTAAATATCAGACCTAAAAAAGTACATAATCGTGACATGTTTGATAACAAAAGACAGGTCCTGACACAAATCCAGACTGTGTGCCACTACTGAGAATTACCTGATGGGAAAACCCAATAACAGTTTCCCCGACCTGGGATTCGAACCTAGGACCTCATGCTCAGCAGTCCCGCTTACCGACTACTAGACTTACAAGGCAGACGCTAATGAGGCAGTCAGTTCTATAGCTGATACTTAATTGATTCTAAATCCGTTTGCATTAAAACTTGCAAAAGGTTTGCTTAGTGCTTATTTCATCTAAAATTAGCCTCATAAGTGCTATCACCGTGTAGTGTGTTCGAAGCCGTACGCCCACCACTCTGCATTATTAAGTTGTAAGTGTTGTAACCTCCATTCATGGCTAAAGTGTCCGTAATGGAGTCATCACTTACATTGTGACGTGAGTGGCACGCAGGCATAAGACTATGATAGTTTATAAATGTTGTCGTGGTAGCCTAGTGGTTAACATAGCGGATTTGTATGCACAAGCTTGCAGGTTCAAACCCGGGCAAGTTTCAAAGTGAAAAAGAAAGAAGTTAAACATTAGTTAATAGGAGCCTATTGCCATATCTACATAAATTCATATATATTATATTTGTATACTGTATACTATATTAACAAGCGCCAAACTGAAGCAAATTGTAAGTACGCTGTTGGAACAGGGACAACTTGGTCGGTCGAGTGCGAGTGCACTTATAAATTAAGTGGAGTTTAGGAATGTGTGCTACCTCAATCATAGGCACTTCGCGTTCCTGAACGGACAAGTATGTCAGTTTGATTGTGAGAGTATCGTCAATATTACCTACGTTATTCGCAACACAAGGTATATTTTGGTTTTTCGCGTAGCCTCGCTGCCTCGTTAGTCTAGTGGTCGCTAATCGCAAATGCTGATCATGAGGTCCTGGGTGCAAATATGGGTTAGGCAAAGTGTCATTCAGTTTTTCTCGTATTCCTCAATAGCATCACAATGTCAAGATTTGTGCCTGGTTGGTGACATTAGGTTCACCCACTATTACTTTGGGAAATAACTGGCGAAATGTGGGTGTACTACACGCCTCAGCCTACCCCTTCGGGGAATACAAGCGTGATTGTGCATTATTATTGTAGGTATCTTTTATTTTAGTATCTAATACAATTCTGGAGTCCTATCTTCCTTGAAACATCTTGTCTTAAACCTAGTATAAATCTTAAGTCGGAGAGTAGTAGACTTCATTGCCAAATTCCTACCGAGCTACCAACTATATTACGAGTATGCATGCTTGACGCAACGCCACGACGAAGTACTAAATGAAGTAGTTTTCCTGAAGCTCTTATATGAAGCTTATGTGCTTAATAATGGCGTAAAAGTGTATTAAGTTTAACATGCGTTTGGACTTGTAGCTGTGGGAGTAGAGGTGTAAAACCGTAATAATAATTTGCTTAACCTGGTAATGGAAGAAATTGCATATGATTATTCAACTCTGACATGTATTCACTCAGAAGTGTAGCGTAAAATCGAATAGGATAGTGAATATACAACTAAACTGATTACTAGAACTTGAAACCTAATGTACAGCAAATCGCTCTGAACTCTTGGGGTTAATTATGCATGCTAAAACATTGCCAAACAGAACACACTAACTGACGAGAAACCCACTACGTCACAGATAGAACAAGATCTAAGTGGATGCAGTTGGGAATACTAGTTGGTTACGGAACTGTATATAATATACACAAAACGATTTGTGTGTGTTTGGGTTGTGTATGTATGTTAGGTCGCTTTCATAGAATCATATCAGCATAACATGACTCATAGATGTATGTATGTTAGAGGGGCTCGTAGCTGTGTGGCTACCGGATCAGTTGATCTGCGAGGTTAAGCCGTGCTCACTGCGGTCAGTCTTATGATGGGTACCCGTTTTCACATGTCGAGACCCCATGTGCTTGGGAAGGCATGTTAAGCCGTTGATCTTGCGCCTGATCTCTCTCCGGTCGTGTTGGTCTACCGTCCCATCGCACTTTGAGAGTGAGGGAATAGGGAGTGCACCTTTGTTTGCGTGCATACTTGAGCACTATAATATCTCCTGGGTAGTTGGCTAGTCTCATCTGAGAAAGCCGCCATGACCTAAATTCGGTTAAAACATTATTATTGTGAAGTCACAAACGGCGCACAAATTCACAATTCATAATAATTGATGACCTGCGTAACGTACGGAATTAATACATTTCACCTAATATGATTCTGTTAAGTAATGAAATGAGTATGATTCCGCTTTTTAACGAATCCATTTTATGAATTGGAAGAATTCCCTACGATCTGCGCATTAAAATTTTTACTTTTTGAGTAATTGCTTTATTATTATAGTGATACATGTAAGATTTTTAAATAGTTCTACAAGTTTCTGGAATAAACCTTTTATTTTTTTATTTATTTTATTATTATACATTCTTCTTCTTCTATAAGTGCCGCTCCAATAAATGAAGGTCTGCTACCAGCTATTGGACTCTATTTCTATCTTTAATGATACTTTGATGTGATCCAAAAGTTATATTTGGTACTGTTAAAGTGCGATAAATAGATAATTTGTTGAATTTGAAACTGTGTCCAAACTTCCAAATTGGACCTACGTTTGTAATTACCGAAACCGTGCGACTCGAGTTGAAGTTGAAAACGAGTTCTAAAAGTTAAAGTTTCGAAGGTTTTTATTTATGTAAGCTGTTAACAAGCATTTCTTCGCATCATCATCATCATCAGCCGCAAGACGTCCACTGTTGACCAAAGGCCCCCCCTTAGAATACATTATTCTTCTCATGACTATGGAATTATGATTTAAAATATCTATCACGATCTAGAATGAAGCTTTACAAAACTAAAAAAACATCACTATAAAATCAATCACTATTAAAATGGAAGCTAGTAATCGAATTGAATTATCGCACTAATTGGGCCAATGTTTAAACCTACAAACAACATACTAAAACGAGAACATCTCATAATTAAATCACACGCTCAAACAGATTAACCACTATACTAATATTGGATTATTGTAATTATAAATGCCCACAAATCATTTAGTCATCCACAGTTGGGGACAAACGTAATTTATGCAAGTCGTTACTGCACGTCGGGGTAAACTGACAGGTTATCGTAGGCTTGGCATCAGGGATTACTGTATTCATCGCTGTCAAGGAACAGTGGAGTAGGGGCAGCTGGATGAGGCCGGCACAGAGGCGTGGAGTCTGGCACTTAAGAGAGGGCTATTCTCAGTGTGACAGCAATGATATTATGCCACTTTATGCTAAGCTAGGTCGGTGTTGTACATAAAAGGATCTAAACTAGTGCACATTGACATTGATTAAGCCACATTATGTAGTGTTGACTGCTTGCAGTGGTCGCTAAGCGCGACTGCTGAGCATGAGGCCCTGGGTTCGAATCCCGCGTCAGGCAAAAGTGTTATTGAGTTTTTCCATTAGGTAATTCTCAGAAGCAGCTCGGAGTCTGGATTTGTGCCCGGTTGATGGCAATAGGGATAACATAGCTGGCAAAATGTGGGTAAAGACACCTCTGCCTACCGTCACAGTCTTCTAATTTTAACAACTTTTCATAAGAATAATGTTTCTTCAACTTATGGCGATAAGTAAAACTAAAATCATTATTTTTATATGTTCACATAGTACATGTCAGACTATACGTCACGATTGAATGAATTATTCGTGAGAGGATGACTGCTTGTGCACTTGTGACGTTCTGTTTGGATTCAACGCCGTCAATTATGCATGCCACACGTTGCTGGGGCCAGACTAGCGACTGGGAGACTCTGACAGTGATTTCATATTCTGTTCAACTGAGATTTGGACGGTTAATCAAGGAACGTTCGGCTATTATAGTGCCGAGTGGTATCTGACCTAGAATTGACCACCTCCTTTCCTCCCGTGGCTGTCGTAAGAGGCGACTTAAGGAAATTACAGAAGATGGGAAGCAGCGTCTTCTGTAGCTTCACTACCAATACTGCGATGCCCAAGCTGCTTGCCATGCTTGGGATTATAGCAACCCACCCCACTCTAACGGGAAGGCCTTTGTTTAACAGCGGACGTGTTCCTTCTTTTACATACTCGCTTACTTACTAAAAAGAGAAAATCAAATTTTACATAGGTTTTTTATGCGATTCTGCGTTTTTACCCGATTGCGCCAAAAAGAGGGTTATGGTTTTCGGGTGTTGCTAAAGTCTTAAACAAGTCTCTCTCTCTATTTACTCAGCCCTCGTAAAAATCGGTTACTTTTCAACCATGTGCTATCAACAGTTAAAAATAGCAGTTCCAATTATTTCCAGAAATACGTGACTAAAACACACTGATTGTGCAAACATCGATACTAAACAAACTGGGCAGTGTGGAGGTCTTATCCAACCCGATGGGGGGGAAAACGGTAAACATAGAATAATTTGGGCCTTTTCCTTTTGTTGTGAAGCGTACAATAATTGTTTATGGTGAATTTTGTTTACTGTACTTCTTTGTTTGTTGAACCTTAATGTGAATTGGTTTTGCGTAAATCAACTGAGGCATTTTTTTGAGATTCTTGACAGACCTCGACACAGTGTTTAATTTGCGTGCTGATATAATTCAATGCACTAATGAACAACACTGCAGTAACAAGCTTAACGAATATAACATATCATCACGCCCGTATTCCCCGAAGGGGTAGGCACAGGAGCAGATGTACTACACCCACATTTCGCCAGTTATGTTATGGGTTACGAATATAACATTATCAAGATACTCGCATGTTCTTGAATACGAAATGAATACCAGCTTTTATTAAATTGGGAATTTACAACTTTTATAGGCAAATAAATAATATAATATCAACACCTTTCATAATTATCAGATTTTTGTTGACTCAGGAAACAGTGAGTTTCAAGGGATTTCTGTTTTAATTTATTTAATTAACTCTTTATTTTATACCAAAAATATACGCTTACAAATAACATTTTGCACAAGTAACTTACTAACTAAATAATGCACGAGGGCCTTATCGCGCACGGCGCACTTTTGGGCCTAAAGTATACACCTTTTTAAGACCAAACTTTAAAACACTATTCAGACCACATGTGTAACCCATATGACGATTTAACAACCTGCCACTCCGAAACTACTTCAAACGTAGGGGGAGGAGGTTGAATTCACCCCTAATCGTTCGATGTCGTTCAAGCCGGGTGGCATACGAATTTCGGTGGTAAAATAATGGACCCGCTCACCCGGAACGAGTGAATGAATAAGAATGAAATTAAATTTCATTCGTTCGACTGAATTATGGTTGATTTTGGCTGCTGACATTTTGGACCACATTTTTATGAGTTATTTCATTTGAAGTCGAGTTTTCCAGTGTTATAATTTTAGAGGTTTTAACTTGATACACATCTTGCAGCCCGATGCAGTTCACTGCTGGATATAGGCCCCAAGGAATATTATGCTATAGGAGAACTATCGCCATTTGGCATGATTGTAATACACCTATATGTAGGTCCTAATACTGCGAATTAAATTTAAACTACTTGATATTGTTTGTTTGTTTATAGAAGTTAACATTTTATCTAGATGAAATACTAGAATCTCTTTGTTTATTCTTGTCTGAGTTAAAACATTTAAAATTCTTATTGAAAATTATACCAGCAAACAGAATCTCATATACTAAAACAAATATTATCTTAAAGCAGTCGGGTAAAAAGGATATTACGAAAGATATAATACGTCTGAAGCGTGCTTTGCTTTGTGGGGAAAAGATTAAAGGAACGTACAGTCGGCAGCGAATGTAGCTTAACATTTTCGTTAAAACTATTTTCTTAACAAGTAAATACTTTTCTGTAGACCGTACGTTTTAAGCTGCAGCTGTAAGGTCTGTGTTTTTGATTAATCTTTATTTCATGTAGTTGGAAATTTACGGACTACAGTTTTGATCCTCAAAGTGAAGGGATTATGGGGTAATACACTATTGAAGTCAAATAACTATTGTAAAAAAAAAATATCTTTCGAAGTCTACATACATACCAGTTTGCTAAATCTTCGAATTCGGATGTTCTTCGGTAAATACCTTTTATACTTTTCGAGTAAATATTTTTTAACAATTTACATTATAATGATGTACATGTATATTACAATATATATACAAATTAACCTACTTTAAAACCAAATAATATACACAAGTGAATAACATAAAATTAAGCATTGAAGTATTCGTCCTCATCGCTGTCGCCCAAATTTTTGTCCCGTGCGGGAATCGAACCCGCAACCCTTAGCGCAGCAGTCCATACTCCAATCGCAAAGCCACTTCGCCAATCAGGATTGATGAAGGATTTTAACATGTGTTTTGGGACACTTGGTGTACTGTGATATTACACATTCTACGAGGTATTTAGTGGTTTTCAACATAGCAATGCATCGATGCAACCGCAAAAAAAACAATGGGTGTATATTTTAAAGTAATCAGTTTGATCGACCAGTGCTTGCGCGGCAGCCGATGACGTCACAACGCCAAATTCACGCGTCCACCGCCACCGGGCTTTGAAAGCGTTATATTGTTCAATGAATTGGCTTGCGTGCACGTATGCAAATTAAACGCGACTACTGATTTCATTCGGAGTTTTATTGGCTTATTTATGTTTTACGCAAGGCTTAATTATAGGTTCGCCTGCTTGACATGCTGTCCGGGTATTTGAATTACCCTTTTGCAATACGTTAAAATATGATTTGTGTGAACAAGCATAACGAGAGGTGAATAATGTTAAAAATTGCCTAGCGTATCCTTCATCTTCTTCTTATCGTATGGTTGATGAACAACCTGGTGTCAGAGTTAAAACATCATTGAAAAACCTCTCTTAAGTACCGGTTTCCTCACGATATTTTCCTTCGCCGTTTTTATTGTGATATTTACCAAAGTGAAAGCGAGACGCCGTTACGTGCAGTGTAGTGTGGCATCACACTTCCCCAAAGGAAACTGTCCTGCTTTAACAGTTCGTAGTAAGGGGGCAGTTATAAACTCTGTTTAGTTCTACGTGTTGACTGCCTCGTTGGTCTAGTGGTCGCTAAGCGCGACTGCTGACCACGAGGTCCTGGGTTCGAATCCCAGGTCGGGCAAAAGTGTTACTGGGTTTTTCCATTAGGTAATTCTCAGTGGCAGCACGGAGTCTGAATTTGTGCCCGGTTGATGGCACTAGGCTCGCCCCCTATTACATTGGGACCTAAACATAAATGGCGAAATGTGGGTGTTACTATATGTACACCTCTGCCTACCCCTTCGGGGAATACAGGCGTGATGTTATGTAGTTCTACGTTTATATTTCTGCAAGTTCTGTTTAACTAATGAAAGCTGTTTGTATTTGCAGGAGGTGAGAACTGTCCACAAAACCGACTTTTGAAGTCGTAAGGAAGAAAACATCCATCAAGTGAACCTATTTGTCCCAAAATATAATTTGTCATATCTGGAAACGTCCCTCTTAATTAATATGGTTTCCTACCCTAAAGACAACTTGGAGGGTGAATGTCCCAATTATCGGCGAAGCCATTGTTGATATAATTTTCTGTACACAATTAAACAACTGAACACAAGGATTTCATATTGTATAAGCAAACAGGGTTAGTTATTTTCGACCGAAATCATCCAGACGCGAATGTTTGGGCTCGAGTGTTTTAACAGTTACTGTTTATGATGTTATTTATTGGATTTCCAAACATCCAGAGGTAAATATATAAATCTGTAAGATAATGTGTCTTGCAATTGTATTTTTAAGATATTAAGTTGGAAGCTTACAGTCTAGTCTATAAGTATTAGTAAAAGATAAGTATATACATATAGGTAGATTACGTGTCTAATATATTTTTTTGTATTGGTCTTGAAAGATCAACCTTTTACAAGTTGCAGGCTTTTGGGCTTCGACTTAGTTTAAAATTCTTTGACGTGTCCCCTTACATTGGCACCTTTAACGTAACTGGCGAAATGTGATTCTACTAAGACACACCTCTGCCTACTCCTACGAAGAATACAGGCGTGAAAATGTAATTCTTATCAACAGAACTACGACGAATGGTGTGTTTTCAGGACTTCAGGTAACTATACTGCCTTGGAATTCGACCGGTCTTTATGTATATAAGTTAAGAGGAAACTCGGACAGAAATAGAGACTGTTGCGTGTGATGTTTTTATTTTTGTCTGGCTCCTCAAGTAAAAACGCGTCGTAGGTAAGAACGTGTTTTGTTTTCATGAAAGTTCTGGTTTTGTTTTGTTGTTAAGGAGTTTGTTACCCATAGTTTAATTGTTACTTTAAGCGCCATTTTGCGAATCATCAGACATCTTTTACTACAACAATAAGTTAGTTATTCAAAATCCATTTTGTTTCCAAACTGCAAAAGCCTTTTTAACATACAAATCAAAGTAAACTGGCAAATATTCGGCCTTGTATAAAGTACGTGTATGTAAACAACAAAAACTACACTAGGCTGCAAAAGTAAGTACCTACTATAAAAGTTAGAGAATTAAAATTAAAAACGTTTTTAGCAAATTTTGTCAGCTCTTTTTGGAATTGTAGTGATTTTTTTGAGTCTTTTTTCAACCTTTGTATTTGATTTACATAACATCACGCCTGTATTCCCCGAAGGGGTAGGCAGAGGTGCACATATAGTACTCCCACATTTCGCCAGTTATGTTTTTAGGTCCCAATGTAATAGGGGGCGAGCCTATTGCCATCAACTGGGCACAAATCCAGACTCCGTGCTGCCACTGAGAATTACCTAATGGAAAAACCCAGTAACACTTTGTCCGACCCAGGATTCGAACCCAGGACCTCGTGCTCAGCAGTCGCGCTTAGCAACCACTAGACCAACGAGGCAGTCAGAGTATTTGATTTACTCAAAAAGCATTTGCAATTCCAAAAGTGAGATACTTATTTTGCAGGCCAGTGTATATGAATTTATATATTCCCTTGTGCTCCAGGCGTAAAATAATATAATATCTACTACATTTCATATTCATTCTGCCATTATTAAAACATAGTGGTGCGGACAATGTCACCAAAATATAACGGGCTCTAATATCGAATGAAATAAAGGTCGTAATCGGAATTTTATGTCTTTTATGAGCCTATTCGGTGCCCAATAAAATGGAAGTTAACCTGTCGCCTAGCCTGGATGTTGAACCTACGTAAAATTGAGACCCGTAGGCTACTAATATTGCTTACTGATTAAATCTAGGGTTCTCGATATAGAAAATCTATTTACTAGCCGAGGTTAGAGCGTAAATATTTCATTATCACCTAAATGAAATAAGTTTTATCAATATTGAGGTTATATTCAAATTGTAATATACCTACTCATATTTGAATTTTTTGCTTTCATTTGGGTAAAATCCAAAACTTTTGGATTTTTGCTGTTTGCTTCGGTTTTACGCGCATCCGAATTATTTCAGGAGTAGCTACTGTCTTCATAAATTATAGCCTTTGTGCTACTATGACGTATAATGTAATTATTGTTAAGTTTAATCAAAATTCGTTCAGTAGTTTTTTGCATACTCACAAATCATTGTATTTTGATAGATTTGTTTCTACGTCATGCGCAGTTCCTAGTGCTAAATACTGGCAATGTGATGTAATATTAGCTATTATTTACAATTCCTAATTCATTGTTTTTCTTAACCCTCTACGTCTTCTCTTCACGCCATTTTTACCTGTTTCCAACCTTATCCAAGTTTACGTTTCAATGAGCAGAATAATTTAAAAAATGAAACAAATGACGATCTATATTTTCTACCTTCAGGAGTAAATATTTAGGTGGAAAACAAAAACCATTTTCTACGAAACTGTTTGCTTAAGACTATGCGCATGATGATCGTAGCACACATATCAACCCGGGAAGGGTTCTTCTTTGTATGAAACTCGCTACTGCAACGTACACTAATTGGAATCGTAACGGAATCGCCTCGAACCAGCGCGCGGCGAGCCGTAAGCGCGACGTCGCCTGGCCGTAGCCGAGTCGACGTGTCGCAGCAACTGATCCGCTTTGGTTACGTGGTGACGTAAGGTTGACGCTTATTTGACGACGAGGAGAAACGCGATACGGTGACGATCCCTTTTCGATTTGATAATATGTGTCCTATGACTTTTAACTGTATATTTACATTTATTATGCAGTACACCATTGCATAAAAATATATAGTTCACGAATGTATGCGTAATGCGCAGTTTCATCCCTCCAAATATAGATCTCAAAAAACTAATCGTATTCTTTGAGATACGGAGGCTTTGAGATAAGGTGTTATAAGACCGGTCACCCATCCAATGTATTACCGCAGCAAGTGTTGCTTAACCTCTCAAAGTTACGGTAGGCTGTACATTTTAATGGTAACGTGTTCCTCAGAAAAACCCTATCGGTTTGTTACCGTTTCGCCTAAACCACTGAATCGATCAACATGAAACTGCGAATACTTACATTGTCAAGAATACAAAAAGGACATAGGTTTTCTTTCAGAAACAAGTGCTGTTTCCGAAGAAAAGAACAATAACTTTCAACGGCCGTAATTGTTTTAGGATAAGGGTAGGCATCTTTCGAGTTTCAATTAATGTAAATTTAACGCGGGCGAAACCGCCTGGCAAGCCAAGTAAAACAATAAACAAACATTGCACTCGTACGTAGATATAAGTATCCATCATTACTGCGCCTCCATTGTCTCCGCGATAGTGGCCTTCAAACAAAACACCTTTGTTCTGACAAGCCGGGTTCACCGCTGTCTGCGCGCGCAACACAAATATATATTTGCGTAAAAGAACAGCGCCGGTTGAAGGGTTGAATGCCGGTTTTGTTTGAACTTTTACGACATACCGTAGACTGTGTTGATGAATAGGTTCTATAAGGCGGGTTTCACAGCTGTCCGGGAGACCTGTACGGTCTACGCGTTCGGAAACGAGGGTTCAGAGGTTCAGCACAACACGGTTGTTAGGACGTGGGCAGCTTTGAAGGGGTCTACGCGTCGCTGTGAAGCAATGTTCTAGCGCCTCACGTATGCCTCCGTTCCGGGACGTACGGGTCTTCCAGATAGCTGTGAAGTCAGCCTTAATAGATTTTTAGGTAGGTAGTGGTATATTGACAAAATGTCTCGTTTTCGGTCCCAATCGTGAACCACAAGTATGAATAACTATCTGATGATAGGCATCGTTTGAGTCTAACACTAGTCCGGCATTCCTGTATATAAACGTAAATAAAACCGGCATTTACCTATAGTAAATATAATATGAATCACTCAAAGGTTAACTAGTAGAAAACTCAATATTGCTGTCGCCTTTGTAGGTTTTATTCAAATAACGTATTTGTGAAATTTACATTATCATGAGCAATATACATAGAATATTAATTCAGAACTAGCTGCGCCCTGCGGTGTTACCCGCTACATTTTTTCGAGATAAAAATTAGCCTATGTGTTAATCCAGGTTGTCAGCTACCTCCATATGAAATTTTATTGGAATCCATTCAGTAGTTTTACGTGAAAGAGTAACAAACATCCATCCATACTTACAAACTTTCGCGTTTATAATATTAGTAGAGACGGTTACTGTTTTGAAATATTTTACTACAACCCGTTGGCTTTTACGCGAGTATTTTGTAACAAACATTTACGTGAATTTAAGAGTCATTCTCTGAATAATCCTAGTGTTTAGAATCTAGATCAATTAGTCAAAGGCTTTTAGTCTATATGTGGCGACATTTTAAAAATCGTATATAACGAAAAGTGGGGATTAAAATAGCTTTTGCTAGCAATCTACGATAATTAAAGTGGTGATGTACAGCGTCCGTGTAACCTTTATTCAGGCACAGTTCCAATTTGAGCACTGTCCGGAAAAGAACCGTATATTATGATAGAATGACATAAATGTGTCAAAAGTTCACACAATTTATTTTAACCTTTTAAAATGTTCATTTGTTTGTGGCTTATATGCTAATAAAACAAGTAGTTATAGCCAGATACGTTTGAGTTATGCTTTTAAAGCAATCACTAAAAGTTACCAAAACGATTTGTCTTGTTCTTTCAAATGTAAACGTAATGAAGACGGAAAGAGAACACTCTTAGTGAACCAGTTCACCCATTATACAATGTAACAGAGTGTCATTATTCACCCTTATACGTCGAATAGTAAGTTTTTAAGATTATTGTTCTCCATAGCCATATAGTTATAAAACATTCAACAAAGATTGACGTACTACCATTAGCATACCTCATAATATAGAACTTATAGATTGTGACATAATATGTATAAATGGTAGCTTATCCCTTCAAAAAATACAGGCATACATTATTCGGAAAAAAGCAAAGAATTTAGAAAAATATTCTACAACAAATGAGCATCATTATTTGACTGTATACCAGACTTATATCAAGCATTTATCTACCATTACCAACATACAATAATTGCTCTCCTACAAAATCTACGAGAAAATTCCGTCGGCTTTGTAGCTAGATAGGACTTGGTACTTGGTATGATTGCTTGCGTCATAGGGAAGGTTTTCAACAAAAAGTAATCTTCGTCCGTATGTCTATTTCTATAAATAGAAACAGTTGTATGGCAGTGGCGTTATAGTTCAAATAATACTTGATTTGCCTGGCTTGGATTTTTAGCACTTATACGCCTTTGTGAAAATGTGGGTGTGACGTATTTAGAAACACTTCTGCCTACGCTTTTTGGGTATACGACGTGATGTTTACGTTTAATGTTGTTGTTCTAAAATATATAGACCACTTTTCATAGTACAACTGTTGAGAGATGTTCATCGCAGTAGCAAAGGATTTGGGAACAAAATTATGAATACACCTGATTATATTATTATGGATCACCAATGTGACTGGTATTTCTAAAATACCTACACCTACCTTTTTCAGGGAACCCAGTCAACTTGATTTTAGTACATAGCTATATAAGTTGTCTCATACATAGTTGGTCAGTAGATATAGCTAGCATTCCTCGTGTCTGTCACAGACGTTTGTTTCCTAAGATGGATGGAAACAATTTCAATGGCGCCGTGGTTGCCAGCTATTATCTAAGAACGTGATGTGCACATCTAAGTCATTCGTAAACGTCTTCTACTAGGAATTACTTATGTATCATGATGCGTTTCACAAACATGAAATGTCACATACACAATCACTCTGGACAAACATCTGCGGATCAAACGAGTTTTGCGTGCGGGAATCGAACCCTTAGCGAAGTAGTTCAATCGCTTAGCCACTGCGCGAATCAAGTCGTCTCCCTGTACAGTACACCATGCTTGTTATACCCTAAAGCGTAGATGCAGTGTTCTTTATAAGGAGGCTTCTTCTTATCGTATGGTTGATGAACAACCTGACGAATGTAGAACCCGAAGGTAGACGAATCTCATTCTTAATCTAACCTCTTACAAACTAAAAGAAAGAACAAAATATTTAGAATTGATGGAGCGATGGTAAGAACAATAATTTTTGGCGTTATTATTATGATAAAATAATAGTAAAAGAGAAATTCTTTGTTAAAATTAAGATAGAATGTGTATTATATTGTTAGCTATTTTTTTTATCATAAAATTCTGACAATTTCCATAAAACATCACATGAAAGTTTTTACGATGCTCTTTTGTTTACCTTTATGGGTTCTACTTTATAACACTAGCGTTGCCCGCATATTTGCTTGCGTTAATCTCCTTTCTTTTTGATATGCAAGAAACTGGAATACCTTTGATTTGGCTAAGCGTTACATTCTAGCGTTCAAATAAAGGTCTCTGATTATTTCGAATTCATACCCGTACTATAAAATTAGTCATCGGTTGTTAAAAACGGTGAAGGAAAACATCGTGAGGAAACCGGCACACGTAGCCATGTCAGAGGCTTACAGGCGGTTTAAACTCTGACACCAGGTTGTTTATCGACCATACGATGAAAAGAAGAAGTTGACTAAATGGTAAAATCACTGAGCTCATACGTATACCAAGGAAAATTGCTGGTGTAAGATTCAGATAGTAAAGCGGCCATGTTTTTAATTACATAGAGATAGTGAAAAAGAAAACGGTTATCCGTGGAAAACTTTAAAATATGCATATTTTCAATAGCATAATATTCGTTAGACGAAATTAAATTCCTTTGCATTTTATTTTAAAAGTAGAACGCTTTAAACCTTCTATTGTAAAACGAAGTTCCATTTTTAACTTACCTAACCGTTCTGTTCTCACAAAGAATATAAAAACTTTATTTTATTTATTCATGCTATGAAATAATAGTGCTTATTTTAATATATAGGCACATACGTAATATTATACATTTTATTTCATATAACTCATCAATTATTTCCATCCGAGTAAGCCATTCGATTAATCCGATATAATTTATGAGCTCTTCACTATTTCGTGTCGAAATTCAAATTTTTACGTTCGGAAATTATGGCCGCTCAAATAGATTTAGTAATAATTCATTTTCATATCGATATTTCGTATATTGGCGATAAAATCGTAGATAGTGTTTGTGCAGATTGAGTTAGTTTATTAGTACGTTTCGTTGAATGAGTGCCAGTAACAACACGGTTCTCTGTTGTGACTTATAGCGGCAAGGAGTACCTATATTTTTACCTAAATATTGGTCTGACCCAGTGGAAGGGCAGATTTGGAACAATTTTAATTCAAACGACGTTTTATCGAAGATCATTCCCCTAACTGCTATCTTTTTCTTTAATGATTAATGGTTTTTGAGGTAGAGCACTTGGGCATACTGTAAGTATCAATGTAACGTGCCTTCCGAGTATAGACCCAACGATGAAATAAACCTTTAGGGAAAATACTCAGAAGTAACCTTGGATGGAGCGTAATTCGAAGTATCAAACCCCTTCTCACGTGCGATCTATAAACTCTATCCACAATAATATTCTACTAAGAAGTCCGAACAATAATGCCGTTAAGACAATAATACCCATTGCAACTATCTCAAAATTGAGATTATTTTTGTAACAAAAAGTTATTTAGCTACCAAATAAATGCCAAACCCGTGACATTTCTCAAATGGTTCCGTAATAAACAAAAAGGTTAATAATTATGAATTCTCATTGTAGTGAACGAATGATTCAAATAATTTAACTAATAGGTCTTTTTATCGAGAATCCCGGGTCGTTGCCCCTAGCAACCGCACAATCAATAATTATGATTGTTATCAATATAATCATCCCAGTGGAAACGTTGGGCCCATTTAAACAGCTCACATTAATTCAACAATAGATTTCCACAAAATGATTTCTTGCTAAATTAAGCTTTTGTCTGTTTATTACGTCGTCCATTACGTTTTAAAGCCGTGGGGATTGATTAGGAATACGATTCCATTCCTTTTACAGAAAACCAAGTTGTAAGACACGACAAGGCTGGTTCAGGCCTTCGGAAGTAGGTAAAAACTTATTATAATTGACGAAATGTGAATGTATTTCTGGCACCGTCTTTAACGCGGAAGTGCTAGGCCTAGTCAGAAGTTCTTCCTTGATTGGAGTCTACACATCAACATTATATTCTTCATAATTTCCATGGTCATTGGGACATTCATATGGTCCTACTACACCACATTAATGACCTCCTACACCTACGATTACGATTCACTTCACTAGCAACTGAGGGCATTCTTACTCTTGAACCCCGTTACATAAGTACTTCGTTATGTAAGTTATGTACCTACATTTACGATGAATATCTCTCGTTCTAAATCCGTGCCAGTAGTTTTCAATCTCGCCTCCAATTTCCTCAAAACTCTGGAAGTGCTCGTACGCCAATCGCTGTGATATCGTACGGGTGACGTTTCCAGGTCAAGCCTGGTGTTTCCAGCGGCTGATGTTACGTCTATGATGCCGACCAATATCTGTGTACTTGTGTACGTGTGTAGCTGTTTGTTAGGCTATATGGTACTGTGATAAATGTGTAATTGAAGAATAACGTAGATTTTACCGTTGCATTCAGGGGCGTTCATGATTACTCATTAAGTTTTTACGCTTGAAATCGTTACCTACTTAGGGCTATTTTGACGACCTGATTGTCGGCGTGGTTAAGCCATTGGACTGCTGCGCGGATGGTTCGATTCCCCCACGGGACAAAAAATTATGTGATATGCAGATGTTTGTCCGAGTCTGGGTGTTTTCAAATTCAAATTCAAATTCAAAATGTTTTTATTTCATATAAACCTATTACAGGCACTTATGAAACGTTAGGATGCTAGTTGCACGGTTCCAAAATGTCATTCCAATGGAGAAGAACCGGCAAGAAACTCCAGAGGTTACTCATTTAAAAAGGAAGATGGTACAAATTTGTAAATTTACATATGTAGTTTCATTATGCGACAACAAAGCAAACTAATAGTGATAGAAGGGAAAAAAATAACAAATTGGGCCAAAAACCCACGGTGCAATTAAAACTACTAGCTATCACTATTCATTACATTGTGGTCACATTTACAATATTGATGAAGACCTGGAATCAATTATATAAAATAAATTGCCCGAAAACTGGGCAGAGGTAGAGGACCTACGAAAGTAAAGGAGAAGATAAGGGTCTTCAAAACATTAAGCCTTAATAAGAAAGGGATAATGGTGTTACATTTGCCAGGGAAGCCACATGTGCAGAAGACATTAACTCCAAGCTGTTCTATCATCAACATAATCTTTAGTTTTATAATAAGCTTTCTTGATTAAAATTGCTTTCACGCATGTTTTAAATTTCTTACCGGTAAGATCAGTTATCGTTTTTGGCAGTTTGTTATAAAAACGTATACAATTACCGAGAAATGATTTGGAGTTAGTTCTTGCTAACCTATATTTAGGTACTACTAATTTATGTTTGTTTCTAGTGTTTAAACAATGATAATCGCTATTTATACTAAAATTTTGCAAGTTCCTACGCACGTACATGATATTTTCTAGTATGTATAGAGATGGAAGGGTCAGAATATTGATTAATTTAAATTTTTCCCTAAGAGACTCGCGTGGGCCCATATTATAGATGGCTCGTATAGCCCTTTTCTGTAAAACAAAAATAGAATTGATTTCGGCCGCTGACCCCCACAGCAGGATGCCATAAGACATAATGCTGTGGAAGTACGCAAAATAAACCAATTTAGCTGTTGCTTCATCAGTAAGCTGTCTAATTCTTCTAACCGCAAACGCAGCTGAACTCAACCTGCTAGATAGGGCTGAGATGTGGGCGCCCCATTGCAGTCTGGAATCAATAGTAATACCTAGAAAAACTGTTTCCTGTGTTAGTTCAAGTTTTTCACTATCAAGCATTAGATTTAGATTAGATTGAGGCACGTTAGGCAGTGAGAACTTAAGACATTTCGTTTTTGATGCGTTTAAAAGCAGATTATTAACCGAAAACCAATTGGATAAAACATTAAGGCTATTATTTAAATCAGGAGGATCTTGAACATTTCTATTGACCTTAAAAATAAAAGTTTCTGTATTTGATATTATTTTCATGTATGTGGAAGGCACCTACGATACACACCTCCCCACTAGGAGACATTCCTGTTTTCGTTTTAAAATATAAAAAAGAAACTGTATTTATGATAATGATAACTACCTAAAACGATAATAACGTTTAATAAAAATAAAATTAAATTGGTCAGTTATAAAGGATGGTAGCGGACTTGACTGTCCAGGGTGCACTGGAAACACACCAATCGTAACTCATGAGGCTAAAACTACTAAGTATTATGATGACAAATAAGGAAGCTTTTCATGTACTGAAATGGACAGTAAAGGCTACTAAAGGTATTTAAGAAGAACAAAGACCCATTAAGATAAAAATCTTGACCAAAATTACGCGACGAGACCAAGTGGTCAGCCACTAGTCATTGGCCATGAAATCTTGACTGACGCTGACTCGACCGCTCAATTTAGATCGACATCGTTTTGTGTTCGTCCCTGACCTCATTTCGTTTCAATGTGGTTTCTTATTTCAAATTTGTCGTCGAGTTTGTACTTAATTCAATTTTCGGTAGCTTTGGCCCATTTTGCGGCTAAAAGGTTCACCAGCCGTGAGCACTAAGATGATTTAAATTTTAAAATATACGAATTTCACTTTATATTTAATCTCTATTTGTGTGAGATTTTATCCATTATGTCTTTACTTGAGACTCCTAAATCGGAAAAACAGTAAAAGTACTATTTTGTACAAATAAAACTAAACAGGATGGATTTATTGTGCCCGGCTGATGGCAATAGGCTCGCGCTCTATCACATTGGGACCTAAAATACATAACTGGTGAAATGTGGGTGTACTGAACTGTCTATATGTGCACCTCTGCCTACCCCTTCGGGGAATACAGGCGCGATGTTATGTTATGTAAAACTAAACAGATTTTTTTCCATTATCTGAAGTTGGTTTAGCTGATATAAATTCCGTAATAAACATTATTTAGTGTTCCTTTTGGAGAGGCTCAGAGTCACTCAACGAGCTATGGAGAGAGCTATGCTCGGGGTTTCTTTGCGCGACAGGATCCGGAATACGGAAATTCGCCAAAGAACTAGAGTTACCGACATAGCTCGAAGAATATGCAAGTTGAAGTGGCAATGGGCAGGCCATATCGCTCGAAGAACCGATAACCGCTGGGGAAGAAGGGTTCTCGAGTGGCGACCACGAACCGGAAGACGCAGCGTTGGCAGGCCTCCCGCCAGATGGACCGACGATATCGTCAGAATTGCGGGCAACCGGTGGATGGAATTGGCAAGCTGTCGTTCTTTATGGCGTTCTAAGGGGGAGGCCTTTGTTCAGCAGTGGACGTCTTCCGGCTGATGATGATGAGTGTTCCTTTTCATAAGTTATTCTACTGAATGAACTTACCAAGGCATAGCTTATCCACTGACCAATACACTCTTCGTAAATACATTTTTACGAAAAATAACGTCTTTAGCAGATTCCCTGTCAACGACACTATGAGTACGGACTGTTGACAAGTGTGACACAACATTGAATGGCTTTTAAAAGCTTTTTGCATGGCTTTTATTCAGTATGTCACCACTTAGCAGTTTTATTCTTTATAATTGATAAGATTTATTTGTAAGAACATGGACAAAAGATGTGAAAAAAATTTGATCCATAATATTCTTCAGTTTCCAGTGCACTAATATTTGAGTAGGAACAATATAAGACAACAATAATAAAAACGCACAAATAGCATAGCCTACATTTATTTATTAGAATAGAACGATTAACCAATTACACTATGTATTCAACAAATATAAAACAACAACACATACAAATATTAACAATATAAAACTATACACCCTTTCATTAAACTCTCTCACAGAACTTCAGACATTCCTAACTGCGACAAACATAACCTTATTTTATATCTTCAATGCCTACATGAGTAGGCAGTAATATAAAAATTGGTTTTCCTTAATAACGTTATTCATTTCTTATTTACACCCCATGAAATTCAATTAAGAGAAGTAACTCCTCTAACAAAGGTAACGTGATCATTATATTCTCTGACCTGGCTGATTTCGCCTAATTACCCAATGAAGCAAAGAATCCTCTCAATCCGGTGGGGACCATTAATAAAAACAAAAGACGTTCTCATACCCGCCTACAGCTATAGAAATGATTATGACAATCTCTGTCTTTAATCCCACGGGATAACGCAAATATCCCGATAGTTAATTTCCGAGCATTCGCGTGGGTAGATCAACATTTTGTGTGAAGAAAACATCACTCAGTTCATTGTTGGAGTGCTTTGAACGCCTACGATCCTATGATCTACGTCACCGCATTCTTTTCAAACAAATTAGTCTTCCGAGACTGATTCTGTCTGTCTATAACTGTAATATAATTATGAAATTTCTTAGCTTTGAGTTCTAAAGATTCGACTTTGATTTTCCGACCTTCGTGTTAGCACGGATGATTTTATATAGTTGTTTAATATTCATTGTAAGCAAAAGTGATCCTGTACTCAAAACAAAATCAGGTAGCTTAATCAATTTGCCAAATATGACAAAACCCATGGTACTATTTTGATGTCGTTAAAACCTTTTTTCAAAAATCTTTTCTTTCTTTATCTTTTAAAATCTTTTTTACATATGCTTCCTTGTGCAAAAGCCATGAGACGCCGACGTCATTGTTTTTTTATCGTCGTTTTGTGTTTAGAGATTTGTCTGTCAACAAGTATGGTAGTGAAATTGACCGACGTACTAACACGGTACTGTTTGTGAGAGAAACACAACACAGACATACAGACACTCTCCAGAAGAAATGATGCCTTAGCCTTGAAGCTGGAAGCAAAAATAACTCAACGAAACATCTTTAAATATCTCTACACATCAAAATAACCAAACGACCTACACACTGTATAAAAACTATCCTATTAATCGTGAAATGGTTCTAATTTTGGCGTACATAATTAGGCGATCAGGTGAGACAATAAAGACGAGATACAGTAGTTCCACTTCTATAACGTGCGATATAAATGTATATAAAGTAACAACTACTAATGCTCAATAGACTAGAAACAACTTTCTTGCTGCTTTACTAGGAACTCTGAAAGGAAGACGTTTTTCACTTTTATTCCCAATTTTTACAGACGGATTCTGCTGCTGGTTAGTTTGTTCTACCCAGCTATAGCATTAGGAAGCGTTGATGGGCGGGCGTTATGGGGTCTGTCTTGTAATTGATGCTCGACATTTACTATTATTTAGTCAATTTTGAATAAATGATTTTTGTCTTTATCTTACTGTGGAAGCAAAATGCCACACTACACAAACACGTACGACGTCGCGCTTTCACAACGGAAAATCACTTTTAAAGTTGATTGTATGGTCCTAGGTCGAGGAATACAGTCAATTTGAGGAGGCAATTAAATTTCAGGACTTCAATATTGGGCAAACGAGACCTTTTCTAAAAAGTTTTAGCGATTTCCTGTACAGATCAGCTCAAGCGATCTTATCTTGACATTCAAATAAACCAACCCCAATTTGATACCGAAATGGTAGCGCCATGTAAACAACGTAGATTACATGATAGATGAGACACAGATATGATAACTTACATAACAAGCAAAAGTGTTTGTAATAACACTTATAGAAAACAAATGAATTGTCGTGACATGAGTAGTGTCTCTGATGGAATCAAAATAATTATATAATCACACTATAATATTATAAAGGCGAAAGTTTGTGAGTGTGTTTGTATGTTTGTTACCTCTTCATGCTAAAACGGCTTGACCGATTTCAATGAAATTTCATATGGAAGTAGCTGACACCCTGAATTAAAACATAGGCTACCTTTCTTCCTGAAAAATATAGCGGGTAACCCCGCGGGACGCAGCAGGTTTGAGACATAAACTAGACTTCTGTTCAAAATACTTAATGGAACATTAGGGAAGTAGTTACCATTAAATTTACGATACCAGTCATTAATATCACATCAATCAACTGCTGTATAACGTTTGGTGTTATTTAGGATGCTATTCAAGTGATCGATTGGATACTTATACAATCTATTGACAGTTTCTGAGATACCTATAAATGTTTCTGGTATTTATTTAGACGATAAGCGGCTTGGTACGAGGATGGGATAATTAATTTGGTATGTGTTCCACTACAGGGAAAAGTATCTCACAAAAAAGGAATGAATAATCATGAAAAAAAGTTTAGGTTTCATTGCATTGTTGCACTATAAAACCAGTATATTGTTATATCACACTTCACACTAATATTATAAAGGCGAAAGTTTGTGAGTATGTTTGTATGTTTGTTGCCTCTTCACGCTAAAACAGCTTGACCGATTTTAATGAAATTTCATATGGAAGTAGTTGACACCCTGGGTTAACACATAGGCCACTTTTTATCCCGAAAAATACAGCGGGTAACACCGCGAGGCGCAGCTAGTAATTAATAAACAGCACAATTAACACAATAATCGAAATCTTAATTAGCTAGTTTGATGTAACTAAACATAGCTTAAGAACGCATTTTAACGTATTATGTATACGTTAAAATGGAGGATAAAAGTCAGTCACATCCCTACTTCAAAGAGTACAGTTTTAAAAACAAACGCTCCGTTTGAATTTAAAAACAGTACTCCCGTTCCAAAACCGCAACGTACCGGTAAGGGGTCCAAACTTTCTGCAGAATCTCTGCAGCTAATGCATCAGCGACGAGAAGATCCCACTGTCGCTTCGTCAGACCAGCGGGCTTTGAATAAAAGAATTTCTAAGCTGGTAAGGCGTGACCTCCGATGCTCCAATACACGCATTATTATGGAAGCTATCGAGCAAAATCGGGGGTCTAAAGTCTTTGTTCAGCCGCTGGGCCGAAGTCATCTGACGAAGCTGACCAAATCTAGTGGAGAAATCGTCGCCACTAAGCCGGAGATTCTCGCGGAAATTCAGGACTTCTACGGTCAGTTGTATAAATCTCATGCGTCCCGTCCCCAACCCAATAGAGAAGACCCGAGAGCCACTTTAACCCGCCACTTTACCGAAGAGATGCCAGAAATTAGCCTAGACGAGATCGAGATCGCTCTTAAACAGCTTAAGAATGGAAAAGCCCCCGGAGAGGATGGAATTACAACGGAGCTCTTGAGAGCAGGTGGAGCTCCTACGCTCAGACAACTCCAGCGTATATTTAATTCCGTCCTTTTTCTGGGGAGAACTCCTAAAGCATGGCACAAGAGTATGGTCGTTTTGTTTTTCAAAAAGGGCGACAAAACCCTGTTGAAGAACTATCGACCCATCTCTTTACTGAGCCATGTCTATAAGCTGTTTTCAAGAGTGATCACAAACCGTCTCGCGCGTAGACTCGACGAGTTCCAACCACCCGAACAGGCCGGGTTCCGAGGAGGATATGGCACCATAGACCACATCCACACAGTGCGGCAGATAATACAGAAGACAGAAGAATATAATCAGCCCCTGTGTCTCGCCTTTGTGGACTATGAGAAGGCATTTGACTCTATCGAGACCTGGTCTGTTCTGGAGTCTTTGCAACGGTGCCAAGTCGATTGGCGATACATCCAGGTGCTGAGGTGTCTGTACGACGCCGCGACGATGACCGTCCGTGTACAGAACCAGCAGTCTGAGCCGATTCCGATGCATCGTGGAGTGAGACAAGGGGACGTTATTTCCCCCAAATTGTTCACAAATGCATTGGAAGATATGTTTAAGACTCTGGACTGGAAAGGACGGGGTATAAATATAAACGGCGAGTACATCTCACACCTGAGATTTGCAGACGATATCGTCATCGTGGCCGAAACCGTGCAAGACCTACAACACATGCTGCTTGATCTGGCTGAATCTTCAGCGCGCATCGGTCTCCGGATGAACTTGGACAAAACTAAGGTTATGTTCAACCAACACGTCATTCCGGAACCGATTGTGCTTGACTCCGTAGCTCTCGAAGTTGTTCACGAGTATGTTTACCTCGGACAAATAGTCCAAGTGGGTAAGAACAACTTCGAGAAAGAAGCACGAAAAAGAATACAGCTAGGTTGGGCAGCATTTAGGAAACTTCGTCGAGTCTTTTCGTCGCCCATACCACAAAGTCTAAAGACGAAAGTCTTTAACGAGTGCGTCCTACCCGTCATGACATACGGAGCCGAGACGTGGACACTGACTGTACGACTTGTCCACCAATTTAAGGTCGCTCAGCGAGCTATGGAAAGGGCTATGTTGGGAGTTTCTCTGAAGGATAAGATCAGAAATGAAGTTATCCGACAGAGAACCAAGGTTATCGACATAGCCCACAGGATTAGCAAGCTGAAGTGGCAGTGGGCAGGTCACATCTGTCGCAGAACCGATAACCGTTGGGGAAAACGTGTTCTGGAGTGGAGACCACGACTCGGTAAACGTAGTGTAGGACGTCCTCCAGCTAGGTGGGGCGACGATATACGCAAAATGGCTGGCAGTGGTTGGAGGCGAAGGGCCGAAGATCGAGCTCAGTGGCGTGCCATGGGAGAGGCCTATGTCCAGCAGTGGACTGAGATAGGCTGATGATGATGATGATGACTCCCGTTCCAAAACCACTTGCGCGCCAAAATGCTGGCAACAAATTGTTACGATGAGAGTGCCTTTATGGTTGTTACCGGCCAGTATTGGACACACTGTAACAAAGCATAGAACCAACGAGATTTAGCGGGAAATGCACACCAATTATCCGCTCCTATACACAGACCGAGTCTATTGGAGCCCATCTCAATGAGAACAATGTTCCTTTGGCTGTTAAATTACCATTTAATGTTACTGAAACTCACTGAATTCAATTCCTAAGTACAGTTGGATCTGAACGTATTAATTTAATTAATCTATTCAGTCTTATTACGTTGATGTCTGTAATTTAGCATTTCTGTGAAGTTTTTTTAATTACCACAAACCAAAGATAATTTAGGTTGGCAGTGGCCAGGCATTAACTCTTTTGATTTTTTTGTGTCTCATTTCTACCTCGGTATAGACAACAGTTTATAAAGAGCCAAATACGATTTAAGTAATAAAGAAGTAGTAAAGTAGTAACTGATTAATAAGTTAGTTATTTTCAGTTTTACACTATTCTCCAAAAGATACTGAAATCAACTTTTGAACTAAAAACTGAAAAAAACGTTGGTAATTCGTCCTTTTTATTAGGTTAAGAGTTATGTCGTGTTTGTTTATTTATTCAAATGTCTGAATATTATGTTACAAACAACATTAAGTTGGTAATAGGTAGTCCGCCTTTGTCTACTTTATGTAAAATGAATTTTAATAAATATATTCATGAAAAATTGCTTTTATAGTTTTTTGTTATGTAATTCTAGCTAAGCTAATTGGCACGTTTTTAGCCGTCTTTACGATCTACTCAGGTGTTTTGAGAGAAGTTAGCTTAGTAAAAATTTATTTTATTTCGTTTAAAATACGAGCGCCGTAAATGTCTTACTGCTGAATAATTGCATACACAAAGTATTTCGAATTCCTGTATGCAGAATGACCGATCACGTTGTTTATTGATATAGGAGTCGAAGTTCGAAATAAGACAGAAAATAGTAGTTTTATTTCAAAGACAGAAAATGTTGGGAAAAACACTAAAAATAATTATAAGGTATGGTTTAAAAAATGAACAGGTAATATTTCTCTAAATAGTTTTTAAACTGACAAGACAAACTAAACCTCTTTTTCATTTATCGCGGAATACGGAGTACTTTTTTCACCATAAAGGTCTATTAACTTTTTGAATACATTTCTAGACGGCACGTTCGTGTTGAAAAGGAATGAAAGGTAAAACTCGATTGACTTCCGTTTACACGATCGAAGGCACGTGTAAAAACAGAAATGTTTTTCTTTGAGTCAGCGAGGAGCTCAAGTTCCGCTTACTCGTAATTAAAAAAAGCTTTTGCAAAGTATTTGGTAAAAAAATATATCTATTTTTTTCGTAGTCAGGTACTACAAACTAGTTTCGTTTATAATTGATCCTTTAATTAAAAAAAAACAACCCAAACAAATGGAATTCTTTAAAAAAATATATCCTTTTTTAACTTTGAAGAGTTTTACACAATAAAATATTTGTTTTAGGTAATATTACTACCCTAACTAACTTAACCTACATCAATTACTTATATTAGATTTTAGAAAACTCCGATCTTAAAAACTTAAAATTGTAGATACTTACTTGATAAACAGTAAAATGCCAGTTTTCTCGATCTGTCTGAAGATTCCCTTCCAAGAGGCCAGCATGCAGTACTGCTGCTTCGTGGTGAGGGGCGACCGAGGGTCTGCTGGTGGTGGTGGCCGGTCGATGGGGTCATGGTTGAACTCCGAAGTTGTCAACTTGGTTAACTCACAACCCATTGTTCCAACAAAATTTTCACTACCTCCCACGTTATTATGGGTAAAAAAATATGGCAATATTTAAAGCACTGCTGTTTCGGAATTCAAATTTTATATATATTTTTTATTTGAATTTTGATATGAGAATTATTGTTTCTTACGGTAACACTTTTTTATCTGTACATTTTGAATTTGGTATTCATAATTCTAGAATTATTTATAAACACTTTTTTCACTTTCTTTCCAGCCAGCTACAAATAAAACAATGAATTAAACAAACGTTTATATTTTAACGAGCGTCGGTTAAGACTACCGGATACCAACACCGGTGCGAGTATCCGAAAGCGCTGATGTGAAATCAAATGCAATAAATTGTTTGTCTGTTCTAAAATTAGAAAAAAATATCGCTCTACGCGTCTCGGCGTACTCAATACCGCGGATTTTGTTGCGGATATTACTTTACAAACTGATTCTTCTCTTTAAAATGAGTTAAAAAATAAATATAATATAAATAAAAAATAACAAAGCTTATAATATTTCGTTATAATTTAAAACTTGAATATAATCGTTATATTATATTTCTAATGTTTACACACAAAATTATTGAAAACAAATATTTATTTTACCTTATCACACAGTTTTAATTACTTGAAATATATTCGAAACTAATTACCGGCTACTATGGTTTGGAGAACTCGTAAAATATCAAACAGTCGCGCACTATTAAAAAGCAATTAATGCCACTAAAACTCATTATATCGATAATAACGAAGCCTAGTTATTTTCCGTTATTCAATAAACTACTATCAAATAAAAATATTTATTTGACTAGTTTAACGTTGACTATACTTTTTACAACTGAGGCAAGGGAAGTAAGTTGTAGTGATGGGAAATGTCGATAGTTTTCTTTTGAATAATCGTTATTTTAATCGTTATTATTTGTGATTTTATTGAATAAAAGAAATATAAACGTCGATCACAATAAAACTGACTTGGACATAATATATTTCTCTACCATATAAAATGTTAATGTTTATCAATTGATTAAAATATACCTGTCACTATCGTTTGCATGTCAAAGAATAAAGAAATTAGTAGAGAAGCCCCTTCATTAAAAAAAAGTAACAATTTTAAACCATCTCAGAGAATGGAAATGTCAATAGACTTGAAACGGGTCTAAGTTAATACTAGTACTATCCTAGTTTATGAATAAGAGAATTGATAGTAGAATGTGAAAGGTACCGAATTATTTTATATTATCTACTTTTGTGTATTACCTATATTCTATGCAAATAAATAATTTGATTGATTGATGGGCTAGGCTAATGTGAAACGTACTTTTGTAGGAACTCAATCAATTTTATCATGTACCTATTGTCTTTAGTCTTTTTTCCTTTTACTCTCCTACCCTCTGTTTTAAACCCCAACCGCACATTACAACTTTTGATTAAAATTATTTCGGTGAATTTCTGTAGGTAAGTTTCAGAGTTCATCCATGTTTCAGTTGGCCCTGTGGGGAATACAAAAAAGAATATTTCATTGTTTTACTTACTTGATACATTGAAATAATATCCAGAACCGTTTCTTTGTCCTCCTCATTGTTTATAATTTTTAATAAAAAGTGAACGATAGCAGTTAATAAAAAAAATGACGAGTGATGGATTAAGATGGGCTTTAAATAGCAAGATAATGAAACTGCTATATAACTAGACTGTAGATATAAGTAAAGATAGTAAACTCGATTAACTCGTAAAATTGAATGAACTATTATTGATGATTAGAAAAAATATATAAATAATAGCTTCAACTATCTTTGGTACTAAGGCACAAAATTTCCCAATAATTATTTAAAAAAAAGCGGTTGCTTGTCACTGAAATACTCGAAGTAGCATTAAACACAAAACAGATACCAACCTTAAGACGCCAGTTTCCCTTTCCCTTCCACGTAATGGGGCGCAAAGGTTAATTAATAGCAGTCGCTTCCAGTTCGCTCCAGTTAATAAGTAATATAGCTATAACATCAGCCCCCTTACCATGAACTGTTAAAGCAGGACAGTGTACGACGTGGAAGCGAGAGATCGCTACGTGCGATGTAAGGGTTGGACCTCATCTGGCAGCACGGAATCGCCTTTTTCCGTCGCCTTTTCTCTTTCTGTCGCTTAAAACTGCCATTTGCTAGACCGAGACAGAACGATAGCACGCAGCAGAATCCTCGAGGCGATCGCGTGCTATCGCATTATGCTTTCTGTCTCGGTCTAGCAAATGGCTGCCAAATGAGGTCCAACCCTTATGCGTTATCTCGCTTTCATAACGTAAACTGTCCTGCTTTAAGAGTTCATGGTAAGGGGGCAGGATTTGGTGCTTGGTGGAGCTTGTTTTGTAGCGTTTTGTTATTGTCACGATGACTTTCAAAAAGGTGCAATTTATTAGTGTAATTTGGATAAGCTGACCATTTGATGAGAATGGGCTATTTGGTGTATTACACGTATGTATTTCTCATAAAATGCTGGCTCACATAAAATCATCCTTGAAGGTAGGTAAGGTGTTCTTTTGTTATTTGCTTCGCTTTGTAGCGTATATTGGGAGAGGCCTATTAGTGATCGAAGCTCTGAATGTATATTGATTTGGCTTTAGTAATGTTTACTATCAAGCCTGTCTTCCCTGTAAAGAAACAGAAATACAGACGCATTTTGCACAAACTGGGTCATCTTATATATAAAAATGGATTGCTGTTCGTTAGTTTCGCTAAAACTCGAGAACGGCTGGACCGATTTGGCTCATTTTGGTCTTGAAATATTTGTGGAAGTCCAGGGAAGGTTTAAACGGTAAGAAGGCGGAACGAAGTTCACCAGGTCAGCTAGTATCCAATATAACAAACCATAATATAATAAGAAGCCCTTGTGATTTACCCGGCAATATTAAATAAATGTTCGACTATTCAACAGGTACACCGTCCCACAAACCGCATAATTATGCTGCCATGATTGTCTAACTATTGTGTCTACTTCGCAGATAGAAAACCGGTTAATTCATCTTAGCAAATCTACATCACAAGTAAAACATGAGAAACATCCTGTTCTAACAAAAAGGTCCTAAACTCCTAACACAGTTATCGTCGTTCGACAGTCGCGGACAATTTTCTCCGGGCGGCCCCACAAATCCAATTTGAAGATGAAAGTATCGAGGGCGACACGTGGCCTACACAACGATTCGGGTAGATTGCCTCATGTAATATTACCTAAGTGTGATTCTGATGTGACATTAGGATTCGGTTTCCGTGACGGCATTTTCCGTGAGGAATCTATTTCCAACGGGCCGTGGCAACGAAGTATTTATACGCGGAAGATAGGAATAGTGAAATATTTTATATGTGGCCTGGAGATACAGTGACGTTGACGAAAGATACTTTTTATAGGTGCCCTTCCACTAACGATAATAATAAAAAAATATTAGTTAATCAACACGTTAATAACTGTCTGACTGCCTAGAACCGTCTGATCGAAATAATATCGATGTTCGGGGAAGCTGATTTAAAAAATGCATAACAATAATGAATTAGTCAAAACGCGTTACCATCGTTACAGTAAGTTTGTAGTTTTAATCAAATCAGAAACAGGATTCAATAAACGGAATCTGAATTTAAAGTGTTTCAAAACGTTAACAGTTAGCTTTGTCCGAATAGTTTTTATTTCAAACATAAGTGTTGTACGTATCCAAAAGTTCAATTTAATCAAATTGGAATACGATCGATCGTTTGAAATGGTAGTATCCGGAACCAATAATGTCTGTATTCACAATCAAAATTATGAATAAATATAACATTAAAATAACAGTCAATATCGATTATCGGGAATATAATTTCGCATCACTATTCATGCGAGCTTCACATACAATTCTGACTGTACAATTGTATGATAATGTCACATCCTTAAACGTAATTATGGCAACCGAACGTCACCGAACCACCTTTACAAAAGCCACGGGATTTTGAACCTAGTGTCTTTATCATAAGGGTCACGTATCCAAGATGTAATCACATGACTCGTTATGAATGATCTTTTAAAGGTATGGTGACGAAGTATTTTATGTAGTGTAGGTGAAGGTACCATTTTTGCTTTATGATCAATGCAAGCGATAAGTCATTGTCTTTTGGAGTGCACTATATGTTTATGTATGGGGTTTCTATGGTTAGACAATGGGTTAGTAATGCTAATAGTAGTTCACGCTATTGTAGGCTTAATGACTACAGGATAAAGGTGGATCTTGCATGATGGTTTTAGAAGGTTCTTATGCTGTCGCTGCGAGATTCGGGTGCTCATTCTTCATATTTAGACTGCTTGGTGTCTTTGGACTCTGGTATGATGACGTAGCCACCTACCCATATTACATAGGTCCACATATTTCCACAAATAACAACATTTACCGTTTACCTAGAGCAACGTTTAAAACTTACCGTTATTCGGAGTTTTTAAACCGCACGCGATGCATGCTATAAAGTGAATTTAGAATCTACAAAATGCACGCAAATTCACCAGTTTTTATTTCACGTGAACCATTTACATGCAATTATGGAAGGTCAATACCCTCGCCACACAGGGTAGGTAATGAAGATCTTAACTATTATACGTAGGTATACAATCCCTTTCATAGTATTGTTTATGGGGCCGGCAGCGACTGGATGCATAAAGCAGCAGACCAGACTCGGTGATGTTCCTTGGCGGAGGCCTATGTCCAGCAGTCCAGCTATGGACTGCAGCGGGCTGATGACTATGATGAGGATATATTGCGACCTTGTTTTTCTATTAGTCTAGTTTCAATTCTCTTTGAAAGAGAGAGAAATCATGTATCTTTGTTATATTATTTACTATATATTCCGGTTAGACTCACGGGTATATTCAGGAATGCCCGACTAGTTTCGAACTCGAACGGAGCTCTTATTCATGAGCTGGTTATGCGGCAGAGTCGCGAGCCGATCTTTGTTATATATAATTTG
Organism: Abrostola triplasia; assembly: GCA_946251915.1. Classification (NCBI taxonomy): domain Eukaryota; kingdom Metazoa; phylum Arthropoda; class Insecta; order Lepidoptera; family Noctuidae; genus Abrostola; species Abrostola triplasia. Next base: position 939,152 of record OX276434.1, on the reverse strand, counting down.
TATTTTGTTATAATATACAGGATGAATTTTGGTTGATACTAAAGGAAAAAACACGTATTCAATGATTTTCGCCAAAGAAAGAAATCAAAATTTGGACGGTGACTAAAAATTCATCCGGTATAATCTGTATTTTGAGTCAAATCAATTATTATTTTAAGACACAAAGCAAGCTCTTTTTAAATTTCCAATAAGGTACCCAATATTATATAAAAATAAATAGACCATAAATTTTCAAATAATATTTATTTCAAATCAAATTAACACTTAATTACACCGACCTTATACATTTTATTACATACAACACATTCATTGCTTATTTCAATTCATTTATGAATACAACTTATACATTTAAGTACTTATTACAATAATAACGACCGTACATACAATATTTATGGTTTTAACGATTACAACTTAGAAGATTGATTGTCCGTTTATTTCAACTAACAGATGTAAAGCCTCGTCTCGTTACCGTCCCGTTATCGTTACCGTCCCGTTATCGTTACTCTACTGTCCCTCTTTCGTCTCACTATTGTAACCTACTTACCACCAAGCTCCTGTCCCATTATCGTCCCACTTCAATTCCGTGCATTATCATGCCACTACTGCCTTTCGTCCTATCGTTACTTTAAGGTCACGCTTCCTTCCAAAAGATATCCAGCTACACTATATCGCGTTACCACCCCACCCTGCTTGGATTTCGTCCCACTATATTTATATGTATTGTTACCTATTTTATCGTCAATACCCCTGGCTCGCTATCGTCACTGTACAACCTCGCAATCATGTCCGTCCATCGTCTCCCTAATGTCGACACGCTTCCATCCCACTAATCTGTGACTCTCATCCCAGTATCGTTACGCTCCGGTCCCACTCCGGTCTCGCTACCCTCTCTTTCCCAATTAAACTTTGTGGGGTCAACCGCAATGATTTTATCTACAAAGATGTTACAAAAGCGTGTCCTTTTTATATAGATTAGCCTTATGGAGTTTATGGTAAGTGTTATAATTGTCTCTAACTTAAAAATTCATCGAATAAAAATAATTGAATTTCCAATATCGCCTGGATTATTAACCAACAAATTGCACTACAGACGAGAATTTACTCCCAGTACTAGCTTATTTAATGTAACCTATTTCGAGGTTCACAGTAGTAATATCAAGGGAAATCACAAAAGGAAAAATCACTTTGACGCTGCCATATAAATTCTAACCTAGCACAGAAACATTCCAGAAACTTTGAATTTGGAATTCTGATTTCAAGTTCCAATTTCAAAGTTCCCGCTTCTGCGGTTGCTTGTATTTTACTTTTTCAAGATTTACGTTCGAGTCGCTGGTTCGTTCTAGATTTCCGTTCTGCTTTATGGTTCTTTGTTCTGTTGATCAAAATTGTCTTTGGTCACATAATGATACCTAAAGCTCTGCCTAACCAGGATGAATCAAAACATTTTCAGCATGTTTCACATTAAACTGTTAATTTTGGTAGTAATCAGCATAACAATTAGTAAGCGGATAGATAAGTATCTACACCGCACATAAATTGCTCCCATGTTTACAGTAAATGGGGAAATTAAACAACTATAACTATGGGTGTGTTTTAAATATAAATCTTTGCGTGTTTGAACTAAACCGACCGTTTGCTTTTAAACAAGATATCTCGCGGAGTGGTAGGAAAATAAGTTTCTCGAAGGTTTTTTAAGGTTATTCTGGTAATTTCTTTTGAGAGCAAAAATAATTATTTTTTAAATAATTAAAATGGCCAGTGACATGTTAGTCATACGAGTATATAAAGTAAAGTTTATTTGTACTGAATAATCAGTGAACTTAATCCTAAAAGTTCTGTGTGAGTAAGATTTCGAATTTCAATTACTTAGAAGTGCAAGTTACTTAAAGCAAGCAGTCACTTGACCGCACTTACTTTGAAGCTGAAATTGCTTGAGTCTACCAACCTGACCCAGTTACGGACACAAACGCCAAAATATTACTCCCAAAGGTTCGTTACCGCCAATTTAGTAATAGGATTAATCCACGTTTTTACAGATTGGCAACATTGGCCAGAGATTAATCTATTATAGTAACATTGGCTAGATATTTATTTAGTTTTCGAGGATATACTGGCCTTCTAGACAAATGGCAAACCTCTTGACGGATAGAAATCGAATATAGAATGATAAATGTATAGGGATGACATAATGTTTCGGCTATGTTATCGATGACATATTATGTCAAACCCATATATTTTTCATTCTATTCGATATGCTTTGCCATTTGTTTAAGGGGGCAGGACATTGAATTAAACTAGCGGTCTCCTAGTGATCGTCTTACAGTAAATTAATTAATTTGTTACTCAAATTACATTATAGTATTTAAATTTTAAGCACTCCTTCAAAATTGGAAACTTTAACTTTGCCATGCATACACTTTTACCCGTTACCGTTAAACATACAACAATTACAAAATTTTATGCGTGCTCGCAATATAGTTTAAAACGCATAGGTAGGTATACAGTTTTTATCTCTATATGGTGAATTTTAGGTAGTTTTAGTCTCTACGTGCAATATAAATGTTAATCCCTACTAATATTATATTATAAACGCGAAAGTTGGTATGTATGGATGGATGTTTGTTACTCTTTCACGTACAAGCTACTGAATGGATTTTAATGAAAGTTTACAATAATATAGCTTATACATCAGAATAACACATAGGCTACTTTTTATCCCGAAAAAATGTACCAGGTAATACCGCGGTGCGCAGCTAGTGTTGAATAATTTTATATGAATGTTTCTTGTGAAGTTACCATAGATGTTCTATGAAAACAAAAATCTATTTTAGAATCTACGCGCATCAGTATAGAATCTATATTTGCACAGTATAATAATAATTCAATTAGTCAATTCAGCAGTGCGTCTCTTCCGTTGCGTGAGGGCATCGCAACCGACTGTCTAGAAGAAGTCTAGACGTACTACCGAATTGTTACTACTCGTATCTATAAAGTTATTGATCGTCAGCTAACTTTCCATATAAATAATTTTCGAAAAGTAATATTTCAAGAGAACTTATTTCATAATAGTAATCTGAATGAACTTGAAAAGTAATTGTTTGGCATACGAAAACTAGGTCCTCGAGTCGATAATCTTTGGACATTTTATTTACCTTAATGTATGAAGCTGAAACTTATCTAATAATACCCATTTGCATATAAAACATTAATTTGAAATATAGTTTATTGCAAGTTGCTATTTGTGTTACTGTCGCTTGGTGTGTGATGTGTGTACCTATACATATCACATCACACACACACAAGTTTAATTTCAAAACACGCTCGTAGTTATATTATGACTGTAAATGTTGTCGTGATAGACTTTTTTTTCATAGACGTAGTTTGAATTGTAACCTAACTGTTCATAAAGCCAAGAATTTAGTTTATCGCAGACTACCAAAGTCTCGTTCTATATTTCTTAAGCTCCTAGGATTATAATATTTCTTTTGGCAAGTGTGTAAATATTTTGCTGAAATAGCATCGAGTTTAAATATACTTGCGCGTTTTTGGTTTGTTTGTTTTGTGACGTCATACCATCGAATATATTGCTACGTTGAACCTAGGCGTTTGGGGTTAGGCAGAGCTTTTATAATGCTATTTAGAGTAGGTATGCTAGAGTGAGTCACTGAGGTAATGGAATGTAGCAGTTATTTATTCTTGAGTTAAGTTTGAGATTTATTTGCGTTCTGATCGTTATCAAAATAACATTTTTGCTTTGTAGAATACATACTTACATAAAGTCACGCCTTTTTCCCTGAGGGGTAGGCAGAGACTATGGATTTCCATTAATTAATTTAGTATTTTACTTTAATTTGTAGAAGGCAGTTAGTAATTGTTATAAAGGAGCGGTAGTACTCACATTACAGTAATTTACATTGATCCTTACCTGCAAATCCTTTGAAAAGTCTTAAATATTCATAAAGTAGCTATAAGCAATCATATTATTAACATAAAAGGAGCTTCTCAATTTTTATTTGTAACCAAACACGAAGAAAGTAACGTAGTCTACTTCACTAAGTTAACACCATCATCTAAGTTGAAATAAAAGGACAATACTCAAGGAGGTCGCTTGAAAAGTTTCAATGTAGCCAGTTTCATCTTATTATTATTTACGACGCACCGAGTTTTAAGAACTTTTTACAATGAACTTTTCAATCACTTAAGAACTTGGCAGTTAATATTCATTGATTTGAAAAAAGAACACTTTAATACATGTAAATTACATAATAGGTATATGTATGTAAAAATACAAGTGAAGTTCGTATGAATTTTTGTAAGATATGGCATGGAAAATATATATTTTTTATGATGATTGTGCATTATTAGTAGGTTTTGATTAAAAAGTCGTAAAAAAATATAATAATAAACGTGTAGGTTATATTATCCCATAAGTAATTATTCTGCATTGTGCACTATTTTTGCGCTTTTCAATTATATATATGAATTTATAAATAAAATTATATTACCTATATAAAATATTATTTAAAAGGACAACAGATTATCCGTGTAATAAACATGATGAATTATTTTAAGTATATTTTTGAATTTAAACTTATTCTAAATACAACATTCACGCACGGAAGACGCAATTTAACAATAATTATGCCGAATTATTATTTTTAAACGATAAAACATGTTCATTGGACCAGCCAACATTTAGGACGTTAGAAGAATATCATTAGAAATAAATAATATTAATTACCATTAAATTAGTACTAACAAGCGCTTTGTGACATTTAAAAAAGTTATTTGGTTTAAAATTCCTTATTTTAACACACATCTTTTACTATTTTTATCTACATTTTGTTTCTATTATTAAAATTATGTTTCTATACTAAAAGCGTTCTAATCAATCAGTAAATGTTCCCATACTGAACTGTTAGTCCCAATGTACTAGGTATACCAGTCTACATACAGACGAGCGAAAAAGAACAGTGACAACTATACACAATAATATAATTTATTCACAGTATACACATAATTCACGATGCATTTATAAACGTCTGTACACTTCACTTTAAAATCTCTTTTAAATTGACATTAATTTATTTGCGCGGCAACATTCCAGAAAACTTTGAATTTGGAATGTTGTTACGAGTTCCAATTTCAAAGTTCCCGCCATTGCGGTCGCTCGTCAGTGGTTCTGAAATATGTTTTTAAGACTAATATTTGAGTCTTGGTTTGTTCGTGTTTTCAGTTCTATTTAGTGTTATTTTGTTCTGTACATAGTTGAGCTCACGTCGCGTGCTTGCCGGCGGCTTCGTAGCCTTCTATGAGCGTTTCTAATATGAACTTGATGGTTATTTTGTAGATGTTCTCCACGTTGGGAGTGTAGCGGTCACCCAACGTAGATTCCACTGCTGCTAGGAACGGTGCTTCGATTTTCTGGAACAAAACAATATTGTTAACTTAACCATTAAAAGAGCAAAACTTAATTATCTTCGACACAATGGGTGGGCCGGTTGATAAGATAAATAATGATCTTGAAGACGAAAGAAGGCATAGCAAATAGACTGGTTTCAGATTGTATTAAGTAGACATCAATGATCTTGTTTTTTCAAGAAATTTACTTTTAAATATTCAAAGCGATCCCAAATATCCGCCACTTAAATCCTTAAAAACCAATCGTTTCCTGAGTTTCTTCAATCAAAAAACCGTTAATCGAATCAGCCTATAACAACCCTTTGTCAAATTAATTTATTTAGGACACCACACCGCGCCAATATTGACAGCCCTTAAATAGATCCATGGATGATCCAAGCACGGACATGTCAAAGGGTTGAAGGGTCCTTCATAATCGGAAATGAGGGACGCGGGTCACTTCCGGTGTTCTAGAAATATACACCATAGACACGTGCAACATAGTGGAAGGTATTACAGAAATCCCACTTGTATTATAAGAACTTATTTTTAGGCAATGTGTACTTCTATGGTAGGTAGTAAATAGCCTAGGTAAAAGTGCTATCGATTCTTTTCTCTTTATTTATATTTAGAGACTTTGAACCTTACAAAACTATGTCAATCTCATCGTGACAAAAGTATACATATCATCATCAGCCTATCCCAATCTTCTGTTGGGCATAGGCCTCTCCTATGGCACGCCACGGATACATATAAGAGAAATACTACGTTCCAATTATCGGGTTTTTTGTTAAGAAATCTCGAAAGCAGTTCAGGATCGAGGATAGGCCAATGAGTTGCTTTACATTGTTTAGTGAGGAGGAGTTGTAGAAAAACAGCAAAGAACATCTTATATAGCTTGGACGACTATAATACATAGATACGTATTACGCACCAATTAAAATATAAGACGAAAGAAAGTAGAGGCACTGTATCGTAGAACCAAGAACAAATAAACAGAGTTGCTCGATGGACATCCTAGTAGGTGCTCTTTCGTGATTGAACTAACTTATTTTACCCAATAAACAGCGTGAAACTTCTGTGCCTATTGATGTTGTTGCCTTATATACATATTTTATGAGGGACGGTAGCCGGTACACAGGCATTGTAATTTGAAGTTTTGGGCCGTGGCTTTCACCTATTACTGTGACCGTGGTTTAGAGGCTTCCATGAATTCAGACCGGTATCTCTATTTGTATGTGTTCCTGCGGTTTAGGGTAAGCAACTAGGTAGGCTATTGCGCAGATCGTTTCGATTTTGGGTGGCAAGCTGCGCAGGTCGCATCTTGAAGGTGAGTTACTTTTGAAGCTGGAAATTGGGTTTTTGTCCTCGTTTTGTGGTTAGATTACTGCAACTATGGTTTTGTCGTCCAAATTGGAAGCTAGATACTGCTAAGGATAGAGATTAGAGACGTCAAGAAGTTGCAAGGGTAAAAACGGTGAAGGAAATCATCGTAAGAAGAACGGCACGTCTAAGAGATTATTCAAAGGTGTGTAAAGCCATGTCAGTGGCCTACCGAAGCGCGGCGGTTTATACTCTAACAGGTTGTACATCAACCATAACAGAAGAAGAATGCACCATGTCTACGATTAGAAATCGGCCTCAAGATATCGACTGCTGTGAGCTGTGTTTGCACCCAGTATAAGTTTCTTCCAAATTGGGATAACCCTTCTAACTAAAAAAGCGGACCCCCAAAGTCTAGCGAGTCCATAAATCAACAAGTTTGACGTGTTCAATATAAATTTTGATTACCGAAGCGATTCACTTCAATTCAGTTTCAATTTATAGTATCCAAATTTGATGAATGGATCAGCTTTAGAATTAATAAATTGAATTGACGACCTGATTGGCGCAGTGGCTAAGTGATTGGACTGCCGCGAAGGGGTTGCGGATTCCTACAAAGTACAAAAAATTGTGTGATCCGCAAATTAAATCCTAGCGTGGGTGACGTATTTAAAAAAAAATCCGCATTTCTACCATGATTATGTTGTTGATTGTATGTAGTATATAATTAAGGTTACAGTAATCATCATCATCAGCCGGAAGACATCCACTTTTGAACAAAGACCTCCCCCTTAGAACGCTACAATGACCAACTACATGCCATTTGCATCCACGTAAGGTTGATAGAAAAATACTCCTATATTAATAATATATGTATAATGCGGCGCAAAGAGGCGTGATAATTCACACTTGTATTTCCCAAAGGGGTGGGCAGAGGCACACCAACATTTCCCCAAACGATACCAAGTTGAATATGTAATATGGAGCAAATAAGAAATACCCCGTTGTAACCCCAAGGGTTCTGTAGAGATGTTTTCCACAGAACTATATAAAAACGCATTTCGGTGTAGTTATAAGTCCACTGATCGTACAGTCAGTAACATAAGTAGCTTTAAACATAACATCACGCCAGTATTCCCGATGGGGGAGGCAGGGGTGCACAACTCCACATAATATTATAGTATACCCACATTTCGCCAAGTATGTTTTTAGGACCCAATATAATAGGGGGCGAGCCTATTGCGATAAACCGGGCACAAATCCAGACCCCGTGCTGCTATTGAGAATTTCTTAATGGAAAAACCCACTAACACTTTGCCCGACCCGGGATTCGAACCCAGGAGGGTTGTAATTGTTATAAAATAAAAAGTGCAATTGAGAGTGCATAAAAAGGTACATCTAATGCAGCAAGAGGAAATCCTGGAGCCTCTGCCGACCATGCAGTGAAACAAGCGTGATGTTATGTACCATGCATGTAAACCTATCTACAGACATAATATGGGTGTGGTCGGTGATATTTAAACGTCAATAACTGTAACCAAAACCGACCCGGTAACCATAACCCTCAATTAATAGTGACTAATTACCAAGTCTGTGTGATAGATCGTTTAGTTGAAACGAGTTAATTTTCGGTGGTTACATTGATGCATCAGTATTTATTTTACTTTATTATAAGTAACCTTATAATATAACATGACACTATAATGACGGTACTTTTCTTGTTATACTCATGGACGATTTTTTTTTATGTAGCCTGTTCGGTGTCCTATAGCTGGGCAAAGGCCTCCCCATTATTCCTCCACAAAAACCTATCCAATGCCATTTCAGGCCATATCTTTCCCGCAAAGTCATATCTTGTCCGAGTTATTATATATCGCCATCGCCTTCTCGGTCTGCTTGGTGGGCGCCGGCGGTGGGTGTCCATTTTGTGGTAATACTGGCCCACCTTTGCGGGTCGCAATACGCACGACATGGCCAGACCATGGACGAAATACAGTCTTGAAAAGCAAGTCAGTCAAAGTCAAAAGGGTGAGTTTATCACCGCTTTCTGACACTCATAAGATAGCTAAAATGACAAATCATTCCCATTAAGAAAAAAATATGAATATGAAATTCGAACAGTACATGAAAAATATCCAATTAGGTGTCTTTACCGTTGACTATTTGCAGATTGACTCAGATTAATGGGAGGGCTAACAGACTACGAAGTACGATGCCCACATCAATTACGATTAAAATTGCTGCTCGACAAGTGGACTCGAGCTATTGTCAGGGAAAATTGAACGCTTTTTAACTCCAAGGAGGTTCGATTGAGTGCTCACTTTGCTTAAACGACTTCTAAATCCTTGAAGAAAGAATCAACAATATAGTTTAAGATTGCCTTAGATTACACGAATGTTATCGATATTTTCTGTATTTGGAAGTCCTAAGAGGTTATTTGAGTAGAAAAATCAGTACAAGTTTTGCTCCCAATGGAAAGTTGTTGTTTTGCGATGAACCAATATAATTGTCTTACAACAACGGAACAATAGAAAATTAAGTTTATTAAATGCATTACCACCATCAGCCTCATTGTGATTAATGACTACATGATTTAGTTTGTTAAGCAGTCTACCGAGGATTAGTTTCTACATAAATTTTATTCCCGAGCTGGAATCGATCCCGCAACTTTTACCGCAGCAGTCCAATCGCTTAGTCACTACGCCAATCAGGTCGTCGAATTTGTACATTGGTGTTTTTTACTTACATACCGGTAATATTATCTTTAAAGAGGTTAGAGATCATAGCATCAAAGTCTGTATAAATAAAAAAAAATAGAAACTCATACACACCCAAAAATATTCGACTTTAAATCCAGGTATTCTTCTATGACTGGCTCCAACTTGGTGTATGTAGCCAAAGAAGTTGTCCAGGTCGTCGAGACCCTTAATGCCTTCGTCCAGGGTGTTCATCACGTTGTTGGCGTGTTCTGCTAGCTCCATGGAGTTGATCTGCTCCTCCTTCGTCCGGCATTGGCGGAATTTCTCGAACATGTTTAGTAGGTCTTGGTTTTCTTCGAACAATCTGGGAAAGAAGAGTATTGTTATATGAATGGTTTTGATGAAGTAAAAGGTTTTCAAAGTAAACTGGCCTTCACGGGAGACATTGATCCCTGAGATTTTTTTGGCATTTCTTCTCGGAGGTAGTCAGATAGGAAATGCCGATGCCTTCTAGTTTCTTGCTTAATAAAATTTACGTATAAAAGTATTTGTAAAAACTCATTTACATAAATTAATCATTTATTGATTTAACGAGTTTATGTGGCGACCTTCGGAGGAAAATCAACTTTTGTCCCGTGCGGAAATCAAACCAGCAACCCTTAGCGCTACTGGGCAGCTGGACTGCTGTCCAATAAGCCAAACAGGTAGCAGAACTATGAACTAAAGATTTGACGACGGTCATTAAAAAGAAATTAAGAAGACGGCGTAAACCTTTACTACTATTTATTATTCATGGTAACCGGGACCAAGTGTAAATTCTATTTTCTTACGTTAGAAGCAGCACATATTGCACCCAAGGCTTCCAATTAAAAGGCCATGCATTCACATGTCTGTAGTAGTGAAAATTCATGTCTACGTCCAACAATGCCTAGCCTTTTCTACAAACATCTTATTACTTATTCCATTGGCTACAATCAATAACGAAAACCCCTCAAATCTCCCTACGACTGTCTATTGTTTTTTTATGAAGTTCTCTTTTTATATCCCTTGCCTATTATATAAAACGGATAGAACTCCAATTTTCTAATAAAGATTCAATAAGCTCGTAACAGATAATAGATGTATAAACATGTAAGACCGTGTACACACTTCGCGACTGTGAAGTGCTTGTTACTAATAAAAGGCTGGATTAATTCTGTCTGACTATCTCAAATTAGGCAGTAGACTTTTGGAATCAGTATTATCTTTACATTATTATGACATTATACACAATATGTAAAAATACAATTAGGTATAACGATAGCCAATCTTTTTTGGTAAAGAACTGAAAACATAGAATAAAGATGATTTAAATAAGGGACCCTGTTCCTAGGAACGAGTAACCAATGGGGTTAAAGGGACCCTTAAACATTGCCATATTAATTCAGTTCGTCGATTTCTCGTCACCACGACTTTCTTTGTTTCGATCTGTTCAAAAACCTTACCCTAATTCTAGAAGAGTCAAGTAATCATAATATTATTACGTTGTTACTAAGGGGAGCTACACGCAGGGCAATTTACCGTCATTTACATGTTAATAAGCTGTTATTAAGATTACTTTCCTTCCAAAGAACGCATATTAGAATAATTCGAAGATTGAAATCTAAAACTAAATAAATATTCGAACACGCTCCACCAGGGGCGAGCTTTACTTAGAAAAAAAAACAACGGACCCTGTGGGGTTACTATAAGGTTACATTACAGGTTATTTTCCGCTGTGGAAGCGAGAGGCTGCACTATACACTACTATACAGCACGTGACGTCTCGCTTCCACAGCGGAAAATTACCTACAGTGCAAGTTGTAAAGCACCTATGGATAATAAAGTCTCCCTTCTCTAAAGCTTACTTGGGCACTACATATTTCAATACGTCAAGTTTCTTACACGATGATTTTTTCGCAAAAGTTCTTTATTAGAGGATTTTTTTTACGTTTGACTGACAATCTTATCTTTTCCAAAAAAATTACCTAAAGTATGTTCATATTGTACCTATACTTAATTGCATTTAATAATAAGTGGACTTATAATAATACTGATCAGTATGGACCCCGTCGGGCGCAGCAAAAGCAGAGAGAGGAACAAGGTTAGCCAGTTATTTAGAACATAATATACCTTACATAAAAAATTACCGTCAACGATTACTTTCAACCCACATTTAATTATCTTCAAACGGGTTGCGCAACCATGTCCAGACTGTTCAGTTGGCTAGTGTGCGTCCAGCCTAAACCAATCTGATTTACTCCCGCGTCACGTCCGGCCATAACGAGAGGGCGCTACTCGGACCGTGCTAACCTACCCGCTACCCCGTGCCTACCCCTCTGGGGTAAAACTAGGGTAAGTCTGAACACAGCCTCCCTTCTAAACAGATTTATTCTATTACCCTACACTGTATAATCTTGTTATTTTCCCTTCATATTGTGTTTTTTTCGATCAACCCGAAAGAAAATGAGTTTTTTCAATGTAGGAGCAATTTTATTTTATTACAGCTTTCCAATTTTTCCTAATTGAAACGAACAGTTTCTGTGTATTGTTATTCTATGTTAATTATATATTTTCAGACTATTGTTATATGGATCGTGCCTGACTAATATCTTAAAAGAAAAAGCCAGTTTCATCTGTTTAAAATAGACTCATTTGCAACAAAGAGACCAATGAATTTTATGTAAGTCAGCGCCTGATTCGATTTGAATAGCAAACTTCTTACCGGTGAATTCGAATAAACTTATACCAAGCTTTTAAGTAGCTGTGAATGTTTTACAACCGTATCAGTGACTGATTTTATAATGGATAGTAAAACAATAGATATTTATTGTAATTTTTGGAGTTAATGTCATTTAATAGCTGAAATAAAAATAAATTATGTCTTATTTTCCTTATTGTTACTGATTTCATATATCATATCATATAAAGGAACTGGTTTTTTTATACTTAAATCTCGCACCACCATCCTTATTATATTTTCGAGCGCCTTCTGAGATTTTCTGAGCATCATATTGCAGGAATGTGTTACACCATCATGGTTATTTAAATTTACGAAGGCGTTTATACCTATTTCCTCTTTCATTGTTTATTGTCGCCTATACGGCATAATAGCATTAACAACATAAAGAACCCTTAAAATAAGAAGCTTTTAAAGCCTCTATAAAAAGGACCGTAGCTAACTAACGTCCAAAGTACAGGTTTGACAGACTGCAGTAACATCGCTTTACAAGCAATAAACAGTTTAATAGAGGTCTGGACAATGTAACTAAGTCCATAGTAATATGAAGTTGTTTTAGTTATTTAGGTTTATGTTGACATTATTCATTTATGGCGGCATAAACTGTATCAAACTATCAATTGTTTCTCTCTTGAGTCTTGACCGTGTGTGGAATTCTCCGTGAAAATTTTATAGGCTTTGAAGAATTCGATTGGAATTATGACTGACGATGTAAGTCAATTAAATGGCTGTTTGATTAGTGTTATGGGTTTAATAAAGTATAAATAAATAGGTACGATAGGTAGCTACACCTCAAATACTGTTTCGTATAGAAGATATTACCGTAAAACATGCCAACTTTGCCCACTTTTTTTGGATAATTTTAGTATTTTCTGGTAGCATACGTCTTTCGTAGATCATGTGCGTGTACTGTTATATCAAATTTTATAATTTTTCAACATTTCATTCATCATTTGACCGTTTTTGAGGCCGGGCAAAGTTATCTGCACTTTTGCCAACATTACCAACGTTGATTTTTGACGTAAATATGACCTTTAGCCCGATTATATTAGAATCCAATGCAAGAATTTTGGAAAAAATGGCGTTTACTTTTAAAAGTTAAAACAGTACCATGAAAGATTTCTAACTAAAATAGCTGGGCAATGTTACCCAGACCTTTTTTCTCTTTTTCATACAAACCGCATTTTGCTTTTCAAAAGTACTAGGGTTGGCAACTTGGCATATCCCCGTAATATGAGCAAGACTTTTTTTTTTCTGACGAATATTACAATATTTAAGACAATGAAAAAAAACAATATCCTATTTATTAGAATCAACATTTATTTCACTGATTGAGATCATTAAAGCATAATGGTTCTTCTTGGAATACCAAACTGGCGTTCAGCATCACGGGAAGAAATCTGGCCTGATTCAACAAACTCACAAGCCAGTTTTAACATTTCGTCCGTATAGTTTCTGTACGTTCTCGATCCAATAAGACGTCTTGATTTTCTCTTTGGTGTGCGAGATTAGGCTTATTTTTCTGAAAGTAATAACATATAGTACAAAATTGTTAGAAGAAAGAATTAAAAACTTAATTTAATCAAAGTTGGTAAAGTAAAAATTATGCGGCACTAAATACGTAATCTCTGAGGACCAACTATGAAATCGTGAAAACAGCTGTCCCCTTCATTTCGACAACTGTCATAGTACTGTATTAATTTATTCTATCTACTATCTAGTTAATAAAATAAATTGTTCCAAAATAATATATTCTACTAAAACTCAAAAATGATAAGTGCCAACCCTAAGCTTTTTTAAATGGCGGGCAATGTTGTAAATAGTGGATCGCTACAGTATGGGATAACTTTGCCCACCTTTATAACTTTAGTTTAAAATAACCTTCAGCGGTGATAATAGCATTAAAATACCGCTGAAGTGCTTAACTATAACATATAATAAAAGAAACGCACCTGTGTTTTCACCATCGTGCACAATTAACTCCTGAATTTGCACCACAATCTGCCCGCGAAATTGCACACCGTCTTCTACGAGTTCCAACAAGCTACTGGTTGAAGTTAGCGACCCACACAATAGGCAGTTTTGTCAGGCATAAAACCTATTTTCTATCACAGTCTTTTAATCTTACCACAGTATGAAGGTATTTTTGCAACTGAAGAATTTGCTTATAAATTGGTCTTCGGGCAATGATACCCTAAGTGGCAAAGTTGGCGTATTTCACGGTATGTAGGTAATTAACAACGTTTAATATTTATTAGATGAAACAGAAATGTTATCTTTATCTCCATAAAAAAAAACAATTTGTGTAGCTTACATCGTGTATATAATTATCTATGTAAGTATTATTTACATAGACTTGAAGTTATACTACATACATTGTAGGTCAATCCACCAATTGATATGAACTTTCAACATTGTTATCTATAAAATATAGGTAACAAAATATAACAAAGTTGGGTTAGTTACACCATTTATAATTTAAGAAAGCGGGACCGATTTTAATGATTTTTAATTCGTATCCGCCACATATAGCAGATTAAGTATTCAAATAACAAAAAAGATCTCGTTAAAAAATGTCAGGACGACGACTGCCGGGTCCGCTAGTACTCTATCAAAATGGACTATATCAACTGATACATAAGAAACTGACAGTCAAAATTAATTCTACTGAAATCATGCATGGAAATCCTGTAATTCCGTCAAAGCACACACAACCTCAAGGGTGGGGGTTCACCGCAGAGCAAATCTCTCTGTGATTGGCTTGAAATAACCTTCTCACGTTCCAATTTCATGGTATTTTGATTATTAATCCTGTTGTTATTCAAACGTAACGGTAGCTGCCATCGTGTAGGATAATTCTTTTACATTTTTCATGGCACTAGAACCGCTAGATTCGATTAGTAGGTCCGGCAGCAAAGTGTTACATGGTTAAAGGTAAAAGTTGACGTTGTCTAATAAGATTGTATATAGAAATGTGCCGAACATAAACGCAATTTTCCTGGAAATAACGATTTGTTATTGTTTTTTTTTAAAGCGCTCCACACTAGATTTTCTCCTGTATCGTGGGTGCGTTTTCCAAACGTGCACACCAAGACTCGGAAAAATATCTGCGGATCACACAAAGCTTTGTCCCGTATGTAAGTCGAAACCGCAACAATCTCTTGCTTCACTGCGTCAATCAGGTCTTCAAGTTTTTGAAGGTGCTACTACCTAATTAAGAATTATTGTTCCTGAAAATAAGCCCGGTCATTTGTTACTGGAATAGTACCCATACTGTTAAGGGGAGGCCTGATGTGATGGTACGATTGCCTGATTACGTAGAGTGCATTACTTGCAGATAAATATTTATGGTTATTTCGCCCCTCTAACATAAACCTGTCAGCTGTGGGATGGGTTAGCCTATTACTTTACTTGATACTTGCAATAAGAAAGACTTATGTAGTTTTGATATTTGAAGTTTTGCTTTTTTGTCAGGATTTAGAAAATTCCAGCCTATAGTAGCTAAGATATAAAAAAACTCTTTGTAAGCCACCCAATGTATCAGCTATTTCATGTCTATAAAACACCGTACGAGAGGAATCAATGTTCTTCCAAATAATGACATTAAAATCCTTCCCGAACAATCAGCAAACCAATTTCGTTTCAAACGAAAATTCAGATCGTAATCTTAAAGTAGCAAAATAAAATAAAACCATAAAAACACAGGCACTTTTATTAGCGCTGTAAAGAAGCACTAGAACCCAGAGGTCTAGAATTCTAGCTACCTGTAGTGGCTATTTACCTGCCAGTAAGTAGGTCAAGTCCACTCCACGCTCGATAGGCCGTACCGTCCGCAAATTATTGAGACCGCAAAAATACCGACCGCATAAACGGCTAAGCCTCAATTACTGCGAGTACTGATAAAGAATTCTGGGATGGCCTGAACTATTTTCGGAAGACTATCTTTGGGAGAGTTTTTGTGTCCTTGGGTTAGGTTTAAGGGTACTTGACCCTTTTTGCGGAGTGTGAATGTGTTTGGAAGATGGCAGTTTGGTCGCATCGCAGATGAGGACTTATGAGGCTGCATTTTTAAGTGATCTTCTCGTTTTAAAGGCACTTTTGAGAAGTATTGACTTGAGAATATAGAAATATTTACTTATCTTCCATTTAACATTGGCTTTGGGCAAAACTTAATAGTCTTCGCGAAAGAAAATTCAACAAAAAAATAATAGAAATGAACTTTATAAGCTTAGTTTTTTAATTATAAAAAGCTATACCTGCGCTCATGTTCCTCCGACTTCATAAATTGTAAAACAGTAAGAAGCAAGCAGTAACAAGATTAAAAGTAAAGAGATTTATTTGCAACAATTATTTACATATCCTGACTCCCTTGGAGAATACAGGCGTAATATACACACAAAAGCCGTCTTATTGCGTTCAGCGCTCTCTAGCAGACTTCCATACATTCTGTTACAAACTTTATATGCAATATTAAAAATGTAACACGGGTTATGAATTTCTAGAGCAAACCTTTAACAGACTCTCTTTAGTGTCAAATTTATGATCTACTTGGCATACTTGAAATGTTCCGTGTATATAAACTTGATGTACCACTTAATATAAGTAGGGAAGGAGGTAATAAGGATATTACTTTAATTTTAGAAGTATAGACTTGGTAGTGGGTATAATAATAATATGTTGGTGTAATTCTAAGACACCATAGTCGCTCTATGTTAAGAGCCATTTCACAAAATTTTGACGTTCGAATTTCGGTAGAATTGTCATGTGTGCGTGACACACCCACACAAAAATAATGCTAACAGTGTAGCGCAAAAAACGAGACGGACAAAAAAATCTTGATCGTTATTACAATATACCTATATTCGAGATTTATGAAAATATTTTGAATTAATTAGTAATTTGATCATATTAATTATTTGTTCCTATTTTTTAAGGCGGTTTTTATATTTTTTATTTCACAATTTTTAGTGATGCCTAGGATTCATCCGCCGTAGACATTTTGAGGATTAGTATTTGAAATCCTTACAAAATGCTCCCTCAAACGATATCTCACACGATATATACTATTAAAGTGGTAGAAGGGGGGACAAGGCACCACCTCCCCCTCTTTCTTTCTAGTTTGTGGCGACAATTACTTAGGCTATATTACTTGTAACGACAGTTCTGCTATGATTTTATAAGGAGTTCAGTTCCATATCTCCAAAGATCATCATCAGATCTACATGAAATTTTAATGGGATTATTTTGAAATAAACTACTTTCCAACAAAAAAAGAATTTTGCAAATCCGTCTTTAGATGACGGAGTTATGCCCGAACATACATAAAAAATATATTTAAACATCCGAATTGATATCCTCCTCCATTTTAAAGTTTTCAAAATAAATATACAAAGGCGAACTTAATACCTTAGGCATTTGTTACCAGTCGACTTTAGAGCGATATGGAGACAAATATTAGGTAGATGCACATATCGATGCATGCGATGTGATTACGTATGGCTCTGAGACGTGGTCGCTAACGGTTGGCCTCAGAGTCACTCAACGAGCTATGGAAAGAACTATGCTCAGGGTTTCTTTGCGCGACAGGATCCGGAATACGGAAATTCGCCAAAGAACTAGAGTCACCGGCATAGCTCGAAGAATATGCAAGTGGAAGTGGCAATGGGCATGCCATTATATCGCTCGAAGGACCGATAACCGCTGGGGAAGAAAGGTTCTCGAGTGGCGACAACGAACCGGAAGACAGCGTTGGCAGGCCTCCCACCAGGTGGACCGACGATATCGTCAGAATTGCGGCCCAAGTGGTAGATGCAATTGGCAAGCTGTCGTTTATTGTGGCGTCCTAAGGGAGAGGCCTTTTAACAGTGGACGTCTACCGGCTGATGATGTTGATGATGACGTTTATATGATACGCAAAATAAACATACATATAATTATTATACGTTACATACATACATGAAACAAAATAATACATATATATACATAAAGCAATAATTAATTAATTATCTCAACTATTATAACTATTTACAACTTAAATCTAATACAAGATAAAAACAATATATACAAAAATAACAAGTTAAAAACCATCGATGTCAATCGGTAATGTGTCCAAAAGACTGGCAGCATTGCCACGTGTAGTTTGCGCAAACTCCTAGACCTACCAGGTATGATTGCTTGGCACTTATTCGGAATTGCCGCCATGCCAAATCTCTCGGACCAGTCCATTGTAGCTTAAAGATCGCAGTTGGTTGCACTCATTGTCTAGTACACATCATCAATCCCAGAAGCAGAGTAAGGCTACAAGTTATCGGCATATGGAATACGCACACCGAAGTGATTGGATTATAAGGTTAATAAAGATAGAAAACAGCAATGGGCGGAGAATACCGCTTTGTGGAAGGCCAGATTTTAGCTCACACCAGGAAGAAGAGGACTCTCCCATATGGACCGACCACTGGCGTTCCCAAAAGTAAGGGATCTATTCCAGCGCTTTAGGAGACGCCAAGAGATGGGATAGGATGTAGACGAGGATATCGCGATTGACTATATTGAAGGTATTGGAAAAATTAACTAGGGCTGTAACTT
This sequence comes from Abrostola triplasia, assembly GCA_946251915.1. Taxonomy (NCBI): domain Eukaryota; kingdom Metazoa; phylum Arthropoda; class Insecta; order Lepidoptera; family Noctuidae; genus Abrostola; species Abrostola triplasia. The sequence continues at coordinate 920,387 of OX276434.1, read as the reverse complement.
TAGTATCTTCTATGCCTGCCTTAATGTCGCCAATCGCCTGGCCTGCAACCGGACTGCAAGGGAGACAAGAGGTTATTTTGGTTGACTCTTCGTATATTCTCATGGACATAGGCCTCGAGCACGTTAGATAGGAAAGAAAGGATAGAGATTGGTCGGAAGTGACTGGGTAGAGAAGAGCTCGATATTTTAGGTAAAAGGTGAACGAAAGCTTTGCGGTACAAGGAGGGGAAGTATCAGGTATCCAAGGAGCACGATATTATGTGTGTGACTGCTGAAAGAAGATGGTCAACTATTGTGACGATCATTCCGCGATAGACGTTATCACAGTCTAACGCTATGGATTTGATGGAAGATGATCTTTTTGATTTCTCCCTCAGTGACTGGAGATATGTGCAAGGGATTCATGTTGGGACGCGGGAGACCATCGACGTAAGCAAGTGTCTGAGGTTTGGTCTTTTGTCTAAAGTTGGGCTAGTAAAGAAATGCGAATTGAGATCGTCCAAATCAATGGAATTCAACCGGTCAAATAGTGGTGATTTGCCAATACTGAGAGTTTCAAGGAACTTCCAGAGATCGGCAAAAGTGGAACATAAATAAATGTAATTTAGAATATGGCGGCGTTTGGTATTGGATATTACTTAATTATACCGATTTCGTGCAGCTTTGAAAAGATTCCAGTCCTCATCACGATCTTTCTTGAATTTTCAAAAAGCGCGATCCCAACGCTTTATGGCCAACTTTACACCATTCAAAATCCATGGCGCCGGTGGACGCTTCAGCTTTACCTTTTCAACCGGTGCGTGTATATCATAAAGCTCGATGATTTCCCGGTTAATACCGCTAACCTTTTCGTCGACCGCGGGAGCCTCCATCATAGGTTTCCAGTCGATTAGAGAAGCATCTGAACTCAGTTTGCTTACATTGATTCGCGCGAAGCTGTGCATGTACATTGTACATTACCTTGAGCTTAGGTTTATGAGGTTTGAGGATATACGATAAAAGTATAAGGTCGTGGTGAGAGAATCCAGCGGTGACGAGTCGGCCATGAGAGGAAACCAGGGAAGGATTTGGGGTATTAATGAAATCGAGCCGAGTGTGCTCAGCTACATCGTTGTGGTGAGTGGCTTGAAGCAGTACGACGAGTAGGCTGGCAGAATCGACTATGTGCAGGAGTTTGGAGGATTGGGAGGAATGCGGAGTAAGGAAGTGTTGAAATCTCCCATGATGATGTGGTGTGCATAATATGAACCTATCGATTATAATACAGTTTCGAATGCAGTGGAATCGTTACGGAGGTAAATAGCGGCGCCACCCCTTCCCTTACCGACCTTATAATTGCAAATAAGGACGAACTCGAGCAGGGGGTAGAAAGTAGATAAGATGTGAGGTTTGTGCAAAATTTCCGAAATCAGGTTAGCATGAACGTTGGCTGGGACTACTTTGCGCATTGAGGGGACAACATTTTTGGCAACATTTTTCGCGCAACTTATAATTCAGTGTGCTGCTACAGAACAGAAACTTACGTCATCAGATATAATATCTGATTGGATGGTTGCTGAATATTAATCAAATAAAATATTTTAAAAGAATTTAACAACATTTTATAATAAACAAAACCGGATGAAAATAATTCGTAGAAAATGAAAACGTTGTGGTCGTAGTATAAAAATGGGTTTTTAATACGAATTTTCGTAATTCAAAATTTGAAAAAAGTGACACAGGTCCTGCCTCTAAGGGCGCTCGGGCCCGACTGATCGTTCTACGTTTGTGCATTGTAATTTATTGTGATTTTGAGTGATATTGAAAATGGTATTATATCTAATTAAATAAAGGAATATTAAAAACATTGTATTAATAGATTTCCCAGAGAGCATAGTTTATTATGGCATAATTTTAAAAGTAATAAATACCTTTATTTAAACCAAAAAGTCGCGATAAAATTACCATATAAAACCGTGAAAACCGGTTTAAGTATTTATTTTTTTATCAATTAAAAGTGTTATTAATCGAAAATTTTCTACCGTATGTTACAACAAAAGTATATGTCCTATGCCTACTGTATTTTTTCCATTTAAATTTGTTGATGTAAATGGTAGAATTTGAAGCCCGAAAATTGCTCTGCGATGGATTTTCAGAAAACGTGTTGCGGGAAATAGCTCACCACACAGCAATCAAGTTATATTTTGAAAATCTAATTCTATTTGTAACAATGGGAAAGATTGGTCTACATTCTACATGTATTTAGAAATTCCTTAGTACTACCTAAGATGGTAAATTTCGCGTCCGAAAATTCAGAAAACTGTCAAAAAATGTGAAATGGCTCTTAAATACTGACAGAGAATTGCAATTTGATGATGAATTCTGAGACATTATTAGGAATGTACTTCATCAGCCGAAAGACGTCCACTGTTGAACAAAGGCCTCCCCCTTGGAACGCCACAATGTACTTATGTTACTTATGTATTATTAGCAATGGTACCTAAAAACTTGCAACTGTAAAATCATTTCAGAAAACGTATAAAGAAAGTGTCCTATCTTGTCCACCCATTTCTACTTGAAGCTTATAGAAAGACAATCAATATTAAGTATGTAAGAAGATTTATCAAAACATTCTGAGAAAGGAAAAGAATTTATCCATAAAAATAATCCAAACTTTGCATAAAACAAGGACGCAATAATACTAAAATGCAAATTCATTAATCCGGCGCCTATTGTAATTCCAAAACACCCAGATTTATAGCTCTGACCTCGATCACTTCTTGTTTAAGTATTCCATTGTTAACAATATCAATTTGTGTTATTTGTTCATTGTCAATGCCAATTTTATCTTCGGAAATTAAGTCCATTTAGACTTTTGTTGTAAACACTTGTGACGAATTCTACATTCTACTGCCAGTAATAGAACATTTCACAATAAGACTAATTTTAGTACATTTATGATATTAATAGGCCACATTAGTATTAGCCAGAGTTGTGAAGCCTCAGAAGTCTGCATAATGGTCGATGCTTTGATGCTCTTATATGCTGTATGCAACAGAAACATGTGACTAGCGCAGAAATGTCTGATTCTTCTATTTCAAACACGATATTACTATTTTATAGATTTTTCTTTTACAAAGATATTCTTACTCGTGCCAAGACTGATCCATTTTCAGTATCACTCTACCGTCCATGTCTCCCAGGAGCGTCTCTTGTCATATTATTTATATCTATAAAGGTCTTCCAAGGTACGGTTTAGATTTCTGCTCTATAATTCTTGAAGGTAACTGGTTTCCTAATCAAATAACATCGCCGTTGCAGACGCAACGGACTCTGTCTAACTTCATTTAAATGTTCGAACGAACAGAGAAAGAGTATGTAATGAAATTCATGGAAAAATCGAGTTACCTGCTATTCTTTGCGAGGTTTTATTGATGGAGAGCGATTTTTTACTGCCACGGTGCGCAGCGTAGTGACAAATTGGTAGAAGATTTTTTTTATTTTCTGGAAAATTTTCAGTTAAAAGGACGATTATTATTTTAAAGATTTCATTTTAAGTGACTTGACCAATTTTATCATTTGTATTGAGTGCTGATAACGATATAAAACTCGCATAATATAAATCAAAATTCAACCGCGATAACAATCCGTTTATATAGTCTTATTTCAATCGCATTATATTGTTCTCAAAGAAATGTCAGAACCTAAAATAAATCTCTGGTTTCTCCAAAGGTTTTTATAGAAGTAAATCATAATTACATTCTTAGTGCGTGGAAGTTTTATATTTATTGAATTACGTGCCAAGATTTTGAGTGATTTGATTTCATCCAATGCCCACATCACGTCATGAAGAAATTAAAATAAATTATTTATGCTTACAGACCTAATATTCCATCGTAATCGAACATCGTCTTCAGACATGGATCCTATAATATTATTTTCCAACACGGCAAGGCCTCTAATTTTCCGTAAAGGAACGTTCACGGTTGAATGCTTTTTATTGACTCTAAGATCAGCGCTTTCGCTTTTTATCAGGGCTTTAAATGAAAAATGCTGGTGTACTAATGGATTAGGTATCGCTTTGAATTAGGTTTTCTGGTATTTCCACTGTTTTCCAATTTACGGAGGCCCTAGGACTCTATTTCTGTACTGAGATGTATAAAAAATAGGAGGATAGACGATAGACAGATAGAGATACAAAATTCTGCTTTCCTTAAACACTTTTTGGTTGGATTGGGATTACAAATGGAAGATCAGAACAGATCATCAGTGCGACGGGGCGACAATATATGATATAGGTGCTTTTAGTCGCATGCGTCAGTCACAAACCTCGAAAGTTAATTTTAAGCCCGGCTTACTATATCTATACTAGAGGTATATGTTTAATATATCCTTCTATTGATCTGAGGTTTACCTTCAGAAATGACTGGCATTTCTGTAGTCAACCGTCCACTTTTGCAGCCAACCGAGATAAGTGGAAGAAAGAAAGGGAGGACAACACAGGTCGATAATAATGAGAATAATGTTCGTAATTTACTTGATTTTTTCACTTGTGTGTCGACCTTTAGAGTCTCCTACATCGAACATATATTCATCTTCGTATTACTAAAGAATATTTCGTTTCGATATTCAAGTTTGAAATTCTCGATTCAGATTAAATAAATAAAGTTTTGCATCAATAGTATGGGCGCTGTCCCCAGGCTGTACCTACCACGTTGTGACTTATGTAATTTTAAACATCATAACAATTGTTTAATTTTATTGTATGACACCAACATAAACATTTGTGCAGGGAAAGAACTATGGCTGGTTTTCTTTTTGTTTAAAAAATACAAAGTTATTACCTTACATTGACTTCCCCTCACAGTCGATAAATCCACATTCAAAGTGATACTGTATCCTTACCATCGAACAGAATAAGAATTTACTACCTCTATAGCAGAGTAAAGCCCATAATGCTAAAATGAAAGATCTAGAATAGAATAGAATAGTTTATATGCTTGAAATAATGGTGTTCTATTGGAACTAGTCGCATCTACAGTGTGATTCAAACCTTATTGTCCCAGTAAATTCTAGTTAGCTAGTTAACAACACAATAGCAGAACGCACCATTTATGTGACGAGCTCTTTTATGTCGCTTCAATGCGAGTGGAACAACGCTCCAACTCTGACCAACTCGCTCTGAATATAGAACGAGGTTTTGTTGATAAAAACCTAGAGTACTGTTCCGCAATTTCTGTCCATAGTACTACCTACTAGAAAAGATAAGAAAATACTTATGACAGTTAACGTTCTATGTCTTTTTTTGTATTTGTTAGAAGTGATCGTATGGTAATGTGATCTAATGGATAGTTTGGGAAGTTGGCTATGTTCATGGAAACAAATTTTATTTGCTTAAAAATCCCGGGCCCCTCGTCCTAGGGTAGCTAGGAGGACATCCTGGGGTTTGCGCCGGTGGGTTGCTGGCACACCTCTTCGTTCGCCCCAGGATAGAGGAAGTCTATAAAGATTTCCCAAATACTAACTTGTAAACTATTGCGTTGCATGATTATAATAGAATTACATTACAACACGGAGTTAACGCGAATACAAGTTTTTAATTTTTGGCTTGAGATTTCGACCGAGTTGCACCGGCCGTAGTCACTACCGGTCTCGACTCGGTCAAAACGTCAAGCCAAAAATTCTAAACGTGTGTTCGCGTTAACTCCCGGGTTGTAATTTAATTATATTTTCCAAGTAAAAAAAAGAAGGTTAGTTCATGGAAGTACTACTTTGTGTACTGTTGAAGTAATTAGATTTCATACACAGAATAATAACGTTATAAAATACGTGCTCGTATTTTTAATTTTTCCTTTATCAAAACACTAGCCTGTTGCCTATTAACAAGCAAAAAAAATACTAAAATCTTGCAGATTGTTTTAACATAACATCACGCCTGTATTTCCCGAAGGGGTAGGCAGAGGTGCACATATAGCACACCCACGTTTCGCCAGTTATGTTTTTTTTTAGGTCCCAATGTAACTGGGGGCGAGCCTATTGCCATCAACCGGACACAAATCCAGACCCCGTGCTGCTATTAAGTATTACCTAATAGAAAAACTCAGTAAGACTTTACCCAACCCGGGATCCAAACCCAGGACCTCGTGCCAGCACAGGGCGCTGAGGCAGTCCAGGCAGTGTTTTAGTTTGACATAAATGTAATTAACATCTATGTTATAAATACTCGTTACTCGTACATTGTGTGTTAGCAACTTGTAATCAGGACTAACGCAGGCCATGTTAATGCTCATAGGTTTCGAAGTTAGAGGGCGAACTTACTCGAAACAGTACCAAGATTAGTGCTTCGACAATATATTCTGGATTATGGCAAACCTAATTGCTAGCTGCGAGAATAATGCTATTATTGTGCTGAAGTTGGTAATAGTCTTGGAGACTTGGCTTGTGTAATATAATTAATGACTTCGTCAATAATATTAATGCATTTTGGGTGTATTAGATATAACTTCATAAGTATGCTGTATTACTAACACCTATTGTAATGAATTACATACATCACACTATTACACTAATATTTTAAAGGCGAAAGTTTGTGAGTGTGTTTGTTACCTCTTCACGCTCAAACGGCTTGACCAATTTGGATAGAATTTCATATTCTTATATATCACTAGCTGCGCCCCGCGGTGTTACCCGCGACATTTTTTCGGGATAAAAAGTAGCCTATATGTTAATCCAGGGTATAACCTAGCTACATACCAAATTTTAACCAAATCGGTCCAGCCGTTTATGCGTGAAAGAGTAACAAACATCCACACATCCATACTCACAAACTTTCACATTTATAATATTAGTAGGATATAAAAATCGATGAAATTCTTAACAAAATCAGATTTAAATAGGTAACTTCATATTTAAATTCAAATGTCTTTATTCACCTACTAGCTGCGCCCCGCGGTGTTACACGCTACATTTTTCGGGACAAAAAGTAGCCTGTGTTAATCGGATATATAAGCTATATTACTGTAAAGCATTAAAATGCATTCTGTAGTTTTTATGTAAAAAAGTAACAAACATCCATGCATTCTTACAAATTTTCGGTTTATAATATTAGTATAGATTTTAGAATTTCATTACACCTACTTAGTAAAATTGTTCCCCCGCTTCACGATCTAAGTACCTACGGCAAGCGCGGCCGCAGTACCTATCTACGTTACCTACAATCCCTCATCTATATAGGATCAAATTTATCTGACGCCCTCAAGCGTTACCAACGTTTAATGAAGTCTTCGTGTATTAAGGTTTACATCCTAATGATTTACCCTTCATTATCTTTGTAATGAACCAATTAGCATGTTTGGAATTAATTACATTTGGATTAATGGTTTTGAATTCAATTTACGGGGCATAACAGTGTAATTGTTTTGAAATTTAAATCACATTTTGCTTTTAAATTAAATAGCTTTGTGATAGGATTTCTGTGCCAAATGTTGTGGCTACGTTTAAATCAAGTATTTTTACGATTAGCAAATATTAATTGAGTCTTGTATTTTTCCCTTTTGTGTGACAAATGAATTCACTTGAAATAAATAAAAATGCCTTTTTGCCTAGGAATCAAAATAGTATAGGTTTCTTTTCTTTTTAAACTTCTGTGTCCTAGACAAGCGAAGGCTGGAAGTCAGCTTTGCATAATATTTCCTACGGTCTCTTGGGCGAAATCATGCGAGTTCAAGTAGGGTGGCACTCACGATTCCTGTTCATTAAAAATCTTATAACCTGAGAGTTTGACATAATATGCATAACAATGAGTATTAAGTAGTGTGTTTTTACAACGTACCAAACAAAAAACATTGCAAAACCTACCGAATCTAAGCTATTTGCTCCAGGTATATGCCATGTATTTTTGCACGATTTACGGTCACCGCACAGAATAAAAATGTACGTGTTAGCCGCAGATATTTGTCCCTAGTCTGGCGTTTGTGTATGTAAAATGTGGCCGCAATACAATGGGCATTTCTACTGTCGGGCATTTTTTACTGCATATAACTTTTAATATCAATCTATAGGACTCGCGTTAATATTAATTATTTACTATCAGCAACTAAAACAAAGTTCTGCGCGCACCCCGCTCAAGACTAACTAATTTAACGTCATCCCTAAACTAATAACTATGTTAATTAGTGATATGTTGTCTGTTATTCAGCTAAGTTTATGCAACTAAGTCACATCTTGCAGTACTAGATATAAGCTTATGTGCGTTAAACAATTGTGCTTGCGATAATTTTATTTTCAGGAGCAAAAATGAGTAAGAACCTAACCAGGCTAGGGTATCAATTTTACCTAACCATGCGATATAGTTGGAACCATTGTTCATCTGATATACGAGAGACGTGACTAGTTTTTCAATTTTATCGCAGTTTTTAAAGCAACATCAGCAATTTCTGGTCTCGGATCATCGTTGGTTAGATTATGGAATACAGTCAGGGGATAAATACACAGTTCTCTCTTCGCTTATCGTATGGTGATGACTAACCTAGGCCTCTGTCATGGCTTTACACATCTTTTAAAATTTAAACACACATATCTAGAATTGGGTTATTTAGTCACCAGAAGAAGTGCCTACGCCCAACATGACACTAATAAAATCGTCTGTTACAGACCTAACAGGCGTAAGGGCCAAAGATGATTACACAGCTTACGGCTCTATGGAAATACGGCAAGAAATATCGTGAATACGATTTATCAAGGAAATCCCCGACGATGATACGACCGGGATCCTCTTCAATAGCGCAGTCATTAAAATCTCAATTATGATTCGTTGGCACATTTCCGTCGAAATATCTGGTAGTGACGTCACAAGAGCCGTAATATCTCTAATAAGATGTCTTATTAGAGATATTAAAACGGATGCTACAGTGACCTAGTTCCTTGTTTTATTTTGGTAAAACTTTTTTCTGTAGCCTCTTTAGTTGTTTGTTTGAAACAAAGTCACATTTTTCCAGGAAGGCTTTTCTCGTGAGCTGGAATGTCTTCTTGAAGGAAAACCAGTTAAAACTGGTTTTAGGCCTGAAAAATGGCACAGGGCTTTCGATATATTATTTGAGATTTGTAATGAGCAGCCTAGTATCCTCGAAGATGGTATTTTCCTTTATCAGACGACGACACCCATTAACCCGTTTCATCACTCATTAAGTGCCGAAATAGATGGTATTAAGCCTATGGGGTAATGGACCCAAACGGCTAATTAATTATAAAGTTGTTTTTCTTCCTTAGCTTTACGAACTTTTTCGTTTCCGACCCACGGACAAGTTGTACGTCAAAGTTTATATTTTCGCGTTGCTGGATTATGTTTTTATATCAGTTTTGACAGGTAAAGGCTTATGAAAGTGTCTGTTTGGGCTCTGCTCAACCCACGCGGTACTTGCTCTCGTATCTCAAAATTACGAAACAAGAATATTAAGGAAAAGTTTCCTGAGTTAGACGAGTTCTTTAAAAGTTAAATTCTTATAAGACACCTGATTATATTTATAGAATATACACTATATGCAGAAATGAATAACACCTTTTTTCTCAGGAATGCAAGAAGGTACCAAGTTGAAATTTAATATCAGATAGGTACTCAGGTCCGTTGTGCATTGGAGCGAAAAAAAAAAGATATTTAAGCCAACGTTTTTATTGTTAGTGGTCATTGTTTTTTGGAAGCACTCAAAAAGGTATGTTTACTTTCACAAACTGTATTGACACAGACAGCACTCGTCAGTTGGACATCTTACGAGTTATGAGGGCACAGAATGTAGGTCACACTCACACCGGTGCACCTCTAACGACTTTTCCTCCACTATTTGTATGTTATGTTCCCATTTTTGTTGGATTGGACTTTCATACATATTTAAAAAAAAACAGGGCTATCCATTTAATAAATGAGTTTGGTTCAGGAAAGTTCTTAGATGATTAAAATTTATATATGAACTGATTATTTAAGGGTAACCACGATTTTTTTGAATAGTAATAATATCCTTCAAATGTTTGGTCCTTGACAATCATAATTACATACATACATACATAAAGTCACGCCTGTTTCCCTGAGGGGTAGGTTACGAGACCACGGATTTCCAATCATAAATAACTAGGACATAATGCTTACAATAGACAATACAATAATAATTGTTTACTTGCTACAAATAATGGTGCACTCAAATGTAACTTCACCCTTATAGCCTTATGAACGGTGAACCATCAAGCCGCCTAAACAAATGGCAAATGGCTTGACTAATATAAATCGAATAGATTGATAAAGGGAAATGACACAATGTTTCGACTACGTTATCGATGTCATATTATGTCAAAACCATATATTTTTCATTCTATTCGATTTCTATGTATCAAGCATTTTGCCACTTGTCTGGGGAGGTTTACCGGAGAAGAATCTGTTGCAGGACGTGCTTTATCTAATCGCGCTTACTTGATATCAGCGTTGGATAACTTTAATTAATTATATCCAGCTATAGCGACTAAGGGCTTCCGCAAACGTAGAGACTTTTTGTTACCGACACGGCACACCATCACTGGAAGCCGCTGCTGGGTCCTGTAGCGGCAGACACAGTCACCGGTTGCAACTCCGGCAGTCCTGCCCCCTACCATGTATTTTTAAAGCAGTACAGTTTACGTTGTAGAAGCGAGAGAGCGCATCACACTGCACGTAGCGGTGTCTCGTTTCCACATCATAAACAGTCCTTCTTTAAGAGTTCATGGTAAGGGGGCTGATCACTGGCGCTTTGCGATGATTTTATGTAAGAACAGTGTAGGTGGTCTGAGATGTGGTCTTTTGAAGGAAGAACAGTAATTTTGAGTCGACCTATCCTGACAGACGTCCCTGTCGCGTACCATCTGAAAGAAATTTGCGTAGGCCGCAACCTACACAAACTGCCACACATATATAAGAAAAAAAAATAAGAAAAACCTACACTATGCTCATATAATTATACCGTTTGATAGTATTGGTAGCTTGTATCCGACATAAGACACAAGTGTCCACGTTTACGCAGTGCCTTAAGCACTATAATATTCATACAGGTATATAGTATAGTGTTGACGTCGTAACTATCGTCGTTATAAATCGAAAATTATGTGAATAAACGCTAGACACAATGATCATGACGACATAGATGTAATAAAACCTGTTTATAGGCAGTGTTAAAATTATTTTATAATATCCGGAACTATTTTTAGAGATTGGCGGTTCGCCGAATTTTGTAGGACTGAGATTAGAGATCACCTTACAAGCCTTTCAGGCATGCTGAAGTTTGGTAACAGTCTGGACCTAGGATAAGGGGGTTTAAGTCTTGAGTTAAGGAGGTATACTGGTATGATCAATTGTAGATACCTCTTCATTGTCAGTTTGGACAGTTCAAGATACTTTTCTCTTGTTATTTTCTAATTATAAATGGAATAATCGCTTATCGTTCCTAAACGTTAGAAAAAATCATAAAAATGCATCACTTAAAAAAGTTATTTTGGTAAAGCAATTATTGATAGCTACACAGGAAACAATTGATCGTTTAAAACTATGTAAAATAAACAATGAAAAAGATGCTTCTAAAATAAAATTATCTTAAAATCTAATATAAAACAAAGATAGTAAAACCATCGAAGTGTAACGCAAACTAAAATACCTCTCCATCCTTCAAAGGGCCAATAAAGGCGACGCGACGGTAATCTGAGCTAAATAGATCCTCACGGACACTGTGCACTTTAAGTGGCCCGCAGTGTAATTTTATTAGTGGGCTACGTCACTTGCACAGCAGTGTACGTTATAATAAGACGGCGATTTATTCACCCCGTGGTACGCTCGGTTACCAGTCAAAGCGTTTACAAAGGTTAGGGGAGGGTTATTGACGCGATCCTTTCGTCAGGTATTGCAGGGTTAGTGGTTGGAGTTTTTGGGAATCGCAGACCGAGCAATTTTTTCCCCATTTTAATTATATTTTGCGTTCCTACACCAAGCACTCGTAGACATTACTTCAACTTTATTTTTTCTGTGTAATTTAGCTCTATAATAATTATACGTCACACTTTCCCTACCCCCACGAGGGTCTTTTGAAGGTTTCCCCCCGAAAACAAAAAAGGTACTAATTTACTTGCATATCCGCTGTCTGAAAAGCTTAAGCTATTGTACAAGATAGTGAAAATGGTATGAGACGACATAAACAGTGAAAACTATTTTTTTTCTTTTTTAAAGAAGAAGAATTATAGCCGAACAGTTCGGCTCGCGACTCTGCCGCTTAACCAGCTCATGAATATGGGCTCCGTTCGAGTTCGAAACTAGTCGGGCATTCCTGAATACACACGTGAGTATAATCGGAATATATAGTTAATAATATGGATAACAGTAACGAAAGTTATTACAGTAAAATTGTCAAAACTGACTCAGTTCTTTGAATAAAGAAAAAAGAAAATTTTTCTTTACCGCATGTACTTTTTGTGCTCAGCCGTAAGTGTACACGATTTATTTGCAGATATTTGTGACAAATGGAGGCTGCAAATTGAACCAGAAGACAATATCAATATTTGATAAATGTATCAAGATATTACGTCGCATTCATTTCTCCATCCTCTCTCAGAAGGAGCGACAAAACAAAGTTAGAGGACCCATTAACGCCGCGGACGCCTCATGAAAATATTATTATGTGAGAATAATTTAGGGTAACATCTGGACCTTTTAGGCCAGAGCTCAAGAAGATTTGACCTCCTGACTGTTAGCACCCATTAATAAAGCCACCATTTTAATGGTAACATGAGGCAGAGCGCATGAAGACAAACTTAGCTATGTAGGTACAATTATGGAAGTCAATAAATATTCAGTATTGAGATTTTATTTATTTAATTGTTTTTTGTTTTGCAGTTTCTGTTTCACATTTAGGCTTTTTCAACTTTTTTATCTTTTACTTATTTCTTATATGGTCATTAAATATTTTTCTCTCTTATTACTCATATCGGTATTCTTTTACACAAACTCTACTTTGGACATTTTTGTTTTTATGGTTTTCTTATTTCTACTTGTCAATTGTTACATATCGCTCTCAATATCGTTATACCACTCTATAGGTTAACGGTATCTGAATGTAAAGCGGGTCCAAGTCCTTCTCACTCGCACTTTATCACGTGACTCACGTCAGTCTTGGTGCTATTTCGAGCACATAATTGCTAATTAATTACACTCATTTGCCTTAAGCTCACGATAAAGTACTCACCGTTTATCGACTATAATAATGATTCGCAATCCCGAGTATCGCAACTGTGAAGCTATTTCCTGAATATTTTGTCGAAGCGAATACGTAATGAAACAATATCGGTAGCGCTGTCAATTAAGCCTTAATGCGAAATCATTAACGAATTTTGTTTGAAATTGGAATATTGCAAAATTATTCAAATCCGTCGGAATTCAAGTTGGGGCGAAATAACAAGTTTATTTCGAATTTTAGCGTTCCAAATTCGAAATAAGTATTTGAATTTGGAACATGGAAACGTCACAATCTATTGTCCGTTGGAATATGGTAATAAAATGTTGTGTTCTAACGAATTTTCTACAATTGGTTCATTTTCATTCTCATAAAACATAGCCCCTAGATATTATTTTGTAAACTTCGATATTATAAGTAGTATAATTTTAGCATACCCAAACCTAGTTTAAATTTTTTTTTTATCAATCGTTGTGGCTTGGACAAGTCCATAATATATTTTTACCAGAGAGATAAGTAGAGATCATGATCATGCTACGAGCCTGACATTTACAGGCCTATATAATTATTGTATATCCCAAAAGGATATAATTTACAACCAGAATTTCCCTAAGGGTAGTATTAACTAAGAGTCTAATAACCACCAGAATTCAAATTCAAATTGCGTAGGCAAGTACAGTCAGCCACAAAACTAGCTGAATATTTTAGATTTTAAAGCATTGCTTATAAAAAAAGAAAAAGTCGATGATTTGCAAGAAACTTTTTAAAGCTTAGTAACTTGTAACAAAAGCAGAGTTCCGTTTACCGGCATGCCCAGCAGTGGGTTACCTAAAAGCTAATGATGTTGATTAATTATTTTTTTAAATGTCACCCACACTAGGCATATCTCGTGTGTCATGGGTGCGTTTCTCAAACGTGAAATATCACTTACACACCCACACTCGGAACAAACATCTGAGGATCGCACAATTTTTTGTCCCGTGCGGAAATTAAACTTGCAACGCCTAGCACAGCAGTCCAATCACTTCACTATTGCGCCAATCAGGTTATCCTTACTTTAATTGTTTTACCAAAATTCATAAAAATATCTTTCTTCTGACATTGTAAGCTACATTGCTGAGTGCACGTTTATAAGAACGATGATTAATAGACCATCACAGTTTATTGTTCCAGCATTATTACAGCATACGTAACATCCCGCAGGTGACGATACCTTACCGGGGCTTTTATCATAATCATTTTAATATACTAAGTGCCACTTCCTCGTGCGGTACCGGTACGTTGGTCCATGTATTACGCGTCGGATTACGGAAGATGGTAGGTATAAAATAATATATGGATAGCGGCTCGCGGTAGTTCGTTGTTCGTGGTGTTCAGATGGTAGATACAATAATTAAAGATGTATGTTATCGCTATGTATCATTATAATGTGATACACTGGACAGGGAAAGGGTTAAGCCCGTCTTTCATCAGCGGGGTAGTGCGTCAAAAGAAGTGAAGAACGGTTTTCTTTTTGGGTTACTTGGTACCCAGTTTGGGATTGAGAAATGGCAATACGTTCCCATGGGACTTATGATGAGCAGCAAACACTTGTGGTACACATTTCTAAAAAGGGAAAACGTTTCAGGGGCCCAGACCAGTGCCAAAACGTTCTTTATACATATAGAATTCATCACATTACACCTCTATTGTAGACACATGTGCACACCTACATTTAGCCAGTTATGTTCTGTCGCAATGGGGGCAAGCTTATTGCCATCAACCGGGCACAAATTCAGACTTCGTGCTGCTACTGAGATTTACCGAAAGGAAAAACCCAATAACACTTCATCGACCTGGAATTCGAACCCAGAACCTCGCGATCACCTAATATATAATATAATAAAAGACAGATATATAATGGAATGTCGAATGTAGTTAGTATGAGCCATCACCATTCTATTCGTATTCGTCTAGCTTTTTGCCAGTTGCCTAGCCTTTCGCTTGTCAGGCTTTGCAGACACAATAGTAAAACAATGGCAACACACCTTTAGATGGCGTCTTGACAGATGACGGACGGGCAGCAACGCTGTAACGCTAAGTCACTACTTCAAAACCTTCACTTGCACAATATCCTATATTAAATGGTTACAATTAATCTCCAACTACACACCGTATACACGTCAACACACATAAGTACCCAAGATTAAAACTCATGTCAACAAACAGAGCTTAACGTAGGTATAAAGTGACACCTCGTTAGGTTTTAAATCTGTTTTATCTGGTAACAGATGGCGAAGGTTCCTGAATATGAAGGTAAATGTATTGTCTGCGGTTGTTTTAATGTATCATCCTGTAATAACTGACTGAAGTTTAGGCAGAGTTGTTTTACACAAACCATTAGTCTTTGGAGGATACTCTTAGACCAGTTGTCAGGTTTTGATTGGCTGCTAATACCCGTAACTGACAGTTAGACTGTGTCTTACAAACTTCTAAGCAGTATTTATGTTTGAAGACACACCTATCTTAGTAAAACGTTTTGGATAGAAAAATATTTCGAAATATCTGGCGATTAAAACTACTTATAGCATATTGTTCAATTAGAACGACCTACTTTAGTCGCAATATACCAATTACAAAAATAATAGTAAACCAACTTACTTAATAAACATACAGATGCCAGTCTTCTCCATAGCCCTCGAGATGCCCTTCCACGAGGCAAGCATCGAGTATTTCTGCTTAGCCGTCAGCGGCAACCGGGGATCCGTGGCCGGAGGCGGCCCATCACTAATAGCCGGCCCAGCATTGTTGGCCCGTCTCTCAGACGCCGCTAGTTTCCCCAACTGGCAACCCATTTTTCACTGTCACTAATACACCATTTTACAATAACACTTTCCACAAAACGGCACTATTGCCTCACTATTGTTTTGTCATTATTGGCATTGGTACATATTTTCCATTTTTATTCGTCACTTAACATTCTTTATTAGAATTTTTAACACGAGCACATTTTTTGTTTTTATTTTATCACTAGCACTAATTCATATTCTTAATACAAACTTGACCAATGTCATGTGATCATGATTTTTGAATTTCGTTTTAAAATTCTAGATCATTTTAAACGAGCGACGTTCTTATTTCAAACCATTTGAATCTTTAGTTAGCACTGCACTACTGTTACCACATCGCGGTTTTCCTGATGTTATCTGTCCTTGTCACATCTTTTTATCTTATCTAATCAGCGAAACACGCAAACGGCGGCTACCTGCAAAAGAAAATTGGGATATAATTAGATTGGCTGCAAACCTTTTTGTAACAACCGTACCGTAATCGTGTAGCGTCACCAAGGAATAAAAAATTGAAATATTTGGGCGTTTTGTCATAAATTCATAAACCTATTTTTATAGGGTTTATTTATGTTGTATCCATACATTTTGAGTTTGTAGAATAATGAAGAATACATTAAACATAATTTTGGACAGTTTGAAGTTTTAAAATAAAGCGTAGAATTATATTATAACCTATTTACATTGGCATACTAAAACAGTTCTTCGACGTTTGTGAATCGTTTGATAAAAATTCTAAAAAGATTGAGTAAGTATTAATAATACTACCATTAATAACTATTAAATAAGATTAAGTCTAGATTTTGTTTTGAAGTGTTATAATACTGCCTCGTTCGTCTAGTAGCCGCTAAGCGCGACTGTTGAGCATGAGGTCTTGGGTTCAAATCCCGGGTAAGACAAAGTATTACTGGGTTTTTGCATTAGGTAATTCTCAGTACGGGGTCTGGTTTATGCCCGGATGATGGCAATAGGCTCACCTCTTATACTACTTTAAACATAACTGGCGAGATGTAGGTGTAGTATAAGTGCAACTCTACCAACCACTTCGATGGGTACAGGCGTGATGTTATGTTAATGTTAAATAAATAAAACACAATATACATATCTATGTTTTTTTCTTGAATAGAAATAGAGTAAATACGATTGCTAACAAATCAACACAAACACTCCCAACTAGTTAAATACCAGTCATCGAAATCCAACATGGCGCTACTAACCCGCAGCTTAAAATTCATATCGAATAACCCCTAACAATTCGTTGGCAACATTGCTTATCTTTCGAACAAAGACTAATAAAATCTAACAGAACTGTCGAGTAAGTTTCCATGAAAATTCATAACTGAATTGGTGCTTCGAACTTTTAAGTGAATAATGTGGTTTCTGAAGCGCCGTACCAGCTTCGGGAACTCAGTAAATATTTACGATGGGATTTTTTTGTTTTTTACGTCTGTTTGTTGCAGATGGTCCCAATGTTTTTGTTTCATTGTGTTTCTTAATTTTCTTTAAAGATGTATTTACAATGCTATTGCTTTTAGATTACGTTACAGCCACCTCTTTGTGTTAGGTACTTTATATTATATTCACAGGTACGCTGCTTGTGTAGCTATGTCCGTGGCCTTTATAAAAGATATTTTTAGTTTCATCTAATTGCCTCCTTATTTAAAGGAAACCTGGGATTATGGCAACCACCTCTTATCTAAGGGGGAGGCTTTTGTTCAATAGTGGACGTCTTCCGGCTGATGATGATATAATTATAGTGGCTTCATAAAATGTTCTGAACATCGGCTACTATTGATACCTACAGATTTTAAAGTCAATTTATAATAATTATAAGTGTACCTAAATCAGACAGGAAAAATCGCCGGTAAGCTAAAAAATAAAAGCTTCTTAAAAAAAAGACTTCAAACTTAAATTCGTAAAAGAGATTCAGTTATAAAGCAATGGAGTCTAGATTTAAACTTAGGTCTAAGTTTAAAAGCAAAATTCACTGCGCTATGGAAAACTTTTAAGTTTTTTATATTTTTTGTCGAATTTCCTTGTAAATTTTCTCTTTGGACGGTAGCTAACAAACTTTAATTGATTGCTTAGTTTGCAAGCAGTACTTCGTGTTTTCTAAACCAACTCAAACCAAAGTAAAATATGACAAAAAACATGAGAAAAAAGTTATAGACTCATAATTAACAAAAAATAACAAGACCTAAAACTGTGTAAACATGTGAATTAGGAGGAAAAAAAAAAAAAAAAAAAAAAAAAAACCACCCCTAACTTTCATTGAAACCTAACCGTTACAAAATTTCAATGAAACCGGTCCAGCAGTTTAGGAGGAGTCAGGTGACAAACATACGTACAGAATTTTACTACTAATCAAATGCTACCCGCGCCAACCGTGCAATAATATCATACAATATAACAAAGTTTCATTCATTAACGTTATCAAACACTTAAATAACAATCCACGAATATGATAACAATGTAGAGTGTTTATTTTCGTGAAATTGTAGGTAGGACAAGATAATACCTGTATAGGATGGATAACGAATATCAGTTTACAGATGATAACTATTTTAGGGAATTTGCAGATAAATGCATCGAGAATTGCGTTAACTGTGTTTGTACTAATTTTATCTTAAAATAATATGTTTTAATATGTATGCAAAAAGCGGCAGACCGGGCTCTATGGCGTGCCTTGGGAGAGCCCTATGTCCAGGAGTGGACTGCAACGGACTGATGATGAATATGTATAAAATAGTTTTCAAGATCTTTTTCACGCAGCGGTGAAAAATTTTAATCTTAGGTTTTTGAAAATGAAATACGCGATTTTCCGAAAAATTGCTTTGGTTTTCTTTTTTAGGTCACTGGAACAAAACCGAGTCAAAAGCTAGTACCTAAACTATAAACATGTTTATTCTGCCGGTAATAAAGACATTAAATACAAATTGTTTTCAAATACATTTTCAAGAAATGTTTTAACTAAAATCTATTACTCATAGCAGGTGGAACGACTCCAAGATAAATCTTAGAATCGATCTAGACAACGGCTTTGTTCTCGATTTTCTAGAAATATTTTCTAGAATTCCCGATCCTCGCTTGTCAGTCCGACGTTTGTTTGCTTGTAAGCTTTGCCTTGCCATCTAGATGTCGGATGTTCTGGAATGTGTGATGAAACAAATCTAATACAAATGGATGTTGTTTAGATTACATAACGATGGCTATGGTATAAGTAATTTGTTGCTTTTAATGTGTCAACTCATACAAATATTTGATTCAAAGTCGAGTCTTATTTTTATTAGCCTATAATCTTTGACAAATATATATTTAATCTGACATTGACACTCCTCAAGTGTAAATGTTAGATTGATTACTGCATTGTTTGTTACTCTGAGTGAAAAAATGAAATTTTCTGCTAAAATTGATTGTATATGAGTTTTATGGGTCAGTTTTATTAAATCTTGACGTTGCAAATGTCTTTATATCTCTATCCTCGAACATTAGGAGTGGCGTGGTTTAGTAAATTTACCAGTAGCGTAAATACACGTTATTTTAGTTACTCGCCATTTAAAATTGAGTTAGCATGCCATTCGATTCGTCACACCATTTTGAAACAAGGCGTCAGTTTTAAACTAGGTGTATTAGCATAGCTAAACCGCTGACACTATTTATTCACGCCGTTTGTCACGCTTCCCTGTCACCGTCACGTGTGTGTCAACTTAACACACACTTAACTACGTTTAAGTGGCAGTTTTCAGCTATTTTTCCATGACTATAGTTGTTTGTATGTTAACTAGCTTATAATATGAGACCAGCTGTCTGTCTCTATTCGTATTGTGAAGGAGAATAGCTAAGAAAATTCAAGGTTTTGCTTTTAATTCTTTTGGTGTTTTTCGATCATTATTGGTAGCATAAGTATGGGTACGTTTATATTTTGTATAACACATTAGTTACGATTTTTTAGGGGTATATGAAGTATACTTTTGTAGGCCCACAAATCTTGTGTATGTTTAAAAAAATCGTAAACCCGGAGAGGCAATAGTCACTTGGTTTTGGCATAATTAATTTGCAAAAATTAATGCTACCGTTTAATTTAAAAACATTCCTCTGCCAGCAAACGTCTTTTTTATTTGACACCACTGACGACGATAATATTTCATGGAACCCAGTCGAACGACGTCGGGACCAATTGCTCGAGTTATGACCCTATTATACCATAATACATATTTATATCTTACTAGTTTCGCCCCGTGATGTTACCCGCTACATTTTTCTTCCTTCACATGAAAGTTCATTAAAACCCATTCAGTAGCTTTTACGTGAAAGAATAACAAACATCCATCTATACTGACAAACTTTCGCGTTTATAATATTAGTAGGGATAGGTGAAAAAACCTCGACTGAAACGCTTTTCAATTCCCACTACACTTAAGACCAAGTCCAAACCCACAACGTCCAAACTACAAGACTGTGCACTCTACAAAAGCTAACTTGGGACTTCGCACCTGCACTCAAAACCTCAACATCACACGTTCCGAAGTTCAGTCCTGCATATTTTATTCAAGATCTGAATTCCAAACCGCAGCCCGTGATTCTCCTGGAAAACTACGTTTATATGCAGATTTGAGACCGCGGAACAACTGAACAGAATCCCGGTATTTATGACGCCAATCCGACACCGCGTTTCCTCCGACAATTGTAAATGGAAATATTATTTTATAAGATAAAAGAATAATGTTAGTTTGTCGACTTCTTGTTGGTTGTGAATTTTAAATGTTGTTGAATTTTTCAGTTTATTTTGGAGTGGTAGACGAGCGCGAATTTTTAGTAAAGATTGCGATCAAACGGCTCAAAATCAAGAAAAGTGATGGAAGTATGAAATCATTAGTCACGAACACCATTACAGATTTGACTTTGTTTTTAATATATACAGATATATAGGTAATAGAGGGAATTATCTCACCTATAAACACTAATGATTTACTGAATGTAGGTACCAATTTGCAATTTATCTATACTTCTATACTAATATTATAAAGCTGAAGAGTTTGTTCGCTTGAACGCGCTAATCTCAGGAACTACTGGTCCGATTTTAAAAATTTTTCAGTGTTAGATAGCCCATTTATTGAGGGAGGCTATAGGCTACAAAACATTCGAAATCTACGCGAGCGAAGTCGCGGGCGGAAGCTAGTTATATATATATTTTTTTAAAAAAACGTCGCTCCACACTAGTAATTTCTCCTGTGTCGTGGGTGCGTTTCACAAACATTAAATATCACATACACAAACACCCAGACTCGGGACAAACATCTGTGGTTCGCACAAAGTTTTGCCCCGTGCGGGAATCGAACCCGCAACCCTTAGCGCAACAGTCCAATCGCTTAGCCACTGCGCTAATCAGGTCGTCAAAAAATATAATTATTTTATGTATGTAGGAAAAATGCAGTATTTCATAAAGTCAAGCCGGTCTGTCGAAGAAGACAGGGCACGTAATGCCACTGGCTTTGATATATCATATTCTTCAGCCATCTTGTCGCCCTAGGGTACTTGACCTCGCCTATCTCCAGTACAGTGTGTTACGTGGAAAGATGACATATTCTCACTGAGTTGTTTACATAACATAACATAACATCACGCCTGTATTCCCCGAAGGGGTAGGCAGAGGTGTACATATAGTACACCTACATTTCGCCAGTCATGTTTTTAGGTCCAATGTAATAGGGGGCGAGCCTATTGCCATCAACCGGACACAAATCCAGACTCCTTGCTTCTACTGAGAATTACCTAACAGTAGTTGTTTACAAAACGAAAAAAATCACTATCCTTGGTTCCGATGCCAGTAAAAGGTATACCTGTGTTATGTATTACTATTTCAGAGAAAGATAAGCCGGGATAAGCACTTTCAAAGCCTTTTCGCTCCATCGGAACCTTTCAATAGATATTGCGAATCATCAGGATTTTCCTACTGTATTGCAAGCAGTTTTTATAACATCACATCGCGTCTTTCTTTCTCTTTCTTCTATAGACGACCGCTTAGGGAGAAAAATAACTTAAAAACTCACAAGGCAGATCTAAAACAACAAAAATGTAAGAACTCTTTTTTATTTGTATTTTTTTAGAATTCAGAATTAAACGCCGTTTTGAGCGAATATTATCGAAACGAAACCTTGAATATAACTGGCAAAATATGGATGTCGATGCTATATTATGTTCATCTCTGCCTACCCCTTCGGGGAATACAGGCGTGCTGTGATGTTATAATCGAATATTTTCTTCTGCCTTTCTGTTAAGCTCATTACTAATATTCTTCCTACTTATTTTCAACTAACTCACTGTTACAAAGAAATGTTTTCTTGACATGAACATTAAATACAGATTCTCACTAAACCTTGACCTTTTATAAGGACAGTACCAAAATATACAACACAGGCACAGCAAGCCGTAGGCATAATACAATTAATTGTCAGATATTGCTATTAGATTGGTATAATTATTCTAGGTAATACAGATAATTATCGGTAATTTCTGATAGTAGCAACGGTGTATTAATTAATGGCAAATATAGTTTGATTAGGTCGACGCACTTTGCGTAATGTAATAATGCGCAACTGTGATGATACTTGTATGAGAACAGTGATCGAAGATGAAGAGGCAACACAGAAAAAGGAGAACCTAGATGGCTTATGAGGTGCAAAAACAATTTTTCCTCGTATTATGAATACTCTTCGCAAAATTATTTGAAGAAGAAAAATCTTTTTTGAAGCCAGGAAACCTTATGAAAAATGGGATAAAGTGAAAAGGGTATATGTGAATCGTATAGTGGATGGATTTGAAGTAGGTAAGGGACAGATCCATCTAGGAAAAGTGGGCAAGTTCAAATTAATTACGGAAATTTAAAAAATGATGGTCACTAGCTGGATTCAAACGCGCGATCTGCGCCGATCCCTGGTGCAGCTCCTACTAACTAAGCGGACCTTAGGCTTATTAGTCCAACGATCCTTCATCATTTATCATCATCATCGACTGTCTTTACCATCCCACTGTTAGGTATAAACCTTTCTTTTCAAACGCCATTTATTTCTGTCCAGTGCCAATCTAGTCCAGCTCTTTGCAGAACTGTTTCTATTAGATAAATGAAGTCCCATCGACGTGTTTCAATTAGTAAAGCAGACTTCATTTAACGAATGAATATAGAAGTTCCATCGTAGGTCAGGCACGGAACGAAGACAACGCAGTACTTCGTTAAGTCTTAATTACAATGCAGTTTACTAGAAATAATTGCTCCGTTATTCATGAGATTAGTTGTTTCCTTGTCGGAGAACTTCTTGGTTTCTGATGTGGAGATGTATTTCTTATGTTGTTGATTGAGTTTGTTTATAGTGCAAGTGTGAGCGTAGTATCTACATGCAATAGTGGGTGAAGGGTTTCTCCATCATATTAGCATGGAATTTAGTATGGTGGTTTCTACTGCCATTTTTCCTGTGTTGAGCGTATTTTGTCAAAGTCAGGGATTCAAAAAGCAGATTTCTAAATATAAGATATTAAAATGAGCACTGACAGCCGCCTGGTTTGTCCACTGGACTGCCAAATCAAAGGTCGAAAGTTAAAACGGCACGCACCAATGTCTTTTCGAACTAAAATGCGTATTATAAATTCACTATCAGTTGCTAAGAACGGTGAAGGAAAACGTCGTGAGAAAACCGACACACCTAAAAGATTTTTTCAACGCTGTGTAAAGCTATGTCGGAGGCCTACAGGCGAATTAAACTTTAAAACTAGGTTTTTCATCAACCATATAAAAACAAAAATATGCGCAACACTCCAAGTTCAAATACAGAAAAGTATAATAGTAAAATTAAACACATCATAGTAGGTAAGTACCTAAGTACATAAGGCAAAGATAAACAAAAAAAAACCTATTGTAACGAGGAAAACTATTCTCAAATACTAAATACGTATTTCATTAACATCGTACGTCTGAACTGGTTCAAAAAACTAAAACGGACTACCCTTTCAACAAAAACAACCGAATACAACACAAAAAATCTTACAACTACTTAGTACAAATACCGAGCAAAAAAGCCGATAAAACCATTCCAATTTCTCGTATCCATTAGGAAGCCCACAAGAACAAAGGTATAGCTTAATCCTATCCTGAGACCACAGTCCACACAACAGTAAACCGTAACTATATCTCTAAAGGCCTGTAGTTAGGCTCTGGACCACAAATCCCCAGCACAAATACAGTCTAGACCTATAGGTATTATCTAGGTAGGTATATTGTTTACCGGCTCCAAGATCCAGCTAAATTGGAATTGAATTCCTATTGTAATTATAGTTGTATTTGCTTTGGGGACACGTTTGTGTAGTCATGTGGAATCAATTGATATAATATTGTTTTGTTAATAAAAGTGTTCTGTTCTGGAGTAATACATAGAATGAAAATGTTGGATGAGAATATCAATTAGATCTATCTTTTAATCATGCAAGGTGAAATTGTTGGAGGACGCAAAATATGCAAAACGATCATCGCCATCATCAGCCGGAAGATGTCCATTATTGAACAAAGTCCTCTCCCTTATAGTTAACCATAATTCCCACGTTTGGCAAGCGGCTTGGGGATCGCAGAATTGATGGTGAAGTTACAAAAGACAATGCTGCCAATCTTCTGGATTTTAGTGGTCTCATACGAAACCCAAGGAAGGATAGCGGTGGTCAATTCTAGGCCGGATACCAGGGTGCGGTATCTGCCGACACTACATTTTAATCATTACTCAACACATCTAAACTACATACTAGGTTATCCTTTACCTAAAACTGAACGAAGTAGGAAATAAATAAAATTATCACCGCGCCCCATCTTATTCAACTGAAAGCATAAATAAACATTTGACTAATTGCCAACCCTACGTTAAATTACGTCGCAAACTGAGTCTAACACTGACCACAATATTATTAAACGCTAGGGTTGTCGAAAACAGAAACCACGATTCTTATCAAGATATTTCCGGACGAAAACCACAAGCAGGGCTGTGAACCGTCTCAGAAATGGAGCTAAGATTTTAATTATTTAAAGCTCATTTACGGAATTAAATCAGAGTTGACCCTTCTTGTATAAAATTTTGGTCTGTGATTTGGGAGGGTGTTTTTTGTAGCAACTTTTTAACACAAAAATAAATAGGTATGCTGCTCTATTTATATTAAGTATTACTACATTATTATTCGGCTTTATAATGTATGACATATCGCTGATGTTCCACCCGTCTTGGTCAAATAACAATCGGTCAAATTGGCAACATTGATAAGCATCGCAAATTTCTGAATTAAAACCACATTAAGTAAAATGCATCTAACATTATTATCTGGTTACAATTTCACGCTTATCAGCCTACACTAATAGCACCACAAGTTAGGATATTGTGGTACTTGTGGGCAGTATTGTGTGCTCTAGTACATGCGGCGAGGTTTGCCGCTGACAGCCACCTTCACGCTTTGCAACGCCCATCATAACCACAAACCATAGCTTGCGTTTTGTAGTCTTGCATGACACGTGAACTGACTTGCGACTCTTGTTTCTACTCTTCTCATTGTTTTAATACTGGTAGTTTATTTTTGACAACCTAATTTTTTTCTGGAAGTCATTAAAGATGTTTAGGGTTTGTTCGATTTATCTCTCCTTCAATAATTTTCTGACTCGTATTTATTTGTTTTTTGATATCTTACTAAACTGACGACACTTAATGAATGCAAAAAAAATTACAGAAATCACTGTATTTGATTGGCGCCCTCAATTAAGACGATTATAACGACTCACAAATACATACTCGTGAACACAATGTATATAAACACTAAAAGAAAATCATTTTACTGACCTAAAATATCTTTCACGTGACCTATTCTCACCAAGCATGGGTAAACAACCAGGTCGACTACATAAGACAAAAGATACAAAATTAAATAATTCCTAGCTTTACCAGAGGCCTTGGATGTAAGGTAGGGGCCATCGATCGAACAACTACTTGAGTGTGTCAGGGGTAACTTCACTGTACTCCGTAGACACAGTTATGTTGATCGAGAAGGGGACTTGATCCGGGCCTTAAAAAGTAACTTAATAGTTTTTTCTGTAACAAGGTTTTGTCTTCCATTTTGTTTTTTAGAGTCGTTACGAGAAACTTCTGTATCGTGTTGGGTGTATTCGTTTGATGCCACCTACCCATAGATTTGGATGATCTGTTTCGTCTTTATTTAAGAGCTTGCTCTAGTCGGTGGACCAAATACCACTTTTCTCTGTTGTCGGCATTTCATTTGACCTCTTGGTACGACTCAACTCTCACCTTCTCCTTAACTTACTGATGCAGCGCAAATATCCAAGCACATGGTTACTGCCATAATTAAGTCAAGGCTAAAAAAATAAAGAACTCAACGCAGATTTCGCAATGAGGTTTAAGACCTTAATCCTTAATGGTATGATAGGTTGACCGCATCAATTTAGTAAATAAATTGGATTGCAAGCTAATATACAGGGCTTTCAGCGCTGATTTGACTTACGTCCTCCAAATAAAGGAAAGCCTTTGCCTAATCTTCGAGGATTTCCGTAATCATTGCAAAAATCTTCATAATTCTTCCACTGAAATCTAAATCAGCCATCTATTATGCTTACTCAGACACCTCTCATCCGTAGAATTAAAACTATTAATCATGTAAAACTGGGGTCTCGTAAATCTTGCTCTGTGGTCCCATGCCGGCCTGAATCTATATCGATAAGATTAACTATCGACTTATGACAGTAACACCACTATCGATATTGTAGAATTTCACACTCGAATAGCAAAGGTACTATGATTATTCGATTCTTTACAAAATGTTACATTCTAATTATAATATGTTTAAAAGTACCATCGAATAGTACTCTTAGTACGTCACAGTTGACTTTCACAGTTGAGTTGATAAAATCCCTACTAGAACCTTTTTTTATATTTCAGTCCTTTTTTACTATAATAACAGTAGAGTTCGGCTCACGACACTGCCGCGTAAGAAGCTCATGAATATGGGCTCAGTGCGAGTTCGAAACTAGTAGAAATAAACCAGGCGTATGTAATAAATAATATTTCACCTATGTGAAAAGTTTTTTTTTAATTATACATCAACTAGTAATATTTCATTTGGATTTCGAATTCCAAAACGACAGTTACTTTTCGATCTCCCATTCTTTCGTAATTACTCGATGATAACCAATCGAGTCACCCTCGTAGGGGCTTGCATCGATTGTGTAGGGCGGCGTTTAATCGATAATCAGACGCCCGTGCTCAGCTCGGAGCCTACAACGTGTAGTGTATATCACGCTTGTATCTCGTTTAATGGTAGGCAGATGTGTTTCACGCTTACGTTTAGAATTTAAGATGGATAGTAACGCTCATGCATGGATGCATATGGCAAGTTCATGGTGGCGTTCTAAGAGGGAGGCCTTTGTTTAACAGTGGACGTCTTCCGGCTGATGATGATGAGTTGTTAGTCTCCTACATAATGTTTGTTAAGTGGAGCGAATGCAAGGCGTGGGAGCGAGTTTAAAAGGTACGCTGTGATGATGAGGTACCATGCTGGCGTAACAAGGAGTAGCATCTTCCATCTAACTGGGCCTTATTAATCTGATGTATCTCAAATGAGAATGTTTATGTGGCATTGAAAGTATTTATGGGTATAAGAAAAGTCTTTAAGTATTAGTTAATTGATCGTCTGCCGCTTCGTAAACTGTCTGCCCCACCACCACCCTGCTGAGCGGTTAATCGTTTTACAACAGCTGGAGCTGTACTTTTTGGTGTCTAGCTCATGTCAATATAATGGAAAAAGGCACTAATACTACCTGTAATTAAACTTAAAACTATGTGCAAATTAATCCAGTTCTGACTTTGTTTCGATCTTCTTCCTCAGAGGTATCTATGCTGCTTCAATCTACGATACCTACATAAAGTTGACGTGTGAGTAAAAATCCACAATTTGCAGAAATAAAATCTTCTATCATTATTTATCCGCCTCCAGTACATTACGTACTCAAGTACTGTTTTATTTAAAGTACTTCGCAGTCATATGTAATCTGATACATATAATATTGTCAAGATGTCTCCTCCGTCTCGCGTGGGTGTATAAGTAGCTATTATTACGTCCTGATTTCTTTCTTTAACTTGAAACGCGTCATCGTCAATAGGCGTATCATTTTCAACCTGTTTTATCTCGATTGTCTTTGAGATATTTATAAAGTTATTTGCTTCGAGTACGCTATGATTGGTTTCGTATTTTTAACTTAGTTCACACAAATAAGTATTACTTAATGTTTATTTACTTGCAGGGGCTTCTGGGGGCTGCAAAATGTGGGTAAGCTTATATGTCCTACCTAATCTAAAAAACCTAAATAATCTAATCACTAACCTAATCACACCTTTGCATAAATGTCAAAAATTGAACCGGTTCTACCAGCCCGGAAACCTTAGAACTTCACGAACAATATTGTTTTGTTTAGAATTGACTGAATTGAGATCCTTGATAATGAAAGAACAACAGAGTTCAATTCCAGCCGGGGCACTGTGTACAATCAATTAGGCTGTAACAACAAATTAATAGTTAAGTCGATCGACTTCTATAAATTATCAACATTCTACATGCAAAACAAACAGACTATTTTTGCCGACTTGATTGGCGCAGTGGCTAAGCTATTGGACTGCTAGGGTTCGCTTCCCGCACGGGACAATAATTTGTTTGTCCCGATTCTGGGTATTTTGTATTTCATGTTTGTGAAACGCACCCACGATACAGAAGTTTGAAGAGAGGGTGATTTTTTTTTATTACAAATAAGAAATGAACTACCTATACAATTTACATTACTTTCATGCAACCAATTATTTTTGCAATTTATTTTTTAATCATTTGAATTCAGAATCTTCTACAATATTAACTTTTTCTATTGCGTAATCTGTATTCGGAATACTATTCGACATTAGTTCTTTTTGTTTAATCATTTGAAAATAGAATCTTGTTATTAATAACAGTAATTTATTTATTTTTATTTATTTACAACTTTGGAAGACTAACAGCTAGAGCAAACAGGAAAATTAACTAAACAGTAAACAGACAGCCAATTACAAGTCTTCACGTATAAAAAACAGTACAGATATATATCCGTGAAACGACGAAGTGTTGACAATTATATATGAGTGACTTTAAAAAGAAATAATAATAATAACAATAAAGTAGTTAATTAATAAAAGGCAAGGTGGAATCCATTTTCGTTTGTGACTCTTTTGGCACAGTCTACGCCATTAAGCTAAATTAGTTAAATTGTGACCTAAATCTGTTTCCAGCTTCACATTATGTCATGGGTTATTTACACGACCAATTTTCTTATTTTCTGGAATAAAGTTATGTAGTATTGTATCTGATCGTAAAGGGGATATAATAATTTAAACCAACCGAGAGCAAGAACTCATTTATGCAAGGTCTGTTTCTTATTGAATTGTATTTATTAGTTAAATGTCATAGCATCTAAAATAAAAATCATTTAATCGAAATATAATATTTAAAATTACGTAGTCCTTTTTGATAGTCATGCATAGGAAAGTCCCCCAAAACGCTCACACTTTACCGCTTCCTTTTGGGGGGTGAAATAATCTCCCCAAAAAATTGTGTCAACCTGTGATCTTACCTAGCTATAATTTTTTAAGATAAAAAGTACCTTATGTGTTAATCCAGGGTTTCAGCTACCTCCATACCAAGTTTTATCAAAATTAATTTAACCTGTTTGAGCGTGGAGAAGTGACAAACATACAAACACTTTCGCCTTTATAATACGAGAATGAAGTGTGATAATCTAAACAAAACGGACCAAACAGTAATCAAGTACCTACTATTTTTGTCTCAATAACAAATTACTTAATAAATTTATTACGAGTATCGATGTACTTTAAAAGCATAGAAAACCAATTTCTAAAGAGACAACCGTTCCTCTAATGAAACACCGCCCACATTCGTAGCCAATCTTTTACCATACGTGTCTGATAAAATTATAAGTTCCAGGTAAATGTTATTTGTAAGATATGTATCAATCATCATTAGAATTTATTAGTTTAGTCTGTTGGTGCGCCGGCAAGCGGGTGATGTACGTAAAACATCCATCAATGGAATGTGGACGCTGACGGATGCAGAATGTTATAATTAATTATTTTTAGATTTCGATGTTGAAACTAGCTTATTTTAAAATTCCGTTCCCGACTGTTTACACTTCAGATACACTTATATTGGAAAATCTATCTTCTCAGGTATGTACCTAATGAAGTATAAATATATTCGATTTTTATTGTAATTAAATTAATGATTAAGTGCTATTAGAGAGTTCTCTATAAGAGTAGAGAGGCTTCTCTTCTAAGAGGGCAAAAGCCTGCTCCATGAGAGTAGGCTTTTGCCCAACAGTGGGACTGTTATAGGCTATTATTATTATAGAGTTTTTATTTTATTAGTATTATATTATATTGTATTAACTAAAAGTATAAGAAAATTGCTGCACCCTTGCATTTTCATGTTATAACAGATATATTTAACTAAAACATCTCATTGTACTCATGAACGCAATAGACTGACTTTGAATGCAATCTACTACGCACTATGAATTTCACTCAAAATAACTCTGATTCATTCATTAAAGGAAATCAAACAAAATTCCGTGTTTAAATTAGTGAATGAAAACAGCTGGTAATTACTTCATTCACGCACAGGTCATGGTTACTGAGTAAAATATTTTCGGTTAAGCTTTTCTCACCTGCATGGATACTGGTAAACTTCACATGGATATTAAAACTGTTCACTGCAGCAGAATGTATACCAACATCATTGGAATTATTTTGATTTGTCCAGACATAACATCACGCCTGTATTCCCCGAAGGGGTAGGTAGAGGTGCACATATAGTACACCCACATTTCGCCAGTTATGTTTTAGGTCCCAATGTAATAGGTGGCGAGCCTATTGCCATCAACCGGGCACAAATCCAGACTCCGTGCTGCTACTGAGAATTACCAAATGGAAAAACCCAGTAACATTTTGCCCGACCCGGGATTCGAACCCAGGACCTCGTGCTCAGCAGTCGCGCTTAGCAACCACTAGACCAACGAGGCAGTCCAGTTGTCCAGACAATATTTATTTATTTATTCTTCATATAAAAAAAAGATTTACAAGGCGGACTTAATGCCTTCGGCATTTTCTACCAGTCTTTGGGTAGTGCAGAGAGGGATCACGGTAGGTATGCACAAACAGCTGTGTGAGAACAACACAGACAATACCTTGTACCTTTGTTGGAAGACGTGGAAGAAAATAGCGTTGAAAGAAATACGTGATAGGCTTTTAAAAGTCTTTCAAATTAAAAAGACTGCTCACAAAACGACAAAACAGAAATATCCTTATTACTCCTAAACAATTTCCCTGAAAAGATAATGCTTTCAAGAGTCCCACTCAATTCTGCTGCTCGAACAGTTACGTCCTCTTAGCTGGGTCTTATACTTTTGGATTCGATAATAAACGCTATATACCTATCTACAGTGATGGCCAATAATAGTTGAAACACTATACGTATAAAGTTAACGCTAATATCTGTAAAACATATTATTAAACACCAGTTTGTTTATTCATAGTTATACAAAGCGGCGGCAGTATTGGTATTTCGAGAATGTCAGACATTTGCCGACATTTTCGCTTTGATCAAGCTCTGTTTGAGGTGTAAGCGAAACGTGTGTCAGGGTCGCAATAGCTCAATTTGGTATGCGTTCAATACGGTTTGCTAGACTTAAATAAATATTAAACAGATTTGAAACAGACTGTAACTGCCTTTACCTCGCCCGTATAGTGTCTGTTTCAGTCATTTCGCACACAGAGATTTCCCAAAAAGACTACAAAACCCAGTACTATGCAATGTATGGGGCAAGTCTTTGGCAGTTATTGGGCCCCATCCGGGTCGGCCCAATTGCGTCTACCTTTCTAAATGTTTTTCTTTTTTGAACTGCCTGTCAAAAACGTTTTTATTTGGACAACGAGCATGAAGCTCAAACATAAATCCGTAGTATGCAGAATACCTTTTATATTAGTTCTCATAGTTTTTCGGTACAAATATTGTCAAAAGTGCCAACTGCGCACGTTTTTAAAACTACTCCTTATTTACTTTTGTTATTCATGGTAGAGCTAAAAACTCAGTGAACAACAGATCGCATAGGTTATTAAATAATCAGTCTGCTTGCGGCCACGGCCGGTGCAACTGGATCGAAACGTCAAGACAAAATTAAAAGCTTGTTCACGTTAATTCACTGTTGTAGTTTAATTTGTTTGTTGGCTGCCTCGTTGGTCTAGTGGTTGCTAAGCGCGACTGCTGAGCACGAGGTCTTGGGTTCGAATCCCGGGTCGGGCAAAGTGTTACTGGGTTTTTCTATTAGGTAATTCTCAGTAGCAGCACGGAGTCTGGATTTGTGCCCGGTTGATGGCAATAGGCTCGCCCCCTATTACATTGGGACCTAAAACATAACTGGCGAAATGTGGGTGTACTATATGTACACCTCTGCCTACCCCGTTTATGTTATGTGTAGTTTAATTTTGTTATAACTTGAACCATGTATTATTTTTAAAGTTTATTAGCTTATTAATAGTATTATGAAATACATACCTATAGTAAAATTATAATAACTTTCGTGACTTTTTGTAACCTATAGGTACTAAATACGAGTAAAAGTTATAATTAAGTAAATGACCAAATATTTCTTCAGCCACAAACAGCTTACTATAAAACTAATCTGCGGCATTCTTGTTTATGGCCATACTATCACTGTAATTATGGTGTTCATGTCATATTATGGTGATAGGTGTATTAAAAGTAAAGCTATGATATGATATCACATAATTATAGGCTCTTATCTAAGCAGATGACGTCATAGATTTTTGGTAGTCATGTGACATCACGGAATGAAGGACGTAGTGGAGTACACTGTACGTGAATTTTATTTTGGCCTTAGATGTAAGACGATTTTTTACACATAGCCAAACATCACGCCTGTATTCCCCGAAGGGACAGGCAGAGGTGTACCTGTGCATATAGTATACCTAAATTTCGCCAGTTATGTTTTTAGGTAGGAATTTCAAGACCTATGAAAATTTTATTTTCTGTTAGGAAAATCTGTTATACTTCACTTCAATATGCTTTACTGGGCTATACTAACTTCAATCAAGTGTAGCAAGTGAAGATTTGAAATTCTTAAAACATTAAAAAAGAGTCTAATTCACTATTGAAAAAGTCTCTCTCCTCACGGGGACCTTAACTAAATTGAACCGTCAGAAATCGAAATTCTTTATCGTGATCCCAACTCCGCCCTTGACAGTCAGCAAAAAGGTGAAAAATGTTGGTCATTGCATATAAATCGGATTGTACGCAAAAAGATCGAAAAGTGGCAATATACTCGTAACATTTCTATGGATATGACGCGGTGAGAAATACTGGCTCCCCACTGAATTGATGGATCGTCATTTGTCGGTGGCGAATACAGTACTCTTCTCATATATAATGAAATATTATGTGAAGTTTCACCTGGATTAAGGGCTAGTAAAAATATAATAGTTATGGAAAAAGTTGCAATTTTCAGCCGCTTATAAAACAAAGAAGCCAGGCTGTATAAAAATATTTAGCTTAGGTAGTTCAGAGAATACCATTTCATTCGCATTTTCTTTATCATTATATCCAATTTTGAGTGACGTAGGTACCCAGAGTACTTGCCACTTTAATAGTGGTCCAAATAATCACTTGATCAAGTCCTCTACAAGTCGGACCTTGGCAATTGGCTGTAAAAGCAACTCAGAAGCGTCGTAAAATTTGTACCCAAATCCCGAATAACATTGGAACGGAGCGAACACAGGAACGCGTTGTTTATCTCGTAAAACAGCAATTCAATCGGATTGTGTCTTGTTCAGCATGCATAATGTATGATAAGATATAATATACTTTGTTCGCGTATATTTTACGTCTATATTCCTTTAACATGAGATTATCTTGTTGTTTTTGTTTTATAATTTGTTAGTGTTTGTTCTCCGTGTTTTTAAATTTTGGAAGCGACGCTGCGATTTTGGATTCATGCTCATTTATGTGATTGTTAAGTAAGGACTCATGGGGCTATATTCCCATCCTATTAGAACCTAAACTGAACTGCATGGCAAAATTGTCTCATATAGAAATTAGATTTTTTTTGTGCGCCTACATTGATTAGCATCGAAAAAGCAACGGTACTAAAATGTGATGGTAGACCTACTTACAGTTACTTAGTGTGGATTCTTAACAAGTCCCCAAGGGTGATTGGGTTTCTCAGCTACATACTTAATTATCTGTAACAGCCTAAAGTAATGAAGTTTAGGATATTACACACTCAAAGAACATATTATTTTAGGTCTTTAGTCTGGTCGACTGATATTGCCATTTCCACGGACTATGAGTGTAAAGAAATAGAGAGAGCATCTGTGTTTGTGCACATACTTTTGCTCTATAATATCTCCTGTGTATTTGGCTAGCATCTGTTGGGATTGGCGTGGCCAAAGTTCGGTCAGGAGGACATTATCAAACAGTCTTGCTTTATTTTCCTACCCCTGTAACCCGTAACCAAAAGTTAAACACGATAATTATCGTTTCCAAAATGGCGTTCCATTTTCTGAACAGAAAAGTTTTCCTACAGACAACTACCGTCTGCTTCCCTATCATTATGTGTTTTATTCTTTGGATATTTACATTTTTAACATCGTCCATTAGTAGGTGCTAGAACGACTGTTTTTTATGTTCCGTAAATATCTTTTTTATTTATTCCATTCTGTGAAGTTTAATGGTGTGTTTCTTTGCATAAACGCCTTTGTTTCAGAGAGTGGTATTGTTAATTGTTATTGGGTTAAAACTTTTGTTATATCGAACTATGTACCATCAATGATCCATGGACGGTTTACAAAGTACCGAAGAATGGTTCGTGGGTTTGCATGGTGTGTAAAACCATTTTTAATGTTTATGTTTAAGTTAGAGTTTGCGTTGAAGAGTTGTGGCGGAGTTGATTCTACAGTCTTTCATCCCGATTTATATACCTGGATGAGGGACGCTGAAAGCAGAGAAGGGCAAAGAAAAAGGGAGGCCTATACCCAGCAGGGGGTGATACCGGGCTGACTACACTGGCCTACAAAACTAAGTAGGTACTACACTTTTAAAATTTGTTTTTTTCTAAACTATGAAGGTTAGAGATTGAAAATAAAAAACGTCTTAGCATATTTTATCAGAATTAAGAATCATTTTATTTAGTCATCATTAAACTTCCTTTTATTTCAGTGCTTTATACTTACTTAAACAATTATTGCAATTTTAAAATTCGTAACTCAGGCCAGTGTATAAGTAGAGCATAAAATTCTTTACCTTGTTTAAGTAGTTGAATATCTCATGTACCTAATTTATTCTTTGATGTTGTTTAACATTCATCTCGCACATTATTCCAGGCTCAAACCAAAAACAAAAGCCGAAACACGGATACCGCACTATCGCCCATTAACAGGCCTACTCAGGCCCCTAGAATACTCACCTCACAAAAATACCCCAACACATGAATAATTCAGTAAAACAGTCCTCCACAAACATATAAATTTTGAACGCCGCCGTCAAGTAAACATGAATTTAAGTTATTTTTAGGCACGCAGGTATACGGAAGATTTGGCTTACGGAATGCGTTATGTTCCGTAAACCGGGATTTTAGGGTGCGCACTCAAAGGTTAGCTCAAAACGCGCGTCCTGTTTCACGCAAGTACTGCGGACCTAGCGCATAGGTATTCAATATACGCTTTTTACTCGTGATTCTTTTTAAGAAGACCTACGCAATTTTTTCATATTTTAATAAAGGCGATGTGTGAATTTATGTATGTAAAAGAACATCTTTATTTGGTCTACCCCTTTGGGATTACAGTCGTATGTTATGTCGTACAAATAAAAATTTTGATGTTCTTCACGATTCCCTGGTCAACTAGTAAAATGTTTACACTAATTGATTCTCAATGATTAACAAAACATTCCAATAAACCAGAAGATGATTAATTTTTCCGGTTAATTGTATGATTGCAATCCACCAATACATTGAAAACTACAGTAAAAGTAACTGGATCCTACTAATATTATAAATGTGAAAGTTTGTGAGTATGGATGTATGGATGTGTGGATGTTTGTTACTCTTTCACGCATAAACGGCTGGACCGATTTGGTTGAAATTTGGTATGTAGATAGGTTATACCCTGGATTAACATATAGGCTACTTTTTATCCCGAAAAAATGTCGCGGGTAACACCGCGGGGCGCAGCTAGTATTCAATAAAACTATAATGAAAATGTTTCATGAATAAAATTACGTGATTCGCTCGCGATTTTGTTAATTAAGCGCGCGTTGACCATTGTGTGCGAACTTATGTTTACCGTGCGTGGGTTTCTTTTTAAATTAGTTTATTAATAGTAGTTACTAGCTTAATAGCTATTGGTGATGAGGTAAAATATTTTCTAATCCAAACTTTCCTTGGTTATAAAAATACTTGGGGAATTATTTTTGTAATATTGCCTTTTATTAACTATCCCGATCGTACCCTAGAGATGAATTGTTTAGATTTCTTTCCGACAATATCCATGACTTTGACTTTCATAAGGTGTAGTTGGAATTTATCGTGTAAGTAATATTTATTTTAAAAAATCTAATAAATCAATTGAAAATAAGGTGCAAGGCGAGATTCTTATCTTGAGGTAGCGATTATGAAAAAGTTACCCAGAATGATAATCAATTATTGTTTGTAAAACATAGGAAGATAGAAATACAGATCTTACAGATAGGTGTACAGATCGATATGTCTTCTATATACATATACATATACGATAAGTATTATCGACGTATTTGACGACTGATTAGCGCAGTGGCTAAGTGATTGGACTGCTGCGCTAAGGGTCGCGGGTTCGATTCCCGCACGGGGCAAATCTTTGTGCGAACCACAGATGTTTGTCCCGCGTCTGGGTGGTTGTGTATGTGATATTTCATGTTTGTGAAACGCACCCACAACACAGGAGAAATTCCTAGTGTGGGGCGACGTTTTTTTAAAAAAAAAAAAAAAAAAAAAAAAAAAAAAAATAACATGAGAGAGACGTAACGTAGATAACGGAAAATAGTCAAATTAGTCGTTTAGGAACTCATTGACATTATTATATATCAACCCAGTATTTATAATTTTGCGCAATAGATACCGTGTATACTGTGTAGCTTTATACTCATATTTGTACATTATTATGGAACAATAGTACATCTCTGCTTACCTCACGCAGATTACACGCATACAGCATAGCGGATACAGAAATCTGTTCATGGTCAATTTTCCAGTATTACTAACGACTACTTGTTTACACTTAATAAAGGGTTCAAGTACCAATTACGTGTCAATGGCAGATAGCTTCCATCACCAATGCAGCAATTAGGCAAATTATTTCCTTTTGAAGATAATAAGCGTAACTAGTTTAAATAATTACTGTTGTTATTGAATCATCGATTATTTAATTATATTATCGGTTATTATCGGGGTGCCAGTAGAGAGCCTCCACGAGTGACGATAATTAAGTACATCTGGTGAACCCTGGATGGTCAAGCTCGCTACCATCCTTGTCAACCGCCCGATCTCTTCTCCACGGCATGATTTATTCCATGTGGCTATTAACTCACGCCGATACGAAGAAGAAGAAGGTTATATTAATTTATAATTTCTATACCATGGTTATCTGCAAGCCTTTGAATGAATATTGATTGAGTTTTGAAGTTCAAGGAAACCAGAAAAAATAACAACAACAAACAGTAAATTTACTCGCAAAAAAAAAACAAATGATTAAGTTCCAAATGTTGTATCTTTAGAATTTTGACTTATAAGATAAGGTCAATAAAGGATTAATATTCCAATTTTAAAGGATAAAATCGTCAATTGGAAAATATATGAAAATGTCAAATTCTTTCTACGCATAAAAAATATGAAATCAAAAATCAACCCTAAGGAAAGGTACTTATACAGTATTGGTATCTTAGTCGATACTGGAGAAGAAAATAGAGATAGGAATCTCGTTGTAATTATTTATAACATAAATACAAAACAAAATAAACTAAACGTGTATAAAGATAACATTACTAATATTAAACTAAATAGAATATAGATAAACAACGCTGAACATGCGTTAGAGGAAAGGCAAAAGGAAAATTGGATATACTAGGCATGTTCACATTAATGATGTTAATGATGATAGATTATTATTATTTACGAAAATAGACGAAAGCTTTACTAAGAAGAATGTTTCTTAAGCAAAACAATAGTAATATTAGGAGTAGGAGCAAGCATCACGGATATAAGGAAATATTTAAGGCTTCGAATTGATGTATCGTGATTAAGATATATTTGACGCTATGCCATAATATTGCCAAGGCAGGTCACGAAAGAATGGTGACAGAAAATATATCACGGGCAGCAATCAAATAGTTTTATGTGATGACAGAAAAGGGAGAGGAGAAAATGTCGTTTATTTTACTTAAAATAAAAGGTTTCGGTAGCTTATTTTTTAAATAATTGATCTCTGATGAATGTGTGTATCGAAATTAGCGAATGTTCCCAAAAAGTTACAATTATGATTTTGAGGATTTTTGAAGATTTAGAATTTACGTAGAAATGAAAAGAAGGATAAATTAATCATTAGTTGCTAGCAGTAGATAAATAGGACACAAAGGGTGAGGCTCGACACACGGGAATGAATAAATGAAAGGAACGGAACAAAGTTTGCAGACAAAAGCAATAAAACCACTCGACCCAAGTTTCAGTTCAAGTTCGAGGTTTATGAACCAGATTCATATTATTTACAAGAGTTTTGGATCAAACACACGATAACAGCACCAGTAGAAGGATACTACTAGGTATATTATATGTACTTTCTTGGTCAGATCAGGATTGATCAAAATATTTGGTTTCACATGAACCAACTACAGGGGCTTATATTCCCCAGCCTATCGCGATCCACTGCTAGACATAGGCTTCTCCCAAGTTACGCTTGTGATACTCTATTAGATTCTAGTTACGATTTTCTATAATGACATTACTATAACGAAGAACCTGCTGAGACTCCAAAAGTTCAATAACCTTATCAGCACAAATTCATTATAATCACGCACTTTCTATTGGGTCATAAACTGTCAGTTCACGTGTAGGTGTGTTAAGCACAAATCCGTTTACCTCCATAGGGAGTACAGGCGTTGATATATTCCGCTCCACCAGGGATTTTGTTCCGCCCAGACAAACATTTATGAGGAGAATCGAAGTTTCACTGCTCGCTACACTGAACCATGATTGCACTGAAATCAACGATGCCTGAAATATCGCAGTGTACTGATTCACTCGGAAAATTGGACTGGTGATAATATTTGCCGAAGTCATTGACTTTTCTGTTGTCAAAATAAACTTTTTGTTCTTTTAAATCCTTTTTTGTAGTCGTCCCTTTCTCCCTATTTAAATGAGCCAGGACAAATGAAATTACTCTCATGTCGCGCGCTCCAAGTAATGTTATTATAGGATTTATTGGCAAGCGTATTTCGGTTTTATGCCTTTCTCGATTGTTTTAGATATTGAATATTACATTAGGTTTATCTAAAATCGAAAATATCATTATGTTTATACATGTTAATGCTCATAAAACGTAATTGAGTGGTGCTGTTACAAAATATTTTTTTAAAGGAATTTATGTTCACCGATTTTACATTTATAGAGAGAAATGTTAATGTTTAGATAAACTTTAGAACATTAGGCGCATTACAAAACATTTCTACATTCAAGTTTCTTGATATTTTATTTTAAGGCAACTAAAATATCATAGCAAAACATAACCCAAGGAAAAGGTCGTGTTGTTATAAATTATGGCCAAAATTGAAACAATTTCCCCACCATTCATAATGAGGGTCCATTAAATTAACATGTGTTGTCAAACACGTCCGTAACTTGTCGCCCACAGGCGTTTTCGGGAAAACTAATTTAACCCCGTCTCAGGCAAAGGTTGTCCCATTTCATAAAGTTATAGACTTGACTGTCTTCGGCACATGTGTCGTGTGACAGCCCTAAAGTTTTCCGATTCCCACAGTTGCCAAACATTGACCATTGACCAGTCATTTAAATAGAATAAGTTCCTAAACAAATTAAAGCGGAGTACGTAGCGGCATTAAATAATATCCCTACTTCAAATAATTGAAATACCTGAACATACAGTCAAATATTTGAATAATTTTTGTACAAAATGGTTAAAATCATTTTCACTTTTTCACAAAGACTGGTATTGTGTAAGTACCTATTCATATAAAAAGTACACAAATGTATGAGTGAGACTTATTGATGTAATATACAAAAGGCCCTTTACAATATGACAATGGTTTCGTTGGAAATGGGGCAACAAGGAATCGAGTTGGAAATAAAAACCAAATAACATTAGCTTTTCCAACGCCTCCAGGCTTTTAAGGAACCAAATGGTTGTAATAAAATTACGTAGCCGGTAGGTGAACTGTTAACGTTTCTATCTTTGTTTTTTACTGGGTTTTTACTACTTATAGGTAGACATCGAAGACTTGTGAATACCTTAAGAAAAGCACAAGATAAAATATGGCTAGCTTCATTGTTGCGCAGATCAGTCGATATGCGGCTTCAAGCAGCGCTTGTTTGATCTATGACAATTGACACGACGCTTTTAGTCGTGAGAAAGCTTTTCTGTCTGCAACTCTTGACTGGAAAGAGGGCCTTTAATGTTTTGGCTAAAAATATCAAGGCAGGCAGTCGTGAGCCAGTTATAAACCGATGTATATTTATATACTTCTAATTAAGACGAAATCTCTCTTCAAGTATCATTAACTGCCAGCTCAGCCTATTTACAGTTCCCAGTAATTACATTCAGTTATCATCAAGTACAAACGCAATCTCTTCACTTTCACAATTTCCACATCATTCTCTCATTACAAATAATCTGAAACTCGTTTACATTGAGTCGACAAGACGTATTGTTTCATACTGAATTCAAAACTGGGTTGCATGTAAATCTAGACCTTAATTCGGTGTAATATGGTTTGATTTTGTGAAACATGTTGTAAGCTCATTATTCTTGATATTTCCCTTATTGATGATTAATGTTGCATAAGTTAATAAGGTTTATTCGACTACTGTTGTTGTTCATAGAAACTAATTTTGTTTTAAGTTTTCATATTGATTGAACGCCATAATATTTCATAGGAATAATAGGTAGTATTGCCTAAAATTAAAATTGATTGTATTGTTCATTGTGGCATTCTAAGGAGGAGGCCTTTGTTCAACAGTGGACGTCTTCCGGCTATGATGATGATTGCCTAAAAACATCTACTCCCGAGTAGATATAAACATAACATATATAGACATAGAGAGTATATAATATACTCTACATATCCCTTTAGAAAGACGTGATTCATTTGAATATACACAAGATTTATGCAAGTAGGTACATCTAACCAAAGCGTGATAATAAACATCATTACCCTAACCATTCAGGCAAATCTTTTTACTCAGCGTCGAATAAGCTCCCAAAAATAGCATAAGTAAAGCCTTAGCTACATAATTAACGAAGGTTGTTCCCTCTGGCGTCCGTCTCTATTTTAAGATGTAGGGATCTCGCACCCAGCTTAACGTAGAGACGCTCTATTTGATTAGATGCTCTGAATCTTAGTGACGTTGCTCTTTAGAGATCACAAGTGTTGTAGGTGTTAACATGTTTCGTATCGACAAAAGCCATGGGTGCCGGATTTCTTTCAGGGGAGTGCATTTGCATTAGTAACTACATACACACTGCTACACAACTAATACAAAATATAGAGTAAAATGACTAGACGCATTGGCTTCGTCAAGCATATTTGAAAAGATCATGGATAGAAGGGGACTAAGGATGCATTTCAAACAAAATTTACAAAGAATCAAAAATTCCATGTATTTTGCTGTATGCCAGGGGGGTGCAAGTGCACCCCCTTGCACCCCACTGCCGGCGCCCATGGCAAAGGCTATTAGCTCTTGCCGTCGAAAACGGGGCCAAAGCAAGTAGCGTAACGCTAGATGAACTGCTATGCTATTCTGAAAAGTGTCTTCGATCAACAACTACCTATATATTAAGAAATTAAACCTTTACACACAAAAAGCCAAAATCAGGATTTTCTTTCATAAGCAATGCTAGTTCTATTGTAAGATTAGAACACTAAGTAAGTTATTGTAATAACGCCAGTAACTTAGTCTGAGACTTACTTACCGTGCAATATCCCGGTATTATATTACTAAGGGAGCCAGCCATAGTGCTTAATTATGTCCTGCTGTTACCTGAGATACAACTAATTCAGTCTAAGCGGTACCTGCGGTGAAGATATTTTACGTCCTTAGTAAGGATGCTTCTGTACTTTATGCTTGTCCAGTCGATTATTTGTTATGGTTTACAGCTTTTGATAAAAATTCGTTGCGAAGCTGCTCTCGTTGGTCTGGTGGTTGCTAAGCGCGGCTGCTGAGCACGCGATCCGGGGTTCGAATCCCGGGTCGGGCAAAGTGTTACTGGGTTTTTCCATTAGGTAAATCTCAGCAGTAGCGCGGAGTCTGGATTTGTGCCCGGTTGATGGCAATAGGCTCGCCCCCTATTGCATTGGGACCTTAAAACATAACTGGCGTAATGTGGGTGTACTATATGTGCACCTCTGCCTACCCCTTCGGGGAACACAGGCGTGATGTTACGTTATGTCGTTGCAAAGAAAATTCATTAATTTGTGAACAACAGAAATGTACTACAATCCGCGCACGTACCTACGTATCTTTCGTACCCTATGAAGCTTGTCGTTTGCGACTTTATTTCGCACTGTAAAAGTCGCAACGATTTATTTTCGTAGTGCGCACATACCCTTAGGATTCCTCCTGTATCGTGGGTACATTTCACATGAAATGTCATAGACACAAACACCCAGACTCGGGACAAACTGCGGATCACACAAATGTTTGTCCCGTTCAGAAAACGAACCTGAAACATCTAACGTAAGTCTTATCGCTTAGGTACTGCACCAATCAGGTCGTCAGGAAAGTCACGGATTTCGCGTGCGTATTGGCAAAAGCTAGGTTTTCCTATAAAACATTTTAAACCATCCTGTGTCTCGGGTCTAAAAATGATGGATACCATTACTCTGTCTCTTACTTATGATGTCAGAGAACTCGTCTAATGGAAATATTATCTACATGACACCTCGAGAAAGCTTCATTACCTGTGTGATAACCAAATCACTTGTCACGAGCGCAATTTTTAATCTTCTGATGAAAAAGGGATATTTACCCATTTTGTGTCATCATCTGACTGCCTCGTTGGTCTAGTGGTTGCTAAGCACGACTGCGGAGCACGAGGCCTTGGGTTCGAATCCCGGGTCGGGCAATGTTACTGGGTTTTTCCATAAGGTAATTCTCAGTAACAGCACGGAGTCTGGATTTGTGCCCGGTTGATGGCAATAGGCTCGCCCCCTATTACATTGAGACCGAATAACATAACTGACGAAATGTGGATGTACTCTTTCTTTCTTTAGATCTAATTAGCGCAGACGCAGACGACTTGATTAGCGCAGTGGCTAAGCGATTGGACTGCTGCGCTAAGGGTTGCGGGTTCGATTCCCGCACGGGGCAAAACTTTGTGTGAACCACAGATGTTTGTCCCGAGTCTGGGTGTTTGTGTATGTGAATATTTCATGTTTGTGAAACGCACCTGCGATACAGGAGAAATTCCTAGTGTGGGGCGACGTTTTTTTAAAATAAAAAAAATAAAAAAAAAAAATTAAAATTGTTTTCTTAAATTATTCCTCCAATGAATACTTTAACTTAGTACCTATACCTTTTTCTTTTACATTGCGACGGAGTAAACATCAACGGCAAAGTAGACGCTGTTTATAAAAACCCAACGATTCCAAGGACGCAAAAGGTTCATGTTTGTAAACACTTCAAAATTCAGGAAAACCCCCGAGGAATAATGGAAACCAAATCATATATTATCATAACATGAAAACGATGTCAACAAAAACAATACTCTCATTAGTGGAGACATAGTCCTGTATAGTAGAGAAGAAATATCAAAATAAAAGATTACTGAGTCGGAATCATTTCACAGAATAGGTAAGTATAATAAGGAAAGATTTTGGGTAGATAACATGTAGCGGTACTATGGAGGAAAATGGGCCTTTTTACCTATACTGTAATATCATATTGCTTACAAATAAAATGAAATACAATCATGGCGAAATATGTTCGCCAGAATCATAGTAAATGAAAATACGTGGTGTCTGCCTACCTCTCTGGGAAACAGGTGTGACTATGTATGTATCATGATATGAATCATGCTCTAACAAAAAGCTTGAGCTTATAGGAGTTGAAATGTCCAGCAAAATGTCGGTGATCGACATCACACTGGCCACCTATGTCAGGAATGACCTGATTTATCGTTGTAAGAATAAATATTATACAACAACTCATAGGTACATAAATAAATATATTTCTATAACAGATGCTTGTGGATTTTACCTAGATATTTTATGTTATGGCGTTCTAAAGGGGCCTTTGTTCAACAGTGGACGTCTTCCGGCTGATGATGATGATGATTTTATGTCATCCAAAAGTAAAAAGTATTGTACGTTAAAATATCATATTTTTTGTTTGTCTTTTTCTGTTTTTAAAGAGCTTTAACATTCACAAATCTCACACGTAAAAGATATAAAATATGATAATGATGATCATACTCATTTTATATCAAATAAAAAATGAGTTCAAAGATCAAACTCAAGTACAG
This sequence comes from Abrostola triplasia, assembly GCA_946251915.1. NCBI lineage: Eukaryota > Metazoa > Arthropoda > Insecta > Lepidoptera > Noctuidae > Abrostola > Abrostola triplasia. The sequence continues at coordinate 875,432 of OX276434.1, read as the reverse complement.
CTACTGCATACTAATGATATTATAATCAATTTTTCTGTGTAATATATCAACTCTTTGCAAGTTGAGTGTAATTTAATTCGAAATCTGAAAGCTTGAATTGACACGAAAAAAGTAAAAAACATAATAGAACGAATCGGGAAGTGATATTTAAAACTTTAAAAGTGCAACCCATCTATTGTTACTATTCAAACTCTTTGTATTTTGTGTTATTGGTAAATCTTCAATAACTTCACTGAAGTCTGATAGTCGTCACATTACATTTACATAAAAATCGCTTCAAGGTTTCCAGTGAACGGATATTTCATCTTACGCAAGGTACTTGCGATGTGTTATTCCCAATATTCCGACTCGCATGCTAACTTTCAATCAATACGTGTGTTTATTATATTGCGTGTGTATACTATGTTGCGTACCCATTCGGATGAAACTTGTGGCGTTTTTAGTCGAATTGGCGTTTTATTTTGATTGCGTTTTTTATGAGAGTAGCATAGGTATTCAATACGGTTTCCAGGAAATACTCATTTATTAGATACTTTTAGATTTTTGTTGCTGTGTTTTTTTGTGAGTATTACAATATGACGCGTTCTCCATGATATATCTTAGCGCGAAGTCAGGCATAGCAACTATTAGACTAACGAGGCAAAAATATACTATTACTACAATATGTCACTAACAAACAAAAATAACTATCTGTACAGTACTATTTCAATTTTGCATTCACGACAAAACAAAAACAATAAAAAGCCAGTTTTTAATACTTCGGAAGCAGACAACAATTCTGTATTCATATCCAGTTTTAAAACTGAAAATCCTGTACCTATTTAGATACATTTATAAAAATAGCGAATACAAAATAGAAACACCAAATTGAATTGTACAATAGTGACGTAAACTGTTAAACGGTTATACAAATACCAACGGTTTTGTTATTTGTACTGAATGTAACATGTTAGCACGCCTAAATTGGATTATAGTTAATGTTAAACAGGCAGTTTTGGTACAATTGTTAGCTATTTACCATTATTGGTTGGCTGTTACAATAATGTCGGGTCTAATAGTAAGGCTAGTACGTTCTTACGTGTATTCGTTAACATTTTCTTTGCTTCTGTTTTCTTTTTTGCGTGACATCCTTAGGTTATGCTGTGGTGTAATGTTGCCTAGTTAGGTATTGAACCTCGAATTTATATTAAACTGCTCTAGTTTCTTAGTAAAAATTTATTGTTTTAAATATAATTTCTAAGTCATTATTATCATCAGCCCGAAGATGTTCACTTTTGATGGCCTCCCCCATAGAACGCCGATTTGTAAGTAATATAAGATATTATTATATTTTAAAAGAGTAATCTTTGGAGTTTCTTGTCAGGTCGGAAATGACATTATTTAAAAGAGCAACTAGTACATTGACGTATCATAGGTGCCTCTAATTGGTTTACGTGAAATATTTACATTTGAATTTGAAAACCGAATTACTCATTTCTTCCAAGATTAAATACGGAGACTTGCTAAAGTTTTTGCTCAATTTCTTGTCGGCAATCAAGAGACTAATGATTTTCAGACACATGTGCATCGTTTCTTAAGTAGAGTCGAGTTCTAAATGAATAGAAAACCTTCAAGTCAGTTAATGTTAAGGGAGGCAATGCCTTTTCTCAGTACTTCGAAGCCTTTGTTATGATTAAGTGTGACTAGACATTATCGATTTTCACTTTAGGACAGTCTCTGAGATGTGAAAGTGTGTTGTAAAAGCATTGATAACGTCAGACTTGAAGATTTAGAAGTGTCATAATGTCTAAGATTTATTTCTCAGTTGTAACTTACTCTAGGAGATTTTTGATTGCTTAAACCGCCTTTTTATAACCAGCGAACGACTCTTTGTTCGCTTTTATCCCTCATATCTGGAATTCGTAATGGAAATCTGTAATCCCCAGAGGCTTTTAGGGATTTCCGGCGATAGCACAGATAGCCGAGTGATATGATCATTGGTATGACTGCCAAGTCAAAGGTCGCATGTTGAAACCCCGGCACGCACTGATACCTTTACGAATTCATGTGCGTATTATAAATTAGTTATCAGTTGCTAAAAACAGTGAAGGAAAACATCGTGAGGAAACCGGCACACCTGAGAGATTTTTCAACGGTTTGTAAACCATGAAACTTGATAATTTCGTTACTTTCTAAGGGACCGCGATCTTCTCATTGCATGATGAGTAGCATTTACGTTGATTAACAAGTTTTATCAAATTAAGTTACTGGTTGTCAAAGTGACAATTTTTCATCATGATATAGGTAGTCAGAAATTTCAGGAAAATTGAACTACTGAACAGGGCTTTTCTTTATATAAATTAATGATGGGCGTAAATCCATGTCATTTACCGCGACAAAAGTATTGTATATGCTAATTCAGGTTATGAACTATCGGTGTGCGAAAGGTTATCTAAATTCGTTTAGCTGTTTATGTGTAGTTGTGCGACAAACATCAAAACTCACAAGTCAAACTTTCACAATCATTAACAATATTAGTGGGAAGTGGGATCTGGAGCGTGTTGGGATCGGTAATCGGATTCGATTAGACGTCAGGTTTGGTGTGGAGTGCTATGGCCGGCGCCGCTGTTGAAACGTCCGCCATCATTGATGAGTGACAGAGATTAAGGGGAATCAACAGAGGGGGAGTGAGGGGAGGGTGTGTACTCGATGATTATCGAAATTTAATTACTGATATAGAAGATTTATTTAAACCGTTGTCTTTTCAGTTCAATATTAGGGTGCAAGTAGAGGCCTCCACCAGTGACGACACTTCAATGTATACCTATGTATAATGTATTTAGTGAGTCATAATAGGTTCTAAAGAATAGTACGTTAATAGTTGAAATTGTTGTGTAGCCAACTATAAACAAAAAAAGCTTTAAGAGAAAATATATATTTTCAGCACCCAGTTTTGCCTGGAAAGCGCATAGACTTGGACACTGAGAGTTTGCAGTCCTTGAATCCTAAGTCGTTCGGTAAACTTTAGAAGAAACTTTTTGAGCTTCTTCAGTTTGGTCAAGTTGGGCTTACAGCTACCTTAGGCGAAGCCCATATAATAGATAGGTTAGTTAGAATCAGTGTATGTATAATGGTCAATTAGATCCATGAAAAACAATCGTTGGTTTAAGTTTAATCAAAGTTTTCTGAAAAATGCACTACAATTTAAAAAAAAAATCTTAAAGTGCGGGTGCAAAAGTTCCATTTATCACCATCATCAGCCCGTTGCAGTCCACCGCTGGACCTAGGCCTCTTCCAAAGTATGCCACAAAGCCCGGTCTTCTGCTTTAAACTCCATTAGATAGATTGAAAATATTGTAAGTCTCAATTTTTTTTTTATCAATCTGTGTTGTCACAGCTGGAACAATACAGCCTCCCTTTTTATTCTTTCACATTACTCGGTCGTGAGCTAAAGTGGAGCAGTCTCTCCTGTAGGCTAGCAGCTCGTCATGCCAGTGACGTCTCGGTCTGCTGCAATGACGCCGTATATTTTGTGGGACCCAGTTGGTGTTAATTTTATTCCATAAGTTATTGGTATATATGCATCCTTTAGTGAAACTGACTATGCAACATTAATACTCCAGTCTGTGTACGTACATTATTGCATATGTACCAGCATCAATAACCTAACCTCTAAATGATCCTCTAACCGCTCTAGGACAACAAACGTATAGTAGAGTCGACAACGGCGCGTTGCTTTGCATAATCGTTTCATTTGAGCGGGACTAGCGACTCGTAAAAGCTGAGTAAATATATCCCACATGTTGTTTTCCTAGCGGTTGGGGTGTTATCTCAATATCAGTGGAGTTAAAGGGAATTCATTATGTAATGCTTAGATACTCGTAGCTGGAATTGAAGAAGTTTTACAACACTTTTTCAGGTAACAACTTAGGGTTTTAAATTGATTAAGGGAAACTTGAAAAATGATGGACACGAGCGGGACTCAAACCCGCGACAGTCGCCGTACCGTGGCGCCGCTCTGCTAACTGAGCCACCGTGTCACACAACTAAGATTCATTACGCACTGTCGACTAGTCACCGGCGACTCGGTCCCTCGGCGACAAAAATATAGGTGGGTGACTGCCGACCAAGTGCGTAAACACCTATTTAAAGTACAGTAAGTCACAGTCGCCGTCGACCGAGTCGCCGGCAACCAGTCGACAGTGCGTAATAGCACTTAGGGTTGTTTCAAACAGTCTGTTATCGTTACATACTTAAGTCATAACCATTGCAGAAGCTATTTAAAGTACGTACAACCTAAAGCGCTGTTTCGTCGCATAAAAAACCCGTTGTCAACGTTATTAGTTCTAGTAGAAAGCTAAACTTTTTCGTTATTCGGGCTGGTAGTAAAGAACAAACATGTTTATGACAATTTTAACGTTTACGTGTGCGTCAAGTGAAATAGAAGCAACCCGCTCTCAATACCAAGAGACATAGTTGCTGAATAAAACAATGCTATTCTATACATAATCCCTACTAATATTATAAACGCGAAAGTTTGTAAGTATGGATAGATGTTTGTTACTCTTTCACGCAAGAACTACTGAATGGATTTGAATGAAATTTTATATGGAGGTAGTTGACACCCTAGATTAACATATAGGCTACTTTTTATCTAGAAAAATGTAGCGGGTAATACCGCGGGGCGCAGCTAGTCCTACTATCCTACTAATATTATAAATGTGAAAGTTTGTGAGAATGGATGTGTGGATGTTTGTTACTCTTTCACGCATAAACGGCTGGACCGATTTGGTTGAAATTTGGTATGTAGATAGGTTATACCCTGGATTAACATATAGGCTACTTTTTATCCCGAAAAAATGTAGCGGGTAACACCGCGGGGCGCAGCTAGTAAGATATATTTTAAAGTGAGGCCGATGTAAATATTAACAGTAGAAACTATTCCACCGAAAAATAGTATTATTCATATTACGTAAGAGAAAAAAAAATCAAATAACTTCAAAAAGAATATAACAAGTGTGAAAATTCCTCTGATTCCATGTAGGAAACCGCACTACGCGCATTATAACAATTAGAATGTTGATTATAACAACTATAATAGAATGAAACAATTTATTTCGAAGAACTGTACGGAACACTTTTAATCGAATAAAACAAAGTTAAACTTAGAACTTAAACGCTGAAAATTTAAAGAACTTTCCAGAAACTGCGGAACTTTGAGCGGAATCTACTTGGATGGCTATTTCGATACGGTTAAAGCTTCATTAGGTAATTCTCAGTAGCAGCACGGAGTCTGGATTTGTGGTCGGTTGATGGTAATAGGCTCGCTCCTTATTACATTACGACCTATAACATAGTTGGTGAAATGTGGGTGTAGGTATACTGTACAACTCTGCCAACCCCTTCAGGAAATAAAAACGTGATGTTATTTTATGTTAGTGCCTAGATAAGGGCATGGCTCCTTTATAAACAATATTAATAATATGTCGTTATGTACACCAAAATAAATACGTTCTTGTAGTACATATATTGTTTGAAACAAAAGCCTCATCAATTAATCTCTCTCAAAACATGCGAGTACACCTCATCAATAACTAGGCAACATAATACCGACTCATACAGAATAAGAAATAAAGAGCTCAACCCGAGACAAGATTCGGCGAAATCTAAATGATATAATCTAATCCCAAAATCGATTCCAATATCCCATACGGGGACTCCATCGGAAAAACCTGAGAAGATTCATCAAAATGTTCACGAATGCCGTGGAAAATTGAATTTTCTTACTAAAGTATCTATTACCAGCATCGACGGTTGCCCTGTAAAAAACGGGGCTCCGTAAAGATCTCTTGTGAATCTCAACACGTACCACGCATTTCGAACGTACCCTGTAAACTATAGTACTTATTTCAGAACTATTCTCATGAAAACAACATCTATTATCAAGGGACTGGGTGGAGAAATAATAGGTGTCTGGTGTGGGTGCTGTAAGAGACACTATTAATATTATAATCTTTATGAAAACATTAGTATTTTATGAGTATAAACTAGCTGCGCCCCGCAGTGTTACCCGGTAAATTTTTTCGGGATAAAAAGTAGCCTATGTGTTAATCCAGGGTGTCAGCAATCTCCATATGATATAACATAAAAATCCATTCAATAGTTTTTACGTGAAAGAGTAACAAACATCCATCCATACTTACAAACTTATGCGTTTATAATATTAGTAGGGGTTAATAAGTCTTAAACATACCTGTTTGATATGTTCTATTCTTCTTGATTTCGACGGTTGATGAAATACCTGGTGTTAGACTTTAAACCGCCTGTAGATCTCTGACATAGTATTACACACCGTTGAAAAATCTCTCAGGTGTGCCGGTTTTACTCATGATGTTTTTCTTCGCCGTTTTTAGCAACTGATAACTTCTAGTACGCACATGTAATTGAAAAGACATTGGTGCGTGCCAGGGTGACTTGCGACCTTTGACTGGGCAGTCCAACAGTCATATCATTTGGCTATCACTACTGTTCTATTACAAGGCACATAGTCTCATAGCGAGAAGGATGGGGCTTCACAGAGAGCTCAGACCTTCATTGCGAGTGGGGCTTAACCCACAAACTATGGCCCATCTTTTATATTGTTCCGCGTGCCCTGTGTATGTGTGGCCTGCACGCCTGAGGAGAATGCTGGCTACAGACAACGCCGTTCGTGCAGCGGAGTTTAGGGCCGCCAAGATTTCATTTTGCCATTGACTCGTTAAGAAGAAGCAAGAAGGAAAACGTACTGATCCTAATAACTTCCCTATAACGTATTGGCGTTTTAAGACCATTAGAGTTCGGTTATATCTAGATCTTTTTCTTCATTTGAGTGTATACTGATGCCATTGAACTATAGGCAACCTCAAGCAGATGTTCAAAACGATGTGTGGTAGACAGAGAATATGGTTATGAGGAAAAAGTCGTGTAATATAGAAATACAAAACAAATAATTTGCCTTATCTAGATAATATTGTGTATTAATACATACCTACGTGCGTATTATGTTTAATTTTATCCATACAATATATGATAATTCTAATCGCCCTATTTAAAATCCAAACGTATTTTAATTTTAATTGAATATACATAATATTTTTTCCTATTAGTTATTTATGTTTACGATTAATATTCCAATATTAATTTGAATTTATACTATAAAGAATAATAACAACAAATAAATATACCTCAAATAGGTATTGATCTATTATAAAACGTAGGTTATACCTACATTACCAACGTAGATATAGAAAAAACCATGAAACTAAATTTATATACCTAGGTATTAAACAAAAAATGTATTGATAAGGTATCAATACATTTTTTTAAAGATAAGTTAAATAAAAGAAGTATTCATTCAAAATAGACCAAATTATTACTAATTTTTGAATGTCAAACTACATCAAGACAGCTTCTAAAATGCCCACCCGACACTGGTTCCTAGTGCTATAGCTGGGTAGAAAAAACGGCGCATCAAATTCCCTAGCAGCATAATCAGTCTATTAAAATTTGAAAGATAACAATTTTGGAGTCTATTAACTCAAATTTTGCTGATAATCATACGTCCACATAAGAAAGCAAATCTATTGCCATTTATAGGACCTATAATACAAAAACACATAACATAACATCAGGCCTGTATTGCCCGAAGTAGGAGATAAGGCATTTCACCAGTTATGTTACAGGTCCCACTGTTAGGAGGCGATCCTATTCCCATTAACCGGGCATAAAAGCAAACTCCATGCTGCTACTGAGAATATCCGAATATAAACACTCACAGTACAGAATCACACTTACCACACTAATATTATAAAGGCGAAAGTTTGTGAGTGTGTTTGTATGTTTGTTACCTCTTCACGCTCAAACGGCTGGACCGATTTCGATAAAATTTGGTATGGAGGTAGCCGACATCCTGGATTAACACATAAGCTTAGTACTTTGTATCCCGAAACAATGTAGCGGGTAACACCACAAGGCGCAGCTAGTAATAAATATATACCTCACAGAAAAACGAGAAGCAGTATAACTAACGAAAAAAGTTCTATCTCTCACTACGGGGGTTGAAATCTTGATAGATTGCCGGTCGCTGGCCGGACGGGCTTGTATATCCTTTTAGTATGATAAATGCGATAATGTATACTGCACCAACACGCATTACCCACAAACGAGCATTATGTGACGTCATATACACCCGCAACACTAAAACGGACACTACGGTCCATGTATTCTCTTGAAATAACAGAATATAATGTTTTTTCAGTTTTGTACTTAAAGAGTAAACACAATGTTTGGGTTACAGTTATTCTCTTGCGTTTCTAGTCTTGTTAAATTAAAAAGACGGGACAAATTGAAAGAGCTTTTATATGTAATGATACCTTCTTAATTATATAACCGTACGGTGCTACGTAAGCATTCAGATTTCGACTGGCTGATTGTCTTGGTTTTGTTACGGCAAGAGAAAGACCCATAATTATGTATTGTATAAATTATATTGATACGACGATATACAAATCTGGTTCTATATCAATGACGTTAGGAGATTCTAACCTACGTTAGCCTTTGCCACGCATGTATACATTATATTTAAAAGTGAGAATTTTGCCAAAACGACTGTTAATGTTACTACTGTCTAGAAAAACATTTTAGTAGCCCTTGTAAGTAAGAAAGTAAGCGCTAAATTGAACCACTCGTTAAATTCGCACACAAACGAAGTAAATAATAATATACCAAATAACTAAGTATATTATTATTGTCATTGCCATATCACAAACACCCTATCATTTTACCAGATAGATCAAATTATGGAAGAGGAAAACAAATGACTACTGATATAATTTAATGATAATTCCAGCTCACAATATTCTGTACTTAACAGATAGCTATAATATAATTTAAACGGCCTTGTACCGTGGGATATCGTGCTACTTGAACTGTGACGTCACGAAGAATGTCAGAGGTTAGAAAGTTGCTAGCTGCTAGGACTGTAGGTCATGACTGTAGCCGTCAAAGTCACGGATCTTCTTGGATGAATTCAATGGCAGACATTTAGTAGGAGCGGAGGATTGCGGATGCGAAAATATAATGATGATACCTAATAATTGAGACTAATATATTATGTAGATCTCCGAATTCTGTTCCTGTGCCTCCCGCGCGGGAGGCAAGGAGCGACAAGCCTCTCAAAAAAATATGAAAACGTTGAAACAACTGGCCAATGGTAGTCCATGATTAGAGATTAGGAAATTTCATGGAACCCATAATGCCTGGCTATACCCCAGAGTTAGCTAAAACCAAAAAAGGTTATAAATCAAACTACGCACGACTGTACAAGTACTCGAAATACAATCGTATCTTATATGTTAAAGTCGTGCAAAAAGATATCGATACTTTTATCGACGTCAATCGAATCGCAGCTAATAATACTAATACCAAATCGACTATTAAACATAATGGCTACTATTAAAGTTAATTTATTGCTTATAATATCGTTTGCGTTCCAAACGATGGTGTTAGCGACAGAACGGTAAAACGGTGTCATGTTTATATTGGTGGTGTACAACGCCTATAAACGTTTATTGCAAGACTGTACCTAAATTAATCCCTATAGACTTCATCATCATCATTTCAGCCCGGTATAACCCACTGCTGGGTATAGGCTTCCCTTTTTCTCTACTAATTCTCAATTATAGACTTAGGCATAATTAACTGAAATATAAACAAAACATAAATATGATATTTACTTATATATTTATATTGTATTTAATATCTATCAAGATATACAAATTTAAAAAAATACGTTAATAATAATGTAACAAACATTTGGGATATTTTTTTAACTTACATTTAAGGGATAATAAATTTAATATTCCTAAATTTGAATGTAAGTTTGTATTCCATTGTAATTTTAATATAAGAAACATAAATTGTTTGCAGTAATAACAGGGTTCATGTTTGATACCATACATTGTTACACGTCTTCTACCTTTTATCTTCATCTTTTACAACATGATTGCAATAAATTAATGAATATATAATAATCACCATGCTTGAGTATGTTATCACGACTGTATTTCCATGAGGGGCAAACTGTAAGGCGGAGTTTCTTGCCGATTCTTCTCCATTGGAATGACATTTTGGAACCGTGCAACTAGCATCCTAACGTTTCATAAGCGCCTGTAATAGGTTTATGTGAAATAAAACAATTTGAATTTGAGGCTCTTCGCCAATCTTGGTAGAATAAAATATTTTATGTGATAACCTTGGAATTTCTTAAATTATTGACCACCGAGTAAAGGGTATAACATGTATTTCATGATGAGCAGCAAAAGATATATAGATACATACAGAAGGTATACACTCCTGAAACCGCCTATTTAGAAACTCATTTGAAAGTCAGAGGCTTCGTAATGAGTGAAGATAAGACACGATAAGAAATCATCGCAGGTATAATGTTACCGGACCATCTTTCCTCATCCTTCATTCTATCCATCATTTATTGCTTCCGCCGACCCTCTAGGGAGGAGTAACGACCTTTACTTCTACTTTATTTAATAACCAGGAAACAACTCAGTTATTTAATGACTTCGGAGAGAAAACACGAGTTAATATTTAACAATCATAAAGTCAACGGTCAAGTTATTCGCGCCAGATAAATCGTGAATAATACAAAGGCATTTCGTATTCACGTGACGTCATAAAGTTGTGAAAAATAAAACTGTTTTATACGTCCCACCCGCCCTCTCCCGGTATTAAAACAATCACATTTGGTTCAAGTTTTCCATTAAAATTCCTAAATTGAAACAATTTCATTTCAGCGGTAATCTGTATTCAGAATATTCTTTTATCTCTCGTATTCAGTCGTTCCGAAGAGATTATCATAAATACTTTTTTTGTTGAAACAGAATAAAATGGAAAATAAAACTTACCGATAAAATAATGTATATCCAGTTAATAACACAGCACGGTACCACAGTTCAACAATATTTTCAACGTATTTTGAACGCGTTTTCAGGTTTTCAGCGACCGAATGCGCCCTCGGAGGCGCGTCGACATACACTGGCCCTACAGTCTGATATCCATAGATCAAGGGAAAACTCGCAGACTCGACTTTATGTAAATGAATCAAATTATGCCTACCTTAATGGCTTTGAAGTGTGACTTATTGGGCTTTATAAGACTCGTTTATTCCAAATTCAAATGAACTCGAATGTAAATTGGGTTTTAGTTATTATATTTCGGTTTGCTACTTAATAAGCCAATGAAATATTCGTATACTAATATGAGGATAAATAAAACCATTTTCCTTCTAAAAATAAATTGAATAGGTACTGCTTATTTTCGTAATGTAAAACTTTCCTTTGAATAAAAGATTTAAAATGAATAAATTCAACATCAATAAATAACTACTTTAAGTAATGAGGCATAAATTAGAATAATTTCACACGGCGTTTACGAGACAATAAAAAAACCTGAGTCAACAAACTCACAAATATATTCTTGGACTTTTTCTTACTCAACACATCTAAACAATAGATAATAAATTATTTTTACGATCGATCACGAAGCCATTATTTACCCGTGCCGTCTCAATCAATAATTAAAAAATAAGTAATTAGTACATAAATACTATGCTTTGTATGATGCATTTTTCCTCTTTATGAGAAAACGAAGATTTATCGATATTATACTTTAGTAAGAATGGTTGTAAAAAATGTTTACGATTTGATCTTTATAGCTTTGGTTTTAGAATCTAACGACTTTAACTTTTTGTTCGTCTTTCGGTGTGTTTATAATTCTATGTATAAAATATATTTTGATAATAATTATTACGGGTAAAATATAGAATGGTTAAGTCTTTTCTAGAAGTCTTAATTGTTACATCTTATCATTGATAGCCTTAATGTCTCGTAACAGTAAACACTATATAAAAATGCATGCATTAAATTTCCTCACAGATGCATGACTCTCCTGCCTACAAACCCAACATCGTCCTCGCTTACTCTATGTTAAGGCTTTGATCCTCCTCCTCGCTCGCGCATAAACAATTCTCTCTGTCCATCTCTCTCGCACACACACTTAAACGATTGACGTAAGTACGCGGGAAAATGTGGCTGGGAGTCAAACTCAAGGATTTTGTTGCTTTCATAGATTCAAATAGTACTGTTTAAGTACAATTTAGGAAGTTATAGGAGTATTATTATTTCTTTGCTAATCCGTCTGTGATTTTCCCTGTCTGAAGTAATGGATAATACAACAAACAATAGCTACGAACTCGACGTGGAAGTGCTAACTGGTATGAAATTAATTAATGGATTTGTTCAAGCCATTGGGAGTTTCTGCTCGTGTGATTTTTGTCTTTAGGCATTTACGTGGGATGTGTATTAACGTTTTAGTAGTGTGACGTACTGTAACTATGATTTACGAAATTGTGACGGGAATATTTCGCATGGACGTGATTAGATACATGGCTGTCGACTTGCAGAGATAGGAATATGCAGAGATGGGACTAAACTCTTCATCAGTGCGTGAATGGTAAAAAATGTCTTTCGCCAGTGGAAAAGAAGCGACAACCTATGAGAAACCCGAATAATGGCAATAGGTTCACTGTCAGGGTACTAATGAAGAGCAACGAAATGTGAGGGTACTGACATAGGACATCTCAGAAAGGGAACTTGCAATTCGATGGATGCGAGAAGCGACACGATAGCTCAGTTGGCACGGGTCAAATCCCGCTAGTGCCCATCATTTTTTTAAATTCCGTTATCAATTAAAAGGACATCTCTGTCTATTCCTTAGAAAATTCCAGGACAGAAGTATATACGGTACATATTCAGCGTAAGAGAGAGGTAGATTAATATTAGTTTGGTGCAGCTTGCAAAACAATTGACTGCAAATATTAACGCAAGTTTCAAGCCTACCAAGTTAATATTGACTTGCGTGCTAAGATTCCTGCTCACCCCTCAGGCTTGTAGACTAGTTCAGCACCTTTCCCACAGAGTACATACCCTACAGATGTTTGTTCCCGGCCGTATTTGTATAAGGGAACGGAGTGATATGCTTTGTATGACAATAGTCTGGTTAATGGACCGCTAGATGTGTCCATTCTTTTGGATAATGTTGTTATATAAGATACGAATATATTTAGAAGTACCGAGAATCATATTACTAAACATAATACCTGCCTTTAACTTCCCTATGACAGGAGGAAGACTGTCGCAATTGGAGATGGAATGAGCACTAATCACCACGTTTGTTCAATGCGGGTTGGTGATTTCGAACTAAACATACATAACAAAGGCCGGTAATTGTCTGATCGGAGCTCGGAGCTCTGAGCTCTGAGCGCGGTAAACCTCTAAGTCTACTCGCGGTAAATAAGCATGTGTCATGGTAAATGGTGACCCCATTTACCATGACACATGCTTATTATGCGGAAAAGTTATAGGTTATTTGTATCTTAGTATAATGTAGTATTTTCAGCCAATCAGATATCTCTATGGAGTGAAGTAGGCAAATATACAAATCACCAACCCAGTCGGTCACATTCAAACAAGTCTTTGACACAAGGCTTGTTACATGGTACTTTATTAGTGATCTAAGGCAGTACTGACTAACAGCGAAGGAAGCCATAGTTCAGAAGACTGAAAGGGTCTTCTCTGTATGAAATGAGGTCATTGTCGTGTAATGGCAAAGTTAATTGAAATTCAAATTTACATTTCGCGCGATTGCTGAGCAGGAGCTCCTGGGTTTGAATCCCGGGTCGGGCAAAGTGTTACTGGGTTTTTCCATTAGGTAATTTTTAGTAGCAGCACAGAGTCTGGATTTGTGCCCGGTTGATGGCAATAGGCTCGCCCCTTATTACATTGGGACCTAAAAACATAACTGGCGAAATGTGGGTGTACTTCTGCCTACCCCTTCGGGGAATATAGGCGTGATGTTATGTTATGTTATAGGTCCCAAAGTAATAGGAGGCGAGCCATCAACTGGGCTCAAAGTCAGAGCCCGTACTGCTACTGAGAATTACCTAAAAGAATAACACTCAGCAGTCGCGCTTAACGACCACTAGACGAACAAGGTATTCAACGGGCAACTAATTCTCAACTACAGATTAACTTAGTCGCAGATGCACATTACGGGCATAAAGCTGGTGCTATGCATTCAAAGTTACCCGTAACATATGATGCTGGCTCACAAAGAGAATAAACAACTGCCGTAAAGTTAATCTCATTCCGTTCTCCGTGAAGTTCATTAGAACGCGAAGCTGATGTTAACATACTGAAGCACCAATCAGAGAGTTTTATAGATGGCATCTGTTAACTTTAATTTGTTAGAAGTTAACAAGGGAATATTACTTTCAGTATTAATTAGTTCTTTGTAGTTTAGAACTTCTTCTTCGTCGTATCTGTGTATAAGAAAACTGGTCGTGCTCATGCTCATGCCGTAGTTGAGAACTGGCCAGCCAACAAAGATCGTAGTGAGGTGGACCGCCCAGTGCGCCGGACGTACTTAGGTACTATTATACGTGGATTCACTCTACTTGCACCCCACAGTTTAGAACTATAAACAGAAAAACAGTCCTGTTAAGTTCCTGACTCCATCATTAGATCATCTCGTTGATAATACCAAGGTACTGAACTATCATTCAAAAATAGTTATACGTATCGTATACATACCTACATCATCCCTAGTTACAAGTGGTGTAAATTGGCTTCCAATATTTGATTACATAGTTGAGTGCAGCTAAAAGAATCGTGTTGATGCAACTTTTTCGTATGAGCACAGGCTAATTGTCATTTGGAGGTCAAGCAGTGATGTGGAGATTGCCCAGTCATCAAGGATGGTAGCGAGGTTGACCGCAGAGTGCTCCGGATGTCTGTTTTGCGGTGTCATAACTGTTTGTTTTGTTATTTCATTCCGTACACAAACAGATTGTAATGCAATTGTACAAGAAGATAGCTTAATTTATAGAGCTATCTAGATCTACCTATAGATCTTTTATCTATCAACATTTTAATGAAATAAAAACCCTGTGTTGTCGAGTGCTCTTTTGATAAAGAAATCCATTGGCATCTTCAGATATTTATTTTCTTTGCGTTGTTTCTAGATTTTGAAAGTTATAAGTGCACTGCAAATTCATAAATTCAGGCAAAGCTTGCATGTCTTAAATCAATACGCCACATTCAAGGAAAAGAAACTAAACCAAAATTATGAGTACTCCACAAGAAGTTTGGTTAGTTATATAAAAGTTATCGAACATTAAAAAACTAAACTCATATTCTCAGTAAATAATGTGGACGCGAGAGAAACATATGTTTTATCATAGTGTTACCGCGGCCTACCCTGACCCAGTTTCAGAAGGCCCATGTCCCGCTCGATGCGCTGAAGGTTACAAAGACAACAATCTCGGTATTGATATGGTAACTGAAAGATCAAACAGTACTGTTATGTTGTGATAATACTGGGCAACTGCAAACACTTGGGTTAGTGAGGTGTTTCTGAAGTGTGAAGATTATGTTCAAGATCTATTTTCTTGTTCAATGGTTGTTTTATAGACAAACTAGACTGCCTCGTTGGTCTAGTGGTTGCTAAGCGCGACTGCTGAGCACGAGGACTTTGGTTCGAATCCCGGGTCGGACAAAGTGTTACTGGGTTTTTCCATTAGGTAATTCTCAGTAGCAGCACGGAGTCTGGAATTGTGCCCGGTTGCTGACAATAGGCTCGCCCCCTATGTCATTGGGACCGAAAAAAAAACATAACTGGCGAAATGTGGATGTGCTATATGTGCACCTCAGTCTACCCCTTCGGGGCATACAGGCGTGATGCTATATTATGTTTTTTGACTGTTTTATTGGTGGTTTCGTTTCTTCATCTTAAAATAAGTTCTGCCAGTTTCATCTTGTTCTTAATTCAGTTGCTAAAATAACGAAATGTTTGCAAATAGAATAATTGACTGTGTCATCATCATCTTCAGCCTACCTCCGTCCACTGCTGGATACAGGGCCTACAGGCCTCTCCTTTGGCCCGCCACTGTGCTCGATCTTTGGCATTCGACAGTGTCATGCGTTTTAATACATAATTCTACTTTTTACCTTAGTAACGTTTGTAAAATTATATTGTATTCAAATTATTCATTGTTATGCTCTCGTTTATGTAAAATGTTATTAGATACTTTATGGCGGAATTTGGCGTAGATTTTTTTTCCTGTAATAATGATTACAGGATTTTTTTAAAGAGAGGGTCATCAAATTATTCTTATATACGGGAATCGAATTGATATGAGATACGAGATAAAAAAAGAATACAAGATAAACTCTGTAGGTTTTCAAAATTTCGTCCTTTTTCTGAATCTCATACAGCCAGGTCAGGTCAAAGTTATTTCTTTATACGATACAGCACCTTTGAACTTAACCTCCTGTTAAATATTAATGTAAGTTCTGTGTTCACACAGAAACCAATACATAAGTTAGTTTTTAAAGTTTGAAATGAAACATTAGTTGAAAAAGAAGAGTTATTTCGTAGTTAATGATGTTGGCTGCTTGCAATAGACTGGTTTTCTGTCGTACATTTTTAATTTTGTCGTACATTTAGTTTTTATTTTGCAAATAGGTTTACAGGTGATTTACACTTTTTTTTTTAACTAGATGGCGTAGGCAATTCCTAATTGACTTTCTCAAGGAGAAATGTCGAAACAAACTCAAGGGTCAAGGTGTCTTCTGAAGTCCAAAGGCTTGCGTTTATAGTACATAGATTCCATTATTATCTTTGAAATCCAGTTCAGATCCAACAGTAGAATTTTCCGTACTTTAACAACAATGAAAGTTTAATAGAAAGAAAGAAAATAAACTCTTAGTATAAATTTGCCATAAGGAAAAAATGTGAAATAACTGAGCTGCTTATTTCGCACGAGTTACTCCTTATCGTGGCAGAATCGGAAGAATGTTCACGGTGAAATGACTTGAAAACAATGAGTCTTCTACTGCCTTATCACACTAGTAATGGACTTTAAATATTTCAATCGTTGTTGCTAATTAAGGCGAAACATAATATGTATCACGGTCTGCCATGTTGGTTGCGTCGCAAAAGAGATTACTGCCCCCTTACCATGAACATTAAAGCAGGACAGCTTACGATGTGGAAGCGAGACACCGCTACGTGCAGTATAATGCGACGTCACGCTTCCACATCGTAAACTGACCTGCTTTAAGAGTTCATGGTAAGGGGGCTAAACGTGAGAATTCCCGGATCGGGCAGTGTCGTTCAGTTTTTCCAGTAGCAGTCTGGATTTGTGCCCGGCTTGTCCCCTATTTTATGGGCCCTACATAACTACTGGGTACTAGTGCTAGGTATGGATTGTACTGGGGTGTACTATGCACCTCTGTCTACTACTTCAGATAACTTACTTTACATATTATATATTATTCTTTACAAACCGAAATCTTTCAAACGATATAATTTTATTTGTGCAGATAAAACAAGTCCATGCTATTAAAATTCCCGAGGCTATAAGCATATACCGTGATAACCTTTTTTAAGCCGAAATATCAACTTATTTGACATCATAAAGAGTAAATAGTATGCCAGTCACATAGAAAATGTCGCTGCCAGATTCAAAGGGAACATATTTAAAACTAAATCGAATACGAGGTCGTTGTCTCTTCAAAATTTCGTCCACAAAGCCAAAACTCCACAATTATTAAATTATATTTCAAAGGAATTTTATATTTGAAATGTGATCCAAATAATTTATTTTTATTCAAACGATGGTATCAAATAAAGAGCCATCTTATTAAATTTGCGGTTAGTAAGATATCTTGGAAGTAATAAATTTTAATGCCCTCGTTTGCGAGATTTATAAAAAAAATTGTAATAGTCCAGAAGTAGTCGTTATGTTTTTATTTGAAATATAAAACTGTCCCGAGTGTTATTCTTTTGTGTTTTATGGAGTATATAAAAGTGTTGTTTGTTATCTGTCGCCATCTTTGATTTTAAGAAAATTACTTGATAACCGGGACAGGAGGCGCTGAGAACAGAGATGGCAGATGAAAATGGAGGCCTGGTGGTTTATACCGGGCTAATAATTATGATGATGACTTAGTAATATTGATTCTAATATCCCTAAATTTGTAACATGGCATTAAGTACCTTTAAGGATAAATAACAATATCGTCAGAGTTGCGGGCAACCGGTTGATGCAAATGGCAAGTTGTCGTTCATTGTAGCGTACTGAGGGCGAGGCCTTTGTGAAAACCGTGGACGTCTTCCGGCTGATGATGGTGATGAAGGGTTAATATAAAGTGTTCTACGTATACTTTGTTTTGTTAACAATTTACTGTTCGTAATCTTCCATTTTACCGTATTTAATAATTTAGGCTTTATTTTATAAATATTGTTTTAGCCAATACTTGTAAACCTATACATGACCCATTTTTCACCACTATACCATTATGATACAATTCCTACCAACACTTTGACACTGCCACGAAAAAACTTCGTAGGCCGCTAGATAAATCGTCTGTAAAAGTCATAAACGTCTGTGATGATCCATAAAAATGTCCCTCGATCTAATATAGTAAGGCTTCAAGGGGCACGCCATAAAATATTTACCAATAACACATTTAGCTCTCGATACCCTTTTTCCAGCGCGTGTCGCCTCGCTTCACTTAGCGGCTAATCAAATTTATCAAAACGTCAGCCTCTCGGGCTGTTAAATTCCAATTTTTATTCACAACCCCTCATGTTTGTCGCAAAGGGAGCTTTGCACGGTATTTCCCTTTACACAGTTTAATAAGGAATTCTTGTGATTCTTTTCAGCTTGAATTAAATTGTGATTGTGGTAAAGCCTAGGCGGGAAGAAGTACTTCGACTCGTAGGATAATTGAAAAAATAACTCGCACATATTTACGGTGGAGAATCGTCATTATGCTTCTTACTTATGAGAAAATGAGGGATAAGATAGATACAGCTCTTTTTCTCTATTCTTCAACAATAGAAAACCCTTATACATGTAGATCCCCTTTATACTTCCTAAGATAGGCTATGTATATAATCACCAAAACCACTGGGCTAAGCTAAACTCCTTCATTTACCTGGTATATTCTGCTGTATAGGTCGTTCATGATCAGCGATGTATGTTCATTGTCCATAAACATCAAAGTACAGTCTCCGCCAGACCCGCACAAAATTCGCCTCGTTCATCATCTCATTAAAAAAAGATATGGGCGCCGATTTAATATTCTGTGTAATGTGTTTGTGTGGTACTTTAATGTTAGGTAAAAGGGATTTTTCTGCTTTTGACAGCGAATTCTGAACATTGCTTTATGGTGGTAGAAATTTCGGCCTCCTGGTGTTAAGGATATCTTCATTTTTCAAAGCAATTAATAGGAAAATGTTTAGCCAACGAACACAAAGAAACAACCTTACAAAAATTATGAATCGGTCTCTGAGGGCCTTGAAATAATAATGGAAATTATAATCGTGTTGTTATTTAAATTTTTGGAAGGACAAATGACTTTGACATTCACTTCATATAAAAATAAAATTTTATGTTACGATAATGGTTCTTATTTTCTGTGATCAAAACACAGACATTATAAATAAAGCTAAAGTGCTTCGTCTTGCAAATGGTGCATAAATAAATGATTGTCCTCAGCCATGATATTTTGTTTAGCGTATCTCTTTCTACCCGCTACAATGGCGTGTTAATCGTACGGAACGCAACCTCTTTCAATTTTCAATTAATTATAATATCAACACTAAAGGGTTTACGTCGGAATGGAGCCATTACCGCCACCCGGCTTGGGTTGATCCCTAAGGACCGGGTAACCCAAATGCTGGGCGAAAATGTCCGCTATAACCGGATTATTTGCGTCTGTAGATATTTCTGCCATGGTGCGGAAATTTCGAAAGTTTTTATGGGATTTAAAAATTCTTTTAGTGCTCTGGTCCTTATTTACGGAATGTATCTTTAAGACCACAAATACTTCTCTGCTGCTTCGTCCGACTTTTCTGCGATAAAAATGAGCTTGTATCCTTTCTTTCTTTCTTGGAGTTCATTCTAACTCCGTACCAAAGTTCCCCAAAAGCCATTCCGTACTTTCTTTATCAAATATACATACGCCAATACAGTCATACACCAAAGAAAATTTTCCAATTTCAACCTTCATAACTGTATTACAAGCGTTTCCATTGAATCAGATTTTATGTAAATTAGATTATTGTAAGATGGATGAATGGAGTTACGTGCGTTCGCCTCGCTTCTTTGGTGTAAAGTTACGTAACAGACATTTCATCTTTGAATTGAATATCAGAAAGTATTTTGAATATTCCGAATAAAGAATTTTATATTGCATTCAAGTGTTACTGGAAGATATTAAAATGGTTATATAGAGGTCATAGATGGTTTATTGAAAACGTAGCGCAGTCAAGTGTCGGATTTGAACTGATATCGTGTTTAAGTCAATTCTACTGTGGAATTGTTTGATGTTTGTCAGTTTAGAAAGAAAGTTTAGAAAGACCGATGTTGGGTTTCAGGGTTCTGCTTCTAATAAAAAATCTCAGTTTCGATCGTAGCCCTAATTCGGGCATGATAGCAGAAAAACCTGTACGTAAAAATCATCCTTCTTGTTTCATTAGACATCATTTCGTATGGTCTCGTATACAATTGTTAGATACAGAATGAACCTTTTTCCCTAATTTGCCCTATTCAGTACGAATACTGAATAAAATAAATGAGCTAAAATGTATGTCCATTTTTGGAAATCAAGTAAGTAAAAAATAAATTAAGGGATTACTCTATTTCTGTGCAAGGAAAATACCTACCTTTGCATCATCAGCCGGCATCATCACCTACCTTTGCAATCGACATTATTTAAGCAGAAACTGACGCAACTTTGAAAACCACGCAAACAACACAAAAGAAACAAATCACTACTCGAACAAATATACACGTGCTTTTTCCATCTGCCAATCAGTTGATGAAACAGTGCAGGAGCACCCCACACAAACAGTGTTTACGTTTATCTGTCCGGTTGTCTGTTGACGTATACACACCGTGAGTGTTATGGAGGTGTTCTTTATGTACTGCTACAGTTTGTAAACATGGTTTTTTGAAAACACACTAAAGAAGTGAAGGAAAACGTGGGACTTTTTAGGATTTTATGTTATTGCGCGTATTTTCAACACCATTGTCTATTTTTGCCCATCACAGTATTTCAAAAATCGGTGAAATTCCACCTCAAATAACACTGAATTATAAAACGGCAGAAGTATTTTAAAATTTATGTAAATATAGAATGATAAAGAATAGATATAATCAACTTTGAAACTCGTCTTAATTTTAACACTCACGAGCATATAGATCTGGTTAATATAAGTCACCACAACACCTTGAAACAACCATGAAATGCTTTCCTTATTTCTGACCTTAAGGTAATACCCAACTATGGGATTCAAAATATATAATTTGTGCGATTCTTATTCTGTCTACTGCCTAATTTTGACCTTCAACATCATCCTCCTTGTTAGTATGAAACTGTATATCTTCTGCCAACAAAAACATCCGTCAGTATTCGTTCTGACACTCGATGTATAACACATTACCAGTGTGTTGGCCCAACATACGCCACCTATCATTCGCTGGGCATTAGCGATCGCCATTCTAATTAATCAGTCAACGTTCTAATTTTGTGTGAAATTTCCTTCTAGAATATTCTATCTATAGATATGACTTTTGATTATGGAAATCAATGAACCGATGTTGAATATTTTCAGTAGACTATTAGGTTCAACGGAGGCCTATACACAGCAGTGGGATATTGAAGGCTGTGGATAATGATGACTATTGACTGATGAGTAGATTCCGGTCCGCAAAACCAAATTCGTTTCTTGCCAGACATAGTTACCCAAATGAAACCATTCGAAAATAGTAGTAATTGACATTCTAACCCATTTCGGAATATTTTCAAGCTAAAGTTTCTTCCACCGTTGGTCTTTCCCATCATTACAAGTAAAAGCAGTTCACAACTGTCGTTAGTCAAGACGTGACCAAAATATTTAACTTTTCTCTTCTTTAAGATACTAAAATGCTATTTGATCATGCTAAGGCATTCGAGAACCCTCTTGTTTGTAATCGCTTGAGTTCAACTGATGAAAGCCTGAGATGATAAAATTATATTTACACCAATTTTATTATTAATGTGGGGCAACGTTTAAAAACGCAATTCTACTCATTCCAGGAAATCAAATTCCAGGAATCAATTTCATTCCATAAATCTTCATTCATTAGTTATAGATCAGTCAACGTAGCCTTTAGTAACATACTATTTATATCTGTTTCTATACGTATCATATTTGTTTATATATACAAAGATTGTATACGCTAAAGATATTAATGAAAGTTTCTATGCGTGTTCGTTCTTAGTATTTCTACTTTAAACATTTTTATTGCGAGAAGGGTTTTATAGTTTTACATTGGTTTGTGTACGTGTAACATTATTCGAGCTCAACTGTTTTTTTAAATAGTACAGTTGTGAAAAGATATACCTTGTTATCGCTGGTTTTTAGGGTTGAGACTGTTTTTACTCCCAGTTTAAATTTTCGGGCACAAAAGTCACACAAGTCTAAGT
Organism: Abrostola triplasia; assembly: GCA_946251915.1. Lineage (NCBI taxonomy): Eukaryota > Metazoa > Arthropoda > Insecta > Lepidoptera > Noctuidae > Abrostola > Abrostola triplasia. The sequence goes on along the minus strand of OX276434.1, from coordinate 852,801 downwards.
AGGTATTCTAGCTTTAAGCTAACTAGGTTAACCGTAAAACAGAAACCTTTTAGAATCGTACAGAAAAAAAAAACAGAAATTTCTCGAAATTTGCTACATAAAACAGTTTCCTTTAGGAAATACAGGTGACATAATATTCAACTAGTTTCCTTATTCATTCTGTTTATTATACCATGGCTTAGTGTAACTATCTCCTCTGCAGAAGTGATTCGCCTTTGACATAGATAGTATTGAAAGGCATCCGAGGACAGTGCTTTGAGGTAGCACTAGGCCACTCCCACCCTATCCATTATAGAAGCCTTATCGAAGAACCTTGTTGTGGACATTCGCAGTAGTAATAATCCTTGGATGCATCACGTAATAGAGCTAAACACTGATTAAAAACAGACAAAGTAAATTTATGAATTAGAAATAAAGTTGATTAAAATAAACTATTCATATTTAGCCCCTTTTCTCCGATGATTTTGAAAAAAAATCGGAGATCATTTTACTGGAGTACCTATCCACACTAAGGCACGCAAATAAATGTTATATCTGTAAGAGTTGCTGTTATTACTGAATACTTAAATAGTATAATACATATATAAAATAGTACAAACAACATTATAAAACAAATATTGCGCGCAAGATGAAATATTTTGAACCTCCTGTATTTACGATTCAAAGTTTGTCTTCATTTAGGAAGATCTATAACCGTTACTTTTACTTTCATCCCCATCTTAACTTTGGCTATCAAGCCGAAATGTCTAGAACTCACGTCTAGGCCCAAAGACTTTGACAAGTCGTAAAATCTCGAAGTTTGGATAACTTTTTGATGACGTCAAAGGGAATTTCTCCAAATATTAATTTGTGAGACAACATTTTTGCTTGCTTCATTGGTTAGCAGTCTGAAATGTTACTGCCAAGCGTGAAATTATTATGTTATTTCAACGTAAGATTATCGTACCAAGAAATTATAAAAAAAGAGAATTACCTAAACGTAGGTATGTAAGTAGAGGCTTTTAGGATTCATGTTAACGGTGAAGGTGCAAACATACATGTATTAAATAAAAACTGGGCTGGAAAAACGTAAAGTCAAAACTGTCTTCAACCAAAGAGCTTGTGTTTTCCAGGTTCGTAACAAGAAACCCGCCAGAACAGTGAAGTCTGGCATCTAATATCTTACACCAAACTTTGGAAGCACGACTTTGTGTAATCCGTTGGGAAATTATCGAAGCTTTAATAATAACGTATCGTATAATTATTATCATGCTGGCTTATCTTATACAATATTAAGATTTTGGAAATGTCTTTTGATACTTAACTATATTTAAACATAAGCTTTTGCTGTGAATCTTCTTCATTATTTTTTTCTTGTCTTCGATTTCCTTTTTTATTTTAAATTAACATTAATTCTCAGATTCGCAATAACCAAGCAACGTGACCTACAATATTTTCGTGGAATCCCAAAATAAGCATTAAGTACATCTTTATTTCGAAACTTTGCTCTCTAATTGGCAATTATAAGAGATATAAGCCAATAATCCCATTAAAGCTTAGTACGACCTCCTAAGTCAGTTTCCCTTCTGAGAACCCCTGTTTTAATAATTACTTTTCGGCACAAGACAATTAAAAATTGATTTTCCCGAAAATAAACTAAGCTCTCATTAAAGGTTTTTGTTTAATTCCAGTTTCATCATGACGTCAAAGATAGTCGATTTATTTATATCTGAAGGTTAAATTTTAAAGGTATCTTTTTTAGCTAGGCAGTTCTTGTTATTTAGAACATTTGGTCTGATATCTCTTGCAGCTAAGAAGAGGTTTAACTGACTAATATCTGTACACTTGGTCTCTTGTCAGAAAATATTCTATTGACAGTTTGGCTCAGTGCAATCAGCATTGCTTCCATCTGACTTGTTTTCCATGGATGGGCTTTAAAAATATCTATTATAATTTTCGTATAGAATAATCTCCTTTAATCCATTCATCGATAACAATATTCATTTCTGTTTCACCACCACTACCATCGAGCTCATCTCATTTTACTTGTTACAACACTGATTGGATTCATGAATGCCTAAGTGATGTATTGCATTTGTATTCTCGTTACGTCCGGCGCATCCTGAGCAATCAGTTATTCTCTTCCATGCTGATTGGCTGTTTCCATTATGGCTAGCCAAAGTTCTAGTACCGCTACCGTGTTCTATAGTTTGTAGGTCTAGTTCATAGTATACAGCGCCTAACATTAAGGCAGCTGGAAATAGGGTTTTCTTTAATGAGGTAGAACTTAAGTAAAAAGTAAAAGTAAAAATTGTGTCAATGGCCTTGATTAATTGTCGTAAGGTCCTGGGTTGGTTCTGTCTTTCAGACATGATTATCCTTGTATGATTGTCTTGTTGTTGCAAGGTTACAAAGTGTGTGTATAAACGTAACATCACGCCTGTATTCACCGAAGTAGTAGAAGGGTGTGTGAGTTATAATCTATCCATATATATAAAAATGAATAACTGTTCGTTAGTCCCGCTGTAACTCGAGAATTTTGGTTTTGAAACACTCTTGAAGTCCAGGAAAGGTGTCAATGGGGAAAGCGGTACGAAGCTCGCCGGCATAACATAACGCCTGTTTTCCCCGAGGGGTAGGCAGAGCGAGTTGACATATAGTACAACAACATTTCGCCTGTATATAAAGGGCGAGCCTATTGCCATTAACCGGGCACAAATCCAGACTCCGTGCTGCTACTGAGAATGACCTAATGGAAAACTTAGTGACATTTTGCCCGACCCGGAATTACAACCCAGGACCTCGTGCTCAGCAGTCACGCTTAGTAACCACTAGACCAACGAGGCAGTCTTTCAACGAAGCTCGCCGGGTCAGCTAGTAATAAATAAAAGTTCATTTAAACATAGTATAAAATTCATGCTATTGCTTCATTAACAGTTTAATACTATTTTAAATCAACGCTGTCTCGCAAGCTTAGAGACACGCCATTAAAACACACCGAAATAAATCTCCGATGTTTTGATTCAGCTACGGATGGTCGAATGCTTTTATTTATTTAACACAACAAACTCAAATGGTCTGTTGCTGGCACATTAACGCTCCAACTTTACATTAACGATCGCTTTGCATTTAAACTAGATGGCTGAGATAGTTGGTAACTAATCTTTATATCTTAAGCCTTTTTTTTTACTAACACAATTTGTATTTAATTTATATATGTTAGTCTGTAAGGTATTTATCTATGGGCCATTGAAGCCTGAAAATAAATGATATTATTATTATTATAAGCCGGAAAAAATACTCGTTTTATTCATTACAAAACAACATTTTACAAAATTGACTTAATTCCTTGATTATGCGAATAAATGTATTCTATTCTATTCTATTGCATAACATGACATCACGCCTGTATCCCTGCACAGGTAGGCAGAGATACACATATAGAACACCCTGGTCACTTATGTTAAGTCCTAATGTAATAGGGGACAAGCTTACTCTGTGCTGCTACTGAGAATTACCTAATGGAAAAACCCAGTAACACTGCCCAAACCCAGGACCTCGTGCTCAACAGTACCGCACACCGACCACCAGACCAACGAGGCAGTCAAAGTGTAGTGCTGTATTACCATTAATTGGCTTTCGTACCAAAGCTTTTGGTGCTTGAAGCCAAATTACCAAGTTAATTAGAGTTGACTTTTGAAGGGATTACCGTACCAACACAGAAGATTAACTAATTCGAGCGTCTGTTCTATCTCGGCGCCAGTCCAATTTGCTATGAAATGCTGACTTTTCACTATTGTTTGAAAGTAGTTTTACACTGCCTCGTGGTTGCTTAGCGCGACTGCTAAGCACGAGGTCCTGGGGTCGAATCCCGGGTCGGGCAGTGTTACTGGGTTTTTCCATTCGGTAATTCTTAGTAGCAGCACGAAGTCTGGATTTGTGCCTGGTTGATGGCAATAGGCAATTGGCAATTGGGACCTAAAACATAACTGGCGAATGTAGGTGTACTATATGTGCACCTCTGCCTACCCCTTCGGGGAATACAGGCGTGATGTTATGTTATGTACTTTTACACATAAGTGCTCTTGTAATAAGTTTAGTGAAAACATCCATTAAGGATGAAAGAAATCTGTCTAAGAGTCAGCAAAAAACCAAAAAAAACAATGATGGATTTATATGGATTTTAAACGTCTCCCTACACTATAAATTTGTCCTGCATCGTGGGTGCCTTTCATAAACATAACATACCACATTCACGAACAACCAGACTCGGGACAAACATCTGCGGATCACAAAATTTTTCGCACCCCTAGCGTAGCAGTGCAATCGCTTACCCACTGCACCTATTAAGTCGTCATAATTTTTTTAATAATTAGTGCGATGTAGTTCAGGTCATTTTAGTTTTGTGATTTCGATTAAATCATTGGGAAAACCACATTGTTTTTATAAAAACTTCGCAACAATCTAAATTTTTGTTATATTGTAGAGTTTGTAGCTTTGTTATGCATCTTGCTGGACAAAAACCCTGTATAAAACACGGATGAAACATACAAACACGTAAATTTTTTGCAGCTTTTAACAATATTTTTATTGCCAGAACTTTTTATTGGTGTTTTTTAAGCTCTGCTTTACCTACAACATTTGTTATGTGCGTCATTATACTTGGGTGTAAAAACGTACGACTTTTTCTTTTGATATTTTTAGAATAGAAAAATAGAATTTTGAATAGTATTTTAAAACTTATTTAATGCTAGTAAACAAATTACCGGCGCTCTGATTGCAAACTCGAGTCTCTATTTACTTAATATAATGTCCCATTGCGAAGAATGGGCTAGTAACTGTAATTACAAATTAATGTAAACTAGGAATAATAGTTTGTGTGTACCAGGTGATTATGTTGGATAGATGATAAAATCAAAATTATATAAATCGTGACCTACTCATACATACCTAGAACCAAAATACATATCCATTACTTTCTCCACCTACACGTATGTATGAAATAGGTAGATAGGAAATCGTAATTTAAAAAAAATATTTCGTTCCATTGAAAATATAATAAGAGTTATTTATAGCTATTGCTTTGGTCTCGAGCGTCGAGCGCGCAATCTATTACGTCCCACAGAGTCCATGCACTTTCCCCTCTAATGCGATATTATGGGGGCAGCAGAGACAAACGGGGCACAATAATAAAGTGCAGCCTGAAAATATTGTATTACTGAGATAAGTGACGGCGTACGATGTATTTTTTATAGATTAGGAGCCCTACACATAAAACATAACATATCATCACACCTGTATTCCCCGAAGGGGTAGGCAGAGGTGCACATACAGTACCCACATTTGGAAATATTTCTTCTCTTTACTTAGGGGTCGAACGAAGACTTTATATTGGGTTGTCGAGGATTCATAAGACAATATTATAGAATCGATCGACTAGTGATAAATTCAAACATATTCATAACTCTAAATTGATAAAGGATATTTGATATGTACCGTGGCGCTCTGCTCTGCCAAATAAACCACCGTATAACCTCAGTTGGCAGAGCAGCGCCACGGTAAGGCGAAGGTCGCGGGTTCAAGTCCCGCTCGTGTCCATTATTTTTCCTTCATAAATTAATTCAAGCTTAACTTGGGCAACATGCTAAAATGAAACCAAAAGTCATATTCATACCTCCTACCGGCAATAATCTCAACAAACAAACAGTAAACACCCTTCACAATACTATTATTATTACCCTAAACCTATTAGGATCCATTTGCACGTCATTACCTATAGGAGTGCATATTATAATATGCAAAACAAATTACCATTGTAATATCTGTTTACGTTACGCGAGCCACGCGATAATTTACTGCGTTTTAGTGCCGACGATACGACGACGAGACGGACTCGTTCAATTGTTTACGACTTTGGGAGTACTTTACAGAGATTTGAACAAATACATTTGACTGCTATGCTGACTGAATTGATTCTGAACTACGTTTAGTGTCGATTTGTGTAACACTGGCCGTAGTTTGCTGCGTCACTCGTATTCCGTTGAATATGTTTCGTATTTCTAAATGTGTGTGCCTCATCTAAATCTGTTTAGTCGTTTACGTGATTAGTTAACAAGATCCAAGATCACAAACTTTGTCAGAAGAATGGATTACTTTTGATACTTTTTTCTTTATAATATGAGTATCTTGCACACCTATCAAATGTGTGCTGCTCCATATTTATATGACAAAAAATTACTGCCTCGTTGGTCTAGTTGCCGCTAAATGGGGCTGCTGAGCATGATGTCCTGGGTTCGATGTCGGGTCAGGCACAGTGTTACTGGTTTTTTTATTAGGTACCTAAGTCTTAGTAGCTGCACGGAGTCTGGATTTGTGCCAGGTTAGTGCAATAGACTCGTCCTCTATTACATTGTAACCCAAAACATAATGAGCCAAAGGTGGGTGAACTATACGCCTACCCTATCCAACATTTATACATTATCAACAATGTATTTCGTTAAACAGGATCTTGTAGTACAATAGTTTACCAGCAGTAAAAATATCAAAACGGCCGCCGACATCTAATTCGTTTTTATCGATGCTCGAGGCAGAAAGCTAGCTTTGCCCTATAGATAGTTAATTACAAAATTAATAGGTATATGACATATACATACTTACGTATCATATTTTTACTTCATGCAATAAAAAGTATTAATTGAATTAGTAAATAGGCGAGGATATTCTGCAACTTCATCGCAACTATGCATATGGTTGTGGCACCTTCAGAAATCCAAGATATCGTTCCACATTCAAACAAATTAAATTCCAATCGTAACCTCTGTGTAGTGTAAACAGACGCAGATTATTTTCACAGCGCAAACAAACATTTGCTAAGTGGTTGTCTAATGCTGGTACCACTCGCCCACGCACCTCATAAAACATGTCAGCACAATACTACACACACTACAAACCCTTGGGTTTCTGTAGTTTATTAATAAACTAGAATCACATACGAGTTCTGTTTACGATTAAAATGGATAGCAGATTTCGTTATGCGTAGATAGGTTTATTAAGGGATGGGTTTTACCAGAACTAGCTGAGAATAACACCTACATGGGCTGTCTATCTTATAAATCCAACTGGAGGTCATTATCAGCTGGAAGACGTCCACTGTTGAACGAAGGCCTCCCCTTTAGATAAGCGGGGGGGTGCCAAAATCCCTACGCTTGGCAAGCGTCTTGGGGATCGCAGTATTGATGGAGAAGTTACTGAGGAAGCTGCTGCCCATCTTCTGGATTTTCCCTTATTCACATCTGACGACACCAGCGAGAGGAAAGGGGGTAGTCAATTCTAGGCCGGATACCACTCGGCCGACAGTACGGCAGACTTGGTAATTGGAGGTATTTTGTTAAATCGCCAAAAGTCCCGAGGATTTTATTTTTTCTACACGTTGGCAACAAAGCTTGTTAAACCTTCCTGTAATTTGTTAATTTGTTATTTTTTTTTTACTGTCTTTTTTCTTTTTTGTACTGTTCCTGGTTGTTGCTAACATAGTCTTTAAGAAATGTAATACTAACACCCTATGGGCCTAGATGCCTGACAATAAAATATATTTTTATTTTATTATTTTATTATTACCAATGGCAAACTACGAAATAAAAACAAAACTGATACGATGATGCTGGCAGTAAAAGAATGCTGAAGAAGAGATAGTAGATAATGTTTGACAAAATTCAACGACCTCATTGGCGCAGTGGCTAAGCGATTGGACTGCTGAGTGCTGCGCTAAGGGGCAACCCCTTGGCAGTCCAGTTCCGCAGGAGCCAAAACATTGTGTGATCCGCACATGTTTGTCTCGAGTCAGTATGTTTTTGTATCTGATATTTCATTTTTGTGGAACGGACCCACGATGCCTACCTAAATTTCTAGTGCCCCCCGGGTTTTAAAAAAATATGTGATAGATGATTTAAGTAAGGAAGTAGACCCTAAATTAACCCAGTAGACATGACTTATTGCCTTCGTATGAATTTTTTATATAATGTGCGTCAACAGAAATTTGCGCATGTTGGCGATTTCCAATCAGCCATCGTAATATGGTTGAAATTTTAAAAATAGAGCTGCCATATTTGATTTAAATCGCGTATTCAGTTAGTACGGGAAATTAATTAAAACCTCCCAGTGTTGTACCTGACAATCTGACAAAAATTTAATTGGAAGCCGAATTGTTTTTAAAACTTTTGCAGATTTGAAATTCTCGTGTAATCCTTCGTTTTTTATGTCTAGATTATCATAAATGTTACAATGGCTCACATATTGTCGGTTTAAAGAAAAGACATTCTCTGAGAAAAAAACCTAGTAGCACTTTTTAACAGCAACTTTATACCAATACCTTTCTTCTAATACTTACTTACTAATCTTTATAATACTTACTAATCCTTGAAATATTAGAATTTAGGCCTATAAGTTTGAAGAAATCAGTCACTCAACAAAACAGTTTTATGTAGTAGAGTGAACTTTATACACAGGAATACATAGTGCTCAGCCTGCTATAGCGAGAAGCACTCAGTATACAGTATGTTAGTTCAAGACAGCTTTGCATAAGTTTCCCGGTCCTGACTACTAACTATTTCGCTGTTGCTCACGACCGAGAAAACGTTCGTGGATGTAGGTAGTCAAAACTTTTCTTTGTGTACATTAATGTGCTTGCATCTGTTTTGTCTTGTTGTTTTGTATAAATATGGAACAACGTAGGATTCGTCGGTGCAGGTTCAGCATGACTGTAAGGGGCACTAGCATAGCCCAAAAGTGAACCTACCGGAACTTAATAACTTGGAAATAATTTATCTTAAATTCTATTATGTAGAAAACAAACAACACTGTGGGTCTAAAATAGCTGAAAAGGACTCAAAATTGACATAAACAATCTACTATCACATTCTATAATATTGGGTATTTTTGTTATAAAAAGTAAAAAAGATAATCAAGACGCTTGTTCATCACAACCCATATTTACATTTACTATTTAAAGATACCAGCAATATAGCAATATTTTTCGTATTTCCAGAAAAAATACCTGAAGTTTTTCTGCTAAATGACGTCACAGGTACACCCTGAACGGCAATCGAACTGTTTACCTTTTCCACACGTAAACAGAATTTAAGCAATCTGACTCAACAATATTGTTTGTTCATTGAATATTTATTGGAAAAACCAATTTCCACGTAATGGACGTCGTATGTCGATGGCCGCCATTTTGATATTGTTTATTTGACTACCCGCTGATAACTCAGCATTTGTCAGGTGTGTTTTAGTGTCCAAATATTTTCGTAAAAGAATAAAATTGCGCGATACTTGCCATTTTTACAAATTTTGAATGTTTGTTTTAGTATGTATTACATCTATAATAATTTCATCTTAATTCTTAAAATAATGTTATATTAGTAAAATAAAAGCTACTGTTTTAGTTAACATGATTTACTTTTTGTCGGGTAGTTTAAGTTCCCGAAATTGAATAGTAACTTTTCTAAGGTGAATTATAAAGATAAATGTGCAATCTTTTGATCAAATACATAAGTCTAATGAATAAACTGCAACCCCAGTAACTAGAAGACTTCAAAGCTTTTCCATCAAAAGAAACAGTTTACTATTCCGTTCGTACAAAGAAAAATATAGAACCGCACTTTTCCGAAACCATTTACATACTCAAACCAATCTCGAGGGCATATTCAGTGCACAAACAATCGTAAAATTAAACACTCTTGTTGATTCAATCTTCACGGAGCAGTAAGAAAATGGAGTGCGATGCTGAATGGCGCGATAATGATCTGCATAAACACTTGTATGGTGACAGGTATCGGTAATACAATGCTACGTTGGCAATTGTTTAGCTTTGATTCTTATGCGGTTTCTTTACATTTTCTTGTAACATGTTTTATACAATTTTTCTTGACGTGCTTGATTCGAAGTTTAATAGTATTGTATTTTTTTTATATTAAATAGGTGTGCGCTTGGCCACAATTTTCCTGATGCTAAGTGATATTGTGGCTTATCACGGAGCGCGCCCACCTAACAAAAACGGGTTAATTTCCTTCTTAAAAGCCGTTAATTTATAGTTCTCTGGGAACAGGGAATCCAGCGAGGAATTCTAGTTTTCAGGATACGAAGAATACACAATACAGTTTAAAATAATAATCTCGTAGAATTTAATCTAGCATGTTTTTGTATTCTACCGCTTTAATCTATGTTTGAAGCTTCAGAAAAAAACAAAATGACATTGTACCATTATGCGACCTTAAGGTTGCGTTGCCCCCAGTGACGTGACGATAGATAGTCAACTGTCCAAGTGTCGTGGCTTGTGTAAATAAATGGGGGCTAGTCACATACAGCACGACGATTAATTGTCGTTAGTAATGGGTTAGACGATGTTACTCTTTTGATAAGTCAAATAAAGAAAAAAGTTAGTCTTTCATACATACATACATAAAGTCACGACTGTATCCCTGAAGGGAAGGCCGAGACCACGGATTTGTATTTGCTAAGATCCTGGCATACTTCTTTTGCTTCATTCACACGCATCACATTCCTCATAATTATACGCTCGTCGGTTGAGGGTACTCCTCACTTGCTCTTTTTGCAGTCTTTCAACTATAAGAACTTATATTCATTCAACATCCTAAGCTTCCATTGTCTACTTACTCCGTGACCTCTTTCCCTGCTAAACGCAGTGTTGATGTGTTCCAGAGAGATGTTTTTGTAACGTTTTGTTTACCTCAACGTATAATGGGATGTGTTGCTAAACTACATTAATTCTTAACCTCATTTGAACTGTAATTAGTTATAGTTGGCTGTCCGAACTGTTTGGTTTTACAGATAATGAAAGATCTGATGTTTATTTGTTGTGTAATTATATTTGTCTACTCTGTCATCGGTCTGTGGCTTACAGAGTAAGAAAATGTTAGTGTACGTAGCCGTACGTAGCTGTTTGCTGGATTGGTGGAATTAAACTCGTTGTTGATCTTGACGTACCGAAGCTTTATTTTCTTTCCCAGACTTAACTCTTAGGGGTACTGCTGCCAACTGTGTGGCTTACAATCTTGTGCCCTATTTTATACAATTCCTCATACAAAATTCCAATGCTCCTATTGGTTGACCAATTGGGAAGCTTACATTTCGTCCAATAGGATTCTTATCGGACAATTTGACGCTAAGCTTAGGTACGACGACTCTTTACCTTAACGAGAGCCGCGTACACTATTATTTTCTATTAAACCTTATAAACTTATCCTATAAACATTATAAAGTAAAACAATTAACGAATATCTTAAACTAATTCAAATCAACACTTAAATGACTAATAAACATTAAAACTATACACGCACTGTATCGTCACTTTAAGTGTCTCGCACACGCACTGTATCGTCACTTTAAGTGTCTCGCACATCTCTCCCGCCGTGCAACCGTGTTGCATCTTCTTCCGGTGCGGGCACGACGTCTGTAGGCAAGGGCAGGATCACCAGCTTCCTCACCGGTCTCCGTAGTACTCCTCCCTTGGTTCGGATGTCCACTGCTCGTACGACGTTGTCTGGACCCGGATACGTCGCGATCACTCGACCTCGGATCCACACGTTGCGGGGTAAGTTGGCGTCGACGACTTGTACGAGGTCATTCACCTGTACCGCTGGACCTTTCCCGTGCGGCTCCCGCCGGTTCTGAAGCTCTGGGAGATATTCTTTCACCCAGCGAGCCCAGAAGGTGTCTGCTAGGCGCTGCGCAGATCGCCAACTGGCTCTGGAGATCGTGTCCTTTTCCGTGAATGTTCCTGGTTGTGGCACTCGTCCGTTTCCCCCCAACAAGAAGTGGTTGGGAGTTAAGGCCTCAGGATCTTCTGCACTGACGGAGACATGTGTCAGCGGCCTGCTGTTTACTGTGTACTCCACCTCCGCTAACAACGTCGCGAGGACTTCTTCTGTCGGGTGGCGTTCGTGAAGCGTCGCTGATAGGGCTGTCTTGACAGACCGGACCATACGCTCCCAGGCGCCGCCCATGAACGGTGCCCCGGGCGGAATGTAACGCCAGGAGATGGTCTTCTTAACTGCGTCCTCCGCTGTTGCCTCGTCGATACCTTGTCGAAGTTCTTTGTCCGCTGCTTTCAAGTTCGTCCCGTTGTCAGACCAGATTTCGGTTGGACATCCACGCCACGCTATCATTCTTCTTAATGCCATTACCGCTGAGTCAACGCTGAGTGAGCCAGCGATCTCTAGGTGAATGGCTCGCGTAGTGAGACATGTGAAAATGGCTACATATCTCTTCTGTCGAGCGCGTCCCACTGTCACCGACAGAGGCCCGAAGTAGTCGATCCCTGTATAGGTGAAGGGTCGTCTATGATGCGCTAGGCGGCAAACAGGTAAGTCCCCTGTTCTCGGGTATGGTGGTGTCTGTGTCTTCATTCTGCAGAATAGACATCTTCGAAGCAGCGTACGTGTGATGGGTCGTAGGCGCAATATCCAATACTGTTGCCTACACTCGTTGACTGTGGCTTCGACACCGGTGTGGTGTAGATCGCGATGTATTGCCTCAATCCAGAGCTTCACTATACGATGTTCGCCATCGAGTATCATGGGGCTCTTGAAGTCTTCTGTTACATCTCGAGTCGCTTGAATGCGGCTTCTAAGTCTGATAGCTCCGTTGACATACTCGATGCTCAGCTGATGCAGTCGACTCTCCTTATTTATATGTTTCTGTTTCCTCAAGCAGTCTATTTCTTCTATAAAGGCATCTTCTTGAGACAATCGCATCAAATATTCTTCTGCTGATTTGAGATGTTCAGCGGAGACCGGAAGGAACTTCTTATCCCTCGATGGTGAGGTTTTCTTGTTGGCTGACGGTGGTTTCTTTGGTTTGTCTATTTTTCTCCAACTCGGATCCTGCTCTGTATTCTTCTTAGTTCTTCTGTAGTTAACACTTTGTTTCGGTGTTCTACATAACTCTATAAATTGTAAGACTCTTGCTGTTGTATGTCGTAGCCTTTTCCAACTAGAGAAGCGTGATACTTCTGGTAAAGCTTCTGATAGTTTCGGTCTCATTCTGTCTGTTACAAGATTGACTTTCTCTTCGCCGGAGGTCTCTTCTGTTACTATGGTGGTCACTTCTGTCGGCCAGAGTTCTTCTGTTTGGTAGAGGAAGTCAGGTCCTTTATACCAGCGGTGATTCTTGTTGAATTCTGTAGGAACGTCTCGCGTCGCGTCGTCTGCTACGTTCATCTTCGTGGGGACCCAGCGCCACTCGTTTACTTTGGAGCTTTCCTCTATAGCTGCCAGACGATGTGCCACGTACGGCTTGTATGAGCGTGAGCCAGTACGTATCCACGTGAGCACTGTCTTGCTGTCGGTCCAGAATACTTTACTGTCAGGTTTTCTTGCGTGTTCTTCGATTACTGTTTCTGCGAGTCTGGCTCCCATGACTGCAGCTTGTAGTTCCAACCTTGGTATCGAAGTCAGCTTCAACGGTGCCACTTTTGCCTTTGCTATGATGAGTGAGAGGCTGACTTCACCGCTCGGCGTTACTGTTCTCCAGAATAAGACGGTAGAGTAGGCTGATTCGCTTGCATCGGTGAAGACGTGCAGCTGTACAACATCGGCATCGCTGTAGTTGAGATATCGTCGCGGGATGGTCACATTGTGTAGATTCTTCAGGTGACTCATCCAACTCTCCCACTGTTCCGCTAGGTCTTTGTCGATCACGTCGTCCCATGACGTCCCTCTGCGCCATACTTCTTGCAGAAGCTGTTTTGCCTTTATGGTAACTGGCGATGCGAAGCCAAGTGGATCGAACAGTGACATCACGATCCGCAATGCTTCCCTCTTCGTCGGCGTCTTCCCACCTATAAGCGTCTTCGGAATGCGAGCTAAGTTCAGGTTGAACGTAAGCTCGTCGTTGGTGATCTTCCATATCACGCCTAGTACTCGTTCTGTTTTCTCTTCTGACTTGTAGAGTTCCATATCTTCTGTTTGTTCACTCTCACCGAGTGCTTCTAGGAGTGCTGAAGAGTTCGATTTCCACTGTTTCAGTTCGAAGCTGGCCTTCATGTGTACTTCTCGTACATCTTTCGTGATGCGTATAGCGTCTTCAAGGCTTCTGAAGCTGTCCAAGTAGTCGTCCACATAATGCTTCTGTATAATCGCTGCTGTAGCTTCGGGGTGAGTGTCTTCGTGTCGCTTTGCATTCAAGTTCTTGATATAGATTGCTGTAGACGGGGAACTTGATGCACCAAAGATCAATGAAGTCATTCTATATTCTTCTGGAGGTTGTTCATCGCGTCTGTTTCCTCGCCAGAGATACCGAAGCGAGTCTCTGTCTTCTTCTCGCAGCTTGACTTGCATGAACATTTCCTTGATGTCCGCCGTAACCGCTATCGCGTGTTGTCGGAACCTCATGACCACCCCTGGTAATGATTGCAGGAGATCAGGCCCTTTAAGTAGCATGTCATTGAGAGCTACTCCTTTTGTCTTGGCAGCGGCGTCATGGACTACTCTCAGCTTATCGGGTTTCATCGGGTTGGTCACAGCGAAGTGGGGTAAGTACCAAGTCTTCTTTGGTGTCTTTTGTTTAGGTGCAGGTTCGCTGTATCCCTTTGCTACGAGAGCTTCCATCTGTTCTGTGTATTTCTGTTTCAAGCAAGGGTCACGATCGATCTTCTTTTCTATGTTGAAGAGCCGGTTCAGAGTATTAGCGTAGTTATCAGGAAAGCTGATGTCTTCTGTGCGCCAGAGAAGACCCGTCTCGTATCTACCGTCTTCTGTCTTGGAAGTCGTCTTCTCTAAGATGCGTAGTGCTTGTTCTTCTGGATCTGACTTTGGTCTTCTGGGATTTAAGCAGAGTGAATCCATTTCGAAGTACTGCTTCACGAGGTCTTCTAGGTTGTCTGTCTCTTCTTCTGTGACGTGCGATACGAAGTTGATCGTGTGTCCGATGGTGCGTGTTTGGCTTCCGTGTAATACCCAGCCGAGAGGCGTAAGTGAGGCCACCGGTTGGTTATTGTCACCCTTCCTTACTTCGGACGTCAACAGAAGGTGCCAGTTGTCCTGTCCTATCAGAACTTGTGGTTTCACGTTGGTGTACGTGAGGTACTGGCGAATGTCCTCTAGGTGCTTGCAGTCTTCGACTAATTCCCGTGAAACTCGTTGAGATGAGACTTGTAGGTTCTTCACTGTGCGCGCCTGTATTTGCTCTTCTTGATCGTTTATTCCTTTTAAGTTGATAGTGACTCTTCTCGATGATGACTCTGTTGTCTTCATATCGTTGATGCTCTCTATCTTCAATGGCACGATAGGTCCTGTTGCTCCGATGCGCTTGACTACATCGTTGTCTATAAGGGTTACTGTTGACCCATCGTCCATTAGTGCGAAAGTGTTGACCTTCCCTGCCGGACCTCCTACTTGAACCGGGATGATCTTCAAGTATGACTGTTTACTCTTCATAGTCCAGGCAGAGTTGATCACTTCTGTTGATTCTTTATCTTCTTTCGCTTCTGTCGCTGTGTCTGTTTTCTTGTTGTAGTGTAGCATTCTGTGGTGAAAGTACTTGCAGCTGTTGACACCACACGGCTTAGTTTTACAGCTGTGCGTCTTGCTTCTGTAGCGTAGACACCGAAAGCAGAGACGCTTGGATTTGGCTAAGTCCCATCTTGCATTTTCATCTAGGTTCTTGAATTGTTCGCATTCTGTTGTAGAATGTCCCGTCACTTCACATACAGGGCACTTAGGTGTGTACGTTTTTTCAGTCACGCTGTGAACCTTCTGTATTCGTTTCTGTATTGTGGTCGCTGCGTGTGACGTCATTTGTTCTGGCGTCGCATAAGGTCCACATAATTCGGCTTCTCTTCTGAGAAACTTCTCTATCTTCAAGAGGTCGGCGTCTTCCTTTGGCTGCATCGCCGCGAAGTCGTAAAATCTGTAGCGTAGTGTTGGTGTGAGCTTGTCCACTAGTGTCTTTGAGGCTTCTGGGTTATACATATAGTTTATGCAGCTTAACGTCTTCAGAGTTGCTACTATGTTGGAGACTTTCGTTGCAAATATACAGATGTCGCGTGGCGACTCTGTAAGACGAGGTAGACCACGTAGTGTTTCTATTTCCATCATTGCGATAGACTCTGGTCTTCCAAATCTTGACTCCAATGTTTTCATGATGTCTGTAGGGTGAGCGCTGGTGATTAGTAGACCGTCTACTGCCTCCTTGGCTTTCCCTTTCAGATTTCTTCTGAGTCTGTTAGTATTTTCTACGGCAGAGAACATGTTTTCTGTTTCGAAGTATGCGGCACGGAAAGGCAGCCACTCCTGATGAGACCCGTTGAAGATTGGCAGCTCTATGAACTTCGGTCGTTGAGCGGCGTTGACGGCACGTGTGATAGCTGCAGCCAACTCTGTGAAGTCGTTTTGAGCTCCCGCCGGTGATGGCTGCAGGCGCTGTAACTGTTGATGATGGTCTTCTGTTCTTCTGACAACTGGTTCTTCCGTAGGTTGATGTGGTTCGTTGGCTATTGCTAACACTGCGCGGTTAGTGTGTTCGTCCAACCAGTTGTCGACACGTTCGTTGACTTCTGTCTTCGAGTCGATGGAGACTTCATCATCTTCTTCTTCTTCATCTTCTGTATCCCCCGCTTCTAAAGAGGCTAGGCGAGCTGTTGCTAACTCGACTTGCAGTCTTATTAATTCTTCTTTGGCCTTCGCTATTTTGCAGGCCTTAGATTTGCTGTAGTTAGATCTTCCCCCTCCCTCCTTCTTGCTAGAGGGGCGGGTGACCTTCTGTCTGCTCGGCACTGGCAGACTTCCTATATTCTTCTTTACTGTTGAAGTTTCTGTTTCTGTATACTTCTTGACAGCGGCTTTTACCCCCTTTCCCCCCTGTGCAGGTGGTTTCATCAGTTGCTTCAGGGAGGCGTCGGTAGATAGCATTTGCGCGGCGGATTGAGTTTCTGATGACGCAATGACGGCTGAGGCGGGGTCAGTACAAGGCGCTGTTGCCACGGAGGCGGCTGTAGTTTCTGTATACTCCGTGGCGGTTGTCCCCGTCTCTTCACTGGTACCGGTCGCTGAGGTTGTAGCTGTCACCTCGGACGATGCCGGCGTCTGTTCCGTCGGTGGCTTGCGTCCTCTTCCTTCCGAACGCGTAACTGGCATCTTCGCTATTTTGTTTCAGTAGTTCTTGAACTATCTTCCACGTGATCCGGCTCGAAGGACCATAAATGTACGTAGCCGTACGTAGCTGTTTGCTGGATTGGTGGAATTAAACTCGTTGTTGATCTTGACGTACCGAAGCTTTATTTTCTTTCCCAGACTTAACTCTTAGGGGTACTGCTGCCAACTGTGTGGCTTACAATCTTGTGCCCTATTTTATACAATTCCTCATACAAAATTCCAATGCTCCTATTGGTTGACCAATTGGGAAGCTTACATTTCGTCCAATAGGATTCTTATCGGACAATTTGACGCTAAGCTTAGGTACGACGACTCTTTACCTTAACGAGAGCCGCGTACACTATTATTTTCTATTAAACCTTATAAACTTATCCTATAAACATTATAAAGTAAAACAATTAACGAATATCTTAAACTAATTCAAATCAACACTTAAATGACTAATAAACATTAAAACTATACACGCACTGTATCGTCACTTTAAGTGTCTCGCACACGCACTGTATCGTCACTTTAAGTGTCTCGCACAGTTAGTAAAAAGCTTCTGAAAGTTCAGGTTACCAACAAGGTTGTCCATAGTTTTCTAACTAATTTATCCGAAAATTAAATGCCTTTAGTAGAATATGAAATAAATTTCGGACTCTGTGAAATTGGATCTATTATTATGGCAAGTACGGTCTTTGGCTTAACACAAATAAAAATCAAGAACTATAAGAAAATACTTTTTATATCACTTATAAAAACATAACCTTTCCAAGTAGGCTTACTCTTCAATTGAATTCCGACTAAATTGGATTGAGATTGTAAAGTTTTGGGCTCTTAAACTTAACAATGGTGACTGATTAAACGAACTAACTGAAATCAAAAAAAATACAGATATTTTTTTTGCCAAAATTTAATCACGTTTCCTTTAAATCGAAAATGTATTGGCCTTGTATTAAAATTGAAATTAAATTGGAGAGTAGGCCACCAGGCCCGTCGGTTTGAAGTTACCTCTACTTCTGTGAAGACACGGTTGCCTAGGAAACGGATTATTTATTTATTTATTTATTTAACAATAAGCACACCAACTGCATAATCACACAAAGCCTTATATACTATTATAATAATTAACAATGGATATCATAAAAGTAATTACACAAATCACAGGTCTGCATGGCATCAAAATAATTTCCCTTTTATGGAGACTGCATATACCGTGCGAATGTAATATTAACAATATTTTACTGACAAAATGACAAAGTAACGGCTAATTGTAACAAATATATTATTTTAAGTTACTTAATTTTTTACAATAAAAAGAAAAATAAGTGGCGTTAAGTACATTATTGAGATTAAAATTCCTCTACAACTGAACTATTCAAGTTATCTATCAAGAAGTGCCTGTATGATGCAAATGACATGGAAAAAAGGTCAATGAAATTGTTTGACGTAATGGATACCTCGTTATATAGCCTTACCATACGTGTTAGGGGACTATTGAATGTGGTATTAAGAGTAGATGTAGGTACATCAAATAAACGATGATGCCTCATAACTCGTTGGTTAAGTCTAAAGTTCAAGAAGTTAATTAGTTGTGCGTCTATGGATCCACTAATAATTTTGTGAAGAATCAACAGATCAGCAATGTCACGTCTTTCCTTTAAGCTTTTCATTTTATAATGTTCCAATCTAGCTGTATACTCGGGATTATGCGTTTACACACTTTGCTACCTTTCGTAGTAAGACAGTTTACAGCTACAATAAAATCAATAGTATTTCAAAATTCTTCCACTCAATGCTTTATAGTCGTATGCTCGATTCATGGAAATTTTTGCGGACTTCAAAGACGCTTCTCATAAATAGATCATTGATTACCTACTGCATTTGTTTATAGTATACTAGAAACCAGGTTTATTGTAATCGTGGTAATAAATTAAATTGTTTAGTATTGTAATAGCTGCCACTGCAACACAGTTATTGGGTGGTTTGGGGAAACTATTGTCTGTTAGAGCATACGCTGGCGTCATATCAGCTATAACATTATGTAGGTATTGTGTAGGTAACTACTAACCGGCATATTTTGAGTTTGAAAGCTTTTGGATTAAAAAGTGGTATCAAATGGAGTTACTATACTACAAAATTTGATGACTCAATCGTCGCAGAGTATTTTTTTACAACGTCGCATCACACTGGCAATTTCTCCTGCATCATGAGTGCATTTCACAAAATTAAACCTTACAGACACAAATTCCCAGACTCGGGACAAACTTGAGACTTGCGGATCACACAAATTTTTAACTCGTGCCGGAATTGAACCCACATAGGGCAGCAGTCCAATCGCTTAGCCACTGCGCCAAACAGGTCTCTCAATTAAATTCGATTGTAATGCTGTCAGCTTTGAAATTCTTTATTTAGCCCTTTTAATCAGTTCTTAAAATTGGAAGTAGTTTTAAATCAAATAACTCTGAATTTATTTCGACATTTGACCAATCTAAATGAGAAGCACTTTTTGACATCCTATTGATGAAATTTTGCATACAATAAATATGTAGATTTGGTGACGATACTATATTATGGTACTTTTGGGCTGGTCTGATGACGGAGTCGAAGGTGGTCATAGGAACACTGTAACGAAATGACGCAACACTATCGTGTTTGGGCTTGTTTAATTCGTCTTTACAAGTACTTTGAGCCTAGCTGATTTAAAGCTTGGGTTTAAAAATATATTTTTAATATAAACGTATTTAAATGCATAGTTTCTTTTGAAGCGACCATGCGGTTGTAAATACCCTAGGTCATTTCACTGGTGACCCCGACGTCATTTCGTGCCGAGGTCTTACCGCTCACAGGTGGAAACGGTTGAGGTAGCGGATATAGTCGCTACACCTTAAACGTTGTGTCTGTGTACACTTCAAACGTCAACTCTCAATAATAGTATTTTTAAGTAGAAACCACTATTCTAAAACTACTAATTACTTTATACCAAGTATATCTAATTAAATAGCGTGCTGGTATGTAATGATACGTCAGTTAAAAGTAAAAGTCAGTTAAACTGATTCATTAAGTTAATTAATCACAAATAAGCCGACATTCTTAGTTTATTGTTATTTGTTTGCTGTCATATAATGTTCCCATGACAATAGTTTTACTGTTCACACGTCAGAATTTATGGAAAGATCGTCAACCTGGTAGTAATTCATCGCTAAATAAAGTAATAAGATTTGATGAAGACTGGAAAAACACTTGACAGAGCTGATCCCAATGAAAAACAAGAAAAAGTCTATTTTTACAAATGAAGGTGGTGCTCGATGTATCGTAGTAGGACCTCTACCTATTTGAGATTGATGTCATCTCTTGAAATGAGATAGTGCAATAATATACAGGGACTCTCTTGTAACGTTACGTCAAGAAATTATTTAATTGATTTGAAACAGTTTAAATTACGTCTCAATCAAATGATTTTTTTAAGAGACCTTTCAAAATCAATGGCTTGGCTGTAGTTCCCACTTTTGTTAAATTGTTCTATTTCATTCTTTATCTAAACAATCATGTAAGATTCAAGATTATCAAAACTTACGTGGCCTTTAACACCTTTTAGATCATCATCATCACCTGCTAGCTACATGCTTATATTTTCTTCTACCATACTTCTCTGTTTTAAAATAAACATTAAATTAATTTCTTCTTTTAATTGTGGATCAAATTTTCGGTCATCACCAAAGAAAGGTAACCTATCAGTCTGTTAAATCAGTGATTTTGGAGTACTTACGTCACGAGCACCGGACCCGTGTGAACTCGGAAAGGCCGCAGATAGTGAAGTTAATGGTCCAGTTAAAATAACGCTGGCGCCGTGTGAACTGGCTGTCGGTAGCCAGTAATATACTATATAATGTTACTGCTTTCTCCGAATAACTGTTTTTGGAATATCGAGTTAGTAATGACTTTGGATACAAAAAACGTGGTCACTCTAGGAGTTGGATAAAGCTAGTACAGTGGCGTGGAGACTGACATAAAGAGATGCCTACTGTTATTATTAAATTATATAACATAACATCTCGCCTGTACCCCAAAGGGGTAGGCAGAGGTGTAGCTATAGTCCACCTACATTTAATCGGTTATGTTGTAAGCCCCAATGTAATAGGGGGCAAGCCTATTGCGATCGACCGGGCATAAATCCAGACTCCGTGCTACTGAGAATCACCTAATCGAAAAACCGAATAACACTGCCCGACCCAGGATTCAAACCCAGTACCTCATGCTCAGAAGTCGCGTTTAACGACCTTTAGACGGATAATTTATTCCAAAAATAGTTATAAATACATATATACCCTAGAGGGGGCGAAGTTGGACTGCGGAGGATAATGATGACTCCAGGTGTTAACAGACTAATTCCAGGTTACGGGTGGTGATTTCTTCTATGTCATAAGGTATACTTTCTCTAACAAAAATAACTATGTCTGAGTTTAAAAGACAGCCTACTATAATAACAACGAATTTGGGTGTGGTAACATAACTTTGCCCTTTGACATTAAAATGTATGTGTGCAGCCAATCCATAAATATATCTATCAAAGATATTTTTTGCTAATATAACATTTACAAACAACTTTGGGCTAAGGATCTTGACTTTTTAATCTGCATATCTTATACCAGCAACCGGTAGGCACTCACAATTGGACGTAGTTAAGCAGAAAAGATCCATCCCACACCAACCCCAAATTGAGTAAGACATACTAAAGAATATATTTCATTCATATTCATCATATTACATAGTAAAAAAGGAAACCTAATTCCATAGTTCAAATATTAAAATACAAGATAAAATACCCTTCGTCTGCCATTAAACCAGCAGGTTTACTGTATCGCATTGATATAGAAATACGATCTGAACTTTAAAGTCAAATATCTCAAAACTAGTTCGATCTGGATTGGATCCTTTATGCATAACTACGTCCAATTATGATAGTAAATATATTATCGTTTAAGTCATCGGCGATGCCTAGCATTGCTATTTATTATACCTAGGTATGCGTCATAACTTGTTCATATCATAAACACATTCATAAACTTGTTTTCATTGAACTGTCTTGTTTATTTCAAGTTATAAGTTCCGTGGTATGGACTATGAATACCATTCCTTACCATCATCAGAAAAACGAGTACCTCATAAGAAGCGTGTCGGCTGTAGTTCCAAAAAAGCCTATGGGCAAGCCTGGTGGCTGGTGGCTTTTATACACCATCGACGCCAGTATGTAAGCCCACCCCTCCGACCATTAAAGGTGTGATAAATGTATAGCATTACCTACACCCTACCTATATTCTCTGAAACTTTAAACAGACGTGAGCACTGTGAGCGGCATACTCACTTTTTGCAATGTATGATTTTCAATTCCAAGTCTACATCTTAATTATGGCTGGTAGTAGCCCTGGTATTGTAAGACCGTCGTTATAAAAAATTTGCTCTTTTTCCCACACTCCTCCATGTTCATTATAGTTATCCGCTGCATTATTTCGGGATAAAAAGCCTATGTGTTAATCCATGGTGTCAGCTACATCCATACCAAATTTTAGAAAAATCGGTGCATCCGATTGAGCGTGAAAAGGTACCAAAACCATAAAAACACACAAACTTTCGGCTTTATAATATTAGTTTAAGTGTGATACTGTGATTATAATAATTTGTTTGCTAAAGAATTTCAAGTTTTCACTTCACAAATTAATAGATAATTCTTGCTGCTACTTCATAATTGCTATAGATTTAATTAACAATAGAATGTCAGTATCCTCCCAGATGCTACAGATAATAACTTGTAATCACATCTGTTTACCAAAGCAGTAATGCCAATACTACCTATCAACCGCTCATTCCTAGCTGTGGGAAAACGCGTCTACTAATTATTGTGATGATTATATTCATTCTTGTAAACCAATGGTATTAAAAAAAAAAAAAAAAAAAAAATGGTCATATATGACGAGATAAAATACTACGTAGCCTTTATATCACGAACTTAATAGTAGAGTCGATTCTAAATGAACCATTCATGTTATTATCATAGATACAAGTATACAACTAACTAAAAACCAACATTAACTTAACGATTTTCCGAAACAAACTTCCCTAAATCTTTTATAAACGCAATCTCGATACACCCAAACCTTTTTCATACAATTACTTTTTTATTACCATAGCTTTTCAGAGAATCTCTAATACGTTTTACCGTTCAAAAATATGATTTATCGAGAATTTTATGTACGTAAACCTAGCTTTACAATATCGACCTATTCGTCGAATAGTTTCACAGCTTTGTTCTGCTCGTATAGTATTGCGACTCACCGTTTGGTAAGGATGGTACATGTATAATCCAAGAGATATAACACTGTTAACACTCACAGGTACACGGGCGCTCGGCGCCGCGATCACGACTCACTGAAGCTTTACTTCAGCCGAGCCACAGAATAAATTCACACAGAAACTCCACTCATTTTTTGTAACCATAATAAAATTATTGATTGAACTATGAGTATGAGGTTTATATTCTGTTAATATTGACTCATGC
Organism: Abrostola triplasia; assembly: GCA_946251915.1. Lineage (NCBI taxonomy): Eukaryota > Metazoa > Arthropoda > Insecta > Lepidoptera > Noctuidae > Abrostola > Abrostola triplasia. The sequence goes on along the minus strand of OX276434.1, from coordinate 829,113 downwards.
AGTACAAACATATTTTTTACAGATTTTTTTTAGATGTAAGGTTTTTGGGTTCTATTATCAATATAGGAAAATTTTGGATAACTATTAGAAACTATCAATTAAAACACGTGTGTTAGGCGTTTTAGTCGTCGCAGATTCAGTCATTGCTTCCCAAGAAATTTTGAGCTGTGAAGATGGTATTGTGATGACCCAAAAAAAAAATTACGTGCCTATCGAAGGGCCGTCGCCCTTATACACTATACGTTAATGAGTGCAACTTATTTTGGTGTACCTGTAGCTTCTATCAAACTTGCAACGAGGTTGTTGGAATTAAGTAGCTTTGTGGAGTTAGTTCTCTGTTTTATTTTTTATTCTGTGGTCTAAACGTTGGGCGGGGATTAAAGGCTATATTTTTGCTGTAAACTGTTGCGATCTATTGTCGTTCATCGTATTGTGATGCGGACTAATTAATTATGCCTGCCCTATCGAATTATTTGTACGAGTACACCTGGGCTATTGTGTTCCTGTACTAATAGCCGTTGTGATCATAATAATTATGGGTAGACTTTACGTTATGAATTCTTTATGTGGTTTTGATTTTGAAACGAAACTTCAATACAATTGGAAAAATGAAGTAGGATTCATAAACCCAAACGCTTTACTTTCTTCAATTCTATCCATTCTATTCTATTCTTTTCCATAGGTACCTTTGTAAAGCACAAATACTAAACACATCGAAAATAAGTTTTTTTCCATCATTCACCAACATTTATTTAAACGTCTCTTTCATAGGTGCGACTAAAAATATGAATATTTCATGCACAAACTGAGTACAAAAAACCTAAATATTCGTTCCGGGAGCCCAACCTGCCTTAATTGGGATGTTGAATGTTTAGACAAACATGTAGGTACGAGCATGTATGGACAACGAATGGGAACTTCTGTTTATCTGGAAGAAACGTATTTGTACAAAGTTCAAAGAAATACTATACTTTCAGCGAGGAAAATGTTGGAAAGCATCCTTAAACTACCCTTATCATAGAACTGTGGATAAATCTAAAGCTTATTTATTACACAAATATTCTCTGAACCATAGATACCGAACCATAGATGTTTGTCCCGAGTCTGGGTGCTTATGTATGTGATATTTTATGTTTGTGAAACGCACCCACGGCACAGGAGAAATTCCTAGTGTGGGGCGACGTTTAAAAAATAATCAAAAAGGCAAAGTCAGATACACCTACCACTGGCTTCATTTTTAGAGTGTCTAGCAATTTTTTTTTAAACTTTAGTCCCCTTACCATGAACTTTGCGGAATCGAGATACCGCATTACACTGCACATAACGGGGTTTCGCTTCCACATCTTAAACTGTCCTGCTTTAAGCGTTCATGGTAGGGAGCAGGCCTTTTTTTTTTTTTTTTTTAAAAAAAACGTCGCCCCACACTAGAAAATTCTCCTGTATCGTGGGTGCGTTTCACAAACATGAAATATCACATACACAAACACCCGGACTCGGGACAAACATCTGTGGTTCGCACAAAGTTTTGCCCCGTGCGGGAATCGCCCCCGCGACCCTTAGCGCAGCAGTCCAATTACTTAGCCACTGCGCTAATCAGGTCGTCGAAATTACAAATGAACTTTTATTCACTAATAAGTGCATCTACATTAAGATACAAATATAGGTGTTCCAAGCTCATCGATGCGTGGTGTGAGATCAGCTCATTGAGTCGTGACGTGCGGACGATGTCCATCATTAGGCACCACACACTTCAATGAGGACTAGACTGAACCATGCCAGCATCATTACCGAGCAGGATTAAAGAGAATTATGTTTTAAGAGGTCGTGATAGGACTTACTTTAGAGTGTCGTGAGCCCTGTTCATTCAGTAGTTCCTGTTAATTGTTTGAGAGATAAGAGGATTGCGCTGCATATTACAAGTAAGTACGTAAAGCTAGATGTGCTTGACCATGGACTGAAAAATATACTTATCGTACAAGGACTCATCATCATCAGACATCAATCTGCCTCATTGGTCTAGAGGTCGCTAAACGAATGCTGAGTCGCCATCCGACTGTTATAAAGGCGAAAGTTTGTGAGCGTGTTTGTTACCTATTCACGCTCAAACAGCTAGACCGACTTGGATGAAATTTCCTATTGAGGTAGCTGACGCCCTGGACTAACATATAGGCTACTTTATCCCGAAAAAATAGCGGAAAATACCGCGGGGCGCAGCTAGTAAAATAAAAATACAAAGTTTCGTTCTAATTAAGAACTTACTTGTCTCACAACGGACCGTTGATCTAGTCTAGACACAGACTCAGCTAGCCTATTATTAAGATACCCTCGCCACGATCTTGTTATTATTAAGTTTACGTATATTACGTATAATAATGATATAATAAAACGTATCCCGATAATTAAGTCCATGTATTTACCTAGGCATTCGCGTTCGCCCAGGGCGGCGACCCAATTTAATAAATTGACTCCCAACGTGGGAAGATATCCAAACGATAATATGCTCCCTTCGTTTATATGATAGCTTCCATTATATCTTTATAATATACGTCACGCTAGAGTTTTCATGAAAAGCGGAATGGTTGCAAGAAAAATTTGCGACGATTTTCAATATAATATATTATACATTTATATACATACGTATAAATCTTTACATGTATGTTATATTGAGTATAAGTGTTAGCTTAAGTTGATAAAGTCTAGAAATGACCACCCCATTTCCTCCCGTGGGTGTCGTAACAGCCGACTAAGGGAAAATCCAGAAGATTGGCAGCAGCTTCTGAAACTCTACCACCAATACTGCAATCCCTAAGCGTGGGGATTATGGCAACCCTAATCCTTACCTAAGGAGCGGTCTTTGTTCAACAGTGGACGTCTTGCGGCTGACGATGACATATATGTACATTTAAGAAAAAATCTTACTATAGTATATTGGTAGATATTTTCCCAAAATTGAATTGTTGATTTTATTCAACTATAAAAACTTTTATTTATTCTAAGCAAGTGTATGTAACTTTAGTTAAGTAATTATTCTCCTTTGGATTCATACTTATTTAAAAAGCAACCATCAAAGCATATTTGTCCAAAATTCAAATTCAACCTCATTTCGCATGGTATTTGAAGTTGTAAAAGTATGTCTGCTCCTCCATAATTATCAAAGTTTATTATAATATTCATTAGCCGCAATTCAAACTAAGTTAGAGAAAATTTTGCTAGTTAACATAGTTTGGCCCTCAGTAGGCACTCGTTACTTCTTTGAAACGTAATAGAAAGCGAGGAAAATTGACTTAAAAATAAAGTTTCTTACTTAATTGGTTAGGTTTATAGTAAGCTATTAGTTAGGCACAAGTAACGTCAACAATAGACTGGAGTACCAAAGTACAGCGTAAAACCCAGGCCTTGTCTAGAAACTTAAATTTCGGCTAAGTTTATAATATAATTTAGGCAGAAAATGGCTTTGATAAATGTATTACTGTGCGCATATTTACAACCTCTTTCACCCCTGACTTTTCTAAATTATACGCCGAGGCCATTTTCTATTCGCTACTTTCTGAGAAACGCTGAAACAAGCTACGAGTTAGACACTGTAATTCGGATTAAAGGAAAATTTGCGTTGTTCCCACCTTGTATCAAGATATAATTTGTCATTTTAAAGGTCATTACAATAGCTTCATTTCATAGTTTGACAAACAATAAAATAATATAACATAAGTTGAAAGGTATGTATATCATCATCATCAGCTGGAAGACGTCCACCGTTGAACAAAGGCCAGCTTGCCAATTGCATCCACCGGTTGCCCGCAATTCTGACGATATCGTCGGTCCACCTGGTGGAAGGCCTGCCAACGCTGCGTCTTCCAGTTCGTGGTTGACACGCCACTGTATAAGAGTAAATAGGTAGGTACATTATTTATTTGGTCGTTGATCTAGATAAATCAAAAGAAAAACAGTCATAGTTCTTTTCTTGCGCAACTGTAAATGTTGGTGTTATTTAATAAAATGAAGTTATAAAATTACATACTTTTTCACAACTTGATATAGCATGGAGACAACGCCCTATTTGCTAATTCTCCTTTCCAAATTATTTCACTTTATGTAAATTTTTTCCCGGGGAGATGGGCCTCGTTAGCATTGGTCTGCAACCTGTCTAGGAGAAGGAATACTCCAAAATCAAACCAACAGTAGGGAGCACACCCGAAAACAAACCCCGATCCAAGGTGTCAACCGACCCGTGCCAGCGGATTCGTGGCCAGAGGGTTAGCTGGTCGTTAACGGAGGGTGCATGTGTTGGCGGTCACAGGGCACTTTGTTATCCGCCTTACTCCCGTAAAGGGCTCTGCGGGAGTGGACCGTTAGATCCCTACTACTCGTGGGAACGACATGGTGATTCTAAGAAATAATAATAATCAACAGTATGGCGGCGACGTGGTCCGCCACCCGTCACGTCACGTTTCCCGCGAGGGCGAAAAGCGGCCCACGGAAAGCCGTTTTGCTACACTTAATGTAGGAGGAGGAATGGAAGACAAGCTAGATGAAGTGTATCAGATGATGGATGAAAGACGAATTGATGTGCTTTGTGTGAATGAGACGAAGCGGAAAGGGTGTGACACCACCAAACAAGGGACCTACACGGCGTATTGGTCTGGGGTACCTAGTACTCGCAGAGCCTGCCAAGGTGTTGGTGTCATACTCTCTGCTCGCATGGCTGAATGTGTAAGCGATTTTGATTGCGTGAGTGCTAGATTGATGTGGATTAGAATGAAAGTTGGTTTAACCCGTATCTTTGTAATAGCGGTATATGCCCCAGTAGACATGGGTACGGGTATAACACAGAGAGCACAGGAAGAAAGAGAAGAATTCTGGGAGAGTGTAAGAAATGTTTTGAGGATTTGTAAGAATAATGAAAAGGTGATAATGTTAGGTGATTTTAATGGATGGGTCGGAGTGAAGCGTGATGGTTTTGAAAGGGTCTTAGGACTGCATGGAGATGAAAGAATAAATGAAAATGGTAAGTGTTTGCTTGAAGTATGTTTGGAGTGGAACCTCTGTGTAACAAATACAATGTTTGAACACAAAAGGATCCACATGTTTACCAGGGAAGCCAAGAATGTTAGGAAAAGTATGATCGATTTTGTGATTGTGGATGAAAGAGTGAAGAAGAACATTTTGGATACTAGGGTATATCGCGGTATCGGCATTCATACAGACCACTTTCTGGTGATGAGCCGCATTAGTGGTCTGTTCAAAGGATGGCGGCATCGAATGCAAGAACCCACTAGTGTTCTTCAAAGAATAAAAGTGGAAAATTTACAAGAGAAGGAAGTGCAAGATGAGTATAAAAGTAAATTGAGCGAAAGACTCTGTAACCTGGATGATATTTGTGAAATTGAAGAAGTGTGGAAGATGCTGAAAGAAAATGTAGTAAATGTAGCTATTGAAGTATGTGGTGTGAGTAAAAGGCGCAAAAGTAAAATAGATAAGAATGTTTGGTGGGATAAAGATGTACAAAAGGTAGTATGTGAGAAAAAGAAAGCTTGGTTAGATTGGTTAGCTGTTAGAGCTAACGCAAGAATGCAAAGGTCAACGGAAGATGATGTGAATGAAGTTAAAGACAAGTATAAGAGATTGAAAGGGATAGTAAAAGAGGTGATCAAAAGAAAGAAAGAAGAACAGAAAGACGAGCTTGACAGGAGGTTATCTGAGGATTTTCAGACCAACATAAAGTTCTTCTGGAAATCTATTCGGTTGGCTAGAGGAAAATCTGGGTCCTCAGAGCTTAAATCCATCAGAGACCAGAATGGAAGTGTAGTGAATGGGGAAGAATGTATTCTGAAGAGATGGAAAGAATACTTTGAAAGTTTGTTTGAAAGAGAAGAGGCGCATCCAGTGCCAGATATAAATGAAGAAATGAATGATGAAGAGAGTAGTATTAGTATGGATGAAATTGTGTCAGCGTTGAAATGTATGAAATCAGGAAAAGCTGCAGGATATGATAGGATAACAGTCGAGATGCTGAGGGCTGGACAGGGCATCGTAGCCAGTCTGCTGTATTCCTTATTTAATTTGTGTTGGCGAGACGGTCGAGTACCAAGTGATTGGTGCAAGGCCGTCATTGTACCGCTATACAAGGGAAAGGGTTCACAGCTAGACTGCAAAAACTATAGGGGCATTAGCTTACTCAGCATCGTCGGCAAGCTTTATGCAAAAGTTTTGATTGAAAGAGTGATGAAAGTTACCGACAAGAAAATATGGGATGTTCAGGCAGGATTTCGAAAGGGTATGGGATGTACGGATCAGGTCTTTTCCTTACGAAGCATAACCGAAAAATGTTTGGCCAAGGGTCAAAAGGTCTATTGCACTTTCGTGGATTTGGAAAAGGCCTATGACAAAGTGATGAGGAATGAATTGTGGTCGGTACTGTCGATGTATGGAGTGGAGAGCAACCTCATTCGGGCTCTAAAATCTCTCTACGAGAATTCTAGTGCGTGCGTGAGGATACACGGGGCCTATACTGAATCGTTTAGCATCGAAAAAGGTGTTAGACAGGGATGTGTAGCGTCTCCGTGGCTCTTCAATCTGTTCATGGACAGTTGTATGAAAGATTTGAAAGATCGTGAATGTGGAATAAGAATGAATGAGTTACTCGTCAAATGTCTTCTCTATGCCGATGATCAGGTAATACTTGCCTCATCGGCAGAAGAACTACAGGAGATGGTAACTATCATGCACGGAGCCGTTGAGAAAAAGGGAATGAAAGTGAAAGAAAAGAAAAATGACCTACACGGCGTATTGGTCTGGGGTACCTAGTACTCGCAGAGCCTGCCAAGGTGTTGGTGTCATACTCTCTGCTCGCATGGCTGAATGTGTAAGCGATTTTGATTGCGTGAGTGCTAGATTGATGTGGATTAGAATGAAAGTTGGTTTAACCCGTATCTTTGTAATAGCGGTATATGCCCCAGTAGACATGGGTACGGGTATAACACAGAGAGCACAGGAAGAAAGAGAAGAATTCTGGGAGAGTGTAAGAAATGTTTTGAGGATTTGTAAGAATAATGAAAAGGTGATAATGTTAGGTGATTTTAATGGATGGGTCGGAGTGAAGCGTGATGGTTTTGAAAGGGTCTTAGGACTGCATGGAGATGAAAGAATAAATGAAAATGGTAAGTGTTTGCTTGAAGTATGTTTGGAGTGGAACCTCTGTGTAACAAATACAATGTTTGAACACAAAAGGATCCACATGTTTACCAGGGAAGCCAAGAATGTTAGGAAAAGTATGATCGATTTTGTGATTGTGGATGAAAGAGTGAAGAAGAACATTTTGGATACTAGGGTATATCGCGGTATCGGCATTCATACAGACCACTTTCTGGTGATGAGCCGCATTAGTGGTCTGTTCAAAGGATGGCGGCATCGAATGCAAGAACCCACTAGTGTTCTTCAAAGAATAAAAGTGGAAAATTTACAAGAGAAGGAAGTGCAAGATGAGTATAAAAGTAAATTGAGCGAAAGACTCTGTAACCTGGATGATATTTGTGAAATTGAAGAAGTGTGGAAGATGCTGAAAGAAAATGTAGTAAATGTAGCTATTGAAGTATGTGGTGTGAGTAAAAGGCGCAAAAGTAAAATAGATAAGAATGTTTGGTGGGATAAAGATGTACAAAAGGTAGTATGTGAGAAAAAGAAAGCTTGGTTAGATTGGTTAGCTGTTAGAGCTAACGCAAGAATGCAAAGGTCAACGGAAGATGATGTGAATGAAGTTAAAGACAAGTATAAGAGATTGAAAGGGATAGTAAAAGAGGTGATCAAAAGAAAGAAAGAAGAACAGAAAGACGAGCTTGACAGGAGGTTATCTGAGGATTTTCAGACCAACATAAAGTTCTTCTGGAAATCTATTCGGTTGGCTAGAGGAAAATCTGGGTCCTCAGAGCTTAAATCCATCAGAGACCAGAATGGAAGTGTAGTGAATGGGGAAGAATGTATTCTGAAGAGATGGAAAGAATACTTTGAAAGTTTGTTTGAAAGAGAAGAGGCGCATCCAGTGCCAGATATAAATGAAGAAATGAATGATGAAGAGAGTAGTATTAGTATGGATGAAATTGTGTCAGCGTTGAAATGTATGAAATCAGGAAAAGCTGCAGGATATGATAGGATAACAGTCGAGATGCTGAGGGCTGGACAGGGCATCGTAGCCAGTCTGCTGTATTCCTTATTTAATTTGTGTTGGCGAGACGGTCGAGTACCAAGTGATTGGTGCAAGGCCGTCATTGTACCGCTATACAAGGGAAAGGGTTCACAGCTAGACTGCAAAAACTATAGGGGCATTAGCTTACTCAGCATCGTCGGCAAGCTTTATGCAAAAGTTTTGATTGAAAGAGTGATGAAAGTTACCGACAAGAAAATATGGGATGTTCAGGCAGGATTTCGAAAGGGTATGGGATGTACGGATCAGGTCTTTTCCTTACGAAGCATAACCGAAAAATGTTTGGCCAAGGGTCAAAAGGTCTATTGCACTTTCGTGGATTTGGAAAAGGCCTATGACAAAGTGATGAGGAATGAATTGTGGTCGGTACTGTCGATGTATGGAGTGGAGAGCAACCTCATTCGGGCTCTAAAATCTCTCTACGAGAATTCTAGTGCGTGCGTGAGGATACACGGGGCCTATACTGAATCGTTTAGCATCGAAAAAGGTGTTAGACAGGGATGTGTAGCGTCTCCGTGGCTCTTCAATCTGTTCATGGACAGTTGTATGAAAGATTTGAAAGATCGTGAATGTGGAATAAGAATGAATGAGTTACTCGTCAAATGTCTTCTCTATGCCGATGATCAGGTAATACTTGCCTCATCGGCAGAAGAACTACAGGAGATGGTAACTATCATGCACGGAGCCGTTGAGAAAAAGGGAATGAAAGTAAATGTAGGAAAAACGAAAGTTATGATTTTTGAAAAAGATGAATGTATGACGGCATGCGATATTATGATTGGTGGAGAGAGAGTAGAGCAAGTGAAAGAGTTTGTGTACCTGGGGACGTTATTTACAAGCGATGGAAAGCACGAGGAAGATATCGAAAGGAGAGTAAAATTGGGAAATCAGGTGAATGGGGCACTGCACTCCTTTATGACCACCCAGAGGGTGTCGAAAAACGCTCGTCTGGCCGTGCATAGAGGAGTGTTAGTGCCGACTCTTATGTATGGTAGTGAAAGTTGGGTATGGCAGAAGAAACACCAAAGCCGCATTAATGCAGTAGAGATGCGGGCTTTGAGAAGTATGTGTGGTGTGACTTTGAGTGATAGAGTGGAAAATAAGATGATAAGAGAGCGGTGCGGAGTGAATGAAGATGTAATAACAAAAATTGAGAAGAATATGCTTAGATGGTTTGGGCATGTAGAAAGGATGGATGAAAGAAGAATGACAAAACGAATATATGAGGCGAGTGTTAGTGGAGTATCGGAAAGGGGAAGACCTAGGCGAACATACCTAGACCAAATCGGAGATGTTCTGCAAAAAGGGCAAGTGAGGAGTACCCTCAACCGAAGAGCGTGTATGAGGAATGTGATGCGTGTGAATGAAGCAAAAGAAGTATGCCAGGATCGTAGCAAATGGAAATCCGTGGTCTCTGCCTACCCCTCAGGGAAACAGGCGTGACTTTATGTATGTATGTATGTATGTATGTAAACCAATTACAGACGTTAATGAAATATCATATAAAATATCATTACCTGTTGACGGTTTCAATATGTCATTGGAGAATTCCATAGTCTTTAAAATCTTTCCAACATAAACCTGCAAACGCAAACTAATTAAACTAAAACTATTGTAAAACTCTATAAAGCCATAAACTGATATCAACAGCTTGTCTCCTTTCAAAACAAAAGCTATTTGGAACTGCGGCAGTCATACATCCACGCGACACCACGACCAAGTCGTAACCTCCAGAAAATAAAATTTAAAGTACGTAAAAGTAGAATTTTATACCAGTGAACACGAGTACAGCGAAATATCCATTTTCATGCTTATTTTATTTTTCGGGAGTCAAATTCAAGCATCTGTGGGTATGGAAAGGCAAGATAAAATTGTTTAGTTCGGATTAAGGTTGCATTCAAATGGATTCTACTGTTGAATTTCCCGTCTCCTTGTTTGCTGGCTGTATTTATTTAGTATTTAATAAGCTTTTCATTATACGCAGTCATATATGTATTGTTAAGTTGATTAAGTTATTGATCCAAACGACAAATTTTTTCATGGCCTAATCAAGCTACTTCATCATCATCTTCAGCCGAAAGACGTACACTGTTCAACAATGGCCTCCCCCTTAGAACGCTACAGCTTCTAGAGTTATAAAAACTGGTTCCTTTTAAAACTCCTAAACTAACAGGAATGGTATGATATATCCAATTCACTGCCTTCAATAAACTGCTCACAAATCTAATCAACACAAAGGAGGTCCAAATAAGAAATGGCCGACATTGGGACTTTCATTCATTTTATTAGTACTTATCCCTTACAATTTAAGTTTATGCCTCAGGAGGATCTTAAATTGGCAACTCGAAAATTCATACTTCTAGTATTTTACGACAGTACCGAAGTTATGTCAGAATTCATGGGCCATAAAGTACTATCCAGATTACTTTTCCTCACTATTGTACCTATAAATATAAAGAACCAAGTTACACTAGGTCCCCTACAACAAGCGGCAAACCTAATGCCATTAAAATATTGAAATAATCTGTTTCTGCGGATATTATCGCGATTTTATTTTGTTATTTTTGTCCCGACTTACAAATTCAGACTACCTACGCCGCTACTGTGGATTGCCAAACGGAAATGTTAGTAACACTGTCCAATGTATTAATGGAACCCAGGGCTTCACGCTTAGCATCTTCAGCTCGACACAGACAGTCAGAAAGTAGTAAAAGCTTAATAATCTGACAACCAGTCCCTATTAATTGTCACTTAGTTAATCAGGCCTTCTTTTTTTTATCGTATGGTTGATGAACAACCTAGTGTCAGAGTTTAAACCGTATGTAGGCCTCTGAAATGGCATAACACACCGTTAAAAAATCTCTCAGGTGTGCCGGTTTCCTCACGATATTTTCCTTCATCGATTTTACCAACTGATAACTAATTTATAGTACGCACATGAATTCGAAAAGATATTGATGCGTTCCGGAATTTGTTCTTGCGACCTTTGATTTGGCAGTCCAAAGGTTACCACTCGGCTACAACTGCTTTAAATCGGGCTGTCGCACTTAACTGTTGACAAAACGCAAACTTAAAGCTTTTCCTCGAAACCAACAAACGCTTAGTCCCTTTCACCGTGAGAAAAGTATCGCAAACAATACATAAACCAACCCAGATTTAAGAATCGATACGAATCTGCTTCAGCCGACCGACGCTCACGGAAGCGGATTACACGTGCTTTGGTGTGCCAAGCGATAACTCCACAAAACAGCTGGTCTCTCGCTCTATACTACCTCCAACTCTATTGAGTAACACTATCATCACTCACGTATTTAACAATTTTTGGGACACGGAAATTGTGGGTGCATTTTCGTGTATTTATTTCTTTTACTATTTATATTTTTGTACACCAGAAATGGATACATTTTGTTGTCATTTTATAGAATAGATGCACGCTGGCGAAATCTTAGTCTGGAACATAAAGGAATATATTTGGTGTACTTGCTTATTCGTAAGTACATATAATAATGTTTATATTTATATGTTTACGAATACTTTGATGCATAATTTTTAGTTTAAATTTTTTATTTTGTATTTTTTTATTTTTAATTATAAACTACTAAAGGCAAAAAAATAATGTTCCCAGAATTCTGTTGTGTTGAATGTTAAAATTTCGGTCACGGTGGCCTTTATCATCGGAGACTAGCTAATTACACAGGAGGTATTATAGTGCTCAAGTATATATAGTAGCGTAAACGCAGGTGCAGTCCTTATTCTCTCACTCTCAAAGTCCGATGGGACAGTAGACTGACAAGACCGGAGAGAGATCAGGCGCAGGACCAACAGCTTAACGTGCCTCGACAGGTGATAACGATCACCCATCACAAGACTAACCGCGGCATGTACCGCTTAACTTCGCCGGTCGAATTATCTGCGCGGTAGACACCACGTAACTACACGCCCTTAATAGGTACGTATAATACTTGGCATATAAAAACCAAAAAATATTTTGATGAATCTTGCATTGAGTCCACAGTGAGCAAGCGTATCAATCAATGCTTATTGCGTCTCTTTAACAGATTAGGTCCGAGCTCTGCAGTAGAACGTAAAATGGATTAAATCCATTATCAATCTCCATTAGTTTATTTTTTAGAAACACCAACATAATTATATTATAACCAACGTCCATTTTTGAAATATACGTTTGGAAATTGATTGAACGCCACTGTCATCCCTCACTATTCTGGCAGTGATTGAATCTAATTCCACGCATGCATCAACTTCAAATCTGGCCATCGTGTTTGTTTATCTATATCAACCAACATATATAACACAGTATAAAACATAAATAACTATAATACCTATAGGTATTATACACCCACCTTATGTGCACCCACATTATACCGGTTATGTTATAGGTCCCAATGTAATAGGGCGATCCTATTGCCATCAACCGGGCACAAATCTAGACTCCATGCTGCTTCTGAGAATTCTCTAATGGAAATACTAAATAACACTTTGCCCGAATTGGGAGTTAACCCCAAGACCTCATGCTCAGTAGTAGCGCTTAGCGACCACTAGACCAACGAGACAGTCGTTGGCTATAGCTATCATTCTAGGTAATTGAATATTAAATAGCTTGTGCCCTCAAACGCTTTGCCCTGCAGTGGGACAGTTATTATTATTCATGTATTGAATAAAACAAGTATGTCATCAGGTTCTTTATTTTGTTAGATTGGTTTTAGAAAGTCGTTTGTCCTGCGCCAATTTTTTAATAACAACAAGTAGTAAGTATGAAAGCATAAGCCGTAAAACCCACTAAATGTGCGCAAAAATCGACTGAAGCCGAGTAATCCATCTTTATTCAGAAGATTGATGGGCGCGGGTGTCTGGTCATCTGCATTACCCGACTTACCTCGACGATTTGCATTCGTACGTGTTCGTATCCATTCGTGTTATTTACAAAAATATAGGTATATTATCATCTGTTATTCGTGATTTATGAACTTAGTCTGTCGCTTGGTAATGTGTTTTGAAAAACAAATAATTTGATTTATTTTACACACGGTTCAGCGTTCTTTTGGTTACATAATATTCTTCAATATTGTTGGATAAGAAATATGAGTATTGAACTATTTATCGCCTGGGTTGGAACTAATCATAGAAATAACACGCCTGTATGCCCTGAAGGGGAAGGAGGAGCATAGTACACCATCATTTCGCCAGTTACGTTATGAAGTCCCAATGCAATAGGGGGCGAGCCTATAGCCATTGCCACCAACCGGGAAAAAATCCAGAAACTTATGGAAAAGCCCAGTAAAACTTTACCTGACACTAAATTTGAACCCAGGATCACATGCTTAGCAGTCTCGTTTAGCTTTAACGAGGCAGTCTACGTAACAACATGCGGTATAACGTTCTGAAAACAAAACTTATTAAGAAAATATTCATTTTTAAAATCCAACTATATTTAAAAGTCTCCATTAAATTTATTGCCGGTTCTTATCCATGGAAACGACACTTGACGTTGTAGAAGAGCACTTTTAAAACCTATATGAAATAAACATCTTATGACTACGCCCATCTCTGTGGTGAGTAATAGATTAGTTTCTGCGCAACTGCAGTTAACTTTTTATACGAAGCTTTTACCGAGGTAAACGCTTTGGATTTTGTATGTTCGTATTCATATTTTCTCATCAAAGAATTTCTTTGAACTAAAGTATAATAATAAAAGTTAGGAATAGATACTTTATTATTCTGTCTGCTCTTAGTTCCAGTCTAGACATTCGCTATTATCCTGTAATCAGACATTATATTATTCAGTTTATAACGTATATAAAATGAGTTTTTCATTGCTTGTTTCCAGGTGTGGAAGTCAGGTTGATGCTAATAGCTGAAGAGCAATGAACAATCAAAATGTATTGCTATTGATCAAAGGTAAAGTTTTGACGATTTAACATCCTCATTTACATATTTACTTAGAAATTACCTTTGGTAGACCGCTGCCAGAAATACATTATCATCAGCTAGCATTTTAGATCACATATTATTTTGGTCGCCACAAGACGGACGCCGGAGACGAAAGACCCAGACTGAGATGGCGGGACGACTTCCAAAACTACTGGCCAGAGCTGGCTAAGGATAGGGGGAATTCTAAGGTCAGGGGAGAGGCCTTTGCCCAGCTGTGGGAAACAAAATAGGCTAGACAAAAAAAAAATACTTGGACTTATAGTAATAAGAGTCCAGAACAGATTGTAGTATAACAGCATAAATCAAGATCACCAATAAATCAAAACTTTACAGGAAAATACCGCTCTAAAGCTAAACGAATACATCCGAGACGAGCATCACAGATCTAAATCAATACGCTGAATAGATTAGATTCAGGTTACAACAAACTTAGCCCGCCTCCAGTCCCGTGGTATTCGACTTACTCTCGAATGCATTGGACCGCTCACTCAGGCACGGAAAACTTTTTACTTTTACAGATTGATAGTTCCTCAGAGATGTTTGAGGGAAGCTGTGTGGGTGCGTTTACTGACAACTTTGATTTGTGCGTTTTGATCGTTACGGTCAAACTATTTAAGCTGGGGTCTTTGGGTAGCAGCTGCATATTCATTGGGGGTTTCGAACACTTTATTTCTTTTCTTAGTTATAAATCCCATATTAGAGTTTAGAACTCGTGTATGTTTAACTGACCATATTCAATTTATTCAAAGCAAGATTTTTTTTTTAAATAAGGGCCCACACTAGGAAGTTCTCTTGTATCGTGGGTGCGTTTTACAATCACTAACATAAATAATAATATACACAAACACACAGACTCGGGATAAACATCTGCGGATCACACAATTTTTTGTCCGGTGCGGGAATCGAACCAACAACTCGTAGTGCAGCAGTCCAATCGCTTAACCACTGCGCCAATCAGGTCGTCAAAAATTAATTAAAATATACTAATACTTCATCTAACTAGTGTCTTCATCCGCGTAGAAGTATTAACAGCTTACCTATCTGGATAAATAA
Organism: Abrostola triplasia; assembly: GCA_946251915.1. NCBI lineage: Eukaryota > Metazoa > Arthropoda > Insecta > Lepidoptera > Noctuidae > Abrostola > Abrostola triplasia. The sequence continues at coordinate 813,914 of OX276434.1, read as the reverse complement.
AAAGACTAGGTTTCAAGCTATTCACATACCTACCAAATTTCTGAACGATCAGTACTCCAGACGTAAAGGAGGTTTTATGTATTTGAAAACTCACCCACACCTAAAAACAATAAACAAATCATAGTATTGGAAAGTATTATACAATACTAGCTTTTGCCTGCGGCTTCGCCCGCGTTAAGTAGCCTTGGTTCTTTCTCGGGTCTTAAACTTTCTACATGCTAAATTTTATCAAAATCGGTCCAGCGGTTTAGTCGTGAAGGCGTAACAGACAGGCAGTCAGAGTTACTTTTCACATTTACAATATTAGTATGTATATGGCGTTCTAAGGGGGAGGCCTTTGTTCAACAGTTGATGTCTTCCGGCTGATTATGATGATGTATATGGAAGTATGGATTGAACAAAACCAGACGGCTCGTCATATAGTTTGATAAAATTTTAATTCCCAAACGATCTTGAAACTATTTGGTCTAAGTTCACTGGCACGTTACATGATAAGTATAGCGATAAGTATAACAATAGGACCGAGTGCCTATCGCCGATAGTGTGGGAGATCTAGCCATTGTGTGTTATCGTTAACCAGTGTTTTAATTACGGTGCAATTATTTCGATAATTGTGTGCATGCAGAACATTGTTAGCACTTAGAGACTTTCTTTGTACTGTTTTGGTTCCTATTTTGTTTAGGCCATCAATGTTAGTGCTGAAATGATGTTGGTATTGTTTTGAGTAATATAAGTATCTTTTATGCATTCTTGTTTAAAGCATAATCTTAAAAAGTACATAGTGTAATCACCAAATAAATTTTCCTATTTTATCCTAATAGCTGATAACGCATTTAGGTACCTATATCCAATTTTCGAAATTAAATCGGTCACTGAAACCGTGTTTGAAATTGTATCAACGTGACTAATTTTCCTAATCAGTTAATGGACGATTCGGTTTCATAACCTAACCTAACCTAACCCCATAGATAGGAGTAACTAAATAACTCTCAGAAATGAATATAATAGTATTTTATAGCTTCAGCGGCTTGTAGCTATGTGGATGCCGTGCAGATCAGTCTATCTGCGAGGTTAAGCCGTGATCGCCGCGGTTAGCCTTGTGATGGGTGAGGAGTACTTTATTTTATAGCTTACTGTTCTTAAAGAATCAAATAGCGCGTAACATATAGAAAATCGATTCAAAAGTCTCACATATCGTCCCGGCAAAATAAATTTCCTACGGGTACGGAGCTGAGGAAACTCTCGACGTAACAACGTATGCGATTCAAGAAATACTAGGTTCACAGATAAATCACTGTGGTCTGGGCTAAAAGGATTTAGCACTCAACACATACCTTCATCCTTTACTATCGGGACGAGAGTAGACGTAGTTGTTAGCGAGCTAATAAATAAACTTCGAAAGCATTTATTTACTGAACGGAGGGTAAAGAACTAGTTTAAATTCTTTGAATTATTATTATCGGTTTCGGTCTGCACGCAGGATAAGATTTCTAAGCTAGTTTTTATTTTACCATTATTTAGATGTTTGTAGATTTCGTTTTTACAGTAATAAAACTAATCCAAACTACAAGCAATCAATTTTATATTTTTCTAACAATTCAAGATGATAGAAATAAATTCTAGACGTATCGGAATCATGTTAATGGTGTGCTTGTAATTGTGCAACTTTAACAGAGACCAGCAATTATATTATTAAGGTTGTATTCTTCCTGAGAAGAAATTCGTAGGTATTTGTTAAAGATTTTTTTTTGGCAAAATGTGAGCGGGTTTGGTAAAAGTTTTGCCGACTCGACGAAACTAGGCGTGATGATTTGAATCAGTTTTAACAATTGTATACTTTAAGTATTCATTCAATATCAATTCAGTAGATTATTCATCCTATATATCATTATCTAGTGTACAGTATACCTGTACAAGTGTATACCGTAATCATTGCGTGCGAGAATCTACATTAATGACAACACGAGTCACTCAAACAGTCCATCAGCTTGAAGTCACGTTTAATCATTGCCTCGTTATTTTCCCGTTCATTAGACAATCTATTTTAGTTAACTTTCATTAATGTAATGCAATCATTCTCTTTTATTAAGATAGATGCAATAACTGTCAATCGTCATCAGCGGAAGACGCCACTGTTGAACAAAGGCCTCCCCCTTAGAGCGCCACAATTAACGGACTCTCAATACTGTTATTGAAAGGATTAAAAAGTTTGATATTTTTATGTGCAGCAGTGAACATCTTCTGGATGGTGATGATGATAATTTTATGATGAACATTTGACTGTAATTGAGTTTGAGGGTTGGCTCACTCGAGGCAGCCAATAGATCAAGGTTAAGCACTCCGAACTTGATTTTGCTGGTAAGAATTTCATTTCACGAGTGGCGAGAATGTCCTGATAATAAACAATTGTATGTATGAATGTTACATGTATATAAAACCAACTTTCAAGTGTGTAAACACGGAGCTGCCATTAATATGTAGCTCGCGGAGATTTTTATAAACGAAGAAATATGTCGTCGACGGCTTGGATAAGAAAGCCGGCGCAGCGCGAGCGGGTATTCCAAACCTTTATCTAAATAAAATCCTATCGTTCTAACTGAACATTTATTTATCTGCGCGTACATACGTATGTAATATGTAAAGCAACAATGTAATAATAAATACTCTGACAGAACTCCAAAAAGATTGAAATGTTTCTCTGTAATTTATTTACATTAAATATTAACGAATACTGGTAGAACTTTCAGTTAGAGTCTAGGGTATTTTCTTCTGCAATAGGATTTTACCCGTACTGATACGAGGGTCAAACTGAAAGTTCTTAGAAAATCAAAAACTGATTACATTAGCCAGTTATTAGTTTTATTATATCTTTTCAAAATATTGTCCATTCACGTCAATACACCGCTGCATGCGATGGAACCACTGGGAAAAGCACTTTGCCCACTCGTCTTTAGGGTTCTCTTCAATGGCATCGCGATACGCAGCCACCGCTTCTTCAGCATTCATAAACCGCTTTCCTTTAAGATTTTCTTTAATTTTTGGAAATAAATAAAAATCACAAGGGGCGAGGTCGGGGCTATACGGCGGGTGACCCAGTAATTCAACGTTTGATGTCGCCAAATAGTCGATCGTTCGCTTAGCGGTGTGCGACGAGGCGTTGTCGTGGTGAAGGAGGATCCTACTGCGAGGTCGTTTCTCTCGAACTTTTTCCAAGACAAGTGGCAAACAATTGGTAGTGTACCATTCTGCAGAAACTGTTTTTTGATCCTCTAACACAATTGTTGCGAAATGACCTATCCTTCCAAAGAACGAGGCCACCATTTTTTTTCCCGCACTTCGATCTCTCTTCACTTTAGTTGGCAACCTCTCGAAAGGAAACACCCACTGAGCAGATTGTCTTTTGGTTTCAGGATCATAATAGTAAATCCAGCTTTCGTCACCTGTTAGTATGTCGAACACAGCATTTGAGTCACCTCCGTTAAATCTTTCAATCATTTTACGGCACCAATCCACACGATGGAGTTTTTGAGCCTCAGTCAAATTATGAGGTATCCACCGGGCGCAAAGCTTCCTGACTGCTAAATGTTCGTGGAGGATTTTGTGCACTTGACTCATACCGATGCCTAAGCTTGTCCGAATCTGCTGATAGGTCACTCTTTTGTCAGTCTCTATCATACGCCGCACAACACAGATGTTATCTTCAGTCGTCGCCGTAGAAGGCCGTCCCTCACGTAAATCATCAGTGAGATTAGTGCGACCACGTTTAAACTCATTAAACCAGTTGTAAACTGTCGCACGAGATGGGGCTTCATCGTGAAAGGCCAATCGTAGTCTATCATAACTTTCTTGTTGACTTAAATGACATCGAAAGTCATAAAAAATCATTGCACGAAAATTTTCTCGTGTTAAATTCATGTTGACGTGACACAGACAATTTTCAATTTGCCGCCAAATCGTAAAACAAATGACAAATTAATGAAATATATACTCAGTAATATTGGCAAAGAGTTCTATTTTCAAATTTAAGAATTATTTTTTTATTATATTGTTTATAAGTGGCCAGTTCTAAGAACCTTCAGTTTGACCCTCGTAGCCTACTAGTATGACCATTGGACAGCCAAGTCAAAGGTTGCAAGTTCAAATCCCGCTACGTACCAACATGTTTTGATTTCATGTGCGTAAAACGGTGAAGTAAAACATCGTGAGGGAACCGGCACACTTAAGAAATTTATGAGGTGTAAAGCCATGTCAGAGGTCTACAGGCGGTTTAAACTCTGACACCAGATCGTTCATCAACCATACGATTAGAAGAACCACTTCAATTTGAAATACATTTTTTCCAAAAGGAATGAAAAATAGATTAGATAAGTTATGTAGTCCAAACCAAATCATAAGTGTCTTGAAAACCGATTTTCTTACCAAATATTTATTGTAGTCTTACAAACCCAATGATATAAATAGTAAATCACTGTACCTACCTATATAATTCGTACCAATAACGTTAGCAGCATTAAAACCGCCACAAATGATAGTGGAGTCCACAGAAACTCCATTAAAGGTGGTATCATCCTTGATCTGAGCTTGCGTGCAACCTGACAATAGTAGGTGCTAGATCACACTATACATGTACGTTCAAAGAAGGTCTACTTCGGTGTCTTCTACTTCTTGTCTACCTTTTTTTACTGCGGAATACCTCATGGACTTCTTCCTGGGGCGGACGGAGGGTATGCCGGAATCTTACGGGATAAACCCCAGGGTGTTCTCCGTTAGGTCGACGCGGGATCTACGTACGCTACACCGCATCCCTCGGCAGACCCTTGTCTACCTAACTCAACAATTCGTAATGCCTCTACAAGTATGTACCAAGTTTTGGTACAAGAACTTTGTGTACAAAAAATGCATAAACAGTTGGATAATAAAGTTGGTTTAGATTTAAAAGTGAACGGTTTTCCATCCAACAAATAACCCAAATTCATTTGTGCAATCCACAGTGTACTAAATGTTTGTGTACGTGATTATTCATGTTTGTGAAACGCACCCACACAGGAGAAATTGCTGGCGTGGGTCGAAGTTTTTTAAAATAAAATAAACTTAGTACTGGCTGATATTAATTGGCTTCTTTAACAGGAAAATCTTTCAGCCATCACATAATTACTTTGCGGCTTCAATTCACATGGTTCTATGTCGTTTTTGACAATCCCTACTCTTTTTAAGAGTCTAAAAAGGTGACTTGAAAATGTTTAAAGCAATTACTTAAGAATATTAGTCCCAGCCCTAACAATGAAGTGGTAGTAAACCTCCTTTAACGATCAACCTATTAATAGTTATAACTCAAAGACGTCTGGAAAAAATTAAAAGAACGTAATTTTCTTTTTAATCTTTTTGGCGAGACTTCTGCCATCAATAAAGTTCGTCGCCTGTAAAGCAGCGTCCTCACTTATAACAGTTCAAAGAACATTTACCCGCAACTCAATTTCTACCAGAGTATGGTATAAGCCCCAACTCCCACACGCCGCTTAAGGAATGTTCGTTGAAATGTTATCTACAAGTGGAGGCGCATCTTTCCTGTTTGTATTTTTATCATGCGTTTTCATTATATAATCATTTTTACCTTCTGCTGTTCACTTTGTGCTTCCTAGATATTTAAAAAGTACGTAGACCATTAGTTATGATGTAATCGCGAGCTAATCTACTATCAGTGTTATTTAGTACCCACAATATATTGTATTGTAGTGTATTATTTTCTATCGGTCGGTTTAGCGGCCATTTAAATCAATCGCCATTGAAGATTGTAATCTATAGGCTTAAGGCTCAGATTTATAGAGTGTATGCTGTATCTTGAATCTGACGACCCAATTGGAAGTGAATTGTGATTTGCTTTGTACAATAGAGTTTTGCCCCGGGAGATGCCTGGCCAGAATGGCACCTCCCCATTTCGTCTATTTGGGTGTCGTAAGAGGCAACTAAGGGAAAATCCAAAAGATGGGGAGCAGCCTCATCTGCTACTTCACCATCAATGCTGCGAGCTTTAAGCGTGCCAATCGTGGAGATTATTGTAAACTCCCCTCTTAAAGGGGAGGCCTCTGTTCAACAGTGGACGTCTTCCGATTGGTGATGAATAGTACCAATATGCTACTGTGAAATGGATAAACATCACTTACAGTTCCCTTCCGTCGCTTGGATAGAGAGTTGTAGGTGACGAGCTATGAGTAAGTTTGGTGAGAGAGATTAGGTTCTGGAACATGATGAGTGGATTAATATGGATGTTGACGTACACGTCACCTGAGTAACCTTTCGGGGATTATAACGTGATTATGAGAACAAACAAACTGATTGGGGTAGTGGCTAGGCGATTGGACTGCTGTGCTGAGGGTCGCGGGTTCGACTCCCGCACGGGACCAAAATATAGTGTGATATGCGGATGTGTCCCGAGTTTGCGAGTTTTGTTGTGATCTTTCATGTTTATGAAACGCACGCATTATACAGGAGAAGTACCTAGTGTAGAGCGACGTTTAAGAAAATCTTTTTTGTGACTATTACAAGAATATTATGTTAGTTACTGTCGTTAAAAAAATATAAAACTTACATATATTCTTTTAACGATTATTAGAATATATTTTATTTTTTATTTAAGAGAGATACAAGCTTTATGAAGAGCTAAGTTGTGTGTGTTCAAAAGGTACTGAATCAAAAAGAATCTGCGCCAAACACCGAATGTAACCAGTTAGGTTCACTCACGTTTTCATTCGTTCAGTCAGCTTCACGCGTTGATAATAAAACCCCTAGAGTCAGCAGTCACGTAAATAAATAAAACAAATTAACAATACGTGACAAATAAAAGGTACGTTCATATACTGTTAAAGCTAAATAAATAATACTAGTCTTCGTGGGTCTAGCGGTCGCTAACAAAAACATAACTAGCGAAATCTGGGTGTACTATATGTGCACCGCTGCCTACACCTTCGAGGAATAGATGCGTGATGTTATGTTACGTTATGTAATAATACTGGATTTGTGTCTAGTCAATTGAAATAAGCTCGCCTTACATTACATGGGTCCTAGATCAAAGCGGACGAATTATGGGCAAACAAATTATACTCGTGACGTTGGCTTAATACATAAACACATATATATATATAACACATATATAACATCACGCCTGTATTCCTCCAAGGGGTAGGCAGAGGTGCACATATAGTACACCCACATTTCGCCAGTTATGTTTTAGGTCCCAATGTAATAGGGGGCGAGCCTATTGCCATCAAACGGGCACAAATCCAGACTCCGTGCTGCCACTGAGAATTACCTAATGGAAAAACCCAGTAACACTTTGCTCGACCCGGGATTCGAACCCAGGACCTCGTGCTTAGCAGTCGCGCTTAGCGACCACTAGGCCAACGAGGCAGTCTAGTTGGCTTAATACGTGTCTATAAAACCTCTAGTAGAGGGCAAAACCTTGCTATCTTTCTGTGTAGTATCAGGCATCATGTGTGGAATTTATTGCGGGATGACAGTTCAGTTTTTTATGAGTCGTCTCCCCGCACTTGGAATTCTCCTCCTTTCTCTCAAATATCACATACATAAACACTCAGATTTGGGACAAATGTTTCGCACAAATGTTGGCCCCGTGCGGGAATCGAACCCGCAACACTTAGCGCAGCAGTCTAATTGCTTAGCCACTGCACCAATCAGGTCCTCATTTTGGACCATATTCAGGATAAACCATGTTTCTTATCGTAATTAGGCAGAAAAGTTAAAATTAAACATAGCTTATTCCTGTCAAAACACAGTTGTTCTACACTTAGCTTTCATCATCAACATCAGCACGTCCGTCTATTGCAGTCCCCCGCTGGTCGTAGGCCTCCCCCAGGGTACGCCACAAGGCCCTTATTTAACTTTACGATACGTCAAAATTATCTTTAAGTTCAGCCTTTGAAGCTTCGCAAACCTACCGAGTATCAATCATAAAAGTTATAATTTCCTCCATATTTCTCAGCACTTTTTGAAGGAACCAATGTTTTCTTGTTTCAGCTGTTTCTAAAACGTCCATATTTTACTCTTGGTATATTATTATTATGGAGTACTCGCCATAATAGACAAAGACGACAAAGACAAACTGTCTGCGCCTTACCGGCATCACTTCCACTCCGATCTTTCCGATTGAACGCCACGCTGCCTTGAAATATCGAAGGCATATTTTATCGTCGCCATAAACATCAGGGATTCAATACTAAATTGATTTATGTTCATATTGTTTTAGGTGTTTGATGTATGGATGGTATCGGGAAGGAATTTTGTTTGTACACTTGAGTTTTTGTCGAAAACCGATCATGTTTCAATTTCCCGTTTTTACGGTTTACGGTTATTGGTGTAGGTTTATATTTCTTTGAACAACATTGTTATATTTCCATAAATGAATCTTGAATTACTTTTATTCCAGTGAAGAAACAAAAGTATATGTTAGATACCTATGTACAAGTACCAAGCATTGAAACAACTTATACATACATACTTCAAATCACGCCTATTACCCAGAGGGGTAGGCAGAGACCATAGATTTTCATTTGCTACGATCCTGACACACTTCTTTTGCTTCATTCACGCGCATCACATTCCTCATCACGATCGTACTGACAAATTTGAAGTCATGTTTACAAAAAAAAGTTAATACCATGATGTAACAACTAGCCAATCAGAAACATCGAAATGAGGCTGATTGTCCAAGATACGCCGAATGTACAATTATATGCTTTGAACGGCTCTTCTAGCTGAACAAAATACTAAATTAAACTTATGGCTTCACTCACTCGGCAACAAACCACGATCACCTCTCCCAAGTGCCTGACACAAATCCTTCTCCTAGCTATTGTACCTGCTGTACTTGCAGATAATACCTCGACTCCTACCTTTGGCGAGGGTCCTTACGGAGTGAAAGAGACCCTCAGCCTATTGTTCAGAGGTAGGCCCTCAAAACTTGACAATAGGGAGTTTTGTTTCACCTTATCCGAGATTACATCTTATGTTTCATAAATAGATTTGGGCGCTTACGTGGTTATTACATTATGATTATGTTTTTGTTCGATAAGTGATAATATTCTATTCTATCCATACGTTTAGGCTTTGATATATTCTAACAACTTTTTAGTTGAATCATAGCGTTATAATATTCCTATTCTTTTTCTAATCGTATGGTTTATGAACAACCTGGTGTCAGAGTTCAAACCGCCTGTTGGTCTGTGAACGTTGAAAAATCTTTCAGGTGTGCTGATTTCCTCAAGGTGTTTATTTTCACTGTATTTAGCAACTGATAACTAATTATAATACGCACATGAATTCGAAAACTTTGAGCTTACGGTTGCAAAATTTGACTTGAAAACGATTATACCACTCAGCTATCAGTGTGATTATTATCTTCGACGGAGAACAGAGTCGTGTAAGTTCAAGTTCGCGCCCATGACTGAACGAGTAAAAACTACTTACAAAATAATGTGACGTATACAGGTAGTAATTACTACTCCACCAACCGCAAAAGTCTTTGTATCTCGTGCCCAAAGCCGATGATAATACAGACAAAGCCAGGGCATTATGAAAGCCAAAAGTAGGGTAAATGTCCCTATTCTCGACCACTCCGACAAAAGTAAAGGTGATTCAATCCCAAGTCCATTACTTACCTTCAATCCTTACCTCACCGATTACGGAACATTCATTGAACCATTAATGCTTGCAAAAATCACCATTATTAACTTTTTCACCTTGTAATAAGGTTTAATTTCGTTTGGCGTTCCGGCCAACAATGATATTGATCAGTTAATGGACCAATAGTTAAAGTTCTTAAGGGTGATTGTCTTGTATATACTTAGAGTACATGGTTGCTTATTTATTAAGGGTCTCATTTGATAATGGACTGGTTTCCGTAGATAGGCAAAAAAGAATAGCGCTCGACTAGCGAGGTGATACAAACTAAAATAATTCTAAATAATACAAAATACAAAAAAAATAATTATAAATGTGACTAAGAAAGGGCGCAGTCCTGTGCATACGAAACTGATAATTATTTCATCTATGATAGCAACTATTCTTCGGCTTGATAAAAAATAGTTGTGGCAAGGCTTTTTCCATAATTTTTAAACGTAGTTAACACGATGAATTAAAAACTATAGAATGAAGGAATCTCGACATTCTGAGTCAGTTTTTTTATACAAATACCAGCTGTCATTCAACACGCATTTTAGAAAACTTCACGTTATTTACTTTTGGTACTTAACGTAGATAACACTGTTGATCGCAGAAAATGCACAAAATTAGTCAAGCAGACGAAGTTAGAAGAAACTAGAGTTGTAATTTAGTCATGTCGGAAAATACTTTTTAACATAACATCACGCCTGTATTCCCCGAAGGGGTAGGCAGATGTGCACATACAGTACACCCACATTTCGCCAGTTATGTTTTAGGTCCCAATGTAATAGGGGGCGAGCCTATTGCCATAAAAAACTATTTAAGGAAAAGACTTTTTAACCTTTATAAGTAAGAAAGGGTAGTTGCTTTCTCAATATCAGCAACTATTCGTGTTCATTACTTTTTAAACACAGCTACACAGCTACAGATTACATTTTGGCAACTAATCTCGTCTAATATCGCAGGATTCGCAGCCAATTTCAATCAGAGCTCCACGAGGCGCGGAAGGGCAAACAATACTGTTTCCTTCATTCCCCGATCAGCTTTATTTATTGGGGCTCAGCCAATTGTGTGGAAGTACGCAGTTAGACTATTTACGTATATTGTTTTACATTATCTTTCTCATTAACATCAGCTGGAAGACGTCGACTGTTGAACAAAGGCCTCCCCCTCAGATAAGGGGCATGATCTCACTCTTGGCAAACGGCTTGGGGATCACAGTATTGGTTACAGAAGACGCTGCTGCCATCTTCTGGATTTTCCCTTAGTTGCCTCTTACGACACCCACGGGAGGAAAGGGGGTGGTCAATTCTAGGCCGAATACCATTCGGCAGTCTTTCTGGTAGTTGAAAAATAATGAAGCTAGAACATAAACATAACATAACATCACGCCTGTATTCCCCAAAGGTTTGGGCAGATATGCATATATAGTATACCCACATTTCGCCAGTTATGTTAAAGGTCCCAATGAGGAAGGGAGAGCCTATTGCTATTCTTCGATAAGTAAACTTCATAATAATTATGAGATTAGATAGAGATAGGTGTTGAAAAGCTTCCGATTGGGTATTTCCTCTCTTTTAATTGTAGGTTGTTTCAACCGGCGGTCAAATTACCTTACTTAAATATAATAACCGGATTCAAACAATATGAATTAATTCTCTAAATTATTTATTTAACACGAGCCTTTTCAAATCTTGTTCAATTTTGCTTTGATTCGTAATACCTTAAAATTGTTACATCAAAAATATACTTTACTGTTAATGGAATAAGGTTAATTTTCGTACGCTTTGTCATTCTAGCAGCGTATATAATACTCTCGTGCCACAATTTGAGGAGTTTTAATTAACTTTTAATCCTGGTTTGTTGAAAGTTCGTTCGATGAAGACATTCTGTTTGGTGCGCGGTATACAGAAATTGGCCACCGTACTGAAATGTAGGCATTATCGAAAATCCTGGGGTACTTATTTGTAATTGCTTGTTTGTGTTCTAAATGGTTTCAGGTATCACTGTTATTAGTTTTATAATTATAGGGCCAGTTTGTTCAATGTTTGTTATTAGCGTTATTACTATTCAAATTTGAATTGTAATGTTTCAGCTGTTTCTAATTACAATTTATGAGGATTTTGTAGTATTTAATACATTTCCAACACTCATAACTGTGTCTAGGTATAAATGGTATTTTAGATGAGATAAGTTCCATTGTGTTTATTTCGACATTCGTACAGATTCATAATAATTATAATTAGGTACCTAATTAAATTAAGAACTAGTAGCACTAATAGCCGAGTGGTGTGACCGTTGGATTGCCAAGTCATAGTTCGCAAGTTCAAATCGCGGCACGCACCAATGTCTTTTCGAATTCACGTGCGTACACATTACTTATCAGTTGCTAAAAACATAGTGGGAAAATCGGCACACCTGAGAGATTTTTCAACGGTATATCATGTGTATATCATGACGTGAGAGGTCGACTAGCAGTTTGAAATCTGCCACAAGGCTGTTCATCAACCATACGATAAGAAATATAAATGACTATACTTGCAAAAATACTGCAGCAATCTCTAGAAAAAGAAAAACTCGTTTGGATTTGTAAACAAAAATACCCGATGTCTGAAAATGTATCTCCGCATATGCTTATCTACAGTTCGAACAAGCTTACGTCACCCTAGTTCAGATTAAATTAAGGCTAATCTCGCTCGCGGAAGAGAATACATAGGAACAAAGCTGCTTACCCAAACATACCCATATGACATAACAACGATCGAAAACCTTTCAGTTCTTTTGAAGCCGCAACGAGGATTTGTCTAAAGGTTCTCCTTCACCTACCGTGTTATTCATAAACAAGAATCATACCGGTATTAACTAAACCCCGTAGTATTGATATTTAAATTGATAAAGAGAATTAGAAAAATGATGGACACGAGCGGGACTTGAATGACACCTAAAATCATATCTATTGAAATTTCTGATTTTTGACATGCAAATTGTAATTTATCATTTTAGATTCGATTGTGAGCATTACTTTATAATACTGCCTCTTTGACTTGACGAGCATTCTCTTGTATTGTAACATTTCAGATTCAACTTTGTATCAAGTTATGACACATTATGTCAACTAGCATGTTCCCTTGCCAATGTGCTCGTATCTGTAATATTACAGGTTGAGGATTGAAATGCTCGGTTCTCTCCCACCACCAATGTTATGAATCTGTAGCGTTACATAACACGCGAATGCCGTAGGTGTGGGAGCACCTTAACCCTATTGTATTGGTTTCACCCTAAATCAAAAATGCAAAGCTTATATGGCACTTTATCTTAACATAACATCACGCCTGTATTCCCCGAAAGGATAGATAGAGTAAATACACCCACATTTTACCAGATATGTTAAGGATCCCAAAATAATAAGGGCCGAACCTATTGCCGATCCGGGCACAAAACCAGACCTAATGGAAAATCCCAATATGTGGTGACAGCTTGTCTGACCCGAGACTCGTACCTGAAACTCATGCTCAGCAGTTACTCTTAGCTACCACAAGACCAACGAGGCAGTTATATGAGTCTGGTGCTTTAGAAGCGCATTATATAGAAATGAATGAATGCTTAATTACTGATTTCTATTAACCAGGCACAAATTCAGACTTTGTGATGGTCTTAAACTATTTAAGGATCGAATATGCAATAAAAGCGAAATATACAAAGATGTGAGTTGCTTTGATTATAATCCCTTGACTCCCAAAATATGTACTTTATTATATTGCGTGAACGTGACTTCGACCGATCCTAAGGCATTTCATACTAAGTATGATGATGTAGGCGAGCCCTTTTCTTTTGAAGTTTTTAAATAAAAACATGAAAGTTTTTTAATATATCCAAATGTAAGTATAAAAAAATATATATTTTAATACATTACGTATAAAAATAAGAATTACATCACTAATAATTTTAGTGCCTGTTAGGTCCTAAATAGCCATAAAAGAGACCTTTGCCAGCAGTGAACAGAGATAGGCGGATGATAATGAATACACGGCAGAAAAGTAGGTACTTATCCGCATTTTTGTCTCATTTGAGCCACAAAAATACTTAGAGTAAAGATATTTTTAAAGAGGATATTTTGCCGCCCCCCAGCCCCCTTACCATGAACTCTTAAAGCAGGACCGTCTACGTTGTGGAAACGAGATACCGTATTACACTGCACGTAGCGTCCCGCTCCCACATGTTAAACTGTCCTGCTTCAACAATACATGGTAAGGGGCAGTTTAAAATAAAAAGTTTGTTGGATAGCGAAGTAAACAAACAAAACATTTATTTAAGTCTTCAATAAATTGCTAACACTCTCCATTTCCAATAGATACCTAATAGAATAAAAATATATCGTAGGTACTCGTATTTTCCAGAAAGTATTCGTCTTAAACGAAGAAATAGTGTGAGAGACTGAGCCAATAATTGCATTACAGGTCACGACCGAAGGGGCGATATTTTGCACTGGCGAAGACAAATGCAATGACAACCATTTTATTTATCTATTCTATTTCTTTTTAAAAGCATTTTCTTTAGTCAAATAAAATTTTAGATCAAATCCCTCTATAAACTTACATTTGTTGTACCTACCTTCTTACTTAACTAACTTAAAAAAATGCAAAATAGATACTTTATTATAAATAACGTAGGCCTGTCGTAAATTGACATATTTTTTGTTAATTTATTTCTTGTTATTGCACCCTAAGCACCCTTATTACACAAGGACTAAAAGTTTACAATAAAAAGATTGCAATTTAATTAAGCGTTAATGCTTAAAGTTTGATATTAATTGTTCATTAAGTACATCACCCACGAAGGTACTTAGAATACACTCGTAGGGCATTAAACAGTGAAACTTGTCACAGCCAACAAATTCGTTCCGGTGAGTTATTGCTAAAGTTATTTCATCAGGCGTTCACTTCTGTACCTCCAGGCTTTAGCGTAACTAAGGTCGCTATATTATTGAGAATAGCCTAACTACGCGTTTATCAAAGTAATAATAACTTTGTGTTAAACCAATAAAAGTTTATATTAAATACCTTTCAGGTTGCGTAACTACCGACTGCGTATTTTTCTGAGGTGGATTCGATTACAAATACCATCAATTCAACAGAAATAATTACCTCAAGGTTTCCTACTTAAATAAATACAGTTTGCAGTGTTCGTTAAACACGTAGTAGCACTATACCAAGCGTATTAGATGCAAACTTAAACAACTAAAACAACACAAAATATTCTCTATTAAAATTCCAACGAAAAAGCTACAAAAGCTATTTATCTCCAGTACTTCCCCAAGCCCAAAGCTTAACACGTAAAGAATTAAAACGAAGCACCGACTTTTATTTCTGTCATGTTTACAAAATTCACTTTTTGCTTTGTCCAACTTCTCGTTCGGCTTTAAAGCCTGTATTTTTGCCGGCTTTTACCAATAAAACTTGGTCGCGGCTATCTGATTAAACTTCGGCTGCAGGCTTGGCCCGGCTTATCTTTTACCGACCTCTATGAAGGACCTCTCGAAATTTTGATTTTGCATGAACGACGACTGAATATTGGTAGTGTGAGCACAGAATGTACTGTGGTGTGAGTATGGTAAACAGAGAGATAGTGTATACTGGAATTTATTTGATGTAATATAACATTAAATCTGAATGTTGGGAATAAAATGACATTTACATTTTTAAAGATGGCTTTGTTTACAACGATCTTTGTCCATAGTACTAAACGGGTCAACCACCTTGTTAGCTCACACATCTGTACCGTTTTTCTACTTTAATTATCACGTATACTTATTAGATCGTTTAAATAAAAAAACAATTAACTTACTTAACTTGGGATGCGATAGAATTCTAAATACTGTGCCAACCGACTATAAAAAGTTTAGGTTATTTAGTACATAGGTACTATATTATATACCTAATAATGTATTATACGTATTATATTACGAACGTCATCTGTCCATTTACATCCATCGGCTGCCCGCAACTCTGACGATATCGGGGAAGCCTTTGTTCCACAATGGACGTCTTCCGGCTGATGATGAAGTACATATAAATAATACAGATATCTCGTGAAATAGTAGGGCTAATGTGCAGACGTATAAAAAAGGCTGTTATAGAGCAAATTAAGACCACTTTTCTAAAAGCAACAAAAAATAAAAGGTCAAAGTAGGTACATCAAACAAAACAATACGAAAAGGTGAAGGTCAATTAAACAGACCTACGCAGCCCAGACTAACCTTAAAACCTCAATCGTCCCTAATTCCATGTTTAAAAAACGAGCGTTCCTCACGTTATCTCTCTATCTGTTTTCTCTATCTACCCCAGCTATCTTATCACGTGGTGAGGCCAAAGCGGTACAATACACCGGCGCCGTTTCCGGCACAACCGGTTCGCTTCCGTTCAAAGGGAGAAATTTTATTTGCGTACAAAGGTGCTATATAAAACGTAATTCGTCCAACTATACCTTATACGTATAATATTGAAGCTTGGTACCTATACATGCGTGATTCGTTGGTCAGTAGCAAGCAAATGTTGGTGCAGATTTTTCTTGGATGGGTAGTCGTTTTGCGAAGTGGTATCCGGCCTAGAATTTACCATTTTCTTTCCTCCCGTGGGTGCCGTAAAAAGGGTAAATCCAGAAAAGGGCAGCCGCGTCTTCTGTAACTTCACCACCAATACTTCGATCCCCAAGCCGCAAAAATAAAGTATGCAGTACCTACCTATATACACATAAATTTATTAGACTACCTAAGTATCTTAAACTATCTTCTTATCTACAAGTGCTTCGAATAATCGCCATCAAAATAATATGAAATTCATTATGAAGAAATCAAATCTGAATAAAAATGTAAAGTAAACTCAGGCAGGTGTCGTTCCCACACTGCGAGTAAAACCTACAGATGAATACGCAGAAGTTTTACTCCGTTCATCTGTCGTAACTCTGTCGTGCTCCAGCCCGTTATCCGCGAAATCCTATCACACCGCTATACCCACCTTTGCGTATAACAGTTCTCGGTGCTAACTCTCCAATTCCACGGCTATGTAAAATTATTAACAGTTGCAGTGACCTAACTGATATAAATCACGACAGCATCGGAAAATTCAACAAAATAGTTATTGATCATTATTCCAGCCAGTAATTTTCAATATACTCACTTAATCTAATAAAAATTGTCAATTATTATTTTCTTTTCGTTAATTGATCAACTTGTTTTTAATCATACTGAATAAAATTATTTGCTATTTGTAGTATGTTAATATAAATGTCATTTCTTCGGAATTATCAAATAATATCTACATGTATTTTAAATTTTCACCTAGTTTTGATTTATGGTTGTAATTTTGTGTATTAGTAATGTAAAACCTTAAAATAATGCATGTGGTGTTAGCCTCTAAGTAATTATTGCACTTATAAATGTTTTTTTTAAATGTGTATATTTACTGTAAATGTTTTGTGTAAATAATTGTTGGCTAACCTTATATAAATAAATAAAAATAACAACTCAGACTTTGTTGTGAAATAATTCAATTTTATAAAGAACTAGCTGCGCCCCGCGGTGTTCTCCGCTACATTTTTCGGGATAAAAAGGCCTATGTGTTAATTCAGGATGTCAGCTACCTCCATATGAAATTTCATCAAATCGGTCTAGCCGTTTAGGCGTGAAGAGTTAACAAACACACTCACAAACTTTCGCCTTTATAACATTAATGTGATACAATGTGATAAACCTCCGAAGGAGGGTAGAGAGGCCTTTGCCCTGCAGTGGGACGATCCGGGCTAGTTATAATAAAGAGTTAACTCTCTGAGTTACCTATCTTGTGGATGTACTAAAAGTGATTGTGCAATCATTATTTTATATCCCCTCGATCGTCCTTTATTACGATTATAATATCAGGATACGAATTATGTTCGCTTATGACATTTTTATTATTAAGTACTACCAATTTGTATGAATAAAATTCAATGGTACGGACCAGGGTAAATTGTTGGTGTTTTATTATAAACCAGTGTCGGTTTGTTCATTGAAATTAAATTTAATCATAATTTCAAAGTATTTGTTTAAAATGAACCAATAAAAACAGTTTTATACGTAACATGACATCCGAAGGGGTAGGTAGAGTAGCAGAGACGTCTACTATTGAACAAAGGCGTTGGTGGCGTTCTAAGGGGGAGCATAGAGCGCCACAATGAACGACCACTTGCTATTTACATCCACCGGTTGCCCGCAACTCTGATGTAACGTCACTCGAAATACTTCATCATCATCAGCCTAACTCCATCCACTGTTGGACATATGCCTCTCCTATATCAAGCAACTGAGCTCGATCTTCAGCCTTCCGCTTTGCCAGCCATTTTGCGTACTATGTTTCATCATCAGCTGGAAGACGTCCATTGTTGAACAGACTTATGATTATGGCACTCCATTACCTAAAGGGGGACTTTAGGTAATGGGCTGCCATAATCTCCACGCTTGACAAGCTACTTAGGGATCGCAGTATTGGTGGTGAAGTTAAAGAATGCAGCTGCCCATCTAATGAATTTTCCCTTAGTCGCCTCTCACCACAACCACGGGATGAAAGAGGATGGTCAATTCGAGGCCAGATACTACTCGGCAGTTATATCCTTTTTTTAATTAGCTTGTTGTAATATATGTCCCACAGCTGGGCAAAGACTATACTTACTGTCTAAATATTAATAAGCAGACAAAACCACGCGCCGCGGTTGTCTCATTATTGCGCAGATAATCCTTAAGGAAATAGGTTTTAAAATTGCCCGCTTAATATAATCCAGTGGCTTCAGTTGTGAACCGAGCGTGGGAACTTGCTCCTGGTTCATTATCATGCTAATGTTGTAAACAAAAGGAAAGTTTGTGACTGTATTGTCGTTTACAAAAATACTTGGTTTTATGCTATCTGGTTAGTGGGACAACTCTTTTATAATAAAAATCTTAATGTTTTTGTCTTATTTAACTTTTATATCTTCATTGAGGCTACTTATTTTAATTTTGTAGATTACTTTAATGGGTAAAATGGACGTTAGTTTAATTAATGGCATTACAATCCTACCCAAATATGTCGTGTAAAATTGGTTGCCAAAACTCAAAAGGTCTTAATTTCACTTTTAAAAGTTATCAGACCTTATCAAGAGCCTTGACCCTTTATGTTGGCCTTCCCCCTTAGCCTAACTCCACAAACCCTACATCTTGGAAAGAGTACCTATACCTAAGTACCTACATAGTCATAGAAAAGTTCACCTAACAACTTTCTAATCAGACTAAATTTTATTTCAGAGAATATTGCAACGTAAAGAACACCTATTTTGAGTTTAAAACATTCTCCTTTAATACACACACTCGAAGGAGAAAATTACAACCGGATCTGATTAATTAACTTTTACTTTGCTTTACTCCCAAACTTTGATTCACGTAGGCGCTTAGGTTTATTAATTTTGATTGCCCGCTTCTATTCTTGGATTACAGAGGGTATGCTGTAAGTAGGTCGTGAGGGATATCGCCCACTTAAAATGGAGACACCTGTACCAGCCCATGAGTTATGTCTTAAACCTTTAGCCGTCAATTTAGGTCAACCCTCCAAAACATGTGTTGATACTTGTTATTATAGACGCCATACTGTGCGTTGGTGGGTACTTAACTTATAGCATAATATCAAGTCCTACCTGAATAGGTAGGTAGTACCAGTTTTAATAATATAATCAAGAAGAAGAAACACCCGGATGAGAGACGGTCGAAGCAGAGACGAATGGCAGAAATAAAGGGAGTCCTATACCCAGCAAAGGGTGATATCAGGCTAACATGAGATGATAAAATAAATAATAACCACGACTGCAAATAATATTTTAATAAAGATATGTCATCATCATCATCATCAGCTGGAAGACGTCCACTGTTGAACAATTGCCTTTGCCTTAGTTAAAGGGGGGAGGGTGTTGCCAAAATCCCCACGCTTAGCAAGCGGCTTGGGGATCGCAGTTTTGGTGGTGAAGATGCAGAAGACGCTGCTGCCTATCTTCTGTTTTTTCCCTTAGTCGCCTCTTACGACACCCACGGGAGAAAAGGGGGTTGTCAATTCTAGGATACCTTCACTTGGCATCAAGATGTGTATATAATTGTTGTTTTTAATTAAGAAAGTTACTCATAACAACGCCTCGAGCCTGGCTTTAATAGCTTTTGTAGTTTGTCATACCCTTATTTCTTTACCCAGTTTGTTTAGTGTAGGGCTATTGAGGAAGCGGATAACGTCACAGAGATACTAATAGAATGTTACTATTCACTTTTTCGTAAGATACTAGACAAAATTATTTACACGTACATATATGTTAAAGTGTGGCTCGTTGGTCTCAAATCACAGGGTAGGCAGAGGTGCACATATAGTACACCCACATTTCGCCAGTTATGTTTTAAGTCTCAATGTAATAGGGGGTGAGCCTATTGCCTTCAACCGGGCACAAATCCAGACTCCGTGCCGCTACTCAGAATTACTTAATGGAAAAATCCAGTAACACTTTGCTCGACCCTGGATTCGAACCCAGGACCTCGTGCTCAGCAGTCGCGCTTAGCAACCACTAGACCAACGAGGCAGTCTTTTTCTTCTGTCTTTGACGTTTTTTGACGTCTTTATATGATAGTAATAAATAAATCTCTGCTTTCGTGGTCCCACATCAAAGGTAGCTGGAATAGAGGCTGTAGTGTGCAAGCATACAAATCTGCTTAGACCCTATCGTAAACCTTGTGACGTACGTAGAGACAGGATATCCTGTCTATCAAGCAAATGGCCGCTCCAAAATTAATTGAATCTGGGCATGAATTTGACTTATGGAATTATAGTACTCATGCTTCAAAACAAGTAATTTTCGTATGGTTGATGAACAACCTGGTGTCAGAGTTTACACCACCTGTAGGCCTCTAAGATCTGACACTTTACACGCCGTTTAAATATGTCTAAGCTGTGCCGGTGTTGTTTTTAGCAACTGATAACTAATTATAATACGAATATAAATTCGAAAAGACTTTGGTCCGTGCTTGGTTTTGAACTTACGATCTTGGCATTCCAACAGTCAAAATTTTCTACTAACGTTTATAGATTTAAACATTATAACTATTGATTTAATTATATTAAACCTGTCATATCACTCATTTGGCTCTATAGTTTAGTAATTACTATCATCATCATCCTCAGCCGGAAGACGTCCACTGTTGAACAAAGGCCTTCCTTTTAACGACAAATTGCTATACATGAATAACTATTTTTTTCTGCAAAAACCTTGCTAGATTCAGCAGTGGAACTAAACCTACCAACCGTTACTTATATAGATAAAAGTTCGAACTAAATCATCAAATACTAGTCGGCCATACCTCATATAAAACTTACCTCATTTCGAAGTATGGACAAGATTACCGCACACACATACACCCACACCTGGACAAATGAAGCCCTATCCTAACGATGCTACGAAGTTAAACTCACGTTCGTAAGAACCGTCTTCGCCAAATGTTCGATTGACTGTACATAGCAAGAGTACCAATAAAGTGCGGAAATAATATTTATTCATACATTCAATTACACTATGGAATTACCCATAAGCAGAGGTGTCCTCGTCCCCCAGAAGTCTGTACCTACACTCACATGTAGTCGCTGATCAAAATTACCATTTAGCAATAGGTAGCGGGTCTATTAACATCTATAGGGCACAAAAGACACTAGACTATTGTCTAGATTTAACAACACTACAGAAAAAAGGGGAATCCAGAAAGTAGAAACCGTCTTCTCGACGGGCAAATTGGAGGCATGCTTAAAAGACATAAAATGAAATGGGCGGGGCCTATATCCTACCGGATAATATTTAACAGACTGCAGAAAAACATGAAATGAAATAAGCGGGGCCTATATCCTACCAGATGAAATATAACAGACTAGATACACAGATCAGTAGACCAAAATCTAGCCTAACATTTTTAACAAGAAAATGTTAACCCTACAATTATGTACACTCACATTCGCACCAAACTTTTTGTTATTAGTGACAGTTGAGTTTTTGTTTCATATGTCTTCAAGTCACATCACACAATTAGGCGGAGCTTTTGGGTCATTCAGGGGTATTATAGAGGTACTGTAATGTTTCTAACTATGACTACTGACCTCTGTGATCCTCAGAGATGGGGTGCACGTCTTCATAAACCTAGTAAGTCACTTAGATGTAGCGGAGATACGGGCTTTAGAAGTTCATTTTTCTCTAGGTAACGAGTTCTTATAATAAGCCTAACGAACGAAGGAGAAATTCAGCAAAATAATGACGCTAGTTTGTCGGTGTGTATTTAATATGACCTGTTAGTCTAGTGGTTATTACCCTGACTACAAAACCGGAGGGAAAATCTATGTTTGATGAGCATAATCATTTATTCTGTGTCTGGATGTAATTTATCTATATTATGTATGTATTTAGAAATATATAAGTATGTTTGTCAATTGTCTACTTGCCATAAAACAGGCTCTGCCTGATGACCTTGTGTGAACTGTCCCAAGGTATTATTATTGGTATCAGATGTTTTCAATGGATGACAAATATTTATTTACCTTGTAGTAGAATAATCACAAGCTGAATATTATCATCATATTATTCAGTCCACATTTTTATTTGCGCCCATACATTACTTCCAAGCCACGATAAACGCTGTTATTACTAAACCCCGATTTCCGATATGAGGTCGGTATGACGTCACGTGCTCTCAATGGGCTAGACGTCGCGACAAACAAAGGGTGTGACTATTATGTCTGTTATGATCCAATAGGCACACCGCAGCTTCCTCTAACTTTTGTTATGCTGCCCCTAATTTAAGAAGAAAGTTTATAAATGGTTACTTTGACTCTACATAATATATGAAGGTCCAGTAATATAGTTTCTCTTCATATTATGACGATTGACGATTTTAGAGTCATTTATATTAGTCACCAAAGCATCACACCAAATATCAGATATGTCTTAGTAATTCGTAAAGAATAACAGGCAGGTAGACATTACTATAAAAGTGCCAAGTTTCACTACAACACAGGTATTCAGGCTACATACGCTTGTTAATGTTCAACGTAATTGATTACCGCTTATCTTTTCGCGCTGAAGTTAAAGCCGGCATGATCCGATATTAGCGTCATTATGTGCCATTTAATTAGCAGTATCGAAGCAACGTGTTACGAGTACGAATGGCAATGGCTGCATAAAGGTATATAGTGTTTTACGCGTGTAAAAAAGACTTGTCCGGAATATCTTTGAAGGCCTTGCGTGAATATCGATTTGACTGAGAAAACGGGAAAAAATAGAAGAAAATATGTTCTCTCAAATCATTTAGATTATTGTCGTTACATGCATTTAGATTATTGTCGTTACATGCGATTGAACGCCCATCCAAAAGAGTAATAAAAATGAAACTTGATTCATCATCAGCTGGAAGACGTCAGCTGTTGAACAAAGGCCTTAGCCGCCAGCATGAACAACTAAATGCCAAAATAACAACTTAATTAAGCATAAATTAATCAACCTAACTTCTACAGTACCTAAATCAAACAGTAGGTAAGCGCTTAGCAACTTAAAAAAAATATATCTCTTTGGTTCATAAAAACGCGCAAATCAAATGCGACCCTTACCGTAGATTAGACCTCCCGTGACGTAATAGTTCACTTAATATGTGGAACACTTTGCGAGAGCTAATTATAGCTATTCTCACTAAATGTTCTCGTTATAGACGAATAATATCGACTTGATTAGTGCAGTGGGAAGTGATTAAACTTTTCCTACGAAAGGTAAATGGGACGAATTTTATGTGAGATCTGCAAATATTTTTGAGTATAGCCGTTTGTGAGAATTTCAAATCAGGGAAATATGGCGGAGTATATTATGATACCATAGGAAATACGAATTCCACAACGGTTTTTGAACGTTTCTTCTTGTAAATTATACTGAGGGTATCGTAACTGATGAATATTACAGTCAAAGGTCGCAAGTTCCTACCGCAGCAGCCACCAACGTCTTTTCTTAAGTAATATGTACTTCACCGGGGCCACTAAAGCAGGCATCGGTGTCCCAGCAGCCCTAAGGTCTTTACAATCCTGAACTATAATTATCTATAATCCTAATTACACTTGGACTGGCCTGTTAGTTTAGGGGTTAGTGACTCTGACTGCTATAATCAAAGGTCTTGGGTTCGATTCCCACCCAGGACAAATTTTTGTGTGATTAGCATAATCGTTTGTTCTGTGTCTGGGTGTAATTTATCTATAATAATGTATGTATTTAGGATATGTTTGGATGTTTATCAGTTGTCTGGTTGCCATAATACAGGCTCTGCCTAGTTTGGGATCAGACCCTGTGTGAGCTGTCCTAATACATTATTATTACTTTTAGTCAAAATCAAAACAATATCTACCAAACAGACAATTGGGAATATATTTTCCATAATAAAAAAATATGACTCGAAGCAACGGTTCCAAAGTATATTTTAT
The DNA here is from genome assembly GCA_946251915.1 of Abrostola triplasia. Classification (NCBI taxonomy): domain Eukaryota; kingdom Metazoa; phylum Arthropoda; class Insecta; order Lepidoptera; family Noctuidae; genus Abrostola; species Abrostola triplasia. The sequence continues at coordinate 789,708 of OX276434.1, read as the reverse complement.
GTAACAAAGTCTCCGGTTTACTTTGAGCGTGCAATCTGAAACTTTTAATGAGACTCTCACCTAGTTCTGTTTCATTAAAGTTCGCGACAAAAGATGACAAACTTTGTAAAGTGACACGTTTTTTACGCTAACTTTTAAGTTACGTTTTTTAAATCTCATTGCCGTCAGCGCTACAACAATAAACTCGACGTTTAACGCTTTGTTCAGAGAAGTACTTTAGTTTTCTTCTATGTAGTAAATGGCAATAAACGTGGTCCCTATTGGAAGGAATTTACACTGTCTTTGGGGAAATCTAGGGATGCAATTACAGTTTGTGAATGTTGAAAGGTTTTATTCGCGAATCAATTTGCAGGTGACCTTTTACATTGCAGTTCACCTATACTGTCTCAAAGTTCACTGACGCGATGACAATAAAATTATAATGAGTTATACAGACACGTCTATTTCCCAATGGGTAGTGGATTACTTATAAGTTAAAAAAAAAAAAATGGTCGCCCCACGCTGGGATTTTCTACTGTATCGTGGGTGAGGTTCACAAACATGAAATATCACATACACAAACACCCAGACTCGGGACAAACATTTGCGGAATTCATAATTTTTGTCCCGTGTGGGAATTGAATCTGCAACCATTAGCACAGCAATCCAATCGCTTAGTCACTGCGCTAATCAGGTCATCGAAATATGGAGACGAATTTTACTGCAAACTGTGAGAATTTTTATTAACCAGACGAAGGCACGGGCCATAGCTAGTTGTAGAACATAGCTTAACATAATCTCCTAAACAGAGGAAACAATATAATATAATTGGGTAATTAGATAAAATGGATTTAACCTAAATTAACTCGTCTTTGTCAACAGGAAACTTCGGACAGTAGCCTTTGCTTGACACTAACTGTATCACAATTAATTACTTGGAAATTAGCGAGATTAGAGACTATTCTGAGAGGAAAACAGAAATCTGTTCCTATAATGGTTTTTGGTTTTATTTGGTTTGGTTTTTCGTAGAGAAATAAAGGCACATTGATGTTATATTTTTACTTATGTACTTCGAGGAGCACGTTATGCTGTTTTTGATCCTGTGCCTGATCGCTATAGTCCTGTCCGGTTGCCATATTTCCGGGCTAAATAGTGATAGGGAAAGAATACTGCCTCCCACACACTTGTGCATTAGAATGTTCTAGCTAGTCTCAGTTGGGATTGGCTTACATGCTTTTGTAGTGTTGCTATATGTCAAAACCTTCCCTTTAAGTTGGAGAAACTCCACAACTCGTGGCTCCAGATTTACCTAGAACTTGTTATTTCAGGAACGATACTTTTTAAATATCGACGACGATGACAACCTGATTAGCGCTGTGGCTAAGCGAATGGACTGTGGCGCTAAGGGTTACAGGTTCGATTCCCGCCAGGGGCAAAACTTTGTGCAAACCACAGCTGTTTGTCCCGAGTTTGGGTGTTTGTGTATGTGATATTTCATGTTTGAGAAATTCCAAGTGTGGGCGACGTTTTTTTTTTAAATAGACAGAGGTGCACATATAGTACACCCACATTTCGCCAGTTATGTTTTAAGGCCCAATGTAACAGGGGGCGAGCCTATTGCCATCAACCGGGCACAAATCCAGACTCCGTGCTGCCACTGAGAATTACCTAATGGAAAAACCCTGTAACACTTTGCCCGACCCGGGATTCAAACCCAGGACCTCGTGCTCAGCAGTCGCGCTTAGCGACCACTAAACCAACGAGGCAGTCTAGTTTAAAAAAAATATCACATCAAAATAGTAAAGCACCATCATATCCTCAAAGGCGTAATTTCAGTATGCATAAACAACGTCAAGTTAGGCCATAGACAACAATTAACGAGCAACAAACTGCGGATAAGTCAGTAAATACGCAGAACAGATCAGCGTACGAAATCCAATTATGTTGGTGCAAATCAATCTCAATCAGGACCAGCTTGTGTCAATCAATCTATTGTACTGCCCGCGTTTTAGAGGGATTTAGTAGCCTTTATGTAGCTATTCACAACGTATAGTATGTGCGGAAATATTTTGCAAACGTCGTTAGTTTTTAAAATGTTAGGTGCTAGTGTTTAGTACTATAAGGTTGTTATTCATAGACTATATCAAAATTAACTATGGCAAGTTCAAACCCCGGCTCGCAATGTCTTTTTGGAGTAATGTACGATTTTAAAGTTATCAGCTGTTAAATACGGTGAAGGAAAACATAGTGAGGAAATTGTATACGGTGTGTAAAGCCATGTCAGAGCCCTACAGGCGGTTCAAACTCTGACACCAGGTTGTTCATCAACCATACGATAAGAAGAAAAATCAAAATTAACTTTAGTCTAATGCTCTCATCGTCATCATCAGCCGGAAGCCGTCCACTGTTGAACAAAGGCCTCCCCCTTAAAACGCCACAATGAACGACAGCTTACTAATTGCATCCACCGGTTACCTGCAATTCTGACGATATCGTCGGTCCACCTGGTAGGAGGCCTGCCAATACTACGTCTTTCGGTTCGTGGTCGGTCTAATGCTCTAGATTAGCCAAAATGTATATTCGTAAAGGAGAAATAGGGAGGCAGTAAACTAATTCCAGTCTAGTCTCAGCTTTAAAGCTAATGCTAGAAACCGCATGGTTAAGTACGGTACAACAATGTAGGTATACTTATAGTCTTTACACTGTCCATCAAGATACAGGTTTCTCCTAGTTAGAAGGCCAGAGGTCTTGTTAACGCAGATCATGTGTGTGTAAGCTTTTGATACTATATTAGGCTAAGTATTTGGTATTTGGTAGCCGCAGGCCGGCAGGAATCAGTGGCGTTTAGGGGAGGAGGCTTATGCCCAGCAGTGGGTCATTTAAAAGCTGATGATGATGATGATGAGGCCGGCAACTCCTGGAGTCCGGATGTCATAAGTCTTGCCATTATGCCAATTATAGACAGTAGCAAGCAATCTATCGTTTACATTTCACAGCAACATCTGGTGGAAGAAAGACCTTAATCCAACCTCTTTCGAAAACTGAAGACGCTGACGTCACTCCTTAAGCTCTGCTAACCTCGTAACAGCGTACGTGATGATACGTCCACAAAAACTACGCAATAAGTTCCTTGACCACTCGCACTGGTTTTTATTCCTATAAGCGGTGAGCACATGAGCTCTCGACACGTGTTCATCGATTTGCGCGTACCATAGGGATGTGTCGTATACATTAATATCGATGTTATGTAAATTGTTCAGTCAGCCTTAAAAAATCGGGTCAACCTCTATTGAAATGGTTTGTTTATTTCCGTTGGTAACGTTATATTTTGTCGAGGTGATTTTATTTCCATATTTTGTTTAGTAGCGTTTGTTGTTTTTATTATTGTTGAAGTAACGTTGAGTTCTTTTGTGTTGTGGGTATTGCTTGTAGCTTGCCATCCAATCTGATGTATACAGTAAATGTTTTTTGGACGAAAACCTTCTAAGGCCTGCATCTTTAATCAACCGAACAAAATAAAAAATTACCTTATTACTTGCCATTTAAACGCGAAAATTTAACTCAGAAAGTTGCCGACCTATATACTCGATCGCAGCATCGATTTAAAGTTTAGTACTCACGTTGATTCTTTACGAAAAGGTCCTGATTAAATGTGCGATATCGGTGATAAAATGCATTTTCATTATCGATATAAATCAGCCACCCCTAAGCCATCGATTGACAATCGCGATTCAAGCGTATCGAATGATCGTGCGTGTTAAAAATGCTTCTCGATTCCGTACTAGATGAATGGATCGGACGTATGTGAGAATTCTGTATGTTATTTCGTAGAGAATTCAGATCACGGATATCATAAGAAAGAAATATAAAACGAACGTTTTATGTGGGCTCCGGTGTAGTTCTGTTTGAAAATTCTTAGTAGTTGCTGGATATTGGTGATTTCTTGGTAAAAATATTTTGTACATTATTGTACAGAACAAACTAGGTGATAAAAAGACCCTAATTAAACCGGTTTTAAGTCCATAGTATTATTGATTAAATATGCGTCTTGTAGCTTGCGAATGACAAACAAACAGAAATAGATTTACTATAGGAATATCGCAGTTCAACGTGTGTAACATACACTGTAGTAAATGCGTACCTTAGGGGTGAAGTCACCTACTAATAAAAGGCAATTGGGGGAACTGGGTCAGTATTATATTAGGGGCCATCAATCTATCACAGCTACCCTCGTAAAAAAGGACCAGAAAATGTACAGCGCTGAAAGTTAAAGGTCAAAGGTGCTAATTGCGTTGCTGAATTCCAATTAACAGTTGGAACGTATCGACAGAAGGTGTACCTTCAAATTAATTCTAGGAATATTTTTATTATATTTAAAACTCATGTACCCCATACCTAATAGAAGTATTCAACATTCGCAAAACAATGTAGAACTAAATGTTTGATAGCTTGTGATTGAATGCGTACGCGCCACTCGCATACGAAATGACGTAGACACGTGTTGATACCGTGTTGTAACCGTCGCTTTAAAGATAATATCTTTATTGTGTATCGGGCGTCGGATTATAACCCAGAGTATAAAAGATACCTAGTATCAATACCTAGTAAGTTCGTTTAAGCCTAGATCACAAATTCTATTTTTCTTAAGCCATTCACGTAGTTAATAATACGCTCATAATTACTACAAGCAAAATAAGAAGAACATTTTAGATTATAGTACAAACAATACACAAACACACAGATCCGTCTATACATTAGAAATAAAGATAAAAGGACCAGCTTTACTATTTGTCTACGCGAGCGCCCAACTGGAACGATTGCAAAAAATACAAGAAAACCTACTAAAAGATTCGTTCGTGTAAGAGTGAAAAATAAAGTGTAACGTCTTGCTTACCCTCCCACGTAACTCGAGGGTCGACTTGGGAACATAACTTAGTATGTTCTCAGCAAACATCTGTGTATACGAACTACGGAGCAGCGATATTAGTTTATTCTCCCTTTAGGTACGAACACGGGTATATTAATACGTTTATTTCATGAAGTGGTTTTTTGTTACCCTAGGGTACATTTTACTTTATATAGTAGAAAACATTACGTCATATCATTCAATTAAAATATTATATCTATGGTATATTAAAAGGATTAAAAAATAGAAGCAGTTCAGTATTCTGCCCCTTACCATGAACTTTTAAAGCAGGATAGTTTACGATGTGGAAGCGAGACGCCGCGCCACTCCATGCTATGTAATGCGGCGTCAAGCGTCAAGCATCTGAAGTCTTCACGGAATGTTATGGTTTAATTCAAATTATGAAATCATAATTTCTTAATGCCGTAAAACTGGTACGGTTTTTATTTTCAAGCTAGTGGTAGCAGGATTGATTCTTTAAAATTTGATCTTCTAGTTCGTTATCGCCACTTGAGACCCAGACTAAAATTATAACATTCACTTTTTAGAGAAATGAATAAATCGAATTCATCTTCAACACCAATCCAATTAGTGTTAATTTAATTTTCTATCCTCAAACAATTTCTTAAAAACTGGTCCTTCGAGCCAGACAGGACCAGTGACCTATAAAGCTGTCGCGTATCAATTAACACATTAATTAATGCGATAAGACGAGCGTGAAATATTGATTGGACAAATCAGCGCTGCATTCAGTACCACGCATGCAAGATGTCATCTTGTTAAACTGAAATGAAGACAGAACAACATCAAAGTTAGTAAATAGATGTTTCAACAGCTTTCTTTTAAATCAGTTGTTGTTCTTAGGTGTTTTTTTGTTTTAATATTGTCACTCTATATGATATTTTATCTTTGACATAATCAGGTCATGTTGTTCAATGTTTCCGAGATCTTGCAACGGTAACTAAATATGAATAAATTGATATTTATTTATTCATATTTGTCATATTTACGCACATAATATATTAAATTTGCAAATGTTGGTCTCAATGTAGGTCAAACTCGACAAGAATGAAATTCTGGATGCCTACTACATTATTGAAGTCATTTGGACAATATAATCGATATATGCGATAGAAACTCGACAAAACCTTAAGTACACTTCCAATTTAGTTCATAGTTTTTGGTCAAATGCTGCTACTAGCCAAAACTAATGTAGTAAACTGGAAAAATACACTTCGTCTCAAAGCTCTCAATTGAAGCCGAAATACCAACGATGACACACCCATTATCAACCCAAATCACGTCAGAATGCAATAATTTCGTCGCACATTCACAACATTACGTATCATTAGCAAATAAACGTCTTATCCTTGTAAATATTTCGTTTATAAAGCAATTTCAGTGTCGACACGCGGATCCGAGGACCTAAATAAACTTTTTGCTTTTAACAGTTATGTGACAAATTGTTTCACCTTACTTTATGATGGTCACCAGATTCGACGCTATGGTAATACTTGAATGTTCCCATGTTTTTGTATTCATGGTTTGTTTAGTTTTACTTTGCCGAGGGCTAAGGCTGACTCCTGTTTACCGGAGATGCGTTTTGCAAGCATGTAAAACGACTCCTGCAAAAACTCAAGACACGGGTGCTTATCTATTTGTGGATTACTAACTCACACCAGTGCAGTTCAATCATTTAGCTCTTTATACGCCAATTGGATAGAGTAATTCAAAGGCATATAAACTTAATGATTTATAGCGTAACCTTTTAGAATTTAATATACACAATTTTAACTCCGAGTGGATCATAGTAATATAATTTATAAAACAAATTACCCAACATCACGTCATCAGAAGCCCCAATTTCTAGACCAATTTATTTTGTATCTTACAATTTCTCAGACTTTCTAAGTATTCTTTGCCAGTAATTTATTAGACTACCAAGATATTGTATGGCTTTGAATATATTATTATAATTTATTAGCGTGTTGGAATAAGTATTTCGTTACATGCAGTGTTGAGGTTAATGTCCACAGGGATTCTTGACTTTGCCCGGGCAATAGTATAAAGGTCATACTTGTTAGTAGAATGGCAGGGGCAGAGGGTTAGGAACATAGTTTACACACAAAAAACAACTGAATTTAGTCTATTACTTTGAGTCGGTGCTGTAAAGTACAATTGGAGAGCATCCACAAGTACTACTTAAGAACGTCCGGGGCACCCTGGACGGTCAACCACGCTACGTTTTTTACTGACCAATCTCTAACTACGGAATGCCCCGTTCCCATGTGACATTTGACTAATGCCAATACGAAAAAGAAGTATTGTAATAGGGTATGCTGCTATTACTTAAACCCTAACGGTGCACTATGCGCCTAATCAGTATTAAATTAACGAATAGCTACTAAACCTACACGTTTAAAATGGCTACTAACCTCGTTGACAGCAAAACTAGCACTACAACACAGCTTCAACTGGGCCGTCAATTTGTGCCAACCGTAGTGAAATTGATCTCCTTTGAACGCTGAAGTTTCCCTTACTATGCATGGATCATGGATCCAATGGGTATCCGTGACTGAAACACTAAATCTTAGCCGAACTTAATTACTTTGCCTCCGTAGCCGTCACTCGTGTAGTATCTAACCGTGTGATAATTACAAGAATATTAACTAGCCACCTATTACTATCAGAACTAAACGTTCTCAAACTGAGTTATGTAAAAAGAAAGTCACTATTCTAGTATGACTGATGACTTGATTCCCTTTTAGTGCTTTAAAAGAATTTCCACGAGTAATAACAGTATGCCCCGCTACTAACCTGCTGACCGGCTCATCTAATATCCACGGCATATGCTATTTAGAACTGAACAAAGATAGATGTTGGTATTTTTTTGGAAAATAAAATAATGATGCCACATTATAATAGTTTTATCTAAGCAAATCAGATAAAGATATCCAAGTAAGCATTTACTGAATATGATAATAATAATAATGCATATCACACTTAAATCTCCCACATTAATTAATCAAAATACACAATCATGATAATATATAGAATCCCAAAACCCAACGGTTCAGTAAACAAGCTGCGCATTAATCGTACGGTCCGATATTCATGTCACGGCCCTGTCACATAACGACTTGATTTAGTAGCGGACAGCGTGAGTAAAGCAAGATGGGCGATGTAGTCAAATTTAAATTGGTATTATATGAGCGTGTAGTTGAAATTTTCTTCCAAGAAAAAATACATAAGTAGTTGGACTGCGTACCGTAGGACCAGTTATGAAGAACAAAAGGACCAAATTATAATAAACAAAGAGCCAATGCTTTTCTATAATTGCATACGTTGTATAAAGAGATCGTTACCTTTTTATATCACATGGTAAATATGCAAATAATGTCTTGCGGGCGTTTATAGCCCTTATAACAAGCCCTATACTCAGGTGTGAATATTTTAGAGGTTGTAATATAATAGAATTGTTTTCTTTGTGAACTGTGCAATTCATATTACAAGCTGTATCTTCAGCCGTAGTTTATTTAGATTTCATAGGATTATAGGTTTATATATATTTAGGTTGATTGGACTTTTCCCTAAAGATTGCAGTTTCGATTCCTGCACGGGACAAAAATTTGTGCGTTCTGCAGATGTTTTCCCGAGTCTGGATGTTTATGTATGTGACATTTCATGTATTTGGAACGCACCCACGACACAGGCGTAATTTCTGGAGTGTGACGATGATATAATTTTATTTTTTTCAGGGCTATTGCTGCATTGGAGTTGGTACAGTACCTACTTCATGTTCATATGATGTGTGTGGTTCTTTCTATCCACTCAATCCAAGTACTAAATAGAACACAGTGAGTTCAAGCCATCACAATGGGAAAAATCCATCTACTTAAAATAACGAATACAGTAAGACACCAACAGTGACTTTATCCACGTGGATTTCAATTAAAAATAGGGTTATCTAACCTACTTCAGCAGATTTACCTACTCCATACGATTAAAATATCTCCAAATAGTTTTAGAACAGTCTAGAGACCAATACAAATGTAGAGCCACACTCCGGTATACATTTCTAGAATGGTAGACATTCGTATCAGACAAATGTCTCGTCGATGCAACCGCAAGGGTCGATGTAGAGAATTGGCCTTTCATTATTTCCAAAATTAGATAATTCTTTTTTGATAGTTTGATTTGTATAATGTAGTTGAGTATTAATTTTTCATTGGAAACTACTTTAGTAAGTCCCTAAAGATGTGAATGTTCTTTTTGGTTTGTTTTTAGTAATTTCGGAGAGTCTCCTTCCTTGACACGACTTGTCTCTAAAGTTGATAATCCTCAGAGTTTTCTAGTCATTCAAAAACTTTCCAACCATGAAGCCACTAATGGGACTGCAAACTAGACATAACGTAGAGTGATTCCGAAGATAATCTTAATTCTGTATCTTCTCTTGCTTCCACGTCCTAGTGTGATTCCAGTCAAGCCAAATAAATGAATCCTTAAACCAGGTCAGTTTCCATTGTGGAAACGTGATACACTCTACACGTAACGATAGTAAGCTATCATTAGCTTTAATTTTAATGAAGGATTTAATGAGTTTTTGAGAGGTATTGCTCATGCATCCCTTAAACTAATCATTAACTCCAACCGTATATAGACAACTCAGAATAAACCCACATAATCAGTGTACAAACTATAAAATAATATGAGCGGGGTCAGTGACCCGGCCAGGTGGTTTCCACTCAGTCGCCTGCGAATGATTGATGGCCGAGCCCCCAGGAATCCGGCCGATTGGAGCTTTAATAATATTTCGAATATTTCAATGTTTGCGATTGATTTCGCTGGAAGCCTGTTGATATTTGCATGGAAATAATTTAAAAGCATACATAGGTTATAACTACGCTTCGAAACGGTTGTTCTAAACTAAGATAATTAGCACACTTGAGCCCATCTCTCTTTCACTCTCGATAATAACAGGTTTCTCCGAGAATTTTATTATATCAATGATATGTCAAAAAATATAGATACGTCACAATTATACTAACAATATAACAAGAAAAGTGTTCCAAACCCTGAGTCCAAACTGCACTAGTCTTGCGACAAATCGGACAACAAATTGTACTACCCAAGACTATAATTGTCTCTTTTACGAGTCTTCAAAATGAGCGCGCTAGTAACATATCTGTAGTTTTAGAAAAATCATTGATAGGCATGAGTTGTTTTTGTTTTTTTTTATGAACTTTTATTGGTTGCTTTTATACCATGCGTCCTCAATCCTGCATCCCGTGTAGGTATCTGTAATATTGCACACTAACATTACACCTCAGTTTTCAGTATAGGTAATACAGCATGGCTATTTATCGAGCTTGACAATTGTTTTAAACAGTACCTTAGTAGTGTCTTAGAATAACCAAGAAGTTATAATTAAACTACCCATTGAAACGTCACTTAGCTACTAGCCAGTATACTTACATAACATTATGTGTTTTATCTTATCTTAAGCCTACCCCACATTGAGCGTTCGCGTTGTTCACACGCTCGAGGAACGCACACGTCCTAATGTGGGATAGGTCATAGAGAAAATAAGCATTTAAAAATGGAATTTGCTAGAGTAACAGACACGAGAGTAAAAATTAATTTACCAAAAAATATTTTTACTTATCACACATCACACGATAGAATAACCTAGGTATATCCATCGCTGGTCACTTTACGACTGTGTCCCAGTAATATAATATAGTTACGACTTGCCCTTGACCGAATGATATCCATTGGCAAGGAACAGAAGTAACGTTAGGTATGTCACCGACTGGACTGTAACAGTTCCGGTATTTGGAAGCAGTTACAAAACAATATGGAGTCGTTGCTCGCTCTGGCTAGCTCGGTTCCTGTAAAGCTCTTCTTCTTATCGTATGGTTGATGAACAACCTGATGTCAGAGTTTAAACCGCCTGTAGGCCTCTGACATGGCTTTATTATCTCAGGATCTACTAGTTCGATTAGATAAAATCTTTTTGTGTTGGATAGTCCATTTACTAAAGAAGGTAATAAAACATTCGAAATCCATGCGAACAAAGTCGCGGGTAAAAGCTAGTGGTAATATATTTTATCAATAACAAATACAAGTTCATAGCAACGTTATCTATAGATATAAAGCAGGCTACACAAAACCCGATGTTCTAATAACAAATAAGCTACTGGCGTACACTGTAACAGCAAAGTAGACGACTTATTTTGCATTCTTTTCATATACTTTATCAACGGCGTTAAGCAATAAATATAAAACTAGCCAACACCACCAATAAACCTATTATTATCGCCTGGCTGTACACTAAAGAAGGAGCGCACTAACCTAATTGGTCAAAACACACGACGTAACGAACTACATGAACAGTAAATAAATTGGAATAAAATGTTAAGAAAACTTTTCCACACAAAATTAACCTTAAATCTGTGATGGTCATAAGGAATATTAAATTCCTTTGTCTTTATTGTATTGAATCACCTTCCAATTACGCCTCAACGTGCGTAGTCCTTTACGCGAAAAAAAAAGGATTTTTCCAGTTCATTACAGTACCACTTCGGTCTTGAAGCGAACCTACTGATTTATATCGGTCATAAAATCATTTTTATTGACCAATAGTGTAGTATGGGTCTTTTAGTTGGCCCACTCACGCGATCTCAAGGCTATAATTTTCATATTCTGTCTATAATAACATGTTTCACTTACTTTTCCACACGCCCGGTGTTTTATGATTCAATCTAGTTTACAAGGGTAGATTGAAAAGGAGCAGCCGTCAAGATCAATGAACGGAGAAAGATGTGAGTTATCTGAAAAAGTGCAGGTGTTAGAATCATGCTGGTTATCGAAGAAGTAGGTGATAAGTATATACATTATTATACAGTCTGTACACCCATAGGGGATCGCAGTATGGGTAGTGAAGGCACAGAAGACGCTGCTGCCCATTTTCTGGAATTTCCCTTAATCGCCTTCTAGGATACCCAATCGGACTAGATTAGTAGTAAAAAAGGTCACATTGGTACAACTAATACAAGTTAGGTTTAAAACCGCACACTTATGCATGAATCCTGCTCCTAAACCAATAGATCATAAGATTCTGTATTCTGGGAGAATCTTCTACATAAGGAAAAATGTGATAATTTCACTATCCTACAACAATTTTACAACAGGACAAAACGCAGGACCAACGGCTTAATATGCCTTCTGAAGCACGGATCCCTCTCGCCATGTGAAAACGGTCACCCATCACAAATCTGACTGCGGCGAGCACGGCCTTAATTCAGTCCTTGGATCAGACGATTTGCAAAATAGCCCCTCGACACTATACAGAATTCTATTCAGATAAATGAATAACCATCATCGGCTTCACATGCATCCATCCATTTTTTATCACAGGCTACCTACAAACAACGCGACGGTGCAAAAAAGAAAACAAAATGTAAAACAAAAGGCGAGCTTCAATCAGTTGGCACATGTATGACATAAAAAAAGAAGTTACGCCAGGAAGTGGCGGAAGCTTTGACCTTGCCAGGCGTGAATCCCTTTTATGTCACTGTACCATATGCGGCTTGCAACACGAAGATAAAAACAGTAGGTAAGCTTAACACAATGTTTGTAAAATAAGCACAAAGAGATACGCTGGCAAAAATGGCAGTCTGCAAATTTTGACTCAAGCTCTGTAATATAAATTTAGTTTTTATTGTTGTTTAATTTGAGGAATTTCTTTTACATCTCAGGTGCTTTTTAAAGATATATGCAATTTAGTAAGGTGAGTTTTACATATGCAAGTTTCATCGGCTAATCTCCTCATAACCTTACTAAATGCAAGTTGTTTTACTGCTAGAAAACACTATTACACTATTAACATTAAAACTTTATCTATACAATGTGTTCTAAGGCGTCCAGGTGTTCAGGGCCTCGTAGCTACGAGGCTACCGAGCAGATCAGTCGATCAACGAGGTTAAACCGTGCTCACCGCGGTCAGTCTTATGATGGGTGACCGATTTTACATGTCAAGCCCCTCCGTGCTTTGGAAGGCACATTAAGCCGTTGGTCCTGCGTGTGATCTCTCTCCGGTCGTGTCGGTCTACCGTCACATCGGACTATGAGAGTAAGGGAATAGGGAGTGAACCTGTATGTGCGCGCGCATACTTGTGTACTATAATATCCCGTGACGAAAATTGGGTCAAGAAAACATTAAGTGTCTAGATTGCTGTATGTTTCCGAAGTTTTCATCGTTTTGAATCTAGACGAAATATTATTATAGCTGAGACGTGATTGAATAGCAAACAGCTAAATCTCTAGACATCTAAAATATTACTTCAGTATCGCACTTTGATCCTTCTCACTCGTCTGTTTTATGCCAATAACTTGCATATTGAAAATATGCTGCACTTCAATTTTAAACCTTCTCTCAAATGCCCTAAGATTGAATGTCAGTTGCAGACAGATGTTTATTTAGATTCCTCCAATCCCCCTGCGCGATATTTGGTATTCAATAAACGATCCAATTTTCGTTCTATGTTTCATAGAAATGTTATAAAATTGAGCCATTGTGGACATGTTAATCTGAGCAATATAACATGATGTGTGTACTATGAACTACATTATTCTCGTGGGAAAGTTAAACAGCTTATTGTTTAAGTTATTGTGATGCATTCTTGGCCATCGTTGGTACACGTTGGGCCAATCATTCTTATATGGAGAGACGGATGGTACTTCGTATCAATACCTACCACTACATGTTTAAAGTACCAAGGTAGGTAACTGTAGTACTGTATAGTTTTCTACCAAAATATCTGAAGAGTGAAATTATCTTTGGCTTCCTAACTAAATCTCTAATAAAGTTCTGAATATCAACCCTAAGTTTTATCTCAGTGATATATAGGTGTCTTATGCCAAAGAAAATAGTAACTCTTATCCGGGCTGATCTTTTTATTAAAAAAATATCTTGAAGTTATCTCTACAACGTGTTACTATTTTGAGAAGAAGAAAGATCATAACACACCTTTTTCGTTCTCATGAGTACTCTCTCTCTTGGAGGACCAACAACCTTTCTATTCCACTTTATTCCACTAGCCAATTTTTTACTGCGTCCCAGAACTAATCAATCACACAAACAACTCACCCACGCGGTTGATTACAAAAACAATTAGGTCACATTTCCAGCCAAGTATACTGAAAGGCGAAAATCTTCCCTTATAGCCACTCACTGTGAAATATATTATATATGGTCTGATTTAAGCGGCATTACATTATGTTAATCCTATAAGAGCTTTGTGGAACAGCTTTTGATCTCCGTAACAGGCATTTTGCTTTTTGTATCTTTGAAGAAACTACAATTCTAAATTAATTTCGGGACAGCGAAGTATGTCAAGTGCTCTATTTATAACTCCACTTAGAACTGTGTTAGTATTTTCCTTAAAATAAACTCGACGAAAGGGTGGGATTTTGGAGCCCGTCTGATGTAATTTAACCGTTCAAAAAGTGCTCTCAATAATATATTTTGGTTATGCGATTTTGTATCTTATTGTCTTTAAAATATAGTCTTACATTTAATCGAATGACATAATTTTATTTATGTTGTATTGCGGGATTTTGAAGTTGAAGGTAATAGACAAACTTATTTCAAAAGATCTGTACCTAAGTTTTAGCTTCCCTAATACACGGGAGAGTGCCCAAACCGTAAAACACAAAAATCTCTTTTCGGGACTGAAAGCTTTAACCACATCCCAATTTCCAGCATATTAAGTACTATACCAACCAGATACGAAGCTCCTGCAAAATGATTTAGTCACATTTTTTTGGGGCCACCTAGTCCAGACACATTCCCATTTTATTCCCACGACCTAAAGGGAGTGTTGCTTACCCTTACCGGCGACAAAAACATAGGCCATGTGCCCTTGTCTAAAAATACATCACACTAATATTATCTTATGGGGTTCATGACGTAACTGAAGCTGTACGACGATAGGATGACCTGATTGGCGCAGTGGCTAAGTGATTGGACTACTGAGCTAAAGGATGCGGGTTCGATTTCCGTACGCGACAAAAATTGCTGTTATCCGCAGATGTTTGTCTTGAGTCTGAGTATTTGTGTATGTGATGTTTTATGTTTGTGAAACGCACCCACAATACTGGAAACATGGCTAACGGTTTATTAAAAAAAATTGTGACACTAGAATTTTCCCTTTTTTCCACAAGGATGTGAGCCAGGAATTCTAATCTTCTTTGGTGATGAGTTTGGAATGAAATAACTGATGCCGTAGTAAGAATATAAGCCAATCAGTATGTTGGTATTCTTGGTAGTGTTTTCAATGCACCTCATCATGACCAACTCGTCAGCTGTAGACGCAAATGAGTTCCAAAATTCGCCAATATCCATTCCCAAGATATTGGCTTCACAAGTGTTATAAAAGGTACATTTTTGCACTTGCCGAACTTAACACGAGTAAGTTAAATAAGTTCGCAAAACCAATTACAAGTTTACGTAAAAATCGATTCCATTACACTTATAAAGCGATAACACGATATTTTCTTTCATCGAAAATCTAATAAAAAGTTTGTATAACACAAAATAATTTTCAACTTTCCAAATTTAATTTTAAATTGAAATCGACTTTCATTCGTTTGATTGGAATCAACTGGAGATGTGCATCCACATAAAATATTGGATCATATTTCTGATTAATTTATTCAGCTGTAAATCGACTAACTAGGTTTTTATTAATCTATGAACATTTATCAATTGGTTTAGGTTTTATTCAGTCAAGTATCTGCGCTTAGCTGAACTATCAGCCTTTTCATCAGTCTGTGTAATTGAGAACGACTGCTGTTGATAATTAGCAACCATCAGACTAATATTATAAAGGCGAAATTTTGTGTTTATATGTTTGTTCTTCACGCTCAAGCGGCTGGACCGTTTTTGATGAAATTTCATATTGAGGTGGCTAACACTCTGGATTAATTATATTTTCTATCCCGAAAAAATGCAGTGGGTAACAACGCGGGGTGCACCTAGTAATAAAATATCGCTAGTTAACGTGAATAAGGCAAGACGAAATAATTATAAAAATCTTTTGAACTGGTCACGAGGATTGGTCTCGAATAAAAAAAAACATAACAACAGGGCATGCTTGTATTCCCCAAAGGGGTGGGCAGAGGTGTAACTTTAGTCCCTACATCCAAACTTTACCAGTTATGTTAAGTCCCAATTGAATAGGGGCCATCCTACTGCTTCCACCAATCCAGACTTTGTGCTGCGACTAAGGATTACCTAGTGGAAAACAGTTATTATCCAATATTTAAACCTATTAAAACTCTATTATATACTGCCCATATAATGCCCTTAGTAGCCCATATAATCTAGTAATGAAGCCTCCTTTGTCTAAGGTCATATAATATGTGCATAAAATATTTTTGACACAACGCACGGAAGTGAACCTGGTACTATTTTTAGTTGTGCGTGACGTCAGAGGCTAAATGAGTCATTCCTCCGCGAACGTCGATTAGCTGCACCGCACATACAAATTAGTTCATTTATTTTTTATATCGACGACTATCTACGCAATTGTTTCGAAAAATTACAGACGAATATTTTTCACACATCATCATTGGCTTTTAGGTGACCCACAGCTGGGCATAAGCTTTCCTCTCTTGTATGCCAATCTATCCTGTTTTAGGTTTTTTTCTCGCATACAAAATATAATCAATAAAAGTATAGGCAGATGTGTTGTTCTTCATCAGAAGTAAAAAGACTTTTCGCCGCTCATCAAAGAATGTAGGTACTAGTGGAAGTCTACTGCTATTCATCGAGCCTAAACCATGTTAGACTTCTTATTCCGTTTTACCTAGTTTCTGAAAGTTAAATTGTCAATTGTGTGACTTGAAGCATTGTTAAATGATTATTTTGTCGGTTGATAAAGTTGTCATATTTTGCTTTAAAATCGTATGTTGAATGCAATTCTGAACGACTGTCTCGTTGGTCTAGTGGTTGCTGAGCGCGACTGCTGAACACGAGGTCCTGGGTTCGAATCCCGGGTCGGGCAAAGTGTTACTGGGTTTTTCCACTAAGTAATTCTCGGCAGCAGCGCGGAGTCTGGATTTGTGCCCGGTTGATGGCAATAGGCTCGCCCCCTGTTACATTGGGACCTAAAAACATAACTGGCAAAATGTGGGTGTACAATATGTGCACCCCTGCCTACCCCTTCGGGGAATACAGGCGAGATGTTATGTATGTAATTCCGAAATGTTGAAAAATGTGCACTAATAATTCTCTTAGAAACCTTAATTATATTGTACAGCTCTGTTTAGCCCTTTTGAAACTGGGTGTTAATCAAGCAAACTTGTGAAAAAAAAATCTAATAAACATGCTAGCTACTTCACTAAAAGAATTATAAGAAGTAAAGCAGGCGTTATCGTTGTAAGATCAATGTAAAAACTTTACAGACAAATTGCAAATGGATTGTGATAAATTTGCTTTTCCCCTTTGTCAACCCTCGTTTTGCCTTTGCTTTGGAAACGTTAGTTTCATTATTGTTACTGTTTTCTTTATCGTTCCTTTGTTCTATGCTTACAGAATGTTAAATAAAAGAAAGCTTGATATTTAGGAATAGTTAATATCACGATTTTGTATTCTTCGTTTTGTACCATCATCATCATTATTAATTGACCCACTTCATAAGCGTTTCTTTTTTTAAAACGTTGCCCCTCACTAGGTATTTCTCTTGTGTCGTGGGTGCGTTTCACCAACATGAAAATTGACATTCACAAACACCCAGACTCGGGACCAACGTCTGCGGTTCGCAGTAATGTTTGCCCCGTGCGGGTATCGAACCCACAACCCTTAGCACAGCAATCCAATCGCTTAGTCACTGCGCTATTTAGGTTGTAAAGCGTTCTACCTATGACGTCACTCTTTCCTATTCCGAGCCTTTTGTACCCAGGTCTCATCCTTAGACACTTAGGACCAGGTATTATTAATACCTATATATTATTATTAGACCAATGATGTGTTTACAGCTACATCTCTTATACCGTGACGTAATACCTCGACTTTCAGTAACTTGAATGAGAATACCAGTCCACACTACCGTAGAGTCAAACTACGGCTTTCATTAGTACCTTCGTTTGTCTAACTCAGCGGAACGTTCCAGAATATTGGTAATTTAGTCGGTATTCTGTAGCAAGCCGGGCGATACTACCCGGCCGGGCTGGCCAATTTGGGAGGTGTGGCAATTATTGGCTGCGGCTAAGCTCTAACACGTCCAAGTCCATGTGTTAATGGAGGCAATTTCTATTTTTTCTTTTTGAAACAAATCGTGTAGAATTGCCTACAGTTAAGGTATCATATGAATTGATATAGGTAGATTGGCTGGTCATTTCATTGTTTATCGATACTCCTAAATACAAGTTAGCCAAGCTCTACGCTTCTGTAATATCGCAATCAAAGTTCATAGATGTTTATTAAACATTGCCTTAAAGACACTACAGACTTAATTATATGTAGTCTTAAAGCCAATGAAATATTGCTACTTATAAATGACAGTAATAATATTGTTAGGTTAGAAAACACCCCGAAACAATCTCAATAAAAGAAAATTTCAATAAGCAAGGAAAGGATTCCGACTAAAACGTTTGCATTACTTCATAAAGTCTTCTCTTTACGGCTATCTATCTATCTATATAATAGCTAACAATCATAAACATTGCGTTTTACAAAGACATTACTGTTACACAAACTGTTTATGTTTTCTTGTTGATGATTTCCCGATGCGTGCGGCAGAAACTGCAATACCAGAGGGAATGTTCGACAAAAAATACTTCTCAGATCTTTCTGTCGGAACTGTATGTAGCATATTAAACTTGAATTGACACTATCAACAGTTTATACAATCGCGCTCTATCATACAATGTATCAAAATAAATTACCCCTAAATCGATGTGAAATCTTGGTGGTTTGACTATGGCATTGACAAGACGAAATATGAATCTGCTGGATTTGAAATTACACCCATGTGTAATTTGGACAACAAATTACTGAGTCTCTACGATATATTAATTGCCTCCAGTTAAGGACTTAAACTGAGTATTAAAATGTGGCAGAGCTAAACCACTTCTCTGTTTATTCCGTAAGGGATTACAAGGCGTGATTGAAATCAAAGTAGAAATTAACCTTTTTCACTTTAAAAACAAAAACAAACTCACAAAAGCCCAGTTCCCGTCCAATACACATTGGCCAATAGCCATATTTCCGCACTGAAAGTAAAAAGTCTGTCAAATACACGAAAAAAGTTAAGTGTTTTTTGTCCACGCCACAACGCGTTTCGGTTCAATGTGCACTCAGGATATTCACATAGTGTAACGTCCGTCCGGAATAATAAAATGTAGAAAAAACGTGTATGGACGCAACTAGACGCGTCATAAAGGTACCCTTTGGTTCAGAAGCTTTTGTTTAAAGCCACTGTTTTTACTAGTTTTGACAGGGTTTTAATATTTGCATGTTCGTTATAGTTATTCTGTATAATATCATTGCCCCTTGTTTTATTTCATTTGTGACTATATGTAAAGGGTATAAACAAAATGTGCATTTGTTTTTGGACTTTATTTCGAAATTCGTTTTACCTGGGCGTTTTCTTTTCTAATGAAGGCCTAGAAGAACGCACCCATGAATTATCGAAAAAATACTACCATAATAATCAGGAGAGTACCAGTTATAATACATTAACTCTTCACAATTAGCCTCATTTAAACTATTCAAAATAACTGAAGTCATAGATTTACATGGAAGCTCACAACTTGTCAGTAAAAGTATATAGTTTCAAAATTCAAATTCAAAAATCGAAACCCAATCGAACCAATTTCTAGGAACCCTATATCGACGGTCGCAAAGTTTGAACGTCGAACAGTGCGGAGTGGGCGCGCGCATGACACGCACGCGTTCTCCGAAGTGCGCGCGCAGTGTCGTGATCTGAAAACTGATTGAGTGCGTACGCGCCGCGTCGTGTGTGCTGTGTATGTGTGTGTGATTTATGTGGAAGTGCGTTTAGATATTTTCGGGTGAGTTTTTGTTCTAGGACAATTGGATTTGACTTTGTACAGTAAGTTTAGTTTAAGTTACTATTCTATCTTTGGTTCTTTGTGAAGCCATGATAATAGAAAAAACTTGTCCATCGTATCTAATGGCAGAGGTAAAGACATCTCTTCAACTTATTTCAAAACAAGGTAAAAAACTCTCTTTTAAATAATAATATTTAAGTTAATCAGAGTAAGATTACTTAAGCCATTATATGGAATAGAGAAGTTACAATTGACACGCCCAGGAACCCTACAATGATTTATATTGGTGGCATTGTAGGCGTGGATTGTAATTTGGCGTCTATTACTACTATACTATTATTACTATCTACCACTCTTTAGGGGCAAGAACGAGGAGTTCTTTAAGCAATGGATATTTGGGACAAAGGTGATGTTATGTCTAGTCTTTAAAAGAAAAGCGTAGTACCCTTAGGAAACTATTCTTCGTCTATGGCCGAATAATCTACGGTTATATGAAAACAAAGATAAAGATAAAGATAAAGATACATTTATTTGTGAGAAACATGTGTTACATTTTAAAAATGTGGTGTTACAATTATTTTTGTAGTGTCAACATGTCCTGCCGAATCAGGCGTACAAATTGCTTAAAATTACCTCATTTAACAATATTTAAATATAATAATTTAGGCACATCAATTTCAAATATTATGTTTATCTTGTAAATAATCATTAACACTATAGTATCCTTTAATACACAAAAATTCTTTAAGCTTTTTTTTAAATAAATTTGCTGTTAGGGTTTTATATGCATTAGGCACTTTATTATAGATTTTTGGGGCCATACAAAAAATACTTCTCCACATAAGGGTGGTTCGGGAATTATGCAAGCAAAGTCTACTATCGTCACGTCTGTTTCGTTTTGTGACATCCGATAAGTGTGGAAATAAATGTAAGTTTGTTCTAACAAATAAAGCTACCTCAAGAATGTAGAGACATGGGAGGGTCAAAATTTTATATTTCAAGAACATCGGCTTACAGCTGTCTGTGACTTGAAGTCCAAACATGGCACGGATACAGCGTTTTTGGTTTTTAAAAGCAATCTCCTTATCCACTGAATTTCCCCAAAAAATAATTCCGTATCTTAAGATGGATGCAACGAGACCGTGATAGGCTGTAAGTAGAGTATCTATATTAACTACTGGCGCGAGTTTGTATAGAGCATACGATGATTTACTTATTCGCTTACTGATCATTTCAATATGGAATTTCCAGTTTAGTTTTTTATCTATATGAAGGCCGAGGAATTTGGTGTTGTCTACTTCTTGTATTTTGGTGTTGTTGTATTGTATATCGAATAGCGGTGAGGTGTCTTTACGTTGACTAAAATGCATAATGTTTGTTTTAGATAAATTTATTTTTAAATTATTATTAATGAGCCAGGATATAACGGAAGACATTGATATATTAATGTCATTTTCATAGGTCTTTGGATCTTCACGAGCAATCACAATTGTACTATCATCCGCAAACAGTGTCATCGGATGTATGACTGATTTTGGTAGGTCGTTTATATATAGAATAAATAATAACGGTCCCAAGACACTGCCTTGTGGCACTCCGAATACAACACAACGCTCATCAGAGGTATAGGTGATCTCCCTTTTTGTCGTAATATCTAATTTTGTAATCGCCGTTATTTGTTTTCTGTTAGATAAAAAGGATTCGATAAGTTTTAAAGTGTTTCCTCTTATGCCGTAGTACTCTAGTTTATCTATTAAGGTTTTGTGATGTACGTAGTCAAAAGCCTGGGTCATATCACAAAAGATTGAACATACAGGTACACTTTTATCAACATTTAACATAATGTTATAAAGAAAATCATATATGGCCCTATTTATTGACATATTTTGTCTAAAACCTTTTTGTTCATGACACAGTAAATTATTCCTTTCTAGATATTGATTAATTTGATTATATATATATTTTTCGAATATTTTGGAAATAACAGATATTAATGCAATAGGTCTATAATTAGTTATTAATTCTTTGGATTCTCTTTTATGTATAGGTTTTATTATTGAAGTCTTTAAATTCTCTGGGAAAATACCGTTACTTATACATAGATTAAGGATATGGCTTAGATGCGAACATATTAAATTGCCCACACATTTTATAACTTTAGTGCCAATTTCATCTATTCCTTCACTATTTGTAGGTTTAAGACCTTTTATTATATTAAAAATGTCAATTGGTGAGCATGGTATTAAAAACATAGAATCACAATTGCGTTCTAGGTGGATAATATTTTTTTCAGGATCTTTAATTGGCGTGACTTTATTAACGAAATAATTATTGAACTGATTTGCAATAGTTAGAGGGTTAGTAATTAATGTTTGGCCGATTTTAATTTTTTCAATACTGTCTTGTGGGACATTGATTTTTTTATTATTTATGATTTGCCAAGTAGTTTTGCTTTTATTATTTGAAATTTTAATTTTGTAGCAGTTCTGAGCCCGTTTTGTTAATGTTGTAATTTTTTTTAATAGTTTGGCATAGTCTTTATATTTGCGATAATTTACTGTAGAGCGATTAAGACGATATTGCCATAGGAGGCATCTTTTCTTCTTAGTGCAAGTTTTTATTCCGTTAGACAACCAAGAAGGCTTTTTGTGAACTTTGAGAGTAACTAATCGAAAAGGGAAACAGAGATTATAAAATAATTTAAAATTATTGATGAATAAGTCATATGCTACATTAGCATTAGGTGTCTCGTATATCTCTGCAAAAGAAAGATTTTTTATGCAGTCTTTAAATTTCACGATATTTTCACTTGAATAGTCCCGTTTTCTTTTGCGCCAATACTGTATAATGCACTTCATGTTTATTGGGCATTCTATTAATTGGGCAGTGTGGTCCGATAGAGCAAATTCTATTACATCGGTCTTACACGGTTTAGTAAAGTTGTGTGCTATATTATCAATACAGGTCTGGCTTCTCATACGAGTTGGTTGTTCTAACGCTAATTTTAAATTAAAACGTAACAGTAGACATTTAAAGTCAAGGGCTACATTACTAGGTTGTAAAATATTAATGTTAAAATCACCAGCTATAATTACGTGGCGATATCTTTTGTGGTTGTTTATTTTTAGCAAGAGTTGTTCCATCTTAAGAAAGAAACCATTTAAATTATTAGCTTTAGGGGTCCTATATACACATATGACAACTGTTTTACAGTTAAGGAGTTCAATTCCACAACATTCAAACATACCTATTTGAGAGAGTTGGGAAATCTCTGGTAACTCCTTATATGAGTGTCCTATCCTCACCAGTATGCACGCTCCGCCTCTCCTAACTTCGGGTCTACTGTAGCAGGCAGCTAATTGGTAATTATGTATGTCAAGTTGACATTCGTAACCAGACATCATGAAGTGTTCGGTAATGCATACAATATCCACAGTTTTTCCTTTTTCTATCAGTTCATTAAGAGAGACAGTTAGTGCATTTGACTTAGATAGAAGACCTGCGATATTTTGATGTAACACATATAAATGCTTCTTCGCGAAAAAGATGTTCAGTATTGCGTTTTGCAATACATTTAGATTCTTCTATTTTATTAGGAAAACAGCAGGAATCACAGTTATTTGTGCTACAGTAAAAGAGTTCGTTAACATATTTTTTTAGATTTTCAAAGACGTTGCGCATACCATAGTTATTAATTGTGCCTTTTAATTTAGAGAACATAGAATAGTCGTACTTTAATCTTAAATTTGAATCAAATAAGTTTATATAGTTATGTGTATCTACATCTAAATACAATAGATTACAGAAACTTTCAATTCTCCAGTTAAACATTGCATTATAATTACTTATTTTATATGTAGGGGCACACAGTATAATGTTCGTGTGCTGTAAAGGTAATAATGTTTCTCTTATGTTGATAATCATATCAATATGATTATTCGTTTTACGAAAGTCTTCTGGGCCTATCATGATAATACAGAGATCTTCTAATGTGTAGTCTACTAGTTTTGTATTTAAGTTATTAATAAGTTGTCGTATTCCGCAGTTGGGAGATAAGTAGTGACATATTTGAAAATTTGGAAAGGTTTCTTCAGCCAAAGACAATATGTTGTTGGTTTTATTGCTGCTTATGATGCAAAGTTTTGATATTTTCTTGGGTTTTGAGCATAAATTAATCGTTGGAAGGGTTGTGTCGTTACTGATGCCACGTGGGGATTCTTTATTATGTGCAATTATTGCATTGGTTTTATCAGACTTCCTTGTTGGTTCTGATTTACTCGTAGGATTTGATGTTAAGGATTGTGGCTTAAGATTGCCTGGTGTACGGTGGAGATTTTCTCTTGATGGAGTCGATTTATTCAATTTACGTTGTTGTGTACTTGATTTAGTGAGTTCTTTAGTATTTATTTCTTTTATAATTTTTTTAAACTCCGAATTCTCTAACGTCAAGTTATTTATTTCTTCGTGAGCATTTACTAATTTTTGCTTGAGGTCTTCAACTTGTTTTTTAAGTTCAATAACTTGTAATTCATTGTCATCATCTGACAAATAGGGCAGACTACTTGTAGTGCCATCTAGTGTGCAGTTATTTGAGTTACTAGATCCTTCTAATACATTGATATCTTCAGCTGATATTGACCGTGTCGTAGGTTTCCTTCGAAGTGTTATATTATTAAAGAAATCCATATTTTAAATTTGAGAAATATGGAAAAAGTACAAACTGTTTCACTGTGATTCGAACGCACGACCACGTCGATATCTTTCTAATGATACAAAAAGCGAGCGCGGTACGCACCACGCTATTTATGCATTTACGATAGTGGTTGAAATAGGTAAGTCCTTTTTTAAAGTTTCTGGTAACAAATTATGCCGCTTTTATTTGAATGCGGTTGTTCGTTACTTTTTTCAAATTACTCACAGTTTTTGAAAAATAATTGTGATGGTTTTTTAATAACTAGTACTTGTATTATCCTATTGGTTTTCGTTTAAATTCACATATTTACACTTTATCAAGTTCACAAATAGTTTGAAACACAGTTTAGTTTATGTAGTTATTAAGTTGTTTACACCAAAATTTGCACTTTGTTATTATTGGTTTTTTTTATGAGTAATTGTTAATATTCTGTTTAGATAACACTTTCACTTATGTATTAGGGTTCACGCTTGCTGAAACACTTCCTATAAAGCTTGAATTACAACTTTAACTATTTATTATATGATTTAAAACACGGAGCCGATGTTACTTCTCCAAAGTATTTACTTTATACTAGTACTACTAAAAACAATCCTAAGTTCTTGTTCCCTATTACGTCACCCAAAATTAAGAATTTCTACGCAAAAACACCTAGATTCGAGACAAATATCTGCGGATCGCAGAAATTTTAGTCCCATGCGGAAATCGAACGTGCAACCCTTAGAGCAGCCGTCCGATTGCTTAACAACTGCGCTAATTAGGGCGTCAAAATTTTACCTACTACTTTTAAAACAATCCAAAGTTCTAGTTCTCTATTTTATGCTACAACAAAATATAAATTACGTTACACTATAACAGTACCCTTCATTGTGGCGTTCTAAGAGGGAGGCTTTTGTTTAACAGTGGACGTCTTTCGGCTGATGATGATGATAACAACACCTGCAATAAAACCAAAAGCTAAAGAAGACTAATAACACCTACCGCCTACCGGTCATGCTCATCTTAATTGCAATCCAATACAAACATAACAAATCAAAACCAACTTAACATAGTATTCTCATTTCTCACATTATATTAACTCAATTTAGTCAACTTAAGTATTAATTAAGCTACTAATTTAGGGAAATGGATCCGATAAGCTTAACGTTCAACCTGTTTTAGAAATGACTTCAAATTCAAATCTTACTTAATATAAATATTTTTGGTTAAATGTTTGTTTTACAAGTACCTACAGGCAGGTAAGTGTGTAAGCTTCTAACGTAATAGGTTAACTTCCGCACAAACTTGTTAGTTAAGCACACCGCTGGAACTTTATGATGTCTACTTAAGCTACTGTTACGAAGTTGAACATAAAAATGTAAGTTAAGCTTTTGAATTATTTAGCGGTTTTCAACAGGGTGTTTGAGGTCGTACTTCATCGTCATGGGTGCAGTTTTTATGGTAATACTACCCCATAAAATGTATTTTCGAATCTGTTCTATCTCATCTCTCCAGTTCATGGTGTGTCTTTTTCTTTTTACATCTGTTCTCAATAGTTTAGGATCCTTGCGTGGCATTATTTCAAGGCTTCATATTATAATTTATGACGTCAAAAAATTAAGGATTGTCTTGGTATTTTCTGAGGCTTTTCTTAATATATAAAAGACGCAAGGAATAACCATTGAAGATAACCTTCACTAAAATGTAGTAAAAACTTGTTAAAAACAGATACTATTAAAATTGCTGTATGTAGCTGGGGATATGTTTTAACGCCTATAACATACATGCCATGTAAATGCAACCGGAGAACACTTAACATTATGGATAACACTCATGAAAGTATCATAATAAAATTTCTCGCTATACAATTTTCTTTGCCATCGTGGGAGTATAAACAGTCATGAATGCCACATCCATAAACGCTTAGACTAGTAACAAATATCTGCAGATCGCACAAATATTTACTCGTGCGTGAACCTGAAACAAAGCACCTAAGTCCAATTACTTTGCTACTGCGACAACCGCGTCGTGGTTTGCGTGTTCATTATATTGTCCAAAGAAATGTACTGCGAGTATGTCTTTAAGCGCGTAGGATTTGTATCTGAAGAATGACACATGGGAAGAATCCAATAATAATAGAAGAACGTTTATTTTATTTAATGAGGTATAGAGCCTAACCTAGTCTCCAGTTTGCAAGGGGATCCAAAGAATCAAAAAACCAATATTTTACTCTCCACGTCTATTGTAATAAAGGCATTTAAAGTCATAGGAACCTTTTCACTTACCATAGTTAATACCTATAGAGCGTTTAATATAAGGGGCAGCCTTTGTTAAACAGTGGCCGTCTTCCGGCTGATGATGATAAATAGAGCAAAATAGTATTGCCAAAGAGAGGAAACGGAATTTCCAAATATGTTGGATATTTTTTTTTACATAAGTGCATTTCAATATTCTTTATTACGCACCATAATACATAAGTTTACTTCTTTAGGCGTACCTAAAGGAAGTTTAAGCTACAATCTGAGCAATTTATCCAATATTTGACTTAACAAGGAATTGGTAAAGCTCCTTAAGTTATAAATTAGTAATCTTATGTCCCCACATATTACAATATTAATCGTCGGTTGCCCACATCATTTCCCGTGATTATAATCTTGTTGATAATTATGTCATTTTCTCTTCCGACAGCGTGAAGCTTTATGTACGAGTGGGTAAAACACGGGGTTTATACAGTTATCAGGTTCTTTAGCCAAAAAGTAATTACGTAGGAAATGATGGGAAGGTATTATTAAAATTCAATTAAAGCAATTTGAACGCGCTCGAGAAAAAAATACTCTTATTTAATTTGGTTAATGAGGCTCAAATTAAAATTAAAATTTCGATTAACAATCTCAAAAGCTTTACTAAAATCGGTCTTAAGAGTACCTAAACTCCTTTCTATTTTACAACGTCCATCCATTCTTTGGCTTTTATATTCGCGCATAAACCGTCAATCACACCAAACAGCGTATATTTTAAAACCAGGCCAAAATTATGAAAAAATATAGGACCGATACTTTCAGTATTACCATTAAAGTAGCATAGATACCTAGTGTATGTTATTGTAACTAATGAGAACAGTATTCTAAATTATGCACTGAATAATGCATGAGCGTATATTCATAAAAGCGGTGTAAAAGGAAGCTCGTACACACATAGATATTAGCGCACTGAGGTGTTGAAAAGCTTGTTTGACAGTGGTTGTTTTTTCTTCAATTTTTGTCCATACTCTTTTATAAAATGCACACTATGCGTTTTTGTTTGTCGTTGCATTAGATGTTTTTTTGATGATAACTTTTTTGGCTTCTTTTTTATTTCATTTGTTTGAATGCTTTAGTGAAATAAGAAATAATATTTATTTATTCATCATAAATTATGATCAAGTTTTAAAACATTTGGAAAGGCATGGTTATTTATGCATAATTGTTTATCAAGTACTAAAATTATAATATTACCAAGAGCACTTACTTTAAATACCTGTTTGATTTCAGACTACATGTCAAAAAAATGGTGTACTGACTTCAACTGATTTACAATAAAAAAACAAATAATTGCAAAGATAAAAACTGCTATTTAAACTCATTAGAATCAGTCAATCACCTACACTTTTCCATCCCAGAATAGCTTACCCTCAAACCTCAACTATCGAAATAAAAAAAACAATAGCAAAGATTCCAGTTAAAACCGCTTACGACCGGATTATAATGGCTACACCACGCCCTAATAACGCACGCATCGTTGGTAAAGAATTAAAAATTGCAAATTTTGTCCATAATGAGTACTTGTTGGCACACTGGGAGCTTTCGTTGTCTGTGTATTACGTAGGCTTTGTTTTTGTGGTTGGTAGTTTATTATCGTGTACAGATTAACGTTGTATCTTCTTTTTGCAGCTCTAGTTTGGTCTCAATTTTGGCGTGTATTGCACTATTAAGAGCTGGTATGGCTTTGCGTTCAATATTGTCATGAACATTCGCTTTGACTCTTTACGAGTGGAATTGTTTAAACGCTTTTCTGTCTTCCTTTTTACCCTCAACCCTTTTTGTTATCCGGACAAAATCCTTTGACCATTTGGCTTTTGATATATATACGGTATACAGCAAGCAGGTGTGCGCTGAAAGTAATGCATTAAAATATTAAGTCAATACATTTGTGTTTACATGGTATAATTATCATGCAAGTTTGCTTATATAAAATACAAATTGTTTTATTTTAACTCTTCAAGGTTAACTTTCTTAATTCATGGTCCTGGTCAAACTACATCACTATACAAATAAGAGGAAACAATTAAAACACAATGACTATATAAACGTCAACATTGAAGTTATCATATAAACTCAGAAAGAAAGAGTGAGATCGTTAATGTTTACTTTATAGGCAGCAAATGTTTAAATTGCAGAGGAAATGAACGAAACTAAAAGTGAAGGCATAAGGGAACACCTTTCCACTTTCATGTAAAAAGAAACGATTTGCGATAAGGGTTCCATTAAATCCAAACGATCGCTTTTTGCGTTTTACCGTTTGGACATTTTCAATAATAACTTTTTATTTTTGTCTAATGGCCAACTGGCTCAATCGAGACATCAGTCATCGGACAACATGACTGTATTTCCTGAAGAATTAAGCAAAGGTGTAACGCCCACAAAAATATTATCAGTGAAGACGAAGCAAAAATGTCTTTCATATAAAAAAAATACATTAACTGGAATAACGATAAGTAAGCAGAAAATGAGAAATCTATTCTTCATATAATATATCAACATCTAAATTAATCTAATACAGATCAAAATATTAACTATGATACATCATGAGTGCTTGTCGATGCAGACGCCGCGGTTAATGATTAAGTATTAGATAACGGTACCATGTACTTATCACAGCTTCCAGGACATTACCCTCGTTCCAAACCGACAGGAAGTTATGACAGTAACAATAAATAATGTGAGAACTTCCTACTTGCGGTAAACTTGGAAATCATTTTTTGAGGACCTCAAAATTGGGTGAAGTAAGAGGTAGAAATCAAAATTAAAACGTTCAACTTACCAATGCTAAAAGTTTTTTCGGGAGTTTCTATATAAACAGGACTCGTACACGTGTCATTCTTGCAAATTTATTTTTGCCTATCATAGAAGTGCTATGAATATTATTGAATATGAGACAAAAATTTTGACATTCATCTGGCACGATTCTAACCTGAAATATCTGTATGCTAATAAAAAGATTATATCATAAAGTAACCCACTCCCTCTTATGTAAAGTGAGATGCGATTGTTTTGGAATTTTCGGTAGTTTACCAAATGTAACAAGAATAAAAAAATAACATTTGGTTTGCTCAAGCACGTATGTATAATTGTATGGATAATCATTTGTTAAGCAAAACAAGAAAAGAGTAAAACGGCAAAATACCTTAGAAAGATAGGTCTTTCCAATGAATAATCAAGAGAGAATTTTATAAGCTTTTCCGTTGTAGGAACCACAAAGCTACACCATGTCTGCTAGGACCTTTACACACAGTTCTTGGCAGTGTCGCTAACTTTGTAACTGAGTTTAGTTCCGTGTCGCCGCCTTTGTTCCCCAGCGTCAGTGTAACTACACAGATCGAATTAGAAAACATGACAGTATCTATAGAGTCATTATTTCTATGCTTTTATGGGGTACCAAGGAATTTCGTTGGTTGTGGTAGTCAAATCCCTAATCTGGTTTGAATAGGCCAATATTAAAGTTACGGAAAATGTGTATAAACATTTTTAGCTGTTATTGAATTGACGCTCACTTTTAAGCTTAAAATGGTTGGTTTTAATTATCCTCAAACGTGCAACACATTTTTAAAGGATACCAAAATTACAGTATTGTATAGAAATGTAATAGAAATTACTTCACATTCAATTTGCATCAATGGACATGAGGTAACACTACATTGAAAACAATACATTCTCAAAAGCCCAATTACCTCCTTACCACGAGCGTGAAGTAGCATAGCACAAAAATCGTTACAGACACGATGATACAATTATCTGAGAGCAGCGATTAAATTAAAAGTAGAACCGGGAACGGGTTGTTCCGGCCAGTTACGGCGTAAAGCTGTGTGCACAAGAGTGCAGCCAGTCAGCCGTAGAAGTGCGTTAGATTGGATATTGGACGAATACCTTGGTTATAGGATTGGGATCCAATTTTCGATGGATCACTTTGCACGGATTTTTTTCGGTACTCACCTTGTTGTGTGACCTTTTGATGGTGCTTCATATCATTCTAGTCCTCGCACTATTCTTTTGATTACTACTTTATTATATGACTAAGATTACATATGTACTTCATTTGGTGGTTTGTTTACTAATATGTAGGTAATCTAAGATAAGTTTGGAAACTCTTATCTATTATATATAAATAAATAGAGCCTACTCCATGTATATTTTATTAGCAAACACGACTATTATTGTTCTGAGTTTCATCAGATTGCCTCTAAAGAACGTCTGTGAACTCTTGCAGAACTTGATTATGAACTGTGCATGACAATAATCTCTTTGTACCATTGCGCTTTTGCCTTGAGCTTTTGAAGAATTCAGGCATACTTCGAAATACTGAAGTCTTGGATTTGGCTAAAAGCAACCGTGCTTGGGTCAACCCTCTCCTTCATCATTAAGATTTAATGAGTCGATACAATCTTAGCAACTTTCGCTTTGAAACTATTAGCTTAGTGAACATCTAATTTATAATAGTTTCCTGTGGAAAACATGTTATTAAACTCATGTGGGTTCTTATCTCTTAGGATTACAGATGGTTGTTATAACTCTTCAGACTTCGTCATTACTGTGTGATTTTTCTCACGATGTTTTCCTTCGTAAAGTTAGTAATTCCATCAATATGGTGTAACAAAATTATTATGAATAGATGGGCTCTTAATAATCAGATTGGCTATTAATTTAGATGCATTCTGCAAAGGTGGAGATTATTTTACGATTACACCTTCGAGTAGGCTAGCAATCACTAGTTTCCATGCCGTGGGTAATAAGTGACTGAGAGATTTTGTCACAGCCATTATTAGTAGTCGTAGCAGTCGACTGCCTCGTCGCGACTGCTGTACATGAGGTCCTGGGTTCAAATCCCGGGTCGGGCAATGTTATTGGAATTTTCCATTAGATAATTCTCAGTAGCAGCACGGAGTTTGTATTTGTGCTCGGTTGATGGCAATACGCTCATCCCCTATTACGAACCAAAAATACTGTTTTGTAATTTTGTTTAATGCGTCCTCTGAAATTTGTAAAGCTTGATACATTGTCTATAGTTTCAAATCCACACACACACACATCTCCAACAGCCAAAACTCCAGTGTACAAGAGCTCTTAAGGTCGAATTAAGCTAATCTTAACCCATAGCGTGGCCGAGGTAGTTTTGTGAATGGAATAGCCCCTAATTGGCCCGCCGGCTATTACGTTAAAGGTAGATAACCCTTGAAATGCTGCTTATTAATCGGTTGATGAGTACGTGAGGCATCTTCGGGTACAAATGCGCCCGTTTAAGTTGTTCACCTGTAAAATTATAGCAAGAAAGTATATAGAAAATATGTCCCATTGGCCACTATTCCTGAAATCGTTGGTACCTACTAGTTTTAAATTGTAGTTAGAAACGTATATTTTATTATTTCTTCTTCTTCGCATCGACATGAGTTATGTCTAAAAAAACAGGTCATGCCAATGCCGTGGTGTAGAGATTGGCCGGTCAACAAAGTTGGTAGCGAGGTTGATCACTCGTGGAGGCACTCTACTTACATCCCTTGGATTTTTTTTTAAATAATAATATTAGATAGAGAATACAGTTGCTGCACAATGTTGGTTAATAAGTACATTGGCACAGTCTAGATAATAGTTTAAAATATTGTGTGAAAACAGCGAATTCACTAACCCCTTTTCCAGTATATATTCGCCTTTAATACTACCCCGGGTTTTAACTTAAAATTGGAGGAATATATTTTTTTTTTTTTTTTTAAAAAAACGTCGCCCCACACTAGGAATTTCTCCTGTATCGTGGGTGCGTTTCACAAACATGAAATATCACAAACACAAACACCCAGACTCGGGACAAACATCTGTGGTTCGCACAAAGTTTTGCCCCGTACGGGAATCGAACCCGCAACCCTTAGCGCGGCAGTCCAATCGCTTAGCCACTGCGCTAATCAGGTCGTCAAATTAACAATATTACTATGTAACAAACTACATCAACAGGGCAAGCTTGCGACAAAGCTGCATCTATACAATTTTCTGACGGGAACTCTACCTTTGAACTAGTTTGGTCCTCATAGTGCGATTTGCATGCTTATTACATTGAAGCTAGAAGAAGTATAGAATATGGAGTAAGGAGATAGTATCGTATCAAAATATTAGTTAGATACTATTGTTATAGAGACAGTTTTTTTTTTTTTTTTTTTTCTAAAAAACGTCGCCCCACACTAGGAATTTCTCCTGTGTCGTGGGTGCGTTACACAAACATGAAATATCACATACACAAACATCCAGACTCGGGAAACACATCTGTGGGTCGCACAAAGTTTTGGCCCGTGCGGGAATCGAACCCGCAACCCTTAGCACAGC
The DNA here is from genome assembly GCA_946251915.1 of Abrostola triplasia. NCBI lineage: Eukaryota > Metazoa > Arthropoda > Insecta > Lepidoptera > Noctuidae > Abrostola > Abrostola triplasia. The sequence goes on along the minus strand of OX276434.1, from coordinate 756,449 downwards.
AGTCCAATCACTTAGCCACTGCGCTAATCAGGTCGTCAAATTAACAATATTACTATGTAACAAACTACATCAACAGGGCAAGCTTGCGACAAAGCTGCATCTATACAATTTTCTGACGGGAACTCTACCTTTGAACTAGTTTGGTCCTCATAGTGCGATTTGCATGCTTATTACATTGAAGCTAGAAGTATAGAATATGGAGTAAGGAGATAGTATCGTATCAAAATATAATTTAGATACCTACTATTGTTATAGAGACAGTTAAGTGTTCGTCTAGGCGTCTATATTGTCATTATGCCTGTAAGGAAGTTGATGTTTGAGGAAACAAATCGTTACGTCGATGTACGCATTTAAACTAAATTGTAACAAATAATATTAAGTATATTTATTTTATTAGTGCAGTGGCTAATTAAAGCTTCGATTCCCGTCCAGGATCAATATCTGTGTGAACAGCTGATGTCTGTACGAGTGTTTTCGTATGTGATATTTCATGTATTTTATAAGCAACCACGAAACTACAGGAGACATTCTTAACTGCGGGGCGAGATATTTATAAAAAAAAAAAGAAAAACAAAAAAGTTATTATACATTCGATAATTAGAAGAAAGATCGTTATCAACTGTAATTTAATTACGTCTAGAGGAAACGCGACGCCTTGTCGAATAAATCGCGGGTATTACCAACGCTGTCAAGAATTAATTTACAATTCCATACCTCTAATAAAGACGTAATAACATCCCGCTTTGGTCACATCCGCTGTACGTACCTACCGCAGTGCTGTAGTGTATCTTCCTTTTAAAGCTGGGGGGCTCGTAGCTACGTGGCGATCAGCAAGGTTAAGCCGTGCTGGCTGCGGTCAGTCCTGTGATGGGTGGCCGTTTTCATATCGAACCCCTCTGCGCTTCGGAAAACACGGTAAGGTGTCTGTTCCTGTGCCTGATCTCTCTGGTTGTGTCGGTCTACCATCCCATCGGACTATGAGAGTGAGGGAATAGGGATTGCACCTGTGTTTGCGCGCATACATGTGCAATATGCATGTGTATATCCTGCGTAGTTGGCTAGTCTCGGAAATTCGGTCAGGAGAACATTGTTGCCCTCCTACATGACGACTTAATGACTCTGAAATAGGTGGTCATTGTAGAGGCTTGAACTAAAATTGTCAGACAAGCTAATGACTTAAATTTTTCTCAAAACTGCTAAACTTATTTTGATGGAATTTGATAAGTGAATAACTGCCAATCCGTCGAAAACAGGTGTTTAACACATATAATGCCTTGTCAGCCACATATGGCTGACATTTTCCAAACCAATTGAGCCGTGTCAGCCATATATGGTAGACACTATTATTTATTTATTTATTTTACCATTATAATATGCAAAATGTAACGAAAATACTAAATAAGATATTACTCATACTCCATAGACGTATTTTATGAAAAAAGAAAAAAATTTTTCATTTGTTAGAGCGGCATTATATGTGTTAATCCAGGAAAACTGTAAAACACACGATAAAGATTTCCAGGCGAAATTGCGAGTAAAACCTAGACATATCTATTTTCTTTTTTCCTGTAGTAAGTACTAGGTTCGATGTAACACTCAACCATAAATCGTTTTGAAGCGAAACCAGTGTAGATTTTCCGAGCGGCAGCTATCTCATTATCTAGAAACACCGAGTAACCAATTAATTAAGTAAAATAAACACCGTCCGTGGAAAGTGCGTGGGAATTTGCTCGCAGATCAAGTATAACTGGTTCGATTTCCGGACGGTGAACGATTTTTATTTAAACCATATTGGTTCTCGTTATGTCATTAGGGATTTCCTATGATTAACTAATGGATATATCACGGGTTATAGAGATTCTTGTGCATTTTCACGTCCGACGGATTTGGAACACAAATTCCATATATAATTATTTTCTCTTCTGTCGTTGGAAAGCAATATGTGCGGTGACACACCCTGTGCAAGTCCGATACCATTAAGATCAAAACAAGGGGCTAATAATGAGCAATGACTGGTTGGGTAAGGCTGGTTTGACCCTTACGGGGTGTCCGTACACGGGAGACCTGTACGGGTAGCGCCCGCAGTGCTCTGAAACGAGGGTTTAGTACGATACGGTTGCTAGAACTTGGGTAGAACACACGACGCGAACTGCCGCGTCGCTACGAAACAAGGTACTAGTCCCTCACGTGTCTCCGTTCCGAGAGCACGTACGGACACCACCTAAAGACACTAATTGGTCTTCAACTCTCCTGGATTCAAAGTAAGACTATGATAGAAGTTTCGGTTAGTCTTAGTATGACAAAAAAATGTTTTAGCTTTATATAAATTATTTAGGTAAATGTTCTACAATGTTTTGAAAAAATACTTAATGTATCACAGTTCTTAGAGCGCTAGTTATCACCTGAACCTTTCCCTCTCATCCAAGTGAAAGCTAATCTATAACTGGATACTTAACAAAGTAAGGTGTAAATTACTGCCTTCGTTATATTACGATCAACACTAACCCCGGTCACGACTCCGCCATATATAGACTGCTGGTTACTAACAATTATGGAGGGCCATGGGAAATAGCGCGTACAATGCGTCTGTATCTAGGAATCGGTTTCACTGATGAATTTATGGTATACCTCGTTGGTCTAGTGGTAGCTAAGCGCGACTGCTGAGCATGAGGTCCTGGTTACGTTGACGTTTGATAAGAGTGAAACCCCATAGGATTAAAATATGAACTTTACTTATGGCAATGATCGGATATATAACTGACCCGTTCTTCTGTTTAAAAATGAATATAACAGGCACTAGAACACCTTTGAGACTTTTGTCAAAAACACACCTACCAAAGCCATCGCTTGTATCAATCAAAACTCAAAGCACGTTAAATCAGTCAATGAGTTCAATATTTCCAATCGTTGTAAAAACACTCAGTAGCTTCACACGAAAAAAAAAGATATTACCGAAGCACTCGGGGGAATGCCAGACAGGATGTTGTGGTCTAGGAGTACCCACTGGAACCGGCAGGTGTCGATCGTTACCGATTGCAGTGCACCACACCTGTACCTGTGATTTGTAGTACTGTGGGTAGGAGATTTTACGATGTTTCTTTGGGAGATCACTATGAAGCTTAATCAATAGGAACTCTACATTTGTAAGTAGGTAGTACTAGGGCTGTTGTATAGCTGTGAGCTAGCAGCCATGTTTTAAACTTTTGATTAATTTCTGAGTTTTTTTTACCTACTCCAAAAAGTATTATTTTGATATCTCTCGGTAGGTACCTACTACGATCCATTGAAATAAGGTAATTTTATATAAATTTCTTTTTAATTGAAAGTCACTGACCTAGAAAAATGGATTTTCCTCAGTAAACTCTGAAACATCCAAAACTTTCCTTTTTAATAACGGCCAAGGTTAAAATATCTTTGAATCCTCCCGTAAAACACAAAAGTTGCTTAAAACTCTTTAGAATTATGATTGGACCACAGAATAAACAGATGCAGAAGGATCACTCATAATATAGCAAGAAATTGGTAGTAGCTGTTGACTTTATACTTATAAGAAAGTTTTAAGATTCAATACTTAATACTTTATTTCATTCCATAATAGTACATAGGTGGACTTATAATATATTAAAGATTAGATGGGATTATAACAATTCAATCAAAGCTAGCGTAGCTAGGTATTTTTAAACACGCCTAAAATACAAAGGAAACTCTAAAGGTGCGTATCCACCTCACACCTGTAACATTTCGACGAACATTCCTCCGTAACTGTAACAAAGCTGCGTAACAAAAGATTGCATTCTCTCCAAGAAACTGAAGTTACGGCAAATCTTCGGAGAACTGTAACGTCCTCATGTTACAAATGTGGACGCACCTTCAGAAGGAAAACCCTTATTCCTAATAATAATTGCGGCCTATAAATGTAAAGTAATGGCAATAGGATCAACCCCAATTACATAGGGACCTATAACATAACTGGCGAAATGTGGGTGTACCATACACTATAGCCTACCCCTTCGGGGAATAAAGGTGTGATGTTATGTTATGTTTTAATCCTATATAGGTTTATGACTCTGAGTAAGATAAAATCTGGACCTAGTGCTAATAATCACCTTTATTTAACCAAGCTTCGAGATCGATGCTAGCTCTTTCTGCTAAGGGTTGTTCTCTTCCCTATTCACAATCGGTTAGAATCCTTCGTATTTTAGTTTCGGGTGTCTCGTGTAAACCAGACCTTCTGACAATTTTTTACTCTGTGATCGATGGGTCTCAAAAACGACTTAGAAGTCGTTGTTTACGTATCTACCGCCACTTTGTAAGAAACACAAGCTTTTAAGGGGTTCCGTTTTGTTTTTGTTATTTTAATATCACTGAGCTATTTAACTTTTTTTTATACTTAATATTGTATCGCGAATCACGTCGGATAAGTTAAGAACTTTCTTGTAAATATTAAATTTTATGTTTGTAAACTTCGATATTAATTAAAACTACGAACGACCTTATTGGCGTAGTGGCTAAGCAATTGGACTGCTGCGTTAAGGGTTGCGGGTTCGATTCCCGCACGGGGCAAAGGTTTGTGCAATCCGCAGATGATTGTCCTGAGTCTGAGTGTTTGTGTATGTGATATTTCATGTTTGTGAAACGCATCCACGGTACAGGAGAAATTCCTAGTGCAAATAAACGTTTTTTCAAAAAAAATACCAGCTTTAAATAAAGAGGTTTTGTATTTTATAACTGACTTTAAAAAGAAGGAAGTTCCATGTTCGTCAGGGTGAATTGTTTTTTTAATTTTTTTCCAAGGCTTGTTGACATTTGAATTAATTTCTTGTAAAAAAATATTTCGCAGATTAACAATTAAAGGTTAAGCATCGTGAGAATTACTAAAGAGCCTAGATAATACAAATGTAACGCTTGTTAGAAAGTATAATAAAGTCATTACAATTTTTAATTTACAGGTGGGGCGAAAAGCTCCGGATGGGAGAAAATGCAAACAAAAAACATCAATCTCAGTCAAGAACAAAGAAACAAAGACAATAGTGATATTCAGGTGAACAAAACAATTCTAACTACGTATCAAGTAGGAAACGTTAACAATAGCCTTTATAATGACCCCATTTGAAAGTAATTAACCGTACAATGTGCTCATTAATTTTCGGTACCGATTGAACTTATAACTTATTCAGTCGCCAACACAGCGTCATCTAGTTTAATAATTGAGAACTACATCGACACCTACAATCAACGCCATTGCATCTCTTAGTAGTACAAGTAGAAAGTTATAGATGGCGCTGTTTTTAATTTAAGTAAACTGGAGTAAAATTAAATGCTCGTTTCTGTTATACAGAAAATGGGCCGCCAAGAACCTCAGGGGCTGTCAATCGAAGGGTCAGTGCACGATCAGGCGGTATACCCGAACCAAGTCACGGCGCCGGCCATCGGTTCCACGTATTACGGTCAGTATGCAATATGAAAATTAAATAACAAAGCACACTTCACACGATGAACTATTCTTTGAATTGCCTTTATTAGAACTTCGATTGATTTACATTAATTTCTGGACGATAGTGTGGGACTGGAGGTTTTCTTGAATTTACCTTAAGGTGACTTGTTTTCATATTATTAAACAAAAATATAAAGTAGTTCCCTGCATACATTATATACTTATGTATGTTAGGTACATATGTACATACGTAATTTTAGGCAATCAACTAACACACTATTTATTTTAGGAGAGCTTATACTCTAAGTGAAAAGTTTTGGAAATTAAATAAAGTATTCTTAAACAAATACAGAGACATTTTAGAATTGTAACATTGATAATATAGTTACATACAAAATTTAATTAGGTACCTACTCAGTTGCAACTGTTCCAGTTGGTAGCATTTAAACTAGATTTCATAACGTAAATGTATTACCTACTTATAAAAAGTTAGGTATCTTCCTAAGTTAATAAGATAAGACTTCTTGTGACCATCTCACTACAAAACGAGAAACGAGAACTATGAGAAGTCATACATAAGAGGATCTAGCTCTGATTACCATGCTTCCTCACTATGTGTTGATGATTTCAGACTAAATAGAATCACGCATGTATTCCTAGAAGTGGTAGATAGAAGTGCAGATACCTATAGTAACACCTACAATCCGCCAGTTATTTTAAAGGTTCCAATGTAATAAGGGGCGAGTCTATTGCCATCAACCGGGCACAAATCCAGACTCCGTCCGGTAGTAGCGCCTAGCGGTCACTAAACCGGCAGTTTCAGACCACGTCTGGTTTTACCCGCAATCTCATTTTACTGTAATACAGGAGAGAAGATTAATATTGTGTTTAATAGTTTATCTAGCTATGTAATATGTTACTCCAATATGGTGTGGTCATCAACTCGTCTCTTCATGAAAGAGGCATTCAAATTCGATCTTTAAGCTCATCTCTATACCGTTTAATATTCCTTGTAGATCGACCCACCCTTATAACTATACCTTTTTTTTCGGAGCCCACTTCCACCGCATCCTATCATTTGAAACCGTCTAATTTTTTACTAATTCATGTATCCTCCAACAAAAAACGTGCGAGCAGGATGTGCTTGGTTTATACTTGTAATTTATGCGTGCAAGAATGAGATGGCGATACGGTTGTGTTACAATGTTTTCCAGCAGCGTAGACGCAGTACAGTTTGGGATTTCGTATGGCTTCTTTGGGGAAAATAATAATATTTATGACAAAGTAGTGCTCTATTGCTTTCGGCAGACTTAGTATTTATATTCTAAGCTATCTATTATCTAGTGTTAGTCATAAAATACTTAGGTACCTTCAGTATAAAATACTTTTACTAAGTAGGTAACCGTAATGTGAAATTATAATTAAACATCTATACAATACTCCAGCTCAATTCATAAGGATAAGCCTTACTTTTCTAACAATAATTTAACCATATACAAAAAAACATAGACCAGAAACCCCTAGACACAAAAAACCAAAAAAAAACATCCCTCCAAAAAGGCTTCATACAAACACAGTGAGACACAGTGCTGCGCAAGAGTTGGCATTGAGCAGCCAACACGGACAGACGTACCGTGCGTGATCAGAAAACTTAACTCAGATCAAATCACAGCCTCAATGGACATACGTGTTCGCGAAACGGGAAAGCCGATAACCTTATATTTACAAAGCGATTAAAAAGTATTTACTTAAGAGCTGATAGTCTGTGGTGCACAGTTTTCAAAATTACTTTTAGTGTGGAAAAAAATGTTTTAAGTCCCAGTGTATTTGAGTGTGTATTTTGGAGTGTATTTGTGTTTTTTTTTTGTTTTGTGAGTTCAATTTCGACAAGCTGGATCCGCGCAGGAAAGGGATTTTAGGATCCCCGATCTCCTACGAGTATTATGAAAGTAAGTCTAATTTAATAAACAAAACGGAATTTAGAGCAATATCATTTGACATCATATAAAAAGTCCGATAAAATATAAACACTATACCTACTTTTAATCTGTTTGCTGACTTTGTCACATTGAAAATACTTTTTTGCCAATAATCGTGACAAAACAAATAAAATAACTTGCAAGTTTTCTAACCTCAAAACGAAGGCTTATACACTAGTTCATTGGTGTCAAGAACGTTAGTAAACACTTAGATCTCTGTCGATGCTCACGTGGGACAACTTAGTGGAACAGTTCGCGATCTAGTTCATAGATGGCGCTGTTTAATGGATCTATACGAGCTTTAGACAAAACTTTTGTACTATGTTATAAATGTGTATCATCAATGAGATTCTAACACTGGCCTACAAATTAAGTATCACACTTTTAAAATTGTAATAACTTTTTAAGTAAATTAAAAGGACTAAAAAAAGTTCGCAATGAAAAGGACTGATGATGACTGAAATTACTCTAAAAGCCTTAGAGCATCCTGAAAGCTGGTTAAATTAGCTATAAAACGTTTTTTTTGTTTTCAATTCCTATAACTAGTTTAGAAAAAAAGTTTGGTCTCGCCCCTCTTATACTCTGACACAAAAAAAGCAATAGCCTAGTTATTTTCCTTTAACATAATTATAGTCAAAGGTCAATTTCTTTAAAAAAAACTTCTAATCCTATACTATCAAAGAACTAGGTATTCGAAATAATAAAAGGTCGGCCAGTCCTGCAATAGCCTACAGAGACGACCTAATCCGAACTTAGTTCTAATGAACCCATAACTTAGATAACTTAACATTATCTTTTTCCTTCTAAAAATTCAGTGAAACCCTTTAGCTCGAGTTAATTTAAGTTCGCCGTAAGTATTATTAAGTTGGAATTAAGTGAGATCGCGTGTGTTTAAGTGAGGTCGGGCTAACCTCCGCGCATGACGCATGCGATCCTTTGTTGCTTTAAGTAGTCCTCAGGTAAGAGTAAGCGAGGGTGTGAGTTATGAACGTAAGCGAATTGGTTTTTTTAACCAACCCACACACCTGGAATTTCGCCTGAATCGTGGGTGGGGTGCGTTTCACAAACATAAAATGGCACATACATCAACCGGGACAAACATCTGCAGATCACATAAATGTTGGGGAACTCTTGGGGAACTCGAATCGGCAACCTCCAATGCAGCCTTCCAATAGAAATTATTAATAAAAAAAAATGTTATCTAGGTATCTTCTTTTTATAAACTTTTTGAGATGTAATGTTAATTTACATCCTAGCGTAAAAAGGTACTAGCGTATCTGAAGATAACAAAAAGATAAATTCCTTTTGGCCAGCATTCCATAATCTCCAGTTGGATCAAGATTGGCAGCATCTGTATCCATCTTAGGTAGATAGTATAGGTACCTAGTAGGCAGGCACTTGAAACGTTACTCAAAATATCGTCATCGGTGCTCGGATAACGTTATTTAGTACCTGGAACGTTGCTTAATAACGTTAGTCGAATAAAGATAACGGTATTTTGAGCAGTAACCTCTGGAGTTTCTTGCCGGTTCTTCTCCATTGGAATGACATTTTGTAACCGTGCAACTAGCATCCTAACGTTTCATAAGCGCCTGTAATAGGTTTATGTGAAATAAAAACATTTTGAATTTTGGACACTTAAAGTCCCTGCTAGTAGGAGATAGTATTTGAATTGAACTGCACTTTTCAAATAATTTATTATAACTTTTCTCATATTTTCGCAAATCCATTTTTATTGGCAGCTTAAAGCTTAACACTTCGACTGTAATAACAAGGTATTTCAAAATCGCTCTCATTGGGTATGTCGGTAACATGATGGTTTTTATTACATCTACCATTATAGCGTGCGCCGGTCACATTAGTAGGAAAGTAATAACATCTGTCTGCTCTTACCTTCCAATAGATGTAACTGACATAATAATGAGGTATTCTGCATAATGTTTCTGAAAAAAAAATTGTAGAGCTTGAGAATTTTGCAAAATAATTTTCATATCATTATTAATATAGAACATAACAATATTACACCTTTATATACTTACTCGTATATGTTGGCCGAAGGGGCAGTGGTGTATACTGCACCACATGTCATCAGTTATGTTTGGCATCCAAATGTATATCGGGCGACCCTATTCCCATTAACCAGGCACACTAATTGCTAAAGCGAAAGATGAGACTCAAAACTGAAAGTTTCTTCTTTGGACTCTTGGTCTTAAATTAGTAGGATTTATTTCATAACTAAGTAGACTAATATATAAATAATTAAATATTTGTCCAAATAGTGATCCAAATTCTTGGTCTTGGATGTAAGACGTAGGTGTTTTTTACGAAACAGTAGAAAAACTAAATGTGGTACAAAAAAACTAATGCCTTACTAGGAAGCAAGGGCTGTGGTCAAAGTTCGGACGTTTCCCGTCCAATAAAAAGTAAACAACGAGGCAAAAGGCTTTTCAATCAATTAGTCGTAATGAATCACAAGGACATGATTATATGAATGAGAATTCAGTACAAACTGGTCTTCATTCACACTTTAGCTCGAAGCCAGTTATAACACCTTATCCTTTATAGGGCCAGTGCGGTCACTGTATATGGAAGTGTGCCCAAAGCTGACCAATACACGCATTCTCGATAACGAAATGGTATTGTACGCCCACAGTATAAGAACATTATACTTATTAGTATGACCCAAATATGGATTCTTAAGTAATCGTGAGTATAGTGATTTATTTAATGTTGTACATTCATTTCCTTGACAAAAAAATGTTTCCTCATTCTTTGAATATCTAAGTTTATGATCGTTAGGAATGATAGATAATGTCTCCGTAATAATCATATTCGTATTGACTCTAAGTAGGTACTTAGACATTAAAACCTCATTATAAAATTCCAGTGTGTAACTGTCCATTCAGGGCATACCTTCTCATGAAAAAGAGCTATGACTAGGCTTGCCGTCTTCGTGTAGCTTAATTTGAACCTTCTTGTTATCGTATGGTTGATGAACAACCTGGTGTCAGAGTTTAAACTGCCTGTAGGCCTCTGAAATGGGTTTACACACCGTTTAAAATCTTGCAGGTGTGTCGGTTTCTTCACGATGTCTTCCTTCACCGTTTTTAGCAATTGATAACTAATTTATACACGCACATGAATTCGAAAAGACATTGATATATGATAAGTGTAATTGTTTATGTAAAATGTTATTTATTGGTTTTAAATGTAAGTGTTTTGTTCGTAAGTACTATAAACTTTTATTATAATTTTTATAAATAAATAAATTGATGCGTGGCCTAACTACACACTGACTAACACCTGACTGACCTTTGACTTAACAGTCCAATGGTCATACCACTCGGCTATCACTGCTGTTAATAATATAAGTTTAGATTTAGTTATAGCTTCACAAAACTTTTACTGACTTAAAGTAGATTTTAAGCCACTAAAACCAATCGAGTCTTCAACTAACATTTCTCCACGGGTCATACCAATTCCACAAATTCAAGAACACAATTTTACAGATAACTTGGAACAAATTGATTAAAAGATAAAGAGAAGTGGGTCGAAGCTTCTGATACATATCTTTTATTTGCAAGTATGTTAATTTCATTGGTATTGCTTCCAAACCAATTATATGTCTCCGTAAAATATTTAAGATTGCTGCGATATAAAAAAGGAGGGTAATGCTTTTTGTTGAAAACCAACTGGCAGTACCGGTACTCATGAATGGATTGTATCTAAATCTGAGGACAAAAATCGTCTATAGCATTTAGTACGTTTGAGTTTGTTTGTTTACTTGAACGCGCTAATCTCAGGAACTACTGGTCCGATTTGAAAATTTCTTTCGGTGTTAGATAGCCCGTTTATCGAGGAAAGCTATAGGCTATATACCATCACGCTACGGTCAATAGGAGCGGAGCACCAATGAAGAATGTTTCAAAATCGGGTTGATTTTTTTCCATTCGACAGCTTCCCCGGCGTGCGCTGCGTAAACGGTTTAAGATTCGCCAAAATCATGTAGGACAGAATTGTTCTTCCGTAAAAGTTCTAAAAAAAAGTCCACGACAGCATATGTCTATCTTTTAAGGTTGGCTCACTATAACCATTTTTATGCTTACCAAATTTGTTCAATAATAATGCGTTATTTGCAAAGGTGTTTTTATAAACATGAATATAAATCCATATTCAAATAAATACGTTATTCATCACAAGTGTTTAATCAAAATCAAAATTGCCCTTTATCTATCTATATCTATACTTCTATACTATAATAATATTATAAAGCTGAAGAGTTTGTTTGTTTGTTTACTTGAACGCGCTAATCTCAGGAACTACTGGTCCGATTTGAAAATTTCTTTCGGTGTTAGATAGCCCGTTTATCGAGGAAGGCTATAGGCTATATATCATCACGCTACGGTCTATGGGAGCGGAGCACCAATGAAGAATGTTTCAAAATCGGGTTGATTTTTTTCCATTCGACAGCTTCCCCTGCGTGCGCTGCGTAAACGGTTTAGGATTCGCCAAAATCATGTACGACAGAATTGTTCTAATTTGCATTATCACCGTCCAATTTTTGCGTTAGTGTTACAAAATACTATATTATTATAGTCAATGTCATATTATAGTTAAGACATACATATATTGTGTCACTTAGTCCGGGTGAGAAAACAATCATAGAATACTATTGCTGTTTCCGAATATCCACGCGGACGGAGTCGCGGGCACAGCTAGTTAAAGTATATTCCAGAGGTTAGTGGTTACTGGCTATTCGGGAATGTTTGCACTAGACTTATGTCAAATCGGACCACAATAGTGTACTACCCAAGACTACAATTCTCTCCTTTACGAGTGTTCAAAATGAGCGCGATAGTAACATACGTTTTTAAATATCATTGCCTGAATTTGACTTATTTATAAACACACACACTTACTATTGCCTCACACACCAGTATTTATCTGTTATAAAAACTTTACGCAAGCCAATTCCGTATTATCATACCAAGATCTATCATACATAATAACAGTCTGTCTGTATGTGCACTCAAACATTAACTGTTATAAGTATTATGTTATCATAACCACTAGTTAGTTTAATTGTTATGTGCGAACACCTTTAGATAATGCTATGATTGGTCGGCTGACATTTTGTACTTAAATATCAAATGAAATGGGCTAAAAGTAAAAGAAAAAATTGTCTTGTAATGTTGGTATTGGTTTTTGCTTGTTTTGCAGCTATTAGGTGCAGATGACTGGTGATTAGGGATAGGAGTGTAGGTTTGGAAATTGATGGGTCGGCTTAATAAGCACTGTGATGTGGTTTGAAAACCTGTTCTAATTTCAATGCTACAGGATGAAAAAGTTTTTTAATAGTACAATACATATTACATGTATTGTACTATTATATACAGTGGTTACATCTGTCAAGCAATTGTGATCGCTCCAATTCTTAATTTCAATATTTTCATTGCGATCGAGCTATCAACTTCAATCTTCCACCTTAGGGGGGGGAGGTTGCCATAATCCCCACGCTTGGTAAGCTGCTTGGAGATAGCAGTATTGGTGGTGATGGTGAAGACACTGTTGCCCAACTTCTAAATTTTTTCTAAGTCGCCTCCAACTACACCCATGGGACGAAATAGGGTGGTGCTATTCTGGCCCGGCACGGAAGGCGTCCACTTTTATATTTGACGTTAAAATATATTTGAGTTTAAGTATAAATATCATGTTAAGTATAAATACCAATAGGAGTTGTGGACGCAATCCAAAACCTACTACGTTTTATAACCTACACGGAAATCATGTGATGACCAAACACGCGGTAAATACTACCAGTCTACCGGTATAAGTATTAATCGACGACATTACCCCAGTTACAGTGTGGGTGTAAACAGATTAAGTGGTTAAAAGATAAAAGTCGCCGCGGCGTAGGAAGCGGCGTTTTGCAAAGCATTTCTTGTAACTCTTGTAAGTTAATCGATCCGTTTAAACTACATAAGTTTGAGTGTCCTCCCACGCAGGCGGTTTAATAAGACGTGTTAAAGTTGACAGGTGGTTAGATTTGTAGATTAAGGCCTGTGAGACGGTCAAGTGCGAGTGAAACACGAGCTCGAATTCCGTACATGACGTGAATTTTTTTTATTGCTATATACCTACCTATATATTTCTTTGACGATTTTTTTTTGTGTTTGATGTCCCGTTTATGTAGTAGCAGAGTAACTTAACCCGTTGAATGCCATTGCGGTCACCGGTGACCGCGAACATTCGTTTTTCTATTGTATCTACAGCGTGGCAGTCAATGACTTAATTGGATTGATATCGTTGACTATGTTGGTAGGTTGTGATCCCCTTATGGAACAAATATTAACTGCTCTGCTGACTGCCTCGTTGGTCTAGTGGTTGCTGAACGTGACTGCTGAGCACGAGGTCCTGGGTTTGAATCCTAGGTCGGGGAAAGTGTTACTGGGGTTTTCTATTAGGTAATTCTTAGTAGCAGCACGGAGTCTGGATTGGCCCGCCCCATATTATATTGGGACCTAAAAACATAACTGGCGAAATGGGGGTGTACTGTATGTGCACCTCTGCCCACCCCTTCGGGGAATACAGGCGTGATGTTATATTTATGTTATTAACTATGTGGTCTGCAGATAATATACGCTCCAGATATTTTACTTGCATTATATCGGCCAATTCCTAATGAGGGGTCACGCCACAGATATGTTAAACAAGTACAATTTCTAACGTTGGGCATTAAAAAATACTAATCAGAAAGACAGACAAAAAACAGACTGGTATCTGGTTCTGTCAGTGCAGTACCTAAGGAACCCTAAAAATAGTGATATATTTCTATAAATTAGTTGCTAATTTAATGTATAGCAAGGACGTTTTACTAATGGCATGTGATGTAATATCTTTATACGGAATCGATATCCATATTAATACAATTTCGGTACCAACCTTATGCTTGACGGGCTATTAGACAAAAAACTAATACAAAAAAGAAGATAAATGACGGACTTATCCCTCTGACCTAATTTTATATATGGTCATGCAGCCAATCACAGATGAGACTAGCCAACTTCGTATGAGATTATTAGCCATAGAGCCTACGCGCATGCGCAAGTGAGATCGCAAACACAGGTAGATACATACTGTATTCCTCACACTCATAGCCCTATTGAACGGCAAAGACTTGACTAAAGAGACAGGTAGGGTTGTCGTCATGGAGGTGATTTGATGAAGATTGGTCAATAGGTCACCCATCCAAAGAATGACCGCGTGTAGTGCTGCTTTACCTGGCCGATTGACTGATCAATGCGCTACCAGAGAACCCTGGCGCAAGATCGCACGGAGCATGGAGGTGGTATCATGTGAAGAACGGTTACCCATCCAAAGGATGACCGCGGGTATCGCTGCTTAACCTAGCCAATAGCCTGATCCACTAAGTTGCAAACTCCTCAAATAACAAACAATAAATGTATAGGTAATAAATATTAATAACCAAAATTAAAATTACGAAACATCAAAAATCCGGTATACATAATCGCTATTCACGAAGCTGATAATTTACCATAACACATAATTAAGCATACTAACACAATTTATCTATTAAACAATCATCTCGTGTTGTAATATAAATCTCATATAATCATATCTTATGATCGGGGTCGATATGGATAAAGGGGCCTTCACACATTATAGCCTATAGGTCGTGAGATGTAAATCTGTGGTTTGCCTTTATAGTTTACTAGCTGCGCCCCGCGGTGTTACCCGCGACATTTTTTCGGGATAAAAAGTAGCCTATATGTTAATCCAGGGTATAACCTATCTACATACCAAATTTCAACCAAATCGGTCCAGCCGTTTATGCGTGAAAGAGTAACAAACATCCACACATCAATACTCACAAACTTTCACATTTATAATATTAGTAGGAAGGGTAGTCACGCCACCTGTTTCTTACAGGGATCGGCAGAGATCAAGGTTATTGCTTGTTAAAACCTGCCCCCTTACTTACTTGACAGTCTATTGTAATCATGTTTGGTGATGAATGTCATTTGCATGTCAAAGAATACGGATGACTTGACAATATTTCTAACTAGCGAACCCGGCAGACGTCGTCCTGCTTGGAAAAGCAGAATGACGTGAGCTGTCAGTTGTCAAAAAGATGGCGCAGTACCAAACCTAATTTATTTTAAAATGAATTAATTGTATAATTATTTTTTTTCGACATTTTTAAATTAAAATATAAGTTCCTTTTCCAACGGCCCCTAGACTAATGATAAATTCGATATATCATTCGTTGTATTAAGCTAGCACTACCAAAACTTTCTTGCTACGCCTGCTTCTATAATATAATAAAATTAATTCATCTATCAAATAATTATATGACATTAAAAACACATTTTATACAGCGTCTACATAATGTATGAACTAAAAGTGATGTGGACAAGAATTTCTAGCAAAAACACGTTCAGTTAGACCTTTGTGTTGCCTTAAGTCAACCGCTCGAGCTATGTAATGAACTTTCTAATAATATGGCCCGAGAACTAGCGGGGCAGTAGATGGTACTAGTTCCTTTATATCAGTTTCTAGTAGACCGCTAAAATAACGAAGAAGAGTCATACGTTTATCTGAAAACGGTTGTGGAGGTCGGAAAGCAGTTCAGCAGTTCCTCTATATAAGATACTGGTATGCAGCAGCGTCTAATAAAGCTGCTTATGTACTTTTAGTAGAAGAAACTGAGCCGAGATATTTGTGTATCTGGTCTAGAAGCTGAGTGCTAAAAAGATTGATTCTAAAAAAGTGAATTTGCATCCAGAAGGGTCAGTAAAAACATATTTAACGCCAGATTAATTTATTCAGACAAAACAGTAATTTTGTTATTTTAGTATACGTTACCCACATTCTACGTGCTTCAGGTGATTAAAAAAATCTGCTCTTAATTATACCGGGTAACAAAATATACGAAACCCCAACACTTTGTATCACTTCATCTAAAGCTTCAAGCATTGTCATCCAATACCACTTAAAGACCCAATAGCCCCAAACCATGAACTCATAAAGCGGGACAGTTTACGTTGTAGAAGCGAGATGCCACTGCTCGTAGCGGTGTCTCGCTACCACATTGTAACTGTCCTGCTTTAAGAGTTTATGGTAAGGGAGCAGTACAAAAAACCGCACATGCGCGCCAACCCGCGTGTTTCTTAGCCTCAAGCGGAGGGTGTGTGCACAGGTGCAACGCATCCGTTCCCAGTCCTTGATATTTGCACCCCCGGCCATCCCTGCCGGCCCGGCAGGTGTGCTGCACTAGCGTTATAAATACATTGACCACCGAGGGGAAAGGTTGAGTACATCTGCCTTTGTCAGTTATAATAACCTTATATAGTTTGATGTCCGTTGCGTGGGTTTAACTTGAAAATCTGAGGAAGGATGAGCAATGAGCATTGTTGCTTGCCGATAAAAGTAGGCGGGATATGTGAAACTATTGAATTATTTATAAGTACATCATCTCAAACTTTCAACATTAACAGGATTTATTTAAACCATGGTTTAAAATTATAATTTTTCATAAATACAGGGGTTAAAGACCTACTCACCTATTGCTATCCATCCTACTTCCTACTATCCTACTAATATCCTATCCTACCCTACTATCCTACTTCCTACTATCCTACTTCCTACTAATATTATAAATGTGAAAGTTTGTGAGAATGGATGTGTGGATGTTTGTTACTCTTTCACGCATAAACGGCTGGACCTATTTGGTTGAAATTTGGTATGTAGATAGGTTATACCCTGGATTAACGTATAGGCTACTTTTTATCCCGAAAAACTGTAGCGGGTAACACCGCGGGGCGCAGCTAGTACTAAATAATACTATCTCTGCTGGCGGTATATTTGCTCCACTGCAAACCGGCAAAATTTATCCAGACTTATCGAAATTATCAAGAAATATTTTAAGATTACCTGTTAATGCATTCTGTTGTTTTTAAATTGTATTTTATTTCTCCTTTTAGAGACTTGTAATCTTTAAAAATAAAGTGAATTTTAAACCACAGATATTATGCAACAACGAATCTCATGCACCCATAGCAGAAACATCAATAGTGGATACTATATATCATCATCATCATAACAAATTAACAAAACCAATGTATTTATAGAAAGTTATGTACACAATAATACATGTGACATAATCAACACTTAGTTACGTCACTCAGTATAGTGTAGCAGTCATATGAACAGGCAAGTACCGCCGGGGGCATTAACTAGTCATTCGAAGTAACGAGACGAAACTTATTATGTACATGTCACTAAATGATGTGTATAAGATTAAAGTTTAATCATACATCGCCTAATCGTTTGTATGTGTGGTTATGTCAACTGATAGTTGTATGTGCGAATGAGGGGAACTCTATTTAATGGTGTTGTCACCATAATGTATTACCAAATGTATAGAAATAAACAATTATAATGAATGCCGGCCTAGAATTGACCACCCCCTTTCCTCCCGTGGGTGGCGTAAGAGGCGACTAAGGGAAAATCCAGAAGATGGGCAGCAGCGTCTTCTGTAACTTGACCACCAATACTGATCTCCAAGCCGCTTGCCAAGTGTGAGGATTATGGCACCCTTCATTCTAATGGCGATGTCTTTGTTCAACAGTGGACGTCTTTCGGCTGATGATAAATAATAAAATAAAACAGCCCCCTTACCATGAACTCAAAGCAGAACAGTTTACGTTTTAGAAGCAAGACGCAGCTGCTGCGGCGTCATCTTAAACTGTCCAGCTTTAAGAGTTCATGGTACGTGGGCAGTTAGTACAAATATAAACTAACAACACTTAAAGCAGAGATCATTTCGCACGGGGCAAAAAATTGTGCGATCCACAGATGTTTGTCCCGGGTCTGGGTAGGTATGTGATATTTTATGTTTGGGAAACGCACCCACGATCCAGGAGACATTAGTGTGGGGCGATGTTTTTTTTAAATATACATTTAGTACATTATGTGGTGCACTGGACAGAGAAAGGGTAAAATACGTTTATCACCTATCAAGAGAGAACAAACCACTTACTCGGACACTCAAAATTGTATAAAATCTCATAAACAACTTAATAGTTACCTTGACAACCACCAAATAACAGCCTACATGACCCACATATTGAATTTTCAACAACTTTAAGGCCGTGAGGCCAAAGGCCACGAAGCCAAAGCCGGCGGCAACACAAACAACCATATTAATACTAATAACAATTACAGTAATTGCGATATGAAATAACGTTTCAATTTAAACTCTTGCGCAAGTGAACTCACGTAACTTGGTGCTAATCACTCGGATTATGACAGTGAGCTTTGAGTGAGAGATCTTTTCGTAATAATAGATAAGTGGATTAAATATGTATTAGTCTCTCTAGTGTTGACTACCTCATTGGTTTATTGGTCGCTACGAGCGGCTGCAGACCATGCGGTCCCAGGTTTCTATTAAGAAATTCTTCGTAGTAGCACGGAGTCTAGGTTTGTGTCCGGTTGATGGCCATATTTTCTTGGTTTTTTTATTTATTCTCAACATCCTCACCATCCTTGCACACTAATCTAATACAATAGCGTGATCCTTAAGCGTAAATTAAAATAAATATATAATTTTTAAATACATTCAAAGAACGTGCAAAGATATCAATACTCTCGGATACACCATTAAGTTTAATATGCTTGCCCGCTATACATAAATATACCTCTGCCTGCCCGACGTAAAGAACGATATAAAAAGTGTAAAGAAATATTGAACCAAGGGTCTTAATTTCTAAGATTAGCATTTAAAAACTTTCCTAGATATCTAGACCTAGCATAAAACCTGCCTATATCTCTACGTCGACAGTTTTCTACAATTCATTTCTTTGCGCGATCGAACTAGTTTCATTTTGCAAAAAGCTGAACAAACAGGCATTACGCTATACAGGGTGCTCATAAAGTGTTATGTCTCTATCGATTGGGACAGGGGTGCTCAACCTGAGGTTTGACAAGACCAAACTTAAGTTAACTTTTCCATTTTATCTTTAACTTGAGTTTGGTAACTTTTCCATACTTGTGTAGTTAACTTTAGTTTAGTATGTTACTAAATATTAAAGCTTTGTGATAGCGGGTAACAAAAAATCACTCGTTGTTGTTAGTTAGCTAGTCTGTTTTTGCAGACTCTACCCAGAAAGACTTTACAGTATCACAATGTAGACACAGAAAAATAACTCTAGTTAAAAGATTTTCTCAAAAAGGCAGTCAGCTCCTTACACACTCTATTTATAATATAATTACGTATTTATTACCACAAATTGCTTTAATATTTATATGGTAACTAGCTGACGCGGCGAACATCGTACCGCCATCTAACCATTAAACGATTTCCAAGACTTCAGCAAATATTTCAAATCCAAAATTAGCCAAATCGGTCCACCCGTTCTCAAGTTATAGCATGACCAAGGGAAACAAATATTATTTTTATATATAGGAGATTGGCCCAGCTAGATAGGTATATTATTATATCACACTTATTTTATATTACAATACAGTTTGATATTTTTTAATGTTAATAGATTATTACAAGACATCGCTGTCAAATGTCAAACTCAAAAAGGTTGACAACCACAGTACTAGACCGGTAGATACTTGTTAACAAACTCGCACGTTCCAGATAATGTTTAGATACAGTGATTTCTTGCACGGTTCCTATATACAGTTGCCATAATTGTGCCACTTAGGTAGACTGTCCTGGATGTTGGTATTTATGATGTTTATATATTGAGATCAACTAGATATACAGTTTCATGTTTTCAATTGACGTTAAGCGTTACTGTAAAAGTGTATGTACCTACCTATACACAGAGAATCGTTTAAGTTTTAAGTCCTCGCGTAGTATCGGACTCAACGTTTCTACTTTTCCCTGTTACAACACCCTTACCATGGACTCTTATAGCAGACAGTTTACCTTGTCAATGCAAGTCTCGGTTCTACATCGTAAACTTCCTGCTTTAAGAGTTCATGGTAAGGGGGCATGCTGTATGTAAAGGTACACGCGGTAGTAGGCCCATCTTGTACATAACTATGCGTTTTCTGATAGGCACAAATCTAACCATTTATAAATTCCCGTCAAGAAAACACAAGCACTTTTAATACCCTGATAAAATCGATTACATTCTTCAAGATTATAGGAAGCTAGCTTTTTGTCTCGCATTCTTACGAAGTGTGCGAGCAGGCGCAGTCGTAAGCAGAGCGCCACGCGCCGCCGAGCGTGACGTGGCGTAACGTGTGGGTGAAGTAATCACTGACATGCGAGCATGCGCCGAGATTGTTGGGAATGCTGAAGGGTGACTTTGACTGAACTTTGTTGACGTTCAAATAGACTTTGTCCTCCCCATCATTGACAACCCGATAGCGCTGTGGTTAACCTGCTGGGGCTAATGTGCTGGGTTGCGGGTTTAATTTGAAGAATAAAATGTTTGTGAGATTCACAGACGTTTTAATCGGAATTCGAACGTTTATTGTAAAACGGAGTCACAAAATGCGTATAAAATAATAATAAGCCAGATAGAGCAAGGAATATAACTTTTTATAACTTCTTTTTATTAATATAACTTTTTTTCTTTAGATACAAGTCTTTAGAAATCACTCAAAAAGCCATAATCACGAACTGTGAATAAACCAGAAAAATAAATCAAATACGTCACAAGACGTTCACTTGATTGAAGATTAAATTATACTTGTTAAGTAACTTAACTTAGTAACTTAATTGTATTTCGAAACAGCTTCCGCGTAAGATTGCGCCGGTGCAGAAAAATACCCAAATTTTATACTAAACGATCATAAACAGTAGTAACGCTAGCCTCGAATAACTAAGAGACAGTTTGTCTGCTGTAGACTGGAGCTAGTTTCTCGTAGATATTAGATACCTACATCGGTAGGCACTTACATATATACAGTTAAAACAAAGCCATGTACCATTTCCAGTTAGTTTCGAGAGACAATAGCCTACAATATGGTGCAACACCAAATGTTGCTATTTACGAGGACATACCATTTGGTTAGTGAGAACAAGGGGACATTACTCCCCACTTATCTCAAGCTGGCTTAATAAGCATTTAACATAGTACTTACTTGTGATTTTGTGACAAGTTATAAACGTGGCAATGCCGCCAGCCTTTTGGGCGCCCTACCAGGCGACACCGATGATGAGGAATACTTAGATGCATAATTTTTAATTTTTTCTGTTGTATATATTTAATTTGTAACGTAAGTTATAGTGTGTAAACAAGCTTAAGTATATTGTAAAATTTCAAACAACTAGTGAATAAACCTGAAAATAAAAAAGTTATCCATTATATGACAAGGATGGTCTTGAAACGATAATATCAGCCTGAACCATTGCAAAGGCAATGGAACTTTCAATATAGAGATTTAGAAAAGGAACGAGTATTTACCAATCAGCACCAAGCTTGTCATCTGAGTGTTAGCTATATCGGAAGTTTAGTCTAAGTTCATATCACGATTTTTTAGGACCTATACAATGTTATTGTATATTCTGTAAGAAATTAAATTACTACAAAATTGAAGCAAAGGTTTTGACTAATTCCCGATAAATACCAAAAACGTCCTCTTATTTTAGTTATTTTACAGTAAATAGAACAAAACAGTACCTACCTTTAGGAGTATTAGTAGTTTTAATTACTACACAAAAGATTAGCTTTATTTCGTCACCTGTATTGTACGGCACCTAATTTGTATCGTTTTGAAACTGACTTGCTTCGCGTAGTGTCGGAAAACCGATTGTATCTTCTCTACCTGTCGGTACCCCTACTACCGGCTTGAAGATCCTATCCGTAGCTACATAATTAAGTAATGAATGATTAATGGCCTTTCTACCTGCAGCCAGCATTCTTCACTAAATTAAAAACGTCTATTATAGTTCGTAAATATACGCTATTGAATATTTTAAATGAATAATTTCTTAGTAAGAGAGATTACCATAATATACTATACTGAAGAATTGAAAGCACTGATTTTCAATATGGTCCAGTCTTTTAAAATGTCTTGCATAGTGAGTAACGTAAAGAGACTGCGTGAAATTGCAACTCAATACAAGATCTTTAGGTTTTTCGGAATAGATTCTAATGCTTTGTAAGATATGACTTGTCTAAATGTGTGTGTCCAGTAAAAAGTAAATAACTCCAAAAGCTTTTGCTTGAATTCACTCTCTAACTCTACTAACTCAAAATCTTCATTATTTTGCGGCATAGTTTGGTTAGGTTACAAAAACACGTTTTGCATGAATTACTTAGGATGACCACCTAGGCTCGAATGACTCAAATGTTTAACAATTGATTAGTTGTTTACAAAAACACGTAATTTTGCAAAGAATGCCGTGTAAACTAATGCTATGCTGCTAAAATGCACTTTAATAGACCTTGACTAGACTTGGAACATCAAAAAAAAACTTGAACTTTCTAGTGTAAGCAAGAAATACCGCCTTCAAATGGTTTTAAAAAACTTTCCCATATAAAAGTACGACTTGATAATTGCATGGTGGTAATCCACCATAACAACAGTCCATTTCCTAGAGCATGTGGTCATACACCACGGTAGGTTCATCAGCCTAAGTTTTTCCCTCGTCTTGGACCATGGCCGGCGGTAGACCATAGCACATTAGTCGGTGCAGCCATCTGTGACCCCCGGTACCGCACCATTGTATGCAGACTTCATTTGTCTTAGAAATGACATTAGACATTTTAGAGTTCGGATTGCTTTATGTGAAGCTTAGAATCCCGAATGGGCAGAGTTAAGTTAGTAGCACACAAAATCTGGAATTCTGCCCGTTTGATGGCAAAAGGCTCTCCTCCTAATACATTGGCATTAATATCTTAAATGGCGAAATGTGGATGTAGGTACTATAAGTAGGTACCTTTGCCCACCTCTTCGGGCAATACAGGCGTGACGTTACGGCATGTAAAAAAAAACTTTGTTCTATTTTTGAGGGCACGAAGGATTATAAGATTTGGCAAAGTCAAATTATATAAATAGACAAGAGCTGCAGTGCAACAAGCAAAAATGCTTATAAATACTTACTGGTAAATTTCAACAACAATTATAATAAATTCAAAAGTGATTTCATCGATATAATTCCTGCAGCAAGGGAGTAACGGTTAGACGTGATTTTGCATAGAGGTCCTTTACAGGGATATAAGTTAAATTTATCTTAAACGCACTTAAATGTTTCCTGTGAGATAGAGCCAAGCCCCGATCAAAAACTAGTATGAGCTTCAACGTGTTAATATTATCACAGAAAACCTGTTACGTCCGGACACATTATATCGAACCCTGTGCCATCCTGCTATCTGTATCTGTTACATAAGATAGCAGCAGAGAATTTAATTAAAATAAACCTCTTTAGTTTCATGGAGGGCCACAAGTGTGCACCTGGGATGTATGACGCAGTCAATTACGTCATTCTCAGTTTAGGCAGTAAAAGATTTGGCGTCGGTTGACTATATATGTGTTTTAGAGATCAGGATTATCATGACCATATACTGGCAAAGGGATGAGCAAGAATTCGATAGCTGTAGAGGTATGCTCATTTACTTACTTATTACCTGACGGTGATATGATGATCATCATCATCACCATCATCACCTGACGGTATAAGTTCCATATGACTAAGAACTAAAAAGGATAATAGAATAAGTTACAACACGGGAATAAACGCGAAGACAATTTTTTAAGCTGCATAAACATCTGCGGTTCGCACAAATATTTGCCCCGTGCAGGAATCCATCCCGCATCCCTCAGCGCAGCAGTCCAATCACCACTGCACCAATCAGGTCGTAATAGATTGGGTTAAAATACAGCAACTACACCAAAACTGGTTCAGCAGGCATCGCTTTCAATACATTTTCCATTACTTAAAGACGATGAGATTTTCTCAAGTCATGCCCATCTCTGATATAACTGGTAGCCGTAAGATGAAGTTGTATTGAAGAAATTGCACGCTCATTCGGTTCAGCTTTCTAATGTAACAAATAATACATTGAATATAACGTATTTATGTACAGTTAAAGGTGAACAGGAAATAATTTTGCGTAAAAAATAGAGTGTGTAATTGTAGGTTTGATGGTTACTTAAGTAAAGCTTTTTTGTTTAAAGTAACGTTACTTAGCACTAGTGGATGTAATATGGAAGCGATACCTACAGGATGTATTGTGTGTGATATCATACATGCACAAAAACCCTCAGTGAACACAATAAGCTCACGCAAATATTAGTGCAGAGAGCCTTCTGCGCAGAAAGGCTAAAAAGCACGTGCCATCGTGACTAATAGGCCGACACTTGACTTGATTAGTGCCATAATTAGTGATTGAATTAACGTTTATCAGAACGTAGATAAAGCTTATTAGCACATTTAAAACCGGAATAAATAATAGAGTAATCTTCATTCACTCATAAAATTTTCGACATCACTTTACAGGGCACTAAAATATAAACCCACGCTTCTATACTTCCTAAACTGGAACGCAATTGAGCATAATATCCTCTTTGCACCATGAACGTCAATTAGCACTAAAATAAAATATTTGTCCAAAGAGGTCGTGTCTGTTATCTTCTTAAGTCTACGTCACTTGAGGCTACGAAAGCGAATCTCGATCCCCCAATGTACGCAAGTGGCAACACCGCGTTCAGTGTATTTTGTGCGCCCGCGCACTTCTGTGCTCTACTGTATCGGTGAACTGATTAACACAAATATTTGTAGTTTTATTGTAGTGTGTGTTTTGTGATGTGAAGTGAGACCAATATGTTTTAATTGTTATTTAAAAACGCGAGTTCCTTGAAGTTAATATTATGATAATTTTCGCATTTGAATTTAATTTTAGTCGTGAAAAAAAATTAGCTTTAACTAGTATATAAAACAAAAAACTATTTTTTAAAAAATACAAATATCTGCATAAAATTAATGTAATAGATCAAATTCTATTCTTTACAATAAACACCGTAATTTTTAAATCTTTTATCCTTCGTCCCAAATATAAAATAGCTACAAATACGACCAGTATTAAAAAAAATAAAAACCGCGCGAAATAAATCCCTATTCAGCCTAAAAATAAAAATCTATTTTTAATTAATTAGTTTATTCTTAGCAGACAATGGATATTCAAATAACTAATTAGCTTCCAATAGAGGTACCTAGGTACCGTATGTGCGGTATCTGTTTGTAGAACAAACAACGTTTTGTTTAGTCAAAGCGTGTTGCGATATTTTCTGGCGTGAAGCTTCCAATTCTCATGAATACTGTTCGTGTGTTTACTTAAATATGTGTGAAATGCATCGGTCTGTTAATTTTATTAATGTTAAAGATATTATTGTGAGTTTTATTTTTATAGTAATAATAGTAAAATAAGTATAAAAGTAAATCAAACTCGGGGTTTTTATTCTGTGCCATTTTACGGCATAATGACTCCAAAAAATACAGTAATGTCTATTGATAACGACTAGCTATTTCCATAGACAATAAGTGTACGAAATGAATAATGAATATTGAAAGTGTGTGAAATAGGTTAGTGCTTGTGGGAACTACATTAATTGTTTTACTAGGCTTATAAAAATATATTTTTACTACTATACAGCTATTAACAAAAACCCAAGAAGAACATTGAAGTTTGTTTCCTTTAATACTAAGAATTAAACACTAATAACGTTGTAATAATGTACGAGTTACAATAGATTGGTAATACGCTTATCATATTTACTTACGTATATTATCCGCCAACATTTTCCAAAGGCAACGCAAAACATTCCATCACTGAAAATCCAATACTGAGATTTTAGGTACTGAATAGAAATCGAAGTCCTACTAATTCAAGTGTGCGATCACAAGACAAACGCAAGGATGCAAGTAGAGAGCCTCATTTTTTTTTTCGAACTTGTCTCTCGCCTTTAATTCTGAGGGAGCTCCGACTGCTTAACCGGTCGTTTGGCGAGACCTAATAAAAGGCCTCCAGCCAAGAACAGAGAGCCTCCGCGAGTGATGATACTTAACTAGGGACGTCCGGCGCACCCTGGACGGTCAACCTCGCTACCATCCTTGTTGACTGACCAATCGCTACACCTATTCCATGATTCCATGTGGCTATTGGCTCATGTCGATACCAAGAGGAAGAGGACAAGACTACTTAGTTGGATTCTTGCATACTATCACAAAGGTCTAGTCTCAAGGAGTAATAATGATGTTAAGATGTTCTCCTTTATCAGAAGTATCTTTACCCACATTTTGCCTCTGACAATGTACCTATATAGGTATAGCACTTTTTTCTACAAGTATTTCTTTTGCATCATTTTCAACAAACCACAATAGATAAATTACGCCTATTGAGTTGAATCGCTACTTTTTATATTAGGTAGGTACAGTCAGCGACATAAGTTGCTGAACATTAAATAATTTAAATATACATTTAATTGAAGAACAACTTCTTATATAGTGGAAAGTCATAAATATTCTCACTCCTATAACTTATAACAATTACTTGAATCGATATTTATTTCTTGTAATTATTTGACGTGAAGTTCCTTAACATGTTAAGCTGCTGGTGTCGCTGACTGTACTATCGTTTTGTTTGATGTACAATGATTTATTTTCATCATTATTACACTCCGGCGCGTTTGTTTTAGGTTTTAGTTTTGTATTGTATACGAAATCAATTGTATGCCGTTATTTTTTGTTGAGTACTATAGTGTTTTTATAAACATAGATTCGTATTGTAAACCGGTAGAAGGTATATACTATTTATAAAGTAGTTCTTTTAATATCCTTATGAATTATAGACACTCCATTAAAATGATGATAAATATAACATCACGCCTGTATTCCCCGAAGGGGTAAACCGAGGTGAACATAATATAGTACACCCATAGTTCGCCAGTTATGTTATAAGTCCCAATGTATTGGGGGGCGAGCTTATTGCTATCATCCGGGCACTAATCTAGTCCGTGCTGCTACGGAATTACCTAAAGGAAGAAATAGTAGTACTTTGTCTGACCCGGCATTCGAACCCAAGACCTCATGCTTAGTAGTCCCGCTTAGCGACCACTAGAGCAACGAAGCAATCTATGATAAATAATTAAATTAATAAAAAGGGTCTAAATAATACCAAGTATAGACAGCCCAGTCTAATTATATAATTATAAGGTTTTAATGGACTTTATTATTAACATTAAACTAAATATTAAAGTCTCAAGATTATGCAAATTTTCAATAATCTGGCTCGAATTCACTAATCGATAACAACGTGGAAAATTGGTTCAGGCGTTCACTTTGTAATTCGATTTATAATATGAATAAATTCGGTCAACCAACATAATATTACAACATTCTTAATCGATACCAATAGGTGTTATATACATTTTCACTCGATTCTATAATCGAAAATCGAGAAAATTCGTGGTTAAAGACGACTTTTCTAACACCAATGCCCAAACGATAGTTAAAACCGAGAAAGGAACCACAGTCGGATGACCACCAACAATAGACCTGTTAGAAAACGTAATTAGTCACTCGTACAATAGCCTGCCACAGTACCGTTCAGATTAAGTGGCGTGAATATATTCATAAGGAGGATATGAAATGGGAAACAATAGGTCTATGGTAAAGAATTGGAAGGCGGCGAAAAGGTCGTGGATTGTATCGATCTTTATCGACCTAAACAATGATAACAAAGCTTATTTATAACCTAATATACTGATCTAGTATATAAGGTAAAACTGTATAAAAATTATGAAAAAGATTAGTTAGATTTGTTACTGGTATCTGTGGTAGAATTTGGGACACGTCTCATCATCTGAGACATCTATTTAAAAATGTTATACCAATAAAAAAGCTAAACAAAACAAACAAGCTGTGTGTGTGTCCGACAAAAATCTAGTGTGATCTCTACAAAATGTACCGACGCGTCGTAACCAATAAAAATGCAAAACAAAATAAGCAAGTTGTGTATGAGTGTGTATGAAAAAAGTTTAGTGGGATCTCGTCAAAATGTACCGATAAGTGTACAGCGGTGATCAAGCGATTTACAATCTAACGAATATAGCATAACACTTAGCTACACAAACGCAAAATATCTTAACTATATTTCAGTATTCTGATACAGTTACACCGCATGGAATCACTTACAAAACAGAACCAAAGATTCTTCGCAATTTAATTATGGACTTTAAAAGAGACCTTGACCTTTGAGTTTGTTTCGATATTTCTTCTCAGAGGTAGTCAGTAAGGAAATGCCGATGCCATCTTTTAAAAAAAAAACGACGTGTGAAAAAGTGTTTTGTAAAACCTATTTGCAAAATAAAATCATTTATCATGTATTATTCGTAAAACAAACAAATCGAATGGAACACCCTCTTTGTACTGTAGGTGTCGAATCTAAATTGCAAATGAAGTGAATCATTGTACCTACTTAAGTTAGCGGATTACAATGCAGTGTTAAATGCAAACTAGCATGGCTTAATTATATAATCGAATACGCTTAAGTTGGGTTCAGACTTTAAGTTGTTAGCATTGGTAAAGGCTTTATTATAACGCTAGGCAATTCTTTTGTTCCGGCAAAGACACGTTGAATATTCCACGCGATTGAGGCGTTTCGGGCAAGAAATTGTTACTGGGATATATGTATTTTTTTAATCTTAATTTATTTAGAGGCTTTTATCTTACATAGGTATGCCAGCCTTATTGTACCCTTAAATTAAATGTAACAATACATATGAAGTTCTTATTTCTACTGTTCTGACGGAGAGGAAGTCAACGACGCAACAACCATTTTGTACACAGATAGAGATAATTTTGAACTTGGGCCGGCCTGAGATCTATGTTAAATTCTAAACCTTATATCCTACAATTCTATTTGTTGCTTTCTATATTAATCTTTAACTTTATTTTCACCTGTAAAACCAATGTTACTTACGTCCTACCTCATCAATTATTTTGTGTTATTTTAGGCCGTATTCCTCCCCAAATCATTTTCAAACAAGAACCCAGCCATAGCCTACATTAATAAGCATACAGGACAAGTGTTATGAGCAGTTCAGGATGTGAATGTCTTACAGCCCTATCTGTAGGTTACAAATCGGGACATCCGTAGATAACATAGGCCCACGGTCCATATGCGTGGATCCGGTAGGACCTATGAAAGAACAAACGATCATAGAAGGTATTGGTGCAGGTGTTTGCAAGGCTATGCTATATCTTGGTTATTCTATATGTATTAGACTGCCTCGTTGATCTAGTGGTTGCTAAACGCAACTGCTGAGCAGAAGGTCTTGAGATCGAATTCTGGGGCGGATTCTTTTTTATTGGGTTTACCCATTAAGAAATTCTAGTAACATCACGGAGTTAGAATTTGTGCCCGGTTGATAGCAATCGGCTCGCCACCTATCACATTGGGACATAAAACATAACTGGCAAAATGTGGGTGTACCTTTAGGCGTAGGCGTTATGTTATGTTATTTTTTTTTATAAAAATAAGCATTATAACAAAAATATTTCTTCATTATTCCGAGCAATACAAAGTCATAATGCTAACAATATATTTTTTATGAATATTGAGGAGACTTAAGCAAAACCATTTGTTTACATGTATTATGACGTAACACCCACCAAGTTTACTTCAGATGTATACTGTAGAGAAAGCTGATGTAATGTCCACTTGACGTAGTCACACAGAATTGTGCAAGCTATACTTAAAATATATTAAAAGAATATGTTCAAGACTTGTTCGATGTGAGTCATGTGAGGCATTCAAAATGACTCCATATTCGGATATTTTATGTCAGATCCAAATATGATTTTTATGATCATCTCCATAATACTAAACTTTAAACCTGGTAGATTGTTTGATTATGAAACATGACTCCTCAGAAATGGTTCCAGATTGTTTTCCAAGCCAGGCAAATGGTTTGACTTTTAACTCGTTAACTGTCCGCTAAGTAGATGCAATAGTTAAACAATCGCTGTGTTTGTTGTTGTACACTGGACAGTGAAAGGATTAATTAGTTTACAGTAGGATCCCTATACCAGCCTCTCTGCCATCAGAAGCGCAGCGCCAGCATTGTGAGGTTTTTAGTGGGTAGGCCCCTTTGGATGATATTGGGTTCTTGGAGGAGACCTTTACGCATCCTCGTCGTTTCCCAACATATGTACCTCCCCGTCATCATCATCATCATCAGCTGGAAGACGTCCACTGTTGAACAAAGGCCACCTACCTGTACCTCACTTAAAAGCAAAGGTCTATAAACAATTTTTAAACCAACTACCTACACCGATACTTAAATTAATACTGGCTGAAAATTGCTACATTTCCTATTTATAAGATAAACACCCATTGTAATAAAAAAAAACAATGAAACAGGATACAGAATATCGATAAATAACACGAGAAACCGATTGCTTGGAAGATAAAACTTCAAATGTAGATACAGAGCTAGATATAGGTGTTAGACAGTCATGGTGTATAACCCATTGTTTTATAATTCAAAGTTACCATAGTTGAGAACATTGGATACTGATACTATATTAGTACCATTCTGCTTTTTTAAGAAGTCAACAAATGGAAATTAGCATTGGTATTTCAACAATGCGCATGCAATGTGGTACAAAAAAATGTTACATAATGTGATTTTCTCAAGTACCAGTGTGTTATTTGAAAATGTATCCATAAATCTTCGATCTTCGACCACCTTGTTACTATACTTGCGCCCTAGGGACAATATCAGCTACTTCCCACACACCACAACCATGGTGAAGTAGACTCATTTTCCCCATTCCCAAAACCATAAAACAGGGGAACAATACATAAGAACATCTTGTCTACACATGGGAAGTATCGTAGATTTCCCATCGGTAACTATAACAAAGGGTTATGAAATACGAAAGTATGCCAAGCATTGTGCATGCAAACGCATTTGGCGAACCCGGTACCTACGCAAGACAATATCTGATAGTTTATTTTCCTGTCCTGTCGTAAATAAAATTAGGTGGAGCCATTTTGGTAAAGAACAGTGATTCTCAAACTTACCATTAAAAAATCACTTTTCAGAACTCACGAACACAACAATTTTTAAAAGTAACAGTAGGATAGTTAATGTAACGTAAACGCAGGATTCAGATTATTATCATCGCTGCGAAGCCTGTCATAAAAGGCGACGAATGTGCGTAGGCGTCTCATGGTTCTTTTGAATAGCGGGAGATATTTTGAGTATAAATAAACGTAATATTTTCAGGTCATACAAAAAGACAGGGTTTTCTGTTATGTTATAAATCTTTACTTACACTTTTCCTACCTGAAAATCTAGTCTCATATAATTTAATTTTTTTTTATAAAGTGATCTAATTAGGATACCTAAATAAAAAAAGGTATCTAAAGTTTTGTGAATTCACGATATGAACATCTTAACTCCTATAACCGGACAGTTTGAGAACCACTGTCTGATACGAAAGATCTTGTATTGTTTATCAACAATTTGCAGTCGGTGCCTTAACGGTTAGAACAGCCTGCGCAAACG
Source organism: Abrostola triplasia (assembly GCA_946251915.1). Classification (NCBI taxonomy): domain Eukaryota; kingdom Metazoa; phylum Arthropoda; class Insecta; order Lepidoptera; family Noctuidae; genus Abrostola; species Abrostola triplasia. Next base: position 724,469 of record OX276434.1, on the reverse strand, counting down.
AATTTAATAACCATATCGTATGTCGTTTTATTTTATATCTATGTATGTAGTATGATTATGACTTCCGAGTCTGGCTATTCGATTACCTCTTTGTACCGACACAGTTAGGTAACCAAACTAATAAATAACACTCATTTCAAGTTGTTATTTTAACAACTTCTTAGTAGAAATTATAACATAACCATAACATCACGCATATATGCCCCGAAGGAGTAGAAAGAGTTGCATATATAGTACACCCACATTTTGCCTGCTATTTTAAAGCTTTCAATGTAATAGGCAGCGAGCCTTTTGGCATTAAACTGGCAAATCCAGACTTCGCTGCTGCAGAATATCCTAATGTAAAAACCCAGTAACACTGCCCGACCCAAGATTCGAACCCAAGTTCTCATGCTTAGCAGTCGTGCTTAGCGAATACTACACCAAAGAAGCAAGTTTTATTTCATCTATTATGTTTAAAAACAGAAATCCTTAACCCCTAATTTGACAATGTATTATAGTGTGTAAGTAGACCATTATATACATTATACGTACTCTTGTACATCATTAAATGCCTGAACTAAATTGCCTCAATCGAGGAAAATAAACACATTAAAAATACTTACTCGGTGTGTAATTGCCTTAATGTTCGATAATGCACCTTTACCGATTGTAGAGCGAGCGCTTCATATAATGATACATACATATTTGTTGGATATAATTACAAAACTTCTTCTATTTCGTACCTCTAAATGTCGCATCATGATTGGTATTCGTGCCTTGTTTAACAACAAAAAACGACTCACCACTATTACGACATCCACTATTTCTTTTAATGTAATGTTTTAATGTAATGACTGCCTCGTTGGTCTAGTGGTTGCTAAGCGCGACTGCTGAGCCGGAGGTCCTGGGTTCGAATCCTGGGTCGGGCAAAGTGTTACTGGGTTTTTCCGTTAGGTAATTCTCAGTAGCAGCACGGAGTCTGGATTTGTGCCCGGTTGATGGCAATAGGCTCGCCCCCTATTACATTGGGACCTAAAACATAACTGGCGAAATGTGGGTGTACTATATGTGCACCTCTGCCTACCCCTTCGGGGAATACAGGCGTGATGTTATGTTTTTGTAATGTTTTATGGTAGCCAAACATACGTTTCTTGTTTATTAATCCATTATTAGTTGCAGTGCATTGACACACCTTGAAACAGTACCTAATGACTTTACATAATAGGTAGTAGGTACCAATGCATTTACAATACAACCTTACGCCTACATTCCCACACGTGGTATAAGACTGAAGTATAAGGACAGTAAAAACTGCAGGGAATTAATATTCCAAAACTAACATATAAATATAACAAGTAAAACATGTTTGCAAAAGTTAATAAATCAAACCAATTACTCCTCGTTCGGTAACCCGCAATTGATGCACTCACTCCCGATGTTTATTTGTTCATTTCATTAACATGGATCAATTAGCTAGACACTTTATTGCAAATTGACATACCGATGCGATAAATTAAATTGGAAACCTTAATAAAACTCGGCAATCTCATTAACATGTATTTTATTTAGGTCTACTTAAAACCAATCGAAGTCACTACTTAAAACAAAATGTACAAAATAGCGATAAAAGCCCAAGCAATTACCATTAAGTGTATAATGTAATGGCAAGCAGAATCGTAAAGAAAGTGAAACGCGGCAAAAAAGAGTCAAATTCAAAAGAACACATACCGACAATAGTGGTCACTCCACCAGATAATCGAGACATGAAAGTCAAAGCCAAGAAATCTGATAACGCTAAAGATAATGTCAGAGAAACCGCTGAAGCCTCGACCTCGCAAGTAATGACCAACAAAATGGCAGAATTCAACGTCAATCAACTGATAGCCGAGCTGTCTGAGAACTCGAAAGCGTCGAGAAGCGAGATTGAAACGATACAGAGGCGACTACTTCAGCAGGCGAACGAAATATTGAAAGTAAACGCTTTTGCTAATCCAACCAACATAGACAGCTCGCAAAAGTACACAAACAAACCCGTTTATGGCAGAATACCGATCTCGATACCGAGAAATCCTAACACAGTAGTAAACGGTGTGGCTAATCAAGTTGATCCGAAGGAATTGCGAAGCAACACGAGCGTGGCGGGTGAGAATGAGCGTAGAAACGAAGCAATGGACGCGCAGCTTGTTCCGGAGAGGCTCCGAGAAATTCCGGGGGACAGTGGCGGTGCAATGATGAATAATGAACAGGGGAATATGCAAAGGGTCGCTATGATGGCGGCCGAGGCGGGAAGGAGCGCTTTTTTCTACGAAACGGGTTCTGTAGCCGCCCGCCTGCCCCGCTTGGTCGCCAGTGCGCGCGCGCCTCTGACAGGTGAATGTCTTGTTCATACATATCGTATTAAAATTTTAAGTAAAAGCTTCTTATTTATTGCCCAAAGTTGTTTTATATGTGAATCCATTGTTTTGAATCTCATAAGATTTGTATTTGTGTTGTCGTGTGAATGGTACGCGGTGAATTCAATGCCGTTGACTTGAAGTATTGTGTGTAACCGTTATATTTCATCAAGTGGTTCATTGTGCACTTCGGACGGCCCGGTATGTGTCCTTGCTTTATTCTGTAGATTTACACGTATGTAGAGGGCAGTAGCGGTTAATGTATATAAAACACTATGTATTTTAGATAATAAGTCAAAGTTCTTCGTAAGTTTATTATTTGGGCTCTTCAGTACTAGTTTAAGTTCATCAGATACGTAAGCATCAGTGTGGTGCTTTGACCCTTAGAGCAATAACTACCTTAAAAGGATCGAGATAGGAAAGCTGTGCCCGCATCAGACGTAGGTATAGAACAGGTTAGGTTCTATTTAAAGTTTTATATCCTGTTGAGATAATAATCAACTGTTTTAAAGTGTTGATAACATACTAGTTAATTAAAATACAGCCATTGAAGTTAAAATAGTAATAAATATAAATTATCAACGGAATCTTTGAAGTGGGATTCAGAAACAAGATTTGCAGCAGCCTTGTATATTATTAATTTTATTATTTAATTCAAGTGTGAATGTGACATACTATGTCGGATTTCACTAAGACTTTCTTACAAGACCAACTTAAATGGTCCCAAATTCTCAAAATTCGTACTCGCAACTTTCATTTGGAGAAATCATTAATTTGTATCAACTTTTCTAAGAAGACAAAGTAAAATTAACGAGAATCCATTAATTTTGCTTATACTTAATCGTCTGTCAGTACTCTGTAATAGAGAATGGAGACACTGCCACACTAGTGACCTCTAGGATCACCTTTCAAGATGAATTCTAAACTGGCAAGCAAAGAATTTGTAATGATTTCCGCAACTCTGGTGTCCAAGATACAAGCTATGCTTAGTTTGGAGACCACTGTTTACGATTACAATGACTGTTACAATTATTATATTAGTTCTAACTAGTAACTAAGCCGATTTGATAATGTATTGTAACGAATATGATAATAAATAAATTTATTCTTATTCTTAAGTTTAGGAGTATGAATTAGACTAGAAAATTATTAACTCCAATATTTTTATATTTAACCAGCTGCGCCCCGCGGTGTTACCCGCTTAATTTTTTCGGAATAAAAATTAGCCTATATGTTAATCCAGGGTGTCAGCAACCTCCATATGAAATTTCATTAAAATCCAGTCAGTAGTTTTTACATGAAAGAGTAACAAACATCCATCCATTACTAACTTTCGCGTTTATAATATTAGTAGGGATATGCTTCCCTTTCCAGTTTTGTAAAAACTATAGCTTGCTCTGATGCGACTATTTGATTACATAAACCTTACTAGCTATTTTGCTTACCTTTTCGTCAACATGAACATAAATTATTTGTTCATCGAAATCAGATGTATAATAAATTGCAACTTGTATCATAAATATTATCTAAGGACTCGCAAAATTATGCTTGTTTTTGATGTACTCATTATTGATTTTCCCATTACTGCTGGAAGCAATAATACTGCTTATTACATTGTTTCTCCAATCCATTCCTAGATCATTTGTGGGAGTGCTTTAAAGAAATCTTTAAGCGCTCAGATTTTCTATCCTTTCTGCTACTTGCTATATATGACATAGTCATTTTTACTTACCTCATTATCAAGCTTATCGTGTCCAATAATTTTAATACAGTCATCATTTCAATTCAAACGACAACAATAATCTTCACATTTAAATATACTGTCAGGTAATGTGGCATAAATTGGCAGTCCTTTAATATTTGTCATCAAGTCACGTTCGCATGTAAAGGAATCTATGTAAGGTCCTATAAGTTACATACCATTATACATCTTAAATACTTTGCAGAAGTTATTAACTTCTAGGAACAGACATCATTGAGTACCGTTAAGGATGTAGGCAGAAACTCAGTTATGGACATCATCACCCTTTCTCAGTCCACTGCTGGACATAAGCCTCTCCTATGGCACGCCACTGAGCTTGATCTTCGGCCCTCCGCTTTCAACCGCTGCCAGCCGTTTTGCGTATATCGTCGCCCCAGCCAGCTAAACATGTAGCAATACGTTTTTAATAATTAGAAAAGTCTCGTGGCTACAGTGATGACATGAATGAATAATGTTGATGGGTGATGATAGTGCATGTTTGGAGTGGCAGAGCCAAGAATTGAAATTTGTTCATTCATTCAATCAAGTCATAACTGATTTCAATGCATCGTTAAGTAATGATAGCGAAACACAGGAAACGGAAGAAACATTTGAAGCTTTTTAATTATTACACACCAATCAAAATTAGATACCTACTTATGAATAGTGAACTCAAGTTACTTCTGTGTATATCACTCATAGTAGCTCTGAGGACCTCACAACACAAAAAAAAAGGCTGAGCAGAGCTATTTGTTAAAAAAATACTCACTACAACCTCCTCGAAAGCTTTGCTCTCCTATTTCTTGTAACGTTGTCGGTGAAGATCGCTGATAGCGATACGCCTGTCCATTGTACTATTGCTATATTCCTATTCTTGGATTTTGCATTGAAATGTTGTTCGATAAATAGTTTATCCTGTTCTATATTATCCAGCGTACTTTATCAAGTTTCCTATTTCTTATTGGCTTGATAATGTTCATAAATAAAGTCAGCATCATTACGTAAAGCTTCCAGTTTCATTAGCACAGTTTCTATGAACAAAATAGATAGAAAAATCTTAAATTCACTCAATGCCTTAAAATTTATATTATGTTAATTTTACATGCAAATTTCTAGATCATCATCATCATCATTTCAGCCCGGTATCACCTACTGCTGGCTATAGACCTCCCTTTTTCTCTGCCAATCCTCTCTATCTTGAGCGTCTCTCATCCACAGTTAATTCCTTGATAGCAATAAATAAAATATAAACACAGGGATTTATGAAAGTCCAATAAAATTAACAAATGTCATCATCGTTTTCGAGAAATAGAAATATGCTTAGAACACGATTTCTCCTGCATTAGGGTTACTTAGAACTCACTTACCAAATATCTTGAGCCAATCAAAATACTTGCTCTCCGCAGGTATCCAGAACCGGTGCCAATCAGGTCGCCTCAATTAAGAACCTCTACTTAACCCACGAAAGAATTACAAGCGTGAAGATATTTATATCGTTAACGTCATTCGAAGATCATTAAGCGAAACGGCACGCAAGTGAAGTCACGGGAAATGACCATTACATGAATATGTTACGAGTTTTATGAGCCCATCTTGTCATAAAATTCAGTCTTAAAATACCACTGGATATGGATAAACAAACAGCCATCAAATCTTATCTACTTCATATAGTATTATACTAGTTAGTAACTGACCCTCTGATGGGCAAAGACCTCCTCTCATATATACAGCATCTCACTAGCTGACTGTTGGTCAAACCATTTAATTTTATATTTGTCAGTACTATCTGGCTAAGAACTGCTTCTTCCTCACATTGTGTCGATGCAATTTTGAAAAAACCCCCAAATGTTTACAAAAACGTTTTAGTAGAAAAAAATTGTCATTAATGATAGCTAAGAACCACCTTTAATGAAACATCTTTGAACGAAAACCGCATGAAAATCGGCTAAACCATTTTTGGGAAATTGACAAAAATAATTTGTGCCCACACAGATACAAACAAACAACCTATCACCCTAAACGCATGTTCTCCGTTCCGTCGCGGGTAAAAAGTCTTTACCATACCATCTTCAGATGTTGGACCCATTTTGGGCGAATATTATTGTAAAATATGTGCTTCCACAAAACACAAACATGAACGATACAGAAAACCCACACAACCTCGTAAACCGTTAAAATGTGTATTCCGTGCTTAACCTATCACCATACGAGTTTCCGCAATTACACAAGCTATCTAGAATATTCCATCTCGAATATAATTGCAATCGATTCGATCTGGTTTGTGAATCGAAGAAAAAACGAGGCTTAATCAGCTGATTAATCATACTACATCGTACATAAGTTGAAAGTATCAAAGATTGCTCAGACTTACTTAAAGCTTATTGGTTTGAAACTTTACATATAGAGCAAATGATACGTTAGAGAACTTGTGTGATAAATGTTTTTCTAGCTGCCCCTACAGGAAAAATTGTAAAAGAAAGTCTCATTATCATCACCCTTTGTCGATCTACTGTAGGATAAACCTCCTCTGCCCTTTGCCAATTTTTTCCGACTTCTAAAGACTGATTGAGTCGCAAACTCGTTCCAAATATCAAAAAAGTGAACGAATAAGACATTTTTATGTTGCAAACAAAGAAGAATTGTAGCAACCTTAACCAAATTGCATCAAGATGAACTCGTAACCCAAATAGTACGTCAGAGTAACAAGTCTTTCCCGCAATTGGCTTCAAGTCATCATCAGTCGAAGAGACGGTTGTACTGCCAGCGGAATTGTTTGATATTTACATTATTATATTATATCCAGTGACCGGAACTTTACATCATAAACAGAATACATTAAAACACGTTTCATTTCAACAACTAGTTGGTAGTCTAAGTAGCTTTTTAAATTATATAACTTTACATTTCAAACGTATGCTTGAATATTATTTTGGTAATTTTAAATTAAGTAACATGTTTGTCTGAGTTTTTTTTTTACTTAATTAATTCGGTGCTCGACTGTGATTCCGCCTGATGATAAGCAGTGATGTATGAAACAGTAGAGCGTTGATTATTAAAAATCTACTCAATATAGCATTAAAGACACCTGCGTTATCATCAGATCGAATAAAATGTGTTGTTATTAATCATAAATCTTTATACGAGTAGATAACACTAGAAAGCTCCTGCAACGAAAATAGTTACTTAATTGGTTTCCCGAGAAAATATTTTTGTAAAATGCTTGTCATATTGGCTGCCGTGTAAACTACTTGATGTCTTATTTTATATACTAACTATCGTTTTATTTAGTCTGTGAGCCAGCAATTTAAATTACATATTACATGCCCCATTACCCAGCCCAAAATGACCAAAGCTTGTTAAAAGTAATACAAAATAGAATATATAAGAAGCAAAAAAGTGGTCACGTAGTTTCTTGTCAGTGAAATTTATGTCTTTGGACTTTTTGATATTAATTGAAATGATATAAGTAATATAGTTTTTATGCGATAATCGGCTTTTAGTCTAGACTGGTTGATTTATGATTATAACATGTTTATACTATGACTAATGTCTGCCATTGATAAATTCGAATAAAATGATAATGTTACTTGTATAAGAGACGATGCAAAAAATGAGGAAGTTAATAATCTCGTTATTGATATTGAACATCGGAACCTAAATATTATATTTTATATCGCACTTTTTCATCATCATTATTTGCCTATTTCAGACCACTCCTGAACATGGGTTTCTCCTATTGCACGCCACTGAGCTCGACTGTTTAAATAAACTTTAAAACAGATAATTTGTCTTGCTTGGATAAAAAAGTAGCCCACCACTATTTTCTTAATAGAAGGCCTCTGCCAGAACCCCTTTACTACGCCCTGCGCATCCTTGGCGATTTACTTCGATCCAAATGATTGCGACCTATTTTATTAAAGTATTCACTAATAGGAAGCAATGTTCACCGATCATTAACCTGTCAGCTAAGTAGTCAAGGCCATCGCTGTCAAGTCTCAAGCCTTATGGTAAAATTATTGCGACCTATTTTATTAAAGTATTCACTAATAGGAAGCAATGTTCACCGATCATTAACCTGTCAGCTAAGTAGTCAAGGCCATCGCTGTCAAGTCTCAAGCCTTATGGTACTCTGAACAATAGAGCTGATATTTGACGCATGACAGGACACCAGACAATTGAATTTGTTGTCTTCGAATTGATTGTGCAACGTGCTCACTATGCATAAAATGTACTATAAAGTGTATATATAATAAAAAGCTAAGAAAGGAATATTAAAATTAAAACATTACAAGAATCTATAATTATTATAAAACGCAATTTTAGATAATAAGAGTTTTACAAAAGCCAAAATAAAATATATTGTGATTTCCAAGTGCAAAAAGACAATATCAGTTTGAGTTATGTCTATATTTTTAGTACAAAATTAATACACTAATTAGGAAATAAGTAAATAATACAAATCAATAAATGGAATGCAAAGCACTGTAACTCGTAAACACTTTTTAGTACCTATACCCTAATCTAAATTTCTTATAAATGTATTTAATATTTATATCTGTTATTTTAAACATTACGACATTGCTATATACGTTAGTCCTTAAGAATCCATTTTTTAACTATCTTTTTAATGTGTATCCTAGCTTCTTCTACCTCATCCATTTCATCAGGAGTTTTGGGTTGCCATTCATGACAGTGAGACGAACCTCTTATACATATAGCTAGAACATTGTCGGTCAGGTCAGTCAGTATACTAAGCTTGTGCCATGGATCCATAAAGCCGTTAACAAACAGAACATTCTCGACATTTGGTGTCAGCCCTTCGTACATACCGTTTGTATTATCTATACCTTCATCCACTCTCTGTTCGTCAAATTGTTCTCCAAAAATTACTTTACATGTCGTTAAATAAAAGTCCAAAGGAATACTCCATCTCCCAAACGAATGTTGAGTTGAATCCGTAGTTTGAAAATAGCCGAATTCTGTGCAAGTTTGGTATAGCCACAACCACATTTCTCCATTTTTTTTATACATCAACTTTATAATCTGGTCGTACTCAAAGCTGTTGCAACCAAATCTATCGTTCCAGATAAATGGAAATATATTTTTCAGCTGTAAAGGATTCCTGACCTGACTTCTACAAAACTGGTATACACTCTTAGTAGTACCATACTGTACTAGATTAGCATAAAACCAAGTTTTAAGGAAGAAAAACATTTGCTGATTCTCAGGGATACTCATGTTGACATTATCACAAACTTCATGAATCTTTTTGAACTCTACGATGCCTTCCGGAGTTCGCAATAAAGTTTGTAACTTTTCAAATTTTTGACGTACGACATAGGAACAACGAAAGGCAGCACCAAACTCATGAAGTGTGTCGGTAACGACATCAAAATACTCATAAAAATTTTTCTTAGCGAGTACAGGTGCACTACTGGATAACACAGCATCAACTTCGTATGGATACATTATCTTCATCCAAGCTGCTAAGTTTCCAGCGTAGGAACCACCGACTATCAGGACTTTAGAATCGGTAAACTCCTTAGATGCTTTAAGTGTTTGTAATAGATGGGCCACGTCCGCTAAGGCTTGTCGTGAACTAAGATACTTAAGATCTTCTATTGTTGGATCATCAAATGGTTTACTTTCTCCGTAATATCTGTGCTCTATCGAAAAAAAAGCAGCACCAATTTCTTTGATTATTTCATCTATAAGGCCTTCGTCGCCGTCTTTATTCAATCGGCCATATTCAGACATTTTACTTTCACCATTAATTAGAACTAGCAGTGGTCCACCTGGTTTCCAAAATTCCAAATCTTTGAGATATCGCATCTTAAAAGTCCGTTTATCACTTTGGTTAAAATGATCTATTGGTTGCTCGATATAATACATTGACGTATTTCTGAGGGCAGCTTTACTATACGAGTCCGAATTTTCGAATAAATCTTCAAGTCTAAAATTAAGAAAGCCAAATACATGGCTAAATCCATGTAAAAATAATATAATTAGCACTTGATAACTGTACATCGTTTATGTAATTTGAAATAAATAATGCAACGCGTTGTTGTTGTCTTAAATACTTACTTAATTATGTCAAATATTTTCCATAGTTTTTACATATTGGGTACAGTTATAATGAATTCAGAGGTATCAAATCACGAGCGATTATCATTTGAATTATTACTGTGTATTAACCCATTTTTGCAATAGCAGTTAAAACAGAATAATTATACTCATAATCACATAACATCATGCCTGTATTCCCCGAAGGGGTAGGCAGAGGTGTACATAATATAGTACACCCTCATTTCGCCAGTTATGTTTTAAGTACCAATGTAATAGGGGGCGAGCCTATTGCCATCAATCGGGCACAAATCCAGACTCGTGTTGCTTCTAAGAATGACCTAATGGAAAAACCCAGTAACACTTCACACTTCACACACACACACACAATCTGCATATTGTAAAAATTATGGTAATAATAAAATAGTCCTGGACCCTGTTCCCGCTGCTGGTTGGGCCTTATTTTTTATATATGTATTTAAAAATGTAATTAATAAGAAAAAAAATAATAAAGAAAAATAAAAGAACAATAGCATTAAGATAGGCAAGATGCAACATACCCCTAAAGAAAATGTTCGGCAAGCCAACGCTTCAGGCGACATTCAAAACAAGACAAACTCAAAGTTGCAGTGATCTTACTTGGCAGCTTCTTGTATATGGTTGGCCCCATGACATGAGTGAGTTATTTTCAACTCAAAGTTTAAAAGACTAATTGCACTCTTAACTGTTGTTTTTGTTACTTATAGATTTATAAAAAATAATTGGCTTATTAAGGTTGAGCTTCCCCACAAATTGTTCAATCCAATACATAACACATTACAAATGTTTCAAATATTACTTTACATAAGTAAGTAATAAAATAAATAATAAACATACCATAGGTGCTTGTTTGATAAAATAACGTTTCTAAATTTTTTAAGGTATACAGTCGTAGTGTTTACCAAACGTGCCGTTTTTTCAAAGTTAATTCCCTATTTCATCACCTTCAAATCTATCCAGATATAGGAAGGGGGAATAGGCTGCAAGGATTTGAAAAAAATATGAAGCATGTCCAAAAAATTTGCTGGTGATAAAGCAACTTCTGAATTTTGTAGTTATCGTGCAGCTCATTAATCATCAAATCTATCTATTGTATCCCTTATGTTGCTGAGGTGTGATTCCTTGTCTCTCTCCTCTACAATAAGTGAACCATCGTCTTTAAAACCCTAGTTCTAAATCTTCTAGTCCTAAAGTACTACATCATTCTACCTCATTTAAAGTTCTGTTTATAAGTTTCCGACCTTCCATCAAGTCTCTGATGGTTTAATGGTATTTCCCCGCATCTTGTTCCAATGTTCCTTAGCTGGGAAATAACCCCATTCCTTTCCTCACTGCATATTAAGCTACTCGTATGCAATTTTATAATATTACTATGCAACTACCTATAGTTTGATTGAAATATTTATCATAATTAAGTGGATAAATTCCACCGAACCAAAGAAAATAACATTATCAATTTACTTGAGGCTTGTATGTTTAATGTTTATCCAATCAACTATAAAATGGGACCAAAATAACAGGTACGGGTATTGATATTATTCAAACATCTACATGGGTTAACAGCCATTTAATACCAAATACGGTATCATGTGGCCCTAACTGGGTTGCTAGTAAATCTGAGTGTGCAATTAATTCGTGTCTCACATGCACTCGATACACCCACAGTGCCATTTTGACTATCCAAAATAGCATAGTGTTGCAAAATGGAATATGTTTGGGTCTAAAATATTTGTTACTGTTATTTCTACATCATTAATCATTCTATTCAACGCTCTCATAAAAGTTTTTATTGTTTGTGACTAAATTACTGTAGAGTTTTTAATTGTATCTACTTTCAAATATAAGTACTACACTCGCTATGAAATTAAATTGATAGACTCAATAGAGCAAGGACAATCTAACACGCAAAGGTCAAATGTATAAAATTTAAACTAATTAGCAATGTACGTTTATATTTTAACGCGATTATGTCCCGATGAGGTATTCTCGATAAAACCCTGGGTATGGTCTACTCCCGAGGGGAAATTGGTTTGGTGATGTGGATCATCATCAGCTGGAAAACCTCCACTCTTGAACAAAGGCCTTGGTGATGAGGATAGTCGTCAATAACTCAATAATCCAACAAGACAGGTGCAAATCGTAACGTCAAGTTTTAAGTTTAACGCCCCTGTCAACACCCTCGACCCTACGTGTTTAATATAAACAAATTTAAACTTATTTGAGTAATTGTAGTAATTGTTAATATAAACAAATATAGACCTTATAACTTTAATTTTAATGTTCGAATTTCATTAACAGATGCCAACATTTGTATAATCCGTTAAATCTACGATCGTGAGATGGATTTTTAAGTAAACTTAGCTGTAACTTCTTTTGCGCGCGCAGCTTCTGTTATTCTTAGAAAAGAGGTTAAACTTATTCTAGTTCTTATCCTTCTCGGATTACGGTATATAAAATCATTATTTATGAAAAAGTAAAATGTGTACAAAATGTTCCTGCTTTATTTTATTTCACATAATATTGTGTAGATGCGAAAACTATGTTTTAATTAAATGAAAATAGTAAGTATGGATATTTAATGACCAGAGCTAAACACATTAATAAAACTTCTGCTCGGTAATAAGTCTGTATTATTTACTTTAAGCATAAAATATACAGATTATGCTAACCTGAATATTCGGTAATGCCCAACTAGTTTTGAACTCAAACGGAGGCCGTCGAAAATAATATAGATAACACTCTCAAAAATTATTCTACGAGTAGTTACATAAATCTCACAAAATAACCTTCAAAGTTTTATGATACTACAACCACATGTGATTTCCCTTGCCGCGAAAAGTAACCGCCATACTGTTTTTACTACATTCGGAAACTGCACAACAAACACGTTGGCTTTTACCATTGTTATAAAATTTATATCTTGTCTTACATAACTTTCTTTTTATCTGTAACGTAATAACTTCCGTTCTTTATGTCTAATAAATAAATAACGAGCGTGGAGATTAACAAGATTGTGAATAATTAACTAATCCGCCATGTTATAGACGTTTCGTAATAGATTGTGATGATGTATTGATTTATTTATTGGGTTACATAATAATTTGCAAATGGGGACTTTGAAATATTATGAAAATATTTTTTATTATTGACTTGTCTCGAGTTGTATTTACTTGTTTATTCAGGCATACCTGATAATAAATTCAGTTCGGTTTGCTAGCCCACCATCACTAACTCATGAACAAGGGTGCTTCTTGTAATGGAGTGCGATAAATTGGTTATTAATGTTAAATTATTGGTTATTAAGTGTTATTTTTTATATAACATCCAGATAATTATGGTACGAACATAGTAGCAGTGATCTTGAATGTTAATTTAAGACACGTCTTACGGTAAAAAAAGCATCCTGATCAAATCTGAACATAATTGGGTGAACTGCCAACACGTTTAAACAAGTGCGGTGATTAATCATGTTCCTTCCCTCAGTAAGAACAGGCCTTTGACTTTGGTACAGTTACATTTTGATGTCAATAAAAATACCAGTCCGTAATTGTTTGCACTTAAAGAACGGGGGGACACTTTACTACTTGCCCCCTGGGCAAGTAGTAAAACGTTTGACGAAGAGAATAGAATGATAAATGTTTGGGATTGACATAATTATTTTATGAGAAAGTTATAACATTACGTCAACCCCGTGCATTCACAATTCTATTCTATTCATCTGACGTTTTTTCACTTAACAGGGGCAAGATAGCGCGAATGTTGTTTTTCCTTCAAAACACTTTTTAAAATACTTGCTATAAACTTTATTTCAATAAAACATGAATTAGGTTTTAATTATTTTTATTGTTGTATAAACAAAATACTATAAAAAACTTTACTAATCAAGTAATCATCAATTTTCCGTCACCAATTGGCTTAAATTACAACATCATCGAGGTAATACAAACGGTACCGTTGCGACCGGTCCACAGCTGGCGCCGAAACACCGGTCGATGGCTCCTCGTGTCCGACGTGTTTTTGTACTCATCTTAATTTGATGACGTCGCAAAAAATACTGGAGCATCGGCGAGTCGTGAATCGAATTTTATTTCGAACTGGTGATAACCGTAATCATGACCGGTGTACTTAAAAATGTGAGTTTTCTTTTTTTCGTAATCTGTTATCGATAGTTCGGTAGTTGGCACTTAGATATCAATAATGGCAATTTTATGGTCAGCAACAGAAGTAACCTTATAAGAGACACTTAATGTCAAATAATTGAAAGAAATAAACAAGTACGTCCTCTCAAATTGTAAGAGAATCCAAATAATGATTCGAGAATATTTTTCTTACTTTTTACTATGTCACCTTCTAGTAAATATTAAAAAAATTTACTACTTTTGTTGATGACCGTACAAGTAATTCTTGGCAAACAAATTGAGTATAAATAAGTAGCTCTGTTAAGGAAAACCACAATATCTAGATTTAACTTTTTGCTATAGGTTTTTTAGATGTTCTTTCTATTGAATGTAATAAAACGAAAATGAGTGATAAAAATAGTGAAAATCTAAATTCAAAACTCTTTTACATAATGTTTTTAGCATCTCGCATATTTTAAACGTTTCTTAACAAAATAATAGATTTTATTGAGCTATGAAGAAATAACTCTAATTATTTTCATCGTTTATCGTTAACGAAACTTCATAATTGAATGTTTAACTAACATTATCTGCCCTTAGTTTAATAACCATAGGCAGATAAATGTTAGTTTTGTTGACATAGTTAACCTAAGACAATAATTTTTTCAATAACCTCTTTTGGAAATTGCACTTAAGCAGCCCAGTCCATTTATTGACGTGCGATTTACTTAGATCTTCTAGCTCCCACAGAAGCGCGCACCCGCACGTTTCAATTGATTTGTGGTGGTTTCGATCTCGTTCACCGCAAGCCACTGGCTATAATTTCGGTTGGAAAGCACTTAAAAGTCATCATTGACATCCTGTCGGTGAATATGTGGTAGCAGCTATTCTTTTAGCTGCCACAATAATAATACTTAGTCTATGAAAGTGTAGGTATACTTTTGTCTTTCTTCCCAGCAGTTTTCTCATGAAGAAGTTAGTGATCTAGATGAGTAAAGGGCAATAGTCTTAGATATATAAGTACATGTTTCCTTTATAAATCGTGTGAATTTTGACTAAGATAACCACCATTTCTTAAATATCATATTGTACTTTAATGCTAGTTCACATAGAACAGAATTGAAAACTTACATGCTCATTGATAAATCATCCGTGGAGAAACACAAGTCAAAAATAATTTTAAGTTTCTGCTTAAAATAACCAACTCTCCACTATGCATAACCAATAACTAAGGAGGACGATTCCGTTATCACCATTCCGCTCACCTAAATCAGATGGTACAGATAAAGCGTCATCATTACACTCTGGACTGATAATGATCACATTACCAACATTACAACTTAATCATCACAATTGAGTGGCGCGGCGCAAATTGATGTAATTACCTTCTAATTATCAGATGTACACACTGCGGATGCTTTGTACTGCAGGAAATTATTACAAAGGCAAGAGATTTGGTATAAGTTGGGGACTTATGTCATCTCACTGCTAACAAAAACCACCGATTTTTCGTAAATATAAATATGTATGAATCAAGAACTAACTTATGTTAAAAACAGGTTCAGTTTTTGCTTAAAAATCCTTATATTAGCGCATTTGTACAACATCACACAAAATGAGATGATAAGATGCATGATATACAAGCAAGATAGAACATACTAAAGATACGTCATTAAAAAAAAAATCCATGTCGTTGTCATAATGAGACGTCACAAGTCTAGTTGCACGGTCTCAAAATGTTTTCTTCAATTCCTATGAAGAGGTACCGGCTAGAAATTGAAAGATTAATTTGTCTTTGCATCCATTTCTCATAACTTGCACCGCAGTGCATGAGAAGCACTTACTCAAAATGATTGTGATATTATTGTCATCGCAATGTATTAACTTAATGAGTCCAATCTTGGCAACTTTTATAGTTTCCTTTGCAGCATTCATTAATTGACAATAGCTGTTTTCCCATTATTATCTCATCATAAATCTTGATCTGGCAAATTTATATGGTGACACTTGTACTTTATCATGACATGTTTTTAATTGTGTGATGCGTAAATTAAATTAAGATGATAATATTTTGTATCATTTTCTAAATGCCTGTGACACGAGCGCTCATTGTATGTTAGCTTTCTTTGACATCACATACCTACTGAGTACAATCTGTATTGTTATTTTTTCTTTTATACAAAACTAAGTGCTTTTTGTTTTGCTTGATATGATGTCTAGTTTCCTATGTACACTTAGTTATCTGCTTGTTTGCAATTTCGTTTAGCCGGTGTATGTAATTGGTGTCAGACACAATTTAAAACTGTTAAGGCACATAGACGTTTATCGCACTATTTCCGATAGTAGTCGACATAAATGAAGGGTGATTCTAGTCCGTATAGTGTAGTACCTAGTAGTTTTGGTCTAGTATCTGATACTATTTTTTTAGACATCCCCTTTATGTTTTACGTGTCTTTCTTATTCCACTATTTATTCTCATGTCCGTCTTGTTTCCAGGTACAGTCGAGGGTGGGCCACCATACAGGATGCCGCCGGCGCCCGAGGCGGCGCTGCCTGGTGCGCCTGCGCCGTCCCTCCCCGCCGCGCTGCATACGCACTCCAACAAGTTCCCTGTAAGTACCTACATTCATATCCATTGTGAGAATAAGAGCACGTGAAAGCTAGATGCTTTCGTTAACAGGAGGGTCACTGGCTTCTGGCTCAAGAAGAGTGGTGGCTCATGTTGCAATTCCGTTAAACATAGGTATTGTACCTTCTCCATAAGTGCTTATATTAGGCAATAACAACGAAGTCATTAAAGGTTTCTATAAAATTGAAGATTCTTCAATACTTACGTGTTGATCTATAAATACCATTGCAATGGTACCAAGTATTTCTACTAAGGTATTTCTCAAGGTGTTTCAAGAAGGTACAACAAAAATCTTTTCAATCCATCATCTTGGCATTCTCTCTTTTTCGTATTATTTTTCCTACATCTTTCTCCGTAGTCCATTCTTCATATTCAACATTAATAGTTGCATGTTTTTCATCTTACTGAATAAGCTTGATTAAATCTATTGAAGTGTTTGTACACCAAACAAAAATAAGAGTGTTGTTAAAGTATTTATCAGAAAACATTTCACTCAATCATTTGCAACTAACAACCGGTTGCTTAGCAACGAATGCAAACGATTTATCCCTGTCTGGCACGTCAGGGCTGTCACAGGCGAGTCTGCCAGTTAAGTGGCTCGACTGACTAACTGGCTCAGGTTACTGACATGCAAGTTATGTCTCTTATATTTAGACTGCTGACCGCCAGTATACGGTCGCTTAAAAGCATAATGGCTCGTCGTAATTGCGAAAATGTATTATTAAGTTAGCAATTACATTTACTGGATAGTCAAAACTGAAATAATTAGGTACATTTGGTGAGACAATTTAAAAATAAAGATTTTAAAGTAAAACATATTATTTTAGACTCATTTATCTCAGTGCGATAATGTAGCGTAGCGAACTGCCCTTCGCTGCAAGAACATTTAAAATTATCTGAGTCATTTTTCTCCGAGTAGTATTTCTCAATAATGGAATTAGCAAGGCTAGAGACTAGACAGATCCGAGACAGTCTCGTAAAACTGTATCAAATTTGAATGTGGTTCCCATTTGCATGCAACAAACATAACCAGTGATCGCCATGATTGATATCCACGATTTCTCCGATACATGTGAATCCGTAGTTTTTACCGAACTCGGAGGCTGAGTGAAAGTGTTCATTGTTACATCGCTTATCTGGAGTTAGGACGTGTGTGATGTGATCGAGAATATATGAATTTTGATCAGCTTTTGTTTTGGCTAGTTTCGTTTGTTTTGGACCTTGTGATAGTGATTGTTGTTTTGTGGTGAGAACAAATGTGTTACAAAGTAGTAGGGTAGTAAGTGCCACTATTATTTACCGAATGATCATCTGCCAGCGACTTCGTCCGAGTGGGAAAATGTTTCAAAGTAGCCTATGTCCACCCTGAAGGTCTATACTAAATATTGGTGAAATAATTTTGCGAATCGGATAAAGATTTTTGAAGATTACCAGCTACATACAAACAACCAAATATTACCTCTTTGTGATAGTAAATATTATATTACCATTTATATAGCCCAATCCTTTGAAATAATTAATACTAAAAACTATAGCTTACTAAGCACCATCATTATCAAAGGTTCTAAAAAGAATAAAATTCTCATTTCACTTGTCCCAACAGATAGAGCGCGAGGTGATCCTATCTTCTGGCGACAAGAACTCGAAGGTGCCGATACTGCAGGAGGCCAGGAAGAGAGGCAGGCTTGGTGCTGTGGCCCCCGACACTCCGCCCAAAGCACTCTCAGCCTGGACATATGCTGAGGTATGTAACTATCTCATTTTTTTGTAAAATGTGGAAACTTTGTGAACTTGGCTATAATTTGCGAGACTTCTATTTTACATTTGGGAGCTTACAACAAACTAATCGTATTAATACAATTTTGACGACGTGATTAGCGCATTGGCTAAGCTATTGGACTGCTGCGCTAAGGGTTGCGTTCGATTCCCGCACGGGGCAAAACTTTGTGCGAACCACAGATGTTTGTCCCAAGTCTGGGTGTTTGTGTATGTGATGTTTCATGTCATTTATTTTATAAAAGAAAAGAAAATACACGCCTATCTGTTAACCTAATTTTTAATCTAGTTTGTAGGGTTCTATCTTCGATGTAGGTTTATCTGGGTGATCCGAACAAACGGATTGTATCTGTAAATGCCGATCTGTTAACCTAAATTGCAGAGAATCATCGATTTACTCTTAATACTACAGCGCCTTGGATACTCCGATCCACTTTCATATTCCATTGATATTAGCTCGAGTGATTGCAAGCCTTCAAATACTATCGACGTTTATAGAAATAAGCGGCTTTGGGTATGGCGCACTAATGCCCTAGGGTTGACAATATAAGTATTTGAATTATTTAGAAGGTAAAGATTGTTAATTTGATTAAGCCTATTTTGACTTTCATAAATCCATACCGATCTAATGCGATTTTGGGGATATTTTTGATATAACAAAATTTTACATACATTTTTAAATTTTTAGTTTGAGTTGACTGCAAAAACAATAATTGTAGGTTTTGTAGGTTTCTGATTCATCTCTTTACATTCTTCCTTAGATATTTTAAGTCAATTTATTTTGTTAATAGGTTAAGTAGGTAGGTAATGATCTAACAATGACAATGCGGAACAACAAAAATACATTTAAATAAACAATATTCATAAATAAAATAAATTTACCTTTCGTTCAACCCTGCAGCATAATAATATCATAACCCACTGGCTTAAATGACAGTCTATAACAACATCGATAAGCGTGGTAACGGGTTATCGATAAACTGCACATCACTATCGAGCCAAATAATAGGTTGGAACTGTACTTTATTAATCAGTATAATGGGTGCCCGTGGAGAATGTTATTTTCGAGCACCAAGATGAAAGACATTGTGGCGTTTATATCAAACTATTGTTGTAATGGGATAATGTAAGTTATTCTCAGAGAAAACGGCTTAAATCTTGCTTTTTCACATAAAGGTATGAAAGATATGCTATTTATAAGTTTCAAAGGGTCTTTAAACTTTCATTAAAATCACTACTAAGATATCTACCATTGTCGGTACTGACGTAATTTTTAAACGTCGCCCCACACTAGAAATATCTCCTGTATCGTGGGTGCGTTTTACAAACATGTAATATCACCATACAGACACCCAGACTCGTGTTAAACATCTACGGGCCACGAAAATGTTTGTCTCTTGCGGGAATCGAAACGATTAACACAGCAGTCCAATTGCCACTGCGCCTATCAGGACGTCAAATTTAAATGATTTAAGCTATAACACTGACAAATGTATAATATACATAAACCCTGTTAGGCAACCTAACGGGACAAAATATAATCTATTTATCATAGAAATAGGGCGTTTCTGTTAAACTGGTGTGCCATTACTCAGAAAACGAGCCATGAATCAATTTTCTATGAACATTTAGCTTTAAGTTACATTTACGGAGCAGGTTTCCGCAAACATTAGTAAACATATTGCTATAACTGCAAATATGAGGCAGTAAAACCACTGGTAATAATATTAACTCTATAAAATGCCTGCACTTTATTACCTATACCAGTGACTGTAGGTACCATTACATTAATTAAATTTAATAAATTATAATATAGGAATACATAACTGTCCCACTGCACAGGCCTCTTCTCGTATAGAGAGCATTGATCACCACGGATAGCGTCCGTGATGATCAATGCTCAATCCTCAATGCAATCAATGCTCACTGCGGGTTGATGATTTCAGATAATTAAATTCAGGTTTCCTCACATAATTTTTTGTCACCGTTAGTCAGCGGTATCTTAGAATATCTAAGAAAGTACTAATGACTTTGAAAATGTCACTTGCCTGGGTGAAATGTGGGCACACTATGCTACTAATAAAGGAAAACACCTCTTCGCTAATAACAGACGTGATTGTACTTCTGTAGAAGCGTCAAAACATACCAAAATGTATTACAAAACCATTGTTGGCCCATCAACTATCATCACATTCTTAAGACTTTGCCAATATCATCTTTACCTTCTGCGCTGTATTTAATAAACAGCCGTCAGAAGAGACCATTTACCCTATGAATATAAAGAGGTTTGTCTCTTCCTGTTAGCTAACGAGCGTGAAGCTTGCCATAAAGATGGAGTTCCTTGCCCTTACGTGTATGGTAATCTTATATCTTCGATGTAATCTTAAGTAACATTGCGTAATTAGCTCTCAAGCTTGTGCGATCCTGTTAGTTAGCTAATGTCATTATTTTGGTAGAATATTTTGTCCCATAGTTTAGGATTATTAGAAGGGACTTTTTCGGTCACTAGCTAACTTTAAAGGATCAGAAGAATAAATGTACCCATCAAACACATTTAGTAAAGACTATTTTTTTAACCATTTTTTGTGCCAAAATTCCTGCGAATAAAGAGCCAATTAAAAAGCCTTCTGCACTTGGAAAATCCGTGTAGGCATTACTTACATAAGGATGTTGTTTGAAACTCAGATTCTCACTTATTGACAGCTGTTTTCTGTCCACTAGATCCTAGCCAACAGGAGGTACGACGGGAATGAGTGGCTTGTCCCATATAAATATACCTACTATACTAATCTTTACGATATTATCCATACTGATTACATTCTAGGCTCGCAAAGCATTTTTTCCTCATTATTATGCGAAAATACCGCATCGGTCAGTGCCGCACTATTCCAAGCAAAACAAAAAGTTTACTAAGCCGAATTCGACCTTATCTGTATGATGATAAGGTTGGTTAGGAAACAGTGTTATGCGTCATGCACTTGATGGAACCAAGGTCGGGAGTGAGGTAGTAACGTCACATTACGCATTCAGATTGACAATTCTGCTATTGCTCGCTTGTGTTTTGTTTAGTTGATATTCGTAGGTTTCCTTAAAACAAGATTTTTGAAATTTTGAGGTTTATAACGTTTAAGATATTTTTGATTTATTTGAATCAGGTTTATTTACTTTATTTTTCACTTTAAAGACTTAACAATTAAGCTTATTAGAGCAACTCGTTCACGATTAAGATCGACGAAGGACACGAGTGACAGGTTTTTAGTTTAACAAAGCCGGTAATCAACATCAAACATATTATAGTTAAATCATTCCCAGGTGCAGAAAAAGGTCTAGACGTAAGTTGCCTTTTCTGGTACATTCCAACAAAATCACAGATAAACTTGGGACTTGTAAAAGGCGAAATGTGGGCGTGAAACAGCCAATAGCAGCCTACGTCCTACAGCAACTGGCGTAATATTTAGTAATCAAAAAGTCAAAAGACTGACTCGTGAAGGATTTGAACCTCCGCCCTCCGATGTTCAAGTGAATTTTTATATCGGCGCTCTAACCTACTGAGCTAACGAGTCTTGTAACAAAATATCAAAATAATGCTGCACTTTCCTCAAAATGCGTCATTGGCTTGCTGGCTGATCTCCAATACTTACGTGTATCAGAATTTTAGTATACCTACATAGTAGTCATTATATCATTAAGAAAATGACGCTATGATGTGTGATCGAGATAATATTCGTCTTAACAAAAGTGACCGACTCGCAGCTGGGAAGGAGAAATAAAGAGACATTCTGATTGATTTTGACGCAGGTCGCATTGAATACTCTTTAACAATACACATGAAAACAAATATTAAATCTAACAAAATGAAGTATCAAAAATGGAGTAATGAATCGATAAAAACAATGTGCCAAGGCGCCACTAAACAAATCAGTTAATTTGTTTATTGAAAAGTCGTTGTCATGGTTACTGTAGACAATTGATCGTCTACCTTCATGCTACCTTCTAACAAAATGATTTGATAATTAAGGTAAGTATAATGATTCTACCTAACTTCGTGTTATACCTCAATCATTGTGGTTCACTGCTACTTCACTCCTTAAAAGTCTTAGAAATAAGCTAGTAAAGCTAGTAATCAAATAAAAAAATAAACCAAAAGGTTGACTCGTGAAGGATTTGAACCTCCGCCCTCCGATGTTCAAGTAAGCTTATATATCGGCGCTCTAACCTACTGAGCTAACGAGTCTTGTAAGAAAATACCAAAATCAATGTGCACTTTCCTCAGAATGCGTCATTGACTCGTTGGCTTATCTCCAATATCTATGTTTATCAGAATTTTAGTATTCCTACGTAGTAATTATGTCATGAAGAAAATGACGCAATGATGAGAAATCAAGATAATATTCGTATTAATAAAAGTGATCGACTTGTGGCAAGGAAGGAGAAACAAAGAGACATTCTAATTGATTTTGACGCAGGTTGCATTGAATACTCTCAGTTATCTTATATACTTACACATGGAAAACAAATCTTAAACGTGATAAAATGTACCAAAAATACAGCAACGAATCGATACAAACAATGTGCCAAGGGGCAAGGAGCCACTGAACAAATTGGTTAATTGTACCAGAAAATGGATATTGAAACGTCGTTGTCATGGTAACTGTAGACAATTGCGGACAATTGATCTCCTGCCTATTAACGGAACAATATAGCAATATGATTTGATGATATTTTCTTCCCATAGTTTTTTTATACCAAGTAGATAAGGGAGGAGGCTTATGCCCAGCAGTGGGTCACATAAAAGCTGATGATGACGATGAAGTAGTTCATAAACCTATTCTACATAACTTGGACTTATACATATACATAGGTACCTAAAGGAGAAATCCTTTAAAAGTCTTAGAAATAAGTTAGTAAAGCTAGTAATACAATTAAAAAATAAACCAAAAGACTGACTCGTGAAGGATTTGAACCTCCGCCCTCCGATGTTCAAGTAAATTTATATATCGGCGCTCTAACCTACTGAGCTAACGAGTCTTGTTGCAAATCTCTAAAATAATTGTGCACTTTCCTCAAAATGCGTCATTGGCTCCTGTCCAATGAAAACATTCATTGCGTAATTGTAATACAATTTTCAGAATACTTTTTTAGTTTTCCCCATTCCATCTACTCTATACATATACAATTGTTTACCTCTGCAAACACACAAACATTGCCTTGACTATTTACTTAGACACTTTAACAGCGCCTATTTTTATTGTTTGTGTTCCTGGTCTGGTCATTTCTGCGTCCCTTTAGGGCCTGCGCCAAGCCTGGTCACCATTGGCACCAAGGTTTTTTGGTCCAGTGCCCCAATCACGGCACTGGTCCAAAACACTTTGAGAGGGTAATAATAAAAATGTTATTAATGGACACAATTCTTAACTTCGAAATTAACAATGTTTCTTTACCTAACCTGAGAATTGCACCCAAGACCTTACGTCAACACCAGTTAGTCGGTTCACCTAATTGCGGTATTCTGTTATACAGAACTTTTATAGAATACCCTCAAATTATAACATGACGATGGCAGCGCGACGGTGAGGTGCCTGACTCACCCAACACTCAATTAAACCACAATATAGATAGGTCCAGTAAAATAAAAAATTTTTTGATCAAAACCAATAACTTAAAAAAACATAAAACAACATAACATTACGTTTGTATCCCAAGGGATTTTTTTTTATTTTTTTAAAATAAAATAAAATAAACATCCCAAGGGATAGTCAGAGGTGCACATATAGTACACCGACATTTCGCCTGTTTTGTTATAGGTCCCAATAGGGGTGAGTCTATTGCGGTAAACCGAGGATATCCAAATCCAGACTCTGACCTGCTACTGAGAATTACCTAATGGGAAAACCCAATTACACTTTACCCGTCCCGGGATACGAACCCGAAATGGTTAGTTTTGTGTTAATCCTAGTCAATTTCTTTGACACGTTATTTATTACTGAGTCGAGTGATGAGAAGATCTTTACCAAGCATGAATTTTATTTAATCTAAGTTGATTTTCTGAATGCATTGCTTTAGAATCCTGCGGGTGACGTCATATTGACGATACTGGCCACTATTTTCTAAGGTATGTCCATAAGACTCGTTAGCTCAGTAGGTTAGAGCGCCGATATAAACAATGGCTTGATCATCGGAGGGCGGAGGTTCAAATCCTTCACGAGTCAGGATCTTCCTTTTGTTTTATACTTGTTTTTATGAGATTTTTAATATTTTGCGATACAAAATCCCTTATAAAAACCCTTTACTTTTTATCCTACTCATGTTGACTTGCCTCTGTTATGATACACTGATAATTGCTCCTAAAATGGTTATTAATCAGGGTTACCTTAAGCAAGTGCTGGTTAATAGAATTTAAAAATACTTAGCTAAATATTCAAAAATACAAGTAAGACTTCTGATACTAAATAAGAATGAGTATTTTTATGGATCTCTTTAGGGTTATAAAGAAGGGGAATAAAGAGCTGTTCTAGAAGAAGGACAAACGAGACTAAAAAGCACTTAAACTCAGATACGTTTCTCAGAATCAAGCGTTTCATTAGTTACAAATAACTCATAAAAATGAGTTTTATTTATGTCAAGAATAAATAATGGTTACTTAGTCTTTGGACAGGTTTGCTCAGGAGTACAGAAATGGCACAAACGTGACCAGAATCCTGTTTGGAATGCCAATTACTGCTTGATGAGAGTGGACCGGAGTGGGCCTAATATGTGGTCCTAGTTTTGATTGCGGGGACTTGCTATGTCACTCATGTATTAATGAGGGTAGACTGTAGATGCACTTAGTGTAATGCTTGCAACTTTGTAGCAGAAATATCACAAGATAGTGGCTTTAAGTATGTATAATCTAAGTCACCAGCTATCTACAGTGGAAAGAGGAAGTGTGGACAGCAAACCGCGTCTCTAATGACATCAAATATCAAACCAATGGACACTAATAAATAAACAAGTGATTAATTAACTGATTTTTGATGACTACTTTCATTAACAAAACTGCTACACACTTAAGTTTTTCAATTATTTAAGACATCGACGTTTCCCATTTTATTATTAACAGTTTATTTATTGACTTAGCCCTATCATGCCAAAATAATGAATTCCCGCCTAGTAAGTCCGCTTTGAAATTAGGCGCAATTTCCAAGGTCACATTAAAGCTGGTTATAGTCAAAGAATAGACAATGATTACCAACGTTCTGTTAACCTTCAACCCATGGCTGGCTGGACGTTTCTTTAATGGGGTCATTGCCCTAAAGTACGCTTCACACCTGTCGAAGCATGTCGTGGACGGAAGCGGTTGGAACTTGGAAGTGTTGTAAGGACGAGTGCGCGCGCATTCTTGGGATGTCTTTGAAAAGCGCTTGTATCAAGGTATTTTTGGAATCGCTCGTCAGGCATGAAGTCCCTGATATATTGACGTGGTAAACTGGAGCTGCCTAAGGACCTCGTCGTCCTGATAAAGGCTGAGCACTGAGCAAGGCGAAGATGGACGATAAGAGCCGAAGCAACGTCAACTGTCTAAGTCCTGAGTGCAGGCTGACTGTCGTGACGTAACTCTGAAGTTACGAGTATATATTTCGAATTTCAAGTGGTTCATCAGGTCTGAGGTACCTACACTAATATTACAAAGGCGAAAGTTTGTCAGTGTGTTTGCATGTTTGTTTCCTCTTTACGCTGAAACGGCTTAACCGATTTTAATGAAATTTCATATGGAGGTAGCTGACACCCTGGATTACACATAGGGTACTCTTTATCCCGAAAAAATGTAATGGGTGACACCGCGGGGCGCAACTAGTTTACCATAAACATAAGCAAATGAACTTTAATAAATCCCTTTTGATCGTTTTTCTTTTAGTCCTGACGATCGTAATTCGCTTCACAACAATTACTGTTGTATAGATAACAGTGTAGTCTATCTGTGCACTTATCACGTCATGACTGATTATAACACTAGACTTAAATACATATTGTAATGTTTCACTGAGTCATTGCCACAGGAATGACCTCATCGTGCTTCGATCGTACCGTGACGTCATTTTGTTTGTAGTAGTCGAAAAATTCGCCGTACGGCAGTAAGACTCGTTAGCTCAGTAGGTTAGAGCGCCGATATATAAATTTACTTGACCATCGGAGGGCGGAGGTTCAAATCCTTCACGAGTCAGTCTTTTGAAGGATAGTTCCTTTATTTTTGTAAATGTTTTTCATATTTTTGGTGATAAATTCGCGGTTTAAACGTCATATAAATACAAAATTTAAGAGTAAAAGATAAGTATTATCATGACGTATCTTAACTGATAAATATTTTACAATCATTCTTGTATTTAAATTTACCTGATTTAGGTATATACATCTCACTATTCTCTTTTTAACCAACTTGATCTTAAGCGACAAGTAGCGACACCTATGACTTCACGTGGGAACTAACTTCATCCTACAGGTAAACAACGAAAGAAACATACATTATGTATTTCAATATCAACTTGATTGCATTGTCTTTATGACTGGTAAAATTGTAAACCGCATGCTAGTTAGAAAGACACATAAATATTATAGTATTATTTAATATGTGCCTTTGGCGGTCTCGTTTGGAAGTCTTGTAGATACGTTTCACATACTATGTATGTTTATAGGACCATTCAAAAGTATTATCGAAGTAAATGTTGCTGCAGTTCCCAAAACCTGGTCTGAGTTCCTGAACCCCCAAAATTACACATTTAACCCAGTGCCTAAAGCAGACCGGGCTCTGTGGTGTAGCTACATTGGAAGAGGAGTATGTCTAGCAGTGAACTGCTACTGGCTGATGATGTTGATTATCGCTCAGACTGTTAGCAGTTACAAATATTTACTCTTAAAGTCATAACCTAAACCGTCAGTCCCAAAACAAAAAGGATTTCGTTACCGACCACTAACCCAACTAAATCAAAGACGTCACGACAAAGGAAACGTTACTATGGTACACCGAAAACCACAAGTAGGTTACAATAGTGACAATACGGATAGTCCAAGTAACAATGTTAGTTAATATTATGAAACCCAATAGAAGGCGGCGGTATAAAATAACCCATAAAAATTCATAGTGTGCGCGCGCAGCAGCGAGGTGCGTACGGAGAAACAACGGTTGTGCGGCGCGCGCGTGCCGGCTCATTACGACGAATATTATTTTATTATTTTGGTACATATAACATGTGTATCGTACGAAGACGTTTGAGAAAAGCTATAAGTAACTATACTAAAGAGAAAAAAGCCCTGCGGGACAACTTGGATTTTAATTCAGTAATAGGCCTGTCTATGTTTGTTATAGTGTATTAAACTATTTCAAAAGAAAGTATAGTTGCTTTTTCACAGCTTCTATATTGTTTGTAATATTATGATTGGGAAACAAAGTTGTGTTTCATAAATGATCGTAACTACTAACGCTGTTTTTTTGTTTTGTTCTTTAACTTATATAACTTGACATAATCTTTACAGAAATTACTATTTGATAAGTAATTGTTTACCTTTTATCTCATCTTCTATAAGACACGAATTGGCGGGCTGTTATTGCTTAGTTTCCTTTAAAATGTATTTATGGCCTTGCTTAGAAGCAATAACTGGAGAACAAGCCTCCTAGAACGTGAACACGCCTAATGAGTTTAAAGGAAACAATCTTCGAGCGTGACACGTGAACAATAATTAATAACGGTATGGAAGTGATAGCCAATTGAATTATAGCCCACGATGCTATGAGCCGAGACATTGTGAAAGCTGGTAATATTACACGGCTATTGGTCGGGTATTACATAGATTTAATTTATATTGAAATTAACAATGCGTCGTTAAAAATCAAAAAGCAATTATTATTGTCATTAAAACTGTTCTTGTTATATTAAATAGATTACTTAAAATCTCTTTCTCTCAGATTCAAATCGTTCTTAACTTTGTTTCACTACTTTGTATAAATAATGCATTTTTTAAAATAAACTGTGTAGACTGTAGGTAGCTTGCCAATGTCAAGTTAATAAAATAATTGAAGAAATAGAATCGTAAACACGTAACCTTCTATCCTAACTATCCACCTACATCTTAAAGTCTCTATACATATATTAAACTTACTCCAATCTACTAAACCAACTAACCGCAGTACACCCACTATCCATCAGGCATCAATCAATCCAAAACATCTGGTGATCTTCAAAAAAACCTTCAAAAGAAAAACAAACAAATCGCACTAAAACAATACACTATTACTGTCTAAATTCTCATCAAACCTACCTCCAGACACTCGTCAAACAATTCGTCATAGGCAGCCGGCACCTCGCGTCGGCAGCACGGTCGGATCCGATCACACGCGCATCCGGTGTTGCGCCGGCGCACCAGCAGACATCAGTATTATTTAGATCTTTAAGTATCAAAGTCGTGTTGTCATGTGAAGTGTGTGTGTCAAAAATGGTTGAATTCGCGCTGGAAAATGTTAGTATGGTTTTTCTTTTGGATTTCTTGACGAAAGTGCATCAAACTGTTATTCAAGTAGTGGTTTATAATTTACAAAAGGCTTTGTTGTGTCC
The DNA here is from genome assembly GCA_946251915.1 of Abrostola triplasia. Classification (NCBI taxonomy): domain Eukaryota; kingdom Metazoa; phylum Arthropoda; class Insecta; order Lepidoptera; family Noctuidae; genus Abrostola; species Abrostola triplasia. The sequence goes on along the minus strand of OX276434.1, from coordinate 695,145 downwards.
ACCGTGGCTAAGGTCTATACGTAGGATATATTTCTAATTCCAAACAATGGTTTTGGAATTTGTTGGAAAATATTTTACATTTTAATGTGGTGTGAAAGTATGATAGTAAAATGAAAAGGAAAGTATTACATAATGTTTTTTTTATTTGTTGGTGGCAAAATTGTAAGTGTGATGGTATACATATTTTGTATATAAAACATTTTCCTCTGGATCTTGTTTCTAACAATTTACTCAATGCCTGCGAAGCACCAAATAAACACACTGAAAATATTACTTACTTTAATTATAGCAATTAGACGTTTAATGTAACACAAAGTTAGATATCTCTGAGAAGTTATCTAGCTGTCTTCAGAACACTGTAAGTAGGAATATTGAAACCACTTATTTCTTAATTTCCATCTTTAATAATGCGCCTTTCACCAAAGTTACCACATTTACAGCTACTCCAAACAAAACTCCTAACAATTTGAGTTCCCTAACAACCCATTGTGTGCGCTTCCCATGGCACGACTAACAATAACATAGATAGTTAATACATTCTGTTTCTCACGCAGAACCAGCAGGCTGGCACATCTGGCGAGCCCGGCTTCAGGCAGTACCACGAGCAGTACGGCTACATGAACCAGAGCCAGGGCGCGGTGGCCAGGAACATGCAGAACTACGACTCTCCCAAACCTCCGATACCCGCCAAAACTTACGGCAAGGTCGACACACCCAACAACTCCCAGCTAATAACAGTCACCGTTGAAACAGGGAAAGATAATACCAGAGACGCCCCGAAAAGCGCGAAGTCTGTCAGCAAAACTTATCACACGCTCAAAGATATGATCTCAAGCAGATTCAAAAGTAAAGATGCTAACGATGGTGAGAAAAACAACGAAGAACCTAGTTTGAATAACAGTGAAGAGAGGAAGAAACCCGAGCCAGAGCCGGTCACGCCTCGCGACAACGGGACTAGGAAGGTGGAACAGGGGATATATGGGAGGCCGATGACGCAAACGAGGCCGGAAATGCAGTACAGCCATGGAATCGCAAATAATATGGCGTACCCTAGTCCTTCACCACACAGGTAAGGCTCCAACTCCAACGTATAAGCAACCAGTATTTTCTTAATATTATTTTATGACTATAGATTTCCCGTTGGTAATGTAGTCACGAAATCAAAATTTAATCGAAAGATATTATCACCCTGACACGCTATGGTGACTATTAATAGGACCACCCAATAAAAACCTACGGATGTGTGAAGTTATAATAAGGGACCGGCACTCACCTGATGTATTAATAGTTCAATTTTCCGCTTGCTTGAAGACAATAATTGCGACAATATCGCCCCAAGCTTTCCACAACAGCTGAATGGTACCTATCGAACGAACCGAGAAATCTTAATTTCTACTGACTTATATCTATTTCTTTTATTTGTAATCTTGTTCATAAATTGTTTACTTAATTTACAATTTCTTTTCGAACAGGCAATTAATGCAGCAGCAGATGGTCCAGTCACAGATGATGATAAGTCCTCAGGCCAGGTCTCAGGAGATGCTGGCCAGCACGCCGCACCGACAACCTCAAGCTCTTGGAGCTGATGCCCTGTACCAACAATACGGACCTCCTGGACGCAGGAGTGCGCTGTACCAAAGGGATTTGGATGTTAGGTCCATGGGAAATTTTACCTCCCTCAAAACTGGGCCACAGTCCCAGGTAAGATTTTGAAATAACATAACCAATTTAAGTGCGAATAATTTAGGAAAAAAACTACAATCGTCTAGAAAAATCTATTGAAATTTATTTTGAAAACTTGAAGTGAAGCAGGAGTTTGATAAGATCAACATCTCAAATGCCAGCTTTTAATTTATTTCACAATTGTAATCTCAAGACAAGATACTGTACCAATAACAATTTTGACAGGCACTAATACTGATAAGAAAAACCATTTAAAACCAAAGGTCTTTAACAATTTAACAGAAACGTGTTTATATATATCAATACTTATTTAAATGGTATTTAAATGTAAAAATAATAACAATATTAAAGTATTAACCATAGATTAAACTGATAAAGATTAAGATAATCTAATTAATTATAATCATTTAAGGCATTTAAATGATAATGAAATCTTTAAAGTCAACGTTGATAATAGAGATGGTAATAAAAAGTTGTTTGTATACAAATACTACACAGTTGTTATTTAAACAATAGCACTACGTAATGGTAAAAAGTATGCAATACATTTTCTGTTGTATTGAATGTGTAGAAAGTTGATTATAAGGCATTTGCGACATCGAAGTGGAAATATATTTATGCAGACATGAAGTTCTACCCACAGCTGAAAAATAATAATAGGTAGATGCTTTATCTTTTAAATACCTAATGATATTAAACTACATTGGAATAAATTTTAGCAAAAGCTAGGTACGGTATTTTTTCAGGCGCTCGTATCTAGTATTAATATTCTATCTTAATTCTATGCAATATTATTTATCAGATTAAGATTGTTTACTTTAATTTATACTAAGCACCCAGAATTTATTATTGAGATTTTAATAGCAAAGATACAATTGAACCTTGAATTTTTCGAATTGATTATTCTGAGTAATCCTTAATAAAGTCATAAAAAGATCGAAAGCAGATAAATATTAATTTCTAACAGAGGCCTTTTGCCCTTTTTACTGATTTCAAAACCCAATTCCGAAACCCAGCACATCAATAATTCAATTCACTTTCAAACGACCATCAATTACGTTAAGAAATTGTTTAAATTAATTCCAAATTGGCATCATTCTTCAAACAGTAATCCCAACTGTCGTAACACTTGCAACATTTAGGTCCCATGTTCATTTCTCACCATCAAACAATGGTTCCCAACAATTAATGGTTTGTTCTCACGACGTACGCAGCAATTATAACCAGTGTACTAGTAGGAGACGCCGACTCGACGCAACTAAGATTTTTACAAGAAACTTCATTTATCAGGGCATTGTTCTTTCTCGTTTGTATTCGTCCTGTATTACTTTAATCGTCTTGTTAGGTTTAATAAGTGTCTGTTTTGCCGGCAACGTTTGATCACCGTTCGATTCTTCTTCGTTGGAAAACTCAACCAGAACATAAGGCTTTATGGCTTTAGAATCTTTGGGCAATATTCCTTCATTTCTAAACTGTCGAGTGTGGATTTTATGGCAGTATTTTGCATGAAATTCTTTGGCAAATTGAGGTCACTGTTGCCGGACGTCGATTTTTTTTAAAGAATGTGCGAATATCCGGCTGTTGATGTTTATGGGTTAATGTGACGATTTGTGTTGTGTTGCGTTTGTGTTCCTTTTATATAAGTAACGTAATACGTACCAATAATCTACATAAAGACGTGGCAGATGTAAAATTTTAAATTTTGGAAAATCTATATAGTACACATGGAAAATGTACCAGTAGAACCTTTTTAAATTACAATACTAACATAAGCCTTATAGACAGTCTTATTAAATCGTATGGTCCATCATCATTAAAATAAATTAACCTATTTCCCAGCTTCGTTTATTAGATTGTAGTAATATCAATATAAAGTTTTGGTAAGGCTAATTGACTACACGAAATGATAGATTGGTGACCCAAGACAATCTCGTGAACTATAATTTTATGAAATCATATTAACTGTCGTAATTTTTTATTAACATCTTCACATCTACAATTAGTACTAATTCGAGGAAACCAAACAGCTCGGGACTTCCTTTTATGAGCAAATAACTAGTTTTATGACGCTACACCACCAGAATCATCGTCAGGTTTAATAACAGTTTCCTTTTAAGAGCTGTTTATGATATTAAAATAATAACGGTCTTTGACTTACTACGAGTATAAACCCTAATTAATGTGATTTGAGTTTGAAGCGCCACTTTACTACTTCAATTTGTTTTATGATTATGTATTGCCGTTAGTTCTAGTCATTTGATGCTTTGAGTACTTATTATAGTTCCTTTATATTATTTATTAGGCGTTAAACACTTCAGAAATATTATGTTTATTTTCAGTTTGACAATTCACACTCAAGACCAGATCTCAGAAGCCCACAACAGTTAGAAAGAGAAATAATCAGACAGAGAGGTTTAGTAGAAGGCCGCCGGGCTACATCTCACCCCCACCTTTTAGACGAGCCACATCACAGGCCTGAGGTCACAACTCCTCAGATACACGACCCTGGGAGAAGGAATTCACATGGGAACCTACTGGACCACACGCCAAATGATCATCCACGAAATTGTGAGGAACGCGAGTCTGATGATGGAGGCTTCCGCGCAAGACTCGCAGCTCAAAGCAGATCTAGCTTCGAAGAGCGAATTCGAACCAGCGGACGTTCTGTAGAATCCCACAGGCAGGAACGAATCCAAGAGAACGTGTATCGACGAACCCCAGACAGCCATAAAGAAAGAAGGACGCCTGATAGCCATAAAGAGAGACGGACACCAGACATCCACAAGGAACGTAGAACACCAGATTCAATAGGACATAAGAAGGACGAGCCTTCGACTTCAGTGGACCGAAACGATGAGAGTGCCAGTCAGAAGTCAGCCGACAGTGTCTATAACTCTAGTGGAAAGGTCGAAGCATATCATCCGCAGCCTTCCTCGTCACGACAGACTCCGAACAGAATAGAAGATCTCAAGGCACACGGGAAAAAGGGGGCAGGCTCTGGTGCTAGCTCAGGTATGTACGAAATATTTAATGGCTTAAAAATACATCCTGGAACTATTAACATACTATATTTAACCGTCATCAACCGCCAACTAATATCGATGGTAGGCTATTATTCAACGTACCTAATATGAGATCATAAAGTCTTAAACTTACAAAATTAATATATGCCATAAATCTTGTATGGAGACGAATAAAGCCTCTAATATGAGCAAACAAATCACACGGTCGTTAAAAACACGTATTTTATTGCTTCAAGGTGTCACCATAAATTTTAATTATTAAGGCTAGACAACTTTATAAGAATAAGATTGGGTAATTTTTAAAGTAGTAGTGTGTCGGTCTATATCTTATCGGATACACAATTCTGTGAGTTTATTCAATCTTAATTAAGCACTTAATGTTATGGTACCAAATTCGTATTATTATCATCACGAGGCTCTTAATACTCCTCTGCCGTCCTGCTTACTTACATGGAAGGGGCAGGTGATTTAGGCATCACCTTTTACCTTACATAATGCACCTATTCAACTCCTACTATCTTCTTCTGGTCGTCGGTCCACATCGGTTTACATTACTAACAATGTATCGCACCTAATAGCGTCTCGAGGCACCTATAAAGCAATGTTTCCAAAAACATTTCAGACTACGACAAGAACGGCGGCCAGTCTTCCAACGTAGACTCGGGGCGTGGCAGCGTGGCGTATTCGAGTGGCCGGCGACCGGAGCCCCTGCACGACACCTCGGCTGACTCGGACGCGTTAGGGACGCGGCAGCCGCAGCCCGGGACCAGCCAGCAGCCACAGGGACAAAGTAGGAGATTTGAGACTCTGTCTTATTTATTACAGTTCGTAAAAGGGCAGGAAGGATCATCAGGGAGTTTTAAACATCAAACATATTTAAGTATATAGTTCGAATGAATTAGTTTTGCATATTGTGGGAAGGTTTCTAAACAAAATGATTTGAAAAATACGTATTACAGTGGGTGGTTATGGCTGGATCATGTGAACTTTACACACTAAACTAATAACTAGCATCCTTTGCATACATTTTGTAGGACAGCTAATTAATACGGCGATAATACCCGACTACTTTAATAAGTAACGGTTAACAGCTACTACCAACTTACCTTTTATTAATTTTCAAAAACTAACCCATTTTCTTTAACTTTCCAGGTGTAGAAAACGACTGGGTAGAATGTGAGCTGCGCCACATCCTGGAGCCAAAATTGGCGAGCATGCGCCTGGACTCGTCAGCTACGTCAGACACGTCGGTCACGCCGCCTCTCCCGCCATTGTCCCCTTCCTCAGACATGCATAAAAGAAACAGGTGAATATTGAAGACATTACCCTTCACTGCTAAAAGACATTACAAAAACAGTGATAATGAGATTGGAATATGCTTGCCTTGCCGGTGATATGTCTATTCTGTGAAATGTAAATTGGACACAGGAGAGATAACCCTAATGTGTCGATTTTCATTATTAATTATAATAAAAAATATAGCAGCACTAGTAGCCCAAAGAAAGTAGCAGCATGACACAACATTGAAGACCGTGCATTCCACAATGTTTACACAAAACATCCGCGATGTGAACCAAAACATAGTACTCATAAAGATAATATAGAGTTTACGCATTCTTCCGGTGTATTGTTTTTCTTCACCATATTACTATCCTAAACTGTGATAGCCGAGTGGTAAGACCTTTGGACAAACACTGGCGCGCACCGATGTCTTTTCGAATTCATGTGCGTATTATAATTTAGTTATTAATTGCAAACGGTGGAAAAAAAAAGGAAAACATCGTGAAACCGGTACACCTAAGAGACTTTCAACGATGTGTAAAGCCATAACAGCGGCCTATAGGCGGTTTACTCTGACACCAGGTTGTTCATCAACCATACGATAAGAAGCTGTTTAAAGGGCTTCTTCCTTCAAAAGCAGTGAGTGGCCCTTCAATAAGTGTGTTTACTTCCTTCCAGTCTACCCGGTCGCTCATCAGAGTACCCCGACGAGCGTCGTCGAGGGCGCGAGTCCCCGCGGTGGCACTCACACAAGAAGCACTCCTCCAAACGAGATCACCACTATAAGAAGCACTGTAAGTTCTAATTCTATTTTTATCATTCGGGAGTAAGTATTATTATACATTTTGGGAAAACCCAGTAACACTGCCCAATCCGGGATTCGAACCCAAGGCAACCCGACCAACGAGGCAGTCTAAACGCGAAAAACACATAATAAAACTAAACAATTCCATTTCCAGTGTTCGGCATCGACACAACAGACATGACGTCGACCACCACCCGCAGCCTGGACCTGTCGTCCCTGCTGGAGGGCCGCTCGGACAGCTCGTCCTCGGGCGACGCGCGCGCCATCCGCCGCCAGCTGCGGGGGCTGGAGAACATGTACGCGGAAGTGCTGCAGCTGCTGGGAGTCAGGAAACCCACCAGCCTCGCCAAGCAACCTACATGGGAGTCTAGGTAACATTAATGGGAATGTAGGGCAAATGGTTTGGTGGAGAACAGGATCTTTTAGAAGTTACTTCAAAATGAACTTCGAACGAAGGATCTTTTAGAACTTCTGCTAATAGCCTAGCTATTGGTAAAAGCTAATTAAGGATGACAATAATGTAGCTATAAAATAACAGTGAACATACGTTTTTCCTATAAAAATAGGGTATACACTCGTCTACTTCAAGTTAAAATTAAAAAATTCTGCAACCAACCTTTTGTGAGTTATTTTTTCTTATTTTAGTATTTTGAAAATGGTCATTGGGACCTTTAAAATATCACCAGAATCCAACGAACAGATGACGGAAAAATAAACTATAACTAAGTTGTTATAAAGTTCAATTTTGCCTAACAAATAAATATAACACTCTTATACGAGTACATATTTGTGTGTCAAGTACCAAAACGATATCAATAACATTTTCCAGGTTATCATCAAAACGTCGGTACGGCAGCATGTCCTCATTGCCGTCCAGTTCGGTGAGCAGTCGGCCGGTGAGGGACAAGAGACGCAGCTCCAACGAACACAGGAAGAAACATGACCTAAAGGTAACATTCCTACAGTTTATAGAAGGTATTTCAGCGACGACGGTTCTTTTCGACGAGTGTGACGTCAACTTGGTACGCTTGATTCTTTTAACAGGCTTTTTTACCCTCAATTGAAGTTTAGTTCTTTTGCTATAACCAGGATTTTTTTGTCAATTAGTCTTTTATATAGGCATAGATTATATCTGAAAGTTATCCACCTAATCGACATAATTAGCCTTTGCGTCGTGACAGACGGTTTATGTAGGCACATTTTTGGCTATACAACAACCCTATTTTCAAGCGGCCGGGTTGTCCACACTGCAGCCCGTTATAAATCAAGTCATAGGTAGCAAGACTCCTAATTTTACACTTCTTTATCTTCAGGGTATAAACAAGCGGTTCCAGCGGCTAGAGTCCCACGTGGTGACGCTGGCGCGGTCGGTGGCGCACCTGTCCAGCGAGATGAGGACCCAGCATCTGGTGATGCAGGAAATGGACACCATCCGAGCCGAAATAGCAGCGCTCAGGCATATGTACAAGTAAGTACGGTCACTAGACGAGGTTCTAAAACTGGTGAACTAGTCGTCTCCTGAGAGTGCAATTAGGTCTTATGGTTTCGCCAACCGACGTTGTAACTGCAGGTTTCTATGCGGAATGCCTTCCGATTCACCAACTGATTTAACCCTGTGTTTTAAAATTCCACTGTTTTCAATAGTTTGCGTTTTATTTTGATCGTGAATGGCACTTAATGATTCTATAGACGAACATACTATACTATAGACAAACATATAATGCTCTTCACTGATATGTTTTATTGCTATTTATTTGAGATCTAAATGATACCAACGCTTACATCTAGGCCACCTTCTAACCCTAGTTCCCAATATTTCAGATCCCAGCAGTACATCCGCTCCGGTGGTCACGGCCGCCACTCGGACCCCTACTCCTTCAGCAACCCTGACCGGGTGAAGCGCCTCACCAAGTTCTTCGGAGACGAGCCCCCGCTCATGAGGCTGTTCCTCAAGAAACTGGGATATGAGGTAAGCACGAAGAATCTTGTATCCAAATGTGGCCAAAATGTGTAGAAAATACATTTGTTCCTTCCTCTCGTATTCCTTGAATGTGCAAATCTACAACAAAACACTAGACCAAGCAAGGAGATATGTCAGTAAATGTAACGCACACATAGAAAAATCGCTTGAAACATAACTAAGTAGGTACTAGAATATGTTATTGACGATTAAGGAGCTAATTTCAAGGTCTGATAATTACAATAGAGAAACGTATATTATCACGTATACAAACAACACTAGGTTTGAAATTATTGTAGGGTGTAATGACATCATTAGGTAACGATCATGTTTTCATCCACAGAAATACGCAGCTCTCCTAGAAAAGGAGAAAGTGGGTGCGGCCGAGTTGCCCTACGTGGGCGAAGACAAACTCCGAGCACTAGGCGTCCCCCTAGGACCTAGGATGAGGATACTGAAGGAGGCCGGAATACACCAAGACTTACACCACCTGTCCAGGGACGATCCACACAATACAACGACTACTTTAGCTATCGTTTGAAGTAATTTAAACCTTAAGTAGTTGGAATAAGACATGTATTAGTGTGTTATGAATAGACTGAATATTTTGAGCATGAGTAGCTCAATGTTTAGGTTAATGTTATACTAAATGTATATAAACATAATTATAAATTAATCATTGATATCAGACTACTGCATAATATCTACCGATGATGAGGTAGGATATTTAGATATTTTTTGTCCCAAGACTTGGTGCTTGTGCACATGAGATAAAATTCCGTAAACATGCACAAGATACGAACGAATTCTTTACCAAGAAGATAATACATAGTACAGGCCTATAAAAATACCATATGAGTCCATCATCATCAATACCTTTAGTTTACATTAAAACGCATCCGAATCCGCATTACGACGATTAACCCTCAAGACATCTTATTCCAATATAACAGAAGTTTTTAGTAGAAAAAAACAATACAATTATGAGTCCGTCGAATTCCTACGTTTAATTGACATTGAAACGCATCCCGCAGATATTTTTTTTTACAATTGATGCTTGCACAAGACTGTAGTGATGTTATTTAAATTACCACGAGAATACCCCTACCTACCCATTAGTTCACAAAATGATATATAACTTTATATATTATCAAATGTATAAAGATATTTTCAAATGTATGTATTATACTTAGGTATCTAATTGTACGGGTTATCAACGAATCTTATAATTAATTTTATGAAAAAATATATCGTGTAATAAAATACTCAGAACAACGAACATGACATTCCAAGAAGACTTTATTATTAATTATTAACAAGTAGTTTTTCAAGTTATTTACCTTCTCTACGAGTATTTGGGTAAAAAGTCGAAATTATTTTCCTCCTTCATTGTATCTCTTATATATTATAATAAACATCTCACAAATCAATTTGAGCAGCAGTTTATAAAAACAAACCATATTTTTGTAAATGCAGAGTCCATTATCGCGTGTCACATGATAAAGAATTGGTAAATAAATTAAATTATCTACATAGGCACATGGTTCTAAAAGTACGTTTTTTTACGAGATAACCCTTCACAACTAAAATGTCAAGGTGTAGTCGGGTAGTTAAAAATTCGTCATTTGCAATATATTCCATACATTTTCCAAAAAGGAGAGTAGAATAAGTAGTGTTTATGAAGGGTTTATATTGTCGACTAGTAAAACAACTTGGCACAGAGCTCCTACAGGGTCCTCTGAAGTTTATAATTATCAAAGGGCTTCACCACCAGGCCTTTGTTTGAATAAGGATCTTCTCCAGTTAAGACTTGTATAATATTGTACTAATTATTGTAATCTTCCCTCAGAATCACCATTGTACTCAAGTGTACCTACATAATAACTGTTATAAATATTGTTTAATTGTTATAGAAAATAGGTACTACTTATTAAATAATTGCTGTCAAATCATTTTGTGTTAAGTCCGTTTTAGATACAAGATAATTAGAATGCGAATAAGTTGGAAGATGACTGGAGATATTCATAGTCTTGTATTCTAATTCCTAGTGAATTTAATATTAGCTTGGCATGGCTATGAATAAGGTGCTTTTATAAAGGACTGCCTTTTTATTTTAATTTTAAGAGGCAATCGTGATACCAGAATTAAAAACTAGAAGCGTTAACTTATTGTTGGGAGGGATGGTGGTGGGTGACTGAAGACCTTAGGGCTGGGATTGCTGATGGTTCAGTGCATTCCATGGAGGGTCTTTGGAGACCAACGCGGTCGGGAACTGGGGACGACGAATCTCGCAACCTAAGATCTGAACATGACTAAAACATGGCCCAAATTGTCCAAAAAATGTTATCCATTGTTTTAATAATACAGAAGATTAATTCTAGGTGATAATGTCACTCTTTATTACTTAGTGTACATTTTTAAAAGAATACAAATTGACAATCATTGGAAAAGCTATGTGTAGACGCGATCTGCCTTGTATATAGGTAATATTTGAGATTGTATATTTAAGATAAATACATCATTGCACTCAGAAGGTATGCCAAAGAGTTCACTCGGCGTATGTAAAAATATTGTATATACTGTGTACATATTAATTAAGTTAGAATAATTAAAGTTAAAGACTAGAGAACAACGAAATTTGACAACGTACTCAATTAATATTTTCATCCCTTGGCATATTAAAGGGAGGTTATGTATATATATGTAGAATAAAGATTTTTTACTTAAATATTTTTTTTATTTAATACAACACTAATATTTAACTCGTAAAGTGAACCTTACTTTTACTAGATCTGGGGTTGTTAGAGCGCTTCTAACTCTAGAAGAACGGGACCGATTTTATTGTTTTTGATTTGTAGGACTCGTCTCCGCCCTTAGCAGAATAACTAATAGAATGTCGAAAATTAAAACGAAAAACAATTAAACAAGTAATTAATTTTTAAATAACAAATTTATTTTGTTGTTTGTTACTCTGCCATCTTTCGAAATTAACAGCTCACGTCACGTTGCTTTTCCGGGCAGGACGACGTCTGCCGGGTCCGCTAGTTCTTAAATAATTCACCTACAGATAGTACTTACACTGAGATGTAGGCTATGCCACTTTATGCACGCGTCTGGACTGAGGGCCCAAGTTACTCAAACCCTTCCTTTTTTGACCCACAACCGCTACAACTAGCCTGTACCACATAATACAAGTCTTGGTGCATTATTTACATATTAATTTGTTGATAATTAACTCATCGAGTCAAAATTTGTAATATATCAAACAAATAGAAGTTCTGCAGCATCTCTTGAACTAAACACAATATCACGTCTATACAGGCGTGATGTTATGTAGAGGTGCACATATAGTACACCCACATTTCGCCAGTTATGTTTTTAGGTCCCAATGTAATAGGGGGCGAGCCTATTGCCATCAACCGGGCACAAATCCAGACTCCGTGCTGCTACTGAGAATTACCTAATGGAAAAACCCAGTAACACTGCCCGACCCGGGATTCGAACCCAGGACCTCGTGCTCAGCAGTCGCGCTTAGCAACCACTTGACCAACGAGACAGTCTTGAACTAAATTACAACTATATCCTATAAACTCTTAGAATAGACTCTTAAAGTCCATACCCATTGACGTAAAACGTAGTGGGCATGGGAAGATAGCAAACGTAAGACGTAAACAACTCAAAACATAACTTAAGTAAGCATCTTATTAATAATGCGTATTAGCTAATTATAATAATGACCATAACGCTCTCCGTCAGGCACAAACACGTCGCCGTCGCTTCCAGACACAATGAACTGTGTTGTATTTAGATGTTTATCTGGCGCATGGTCCGGGTCGCGGTGTCGGTGATAATATAATCATTAGGCGCTGGAGTGGCCAGTCAGTGTACATCAACATGGCTCTGCTGAATACCGTGCTTTTCGTTTCGCTTTTTGCCGCTTGCTTGGCATCTGCGACCAAGTTCAGCAGCTGCTTGGAAGGTAAGGAATCACAATTGCCCATTAGTGTATATTTTTAAGTTCCTAAATGTTTTAGAATTCGAAACGTTGTGAGACAAAAAATAAAACCGCGATATAAGTTATCGGTAAAATAGTAGCCAATAGAAATCATTTTAATACTTATGATTTTTAAGTCCGAAAATTGTATATCATGGTAGATGCTTATCCTAAAGTAGGTTTAATGGACGAACATCACGATTGCATGTGTACTTTTTTAAAATTCGTTTTGATTATAGAACTATATGTATATTGAGATACTTTTAACGTACTACTCATATTTTAATGTTTCATCCCCATAAGATCACACTAATATTATAGAGGCGAAAGTTTGTGAGAGTGTTTGTAAGTTTGTTACCTCTTCACGCACAAATGGTTAGACCGATTTTGATGAAATTTCATATGGGGGTAGCCGACACCCAGGATTAACACATAGGCTACTTTTATCCCGAAAAAATGTAGCGGGTAACACCACGGGGTGCAGCTAGTAATTTTCATAAACTGCGGGATTTGTTTACTCACAACCAAAGATCAACCATTATTTTATCCACTGCTGGTAGACTCTTACCAGGAAACAGTGGGGATAAGGAAGCGGAAGGCCGAATATCGCGCACTTTAGCGTGCCATAGGAGAGGCCTATGTCCAGCAATGGATTAAAATAGGCTGATGATTAAGAGAGAAGTCCCTTATCTGGCGCTATTTCCTGGTATAAGTCCTTTCCTTTTGCATCTAAGTCTTTCCCGATACAGCAAAAACAAACCCAATTAAAATTACGTGTTTCGCAATACGATAACTTTTAATGGCCATATTTATTGTGAAATAAACTGATAATGCTTGATCTTTGTGTAGTCTTTATCGTTTATTACGTATGTTACTGCGTGAATGACTAGTGCCGGGTGAAGTACGTTTTGTCATATTATCGTTACTCCTAACAAGAAAATATTAGAAAACCAATTTCAATATATTGACCCTTGAGCTTGTTTCGTCATTCCTTCTCAGAGGTAGTCAAAAAGGGAATGCTGACGCCATATAGTTTAAAAAAAGACATGTGAAGAATTTCTGTAAATCCCATTTGCAGAAATTTAATCATTTATAATTTAGACTCCTGATGGATGAGAACACAACCTTATAGGCATTACAGGCGTAAAAATAAAGCCTGCCTCGTTGGTGTAGTGGCTGTTAAGTGGAACTGCTTAGCTTGGGGGTTCGACCTTGGCTCAGGCAGTGTTGCTGAGTTTTTTCATTTTATAATTCTCAGCAGCAGCACGGAGCCTGGATTTTTGCCCGGTTGATGGCAATAGACTCGCCCCCTATTACATTGAGACCAATAACACAATAAATTGGCGAAATCTGTGTACCATATTTTGTGAACCTGTTCCTAATTTACATAAAACTACCTAATTTAAATCTATAAGTATTAAAGAGTCAGACTACTGATGGACGAACAAAACCTCCTTAAAGCCTTACCCCATTTTCCTTAAAATAAAGTCTGAAAATATAATACTATATATATAATACGGACTGACGAGTAACTCATCAATGTATTGTGATAACAGCTGGGCGGTCAGCAACCTCGCTCGAACGGAGACATGACTACAGGCTGTATAGCTTCCTACATATCGCAAGGGTCATCACAGTTATCATGTTATAAACAATGAAACACAACCCTAGATATTGGAAAACAAAATAAAAATGAATACATACAATAAATATGAATAATACAATAAAAGTAAAATGTTCCTGAAAAACATAGTTGATTTTTAAATAATTAAATGCGACATTGGCAGCCTGCAACCAAAGTTTAAAATGTGAATGATGCTTTATTTTTTTTCACATCCAAACGTACATTATATCACGCCTGTATACCTGAAAGGGTAGGTATATTGCACATATTACACCCTCACTTCGCCAGTTATGTTATGGGTCCCAATGTAATAGGGAGCGAGCCTATTGCCATCAACCGGGCACAAATCCAGACTCCGTTCTACTACTGAATTACCTAATGGAAAAACCCAGTAACACTTTGGCCAACCCGGGATTCAAATCCAAGACCTCGTGCTCAGCTGTCGTGCTTAGCGACCACCAGACCAACGAGGCAGTCTAGCATTAATAAGGTATGTTGGAATACCATCATCACATCGTTCTATTTCATATAATGGGGCTTTAAAGATGAAACCACCACACGATAGTGGACTATCGTTTTTTTATTGGAGTTATAAAACTGTATCAAACTTAAAGAAACAAATAACCTAAAGCATGTTTTCTATAATTTCTCAGGTACGGACATATGTAGGGTCACAGCTGTGGACATCACGCCATGCAGTCAAAAAACCTGTGTGTTCATAAAGCAAAAAAGGGCTGCGCTGTCCTTCGACTTCACACCAAGTAAGCTGACGATCTAAACTTGATAATACTTAATTAGACTTCTCCACAGGTTCTATATGGCAAACTCAACTAGGGTTTGAGGAAAGTTTTCAGAAATTCGTAGATTTTGTTCGCTGTGTGCTTTCCGGCCTAGAATAACAAACCCTCTCGTCCCGTGGGTTTCGAAAGAGGCGACTAAGAGATATTCCGATGGGCTGGGCAGCAGCGTTCCCCTGTGTAGACATGATTCATAATACTGTGGTTGCTAACCTGCCTGCCCAGTAAATTAACTGTGGGAAAAATCGCCCATGAAGAGTAGCCAAATAAAACGGCCCCCAGTTGCCGGCCGCCCCACTATTCCAGGTAACTGGTAGTGACTGGGTGGCTAAAAAAGCGGGCCTTGTGGCGTACCCTGGGGGACGCCTACGTCCAGCAGTGGACTGCAATATGCTAATGTGATGATATAAAAAGCAACACATTTACAAGATTTAAAGATATCACGTTTATACAACTCGTACTACATAATAGTGTTTTGAAATGAGCTTAGAATTCTCAGATAGTGTGCAAATTTTTGGAAAGGCTTCTTATGACTTCTGTACATCTGTATGTTTCTGTCCGCAATACTCAAAAAGTGATTTATACTTTTTATCCTGAAATTCCTTCGGGAATGAGAACATGACACTAAAGCACAGCTGAACGTGGCTGGGTGATATCTAACACCAAGAAGCATCTAAAATGAACCCTCGTTACGTAGCAGACCAGTATTTTTATCTCCAGAATCCGTAATTCTCTGGGCTGCCACGGCCATATTATAAAATGTGCATATCTACATTGTGGCATTCCCCCTTTCCCAGACTTTTCGGCCAGCAATCTGACGGCAGAAGTATACTGGGCTAGCGACAATGGTGACGTGCCCTTCAAAGGTATGGGCTCCAATGATGGCTGCACCTACACAACATGCCCAGTGGAAGCCGGCAAGTCACAGACTATGAACTACAGTGTGCGCTTGGGCAAGTTTTTGCCATCGGTTAGTATTGACAATCTATACCAAATTAAATTTTTTTTTTCACTATTAATTTATTTATATTGGATCTTTAACAAAGGTCATAATCATAAATACGCAGAAATCTAAGATTACTACCGAAATTCAATGGATCATGTCATGCTTATGTTTTTTGGTTTTAATTTTTGTTTGGTTAGGAGCTATTTAATTTATTTTAGTTTTCAACGACGCCCGTAACGTTTTCTATTACCTATAATTGTATTTTTTTTTGGATTCATACTTGCGAATCTCTGGCACAACATTCACTAATTTCTCTAGTCTGCACCTGCTCCCCAGTACGCAACACTTTAAGATCTTTCCTGTTATAAACCATCATAGTCGGCGATACGTTTAACGTATTCATCATTTCCATTTTGTCATCTTAGACCTCAGTTCCTTCTCACCTATGTTAGTACGTATTGCAGATTAGTAAACCACTATGTTTTGTGTTCCAGGGCACATTCCCGCTGAAGTGGAAGGTCTGGAACCCGGCCAACGCTACTGAGTTATGCTGCTTCACGACCAAAATAAAAATCAAATGATTGTGAACAGATTGTTCAACCAACAATTGTGTATTAGTAATACATTATTATATGACTACTTCTAATGATAACTTACTTTTATTTTGTACTCCAAGACGAACAAGCCCGACTCATGAGATAATTTGTTTTATCACTATTTAAATAAAGCGTATCCTTATAGCCACTACGTTATATCAGAATCAGTAGTATCATGGAAAAAATTATAAAATACACCCACGGAAGACTTAGGGTTAGCACAAATGAATGAAGTACCTACAGGGAGAACTAGAATACCGAGTGACGTCAAAAAGATGTCATATTTGAGTTTGAGAGGCGCTACTTCTAAAGCTCTTCCCCTACTTACATACTAATGACGTCATCTACACAGCTGCGAATCACCGTTCATTCGCACTCTCTTCTGATATTATCTTTCTGTTTTTAATATTCGATGATTACGAATTTACATTTTAAATAGAAGACGGTATTTTCCCAATCTTCTAGAAATGACAATTTGGCATCGTCGACTAGATCTAGTGGGTAACACGATTTAATAATATTATGCCTTTGAGAAGAATAGATTTATGTTTTGTTAGATCTCGAACCCTGAGAAGAGTAATGGCCGCCCCACCAGACATTTCGTGACACCTAGAGAGTAGGTTATGTAATCAAATGATTATAAAATCATAATATTTTGAATCTATAAATTAGTCAGGTCGAACACTTGTACTATACGCGCACAAACGTAATGAACAAACAGACCAGTGGACACAAAAGAGCACATGCCCATTTATTATCAATAAGTGACATCAAGCGGTCACTACACTGAGAAAATAACATACAGAAGAGTCAGAGTCATTCGTTGTCACAGTACTAAGTATACGGACCGCGTTCGTAGGAATAATTATTTGGGTCATCAGTTCATGTGAATTTTTGAAGTTATATATTGCCTAGAAGAACTACAACATCACAGGGTAAGCGACAAGGAGGACATTGTTAATAGCTATAAATCAATCGTCTGATAAAAAAGCAGGCATTGACAAAAAAAGTAAAAGAACTAGCCCCTTGCGAGATATAAACGTTGGTTAGCTCTCGAGATTACCGTCTTTTCCCTGATTTTATGTAAGAAAATGTCTGTCTAATAATAAGTAAGACTTTTTTCTGCAGCCGACATCTCTATCTCATACCGCAAATACATACCTACACCTAATTTGTGTCAAAACGATTTCTTGTGCAGAGTGGACCTTCTATCTATTGCTCTGCGGATAATAGGACCATTATATTATCACAATAATAAGTTAGTGTACGTCCAGTGATAGCGAAGAGACGTTGCGAACATGAGACACTTTGTGGTGATTCTGTCTCTTGGGTTAGTGTTGGCTGAACCAGAATACGTTACAAGGAAGCTGTGTAAAGATGGTGAGTGTTTGTAACTTGTCTCCTTTATTATTTAACGATGCAATTTTTAACAAGGAACTACAAAGAAATTGAATGTGCTTTAAATGAGTCCTATAATGGCATACCTTTTAATTGTTCAGAGTTTTTGTGGTTAAGATCAGTCATAGAAGGAAGACGGGAGTGTGCAAAATAAATTAAATCCTCCTGTAAAAGGTTCTTCTTTTATTGTGTTATTATTATAATAGGGTCAAACAGTTTTAGTGAGAAAACAACGCAATCAAGAAGCTGAATTAAGCTCGCCAACGGTGCATCAGATGTTCATATGAAGATACCATTTCAGTAGACTCTTATTGTCCTCTACCAATTGTACCTAAACGGTTTGACTCCAACAAAACAGATTGGACCTTGTGCCAAAAAAATAAAAGCGGTCAGTGCTCCTGACAAGGAGAAAAGATTGCGGCGATCTTAGACACCTATATTATTTAGACCTCTGATTTGTGGTGCTTGTAAACTTAATACTAAGATTGGGAATACAATATCTGGTTAGAAGTAGTGTTCAGAAATGATGAAAAGGGCCATTTTTTTTACTTTTTTACTTCTGATCTTTGATACTTTATTTTCAATCTTTGTCTTCATTTTATTTGACAGTGGACGCCTCTCAATGCAGTTTACATAGCGTGATAGTGGACCCGTGTCCCCAAGGGCCCACGTTCTGTGTCCTGAAGAGGCACAAGGCCTACGGAGTCACATTAGATATGACACCACGTAAGTGTTGGATTTATCTTTATAGCAGCGGCCATAGTACTTTAGTCTAATTCTGAAATCATATGGTTTAGGTGACATGACAAATGATGATGACAAATCCCAACTTCATTGGCAAGAAAGACATGTTTCAAGACATTATACCTATTTGTGGGGTGGTAGTTCGCGATGTATCGAAAGGAAAGAGTATTGTGTTATTTAAATGATAGTTTATTGTCCTTATCACAGTTAAATGTGAATGTAATGTTACTTTTACGAATGCACTCGGACCATTCGGTGGCTAGTAATGCATTGTCGTTACAAAACTTTAGTTAATTAAAATAATACAGAATTATTGCAAAATGCTGCATTTGTGCGTTGGACCGAACATTATAATAGCTTGAACTACTAAATAGGTGAACTACGAATTCTCTCGTGAGCTAATCGTTGGCGACTTCTTCGAAGACAATAATTATGCTAAAATAATAATAGTTCTCTCTCCTAAATAAATAACTGATTAAAAAAGAGGATTATCAAGACGTTATTTTCCAGATTTCTCGGCCAAGAAGCTAAGGCTTTCTATAACAAGTGACGTGGACAACAGCGGTAACTATTCGACTACCATCAAGTATCCAGGCGATGCGTGCGGCCTGCTGTTCTGTCCTCTGGAAAACGAGCAGAGGAGGATCTTCGACGTCAACCTGGTTTTGGATAAGAGGGCAAAGGTAACCGACTTTAATTACTTCATAATAAAAAAAAGAAAAACAATTAAACTTTTTAAAACTTTGATTTAATCTATCAAATGAAATTGCATAAAATGAGTGACCACTGTAACTTGAACAAAGTAGATATAACAAGGACAAGGTTGATAGACCAAAAAAACAAACCATAACCTCACGGCTGTATTCCTCGAAGGGCTAGGCTGAGATGTATAGTAAGAGCCTCATTTCGCTGGTTATGGTATAGGTACCAATGTAATAGGGGGCGCCGGGCGAGTCTATTGCCATAAAACCGGACGCTAACCTAAGTTTGTTTCGGTATTTCTTCTCAGTGGTAGTCAGTTAGGAAATGCCGATGCCATCTAGTTTTTTAAAAAAATGACGTGTAAAAGTGTTTTTTTGAAACCTATTTACAGAAATAAAATCATTTATCATTTAACCCAGACTCGAAGCTGCTACTGAGATTTACCTAATGGAAAAACTCCAGTAACGCTTTACCCGGTATTGGCACCCAAAACCTCATGCTCAGTAGTCGTGCTTAGCAACCACTAGATGAATAAGACATAGACTAAACTAAGCACAAAAGTCAGTTATAAACTGAGACCAGCGTTATTGAGTAACTTTTCACAGATACGAAACTTAATAAACTCTGCCCCTTAAGCTAATAGGTTAGGCTTAGTCCCAGAGATACGAAAGGTGATTAATTTTTAACAAATATTTGTTATAACTAAGATTTTATAACATTCCAACTTTCATTAATCTCCTTATGTAATTCATAAGTAACGAATCGCATAGCCATAAAATCATTACTTGTATCTCGATTTTTTGCTCGGGCTATCAACCATATGGAAGATACCCGGTCTTATATAAGGCTTACGTGGGGACACAGTCCAACACATAGAAGCCCGTTGAGAACTTTAATCTTAAAGGGAATAGGATATCAGCTAGGGACAACACACAGGTGACCTACAAAAGAACAGCCTTTGAGTCACAAGCAGCAGGAGTGTACTAAACTAAATAATAGGGACCAGGTGGAAATCTGTGCAGTGCCCATCGCACAGCGTATACTGAGCTGTATCCCCTGATACACATATGTACCTATATAATGTAATTCTTTATGCGTGCATTTGATCTATTGTGTTGGGATGTTTTGCCATTAAGCTTCGGTTCCACTGAGGCGGAGTGGAGCGGTGCGGAGCGGGGCTGAGCTATGAAATGGATGAGAGATGTAGGTCAAGCCATTTGATTGGTGAATCGCGGCACAACTCGTCTCCGCTCTGTTCCGCTCCGCCTCAGTGGAACCGCAACCTTATTGTTATTGTTATTTCCAGGGCAAGTTTCCAGTCAAAGTAAAGATGTGGAATGAAGAGAACGCGTCTCAAGCGTGCTGCATGACTTTCAATGTTAAAGTCAAATAGTTAATAGATGATACCATTAATTATTATACTAACTAATAATAATGATTTAAATGTTTAATTGTAAACTGTAATAAAAACGAATTAATCATTATTGTTCTTGTTTTATTATTTTCTGGTCTACTTCTTATCGTATGGTTGATGAAAAACCTGGTGTCAAATTACACAGTTTAAACCGCCTATACTCCTTTGACATGGCTTTACACGCCGTTAAAAATCTCTTAGGTGTGCCGGTTTCCTCACGATGTTTTCCTTTACCGTTTTTAGCAAAAGACCACTAATTTATAATACTCACATGAATTCTAAGAGACATTGGTGCGTGTCGGGGTTTGAACTTGCAACCTTCTTGGCAGTCCACGGTCACACCACGCGGCTATTAGTGCTGTTGGAACTTAAGGTACCGCACCCTAGAAACTTAGCAATAGTCTACATACCAATATGTGTGTTATGTAATACCAATGACCTATGCACCTGTCTTGACATGTATGTCTTGGCGTAGCTGAACCACAGCGGTGCCATAAATTACTACACAGGCGCACGTCATAAACTCAAAAACGCATTTCAATACCTTCTTTATAATATTGATTCCTAAGAATAACTTCATTCTTTAACTTTCTTTATCATTTTATGTCATAGCTTTTTGTTATTCATCTACAATAAAATACTCATCAGAACGCAATGCTGCAAAACCCGCAATAGAAATATTTCTATGGCACTTACATTTCTTAAAAAAAACTATTGATAACCATACCAATAGGCTTGACGAAAAGCCGCGCAAGAACTTCATTCTTTACAATTTTTTGCAAATAAATACCGTACTTTCGAATCCAATGCACACGAGCACAGAGGTAAGGAAGCCGGCACATCTTACGGTCACAATTTTACTTTCTCAGGGGTCACGGAATCGAACCAGCCGAGGTGAACGCACCCACACAATAAGGTTCATTCTTATTAGATATGCCAACGTTGCCTGCCACCGGGTACCGTGAGATTCTCGGTAATACGTTGAACGGTTTACCATTTTCTAGATCGTTCCACAAAGAGATTGCAGAAGACTGTGTGGCAGTAGGGATTGGACACAACACGCTCACAGCTGGCTGGAGCTGTGGAAAATCAGATGATGTGTGAACCACACTTTTACTTTTGTAAAAGTAATTTTGATGTAACATTGTAGTTTAGATGCTGTACAATTAATTTTAGTTAAGTCAATGACCGAGCCCAAAATATCTCAATCAAGTCTAAGTTCCTCGTTATTTACTTTGTCCCAACACTGACTAACAGCACTTATTCATTATCAATGAAAGGTCTTCATTCGTGTTGTCCAATTTCAGGCGTCTAGTCTGGGAAATTCGAGACTACAAATCGTAGCGCAGAAATAAATTAAAGAGTGCGCCAGTCTCATTAAAAATTGTCATCTGCAGACCAATGAATCCAGTAGGAAGTATGAAGATCCGAGTCGTTAATTCGTAGGTCTATTATAGTTATCTGGAGTGTCGACCACGAACCGGAAGACCGACGATATCATGACTTTTAAGTCGATTGCGGGCAACCGGTGATGTAAATGGCAAGTTGCTGTTAATTGTGGCGTTCTAAGGGGGAGGCCTTTGTTCAACATTGGAAGTCCTCAGGCTGATGATGAAGAGTGATGAGTCGTAAGTTAACTAAACTAACTTACGGAACCTTATAAGTAACATGAACGAAAGTATGTTATAAGTGAAGTGATTCCGTAAATTATGTAAGCGGCGACTTGATTGATTGACATGTGGTCATAGTTATGTGTCTCATAAGTGACAAGTGTCAACATATCAAGTTGCGACAAGTCACAAGTTACCACTACTTATGTGGGCACTATGTGGGTAAGAGCTTTCGTTGTGTTGCGTAGGTGTGAGGTTTGGCAGGTGAGAATATTTGTACTGTCTCTAATTGTTTCATTGCAACGTACTGATGATAAAGGTACCCATCTCAACCAACCACACACGCAAATTTAGGGGTCAATCTCTGCACTATTCTATTGACCAGCCAACGTTTACAGCACGGCAGGTCCTGAGTCCATTTAAAGAAGAAGAATAATATAATTTGTCACTAAATAGTACCTACATATTAAAATTGCACAAATTACACACATCCACCCTAAAAGTTATAAATAATGACTCCAATTTTACCACTGTAGGTCACAGCGTTTATTAATTAAACTCTGAGCTTTAGTTAATGTTTATTTCTAACAAATAAATCTGCATAATAGTACTGAAGACTATGTTAGTAATATCAATAGAAAACTTCAAGCATTGTGGACGTATGCTAATACCTGTAAAACAAAATCTATTTGCTTCGCCAACCCAATGTGTTAGAGAAAGCCACATTCAAATATCATAGAGATAAAAAATCCAATACTTTTTTATATGAATCAGATATTATTGTTGAACTTTCATTTCTACTTCATAACTGTGACAATGATCTGTTCAATAGATCGTTTTATCAACAATTATGCCGGAGGCGATAAGGTGAGGCTGACTTATTGAAATAGCGAGCACGACTGGACCACGTAATATTATGAATCTGATCTAATAAAACATTCGATTATAGAATACGCATTGGTGCATTTGCCGAGTAGCTAGCAGCAGCGGATTATGACAAGAAAAACATATTATTATTGTGTAATCCTTAGATTAAACATCAGATACTTATAATAAATTTGCAGCATGCGCATGAGTTCCGCGTCTGTAAAATCCTCAATATAGGAGGAATTACTTTAGTGGGTAAACTTTAGTGGGTTATGGGTTCGATTCCCGCACGGGGTAAAACTTCGAGTAATCCAGATGTTTGTCCCGAAATTGGTTGTTTGTGTATGTGATGTTTCATGTTTGAGAAACGCACCCACGACACAGAAGAATGGCTAGAGTGGTTATATTTAAAAATAATATATTAGTAAATATAAAAAGCGAAACTTTGATATTTTTACAACAATATTAACTAAAGTAATTAATCATCGCGCCTAGCTTCAGAGACGATTACAAATGTCTTCACAACTAACGACCAACACAAAACGACACAATCTCATTAATTAGTATAGAAACTATCACTTATCATTTATTACGTTTTGTACACTGTTAAATAATAGACTGCCTCGTTGGTCTAGAAGTCAATAAGCGCAACTGCAGAGCATAAGGTCCTGGGTTCGAATTTAGGGTTGGCAATGTGGTACTGGATTTTTCATTTATCTTGCAGAGGGATAGTTTTACAGACTGTTTTTACAAGCTTTTTATTACAAGCTTTTATTTAACTTGCAATGTTTGTATGTGAGTTTGTTTAGGTCAAATCTTGCAATCTAAATTAGAACCACTTTTTGACATCTAATTAAAATGAAATTTTGCATACTTAAATAGGTTTGGTGACAATACAATATTATGGGACTTTTCATTTAAAAGCTTGTGTTAAAAATATATTTTTAATATTAACTTATTTGTAACCGATGTTAATTTTATCTTCATAAGTTGTGAGAACATGAACAGAGAATCTGTTGGGATGTAACGTGGTATGCAGTGCGCATGCGTGGTGTGCAGTACCCCTATATACTGACTATACTGCACTGCTCGGGGCGCGGCGATCATTGACTGGTAACTGCACACTGATCTTTAGAACACAACTCCACTGTTTCCATTGGCTAATTACTTACATAACACACAACAATATTGATAATATTTCATTATACGAGTATTACCGTATTAGAAAACGATAGGTATATCATCATCATCAGCCCTGAGATGTCCACTGTAAACGTAGTAAACTAATACTTTCGTGTAACTTCAAAAACGTTACCTGTATATGCTTGCTTATACATATAGGAGCTACATGCTGTTAAAAAGGTTAGGGAGAATTTAATCCTGTTTAGCACTAATTGTGGTGGTTCCCCAGAAGCTAAATTAGAAAAACCTTTCATACATTTTTAAAAGCATCAAAAATCCTATTGAATAGTATGGAACACAGACAGAAACAAGAAGTACTACTGAATTAAAAAATAGTAAAAAGATATAAATCACTTAATCAAAAATACTTACTGGTAATTGCCGTGGTACTTCTATGTGTCATACCTTAGACACCTCCCAAAAATTAGGACCTTATACTTCTTTCTAGGGTCCTCTTTGCTATAGCTGTAAAAATAAATAGGAAAATAACTAGTTACTTGCAAAAGCGGTTTTTATTATTGTCGTGAGACATTGGACCCAGCCTGTATCACCGGATGCAGTTATAGCTTGTAGTTTTTGCGTTGGCAAACATTGCCTCCACCTTATCAGTGAAAACGTTGCACCTTCACATGGCCTTACCAAGAAACATATCATATTTCTCTGGAATTGTACGTTTTTGTGCTGTTATAATGGAGCGAAATTGTCTGAGATTGGTGTATTTTCTCCACAGTGAAATTGCTTTTCTTCATTTTGTTTAGGCGTGGTATCAGGTGGGTTTTATTTATAACTTCTGATTACGATGGTCACAGATTACTTGAAAGCTAGAGACTCTTAAAATGACACTTCTAGAATCATATTTTCTTTTACTTAAAAATGCAATCTGCTGTCGGTGGATCTGAACGTTGTAACCACGAATTGAACAAATAAATTGAATCTAAAATTTTCATAACTGAGTTCATTGATCAAGAATCCTAAGATTTTATCTTGGTAGTTAATATCTTTAATTCCTTTCCATATTCTGTTATACAACGTAAATGCCAGATGGATATGAAGCGCTTATAGTTCTACCTTTTGGACTTAGATTTTTGACCTAATTGAAATTGGTATGACAGATCCGTATCTTACCATCCTTATTTATCAACAAACCATTGAAGGTATAGCGCAAATATTTGGCGGGAGAAATGTGAAAGCCTTAGTGGACGCAGGGCAGCGGCGGTCGTTCGCCTGCGCCGCATTCCGCAAATATCTCGGGCCGGTCCACTCTGCCGGGGTTTAGATGTGGCAGGGTGTATACTTATAACTGGGAAGGTGGTATAGCAGGTAGTAGGTAGGTCTGTGGTGGACTTTTGCCTTAGGACTTTAGTGCGCGATGTAGCTAAATTACTGTCTCAGAACGTACTTCGTTGAAGTGGTCAATTTTTTGATCATTATCCTAGATACTTTCGTGAATAAAGTTAGGTACTTATGTATTCTATGTCTCAATGTAAAGAATTATAAAAAGATTTAAATCCTAAGAATATTACTACTGCAAAATTTGAAATAGCCCTGCAGTAGGTAGGTAGAGCTGCCCTGTTATAAGGTTCATTAGTGAAAGTGTAAGTAGATACTAATTTCTATGATGGTCGTTATTTACTAAGGAAACAGCAAAGCAGTTTAAAGACACCTTATACCTATAAAAATTATAATCCCTTTTTCCCTTGGTCACGCCATTACTTGAGAACGGCTGGAAGGATTTGGTTAATCAAAGTTTTGAAATATTTTTGGAAGTCAGAAGAAGGTTGAAAGGCGGTACGAAGTTCGCCGGGTTAGACACGTCTTATATTTTTACCAAATCATAAGTCAATATTAATAATGAGATTGCTACATCCAAGTAAAGCTAGTACACAACTCTAGTGTACGACAAACAGCTGTCACAAACGACACGCAATTAAGTCTTTACAAACAGTGAACTAGAATTAGTTCTTGTAGTTTGTGTAATTGGACGTACAATAGAATTTGCGTGTTTACTGAATATCTTTGTAAGCACGTGCGTTTCACAAGTTTTAGCATCAGTCATCGTTTGCCGTGGATGTCATACAGACAAACTAATGTATTAATATTAACAGGTTAAGTTGCTAATGACCAGGAATTATGATAAATAGGCTAATCCCCAACCAAAGTTAGAACTATTTACTCGTAGCCTATTACGATCCGCTGTCGGACATAGGCCTCTCCCAAGTTGCGCCAAATTTTTTACTTACTTAGGACTTCATTAGCGGCAAAATGTGGACGTAGAGAATTCTGATAAAGTAAAAGAGTACAATAGCCGATACTTAAAACAAAAGCGCGTGTGATCAAACTACGTCAAATCATATTTTCGTCAACATTTCGTGTTTAGATAGTGCTAAATTGTTGAAACCCTTTACACAACCGCATCATATTCGGTCCATTCGTTTAAGAGTTACGATGCCTCAGATAGACACCAAAAATATATAACGCTCCTTATTGAGTCGGAGGTTTAAAAAACAAAATTTGTAATCCCAGATAGTAAAAGGGAATCTTTTAGAAAACTCAGAAAAGAGATCAGCGCTTTACGATTGTTATTGGACCTTACAGCAACAAGAACAATTCAATGTCCATTGAATATGTTTACGTAATGTTATAACAAACAGCATGCCTAGAGGCGGTCTCCCACAGACAGACGGACATTATTATACGTGCTGAACTTTCTTTTCGATTAATTGACGGTACTTTTTTGTTCACGTTCGGTGACTACGGCTTTTGAATCAAAGGCCATTGTCGGCTGCTTTTATAGTCAATATATATACACGATCTACAGGCCCTATTAAATAATATTATATTGATAACGAACGCTTGTTTACTGAGGTTTTCTTTAATACTTCATTATGCAGTAATGGTGTAATTAGTAGCGTTTTGGTTAAACTAGACGCGGCAAAATATCCACAAAAAGTACTGAAGACTGGCAGATTTGCACGAATACGTATAACTGAACTTTAAACATCGACGACAACCTATCTTTGTAATTAATCTTTGTCAAGGTTGTACTGCTTATGCCCAGCAGTGGGTCACATAAAAATTATTGATGAAAACTGTAATTAGCTCTTTCGATTCCGATCTTCAATTTTACTACTAAACTAACCTAACAGGAAGATTTCTCCTAATACAATCGAAAGGCGTAACTAAATTATTCAGCCCCTTTACCATGAACTCTTATATATTTATTTATTTCTCTTAAAGCAGAATAGTTTATGATTATGGAAGCGGGACGCCGCATTACACTGCACATACCGGAGTCCTACTTCCAAATCATAAACTGTCGTGCTTTAAGTTCTTGGTAAGGAGGCTGAATAAGTTCTAAGGGGGCTAGTAAGCTTCAAGCTACAGACATGGAAGTCGTCAAACAGGCATAATAAATTCATTAGTTTGTTTATCTGTTTAGTTTCGCAAACTATTATCCAATACATTCCCACAGATCGTGTTTGATTCGGATTCTTGCTGCCAGTAAACACAAACCATATCACTTTCACACATGGCCGTCTGTTTGTCAGACAATTCTCCGCACTCTCACTGATTCGAATTACACTTGATCATGTTACAGTGACGTGGGAGTCGCTAAGATTTCCAAGTAATTATATGAATAAGGTAGTATTAATATTGAATTGGAATTGTTGGTTTAATTTATTAGTTTCAGAAGACTTTAGGGATATGAATCATGCAATTTGCATGACTAATCTGTTCGTCGCTTATGAATAAGCTGATAATTGCTGTATACTCGATTTCCGTAAGGTAAAACATTCGCTCACCTTTCAAAAAAAAAAACTAAAAGAAACTTCCGATTTTTTACTTTATTTTTGCTTTAAACACTTTAAACCCTTTTCTGGTAAAAATACTCAAAGATATTTCGCCGAATAAAAAGGCACGCAAACTGGTTATTGTATCTGAAGTCATGCTTTTGTTTGCATAAAATGCCGGTAAACAGGATACGTTCCTTGAAGACAACTGACTAAAAAGTTTATTTTAGACTTGGTAAAGTTATTGATGTTTCGCTTTAGTTTGTGCGTAAAGTGCGTAAGCTTCAAGCGTAGTATTAGTAAGCATGTACAATATTAAAACGCCTGAGGCATCGGATTAGTGGAAGCATGTGGGAGAGAGCTACGACAAGAAATTGATACTATCGAAAGTGACTAATGGTATCAAATCGTGGCAATTGAAAGCAGTATTATGCAACAATGGTGTACTAACCCTTCATCGTAATGAGTAGACACTATTGTAATAATTTTCTGGACATAAGCTTTGGCATATTGCATGTCGTGCCAAAGAGCCTTTTATTGCTGTGTTCGACGAATTTACTATATAACAAGTGCAGCTCTTATATAAACTTAATTCCTTAGACACCAGAAAAACTCATTCCATTGAGACGAGACAGATCAACATCGCCGTTGAACAAATTACGATAGTACTGTGATCAATGATTGTCCAATCGTGCGCCGATAAACGTCCAATTAGAACTGTTGCCGGCATCCAATCAATTCACCTCTAATGGTCCATCCGATTGCGATGAATGAGCTTCAGATAAACGACTGCACTTTCTAACAGGTGTTTGTTGAAGGTGCTGAATAATGTGAAGCGATTTGTTCTTTATTTGACGGACGGATTTTTTAAATATTTTTTTTGCATCTTGATTGTAATGAGCTTTTCAGGCTACTAAAAGCTAATAAGGTAATAATACTTCGATGTTAAACAATGTAAATATTTCGACATTTTCGATCCGTTTCTAACTTTTGCGATATATTTTTATAATTTACACTACAATTTTGGTTCAGTCTCAAGATTTAAATATCACATTTTGACATTATATCCATACAAACACATGCCATTTTC
Source organism: Abrostola triplasia (assembly GCA_946251915.1). Lineage (NCBI taxonomy): Eukaryota > Metazoa > Arthropoda > Insecta > Lepidoptera > Noctuidae > Abrostola > Abrostola triplasia. The sequence goes on along the minus strand of OX276434.1, from coordinate 665,638 downwards.
GACAAAAATCTGTGCTTTAAACATACCTTATCATATTGCACTTCAAGCATAGACACTACTAGGGGCAGTGCCATTGGATATTCAAAATATAATCAGTTATGACAAAATCAGAGAACGTGATTGATGAGACAACCTTTCATTCCATTCTCTGACATTTAATTCCATTCAACGACATCAAAATCGTATTATAATGAGTTCCGCAATGTAATACTAAGCAGTCTTGGCTACTCGTCAGCCTGGAAACGGTTTAGGTACATAGAAAAAAAGCTCATTGTTTTTATTACTATGTAACTTGTGTTTATACATTTTCTTGTTACCGAGTATTGAAAGTTAATCAAACGTGCTACCAAATTATACTAGGAATATTTTACATGTCTACTCATCCTACAGGAATCACATCTTATCATCAGGCTATCTTAGTCCAATGCTGGACTTCGGCCTTTCCTATGGGTCGCCTTTGAATCACATTTATAACTAAGAAATTGCGTTCAAAGTCCTACAAAGTATAATCGAGTGAAATTTTCAGTTTCACTCATGATTTTGGAATTTAGTACCTGGTAAATAACAATAACCCAGCCTTCTTTATCTAGATTACTGACAGACATGATGATGGTATTTTAATTCGGAGCACCACGGGTGCCTACCATAATATGAACTTTCCAAATGTTTATTATCTAGCGTGTTTAGCAAAGTTGTTTCAAATCACGATAAGATCCGCTTCGTCATGCCTAGCTCGGATCAGAACTAGTTCTTATGAAACAAAAGCAGACAGTGAGTCAGGCACAGCATTCCTCATCGGGTTAGTAGGTGCATTAAATATACTGTACAAGGATTATAAAGGCCGACCAGTGAGCTTAGATGGCATATCTCATTCATTTTGTCAAACAAGATTGCCTGATTGTTATGGCTGGAGCTTGATCGATTGGTGTTAGCCGTGAAGAAGTAGTAGTAGAGACAATATTTTTATTTAATAAAAATACTGTCGCTTATAGATTGTTGTTCATACTGGTTTAGGTATAAGTTGTCGATCATTGCAGATTTCTAAGAGGGAGGCCTTTCTTTAACAATAGACGTTTTCCGACTGGTGATAATGAATGATTATAGATCACAAAAATTTAAATTTAACTCGCAACACGTAGTAAAGATGTCAATAATTTGTCTTCTGAAGGTCTATTACCAATACCGCCAACCATTTTTTTTTTATTGGATTTTGTACTTCTTTCCACACAAACATTTATGCAGATTAATATATATCGAATATCTGCATCTTCTGCGAAATATCAGTTTGGAAGACCCCTATGTGCGTGCTACAGGCTTCCAATTTCACCAATACCATGTGCACCGATCCAGTTTTGGTTGTGGTGACCTAGGCGTCAGGGTCAGGCAGCCATATGGCGCATGACCATTAAACTTACTTGCATTTACTCGTAACCCTCTGTTGAACCAACTATATTCACATCTCGTATTGTCTAAGGCTTTCATAAACTTATTTTGAACTGCATTTGCTGGTGTTTTGTTTCCGAGTTCATTCTTGTATTGTGCCTTTATCTAAAGACAAACTTGTATTTATTTATTTAGGTAAAGCCACGTCATGATAATAATAATTTTATTACCTATAAACATCCCTGAACGCATAATTTAGCTATACTTATGTAATCAAGGTGAAGTTGTAAGCTACGGGCGCCGATCACGATATTTCCAAAACTTTTTCCTATAACCAATACATTCTCACTAGAAATAAGTTTACCAACTTAGGTAAAGTATTTCGTCTAACACTAGATAACCCCAAAACAGTGAAACAATTCGAGATACACATGCAAATGTTTACAAACACAACATACTTGGCGCGATAAGAATTCGTCAGCCAACAGGCTATTACACAATATTCGCGAATAGTTAGTATTAGAAGGAAATAGTCTGTGTTTTAAATGACAGCTGTGGTTTGGCCATAGATGTACGAAGACCAGAACAGATATAGCTGTGATTTGACCGTTGGACTGCCGAGTCAAAGGTCGCAAACTCTGGCATGCATCAATGTCTTTTCGAATTCATGTGCATATAAATTAGCAGTTTCTTAAACGGTCGAAGAAAACATCGCGAGGAAACCAGCACACCTAGAAGATTTATCAACGATATGTAAAGGTACATCAGAGACCTACAGGCGGTTTTAACCTTGACACCAGGTAGTTCTTCAACCATACAATAAGAAGAAGATGTATGAAAAGCAGTAAGAATTTTGGATGCGTGTCAGTGTGTCCGCTACGTGACTAGACGAAGTTTAATGAGCACCTTTAAACGTACATAAAACATGATGTTTGGCCTACCTACTCCTTACCACGTGGTACACGTATACTTAGTTACTTTTAATATAATTATACAGAGATCTTGCTGAGGACACGACTGGGTCAAGGTGCAGATGTCTTGACCTATGGTGCACGGGGCACGAGAATTAATTAACCAAATATATCTTGATGAATCTGTTTGTTGAACATTTTGTCGGTTTGAGGTAAATTTTGGGCATATTAGCAATGCAATATCCCATCAACTAAAAACTATGGGTCGCTATAATATTAGATATTCCCAATACAACTCCCGAACATGCTCCATTCCAGGCTTAAATTACTTAAATTAATCAATCAGTAAGTATAAATGAAAATTGATAATCGTCAATTGCAGTCAAAATAAAGTACTAACACTATTTTTCTTCACGCGAAACGTTTGAATACCAGGCTCTAAGTAACTCCACTCTGAAAATAAAAGGTGACGGAAAACATCGTGACGAAACCTGGATTTAATTATCTGAAACCGCCAACCCGCAGTGTGCCAGCGTGGAGATCAATACTCAATCCTTTTCTACACGAGAAGAGGCCTGTTGTAGGACAGTTACAGGCTGTTATATTATTAAAGTTAACTCAGGCACATTTATTTTCTCGTTTTCTATCTAACTATATCTACTAATAGGTCAAAGATCATACTCCATAAGTACGAACGCGTCTACAAATGAGCTACAAGCACCATTAGGTATTTGAACTCACCACTCAGATTAATACCCCAAGACAGATGACGAATGATAATACTTTTAATCTAACAGATTCCAACATTAAAACGTAAAGACAAATTCTCTCAATTAATCATAATTATTCTTACACAATCTCTTATAAATGTTAGTATTCCTCAAACGTTTACAAATAATGGTGGTAATCATTTGGAAAGTAAGAAGAAAACCTTTGCGGAACATACCGGTGTCCGCTTGTTCCTAGCCCCAGGCACATCACTATTATCTCTCATTTTATATAAAACATGGGCAAGATAAGCAGTCAAGGCTTTGAGTTTTAGTATGCAATATTATCTTGAATGATGAAAGAGATTATTGAAAACGTTATAAAGCTTGAATAACACTACATAATGTACAACTTTCAACCTCAACATTGTCAGAGTTAAAAAAAACTATTTTCTTTCTTTTACAAACCAATTTTGTTATTTTTAGGGATGATCGCATTGAATATCCTAGGGTTGAAACATAAAAGATTGAGGTTTTCATTACAACAGGACAAAAAGTTGAGTGATTTTTCTAATCAGCAAAACGTATCTCCAATTTTGTAATCCTAACGCTTGCATTTTTTAATAATGCTTTGACCCGGAACCACTCACCCCATAAGTGTCTGTTAACAGAAACGTTAACTCATCTAAATCTATTAAGTGTCAGAATATCAACACACAGACAATCAGGTATGCAATCTTTTCCATTTATAGAAGCACTGAGATTAATCAGCCGAGAAAGTTCACGTCAAACTAGAGTGTGCATTTGATTAATAGATTGATCTATGTACTTATGTTACGTTTTGTTATTTGTATTTATTTCTATTTTTTAATGTTCCTCTTGATGGATTATCTTCGAATGGGTTTGACGGATGTGCTAAATGATTCGATTATGTTGTAAATATCGTTGTAATGAAATTACTCTTAAACAAACATTTTAATATTTTTTAAGTATGTGCTTTAGTTCTACTTTTATTTATTAATTACGTTTCAAATGTACATTTTGATTGATACTGGCTAATGTTTTAATATAGACGTTTACACAAAGTGGTTGTCTAGTAGCATGATATGCAACGCAATCCAAACCGCCCCTGAACTGCTGTCACGGAATCAGAAGTCGTTGCGACGTTCCGGAAGAAGCTAACCTCTTACTAAAATACAAAACTAGACCTAAGCGCCCCAGAGGTTAATTTTTTTATTTTGTTTAATATAGATCCAGCGTATAGATCCAGAGTTTTCGAGGTGAAACGCTGCCTAAATTCTGACTAAGAGTTCCGCAAATAATTTGGCACTAACAATACAACGATGACTGTTTTCTATGGAACAATCAGGTGTTTAGCTTTCCATCGCCACTCATAGAAAGTACAATGTTGTGATGCCACCATGGTATGGGCAAACAATGGGATATTACGTATTGCAGTTAAATGTTTATGTTCTGGATTGTTTTTTCTATGGACTATAGATGGCTATCGTAATTATTTACATCCTGTGTGACGTAAGCGCTCATAGATACAGAAACTAAGCTGGAACTTGGTTATATAGCAGTGATAGCCGAGTGGTATGATATGAATGTTGGACTGCGAAGTCAAAGGTCGCAAGTGCAAACCCCGGCACGCTCCAATGTCTTTTCGTATTCATGTGCGTATTATAAATTAGTTATCAGTTGCTAAAATGGTAAAGGAAAACATAGTGAATAAACCTGCATACCTGGTGGTTTAAACTTATTTGGCCATCTTGTTACGGAACATTGTTGCTATATAAAGTTGATGTATGTTTGTCGTTGCTAAGTCTTCCTGTAATCAACAAAATTGAATACGTTGATAGGGAATCCTACTAATTACATACATACGAAAGTGTGTTTGTTAGTTTGTCCCTGGTTGGCGCAGCTAGGACTGCCTCGTTGGTCTAGTGGCTGCTAAGCGCGACTGCTGAGCACGAGGTCCTGGGTTCGAATCCCGGGTCGGGCAAAGTGTTACTGGGTTTTTCCATTAGGTAATTCTCAGTAACAGCACGGAGTCTGGATTTGTGCCCGGTTGATGGCAATAGGCTCGCCCCCTATTACATTGGGACCTAAAACATAACTGGCGAAATGTGGGTGTACTATATGTGCACCTCTGCCTACCCCTTCGGGGAATACAGGCGTGATGTTATGTTATGTTATGTTATGTGGCGCAGCTAGGTAACAACGGGAAGACGAAAATTGCGACTGCAGGAGCAACGGGTGGAAGCAAATTGTGACTATAATGATGAGCTAGTGGCATAGGCTTATCCCAAACATCCGTACCATTATTCAGCATTGATATACCTAGACTATGAAGCCGCAGGTGTTACCAAAGCTAGTACTAAATAGTTCTTCTTTGTTTTAGCTCCAGCTGGCTAACAATAACTGCTACCGCTCCTACAAAACAATTACATTGTTCAACTGAAGGAAGACACGTGAATTATCTGTGTAATGTTATTCCTCGACCTTTTACAAAAATACGTACATATATTTAAATATCAGGCTATACCCATATGCACTTTATGGTAAGCAAGTATGAGTAAGCTGCGTAAATCAGGAGTCTAGCGTTTTTAATCATTATACCCTCCCCTGCGCTTATCCTTATTTACGTAAATGCGCAGCTGCTCCTCATAATGACTAGACCTCCTTCAAATCATCTGACTTTCGATCATGTCCACTTTCTCCTTTACACTTTAACGTCATCGTAGACATACGGAAAGCTTACTGAACCTACATTAAGAGATTTAAAGATAGCAACTGTCAGGTCCCAAGGTGATCATTGGCTGCCATTTTCTCCGAGTCCTGCCATCCAAATTCTCCAGCAAATCTTGGCCACCACACACATTAACAAAGCCAAACCAGTGTCAAGTGCGAACAATAAGTACATCGCCCATATCGGCAAGGCTGCGCATACGCAAGCTGGTCACGATCCGACTCCATCGTGAACACTCGTGATTATTCGTGAGCGTCATTGCTGGCGATTCGTTTCACTTTTGCAACGTGTTGATGGGTTTATTATTATTTTATGTGCATGAATCGTGTGAATTTAAATAATGTTGGAGAATCGCGGATGTAGACTTGGAGTAATTTGTAAAAGAATGTGCTTTCTTACATTGCAGAATTTAAATTTAAATATTTAACTATTACATAAATACCTGTCACTGTCGTTGTCATGTCAATGAATAAAGATATCAATAGATTTAGGAGGTTCTTAGGTTAAAAGTCGATTATAAATTCAGAGCTTATTCGTAGTTTTACCGATATAGAAACTTGATTTTTATCCCTACAACAAGTCATATAATAAACTATAATATCCATACCTTACATCTACGACTGGTACTTATAGAAAACACGTATTTACACCTTGCAAGATAGACTCAAAATAAATAAAACTGAATTAAGCTTGCGTGTTTTGTTCCCCACAGGTAACAACACCTGTCGCTAAGGATCTTATACCTGTAGTCACTACCAATTACAGCATAACTTATGCATTTTACCATAGTACAGAATGCATTACTGGCTTTAAATCGATGTTTAAAATTAGAGTCCAAACATAAAGTGCAAAGGAAAGCGAATAACTCGAAGTTTTCGTTTGTAATAAAGTTCATAATGTTTACCATATGCCTATCAGCTGTTGCAGTTTTTATTATCATCAAGGTATGGTTAATGGAATACTAGCTGCGTATTTTTTAGGGGAGGTAATTATATACCGCCGTGTGTGGGTGTCCAGTATTTTTAGTTATTTTTATACTGGCCATGACCAAATATAAACTAAAACTAAATACCTAACCGCCGCACTCAGAGACATTTAATTATTACTGAAACGAACATTAAGTATTTAAGTTTTCTTCTTGTTATCTTTTCTCGATGGTTTGAGGAACTTATGCTCAACAGTCGCGCTTAGTGACCACTAGACCAACGAGGCAGTCATATATAGTCACTGTCAACCGATACCTTCTTAACAAGTTAAGCTCTTACACAAAATACTTTATGTTCAGTATAAGGAATGATGTAGATTGCTTCATATCAGAATTAGTCAATAATTACTGTCTAATTACTCTAAAGCCCAAGGATTGCTTACATTCATAGATATAAGTACTAGGTAGTATCTAAAGGGTGATATTCCCAAGTGCCGTTAACCTGACGCGTCGCTTCGCAATGCGCAATATGATCATATTGATCATACTACCGAGGAGACGCCCACGCTAGCTCTCAAACGCGGTTCGACCGCCGCCCGGGACACGTCTCTGTAGCTCTACGAAATGCCGATATGTAGTGTTAAAGTGTGCAAGAATAGGAGCAATGCTATAAATAAGGCGGGTGGCATAACATACCACCGGTAAGTTACTTATAAAGCTTCGTTTTATATAAATTAATTTGCTTTCTCAGAAATTCACGCCGTTACTATCGTCTTCTATCGATCGACGCGGGCGGCAGAATCATTGTAAATGCAGCAAGTAGAGAAAATAGTTCTGTTTCAAATATAGTGGTAGTTATATAGTAATGTGCAGTCAACTGTCTATAGTACCTACCTATGTTATTACTTATTATCATTATTGTGACATTAATATAAACGAAATCGTCAAAGAACCCCAATTCAGTTAAAAATAATATAATTATCGTAAATAACTTAACAATAGGCTAAGAACTAAAGTCACCGAAACCTCATTTTAGTAGGTAGGTAACACTAACAATGTGCGCGGAAATAGCGGAAACCGACAAGCCCTGCCAATCCTATTGCGAATAGTTGACCTAAAACCCCAATAGCAATTTCCTGCTGGATAGCCACAGCCTTGACCAAACATTACTGGCAACTTTGCTTATAAGTTAGTAGTTTGCCGCACATTTATCGAAAAGTCAACACTTATTTGCGAGAAATTGATAATCTGCATTTTAAGTACATACGTAACAAAATTATATTTCTAACCCTCCTAATCTATTATATTATAATTTACTAATAAAAAAATAGATTATAATTATTTAGGGTATCTCTGTTAAAAATTGCGTTTTATGAGTAACATTCTATAAACGCATTTTTTTTTTCAATTTAGCAATAATTGTAATAGCGTTAACTAAAAATATTTATTTCATTATTTATTTTAATATCAATCAAATTTATGTAACAACAGTAGTAAAATGAGTAACTTCATAGTTACACTCACAAACCAAGACTGGAAGCAAGCCTACACAGAGCCTAAGGGCGTAGCTCGCGTCGGCGGCGTCGCGTCGATATGCTCAAACAAGACCGACTCCCCTCGCACCCACACCACGGAGCCTACACACTGGCGACATCAGTCACAAAGTTTTTTTTTTTTTTTAAATAACGTCGCCCCACACTAGGAATTTCTCCTGTATCGTAGGTGCGTTTCACAAACATGAAATATTCACATACACAAACACCCAGACTCGGGACAAACATCTGTGGTTCGCACAAAGTTTTGCCCCGTGCGGGAATCGAACCCGCAACCTTTAGCGCAGCAGTCCAATCGCTTAGCCACTGCGCTAATCAGGTCGTCGAAAGATCATAGTTACTCCTACACAATATGTAAAAATAGCCGTTTTCAGCACTCTCGTCATCTGCAAACTCCTATCATGTTAAATAGGCTTTGCCAATCCTACAGCGAATTATTATAACAATATAAGTCTCTCTTATGATTCTTAAGCCAGTGTATTACTGTCTTACTGCAGGACACTGGCTTGGGCTTTTACAGAAAAACAAAAAGCATCCATCTGCAGTCCTTACACTTGATTATTATGGGTTGTTTTGAGACACCTGCTGAAGTCTAGCTCTACTCGTATTTCCACAACATAGGCTATTCATCAGTTCAGTTTATGCAACTTTTGAAAGGTGTGCATGGGTTTGAAAACAGTAGATGCAGGTAACTAACTACTAATTGAATTGTCCTCATTTCCTGTCAAACACATATACATATAAAGACACGTGTAATAGAACCATTCATTAGTACTGTGTAAACCTTGACAATTTTTTTTTAACTTTGCGCCAGTTATTTTATTTCTAACTTTTCCCCTCTCTTTGCAGCAATTTTCCTTTCTACGTAAAATACTTAAACCCTTTACATTATACAGGTTCCCAAAAAGCCCGTCCCTAAAGGAGAAGTGGATACAAGCGGCCAACCGAGACGATGCCTGGTTCCCGACAAAGAACAGCGTTATATGCAGCGCACATTTTGAAGAACACGATTTCCTACCTCTTGCAAAGTCCCGCAGACTGTTTGCCTCGGCCGTGCCCACGCTGAAACTGAGGCTGGTGTTTGAAACTGTAAGTTTACAACAAATCGATTAGACTTTTGTTGTTTTTTTTTAATGATTGCTAATCAAATCACATGGATGATTTCTGTTTTATTGTCTTCGGGAATTGTTTGATATAGGCAATTTGATACTTCTATAATTCAATAATGAAAATAAAATAATACAGAAATTTAATAAATAATTACCGTCTGTAAATAATTATTCTGTTTGATATTCGTTATCGCCACTATTAGCGTAGTTATTTTTATACTCTTTGTTCGTAGCCTCTAAGGTTGACAGCGAATTTATTTTTTCAAATCAACGACAAAATATTGTTTTCTATTTTTTTTTTATTTACAGCCATCACACTCAAAAAGAAGAAAACTCACGTCAAAGAAAACGATCAAACAGTGTTTTGAAATAGAAAAATATAAGAAGGCAATAGTTGCACACAAGAGTCAAATAAAAAGACTACAAACTATGGTTCGGAAGTATCGCAAGAAGTCTGATACGTTGCAGAACATTCTGGAAGCGCTGAAAAATGAAAACGCGATCAGTGTAGAACACCAGTGGTTATTGGACAGTGTTCATCTGTCATAAATATAAGATTAAGTTTTTTGGTAAGCAGTGATAGCCGATTGTTATGTCTGCTGGACTGGCAAGTCAAAGGTCGACAGTGCAAAACACCGGCCCGCACCAATGTCTTCTCTAATTCATTTGCGTATTATAAATTAGTTATCAGTTGCTATAAACGGTTAAGGAAAACACTGGCACACCTGAGGGATATTTCAACGGTGTGTAATTTGTTTTTTATTACTCCATGTTAGAGGCGGTTTAAACTCTGACATCAGGTTATTCATTAAGCATACGTTAAGAAGAAGATTTGGTTTTATTTATAAAAAATAAAGACTATGTAGTTTATATTTGTTTTGTTACTTGATGTCAATATTGGCTCGTCCCCTATTATGAGACTTAAATCAAAATGAGGGTGTTTACACCTCTGCTTACCATTCTACTATAATATTTTTTGTAGTAAGTAGCAAACCATCCACAAACATCCTGTTGGCGAAAATATAAGTACATAACTAGCCAACAGGTTTGTAATAAGGCTGCGCAAACGCAGTCCTCATAAATGCTATATTTATCCAGCCAGAAACCACATTGATAGGTACTCTACAAGGCATTCTACTAATTTTAAGTTATTTGTACAGTAAACTATTAATTTTATACAGGCCATAATTTAATCTACTGTAAAGAAAGTTTAAACATAATTAAATTGCTGTTTTAGCATGATAACCTGTTTCGTTCATTAGCGTTTTAAAAAAATAGATAACTAATAATTGGAATTCCTTTGCCTCTGAAGTCCAAAATTATAAATAAAAGAAAATCAAGCTAATCATTATTTTTATGAGATGGGAGATACTGATATAGCCACTAGATTTTATTTCTTCTCTAATATTGTAAAGCTGTCTATTGCAAGATTGCATCCCTAGATTGCGAACCAAACTAGTTCCAGTGGCATCCGCGCCGCCCGCACGCCGCGGAGCGCTAGTAGCAACAGTGTCACCGGTGTGGAAAGACGTGTGTCGCGCCTTATCAGTTTAAAACTCTTTACGTAAAAGTATCGAAGTTTTGACCAAAAATATACGTAATTCGTGATAGTGTAATTGTGTTTAAGTGCGACATAACAGTTGTTTCCACAACTAAAAGTGAGAATTGATCAGTTTTAACGTGATTTTTAAACCTAAATCGCGGGTAAAACTTTGTATTAACGGAACTGAATCGTGTCGGATTTTTCTGCTGATAGTATTGGGTTATTCGGTGAGTAGCGTTTTGTTATGGTGTTTAATTTGTTCATGGTAAAATAGCGGTAAAACTACGATTGTTTTTTGAACACTGAAATGTTCATCAAAAAAAGATCGTTGATTTTTAAAAAAAATAGCGCTGATTGGTCAAGCTCAAGCTAGCAAAATTCCCAGCAGTCTACGGTCGTTTGTAAAATAATTGATTTAATATTTTGATCTATAAATTAGGTTGCATTGGCACGGTAGTTACAACAACTATATTTCCGATAACTACTCGTATTTTAAGTCCAAGAATAGGAATACCATGCCTACACTGGTATTTTGATAGCTACGCCGATTAGTATACAAAACCTATCACATTCCAAATGATCTAAATGTAATACTCGATCATTATTATTGAATAGCAATTTATTTTAATTTGATATTTAGTAATTGATATGACGGGACAGATGGCATTCCTAATTAGGTTGCTATCGACACATACTTTGTTATCTACAGCAGATTTGTATGCACCGTTTCTACTAAGATAATAATAATAAGACTACTTACTTACATGCTTAACTTACATCAATATTTATTGCTATAATAAGAGCCGTTACACGATAAAAATGCAATTTATAAAATTAATGTTAAAGTGACAACTGGGGACAAAGTTCAGTGTTATTCTGTAACACGTAAGAGGGCACAATCTTTCTAAACTCAGTGGCGAAGGTCAAAGGCTTTAGTTTTAGTGTTGTGGAAAGTTTCAAGGTAAACTTGAAAAGGCGCGGGCCGACGACGGGGCGCATGCGCCCTTACATGCTAAGAATAAGAAAAAGCCGGTTTTGTGACCATTGAGGCATTGACGTCTGTTTTTAAATTCCGAGCTGGCAAATGGCATTTGTTTCGGTTAGTGCGCTTTTGGCTTGGCAAGATGACAGTGTATTTATATTTTTCAGTAAATTGCTCGTACCTACTCAAAAATATATTTTAATTTATTTGATTGCATCCTTTTTAAAGTGTGACTGATATCAGGTCTTTTTCTTTAGCAGTTACCAACTATAATAAATTACTGCCTATCTACCATCTACCCAAACGACATGGGTAGGTAAGATAATGATTATTTACTAACTAAAGAAATTAGGAATTTACACATGACACAGTGTTATAAATACTTTTATATGATTAACTACACCTACAGCTGGCTAGACTGGCAGCGCAGGTGGCGATTTTACTAACTTGCTCAGATAGACACTATTCAGGTATGATACCAACCCCACCTTTCATACTTTACGTTTCCTAAACCTTTATTAAGTAAACAACTTTATTATGTAACATAGGTACATATTATATACATAATCTGTGTAGGTATGTAATTTCAACAACTACTTGGTCTTTTAAATCTATGGGCATTTTCCAACACAAATTGACGTCTTACCTACGTAAACACACTAAATACTGCAATTAAAATATATTGTTACCAACAATGGGCTTACGTATAATACCTACTAACTTAACTAGATGTATGTATATGTAGGTCGACTAGAGACGGGACAAATACTGTTCGTCAGTTATATCGATTAGCGTTCATAGGAATCGAAATTTAATGGATACTGAATCATGTGTAATAATTAACTGGTATTTTACTAAACTGCTATCAAATTCTTACAACTGTAGGTTAACAAAAATGCCTGTAGCGCCTTATTGCATAGGACTTAGGAATAAAACGTGAAGTCTCCGATATGTACCCTCTAATTTCTTCAATTTAAATACCTACCTACTTGACCTAGTATCTGGCTAATTAGTCTTTTTCTTCTGCGTATCGGCATGAGCCAATAGCCACATGGATTAGGTCATGCCGTGGTGAGGAGATTGACCAGTCAACAAGGATGGTAGCGAGGTTGACTGTCCAGTGTGCGCCGGACGAAGGTAAGTATCGTGGAGGCTCTCTACTAGCAACCAGACGAAATGGTATGAAACTAATATTTAAAGAAAAGTTCTACAGACTTTCTGTGGGCTTTCATGGCTATTGAGTTTACATAGTTCTAGTGCTAAAGAGAAGAAAAGAGGCCAAATAGCTCCTAATGTTACGGCTCATAACAACACAAAAGGCAAGTTAAATGACCACCCACGTTCTTAAACGACATTATTACAAAAACTAACAATGGCGGCCCAGTCGATTAAACTACGTTAAAATGAAAGGTTCAGTTTTTTAACTATGGTAAGAATAGCTTGTGACTGAAAAATAGGTTCATAATCAATTTATTTAATAAAAGTCGGGGAATGTAATAGTTTCTAGTTCTGTAATAGTTGGCTAGAAAGTATTAAGCGGTAAATTGCACATGGCAAAATTTGCCAATCTAGACAATTTTTGTAGATTACAAAATCGATTTTAGGTAGGTAACTACAGAATTTCTTACTAATTGTAATTAGTTAATTTATTTCCATGTTTAATTTGTATATAAACGTTTTTTAATTGATAAAATCATAAAATCCACAGCACGCCAATTAAAAACTATCAGTTTTACTCAATATTAAAAAAAACTCGACTATCCACAACCAGTAAGTGTCGTCCCATCACTAAACATACCTGTTTGCGGAGGTCACCGTCCGCGCGACCACCATATCGTCCAGATAACTTTAAAATCAAGTAAACTAGCTAATATGCAAACTTATTCGGTAAATCTTTCATTTGAATTTAATAATACATAATGTAAAAAGTTATAAAGGTTAATAGATATAGGTACACAGAAATAATCAGCTAATTCGGCATAGTATCAACATAAACGAGATGACGAGAAGCTTGAACTACATCTTAATCATGTTTTCAAAATTCACTATACCCAGGTACCCTTTAATACGTCTTTAGTAATTCTAATTTTTACTTAAATTTTTTTTATATCTCAATATTATTCAACTCGCTTGTGATTATAAATCGGAAACGTCACATCACTAAGCTATACCTGTTTGCGGGTCACCGGCCGTGCCCGCACTATAGCGCCCAGATAAAACTTTAAAAAATAACTACACGTCAGATAACAATGCTTAGCGACCCCGTTACTTCATTAACTAGGCTTATTTACTTATTTTGCAATATTTTTAAACAAATGTGTTAGTCAACTGAGTAGATAAGACAAGTACCTATGTAATGTAAACAACATTATTGCGTTTTAAAGTCTAGCCAAGTTGCAGTAACAACCATACCATCAAAGAAATTGATAGTTTTAGTCCACGTTTAATTAATGATCCTTCTACATGCTCTGTTAATTGCCGGGTGCAAGTAGATCTAATACCTCTAGACACTTCAGGAATGTTGGTTGGAAAACTGCATTACCAAACACAGGTAGGACGATTTTACTTTAATTAAACCTAGTCTTTAATAAATCAAAGGAATTTTATTTTAAAAGTTATTTGAATATCCTGTTTTGTGATTTAAACATAACATTAAGATAAATTAATACCAAAATTATATTGTCGGCGTGTAATGTTTACTCCTTACATTTCTAAAGCCTATAAATATCTGAGAATTCCGTCTTGAAAATAAACAGTTATAGATTTACTCTCAATTTCTCCAAAAAATTAAATCTTTCAGTGAGCTAGATCTACATGTTCACACGGTCGTTACTTGGCTGCGCAAACGCAAACGTGCGAATAGGACCGAGGTTGCTGACCGCTCTCCTTTTCACGTGCATAGCGTAACCTGAAAGTATTGAAAGGCTAACAGATTTGTGAAACACTTCGGAATTCCAGTACGAGACCACAAATATACATATTAGGTATATGTACCTAGTTAGTTAGAATGTATATGTAAATCCACATAGTGTCTCGTGTTCTCTAGTCTCGCGGAATGTCAATGAGACAACTGGAAAGGACAAGGTACAGCTACGTGACTGCCTTGTACGTTTTATCATGTTCACGGCGGTTCCGATAGATGAGCTGACTGACTTAAACGACTACGATGTATGTGATAGGCAGGGACTTGAAATCTTACCCAAAATTTCGGATAACGTTATTTAGTAGGTACCTGGAACGTAAACAACATTGTCCGAACAAAAATAATGAAATTTGGAGTAACGTTTCAAGTCCCTAGAGATAGGGTTATATTAAAAAATACATAAGCAGATACAATGTTTTAACTTCACGTTCATTTTAGTAACATAGCACCTTTGTATTACATAGGTACATCTTGCTAAAGTCAGTAACGAGATATCAATCAATTACTATTTTGAGTACTTATACTATGGCTTTTAAAACCCAGGGTGGCTGGTGTAAAAAAACATAGGTAAATGTATCATAAGTAGGTATTATAATGACAAAATAAGGTAACCCTATATAGGGTCAACTTAAATCAGCACAACTTCGAGGAATATTAAAAAAGGTAATGTTGTAACTACAGCCAATATATACCACTTAATTTTTATTCGCAATCGTTATCACATCGATAAGGGGTTTATTTTTAACTAGGAAGTGACGCACAACAACAGTGATATCAGTGCTCAAGTGATGTTATCAAACTCGATACTACAATGGCCACAAGACACAACAAAGTCACCGTGTGAACATTTTTTTTAAACCTGCGATGATGGACCTATGATTTGATTTACCGTAATTATAAATATAGGTAAAGATGAAACGCCTGTTTTGTTTCTAGGAGGTTGGGTTTTCTGCAGGTTAATGTACGTAACTAATCTATATCAGACCGTACCTTACCGTACATCATACATTGACCATGCCTCGCAGAATTGAAAATTTTGGAATAAAAAGGCACAGGCTACTTCATTAAGATGAATATTTCTAAAATCGTAACTTGGGTAAAATATAAATCGTACATGGTTACGTAAAGTATTAATGCTTAATTGCCGTCTATAATTATCGTTTTTATCAGATTTATTTTTGTACCTACTAACAGTATTTTTATTTTACATTCGTCATAAATGATTACCTTATTTGTAACTACTTATTTAATGATTATAATTTGTTTAAAAATTACAAATAAATCCTAGCTTGATTTTGATCACTAGTACCTACATATTGTCCTAATAAGTTTGATTGCACTAAGAGTCATCTAGTTCGATGTCTAGATTGAAGCCATGACTCCTCTTATAACTGGCAACCGACTCCTAATTTATGCCAAACTACAAAAAAAACCTTTGTTAACCGGTGCCCACAAAAAACATAATCCCGTCGTTACAGGTAGTCGTTTAAGGACTGCCTGTTTAACAGGTCGCTATATTGGTAATGTCAGCTGCACCTATGTGGCGTAGGTAGACAGCGCCTTGTTGGGTCATCGCCATCCTCCACTTGACAAAATAGTCCTTAATGATAATGGGACATGTGTTGCTAATATGGCTGCCGTGCGATTAAAGACTGTGAGCTTTACACGTCAGTATAAATAAGGTAATCATCAGTATTTTGACTTGTGTAGCTGTCTAAAAGGTCGAATCAAATTTTATTATACCTTAGTCTTATGTCTGACCTGCCCCCTGACCATAAACTATTAAAGGACTTTTTCTGTTGTGAAGCAGGACGCTGCACTACACTGTAGGTACTCGTATGGAACATCTCAAGCTCATAGTAAATAAATAAATAAATAGTAACCCCGCAGACCTGTATGTATTTTAATTGACTATAATTGATACTCTACTAATCTTGTTAAGTGTATTAAGTAGTTACTCGAAACGATGAACTTTCGAATTTATATCATTAGTCGGATGAGATTTGATTTCATTTGATCGTAATTCGTAACGTAGTAAGAGCATAATAAAAAGCGTGTTCTCGGTTTATTTAATAGAATAAAGCGAGCGGTACTTTGACATGAATTGACCTCATCTAAAGGAACATAAACGATTCGTTGCAGTTTCCATGACTCCTATGAATTGGACGATTAAATTCTATTCACAGGTATCGATCGAGTAATCGATTAACAGTTTTTTAGTACACCTACAGGTAAACACTAACTACACTGAGTAGTACTTTTCTCTTTTAGAACATGCTCTGTATTGCCTATATTAAAGTACCAACCTACTTATTTTCTACACATTCTACATCGTAAGGCATACACGATACACAACTCCTATATCATCATCAGCCACATTTTAGTCCTCTGCTCGACAAATGCCTCTTATAGCACGCCAGTCGCCACTGAGCTCGATCTTCGACCTCCCGCTCCCGACCGCTTCACTAACGAAAGCTACCGTCGTTTGTTGGTTACGTTTCTACATCTTATCTAGATACTTAACCAATTTAGATTTATGGAAAAAAATTAGAATTCTGGAGAAGAAAATATTTTTTGAAAACTCTTTAAGGGAAGGACAAATCGCATCCTTAACGTAAATGAAAGGTAATTTAATAAATACAAGCACCTAATACACAATTGCACATTAGTTCCAACGCTACAAGCTACAACATTTATTATAAAGATTCGTTTATCTGGAATTGTGTCTGTTTTACTGTACCTAGACCGTCTGGATGTCATTTCCTGAATCGATCAAAAACTTGTTTCTACGCGATATCAACTGACTGAAGGTCATGTTAACTGTCCGTACAAATACAGGGTGACATAGTATGTATCGTAGCACAATTTTACTGAGTTAAAAGGTAAACAGTGCTATGATATTAATTGCATCAATTTTGTGCCACAGATTCTATGTTAGAATAATAAAGCTTCATCTTGTTTTCACGCCTTGACTTCAGGATCTAAGGTTCGGAATTGTGTGCAACTTGGTGACGAACTGACTTGGATTCTGTTTGTTGGAGTCCAAAGTGACAGGATATCCTCAGGAGTTAGCCTTAGATTGATAAGTTCCCAGAAACCAAAGGTGACTACCCAATTACTGTTTCTGGCAAAATAATGACATTGCCTTCCAAGAAGTCAGACATGATCATGTAAAGTAACATAAACCGGATTTTTTAAATACTTATACCTAAATAAGTACGTGTATTTTGGTACAATATAATTCAACTATAAATAAAATTGTATCGTTTAAAGATGACTGTATTGATCGGCTTAAATGTTAAGTAACAGCCATTCACTCGCAAGGTCGCTACGCAATGCATCTTATCGGTGCAAAACCGGTCAGTAACCGACAAAATTTACTCAATTACTTCAACATGGATTGCACCGCGTGGTTGGAGCCTGACACTTCCTGCAAATATAGTACCTATTCATTATTGCAATATGTACGGTTTTCGTACGACAACCTTGTGCAGTCTATCGATACATTATAGAAAAACTAATCTCTGAACCACCTTCTAAATGTCTCACTGCAAACCTTTTCATGTGAAAGAAACAAGCACTGATCACGAGTCCACGACGCTTGATTACGACGTTAAACACACCACTTTTCATCACGATGTTTTCGCTCAGTGGTATCTCTGTAAAGTTTCTACTTGTTGTGGTTAAAAGCTATTATGGCCAATAATATGTCGCCACAGTATACCGTAGGCGTTAAGCACTACAATTCTGGATAAATACACTAAACATCGACCATTTACACAACAATCATACGACGGTTGTAACTGACTTCAGGTGGGTAGTACAGCTGATCTAGATTAAAAAGAAATTCTGAACTTAAACAGTTGTACTAATGTCCTATATGAAGCAACAAGTTCAGGTATATAATTACTGTTACATAAACATTACGCTCGTGTGACAACTCACTTTCGTTTCCCTTTCGACATCGTTTAATTTAGGGTTCCGTAACAAATTGTAGTTATTATTTGCTCCGAAGGCTACCCCTGTCTTGTCAATTATTAAAGGCCAAAGTGGTAAATTATGTATGTATGAAAGTTACCAAGTATAAGTGTTAAATTTTAACGTCTGCACTTGGACTTTTGGTAACGTGTGTGTGTTTTGCAGGGGGAAATTTCACAGGCACGTATTTGCCGATCTATCAAATATGTATAGTATATTACCTACACCTAGGTATGTCTTATACGTGAATTGCACTCTACGCAGCAGCTCAAGTACAAAGCATTTGTGTTAATTAGGTCATTAAAGCGTTGACATCTGACAATATTACTGTAACAGGTATAATTTTTGCGTCATCGTAACTGTCTTTATTATATTGTGTTTTAGGTACGAAACCCAGAGCGCGCTTGAGCGACTTATATATCCACTAATAGAGATTGATTGCAGCTGGTAGATAATATTGTTATGTGTAACGATCGCTTAATACAGTGACCTATTGGTAACTAGCACTGTAGACTGTTATGCAAATGTTGCGATGTTCTGAGAAGTGTCAAAAGTCAAGCGTGACTGATTTAAGATATTTCGAAGTTGAAGATTTGTTTTTAATGTGGCGTAGAAAGTAATTAAGAGTAGTTTAATTACATATTCGTTTCGCCAGCTACATAGACACTTCATGGTATTTAGACTAGGTATTTAAATACTTTTTGCGAAAGTGTACGGATATAGTTCACGAACCCTGAATCTTGTACTTTTAAATTCTGGCTGTGCGAGAGAATGCTAGTAGTAGGGTTACCTAGAAGACACTCGCGAATAATTGATTATTAAAGTAATAGTTCAATTCTTGAAAGACTAAGTACCTTCATTATTTTTTCTCAAAAATCTTAACATCTAATTAGATTTCTCAGCGAAACTTCACATGTGCATAAAAATTCACTACCGTACTCATTTTATGTAAACTATTTTCGTATGCAAGTAAAGTCGTTAGTTACCACACGGTGCACCAAAATGAAAGGCTTGCCGGTTCGATTCCCGCGCCGGCACGCCGAGGGGATCTACTTTCGCCATCTTTCACATCTGCATACAATGAGCGTCTATATAGAATATTTTCATCGGGCCATGAGAAATGCGATACAAGGTGCTTGTGTTTTGCGTGTCATCTTGATCGATGAAGTACCTATTAGAGTTATGCCCCTATTCGTATTCACCAACAAGCCCGAGAATGCCCGAGAAGCAATACTTCCTATAATTAATGTACTTCCACTATCCAATGTTTGCCTTACTAGGATTTCACCATGCTATTCTCAACCATTAGGGAACCCCAAGGAGGAATAAAAGATGATTCTGGCCAGGAATAAAGACTTGCACTTAGCCACCCCTTAAAATAACACGATTACATCAGTAGCTATCCGTTTGACTGCCTAGTTCCGACAGCTATGTGAAATGTCATTATAAACCGATTAGTTTTGGAACTCATTGTTGAATTGTTTTCATAATACCACAATTGCCTACTTAGCAGTTACGAAGTAATTGTTAATAATTTGTTTAATGTCTATTATGCTATTGTTTAACAGTGTTGTACAAACCACAGATTTATATCAATCACCCTTTGTATATAGTCCTAATTTTTTTTATCATGGTTTCTTTTCTAAAGTAAGTCAAGGGTATTTTGTGGTCATTTTATGCCATAGTTACCAGCGAAAATGGCACCCAACTAATAAGAGAATTTAGTGTTGGAATTTTTTCGTAAGCGAATCTGCGGCTTCAACGCTGACTTAGTGGCCACAAATCACATAACGTTTCACATTGACGAGAAACTGTGCCACCACAATGTAACTACGTCCAGCATTCACACAGCAGGTTGTGAATGGAGATCACTTGATTGATTAATTGTAGCCAATTGGAGCCATCTGATAATCGTGATGGATGGCTTAGGTTCGATTTGTATGTGTTTTAGATTGGCGGTGTTGGTTAAAGCTGTCGGTTTTGGGTGGTCAGCGTGGGATCGGCTTGTGACTATTATGAAATTTGTTGTAAATACAGGACTGGATTATATTGATTGGTAATGACGTATTTGGTCCAATGTTGGCTTTAGGCTCACCATACAACTACATTTCGACGCTCATCATAAGTGCAATGGTGAGCCATTGCACTTATGTTGAGCGGCGAAATGTAGTTCTATAGTCAAACTCTTGATAAGGGGAACAACTTACATCTTTGGGAAGACCAAACCGGATTGTATATTATGTTAATATGTTCGTGTCTTATTACAAGCGAGGCTGATGCCTCAAGTCAGTAACCAGAGAATAAAACTGAGCGTTTGTGCTCCAACAATTTATCGCAATTCAAGTAAATAAAGCATCCACTATGTTGTTGAGTAGCTTTACGTGTGTGTACCAGTTGGCATTCATCAGCCATTGATACGAGTCTGGTTCAGAACCTTGTACTATGAAGCCTGTCCTTAAACTTCCGGGTCACCGCGGCATAATTTTAAATGACATTTACTTAATTGAATAAAAACTTATTACCTACTTACTGGCTATTTAATTTAATGGGTAGGTGTGGCGAGAGGCGTGCCATTATTTATCGCTGTGGAATGCGAACTTTGCTTTATGTGGTATTAATGAGAAAAGAGGACGATCCGTTTGGCCTTCTGACCGACTGTTTCATCTGCTGCGCTAGTCGCTGCAATTAAAATTCTTTGGTGGGACAAATGTTTTAGTTGTGTGTCATGTGCTAATATTTGTTGACTTAAAAACATGTGCTTTTTGGAATACATATTAAACTTTACGTACCTCCCTTATAGTTCATTTATAATAATTATAAGTAATAGTTAAGTCACTTGCCTAGTTCCTACTCTCATATCTATCGATATCTTGTTATCGCGCTATTGATAATGATTATAAAAATAATCTTTATTTTCGCACGTGTTCAGGATTGGTTGTCAGTGTCACGTTCTTTTATTTAACTTATTTAGGTACACCCACCCTCTTTGGGTGAAGACAGAAATATTTATTGCTTCATCAGAGCTAAATCATCGAAGCTATGTCGTCAGGTCAGGATTACATTACAAGAATCTTGATTTTTTTATTCGGGCTATCAACTGTGTGGAAGATACCCGGTTTATAAAGAGGCTTACGCATGGTGGGGAAAACAAGTCCAACACGCAGATGAGAACTTTATTCTTAAAGGGAAGGGGACACCAGCTAGGGAAAACACACAGCTGCTCTCCAAAGCGATATTAGTCCATAATCTATCTAGGAATCTTTATTATTATGATTGTTTTTTTTTACTTTCTTGCTCTCCATGATATTCGTAACCACTTAACCAGGAATCAGGATATTTAATAATGTAGGTATTATGTAAACGTAACAAAACCAATAGGTACAGTCACAACGTTATGTTCTCTAGATTTCGAAAGCAAAGAAGATGGCTCTCGATTATATCGCAGTTTTATAGCACTTTAATATATTTCGTGCGGTTAACAAAGTAAAAGTTCGTGGGAATTATCAAGTTGTACGTGACTTCAATGTTCATAATATAAGTATACAATATTGTGTTCATATTGTATACTTTGAGGTCACACTATCAGACAAACAAATACCTAATATATCATCGTGGATACGTAGAATCTTAAGGTACCTACAGTTGGTAATTAGTATTAACAAGTTGATGTCATCCTATTTTATTACACGGAAAATTTGTAATGCTACTCATCTTAGAATAGATTTATTCTTTATTGTATTAACACAACACATATAAAAATAAAGTTATACCTACTATACAAATTACCATGATAGATGATTTTTTTTTTTAATTTCTTCCAGAAGTTTCCGTTAGCTAGAAACTGCCGACGCATTGGTTTCAAACTTTTTAATTAAAGAATTAATCAGTTTCCTACTGAAATTAACGACATTTACTTATATTTATTAACTTTGTAGTGCGTGCAAATAAACTACGTTATCTGTGTGCAAATTGGTACTCCAAGTCCATACATATAAGTACTTATACGTTATTCTTTGAAATCCCTGATTCAATTTCCTGGTCCACAATTGCTTCACAAATATTTACAGTGTGCAGTTCGTCAACCTGTAAAGCTTCCTGTTTGCGTTCTAAGTTCTAAGTGTAGAACTTATCAGGAGCTAGGAACGAAATGTTAAACACGCTTGCGTCACGCACGCCCCCGAATGCGTGCGCCTGCGTCGAGGTGACGCTGGCGACGCGGGCCGCAGGGTTGGCCCTGAAGTACCGACCTATTTATCGTTTAGAATGATTTTTTAATACAACTTTTATTTTCTTTGGTTCTAGGTACTTTTATTTTTAATAGATCTCCGAACTCACACTCAATCATAGTTAGTATAGTTTCCGTTAGTGTGCTTAGCTTTGTAATCGTAACTTATCCTATCTATATTTGCTATAAATGCGTTTTCTGGATAGTTTATAATGATAAAGTATAATAATTAATTAATTTTAAAATAATTAATAGAAAAAATAATAAGTAATAGATGCATAGAGCGGGCGCGGCGTCTAAATATTATTGTATAGGGTTAAATGGTTCAATAACGTAATTATTAGTCTATGTTAAATGACGTGTGGGCTATAATTTTTATGGTCATGTTATTATAAGATAAACTTGAATAATATGCAATTATGATAAACAAAAATCCCTCAAACGTGTTAGCCAGTATCTGTAATGATAAAATAGTTTAGGGTATTATAGTTTTTGTGTTATCTTGATTATTCAAACTTTATCTTTGTACGAAATATCATTATTAGCTGTTGTTGTTTTTATGAATCAGGGGTTCTTGTTTAATCTAGAATAGGTGAATAGGATTTTATCATAGCTTCCTATTAATAATTTAAATATGAAAGTCCAAAGCCTGAGCAGTTTTAGATTTTGTTATGAGAACAATACCAATAGTTTTTTTTAAACAAATAAGTAGGTAGGTACATATTTTTCTCGGTACAGATACAACAAGGACGTGTGATATCAGTAAGGTGCAAAATGGCCGCTTATCAATATATTGACATTGGGTACGTTTTGTTTTATCAATATTGTATGATTTGTTGCGCAAATTATGTCATACCTACCGTTATTATGTCCTCGATTTTTGGTTGCTCCGATAAGCTGTTATTTGGTTATCATCACTTTACAAAAAACAACTGTTTTATCCCAAGTAATAGAACAATCGAATACCTATTTAAGTAGCGTAAATAAGGACTCTCAACCGTAATTTCCTGTAGTTCTTTACACTTTTTAAAATCATTCATTTTTAATGCTGTTAAAAAATTAAAGAAAAAATATTCAGTTTGATCTTTTATCACTTTATAAGCAATATAAATGCATTTAATTACTGTTAGTTTCCTAATAAAATTACATCAACAAAAAATAATAAACAAGAATCAGAAAAAGTGATAGTCCTAGAATTCCTTACTTTTTATATTTTTTGTATACCGTATCAACCCTAGTTCCTGCACAGGTAGACGTGGGCGTGCGTTGGCGCAGTGCATTGAGCCGGGAATTAGAAAAAGCAAACAATGATGGCGCCATGTTTTTGTTACGCGCCAAATTTGTGAATGCACACAAAAACTTTAAATTGATTGCATCATTATACTCGCGTAAGTGTGGGTACTGGGATTAGGATGGGTAATCACTAATCAGTTCTTCTAGGCAGGTGTATTAACTCGCCTACCTGGATTTCCTGTTTTTCAATTCATCTCAATCTCATCTTCATGTATAAAGCTACTGATATTTTAGTACCTAGACTACCTAGTTCCTCTGGCAACTCATTTCTCTTTAGGATAGATACACTCCACTAATACCTACTTACGACTTTACAAAACCGTTATCAATCTCCTTGCCTGGGTACTTGTTAACTTAAATGGCATTTATAGTTTTATTACCTGTAATAACTTTTGTAAGTGTATATAGTAGATAGTTTGTAATTTTGTTAGCTGTTGTCTGGTAACAGTCTTATTAATGCAAATTACAATTTATATAACATGTACTGTACCTATCAAGTGCTGTTGATACCTATAGGTACTCTTGTATACTCTAAACGAAGATTTATTATCATCTCTGACAGATAATTTATGAACTGAAATCAGAGAATCATTTGCAACAATTACATTGTTTACTTATTTCTCGACATTCAATTCACGGTCACGTAGCGCCTCTACAACTTGTGTAATATTGACGTATCCAATACAGACAACCAAGTAAATAGCTGACATATTTACAGTACACTATACCTACTGTATACATCTAAAATCGGTAGGTAAGTGCATAATATGATAATGGTATTTTAAATGCACCTAATTGTTGAAAATTCTAGCACGACTATATTAACTTGGCGTGGCGTTCGTTTTGTAGAAGTTTTTAGAACTTTATTTCGTGGCCTTCATTACAATTACCGTACTAAGTATCTACTACTACATTTTCTCAAATTTATTCGTCCTGCTTATCATCTATTTCATTGCCAAGGTCACACACCAACTACGCTCAAATCAAGCTAATTGGACATTACTGTAGATTAGGAGGCGAATTTTAGTCAGCCAGCCTATTTGAAGATTTTGTAAATGAGTTCGGAACTAGTTTCAGTTACGTACATAAATTGTCATAAATTTGCCGTTTTTGTGTCTATACATACGAGGGTCAAACTGAAAGTTCTTAGAACTGGCCACTTATAAACAATATAATAAAAAATAATTCTAAAATTTGAAAATAGAACTCTTTGCCAATATTACTGAGTATATATTTAATTAATTTGTCATTTGTTTTACGATTTGGCGGCAAATTGAAAATTGTCTGTGTCACGTCAACATGAATTTAACACGAGAAAATTTTCGTGCAATGATTTTTTATGACTTTCGATGTCATTTAAGTCAACAAGAAAGTTATGATAGACTACGATTGGCCTTTCACGATGAAGCCCCATCTCGTGCGACAGTTTACAACTGGTTTAATGAGTTTAAACGTGGTCGCACTAATCTCACTGATGATTTACGTGAGGGACGGCCTTCTACGGCGACGACTGAAGATAACATCTGTGTTGTGCGGCGTATGATAGAGACTGACAAAAGAGTGACCTATCAGCAGATTCGGACAAGCTTAGGCATCGGTATGAGTCAAGTGCACAAAATCCTCCACGAACATTTAGCAGTCAGGAAGCTTTGCGCCCGGTGGATACCTCATAATTTGACTGAGGCTCAAAAACTCCATCGTGTGGATTGGTGCCGTAAAATGATTGAAAGATTTAACGGAGGTGACTCAAATGCTGTGTTCGACATACTAACAGGTGACGAAAGCTGGATTTACTGTTATGATCCTGAAACCAAAAGACAATCTGCTCAGTGGGTGTTTCCTTTCGAGAGGTTGCCAACTAAAGTGAAGAGAGATCGAAGTGCGGGAAAAAAAATGGTGGCCTCGTTCTTTGGAAGGATAGGTCATTTCGCAACAATTGTGTTAGAGGATCAAAAAACAGTTTCTGCAGAATGGTACACTACCAATTGTTTGCCACTTGTCTTGGAAAAAGTTCGAGAGAAACGACCTCGCAGTAGGATCCTCCTTCACCACGACAACGCCTCGTCGCACACCGCTAAGCGAACGATCGACTATTTGGCGACATCAAACGTTGAATTACTGGGTCACCCGCCGTATAGCCCCGACCTCGCCCCTTGTGATTTTTATTTATTTCCAAAAATTAAAGAAAAACTTAAAGGAAAGCGGTTTATGAATGCTGAAGAAGCGGTGGCTGCGTATCGCGATGCCATTGAAGAGAACCCTAAAGACGAGTGGGCAAAGTGCTTTTCCCAGTGGTTCCATCGCATGCAGCGGTGTATTGACGTGAATGGACAATATTTTGAAAAGATATAATAAAACTAATAACTGGCTAATGTAATCAGTTTTTGATTTTCTAAGAACTTTCAGTTTGACCCTCGTATACAATGAACTGTATCGAAACGATGTCTTTAACTACTTTGTCTACTTTCCTACATCCTGAGTTTATAGTAATGATTATTGAATCTTAAGTTTTTAGTTTTATAACACAAATATCTACCGCAAATCACAACACTGGCTCTTACAAAAACGAGGCTGATTTCATCTCGACACAATGCTCCAATTACTGTAATAAGACCACCTACCGCAGAATGGACATTTTAAAACGGTGAGCCCATCAAAAACAGTATTGTTTTGACCATTTTCATTAAGAAAACTAGGCTGATGCTGATTGCGAATTTAAAAGTAATACACACAGATTTGGGTCAGGCATTGTTTTTATGACTCACAATTATGTTTGCGCTTAGAAAAAATAGTGAATATAAGTACCTATACTGCATAGATCATTAATCTTCTACTCGTATCGTGAAAAGGGCTAGTCTGCTAGTGCAGAAATAGGCAGGCTAGGGAAACCCGCGTGTGCCGGCCGCACCCTTAATTTAGTTATGATGTCTCAAGTATCATACTCTACTGCACCTACACTATTATAATATCATCAGAGATACGTACTGCCCCCTTACCATGAATTCTATAAAAAGGATAGTTAACGATGCGGAAGCGAGACACCGCATTACACAGCACGTAATAGCGTCTCGCTTCCACATCGTAAGCTGTACTGTTTTAAGAGTTCATAGTAAGGGACGGTACGTATCTCTGATATACCCACAAAAAGTACAATGTACCGGCTTATCTCTAAGCGATCAGTTTCCAACGTCGGATGTACAAGTAAGTGAAAGTTGGAGATAACGGGGCACAGGTGTGATGAAACCTAATGAAAATTAAATAAATACGGAAAAAAAGATTCGCTCAAAGAGATATAATATGCGTTAGCCGTATTTTTTTGTAAAAATATATACTAAGCCAAGTCGTTCATTGTGGCGTTCTAAGGGGGAGGAATTTGTTCAGCAGTTGACCTCTTCCGGCTGATGATGAAGCCTTCAATTATATGTAGGTAGAACTACATAATAGGTAGGTACCTAGTGTAGCTCGGTAGCACCTCTACCCGACCCTCTGTGGAGTACACGAGAGTTGACAAACATAACGTATTATATTGACTGAATACTAAATCTATACTATACTATACAATAACGAATTCAAACACTGCAATGATTTGAGTAACTTACAGCTTATAATATCACTTATCCTTTCAATGCCTTTAGTACAACGCCCTGAAACTAGCCCTGAGTTAGGTATATTATGACCTAACAAAATCTCTTAGAGGAGATAAAGAAGAGAAGGCTCTTTAAGAGCTCCTATGTTTATCATCATCATCATCAGCCGGAAGACGTCCACTGTTGAACAAAGGCATCCCCTTAGAACCTGTTTATATCACATTTCAATTCACATTTTCCATCTTTTGCCGTTATAAGGCGTGACGTCACGTGTATGTTTATAAGCATTATCCATTCACTAGCCGCAAGCGACAAATAATATATATCATTAGGTCATCACAACACGCTAAGTCTCTATTTTCACTTAAGCGAAATTATTTTTGCTATGTAGCTTTTTATAGTTAAATTATCACGCGCAGCCTAGACAAAACTTAATTAATTGTAATGTTCTAATAGCTAATTAACTCACATGTGTGTCTAGTTGTGGGTTATACCATGTAGGTCTCATTAAATTACAGATTAGCCTCGAAATGTTCAGTTATATTTTACATTTTATTGTAGAAAGGTAGTTACTATTTAGTGATGACCTCTTTTACGATATTTTTTTGCAAGTTCTTTTATAAGTTCGTATTTTATGGTAGATATTTAGTTATAATTAAATACTTTATTTATCAAATAATTTGGAATAAACATAAAAATAATTTCCTATGTAGTTTACCGTTATATAATAATCATAATATAAATATCTGTCTAATACGTGCCTATACTATAAATTTTTGCTATTTCGCTATATCTAAAATATCGATATCGATTAATTTAATCCATAAATAATGAAGTAGGAACAGTATTATACTTAATTTATTAGTAGTAGTAAAATTAATTAATTCATATTACAAATGTAAATCTTTACGCATAAAAACCTCGCCAAACCAAACGTTTTATTTCTATACAAGGTTATAGGCGCCAGATACTACACATATTAATATACCAATAAGGAGAGAACATGAGTAACACAACCCATAAATCCCAGGGTCATTAAGTAACTTAAAGCAAACAAAAGGCCACAATCACATCAATTGAATTGCCCACTTGCCCAATTACACTCGGTCAACAACCCTAGGAGTTAAGAAATAATACCAACTTTTTGCAACCCACTCTCTCTGACTTATCTGGTTATGAAATTATTTGCTCACTCTTATCAGTGTGGGCGTGGCTAATTGAATTATTTTGAGATTGTTTTCTTTTCTTATATTGAATAGAATATCTATTTTGTAGACACGTAGAGCATTGAAAACATTGTATTGGATTTGCAATTATTACAATGTCAAAGCCTCTAAATTATCACCTTTGTAGGTCGGTTATTTGTTCGTATATAGGACATGTCTAGGCGCTTATTGTACAACATTTGTAGTTCCATACTGTATAATTTAATTGGTAGCAGGTGTCGCATATCTTTATTATCGTATGCAGTTGTAGGATGTAAAACTCTTAACTTACAGTTATAGCTGTATGCTACTACCAAGTCAAACAAAGGTCGCAAGTCCAGGACACACCAATTTCTTGTTGAATTCATGTGCTTACTATAAATAAGTAGCTAAAAACGGTGAAAGAAAGCATCGTGAGGATACCTGAGAGACTTTTCAACGGTGTGTAAAGCCATGTCAGAGGCCAATAGGCGGTCTAAACTCCACTCTCTATCGGTGGTCTGGACACCAGGTTGTTCATCAACCATACGATGAGAAGAACTTACAGTATCACCTGCTTTGCATAGGATAAAGTCCACGGATGTCTCTTTATACCAATGAGCATAAAAAAGGCTAGGTCTTGACTTACTCTGACATTATTTTCTATAGTTTGACTAATAATGTTCGATATTGTGCTTTCCGACAAACAACCTTTAAAATTGTTATATTGACATCTGCCTATGTTGTTCACAGAGTACAGTCGCTATGTCGTGGTGACAACGGCGTGATGATGAGGCTCGATTCGACCGAGAAGCAGCACAGATACCACAATCTGTTGCACGACGACCATGCCAGTGAGTATCACACACGTTTATCTTCACTTAGTGTACAATCGTGGACATTAAACATAGAATACTTACTTATTTTTAAGTTAATAACGTAGTTTTTAATTATATCGCTCTTGAGAATAATAAATAGTGTCCGGGGAAAAAAACCCTGTGTCCTTCTGGGATATAAGTATAATGTGCTACGAATAGCTCGCGAATAACACGAACGCGAGTGTTGCTAGGAATAAATGTGATACACGCTTAAAATCAACTTGTGCTGATTAATTATCTTTGAAGTTTAACAGCAGATAGCATCTGGTAGCGTTCGTTAAAACCACAACTATTAGGTACACTAACTGACCTGGATTTTATTCTAGCTTCTAGCACCTATCATGAGCCAAATTAGGGTGTGTGTATACGTTTAGAATCACGCACGTATTTTAAATATAGTCAGTTTATCGCTAAATGAGAGGTGTGTCTAGAATTACATTCTTTGAGCATAACCTGACAAATGTTCCGAGTTATAAATTATATTTGTGTCTAAAGCGACAAACTTATACAACACAAAAATGACAATAATGTTGATACTCAAGTAATGTTACAGTTATAAATGGGATAGGCCACATAACCAGACAGCTACAAATCAACACAGTGTATACTGTCTGCCACAATAACTTTCGTGAGTTTTATCCATATTATTTACTCGCCGGCTTTAATCACGTCAATATTCGGGAAGGCCCGACTAGTTTCGGACTATTACGTGTTTTGCTCGCGACCCCGCCGCGTCACCTGCTCATGAATAGGGGCTCCGTTAGAGTCCGAAACTAGTCGGGCATTCCCGAATATTGACGTAAGTAAAACCAGCATATACAATAAATAATAGTGTATACCTCTTGTTGATTAATTACCGCTTCTATAAATTACAAAGTGTTGACAATCTCATAACCTTTTATTACGGCTAACGACAACCCATTATTACGTTTATCTAGCAAAACGCAAAGGTCTTTTATTCATTCATGAATAGATAAAAGTTGTGTTTAATTGTTCTCGTTTCCCATGGTTCTTTTTCTAATTAGCTTTGCATGCGACTTAGTACTGTCGGTGACATGCGTTTTGAGATTGTTTATTGTATAATTACTTTTAAATTGAAGACTTCGACTTGGTCGAATCCCAGCCTTTATAATTCTTTAGTGGGCACTTACTATACGTTCTACTTCTACGTATTGGCATGAGATAAAAACCACATGGCATAGGTCATATTGTGAAGAGATTGGTCAGTCAACAAGGATCATAGCGAGGTTGAGCGTCCAGGTTGCGCCAGACCTAGGTACTCAAGTATCGTCACTTGTGGAGGCTCTCCACTTGCACTCATTTATATATTAGCAACTATACATACTACTAATGGATGGCAGCGGTTAAAAGCGAAAGGCCGAAGATTGAGCTCAGTGGCGTGCCATAAGAGAAGCCTATTTCGAGCAGTGGACTGAGATAGGCTGATGATACATACTACATTTCACCTATAAAAAAATTATGACGCATTGATGTCAAAAAGTCGGTTTGCAATGCGAACTGACAGTAACGATAAAAGCATGCAATCGTATATTATTTTTTCCTTAAAATAAATACTGATTGAATAATTTATTGGATAATAACTCGAGTTGTTATAAAATAAGTAATTGTATCTCAGCCACGAGACACATAAACTGGAAATTGTTACGTGATCATTTTTTGTTCTTATCAAAAGCTTAATTGCAGCTCATTACTTTCACATTATGTGTTAAACTGATTGTTTATAAAGTAATACGTTAATGGTGCAATTATACGGTAATTACAGTATTTTAAGTTATTACTTAATTGTGGCAATACTATGTAATTTATAGTTGTCTGGCCTTGCTTTTTGAAACGAGCTGACTCCATAGAGAGGCCAGGCAGCTTTAAATAAACACATAACCTCTGATCTCCATAGATCAGTGGTTATTCACATCGAACTGTGATTTAGTTAGTTCGTAACAAATTAGGTATTATTTTAACTTTTATGTTTAAAAAAACCTATGTTATTTCGAACATTATAACCCACCTTTTTACTTTGCAACAGTCTGGTAAAAAATGTTCTGACATAATGTTACTCTAGTGTTACTTTTACTAATATAGTTACTCAATAATATTAGGTATATTTCTCTTAACTTATCTTAAGGAAATGAAATTGGTACTAAGCTTTTGTTATCGACTGTACCAGGTACCTATATAAAACCGATACGAAGTCAAAGGGCGAGGGAACTTGCTGTAAAAACGCCTGTACGTGGGAATCGCGTCACACCATTGATTACATGCTGATTACGTGATATTATAATATGGGAAGAGGCCTGATACTTCATACTAGTAATATTTCTGTCGATTAGTAATTTGATATAAATGTTATGTGCGCTGAGGATTCTTATTACCGAACGAAGGGGAAATAGTGCACCGAAGAATGTGTACATTGAGTTTATTGTCAAGTTTAGTATATTTCTCATCTACCATCATCATCAAATACTAGTACCTAATGAGTAGTATTGAGTTACCAACAAATTAGTTTTAAAAAATTACCCGTTAACACTAAATTAGTAACTGTCATAGTAAACTATAATCCTATTACATCAGACAATAGCCCGCATGCGCGGCGCACCTGACATCCTGTTGGCGGTTTCCCGTGTTTTGTGCGCAGGAAACGAACCTGTGACGATACGCGTGGTTGCTTACAACCGCTCAGCAGTCGGTCCTATTATTGCCCATTTGAGTGGGTGGTTTTTTAGGGGTGTCATTTCCTGCTATTATTATAGGATGGTCATTGTTTATAGAACGATGTATTTAAGTTGATATAAAACGGTTCAAATTATGGGTATCCTATCTTAATGACAGAATACCATTTATGTAGTTCTTGCTGGACGCTTAAAAAATTGTCGTCTGAAATAGAAAGCATTGCCTCTTAACACTCAGCAGGCCTTTCTTTCTAGCATATACAGCCAACGAGTCCAGAATGACGCGACTACTGGAAACTCCTTCCAAACTAACATAAAACCAGCTGGTTAATGACCTTAATGACATGAATGCAACTGCTAAAGCATACAAATAGCGTGCCCTTTGACCTCTGCAAACAATCTGTCAGATGAGCAGGTTGTTGCCCCAGATCCATGATCCAGAACTTTCCACAATACGGACCACGCTCTGCGACACTATTCGAAAGCAACAACAATTGAATTAACGACTCATTGTGATTGTGCAACTGGTTGTCATCGGATACCGCTGTCGTGTGTAATTATGATTGGCGACCCTGGCCCGGTAGCCATGTTGCCAATATGGCGGCCCACGTGACGCGTGAGCCTTTGATCTGCAGTCTGCTCATAGATTTTAGTACAGA
The DNA here is from genome assembly GCA_946251915.1 of Abrostola triplasia. Lineage (NCBI taxonomy): Eukaryota > Metazoa > Arthropoda > Insecta > Lepidoptera > Noctuidae > Abrostola > Abrostola triplasia. The sequence continues at coordinate 632,359 of OX276434.1, read as the reverse complement.
TATGGCATTTCATTGAGGCGTATCGTATCATAGATTGTGTTTAAATAGACTTTGTCCCAAATCTATCTACATAAACAGTATTTACCTTAAACAGCCATATAAAAAATCTAAGTAAGATTCAATAAAATAAACCAATATCTGACACTCGTAACAAATCAAGATAAACATATACCAATGCTTGGCTAGAATAAACTTTCTTAGTAGAGCCTATACAAAAAGAGCTTTTGCAAAAGCTATGCTCATAAAAATAAACAAGCAATCATGTCTAATGATTTCCTTAACACTACAACTTATGTAATAACACTAAACGTTCTAAAATGGATATCAAACTGAGGTTATACCTCTCTTCAATTATGCAAGTCTAGCTCAGAGTTATGCTAAACTATTCCTGTTACCGCACTTCAAACTTCCTGGTTAGTCTAGGTGTTATTTCCGCAACATTGAACGTTGGCTTACTGTTCTCACTTCTCAGTTAACTACCTACCTATAAATTCTTAGTTCATTATTACTTCCAGGAACTACTATGGATAACTGAGTATGTACTTAAATTATGTTCCTCAATAAAAGTGAAGATAATGCTAAAACGTCTTTTAGCTTAAACTCCTCTTAAGTCTATTGATATCTTTATTCTTTGACAACAAAACGACAGTGACAAGTATATGCAATTTAATCAATTGTTACGTATAATTATAGGAAAGAAGAAGGTTCTATGTTCGTCTGTAGGTTTCCTATTTATTATTGTATTGAGTATTTTATCAACACTTATTCCTTCATCATATTGTCAGTACTTCCAATGTTTGTTTACATTACCAATAGCCGAGAGCCACTAGGTGCCAATTGAAGCGACTCGACGCATGCGTGCGTGACTGATCGACTAATTACTTCATCGCTGATCTATGCTATGGTTGTGCGCTGGTGCCGGCGTTAACCCACCATACCATTGTTTACAATCCTAATTGACAGCGTTGCTTTAATTGCTAGAGAATTATCTAGAAGATTGTTTTATTTGATTTATTCTGGTAATTTAGATGATCATTTACATTGCAAAAATATTCTGATTTGAAGAAATACATAAAGTAAGTACCGTATCTTTACCTTAGTTGGAAAGCAAACACAACTAATAATAAATCAAATTTGTTGATATTAACTTAGATTATAATTAAACTTTCTTTAAGGAAAACATTTTGAATTAATTTTGGGAAAACAAAATTGTTAACTTCAGAATATCAATAAAATCGACTAAATAATATATAAAAAGTTAAACCGAATCAGTTATGTGGTGTACGTAATTGATTAACCAATCACGCGATCCGTGCGCAACGATTCGGTACACTTTTGTTTGCCGGCAGATTTGGCACGCGCGATCCGCATATCTCGCTCCATTCGCTTTAAAGAGAGCCCGGCAGCTAGTGCATGCACTAATTTTGTTATAGCCTAGATAGTGTCCCACTGTTGGACTCTCCGTTGATTTTCTTGTTCTCCTTCTAAGCCTAAGCTCTAGCCGGTTGTTTCAGAAAGCGTCCAGTCAATATACGACAGACAAACATTTAAAATATAATAAAAGTAAGCTAAGCTTTTCAATTGACGGAATAATTCAGCTAAGTAAATAACTACAAGTATATGCTATGCTGTGGGTGTACTATATATATATATATGTATGAGAATTACAAAAGTAAGCGTCAAACTCACAAAATCATCTGTCCTACGCATAGCACAATGATGTTCAATAAAAGTATATTCTGCATGGGACCACGAATTTATAATCACCTACCAAAGCACATACTGGAGATTAAGAATTATGACATATTTAAACGCAAAATTAAAGATATAATGCTAAACAAGGCCTATTATAGTGTTGATGAGTACCTACAGGATAAATCCATCTAGTAAAGAACTAAAGCATACCTACTCAATTATACTTATGTACAATATTACTATTATTATGATATTAAAATCTATAATTTTGTATACATATATATCTAAGGATCTGTTGGATGGTTGAATATAATATTCGAAATACCATTATTGACATAAATTAATATTAACTTAAATGTAAGGTGACCATAGACTGACAAGTGTAGTGTTTTAGATTTTTCTGTTGTGTTGTTAATTATTATTATTGTTACTTTAATTAATAAAATTGTATTTGACAATTCTAAATTGCATGCCGACAGGCGAAACATAGCGCACTTTTTTATGTATGCTTCATCATGTATTATGTACTTATTACCTATGTTTGCAATAAATTACTTTGACTTTGACTTTATACTCCTGTGCCTACCATTTCAGCAAATAGGCGTGGTTGATGTTATTGTAGTTGTGTTTGCTTTCTGCATTCATTTATTAGATTTACGACTTATGTACTTAACACGTGTCCTACATTATCATTATGTTATCATAATAATTGCTCAAAATAATATAGTACATCACATAGATACAGTTATACATGCATGATGCAATGCACTTACTACCGAATGGTTAATATGACCCTAGCTTAGTAATTTTACAGCAGGATAAAACGTGGCGATTAGATACGTGGCCACAGGTACTCTCGCTGCTAGACCTACCAGGCGATAGAAACTTTACACGCACCTTAATTTCAATTACTGATAATCTAGCCTCTCTCAGTAAAGTATTTATGCAAATAAGATACCTATCTAGAAACAGCCTTGGCAAGCTCTCTTATCCTAACAGCTCAAATCAGACGCTATCTTCACGCAGCTGATTGTAAAAGTAGTTTGCAAATAAATCACTGAGAAACCAGCGTTAGTTACGTCAGTCGTCGGTCAAGGCTGATTGGAGACTGATTACACCTCAATTAGCGGTGCGATTAGTTTACTGACGTTGCAATCGCAAAAAGTGAGTAATTGTCCTTCAACGCAACGACGATAGGCTTTACGTAAAAGTTCAGTGTAAGTTTAGACGCACATTTGTCAACATACGAGATATTTTGAATGAAAATCGGTGTTTTTTTCCGACTACAAAAAGGAGGAGGTTCTATTTAATTATGGTATGTGCAAATTTTGTCTAATTTTGGTGTGGCTTATTTAAATGCCATTACGGTATAAATTCAAGTGACAAAAGATGGAATATTTGGGTTTTTAGTCTATCTTCATCTTTACGAACTTACCTGCTTGCCAATTGTCGATTAATCACGTCTTATGCGCAAACAAAACAAATTACCGTGTAATATAGTTTTATATGGTTAAATTACGCATGCAGAAAATACATGTCGCGATGTCTTCAATGCGTATTAATGCTAATGCCACTGAATTCAACGCTTAAGGCAATAAGTATACAAACGCACGGGTTATTTGCATGTGAATATGGTAAATACGATTACCTGTCATTAATACTATACCATAGGTGATTGATTAGATCAGGGGCCGCCATGTTGGACTTAAAAGCAAATAAATGACCACTACTTATTGTTTGTTTACCTATGTTAGATAAATACAGCTTGTAGCTATATAATATTATATGAAACACTGTATCTTACGTTCAAAACTCATGCAGAAGATACACGTATCTTCGTAACCTTGCTATTAACTCCATATCTTGGAAATAAACAAATTATTTAAAGCTAACATTTATGAAACCTTGAGTTCAAAACAAATATTATTGTGTTTTTACAAATCTCCTTTCTTACTAGTTTACTCTTAGGTTTGTGTATACAGACGTCAATTCCACATTCCTCGCCACAGCAGCAACGGTATTTGACCCTTGACGCTCAATTTGAATGCATTATAACCTTAGGCTGTTAACCTATTTAATAGGCTTGACTTGAGACGTAGGCTTTGCTTTCGCTGAATCCGTTTAGCATGTTATTATCCGTCAGTTTATTTAATATCAATAACACTAAGCTCTAATCCTACCTGGCCCCATACCATGAACTCTTAAAGCAATACAGTTAACGTTGTAGAAACGAGATGCCGCTTTAAGCAGTGAAATGCGGCGGCTGAGATTAACAACGTAAACAGTCCTGCTTTAAGAGTTCATGGTATGGGGGCTGATCACAGGACACGCAACATTTATTACCTCAAACACTAAGAGGTCTCACGGGTGGCTCAACAGCCCATCATTATACAACAGTATTTTCTCTGTATCATTCCGAGAATGATAACTATCTAGAAAGTAGGCTACAAGATAACGTTATTAACATAATAAATATTCGCCTACATATACAGCTTGCAATAAGAGTTCATTGTCATATATTATGCGATAAGATAGCATAGAGATGGTATAATGTGGCTGAATGGAATATTGTCGTATGGCCTGTTACCATTGTCACAATGAGTGACGCGAGAGTGACATGTACGGTGATCGTAAAAGTACATGGTTGAATGTTGATTTGAATTTTGATTGACTGTTTTGATGACTCGTGTAGCCAAGAGTGTATTGATCCGTTTTTTATTATGTGTGTATTAACATAAGCTAAATCATCCAATTTTGACGACCTGATTGGCGCAGTGGCTAAGCGATTGGACTGCTGCGCTAAGAGTTGCGGGTTCGATTCCCGCACGGGGCAAAACTTTGTGCGAACCACAGATATTTGTCCCGAGTCTGGGTGTTTGTGTATGTGAATATTTCATGTTTTTGAAACGCACCTGCGATACAGGAGAAATTCTTAGTGTGGGGCGACGTTTAAAAAAAAATTGAAATAATTTTAACCCTTATGAAGCTGGTCACAAAAATCCAAAGATATTTTGTATAATCTATTTGCCCTAAACTAGTATTTGACCTCAAAAAGATTCCTGGGTTAGATACCCCTTGCTAGCCAGCCAATCACTTAGCGACCGCGCCAGTCCGGCGATGAGAATACTTCGTTTGTAACTAAAAGGGTTCAAGGTTCCTATCATGCTTATTATGTCCGCCATATCCGGCACACCCTGGTTACATCAGATTTGGTCACTATATAGCTAGCAACGAACTCAGGCTTACAACCACTCGGTCCGAGTGAATGAAATAATAAGAAGTCATAATATGTGCGGTTATTCAAACGTACCTGACTAATGATTATGCGAGACCATTTTATTTTGTAAATACAAGTGTGTCTGATAGACTGCTTTGTACGGAATTCCTAACGTTGGAATGTAATCAAAATTCTTGTTTTGATTATGAATTCCTTTAATTATGTGTAACCTCCAAAACATGTTGTAGGCATACGGTCTACGAAAAAAATCGTTTAGATTGACACATTAATTTTAAGATACGGTAAAAATATAAACTTAAAATAAGTTTAGGAATAAGCATACATATATTTTCTATTTAAGAAATGTCCTTTCTGATACGAATCTTTTACATCGACATGAAATGTATAATAACCAACATTAGTTTTAATTTGCCGATCAACATCGCATCTTTAAATGCCTGATGGCTGACAAAATAAAACACAATGATGAACAAAAACGGCAGTTCCAGCAACTATTATTCTGAACAGGTTAATTTTAGTTAAAGCCAGACAATAATCATCAATCGAAGACTACCCAATGAATGTGACGCCGAAGGTCGGACACACGTGGCATCCAATGAATTGAATAGCTCATGATGTCAATATTACATCACCGGCGACCTTGTTGACCGAGAGGATACTCGTTTAGGGTATTAATATAGCATTCTATGGGTTAAAAGTTATGTGTTAACTTAGTTACTATAATAGTAGATGCTGAATTAAATATTTAGGCATTATAATGTAGTTCATTATTGGTAGCATTGGCCGAAGCTTCCATTTAAGCATTATTTTGGATCATAATAATCAGTGTTTGATTAGTAATTTGTAAAGGTATTTAGCGGTATGAGTTGCACCTTCTACGCATCTCTAATATTTTCTCAGACAATGATTTATTTATTATTTTATTTTTAAGTTTAGATATCATATCTGAACTCAAAATAAAGCTTGTCAAACCCCCTAAACGTTAGTCAACAGTAAATAGAGGTGTTCTTTTATGAGCTAAGACTTACAATAAAACAGAGAAGTAATATAAGCAATTGGTAAACAAGCTCGGAAAACAAGAATTGTAACCACGCGTCCCCTGAGGCATGTAAATGGGATGGATAAACAACTTCCACCCTCGACGATCCTCTGAAGTCTCTACTTTGATTTTGTTATTGAAATTCGCCCCCCCCTTCCCCCCCTATTACATCTTGTGACCTTATTCGTGGTAGTTTTATTTCTGTTTTGACATTTCACAGAAGCGTTTACCAACGATATTGGGTTCGATCACTGCTTGATGGATTAAATAAACCGGAACCTCAGTTAATTGTTGGGAATTTTCCACATGGATATTTCATCAATCTTTTTTACCTGTCTCTACATCATTGAATGCTTCGCTCTATAAGTTTAAGTAAATCAAACGCTTGTGTGCACAACTGCCTTATTTCCTTGGTTACTGTTAGTAAATCATCAAACAAAATATTTCAAATATTTACTACTTCAGAACAGCTATACGCACGCGCGTGTTGATTCATTCTAATACCAACCTTTCAAACATGTAGAAAAGGTTGTGTTTCGTAAAATAGACGAGCGCTTTAAAGGTCCACACGCATGCGCGTCGACCTACCCCACTTACAACGACTCGGTCCCTAGTATTTCCATTTTCACCACTTTCCACTTTCAATCTATGTAGCTAGGGTTCTATTTCAGATCTCATTTCGTTTAGAACCATTTCGTCTTATGTTTAATCAGCTGTGTGTCCCCAATTGATAATTCAGTTAGTGCTGAGGCTGCCGGCCCAAACCCGAGCCTCGTTTTGATAAAAAAGTATACAAGAAAATATAAAGTGCACTGTGAATCGAGTGTTATTGTCTGTGATTCTCAGTTTTAAAAATAGAATAGTGAATAACAAAAGTGAGGTTATAAAAAGCATAGGTTATTGTTCGTCACCTAGAAACGTAATTTGGTTGTGTACTGTTTTTAGTCTGCATTTGTTTTGCTAAACGATACAACATGTTATTAATCTGTGCACTCTATCGTGGAAGCCATTTTTTGCGTGTGCCAATCGCTAATCCAATTAGCGAGTGCTCCGTGACCGGTCCATATGGATAAGATAAAAGGGGAACGGCTTTTATTTATGTCGAAGTTATCAAATCACACTTACAATTTCCTTATGATTAGGTTTTAATTAAGAATATCGTACATCAAATGTTATTACAGTAGGAAGTTACTTGTGTTCTACTATACTTTTTGCTGTTAAAAGTTGATATACCACCATCACAACTTTACAAATAAGCAAATTACCGTATCAATTGATTAATGACTCATTTAAATTCTCACGATCACTTAAGTAAGCTTCAAGAACAGTTTAATTCCATGTTTTACTCTTAAATGATGATCACTTAACGCTAAACGATGGCTTCGCTCCACAATTCTCGTCTCATTACAATAAAGTGGCCTCGATTTACCTGATGCTAGTTTTGGCTTAGACCATATTCACTAATGTCAACCTACATTATTCTATAGACCTTGGAATTTGCAGATTTATGGGTTTTCCTCATTACACATTTTGGTCAAGGATTCTAAACATTTTTTAAATATAAACGCGGTTCTTATGGTTCTCTAAGGCCTTTTGTGTTCGTGTAATTATCGTTAAGCCTAATGTTGGAATTTTAATGACACTGGATACCGCCTACGACTTATTCGCGTAAAGATGGTCATGAATACATTATCAGAAACAGTAAAATCTAAAACATTATTTATCAAATATATCACTAGGGTATGGACTATATTCTGCTCTTCGGTAAATTCTTAATACCAGTATTCCTGTTTTTACAATATGTTAATCACTTATTACAAAACTCTTATTGATCTCATGCATGTAAAGGTAATGTATTAAATACCTTTGACGTTGGCCACTCCTCTCTTTGCGTAACACCACATCATCAAGGAACCAATATGTAATTTGCTAAAACTTCCTACTAATAGAAAGGTACGATGGGAATTACCGCAGCCAATAGTTCGGTAAAACCCATTACAATTTCAAGGAGAACTGACTGAGTTTTAAACGAACGCATTCAGAACCATGAAGAAGGTTGATATTAAACGATACCTCTCTTATGGAATAGAACCTGTATATGGTCTATGGCAACTTTATTCATATGAACAGAAAAAAATATTGGAATGTTCCATATTTAAAAACAAGTCATATTATAACAGCTGAGGACACAAGTAGCAGCAATAGCATTCCCATCTATTATAAACTACGTTGTTTGACAAACTTGCAAATATTTCAATCAAATATTGTGACTGCACGGCCTGTGTGACGTCACAACTTAGTAAACAACCGCTAATGGCCGATGTGTTAGATTAGAGTTATGTTTGTACGTGACTCTTATACACGGTTTTATTGGCGAAGCGAGATGATATCCTGTTTCTTGATATTTTTTGCGAATATAATATTATAGATCTACCTCTATTGCGCTTTGAGTCAGGTTATTGTACCAATCTGGACTTGAAAATTACTTTGACCCCTGTGTTTGCTTCAGTATTAAAGAATACTGGCGCTATCTAGTCTAGCATAGGCTTCCATCTTTCAAACAAACATACCATACTACTGTGATTAAATTAACCAGTCAAGCAGTGTCATACCAATAAATATTACATGGCTGCGCGACGTTATCAAACAACTGATTACTTATTTGCAACAGTCGTACTTACACTTGACCACATTTCCATCGTAATCCGCCTCAGATTTGTATTCACTTGATCTAAGACGTGCTTCAAAATGATTGCTCAGCAAATACCACTCCTTACTTTTTGTCATGTTGCAAACATTTAGCTAATTATGTATACGTATGTACATGGCCTTGTACGTCTTCTTGAGATGGGTCCAACAGTTTTTTATAGAGCTCTCTTGAATGATTAATGTTGTAATGTTGCCTTTTCTCTCACACATCTTTAAGGTTGACCCCATCGTGGTTACAGATCTTAACTTAGAGCTTGGGTACACAGAAAAGAAGATATCCATACATATTAAGGTAATGTCCGTAGGCTGGGAACAAGCTTGTACGTCGTAATGCCCTAAAACTATTGCTTGAGATGGGTTTTAGAGACGAAAGCTTAGAAAATTCGGTAATCAAATAAAACTTGCTCACACAAACTTGACTTCAATAAATACTACTAAATGATTAAAGTGGATATAATCTATTACTTCCTGCGGATGAGAGCACGATAAACATTATTTTTTGTTACAATTTATATGATAAAAATGATTGATTTATGGATTAATTATTTACTCTAGACCAGATAAGTGGTGTCTTCGTAATTATTACAAGCGAATAAAGATTATAACTGTATTAAATATAGATGACTACAATATATACTTCTTTCCGCGTTAATTAATGATTCTCACAACTCAAAAATACTCCTCCCGCATCGCAAATGTGGACGTAAGAAGGCCAATGCTCGTTGTGACCCAGCATATACTCCAGAACAGGCTACATAGTTATTTCATGCTTTAGTACTAGTTCAGACGAAAAAGCTCCTTACGCTAACATATTGATCAAGTCTTCTGTAACTTATTTAAATCACAATGCATTTGTAAGTAGAGCAGACATACAGGCGGGCTTCCAACTACATTTTTATGGGACATTAGCCTTTAGGAAACTCGGATTGCGCCCCATTTCCCCTTCCTGGAAACGTTCTTCCGTGCAGCGCAGACTATTATTTGATTCTGTCTTGTCCGCGGAGCAATATGATTTCTGATGCAATCATATAATAAAGTGTTTTATTTATTAGGAAAGTTGAGTCTTTATAGCTTTCCACTTACTTTACAATTTCTATTACTGTTGTAACTAACACGCAGCAATATTATTCATAAAACCGAAAGTATGTTGTAAACTTTTCTCGGCCTCTTTTAAGTTACAGAAGAAAGCAAACATAGCAAGGTAACATGACCATAGAATAAAATCCTACAATTAAAACCTCCGTAGCTAGTTAAATATTACCGGCATTTTATGAGCGGTTTCCGTTGTAATGAACAACAACACATTCTCAATAGCAAATCCTTCCTTATTGATACCTAAGATCAGTGTCTCCGAACTGTCACGTCTGAATAGAGATGTGAGCCGCTTCATTGACATATCGTTTTCAATACCAGCAGACCGTGACGTGTCACGGCGTACATCTGACCACCTTGCATTTATGATGCCCTGGTAGCTGTCGGGTTTGGTTGATTTAGGAATGAAACATTGTTTTGAATGAACATGTAATGTTCAACAACAACTTCATTGTCACGGCTCTCAAATATTCAAAACAAAAGATAACATTCGCCTAAACCTTGGTATGTAAAAACTGTCTATGGAACCAGTGTAGTAAGTACCTACGCAAACAAAATAGATGGTAAGATCGATCAGTTCTTAAGACCCTTACGTTGCATAGTCAAGCTAAGTAAGAAATACCCTATATACCAATGTTTTGTTTACCAGTATGCTGTTAAGACCAAAAATAAAAGTAATGATATCATTTTCCGAACACACATACTCGTAAAACTCATCAAAATACGACAAGCTGACAGACTTACACCGATTCACGTCGAAATTTACATCATTTCGTTCCGTTTTAAAATTCATGGTGTGTTTAGCATGCATGTGGTCTCATGCGCAGCATTACAATGAGATATATCTGACGTTAGCCTGTGTTAGGGTGCGTATACACAGTTATACGAGCGTCTAAAACAGTTTTAGTATGTCTTCTAACTTGTAGGAGTAGTGTAAACTGAAGGTCACCTTTCCACCATCGTTTTACCTTTGGTTTTAAGTACACCTAGTGTAACACTGTCCACATAGATTATGCCATCGTTTCATTTGTTTATATCTGTTTCCTATCACTTTAAAAAACGCTTGACGAGTGTTACATGATTTTTTCGATCTGAAATCCAGTCTTTTTGATCTTATGCTCCGGCGAGAGTCTAAAGGTCTGGACCCTCACTCAAGCAAGCAATTTTGATGGCGTCACTAATTGTAGTTGTCACAGCTGACCAATGTTACAACAGTGTCACAATACCGCCGATATGAACAAACCCTTGGAATTTGAAATGATGGCTAGCTGTCGTCACATCCGGTTGTTTACCGTCAACCATGGGATTAGTAGTCAATCATGCCGTGATTCGATTTGTAATGCCGCCTCTGTTTGACGGATGTGTTATCAACTTAAGTGTAGTCTGGATTTTCCATTGCATAGTGAGGGGAATAACAAACAAGAACAAATGGTACTTGAGTATGATTGAAGATGCTTTAGCTATAACATATAAGATGTAAACGCCGTTAAGTAAATGTTGTTTAGTGATCGACAGTTATGTGTTTGTAGTCTATAAACTAAGGCCATTAGCCAAAGCACCAAAGCGCTGCTGAGCATAAGGTCCTGGGTTTCAATCCCGGGTCGGGCAACGTGTTACACGGTTTTTCCATTCTGTAATTCTCACAGTAGCAGCACTGAGTCTAGATTTGAGCCTGGTTGATGGCAATAGGCTCAACCTCGATGGCATTGAAACTTATAACATGACTGGCGAAATGTAGGTGTATTATTACGTGCTTCTCTGTGTATATATGCCCCTTCGGGAAATATAACCGTGATGTAATGCTTTTTATTCTATATTTATTGTGTCTTGTATCATACGATACCTACACTGTATGGACTTGGAGCACATTCAAAGGACATTCCCCTCAAATTCACGCGTTACTGAACGTAGCGTCGACGGCATATTTGTGCGGTTTGTGCCAAACAATAAAACGGTTGTGAGTACGATCTAGACTCGCAGACGCCATCTCCAAAACCAGATAACACTGATAATATCAGATAAATGCTGAAGTTCAATAAACAACGGGAATGTGTCCGTTATGTCTGATTATTATTTTATATTCAAATTCATACAAACACATTTTGATTGTCATACATTTCCGTTAGTTTATTTTGTATTTCTCTGAATGTTAAAGTTGTATTTCTATGTAAATAATGGCTGCTAGACACAATACTTTATAAGAATTCTAAAAATCCTACCTACGGTTTTTAAAGTATGCCAGGATTGTAGCAAATGGAAATCCGTGGTCTCTACCTACCTCTCTGGGAAATAGGCGTGACTTTATGTATGTACTGTTTTCGACTGTATCGGATGACAGGTAGGTTCTTAATAGGCAGATGATGTTCAGTAGTTTACGCAAACCGATATGTTTACTTATCTCTTACACTTAGGTACAGAAAATTCCGATATAGATACAGTATAAATTCTAATAAAAGCTGCACTTATCTATAATAGAGCAATTTAAATCTATACTTACAATGGCGACCTTATTTCTTGGCTGTTAAGATCGTAATGAGTTGAGATCAAAACAGTGTGGTTCTTGTACGAATCTTCTCACGATAACTTTCTTAGTCGTGAGAAATATGAGCTGTTTGTTGTGTAAAAAATGTTAGTGTGTAGCTACACAAACTGTGTACTACCTAGTAAGTATCTACCTACTACTGCAGGTACTGATGACACGAACGTTGCGGCAGTGTAATTTTACAGGCAACTGAAAATCACTAAGCCAGTATTTTTTTAACTAGCCGCGCCCCGCGGTGTTACCCGCTACATTTTGTCGGGATAAAAAGCCTATGTGTTAATCTAGGTTGTCAGCTACCTCCATATGAAATTTCATTAAAATCCATTCAGTAGTTTTTACGTGAAATAGTAACAAGCATCTATCCATACTTACAAACTTTCGCGTTTAGGTATTTCTTCTCAGAGGTAGTCAGTTAGGAAATGCCGATGCCATCTAGTTTTTAAAAAATGACGTGTAAAAGTGTTTTTTAAACCTATTTACAGAAATAAAATCATTTATCATTTATAATTATTATATTACGAGTATAAAGGCTAAAGTAGGTTTAAGTAGGGATATGTCATGCCAGATTTTGGACTCGCAACGGTGTGTGGCTAGATAACAGAAAAAAGACATTGATTCAAAACCAAAAGGTAACTTTTAAGCTCCCTGGATATCGTCTTTTACGATACTACCGGTCATATCTTACGGTTGCTAAGCGCGACTGCTCCTGGGTTCGAACCCCGGGTCAGGCAGTTAAATATACATTCTAAAACCTGTACACAAACGTTTAAAAGAGTCAGCGTCTAATCTATTGCAATCTAGCTGCTTTCGCAAGCTCGTGTGTCACTACACTAAGCTGCTTGTCTGATGTGATTGTAGTCCAATAAACGACTACTTCCTGCTTTCGTGATTTACCGTCCTCTTACATAAAGTGAGTTCTCACTGTTTACTCTGTTTAGCTACTGTCATGTAGGTATATGAGACACTACATTATATAATGCGTACTTGTACTAAGCTTCGTGATCGTGATTTGTACATTTATGTTAAAATAGGTTTAAATTACAAAATTAGACTACATTCGTTGATTGGTAATTAATAATAATAATAATAAGAATCTTTATTGATCAAAGAATACAATAGTTGTTGCACATTGAACCCTGGCCTCCACACTAGGATTCCCTGTGTCGTGGAGGTCAGTCTCTTTCATCTAAGTTATACAAACAGTATTATGCACAATGATTTGTACTTAAGCAGGTTAAGCTTATACTGTACGTAGGCAGAACGAGCAATAGCACAAGTAGATAATTATTATAAAAATTAAAATTAAAAAAAAGAGAAACTTGACTTCTGGCATTTTTTAGAGTTGTGATTATGTATAATATGTCTATTTAAGTGTGAGTGTGTGTATGTGTGTTCGTTTGAGTGCGAGTGTGTTTATGTATATGTGTGTGTGCTTGTGTATCCTTTAGGGAGTAATATTGATGAGTTTTTCTGTATTCGGATAATCTAAATCTAACAGCCAATTAGAGATGATTTGTTTACATGTATATGAGTTTTTATCGGAAATGCTCACTTTTGCGTTTATCTTCGAGTACATGTGCGGGCCCATGAAAGCATATGCTCTTTGACCAAAGTTCAGTCTGCAGGGCAGTTTTTCCCATTTTGGTCTTCTTTGTGAACGAGCATCGGTTATTGTTGCAGACCTTGCAGTTTTGTGAAATTTTGACACAATAGAGTATATGTACAGTTGGCGGACTGAGAGTACTTTGGACTCTTTATATAGCAGCCGAGAAGGGTATTTGATTTTTCTCCTATACATCGTTTTTAATATAGCTCTTTGTGCGCGCTCCGCAGCGATAAGATGCGTCTTATTTGCTGCTCCCCATGTAATGATGCAGTAGCTTAAGATGGAGTGACACAAAGCATTGTATATCATTTTAAGTGTCGTAACTTCTGCTATTGTTCTTAATTTCTTAAAAATAAATAGAAGTTTTCTAACTCGGGTGCTAACATTTATAATTTGTTTTTTCCATGTAAGGTGCTGGTCTATTTTAATTCCAAGATACTTGATGTCCAATACTCTTTCTAGTCTAATGCAATCGCAAGTATTTCCCCTAGCTTTCTTACAGGTATTGGTAATTGCTATGATATAATCCGGCATTTAGAATTTCTAAATCGTGATATCGACGAAATCTAACTTAATTTAAATTCTCGGGAGATTGTTGAAACACTTTTGTATCCACGCAGCCTTTATAAAAGATCTCCGTCATTCGGGTCACAGAAAATGAAAACAAAAAGGTCACCGTGTGTCCGAGATGTACCGAAGTACAGTTATCGATAGAATGCACATGTTTATGCAAACGACCACACCTGTACATTCACCGTTACCCGAATTCCACAATGTGGGAAAATGACGATTGGATGCGCCTGTACATTGTCACCCATCTGATACGACTTATGATGATATCTTCTATAGGAATGTTTTCCATGACACTATATTTGATCTACTTTCCAATGATACTATTTGAAATGACTATGAATACGCTACCTACTTAAGTTCTCACTAATACTAGCAACAAATAACTTAGTTCGATGTTGAAATAACTTAACTAAAGCAATAGCTGACATATTTTCCGAAATATATTTTATTGAAAAATTTATTTAAATAAATATTCTTATGTTCTATTGATAACGGTACAATACGATATTATCAAAACAACTGCAGACGACCTAAACAGTCCAAACCAAAACATAACACTATCGTGACATCATGAACTGATAACTCGGAACTGTATAGTAATGTGCCAAATCGTCCACTAAGTGCCACTGACGATGGACAGCCATGGCGACCGGGACTCCAGGAGCTCGAGGGCCAGCGACTCCCCTGGCGACACCATGAATGACGTGTATGCGGCCTGGCGTAAGTCCTGACTTACTTAAGCATAGGCCACAACTGAGACGACGCTAAGTTCTTATAACTTCCCTCATGTTGCTGCCACGTCTTTTCTATTATACAGCGCGTACTACCGAAGTATGATAAGACGCGGTAACCACAAGAGCGATGCTTAACGAACTTAGGTCGTTCCTAGTGTCCTGTGCTTTGCGCACCTTATTTTGCTACGGCACTGTGTATAGAGCTGTCTCTGTCTTGTTTTCTCTGTTTTCTCGTAGATGTCCTAGTCCTTTTGGTTTTTACAATACGTACACACAAAATACGAGGAATGGATCAACTTTTTCATGTTTTCATTATCTTCTTCATGTGAATCAGGTTCGTTACTTGTTATATATGGTGCTACCTAAGCCAGCTAAGGCTTGACACTAGGCAATCTTAAAAATCTATACGTGATTGCCTAGCCAAGATTTTAAGATCTCATTATTGTACTAGACTGTATGCTTAATTTCATTTATGTGTGGGAATATCGATGCTATACGCTATGTCTAATTGTATTAACTTCATAGCACACGTGTGTATGCATTCTTTTGTTTTTGTGTTAAATATTACTTGTATTCTCAACTTGTATGACTCTCGACCTTGACCTACATTAGAAACCTCAAAACATAATGAAATATAATAAAGTAAACAAAACAAGTCCTTCAGAAACAGCTACCGATCGTTCTCTTTTTCACAATTACACATACAATGTACTTGTCATACTACCCTTTGCCATAGTCATAAGGTCTAAATTCCTCTACACGCAGTTTTTTATTTTGCTTCTATGCATTCGTTTATACTATTGTTTGGGACACAATAGTGTGTCAACGGGCTAAATTTACAAACGAATACTGTCGTTCTAAGCTGTACGCGTCCGACCTAAGTGTCATTGCAACACGATGATTCGTCAGCGTTGCTAAACAATCGACAATCAAGACTAATGATAAAGTCATCAGCGCTTATCTTGTTATGATTTGCGTAAGCAGATCTTATTGCGAACAAAAGATGGAGATTGCCAAAAAGGCTGATAGCTGCAGTTATTCGATTATATTTTTGTAAGTTATTTTATTGGAAAGAGAGTAGGGAGGCCTTTGCCCAGCAGTGGGACATTCCAGGCTAGTAAAAAAAAAAAAAAAAATATATTTTTTTTGCCGAGCTACTATCGCCGATTGTAGAATTGTAGACTTTCGGCTTTTTTCCGATTCATTGTAAATTACTTAAATAACAGCATAGATTCTTACAAAAAATAACTAAAAATATTTTTTATGGGTTCCTCATTCGCAGCCTCACGCCAAAATTCATTTAAAATAATTGTTGTAAGACCATTTGTAAAGAAGTAATTAACGATAGCATAATATAACTATTAAGTAACTACCAAAACTCATCACGATGTTTATAAGTTATAGCATTGTGTGAAAGTAGAATTAATTGCCAATAGTACTTACAGTTAATTAATTTTGACGTCGATGTTATAACGAATATTACGACATTTTAATTTTAACAATTGTTACATGTTGAATTAATCACTCGAGATCATTTGAGAAATCTATACTCAGTTGAAGTCGTCCCATAAATCCTTGTCTTGTGTACAGCATAATAAATATTGATTGTCTTAAATAAGTACCTCTGCTGGATACTTCTTCAAATAACCCTCGTTGCAACCAAAAGTTAGGATATTTATATTAATTGGTACTTTCGGTAATAATAAAGATACGCACATTTCTTATTTCTAAAAAACGTCTTTTTCAACTTTATTCTCGGGCTTAATCTTTTAATTTATGGACTTCATAGACATTTCCTCAGAATTTACCTACCACATACACCAGTTTTTACTACATTGCCAACAAAAACCTTGAGACTAACACAACAAAAATCCCACGATGCGAGAAAAAATGATTTTAATTTTAATCATTTAAGATACCCGATTTTTTAAAGGGCTTACGTGGAGACCCAGGTCCAACACGCAGAGCCCCGTTGAGAACTTTATTTTTAAAGGGAATGAGACACCGGCTAGGGATACCTCACAACTGCTCTATAAAAGAATAGCCATAAAAAGTCACCAGTAGGTGCAGGACTATAATTATTATTAAACTTTCTATCACCATTCTAATTCTGTTCTCTATGAATTTCAGATGAAATGCTAGAAGGCGAGGGCGCGGGGCTGGCGGCCCGCGTGGCTGAGCTAGAAGTGCGCTGTGCGCGGCAGGCTGAGGAGCTGCTGTGCCTGCGCTCCACCCTCGCCGATGCCCTGCGGAGGCTCAACGCGCTCGAGGGGAGAGCGCCCTCCGCCCCCAGCGGACAGAGAAATGGTGCTTATACTGGTAAGCAACAAGTTCCAATTTATCTCGTCACCATGTCGTGTCACTAGCTCATGTACCTATATAAGGGCTGCAAATTGTAAATTCCAGTTGACAGATGCTTGCGAAGTTGCAACTCTGTCACGTCACCAGCTCTTGAATTAGGGATCCGTTTTAGTCAGATAGTCTTGGATAAACTCGTGAGGGATCCCGGAATATAGGAAATAAAAAGTAAAGAATACTATGCTTTGCAGGCAACAATACCAGTCTATAACTGTCCCACTGCAGAGCAAGATATCTCTCTTGTTATATTTTCATTAGTAACGTGTACCGACCAATATATCGGTCATAAAATGAACCAATATAAATACCACTGGAATCCTTTCTACAAACATAATTTCTATTGGCAAATAAGATAAAACAAATGATGGTATTGAACTTTGCAGCCCCCTTACCATGAACTCTTGAAGCAGGTCAGTTTACGTTGTAAAAGTGAGACGTCCTTACACTGCACGTAGCGGCATCTCGTTTCCACATCGGAAAATGTCCCGCTTTAAGAGTTCATGTTAATCATATAGTTATAACAAAAGACCTTTGTCTTGCAGAGAATCATTGGAAGGATTTTTCTTATATTGTCCTTTCATTAAGCTCAATATATTTATGCTCACTACTGACGCTGGCATTTTAAATATATAACAAACTATTATTTTTCTGTATGTTTCGTCCCCAAAGCCTTGCAACATAGTATATAAAACCAATATCCTTTCACTGTTCGGTAGTTTTTATATCAATAAATATATTATTAGTGCAGTATGCCCTACTTAATAGTTAGCAGTCGTGTTTCATTCAGTGACGTGTTCCGGGCCGAATTACTATATTAAAGCTTTATGTTGCAATAAAATTGCTCTTAATAAATCGAGTTACATGTACAATAAATTATTATGAGGTAGCTTGCAGCTTGTGTATAATACAACTAGCTTCCGCCCGCGACTCTTTTTTAGCCTTTCTCGATAAATGAACAATCCAACGCAAAAATATTTTTTCAATTCGAACCAGTAGTTTCTGAGATTAGCGCGTTCAATCAAACTCTTCACCTTTATAATTATGTATTTATTAGACACGAGCTACCTTAAGATACTAGGGTACGTACGAGAATCTTTACATATTCGTAAAGAAAACCATTTACAGAAAATTAACTAATTAAATTATCATTTCCGACCATAATAATGTTTAACTATGGACAGTTTTAGATTCATTAAGCTGAAGATTCATCGTATAAGAAGTTGCTACTTTATAGTTCCACAGATTGCTCTTCACATGATAAACGTGTGACATACAGGAAATTATCTTCAAGATTAGCGATTATAAATCAAGTCGTTAATTCTCTAATGATAATTATGAGTAGGTACCTTGCTTCCGTGGGAGAGTGAAGGGCTACTTATGGTGATTACGTTATCTTGATTATAAAGTTGTGGTATCACAGTATACTGAATCTATAGATTCAAGTCGCAAGAATGATGTACTATCTCTACTACTAGGAGTGAATTAAAATAATACTTCACGCCGTCCTATTGATTTTTTTAAGGTTACTTAATATCTACTGGTTGTATAGTATACGTATATGTATTTTCGAAGGTAGCCCACCATGTTCAAGTGCTTGGATCTCAAGCCCACCGCGCTCATAATAGGTTCCGTTGAGTCCGTACCTATTTGGGTATTACCGAATAAACTCGAGAAAAAAGAATGTCATACAGAAATCAATCAGGAAAGCCATGAATCAAACACCTTGCAAAGGAAGCGTTTACTTCTTTTTAAGTAACGAAGATAGCAAATAGTTGCAATCCCTTGCAAGGCGAAAGGTTATGCTGCAGAGCTTACGTCCAGCAGTAGAATACGTTATCCATTTCTTTTACTCTACTGATTTCTTTTACGCTAGCTGAGTAAAATTATAGGACAATTTAGTAACAGCTGATAAAAAATTCCTTTTCTTTCTCTTCCAGGCTCTACGGGTACTCCGACGAGGGAGCTCCGTCTGAGACAGCCGTCGTACCGCGAGACCGCCAAGAGAACCTCTAGCTACGGCTCCAGCACATCCTCACTACCACAAAGGTAAGCATTAACCCTCTTATTCATAAACAAATCTCAAATTAATCCATGGATTATACCCATTACTGTCAAAGGATAGAGATCAAATTGTCAATAGACTTAATACGGAGTGTAGTTAATGCCGGTATGATCCTCGTTTATGAATAAAAGGACATATTATGTACTAAGATTTATAAATAAAGCTAGTGACATTGCAATAAAGAAGCTATAAGAAGCAATCATTGGATTGCACTCCGAGGGACAAACCTCGTGTAAGGTGTGTGAACCACCTGTAAGGTTATAGAGGGGACATATTTTTTTGCGCTTATACTCGTGCACTATAATGTTATTATTATCTTGAATTTGGCAAGTGTGACTGATATGGTCGAAATTCGAAATTGATCAAGCAAGAGGACATTATTATTGCGGTATTTAAATTAACTAAAACATTGTAAACCTTGCTGTAAATTATAATGATAGTTAAGTAGACTAAAAGCAAAGGTATTTCCGGCGTTTATAACTGCTAAAAAGCAATTGTCTCAGAACTAGTATCCTAAAACTTCAAAAAGGGGTCGAATGCTACCTATTAAACTTTTATGTTTCCACAATAAGCTATGAATGTATAATAGTGTACCGTGTCCGTTCCAGACGCGGTCCGCAGCACCAGTCCACGGGCTCGCTGCAGTCGGACTCGCCGGCGTCGTCGTCGTCGCTGTCCCCCGCGCCCTCCCCCTCCCCGCGCGCCACGCCCGCCCCGCACCACGTGCCGCATCCGCCACAACCTTACAGGTACAGAGCCATCACTTCTGACACTAGGATATTTAGTAATGGTGTGAAAGAAAGATGAATCCTTCCAAACAATTTAAGAGTTTAGAATAACTTTCTGAGTTTTACTCAATCTTCGACTGAACCTTGTTCTACATAGAAACTTTGTACATGAAGTTTCAGGAAATTCTAACCATAATAATTGAGGTCAACAGCTAAGCATTCAACCTCAATCAAGTATTGTTCATTTAAAATTTACTACTAAGTATATTATTGTAGTATTTCATGGAAAAAAAAACTTAGAACTTACACACCATTTTTAAGTAACCTCCTTTAGTCAGTTGGGATTATAGTATAAGTGGAGTGAAGGGGTCGCACGAGGTGACAAATATTAAAGACAAAAAGTTACAGCATGATAGTAACTTAATTACAGTAAAGGAAATATGAACTTACAAGTAGGTAAGAGAGATTATGTCATAAAATAATTATGGGCACAATATAAACGATCAAATCCTAACAAGACATTGATTTATTGACGTGGAGGCTACAGCTCCAGCCTCCAAGATATAATGACTAAAATAACTTATTTCTATGGAAATTATTTAGGAGACTGGCAACTGAATATGCGGTTTATATAGGTAATACCCTTACTGGGTACCGTTACTACGAGCTCTTAAAGCAAGTCATTTTCCGTTGTGGAAGAGAGACGCCGCTATGTGCAGTGTAGTGCAGCGTCTCGCTTTCACAACAGAAAAATTACTGCTTTATGAGTTCATAATATGGGCCCTGGTAAGTAACGTTTAACGTATTTTGTCAGTTTTGTGAAACAGACAATTAAAATTGAATTTATCAATTTTTTCATTGGCCTTATGAGAGTAGACGTATAATTTCTAAGTTGCATGTAAATACACCTTATCAAAGGTGATTCTTGCTCCATAAAGCCATACCACCTCGAATTAAGGCTTCTCAGTTGTCTCGTAAAATGTGACTTCCAGTTGTTTATACTGCTAAGCTACTGTTATTGACACTTAGATAGAAGAAGTCAAATAGAAGTTCTGCCATAAATCAAATTACGCAAAACCGTAAAGCTTTCCTGAAAGTGTTCTGAGGTAGACGTATGAAGCTATGAAATATATCTGGTAACCTAACTCTGGTAACCCGTAGTTTTTAAAAATATACAACTTATAGTAATACGTTTTTATTATTATTATTAAACACGGATCTAGAGTGGACCTAGCCTAATTATTAGAAAACATAGATGGGCTGCGCTCAATCCAGCCGCTATAACAGTAGGAGGATTGTTGTATCATGTTGTGTGATCTTCACACAAACAGGTAAAATACTTAATACTTTTACTAAACATTACGATCTTAAAGATTTTTCTTTAAACCCACAATTTTGCCAAAAAATATTCTACAAACGCCTTAGGTAGGTACGATATTTTAATTGTCGGCGCTTGCTATGCTCAGTAGATAGGCTATACTGCTAGTACCGTAGTGATATCGTTAACATTTAGATCACGCAACAACTCTACGTCCAGCAACCAGAGCGCGTCGCCCGCCGTCAACAGCCTCACCAAGAGATGGAACTCCACCGGCGACTTCAACGCGCAGGGACTCATAGCCAATAGCAGGTATGTGGATGGCTCGGAGATAGCGGTTATTAAAGTACATACTTGTAGTTACCATTGGGTCACACAAAAGGATGTTAAAAAAGCGATATTTCTGTACTATGTATTGACTGGTCGTTGTTAACCGTCTCCGAAGAAGGAGAGGTTCTCGAATGGTTTGGGTGTTTTAGGAATGAAGTAATTGATTCTTATTGTAACAATGTCTTGGTTACGGTATATTGAATATTGCAGATTTCAAAAACAATATTCTAATTCATTGATATAGCACAGGAAGTCACAGGCGTACTGATTAATCGTGACGTATTCAAACGTTTACTATATTGTAGTATTTTTAGCAACAACTAAAGCTCCTTTTGTCACTGTGTAAAAAATGTACACCATCCTCACCGCTTTCAACAATAAATATTGTATCTTTTTCTATAACCGCTAACTTTGAAGCAAGAGTTACACGACACTACAAACACTGCACACTTGCAGCACTTTCTGTTTGATGTCGGCTTCCCATACAGATGCACATCCGTCCAATGCAGACTCATGTAATGATATAATGTTTCATACAATATAATTATCACATATAATAATTAAAATGCTCTTATTTCTTTTATTGTCATGTAATAATTATAAACCGATTTACAAGAGATCCCAAAATATCTTCTAAAATCCTTAATATCAGTCTGTTAGCAAGTATTGATGAAAATGAAATAGCTTAATAACGAAATTTAAATTTAAATAAAGCGAATAGAATACCTACAATATAAAGTTGCTACTTTATACTTGAAATGCTATTTTACTGTAGCTGCCAACCTATATTTTTGCTTCTACGTTTTAATTATTTTCAAAATCCTAAATGAGATTAGTTTGTCGCCGCGTATGTTGAGTTTAGAATAGTATATATACATATTGAGGAGCGCTTACAAATTGCTGGATAGTTTATATAGGTATGTAATAAATAAGTTGTAATATATCTTTTTTACGCACTGTATCTGTTTGGGAAACTTCATTCAGCCAACTAAAGCCAGTACAAGCTCAGCTATTTTAAGTTCTTTTAAGTTGCTTATTATTGTTGTTCTTTATTTCCTGTAATGTCTAATTGTTTTTTGTCTCTAGATTTACAACCACAAAGTCGTTGTTAAACTTATATTCTAAGCCGTCACAAAATGGGCCGATTCTGAAGCATGGGTAAGTTTGTATTAGTCTTGATTAGTTGGTGGCTCGGTGGTGGTTGTAACAGCGGGGTTGGTTGTGCCATGGTAGACTAACATGGATGCGTTTGTACATCGTTTATTTAATCTTGTAAGCCGGCAAATAAGGTAATGGGTAAATAAAGTAGAAGTAAGGCAAAGGTTTGCGATTTATAATTTACTAACCAAGTTATCATATAAGACGAAAATAATCTGATACTTGGATTATACATAAACTGCTGCTTAAAACACTGAATTCAACAGGTAGGTACAAACATTCCTGGAAAGACGATACTTTAAGTAGCCAAGATACTTGGATGGGATAGATACTTGGAATCCAATCAAAAAAGTATCAAAAATCATTTAAGTCACAACTCATAGCTACAAAATTCTTAGTAAAAACAAGCAATTACAAAATGTTTGAAATTGTCGCCAGCCAGTATTAAAGATTCTCCTCTAGTGGATATAAATGATCTGGTGTGACCTTCACTTGCAATTGGCCTTAACGACATACTTCTAGTGTAGTATGGAGTTGGTATGTGTTGGTGTTAGCTGAATAAGTCTTTTATTTTATAATGTAACTTATAGATCTTAAAATATATCAGGCACAAACGAAGTTATTGGACCAATAGCAATTAGACTGCTACGCTAATGGTTTCATTCTCGCACAGGACAAAATTTTGTGCGATCAGCAAATATTTGTCTCAAGTCTGGGTAGTTGTATACCTGCGATGCTTTTTTTTAAAAGAACAAAAATGTTTGCCCAGTTTTGGAACGAACAGCTGCGTATCAAACTGTTACTTTAAATTAAAAAGCACCTGTGATGCTAAAGTTAAAAAAATGAAAATTTTAACTTCTTGTTGTAAAACAACAATATTTACATTCCATAGATATTCCATGAAGTGGACTCACGCGGAAATATGATAGCTAACCAGGAATACCTTCAATATTCCACCTAGATAGTACCACCGACAATATTAAGTGCAGTTTTTATAAACTCGACAAAAAATTCAACATATTTGCATACTGCAGCCATTTTGGTCGGCATGCCAATTTGTATAGTCGTTTGAGGACAAAAACCGTGTATTGTGTAACATGCCCACGCTAGCGCATCTGATTACTTGTAATGGACGTGTGGCCATCACACCGCGACTAGTGTGGGGACATGATTGTATCGATAGAACGTCCGGCTTGGCATTGTCACACATCTGATTAGTTTGTTATTGACTGAGTTCCTAGAAATAGTTATCAGTGTACCAAAATACACACACCTATATTCGCTTAAAGTATAGTATATTTTGAATGGAGGTTTCTCCAAGTGTCAGTTATCGAACATACTTCTAAATTAGCCAGGGACACCTTGAAAATACTCAAATGGAATATAAGAGCCAGAGGGTGCCGTATATGCATCACTAAGTAAGGTACAAGTTCGGTCAATTCAGTTCATTATTTTTACTTTATTTTTATTAATAGATACTGCAAAGATTGTATCATACTTATTTCTTACATTCCTGACTCTATAACAAACCAGAATAAATAAAAACAATACCTATCGACAACACACCTATTTGTCACGCACTAGTGGCACCAGTAAGAAGAATGTATTGACTAGAATAATATAAGTTATAGAATAATAGCGGCACTCAGTTGACTTGTGTGGGAGGAGTAAATATATCATTTTTGTCACCGTGAACAGCTAGATTGTAAGATTGATGACATTTATTATTTGAAAATGATCTTCATAGTATAGGATGTGGGTATTGTCAATTCTGTTTTTATAGGAACTGAATAGAATCTGTTCACAAATTTGCAAAATGTTTGATTTTAGGTCGTGTGAGAGCATTAGATAACATGCTTCTTCTTAGGCCCGTTTACATCTAAGATTTTTTTATGGTACGTTCAGATTTGTTCCTAAATGCTCTTTAGTAAGTTTTAGATTAGACAAAAGTTCTTAAACTTATATTACAGATAAAGAAAAAAAATAGACATTTATGGTCAAACAGAATTCAGTGTTCTTATCGAAATCTATGAATATCATTTTTGATCGTCTTTTTCTCGCCTCGGTATCAGGTTCGGTCAAACTGATCACATACCGTCTGCAGGATACGATCAAATAATACACACAACAGAGTGACATGAAGGTACTGCAAACAGGTTGTGTTATCTGTTTTTTTATAAATAAAATAACTGTCCTAGTTATGTGTCCGATCAAACAATGATAAATATACAATGCTATACATTCCTGTTCTATTTTCCCTTTATTGTCGACAGTTTAAATAGGGAAAACTGCGAACTGAACAATATGCTACAACATATAGATGAGGGACATGTATTTATCATATTAGTTACCTGCAAACGAGCTGCAAACATACCACATGCACTCGCATCGGTTATTGAAAATAAGAACGTTTTAAGTACATTCATATTGTCTACAATGCAAAATAGAAAACAAAACGGCCGTTTCTCTTAGAGATTATCCTTATTAGCATTCTCATCAACTTTGACATTGACCTGACCGCGGCAACTGTTCATTTATGCTTATCTAGTCAACTACTATAACACCTGTAAATGGTAATTTCCTTAAAACCAAGAATACGTCACCGCTGTGCATTGAAGTTATATAGTGACTCACTACATCTAGATTCTAGAGTATAGAAACACTCGCAATTCTCTTATCTCGATGCCTTACATTTGCGTTGAATACTCAACACATAAACACCATTGCTGTTGTTCTATTAAAAACTTAAATGTCGTTTTCATATAAACAAGCAGTGTATATCGTACAACACGAATGCCTCACGGACAAAACTTGAATTTAATTTCATGGTCTGTTTGATCCTCAATTCCTTACCGCACGCAGTCTGGTAGCGATATTCTCGGCCGCCGGCTGTATGACTCGCGTCAGTGCCTCGAATACAGGTTTTTAAAAGTTCGCGTCCGTGTACTCGATACCTTTGCCGTATTTGGGAGTATAAAAAAGTTTTCTCAATTGTTTTGGCGCCATGGATGAAGGGTAAAAAGCTGGTGTTCCATTTTTCAAAAAGAAGTAGTTTTTATAATTCACAGTTTTTATTTTGTATGATAGTTACCGAACACTGTTTTGATTGCGTGAATTATTTAAAATAAGTGTGCCTTATATAAAATAATTACCAAAATGTTCATTATATCAAAAAAAGAGTTTATGAAACAGACACAACAAAATTGTTTGCTTAGATAACAGTTTGTATAGCACTGTAGATTTGTAACACTATTATAACGTTATAATTTGAACATACATTTAGATGTTATCAATTTAAGTTAATGATCATTACTTTGTATAAAAGCGTAACATGTTTATATTTTATTTTAGATTATTTTCTATCGCCTAATCGGACATTCGGTGGCTTACAGCGCGGGTGGCTATAGTTTTTTTTTATAGTGGGCAGATGCTAAACGCATCTTGGCGGTAACAATGTCATTCACCTCTATGTAAGTCGCTTGGGGATATTATTTGCGAATTAAATTTCGGATGAATTTTGTGGTTGCCTTGATCTAATGCTTTTTAATGTTTTATCTCATTTTGCATTCTTTTTTCATTATTTTTTATATGTTCATCATCTTTTTTATTATTAGTAGGCAGTATTCGTTGTCTAACGTTTTATTGGTTTCTGTAATAGATATTGAGAAACCAGTTTGTCTATAACAGGATCTATTTCATTTTATATTAATCAAAGATCTACCGGTAAACATATAACATTTGGCTTGCACTGCAAGGTAACATGTATACAACGTATTGTTATACATATAGGAGCTCTGATCGACCTTGTACGTAATATTGTAGTATACCTATCAACCTTTGTAAGTACCTATACGAATAAAACTACAAACACCACAATAACTACCTCACTATGCTTTTATAGGACCCTACTACACAAGAAACCGTCAAATGACAACACTAATTAAGTTTTTTTAATACAACGCTAGCACTATAATAACTACCACTTACATAATCAGTGACGTCACCATTATCTTAAGGAGACAGGTGCTCATCTGTAATTACTAACAAGTACATTAACTAGCTACACTAATGCAATTAATTCACTAACCACTAACATAATCATTGCTTACGTCTTAGTTGTAAGAAATTGGAATCATTGGTTTTACAGGAATTTGTTTTAAAACAGGCATGTTTTCCTTGTTCATTGCATCATCAAAAATTTCTTACAGGTGTATATTACGAGGGTCAAACTGAAAGTTCTTAGAACTGGCCACTTATAAACAATATAATAAAAAAATAATTCTAAAATTTGAAAATAGAACTCTTTGCCAATATTACTGAGTATATATTTCATTAATTTGTCATTTGTTTTACGATTTGGCGGCAAATTGAAAATTGTCTGTGTCACGTCAACATGAATTTAACACGAGAAAATTTTCGTGCAATGATTTTTTATGACTTTCGATGTCATTTAAGTCAACAAGAAAGTTATGATAGACTACGATTGGCCTTTCACGATGAAGCCCCATCTCGTGCGACAGTTTACAACTGGTTTAATGAGTTTAAACGTGGTCGCACTAATCTCACTGATGATTTATGTGAGGGACGGCCTACTACGGCGACGACTGAAGATAACATCTGTGTTGTGCGGCGTATGATAGAGACTGACAAAAGAGTGACCTATCAGCAGATTCAGACAAGCTTAGGCATCGGTATGAGTCAAGTGCACAAAATCCTCCACGAACATTTAGCAGTCAGGAAGCTTTGCGCCCGGTGGATACCTCATAATTTGACTGAGGCTCAAAAACTCCATCGTGTGGATTGGTGCCGTAAAATGATTGAAAGATTTAACGGAGGTGACTCAAATGCTGTGTTCGACATACTAACAGGTGACGAGAGCTGGATTTACTGTTATGATCCTGAAACCAAAAGACAATCTGCTCAGTGGGTGTTTCCTTTCGAGAGGTTGCCAACTAAAGTGAAGAGAGATCGAAGTGCGGGAAAAAAAATGGTGGCCTCGTTCTTTGGAAGGATAGGTCATTTCGCAACAATTGTGTTAGAGGATCAAAAAACAGTTTCTGCAGAATGGTACACTACCAATTGTTTGCCACTTGTCTTGGAAAAAGTTCGAGAGAAACGACCTCGCAGTAGGATCCTCCTTCACCACGACAACGCCTCGTCGCACACCGCTAAGCGAACGATCGACTATTTGGCGACATCAAACGTTGAATTACTGGGTCACCCGCCGTATAGCCCCGACCTCGCCCCTTGTGATTTTTATTTATTTCCAAAAATTAAAGAAAAACTTAAAGGAAAGCGGTTTATGAATGCTGAAGAAGCGGTGGCTGCGTATCGCGATGCCATTGAAGAGAACCCTAAAGACGAGTGGGCAAAGTGCTTTTCCCAGTGGTTCCATCGCATGCAGCGGTGTATTGACGTGAATGGACAATATTTTGAAAAGATATAATAAAACTAATAACTGGCTAATGTAATCAGTTTTTGATTTTCTAAGAACTTTCAGTTTGACCCTCGTATAAGAGTCCTCCTAGGTACCTAACCTTATGTATAATGAAATGCTCACCCAACAAATCAACACTCATTATGAGTGAAATTTTATTTTCCCCACTTACACTTCTTCTGTGTTAACTACAATAATGAAGCTACTGAATAATATTGTATAGAGGTTCTTAAGATACACAACGCTTTGTCGACAGTGAAATCACTGACGACGGAAAGAGAAAATGCTGTGTTACTTTTTATATAAATTCATATAAAGGTTAAAAGTAACGGCAGTTCATTAGTACCAAAGGTTTGAAATATCACCTATCCCTAAATACGAATGTAGTCTCCATCAGACTTAAAATTCTTTTAAGTACTACCTAGACCCCCAATAGCAACACATTCCTCCCCACATAACCTCACATCTGAGTGATGTTCCAGCACCCACACATGTCAATACAACGAGGAGGAGGGCTCCATGCGCATGTACTTGCGCGGGAGACCCGTGGTGCTGTACGCGCCCAGCGAGCACGAGGGTCTGGACCCCGCGAAGGTTGCACCCCCGCCGCAGAACAAGCTCAAGTTGGAATGGGCGTATGGATACAGGTAAGCTTGTCTATTGTTATTTAAAGAACTAAATGACCTTGGACCAATTCTCGTGTTTTTTTTTATTAGCATGTTTGATGTTCCACGGGTATGGTAAGGACTTCCCTTAAACAAACATTCAAAATAAATAGTTCTGGCATACTTACATACCCAACTATCTAGTCTACTATCAAAATTCTAAAAGGCAAACCTCTGTACTCTTGGCTTATTAAATCAGTGAATAATATCTATGAGTTAAACTGGTTTCCTGACTTCGTTGTTGTTTATGATCTAAAGGTATATTTAGTCACGAAAATCTACATTGGAATATGACACAGAATCACCAGCGATTCCCAAAAGTACCATAAACATACATAAATTTACATATTTAGAAACGTAAACATGAAATAGCTATCCTGTTAATATTAAACAAGCCCGCTAGTGCCAGACTTATCGATTATGGTTCCCCAAGGCCGCAGGTATACGATAAGCTGTTAATTTATTTGTTTTAATTTACTAAACCATACAATGTAAGCCTCGCGACACACCCTGTATACGGCCGAACATAATTTAGATGTGTTGATAACTTTATACTCAGTTCAAAAATATATTACCGATTATGACATAATATTATATGTCATAATCGGTAATATATTTTTCTTAAAATATATTGTACATGTCATGAGCGTAAATAATGTGCACAGACAGCGAAATTACCTTGTGGTCTCGGTCGCAATCAAGTGCACTTCACAAGGTCAGCCGTAGGTCCGAATGCCATATAAATAATTTATATTATATTTTTTTCTAATATGTACCTAGAAAGTAAGTATAGTACCAATAGTGTCTACTGTGTAAATGAAGCCGATTGTAGTTCATTGTCCTTAATTGGAATCTTATAATGACAATCTTTGGAAAAATAAAACATTATATAGGTATTCATAGTGAAATGTAATGTATTTCAGGTACATGGATGGATACAATTGTACATAGTTGATAACAAACATTTTCCCTCTGATACAATATTAGTACTTACCTGTTTACCTATGTATTTGTTTTAGTAGTAGATAACTACGTTCCGTTGACATCGAACCAATCGACTTAAAGCACCACTCATCATAATGGAATGGTTTTGATAACATTATGGCCTAATATGCATAATTGTGTTAGATAGTAAAGTAATTATTTAATATAAGTAGCTATAAAGGGTAACATTATGGAAATTAAACTCGTAATTAAATTAAACTCGTATCGCTATCGGGTGTCATACCACTTTCTAGTTGCATTGCATTTATTTATATTGCCACATGTAGAATGTAGATATTATCTACCGGGCAACCGGTGGATGCAAAGCAGGTTGTCGTTCATTGTGGCGTTCTAAGAGCCTTTGTTTAACAGAGGACGTCTTCCGGCTGATGATGATGAATACCTACCCATGCCTTGTCTTGCTGCGAGTAAGTTCTTAAAATAGCCGTACCGATAAATAAAATTATTTTCGACTGTTCGCGATAACCTTAACAAAAACCAATGCATAAGATGGCCGATAACTCGTTTCTGTTAAATTTACAATGATTCCCAAATATGGGCATGATTGTATCTTGTGAGTTGTGCACCAGATGGTGGTGATGATGCTTGAATTTACACATAATATTATTATAAGACATTCTTTCGTCAGAGAATTTTAGTAAACATTGTCCGACGACATGTATGACAATGACAAGCAAAAAGTACATTAGTTCAAAACAAGTGACCCTCTGTTTACGCCTTAGGGAAAACAAATAATTATATTTATAACATTTAAATTGTATTTAACCTATATTATTATGAAATGGCCAATAGTATTACTACGGGCCGGCCGTGTGCCTACATAAGAGTCAATCTTATATTATCAAAACAATAGTATACACCTTTATGGATGGACTTTTACATTAGTCAACTCTCATCATTAGTAACGTCGGTACCAATAAGATGCTCGCATTGCGTTAAATTCATGGTCCAATTTACCAATTGTGCTGTCCATACGGCAGCGATTAGCGCCTACACGCGATCCTAACACGGTCCAAAATACGACACCGTTTCTGTAATCATCCCTTTAATGTTAGTAATTATGTGAATGTACAAATTAACGTCGCCGTCGGAACATTTATCCAATTTGCTCTAATAGGTGAGCTGATGACTGCGTTGTCAAAATTACTGCTTTTATATCACCTAACGTATACCTACCTACACAATTATCATTGTTTTATTTACGTAGGTTCGTGCCCGCATATGAAACGGTGAGTGCGATAAAAATGCAAATTCTTGAAACTTAGCTGTAAATCAATGCTTTCTAAATTGATAATTAGGCACTAATAAGAATAAATTTCTACCTACATTTATCGTTTAGTACTAGAAAGTCTTTATATTCTCAGCTGGGTAAGTCGGTGACAATTACCTGGATTTTTCCACCAGAAAATTGCGCCTTTGTCTCAGCAATCTCAGCACTTCGCAATCGTTTCCAAGTAATCCAAGGTTGCTGCCGCTTGGTCACCCAACCTTTTCGATAAGATTACCAAAAATGAAGTAAAGTTAGTCATTGCCCCAACCTCTTGTTAATTACTTCTACCCAACAATCGGGACACAATAAGTTCGTATTGGGTTTTTATTTACCCATTGTTCTGATTCTAAATAGCGTTTAACCATTTTCTTTAACGTCATCTATCTTGAAGAGCTTTATAATAATATCAGCTTATTTAAGGCTGCTGGGAAGAAGATTCTTCCAGCAGCCAGTCATCTTACACTATCCATTAAGTTCTTTCACTCTTGTAATTCAAACTCTTTGCTAGGGAGATTCCTATTCGGAACAATAAATGCACTTCATTATATTAGGCAGTGATTCACTCTTAATCTATTTTATCTTCCGCATACAGTGTAATAGCAAAATAATTAACTACAACCTTGAGTTTTATTGCTTCAAAAGATTGCCTAACTCCATGATAGTATCAACCAACCTACAAAATAATTTATAGGATCTCTAACAGTTTAAGGGCTTTTGAACTTAATCCCTAAAAGACCGTTACCTTTATTCGTATGGTTAGAATAATATGAATACATTGAACTACTTATTAAACACGCAACCTAAAACTGGGAAATACAACCTTACACGCAATAAAGTTCCAGTTTTGTTACAAGGTCCAATCGCGAATCACGACAGGAACTAGGTATTCTAGATATTAATATTTTGGCATACTTTAATTAAATCCTTTTATAATGATTTCTATCACTTACGCGAATATTATATTATTATAATTTAAATCCCTTTGCTCGCTTCTCAGAATTGCTCATCAGAGAGGTGAAATACTCATAACTTTCTGAGCATAATTCAAAAGACTCATCATCATCAGCCGTAAGGCATCCACTGTTGAACAAGGACCGCCCCTTAGGTAAAGGAGGGGGGGGGGGTTAATTGCTATAATACCTACGTCTGGAAAGCGGTTTAAGGATCACATTATTTGCGGTGAAGTTACAGAAGAGGCTGCTGCCCATCTTCCAGATTTTCCCTTAGGTCTCTCTTACGACACCCACGGGAGGAAAGGGGGTGGTTAATTCTAGGTGAGATACTAAGTAAAACAGTCGGCCACTAACCAATCTTCAAAAGCATAAATAACGGATATTCCTATACAAATCAATAATACCGTCTAATTAGGTATAGACAATATAATTACGCGTCTAAGCAGCTTCCTAATAAACCGAGTCAAGAAATAGTACGAAGGTGTAACCTCTTGATTGTAAGCCGCTACGCGCGATGTGCAATAAGTTCATTAGAAAATGCTTACAAAGCCTTACAATTGTTAGTAAACCGACAAACACGTACGGTTCCGTCAGAGTGGCTACCGACCAGTTATTTTCAAGGCCATGAACTCAACAACTACAGACTTGAAACAAAACGAGAGTTGTTACTATAATTGTTAACATTACTGACTCATTATTTATTTAGCTTCTTTACGAAAACATCTCATGGTTGTTGTTCTTCGTACGGTCACCCCTCAGTATTTTCTGCTGATGTTCATTTCAAAGTTGCTGACAATTCTTTCAGTTTCTATGCTAATAAACTAGAATACATTGAGACATTTTGTACCTTATAACGCGTACAGTTCAAAATAATTTTATCAGTTAGTAGCTGTCCATCGGACAAATTGTTCATAACACCTGTGTGAGCGGTCGATAGTCCTTCAAGTTAACCACTGCCAATGAATGATACATCAGGCGCGATCACTTTCCGCGGTGACTTGCCCGTGTCGGATCGATTCTGACTCATCGTTCGACTTGACCACTCAAGTGAGACAATGCGACCTTGAGTTGACAGCTGAATGTCAAGCATGGACGATACTTTCTTCTTGACATGTTTTTTACGCGCAAGCCAAATATTTTTTATCAGTACCGATTATTTTTCACGCCGCTGTTAGTAGATAAAAAATGTTCTCACGCCGAAACTGTAGGCACCTACCATATTATGTTACACAAGTATACAATCGAATATTTGTCTCATGAAATCATCAACGTTGTGCGAAATCTACTCCTTATTACGTTTTTACCCCTCTAAAGATGAACTCAGTATTGCACTCGATTTACTAACACGTTTATCATTAAGTGATCAATATACAGAACTTGCCAATAGGAGTATAATTATAAGTCTAGTCACCAATTGAATCCATTAATTCTGCAAAGTTGAGTTTACATTTTTCAAACAGGTACTAGAATATTCCAGAGTATAAAAAGCCCACAATTTTTAAGGCTTACAAGTCACATTGCATGTTTGGACCACAATATTCCTTGTTTCTCTGTCGTTGCAATCTATCAATTGTTTCAGGGGCAAGGACTGCCGCAACAACTTGTACCTCTTACCGACGGGCGAGATAGTGTACTTCGTGGCGGCCGTGGTGGTTCTCTTCAACGTGGAGGAGCAGTGCCAGCGGCACTATACGGGCCACACGGACGACGTCAAGTGCATCGCTATACACCCCAACAAGTTGGTGATCGCCAGTGGGCAGTGCGCGGGACACGATAGGCTGGATGCCAGGGTGAGTTCATAATTATTCTGCCTCAATTAATGTACAATTAGTCTTCACAATTTGGTATTAGTGAGGAAAAATCTAAAATTGCTAAACTACTATGCCTAGAGGAAAGGCGACATTTAAAGGTTTTCCCATGAAGACAAAAAAATGCCTCCCAAATTCAGTGTACTTTTATTTGTTAGTGACCAACAGATAAAATAGTGGAAAATTATATTTTGAGACGGAAAAAAATAATGTTGAATTTCGCCAAATAGTGGGACTTTCCAGGGATATCTTGACGCTTAATGATCCTGTATTCCTGATGTAAAGTGTTGCAAACCTTGTATTTTAACCCAGAGATTTGAATTACTTTCCAAAGCATCCTGAAACTATTTAAAATAGACCTACATATAAATGCATCCACTAGTTGCCTGTGTAAGTGTAGCTCTCCTCCCCCAGCCGCACGTGCGCGTGTGGAACTCGGTGTCCCTGGCGACGCTGGCCGTGCTGGGCGCGGGCCACATGGAGCGCGCGGTGGCGTGCGTGACGTTCTCCCGCGCGGACGGCGGCTCGCTGCTGGCCGCCGTGGACGACGGGCCCGACCACACCATCTCCGTGTGGGAGTGGCAGCGCCCGGACAAGGGCCACTGCCTGGCCGAGACCAAGGTTGGTGCTGGAACTGATCATAGCTGAAATAAATAAACTTTATATTGTAGGCTTTGTTGTATACAATGTTTGGTTTTAATTAAACATAGCTAGCTGGCTCGATACAGAACATTTAGATAAACATAAGAGGATTGAATTATTTGTATGATAAAAAAAGCGCTAAACTAAATTGACATTTCTATTGTATGCAATTTTATATGAAAAGTTAATAACGTCATTTTTTTTCATAACTCTTCTACAAGACAATAAATAATTGTAATAAAGCTATAGAAAATAAGCTGTACATAAACCCCTAGGAGCAAATTGAGACAAAGCATATTCCATTAACATAAGGTTAACATTCCAGTGCTCAGTCGACACAGTAGTGGCGGCCGAGTTCCACCCCCTAGACCGCAATCAGATAGTGACGTGCGGTAAGAACCACATCGCCTTCTGGACGCTCGACCAGACCAACATGCTGTACAAGAGGATGGGCGTGTTCGACTCCCGGGACAAGCCCAAGTACGTCACGTGTCTCGGCTTCAACCATAATGGTAAGTAGAAATGAGGGTGTACTATAAACCTTTTTACTTTTTAAGGAAATAGCTACCCTCTCGGTGAATATCAACGTGAAGTTATGTCGTGTTAAAAACTTACCTCGTCAGCTCGCAACCGAGACAATGCTCCTAATAAGTAATTCAACAAAAATCAAAATGCCATCTTGTCAGATCGTATTCACCTAAATGTTCCAAATTACAAATTCAAACACAAAAAGCGTCGTCGCCAGCCCTCTAGCAATGTTCGTCCTGTAATGAGCGTGGTGTTGTGACCTTGCCAGGCGACGTGTTGTCGGGCGACTCTAGCGGCAACGTGACGGTGTGGGGGCGCGGCACCAACACCGTGCTGAAGCTGGTGCGCGGCGTGCACGACGGCGCCGTGTTCGCGCTGCTGGCGCTCAAGGACGGCCGGGTCGTCACGGGCGGCGGGAAGGACGGCCGGCTCGTGCTGTTCGACCCCGACATGGACCCCGCGGGGCTCGAGAACGTCGTGAGTGACTGATGTGTTCTCTGACGATCTATGCATGACATTTTTATTCAAAAAAGTTACAGTATCTAATCGTGTTGGAACTACATAATGCTAATTTTTATATTATGTTCCATAAATAGTTCCAGTTTTAATCATAATTTTTAATCACAATACCTTATATTAAAAATAAATGGGAATGGGTACATGGAGGAAATACATAACAGTTAATGCTTTTCCTAACCGTGTGATAGATGTGGAGTATATAGACATTTGTAGTCCTGGACTGGACACACTATACTGGGCTTCCTGCGCGCATGGTATGGCCGGTATCAGTGAGCTCCCGACATTCGAGTGACAGTGTGCACAGCTGAAATAATGCTCTGCGACCGCTAGCAGGTAATGCGGTATACCCGCGCGGCAAAAACTTGTCGACTGCGCCGCCGGTATTCTGTGTAGGAACCATTAAGTTGTTTATATGAAACATTGTAATTGTAAGTGATTCCGTATGTGCACTCAGATCGAAGGCCACTACGGCGGCGTGCGCGCGCTGGCCGAGGGTCGCGGGCGGCAGCTGTACGTGGGCAGCACGCGCAACTGTGTGCTGCACGGGGACCTGGAGCTCGGCTTCTCCCCCGCCGTGCTCGGTATGACACGCCTTCAATTTAAAAACATTCAATTTGTAAAGAGACGAGAATTGCTCTGAATAGTTTTCAATTTCACTTGAATTATTTTCTAAACCTTAGAGTAGTGCGTGGCATTAATAGTAGTGTATGAGCAGGCCACGTGGACGAGCTGTGGGGGCTGGCGGCGCACCCCGTGCTGGCTCAGTTCGCCACGGCCGGCTGGGACAAGCTGCTGCAGCTGTGGGACGCGCTGGGACACTGCACCGTGTGGAGCAAGGACATCGAGGTACACATACTCTTACATCAGTACATCAACAGGACTTAGGCCAATCTCTATGGATTTGAATTCCCTTTAGTTGGTAAGAGTAGACTTAAACTAAAAAATCTGGGCCTTAATACTAGAGTGTTAAGGACTACTATCGCATTGACTGCATAAATTCGCGTAGATCGATCGCATGCCACTGCGATAGGACGCGACCCTCGAAAAGGGATTGTTATTAACCTAAATATATATTTGCTAGTGCATTTTGCACACAGACGACAAACATGGATAGGCAGTCGATACTGCGAGGTCCATTAAACTATCAACCGAAAGACGTCCACTGTTTAACAAAGGCCCCTTAGAACGCTATAATAAACGACAACTTGCTATTTACATTCACCGGTTGACGATATCGTCGGTCCTCCTGATTCATTGGACTATGAATGTATTAATTTACAGATTACAATAATTAAAAGACATGTGGCCCATAAAGAATTTCCAGGCTTTATGATAACCGTGCATACCGTGTGGTACAGGAGCGCGCCCAGTGCTGCGCGTGGTCGGGCGACGGCGGCGTGCTGGCCGTGGGCTGCCTGTCGGGCAAGTGGCTGGTGTACGACCCGCACTCCCGGGACCTGCTGGCTGCGCATCAGGACGGGTACGTCTGACTAGCCGAACCTACTATAATGGCGAAGGCTATGGGTTAACCTATTACCATTAACCTATGATCCTGGATTTACTCTGACAAACATATAAAGCCACGAAAGGGGTAGTCAATAAAAAGAAAAAACGAAAGACCTTTCTGAGGCTTTCGACTTTGTAGATCACAGAACACTAGTTCAGAAAACATTACGAACTTTTAATAGATCTATAAGGTATGGCAAAGTTATAAAATCGGAAACAAATAACGATCATAAAACACCTATTGATAATTATAACTTATGTTGGCTTAGATTTCCAAATTTGTATACCCCAAGGATTTATATTAGGCCCATTGTAGTTAACTCGGTCGTCTGTCCAGGTCGGAGCCGATCCAGACGATCCAGTACTCCCCGGACAACAAGCTGGTGGCGCTGGGCTCGCGGGACAACTTCATCTACGTGTACCGCGTCGACGACAACGGGGCGCGCTACAGCCGCCTCGGGAAGTGCCTGGTGAGATACTGACTGTTAGCTACTACTGGAAATTGTGTACTCGTCTTTACAACAAGTAGAAAAATTTATGTAAATGAAAGGTTTTCGTTATACTACTTTATAAACAGTATATGTAGAATCTAAATTGTATAAGTAGTTAATATCGCAAATAGACACTAAATAAATAAAGTGGTGTTTAGGACATTAGTCACATTACTTTTGGCTGTGTGGCTATAGGCCATCAGTGAGGCCTTATTAAAAGTCAGTAGGCTCACATCAAATCAAATTTTAAGGTTATAATTTTTAATAATGGATTTCGTCACGAGTAAACGCAGTACACACAGTTTAATACAGTTTTGTGGCCAATGTGTGTACAAAGCTTATCTATAATAAGCATACCTATATTTTTTTAATAATAAATAAATAAGTACATAAGCGATAAAGTAGAAACGAGAAAAATCTAGAACTAGCTGATCAGTATCCGGGTCTATAAGACACTGATACCTATAGTACGTGACCAGTTACTGTCAGATCCTCTACACACGTAGATATGTAATTACCTACTATAGATACATATATTTCATAAAGCATAGTATAGTCAGCATCATAAGTAGCTAAGAAGATTTTTTAATACCATTTATTAAAGAACAACTTTGTATATAGTATAGTCTTAAAGTCTTAAATATTCTAATTTGGATGTTTCTATAATTTGAAACAAAAACTTCAATTGATGTTTGTTTCTTTAAATTATTTGACTTAAGATTTCTTAATGGTAAGCTACTTGATGCTGACGGACTACATAGTTCTACCGATCCAATTTAGTAAAACCCCAAACTGTTAAAATCCTTTACCGTTTAACAAGGTAAAAGGCCTAAGACTAGACCTAAACCCAGTAACAAATTGATTATAGTGTATAATATAAAACCATTTAATCAGTGTTGAACATTTTCACGCGTTACTAGTGCACGGAGAAAAAACGTAGAAGGGTAACTACATTATACTGCATGTTTATTAAAACCTCCATAATACATGTATTTATATGAATGCTGTAGATTGCTTCCTTTTGTACCCTATTCCAGTTATATGAGTAGATTAGAAAATATAGGTACCTATTGACAATCCCTTTAGTTAATTATGCTCTAACAATGTGACTGTCTTTAGGTTAATTAAAATAGTTTATTTGAAATGAGAAGCTTGCTAATAGGTATAAATATAGTGTGTATGCCTGTATAGTAGACTCTTTAGAACTCTTACATAATTATGATCGTAACTAAACGTAAATACCGTACAAAGGGGTGAATCTACCCTTGGTTTTTATTTCGATTTATTTTTATAGCAAAAAGAGTTTAAATTGTTTTCGTTAAGTTCCCTATACTTTAAGTTGTATTATAAACCAACGATCTAGAGTCATTTTTGACAACTAACAATAATAATTTAATGTTAAAATAAGTTTCAAGGTTTTCTCTCTATTCACGCCGCCTTATTTACCTAAAATATTTTAAAAATAAGAATCGAGAGTCAAGAATAAAGAGTTCTAGGTATCCAAAGAATGCTATAATATAATATAATAAAATGCTATAAATCTATGCCTTTATACATAACGTACGACTATGATTGTATTAGTATATGTAGGTAATTATATTAATAGTAGTACCAGTGTTAACTTAGTATTTGTAGTTAATACCTGTCTATGTAGCAAGGCTTAGTATATTGGTTTGTGTGGCAGGTAGTTAAGTAGATAGGAATGTCAAATGTATTTAAACGTATACATATAATACTATAATTTAACCTGTAGGGCCACTCGAGCTACATAACGCACTTGGACTGGTCTGAGGACAGCCAGTACATCCGGAGCAATTCTGGAGATTACGAGCTGCTGTTCTGTAAGTATATATTATGAAATAGTTATTAAACCATATATTTTGTACATTACTGTCCACAATTTATATATTCAATAACATCCGCATTAAAAAACAGGCGCATGGATCGCATGCTCAAGGTAAGGCTACACTTGTCGCAGTTAGTTCAAAGATAGGTGACTTCTTCGTGCCTTTGATAGCACGTTAAGTTGTCGGGCCCGAGGGGTACCGGCGGGCCGCGGGCCGCCTCGCTCCCCGCGGTGGTTCGCGCGTATAATTATGATGCGCCAACAGTTTTTTTTTTTTAATTTTTGGACCACACACAAATTTGTTCCTTGCAAGACACTAATATACAATAGCGCTTATAAAACCTGAAGCGGTACGCTAAAATACAGTGTTCTCTTCAATTACAGATTCTATAGATATGCACTCATTTCGACGCCGACCATAAATTCTTTTGAAGATGATTTCTTTACCTACTGCCATTCATGGATTCCAGATCAGTAGTTCAATTCAATACCTATCTATTGTTTCGTTCTCCAGGGAACGCCACCACGTGCCGCCAGATCCCGCAGCCGACCGCCCTGCGCGACGTGGTGTGGGCCACCAACAGCTGCCCCATCACCTTCCAGACCATCGGCGTGTGGCCCGAGAACGCCGACGGCACCGACATCAACTCCTGCACGCGGTAACTGATGATAACACTATGATATAATTCACATTTACAGATGACTTGATTTAGTCCGCTACTTTATCAACGAAAATTAATGTCTTTTCCAGGATATGAAGCAATTTGTATTTTACATAGCTTACCTATTTTCACGTTAAATTAAAGGTCTATACTAAATATTTAAGAAAGATAATTAAATTTACGACACGCGAATCGCGAACTCATGTGTTACTCTCTTGCAGATTACTTGTTTACTTTATACATAAAAACTTCAGTTATGTACCTATACTGCATTTTTTTCTGTAGAGCTTATACAGTATAAATGACGTGAAAAATATGTTTGCAGGTCCCACGACAACCGCCTCGTAGCTACAGGCGACGACTTCGGCAAAGTTAAGCTCTTCGCGTACCCCGTCACACAGCCTAAGGTGAGCTTTAAACATCATTGTAGAAAATCTAAGTACACAAACTGTAGGTACAATTACACATGTTATACTGTCACTTGGATTAATCCCTTTAGCGGAGTACCTACAATACATTTAGATCTGCCCGCTTATCCGAGTGGACTCGATAATGTACAGAGTGGACTTCATAAGGACTTACTAGCCGAACACGCCACATGACACTGCATAATGGTCTATAACAGACACAGAAATCAATGATGCGAAATAGGTATTAAGTTTATAGTTTCAGACAATTGTTTGACTTTCTTTGGTCTCTGCCCGTAGTCGCTGTGCCACCAGTTCGGCGGGCACTCGTCGCACGTGACGTGTGTCCGCTTCCTGCCCGACGACAGCCGCCTGCTCACCACCGGCGGGCTCGACACCAGCGTGCTGCAGTGGGTCGTCGACTAAGGGGATGCCTGCCTCCACCGGGACACGCTGAGAGATGGGTCGTTATTTATACAGAGTTGAGCATGTCATACTGAAATAACTCTGGCTGGAGGCTCAAACAGCCTCAATTTTTGTCCGGTGACCCTCTAAGACTTCTCTCAGGGTTTTCGACAGCAAAATGTACAAACAGAAGGAAATAGCTACTTCGACAGAACCAGTGGTGTAACTACATCGTTTGAGACATGTGGCATATTTATCTGGCGTACCCCTCAGGTCGGGAGCCCGGCCCCCTCCGCTTGGGGCACCGCGGTATTCTGTGAGGTTACCACCTACATATACAGAAAATAAATCAATCTAGACATGTTTTGTATTGGATTGAAACATCGAATTTCTATTTCCAGACTTAATTTTACCCTGTATAATACGGAATTCAGTATGACAGCTAATAACGGACTTTTCATGCTTTATCGCCTCTTAGGATCACGCGACACTGCCAGCACATGCTGCATAATTGATGTTATTTAATTAAGCAACCAACACTGTATAAATTGCGACCAGAAACAATTCAGAAGAATATTTTAGACCAATTTTGTGATTAAATAATTATAAATCGAAATCACCATTTGTAACACAAAACATATTTAATGAATCAAATTTTGTATTCTTTCCTTTTGTTTTTATAAGTGTAAAGATGATTGCACTTACAAAACAAATGTTTGAAATCTTATTTAATCGAAATATTGCAAATTCACATTACTATTTCTATCTATATCACGTGATTTGCAAAGCCTATTCGAACGCCTATTCGATTTATATAATTATTGTTTTTATGCGAATTGTGCTGTATTTTAATATTTATATTTAATTTTAAAAGCATTGTACACTTAAATAGCGTGGCATAGATGCACGGTTGTGATCAAAACGAGCTAAGTAGAGAAGTAATTGTTATTTATGAACATTGGTATACACCACTTAATATTTACCTCAACATCAGTTTACTCGTATTAGGATCATGATACATTACTAATGTTCATAAATAAAAATAAGGAGAATCCGTCGATTTTAAACTGCTAAGTGTAGAGCGAGTATGGCAACACTAACGTTTTTAACGAATTTTACACTTGCAACATTGTGTAGATTATTATTATTATGTGATTGAGCTTTTTGGCGCGTAATTTTAATATTTTAGGCATAATATTATATAATTATGTACCTACACATATTTACATAATTTTAAATCATGATAAGAATTTTAATACAAATTAGGTTATTTTTATTTTAAGATCTGCGTTTTGTGAAAATAATTATTTCATTGTTCACATAAAGAATGAATTCCATCTTTAGTGGACAACTATTTTAATAATTAGTAATTTTGTTTTAAAGTTTATGACAACAAAGTTAGTTCTTTATAGTTTTAAATGATACCAACATAAGTTGATGCAGCTTAGAGTACAAAGAAAAGCTATTTATACTTATCTTGCGCTTTCTTTAATACCGTAGACAAACCTGCTAGCAAAACTGTTAGCTCTGTAGAAAACATATACTTTTCAACCATGTTTCATTAACAAACGTGTTTTTATAGGGATTTCTGCTTTGCCTTGAAAATTAGTTTTTTCTTTTGGGAAAACCATATAGTCCTAATGGTTCATCAAAATTGTTTTATGTATACTTTACACGCGCTCCATAAGAGTATTTGTTATTACATGAAGCCTAGTTTATCTTTCCATTCCACGAGCAAGCCTAATTGTTTAAGTATTTCACTATCGTTAAGGTTTAGTAACCTAGTCACTGCGTCATCAGCATCGGTGTAATATCTCACGTAGAATAGCACTAATGTTATTGTATTTGTAAATATATTGTACGACGGTGTCGCCGTCTGTTCATTGTGCCTCCAATATAATTGAGTATTTAAAATTGTTGTTTTTATTTGACCCTACTTTCGTCCAACCACCTGAAAGACATCAAGTCAACAATGTTCTGACCGAATTTCGGTCACAGCGACCTATCTCATCTCAACTACGCAGGAGACATTATAGCGCACAAGTATACGCGCAAACTGGTGCAATCCCTATTCCATTACTCTCATAGTCCGATGCGACGGTAGATCGATATGACCGGAGAGATCAGGCGCAGGAACCATTGGCTTAACGTGCCTTCCGAAGCACGGAGTGATCTCGACATGTCAAAACGGTCACCTATCACAAGACCGACCGCGGTGAGCACGCGTAATCTCGATCGACTAATCTCGCGGTAGCCACGTAGCTACGAGTCTCTCAACAATAAATACTGACCCCGGGAACTCGGTAAAGTCAACACATGGGTACCTCATCCTTACAACTAAATTGTACATAAGTCAGTCATACCTACTTGAATGTCGGATAGAAAAAGAAGACTATAATCAGATTTCCATACTTCAGGCACTCGAAGTTAGTAAGATTAACAGGAAACTAACTAGGCTGAGTTCAACCAATAACAAAACTTGAAAATGAAAAAAGGAAAAATAATTAAAATAAAACAGTTTATTAAAATAAATTATAAAGTGTTCGAAACGAACTAATAATAATACAAAATAAACATAAACTAGTACTCAAAACATAATGTTACTCAAAAACCTTTCCTGACACCGTTCATGCGATGCTCGTGACTGTTTGTGGGAAGTGGACATTATTTCATTTGGTATCGGAACTACCTACTCCATTTCATTGGATAAGAACATATTTGACCAATATAATATATTTTGTAGTTATAGACGGACTATTCAATAGGAAACTATAAAGTATAGGAAAACTAACTAACCTTCAATGCTCGAAAAGGTTTGCGAGTA
Source organism: Abrostola triplasia (assembly GCA_946251915.1). NCBI lineage: Eukaryota > Metazoa > Arthropoda > Insecta > Lepidoptera > Noctuidae > Abrostola > Abrostola triplasia. Next base: position 588,209 of record OX276434.1, on the reverse strand, counting down.
GTAAAAAAAACTTAAAAGTAAATTCCCGATTGAACACAGTACTAATGCGATTGCAAACGAAACTATTTGTAACTTCTGGGATAACTTAAACATGGTACAATATTTACATTGACTGTCAGACACCGCTTTGGTAGAATACTCATTGCTCTCGACCGTGTACATGAGCGAGCTTGTATTCATATTTCATAGACTTATCATTTGAGTCGTATCTAACGTAATATATTTCTACTCTCGCCATATTTGACGTAACAGTCTAACCGTAAGCCTGCGACGAAAGCCGCACAATTTTCTCGGCCCACAGCCGGTCGGATATTTAGTCTTACGTCGCAGCCCCGTAGGATATCATGGATAGGTTTATAGAAACCATACATAAAATGTCAACGATTTAATTCAAGTACATTAATACTCCTATATTAACTGTTCTACGCTGCTGGCGGACAGCTCTAGCAGCCTCCACGCGGCCTTGGGGTTCAGTTCCTGCGGGTCCCTACACAACACCCACACATAGTTCACTCGCATGACCTTGTCGGGGTCTCCTTCTATGACATTGTTTTTCGCGTCCCTGACACACATGATCTGCTGCGACTGGAATGTGATGACTAGCACGGGGCCTTGGTCCATCATTTTGCCCATGACGAGCTCGATCTGCTCGATGTCCAGGATCTTGGAGTCCAGGTGGTAGCCGTACTGCTTGCACTGCTTGATGGGCGTGGCCAGGATGTTGAACACGCCCTCGTAGCACCAGTCCTTGAGGATGACGAGGTCTCCGCGCACCATGGCCTCGAGGATGTTTGGGATGATGTCGTTCGCGCAGTCCTCTAAGAACTTCTGCGCGGTGAAGTTGGGGTCGATCTTACAGACCTCGGTGAGGGTCTTCGATAGTTCGGTTTTCTCGAATATGTTGCCAAACAAACTGCCCATTTTCTCGGTGACGAAGCGGGATGCCTTAACTACTGGGTTGTCTGATTCTTCGTATTTTATTTTCCAGTCTAACACCTGAAATAGTATAATTAGATACTTACAACCCATTCATAAAGTAACACTACAATCCTGGCGTACTACTTATCAATTTTCTTTCATTCATCTACACAGCATAACTTTTTAACTACCTAACATATACATACCTTATTAAAATACTGGTTATTATTCTTGAAGTTTTCCCACTGCTGGTAGAACTTGGAGTCCTTGTGGAGCTCCACGCCCAGGGTCTCCGTGTCCGGTGAGAAGGTGCGCTCGTCCTCAGCCACCTGGTACGCCACCAACACAGAATTCTTACATTATAATATACCATTTGTATTGCATAGTATAAAAAAGACTTTTAAGACTTACATGGATAAATGTATGTCCAGTCAAATGACCAGTTAGTTTATGGATTAGATGCATGAATTTAAGGTGTGACATGTGTAATTTACCAATGATATACCAAGTGGATGGATTGAGATGACTTTTTATTGTTGAAAAATAATTATTTCACGTAAATGGTAGTTGATATAACAGATGCATCATAAACGGACCTCAAACATGTAAAACATGACATATATAAGCATGCTAGACCTCGACACGTTTCCGGAGTGCGGCCGGCGCCATGTACACGCGGCCCTCCAGCCCCCGCGGAGATATCTCCTCCTTCACCACCGCCGTCGCCTGCAATGAACACAACTGATGTTATAAGGTGAGTTTATTACATATATACAGACAGTTTCTTTATCGTGCCTTGTATATATACGAGTATATGCTCAGTAGTTTCTGCGCGGATTAGTAGACCTGTGATGTACAACAGTGCTTGCCACAGTCCAGCGCATGATGGGTGACCTTTGATCAATGCTGTCTTACCTCAAAACGATTGCTAAGCATTTGATTTATACATACATAGGACATCGAAGCCTTGGGTCCAACATGCTCACTTATTAAAGATGGCAGGCAAGCTAAGCCATACCTGTGAAATAGTCCTAAAAGCAGATGTCTGGCCTAGTTTAGATCCTTTGTCAGCTATGCTCTCAGCTGCGCCTTTTGCTGTCTTCGATATATCTTCTTTTATTTGTCCTGGAAATAGAAAACAAGCATGTTGCAGATAAAAATGCTGCACTTCCAATAAGCTATAATAATATTACTTTTTAATGAAAAAAAAATCTGATACAAATTAAGTAGAACACCCATGTAGTTAAAAGTAGAGTATAGGATGCAATTAATGAAGTATGACACATCCTGACCCTGTAAACCTTGTGTCATGAGGCAAGTAATTAAATAGGGATACAGAAATAATCTAGGTATTCATGTGTAAGACATTTTTAAAGGAATTGGGTAGTAGACACTATTAACCAACAATTCCAAGACAACTCTTTTTAAAAAAATACTTAATTTTAGGCCTAAAAACTATACATTTTTAAATAAGTGTGAAATTCGATTTTATTTGGTTTTAAATAAATAAATATGCGAACTAGGGATGTCACAGCTTCCTATATCCATACAAAATCTATGCAGGTATAGCATTTTGACAGCTTTAACAAGTATGTCAATTGATTGGTGCTGTCAACCACCCAATTGTAAAAGTTACCAATTCATACCAGCTTTTTTGGCAATCTCAGTTTTACTAGCTTCTTCAATGACATGTTCCATCTTGCCCTTAATGCCTTCTAATGTCTCCTTCAGTACTTCTGAGCTTTTGGATGCTTCTGACTCCACAGCATGAAACTTTCTTCTTGCAGCCTATAATATAATAAAAGACAAGTTTGTACTGACATCTGTAGGATATTCTTATCATTATCATCACATCAGCCTATTGCAGCCCACAGCTGGACACAGGCCTCTCAGGTAAGGCCACAAGGTCCACTCCCATTTTCACCACTCAGTCAATACCAGTTACCTGGAATAGTCGGGTGACTGGGAACTGAGATACATTAACTTTGGTATTCTTATATGTATGTTCAAATAACAATTTCAGTTTAGTGTATGTAACAATGACATTGTTTTAATACAATCAAATGTGTGATGATGGACATAATTTAAAACAATTCATTGTGAGTTCAGTCATGAAATTTTAAGCAGTCTAGTTATATTTTTGAGCATAGATATTATATACAGCTTTCAAAATAATAATGTACCTGCAATGCTTCTGAGTTTTCTAACTTCTGTGCTTCTTCCCTAAATTTCTTGATGTTATCTTTCATTTCCTTGTTCTTGGCCATATCCTCCTTTATGTTCTCGATAATGGAGGAGAAGAACCCCTTCCGTGCCGAATAGTGACGACATTCTTGAACTGGGCACTGCTATAAATGCAGACATAGCATTAAAAAGCTGGCTTGTTAAAATGGTAATACCTATATTATGTAGTATGGTTATGGAAAAGTAGATTTTTTTGAACATTGTGTTAGGAAGGATAATACTCTGTGGTTTTTGAATCTGTCAGGATTCTAAGATAATGTGTCTGTAAAATATAAAGATATAACAATTTTGTCTTTATTGCATGCAACCTTTGATTGTCTGCATAGTTAAAAAGTGACATTATAATTATATATTCCTGAGAATGTGACTACTTTTTTCTGCAATGAAACTTAGACAACCAGTGCTGTGTCTCATACAACTGTAATTACTGTATGCTGAGGCAATTTACCAGGCATTAACATTAAAATTATATACAGAGAGTAATTGTAATATACAGATTATTAGTGATTCATATTTAAAATTTAAAGGTGAAATTTTGCCAATTTTCCTTAAATGTTTATTCAAGATTCATATAATTTGACAGTTTACAATCGGATTATAATAATATAAATTCATTCTGAAGTGTAAATTTCATGACTTAAAGCTCTTTACGATTTAAGTTTCTGGTGTCTAAAAGTTATTTTTATAAAGTTTTAATTTAGAAAATTGTTTTTTTTTCAACAAAATGGTACAATTTCATCATAATTACGTACAACTTGAATGATTGGACTTACCTGGTCTTTTCTGTAAGTGAGTACTGTAGGTTTAAAATTAATAGGTAATGCACATTTCCACCGTGCTGGACTGTATAATAACTGTCTACATGAATGCTGAAATGAAAAATAAATGAAAATAGTAACTCGTATCAAGGACATTGAACATAACCTAACCTAAAAAGAAATTCTTACCATTTTTCAATACCCGACAAAATCGCACGAGTATTATGAAATCACTGTTTTTTACTATATTATTGTATTGTAAATCCAGATATGTAAAAGAAAGAATCGAATATTAGGACGATATCGACGAAAACTCATTCATAATCCGTGCAATCTTCTGTCAAAAAGACTTCAAGGTTGTTTTTGCTTCAGTAAAATATAGATTTCTTTGTCTATTCTGAATATTTGACATTTCGTTCTACAGCCAATCATATAAATTCTATATAGCTTTCTTGGTGAAATAAATAAGAATTTTTGTTCTCGGAGATTAGAACCTTTTTTGTCAAGAGATTACTCTATCTATTCACACAAAAACAGGCATGTATGATATTTACCTAACATAAAAAATATTGCCATATACCATAAACAATAAATTAAAAAGAACGCAAAAAAAGTACCGAATATTAAAAGACTCTACTTATCTACTATTAAAACATGAATGTTTTAAATTGTTATTGATTAATTACAGCTATTTAATTATCATTATAGGTAAACTAATAGTAATATTTTCAAATAATAATGAAAAGTATTTTAGCTGTCACGAAGCATAGACAATAACAAATGTTTAAAAGATTTCGTGTTTCCTGTTGACAAATATATTTTGAGTGGATTTTTCGCTTGTTTATTAGTATTAATCAATTATAAAATTTTCTGTTACTACTTAGCGTACAAAGAACTAGAAATGAAATATTTTGCCAGTGTAAAATCATACATTCTAAATTATGAGATAGTCGTTGTTTCAAGTTTTAAAAAAATGCTCGTTTCCGGTGTGAAGGCAGTTCGAGAAACATAAGAAAGTGTACAATTTTCATTTATTTTCTGTCGTCATATTTAGCCACGGAAACGTGTTGCGTTTGATGAAATCTCATTTATTTTATGTTCGTTCGTAGTCGATCGTGATCCTTGTTATATTACGCGTCCCGAGTGCACAGCGAGGGTGGAATAGCGAGGTGCTTCGTCATAGACAGTGGAAGGTAGCTAGCGACGTAATATCGAATATCTTAATCCATATTTACGTATAGTATAGTACTAGTAGGTATCGCGGACCGTGGTCACCACGTTTTCGCCAGCTGGTGCGTACATTGCTGTTGTAGAAATTGGTTAGAATAGTTGGAAATGTTGCGTTGGGATAGTGTGTGTGTATTTTTAGCTGATTGTGGTGTTACTGATTGCGGCAGGTAGTGCGCCCGGCGTGTGCGAGGCAGTTCATCTGAAGCCAGCTTCCTGGAAGCCAGTATCAACAATTGATCCCGTTCGTCAGCTCTCGTCCATTGGGGCGTTACCGTTTTATATGACTTTAGCAAGATATAAAGGTGAGTGATAGTGTTTTAAACTAGCTTTAACCCGAAGCATCCGCGTGGACGTGGAAATTGTATTCGAGATTTTCGATCATCGAAAGTGCAACCAACTTTAACACAAAATCTCATCTTCATCATTGAAACTTATTTCTTACTTTAATGCAAAGAAAACGATATGTATTTTACAATGCCTGCTTGCATGATTATGCAAATATAATGCAAAATGTACTTGTGGCAATGAGTCTAAATTATTTTAAGTACTGAAGAGATAGTTAGTCATGGGATTAAAAACCCAAATGCTTGTGTGCTTCATAATGTAATAGGTTCAGTATGACTATTTAGTTAACAATAGATTAAAATTAAATTATTGAAATAATTTCTTGTTGGAATTCATTCTCATGACCAGACTTGGCCAAACCTAATTGAAAATAGTTTCATTTTATAAATATATGTTAATTATTGTAAAAAAAACATTTAGGTATATCATTTAAAAGAATAATCTTATAAACTATAATAAAATTAGCTAATAAAGTTAATAATTATAGTAATTACATTATTTAATCAATTTGCTTCTCAAGTAAAGCTTTAGAAATTTTACTAGCATTTATTTGAAGGCACTCTAAATGACATAGATTTAATGGTACTCAAGCTTATATTATATTTGTACACCATTTGCATTACAACAATTTAGTGAGACAGTCCCAACAAGACAGCCATGATTATTGTCATTAATGTAAATGAAATGATCACACCAATTATTTATTATCTGTGTTCTTATCTTTATGTTAATTAACTCTGCCTGTAGTAAACACTGCAAATGACTTAGTCTGAAACCACTGATTGCTAACTATAAATATAATATTAAAAAAATATTAAAGTTATGATGTTTATAACTTCTAATATATTTTTTTAATAATTATTATGTTTATATTTTGCTGTTTCTGTCCTCTATCACTCAAAGATTTGCTGGTAGAAAACTTAATACTGAGTTAAGCTGGCCTTTGTACATACAAAAATGTATTAAACACTGTTATATTAGTCATTTCTGCTATGTGCAATAAAGATAAATAATAATTATTAGTAACTTAACAGTTTTGCAGATTCACATTGTAATTGGCATTTCCTTTTAAGTATAAAAAAACTATGTAATCCACTAATGGAGCTACACATTGCAACACTACTTATAAATAGATTTTTATTTGTACAAGTACCTTTTTACAAATCAGCTCTAAGTAAATTGTTAGTCTTTTATAAAGCTGGGAGAGAAATAACTCAGATTATTCTTCTACCATACTCTATTTTGCATAAAGCCCGTTCCCAGACATCCAAATAATAATTATTATAAACATCAATCTTTTCTTATAAAGGATTGCTGTGTGATACTAAATAATGTATTACATAGTTAATCATCAGCCCGTTGCAGTGCACTGCTGGACATAACATTATTATTATTATTTAATCCCTTTTGACCAAAAAGGAATTGAATAATAGAAAAAAAAAATGTTGTCTTCTAGAGAATCTAGCTAAATATATGCAATACATAGCTACTTCTCTGACTGCTGCCATTTGAGATGTGATTACCCAGACAAGTTGCCTTATTATTTCCTTAACTCATCATTGCCCGAAAAACCCAAAAAACAATGAAATAGGTACCTACTTCCTTTGCTAGGGAAATCATTGTTTTCTGCGGATAACCATTTATTCAGATGCCCATGGAACCAACTTGTCGACCAAAATATATCTGGCGATGTTCCCGCCCATGCAGACTGACAGTCTCTCAATCTACCTGATAGCCGCATCAAACGTGTCAATTGTTATCAATCCAGCTATTTTAATTGCCAGTTATTATCGGCATGTCATTACGACTGGGCGGTATTTCAAGACTGTCGGAAGGCTAAGTCGTTATCTCGATAATTATTGGAATTGTTATAACGGTGTGCGTTGGGCCTTATAATTTACACCATTATTGACTGATGTGATTTTGTAGACACGGCTTTCTTCTGTCTTTTGCTTGCCATGTAGAAAACCTTCATTCAAACATAATTTATCCAACTTAAGATACCCTGAATCAATGAGTGTGGCTAAGACGTTAGAGTTAACGTGCCCTATGTCCTCTGTATACTCCTTTGATATACAGGCCGGTATTCTACTCCTCTATTTTACATATATATTATTCTTTAATAGTTAATAGACGCTAATAATGTTACTTTTGAAGCACGTGGCAATAGGATTTCTAATTTTCCTCTGTGTCAATTGTCAACACGGTAATTACTTTCTATTATATAAAATTTTCTTTATTTTTTGATTGGTTATTTAAATTACGTTTTGATTTGATTTTCTTTCAAGACATTCCCGATTATTAACCTTAGACATGAGCACTTTCGATAAACTTTGCCATTACTTATCTCTGATAAAGATTCCCCTTTGAATAACAGGACATGCGATTTATAGTACAATCATATTCATATTAGCGTAGTAAGTGTTAAAATGAATCCGGTGAAATCTATTTAATCCTGCAACGTATATCTAATGAACGTCTTAGTATCCTCTCATGTAACGGAAGAGATAAACTCCCAACGTGATAAATTATTCCAGTTGTCTAGTTCTGTGGTATGGGGGAATCTCATCCCGTCTGCCGGAATTCGCTCTATTTATCCGCACAGTAATTCAACACGCGTAACTCACACATTTCTCTATTACGCGTTATTTGAAGTATGTCATAAAGCTTAGGTCCTGAATACACAATTCTAATGTAGATACCCTAGTGGCGTGATTTTCATGCTAATACCGAAGATTCAGCAAGATCCAATGACGATTTGCATATGAGTACCTCTCGCGACGAGGCCTTTTAGATATGCTAATGCCTTTAGTCGGGATCTAGACATAGGTACTGAACTTTTTACATTATTCTGCTGGCCTGTAGCGTTCGTTTTCAAAGAAGTTGAACACGTTACCCACATACAATAACGTCATTAACAAAACTATCTTATCTTCTATTATATGTGAATTGTGTTTAGTATAGAAATTATAGCATTGTCTTTTTACAGGCATACTTTGAAGTTTGAACTCATTGTAAAATGTCAACGAGCATGCCTTATATCTATAGATACGCTTTAGATTGGTTTAGTACACGAAACTAAAATTAAGTGCGCACTAAAGCTAACTCATGTGAAACGCACTAAAGATTTTTTTTTTTTTTTTTTTTAGTTAGCCTGATTAGTGTCCCACTGCTGGGCAAAGGCCTCCCCATTATTTCTCCACAAAACCCTGTCCGATGCCAATTCAGGCCACGTCTTTCACGTCCACTAAAGATTTATTAACTACAATTTAAAACACAATCTGAGCGTGGCTAACAAGCGCTCCACGTGCCATCATGGCCGATGCAACCCCACCCACCCCTGACATCTCGCCTGCGATCGATACACATTTTGCACAGGATTATATTGGGTTACATATATCATTACGGTTCGCGCTTCATGTGTGCCTCGTCTGCTGGAAACTCGATATTACGTCCTATAATAGACTGCGTGGGTTTTGCGTCTTAAAGCTTGATTGGAAAATATGATAGGATATCCGTCGGTTCACTATACATCTCCATAGTTGCTTTCTGCTGGAATTCTACGGCGTTTGGTAGAAGTGTACCTATTGCCTACTCTCATGTCCGAAAAGGACTAATACGAAATATATTACTGTTTGGAATAGAGACATGCCTTTGTGCAGTTGCATTTCATTTCCCGCATGGCTGGCTTTTTACTCGACCTTATTGAGAATACGGGACGCCTGCACCACATGATTTAAATTCTAGTTGGGAAATGCAAAATGTAATTTCAGAGAAATGTACAATTTGTCGCCAATGTTATCAGTGGAATACTGATGTGAGGTGAGAAGCTTTCTACGTAAATGATAATCGTATTCATATTTTCTCATACATGGACTTTCATGAGTCTTTACTTCATTGTAACTGTTTACTGATGTGCACATACTGTAGTGCATGCAAATAGTTAGGAGGCAATAAATTTCAGTCATGTTAATGGTATTTATGCCTTGCTACGGTTTTTCATTGGTCCCAACTGCAGAACTAGGCATACTGACTTAAAAGCCAGTACAACTTCTTTTAGGGCGTCATTTCTTCTATCTGGTATATTTCTCAGTATTACTATCTTACATGATTTCGATCTGACTTCCTCTGATCTCCATTCAGCATATTTTCTTTCTTACCGACGAGTATGAAGCTGCACTTAATTAAAAAGTGGTTTCGTAACAACGTTGCGGCTATAACAATCGAGCCTGGTTTCAATCGTTATCGCTCTTTTCAATTATTTTTATACTGTTCTCCACTTTTTGCGCATGTGAAGAGAGTTATAGTTACATTTATTTAAGTGTAATTGTCTTCACAATGATTGGCTTATGCATTAACTCTTAACGAGTAAATTTATAGATTTGTGAAAGTCACTCGGTGAAGAGTTTTAACAAATAAGATTTTATCCTACCTCTTAAGTGAGTCTAAAACGTATTTAACTTCGATCCTCATTTAAAGTAACTTCGTTTTGTGTAAAAATTAACAAGTCCACTCATCTTTCGCCATTCTCTACGAGTATGTAGGCAGGTATAAGCTCATGAATAGGGAAGCCGTTGACAAGGTCTGAATTCGTTCGAATACATACGACAAGGTCGACCACACACCGCGAACCCTCAGTGTTTGCCTCGTTTGGCCTCTGAATTCGCACAAGAAAGATTTGCTTTATTTTTTTTTACTGTTGATTCAACGTTCCTATGAATGTGTGAATACGAGAGAGTTGTATGGAACTGCTCTCTGTTAATGTCAATACAAACATGTCATGTCCTTACAATCTTTCCGTGTTGTAAGGGTATCATATTTAAATGACTATGTTTAATGCCTCGTACCAAAGCTGGTACCCAATTCAACATGTATAATACTATAATATGTATCTAGGCCTAGGGGTACCTGTAATACACTGTCATACATTTACGAATTAGGAACATGTTTTAGTTTAATTTATTATACCTTGCAAAAGACAAATGATTATAAAGACAATATAAATAAAAAACAACGAAATATACAGACCAATGGGATTCGTGCATTGAATTCAATGGGGAAAGGGAGCTAGATCTGGTTTTGATTAATGAATAAAGCCACTAGCTTGGCACGGCCTGGTGCGAGCAAGGGTCGGGAGATCAATTAAAGAAAAATCGACCTTGTAGGCATAGCGTGAACAATCCAGACTATGCCAGGGTACTCTGGCAAGGTGGGATTGCGTTCTCCATTCTATTGTATTATTTGTTAATACATTGTAACAGTATTTTCTTGTTAATAATTCATTCTTGTAAAATACTAGACTATATGACCATGTAAATACTCATTTAAAAGAACATTTGAAAATTGTTTCTAAATTGCTTTCCCGATGTTATTGCTGTTAGGATGTTAAGCGTCTCATTACCTTTATTTTCTCTCCGTTGAATGCTAAACACTATGTCATAACAACATGTTTTTTGCGTAAGCAGTGACAGATCATTAATCCGTCATCTGTGTCCACACTGGCCTTGTGACCCCATTTCGACTACATTCACATTTGTTTTATCAGTATTTCTTCTATATGTTAGAAGGTGTACAGATCACCCCACCCAGATCGGTAAAGCTATTATCTCCCCCTTGTAGGTCGTGTTTTACATATTATCTGCGACGTTCAGCAATCTCTACAGCGGTGATAATGTCTTAGACTAAATTAACACGAGCCTCGACTTACCCGCCTCGAGCCTTTGGATCATATTATACAATGTAACCTGGTTATATGGTGTGAATTTCATGAATACTATTATTCAGAGTAATGATTTTTCTCGTCGTTCATAGTATAAAGGAGTGAATCTACTTCACCCCCTTTACCTACATTATCTCACAAATACTACATATCTTAATATCAGGGCTACCTTTATGTTAAACTTCTTATTTGCTATTTTTTTCTTTTATTGTATACTCGATTTCATAAATTTTGATGTTTATCATCATCATTTCAGCTTGGGTATCACCCACTCTAGCTGTGGGTGATACCGTATAGGACTCCCTTTTTCTCTGCTATCCTTAAATGATCCATCAATCCTTTTGGTTTTAAAATTACCAAATTACAAGTATAACATCATATTATAACCTTCTAGACAGTACAGAAATATTGCAAAAATAGCATGCAGGTAAGGTAAATAAGTCGTGTTTTTGAAATAACATTAAACATTGGAAAATAAATTGGCTAGTAGTTAGTTTGAAAAAAAATAGGCCAAGAATCCGTAGACCTGTCTGCTACAAAAAGTTTTATTATACAATATGCAAATTAAATTTTGCACATAACTAAACTAACAGTGTTTAATCGTGAGTGAAATACATAAGCGCCTAACACTACACATACCACTTTCCTTTAATGTTACTTGTCTAGCGGATCCCTTAGCGAATGTTACGAGTGTTACCGAAACGTGGTTATGTCACGCGGGGTCAACGCCCGCCTTTCACGTTTGTTACGCGATGTCGGCTATCGGTCTAGTGGGATACAAGTACAACATTACATTCTGCATCTTTTGTGTGATGGTTACGGCTGACCTTTATGGTGGAAAAATTATTTTAAATTCGTTTTCGGCCACGCAAGATTGACATGATATAGAGAGACAAGTCACTTCAATTTTTGGATGGGTTCAATCTTAATCATATAACAACCATAAAGCATTACTTCTAAGAGACCCTGTGAGAATTATCGTATGTATTTCAGTCTCTATGGTTGCTTCAATAAAAATTATAGAGATTAAATTTTTACAGCCTTTTACTGTTTTCTTACAGCGATTTGGTTCATACATATGGGCGTAAAAATGGTTTTCAAGGTTACCCAAAGGCACTAAGAATAATTTGATATTTGCTAAAAACAACTTCCTCATAAAAAACTATAAATAAATTACAAGGAATAGTAATTTCCACAAAATCAAACAACGACATTACACCTTAAACACTGTAGAATTAAACCCGGTGCGTAACCAATCGAGACTTGTTGAGTCATGCTTAAAATTGTTCGTTTAATTTGCTCTAGAAATCTAGATTGAAACCAGTTACTAGTCGATTTTAAAAATACCGTACTAGCGCAATATCTGACGCCATAAATCTAGAAGCGTCTAGATGTAAGCGCCATTGACTTAGTTTGGCAAAGCTATCAATGTTTAGGTCAGATTCACTTTCAGAACTTGGCTTATCATTTTACTCAAGCCACTTTTTGACTTCAGAAGTGGATGACGCTGATATCCTAAGACCACATTCATCTAATAGTATTACAGGTAATGAAATTAACCTCGATAGCTCAAGTACAGCTAATTAAATGAATGCGAATTATCTTAAGTATAGAATGAAGCTTCTCCGTAAGCATCATTGATAATGAGCATTATTACATATACCTAGATTATCAATATTCACTTAATTTCTATAGTGTAATTTCCATTTTGTTATTGTTTGTTTTTTCGCTCATCTTAGTCTTGATATTTTCCTGTGTTCGAACTAAAACAGTCGTATTCTATATCGTATCGATATCCTTTGTACTTTCTGCCAATCACCCAGCTTATAAGTAATACAAAGGCTGCACTTGATTCTATTCATGCATATCCTTTATGATTCCTAATGCATTTGCATTAAGTAAAAATGTCATCGAAGCGTATGCCTAAATCAGAAAAAATACTGAAGGAGTCTAAGCAGTGATCCATATTCAGATAGATAACTGTTTCTTTACACATGGAGGCCCCCTGTGCCTCGGGGAGCCTGTCTAAACTTAGTTCCTGCTCTTTATCTGTCAACGGTCTCGTCCTTTTTCCGTCTCAAGGATCTCCTGTGAGTGTGAAGGACTAAAGATTGTACCACTGTTTCTGCTCACACTGTGCACTTTAGGTAGCTTCTACTGGTCTGATAAACTAAGATTAAGATGTGTGATATCGAGATAGACTGCTGGGAAAGGTATTCGGTCAAGAGGACATTATATTCAGTAATTTTCAATTACCAATTGTCCTAGTTAAATAACACAAATACACAATACTCGTTTAGTGCATCCGTCACGTCTGTCACCCGGAACTCTTGACATTATTTACCAGTTCCAACGGAAGCGACCTTCCCTCTCGATGTCGTGAGCGATGTACCGGATTGGCCAAGATTCGTCTAGTGCGGCTTAACGACGGGTGAACTGGAAGAATCGACGTTATGTGCGTGTCCCAGACGATACTACTTGTCGACTAGAGAACACTGGTTTATGTTTATGGCCACGAAATAATTCTTAATACAAAAGCTAACTGATTGAAATATGAGGTAAAGTTAGCCAGTTTAAATGTAGCTAACGCGGGATAGAACCCGTATAATTAGATTATTAATCATGTTAGTTATTCATCATCGTATATAAACATTTAATTAGAATTACTCTTGGTGTCGTGTGCAGCCCAGTGTTTAGTGAAATGACATAAATCATGTTTATATGGATTGTGGACACAAGATCGCTGTGTGCTCGCGTTTGAATCGTTTGCGCGCGGACATGGTATTGCAAACAAGCGCACATCCTATGGTAAACAAAGCGGGTGCGTGGTTGAATAGCCAGTGTGCCACCGTTACGTGATAATGATAAGCGATGCTTAGATAACATCGAGTGGGAACAGCGTTTGTTTAGCTAGTTACTATACATTGAAAACGTATAGCGCAGACTATATTCTAAACAAATAATTTTAAATTGTCTCTGGAAACATTTTGCTGGTATTATACCATGCAAATATTAATTCAATACAGGCATACACACTAAATATGAATCTTGATCTATTCTCATCATCAAATTATAAGTATCAATTGAGTTCCTTGAAATAATGAGTGGTTATGTTAATTAAGTTCATTTTCTAAATGACAACACAATTACAAACTATTAAAACCTTGAGTCGTTTTACAAGTTCGTTGGCCCGAGATCGCGCAACTATCCTGCGTACTGCGCAGGCGACGGTCTCTGCATTGGCAATGCGGCTTATCGATTAATCTGAAAGATGCTATCGTGGACAATCGATGCTCTTTTGAACGGTATTGAAACTAAATCGTGAATAGCACATCACCTAAACATTTGTTTGTCTAATGGTATAGGTTGAATGTTTCTGGGCTGCAAATTAAAAGTTAGGATTTCAATTAATAAACTTTTTGTTATTGTTTCGCTTCTGGAGGTCTGGTCTCATTCGACGCATTAATTTAAGATCGGATATTATAAACAGAATACTGTTTCTGCATTGTTTTATAGTTGTCGACGAAATGGGTAAATACTTACCTAAGACAACTATACATGAAAACACTCGTATTTTAGCAGAAAATAATTAACTTAAATTTAAAAAGTTCCCTTTTAACAATATAAAATGCCTAGCCTTTTGTTTTATCCGAAATGTAATCCTGTCCAGACTTCACGCTCTATATAATGATGTACTATTGTTTAGCTAAAAACGTCGCCATTATAGCTCCCAAAATCGTTCAACATACCAGACACGTGTAGAGGTAACTTAAACCGGTGCCCTTCGAAGTCTCGACGCGTAACATCTACTTTAATAATTATCCTTTCGTATGGTAACCTCTGTTAGTGAGATTTTAATTAAACAATATTATTTAACGTTTAATTTTTTCTCATTCTTCTCGCAATTAAAGTAATCTAAAGCCATCTAGTTCTTATAAACCAATATTTTATTGTGGTTTATGTAGGACTGCTTCGTTGGTCTAGTGGTTGTTAAGCGCGACTGCTGAGCACGAGGTTCTGGGTTCGAATCCCGGGTCGGGCAAAGTGTTACTGGGTTTTTTCATTAGGTAATTTTCAGTAGCAGCACGGAGTCTGGATTTGTGCCCGGTGGCCCGAAATGTGGGTGTACTATATGTGCACCTCTGCCTACCCGTTCGGGGAATACAGGCGTGATGTTACGTTTTTTATACTATGTAGTCCTAGGCCGATAAAAACAAATTAGGATCACTTCCTTCATAGACCAACGACTGAGAATCAGTTGGACTTTGTAGAGATGTAAGTATATTTATAGATTTCTTTGATTCAGAAAGTATTGATTTCTTTACATTTGGGTTTATTGAAACGTGATATTTAACAAAAAGTTGCATCTAATATTTTATTTAACATAGGAATATTCTACTGACCATAACAAAGCACGGAACCATAGATATTATAACCATATATATATATAACCATAGTACCGCGGTAGCTCAGCAACAATCTAGGCAATTCTTTTATCTAATCTAAAAAAATGTATACTATGTTGTTCTTGCTTACGTAACGTCTGCGAAACATTTGGGTAAGCAGTGACGCGCGCCTCCATAATGTATGACGCGTAGGCGTTACATTAGGCCCCGTCTACGATATTGTAGGCTCTGCGATAACAGAAGCCTGTTTAATCGAGGATCGTTTAAGATTCGTGACGTCTATTGGGCTTTCACAGAATCGCTTTGCGTTCCTATTTATCGGAAAAGGTCTCTTTTCGTTAATCTCGTACTCAATTTGATATGGCCTTTAGTATTTTCATTTACTTAAAGCAGACAATTACACGTGAATGATTCAGCTATCATTGCACTGTTTACTAAGACCCTACCCTCGATTCTTAAGATATAATTAGGAGGCGCCCTCTTCCCTCTGTTCGTCATTATCACTAAATAAACTCCACTTCTCGCTTGTATACTATTAGCATTTATTTCCCTCCCCATCCTGTTATCAGATTGCGCCTTGCTAAAATTTTATGTAATAAGATTGCGAGTCTTCAATTAAGGTTGAGTGGGGAAAACAAAATAATGGCACAATAGCCTTTCATTCATGTTGACTTATTTTTTTTATACGCCGGCTCTAGAACGTAGTAGTCGATACAACACTAATGTTAATAAGATCTAAAGAAAATATATTGACAGGACTACGGTCCGGAGTGGTCAAGCCATTTCAATTTTAGGTTTTATCCATCTTTATTATTAAACAGAAGCTTAATATTGCCTTTATTCATGCAGCCAATTACAAGTTAATGTCTAACATGTATAACATTTTTAATGCATCACAGCGGACTGTACTGCCCTGTAATAAAGTCTTTTTTCAAAGAAAATTCTAGAACCATCATAACATTTAATTCTTTCTAATGTCCCATGTTTCGGCTTTTCCTCACAAAGTTTAAACTTTTCGGACCGTCGTATTTCTATCGAGGGCATCGACCCATCTCCAGGATAATTTCCACGTTCCATTCCTTATTTATTTTTTCTTTATTACATTATCAGTTAGAAGGCATTTAATGGACTATTTTAAATCGCCATTTCATTAGGTAAAAGGCAAAATTAGGGTTCATATCTATTTTATGATTTCTAACTTTCGCAAAGTGAATAAATAAGTTGAAAGTTTTGTATAGTGTTTGAAGTTATTCTTTAGTTTACAACTGAACTTTTTACCGAGTTTATAAGCATTTATTATCTCTGAAGTTTTTAATTAGATCTTAGTCACCTATGATATAAATCTGAATTAATTAAATTATGTTCTTACTATGTATAAATTGTAGTTACCAGTTTCATGTATTAAAGACTTAACCGTTTTTTAACCAAATACCAACTATGTACTTTGCTGTTTTCTACGTGTGTCAATTCCGGCGCCGATTACCTGTCTATTCGAATTCGATACAATTGTTTCTGATGATGATAATAGCTTTAATTATAAACAAATATCGTGAAGTAACCCCTTCAACACGCAAATAAATAACAAAAATGGTTAAAACAGGATTGAAGCAATTTATTACACAGATGCTACTTTTTAAACTACTTTAGACTAGGGAGAACTGAGGGCGGCTGGGCTCATAATCGATAGCGTAGCGCAGCGCATGCGTTTCACCCCCTCTCCGCACCCACAGCCGCCCGTCGCCCGGGCCTAGCTACGTCCTGCGAAGCCTATTGGCACACAACAAACTGCTACAGAAGATTTATTTCATACATGCGCAATAACCAGCGTACATGGATATCCATAGAAACACATTACTAGAACACCTATATACTTAATAATACACTGATTTTACCTATAAAATCACACAATGGAATGTGATGATTAATTTCTAAATTGCGATGACGATGAAAATTAATTAATGAAATAGAATGACGAAAAATTGAAAAACCACATGAGTCCAGGTTTTACTGAAACAACTTTAAGACCAACTTGTGTAGCCGTCACGAAAACTTTCCAAACTTTGCGCACACTATCTCATCAAGTTTTTTGCGGTTTTCGTTGGTTTCTCGATTTATTTAACTTGTAGTTTAAAGGGGATTTAAACATTCGTAAATGTACTAAACAAATGAGGCCTAGTTTCTCTAAGCCGAGTTTAAATATTACATGGATGTGTCTTGGAGACTTAACATTTAACGTGCTAATGTCAGTCAACTGGACGCAACCGTTTGCACCTGACAAATGGATTCAACCTTGACTTGTGTCACCTTACTAACTGAATACGTCACTATCTGCCAAATATTCAGTTCGTGCCTGATACAGTAGGTTCGGGCCATAGATATAGGATCCAAGTAGTTCCTACTATAGATGGGGTGATTGAAACAGAAAGACCTGAGTACAATGTAGGTTAGAGTGAGAAAGGTAGTTGGACGTGTTACTGACTGAACTTTACACCAAATGACACATTTCAAATTAGTCAAAAATAAATTGTGTTATTTAATTTGAAAAAATATATGCTTGGTGTGTAAATTATATTTATTTATTTGTCTTCGTCATGCCTTCGTGTGTAGTACCCGGATGTGATACTAATCATAGAAATAATATAAATAATTACAGTTTTCACTTGTAAGTACAATTGGTTATTTTGCTATTTACAATACGTTTACAAATGCCTTTACTAACGTTGCGTATATCAATCGGTACGCCAATGTATCGCGTTTAATCACATAGTGACCCTTAATATTGTAGATCTTTATAAAAAGAAATAACACGTACGTAAATTTTGTGTATTTTTTACCCAAATATCATAGAATAGAGATTGACCACCTTGACAGAGACTTTATCGATATTGTTCGATATTCTACTTGACGTTTTATTTTGAGAAGTTGATTAATTAGTATACGTACATAATATTATTATTGTAAAAATAAATTAATACACATATTATATTATAATCAATCAATGTCCAAAATAATTATTTAGAAACATTATAATTCTTTAGAATAATGTAAAAAAATATTTTGAAGATTTCCTGTAAATGAAGAGTTTCGCCAAAAATGGCTAAACCTGTTAAATAGAGGTAACTGGATTCCCAAAAAATATTCATGAGTTTGCAGTAAGCACTTTGAACAAATTTGTTTTAGAAAATGCCCTAAATACAATCAGATTACGATTTTCATTACTTTATTTATTTTATGAATATGGTATGTTATTTTATGAATTTACCTTTTAAAAGATACCGACATTTGTGATTACATTAAAACTAAGACTGGGGTAAACGTAAAGCTGGAGAAAATAAACATGAAGACAGAAAGGACATATAATGCTTTTAAGGTGTTTGTCTCCAAAAACAAACTAGACACCTTTTTAGACGACAGTCTTTGGCCTGAAGGAATACGCTTCAGACGATTTGTGTTTTTCAAAAAGAATAAGGATTCCGATAAGTCTCAGCTCCCATCTACAATCAAGACACCTTCAAAGAATGGCTGTGAATGACAGAAGTAAAATAATAATATCTTCTTTTAATTGTAAAGGTGTGAACCGATCAGCGGATTGTGTGAGAACCCTATGCAAGAGTGCCGACATCATTGCACTCCAAGAGACCTGGATCTGGCCACATGATATAGGATTCCTAGGAAACCTAGACGAAAACTTCGCGTACAACGGCAAGTCAGCCATCGACACGTCTGTCAAAGTGATTACAGGCAGACCTTACGGCGGCGTGGCGCTGCTATGGAGAAAATCAGTGTTTCCATCAGTATCGACAGTGAAGTGTTTAAGTGACCGATTAGTGGCGATAAAAGTTGAATACGAGAACCGTGCTATGTTGATATTTTCAGTTTATATGCCCTACGATAACGGTAAGAGTGAACATTTAACTTTATTCACACAAACACTCAGTGAGATCATAGCCATAATTGAAAGTAGCGGTATTGAGTGTGTAGTTATATTGGGAGATTTTAATGCCAACCCCGGCTCGCGATTTTTTAGTGAACTTATCTCTGTGTGTAATGAGCAGACGTGGTTTTGCGCCGACTATGAGATTCTGCCTAAGGATACGCATACGTTTGTTTGTCAGGCTAGCGGCTCGCGGCGTTGGCTAGATCATTGTTTGATAACAAGTGCAGCCAAAGACTTGGTGACTAATGCATCAGTCTCATATGGGGTGTACCAGTCTGATCATTATCCTGTTTTGTTTGAATGTAACCTGACTAAAGTCAATCAGAAGTTTTCAGCTCAAAATTCTTTTAGTAATAAAGTACGCTGGGGTGAAAGAAGTAGTGAACAAATTAATAATTATTATAAGTATAGCAATGATAAATTAAAATTTATAGATTTCCCTAGTCAATGTATAGAGTGTTCTCATAAAATATGTAATAATGAAGACCATTTTAAATTAATAGATAAATTGTATCTTGATATTGTATCGACCCTCCAAGAGAGTGCCGTGTACACATATGTCGGCAGTGATTGCATCAGGCGGTACAAATATATCACAGGTTGGAACAAATTTGTCAGCGGCGCTCACAGGGAGGCTCGTACACATTATCAGACTTGGCTTTTGCATGGTTCACCTACACAGGGGACTATATATCAGAAAATGCGTGATACACGAAGAATATTTAAGACTAAATTAAAATTTGTACAAAACAATCAACAACAGATTAAATTAGATATTTTGGCAAAAAGTCATACTAAAAAAGATTTTTCTAAATTTTGGAAATCAACAAATAAGTTAAAGGCCAAGCCGAGTCTCCCTGCGAGTGTGGCGGGTTTGAGTGAACCTAAAGACATCGCCAACCTTTTTCAAAATCATTTTAGAGTTCAGTCTCTCTTGCAAACAGGGCGGCGGGTGTCCGATGGAGGGGGGTGTTCGGGTTCTGGTGAACTTGCCATAATGTTTACAGCTAAACAGGTTGCGGCCATTATAAAAAGAATGACAAGAGGTAAGTCGCCAGGCCACGACGGCCTCAGCATCGAGCACCTAAAGCATGCTGGGCTACATCTGCATAGGGTTCTCGCTTTACTTTTTAATTTGTGCCTCAGTCATCATTATTTACCGCAGGACCTTATGCACACGGTGGTAGTGCCGATTATTAAGGACAGGACGGGGGACGCCTCTGACGTGTCCAATTACAGGCCTATTTCGTTGGCCACGATAGTCGCCAAGATCCTGGACAGTTTGCTTGATAAACAGTTGGCTAAACACATTGAACTCCATGATGCGCAATTTGGTTTCAAACCCGGTCTATCTACGGAGAGTGCCATTCTGTGCCTTAAGCAAACTGTCCAATACTATACTGCCCGAAAAACACCTGTTTTTGCTTGTTTTTTGGACCTGTCAAAGGCGTTTGACCTTGTGTCCTATGACGTGCTGTGGGATAAATTGCAGAGCGATACGGAACTACCGAATGAAGTAACATCCTTGTTTCGTTACTGGTACGATAACCAGAGAAATTGTGTTAGATGGGCGGAGGCTCATTCGGATGTGTACCGGCTGGAGTGCGGGGTGAGGCAGGGGGGGTTGAGCTCACCCCGCCTCTTCAACTTGTACATAAACCGGCTGATCAGTGAGCTCAGCAGTACCAGAGTTGGATGTCATATTGATGACATCTGTATGAATAATATTAGTTATGCAGATGATATGGTGCTGCTGAGCCCATCGATCGGCGCTTTGAGGACACTTGTTGCGATCTGTGAGTCCTTTGCAGTGGCCCATGGGCTCAAGTACAATGTCAAAAAGAGCGAACTTATGATGTTTAAAGCGAGTGCGTTTAATTATTCTGATGTCCCCAGTGTGTCACTCTGTGGCGCTCCCTTAGCCTGGGTTACGAAGTTCAAGTACTTGGGTCACTGGGTCACTGATGACCTCAAGGATAACACAGATATAGAGAGGGAACGCAGGTCGCTGGCTGTTCGATGTAATATGCTGGTTCGAAGATTTGCACGTTGTACTAATGAAGTCAAAATAACTCTTTTTAAAGCCTTCTGCCAGTCTTTTTACACGTGCAGTCTTTGGACCAGTTTTACGCAGAGAGCATACAGTGATCTGCGTGTCCAATATAATAATGCGTTCAGGATACTGTTGGGGCGGGCGTGGCGTTGTAGTGCGTCCGGTATGTTTGCGGAGGCGCACACAGACGATTTTTACGCCATAATAAGAAAAAGGGCCGCCTCCATGAATGGCCGGCTGCGCGCCGCCACCAACGGTCTCCTGAACGTGTTTTCAGATCGGTGGGACTCCCCTCTGCTGCGCCACTGGGTGAGGATCCACACAAATTATCGATTTTAATTATGTATTACTAACACTAGTCTTTAAGTTATTTTGTATACTAACACTATGGACACATGTCTGAAATAAATTATTTGAATTTGAATTTGAATTTACCACAGAACTACTTAATAAATTAGACAATACGACTATAAGTATTTAATATGTACTTTTTTATGGTAATAAAAATTACCATTAGTAAATAGTAAATTAGTTAGTTTAGTAAAAACGGAAAATCTGCAATAATTGACTATTATACACTTACTTATTCAACAGAATACCTACGTGATTTATGTATTGATTCTGTAATATGTTAATTGCCTTCGGGAATCCGCGGTAGGGTCGATATGAAGTTGAAATCTTTATTAACAGTGTGATCACTGATCACTGGGCTTACTGCATTAATGACGTTAGAAACCAACGCCGACTTTTATTTTATTTCATGTTTTTGACTATTTGTTAACTTTAAAAGGTTTATGTTTTTGTTAAGATTTAATAAACGACGATGATTTATGGATTCTTTTGTTTTACTATATTGATTTTAGATAATTTCGTTTAACTTCGTTGTTTTCATGATTGTGATTTTTATCGACATACGATAATATGAGAGTGCGTGTCACAGCACTATATGTCAAACACGCACTCATTTCATTTTTGGTCTCGCCTTATTTACACGAGAACCGGTCTATCATATACTTCGTCTGAGGTTCGGGCTATGTGGAACATGTGGAAACGTTTCAAAACGAAATTGATTTCATAAAGCTAAATGTGGTAGTCGATGTCAGAAAAGTCATGGTAGATTGACATAATTATTATGTTGGTTTGTATATCGACGCTTTTTGTATAACCATACCCCAGTACGAGAATTTTTGCAAATATATTTCACAAAACTCTATTATACATTTTGTCACGTGTCGATATCTAAATTAAGTTTACAATTAAATGTTAGGTAAGTCCTTGGAAGCTTCTATTCGGAGATGGAATGAATTACAAATCCAATATAAACTTCAGTTTTAATAATATTTCCTAATGGATCCAAAAGTTTACCCTTCGTCATTTGGCGCCTATTATATTATTCTTCCGTCGTGACAATTATTTTCCACCCTCTTGAAAAGTTATTTGTATTACACAAATTGAAGCAAGTTTGTGACGTTTTGGTGATAATGAGTGTATGACTAATATGCAGTGTATGCCACGCTATGTGCTACTCGTAAAATGTTCGACACGCAAACTAATACGGCCGATTTTACTCGTATTTTGTTTAGAGTGTGACGTTATACGTAAAGTTCAGATTTTATAATACGTTCTTATTACAGACAAATATTAATATTAAACGAACATTCGTTTAATTCAAGTATTCAGAGTATACCCTATAGTGTAAAAAACAGTTAAACTTTCATCCCCTCAATCAAATAAACGTCAAAGTAGAATCTGCCATTGACGTAAGTTGTCTTATAACATAACATAACGCCTGTATTCTCCGGAGGGGTAGGCAGAGGTGCACATACAGTACACCCACATTTCGCTAGTTAGGTATGTTTTTTAGGTCCCAGTGTAATAGGGGGCGAGCCTATTGCCATCAACCGGGCACAAATCCATACTCCGTGCTGCTACTAAGAAACCCAGGACCTCGTGCTCAGCAATTGTGCTTAGCAACCACTAGACCAAAGAGGCAGTCAAATCTTATAAAGTCTTATAATAATGAAGTAATTATTTGTTTAGTTTGTAGCGAAAGATAAGGGTCCCATAATTAAGTAGGTAACTATATTTAATATAATAATTACTAATCATTTTTGATAAGGCGAAGCACGCGAAGATGTTATGATAGCAAAAGTTTTAAATGAGTGAAATAAACAATTTTTTTCTTTCGACGACTATACACGAGTAAAACAATTTCGAACCGGAAATGAGATTAAGCAGTGTTACTAGAAGCTGATAAAATCAATAGTTATGGTAGCTACTAGGCTCGCCTATATTTTAATGACTACAAATAATCCTATTGTGTCAAAACCTGTATTGCGGTAATGGTCTACAATTTCCCTTAACCGACGTACCACTTACACAACAGTCCTTTCCTATTTATAGCTAGCGATCCCTCTCGATCAAAGCGATGTAATGTGCAAATAGGCGTAAATAGCCTATTTGTGAGGTAATCGATAATCCTAAGGAGCCACGAATCTTGTTATGTGAGTTATTTACGTGTCGACAAATCGTTCTAACTGAACTGAAATCGGTTTACTAATATTACGCCCTAAGCTCCTGAATTGGTCACAACAATAGCTAAATGGAGAAAACGATATAGTATAGATTTAGACATTGACATAGATAGCCTGCGAAAACGTCCCAAGACACGTTGTTGATCATAACACCCATTAGTAGTACTGGAAGTATGTTAATCAGCTATTGTACGTGTCACCGTGTGTATATTTTTAGCTTTTGTTCTGACGCAAGCTGCATTTCCCTCAACAGTCTTGGGTCTTCAATCAAAACATGCAATAGCTCGTGAAAGGGTGAAATGTGTCCCGCGCTCCGTCGCCCGCTCCCGTGGTGCGTCGCCGGTCGTTATCGCCGCTCGCTGCCTATTTACCTCCATCCCTGCCTGTCCACAGGCTGCGGTCACGACGCTTTATTTATGGATATTTGCAGTGACTTCCAAGCTTTATAGCCTCGTTACAGGACATTGAAAGGGTGCCACTGTCTTGCTCAAGTTTATAAACTCCCCTTTGGTATTGACCGTAAATGGATAATCTTTACTGATGTCTCTTAGCAATGTATGTTTGCTCAATCGATATAAGTCATATGCAATTTGTGTAAATCTACCGCTTGGTTTCCAAGAAGCATTGTTCTTGCGTGCAGTAACAACTCAATGAATGCCGTATCATCAAATCATAAATAGCTTCATTTTGATGTAATCAGCGGATTTCATTGAAGATTACATTGGCGGGGGCTTTCGATACATAGTATATACCATAAGAGACTGACAACGATGCTTCAAAAAATTCTTCTGCCTCAACGAATTTCTGCCATATATTCACCTCACGCTGCCTTACATTATGAAAATAAGCGGCAGTTAATACAACCGATATTGCAATATGAATACTAGTACGTTTATCGGGTATATTAGCATTACTAATATCGATCGGTTCGACAGACTGGTTGTAGTTATATTTACCATAGTGCGTAACGCCAATACGTTTGATGCGCCGGGGTGGGTGTCGGCCGTCGGGGGCTCCCGGAAGCCGCCATGCCACCATCTATGTTAGATGTAGCCGGATGCTGCGTACATGCAAGTAGGGCTGTGTCGGGTGGAACAAGCCTGTGATTGGCTAGACTATAATTATGTAGGCGTTATTTATTAGGACACGGTTTGTTTCCGAACTGATTATGCAGTTTTATTTTACAAAATGAAGGTCAGGAAAATAAGGATCTAGTCCGTAGGTTAATGATGATGTAGGGAAAGGATTTTAAAACTGGTATATTATAATTATTTTGCTTTCCTTACTTCAGCATGTTTCAGCAGTTACTATTGTAGTTATTTCTATGTCGTTGATAAGTCACACCATGATGTTAGCATAATTTTACTGTATAGTGGATAAATCATAGCTGTTATATTTGCAAAGTTTCATTTGTAGTAGTTATGCTCAACTCTTTATTGTTGTCGTCGGTAGGTCTAAAGATCAAGTTGCAGCTTCGCTCGTATCGCGTTGCAACATTGAATCGTACCCGCATTTGATACGACTGTGGTACAAGCGATGGCCACTTCGATTGACCTACATAATGTATCTTTTCGAACGAAATGGATCCGATATTTTTTACTTGTAAAGAAACTAAAGAAATTATGCTACAAAGGAAATTATTTTTGGAAATCACGTTGATATGGTTAATATTAGTTTGAAATCAACAAAACTTATTTTCGCTGCAAAACATCTGTCTGACTAAAAGACCCCCACTAGGAACGTATGTGTAACACTACGTGTTTCTCTATTTTAAGCATTAATTCCTAAGTTATAATTATACGAAGAATTTTAAAATGCTCGCAGTGTGCCCGTCATTATAATAGATCAATTAAAGTTTGTAAGTTAGGATGTGATCTGTTCGCCGTCGCTTATCCCCCACACCATATCTAATCTAAACGCAGTCAATGAATGTCGGTCGATCGTGGTCGTCCAAACAACATTGTCTTGTGTTTTGAATACCTCGTGTACTATGCTATCCGGTCACTGTCTGCAGTGTCCGTTCACTGTGCGAATTCCCCGCGCATGCGAGGCATATTATACATACTACACGCTTCCTGTTATTGTAGTAATTTGACTTTTATACACAGCGTAACTCGACACTGGCTGATGGGTGCAAACACATTTAGTTGCGTTTAGTTTTAAGAATTAGCGTGCTATGTGGGTCTTGATGCGAGCGCACATTGTTTGGAGTAGAGCTCATAATCGCATTCAATCAAAATTCCAACGTTACTATCTTGATGAATGGTTTTCCACACGGTACCTTCGTTTCGTTTTGCTTGTAAACAGCTAACATAATGTATACGTAACATGGATCTAAAGTCTAAATTATACTTTGCCTTACCTTTGTCAAACATACTTTAAAAAAATGTGTTACAAGCAAAGTAATTAGCTTCTGAGTTCTGTTCGCAACTTCGTCTGCATGGAAAATTTTACTGTAACTTTTTCGGTACAAAACTTTTGACCTTTCTAGGGTTCAAATTTATCTTCATATAAAGAATACGATTAATTCAAGGGTTTAGTTGTGCAACTATAGGAAGTTGGCATTCTCTCAGTTGCCCCTGTCGGTTGTAATTTATAATATTGAATGCTGCTAGATATTTTCAATATCTGAAAATGTATTCATGTCTAGTCTTTTCATAATACTATGGCCATTGTACAATTTCCCATAAACATGATTTTAGTCTAATGCTTAGTTTCTTCTTTTATTTTAACTAGGCGGCTAGCCATGGCGTAGTAGCGACGACAATATGTAACCCTAATCTGTACGCTGCTTTCATTTTCTTCCAATTTATTTCCATTGCTTGCACAAGTACAAGTAAAGCATCGTTACTCACGTACTAGTTTAGGCCTGGAGATATTGACTACTTAGCTATTTTTATAAGCCAACAGCAGTACTGTAGAGAAATCGGCTGTAGCGAGGCGAGCACGAATTTGCCATTCCGATATCGTATACTATGAGAAAGTATGTGCTGGTACATATTTTAATGAAAACTTTAACAGTTGCCTTTAGTACTTGACGCGTGTGTTGTGTTCATAATGTCATAGTTATAGCCGGAGGGTCTCGTTGAAAACATGGTTAATGGAGCAGGGATTATAGCGTTATCTCTTTAATACAGTTGCACATCATGCTTTTATAGTGGTCTGTTTCCTTTCGACGTTCCTATGTGCGCATAAGGCCAGTAAAATAATTTAGGAATCTTTAAAATTCATCGATAAAATGTCATTGGATATGCGACAACATTATCTATTTATTACAGTCCAAGTCGGTGTTCCATATAAAGAATGGCCCGTATAGTGCGGTGTAACGCGCGGCGAGTATGGCGCATTGCGGGCCCGACTCTGTAATTTGAGGACGGGCGGCACTTAAACAGAACAGCTACGGCAGCATGACTTGTAAATAAAAATATTTTATACCGCATTCTGTAAGACCCAAGACCCGTATCATTGGCTCAAAGGGAATTATGTCCACGTTAGTAATAAACAATTTATTTGTATGATCACGACTATGGGAAGTTTTCCCATGTTTTTTTTTTCTAAATTAGAATAATTAGTCTTTCGAATTTTTTACATGGTTTAAATTTATTTGAGAAAAGTCAACAACGTCTCTATTGAAACTCTACAATCGTGGGCGGTCCATGCTAACCTCAAGCGTCGAGCCACCGCCACAGGCCAACGGCACAGAAGCAGGCACTTCAGCGCGGCAGCGTCTCAAGTCTGCAACTTCGCAACTCTTAATTAATTGCATCTTGTATCGGACGCCGACTCGCTAGTTTAATTACACGTTCTTGATCCAATAAGAAAGCTGGTCTTGCTTGCAGTTTAACTTTATTACCTAGATTATTTTTATTTACTTTTAATTGAGTTCGTTATGCGGCGTGTTTGTAGTGTATATAATTAGGGGCCTTCGCGCTACGTTGAAACTTATTTCTTTGTATGTGTGTTAGGTTGCCTTTGTTAATAAGTTAATGTCTAAACAAATATTTTCGCAGATGCAGTTTTTAGTTTTAGCAAGTATGATGATTTTTTGAACTGGAGATTAAATCGATTGCCACTGTAAAATTCAATATCAAAGTGCTTATCACATTGTAGCAATAAAGTGGCCACATCCGAAACCACATTAAACACACAACATGATGGTAGGAGCGAGCAACCGTGTCGAATCGAGAATGATTGGCGAGCGATTGCCGTGACCGCACACAATCGTATTCAATTTAATAACATTCTATAGACGCGTACATTTCTCTCGTACCACCACACCTCGCCGCGATGTCGTGCAAGTTCAACACCGATGTACACAACACCCGAAATATAACTAAAAACTTCGCCTAGTTCCATGTTTGTGTGCGTGTTGCGAACGATTCCACCAATACCAATGCTTTGTTTCAAGGACGTTCTGAAGTTATATGTCGTTGTGCGTGTGTGCGTATTGTTATGAATTCGCGACGTATCAACATTGCAGTTATAATAGGATCACCTTGTACCTTTTGCTTGACGCGGATCACGGCGTGGTATGGAGATAGCTCATGATAATGTGAGTTTATTTATCTGTCGCCTGACGTAACTTGTTTTTTTTTTCTATTTATGTAACTCTGTAATCAGAAGTCAATGTTTGCTTAGTTAATGACATTATTCTTAATGTAATTAATGTATGTTACACTGATTGGTGTGCATAAATTAATGCAATGGTTAGTTCGTTGTACTCTCGTCCTGGTGAAGAGTACAACGTCGTCATTTTTGTACAGTACCTACGTTTAAAATTAAATAAGTCAAATCTAATTACGACGACTTACTGCTGCTGCTTGCTGTCGAATATGTAACAATTACTTTCATCGAAATATATTTTTCTTCATCCCGAATTTATAGCTAACTTATGATAACGTATGACATGATACCTATGTCAACTGTGAACTATGACCTGTGTCACGGTGGTAGAACCACAGCACAAGGAATCACTCATATCTACATATGCCACGGTTGTACGAATAGCGAATACGCGCCTTCGCCTTCTGATAACCACACGCGCGATAAGGTCGTTTGTTGCTCTGTGTTACGAAAACCGTGGCGTTAGTAATTGACTGATCAGAAGAGAATCGTGGACAGCATACTAAATTTGAACAACTATGATTCCTTTAAGAAACATTATAAAATCATACGTCTATGTAAAGTGATAAACCTCGTGGCGCACATTTCCCTGTAACACTTAACCTACAATAAAGAAAAAGTATCAGTTGTCCTAGTAAATATACCCAATACGTTCTGTGCGCTTAATTTTATTCCCATTTCACTGAGCGTTTCACGGCCCGATTTGGCAATAAATTCACGTCGCGTATCTTAAACATAAAAGGATTTTTATGGCTCCGAGTGATGCAATGATTGTATTTTTCCTTTACGTCTCTTATTCGCATCGCAGGATGCCTAAGAGTGCACGTACATTTGCCACGTGAATGTTAAATGTATGATCGGTTTGAGTGGCTAACAAGCATCATTTGAGCCTCATCTGCATACAAATATTTTTTACGTTACCTATGTAATCACATTACACGACGGTGTCAAATTATAATTCGTTCTAAAAAATCTGGATACGTTCAGCAAAACTAACACTTCTAAGTTTGGTACAGACAAAGGTCTTAGAAGAGTTTAAGACAATATACGTACCTAGTCAAAATACATGAACCACCATCCCATTAGTAGCTTTAGTTTACTTAGTTAACATTGTCTAACGTCAATCAATATTAACGTAGTTGTTATATTGTATTGCAGAGACATCAGTACAGTGCGAGGAGAGTAGTCGGTGTGTCGCGACCAGGAGACCGGCCCGCAGCCGTCGAGCGTGCATGACGCATACACCTAGATATACTGCCCGCAGGTATGGACTGGTAAACGTAGACCACGAGAAAGACTCTGACAGTATCGAACTTAACTAATCTTGATCCTTTACCCAAGCCTTAGCCAATTGGCTTCGGTAGTTTACATTTTGAAATACAACTTGTCCTGACAAAGATCGTCGTACGTTTGACTTCACATAATAGTAGTGTCTCATAGTAGATAGTAGTCTTGAAGAGAACCGTTATCTAATGTGCCGTTGATTTCATCAGAAACTTAAAGCTTTTACTTACTCCTTACCAAAATAACTTCCAACTATTGAGTTCAAATAACTGAATTCAAAGTTTGTTATATCTGCCACAAATCTTAAGACAACAGTTCAGTTTTCAAACGTTAGAAGTCTTAATAACGAAGTGTCGCGGTAGGAACTAACGAAAATGATAACCTCCTACGCCGTGTGAAAGTTGTGTTCAAAGTTTAATATTTTTGAATAATTATTATAGGCAGCACAAAACCCAGACTTAGTTAAGACATCAAAGAAATAACTTTGCAAACGTATTTTAATATATCTCCTTATCTTAATCATAAACTAATCCCATCTTAACCGTCGTACCTGCATAGAATCTGTACTAGCGTTTCATAATTTAACTGCATGGTTAATTTACTTGGCCATCGTTGTATGTTCTAGGGATTATAAGTTATTTTAAATCCTAAATACACAGTTTTCTCTGTATTTCTTAGTGTACAATAAATAAAGTATATTATGTATTTATCGACATACTTATTTCACAAGCTATTAGAATTATATAGGTTATTACCAAACGATTTTCTCCAGATTTCAGACATGAATATCTGCACTAAGTTTTAAAATAAACGTCGCTAAATCGCTGTCACGAATATTGTTCTAGCGCGGAAATAGCACCTACTATTTCCTACTACTTGCAGCAGTATTTTTTTACCTATATAAGTCATAATCACCTACCGGAAGACGGTCATTGTTGAACAAAGGCTTAGGTAGAGGGAGGGTTGCCATAATCCCTACGCTCGGCAAGCGGCTTGGGGATCGCTGTATTGGTGGTGAAGTTACAAAAGAAGTTGCTGCCCGTCTTCTGGATTTTCCCTTAGTTACGTTTTATAACATCCACGGAAAGAAAGGGGATGGTCAATTTTAAGACGAATACCACTCTGCATCTATATAAGTATTATGTAAAATAGTACAAAGGTTCGCCATATTGATCAAATATTTACGAGATGAGTTAGAGAGAATGAAATTAATTAAATAAAGAAAATAGTCTCAAGATATTTTTGTAGTTCTTGCTCAATTTCTTGTACTGACATAATATTATGGTCAGGTCACTTCCATATTATAATAACTGTGACATTGAATTTGATGTGTGCCATTCGTTTTGAAAATCATAGAAAAAATAAAATTTGACAAGAATTAGATTTGAGGTTATCGTCTCCAGAGCCGTCTTCGACTATGATACGGTAATTTAGCAAACCGCAGAACGTAGGATGGTAGGGTAGTAAGCCGTGTTGTGTGTGACTGTCCACGTGTTGCAGTAACAGGCACCGGAAGCTGCTGCCGTTGCGGCAGACGTGACTGGCGCGCCGCGCGGGAGCGCCGGCCCGGCCGCATGCCGCCCCGCTGACACCGCTCGCACCCACCCGCACCGCTGCCGCACTGTTCTAGACACGCGCACACCACACACACCACACACACCACACCACACACCCTACACCCTACACCCTACACCACACCCTATACACACCCACTGGACCGCTTTCTTTTAACCCCGGTGAGTTCTGCATTTTCATATTTTATTATCTCTGTGTTATTTGGTCATTATTATCTTAATCTAGTCTGAATGTTATGCGTGCGAATGACGCAAAAGAAGTATGCCAGGTTCGTAGCAAATGGAAATCCGTGGTCTCTGCCTACCCCTCAGGAAAACAGGCGTGACTTTATGTATAATTGTTACTTCTAGATTTCCTTTACCACCATTAATGTACATTATGGATTGCAATAAAGAATATGAATATGTATGTTAATCAAATCTCAATCTCCTAAACGTCACATTTGACATTAACGTCATTAAATTCTGAATATTTGCCACCTGAACATTTTCAAATTATATTCAGCATACGTGTATGTGTCTTTAAATTTCGAATAGCCAGAGATCAAATATCTGTGGAAATATTAATAAAATGATATAATACACATTCCAGACGTAAGCGCTCAGAGCAGTCTCTGTGTCCCGGACAGCGCCAGCCGTCGCCATGGGGTCGGTCAACGTGAACCGGAATGTGGCGGACGCCTTCTACCGCTACAAGATGCCGCGCATCTGCGCCAAGGTCGAGGGCAAGGGCAACGGGATCAAGACCGTCATCGTCAACATGCCCGAGGTCGCCAAGGCGCTCGGCAGACCTGCCACTTGTGAGTATACCAACGTGACACCTTCGAGTCATAGGTCAACAACCACAACAATCTTACTTAGAAAGCAGATAAAAAATATTTCAATCACGCATGGTTTATAGCGTTTTAATTTTTTTAATAAAATGTCTCATGACATGTTTAACTGGCTGACTGTCTACGGCACCGGCACTTTAAAACGCTGTTAAATACACATGAGATATCCATCCATGTTTGTGAAACGCACCCACGATACAGGAGAAATTCCTAGTGTGGGGCGACGTTTAAAAAAAAAAAAAAATACCTACGGATATCAGTACATACATCCTACTCAAATGTGTAATTAGTCCTCATTACCTCGTATTAATCAATTCGAATGGAAATACTAACTCGACGCATTAATTGCAGATCCTACGAAGTACTTCGGTTGCGAGCTGGGAGCTCAAACGCAGTTCGACTTCAAGAACGAGCGGTTCATCGTGAACGGAAGCCATGATTCGGCCAAGCTGCAGGACCTGCTGGACGGGTAACATTACCATTAATTCTTTAAATTAGCACTTCAGAACTCCGTTTCATCATGTTCTGCCATGTCTCCCACTAAGTAGTTTATTACATCGCGGTGTCGCCACCCTGTACATAATTAAATTATGTATATGTCATGTAACTTGCGTACCGTTCTAAGTAATTTATTGACTTATCAAGTAAGTTTTTGGTGAGTCATCGATTTCATGGGCTTGAGAATTCGCCTTAACTCCAACGATAGGCCATATTAATTACACCCTATGGGTCTCAGCCTTATAGGTGTGGAAAAATTAACTGCTAGAAAATATGTTAACGAAAGAGTAACCGCTTCAGGTTCATCCGCAAGTTCGTGTTGTGTCCGGAGTGCGACAACCCGGAGACGGAGCTGATCGTGTCCACGAAGCGCAACACCATCTCGCAGGGCTGCAAGGCGTGCGGCTACCACGGCCAGCTGGACTTCAACCACAAGCTCAACACCTTCATCCTCAAGAACCCGCCCGCGCTCGACCCCAGCTTGCAGGTATACACGCAGGTATAACATCATCGCACTCCATACGTAACATTTACCCTCACTAGGGGGACTATTACTTACTATATTTTTATCTATTGTGCTTTATTTTGTAAATATTGCTCGTGTATAGCTAGACATAGCAGGCTGCAATCGATTAGCGTCACGATGTTAAAAGTGGATAAATGGTCCCTGCCTCTTAAATGCCATATTTAATACGAACTCATGTCATTATAATCTGTAGTATAACATAATACTAAATACTACCATAAACATTTCACTGAGTCTACATTTACTCAAAATATTCAGAAGAAATACACCATTGGCATATGTTTAGTTTATAGATTAATTTCAATCTGGTATCTATTTATTGCTTGATGTTGCTATTACTACTAATAACTATAATGCTTAGGCTGGTTTTGGAGTCCCGCTGACCGTCGGCGCTGACAATCGAAATGTATCAACATATAGGGAGCGTGGTAGAATATATATATATATAATAATTCTCAGCGCTGACTATCAGTGTAATTTTAAAATCAGCCTTAAATTGTTAGCTCCGTTGGATAAAGCCGTGAACTAACAAAGGAGAAATTGATCGCATATTGCAGTTCAGAAAATACAAAAGCTATTGTTTCGTTTTGATCGTGGAACGAGTAGTATTTTTGATAGTGTGAATGTCCCGCTCCGCAGGGCTCGTCGCTGACGGAGGGCGCGCGCGGCAAGCGCTCCAAGCGCTCCGGGCCCGGCGCCGCGCCCAACGGGAACCACGACGCGCACGACGACGCCAAGAACGTACGCCCGCATGCACTACCTCACCACCTCACCACCTCACCTGACTGAGGATTTCAATTGATATAATTATCAATCTATTCTGCTAATTGGAAGCTAAACTTATTATGAAGATGCGTGTTCCTAATTCGAAATACACGTACCCAACTAAATTAATGTCAGAGCGATTCCATCTACCGTGTATAATAAAATTATATATGTAATGTATAGGAGGGTGAGGCGCCTGTTACTCCCACGACTCCAAACCCCAAGAGCAGCAAAAAAGAGAAGGAGAAGGACAAGGCGGCGGACGATGACGACGACGACGGGACCTGGACCGTCGACGTTAGTGAGGCTGCAGTGCGCGCGCGCATGCAGGGTCAGCACACACACATACTATTTATATTAAAAATCTGTAACAATTTATTTTAAATTAATGCATTTTATCTTTTAGACATAGTAAAAAGTATTCAAATATGAAATCACGAATGCAATTTCCACTAGACATAATTATATTTGTTATAAAATGTGCACAATACAGATCTGACGGAGGGCGCTAAGATTATGACGGTGTCGGAGGACAGCGAGAAGAACGAGAAGCAGCGCATGGACCTGTTCTACGCCTACCTCAAGCAGCGCGCCGCCAGCGGAGACGTCGACACGCCCAAGGCCATCACCGAAATCCTGCACGAGGCCGAGCGGTACGGGCCGCCTATGTTTAATACCATTACGTCGACCGATAGCAACGTACTCTACACTTTCGGTACTCGTTTGTAAAAAGCAGACTAGTACCATCAGTGTTTCGGTTAGGGTATATGAGTCGGCGCGCCCGCAGGCTGGAGGTGAAGTCCAAGGCGCCGCTGGTGATGCTGGAGGTGCTGGTGCGCGCGGGCAGCCTGGCGGGCGACGTGCGGCGGCACCGCGCGCTGCTGCTGCGCTGCACCCGCGGGGACGCGCGCGCGCAGCGGGCCGTGCTGCACGCGCTCACCGCGCTGTGCGCGCTGCACGCCGCGCTGCTGCCCAAGGTGCCCGCCATCCTCAAGCTGCTGTACGACGAGGACATCGTGGAGGAGAAGGTCATCCTGGAGTGGGCCGCCAAGCCCTCCCGCAAGTACGCCAGCAAGGAGGTGCTGGCCGACGTGCGCCGCCGGGCCACGCCCTTCCTGGAGTGGCTGCTGCACGCCGAGGAGGACTCCAGCGACGGAGGGGACTCCGAGCACGACATCGAGGTGGGTCGCCGGCATTCCTATCGCTTTTGTATCGCTCTAAATATTTCAATATTGTTACCCTATCTATTAGGCTTTCCCGAGGGTATGTCACAAAGCTCGCGTCTCTGAGTTAGCAACCCTACTATTTATCTAAAATAATATCTAGCCGGAAACTGAGGGTCGTTCTTTTCGGCTATTAATTATGGGGAGTTTCGCCGACAATCGCCGCGGGTTAAGCAACTGCAATACTGTGAACAACGTCTACAGAGAGGGAAGCCCCTCTTCTCGGGAATATCTCTTAGTCGATACGACCCTCGCGACATCCAAGGATGAATTATTAAAAAATATATATTAGAATGTGTTATAATTGAATATCGGTGAATGTACATAATGAGCCCAGCGCTAATAGTGGTGCTCCCTCAGATCGAGTACGACGACCGCGCCAAGGCGACGCCCATCAAGGCCCTGGCCGCGCCCGCCGCGCCGCGCGCGCCCGACGACGACGACGTGGACGTGGACATCGACGCCATCTAGGGCGCCCGGGACCCCCGGCCCCGGGACCCCCGGCCCCGGGACCCCGCGCCGCGCGGATACCATGCGCACTCCGTTTCCTGGGACTCCGTGTTTCTACATTTTTTATATTTGGCTGTTATCATCGGATCGAGAGCTTGAGTCGTTCGAATTCAAAACGCTGCATTTATTGGAACTACTGCCTATCCGCCTTCCGTTGGATTCTCGTATATCGGATACGATCGTGTCTCGAATTTATACACAAATTTTAAATTCTAATAATGTTCAGTCGATAGAAATCGCCATCTTGTTGCGAAACAAAGTCGGGACCCGTTGACATCGAGACATCTAATATGTAGTTCACCCTATCTTAAATTCCCTTCCAAAGTAATTAGAATAGGTATAGATGGATCCTTTTGTCCCATGCGGGAGGTGTAAAGTTGTTTTACTCCACTAGATGTAATCCAAATTAATTCAAAATAATGTAGAAACACCGTTCGTTTAGTTATCTATACATGTTAGAAATAAACGTAGACATACTGAGTGTCGTCTGCCAGTGTGTATGTGGATGTTAGACATCTAAACATTTACATCTTCAAATTACCATTGCACTAGTTTGCAGTGTAAGCAAAGATGGTTTAAGGCAATTATAATTAATTCAATTATACATACATTAAGAATTACTTAACTAGAATTATGGCAGTCTAACTTGAGTATCAAATTTATAATACCCGCGACACAAAATCCGTAAACATAATATTTATAGTAAGATTTAAATGAACGGTGATTCTGAAATCACTATATTCAAAGCTTAATACTAGGGTGACTGTTTATAGGAAACTATATTTTTTCTTATTTCCATCACTATATGTTCCTATATATAGATTTTTTTAATGTTGTTTTTAATCAATTTTTTCCGATATATATTTTGGGACGCAGTTTTATATACATTGGTGTAACACCGCGCGGTACTAGCGAGGAGCTCGTGCGGTCCGCCGCTGCCGCCGCCCTAGGCGTGCCGGGATCAACTAGCCGGGCAGATCAGCCGCGCTCGTACTCCTGGCCTGAGGCAGCCGCACGCCTGCATGTCGCTCCTCTCGATAGCTACGAATTGTCACAAAACTGAGAAGTGTTATCAAATGTACCAGCAATACGGACTGTAACTATGGCAATATGGGTTTGTACGATGTTTAAATGTAATAGAAATTGATTCATTTAGTATTACAATTGTAAAATCGGCAAACATTGGGTTGGGTAACTGGCGATGAAATAATGGTAATGCGACATATTGTATAGAGCGGTTACTCGGCCCTGCGTACTTTTATATGTGTATGTAATTTAGGTTAGTTTATTTGTGATGAGGCCCCTACACGCGCGCGCAGTTCTCATGTAATATATAGGGATACGATCGGCCGCCTCGCGACAGACGAGCAATGTTTCCTCTTACTATTAACTATTATTAAAATAGAATATTTTGAAAGAAATTGCCATCTGACAATTTTATTAGATTGTTTTGTATTCAATACATTTTGGATTCTGATTTGTTGTTTTATTTAAGTTTATGCAATCATTTCACAGACTTGAACTGCACATATTCTATTGGGGTTGTGATTATATTGTAGCGCAATTATTAAAATATCAATTTTGATGACTTATAAACAGTCAGATGTGATTTATAAACAGTCGGTTATTAACGTGTATCTTACACACAAAGTATCTAGGCTTCATAAAAATAGTATCACTGTATATTCATATATGATTTGGTAAACAAAAGTAAATGAGGTTAAGATAATATGATTTTATAAGCTTACTACAATATTTACAACTAAGTACAACATTGTATGGGGATGATACAAATATTCAGTCTTTGATTATGATCAATATCACTTTAGGATAATCAATTGAGAAAACCACGCAACTATGAAACATAATTATTATCTACAATACACTCTCCTTTACTATCTTTGAGTAACTTGACCACAAAAGTAGCGATCTAATTCATAAATTATAAATGCTATCTGCAAAATTCTATTTCTAGTGCCTTTTAGGCTTTAGTAAAACAAAATATTTTTGTATTTTGTAAGATTGTTAAATAAAGGTTATTATTCGTCATGATAAGTTCGTCCATAATTGCACAAACAAACCAGAAAACTCAAAGAGATTACCGAAGCGTAGCCAAGAGACGGACGATAGAAGGTCTACATCGGGCCCATGAAGAGCCTTGTAGAACCGTCCGTGTAGCTCCTTGTTTT
Source organism: Abrostola triplasia (assembly GCA_946251915.1). Classification (NCBI taxonomy): domain Eukaryota; kingdom Metazoa; phylum Arthropoda; class Insecta; order Lepidoptera; family Noctuidae; genus Abrostola; species Abrostola triplasia. Next base: position 550,040 of record OX276434.1, on the reverse strand, counting down.
GTCATACATCCCTGCGGTCGTTAACACTTAATACCATAGCTTTGCACCAGTTCTCTTTAGCCAAAGAGATTATTATTTGTGTCTCATTTTCTTTACTCAGGCTATCAACCATGCGGAAGATACTCGGACTTTAAGGCTTACGTGGGGACAGGTCTAACACGCAGAGGCCCGTTGATAACTTTAATCTAAAAAGGTATGGGACGCCAGCTAGGGACACCACACAACTGCTCTATAACAGAACAGCCATGAAAAGTCCCCAGAAGGTGCGGGACTATTGAGAAAAATGGATACTAAAATGATTTGGTCTATTGTGTAATAGTTATTTTTAGTTTATGCTGAATATCAACGGCGTCTGCCTTTTACCATAAAATATGCAGTATATTAGCAGACGGTGACTCGCCACTCGCTAGATGGGCCCCCTAAACAGTCGCCACTATAGGCAACAGGGAGCAACACCGATCTGAGTGGCTAGGGGTGTAGAGCGGTGCGGCCCCGGTTTCACCATCGCGCGTCTCTAAGACTCGGAGCGGGTTTCCCCGCTATTACGCCATTAGACACTTTCACCCCTAGCATATTGCTCTGGCGACCCCTCTCTTTGAGAAGCCAACTAAGGCAAGAAAGAGCTTGAGAGTCCTGCGGGCGCTCGTCGGTTTCCACTCCAGCTACCCATATCGGGCAAACCGGAGAATAGTCCCTGATCGGCTCTCTGGGGTATCAGGCACGTTCTGTCGCCACTCACAAACAGCTCGCCACAAGCTGCCCTGCGGTTTGTGTGCTTTTACTGCAAGTCCTTGTGATATATATTTTATTTCTATCACGAGGGTTGGTAAAGCTACTATTGTGCCCTCCAGTGATACGTTATTTTCATGTTAAGGTAACGATGCGCCCAGAGGGTTATTATTATTATTACATACCACTTTAATATTGTGTTTACTGTTAAATGTCAAATACCTAATTGTTATGTCAAGTACATAGTTACATTATTTATTTTAACACTGACCGAATATGGTACATAACTCGGTAATATTATTTTTCAGCTTATTTTGAAATGAGATAGCGTAGCTAAGGGTTCCGTTTTTCCTTTTTGAAGTACGGAACCCTAAACATAATAGAAAAATCTTGTAAGTAATTATTGCTTATCATTCATTTATTTATTTATTGTTTGGAGTTTGACGTATACTATCTTATCTCGCGGATGTGGTATAACACCAAACTGTTATATCAATACTTGATTTGCCGTGTTTAACTATTTTTTTAATCTACCACACCACACCACACCACATTCTGATAAGTAATTAAAAAATATATAATAAGTATGTATTTCTTAATATATTATTAATAAGAATGTTTATCTTAACTAGTAAAACGGGGTGAATCGAAACTTAAGGGTGAATAGAAACCACATTTTGAAACTGATTTTAACATTAAATTATTACTTAGTGTTGTTGACGACCGCGAATGTCGTTCTTGCCACGATCCGCACGTACCGGCTGAAACAGCAGGGCCGCGTAGGTTCATCCATGACCGTCTCGCCGCGCGGCGCGCGTATCGCGTAGCAACCCTCATGGGCCGGGCGACGTGCCTCAACGCAACGACATACACATGATTGGTGATATGAGATGTGACGTGCTGGACACCACAGTTGAGTGACGCGACCGACAAGGGTTCCGCGAGCTAGCGAGACGAGGCGGCATGGCCGTACCGCGCTCACCCTGCCGACAGCTGCCGAGACGCGGGGGCTTTCGTCGTGCGCGACAATGGCGCTGCTCACTACCGCCAACAAATCAAACAAATGTTTATATTCGACGATATTTATTTATTGGAATCGTTCAGGGCATCACTGTCGGATATTTCGTTAAGTAGTGAGTACAAATTTTAAAATCGCCCGTCGGCGAGCGACGGCCTCGCTCGCCGGCGAGCTCACATGCGATTTCGTTTGCGACACACATTTTACACCGATCGACGTAACATTAACTCGTACGACGCGAGCACACATAGACAGACATACACAATTTTTATTACGATGCTTACTGTGGCACGACCGCGGCCGGCCGAGCTCGTCGTGTAAAATTAATACAAAGGAGAATGGGCAAATTAGTATGATGCTGTCCCCAGGCTGTATCACTTTGTCGCATGTGTCATTTTAAAGGTCTTATTATAAAAGCTTCATTTTATTGTATGACACCAACATTGACATTTAGGCAGGAAAAGAACTATGACTTTTTCTTTTTGATTTATCTAGAACATCATCGAGATAAATAATGTACCTATTTACTTTTATATATACTTTTGTACCTATGTTACACACAACATTCATACTCGGTGAAGAGTATGTTGAACTGCAAAAACAGTCGGAAGTATTTTTGACTAAAACCGTTAATCTGGTCTGGTACTTCTGATTACGATATCGAGAAACTTCCGAAAAAAATGATATAAGTCACAACTTGATATAAGTTGGGGACAAAATGCCCATTCTCCTTTCATTATATAAAATTAAAAACGTCATTGGACCGCAAAAATGATACAAAAATTATAACATTAATGTCTGTACACTATCTAATACGAATAACTCACGAAGGAATTTATACAACAGAGAAGTATTAAACCAAGCATTCTACATTTTCTCGGCGTTACTTTCGGTTCTTCTCAACAACAACTTGTGATGATTCGTATTAGTCTTTAATACATTAGTACAATACTCTATCTCATTCTGAAGAGTAACCATAATGAGGAAAGCTACATTAACACGATCGTGCATTGAAAAATATCTATTGCTTTAAAGTACGAATAAATAATAAAATCTCTTTTTTAATCAGTTCTGGGCCATTGGAACTACAAGTCTAGAACTACAAGGGAATCTCCCATTGTAGGACGGCATCGTCGTCGATGTTAGGGAACAATATTTTCATAGAGCACGTACGAGTAGTCAGATCGGTCATCTCCGTTTACAACTCAGCAAACGCTTCCTTACTCTTGCATATTTTTTAATACCCTAATATTCTCAGTTGACTTTCTCCTATACATTACTAAAAATGTGAAAAATATCAAAATGAGTACACCGGCGCTGACGCCGATGCCTATTAAAGCCGGCTTGCCAATGGAGGTTTGGAGACCAGCTCGCGATGGATAACATAATTTGCCAATCTTGTACGTGAGGGCACGTCCAACTTCGACTTCAACTTCGGGTGTATCAACGCCGTCGGGAAGTTCATCGGGAGATGGAGGACGGCAAGTCAACTGATGTCTCGACAACGACGTCACGTTACATAAACTATCGCCTATGTGAACCTCTACATCACTCTCAGTACAAGCTCTGTCCAAATTTTGACCGTTAATAATTAAATACTCATACTTGTAGTTCTTTACGCCCTCGTCAAATTTCTCATAAATAGGATCTGGATAAAGTAGGAATGCTTCGCCTGTTTTGCTGGTCAAATTTTGCACACTTTGAACATCGTCCATATTAAAACCGTACTCTAATTCTAAGGGTCTATCGGGATCTAGACTGAGACCAGCACTTTCTATTCCGGGAGATTCACAAATGAGATGCGATTGGAAATCTACCCTATAGCAAGGGGCAATGTAAGGTCTATTACCGTGATAGACGTATATTTGTGGAAATTGAATTGTGTGGAAATTCTGTCCGGTCACTTTGATGTTTATCCCGCCGGATAGAATACCCTTTGGTTGTTTTCTTTGCGTCGTTAGTGGCGGACCGGACTCTACGGAAACAACAATAGGGTCCTCCATATATTCAAACTTTTCTCGTTCTAAAGTTCGTATGCCGTTATCGAAGCGCATACGTAACGTACCCATTTTAATTTGGTATGATTGGCTAGTTCTACAAACAGCTTCCTCGTGCGATACAGACAGTATGGCACACGGCAAGTCGTCTATAAAAGCTTGTATGTTACTTCCTGCGTTCAGATATTCGCCTTTTATACGTAATTTTGTACCTCCGGATTGGGGACCATATTTCGGTTGAATAGAATTGATTTTCGGGTTAACGAATGCATAATGATGTTTAGATTCTCCACGATAATCCGCGACACGAACTACTACAGGCCCGTCCCGAGGCACTTCATCACCCGGTCCGTCTACGGTACAGACTATTTGTTTTGTTTTTACGTAAAGTTCAATAATAGGCTGGCATTTTATTCCAGCTACAGTAACACCGTTATAGATATCAGATATATTACGGCCTAAGTTAATACCTTCAATGGTAATATTAGTACCTCCGTCCCATGGCCCTAACTGAGGTCGAAATGAGTGAATTTCTGGATTAGGACAAGTCTGAGTACGATTTAACCATACACTGGGGTCACCGCATTGTTCTTGTACTTCACATCTTTTTGATCCTTGACACCAACCACACCCAAATTTCTCCGGGAGTGCGAGGCACATACCACAGTTATCTGCCATGTCATTACAACGATAAATAAGTATATGAGTATTATCCGGATTATCCAGAGGCTTCCATCCACCCCATATGACAGCGAAAGTAGCGGTAATATTTGAAGCACGCGATGTGTAAGTAAATTCTACAGCTTGACAGCGAATAGTGTCGCCCTGTAGTTGAGCTAATACACGAGTCTCACGGCCTTCTATATTGAATAGACAAACTAACCTAGTCTGTAAGATAAATTGACCTACTATATGGACATTAACTTGTATCGCTTTCTTTACACCGGATGGAACTAAAATCTCGTTTGCGCCCTCGGGCGTTGAATTTATAGTGGGACAGAAACCGGGTCCCGAGCGATAACTAGGGCCAATTCTACTGACACCGGTTACTAATATATCGTTGTGACAATTTTGAGCTGTGTCGTGTGTACAACGGTGACCGTCGACACACCAGTCACAAGGGAAGGGCGAGCTGACGCATTGAGTGCACGACCTGTACGTGGTGCAGTCAAAGAAAGTAAAATTAGTGGCAACGAAATCAGGCCCCTGAGTGGTGCGCACCGACAGTTTCGCCGTAAAGTGATGCTGACCGGCTGGGATCGAGGGGAGCGTGTCGGTGCGCGGAGTGGTACAATTAACGCCATACGGTCTCTTTGTAGCATTGGTTATCAAAGTACGGTCTAAAGCTGTAAATGCACACACAAGTTGGTCATTGAGCGTGGGCAAGTTTTCGATAAGTAAATCTAACGTTCTAGCAGTCGTTCGTTGCAGTTGATTTGGTGTTACTTGAGTTATAGTAGTGCAACGGCCGCTGCGATACGAGATCCAATACAGTGGATCCTTAGCTGCATCTTGACAGTCCGATCGCAGGCTGCACTTATTCTCTAAAGAACACCATCCACAATACGGGTCTTTGGCTCCGAGACATGTTAAGCATGATTTATATACGCTACACTCTTGAACTTTCACTTTAGACACTTTACGTTCAGTCATCACATATAAATGCATAAATTGAGTATCGAAATACAAGTCTTTGTTTACAGCGGAGCCCTCGTCGACGACGATGTCTCCATATTCGAATGCGGAAGTAGCACTCTCAACGACAATTTTCTTGAGGTGTCCCTGAGCGGTGCCGGCAAACACGACAGTGTAATCGCCGGTGGCCGTTGCCGCAACCGCTGTTAGCCTCTTGGAAAACATAGCCACAGGAACCGCTTCCACTGGCTGCTCACCTCCCAGAGGAGTATTCACATCTAGCCCACAGAAATCTTCACTGATTGATTGCAGTTTTGTTCCAATACATGCATGTGATGGTGATATGAAGTCAAGACCTCGGGAACCATTACCACTGAAGCATGTTTTTATATTCTGCACGAATTTACGGCGGATAGCTTTAAGGGAATAAACACAGAGGGCCGACAAATCGGAAGGAGTATTAGTATTAATCGATTCACTCTGACTGAATGCAGCGAATAGCACGTCATGTTGAGCAGTTATCCCTAGCTCTCCTGCTAAGACAGATCCCGCTTTTCCAACGAATGCAGCTTGCACCAGGTTATAACCATAGTTTCCACCTCCTTCTCCAGTACAAGACATAGGAATTTCAGTGTAGGAATAATAGTTTTCATCATCATCACAGACTCGGATCAATTTACTGTAGTATGTGTCCGAGCCTACACCTCGTAACTGGGTCGTCAAGAAGTAAGTGAATCCTTCCGAATGGAAGCCGTAGACGTAATTGATAGGATAACGTTCGCGAGATAATGAGTTGACAAACATCCTCGTACCAGTTGTAACCGCCGTTCTAGCAATCATAAAAAGATCGTCGTTGTCTTCGAGAGATCGACTGCTCACAGTAGGAACATCGGAGCGGTTGCTCAGATGGTTGCCCGTAAAAGTAGCTCCTACATACATAACTTGCGTCATCGGTGGATTCGGTGGTCCCGGCGCAATGAATGTCACTGTGGAGGCGGTCGCATTGTTAGCCACAACCGGCTCACGCACTTCGCGCACAACATAGGAAATATTATTCATGTTTCGTACAGAACACAGCCCTTGCAGAACTGAACCACATGTTATCAGGCGGCTAGTCGCGTAGTCTATTAGAAGAGCTTTATTTACATTGTCCGTCGGTTTCTTCTTATATTTACAGGGCCATTCAAAGGTGCAGAGGGCGGAGTCACGGACGGGACCCGTGATAATCGACTGAGCGACATCCAAATCGGGGGAGAGTTGATATATTCTGTTGACGGCGCCGATGTACACCAGGTCGGTGTTGCGATCGACAGCCAGATGATTGAAGAACGAGTAGGGCGCCGTCACGGGGTCGGAGAAGGTGTGGACCACGTCTTGCGAGGCGCGCGCCCCGGCGCACGCGGCTCCCAGGGCGAGCAGCACGCACCACATGGCGCTGCCGCTTGTGGCCGGCACTCTACCGCGCGCGCCGCTGCCCACTCGTCGTATTGCTGACACCAACTCAGGCGCACTGCCCGCGGTCACGCGTCGGCCTAGCCGCCGTTGTCGCTTCGTTTCCATCGCACCGCACCGCTCCGCCGCCTGCTAGTCGCCTACTACTACTACTACTACTATACAATGGTCCAGTGAAGCCTGTTAACGATTCGACGATAAGGACCTATCGCGTAATTTACGATTATATGTAACCGCAGTGCGCACGAGTAGGTACACGTTTTGGCTCGGAGAGGTCCAGTGCGGTCGGAGCGAGTTCGCCAGCTTTTGCGGGGACACGCAGTCGCCCTCATCGGTTCCAACATATTTTTACATTAATAGCATGTCGTTACAGAACGAACATATAAAAATCTATTTTTTTCAATTACACTTAATAATTAATTTTCAGACTAAATCAGTCAAAGTAACATTACAACGACCTTAGTATCGCTCTTTCATTATGCGAACGTCTTAATGGAAGCGTTCTTCATGCTCTTCACTTTAGTCGCTTAAATTGTCTTGAAAAGTGACTAAAGAGAAAATATAACTTAATGCTATATTGCATCTAAGTCGCTAGAAGTGCAACATTCAACACTTTTTATTTCCTGATGAATTTTTAACCACCCAAACGAACTCAGATCGTAAAATGTCGCGTGTCGCTGCCAAATGCATTCGCTTTGTTAATAGTATTAGAGCATTCTCATAAGTAGATTCTTTTTGGTCTGAATTAGTTATTAAATGTAGGATTTGGTACCGACTTTAACTTGGCTTATGTAAAGTAAAGTGAATATTTTTTTTTCCCAATCTCATAATAGGTGTCATATTGTCACTTTTAAGTTTGTGTTTTTTGAAGCCGGTTTTTATTTTATTACAATTTTTTATTTAATATTTTTAAAATATTATTTATCGTTACTACAATTTAGTATATTAAAAATAAGTATATTAATCTGTTGTTATGGAATATAAAATGTATAACTTTTTATAATTATTCATCCATACTAATATTATAAAGGCGAATGATAGTAAGTTTGTAAGGATGTTTGTTACTCTTTCACGTAAAAACTACTGAATGGATTTTAATGAAATTTCATATGGAGGTAGCTGACACTAGTAATAAATAGACAATAAAAAAAAACTTACGAAGTGCCTGTCATGTCCTTGTTCGTTACTGATCAGACCGCCGTTGTTTGTAACTCGGTTTTTAGGCGGCGCCGGCGCAGGTTTGCCGAAAGCCATCTCGACCTCGTTATGGTATGAATCCTTCCCATCTTTGTGAACTTCGTTTACAATGTCAGTTTCACATGATCCCTCGCCATTGTTACACAAATACAAGACACAGTATAAAATGTTCTACACAAAGTTTTCTTTGATGAGTTGAGATTATTTGATAATTAAGTACGATAAGTTATTGTTGTAAGTCGCACGCGCATACGTCGCGTACGCTAGCTCTCAAACTTGTCTGTGATTTTGAGTTGAGAACTTTAAAAATAACTAAACATAGCGCGGCTTCTTTCGATGGACAGTCAGTCGCCTACGAAGAAATTATAAATATTCTTCTTCTTATCGCATAGTTGATGAACAACCTGGTCAGTTTAACCGCCTGAAGGCCTCTGACATGGCGTAACACACCGTTGAAATATCTCTCAGGTGTGCAGATTTCCTCACGATATTATCGTTTTCCGTTTTAAGCAACGGATAACTAATTTATAATACGCAAATGAATTCGAAAAGATATTGCTGCGTGCCAGGGTTTGAATTTGCGACTTTAGACTTGGCAGTCCAACGGGCAAACCACTCGGTTATTAGTGCTGTAAAAAAAAAATATAGGGAAAGAAGGAAAGATCTTTTGGTAGAATTATTATTAATGGTAGGTGGAAGACTAATACGCACTAATATGCGTGGGTGGGAGATAACAAATGTGTTTCACATTTCTTCTCCCCATGACACATAACTGGGTTTTGGGGAATATTTTCTAGGTCGCAGAACTTAGTAAGTTTTTGATGTAGGTATGTGTGGTCAGTAGACATATTTAAGGAAGCAATAGAATGTTTGCATTCTATAACTATCATTATAATATTATGAATTACTAGATATATAATTTTCAGGGAGATTTATAGGAATATATAAGAAAAAGGACCTGAGACTAACCATCCCAACTAAGAGCTTCTTAGTATGGGAGCAATGAAACGAAGAACGAGCTGTTCGTTTCTAAAATGTCCCAAAACAAATCACGACATCAACGGGTGCGGGGTGATTGAAGTTGGAGTCCGCTTAAAAAAATATATAATTATCCTTGGAAATATTTAGTTGTTTAACATTGAAAGGTAATTTACGTTATTATTTATTTATGGTAACACTAAAAAAGTAGACGTACTTACATTTTGCTGAGTCTTATGATTAAGGATTGAATGGCTACGATTAATTGACTCAAGTTCATTAGCACGATCAATAGGCAACTTGAAAACATTTTGTAAATTGGGTACATAAGTATTCAACGAACCACGTCACTCCTCCCACCTTCCACTGGTACGGCTATCAAGTTTGAAACTCATCCCACTCTTGTGTGGCTAATCCTAAAGTGGTTAAAAATCATACAATAAGAGTTAACCTGTAGTAACCGCGTTCGTAATTAACGGTATAAATAGGTACCTATTGTAGCGACATCTACACGTCTACACTATTTTCCCAAAGTTTCGGCCGACTTGTAAAGGCCGTGGTCACGGGTTGACTGATGACAGCTCAGCGACGTCTTCGTGTCGTGCGGGTCTCACGGCCCGTGCGGGCCACTACCCTCACATCACTTTTATTAGTGTTAAGACCCGTTAACTCTTATTGTATGATGTATACAAACCGCGGAAATCTAAAAACTTATATGGTTTCAATTCGTAAGTTTTTGGTATTAAGATCCACAAAAAATCGTGATGATTTATCGGACTCAGGAGTCATTTGAATCAATGATGACTTATTAATAGTCGTTTAATATCCTGTCTGTCGCATAATAATTCCGTCCGATCAGAAATTCGATAGTAAAATGTATGAATCGGTGATCGTTATTATGTACCTACTATAGACAAAAATGTGTCACGAAAGTCAAGCCAGCGCAAGTAGGACTCGTCGAACTTGGCCACTTGGATACGAGGTAATAAAATCTAGATCGTGATGGTCATTTATGATTTGTAGTCAGACTTGAACTGCACATATTCTATTGGGGTTGTGATTATATTGTAGCGCAATAATTAAAATAACAATTTTGATGACTTAATTAATTTTACTTTTAAAAATGTGATACATTATATAAATAGTTCTTTAAAGGTTATTAACGTGTATCTTTGCCTGAATGTAACTTACGGTAACAGTTCTCACGCACAAAGTATCTAGGCTTCATAAAAATAGTATCACTGTATATTCATATATGATTTGGTAAACAAAAGTAAATGAGGTTAAGATATGATTTTATAAGCTTACTTCAATATTTACAACTAAGTACAACATTGTATGGGGATGATTAAAATATTCAGTCTTTAGATTATGATCACTTTAGGATAATCAATTGAGAAAACCACACAACTATGAAACATATTATTGCCTCTACAATACACTCTCCTTTACTCTCTTTGAGTAACTTGACCACAAAAGTAGCGATCTAATTCATAAATTATAAATGCTGTCTGCAAAATTCCTATTTCTAGATGAGTCTCGTGCATTACATTACATGTCACTGAGTTAAATGAGGGTGATGGTACAATGCTGGTAGCAGCATTTATGTAGCTTGTGATATTAACTATTATTAAAATACCCTACCTAGTCTACCTACACAGTATTAACATTTACAAATCGGTAATTTACACTATTAATAATTGTGCATGTTTCACAGACCACAGATTCTCCGTCGCACTAGGTTATAGCACAGTAAAGCCAATTCTTGTAACTTAAACATGTTATATAATTTATATGTCGTTTACATCTAATGGGTTATTGACGTATACGGCATAAACATTATATTTTACCCTGAGATTTATGAATATGACCCATTCTAAAATTACGATTGATTACAGTTCCCATGTCTTAAATAAACCCTGGTTAGGAACTAAGCTCCTATCCAGCTTGCTGCACGTTGGGGATGCCTCCCTGCTGCGTGGCCACGCTGAACGACGTGATGAACACATTGACGATGGTAATGAGGAACACTCCCAGGACGGTCATGTTATTTATTTTGTCCGCCTTGCAGATCTCCTTGTGGTCGTTCACGTCGTAGCGGCTGTTCATGATTAGTCCGACGCCGACTAGAACCTGGAAAGAGATAGGTTGCGGTTAAAAATTTTGGACTACCGCTTAGGGCACTTTTTGTACCCGTCTACCGTATTTCAGGAGAATTGCTTTAAATCATTTCACTTTTGAGTTTTTGTCAGTCAAAAACTTTTTAGTGTTGTGTACAACTTAATTTGTAGGTATTATATAGTTCGCACGTTAGCCTACTAGAAAAGTTCCAAATTGGCACTTAAACAATAATGAACTGTCAAACAAAAAATTAGAAGGTATTACAAAAGAGAAAAGCAAAACTCACTTGGAAGATAATACTAAGTGAGATGAACACTAGACTAGGATAATAGTAGGGATGTGTGGCTGAAGACTCCAGCACGTATCGGAGCTGGTTTGCGTTGGCCGATAGCAGCGCTAGGTCCATCATACCCTGGGCCAGGTTCTTCTTCTGCTGGTATGTGTTCACGTCAGGAATGATCTGAGGAGAGTAGGATACAATTAGGACACCTATTTACTCCACAAGCACCTGTGGGCAGAGATTACCTACGGCCTTAGATGTTTCATACTTTCAAGCAGCAACAACTTTTTTTTTTATTTAGTTTTATGTGTTGTCGAGAAAATAATTAATCACTTATTTTTTTCACAATCCCGGCATACAGTTTTCGCTTTATTTACTTTTGGCTATTGGCTTTGGAATTGGCCTCACTCCAGAATATCACCGATTTGGACAAAATATGTTTGCCAATGCCCCAAAACTTGTTTCACGATTGACCAGTAATCGTCCGTCGTTCATTTATCCTTTCTACATGAACTTTCATAAAAACAAACCTGTCTACCTCGGCTTGGTTTGGATGTTTTATACAAAGTGCTAACTTAAGTAGGTCTAGTCTTATTTCTTGATACTTACACCAGGAATGGGTGAGACCGGCCGTGAATCGCCAAACCTCGTCGCGAGGCCGTTGACATCTGTAAATACATAACATTAGTACCATATGCTGACTGTTATAATTAATGGAAGTTGGTTTTACAAACAGCTTGTGGCAATTGATCCTGGTTATCCTACTCTTTGTATTGGTAGTAGTGTGTAAGGTAAGCACGTATCGTTGGTTAGACAACAACCCTCTTACTCATTAAAAAATGACAATTTGAACTAAGGATTAAATTGTACCTGTCAATACCGTGTGCACATCAAAGAATAGAGTTGCCAATAGACTTAATACGGGGTTTAGTTAATGCCGGTATGATCCTAGTTTATGAATAAGAGGGTAACTGTTTAGGTGATTTGTATAAGATCATGATTACATTATGTAGAGTTAGTGCAAATAACGTAAAGGCGTAAGTAGCCAGTTGGTCGTGGCCAAATATTTAATCTTAACGGAACCTCGGATATAATTTATTTAATCACAATTTTAGTAGGTCGGTATTGCTTGCTTCATGCTTACTGATATGGGATGTATTTGCAAGGTTACATTATTTTTATATTATTAGTTATTGAGTGTTTCTATTAAGTAGGTAGTATGTAAAAGTTAAGATAATTTATATTTTTACTCGGATTGGAAACACCACACTAAATTTAGAAGAACATCGTGGGTTCAAGAAAATTCGAAGCCGAGATGCATGGTTATCTATCGGAAGAGTTAAGTGTTATACTATTACCATTGCCGCTATTGTGAACTAGTTATTCGTTGACTAAGTATGATATTGAGATTATCTACTCGAATTGGCAAACTCATCAAAGTAAACTGCCAAGTTTTTTTTAAACTTTCCTTACGTCGGTCACCTGGTCGTGACAGCGCGATCAAGATGTAAATTAAAAACAAGAAAGAATATCTACATCTCAAGAAATTTTTGTTTATCTAAGAAATTTTTGTTTATCTAAAATTCGGTCATCTTATACGTGTGTTCAGGAAAGTTTCGATAAATATTGGGCACTTGAATAAGGCACGTTTGGACATGTGAATTGTAGCACTTCTATTGGTTCTTGGATAACTATTTAGCCAGACGATTGCATTTATTTCTGGACTACAGTGCTACTTCATAGGAATTAGGAACGCTAAATCAACCTCGATTCGCCTCAGTAATTTAGTGTGACGTGCATTTTAGTTTGCTTTTTATAAGTTTATCCTATCGGCAACAAACGGGCATAAGAGTCACCTTGAAAACGGAGGCTCTTGGGTCTCGCCAAAAAGTCCGGTAAAGCAGATGAAGCCTCCATGAGGCTGACGGCGGCAATGTCTGTATACATTTTATTGTACCTAAATCTATAAGTAGATTTAACCAAATTCGACAGAAACTATTGAAGTAGTTTTCCTACACCCGTTATGAACGTTCACGTTACTAGCCTAAAAAATAACCGCAGGTCCATTTTAGACTTTCATCCAAAGAGTTTGTCGACTTATAGTTTTAATTTGGCTACGCTGCGCAAAAAGTTGGCCAGAAAGTATAATGTGTCGTGTTCCAATCACCGTATGGGTAGTCAGGCTCGTCATTGCCCCACGGCAATTTACCATCAGTGGCGACGCCTTCCTCGTGGAAGTCTGGGTGCTTCTCGCCGCCATCAAGCTCCGGGTCGTGCTCGCCGCTATCTGCAAAAGCCACATCATTCTTAGAAAACACGTCACTAAGAGAAGTCAGTAGCTACGGCCACCATACTACTTCCACAGCCACTACTAATTATGCATCCCCCATAGGTAAGAAGGGAGGGTTGCCATAATCCCCAGGCTTGGCAAGCGGCGTGGGGAACGCACTATTGGAGGTGAAGTTACAGCAGACGCTGCTGCTTATCTTCTGACTTATCCCTAAGTCGCCCCTTACGACACCCACAGGAGGAAAGGGGATAGTCAATTCTAGGCCAGATGCCAGTCGGCAGACCATGGTAGCCACTTTACGGTTCGTACGATAACCTAATGCGGTATTAGGTACTTGATGAGCAATGATTAAATCTTATGTTGATCTTTCAATTCGAAGATTAAAGAGGGCGTCAAGATGACACATATGTACAGTTGTCCGTTAAAGTAAAATTGTTCCACAATGGACATCCGGACGACGAATTCCAAGAGTCACGCACATTGCAATCAGCTCAATGAAACCTGCACGCACGAATAACCCATGCAATTATGAATTGAGTGTTATTACTTGTCATTACGTTTTTTTACTAGATGGCGCCAGTATTCCATTTGCTACTTTTGAAGTTCTGAGGATACGCAACACAAACTTAGGGACCTTTCAGATAGTTTGGAGTATAACTTTAAATTGGAATTTACACTGCTTATAACTCGTAATCACCTATGGAAAAAATCTGTGATCAGTGCTAGAAAATAACGGACATTATGGGAAAAATAATAACAAAAGTCCAGGGCAGACAATGTCCTCGACACTCGATACGTTTAAGAGAACACAGTCTAGGAGCGTTGAACACAAGAATTAGCATAATGACGTGTTTACTGAGTTATGAATAGGTCTCCGACGGTTTTTATATACTTAATACAGGTTATTTAAATAAATGTTGTCTCTCAAACAGTGCTTAGATAATTTTTGTTTGATAATCATTTATTTGTTATGCTTGGAATTCCCATTTAAGATTTTCGCATTAAAGTGGGTTTACACCGGCGAGGAAAGGTTAAGTAAAATTACGCTACCCCAAATATGGAAGGATGTCTATGTTCATTCTTTAGGATCTATATAAACCTGTTATAGGCCAACTAGAGTTTAGCAGACATTAAAGAAACTTCAAGGCTTCACTATTGGTATTGCCCGGAGGAGCAGTCAAAGTTTCCCTGTTGGGAACTATTTGTGGTCATATAGAAAAAGTTCTCATAGGTCCCTTATCAGGGCATTATGATAGGGTGCAATTGAGGTTTGTAGGACAAACTGCATACGCAGTTACTTGGTTCAATACGTCAACATGTGACAAAACCTAACAAACCTGATACATTTGTGTACGTATCTAGGTATCGCATTGACGCCACATCCGTCAGTAGCGGTAAAGATAACGCGACCTATTAACAATTAAATAATGCTATCAGTGCACTGAGGTACAACAATTGAATGACCGAAATGTCATAATTGTTGACCTTAATATGAAAACAAAGAGTTGCGTTGATTGCAATGTGCCAATTTATCGGAATTGGTTTATCTTTTTGGTAAAACAATAGTCTTTTTGTTTGCGTGAATTACACACACAAAAACACTTATATCCAGTTAACATTTCGTAAATTTAATGAGTTTTTGACAATAATTTCTTGTTTTCAAGTGTCAAGATAAAACTGTAGGTCTGTAGCTAACGTACGCCTACAGTAATAAAATTAGACAACGTTCGCATTGAAACTATACTTAACCTTGTAAACCAGAAATGAATTGCTACTCAATTCTCAAATAATATCTATGTAAGTCTAAGTACCGCAATGCAAAGTACAGAATAAATCTAACTGCATGCTTATATAGTTATCTCGTGGTAGATATATGATATCGGCTAGGTGCTGATCTGATCTGAGGGTTATTACTCCTTAGGTCCTTACGTTTTTGGGTAACTGTGTTGTCATTAGGTAAAGTGTCGATTATAGTATTCCTTACCGTGGTCGTGTCCCTCGAGTCTGGTTTCTGTAGAGTCCAGTAAGCCGTCATCGATGCCGGGGTACGGGGTCGCGTCGTTAGGGGGATCTCCGTCGAGGTCGTCGATTTCGGGACCTGGAGAGAAAACACCTGGTATTTAAGTATAAAGAAGTTTATAAAACAAAATGTATGTACATACTTTCGCAGCGTTAGAAACAATAGATTTGGAAACCGGTCTGCTTTTTACCAGTTTTAAGAAAAGATGGAGGAGGACTATATCTATAAGCCAAGTTGTCGTACCACTGACCGGATTGGTTGGAAGCTTAAGAAGTCCTGCCTTTGTCCGGTTACGACTAGTAAGACCCCTCTCGGGGTTGTTGGTATAATTGGCAAATATCCCGGAAAACAAAAAACAATCCACTGACCAGCGAGCGGCGGCAGCTGTCGGTCTCTTGACGGCTCCAGAAGAGGCTGCGTGGGCCGCTCCATGTCGCTCTCACCCAAGTTATTGTTGTTGCTGTTCTGCTAACAAATCATGTACATATAAGTAAGCAATCTAGGTTTTGCTGACAGCTAATAAATACGGTCATCATTTGCTAAAGAAAATATATAAATATATTTAGAAAATTAAAAAAAACGACTACCATGTCCAAAAACGAACCAAGTAGTAATTTTATTTCTTCTTAGATAAGACAGTGTTCCTCAGAACGGCCCCCTGTTTGCGGTGAAACTTATTTTTCACTTAAACACTGACACTCCATCCGAAATCGGTTCAGGCACTCAAAAGTTATGGTGGTAGGTTTAAAGAAACGCTCACACATTACATGAACCCTAAAAACACTACACTCCTTTCCCATTATAAGTGAAACCGATATATCCAGTCTATGTAATGCTACCACTTTACAGCCTTATAGGAGAAATTCCTAGTGTAAGCATAACATAACATCACAACTATATTCCCCGAAGGGGTAGACAGAGGTGCACATATACGAGTAGTACACCCACATTTCGCCAGTTATGTTTATAGGTCCCAATGTAAAAGGGGGCGAGCCTATTGCCATCAACCGGGCACAAATCCAGACTCCGTGCTGCCACTGAAAATTACCTAATGGAAAAACCCAGTAACACTTTGCCCGACCCGGGATTCGAACCTCGTGCTCAGCAGTCGCGCTTAGCGACCACTAGACCAACGAGGCAGTCCTAGTGTGTAGCAATTTATAAAAAAACAAAAGCCTAGTTAATCTCATCGCAGACGCACCGGAAGACTTGACGTGAGCCAATCAAATAAATATGCATAAGGTATTTCATTGTACAGGTGTCAAGAAGTTGCTAATGTGATTTGAATATTAATTAATTAGTTGCTATAAGATATTATTGATTGAAGAGCAATGTAATTGATTCATAGCGACTAACATAGTTTCCCACATAAAGTACCTATGAGAAAAATTCGGCCTCAGTTGACTTAGAAAGTACGGAGCACCTATACCTAATTAAATAAGGGACGGGCCTTATATGCTGCTCTACCCCCATGATCTAGTTTACCCTATGCCTCTATGACTCGTAAACAATCGATTGTAAGATAATGACGTCTAAACGTACTTGCCGCCTAATAGAAGAAATCGTCCTCTACAATTATACCGTAACTCATAGGATCTTTGCCATTTATTTTTTAATTCTAGGTAACAACAGTCACTGTTTATGAATTGTATGACAGCTAACTCCAGCTTAAAACGCAACCACTGACCAAGACCCCGGGACTTTCCAGCCGCAGTGATGATACATGCGCAAGCGCAGGTCAGTTCTAAAAGCACTCAATGTGTACTTAACTGAATCCTTGTATTTACATCCGGTAGGGACTTAATTATAATTTAAATATATAACTTTAATAATGTTTTTCCCCTTGATTTCGTCATTCGGACTCGTTGATGACGGGAAGATTTCATGAAACACACCTGGCGTATAGAATAGCGGTTTAGAGGTTGACTATTGTGATAAGGGTTAAAGTTCGATACCTGTACACACCTGTACCCTGGCCCATAGTACCTACAAATATTTGTGTGGCCCCCTTACCATGGAGACATTCTTCGATGTGGAAGCGAGATCTTGCTTCGTTATCGGAAAATGTCATGGTAAGGAGGCTGTATACCTTTAGAAACACACCTACATACAGATACAGGTGATACTACTCTCAGGGGCGACGTGGTACTTCTGGAGTCCACGACGAGAATGTAGGATATCAGTCATTAAACACACTTGACATTAATTTGACGAATGAGACCTTGACCCAGCGACGCTAATGGTGGCGTTAATTAGTGTTAATGTCACTCGGAACCGATTACTTTTAACTTAATGATGTGCACGAATAATGAGAAGAGGCTTTAGCAAAAATATAAATCTAGGACAAGGAGTCCACCACATAACTAGAGAATATTTTGAAAGAATATATTACCACTATCGTTAAGATTTGATCGTCGTGCAAGTCATTACTGAAAGAAAAGCAAACGTTAGGATTCCATGGACTTTGGATCAAAGCATGTCGGCTTTCGGATGATAATGATGATGTAATTCACATTTTGCCTATCCACTTCTTATGAGATCGCTGACTGCATTATTTTTTTTTGTAAAAAAAGGACACTTTCGGACGCACGACATTTAAAACTCAAAAAAAAATATATTAGTACCAACTATTTTTCACGTGAAACAACAGGTTTTCATATAAAAAAATTGGCCTCATTTTAAACTTTCTTGAATAAGGAAAATTGTAACGAGAATGACTCATACAACTTTCAAATTAATTGGTCTGTTACTGGTCCAGCTGGTGTGAGTAATATTTATGTTAACTTTGGTAATCCCAGCTAGTTGCTTACTATACCCTACTAATTCTTTTCTGTTATTGATGTTCTTGGATGTGTGAACGATTACGTTCCACGATTTATTTCAGGACCTTTTCTTACCTATTTTTTCTGTTGTGAATACCCGGATTAAAAAGAAACAAAACCTGCTATAATAAAGCAAATTAAATGTATAATCTTTTAATTCAAACAAACAATGTATTGATTCAACTTCTACAACAGTCCAATCAACCCCTAATCTGCTCGTCATTTTGTTGCCCTTCTACCTCTATTTTTGTACATACGGTGCATTAATCTTTGTCTCTCTATCTATCACTACATGTGTATCACGATGGCTATGGCCTGCAACAGAGCCCTGGTAACCTCGTGCGGCCCCAGCCTCGTCACACATTATCTACCACAAAGTACTGCTGTAAATAATTACTTGTAGAAATATTTCCAAGTGTAATGTCATCTCGTATTGAAATGAAATATACTCAATAGTTGAATATTTAAGTAAGGAATTTTACCATGAGCAGATCATTATTTTGCATTCCAATTGGTATTTTCGGATTTCGGAAAAGCCGCGACAAAGATTTCCTCGTAGCGAGATAGCCTAGACGAGACTATTGATAGAATAGTGAATGTAGGTAAAGTAGCTACAGCTATAGCTAGTTTAATAGATCAGTTATCTTATATTCTACATCATTTTGTAGTGTTACAAAACTGCTCAAGTCTAACTCTAACCCTACGCGCTAGAATCTCAAAAATTAAGGAAAATCTGCTGATAATTCTAATTAAGCATGTAAACAATGTACAACGTTATGCAACTATTTTGATAAACTGAGTCATTATTCAGAAACAGCAGTTTTTTTGTGTGTATGATGAACGTATGGCGTTGTATATGCCGTGTTAATATAATGAGTCAATGTGTGGGCGGGGGGAATGAACTCTGCTCAATGTTCACATCTAAATAGTGCTAAACAAAAATATATTTATGATCAATTTGAATCAAATACTACGTAAGGGGACTTAATCTTCACGCCTGCGCTCCATATGAGTTCTGATGTTCACTCCCTTATTTCCTAAGACACCTTAAGCAATACATACTTACGGTCCGTCTTAAGAAGGGGATGATAGGAGTACCTATATTATATCTAGGGTGAGAATAGCATACTTGCGCACTATAACAAACACTTCAGGAACTAGTAACGGTACCTTCACGTTCCCAGGGGAGAACATCAAGTTTATTTATAAAGCAACCTAAAAAAACAAAAAACGTAATTGTTCTAACCTTGACTGTTGACCACACCTACGTCATCAGAGTTACCTACAACCAATTACCTAATGTTCCGTTGGAATTATTTCAGCAAATCATGAAGGTTTCTGCGGTATCCATGATTCACTCAAATTAGCAATTAATTATTATGATTAACTAAATACATGGATTTATGTGGTACATTAGTAGTTTAATTACTTTGTATGGCTATATTGTGGTAGAAAAAATGGCTGCAAGTGACTATCTATCCTCAACAACTTTGTGTATGCACTTAGCCCCTTTTGCGGATTACAGAACAACTGTTTTCCTTTTAGAGTGTCTTATCTAAATCGTTTCGTTAATATAATGTAAATCTTACAAAACTATCTCAATTTTGGTAACAGTTAACAATCAAAACAGTAACTCAAAGTCGGAAACTCCGTCTTTTATTTCTCACCGCGTTTCCCCATTTCCTCTTACAATTATATATTAAGTAATACAAAGTTATTTAAATATTATGACGTCTACACACGGTAAACACAAAATTAACCAAACCGGTGTCTGTTTACATACACGTCACACTGGGAAACCTCACGAACATCGACATTCTATTTTTTACACGCCTCTTTAGAAATAACAGGTATTTTCGGTACTGTTATTTATTGACTACGAAGAAGTCAGAATCTACTAGATATTATCATTATAGATTTGGTGTGTGTTTGCAGTTGTTAGATAGATGCAGTCGCCAACTATTGAACCAAGAAAATCGAGATACATTTATTCTTATTCTTATTGACATAGTAACTTTTAACTACTTTTTCTGTAATCTTGCAAGTCATTATGTATATACAGATAAATGACTTATTTGTTAAATAAATATATTCGGCAAAAGGCACATCCCGAACGGAAAAGGGTTCATAGAATACTCACAGCTAAATTATACTTCAGTTTAATAAATAAAACCAATTACCTACAATTTGAGTTAAAATCATAATTTCGCTGAATGTAACTTCCAGTTGTCACCCCACAGGGACCCCCGCTTTGCACACAAACCTATGACTATGAGCAAATGGTGCAGGGAAACAGAGCACCGTCTAAGTTGAGGATAAGGCACTTAGCAGCAACTGAATTGTTTTCTTTGTTGTTTAACAATATTTGAACAACTTAATTACTATAATAAGGACTATAATTAGTCGTTTAATAAGTAAAACCAATGTAGGTGCGCCTCCGCTACGTGTAATGCCGCGTCTCGCTTTCACAATGTAAAATGAGCTGCTTTGTAAGAAGGCAGAAAGCTTGCAAGCCGTTAATGAAGGCTGATAGTTACAGCAGTAGATAAAGATTACAGGTTACTTCAAGCGGTTACATTGCGTACAAACCGTACAGTGATACGGTAAGTATTTTCGCAAAGGCAAACCAATCGCCCGATGAAAGATATGGGGCGACTGGAGGCATTCATACACTGATAACATACCGAGTTCACGAGCGTGGTAAAATTGATTAATTAGTAAGGAAGTATATGTTGCTAGCTAACCAACAAGAGAATATCGTGAATATTGAGATGAAAGATAACCGATTGACATTTGATCTATTTTTTAGATTCGTGAATAACGATACGCGTTGTTCGAGTAACGATGTTTAGTATCTGGAACGGTACTAAATACCGGTACCCGAACAAAGATAACGATGTTTTGAGTAGCGTTTCGAGTCCCTGCTCCTAACCTGTTAAGATGTGTGGATTTGTATGTAAGAAGTCCTTACATGATTACATCAGAGCCTTAATATTTATAGTAAGATCCAACAGCTGTGTAGCCACATGTGTTCTGTTGCATAAAAACTGTCAATCTTACAACCTACATTGCGCACTATCTGAGACAAGACAATAAAGAATTACTTGTGCGTATCATCTTTTATTGAAACTTATAAGCCATATAGTATCTTATTTCTTTACAATATTTAATTTACTTTAACTCATTAAAGTCGTATTGTAGGGTAAAATTGTTTGATAGTAATGTAAATTAGCTGAGGCTCACGACTTGTTCTACCCAGTATTTTGGGACAGACAGAGGTTCAAGCCCCAATCTTCCTTTGGACAGGGTTTTGTGGAGAAATAATGGGGAGGCCTTTGCCCAGCAGTGGGACACCGAACAGGCTACATAACAAAAAAAAACCATGGAGTATAGAATTTGTTACCGGTTCTACTCCATAGAAACAACTAGATTTGAAGTTCTGTAAGTATTCTTTGTAGCCTATACGAGAAACATTAGAACTATGACTATGACATCATCAACAATGATTGGTTAATCATGCGAGATCATCAAATGCTTTATTCCTACCAGTTACTGATCTACAGGTAGGCGCTAGTTGTGTGTAACTGTGTAATGTAGTGACTACCAATGACAACGACCTCATGGTTGCGGAAATATCCGAGACATTACGTGGCACGATTACAACTCTATAAATACTCGTATTATAATATATTATTGTTACAGTATAGGGGTTTTATCACCTAGAGCTAATTATTAATTGCTTAGTAGCGTAGTTTCAAAGGTAAACTGTTACGACAAAATATGAAGGCTAGGTTATCAAATCTGGCAAAATATAAACTTAACAAAGTTATCTTTTGAGAATTTTAATTATTTCAAGGATATTATGTAATTATACTGTTGATGCTCACTCGTCTGCTTGTTTTTCAGATAAAATGAAAGTCTCAATGCGTCTGAAAAATTTTAATGAGTTGAAAACTAGTCTGCCAATACAGTTTTTTGTCGACCTGATTGGCGCAGTAGCGATTGGACTGCTGCGCCTGGGGTTGCGGGTTTGATTCCAGCCCGGGACAAAAAAGTGTGTGGTGCGCAGATGTTTTTCCCGAGTCTAGGTGTTTGTGTATGTCATGTTTCATGTTTTTGAAAAGCACCCACGGGAAGACCTGGTGAAATTCCTAGTGCGGAAAAAAAAACGTCGCCACGTTTCTTTTTTAGAAAATAAAGTTGCTTGCCCAATAGATGGTGTACACTTTAATTCGGATGAAATGGTATTTAAACATATAATAATATACATGTGTTAGGTATATAAGTATCTAATATGAATGTTAAAAATAATTACAATATGTCAAAGATGAATCTGCACGTGGGTGAGAGACAAAAAATGGGGCTCGCACATCGTCATAATAACTGGTTTTCAATGTATTTTTTGTAAGGATAAACTTATTAGACGAATATTGTATAGTGAGACAAAAATCCGATCTAATAAAATGATGACTTAATATGTTACTCAGCACCTACCTACATTTTTCGGATATCATACTAACTTTTAATCATCTATTATTTATCCCAGTCCTAGTCTCAAAGTAGCGACGTTTTAAATTGACAAAGGTACCAGACGTAACAAAACATCACGCCTGTATTCCCCAAGGGGTAACATCAGTAGTTACGGTTAACGTACCCTGTAATAGATAGCAGATTTTGATCATCACAAATCCAGACTGTTCTAGAAAAAACCATAAATTTAATGGAAAAACCAAACAACATCTGGCTTAACCCGGAATTCGAACCCAGGACCTCATGCTCAGCATTCGCGCCTGTAACCATCAGACCAACGGACAGTCAAGTCAGTCGGTAAACTAATAAAGAATTCCTGAAATATATTCGAGTGCGACCTTGAGTAGAGTCGTTGTTAGAGCATGTATTTGTTTAAGTAATAAATGGCGAACGTTCTGATTGCCGTGATATTGCCTCGCGTCCGCAGCTTTGTCCGCGCACACTAGTGATTAAAGTTCATTAAAAAGGTAATGAACCTCGTGTACAGCGCGACCAGAAACTGTTTAATGATAATTACATTTCTACTGCACCTATTGACTGTACTTACAAGCTAGCTCATTTAAATAGGACGAAAAGTGAGGACTCCTGTTTTGAGAACCAATTTTTGCATGACCTCAAGTGTGCCATGGTAAAACTACCTACTTAAAAAGGAGATAAATCTTCAACAGCACAGCTAAATAAGAGAATCTGCGAAGAGCTAGATCTAATTTCATGTTTTCGCTCATGTCTTTTTTTAAAACTTTAATTACTAAACGAGGGTTTAATCACACTTGATCAATTGATCATGCCACTAAACGCTCATGTTTATTCGGCTTAACTTCGTTTTGTCATGAACATGATTTTACAATTTCTACGACTAATATGCTACTTTAAAAATTACAACACAAGCGTAAAATTAAGTATTAGAAGTTTAGAGTGCCTTTAGACATAGAATTGTTAACATAATCGTCGAACATTCTAGTCATCCTTTTTTCAAAATGGCAATGAACTCGCCAAAAGACTGCCAGTGGCTTCATTGTCCTTTCCTACAAACTCATTCACGCTTTGATCAACGCATATCTATCATTCATTAAGTAGGGATCGTTAATTAATGTTTTATTGAAATAGCATAATATATCAATTAACTTTAATGAAGCAATTGATCCGAGCTGATAATGATGCAACCTTTCAGTAAGTCACTACTGTAATGTTTGTGTAATTCCTGTATAACTTGAGATGTGCAATACAGCTTACTTTGATGTGATGCCAATGTTGCGCGTGTTGTGATAAAACTGTTTCTTAGAAATAAAGGGGAACTGATATGTTGTACTGTTTTGATAAAAATAGTATAATTCAAGCCATTACCTCCGAATTATCGTAAGCGACATTTTGCCAAACAGCGATGCTTAGCACAAATTACATTTTAAATTTTAACGGACTCGGCTCGTCGACATTTCCCGCAAAAATACAAAGTTTGTGGTCAGCACAACGGTTTGCTATGTTTTAAAGTAACCGACATTATCATGTATATCGTAAGTTGCGCAATTATCTAAGAGTTGCAGCATTTAAAAATATAAAAAAACCTGTAAAATTTTGTTTTTATTGGTTACAAAAAGTCAGCGGTAATGGCTCGATTTCGAGTTATGTTAGTAGGATTGGAATAATGTTTTTATCAAAATATTTGGATGAGTGTGTGTGTAGTCTTGGCTATGACATGGTATGGTATTGTCATTTGGTATGAATAAGGGTATGAGGGTCTAATATACGATGGTAGTAAGTATGAACGTAAATAAAAATACCAAATAAAGCAGATACTTTTGATTCATACCGATTTTGACATTGCATGGAAAATACATGACTCGAACAATTGTTTTATTGTATAAGTAGTATACTGATTAATAATAAATTACGTACTTAATTAAATTGTCGTCATAGATTTCCCTATTACTGTACTATACAAAATGAGAGTTTGAAGAAATTTGTAAACAATAAATACTGTGGTAGGCCACTGCAAAAGCTTTGAAAGGTGCAAGAAAATAGTCTAAAATATGGACCCATGTGAAGAAAAGTACAAAGAGGAACTATGGACTCCAACGCCTTCTTTACATTGCATTAGTACCCGTCATTGGCATCAGACCATTTGAAAATGAAGATTGAAAACATTCGATCCAAGTGATGAATGCATTCTATACCAAATGAAGACTAGCATTCATAAAACCTTGGCACCCAACACATAATATCTTCCTCACTATCATTTTCTTCGCGTGGAATGAGACAGCAATAGTTTTAGAGCCCTTACAATATTGATCAATGAGTGTCCATTAGACAATAAGAAAATTGTATGCAAATTGATGACATCAAACTTGAATACCAAGAATGCGGGTCAGCATAACCGGTGCAGGAACATTTCGTTTGAGATAAAAAGTAAAACTCAATGAGGACTCATATTTTAATTAATTTTAAAATGACACGTGTAGAAGTGTCGGTCTGCTGGATGTAAGTTCTTATCACTTAGGTCGAATCGAGATTTCAAAATGTGTCTGAGTTCATGCATGCGAGACATACAAACTCGACTAAAGAAAATCTTTTGTAAAGAATTACTTATTAAAAGGAAATCACTTTTCAACAAAACAATGAAAACTATAAATTATCTTATAAAGACGTGTATGGTATCACAAAGACTTTAGACATGTGTTGCGTTACTACCATATTTGGAAAAAAGATACACGGCGGAAAGGAATTCGGTAGCGCATTTGTTGCCGATAGCGGAATATAATATTAGAGATTGTAGATTTGTAGGTCCAACACCACTGGTTGTTAGACTAGATACAGACCGCGACTTCGTTTGCGAGAAAAATGTTGCCGTACTTTTTCCAGGATTGGTGAACTTTAAAAATCGAAGTTTTCCTCCAATATAAAATTAGATCCAAATAATAAACAAACTTAACCTCTTATAATTTTATTAGGAAAGGTCCGTAAAACTGATTGCCTTATTAAGGAATGAAAAGCAAACTGACAAGGTCAACAGTTTAAAGAAAGGAATTAATGGTTGCCTAATTCATTTATCTAGAGTTCAAACAAAATCGAATCCTTAAAAAATAATTTGATGGCAAGTGCTGCTCAGGCTTAGTAACTAATACAAAGTAAACAAAGCATTGGCTTAGTAAACAAACATAGTCATCCTTCTACATAAAAGGAATCATTTTACGAAGCTCTAGAAGTTGAAGTTTTGAGGCTGCTGACAGCATCCTTCTAACCTTAAACCTGAAGATATCCTTTACGCCAAAAAAGTTTGTAAGAATTCAAGCTAATGGTTAATTAGCTAATTGCAAGATTAAGTTCATAATGTTCAATTAACTTGGTTAAAACCCACAAGTGCCCACTTAGCCCACATCCAACGACTATTAAATAACTGTAAAACATGCTACAAAAGTAAGTATGGAACCAGATATTTCAAAACTATGCACAAAAAGTTGATTGGGTGCGCTATTATCTTTCGAACTATGCTTGATAACTGCCAGGTCAGTGACCATAATTATAAAAGCAGTTTTAAAGTTGATAGCCTGGTATACCTATATTACAAACATGCAAGGATCATCCAATCGTTGAAAAAGGAATTACATCAAAATATTTAGCAATCCCTTAGATACAGTCAACAGCTGTGCAGTAACATTTAGATCTTACGAAAAAGATAAGGTTTGTATACTCTATGAATAAATATAGGGCATTGTATCTTATTACGCCTGTCGTCCCTAAAGGGGTAGGCAGAACTGTGCTCTCTTATATGTCGCTGCAAGTCACATGTGGCGAGACTATTCAAGTGTGACCCGAATCTCTTAAAGTGATAGAGCGCACATGTTAAGTCTGTGATGCCAAGATTACTAGAGTTTATTAGACAACTCAAATAGCTATTAAATACTTTTTTTTACAATAAGTTTTACCTCTGTCCCACTGCTAAGCAGAGGCCTCCTCTTTATTTTTTCACAAATCTCTATTGGCCATGCTATCTGCCATTTCCGGCTATTTCCCGCAAACGTGGTCTAAATTAAATTTTCTTTACGATTAAATTCACAAAAAATAAATAGACCATAAAAAAACTTACGAAGTGCCTGTCATGTCCTTGTTCGTTACTGATCAGATCGCCGTTGTTTGTGACTCGGTTTTTAGGCGGCGCAGGTTTGCCGAAAACCATCTCGATCTCGTTATGGTATGAATCCTTCCCATCTTTGTGAAGTTCGTTCACAATGTCCAGTTTCACATGATCCCTCGCCATTGTTACACAAATACAAGACACAGTATAAAATGTTCTACACAAAGTTTTCTTTGATGAATTAAGTACGATAGGTTATTGTTGTAAGTCGCGCGCGCATGCGGCCGCCCTCTTGGACGGCTGGTTGTAGACTGGCGAATGGCGAGAGCAAGCTCTCAAACTTGTCTGTGATTTTGAGTTAAACTCTAAAAATATCTAAACATAACGCGGCTTGTTTAAATGGACAGTCAGTCGCCTACGAAGAGTACTGACTCCACTGACTGATGCGGATTTCGCGTAAATATGAATGAAAAAACCCAGCCAGACGTCAGGTAACGAACTTGCTAAACAGATTCTTGATGGGTAATGGGTGAGTCTGTATAGTTTTGTTCAGTGTCAACATGCATGACTTGTATACCTATATAACCAAAAATGGAATTACGTCTACAGATAGTTGTTTTTTTTTCAAATAAAAATGTTTTGTTTTATCTCTAGATTCATTGAATGTTTACCTTGGCAAAAAAATATATTCTAGTTACTTTGTCAAAAAAAAATTATAACACCGAAAAATCTGAAAAGTAACAAATAATACACTTTTTTTATTTAACGGTAACATACCTACATTAGGTTAAGAAATAACAAAGTTCTTATCCAAATGTAAGTATACTAAGTAATGTTAAGTTGACGGGAACTATTGCCTTTTGGCGGGTTCAATTTCCGTATTTATGTTTCTGTCATCTAATAATATTTTCTTGAGTTGTGCTAAGGCCCTTTAGCATTTGATATGTCATGTCTAGCGCTGCGTTTGATTTATTTAAAATGTATTTGTAATCTTTTATATTGTTTTTAATATTGTTTAGTTTTTTGTTATAATGGGGCTGACATGTTTTTTTTTGTTAAATAAAAGCCCCTAAATAAATAAAGAATAAAAAAAAACAAAAAAATATGTCATGTCTGTAAAACGCATCCACGATTCAGTACACAGTTACACACTCTCAGTGTGGGGTTCGAAGTTTAATTAAATGGTCGTTTTATACCAGCATTTTACTTACTTATTGTTAAATATAAAATAAAGTCGCAAAGTGAAAGCGAGCCGTCGCTTCGTCCAGTGTAATGCGTCATCTCGCTCCCATAACGTTAACTGACTTGCTTTAAGAGTTCATGGTAAGGGGATTGTTTGTTTCTCTTCGCCAAAGCTTTGACGTGATCTTAGTCGAACAAGTTATCTACATTATGGCTGTGCTTATTGCCAGAAAACATTCTATTTGCAAATGTATTAAGTATCTATAGTTGCTTAATCCGGCGATTGAGCAATAATTACTACATGAGATTATGATAAATATATTATACATAATCGTGGTGAAATTGATAAGAGTATAATGGATAGCTGTCTGTTACTGTGACGTTTTAATTAGCGATCTGGAATGATTTAGGCAGCAATATACATATAGGTATAACGTAACATCACGCCTGTAATCCCTGAAGTGGTAGGCGTTTATACCTACATTTCGCCAGTTATGTTATAGGTCCCAATGTAACATTGGCCGAGCCTATTTCCATCAACCGGGCACGAATCCAGACTGCTACTGTGAATTACCTAATGGAAAATATAACGTAGTGTTTATATACTCTTTGGAAAACCCTAGTAACAATTTTCCCGACCCCGGATTCAAGGCGGGACCTCATTCTCAGCATTCGCAGTCACCGACCACCAGACTAAAGAGGCATACATAAATACCAAGCATTTATAGGATAGAGAGTACTAACGAGTTTTTGATCCGACTTACACCAGCTAACCGCAGGCTTCTTCTTCTTCTTATCGTATGGTTAAGTAACCGCAGGCGTCATTGTTAGATAGGTTTTTAGTTACTTTACTTTTACACTAGTACATACTATATTTATAGTTCTACTCAGCTTCGTGACAATTGGAAATGCTTCAAAGGCGCACTTTATACATTCAGTCGAAGCCCCTGCCAATCTTCTGACTGTCTAACAAAATACCACGGCATAAGCCGTTGATGTATCACATAGTTTCCAGCTGTTATCGACACTATACAGCAACACAGTGATACCTTGTTAATAAACTGAAAAACATCAAACATCATATTGACTGCCTTGTTGGTCTAGTGGTTGCTAAGGGCGACTGCTGAGCACGAGGTCCTGGGTTCGAATCCCGGGTCGGGCAAAGTGTTACTGGGTTTTTCCATTAGGCAATTCTCAGTAGCAGCACGGAGTCTGGATTTGTGTCCGGTTGATGGCAATAGGCTCGCCCCCTATTACATTGGGACCTAAAAACATAACTGGCGAAATGTGGGTGTACTATATGTGCACCTCTGCCTACCCCTTCGGGGAATACAGGCGTGATGTTATGTTTATGTGAACTGAAAAACTAAGTTACGGACATTAGATATAAATTATTGAATCAGTGATGTCTGCTGTTAATGATAACAAAAAACAGTAGTAACATACTCGTAACCAACTTTAAACAACAAGTAGCGACATCTAGGTTCACTATAACAAAACGCAACAGTAGATTCGGTGATATCATAATTCTCAATTCACGGTATCAGAGTTACGCACCAACGAATGCTGACTAAGTCTAGCTGACCCTGGCTGGAGGAATTCCATTGGGATTCGCTAGAAATCCTTAAACATAAATTAAATAAATTCAAGTAAATTAAATCATACTAGGGACTTTTTTAATTATGATAAGTCCTTTGGTGTTTTTACGGATTCAAGACTTGCTGCAACGGTCTACCTTAGGGTCGAGAATGTAATCGAAACTTGCATGTTAGTTGTTTTATCTACCACTCTGCATTCCACCATGGCGATATGTCATCATCATCATCGACAGCCGGAAGATGTCCACTGTTGAACAAAGGCCTCCCCCTTAAGTAAAGGGAGGGGTTGCCATAATCCCTACGCTTGGCAAGCGGCTTGGGGATCGCGGTAATGGTGGTGAAATTACAGAAGACGCTGCTGCTTATCTTCTGGATTTTCCCTTAGTCAGTCAGTGCAGTGCGATGCGCGGTCAAGTACGGTCGCGCTTGCGCTGCACAGTACGAATATTATATTCGCGAACTGCGCGGCTATAGCCGCTGCCCGTTTTCCGCTATGAGTTCCCAACCTCTCATAGCCAATGAAGTATTGGCATTCATTAAACATGCCATCGACTACATGGACGAAGTAAGCATCATGCAGATCTGCAAGTCCTCGTACAAGGAGGACGAGATTAGCAGTGCCAAGTTGCTGCTGTTCACAACGCTCGGCAAAGTCAGCCAGATGCCGTCTCGTCGAAGGGACGGTACAGAGAAGAGTCTCCAAGACATCATAACACTGATGAAGGAGACCGACCCTGACGATGTGCCTGAATTCGTGGCGAAGGACCTGCATAAGCTGCCTCCCGTCACTTTCGATCACGTCGACGTCACTAGGCTGCTGAAGGACATTACATTCCTGAAGCAAAGCCAGGCCGAGATGCAGCTAAAGTTGGAGGTGTCGAATAACACCATAAGTGATCTGCGCGCTGAAGTAGTGTTGTTGCGCAATGCAATTTCTGCAAGTAGGTCACCGACCGGCGCCGCTAACGTGAACACGCGTCGCGGCGCACAAAACGCCTCCATATGCAGTTTTGAGTCAGCGAGCTCAACTGCGTCACCGACTGCCGAAAATGCAAGCGTTGCACTTGCAACGCATGCCGCCGCCGTCCCTGCCTCGACAGCGGTAGAGACAACGCCGTGTGTAGGTGCATCGACCCCCAAGCGAGCCTACGCAGCGATATTAGCCGCTAACAAGCCTGCTGAGTTACAATACTCGCAGGCAAAGCAAGCGCTGAATACAAAAGGGGGTCAACAGAGCCGGTCGAAACCTAACAAGGTTTTGAAAAGGCGGGGTCCAGAGAAGGACACGTGCGACAAGGATGGCTTCATAAAGGTAGAGAAGAAGAAGAAGAAGAAGCCTCCTTGTCGGAACCAGTGCGGTACCGCGCTGGTAGGACCCAACATGCTGCTTCGTCCAGCAATCCCTACGACGCAGCTGTACGTGTCCAGACTACACCACTCCACGAAGGTTGAAGAGGTCGTGGAGTACCTGCGTGTGAAGACCAACACGATTTTGAGGGTCGAGAAGTTGGAGCCGCGTCACAACACTAACTTCAATTCGTTCGTGGTGCGTGTTCCGACTCAACATCTTGAAAAGTTCCTCAAAGAAGAGTTATGGCCGAAGGGTGTTGTCTATCGCCGGTTTCGTGGCCGACTAAATGACACCAGTCAGCGAAACACGACGCCGCCACTTCGTGTGTAGTATAGTTATATAATTGTATGTGTTTATAGTATTTTTAAGTTATATTAATATAGTATTGTATTTATAGTTATGGGCCTTTGATGCCTGAAATAAATGGATATTATTATTATTATTAT
Organism: Abrostola triplasia; assembly: GCA_946251915.1. Lineage (NCBI taxonomy): Eukaryota > Metazoa > Arthropoda > Insecta > Lepidoptera > Noctuidae > Abrostola > Abrostola triplasia. The sequence continues at coordinate 518,325 of OX276434.1, read as the reverse complement.
TAGTCGCCTCTTACGACACCCACGGGAGGAAAAGGGATGGACAATTCTAGGCCGGATACCACATAGCGCTATGTTATATTAATATCTATAGTTATAAGGGGACTGTAATGCTGTGGCGAAACCAAAAAAAATATGGTTAATATAGGAAGGTATGACGGGAATCTTTGATGCTTTTGTAAGTATATTTGGTTTTTACGCAGAATCGTAAAAAGTACGTTAAATGTCGCAAAAAAAACGGGAGCAAAGTCCATTCAGTCCCGGGTTATTTGGCGCAGACATAATTTTTACGTATGAAAACGATTTTCCTGTGCTCTTTTTAAATTTTTAATGAGTGATTTAGTGCTAAAAATAATTTGTAGACAAATTTTGTTCGGCGTGTGTTTACAGCATATCTACTCAGGCGTATAAATAATTTTAAGCATGTCATTATTTAGTGCGAAATCAAATATTCCTCGATGTCTCCTCGACGCTTTCTGTTTCGGCCATGATCCATGTTGGGTCGTTAAGTCAGCTAAAGAACTATACACGATACCTACGACAATTTAGCTTGTCTCCCAGAGGGGTAGGAAGAGACCACGCATTTCTATTTGCTACGATCCTGACATACTTATTTTACCTAACACATGCTCCTCGGTTTTGGGTACAAACCTACTCCGAAACCCCTCGATCTGCCTCTAACCATGAACTCTTAAAGCAGAGCAGTTTACGATGTGGAAGCGAGCTGCCACAACGTGCAGTGTAATGCGGCGTCCCGAGTCCACAACGTAAATTCATGTTAAAGGGCTGGCCAGAGTATGTCTGTCGTGGTCATTACCCACCCGCTAATTTACTAACCTAATTATGATTGGTTGCCATCGCGACCGCAGGTGGGTCATAAAGTTAAAAGAACTCGTTAAAACTAGGTCTTTTAAATGGTTTAGTTTCCGTGCGTGCATGTAATAACTAACAAGTGCAGGAAATTGTTAGAATTATGTTATTTAGATTAAAAAGCCATTTTAAAACTAACTTCGTCATTATTACCTTGTCGAATGGTAAGCGCCTGACTATTTAATAATCGCAACGTCGTTTCTAAATGTAAGTTGCTAAGTTTTTGTTGCACGGCATACTTGAGTATGCTTTACAGTTTCATAAATATATGGAACCTTCATGACGTTTAGATTCTTGAATACGATTATAAATAGCTTAATTTGTTGTTGAATATTGTGTAGTATGTATGTGTAACATCTGGGTTAAAAAGTATTAAAACATAATTTACTATTACTTAATAAAATTGTTATAGTTAAGTGACGAGATGGTACAACCATCTTGCAAAATTGTTTAATCACTCCTGTTTGTCCCCCATCGGTCTTTCTAGAATTCACTTCTCATCGGCAGAGCACACACCATTACGTTATAAAGTCTTATATCATTCTTTACTTATGTCCAAACTGGTTGCAAGCGTGACGTAGAGATATCCTGGGTACGAACGTTTGTATTTACTCATCAGCGTATAGTTTTCTAATAAGCGTCATGCCTTCATTTTCATATCCGCTGTCAGCACCTAAATATTGTATTCTACGCTATACTAACAAGAGATAAGATACGAACACTGTGAACTCATTTGCGTTTTCGTTCAAACGTGAATCAATTCTGGTGTCATCATTGTTTAAGTCGATAATGATGTCTTTTCCACGAATAATTGTAGGAAAACGATGCTTTTTTTCTATGGAGCTGAAAATATTGCTTCACTTGTATCCATAATAAAAACTTACTTATCATGCTTCTTTTGTTTTCTCTCATTAAAGGTTCCTTTTTAAGAATATTTCAAGGTTGTTGCTGAAAATATGCATAACCAAAAAAATTACAGAAGGTCATGAAAATGAAAACACCAGTATCTACGTATAATAGTCTACTAAAAACATTTGCATTCCAGAACATGTTCCAAATAAAAATGTACTGAAGGCAGTTCTTAGAAGGATCCACGACGATTTTCTCAGGTTTCAAAACGATAGTAATGTTATTGTATGTGCCTAAGGGTCGGTGTCGTTCAAACGTATGCCAAAATGCAATCATTCATCCAGGGACCTCGGTTGCTAATGTCTTGTTAAACAGGCTATAACGTGAACAATAAACATCGACAAATATGAATGTATTAGTACTTCTACGTTACTATTACAATTTCCATCAAAATCCCGAAATAAAATGCCCATTACTTTAGCGATTACGGAAATTCAATTTGTTGTGTGCGCTTGTTATCTGCGATAGGTGTTTTTGTCACCGGCCGCGTGTATGTATCCACAGTTCTCCATCAAGCATTGCGCTAAGCGAACGTATAGTAAATTCCTTAATTTAATTTTCCCAACAAACATGGGGTGTGGTGAATTTCTTGTAAAGTACATTTTGTTCTTCGCCAACTTGGTGTTTGCGGTAAGTGTAGTTTTATTATGTTTAATTAGATTAATAAACTTCTTTCTAAATAGCAGTGATGATTGTATTTTGGTGGTAGTTAAGTATTTGTCTAGTTTATCATCGGTGAAGTATTCTGTGAGATTAATAAAATATGTGATTTTGGCGATGGGAACATAATTATAATCGTGATCGTAATTAGTAGTTACTGGAATGTTGTAAGTGTTTGTACCTTTGTCGTTGTTCTGAGAAATGGTACTTTTTCTAAAGTACCCTCTCATGGTATATGTTAACATTTTATAAGCGGATAGTTTTCAATTTGTGGTTCCTGAATGTAATTAGACCACACCCAAGACTATTGCGTTTTCGAGGGGACAAGCAGAAGTGTATCATTGTACGAGTATATCTTATCTATCTGCTTGTCACTAATTGCTAAGATACGAGTACCGGGGTGTTCAAGTCAACCCTGGACTTTTATTACGAATATCAGTATGATCCACTGTAAATGATCCGCCTGCTTTGGAAGGTTATGGCTGAAAATAGACAAGGCTCTAGCAGCCGATAATAGCGGTATAACCATTCCCTGAACAGGCAACCGTTTAGAGAGGTGTCAGCAACCTAGGTGATCAAATGTCTCCTAAAAGGCCTGGGGCAGAAAGCAAGGGGAAATGCTAATATGCCTTGTCAAATTAGTTATGGAAAAGTCTAAGGCCCCGAGAGCCCGGCGTCCCTCCAATGGGACAGGGTTGCGAGTCACTTTAAAACTTAGCATTATATTGGCGGTATCACCCCTCACTTGCTTAGTTTTCAATAGTCTCGCTGGTAACAAAACTTTGCGGTCTCCTATCCTGTTCACTCTAGATAGCGACCACTATAACCTAGATAAGTTATTTCCGCGATGGCACCATGGTTTGAGGCTCTTTCAGTTTTTATTTACACATAGACAGTCAAGCTGATAGTCTAGATGATAATTATAATTTATATCGATATTTTTCACTGGGCACTGAGCAACGTTGCTTGCGGTCTTAAATCAAGGATATACCTATGATGTGACTATGCTATGCTATATACGATTTAGTATAGATTTAAGATTTTTTCCTTTTACGTTTTTCCAGTAAAGAGATCTTATTAAACTTACATTATTGTGATTTCGTTGTGAAATATAACACTAATAGCAGAGTGGTATGACCATTGGACTGCCTAGTTAATGGTCGCAGGTTCAAACAACAGCACGCACCATTGTCTTTTTTGCATTCATGCGCGTATTATAAATTAGTTATCAGTTGCTAAAGAATGTAAAGGAAAATATCGAGAGGAAACCAGTACACCCGACAGATTTTTCATCGGTGTGTAAAGCCATGTCAGAGGCCTACAGGCGGTCTAAACTAAGTAGTTCATCAACTATACGATAAGAAGAAGTTGTGAAATGTAAGACATAGACAGATCAGCCCCAGTTTGCTTAGCTTAGCCACAGTTTACTTATGAAAGCAAGACGCCGAATTACACTGCATATAAATATGCTGCTTTAAAAGTTCATGGTAAGGGGTCTGGTACCTACATCATGCATCTAGGACATATAAAACGGATTAGGAGGACATTCATTATAGCGTGTTTATATAACATCATCACTACAATATACATGTCTGAGTATATAACAGATATATTTACTACGATAAGATAATGTATAACGATGTATGACAAAAACATATATTTTTATGATTGAAGTATTTTTGTACAGCATGACGAATGTATTAATATAGAAATTATTTACAATACTGGTAACACTTCCTCGGAACGTAACACTATTGTTAAACGGTTACAGTATTTCTGTATTGTTGTCACATGACATATTTTTAGATGAACAATGTAAAATACATACAGAATTGAAGTTGAGTTTTCTATACTTATTATGGAATTATTATTATTAAATGACTGCCTCGTTGGTTGCGCGATGGCTGATCACTAGGTCCTGGGTTCGAATCCCGGGTCAAGCAATGTGTTATTGGGTTTCCATTAGGTAATTCTCAGTAGCTGCACGGAGTCTGGCTTTATGCTCGGTTCATGGCAATAGGTCCGATATTACATTAGGACCTAACTTACATAAATGCGGGTGTACTTACAATAGGTAAACCTCTGCCTATCCCTTTGGGGAATATAAGCGTGATGTCGTGTTTATTATTAATTGCCTGTCTAGTACATGGTTTAGAAAAACTTTTGACCAAAGTAATTAGAAAATTCATGTCGTAATTATTTTTTATTTACTGAAAAGTCTTGTCTATACTGGCTAAAGGTTTGTTTTTCTTCTGTAACTTGGTACTTGTCTTAATGCTCGCATTGTTGGTTTACAAACTAATTAAACGTTCTATTGTACATTTGATATGCACTAAGCACCTAATATTCATGTGGTGCGTTACTTTACTTAATATGTAGTTAAATACATAGCACTGATTAATATTTTAAGCGAAAGAAATCCGTTTATCGACGTTTAGAAATAACTGGAAATAGTATATGTTTTACGTCAGCTTGTTTGTTATTATGGTTATAGGTTGCTATACTCTATTGCTGTGTCAGGTGACTAAAAATGTATACTATTTTTATAAATAATTATGGCATTGGATAGGGTGTTGTAGAAGAATAATGGGGATGCCTTTGCCCAGTAGTAATACATTGACATTAACTACTTAAAAATTAACCAACGACCATCTGATAATAATGTTATCTAGGTACCCCTAAAAATTGCTTGCTTATATTGTGAAAATTCTGCGTGATCAAAAGTTTTATTATGATATACAATACAATAGAAAGCAATGCAGTCATTTCGATGGTACAGGTTTGGAAAAAAGATGCGTTTAAATATGTATTTTTAATAAGTAGAGGTTTATTCTGACGGGATGTCGGCCTATCGCCAGGACCGATAGTGTTTATCAATAATACCAACAGTTTGACTCACTATAAAAGACAGTTGAAAACAACAAAATCATCCTATATCAAGTGACTGCAACATTAATCATAGCCATTCAACTTACAACCATGACGCACACACCAGTCGTCCCCTTCGTTACCTTAAAGAGAGAAGGTGACCCACCGGGTACCACCATGTGTTGCCTAATGGCTGCAAAGGAAGCGTGGCGAGCCTAATTATTAAAGAGTTGATGGTACTGTTACCTTGGCCATAGAAATCTTGTTAAAAACATGGTATCTACAAATTCGTGTTTGGCTTGTGATTTCTCAATAGCTTTTACACAACTTCTTCTATGATTTTGCCATAAATAGGAACATAAACCCGAAACCTTTGTCTGATGCTATTAGGATTGATTACATTAGTTAGGCTTATTTGTTTAAAAATAAGACGCGGTCCTCCTGGAAAGAAATGTCTGAGCTGACTTCTAGTAGCCAATGGACTCGGTAGGACAATTAGATGGAAAGAGAGGCCTTAGAGCCCTTGAAGAAACGGGGGTTATCTAATAACATTAAATACGAATAAGAGGTGCGCTCTTTACTCCCGCACTCTCGTAGTCCGATGGGACGGTAAGACAGAACCAGAGACAGGTTAGGCACAGGACCAACGGCTTATAATGCCTTCCGGAGCACGGAACGGCTTTAAACCTTCGAATTCAATTTGTTGAAAAACCTCTTGCTCGTCTGGTATTTTCTATGTAATAAATATGGTTAGCAGATTAAAAGTACATACTCAGATTATCCTGGCTACTAATGAACTTGGTTTAAATTCCACAAATATAAATAAATACCATTGTTTTATATCAATTAGTAAATAGAACAATGCATATTTTGTTCATAATAGGTAAACATGAAGAATTGTCCTGCAACTGGTTTATAGATATACTAAGTTAAACTAGGTAGGTAAATATGTAGGTGATTAGTAGGCTTTTATTAGTCTAGTGTTGTTAGGGATCGGTTTAATTCTTAAAAGTTATAGTCGATGCCTAATTGGAGTACTGCCTCTTCTGCTAAGTACGCAGGGTCAAAAAGAAACACTAGTTAGTTAGACCCAATTTGACTGTTTACTAGGACCAGTGCGCAGTAACTACCCAGTGCCCGATGACTGATACATCGTTTTCACATACGTTTTTGCTTATATTGCATTACCGTTCATACTGTGTCCCTACACTTACTTAGGGAGTTAGGCTGGCCAAACTGAAACTCAATATTTAAATGTGTAGTTGATAATTTTTCTGCAAACCTATCATAATTATTACAAGAATATTTTTTTATAAGTTGACCATTTGCTAGCTGAGAAAAAAGGTATTTAATAGGTTGATGAAAAACTAGCAAGAAACTAAGAGTTTCCTTAAAACAAACTAACAACTAAGAAAGCAATAATAAACCTATCAAATCTCCAATTGTGATGTTATCGCTTGCTCATTATTTGAAAACAATACAATAAGTGCTATATTCTAAGTTCCACAGATCGAACACGCAGTCATAAAAAACACTTGGTATGAGGCCACAGTCGCACCTCAAAACCAGCGATAATATTGATAAGATAAGTCTCACCGCCCTCACCGGAGCCTGCTATACGCTGCAGATAACGCTCCAATTACTGATATCCTCGTATAGATTGTTCAGAAGCTAGGCTGAAATTCATTGAACTAAATCCTTGTATAATCGATAAATATGTTCGTAAAGTAATAGGTAAATATGTATAGATGCGTGAGTTATCGTCCACCTTACCCACTATACAGTCTCATGTTTACGCATACACAATGAAATAATTACACTGGATCTCGTAACAATTGTCGGCTAGACAATCTTCCTTAAACTTACCAAATTGGGATTCTTCGAAAATATTTAAAACCATACTACTGAAAACCTGACAGAATAATGAAAACCTCCGTTCTCAGGATGTGGCGATGGCCGTTAATAAACTAGATGATGTTAAAAATAATTATGTAGTGTAGATAACGTATGCTCAGCTGTATACTTCTATAGTAACGTAGGTTCAGACCCAGCTTGAACTAGATATACTTAGTTATTCTTTTCATTTGTTACTGTTTGATAAGTTTTGTCCCAGTTGCCACGTCGATAGCGGCATCAGAAGCTTTGGTTAGGTATTCCAGAGTGCATTTATTTATTTGTCAAACTGACTATATGTCTATTCCTGGTTATGTTATTTACATACTTTAATAAAATTGAGATGAAAATGTGTGTTTCTCATTAAAGTTATCTAAGTAATTCTTTTTTCTGTCCGTCTAAATTCTTACAGTCTTAGGTAAAATCAATATTTTACTGGTCGAAATTCGGTTTACTCAAAATCTCGGTTGCCTACAGGAAACTGGCCATATAATTAATTCAAAAAACTAAATCTAGTTCAGAAAAGCAGTAATCTATTTATTTATATTTGATGCATTTGTAGTTAAAGCAACCTTCTGTCCTCATTTCCAGTTGGCTGGCCTTGCCCTGCTGGGTATCGGCGTGGCAGTGCAGCTGCAAATATCGCAGATCATAGAATGGTCGGACGCCAGCCTCCAGACAGCACCCATCACCTCCATGGTGGTGGGAGGCATCGTGTTCCTCATCGCGTTCTTCGGATGCTGCGGCGCGATAAGGGAAAGCAACTGCATGCTTGTCACTGTGAGTATTCCATACAATTAATGTCATACCTTAACATTCTGCTGAGATAACTCAATTTTTCTTAATTTTATTCAAGGAGAGCAACGATTTTGTCGGTGTATCACTTTTCAATTTTCTGTCTGATCGATCTTTAGCACTCCATATTTCTCAAGACTTTTATCCCACATACGTAAAATTACTGGCCAAATACTATGCCATAATATATAAGATACTATTATGATCATGGCGTATTGGTTCTCAGGTAACATACCTATCTACTTAGATATTAAAAAGCATCACGTATAAAGTTACGCCGCAAATTCCAACGGATTATATCCACGAATCAGAATTCTAATCCTGTAATAAATGTTTCCAGTACTCCATCTTCATGCTGTTGCTGATGATCGTGAAGTTGACGCTGGCTATTCTGATCTTCGTGAAGCTGGATGACATTGTTGCCGAAGTTCCCAAGTGGCTGAACGAAGCCTTCAGCAGGGACCAGAACGCTTTCCATGAAATTGAGAGGACGGTAAGTTAAATAGTTACTACAGCTAAAATAGAAGTCAGCCACTCTAGTCTGTTAAAACTTCCTTATCTGTATGAGAAGAGCCAGAAGAAGTATTATTCCTGAAATGTTACGATTAAATGCAGTCCATAACTTTCCCAGAACAAGTAGCATGGCAAATTTATATTTTCGCAGTGGATAAAATCACAAAGTCAACTTTAGTCCACGTATCTTAACTTGCTATCTCAGACCTATATTGCGACACTCGTTGAAAGGCCTTAAAATATGTTTATTACTATAAAATATGTCTTCATTTGAAAATTTTCAAATTATATTAAAAATGACATTATCACATTGGGTACAAACAAAACAGTTATATAAGTAGTGCGTATTGAAACAGATGGTTTCAGGTTTCAGTGACTTCATCACAGTTACATATTGAAATGAGTAATGTTTGTACTGATTCTACTTTTGTTATTAGGTCATTTGAGATGACAAGTGATTAACATTCGTTTTGATTATAATATTTTATTATAATATATAATAACTACCACTAACATTGTTGCCATTACTGATGGGTAACATCCACACATTGTACTGTGTACCCCTGATTGAAACCTTTTCACATAAGGTTTAAATAATTATGTTATGTTTTTGTGGAGTATTTCATACTAGCTTCGCCCCGCGACAATTTTATCGGGATAAAAAGTAGCCTGTGTTAATCCAGGGTGTTAGCTACCTCCATAGGATATTTCATTAAAATCCATTCAGTAGTTTATACGTGAAAGAGTAACATCCATCCATACTTACAAACTTTCGCGTTTATAATATTTTTAGCGATGGCTAGGCGTTTTCTATAATCTGTAGAGTTATCTTATATTTCATCAGACAAAGTAAGTCCCATGTAAGTACAATTCTATCGATTTAAATGTGCATTATATGGTATTAAAATGGGCGGTTAGTTAACTTCAAGCCATGTTTCATTATTCCACAAGCAATAAAATTGGTTGTTAGTACTAGAGTGCAATGTAAGACTGTTGAGTGAGAGGTCCTGGCCTATATTTATTAGTTCGGGTTGGGTTCCTTTATTACGTAATGACTAGCAGTACGTGGTCCAAATTTGTGCCCGGGAATGACGATAGGCTCTCTCTAACATTAAGACCTGTGGGTGGAACTCGGAGTGTACTATATATACACTTTTGAATTCTTCGGGAAATACAGTCATGATGCTATCATCATCGTCATAAGCCGGAAGACGTCCACTGTTGAACAAAGGCCTCCCCCTTAGAATGCCACAATTAACGACAACTGGCCATTTGCATCTACCGCTGGCCCGCAACTCTGACTATATCGTCGGTCCGCCTATGATGCTAGGTTTGAACCATATTTTCTTGCACCTCCACAGTTCACATGCTGCGGGCCCAACGGCGCGCTGTCGTACCTGTCGCCGCTGCTGCCCGACACGTGCTGTGCGACCGCGCCGTGTGACGTCACGCGCGCCTACCGCGGCTGCAACGAGACCGTGCAGGAGTTCTTCCACACCTTCGGCCTGGCTATTGGCGTCGTTGCCATCGTTGTCGTCGCTATTGAGGTAACTAGCACTGTAGCTACAACAGGGGAAAGAGAGAGTTGGAGTTCGTCATCAATAGGTTGAAATGTCACCTACATTTCAACCTCTTTGAATTTTGACTGAGAACAGTGGCCATTGCTCCATTGGCAAAAGCTGAGCTCTCAAATGAAAATGGAAGTGGTCGCTACAAACGATACATACTTAATTTCTGATGACTCCAATGAGTAACCTTCTACTTTTCAAAGTTAGTTAAAACACAAACATGACTTTTATACGCCTTCTGCCCTAACATAGCAAACTGTTATTATCTGTAAGAACTTTATATTAAAAATCATGATTCATGAAATTAAAAGTCATGGCGCCTGTATTTTGCGAAGGTATAGCAAGGGCTATCTTTGGTGCACCGCACTTTCTGTACTTAACTTGTAGTACAATCCACATTAAAGAATCTTTTTAATCCAAGATCATAAATATTTTAGGCCGCATTTAGGTTGACTACACCTACACATAGTTACAGACTTTATCAGAGAATCTACAGATAAAGAACTGATTTTAATTAATTAATACAGAACGTATACATCGTTATCAGTTTACTTTCCATGATCAAGTATCGTGTTTAATGAATAGTGTACATATACAGTGTACAAGATTTTTAGAAAGGTGTATGATTATAATATTTTTAGGTATGACTTTAAAGATAATCGGGGTATGATAACCGTATCAGCGAGTCTAATCAACGATTTTTATTAATTCTAGGATAGTTTTAGTTTGGAAATCGAACTGTATTTTTTTGTCATGTGTTATGTAAATAGTATCTAATGTATTTTCTTTGTCCCCAGCTCGTGGCGGCAGTGTTCGGGCTGTGCCTGGCCAACCACGTGAGGAACAAGGGCAGGAGGGCGCGGTACTGATCACCTCCATCACCATCACTTACCATCACCTTAGACCTTAAGTTTACACCTAGTTGTACATTACTCTATTAAATTATATCGCCTGTACGGTTAGTTTTTGCTTTTCATTTAGATTTTTCTGGTCCTTTTATCCATTCCTTAGACTTTCCTGTCCTTTTTTGCTTTGGTGCCGTTTTTTGGGATAAAGGATTTTGGTTAGTACTATTGCCTTGTATTATGTATACATAAACTATTCATGTATGCGATTAAACTTAAATAAATATTATTGTTGACCTCAATATTCTAATACTATAGTTAACTACTTACATGTTCTAATAAAATATTATATTATCCAGTAGAATAAAACGAGGTCCTTTGCCTACGAAACGTCACATTGTTTAATTAGGCTGCGGTAGATATCTGTGCTACTTAGTAGTTACACTTAGCAAACAGCATTGATCTCTTTATTTCACTGGGTCGAGGGAAACATGTAGATAACACCAAAAATTTGGTCCTTTTAAAAGAAAAACCTATTTAAGTCTTTTCGGCTACTAGTCCACTACTACATGATATAACTCAAGAGTTGTTCAAAAAACTAAGTAGACATAGTGTGTAGTACTTCTAGATGTAGTCGCTACTGCCGCCTGATATTTGTCTACATGCAAGTTGAAGCTCGTCTCAACGGCTACTACAATATTAAAAGGGCCTATAGTTGATGATTATCATTAAAGAATATATTGGCAGGTTCAACTCCTGCAAAGTATCAATTGTTATGGTTTTTAAGTACTTAGATATGTTTGACACAAGCTCATACTCAAGTCCGTTCCTAGTCTCTAAGGACCACATTTACCCAACAGTCAGAAACGTAACCTACAAGTCAAACTTTTGAGAAATATACATTTAATACACGCAACATTAATAGTCTTTTATTTTTTAAGGGACTCGAAAGGCAAGTAAGAAGTTGAAAAATCTTCATAAATTATTTAATTATTATGTAACATATTTCTAATACAATAAATGGCGAGAATATTGTTTTATTATATTCTTAAAATAACCGTAAATAAGTGCGTCTCAAAGGATCAGTATAAAGTGGTGTTTTAATAGCCCAGTTTCCAAAAACGAGCAGGTCATTAATTTGGTTTCAGGATGTCTGTGTGTTTAATTGTTTAACCTATATTCTTCTTCTTCTTATCATATGGTTGATGAACAACCTGGTGTCAGAGTCTAAAACCGCCTGTAGGCTACTGATATGGAATTGCACACCGTTGAAAAATCTCTCAGTTTGGTCTGTTTCCTCACGATATTTTCCTTCACCGTATGCCCTATGTAAGTTAGCATTATATATTTCTCTTTACTCAAAACTAATTTCATTTGGCCCGTGAATCGTAAAAATTGTTTTTATAAGTATCGTAATTTTCTTGTAGAACTAGGTACGAGGTACAATCCGCCACCTAGGCACGGCATTTGACAGTGACATTGAACTGAACAACTTGGAGCATAACATTACAGCGATATATAACAAGTTTAAAAATACCTCTTAGGTACTAAAAAGGAAACTATTGGAAGATGAGTACCACAGTGATAACTGAAAGAAAGTTTTCAGAGAAAGTAGTTACATAAAGTTACTGGAAACATACCATGTGTTAATCTGTTCATCAAATCACAAGCACCTATCTGCTGGATCGATGTATCACATCATTACAAACCTAAGTATATACCTAGTAGACAGTTACCAGAGTAAAAATAACTAAGTAAGTATCATATAATATTTGGGGGCGGTCCACCTCGCTCCCACACTTATTGATTATCTTCTACTATCTCGTTTCTTCTGTAAGCATCGATACGTTTTCATGAGACAACAATCAAAGTCAAAGTCAAAGTCAAAGTAATTTATTGCAAACATAGGTAATAAGTACATAATACATGATGAAGCATACATAAAAAAGTGCGCTATGTTTCGCCTGTCGGCATGCAATTTAGAATTGTCAAATACAATTTTATTTTAAAGTAACAATAATAATAATTAACAACACAACAGAAAAATCTAAAACACTACACTTGTCAGTCTATGGTCACCTTACATTTAAGTTAATATTAATTTATGTCAATAATGGTATTTCGAATATTATATTCAACCATCCAACAGATCCTTAGATATATATGTATACAAAATTATAGATTTTAATATCATAATAATAGTAATATTGTACATAAGTATAATTGAGTAGGTATGCTTTAGTTCTTTACTAGATGGATTTATCCTGTAGGTACTCATCAACACTATAATAGGCCTTGTTTAGCATTATATCTTTAATTTTGCGTTTACCTAAATATGTCATAATTCTTTATCTCCAGTATGTGCTTTGGTAGGTGATTATAAATTCGTGGTCCCATGCAGAATATACTTTTATTGAACATCATTGTGCTATGCGTAGGACAGATGATTTTGTGAGTTTGACGCTTACTTTTGTAATTCTCATACATATTTAAATTAATCCTAATGTAGTTTATTACCTCACAAATAAATAGACTAGGCAGTGTTAAGATTTTAAGATTTATAAAATGGGGCTTGCAGCTGTCAGTCTGATTTATTTTGCACATACTCCTCACGCACTTTTTCTGTGCTAGAAACACACGTTGCTTATCCGTCGAGTTTCCCCAGAAGAGGACACCATATCTCAGTATAGATCCCACGTATCCATGGTAGGCCGTAAGAATCGTAAACGATAAAAGAATAGTAAATATGTATGTTTAAACAAAATCTGAGATACCTGGATTCGAATCTAATAATATGTCTCGCGGTCGCTACCACAGACGAATTAGAGAGTACGCTACGTAAAAAAATCTGCATCATGACAAGAACAATAAAATGACGACACAATGGAACATTAGTTAAGGTTAGGTTAGTTTTGTTTGTATATCTTAGTACCTTCTACCTGTGCATGCATATATAATCACTGTAATCGGTGTGGTCAACTACATAGACCGGCGCACGCGCGTGGCGGGCGCCCCGCTCGCCTCGCGCTGACCCGGCTTGCGGACGGTGGACCAAGTAACGGAACAACTGGTCCTTAGAGCCGGGGCCAGCTTAAAGCTGCTATAAGCGCTGTTTGATCTCGTCAAGTCAATTTGTATGGTAGCTTTTTGAGCTAAAGGTTCCAGGTTAGTTTTCTGTAAAGGGATATTTGTATGATGTAAAGTTTTGTTTTGAATTAATGGACTTGGATGTTTGCTAGTTAATCTTACTGAATAAGAAATGTAGAGTGCAATATGTAGAAAAAATTGAAAGAAACACAAACATTTTATATTTGTCGTCTTTTGACTTTCTAGTCGTTTCGTTTGTTTCACTTCCGAACAATAAGAATACAACTCAAAATGTATACTTTATCTAGTAGACATTAGTTTACAGCCAAAACCCTCAACGAAATAAGATGTTTTTAAAATTAATTTATGCTTTTTAAACTTGTTGCCAAAAACTAGAGGTAGATAGATAGGTACTAGGTACATATCGCTCAATGCACGTGAGAAAAATGAATCCAATTAAAATACCAAAAGAGATATATAAGGTTAACGTAAGCTTAAAGCTTCTTGCCGGTTTGTTTCCAACAGTCTATTAATGTACAACTACACACAACTTTGAGAGTTCATGGTAAGGGGGCAGAAGATGTTTAAAGTACATAAAACATGAAGCACAGTTTAAGCATATAAAGCCTGTTGTCAACTTTATTGGGGCTGCTAGTAGAAAACTAAATTAACATTTACTTACGTGTGCGTCAAGCGAAGCTGTAGCAAACGGCCCTTATACGTTAGCGTGCGTTGGACGTGCAAGCAAACATACTTAGCGTATCAAGTTTAAATAAAAGTTACTAAAACTTAAATAAGTGTACTTTAAATCCAAGTGTAAAGCGCTGTTTCAGCTGAAGAGTGGACTCAGCATCATCCGCATCGGATGTGCCGCCGCGCGCCGGCGCCAGCATCATTGGAAATAAAAAGTGGCTCCGAAAAGAGGCACTAACGGTCCGCAGGTACCTGCCACTTGGACTGGTCACTGACCCCGCGACGTGATAACACTATGGGAGCATATGCTATCTCCTTTAGATATATCCAATCGATAACATTAATTTTAGAAGTCAAAATAATACAGCGCCCAAAAGCATCAATAGTTGTTTCCTTATTAGAAACAACTGATCCTAAAGTAAAAATTTCGACAGTTTGGAAAAGTTTTACCTCAAAGTAGGCAACATCTTTCACTCGAGCTCAATTACGTAGCTATATGATGATGGGTTTTGTGATAATAATCAGACAGCAGACGCATGTACGACAGATCGATCAAAGCGAAGAGATTTTGGATAGTTCGCCCCGACACGACCGTATTGCCTTTTTTATCTCAGTAAGACACGCGCAAAAAAGAAGTAGCTTTTAAAAATTGAATTTATTAGGTTGACAAATACTTTCTAATTAGGTATGAAATTGATAGATACGTAGTCAGGTATTGTATAGTTATAAGATGCAAAATAACGACAGGTCGAGCCAGCAAAGAATTAATGGTTAAGAAAAAGAATGAGGTAAAGGTAATTAAACTTCCTAAACACACGACTAGGATTTACATAAAACTGTCTTAAAGCCATTAAACCACAGCACCGTTATACTCTATAGATTTAGTTGAAAACATAATAGGGAATAGAAAAAAGTCATAAATATTCAAATGTGAGACCATTAAAGTTGATTTATGTATGTTTAATAGATTCTTTGCGGCACGTTTTATTTAATGAAAAAGCGGTGAACTTATCCAGCAGAATGTATTTATAAAGCTCTATGCTATCTTATGCTACCATTGACCCTCCGTCGTCGCAATGTAAATGGTCGATGCGAGGGAAACGGCAAATACTAATAAAATAAATTCAACTGCCAAATCTAAAACTACTAGGGTCAACTACTTCAACTAAGGTCAAATGGTATAAGGTATGCTAAGATTTTAGGGCAATGTAATAAATAAAAAAAATCTGACGAGATCAGAGATGTTCCTGAGTAATTTCAAACACAGAACTGTAAGGAATAGAAAATACCAATCGGTGCATCAATGGAAACCGTTAACTACTTACTCGCATGCCAAAACCTGCCTGTGTAGGGCCATTTGAATAAATGGAACACCCTAAAACAATATTTTCGACGAGAAAAAATATTTATCTAGATTAAAGGTAAGATTTTCGTGCATAAGCCGACACTGAACAACTGCATCAATGAGTACCTAGTAATATTGGTCAGTTTCACCTTCTAGCTGACATAGTAACATGATAATGAAACAAAAACCTAGTGCAGTCGGTTGTGTGCGAATACAACAAAATGGGGGAAATGGGTCGGCCTAGCTGCGGCGACACAGCCAGCACTCACACTGTTAGCTTTGAATCTATTGCTGTAGCTAAACTTAGAACATTTGAGGCCGGAATTTATTCAGAAAAAAATAATGTTCTGGTGATTTCTTGAGGCTTACTCGATTGCTAAGGAAAAGGCAGCTTTTCCTAAAGAAAAGTTACGAGTATTGATCTCCTGCTCTAGTACACTGCGTGTTGTGATTACAAACCATTACATCCAGGTTTCATCTCTAACGTATTCTTTTACTATCGACATGCCAGCAATTGGCATGTTATTCTGGTCTATCAACCACGAAATTCTGGCACTAATTTTAACATATATCTCGGCAAAATCGACATTAATTTCACATAAATTATAATTAAACTTAAATCCTGTTATGTATCGGTTATTCTAACTGTTCAATGGAAATCTATACTAAAAATCAAATCAAATTAGCATTAAGTATCAGATAGTTGATGAAGCTAAAAAAGGGCCCACCGTTCTAGAACATTCTGTGATTTCAGTATAGGAATATGAACCCTTCGCTAAAGAGTGAGTAGCGCTAAAAAGATCAATACGAAATAAATAACTTTTTTGTAACATGTGTGAAATTTAGTTACATTTATAGAACTGCTGAGCTTTTTAGTTCTCCAGGCTACTTGGCCAATCTGTCCATACATTCCAAGTGTCACAGCAATCAATGGCCGTCACTTCACTAGGACAGCAAAAACGACTTTTCCTCCAAACGCGAGCCCCTCACAATAACCCATATACAAGACGAAGTACACATAAATACAACTCAAATGGCGCATTTACTTTCTAAGAGCGTTCACGATAATAATTTGCATCAGGATGGCAGACCAAGCAAGCCAAGATAACCGTTGTGACATTGTCCTAGATACGGAGCTTCGGAACTAGATGTTTTATTGATATTCTGGCGCTGCCCGCCGCTCATCAGGTGTTTAAATGGCCATAAATTGTGAGGAAGGTCATAAATTATGTCTAATATGTTTGTGGTAGTAACGGTCTGGTTATGGGTGCCAGAACTCATGCGTGCTGTTTACTTGAATACGGTTCGTGGCTGCTTTTTATTTACTGCAAAGTGACAAGTTCGATGATCGCTGTGCAGAACACGAACATAGTTTGAGGACTCATGCCACTCAAACTAATCAGGGAAAAGTTATTAAATTCTTTATCTCTATTATATTTTTTGTTCTTTCAGAGCAAGAGATGACAACACAGAACTGTCTATTTAGAAACTTGCTTTAAAGTTTTTCTCGATAACATCAAACAAATATTGAACGCACTATAATGTTGTTGTTACTTTTGATAGCTGTTCCAGCTTGTTGCTAAGGTTAGAAATAAAACCTGGTTTATTTTAGGCCTGCAATTTAGTTTTTCTGTCTCTGCGTGTGTGAGTTGTATTGGCCGAATGGAAATTCCCATCGTCCAATTCAAATATTTATTGGTGATAAACGCGTGCATACATTTGAATAAATTTATCTAAATCACTTTTAATAATAATCTCGAAATGTCTCCAAATACTGGTTTCGTTTAGCGCTGGGTTCAGAGACCATTGACCACAAAGGTATGCATGAGTTAAGATTTTATCTTTTTAAGCCCTTTTGTCTGCAAGTATCGATTGCTGATTAGTGAAGGAGGAGAGGAGTGGCTGATATTCATGTTTACTATACGAAATTAGAATTTTGTAGGTTACTATTACACTGTCATGTTTATTAGTTTATTTCTACTTGAAAATTGTCTCGACAGTATATCATCAATCAAGCATCCCGTGTGAAGTTAAATGTAATTACTTAACTTTACTTCGCCTTTTAATACAACGATCAGCTGTTACCGAATATCACGATTCACTTTTATTCGCAACTCCGTCTCGTAATACATTGTCGTTGATGAGTGTAACGCCTTGCTCGTGACTATTGTATGCTAACAAGCCGATATCCGTGACTAATGTAGACTGAACTGCCCCATTACCATGAACTGTTAAAGCGGGGCAGTTTACGTTGAAGAAGCAAGACCACATTACACTACACATAGCGGCGTCTCGCTTCCACAACGTAAACTGCCCCGCTTTAACAGTTCATGGTAATGGGGCTGAACATGCAAAGAACTGCTCGCATTGTTTACTAACTTTTACTAGGTTTTGTAGGTCGATTATATACACCAGGCAATGGTTTCCCGGTTTATCAATATATCCTAAAACATTGACCGTCCAAGACTAGCAACACACGATTCATTCATATGGGAATTTAAGTTTTGATGTTGAAATAATTTCCGAACATAATACACCATATTTCTGACGCGAATGAAGGCACCTATTACAACAAGCATTTTTTTTTATTAAATATAACATTTTCGTCTTATCTGTCTTTACGTTCTGATTCGAGACGCTGGTTTTACACACGCCATCGCCACCAGACGCTAAGTAACTCCTGAGATCAGGTTTGGCCGGTATCCGCGGGAATGAAGTCCCATCTTCCCATCAGTGCTATAAATAGAAAGCGAACCGTATGCTCCGGACGTCATGCCTTCAATACCAATATTATTATCGTCAAGGAATTAAAAACCATTTGAGGTTTTACTTTTAAAGCATTATAAAGTTTGTAGGTCCTGTTTGTGTTACTGCTGGTAAATGCCTTAAATCAACGAGCTTTTTTGTTAAGTCTGCTGGAGCAGCCCCAAGAGGGTTTTATCTGCGTTGTAGGACTCTTTGGTGAGACCCACGACCCTTCAGCCAAGGCTAACAATATAAAAACTTTAAGCGATGCGTCAAAGGTGCTCCTGTGGGGTTTGAACCTCGACTTTTTACATCAATGACTATCTGAAATGAGACGGCTAGATCTGACTAAATTAATTGGAGATCATTTTAGATATTAATTCTACGGTTCGCACCCGATCCGGCAGAACTGGACCTAGGGACGAGGGATTATTTGATGCCTGTCTACCTATTTGACGACCTGATTGGCGCAGTGGCTAAGCGATTGGACTGCTGCGCAAGGGTTGCGGGTTCGATTCCCGCACGGGGCAAAACTTTGTGCGAACCACAGATATTTCAAGTCTGGGTGTTTGTGATATTTCGTGTTTGTGAAACGCACTCACGACACAGGAGAAATTCCTAGTGTGGGGCGTTTTTTTTTTTTTTAAATAAAAAAATATCTGGGATACAGTTATTAGTTACCTACTTGTACGTGTATGTTTACTTGAAAGTTCGTCGGAGTCAGTCCTAAATACAAGTCAATCATGCATTCTGACCAATGCCTTAGCCGGGACTTTCCTTTTAACAAAGACACTTTCGTTGCATGACTCCTGACCCGCCATTGTATGCCTCGTGTAAGGCACTTATATTAACTGCCTTTCAAGAACGAAAGTGTAATGCATCAGCATCACTATCCTAAGCTTGGTGTTACAACCAGTACCAAGCTAATTCAATCATCACGTATTTATCCAAGGTTTACATAATATGCTTGCATAGTAACTTGCATAGTTTATTTCTCTGTAGCTTTGTATAGCTTACAATAAATATTTTATGATTTCAGTTTCAGTATGTAAAGTCTAAACATAATGCCTTTATAGTAATGTATTAAATCAAAACCATATAACTCTATCTACCTCTGTACAAAGTACTTTTACTAGTCAAAATAAACCATGTAAGTGAGATGAAATTAACAGCTAATTTACAAGGAGACAACTCGTCGGCCCGTGTAGGCAATTTAAATACAAATAATGACAAATACATTTAGCGCGGACCGAGCGCACGGAAAGCGTAAACATGATGTGCGCCGGCGGCCGGTCGGCACCGTTAGCTCCGTCGTATAAAGGAAGAGCCCCACCCGGCCGCCTTAGTGTACCGCGCAACCAAGCATGAGGCTATACGCGTTCCTACTAGTAACCGTGGCTGCGGCCCACGCACGCGCCGCCACCATCCCCGAGCCCGCCACCGAGAAAAAACTCGTTGACATCGTACCCGGAGACTTGGACAAAACTCCAGAAAACTCAGCAAGTGAACCGGAACTGATCGACAACGTGAACACCATAAAGGATGTCGAGAACAAGTTACGCACCAAACCGGAAGTAATCCCTGTCGAAGTTATCGTGGAGGAAGCTCAGGCGGCGCTCAAAACTGGTGACAAGAAAGAGGACTCTGAGGAAATTAACCGACCGACCCCAGACCTGAGGAACCCGGGCCCGCCCCAACGTCAGGAGCATGAAACACAAAACCCAGAGTATTATGCTGTCGAACAAGAAACTGTTTTAAAATTCAAGAAAAGCGTGAACGATGCACAGATTCTTTTGCAAAACGGATTTCAGAGAGTTGCTGATGGCATCAACAATATGTTAGAAAACAACGAACAGATGCAAACGGTACAACAGAGCATCAAGTCGCTCCGTGATGGATTTACTGCTCAAATTAACAAAATAAATGGCACCGTGCAGAACTTTTTAAATTCTGAAGTTCCTGTTATAGAGCAGACAAAAGCCAATTTCCAGCAGGTCGAATATGGTTTAAATGCTCTTAAACAAAACTTCAATACAGGAGTAAAGTCTCTGGCTGATGGTGTCGAGGTAGTTGCATCTTTGAAAGCAGATCCTGAAAAACCGGTCGAGGGCAACCCACCCGCGCCCACCGCGGCCCCTGAAACTTCCAGTCAAGGACCACAGAATCAGTTCGCTCAGTATATAGAAAGCATGCAAACCTCTTTTGGAAGCACATTGCAAAACATCACACAGTTTTTTAACAATTTCACTCAAACTCCTCATTGGACCGTACCAAACCCCTTCGCCCAGTCTTCGAGCACGGCTGTCCCCGCGGGTGCACAGTCTGACACACAAGTAACTTCATCTCCCGCTACTTCTGCGCCTAATTTCTTACAAAACATCCAGAATCAATTTAGCCAGGGTTTAACAGGGTTGTTCCCGACTCCTGCGCCGGGACAATTTGGCTCTGGCAGCGGTTACTTCGCTCAAGCATTCCAGTCATTCCAAGATAGTATTACACATCTGCTCCAATTTAAGCCGTTGATACCTCCAGCAACTCAGCCCGCACCGTCCGCACAGCCTCCGCCCGCCGAGCACCCCCCTTCCACCGTCCAGCCCGCTGAACCCACGCCTGAGGCGCAATCCCCAGCACCAGTGGTGGAAACCACCAAAGCTCCCGACACCACTCCCGCCGGACCTATTAGACAGATTCTCCTGAACACGCCTATTGGCCAAGGAATTGCAAGCGCAGTACAAAAACTGCAAAACAGTAACAACCCTGAAAAACCGAGAGAAGTAGAGAGGATAGAAGAACAGAAGACCGAAGAAGTAGAGAAGGTAAATGAAGTGAAACCCGAAAGCGATTCAATAACCAGAGGACACAACAGACCGGGTAGCGCTAACACCGGTGAGTACGATTACTATTAAATCATAAATACCATAAATGATTTATATAATTTTATATATTTTAAACTTTCCCAAAATGATACTTATATCCGAGAAGCACCTATATATATTATATAACATTACACACCTTCCTATTATATATAGGTATGCACGATAGCATGGTAATTTTACAATTTATATTTTATTCTATAACTGTGCAACCCTTTAACACTGCTACTGCAGGATGCGCCTGATTCTTCTTATGTAGACAAAGAACGAGTTTCGATCACGAGTTGAATCCCTACTTATCTACTACTTATAACATCTTTTACTTCTATAATATACATATTCTTCAATTTCCTAACAGTGACAGCGTGGGGGGTTTTCGTCAATACTCTAATAGGCACTATAGGTGCTGTTGTAAACGGTAGCACCGGTACTATTAGTACCGCTGTGAACAGCGCTATTAATACAGTGGGCGCCAACCTACAGGTACCGGCGAGAGGTTTCAGTGTCCTGTTTGTGTGTTTAACATTTGTTTGTCCCGCTTTTGTATATCCTAGGAATGAAAAGTAGACCCAAGATTATTTCATGTTCGTAGACAAACATATTAGTTCTTAACGCACTGGAAGATGGTATCGTAACTAGGTAAAACAGAAGTTTTTAAATAACCACATTACGGACATTATATGCTGCTTACCTTCATACTTGGAAGGAATGTTTTCCACATACCATACAGATTCACTTCGTCTAGAATGTATATACCTACCTAGTTCGCAATAAATATTCAATAGGTTAGGGTTTAAAATTTGTGATAACTAGGTCCTTAAAAACTGTCAAGATTAACACTTGTAACTGCTCTTGTAAGACGTCGGTCCTAATCCTAACAACACTTCAATCGTCGTTAATAATAACGGATCGTGTTTTATAATTGTTTCGTCGAATTTAAAAGCAATTTAGTACAGTTATATGGATGTAATTTCAGGTCAAATATAATTATCTATGATTTATTTAGATAATTGATTGTTTTTGATAAGGCTGCAATTTATTTATCAGTCTCTATTTTGTAAAAAATATATTTATTTATTTATCCGTTTTATTAGTAGTTATAGTTAATTAATCTTGCCTAACCAATTTGTTAAACTTGTTAAAGTATTTGTAAGCTATGTGCTAACCATATCAATGTGTACCTATAACGATCAGGCAAAGTTATCTGTAACCGTAACTATTCTAGCGTACAATTAGGTAGGTAACTTGAACTGTAATTGTGGAGGTAACGCATGCTACTGAGTTTAAACACCAGAACGAAGATATAACACATAAACTACATAACGAAGACGTTTACTTATGTAGGTATTGAAACTGAAACAATTTAGGTCGGGCTGGATAATTCAATTCCATCTTTGACTTGACTTTGACTAGATTTACCATAGAGCATAAGGTTTTTCTTGCCTAAAATAATATCAGGCCGTGTGTTAAATAGGTAGGTACTGCTTGATCCTCAATTGCCTACCCATGATTGCAAAACTGCTAATCAGTAATAATGCTAGCGGTTGGGGAATTGTACAGTGATACCAAAAAAATACGAGACTCCACAGATTGTCTTGATTCGTTCTGATTAATTTCCCATCAATGAGCATGCTCGATAATGCAGCATGTCAAATCAAGCATGCTCCTAATTTTAAGCAAGTGAACGTTTGTTGTCTTTGCCAACCTCCCTTATTGAATGTCTATGTTTGTATGAGGCATTATGTTTACCGAGCAGTCGATACCTGTGAATGTCTTACACATTAGCATCTGCATTTCAAGGTTACTTTCACATATTTTCTCGAACCAGGTCTCTATTTGTTGTTAGCGAAGTTCGATGCCATAGACTAACGGTACTTTAATTATAGCCTATTTTAAGCAATCGTTAATAAAATAAGATTAATTTTATGTCTCGTTGATGATTAACATTTAGATGTAGGCATTGCTAACTATATCATTGTTGGACTGTGTAATTTTTAACAACCTAATGATTATTTTTTATTTACAGGGGTTAGTAACGACAATAGTGACGTCAGTAGCAACAGGATAGAGGAAAGTGCAGCCATGATGGAAGAAGTTAAGCTTCCAGAAGTACAGAAGCCTGAAGAAGAAATTAAAGAACACAAGACCGAAGAGGTCGTTGATAAGACTGAATAGGTCATTAGTGTGATATAAATTATAATTATTTAAGTATTTATTAAGCTACAATGTAAATAAAAGACAATGATAAAAGAAATACATTAATCTTTTATTGAACTTTTGTTTAATTTTTTTCCTATTATAAAAGCAAAAGATCCTAACGCCAACGATACCTAAACATTTTTAAAACCAGCCGCCAGTGCGGCGTTTTGTATCGTCGTACGCAGTGGTTTAATTTTATCTGATGCCCACGATGAACCAACTGAAATAATATAATTATAGTTATCCACTCATACATTCCTTTTCCGTCTCATATTTCAATCCACCCTGCTAAAGCAATGAGATTTCCGATCTTAATAATTGCACTTTTATATTTTTAACTAATTCTGAACGGTTCATCTGTTTATCAAATCAGTTATTAATTATATTGCGGAGACTGAATTTTGAAAATAATCGTTATACAGAACTAATTTATTAGAACTATTACCTAATAAATAGACCGCTATTAACGGCAAATTATATAACTTTTGTATTTTATATATTATTTAGGAAATAGACAACAAAAATGCAGTTCTGTTTACAAAGATTGATTAGATTATAATTATTTAATAAAACGTCATGCTGACGTTAGTATGTCATGTTTTGAGGTTACAAAGTGGTGTAAACAATTTAAAACATATGATTTACTCTGTATTTATTAAATAAACATTAAATTATTTGAATAAGAAAAATAATTGTATAGTACAATGAATGTCTTAACATCAAGCATAAGTAAAGGTGGAGGTGGTAAATCCAAGAATTCAATTGGTTTTCCCCCCGTTAAGACTCCAATTTCGCTAACTGAAATAAAAGGTAAAAATATATATGAAAGTATTCAATTAACAACTACCACTAATAGATTATATCTGGTTAGCATAAGTCATGTTAGTTTAATCCTGTTTGGGATGTAGGCAATTTCTTCTTAAACTTGAATTTTATTATTTTAGGTGGAAGTAATGAACAAATTCAAGCATTTATTAATTCAACCTCTACCGATGACCAACTAGTGATTTTAAAAAAGATATTAGATGCTCATAGAGAGACTATAGACGATGGTGTTATTACATTTTTAGCCATCACATTCTTCCATGCCGAGGCGAAACATCCTGTAAAATGTTTTATAACAAGGTACTGTATGTCTGGATTTACTAAATATAATTTAACTTTAAAATATTTTAAGCATTGAAATTAGAAGATAACTAATAGTATAAAATAAAATGGACGAAAAGTAAGCAATCCATAATAAGTTTTTATTTATTATTCAGAATCTCCCTAACAAGCAATACTTTACTAAAATTGTTAAAAACCTTTTACTTCCAAAAAAAATGACTAATTTTATCATAACTTTGCAAAATGATTACAAATAATAATAACTAGAAAAAGGTTTTCAATTATTTTAGATCTACATTTGTAATAAATATTTCAGGCAAATAACAAAAAACAAGCATTTGCAGAAACCATTCATGAATGCCCTAGCTCTTCAGATATCAGCAGAGGTGTCTAACATGCCCTCTGACTATAAACAGTACATCCTCACGGTCAATAAAGTGGCCTCATGTATTGAGAACTTCAACACCGGTGTGGCCGCAGTGAGGATAGTTGAAGTTATTCTTGCAGAGTATCTGAAGAACTGTCTTGACTGCTGTGTCAAGGCTTTGAGGTAATATTCTAGGTTGTGTGGATAGGCCCTTGGAGGGATGAAAACCATGTGAGCAGTGGTGAATGTGTATAATAGCAGGTAACCTCTCCTGTAGGAAGCAAAATACTGCTGAGATGATATAAGGAGGCATGAATGTAAAAAAAATTTAGGCCCTTATTCCTCACTAGCCAGAAGACGTTCAATGTTGAACAAAAGCTTCCCCATTAGAATGCCTCAATTTTATTAATTTCAGGCAACATGAGCTCATATTAAAAATACAATAATACTATACCAAAAATATAAAGTACTATACATAAACAATTACACTATATAAAATGAATGAGTGGCAACTTGCCATTTCAATGCACTGGTTCCCTGCTTACCTGACAATATTGTCGGTCCACCTGGTGGTCCTTATTGAGGTTGACAAATTATAAATAAGTTTTCAATTCTCAAGTAAAGCAATGTTATATAGGTTTTTTCAAAAGGACATAGGTACGTACTACTGACTTGTCCATCCAAAATTATATTAGGTAAAAAAATATCCTTTCTAATATTGCAGGGAAGAAAAAGCCTTGTCTCCAACAGAGAAGAATGAAATATTCATCATTGCCCACCTAACCCTGCGGTTGCTATTACACATTATACAAAAAGCAAATGCTGATAATATTAGTAAATTGATCCTTATGTTCAACACCATAAGGTTGTTTATACATTCCCTAATGTATGATGATGATGTGCCCATGGATACTATGACAGTATGTGGCATACTGTACTTAGCTATGCATGTTACGGAGAATGGAGCTCAAAGTTGGATTGATGTAAGTTTGATTATTATTACTTTCTAATAAATGTTGTATAATTATTGTTGGTTGTATGTACTATAATTGCACTATTAAAAAAAAAATGTTTGTAACTGTTTATTCGGTTATGTATAAGATGATTTAAGATTTTAACTAATGTCTGATTAAGACTATCGCATTTTTGTCAGGTACTTAACTGTAGCAGTAATGAGGGCTCAATACTGGACCTCCGAAACACGGAAGCTGCCCGTCTGTACCTGTTCTCAGCCATCGTGACTGTGGTGTCGGCGGACCAGCTGTTCACACAGACTGTAGACAATAGCCCAGCTATTGTCACACTTACGCAGAAAATACTCGATATTGGAGACAGGTGTGTTTCTACTACTTTCTAAATGTAATCTAATTTATTGAAAGGAATGTAGACTGGTAGGATGCGTTTGTAAATCTGACAAAAAATAGAAAGTTTTCGGTAAATTTTGCGGCAAAATGAGACTAAATCATCTGTAAGTAATAATGCCATCAGAATGATTACTCCTTTATCTTTAAATAGTAGAATTTTTTTCTCCAATACGATTGGTTTTAATATTTTAAAAATTAATCTCCGTTCCCTCTTCACACGAAACTTCTAAACTTTTTGCCTTAGAGCTCATACATACTGTGCGGGTAACTGCACTGCGGGCAGCTGCATGACTGCATAATATTCATTTCTATGCGGCTACCTATGTCACTCCGAGAGCTGAGAGCCGAGTGACGGTTCAGTCTGCGGCTGGCCGTCATTGAGTGATAGCGTGTGCATGTGGTACAGTCGACCAAAAATATGGTCTACCACTACCACCCTACGGTTGAGGTTCATTTGAACGTAAAATGTAGTAAATAGCTGCCAACTTCTTCCGCGGCCACCTTTGAAATGGCTCGATATAACTGCAAATCGCGACGGTTCTTCAACCGCAGGATGCGATTGCGAATGCGGCTGCTCGTGATCCGGCTGATCACATTCGCATTCTGCGGACTTCCGCGCGGTACACAGGGCGTATGATCCCATACTTTATTATGACTAAACTGTCCTCACATCATATATTATTTTTGCAGAAGTTCCTCAGAATCCACATTCACCCTCGGCGTTGCGCGGACTCTATTACAGATCAGCAAGCTCCTAGACAAGGTGACGGACAGAGCCACAGGGCTTACACTAGTCGACTCGCTGCTGATGTTCGCCTGGTCGCATCTAGAACATTACATGGACAGCGTCAGGCACCTTACCGGACAGATGCTCGGTTGTGTTGTTAAATACTGCGCGAAAATGGAAAAGGAAGGTAAAGAAATAAAGATTTACTTCTATTACTAAGGAATTACGTGATTTTATTTTTTATAAGTCTTCAAGTTTTTGCACTCTCTAGTTTACAACTCATCTTGTTATGTAATATTTTAATTTGTTAGGTAGATCATTTATGTGCATTTTTTCCGGAATCTTAAGTTGACTATGGTCTTGTACAAGCATCAAGTTATTGCCAAAATATTTACTATCAGTTTTATGGCTTTGTTGTGATGAAGAAGAATATTATTAGTGCTACTTTTACTTCACATAGTGGTTTCTATTACCTAGGTGACGATAGAGCATTGAACAAGCTGACCACAGCGGTGTCGTCCCTGGACAGGACCCGCAAGAGTTACTACTTGAGCCTGACGTGGCTGGTGGGCGAGCTGGGCGCGCGCCGCGGGCTGCGCATGTGCGGGGACATACACCACATCATCGCCGCGCTCGACTCGCAGCCCGTACACAATACTGTGAGTACACACTACAATAGGAATACACTTCTACTTATTTATTCATTATTTTATCACCCCATGCTCTAGTTATTATGTAGTTATGAGTTCTTAAGTTAGTAATAATTCGTTCTACTGATTTAACTATCGAACCAAATTTCTAAAGTGCATACATCTGGGACTATTTCTGCACCATTCTCAGGTATTGGAGAGGAAATACCTAAGGTATAATGCAATACCTTAATACCTTATTTGTGCATAAACATTTGATGACCAACTTTTGCAAGTGGTTGATTGGACAGTAACTCTAAGCGCATGCAATTACCCGCACTGCGGGTGGCCGTGCGCTTGCCCGCAAGCACAATTATGTGCGTGATTATACGTATTTCTCTAATATTGTGTGCAAGTGGTACTGTCGGGTAGAAATATAGTCTACCATCCTACGGTTGAGGTTCATTTGAACGTAAAATTTAGTGAATAGCTGTAATTTCTTCCGCTCCATCTTTGGAATGGCTCGATATAATTGCAAATCGTAAGGTTTCCTCTACCGCACTGTCGGATTACCTGCACTGCAGTTGCAACCACGTCCTGCATAAAATCCTTGGGTGCAGTGTTTTTTTTTAGTTTTGTAAGTAAAATAACGTTGGCTTATTCCGTAACGTCCAGGCAAGCATAGCCCTAGAGGCCCTACTGCAGAAGTCCGCGGCGGAGTTCACGGCCGAAGAACTGAACACCTCGTGGCTGCAGCCCATCGTGCAGGCGGTGCGAGCGCGGGCGCCGGCCTGCAGCGTGCTGGCCGGCGTGGAGGCGCTGCTCGTGCGCGCCTGCAAGCTGCAGCCGCTCGTCGTGCCTTACATGTGAGTACAGCGTGCTGGCCGGCGTGGAGGCGCTGCTCGTGCGCGCCTGCAAGCTGCAGCCGCTCGTCGTGCCTTACATGTGAGTACAGCGTGCTGGCCGGCGTGGAGGCGCTGCTCGTGCGCGCCTGCAAGCTGCAGCCGCTCGTCGTGCCTTACATGTGAGTACAGCGTGCTGGCCGGCGTGGAGGCGCTGCTCGTGCGCGCCTGCAAGCTGCAGCCGCTCGTCGTGCCTTACATGTGAGTACAGCGTGCTGGCCGGCGTGGAGGCGCTGCTCGTGCGCGCCTGCAAGCTGCAGCCGCTCGTCGTGCCTTACATGTGAGTACAGCGTGCTGGCCGGCGTGGAGGCGCTGCTCGTGCGCGCCTGCAAGCTGCAGCCGCTCGTCGTGCCTTACATGTGAGTACAGCGTGCTGGCCGGCGTGGAGGCGCTGCTCGTGCGCGCCTGCAAGCTGCAGCCGCTCGTCGTGCCTTACATGTGAGTACAGCGTGCTGGCCGGCGTGGAGGCGCTGCTCGTGCGCGCCTGCAAGCTGCAGCCGCTCGTCGTGCCTTACATGTGAGTACAGCGTGCTGGCCGGCGTGGAGGCGCTGCTCGTGCGCGCCTGCAAGCTGCAGCCGCTCGTCGTGCCTTACATGTGAGTACAAGACACGATTAAACAATGATACGTCATTATAGGTTTAATCATTTAAGGGAATTGATTACAGAATACCCTACATAAAGCAAGCCAGTGAGTCGAATCCCC
Organism: Abrostola triplasia; assembly: GCA_946251915.1. Classification (NCBI taxonomy): domain Eukaryota; kingdom Metazoa; phylum Arthropoda; class Insecta; order Lepidoptera; family Noctuidae; genus Abrostola; species Abrostola triplasia. Next base: position 488,665 of record OX276434.1, on the reverse strand, counting down.
ACACGCCGCGCGATCTAAAATGCGTCCTAATGCTATTGAGAGTAGCTCGAAAGTCCGGTGTCACCGACAAACTGACAGATCAGTCTTCAGAGAACGAGTGGAAGGGCATCATTAGTTACGATGTGCTGAAGCAAGCCGCCACGGATGCTGTCGACGAGGTTAGTGCCGACTACAGATGACATAAGATACTCATTCACTCATTATATTCATTTTGTTCATGTAATATAATACTCATTCACTCTTGATACTCATTCGTTCATGATATAAGATACTCGTTAATTAATTCGTTAAATAACTTCCTTTCGTTCTATTTTGTTACTTATATGTGAATTTTAGTTAAACTGTTAGTCAAAAATTAATTTTGTTTATATTTCAGACTCGAATACTGTCCCTTTCGCTGATAGTGGAGTCTCCGAAATCCACGGAGATATTCACAGAAGGTGACCTGCAGTTTGTTTTGTATTACTTAGAGTACAACATCAATGCGCAGGCGCCGAACTTCAGACAACTAACACTTTCAGTGATGAAGAAGGTATGCGACACAGTTAATCCTTTAAGTCCCGTCTGTTTAAAAAACCAAAATAACTTAAAACCAATGATATTATAAGTAAAATTCTTTAGATAGGTTAGAAGCGTTAAAACGAGGCTTATTAGGTCACCTGAACTAGGCTAAAGCTCACCTGAACTCGACTCATCTCTTTCTCCCTCCTGACGACTGTACCTCAGACTGTACTTACTGTACTTCCACGTGTCATCTAGTGAATGTTGCGTACTGTACATATCTATTTCTTTTTACAAGTTATTATTTAACTTGCAATGTTTGTATGTGAGTTCGTTTAGGTCAAATTTTGCATACTTATATAGGTTTGGTGACAACACAATATTATGGTACTTTTGATTTAAAAGCTTGTGTTAAAATTTATAACACAAGTTTTTAAAAGTACTATATTTTTTTAATATTAATTACTTATAATATAATTGATAGCTCTTACAAGATACCTACTTGGTTAGTTAGTGTCACTACTCTTGATAGGGCCATTGCCCCTGGATACTACTTATTATAATTATCATTATAACCTTTTTCAGTTCGTAAAACGGTTGGAAGAAAGCTTCAAAGTGATTAAACGGCAAAGAGGACCTAATGGTGTGAACGATAAGGTTGCTTATTACTTGCAATTCGTAGAGCAGTTACGTCGGCAGTGTTTCGACAGTTTGATACCTGGGGTCAATTACAGCAGGCGATTTGTGGCATTACAAATACTTGTGTGGTGCGAACATATCAACTTGGAGGACTATAAAAGGTATTTAGAAAAAATATGAATTATTATTATTATTTCACTGACTGCCATCTGTCTAGTGGTCGTTGTCGGGCAAAATGTTTTTAGGTTTTTCCATTAGTTAAATCTTATTAGCAAAACAGTGTCTTGATTTGTGCCCGGTTAGTGGCAATAGGCTCCCCATTGGTACCGATAAAATGTCTTTCGATATGTGTACAGCTCCCGTCCCATGAACTCTTAAAGCAGGACAGTTTCCGTAGTGGCAGCGGGACGCCGCATTAGGCTGCACGTAGCGGCGTCCCGCTTCCACATTTTAACAATGATGCTATTTTTATTTGGTTTCGAACTTGTTCTGCCTATGATCTACGCCAAATACATAAATGTTTTTCTTTCATCGATGACTCACAGACACTGGGAGCCGGAGTATGTGGAGAAGTTGTTGTTGCACCTGGAGGACAGCTACGAGAACAACAAGGCTTTCGCCCTCGAGGCGCTCATGAGCTGTCCGGTCGAACTGCTCAAGGTACAATTATATACTTTAGATTTTTAAGCCAGAAACTCTTTCGGATATTCTCAGAAGACCGTACCAAAGTTTTATCACAATCTGATCAATGATTTAGAATTGTACAAAGGATAAACATTCAATTATTCTAACTGTTTTAGCGTTTGTTCTCCTTTATATTATCGAATCCGAGTATTTTACTATTTGATTTACTTTCAGAACAATAAGTACACTATCAGCCTTGACATAAAGGACATTTTCCAACAAGCATCGTCATTGAAGCCTACGGACTGTGTGTCAGCCGCATACAAGCTGGATTTCTTAAGGAGGCGACTCCCGGAATACATACTTGACGATGAACAAAATTGGTAAGAACTTTTTACTTGTACGTATGTTTCAGCGAGTATTGTTGTTGCGTTGAAATCTGTGAGTGATGAAAACTACCTACATAAAAAATAACTTGGAAGTGTAATATGTTCTGAAAAAGGTAAATATTAATATGAAAACCAAAAAAAAACTAAATATCAATGACAAAAGTGTCATGAGTATTTCCAATGAATTGTTAGACATATAGCATTTACTAAGACGAGAGGTCATATTTTAGTGTTTGTATAGTAAACTTCACATAATCGACCCACAGTGCAGGAATTAGACCCACGTCTGATTTCTGCACTGTGGGGTGCGCCATACTGGTCGTCGTTCAACCCTCTGGTGCCGCAGCCCCTTGTCCGAGCCCGTGTGGCACACGCTGGCGGCGCGCCTGCTGGCGGCGGCGCGCGCGCAGCTGGCGGAGTGCCGGCGCAGCGTGCTGCGCGCCGCCGCCGCCGCGCCCATGTACGGCCTGCTGCACTGCCTCGGCCGGCTGGCTGAACTCCTGGACGCTGAGTGAGACATTACAAACGTTTATACCTATTTACTCCCCCTAGAGACAAGAGAAATGATGATGATACTACCCTCCATCATTCTTCCAGAGCCATATCCACGGACGCTCGCTGGACGAGCTTAATAGCGGACATCATAACGACGTGTGTAGAGGTGAACGCGGCCGTAGCCAGCGTCGTCAACAACTCCTCGCCCGAGGGTCACCTGCCCATGGACATGACCACCCTCACTGATCACGGCAACACGGGGTATGTGCCAATCAACAGGCATTTTAAACTAAAAACTAGATGAATTTATGTTTTTTGTAATTGAAACTTAACTTTGGATCCTTTAAAACAATTTTATGTTGATGTATGATTTGAGAATTAGACCCAGATTTCTGAACGCAGTAGATGAACTGAAAATACCGCAATGCATCCGTGAAACCTATTTGCTATACAGATTTCGCCAAGGCCACCTTTATAAGCCAAAACAATTATCAAAACCAAATTGAACTTGAGTAACTTTAATTTTAATTATAAAGCTAATCTACAAGCGTTTGGTTTGGACAAGCTAAAAATCTGTCCTAAAAGCTTTTTAAAATATGTAGGTAATTGAATAAAATGTAAAATCATGGTTGCTTTTTTGGTAATTTTGCAGAAGCCACTGAAATAGTTAAATAATGTTCTGTTTTCTGTTTCCTAGTAACGTGACGTTGGATGACGGCAGGCAGGTTACTGCGCAGATGGTGCTGCTGTGTGCTTGGAGATCTGTCAAAGAGGTACTGTAGGAGAAATAATTCAATTATGTCAAGACAGTAAGAAAAACATTATTTTAACTCTTTTGAACACATAACTTACTAACTATTTATGTTTTATTTCGTTTCATGCTTCTAAATTTAGTCAAGAAATTGTATCCTCAGGCTCTAAGAGATCTCTTAATTTTTAGACTAGCAACACCACGTTTTTTAAATGTCTTTATTTATCACGATGCATTTATCTCCATGGACATAGAGCTCCATCATTATATTATTTACTATATATCCGGTGTCTACTAACATATATATTTAGGCTTGCCCAACTAGTTCAGACTCAATCGGGACCCTAATTAATGAGCAGATGACGCGATGATTTTGCGAGCCGAACTCATGATGATTGTTTATCAAGTCGGGTAAGAGGGTACTTTTGTGCAGGTTTCCCTCCTCCTGGGCACCATATGCTCCCGCCTGAGCATCAGCGGGGAGGATGGGGAGGGGGAGGGCTCCGCAACGCTCAGCGTGCAGCAGGTCATGCTCATAGGGGAGCACTTCACGTCCTTGCTCGCGGAGACTAAGCACAGAGGTGCTTTCGAACAGGCTTACGTGGGCTTCACCAAGCTACTGTCCAGGTAAGGTTTATAGGGTTTATTATACTACTGACTTGTGAGTAAAGTATGTATAAGATGTGCGTATATAGGAAATGACAGAATATTATAAAAGTTTTATGCTTTTCATAATATTCCTTACGGAAATTGGTAGAGGATGACCTTGTTTAATAAATTTCGTTTAAGTTATTTCTTTTTTTAATCTTCTGGAATTTGTAAATCTCTAATCTGGAATATAATAATAAGTTTAAAAAAGATCAAAAGTGGATAAGCATATAATAAAAGCAATGAAGTGAGGATGTCAGGGTCTTAGCAAGTAGACTTTTAGAAAAGTGTGCAGATCAAGACCGTGTATATCTGTAGAGTTTTCACTTTTGGGTACCTTTAATGAATACAATACGGCCGACATATCTTGGCGGTCCTAAAGTTAGCTGCGCTGTAGACAATTTCGTTCCTTAAATATCCATTGCGCAGCTAATCGGATAACTTCAGGACCTCTAAGATACGTCGGCCGTACTGTACATAAATACCAGTTGTTGATGTCATGGCGCAGACTGTGGCGCTGCCGCAGCCCCGCGCTGCACGAGCTGCCGCGGCGCTGGCTGGCCGAGCTCATGCGGCTCATCACCAGCGGGGAGCGCCTGGGCGTACTCTGCGCCACCAGGAGGAGCGCCGGCCTGCCCTTCATGATACAGGTAATTCAGCTCGTCTATTTTGGACAACATTATTTTATTCATAGCGGAGTTTTTATATATTTTTGCGATCTATTTTCATTCTAGTGGAAAATGACCATTTATTTATTTCGATATTGGAACTTGGGATGCCAACCTTTCAGTGTACGGATATTGGAGCTAGATTAATTCATATATGTTTTATCATTAAGGCACTAGTGACGACGGAGCTGCAGGTGCAGGGCAACGCCAAGTGCTTCCAGTGGTGCATGCGCGGCCTGCTGCGGATGGTGGGCGAGGGGGGCGGTGAGGGGGGCGGCGAGGGGGGCGGGGCGGGCGTGGAGGCCCGCACGCACGCGCTGAACATCGTGCGCGCGCTGGTGCGGCACGCCGCGCTGGACGACAGCGCCGCGCCCTTCGTGGGGGACGGGCTGCTGGCCGCGCTCGGGGGGTTCTCCGGGGACAACTGGGCGGTGCGTGCTGCAGTATATTATATTATTACATTAACACTCACTGTTCTTCAAAACCTCCCAAACTCTTGCCAAAAATATACTTTTCTTTTTCTCATGATATGATATAAATAGGTTATGTAACCTAACTTATAATTATCTATATGCTGCCACTCTCATGACATATAGTCACATCATCACATGTCACGCTACACTAGGATAAGAAAGAAGAATTTCGTATAAGGAATCCGAGTTAATAACCAAAGTAAAAAAGTTTTATAAGCTACTCTTTTATAATGATGCACTCCACTGTCCACATGTAGGAGCGCAACTCGTCGACCCTGTTGTTCAGCGCGCTGATGGTGCGCGTGTTCGGCGTGGCGCGCTCCCGGGACCACGAGCGGCTCAGCGCCCGGAACAGGATGACCGGCCGCATCTTCTTCCTGCGCTACCCGCGCCTCTACGACTACATGCTGGTAAGGGCTAAGCTGCCTCCTGTGCCTACCGCTGTAGTTAAATATCCTATATGGCGAAAGAAAGTTCTTCTTTAACTAATTCAGTTGCAGTTGCTTAGTTCCAAAGTGTCATTGTAACCGAACTTGCTAAGATTGCACATTGAAGTGCAATTCCAGCGTCCACAATAATGCCATCATACTACACGCGCCAACAGGAGAAGCTTCGAGAGGTGAGCGAGGAGTCCTCGCCGGAGGAGCTGCGGCCCTGCCTGTACCCCGTGCTGCTGCTGCTGGCCCGCCTGTACCCCTCCTCGCTAGAGGGGACCGCCTCTAACCTGAAGGTAGCCTAACATACTTCCTTGCAAGAACTGACAGTGTATACTACACTAACTCTCAGCCGAGTGGCATCCGGCCTAGAATTGACCACACCTTTTCCTCCCGTGGGTGTCGTAAGAGACGCCTAAGGGAAAATCCAGAAGATGTGCCGCAGCGTTTTCTGTAGCTTCATCACTAACACTACGATTCCCAAGCCGCTTCCAAGACGTGAGGATTATGGTCACCCCCCCCCCCTCCCTTACCTAAGGGCCTAAGGCCCGAAGGCCTTTGTTCAACAATGTGCACGTCCTCCAACTGATGAAGATGATGATAGCTCCGGCGTTCAAATATGTATTGTATATGAATCCATTTAACTACCTTCAGTTGGCGGCCTACATCCCGCACGTGCTGTCTTGTGCTAAAAGCAGTGTGATGAAGACGAGACAGCTAGCAGCCAAGGCCATCGTCCCGCTTATATCGCCGGAGCAGTGAGTATACTAATATAACGATGCCTATAAGTTCTGTAGCAATTATCTTGTATAATTACCAATTTTTAAAGGTGTGCCTTAAAGTATTATTATTGTTTCTTATTCCTAAGATACATCCCCCATATTCAGTCGATGTTCAAACTGCTGCACAACGAGGACATAAAGAGGAACTACTGCCACGGCATCCTGCTGCAGCTGGTGAGGCTGCTGGACGCGCGGCCCCCGGAGCTGCAGGTGGAGGGCGGCCTGCTGCGGGGGGCGCTGGGGCCCGCGCTGTGGGGGCTGCGGCAGGCTGCCGGGCCGAAGCCCTGCTACCTGATAGCTGATGAACTCATGAAGGTCATCAATCTCCTCGTGTGTAGGTGAGATCTTATGCTGTTTTTAGTCCTTTACTATTGTTAAAAACGTATCGTAAGGAGGTCATTAGGTATTTTACTTTAATGAAATAGGAGCAAATTATGAAAATAACCACTAAACAATAAAATTGAAACTTACTGTTGGATTAATTATAAATAATTCCAGATTCCCAGCTCTGCCGCAAGAGACTATTGAAGAAATCCTTTCATGTCTCCACACATTAATATTCGCATCAAAACCACCGACAATATGTCCCGGCCGAGACGTGTGCCTCTCTAACGCCATCTATCTATACTTCATACTAGCCACGAACACTCAAACACTCCAAAGTGATATAGTATACCGAGGCTTAGAACACACTTCATATGAAGTGGTACTGTCTGTACTAAACTATTTACTTATACTACATAATGACTTGGAAATCGATAGCGATAAATTCCAGCTACATTTACAAGAAATATCCGACAAAAGTACGCTCGAAGAAATACGGAGCAACGGAAAGTATATACAGCTGTTATGTAAAGTACTAGATAATGAATATTTAGAGTGTCAGCAAAAAAGTCTGAAGATATTAACGTTGGAAGGTAACACACAAAGGTACATTATCAAAGAGGTTGATGGTGAAGTGACAGATGAAATGATAATTACAAAACTGTTTGATTGCCTGCAAAACGAACATGAGAACCTCACTCATATATACTTGGAAAGCCTTCTGAACTTCGTGACGGACAGAATAAAGGATTGTAGCTTATCTAAACTTGTACTCTTGGATGTCATAAGGGTGGTTTACGAGTACAGTTCGTCAGACAACAGTGAGAGTACCAGAGATGTGGTTGTTAAGTTCATAGAGAAGAATATTGGTGAACTGTTAGAGATGGACACTAGTACTTTGAGTGATGCAGATGGATGTAAGTATATTAATACTATTTATAATGAGTATTTAATAAAATTATACTGTCAAATTTACTGTATCACTTATGGTTGTTTAGTTTTTTTTACTAGAATTTGTATATTTCATTAAATTATGTTATTCAAACGTTTTCAGTTGAACTGGTCGCCACAATCTGGGCGACTATAGTGACGTTACTGGAAGACGACGAAGACGGCATCAGGCAGCGCGTGTCGGACGTAGTGGCGCCCCACTGTGGGGCCGCCGCGCGCCTCACGCCCTGCGCATGCGCCGCCCTGCTGCGGCGGCGCATGCGCGGCGCGGCGCGGGGGGGGGCTGGGGCAGGCGGCGCGCTGCTGGCGGTGCTGGCTCTGCTGGACTTCAAGTCCGTGGTGGTGGCCACTGATGATATCAGCGATGAGGTAAGATTGCGTTGTAGTTAATACAACGCAATTGACTCACACATACGCACGATGTTTTATCTAACTTAGAAACAATTACTGATTTACTATTTTTTTATCGAATTCAATCATCAATCGACATGTTGACTTAAACCACTAAATAATAATAACATCTTTTTATTTTCCAGTGTCGAGTATTCGATCAAAATGAGCGATACAATATATTCCTAGAAGAAACCATATGGACAGTTGCATGTGCGGATAAAATCATACAAGATTACAAGTTCAATGACCCTGTGGTGACTATCATAGACAAACCGACTTATAAACAAACCTTCGACAGGCTGTGCAAAGACAATGTACAGGCGTTCAAGAAAATGGCTGCCGGACAAAAGTTACCAAGAAGTGATGCGTTAAATCCTAAGGTAGAATTATTCGTGAATAGGTTGAATCGTAACAATAATAGTAAGGAATAATTAAAATATTAGGTGCAAAATCCTCAACTTATACGGGTGTTGACACCTAATACCTTAGTGCTAATCCGACCTGTATGGTCAAGCTCGCTACCATCCATTTTGACTGAATACCACACTACGGCATGTCGTTTTTGTGAAAAAAGTTGTCACTTTAACTTAATTACTGGATTGTATTTTTGTAATTCATAACTACTCATTCATAAAACTATTGGAAATGTGTTAAATCATAATTATTTCTTAAGTCCATTGTACGCTAGGTATCTGTTACCTACCAACTAGATTTAAGTCATGATAATCAGTGTAACAAAGTCATTCATGGTTATTTATAAGTATCTAACCTTTAACACTGCCTCGACGCACGACCGACAGTTTAGGCCGGTTCAGTATAGTACGGCCGATGAATCTAGACCGGACTGAACTTGCGCGAATGGCTGCGCATTTTTAAGTACAAAGATAGCGGTATGTAGCTGTGTTCGATACTGTACAGTAAACGCTCAAAAGTGCATAAGCATGCTAAGAATTGCCTATGCACTTTTGGTTGCCACTGTACATGCGCTTTACTTTATCAAGTTTAAAGTTAATCATATAAAAAGTAGGTCATAGCTTTAGGTTCGGTGTGAAAAAAATGTTGTTAAATAAAGCTCAAAAGAGTTTTAACATGAACTTACCTCCTTTGGGAAAATGTGTGTGTGCAATAAAACACCTGTTAATTTTTCCGGATAAAACAGTTTAATTCAATTAACGTGATTGTATGCAATTCCATTTCAGTCTCGTGTGTTTTGTTATGTGTGCAATATATTATATTATATACAAATCAATTTTGATAGTAAATCATCGAGACTGATATTTTGTTTTACGTATGAGATTTGGTTGCGTGTGATAATATTACAATCTGTCTTTAGTTCCGCTAGCTTTTCTTATTTTATGGCTGTTTTTGGGTAGAATATTAAGAGGAAATGCGAGCGGCGTAAGTTGCCGTCGCTGTGCTGCGGTGTGCCGCCCTCGAATGACTGAGCTACCCGTGAGTGTGTGAGGGCGCGTATGGGCGTTATATAAAAGCACAGAGATTGAGGCATAAAAAAATATGGTAGAAACGGGACTACAGGTGCCTATCAACCGCGCACCATTTGTTGTTGAACGTAACAAATATTTAGCAGCATGTCGTGATAAGCGGCCATCACGACATGCTGTTAAATATCATTTGATGAAAGACTCAGAGGTGGAGATTAATGTCCATACAAAAATGCAGATTTGTAAGAGCTCTTACACACGAGCGGCATGTTCGGCAACCGTCGACACGTCGACGGTTGCCGCCGATGCGCGTCGCTGCAGTTACCTCTGCCGTTGGGAACATGCCGCTCGGGTGTAAGAGCACTTACCGAAAGAAGGAATCAAATAATAAAACTTTAATGTTTCCTTGTTGAATGCGGATCCCTAAAAATAGACGTTTGCCCACTAGAGGACGACACGCTAAAATAAAACAAGAAATCACAATGATTACCAAGTACAAGGAGAGTCTATTTAACTCGTCGAGACTTCATTTCTTTATTTTTGTTATTAACGGAACCGATATTACAAACCTTTTCACAGGGGTCTTCTACCAGAAAAAAATTACAGTCGCATTCCACAGAATTGACTAGTATGGGAAAGAATGAGCATGGAAATGGAATAGATTTCTTAAGTTACCTTAGTGTGGTATTAATAGTTTCAACTGAAATATTTGTCAAAAGACACCTCGAAACGTTTTATATGTAGTAAACAGCTCAAGCAATTGTATGTTTTTATGGCATCTTTATGTAAATAATGTTTAGTTTTAAACGATCATAATAATATAATAAGAATTGGAATCATATGACGTCTACTTTTTTCACCTTCCATACAATTCCCTCTATCCTTTCCCAAAAATGCTGATTCCTGTGCCTACCGACTTCATCATACGATTCATGTTTAATAATGCATAACTGTAAACGGACTAACATGTGACACTTGGCGCCATAGCAACTTTAGTTTAAATATACCTATCCAATGAATATTACATGTAGCTATGAGAGGGAGCCCAACGTTGGCACCCTGCTTTGTTCTTGTAAAAATAGCCCGCATTTCCTCCTAAATACCTAATGATCATTTTAGCAGCACATTCATTTTATTTACAAGTATATTACATTTAAACAACATATTACCAAACAATAACGAAATAAAATATTAATAACGTCAATGTATAACTGTTATTTATTTTTATCACTGACTATGCCATATGAACCTAGTCAGGAAAGTGCTGAGCTCTTTGCCCTGTTAAAAAAGTCATTACTTTTATATATGTCTAGTATGTACTCATAAGGCCCATTGCAACTTTCGTTCACTGTTAAACGCGCTTCATACGATATTTTTGATTTACGAAGCACTATTACAGCTATGTCCAAAACTATACATTCATTTCAACAATTACTGGCATAGGTAGCCGTAGGATGTAGATTTGAGGAACACATTCAATTCGGTCAGATTTATTCATTATAATACTCTTCACTTCGTCAACAGACTTGCTTTGTTAGTTAAATCAAATTATCTTTACGGATTGCCTATAATACGTAGAAGGTATGCTATTAACTGTCGTCGGTCCAAAAATTTCAGAAGTCTTAGAAGCAAATCCAAACAATCTTTTATCACCAATGTACGTGCGGCATCATTAATTTAAATGTCTGTGATCACAGTACAATTTGAAAACAACTTGTTCGTTTATAAATCAGTCTCCCAGATAATAATTAAAGTTATAAACACTAATGAACTATGTACAGACAAGCGTCACATCAAACAATCTTATCTCTTCGTATCCGGAACACTTCACTCGCGATTTGATTGTTCTTAAACTTGATTTTTTGCTCTTTTTTCTCCTTAAATAACGTATCTTTCATCTCTTTCACATTCGCTTCCACTTCTTTATCGCTCTTTTGTGTCAGTCTATCTAATTTGCTCTTCACACTGTCCTTGGGGTCACTCTCCTCATTGTCATTGAATAAATCTTTGACTGAAACTAGTCTGTGAGAGTTCCCCACTCGCAGCAGCTTCTTTAAGCCGCGAGTTGTTTTCTTTTCTATGAGGCCGAGGAGACCCCAGTCGTCTTTCTTTTCTTCTTCTAGTCCAGCGTCAAGCTGCCACGCCGCGTTCCTCACTTCTGCCTTCAGACGCTCACACTCTTCGAAGCTCACGTTGCGACTGACGTTCAGCGCTTGTTCTAGAGGATTCACAATATATAACGGTAGTGAGTTGGGTTTCCTGACGGCCACTCCTTCGTTAATAGATATAGCTTTATCCTGAAAGTTGAACTGCGCGTAGAACTCAAAGAACTGCATCAGTAAGGTTTGGAGGTCGGCGGGGTTCTGCGCGAAACACTCTCGGGGCAACTTGTTCATGTCGCGTAGGAATGTACAGTTGAGATTCTCTTCAGCTATTCTGATGTCTTCTTTGCCTACGATAAAAAATTCAAACTATGATTGGTAGAACTCTAAACATCAATTTTCTCATTTTAACTAGAGTCGGAACAATAATTTGAAACAACTTACCAGCCATTTTAACTAGACTCTTAAGAGACGGCAACACACACCCGTCACTGGTTTTCTGCTGCAGGAAGAACAGCACCATGAGGGTCAGGGGAAAGTTAGTGATCCAGCGTCCGGGGTGAGGGTTGGTGAGGCCCGCGGCCTTGGCCCAGCGCCGCACCGCGAACGTCAGCGGCCGCACGCGCGCGTCCAGCGAGCCCAGCTGCCACAGCAGCTCCGACATGTACACGCCAGACCTGACGACAACGGAGGGACTATTGGCCTAGGCAGTTTATATAAACAGCTATATAATAGACATCTTAAAACATAGAGTCATTTGATCAACCAGCAATTGGCGGTAAACGTTCATTTACTTATGAGAATGTCTACAATGGGTTGCATGCCTTTTGTACTTTAGGTTTTTTACAGTTACCGTTATTTATTATGTTATAAAAGTATATAGTCGATGTTCTGCAAATAGGTCATTAGATAGACTAGAGCTGTTCCGTCAACATCGATTGTAATTTTCTTTATCACATAAGTGGTTATAATCCAATTAGCGGGCTAAGAAAACAGTAATTGAGAATAGTTCTCACATGTTATTGTAGCACAAGTCGCACTCGAGGTCGGTGTAGTCGTGCGCGAACTTGACGATGGGCACGCGCGCGTGCAGGATGCGCTGCACGCGCGCCGCGCCGGGCACGCGCAGCTCCAGCAGCTCGCCCACGCTCTCCATGTGCCGCTGCCACGGGGAGCGCCCGCCCTCGCAGCGCTTGTCCTGGAACACCAGCCGCTTGGCCGGGTCGCTCTGCGGACAACCACAGACATACACTTTACCATAATGTAACCACCTTTTGTAACAATATACTAACAAATAAATAAATATTATATTATTATTACCACATAACTTTCTGGCACTGGGTTATGTATACTAGTCAAATCACACACTGAAATAACTGACAATTTGACTATGGTTTTTTAAAAAAATCTTAATACCGTACTAAAAAACACATGAATTGTTATATAGCCATTCTATATTCTTCATTATAGCAATTTGAACCAATTTTATTGGAATAAGAAAAGTTAGGATGACAATATCAGTTAGCTACTTGTTATGACTCCAAAAAAATCATGAAGTTAACACAAGGATAGGAACATGAAAGTATGTATTACTAGTACTTCTGTAAACAGGCATCTGGTGACATGAGGGTATTCTTTTGATTTACTTTTCTTAGGTTTGGTTTCAATTCCTCTTTTCTTCTTTATATTTTGATGGTATAATTCATTCCACTGTGGAATTAGTTACTTTTTAATATTCTATCTATTGGCACAGTAATAAAGTGATAGTACTGCTGCATAAAGGTTTATGGATATGAGATGGGAACCTAAGATGCAGTCAAAAATCCTAGTGTGAAGGTATAATGTTTAAATTGAAATTCACCTGCACTTTTAGTAGCCATTGTCCTAATACTTTTTTTAAATCCATAGACAAGCCAATTTTACACTAAATCACTTTGAATTTTGTTTACAATAATATTAGAATTAACAAGTGGGCCATACTACTTGATTTATACATAACATTAACAATAGTTACCATCTCTTGTGTCAGTGCATTGGTCAACACTAAGTCCAAGTCACATCCAGCTCTCCCGAAACCATTGACTGATGAGCCAAATGGCCTCACAGCTATGTTGGCATACAAGCTCTCAAATACACATTCTATCTGGAAACATATGTTGTAGTCAACTATGAAAGGTTTTGTTCAATTTCAATAAATACTGATAGTAAAGAATTATAAGTTTTTTTTTAATAAAATAGAACTGTAAATTATGTTTAATGTGAGTCAATATTGCATTGGAAACCATACAGCGAACAGGGATTAGCTATAACAAGTTTTTTTTAATGAAATGTGTTAACAAATAAAACCATTATTTACCTGTCTAGCAACCATGTACCTCAACCTAACACCCAGATCATTGAGCATAGTCCTATCATACAGCAGTTGTATCTGATCGGACACTGTCTTACAGTTGGCTAGCTCTTGAAACAGGTCATCTTCATTCACCACTGAGTTCCCATTCAAAGAGGCTAGGCTACAGTTGACAGTTTTAAACTGTTCCTTTTTACCCCATGACGCTCTAAACCATAAAAATGGAGAATGTAACGCCATAACATCCAGATCTTTCTGGTGAGTGCTACATGACTTAATAACCTCCTTCAAGTTATCTTCTGAGCTAAATTCAATGAGCATAAAGTGCTGAAAAATAAATTATTATTTGTACTATGATGTTACTAAGTCATTTACATAGAATAAATGTTTTTGCATAGAAAGTTAAATACCTCTCCACTAGTATTTTTATAATGATGTATCCCATTGACTGACGCATACTTCGAACAATATCCATATAATTCACTGAATGAAGCCTCCGAGTTGACCTGCACGACAATACTTCGTTTTGCTTCCGCTCTTCTTTGGGCCACAACTTCGTCAAACGATACGAATTTCTTTGCAACATCTATAATAAATACATAACCTCCAAGCAACCTTCATAACTAATTATCTCATAAAAATGAAAGTAGGCGTACCTGAAGATTTCCGTACAGGTAAACATTTACACGAAGATTGGCTAGACTTTAATAATTTTCTTAAGTAATGTGATTTTCCTTTATTTACTAACGTTTGAAATAATACAGACATTTTTACTTGGACCCCTGTCAATTTATCAAGTGTCAACTGTGAGTGAATGAAAAAAAAAGAAACAGTTCAGGAACTTTACAACTCTCGTTCTAAATCTCAGATTCTGTATGACAGCTAAAACGAAAATAAAACCTGTGGTTTTATTGATTTTATACAAATTTTGAAACAAATAGAAAACGCAGTTCCATTCAGATAAAAATATTAAATTACTATGAATTACGTTTTTTTTAATTTCTAAACGAATTTCTAATAATAAATTTCAAAAGAGATTTCAACGTCAATGTCAAATAGTTTAAGACAAAGATTGAGGTTATGTTAAACTTTATTTGAAGCTAGAGAACGAAAGAATAAATATTGGTTTTCTCACGATGGGGACCGTAATACTACAACGACTGGTATATCCAGTGTTTTTAAATTCAATAAAAACAATTCATCCCAAGGTAATCTCGGGTAACGAAAGAATTGTCTATTCTAATACACTTAACTTTGCAGCGATACGAAATTATGCTAAAAATAAAGATAGAGGTAAGGATAAAAAAGGTAAAGGAGGCAAAGTGGAAATAAATGTCGCAGCAATATCAGAACTTGTCCCCGTAGATAAAATGAAGGACAGATGCCATGCAGCTATTGACAAAATGAAGGAAGATTTTGCTAAGAACCTGTCTCTGCGTTCTACAACTGGATCTATTGAGACTCTGAAAGTTAAGTTTGAGGGCAAAGATTATGAATTGCAAGAATTGGCTCAAATTGTGCGTAAAAATCCTAAAACCATGGTCATAAACTTTGCCTCTTTTCCGCAAGCTATACCAAGTGCATTAAAAGCTATACAAGGGTCTGGACTGAACCTTAATCCTCAGCAAGATGGCACAACCCTTTATGTCCCTGTGCCCAAAGTTACTAAAGAACACAGAGAGGCATTAGCAAAGAATGCCAAAGCACTGTATATAAAGTGTAGGGATTCCGTAAAAGATGTACAGAGTGAGTTTAATAAAAAACTGAAGAGACAGACTACTGTGTCAGAAGATTTGATATTTAATGTCACAAAGCAAGTTAATGCTATATGTGACGAATACCAGAATGAAGCCAAAAATATTTATGAGGCAAAACATAGTGAACTAGTTGGCAAATAGCTTTAAGTTGAGATGCATTTAAAATATAATTGTTGACTGTTTGAATAGGAATTAGATAAAGATTATACTTTGCATTTATAATTTTTGTTTTATTATTACTAAAATATAAACTTTCCTATGTTTAAAATACATTGGTATAGAGTTGTAGACTATTTATTCACCTTTACATCTAGAAAGTACTCTTTGTGGATGGAGGATGGTGGCTGATTTATATTAAATACATAAATATTGTATTTATTTATCCCACATTAACATCAAATTCATGGCCACAAGGAAGTGTAAAAAGAGCTATTACGTATACTGACTTCAGAGCCTTACTCGACATTGGCGCCAACTGGTAAGAATCATCAACAAACTAGCCATCTTTTCAGTTAAAGAATCTTCGCCCCACCCTATGCATTTCACTTGTATCGTGAGTGCGTATCACTAACATAAAATATAACGCAAAAACACCCCGCTCGGGACCTACATTTGTGCGATCCGCAGATGTTTGTCCAGAGTCTGGATGTATATGCGGGAATCGAACCCTTACCCCTCAGCAATCCAATTGCTAAGCCGCTTCGCCAATCAGCCTCTTTACCATGAACTCTTAAAGCCAGGACAGTTTACAATGTGGAAGCGAGACGACGCTACAAGTGTAATACGGCGTTCCGCTTTAACAATTTTCATATTCATTGGTATCGACTCAGGTTATTTTATTCCCGACCAATATGTTCTTCAATAATTTATACAAATAAAAATATCTTGATCTTTAGCATGTCTGTAGAATAAATCCACCATGAGATATTATATTTTTTATATAATATTTTCTAAACAAATATGTAAAATTTTATGCTTTTAAAATTTTATGATAAAAAGACAAGTATTCGGTTAAGGAAACAGTGCAGACATTTAAAAAACAAACTGTCAACTTTGTTGTTTGCAAAACAACTCGATTTCGTAAACATAAACTCGTTTGAAACAAATGGATTCAGCAAATAAAAATCGTAATAATAGATATGATAGAGTAATGTCTCGCGTTAACATTCAATCCCGTTCCAGTCTTAGATCGAGTTCTTTTGTTACACGCCATGATATACCGTCGTCCACGCGAGTTGGCGCGAAACCATCTGTTTCGAATGTGAGTTCAGGAGTTTTTAGTGAACTTCCAACTGTTTTAAATGACTATGTGCCAGAATCGAATCGTGATAAAGTGAGGAAAACGTTTGTAGTGAAACCTCGCAAGACTATAAAGTCGTTGGACCCCGCGCTATCACCGCCTCGTACGGTTTCTAAGCTAAGGAAATCAGTTAAAAAGCCCTCTAAAATTCAAGAGCTGGAGTCTGCTCCGTCTGTATTAGTAGGAAATAGTGAAAAGTGGTCTAGTTCGCATGTCCGGGAGTGTTTATCTAGCAGATCTCATTCAAGATTAAAGGATTTAAAGGTAAAAGATAATTTTCCGTTTAGAAACACAATGAAACTCTTTTATTTTAATGATTGTGCATAATCTATAAATTAAAAAAGTCTTTAAATATGTTCTTTACATAACATACTACATCAGAAAAACAAAGTGTGATTTTAATTACAACCTGGTCAATACAAGTGTCCCAAAATCCCAACTCAATGTTGATTGTTGGACCTCATTTACAACACTCACATATCTAGGTGCCTACAAAGTGGTTTGATTAAGCTTTTAATATGACTCACTCGGTATACAACATATACTAAAAAATCAATTTAAACTATCAGTTACAAATTACAACCATTTCTTTTATTGTAGGAGGAAATTCAAGCTTACAAAGAGACTGAGAAGTTGATGAGGCTTCGTAGTAATCTGTACAAGAAGTGTGGAGTGGTCCTGGATGATGTGGGGAATGTGGCTGAAGACAAGGCTGTGCAGGTGGAGGCACAGGACGCCAAGGCTGGGGGTGAGTTCTGCAATAAGTTAGCCAATAGCTTGCTTTTAATTTGCTGACTCTGAATTGCTTAAGTACACCAACTATTTTAGCTTGAATTCAGCTTTATATTCTTCTTTTTACTAACAAATTGTATACAATCATTAATATGACTCATTAAGATACAAGCTTAGTGTAGTTAAGTTGCTAACCTTGATTTTACCTGTAATTATTGGCTACCTGCCTATCATACTCCTCTAGGTAACAGGTTTGACTTTATGTATGTATTATGTATGGGTCTACCGACTGGAATTCAATTAAAATATTCCTCTTTATTAAAAAAAAAATGATTTTAAATTGTTTCGTGAAACAAATTTTTATTCAATCATTGTTCACTGCTACGCCATCTGTTAGCAATAAACTGTCAGTGTAGTGTAAGTTCTCTCATAAAATTGTAGATGGCGCTCAGTACCTCAACTGAAGCATAAAGTTCATTGTACGTTTTCGAAGTGTTTTTGGATTTTACTCCGGCTTTACACTGATGTTTAGCTTTTTAAATAATACTTCTAGTTGCCTAAGACTAATTTCCTACGTATATTGAAAGATCATTATAATTTTTATTTGAAAATATAATTATGGATTTTGCGTAACTTTAATATTTTACCTACCTTTTATTACTGAATTCACTTCTGTACTTGATAATTATATCCTTTATTCCTTACAGATACTGGACAATACGCGATTAGGTAAGTGAAACTCAGTTTATGACAATATACAAAAAAAAAACCAGTTACTCAACATACAAGTTTAAATATTCGAATTGTTTTATTATAACAAGTATACAATACATATTTGTTTATAATTAAATTCGTACATTGCTTTTACATATCTTTCAAGTGGTGAACGTAATAAGTTGAGAAGTTTGTTAAAAAAACGGCAGAGTACTTTTTTGTCAATACTTGCTCAGTGTTATACGATTTTAATCAGTACGTCTTACGAATTTAACCGGTATTTCTAATCATCTGTAACTAAATACGATCGCCTACGGTTTTCGTCACATTTTCGATGAAGTAACTCTTGTTGTGACACTGAACGCTTAAACCAAAAGTAGGTATTTATATTAAATTTGGTTTAATATTTTTTAATTAATTACTTAAAACTCCCTCTTAAAAGATAGAAAATCTTAATTAAGTGTTCGCTATATTAGTTTTTAAAAGAAACACGTATCTAAACTGTTGATAAAATGTACAATATTTTGTCGCAGTAAGGGGTCGAGTATTTCGCAACTATTCGTATCGCCTCTTTAGCTCAGTGGTAGAGCACTGGTCTCGTAAACCAGGGGTCGTGAGTTCAATCCTCACAGGAGGCATTCGGACCTAGTTCTGTTTTTGCATTTTTTAATGTTTTTCCTATTATGGAAATCTATTTATTTGACTTTTATTTTTATATTAATTTGTTTTTTGTACATCTTGCTAAGATGAAATTCATTCAATCTGTTTTTTTTATTTACGTTTTATTATGTTGTGTTTAATTAAATTTTGATAAGAATTAGTTTGTTATTATACGAGTTTATATTATGTTTTTTTTATCTCAGTTGTTGTTTTTATAGTATGCCTAAGTATTATTATTTAATACTTGCCGCGATAAGCAAGCAACCAATAACAGTTTACACTTCGTACTTTATCCTTGAGCCTTTTTGTAAGGATTTATCCTAACATATTATTTTATGTAGTTTGTTAATCGGATATCGATAATATTGCATAAGTAATTTCATATTGCCTTGTTTCTGGTTTGTAGACATCCTCTTCCTCTTCGCAAGGCCTGTTTTGGTTGTGGACTGTGAAATATTTTACAAAATTCTCCATATAATAATGTTTGTAAATATAAATATATTAATTACTCACCTAAAATTCGCCCAGTTTACCAGAAGGTGGTCACAACTTCACAAGTCACATGCGACTGTCGACTGTTGGGAATGGTTTTAGTTGAACTCCTGCCACGAGTGAAATTCTAGATAATTTTTCTTTATATTTCTTGAAATACGGGCGCGATTTTTTTTTACCAATAGTTTTACCTGCCTTCAGAAACTTTATGGGTTAGGTAGATACACGATAAAACCGTAAGTAAGTATACAAGCAATAGTATAAATGTTTCAATTTAACAAAAAACCTTCACATCTGGGTCACCGGTATACATAATTCCTATAAAAAAAAACAGTCCCACAGTGGCAGTACAGGCAGCTGACGCATCATACCCTATATTCGTGTCATACCCTTCAGTCCCACAGTCCTTGGCGTACAGTTAGGGGCTCCCGTTACGTCTACCTGTCTTTACCGTTAGGTCGGGCCCGACGTCGACGCAGTAATTAGCCCCGAGGAGTGAGGACCCTACGTATGAGTCGTGCTATTGTTTGTTATGATATTTGATATAAAACACCAGTTTTTATGTGTATCTGTCGGGATTTTTTTGTTTGAAACGTTGCCCTGGGAATTGTTGGTCTCGTAGATTTATAAACATATAATATTACATACACAGACACCAAGATTCGAAATAAATGTCTGCGCGTAACAGAGATTTTCGAAGAACATACACACAACTCCTAACGCAATAGTCTTATCAGTTTTCCTATTGCCAATGCGCTAAGTTGGAGTTTTTAATACTGATATGAGATTTTGTGGTGTCCGAATTCACAAAAAATTTGCAAGCGTTTCTTTCTATGTTATGGTACATTGAAAGACATGCATAGGTGTTGGTATATTACTGACGTAAAGCACTACCGACTTTAGATAAAGGAACACATTGTGTCCTTAATTCAACAACAATCCGCGCAGTAAGCTATCGTTAGCTACTCCTTCAGTGCTCTATGCTTGTTCCTTTTCTTGACAAGGATTGTATTTTATGTTTTGCTTAGCAGTGGAATAAGTGGGTTGTGTAATTATGATGATGTAATTTGTGTTGACGGATTTCGTACAATTATTTTTAATGGCTTGTTTAAAAAATATAATCTATAGGTATAATCTTATTAAGATACGGGTTATCAGATGTTATTATTTTGTAATTGCTTTAATTATTGTCGTTTCTTCTCACGGTTGAGAAAAGATCAACATGAAGTCGGAATGCAACCTACACTAATTAAAATAACCCGTAATTAAATGCTTTAATGAAAGGCGCGCAGGGGTTATTTTAAGAACCTAATTCTTTAAATTTTCTTTTTACCAAAGATGTCTATTATATTTTAAACCGTCACTTAGATTTTAATTGGGTTTCCAACGTTTTGCTTCAGTACTCTTAGGTACATCCCAATCTTGGGAAAGATTGAAGGGATGGAGAGAAACACTGACAGACTTATGAGTTTTCACAAAAGGGTCCCCTTTACTGCCATTTTTCTCCATAAAAACATAATGTTTGGACTTCTAGGGCCCGCGACGTGGGCGTCCAAAACTCCTGACATCGCTACTAATCAAGTCACGTCACATTATGTGACTAAAGCATATTTACAGTGGGTTACATCACTAGATTGTACGACATCCAGTCTTCTGCATTGATCGACAGCGCCGGACACTAAGTATGAAAGACAGAAGGCCGGAATTTCTAACGCATCTTAAACGCATTTTACGTAAACAATACTATCTGATGATTGGTTTATTTATTTGCCTTAAATATATCGTCGGCCGGTGAAGTTAACTATAATTCTGTTAAACACGAGTTTGGTTTGCAGGACTTGTGGCCAAATAGGATCACTTAACTTTAGCTCATAACGGTAACTAAGTGTTCCAAATGTCGATTACAGTATAAACAAGATACGACATTACTATAAATGTTTCCTCTAGTATTTACTACAATAATCTTCGATTAATCCCAGTATTTGTTATGAGTGGAACTTTTATGTTTGCCCCGTGGTGTATGTCAATCGGCGCGGCTATCGGGCGTCCGTCCGGCGCGTCACTTCCACTTCCCTGCGCCTGCGCATTGGCACGCTTCCAGGCTATTCCTGTAACTATACACTTGATAGCCGATCCGTATTGCATTCACTTGATGAAAGCTTTATTGCGTATCGAAAACACAGTGTTCAGATTTTTGAAAGTAATCATAAACGCGTGTGTTTATTTGAGTCTTCAGCTTCGTAATAATAAGATCAAAGTACCTAATACTGATTTAATTAAACTCTGATCCGCCTTTCATAATCAATTGGATTCTATTTTAGTAGTTGATTGACTTGAAGCTTAGGTAAACATTAGGCACGTAAGTTAGAAGAGTATCTTGGATGGATGGCCTTGGATCGTCCGTCAGGACAGGACTTTATTCATATTCTGGGAGGTCTTATAATGTGGTTAATTTGATGACGTAGTCGGCATTCCCCAGCAATAAAGTAGTTGAAATCTGTTGGTTTGTCGTATTGTGAGTATTAATTATTAGTCGTAGGTCTTGCCAGTCGCGATCTTTGTGTTATGTTACAAGAGAGCGATTGGTTGGTGACTTTGTTATTTGATACTTTGTCATGGCTTGGTTAAAATATAAATAAATGTATATTATGTGCATATCAAGTACGCCTAATGTTTGGAGAGACAATCCTAAGCAGATTCCTTAAGTGTTACCATAATATTTCAAGTTCTGAATAATCAAATTCAAATTCAAAATGTTTTTATTTCATATAAACCTATTACAGGCGCTTATGAAACGTTAGGATGCTAGTTGCACGGTTCCAAAATGTCATTCCAATGGAGAAGAACCGGCAAGAAACTCCAGAGGTTACTCATTTAAAAAAGAAAGATGGTACAAATTTGTAAATTTACACATGTAGTTTCATTATGCGACAACAAAGCAAACTAATAGTGATAGAAGGGAAAAAAATAACAAATTGGGCCAAAAACCCACGGTGCAATTAAAACTACTAGCTATCACTATTCATTACATTGTGGTCACATTTACAATATTGATTAAGACCTGGAAAATCAAAATATCCTATTGTATATTTTTTCGGGTCTTGTATTTGTGATAATAATAATATCACGTTAAGTAACTACAATTTACTTACAGGTATTATTTTCAGCTAAAATCTGAGCGATTGCTTGATGTAGGCTAAAACACTATTGTATTCAATAAAGTTTCGTTCGGAACATAGTTGGCATAACCTATCTAGATATTACTTACTATAACCAAATTGGAGAAAAAATTACAAGCCGAATACAAAAACTCCTCCTTTTTCGAATTCGCTTAGAAATTATTCTCTTTTTCTAGATATGCCTTAAAATACCCTTATTAAGAATATGGTCGTAATGGAAAAGGCTTGGAATGTGAAACATACGTTGACTATAGTCCATATTATTGTCAGATTTAGAACAAATTTCATGCTAGATTACCTCGGCAGTCGTTACACGTTCGGGAGTTATTATAATATATTCACGAACGTGGAAGTTATTATGTGCAAAACAATACTTACTCTTGTTCATTTCAGTGTTTCTAATTAAAAAGGTAGGATAGGTATTAGCAGTACTTTTGTCTGTTACGATTATTACGGGATACTATCATTAGTAGACAATTTAGTGATACCATTGAGATAATACACATATTTGAGTACTTTCTTAATACAAAAAAAAAGTTGAAAGACTAATTATTATATTATTATGAGGGTATTAAATTCAAATGCAGCTACGTTGCTGCCATTGATTTTTTAATACCTACGTATTTCTAAGTTCTAGATTCTCTAAGACCTACATGGCCAAACCAAAACATGTTTATGCTAGCGAGATTGGCAACGGAAGATTTGGTGAAGGAAGATAGTCTAACAGCTATTTTAATCTTTATTGACATGGAAAATCACGTCAAACCAATCTTGCCATCTGTTTCGAATAAATTTCATCACATTACCGCAATTAATATGAGTACGTCTCGCTTGGCACACGTCCTTACAACCACTGACCGTATTAGGAGTGTTGTACGCGAGCAGACGCTGTCGCGATCTGAATGAATTTGACGTCACACGTTATTGAGTGAGGAACGGATGTTAGTGTTAAGAATCTGTCACCTGTCACACGGGCGGAGGGAGATGCATGCTCGTGAAATTGGCAAGCCCCACAGGTATAACCAGTTATTTTCGGTGAAGTGAATCAGTGATGCAATCTGTTCCAAGTTTCGAACGTCGAGATGTTGATCGCTGATTTGTGCCATGTTTATCCAATTGGTTTTCACAAACCGTACAATGTTTTTCAGTGATGATAAAATACAGACTTGTAGATTATGTTATTTTATGAGACATTATTGATAAATAATCTAGATAGTATCTATTTAATTCAAACTTCTTGGTTACACATTAATAATTCCACTCGACTATGAGATATGTGTAATATTTGAGAAGTTTTTCAATACTGACTGCTTCTATAACTGAGGCGGCTGAGGCCTAAACAAAAGTCTTGAAATTTTATCACATTACATTTCCTGATAAGAGGTGAAGAAAAACTACTGCTGTCTTTAGTTGTCAACTTGTTATAAAAGTTGCTGTTTTATATAAAGAGATACATGGCATATCCCATACTTTTAGCAAAACAAATAATAACGTCGTTCCTTCTTTTAACTTTAATATTACGCAAATGTATAAACAAGCAGGCCACCTGCCTTTCTACATTGATCAGAGCTATACAGCCATGTATATTGCATAACGTTGCTTAACAGTTGTCTTGAGTCACGATCTTGACCGTTTAGGCTAATACCAAGTACAAGTACATACCTTGGAAATTGTTTCTGCGGCGATGCATTTCGCTCGATACAGACTGGTTTCCGAGGCGCTCAGGCTATCTGAACCCACCTGTGAGCGCTGCTATTAGCGGCGTCTGTTGTTGATAGTGTTTTTATAGCTGTCCAACTGGGACACAGTTTATAGCGCTATAGAATATACGTGAAATATTCGTGCGGAACAAGACATAAGCTGTGTACACGAATGTAACTAACCTACCTCGAATACAATATGTGTTTAATATCTATAATTGCAATATGAACAAAGCTCACTGTGCTGGCAAACGAGGGTAATTTTACTAACTAATAAGTTCATCATCAGATCAGGCTTATCTATTGAAGTGTATATTCAGACTTCCATTTATACAAATAATGATCGTGTTTACACAATAATAATAAGTTTGTAGCACGCAGTATTACTATAGAATTCCATTATTCCCATTACGCTTTCTGAAATGCCAATCTGAACTTTCTAGCGGCCGGAGCGGCCGAGTCAAGGTACAATAATGGATTCAGGCGCGAAGGGCACGCCCTGCGGTCACCGACCGGGTCGTCGGCCTGCGCCGGCGCAGCTTCCAACACCTCCCTCTCCTCCCCACCCCCGGATGCAATCTTGCATCGCTCCCAGCACAACTCGCATCACCTTGAGCAGTGTTTGCATGGATTTCCTTATTTATGGGGAGTCGTGTTCGAGTAATTTGAAAATATTATGTGCGCATGCGTTCAAACGTCATAAAGTTTTCATTGTTTGCAGATTACGACGCGTATAATTTAAAATTGTGAGTCTGATTGGATTTCAAAGTAGATGTTACTGTTATTATGCTGGAAAATGTATTTTATGAAGAATGGACAGTTATCTTGCTATAACTTATAAGAACTCGTTCTATATAATTGTGTAATAAAATAAAAAATGATAGAAAAAATTACCAGATTTTCAGCACCATATGAAATTCTGTAATAATCTACCTATTTGACCAGAAAGCCCAGAAGACGGCCCCTGTCTCAGGCCGTGCCACCATTACAGAAACTGAACCAAAACTGTTCCATTTTCCTTAATTCTTGTAATTTTGGGATATTATTACTCAATATTAGTATTTAAGTACTCGTACATAATTTTACTAACCAGAGATGCCTGGTCTGAATAGAGTGAGTTTTGCATCTTTATGGATTCAGTTTCGAAATCAGGTAAAGCGAATTTCCTAAGAGCACAACTTACCTATACTCTAACTTCTTCATAAACTTTCCATAGTTTGGTCCAAGGATATAATTTAATTATTTTACATCTCAAAGCTTCCAATAACGTATAATTTTCAACATTTGTTCAAATGTTTATGTTAGTGCAAACATTTCAATTACAATGTGGGTTATATATTTTTTACTGTCTGTTTTTGACAGTTGACTGACATCATTAAATATTGGCTATTTTGTTTAAAATATAACGTAATATCATGACTTGTAACACACATGAAAAGACCAGCGATTCTTTCTTCAAATCGCTCCCAGCGCTTTCTGCGGCGAAGTCACGTTTATTTAATTCTATTTTAGTTTATGCACGAGCACGGAGTTCTTCAAAAGTTCTCGGAGGTTTGTTTCGGTAAACTTTTGTTTGTCAGCGAGCCGGGCTTCCCAGTCAAGTCTCGAGAGGGGCTGGGCAACTCGCCGCGTTTTCCTTGGGTCACGTCCGCCGCTCACGTGGCCAGAAACTTTGCTCGGCTGCGGCTGGCACAGAAATGAGAAACAATTAATGAGCTACGCTTTCTTCAGACATCACGTGCATGCTCTCTTTTCCTCTTCTCTTTGTTACGATAAATTTCGCCATCGGGTTCAGCGTCGAGGTCCACTTTGTGCTTCTGGGTGTGGTGCTGGCATGTGGATTCTTTACATATTTCGATCTATTGTCAGTAAAGTGTGTCTCAGTTAAACCTCACCGATCTCTTTATGATGACGTCAGAAACATAAATCGAGCATGGCAAAAATAAAAAAAGGCAAATTAAAATACAGAAACTTTCGTAACTATTATGTAAATATTACCTGAAGTGTGCTATATTTAAGATTCCCAATAATAGACGTTTAACTTTGGTCACGCTGGTTCATTGTTAACAAAATCCAAGTTTAGCGTTTCAATCACATCATGGAACATAATATGAGTGCGTTCGCGTGTTGTGAGCGCGAAATGTTCAGTGATAGCTGCCGCGGCCTTGATCGCGCAGTTTGCGTAACGATCCGACCACGAC
Source organism: Abrostola triplasia (assembly GCA_946251915.1). Classification (NCBI taxonomy): domain Eukaryota; kingdom Metazoa; phylum Arthropoda; class Insecta; order Lepidoptera; family Noctuidae; genus Abrostola; species Abrostola triplasia. Next base: position 461,964 of record OX276434.1, on the reverse strand, counting down.
ACGTGCAGGCTTGCCGGCCATTCGGAACCGTGTAATGGCGCTCTTGGAATTATACTTATGTCGGATGTAATGGTCTAATCACAAGCAGGGGGTATTATCAATTTTCGGTAATATCATCATTTAGAAACCTGTTAAAACTTTCAGTACCACATTAATATAAGGATAATGTTGTATTTGTTTGTGTTTTAATTAGAGGATTTCATACAATTATTAAAAAAAGAAACAAGATTATGACTATAAATATATGGTGGAAACCTGCTTGGATGTCCAGGCAGTTTTGTTATGTATGAATTATTTGTATATTGTAACTAGGTTTATCCACATAACACAAGGGACGATTTCAAGTATAAGCAGTAACATATACCTATAAGGAAACCGCGCTTTGTATCACACGGTCATATGAGGTTGCACTGCCTGCTGCATAGGTCAGTACGTACTATAAGGAACAGGTTCCTCATATGAACACCATACACGGTCTGACAGGCAGCTGATACCAATGTTTTCTATTTGTATCCAAGTCAATATAAATATGGACAGATATAAATAGGGCCATAAAATAAACGTAATTCAGCATTCTTCTCAGTAAAGTACATGAAACATATGGCCACAATGTGCCGTAGTTACCGCATTATTATTGAAATTTTCACTTTATAGAAAGACCGTGAATAACGATTTGATAACATTGAAAAATCCAAGTTCAAAGCCAACAGTAAAAATATCGTTAACGTTATCAACTCCGGTGCAAGAACCACGTTCCTAGACATTTCTAACATTGCTCGGATATTATACAATTTATTATGCCTTGATAATGTGAATTATTAAAACGTTTCATGTGTTGTCACAGCGTTTGATTAACAGCTAGCTCGTGTATGCTATAATCACGCTGACAACTGACGGCTAAGGCTGCATGCAATTTGTTTGGACAAATGAGTTTCATTCTAAGCTAGCAAAATAGTATTACGCAATGAAATAAGTCTTGGTAAGTATGTTTATTTATGAATAATGTCGTTTTGTCAAACGCACAACGTTACCTAAACATTGATTTTATATACCATTGTGATTAGCAAAAGTCTGCCATCTTATTTTCATCGCATTCTATCTAAGTTACGTACTCCGGTTGTAAAAGAACATTTATAAATTCCTTTAGAACTTAATTATAAAATAGGTACCTAACTACCTACATCTAGCTAGACGACCCTTGTATGATGAAACTCGCCTACACTAGTAAGTGAGTATAGCAACACCACAGACACACAATTAGTAGTTGCACGTCTGGTCGCAAATTGTTATTCCATCGCCAGAACTGGCCGGGGTGGAGGATACTCCCGCAACTCGATTTACATTCGTACATGTAGTGAAAATAGACGAGGCTGAGCAGTTCTGCGATTATACGATTTTTTGTGACGCAGTCTGTAACTCGAAGTAGTTGTAGTAGTAGGCAGTCGTTTACGAAATTGTGTGAAGAGTTGTAGTTATCGAGGTTGTTTTTTGCCCCTTACCTTATTTACGTGACTTTATCAAACTTTACCTAACCTCCATACTTTAAGACAAACACAATTCTTTAACATAGCTTCTTTTTCCTTCGATTACACAATCGGCAAAAATAATCTCCCGTCTGCCCATTCGAGTACATTTACAATGATAATCGCGCCTCGACCGAGTCGAGGGGAATACCAATAAACTGTTAGTAACATCTTCACGTAGCTGGATAGGCGATAGCAACCCACCGGACTGACAATTATTGGCTCCACCACCCAGACCAATACACTGTGGATTTTTTCATTGTAAGTTAAGGATTCTTGATCGTCTCCTCCGATAGCAGAATTCTCATAGCTTTTAGATCGGGGCGTAAATATGGAACAGACTACGTTGTGTGCTTTTAAATTGGCCATTAAAAAGTCAGCCGGGTTACGTTAGGTTATCTAACTCTCCAGTTTTTAGATTTAAATTAATGTTAATTGATTCGGTAATCAAAAGTTGTAGTTTTAAATACTTAGTTAAGACATTGTTATTAAATTATATTGAACTGACTTACCTAAATTGAATGTAGTAATCTGTTCGTGAATCCTGACTCACGAAACTTCGTTCTAAACATTAAAATAGATTCTACATTGTTGCACTACGATTTCTTCAAATCAATTATTTTCCGCTTATGTGGCCATGACTAGCATAATTTAATTAATTTTAACTTAGCTTTCGTTTTATTTAATATAATGTGAATATTATTTCAAAATGTTCGCGTGTGAATGAAGCAAAAGAAGTATGCCAGGATCGTAGCAAATGGAAATCCGTGGTCTCTGCCTACCCCTCAGGGAAACAGGCGTGACTTTATGTATGTATGTATGTATGTTCGCAGTCTGGACTAACTTTTAAACTCTTTAAGAAAAGTTTTTCTTCTACAGACTTCAGTAAAGGGAACCGCCAGTTTAAGGGTTTCGCAGGAAAGAAGTGTTTTTCGCTTTTCTGTGTAAACAAAATAAGGAAAATGTTTAGCGTTGAGTTTGCTTTATGTTTACACCCAGTAAAATTTGAAATTATTTCTCCTTACTGTTTTACAATATTTAACTACATATATTTGCATATCACACAAATATGTTTATCTGTAGAGATCGATCTTAAAATATGCATGTTTATATGCAGCAGTCCAATCACATAGCCACTTCGCTAATCGGGTCGTCAGGTATGCAATTGCTTTCTCTGAACAAATACTTTAAGTGAGTTCAGATCTTAGCCGATAATACGTACACTTCATGTGCATCTTAATTGCGAAAACGAATAGCATACTAATGATGTATGTTGTAATTAACTATTCAATCGCTGAACCCCAGAAGGTTGCGTAAACTGCATTAATATTCGCGTTGAGTCCTAGCTCGACTTCCACGTTGTAATCTGACTTCCGAGATGATTCGTCAACGGTTTCTTAATAATCGGATCACGGTGTCACACGGCCATAAAACATCCTCCTGCGTGACTTTTGATTTCTATTTCATCTTTTGGTTAATGAGTTATTTGTATTCTTTAGGTGCGGATAGGCGTCGATATTGACACTTTTCTGGGTTCTGCTTGGTGCTGGAAGGTCATTTCTTTTTATCTTGTACATATTTTCACCGGCTCGTGTGATAATCTTAAAGGTTCGTTCCCCGGACTGTGGTATTGACATTCCTGGCTAATATGCTACCTCACGAAACTTGCCGTTACTTATCCACAATATTGCACTGGTATATAATATAACACTGTCTGTCACCCACACATAAGACCTTGTAAAGTTCTGACTGACTCTTATAATATATATAGGTATATTATATAATCCAGTGAGTTTCCTGACAGTATATTAAAACCAATGGTCATTGTGAAGTGAAGGTGATATAAAAAGTCCGTGTAGAAGACAAAGAGCCTTTTCTATCTTCATGTTTGATAAAGTATGTTATTAGAAACCGACGTGAAATATTTGACCTGGGAGTAAGAACCGTGGTCACGTAGACTTTTATCGTTCGGGGGGATGTGCCTGTACCATAAAAGATAAATAATTACGTGACTTTTTTATCAAACAGTTCTGATTACCAATTATTACATTTATTCTGATTATATGTGGTTATCAAAAGCTTATTAGTTGTGAATGAAAAATTACTAACTTTAGTCTTTTCAAAATCCTACGTTATAGTATCGTACGGAGTAACCGATTTGTAAGAAAACTGGAAGCAAAGGGCGTCAATAGGTTCATTAAGAATAGGCGTAACTAGACAAATATAACAAATTCGCGCGTTCCTGTATTAATTGTGAACGATTTCTAATACATGTCACATATCCAAGCATATCAGATGACTGTTCCGTATCGAACGTAACACATGGATCGGTATTGGAATGCGCTATAAATGTATGACATAACGCCTTTGAAGGTGACTTTCAGCTGGACGTTATTACATTATATTTACATTAGAAAGGCTTTGAGTACTGCGTATATACGTCGCGTTTATATTATTTAATCACGTAAACAATGGTAGACGTTATTGTAGGTAAATTTTAATTTCTTATATACTTCTTTCTGAGAGAAGCTACCACGCATGAAACTCCTTGCGATGATGGTCAATCTTTGTGTCTTGCCCATAAAGTCATAGCAGTTTGTGAAATGTTAATTTAAGTAGAAAGACTGCGCCCGCGCCGGCACGATAAATGAAATGTTCTTTTCACGCTTGTTATTCGTGAGTTGATGATTATTTTTGCAGGCGCTTTTGTATTTTAAGTTGATTTTGTGTTCACCATAAATTTTGCATAGTAGCAAAGGCTTATTTTTGTTAGGGTAAATGATACTGAAAAATAACGTCGAAAATCCATTTATTCAATGGCCATCGAGGTTTGAAGAAGAATAATATTTAGATGTTGGTCACGGTTTTGGTTGCTTTTACTCATGATAATGAGTTGAAGCTCATAAAACACTTGCGTAATTTTTTACATTCACTCTTTATTTTCCCTATAATGGCCATCCCAGTCCTATTGCTTTAATATAAACAATATTTATAATAAGCAATAAAAACAATATTTCAACAGATCTGTAATTTTACCTACCCTTATTGCTTTCTCTCTAACCGCCTATCTTTAGTCGACTAAAGATAGGCGGTTATTAATTGGTAAAAATGTTTATACTTAAACGCCGTGTAACAAAATGTGCGATATTTATTTAGCTAAAGTAAAATATCAGAGTAATGTTAGAAGGTGAAGCAAAGGTAAAATAACAGATGACTATGAAACAGAAATGTACAATCGATCATAGAAGGTGATTGTTCTAACACCGTGACCAATCTGTGAAGCAGAGAAAATGACCGAACATAAATTGAGGCAGTAAAAAAAACACATTTCACCAACATCACGTTGCGATGATGCAACGCGCGATATCGGTGGAATGCAATTAAACGTGGCGATGTGACGAATGCCTTATCGCGGCGACCTTGACAATGACATTGCACGAGCTGAGGCAGAGGCAATCGTTCCGCCTTGGACGCCATTGTTCACTGATTTATTGTGTGATGCCGAGTCACCGAGCACAGCGCTGTCGCTAGCAAAGTGCAGTGTTGGAGGTGGTAACACTGATTCTGATTCATCAAATTCAAAATATTCGGCTTGCACTTTTATTTTTTCATTTCTTTCCATTGTTATATGCCAACGAGTCAATCGTCGATTGCCAGCGAGCCTTCATTCTGTCTTGGCATCGTAGATGATAAGTTAAACTTCTTATCATATTTTAAAATTGATAAAGGGAAACTTGAAAAATGATGGACACGAGCGGGACTCGAACCCGCGACAGTCGCCGTACCGTGGCGTATTTCTTATCATATTTCAAGCGAAGTGACTGTTTTGTAACATGTCTGTTTCATCAGTGACAGATTGCAGTAAAATTGTAAACACAGAATGGGAATCTGTTTGGTTACTCTTGTTCTTAAAGACCTAATCTTAGTAGGAATCATAAAAATAAAAATTGTCATTAAAAACTTGTTAAGTACTGCAAGGCCATTGTGTCGCAGGTGGTTGCAGTGTAATAAATATTGACTTTGACATTTGACAAGAAACTCTCCAAGACATTTTAAATGTGACTCTTAACGAGAAATGAAAAGGTCGTTACGATATTGCTTAGTTACAGAAATAAATACAGGTCACTTCTCATTTAAGCTTTAAGGCATCCGGGCATAAGGACCTTAGGCTTTTTTAGTTATCCGTTGAAAGTAAACATCTGATTATTTACAATTCACAAGGCTGTTTGGATTCCAAGAATTTGGAGGTAGTGGTCTGTGGAGTGCCTAATGTATGTATTCAAAATGAAACCGTTTCTCGTTTATTATCACATGAAATTATGATTTAGGGTCAATTTAATATCGTTACCTCATATAATATGAAGGGATCTGTCAATTTTCTCGAATGTAACCATTAAACATGGGCTATTCTGAAATGTATTTCTATTTATAATACAACACTCGCGGAAAGTTATTGCATGGTTATGTGTTAGAAGTAGCAGTTAATTAATTGATGTTGCATCACCATACTCGACTAATATTAACTCAAACTAAGCTTCGACTGGAAAACGTCTAGCTTTACCTTAGTTCTGCTATTAATAATTTATAGTAGCCAACCATATTGCCATGTAGAGCAGTTGATTTACTAGAACTTATTGGAACTGACTCGGCAAATGTGTAACATGAACATTAATAGAAGACCACTTAAAAAGTATTTCTGTCTGTATGAACTCAATAAGTTTCTTTGGATTTCTTGATCTTGTAACGAATATTCTATCATCCTCATTCCTGAGATACCTTAACAAAGCGTGGTCTACATGACTTCTTATCAGAACTGGTCCGGCACACTCATACCCTCTTATCCATAAACGAGGATCATATCGCAATTAACTAAACCCCGTATCGAGTCTATTGACGTCTCTAATTTTTGATATGCAACCGACGGTGACAGGTATAATTTAATCCCTGGTTTAAAATTGTATTTTCTTATTAAAAAGGGGGCTAGTGACTACTTAAGTATTACATTAGTACATAGGTTACGTAAGATCTTGACATTGCTTACTGATTGCGTGATTTTCCTTTAACGCGTTGTATACATTACTTTTAGACTCCATACATATAAGTTAATTGATAGTCACGATATAAGGACGTTCTCACATGAGATTGTAATCGCAATGCGAACCGCCCCCGAACACTATATTATGCAATGTCTTTGAAAATCAGCATTTTAAAAAGCATTCGAGTAATAAGTGTCACGTAGAGTAAGGTGTCTCTATGATTAAAAAGTAACTGCGTCATAGACCATGTGTTCTATCTATTATAGTACTTAGGTACGTGACATATTGAGCAAGTTGTTTTAACTAACTTACGTGGTTAACCCATTTGATATTACAAGCACGGGAAAATGTCTATGTACAACTACTACCCTGTTCAGAAGTTAAAATTATGTGAGACGTAGACATTAAATTGCAGCTCGTACGCCTTGATTCCAGATGCCTAGAGGCAGTGTATTGGATAATGCATCAGCATGACAGCAGACGATCAAATACCTTAGTCTAGTAAATGGCGGCAAATACATCTGGACTAGTTCTATGTACCTTATGTAGTGTTCACATGTTCCGCATATGAGATGCGAATACATTTAGGGACTCTACAAACTGATCTAGTGCGACAAGACCATGCTTCTCAGTTTGCTGATTCATTACACACAACACCATGTGGTACATGTATGATAAGTGGCGTCTTTACATAACACTTCTTGTACATTTAGACGTTATGTGCAAACTTTTAATACACATTGCTCGTGACTACATTTTCGGTGATTGTGTTTTAATGAATCAAGAAATGTTATTTGCAAATATTTTACATGTAAAGTAAATTAAATTATGTGTAGCGAATTGAACGGAAACAAAGTGAAATATACTGTTTTTCCGGCTCATGCACCTGAGTTTTAGTCAATCTGGTGCTTGCTTTTAGTAACTTATTTAGTATCTATGGTTAATAAATGGTTTTTCTTTTAAGTGTATTTTGCAGAAGTAATTTACGAGCCCATGGAAAACAGAAATATATCATGCAGAAGCAATACCGAATGGCACACGACTCCCTGCTTCCAATTAAAGCTCACCCCACAGGGATTGTTGTACGTTCATTAAGCTCGTTATAGGTCTCATATATTCCTGAATTTAAACCCCCATCGGCGAAGGACGTAACTCAAGCCTACCAACGGGCGACTGCTAATCCGAGTATAAAGTCCTCTGCATCAGATTCCTTTGTTCCACTTCGTTATCATTGCGACCACCTTCCTTCATTAATTCACAAATACTTGAACGTTCTCACAAATACAATATGAATTCACAGCACGTTCGCCGCTACCTGTTTAGGTAGACTTTTATCGGTGGTACTGTTTGTTGTCCCGCACAATAGTGCGTTCTTTGTCTTTGCCAAGGTCAGACATGACTCAATACAGTACCTACTTCTATAATAACCACGACCAGTATATTTGCGTATATAAACGATATAATAGGCTATTAGTGCATTGTGATTCGAGGAGATGCCGCTGCTTGACGTTACATAATAAATTGAATATAACATTCGAAGTACATAAAAAGAAGACCTTTTTAAAGGCCTTTGGGGCCTTTACAGAAGGTACCTTAAATTGGCATTATGAAAGCTTTCCATACAATGTGTTCATAGTTGTACGGGATAAAGTTTTCACAAAGGAACTTTCATATTGTTAATTATAAGTATCGCGCAGGATCCATCTTCGATTTAGATAAATAGGCGTCAATCCAAGCATACAGTTGCTAGGATTTACAAAGAGGCAAAGCCTATTTTACAAATGCCTTATACATTTTAGAACCAAACACTTGGTAGGGTTAACTTAAGCGAGACTCAGTACAGCCTTCTCATGCCAACTTAGCATAGGTAATCTCCATTAAAAATACGCTAAATAAGTTTGGTAAAAATTCAGAAAACAACCCGGTATGCATTTACTTAAGAATTATTCCAGCGCATATTCCTACTAATCGTAATGCAATATAAGATAAGTCCAAAATCTATGTTATGTCTGCCCTTATTTGGTATATTATATTTAATAGCGTTCCACCATTTACAATATAATTTACAGTAGCAGCAATATCGTGCGGTATACTAAGCTACCAGTATGAGGAAAATAAAACGCAGGACAAGTTTCAAGGCAACATGTTATCTGTACAGTATATACATTACACTAGTAAATTGTTTAGTTTAGTATGCCATGAATGACTGTATAACGTTATATATTACATGTATGTAAATGCAATAATTATAGCAGCTGCGTGTTATCAGTGGCTATTAAAAATGCTGCTACGTTTACCGTATGCTGTATTGCCTCATTTTCCGACGTTTTCACAAGAAATGTATATAAATTAAACTAGATATTCTTTGTTCTAAATTTGTCTGATTTTTGCTAGTAAAATAATAGCACCTCATTGAGAATACATAAAGCAAGTTTACACCCAAGCTAAGTCAACGCTACTGCTTATTCTCGAAACACAAATAGACATGACAGCCTCATGAATAATGGCGTTACGAAATTGTCATCACTTAGCATGACTTGGAACAACATTGCAGAAATGGCTACCGTTGACATGGTTTTCCTTATTGTAGACGTAAAATTTGTACTTTCTCGCCAAGTTAATGTGTAACCTATCTAAACATTAGTAAGTTAGACATTTCTTGGCGAATGGCAAAGGTTTCCAATTTGAACTTTCGTAGCTTTCGACTTTCAGGAGTTCCCAGCGGTCTTAGAACTGATGTAATGTGATAGCATACTGATATCAAAAACACGTAGGATTATGTTACAAACATGTACCTGGGAATCTGTTTTTCTGGCTATTAGCTTCAATCATGATCCGGATTTTTAATAAAGTAATAATAATTATACACCAGGTGTGCTAATATTACTTCAGTACCAGATATCGTAGTTATTTGTTATTCATTTAACAGTATCTTGTGAATCATGATCATGACTGAGTATAACATTTGACTATGGATCGCTAATATTTGTAGGCAAGAGTTGACAAGAAGCTTTATAAATAAAATGGGCTCTAAAATGTAAAATAAACATATACACAAGAGGCAAATTCGTCAAGTATTAATTGGTGGTTTTGGTTACGCAAAACTTTTACAAAACCCATATGAAGAGATGCTGCTTGATCCACCTACAGACTAAAATCTATGATTACTATGCGTTTTGAAGTATTCATCCTTATTTTCTCTTTTTACACGCTTTATATTAGCTTCACTTGTATGTATGTATGTTTGTTTGTATGTTTGTAACCGACTTCTTTGGGCGCGATTTTGACCCACTTTAAACGGCTAGATTTCGTTCAAACTTTGTAGATTTATCGAGGACCGATGACAATACACTAATTTGATAAAATTATTTAATAATATAATTAATAAAAAGTATTAATTAATAAAAATAGCATAATTACAGCCCGCAACACAAACGCCCTCTGCTAAGCCGCTAGTCGCTACGGTAAAGTTCCGTGGTAGCTAAGCGTCGCGCGCGTGTCCCGACTCCAACGCCCTCTGCTAAGCCGCTAGTCGCTACGGTAAAGTTCCGTGGTAGCTAAGCGTCGCGCGCGTGTCCCGACTCCAACGCCCTCTGCTAAGCCGCTAGTCGCTACGGTAAAGTTCCGTGGTAGCTAAGCGTCGCGCGCGTGTCCCGACTCCAACGCCCTCTGCTAAGCCGCTAGTCGCTACGGTAAAGTTCCGTGGTAGCTAACCGTCGCGGGCGCCGAGACCGGCTCGCGTTAAGGTAAAGCTTCGTGGTAGCTAACCATCTTAATAAAAAATAGAAAATAAATAATAGTTTAAAAAAACTAAAAAACACGCTTTTTATCGAAAACCGAACTAAAAAATAGAAAATAAGTTTTAATCAATTTAAATTAAGAATAGTGTTAAAAATTTCAATAAATATAAATTAATAATAGTGTGAATAAAAACAAAAAATATTTTATTTAAAAAAGCGTGGGGTGCATGGTGTCAATAGTTATAAATATTTTATTGACAGATACGAGTAGAGTGATTATCACTTTGATAATATCTTAAAAAGCACCCCACGCTTTTTTTAAATAAAATATTTTTTGTTTTTATTCACACTATTATTAATTTATATTTATTGAAATTTTTAACACTATTCTTAATTTAAATTGATTAAAACTTATTTTCTATTTTTTAGTTCGGTTTTCGATAAAAAGCGTGTTTTTTAGTTTTTTTAAACTATTATTTTCACCTAATTTTTGGCCTATCCTTTACCCAGTAATTTATTAGAAATTAAAGCTACGTTTATTATTTTGAGAATTAAAAATAGTATCAAATATGGCAAAACATTCGGTTTCAAGAGCATAACATCTAAATTGTTACGTATTTTAGCTATGTCAGACTTACTAGTGTTAGATAACATTAATGTTACATCTAAAGCAGTTCCAGGTTTACTTTATTTATTTTCCTATATGATATTATGTGTAATCAATGGAAGGCCTACAATTTTTCTGCTTACATAAGAAGTAAGAAGTCGCGCTACACCAACCTTTGCCTTTCCTCTCATCTGTTAGCGAACCGTTACACACTTGGACGCGCTTAGCATCCATTGCGTAATATTTACCATACCATTATGTAATTTCCTCGGTGCTTAGAAATCGTAGGCCAATCCAGTCGCAGACGAGTTTGCTTCTTGCGAATTATGTTTGTTGAACCTTTTAGATGCCCATCTTATTTATAAAGTCCCATGCCAACTTTTGCCATTAAATATTAGCGATCTTTTGTTAGAAATCCAGTTACCTTAGGTCAGTGCTGTTTGTCCATTACCAATTAATAACATCAATAAATGTTTGTTGTAGTAATTATTTTATACCTACGTTTGTATCGGCACGTTCACGATTTCCTAATCCGATATGACATACCTTTAATGTAAAGAGAATAAAATATTAAACTTGCTCTATCTCCCACGTGTACGTCGATAAAACATGCATTCACACAACCGTGTCGGTGTGACCCTATTTCATTGAACTACAAGCGTTTCGAGCGCTGAGAACGTTCTCAGCGCGTGGCATTTAGTGGGGAGCATGATTGGGGCCCCTTCACGTCACTCAACTGGGCTAAGGCCGGCCGTCGAACCGGCGGTACTTGTCTTATACCACAAAATACACGAGACCCCTATTCCTACATACCACTCTACATTTCAACCGCAGCGTTTCATACATATGGTTTTTGTACGTGTCTCCGTAAACTGGTTAGACGCAGGATTGTAGATATTTTTAAGTGCGTGAAAGGAACTGGCAAAAGAGAAAGGTATGCTAGTTGCTCCAAGTATGTGGCTAGCGTGTCGGTGTCTGCGGCTCAAGCCAGTTTCTGAATCAAGTTTGTTAGTAAGTAACTTGGATACGAGCGGAGAATAGCTGTTACTATGAGAACCTACTTTAGAATGCATACTTTTAAACCATGTTTATAATAGTAGGCGTGGCGGAATCGTTATACAACATGTGCAAATACTGCAAATTATTTTTTGCTTCGTATTTATTAATCTTAATTGTAAAGATTACTTCGATATTTTCTTCTATTAAAAATATTTTTTTCTCGTCGTTTTCCTTGTTCGATTAGCAGTTCAAGCATACAATGATCCTAAAAACTTGGTTGGGTCTTGCCCGAAAACAAAATAGTCTACTAAGAATTCGGCTGTCGACACAGTCCTTATCGTATTTTAAACACTTTCGGCAAATATGATAGCATTGTCAAGAATCTGGTATCAGAATGACAAAAAGATAATATCTTGTATAATGAGTGATTAAAGTGGGTCACGCATGAATAGCAAGTTGGCAACAATGTTATCTGTGTTGCCGAGCGTGTAAAGCTAATCTTTATTGGAATCAATACCATGAGTCTTTTTGATTAGATGATCCATTATAGCTGGGATATCGAATTGATACGTAATTTTTGGTCTAGTAATTCGATGATAAGTTATCTTCAATATCATCTCTTTGGACGTTCTCAATCATTTTACATTTTGCAGGAAAGATAATTGGTTTATATTTTTTTAAATTTATACATTATAGGGCAGAGAGATACCTTTAAGCTAAAACTAAACGTGTTTTAAAAGGCTACTTAACTAAACATGGTCTTTCTCTAGAACATTTCCGAAACTTCATATACCTTAGCAGAAAAACATATATCTGTTAAGCTCTACCCTTTTAAACTTATAACCAGATATTGAAGTCAAATTTGACTTGTCATTAGTGAGACAAAGTCCACCACGTACCTTTCTTACGTGACAGTGCATTAGGCATGTACGTTGTTTTGTTGTTATAATTAGTGGAACAGCTGGTGGCTGGGTGCTGCGCGGGCGCACGGCGGGAAGCGGGCTCGGACGCGTCCGCGACGCGAACGAGGTCGCTACGTTGACGCTACGTGACTGGTGTAGGGTTGGCAGCAACTGAAGGGGAAGAACCTTCTGAACTCGTTAAGCAGAATTCAATTACTGATTAATTATTATTATCATCGCCTTTATATCACTTATTACATATTATAGCATCGATGAAATTGTTTTGATATTGATAAAATTTTCATTTTTATATTATCCAAACTTAATGTTCAACAACTTGTTTATCCCGGGCCGCAATTTCCACGTAATCAAGCCTTTAGGTAAAATATAAAGCGCAACGTAATTAAATAGAGGGATAACTTTTAATTAGTACCAAGGAAAACGAATACTTACCTAATTGCATGAGGTGTTATCGGGCTGTTTGTGAAAATAATACTTAATTAAGACTTCACGCGGATATTGTAAATAGGGAAACACATTGTTATAATTCTTGGTAATTGAAAAGTAACGTGTTTATTATTAATTAAAAACAAGCAATTCTTTATAATAGTATTTTAATTACGCAGATATAAACCAACGTATTTGTTCCCCATAACTAACCTTCCCTACTAAACGTGTCAGCTCCAAAGTCCAGGTGTATAAGTGTCAGCCCTGTCGCGCCGCGTGCGCCGGTCGTCGACCCCGCTGCGCCGTGACGCAAGCAGGCAACTTTCTAACAGGTCGACGTCAGAGGCGACGTGGTAAGGCCTTGCCATCGAAGGTGCCTAACGCGGACAATGATCCCATGGTGATCGTAGCCCAAGTATCGTGTCTGTGGCATACCGCCGGCGGATGGTGTTGCTTAATCTGTGTATTACAAGTGTACTCAACCTCACCAATTATCTGTAAACAGTAGAAACGAATGACTACAGTATGGGTTCCTGACAGTTCAAAATCAGAAAAGAAAGCTGATATATTTTTAGAATCAATATTTAGAAGGTTATTAATGGTCTCTATACGGCTGAACTACCGTTGTATTGAATTACTTACTTTTGAATGTAATGTTACCTACATTTTATGTAAATAAAGTATTAAAGTATTATTATTATTTGAGTTTAATCAGACTTGAAACAGAATGCAGATGTGTAGAGCAGTCTAGTATTATATTAGTTGTAAAAGTTTCCGTAGTAAGACTATGATCTAATATATTTTTTGTTTATATTAATTTCCATGCTGTCTGTTTTCCTCAAACGAGTTGGCTGTAGTCGAAAATAGTAATGGTATTCTAAGAAATATCAGTTTTAAAACTAGACAGTAAGCACCTACGATGGAGCAATATGGAATAACATCGTATGTTGCTTGTGTTGCAGGCCACACATGATCCTGAGCAACATAGTTACATGTCTGTTTCATCTGACAAGGCTCTATTCAGTAAATTTACAACACAGCTTCGTTGAAACAAGTCGTTTAGGTATTTTCGCAGTGTTTTTTCTAATTATAGCGAGCCTGTTCAAGTGGAACAGACCTAATTAGGATTTACAGCTCTCAATTGGTTCCACGCCATGATGTCTAATTCTGCTTATTTTTTTGGCCTGGTTTAAGCTTGTGTTGGTTCTCAACTAATCGGGCGTTGCTATTTAAAACTTTTATGTGTTCTGCTCATGGTTCTGGTTTAACATTTTAAAATAATTCGTATGGCGCAGTGTATGTGTGGGCTGGCTGTACCAGTGATCACGTATAGACGAGATGCATATACCTGGAAGATATAACTTCAATGATATTTACATGTTTTGGCTGACTACTCATTTCTTTAGTATTTACATAATCACTTTTGTGACACTTTAAATGTCCTTCCTGTTACTTTGTATTTTTGGAAAATTGCTACTTTAAGAAATAACGTGCCTGTTTCCTTATTATACAACATTCCCTTGGAATATCGTCATCAAAATGTAGAGTGTGACTTCATGTTAGCCTTTCTAACGTTTATATTTATGAGTTAGACGTAGTCATAAAACACGGTCATCATAATCCGAGTGTGTTGTATCAAAATTCATTGGATGTCATTTCTCGGGCAATTCAATTTCGTTTTTATCCCGAGTCACGTACGCTGGTGCGACGCGCCGCGGCCGCTCGGCTCGACGGCTCAGCCATGTGGGTCGACGAACGGTAACTAGACTTTCTTTTTTATTTCATCCACTTCTCGTCCGCGCGCCGCTCCGCCGCGGAATCTACCTCTTCTACATCACCCACGTCTACACTACTACGTGTTTTGTAAACTTGACCACAATTTAACGTGTGTTTATTTAGAACTATAGCACCATACTTTTGTTATTCTATTCGCGGATTCCGTTTAGGCAATAAACGTATGTGTTAGCAAATTATAACAAGTGAAATTGTTACATTTACGTATTAGTCAAGTCCGCATTAATTATGCTAGTTATGAAAATGTTACTTTAAATTTTCTGATGTAATTTTGCATGCATATTAAAACAGCTATAACATAATCTAAACTGCCTATCTAACATGCTGCGCTATAAAATCCATTTTAGTCATATTTTATAACCATGTTATGTGGATACATATCTTACAAAATGAATGTCTAGAGAGGCGGGAAATTCAGTTTCAAAGAATTTGTGAGTCATCATGGTGCGGGTCCAAGTGGGCCAGGAGAATCATTGATTCGCGTAAAATGTATTTTTATAGTTATACAACATGTTATCTTTAGTCACACAAAGTTACTCATCTTTAACTCTAATGAGTGCTTTACTTTCTAGTGTGTTGCGTAAACATTATAAACGGTGACACGTAGCGACAGTTGTTTTGCACCTTATGATAACGACTCATGCACTGATTAGATATACACTTTCCTACTATCTGATAAAGCCTTCGTGTTTGCGTTAGACTTTAATTAATTTTGTTATTGCACGTATGATATATTTTATTTAATCTTAGTTGCAGTTTATATTTTAATCTTAGTTTATATTCAAGTAGGTAATTGTGCTTCGTTAGTTGAAAACATTCGTTCCGTACATATTGACATGTTCAAAGTTAATAGTACTGTTTGGGCAGTCTCCTACGTAGCTCGTTTCGATGCAACATTAGCATCAAGATTATAGACAAAAGCTTTACTCGACATGAAAATTATCTTAATATTCCAATCTACACTGAAATGTATTAGAGTGTGATTAGTGTCGCCACCCGTCCTTGCCACAGCGTTCGCATTACTAATGGATCAATAAGTGAAACAGCCGACCCTGTGCCATTTCCCGTCAACCTGGTGTAATCATACCATTATATGTCAATTTTCGCAGAACACTCGACAGTACTCAAGTTAATCCGTCCAGTGACGCATGTTGCATGCTCATGTGATATTAACTGTTTGTTACAGGCAACGTTATCACCGGCTTGTCAGCTTTATCGCGTTATCGTGCGCCCCGAGCGGTTTGTACACGGGAAGCGTTTGCTCAACGAATTCCTACCTCTTGTGTAGGTTTAACGAATTACATGGTGATGACGTCCGTAGCTCGGGACACTTTTTATACTGTCATTGCTTGTACATTATGGTTAGTTTCGTAATCACGATCATAAGTCACGAGTTTTAGACGCTCTGGCGAGATCCGTTTGTGTCGGTTGTTAACGAACTGGTTTGGAAATGAGTTTGTTGTCGTTTGTTTGTACTTGTTGTATTATTACTTCTAAAATGGTTTAACATTTAATTATATAAAGTTTCGCTTACTTACATTAAATTGCCTTTACTTTACTAGCGTGGTATTGCTTGTAAGTTTCGTCTACGGCAACTAGATGACTAGTTTATGCTTATCTTTAGCAATTTTCAGTCAGAGATGTGACAGAATTCGATAACTTCATTGTCAAGGACTTTCCGTAGTCGACCTTCGTACAAAGCATACCTATAAGGGATAGGATAAAAACGTGTAAATTGTAGTTCAAAAATGATTATGCAAATGTAGAGGCGTGTTCACACTGGCTTGGCGGCGGGCGGCGGAGCGTGGCGCGTGCGGGAGCGTCACGTCCCGTGACACGCACCGGCCGTGACCGTTCCGTTGGCCGGCACGATGACTCGCATCTGATACATTTTATTTATTAGCCCGCGCTTTTTGTTGGCCGTTGGAATCTCGCTTTTAAACCGGTAAGCTTCGTTATTAGGTGAACTCACGTAAGAACGACATGATACGTTTTTTCTATGATCTTTGTTCGTTTGTTATTTGTGCGTCATGTTGGACGTTTTTGTATTCGATTTGGAGTGATCTATAACAATACTGTAGTAGGTACCTACTCGATAGATATAAGAAGATAAAATAGCGTTCGTAAGAAAGTTTACGTAGAACTTTAGTTTATTATTAATTTATATGTAGTTCTATTGAAAGACTTTAAATTGATAGCGTATACAAATTATTCTATGAACATTAATTATAATCAATAAAATGTAGATAGTAATAGGTGTTATTTAATTAAACCAATTGTTTTATTGGTCTTAGTGTACCATGCTGTAAATATTTTTATAGTTATATTCCTACGATTACCAATGTTCACAGTGGCTTTACATTATACCTAATATCTTTGTCTACGCAATACTTAACTAATTATCGGTGATTGTTCGTGCGTAACTGCGTGTAGTTGTGTCGGAAACTATTGCGCATAACACAAAATATTAAAATAATTATATCAGCTACACGCTACGGCGAACAACTTACACAATGGAGCCAGTCAAGGTGTCTTGGCCTTAGGTTTCAGTCACAGTGTAGCAGCCGTCGTCAGTATGCGACGACAATTAGGACCAGCAAACTTGATAAGCTTTGTTTGCATGTCTTTCTGTTGATGTTTTGACAGGTTATGATAATCAAACTAGTTGGTATTGGTGAAGATAACTATTTCAAGCTTATAATAGACACTTGCACTTGCCTGAAAATTTTATTACATGCTATTTTATTATAATATTATTATGTAAATATAATCAATGCATTATTATACTATAGGTACGCTACAATTATTATCATATACTGTACAATTTATTTTAGTTTTAGTCGTGCCACTCCTCATATTCGTGTTCTCGCCTACCAATCTTCTGCTAACCTTGATTTATGCACGCGATATATAATTTCACGGAACTTGATACCCATTCTTTCTCATGCAATTTGTTGTATATTAAATTATCACACGCATGGCCAACATCCAAGAGCGTTAGAAAGCGCATCAGCGGTTCGCGCTTGGCTCGCGGACCGTGTCGCGACGTGGGACCGACACGCCACTGACCGACAGTCGGCCGCGCGTGACCGATGTGCAAACGCCTTTACGACGCCGCCCGACGCTGCCATTCTGTAATCAATATACTTCCCCAACCAAATGAACCGTAAAAATGGCGCTCAAAAATACTTCCCCTGCATATCCGTGACACATTCACTAAGAGCCGGGCAAGAAATGAAACATCAAGTAGAATGGTTCAATGCGATACTTCAGAATTCTGTAGCCGCCTTACAATTTTCACAGTAGGAACTGAAGTGCCTCATTGTCATTCAAAACATTCGTACGCTTTCCTCCTTACCATGTGTTACCATTATGCTGACACAATACTGGGTGTCGATAAAAGCAATGTGTGGGGGTGGGGGAGGAAATTTCGGATCACGATTTACTCGAGCGCATCTGTCCCGGCCGTGCTCCTGCGTCCTTCGTGCGGACGCAGTGCGAATACTACGTGGGGAGACCGCCAGGGACGAACTCGAACTTAGTGTTCAAGTTGACCAAACATACAATAAAATTAAACTATTCATTCAACTTTTGGATTCCTTGTTTACATCAATTAGATTTGTTTTAGCCGATTTAATACTTGTGTAGTATCTACATATTAAACTATATTCCAAAATAAGCGTGGCAATGTAAGATGTTCTTCCAGCAGCTATAAATGGCTTACGTGCATATTTGCGTTCCAACATTTATTTTATGAAGCTGTCTAACAAATTTTAATGACACCGTAAAACGCTTAGTTACCTATTTACACTTTTCACTGGTTCACACTGACGGTAATTTAAATATTAAGATGCAATAAATCCAAGGACTACTTACCTCTAAAATGTATTTTAGTATCTTCAAAGTTATTTTTTATTAGATATCAGCTGGCTTTTGTATTTACTGTATCCATTGCGTTTGTAATACGCAAGACGTAACCTACAAATGAATTTCCATTCATTAATATCGCAAATATAGCTGTTGCTAAAATAACATCGGTATATATCTGGCCAGTGGTCACAATTTAATAGCTGCCACAGTTTTATTGACTTTGGCAAATCTCCTCGATCGCTTTGCCTACGCATTTCCGTCGTGTATCCATATAACTAACTAATTAATTTATTGTTTGGGTTTGAATGTTAGATTAGAATAGTTTCCGTTCAAGACTTGTATGTATACTGCTGCAAAATTACTTTACAACATAACAAGATTTTATTTTGCCCTTCGTCAGCGACACCAAATATATTGGAACTTGTTTTACAAGAGATACATTTCCAACGTAGCTTCATGAATTAAGTTAAATTCCAGTTTTCGTTACAAATTATCTAAATGATGTTCAAGTGTTTTGATAAGGAATGTGTCAGGCTCCGCTAATGTGTATTTTAGTGTGAGTAACATCACATGCTTCAGAGGACAGGATAAAGACCGCGCCACATCGGCTTGACAATACGATGACAGATAAATATCGACATGTAACGAGCGATTTGCGTCAAACAGTGTGTGTACATCGTTTAGCGGCGGCATGCGAACGAGCCTGAGTTTTCGTTTTACGTCAATCGCATAAATACACTGAACGTGCGGCACCACGTGTTAATCAATTCTCACGAACTTCCGCGCCACTCATTAGGACCAGTAGCCGGTAGGCACGGGACGTGAAGGTCTCCTCTAATCGTCTTCTATGTAACTATGTACTTATGTCGGTCAAGCCTTAGTCATTGATTTCCGTGTTTTATCTTCCATTTGTCCTGTTATATCATGGATCCTACTTTTTGTCTCTCAACATCCATGTTTTATTTAAAAACCCGTTCACCTCTACTAATTCCTCTAAGTATTTAATTTACATGTTGTTTTTAAATTAACTTCCCATGTGAATCAGATTATTATGTTACTTTAACCTTTGTAAGGTCAAAAGTGATGTAATATTGGGTGTTTTGATGAATAAATAAATAGGACCTACAAAATCGGCGCTTGAAACTCAAGCATTAGTAATTTTTTTTTATAATGCGCTACAATGTGTTTTATATAATTATATCGTCCTTTGCAACAATTAAATAATGATGTCCTTGTAGGTACTACCTCTTGCTAAAGAAATAACCGTATCTATAATAAGAAAATATTATGTTTAAAAATGGCGTCTATTTTTCTTTAAATTTACACCTGAAATATTCCCATTACTTACCAATATTAAGCCTACACATGCATACTTAAGTTCATAACGATGGTACACAATATTAGTGTATTTAATAATTTGTCCATGACAAATGATCCCTAGGATACTAGGGTAATTTAAAGTTGGAGTGCGTCCCTGCCGCCCAACACATGTACACACCTCGGCTAAAGCATGACGTAGTGTCGCTACGTTTCGCGAATGCCAAAGCCCTGCGCGGCTGCTCGGAATACTGATGCGGGGCTCAGCGGGCTGACTGAATGCCGAACGAGGACTGCCTACATGGGTCCTTGGTACGACGCGCCGTGCGTGCCAAATTGCGCGTAATGCCAGCCCGATGGATTTATTGTTCCAGCCACTTTGTGACGGGAATTCGTTTCGATTTTCCTTCAAATATTTTTCCCGTTTCTAAAACGGTATTGATAGACCCTCGAGGTTGCTCTGTTCCGTATTCCGTGATAGAATTTCTCAGTAGTTTAACTCTGATTTCTTCGTAAATCTATATTACGTTTACTAATTAGTGTTGTAAAACAAATGAACTGCTAGCACACGGAAGAAAAATATCTAAGTTTTAAATTGATAACGGAAACTTGAATAAATAGTGTAGCTTATGGGCGACATGCAAAAATAACACAAAAAGTCATCTTAGTTCTATTTAGCGGTCAGTTAGCAACCTATTACTGAACTCACTTTGGAAAGTTTCGGTGTTACTATAGATTTGTATACATTTGAGTATTTGCGTTGGCAGCAAATGCATAACACAAACATTGTCTACGCGTCTATGCTTTCAACAGCCGTGGTCAACACCCGCGGTGTTGCTCCAGCCTGCTGTTAGACCTTCAGCTGTCTGCACTGATCATATTCTGTGTTTAATCTGTCAGTTAGAAGATCTTCATATAAGCACAGATGGTTAGTTGTAGTAATCATACGCCGCACGCTCGAATCTCGGAAAATGAAAATAGATCCTATAGTATATCTTACAACATTGGTTAAGCTTTGCGGATGCTTCATTAACTAAATATCGTCTGTTGCCAATTGATCGAGAATTAAATGTGTTTAGTGTTATTCCAGCCAGTGCACAGGGTGCTCGTAGCATGTTATTTTCTCGTGGCCCTCATGTGAGCGGCGTCAACGCACCACAGTCCAAACAAACATTCGCTTTTATTTGGCCTTCTGTTATAAAATACGTACTTATGTAGTTCTCGGTATACATACTATAAACAAGTACTAAGACATAACAGACGTTTTCCTAAAATTACCAACTTTAGTTATTTACCTCAGCATTTGCATCTGGCCCCAAAGTTTACTATTCTCGTTCCATAGACGATCGTAGTGACGTAAATATAATTTGATGTATTTGCTAAATATTTACTGTTGATGGATAGATTCGTCGTTGATTTCCGTAGTATGTAGTTAAGGCACACGTGCTTTTAGCAAACAACACGTGTTGACTGGACTACGAGAGTGATACTTAGAACCAGCTGCTGAGCAATAAGGCTGGCATCATCGCATGCACCCTCTGTCCTGAAAATTTGATAACCACTTCTTTAAAACAAACCTTTTGTATATTAATCCTAAAACCAGCTCATTACTAAATAAAAGCATTTTAAGTCAGATTAAAAAGAGGAACTTAAAGGCCAGATTGAGAATACCTTTCCTAAACGGATCAGCATGTAAGAAAATGTAATGAGGTTGAATGAGGCAAAAAACGCATGTCAGGATCGCGGCAAGTGAAAATTTGTTTCTGATTTTCGCGCTAAAAGAGATACGTGACTTAATATGTATAAGTATAAAGGCAGGTAGAAACTACAATATGTTACTTTATATCGATTAGGAAAATCCATTTAATTTTTTCTCACTCACATATATCTCTTCATAAATGCTGATTGCTGTCCAAGTGCAATTACTATACACCTTGTCGTTGCACCTTTTATGGCATCCATTAAATCCTCTTTTGGTGTTCAAGCATCACGTCACTATTCAGCCCATTATACAATGTTATCTAAAAAAACGTTTCTATGCAGTTGCTCAAATCGTTAGTGAATTTATTCAACATAAGTAGAATACATAATAATATATGTAACGAGGCGAACTGCTGTCGAACTTAATGTATCGTCCTCGTTTAATTTATGTCACCTTGGCTTATCAACATAATCTAGGTTTTGTAATCACCTGCTCGATTCTTTTGTTTTCTTCTATTACTGAACATTGTATGTATTCACTATTTTTAAAATCTTTAAGTAATATCCAGTATTTCTCATTCTCTCTACCTTACTAAACATCTCATCTGTGGAGCTTTCCCTGTCTGTCTAATCTACTTCGCCTTGTCAAGGATGTGTTTGAGGACCTTACACTCCATTATGTTTATTGAACATTTTTCAACTAATTTACTCTAATAACTTTCGTGAGTGTTATCCATATTATCTACTATATATACCTGTTATATTCCCGATATTCGGGAATGCCCGACTAGTTTCGGACTCTAACGGAGCCCTTATCGATATTTCCGATAAATAAAAACGATCCTTAATATATTAAGTATGTTTTATGAATACTATTGTCGTCATTTGATTAAACGGAATACTGTGGTGGTGAAACAATGTATGTAATGTTTATACTAAAATCAATTGGAGTGAAGATCAGCAAAGCTAACAAGAAACTCACCATAGAGCCATCCCTGATAGGAACGTACGCAGATTATGAATTGTGACCATTTTGGGACTTTAAAATAGGTATTATTCTACTGGTATAACATCAGGTGCTGGAAGGAACACATGAAAATTACTCATAGAATCAAGTTTAACGTGGTATCTACTACATAGGACTTCCCCGCGTTATATTTAGCAATTTAGGAGGAGTATTGTAATATTTACCCCAAGCGTGGCCTATTTAAATATAGGACTATATATTTAAATGTTAAAAGGTGCATTTACATGTTGTTAGTTTTTTATAATCACATGAATCTTAAAATCATAGAAGGTTATAAACGTGAAATCTCTTCGTTATCAGTTTTCACATCATTTAAGTATGTTTTTCTGTTTGTACGAAAACATGATTGTACCTAATTATTTATTTGTACGGAATATGTAATATAAGACGTATGACGTTGTTTACTTCGTGTTCTTTGAATTAACTGTAAAAAAATCCGATGGTCATTGCTCTCGATAATAAATGTCCTTATTACAATACAATCAGTTTACTGTTTACGTCACATAAACTTATTGACGCTGGTGGTGTAAGTTCACGATACTCTTATGTTAATATTTGTAGATCATTTGGGTAATTGAATGAAATATTTAAATATCTGTTCAGATTACACATGCATCTGTCTGTCAGTCTGTCCGACTCCATTATCTCAAACATTATCAGTGTGGCGTGTGTCCTACACAGCCTATACTTAAGTAACAACACCTGCAAGGCAAATGGTAGTAGCATACTTAAATGTCCATAAAACATCGTTCAACTCTTTCAAGTATCGAATTTAGCCAGCGTGCCTATAAAAACGCTTTGATTTGAATGAAAAGAAGTGGCAAAATAAGGCTGTGTTAACCTTGGTGACAGCTGCGGCGGCAGATGGTCGATGCCGTCACCACGAACCAACACATTGTATGTGAATATTAAGTGCTCAAGTTTGTGCAGCTTTGTAAAGTATTCATCATCAGTCTCTTCTGTATTACTCATGTATGTTCATATACATATATGTGTCATGCTCATCTTAAGGAAATGATGCATGTTTATTGTCTTTCTATTTTATCTTTGTATCTACACTGTTGAGAAAATCCTTCATTTCATTTAAATGGAAACGCTCAATTTTGAAAAAAGGGTTTAATTGTGTATAGGTCCCACTTTTAAAATTGCAAGTCAAATTCAGTCATTGTCATCTTATCAAGCGGAAGTTTGATAATCCTAAGTTAAAGTCTTAGATATGTTGTTAGAACCACGTGTATTTGACTGTTACTAAGAGAAGCTTTACTAGAATATGAATATTTCATCTTGTTTTTCTTGGCGTCTGTGGGCGTCAATAAAACTCTTTTATGGCAAACATTGGGGACATGAGTCACCCATATCAAATGATAGTACTATAATACTGAGAGAGTTCCCCGTACAACTCTGTAGTATTGTAGTATGACGTCACCGATGTCAAGGCTCTGACCTCATCCCAGCCGTTACTAGCTCCCAATTATTTTCTTGTTTACATGTAGTAAATCGTCACTCATGAAACGTGAAGGAACTCGAGAAATACTCACACGAATGAAAAGCATTACATCAAAGCACAAAGTTAAGAATAGAACTACGGTTTTTTTGTTAATATTATAATAGAACGTCATAAGTATGGGTGTTATTGACCTAGAACAATACGCAATTACACATTCCCCCGGCAAGTTATGCAGGCATAAAAACTGAACACGCAACGAAGTCATGAATCAAGCATAAGCACAGCAAAGCCTTCGTGCACGGTCTCGAAAAACCACTTTACTTCGTCAAACCAGAAGCACCAAATATATGGAGGAAACGGCACACTTAATGGAACTTGATTTACAGAAACTTGATTCATAAACAAATTCAATATCTCGAAAAAGCTTTGACAAAATTATAAAGCTGATAATTTACAGTTGGGTGTCATGCTATTGGAATTGTTTACTCGTACTTTTATTACGAAAATAAATATATTGTGCTGCTTTAATAAATTCTAGGAAGAACACCTATCATTCAATTTCGGGACGTAAACAAATCTATAAACTTAAATATTTCCGAAGCACTCTCGCGTTGACAACAACTACGTAATTCTGACAGATTATTGCCAACAAGATTATTTATGAACATTTCATCACATGGGTGCTATTGAGGACAGATTCCAAGATGCTGATATCAGCGATGCACGTACCGCAGCCACCAGATAAGAAAACATAGTAACGTAATCAGCACCTATTTGACATGGATCTGTCAACATTTTATGTATTGCATCGTCATCGACCTACTTGGTGCTGTAACGTGTTAACGTTGTTTGTGTGGGAGTGCTCGCTATTATGTCGTCGGATTTCATCAATTCGTATGCCAAACACAGCATTGTTTTGCTTTGTTGTAGGTGAAGTCAGTGTCCTTAGCAAATAAACATAATATACTATTTGACTTTTAAGGTTATCTTAAATATCACACATATTGGATTTTACGTTTCAGCCTTTATTTCGTCACTACTTAAAGTGGCTTAAATTGTTCGACTTGAATTTTTACATTGGTTTGACTACGTCCTAATTCTCCCGTTATAGTTTTCTTCACGAAGGCCATTAGAAAATACCAGTCAATGAAGTATTTGTCAAGGTGAAGTGAAATACTACGGTACTATTTACTGCTAGCAAATCAATAAATTTAGAAAAAGACGAACTTCTCACTGCAGTGTAAAAGTAGCAATGAACATAATATCTGGTGTAAGTTAGTCTTTTGGATTCTTACAGCCTTATTATTCTTTATTTTACATGATTAAAGCGCCAGCAACAAGATATTTGTTATTAGACAAACGATAGAAACAGAATTGATTGACAGATGTGACGTTTACGAGCTTTCAATGACTATTTCAATACCTCTTCTATCTATACCTCTTCTTTCAATACCTTATTAGTACATAATAGGGATTATGTACTAATAAGGTAAACGAGCTAAATACAGCAACTTGTCCCAGAACATGTCGGCGAGCATGCAACGTGACATGTCGCGCAAACAAGGATGTTGTCTCAGG
This sequence comes from Abrostola triplasia, assembly GCA_946251915.1. Taxonomy (NCBI): domain Eukaryota; kingdom Metazoa; phylum Arthropoda; class Insecta; order Lepidoptera; family Noctuidae; genus Abrostola; species Abrostola triplasia. The sequence continues at coordinate 435,976 of OX276434.1, read as the reverse complement.
TGCGGGTTACGTAACCCCCGTACTACACTACGGTATCAACCGGTCATTGTCCAGGGGCGTGACTCAGTGTTTGTTTTAGACATTCTTACATGTCATGTGTTGATGGGATACCTTGAGTACGTGATGTTCTTAATCGACCTGCATCACACGTGGACGATGAGCCAGTCATCATAGAAAGTGCAGTGTGACCGAGACAGACATGTGATAAAATATTAAGTCAACTTCGCTAGCTTGTCTCTATACTGATACTAGTCTATTTTTATTCAAATTAATTCTTTTAATAAATCATCCTTGTCATGCCGCATTATAAATAGGCAAAACAACCTTTCTGACTGACACATAAAATTACTCGGTAGTTTTGCCGCCTTCATTATGAGGCCGACAGTAAAAGCGAAAACCCATAAATGTATACAAAATGTTCACCAAATAAGAGCAATCGTATTTCAGTTGTAAAACTATTTGGTGAACGGCGCAGGAGCATAATAAAACAACAGTTATAAAAAGTAAAAGTCGACCATAAAATGGTAAAGTTTTACAAGTTACAACTCTTTCGGCGATCCGTTATCCTTTGAGAGATTATACGAAAAAACTTAATAACCGTGAAGTGAACGACCATTTTGTTTTACACCAACTAACGTTACTTTCTGCTGAGATAAGATAAGGATATGCTTTGGATGGTATTCGGTAATCAGGTTAAAAGCTACTCGGCCCTTCGACTGGTACCAGATTTCTCTTTTTGAAGTCATCTGATTCAGCCATTATTCAAAATAATTGGGTACAACTTTTTGATCCAGTCGGCTTCAGAATATGCTTTACCATGGCATCATTTATTCGATTTTTAAATAATATTTGTGTTTAGGAAGTTTACAGGAACCTAGTTAGATAGAAAAAAAAAAGATATTGAAATTATGTTCATAATTCTTTTGTAGCTTAATATTTTAAATATTAAGCGTGGCAACTAAGTACTCATAGAGCGAGTGTTTTACCTGTAGTTGGAACATTAACTGTATCAAGGTCACGCATTCATTTATCATTCTAAATGTGTGTTAGAGCTTGTGAACGACAGGTCGTGTCTCATGTCGACCGTGAACAGCGCGGCGGATAGAGCTAGCCATAATTTATTTTATGAGTGTTCATGTAATCCTTTATTCAATAGTTCATGGTACAGGTTCTTGGATCAATACGAAATTATTCGTTCCCACTGGAGAGAATGTCAGGATATTAAGGCATGCGATCGTGTGGTTCACACTCATTCTCATCTGCAGTTAGATGGAACTAATTAATGCGAGCGACATTTATACACACAGTCCTAAAGATGGAACCCATAAAAATACCATTTTATGGGTACTAGTGCTCTGATGAAGCCTCCTTAAAATTCTTCTATAAAACATAAACATAACATAAAAACACGCTGTATTCCCCGAAGGGGTAGGCAGAAGTTCACATATAGTGCACCCACATTTCGCCAGTTATGTTTATAGGACCCAATGTAATAGGGGGCGAGTCTATTGCCATCAACCGGGCACAAATCCAGACTCCGTGCTGCCACTGAGAATTACCTAATGGAAAAACCCAGTAACACTTTTCCCGACCCGGGATTCGAACTCAGGACCTCGTGCTCAGCAGTCGCGCTGAGCGACCACTAGACCAACGAGGCAGTCTCTTCTTCTTCTATACATAGAAGAAAATACAATAACGAACTGTAAATAAATCCTCGGATACGTCGGATTCAGGGTTTCACTTGTGCATTAAAATAGTTGAACGTTAGTGTATTAAGTTCTAGCGTAGAAACATTCATGCTCATGTAAAAACTTCCAACTTGTCTACACCTATTTTTGTTAGCGACAAAATAACATGGGAGGAGCAAAGCTACTGTCACTAAATTAAGTATTAATCAGGCATACAAAACAGAAAAACCTATTTGTTTTTCAATTTAATTAAGACATTAAACACATTCCGTTTGCGACCATTTGATCAAATAAGAGTTCATTTTCATATTTCAACAAATGCATGACTAATTTGTAGGCCAAAAAGGCTCTGAGGCTATCTATTAACTGATTAATACATCACTTTATCAAATGATTATCTTATCAATACTTGATTCGGCAAATCAAAATCAATTCTCTGGAATAAATTTACAGATCCTCTTCATTCTTAGCTTAGCTAGGTTCTAGTCTATTGATCACAACTAACTAGCACCATTGTAACTCCCATCCAACTGATTCTTACGATGTGTAATGCGAAACACATTCAGCAAACATTGTAGGCTTCCATTCATCGCTCTTCTTAAATATAAAGGATAACTTTGAACACATTTGGAATACACCCAAACTCAGTTGTTAGAAACTTTCGCTGTTATTTGTGAAACATTATGAATAGCAGCATAGATTTCTGTTATTGCTTTCTTTGTTTCATTGAAAGTGAGAGTGTCTTTGTGTACACTGTTATCTTTGTCTGAACATTTAAAATGTTATTTAACCGTGCCTTTATGGTTACTAAATCAAACCTAATTTGTTGGCTTACTTTCGCCTGTTAAATTTACCCTTATTGATCTTGAACAATGTTTCTGTGTATTCATAATACAGTTTGAAAGTAAAGTAATAAACTTTCAATGTCCTTGACATAAAATGTTATTAGAGGTATGTTTATATTTAGTGCTAAATCGATTTAATAATGGATTTTCGTAATTACTGATGGGCGGACAAAACTGTTTTAATAGCAATAGGACACTGATGAAATTATAACAGTCAATTATGCTTTTGTTTTCCAAACTGACAAGCGAATGTGGTTTACAAACCAACTTACCAATAGTTACCAATAGTTGCCTGACAGTTAAAGGTCCCGTATAGTAGAGCCAAATGCCACAATTTTTAAGCACGACTCCAAATTTGGAGCGGCTCAAAATTACGTGACAAAAACCATAATTTGCTCTTGTCAGACATAGAAATTGAGCCCAGAATTTACAGACTTAAGATGCGCTTAACTACTGAGGCAGCAAAGAGAATTATTAATTATTATCATGATTTTACAGCAGTAGCCATAGTTTCTGGTTCTATCCATAGACATTCAGTACAGGTAGTCTTGCCAACTCGCAAGCAGCTGTTAATACATCGCAGCTTTTTTGTTTTGACATGTCTTATTCCTTTTAGTTTCATACAAACGTGTAAGTCACAACAACGTGTTTCTAACGCGTTTGTTCTTATTAGTCGTTTTTAAATATCCTCCGACTTTTTACTAACTACCTATGTAGTTATTTCGATTTTACTTGTAAAGTTAAACCTCAGAATACAGAACAAACTTAAAGTACCTGAAGTACAAATCCATCTTCAATTTTGGGTTTTGACGCGATTCTGACACTAATCAAAGAACGATTACCGCTTTGATTTGTGTATTTTTGGTGACATATATTTAAATAGTGATTCACAGCGTGTATTGTCTTGTAAAAGTATTATTTCAACCGCCTTCGATCCAGTTTGCTTTGCGGCGCCGCTTATCAGTACACTGTATACAGATGCGGGAGTGATCGAGCGCTGTTTACGTTACTCGGAGCCTTGGCACTGAACGAGGCTGTGACGTCACTCGATACACGCCACAGACTACACGGGATCGCAGAAGGTCGAATGTGACTACATGAGTCGTTGATCGCACAGCTTTATGCTTAATCGATTGTTCATAACTTATTTGACGTCATTCCGTTGAAGGTGTTTAAGGGTTAATCTGGGATGAGCTAAATATATACCGTCATTGTTATTTATAATTAGCAGCTATTTGTTCCAACATTGCTTGCAAAATCATTGAATTGACCAAGAATTTATTGGTTTTATGTTTCATGACACGAATGGAGATACAAATTGAGCGATTAAGAATCCATCTTTACGCATGCTGGACATTTAAAATTTATGCCTTGATCTTTTAAATGAATTAATCTTTTCAGCGAAAGATATGCTATTTACCTCAGGATTTTATATGAAATAACTTCTTTATAAGACAGTAATGTATGTACTTAATGCAAGATTAAGACAAGGGAGAGTATACATTGGGTTTGAATTGGCAAAATTGATGTTGGCGACGATTATTTATTACTTCGATACATCGACTTGCTCAAAGAAGATCGATATTTCAGCCTGATTCAGCCTTCTATAAGAATAATGAGGTTGTTCATTAGTTGTGTAGATGCAAGTGGCCCCTATGCTGGGTGTTAAGGTAAAAGAATTGGATTTATTGCGATCATTAATTTATTCAATAGCTGGATTGGTTGTTGAAGGAAGTGAAATTTGCGGACGGTCAATAATAAAAGTTTGTACTGCTGCGTGGGCAAGTTAATGTGGAATATCTGACTTTTATCTTAAAGTTTCTTTAAATTAAAATACTTTGCGGCTGACCCAAAACTGCATTTTTCGATTTGATAAGCGCCGTACCGTTTCGAAAATAATTATGGAAAAATCCTTAACCTTCAGAAACTTCAAACTGCTTTATAAAACTTAAGTGATATCAACTTCTTTCATAAAGCAGTTAGAATGCAAGCTTTCAAAATACAACAATAGAGTGGTTTTAAATTAAAACCCATTTTTTTTGGTATGTTCGAATAGCATTTTTCATTGTAATTTAAACATTTTATTGTGAACTAAAATTAGCTCTATATGTTTGTGGGATACACTATTTTAGAAATTAGTAGCAATTTTGAAATACATGTACACGTGTTACTTACCTACCTGTTATACATAATTACATACAAAATGTGACTACAATCTAAATTCACGTCTTTACGCTTAGCCAGGTATTAGGCGTACGTATTAGTTATCTGCACACTGTTACTGGCTCACATCGCTAGTGGAGTGCCGACTACCGCCCTTGACAGTGGAGCCACTGGTGACGTCAAACCGGCGTTATTTTTGTATAACACTCATAAACATTCGTATTTCCTTGTTATATGGTACACGCTTGAGAAATATACTTTATAACCACTGTTTGAAGACTAGTTATAATATAAACGGTGCCGACAGATGTAGGCAACCTAACTTGCGTCAGCATCACTCGCAGCCGTTGGTTTATTTATCACAATTCACAAGCGTTATGTAATTGTTTATTCCCGCCTTTTATCGTACAGGGTGACCACAGTTTCTAACGCAATGGTATTGCTTCGGTATACCGCAACTCGCATAAACCTAGGAAATACGGTTTAACACAATTTGTATCAAATGACGTCACAAACATTCTCGGTGCTGTGCCAAATTGACGGAATACTTCCGGCTTAATCGCAGGAGACCAAAACTGCTTCTCAATAATTGTACTTAACAAAAAACATATATGTATGTAATTTATATGCGTCTCTACTTAATGTAACATAACACTTAAGTGTTCACAGAACCGGTCGCGGATTGCCGCGTTCCGGTTACTTGAATACGTAAATATAGATTTTGATGACTTCAGCAGTGTGTTCCGAGTACGGCGAGTGGACCGTGTTGACAGAAATTATACAACCAATCCAGTTTGAAGCGATCCGGTGGCTTTATCAGGAAAAACCCTGTAAGCCTATTTGATGTCGAGAGAAAACAAGCGTTGCTTAAACAAACTGATTCACAAAAAACTTGAAATATTGGTGTCGTAATCGATGGGCGAATAGCCAAGTCAATGAATAACATTATCACCATGAACCTCTGAGAATCTTCTAACTTATTCTGTGAACACAAATTCTTGTGTAACAGCTTTATCTAACAGCAGTGTTCAGTCTTCAGTAGTGCCTTCTGTTATTCTTTATCATGTATTAACAAGAAAATAAAGTCATCGTAAGCGTACACACCAATTAGTCATTGAATTTGTCGTCTTCACCAGAAATAGCCGTCTGATTGACAAACATGTGTTACAGTTATCGTGTTCCAATGTTTTTCTTAGCCCTGTAACCATGGCGAGTGTTATATGAACGCATGATCTCTCACGTGTGACGTCATTGGCCGGTTCAATGCCAAGAATCCCTGTGCGATAAATGGGGTCCAACGTAATAAGATCTGTCAGCGGATCTTTATTTACATGAAAATGAAACACATGGTGTTTAGGATAGCTTGATGAACATTTTATTGCACTAACTTTTGTCTGAATGTAAAGCTTTGGAGAAGGAACGCAAGACTCTAGGGTTCTAAGTGTCGCATTTACTTATATAGTTGCGTCTTTGTAATGGATGTCTGAAATACTTTGATTAAATATCAAACTTAAAACTATTGGGAAGAATCAATAAGGAAAACATTATGACGATAGTAGACATTGTGTTAGAAAGTTGTTAAGAAAGGTCAATATTTCTTCTTGAGGACAGTGTATCTTTTTTATAGAAAAGTTGTTATTGATTCCTACTCCCGTTTTTAAACCTCAGAATTTAAAGACGATCTCATGAGATACTTGATCTAATACTTTTATGTAATGAAGGATAAGTGTTTTAATCTCTACCGAACAAATTATTACTTTCAACTCGTTACAAAAAACAAAATGAATGTTGCTTCTGAGTTCTGAGCAGTCCCACAAATAGGTAACAAGTTATTTTTTGTGTCGCAGAAACGAGTTTCCTTTGACCGGTTTGTGTTGGAATAAGTCTTTCATTCGTTAACAAGGACATATTTATACAGTATAGATGTAGTCATGTATACGATCATGTTTCTTACTCAGATTTATTCCTAAAGTTGTCAAGTGATGGAATTAAAATACTGTCATAGAAACCAGTTTTAGGAACTGTGATTTGGCACACAGTTTTTTAGGTTTTGTCATTCTATAACTTGTTTTAGTGATTAATTAATGATGTTTAGACCTGTTTCCATCTTTGGCTATTTTAGTCTTCTGTGTCTAGAAACTTTTGTCAGACATTCTGTGTTTTTATTACGAAGTAATAATTAAAACTCCAGCCAAACAGGTAACACAGCTTTTGAGCCACGAGTGCCAAGATACGACGTCAAAGCGTTTGGTAGAAATATTCATGTTTTGAAAAATACTACAAACTTAATTAAATTAAAGAAAAAAGTATAAATTGGTATATCTGTTGAATTTTAATTAGAGAATATATTGAAGTTGTTATACCTTTATTTAGCAACCATGATTGCAAAAATTCGTCATATCTAATATGAATATATTTAAATGCGCCTGCAAAAGAACTACGAACTTTGCAGCCAATTAAAAAAATCACAAGATAAAGCTTGCAACTGTCATGATATGGATAATAGAAATATTCTTCATAGTTGGCACTGTGCCTCGACTGGACGTAGAGCAGTTACGAACGATACAAACTTACGGAAACGTTTCACATTCATTGCTCTTTTATATCTCTTTGAAATATATGAAACAGATTCCTGTTCATATCCATGAATGTGTCAACGAAATGAGACACAAAACTAACATTATTATCATGAAGTTCCAACAGCAGGTGGTAATGAATGGTAATATAAATGTTCAAGTAATGACGTGGTCCGATGGCAGATTCGCTAACGTGGTCATTACCGGCGACACACACCAGAAAAAATGGACACTGTAATTACCAGGTCTATTGAACAAACTGAAGTCATTTATTTTTTGTTCTAACGTTGAGTATTCAATGATATATTTATTGAGGGTAACGTTTTTCCGTGACTTCTATCGTATAGATTTCATTTTATATTTCAACTAGGCTGAAAATACTTTAGTCTACTGTACATATTTTGTTTAATTCTTCTATATTCTAGCTACTACTTACTACAAATCTATTTTTGGTTAAATCCTTTGGTGAGTTTTCTTTGTATATTTTGCTGACAATTTAAAACGTAGGACAAGTAATGCAGTATTGAGGCAGACTGCCGCTGCCGCTACCGTAGCCAATAGAGGAACGGTGTGACTTACGCATTGCGGATTGGCAAAAGCAACATAGTTGTACCAAAATTATTTACGGTTGGACTTACCTAATGCAATACATTACGTACCTACTTATTAATATTTATTTTAATTTGAGGAAAAAATAGAATTAGAAAATATCGACTACAGTTGTTCGTAGATTGCGTCATGCTGTGATGAAATTTAGTGCAAAGGATAATCTGCAACACATTCTGTATAATTTTAGCCATTCTAATGATGCAACGATGAATAACAATGTTTTAGAGGAAATACCGCAAGCAACAAATACAAAATACATATAAATACCGTAAGAATTTGTAAACACATCTTACCTTGAGTTATTTATTCAGTGACGTTATTAAAATACATAATACACATACATTTAAAATATAACCGCTGATCTCACAAGATAAACATTGCTGGTATAAATCAATATCGTAATAAATTATTGTATGTATTGATATTCAAGAAAACCCTGTTTATAACAGGTTTTGTAGTTTGTTTTTGAATATTAATAGATAAGGAAAAGGGATCCTGTTTAGATGTACTGAAGGACTACTGGGTACTGATGTATTAAACTTGCTTGTGTAAATCATGAACATGTTATTTGAAAGATAAAAGGAATAATATCGTTGTATTCATAACAATTCAGAGTTCAGACATTAACTCAGCTTGACTTTGTTAATGCCCCTCTATCGTCATGACAATGATTAAAAGATTACCAATAATTGGGACATGGCCGTTGACGTCAATAGCAGCATCAGTTTGACAATTATGTAATATTAATTGGGCCCCATTCATCAGAATCTCAGGCAGTTATCTGTTTCTGCGAAACCTTTACAATCGGTTACGATGGCCGGGCGTCCTAAAGTCTAACCTTATTGCTATATCAATATCCATTGACGTCATTCCGTTATCTCCAACGATTACACCCGATACTTATCTTTATATAAGTACCTCTATTTAAATATGTGTTTGTTTGTCTGTATTGTTGAAAGTACCGACATTCTAAAACAATTTTATTATTTTGTTTATTTTATTAAATATTCGTCGTGATATCTTTATTATAAACTTCTGCTGATGCTTTGACCAGCAGGATTGGTTAGGTTGGCAAGTATTCAGTATAATGGATCTTGTAATTGTGTATAAATATGTACCTAATTGCTCCATATGGGCACGTGACGTATGTACGTTTTGGTACGGGCAGTACTTTGTTATTGCGTTTCTGTAATGATTATGATCTGTTTAAATGGAAAAATTCGAAGAATAACATGTGAGGTAATATCACTGTTGGATCATCATGTTCTAATGCTTCACGTAATAACTAATTGTAAGAGTTGGAACTGCACCAAAATGTAACTACGTCTGATTCAATCGTAATCATTCATTCATATTATTGTCGAAAAGCACCAAGTATTTACCGTAATTGATGGATACAGTAGCTTTGGTAAATAATTTGACTTGTGTTGAACTTTTGATGTCCTCTGTCATGTTTTGATAGTCTTGCATTAACTGCATCGCTATCATAAAGAGCCATTATATCTTTAATGTCGTTAATCATGAGTGCTAAAAATATCCGTATCGCATCTAATTAAATGATCAATTTAAGCTTTAACGAAAAACAACCACGAAGTAATATATTTATATTCAACTTCGATCTATCCAGTCAAACTAGATTTGAAGGTGAGATATTTTTAACCAGTCAGGTATTTGCATGAGGTCGTTCATATAAGTAGTGTAAAGTTTTTATTTTTACACCGGTCAGCCTTAAAACTTTATATGGTATTTTAATTGGACTAAGATTTTTTACCATCGTTCTAGTCAAGGTGAACCGAGTACCTGACTAAGTCATGACGTAAGAGTAACATCGGTCATTAAATGCATCTTGTATTCTTGTGTTGCAAAAACTTAACGATATCTTCTGAGTATATTACGTAATGTGTCATAATACATTTCGTGAGCTATTGACCGAAGATGCTATCAGAATTTTAATTAACAATACACTTAACCCGATATGGTAATGTTTGCTGTTAATTTCTAATGTGTTAACGTTATCTGCTTGGCCTAATGATCTTAAATAATCTAGACTTGGTTGTTGGAAAACAGTTATAATAGTTTTTTATCAGTCACTGTTGACAACATTATGTCTTATCCACATTGAGCTACTAATCTTTAAAACTGTTCTGTAGTTTGTAGAGGCTAGATAGAGAATTCAATTCGTTTGATATTTCTAGTTTGAATATCTCGGTAAGAGCATGGCTGGTGACGTGCTTATGTTTTACATAACCCTCCAGTTGACTACTCCCACTATACTGAATAAATCCCGCACAGAAACCACAGTGGGTTGGATATGCAATGATAGTCACGACGTGGAACACACTGACGAATGTCAGGACTGTTACATACATGTATATTGTCTGGTTTTATTGAACCACGGCGACTGTCGAGCGAGCAATCTATGAGTAGTGGTTAGTCTATGCGTAAAATCTCAGGATATGGGATATAAGATACGTAATTATAATAAGCTCTTTCCTACGTAATTACAAGAACCTATTTACCGAAGAGCGAGTATGATTCATTCGGAAAATGAGTTTACATATTAAGAGGTGCGAAAATAGATACTTATATATATACCTACGATAACCACATGATAGTCATACCTACCATACCTCTTTAGGTATACACCACGCGGTGTACTTAGGTAAGGTATTGCGCAGTATACAGTATATTATAATATTATATAACGCACGTAGTACCACTTCTAGAATAGGTACTATTGTATGAGCTATCATGTTTATATGATACATTGTTATGTTACGTAACATTGCATCGATAACCTGTGGATACATTTACAAGAAAAAAATATACATTTCATCAATTGAGAATGAACTACATATAGGAAATATTGTTACTCAACTCTAGAGTTTGAACATGAATAGCAGTTATAGGGCAGGTAAATTTGTTGACAACCACTGGCTTGTAAAACAACAGCTAAAATTCAACCGAAGAGGTCTTGAACTTGATAGTTACAATATACCAAATAAAACGGATCTAAGAAAATCAATCATTAATTATTTAACTGTAAATGTCCTTTAACTAATAATAGCACACCTCCTTATGTTTACTATCGATACGTTTTAGTCTCTAGTGGGTACTACTTGACGATGTTAATTATCATTTTAATTCTACAGCTCGTTATTTTACGTCATAACGTAGTGTCTTGTTTTATCTAATTAACTTGTTTTATATAAATATCAATGGTTAAACAAAACACATCACATAGTAATGTCGTAATTGCTAGCAGCGGAATATTCCTTCTTCTTTGTCGACCCTTGGGTCAGTTATCGTTTCGCGTTGACGCATCACTAGGGCTGTGCATGTATTATTGTTACTTTATTTAAAAAATTTAATGGCAATTACTATTTAATTTTCTTTTATTTTTGGAAACGTTCTTAAACTTTTATTTGCACGCCACACTTGGCAGAATTTGCTGTGAACAACCTAATTGGGATATAATTTTGAGATCTGTTCTAGTAACATTTACCATATTCTTACAAATAAAGATTACTGATTACAACCTTACAAGTTACTTTCTTCAAAATTTGCCGGTTTTATCAGTCATTATTTTCGGTTCAATTTTAAGTTTCTACAATTTTCAGCTACGTGAATAGAAATTGTTTAGTTTAACCTACTAATTATCTTGACCTAATTTGGTTTATTTTTTCTAGTCTTGTAGCAGTAGTGTTTTTTCATAGTCATGGACTGTGACATTATCTGTTGACAGATGTAGTTTTACCGCCAACCCTGCGTATCAGTTGGTAGGTCAATCGTATGAACACGTAGAAGATTACGCGGGCAAACACACTGCGTAACGTCGACCGCACGTGACTAATTGTGGCCACTTGTAGGCCTATAAATAAACGTATAGCTATGATTAAACGCTGACGGCTGAGATCATACCACTATCTAATAAGAGTTTAATTTTGACATTTAGTTCAACGTTTGGCATTGGTTTTCGTAACGTCATTTGCCAATTTAGTTGATGTTTAATTAGTTAGTTACCATACAATATTAGTATCTGTTATAACAATTTAATTATGCTTATTGTGTATGTATCTTGTTGCTATATTGTTATCTACTAATATGTCTGTTGAGTTAATAGGCAAACAAATAATAAACTTCTGAACACTGTCACCCGATTTATCTAGTATTATTTTATTGATAACTGATTAAAGAAGCTCGTAGCCTTACGTGCAGAATACACGGCCACCTAAATTAGATTGAAGCCATCCATAAAAGTTTGAACAGTTTAAGTGTTTGTATCACGCTACGGAGCCACGAGCGTTTCTGAAGACACGAAATGTCACTATTGTAATGTCAGCAGTCACGGGTCAGAATAGCTGGCGTGCCGTGAAATATAGATGTCGTGCACTTTCCTAAATGTGTCATTACGTCATCATAGTCTAATGAAAATGCTAAGCAGTAGTTTGTCTAATTTGTTCATAATTGTCTTGTTATAAAATGTACGTGTTTTGTTTGCTCAAGTAACTTAGTATGATTTTAATCTTCTGAGGTAATGAAGGTTTAATTAACCACAAGTAAAGCCCGTTCTAGATTATTTTTCATACTTAGGTACTATTATCATAAGTATTATTTAAGTTAGTTATTAAATTGAGAAAAAATACTGTGATACCTGGTAGTTCTGTGGTGACCAAAGTGTTATACAAAAGTCAAAAGAATAAAACATAAAATTCAAGTATAAATTGTATAGTGTGCTTTGTTATTCAAAAGTATATTCCAAGCTAACCCATTGTTAACATTTGATTCGATAATATCAGAGTTCATACCAGAACGGTTTTCGTTACGTGACCAATATAAAGCTTTCAGGAACGCCGCACGTCTACCAATGGTGTGAAATGACACGTAATGTCAATGTCAGAAATATCGAAAGCGTAATACTGGTACTAAATCAGAATCAAATGTTGAATTGTTAAAAAAAAATATAGACAATACAGTATAGAGACATGTCACGTACTAGTTACGCAAGGGTCCGTTATTGGACCACTACTATATCTTTTGTTTTTGTCTGGCACAATGAGTATATAATGAAAGACACTTATTTACAATGAAATAATAAAAAAATGATAATGTGTATAAAACAGACACTGATATGTGACGTCACACGCAACCATTAGCTAGGTATTAAATGACACAGCTGTAAACGTATAAAATAGGCCGAGCTAATGATACGACACATGTTGTTTATTTTGACGCCATCTTTATAATAATACTATAAAAGAACTAACAAACTTAATTAACATAGTATAATTTTATGCAACAAACCAGATAATCTTGGTATTTAGACAATTGGGTCGATGGCTAGGAAAATTACAAAACTACTATCGTGGTTTACGTATTCTATTCGTAACCTACCCGTGTTACTACTTAGATAGATTTGTTTATTAAAATTTAAATTATGCCTACCCCTCAGGGAAACAGGCGTGACTTTACGTATGTATGTATGTAACATTATGTCGTCGTCTTCATATGTATATTTGATTCTGCAATCTAAACCATGCGTAACTCTACCTAATCTAATGTATATATTATAGTTAGTTTTAAACAATTTGATTTTTGACCATGCCACCATTGGAACCGGAATATTTTTAATTAACAAAGCATTTCACTACTGCCTTTTTCGAACAATGTGGAAACTTTTGATGAAACTGGACGGACATATATGGTTGTGCAGTTGTGGTATTGATTAGATTTATAGTACGATTAACTAATGATTTTGTATGCATCCAATGAATACTAAAGTATAAATACAAATGATTAACTATTGTATTAAGTTAATTAGTTACTATATTTTGTATAACTTGTCTGACCCATTAGGTTAAATGCACCTGTAATAATAGTTTTAAGTATGATTATAGTTATAAATAAATTTGGTCGGAGGTGTGATAACCAACAAATAGCAAGACATTATTTTTCTTGCAACACATTGTTTAAGGAAGTCACTGAAATATACCATAATAACAATAATCTGGTAGCATTACTGTCCATTACAGTTTATGTCGTGCATTAGCCTAAATGTACGTCCGTTGTTACAGCAACACATCCATCAAGACAACTTTAACTATTACTCCGAACTAGATGCTGCTCCCGAACATTAAAGTTACGAGGTAATTAAGCACAGTGTGTTAATAAAATACATATTTTATGTATTTTAAACCTACTTTCGTCAAAATAAACGAAAAAATGAATGATATTTATCGCTATCGTCACGGTAGGTGACGTTAATTTGTAGTAATTAGCAGTAAAGGAACATTGATTGGTTTCTTAATAAATAGTGATAAAGATCGCTTTTGAAGTTGAGTGTTTTATTGTTTCATATAATGCAGTCATATATTGAAATAATAATGTCGAAATAGTTCTTTCTTTCTTTAGAAATTAATTTAATAAGAATTGTAGGTGCGGCAGACAAAGTATGCAGTTCTCAATGCAGGAATCAAATTCTGTCTCGAAATGTGAACATTACGAATGGCACATGCTAGAGTAAATTTTACAATTACACAATTTAGGTCTCCGAGCAGGTACTGAAAATAAGTCTTGCCTTCAGCAATTTCAATGACTACACAGTTGACAGCTGCGTTTTCAACCATAAATCCAAAGATCGGTAAACCCTCCTTTCAAAATAAAAATCCTCACAATAATAATACTCACAGGAGTTTAATTATATCACACACTATGATCACGGATATTCGCTCTCTATCACTCTGCAGATAAAAAACATACATAAGATCACGCCTGTATTCCCCGAAGGGGTAGGCAGAGGTGCAGATTTAGTACACCCACATTTCGCCAGTTATGTTTCTTGGTCCCAATGTAATAGGGGGCGAGCCTATTGCCAAAAACCGGGCACAAATCCAGACTACGTGCTGCTACTGGGAATTACGAGGCGGTCTGCAGATAAAAGTAAGCACAATTCTGCAAACTTGATGAAGCGTGTGGGCTATCAATCTGGATTACAAAAACAGTAGTGGTATCAGGTGCGTGTGGAGCGCTTTCTAGCGCAGCTCGCGTGATTACACCTGTCTGTCGTGCTCTCCGATCATTTGCGTTAGGTTAGCGCTAATTGCTAAATTTGCGGCGAAAAGTTCGTAGCATGAACAAAGATTGTTGGAGTTTGATGAGAAATGGAAGAAGATTATGTTAACTATAGGCGTTAGGATGGATAATGAGTCAATGTTTACTACACTAATATTCTACGATTATTGCGAAATTGGCCATCAATGGTAGGTATCTAGGTCTATCATTAGACTGTTACCATTCCTAGTATTATTCTATTCTGGAATGATCGTTCAAGATTTTATTTTATTCCCAATGAAGCACGGACCGTTATTCGTGGTTATTCCCATTTCGCGTGCTCCGTTCACACTTTTGTTTAATGGCAGTAGCGCACGACAAGGGGCTATCCCTTAGCTGGTGGGCGGGCGGCGCTGGGCGGCGGAAACAACGCCTTTCCACACAAGTCACGGTACACCGTTAATAGTCTTCGTGTGTGCGCTCAAATTATTAGGATCCAACTTGCCATTTGTTTAGTCTGAGTAACAATTTATTTTAATACAATGTATTTAGATACATATGTATACGGTGCATTGTTTTAATGTTTCGGAGATGCAAGACGCACAGATATAAAAATGCTTAATACGGACCATAATTCTAAACTCAACGAGGTCAACACGTAGGGTGCCTAACATTTGAACTTTAAATTTAATTCTAACATTTTCATCCAATCAACACGACAACATAAAACATCCTGTAACCATATTAGTACATAAATACCATCAGTTTCGCGTTATCGGAACAATCCTGTTCTTTATTCCACCGAGGAGGATAGAAATGTGTCTGTGACGTGCGTCACGCTAGCCGCTAGTCACGGAAACCGCTCGCGTGTTCGGCGCCGTAGGCTGGACACGCAACACGCAAAGCTACTGTATTTATATTGGACTAGGGACTTGCTTGAATCATCGGGAATGCCACAGCTACCAACTTTATCAAGTAGTTCCATAAGATTTTGTTCGTTGATTATAAGAGCTTATGGAATGACGTGGAAACGTGTTACGTAGATATTCATTAACAAGCGGATGTATTACGTTTGTTAGTAAATATACCTGGGATATATTGGGCGTAGTTCCTGTTTACAAGAAAGCATGTTTGCGTTCAGTTTAACGGCGAGTGTTGTGTACCTACAGTATGGAGTGATGCACAAAGCTTTCTTTTTCTGTTGCTAACATAAGCCAGTCAACAAAAAATAGGTTCCTGATCAATAATATTTCAAATTTTAAGATATCCCAGGATTTAAGTTAAAATCAGACACATGGGTCGTGTTATTTGTCATGTAAACGTTTAAATTCAAGCAGCAAGAAATTTGACTCTATGACTCTATTCTACTGTTTGAATAAAATAATTTTGCGCAGTTTTCGTAATATAATTTGCCATAAGTGATATTATGTAACGTGAATTTCAATTAAAAACCTTTTACCATTTTGCTTAATCACATTCTGACGTTGTTTGCGTAAAAGGATGTGATGTGATGATGATCTTTTGTAACATCTGAATTACCTTACTTCTCCGACGGGTAGAGAAAGTGACCGCTACTACAAAGAACCGCACGTTTACTACCTACACGGCCTAAACAACAGCCTTCAAAAGGGTTTTTTCCCTCTTGGCAACAATTAACAGTAAGAAAGGGCCCAACAAGTTATTCCACTTATCTTTACTACACTTTCTACAGCGCTAAACGTTATCAAAAGCATAATATCAACACTACCTTTACTTTACTCGCCAGAACTGTTACTGTACGGTATATTACCGTTAGCACTTTTTGCATTAACTCCAAGACCACCCAAGTTTTTAACACCTTCGATCGGGCAACGGCTGTAACTTTTACAACCGCATTTACTTTTTTTAGTAACGTCATTCTTGAGTTTTACTTTAACAATAGGTACTGGATTCATTGTTCGGTTAATTATTTTGGCATTTTTTAACACCTTTGTTTTCAGAAGTTGTTAATCTTTGGGTGTTACCTTTTTATCTCTCCTAACTGGCTTATCCATTGTTTTAGTATTTATGAACTGGATTATCCTGCTTGAACTTTCTATGGTATGGTAGTAAATACCATAAAGGTTACCTAATTTAAGAACTACTTATTTTGAAAACTATGTAGATGTACGAATTTTTTGCATCCACGGATATAGCCTATTCTTTATTTAAAGAACAAAATTCTTTCGTATTATTATTATTTGCTGTTGGTAAATTATGCATGCTAGTTGTATTTTATGTCAAACAATACCATGAGGAATAATACGCGTCTCTTTGTTGCAGGTAAGACGGAGGAAACCTTTTGTTTCTGCGGCTCTTTGCCTCCTTTCATTGCACCCTTCCTTCAGTTCCCCTCCGCTCCATTTGGTTTGTTCTTTACCTACTCGACGCGAGATTTTCACGTTCCGCCTCGATCACGTGGCTAACAGATGCAAGGTAAATATTAAAACAGTGTAGGTTCTTTAAATCGTTGATATAATGATGTTCAAATAAACAATTTAAGGAGAATAATATTGGTCAGTCATATTTTATAACCGTTTCACATATCCAGTGTTTGTTCTGGAACGTGTTTCTGATCATATACATATTTTCCCAAAATGAAAACCAGATGTAACGTTTATCAGAGTGGACTACAATTAATTCAGGCTGTCATCATTCAAATTGTTGGTTTAATGTCATATATTCAAAGTTCAGTATCGATTAACCGTAAAAACTTGACCTATAATGCATACAGATTCGAAATAATCACTCTTCCGCAGCGTAATTTGCATATGTATTGTTTTACTTTTTGTACATTTCTTATGACCTGTCATTAAGATAAATAAAATAAATATAATTGGGCGTCACAAAAATTAATATAATTATGGTTGTCGGTGGAGTTTTGTAGTTTTAAGAATTCAGTTGACTCGATGGAGATACCTGATGATTTAAAACGATGATCTAACTAAGATGGGAATCTTATTTTTGGCGGTCTTATCATATTATATTTTTAATACAGGTAACTTAAAACTATCAAAACTTTATTTTTGCATTGTAACGTAAGCATTGTGTATTATCAACCTCGCGAGAGACCTTCAAAATGACTGCAACAAACATGATCACGTCAAACTAATAAGTTTGTAGATAAACAGCATCACGTCCCCTCCTGAGTCACGTTTCTTTTCGCTCAGCCAAATAAGATGTGTTTGCTATGTCCAAAACAGGTCCCCGAAGGTCGTCCACTTCCACGATCATGTTCACTCGATCCAATGTTGCTTGAAACCAGTGTCAAGTATCTATTCATTGCTACAATAGAAAACGCTTAAAAAAGGTTGGTTTTTAAGAATCGTTAATGAGGTTCCAGAAATTACTATAATTATAAACCTCAGAATCAACGGTCTAAATAACCTTTTAAGCTATTTATAAAATACAGCGCCCCACAAGTCGAATGGGTCCATCAGGGTCAATTGATCCACTTGAAGGGGCTACTCTGAGTACAAATTGAATAAAACATGATTAAACTTATTGTAAATCTCAACCTGACCATGATTTACAGGAGCACGATTCTTTAAAGCGTACCCTTGCTCTGGCGGACCGGTCGTTGCCTCACAAAAACCTATGTGAATGTATTGCTCTGGCACAACGGTGGGAAGTTTCTCACGACTCTTCGGAGAACTGGCTTGGCACCCCATCTAACTATACGTCACCTTGTCTACTTTTTAGTACGAAAATGAAATAATTACTAAAATTGCTAGACAGAAACTATTGTTCTGGTATAATATGTGTTTCCTGTTCTGAGTTCTAGACGATAATAGGATGATGAAAAACTTGTGAATCATTCTCATTTTAAGAACTTTTTGCGTAAAAGGGGAATAAATTTTGCCATTGGCTGTGAACGGCATGGATGATTGATCGTATGTATATTTATATTGTTAGCTTAAATTAATAGCCGTGATTCATCCAACATTGTATTCGTCACAATATTACACGTAAAACAAGATATTAATGTAAATTCTCGTAAAAGTGACTGAATGGTGACTAAATGCTGTTATCGTTTAGCAAACCCAGCGTATTAATTTTCCTATAGTCTGTAACATGTAAGGTTACACTAACATATTTTTCCATTATGAAAACAGCAAATATTGTATGATCCATTTCGCTAACTTGAAATTAAGTAAAGATGAAAATGAAATAGTTATCATCTTACCATTGTTAAATTCCAAAAAAATACACTGTTTCGGTGTCTAGTTGGCGTAAGATTTTCCACTTGGCTCACCCCAAACAATAGTCTACGGGAACTGTTTAACATTTAGCGCATTCGCAGGCTCCACCTCGCCTCGTGAGAAATCCACGGGCCTATGACTTCATTACAAACCATTGCGTACCGGTAGAACTGAAAACTGAATAAATAATCTTATTAAGAACATCTAATAATATATTTAAAGTTTTGACTCCTTGTATAATTTAAGCTTATTGTTCTGCTTCTTATTTTTTTTAGTAACTACAGTATTTTGTTTATTTTACAGCATCAGTGACTAGGTAATATTGATTTTTTTGTTGCCCTAAATAAGGCTATTGTTTCGACTTTTTTCATCTGCTAGATTCTAACTTAAGTAATCATTGTATTCAGTATTTGTATTAATAAACCTAAACCCAAATGTTTAGTATTAAAACACTTTACCGGTTTCCAATGTTCATAATATTGCTTAAAATAAAGTTTATTTTAAAGAAGAACATTCATAATTTATTTTAAAATATAATTAAAACAAAACACATTACTCAGTGTTACTAGTATGCTAAATAGTAACTCTTTCTATGTAGTAGTTTCAACTCGATTCTTTAATCGTTTAAATGTTTGTGAGAAAAGACGTATAGTTCAGAACTACCTAGTTGAGTTGTTGATAAGTTATTTAATTCAGCTTTTGTTTATCGTTAGCTCTGAGATATGAGGTAGTTCTCTATGGTGTGCTCTAAATGAAGTAGAATTAGTGTTTAAACAACTTCTTTTTGGCTATTTTAGAAGTGGTTACCACTGTAAAGAGTCTTATTGTACGGAATGTTAAATGACGTAAATATGAAACTTATAAAAGAGTCTTATCTCTAAACCCTTGTCAGATATTTTGTTATATCATCATAAAGCAAAGTACCAATATCTATTTGCTTCTGAGTTAATTCCAAGAAATAATTAGACCTTAACAGATCGAAAGTTCTTAACTGTTGCACAACTAAATGTTAGCTTACATCAGTTCCACCGCCTTGTCAGTTTTAATAGTTCGAAAAAAAATATCAAGTCAAACATCAAAGTTGTTTACTTGATAAGTTTTATTTTTCAAACAACTAAAACATGACGCTGGCGGATGCACAGAAGTGCAAGCCAAAATCTCCCGACTGGGAGGAAAAAACCAAAAGTTTTATTTTAAAATGATCGTTCGTAACGTTCGTAGCGATTACCTTATACGTCATGATTTACTGTCAACTGACGTAAAACGTGCGAGCCATTGTTAGTCTCTATCCTGCTACTGCACTGATGTCATTATCTGAACAACTTTCAGTTCAGTGTTACTACTGACCGTTGCACCGGCATGTCACGGTTAGAACTGTCGATGATGTCAGTGATAATGGGTGGAATTGCATTGAAACTAAAGGTCTGAAGTTCGTGAATCGATTTTGCGTCAGTTGTTAAAGTAGTCAGTTCCTTTTGTTGTTGCTATAGTTTTAAGTAAATCCAATGCTGTGCCTTACAGCATTGGATTTACTTAAAACTATAGCACATAAGGAACTCCTTTAGGTCGTAGATAATTTGATGACTTGTTGATTGAGAATCTTATCTGCAGTATATAGCAACATTATCTTTCAACGCCTTTTTCGAAGACGAACCTCTATATAGCCTGCTTCAATAAATAGTCGCATGTCGTGCCGTCAATAAACTAATTCATTTGCGGGAAAAATATCCGTAACAGCCTGTACCTTTGCCTTCAATATCACCAACCGTAAAAGTAAATCTATGGCCAATATAAAAATAGGGACACCTTGCAGTTTTATTACTCAAGTAAATATGGATTATCCCTCGCTTTCAGTTTAACGACTGTTCCAACGCAAAATATATGATAATACTCAAAGTTAACCGACATTGCGCCGTAAAGTGAGATTAACGAACAAGGAATCAATTATTACTAATTGTCCTAAATAAAACAAAAGATGGGTACTCGCGTACACACTGAAGTGTCATTGGTAGCGACGCGGCCGGCTAAAGATGGCGGATCGTGACGTCACCGTGCGTTTCCTTTCACGTCACCTTCACCTTGACATTTGAATTTGATTCTAGAACGTGTCGCCGTACGGTGGCCGCTCATCCGAAACGCGCGTTGCATAATTACTTATAGTGTTCTTCGAACTCACGTTACACAATATTTATTGATCGTTTTTATATAAAACTCGTAATAGTAATGTAATAGGTATGTATTGGTGCAATCAAATTCCAATATAACTCGAAAATAAAGTCAAATGCGTAATACCAACAAATTATTTTCTATTACAATAGATGTGCGATAGTTAACTTGAATACGGGAAAGTTTTTGCTACGCAGTCTGTCTCTTAAGGTTTCGACAGGCTAAACTCCTAAGGACATAAAGGTTGATACCGAAATGTAGTATGCAATCAAGTTGTTTGTTCTAGCGCACGAACGGGCGGCCACCGGAAGCCAGTGATATGTCTTGTAACGAATTGTATCCAGAAACTATTCAGGCTGATGAAGTGTTTATAACATCAAAAGATCTTTTGACGACCGTTACGTCCTGGGGTACATCTTTTATGTGGATTTCGTTGTTACGAACCTTTGTTTCAAGGAATTGAGCTATTAACCTGATGCTTCCTTAATTCGTCCTAAGAAATAGATTTGATACAGTGAGTGTTATAAGGGATGTTGCAAATTTTTCGTTTCTTGGCTTATAACTGTCTGCACTTCAAAATACATTTATTTCAGTACATTCGAACCCACAACTTGCATTGGACCCTGCACATTTAGCTTATTCTAGTCAGAAAGCCTATGATCCATGTAGCGTAAAGTTCCTCATCACAGTTGGGTTTCATCAGAAACTGTTAAACTAGTTTATTACGTAGGGGCACAATGTCTACGTAATTGTTATTAAGGTAAGTATTATTCATTTACTTAGGTGCCTAGAATTCTTTGTGCTGGAAATAACGTTTGTTTTACCTAGTGACCGTAAAAAGGATAACCATTGTGCATAAATTAACAAACAATAAAACAATATGCTTGACAGTTTTCCTCAGCAATGTAAGGATAAGGTACAATGAGTTCTGTAAACACATTTTGCGGTCTATGAGTTAAGTACGTTTTAAGTGCACCCAGTAATTATTTATAGTGGTTTAGGTAATCTGCCAACATAACCAAAAGTCGACTTCGATCGCTTACGTACCGCGTCCGCGGTAGGTACTGATGATGGTCATCTTGTCTAAAAGTAATTAATGTACCTATAACTATTTAAGTACCTACTTCGTATGTGAGATAAATATGTATTGAGTGAAGGGTTGACATTGTTAGTTACTAAGCATAATTTATAAATTATAACAATGGCAATTAGTTCGATACAGTGACAAAAGTAGGTACTTACCGGACAAGCACGTTTGGTAGGTAAACCCAAAACTACAAAATAGTTATAATGGCTTGTTAATTTAAGTATTTAGGTAGGTTATGAATTAACATGACGCACTGACTGACCCCTTTAGTCGATGAAGTTACCTCATGTTTTGATAGTATCAGCGCTTACATAAGTCATGTCAGGCGTCATACAAGACACATGATAAATTGTATAGTTTGTCAGTGTACATCCGTCTTGCTCATAAAAAGTGTCAATTTATAACCATGATTATATTATTGACACTGTCGTTGATGTCAATGAATAGAGATGTCAAGCGATTTAAGAGGCTCATAAGTTGAAAGATGTTTAATGATCGTTTATATAAATATAATGGCGAATATGAATTTGCCAAGCCCGTGCATCAGAAGGGTTGGCTGTTAGGACGTAGACGCGTCGTATTCACAGCAACGCATGCAGAAGTACCTAATACTAATTTACTGAAAATAAATCATTAATCAGATAAGTTGTCGGCCCGATAGCCTGTGTTCGGGCTATCAGGCTATCGGGCCGGTAACACTGAAAGTCCAACGTCTAGAACATGCACTCAACGTGTTCATTGTTTACGTATGTGATATCATCATTTGATAGCTAAATATCAGCTTACACTTGTGTACTATGTTTTACTAAGATACGAGGGTCAACATTATCTTACATTTGTTTTTATACTCGTGTAGTGCAACTGGTTTAAGCGACAAGATTGTAGTTACATTCTTGAATTTCCTACGCAGTTGATATTAATATATAAAATATGTATAATTACTTGTTTGATTGTGTGTTCTCTTCTGGTATCCTTTTTCCAATCTAAAAATTTTCCATGGATTCAAAGAAGCTACTTAGGTTAGACCTTGCCTCATAGTATAACACTGTAGGACTGTAGCCTCTTCTACTTTAAAATAATGGGCAGTAAGTCTCTACAATATGGGTCTAGGTTGAAGAAAGTACGATGCTTCTAAATTCTTACTTACACAGTTACCACAGTTGGTATTATGCACTGATCCAAAAACTTGCTTTTGTACCTTTATCTAATACATATAGAAGACGCTATATTGCCTAGTTTTCTTACGAATCAATACCTACCTCTGGCGCCTTAAAGTTATCTGTATATTGTCATTCCAATATTTTGATAATAAAGTATAAACATGTAAATGTATCAGCTACTTATCACTTTACTCGGATTCAACAATCATGCGGCGAACATCATGTGGGATCGATCACTTGTTTTGATCGCAAACATGTCACCGAATAGTTATAAATAACTGCTGAACATATCCAGATTATATCGTAGTTTGACGCGCACATGACTATACTATGTAAGATTCATCAAATTACAAGGTCTCTGGATTAGTTGGTGACGGAACTAGAGTCCACACTTGAATCTGAATAATTGACAAGCCAAAGGACCAACCCAGCAGTTCCTGAAGATTTGGATAGTCTATGGAAAATTGTAGCGCAATAAGTGTATATGTTAACGCTTCTACAACCAAGACGAAAAGCAAGAATGCTTGGTTTTGTAGGATTAGCACAAAAAATATTTGAATTCGATATTAAAGTAATCAGACTTTTCGTGTCTAATTCGAGCGCATGTAACTAAGTAATACCTTCTAATCCTGATAATTCCACAATACGTAAACGTTATATTGTCTTGATAAACGAAATATCTGTTCCACATAAAGGTCTGTGACTTTCCTACACCACCTATTGACGCAAATGCTATCTAATCTATATCGAACGATGTTTTATCCTTTTCTGAACATGACAATGACTACTCAATATCAGTGATGTATTGTATACGTCTGAAAATAGCACGTAAAAGGAAAAAGTATCACGTCAATGTATTGATTAAAAAGTAGATGGAGATTAAACACGTAATAGGGGTCGCAGAGACAAGTTTGAGTGACACTAAAAATATGCTGCTATTGCTAAAACACTTATGGGTGTGATTGACAGAGTTGGACGTCATGATTGAAGACGACCATTTACATAATATTCATTTCTTCCTAAGTTAAATTGTATTCCTATGATCTTGTTAGTAGTCAGCTCTATGACAAAGAAGGCGCAAAACACCGCAGGGCCTTTTCCTTTGCAAACCGATCCATAGACCGGACAGAT
Source organism: Abrostola triplasia (assembly GCA_946251915.1). Classification (NCBI taxonomy): domain Eukaryota; kingdom Metazoa; phylum Arthropoda; class Insecta; order Lepidoptera; family Noctuidae; genus Abrostola; species Abrostola triplasia. The sequence continues at coordinate 411,281 of OX276434.1, read as the reverse complement.
GAGATGTTCAAGACAGACGAAAGAAGTGAAATGCATGTTATTGAGACAATGCAATGACGAGAAACTTAGTGGTTTCAAGTAGGTACCTCAAACCACATCAAAATGGTGGTTTGAGAAATAAAAGGCACGGGTCATACTCATAATTGATCAAAACAAGGGTAAACTAATATACTTGCCTTATATTACTGTAATGTCACGTCACTAGTCAAATTAATAATGATGATTAATTAATTAGCCTACTATGAATCATTATGATGGACATGTAATTTATTATGATAATAAATTTACGATCCCGTGTATATTCTTTGCAAGGCATTATTTTAGGTAAGAATAGAGTGAAGTACCACTTGTATTCAAATTGGGTCAAATGTTTAATTTTCAATTCGTTGTTAGTGTTTCTTTACCCAATTGGTAACTTTTTTGAGGATAGAAAACAATATATATAATTGTTCAAGTTATATTTCTAGATGTCCATATTGTCCATTATTCATCCTTCATACTAAATTAGTGCTGGCTACTAAAGTATATTCATAGCATAAAGTGAATATTACAAAATACCGCACAGGCTTTACACGTAGATAATGCGTAAGTGTTGGCTTCACTTCAACAAACAACTGATAAATTGATATCGGGCACTATCGCTATCAGTCCGATAACAGTTGACATCCATTTACGATCCAATGTAACGGAATTCGCTCCGATAGTCATCAGCACAAAAAACATTTTACTGGAAAATTCGTTCTTGTATCAGCTTTATTTAGATTTCTCAGCAATTGTGTTTTTGGCTCAATGTCTCAACGTTACTTAGACGTTATTCTTTGATCCGTGTAATCATCAATTTAATAGATTATATTTAATCATCACATGACTTTCTGGTATCTGTAGTTGATAAAATATCTTCAAATTTCAGATTAAAGGCAGAATCATAACTTACGATTTGAGCGTTACAAATTCGTCGATAATTTGGCCTCATCAATATTTGACTGAAGTACAAACATTTATCATGCTTGAATCTAAAGAATCATTTGTCTATGCAAACGTAATTGCTCTAAATGGTTTGCACAGTGGCGGTGCGCTAGGTCGCGCACTCGCTTCCATTATTCTCATCGTAATCATCTAAGTATCTAGTCATCTTGATTGATGAGCACATTGACGTCACTGGTCACTCTGACTTCTGTTGCTATGATATTACCGCGTTTGTTTCTGTTCAACGTGTTTATTTTTCCAAGTTCACATCCTTTAATTAAAACATGCTTAGCATTGTTTCAAACTAAAATTTGTCTGTACTTTTGTACCAAGAATAAAAAGATAATACAATAATAATAACGTAACTGTCCTACTGCAAGGCAAAGGTCTCTTCTCGTATAGAGAAGTATAAAACAATAATATGCTAGAAGTATTATAAGAAGAGAAAACAATATTTTTGTAAAACGTAGCGTCTATTTATAACCGATAAGTATGAAAAACATTGCAATTTAAATTTTATCAATAATACGAGATAGAGTTAATTGGGTGACCTCGCGCTGTGCCGATAAGCTCACCCTAGAGATTCGCGATTGTTTTGTAAATACATAACGGGTCGACTTCACATACGATAAGGACACGCAATCGTAGCTCATACTACACTAGTTACGTAGTTGTCCGTGTTACTGTAATTATAACAATACTATTTCATGTACATCAAAGCATAATTTGTCAGATGCTCCATCTGCAAAAATTACGTACAATACCAAATAACTTATTATTATTACACCTGTTTGTGGTTGTTTAGTCTACATTTACGTGGCAACATTGTTTTGTTAACGATATCATTAAATATTTTGATTGTGTTTTTGTCAATAACTTAAATTACTTCATTAACAACCTAACCAGAAGACAAATTATGTTTACCATATATTTTGTAGTATTAAATACTTCAGTATGAGCTGTCAAATATCGTACATTATGCATTAAATATTTATCAACACTTATCATACTATTTGCATCGTCTGAACGCATATAGAACGCTTTTAAATATTCTGCATCCGTCAGACGTGTTCGCTTTAATTCAGTGTCGGAGTAATCTGCTGTTATCTGTCACATGTAAACATCCGGTTATTCGAAATCACACATCAATATAGCAAATATAGCGTTACGTATTTAGCCATATCGCAATGGAAAGTTACTCTGGAGCGCAGCCGGCGATGATAGCGCTTATCGAGCACGCGGACTCGACGTGGTGAGCGCTGTGACAACACACCATTAATAATTATATTGTTATTTGGACATTGTTGCTTAGCGATCGATGTGGCTGCATTGGTCGTCATGACGACTCAAGGAAAATTATTTGGTGAATCATTTGTTTTTTAATAACTTTCAAGTCAACATTAATTTTACGCAATTACGATAATTTATTGCATGCGCTCTATTCATGGTCCTTCGTTAAGCCTTTTATAGTTTTGATTTAGGTCATGATGAAATATACCGCATGTAGATACGATTTTATTTTTAATTAGCTTTAATGATGGTATGATCATCCCTAAAACATTGTCGTCATTGTCGTTTCTCGCGACCCATCAAATAACAAAGAGAAATGGATCGACGTCACATACTTAAAAAAGCATTAATATTTTTATATTCACCGTTAGCTCTTTGTATCCTAAATTCCATAAGTCCACTGATTACTGGCCGTTGGAGGCATCCCATGAATAACAACTATTAAAGAATACCAACATAACAAACGTGTTATGTAATCCGTTACGATAATGTCGAAACAGGGTTCTGGGAAAAGGCGTGTGCAATGACAACACAATTCGTAATGTGATGAGCTCACGGTACTCGTAAATTCACAAATTACGCTAAAATAACCTCTATACCTACGTAATACGATATGTCGTAGTGTTAGGTCTTGCAAAACGTGTCCGCAATGCCAGATGGAATTTTAGCTGTTTATGTTCTTGAAACATAGTTATAAGGTGTGGCATGAGTGTCAAAAAAGGTCGCCGGCACTTCATGACCTATTTGGCTCAGTCATAACATCTGTTTTTCTTGCAACCAGTTTGAGCTCATTTCCTAGTAGTCTAAAAACAAACTGTTGTTTTTACTCGTTCAAACAAGGGTCTTGTGTTTTAGTTAAACATGTATTCATTAATATATTTTTGGAAATGATAAATGTTTTCCATTGATTTAATTAAAGTTGGCTTCCTTTATGCTCAATCACACAAAATTAAATAAACTTTAGTCGCAAGCAGACTGAAAAATTCCGTTGATCTAACTTACATGTCCTTATAAAAATAAATCATACAGATAGCAATTGAGATAACACCGATTACCCACATAGGTGTCGTTATGTAACCAACTGTTTATATCAAATATAGATAAACCAAGTGGCCTCACTCCGGACACAGTTTCGTTGATAACGGTAGTAATTGATTCTAGAACTTCTTGACATCTGCGTTTGCGGGACCGTCAAATGTGTGACTACCAAGATTACGCTTATCCATGTCCTGCGGTTAAGCTTTAAACTATAGTACCTATTGCTGGTGTTCAGGACTTCCATTTAATAAGGGATAATGCTGATTTAGAAATAAAGAGCTTATAACTTCAAGAAAATAATACTTAGCAATATATTGTTATTATAATCCAGATGAGACTTACGAAGAAATCGGCGATAAATACCCAAGTTAACCTCTCTAAAATAAGTTAATCTCACTGAACTGATAGTTATTATTATAGCGTCACATTTTATTCATACCCTTGATTAATCTGAACGAATCCAGCAATAAAACAAGATTATTACGTCAGTCCATTTATTCCGGATATGGAATAATGTTGGGAACTCAATTGTGGAAAATTTTGCACTACAAAAAAAAACAATGCCTTGAACTAAAATAACCATTAAGCAATAGGCAGTAGCAGAGATGTACATTAGTATCTACACCCACATTTCGCCAGTACATTATAGGTCCCAAACTCCCAATGGAATAGGGGGTGAGCCTATTGTCATAAACCGAGCACAAATGTGATAAACTTACTGTTACTGAGTTACCTAATGAAACCCAGTAACACTATGCCGACCCGGGATTTAAATCCAGGACCTCATACTCAGCAGTCGCGCTTAACGACTACTAGACAAGCGAGGCAAAGCACTATTGTAAAGACTTGCTAAAACAACAACATCAATACATATTTCCTATTACCTTGGAAGTGTCCATAAGGAACTGTATAAACGTTTAGTTTTACAGTTATACACTATGGAAAACGCAATAATGCAAAAATATAATCTGCAAGAATTACTTAAAACGGTGAATGGTAACTCCTATTCTTTAGCACGCGATACAGTACTTAACTAAATGAGCCCGGACACTAAAGGGATTGCTCAATCGAGCTTTAAAGTTGGTGTCCATGTCCATTTACTGTATTGGTTTCTGTTACAACGTAAAAGTATTGAAGGTTTACGAGGTTATCATCTTGGATTAAAAAAGGAGGGTCAACGACAAAACCTGTACCATCCTAAAAGTCTGTCTTGTCTGAAGATTTTGTAGACGACAAATGGATGATTGAATTGGATGAATATCTTAAGGCATAGTCAACGTAGTGGTTCAACGTAGATATTCACAATCACATACTTAGTACTACTACTGAAGATTCTACCTTATTCGCATGTTGGGGATGCTAAGGGTGGGGGTCTGTTGAGTTTTCCACTACTTTATAATCTAAACTATTGCAGCAGAATAGCCCTCACTTCCCCTTCACTTGTTTAGTTAAGGTCTTGTAATATTTCTTACTGAAATTCCTGAAGATCTTAGTACGTTGCAACTTCGCAAGTTAATTCTCATCAAAACATTGGCAAGGCCTGCAAATACTTGTAGTTATAAAACGACAGACATGACACATGTGTGGATATAACATTATGTTGTTTACGCTGAGGTCATCAATCAGCGCTGCTTACCTACGGCAAACTGAGTTCATTGACGTCTCTGTCAACTCTTTGTTCAGCAATCTGGTCATGTGTAATTATATATTGTTTCTTAATGCTAAAGTAATTTCGTTGCATTATCTTAGTTCTAGATTTTGAATTTATTACGTTTTCTCCATTATCCAGAATCCCTTTGCTGAGTAGCTGTGTTGTAAGTACATGATCACTGAAGACCATCTCATAGAGATATTGCCATTCATATAGTTTAGGTATAGTATGAATGTAATTGAATACATACAGAAACAGTTGAAGAGCTATGTTATCCAACACTTGGCCTGCCAGCTACACTTTCCGTTTTCAGAGTAGATGCGTCTATTTGCGTACATACAACGTTATCACTTATCGCAGTTATTTGCATTCTGTACTGAGTAGCGCTGGCCTTGGTACTTCATCATGAAAAAACTAAGACCCATAAACAAATGCGCGCCACAGTTTTCTAATTCAGTTTAAAAGCTTTTAAGCCATTTGAATTAGGTAGGTACTTTCTAATCATTGATGTCACCCCTTATAACTAAACAGGAGAATTGTAGGTAAACCAATGTATATCATTCTACTATCTTATTTGCAATTAAATAAAATGTAATTTCCCTGTACCAAAAACCCCACGACACTTGACATTTTACGTTTAGATCCTATTTTTACGAAGCTTGAGGTCGAACTTGAGTATCAAGCTAAACACTACACTCGCGGCACAAAGCGATCCGGCGAGCGGCGCACAAGGCCCCGCTGTCTGCCATACCTATGTGTACAAACACGTATTTAGTTTTGCGAACTACGAATTTCCTGTTACAGTTATCGTGTTACCTGGAAGTGTAAATCGATAAGTTCTGCTTACATAGATGGGTGCGCCAACATACATTACCCACGTGGTAATGTCACCTTGTCCTCGTAACGAATTCGGAAGGTTACGCTCTTTTGCTTCCTCAAAACTTGCCATTTATGCTAAATGTCATGGAACAGGCTAAATATAATTAGCCAAAGTTTGGTTTTACTCTGTGTTCGCTTACATAAGCTTGTCTCCTTTGATCGTACGCAGCCAAGACGTAAACTGAACTGACTCGATGAAATTTGAGATTTATTGGTTTTACCCAGAACCAAATAGTAATATACTACGTAGCTAGGTAGTATAGTTTGCCTGTTACCCGTGCTTGTGATTCTTAAATAAGCTAAAGGCACTTCCTCCTTGACTATTAATGTGGATGGTAATTGTTATTTCCAATATTATGATCCCTTTTGTGCGAAAAGCAACAACTAGCTATCACGTCTTGTCTAGAAAGCTTGGTAATTACAGCAAATTCTTTCGTGACCATTCATTGTGCAGTGTACAAGCTGGCACATTTTCAACAGTTAATTTACGTGCTGATTGACATGCCTCGAACGATGTCACGCAGTTAACCACATGGTTGATAGACACCGAGGCCTAGCATTACCCCAACAGTGGTCACATCCATATTAAGCTGAAACTGCGTCATTAAATAAAACATAGTGGAATAAATAACACAGTTTCCTCACTCCCTATTAGTCCGGTTTCAGGAAAACGCTGTTACATTTCTGTGCAAAACAGGCAAACCGCAGAATAAACTTATCACTATGACCCACAACAGCCAGCGGTTTGAAACTACATAATTACGTAAATACACTACTTATACGAAAAATAGGCATATTATTCCCGCACATTTATTAACATTATAACTGTACGCGATTAAATATAGAAAGAAACCGCATGGTGTATAGTGTAACGAACAAAGGAAAATAACTTACCTTACCAGGATTTAATCATTATTTATCGTGTTTTATCTTCTAGTCCTCTTAAGTACATCATCCTTAGGTCAGCCGTCAAGATTTACTGAAAGTTTTGAATTTTTCTGAAGATTTATTCTTTACGTCATTACGAGACTAAGCCCATTAATTCTCGTGTGGTTTTCCTACCAAGTTCACATTTTGTACTTAGGGATTCCCAGGTCACCTATTCAATAGATTAATATTATTGGATCGAATTAAAAATGTAGTGAGTATTGTAAGTAGTATAAAGTCGATACGAGCCGTTGTGTACCCTGCAGCTTCGCCCTATTTGTTCTGAAGGTGACATGAGAGGTGTACGGCCGGGTTGAGTCGCAAGTAACCAGGCCAAGGATCCCGCGACCCGGTCGTCGAGCCCGGCTATTGATCCCCGGCTGCAGATGCTGCGCCCACTACCTTTAAAACCAACTGCCATGTTGATGATTAAATTAAACTTGTTGTATTATACAGTTACTTTTATAATGATGAAGTTATGACGTAAGGAGTTGGAGATGATTGTGTTGCTGAACATCTTCGCACTGCATTATAACTTGCTAGCTAATACCAATGAATATAATAGCTTTTCTACTTAAAATAGTATCCCATTTTGGAAAACTGTACTGCTAATCATCATCATCATCAGCCGGAAAACGTCCACTTTTAAACAAAGTCCCTTAAAACGACATGAACAAAATGAACGACAACTTGCTAATAAATAATATACCTATTATAAAATATAAATCTCTTGATACTTAGCTATCAATGTTTGAATAAATTCAGTTCCCACGGTCTTCTTAGCAGACAACGGCATGATACGTGTGTCAACAAAAAGTAGATCAACAGGTAGAACCTTGACGAAATAGGCTATGGGGCCAAGGATTTAGGCAGCTCACCCGGCCGCCTAATGGGGATCTTCATCGGCCTCAGGTATTTGCACGCGCTCCCGGAATCCGTGGCCAGTCACATACTTTAAATATTTGTTTACATCTAAAGCTCACGATATCCTTTGAATCTTTTTTAAATATTCAACCTTCAACCCTCAACCTCTCTTAATCCACAGCCTTAAAAATGGCATATAAAAGCAAGATTCGTTTTGAAACAGGTAACTACTGCGGAACATTTAATCAAATCTTCAGTTCTAATAATAAAATAGTATTTTGTTAGGTACACATATTATGTATGTATGAATTGTTTTCCCAATAGCTATTGTAAATACATAACATTAAAATATTCATATCAAACCTTATCTGCAATGGACGTGCTTCCGTGTTTTTGTTCATTTTTTATTAATATTGTACTTTACGTACACATCTAATTATGTCTTCTGAAAACAATAGACGATATTTATGAATAGAAATATTTATACGTAATATTTAAAACAAGTTTAATCTAACCTATTTTGAATTTAGCTGTATCTGAATGTTAAAATAAACTAAATCCTTACAGATAAAATGAAACAAGCCCAGATGCTTACTGTTAGTGTATAAACTGTTATCTATTTAAATGATTAAAAACAATATAAATCATGTAAGTCTTACTGAAAACCCTACATAAGTGGAACATGTAGCACATTGATTCGGTAATCCTTTGTACGCATCTGCAGTACAGAGCTGAAGTACGCTGAGATATTGTGAAGAGGTTGCGGGGCTAAAGACCGGGTCACGTCAAATGGGGCCAAGGATCTCCCGGATGCCAGCTATTGATCCTTTGTTCTAGGATTCCAAAATCTTTTTCACCCCAACGAGCTCACGAGTTTAGCCGAGAATCTCCAAATTTCTTTGTACCGATCGGACAAAGAGAATTTGAATTGGATAGAAGCAACAAAATTTTACTGTAACTGTACTGTACAAACTATTTGTGTCGAAACTCATGCCAGTTGGTAAAAATATGGAAGGAAGTTGTAACCATTGAACAAATGAATACGCAAACATTCCAGCCAATGCACATACATTCATAATTTAGTCGTGTCCAGTGCCAAAACCCAGGGTGGTTGCTCCCGACGGGCGCGATATTGATCGCAGCTTGCACCGACGCGCGACGCGACGCGACGCTGCGTTGTAGGAAGTCTGAAGCAATGAAGGCTTGCATTTTTTATCACATTTTTCAAAACGACAGGTTTATTCCGTTATTTGTTGATTTAACCTTTTGGGCATTGATTTGAAATGCAATTAAGCAGGTTGTATAATTAGTATTCCTTACCTTTTAGGCATGTTTTTAACTAATTCTTTGTTTAAACTCTTGCTCTAAGCATCAAAATATTTTCAATCCATGTCCATTTTATTTTGAGAATATTTCATGTTTACTTTTGGTAAATTTCCTTTAATTTAAATGTTTATTAACAATTAGTAAATCGCATTATGGGATGTTGCATTTGATATCAACAGAAATGTTTTTGATCTTAGCGAAAATACTACAGTATTTGATTATTACGTCATACTATACCGACACACTGCTTACAGACCTGCTTGTGTTCAGCGTCTGTCCCGCAAATCCTGTACAGATATCAGTATTGTGTGCACTTAGGGACCCTATAGCAGCTCAATTTGGCGCCTGCATATGTGTGTGTGCAAGTGTTTGGTAGGCAAGTATCTGATGCTTTATCTGTTCGGCTATGGTGTTGCGATGGGAGCGCATCGACCGCTAAACAGCCGAATCAATGTCGTCGCGCATGCGCCTGGCGCGGCTGCCGCCGGCAGCGCTCGATAAAAACCGAGATTACACGTCACCCCTCGGTTGCGTCGCCGAGGTAAACGACTCGAAAACGTTACGATAGGTCTTGATGTTAACATACCATTTTGTAATATTTTAATATCATTTGAATATTCAATGCGTTTTACACACGATCTTGGCGTCCACTTGTCTTTTTTATGTCGTTACACATTCATAGAAAGCGCCAGTAACATTGTAACACGTGGCTTCTGCATTAACGACATTGAGCCGTCAGCCAGTTGAAATATTTATAACTGTCATTATTGTCTGAAGTTACATTGAAATGGGGATGATTATGCTACTATATCGATCGACCTTGTACATAAATAAAATATGAACAGTCAATGGAATAGTGAGCTATTGGTTCATGTGCACTACACGCGCGCTGCATTATGGGCGTCTGTAACGCCCAAACCTTGATAACACCGTACGTGCAATAGCGAAACGGAAGTGATTGGATTTGGCATAGCACAAAAATGATTATCTTAGCATTTCTGTTTCTTTGTTGAGTACATAAAGTCCGGACATAGCCCCATATTACATCGGTACCTACTCAAATATTACTTTGAGTGTACATTTTATCTAAGATACAATAAAATCTATATTTAAAACTAAGTAAACATGATATGCTCCAAAATACGTTGAATTTCTGAGCAAAAAATCGCAAAATCGCCCACCGCCAGATTTCGGACGACACACCACACTTGCCTCGAGATCATTGCAAATACTACCCATTTTTAAAGAACTCGTGAAAACCTTAGAAAAATTTCAAGTCGCTACCTAGGGACAAAATATGCCAGTTATTAAGTATCCAATATACTTAATAACTTAATAACGTTGATTTCATCTTCAGACGAGCTAAGCTCATACTTAATAGTCATCTATTCAATATAATAGGCCTAAGAAACATTAATGTTGTGTTTAGTTCGGTAATTTAGCCAAACTAACTCGCTTAACTGTACACAAAGCCAGGGCGCAGGCTTGTGACGTCATGAATCAATAGTACTTCTGCCCTCAACCCTTGGCGTTACGGGATGATATAACGCGATATTTTTGTGGGGGTTGTTGAATCATAGTACCTACTCTAATGGTGGCAGACATGAAACAGACGGATCTGTACAACGGGGATTATTTGCAAACACAATTTCAATTCGTTTGTACTCAGATATATTTTCAAACGTTTGGTAACTACTAATATAGGAATAAAAGGCCATCTTCACCTCTAATCAGAACTGAATTTCGCTACAAGATTAGTTTACCTTGCCTCGTAGGCATGCAACATTTCTCAACTGCAAAGCGGCAAGGCCGGCCAACAACCCAGTCTTAATCAACTTCGTTGCTTTTGTATTGCTTTGCCGTTTTTGTGCTAACCGCGGTGACAGAATGCCAAAGTTATGAACAATCATTACTGCGGTTTCATACTCGTCTGTTTTCTTTACATTTTTGAACAGTGCCCCTTTTTTCCTTTACCAACATATTATTGAATCGTAATATTATATAAAATTCTCTTAAACGCATTCGAGGACAATTTGAATGTATACTTAAATACCATTCTTGTTTTTTGCAAACAAGTAAAACTGGTAAATCCTATTCGTCTTTTTTATTTTAAGCTACTTTTCCTTCAACACAGGCTTAGGTTAGGTACGTTGGATTTAATTGACCTTTTGATAGAAGACGTCGTGTCGAAAAGCTTCACTTGTGTAATTATGTGTATATAAAATCTAGCAACTATACGTTATGGACATATAAACGTTGTCTTATTTTGCAATCTTCGGAATAACAATATACACTTAAAATCCAGGTAGTCTAGATGTGAGAAGTATATGGAAAATGCCAATTAACAGTTCCTCCTCTTTGAAAAAAATTGTTATCTCATTCTATAAGCTTTAATCTTGTTTTAATGGAAGTTTGGGCAATACGAAAAATGTCTCTCCAAATGCAAATCTGACCTAAGTATGACCGGCACTCCCTGCGCAGTCAGTACTGTTATGAACCTACAGACTACACAATTTTTAAATCACTGCATGTCTAAAATGTAGGAGTCCTCACCAAATTTACAGTTTATTTTCAAATAGTTGTCTAATTCTAACGTGTTTTATCGATTTTAGCTTCATCTTTATAGAGACTTAATAATATCTTTACTTCTAGAGATCCTTGCTTTACTCAGGTGCTAACAGACATGTTATAATTTCAAAAAGCATTTACCATCGTCATTTTTGTGCTTAAAATTATGTCTCTAAAATGTGAATATTATGTTAACTGCTTCTTCTTGATATCAGAATGTACTAATTGCTACTTGGAATCATGTCGTGCCGCAGTGTATAGATTGGCCAATCAACAAGGATGGCAGGTTTACTGCATAGGGTGCGCCGGACGTATTACGGTTAATGACTAGCGGAGCCCTGCACCCCATTGTAACGTAACTGCGCAACAATTTGAGAGAAATTTTGTGATCTGTCAACAGAGCAGAGGCTTACTTGTAATAATAAGACTCTTACATATACAAACGAAGCAATTATATATAACGGTACTCTAATTAATATGTAATCTAATAAAGTTTACTCAGCAGCCTCAAAATTCAACATTAATCAGGGGATAAATAATCTTTTGGTCGGACTAGAAACAAACAAACTCTGAAACTCCTACTGTAAAAACTAACACAAAAACATTGAGAGGTGTTCAAAAGCGTTAACCTAGCCGATGATTGTATAAGTTTTACTAGTTAATACGTGAACAGAACGTAAATAAACATTGACACGTGTTTATAGGTGCGGGCCCGCGCATGCGCCGCGCGCCACCCAACCATCGATCCGGGCTCCCGGCACACTATACGTGATGGTGAGCTAGGTGGACCCCACGCCCAGCCACCTACCTACCTTCAACAGTCTGGAAATACTTTATAAAATGATGCTTCAATATCTCAAATAGATTAAATAACTCATTATTGCTATATTGGAATTTAAAGGACAAGGCGATGAGGGTTAGAAAACTGACAATTAATTAAAACGAAGCTTCAAAATTTCTAAAATCGAGTCCCAAGAAAATAAAAAAAAAAGTAATGTCGCCAGTGAACACTACATTTTACGCAAAATGTGGCATACATGAAACTAATTGAGTCAGCGTCGATGTACAACAATGATCTGTAGCTATAAGACATGCAGGTCTCCGAAATCAATAGTCGAGAGGGGCGTTCCTTATATGCAGCAACTCTGTTCTGGCCAATTAGTACGCGAATATTTTAATAATAGCTTTGTTGAATGTTAAGTAATAGTATGATCCGCAATCGCGTGCGCTCGCTGCAGCCAACTAGATGTAAATAAACAGTGGTAACCACGTGCCTCAATATTTTTGACCGGGTCTGCGCAAGCGTGATCGGACAATAATTAGTAATCATCGCTTTCATATTGGTTTTTGAATGGCAGGGGATGGTATCGAAAGTGTTTTGTTTTAATCCGTTACCACCACGCGGGAATTCCGATCGATCATACTGCGGAATACTACGAACAAATTCCTGAAATTGGTTACTTTTTTAATGGAACAGTTTTGTTGTCTCCCTGATATGATAAGTTAAAATAAGCATTACATTTGGAAAACCTTATTTAAACTTGTCTATGTCCCTATAGATTTAGCTATGGAGAATTCGTTGCAGTACTTGTAGATTTGATTAATTAAGCATTTTCACTACCCAAAAGGAACCAACTGCAGATAAACCCGTGTTCCAAAATACTTGCAGCTGAATCTAATTATTCTTTCATCCGTGATGAGGAGAAGCGGAATCAAAAGCTAATTCGATTATTTAATTACTTGATTGCAAGTTTTGTATGCCATGAAAAATTGGCAGGTCTAACAAAGGTTTGGGAAGGGTTTTTGCAGAAATAAGCTGAGCTGTGTTTAAATGTATTCAAGTGGATCTCGTTAGCTACGGCACCTTTAATGTTCAATCAGTATAATTGTGAACTCATTTTTCATTTCGTTTCACTTAAAAGTGTTAATCTTCAGCTTTGGGAGAAATTACCAAACCACGAGGTAAGAAAAATGATCAATAACCACAATGTACCTACCTATCTAGCTCTAAAACAAAAAGAGGACATAAAATCCCAAGAATCCTGGCATTTAGATCTTGAATAAAAAAGTATCGTGATGTCATTCAGTGTTACTAGGTATCAGTGTGTCGTGTGGCTACGATCACCGGTCCGTCATCTTCGTCCACGTTTACCTGGCCGCATAACTGTTTTTCCTCCGATCCTCAGTCGCATACAAAAAGCGATGAGCTGTCTTCATTATTATTAAAGCACAACAAATGAACGGCAACATGGCAATGTTTAACTGCGAGCGCGACGTTGCCGCGCCGCACGCTCGGCTGACTCGTCACGTGACGTCACGTCTCAAGATGGCCGCCACACCGGTCGCGCCGCGCGTCCCCCCGCGCACTCCCGTCTTCCAGCCGGATCCGATCGTGTTGCTCGGTAATAATAATTTAGAATGCAGCCGTCAGAAAGGAAACCGAGCAAGAATAGATTGAAATTTAATGCATTGAACACGTCGACTATACGTGTTCACACTAATTGTTATTCTACAACAGATGCTGTTTACTTTCGTTGAATAATATAGACAGTTGTTAGCGGAATCGAGGGCCTGTTAGTATGTGTGGCGGGCAACTCCGTGATTCATTTAGTTAATGCTCCAATTACCTAATCGGTGACACATTCTTTTACCGTGGGTAACTTAATCGATATTAGACAGTTAGAATGATCTCTACATACGTTAGGTACTCATTACTATTACTACTATACGTAGGTAGTGTTTTAACTAATTTTAATTTGTACATGGCTATGTGCATTACAATTCTTGCCAAATTGTATTGTCGTTCTTGAAAATATCATCTAAATAGTCCTCTAAACTCTTAGTTTCTCACTCAATTAAGACTAATAAAAAGTTCAATAGTGTACTTAATAAAACTCAATACCTAAACAGTAATAAATGTCCTTTCTGAACATAGTCAAATTGCTGAACATTAGGGGTTCACATACTTAAAATGAACCTCATTGCATCTGTTGAGGCGTGAGCGTTGGCGTTGTGCATGTATCGTGTTGGTTATCGTGCGATAAGCGTGTTGTGTGTCGACCGGGGCAGCGGGCGCGCGGCGTGGCCCGAGTGGCGCATCCGCGTCGCGGCTAACGGCTCGTCCTCGGCGCGTCGTCTTGCTGCGCGCGCTGACGTCACCGCTCGATAATGGCTGCCGCCGCCCCGGCCCCCCGCAACCCGCCTCGCACCGACAACTGAGCTCAGTCTCTCGTCGATCCGCTCCCGGAGCGAATGCCTTTAACGTTTCACATCTCCGAAATCAACGTCCGCGAAGGCGAGTGTAAAATTGTTCTGTGTTTAATGTGTACCATGGTGACAGTGTTTATTGTATCCGGCAAGAAAAATCTGTGACAATTTACAAGAGACACGAGGAAGACCGATCTCTCGCACACCGATCAACACCCGGCGGCGAGATGTCGGTGATGCAGAAGCGACAGCACTGTTACCTGTGCGACTTGCCCCGCATGCCGTGGGCAATGTTGCACGAATTTTCCGAGGCGGTTTGTCGCGGGTGCGTCAACTACGAAGGCGCAGATCGCATAGAAGTAGTTCTAGACACTGCTAGGCAGCTAAAGCGCGCCCACGGCTTTCAGGAAGGGCGCGGGCCGACGCACGCTAAAGGTGCTCATAGAGCACCCTTAGAAGCTCATCAAAATGGAGGGGAAACAACAGCTAGAGGCCAGCCGGCTCCCCCGGCTCACCACGCGCCAACAACTGGATTTACTCTACATCACCCGCGACCGACAGCAAGTGCTGGCCTTCTGGCCGAGTACGGAGGCAGGCGTGAGGAACATGAAGGCAGGCGGCTAGCACACCTGCCGACCCACCACCTGCCGACACATGCTGGAGCGCGGCTAGCTCCCGGGCTTGCACTTAAGCGCCAGTTAGATGAAGATGACCATCAGAATCATCACGAACCCGCCAAAAGGCTCTTAGAAGAACACTCTAGGCCACCGCTAACTCGTGGTGATTCACTGCCGGCAGTGTCATTAGCAGCTCCTTTTACCACCGACCGAGTTTTCAAGCAAGAGAAGCACCCTCTTCGCACGCCATCCTTTGATGCTACTTCGTTTAAATCAAATGGTGAGTTTTTATAATGGTAATGGATTTATTATTATTGTGGTGGTGTCTGAATCTCATTAGGGTCCCTCACGAGACACAGACACCCTCCCTTCAACCCAATGGAATATTATCAAAAGTCGATATTTAGCATTTAAAACGTCAAGGCTAAACTTCTTCTCAAAATGTTGAAAACTGTTTTTTTAACTTTCAATTTCATATTTTTCGAGACCTTGGATGGGCCAACGACGTGTTTTTTCTTGTACAGAATTTGTTACTTTGGAGACATCTATCAACATTTCAAATGTGTTTATGTCCTTTGTCAGGTCCTAAAATTAAATTTTGTACCACTTTATTTTCATTTATGTAATTGTTTATCGTTACAATTTAAATGAAATATTTGAAAGGGATAGATATTATATAGAAGTTCTATGTTCCTCCGTTTTATTTAAAAAATTATATCATCTAAGAACATTTAGGTAAAATAAACCTATCTGTTATAAACCTGTCTGTAATAAAACTCCAAATAATTTTGGTTAGTTAAGCTGCTGTTGATTAAAGATGATGGTGTTTGAATATAGTGACAAGTTTATTCCAGTTAAATTGGTAAATCAATACACGCGGGAACGTGTCAAGCCAAGTTCAATATGTGTGTAAATAATGCAATAACACAGACATTTCATTGTTTACAAATAACAATGTAACCTACATATTATAAAAAAGTATTTGGTAGAGTCACGCGTAGTTTGATAACACGAACGATAGCAACCAACGTGAACGTGCTCAGACGGATGAGTGTGAATGTTTTGCGCAAGCGTCCGCCACGGGATTCATATCTAGGTAGGTGCATTAACTCAGTCCATAAATACGAAACCGGTCCGACTGGTTGAGCGTTCTCGAAAGCGAGCCCGCGCCTGCGGCCTCTCGCACACCACCACACTACGTACAAACACCCACGTAATATAAACGCGGCACAGCGCCGTGAATGCATGCACGACACGGCGGTGTGGCAACGTCGCGTGACGACATTTTCGCTCGCGTACGTATGTAGGTAGGCCGACGGGCGAAAAAATATAGCGCCTGCCTACGCTTGGCAGAGTCACTCGACCACATTCCGTTGGCGTGTGTATAGGGAGCTCGCGGCCGCTCGCCACGAGCCGCCGGCCAAAAAGGTCACCGTGCGTGACGTCACCACACTCATATTGGCCGTGCCTTCACACAGACCCAACCAACCATAACCGACGCCCTTTACACTTAACTGTAATGAATAATCAATATTTACAAACAATGACAATACCAGAAAACATTTTGGGTGTTATTGCACCTAAAGCAGCAAGCATGTCATCTAAGTAAATAAAATATTTATTGATAATACTAATTTGGTTAAGTCTGTAATAGTTAAGACGGTTTAATATTCAAGTTTTCGATAAACCAAGTAATTAATCATTATTATATTATTATACATGATAATACTAATTCGTATGATTAGGTATTACAATTAATATCTGTTGCCGTTAACCTTATTGTAGCACCAGAATGAGTGCTCGTAAATATGTCATTTACTATACGCTGGCAGTAATTTTTCATTTATTTTGTTGTTTATTTAACAAGAGTAATGTGTGTGTGTGAATTGAAGTCGCAATAAAAGTTTCATAACATAGCAACGGCCGACTAACAGCGTACACATACGGGACCCACATTGCACGAAGTTTGGCAACGTCGCGGCGCGGCGGCTCGGTCGCGACACGATTCGTTGCACATACGAGTATGGCACTCGTATCTTCAATTATTATAGTTACCTACCCGTCTACTATAGGAGTCAGTCCAACAGGCCCGCCCGCCGCGACGTTGTGACCAGGCAATGACACATCGCCGTTCACTACGTAGCTTGTATTAACACACAATGCTATTTATAAGACATTATATGCGTGTGCGAACGTGTGTTTACTATCCGTCGGTCCACCGCAAACGATGTGTCATCCAACATTGAATGTGAGGTTATTCGGACAAATTGAATTGGTGTCGTACGACTGTGATGCGTCGACGAAACTAGCCTCAACATCTTGTGCCAAATACTCATTTTCACTTTTATTACATTTAACACAATAGAATTAATTATGTTTCATTGGTCTAAGGATGTTCAAGCTTTACCAAAATACTTGGCATACATTTATTATGCAACAGTATTTTATAATGTAGATAGAAGTTATTCAATCAATATCGACTTTTGATCATTTCCATATTTTTCATACAATTTAACCTCTGTAGTGTCTTGATGTTAACACAACTGATTTCTACAGGCTACGGTAACGCAGCACCGTTGACGAATGGCTCCGCCGGGTCTCCTCTGGGGCGCACAGCCGGCTCGCCGCCGGTGACGGGCGTGGCTGGAGCCGGTCCATCACCGATGGCTGCTCTGATGTCCGTAGCGGACACGTTGCCACCCGGCTCCCCACGATCTGCCGGTGGTTCGCCGCCACAACCTCCGCCGCAGAGGTCGGCCAGTCGCTCCAGTCAACATTCGCCCAACTCCTCAGGTACAAACAAACCTATTTAAAGATCCTAAAAAACTCGTCGGCTTGATACTAAATCGTTTGCCTTCTTAACGAAGCAGTAAACCTTATGACACAGAAAACCAGTTTATACAATTCATTCGTACCGTTGTACAAGATTCACTACAATTAAACGTGTCAGTGTATCGTGTAGAAAAGAAAGTAGTTGCGAGCACGTCAGTTTTTGCAAAAGTTGCCGGTGTAGATTAACGGTAGTCCGCGTTCACTGTGTCGTATCGTGTGAGGGGTCGGACTCGGGCGGGCGTCCGATCGCCGCGCCGGCCGAAACTCGGCGCGGGCCCGACGACCGCTGCGCCCATACCGTCCAGCTACAGTCTGCTGACTTATCACGACCTCACCGCGACACGTGGCTGATGCGACCGCGGACGCCACTCTTATTGCATTTACCTTTTCCCCTTTCGACTAAATTGCGTATAGCAGACGGTAGCTAACGATTCCTTTTCGGTCCGGCAGGGTCGAACGGCGGGCGGCGGTCGTCGGGCTCCCGGCACGTGTCGTCGACGACATCGGTGTCGTCGACGGAGGCAGGGGAGGGCACAGAAGCGGCGGCGCCCACGCCTGCGCCGCTGCTGAAGTGCACGCTCTGCCAGGAGCGCCTCGAGGACACCCACTTCGTGCAGTGCCCCAGTCAGCCGCACCACAAGTTCTGCTTCCCCTGCTCTCGGGACTCTATCAAGCGACAGCAAGGATCTGAGGTGAGTTCAAGCTTTGTGTTCTGTGGTTCAACATTCTTCGAACTTCTTTAAGTTGGACAAAACTTAACTATTGTTTCCATCGTCCGCAGGTATACTGTCCAAGTGGAGATAAATGCCCCCTGGCGAATTCGACAGTCCCATGGGCATTCATGCAGGGTGAAATAGCTACGATCCTTGGCGAGGAGTTCAAACCGAAGAAGGAACGGGAGACTTAGGGCAGCAATCCGCAGCCCCGACTTTTACCTCTTGTCCCTCTCGCTGTGAACATTGCACGGGAGGAGTAGCTACTGTGCCGCGGCACGCGGCCGCAAGCGTCGCATTGGACGCGCGGCTCCGCGGCGGGGCGAGGCCGGGCCCTCGTCCGTACAAACCGATCACTTGTATATAACTTTGTAAATAGTCAACTTGTAACATTAGTTCACTCACCGATAGCTATTGACGATTCGGACATGGGTTTTTGCAGTCGGCGAGCGATGTCGACTTAGCCGATGAGCGCTGTGCTTGGCGTATCGCATCACTTATTTTATTTATTTTGGAGCCCGCGCACTCGACTAGGGTCGATTGGCGAGCGCGGTGCGATATTCTGAGCGTAGCGCATATCTTTTTTGACGAATTTTCGATTATTATTATGTTGTGTTGTTGTACACGACTTACGCTAAACAATGTGATGATCTGAGATCCTCCTCGTACGGAGTTGTCGTTACATTTCGAGGATGGTACGCTGCTCTACTAGCAGACATTTTTTCGGATGCCATTTTCTTAGTTACCCTTAGGTCCCGAACCATAGTGAACATGGCATTTATTTATGTGATTCTATATACTATACAAGTATTATACGATGTAATAATCATGACATATTTTATGTAGTTCAGATACTGATTGTAAAATGGTAGTTATTTGATTAAGGAAGCGGATCGCTCCCTTTACAGACCGTAGATTGATGTACATATTATATTTGTATTTATCTCGTACACCGCATGCGAAATAGTCTTATTTTTACTATAAAGTGATGTATTCAGAGTGGCTCGAGTTCCGTTACTGTCTCGCATTTGGCGACAAAATTCAGATTAAGATTTACTTTGACTTATAATTTATTGTCATTGATCATTGGGAATCATTCGAAATTGTATTTGTGACGCAGGGCCCGTAGGGGTCGCGTCGTTTAAGTTGATTATTTTGTAAGGATAAGTTATACTTTACCTGGGAGCAGGGCTCGCGAGCTCTGCACCCGCGGCGCTCGTGTCGGCGGCGCTGGCGGGTGCAGCGCGCGCGCTGGCAGGTGCAGTATTAGCGAGATCGCTTTGCATACGTGAGGGGCGTACCTAGTCATTTTGTGAAATGTCAAATTATCAGAACCGCGAACACGCGGCCGTTATAGGAACTCTTAAAACTCGCTGCTATTTGTATAAAGTGAAGTAATCATTATATTATTATCATTATATATGTCATAATATTAAACGATTCGTAGTGTACGTCAGTTTCGAAAGCTATCAGACGACGACCGCTGGAGCTTCAATGTGTTTTTGTGTTTCTCAGCAGATCTGTTTGTGCGATTTGATCGAATCTTGGCTAGCTATATTTTACAATTAGAAGTCTAGATGGCGGTATTTTATTTATTAATTAAATTAAAATGAAATTGTCTGCTGAATCATTCTCGGAACTTTGATCATTGTTAAGTTTTTACATGTAGCTTGTGAAAACCTAATCATACCTACTTCAATATCATTAAACTCGATAAGCTTTTATATCTTTAACTCGAGACGATACAATGTCTTTAAATATTAAAAGGTAGAGCATACAATGAAATTGATATGTCGATTATTTATTTTAGATGTTATGTGTACATATACGTACGTTGTACATACTTGTCTACTTGTAAATATTTTAGGTACCATTGGTATACAGCCAATACAATCAGGGCTATAGATCCAGTATTAGTAGGACATTGAGCCATTGTTTATTATATTATTCTTATTTCAAACTATAACTACTGATGTTTTATATGAAATGCTAAACTTAGATTTTGATTGTGCTTAACGAAATATTACTTCTATTAATACATAACTATATAACTTTTTCATAATAATAATTTTGTATGGAGCGGCTGCGCGCTCTGTTTCTTCTCTATGTGAATGTATGTCAACTGGGTATCATTTTATATCAAATGATGTACTTCAAGTGGATTTAGTTTAGTAGTGACGATGTATTGGTGTTTACATTGACCGTGGGCTTTTTAAACTTCGTCGAGTTTCTGATAGATTCGAAATTGATATTAGTATTATCAGTGAAAATTACCCGCGGAACGGGTTTGTCAAATGTTATTTAATTCTCGCCAAGATTGGCAAAGGTGAAATAATTGTAAGCACAAATTGTGCGTTTTACTTTTTTATCGTTCTGATATGTTACATGTACAATATAAATGATAAGGATCTGTTTTTATAGAAATTCGCGAGTTTATAACACCTTATTTTAAAGTCAGACGATGATTAGTTTGATCGTTTGATATTGTGGCTTAGACATTAAAATATGAATGCCAAAAGTTGTGAGTGCCACTAGAATTTCAAAATCTTTACATTTTTTAAGACTACCCCAAGGGCTTTATCCTTGGGCCAGTTGTGTGCGAAGCCGCAATATTTAGTGGCACAGTACGGACATAGTGAAGTGCATGTAACATATCAAACTATTATTGTCCGCCTTTACCCATAGGCTTGTTTGTAGATGTCGACAGTTTATCGACACGAAAAAATATATATTATTTTGAGACTTGTCTCTTTATTACTGTAAGCAGCAAGTGAAATGCTTCGATTAAGACGTTAATGTAAATGTTGGTGAAATACAATTGATGTGATTTTGTATATTTATGCATTTTTATTACCCTCCCAACGCACCTCTTGCTACATTGAATTTTTATTCTCAATCGGTTCCACAGAGAGTCGAGATCGGTTTCCAATTCTGGTAAAGCCACGAAGAACGCGAATAAAGAACGCCTGATCTAATCTAAAAAAATGAAACCAAATTATGTAATCTAAGAGCAAGTGGTGCTTGAACTGAAGTTCCTTGCCCATTTTTACATAAATGATGTTTCGAAAGACGCTGCTGGTTTTAATATTTATGATGTCGGTAAGGCATTTTCATGGGCCAAGAACGTCTCCATAGATGTATGTGCTCTTAATAACAAAAGTAGATACTTTCATAACTTTATTGTCCGTGAATCTGGAAAAATTGCTTTTTCGAACGCCCAATATTCCTACTCCTATTTTAAAATATAATCCTTTGTAAAAGTTATCTATGTACAATTATGTGCAAAGAGAGCTTTATATTTCACATTAAATATTCATACCGACAATTACACTAAAAAAAATGATACCAAGTCTATTATTAAAAGCGAAATATTAAGTAGTTCTTAATAATTGTCCACAGAACGGAGCGGCAACAACACGGAGAGGATGCCAGAACCCCTTTGCCTGACCAACAGATGAGAAGCGTCCCACCGCGATACCCAGTCGATCGATATTTGGTCAGTATCTATAACAAACCATAGTATAGAATACTTCCCGACTGACTAAGTTCAGTAGCTCTAAAAATCTGAACAGATTTAGAAAATTTGTGTTGTTTTATTGTAACTAAGAACAAATTACCTGTCGCTGATGTGGTCTTTTGTCGGGGATGCAATTGTTCTGCAATCGTTTTGTTACACTCCCACGTAACAAAAAGACCTCAACTTTTACTTTAAATTATAGTTATAAAGCACAATCAGGTACTTCTCTCTCATACATACGCTAGGTATGCTACAGTTCTTGAAATTAAGCTTTCATATTACAGAAAGAAAGCTTAATTAAGATTTAAAACTATTTTCAATCTTGTCATAACCTAAATCTACGAGTATCGCATAAGCGTTGGCTGCCTAAGCAGCAATTGATGAATAATTTATTTTGGTATTTCAGGTTGATAGCAGCAAAAAGTTTGAAATGGTAAATATCATAGAAGACGATATATGGAACACAGAACCAGTTTTAAAACCAGAAGATGAACTAATATTAAGGAAACTGCATGAAATGCTGCAATCGACCGCGGATGACCTTAAACTACTTTCCGGGGAACTCTCGAAATTTCATGAGCCGGGCGTGCAAGTTAAAACTTCGCCCACACCATTAGACGAAGAATTTAACGAGAAAGTTCATATTGAAGAAATTGTCAACGCCAAATTCCATGGGTACAAAATTATTGATAAATCAGCAAATGTATCTAAGCACAAATCAAAGAATGACGTAATAGAAGTAACTAAACCTCCAGTTGTTTCACAAAAGTCTAAAAATACTAATGTAACTGTACCGGTGAATTCACCACCTGTTTATAAGAAACCTATTATAAATAGAAATTTAGGAATAACTCGCACTAAGGTAATACAAATTAACGGTAATGAAAATAGTTCCAAGACTGAAATACTTAACAATGGGAAAGTAGTTAATGCCCCAGCAGTAGCATATAACGAATATTGTTATAAGTATGTTGAGCCCGAACTTAAAACGCCACGCAAAGTTTTACAAGTACAAGAAATGCCAACTATAAATATAAGAGGTGAATTAAAAGAGCAGAAAGTTTTACAATTAGATATAATTCCTGAAGTTATAGAAACTCCGAAGGCAGATGCAGTAATGAAAAATGTATCTGTAGTTGCGTATACACATGACCTGCCAAAACAGAATTTACAAGTACCAACTAGAACATCAACGGTAACTCATGCGTTAAATCAGCATGAACAGCCAACTAAACCTAAAACAACGAGAAAGATATCAAAAATGTCTACCTGCGATAGTAGCGGCTCCACTAACAACATCAGCTCTGATACACAAATTATGATTAAAACACAAAAACGTATTCTTACGAGTATTAGATCCTCCCCAAAGAGCTCACGTATTGAACGTAAGAAATTTAACAACAAAAAAGAATCTGAAAAGCGTCCACGTTCTAATTTAGATGAATGGCGGAAGAAGTTAAGTTCCGTTTATGGGCCAACCGTGACGCCTTTGAACAAAAGCAAATCTAAACTTAATAGTAAAGCTAAAGTGTCACCTAAAAAAGTTTCTTGTGATACTTTTAATAAACCAAATAATTTAAATAACATTGAATACATACCATACTCTAAATTAACTGTTGGAGGTGTAAGGGCAAGTGACATTGAAAATGAAATATCTGACATACCTAACAAGAAAGATATACCATTTAGCCCTATTTTGGATAGGATCTTAAGCAGCCGTGAAAATTCTTTTAGCAGATATAGTCCTCGAAAACAGAAACCAAAAGAAATCAATATCCTTACCACATCTGATGAAAATTTATTGCAAGAAGTAATCGATATCGAAATGACTGTTAGCGAAACATTGTCGAAAAATCTTAAAAAGTCTAATAATGAACAAAAAGTACAAAATATTCCAAGTGACAGTGATGATAAAAAGGAAACCGAAAGTGACATAAAAGAAAATGAAAGCTATGCGGATGATTTCGAAGATGAGAGATCGGACCACTCTGGACAACAACAGTCGGAAGAGCAAAAGACGAGAAGTACACATTCCAATGATGATAACAAATCTAGTGATGATGAAAATACATCGGATAGTAACGATGAGGATCAGAGTGATCATAGTAAAAATAGAAAACCTGTGCCAAGTGAGAGAAATCAAAATGTTCATAATGTAACATATACTAAAACACCAAACCTATCCTTTAAGAATACTGTTGACATATTTGAGTTCGTACACTCAGTGGACACTCAGGATTCCGCTACCCAAAGTAACACAGAACAAAAAATTTCTCCAAAAGAGACACAAACCTCACCCACTAATGATAAAAATATACAACCGATTCATAACGATCTTTGGCCTTCTATAGATCCTAAGGGTGAAGTTGAAAAAATGTTTCAAATTGAAAAAGAGTTAATTAAAAAACTTATTGTGGAAGAATATGGCGATATTCTAGAAAAAAATATCGTTAAACCGTCAACATCAAAAGAACTAGAATTCACAAAAAACGTGGCAGCATCGCAAAAGAACACACAAACATCTCCAGCGCACGTGAAGAATATCATGACGTCTCCTACTCGAACCAAAACAAGAACTACGTCGCCGTTCGCGGCACGAACGGTCGACCATCACACCAGTCCATTAATTTTTGTAACTAACGAAGATGACGCGAGGGTAGAAATTGAAAACGAAGACGATCCTGGTATTTCTATTAACCTATCTTCACCGAGATTCAGTTTGCGTTTACCTCGGACTTCTCGGGAAGTATTATCTAATATAGGCGACAGTGTCCCTAGAACAGTAAAGAAAACCACTAAAAATTTAAGAAGTAATATAACAATAACTAGCTCTAGTTCACTGGAGGCTGACTCTTCAGAGATAAGTAGCTTAGGCGAAGTAAAGCTAAGGAGAAAACTTGGCAAGACTAGAATTTTATCAGAATCCGACTCTGTTAGTTCATCTTCTAAATATAGTTCAGATTTTCAATCAGGCATTTTGCCTTTAAGAAGCGAAGGCGAGATGAGTTTAGGTCGTAACAAAAAGTCCAATAAAAATAACAAGTTAAGTGAGGGGGAAGCTAGTTTGGGTCTGTTGTAGCGGTTGTTTAAATTTGGTCTTAGATCATTATTTTGGTGCCTTATCTGTTGAGTTTGATTTAGGTATAATATAAATGGGGATCAGTACTGAAAAAGAAAAGGATACTAAGTATTTGCTCTGTTTAATTCTTACATGTGCACAGAACGTTTTGAAAGAAATTGAATTAAAAAGAGATTTTTGAATATATTATAAGATTTAGCATTTGTTACATGACGCAAAAAGGTTGAACTATTGGGTAAGACTCGTATTTTTGTAAACTGGCGCTTCTAAAGCATTTAAGTTTATTTGAAAATGTACCTTCGGAAATTCACGAATAAGAATAGAGCCAATGTTTGTGCATTATTTTCCTTCTTTTTGGAAGAAATTTTTAGCAAGCAGTGAACTGCAGTAAGTTTAGTGGGATAGACAAGCGTGACAGGAACAGTGCTGATCCTCGTTGTAGTACTTATGTGTGTTCATTGTCAATATTTGTTGATTACCTGAAGTACAAATCAGTTAACGCATATACTTTAATTTAAACTTTAAGTGTCTGTACATAATATTTTAGTATATTTTATATGCCATTTAGTTATATTTTAATTAGGTCAATAAGCGTATTTTGCATTGTGACTGAATAAACAGTTGTTAATAGAGGGTATTGTTTTACTTTTCTCTGTTTAAAATAATCATAAAACGAATCTTTAATGTTTTATTTATAGCTCTTGTTGATAAAAAAGTGAAAAGGTTTAATAATTTGTATATCTAGCTCATTAGCATAATATCAATTAGTCGTTATAAAATAATACTAATCAACAAACAGTAAATAGCGACCTCAATGTTTTCTGTTATACCTAGGTGTGCTACACATAACATAATATCCCGCCTATATTGTTTTTTTTAAAAAAAAAAACGTCGCCCCACACTAGGAATTTCTCCTGTATCGTGGGTGCGTTTCACAAACATGAAATATCACATACACAAACATCCAGACTCGGGACAAACATCCGTGGGTCGCACAAAGTTTTGCCCCGTGCGGGAATCGAACCCGCAACCCTTAGCGCAGCAGTCCAATCACTTAGCCACTGCGCCAATCAGGTCGTATTCCCCGAAGGGTAAGGCAGAGGCACTCATATATTACAACCAGTTATGTTATAGGTCCGAATGTAATAGAGATGAGCCTATCACCATCAACCGGGCACAAATCCTAACTTCGTACTGAGAATTACCTTATGAGGAAACCCAGCAACACTTCAGCCGACCCGAGATTTCAACCCATTTTTATAAAAAAGTGACTGCTCACACTTTATAACAAGCCATATAATCGTCTAAAGTCTAAATTATTTGCTAATTTTAATTTTGACTTAACTAGGTAGAGTCAGTCGGAAAACTGGTTGTATCCTACAGCCTACCGAAAAACCGATACATTTATAAAGAGCGCACTTTTTATCAGCACGTAACAAAGTGTTGTTAGAAGCACTATCAATTTGTATAACATTATGCTCCCCGTGTTATAACTTATATCAAATAGTCTTCTAGGCATTGCAGAAACGTGCTATTGGATATAAAAACTATTTCATGCACCTGAACTCCATTTTATTGGCAATATTCTCGCTACAGAGGCTACAAGTGATGCGTTCAAAAAGTGAATGCTGTATGGAGTACACTTTAATCAATCAATTTTATCCATATTCTACTTTACTGGGTTAAACATTTAATGTAATTGAACCTAGAATTAAACCGTAGTCATTACTTGTATTAAAATTTGGAAATACCTAAAAACGAATAATCCTATATGAAGGAATTATATTAGGTTTCGGAGCATTACCGGCTGACGTTTATAAATGTCAACGTCAAACATTATTTGCGAGTTTTATTTCAGTTTCTGCGAAGTTTGTAAGTTTTTAAATTGCACTGACGCCAATCAGTGTTAATTGAGCGTCCAGAGACGTGGTCCACCTTGTTGGCATACGTTTTATAAATGTTATTTAATTTATCTAGTCTTGATTAACCCGTAAAACAATAGATAATTAGCACCGACCTCGTAAACAAAGCAATATTAAATTATGAAGTTGTTAATAATCTCGCTAGTGTTAGGGATAAGTTGGGGAAGGAAGATATATACCCGGGAACCGAGCCCTCAGTATGAATGCACTCACTGTCAGCCAGAACAAATGCATATTGCATTTGGAGGTAAGCTCGACTATTTAATTATATTTATATTACTACCTACATCATTAATGCACCTAATTGGCGTTTTTCCTGTTGTGGTCAGTATAACGCAGTACAATACGCACATGAATCTGAAAGCTGTGGCCTCTTTGTAGCAATAATTATGATCCTTATTATTATTTGTTGTACTGAATTAATATACATACATAGTTTTAATCAAGGCATTAAATGGCACCAATAGTTTGAATTAACAGAACTGTAGAAGTATGTGCTGTATTTTTTCGGGATAAAAAGTAGCCTATGTGTTAATCCAGGGTGTCAGCTACCTCCATATAAATTTTTCTCAAACTCGGTCTAGCTGTTTGAGCGTGAAGAGGTAACAAACATTCAAACACACTCACAAACTTTCGCCTTTATATTATTAGTGTGATGGTCTGATTGTTTATAGTGTCTTTTGTAATTCAAATGTCAACAGTTATTATTTTAAATAATTAATATTTCTAATTATTAAAATATATGTACATTTCCTCGGTTCCCTAGTTTTTCTAAGTGCATAATCTCTGTATGCGTTTATGGCATTTAACTTAATCTGTTGAGTGCCAGAGTGGTCAGTGTGAGTAACCCTCAATCAAAAAAACATGTATTGAGTCTGTAATTAAATCCTAAGGAGATCTCATACTATGGGGATAGTAATAAAGTGATAATAGACCAGGCTTATTTTAGTGGGTAGGGTCCATCATCTTCACTGATGGGCCCACTGCTTCTCTCTTCAGAGTCAGATAGTACCTACATGAGATTTTTTACATTACTAAAATGTTTTGTTCATTTTATAAGTTTTTTGTAGACCCTTTTGTAGTCTTTATGAAATAAAAACTCTATGACTAAGACTAAAGCCATTAAATATTATGTTAAAGTAGTTAAGTGAAAATATACTTTTATCTAAGTCAGCTTGCTAGCAAATATGCTATATTTGATAATGTCATAAATGTAGAATATACCTACAATGCTAGATAAAATCCGTGACTAAAACAATGTCAACTATTATTAACTATAACGAAACATTAATCCCTGGTCATACAACTTTGAACCTTATTCACTTAAAATAAGAACTATTAATATGTCAATGGTAATCTGTGTTTATTCTGGTCATGTTTTCAGTACAATGTTATTGTGCTAATTAATAGTTGATAACTTAATCTTGTTTACTTATTAAATGCTACATGGAAGAATAATATTAATGTGGAAAATTATCTTGAAAAGGCTAAACAGTCATGACCAGAAAACAATATCAATGTACATAATGTACAGTGGCAGATTTAACTAAAGTGGGTGCCTGCAGGCGCTAGGGTATCAAGGGGCGCGCACGGTAGTTTTTAGAAAGAAAATCGACTAAACAGAGGAAGGTGCAAAATGGCACCGCGCCGTAAACTTTAAATCCGCCAATGAATGTATTGCAGTGCTAAGGATCACTATTATACATCAAATATAACTACAGGCCGCAAACTGCATAATTGACTTATAGATCATCAAGTAAAGATTATTGCTGATAGTGTTATGACCGTCAGATTGTTGACTAATTACACACTCTTGACAAATTTCTTAGAGGCCTACAGGTGGCTTAAACTCTGACACCAGGTTGTTCCTCAACCATACAATAAGATAAAGGTTTTACAATGTTTAGGTTGCTAAAGTGGACTCAAGGCTTAACTTGGTATATAAAGAAAGTATGTCAAAACATACTCTGGTATCATAATAAAAGGAAACAGAAATAGGACACTTGCAGAATTATGTAACTTGAGTAAGTAGTTACTCACAATTATCATATAGTAATTGTAAACAGTGATGTTTATTCATACCTTTAATGTGTTTGAGTTATTAACGGGAAACTGTTGGTTTTGAATTACATTTTTTCTTAAATTGTGAGAATCGCATGTTGATCATAATTAAAATTTATTACCATACATTATTAAACAATTGATTTATATTCTGAGTATGGTTTAGAATTAATATGAAGACTGAAAAAACTAATTAAATACGGCAAAAAATTACAAAGTTATAAGCATTTTAAATTTACTGCCAGACTATACGTAGGGACCATCGATTTGTAAGCAGGCATCTGCTTACAAATCGATGGTCCCTACGTAAAGTATCGAATTTACAAACTGGCATTTTGTATATTCGATACTTCACGTAGGGATTTGTTTTTTTGTTGGGACCATCGAAATTACGACACGCCTAGTAATTGTAAAGTTAATTTCACATCTCCCCATACATTTAGCGTTTTTCAGGAGAGGGATAGAAAATACCCCCTCTACAAACTTCAAATCGCTGTATTTCCTCCAATTTTACATAGATTTTATTTATTTCTTCAGTTTTCCCATCGTTTGGGAGGGAAGTGGGAACTAAATTTATATTCCTACTCCTCCTATACATTCTTTATGATTAATTTCGTTGCGGGTTCCAAGACAGTCGAGTCATTTTTCTGAGACTCCTCGAGCTTCATTGCCTCTATGGTTCTCAATGGTTATTATTGTAGATCCTGGCTTACAGGAGTCGCAATGATGGGGATGAGCGGTGGGCTTGTCCCAATAAAAAAAATCCCTTTGGAATGCTTTTTTAGGATTTAATTAATTGTAGGCATCATCGCTATTACCGTTTAAAAAATCAAAGGCCAGTAATAATACTAAGGTCATAATTATATATTCTAGATAAAATAAACGACATCGTAGTGACATGGTCCACGTTCAACGACACCCGGGAGACACGCGTACAGTATGGAGAAGGCATCATGGACAAGGAGACGAGCGGCAGCAGCAAGCTGTTCGTGGACGGTGGGAAGCTGAAGCGGAGTCAGTACATCCACACTGTTGTACTCAAGGACCTCAAGTTTAATACTAAGTATGGTAAGTCTTGGTATTTGTAATAGTTCTTATCTTTAATAATATTTTCTTAGATGGCTTGAGGCTAGCAAGGTTTTATCACTTTAGTTTTGTCGGATTGGGGGGAACAATTTGACAAATGTATGAATATTACAATTATTAATTAGTTAGACATCTTAAAACAGATTTCAATCCCATTTTAAATACATAATAAACATTTATCACAATTCGCTCAATTGTTTTGGTATAACTCGGCGGATGTCCATCCGGCATGGCTGTTTGTTTGTTATCTTCATGCCGCACTAAGTATATATAGAAACATAACATAACTTCACGCCTGTTTAATGTATTCCCCGAAAGGGTAGACAAATACCTATAGTAAACCCACATTTCGCCAGTTATATTTTTTAGGGCCCAATGTAATATGGTATGTTATACTACGTGTAGGTATAGACATACATCATCAGGAGACAGAATAAGCATCCAATAGTGAATATTTCTTCAGGCATAATACTAATTCGTAATGCAAATCATTATTGACACAGTTTAAATTCAGTTGAGAGAACTTTTGTAAGCTCTTTTTAAAGTACAGGCATAATACCGATGGCTGATGCTCCATTTACAGTGTACCACGCGGGATCGGTGTACGGTTGGTCGGAGCAGTTCTATTTCCACACGCCGCCCAAGGGTGAGGACTGGCCGGTGCGGGCCGCTATCTACGGCGACATGGGCAACAAGAACGCACAAGTAAGTCTAACACTGTGGAACCACAAAAATAAAACAAATTGGTACAAGATACAAGTCCGAACATTATCGTTATTACCTTCGGATTTATGTAAGAATCTATGTAAGTAGGTAATACATAAAGAACATGACTATTTCATTAGCGCAGTTGCTAAGCAATTGGCCTGCTGCACTAGTGGTTGCAGGTTCGATTCCCGTACGGGACAAAAAATTGAGTTACCTGCAGATGCCCCGAGCCTGGGTGTTTGTGTTTGTGATACGCACCCACGATACAGGAAAAAAATATAGTATGTGGATTGTGGCGACGTAAATACAATCAAGTTGTTGGCTTGCAGTCGCTATCGTACTTACAAGACGAGGCTCAACGCGGCAAGTTCGACCTGATCTTGCACGTGGGGGATTTCGCGTACGACATGGACACGGACGACGCGCTCGTGGGCGACGAGTTCATGCGCCAGATCCAACCGCTCGCCGCGATCGTGCCCTACATGACCTGTCCCGGGAACCACGAGCAGGCCTAGTGAGACCTACACATTTATTACACCTGTATTTGTAGAACTAAGATCACACTATCCACATCATCATCTTCAGCCGGAAGACGTCCACTGTTGAACAAAGGCGTCCCCTTTAGGTAAAGAGAGAGGCCATAATGCCCACGCTTGGCAAGCGGCTTGGGGTTCGCAGCATTGGTGATGAAGTTACAGAAGACACTGCTGCCCATATTCTGGATTTTCTCTAGTCACCTCTTACGACACCCACGGCAGGAAAGGGATGAGCACGAACACGTGGGTTCGAATCCCGGGTCGGGCAAAGTGCTACTGGGTTTTTCCATTAGGTAATTCTCAGTAGCAGCAAGGAGTCTGGATTTGTGCCCGGTTTATGGCAATAGGCACGACCCCTATTAGGTACATTGGGACCTAAAAAACATAACTGGCGAAATGTGGATGTACTATGTGTGCACCTCTGCCTATCCCTTCGGGGAATAATGATGTTAGGTTTGTGTATTATATGTTTTCATTTGAAAGCAGGTTGTAGCAGCACAATGCACATAGCCTCAATTTGTGAATTATTTTTTTGTTTATAACCAGTTCATTCATCAGTTCAACCTTAAAATCATTCCACCTTGTAGTCAATCTGCCTACTTCAAATTTTAATCCTTAGATCGGAAACTAAAGGTTAAATATTGTATCCAGCAACTTCAGTAACTACGCGAACCGCTTCCCGATGCCGGGCCCGCACTCCAGCCTCTTCTACAGCTTCGACATCGGGCCCATTCACTTCGTGTCTATATCCACGGAGGTGTACTACTTCACTCAGTACGGGCTCAAGCTCATCGTCAACCAGTACGAGTGGCTCAAGAAGGACCTCGCCAACGCTAACTTGCCCAAGAACAGGTGAAAATCAATTTGTCTATAAACCCCCGAGGAAAAAAAAGTGGTGGCATAAGTTTAACTGGTGTATCTGTCTGTAATATCATAGCTCCGAAACGGATAGACCGATTTTGATAGCGGTTTTATGTTTGAAAGCTGACATGGTCAATTCGTGGGTTTGCGGACGCTGATAGTAGGTACTGGTAAGCTACAGGTTTAGGATTATTAACAGATTCGACAAAAACAAAACGGATAAAATTTTCGAACTATCAAAATTGAACTTTGTCACAGTACAAATAAGATCGATTATTGCAGATCGAAGCGGCCGTGGATCATATTGTTCGGCCACAGACCCATGTACTGCAGTGACTCCAACGATATCGACTGCAGCTGTGAGTACACGAGGGTCGGCCTGCTCGGCGTGTATGGTAAGTCGTACATGTGATGTGACGTGCATGTGTTAACTGTAACAGTCTGTCTATACATACATTACAGCCACCTCGTTCGTCTCTAGATAAAGACAACGTAACGACATAATATTTACATGATATACTTTATTTTACATACGATACTTAATTACAATTCATCCCTACTAATATTATAAACGCGAAAGTTTGTAAGTATGGATGGATGTTTGTTACTCTTGCAGTCATATTTGTATTAACTACTTATTTAATTAAAACCTTGCTGTTATTAAGATATAATAAATCAACTAAAATAAGTTTATGAAAAAATACTTTAAAACGTTATTTTTCAAATCGTCACATTGCGCCTTTTCGCGTGTACCTCTTTGAATGCACCATTGATGTGTTTAAACTTACCTAGGTCTGGAGCCCCTTCTAAAGGAGTTCGGCGTGGACCTGGTCATTTGGGCCCACGAGCACTCGTACGAGAGGACCTGGCCACTCTACGACAACAAGGTCTACAAAGGGTCGCAAGGACCCTACATCAACCCCGGGTGAGTCTTTAACAAAAGTATACGGGGTTTACTATAATAACTTTCCTGAGTGTTGTCCAAATTGTTTACTATATTATGTTTAACTCACGTATGTTTTCGAGAATGCCTTCGAATGAATGTTTTCAAACTCGTAGCTCTTATTCATGAGCTGGCTACCCGGAGCCGCGAGCTGACCTCGAAAATTTCAGTCCATGATATTTATTTATTTTCCTACATAATAAATCTCTACTGATTTATAAATTATCATTACCTATGTACACATAAATAACTTTATTAATTAAACGAAACATTTCAATTTGATAGAACTGACAGTTTGACATTCTTATAAATTAGTGAATACACAAAAAGCTTAGCGACTAACATAATATATAGCTTATGGTGCAGTGCACGTAACACATTGCAGTTTCTCGGTTCTATTATAATACACCAGTAATTACTGGCGAGTGACTATGTTTCAAACATACATACATACTGGTTTAATATTAAAATAAAGCACATATTACTCTAATTTTAACTTCTTCTGTTTTAATATGTAAAAGAAAGTTATTTTTTAAATAATTCCAATTAAATTATAATATAGTTTATTATGCATGGTTGGGAGATTTGATTATAGATAAAATAACGGATGCTTTGGTTTATTTCCCTCGACACGTTAAAACAAGCTTTTACTCTGAATGGTAATCAAAATGTTGCATACTTTCAACGTTAATGAATACAAAATAGATGGTTGTGCATCATTATTGGTTTGATTTTGTATTGCATATATTTTATCTTGCTTTTAAAAGGTGTCCTATTTTGTATTTCCGATCCGTCTTAACACTGTTTTGGGTGTGACCTGGGAGTTTTATTATTTAAAATACATAATATATGGTTTTGGTATTATCATATATCAGTACAATGTGCACTATTATTGGACTGTGTTTTGTGATCAAATGTATTTCAAAATTCAAAAGGTAAATATCTATTTTAATTATTTATTTCTTCCCACAAAGTTATTACTTACCACTTCTACCACTTTATATATGTACTATTATTCTTTTTTATATGAAACTCAATTTTAACGAGAATATTGCCGATTAAACTCAGTGCTATATATAGATAGTTCGACTGCCTCGTTGGTCTAGTGGTCGCTAAGTGCGACTGCTGAGCACGAGGTCCTGGGTTCGAATCCCGGGTCGGGCAAAGTGTTACTGGGTTTTTCCATTAGGTAATTCTCAGTAGCAGCACGGAGTCTGGATTTGTGCCCGGTTGATGGCAATAGGCTCGCCCCCTATTACATTGGGACCTAAAACATAACTGGCGAAATGTGGGTGTACTAAATGTGCACCTCTGCCTACCCCTTCGGGGAATACAGGCGTGATGTTATGTATGTAAACTCAGTGCTATTATCACTTTTATATATGTATTATGCGCAAGCTTTTGTAGCACGACTAACGGCTTATTGCTTTGCATCTAACATGATTATCGTCGGTACCCCATTCCTACAGCTTGGCTAAGACACAGTACATGTATAGGTGAAGCAGTAAAGTGACTTCGTACACTCACACAGACGCACGCCTCTACAAGACGCCTAGCGTCCTTGCGGTGCTGTCAGAGCCCCTAGTGTAAGTTACGATGCTAGCTTAACTTTAACCAACGCGTTTACGTTTTACTTTTATTAAAACAACGAATACGTATAACATACTCTAGCGGCTCCATACTCTCGGGGTGAGACTGACGGCACTGTGACACGTACGTCTGTGGGAGAGCGAGACAATTATTACGTCAAGATTTTACGTCTCCTGAACCTATCAGTTCTGCTTTTTATATTATCGAGCCCTATACTCCACTGTTGGTAGGACTGTATGCTTTTATACTTGCAATATTTACATGTTTCGATAAGCAGTGAAGTTCTATGTAATATGAATAACTTCCCTATACTAAGAGTATTGCCAATAACACTGGTCGACTCAAACATCGTTCTGAAGAACTCGCATTAGACCGCAACAGATGGCAGAATACATGTCGAGTAATATAATAATGTAGTCTCACGTATAACGTATGCTAGAGTAACTAATAATACGTAGTCGTAGAGTAACATTCACCACTCGTGTTCCAGAGCACCCGTGCACATAGTGACGGGGTCCGCAGGGTGCCAGGAGGCCACAGATCCTTTCAAACGTGAGTACATGACGTCACATTTTAGCCCTAAAGGTCATGATGAGTGACCATTTAGAATTCGATATCTTTTCGATCAAGTGTACATGTGGCTATAGTTCTATATAATATAGAAATACATAATTATATTATAGTTATAATGATTAATGACACGTTTTGACGTAAATCAGACGGATCAGTGGGATTGTCTTTAAAACACACTAATGGCCTTCGTGTACCTATACAAATGTCCGCGTCCACGCGACACTTATCTTACAACTTTCGTCGTTCTATTAGTGTCTTATTATATATGTATGTGAGACCCTTATGAGTGTGAGTCTGTTCGCAGCTGATCCCGAGGACTGGTCGGCCTTCAGGAGCAGCGACTACGGCTACACGCGGTTCGTGGCGCACAACAAGACGCACGTATACTTGGAACAGGTATAATAGATAACAATCATGTTTTCAGACACCAAGTCTATAAACGATGATGATCCCTGTAGTAAACCCGTCTTAAGTCTATTTACATCTCTATTCTCTGACATGCAAACGATAGGGACAGGTATAATTTAATCCATAGTTTAAAATTTAAATTATAATTTTCAATCACTTATTATAATGTACATCCGCTTATATTCTATAATGACTGTGATGATACTAGGGCAAAGCGCTGATGTCTGAAATACATATATTTTATCTAGTTCAGACACAAAAGGTGTTTTGGTATAGTTGCAAAAATAGTTAGTTATTGCATTTTTATGGGAGTTAATGACACCAATGTTTTTGATGTCAATAAATTATTATGATTATACTTGCACTACATATACTCTGAGGTCGCATCAATCATTCCGCCTGTAAGTTGCATAAATAATGTTCGTACGTTTGTTTCAGGTGGACGTCGACTTTAAGGGGAAAGTGATCGATTCGTTCTGGCTCGTCAAAGATCAACATAAGCCATACAAAATATAAACGTCTTCTCCACCATACAGGTCCTAACAGGATCAACGCAAAATCTGAAAGTAGTTGGTTTAGTATAGGCTTCTGAATCAAATTCCGTCATAACATAGACTATGTTAATTTTTCCGGAAATATTTTTTTACAAGACTTGAATTAGACACTTAAAAAGATTTTGATACTATCTTTCGTTAAGGGAATTTTAAACCTTTACCCAAAGGAATAAAGCCTGTCTTACATACAAACAGTATCTATTTTATGAAAAATTCTAGGTTTCGTTTAACTAAATTAAATTCTAGATACTATTTTAATGTTATAATTTGGAGGTTGGTCTTGCGTTAAATCTCTGGGACATCTTGTATATGTGATTAAAAAAAATATCAATAACAATGTTTCTATGAATTTATTCTATAACTTGTTTATAATGGTTACCGAATATTTTTAGCTTTAATCTATTTTTATACTTACTTTATAGTTTTGTTACTAAGAAATCATTTATTTTAGTAGACTATTTTATGTAAATCAAGATGCATATTATTCTTATTCTTATCGTATGGTTGATGAACCTGGTGTCAGAGTTTAATCCGCCTGTAGGCCTCTGACATGGCTATACACATATACATACTCTTATAATATTGATTTGTAACATATTATAATTTGGCTTAGACAAGTGATGAAGCAAAAAGAGGCAAAGACAATACCAAGTGACTTGTAGATCTGTGATCTCTTGTAGGTGATGTTAAATACGTACAAAAACTGTATAAAATTAAGAAATTATATAAACATATGAATCTCATTTATTTGTAATACTTTTTAAATAAATATAATTTTAGTACATATTTAAATAGTTTTCTTGTACTCATCTTCCTCCCCTAGTAATAATTAACGTATGTGAGATCAAAATATACCTATATGAGCCTTCTGAAGTCAGGCCCGAATTCAAAACCGCACAGGTCCGTCGAACAAATCTTTTTGTCTCTTCTAGCTATAAAGCGACCGTTCACCGCTCAGCGCAAAACTAAGTTAGTTTAGCTAGCTTAGTTCGCATAGCTATGGAACTAAAGTTAACCTTGTTAACTTACAAAACGGTTACTGCGCACGCGCAACCTCTCGCGGCTAATATCCGAGCGGTCATAGTTTTGCGCGCACTATATAATAAGTGTTTATGATGACAAGTGGTTGTGTTCAAACTGAGTCGTTAGGTATGTAACTTATGATCCATGTTTTCAGAGCTCCTGTACACATCATAACGGGGTCGGCAGGGTGCCAAGAGGGCAGGGACCACTTTAACAGTGAGTATTATGTTGACTTAACTATGACATATGGTGCCGAGTGGTTTTCTAGAATAGACCACCCCTTTCCTCCCGTGGGCTTCGTAAAAAGCGACTAAGGGAAAATTCAGAAGATGGGCAGCAGCAGCGTCTTCTGTAACTTCACCACCAACACTGCGATCCCCAATCCGCTTGCCAAGGATGAAGATTATGCCCCCCCCCCCCCTTAACTAAGGGGAAACCTATTGATAAAACTATGATCCTGCCTCGTTGGTCTAGCGGTCGCCAAGTGTGACTGCTGAACATGGGTTCGATTCATTGGTTAAGCAAAGTGTTCCTAGGTTTTTCCATTAGGTCATTCTCAGTAGCAATATGGAGTCCGGATTTGTGCCCGGTTCACTGCAATAGGCTCGCCTCCTATTACATTAGGACATGTTACATAAGTGTCGAAATGTGGGTGTACTACACAGACCTCTGCCCTACTTCTGCGTGGAGTAAAAGTATAATGATAGTATTTTTGTAACCTGTGGTCAGCCATTGCCCCAAATTCAACCGTTACTATATTTGAATTTGCACTTTTTGGACTAAAAAGACAATTTGTGCACTAAAAAGTTCGTAAAAAAATGATTCTTAGTTTTCGTTTTACGTATCAATAGGTATATCGATATAACCTATAGAAGTATAGAAATATAATAAGATTTGGTGGTTGTTGAACATTGAGAACCTACCTACCTTTGACAATTTATTTTTATATATTTCGCAGACAAACAGCCCAAGTGGTCAGCTTTCCGTTCGCAAGACTTCGGCTACACAAAGTTCAAAGCTTTCAACAAGACGCACATCAACATGGAACAGGTTAGTTAGATTTATTCTCTTCTATCTACCACAATACCATCTATACTAATATTTTTAATGGATAAATCTTGTTTCTTTGTATGTAGAAGGTAATCACCGGAACTATCCACCCGATGACCGTTTCACTAATATATTTAGATTGAACTATAGGTTACTTAAATCCCGGGTAAAAACATAAAAAAGCACATCATCATCATCATCATCATCATCAGCCGGAAGACGTCCACTGTTGAACAAAGGCCTCCCCCTTCAAAAAAGCATAATTTCAAATAAAATTTCAAAGCTCGTTCTGAATATAAAAGTGACACATTTAAGCTCACTCATAGCTCATAACATCACGCCTGTATTCCCCGAAGGGGTAGGCAAAGGTGCACATACAGTACACCCACATTTCGCCAGTTTTTTTTTTTTTTTTTTTAATCAGCTGATATGTTCTATATTATTATTATTATACCATTTCCAGGTGTCGGTAGACCTCAAGGGAAAAGTTATAGACTCCTTCTGGCTCATAAAGGATAAAGCTGTGCCGTTCTCCTAAAAGAAACGTTACTAGCGTGAGCGTAAGCGTGAGTCTCATTCAACACTTGCATCGGAGAAGGTAAACATTCAGCCCTTACCATGAACTCTTAAAACAGGACAGTTTACGGTGTGGAAGCGAGTAATGGGGCTGGTTATTCATGTACCACCTCATTTATAATAATAATAACAGCCTATAACTGGCCCACTGTAGTGCACACGCCTCTACTCGTATAGAGAAGGACTGAGCATTGATGGTGATCAATGCTCAGTCCTTCTCCTGCGGGTTGGTGATTTCAGATAATTAAATCCAATTTTCCTCACGATGTTTTCCGTCACCGTTAGTCAGTGGTGTCTTAGAATATCTGAGAAAGTATTTTTGACATTTAAAAAGTCACATTGATACTTGCCTGGGTTTGAACCTGCAACCTCGTGCATACAAATCCGGTTAATCAACCACTAGGCCACCACCTCATTTATAAAAAACTTCAATATCAAACCGTAGAATATTGACTGTTGATGTTTTTCGTAATACACGAACACACAAAGACTGTCAACATATTTTCTTTGTTATTTACTTATTTATTGAATACAAATCAGATACCTACTACGTTTTAAGGCACTGAAAGAATGCAAGCAAACACACTTAGTTAACATTAGTTAATTATTAAGTTGTAATAGTTTAAATTTTACAAGAACAGTATTGTTAAGAAAACTAAATACTAACATGGTTGTAAGGCTGTATGGCCGGTGTCCCTCCTGCTTACAGCATAATAATATATTAATACTCACTATTTTACTAATAATATCCCACTGATAAAAATACCTCACTATTTAACACTACATATAAATGCACTTAATAATAGTTTAGGTACTAGTGCTAAGAATTTGTAAAGCTTGCAAGCGATTGGTTAGATGACACGTGAACCAATAATTCCAAAACATTATTTCTCTCTGACAATATGTTAGTTTATTCCTGGAAACCTAAATAACTTTTACTTACCTGTATAATATTTTTGTTATTGCTTTAAAATCGTTGGCAAGTGACGTCACAGGTTGCTTTTGCCAAACAAAATCAAAACCCAAATGTGGGAATACCGTTTTGAAAGCTCATAAAATGTACGTCAATTGATTGGTGGTGTCAACTACCCAGTTTGCCCAATCATAATGATTCAAAGATACCTGGTTTTAGGTTTTAATAGTCTTGGGGTAGAGTTGTAACGTGACTATCACGCGTGGTGTTATTTAAGTTTGCTTGTCGAAGCATTATTATCACCAGCAGTACCCGGAAGACCACTGTTGAAAAAGGCCTCCCCCTAAAGCTCTGGTTTTCTAGTATAGCAGTGCCGACATATAGCAGTGGATGACGTCACTAGAACGTTTTTGCATAGATAACGTTCTAGTGACGTCATTCACCGCTCTATTGCGGCCCCTATACGTCGGCACCTCTATCTTAGGAAGCCAGTTTTAGAACGCCGCAATGAACGGCAACTTGCCATTTGCATCCATCGGTTGCAGCAACTCTGACGATATCGTCGGTCCACCGGATGGGGGCCTGCACAACGCTGCGTCTTCTAGTTCGTGGTCAC
The DNA here is from genome assembly GCA_946251915.1 of Abrostola triplasia. NCBI lineage: Eukaryota > Metazoa > Arthropoda > Insecta > Lepidoptera > Noctuidae > Abrostola > Abrostola triplasia. The sequence continues at coordinate 370,387 of OX276434.1, read as the reverse complement.
AAAGTTATTTGTGTAGTTAATTATTCTGATAATAAGTTTACAATATTGTTTTGTCACCTTGCTCAGATAGATAATGAGTGTGACCTCCAATAGGCAACGTGTGACAATAGACAACGTTAGAACTTAAATAAAGGTTGTTTATGTTATAACATTTTTTATTTAGGAGATACCCGTAGACTTAAAATCTTTAATCTATCTCTATCTTTTTAAGATGATAATAAATTTAAACCAAGTTTTGTTTGTTTTTATTCTTATCAGCCACTTACAGGCATTAATACTTTTTAATTAATGTAACAAGAAGGATTTTGCAACACTTACTATACAGGGCTTTTCGCCAAATTCATAACATTATTCCTTAGGCCTTTTCCGAAGAATAAAATACTTGAAGCAGAGAAAAGCTACGTGTAAATATAAACCATTAGGTTAACGTTTCGGTTCAATCAACTAATTTATAATAAATTCATGAATATATTTTCAATTGGATTCTACATCATTGAAGCAGTCCGGTAGTGTACTAACCTGGTCTATGTTGACGATGTTTATACTGTCATACCGCTCGTAATGTTGGTCTTTTATAAGTATAGCTCTGAGGAAATCCCTGCTCGACTCTTCTTCGAACATTTTCGCGGCAAACTTCACGTGAGAAGTAAACAGAGCCACCTTGTCATGGGGCACTTTGTCTGCTGCCCCTAAATTGTGTTCGAACACCTCCTGGATACACAAGTCGCTGTGGATATCTAGCGGGCTTATGAAATGTTTTCTTAAATTAACTTTATACAAATAAAACTCCTTTGGAAGGTGTTCACTGCCGCTAAACTCGGTCCTCTGTATCGGACGTCCGGCATAAGGCGACACGATGTAGTCCTTGAAGTTAAATTCGTTGTAGTATTTGAAAAAGCCGCCCAGCAGTTGATGTAGACTTTCTGTGTTAGTAACTTTATACGGTATGCGCTCGAAGCCCATGTCCCAGTGGCCGACGAAGTGGGTTTTTCCTTGTCTTTGCAATGTGTATACAGAAGGAACCAAATTTTTCTGTTGTAAATAAAAAATAACCAACAAATACAGTCCATAACTGTCTATCGAACTGGGTCCTGTCAACTGGTGAACGTTGGACCAATATTTTACAACTCTCATCAATGTTTTAAATGTTTCGTCTAAATTTAAGAAGTAGTCGTTGATGTGGCTTGCCCTGAGACCAGACTCGTAATTGAAACATACATCACAGTACCGCTTGGTTGGGTTATGGTAGAACGTTAAGATTGAGTTTTGGGAACTCGTATCAGCTGGACCCGGTGTTACCCGTGAATATAGATCAGTTTGCTGCTGGAGCAACTCTGTCGCCTCGTTCAGAACGTAGATATCCGCCGAAGAGTTGAAGTTTGGGATTTCAACGTAGCTGTCAGCGTCACTTAGCTTTAACGCCACTCCGGTCGTCAGCGACCCTATAGGGCGAACTTTAGCGCCTGAAACATAAGTAATAACTTATCTTCAAGTCAGTGAGCTGTCAAAACATCTGATAGAGGTTATCTGTGAAGGCCATTTTCCGGCGAAATTTCAGTCTCGCCGAGTAACTGGCCAATTAACAAGTATTTACTCGATATTTTTAAACGAGTTTAAACACTGGCATAAATTATATGACAGTGTTACCTCACGTTCGGAATACTGTTGGCGCATCATATACGCGCCGGACAACCGCGGGGAACGCGAGGGGTCGCGGGGACCAAACCGGCACCGCACGAGCGCCGCGGCCATCCCCACTGACCACTCGACCACTCGGCTCTCAGACGCGCTTCGCTACGGGCACTCTCTTTTATACGGTCGCGTTAAGTTTGTAGCCAACAAAATACAACCTATATACAGTCCACTGCCTTTGATTTATTATATCCCGACTGAGCCTAATCACCTCACGTTCGGAATACTGCGCCATCGGGCTGCGCATTCTACTAATGTTATAAACGCGAAAGTTTGTCAAGATAGATGGAAGTTTGTTAATCCTTCATGCAAAAACTTAATAAACAAATATTAAATAATAATATAGATAAAGTAGCTTGTATAGGATGCGATTGAAACAATGGCCACAGCTAGCATGATATAATGGGGCAACATACCTGGCCACCGTCGGTTCAGCGTGGCTCTCAGGTCATCGAACAGTGTATTGGACAACGCGAGCTCTTCCTTTGACATCATGATTTTGTCCATCAAGTACTGGATCTGGGACTCGAAGTCTCCCAGCAGACATGTTTTGGCGCGAGTTTCTGCTCCACATAGTAACAACGTCACTACTGGAATTAAAGAAAATGAAGCATAAGTAAGGATGAATGCTTTTGCTATTGTTCGTTGAATCTGTGTTTACTGTTGTCCTAAAGACACTTTCCAAAACAATTAGTTAGCTATTTCTCCACACGTGATGTAAACAATTGTAATATCTTACCTAGTAAACTATGCATAATATATATTACATACAATAGATGCAATATATATTACTGAGCAACGTCGCCACAAGAACTGACATAAATACTGCTGTTTATTCTTATAAGGTACCATAATAGTAAATTTACACAGTTATTAGCTGTAATTATCTTAAATCAGCATGCACCTACTGAAGTTAATAACAAATCTCCAGCCAGTTACAGCCAAGCGGACATGTTATGGAATTTTTTGAGACTTTCATCACAGCACGCACTGCGTGTAATAGCTGATAAGCTCATTAAATATGGCAACTCCTGCGTTATATTAACGCCAATCAAGCAAATAAGTAATTCTAATTACTTTAAACTATAAAATTCTGATTTACATAACTATGCACTAGGTAGGTACCTATATTACAGGTAATGATCGCTAGACGTCTTTGGTCTGATTATTCAAAAGGGTGGGGTATAGCTCAGGTTCTATTCTTTTCTTTAACGTTCATACCTAAGGTTAATGTACCTACTGAGTAAGTACCTATAGTTCTATATATTGGGCATTCTTAGCCACTGTCCGGAGCGAAGCGATCCGTGTTTGAGTGGCAAGTGTTTTATACCTACTGTACTAAGTAGGACTGCCTCGTTGGTCTAGCGGTTGCTAAGCGCTACTGCTGAGCACGAGCTCCTGACTTCGAATCCCGGGTCGGGCAAAGATTAACTGGGTTTTTCCATTAGGCAATTTTCAGTAGCAGCAGAACGGAGCCTGGATTTGTGCCCGGTTGATGGCAATAAGCTCGGCCCCTATTGGAACCTAAAAAACATGACTGGCGAAATGTGGGTGCACGAAGTCTTGATCTGTGCCCGATTGAGGGACAACAGGCGCACACCCAAATTATATGAGACGTAGCACTTGTAAAAGAAAACAAATACATGTTTAGATATTTCTTTATTAACTTAAGAGCTGGAACTTTTACGGAACATCATTAATTAGTGAACTTATTATAAACAACGTACCCACCTACATATAATTGACCTCCGACTTTATTTTATTAAACTTTATTTACTGACTAATAGCGAAAGTAATTTCTGAGGCTGATATACATACCCAATATGTATTGGATGAAATTCCTATAAAACATCAGCATCAGCTACTAATTAGTAATCTTATTCGATCTCGGCACTCCAGACGTCTACTAAAATGTTCGTCACCGCTGTCAACTGTCGACTTTCGAGTGTCCTTTACTCTGCCCAACATTCTGCCTTTGTTCCACCTAAATACAGGCATTATAACAGGGTTTATCACAACCGCTCCTAACGTTTGTAACATACTATTAATCTTCTAATTTCGTATTGTAGCTCTGTCAGTACTATCTCGGGCTATGATGAGGTCAAGATGGTCGTCCTTGGCGAGTAAAGATCTTAGGAAATCATCCCTCGGAAGATCTTCAAACATTTGAGCGGCACACTTGAAGTAGGAGAGCAGGGCGTCTGCCTGCGGAGCGCGCACAGCACCTGCGACGTTATTGTTGTGTTCAAACATGTCCTGAACACACAAAGCCGTGTCTAACACCAGCGGCGCACTGTCCGGTCTTTTCAAATAATCTTTGTATACAGCAAATTCTTCAGGTATACTTATTATATTCTGAAAGACGCTCCTGGGATACACCTTCCCAACTCGAAGCGACAAAACGTTGTCGATAAAGTTCAACGTGCTGTAGTATTTAAAGAACCCTCCCAGCAGTTGATACACGTCCTGTCTATTAGACGGCTTGTACGGGATCGCGTTGAAGCGTGTATCCCACTCGTCATAGAAATGACAACTCACACTTTGTTCCAGTAACATGTATGGGGGCACCATGTGTATTTGTTCCAAATAAAAAATTATTAATAAGTACAACAAATAATTTCGCAGTATGCCAGATCTCTTCAAGCGGTGTATTTTGGACCAGTATTTGAGGATGGCTGCTAGTTGCCTTATTCTTGGGTCAAGTTTGAAATAGTAACCTAACAGTCGGCTGTTCTCGACACCTGTTTGACTACTGAAGGTGATGTCACAGGACCGGTCAGTGGGCACGTGGTATAGTTTTATGATGGGCATGCCCCTCGCGCTGCCGGTCGACCGAGACACTAAGCTGTACGTTTCGTAGTTTTGCTTCAGCATCCTCAGAGCATGGTCGATCAAGTCTGATCTCTCCACCTTCCCATTGTTATTATTTACTTGGATCACGAAATCCACGTCACTTGTGTTCGTGGCCAGTCCTGTTACAAGTGAACCTAACGGTAATATTTGAACATCTGCAAATACACACACTTGATGTTAAACTCAACACAGCATGGTGATATAGGTAGTCGGAGTCTTAAAGTTATAATGTAAGCTTTATATGAAATAAAAACATTTTGAATTTAATATGACGCCGCCAGCAAAAGTACAAACTTAATAGAACAAAATCTGAATAACTATTTACAACATTCAACCAAATCCTACAATCGTTAACAAAAAGTTAATCCGGAAATAATTTACGTCTGCCTACTCCATGAGATAACAGATAATTATGCTGATATAGGAACCTATATCTAAATTTGTGTGCGTGCGTTACTACCAAAATATTGGTTATTCTAATTACCAGGCCACTCCATCTCCAACGTATGCCGTACATCATCGTACACCCTGGTCAAGTCCTGGTACTGCTCCGGCTTCAAGTACTCCTGATCCAATATGTACTGCACCTGAGAATCGAAGTCGCTCCCTCCACGCAGCCGCCCGGGCTGCACCGAGCCACCGACATACACCAGCAGTGCAGCCACTTGAATAATAAACACTAAAGATATTTTAATTTGTTAAACATGTGTATCCACAAGATGTTCAATTTAAAACAATCACAAACGAACATCTATCATAGTATTAAAAATAGATACAGTATGTTCATTAAATACAAGAAAAGATTCCATTCTTAGATACTGTTTTTGAGTTCAATATAAATAAAAGATATCACATTAAGTTGTAAATGATCTACTAGCACAACGGTATTATAAGGCTAGGTGGTCTTGTTAGGTAGATACTATGGAAGGCCAATTAGAGGTTCAGGGGTGTGTGTAATATTACGCTAACATTATTTTTTTAGAATACAGTCAATATTTGTATTTTCTGAGAATATTAACTTGAGGGAAAATAAAATTCTCATATAAAACAAAAATTTAACTTGCTGCAACTGACAAAACTTTGTCAAGTCCCTAGGTACTTACTGAAATAAATAATAATTATGCAAAATTTGGTAACATGGCATTCTGATTGTTACTACGCCTACAACTGCAATCAACTTAAATTGAAATAAATATTAACTTAAAAGTCTTAAACACTTCACCTAGCTACAAAAGTAAGTAGATAATAGATACATATGTAGAAATCTAGAAACAAATAATTGTTAGCCGCCGTTCCAACACATTGTTCATGATAAAGACCGGGCCTACCTTAGTAACCATAATTATACCACATGTACCTTAAGGGACGGGGGAGAAACTCCATCGATGCTTTAAAAAATACTGGTAAAATAGAAATTAGCAAATGAAAATACAAAACTTACTTTGTGTTCAATGTCTTAAAGTCTATTTACTAGGTAGCTCAAATATAGATGTGAGGTTATGTTCTTAAATATGCAAAATAAAATAAGTAATATATCGCGTGTCTCTTTTTTTCTTTTTCTTTAGAATTTAGTATACCTGAATCACTATTTGTTTTATACATTTAATATCATTTATTGATTGAGAAAATAATCTCGCGCATTGTAACGACTGGCAACACCGTTTGTATTCACTTGCTGGGATTCCCGGTATTATAATTTGGGCTTGGATTGTCTATTGACTAAAATTGAGACACCAGGTCAATGATATTACAAGACAAGTAATATGTCAATTCTCGTAATGTAATAGGTGCCCGATCAAGTTTTAATACAAAAGTGATATGCTTTACATTTTTAAAATAGATTTAAACAAATACATTAACAAATAATTTAGTTTACCATATACGTTATATTTTGCTTAAATTTGACTGAATGTTTTACTAATATTGTCAAATAAAATAAAATTAAAGTTATGTATTTAAGTACTATAAAAAGATATTTAAATAATATTCTACAGTTCATAAATGCAAAAGTACACTTTCGCAACTGTAGACTGACGGGGGGCATTTAATCTAACACTCCGCGTTGCGTTTCAAGTGCTTTGATTTCTTGCTCATTTGTGACAGTTTTTAATACTGTCTCTACACGCCCGCAATACTAACCCTTAGTTTAGGACCCTTTAGCCTTTAGTGTATGTGTTCTGTAATCTGTGTTGTGGGGCGACATTGTATAAGCCCACTTTACGTACAGGAAAAACTGTTACACTAAACATTATCTAGTATAATATTACTTAACCACTTTATCGGCGTAATTACTTCTTGTAAATGCCCAAGGCGATTAACATTATAAAAATATTAAGCGTATCTTACTGCTAGCAGGATGGACATGGCGATACTAGAAAAGTGTTCCTTGTTGACTACGAAACCCTAAAAAATTACATGCATAAATATATCGTACTAGCGGCGTACTAAAATATATATACCTATTACTTATAACTACTTACCTAAGTATTTGTGAGAAGTCCGAAGGAATGGAAATTGGCTTCACCTCGTACTATGTTACGAAACACATACGTTGTCAGGTAGTATTGACCCAGCTACACACCGGTACAGCCCACGCAGACCATAGTGAAAGGCTTGCATTGAGAGATATATACATAACATCACGCCTGTATTGCCCGAAGGGGTAGGCAGAGGTGCACATATAATAGTCCTACATTCCGCCATTTATGTTTTTAGGTCCCAATGTAATAGGTGGCGAGCCTATTACCGTCAACCGGGCACAAATCCAGACTCCTTGCTGCTACTAAGAATTGCCTAATAGAAAAACCCAGTAACCGAATCCAGGACACATGCATCTCTGCCTACCCCTTCCGGGAATACAGGTGTGATGTTATGTTTGTTTTATGTTAAGAATCCAGGACCTCGTGCTCAGCAGTCGCGTTTAGCAACCACTAGACCAGCGAGGCAGTTGGCAGACAATTGAGAGTTATGTTCAATGTTCATTTGGATATCAAAAACATATTGAAGTTATATTCAATATATTTTTAATCGTAATTACGTAGGTACTTATGGATTCTAAATGCACCATTTTATAATACGCATAATAAATTGACTTATTGAACGCATACATTGTGATTTCACATATTAAAGCATAGGCGTAGGTAATAGGCGAAAGTACCAAAGCTATACTATACCTAATACCTGTATTAGAATATATATAGTAGGTATACAAAAATTTAAATAAAGTATATTATACGGATGCCGAAAAAACCATAAAGTAAAAAACACGACTGCCATGTCAAGAAACGAACTAAATGTCATTGTATAGAAGGTAGAGGAGTTCTTACCGTTCTTAAATAAAGTGCGAGTTGCTCGCAAACTAAGTATAATATAGACAACTGGTAAAACACGCATATTAGTATTGAATAATGATTTAATTCCATATTTTTACATGAATACATCCTAAAGCGACCCGTATAAACGATCAAATTTATTTGTCAAACTTCACCTTTTCATCAAACAATAGCTCATTCAAACCGAGGATCAAACAATGTTCCAGATTTAGTTTATAAACGATAAAATCGAAATGCAACTTAAATTACCTATTTTTCCGTAATGCCGCCACTATTCTCTCCGAGCTGCTGCTGCCACCAGGCATACCGTCCTCCATTATGCCAGAACGACTGAGATCTTGTTTGAAAAATACCCCGGTAGACGTTCAATCATGTTTACCAAACACGTCATAAATCCAGTTTTTCATCAAACACTAGACTGTTTGACAAACCCTTCAAACACAAAGCCGCATCCTATCAAATTATTTGACAAATACGTGAAATTTGACAAGTATGATCGCTTACAAGGGTGCTTAATAATAACGTGTATTTCATTCGCCAAACGCCATTTGATTGATAAAACCATCACACATGTGTTGGTTTCATCAATCAAGTGCGTTTGGCGAATGAAATACTTAAAAATAAAACTCATGTATTTTGTCAAATCCCCTCATAAATCACCAGAAGATTTGTTTTTCTTAGACTAATGTGCACTTATCTTCTTCCCCTCAATGATCTATTTGTATCGTTAGCCCAAACTCTTAAATTATTGTGTAAACCACGTTTCGCTTTCTTAGGATTATGTTTAGTGATTCTGTTCTGTATAACATATATCTTAGGCTCATTCTTATTAGTAGTGATTGGTGGCACACTGAATGGGTCTTGTGTAAAGATTGCTTTTAGAAAACTCTCAGCTTCCTCTTCTTCAAACTTTTTTGCGGTAAATTTGAATAAGGCAATTATTTTGTCTGCAAATTTTCCAAATACAACAGCGGAACAGTTCTTGTTGTGCTCAAAAGGATCCTGAATACAAAATTTTGTATCAACTTTTAATTTTGATTGTGAATTTCTTGATACCAGCTCTTTGTACAGACCAAACTCTTCAGGTACATTGTTCATATCTTCAAAATTCTTTTTCATAACCACACTCCCAATAAATGGCGAAATTATACTGTGTTGATAGTTAAATGTACTAAAATACTTGAAAAACCCACCCATCAGATCATAAAGAGAGTCAGAAGTTCTTGAAGGCCTACACATAGTGTTGTCAAATGCTGTGTTCCAGTCATCAATATAATAGGAGGGCACATGATTTTGCAACTCATAAACTGAAGGCAAAATGTTTTTCTGTTGTAAGTAAAATATTACCATCATGATCAGAGCATAGTTTGGCATTAGATTGGTCCCAGTGATTTTATGCACCTTTGACCAGTACTTAATGAGCACAGCCAATGGCAGAGCCCGGTTATCCCAATGCAGCAAAAAAGCAATTAGTCTACTATTATGTACACCAATGGGACTTTTGAAATTAACATCACATTCACAGTTGGTAGGTTGGTGTAGAAACTTTACAATGGGTACTTTAGCTGATGTTATAGCAAACACCTTGTTAAACTTCTTTGGGTAGCGCTTGAGTACCGACCTAGCTGATGTTACATGTCTTATGGAAGGAGGGATGCCGGCAGGCAGGTACACATAACAGTCCACATCACTGGTTTTGATTCCTAAACCAGTAACTATGGAACCAAATGGGACAATATGACATCCTGAAACAAAAACATAATTATAAAGACTGTCTTGTAACAAACTGTCCTGATTAGTCTTAGAATTACGAAGGTAGGCTTAGAATGTTATGATTAATAAATTAATAAAATAAAATAAAATCCTACTAATCCTACTATCCTACTAATATTATAAATGTGAAAGTTTGTGAGTATGGATGTATGGATGTGTGGATGTTTGTTACTCTTTCACGCATAAACGGCTGGACCGATTTGGTTGAAATTTGGTATGTAGATAGGTTATACCCTGGATTAACATATAGGCTACTTTTTATCCCGAAAAAATGTCGCGAGTAACACCGCGGGGCGCAGCTAGTATTATAATATATTATAAATGTGAAAGTTTGTGAGAATGGATGTGTGGATGTTTGTTACTCTTTCACGCATAAACGGCTGGACCGATTTGGTTGAAATTTGGTATGTAGATAGGTTATACCCTGGATTAACATATAGGCTACTTTTTATCCCGAAAAAATGTCGCGGGTAACACCGCGGGGCGCAGCTAGTGATTAATAAAATATTTACCATATTTGACCTGCTTTCATACATAAAATAATATAACAAATTATCACCTGGTACAAGATGCTGCAAGGCTTCTTCCAAATCATCAAATAAATGCTTCAGATTATGGACCCTGTCAGCTGTCAGTCGTACAAAATATAGAATATCCTGCACTTGAGTATCAAAGTCACCGTTAAACCCCAGTACAGAGGTATCCAATATATCAACTGGAATAAAATGGAATTAGCAACAAGGTCACCCCGTGAGTAGTTAGGACGTCTTACAGTTACCCTTTAACGATTGCAATCTAAATAAGTATTTGAATAAAATAAATGAATAATTTTCCTGACTATAGCCATGTTTATTTTTATTCTTGGCTTCAAAACACTATGATTGATGAATTGCACCTTTTTATTTGTTAACGTTTACTGAAAGTATACAGATTTGTGATCAAAATATAGTAACAAGAGAAATTTGCTAATTTATTTTATTATTGTTTATATCAATAATATATAGAGGTTAACAGAGTTATTTTAACAAAGTACATATTTTTAATGAATAAATAATATCAAAAATATTCACCTTCTTCATTCATTTTAGATCGATATGAGTCTTAGATTAATTATTATTGCTTTGTGGAAAATGATGAAACTCAACTAAATAAGTAAATATTGAGGCTGTTGGTCAAATGTCATTGTCAATGTCAAGCCCACGTTTTGCTGACATTTATATTTTATTATTTTCTGCGCATTGGAATACAAAATGGAAGAAAAGGAGAGAATCTGATTGTGGAGTCATATCTGCAAAAGAAAACTCAGACAGATTGATATACAAGTATTTAATTTCAACATTATAATTAATTTAAAAGAAATCAACACTGTTTTAATAATAATATCTAAGGTCATCTACCCAAATTAAGCAGAATCTGTATTATGGCAACCAGACAACTTATTAACATACTTATACAATTATTTCTAAATTCATATTATATATTATAGATAAATTATACCCAGACACAGAACAAATGATTATGCTCATCATACAAAAATTTGTCCTTGGTGGGAATCGAACCCATGACCTCCGGTTTTAGCAGTCAGGGTCACTAACCACACCAAGACTAGTTATGAACAAAGATTCTTCATGTGTTTTGTATACTTCCTCCATGGTTTTGTGTACAGAAGCGAGACGCTTTTGGTCTTGTTATATTTATTGATATAACAGCGCGACTGCTGACCAGTGACCATGAGGTCCTGGGTTCCAATTCCGGGTTGAGCAGTGTTACTAGGTTTTACCATTAGGTAATCCTCAGTAGCAGGACGGAGTTTGGATTTATGCCCGGTTGATGGCAATCACATATTTACTTATATGTATGTATGTTAAAATGTATAATTAAGTAACGGTATAAAATCGAATTATAGGTATAACTTATGTAAATTTATTCATTAATGCTTAGCCTTTGGCCCAGTTTATTGATTTAATTCACTGTAAGAAGCAAAACTAACACTGTTTGCATGAAGAAACTTCTTTTTGGACGCCATGATCATGAATGATATTCTTGCTTATCATATAGGTACAGTCGAGCTCATTAATATATTGGCACTGTCAAGGATTCAAAATATTGTGATGTTGGAATGCTTATAAATTCTATAGAACCTATAGATCAAAAATATGTCCTTATGTGAAGAGTTCAATGCATTCTGTGCATTAGGCAATAACATGAGGGTGATCCTCATGGGTAATCCTTTTCAAAAATATATATAAAATGTATTGGCTTTAAAAATATCTAAACAGGCTCATAATTATCGCTACATGCATGGGAAAGTCAATTATTTGCTCGAACAAATAAGATTTAGTTAATATTGTTACAGAAATGACAGTAGTTTCCAGTTTTCCCCGCGTTTGCTTTTTTAAGTTTTTAAAACGAGTATATGTGTGAGTATTCATGTGTGCATACATATTTGTGAATCCTACATGTGCAATAATACGATCTTAAAGTTGTTCATAGAATAATGTGACTGTATACATGTTACTGAGAAAAACCTGTCACAATTAATGAATCTAAATTGTAACGACAATTTTAACAACGTTTCAATATTATGAAGGTTTTTGACGTTCATTTATTTTTGAAGCCTATATATTAATGAATTCGACTGTACCTACTTATATTAGTAACTAACCCAGCTACCTACTCAGGTGTAAAATTGTCATAGGTATTATTATAAATTTATAAAAATACTAGCGCTAAATATAAGCACAAAAAACCAGAACAAATTGAACACTCAACTGGTGTATGTTATCACATAGATTTGAGATTAGTCCTCTCCTTAGGAGCTGGACCTGGAGGGTCTACTCTGAAATAATTCTTGAGGGAAGTACGCTATGTAAATATCTAGCCTAGTTGTGTAAAATGAATAGCTAACATTTAGGTATATTGTCTTGTAAGTTGTTCGTTTGTCGTACTTAGAATTTGGACCTGAACAGAAACGGATTTTTTTTAGCTTATAAATAGACTGCTTATAAAATTGATAATTTAATGGTTCCAAAAAAGTAGCCACAACGCATTTGTACATAGTTTATTTTTAAATTCCTAGGAAACACATGAGACAATAAATTCGTAAGAAATCAAGAACAGTCGCATTTTGATATTTATTTCTAGTTTCAGCTAACTAATCCTATATTATATAATAAGGTTCATTTTAGAAATGCATGTTCTGCCCTGTTAAATGACAGTAAGTTTGTGTATATCTACTGCCGACACAAATAATGACGATTGACGCTACTGAAAACTGTTTTATTTTCCTTGCGTATGTCCAAGATATACAATCGAAGGCAACGTTATACGGCTACTGCATTAAATAGATCTAAGGAGCAAGTAATATAAAGTAAAATAGTCACTTAAAAAAAGGGCAGGTAAAGAAATCAAACAACAATAATTATAGTTGAAATTAAAATTTCTACAAACCGCATAAAAATAAATCGTAAGTGACTTAGCTTAATATTAAAATAATTTGTATTCACTATGTCTATTGATAGAACGATTTTTACACTAAGTAAAAAAAAAGCTTCACAGTCTCAAGACAGAACATCGTTTCTGTAATGTCACTTATGTGCGCAGGCGAACGTGACTTCACCGACGTTAGCTGTCGGCGAGCCGTTGATGTTGAGCGCTTTTAGCAATGCTTCGGCGGTTTTGATAAGAGTTGCGGCATCTTTATTTAATGTTTCGCTATTTTCATTTAAGTTTTCGGCATTTGCAGTCAAGGTTTCGGCAGTTTCAGATAACGTCTCGGCATTTCGAGACAATGTATTATCAGTCAAGTTTTCATTATTACTAGTCAATGTCACAGAATTTTGCGTTAATACATCTGTAAAACGTTCGTCTGTATGGGCGGTCAATGTTTCAGTTAGATCGTTAGTCACTGCTTCTTCAGAATTTCTTTCTACTGTTGCTTTTGTTTTGATCGACGCCAGTTCTTGGTCATCCGGCTGAGTTTTAGAACTGTGTGTGCTGTCATCGTTTTCTTCGTCTTCTGTATCAATACCATTTTCATTATTCTCCAATTCCATTGAATCGTCTATGTGCGCTCCCGTGTCCTTACAATTATTCAATAAGAAATGTTTCAGCATCTGCGTGAACCAGTTCTGCATTACCGATATGAAGAACTTGCCGAATTCTCTGAAGGAAGCCAGCTCCCCTTGCCCCAACCTGATGGCGACCACGGCGCTCTTCGGGTCGTTGCAGTACGTCAAAGTCAACAGGAACTGTATGCTGAGCTCGTGCTTGTCCGCGTTTATTATTTCCTCCGTGATCTTCTCCTGCCTCTCGTCGAACGTCAGGTTGAGAATGCTGCTGTACAGCTTGGAGAAAGCCTTCCTCTTCCAGATAGCTTTCATCAGGAAGCCCGTGTATTTCTCCTTCTCCTTCCTAGTGTCAGGGTTCACCGTCACGTCCTCGACCTTATCAAGTTTTATCTTTAGCAGATTTTCGAATATCTCCATCACCAAATTTCGCACGACTAACTTCCAATCGAAGGTAATGATGGTATTTATAATTCTAGGGAACAAATTGACTCTATATTCGGGATGGGTCTTTCCTCGGAGCAGTTTTGGCTTCTCTATCAGTATAGTCCTAAGGAACTCCTGGCACCCATTCAATTTATCTTTTTCGTACGCGTCGGCAGCAAAGTTAAAGTAAGCTTTGAGGTCCGCGGCCAGGCGGTTAGTTATAGTGGAGGCGACGTTGTGGCACTGTTCGAAGGGATCCTGCACACAGATCGAGGTCTGGAACCTTATCGGCAAGACGTAATTATTCATCAAGTTATTCTTATAGCGTTCGAACACGGCAGGCAGCGACGCGGGATTTTTAAAACACTCTTTCTTGATGGGAGCACCAAAGTACGGGCAGATTACCAGCTCGTCGAAGTTGAACTTAGAGTAGTACTCGTAGAAGCCGCCCAGCAGCTCGGCTATGGACGAGGTGTTGGAGGAGGCGGGCAGCGCGGCCGGGTTGTTCATGAAGCCGGTGTCCCAATAGTCCACCACGAAGGAGTCGGCCGGCTCGGCCTGCAGCCAGGCCACAGCCGGTAGGATGGACATGGGCAGCTGCTGCAGGTAGAAGATGATCATCAACGTCAGCGCGTAGTTGGTGAGCTTGCCCGTACCCGACAGATCGTGCACCTTGGCCCAGTACTTGACCAGCACGGCCATGGGCAGCAGGCGCGGGTCGGAGTGCAGCAGGAAGGCGATGAGGCGGCTGTTCTGCGCGCCCAGCGGCGTCTTGAACGTGACGTCACAGTTGGTGGCGGTGGGGATGTGGAAGAACTTCACGATGGGCGTGTTCGCGCGCGGGATGGCCAGGATCTCCGCGAAGCTCTCCGGGCACTGCATCAGCACGCGCTTGGCCTTGTTCACATAGTTGCCGTTGGGCTGCCGGAACTGCCCCGGGATGCTGATGAAGCAGTCCGCGTCGCTCGTCTTGATGCCCAGGCCCGTTGTGATGGACCCGAACGGCACCGCCTTACAGCCTGTACGGCAAACAGATTAATAGTGTTTTATTATTGTTTTAAGAGTTGTAGACGTTTGTATTGTTTTTTATGATTTGAAGAGGTACTTATATCGAAGCAATAATGGTCAAACAGGGCTTTGCATCGAGGGGCATTGCCAGCCACTCCAGACAGATATCCATTTCAAATATATAATAATAATAATTGTTTATTTGCGTAACATGTAGGTACGTAAAAGATGGTTATACAATTAGTGTCTTATACATTTAGACACTTATAATATTAACTAATACACATACAGTTAACAATTACACAGCATGCAAGTCGACCTTGTCATTATTTTAGTAATTCTATATACATTTATTTACAAGCAATTCTTTAATAGTATCATAAATAACATTGTATGTATATCCGCACATGATTTATCTGTGATAGTGTGATAACCATTCAGTTTTTTTGATAGTGCACAGTAATAATTATCTACTTATTACTGATTACAGTAAGAAAACGATATTATTGAATGGAGCACTGATGTACTTACTAATAATTATCTGACAATTTAAAAAACTGCAGTAACATAAATGCATTTAAAACTAAACTAAAGGCACACGTGCGCTCTCTGTGATCCAATAATATATGAGTAGCAATCACGCGTGGTTCTACAACTAGTTGTACAAGTCTAATGTACAAATGAGCAGGCTCAGAAACAAATTGTATTGTCATTTAGTCACGTTTGTATCTTATAAGTGAACTGTAAAGTATCTAAAAGAAATAAAGTTCTTTAAGCCTAAAAAATCAAAATTTATAATAAACTACCTGAGACACTAAGAAATGAAAAAAAGATACATATATGAAATATAAATGTTACTATAGCGTTAATGAGTACCTAGAAGATAAAAATATAGATTAATTTCATAATTATTACATCCCTAAATATTCTAAATAAAAAATGTTATCCTATATGCAACTTGAAATGTAAAATATTTATTTTATCTACTATTAAATTAATTATGTAATATAAATTTTGTAATGCCTACTTTTGTTGTGTCCTAACAGGGTCCATAACATTGTGCCTACCTTTAAGCCTCTTTAACATCTATTGTAACATTATGGAATGCAAATAAATATATGAATATGAAATTACGATAATGTCTCCCTGTCCGAATTTAGAAAAACACTGTCACCCATCACAAGACTGGCCGCGGCGAGCGCTGCTTAACCTTGATCTGTGCGATGTACCTGTAAGTGTGTAGACCAGTATAGTTCCCGTCGCGTAAAAAGAACGCTGTCAGCGACTGTTTGCACTCGCATATAGTCTCGCTTCCTATGGTCCCTAGGCTATTGGTTTATAATACAAAGTTTACATAATTATTTTAATTTAAACTTATTACAGATACTTTACGAGTTACGTAACACTTTGTAATAGACGGGAATTCAAAATATGAAGTTAACGGCCAGCGTTCTTCTTACACGACGGGAACTATACCACCAGTCAGCTGACCTTGCCACTGCAGCTGCAGCGCCGCCTCCAGGTCGGAGTACAGCTGGCTGAGCGCCTTCACGTCCTCCTGCGTGAGGCGCACGGCCGCCAGGATGTTGTCCAGCTGGCTGTGGAAGTCGCCCCGCAGCTCGATCTGCTTCGGGTCTATTATCACACCTGTGGGAAGATTATAGGGTTGACCATTGAGAGCTCATACGCATTGTCCTGTTACCCGCACTGCAGGTAGCTGTCCGGTTTCCCGCTACTAACTACTACTAACTAATCTTATATATAAAATTCTCGTGTCACAATGTTCGATCCCGTACTCCTCCGAAACGGCTTTTTGTTGGTCTGAGAATCGGCCAACATCTATTTTTCATACCCCGGGTCAGCTAGTCTATATATTATATAAAACTCGTCCGTTACTGACTGACTGACAGACAACGCACAGCCGAAACTACTGATCGTAAAGAGCTGAAATTTGCCATGTGTGTTTGTTGGGAGGAGTAGGCTACAGCTAATAGAGGATTTTTTGAAATTCCCAAAATAAAAAAAAATCTGAAAAAGAAAGTGAAAAACCCAAATTCTGACGGAAGTCATTACTCCACGCAGACGAAGTCGCGAGCTAAAGCTAGTTTATAATACGCACATAAATTCGAAAAGAAATGTTGTGCAAGCCGAAATGGCTATGAATATGTTATTACAATAACATTGTAGCTGAATACACTCAGTACATTCGGTCCACGCACCCTTCTGCTTGCTCATGGGGAAGTCCCTCTTGGCGGCGGCGCGGGCGGCGCGGGGCGCGCGGGGCGGGCGGGGCAGCGCGGCGCAGGCGGCGGCGCTCCAGGCGCGCGCGGCCAGGAAGTGCCCGTACACGTGCAGGCGCCGGCCGCCCAGCGCCGCGGCCGCCTCGCGCTCCGACGGGAACGTCAGCGTGGCGGCCCAGCTGCTGCACTGGTCCACGCGCACGTTGCCGAACTTACCGAACACCTCCACCAGGTCGTGCGGCTGGGTGTAGCTCGGGTACCCTGATGACATCACCCTGGACTTATATCAGGCTTCTTTTACATTACACCAAAAATTATTGAGTGGGTCTGAAGTTAGTTTCTCAGATGTTCTTGCGTAGTTAACAGGACGGCACCCGCACTATGAATTTTTAAAACAGCTGCGTTAATCAGCCCCATTGCCATAAACTCTTAAAACAAGACAGTTTACGTCGTGGAAGCGAGACGTTGCTATGTGTAGTGTAATGACCCGTTGCGCTTCCACAGCGTAAACTGTCTTGTTTTAAGTATATGGTATGGTGGCTAATTAACGCAGTAGTCAAGCGATTGAACTGCTGCGCTAAGGATTGCGAGCTTGATTCCGCACGAAACTAAAATGTATGTGATCCACAAATGTTTGTTACGAGTCTAGGTGTTCGTGTAAGTGATATTCTATGTTTGTGAAACGCACCCACGATACCTACAACTCCTGGACAAGGAGGAAATCCTATGTCAGACGACATATTTTTAAAATAAAATAAAAAAAAGCTGATAGTATACTTTTAGGTGATTTTTAAGAATGATAAATGATTTTATTTTTGCAAATAGGTTTTACAAAACACTTTTACACGTCATTTTTTTTTTAAACTAGATGGCATCGGCATTTGAGTTATTAAGTCAAAATTGTTACTACAAATATGAGTCATAGTTACTTCAAGAAATGAAATTTATTATTAATATTATTTCCTAACTAACTACCTCTTAGAAGAAATACCGAAACAAACTCAGGGGTCAAGGTCTCAGTATAGGTGGTCTGAGAAGTGGTCTTTTTAGGAAAGAACCACGGCGAGTTTGAGTCGACCTGTCTTTACAGACGCCTCGTCTCGTACCATCTGAAGGACATTTGGGTAGGCCGCATGAAATACTCAAACCGTCAGACACCCGTAGGAAAAAAAAACTAGTACACATAAAAAAAGGAAGGAAATCATGTGATAATTCATGATCAAATTCATTTAAAATCTGTTACAACTGACTATAGTCGGTCCAAGTGGCATTACAATGGTGTACTAGAGAATAACTCTGTAACATAATAAATAAATAAATAATGCACTGGCATTTAAGTTAATCATTAAGAAAACAATAGATAGCAGATGAAGTGAGTTACAAACTCACCCGTGACGAGTATCCTGCGCTTGGGGGAGGTGTTGGGGTACGCGTCGGGGGGGTCACGGTCGTAGCGGCGACGGGGGGCGTGCCGGGGGGGCGCGGCCTCCATGTTCACGCGGGAGCACCTGCGGGGGGAGTACCATACTAGCACAACTAACTTATAAACATAACCCTCCTTATAGCGCAGTCGGGTAAAAATACATAACATAACATCACACCTGTATTCCCCAAATGTATAGGCAGAGCTGTATATTAAACTCACATTTCGCCAATATGTTATAGGTTCCAATGTAAAATAAATAAAATAAAAAAAATGTAATTGTCTATTGCCATGAGCTGGGCAGAACCCAGCCTCTGAACTGCTAGTGAGAATTTCCTAATGGATAAACTCAATAACAGTCGCGTCTAGTGCCCACGAGATCAACGAGGCAGTCCTTAGCGCCCACTAGACCAACGAGTCTTACAACACACTCATCTAAATAAATAACTTACTAACCGGTACACTATCGGCTTCATTATAAACCTATTAACTTCTTATCGTTATTTGCTTGCATCCAATATTCACTAATTTACGAAGTTTTATGAAGGAAACATGCTATTGGTATTTATTTGATTATGCAAAATGTAAAACTTTACTTAGCAGACAATAATATAAGAACAATATTATAAACACTGCATAATTTAAACTTCAACTAAAATAACTATATAACTATTAAAGACACTAAACCACAATACTGATACAGAGTACAGATGTAACTAACTATTAGCATCCACAACAATACCACTATATATATGTAGTTTCTACGCTAGGGAAATCCCCGGATAGTGTGGCATTACTAAAAAAAATACAGAAGGTTATCTCCCTACAAATAAATAATAAGTTTACATGAACTTCACATGAATGTCGTAAGAGGGAGTGTATTGTTTTTATTAAATGCATATAAAAATAATTACAATACATATAACAAAAAAGTCTGTCTGCTTGTTCAGCCAATCTCCGAAACGGCTGAACGGATTATGACGGAACTTTCACTGGCAGATAGCCGATGTTATAAAGAGTAACTAAGGCTATATTTAATATGAAAAATATTTAGAGTGCTGCGGGAACACGTAGGGGGAAAACGTAGACAAAGACGTGGGCTACAGCTTGATAAAATGGTCAATCTAATAGTAGAACTAAAATACCAAAGACTTACCAGTTCGAACGTTAACTACTTTTTCGAAATATTTTGGCTCTAAATATCCTCTTTCGTTACCACTGGTTAGAATGACACCATTATCTGACTCATAGAACTTGATACCGTCGGCTAAGGCTTTAGCTAGGTCAATGTATATGTGGACGTCAGTGTTGGCTCGGAGCCCGCTGATCACCGCAGCGTCATCGGGTGTTCCTTTCGCTAAATGCACGTGTTTTCGCTTCATACGACTCAAGCCTTCATTCTTTATTAGTTGCCAGCATTTTAAATACGTGCCATGAATAACTGTTTTGTATTTCGGCTGAAACAGAATTATGATTATAGAGCAACTATTTTACACTTTAACTAGGATAAAACTGACAAGTACACCTTAAAAAAATGTATAATGGCGAACCTAAAAAACTGGGCCTCATTTTGGCACAGCAGGGCAGGACAAGACTGTCAAGGTATTATACAACTCTGATATCTCGAATATCTTCGGCAGTGTAAGGCATACGTATGAACGCCTCAACACACCTCAGCGAGTTTCGGCCAATTCTAAATTTAAACAAGGGACCAGGCTGTTCCAGTGGCATTCCTAAGCACACCTTAGCAAGTAGGTATTGCCGAATGATTCCTTACCATGCCGTGCCGATAGTGGGCGCCAGGTTTAACTTTGCTTAGTATCAGACCTTTGTATCATTTCATATATTTTGCACTAACATTTGTTTTCACAGGAATCTAGCTGCTGAGGAAACGGATGTGTGAACCTTGTTTCTTAATTTGATGTACCAACAAACCCACCATATTTAAATTTTAAATCATAATATTATTTGTAATAAAGTAAAGTTTAAATACCTATTTATTTATTTATTTTGTTTGATTTACACGGTTTAGAAACCAATTACACAAACCAAATACGTAATAGCATAAAATGCAAGCATTTATTGCACATTCTGATGTATCAGTTACATGGTTATTATTGTAAGTTCAACAAAGGGTCAGCAAATTAACCAAGAACTTTTATATTTTTTTTGTTGTTTTAAAATATTTAGACTGTGCTGTCTGAAACTGACAATGTGTTATTTGGATATGCTATACACCTTACCGTACACTTAAAGGGGAGGCAGAGCTGTGCATACAGTACAGATGGAGCTTAGAGATAAAAAGCTAGTATTATAATACTTAATCATTTCCTGGATTGAAATCAACAATCTTGTTCATACCCAACGATTATACATTAGACAGGATGGTGGACAAACCTCTGTGATGGGTGTGAGGTCCGCGTCGGAGACTTCAGTAATAGTGTGACCCTGGTTAGCCTTGATCTCGAGACAATTGGAGCGAGGGTTCAGCCGTAATTTAAACCTCTGTTTATCATTATTATGTACTACTCGTTCTATGTCCAATGTATTGTATTTGCCCCTGAATGACTTGTGTTGTAGTATTTTGTTTACTTCTAAATATCCTTCTGGGCTGTAAGATTAAATAATTTAATTTTTATTGCAAATTATGATATGTGCACAGTGTTATGTAAATAGTTTGTCAACTTATAACATCTCAAAACTTAGTATTTAGGAATAAACACTATTTTTTATGTGACTGTCTATCTACTTAGCTACTGAATCAACTTTGATGGAATGTAGGATGATATGAATGGCAGAAGGAAGGCCTGTACTCAGCGGTGGGTGATACCAGACTAAAATAATACTGATGATGTCATCACGGCAAAGTAAATTATTCCCACAATCAAAGTCACAACTTATGCTTGTACTTGGATTTCCATCATTTTTCAAGTTTTCTTTATCAATTTAGATTTAAGCCTAGCATGGCAACATGCAAAAAGTCATATGTATCTAAATTATATTACTTTCTTGCCCTATGATGTATTTCAACTTTATGAAACAAAATCGCCTGTGTAGACAGTTTTGTTATTTTATGACTTAATGCCTATGGCATAGGCATTCTCTACCAGCCAACCTTGGGGAGGTGCAGAGATTACATGGTCGGCTAGGATGTGGACCATGGGCTTTAGGGTATTGTTTGAACATAGACAAAATCACTAATAATAGCACAAATAGACCACAGTACTACTGGTGCAAAAAACTAAGTAAATAATTTTAAAATATTATAAATACCCTATTAATTTACAATTACTGATTGATTTATAAGGAAAATAACAAAATTTTTCTTATTTTATTAGATACTCTAAGAGTCTAAATTATGGTATACATTAATAATATAATTATATAAGCCGTGGTGGCCTAGTGGTAGACCAACTGGATTAGTATGCACGAGGTTGTAGGTCCAAACCCAAGCAAGTATTGATGTGACTTTTTCAATGTCATAAATACTTTCTCAGATATATTTAAGATATCACTGACTAACAGTGACGGTAAAGATTATGAGGAAACCTGGATTAAATTATCTGGAATCACCAACCCACAGTGAGCCAGTGTTGTGATCAATGCTCAATTCTTCTCTGTATGAGAAGAGGCCTTTGCCCTGCAGTGGAACAGTTATAGGCTGTTATTATTATATATTACATAGTTAATTCTGTGGCCATGTCTTTAGAAGGTAAACAATTCAATTTTACATAGCTCTGAATAAAGCTATTCAAAAAACATACAATTATCTACTAAGCAATATATTAATAAAAAAAATATATGGCAAGTATAGTATATGTATTTAATATACTATGAAGTTCTTGTGTATGCCACTGCCACATAAACAAAAATACAACTTTCCAAAAATGGTGTCTTGACCTCAATCCAGTTTGTTTGGGTATGTAGTCCAATCAATCCAGGTCATACTAACATTGATGACAGTTTAACTTTCTGTGCTCACTAGATTATAGTAATAAACAAGTGAAACTAAACCTGCTTGAATAGTACTAAGTATTAATTTATTTAAATACTGTTACTTGACAACTCCTATATTTATATTAATGAATAGGTAAAATACGGGACAATTAAAGGGCGCCTCGACTGGATTGCGTTTCACACACGCAATATCTTACAGCTATACAAATTGACATTGGCAAATGTATTCATGGGCAGCTGTGACCAACAAATTATTTGGTACAATACCTCAGTTTGAAACCTTCTTTAGCTGCTCCGTGTCGCAGCAACCACGATAATGATTTACTTAACTGTATGTCTTTATTATTCCTGAAAATACGTAAAAATGTTATAATAAGTACTTGTTTCAACACAGCGCGACGCGCGTCATTCAGACAACGTACATCTAATTTGTCAACAAAATTTAAGTTTACAATGTGTATAATGCTACTGGAATATACTCCTGGTCACTAATTATGAATTATGTTATATTTTGTTAATCAAGTCCTACACGACTTGAAAATTTGCGATATATGTTTTAAAACAGAAAACTAGAAAACAAAGGATGCGGTTGTCTTCGCAAAAAACGCATGCGTTATTTTCCCGTCGATTTGACAAATGACAAGTGTCAACTGTCAATAGTGTCATTTCATTCGAAAATAAAATCAGCGCGTTTCTTTTCACTTGCTTATGCTAACTTATAGGTTATAAACCTTTAAGTTATAAAAGGTTAAAAAAGTGAATAGTATAAGTAATATTCAGATGAAAGGTTCGTAGTTACGTGGCTACTGCGCAGAGCATTTGATCTGCGAGGTTAAGTCGTGCTCGCCGCAGTCAGTCTCGTGATGGGTGACCATTTCTACATGCAGCCCCTCCGTGCAGCGCAATCATCGGTAATATTTGGTCGATCGGACTACCTTCCGATTGGACTATAAGAGGGAGTAGGTACATCTATGTTTTCGCCTGTGTAGTTGGCCACTCTCAGATGAGATAGGCCACAGTGACCGAAATTTGGCCAAGAAAACATGATTAACATATGCAATTAATCAAACTAAATAAATCATTACCGTCATCATCAGACTATCTCCGTCTACTGCTGGACTACTAAAATCTTAGACCATTTAACCAACGTTGTTTTAATACTCTAAGACTAAAATATACTTAACTGTCATGTATAATACTTTAGCTGATATAAATGTATTTTTTTTTATTTAAATACCGGTTTTCTTCGGGAATGTGATGCATGTGAATAAGGCGAAAAAATACGCCAGTATCGTAGCAAATGGGTAACGACATTATAGGTTAGTTTCAGGGTTCAAATCCTGCTTGTGAAACCTGTACAGTTTTAAAATTTATTAAAAAAAAATATTTGAAACTACTCTGCCTCGTTGGTCTTTAAGCGCAACTGCTGAGAATGTGGTTCTAGGTTCGAATCTCGGATCGAAAAATGTCGGAGTTTGCATTTACACCCGGTTTGTGGCAATAGGCTACCTACAGTCAAACCGTTTAAACGGTTTTGTAGGGCATTTGTTTGTAACAGTGATGTAATCTAAACGATAAATAAAGACTATACCATACATAGGCTCGCCCCTATTACATTGCGGGACCTGTAACATATCTAGGGAAATGTGGGTGTTTTATAGGTATACCTCTGCCTCTCCAAGGAATACAGCCGTGATGACTTGTCACATATTATGATATGAAAATGGTGAAAACTAGATAAAAAAATTAAAACAGAATTATATTGTCTTATTTAATGTTAAGTATTAAAATTATGCATTGATTAATTAAATGAGAAGGAACGAATAAGGTAAGAGAGGGAGAGGAGTGAGTGACAATATTTCCGATGGATTTAGTATACCAAGTACTGGTCCGAGATTTTCCAGTCCAGTAATAACTTTCATAAGTGGTGTTTTCCATAATATATTAGTTATTTTCTAGTTTAAACAGTGTTTTTCCGGGTTAAGTCCGACTTCGTCCGTTTCAGACTCAAAGCGAGCGCTTGTTCATGAGCTGATGAAGCGAGCCCCAGTAGAGTTTATAACTGTACTTTCTTTCTTCTTTTTCAAAATCTAATAAATATATAATCTAATCAAAATAGCTTTGAATAAAACTTAAATATTACTCTTTAAACCGTTATTAATTGAATTCTGTAGTACTTCCTTAGAGTATCTATAATTATAAAAAAGTAGTAGTAGTAATATATAAAAATAACGAAGAAAGGTTCTCGAGTGGCAGAGTGGCGACCACCATCAAAGTTGCGGGCAACCGGTGGATGCAAATGGCAAGTTGATGATGATGATACAAATAAAATTGAAAAACCAAAACATATTTTATATTTATTGTATTTTATTACATCGACTATTAACTTAACTTGCATAATAAGTATTCATTTACTCACATTACAAAAATTGATTCTAAGAAATAATATAATTTTCAAGTAGACATTCTTAAGTAATAAAGAATAAAACATTTTTTTATTGTATTAGTACTTTAGTATCTTTTCCACAAACAATATAAACAGTTGACCAAAAAGTTTTAGTAATTTCAAATGTTCATGCATTAATGATCTTAATCGCTTTAGAGAAAAAGGTGAGAATAGCGTGTATCTGAACACAAAGGTTGTGTGATAAACTGACAGAAAATCAATGAAGTGTGTGGAATAGACAATGAGCCATAGAGTTAGGTCAGCTGACTTCATTTTTATCATTGGTCTTGTGATAAGTTGTGATCCTCCGCCATTCTCGGTCCGTCTTTTCCATCTTTCTCGTCCTGTGAGTTGTATTTTAAATTATTAAATTATTGTAATTCGTTTTATATTTCGTTTGTTACTGTCGGTGTATGTGTTATTTATTGTGGAAAATATATTTTTCCTAAATTGCGGTAAGATTGTTCCTGATTCTGCCATAGTCAGTTTTTCTTGAGAACCATGTAATGTCACGCATTATTAAGATTTCTTGGTTTATGTCCGGTACGGTTTAATTTAGATGTGTAGTTCACAATGATTGCGGCTTCATTTCAACGTTAATGTTTTTTAATATGCAGGTATTTGAGTTTGAATCAGTTAATTACCTGTCCACCCATTTATCATGTGACTGTACCAATAAGATTTGTATTAGATCTCTTGAGATCTGTTTATTGTCACTGAAGTACCTAGCAATTTAGCTAGGTACTTCAGTTCTGGCAGCTACACATAGTTATAAAGTTTTAAGAAAGGAAATCCCCAATAGGTCGTTCAGTACTAGTTTCTGACATCGTGAAGTGGATGTAGGCACTAACTATTTCAAACATACATTTATGTCGAGGTATAAACTGTTCTTGTATACTAAAATAAATGAGAGTTAACCTGAGAACATATCCCAAATAAAAGCTACCACTAATGTTGCTGGTTTTGCCACACTCCATGTCCTGAGTGTTAGGTGTGTCACAATAATAAAAAAAAAATATAAAAATGCCGAGTTGAATTAATCTAGTTTAAGTAACTATTCTTACTACGTCAAACCCTCGTTTATAGAATGGGCAGTTGATATTTTTACTTAAGTGTAGCATATTTGGGTCATATGACAAAAAATCTTATAGTTCAATAATGATGGGTAGTCTAGTTGGATCAAGGTTGATTTCAAAGGTATAATGACAGGCTTATAATCTCTTAAAGGGAAATTATTTCATCTGAATGTTGAAGGGGAAAGTAGACTTTTATCTAACTACATGGAAAATAAGCTAGTCCAACCATTGTGAAGATATGTAAAATACTTTCCTTTATAGAATGGTTTTTATTAGAAATCTCCCCAAAAATGAGATTTGACATTGATGGATCAGTATGTTTATCAGTGCTTATTGATAAAAGTTAGTGATCAGCTGATCTGCCAGTCTATGGTTGAGACCCAACCAGTCAGTAGTGCACTATTGACATTACTATAACTATTAAGGTATGTTATGCAATAACAGTTTATTGATTTCACAATTTTGTGACATAAAATAATTATAAATTCAGGGTAGAAAATTGTATGTACATGTAAAGTGAACCATTCTTCTCTAATGAATTTTGTGAAGAATGTAAGTGTCCATCAGTGAAGAATAATATAGTAAGATGTCTATGGAATCAAGTAAATAATGGCAGAATCAAGAACAATCGGATTGTTTTATCATTTGTAATGATTATGGGTTGTGTTTAACATAGTGTATATATTTATATCCTATATCTATGTTAATGTACTAAAGTGTAGTAGAATTGTTTTATAAAACCTTATTTATTTAACCAGGTATATGAATTAAACATTCATCATGGCGAACTTGAAAATGATAATCAATGAAGAGAATGAGGACAAGTTCGGTTTTGTATTTGCCGTATCCGGTCCCGGTGAGTACAATTATGATATCATAACATATCATCACTCCTATATTGCCTTATGGAGAGGCAGAGGTGACTGTTATCCTGTATGCATTCACAGACACAATACAAAACCAATGGCCACCTAGCTCTAGGAGGTCTGTTGACAGATGAAGGGTTATAGGTCCTAGTGTTATAGGATTGAGAATATTGCTATTAATCATGATGAAAACTATAAATTATGTTTACTTCTATATTATTAGTTGAAACTTACTATATATATATAGTACTGAAAGAAGGAGTATTAAAGCTTGTCTATAAGTGTAACTTAAAGTAGGCTTGAATAGTGATCTAGATATGTTCTAGAAACTATCAGGCTATTGTTCTTTCCTTAAAAATAGGTCGCAATAATACCGACCCATATTACGTCATGCAAAAGCATTATTTGGCAGTGAAATGTATTTATGAGATGACATATTGCAAAGGTTGGTACTGCATTACTTTGTCTAGCTTTTCAAACTAGTTATTCTTCATTTAATATTATGGTTGTAAGCCAGCTACTACAGAACAAGAATTTGTATCACAGTGCATTAATCTAGCACTAATGGCATTGCATTCTCTGTGATGAGGAACAATTCTTATTACAAAAGAAACATAAAAAGTTGTACTTTTACGTAGTAACCAGCAACATTATGCAGATACTGGCCTGTTTGATGACTAGAATGTAAGATGCTGGTGAAATAGAAATGACGTAGTTTTATTATGACAGTCGTAACGGCGGAGAAAATGTCCGGATCGGCTATGTACGAGCTGGTGCGAGTCGGTTACAACGAGCTGGTGGGAGAGATCATTCGTCTTGAAGGTGACATGGCCACCATTCAGGTAAGCTTAACATTTGGGTCAACAATACTGTTTTGTCCCTTTATGTTTTTTGAGACTTTATGATTAGGGTCTGTGCAGACCGAGAGAAATAATTCAGGCGCGGTCATGCGTTCTCTCGTATTCAATAAAATGCATGTTTTGGATTTTTTGTAATGTACAAAAATGTATGCATTTTATAACAATGGTCTTAAATATTTTTTTCGAGTATCTTAAAATTCGTTTCCTTTGCGCGTTTCCTAAGTGATTAAGTTGTCCTCTGTTTAATCTTTTCATTTTACTTATCTCATTTACTCTAGGTATACGAAGAAACATCAGGCGTAACAGTAGGTGACCCCGTACTTCGTACAGGCAAGCCCTTGTCTGTGGAGTTGGGCCCGGGTATCCTGGGGTCCATTTTTGACGGTATTCAGCGCCCTCTGAAGGACATTAACGAACTCACTCAGTCTATCTACATCCCTAAAGGTGTGAATGTGCCCAGTTTGGGTAGGGATGTCAGTTGGGAATTCAACCCCTTGAATGTTAAGGTGAGGATACATACTTATTAATATGTTTCACATTTTTTTTAAGATAATATGATACATAATATTGTGATGATAACAGTACAGTAGTAATTTCCAAGTGAGTTTAAGCTGTATATAAGCCAAATCTCAATGTTTTATTCTAGCAATGTGCTTAAAAGGAATATACATTTTTTTTTCAAGTATTAACAGATATCTAACACTTAAAATATTGGCAACAGAATGGCTCTCACATCACTGGAGGAGACTTATATGGTGTGGTCCACGAGAACACCCTCGTCAAGCACAGGATGCTGATCCCCCCCAAGGCCAAGGGTACCGTCACATACATCGCCCCCCACGGAAACTACAAAGTCACTGTAAGTATATTTATTATATAAACGTAGTGGAGTGTTCTATAGGTTTAAATACGACCGTAATCTTCCAAAATTTTTTCGCTTTCTGCTCTTCTCAATACTTATTAAATAGCATTAATTACTTAGCGTCCTTAAAGCAATCTAAATTTGACCTTAACACATAAGGGCTATTATATTTTTAAATTTATTGTCAATTAAATGTTTATCAAGACAATTATAGTAGTGTGTGTCTGCCTTTACAAAGGTAGTCTCGTAAGTCGAGGTACAGGAGCTAAGTGAGGTTGTGTGCAGGACGTGGTGCTGGAGACGGAGTTCGACGGCGAGAAGTCGCAGTACACCATGCTGCAGGTGTGGCCCGTGCGGCAGCCGCGCCCCGTCACGGAGAAGCTGCCCGCCAACCACCCGCTGCTCACCGGCCAGCGGGTGCTCGACTCGCTCTTCCCGTGAGTCACACCACCACCACTGGGCTCCCTCAAACTATGCCATCCGACATCATCCTGTGCAACTTATTCCGTATATTCCAAAATTATAACCTCTTATAAAACAAATATAAATCATGAAGTAAATATATTGAGTTCTCTGCCCACATGCAAGACTTGAGATATGAACATAATATATCATCATAGTAGTTCTACACAAGAGCTCTATGTCACCTATGGTATATACACAATATAACAGTGTTATTTCATCACTAAGCACATCATCTTTTCTTTCTTATTGGCAATCCTTCTCTTTCTGGAGGGTATAAAACGTCACAGAAGTCCAGTCCCAGCTCTAACAGTGTCTCTAATAGTGCTTCATGTCCTCTTATTTGGTTTTTGTTCGTGTGTTGTCCAGCTGCGTCCAGGGCGGTACCACAGCCATCCCCGGAGCCTTCGGTTGCGGAAAGACTGTCATCTCCCAGGCTCTCTCCAAATACTCCAACTCTGACGTCATCATCTACGTCGGGTGCGGTGAGCGTGGTACGTATTATTCCTATATACCTATTCTTTTAAGTCCCATAACAGTCAATTTACAAAGCCTCTCATTTTGGACATCTCTAGCCAACTGCAAGTTTCTAATACATCCTTTTAATTAAGGTCAATCTTAATCTTGTAGCTACAATTGAGCTTAGAGTGGCATAGTATGTTATACGGTAATTTTTTTAAATGTTATACTGTCACTATACTATGGCGTGGTCTATCCATCACTACTGATGTGTACACAATTGTCCAGGTAACGAGATGTCTGAGGTACTGCGGGACTTCCCCGAGCTGACGGTGGAGATCGAGGGCATGACGGAGTCCATCATGAAGCGTACCGCGCTGGTCGCCAACACATCCAACATGCCTGTCGCGGCCCGAGAGGCTTCCATCTACACCGGTTAGTATGCGGGGCTTGTGGCTGGTACATGGTAATGTACATCAACTGAGTATTATATTGAAAAAAAAATACCAATTATATCTTTTGAAAAAATGTACTGTAGTCCACTATTTATTTTAAAAACAGTAAATTTTGTTTCTCAAGTTTCAATAACTTAAATGTAGTATTTTAGTGAATGTCAAATTAATAAAATTCATTAATTAAGGCTTTTAACACTTAATTTAATAACACAATTTCGATATAGTTTAGATACTGACAATTTTAATTACATTACGACATCTATGTCGTAAATGTTAATTATTATTAGATTAATTCACAAATGATTCGTTGGCCCTTATTAATATGATTGTCGTCCGCAGGTATCACGCTCTCGGAGTACTTCCGTGACATGGGTTACCACGTGTCCATGATGGCGGACTCCACGTCCCGTTGGGCGGAGGCCCTGCGTGAGATCTCCGGGCGCCTGGCGGAGATGCCGGCGGACTCGGGCTACCCCGCCTACCTGGGCGCGCGGCTCGCCTCCTTCTACGAGCGCGCCGGCCGCGTCAAGTGCCTCGGGAACCCCGACCGGGAGGGTGCGTACTCCTGCGGCATTCGCACCCACTTGTATACTTTCAAATATCATTTCGTGGCGTTAGTTACGTAACGAACTACGCGCGACTTTCGTCAGCTCTCAGATTTAACTCGCAGAACTATAATTACGATACGAACTTGATTGGACCGAGTGTTAGTTTTAAATTTTCACTTTCTTTGTACCTGCAATTCTCCATAACTGAAAGAGATCAATTTCTATGTATCTAAAGCAGTGGATGTAGAATTGCCAATGAAAAAATAATTACATTAAATGAGTTAAAAGTTTTGGAATTAACTTACCTGACAGTGCTTGACAGGTGATACTTGCACCAAATACTTCCTAAAATATATAAATCTTTAGTAAAAGTTTGTGAACAGTGGAGTGTATAACAGTGCGTGTTCGGTGCAGGTTCGGTGTCCATCGTGGGCGCGGTGTCCCCCCCGGGAGGAGACTTCTCCGACCCTGTGACGGCGGCCACGCTCAGCATCGTGCAGGTGTTCTGGGGGCTCGACAAGAAGCTCGCGCAAAGGAAGCACTTCCCCTCCATCAACTGGCTCATCTCTTACAGGTAACATGGACTTCATTGCCGGTTCATATTCATAGGAACACTTTGGAAAATGTCCATATGATTCCAGTCTCCACTAAGTCACAATCTTACACAAATTAGTCTAAAACTATCCCAGTTGTTCCTTAGATGGTCTACAAGCCAATAAAGATTCAAGTGGCCACGTTTCAGTAATCAACCATGTACATGAGCCGCAAGTAGCTTGTGACGTTTATGTACTTATAACGTTGTTATATTCCAGCAAGTACATGCGCGCTCTGGATGAGTTCTACGACAAAAACTACGTCGAGTTCGTGCCCCTCAGGACCAAGGTATGTTCACGTTCTGACTGCTCTTATGGTTATCTAAAACAATATGTTTCATTGGAGGTTAGAGTTAGTACATAGTGTTCGCACATGAATATGGTGTAAAAACAAACCGGTTAGCAAATATTTTGACAATCTTTATTAGATGTATTGAACCTCTTTCTTCATTTAGAGAGTAAGCACTGTATTCCTTCATTCCACTTGAATTCGTCTATTAATGAAATAAGTTTATATTAAAAATATAATTTTAAACCCAAGCTTTTAAATCAGCTAGGCTCAAAGTACCTGTAAAGACGATTTAAACAAGCCCAAACACGATGGGGTTGCGCCATTTCGTTACAGTGTTCCTATCACCACCTTCGACTCCGTCATCAGACCAGCTCAAAAGTACCATAATATTGTATTGTCACCAAACCTACATATGTATGCAATATTTCTTTTCAATGTCAAGAAGTGGTTCTAATTTAGATTGCAAGTTTTGACCTAAACAAACTTACACACAAACATTGCAAGTTAAATAAAAGCTTGTAAAAAAGAAGTTAATTCACTGAATACCAACCTGCTTACAAATTGTCCGACAAGATGATAACCTTTTTATAATAGCAATGATGTCTTCTGTTACCAGGTCAAGGAGATCCTTCAGGAGGAAGAGGACCTGTCAGAAATCGTGCAGTTGGTCGGCAAGGCCTCTCTTGCTGAGACCGACAAGATCACCCTTGAGGTAGCCAAGCTGCTCAAAGATGACTTCCTGCAACAGAACAGGTGAGGTCCATCAACCATACTATACCACTTGTATGTTCCAGGGTAAAGGTGTATTATATAGGTTTTGATGGTGACAATCTTCCTTTCAAACTTCTTTTTCATTTATGTAGTAGATTGGCTACTAAAAAGGAAAAAAAGAATCCTTACTAACACAAAGATATTATTTTACATAAATGAAAGGGAAGTTCTATAAAGTTTCCTTTTTATAGATCTATAGCCAATGTAACTCTTATAAACACAGTTCTTATTAAAAAAAAAAACGAGTTTAAATACTTACTTATCAGTATAAGTAGAAGACTTCCTTCTTCTTTAAGGTTTATTGGAAATAATAGACTAACCCACATTGCCATACATTATGTCAAGTTACATTGCTAACACTATGCTCGCCCTCCAGCTACTCGTCCTACGACCGATTCTGCCCGTTCTACAAGACCGTGGGCATGCTGAAGAGCATCATCTCGTTCTACGACATGTCGCGTCACGCCGTGGAGTCCACCGCGCAGTCCGACAACAAGGTCACGTGGAACGTCATCCGCGACGCCATGGGCAACGTGCTCTACCAGCTGTCCTCCATGAAGTTCAAGGTAACGCGGCTATACCTGGCCTGCTGGCTGGCCTGCTGACTGGCCTGCTGACTGGCCCGCTGACTGGCCCGCAGACTGGCCCGCTGCCTCTCATGCGGGGTGTAGCAACAATAGTTGGCCATATTTGGAACTCATTTACAAAATTAAACTTTTTGATTGATCGAATTCCCAGGACCCCGTGAAAGATGGAGAAGCCAAGATCAGAGCAGACTTCGACCAGCTGCTAGAGGACATGGCCGCCGCCTTCCGCAACCTGGAGGACTAAGCCCCCGCGGCTCTCCTGTAGCACCTCCTTACTGTAGGCCGCTCGCTGGGGCCGCGGCTCGCCAGTGCTACGTTCCCGCGTATTGTTAATACACTATAGACGTAAATAAATGTGTTAAAGTCTACGTAGTGTGCATAGGATTAATTATATTACTCGTATTTCAATGCAGAATGATTAACTTCAATTGTTGAAATTCTTGAGAGCGCTCGCGCGGCCGCTCGGCGGAGTCCCCTCCATTTGTAAATGTTCGAACAAATGCCGCCGCGCGCTCGCGCGAACAGCTCGCAGTTAATTAGTTGTTATTTATATGAAATATATACTATTTATACACTAACAAATCAATTATTTTATGCCCGTTTATATTTTCGCGTGTTTTAAAAGTCATAATATCGAGTACCCTCTTGCATTCCACGTTATTATTAGAGAGTTTTATTCGAAATAACTAAGTTTTTTGTTAAAAATGAAAGATGCAGTTTTTTACGCTTTTCGTGTCTCGATATCAGTGTTACCAGCATTTCGATGTATCGGCAATGTATAAGAGTTCAGTATTATGTTTACTTTGATAGTCCGCTGTTAGAGCTAGCGACGCGCGGCGTCTTGTACAAACTCATGCGCAATAATAACGTATATTACTTGCTGTTTGAACCTCTGTGACGTTACGTGTTGAGGAGACGAAAGTTATAAATAAATAATTAAATATAAAGTGTATACAGTGTTGTCTTATTTGTATATAATTATGTACCTCGCTCCTATTTACACAGTATAGTACTGCTGAGTGATGAGGCGATGTATGCGGAGTGATTAATAGGGCTACAAGTTATTGTGTCGACGACACAAGGATAGTCTGAACACTTTTTAATTGCCAAGAAAGATACAATTTGTTTTTAATGGTATGGTATGGTATTTCGGGCATTTTCCACCCTTAGCCGCTTGGTTGGGCCATTGTGCCTGAATTATTACTTTATTTTTAATAAAACAATATTGAAACCTAGTGTAGAGCCTTTGCTAGAGAAGTATGTGCAGGACCTCTGCAAGGAAATAGGTGTGACTTTAAGTATGTATGTGTACAGCCTCCCTGTAATGGTGACTCGGTCTTACTCGGTCACTGACTGCTGGTGACTGTACGAAGCGCACAGACTCATCATCAGCACGGAATATCTACTTTGGAATATACAGAAAATCTTCAGTATTAGCAATCCACTCCTGGATGTATCCAGTCTACATTCGGATCGATACTGCTCGATAGAACTTATCCGACTGCCGACAGTTTCCAGTAGTGTGTTTAGCCCATATTAACACAATAAAGACATAAACATACACATAACATCACGCCTGTATTCCCCGAAGGGGTAGGCAGAGGTGCACATTTAGTACACCCACATTTCGCCAGTTATGTTTTAGGTCCCAATGTAATAGGGGGCGAGCCTATTGCCATCAACCGGGCACAAATCCAGACTCAGTGCTGCTACTGAGAATTACCTAATGGAAAAACCCAGTAACACTTTGCCCGACCTAGGATTCGAACCCAGGACCTCGTGCTCAGCAGTCGCGCTTAGCTACCACTAGACCAACGAGGCAGCCCATCAACACAATAATGAGAAATCTATATATCTACGTCGCGTAGGGTAGGATAGGTACATGAAGGTTGGCGACGTTAATACTGTAGCTTTTTTTTATTCCTGCCTGGCTGCCAACAGTTCTAAAGCCTTCAATATTGACAGCTATATCTGCAAATTTAATCTGAATTTTGGCGAGTCCAAAACTTAGAAGAATTTTAGATTTATCATTGTTTGTTTTCGAGAGGTATACCCAATTGAGATATAAAGATGCAGAAGACAGTAGGAGGATTTAAGTTACGCAAGATCATCGACGAGCCCAGCATGAGCGATAAGACGCTCCTCGTCAGCGTCGAAGACCTTATAAACGGTGCTTTTGGCTCCTATGACGTAAGTTGCTATCTCGTAAACGGGACGATGTCGCAAAGAGGACAGGGCTTAACAGTCGTAACCTTAACTTTGAGTTTCGTCACGGAAACTCGCTAGAGTATTCGTGTTATACTGGATATAATAAACTTATACATAGGACATAATACCGACGAGCGTGTATGAGGAATGTGATGCGTGTGAATGAAGCAAAAGAAGTTTGCCAGGATCGTAGCAAATGGAAATCCGTGGTCTCTGCCTACCCCTCAGGGAAACAGGCGTGACTTTATGTATTTATGTATGTAGGAAATAAATACAGGACCTCAGCGGATGACATTATAAACCGTGGGATTTTTTTCAAGGGATACCTAATTATTATTTTAAAACCAATTTGAAGTTGTTTTGTGTCGTAGCTGTTTAGGAGTTTTACTACATTCAGTAACGATAGGTTAGCCATCAAAACCCACTGTAGGTACCTACCTACTGTCGCGGTTTTGCTCATTAGCAAGAGGTGCACGCAAGTAATACACGTCTCACATTTAGGAAGTTGCCCAAAATACATAGAAGGTAATGAGCGAGAACATAAGGACGACGAGGTCCGACTTCAACGTAGTAGTGGTTATATTATTTTATAACTGCTAGTTGCCGTACTACATGCCCGTGACGAGGGTGGAACATGCCCTGTGCTATAACTTAATATAACATCTTGTGAACCACCATGTTTCAGGCAAATAAATGCATTATTATTATTATAACGCGTTATTGTAGGTAAGTAAGTAAGTATTGTCCAAGAATTATAAAGAACTATAATTATATTATAGTATAATTGCTGTTTAGCTTTTTTAGATTCATTAGATAAGGTAAATACTAGTTCATCATCAGTCGGAAGACGTCCATTTTTGAACAAAGGCCTCCCCCTTAGAACGTGCACCACAATGAACGACAGCTTGCCAACTGCATCCACCAGTTGCCCGCAATTCTGACGATATTGTCGGTCCACCTGGTGGAAGGCCTCGATAATCATTCTTCCCCAGCGGTTATTTTTTTATTTTATTTTATTTATATATAATACACACTTACAGCTATCTTTACATAAATTAAATTCCGATACGATGGTGTAGACACTTTTTATTATAACCTTAATTATCTAATTTGCACAGTTAACACTACTAGGAACTTATTTATGTACCTATATCTAATAATTTACTATACTTAAACTGTTATTAATAATAGTTATAGGTTCTTCGAGCGATATGGCCTGCCCATTGCCACTTCAACTTAAATATGCTTCGAGCTATGTCGGTGACTCTAGTTCCTTGGCGAATTTCCGTATTCCGGTTCCTGTCGTGCAAAAAAAACCCGAGCATAGCTCTCTTCATAGTTCGTTGAGTGACTCTGAGCCTCTCCAAAAGGCCAACCGTTGGCGACCACCTCTCAGAGCCAGACGTAATCACTGGCAATACACATGGTCAAAGACTTGCGTATTCAGACACTGCGGAATTTTAGACGACAAGATGTCGCATATTGTTCTGAACGCTGCCCATCCGAGTTGGATACTTTGGGCGACCTCTTTGTCGAAGTTGGACCGGCCTAACTGAACAATTTGTCCTAAGGAGACAACCACTACGGTCGACAACTTCGAAGGTATCGTTCCTAATGACAACCGGTACACGTGCGACGTGGACATTGGACATGAACTTCGTCTTGTCTATGTTCATTTTAAGACCCACCTGTTGGGAAACGATACTGAGGTCGCAGAACAGAGTATTGAGCTCCTCCAGCGATTCCGCCATGACAACTATATCATCGGCAAAACGAAGGTGAGTTATGTATTCGCCATTGATGTTGATGCCGAACCTGCTCCAGTCCAAGAGCTTGAAAACGTCCTCCGACGCATTTGTGAACAGTTTCGGAGTAATAACGTCTCCCCGTCTCACACCACGCTGCAGTTGAATTGGTTTCGTGCTTTCGTCCTGTAGCCGGATCGACATGGTGGCGTTACTATACAAACACTTTAATACCTTGATATACCTATAGTCGATATGACATCGCTGGAGGGACTCCAATACAGCCCAGGTATAGTATATATATACGTATATTTCGGAAGCCGGCTTGTTCGGGAGGCTGGAACTCATCAAGCCTGCGTTTGAGACGGTTCGTAAAGACTCTTGAAAACAGTTTATGCATCCAAAATTCTTCAACAAGTTGTTGTCGCCTTTTTTGAAGAAGAGTTCCACCACACTCCTGTGTCATGCTTCTGGCGTAGTACCCTCGAGTGTGACGGAATTGAATAGCTTCTAGAGGACTAGAAGCACCGGTTTTCCACTTGCTCTCAGAAGCTCCGTTGTAATTCCGTTATCACCCGGCGCCTTGTTGTTTTTAAGCTGTTTCAGAGCCACTCTATTTTCGTACAGGCTGATGTTTGGGATGTCTTCAGTGTAGTGTCGGGTCAGTTAGGTAAAGAGTCCTGAGCCATACTGACAACAGGATTCCGGGTCGAGATGTTCAGCTGTCCGTAAAACCTCTCCAGCTCTCTCAATATCTCCGGTTTCGAAGAGATGGTACTGCCATCATCGATCTTTAGCTTCGTCATTTGACTTTTCCCAGCAGCGGAATTCCTCGCGAACACTTTAAAGCCCTGGTTCTGCTCAATTGCGTCCTTTATTCGGGCAATATTAAAGGAACGCCATCCTGACGCGCGGAATTAAAAAGTCGCCTATTGAGATGGCCGTATCGACATATCAGCTGAAGATTGCAGTCTCATCTTATTCCGGGCTTCCATTAGTTTAAGGGTTTTATTGGAGAGCTTCTGAGGATTTCTTCAGCGTGGGGTCCTGAAGAACTGGGACCCCACTGCTTGGACAGCTTCTACCTACCCGTTAATTACGTCCTACTCTCAACTCATCGCCATTCTGAGAACCTCAGCGTCGAAGTCTCCCATAACAACGGTGAAGTAAGACTTATCGTCTTATCGTCGGGGTGTGTCGAGGCCGGCGCATATACCTGGATGACTTTCAACGAATACCTATCGGTGATTCTGAGTATCAGGTATGCTACCTTGCCTACACACTATCAACTTTTACTACGTTGTTAATGATAGACTTACGGACGAGAAACCCAACACCACCCTGGGGCTTTCGGTCTCCTTCCCGGAAGAAGAGCATGTTGCCAGTATCAAGGATTATCGTAACCTGCCCCTCTCGTCGGATTTCAGATAATCCCATGATGGCTCAATGTAACCTGCTCAATTCTTTCTCCAGCTCAACAATCTTCTCGTCAGTCTGGAACGTGTGGACGTTGTGCATTGCCAGGGCCAAAGTTCGGTGGGGGTGGTAGCGAGAAATTCACCAGGGATTCTTAGCACCCCCTGCTCCTCCGTTACCTTGCCTGCTACCATAGCCAAGGATAGGGGACCTGCTGGGTACTGGGGGCCGTCGCGCCATTGGGTCTGTCATTGGATTGGGAAGGGGGGGGGGGGTTGCTGCTTGGCAAGCGGCTTGGGGATCGCAGTATTGGTGGTCAAGTTACAGACGCCGCTGCTGGTCATCTTCTGGATTTTTCCCTTAGTCGCCTTTTACTACAAGAGAAAAGGCGTTGGTTAATCCTAAGCCGGATACCACGGCACATATACAAATACTAGTTACTAGAATAGAAATTTAAAAATTATTTTCTTTTTAGCAAAACACAGTTAATTTGAAGATGGTACAAGCAGTGCTACACATTCTAGCGCGTCAGTTACGTTTACTTGAACAGGATGTAGAGATCAAGTTTGATGACACAGAGGCAAGAGCGCAGAGAGAGGAAGAAAAAAGGAAGAGAGATGAAGGGCGAGACCAATATTCAGATAGCTCCTCATATGAAAGTCCACTGGACGATGAGGATGCTGACGAAAGAGATGAGAAAAATGTTGGATTGCAACCAGTGGAGGAAGCTGGTGAAGAAAAGTATAAAGAAAAAGAAAGAAGAGCAAGTTCTAAGGACAGACGCAAAGATAAAGCTAAAGAAAAGGGTAAAGATAAAGAAGAGAGGAGAAAAAGCGCGAAACGTAAAGATAAAGGTGGAGATCGAGACGGAGATGGAGAGCAGGGAGGTGAACGAGGTGGGGAGAGTGGGGGAGCACGAGGTGGGGAGAGTGGGGGAGCACGAGGTGGGGAGAGCGGCGGAGCACGAGGTGGGGAGAGGGGAGGGGAACGAGGTGGGGAGAGAGGAGGGGAACGAGGTGGAGAGAGAGGAGGGGAACGAGGTGCAGAGAGGGGAGGGGAGCGAGGTGGAGAGAGGGGAGGGGAGCGAGGTGGGGAAAGGGGAGGGGAGCGAGGTGGAGAGAGGGCAGGGGAACGTGGCGGGGAGAAGGGAGGGGAGCGAGGCGGTGAGAAAGGAGGAAAAGGAGAGAAACAGAAAAAGGATCGAGGCGGGGACCGAGACGGCGAGCGGGGTGCTGATCGAGGCGGGCGGCGGGGAGACCGCGACGACGACCGTGGAGGACGGAGTGGAGACAAAGCCGGGAAGCGGGGGGGAGAGGATGGCGCCGACAGAGGGGGTGGCCGGGGAGGCGAGCGCGG
Organism: Abrostola triplasia; assembly: GCA_946251915.1. Classification (NCBI taxonomy): domain Eukaryota; kingdom Metazoa; phylum Arthropoda; class Insecta; order Lepidoptera; family Noctuidae; genus Abrostola; species Abrostola triplasia. The sequence continues at coordinate 330,614 of OX276434.1, read as the reverse complement.
CGCGGACGGTAAGACTGCCGGCAGCGGGAGGCCTGGAGGGGTAAGGGATTTTGTTTTTTTAATATGATATAGGAACTTATTTGGGGAGGCCTTTGCCCTGCAGTGGGAAACATTACAGGCTAATAAAAAAAAGGTACTAGCTTCTACCTACGTTTAGCACTTTTTTGAAAAATAACTGCCTTCTAAATATAAACTTATTTTTAGGGCTCCAGCAAAGGTGCAGGAAGAGATGGGTCTCGTACAAGTATTGTGGTATCAGGTATGAAATAGAAGATTACTTCATTGACTCTAAGCAGGCTGTGTGATTGTCCGATTCCCTTAGTTTTGTGTTCCAAACTTGTTAATGTAATATAATGATGTCAATAGTATTAACAATAGAATAAAATTCGTAAGAGTGTTTGCGTACAGTTAAGATAATAAATACGTTTAGATGCATAATTGCCGGCACGAGTCACAAGCACAAACTTCACCTGTAGTATTTAATTTTTGGGTCCCTTTGGCGGTATGAAGAAGGCGGGGGGCACCGAGATTGCACGCGATTGGTTCAGTCACTTCGACATCCGATGCTCGTCGTCTATTGGACTCTCACGCGTCATTGGACTACTGTACACTTTTGTGCAATTTTAGTTAACGTTTTGGATTTAAATAGTTTATTTTTCTCACTGGTTTTTAATATAGTTTACTTTTGTTATGTAGCACCAACGTAGCATCTAGAATTGTGGAAGGCATATTATCACCTTTATCTACGGATTAAACATTAATAACAAAAAACCAAAAATAAATAAGTTAAATTACTAACCAGTTTTTTTAAATAATTTCAGTCACGAAGGGCTACATTACTGTATCAAAGTAAAATTATGAGTAGGTACCGTTAATATTTTAATTTGAAGTACTTAACAATAATTGGAGTAAAAACAGTATTTAACAAATTTGGCCGAAAGTGTACATGCGCGAGGTTGCCCCCACTACTACCCATCTGTGTTTACGACCGCTTAACGTGATACCTGTTTCAGAGTCTGACCGCCGTGGTGGAAAAGGGCCAAATGACAAAATATTAGTGGGTAAGTAAGTCAAAACCGCGGAGAAGGATGGCACAAGAAGAGGGAGGCCCAGCAGTGGGTGATTTCGGACAGAGATGATGATGATGACGAAAATTTAAATATAGTTTATATTAAAGTAGTTAAGTACTATTTATTGTGTTGATGTATTAACTATGGACTATGTGTTACAGTGGAGAAAGGCCCAACGACACGCGCAGGTTAGTACCTACGATGATAATTCTTTAACGTTTTTTTATCAGTACTATGTGCATTTTATATTCGTTTTGTTTTCGTTTACTTCTCAGATTCTCGCACCAACGTAGGAAGCATAGAAGTGGTGACTCCGCGCCAGTTTCAGCTTCTAGAGGATGCCGTGAAGCAGCTCATGACTGTGTCGGGACCCGTGCCGATGCCGGCTTTGCCCGCTAACGAGAAGCTGAGGCAGGACTTAGCTAAGGGCACTGCGTCACTCACGGACACCATGCAAGCTATGCAGGTGTTCTGAAAAGTTGAAATGATTTTATTTTAACCTATAAGTCAGTATGTCATCATCATCATCATCATCATCATCAGCCGGAAGACGTCCACTGTTCAACAAAGGCCTCCCCTTAAAACGCCACAATGAACGACAACTTGCCAATTGCATCCACCGGTTGCCCGCAACTCTGACGATATCGTCGGTCCATTTGGTCAGAGGCCTGCCAACGCTGTGTCTTCCGGTTCGTGGTCGCCACTCAAGAACCTTTCTTCCCCAGCGGTTATCGGTTCTTCGAGCGATATGGCCTGCCCTTTGCCACTTTAAGTTGCATATTCTTCGAGCTATGTCGGTGACTCGTTCTTTGGCGAATTTCCGTATTCCGGATTCTGTCGCGCAAAGAAACCCCGAGTATAGCTCTCTTCATAGCTCGTTGAGTGACTCTGAGCCTCTGCAAAAGGCCAACCGTTAGCGACCATATCTCAAAACCATACGTAATTTTTGGCAACACCGGGTGAAATTCTTCGGGCGACCTATTTGTCGAAGTTGGACCGGCCTAACTGAACAATTTGTTCTAAGTAGACGTAGTGGTCGACAACTTCAAAAGTATCGTTCCCTACGACAACCGGTACAGGTGCGACATGGATATGATCTTCGTCTTGTCCATGTTCATTTTAAGACCCACCTGAGGGGAAACGATACTGAGGTCGCTGAGCATAGTATTCAGCTCCTCCAGCAACTCCGCCATGATAACTATATCATCAGCTAAACGAAGGTAAGCGACGTATTCGCCATTGATGTTGATGCCGAATCCGTTCCAGTCCAAGAGCTTGAAAACGTCCTTCAACGCATTTGTGAACAGTTTCCAGAAATAACGTCTCCCTGTTTCACACCACGCTTTAGTTGAATTGGTTTCGTGCTCTCGTCCTGTAGCCGGATTGACATAGTACAAACACTTTAAAACATCGATATACCCATAGTCGATGTGACATTACTGGAGCGACTGCAACACAGCCCTGGTTTCGATTGAATCTAAGGCTTTTTCATAGTCCACAATCGCTAGACTATGACTATAGACAATGCGTGTATCATGTTGTATGTAGACTAGCTTTAACAAGTGAAAATCTTTGTAGGGGAGGATGTACATATACTTAAATTTCCCAAAACACTAGCAAAAAATGGTATTGAGTTAGCTACACGTGTTCAGCACACGATGTGCTGACGAATTCGTAGCCATAGGTAATATTAATGCATCAGACCGCTGTTACGGTTCTAATCTTCGCATCTAGGAATAATTATTATACAATTAGTGATTCATATTCCAGCTCAATGCTCGCGTGCAAGCAGCGGAGGAGGCGCTGACTCGGATGGCGGGGCTCCTCACACAACTGGCGGCCGCGGGCGCGGTGCCCGACAACATGGCGGACAACATCGGGCGGTTCGAGGCTGAACTTAAACATGCGGTTTCCGAAGCCGCTAACGTTTCGGCTTCTCTAACTGGAGGCCCTGGAGGAGGCGCTGGACGAGGCGCTGGAGGCGGCGCTGGAGGAGGCCCTGGAGGAGGCCCTGGAGGAGGCGTGGGAGGAGGCGCTGGAGGAGGATTTGGTGGAGGAATTGGAGGTGGCGTGGGAGGAGGCCCTGGAGGAGGATTTGGTGGAGGAATTGGAGGAGGGGCTGGGGGAGGGCCTGGGGGAGGGCCTGGGGGAGGCCGAGGAGGTGTTGGAGTTGGTGGTGGAGGTGGAGGTGCAGGCGGAGGTGAATTCGGAGGTGGAGGTGGAGGTGCAGGCGGAGGTGCATTTGGAGGTGCAGGCGGAGGTGCATATGGAGGTGCAGGCGGAGGTGCAGGCGGAGGTGCAGGTGGTGGTCCTGGCGGTGGTGCAGGTGGTGGTCCTGGCGGTGGTGCAGGTGGTGGTGCAGGTGGAGGTGCATTCGGAGGTCCAGGCGGAGGTGCATATGGAGGTGCAGGCGGAGGCGCAGGTGGTGGTGTAGGCGCAGGACAAGTAGGAGGTAAAATTTTTTTTATATGTATAAATATCTAGTAATCATTTGTTGGTGTGTGTTTCTTACGTTGACAGACTTGACAGTCCATGAATTAACGCTTTTTTTTAACTCTAGGTGGTGGTGTCGGGGGAGGGGCGGGTGGTGGTGTCGCGGGAGGGGCGGGTGGTGGTGTCGGTGGAGGGGCGGGTGGTGGTGTCGGTGGAGGGGCGGCTGGTGGTGTCGGGGGAGGTGCGGGTGGTGGTGGCGGGGGAAGGCCAGGTGGTGGTGGCGGGGGAGGGCCAGGTGGTGGTGGCGGGGGAGGGCCAGGTGGTGGTGGCGGAGTAGGGCCGGGTGGTGGTGGGGCAGGAGGAGTTAGTGGTGCAGGAGGGGGGGGAGGTGGTGGTGCAGGAGGGGGAGGGGGTGGTGGTCGTTCAGGCAAAGGAGCACGAGGAGATAAAGGGGGAGGCGGTGCAGAGGTTGGTGCCGGTGGTTGCGTACGAATTTTTTTATTTAGTAATCTTAAAGATGGTAGGTAAGAAACACCCAGCGATGCTATTTTCAAATTATTATTATTCATCAACGGAACATAACTTTATTTATTACAACAAAATGTTCTCTTAATTCGTCTTGGCTGGAAATATTAACTCTTTGCGACTTAAAATGAAGATCCGCAGTAAAGCCAATTCCCAAGTCGCTAATCAAAGTCATACAGTCTGGTCTCCTTCCATCGTCCCGTACCAAGCCATTCGGTTCTAATATAGCTGGGACGCCGGCGGTAGCACGACGAATAATATTAATGACGTTTAAATTTGCGTGTCGCGGTATGCGACCAGCGCTTCTGGCGCAGGATAGGCCATGGAGCCCGAGGACGTCAACGGCTTTACCACAGTGACACCGTTGAGGAATTTACTTTGAACTTGAGTTTCAAAAGAATTACACTGTAGTTGTATTCAAGTACAACTTGTAGTATTAAATATGGTGTAGTGACCTGCCTGAACTAGGTTTGTTTAAACCTGTGTTTCAGGCTATCTAATCTCTACAATTAATTATTTTATATTATAGTTAGTAACACAAGTTTTGTCACCGGATTTAAAAACAGGCGTGACTAACTACGGCTTTTTAAGCCATTTTGGGAATATTCCTTTAGATAAACATGTTTGAAATATGTGTGTTAGTGGCGGAGCAATTAGGAATTTAAATCTTTTAAGTATGGTATTAGGAATGTCGTCCCAATCGACGGCACACGCATTCTTTAAGCCGTCTATTATACTTAACACTTCACACGTCAGTATCTAATAAAACAAAAGAGTTAAGTAGTAGTTGTAGGCGAATTTCTGCTAGATAAGGTTGTTTCTGCCGGATTTTTTCCTATGTTAGTAAAATTTCGTTTACATTAAACCCTTTGTTTTCAGCTCGATAGACGTCAATCAATGGGACACCGTAAGTCGGTGGCTATAGATTCAGTGCGCCCTGAGGCTGGGAAGCGCTACGATGATCAGAAGGGCGGGCACGGTCGGTCGTCGGTGGTGTCCGGCATGTCGGCCGCCGCTGGCGTGGCCGGCTTTAGCGGAGTCAGCCAAGCCGAGATGGCGTGAGTTAACCTTGAGGGTCTCTTGAACGGAACTTTGTATCCTTTTGTCTGGCGATATAAAAGAACTATGAAACAAGCTAGAGGTTAGATTGAGTTTCATTTATTTTTGTTTTCAGAGATATCCTGCAATGCCTGAAGGAAGAAATGATCAAAGAAATAAGTTCAATGACTACCAAATCATCCTTTGCTTCAGAAAACGCATCTAACATTGCAAAGTCTGTTGGTAAGGATATGTTTAGAATTTCATGTCGACGATGAAATTAATTTTCTTTCTCTTCAACTGCGAATAACATGGATATTGTTACATTTTAGCGGACAAGCTGGACATTGCTTTGAAGTTAGACAAGCGCATCAGTACGCTTTTCTCGCAGACTGCGGACTACGCTGAACAGCTTAGCGGCTTTGATTCCGGACTTGTGACACAGGTATATCCTAGATTTAGCGTATGAGGTTCTTACGAATCACAGACCATGGCATATACCAATTAATGGCATTAAGTATGATGAAATACAATACGAACCTCCATAGGAATTATCGGTCTTTTTTAAGTCGGCGATTAGTTCCTAATTCGAAATTATATAAAGGACGAATTCGAATTTTTTCTGATAAGTATAGTCATAGATATAATTATGTTAGATGACTAAATAAAACAAATATGATTTTTTATTCACTGCAACATATATTTTGCTCAGATGTAGTTCTAGGCCTGGAATAGGAATCATCATCATCATCTCTAAATTCCATCACTTTGCAGAAACCACCGCGGGGCACAGCTAGTTCATATTACCTATTTAAACCGATATACATTTTGTAAATATTGTCCAGGTGTGACTTTTCCTATTAGTAGGTCTTGCTATGAGTATTCTAATATACAGACGAGACGTAGGTTTATTCATGACAAAATTTACCTATTTCTAATTATTATTATGAATTTCACAAATATGTCTGACTGTATTTTTTTCTGTAAGGCATTGGGAAAATTAAGAATTGCTAAAATTAAGAATTTCCATAAGAAGAATTCGTCCCGATCATAATTTGCAAATTTAAAATTGAGAACTAATCGCCGACTTCATCTTTTTAAGCAAAGCATACATTGTATACCATAATTATAAACCTACTAGCTGCGCCCCGCGGTGTTACTCGCTACATTTTTTCAGCTACCGCCATATGAAATTTTGTCAAAATCCATTCAGTAGTTTTTACGTGAAAAAGTACCAAACATCCATCCATACTTTCCTTGTTATAATATTAGTAGGGATTAAACATTGAATTAATAATGTATTAAGTCGCTCATATATTAAATGAGGTGAAAATTGAAGGTAGCCATTTCTATGACTAATTGACCACCAGATACTGTTTACTAATGAACTTTCTGATGAAAGTTAAGACATAATATATCAGTCTGATAAAGGGAAGTTTTTCCTGTTATTTTGTTAAAGTACCAATGAGTCATAGAACTCGTAATTCCACGTTCATTGTGGCGTTCTAAGGCCTTGTTTAACAGTGGGAGTCTTCCGGCTGATAATGATGATGATCTATAATATTGCCGCTATTACCTCCAGCCTAAAAATAATACTAATGAACTATAGCTAGAATAAAGGACACGTGAAAAAGAGTAATGGACATGATGCTTGTTTTAGATGGCTAGCTTCCAAGAGCAGATGATACAGATGCGCACCGATCTGAAGGGGGGCCTGACGCAGCTGGAGCAGGCCAACAACAATGCGGAGACTGCCGGTACGTTTGAGAAGGGGAGATTATGATTTTCTGATCTAACCCGGTCTTTAATATTTTGTGATCAATTTTAATTCTTAGCGAAATCCACAAGAGTATGCATGTAATTTTCTTTGTTTTTTAAGATGTAAATACCTTACAGAAGTTGTAAAGATAATTTAATAGAGCGTGTTATGTTACAGCCATAATGGAGTTGACGGAGCACTATGATGGTCTCTGCGTCGAGCTGGACACCACGCTGCACGCGCACCAGGGACTCACTGCCTTACAGAAGACTCTTAGCGAGGAACTGCGAGTGAGTAGCAGTTCGAAGTGTACTACAGATGGAGATGTTTTTCGCCGGATTTCCGCTCTATTTTCGACAAACTTTTATTTAACTTGCATTGTTTGTTTCTCCTTCTTATTGAGTCGATGGCTATTAAATTATGTGTATATTAGCTAGTTTTTAATATTTGCTTCATCATCAGAGTCTGGTGGAGTGCGTGGAGATGCTGCGTGAGCAGAAAGCTGATCGCGACGAAGTGTTCGACGGCCTTCGGGACAAGGTACTAACACAGCATATGGAACTTATTTTTACGCTGTGGTACTAACATTATAAATTATAATCATTTTATGTTGCCTTTAATTACATTCTTCAGTCTTCGTATGCAAGAAGTGTTAATTGTTGAGCATATTGCAGAGCCTGATGACTTAATTAATGATTTAAGCCGGCACATACTTTCCAAGCAAAACCACGTCGTGCGATTAGGGTACCTATTTATTAATCAGTTTTCGAACACCATAGAGCACTCAGTAATAAAGGAAGGTAATATATTACCTATATTATGTTGCAATCTGTAGTAAACTATAATGATTACCAGGCAGACATCTCCCGGCTGGCTGGGCTGCTGTTCGAGGAAGACTTCGCAAAAGCTCGCGAGGAGCTCGAGAGACGCCTCGAGTTGTGCTACGACAAGTTTAAGAAGCAGGATCGAGTGTGGCTGGTCAGTACGGCAATGATATATATATATGATATACTTCAAGAATACGAGTGATTACCTCCAATAATATTATAAGTAAAAATGGGTAGGTTACTATATTTGCTTTAAAAAATTCATGTTTAGACTAGGCTGATCAGCTAACCTCTCATCTATTTTTCACTCCCGATAGTTACGGTATATCGTCTTACTTCTAATGTAGTGTCTATGTGTAAGTAAAATATCTACCTCTATTACTTATAATAATCAAATTATCATTGCCCAATAATAACGACGACCTGTTTAGCGCAGAGGCTAAGCGATTGGACTGCTGCGCTAGGGGTTGCGGGTTCGATTCCCGCACGGGGCAAAACTTTGTGCGAACCACAGATGTTTGTCCCGAGTCTGGGTGTTTGTGTATGTGATATTTCATGTTTGTGAAACGCACCCACGACACAGGAGAAATTCCTAGTGTGGGGCGACGTTTAAAAAAAAAAAAAAAAAATTGTTCTGCATGTAAAGGATGAGGCATCGACCGCTACGCTAGCCTAGTGAGGACGATTTAAGTCTCTGTCCTGTTTATCGAGAATGTATTAAGTATTCTGCTGTAACAGGGTGCTGTAAAAGATTTGTCGGGCATATGCGAGGGCAAAGCCGAGATCATGCAGCTACTGACAATCAAGGACAATGCCACGGACGAGCTCAAATCCATCCAGGAGACGCTGCGGAAACTGTACATCATGCTCGGCGAGCCTAAGGTATGTTGGGACCCTGGCGCGGTTCAGTGGTCATGACTTATGGTGACTATAGAACTATTGCCAAGCGGATTTTTTAAAAAGGTTTCGATAGCATATATAAGAAGGCAATGCATTGCATCTGCATGTTGCCATCTGTGTGTGTTATCGTTTTAAGATATCTAAATCAGACTGCTTGGTAACGGTAACTTGCGGTCATTTTTTTTATTCTTGCGTTGAATAAACCATAAACTACTTTAAAAGAAAAGCAAATTACCCTTATACAAATCTAGACATTGCATTTCAATTTGGTACACATAGTTTGATAACCTGTAGAGCTAATGAACACAATGTATGCTGTGTTTGTCCTATCAGCGGTTGAGCAGTAATATTCACGCGATTATGTTTGACTGTAACATCAGTGGGTACCAGTGTGCATTCTTGAATAGCATGTTCTGAGCGTGTGGTGTGTCGCAGGCGGCGATGCTGACGCGGCACCTGGCCCGCGGCGCCACGTGCGGCTCGTGCCTGGTGCCGGCGCTCATGGACCCGAGCGACCCGCAGCACGGCATGCCCTACGCGCTGCCCGCGCTGCGGCCCGCGCCGCTCGGGGAGGACGGGCCCTGCCTGCGCACCGACATACCGCCGCCGCCCGACGAGAGGTGAGCCGCTCACCATGTGTATTTAAAAGCTAAATCACCCTAAATGCATTACTTTTAGACTCATATTTTGTGAAATGAGTAGTGATAAGACCATGATATAACAGGTCGTAACTCGTATTTTTTGTAAAGATTTTGGGACTGAATATTTATCTATAATATTATAAATGTGAAATTAATTCTGTCCGTCTGTTACGCCTTCATGATTAAACCGCTGGAAGGATTTAGATGAAATTTGGCACGTAAAAAGTTTAAGATCCTCGAAAGGACATAGGCTAGGACTTAACGCGGTCAAAACAGCGAGCAAAAGCTAGTTAAGCTATATGATAACTTTCCTCAGGGAGCACATATGTCGTCGCTGGGTGGGCGGCTCGCACACCCTCATGGCTGACAACGTGACTCACGAGAGAGCCGGAGCTCAGCAGCTGCAGACGTCTCCCACCAAGAGATACGCCGGGTACGGCACCGACGGCCGGGTGAGGTTCATTTAAAGTTTCCATCCTTTAGATTGTTTGTTTTCACGCCTAATCAACCAAACCGATCATCATGAAATTTTACATACGATACGAGTATGTTGCCAGGTGGACAAACCATTACATAGGCTACCTTTCATCCAGGAAAAAATACCTATTTACGAAAATTTTGCGGTAGCCCAATTGTATTTTGGCCGCCAGATGGTGCTGTGTCTTTTGAATCATGATTTAAGCTTAACACGGGCAAAACCGTGGGGCACACCTAATTTGACATAGTATGTGGGTACCTACTGCAGATCTGCTTATACTAACACCTTACATATTTCTGTAGCTGTATATGTTAGAAGAGGAGCTCATGCCATGTTTGGAGTGCAATAAGTTCAGTACCGACCCAGAAGAGGCCCTGCAGCCCTCGCCAGATGGCGCTGGCGACCAGGGTGGCGGGGACCAGGGCGGCGGGGACCAGGGCGGCGGCGACCAAGCGCCCGCTGCAGAAGGTAAACAAGGTTAGGTTAGTCAGTAAACAAGGTCTTAGTTTGGTGACTACTTACCCCTACGGAAAGGGTCCTAAACAAGACTTGAGGTGCCCGTTTGCGTGACCAAAAAATCTTGACTTTCCACAAACCATCAGTCCTCATAGCAATCAATCCTTAACTAAAGGGTTCTTGCTCTTTCTGAACTCCTAAAGAAGTTAAAATTCCTCTAAATTGGTTGATCCGTCTCAAAACCTACCGATGTAGATCTGACGATTGGCAGGTGGAGGTTTTGCCCGCTCAGTGGTGGGCCAGCGAGGCCTGGGAACTGCCTCTGTGGTCTCCGACCCTGCTAGTGACTACGAGCAACACCACCCTTTCAGGGAAGCTTTATCCGGTAGTGGGCTGGAATAGGCTTCGGGGTTTTCATAGTCATGTCAGATCAATAAAGTTTTAAGATCTATTTTAACATTAGTAGGTATATTTTACGAACTTATTGAAATCAGGCATTTAATGTCTTAATTCAATATATTTAATTTTATTACAGATGAGAAAGATCAGAACTAGTGAGGACAGAAATAATTGAAATAAAAAGACATTCAATTAATATAATATTTACTTATGGCAGCAAAAAGAAGGTTTTGATACCCGTGTGTACGGTATAAGATGTTTGTATTTAAATTATTATATTTAAATTATATAACTATAATATGAGTATTATTTTTTTAAAGTTTTAAAGTTAAAACGTACGCTATAACTTTTTCGATCAATCCATTTAGATATCAACATTAGTAATTTGTACCTATATGACCTCCTTCGTAATATAATCCTGTTTTGTTGGGTGAGTACTTGATTTCGTTTTTCTAATGCTGAGTATACACTCAAGAAATTATAATTATTTATTGTAGAAGGAAATAAAACAGTGTTTATTTCAATTATTTTTATTTTACTCGTACAAAAATAAATAAATAATTTACATTCTTTGAAAAAGCGTATGTACAACTTACAGCGCCATCTATCGAGTAAACATTAAATTAGGTTACACAGTGTAGCATTAAATAGTTAATTGAATAAATATAAACAATATGTCAACGATTTGTATTTTTAAAACCTAGATTGTGTTTCCAGACACATTTTGGGTAATAAATTACATAATTATATATTATAACGTATAGAACGAATCATTCGAGTCCTAGAATAAATACAATAATTTACTTAACGAGAAAAATCAATCAATCAATTAGTGATTTATATTTCAAATAAAACAATAAATAATATAATTTACGAGACAATTGCCTTTTGATATAAATAGTTATTTGGTAACAATAAATACGAACGAAGCGAAGTCGCCAGGAGATGTTTAATGACATAAGATGTAGGAACGACTTGTTATATGGCTGATGGCGTATAGTCAAGGCCTGCCTCTCACCAAGCGATTATAAAATCGACCGTGCGATTATTAGTCGTCTCGGATGTGTAAGCTTTATTTACAATTACGTCACAAGGTTTATTTATATGTTATGTCCAACAAATAGATTATAACCATCTATAGTGTTGTACAATTAGTTGTTTAATAAATAAACAGTGACATCCTAACCCTGGAACCTTAAGTAAACTTATTTATAACTTATGACTACAGAATAAATAACAATAAATTATTTGTTAATGGGCACACTACCAATAATGTTATCCGTGTAGAAAAACATTAGTTTTTATTAGATAAGTGTTCCATTTTAAGTCGGTTCGTTAGTGTTTGTTTGAATCATTCATTATAGGAGCATTGGGCACTGAATCGTAGGTAGTGTGCAGAAATCTTAGACTCTTTTATTGTATAGAATATCAGAAAAGTTTGGAAAATGTCATTGTAATATATGACCGTAGTATTTTCAACAATTCGTTTAAGGTAGGTACTTTAATTCTTATATTTACAGTGAAAACAGCTGCACCTTCACTTGTCTTATCTAGTTAACAAATAGTTAATGGTTCTATAATGCTCCTATACGATTCTTATAGGATGAAGTACCTTCATCCATATTATATTTTCAAGTCGGGGTTTCTGGTACAAAAGAATGGTCACTCTACAGTCTGTCCTGTATCTTGTTGTATAGGTATTTCAGGTGTCACACTGATTCTAACTCCGCAATAGAGTGATTTAAATAGCACCAATTGTTCTTTTATACATAGTATTTGTCACAGCAGAGTTTTTTACAACACCAGGGCTGTATCACTTTATTCTACGTCGTGTTAACTACTTGTTATATCAACTGACGTGAATGTAACAAGCGGCTTAACAACGTGAGGCCCTAATGTACGGTACTTGTATATCTTATGTATTTGCATGGATGGCCTGGTGAGCCTAGTTCTGGTCACATCTGAAGCGATGGCAGTCGTGGTCTTTGCTGGCCTTCATGACGTCACCGAGCTGGTGCGCCACTGCTGCTGCGCCTGCGCCGTTGCCACGGGAGATTCTGAAATTTGACGATAAAGCTTTTAGTTTTGTGTTCTAAACTTAATCATAATTGTAACAGTGTCTGAACTGGGAATGGAATATTTTTCGTAGTCGTCTGACAATATCTGTGAAATTATCTTAACAGTCAACAGTTACATATATGTAGGTAAAAACTTGCCTAACATTAGAACAAAAAAGTTATACAAATAATCTTGCCATAAATACAAGTGCCTAATGTTAAAATTAAAAAGACCTAGTCCATCTCTCTATTCAAGACTTCGAAAATAGTTCTCAACGCAACAGTTATTGATGCAGTCACTGTAAACCTCAATGTAAAAGTTTTGTAGACAATAGAGTCCATATCTCTTCCTGTGCTCCATAGGTAGTGCCTCACAACGAAGCGCAGTGAACCCTTCGGCGAGTCATGGCCTGAGCCCCGCTTTCACACCGCCATGGTTTATGACTTCTGCGAGAAACTACATTGACACGCCGCGGCTTGCTTGTTTCAAGTTTCTTTTTGAGTTTTCGTTTTCCCTTTTATTTGATTTACTGGCGATGGGTGGTCGTTTTGAAAGGTTCATGTTTTGAGACTTGTGGTCTCTTAAGTGGATTGTGAGGATCATTTGGTGTTATTTGTGATTGGGAGAATGAGTTTACAATACAGCTGTATTATTAGTATTTTCTTACACTGGCCAAGAATACAATAATTACCTAAGCCGTTGTTGTCGCTATTTAGTTGTTTATCACAGATCACCTGTTTAAATGTATGGTCAAGGAACTCAAGTCTAGGTTGGCCAAGATGCTGTTAGGAAATAGGACCAATTTAAGGCATACTCCTGTGCCATAACATAAGATAAAAGATTTCATAGTTGACGACCAATATTCCAAAAGCGATTACATTTTATCGCTGTGAGTTTGTGCAATTGTGCATGAATCTGGTACTATTCTTCTTCTTATCGTATGATTGATGACATGGCTTTACACACCGTTGAAAAACCTCTCAGGTGCGCGTGTTTCCTCACGATGTTTACCTTCACCGTTTTTAGCAACTGATAACTAATTTATAACACGCACATGAATTCGAAAAGACATCGGTACGTAACGGGGTTTGAACTAGCGACCTTTGAATTGACAGTCCAATGGTCATACAACTCGCCTATCACTGCTTACTGTGGTACAGTAGTACAATTCATGTTTGAACACGTCTAGGAAAAATTTGTAGAGAAACAAATTATTTTTATTAAGCTGTTTATAAACGACACTCGTCATTACAACGTCTACGAGTTTATGATTAGTGCTCATTAGCATCATTATGTCACTGATTGCTACTTACTGGCTTCTCAATGTGTTAAGAAAAGTATCGTAGGTGAGGTCTACAACATTACTCCACGTTTCTAGAAACTAGTGGTTTTCATGAGAATTTTCTTTGCCAATAGTTAGTCATCATGCAAAAACGCGTGTGTAGGCATGTGTGTTGCAACAACAAATAATTCCCAACAATGGGAATGGCGAAACGCATTGAGAATTACTGAGTATTACCTACACCTTCGCAGTTTAGGACTCATTGACATGTTATGTTGCTTTGTTTAAGTTTTCTGCATTAAACAATTTGTGATGCCTTGAGTGGGGCACAATTTGTATGTAAATATTTTTGTAACTCTAAAAGCTGTGCTCTCTCCGATTTATAGAACGAAACCGACTGGTTTAACGTATAAGAGATGCCGGCAGCGTCTAAGTACTGTAAAATTTAAGCATTTAGGTGTACAACGTGTATACAATACGCGCAAAATACGTTCGACAAAATTCGACCCACTAAGCTTCAACTGCTCCAAGTACTTTCAAGGCTGTGCAAACTCAGAATATAGGCAAGACAACATTCCTTCGACAAAATTCGGTGCCAGTTATTAATGAAAACATTGACAACGCCAGCAAAGGGCTAATAAACCATTCATATTCAAGTTATCATAAATCAATGTTGCCTATAACCCCAAATCGTTTTCCACGGTGCGTTCGGAACATGTAATAATTCTGTTCGGAATGTGGTCGGAACACTTTCACCTGTTCTGAACGCACCTTGTTACGTAACGAGTTACGTTTTTTGGCGGCAAGCCGTCTGAGAGCGTGGACAGGAAAAAAGGTGGATATGACTAGTTAGCGAATGTAGCCGCTGGATATTAGTGATTGGATCGATGATAGCTCAAAATATGAAAATATGTATGGTACAGTTTTGGACTTTTGTGAATTTAAAACTGGAACTTAACCGAGTTTTACTAGTTGGAAGCTTCGTCTCTTTATTACTAATACGGGTAGGAATAAATACTACAAAAATGCAAGTACCTAAGTAATAAGCTCACAACTATTGTACAGAAATACAGAAGTTATGATTTAAATACGCATATAAAATTTCCTTTGAAAAGTAGGTACAGTCTTTATTTAAAACCAAGAACCAGCCCACGTCTTCGTCTGCGAGGAAAATCGTTTTCATGTCTTTCCGGGATTAAAGTAGCCTATGAAAGAACTGAAGGTCCAGTCAGCAGAGAAATTTCAAAGTTGGATGGGTAGTTTTATCTTAAAATTCTTCTAATCATGTCCGTTTGTATGTATACTTACTAGCTTACGTTCAAATAAATTTAAAAACAAATTAACTTTACTTCTGTATTATATTATATTAGGTATAGATTACTTTACAGCGCTCGGTAGCAAATTAGCAAAGCCGCGCTCATCGCTTTTTTGTGAGCGCTGTCCGTGACGTGACGTAACGGTTATGTGGTGTTACGTCAAGCCACAGGCATTCCGCGCGCCGTTCGATATTTGAAGTTTTATTTATTTACTCTATGATTTCTTTCCATTTTTATTTTATGTAGGTAATGAGGTTGGTACCCGGATTTTTGGTACAGTACAACCCGTCCAGGCTGGAAGGCAGAGGTGTATAAGACACATTTTGCCAATTTTAGGTCCCATGAGTGTCAGCCATTTACCATTCACAGAACTTTTAATTCGTTCAGGTACCGAGAAATTGACCGACCAAGAATTCGAACCTTGGATCTCAGGCTCGGCAGTCGTTCCGCAACCACTAATCCAGATAGCCAATCTTATATTCCGTGTGTTATTTCGCAACACGCATTACAGACTGACAAATTCCCGCACGTTCTACTTGTCATCTTACCATTTCACTGCACACTCATGCATAAACAAATTTACCGAATGTCTCTAGTAATCTACGTCGCAGGCTATTTAAATAAATTCTTTTACAAAATTTCTACTCTAGTTCGTTTGCGTATCATGCTGCTCACGCGCACGCATGTTAGCAAAACGGTCGTGTTTGGCTGCGCTTGCACCGACGCCGCGACGTTACGTGACGGACGGACGGACGGACAGCGAAAGAGAAAGTGTAGACGTAATGCATGCTAATGTAACCGGTGTCCATGTTTTGTCACGTGGATTAGCGGGGTTGATGGCAGCACATACGACAGGGGGCTATTCTCAAAATGTGGATTTAAAGAACCTTCAAAAGAGATGACACTTATTGGACTACACTCATTCAGCTCAATTTATAGCTTGAAATGTGTGAGTCTACTGTTATAAGACTAACTCTGACTGAAGACACCATTATTTCAAGGAAATAAACGATTTTTATTCTAACCGACCGGTAAAACCTAATCATAGTTTGATTGTACGTGATGTTTAACTGTTGTTTACAGTTGTATCGAGTTGTACTTAGTTTATTAAAGCTATATTGCGTTTTAATAGCAATTCGCGTGGGGTTCTTGTTAAATATAATCCTGTATTTGTTTTATAAACCATTTCTCGACTAACGCATGATACTTTGCACATAGATTTATTGTAAACCAAATCTAGATATCTAACTGCAACTATTTTTCATTTGAGTACATAACGTTACATAGCCTAATGATAAAATTGTCCTCGTTAACCCTAAAAGATAAACGAGAACAAAATAAACTGCCAATAATACTAATTACAGACAAGGTTGGTTATGCAAAACGTCAGACAACACGTGTAGTTAAGGGGACAGCCGACGCGTGACAAACTAATCAAAATAACATGAGTTACATAACACAAGAAGACCCACACACACACATTTCCGCACACACACACCGCTGCACACATGTGTGAGCAAAGCGGAATCTAAAACAAACACAAAATGTATCTAGAAGTGTAAGTTGAAAGTGGCATTATTAAGTAATCGCTCGTTATCAGACGCTGGCACATCTGATGGGGCGAATCATCGCTTTCTCTTGGTTTCTAATACCCGCTCACTCGTGTCAGTGTGCACGTATCCTTATATAAGATCAAGTGACACTGGTGCAGGGCTGGTGCACAATAAAATTCTCAGCTTGACAAGCGCTACCAATAAATCAAATTCATTAACTTTAGTTTGCTGCACGGCAAAGTTTTAGTTAAAAATTATAATTAGTAACATAGAAAACGTGATTTGAATTAAAAATATCATTACGGTGGCTTTTAATTATTAGTTTACTTTTAAGTTTTAATGCATTTAAAATCCAGTAAAAAAATCAAGTTACTTTCTTGTATACCGACGTATTTGTATAGCCTCCGCAATCACAACGATGTATCGACATTATTAATGATAACGATTAAATAGAATGCACGACTTCACTGGTATGTATCAACCGTGCACCTAAAGGGCTCCAGTACAAAGGTTTAAAGTGAACATCGTGACTGAAGTTGTGCAAGGGTCGTCTGCTTGTTGCCACTTCATAGGGCAGACTATTATTAATGTGAACTAAGAGAATGTCAGGGAATTTAAGTTTTACTTACAGTTTTAATAATGACTCCATCTTCTTCTCCATCGCGAAGATTGAATCCGAAGATTGTGACGTTAGTACTTTACAGAATGTGAACTTGGCGCACTGAGAGTCTCTCCAGTCAGTCTGCTTCACCAAGTCCATGGCTGCTGACGTTAGTGAGGACGAGCTGGTGGGCCCGTCCAACTGCTGCAAGTCATCTGGCAAGTCCTCGTTCAAAGACCGCTTAGTAATATGCTTTCGTTTCACCCTCCGTAACTGAACACCTTGGTAACTCGGCTCTTGGAAGAAATTTAACACATCACGCTTGGCACGCGTAGTTTCACCGTCAGGTGACATAACCACATATACGTTTTCACTTGGCATCTTGTAGTTGTCGTCGTAAACTTTTTGACTGCTCAGAATTTGTCTGTCGATATCGTACGAGCCTCCGAATGACCGTTTATGTTCTTTTTCTATCTCATCTTGGATATCTTCTTCGCTGAAACCAGCGCTACGCATTAGGTTCACATCCAAGAACCTTCCCATGGCAACTGCTCCAAGGCCTAGAGCAGCGCCTCCAGCCATCAGACCGATAGCAGGCAACATACCAGGGGCGCCTGAAGCTGCAGCCACGACACCGATCTTGTCCTGAGCATACCTCTGAGACTGAATTGAGTTCGAGGGATACAAACCTAAGTTAGATGAAATCTTTTGAGTTGCCTCTACAATAGGATCGAAGACGGGTTGCGTTACTTTGGCAATCGGGTCCATGATTGGTTTGGTCAGCTGCTGGACTGTCTGGCTGGCAGTGTTAAAGGTGTCCTTCATTGAATCAGTGAACCTCTTCCACAGAGACGGCTCGGGCACTCGCTTGATGTACGCGTAGTTGTTGTACGGGTACCTGACTCCCTGGTTCGGGTTGTAGCCGTGGTCGTAGTAAGAAAACTTGTTGTATTCGTCCTCGTAGTACTTGTTAGCGTTCATGGAAGTCTGGGACCGTTGCTGTCCGTAGCCGTTGATAGGTTCCATCGGGTAAGGGTGAGCGCTCTTCGGTACGTTGTTCGTATAATATTTAATTTTCCGTTCTTCCGGTTTGTAGTTGTCTACATTGTCTCGGGTCGCTTTTGCGGGCTGTACTCCTAGGTCAGGGTGAGCGTACTGAAGGACAGGATTCCTTACGCTTTCATCGAAGCCCGGCTTAGCATTCTTGGGAGTATATAAGGCGGAGTTGGGAAAGTTAACTTCTCCAGAGTGTTGAAGCATTCTTCTCTGAATGTGGCTTTCCGCGTATTCCAAATCGCCATTATGCGACCTCGAACTGCGTCCACTGAAGTAATCGCGTTTCGATTCTTGCTCGTTAATCTGCTTAATATATTCGATGAGTTTCGAGTTTGCAACTTTCGAATTATCAGCTTTAGTGAAAGGACCGTAGCCGGATTTAAGATAATAATTGTCTTTTTTCTGTTTGTACGAGTACGTTGGATTGTCGCTTGTCATATACGGGCCGTTGTCGGAGGGTTCGAATTTCAGATTATCGAATTTGGTGAATGGGCCATCTTTAGGCTCGAAGTTATCTTCTTTCGTGAAGGGTCCAAAGCTTAGAGCCGGGTTTTCGGCTGCGACGTCTGGATATACATCCGCCTCAGGAACAGCTTTAGGTGGTGTGTACCCTTCGGGATAAGGAAGAAGTTCTCCATTCACAACTCTTGCATTACGCCAAGTCTTCTTATCTGATTCATCATCAGGCATTCTCACGCCTTGAATTTCTGGTATGCCGTCTTCTCCAAGTGTAAGGATTGATCTCCCGCGTTTATTAAACTTCTCGATAGCTTTCTTTATGTACATCGGCTCTGAACTAATGACAACAGGCTCGGGGACTTTGTAGGACTTTCCTTCTCCGTCTGAAACTTTAGTGCTGACTACTTCAATGTATACTGGGTTCCTATCATTCTTGATGACTGGGTTGTGGGGATCGAACCTGTAACTCTTGATCGGTCCACCGTAATTCAGGAGACTAGTTGAAGTAATGTACACTTTTTTGTTTTCCGTTTTCTTTTCGTTGTCATACGTGGGGTAATAGTTCGCCGTGTCCGGGTCCGCTTCAGGTTTCCCTCCGTCTTCCTGGATGTGAGATTCAGGGTAAACAGAGACAGGCGACCAGTTCCCGTATTCTGCTTTGACATCGCTGAGTTCCTCGGGGTGTTTGTTACGGTTGAGGTAATAGTCGTAGCCGGCCAGGTCGCTGTTCACTGAGCCCATGAAGTTCAGCTTTCTTTGGTCTCTGGTATCTGTCTTATTTTTGTTTTCGTCTGACGTACTATTGAAAACTGTGACAGTAGTCCTTATTGAGGCCGTCGTTGGTTCAGGAGTGGTGCTCGCATGGTGAGTGGTAGACTTATCCTTCTTCTTAACAATGAGTTGTGTGACGTGTCCTGTCTTCGTTCTGACGTTGAGTGTTTGCGTTTCTAGAGGGTTGAGGCTTCTAGACACTTTGAGTTCAGTCCTCGTGGTCCTTGAGGGCAGGATCGTGGTCCTGATGGCCTTCGTGGTGGTGGTGTTTTGTTCCGTGACCTCTGCTAGCGCGGCGCAGAAGAGCCACAGTATGGCGCTTATCCGTATCACGGGAGTCATCTGAAACAGGAAAAGGAAGTTATGTCAACATACGCAACGATATCCGAAATTACTTATCATCTAATTGCAAGTATTAATTTAAGTATTTTATGTTTAATTAACGTCCTATAAACCTCATATATTTAAAGTGAAAGTGAGTAAATTATGTTTGTTTGTAATATTCTTCACGGTGGCTGGTTTCTTTATTTTTACTTCCTATATTAAGTTTTTGTAAGAGTAACTTTTGCTTGCGGCCAATTTGTGGTCATAAACTTGTGTAAGTGGGGCGCCTTATAATTGTGGACGTCTTATTTATTAAAGACAAACGCTTGTTTTGTGTTATTGAATATAATCTAAGTAATGATCTATTGTAAGGCTATTGTGACACAGTCAGTTGTTTTAGCTGTTTGTAAAATCATTTCAAGGTTCCTTATCTAATCATGTAAACCCATGTTAAGCGTTAGTATTACGGCTTTTTTAGTTATCTTTAAGTTAAAATGAGGTCGAATATCAAGCCAGTCCTTGAGTCATACTCGGAACCTATTGGTTAAACAAATGGTAAGCATAATATTTTTAATTATACCCTAACTACTTACTATTAAGAACAAATAGATTCACCCAAATATTTTAGAAGAACGTAGGTCAGGAATGGTCACCGATTCTAGATAGCATCTTTGCTTAGTTTTGTTTAGTGTTATAATATATTTTCAAATGTTATACCATAATACAAACTCGTGCGCAGGTAAATAAACCTGACATAACATACGATACCACGCGCATGCGGCGAAGTGATTTATTAAATTTATCGAGTGATGGTAAAAATTTAACTTAGATGCTTTTACAAGCAATTACGAAAACTATAGAAATTGGTACGATAATCATCTAGTGAAACTGCGGTACGCAAAGATTCTAAGCATTATAGATTGATAGAAAGTAAAGAAGAAAAGCTCCGGTGTGTGCGGGATGTAAGAGTCATGGTGAGCGAGTGATATCGGTAGCCTCGCTGCTGGTTAACCGACGCACATATATTAATATCGATGCTCTGCACTAGGACTTTCTCCTGTCGAGTTTGTGGTCATGAACTCTATATGCAGTCGGCTACACTTGAAACAATCTCATAAATGTGCCATACAAACTGTGGTTTCTCTTGTCAACAAAGCAATAGAAATTTAAATCGGTTTGGACCACTGAACTGACTACGAGAACATCTGGATGTCGTAGGGCCGATTTTTCAAGCACCAGCTAAATTATATTCAAAAGTTAACATTAAATGTCAAAATGACATTTTGACATTTAATGTATGGATAATAAATGTGAAAACGTCAAATTTATTCTACCGATAAAACTACCTGGTGATTGAAAAGTTGGCCCTAAGAGTTGAACTGACTGCCGAAGAGAATTTCCTAAATGTCATAATCTTACATAGGATAGGTACCTAAGTATTTCTTTTTTCCTCTTATTCATAAACGAGAATCATAATGGCATTAACTAAACCCTTATTAAGTCTATTGACATCTCTTTTGTTTTATATGCAAACGACAGTGACAGGGGTAATTTAATCCGTGGTTTAAAATCGTATTTTTTTATGAATGATTTGAATGAGTTAAAGTTTATCGAGGAAATCCTATATAATCCGAGCTGTCTGACCCCAATCGTAACCCTTCATAATAAGTGACTCACTTGTGTGCGCGAGAACATTATCGAGTGTCGATAATGTTCGCAATTAAAGTCGGTTTGATACCTCCATTAAATAGCTTTTACTTTCATTACAACTATCGTTTTACAGAGTAACTGTTAGGTAATCCGGAGTTTATGAAGAAAGTTAAATGGTATGCTCTCAGCCAAGAATGACTGCATGACTTGCCGTGACCTGAGCCCGGTGATTAATGTGCAGCGGGCTGTAATCACCGATTAGCATACTATACTATCACCTGATCTTAGTGTATAAGCTAGGATGTATGTATTTCTATCGTAGTCGTTCGCAGTGCACTATACCTCGTTGTTGGAGTAGTAATGTATGTATCTTGAGGCATTTACCTTTCTGTGTGGTAAATTGATGGACAAATGATAAAACAATTAGGTTTTTTTTAAAGTAAATTTTTGCCGGTATTTATCATTTTTGCACTAAACCGATATGGGTGGATTTAGGAATAGAGATAACTGGAACATTGAGGAAGGACACAGACCTATTACTATTTACGTATCAAGAATTTTTAATTAAAAATGTAAAGTCTGACACATGACACCAAATCAATTTTCGTGTTCGCACGGAATGGTGCGTGCACGCAGCCCGACACGTTAAGTATTGTCCGCGCACGTGAGCGAGCATCGATTAGTGACTGTCGTGTTTATGTTGATATGAGGAAAGTATTGCTTACAGGATGTGCGGTACTAACTCAATAACGTTAATTGTATTAAAAACTTTTCGTATACTTGGTGAATTCGTTTTTAATTAATTAAACTTACTTATGACCCGATAATCATAATAAATGAACATTTTAAAGCATGGATTAAACGCGTCACTGTCAATAGACTTAAGATACGTTTAAATTAATACAGGTATTATCTTAATGTATGAATAGGTAGGTAATAGGTCTTTAGTAAGCATATAACAAAACATACAATTATTGTTACTTATATCAAATTTGGCGGCTTTTCTAGCGAGTCAATGGCAAATAAGATCTTTGCAGCCCAAAATTCCTGCGAACGCCGTTGTCAGCAGCCGACATAAGCTTCTCGAGCGTGCAGGTTACAAGGCACGCAGAACAAGATAAAAGGTGGGCCATGGTATATAGGGATACGCCGCACTCACAATGCTTTTAAAATTGATTAAAATGCGGATCTCCTATAATTAATATTGTGCCAGAAATGTGAAAGTTCTTGGATTCTTGTAATGGATTTTAAAAACCTTAAGTGAAGGCGAACGAAATTAATTATTTGCACAAACGTTATGTATCCGTTGCTCTATCTGCATACATTGAGTGCATGTGTGTAACCAGTAACTTACCGGCGGACATCGATGTTAATTAACTGCTTTTTCCTCGACGGGCTGACAATAACAAATCCAGGATAGTAATGTTAGCACCCAACCTGGTTTTTCTTACAAATTAACATGTTTTCCAAGCTTTCTACCGATTGATCGGTAAGTATTACGAATCGATTATTCGCAATCGCATCGATTCGGTAAAAAAGACTGATTAGTGAGCTATTAGTGCTGTCCTATTAGAGGTGAAACTCGTACATATGCGAAAGGTGATTACGTTTAGTCACTACCGGAAGTTAGCCGAGCTTGCCTGCAGACCTAGCGATGCGATAGCTAGGCTATAAGTTACAATCATTTGACATAGTTAAGGTATGAAACCATTTGACATAGTTAAGGTATGCCTAAAACAAAGCTATTTCGTTTTCAGAAAGGTAGTTTTTACAGTTTTTTTTTGCTAATAAATTTGCGCTTATCGTGTATTTTCTCAGATTATATTAACGTCATGAACACGTGGACTTTACGTACTATTAACATAAAGTTAATATTTTATCTCACATGCTCGCACCGTATAGCATCGCTTTCCCACTGGCCAACAGTCCTCGGTACAATCAAAGGCTGTACAACAGACGCCGGTGTCTCGTCTCCGTGGCGTCGTCGCCGGCGCATGCGCAGGTGAAACCTAGGACACGGCCACTGTATATGGTGAGATTTAAATGTTGGTTATTGAGTGATTGTCGGGGTTTTTGTTGGTGATGGTTCAATTAATGTATCTACGACGGAACGCGAACGTTGACGACTATTTTCTTAGAGATTTTCCTGTTCGCATTAGAGTTTGATCGAGTATTTATTTGACTTTGATACGGTTGCTGGTTCAATGGTTACATAGAAAATATGATTTATGGTCTACTGCTCATTTACTTGAATTATATCAACATAGTTAATCAATAAGCGGGTATTTTTTATATAATTTATACAGGTAAGTTAGTTTTTGGTTTTGTTCGCACATTTTTAGTACTAAACTCAAAAGTTAATCTCATTGCCACTATTCTAATGCTAACATCAGCTCACCGAAGGTAGCCGCGAGGTTAGCGGAGGTTTAACCGCAACACAATTAACTATGCTCTACTAACTGCGCTATCCGCCGCATCTCGTTAATTATAATGTTTATGTATGGGCTCGCCTTACGCTCATTAGCATGTTAACTAGCTCCTATTGTGTCCAGTTAGCGCTGGTGTTACAGTTTAACTGGACAATAAGAGGTGCGAAATGAGTGTTTCCTGTAATGTGGTCACGCCTGTAAAGGCACCTAAAGAGGTAGGTTCCAATTTTTTTTCTGTCAAGGGAAACTGTGTAGCGTCGGTAGATCCCGCGTGTCCTCAACCTAAGGTAGCTAGGAGGACACCCTAAGGCTTTGGCCGGTCAGAATCTGGCGTACGCCTTCGTCCGCCTAGCACGGAGGAAGTCCATAAGGCTTTCATCATCATCATTCGGAAGACGTCCTCTGTTGAACAAAGGCCACCGCTTAGAACGCCACAATGAACGACATAAGGCTTTACTCATGTAAAAAAGTCTCTCAAAGTTGTGTCTCACAGCTATCTCGCTAACAGAGAGTTGAACTTACCAACCTAACCTAACCTTAAATTAGGTCTGAAGACAGGATTAAGAATATCTATGCTTAAGTCTTGCATGCTTATAAAAAGAGTATACTAGATTAAGCCATTATATTTGGTAGCACTAAAAGTCCAACATTTACAAGAGTTCCCATTCACAAGTAATGTACCTAAAGTACCTTTTAAAATATAATGCCCTATTCACACGAACACGGACAATGTGCAGACATTATTATTAGTCACGTAATGCAATAACTCCGAGTTACGATCGTCGCAATATTATATAAATTGAGGTAGGTCAGTGACCTGTCGCCTTAGTGGCCTCCACATAACGTTGGTGTGTCGTAAATACATGACGTCATGTTTGTTTAGGTTTCAGCTACTCGCAGCGGCTCGATGTTTATGAACACGGTTTATGTTAGGCTTTCGGTTCAAAGGCGGGCAAGAACATGTACGGTAACTATTTGTAGTTATGCACATTCTTTGACGTTCTAACGTAAGGCTAATATAACTCAATAGGTAGCAAAATGCCTCTCCTGCATCTCACAGTCTCGCAGTGACTGCTGACTAGAGTATGTTACCTCTCACTTGTAATGTAATTCCTCACATTAGTTAGTATAATTATGTAATACAGGTACTTGAACGAACAACAAGTATAATACTCCCGTCCCTACATTGTGACCTCGTCTGTACTACCCACTGAACGAAATAATTCTCCAAGAGCAACAGACAATGTCGAAAAAGAAAACTATTTGAGTAAAATTGTGCCTGTACACTGCACACCTGTACAATCTTCAGCGAAGAGAGGCGTGAAAAAGATACATCTATCAACAAGTGTACACATGATCATGATACAAGTATAATATTTCAACATCCAACACTTCACGCCGGCGCCATACTTTAATTTCTCCGTCGTATGATTGTGTGATTCAGTGAAAGAATTGGAGCGTTCAGTGAAAATGTCCGTACGGTCGCCCGCGCATGCACTGCAGCGTTTGATCCTCACGCTGTTACGTTGGTGCGTAATCTGTGGGTTGGACTGTCGCGTACATTACTTTGGTAGTCGGACTTGTGTCTGAATATAAAGAGAATCATACTACCTTACGGAGTATACTAGGTTTATACGAACTCTCTTACAATAGTATAATAGAGTTGAGTTTTCAGTGCTCTATCTTCTTCAAAAGACTGCTACTGTTGAACAAAAGCCTCCCCCTTAGAACGCCACAATGTACGACAATAATACATAACAAGTGCTCTATACTATATTGGAAATAAAAAGTTATGAATTTAAGTTTGAGATAGGGTATCAAATGCAAATAAAGGTTTCAAATTACTATTCTATAAAAAAAAATAACAATTTACCAAAATAATAAACTCAAAAATGAACTATTGACCATCTCTATCAAAATATAAACTTTCACGTTTATAACTACAAGCAGATACACAGCGTATTTACGCAAAACGTTGTAAGTTATGACCGGCACGTCCCAGGTGTTATGTTTTATATACATAGGGCTATATACAGCGATGTATTTACATATCTCGTTGTTTATCTTTACTAGGTAATAAAACGTGAGCGCTACGAGGGTAACACTTTCTTTAGTAGGACTGTCTTCGGAGGTCAGAGAATATTTGAATAAATGTTTGCCGAGTGTTGGTGATATTAAGTTTCGAGTTTATGTAACTAGAAACAGCGACTCCATCTATGTGTAAGATTATTTCGAGTCTTTTCCAGAATTGAAGTAACCTATGTCCATGCTGAAGGTCCGTGCTGAATATTGGTGAAAGGATTGAGGAAATCGGTTGGATAGTTTCAAAGATTACGTCTAACATACGAACATAGGAACATCACTGTTTTATTATATCGGTATAGATGTGTTGATTACAAAATAAGTGTTAAAATTAATTTCAAAATCAATATTTGCTTAAAATAACATGTAGTTTTTGGTAGTTTTGTAGGATAAAGAATTAAGCATTTACTCCTTTGTTATACCTGTGATCGAATCGTGAGTTTTCACAACAAGCCACACCAACAAAACGGCTGACATATAAACTTTTTCGTAACTAAACGGAACCCTAACTAGGTCGGCATCGCTTTTCTGTTTCACACAGCGCGTTTTCCTTCCATTGTGAGGTGAAAAAGCCTCTGTTCTCACGGGGTGATGTCGAGAAACCCCGACCTATATTGTGCTCTGTTATTAATTTTCCTCACTTGTGTAGCGATGTCTTTGACCTCATTAAACAGAATGGATGGTTTCTTTCGTTTATTTTGTTCTTTTTATCTGTTCAGTAAGTCGTGGGGAAACTTTTTTACTGGAACTGTCGTATTGTGCAATGTTACTTGTGATCAAATTGTCGGAGTATTAGCGAGTTGATAATGAACTTGTGATAGCCTCGACAGATAGTCAAGACAATACATTTGAGTTTTCTTTACATGAATGATAACTGAAAAAGCTGACTATAACATTATTTTTGATAAGTAATATAATTCATATATCATGTGATAATATTACGCCATTAGTCCAAGGAAGCTCTTAAAGCTCTTAAATTGAAGAAAAAGAAGTCCAAGGAAGCTGGGGGCGTGTCTAACGCTGGTAGTAAGCTGCAAAACATTTACAGTCTGAAAACCTTCACATTTTAACCAACGATGCGGCCTCTATTTACTGTTTCGCAATCTACATAATAACTTTATTGTTTGTATTACATTTTTGTTATCACAGATGGTAGCGAATTATGTAATTTTTTTTTTTCAAACGTCCCCACACTAGGGATTTGTCCTGTATCGTGGGTGCGTTTCACAAACCCCTAGACTCGGGATAAACATCTGCGGTATAAATAGGAACGAGGCTCTTGAAACTGCAGCATTTCTCTCAGTGAGAAGCCCACAGTCATTTGTGACGTCACCTCTACTCGTCTTCTAGTCTGTATGTACGACAGACGTAAGCCGGTACATAATATATGTATAACGTAAATATATTACAAGCCGGTGGAAACTCTCCTTTTCTAGGGCTGCACGTTTCACTTTCCATGGTGGCCGGCCGGCGGGTCGGCGACCGCACCCTGCGCATCTATGACACGATGTATTATATACAGAAGATACACTCTGTACTAAATTATATTATGCACTGCTGTAATAAAATATATTTCTACTCATTGCTTGCTTAAAAGGAGATCTCCAAACCTTGTGTGTAACCGACCTTATGTAATTGAAATAAACTTTTTTTTTTTTTTTTTTCATTACGGATTGACGTTGAAACCTAGGTTTGTCAACGTGCAAAACGAACTGTTAGATGTGGACTATTATGTCCAATTATTGTGAGAAGCGTGAGAAGAATCATGGCTTAATCCTAGTCGGGTGTTTTTGATGCTTCAAGGTGCAATGCATGAGGTTATTATCTTACTCCCACAGTTGCGGATTACGAAAGAAAGCATCGTAGTATTTGTATCGTACTGTATGTTTAAAGTGGGCCTTCTACATTTCCCTACAGTGTCCGTTGCGCCCGCGCATACGGTCATTAGCTAATTTTAATTAACCGATGAACAGATAGGTGTAATGTGTTGTGTTCTTAATGTTAGAGTGTGCTGTGGCCTGCGGGTACGTTACTAGCTTTAATTAAGGCTTACGTTTCGTGAAGCAGATAAGGATAGCTTGTAACTTGTCGGCTTGTTATTAGAGCACAAAGATAGTTGTTCTCATGATGGAGAAATACATTCTAAGACAAATGTATATTTAAACTTTCTTTACTATAATAACTTTCGTGAGTGTTATCCATATTATCTACTATATATACCCGACTAGTGAATACTCGGGATCGTTGATATTCGGGAATGCCCGACTAGTCGGGCATTCCCGAATATCAACGTGAGTACAACCGGTATATATAGTAGATAATATTAAACTTTCTTGTTGTTAAAAATATAACTTTTATATTCGCTATAAGAATATGTAACATTTTTAAATAATAATGTAAATATATGATGTAAGTAATGTATTGTAATATTTGTTCGACGTTGACGACGTTGCTGTGCATTAATTAGACAGGATAATCGTTAATATAGGTAGGTACTAAGCATAGTCGGTAAAGCCTCAGGTCAGACATGAAAGACCAGATGTTTTTGACCTGTGTGTCGGACTAACACAGAGAATAATGCCATCGAGCATTCTGTATTCCGTAGTGTTGCGTAGTGCGGAACACTGACGGTAAGTCTCTTTACCTAATGTTGAATTGTATGGGTGAGGGGCATCTATTTGAGAGTTTACTAATTCGAAATACACATCACCATCAGAAGGGGAGGGGGGGGGGGGGTGTTGATGATGTGAAGATAATGCTGCCCATCTTCTGAACCACGGAATCAAATGAGGAGGTCCTTTTCTGACATGGCACTTTATGGGCCAGGATAGCATCTTGCAATACACAGTATTCATCAATTAACAGGCGAATCCAGTACACACTACACACAAGAACAAGACACAAGAAATCAGAAAGTCTACATATAAATAAATTACGAATAAACAAACATTGCACACCAAGACTTGTTCGAGTGTTAAGTGACTCATAAATCAGTGTCAAGGCGCCTGCGCCGAGAGGAGGATCCGCGTCGTGGTCGGGCGCATGCGCGGCACAGGTGTATATTGTGCCTGATGATCAAATAGATTCTAAAAGCGTGACTTCGGCAATACACAAACTGAATAGAATACTATTGTTGTTAGGAAATAGTTTTTGAATAATGTGTATATAGTTATGCCTGAATTTTCAGAGAAAAAGAAAACTGTTCCTCCTGCACGGTCTCTTTGATAAATGAGAGGATTTTTTGAGTTTGATATAATAGTGTTTTTAAGGTTTAAAAAAAAAAAATTCATCATATAAATTAGACAGGTACTAACTTATATCAGGCAATATTACTGAGTCCGTAGAGCTGTTACTTTGATAACGGAAGCCCTCGCAATTTTGTTCATTCATTAGCATAGTGTATGTTTAATTACGACAAAACTTACAAACTTTTAGAATGGTTATGGTTTAGTAAACATTATGTAATAGTTCTTTAACTTTGCTCAATGGGTATGATATTTACTATAAAAGTTGTTAATATTAATAGTTAAGTAGCGTGTGGATACTAAAGAACAGCACATTAAAACCATAAAAATATAGGGATATGGTCTCTAATGTGTATAAAAACACTTTTGAATCGCATAAACTTAAATGTTTGCCACGCTTCAAACTTGTAAACAAATCCTAACAAGAATACTAAACTGTAACCGATTACATACATGTTACATTATCATTTGACCAACTTAATACAACAAGTATTAAAAAACGGAAGTATTATATACGTATGAAGGCCTTATTACGACACCGCGGCGAGGAAACCGAATCAAAATCCAAATAAGAAAGCATCGCATTCCAATATAATTACAAAATCGATCGACGTGTTTGCTTTGGGCGCTAGTGAAAGCAATTGCGTCATGTTACGCTGATTGGTCGCCGCAGCGCACGATAGCACCCGATCGTGCACGAATCCAGCCGAACGTTCACGAAGCCACCCGAATATACCCGATATACGAAGTTTGCCGACCAACGGTTCCCACGTTCTAAGATAAACTAATGTACGCGAGTTGTAATTACTAATTAGAGAGTAAATGCTTTTGGAGTTCGACATAAAAGCTGTTGTTTGACGCAAAATATTTAATGAATGCTGTGAATTTAGCATTTTGATGGGGCCGCTCGTAATTTTCGCACGTTTGGCGTAAGTACTGAATTAGAATAATTCGACGTGGGGTGTAATAAAGCGTTACACTTTCTTCTAAATGTCCATTTCATGTTGATAAAGTAATCAACCTGTAGATAATCACACAGATGTGTTTATAATTGTGTTTGATTGCTTAATGCGGTTAATTTCGATGATAATGCATTTATTTATGATTTCTTAGTAGTCGACATGAATGTCTGTTTGATTGCGTAATTAATGTGTTTTGGTACTTTCAGTCGGTGCTCTAATACGTTTCTTGACTAGTAATTGTGGAATAAAAAGCTATCGTACTGTTATAAACCTTTAATTTGACTTGGTTAGCTACATATTATTACGATTCCGGTTAATTTTTGGTATTTTCCATCATTAATTTAATTTACTGACTAATGAGTAGAATAGAGACTAGTAAGCATTGGTCAGTTGTAACTTGAACTAAGGTTCAAAGATCAATCGGAGCCGACTCGCTATTTAGGTAGCTCGGCGAAAGCAAGCTCCGTTCTGTGTTATAAAATGATTCCCATGCTGCATTAACCTTCCTCTTAGAAACTACGTTAATATTATCTGAAGCTGGGATCTTGGATCATTTATCGTTTGTTAGGCTGTGTTTAATTATAATTGAGTCGCGTTTTCGGTCTGGAGAGTTCTACGTTTTCGTTTTCTGTTAGATACTGGGTTTCCGCATTAACTTTTAATTTGATCCTTAGCGCAAACACGCACAAAGTCACCAATTTCATTCCTTGATAGGTCAAATATTTGTTTGTTAACATAATATTTAATATTAAATTCCAAAGTTAGTCAACAATAATTATGATGATTATATTCTCTTCTACAAACATTTAGTTGGTAGGCAAGCACACGCCTACGGTTGTAACACCAAAACAAAGTAACACTGGGTTGCTGTACCGGCCATACGAACCAGTTGTGCTGCACTTTCGGTTTCCTCGACATCATTTTAATGGCACTCCGCTGGCCTAAATACGCAGTTTTAATAGCGGTCGTTATCAGCGCGTCTCGCTCTATATAGCGTCGCCATTGATTACCCGCAGATCATGCTCGCCTGAGGTAATTTAACTTTTATCTTGTTTTGGTTTGTATGCTCTATGTTGTGCTGGACGAAAAATGTGGTTTCCTACAGATCACAATGTTGGCAAATGTAATAGTGTGCAAGCACTTTAACTATCCGGAAATGCAAAGGCACTGTATAGGTTGCCCAAAGCAGATATAAATCGTAGGTCCTAGTTCTAATAATGCTTTAAGTTAAATTGCCAGTCCGATGAGGGTGACAATCACGACACAAATCATCCAAATTTTTGTCTGTGAGAGAATCGAACCAGCAATCCTTAGCGCAGCAGTCCAATTGCTTAGCCACTGCGCCAATCTGGTCGTCAAAGATTTGAAATAACTGTTATTATAAATCTTCATTTGCAGTATTAATTGTAAGGTATTTGTTAATAATGTATTTCTGTTGAAAGTTGCAGTTAAAGACCGAATGGACGCAAAATACCTAAAATATTTGAGTAATAGCCACCTGCAGCGATGACTACTGAAGCGACGCCGGCGCACAGCCCGGCGCCGGCGCACGTTAAACAGTGCGTGACAATTTTCGTCTTACTTTCAATCGTTCTACTTAATTGGGCAATTTTCTTTTGTTTTTAACAGTACTTATTAGGTAGTTTTCATTAATTGTTCTACCTGTGTTTGTAATTGTCCTACTGCGTGGCAAAGAAGAATATGAAAAGGAATCGTTTATTTGCTTGAAATAATTTGTAATGGTAATGGTGTTTACAGATACAGTCCCCTTGGCAAGACAGTTTAAGATGTGGAAGCGATTACGTGCAGAGTGATGTGGTGACTGGCTTCCATAACGTGAACTGTCCTGCTTTAACAGTTCATGGTAAGGGGGCAGTTCTTGTAAGAGTAGTCTCACATATTCCGCTTACTTTTTTAACAAAGGCGTATATTAGGTATCGCTCTGACTCGTAAGACATTAGGAACATTTACGATTAGGTTACATTAGTTTTCCTTCGCCGTAAATTAGATTAACCAAAAAAGTATATATAGTAATTGTAAGCCCAAATCTGTCGCCTGAGAAGTGGGTCGGCTAGCTATTTATGTTATAAACCTAAAAGAGGTTTGTTGACTAGATAATTTGGTACTAGAGGTAAATTAAATCTTTTTATTGACAGGTTATCCTTATGGATCCCTTTAGTGGCGTCAAAGTATAAACCGACTTCACCGACCAACAGTTATTATACCCAATTAGACATATTTAGGGACGCATTCTTGCATCTATTGAGCTACTAGAGGTTTATTGATGAATGAATGATTATTTTCCCGGAAAACTAAGCTATCTTAGTTTCAGTTAAGTTACTTTCTTACAACAAAATAAAGATGCAGTCTAAATTCGATAGTAACAGATACCTCGGCAGGTCTAATGGCACACTTTCGGTGACGTAACCCAGGTTTCACACGAGAACAGTCTTCTGTTGCGCAAGCGTCTGCCGATCGAGAAGTTTTTGTTTAATTTGTTTTGTTCTAGCATTGTTGTTCGTTTCACAATATCTATCGAACGAGGAAAACCTTGCTCGGAGGTTGGCGGGAATGTGTGACTTACTTGTTTATTTTCTATACGAATACCTAGTGTAGGTTATTAGTGGATGATGTAGAGTTTTAAATAAACATTTATATAAACTTTTTTTTGCCTAGAGTTTGACTATCCAATTTATTTGGACTCTGTAAATCGCCTAATACAGCAGATTTTAATGACCCTATGATTCAATATTGAACTAAGTGATTGCTCGAAGTATTATCAAGCAGTTAAGTAGATCACAAAAAAAAGCAAAGCTTCTGTTTGGTTTAATATGCCCTTATAAAAATCTGATTATAAATGTAAAAATTTTGGTTTACTTACTACACCGAACAAATTGTCTTTAGTTTCTTTTTGTTCTAGACTTTAACTTTCCTACTTACTCTTTAAAAGGTGTTTTTAGTCTTCTATCTTCTATTGACATCTCTATTCCTTGACATGTGAACAGGTATAATTTAATCAATTGCATTCATCACTGACAATTTTTTAAATAAATCTTTTGATATTTCGTGTTATCTTGACTTATTTTGGTTTCAAGGGTTTTAATACGACAACTTCTTCACCTTCAGAACTAGGAACTACTGAAAGCCTAGGAGACCGCATTGACCCACTAAATGTTATTCTGGTACACAAGGACAAGGTTATTATTATATTATATTGAGAACAATTACTGTATGTAGGGTTAATTAGTAGGTTGAGTTAATTCGTCAGCAATTACAAGCAGTTTGTTGTTTTATAATCATACACTTACTGTGAAATATGTGTACCTACATTTCAAACAAAGCACTAAGATGTTGTGTTGTATAATAATAGTATCTTGGTATTATACATAATATAATATATAATATAATAATATATAATTTATATTAATTTTCTAATAGGAGTTTGAATAAATAATTATTTTGGGAGTAAACATAAGATTTAACTCAAAGGTCATTCATTTATTTACGTTGTTTTAGTTTTTCTGCTTCACAGTATTTTGTTTTTATTGTTGAATCGTGCGAATACATAAATGCAAATGACTTGTTTTTAATTTACATAATGTCACACTTTTATTTATGTTAAATACCGTGGTCATGTTGTCACCAGCTATAACAATGCACTGTGTACCACCTGTTATTCCGACTGCGCGCGCATTTTATTGCAATTGATTTCTTTCCCAATATTTCCTAATCGGCATCGTGCTTGAATGTACAATTGCTCATTAAGTACTTGTATGTGGGTCGATCCTCGGTCAATGTTGTCCACGACATGCAATTGACGAGAATTTTCCTTATGAAGTGTACTTTATTTGCTCAAGTAAACGTTTATAAATAATATATTTGTTTTCCCTCCTGCTGAAGGCAGAGAGTGTTCTACATACATAATTATGTAATATTTAAAGAGCTGAGGATACCTTATGGTATTTTGCTATTGTCCAAAAAATTTATTTTTACGCAGAATCCGCTCATGCCACGATCTAAAGATTAGCCAGTTAGCAAGGTGTAAGTTAAGCTGCCTGCCCGGAACTCGCAACACGTATAGGTATGTACATAACTACATACTATTGTTTAACTACTTGCTGACTCTACTATTGAGGATGTCCAGCGGAGGGATCAGAACGCTATTCACAAAAACTAGCAGTTGGTAAATGGTAATTGAAGCATCCAATTTAACAGCATGCATCGCAATCACTACTTAATATAGATGGCTCGAACGAGAACGAATTATTCTTGCAGGCGGAGTGGAGTGCACGTTAAGCCTTCATGATACCTAAATACGTCAGGCAGACTCTGAGGAGTCAACTTCGCGAGTGGGCCTAGTTACCGGGCCAAACTCTACACCACGGCATGATACCTTATAATAATTGGCTCGTGTTGAAGAAATACGAAGAAGAAGAATAAGGAAACTGATATTAGGTCCTCTGAAAGAGAAGGGATGTCCGTCGATGCAATTGGGTGTAAATAAAAGTCTGTTATAATTTATAGACTTAAAACAAGGATTTCGCGCAACATATAAAACATAACATAACACGCCTTTATTCGCCGAAAGGGTAGGCAGAGGTGTATACGTATAGTACAACCAAATTCTGCCAGTTATGTTATAGGTTCTCATGTTATAGCCTATTCCTATTAACTGCGCAATGCCATTTATAAAAACTAATCATATCAAATGAGATTGAATTTAAAGGTATATTTTACCCTAGCACTAGTAGAACATAAGTAGGTACGTATCTTTTTAATTCCAGAAAAGATACGTCAAAATATTTAATGCGGCGTTAGCGATATGCTTTTGATCTATCTACGTGTAGCACTTTGTATCATCTAATCGCGTCTCAAGATCGCGATGTGCATCAGTTCCCATCGCTGCAGCTTATCTCGGAGAACATCAGCCTATTTTGTATGTTCAGTCTTTTACACCTTAGTCGCTACAGAAATTATTATATTACGATTATGTTTATCTTTGTCCGGCTAAACCCTTGCACATCTGTAGGATATTTATTTTATTGGGGAAACATTTTGATTACATTTCAAGGGAGCTTTTGAGCTTTATATTGCTGAGGTAAAGATTTTTACTCTTTTTATTTACATAAAATATATATATTTTTTTTTAATTTTTACCTACCTTGTTTTTATCGATTGAGATATGACGCTATATTATGACATTATTTATACATAATATTACTGCTTTCATATAATTGTATTATACCAAACCCAACAACTGACCGGCTATCTACCAGCGGCCGCGTCGGAAAGTCCAAACATTACATAATACGAGGGTACTATAGTAACTATACTCACAGTGCGCAATGTCCCGTCGCGTAGAAAGTGAAAATATCAGCGGCGCAAGCGCATGCTCCGCCTGCACTCACTTTCCTCACACCACTCTCACTCGGATCCCAAGCTTGCACAGTTCAAAAATATTTCAAAATAATATAAAAATTAAAAAAATATTTTATTAAAACACTACGAATTCGCTTTTCCGAATTCAAAATTCAAATGCGATTCTTGCGCGGTTCAATCGTGCGTTTTCGTGCGTGGTCGGGTGTTGTCGGCAATCCACGCCGGCGCGTCAGGTGCGACTGTCGGTGAGAGCTGCGCGGGCGCACCTCGTGTTGTGTAACTCTCCACCGAGGTGGGATGGTGTGAAGATTTTGACAATTTTTTTGAACATTCCATTCGATGTGAATCTGGGTCTCGTTACATCATATCGGTTTTGGATATTTTCTCTTCATATAGATAATTTATTTTGTCTCCGGTTTTGGCGATTATGTATTTAATAGACCATCTTATTACCTAAACTTAATATTGATCAGAATCAATTTAGACATATATATTTTAATGAATATATTTTTTTATAATCGAGTAGCTTGTTTACTTGATCATCCTCTTTATCTAACAAATGGACCGTTCTCATTAGAAAGTGGTCGACATAATGTCCTAAACATTTGCCCGTCACCGTCTAAACCTAACATTTCCGAAACAAAGCTCTGCATGTAGTAAGCGCGCACTCAGATGACGCAATGACCGGACGCGACAATTACCGGAGAAAACTCGTCCGGCAGCCGGCCGGGCTCGCGTGCCGGACACGAGCCGGCCACCTGACACCGATGCGTGACAGGTACAGCGATGGGACAGGTGGCCTTTTTAGGTGGGTTGCCTTTTTGGGACACTGGTTTAGATAGATGTTGGCTGCGCTCTCATGATTTATAGTGACTGTATGCAAATATAAATCGAGCGATTTGAATAAATAACGATTTGATGACCTGATTGGCGTAGTGGCTAAGCGATTGGACTGCTGTGTTAAGGGTTGCGGGTTCGATTACCGCTCAGGGTAACATCTTGTGAAACCGCAGATATTTGTACTGAGTCTGGGAGTATGTGAATGTAATATTTCATGTTTTTGTGAAATGGACGGAACGGAACAGTAGGGCGACGTTTGTTTAAAAAAAAAAATTTACAGTATACTCAAGTTAACGAAGCATTTCATAGACCGTGCGTAATGTTCGTGTTGTGATTGCTGCAAGTCTTGGCTCATGAACCGTTAAGAATCAGTTAATGCTCACCAAAAACTGATAAGCAATAGAATTAGGTTAAGTACGAATTTAACCTAAATATGGCGGCCAGGTGTTGCAACTGCAAGGCGTTACTGAATGAATACATTTAATGAAGGTCACGCATCGTATTAACGGCGCAGAGAGTAGACGCTTGGCCACACAAGAAAGCTCCAAAAACCTGATAGGCTGCTGTGGTTATAAAGAAGAACCGAAAAAGGTACTCCTGAAGGTCTATTCTAAATGTCGGGCAAAGTGTTACTGGATTTTTCCATGAAGTAATTCTCAGTAACAGCACGGAGTCTGGATTTGTGCCTATTACATTGGGAAGTATAACATAACTGCTGAAATGTGGGTGTACTTTACAGTCTCCTCTGCCTACCCCTTCGGGGAATACATGCGTGATTTTATGTGTAATTATGTTATAATTTCACTCATCATGACATCCAGGTAGGCAGCTAGCTATCTTTTCTTTTTTAATACTCTTTAACACCACTAAGTTTTTATCTTTAATAAATATACTGCATCATACATTTCTCGTTATACTTAAACGAGTTGTAAAAAATAGTTATATGTTTAATCTCGCGTCATAGAAAGTACCTGTTAGTGCTGTCAAGAATTGGATTGTAAGTTGTAACCAAGTTTCTGCAGACACTCGGCATTATCGAGCGATGACGAGCAAGCTTATTACGATGCTGCATTCATGATCGTAGTCTTGTTGTAAAGCTGCAATGCTTTATCAGTGTCTAGATCTCTAGTGGTTTGGTGGCATTACAAGAATCACACTTAATACATATTATAAAGGCGAAAGTTTGTGAGTGAGTATTTGTATTATTTGTCACTTCTTTACGCTCAAACGGCTGGACCAATTTTGCTAAAATTTGACACCCTGGATTAACACATAGTCTACTTATTATCCCGAAAATATGTAGCGGGTAACCGTTGGACAGAGCTAGTATAAATTAATAATTTTGTTGCTTGAAATACCGTCTTACTTTTTTCGTGGCAGATGAGCAAAGTAGAACAAAGGCAAATGATTAGAAAAATGGAAGGTTGAGACTATCACAGTCCACAAACGTGATTTTTAGTACGTCTACTAGAAATCACATTTTAAATTATAGTACCATAAACACTGAGAGAAAGAAATAATGTCATTGGCAGGCCTTATGAAGATTTTAATGTCATTTTAACATCTCTACATTAATTTTATTATGATCAACAAATGGCGACCTGATGTGCGCAGTGGCTAAGCGATTGGACTGCTGCGCTAAGGGTTCGATTCCCGATGGTACAAAAAATCTGCAGATGTTTGTCTCGAGTCTGGGTGTTTGTGTATGTGTTATTCCATGTTTGTGAAACGCACCCAGGATACAGGAGAATATCCAAGAATTTAGGAGATATGTTTCTTAAAAAAAAAACATATTTCTGATTACATCAGCATTATAGGCATACCTAAGGGAAAGGCTTTTGTTTAACAGTGGACGTCTTCCGGCTGATGATGATGATAGACATTTATAGTTAAAATTATACGTGATGGATGATTCCAACTGTAGTAAGGTAACATCTTACCTTCAAACAAGTTCTAGACTTAAAACCCATCAACTCTATAAAAGAGAGATTTGAAAAAATGCAATTTCTAAGAATGACGAGCAGTTATTAAATCTACATACTTTTTATTAGATCGACCTTTTACTTTCCAATTAAATATTAATCAAATAATTAATAAATAAATGATCTGACAGATGTATCTGACTGGTTTATTAAAGGATTGGTGATGGGTTCAGCACATGTCTAGGTATAAATGAAGTTGATAATCTCTCACTCGGTAGCGACGTGCGACGTATCCGGTTCACGAGAGGCTCGCACGGAGGCTGTATCGGT
Organism: Abrostola triplasia; assembly: GCA_946251915.1. Taxonomy (NCBI): domain Eukaryota; kingdom Metazoa; phylum Arthropoda; class Insecta; order Lepidoptera; family Noctuidae; genus Abrostola; species Abrostola triplasia. The sequence goes on along the minus strand of OX276434.1, from coordinate 291,829 downwards.
GTCGTCTGTGCCAGTTAGCACTCTGTACATACGTAATTATGTAAGTAGCATGTAATACGTTATGTATGAATACCAATATCATTACAGCCGTGAATATTAATCAAACTGTCAACGATTTAATCAAATATACAAGTTTTTGTGGTTTTCAAACCCCGCTGGTTAGCATGCGCACGAGTGTAAATCCTAATATTTTCTCCGTCGGCAGAACGTGTGAGTTTCACAGTCACAATGTATGACTCGGTGATATATCTGTCTATGCCCTGCGGGTAATCGTATTGTCTCTTTCACATTCATTTTGGTTTTAAATTATACGTACCGTATTACTATGTCAAAAGCGTTTTTATAAACTTTTAATATGACCGACTCTTGGTTTGTGTGCATGTGGCTCTAATCCTGATTTAATCTATTATTTACTTAGACGTTTAGTTTCCCTCTGTTACCACATGTGTATAGTGATATTTTCAGCAATATAAACCCACCAACAATTTTCCATGTAGACTTCATATTGTTTATCTCTCGCTAAGTTTAAATCTTCAATCCAGTAGTCAAATTGTCTTTCACACTTGCTTTCTCTACAGCAATCTTGTATAAACTAAAACCCAATTAAATACACATTACAATTACCGATCTCCAACAGATAGAGTCTACAAAAAGACTGGCCAACTCTACATTTCGCTCATTTGCACTAACCTATGCTAATGTTCATGAAGCATATGATGGGATAATTGCGATGCGCGTAATCATAGCATTGTGTAAGATTTGATGTAGCTGGAGCCCGCTGGGTGGCGACAGTGGTAGGTCCTTCAACTTTCTCCGGAGAACAGGGTTACCACGCTCTAGGCTTTATTGAACCATGCTAGGGTTAAGTCTTGTTTGCATTTCCTATTTATTGCCAGCGTAAACTAATCAAGTTAGATAATGCCGGTAGTGTGAAAGTGCGTTTACTAGATGCATAATATTATCCATAAGCAACGTCCTATAAGTATCAATGAAAGGCAAAACAAATATTCATAGTAATTATAAACTTATAAAAAATTCAAACGAGTTTTCGCCATAGTAAAAAGTACTAGTATTTTCCCTGTCGAGTGTGTCAATTTGCAGACTCATAATCTGTTTAAATACGTATTATAAATTTATCTTCGGTTATATATATGTTTTATAGTTATATTATACTTCATTATATTCAACGTAGAGTCAACTATACCTGTGATATAATTTTCGTTTAGTCGTCAGTTGTACGGCTCTATGCGGAGGCACCAATGTCTTGGTTGTTGCGGTCGAGTGAAGAAAGTGTCACCTTTAGCTCTTGATGTAACCGAAGGGATCCTTGTCTGTTGCGTCACACTGGGCTTGTAGTTACGCTTGTTTGATTTGTTACGTGGTTTAGTGAGTTGGCTTCAATGAACTGTTATGAATGAATGGTTCGTATCGTTCAAAGTGGCGGTGTGACCTCAATAATTTGATGGTTCGTTTTTGTGGAGTAGGTGTTGTAAGTCGTTTGAGACTTATTTGACTTTTGTAGTCATACATATAATATAAATGTAATAGTAATACATACATCTTCTTCGTATCAAATGGTTGATGAACAACCTGGTGTCAGAGTTTAAACCGTCTTTGGCATCTAACATAGTTTTAATCACCGTTGAAAAAGATCTTAGGTGATGCGTGAAGGTTTCCTCACGAAACACGATTTCCTTCATATCTACAGACATGCTTTAAATACATTCGTATGTCATATGATTTATATGGAGTTAATTTTGTAATGCCCCTATAATTCATACAGACAAGCGAACAGAGAGATATGCTAAACACTTGAATGTTACCCAATACGACAATCGGCAACCCACTCATGGCAGGCACGGGATCCGTGCTAGATAATATACCAGGACCTGACCTAACTACGTCCGGGGTGAACAAAGACAACTCGGTGACATTTCAAGTGTATCTTACCATACAGCTGAACCTCGCTGATGCCTCGATCATGACAGCCTCCGAGTACCGAGTGGTCACGTGCGTGCACATCACATAACGCGGTATAACCGGACAAACGGAAGCAGCCCGTGTGCGCCGCGACCACGGTTCACAACACTCGAGGTTTATGATTGGTACGTGCTAAGTGAGAATACGTTCAAAATGTTCAAATGTATTATTATTTAACTTTTAAATGTTTTTTTTTCTGTAAACAGGTTGTAATAAACACGTAATATTGTATCCTTCTGAGGTTGCTTGCTTGGTCTAGACCAGCTTTTTTCTTAATGATATCGAATTCGTTTGTTCCCTACTTACCTTTGCGATTTTGCCTTGAAATTAGTTGTCGAGAGCAGCAATTAGGTACATTATATGTATGATATACTGTTTTATTATATGTATAGATTTATTCCAGTTAAGCTCTATTCCGAAGAAACAAGCAGTAACCAACATTAATCTTTAATGTTTGCATGCTATGTGTTAGCGAAACATGATCGTACTTATCTATAATTATTTACAACACCTTTTATACGATAATTTATGAAAATAAATTATTTACTGACTTAATTCATTTTTATGGAGAAAATCTAACCAGACACTCCATGCAGGAAAATTAACTGAAGGGAGAAGACGGTTTTTGGTTGGACGGTTATATGTATGATGACCAGATAATACAATTTTTTTTTTTACTAAGCTTGTGCAGTCTATCGCACAAACTTCACAGGAGCATTATAATTCCCTTGCGTGGTACAGCGTCACAATACCACGTAATTCCCCAGCTCCGCTGGCAGCCACAAAAACTTTCAAAGGCTTCATAAAATTAATTCGCGTCACTTTCCTCACTCCGGTCATCTACTTCCGTAGACAAAATACCAAATGTTGTGTAACGAGAAATCTGTTTTGTTTGATATTATTCTGCGCTTGCGACGGTGAGCTGAATATTAATGTGTCCGCGTTTATGAATCTGATTGTTTTGCATGATTTTGGGGCTGGAGATTAGTGATTGGGAATTAATTACTGTTGTCGCCACGGCGCGGCGTCGGTCGGTGATACGCGAATTTGCGAATATCGGACGGTAATAATAACGGTATGTATAGGTTATCACATTGTTGTGATGTTTAAAGTATAACGTAGTTGTTATTATTTTTACGGCAGCCTGGACCATGCTGTATTGTCGCTACGTTTGATATTGGCGGACGTGCCAGTATTAGACACAAAGTAGATGAGTCTATGGCATTAAGTCCGCCTCTATACATCTTGTAAATTTGTGCATAAAGTATAAATAAATGAGCAATGATAACCCGCCTTTCTGTTGTTTAAAAGTATAGTCTTAGTATTCGTTCCTTGTATATGCTTATAGCCTTTAAAAGTACTTTCTATAACTGTGTCTTTAGGCAAACAGATACATATTAGATTTGAATTTACCTATGATATCATTATAAGTAGGCACTTCGGCAGTAGCGGTGTCTATGTACCTTATATTATGATAAGCTTGCTACGACACTAATGAGAAAAGAGATGTCTCTATGGAAAGTACAGTCAGCAACACAAATAGGTAAATGAAATGAGAAACTTAATGTAGAAAAACAAAAGCAAAAGACCATCAATAATCATAGTTTCTCATTTATATCATAATAAAAAAAATGGCCTCGTTGGTCTAGTGGCTGCTAAGCGCGACTGCTGAGCACGAGGTCTTAGGTTCGAATCCCGGGTCGGGCAAAGTGTTACTGGGTTTTTCCATTAGGTAATTCTCAGTAACAGCACGGAGTCTGGATTTGTGCCCGGTTAATGGCAATAGGCTCGCCCCCTATTACATTGGGACCTAAAACATAACTGGCGAAATGTGGGTGTACTATATGTGCACCTCTGCCTACCCCTTCGGGGAATACAGGCGTGATGTTATGTATGTATGTATGTAAAAAAAATGCTTTAGACATGCGGAGATAAAAAAAAGTATATGAGAGAATCCAAAGATTTCAGTAGATAGGAATTAAATTGATATTCAATTACTAGTACGGTGAAGTACTAAAATGTCCAGGCACTTTACCTGCCGACTGTACCACTCGGTAATATATTGGACATTACAAGTAAAAGTTATTAAATTATTTGCCTCTAATATAAACAATTTTAAAGTCATCTTCGGTCGCTTGGAAAGCGGTTTGTTAGTTACACCACGTCTTCTGCCTATCCCGGAGAAAACAAGTGTCAGACGAAAGTTGATGTCATCTGATAGTAATTGTGAAGACATGACACTACATTACCTCGTCCGTCTGTGTATGACGCGGGTATTACTTAAACCAACGGGTGTTCACTGACCGGCCGGTGGATGTTGGTGCTACAGTGACATCCATTGCTCATTGTTATATAAAATATAATTGTTGTATGACTATGAATTGGCACCATAGTTTGATGGAATTTGCAACCGAGGGTCATCATCAACGGAAGACGTCCACTGTTGAACAAAAGCCTCCCCCTTAATACGCCACAATAAACGACAACTTGCACAATGGACGAGATGATGTCGCGTAGTTTCCCGAACGCTTCTCATCCGAGTTGGTTTATTCGGGTGACCTCTTTGTCCAAATCGGACCGGCCAAACTGAACAATTTTGACAGCCTCGAGGGTATCTTACCCAACGACAGCCGGTACGGGTGTGACATAGTCTTTACCGTGGTTGGTTAGTGAAAATAAATTAAAGGAATAAAAGGCTTTATTTCTGAATAGTCTATTTGTAATTTATTTCTCTTAGCTCCGGAAAGGCAATGATTTCTGTAGATAATATTTCAGTACCTATTTTATTAGTTAGTGTCAATTGGTAATGGCAAACACTATACATATAGAGCAATCAGATATGTGGGCTTGCTTTAGACACCTTACAACTGGCTTTATACCCAAGTGTCAGATAAATTTATTAGTATTCCGAAGCAACCGTCAATGGACTGCAAATATATACCCAAACCTTTGGTCAAGTTTTGCATCCCAAACATTGGCCACCAACATACGACCAAGCTATTACCCTGTCAATGGGTCCCATTATACTCATGATGAGAGAGTGTTTCAGCCACTTTTACTTCAAACATAATAAGTGATCGTTCATTCAGCCGGTCATGGTGTTAATTGTTTTAATTAAATAATTCATCTGCCGATAGTTTCTATTCGGTATGACTCAGGCTCAGTAATGAGAGGTATGTTGGAGTTCGACTGTTTGTGTCCGAGAGGTCGCGGAGTCCGGTATTAGTGGCGTAACTGGTACATCCTCGTATATAGGAATCTTCATTTCTAATGTAATATGTTTGATATATTTATCTTTATCTATATAATGATGGGGAACGTCAGAGTTGCGGGCAACCAGTGGATGCTAATGGCAAGCTGTTGTTCATTGTGACGTCCTATTGGGGAGCCTTTGTTCATCTGTGGACGTCTTCCGGCTGATGATAATGTTATGTAGGTCATAAGGTCCTGATAATGGCTGGTGAAGAGCAATAGGTAGCCAGCTGCAGCATTGACATTCTTGGAACCGTGCACCTACCATCTTGACGTTTCATAAGCCTGTATTTGGTTTATATGAAAGGAAAACATTTTGAATTTGAAACTGACGAGAGAAATGTGTATTCAGCTTTGCTTACCCCTTCATCTGTAGAATACAGGCGTGATATATCATGCAATGCCTAGAATTATCTAAATACCGTATAAGACAATTTTAGATTATTCCACACTTAGCTGGAATTATTTACTTGGCTGTTTTTTCCGTTCAATTATCCGAATACAAGTTAGCCAACACTTTCAAATCCCGTCACATAATAGACTCGCCAAATATTTCGCACTGCCGGCCGCTATGTAAATATCATAATGCCGGGTATTTTCACTTGAAGAATGTGTTCTATGATATAATGAGAGGCTTCATCTGATGATTCACGGAAACTGGATGCAGATCTGGGTGATAAGGATGTATGGTTAGAAGTTCGGTTGGATTGTAAACTATTTGTTTAGGTAACACGCTGCTCCTTCTATAGGAATTTCTCGCGGATCGTAGAGTCATTTTATGGACACCCCATTTGTAGCACATGCATAAATAGAACTAGGTATAGTCAGCATCATATGTAGCTAAAAATGTTGAGAAACCTTATGTTTAATATGAAAGAAACAAACATCAATTCAAGTAATTGTTTCAAATAATATAAACGTGCAAATAATGATCTGAGATTATTTAGGACATTTTACTATCGATTGGACTGCAGCGTTAAAGGTTGTTTGGGGTTCAGTTTCCGTACGGGACCAATAAATATATATTTTTTAAATATTTTTTTATATGTCTGTTTGTTTCAGCTAATCTCCGAAATAACTGGAGCGATTTTGACGGTACTTATACTGGCGGATAGTTGGAACCAAACGGCGGGCATAAGCTATTTTACGGGAGCTTATTAATAGATAAATAAGTTTATACAAAATCATAAGTTAGGCGAATTTTCAGTTAGGTTACTTTCTTTCTGGGGGTGGGGTTCGTAACTTTTATATCACATGAGTTTTGGAAAGAAAGAAAGATATTCGCGCGCCGTTTATCCTGGTGTTACATGACGAGAGAAACGGTGCTGTTACTGTCTTGTTGTAATACTTTATGTAAACAGGCTCCGCTCTGTAATTATGAATGAAAGGCGACTCGCGCGCATGGAACTTAGAAATAAAAAGATTCCAATGGAAATATTTACTGTCTGCAGTCTAAATAGTCGAGTTGTTGCTAATCTGCCTGTCGACTATAATGTTGTAGGTTCGATTCCAGTTAGAAAAAAAGTGAATATTTTCAGTAGCAGTCCAGAGTTGGAGTGTACATTTTCATTACGATAGCACGTAGGTTAATGTTATAACATAAGAATTAAATGAAGATGCGATATGTACAAAGCTTGTCTGCCTAACATTGTAGGGATTCTCTCTATAACTGTTCTAATTTAAAAAGGTAGGTAGGTACCTACAGACGGAGAATACAAGCGCCTGCGTAGGCCTAGGGCCAGCACACATCTAGCAAAGTGAAAAACAACACAGTTTTCCACATTCAAAGAAATATTAACCTTACGTGCATTGAAATTAAGTTATAAATAACTATGAACATTACTGAGTTTGACAGTTGGCCGAGGTGAAAAATGATAGGGGTTGGTTTATTTACTTTCAACTGTATGTCAATGAACGATAGGTTGATATTCATTTGGCAGTAGAAAGCTGCTCTGCGCTGCGCTTTATCCGATGTGTGCCGGCCCTACGAGTGTATACTCTTTCTTCTTCATTCGTTTCAATCTTGATCTAATTACATCTTGATAAGTCCAAATTCTTTTGATTCCATACAAAACAACCACTGAAAAAACCTCCAATTACGACTAAGTACACAAACACTCAGTTGACCACGCCGCGTCGCTCAGTTGACCGGATGTGGCACGCAAGCCGACATCCGGCCACAGTTTAATTGAAAACTATCGCATCGAAATGTATAGTGAATTAGTAATACCACCATTAGCAGCCATTAAAATAATGAAACAACTCAAACTAACAAGTAACGGGTTTCTCTAAATAATTTGTAAAAGGTATTAATTAATTATCTCCGTACTTTTTAATTCGCACTAATTAAACCTAATTTGAAAGCAGCGACTATTTCTGTAGACGTTGTGGACTTACTGTGACTACAAAGCCGTAGTGGCACAATGGTTAATAGTATTCGGCGTTAATATAACTAGTTCGATTCTTGCACGGAAGTAATATTTGTGTATCATTATATTTAGAGGTTTTCACCCTTCTGAAACTCAACTGGTTATTTGTCTGTCCAAGTATACTCTTCTATCATTGAATATACTATTTACTTACAACAAAACAGCATTAAAAGAGATTTTATGACCTTACCAGTTCTCTCTACAACATAACCTTTCCTGAATATGGGCGTGATGAAATATGTATTGATATTAAAATGTAGTTAAATCTATCTAAATCAAGTCAAAAATTTTTCGTAATATTTGTTATATTACGAAAAATTTCTTCAAACTCAATTCGTCGAACAAAAGACATCAACGCGCTAACACAACAATTTTATTTCACAACTAAAATACATCAAGTAAGAAACCTCCTCCGCTTGTCATCAGTCCCCTGGTTGTATGTGAACAGCCAGCGCAGCATCCTCCACAGAGCCTCCGTGTCCTCGCACTGGATCTTGTAGCACGGCTTCGTGCGACGAGGCTTCGACGATGCTCTACATATAAACAAATATATTTTTTTTAGTTTTCTTGTTGGTCTAGTGGTTGCTAAGTGCAACTGCTGAGCACGAGGTCCTGGATTTAAATACCGGGTCAGGTAAAAATGTTATTGGGTTTTCCATTAGGTAATTCTCAGTAGCAGCCCGGCGTCTGGATTTGTGCCCGGTTGATGGCAATAGGCCCGCTTCTTATTGCAGCATATATACTAGCGGGTAATATGACCATAGTCGAGGGCCCGTACTCACGTCGCGTAGTTCCTCTCGGAGTGCAGCTCACACAGCAGCCGCCGCCGGCACCGCTCGCTGATAGGAGCCACGGAGGCCGCGCCCCCCACACCCCCCGTGACCCCCGGCAGCCCCGCGCCCCCGCCGGGGTCAGAGCGCCGGTACGGCAACGAGGTGGGTTGTCTGTAACAAATAATTATAAGCTACTGAGACATTCATACTAATTATAAAAAGTCAAGTCTAAATGGCCATCGGCCCGTCCCTAAGATGAATGAGGTATTTAAAACACGACCTGATTGGCGCAGTGGCTAGGCGATTGGACTACTGCGCTATGGGTTGCGGGTTCAATTCCTGCACGGGATAAATGTTTGTCTCGAGCGATCCACAGATGTTTGTCTCGAGTCTGGTTGTTTGTGTGTAATATTTCATGTTTGTGAAACGTACACACGATACAAGAGAAAGGCATAGTGTGGGGCGACGTTTTTTTAAATAAGTACATATTTCACCCAGATATACTCTCACAGAATACGACCAAGATTATATACATACTGCAAGTGTACACGTAGTATATATAATACAGGAGCAGTGCACGACACGTTTAATTTAATAAATCTTTCACTAATTTTCAGAAATGTCAAGGACGTTACGACCTCTCATTCAGTTTCTCCTTTCACTTTATATTCACGTTACTTCGCGCCGATAACGAGTGTTTTATACCGACAAACATTACTCTTTATAAACAATCTATTTACGTTATTGTTTGTTTATTGTACATACATACATACATACATACATACATACATATGTACGACCCCCATTCTCAGCATTTTGTACAAATTGTTGCTTACATAAAGGTTTACTTTACAAATGGCAGCATTACTTTTAGTATCAACTAACAAATGATAGCTATTATAATAAATACGAACACTCAACCGTCCAAGTTTCCCCACTGGTGTACTGGGGAATACACAATTACCTACAGAGTGTTGCGCAACACGCGGACGTGTGTGCGCGCACCTTCCGCGCACGCGCAGGTACAGTGCGCCCGCGCCGGTGGAACTGACCGACTGACACGCACTGCGGCCAAAGATATGGTTGAAGACGTTGCTTGTATATATTGGTATTGAAGGTTTCAGTGTTGGCGAAGGTAATAAAACTATAACTAGTATTCCATATTTGTCTGTAGTCGGACTTAACTTGGAAGAATAGATTATGAACATGACCATGTTCATCTACCGGCATCGTAAAGCAATTTGCAAGTGGCAAGGAACCTAATGTGGACCATATTAGTTCCCTGTTATTAGGTATGGCTAAATTTAATACAACACGTAAGCCTGGGACCCCTCCATGGATGACTGGCGTGTGGCGTGTTATGGAATGTAGGTACACGTAGATATGCATACTGTATTAAAATAATAACAGCCTATAACTGTCCTACTGCAGCCAAAGGCCTCTCCTCTTATAATCCAGAAGGATTGAGCATTGGTCGCCACGCTAGCTCACTGCGGGCGATTTCAGATGGACAAGTTTCCTTAGGATGTCTAAGACAGTATTTATGACATTGAGAAAGTCACATTGATATTTGCCTGAGTTTGAACATGCAACCGCGTGCATTCAGTATAGTAGTTTTAACTTATATACAAATAGTATTATATGTATAGTTATGGGCCTTTATGCCTGATAAACATACATAGATCCATAATTTCACGCCTGTATTCCCCGAAGGGGTAGGCAGAGGTGCACACATGGTACACACACATTTCGCCAGTTATGTTTTTTGGTTTCAATGTAATAGGGGGCGAATAATGCCTGAAATAAAAGGATATTATTTTTACTTGGCCACGATAATTTCATACATACTGCATAGTAACTCTAATGTATGTACTAGGTAGTCATAGCAGCCAACAGTTACCGATCACCGCGGAACTGCCCGCAGTCCAGGTAAAACCCCAGCTCCATCACGACCACTCCGAGTGTTTCCTCCGCTCGTAAACTTGGACTTTCTATGATAAGCAGCTTGTGTTCAGTTTCTTTCGTTCCCATATCTATTGTTTGTAAAAACTCTGTTTTAATGATTGGATTTCTAAAGCTTCGTATACAATGGATGGTAAACGTTGCGGAGGTGGTGTATTCTTGAACTTTTGCTGTGTATGTATGTGTTCTCATTCTAAAACTGTATGTGTCGGATTACCTCGGCTTTCTGTAGTACTACGGCTTTTCAGGTCATAAGAAATATCGACTAACATGGTATATAGGCTTCCGTTCAACAGTGGACGTGTTACCGCTGATGATGATGGTATATACGCCATAACATCGGATTAAACGTTTAGCGATTTAAATGTTAAAAATATAAGTACAGATGATATAAATATATAATATTATACATATATATTACAGATAAAGCCTCAGCTATAATATAGTATTTGCAAGGAGACGGTCTTTGTTATCCCAATAAGTGTCTTCAGAGAAGTTGGTGGCACAGTTGTCATATGGTTCTGGAGTTGGTCTTTTTAAAGGTCACGGGACCTCCCTTGCTCGTGCAGATGGTGACCACCGTGCACTGGGGTGGTTTTTGTAAACTGGGAGTGACTATGAAGGGCGTATCAGTAGGATAGTATACATAGCACCTAAGCCGAGTACTCGTAGCGCCATCAATCACACAATGCACGGTGCGCCTGCGCCTCACAAGGTGCGTGCATAGTAATCGCGTGCGCAGTGATATCCGCGGTTGTTACGCGTGCGATACAACGCCATGTAACCGATAGGAGCGATGAGTTACTTCCCCACTGATGCTGGATGAGCTGACCTCTATGGAGACCACACGCGGACAATTATCTCGACTCTTACATCCATTATAAACTATTTCTAATGTAAAATCGGGAATGGTTGAATTTATCATCCAACCGGAAGACGTCCACCGTTGAACAAAGGCCTCATGTTAAAAAATGTTAATAAGTGTATTTAAAATATGGCAGTCTCAGTCGCAGTTAAGACAACAGCTGTTTTATGTGTCCTTAGAACACCACAATAAACGACAACCTGCCATTTGCATCTACAGGTTACCGGCAACTCGTGGTTGAATTGGTTGTTGTTAAAGTATGACTTTTCCATAAATTCAGACATCTGCGTGCGGCCGTCGCATGACGAATGTAGCGGCGCACGCGCAAGGAAGTGCGGCGTCTGATTCCGGTTCAATTCCTGTCCGCGCTTATTCAGACTTTCAATTGCGAAATCTTTTGAGTCTGTAATTAGGTGCTTTCTTGTTGGCATCCGTGTTTTAGATAAAACTTAATTTGTTAAGATATTTATTATTTTCTTTCTCTTAGCCAACTCTACTCGTAAATTTAAGTTCATATGTTTTCCTTATGTTTGTAGCTACTCTCTCCTCAATATAAGAAATCAGTTTTATTAGTAAAAAATAACGTGTCATGTTTTGTTTATAGACTTGGATAATTATAATGATGACTAGAAGTTTGTGGATAGTTAAAATGATAACCTACTAGACTAGGCGGTTGCGCATAAGATTCTGTAGAATGCGCCTACTTACTATAGAAGTTTTGTAGTGTACGACAAAGTGTAATGCGAAATATTTACGTCTAGATTCAAAATAATTATCATATTTATCATCAACGGTAGCTTTTAAACCAATGGGTTACAAACCATCATCATCAGCTGGTGTTCTCCATAGACAAGCCTGTGGAGCGATAAACCCAGGTATAGTTGTATACTGACTGGTTGTCGTCAACGTTGTGGATGGTGATGATGCTGGGCGTGAGCGCGGAGATGATGAGCCCCACCGGGATGAACGCCGTCACTAGCCGCAGGAGGTTCTGCCACGGGTTCACGCTGCAACACATACATTAACGCCTATATGAAGTCGGGGTGTAATATACAATAGCATTACCCAATTTCGTCAGTAATCTTTGATAAAAAGCCGTTGATGAAACTATAGAGGTCGGGTACTGTCGTTTTCCAGTTAATGGATAGATACTTATGCATCTAGGAAAGTATCGTTCTTAAGTAAAAGGGTTTGTGTCTAGGGTTGTCCAACACTAGGAATGTTGTCTGCATTATAGGTGTATTTTACAAAGGCAAGATGTCGAATATCTACGGATCAAAGCATGTCCTGTGAGGGAATCGTACGCTCTTAATGCCCATGTTTAATCACTTTATTGCTATACCAAGTACTTAGTTATAATTGGATTGTCACATCACATCGTTGTGTATAATTCTTGACTGCATTAATAAGAATCCTTTCTTCGATTAGTTCTTGCAAAAGCAATTGTCAAGCAACTTACATGATAGTAAGTTCTGCCCCATACATGGTGTTATTTCCCACAATATGGTTGTTGTGACAGCCGCAGCCGGCGAGTCCACGTTTTTGTGGCGGTGGTGACATGACGTGACACAACTGTGGCGGCCGGCGACAGCGGGCCACATGTGCAGTACTCTCATGTTGATCTGACTTGGTATCTCTCACGAGTGTAGTGAGCGTGTTCTAATGGGTACGTTTTAGGTTTGTGTTTAATGTTGTAACGAGGGTGACATACATAAAGTACATTATTTTTATGTTAGTTCAAATAATTCCGATACACAATAAATAATAATTTTATTTATTTTCTCGCCACAATAAATAGTCTGTTCAGTAAGAATAAAACTAAAATCACACTATACGTTGTGTCTCTAAAGTTAAACTTTAGATTATTGTGGGAGACTGGTGCCTAAGCTAAGCTTTAAGGGCTTGTATTTTTTCTGAACCCTTTAGCTAAGATTACATATCGTACTACAAAAGGAACACTTTTTTACTAAATTACAATATTCTTTTACTGACGGCTGTATATTATACCTATGGTAATCCTAAAATAAATATTTTCCTTTATGTGGTCAAATGAATACATAACTAGGCATTTAATAATCTAAAGAAACGACTAATATACACAACGCATTCTATTACGACCTAGGTATCGAATAAGGCCCCTGCGACTATATGACTTCTAATTTTCATTTCAACATAATTCATTTATATTCACAACGTATTTGTTATTCAAATGGGGTTCTTAAGCATATTCGACGAAACAATATTTAAATTAATAGCCGAGTTGAGTCGAACACTAAACCTAACTAATAAAAGTGGTGCCACAAACCGCTGCGGCGCATTCTATTATAAAACGAATATTAATATAAATTAGTCATGACCATTAATGTATGACGTTTAACGTACGTCCGGTGAGTGAAAGGATATTTGCGGAACAAGGAGGTCATGAACATATAATAAATGTTACAGAAGAACCACTCTGTCCGATGTTAGAGATTAAGGGGCAAGACAGAAATATTACTTTTGAAAGTTGAAATCTATATCATTACGAGCCTTATCCTAATACCAAAAACTTAACTCACCCCATTTTACTGTATACGGACGGGTAAGTGGTTATAGAAATTTAAGGATATAATGGAGAAATATTTATAAAATATTTCATTCATTTATTTTTTACTTTGTAACCCCCTTTGATCCCGAAAACCAAACACATAATTACTAAACCCTTAACCCCGGCTTCATTTGATACGAAAATTATTACCTTTTATCATAGAATGTTTTATCGTGTGTTTACTTCTGACCGTGCCCGGCATGTGACTGGATCTTCTGATGTTATCAGTTACATACAGCGATGTAATTGCGAAAGCTTTCCACTTTCCTACATTGTTTTTAATAAGTATTTATTTAAGGCCGTTGTTACACCCTTCCGGAGTGACGAGGTAACATTATTGAAGTGTACTGGCATCCGTTCTTACGTCCGTCAAACATCGTCGTTTTAGCAATTCGATATTTCCTTATATCGTCAGAGAAATGTACTTAAATAATGGCGAGTACTATATGTAATTTTATTCATATAAATAATTGTGGCTATATAATCAAAAATCTTGACGCCAAAAAAACCGAAAGCAAAACGGCAAATACTTGAAACAGATATGACAGACTACCTGATTGGTACTAGTGATTAGACCGCTACATTAAGGTTTGCGGGCTCAACTCCCGCACTGGACAAATATTTGTGCTATCCACAAATATTCGCCTAGAATTTGGGTGTTTATGTATAGGTATGTGGTTTATCTGTGAACCGCACACATGAAAGTGACGATATTTATAAAGAAACAACTAACTAAAACAATAGCTCTTCTGCTGTGAAACTCACCGCTTTTTAATCCCATTCTCCTTCCCATCTTCATGGTACTGTAGACCCACATCTTCCTCACTATGTGGCCTTTCCTTGAAGGCGTCAGGAGATTTGTAGAACCCTCCAGCGGGGACCTTCACTGGGGCTTCCACTGTGGGCTGAGGGTCTTGCCAGCCTTCCTGGGTCCTAGTGTAGGTATCCTCATATTTGTAGGGAAACTCCTTATGAGTGTAGTAGATCTCTTTGGGTATTTTGTTGAAGCTCGCATGGTTGTGGTAATCTTCTGCGGAACTGTGAAAGACAATAATATTGATAAGTTATAATAATGATTCATTCTTGGTTCAATCAATTTTTTTTTTTTTTTTTAAAAAAACGTCGCCCCACACTAGGAATTTCTCCTGTGTCGTGGGTGCGTTTCACAAACATGAAATATCACATACACAAACATCCAGACTCGGGACAAACATCTGTGGGTCGCACAAAGTTTTGCCCCGTGCGGGAATCGAACCCGCAACCCTTAGCGCAGCAGTCCAATCACTTAGCCACTGCGCTAAACAGGTCGTCGTTACAAGAAAGGTTTTGCTTGTTACCAATCTACTGTGACTAACCAAAGCATGAATAATCTTGGCAAATCGTTACGTGTTTATTAAGTCATTACATTTGGGTATTGTAAGATACTTTCATTATTTAAGTCGGACTCGTGAATCATCTTGTGCATCAGGTCTTTTGTTTATATTAGTTGATTACCTCACAAATCCACTCGCTGGCTTCTTCTGGATATGTCCAAAAACAGGAATCTTGATAATCTCAGCACTGTCTTCATCAAAGAAGCTTCCTAAATGCTGACTCGGCTTGAAGTCCTTAATAACTTCTTTCTTCTCCTTCCCTTCTGAGTTAGTCTTATTATTTTCAGGTCTCGTAAGATTAGACTCAGCGAAGCCTGACTCTATCTTCCAAGTCTGAGGTTTTGGTTTGAGTGTGGTGTTGGTGCCATTGGGTCTCGCTCCAGCGTCACTTCTGATGATAGTCTTGTTGGAGACCGGATATAGGGTGGTGACGTTTGTGTTTGGTACCGTGCTGGTCTCTGAGTCGTCGGCTGAGGCTGTAGCAATGAGGAGCAGGATCCATGGGGTAAACTGTGAGATGTTAAGAGGTAGTTAGTTTTAGAAGTGGCTTGTGAGTATTCTTCTGGAGTCGAGACCAAGACTCGGTAAACATAGTGTAGGACGAGGACGACCTTTAGCTAGGTGGGGCGACAATATACGCATAATGGTTGGCAGCGATTAGAAGCGGAGGGTCGAAGATCAGTGGCGTGCTATTTGAGCGGCCTATTTCCAGTAGAGGACTAAGATAGGCTGATAATGATGGGTATTCTATATTATGTTGAATAAATTAAGTACCTACGTAATCGTAGTAATACATTCTTTAACTATGGTAGATGAATCATACCATTACTCATATTAAAAATGGCCGCCGTCAAATATTAGTAACCCACCTGTGAAATGGCTCTTATGGAGCTTGTGGATGTTAGTGTTTAGACGTCAAATACAGACGAATAAAATTGTCTACCACAGGGCTTATTTGCATGATTAGGCGGTACACGTGTCTGAAAACACAATATTGTCTCTTCTAAGATCCACTGTACCACACCTATTGACACCGCACGTCATAGATGAGCCTTGAACAGGTTTACATCACAGTGATTATAGTTGCAGTAACATCATACAAGGCCCGGGCGGAGCCAGGCGGATTCAATACAATGACAAACAACCGGTTGCCGGGAAAGTATTCGGCACGCAGATCATAGAAACAAGGGATAGGATCTTATGTAATATCTTTTTTCTAGGTACTGCCGCCTTACCGTGAACTCTTAAAACAGAACTATTGGCGTAGTGAAAGCAAGACGCCGCTACGTGCAGTGTAATGCGGTAATAAACATAAACTGTCCTGCTTAATGCCTTCATGGTAAGGGGGCTGAATCAGTTTTAGGCTGGTATAACATTTGCAGCCGCTAACGAGTCGTTCTTTGGATATAGGAACCAAAAAACATGTAAACAATGTTAAGTAAGTTGGTGGTAAAATAATATTCGTCTTCATTGCATATGAGTTCAGTTCGGTCACCATCATCATGTCGAGCTAAATTTATCTGCATATTTTTCGTAGCTTACTGGTACTCTTGTTAATATTGTGTGAATTTCATATTATATGGCATAAACATTTATCTATAGTCATTCATGTAATACATAGCTTTGCACATACAATAATATTTCCATGGCACATCTATTTGGTTTCCTCGCTCGTTGGCATGAGTCAGAGGTCACATCTTGAACTCGACGACATTGCCAGTCTTTATGTTGGCCTCCTCGTGTGTTATCTGGGAATGCGAGAGAAACCCCGCAATGACTATTTATGGTGCTAATCCTGACAAATAAGGTGGTAAGTGGCATTAAGTTAGTGATTGGACTTCAATATATAGATATTTTACATTTATTTCTCGGTTTTATCGTTATTACCGCGATATGTTTTCACTATAATTGAAAACTTGCGTCTATTGTTAAACGTAATAGGCATTTATTTCCTCAGAATTTTAGATAGTTGACTGGTAGGCCGGGTCGGTGAATTTTAATATACTTCTTTTTTATTGGCTGGCTAGATACGTGGTGTTTTATTTTAGCATGGTTTTCAGTTTTCAACATTGGGCCTCTGTTTCACTGTACAGCTGCCATAGCTACGAATGATTAAAAGCTCAAAGAAGGAACATTGCGTTAATCGGTTCGTTATTGTCTGACTAGCTTGCTACCACCTTAATAGCCTTTTATGCTAAGAGGCAATTTTGATTGCACTACCAACAAACAGTCCAGCATGTATATGTATATGACTATGTAGCAACGTTCTATAATACAGTGTTGACTGACACTCGATTACAAATGAGTGGCGCGCTTCACCCGCAGGTCACAGCAGCCAGCCATTATGTCACGGATCATTAGCTGCATACCGGAGAACGAGGCTGTTGCACAATGTTATAGCCGGAGAGATTCTCGTGGTTATGACTTGCTACGATGATGGATTAGGTTTTGTGTAGACACACTGTCTGGACTGTCACTCTGTGAGGTTTTGCCTTTTAAAGGTTTCCAAATAGCTTGGTGTTTTAGTAATCCTGGATCATCATCACATCAGCCTATTCCAGTCCACTGCTGAGCGTGGGCCTGTGTACTTACTTTTGGCCACCACGATACGAGTAATAGACCTCATAATATAGTTTAAAAACTCGGGGGGAAAAGAAAGCCTACATGAGAGACGATTCCCAGGTACCTACGCCCGACGCTGCTGGGGCGGCAATCACTACAGCATGACATGGCTTGTTTCCATGTTATAAAAAGGTAATGTTAATCTATAAATATATTATTTAGGCCAGTAATATATTGCATCTACGGCCTATTCTATAAATTAACGTGTGCGTGTGTTTGTAAAAACTAACGAGTGCTTATATAAAACTGATCATTTATGTATCCTCGCAACAAGTAAACATCAGGTAGCTGGCGGATATTTGTTTTGAGTAGTTTGTCTGTGATTAATGTTTGCTTAGGTATACATAGCTTGTTGATAAAGAGCTTTTTGAATCTTTTAAAGTAAAAACTTAAAAAGTATTGATTTATGTGGATGCTCAGTGCTCTACCAATATTAAATACATCCAAATAAACTTGTTACCACACAAGCAAGGAGTTGAAAGATACATTAGGTAACCTTAGGTACAGTCAGCATTATACATAGCTTAACATGTTAGGAAACCTTATGTTAAATAATAAAAATACAACAATTCAAGTTATAATTTTAAATTATAGAAACGTTTTGCTATATAAGAAGTTGTTCTTTAATTAATTATATGTTAAAACTGTTCAGCTGATTGTGATGCTGACTGTACCTACAGACACCATGCTGCTCTATACCCTGCACTAGTTACTTTCGCTGTCACCGTCCACAAGACTGATGCAACACATTACAATGTTATTATATTGTTAGTTATGATACGAATAACAAACACATTCACTTGCAGTTTTGCATATTATGCATTGCATTTGTATATAATTATGCAAAATCACAGAATATGTCAGCATAGCATAATAATTAGCTGTATTACAGAATTATGTAAGTAGGTGGTGTATACCTATACAGGTATATGCGTAGCATTATGAAAACATGCTAGACTTTATTGTATTGCAAAAATCTCGTATTTTTCATCCATATGGGTACTGATTAAAAGTATTTATTATATTATTTATTTATATCTATGAATCGCTAGAAAAGTTAGCCCCAAGGAACGACGAACCTGGTATGGGCCCAACCTAGCAATCGATTCGCCATTTTTTACATGAACATTCTAACAATTAGTATTTCTTTATAGTAATATGTGGATAACGTTGTGAGTAGTGTATTTGTCACATCTATTATTAAGTATTTTCTGTAATGTTTACATATTATTACACTGCTGTTTGTTGTTCCTAAGTAAATAAATAAATAATAAATAAACATTTTTCAACTAGCTATTCCTTGCTGTACAAGTAGTAGTACGACACCCTTGAACAGAGAACATCCCGATTTATGAAACTATTAGTATTATAGGCCTATGTCCAGCAGTGGCCTCAGATAGGCTGAAAATGATAATGATGACGACACAAATGTTTTAGCGTGTAATCGAGATTTCAAACTATTTTAAAAACATTACTTTAGAAACCCACTGAGAAAAAGAAAAAGAAGAGTACCTAATTATACCTATGTCATGGCATTGAAGGCGCGACCTGCGGCCGGCGGAGCTGCAGCTGGCTGCGCAGTGCGCATGCGCCCCGGCCGCGGTCAGTGACTTACCGATTTGGGTGAAAGTGAGCGTCGTTATGCAATGCCGATGTAACGAGCGAGGCCGCGGCGCGCCACTAGTCGCCTCTGTCATGGTCAGGCTCACATCGAACTAATTAGATATTAGGCATTTATACTCATATATTGTATAGTTGTTTATGTCTAGTTTAGTGGCAATTCATGTTGAAGACAGCACTAAATAGGTACCTAACTAATTAAACATTTGTCCCCGGGTCCTAATTGACATTGGATAAGCCAATCTATACTTCTACACTAAAATTATAAAGAGATTAAGTTTGTGAGTATGTTCAGAAT
Organism: Abrostola triplasia; assembly: GCA_946251915.1. Lineage (NCBI taxonomy): Eukaryota > Metazoa > Arthropoda > Insecta > Lepidoptera > Noctuidae > Abrostola > Abrostola triplasia. The sequence goes on along the minus strand of OX276434.1, from coordinate 272,068 downwards.
AATTTCCAGTACTACTGACCCGATTTTAAAAATTCTTTGTATCGGATAGTCTATTTATCGAGAAAGGCGATAAGCAAATAAAGAAACAACATCACGCCACGAACAATAGGAGCGGAGCAACAAATATAAATATTCTTGCAAAAACGGGAAAAAATATTCTTTCTAAATCCACGCGGAAAGTCGCGGGCGGAAGCTAGTAGATATGTAATATGGGTGTTAAAATTTCTGGCGTAATGTGGTCTTATAACAGTTCATCTCTGCCTTGTCCCTCTACACGTCTCCTACTACTCACTTTCCTGGTAACGGAATGGAACTCTATTTTCTTTTAACCTTATCACCCTTGTCTTCGGCACTACACACGCAAAACGCGTGTCAAATAATGAGCATTCGTCAAATCATTTCGTATATTTATAACTAATAGTATAAATGTACTATAAATACTTATTGTTTAATTTCGTGTTTTATCAACTTCTAGATAATTGATATTAAAGCGTAGTGTACCAGGAAACATGACGTGGGGGTTTAATAAACATTACATAACATTCTAGTGAGGGTTTAACTGATACCGAACACAATCATTGTACTAGGGAGATACTGTAGACAGGTCCGCAATGTTTTATTGTTGTTATTTTTATTGGAATGTGTTTCGCTGATTTCGTAGTACTACAGCGCATTATCAGGAAATTGTATAATGATGATAGTGATAAGTGACGATAAGAGATACATTAGTGATACTTTAGTCCTGTCACGATTTTGTACAATAAAGCATAATTATTCTATCTATCTATAAGTGGACCGTATTGTGAGGCTTGACATTTGTCCATAAGAATCTTACAATAAGATATTAGGGATTAGTTTGAATGTGACGTGAAACTAGAAAACAAACATAAATGAGGACTGTTTACGTAGATCTATTAATATACCTGCAATTATCCAACGACCTACTTTCTAAAACATATCAACTCATTATAAACTTTTGTCAATCAGATATGATGAAACAACCCGTCCCAAAGCCATTCGAAATAACAAATTTTATATCACTATGATTAAAAACAGCTAAACTGCGTCTGTTGGACATTATGGAACTTCATGATTAATATGAGTCATCAATAAAATATTTCTCCTCGATATGTGTTCATAAATACTTTCCCCGTAAGGCCCACGGATCAATGGGACGAAGGAATGTTGCAATTTTAATTGTCAATTCTCCATGATGGGTATTTTAACTGGCAATAATTTATTATAATAATTGCTGACCAAAATAGGTATACACTCAACTGTAACGGTGCCGGCGAGCCTCGGGCGTCAGGTTGTAGTAAACTCGTAACCAAGAGAGGTTGGAGGTTGGGTAATTCTCTTTGAAGAGGTGGCCGATTGGCTGAAGTATATTATAAAAGATGCTGCCTACTACTTAATTGAATTACCATCGCTACCGCGCGGTAATTTTATGTGAAATTAGGAACTAATTTTTCGCACTGGCAAAGTAAGTCCTGTGAGCTGAGGTGTATGCTTTCCGCTTTAGACAAATAGAGATGTAATGCAGATATTAGTGCTTATGATAATTAAGCTGCTTGAGATAAAAAAAAATCTTCACTGTATCGGATAACCCAAAAGAAACGATCTAATTATTGTAAAGTAATACTAACTGCATACTTGACTACGAAAAAATGAAAATCAAGACATCAAACGATTTTTGTTAGTAAAGTAATTTCCCATTTTCCAAGCCTTGTATAAATATATTACTAAGAAGATAGAAACAGGCCTTCACGTTCTCTCACCTTCAGATAAGATCTCCGCAGTTCAGGTTCACTGACAAGTAAGGCCTGGGTAATGGGACGGTTGCCATAGAAACGGCCCTGTCATGGTGCATCGCTCAGTGTGTGGCACAGGTGTGGATAGGGAAAGTGTATAACTTGCCTGCGCCTGCGCCGTGGGAATACTTAACTTAATAGTTTATTGCTGGCGTTATTGACCATGTTGTGGATCAGGATACGGTTATGGCGTTTTTGGAAACGTCTGGTTTTTAGATTTCGTAACTGCGCCGTTGTTGTGACACTTTCTCTGATATGCATGTTGATAAGTTTAAATTCACTTCCTCGATACAATATCACGTAAATGAAAGGGATGTAGTCATTAGAGACAGTGTTTCAAATCAAATTAAGCACATAATGCGAGAGCACCCCGACTTTATATATAATACAATAAGGTTACAATTTCTAAATTAGCTAGCAAAATATGGACATCATTCAATACAGGTAACTAAAGTTTAGTTGCATCAGCACGCAGCGTGAGTAAGCTATTATAAGCGAGCTGTAAAAAGGGAATTCCCCTTAGGTATATCATACAATTTAATGGCATCATTACTTAACAGTATGCACACATAGCAGCATAACGCACATGAAAAATGAAGTTCGGGAAGTCTCAACTTTCCCCAAGTTCGTCAAAGTGTCTGCAACACAGTTATTACGAAACGTTTAGAGTTTACGATCAATCACACTCGATATACAATCGTTTATCGGTTTATCTCCAGTTAACGGCCGTCAGCTAATCTCTATGAGAGCCGCCGAATACGTTAGAGTTATTGTATTGTACGCAATATTTATATCTAGTATATTTGTTTTTGAGGTTACCTAAGAAAGTTTTAGTTAAGTAATAATGCGGCTTGTCTTATTTGAAACTATCCAACTACGCAAGAGAAATGATAGTGCATAATTATGCGCGAAAACACAGGTGCACTCCCTAATACCTCACATACATGTAAAATAGGTCACCCATCGCAAGACTGACCGCGGTAAGTACGGCTTAACCTCGCTGATCAGGTAGCCACATAGCTACAAGCCCCTCGAGAAAGTTTTAGTATTTATATGTATTCATTAAATACCCTCGTGTGTTCTGTAGGATTTATAGAAGTATAAAGAACCAAAAATGTTGAATGACACACTCCTATAATTAAATATCTGTTGCGTAATGAGATACAACGATTTTTATAATCACAGCTATGCATCGAAAAAGTTGTTATTATAAAATCTTTTGAAGCAAAACTATCTGTCAATTATCAGCTGTCACTGCGCTTTCTTATTTGTGTCTAAAAATGTATTCCTTTACTAAATATTAATAATATGATGCACTCACCATGCTGCACGCACTACATATCACAAATACTTGTGTATTTCTATCGTTGTCTTATATTTATAATATCTTGGCGACACTACGCCATTGTGGCATGGCGTCGGGTGAAAAGCGAGCAATTTTCCGCCGCGCGCATGCGCACATTGTACCTGCGCATACACCGACGCGCGTTTTAATTATTTCCACGTCTGTGCAACTTTTGACGTAACGACGCTTTTTAATGATATGTGAGTTTGTTTATACTTCAGGTTATACAAATTTTATGTACTTTTAAAATACGGAAAGACAGTTTTTGAATTAGTATGGTCGGGCATACTTTTCAAGCGTGAAGTTTATAACCGTTATGTTTAATAGTATTTACAATACTTCATGCTATTGTATGTTAGCTGAATGGAGACGTATATTGCATTACAATTTGTTCTTCAGCCATACATATCGAATCGAACCTGCAACTCTTAGCGCAGCAGTCCAATTGCTTAGCCACTACGATAAGCAGGTCGTCAAATTAATAATCCTTTGCTTCCAAACTACAATGAAGGTTTCAATCAAACACAAGCGTGACTATAAAAATAATATAATAAGTTAAATTACTATAGATTCGATATTGTGACGTCACACGTAGTAGTACTGATTTTTGGCATGCATGAGCATGTGTTTGTTGGCCCAGTAGTTCTCCAGCACCAGCTCCTGCCGCCGGCTGTTCACCACCACTGCGAAGTACAGCAGGATCGCTGCAACAAACACATGGCGTAATGTATTAACATGAAGATAAAAAAATCATTCTAAAAAAAAAGGTTTCAGAGGAATTGAAAATGTCCTCCTTTTTTCAAGTCAGTTAAAAATGTATGAAGTCCTAGTACTTTTTGAATGTTTATCTATAATAATATTATGAAGCTGAAGAGTTTGGTTGAACACTCTCATCTCAGGAATTGAACTGGAACTGGTTCACATTAAAAAAAATATTTTTGTGCAAGATTTTTACAAGAAAATTTTGTATATTTTTTTATTATATTACTAAGAACTAATTTTATATAATATGAAATATGATTAATTGTGACATAATACCGTATCCTCGCCAATCCACGAGGGAGAGCATAACGACGGTGCCCGAAGTCACTGGCCGGCCAGTCATTAGGCGACTGTCCGGACCCGCAACACCTATCGCACCTCTCAAGACGTATAGTTCCCGTCACGTGAGAAGAACGCTGACTGAGTGTGACTTCCTATGGTCCTAAGCTATTCTCGTTTATAATTAAGAGCAATTGTTTTTCGTTATCGTTATAGGTATTTAACTAGTTACGTAACACTTTTGAATAGTCTGGAATTTAAAAAATTTGGTCAGCGTTCTTTTTACGCGACGGGAACTATTTATACGTAGTGACAGTTTCCAATACACCTCTACCTCTTTCTATATACCATAAGGACTAGGAAATCGCTCATAATGTATTATTAGATGTTGTAGCACGTGCTCTCTGAACCCGCTCGTGTTCACATCACTATGCCGCTCGTTAGTTATGGTCCATGCTCTTTGAAAAGCGTGACATAGGCGACGCTTTGATGTCCATTGTTGTAACAACGAAGTGGCGAGAGAGTGCCCTTTGTTTCAATTTATTGTAAAGGAATGTATTGGTCAGGAGATAGTACGAACACTACGAACCCTTCTACAGATGAGTTCTTATTAATTTAATACCCCTTTATATCCATCTGACATGTATGAACACCGATCTTACCAAAGTAGAAAAGTTATTAATATGACTTTTGGTGTCATTTTAGCATGTTGCCCATCATTATCATTAAAAAAAGGGAACTAGAAATTCGATGGGTGCGAGCAGCGACGGGATAGCTCTGTTGGTTGGCGAAATAGCGCACATCGAATATCCTTTGGAGACCACAGGCGTGGAATTATATACTGTATAATATAATATATATAGACTGCCTCGTTGGTCTAGTGGTTGCTAAGCGCGACTGCTGAGCACGAGGTCCTGGGTTCGAATCCCGGGTCGGGCAAAGTGTTAGTGGGTTTTTCCATTAGGTAATTCTCAGTAGCAGCACGGAGTCTGGATATGTGCCCGGTTGATGGCAATAGGCTCGCCCCCTATTACATTGGGACCTAAAAACATAACTGGCGAAATGTGGGTGTACTATATGTGCACCTCTGCCTACCCCTTCGGGGAATACAGGCGTGATGTTATGTTTATAATAAAGATGAAAATATGGACAGTCTTTATCAACGTATAAACGGTAAGACAATAAAACAGGTACATTCACCCTTATCAACACTACAGTGGACATAAGAGGTAATTCCCGGGCATTACTATTATCTACTGTTTCCGTTCCGAGGGTCTTATCAGCAGGTTTTGAATTGATAGCTATCTTGTTTTTATAATTGTGAATTAAGTATATAGTCTAAAGTCAAAACAAAGATAGTGACCGGTTAGCCGGATTGCGGTATGTCTACGTTTTGTAAATGTGCAACATCAGCAGTGCGACTGACGGCTAGAGACGCTAGGTAATTGTTAGATGGAAACAGGTTAAACTGTAGAGTAGACACTGGCCAGGTGGGGAGTGCGTGCAGGCCAGCACACTGCCCACCTAGTTATTTTCGCTCTTGGAGGTATTTACTTTTCTTTCTCTTTTCGTGGTCAGTAAGTGACCAGTCTCTTTACCATGAACTCTTCAAACAGGATATTCTAAATGTGCAGTGTAATGTCGCATACGGCTTCCAAAACAGCTACGATATAGGTATACCTGAGTACAAGAAGTAGACGGAGATTACGGCACTGGCCTCCGCGACGGTGTCCACGTCCCGGTTGAAGGTCAGCAGCACCATGCCGGCCACTGTGAGCACGATGAGCACCAGCCCCTTCCACCACGCCAGCACCAGCCACGGCCACGTGAAGTGGGGCTTTCTCTGGAAAACACATTGTTCTGACGTCAGAAAACGACTTGGCACAAGCTCTTGATGAGATGAGAACGTCCTTTTTATTGTTAAAATTCTTGACTTCTTCATTCCGTAGGTATATGAACTTATTTTTCTTAAAGACTAAGCTTTTTTCTGGCAAGATAGAATTAACAAATTACACAACATAATTATGCCCTATGATATACAGCGATAAGTTTCACTGCAAGTCACCACAAGTATAATATACACAATTAAAATTGATACATAAATAGATAGATATTTCTCATTAAAGGGTAATCCCAAAACTGTGAGTTATCTTAAAGAAAGTACCTATATCAATAATCAAAATGGCTTAACTTGTTAATTCAATAAAAACTGAAAAACCATCAATTAATTTTTTCGAGTTATTATCTAGGATTTTTGATTTTTCTAGGACTATATAGAACGCTTACCTTAAACGCCCCATGTATCAGTAACCCTCCGATGAAGATTTCGATGATGGCCAGCGCAGCCAGCGTACCGTAGAAGATGAGCCTCGTGTGCGGGATGGACTTGCTCAGTACGGTCAGCGGCGCGTACACCAGCACCGTGCACACCGACGTGAACTGAACACATTAGACATATACGACTACGTAGGGGAAAGTGGGGTAATTGAGAACGGCGGGTAAATGGGAACAGTTGAATATCAAAAACTTCCCCTCGCGCTACACCGCCCGCGCACGTTTAAGTATATGCACTCGGGGGCCCTTAGTTCACCCGCGAAAGTGTAAGGGAGAGGACGCGCGCATTCTGTCACGGTGAGTCAAAAACATTATTACGTATTTTCGTTATAATTTTTGTCGTATGTAGAAATCGATGAAACGAGCATATTTTTGAGTCTAAGGACGACACATTTTTTTAATATCTTTCATGTAATATCTGTTTTTACATTTTACTGTAGCTTTAAAGTTATTGAAGATAATATTGCAAGTAACGGCCATTTTGATTTGAGTTGTCTACTTCGGGTAATTACGAACAGTGTCAGGAGGGTAAATGTGAACGTTCCCATTTACCCCTATGAACTGATTGTACGTATGAAAATATTCTAATATTATTATAAATTGTTTTAGATGCCTTGTTATTATAAAAGAAAAACCACACCTAGATATGACATTGAAAATCTTCGCCGTGCTGTACATGATGTTAGGAGTAAACAGCTTACTTTGGGTAAAGCAGCTATAAAATACTCAGTGCCAAAAACAACGTTATTTAAGCAAGTTAATAAAGAAGTTTTTAAGAAACCTCAAAAAGGATTTGACTAGATTTGACTTTTTTTAGTTCACTGAAAACTGCATACAATCGAGAGTGTGAACTCTACATGGTTCACAATTCTGGCAAACGAATCACCCAATACGAAGTTGGAGAACTTTTTACAAATGCTTATAATAAAACAGCCAACATAAGCAAAGCTGTCAATGGGTTTAGAGTGGCTGGAATTTATCCAATGGATACGGAAAAGTTTAAAGAATGCTTTGAAAATATGTCATTAGATCAATCCGACGTCCAACAAGAATCTAGTTCAGTTCATGAAACTGCAACTGAACGAAACTTTAGTGAAATCTCCACCTAGAGAAGACTGGATTATGTGCGCTATCTGTAACAACTGGGCGCATGATAAATGTACCTCCGGTCAGTCCAGTACCGGTTACGTGTGTGATTTCTGCCAAACAAAATAATTGTAACACTTAAAAAGATTTTGTTATATCGTTCCTATTTTCCCCGCGGACTGATCTCAATTACCCCATACAGTATCGGGTAAATAAGAACACCAATGTTTTTTATTTTGTTTATTTTTTTTAATTTAGAGTTTATTTTCAAGAATTTTGATTTAAGTTTTTTGTAGGTAGATTAGTAACGTTGATATTGCAATAAAAGTTGATTATATTTTTGACTTTCTTTCATTTTTTTTTGGCGATATAAGTTAGGTGTTCCCAATTACCCCACTTTCCCCTACTGTTACAGAGAACTACTTAAATACTAACGAACACTCAGGAACATTCGAAGATTTGAATCTTGCGCTTCAATAATAAATCCTCCCAGTGCCTCAACCTTTAGCCTAACGGAATTAGTCTAACGATTTTAAATTCAAATTAGACTTAAATGATTGTTAAGAATTTAGCGAATATAGCTTTATTTTTGTTACTATATCAGTAGAGATAATGTATAGATACTGACTAAAACGTTATGTTAACAATTAGTAAATTAGCTATTCTTACTTTTGATATTATGTTTGTCACTTTTGTGTAATAGATTTATTTTAGTTTACTAGGAGAATCAGTAAGCTGAGAATTTTAGTAATGTTTAGTCCATCTATATATTTAAAAAATGATAGTATGCTTCACAAGTAGTTACAGTTCAGATAAAAATTATTATGATAAAACAAATTCAAACATGATCACGTCACGCTCCGTATAAGCAGTGACTAAATGAATGCAAAAATCTATTGTTTAATTAATGAGTGGGCCAAGGCGACTGTTTTATCTGTTTGCTCAAAGTATGTCATATCAACAGATGGACATTACTGGCACTTTCACGAGCATTGCTTGGTACCTACACACCTATGTACTTTGTATTGTATATCTAATGTATCGTATTAATCCAAGATAACCACTCAACTGAAAGGATAAACAGTTTATGCGGGCACCATATCAATAATTGCATGCTTGTGATTCCTTAGAATCTGTATTACCACGCCCATGTGGCTAAGCGATTGGACTGCTGCGCTAATGGTTGCGGGTTCGATTCCTATAAGAGACGAATTTGGGCAAACCGCAGATGTTTGTCCCAAGTCTAAGTGTGTGTATGTGATAGTTCATGTTTAGAAAACGCACTCACGATACAGGAGAAACTCCTAATGTAGAGCGACGTTTTTAAAATATAATATAATTAATGAATATATAGTAATTTTTGTGCCCACTCGGCACTTTAAATTTAATATTGTTTACGCGGGCGGAAAGGTAGACGAAGTGTCGCATGTTGTGTTACCGAGACGTTTGATACCGATCAGGCACTTTTCTTAAAAGCCGGACTGCGATTGACAGTATACCATGGTATAACAAACACGTCAAACAGTGATAGCCGAGTGGTATGACCGTTGGACTGCCAACTCAAAGGTCGCACGGCACGCACCAATGTTTTTTCAAAATCATGTGCGTATTATAAATTAGTTATCAGTTGCTAAGAACGGAGAAGGAAGAAATCGTGAGGAAACCCGCACACCTGAGAGTATTTTCAACAGTATGTAAAGACATGTCAGAGGCTCACATGCGGATTAAACGATGACACCATACGACAAGAAGACCAAAACTTCAACACCATTGTTTGCTCGACCCGTCTTTCAAACCCTAACCTATTATTTCGATCCTCTTATTTCTTATTCGCCTGAACACTTCACTCACAGTTTACTTGTCTACTTATCTCGAAGCTGTCGCATCATGGAGAAATTGAGTGTGATCTAATTAATACAAACATGACATTGACACGTCAAGTTAATAATGATAGAGCACCCCTTATCAGCTGTCTCTCTGTTTACAATCAATTAATTCCGCGCACAATTACAATATGTTATCTTCTTGCCCTCTCACTGCATGCATCTGTGCAGTCAGTACTTGTAACATTGCAACCACAAAGTAGTTCTTAATAATATAATTCAAACTTTTCTCATAAGTGATCGAAATGGAAATCGAGAAGCTACTGGTATAAATTTATGTTCGTTATCTTGATCTATCACCATATAATTATCCTAGTTTACATTATAGGTAACTACTTAAAAGTTTTCTCTAAAAATGTCTCTGATTTGAAAGAAACATTTTTCCAACTTTGTTTGTTAGTGCATGCTCTGCCTTGCATATTTTGTCCCCATTCTTTTTTTTTAATCGTGTGGTTTATGAATAACCTGGTGTCAAGGTTTAAACGGCCTGTAGGCCTCTGACATGGCTTTACACACCATCTTTGTCCCCATTAAAACGGGAATCGTTTCAGAGATCTAACTGCCAAGTGATTCAGTGTGCAGTTAAGTTATTGTAGGAACAGCCTGTGTCCTAACATTTGCGCATTTTTATATTGTTCACGAAACAAACTACTCAAGTGATTTATGATTGCGCGCGTCGTTCAGCTGCAAACATACTTAACTCTGGGTGCATCCACTATCGATCTCTTATCGTACAAGTGTTCACATTAACTCCAACCAATCTGATGATGACTCAAATTCTCATTACACTTGTATTGAATTACAGCAGGAATTCTATTGTAAATATTAAACAACCTGTAGCGAAGGTAGTGCATGTAGTAAAGTGCTCTTTGGTCTTGTGAGAATATTTTTGTACGTGTGTAATACACTCCAGGTAGGTACTCAGACAGGCCTAAAAAGAAAACTCATAGGGTATTTTTCTCAGGAATCTTCAAAACTGGGGCAAATTCTTATTATCCAGTCATTATGATGTATGTGACTGGATATCAAAACTCTTAACAAACACCACCTGGTGTTGGTTAAGAGTTAGTTTGTTTAGGTATACCATCGAGTGTTTAACAAAACGTAACCTGTATTTAGACGATCTTTAAGAAGGAATGTACACTTTTATTCAAGTTGTTTTATATAGGATTTAAAGTATACATTTATAGATGACGACCTGATTGGCGCAGTGGCTAAGCGTATCGACTGCTGCGCTAAGGGTTGCCGGATCGATTCCCGCACGGGACAAAAATTTGTGCGATCCGCATATGTTTGTCCAGAGTCTTGGTGTCTGTATATGTGATATGTTATGCGTGGGGCGATGTTAGAAAAAATAATCGTAAGTATGTAAGTATTGCATTAAAAATGTTATTTATAAATTAAGTTTAGATGTGTTTATATGGTGTACAATAAAGCATACTCTATCTATTGCACGTGAAAGTCTGTATGTTATTTTTACCTATCTTATGTCCTCCTATGTAATTTTTTGTCTGACATTTTATTATTAAATGTTACGATTGTAACGACACCACAGTAGTGTATATAGGGGTAACAACCTAAGGTAGGGTATGGTTTGTTTATAAGGTATGGAATGTACAAAGATTATATGTAATTTCATTAAAACTAACCGTAAATAATATGCCAATCATCTTAGTCCCCAGCTCCAGGCTGAAGCAGCAACAACAGTTATCCACACTGAGGCACATCTTAATATAATAACACGACAATAATATAATTAAACTACAATTAACTAATATTGTCCGGGCGTACTGCGTGCTGAACACCTCGCGGTCACTCGTCTACTGATTAGATTCCCTTAAACTAACACTATCTGCGTAGGGTGTGATAACCAATTATAAGACGCGTGTTAATATGCTGTGCTATGCTAATATTGTACCGTCAATGTTGGTAGAGTTAGTGTCATATCTTGGTGCGGAATGCAGACTTATTTCTTTTATCTGTTGCTATGACATCACGATAATATCCCCCAAAGAGGTAGCCTACTTGTTAAGCATTGTTAATTACTCGCCTAAATTTGGTCGTTGAAGGCGATTCTCAAGTCAATATTTTACTTAATATGCTGTTCTCAATAGCGCTTCCCAACTGGGAAAAAAAACTAGAGTTTATACAACAATTTTTACAGCATTAGGCTAAAACGCCTGCCAACGACTGATATTAATAGGTATAGGTACTTAATCGGGAAATAACAATACAATCACAAAATGACTGATATTTAATTGTCACACAATATCTGCATGCCATTAATATCTACGGACTAACATATCGTGTCCAATAACAGGGCGCGTCTCCCTATGAATTAAGTGATAAGCGTTCACGGTAGGATTACAGTTGTTTACTGATTGCTTGACGCCTGCCTGCTCTCCACTTACTATACAAGTTCATCACAGAAGGTAGAGTTTCAACACAGCAGAGTAAGGAAACTTAGTGCATTCTCTAAAGAGACACATTTTGCCTGACAATAATCATCCGATGTAATAGTGAGCTAGCCCATTGCTTGTAGTGTATTAGGTACCTACTACTTTACGGATGCGTAGTATTTTAAACGTTGGTACTTGCAAGGGAATCTGCAATCTTAAGTCTAGCTAGAAATATAATGAGAAGTCATAGCGGTTGCAATTACAGATATGACTGAGGCGCGATGTAAATTATAATGACTTCTGTTACACGTGATTATTGAGAGCATTTCATGACTTCTCTGTGTTGTTAAAATTTGTTTATGGAACATCACTTATTACTATAATATAACGCCCAAAACTCGCTGTTCCGCAGTTTGCACAAATATTTTTCTATTGTGACCAACTAAGGTTGACTCTTTACAGTAAGCTGCTTCACCGGTACATTAATTAACCTTCTACTTTCGGCTACTTATTGACAGTGTCGCCTGAATCACCGCCAAATATACCTACTCCTGTCTACTTCTTAGTCTGACTTGTAGTTAACACCTATTAAAGGTTGTTGACAAATATTATTGGTCGAACTTGTTTTATATAACATGTTTAAAATAAACCAAATCAATATAATACTTCATTTATCATACTTATATCGTATACCGGTTTTGTTTAAGCCTACAATCAAGGGCCGTATTTTCAAATTATTTTTTTACTATACATGTATAATTTGGAAATGTTTAATGAAAAATAAATAATTTGATTTATTGATTAAACACAAAAGGTAGGCATTCGAAAAATATGACGAAACGCCGATAAATGTATCGAGTTTAAAAAAAAACTTATAATAATCGTGACTTATGTATAAATATGAGTAGCCAGTACCGAAAGGCACAAATACTAGAGAAAAGGCGAAAAGTGTGTAAGACTGTAAGCAAATAACAAAGCGTAAAGCGGAAATTCTTGTTTAATTAAAACTAAATTAATAACGCAATGAGCTCCGTTTGGTTTCTCTATCGTCCGGATGTCAAGACTATGTCTACCCACACAAATTAGCTGATAGCGAATACTATAAAATAGTCATTAATGGGTTATCAATAATTATGCACTGGCCGCGTCAGTAAATAACGTGATTGATCACCGTCGGTATCTGTATGTTTAACTATATGTACTTTAAAGTATTTATGTTATTGTTGCAGTAAAAACAAATGACTTTTAACAGATTGGATTATTTTTTAAATGTCGCTCCACCCTGGTTTTACTCCTGTATCGTGCAAATCACGTATATGAAAATATATATAACATACACAAACAGCCAGAATCAGAAAATTTTGCGGGTCGCACAAATGTTTGTCCCACGCGGGAATCGAACCCGCCACCCTTAGTGTAGAGGAGCATTCCAATCGCTTAATCACTGTGCCCATCATGTGGTCATCGAAATCGATTCGTTATTAATGTTGCAAGTTTTAACCCTGGCAAGCACCTTACCCATGTGACTTTACTTTCCGAGTTATTCTAATATCACCATTCATAGGAATTGCAGTAAATTTACTGTCTTCTAAATTGGACCTACACGTAATTCTCAACGACTTACAACGTCTTGATAAATTCATTTCGTGTTCGTTGTACTGTGTGTGCCTCTGCCTACCACTTTACATAATGTAGGCGTAACGATGTAAGTAACCAATAACATGATTAGAGTTATTCTAGAAACCGAAAGGTATATTCTCCCGTTTCAATTTAAGATATGTAGGTCACAGAAACAGGCAAGAACATTACCACTAATCACCTACGATTAGAACAAATTGAACAATCTGATAATGATAAGGATCCAGCAACAGTAGTGCACTGTTATCAGTCGCGAAATCATGGCCGACCGATACCTCACCACAACACTAACAGTGATAACGTACCCTTGACGAGCGGCGAACGTGATCTCAACGATTATTATAGACGAGTGTTTACTGCGGCCGTTTTATAAATATACACTGGATTTGTAGGTTATACAATAATAGTGCAAAATGGGTGTGCCCATGATCAAGAACTGTTGTTTCTGTGCCACTCTACATATGGGGACACTGATCATTGGATACGTGTATACAGTAAGCAAGATTTCCTTGTGTTTTTGTTGATTGTCACAAATCATATGTTTTGTTTAATAACGGTACTGTGCTTTAGTACGAAATCTAGACTGTCTATTAGAGTTTAGGAGAGTCCACCAAAAATCGTAGTTACTTAAGTAGATACAAAAGTAATATACTATAGTAAGGTACTTAGCAGAAAATTAGTTATAAGGTGCTACGAAAGAAACCATCCATCATTATGAGCATTCGTCGTCATTTGTATACCTACCTAAATATAACATTAAAGTACATAATTCGGTTAGTGTTTGTTTGGCTTGTGTATTATATTGATGTTTACTTTGAAAATGTCAAGGTAGAAACTGTAGCGCCTGGCGAGTTTCTCTGTATGCGATGTGCGTCGTGCAACTATTGCTCAGAAAAACGTTACTTACTGTCTTCAGTGGATTCATTGATTAACAAGAATAATGTTGCAAGAAGTTTGTTTTTTTAAATGAATAAGGATAATAAGTAAATAAAGCATAAAAGTCAAGGGTAAATTAAACTGCGAACAGTTTTCCATTTAAGAACTTTACGAGAGCAATGTTTTTTTAGCAATATTGTCTTTGGATGCATGAATTTAATAATACTTATGTCCGTATCTCAAAGCTATTTGAACTTAAGACTCCACGTAAGATAAGGACACGAAATACTGCATGATGTCTATCATTCTGCCACAAAAACGCATCTTATCTTAGATTACTATTGTATTACTCATTTAACAATACCAAAAGTACCTACAATGCTAATTTCCCTTTAATCTTATCTGCGATTTCGAACTGACTATCATTTAGTTAACCATTAAAAAAAGAAAAAAACATCAACAAAAAACATAACCCTCCTTCTGGCGCAGAAGCGTAACAATAGCCTGGGATATAACTGTGCCATTGCAGGGCAAAGGCCTCTTTTCTGATAGAGAAAGAAAAAATGAAAAGTATAGGAAAATCTTTTAAGAAAGCCAAGTCATCCAGGTGTAGGTTAACCAGCTCTTGATGACAGGTCATCTACATGCGGCTTTCCCGGGTACTATAGGTGCATGTTTGTTTTATAGTACATACTGTAAGGTAAAATGTGGTGATTTTTTTCATTATGTTCCTCATTTTAACATGAACTCCATCTTGTTGCAGGTGTGGGCCCTCATCGAGCTAGCCATCTACTGCCTCTTAGTGACTCTGGCGCCCCTCGGCAAGGATGGCAAGGTGTCTGTCCACAAGTTCATCCTGTTCACGACCGCCGCTGTAGTGAGTGGACTACATCTCATATGCTCTGTGCTCCTGGTAGTGGCGGCGTATAAGGTAACTCTACGATTATTTAATTATATCAAATCCAACTGTAGGGTCTTAAATTATCTACACAAATTAAATCCTGGATTTAATATGATGAGAAGAAGACTTTTCTCAGCAGTGGGGCAATTGATTTCGTCAGTAAATATTATGAAAAATACTAGTTTACCTATCGCAACTTCTACACACAGTACAGTAGAAGTAACTTCTCTGTCCTCTACTTAGCCAAGAACAAAATTAAACAATTTAAATGACAACATTGTAATACCTTTTCATCGTCATACGAAATACTCTCCAAACATGTTAATAAAGTCCACGTCATTTAAAATTCTCCTTTATTGCAATTCAGGGCGCTTTTTTACTATGTTGGTTACCTGTTCCAGAAACTAGCATCTCTGACTCTTCCCTGGACGATAGTGACGGGCATCATCACAGCCATCTTCTTTCTGCTGTCCTTCACCGGAATCAGTCTCGTGCTGCAGGATGAGGGCGAGATGCTGGAGATTGAGGCGATCATTATATTCATAAACCTTGCTAGAGCTTGTGAGTATCGTGGCTTTAAATATCTGCGTAATTTTTTTGAATAGACGTATTGAGGTTATAACTACTGCAGTAATGTTATGGATTGTTGCTATATGTATAATTTCAGTCTTAAATATCCCTAAGAATACAGACGACTTTTAAGTACCCAGTCCTTCTATTCGTCATGCGAAATCTCAACGTAAGCTATTTAGGTTATTCTGTATGAGCGCAGCCTGCATGGTATTGTTCTGTTCTGGTCAGGCTCCCTAATAAATAAAGATACTCTATAATGATAAAAAAACTTAATCGTTACTAATAATGCATTATTAAATTTTCTAGGTGTGTCCGTCTACTGCATAATGGTGGTCCACAGTCGCCACAAAGAGATTATGAACGAAGAAAACGAAAGGCGGTTTCAACATTCTGCCAGACTCTATCACCCTGTGAAAACAGAAGACCATGTACTTTAAAATTTACTCTAGTTACTCCGTCTTAGAATTTTTTTAAAGACTGTCAAGTGAAACTTATTTAGTTTTACACATGAACCAAATAAATTAGCTGGATAACGATATTAGATTAGAGAAAGGGTCACTAGAACTATCGGCAGAGTCCTTCTATATTTTTCTATTGCAACTGTTTCAAGACGAAACGTTGTCGAAGGTATTATGTAGTCTTTCATAAAGAAAAAGACCTATGTGATTGTCGTAGTTAATCATGTTGAAACTTATTTGATCACAGATATATTCGAGGAGCCAAAAGCCCCTCTGTATACGTGTATGTACTTTCCAACTGAGAAAATACTGTAGACAAGAGCGACTAGGAACAATGTGTATGCAGTATCAGAAATAGGTACTCTGGAACTCTAATAATACTTATTACAAAATAAATTATCACCTTGTAACTACAAGTTATGTATTAGATACTATTACATATTGGTGTATTATTATTTCTATGAAAAATAATACGTACTTACTTCGTTATTTGCTGGCTTCGATCAACAATATCGAGAAAAGCGTTAATTTTTGTGTACGGAGGTAAGTAAATGCATTTAAGTGGTCCTAACAATTATATAGTTTAGGCAGGTTACCAAGGCACTTATTTGTTTTGATTACCTATGTTTTAAGATAATTATATATTAATAAGTTTAGCACGGATGAAAGGGTGAGGTGCCTACTTTGTTAAATACTCTAAGAGTAGATAGGTATTCTATTTATTTGTGAATATAATGTTTAATAAATGACATTCATAAGTATTATAAGTGTGTTTTTTATTTCTTGATTGTTTTAATTGCTGAATATGTAGATAAAAGGGTTATAATAAGATGAAAAATAGCATAGCATAGTTTAAAAGTGTAAAACGGAACGGCGTTTCATTTACGTCATCACATCAACACACCGTCCTCGCGGCGCCATTCAAATTGTCAAAACAATACTTTGTCCTTATCTGATACATGCAATATTGCTATGCCTATCTCGTTTGACAGTGTGACTGGGATTTTTATTTAGTGCAATTTGTTTAGTTGCTGAGGAAGTGTGGATTGTAGTACTCTCAATTTTTGATAGTAAAAGTAAATAAGAGTCAGCTGTAAATATACTCCGCAGTGTCTAAAAACGTTCTATGCTATTTTGAGTTTTTGTGCTTATTAATAAGACAACAAGTGCTGAGTGCCTGTAATAAAATTTATTATTGTAACTTATCATAAAGCAGACGTTTTTCGTTCACGTAAGTAATTAATAAAATAAAAGTTTCTATGGATAAGAGTGCTTGAAGTCTATTGTTTACAATTCACTACGTTAATAGCTCATTAATTGTACTCAGAGGCGCCCATTTTCGAGGCCGTCTGTTCTATTTTAAAACCGTCAAAACTTTTTGTTATTTATTAAGCATTAGATATATTGAACGTCATCTAATCATTTATGTAATTCAGTATGGAGATAAAAGTTAAATGATTTACCGATATAGAAATGGTAACAATAGGCAACATTTTAAACAGGTATTGAATTTTATTCTCTATGTGGGAAGACAGGGTCAAAGTATTTAATAAAAATAAGTTAGCTATAGTGCATTTGTTTTAAAACAAAAAAAAATGATGACATCTCTCTCAATACTTTTTATACTAATTGCGGGCCGGCTGGTTGATTTCTGGACTTGGAAGCCAAATGATTTTATCCATTAGTGTTATCTTCAACCTCCATAGTCTACATACTTTATTCATACATTGTAGCACTAATTTATAGTTTTTAAATTGTGTCAAACACATATGAGTAATGTGATATTATAATTTATAGCTATTACTAATCTTATTTGCCAGATGGAGACTGGCAATATACCTTCTTACTAAAATATTATAAGATGTTCTTTTGAAATAGATGTTTCGAAGCTTGGTTTTATGTATTTAATCTAAATGATGACAATTTTAAACCCAACAAATGATGATTTTTTTAAATTGCAATATTTTATTATATAAAGTGATGTTCACTGCTATCTCACTCATTGAGAATTATCTGCAGAGTGTGCAGAGCAATGATAACAGATAATGTAATGTAAGAACGGCAACACATGGCTTTACTGGCTAATGAGTAAGTTAAATACTGAGTACTTAACTCATATTATAAATGACAGCTGGATAAAATATGATCGTCATTGGCCGTTACAGAACAATGTAATGGATAACTGTAATCATAGTGGAGTTGAAAAAAATACTGCACACAATCTTCTTGCCAGTGTGATGGACAAATTCTTTTATATTCTGACTGAATCCACAAAAATAGCATTGTATAGTGTTGGTTACTTATTTATTCCTTTTACACTATTGCCTAAGGCCTACTCTTATAATGATAATTGAATAAAGACAAATAAATAAATAAAATAATACAACATGTTATTAATAGAAAGCAATTTAATCCGTTATAGGTAATTTTGGTATGTCATAGTTTATTTAAATGACAATTTCATTCTGTCTTGTCCATATGGCATCTTATTTTTTACACAGTGCCTTAAATTACCTAAGTATACTTAATAACATGTTTATTATACAACTTGATTTATATTACATGATGTAGGACCAAAACAAGTTTGTATGGAAGGCTAATTTTAATGAGTTCTAAGCTGCTAGCAATGGTGTAGGTTCCATAACTGTACGGTATTTACACTGAACATTGTTCACTAAACTTTTTGGTTGGGGATCGTGTTTGCACATTAGGATGCGGGCACTTCAAGGCCAACACGCGCCAATCTATTTTGAAACTCAAACTACGATAATGTGAAATACCTAGTGTTCACAAAAAACTAATTTTAATATTTGGACTTCCACAAATATTTTTTCCGCCAGCATTTATGCGTCACGCTTGTATTCCCCGAAGGGGTAAGCAGATATGTATTGCATCCACACATCGCTAGTTATGATTTTAGGTACCAATGTAATAGGGGGCGAGCCTGTTGCCATTAACCAGGCACAAATTCAGACACCATGCTGCTACCGAAAATTACCTAATGGAAAAACCAAGTAACCCTTTACCCGACCCGGGATTTGAACCCAGGACCTCATGCTCAGCAGGTGCGCTTAGCGAACACTAGACTAACGAGGCAGTATTTAGGTATATTCTATCTGCAATGACCGAAATCAGCTTCGAGCCGTTTCATAAGAGCCTGTAATTGGTTTATATGACATAAAAAGATAATTTAGAATTGAATTTGAATCTCATCTACTTATAAACCAAGGACATGAGCATGTTACCAAAAAGATCTGGATTGGAACATGATGTATTACCGTAACCTTGAATTGTCGAGTTCAGTAAGCTCGCAGGCGCCGACTGACGAGTCCACGACAGTTATTATTAGTGGCGATATAGGTTTACCTGGCCACTTATCTGGGTTTGCATCTGCTGTGGATATAGGGTGTTGTTAAATAATACAAAAACTAGAAAAATATGTTTTAAACAGCGTCTTTTTAGGTCTAGGTTAATTCTGTCATACTAAGATAAACTGGTAGAAAAGGTGTGCGTGTGTGTGTGTGTGAATGCGTTCAGTAAGTTGCCGGTTTGAACCCTGTATATCTGCGATAAAATAAATGGATTCTTAGTGGGTTTCATGTGCGATTTCTGTTTTGCCGTCAAACCAAAATGTGGGATCCAGGTCTAACCAGTTAACCTTTTAATCAAACTAATTCCTTGAAATTACCGTACTTTATATCCCGACCACATCGAATACAATCTGATCTAAATGTCCAGCGCCATGACTAGAGATGACGTCACCTGGCCACGTGACCTTGTATTGGCTTCAGTGGTTTTATTTTTGGGCCGCGGTTTGTCCATTATTCACTATTGGCAGCTAGATAGTTGATAATTTGTACATCCATAACATTGGCCTTGGATTGCGTAGGATTTAGCTATAAGGTATATAAAAGCTATAGGTACCCGGTGTTAGCACTTTAAAAGCAATGATCATAAAATACAAGTAAGATAAAAACGCGTCAAACGGCACCAAGGATAACCTTTGGCTTATATTAGTTGAGTAACATTTTATAATCATTTGTTTGCATTAATAAAACTAAGTTTGCGAGTATTCTTATCGGATACGGCGCAAATATATTATGTAAATATTTAGATTCCAGTTTTTTTTAGGTAGGTATCTCAATATCAGGGACGCTCTCCCGGGGGTTCTTCCAGCTCATCAACAATAGAAAGCAGCTAAAGTATTTGTAAAGCAGCCTGTATAAATGCACCCAATCAATAATAAGTAAGACGAGGTTGTCCTTGATGAGTTCACTATCATCACTAGCGGGACTTCGGCGCGTGGTGCAAACATCGCGGGCTAGCGATTGTATACAGCTCCAGATTCTGGGTTCGTTATCCTCCCAATAGCCACTTTCCCTGTTATGATAAGAACTAATTGGCAAATATATCACGCTAAGCAGATTATGTGTTACTACATGTCCGAGAATATACCTAAGTATATTCTTTTCTGCGCTGGAATCGAATATATGATGAATCTAGTATCTGATGAATAGCAATAATCTCACTGTATGGGACATGGAATGACGGATACCTCTGCTTTCCCTTTCAGAAGTTACATACATAGGTACTCGTTGTGAATGAGATGCTTGAGCTGGGACGGTTTGAAAGAACCTTATTATTATTGTATTGTAAGCTGTGAATGATGAAACAGCATCGAGTAGAGTTTCGAAGGATAGCAGGTAACTAGGTGCTAGGGCGCCTATTTCCTATTTATGTATATAATTTAAACATTGCGGTATAATCCGCTCTCAGATGTACACTTGGCTCCACCGATAATTACATCGTCAGACACGTATTTGTGTTTAAGAATTAAAAAAAAACTCCGTCAGACTTGTTCTTAGGCCGCTTTGTCCATCCCTGCGGCCTGGTAGCTCAGTGTTTTAGTGACAATGGCCGCGGACGATACCCAGTAAGTCACTCCTTGTTACCATTGAATCATCTCTCAGAAGATGGAGGTTTAACGCTACTTTCTAGTGCTTTCTCCTTTCTCTCTCTAAAAACACTGAAGGCTGTTTGTTAGACGTGAACAATTTTTTTTATTTTAAATCATTGTTTGCACGCGGAGTTTAGGCAGAACCTTTCTTTTAGCATTTTCTTCCTTCGATGTACTTGTTTGTTTTTAATTTAAGTCTTATGGATCGATTTGCATTCGCATAGTTACCTCATGAATACTGCCAATGTAATAACTTTTGTCATCGTCACTAAGTAATAGTACAGTTATGAAGTATCATGGTGGTATCAAGTTGATTATCAAATCATAAGGCACATCTTGTCTATGATCTGTTGTAGGACTATGAGTATGAGCGCTTACTGGCGTGAGACTAGTCGTTTCGGTAAAGTAACTAGTTTTACGGGGCAGTTACAGCAGAGCAGGGATATTGGCCACATGGCCTAGAACTAAAGCAATAAAGGTGTGAAACAGGTTACTTTGCCTAATTGATTCGATAAAATGTAGTAGTGAGACATACGTTCAAAAAGTATTTTTTTGGATGGCGACAATCTTTTGTATGCATCTGCTTTAGATTAACGTCCACTGTGGAAATATTAATAATATATTAATTATGCACTAGTAGTCTTATTTAAACCTTGTGGATGGTGAGCTTAACAGAAGAGATCCGATACTCACTGGTTGATGAAATGGAGAGTATGTAGGTGGGTCTTGCACGCAAAGAGATTAGTGTTCAGTTTTTTTATGCTTGTACAAACGCAACTCGACTAGCAAGCAGGATTTGTAGCTTGCTCCTCATTAGTAGCATTTTCAACTGTATGATACTATACATGGACTGATACGTGTCTATGTTTATCTCACATGCGAACAAATGCCTGTATTCGAAAGAAATTTCTAAGCCATACAATTGGTCAGCAAAACCACGACATTTAAGATATTATGTTATTAATTTGTAACTTCATGCTACGCGATACTCCTCACTTATCTAGGCAGACAGTTTGACCTTTGGCCCATATAATGGTTTTTGTTTTTATATTCGTCAATGATAGTAAACATTCTTGTTCGATCGATCTTGTTTTACTCTTGTGACGTCATCACTAATTAGGCAGCTCGTTTGTCTACGATTTAAATAGTGTGCGTCCTTTAGATAAGACAAACTTGGGCGTAAATACCAAACCTTTTAAGTATTTTTATGTGGTTTGTCAATTCTAGGAAGGGATGCGGTTCTCGGTGTTGTTTATCATATGAACCTGTACTTCTGTTTGTTGTTTTCTTGGAAATGATCTTAGGAATTTACCAAGGAGAAATCCATATATCGTAAGATGTACATAATATTGTAAGTAGTTTGTTACTTACCCTACTGGTCCTTATACACACTATTTAGAAAAATGACTCTTCAGACTAAGCATTTAGGAGCTAAACATTTATTACGTCATACGGTTTTAGGGGACGGTTTCGACCATGTATAATTTTTTCTTAAAAGGAGGTGGGAGGGAGCCTCGGTAGTTCTTATGTAACATCACAAAGTTGCGCAATCAAACCAAAACCTAAGTTTCTTACTACCAAAATATGATAAACCAAACGTACATATATTAATTTTTTCCATTAAATTCTTACGTAATAAATATTGACCAGAGAAAACCGAACCCCTGCTGCTGGTTCGGTTTTGTCTTATATAGGGAGTGAGGGGGTCAAAAACTAGAAAAAAAAGATTTTTATAGAGAGTTAATACGGAATATAAAAAATCGGATATATAATGAAAGCCGATCTAATAATAGCAACATTAAAACGAGTTCGTACGACATGACGCGCGGGGCTTTCCCATCAGATTTAGTTTTAGTTTCACGCGATGTTTCCTTTTAATCAACGACAGTTTTAATGACGTCAATTTACCTCACTACAGTCATGAGTGACGTCACAGCGCCACGGTGTGCTCACGTTAGGCCTGTATCGTTGCAGTGTTGGAGAGCGCGTCGACGAGGACTGTACTAAGATGGGTGTGCCGCACGTGACCTCGTTCTGTTGGTGCATGGGGCTGGAGGTTGGCTCCAAGTTCGTGGGATTCCTGCACCTGGTAAGAACATTGTTTACTTTTATTCATATTGTTTTAGATTTTTTAGTGTGAACCGGTTTGGTCTCTATTAACTTTAGTTTGTTAGGAGACTCGTTAGACACAGCGCATTGTTTTTTCAGTGACAGCTGCTACATGTTTGTTTTTATTAGTAGTGTTGTGTATTATTTTACGTACATAAGTCCTGATTTATTATGTTTTTATTTATTTACGTAGTAGTATGTTGCTTATACGTCTCTTACTACACAACTAGGCACCTACTAACCTACTATCCTTTAACAGATGTGAATCTCACAAATTCAGACATACTTGTTTCTCTGTTTACTGTACCGTACGTCAAATATTGGCCATTTGTTGCCACATGTGCAGTGCCTAAATTATTTAACGAGTGTCAAGTGTAGCTGGTATCATTATTCTACACATCATTCGCACAAGTGTGCTGGCATTCAGTATTTTGTCTCGGCTCATGAATATGTAAATTAACACTTTTGATATTTTTAAATTCCACCGCCTGCTTTATTAGAGTTTATGGCGCAGTTCGCATGCATGCTTAAATGTATTGTTTGTTTAAGACGTTTCTTTTTTATTACTACAAGCTTTTATTGTACTTGATATGTTTGTATGTATGTATATAAGTTTGTATGTATGTGAGTTTGTTTAGGTCGAATCTTGCTATCTAAATTAGAACCACTTTTTGACATCCTATTGAAATTAAATGTTGCGTACATATGTAGGTTCGGTGACAATACAATATTATGGCACTTTTGAGCTGGTCTGATCATAGAGTCGAAGGTGGTCATAGTTACCGAAATACTGACTATTATTAGTATTTGATTGCTATGATAACATAACAACAACCCACATCGCCTGTTATTTTATAGGACTGTCTCATTGGTCTATTTTAGTGGTTGCTAAGCGTGACTGCTGAAGATGATGTTTTCGATTCGAAACCCAGTCGGGTGTTATTGGGTTTTTCTCAGGAGCAGCACTAGTCTGGATTTGTTCCCGGCCGCTGGCAAATGGCTTGCCCTACATGACATTGGGACCTACAACATAACTAGCGAAATGAAGATGTAATACACACCTTGCCATTGCCCTTAGGGGAATATAGTCGTGATCCTAGATTATTTAAAAGAGAGTAGCCTTTGGAGTTCCTTGTTGGTTATTCATCATCTTGATGATTCATAAAAGCATATTATTGATTGACTTATATATGTATGGGAATTTGCATAATACACCGTCTGTATTGTTGTCCGTTGTCCCGCAGCTGGTGTCGCTGGTGCTGATGGTGCTGTGCTCGGTGTTCGCGGAGAACCTGCGCTCGTTCGTGGGCACGGCGGAGGACGCGGGCGACGGGCTCTACACCACGTGGTACAAGATCGCCGTCGCCATCGCCGTCGTCACAGTCGTGCACGTGCTGCTGGCCGCTACGCTGCTCTACTCAGTGTTTAAGGTGAGTTAAATCTTAGAGGCTACAGCGGATTTTGTCTTTAATTTTTATTTACTCTTTCCTATTCTAATACGGAGTGGATTTTACATCAGTCTAAGTTTGATAGCTTTCTAGCTAACTAATCGGCGAGTAAATGACTGATACATGACTGGATTCTGGACAGACCTCCGGACGTGTGAATACGAGTTGACTGGTGACCGATTATGAATGCCAATCCTTTTTAACATGAGAAAGCGAGTCGTAACCGTATTTTTGATGAGTGGCGAAATATGAGTCACTACTACCTACTCCATGTGTTGTAGATATATACACATTGACCATCTATTGCCAATACTCACAAATTAGCCCTCAAAAAACTAACTGTTCATCACTTATAGTGACTTAGCTGGAAAGAAATAACTGTGCAACAAACTCTCCAAGTCTCCAGCAAGTTGCATCTGTCTTTAACCTCTTCGGTGTGATAGTATGTCTGTACGTAAGAATGGTCCCCGCAGCGCTGGTGTGGCGGCGTGCGCGTGTGGGTGTGCGTGATGTGCGCGCTGCTGGCGGCCGCGCTGCTGGCGGTGGTGCTGCTGGCCGCGCTGCACGGGCTCTCCGCCAGCGGCTCCGACATCTTCCTCTCCTTCCTCGAAGGCCTGCTCTTCTTCGGTAAGTGTACTAAAATTATGCACCAATAAGTCTACCGTGTGATGCCTCTTGTAGCTTGGTTAGCTTTTATAATCATATAATAATAAGAAAAAATTATATCTAATCTAGGAATTTAAAGTTGGCAAGAAAACCCTCCGAGAGGATGAAAGAGAAATGCCATTACAAAAATAGAAATTTATCGTAGAAACAGTCATCTTTACATTAGATCTTAGTTTATGTTCATGTGTCGCGCCTTTTGTAACAGGCATCAAATGTTGTCTTACAGATATGACATTTGTTATTAACTAACATTCTAAGAAGTCTACCATTTATCTTTAGAAATCGTCCATGTTTCCACAAGAGAGGATTAGTTTAAACTTCTTCTATTTATAACATGCTTACTCTACCTACATAAATATATTAAGAGTATTTCATCAAATAGCTCGTGTTACCTAAAGCATAGAGTATTATTAATATTATGATAAATTATTCTTTAAACTCTATTATCCTTAATGCTCAACGAAGTGTTTTACTCGTCAAACATAAAAAGACACGCGTCTGCAAACGCAGTAATAAAAATATGCATTAATGTTTTTTAATCATGTTTAACACGCAAACTAGAAGGAAATGTGTTGGGATAAAGTGTGCTATATTTCACTGAACTAGTGTTGATGTGATCGTTACTGTAAGACAGTAAGACTTGCTGGGTCAAAATTACTTAATAATAAACTCAGACACAGAAAAATAAATTATTTTTGGTGTAAAGGTTAACTGATAAAAGATTTTTAGCTACCAGTATGTACTTGATATTTTATTGGAAGCGGAGAAGTTGACTGTTACTTCAGATAACAACATCAGATGCAACGTCTGTTGGTAATGTCCAATATCACGTTTATATTTAATTTACACTAGAACAGAACTTCGAATATTCTTAAATACGGTCTATATCACCATTGGCCAACAATCTTGAAATTATTACTTAGTGGTGATAATTATCGACGGCCAATATAAAAAAATGATTTTGGACCTATAGACCCTACATTTTTTTTATTTACTGTTTTATTAGCTTTGAAATCAATCAATAGTAGGTAAGTATATCAATTGAGTTGGCAAATACGTGACGTCACAGGTTCCTATTACCACGAAATCTATGGAGGAATAATGTTTTGACAGCTCATAAGAAGTATGATTAATGGTGTCAAATACCCAATTGTAATTCTTTTGAGAATTGATTCTATAATTGTCTAATATATTGTGGTGTTTCATTTCCAGGTGTGATAGCATACTGCATTCTCTGTGTGAACAGCTACTACCTGATGCTGAAAAGCGCCGAGGACATGGAGGGCCCGAACAAGTCCATGTACTAAACACCAGCCGGAACTGATCAGCTGTCAGGTAACACTGGTGCCGACCGTGACGGACCACGTCGGAACTACACTCCATTTAGTTTCGTTGTCAGATGTCTGAAAGGAAGAATTCTGGATTATTTCGACACGTAATACGCCCACCAAATATCTGTAGATTGTTTAAATAATTGTTATTTGTATTTTTAATCGCCGCAGTTAATTAGAAATCCGGTCATAACATTGAATTTACCTGAGTTCGAATAATTATTGCAGTAGGGTAATACCTACTGGTATTCTATGAGTACAAACATATTAGGTACTATGTTATTATTACAATCAAGTACATTGCCATATTATATTACTGTGTATTTACACTCAATGGTGCACATGAACAGAGTTAGTTATATATACAGTGTATGGTGCTGCAAACTACTCCTTTTACCTTCATTTTGTATGGTTCAGTTTAATTTGGTACATACTAGCGCCATCTATCCTACTAGATGGGCTTTAAAATATAGGTAGTTCAAAAACAAAAGAAAATTTATAATTCCGTGAAAAAACATTATTATCATTAAATCTAAAAGAGGAAAGCTATTGCGTTAATTAGTGCTTTCCTGTAATAAACCAAGAATATTGTGTATACAAGAGTATGTCTCTATTTTGGTAGTAATTTTAATTTCATGCACTATGATATTTATAATGGGTACTCTTATGTCTTACCAGCTATTTAATAATGCCAGCCTATAACTGTCCCACTCTAGGGCGAAGGCTTTTCTTACGTTATTATGGAGTAAGCATTAGTACCACTATGAATGAGAACTTAATGTTAAATTGGAAACTGTTCGTTATGTTTTAGTTCTTATAAAACGCACAAGAGTTACTGTCGGTGTTACATAAATGAAAGTTACGAAAATTATGATTTAATTAGCTGTAAGTAATGTGTCTATATTATCGGAGTATTTGACATCACCAGCCAATTGGCATACATTTGATGAGCTTTCAAAACGCTCTTTATGGTTTAGCAAATTATGACGTCACTATTTCCCAATTATCTAATTCTATAGTTAACTGAAATTAATTTGAGTAGTAAAATCTAAATATAGGTTATTGTCCAGCAGTGGACTGCAACGGGCTAATGGTGATGATGAAATAATTAATAAAGTCTAGCATTTTTTAAAGAAGTGTCTTGGAAATTGGTTAGTGGTGTCAAGTATCCGACTGTCTGTCTTGTATAATGTTAGTGGGTGTTGTTGGATCATCCTGTTGCATATACAGTAGGAATAGTTCAGCTGTGAATATAGTATTTATGAAGGTTTATGATGAAGAAATGAGGCTTAGAAGCTGTGCTTCACGATAGTGTCCAACTGGAATGGTAACATTAACTATATTAATAAGTTCAGAGACGGTGTACATCTGCGGAAGACGCTAAATGTTTTATAAGTACAATCATAACATTACTTCATCTATTTCCACTTATTTATTGCCTGACAGCATGTAATGTTATTGTTTGTGGTTTTATCAAGTAAATAAGGTTTTAAGGAAACCGCTGTTATGTAAATGTGCTATTTTTTTTAAATATTAGCGAACATTTATTGAAACAATTATTGAGCTCGATTTTGCCTAAGATGTATTTGTATAAGACATCAATGCATTTATTATATGCAACAGGTTTAGTGTAAGTTTCACTATGTATGTTCAATGTGTTAATTAATTATTAGAGCGCTTAGATGTTCGTCTGTAGTCATTAAATATTACTTATTAAAAGCCAGCTGTCGCGAAATGGCCTATCTATGACTGCTATTGTGAAAATTAAAAATATTATTTTGTGGAAAAATTGCCGATGAAAATTATATTTCTAGTCAAAAGTCAATCTATCTGCGTATACTTAGTAACCCGGTATTGATGTGATACGAACATTATTACCGGTGTTTGTGTAACTGTGTTGGAGCTGGCTCCCAGTCTTATGGCTTGCAGGATACCAGCCTCCTACAGTTACTTTATCTATTCTATTCTATTTAGCCAGCTATCTGACCGTCGCTGTTCCAAGTTAATTTTAATTAGAAGATATTTTAAAGGCATTAGCAGTGTTTTTTCTTAATTTTTTTTAGTTTCCATCGCATGCAGAATTTACCTTTAAGTAATTTTTACACGGTTGTCTTTAATTTGTAGTTGTTGATTGTGTCATGCTATCGGTGTTAACAATTATTGGTGAACCCAATAAATTCGCAATTCAGCTTCTAGACAATACGGTATCCATAAGTAAGACTGCTTGTCAGACTTAAAGCCTATCCTCGTATTAGAAGATACTTCGCTAAGTTTAAAATAGAAATGTTCTTATGATAATAGTGATGGTTAATTGTAAAGAGTCTCAATGTGTCTTGTTGCCAATTGTGAGCCTTTAGGTGTTCAGAACTGTTCTCAATACTTTTGGATGCTTTTACATGTGTATATTGTTATCTTTGTTTTACTATAATAACTTTCATTAGTGTTGTCCAATATTTTTTACTTACGTGTATATTCGGGAATGCCCGACTAGTGTCAGGCTCAAACGGAGCCCCTATTTACGAGCAGGTGACCGCTGCCGCGTCACCAGCCGTCATTGTTAACTAAATCTGTGCCTATCTATCAATATGAAAGCAAAGTTAAACGTTAACATTTGCTATCATTTTAATTTTTAATAATCAATGGGCATTTTGAAACGTGTAATTTCGACACAGATTAAAATCGAATATTGTTAACGAGTACTTAAATGTTGAAATTTAAAAAAAGTGTTTTAAAAATATATTTATGCAATTCAACACGTCTAAAAAGTGTCTTAACTTGAAAAAAGATATTTATTTATATAGAGTCTTCATATTGTAAATGTTACTACAATGTGCCAATAGATGTCGCTAGCTGTTAGTAAAGGACTTTATACATTGACTTGTACCGTGTTGGTAGGTTAATAATCTAGTAGCAATGCTATTTTATTGTTAAAAAGGGTTTGGAAAAAAGGATGTTAGGTATTGTCCTAAGAAAGGTGCGTACGTTGGTAACTTAAGAAACTGTTGGTACTTATCTACACTTATGAATGTATGTCGAGCACGTATAGGTATATACCTACTTATGCGTTTCGCTAGCTATTTATTAAACTGCTATTTATGGCTTTGTTTTGCGTAATCACTGAGTTTTATTTATAATACCTTCCACCATTTTGTAATGTATTTTTTATCGTCATCGTTGACTTTAATAGTCTATACTGACATGATCGTGCTGCGTGGGAATCGAACCAAGTAATTTTGGAACCTTTTTATAAATATAATGTTAGTTGTTTTTGATAGTCAGGTACTTTTAGTAACGGCGGGGTTACTATGAGGTTGCATTGCAGGTCATTTTCCTAGTGAAGCACCTGCTCATGAGAGAGGCACAATACCCCTTACCTTACCATGAACTCTTAAATCCGGACAGATTACGTTGTGGAAGCGAGATGCCACATTACAATGCAGGTAGTGGCGTTTCGCTTTTACATCGTAAACTGTACTATTTTAAGAGTACTTGGTAAGGGGGCTGTCTTGTGTAGGTACTGGAGGTTTAGAGGCCTTTGCCTCGGTATAGCCAAGCTACACTCAATAAGGGGGAAAATAAAACCACAAATAATTTATACATGTCGTATATTCATCGGAATAACGTTAATTACGATGAAGACCCACATTACTTAAGTTGCTTTAGATTTGTTTAATTCAATAAATATATTACAACTCTATCAAGTACAGTACGGGTACGAACGATAGATGATTCTAATTATATAACTTATGACCAAACATTTTGTTGCCTCAGCTCTGAAACTGCAAGTTGTCACACCGCGTCAATATGACGCTCATGTTGGGTACACGTTACAATTACAACCGATCTGATGAAGAGAAATACTTAGTACCCTATTTGACAGCAGCTGTCGGTAGTCTGCGTCAGTCTGGACTATTACTAGTCAATTTTAAAGCTTATTATCTCCAGTTGTTTAGGAAGTTGTTAGTTTCAATACCAGTAGTAGGGTAGTTGACACCATTAATCAATAATCCCAAGAGATTACTTCTCTAAAAAATGCTGTATTTTACCCCTAGTAACCCTATAACATTTTAATAAACTGTATAATTGGATTTTATTGGCATTGAATTCAATACATTGCAAGTCAATTGAGTTAACAAATTAGTGACGTCACAGGTTCCTATTTCTACCTCTGGAGAAATAGCGTTTTGACAGTTCAAAAAGTAGGTATGTCTATTGATTGGTGGTGTCAAATGCCCTGTTTTAATCTTTAAAGATATACTTCGGTACTTTAGGTATAATCCAGCCAGATGCAACTGTCGATGTTCATGGTAATCATGCAGATTGGTCATCAAATAGTAACGCTTGTAGCCAGTTCAAAGTTTCATTAGAAGCTGTGCGGTATATAACTTCAGATCCAAACGAGTTGACTTGTCTAGAGTCAGACCTTACATCAAGGTCATTAAGTACAATTGTCTAACATATATTTTAATCTTGACAGATTTGCTTTAGAAAATGACGGGCATGTACTACGACAAATTATTATTAAACATTCGTTTGTTTTAAAGTAAACACTCTAAAGCTACCAACTGAGTGATTTGTAGTATGTAGGGTAGTTTAAATTTTACTTAAAGCCACTGTCTTGCTTTAACAAAAATAATGTTCTAGTATTTGTTTGTAGTACACGCCCATTTTAAACAATATTTAAGTACAGATACACTTTAGTGATAAAATAGTCTTTACTGGAATGTATTCGATGTTCATTCGATTTAGTAAAGCGAGAAGAGTCCAGCCTTCGCACACGCGAAATGTTGCCATATAGAATACTACCAAGAGACCGCGTCAATATTATTTATTTTTGGTAGTATTCTTCAGATCTACGAGTAAGTAGGTACAATTGAGATTCAATGCAAATATTTGTCTGGAAACACTTTTATAAGACTCTTCCCAGGTTAGTGCCAATATTGGTTTAGATAATAAATACCTACAGAAAGTGAAGGGTTTACAATATTCGTTGTAATAGTAATCTACAAGTCACAGGGCCGCACGGTGATACTGTACACACTCTAAAAATATTGCTAACTTTAAAAATATTACTCGAGAAAAACCTGTATAGAGAATAAATAAACATTTAGTGCATGTAATAAAAATATTTGTAGCATCACCAAACCCGCACGGCCCTGTGTTGAAACAAATAAATAATTTCTCAAATTGTACTAAACATAATATCTCATATCCAATAAGTATTAAAGTAACGACAGTTTGAACTTACGAGACAAGTTACGAGTACTTTACATTTACATCTAGTTCGATTTACATAGTCTTTTCCTTGCCTCGAGATAATCTTAACGTCTACACTGGGCACAATTACGATCTAAGTAATGCTAAGGAGTCATTATACAATATTATAAGGCGGTGCGAGTTGATCGACCACTTGTTAGATAAACTAGTTAAGTACTTCAGTTTAAACGTTAAGTACAATTTCACAAAAACCGTTAATGTATTAATTTAAAACAGCGGCAAAGTGTGAGATAATGGAGTATCTACAGCTCTGCTTACGGCTGATTCCTGTGGGAATAACAGATGTAATCTATATTCAAGTTTTTTAAAACACTCGTTTAGGTATCCCACTTTTGCTTTTGAACCTAAAGCAAAAATACCTACGATTACAAACGATCAATTCATATTTAAATAAATTACGTAAGTACACTGACGATCTAGTTAAGAGTGACATAGACAGGTACTTTTTTTTAAAATACCTATTTAATAATGAATTTAGTAGTAGATACTTGGACAGTATTGGTGCTCTTAAAAGTTCAGTTGGCTGCCCTTTCAGTCAATCAACTCGCACGACGTATTAAATCTAAGCTGGGGAACTTTATACATTGCAAGACGGGCTACACAGATAAATACTTAACTAAGGTATTGCACAAGACGGGGCTAATAATGTACATAATTACAGCGAGACACACTGGCCGACAGGCTGCGGAGACCGGACACATTACGAACGCCAGGACAAACACACACGTGGTACCCGGGACACGTTGCTTCACCGGTCAAGGGGAGACAGAAATACACGACGAGACGAAAAATATCAGCGTATTGGTAATAGACACATCACAAGGTTAGTAGCGTTCTATATCATAGGCACTTCCACTATAATTCTGGAAAACCGAAGTTGAAATGTACGTATTTTGCCACCGAACTGCTTCATGTTATCCGAGCGTTGTACCGGTATGTTCTAGTGCGTCCCGCGGGGCTGGAGCTGCGCCGCGCGGTCAGTAGAGGTGCGCCAGGTGGTGGTGCGCGGGCGGCGGCGGCTCCGTGCCCACGTCGATGTCCGCCGGGCCCTCCTCCTCCGCGCTGCCCGCCCGGCACGCGCCTGCGCCTCGCACCTGCAACATGCACCACTGACACTCAGTATTGACACCGTGAACATGTAAACCAGCAAAAAAATCCTATATTTAATACCCTAATCAGCCTAACCAAACAACAAAAGGTCTTTTCTGCCAGAACTTGGAAAAGTAAGTCATAATAAATATATTACTTATCTACATGTAATAAACCTAAACTTCTAAGTATGGAATAGTTCACCCCATGAAGTAATGTGAGTTACATTACTGCATGTGTGTAACAATTCTATTTCGGTACTTGCACTTTGAGTAAGTTACTAAAAAAATCAAACCTAACTGAAGCTTTAGTGACCTACAGATTATAAGCATTCAATCAATTCAATTTAGTTAGCGGAAGACAATCCTGTCTTCTACTAAACTAAATTGACTCCTAAAAAGTCTCCTAAGTAAAAGTTGCAAAAATTTTGACGAAAATCCATCTTGTGCTATAGATAAGATCGATAAGTCCAGCTCACCTGCAGCAGCAGGTTGTTGTTGAGCAGGCGCGCCTGGTGCTCCTGGGCCTTGGCCCGCAGACACGCGATGCTGTTGTTGCGGAAGGCCTCCGCGTCCTCGTACAGCTCGCGGCCCGGCTCGGGGGAGGCGCGCCCCTTCGCCGACGAAGACGCGGTCGTTGAGCTCGCCGGGGAACTTTGAGCCTGCAATGAAAGGATCGGTTTAGGAATACGTTATATGTTGGACAACGAGTGTGGGTCGTTCCGCTGATCCTGATCGTTGCAGTAATGTATGTGGCATCATCAAATCAAATCATATTTATCATAGCGTTGGTATAGGTAGGTAGGCATTACCTAAGTAACAATACGTAAAGGTGCAACATTGCAAGCTAAAAGTGTTTACTAACGCTTCATTTACTACAGTGATTACCTTTCCCCCATGCACGTATGTACCTACCTAGGTGTTAGAGGCGTGCCTATTATAACTACCAAGCTATCGGAAAGTTTAAGCCAAAATTGGCAGAACTCCCTGACTCGACCTCGAAAATAATCGGTTGCTTTGAGTTATGTAGGTATTTAGATACAACATACTTATTAACTTATTTACCTAAGTATTATGTCAGATGAAAACTAGAAAGATACTTGGTGGCCATAATGAAATGAAACTCTTGAAATATATTTCATTAACATTGGTTCTGCTCCCTTTATCAACAATCTGGTAGCTCAGAAAAGTGAATAAAAAGGCAGTGCTTATATCCTGCTGCTGGTGTACAAGTGTCCCAGCGTGTCCTGCTTACCTGTGTGTCGTTGTTGTCGGGATGGTGCGGCGACGCGGACGTGGGGCGCTCGGGCTCCGCCTCCGACCCCTCTCGCTCCGAGCCCGACTCCTTGAGGTGGCGCGCCGCCTCGATGGACTTGCGGTGCATGCCTGGTCACAACAAAGAACCTGATTACATGACTGTGAAGTTGTATGTCATTAACTCTGTTCATTAGGATAGAACAGTTCCTTACCCCGTACCATGAATTCTTTAAACAGGACAGTTTACGCTGTGAAAGCGAGACGTCGCTACGTGCAATGTTATGCGGCGTCTCGCTATCACAACGTAAACTTTTCTGTTTTAAGAGTTCATGGTACCTAAGGTAGCAGGGATTAAAAAAAAAGAACGCAAAGTAGCAAAACTGCTGACATATAAATAAACAACCGCGTATAATTATTCCGAGTCATTATTACAATATAATCAAGTTAAAGAAAGAAATAAATTATTTATAAAAATCAATGTTTGGGTAATTCCGGGATGACTTGCAAATCATTATTTGCAAACATTGGTGCTACCGAACTAAATACCATATCCTTTAACCGATCGAAGTCTTGTACAGTAGATAAAAATAAAGACAGTATATAGGTAGGTATCTTCCCACTGCCTGCAGGCTGACCGTAGTCAACGTCAAGTATAAATTACATTACGATGTTTTCCTTCACCGTAAGTTATAGGGTGCTATGAATAATTAAAAAGTTCCCGTGTCGTTAGAACACTGCTCGCAGCCTTGGCGTGTGACTCACACACTACAATTAGTGTACTCGCTGCCTAAGGTTTACTACTACTACTTTACGATCACTAGACTAGAATATCTCTATTAATGAAATAGAAGACGAAACAAGAGCAACAACTATAACTAAGTAAAGACAATCCTATAGAATCACGCTATTGGGAATATAATAAAGTGACAAGATCTCCACATAGTGACGTGCATTTAATTAATGACCATTGTACAAACAAGATGGACTCCTTAGCGCATCTCGACTAGAACTTACAACTCGAGGCTATTATATGAACACTAACCGCTGCCCACGACATCGTATTGATGGTATATAGTAAATAGTTTTTTTGCGCTAGAAATCCTCTCGCGAGTCCTTAGAAGACTCTCACAAAGTTTTATCACAATCTGATCAATGGTTCTGGAGCGCATAGACGACAAACATACAAACAATCATTTTTTTTATAAAGATAGAAGAAGATAGATAACAAATAGATTTATTCTACCAAATATCACCGCCAAAAAGTATTAACTAAGTACATAATGGCAAGATAGTCTTTGGATATTTAAAACATTTACCTACCTATCTAGTTTTTGTTTTTATAAGGATTTAGCGTTCGACATAAAAACAAGCATGTGCCGCATTCTGCAGGATAACGTAGTCATACGTACGACTGCTTCCAACGACATCATAATAAGTAGATTCACGTTATAAAAATGCACGCTCCACATACTTAATCCTAGCAACAGACGTCCATGTAACCTCCTCGCTACCAACTTTACGAGTATAATCTCTTAACCCCCGCGTGCAACAATGTTCGTGTGAGTCAACCCTCAACCCGCCACTGGCATAAAGCATACGTCGGAGAGCCGTAAAATGTTAATGAATGATATGCGGCACGCCCGCGGTGATGGATGGCGGCCGCGTGAGTCGTGGACAGGAATTGCTAATACGGTGCTAAGGATGAACGATATAGATGAGAGGAGCGTGAGCACGAGCTTGTCTCCGGAAAGATTTGCTTCGTAAATCCTGAGTTACAGACTCGAGAGATGCAAATAGCTCGCCTCTGTCATTTAGAAATATGCAGAAATTATGAAACTTAACCGTGGCTAACATTGCACTTAGATACTATTAGCCAGGGATTTTTAGTAATTATGGAAAAGAAGAAAAACATCGTTTTTTAGACTAATTAGTTACGACTATTTAAGAACGTCAAATAAAAAATATTTGATAGTCTACTAATTATCAGTTTCTTAAATAGGTAACGTCTAAGACAGACGCAGCATAAAATTTATCATATTGTCCAAATATCTACACGGAGAGTCTTTGATTCCCTATATTATCAGCGACTATAATCCCTTATCATAGACGTAGACTTGAAATTAAAACAATCAGACATACATAGGTATTAGCAAAATTACCTCCAACAGTTTATCGATCATTTTGTACCTCTTGCCCTGCATACATTTCGAAATATATCCGCATATACTTCCTTTAAAGGATAACACTAGTTACCGACCTAAATAATTTGAAAATCTAGTAGTGCCCGAGGTATCCACATTAGCAGACGCGTCGCGTCTCGCAGCCCTGTTTTAATATCAGTGCGGCTAGTATTTTTACGAGGACTTGAGCAGCAGTCCGCGCCGCATATCTAATGGTGTCGGGGTTATGTACCGCGGCTATGAGCGGCGCGGGCGTGGTGAACCACATTCTTCTCAGACCAACTCGCTTGTTGTTTGAAATACTTCGGCGAGCTTTATATTAAATTGTGAGTTATTAACGCAGTGCACTCCACGTGTTGATGTCAACTTTCTTTCTTTACCCGTAGTGCTGTCGATGCTCCGGTTGATTTATATTTTTTTAAATAATGTATTATATATGTGTACCGTTGCTAGTATTTTATAATAAGTACCTACCTTAATTTTTTTTGTCAAGAATAGTACGAGAATCTGTCGAAATCTTTGTAGGCTACTACAGAAGTTATATGGCACCTTCTTCTTCTTAATAATAATGTTTAATGTTATCGTGACCGAATTTTGTTTGAGACGACCTATCAAATAAGATTAGTCAACTATGGAGGAGAAAAAGTGTGCACAGGTGCAGCCTCTATTCCCTTACTCTCATAGTCCGCTGGAACGGTAGACTACGACCGGAGAGAGATCTAGCGCAGGACCAACGTCTTAGCGTGCTTTCCGACTGGCCGAGGCAAGTACAGCTTATCCGCAGATCTACTGATCTGCGCAGTAACTACGTAGCTACGAGCACCTCATTGTTTTATATATTTGCTAACTAAATGCCTAAGTTGCATACATAAGTATATCCTTATGTCTAAGTCATAGAACCATGATATTTCCTATATCTTCGGTACCTACGTGTGCTACATAGTTCATGGTGACTAAGAAATTAGTTCACGACCCTTTATATTCCCTATATATTCATATTCTTTATTGCGTTTATTATAAGGCGGTGGTTATTTACGAGTGGGGTTAATAAAGATTGCACCTAGTATTCTAGTAATGAAATTGTATTCAAAATATCAATAACTGCGCTGATAGCCACCGGTAGGACCGTTGGACTATCAAAACCCCGGTACGCACCGATGTCTTTGTGTGCGTACCATAAATTAGTCATCAGTTGCTAAAAACGGTAAAGGAAACCGACACACCTGAGAGTTTTCTCACCGGTGTGTAAAGCTACGTGAGAGGCCTACATGCGGTGTAAACTCTGACACCAGGTTGATCGTTACCCATACGATAAGAAGAACAATAATCTAATTGAGTTAGGTGCAAGACTTCTTACTATCTTCAATCATTGTTAGATCAGCATTAAAACAATTGAAGTATTCGAAGCACTCGTATAAGTTGCGTCTTCAGCGCGGGGATTAAATGAAATTTCCCTTGTTTGTGTTTATCGTGCTATAAAGGAAATAAGCCGTTAACCTGTTTGCTCCTCT
Organism: Abrostola triplasia; assembly: GCA_946251915.1. Taxonomy (NCBI): domain Eukaryota; kingdom Metazoa; phylum Arthropoda; class Insecta; order Lepidoptera; family Noctuidae; genus Abrostola; species Abrostola triplasia. The sequence continues at coordinate 233,899 of OX276434.1, read as the reverse complement.
TCGAATGTTTTGTTGGTATCGTATCTCGACTACAGACGTACAGGCTTGCGCCGGAGATCACAAGTTATTACGATACGATAGCATTGCCGAGAAATAACATCCAAAAATCCACTTACGTTTAATTCCTCATCTATTTAAAAGTTTATGTTAAAGTCCTGTCCTTGTTAAGCCTTTTTTGATAACGCGTTCCTTTTCGGATAATCTAGCTTTGATCTTTATAATTGCTGTGGCAAACTGTGTACATTGACAAAAAGAACATACGCAGCTAGACCAGCTCAATAGTAGAGCATATAAAAAGTACCAGACAGTACCTAGGTAGTATCTTCATCGCGACGATCCCACAAGTTACCCACTAACCCCAATCAATCAAGTCGGTAACAAAGTTAACTGGGCATTAGCGGCGCTCCAATACAGTGTGATTTGTGTGCCATTCGCACAACTTTGTCCATTAGCACCGCACCCACCGCCGCTGTAAATCCACTTGATTTAGAACTGAGAGCTTTGTTACGAACGAGTACATACAGCGGAGATTAATTAAGAATATGTACGGATATAAGACGGGTGGGTAGGACCTTCGAGTTTCAACTGGATAGCGGGGGATCGCGAAAATTTGGAAAGTTCAGGTTTATTGGTTCCTTACTAAAAGCTGGTGAGTGAATGGAATTGCGAAGAACATCTTGGTGTATATAAAAGTGTAGATCTTAAAATAGTCTAAAAATTAATAATTGTTTGTTATTACTAATCAAAGTAATGTCTATAAAACCAAAGATTTTGAAAAAAGCAATAGTTATTTATTCAAATAAGAGGCTGGTTTGGACTAATTTTGGAAATATTTTTTTATAGTCTCGCTAGCAGGTAGTTATCTATAACCTAAAGGTTTTCAGTAATATAAACTGATCTACATAAATACATACCTATATATTGTGATCACTACAATAAGCTGATAATTGTTGTTTAACGTTATGGTTTCCTAACCAATGTAAATATGAAACCAAAAATTCCACCATAATAACTCCGTTGACGTTCAATTCTAACTGTCGGGGACTCCACCTGCCATACCTAACAACAAGATCTTATTATGAGCCTAAAAACTAATAAATTATGTTACCACATCGATTTCAGAGACTTTTGAATTTTCTCCAGTAAGAAAATTCAATTCTTTTTGAGAACGAAAGTAAAACCATTTTATTTATCTAAAACATGAGCAGATTTAAGTTATAGACACAGTACACCTCGAGTCAACTGACAACTTCATTGTCGCCTTACGTTACGTGCTTTTAATGTATTCTAAGTTAATCTTGTTCAAGATATTTCAGACATTAGCAACATAATTCCTAAAAGGATGACTAATTTTAAGAATTTTCAACGTGCGGGTAATTGTGTCCAACATACCACGCTACAAGGGTTAGATGTAAAATGGTTAAATGATATGTGAACACTGAAGTAACTATTAGTGACATTTGAATTAGCTTTCTGTGGTTTTAATTTCATATCGTGTAATGAATCCTTTTACTTTGATGCAAAGTAGTTTCAAGTTGCAGCATTGATACTCCATCTACTAACAGCCCGGCTGCCTGAGGGCCTGATGAACTGCGTCACTTCCGAGTACGACTGGCGATGTCACTTAGAGGATGACTTATTATAAACTGGCGACCAGATAAAAGGGAAAGCCACTCAGATCACTTCCACGGCGCTCTCCCGCCAGTTAGTAACATTTCCTATACATTTATATCATTGAGTGTAGTGTTAGCGAGGTATAAAGTAGACAATTCAATGGCAGATGCCGCCGCCGTCCTTTTGTCGGTCGCTCCATACTTTTCACTTTAGATAATGGTTTAGTGTCGTCATCTGGCTGCGAGATGAAAGCGCCAGCCACAAAGCAAGTGGGTAATAGGCAGATAATTCTGTGACGTGCTCTCTGCGTGCATTACTATCCATTTGTCGATGTTGCCACTCGAAGGAATCTCTTCCGTCACAACTACATTATATTAGATGATTTTTAATCGCAGTGCTGTCTTGCTGTTAACTGTAATCTCATGATTTGATTGAATTTGTTAAATAATTTTCATTTACTAATTAACTTTTGATTTTTGTTCTGATCACCCTTTTGAAGAGGATATGCTATGAAGCAGTTGATTAATTATTTTACTCGAATACTTACATTATAGACTATTGTATCATATTTCATATTCATCACCTTAATTAATCGCCCTTAATTAAGTTTAATTATATTATTATTAAGTGTTGTGAAACAGATTGGTAGAAGAAAAACTTTATCAAGATTTAATGTCTGCGTAAATAAAACCAGAGTAATATCGACCAAATATTTTCTATAAATAATTAAATAATATTTATGTATTGTGGTAAACAAGTGCGCCAGCCGCGGGCTCTCCTCTAAACAGCGGCACAATGGTCCCTGCCTGGCCACAGAACGCCCTCATTACAAATACCTAAACAAACCACGTAAATACAGTCAGGTAGAAAAACACCGCCCGAGTACAGTTAAGTACATAATTAATATGTAAGCCCGGTGGCAACCCTTAAATCAACGTTAATCAAGGCTTAGACAATACGGCCGCCATCTTGCCTCTCTCCCCCTCCCGCGCCCCGCGCGCCGCCCCACCTCTGCCCTCCTGCTCACCCCGCCCCCCCACGGGAGCCCCCCCACTCGCCGACGCAGGCTTTAGGGGAGAACTTAGGCTTTATTAATTCATATCTCTAGATCTCGTTTCAGTTTTTGTGTAACGTCTTTATTATTCAAATTATCCTGTTTATTTGTACAGCCACTCGCTCTGTGTGAGCCTGTTGATTGGAGTACACGATATCCTGAGTAGTGTGTGCTTCAAACACTGATGTAGTTTTGTTTGATTTTTAACAAGCCGTAGACATGTCGTAGCGTAGTGCTACGGTTGCTACGGAATGTCTACGACGATGACTGGAGCGGTTTTAAGAAGCATTTTATTTATAAATCGTAATCTGTATTATGTGACTGGATTATTATTTTAAAAGCCCATTTCGTATCAAACAACAAGTCTAACAGTGATTAAAGAAATTAAATTTTAATTAACTATAAATAATGTATTTTGAGGATCGTGTTACATTCGTTGTGGTATACTGAACAATAACATTTCCAAGTAAGTTAGTAAGTGATCTTACTAAATTAGTCAAGGTACTTCCAAACAAATAACAAACTAACAGCTCCAGGCAGACAAACGCTCCTTTACCATCTCCACTGAAACAAATAAAACCTCCTCATAAGCTGTCAACGGATTCTTGTTTTCATACGAAACGCTATTTTATTTTAAAAGTTTTTACCACCCTTATAGCTGGGGCATAGAGTCGAGAGTCGCGTGTTTTGTTGGCATTGTCATTGTTGCCTTCACTAGAAGCCTTTCCGCAGTGAAAAATGAACATCTCTTGTTGTTGGGATTAAAAATTATACGTCGCTTTGTTTTGGCAGAGCCGGCGCCCGCCGCGCGCCGCGAGCTCCAGACATTTTGTTTTTGTTACACCTTTGACAGTTTAGATTAGTTTGGGAATAAAACTGTGACTGAGCTGCGACCGGGATACGACGTACTGGAGCTGTACGTGTCCAAGGTACAGCCGCGTAGAGGCAGTGCTCTTCTCTTACTAGAGCGTGGCCTTTTGGTACTAGCGTTAGTATATCTGTCTTCGACATTAACAAGGAGAAATTCGGCCTGAGTAGTAATAACCACGAAGAACAACCATTGGCCATGTCAAAGGTTGCAAGTTCAAACCCTGGCACGCACCAATGTCTTTGGAATTCATGTGCGTATTATAAATTAGTTATCAGTCGCTAAAAATGGTAAAGGAAAACATTGGTAGGAAACTGGCACACCTGAGAGATTTTACAACTGAGTGTAAAGCCACACCAGATTGTTTCATCAACATACGATAAGAACAAGAAGAACATGGAGACACTGCAGTTGGATTTACCTTTGACTGGTTATGTTAATGTTACACTATCTTCTGTTTATGTAACTATTATTTATTTATTTATTTTAATTATAATGACTCGAGCACCTTCTGCATCTCAAAGTCTATGTGAACAAGTTACTGATCGTAGTTAATAAAGGTAAACAAAGAAGCATACATTACCAATATAATAATATAAATAGACACCCCAATGCGGTCCTTAAATACTAATCTAACATTTAACCCTATCTACAAAATCGTTATAAAAAGGTATTTGTTTATTTGTAAGGCCTATACCTGGCAGTGGGTGGTACCGGGCTGCAATCATAATAATGATGATAAATATCAAATGCGTCTATTTGTGTACACAGGTAGGTATCATGGTGTAAATATGTAAAACATAACTGGCGAAATGTGGGTGTACTAAATGTGCACCTCTGCCTACCCCTTCGGGGAATACAGGCGTGATGTTATGTTTATGTTTTTTATCTAAAAATGTATCTCTGTGTCCTGCCACAGGTGGCATACAAATCTTAATTACCATAATATAAGTAAGGGGTAAACTCCGAAACTGTTTACCTTGTTTCCAAAATTCTTTCACCAATATTTAGAATGGACCTTCAGGGTGGACATAGTGGACGAAGTCGCGGACAGAAGCTCGTATTAAATAAGTTAAAAGTCACTATACTATGTAGCCTTATTGATTTCTATTTATAAAATCAACGATAAAGATAATAACTATATATTATTACACAGTTAATGCTAGTGCATTGGTAATATTGTTAAGAATTGTTTGATATTACGGACATGGTGGATTCATGTGAATGATTTGAAATAACCTTGGTAATTTGCTGGAATTTTTAAAAATATTTTTGATTAGACAGGTATGTTCTGATGGAAAAAGGGACTCGTTATGAAGAGTTGTCATGATCGCGAAATCAATAGATGGGCGGTTGCCAGACATCTCTTCCTGCAGGACATCGGCCATGCAGTGACTACTATCACTGTGTGGCCCATATCCTGCAAAGCGTATATACGAGATAATTAGAATGCTAATTATACGTTAACAAATAGGTCATATTGTTATCCTGTCTTTATGTAACTAGCTCGTTGAGCGAGCGGCGGAGAAATAAGTTTAAAACGAACCGCGGCAAAAAGAACCAAAAACACAACCTAATTTAGTTCCGTGACAATTTTGTTCAAGATGCGAGGCTAATTACTGGCGCAGTGCGGTGACAACAAAGGTATGTACGCGTCTGAATGTTAGAATGTTTGCATGTGACTCACCAGAGCTCGGTGGTCGGGGGGAGGGGGGGGAGGCTCGCCGCTACGGGCGCCCCCCATCGGCTACTGCTCTCGACTCTTGAACAAAATCATCACGGTAAGAAATTGCCCAAGGTTCATGGTTCATAGGCAAGGATATGCCTTATGAGTAGCCTAGGACGGTGATTGCTTTCACCAAGGCGTGTTCAATGTGGTCTATGAGCATATTTCTGATTTAAACCATCAAGAGTTTAATTATCGATGATGTTAATCACCCTAACAGTTGTATTTGAAACATACTTCAGTCGTAAGAGCGCTATTCTTATAATTATATCTAAACTTACCTCAGAGTTTACGCGGATATCTTGTCACGACACAAAACTCTACGCGACGCAACAATCTCGGTACAACTATTTAAATTACTTAAACTAGCTACTACTACCTAAAATACTTGGTTAAAAATGCACAATATTTAGGTGGTACAGGATAGAGGAACAAAATATATTGTTCTAAGTGTTGTACACCTTTTTTGGAATACTACTTTTTCCCCCAATAAGTATGGGTTCGGTGATGATTTTTGTTTGCTATCTATTGTGCATTTTCAACGTAAGGATAAGTGTGAAGTTGTAGAGAGTACCTAAGTATTTCATTCAATTTATGACTATAGGTATATTAGAATCAACATCTACTTATTACTATTATATTTCTCTTTAACAGCCAAGGTCTACTGATATGAAAGCTTTGTTTTCTAGCATTATTTTTTCATTAAGTTAATTATAATTAAGGTATACTTTATACGTACAAGTTTCTCTAGTATCATTGGAGCTTTGTCAAACAGACAAACAATAATTGCCCCGAACCGGGAATCGAACCCGTTGCTTTCAACAAAGGCGATTAATAAATAGGCAAAAACTTGTAGCTCTTGCTACAAGGTTGCCTGTCCCTAGGTAGAAGTATTGGTGTAGAGTGCATGTGTGTGTAATGTAGGAGTACAATCGTGTGTAAGTGTAATGTAATCATAAAGCAGTCTCACCGAACTCACCGAGTAGCCAGGGCGCGACCGAGTCGTTCTCCTTGGCGCTGTTGAGGATGGTCTCGGGCAGGGGCAGGGAGTGGCGCACCATGGCCCCGTACAGGCCATACTCGGCCATTATGGTCGACCGGCCCCAGCATTTCTCCGTTTTGCGCCATTTCGCGCGACGGTTTTGGAACCACACCTGTGGGAAGAAGAATGTCTCGTGAGCGATAATTTAAACACGCCTTCAATCATGAAAGGAAGTTACAGTTCTCGTTCCACTACAGTAGATATAAGACAGACTTGCTATATCGCAACTCTGTCTTTACATGGACTGTTAGTAGGGATAGCTCTATATTATTAGAGGATTGTAGACCACCCAGTACACATTGCCTCAACGCATGTCAGCACATTAGTGTGGGCTGTAGTGTTAACTAAAATCACACAAAGTTATACGACGCCTTTGTTTCTTATTGTAAATATCAAACAGAAGATTAGTAATTAAAGGGTTAAACGTAGTCTCGAAGTAATTGGTTTGTGAAAGTTAAGACTAACTAGATCTTGTGTGAAACTTAAATATTTTCAAGGGGTATGTACTGTGTAACAAAGACTTGAATTCTAATTAGAGTAGGCGATCGGCTCCAGCCATTAGAGCGTTGTAACAGAGGCTCCCTCTGGCGGGCGGCGAGATAACTAAGCATGGAAAACAAACCAATTATCGGGAACAAAACGCAACTAAATTAAATTTTCAAATTCGCTGCCGGAGCGCGGCCGCTGTTTGTACACAGAGTAGGGCTGGCGGGCGCAGGAAACCGGTACGTTTATTAAGCTATCGCTAGTATTAATCTCTAGTAACTCCTTTGGTTGGGCAGAGCTAAGAGAAAAACTAAATATCATGGTTAAGTGTTGAGTACCTATTTGCCTAGAACGTCAACTATTACCCATGTAGCCAAGGTACTTATGCTCCTGTATAGGTCTTCTAGACTTTATAGTAGTCAGACCGGAGTCCGATTTGGTTAGAATTGAGAAATGAACAGCAGCTAATAAGATAAACACAAGTTTTCAATTCTTTTAAAACTATACCAATGACTAGAACTTGGACAGGAGGCAAACTTGAAGTCTGGCTATAGTGTATTTAGAAAAATTACAGTTAAATATTCTAGGGTTCGAGACAGCCTCCACTAGTAATGATACTCCATTGATTTGGAGGCAACCTGAGCAGTTTGCTCGTCGATATTTTAGTGCAATTTGTTTTCGGTTTATAGAACTTCGTCCAATATATTTCAAATTTTGTCAGACTGATTGTGCTGCTTGGTAGCTTGTTGCGCCGTTTCTTCTACCCATATCACTATGAATTGGTAATGGGCGGGAGTTTTGGAGGCTGCTTGATGTAATTTGACATTCAAAAAGTACTAAAAATGTAATCTATTTTGAATAAATTATTTTTATCTTATCTCTACCAGCCTGCCAACTGGCTAATTCTTTTACAGAATAGTTGTTGTGCTGTTAATAAAAGCTTGCAATGATATTATTTAACAAAATACTAGTAACAAAATGAATATGATAATAGTTATACTACAGGGTAGCAGCCCTGCTGATGCGGGCACGACCGCACCGCACCGCGTCGCCGCCGTGCAAAACGGTTAATTTCTAATTAAATTTGTTAATTAAACCCGATAGCGGCACACTCCGCGCAAATTAATACCCCACCCGTATTATATTACTATGAGCACTGTCTTCCTATGTATCGTGTCTTATGTACACTGTGTGGGATTGTAGCGAGGCATATCCAGGGAGACGGCCAAACCATTTGGTAATTTAATACTTATCTAATTATGTTGCTACTTGTCTGTTTGGTTATAATTCGAAACATATTTGTTACGTATCTATTATGTTAATTTGTTTACAAATGAAAGTTTCCTCTGAAATAGTTCTTATAAACAATATGAATAATACATAAATTATAAAACTGTTTGTCACCCAGGCATAGCAATACACTAAAGTACGTGCAGTTGACTGCAGCACTGCAGGTTGTGTGTGTTAACTATCAGAATGATATAAACTAAGTATTGTTTGGGAAACAATCGCAGGAAACGTTAGTTTATGTGTCGTCCGTTTTCCTGTTCACAGACCATTACTTCAGCATTAAAGACGGGCGGATTGTATGGCGCGCTGTAATCACCCGCCGTACTACACTGGTAGCTGTAACTAACGCGAGATTTATTACTTGCACGGACAGACAAATAAAGATGAGGATTCTTCATAATATATAGAGCAATTCGAGACAGCTACTTTCAATTGATTTAGTTAAGAATAGTTAAGATTCTTAATTGATCGCACCAAATCAATTTAGCTAAATATTTAATGGAAACAAAAAGCCTCGTCTGATTAGAGATTCAAGCCTACTTCTGTCACGTAACCTAAGTTTCGCTAAAAGTACGGTTATGCAGTTACAACTCCAAGAAACAAACATGGATAAAAGCATTATATTTTTGTTCCAATAAAGTATTATTTATTATCTTAGTAGTCAGCAGTCTCTCAATGCAGCTCCTAAGAAAAGGTATATTATGAAAAACGAATTGTTGGATTTTTTACCTGTAATTTAATTACACTTTATAGGTAAACAATGTGAAGCGAATAAAAAGGAATTTCTACTAAAATAAAAATTCGTTAGTTTATCGCAAAACATGTCACTATCTCAAACAAGAGCTTAATTCATTAGTGTGTGGGGGTCACGTTAAATCCGTGGAAGTCGTCAAAGCCTCGCGAGCCACCAGCCTCGCGGTGATATGGTAATACCACCCAAAACAGAGAGCTGTGCGGCCCGAGGGGCACGCGTCTGGAGAGCTCTGAATATGGAGTTCCATATGTCTCTGTAATGTATGCAGATTACATTTGAGTTTAAAATTAGACTAATCTGGATCGTTTTTGTTTAGGATGAAATATTCTGAATACATACATTACTTATAAATTATAGGAAAGCCCAGCTATAGATACGTACAAACATACCTCATACAATGTCATGAATACCATATTTCATAGGTCTAAGAGAGCCAAACTTAAGATAAAGGTTCAGTAATCCTGCATGATTCACTAGCGGTGTTGTCATACGTTGACCGCATGCCAGGTTTCTTTTGTAAGTGCTTACAATATTAGCCCTATTTTTTTGGTAAATCATCATAGTCATAGTGCTTTTCATTTCATGGAGGCTACAAAAGTAGTCGTCAAATTATCATTATGAAATATGTTTGCGTCGTGTCGACATGCTTCATTGCGAAATGTCAACAAGGTCCTCTCAAAAATGAAAAACAAAAAATATCTAGTCATAAATAGCAACTAGTATTGAGTGACATAGGTGCGTGTGTGGTTTGAACCCGAGAACCGGCCGGTCGTTATTGATTGGCCGGCGCGCGAACGTGACAGACTAATTGTGAGAGATCAGCGCGCCACACTGATTACCAACTACGAGGGGGGCACAACAAAAGGAAGATGTGTCCTACTGTTAGGATGGAAAGATGTCATGCTAAGGAGTAATACAGGTACGGTATTCGGTGGATAACTTATCAAATTTTTCAAAAAAAAACGAATTTAAACAAACGAGAACCTCCAATTAAAGTCCTTCGCTCGGTCTTTACCATGGTTAAATATAAACATAGCATTACTCAACAGTTGCTGGGGCCTTACCTATAATAATTATGTTAATCTATTCAGTCTGAAATTGACAATTTGTTTCGCAATTCTGCTTAATTCGTTAACATGTGACTAAATTATATCAGAATTGTTAAATAATAACACGAATTTTTAAACAGTTACAATTATAAAACAGTCTAAATTAGAGCACTGAAAGGACCAGTGAGTAGTATACAGGCGGTCCTGCGAGCTGCGCACAATTAGTAGTGTTCTGTTCCCACATAGAGGTAGGACGTAGTATTGATTGCTCTCCGGGCAACTGACTACTAATTGTGCTCGCTGGATTAACGATGCGAATATGGGACGTTATTGTGAAGGGGTGCTCGACTGTGTTTGTGTCACTTATAAGACGCATAAACTGTGTTTATTGCTAATTCTGGTGTTTGGCAGGCATAGTATTAGTGTGAAGTTGTCTGGGTTGTTCATGTGACATTAGCGGTATTTAGTGCTGATCCTAGGTTATTTTGAAAAATAAAAAGGAACCTTTGATAGGAATTTGGAGCCGTCCCCAGTGGTTTATCGGTTTAATTATGTATATTAGCCATTTTAGGAAAATATTACTTATCATGTTTCTATATATTGGATAAGTATCATGCTTGTAATAATTTAAATAATAATAATATTATTACAATCCATGTTTATTGTGCGTCTCTGATATTCATGAGACCATGTTCAAAGAAACGTAGCTACTAGTAATCATTGGAATCTCCCCAGTAAGCCCCCTCGATCGCCAGTCGAGCTGAGGATTACAATACGTGGTTTGTGGACAATTACCAGCCGTGTCCCGCGGCGGAGATATCCAGGGCTGGGCTTATTGGCACCGGGCTATAGGCTTAGCGGGATTATAGCCGGCGGGCCTCGGGCTACACTTGGGAGACCTGTTGGCTATGAGTGAAGGGGTGGAACTTGTACTGGCTCCTACTTTTAAGTCCGACATCCATGTTGAATGATTGGGTCCCTATTGTATATTATGAAATACAGCTACGTGGCTGCAGCGCATATCTGTTGATCTGCCAGGTTAAGCCACGCTGGACGCGGTCAGTCTTGTGATGAGAGACTATTTAAGCCGTTGGTCCTGCGCCCGATCTCTCTCCACTCGAGTCGGCCTGCCGTTCCATCGGACTAAGAGAGTGACGAAATAGGTGCACTTGTGTTTGAGTTCAATGTAAAGAAATATATATATCCCTTGTATTTACGACAGGGAAAGAGTTAATTTAATAGCCAACACAACGACTCCATATCGATCGACAATAGATTATAATCTCACTCTCAGGTAGACAGACGAACAAAACACTCAGCACTATTTAATTAATTCGGGGCACGGTCGCCGGGCGCATACCGACGGATCTCCGAATTTACTAATTAACATACGCTCACAAAGGTTCAGTATAATTGTTAATTTGGCAGCACATTCGCGCCCTTTAATGATGCGTAACGTTTGTGCGGGGAATTGCTCGCTCCGACAATTTATTACTCGTATGTGGCAGCTGCCAGCATACCTAGACCTGTGGAGCCCCCCTCGACCTGAACCGGCCTGGACCACAGCGGCGGGGTGCTGTCTACGTGCGGGGCTCTCGGCGCTCTGGTCGCATTTAGGGTAGTATTTGTAATGTTGCTTGTGAAACAATTTGTCGGGCGTCTGTGTGATTGCGTAGGCTCGTATGTTTTGAGTGCTACTTTCGCATTTGGAAACTAATTTTAAAATTACAGTTTTGTGTTAACTTGAGCTGGTAATTCCGTTTGAAGTTGGTTTTACAAAATTTACGGTTTAAAACTGTGGCTGCAGAAACAAAGCTTAGGGTTTTTAGCAATTATACTTAAAATGACACATTTATTCATTTTTATATTGTCTGGCTTGTAGTTAGGTCTGCGCTTAAGTCCTGATTTTGTAGTTTTTATGTGGGTTTGTTAATTTCTCATTTCGGTCTAAAAAAATATATAAACATGGGCCCCTTTAACTAGCTTTCTTTCCCCGTTGAGTCATCATAAACTACTTTGTGTTGTGGTGAATAATTGGCAAGTCTTCGCGGTCACCCACTGCCCAAAGTGTGCCGGGCGTGAGTCGGTATTGTTCCGACAGAATGCTTTTGTCCTGGACACGATAAGCTTCCTAATGGATCATATTACTGTAACGAGGGGTTATTGAACCGATCATCGTGTTAAATTTTTACAATTAGAAAATAACTTACAAATTTTAAAAGTTTTGTGAAGCCTCAACAAAGGACCACAATCTTCATTTTACTAGGGTCAGCACGTTAGAGGATGGTCTACTATCGATCAGTTCGTAGTCAGTATTAGGCAGTTTAATGGACCTTTCCGGACGATAAATAGTGGGATTCAAATGATAACTATACTGAAACCAGACGTAACAAAAACTATCAGCTTAAAATAATCACTTATTAAAACCGATGCATCCCCAAGAACACGTATTACAAGTCCCAGCGGTCACCGACCACTTGAGATAATTATCGCCAAGCTGTTGTAACGCTAACATAATCCCCCGGCGATCCCCAGTGTGCGCTAATCCTTTGTAACAAGTGTATGGAGGGGATAACGTGTGTAGCGTTGTCGCAAGTGAGCGCCGGCCCTTAGGGAGCAGGGGCGCCCAACGTTTGGGACTATTAACACTTTATTGTAAACAGCTTCGATTGATTAAACGGTTGCTTGTTTCGTTTTTTGCGATAAAAGGTTTGCAACAACTGGCTTACTTTTAAGGAGTAACTTTTCCATGTTGTATTATTTTTTGGTTCTTATTATCCTTGTTCTTAAGTTATGTGTTTTCTGAAAAGTTGCCATTTAAGAAAATCAGTATTAAATCGATAGTTATTTATACGTATTTTTTTTCTTGTGGCAATTGTTAATACATATTTATTGTTGATTTCAGATGAAAGGCAAGTTTCATATGAAAATTTGCATGTTGCTCAGTAAAAAACAGTAGCATTTAGCGCCAAGTGCCAGCACTGCCAACATTCCTGACTCGTTCAATTGACTTGCGGTTACTCCGCCAATATTGACGGGACATAATAGACAGCTGAACAACGTATCAGCGTTATAATGACGGCTCCTCGCTCCTCCTCACGCGGTGGAGGATGACGCAGCATGCAGCAGCCTGGCGAGTCATTAGCAGCGAGCCCTGCCGCCCGCCACCCGCCCGCGGACCACTGACAGCTTCAATAAACCAAGTGAGAGACCCACAAAGGCCTTCTTATTTACGTAGTGCATAATTTCATTTCTTTAGTCGTGTCTGAATGGAGTTCGGGACGCGGGAGGGGGTCGGGGGACCCGGGCCGAGGGGGGGGGCGTACCGACCAATCACGTGCAGGCGCGGGCTAAATGGAGTTGCGATTGCGAGTCTGTTCCCAATTTGGCGGCAATTTGCGCCACAATGACGTCATTCTGTTGTCGCCGACTCGCCTTAACAGGTTATTATTCAATTTGGGGTGCGTCCGACACATTCTGATTAGTCAATAAGTTAATACGCGGTTAGCGGAGACACTTTAACAGCTTTGCTTTCACTCATAATTGGGTTGTATCTGTGTTACGCCTACTACTGATTGGGTGATATCCGGCTGTTAACCGGCCGCTTAACTCGACATATTGATTTAACTTGTTAACAAATGATTGAGATTTGACAGTTTTATTGTTTTACAAATGTAAGAATTATTTTTATGGATTTAGTTTAACACCTTTTGTAATTGGCCACACTGTGAGCCATTAGCTATAGATTGATTACTGACAACATATAGTTATTTTTGTACAGTTGCCAAAATTATTGACATGTCCGCATACCCAGGACGGCCATATCCAAAAGGCCTATCTAGTAAGATATCCTTGAATTACGACCTCGTGTCTAAGAACCCCACATTTTTCTTATCCATATCAAAAGTCACCTCGTATCTTTTCAGTAAAAAGGCCAACATTAATTTCACACACTTACTTGTAGCGTTAGGGGTCAGGGTCCCTCACAGCTATAGTCGTGTCGTCGATATAAATCAATACGGCCTCCGCTGTAATACTTCATAACCGCGTTTATTTCTGTCGGACGAGCCCTCTCAGTGTCGCGACCACCATCCAACCTCCGCGTCAAATTGTATTAGGCTGCTGGAACCTCGATGTATTGGAGACTGGTTTAACGAGATCAAACCAATGACAATTCCAAGTAGGTTGTAATACTTGTCTAGTAGTAAATGACTATCTTGATCGACGATGATCTTTAGAATAAAAGGCTTAGTTTCGTTTTCTGAGCCGAGGCTTTTAATTGTATATCAAGATATTCTGATAGATGTTAAGCACCGTGCTAAATGTATTAATGATAATAAGCTTGGTTCCACCTACCTATATACATATTATTACATCAGTGTTACCTCCAGCCTTCAACAAAAAATAATCGTCGAACCACGAAACGTCGTTAATTAAACATGATTGGGAGGAAACGGAAGCCACTGAAATATACTAAAAAGGTACTAATACGCAGGTCAGTTGTAGCAAGTCATGGGCCACAATAGCAGCGGATAATAATAACATAATCATATGAAAATATCACGCTGCGAGGAAATGAGGCGGAGCAGGCGCGGTCAATAAACAAGACGTCATCACCATGTCGCGGGCAAATTATATGCTGCCTGTGCTGGGGCGCAGGCGCAAGGCACGAGCGATGCGCGGGCGCACCGACCCTTAATTTTATACTGTACCTACGTTTAATAAACCAGTCATTCGGTTCTGCCAAGTATAGTGGCAAATTTTAATTACCTCATAGGTTTGTTTGTTCGATAAAAGAATAAAATCAGATCAGAATCAGAGAAAGATAAAATCAGACCCAGCGTTTCGTTCGGTAGCAGCACTTTTGTGAATGGCTAAAGTGTTAAATCATTTTGGTATTGTTTTCTGCGTCACGCTATATCTCAATACGTAAATTGTACTAAAGGTCCTACTGTAGAGTCGCCGCCGCGTGTGCCAGTTGGCCAGGCCTCGCCGACAGCTGCTAACTAGGCAACTAGCGGCCGTGAATAAGCGATTTCGGGCAATTGGCGCGCTGACCGGCCGGCCGCCGCGCGCTGCCCGCCCGCCGACCGCGCCGGACACCAGTCGTACAGCCGCGTAATTACACAGCCTGGTTGACTGCAGCGTGGCGTGGGGAAATATGCACACGTTTTATTTAATGTGGTTCAAGTACCTAGAGATGTATTTTGGCAAGTCAATTTAAATGTTATAATAGCCCAGCCATTGGACAGCTTAGTCAAAAGTCGCAAGTTAAAACCCCGGCCCGCACCAATGTTTTTTGAATTCATTTGCGTACTATAAATTAGTTATCAGTTGCTAAAAATGGTGAAGGAACATATCGTGAGAAAACCGGCACATCTCTCTTTTTGTGTGGAAAAATGTTTTGGATAATGTTTTGTTTACTTTGTATGTATTATATTTGCTATATTGTATCTGTTTGTTTCCCAAATAAAAATAAAAAATCTAGGAAATTTTTCAACTGGTGTTATTTTAACTAATCAAAAATTCATAATTATGTACTAGAATACATAGTAATAATATAGTGTACGAGGAAATGTAGTTTAAAATGTTAAGTTGTCTTATCAAATTGTACCTTCTGCTTTTTGTTTATTCTGTGGCCTGACCAGCGTCCAATATCTACATGTTTGTTTGACGAATCCAAACAAGATCGTGTAATTGGGTGCGCGCTTGTGATTGGGCAGTTAGCCCAGACGCGCCTCGTTTTTGTGTTCGATTGTCTGACACAATAATTATGTTCCTAATAGGTGATACTCAACTTATATTAGAGAGCTGTAGTGGTTAATTGACAGCTTAACTGAAGCTATTCTAATGGATTGATAAGTAAAAGTACTATAGGTATCTACTGAATGTTTTCCTGTTGCCATAGCAACGGCCCCAGATACATGTTCTTTAATTTGTTTCATTGAAATTGCTTCAGCCGTATTATAAGGGAGGTATGTGCTCTCAGTAAGCGTACAAAGTTTTTATCAATCGGGGGACCACTCAGCATTTTCCATAATCTTATTTTAAAAAGGTACCTACTTGAAAGCGCATTGCAATCGGATTACTTAAGTCCAAGCAAATTGAGTTCCTGCGACCGGCCGCCATGTCTAATGTGTTTTTTAATTACTCGCAGCCGGTGGGTGGCCGGCGGCCGGCGGCCGGCGGCCGGTGGCCGGTGGCCGGTCGACGTCGCAATGATATTCATACGCGATTATCATATTCAGAGAGGATTTGCTTTATTGCGGGAACGTTTCAATAGTTCCCCGATGCGATTACGGAATTAATACCGGACGCGAATTAATATGGATTACGATGATAGCCCGGCGCGGGGGCGGGGGCGGGGGCGGGACATGTTGAAACGTACTGAGTGGTTTGTTACTGCGGCGTGCGGTGACGGGGATGATTAGCCCGACATTATGTGACTTTATATATCTTTCTGTAAATTCCATTCTTAACACAATATAAGTACCTACTTAAAATTTTGTATCTTGAGAATGAGGTTTCCAACGTATTAAAGCTCTGGAAACAATCCGTAATCACTAAACACGTGTACGTTTAACCTTAGAAAACAAAGGCGTAATTTAGTGAAGGCAGTAACGATATCCAAACATCACGCGATATACTATGATTGGACAAACAGCAGCGCAAACATGGCTGGAATGCTGGCCGCAAACACGATTGTCACGCCCAACACTTGTGCCAACATAATCACCAACATTGTTCTCCACACAATATTAGGCTAACTGCGCGTGTTTGTCCAACAAACTTGGTTGTAGTTAAGCTTTTATATGACAAGTTACATTGGCATATTAGCTTAAGTGTGGCCGAGATGTGGGTTTAATTGTCGCGGAGAAGAGTTTGCGCAACGATTCTTTTATCATTGTTGTAAAACTATTCTGCTCAAAATAAAGTTACTTATAAATATAATTCCTTTTTTGAATAAATAAATAATCAACCGACTCAAATACAATAAAAAATATAGGTACATTTGAATTTTAAAGCTTCCATTCTACGTCGTGTAAAAATATTATGTTGAGTAGGACTACCTATATTGAATTTGTAAGTTGGTCCTACGAGAACTTAAACTTGCCACTATTACTATAAAAGATGATGAGAGTTAACATTACATAAATAATCTTCTCCCTCAACATCTTCCACAAACATTGACTTGCCCGACACTCACGCCGCTCATTAAGAGTCAGCGTCAACTCCTTCACTAATCAGATTATGTAAATCGACCGATTGGATCGTGTCCACCAAACTAATAAGTTGTTACGCCATTATACCTTCAATAAGTGTTATTGACGATTACTCCAAACTATTATTCAAATTACTTATTTCTATTATAAAGTTTTTATACACTGGTGCAGGTACATTGTGTTGCGCAACTCGTCCCGCGCATTGTGCCCGCCCGTCACTCGCCGGTACAAAGCGCCTTATTATCTCCATATTATTTTAATATTGTTGCAATACTACAATAACTGACGCGCATTATTTATCCTACACACTAATGAGCATGTAGGCACCTTACACACACAAACTTAACTATGCATCTGTTAAATGATCACAAATCGATTTTCAACCTTATATAGGGAACATAAGGTTGAAGGAAAATTAGTGGGGTGTATTGTTAAGTTGGTGTTGTCGGACAAAGGAGTGACACGGGGTGCATCTCGAACTGTCAGGCGAAGTTTTGAATGAAAATAAATGTGTAATTATTATTAGTGGAATATTGTCGAGTGGTTCGGGGAAAGGGCGTGTGTGGTCAGCGACGTGGAGTGGACGACTGTTGTGTTAGTAGGCCTGCGCCGGGCGCTTGGTACAGTCGAGAGCATGATACCTTGTGTACAAGTGTACAGTCGAGATCAAAGGTACCTGTACAATCAATACATGTGTGCTATTTGTAGGGTGGTGATCAATGCTTAATTCTTATTTACTACTACTAGGAGGAGAGGCCTTTGCCCTGCAGTGGGACAGTTATATGCTGTATAGGTAAACCACTGAATCGGTAACATACACATAAAGAAGGGGAAATATAATATATGCATATCAAATACCTACATCACATTATAGGTGAATGTTATGTACCTACTGCCAGTACATAGTATGATGGACAGTAAGTTTCCACGGTGGATGCGCGCCACCGCGCTGTGGCCACGCTCCAGGCAGCAGTGACAGCTGACGGGGTAACGAGGGTCATGCTTCACGCCTGCTAATGACGGCGGTGTGAGCAGACAATAACGTCTGCAATAACGTGTCTGAACATGTGTTTATAGAAATTCAAATGAAACTTTATTATAAATTGTAAAGAACAACACGGCTCTAGACGGCTTAAGAGCGTTAATAAGGAACACCTCCAACTACCTCTTCGGACTCGGACTTTGGCAATTTCTTAGATATAATGACTAATTGTATTGCATTTGTAGTTTTAATCTACAGATAATGGTCCTAAGCAATAACTGTAGGAAGCAGCGTGTTACGTTCTCTCTCCGCTCACAGCACCACCTATCGTAACAGAAGACCGGCTGGACCAATATAGTGTTTGCACGAAAATATTCACAAGTAATTGCTGAGCACTCGTGTTGATTACTTCCAAGATCTACGTTGCAGCTGAGTTGTATCCAGAAGGAGTGATAGACCGCTGAAAAACTATTTCTACTAAAAACAAGAATAGAGTGTTCAACAATCAACATAATTATTTAATTTAGCTTTCAGTAAGATTAGTCATTGCAGTTGAGCAGGCAAGACTGTCCCGACCACTCGACTAACTATTAACTTAACGAAAAACAAGAATATCAAAATATAACGTTATAAGGTGGAACACAAAAGCACATCCCGCAGCTCTTCGCCAGAATCTCACTTCTCCAGTACTGGTGGTGAGCATCGTCAATATCGTGCAAAACGAAGTGGTGTCGAGGTGTTGTGAACTTGTGAGCAGGCTGTCCTGCGCTAGACGCGGCGGGCGGCGGGCGGGGGGCGGGCGGCGGGGCGCGGGGGACGGAGGGGGAGGGCGGGCGGCGCCTCGAGGGGCCCTCAAGATGTTTGCACGGACACCAGCGCCTTTTTCTACTCAAACAGATGTTGTACTAGCTGAACTGTGGTTTGTTTGTAGAGGGTCAGTTTGGGTAAAGTATTTGATAACGTGATACTCTTTGAAGTTTTAAGAGTCAACACGCAAATATGTGAGGACAACATATCTCAGGTGGGATTTGTGTTTTGATACACAATGACTGTACTACATATGCAGTATCTTTTATTGTATTCCTGTGCTGCCCGCTAACCATGAACTATTAAACCAGGGCAGTCTACGATGAGGAAGCGAGACGTCAGGTTGAAGGATCTTTAGTTGCGCGTTATGATCTATCTCTAAATAATTCAAAATAGAGCTATTTTGTTGAACAGCCAGATTTATAACCCGTAACCATAAGGTTATAAAAATGGTCTGTAATCCATGGTATATTTATCATGACACAACAATTTACTAACAAAACCTGTATTATGTTATCCTAAATAATTTACATCTTGAACACTTCTCCAGACAGACAAAACATCCTCACCCACTCACACATAGACCTTATCACTGTGTCTACACTGACGGTGCACTCACACAGACACATTAGGCATTCACGTTTGAGTTTACAAAAAAGGTCGTCTCCAATTTGTCGTTGGTCTTCAAATTGGACGTCTGGCTGAAGGGTTGTTTGCTCCAAAACTATTCAGCGATTGGACCCCTTCCGGGCCCCGGGGAGACCCGCTCATTATTCTATTTTCTCATCACTTGACGGCACGCACTTGGTGTTCAAGATGGGTCGTGTGCCTGGGAACTGTTCAAAGTGTACGCTCTACACTTTTCTTGAGAATAAACAACGTAATGGAGGTGGGTGTACCTGTGGGTTGTGGGGACAGCAGAGAGGGATCTAGTGGGCGCTGGACGCCTATTTGTGACTTTAAGGACGAATGTTATAAAAATGTCAAAGTAAAGCATAGCTATAACAAAAGATAAACAGACAACGAATTAGCAAAGAGTGTTTGATTGAATAATGTTCTCCTGATCGAATTCCGGCCACCGCGGCCTTTCTCAGCTGAGACTAGCCGACTACGCAGAAGATATTATAGTGCACAAGTATGCGCGTAAACACAGGTGTAGGTACTCCCTATTCCCGCACTCTCATAGTTCGATGAGATGGTAAACCGACACGAACTTAGAGAGATCAGGCCCAGGACCGGCCAGGACGGCTTAACGTGCCATTCGATGCACGTAGGAGTCTTGACATATGAAAACGGTCACCCATCACAAGACTGACCGCGGCGAGCACGGCTTAACCTCGCACATCGACCGATCTGCGGGGTAGCCACGTAACTACGAGCCCCTGAAATTTTGATTTTATAGACAACCAGACAGCACCCCCAAAGACTAAACATAAATCTGACTGTCATTATACAAAATAGGTAGGTACATTGACATAATCAAATTGAATGTATACGATGAAACGACAATAGCGCGCTGTAATTATGAAAACAATTTATTAATAAAGATTACTATTAATGTATTAACGTCATTGTGTTTGCTCGTACGTTGTTTGCTCTACAACAATTGCATGGTCTCTCATAAGTAATTAACGTAACCTTTACTGCAATTATAAACATGTAGCACCTGAGTACACTCGCTTGTAATCATGATCACAATGACAACAGGCCTGCTGGAAACTTGTCTAGGTTTAGGCTAGATCTCTAGATACTAACCTAATACAATATCCCTGTTATTCATAAACTAGGGTACTTAATACCTGCATTTACTTAAACGCGTATTAAGTCCATCGACATCTCTATTCTTTGATATGCAATTTGCAAACGACAGTGACAGGTGCAATTTATGCTATCTATGATCTAAAATTGTATTTTTTAATAAATTAGGAGTCTTCAAGAAAGTTTAGGTGCAGTTTCTTCTTTATTACTCAGACGCTAATCGGTTAATTGGGTTTGATTTTTGCTTGATGAAGTTTCTAATTGATAGTTAATATATGTTTGTAATTTTAGTATAAAAAGTACTAATGAAAATATTCTGGTAATAATTCGGGTGGCAGTGTCAATGTTTGTTAAAAAAATTACCTTGCTTTTGTTTAAAATATGTATACGTGCACGATTGTATGCATGACAATTTTTTCTCTTTCAACAATTCTTACATTACAACTCTAAAATTACATAACCCGCAACATACTAGGCGCCCAGCATTAGAAGGCGGCTCCATAAACAATGTTAGTGGAGTCACAAATCTCTCGGCGGGGCGCATCCACATCATAACTAGATTACTGGCCAGCACGAGCCAGTAGGTACGTATTACACTGTTATTTACTGCCTCCTACGGCTTGCTGGATTCTTATTGGATTGCTTTCTGTTTATTGTGATCAGATTGTGTTGTGATACCACTCGATATGTGGGGCATTCGTGAAATGTTTATAAAGGAACGAACCGCTTAGTTTGTTTGATGAAATATTGTCTGACCAATTGATAGTGTGGCAGAGTGACGCTATTGATGTGTCAATAATCGCAGGTTCGATTTTGTAGTTTGTGACAGGCATGCTATGCGGACAATATTCACCACGCATGGTTATTGCTTACCTATAAGCGGATTCGGACCATACAATTTGGGTTCCATCAAGACTTTTTCTAGTGTTCCCTAACCACTGTACAAGTCCTGTATAACAATACTTGATAGGTTATTAATATTTTAATAGTTAATCAACTCTTTAACCAGTAGAACTTTATTTATTCAACGTTCTAAAGCGTGTTAGTTATCTTCTCGAACAATCCACAGTGCCCAATCTTTCAATTCTGCCATTTCACTTAATCGTTCGGGTGTCTATTTATACAAATTCATAATTGAGAAGTGCCTCCCCCGACACTGCTGACGTATGCGCACTGGAGAGTACAGACAGCGTCCTGTTAACTTGCTGACTGCTCGTTTACTGAATGTTAGAGGAAGAACAAGAATGAATGAATAAGAGTCATGTTGAAGTATGAGACAAATACCATGCTTAAGAGAGTTGAAAGATTGTTGTGTAAATTGGTATTGAATCTTATTGCTCTTATATATAATGACGTTAAAGCTTCAGAATAAACAGATTTGTACATTACCCAAATAATTCGATTTGCAAGGGTAAAAGAACTTTTCATTGACCAATCCGCGTCAGTTCTCTATCTAGGAATAGAAAGTAATGGGGAGAACTAAACGCAGCTTTCAAATGATTTAACATAACAAAGAAGAAAGAAAAATGTTTATTTTGCCACAAAACACAAACTGAATACCCATATAAACAATTAAATACGAGCAAAAATAGCTTCCCAACTCAGCTTTATGCTGCTGCTTATTATTCTGTCACACATTATTATTCTTTCAAGGCAATAAGATGAACTAGGGAGGATCTACAACTGTACATATATAGAGGTAAGTAGGTACGTACAGAACTCGCAGCCGGCAAGCTCATCAGCCCGCGGCTCCACCTTCAGCCTTTGTGAGCGATTGCTAATGTAATCAGGGCTGGCGGGACCATTGTCGCCGGTAATCGATAATCGATACGACACGAATCGAATAATTGCCGGTTATTGTCGGCTATAATCGGTATGTCAATGACATCAACAGCTCGCGGTGACACGTGCGCAAGTTATTTTTAATTCTATTAGTTGCCAATTGGCAACAAACATCATTGAACGCTAAAGCAAATGTAATATTTTAGTGATATTGGAGCTAGTTTCCTAGGTTAGATAAAAGTTTGTCGGGTTTTATGACACCTATTCGATTGCCTATCTAGTAATTCTTGCAGTATTTAATAAGAGCAAGAAGTGCGAGCATCAGGGCAACTCTGGCTACCCCTTCGTTATTTATAAACGTAATAACAACTATTACGTGACCATGTTTACTGTGCAACAGCGTGGTTTTGTAACTTTCTTTTGATTATCTAATTTCATTGACATTTTTAAGAAAAGTTTTATTTTCCACTTTATTGGAATACATAACTGGGGTAATGTGGCGTACTATACATCTCTACTAATCCCTTCGGGGAATACAGGTGTGACGTCATGTTATTTTCCAGACGTGCTGTAACAAACTAAAGTGAACAACAACAAACAAACCCAACAATACCGACATCATCCCTACAATTAATAAAACTGTTCATTACCCGGCAAACAATTCACTTTACTACGCGTTACATTAGTTAATGAATCTGTCCTGTGCGTGACAGTTGCCGCGCCATTGTGCCGTGTTATACCGGCGCTAATCGATTATCACCGATGCAACAATCGAGCTATGGTTCACTCGATTAATCGAATTACAATAACAGTTTTATGACTTGTTACTTAATTAAACGGCTTACTCAGTTTTAGTTCTAAATAATTAGAAGGCAAAACACATACAACAATAATTTGAAAGCATACATTAATGTTTAATTATTATTGATTTAATTAATTAATGGAATATAAAAACAGATACCTACCTACCTATGTACATTGTACAGTCAAGGTCAATACAGTCATTGCACCGAATGAATTTGTTTCTGGTTGTTGTCGTAGCTGAGTGTAACTACCCGTATGTGTGTCTGTCTGATCACCAGAATATAAATATAATCTAATAAGGACACGGTCTTACTAGCATACCAAACTAATCTCTTTTTACTGATAACTAGTGTACGTAAATATTATAAGTTCTACTGCCAAGTCAATAGATTAAGTCCTAATAGCGACGTAACAATATCACATGAGGCTACCATCGACCTCTATCGCACTAATTCTAAAAAGAATATTAAGACAAATTATATTTTTCCGGCCCACTGTAGCCGTAGCACAGACAGAGCCATTATTTTTCCAAGCCACAACACAATGGCGTTCTCTCTACATCTTGGTCCGCACCATCAGATCACTTCTGCGTTATCATTCGTCTAATAAAGACGCTTCACGAACCCCGCGGGGGTGCGCGGGGTGCGGGGGAGCGCGGGGTGCGGGGTGCGGGGTGGGGGGCGCACGGGATGAAGGGGCTATTATCAAGTTAGTCTCGCGTCATTTACCGGCTGCTTTACATAAATGATTCAATAAAGTGATACAGTTCATGTTTACTATAATTTATGGAATTTGTTTTAAAATCTCGAGCACTTGTGTCGCGGTCTGGCAACGGTTTGCTACTAATATTATGAGCGTAGTGTTTTGGTTTGTAACAGTATATTATCATACTTCCCAGTATACTGAGTGTATTGGTTTGTTTGTCTGTCAAATCGAACAACGTAAAAGTCATGATTTCTTTTCATCGAGGTTAGAAAAAAAAACCGACTTCAAAACAAAACTATTTCACAACAAATTAAAAAAGCACTAAAATGTAAAAAAGGTTCATAAAAACCGCAGAAATCGGAGAACAATCATAGAAAAATGTAGTAGAGAAAGTGAAAAAAACTGCATTATTAAGAATTACTGAAAAAGTACTGATCGGATCTTAATCTAATTGCAATGGGACCAAACGGGAGGCACCAGCTTTCAAATAAATAAAAAATCATTAAAATCGGTTCACCCAAGCGAAAGTTATGAGGTAACAAACATAAAAAAAAAAATACAGTCGAATTGAGAACCTCCTCCTTTTTTTGAAGTCGGTTAAAAATAGGGAACGAATCCGCGGGCATAAGTAGCATAAAGTAATATCTCGTCTTACTTTACGTCAAGACAGTAGTGTAATTGCTATTTTTAACCCACTTCAAAATACGAGGATCTATGTTCGTCCTTTTTTTTTTTAATTTCGATTAGCATTCATTTAAACCGGATAGCCTTATAATCTTAATAGTGTTTTGCTACCCAAAAGTACCTTCAAGTAGTTCTCATGACCACCACAAAAGTAAATACCCGCTAATCTAATCTTATTCGTCTTTCTGTCTGTAATAGTCTGGGAGTCAGTGAGCGGCGGCTGTATAATACGGCAGCAAACAGTCTGGCAACTGATCGCACGCCAGTTAAAACTTCCCCCGCGGCGCGCGGCGCGCGGCGGAGCGGGGTGCGGAGCCTGCGCCTTCCACTGTCGTATGTAAGAATGAGGTTTTTCTAGTTTAAGAGCTAGTTCTAGAAGGTTCTATAATAAGCATTAACTTTTAACTGTTTTTTAGACAAGGAGAAGAACGAGCAATGATCAATGATCAGTAGTTTTGTGTTTAAAGAAACCAATATGTTTGCACTTTAGCAGTACCATAAACGGAAGAAAATTCTACCTTTCAAATGTCTAAAATATATTAAACTTAATTCTTTTTGGGTTAATTTTGTTTCGGGTTTAGGGAGAGAGACTACATTTTTGAGCATAAAAAGCAAACAATGGCTTGCTTTGGTATTATTACTTTTGTTAATGAATCCTTCGTCATATTCCTGGTCATGTTTACGTTATATTCATAAACTGTACCTAATAGTGGTTTACGTTGTTAAAGCGAGACACCGCATCACACTGCATGCAGCGTAATAGTCTCACTTTTATATCGTAAAGTGTTATATTTTAAGAGTTCATGGTACGGAGGCGGAAGCCTTCCTAACTAACTTAGCAGGCTAACTCAATTCCCCGCCACATTATATTCTTCCTGCAAGTCGCGTGCGACTTAAAGGTGCATCTCCACGTGTAACGTTTCAACGAACATTGCTCGTAACCGTAACAGAGTGGTGTAACATAAGTGGGACCAATACCATACTCTCGAAGAAACCAAGTGACGTACAGATGCTCGGCTAAATGTTCCCAGTGTGGATGCACCTTAACCCGCCACGGTAGCGGCGTATCACCAGCTTTACTTAAGACTAGTGTCGCGCCGCGTCGCCGCTCAACTTTATAATTGAGCCGCGCTGTGGAGCCGGGCTGAGCTCAACTTATATTGCCTTTGTGGCTCGAGTATTTACTGCGAACCTTAAACGGAGGTAGATCGCGCTTGACCTATTTATTGATCCTGAGCGATAGTGCTTGGAGCAGGGAATCAAAACAGTGCCGAGCCACCTGTTATGTTCTGGGATGAATACTAGTTTACCTCAGTCATTACAATAAATGAATCTGATTTACAAGTCATCTATCAAAGTAATAATTGATATAATAATATCAGCCTATAGCCGCTCCTCTGCAGGACAAAGACCTCTTTTAATCGAACAAAAAAATATATAAACAAAAGTGAACATTTAGATTCGTCTCCACAGCGTAAACATCTCCTTTCCCTAAGTAGGCGTGTCTCTATACGACAGTTATTTATTCCCCACAAATAAAACAACCTTCTAACATAATTAAAGCAGAATAAATCACTTAAAGACATCTCTATGTTATCGCAATCAACTTAACGACAATTGACTCCACCGCACAATACATTGCGTTTTGGCGACTCATCGCCAATATCGTTAAGTGAGCGATAATTCAATGGTGAGTGAATCAAATGGCATGTCCGACGTCCGCGCCTCCCGACGTTATGGACAATCAGACGTTTGACTAACAGTTACTCCGGTCAGCTTGGTGGGGGGACCGAGTTATAGAAGGTAGCGGGTTTGACGACTCTACATTCGTCAAACCCGGTTCAGCAGGGAGGAACTTCATGCCGCGGTATTTTGCTGAACTTTTTTTAAAAGAAGTCTAACACAGGCTGTAAGAAGCAATGGTTAAAAACTATTTTTACTGAGTACTTTTCTACATTAAAGATACAAGTTCTGCCTATTTTATTATCTTAGATCTGCAGTAGCTAAGAAATGTTACAACCATTTTAATCTGCTTCAGTTAAAGGGAATAAACACGGTATTTGTGGCAGTTTGGTACTGCTACCTGGTTCTATCTCAACCCGAAACTGACTACATGACGGTAATATCTGGCGCTAACAATTGACGCTTGTCTCCATTACTTGATTCAATTAAGGAGCGAGCATCTTAATATGACGACTATTAACACGTGTTATAATATGTGTCATAACACTGGTCGTGTAGAGTGGTTCCGTTAGTTGTCATTTAACTAAACATCGTTATTTTTTATTCGTCAACGCTACCACTTTTCATAGTCAAAAATAAACGCGTCACGTTATATGTGACAAGTTTATACATGATAACCTATTTTATTACCGATAGGATAAATCAATTGAGCTGTAACAAGTAATTTAATTTTAATTCAGTCTTTTATTTGAAGTTTCCAAAATACACTGTTTGTTAGTCTGTCTCTGAACCTGCTCTGTTTGTGTTTGCATCAAATTATTACAATTGTAGCAGTCATATATTTCCTTCACTGACGTTACAACTCCCGATCTATTTAAGCCTAACACTAACACAATTTTACACAGCTTAGTACGTACGGTACCCTATCCTCGTAGACCTTTAAAAAGGTCACCAGGTTATTGAGTCTACGTTAAAAGGACGAGTTTTGTACATGATATATATCGGGGATGAAGCCTGTATCCCGTAACCACAGAGTATTGTGGAGCCAACAATGAGAGCCGTCTCCATTACTTGATTCTATATCAGGGAAGGCACCACTAATGTCGTCAGAGGTTAAGTAATGTGAGGGCAATGCGACTCAGACGGACAGATTGATTACTTTAGTAAATTGTTATTGATCATATTTGTAGCTAAAATGTGTTTTGTGGGATAATTTTGTTGTGGATTGGAAATGTGTTGTTGAGATGTCGATTGTAAAGATTTGATTAATTTGGGCTGATATTGAATTACATGTGGATATTGTGACATATTCTACTAATTTTATTGTATGAAATGAAAATGAAGGACTTTCTAAAATAATAAGCCTAATAAATACACTTGCATAGGGTTACATAACATTGTAGAAAACATACCGTTTTTATTTATGTAAGGTAACAGTTTTACAATATACTTAAGACAATATTTCACGATAGTTACAGTTAGTAAAACTAACTAAAACAATATTAATGTGGCATCACAAAACAGAGATCCATTAACCTTGTTGATTATTTCTTCTAAAAACATGACCCAATAGTTCCATTGTAGTGATCAGTTACAAAACAAATCCGCAACAATAGCCAGACAGGCAACAAAACGTTTAACAAGGACCCAGCGGGGGTCCGGGAATATCTCTCGTTAGTCCGGCGGTCCGTCGCCGGCCGGGCCGGCACGACCCCTGCACGACCCCCGCGCGACACTCGCACGACCCCCGCACGGCGGCGACCGGCGGGGTCCGGCACGTGGCGCGCCAATTATAACAAATGAGTACTTTTTAATGATAGTGTCTTGTGTAATCGTGTTAGCGCCTCCGGCTCAGATTGGGTGTTAGCTGTGGGAATTATTTTTACGAATCATTCTAAACTATCGAGTGTTTCAAACTAGTAAACATAGACATTGAGTAATAGTGAATCATACATCAGGTCCTAAAGTCATATATTTTGATACGACTTTGTTTTTTAACAGATTAAATAAACAGTTTGAACTTCCCTGTACCTATGTTGTGTTCTGACTGAAAACCAACTTAAAAAGGTTTACTAAAAGCATTTTTCAAAATTAAAAGTTAACCTAACGTTTTTTAATAAATAACGTATCCCCTCATTAATAAAGTACATTGTAAATATTATAAAATAACCCGCTAACCGCCCCCTAACGATGTGACTACAAACCTTAGTGTATTGTGTTAGATCATTATCTGTGTTGCGCACGCGTCCCATTGTCCGACACGTTTACTTCTACAGTTAACTACAGTGTGCGCATGCTCGGTAATTGTCATGTTTTTATAACGACGGATTAACGGAGGATGTGCGGTTATTTGGTTGTAATAGTTTTTACGGTGGTTTGGTTATGATTCACTGTTGTGTGTTCGCTGGCGATACGGACTGCGGTGCTATCATTATAACGATTTAAAACAGTTATCTTGTAGGCTCCTTGTGTTGTATAAAATATATTTTTTCATCAAACCTCTTACTTAGTGGTCTACTGAAATGATTCAAGGAATTTAACGTCTTGTTTATAACTATTGGGACCGTGTTTATGGGAACCATATCGCTATAAAACTTTTGATACCTACACCAATCAGCAATTAGTGTGCAATTTTAGAATCTATCTTACAAGATATAACGAACCCAATAAGACGGAACCCAAAGAACATATAAGAAAACACATTAGTATGTCAGATGGGATTTGAACCGAGGACATTTGATACGTAACTTTCTAAATTGGACGCAAAATCAAAGCGCAATAAAACAATAATCGAATTATTTCATAAATTGATAAATGACCCTGTAAAATAATGGCCGATAAATCAAAGAAAAATGCCAACAATTTACCATAAACTGCGTTCTCAGAGCTCCCAAACCTCTAATCACATTACAACACCATAAACATGCACCCCGGGGGTCTCGTGAACTATCTACTGTCACACAAGGGGGTCACTGAATATCAGCCGCGCGTTATGAGCGCATGCGCGGGGATAGTCATTTGTCTTGTCATATTATTACATTTTTAAAGTAATTGTTTCATGTTATAATGAAGTTATGTCATTTGTAGCTTTTAAAGATTGCAGTTAAGTTACAGTAAAATGGAAATGGCTACAAACTATTCTTGCCTTTTAATTAGACGTAAACGTCTTTCAAAAGGTCATAAGTAAAACTATGAATATTAATGACTTGCTAGATTAAGGTAATATCACATACACACACATGGCACAATAGGTATTATTTTTAGTATGATGCTAATCCAGTAACACAGTTCACTAGGCCATTAGCCGAACCATAATCTCTGAAAAAGAGATTGTAACTAAGACGTACGATTTGAGGTTCGTTGAATATATTTGTAGTTATCTCAAAACCTGATTGTCACTATGTATGATAGGCACGACACTTAACAAAAGCAAATTATCAATTTAAAACACTTACAAATGTTGAACACTATCATTCTGCAGAAGGACGATAAATATTTATTAAAACTAATGCCAGTCATTGAAAACGTCCATTAATACACATTACGACTTTTAAGTCGCACCAGTTCATTATTAGGGGACAGGTCGCCGCTCGGCATACCCTTCCCAGCCGAACTTACTCGGGGGCGTGCTTCGACAACAATACTCCCGAAATCACAACACAGTATTATACACTCTATGTTTATGCAATAAGAGTGATCCCGAATGCTTTGTTAAGTTTGTAGTAAGATAATTTATAGTTTATCTCATAAATAGATTATTACACTCGAAGTGGTGATATAAATCAGCGCTAATCCGATTGTGTCGTCTTTGTCTGGCGATGTTTTGTGGTTATTAAATTGTTTTTATACGTTCACATGTCGAGCCATTTGTTAAACGTAACCAAATTAGCGTTAAGCACTTTGTTTATGGAACAACACGAAAATAAAATGTTGTGGAAATACGAATACGTACATACATTTCTACATAAACATATTAGATAAACTAAGATTAGTAAAGTGCATCAACAAAAGGTTCCCGCAACTAGTTTAATCTAGCCTTTAACCTTCAAGCGGTATAGGTATATACAGTGTAGGTATATTTTAGTAACCTCTCGTATACATAAGGCCAAAACAATACGTCGAACGCCGAAACTCAATACCTATACGTTTTCTCCTAACAGAGACAAAAGCCACGAAATTGATTGCTTACATTCTAATTCGAGCACAGACAAGCTCATACAAATACCGAGCTTGTTTCACTACACCCCAACAGTAGAGGGCCCGGCGCGGGAGTGGGCAAGCTATGTCAAATGGTAACATGCGGCGTTTCAATCGGCGAGCCACTTGAATACAGCAGGCTGGCTGGCCCGGCCCGGATTATACTCTACAGAAACGATTGCCATGATGATATTGTAATAAGTTGTTCGTAATCTATTCTTATCCCGTCTCGTTGGTCCAGTGGGTAGTCTGGATGCCCGGTGCCCTGGTGCCCGGTTAATTGCAACAAGCTCACCCCCCCTATTTTATTGGGACCTATAACATAACTAACGAAATGTGGTGCACAATACATTTATGCACCTCTGTATACTTATTTAGAAAATACAGGCGTGAATGTATATTATATTATGTTTAATCTATTCTAATTATATTTGTTGTGTATTTAGTGATAGGTATGCATCAGAATAACGGAAATTATCACCTCATGAGCAATTCATGCAGTTATAACTTTGAAGTTGTTGATAGTTTTTTAATATGACGTATATTTGTGTGTTCTGATATTGATCATGATAATACTAGTCTGAAATAGGCTTGCCTCATGTTATTTACAATACTATAACAGTACAGTTAAATGAGGCATGCAACACACTAGTCACTATTACCTACGACTGTTTTCCCCACCTGGAGACCTATGATCTGCTATAGTATTAATGTTAGTTTGGTGAACACCATAACATTATCAGACCGAACCGTGTGATTGGAATGAATTTGGAGCGAGATTACTTATTTTAACTGTAAGAAAATAAAATACGCGCGGAAATCTGCTCCGAGTGAACTACGGGTTCGCCTGGTTGCCCCCTAGACTGTCCGCCCCTTTGCGAAACTGCTGACGGTTACCTCTTGACGGCATTTACCTAAATCGAAGAGCTGAGCTCAGCACAACGCTACAGAAGTACGCCAATATTGACTCGAGACGAATTGTTCGTAGCCACGCGTAGCACTTCGTAGACAGACGTGCTACGACGGCGTAGACCCACGGTTGTAACGCTTTGACTGAACTAGGGTTGTTGTTAAACTATTTCTAGGACACGTCTAGCAGTCTAGGGTTCTTAGGTAATGGAGCCCAGGTTTGATTTTCGCTAGGGATATGTTTGTGGTGTGAAAATATGTTATAGAGTGTACAGTGTAGACGACGAAGTTGATGATTCAGATTACTGCAGTACCGACCTGTCAATAGTATAGAAATCCAATATGTATACTTTACTGCACAATAACATAAAGATAACAAAATAAACGAATGGTACATTTTTTAAGAAATAATTCAGGCGCGTACACAACAAACAAAATGTTCCGATCAATTAGATTTCGGGATCTAATAACCGCACGCAGACGATATCCTCGGATAAAGGAACGAGTGGGGCGCCACCGTGCAGCGAGGACACAGAAGTACTGGAGGTTACCACGATCAGTAGCTGTACGAGAAGTCGGCGGATAGTCAAGAAGATAATAATAAACTAGTAACTTAGGAAAGGAAAACGTGATCATAAGCGACTGGAAGTAGGAACTCAGTGTTGCGTTAATTCTGATGTCAAACAAAGTATACAAATCATAATAGTCATCAAATTAAAAGTATACATTAGTGATGTATTAATGTTTATAAATAGATACGTGCACGATAATCATTAATTTCCACCTTCATATAACAAGTTTGGTGCTGCTTGCATCCACCGCTATACCAGGCATTATTTCAATTTATAAAGAGATAAGTATAAAACAAAATGTCATCACCTTAGGTCTTTGCATCTATTGCAGAAGATGTAGTTACTTTATTGCCAAACCGAATTCTAAAACGCCAGAATCATCGTACAAAACAAAACTGCAAATAATGTCATCACAGAAACTCGCCAAGTCCGAGCAGACCTTCTGCCCGTATCTGTGGTGTGCTGTAAATAATCAGTCGGTGGAACGCGGCCGGCCGGCTAGGTGGCTATTACCGGACCCGTGCCGGCTGCCGGTGTCCGGCACGCTAATTGCTAAATTTGCCCGGAAGGGGGCGGGGGAGGGGAGGGGGCCGACCCCGGCTTATTGCGGGCCAGTCCGGGTGCTTACTGCTGCTTATACCCGTGTTTATAGCTCAATGCTGGACTTCTGCGTCGTTGGTAAAGTTTTTGTTTTGGATGTGTTACGGTATTTATAAGATGGTGAGAGTGCACATATCCTGCAAATTTTATAGCGGATGGTTCATGGAGAGCAAATAATAAAATCAAAAACACTTTCTTAATCTTCTCTTTGCAACAGAAGGAATAAATATAAAATAAACATAGCTGCACATAAAAGTAATCGTATCAGATTTCGGATATAGTGAAAAGCCTCACAAGTAGGTATGTCTGTATAAAAGATTCAAGTTTATGTAATTAAATTTTAAGATGATATAGGTAGTAGACGGTACGGTAAAATGTAACAGTAATTGAAGCAGTTTCCACATTATATGTATCTATCAAGTGATGCCTAATGGGCCAGATGAGACCTGCCGTAATACCGATACACCTGCCGTACTAAATTCTAGTAGATATTATCAGAGCGCGCCGAGCATTCACGGAGGTACATAATATCGCAGTATCGGCTTTTCGTTACCGGCTGAAGGGGCGTAATTGCCGCGAAACGCGATCAGGCTGCGTCTCGGAGCGGCGCCACGGATACGACACGACGCCGGGACGACACCGGCACGATATTGGGACACTAGATTTATCTCAAGGGTAATTTGTAGACTATTTGCACTTAAGTAAATCTTCAAGGTTCGCGTATTGACTTAAAAAATATAATAGGTATGTGAAAGACATTTTTGGCGTACAAAATATACTAAAGTGAGTTGAAACATTTACTACTAAGTTCAATTAAGTGATTGTCGGGCGTCTTTAAGGTGTAATTGACGTTCTAAATATACAAGTTATTAGTCTATTTTAAATATTTATCAATAGAAGAACAATATTATATTGTTATTGATTTGTACAAATTAAGTAGAGCGAGCGTAGAAAATTAATATGATATATATATATATATATATATATTTTTTTTTTTTTTTTTAAAAACGTCGCCCCACACTAGGAATTTCTCCTGTATCGTAGGTGCGTTTCACAAACATGAAATATTCACATACACAAACACCCAGACTCGGGACAAACATCTGTGGTTCGCACAAAGTTTTGCCCCGTGCGGGAATCGAACCCGCAACCCTTAGCGCAGCAGTCCAATCGCTTAGCCACTGCGCTAATCAGGTCGTCAACAGAAGACAGAAATTATCCGAGTAGGTATAGGTAGGTACGTACAGCCTTATTTTTAGAGTGCAATTCCATAGATTTTTGTCGACCTAATTGGTGCAGTTGCTAAGCAATTGGTCTGCTGCGCTAAGGGCAGCTCAATTCCTGCACCGGACAAAGAATTGTGTGATCCGCAGTTATTTGTCTCGAGTCTGGGTTTGTGTATATGATATATCATATTTGTAGAACGCACCTACAATACAGGAAAAAATCCTAGGTGGGGTCACGGTAAAAATACGGAAGTAGTTATGAATGGAACACAACAAGCGCTGCGCTGCCCCTAACCCTCACAGTAAAGCTGTAACATATCTAATTCGAGGTAACCAAGCCCGCTCTAATATCCGCAACAGATCGGACAGAGTACAAATTAGAGGAGTGCAGTGTGCGGCCGAGGTGCGGAGATATCCGCTATCGACGCGTAATTGGCGAGAAATGCGATCGCGCCGCCGGGCGCCGCGCCGGCCCGGGCTATTACCGGTGTGCCGGAGCTGCCTGCGCCGTGCTCCGTGTTGCAGGTAGGCTCCGGATACTATGAGGAACCAGAATCTCGTAGAACAAGCTTATGTTGCTTTGTAGGGTAAATAAAATTATTGCGATCAAGATTTTGAGTGACCATTTCAGATGTGGAATATTAAAATAATGTTCTCCGGAACGAATTTTGGTCAAAGCAACCTTTCTCAGCTAAGACTAATCAACTACGCAGGAGATATTATGTGCATAAGTTTGAGCGTAAACACAGGTCCACTCCCTGTTACCTCACTTTTGACACGACCGGAGCTTCAGACAAGTCGGAGAACAACGGCTTAACCTTAGGGCTTCACGTGCCTTTCGAAACAGCCCCTCTCTCGTGACATGTGAAAACGGTCACCCATCACAAGATTGACCGCGGCAAGCACGGCCTATCGAGCGAGGTAAACACGTAGCTACCAGCCCCTCGGAATATTAACAGAGCTAGATCTTAAAATTAGGCTTCTTCTTTAATCTAAAAAGTAACTTATGAAGACATGCAATACTTCCCTAGCTTCTATTTATGCATATTAGCATGGCACTACTGTATACCAATGTCTTCTCAGGTCCAGAAAATATTAAAATAGTTTTTTTATCTTTAGGATATCTTAAGGTGATGCTATTTTAACATGACTTTCTATAGTGATACCTATAGCATAGTTGTTTTACCTATTAGCTCCGCCGGTACCTACTGTAGCTAAAAATAATTATTAACACTTCCTATTATGCCTACACATACATTATAAATAAGTTTGCAGTTATAACAAAGGTGCTAGTTAGTAGCAACCTCTGAAGGGACAATTTCGCAAGTCATTGTAGCCACATACCTACTTTAAAATAACATAATGAAGCTTATCCAAATATATCCAAATGATGACCTTTAAACATTCCTTCTCACAACTATTAAGTTATTTAACAGTGTTACAATACGAAACGTTTCAAATTCCTACAAATGACGTAACTAGATAATGACAAAATATCCGCTGTCCATGTATGTAGCTCATTGCACTGGGTGTCCGCGCCGCTTGCCGTCGGCGCGGGTGACTCGCGGATATTGCGAGAGCGGGCCGGCGTGGTCGGCCTAGTGTATTGGCGGGCGTACTGACGAGTGTAATGGGAAATTAAGTCTTATTTCGATTGATATAGGTATTTATTATGTTTAGTTTTGTCGGGTTTCTGTCGTTGAACCGTTCAATTAAATTAAGTAGGTGAAAACTACTTAAATGTACTACCTAGTGTTTTAAATAATTCAAACAGTTATTCGAGTGTTCAAATTCAACCAAGCATTATAATGATCGCCACTCACACTAATGGAATCTAATAAAATTACGTTACTCGCAATCCCTACCAATTGTTATAGTAGTTTCATTTTCCAGCAGACTACAAGCTATACTTACCTGTAGATAGTATATTACACAAACAAAACGGACGTGAAAAGACAAACCGTGCCAAGACAAAACCCAGTCCGCCATGCCACTAAGAAGGGCGGGGCTAATAATACAACTTTACGAAACCCAAACATAACAACACTACCTAAGTGACTAATTAAAATAAACCTTAGTTTCTAACATTTAGGAATGAGATTTGAGTAGCCTCAGGTGGTGGTTACACCGTTCTTGTTCGTTTTACGCTCGTAGAAGTGGCCAATCAGCGCGCGGTTGCCATAGCTACGTGCAGTTGGTGCCAGTGTCTGATAGATGGCGCTAGGTACGTTCTTACGGGCATAATAATTATTAATGGATTGAAAAATTTTGTTTTGAGATCGTTGTCAGCCCGCGTTAATGTACATTTACCAAATTGTTAAACTGATTGGCAATTAGTTTAAGTTCTCTGTAATGAGTTAAGACTTGAATATAACTTGCGAAGTTTGTGTCTCTGTGTGAATATTTGACAAGTTTGCTGTAAGCTAGCATAGCTTATTAGTCATTATAATTAGAAAAAAAAGTGGAATACTTAAGTATAATAAATATTTTTATTACAGTACCTTGTAAATTACTATTAGGTACCCAGGTACATATAGGTATATTAGGTACCTTAAACTGTGACCTATATGCACTAATACATTAAACAATTCCGAAAGGCTCAGATACCCAATAGAATATTTCAAGTATTACAACTGATAAAAAATAGGTACCATAATGATATCCAACAAATTTCCAAGCTTACATTGTATTTTCAAAAGGATAATAAA
This sequence comes from Abrostola triplasia, assembly GCA_946251915.1. Lineage (NCBI taxonomy): Eukaryota > Metazoa > Arthropoda > Insecta > Lepidoptera > Noctuidae > Abrostola > Abrostola triplasia. The sequence continues at coordinate 197,376 of OX276434.1, read as the reverse complement.
GTATACGAGACGTTTGATTGCATAATAATCCATTTATTGCAACGTCTCACAAACTACGCGCCCCAAAATTGGGGAAACCTAATCCCCAGTAAGCCATTATACCGAAAATTCAACTACCATCACTCATAACTGTTCGTCCAAACTGGAAAACACACTTTAAACGGCACGAAATAGATTTCATTTTGGTATAAGCCGTCAAATTTTCCTTCTTGAGAAAATTAAGTGGCAATAAACTCTACGCGGTCAGATTAGGGTTTATTTTAGTTTGCAATGAGGACAACGAGTTTGGAAATGAAATTTTCATAAATGTGCGGCGGTCGCGGGTGTGTAGCGGGGGTGGCGGAGGGGGGCTTGGGGGTGGCCATATTTGTGTTTTCCCCGCAGCTTCCGAGTAGGGAAGGCGCGACACTTGAGCCCTTGTTGTGTGTTACCGACGAACGGAAAAACTATTAATAATAATTATGACTAGCAATTACTGGAACAACCTAACGTCACGGCTTATGTGGCAGGTGAGCCTCCGCTGTACATAACCACTCACCGTACATGCCGCTACCTCCCTGAGACCGGAGGCGAGCAACGTAGCTCTACTTCTTTTCTTTTCTTCTAATCTATGACATTTAAATTCATTTGACACGCTAGATTCTTACGATATAATTTTGATATTAGACTGCAACTAAGCATCCTCGCTGAAAACTGACCGACTATAATATGTGGCTAGTGGTAGCCAGGTGGTTTGACCGTTGGACTGCCAAGTCAAAGGTCGGAACTTTAAACTCCAGCACACAATGTCTTTTCGAATTCATGTGTGTAGGTACTGTAAATTAGTTATTAGTTGCTAAAACCGCTGAAGGCAAAAAACGTAAGGAAACCGGCACTCCTGAGAGATTTTTCAATAGTGTCTAAAGATATGTCAGAGGCCAACAGGCGGTTTAAACTCTGACACCAGGTTGTTCATCAACCATACGACAAGATGAAGAGCATAAAATGTGTGATCTAACGCTTTAAGTTTTGTAAACTTTGTTAATATTCACGACTGATTCCCAAGTCACTTTATTAATTTATTTAAACACAAATGCACAACATTACAGTCACCAACCATGGCGCTGCACAGTTCAGATAATAATTAAATAGCAATAATACTTATACCGGTTGTGCAATAATCGAAGCATACACAAATAGAAAGCATGAAATAATTAACATTGTTCGTGCACAAAAACTGTGCAATTCAATCACCCGTGCAGTCTCCTTAAAGCGTTATTAACAAAAAAACTTCCTTCCGCGAAATCTTTCTCAATTGTTCGCGTAAAATATCATATTGCTAGGATCGGGTGTCGAATTCACGTCAACATCGTTCGATTGATGCGGACTGACGGTTACTCGACTATTGCCCAACAAATGCGCGCAGGCGACGCAAAAAACCTGCGCTTACAAACATTGTGCGGTAAATTATGTGTTAACAAAAAGTATTGATGTCCTAAAGTATTTGATGTTATTTTTGCATGAACAAGCGCTTTAAGACTGAGATAACCAGTTTTTGCCTCGCATGACATTTGATAAGTAGATACAGTAGATAATTCTCAGTACTAAGTATCTCGACATTGTTTGTTCTTTCATATCCGATAGGTACATGATCTCGGCCAATCACAATATAAAACAAGCAAGTGGTTACCGATCTACTGTAAAGACATTTTTAATTAATTATAAATGAAACAAATAAGATAAGTCTTAATACAGGTACCTGCAGTTGGTATCTGTCCAATGTCCCTATAGGTAACAATTTACACTCTCAGATAAAGGTGAATTTGCCATTATTTACCCCATCGTTACCTAGTTTTATGATCCACTTTCGTAGCAATAGCTGAGACTAGCCAATGTATTATTAGTATATGCCCTCACTCTCATAGTCCGATGCGACGGTAGACCGACACGCCCGGAGAGAGATCAGGCGCAAGAACAACGGCTTAACGTGCCATCGATGGGTCTTGACATATGAAATGGTCTCTCATCGCAAGACCGTGGCGAGCTCGGCTTAACCTCGCAGATAGACTGATCTGCGCGGCAGCCACGTAGCTACAAGCCCCTCGTAGCAATAGTGTCGAGAACTTTTAAACTTTAAGAGCTATTAAAATACCTACGGCATTACTGATATTGTGATAATGTAGAGCATGAGTAACTGTTATCTAGACAGCGTCACGTCTCGGATATCCGAATAAGTACAAGTGTCCCAACGTAATCGCTAAAGTACAGGCATTCTAAATAAATTATTTAAAAGGTATCCGCGCTGGATACAAAGGGAAGTCCCTTCGTCCCCGCCGCCGTTTCGCAGTGAAATTCGGATCTATTCGGAGAACTGTTGGTGTCCCATTACCATTCGACATCAATCGATGGCAATTGACGACGTAATCATTGAATAATGGACCGGTTTTTGTGGCTGCAGCCTTCACGTCATATTATTATTTTGGTAAATCATTGTTGAAAACTGTTCTAATAGAGGTTTTTTGTTCAATATGATTTGATTGAATTATGATGAATGCGATTTGTTCGCATTCATCATAATTTTTAATTGGATGATAGTAGTTATTAAATTATTCATACCCGTGGCAAAAACGCGTGTTTTATCAAATCTTTTTCGCACAAACGAAAGGTTAAATCGGCAATAATTTTCATAAATTCATAGCACTTCACTTTTTAATAATATTATTAGCACGGATTTTCTAAACGTAAACGTAGGTATGTCACATTTGAGTTTTTTTATGTCTAAGGGGCTCCATGTTGGTTTTCACTAAATATTTACATAATACGTAAAGCCATTTCTCAGCAGATACGTGTATCAAGACTGACTATCACTACAGCGTCTAGAGCTAGCCTCACCTGGATCCTATCTTCGGGCAGGTCTGTCTTGAGCGAGAGCATCTCCCGGGCGTACACGTCGGGGTAGTGCGCGTCCTTGAAGGCCTTCTCCAGCTCATCCAGCTGGTACGACGTGAAGATGGTGCGGCTGCGGGACAGGCCACAAGTCAGACACGTGGGTATCGGCCAGATATCGTATCTATAGGACTCCATGCAAATGACTTCTTGTCTCTGCATGTCATGCATGCAGGCTACATGTAATATAAGACCTTGTGGCTTCATAGCCATACAGACCACAAAGAGCACTTACAAAATGTCAAATCTAGATTTGCGGTCCAAAATTGTCGTTTTCGAAGAACCTCTAGAACCTAGTGTAAGTCTAATATTGTGAAGAGAATGAAGCATGTCTAGTTTTGAGACTAGAACAAGTCTTTTCTTATTATTAAGTTGAGGTTACCTAAACTTTATATTCTTGCACTTTGGCAGAGAAACCTAAGTTATAATGTTTTGCTTTATTATTTTACCTATACTACACAAGCTTGGGATATGCTGGAAACTCGGCTAATGTACTTTTGATAAAGTTTATGACACTTAATTATTAGATGAAGTATATAAGCTAGTAAAGAAGGTTCTCGTTCTAATTATATATATCCTTTATGTACCTATATGTCGAGATAACAAAACATTTGTATTAAAGAAATGTGCCAAAGCTACGCGCGAATAACCATTGTAAAAGAAATATCTGACGTTTTCTAAATAGTAAATCCTACGTTATTTATATTCAGTGAGCGGCCAGCATAAGGCGACAATAACTGTAAGTGACAGTTACCTATGTCTACGTTTTTTCTTCTTTTTCTTGCCGTTGTACCCGGTGAGGCCGTCTACGGTGAAATCTTTCGCCGCCTCCAGCGACGACACTCCTGCAAAGAAAAACTGTCGTTAACACCAGTCCATTACACTCGCTCCGCAAACTTGCAGATAATCGGCGCTAGAGCCGCGCAAATCGTCGCTCGCTCCCAAATCCACTTAACAAGTAGTGTGACAACACGGCTCTACACTCGCCCGGGGATTTGTCACATAATTACCGAATGTGATTGCCGAATGAATTAGTAAACAGGCGCGTGGTGGCGGGTTAATAGAATAGATCGAGCGCATCCCCCGGGAGCGCCGCCCGAGCCGCGCTGCGCCGGAGACACGCGGGGGGCGGCCGGGGGAGCGGGGGCACGGGAACCGCGGGGGGGGGGGGAGGACCGAAGCCCTCCGGGACGACGGGTAATTGAATTTGGCGCCAATGAATACGACAATGAATTATTAAATTTAGAACGGTTCCCTTACGGACTTCCACCGAGATGTCGCTTAACGTTGCAACCCTGTTGCACGGGATACATTACTGTGAAACCTCTACAGATCCACATCTACTTTACGGGCGAGCGGTAATGTAGTGTGTCCGCCGATGTGATGGCGTTTTATGTTATTTGTTTGCGATGTTGCGTGACGAATCTCAATGGTGGTGTGTAAGGGGTGCGTGTTTGTCAGTTAAATTATAAGATCAAAAGATGTGTTAATTTTATTAATGTTTTAACAAATAATTTATTGTTGCAGCTGGACAATGAGTTAATCGATATGCAAACTTATTTATGAATCAATGGTGTTATTTGATACAGTAGGTAGGTTCATGTTTTATAACTACATATCAATCGCGGCGTAAATACAAAGATAATTCCTTTTACTCTTTAGAAAAACGTCTGTCTGACTCGTATTGTCAACGATTATCGAACCTAAAAGCCCACCTGACAGTAAGTTTAAGCATATAATACTTAAAGTAAAACCTGGAAAATATAAGAAGCGCTTACAACAGTAGCATGTGTCCAATTACGTGGCCTGTCCGGTGCTGTCCGGTGCGCCCGACCGGTCCGGGCGTGTCCGATGTGTCCGCGGCATCGATTGGTCACACTACCGTCCGCACTACGCCACACCACTATATGCGCAAAAGGACTACTCTGGGCAAAGTTAAAACTATGCAAAATAGTTGCTGCAAGCATAAATACAAGGTAACTAGGCACAAAGCGTACATAATTTTCAAATTCTTGTCGGTCGTCTTCTTTTTATCGTATTGTTGATGAACAACCTGGTGTCAGAGTTTAAGCCGCCTGTAGGGCTCTGACATGTCTTTATACACCAAACACAACATAAATAAATACAAAACACACATACAAAAATCTATCAGGCGTGCCGTTTTTCTTCACCGTTTATAGCAAGTCATAACTAATTTACAGTACACAAATTCGAATCTGCGAACTTTGACGCGGCAGTCCAACGGTCATACCACGCGGGTGTCACTGCTTCTTGCCGGTAGGGGCTCTTAATGAGTTCCATGCATTTTTATCCAGAATTAAAAAGACTTTTATAAAGTTAGAAGAGTGATATTTCAATTTTGTTGAAACATATTATGTGCTCTGTGGTGTAAACCTTTGGAAATGTGTCAATGCAAATGTCATATGAATTTTAGTGTTTTTATATTAAAACTGTATGTAGTTCATGATCAGAACCTTTGGCTTAAGGAGTAGGATTGCATCAAGAAACCGTAACTAGTTTGGTTATATAGTCTAAGCTAGGTAATGTCTTAAACCGTCTCGGTATTTCCAGTAACTTGAATCAGTTAGGATGATGCAATGCACTTTGGTGACTCCGAGTTGGATCACTCACCAGAAACATATCCACTACCTACCATTACACTACACTACACATATATTAATATTCTCCCTTTCTGGGGGTTTACTGCACATAATGGACCTTCTGGGACTACCTGCTTAGTGCTTAGTTTTAATAAAACACATTCCACGAGGTTATTTCTACTTTGCATTAACATATTAGTTAGCCGGAACCGCTTCTTTAGGTGCACATGACGCCGGAATCCGGACTGACTTGCCAAACATTACAGCTGTTTACATCACGTGACAGAAGAAGACAAATAACAATGCTACAAAAAGAGGAAACATTAATGTTTATGAATGGGACATCTACTCCATATCCGTCATGAGTAAGTACCTACATTGTAAGTTGCCGAATAAGATGAAATACATCATCCATTGTTCACCAGCTTTCTCTTAAGCTTAGTTCTGTCCTTCACAGCCAAGTCTCCTCGCGCAAGTCGATCATTGGTCGATGTAGGTGGCAAAGGCCTCAAAGTAAGTGAGTGCAGTGTGAGGAGGTAATCACTTAAACAGTGTCGCAATACACTTGCGGGTCCCGCGGGAGGCAGGGGCGCGGGGTGCGGAACGCGGAGCTTGGTGCTGCGCTGATCGTGGACGAAGAGATATAGGTGGGGCGAGGATATAGAAAGATCAATACGGACATATTGAGTAGTTTTTTATACAAATATAATGATAATATAAGAGAGGCTCAGCACCACGGAGCGAGAACTACAGAGATGAAGAATTCTGTGAATTAATATTATATAGGTAAAAGTCATGAGATATTGAAATAAATGGCATGTAGATTGGCTTATTGAGGTATAGGTAGGTCCTCAATATTGTAGATACCTACATCATCATCATCATCAGCCTATCGATCAGTAGCGTGCCATAGGAGAGGCCCATGTCCAGCACTTGACTAAGATAGGCTGATACCTATAAAAATTAAAATGAATCACAAACTGGAAGCCGAAGTTGACTTTGATTTTATCGGATCAATTATTTACATCATAGTTACATCGTCATTTATTAGTATTTCTAATGTAAGTAAGTAAATTCGAGGCTCGTCAGGATATTCTACGTTAATTACAGCGAGCAGCCAGCGAAACACGTGTAGGTTATTAACTACACCCCACAAACCTCACCAAACAAAAATGTATCATTATAAAAATACAGCGATCATTACGCAAACCGCCGCCAACAAACCAATAATGTATGCGTTAACACGAATCGCCGACACACTCCAACTTGTACCTTCGTCTTGCATATTTAAGGTCCATTTTGTGCTGTGTCAAGTGTCATGGAGAAGTATAATTTATAGCTAGAACCCTCCCTCCGGGCCGAGGAGGGAAAATATGACTCTCGGTGAAGGAAAGCTACTTGTTGTGGAGAACACTGCCACTTTAGCCGGCGGCATTGTGCGCCAAATGAAAACGTGTTAAGGGAAAAAACGTATACCTAACTATATACTAACGTAGGTAGGTAGGTAAATGATTCTAGATGGTAGAAATTTTTAGAATAATATGTAGGGACTTTGGGAAATTTGTCTTTAATTTATATTGTGGCTGGATTACATTTTTTGGCCAGATAATTAAGAAAAAATGCACTCTGGGTTCACTACTCATTGGTATCATCCTCCTGAATGAGTGACTGCATATATGTTCTATAACGTCCCAAGCTTAGATGGTATAGGGTTACTAGATCAAGTCAGTATCAACAATGAAATCAAAATAAATTATTAGAACTTAATGCAACATCTACTTTTTACATGGATCTAAAAATAAAATATATTTTACCTTAGATGAAATAGCGCATTTTAACCAAAAGTCTAATCATTTCATAAATAGTGTAGTGAATTTAGACATTAATATGTTAGTTTGACGCTTGTTAGATATTTCCCAGAATTAATTATTTGCGGCGGTCGACTATGAACATAATGATGTTAGTGAATATCTGTGAAACTCAGTGCAGCTATTAAATTAAATGTTATAGCGGAAATCACCCTTTATAACTATAATAATTATATCACAAATAAATTTATGATTTGGTACTCAAATTCCCCATGTTCGAACGTAGCGTTTGATTAAATAGAAAATGTAAGATTATATAATGAAGAGGAAATTATTATGTTTATTCATATTACATATTTTTACAACTTCATTCTAACACAAAATAAAAACAATATACAAAAATAAAAAGTAAAAAAATGTCATAAAATTCATGCCCATCGACGTCAACCGGCAACGAGCCCAAAAGACTGGCAGCATTGCCACGTTGAATGGCTATGCTGCCCAAACGGCTCAAAAATACAATTACCTATTAGGTTATTGTATTTCCACCGCTTGGGTCTCCGCAGCAGCAGCAGTGCCAGCACAAAGGACCGAGCCTTAAACATGAGAAGGTGCAAGAGTATCGACGCACGTTGCTTCCCACACCAAAGGCGTTCCCAATTTCCAGGGTAAAAACGGCATACCATCTGGTTTCTTTCCATCGTCACGTACCAAGCCATTTGGTTCTAGTACGGCTGGTACGGTGTAGTATGTATGTATATATGTAGGTGGTAGTATGGTGACAAGAGCACGACGTATGATGTCATTTATGTTACCGTGTCGCGGTATGCGACCTGCACTCCTACTGCCGTCCGAGGCTGTCCACAGCTTCACGGAGTCCCTATAATATTATTAAGGCGAAAGTTTCTGAGTGTGTTTGTATGTTTGTTACCTCTTCACGCTCAAACGGCTTGACCGATTTTGAGGATCTGCCTAGTACCTAAAAGCACCTATTTTTGAGCTGCCTTAAAATTGTAACTAATGAAATGAAATGTGAACAATCCGCTGATATAATACTCACACCCACAGACTAACATTATAGTGTATTCTCCTTGTATTGAAGCTAACAATTTAAAATAGAGGAAATATTTTCATTTCATGTACTAAAATTCCTTGGCAGTGACTTGATAAAGATCTGTTACAGAGTCAGTATGGATGCAAAAAAAGCAAATATATATTCGATTTACGTCGACAACACTGCAATATTATCTCACAAAGCTTTATTCTGCACACTCCAAACGTAATATATCGAAGCGCGTCACCTGAGCGCACACTTATTCCATATATTGGGCCAATCGCGAGTGAGTCGCGACTCGCGTCCAAATTGGCAATCGTCGCGCGGCCAATTTGTTGAGATCAGCTGACGATTAGATTTATTCGTCGCTCAGCCTCGCAGACAATCTGTAAAGCGGAGCCACAGAAGATCCACTCCGCTGAATGGGCGATAACAAGCTTACGGGCGGGAGGCACTAAGTCGTTGACGCAACCGTTTGTCGCACGGAATTAACAAACACGGCTGTGTAATCCTATCGAGAAAAAACAGGTTCAATAACTGTTCAAAGTTAAACTAACTTTTTCTGACTAAGTATAGAGTTTTGGCAAATTAGTGATCCAAAAGTAATTTCAACATAAATAAACATCACTATAAATCATCCTGAATCTACAATGCTGCATTAGCTTCAAAAAATACTTATAATTTCAGTTTTCTCAGGGATATAAAAAGTTGTAGGCCTTATATGGATTTTCTTATGTAGCCGCATTGTCATGCGTGCGCGTACCGCGTGTAAACTCGACGTGCCGCGATGACGCGGGCACGTGACGTGTGACGTCAGCATACGTGCAGATTTGCCTACGAAAACGGTTCCCTTATTGGCTGTATTTGCTTGAATTATTTTGCAAACGAGATAAATGTTGGCAATGCCTCGCGTTATATTATGGAGGCCTTTTTTCATGAGCTTTTGGCTTTAGTTTTTCTAGAAGGTATTTGTAATTGTTGGTTTCAAACCATACCAACTCGATGTGGTCTCTTAACATTATTAGATTCTTAGTGATTAATGTGATGACTGATATAAAGCAAAACATACACACTTTCATAATACATAAGACCGCTTGACATATAAGTGTGTGTAAATTCAAATGGACTTAATAATATATCAGCAAAATCGTTAACTGAACATAAAATAAAAGCGTCAAGTATCTAATTTAAGGCTGATACAGATCCTCGGAGCTATCTCATCGGAATAAAAAGCTTAACAAATATAGCAGGAGAGATGACGGCGGTAACGCGATAAGACGTCACGACATTAGGCCGCGTACGGATTGGCAATTTGTCGCGACGAGCCAATTGACGCGCGTTCCGCCGCTTATTTGATTTGACAAGTGGCGAGAAACCGCCAGACCGAGGTGCCGCCACGTGAGGTGCGGCTATAAGCAATTATATCACAGACTTCTTATTGCACGTATTTCGCTACACCAAAACTTATTTGCTAATTTAGAATGAGCTTTACCAGCGAATGACCATGAAAGCTTAAGTTACATAGCCACGAAGATAACTGAGGAATTCAAAATTAATGAATAGGTACACCTTATTATTAGTTAATACACACATAGCGCTGTTAGTCAAGCATTACAGATTACAAACGTACAACCAGATAGATTACCTGAATAAAACTGTCGGACCGCTACGAATTACATGAAACAAATGAAAATAATAATTAAAACAGAAGAATTGTATAAACAGAAACAAATTGATAAATAGATACATAAACAATAAGAGATAACACAGAGGGAAAAGGGAAAACAAGTGAGTTGTAATCAAAGTTATCTAAGCCGATCTCACAATGAGCGGCCACCGAATGTCGGTAATGTTTTGTGCGAGGCAGCGCTGTGCTCGGTGCTCAGCTATCGCATTACGCCATCCTTGTTCTCACCAGCGCAGGTGTTAACAAAAATAGAGCAAGCCTCCACAAAGCCTGGTCCGCACAATGCGAAACGAGCCACGTTTTGTGTCGAGATATTATGATCTTGACGCGTTACGCCTTTTTCTTATTTCTACCGTTTTGGTCAACCAGTTCTGTTTTTGTTTTTAATACTAAATTTTGGTTTTGAATATGGTTTAAAGGTGGTGCGTGCATTTGAAAAGAGTGGCTGCGTACCTATAGTATGTAGATTACCGATATCGTCAGATTGCCAAGACAGTCTACAAGCGGTAATAACTCGAATTGAGTTTCATCCGCTTGGTGACAAGGTTAAAGCAATGTTTGTATCTTCGTCGACAAAAGTTTAAAATAGACGTAAAGTTCTAATTTAGGTAAGTAATAGTCTATATCTTTATCTTTGATATGTATAATTAGGTGGACTAGCAACAGATTTGTGAATATTAACCTACATTAAATGCGTAATATCTGAAGGTGATGTCGTACAAGATTAGATTGAAACATAATATCACAGATTAATACAAAAGGAGGCCTTCAAAAACTTAAACGATAAAAATTCGTGATAATATTGAAGCATGCTCGTAGAAGTGTCGAGTAATTAACCAACAAAGTTGGCAAGGTTCGAACCTTCACGCCGAGGCCGGCCGTAATGAGCAGGCACTCAGCTCCAGGACAGTAGCCATTATAATTGCTAATGGGCTTCTCTTCACTTTGATATTTCGGAGGACGTTCACAACGCTGCCGATGCTTTGTCAAACGCCCTTATGACGTAGCAATAAGGTCGATTTTTTAAGGAATTTAGCGTGTTCAGCTAAGTTACTCATTATGCGATCAGTGGCCTTTAAGGGGGGTGGGGAGGGTCTAATCGTAAAATATTATTGTTACCTTTATTGGAAATGGATTCGAAGAATTGATGTTGTTGTGTGAGTCTGTTTGTTTTTATGTAGAGATGTTGTGGTTTCCTGTATAGATAGGTATCTACTGAAACGACGTTCGTCAATGCTGACTGAGATTGGCCGGGCAGTATCGGGATAATTTACTCTTGATAGATGAAATCAATAGTCTTTTTGAGATCGTTTAATAGGACATCATGTATTGGTAGATTATATTTCGACTAGAAAATCAAGTCTTGACAAAAAAGCAACTGCAATTTAAAGGCATCCTTATTCACACAAAATGTACCTACAGTAAGTTGTGTCTCTACAAATCGTCAGAGCTCTATCAATGAGATTAGCATGGAGGCCGCAGACCACTCGCCGCCGTTCCTCCGGCCGAGTGCTACGACAATGGAAAGAAGCCAATAACCAAGTGATAGTTACAGTGTCCGGCCAGGCCACGCCCCCTGCCCCCCTCCTCCCACACACGCCGGTGTACAGGAGCGGGGGGGGGGCTGAAGAACCGGTCATATTAGCTTGGAACTTGGTACCCTTGGGTAGGTATGTTATTTGTACCTATAGCAGGATATCTGGGACTATAGTGTGTGGGTACTTAAATTTATAATGTTCGATGCCTTGTTATGCACAGAGCCGTAATGTGCATGTATTATGTTGATTGGCGCAGTAGCTAAGTGATTGGACTGCTTCGCTAACGGTTGCGGGTTCCATTCCCGCACCGGACAAAAATGTATGCTATCAAATGCTATGCAGATGTTTATGAATAATGATATATGAATGAAACATGAATATCAGTATGTTTGTAATGTTTAGAGTTTGAGTCGTGAAACTCTTCTTTAAAGCATATAGAATGATTATTCAATCAGATAACTCAACTCACTAAATCCTGAAGCTTATCCGTTTTGGATAACGTAGCATTTCAGTAAGCATTGCCTGTCGTTCCTATCTTGGTATATAGTTTACAAAGTTATCAGGAACCACTTATATATCCCCACACACCACTTATGTGTCGAGTCAATAGCCTCAGGTAGGTAGCCTACAATACCCACCTTTGTTGTTTTAATTTACTTTTAATCGTGCCTTCCATTTACTTGAAGTGTAATATTTGCTGGTTGTCCTTGATAATATCTAAGTATAAGTCAATACAAGCTTAGAGCTCTATCTGCGAATGCACAGAGTCTAAGGTTGCGTTCAGCGTGGACGTCTTTAGGTGCCTCAGTCCTCAGTCGACAAACTATTTACTTAGCAAATTGGAGTGTTCCGAGATATCCTTACATCATTACAGGGGTGGCACAACAATATCGTTTTCAAAAAATTGCGGAAAGAGGCGCAGTAACGAGCCCCGGGGGACTCCCCCCCCCCCCCGGCGGTCCCGTCATTCCGTCCCCCTCATGAGGTTACCTCTCACTTGTTACACCACAGATTATTTGTATTAGCGCCTAACGTGGTTGTTTTACTAAGTTATGATTTGTTTAGTGGGGGGGGGGCGCGCTGACTTGACCTTAATATGGATGGATATTCTTGGAGAAGAAAATTTGAGAGAATATAACTTGATGATGGTGATGTAAGTGGAATTAAGTTAAGTTTCCATTTTAGATGATTGTTGGGAATTGTCATTTAGGCTCAGCAGGAGGACTTTAATAGCATGCGTCACGCTAGTATTCTCCTTAGAGATAGAACGATCTACACATTTTTCCAGGCAAATTATAAAGTAGATGCGTTGTAAATGGGGCGAATACACAACAATCAATTACAATTACAAACCGCTAGGTAACACTAAGATTTATAAGAAATATATTTTTTAAGAAATAAGAAATGAAACCCAAAGCTTGTAACGCAGATAAGCCTCAGATAAGATATTTGACCTAAGTGTTAATATTAACCGAGTGACTAATTGTTGTCCTGAAACCACTTTGACAGCTGTTGAGCGTTAGTGTCGGTGTGAGCCATATTAATATTGTTCACAATAAGGTTTCCAGCGCTCACAGTCACTGGTGTAGTACCGTGGCCGTCACTCGTGACGTCACTCGCCACACACAGGTGCTCCTGTAAATCTCTCCCAAACAAATGAACACACACTCATTGATGTAACAATACCTTGTAATTGGATTTCGGATGTTCTTACGTAAACTTATCATTAAGGCGCCATATTTGTTGGAACATGTAGGTACCTATTAATTGAGTATTGTAGCAATTGGTTATAATATATTGTTTAATTAATAGTTCACAGCGAGTGCGTAATAAACTGTTTGCGGCGACACAATGTGACTGATTAAGATGTCGCCGTAATGTTTGGAGCGGTTCGGATTTGTTCTGCGAACAATGTGGTAATGAACTTATTGTAATGAGCTATCATTTACTTGGATTAGCAAACATGTTTTCTCTTTCTGTATATCATTGAAATACCTGTAGGTAAGTTGTTTAATTAATAGTCATTTTAAAGACAAATTAAAAGCTGAGTAATAATTTAAATAAAGTGTAGTTACTCTGGAGATTTTAGTGTCAGTGTGTAGTCAATACTGCCTATCACTCATGAAAAGCGATTACACATAAAAACATATCGTATTTATTGTCTGTATTCCCAGAAGGGGTAGGCAGAGGTGCACATACAGTAGCTACCTACTCACACATTTTGCCAGTTACGTAATAGGTCCCTAAGTATTACGTGGAAGCAAGCCTATTGCCGTCCATCAGGCACAAATCTAGACTCCGTGCTTCTACTGAGAAAAATAGACCAACGAGGCAGTCAATAGATTACATTTCTTAATTTATACTAGAAAAGGCTCTTTGGAAAGGTCTTCTGGTAAAGTACTTACTCTTTATTTGTGAACTTATTATGAATTCTAGTTAGCAATCACCACCACACTAATTGTATTGTCACATGTGCTCTCTAAGGTAAAATATTATATTGTGAAGTAACAACATCCAATCTAACAGATACATAATAGGTACAGACACACAAACACTCAGTGAGCATTATTGACCACTTGGGAACCTTGAGGTGACTCGTCTTTCTTATATCTGCAAAGAAGGACTAGTTCTAGATGTTCTAAACAAAAGAGGCTAGGTTCTAATAAGAGTAGTATCCCAGGACTGCACATGTGGTGTCCCACGACCGGCCTCGGTGCGCCGGCGCGGGCTGCCACCGGACACCGGCACAATTAGTGGCACTCTCCATGTTTACTTAACACTTGTGTCGGAACACCACAGATTCGTTACAAGCTTCTGTTGCAAATTCATTTACCGGTGAAGCCAATAGACTAACACGGACTAGGCCACTTTAAATTCATTAGATCGAGGAAAAATTTTTATTGTCGGGCCTTTTTTATTCAGAGAAGAAATAAGTTAGAGGATATTTTCCCTGTTGTCTCTCTCTACGTTGTATGTTTATTTTTGGTTAGGTAGAAAATGGTAATGGAATGATTTTCCTGCCATTTATCAGTTTTTTTTTAATTACTCGGTTATTAATTACAAATAAAGGGCCGGATGTGTAGCGCAAATTGGGAGAGGCCGATGTCCAGCAGAGGACCGGGATAGGCTGAGCGATGATGATGAATTACAAATAGTATAATGTAGTAATAGTGAGACTGCATCTAATTGATACTTCCAAAGCTATTTTCATTGTTTATTGCAAATTGTTTACTTGCAAAGCTATTTTAGTTGTGTTAATTATAAAGTATAGTACTTATTATTAGATTGTTTTTTTTTATGTGGTAGTTTCTTAATTGTCAAAATATTCAACTTTTTATTTTTTTTATAAATGTTACTTAGTTACAAATGTCGTAGCCGTACCTATGACAACATTTGCATGCCTTTTACAAAAGGCGGGACTCGTGAACTATATATAATTATACTAAGACCAATCATGTAAAGATGACTGTTCCTGCGAATAAACTTATATTTATATTTTATAGTCAGGTTTAATAAATGGTTTAAAATACCGCGGTACGTAGAGTAGCATATCATTTTCTTTTCTCTTTTTTCTGGGATAGATTTGTGTTATAGATAGCATCAACAAATATTTTTGACCACAAAGATTATAAACGCGGTATTTTTCCAAGTCGTTACATTTTGAACCGTGTATCGGAACACCTTATCCTCAGCCGTGCCGTCGCAGCTCACCGCGGTAACCCGAGCCCGCTAACACAGTGGCGCACCGCACTCTTAATATACTGCTTGTTATTACAACTTGTCGCCACTTAATGTGGCTAAACACTGCGGCTCCTCTGACACTTGATACATTACACAACTTGCTACTTCAACTTACAGCACTCCAACAAATCTAGCCCTTAACACAAGGGGATACATGTCATGCAGACTGCAGCGTTAAGTTGGTGGCGAGGCGTTGTATCAACAGTCGCTACTTGTCTCAGTTTGACAGTAACAAAAAATAATTTCCTTGATTTAGTGTTGGTGTTGGTTGGCCAACATTTTGGTACAAATGTTTGGTGTAACATAGACGGCTGTGTCCGCCGCGCCGCGACGTGTTAACACTCAAGAGACGTGTCAACTGTCAACACTTGTTTATTATAAATGCGTGAAACATTCACAGGAATGCGGCACTTTTATTTTACTATTTTCGGTCTTAATTACTGCCAACGAAAACATGAATTGTATAGGTTATTATTATATTAATTGTATTATTTACAGTTATTGGGTGTCTAAATCTAGGCAAAGATTGCAAGTCAAAAAGGCTCATCAGTGGTCTCTATTAAAGTTACATTGAAACTAACTTTAACATGAAACTTTCCGAATGTGACTTCAATTTGTAGATCTTTCAGACCACATAAACTTACCAATAAATTAGGCACAATGCTGGCCATGTAAAAGTAATCATTCCGTTCTAGTGTGGTTAAGGTGTTGGGGCTGTGTAAAATGTCTCCTAACGATTTTTTTGACATTAGTATCAAAACCTAAATACCTAATTTTACTTAGTAAGCCAGGCAGAGTATTAGGCCTTTCAAGGCACTGAGAGAAATAGAGCAATGACATTCAATAAGCTTCTAGTCTGGCGTCAAGCGTCGTTGACTTTCGTCCACACGACCAATGAGGTCACGGCCTCATTACAGCGGTGACTTTCATTCGGCACATACAAAACAATAGACCCCTAATTTTCAAATTAAAAATGGCTGCCGCTAAACAATAGCGCTAAAGCGGGCATCGCGGCGCTCGTGACTCACATTGTTTTAGAAAACAATAAAACTTGCCGCCATGATGGAAATGTCAAAATCCACTCGCGGATTCCGCCCCGTGGCGTTCCAAATATGAAATTCCCGCACAGAAATGGCGGCGGAGGCAATTTTTACAAATGGCTGCCGGCGGGAGCTAGGTTTGTTTTCTGTGACGCTTTTCATGCGCTGGGGTCGCGATACACAGACTACAGTACCTACACAGTACACAACCCTACACACACGCCGCACGAACCACAACCACACCGCGCCGAGGGATTGAAAAAGATACGAGCCTTTTATCACTCGTCCTCACCTTACGTAGGTGGATCGACCTGATGAACAATATGGAATAAGTATTGATGAATGTCACTTGAAACACTAATCTACTTAGTCTTAAACCTCTGTTATTGTAAAGCACGCTCAAATTATTAACCATTTCATTTATTACAGCCCTTAACGTCAATTAATCTCCTCCAGAGTTCGTGACCTTCGTTATATTAAGTAATTTGAACCCCCGACTTATATCTTTATTACGAAAACTAATTTGCATTTAACAGAATATTTTCTAAAACCTCACGTTCTAAGCGAATTCTTCATTGTGTAATAAGAAGGTAATATAGCCAATAAGCGCTAATGAAAGTTAGACTCTAGAAGGGTATCAATAGAGTTGAATTTCCGATAGATAATAGATAGGCTTATGATTTGTGGTATTGGCCGGGTCGAGCGGCTGCGCGGTGACGTTTGGCGTTTGCCGGATTCATTACTGAGACAAAGGCGGGGGGTGCGGCACGCGGGTGCACGGGGGGCTCCACATGAGGGATGCCCTGCCTCCCCCCGGCTTACTTCACCCCCGCCACGCAGCCACTTTCCTAAATCACCGTCAAATGTATTGTTCCCCATAGTTTCAGCTCTGCTTCTAATTTATAGGTACTAATCGTCGAGCCACTCTTTTGATCAAAATACTTCGGCGCTCATTTCTCACGAGCTTGTCATCATCACGCTCTACACTACATTGATCCCAGCTTCTCTGTTGCGCCAGTGATTACAAGATATACACATCACCTAGGCACACTGCCTACTGTTGTTTCATAGTAACTTGATGACTGCGATGCGTCAGCCAACGTTGTGCCTATATCGTTATTATTTCTGAATAAAATCAACAAGGTACAAATAAACTTAAGTGCCATTTTAATTATCTCATACAATTGAAGCTATAGACTTTATGGTATTTGCCTTCTCATTGGTTTACCTCATTCTATATAGCTTCTGACACTGGTCAGCCCTTCCAATGTCTAGACATTATTGTGGTCAATACTGCCTTCAACTTTGATTAGTTACACTTAAAGAAGAATAAACGTTGATAGTCGTCGGTAATAATTAATAACCATCGCCGTGTCGTGGGCTTTATGAATGTGCTCTACAACTAAAACAAATATAACGTGTCTATTTTTTTATTCAAACAACTCTTGTTCTGTTTCTAGGCATAAGATTTTTTTTAAAATTTTCAGTTGATTTTCAAATGTTGCCTGACAAATAGTACCTATCAGGCTCACCCCCATCAAAAGGAACCAAACTTTAAAGAATCGAGGGAGTGTCCTCGATTTTACAAAGTTTGAAGAATTCTGCCTATTACTTCAGGGAATACGGGCGGGATATCAAACAATACATACACATTAAATTAATACATAAAAAGAGCAAGAAGCCGTCAGCTGAATCTTAATCAAGTCGTTAAACCCCTCGGTTCCTTTCGACGCTGCAAATCTTAATAAAGTTAGTCCGGAGACAAAAATGCGACTCACCGGTGAGATGGGGCTGCGAGCCGGGGCTGTACGGTGACTTGATCTGCGGGAACCCTGCAACAATTACATTCATTAAGCAACAAACAATTAAGCACCCACCAGGAATTCCAATTTAAAAGAGCACTCGCTGAGAGTTAGACACGAGGCGGCTAGTCGCTCTACTTGTTAATACAGCGGCCCACCAAATGGTAATTCATTATATTTTATGGACAAGTAGGGATGAAGTATGTGGAGCTCTTTACTATTGACTTATAACAGCAGATGTTGCTGTCGTTATCAACATCAGATAGTCATGTTTTGTATAGTACTTAATTATATACAACAAAGTAGGTTCTGCATTCTGCAAGACATCAGCTACTCTGCCAACAACCGCTAGATATTTCAAAATAATATCATATTAAGTATGTGGTAACAAGGTTATAAATCATTGTCTTCGTCTATTATGTGATGTTTATAGCAATAACATGGATCGTTAGGAAATACGACCTTAAATATTTCCATAGTATATTCAAACTGTCCAAAAGGTGTGTAATACTTAATTCGCTGCAATATTTAATGAGGCAATAAATAGGTAGGTACCCATGTTGCTAAACTCTTTAATTAACTTCGTAGATATTTATAAGTCACCGTCAGTTGGCTTCTGAGACATTCCTCAACTTCAACATATAAACTCTAGACATACTTTACTAATATCAAAAGAACAAAACCCTAGCACCTTTCTTTGTGCCGTAAGAAGTTAAGAACCCAATCCCAGCAGCCTCCCGAGCCAATAGTTGGCAAATCGTCTAACCTTTCAATATTTACGGTCTCCAACAATGCGAACTAGTTCGAACGCTATTAGGTTACCGCAAAAAGTGTACACGTAAGTAGAAAGGACAATCGTTTAAGATCCGCGAGCGATAGACAATGTGCGTGTAACTTGAAGACAGTTCTATTCAACGATCAGATCTGGCGCGCGCGCACTCAGGGATGCCACTCACTTAAGATTTGATTGTAGATTTAACCCTGAAGTAATTTGTTAAACAGTTTAATCTAACAGTTATATGCGTAAATGAAAATATTAGAAAAAATCGATAAACTTGTGAATTTCGATTGATTGACTTGTGGATTACATCTACGTAGATGTAATGCCAAGATAATCCTCATACACGATAGGTACGATTAATAAACTTTAAATCGATAGATAGGATATATTTGTTAATAAAAATTGTTTGTCAACTAAACGCAACACCATTGATGAATGAATATTTTTATCAAAGCTGGACTAAACGTAAATAAATTGTAAGTAACGAACAGAATTACATTAATATAAATAGTAACGGTAAATCCATTGCTACCTGTACGTTCACCCAATTAAAATGTAAAAATATCCCACACCTCGCCAATGTCCGTCCAATTTACAAAACACACATCCGTTGCTGGTAGGTGCCAGCCCTAGTTATTTCAAGCGGCTGTCAGTTACCCGACTGTCGTACAAATTTAACAATATTAAGAGAAAAAACCGCAACAAAAGGCGAGTTAAATACTTCCTCAATTATGTTAGGTGTAAGATAAATAAAGGTGAGTGGAGTGACCGTTGTGTGCTGCTCGCTGTGGGAACAATGGGGAGTTTCGTGGGCTTCGAGCTTTGTGGCGCTGGGTTAGGTCACCCGGAGCCGGCCAGTGGAGACAGCCTGTTGGGAGTGTTGCTTCATGGTTACAATATGCAGTGCTGTCATTCGCACTGATACAGTCTTTATTTATTTTATAAAGCTTCCGCTAGTTCCCTGTTGCAAGCTCTACAATATTCCCGTTTTAATGTTAATGATAGTGTTCCTAGACAATTTTTTTTTAGTTAGTATGTTATTCGGTGTTGAACCAAAAGGTAATGTTTATGTAACTGCCTGATGGTCTACAGACTATAATCTATAAGCATCAAGTGTAAACTGCAGCATATTTTATCATAATGATATTACAAATATGATGCAATTTGCATTTGATACTTATAATTTATGTAGATTGAATATTTTTAAGAGTCAACTAACTATTAATATACCTGTCAGTGAGGTACTAAGAAAACACTCCTGCGCACGATGCAATGTACCTATTTGTTTAATGTCTTGTGAAAATTTCAGTTTTTCTTGATTTACCACTCCATTTGATGATTTGACTCAATTCAGAATTTTTGCAACATTTTTGCTCAGTACCCTAGTTAACAACACGGTTTTCTATCAGATACTCATGCGCAGATTATTAGGTATTGTTTTAAACATTAAAATCAAGTGACTGTAAAGTGTTTATAAAGGATGGCACTCACTTGACGCCTCGAGTCAACGACGTTCTGTGACGAGCACTTCATTGCCCCACTTTACAACACTATTGTCATCACATACAATGCTCTTGCGCAGAGCCTTTTGTTTTTGAAGTGTGAAGATGAGTGACACAAAAAAGAAAGATCGAGTTACCATCACCATTGCTGATCAAACAAAATAATCTCTCTTAATTTATAAATGGTTGAGCGAGCTGTTAGTAAATAATTTAAAATTGAATGCCGACACGTTTATAATGAAATTATAAATAATATATTGGAAAGATCCACCTAACCACCAATTACGTGAAACATAATTAAACACAAAAATGTTTACTCACAATAGCCCGTCCTATTATCGTCAATAAGTGCGACGCCATCAATCGAGCTCCATTGTCGATTCGTATCAAATTCCTTTCGTTTAATTAATACAAATGTTAGGGATTTAATTGAGGCCCGGCCCCACTCGAGTCAATCAGCCGTCAGCCGACGCCGGCCGTCAACTAAGACGTAACAAGAACTTGGCAGTAATGAGTCATCATGATTGTTATATTCCATCGACACGCCTCCGCTGCCAGCGTTGTTGGTCGGCCTGCTGGTTGGCTTTATCGGTGCTTTCATTTGCAAGTTTAAAGCTGTGAGTGCTTTCAATGGCTGTTTGTAATTAGCTGCTTGACATTCTAACTGAAGATGCTCTAATAACTTCGTATAACTTTGCTATAGATTTTGTTAAATTAATCGATAGAGATTAGAAAGGTTCTTCTGCTTGATATTTTTGGACAGTAAAATAAAACTTGAATGTTTTGCCTAGAAGGCTTCTTGCTCTCAAATCTGGATTAAATTAGCTGCAAGCTCCCACGGCTTGTTCTAGTAAACTGCTTATAATGTATATTAATTTGCTGTTAACCCGTGTCACAATTCATTAGCGCGCTCTCGTGGCGCGCGGCGCCATCTTGTATTAAACGTCACATTACGATTCTGGACACGTTCGCTGCTACGTTGTTGTTGGCACTGTGTGCACTAGCCTGTATTATAAAATGCAAACAAGCTGATTTATTACATTTGAAAATATGATTGTTCTATACCTATATTACCAGGCCAAGTATTTAAAGTTACTAGGATACTACGATAAGTGTAGGTAGGTAGAATAAGTTGGAATAAGCTTTAAGTAGTTTAAATAACATTAAAATGTAGATATTATATTTTTTTGTATTTAAATTTTATCAACAAGGCAGCATAAATTAGGTAATTATAAGACTGCGTCGTCATAACTTAAGTAAATTAGCGAAAACTGTGAAACATAATAATTAGGTATCCAACCCCTTTCAAGCTCGGGCAATAACTTTAGAGGAGAGCAATAAAGCTCGCTCGAAGTGGAAGTTGAAAATGCTTCGCATTCCGACCACCGCATTACTGAACTATATGACGCCAATAAATTAATATCCAATCGACTCGAGGGGTTACTTAATTGAGCTCGGCTCTGTCACACTAAACTTGTAATCCTGCAAGAATGTTCTGCGCACCACTGTGCAGGAGCCGGCCGGGTAACTAGAGCTCTGGTGGGCCTCGCGAGTGACCCGCGATCACCGGGGTTGTGAGGAGGCGGGGGCGGCGCGGCGGGTCAGGCTACACTGGTGGTTATAACACCATCTAATGCGCGAAGCTATTTCAATTACCGCGGCGGCGCGCGGCGCGGCGGCCGGGCCGCGTGCCCTCCGCGTTTTGTCGGCTAATCCGCTAACAAAAGAGCTCTTATAATTTGAGATGCAAGCTAAGTCCGTGGTTTAAGGTAATTGAAATTTTATTGCAAGTATTCTGCTGGAAGCTGGGATATATGCCGATGATGAGCGACAAATGTTGCTCACGGCTGCTATACTGTGCCCCGTCTGTGAGGGGCCTGCTCGGTGCTCATTAGGATTATTTCTTTTTGAATTAGATTTCCGCTACGCTTTCAAGACTTTTTAGAAGGAATGGTCTACCTATATATTGTCTGAGGTTTTTTAATTAAATTGGTACTTACTTATCTAAATAAATCAACGATATTTTTTAACTTAACTTATTTACAACTAGTTTAACTTGCAAAGAATAAATATAAATAAAGAGTTGGTTCCATATTTACCCTTTGGCTTGTATTATTATATCTTTACTTAACATTTTATCTGAAGATACTAACTAAGCTGAATAGTTCCGAGTGGTGCTACTGTGTGCCGTTAATTCAAACTCGAATGGTTACCTTACCTATTAGGTTTATTTTTCCCCATAATGAATTGTTATTTTAGTCCCCTAAAAATAATGTTGCTAACAAATTCTCACACTCCATATTTCGCCCGAACCAATTAAGTTATTAGACAGGTAAACAAAATAATAAAGTTGGACCAAACCGAGTGGCGTTAACCGCAGGTTATGTTATAACAATAACAGTTGCAGGGTAGCGCAGTAGCGCAGCCTACACAAACACTGCGTTCCGGGAAACAAGCGCAAAAAGTGACGAACCTCGTAATCATGTGCTTGTTATATTCGGGGGTGAGTAGTGGTGCACTAATAACAAGTAACTGTTGCTGCGCGCGTTGGACGTGACTCGCAAAATATGTAGCACCTGTAATTAGAAGATGACTCGAGAGATTTTAGTCTGTACCAAAATGATAGTTATGCTTTTATACGCCCAGGTGGTCTCGTATTACGAAAACTATAGAAGGAGAAAAGATTTTAAACTACCCAAAACGAAATCCAGCGCATATCTCCAAACCTATATTCCAGGTTTGGGTAACATGAGACTGCCAACAAATTGCACCCACGATTAAAAAATCACAAGTGTGGGGCAACATTAAAAAACGTTACAATTCCGGCGTCACTATACAAACGTAAGAGCCCACAAATCCCATTTGAATCACAATAAGACGTTGGTACTACAATGGGTGAACAGTGGCGTGTTGGTGACACCGGCTTTGTGTGCTGAGGTGGGACGCTGTCACAATATTATGGGAGTGTAATCTGGCTGTAATCATAAGAGTATAATGGGCTTAGAGGGTTAGCCTTAACCCGTTGCCGGCTGCCCGCCCCGCCCCCCGCTCCCCGGGAAGTGTAATTTTGTAATTATCATAGTTATTGTTGAGTGCGATATGAATGGGTAATATTATATAGGTGGCGTCATGAAGTCTGTTAATAATATACCTCGCATGTACTTCGTAAATGGATGTTTGAATCGTATTCAAAATAATCAGCTCTATGAAGAGCAGGCTAGCCCTGCCCTCTTGGTGCTTCCACACTAGGTATTTGCTACATTGTTTTATTATTTCACGAAACTCGAATGCAGTAAGCATCTACAATAATAATTTGGATTTATATGTAATACAAACATTTTTAAAATGATTGTAAGCTTTGGTAAAACTATGTATAACACTACTAAAATTGTACCAAATCAATGACTATTGCTACACTTTCCACACGTGCTGTGGGTACAATATCCACTAAGTACTGAGATTAAAGTGTAGCCCTTTAATTATTCAAACCGTTGTTCGACCACATAATGATTTAAAAGTGATGGAAATTAATTAATTAATTGATTTGTAATTAGAGCCGGCGATTGTATCTGTTCAGTTATTATAAAACAAGCTAAAGCGGATAATTTATCGGGACCATTGGAGGGCGCGCAGCCCTTGTTCCAACCAAAATCATTGACTCAATACAAAGCACAAGCAGCAACCAAATGAACGCTCTATTGCATTCTTAATAAAGTTGAAATTGGCTATGAGAGCAAGAGAAAAATAATAAGATGAGTACACAATGAAATTAAGATCTTATTATGTAGGAGGTATGGTTTTGTTTCGCTTGATTAGACTCGGGGAAAGGAGCCGCGGGCGGTGCGCGCTCTAGTGATGGCACAAATCAAACTTATCGCAGATTTTCATTTGTTTCACCAATAATTTGCTTTCATTGATTAATGTGCCGAAATGACAAAGTTCCACTACCATAGCAGATGAAGGGAGATCGGAGCTTCATCAACTTTATGTGCTCTGTAAACGCTTTTATTTACGCTCTGTATTTACAAAACGATGCACTAGTAATCTGACTTCTGAATGAAAAATAACCCTGTAACAGTCGATAACAGGGTAAGGTTCTCTTCTCATAGTTATAGTGCCATACAGGACCAAGATACCCTGATATCAAACATAATTCCCCTCAATTGTAGTGGAAATCTTAACACTTTATTTTGTAGGTTTTGACACCACTGACAGTTCAGCTAACTGGCTCATTGCCTACTGCAAAATGTTTAATAGGTACTTAATAACTGTGAGGTGCTGTGAGAACCATGCTCAAACTATTCATTATGAAAAAATAAGTAAATACATCGCAATCATAGTTTAATAATGTATGATAGTGTCCGGTATTATGTTCGTCCTAACATCAAATAAAACTCATAATTCGATAAGCCCAGCGCCGGGCTGGCACTAAGTACATCCCTAACCTGTAGGGGGGTCGAGCAGTTAATAGCAGGCAGTTAGCGACCTTTGTACGACGTGTGAAGTGAGCACTAGTACACGCGACGGAACCGCCACCACCAGCCAGCGAACACCTCCCGCGCCCCTCGCGAGGCGAAGCAAACCGCACCACGAAGGGACCAAAGTACAGCGCCACAAGGATCAAGGTATTCTGGTCATCGACAATGCTGTCGTAATACCAGTTTACGCTGGCCCCTGAGCTCCGTGTAAATGTTACTAGGAATAAGTTGATAGGGAAGGCTTCGGAGGTCAAGATGTAATGGTCGGTGATGTGTACGTGTAGCCTCGAGTGAGCCGCGGGCGAGTATTGCAGAAGCTTGTTCGCTGTTTTTACATGATCAACTAATTTTTGGATTTTGTATTGTTTGATTTAGTAATACTAATACATTTTAAATAAAACAATCGACTTTAATCCTTTTGGAGACTTCACTAACTAAAAGCTATCGTGTCTATTGTTCAACTTGCAAACTTAAGCAACAATAACCATAATTGTCAAAAGAATTTAAGAAGTACGGTTAAGAACTAGCAAAAGCTAGTTTAGCATTTGCTTTACCAATCCTGGCATTAAATATTCCATAACTTCAAGAACTGAATCTAATTACTTCCGCAGCATTGACCCAAGTCTAGACAGCCAGCGTCGCCAGGCCAGTCCACCAAGCCTCGACATTAGACAAACTGTATGTACGAATAAACTTGCCAAGTATGCAGACTTGGCAGTAAGACATCACAGGGGTGCGGGTAACGGGGGCAGGGGGATGTTATCACGAGCCTACAGAAAACGATAAAAAAACCAATTGGCATTCACGCCGCCGGCGAGCTTTGATGTCCTCGTAAACACACACACACAGTGTTTGTTGAAGACACACACACAACACGAACCTTTACGTGGTTTAGGTATGGAGATAACTTTCCCTCGAACTTGTTCATGTATTTTCACGCTACGATTTTGAATATCAAACCCAGGACGAAGACTCTTTTACGTAAGTCTATATGTTTGATACATTTTTTGCATATTACCATTCTATGGTATAAAATGTTAATGGTCAATATTGTTTCTGAAACTAAAATCTGTGAAAATAAATCCTCTACCCATACCGATTTTGAAACTAAACCAAAATTCTTAAATGTAAATTTCTAATATTAATGAGATAATATAAATATTTTTAGGAGATTTTTATTGGCCGAATCTTTGTATTTAGAGTAGGTACCTATTTATGTATTAGAATCACTGGAGTCGGTCAGGTCTGGCGACATCAGCCGAACCCTGCGCCCCGCATTGTCTTACTGACCGCATTCCCGAGGCCAGAGCCTGCTGTCCACGACAATTAACTAGTGATTGAGTGTCAATGTGACCCACATCGTGACGTCACTAACCCATTTCTCTTCACAGAAAATTGTATTGCCTTCAGTTGGAGCTGTTTCTCATAAACATACATTATTTTATTTTTCTAACTCATAAGGTACATATATTCTTATTACATCCTTGCATATGGTCTATACCTAGGCCTTCTGCACACACAGTGGTTCACAGTTAATGCACGCAATACAGGTTCACAAGTGTTCAACATTCCACCCATTGATATTGGCCATCTAAACTTCACGACCAGGTATAATGCCACATTGTCAGAGACACCCGTATAGCAGCACGATTATGTGACAGTTAATCAATTAGCGCGTGTCTGTGCGGCGGTGGCCTCATTAAACGGCTCATTGCCTTCGCCTCTGCTGGCTCTGAAGAAATTGTGAGCTCATACAAAGACGGAGAGAAGCGATCCCGGCCACGCCCGCGACACACCGGGTACCGCTGGTTATATAAACATGTGGTGCCAAGTTACACCGACTGGCGCTGCCGAGTGCCAAATTACCCATTATATAATGCCGACTACTTACTCCTTTTTGTACTATCGGTTAAATGGGTATTTCATATAAATATCGTTGTAGTGTATTCGTTTTGTAAACTTATTATAAGTACATAATATTTTTATTTAGAAGTCGCTGGTTCGTCTTCCTTTTGATCTAAGTTTTTCGGATTCATTTCAAATTTGGGTGAACTGTTTATAAATGAGATGCCACAGTAAAGTGTGTCGCGCCCGGTGTGCCCCGCGCCCCCGTACCTGCCAGGCTGGCTGGGCTCGGCAGAATCGTTTGTCATTAATTAACAATAAGCGCGGCTCAGCGCCGCCGCCGCGGGCGCTTCCGAGCCGGACGCACGGGCACCGCTCCGGCCCCGCGCCGGCACCGCTCCGGCACGGCCAAGCTAAATACCGCTAATATAAATATCATTTTATTAACTTATTACTGTCCTTATAAATTATCAGCCTCCTTGGTTCAGTCGAAGGATGGGTGGACGCTCGCTTGCGGTCATAGCATCGACTCCACGCCTAAGGCCATCAGGACTTGATTCCACAGTTCTATATAATATAATAGAATAATAATTTTTATTGACAAAAACATGGTAACATTAACTGCAATTTAATACCTACAGTGTTTTAACAAGTTGAACAGTGTTCTAAATATGTATGTTTTTGATAAAAATTATATATATTTGGATTTTTAATGAAAATTAGACTGTACTAATAAACTTTCTAATCATTTTGGTATTCTATTAACGTCTCTACAAACTGACGGTAATCAACGAAAATGTGCCACTAGAGCGAACAGGAGGGCGACATAATAAACCAAATAGCTGTGCAGTTAATAAAGCACCTCGGAGGTGCACCAAATATTCGGGACGTTTCAATGAAGCAATTTAACCCTCGCGCCTCTCGTAAACAAAAGCGCATTCCTGGCGATGCCCCGCGCCGCCGCCGCTCCAACACCCGCGCCACGCATTGTCCGCAAAAACCTGCTAAATGCTAATCCCGGAACATTCGACCCGGACCCCCTCCCCCGTGCCCGCCTGCCCCGGCCTCCCCGCGATCCTCGTAACGCTCCGCTGGGCTCAATTCTAATGGGGTTTTTTAAGAAACGCAGAATAATCGTTGCGAGAAGAAAATTAAGCCATCTTGGGTTAAAAAGTCCAAAAGTGGAGTGTGTCGGGAGGGCGAGCACGGGGGTGGGGCAGGGTCGTGCGGCGCGGGGGCGCCAGGGGGTGCGCTATAGATTTTTCGGGGTGCGTTTTGTCGTCGCGTGAAAACAAGCGTTTAGACGATACTGTTGCTACAATTACTGGGTAACGTGATACCAGGCTGCTGAGCTCGTAGGTGAAACGTCGTGTATCTCGAGATCACGCAGCCGTACGTATCCACTGGGCAAGGAGCTACGCACCTAGACTAGAACTTTTTGTTGGGTCCGTTTACTGTTTTAGGACTTAAGAAGATTGCAAAACATAATCACTACAAGATAGCAAGTACCTATATTATAACACATACATTAAAGAAATGATTGTGTTAAAAGCATGCAAAAGTCTAAACTTTATCAGCTGTGTTCTGTAGTCGCTATAAAGCCTTTTGAAATATTAACTTGTCAGAATATCCGAAAAAGTTTATAGAAAAGGTAACATTAATGACGTGGTAAAACAGGGTAAGTAGGTACCCATGTAGGTCACCATAATATCCTCACTTCATTTACAACGTGGGTTAACTAAACCTACATGGTAATATAATGGCACGTTTTATTATGAAACACAAAGAGACAATACCAATTAAAGCGAGAATGAAAAGAGAGCGCGGCGATATCGTTAGGTACTGTCAGAATTAGGTCTCACTGAAAATAAACACAAATAAATTGGCACTTTTCCCATCACTAAGTAGACAACAAATTAATAGATGAATACAGCTCCGCTTTAATAAATACATAAGGAATATAACAAACTCATTACGCGTTATTCGTTCATAAAATTTCCATAATAACATCATACTCTTATAGCGTTAAATAACTCATTGTAAATAAGAGCCCAATTTATATTCAGCCTGGGGGATATTATCATAATCGGCCCTTGCTTTGCCAACCTCGGGGCGGAACGAGAGGGCTGATAGAGGACGCTGGACGTGAGAGAGGGATGGATGACGGCTATTTGGCTTCAGCTGAAATATGAGCGAGATGTTAGGTTTTTATTGGAGTTTTCAGTGTGTAATGGGGGTACGGCGATAAGGGAATGTCGGGCCTGACTTATTGGAGCCGCACCAGTTACTGATGTATGCTTCGTTGAGGCTAATGTGGGCTGTTGGTACTGAATTAAACGGTGGACGCGAGATCGACCTCGTGGCTCCCGGAGCCCGGAGCTCAGACGACACTTCACCGTTTGATACTTTACCTGAATTCACTTGTTTTCTATTATGCCATTCTTTCTACGCCACTGTGATATTTGTTTCTTAATATAAAGTAAGTTAGATCAGTTTCTATTTGGTCTCTGTCTACCCCTCTAGGAAATAGGCGTGACTTTATATACGAATGTATAAAGTTGTCACGTTAGTACTTGGCATGGGACGAACCTAATACAATCTCTAGGCTACGACTGTGCTACGACGTCATATCACAACACAAAATAATAAAATATTATCAAAGCATTGTCTTTTCAAGTCGACATTACAATTTTAAATCGAGCGCAGCAATTAAACCTCTTTGCTAAGCGGACAACACTATGATAATTTAAGTGCCGGCAATAAGTTATGCTGTTTCAACGAAACTAAGCAGACTTGTTAGTAGAGTAGACACAACACTAGGCTACTATTATAAGTACTTACTTAAATATTTCTTTATAATATTTTTGGAATCAAAGGAAATTTAGAAGCGATCTGGTTGTTATAAACTCTTACAAAACACTTATTTACATTGTAAACTTGTATATTTCACTTATTTACATTATAAATTATTTCATTTCAAACCTCAGTAAGAGAGTCGGGTTAAATTAAGGTTTATAAACGAAACTGTTAACAGGCCTGGGTTATCTCGATGGTAGACCACGGACACTTTTAAGTACTGTTCTAACAATATAGCATCAAAGTGTTAGGTTACGAAATAGATTCTTAATAATAGATTAGTTTGATCCGCAGCTAAAAATGCTCAGCTCTGTCTCAGTAGCACCCGCGCTAGCTCCCCGCCGAGCCCGGCTCCGCACTCCTCCACTAGTATTTAAGTATATTCTTAATTCTGTGTACAAATTGTTCAACACTTTACACTAAAAAGTAACCCGCGGGAAATCTCGCACCTCTGAGAGGTCGAGTGTCCTCTATTATTGTTGGGCCCACAGCACGCGAAACTAAACTCTACAACCCATATACTAAGGTCACAATTAAGTTTGTGGGTTGATAGTTTAGTTTTCAGGCTAATTAGAAGCGAGGGAGGCAGTTGTGGCGACTAAATGATTTTAAACCGTAACACCTGCCACTAGAGTGCACATTGGCGGTGACGGCACACTTATTGTTTGTTTGCCGACTGCTAGCGCTACTGAAATATGTTTGTTGGTTGTTCTGTGCTGGGAATGAGTTTCGTAAGTTTACAATTCATTTTAATATGCGTTAACAACGGAAAACTAATTTGGAAAACTGTGCTTGGTGAATGACAACGGGCTCGTTATAACATATAGGACTGGCGAGACACGGCGAGCCTAGCGCACCAGCTCTGCCTGAACGTTCGTACTCACAATGTACGAATCTGTCCTCATACTTTGTGAAGAACTAAGGTTAAGTTACTACAGTCAGCTCCGGGTTATCTACATATACGACGTGTTATTTAGATAATATGGATAACACTCCCGAAAGTTATTATAGTAAATTAACTTCGTATTATTCAAGGTTTTCCTATGTGCCACGCCACGATCACCTTTGAATCTACAACATGTGCATATCGCTCCGTCCACCGCGTGTACGTACAATTATAAATATTATCCTAAATTTGATCAGTAGTCAGCAAGCGCGCCTGGGCGTCAGCACTAGTCGTGTAAAACTAGCTATTAGCGTCGCGCGGCGCCGCTCTTTGTGCCGAGGTGTCGGCCCGAACACTCTCCACACCCTCGCTGCACACACACACACACACACCAGTCCTTCGCGTATGTGCACACACACACATGTGTGGGAGTGTTGAGTAGATCGCGGGTCTCGCAGCTTTGTTCAGCAAATACTAATTGTTGTTTTTATCTTTGATTCGTTGAGTCTCGAGGATCAGCAGTTATGTAACTGACAAACGTCGTAGAGATAGCTTCGAATCGTTTACGATGACAACTCTTTAATAAAGACAGCAGGGCAGGCCCAAGTACCTACCTATTACTGTGCACTAAGGGAGGCTATACCGAACATGTGAACCGTTATCATCCACTATCGTAATCAGTTTTATAGCCATGAACGAGTATGAGTCATTTTATAGTCGATTATAATTTAATTTTGCTCGAACGGACTTTACATTTAAAAACACTCCTACAGCGAAATAATTTAGTCAAGACAAACTACTAATTTACAATTAAAACTAAGCATCCACTAGGTAATTCTCAGTAGCAGCTTGGAGTCTGGATTAGTGCCCGGATGATAGCAATAGGCTCGTCCCATATTACATTGGGACCTAAAAAAACATAACTGGCGAAATGTGGGTGTACTATATGTCCACCTCTGACTACCCCTTCGGAGAATACAGGCGAGACGTTATGTGCGTATGTACTGAGCATCCGATCTAATTTTACCACTCGCTTGTTTTGAATATTACATAGTTATTTGAGATATTTTCTTCAGAAACAACTGAGTCTTTTTAGTAGGTATCTTTTTCTAATACCGTATTTTCCGTAAGATCCTAGGGAATTAATAAATTGCCTATGATTACTTCATCAAAGGCTACTGGCGTGATGTTTTCATAATTATACAAAATATATTAGCTGATAATGTACTCTAGAGACAAGTACAAATGACTGGATGATTAATTAATGTGTTAATTGTGTTTGCTGAATACTGACTCAATATTGTATCAGACTGGCCGACTGCGACTACTTTGACTTTCCGTGACCGCGAACATATCAATACAATGTTAAACTAGGTTTGTATAAACTTGACATTCCAGAAATATTTTTAATTGAATTTAATCTTAATTCTTGTACAGCCGTATGTATGATCACGTATAAGCGTAAACCTCAGCTTGCCCCTTCAAGATATTTCCCGAAGAGGGATCGTAAGTTTTCTCCTTCTACAGCAGTTTACACTGCCCATATTTCCTGGATCATTATAAATACCACATAAGGTATCGAGTGTACTGGCTATCATTGGGCCATACCCGGGTTGCCCCTTGTTAGTCGCTCATGGACAGAAATTCTGACTATTCTCAAACCCTCCCACGGTATTGTAACGATGTAAATTAAAAATTAAGTTCTTCATTAAACAAGTATTAATTGCATGTTGTAATGATTGCTATCGAAATTTGCGCGTTTCGAAGCCGTACGGTCCGCCGTGGTACGGTACGGTGCGGGCTCGGAGGTGTTGTGCCGACACACCGCGATAAATTACAACCAGGACCATGGCACGAGTGGCAGCGATAGTCAGTAGTAGGTAAGTACGTAAGTAGTAGTAAGGGGTCTTAGTCTATTTGTGTTGCTAAGACTACTGTTACGTGTGAGTGGTACCGAAGGACCTTACCAAAAGCTAAGCCAGGGTTTTTATTTAGCCAGGATATCTTGCTTTCTATGTGTTGACTCTATGGAAAGACCTACTAAGAAAATTATATAAAACGTGCCAACTTTTGACTTCAGTTAGTAGGTAATGCCATGTCGATCACAGTGTTACCACAGTAGATTATCTGAAAGATTGTTCTATGTTATCTCCGTTTTGCATGGCATCGCAATAAAAATACCTATTAATGAATGACATTAAAAATAATCAAGAAAATAGCTGGCGGGGCCCCCTCGGCCGCTACCCGCTGTCACTGAGACCACACCCCAACAAACTGGTTGTAGGGAAGGGTTAGCGCGCACACAAACACACCGCAACGGAACTCATTATGTGAGCCTGTGTGCGTGCGTGTGTGTGTAGTAGCAGCGGTTATGCGAACCAATAACCGACAACCCTTTCGGGTTAGGTGTGGACACCACTGCCCGATATACGACACTTACACGACGAATAACAATTTGTGGTTTTAACACTTTATTTTGGTTTCAAATGACAGAAATAGATACCAAGGATCCACATCAAGAAATAGTAATATCGATCTCTTTTGTTTTACACCAATTTACTAAATTCATACAAAAAATAATCGATTCAACATACTTAATGTATATTTAAAAACACTAACTTGTTTACAAATTTCCACTAACTATCCAAACACCGATCGGTTTTCCCAACCCGAGCATTTGTGCTAATGTACCCTCTCTATACGAACATTGAAGTCCTAGCTATACCGGCGCTATCATTACCGTTCGCGCATCAGTCAGTGTGCAGCCGGCCCGGCCAGGGGTCCGCGAGCCGCTAATAACCCTGCTAATGTGCTTGTCTAATTTGTAGCCCGCCGCGATCGATACGGAACCCGGATACATATGACCTATATCCAGCTTCACGCTAACGAACTAACAATAAAGGATCTAGGTTTATTTGTTGTTGCTTGATCATTGTAATTAAACATTTCTAGAAATTGGTACATTATTAAGCTAGTTTTCTTTGAAAAAAATTAAGGCGACGGCCAGTGATTGGACTGCTGCGTTAGGAGTTACGGGTTCGATTAAGGCGTAGAACAAGTTAGTCTTGTGATTTGCATAGCCTCGATATAGGAAAAAATTGTGAGTGTATGTTAGCGTGAATAATTACAACATAATTAGTAAAAAGATTACTATGTGCGCAGGCACAACCCTACCCAGATCCCTATGTCAGCGGCATTAGAAACCTAACTAGGCATCGTACTTACATCGTTACCACCAATGGCTATAATTAAACAAACTTCGATCCAACAAAGTAAACAAAGCCGTGGAGTAGTACGGCAGACTTCCTCCGCGAGTGACGTCACGGGTGACTCCATTCACCGCAACCAAAACACAGCTCTGTCAATCAAGCCGAGGTGGCGAATGACCACTAATTCAGTGAATAGCCCTGTTCTGATCCACTAACCCTTTATCAGACATCTCGCGGGACAAAGACGCTTTATCTGGCCCTCTTTGTGCCCACAATGGCCCATTCTGTGAGGTGTGAGTCGAACCACTCGGCTTTCAGACAGTATTCACGGGCGACGTTGTTTTTTTGCCGAGGTGTGGGATTGTGCCCGGCAATCCAATGCTCTTTACTTTAAATCTAACACGGACGCTTTGTAGGATCCTAAGTAGGTGTGTACATGTCTTTTGTGCTATAAATGGATGTAGGCCTGTCTCGTAGGTACTGTAAGAAAGTACCTACTGATTGATCACGTGACCTGCCCATAGTTTGGCGAACCTATTACTCATGTAATGTTGCTGGCAATACACTAATAAAGGTGCGTAACTCATACCACTTGTAACATTTCAACGTACATTCCTCGGTAACCGGAAGAAAGCGGCGTGTGTGGTGTGGCTGAGGGACCCATACCATACTCTCTGAGAAACTGTGTTACGGGCAAAAGCTCTGCGAACTGTTAGAGCAAAATGTTAGACAAAATGACTCAAGAGGGGACGTAATCTCCTCTCTCTTTAGTATATTTCCCATTCAAATTGTTAGTTTTATCTTATTTAATTTAATCATTAAGTCAAGGCCTCTACATCTATTAGATGTAGCCTTATTGCTTTTAGGAGTAGGTACCTTTTTACACTTTCAAATGTAAATAAGAGCTTAGATACGATCCTTTTACTACAAAACATAAACATAACATAACATAACATAACATCACGCCTGTATTCCCCGAAGGGGTAGGCAGAGGTACACATATAGTACACCCACATTTCGCCAGTTATGTTTTAGGTCCCAATGTAATAGGGGGCGAGCCTATTGCCATCAACCGGGCACAATCCAGACTCCGTGCTGCTACTGAGAATTACCTAATGGAAAAACTCAATAACACTTTGCCCGACCCGGGATTCGAACCCAGGACCTCGTGCTCAGCAGTCGCGCTTAGCGACCACTAGACCAACGAGGCAGTCAGTCAGTTTTACTACAATTCATTAATAACATTCAGCATTGGCATTTATTGTAGGTGAGTGCTATTTTCATTGGTCTTTAGATAGTGGATGTAAACCTAAATCAAACAGTCTTTTCCGCAGTGCAGAACATTAACTGTGGAACTTTTATAAATACTCTACCTATCAAAAGGTATGTCTTTCACTTTAACATTTAATCACAATTTGCCAGTTACTTCTGATGGAATGGAAGGCTTTCTAAAAGGTTTATGTAACTAATTTTTGATGCGTGTTTAACAAAGAGTATTAAATTATGTAATAAGCGTACCTACTCTATTTTTGCTGATAGTATATCTAAACAGAAAGCGTTATTTAGAACCGAAAGACAGAAAACATAAGCTATACTATAAACGCTATACAATATACAAATTTTAGATTATATCTGATTCCTGAATTAGGTATAGCTGTTATACTACGTAACATGTACTAGATGGGGTTGGCGTATCCATGTGAATAAAAACCCCGTAAATAAATAATAAAACTTATAGTAGATTATAACAAGAGTTCAATGAGTCACACAAAACAATAACATTTATTAGCAATGTATAAGGTCTGCGCAGGTGTATTTTTGCCGTCACTGATAAATGTCCAATTACACTAATACCTACTTCGTAAACACTGTCATGGGATTTTCACAATAGATACATAAACATATCGCTCGGACTGATAAAGTGATACAAGGCAGATTATACTTCTTGTTGTGTTTACGAACAAGCCAGTGACTCAGTGTTTGGTTTTTCTTTTAAAGGGTTAGCTCTAATTTCTTAATGGAATTTTATTTGTGTGATCCGCGGCTTTACCCGTAATTACCCAGTCAGAAGTCGGATCAGAAATCGACGCCCTATTCTAACATATTTGATACAGGTATAGAACTGGTTAAAACAGGCACATGGGTGCATAATATGCTATTATAATATGTCTTCTATCGCCCCCTTTATCACTCCCCCGGTCACAACCTACGACTCCCATGGGACTTTATCTCACGTTTAAGACCTCATGACGTCACAAATAGGAAAACCGTTTGATTAAATTTGATGCAGAGCAAGTTAGTTCCATATTAACGGTAAGTGCATTAATAATGGAGCTATGTTCGGCGCGAGCGCAGCGGCGGGCGGTGCAGGCGCTGCTCCGGGAGTATTATGCGCAAACTCTTTGTCTCTCAGCTCTTGTGCACATGGCAGAGTGGACTAATTATATAATTATGAATTGGTAAGACAAGCCGAGTTCTATTATTAACATTATGACTCACGCACTTATGTGGTGGTAGCGCATGTAAGTGCGACTGACAACACGAGTCACGCTACATAAAATACCTAATTTGTGATAAATGACCGAGATACCAGGAGATTGGGAGCCGCTAATAATATGCAGATAATGTTAATGACACTAACGTGTAAGATAAGAAGGTAAGTGTTATCACTCCGTTGACGTTGGCGGCTATCAACAGGGGCCGTGATAACAACTGTGAGTCAGGGAGTAGCCGCGAGGGAGCTCCAGCACCAGCACCGGCTGGGTTAAAAAGGTGGAGGTTGATTCATACTACACAGTCTTCTTATCATGTGGTTGATGAACAACCTGCATGATGTCAGACTTCAAACCGCCTGTAGGCCTTTACACACCGTTAAAAATTCTCTCAGGTTTGCCGGTTTCCTTACGATGTTTTACTTCACCGTTTTTAGCAACTGATAAGTAATTTATAATACACTCATGAATTCGAAGAGACGTTAGTGAGTACTGGGTTTATACTTGCGGCCTTTGACTAGGCAGTCCAACCGTCATAGCACTCGGCTATTACTACTTTTAGATAGTTAGATAGCACTCTCCTTAGAGAGAGTGTAGGCTTGTTATTTATAAAGTGTCTTTTTATTAACCAATTTATTTATGGTAGATGCTTTTTATTGCTTTGCTTTGTATCACTTTCGTTCAAGAGTTAGCTGCGAAAATAAACTGTAGGTAAGCTACGACCTCCTTGTTCTCCTACCTCGTTGACAAGACCTCTACAATGAGTTAGGACCGGTCACGCACTCACCACAAATCCCTTTGTTAAGACTTGTGTTTGTCTAGCGGTCTAACAAAACTAAAGTATTAACTCAGACTTAACTCTGGCTCATGACTGACAAAACATTACGTTTTTCCTTCTTCTCTAGGAGCTGAGCTGTTGTGTGTGAAGCAGTTATAATCTTCCTGTATTCTGTATCAGCTCTCTTTTTATTGCTTAATCTTATCTGAAGAGGAATAGCGTTTCTAGGGCGTCATGTTCCCTCATCATGTCATGTATCTCCTGTAGTTTATCTATTCGTTGATTTAATTACAACTCATCATTAGCTCAACGGTTGTTTTGTTGGAACACTCAGAAGCCATGAAACAGAACATGCCGTCGGAATATAAGTTAGATATCTATTATTTTAAACATTGACTGGTATAACAATTAAAACAATGCAATATACATATTTTCTTTTGTACTAAATACTAGCAAAAGTAATGCTACATCAGATAACGTAAATTATTCAGAAAATACTTTATACTACACATACTAGTATTTTAAAATCCTAAACAAATTGTACTCACATGTTTTGAATCACTCCGATGTATTGATTATGTAACCACATCATTATAATACCGTAACTATCTATTTCCATTATAATTAATCAAGGTTATTCTACACACTTGCCTAATTTGCCTTCATAACTAATAACAAGAGTATTGAACAAAAACCTTCAATCACTGGTATTATTCTCAGTGCCACAAAAACTCTAGTTAATATAAGTAAGAAATGTTGTTAAGGAAATCAGCGATCGGTTAGTGATTGCCTACTTCCTGTGGCTCGGCGTGATAAGTCAATTAAACATTATATTCCACAATTATCCACGTAGTAAGGCGAGGCTTCACTCTGTTCTGTAATGATAGGCGCAAACGGGAGGCGCGGTGATGGTACCGAATAGAATCAGATTGAAGCTGTGACTCTACATTTAATTTTCGTACAGATGTGAATAACTTAACAAGGTATACATGCGAGTCCTATTTCTGCAGATTGAATATGTTTTATATTGTAATAAATATAATTTATAATATATAGCAGTGTTTGGAATGTCACTAGTATATCCTACCACGTATGCATGCCTGTAGGTGCGAGTGTCCGCGCGCCGACGGCAAACGTCCACTTTATCTTTCTTGGCTAATATTCAACTTAACAAGTTTAACTACAATATCATTGATTCTAAAACCTTCTGAAGACAATTTAAAACCTTCTATTGTTTTGAACACCAGTAATTAAGGACATAGACATGGTTTTAACGCCATGCCTAGGTACTTCAACGGTTACAAAAAAGAGGTACCTGGCTAAAATAACATTACTGTACATACACATGATTAAGATATGGCGAAGGAAAATTAAGCCTAGTATAAATGGATCAGTAATCCGTGCTGCGTGCCTCAGACACAAACTGTGCGACACACATTAGAACGGGTTCGGTTGAACAAGAGCTGCGCGTCCACAGCCGCGGGTAACCCGAGCCGTCGGCGCGGCAAAGAGGTCGGTATTGTACGCTAATTAACAAATAAGACAAAAACGCTAATTAAACGCAACCACACAATGAGAGCGGACGAACGAGCGCGAGAGTACGCGGAGGGCACACCGGCGCCCGGCGCTCACCCAGCGGTGCCGGGCACGGGGGCCACCGGGGGCCACCGGCTTGTAGCAAGGAGATAGGACAAGCTCTATAGATACGAAGGATTTATCTACTTTCCCTAAACACCTAGTGGCAGCTACAGTAACTCAGGAGACTATCAGTTTGTGTGAAACTCTCGTCGTACATAGTGGTGCTTATTACTTGGTATGCTCGCATGACAGTTTACTGGTGATCTGACTTGGTAAGAAAGAAAAATTACAACTGATCCTAGACTAAACATCAGTTCAGTGTTTAGGGTGCACATTCATGTGTAAGAGTGGGGTGATCTACGAGGGCTACGACTGCTACGAGGCAGGTGTGAGGTGGGACACTTACCGGGCGGCGGGTGCAGCAGCGGCGGGCCGGGCAGGAAGGCAGCCGCCACCGCCGCCTGCGCGTTGAAGGCCGCGGCGTAGGCCACGCGGCTGGCCATGGATGCGGGCAGCGGGAACTGCGGCGCGTAGGCCGAGCGCTCGCGGCCCTCCGACAGGTTGAGCGCGCGCTCGCGCTCGCTGTCGCGCGCCTCGAAGTAGCGCTCGCGGCTGTCGCGGCTGTCCGACAGCCCCAGCAGCTCCTGGATGGCGAACGGCGACCTCTGCGGCGCACGCGGCGCGCTCGCGTTCGCACTCATCGCTTGCATCTTGCGTTCAGCGCTCTCTGGCTTGTGTGTGCTTAGCTTAACTTTTACATTACTGCTAATGTTACTTAATTTCTCCTTTTCCTTATATATTAATGTTATCACAATTTACTTAGGTCGTGTTATCAATTATTTATTCATAAAGTAAAAGTTTTATTTAAAAACGCACTTTCATGAAGTTTTTACACTTCCTACTTCTATTAATTTAATTTACTACTTAAAAATTAGGCCTTTGCATTAGGCAAAATTTTGGAAAATCGAGAAAAATATTTTATGAGTTTTCCAAGACGGTGGAAATTTCGCGAAAGAGTATCGTTTGTTGTGAGGGAGGATCGCGACACGAGCGCTCGCCGCGGAGTCTGCAGCGCTTCTGTTCGCGGCGCCGCCGCGCCGCCCGTCGCCTTGTAAAAACGAGAAAACCCCCCTTGAGTCACGGGCCGCGCGCGCTCACTGGCGACACATCGTAAACACCGCCCCCCGCGGCCCGCGCCCCCGCCCGCCGCCGCACAGAGCGACGTAAGCGCCGCGGCCGCAGCGCTCACTTACGCCGCGCGGCTCTGCGGCGGGCGGGGCCTACTAATAGCCAATACGGATATTTTGTTACCGCACTGTATTGGCCAGATTTCTTCGCGGGACACGCCTACTCAACGGCTTGCCACCTGAAATGGAGCTCTAGCGCCCGCAGTTAACTACTAAAGTGTGTTGTGACGCGGCGGTTGATTTAATTTTGATTAATTGTAAGAAATGAATAGGCGCGGGTGTGAGCGGAGCGGCGCGCTCCGCTCGCTCCGCTCCTGGCGGCCTGAAAGGCTCGAGCCTGCGTCTGCTGATAATGCTGCATTATCAATCATCGGTCGCGGGCAGGGCTCTTCCTGCATACAACACGTAACGACGCGGCCTGCCTCGACACTTGTTCATATCATTTATTTAGTTTTAATGGCTGCCACTTCATAATCAGTGTCTTTATACTTAAATATTAATTTCATCAGGTAGGTACCTAATTGGATTTTGAAATAAAAACTTTTATTAATGACTCTGTCGATAGTCAGTATTAAGTTATTTATTTCTTAGACCTACATTTTATCGTAAATCATATGTATTGAGACATAATAGATATATTTCAATGAAATAAGGACTAGTTAATTAAGATTCAGTACCTGGCTCTACCTTACCTAGAAATTAAAAACCAAGAAATTTATTTGTCAAGGATCTATCACTCTCACCAAGAGGTTAGTAAGTAGGTACCTATAGTAGGATGGTAACTCTCTGAGGTTATTTAGAATTTTTTGAACTAACAGTTGATACGGTAGTAGTTAAACAGTGAACTAAAAAAAGCTAATACCTAGATCATAGAGTAAGTAGGTATTATGTAGGACTGTTACTAAGAAGGATATACCTGTTCCTAGTATCTACACAACAAGCCACGATGATGATTAAGCATTACGGGGTTATACAACGTTGTTACTTTTATGCTCAAATTAAAAATGACGAGAATACATTAATAGACTGTGTCTAAAGGGGCTACTGGTTATATCTGCAATACATCTTTACGTTTTGCAAATAATTACATATCTA
The DNA here is from genome assembly GCA_946251915.1 of Abrostola triplasia. Taxonomy (NCBI): domain Eukaryota; kingdom Metazoa; phylum Arthropoda; class Insecta; order Lepidoptera; family Noctuidae; genus Abrostola; species Abrostola triplasia. Next base: position 156,494 of record OX276434.1, on the reverse strand, counting down.
CGTCTCAAGACATAGTAGATAGTAACATGTGATTTCGTAATTTTAGTGCATTTAGAGTTTCTAAGTAGCCGTAGGAGTTTTCTACCGGTGGGTTACTAAAGCCTAAAGTTTATTATCACCTATCTAACAAGTTTTATAAATTGAATTGTATTTCTCAAACTGATTGTTTTCGTTTATTTTTATTTAACACTGGACTCTATGTAAGTGCAGCTTAGTTATTTGAAGATAGATATCCTAAAATATTTGCTCTGCGGAATATTACAATTGTGTTGTATTAAATGATTTTTCTTATTTCTGTACCTCAAAACTAGCTGAATCTATTTAATATTCGTAATATTGAGTAAAGTCTATCGGTAGGTGGGTACCTATATTTCATAATGAGAAATATTCTTCTGGAGATAACCTTATGGGTACCTACCAGCCGCCGTGTTTTAATCTCAATTAAGTAAGTAAAGTTTGACTAAGACATAGTTGATCTAGTTTAAAGTAAAACAACACATTTTCGGTGCCAAGGCTTCCACCGTCTATATAGGTAATTATACCTAGGTATGTATTCAAGTAACCTCGTCCCAGTGTCGAACAGTCAACAAAGTACGTAGTAGCTGATCCCGATTGCGAGACTCTGACAAGTTCGGCTCGGCTCCCAAACTGATGTTAGTTGGCTCTACAAACACTGTCGGCCAAATAAAGCCGAACAGCCAATAGTTAGTGCTGGTTTATATGTGATACAGATCGTTCGGTGATAGATACTATTTCAAAGTATGAATATTAACAACTAAATTCATAGATTTTCCAAAACCAACATCTATTGACCATTTAAGTATAGATAACCAAGCAAGGCACCATCAGTCCATCATGTTCTGGTGGTGAAATAGGAATCATCTGAGACCTTAAAAATCTTAACATTTGGATACGGACTAACGTCGGTAAATCTGCAGATTTAGGTGCCTACATGATATTAAATATGTAGGTACTATCTAATAATCCTATTACTACCTAAATAATACCTATTACGTACCTAAAAAACCACGATTTTTAGGTACGTAATAGGTATTTCAAAATACTTTTACGTGCGGGCAAGACATTTAATATCCGGTTAGATAAGTAAAGCAGTGTGCCGTCATCACAGAGCGACAGTTGCCCACAGTAGTAGCTTGTCCACATTAAATATGTTGCTGCACTTGTGAAAATATAGAGAACGCCCGCGCACGTAGTAGGTACCTACCTATTGTTTCTTCTTAACCAGAGAACTCATATCACCCACATTTCGCCAAGTATGTATAGAGCATATTGCCACTCATTATCGGGCCTACACAGATACTAACCTTTGGTTACATTAATACAAGAGACAAACATAAAAGTTTACCTTATACATTGTAGCCGTGTAACCGCTCGGTCTCTACACTTAGCACGGTACATAGTTTACCTCGAGAGATACAAACATCGTAATCGACAAAAACTTGACTAGATAATATCTCTTAGGTACATAATTAACAGTTACCGGCAACATGAAGCAAGTTTGTACGACACCTACGTGTAGTATCTAAGCGGCACTACGGCAGTTAATTCATTATTTTTCAAATAAATCTCTAACATTATTCAGACTAGTCCTAAAGCCAGCTCAATCTGCATCAGGCATCTCTACACTAATTATATCATTTTCTTCGAAAGTGAACGACGTGTTATCTATTGAAATTTCCGTACAAAGGTGTACAAGAAGTTTTACAAATAATAAATGATTATGATTATAAGTAAAATGAGTCGAAGGTTTTAGTTAGTGTGTAGAAAATTATGAACATACGTTAGTCTTAGAATATACCTAGTGCTGGTAGTGTCGTTTACACTATTTTATGAGGTTGCATTTCGTATCCGTCTCAAACAATGAGTATTAAGTTTAACGTTAGCTCGTTAAGTTATATACACCGACTGGTTACACAGTTCCATCCTACAGCGACCATCAAACATTTGTTATTTATCATTAAACTGTGTCATTCGATCTGTTCAGGAATAGGAACCGTCTCAAGGTAGCAACAGATCGGCGGCGGTTCCCACAGACCACGATGAGTGAAGGACATTCGTATAACAACATGAGGCAGCACAATACATGTCACTATTAAGGCGTGCTCCGCCATAATACCGCGGGGCTGAGGTGTGTTCTCACGCGTCGCCGACGTGTCCGGCCGGCGGGCGGCGAGGCTGCGCGGGCGCAGGCGGCGCGACCGACTCGGCTTACGCATGCGCACAATGCCGCGCCCGCGCACAACAAGCCACGCCTTTGTGTTGTGACAAGCGGATCTGTGACATGACGGGTTCACACGACGTCTCCGTCTTTTTGGAAGACTTCTAAGTTGAAGAGGTTTTGTGTTTGCTCTACGGCTTTGTTGGCAAGTGATGGTGGTGTCTATTACTGTGCTGATAGCCTGTCGGCTGTCTGCGGAGACTTGTAGACAATGTAGCTTACCGTATATGGAAACCAAATAGGACGATCAGACGCTACCAGATGGCATGACACGTTGATGAACATGAATAGTATCCAATAAAAAGTAGCGCATAAGATGGATAGCCGTTGTTCCGTGTAGAACGAGCAGGATAACCGATTAGCTAAACAATTATTTTACTACTACTGGCTAAATTGATTACTTAAACATGTCTTATTTTTCTTTTAGTGATTTTTTTGCATTATTCAAATCAGTGCCTCTCAATTGCCCACATTTTTATAGGCCACAAAACTGGTTTTTTTTTGTGTTATACGGTTTTATTGCTTTTTTTGCCATATTTCTCTTTTATCTTTCATTCTAGCATCAAGCTGACAATAATAAACCTTTCTAAAAGTTTAAGAAAGAAGTATAGCAAGTAGTTGTTCCAACATGATATGCAATTGTGTCTCCTACAATCACGAGCAGTACTCGGCTAATAAAAGCTCCAAATGTTTCTTAATTACTGTTCAGCTAAGTGATACTACTATTGTCTGTAACACGGTCCTTGTTAGCATATCCAGTAAATATACATTATTTATATAGGAAATGGAATTTTCAGAATACTTTAAACCATTTAACAGAGTGTTAACATTTAAAAAATGATGGATGGTAATATGTACTTACATAGATACTTTCTAAGTCACTAATAGAACTCTCGATACTGCCACTGTGTAATGGCTATTTATATTTATTACACCAGTAATAACTCTTTCGCGGTCATCAATATGTACCTATAGTCAATTGTACCGAATCAAAAGGTCATGGACAAGGTAATCAATGGCGCCTACTATTTTATTGACCCTTACGATCAGACCAACGATTTAATAAATAATTTATGTCGATTCGTTTGTTTTTAAAACACAGTAGTCTAGGCTTATTATGACCGTGGCGATCTAAAGCCTGTCAATATAAAGATACAGCATACATAGGTAGGCTGTCACTACCTACCTATGTATGCTGTATCTGTGGAGGCCAATAATTTCCCCGTGGGCGCTCTCTGGACGGATTAGAGTAGGTACACGACGTATGATGTAGGTACACGAGGAGAGCAGCAATAGAGGCCTGTGAACAGTAATACATTCTCATGTTATTGTATTCGCAAACAAGCTTTGTATCGTCACGGTAATAAGCCTAGGGCACTGTGGTTTTAAAATAAACCAATCGAAATTAATTCTTAATTAAATCGTTGGGTGGTATGGTTAATTCGGGTCTAAACTCTACGTTAAACAGGATTCAGTTTTCATTAAAACTTTTTCCCTATCATTTAAGAGTGAATACTTTAAAGCAAAAACATATTTTATTACACACTAGAGTAACTAGAGCCCAGTAATAGCTTCACTCTTCTGTATTTTCTATACGCTGTTCTACTACAAAAAGTTATTAAGCGATCACAACTGTTGTGTCTGTGCATCTTGCTCCCTACATAGATATATTTTGGTATAAAATAACAAGTAAAACAATATTTATTCAGACATTGCCTTTAGAAAACATACACAATATTCAATAAATCATAGGCAATGTACCTACTTACTTACCTTTAATTACCTGCTTAAATGGTTATCACATCAGTAAGCATTTATAAAAAGTTGTGATTTAAGTAATTAAAACGTATGCAAATAAGTGTGCATTTACGTTTAACTTATCTAAATTTACTTTACTACATTTATTTATAATTTATCTCTTCACGTGACCAAAGGGCTGGCTTGTTTTTCGGCCAAAAAATTAGCATTGCCATTCAACGTGGCAGTGCCGCCAGCCTTTCAGGCGCCCTACCAGTCGACAGCGATGAGGAGGAATACTTTGATGCATAATGTTTAGATTTAATTTTTTCTTTTGTAAATATTTATTTTTAACGCAAGTGAGTAAATAATTTAAGCTTAAGTATGTAAAACTTTATATATGAGTAAATTATCTTAAAATATTTATTTATGGAATTATTTTAAACTTATAAACACCTTATACAATACCGTGCTATGATAAGCGTAGCCAAAATCACACCCGACGTGTCGATTGTAGAGCGCGCAGTTTGATTTGCAGATTTGATTTAAGACGAACTGGTTTCTACAAGCGATACGAGCTGCAGGTATACGTCATTTTGTGAGGCTTGTTCATGAAATAAAATTCACAGAACTCTTGACATATTTTAAAATTGATCTGATTGAGTTTTGAACGTGGAAGGATTTACAATACGGACACCTTGTTGCTGGTAAGGCAACGAACTCGACGCGGGCTTGACTAATAGTAATAGAACCACTTTGACATAAGACTTATAATGATCACTATAAGGGATTATAGACTATTAGAAAGGAAAGCACCTCTTCTATGATAACGGAGGTGATTATTTAAACGTTAGTCTGTAGGTACTCAAATGTCATCTTGTAGAAGGCACTCTTTTGTTACAGAACATTGTTATAAAAAGCGTTTAGTATTAAAAACATTAAACAATACACTACAATATTATGTATGCTCTGTACCTAGGTACTATAATATAATGTTTATACTTCCCTGATCTAAGAATGCTGTTCCTGGAATAATGATAATAGCTAGTAGTAACTCATGACTTTATGGTAAATACGCAAATACTTGAATAATTTTCAGGAGATAGGTAAATAAAACTCTGACATAAATTAAACATAGTCTACAACCACGTCTAGGTATGATATTCAGTAAGATGTAATACGTATGTTACGTAAAAAAACAATAAAGTATTAAATTGGTAGAGACATAACCACTTAAAGCTTTCTAAATACGAAGCTTTACTTATTGTAGAACTTAATTATGAAAAATAAATTAAAATATTGTTTATTTCAGTCATATTTAATCATTTATCATTTACACCATCTTTAGTATGATCGACTCCAGACTATAGAAATCACTCTCTTAACTCTCTATACCTTGGATGAGATCCTGTTAGCTATCGTCTTCAGGATTTCATTGCGTTTTTTTTATAGTCTATCATCTCATATCTGACCGTTGCGTCTATGACAGACAATTTAAGCAGAGTTATAGGGGGGTAGGTAGTTTTCTTGGTGAATAACTAAAAAATAACTAAATAACCCAATTCAGTAGTCAATAGGATACTTATTAATCAAACTACTAACTACTTTCTTGATATAAAACTAAACTCATTGTTTTGATAGTATACATTAATTTCACTTCTGTGTTACCTACTTTAAACAGAGTTCGGAGAAGCCAGTGGTGTTTTTTCTTTACCAGTACATAAGTCCCATGTACAATGTACGAGCCATGGCCTTCACACTCATTATTAGTTGGACTCACATAAACCTATAAAAGTAACAACAAAGTTGGCCTACAGGGCAGGTAACATCTACCTATGCAGGGTTACTGATTCGAAACCAGGTGACAGGAGTTAGTTTGATCCATGTTTACTGTCTAGATCGAGACTGGAAATGTGACCTGAACCTTATGATCAGAAATCCGTACAACATCAGTAATCTCGACTCGGAGAAGAAGCCGGTACCTAGACGAAAAGTTTTTTGAGACACTGCCAGTCTTGTGTCAACCGTCGATAATTGTTAATACTTACTATAATTACTACATAAACAACACATTGTAATTTTTTTGTAAAAGACATTTGAAAGATTGGTTAGAATGTAAAGACTCGACAGACATATTTTCTGACAGAAAGAACACATAGGAAGAAGCCAGCTAAGAGCAGGGGGATGAAGCTAAAGGGATTGCAGCAATTGGAAATCTGTGGTCTCTACGTACATTTTTCGGAAACAGTCGTGAATTTAGACATGCATGTAAGTGCAATTATTTAATATCTAAGTTTCTTGCGCCACGTAGTTTAATAATGCTTGCTTAGGGACGTAGTTTCACTATGTAACGGAATACATTATCTTTAACAACACTATCACAATTTTACCGATCGCGTCTTATACGTTCATCTTATTCGCACAGAGTAAAGAGCTGAGTTAAATTATTTTTCGTATCCGAATCTTCAACGCTTGTTCATGAAGTACAATATTCCTTCGATTTTTTTTCTTTTCTATCTATACTTTTTAGCCTAATGGAAAGATTAAGAAAAGTCTCGTCGACTCTATCTTTTCATAAATAAAACAAACGCTACGGATCTAACAGGGGACAAGAGATGTAAAGAAAATGAAACTGACCTTTTACATTTCAGTAACAAAGGCAAGTTGCTTGTAATATTTGAAATAAATAAATGCTTGTAGATAAGCGAGTTATTTCTAAAACTTAGCCGGTAGGGTGGGTTCTCTAATATTCTCTTCTTGAACTCTCTCATGTAGGAGTTTTAATATTACTTGTTACATAATGTAATTTCAGAATACTATCTTTGATGTCTCTACCGTATCTCACTATGATGAAAAATAACATCTGTAGTCTCTACAAAGACAAGAATAATGAACTGACTGTTTGAAATCCATACAAAGCTATGAGGTCCCACGTCCCACCGTCGCGGTCGGATGTGTTTGGTTTAAGATACGGTTGGAAGTACTAATAGTTGCCACCCGTAGGTACGCTACTCTCGATAGAAATTAACTGATCTGATAGGTAAACTATGTATATCTAAAATATACAAATTTGTTATACCTACTTACATACAGTACCGACCAATTTTCCTGTTAATTCAATATGAATGTCATGTTTACACATGTATAGGTAAATATAGAGATTTCATGATGTGTGTCTGTGGCAGACCGTTAAAACCTTAATGTTTAATTAATTTTCACATTTTGAGTGAGTGATTCACGTGATTTGACACCAAAGGTTTGGTTTTATTTTATGTGCATTGTGGAATTTGACGTTGTGACATTATACAGGCTACAGCTAGGTGTACTTTGTGACAATTAAAGTAGTTTTGGGCAGTACCTTAATCAGAAATGCGAGACCGAAACTATGTGTAACGTATGATGAGTACACGAATAAGCCTTCAACATAAAACTGGACCGGTGAAAACCGTTAAAATAGTTTAAAATGTATTTTAACCTAATAAGTGGTATTAATATACCAGTCAAGAGTTCGGGTCGCTCACACGCGGCAGCCCTAGCGTAGTGACGTGCACGTCGCAGGGCTACCACAAATTCGCGCAACACTACTTTTTATTGAGTGTCGCGGGTGCGGGCGCGGGCGTGGGCCGGGGGGGGGCACCACCCTACCCGGAGGGTGCATAATTGCGCACCCATTGCACCTCTATGCAACCTATGAGCCCCACCAAACCCAGTTATAGGCATTTTGCGACGCGCGTATCGTTTTGTGAAGACATCTCATGACTTTTTATTTTCGCCAGATATTTGAAACTGTGTGAGCGAGTTGGCTCTTCGCTGCACGCCTCTTTGGACTCTATTAGGAGACTTTATTTTACTGTTTTGTCGTTCTGTACATTTTCACGGATGTTAGGTTTAATACAGATACAGACTCACGTAAATGATAAAATATGTGTATGTTGTTGATAGGTATATTACTGTTATACTATTAACGCTAATAATAATGATGATGATTACTCCTAGATATGGCACTGTTTACTCTAAAATAATATAAATATGTAATGATACGATTTTCTTTACGTAGACGTCACGATCTTTATTAATTTTGATGTATTCAAGGCATACATGTACCTACGTGTAGATAAAAAATTAATAAATCACTCAGCCGTGGACAGATACACTACCTTCCTGGTATTTTTTCAGGCAAATGACAGGGCATAATTTATAAATCCTGTAAGCCCCCTTCAGATGTGACAGTAGTAATATACGTGATGATGTGTTTGTATATAGGTGTTGTGTAAACGCATTAGAGTGTCGGGTGGCGGCGCGGCTCTATGTGCTCTCCATTATGCGGAATACTAATGACAGAGGGCGGTTGATTAAAAAACCTAAGTTGCGGGGCGTGGCAACCCTGCGCCACCCGCCGCCGGCCGCCCAGCCTGCCAGGGCTGCCGCGTGCCGCTGCCACTCTGGTAATTATGTTAGGGCTACAGTTTGGTAAGAGTATGATCGCGTTACTGTTTTGTGTTTCAAGGATTTGAGTATTTGGAGATATTTAGACACATTGTGCTACAAAATGGAATACTTTGATGCATAATTTTTAGTTTAAATTTTTTATTTTGTATATATTTTTATTTTTAAGGAGTGTAAATAACCTTGTAAATAAATTATTTTTATCAAAATGGTTAAATGTAAAACTGTATGCCAACTTTATATCTCTATGATTGAAATAAAAATTAATGTCACACGATTGAGTCACAGAAACTGTTTTTGATGAGGGCTGAATAACAATACCTATACCTAATACAATGTTATTCAGCCCTGTTCGAAAACAGTTTTTTGATAGTTCATCGAATGTTTACCAGGTTATAATATAATAACCTGGTGCACACTATCTATGACATTTTTAGTGTTATATGTATGTACCTACTAATATGTGAAAACCCTTACTATAACTCGTTGATTATGAAATTAAAATAATAACAATGTTGATAACTATAATAAAATCTATGGCGACACGATACCTAAGCAAAGCTTCATCTTGAAGAACCTTAGGCAGATAGGGAGTAACTACTTAACTAGTAACGAAATGTGGCAGAGAAAATAAAGGCGAGGCACGCAATTACATTTGTATCTATACCATCTGAAAGATATGCTGTCTGTGATGCGTATAAGAAAAGTGAAATGCAATACACTTGTAGGATGTAGTGTAATGTATAGGTAGTATTGTGTGCAGCAAAATCTCTGACCAACAATAACCTCGGTGAAAATGTCAGAGCGATGTTACATTTCGTTCGCTACCTTCAGTATCACCTTCATGTTCTTATGTGGAAATATTAATGTCATAGGTAATATTTACAACTCTATGTTACACTCAGCCCCTTTATTATCAACTAAGCACCTAGAGATCTGTGGCCATTGTTTAACTATCAGTTAGTATATACATATGTCTGCTTTACGGATAGTAGGCCAGGAAGTATCTAACAACATCACAAAATAGCAAGCTCAGTTCGGCTAGTTTTATACCAGGAAAGCCAGTTTGTTTGTGTTTTATTATAGCTACAGGATTATATTATGTTTTTATTGGATAAATATTAGCATTTTAACTGATGTTTTGCTATCTTACTTTTCACACATTAATCAGGAACTCATGTTTCTTTCCAAAAAGGGCTTACTTTGATGGTATGCTATGCATCGTACAAGTGACAGTACTCTAGGTCTGATTTATTAAGCTTGGATGCAAAACTTAGTTCCTACTGGTCTTGATTAGAAGAAATATCATACAAACAAAGACAGCATTTTCCTAGTTCAGAGCAGAGTCCCACAGATTTTAAGCAATTTTTATGAGCAGTAGTTTGATCAATTCACTAGAGGAAACATATATTTTATTAAAATGAGGCTTTACCGATTTTTATCCTAAACGTTGGAAATAAATAAAAATTAAATCCTATCTCCAGATTTAAAACATGTAATGATCACTTACCGAAGTTGACAATTGCAGTATATTAAAATCTAAAACAATTTTTAAGCCTTCGTTAGTCAAGAATTACATCATAGGAAAATATTGTAAACTAGGTATCAAGTTTACAGACACAATAACAAAAGTAGGTAACAGATTAGAGAACAATAATCATGCCAAAGGAAAAAGGTGATGAAAATGGTTGCTGGTGCTACCTATTTACAAACAACCTCAAGTGGAGTTGAGCAGGCCACATAGCAAGATTTGGTGATGGCAGATGAAATAAGTCCCCAAGAGAGTGGTGGCCCAAAATAAGAGCCCCTGGCAGACCTCAAGCCAAGAGGACTGACGATGTTGTGGCCGAACAGGGAAAGACCTGGATGTATAAAACCCAAAACAGGACAGCGTAGCGTTCAAGGGTAGGGGCGTATGCCTAGCAATGGGTCATGTTGCTGATGATGATGATATTATAGGCTCTAAACTGAAAATTCAAAGCTATTACGTAATGTAGCTATACAACTATTGGTCCTCAGGGGACTCACAGATACAGGTCTTGCAGGTATTAGGATCACGACTAAACCTACCACTTTTCTGTCGAGGAATGGCCATGTTTAACGTACTGGTAATTATTTGTAGAGCAGGATAGACCCCACCACAATTTACATGAACACGTTTTAAAATCACTTAGCCATTATCTTTACTTTATTATTACAAAGTTCTAGTAATGTGCTGTTATAGGAGCTCCATAACTAACATCTTAGTAACACTCCGCTGGACTCTCACAAATGTTTGTTTATTATAATATGACTATAATACAATTGTGAGTAACTTGCGTGTTAGGTACATCATTGAGATGGATGCTTTTGAAATTAACGAGCCTACAGATAAAATAAGATGTTATCTGAGTAATCTTAAGTGTATGCATGTAAAATTAAGACATGTTGAGTAAGATTCACATTAATTTAATTCTGTACATCTCCCAATACCTACTATAAAACTTAGTAGGTGTCATGTACCTACTTACCTCAATTTAGAGTTAAGCTCGCCTCTGCATCAAATTTCATGATGTGCTTATGCCTACCTACTTATGAATAGGCTCGTCGGGGGCCTATTTGATATTGAACAAGTTATCTACAACCGATGCGGAAGTTCAAGTCTAAGTCAAGACACATTTCTTCACTGAAAGAATAGCGGAATTATTTTTGAGTGACAAAAGTTATTATTTAAGTTCCTGTAGGTATACGGCGCATGTCATGTATGTGTGTATGTTGCATCAGTTGCCCTCTTTTTCGAGCTTTATTCATCGGTAAGAATTGTATCTTTAATCAGTGATCAGATTAAATCATGAATTTTCTTACATTTTATGCCAAACGCCTTACTGTTTCCTACATGAGGTTCTAGAAGAAAGCGTCGTTTAGTAAATATTTTAGTAGATAGGTATATGGAGATTGGGTTGTTTAGGTGGTAGATGGATAGATAAGTATCATAGTGTCAAGTGTACCTAATAGAGCAGGGATCTTAAGGAACTAGGTAATCAACGTAGACCTGTTCTGTTGTTCATGTTAAGGTTGAATCTTATAAGAGGCCTACATGAATTAAACGTAGGTTTTTCAGAGTTCAGTTATTTTCAGCATTTTAACCGAAGGTAGTATAGAGTTGATATCGTAAAAATGTATTGTTATCGAGAATGCTGCATAATGTTACAAAGATAAATGGTTATTTTAACAATAATAGGTACCTAATAAAAGTTACCTTATTATCTACTCTGGAACGAGTTGGTATAACAAGAATCCCAAAACGTTTTTTAATAGATGGAGACGGTATTACACATAAACATAACATACCATGTTTATGTTATGTTATGTTTATGGAGACGGTATTGCGGTTCACGTAGACGCAGAAACCTTTTAGCGGCACCCCGCGGAGTGCGCACCCGCAGAGCTGCTGCAGCGCCCACTCCTAGGGCGATCACAATGCTGAACTCTATGCTTGCTCAACACACAGATCTAGATATCTTCCATGGTAAACAATACCTAGTTACTATAGTAACGTATACATTTTTAAGCTATGTTTAAGTTAGGATTTCTCTTTAATTATTGTTTAAATGTGATACCTAAGTGTAATTGTTGTTTTAAATGTAGGTAATCGTTAAGTTGTAAGCACTATAAACTTATATTATAATTTTAATAATAAATAAATTTATCCTAAACTCTTTATCCTTCCGTGGACATCGGTGTGAGTTATGCGTTCTTTTACAAATATATCTAAGCTAGTTTTAATATGATAACGTGTACCTAACTGTTTTTTGTCCATTGTCCACAATAAATAAATAAAAATAATATTTACGCCCGAGTTATTGAGTTGACTTTCAACATATATATGAGATATGAGCTACAATGCAAATGCATAAGACTGTCACGTTTTTTAATCAACTGACCTTCTTCGTAGGCCTATATCTACCTAAACCTTAATTATAAGGAAACAAAACAATGAACCGAAGTACTTACCATTTCAGAAAACTATGAAAAAACAGCTAGGTGTTTCTTTCTTCTATGGTCACGATACATATAACCACAAGTAAACAACCGATAAATCACACTCCGCCATTGCAACTGGTTTACTAATAAATTGTAAAACAATACTCACGTCCCGAGCGGCCATATTAGCGCGGTCGAACATCAAACCGCGCTATTGTTTCGCCACGGCCAATAATTAGTAGCTGCGGAGCGCGCGGCCAATCAGCAGCGCGCGAGCCGACCGCGCGCTCTCCATTGGCTCGGACAACGCGCTAAATTGAACATTAATTTGTCGAGAGCGGACGCTAATTACATTGATTGGGCATCGAGCGGTGAGTTGCGATGAGCACGAGCCGAGCGCGAGCCGAGCGTGCCCGAGCGCAGCCGACGGCCGCCGGCGACCGTTATTTCGTTACGATACAATGCTCTCTAATTCGTGATTAGAAGCCTTTCACGCGGAAAGGGGGTTTGAATTTTTAGTCTAAGCGTCAAGGGAGGTTATTAGATTGTTACATAATGTATAAATTACGCATTCAAAATCATTTGGAGTCATTTGTAGATATTAACAATGAGTAAATCCACAGTCGGTCGTCGCTCTCCTGAATCACAAATTTAGGTCCCTGCTGTACTTAGGTTGCATAGCAATAAGGTGATTATTCACGATTGATGGTCCGCTTATGTTTAGTTAAAGTTAGTGAGATATCATTCCTTTTCATGAAAAAAAACCTATCAGAGTCATTTAAAAAATATCTAAAAGCATAACAGAGAAATCGGATATAATGTACCCGACTAGTAAAAAGATATACCTAGGTGGGTGGGTACCTAAGGTGCCACACTAGGTGTAGGTCTCTAGTTAGGTACCTACCTACCTAAAATCCTACTTCCTACTAATATTATAAATGTGAAAGTTTGTGAGTATGGATGTATGGATGTGTGGATGTGTGGATGTTTGTTACTCTTTCACGCATAAACGGCTGGACCGATTTGGTTGAAATTTGGTATGTAGATAGGTTATACCCTGGATTAACATATAGGCTACTTTTTATCCCGAAAAAATGTAGCGGGTAACACCGCGGGGCGCAGCTAGTGGTTCATAATATCTATATTTCACTAGGTACCATCAATACTAGAAACATGAGAGTAAACCTCATTTGTATGCCGCATGTATAGCTAATATCTACATCTGGAATATCATTGGTCTGAAGCACACTGTTGTACACGGCCGTCGGTGTTGGCTCGACGCAACAACTACCTACTAACAGGTATCTATCAATTAGGAAGTAGCGAGGTACCTAACTTTACTAAAGAGCTACGTTAATGAGTTACTTAGATGAATACTGAGACAGAAAGCTTTTCACGAACCTTATCACAGGAAAATTATAGATATCAAAAACTCATATCAGATCGAATGATTACGTCTGAATTTGACCTAAGTATGTCAATATGATACCAACCATGATGTTTTGCATTATATTTAATTCCAAAATAATAGCTTCATTAAACCTACATAATTACGAACTTAATTAATATATAGGTAGGTAATATTTATGCAGGTAGCTACAATTTAAAGCTCTACCTACATAGGTACCTATATCCCCCTTAAAATGTACCTATTCTCATAAACCTGGATTAGTCTTTCGAGCCAGAAAAGCCCATCGTTCACGAGCTGATACATATTACCGCGAATATTAAATCCCTACATCATATCGTACATGATAAAAACACCTACCAACCTCAAAATAATATTTGATGTAACACTCGTAAAATAACGAACAGATTACTTAAAGAAGATGTTATGACTGTAGGTAATTGTCTGGTCAGCTGGAGAGCTATTAAACAACCTACCATACACCTCTGTGTAATACAAGTGTGATGTTATGTTATATTGTATAGCTAAAATGTCGTCAGCAGTGCTGTCTGTATGAAGTCGAAAAAAATAAAGGCTCTACGTTTCAGAAATGCAATGGAGTAGCTTCCTAAACAATGAATGGGTAAATATTATTATCTACAGGCAAAGCCAACAAAAAAAAATTAAAGAAAACGAATAACAAAATGATTTACCTGCCAACACAAAATTGGAATACCTACTTAGATGTGATAAGATAGAGAGATATTTGAATGTTTCTAGTTGGGAAATTGCCCATTGACTGTTAGAAAATAAAAGACAGTTGCGCTGCTACGAAACTTTATGTTACACATTCAAGTAAAAACTATAATACAAAAGAGAGCGGCAGAGAGCCGGGACACAGGTGACACATCTCGGAAGTGCAGAGCGATGATACAGCATCCCTTTGTCCTGTAGGCAGGAGAAAAGCCGGCTAATGTAGCGATGTTGTTCAGTGAGCGATCTAAGGCAAGGCGCTGTCAACGCTCGGGTGTTCAGGAAATAAGTTCATCTAGCTATGGTACCTACAGGTAATGTCGCTCCAGTAAAGAATATCGTTCTAGTTAATGTATTTTCTGGCACCCTGCCTTCAGAATCGAAGAGTCTTTTGATCCGCGGAAAGTAGATAGGTGAGTAGATTCCTCGTGACTTTTGACCTGCCCATAAGGTAGGACCAAGTCAGGTGGAAGAGTTTACTGTATCAGTACCTACTAACGTTTATGGAACTTATTATCATCATGTCAACATGTCATAAGACATTGTACCTGGATCTTTCTATCCATATTAGAGCTGCAAGCGTTACCTAGCGGAGAGACGGAAACAATATACAAGCATTTAAGGGCGTAGTTAATGTTTAGTGTATCTATTATAATCAAATGTTCAAAAGTACCCTGGCTACTAGACTACAATTAAGCCGGAAGTACCATCTTAAGCATCATCGTTATGTCTTATTACCGTAAAGAGTGTAGCCTTGGCTTAACTTGATATTTCATACCTTAACGGAGGTACCTTAGGTGACTACACTACTAATGATTTTGGTTAATATTTTCGTGAACGAGAAACTTTTATCAGCCTATCAGTCTCCTAACTTTGTAACGCATATATCGATGGGTCCTTTGTACCTTTATGGGCCAATGTGCACAATAACAACTCTTAAATAGAGGGTCTTCAAGTATCAATTTGATAAAATATATTTGACATGCTTCCGCCGATAAGCCCTTTTACTGCTGCAAAAAATAGTATTTTCACCGATATTTTTTTCAGAACACGTTGTCAACTAGAGTAAAAGGAAGCATTTAACACAATAAAATAAAAATGCCCAAATAGTTGGATTGGCCCATAGGTATACTTAGGACCCATCGATATACCTACTTCAGTAGGTACTAAGTTCACATATGAGCCCTTGTGTGTCCTCCTAAAAAATTTACTAATTTTCAGTTTCATATTAATCCTGTATTCAAAATTTAAAAGCACTGTATCTTACATGACTGCCTCGTTGGTCAAGTGATCGCTAAGCGCGACTGCTGAGCACGAAGTCCTGGGTTCGAATCCCGGGTCGGGCAAAGTGTTACTGGGTTTTACCATTAGGTAATTCTCAGTGGCAGCACGGAGTCTGGATTTGTGCCCGGTTGATGGCAATAGGCTCGCCCCCTATTACATTGGAACCTTAAAACATAACTGGTGAAATGTGGGTGTACTATATGTGCACCTCTGCCTACCCCTTCGGGGAATACAGGCGTGATGTTATGTAACTTACATTGAATTATTTTCGGTAAATGCATTACTTATATAAAATACTTCCAATACCTATTAAGTATTTTATGGGGCGTCATAGTCGAGATCAAATTAAAATTAATCACTTATATTTTTTAGGATCTACGAATATTAGCAAGGTAGCACTTGGAGCCCACACAAAAAAAGGTGTTAGAATACTGATATCAACCATAAGTTTAAGTTTGGTTAAGTTCGGTGGTTATATTATAAAACATAGGTAAATATAGTTAAAATCCAGTGTTTTTCCTGTGTATAAGTGTGTTGGCCTTTTCTGGTCTGACCTAACACGTGAACCGGAATTGACTGTTTTGACTCCGTCTTACAAGATGTAGGTATCTTCAGAATACCAAAAGTTAAACCACTTCATACCCAAATACAGAATAACATTCCTTTATTTAAAATTCTCACAGTGCGGAAACAACTCCAACATTTCAGTACATTAAAGCACAAATGAATAAAAAACAGCATCCAAAAAATAAATAACAAAACTGATAGGACCCAATCCCAATTTTAATCACTTCGACAGAAATAACCAAAAAATTGTCACCAAAGAGGCAACATCGCAATTACAATCGAAACAAGATCATGGCTAGATATGTAGATGTCGCCAAATGAGTTCAATAAGCACGATCCGATGCGAGTCGGTGCGGCGCGGTGCGGGGCGGTGCGGGGCGGTGCGGGGCGGTGCGGGAAGGGGGGGGGGGGGGTGCGGGGGTGCGGGCCGCGTAATGCTCATTATCGCGTCACTAACGAGCGACCGCGCGCCGCCGATACCCTCAATCACAGCTACAGGGAGGTCCACACAGCAGCGATACATATTATATTTATTACGGACTAGCCTTTGCCGGGGCTTCGTCCGGATACAATTTATACAGATTTTCAACAATTAAACAATCATATTTTTACAAGTTATGCAATATAGTACTGCTACATATTTATCTCAACGCACTAGACTAGCTGAAGACATATTATAGTCTGTTTGTAAATGTCAATTTTGTACCTCTGCTCGCAAGAGATATGTAGTATCTGCTTGCGATAGAAGCCTACATGTCTATCTTATGTAGCACGTTGACTGATGATTAAGACGAAGCTGTCCTGATGAGCGACACCTAGGCCACATTAATACAGAGAAACTGGTACATTAATGAACCATGTAGCATCGATACAACAAACACCCTGTATACCTATTCGGCATGAAAATTATCGGCAATACATTATGATATAAAATAATTTGGCGTGCCGAGCCGGCGCGGTCGAACGTCACGATCTCACGCACCGGGCCGCGGCGCCCCCTCCCCCCGGCCCCCGGCCGCACTCCCGCACACCCCCGCACAGCCTCAGGGCTGACTCTAATGAGATCGCGATAATCACCCTATTTGTTATCTTGTATGTTTGGGAGCGTGACAAGTGCCGATGTAAAGTGCCTGCAGTGACCGGATTACGCGACACCCGCGCTAATCAGTGGCGCCGTCGTTGTGACAGGCTTGTTCTACTGGGATGGCTCACTATTCTCACAGATTACTATTTATTTACTCGAAGAAATAGAATAGGTAATCTGGTAATACTGTTCTGAAGATTCGTTGTTTGATTTACCTTTAATTAAAAGTTTAAAAAGTAGCAGACGTAGCTGACACTACATCCTAGCACCTGTCGATGTCACGTCCAGTTTCTATTAGCTAACAATCCATTCATCATCATCATCATCAGCTAGATGACTTCCACTGTTGAACTAAAGCCTCCCCCATAGAATGCCACAATGAACGACACCTAGCCATTTGCATCCACCGGTTGCCCGCAACTCTGAAGACATCGTCGGTCCACCTGGTGGGAGGCCTCAACGCTGCATCTTCCGGTTCGTGGTCGTCATTCGAGAACCTTTACTCCCCTATAGATGTCCTTCATGTAAAGTTGCAATTCATGTATCTAAGTACTACATTAAACTGCGTTTCAGAAAGTTATTGTAAGCCAACTTCAGCTGACCATATACTAAAAATGTTGACGTCCCAATATTAGAACTATAACGTTTCTTGTAATGCTAAGCGGCCGTCCTGTATTTATCAACAGGCAAAGTTTCACTGCATCGTCGCTTATAACAGTTGTGGGGAACCTGAAATTCCAGTTTTTTTTTTATCCAGGTACTTATATGTATATGTAATAGGTATCTTTACTCATCGGTCGCCACACACTATGTAGACGTTCTTGTGAATTGGGTTGTTTATAGTAACAGCCTATAACTGTTCCAGGTTGCAGGGCAAAGGACTCTTCTCTTATAGAGAAGATTGGAGCATTGATCACCACCTTGCTCAATGCGTGTTAGTGATTTCAAATAATTAAATCCTAGTTTCCTTGCGATATTTTCCGTCATCGTCAGTCAATAGTGTCTTAGAATCTAAGAAAGTATTGGTGGCATTGAAAAAATCATATTGATACACGCCTCAGTAACCTGCAACCTTTTGCATACAAATCCAGTCACCACGACTTGGGTTGTTTAGCCAATAAAAAGAAGGGCTTGTGGACACTGCCAATATATTCTATACCTATTAGACGCAACGACCTATCATCATTTCTCAGAAGTCAGACCAGTGAAATGCCAAAAGCCATTGTCCTGGACAGCCCTGGCGGCCTGTATCGAGGGCGAGGAATTAGTTTTTACAGCAGTTAGCGGCAGAGCGAGTCAATCGCGGTGCCGGTGTCAACTTATAACGAGTTTGGACAAGTTGCTAATGAGAGTCCTGCTCGCCCTGCACCCTCCCCCCTACCCCCTCGGCCGCCCGCACTCTGCCATGCCCCCACTAATTGTTACAACCGATTTTAATTCAGAGCACCTTTTGATCATTTAATTCCGCGGTGATCGGAAATTTTAGCTGTCAACTGTTTTGACTTGTGCTGACAAGAATAGCTTTGATCAGTCATAGAAGTACATTATTATTTTAATAGTTGTATATTGCTTTTATTTAGTAACTTATCAAGTTTTCCTGTTTCCTTTGCTATGAATCAGTTATCTATGATCAGCTGATGGTGTTCTATAGTAACAGAGGCTGCGGGGATATCAGCTATTCTAGATGCTACGTTACATAGCTTCCTTTGTCTTAATGTCTACTGACAAAGAGAGCTCGATTCAAAACTTATTCTAAAATGCCTTTGACGCCATGCTTTATATCATGTAGCAAATTTATTAATAAAACAACAGCATCCAAATTAGTTCTCTCGTTTAAGAGCTACGGTGCCACAGCCAGACACACATAGCGGTCAAACTTATAACACCCCTCTTTTTGCGTCGGGGGTTAAAAAGACGAAACAACGAGTAGATATTTAAGTAGCTCTTTGTAACTGAAGTAGGTAAACATTTATTTCAGATCCATAACCATAAAATTAATGTTAACACAGATATTATGTATGTACCTATATAGGTTGCAAATAGGATTTAAAGATATTTAGTATTAAAGAAACAATCGTTTACTTGGTTATGAAATAATATTAGCAATTATATAATTAGTGGTTTGTTATATTACGAAAGCTGCGGGTAAAGAATTTGTCTGATGTGCGCCGCTGAATTAGAGTACATTTATAGAAATATTTATGGTATATTTTCAGAACATGAGCTAGACTAGACTAACAGTCAAACTAGTCTAACTAGACTTGAAGTCAAAAGGTTTACCACTAAAGCCGGAGTGTGGATGGTCCATTACACTACAATTACAATTTATAAAAAGACAAATAGTTAACTTTTCCCTGAATATTGCTAATAACCATAAAATCCAATAAGGTTTCTTGAAAATATTTTATTTTTTTCATTTTACATTTCTGTCTGCACAATGAATACAGAAACCTGAAGTAGGCACCTACTTACCTAGGATGTAGTTGATTAGCCTTTGAATAACTTTATACTTCAATTTAATTTATCTAGAGTCAGATGTTTACATTTCGGTGGCAACATACGACTAATGTCAAAAAAGTATAAAGTTCTAACGCATTTGGTAAATATTTATAAAAAAAAACTATTGAGACAATCCTTTTGTAGTATATCACAATTCTCCATGGTATCCGTTATGGTTTTGAATCATAACTAGAATAAAAACAACCGATTAGACTTGTTGTATCCGTGCCGCGACCGTGTCATAGTAGGTACCTAAACATTTTAGGTCTATCATAATTCACACAATGTCATACCTATTTATTACCCATTACATTGTATTCATGTATATATTTTTCAGTCATCCTACAGACCCAAGTAGTTTAAGGTGCAGTGAAGTATAACTTTATAAACGTTGACTTACTCCCGCTGATAGGCTAGGGCAGTAGGCACGTACAATGTACTTACCAAATACAGAGTTTTAAACATAAATTAGTACACTATTTGACAAGTACCTAAAGATGTATTTTAATGTTTAAAATTACAATTCTACGGCATAGTGAAGCCGGGCCGGACGTAGCCTGAAAAAGTATGTCTAGCATTGCTATGCAAGATAGATTTAAGAAATTATTTGCCTATTCCCTCTGTACCTTAATGGATCCTATCTGTAGGTAATTAATATATCGAGTAAATATAAAGTGTAGGGTCCTACCTATATACATATCATCATCTTTTCAAAACTCTTATGCTAGACTGCTACGTCAAACGTTTAGAAGCTGGTTGTCAACAATACCACTGGTATGTCCTACCACACGCTCTCGAAAGAACAAGCAAATAATATGGAAGGCCCGGCAGATGTAGAGAGTAGAGTACACCTCGACAGTATATAGGTCCTAGGACAGATAAATTAGGTACCTACTACTGCGGTTCGAATGGGATTCAGTAATTTGCATAAGTCAGTAAGACGAGTGAGATCTCCAATATAGTTAGTGTTGTCATGAAAAAACAGATTATGATAATAAGTGGTGGGCTGCTGAGGCAAGGGTCACGGTTCCCCTGCTGTCTCGCACTCGACAAACAGTTGTGTGTACTGCAGGTGTTTGTTTAGTCTCAGGTCTTTGAAGTCGTGCAGCCAGGTAACGAAATTATAAACGATCATTAAAGGCAAACTGAGGATTGAAAGAAATGAACTTCATTTGAAGTGGCAACCTCCCCTATGGTTCTTGTGAACACAATCTTCTAGCATACCTCGAGATAGTAGCTACCTACATGAATATTAATATTCATAGAGAAGTGAAATAACTCAAATAGCTTGTCCATTTCTGGGCCCCTGAGAAACCTGCCACACATTACGGTTTACGACTTTATAACGTTAACTACTGGTTCTGGTTGTATGTATGTTAGAAAATCATTACTTACTTGTGTTTTTGTATTTTTTATTCGTGAATCTCGGGGAAACCCACCTCACAAGTTAGTGTTTTAAAGGTTATATCATTATGTTTTGCGTGTCTTACGTGCTGACTTATGGAACACAGCGCTTACAGTAGCACGTTACTTTGTTCTACTTCTGCAGGACTCGTCGGATTTTGGAGTCAATCAGACATACATTCACCAATATCAAGGATCGTAGGTAATCGCCTTCATTCTTCGCTAGTAAGTTATTATATTTTGAGTTGGTTAAAAATCTAAGCCGCATTAACTTTAACTAGAATCTCGTGATCCAATCAAACAATATGATATCGTAATCAAAGGTTTTATAAGACTAACTAACACTGACATTTAGTAGTTACATAAACGAACACGACATGTTCTCATATCTTTACTTAGCGTCAGTTTAAGTAATCATTATCGTCCCTGAGAGCGGCGGTAACACTTGGTAAATTAATAATCTTATTCTCCAACAATATTTCTTGGTATCCAGTGCGTTGTTCACCGTTGTAAAATCTTTCAATTGAACCGTTTACCTCACGATGTTTTCCTTCACCATTTTTTCCAACGTATAACTAATTTATAATACGCACATGAATTCGAAGTGGCGTGGTTGAAACCTGCGACCTTTGACTTGGCAGTCCAACAGTATCATACCACTCAGATATCAGTGAAGCAAGTCCTCAATAAGTCTGACTAAATACTGACTCCTGATAGAAGAGACCAGTTAGAGGTCATTTGGAATAGTCTGGCGTGATTTTTAGGTAGTTAGATCAGTATTAATATAATTTATTAGAAATATTTAATATTATAAGATTAAATTATAACGAAACTGAAAAAATAATTGAAGTGATAAAGTAGTTTTATGTATGTATATTGATATATAAGTTTGTATAAGTAAAATATATATATGTATATATATATATGTAAATATAGCATGCATAGTACGTATACTTACTACACTGAAACATTCACACACACACACACACGCACACACACACGCACACACACACACACGCACACACACACACACGCACACACACCACATACACACATCCTTTTAACATGTACCTACCGCTGACCTATAATTAGCATAAAGTATTATGTGATGGGGGGCCTGGAGTTCTATAGTACAGGCCTAGGCTTAGTTTAGACTCCAGATCTCCCACAAATTACATTTACGTAACTGACAACCTGTATACTTAAGACTGTTCTCGTACATAATGTGTGATTTGTGGAGATAAATAAAACATTTTTATTATTATTATTATTATTTATTATTATAAGAAGTTACTACAGTGTAAGTGCCTTGAGTTATCACGCAATTTACCGATCACTTATTAGGTGTTGGTTGTAGTCATAACTGTATACACGCGGATCTCAATTGTTGTCTTGTATTTAGGTACCTGCCTACGTAGCTATATTTGTGTGGCGAAATTAATGGTATCAATAGGTATCTGCACGAAAAGCTCAATAAGTCCAGTATCAATCTCACTCATCTTATCTTTATTGTGTAGATATGGATCATATATCTACCTACTTAATTACCTATGAATTTGGATTAAAAATAATGTTTCAATCAATATAATTGCCTTACGGCTTATGCCCTTTAAACCACCTTTATCTTGTATAAAGGGCACATTGCCTCTCCCCATCAGCTCGTCATCTCAAGGCTGTGTGGCCCGGCTGCAGCCCCGCGGGTGCTCGATACATCAAAATCATTACAAATCAATCTCGTCTTAAAGCTGGAGTGCGCGCCATCCGGCCCAGTGGCTTTTACTTAACGACCGACCACTTGCAACCCTTGCCACGTAAACCCGCTTATTTTGCTGACGCTCCAGCAACAAAATGGCGCCGTATTTACCGCGCCCCCGGCCCCGGCCCCCGGCCCGGCTCCGGACCCTCTATGTAAACATTCCGAATAAAAATGCGCCATTACTATTTGCATTCATATCTAAAGAAAACATACATGCTAAATATTGCGAGCGAAAAATATTATAGATACTCAACTACATACAAACAAAATTCAATCTAATGCGCACACGATAAAGTTGAAAAAGGCTTGCATTTGGCAAAAGTACTCATAAAATTGAATGCACGAAGTATTTGAATGCGTATTCGGCATCTCTTTCCATTTAGTGGCGCGCGTGTAGTCATCCCGCTCTCGCAGTAAGTAAAAGGTGGGATGATTGAGACGGTAACTGGCAACTGCCACTGGTCCCATTATACTCCTCGCGAGTGGTACACACGGCGCCGGACACGCTGTCGATAGAGTGCGCCGCGGTGGTGCCCACGTCATGTCATCTCTTGGGTTATGGCATGATCTTTATTTTATTTACAAATGATATTCCAGGTATAAGTTATGTAATGTAGAAGCAACCACAAACTGGCTAAATGAGCGTCACTAACTCTCGTACGTGTCAACTAGATTGTAACAGCTCTACCACAGTCTATAGATAGTCTCTACTGTCTACTGTCACTATTTCAAAAATCTTCTGTAATTTTTTGAGTTCTATATGAGTTAGGTTAAGTTACTCATGCTAACGATTTACAATATTTTTTTATTCATAGTGAAATCAATGATTATTTACTTTAGCTCGGGACTTTAAAAGATCTAGGTATATTAAGTTTTCTTTATTACTTGATAACTGACGTTACATCGACTCTATCGACCTCCCTGAGCCATCGACCCGCGCAGCACATCACTATTCCCGAGCGGCCGCTCACCCAACCATAACTAATAGTCGTGAATAAATCGCCGCGCGGCACAAAGCCGTGTTTTTTCCCGCGCAGCGCCCACCAATCACTGCGCGCGCTGCAAACGCCCTCCACCAATCAACGCCCGCGACGCGCCAAAGAAACTCAACATTATGCTCAGCTCAATTCACCACTCGTGTTTTCACTTCTGCCTCCGGCTTTGGGTCGCGGTTTCTTTTTACACAAGAGAAAAACCATTCCACACATTGTAATATACACCTTATGCCGCGGCAATAAGGACTGTAACTAACGTGCAGTTGTCAGGCAAAGATCGAAAGCACGAAGCACTGAGGAAGGGTGGTTGTAATTGTGATTGCGATTGCAAATGGCGGCGGCGACAAGGGAACACGCACGGGTAATCAAATCTGAAAATTGTTCGGAAGTGAGTTTTATTAGATCCTCAGGAATGTAGGCACCGAAATGTTAAGCGGAATTACTACGACCTAACACAATATTGCAAGCTGAACGGTGACGACACTGACTGGCTTCCATAAAACCCAAAAAATAATGTAATCAGGTAATATACTAAGAAACCACTGCTACGTTTAGCTTCTATGTAGAAAATTAGAAATCATTAACTACAACAATCAAGCTCCATAGCCAACCGACTAAAATATAGCTGGCACCGAGCACTTTGAACTATGTACGGCATACAAGGGAAAAAGGTAATAGTCACTATCAGATCAAATAGAACAACTCGCGCCGCACACTGAGAAAACCGATAGGTACATGACCATATCGACACCTTGTGACATTCCTGTATGACTCTCTCGGGTGTATTGTTACCTGATATTCTTATATCAAAAGTAAACATAATGATAGTCATATCCTTCTCAGTTCATCTAAAACACTTTTTGCTCGCATTATTGCAATTTAATAAATTGTGCTCAATTGTAACTGAAATAACTATTCTTGATGCCATCGTAATCTCATTCACAAATATGTTGTCATTCTGAAAAAAAGGTCTATTAAGAGAGAATGTCCATTTTTTCTGCATATACACTGGCCTACAATAGACATCTCCAGTTCCGATATTGTCTCGTATTAAGATGTCCACATTTGTGAATGTTTTTAACAAAGAGGCTCATTGTATCCAATTTCACAACAAATAAATTCGATGACGTTGACATTCGCCGCCCGGCGTGAGTCGGCACTAACCTCACAATACTCGTAGTATGAGTCGCAGCCGGCTGACAAAGGCCTGCAGGTGTGATCCGCGGACACGTCCCGGGACACTCGGCGCATTGTGTCGGACATTGTCTGCGGCGATAGTTGTGACAGCTCACTAATTGACAGGCGGCGACCATTTAACGAAACATTTGTTGTGAGCAGAATAGAACCTGTCCAAACTTATAGTCCGCATCCCACTCATTGTATTACAAGGGTCAAATGAAGTCGCGTAAAAAAATTTTTTTGCACACATTTTTTTTAGTCTAGCAATTTCTTAAGAAATTGTCCTCACATGTAACACACCCGAAGATCATTATCATCTTATCAAACTTCACTCCGAAACTACTTCTCAATTGACAATAATCCCCGTATTTGTCCTAAAAACAATAAAATGATTAAAAACGTATCTGCCTCGTTGGTCAAGTGGTCGTTAGGTTCAAATCCCGCGTCGGGAAAAGTGTTACTGGCTCTTTCCATTAGGTGATTCTCAGTAGTAGCACGGAGTCTGGATTTTTTCCCGGTTGATGGCAATAGCTCGACCCCTACTACATTAGGACCAATAAAATAACTGGCGAAATGTTGGTATGCCTACTATATGTGCACTTTGCCTACACCTTCGACGAATTCATGCATGATGTTATGTTTCATAAAGAAATCTGATCGCTTGAAGTATAAAAAGTTAAAAACAATCAATAGCTGTATTAAACCGTACACGTATTGATCTCGCGCACCGTTATCACAGTACTATAGATACAACCCCGACTGTTGTACCTCTCCTCCCGGGCGCCGACCCCGAGCCGCGACGTAACCCGACTCCGATCGATCCGCGTTTTGTTTTGATCGATCGCCGACCATCGATGAATTGAACTCAATCGTATTGAACGCGTCGCCGATTGTTTTCATAAGTATCCGGTAGCTTTGTTTATTTGCTGACTGTCGTATAAACAGACAAACACTCGAAACCCGTTCAACACAAACAATTAAAGAAAAGAATTAAACTTTAGATTTAACTCACAATCTATCGCGTTGGCCTGAGTATTACGTTACCCTACCCTCGTAGCTCCGTCGTAGCACTTTCGTAGACGGGACACGCTACAATAATTATGTTCTTGATCTTGATTTATCATTTTGCTACGCCTTGACTAAGTGTTATTGAGTTAGTTTTAAGGAAATTTACTAAATGCATATTATTTTCAGGGCTGACCAATGGCAATAGGCTTGTCTACCTAGTATTAAAATTATGAGCCCTATAATTTTTTTTGGAATATGTTTGTGCAGTACTGTAAATATATACACATCAATCCGGGTGGCTTATATACCTACTAAACAATCACAACAATACAATCCTGACTGATATTGTGTAGTAACTTTAAAGCACCGATCATCTGAACACAAGCTGCCAGCTCCCGAACATTAGGTACAAGTATTCAAATAGCGCACAATGAAGCCGCGTACGTGTACCACTCTCCTCACCCCATTTATTATTCACGGCGTTATAATATGATTACGGACATTATTTACAATACGTACCTACAGTAAGGTCTCAACAAAGACCAGCCGGTGACAGACCCTCGACGTTATTAAAATGCTTATCACGTCCCAACTGGAGCCATTATGTAAATAATAAAATATAATAATTTGATTCCCTATTGTGTTGTGGTGACATAAACAACAAGACTGTATGTGTGTCCGCCCCCGCCTGCCCCGCCTGCCCCGGCCTGCCCCGGCCTGCCCCGGCCTGCCCCGGCCTGCCCCGCTGTAACCCGACGCCTCGCTAACAACGCGTCGAGATTACACGATAATGTCTATTATAAATAACTGAATATCGGTGGAGTGCTAGTTACACGGCGTGATGGTTCCGCCACTTATGAATAACTTCGCTGCAAGCCGAGCGGCGCGCGGCGCTGCAGGCGGCGGCGCTGTTTGCTACATAACACGCTACTTCGTGGTGCATCTATGACACACGCTTAATATTTTAAGACGATAGATGTGTTTGAACATCGAATAAAACCTAATTTTATATAAGCTACGTTATATATATCATTCAAAATCAGTAAGATTTTGATGGAATTTGCTGTGAAGGACTAGCACCCGCTAGAAACGATCTATTGTGACGTAATGGTAAGCGGAAAATAAGTCCACTAATCTGAGAGTAAGTGCCAAAATATATTGTCTGCGTCGCAAATCATGTAGGTAACACATATCAGCTTGCCTGCAGACAGATGAACAACACAGTACTTATTTAAACATCGCGCCTTTACCTCTAAGGAACCCTAAAAGCCAATGTTAGTTCACAATAACACAGCGTCTCACAGTCAATTATATTTAACGGTTATTTAACTGTGACGTGACGGACGACGTCACCCGTCCGCGGGTGTTATCGGGGATCTGTGGCGACGGGCAGGTGTTGGGTGTTAGTCATTATGGGAATAGTATAGTAATGCTGTAATTGCGGCGACAACCACTACATAACCATGATGGACGTAAAAAAATTTACAGGTAAAAGGGAAAAACTTACTGGCCTATACAAGTAATGTAAATAAGACAAGACTATAAAAAGAAAATGCTTATGAATCATTTAACACCTTCATAAAACTACCATTAAATATTAGACAGTATAGTACCATCAAATATTATTAAAGAAATCAAGCCATCAAGTATTAAAAGATTAAAATTGCAAAAAGCTGAAGAACTAGCAAAGTCTCGTCTTTCACAACATATTTTAAAAACAGTTCGTCGAAAAGTAGTCGGAGAAAAGAACCTACCTAAGTACCTATCAAACCCAAAAATGTTCAACTCACCTTTAATATTTTGTGCTCAGTATGTAGTGTAGTACGTGTGTTACTTATAATGCTGGTATTTGTAACAACTATTTGATTGGTGAATTACATAACAGATACATACTTGTGACCGCATCAGTAAGTTGAAAACGCTGGTAACATAAAAAATAGCTTTTTTTTATATAAAATCGTGTGGAGTGGATATTTGCGTGTGTTTTCCCCGCAGCAGCCCCGCCGGCTATGGGTGATATAATCTAATATTTCGCGGCGACAGATTGCCAATAAGCGGCGTGATTGGAACATGGTGTGAACACGCGTATTTTGTAGCGAGAACATCGTGCACACGCCGGTGACGTCACCACATCTGAACCTGTGTTCATAAGATATAATCTTGATAACAGAATTCAGTGGTCTTAAATGTTGTTATAGTAGTGGCTGTTAGAAGTCTCCAAGCGTCCTGAACTTTGTTCGTCCAACCTTATCTTTTCCTAGATATAACACTACGTCCTATCATGTCAAGCTATTTGAATACCGAATTATAATCCGATTGATTTACTAATTGTAAACCGTGATTTGAGTAGAGCGAGAGAGACTTCTTTATGATGATGGTAGCCAAAAATGGAACGTTTTACATTCAACACAAGGATGACATTTTCATTGAAAGCTCTTAACGAAATGTTAACATGACACTGTTCTCGTTACAATAGATAATATTCCAAAAATAACTTTACAATTTAGCACAATCTGTACAATTCACACAGGCAGCTTATAGTTTGAGGGAAGCTAGACGCTAAGTTACTTAGATATGTCAACTGTTTTCGTTGTCCTCAAGGCGAAGGGCACAAAGTTGGCTCAGATTGCCAATGATGACGTCACAGGTCTGGTGGCGACCCCTGGTCCCCTCTCGACCCTTCACCGCCGATCACAACACTCCCCTGTGCGCAATTCGTTATTTATTTCATCAGTTTAACGTGAACGTGTCCAATCAAAGGGCTATTACATTAAGTGTGTTTCGACGAAATTCTTTTAGTAGTAAATACGAGTTACGATCTATTTGAGTCTTGGATTTATCTCTCGTGATTTTATTTACATTCTACAATTTGGACTGGTATCTAGCTCGTAGAACTCAATGGATTTATTTAATTGAGTAGATACATTAAATAAATTGTGTACGTTAGCTTCACATATAAAGGCTTGTCTCCGTGGTAGGCTATTGGTTTAGGTAGTGTAGGCTATTGTCCCTCCCTCTCCTATATACATATATATTGCATATCCTTACAAACCATGCTAAGTATTAGCCCTTAATCTAATTAAAACCATATCAACCCCCTTCGTGGACGACGCCTGCACACCATATCCGTTTATTTACTTTTACAGCCCCTCCACGTAAAGCGCTAGCTCAATCCCGTTACCTTTCCCATACACAGGCTCAGTGCGTTGATTCCTCGCACTATGAGCATTACAAAGGCGTATGTATCAGCAGGGGCGCCCCAGCCGCGTCAGCAGCACTCAGAACGAGTGTGGTGCGAGCACGCGTGACGTCACACCGATGTGATTACGTCACAGCCCGCGACTGGTGCTGGAGCGGCACTTCTCGCTCCACTGGACTATTAGATCATGTGGATTGGAATCTTACGTGAGGGTCGCTCAGGGGACGGGGGCGTGAGCCTTGTCGGGGAAACACTCAGAACAAGGTGGTAAATGTATTGCTGGTCGTTAGGTCCCTAAGCTATTAAAACCTTGTCAGTACCTGTGGATGGTCCAATGCATTGTACCAAATTATGTTTTTTCAAATGACAGGTTACGGGTCTAACAAGCACAGACTAAATATCATTGGGATTTTAAAAAGTTAGTTTGGTACATAGATATCAAACTAGTTTTTGCTGAAGAACAAGCGCTTAGTAAATGCAGTAATGCTTTAACAGAGTTAGTTAATAAAGTAGCAAGTAACCATCACTGGTCCACAAGTCCCCCTAACTCTACAAGACTGTCAGTTTAAAACTAAATCGTTTGCCACTTACGAACTGGCTCAATAAAGGCCAGTGTTTGAAGACGACGTCACAAGGTGCGATTAAAGAAGTGTCCTCCACCTCCTCTCCTGAGGGTCTCTAAGAGGCGAAAAGGGGGAGTGGAAGGCAGCAGGGGGGAGGTGCACGGTTACGTGGAGGGTGCTTCGTGTGAGCACTCTTTCGAAAATCGCAAATCGGCCGAGCGGCGCGCCCCACACACAATGTTATTGGTTTAGAATATGACAACTGAAGGCTCTAACGACGCGGCGACGGTACTCGCCCCAGTCGGTTGATGACAATCATGTGTTGATACCATTTAAAATGATTTGAAGATAAGTGTGGGAAGGGATGCTTAAACGCCTGTCAGTTGCAGATAGAGACATATGAATACATTAACGTTGAGCTACGAATGGTGTCAGTAAAATAATATTTAAGAGCAACATATAATAAATAAAGATTTCTATTGTTTGAAAGCATGAATTGAACATTTTAATGTATGTAGTTAGCACATGGTGTTACAATATTAATAAGTCAAATATCTAAATGTTTTGGCGTAAGGAAATCATCATCACCATCATTAGCCCGTTGCAGACATAGGCGTAAGTAAAGGGCGTACAAAAATTATAGGATGTTTGGACAACATAATATGTCATATTATAATTAGTGTAATCCATTCTGATATTATAAATGCGACAATAACTCTGTCTGTCTGTTACGCCTTCACAACTATACCGTTGGACGAATTTGGAATTCGATGAAATTTGGCATGATGAAGTTAATTCAAATAACATTTGAATTATACTTATCATAGGTTATACTAACTTTTGCCCGCGCCTTCGCCCACGTTAACTAGCCTATGACCTTTCTCAGGTCTTAAATTTTGTGCATGCCAAATTTCATCGAAATCCGTCCAGCGGTATAGTTGTGAAGGCGTAACAGACAGACAGAGTTATTGTCACGTTTATAATATCAGTATGGATTACACTAATCATATATATGTTGTGGTACACTAATCATATGATGTATACATTTACTGATTGCATCAGGATACTGTAATCCATAAACCATACTATTGTATGTACCTTCACAATCCTCCATACTCATGTTTATATTAAAGTCATTGAATACTGACATAATTTATGTTATGCATATTGTTCTAATTATCCCACCTGATGATTCAGATGTGATGATGACGTTTATTATTATATTCTTATAGAGTAAACCTAAATAACCTCTGTGACTGAACAACGTGTCTGTAAAATATGATAGTGTGTAACATATTATGTCTGTAACATGAGTTTGGGTCACATGATTGTGTGTAACATTTGTCTGTTTTGCCATATTATATATATATTTCAACTGTACGTATGCTATATATAGATACTTTTGTTTATGTAGTAATTTAGGTACATTTGTATGCCTTAGATGGAGAAACAGCGTTCATATTAATATAAAAGAATAAGATCTGTACGTCAGCTATGATTTATAGGTACATATAAAGATTATGATTTGGTTTTCGTAGCTCCGGCGGGCTTTGGACGCGGACCATTAGGTGGCGACTGTCAACTCTTTAAGTGTCGCTCGTTGAGAGCGGGGTGTGAGGCCTGGGACCGGGGGGTGCAGGGAGGGGCGACATCTTCAACTGCACCACAAATCATTGGCTTTTATTTCTCAACAGGAAAAGCGAGGGCTTTGTGAGCACTCGAGCGGCGCACAGTGTGCCGGATTACCGGGTTTGTTAACAGCGGATTAGAATTTTGTACTCATTTTCAAATACTAGATTTCATCTTTGAGTATGCAAGGAAATGCCGATATTTGACCTCAGAAGTAGTCATGTAGGCATTTCTGCATTCATTTAGACCTCATACAGTTACTTACAAATTATCAAGACTCTGCTGCCCTAGCCCATTGTAAAATGTCGTGGCTACGAAGGAGCATAGATTAGAAACACTAGCTTCACATTTCTGGGCGCAAGTAACACTAGGATCAAACTGTCTAATCATGTGTTGTTAATAAGTTCTGTCATCTAATCACAGTAAATAACTCATTGAAAACGTATGTATAAACCTTAATAAACTATTTGTATAACACCTACAAGTACATAGTAGATACACGCTCATATTTCTTATGTTTAAATACTTTAGATCTCAGAACAACGCGTCCCTTATGCAAACAGTTTGAAATCATGGAATCTGTTAGTAACAATAGTTGTCTGCGCCCACAGCTCACGTAACTGTCAACATCACGACGTGTCACAGTCGGACCGGGTAGTGGTGCGGACTGGTAGCGTGATGTTTACGAGATTGTAATAAGACACCCTTGTATGCGGGGGGCGTGAGGGACGGGGGGCGGGGGTGCGGAATGTTACTTTTAAACACATCTGTTTTGATTGTGACGTGATCGTGATGTTGTTTGTAAATTGTGTGATAATAAAGTTATTGTAATGTATCTTTAAAAATGTAATTTATTACATCTTTTACTATATATTTTTTAATATTATAAAGCTGAAGAGTTTGTTTGTGTGCTTGAACGCGCTAATCTCAGGAACTTTTGGTCCGATTTGAAAAATTATTTCAGTTTTACATAGACCATTTATCTAGGAAGGCTATAGGTTATAAATCATTCGAAATCCACGCGGATGATGTCGCGGGCCTAAGCTAGTTTTAAATAAAGGAAATAATAAATATTTATTTTAGACAAATCGCTCAAGGTTATAATAATTAACGATTGTTTTGTTTATTAAAAGTATAAATACAATGTAAAAAATATATTATCTTAGGCATGTATTATGGTGTACGCTTTGTTGGTTGTCCTTAAATAAATACCTATAAACTAGAATACAAAATAAAATAAACATATATACCGAGTAATATTAAATTGTTTAATGTAGGGAATTGAACGAAGACTTGTGACTATAAGTCGTCATATTATCCTTCGCCTTCAATTGCTGATCTTTTACTGTTGGAGATTAAACTAGGGTGTGAAGTTCAGATAACCTATACATATCATTTTTAGACAGTTTCAACACTAGGTACTTAAAACCCTAACTAAGATCTGTTGCTTCGTAGCTCCGATATCAACCACATAACATGCCACTTGTCCGACTTCAGTCAGACCCTCATACTCTCTTTATATATCCCGAAACTGTCCGTTACATAACAGCCGTACCTTCACAAGTACCGGTGTAAGCATCTATCTCCAGAGGTAGGTATTGTGCCGTAACGACGGCCAGGACAATGGCTTTGTGGCGCGAGCCGCGGCCTCTCGTCGGTACACTGCGGGCCAGCGATGCGGGGCCACTATATCTGTAGGCACCTATGTGAGAAAGATTCAGTAAGCTGGCTGCGGGCATCCTGTGTCCAGAGCTATTAGTAGGTGCTGAAGAGAGGTGTCATATCAAATACATATAACACAACTCTTCGTGCTTGCTAAGCGCGACTACTAAGCATGTTCTTGGGTTCGAATCCGAGATCGGGCAAATGTCTTATTGGGTTTTTCCGTTAAGTAATTCTCAGTATTCTTAGCCAACGAGTATATAGGAGGAATTTGTGAGTGAATGAGGTGAAAGAAGTCTGCCAGCATTGGGAACCCGAGGTCTCTGCCTACCTCTTTGGTAACTAACTGTTACTCTACATATGTTATTCTGCACGAGCACGAGCACAAGCACAGCTGGCCCCCTGTGACATCGGAACCACAAGATAACTCGTGGAACAAGAGTATACTTTAAGCTTTTGCCTACTCCCGCTAGGAAACAGGTGTGGTGTTATCGTATATGTAACAAAACTGTTTAGCAGGTATTTTAATATTGTAGGTTTCTGGTTTTAGGAATGGTGATAATTGGAGTAATTAATAAAAAATATTACCAAAAAGTAAAAAAAAAAATTTAAACTGAATAAAATTACACTTAGGTTAAACTGCGCGGCCAGCGCCGTCCTCGTGTTTATGTGAATCTGTTCCTTCACCCATATTTACACGTTCTATGTATGATACAAGTATATTTCACAGTTCCTCTGTAAGTGATAGAACCAGTTCCATAGCCTCCACAAGCCGACTTGTCCAGCGCCAGCAGCCCGGAGCTCGCCCCGCGCCCCCCCCCCCCCCCCCGGCACCACCGGTCCACAAAGCTATTGTTATCTGATTGGAGAGGATCACTCGCAGCTCTCGTCTGAAGTTTTCTCATTTATTTCCATATTATTTTGTTTGGAGGTCGCGTTCCTTTGAGGCCCTCCCGCTCTCCGCCTAACGAAGCCACATCAAACGACAACTCTCGCTATTTTCATTGAAATGAGGACTTTTCTTTGAAAATTGGACGCCGTTATTATGTCGTTGGATAATTTATGTGCTTTTTATGTACACGCCGGAGGTAAAGGTGACTGCACAAGTATTTACCTAACGATGGGGTATTTGAATTCTGACAATAACTTAGAATCTCAAGTACCCGGTGAGTAATTACATTTCTAGTCCCTATACCGACTAGATATTATATATACACTAACATTAACTAACATACTGTGCGCGTAGTACCTTGTGCGTTGATGTCTTTTGTTCTCTGCTCGAAACAAAGGCAGATAGTTAATGAACTTTTTCACACTTGTTAGTTGTAAACAAGAATGCATTCCGTGCGAGTACCGTAACGGCTACGTTTTGTTCTGTTATTGCTGTACACCCACTAGTCTAACCGTGAAATTGAAAAAGTGTTCATAATTCTCGTTATTGATAAGAACCTACTTACTTAGAGGTCGGTAACTAACTGTAGCGTACCTCACTGATCTACGTCATCATGATGTTTTACCTTCAACTAACCTACAAATGTATGTTTAATGTATCGTCTACTTTATATAAATGTAAATAAGTCTCCGGTCGCGGGCGAGGCGGGCGGGGCCGGGGGCCGGGGAGAGCGGGGGAACGACGGGCGGGGGGAGGTTTGTTGAACGAAGCGCAAATGACTTGAATAAGTTCAGGAATACATGATCAGTTCACCACTAAGTTATGTATCGAGCCGCGCGACGACTTACATCTAACACTTTACATACTCACACACAACACTAGGTACCGACTGGGAGTGTGAATACAGTTACACATTAAGAGTTGTTTAGACGTTTATTTCCATTCACGTCATAGGGAATCAAATACATTTCAGAATTACAATTATTCAATCTTCATCACGTCAAACTTACTTTACAAAGGCAAACGTTTGCGAGTGTGTGTTTGTATGTTTGTTACCTCTTCACGCTCAAACGGCTAGACTGAAATTGATATGAAGGTAGCTGACACCCAGATTAACATATAGGCTGTTTTTACCGAAAAACAGTAGTGGGTAACACCGCGGGGTGGAGCTAATATAATTGTTGTTTGGCGTAATAGTTGGGTAAAAGAATGTTGTAAGCGTGTTGACTCTGTAACAAATTGTTTATAAACCAATTGATTTATTTTTTTGTTGCTCATAGCAGTAGATCACTTCACACCTACATCACGTTGTAATGTAAGCAGCAAACACTGATCCTGATTGTTGCGGCCACGTTTGATAGTTATGTTCCTCGCGGAGATCTTCTCGTCCATTACAACCACGTGTAAGCAGTGTGAGTGTCGATGTTCAAACATACCGTATGCACTATAATCCTGCTTTATTGTTCTCTACATATAAAAATATCTCAGATGTAATCATTTTAAAACTCCATCGTCAAATTACTAATGGCTCACGCGTCACCCTCTAAGGGGTTGAAACGAATGAAAACATTCAGCAATCAAGAGGACGACTGAAGACAATCTCTTAGCCACCATTACGGGATATTATGGAGCGCCTTTATGTGTCCCCTCGGCGCGGCCGCCATGTTGTCATCAGAGTGGGTGTATAAAAACTATTCTCACTAATGTCATTGTAGTCGGGGGCTGATGACGCGGCGGCGGCGCGGGGAGTGCGCGGGGCGCGGGGGGCGTCATTACCGGGAGGACATCGTTACCAACCGGAACTGCGTCGTTAGCTATAGACAAAGCCTGTCTGCTATATACCCGGCCATTTTTGTGCGGCGCCCAGCGCGGGAGCCCGGCCGCGCGTGGTATGTGCCTCACTTATGTACTACACGAGTCATCACCATCCACCTTTCTCTGCCTTCTCTCAAAGACCCCATCACGAGCAGTCGGCGCAGTGAGTATAATCCTTTCATTCTGTTCGTCACAATCAGTGTCTCCTCCCTTAATGTTGTCTTCGGCCTTCCTCTGCTCTATGACCATTCTTAACATTACTCTGGTTTTCTTCCCTCCTCATGACATAATACACAAATGATATGCGAAGAACATGTTGATGTTGGATTGTAGGTACATGTCTGAGGTTGGCACAGGTCTTAAGGGCCAACATGAGTATTAAATTAAATAAAAAAAAAAAAAAAAAACGTTTATTTCAGAAACTTGTACAACTATTTAAAAATCTTACATAGGGACCTCCTTTTAAGTAAAAGTAATACCTGTGTTAGGAGGCCCCGAAAAAATTAAATTGAACATAATACTGGGCTTGTAAAAATGTTCACTTACTGCGCCTGTATTTACTTTAATAATTCAGCGAATATGTACATCCTAATGTACTTTAATAGAGCGAGCCTGGAGTTCCTTTATATAGGTCTCGATCCTAGTGCAGACTCCAGCTCTCATAAAGATAAAGTTTAAGGTGTATTAAAATATATTTTTTTGGAAAGTATTGTACTTTTTTTCTTTTTAAGATAAATAAATTGCTGAAATTGCTATTAGTATTGTGAAACAGTTCAAAATTCACCTTACATAGATATCGAGTAAGTCACTAAGCCGCTCCAGGCTCCCGAGCTGCGCCGTCTATGTGGAGTGCGCGGACGACGAAGCAGCTCGTTCGTTAGCAAATGCGTCCGTAATGAGCGTTTTGTACCAAATGTAAAAATATATCAAATGCACTATCAAGCAATGCGGACGAGCCTCCCCGCGCCTGGCGGGCCGCCGCGCGCCGTGCGGGCGACTCGCGCGGACCTTACGTACGACTCGCTTACGTTCGTGTTGACGGTGATACCTGGTCGATAACTTGACTGACGCCATACATCTCTGTTAAAGTGTAACATGTTACTCGTAACTATATCTACATGTAGGTATTAAAATTTACTTTAAAACGAGAAATGTCTCAAATCATTTTCTTTTTATTTTATAACTTTAAACACGAATGTTTACCAATTAATTATATCTATGAAAAGTAAAAATATTATATTTTTGGTTTAGTTTGTTTGTTTTTCGTTTCGCCACATAATATTCGCTATCGAAACCCTCCCGCCAGGCGTCAGCAAGCCGTCATCACGATAATGAGCACAGCAATCACCGCCTCACACACACACACACACACGTATGTGAACAGACCCTTACGTACAGTCATCTTGTTATGTGGGAGGCCTTATGTACTTATTAGTGGAAGCGCGCCGAGATCCCGCCGTAATGATGTTGATGATGAGGAGACCAACAGATGTGCTGGAAGTGAGGAACATAGGGATTGTGTGTTACTTTGTAACGCGCAGTTGTGTACCTGAAGTACTGTACGTACTGCATGACACGTGTATAGGAGACTGTTATTGTAATCGTTGCTCCACATAACATCACGCCTGTATTTTACGAAATAGTAGGCGAGGTGCATCCACATTTCGCCAGTTATGTAGAGGTCCCAATGTAATAGGGGCTGAGCATACCTATTCCCTTCAACCGAGCACAAAACCTAAGCTCCGTATTGCTACTGACAATCACCGAATGAAAAAACCCAGTAACTCTTTGCCTGACCCAGGTTTTGAACCCAGGACCTTATTGTTAACAGGTGCGCTTAGCGACCACTGCACCAACAAGGCAGTTTTTAGATTTTATTCAGCTAGTAAGCCGCATCTTGTGGTAGCCTCGGCAGCTAGGGAAACAATAAAAATATTTTAATAGACGTAGTAACAAACTTTTGCAGAAATAATTATTAAGTTGTTTGACAACTGGTGAGCAGCAGAGCATATTAGATACCTAAATATTGTTCAAATAATGTGCTACAGTTAATACCAGCCGACGAGACTCATAATTTCAAACAAACCAGCAAGTAAAGTAATCCATCTATTTGTACAACCTGAATCAAGTTTCGAGTTATCGACACAGACTTTGATCACCGGCCACCGGACAAATGTAATCAACTGGCGATACTATGTGTGTGTGTGTGTGTGTGTGTGTGACAGTCTCCGAGTAGTGTATCCACTGATACCCGAGTCATTACAATGAGAGCCCACCTATCCTAACTGAGCACGCACTTAGCCTATTGCGCTGTTATCTGTTAAACAACATACAGCGATACAGATACGGCCCCTCTTAACAGTATTAGTTTAATGCCTACAAGCATAGTGTTAGCTCTGTATCAGAAGAACGTAAATAAAAACTACGATAAAGGCGGAAGATTTAGAACTTTAACTATCTTATTTCCTTTTTTTCATATAACGGACTCACATCATACAAACGAGGTTACCATATCAGATCTAATAAACGTTTCCCGTGTTTCTTATCTCTACACAGTGTTTTACGTCGACTAGAATCATACTAATCGTAACAAGCAGCAAAGAAACTATACAAAATAATTATAAAATCTGCTGAGCCACGATTTTAGTTTCCCACCTACGTGTCCGTCTGCGCTAGGTGTGTCTATGTCAGATGGCATGTATCGGCGGCCAGCGTGGCGGCGCGCGGCTCGTCTAGCAATTACCGTAAAAGCCTTTCTCAGTAGTTACCTCCGGAGATCAATGGGCGGCCCCGCCATGCACCGCACGCTTCGAACATACAACCTCTATGTTGATTACATACATTCACTTAAAAAGAGAGCGCTTAATCTATTGCTTGGTATTTCAAAGTATATTGAAGTTTATTTCGTTCACGTCTTATATCGAATAAATTATTTTAAAATAACTAATAAGTTAATTAAGTGAAGCTGTATAAAAAACGTATTTTTATTATTATTTAGATATTTAATTTCGTTTATCATTTCTTCTCAATAATTCCCCTGGGTTCACCTCCATCTGCTGAACAATCCTACCGATTGTGTTTACAACAATGGTGAAGAGGTGTTAAAATAAACAAAAAACTAATTGTGACAGTGTGTGGGAAACAACATCAGCCCCTTTAGATCGCGGAAAACCTTTGATAAAGTGTTTCACGCGAGTCAAGTAGCTAGTAAATTAGTTCGTTATAATACAATCCATCTATATCCCTTAATGAAGTACATGCAAAACTATTCCAAAAAGAAATGACGTCACTCACTTGTAAGTTACTTCTTAATGTCTCAATCTAATGGCAGGTGGAGCGGCCGCGTCGGCGCCGGCGCGCGGGTCTGTGTGATTCTAATAGTTCACCATTAAAAGCAAAATGCTTCCCGTGATTTAGCAACCCCTAACCCACGGTAACTTGTGACTCACACATGTAATACATTCTCAAGCGGAGTTTGGGAAAGATTCAACAAAGTTTTATTTACACGTGACTTCAGATTACCATTATACAGTTTCATAAATAAAACTCGATATAATTATCGATACATTTTAATAATCAAATAATTCATATTTCAGAAGGCAGAGACAAGACACGGCTCGCGTAGCATCTTGCTACGATATTTCGTAGCAGATGTAGCTCGTTATATTCATCAGAGAATGTTTAAATGTTATGGTATTAATATCTTTTTATCATTATTATTTACCCGTAAAGCGATTTATGAGACTGGATTCAATGTAATACAATTTGGATATCTTAAAACAAAAAAAATCTACTTCATCGTACAGAAGCCTAGTTATGTACAATGTAAAAAGTGATTGTCAACCATTCAGACGTGTCGCAATCTCCATGTTGTACAAGTGTATATAAAAGGGGGCATACAATGTCCGCTCGGTGACGAGCTAGAGTCCTGTGAATTATTCATGGGCCCCGGCGCGCGCGGGACCTCGCTCGACGCACGCTTTTTGATTTTAACATCAATATATGCTTCGTTGCTCCATCGAGTTGGGGGGGTATCATTTGTTTTTTGTATATTTAAGGTCATTTAGCTATAGTTAACAACATCGCGCCTGCATTGCCCGATGGAGTAGGCAGAGGTGCACAATGTGCACATGTTGTAGTACACTCTCATTTTGCCAGTTATGTTACGTTTTACTCGTCGTTGTAGCGACCACGACACCAACGAGGCAATAGCTATAGTTATTACCTCGTTATTATTAACCGTTAACACACGACACCGGCTAGTACCTATGTGACCTGCTGCAGAGCGAAGGCCTCTTCATTTGACAGAACCGAAACAATCATGTACGATCCGCTGTGGTTACCGAACACTTTACACTGTTTAATAACAAATGCAGAACTTATCGTGGCTGCAACCATTTGCATATCAATCTGAATCGTAGAAGTCATCTATGCTTACACATAATTATTACAACGTCGATAGGCACACACTGATGGTGTGTCTTGTGTCCCGAAACCTAAATTGTGATTTAATTAAAATAGTGACTAAATTATTGGCCTGTATGCAAAATTAAATAAGCATTAGCTACTCTTTGTTCGTTCACAAAAACTCTAATTCAATTATTATATGCTGTACTCATTATTTTTTAAGAATCGCATATAATATATTAAATAGATAACTATTGAACGACACTAGTAGCTATAACATACAACAACAATACAACCTAATACAGTGATCGGCAACCAGTTATGTAATGGGCGATGAACACAAAATGGCGGGTGGCGCGCGAATTATCAAATTATATATCGAACAAGGAGCCCTAATACTGTAAGTGGGGCTAGGGCTGTCGCGGACGTGACGTCACGCCGGTGAAAGTGTTGTTGCGCATCTTTAGGTATAGGTGTGGCCATTACTGTAAGTAAAATACCTTCACCAAGTCTCTGACTCTTCACAACGATACAAACATTTCTACAGACATTAATTACGAAGCCGTGTTCCCAGTG
Source organism: Abrostola triplasia (assembly GCA_946251915.1). Classification (NCBI taxonomy): domain Eukaryota; kingdom Metazoa; phylum Arthropoda; class Insecta; order Lepidoptera; family Noctuidae; genus Abrostola; species Abrostola triplasia. The sequence goes on along the minus strand of OX276434.1, from coordinate 115,450 downwards.
CGCCCAGTCTATTACAAATGACATATTTTATTTTTAGGCATGTTCATATGGCGTGATCTTGACACTAAGTAAATACCTATAAATAATCGCCATTTTTTAATATAGTTAAATATTGACGACCTGATTAGCGCAGTGGCTAAGCGATTGAACTGCCGCGCTAAGGGTTGCGGGTTCGATTCCCGCACGGGGCAAAACTTTGTGCGAACCACAGATGTTTGTCCTGAGTCTGGGTGTTTGTGTATGTGAATATTTCATGTTTGTGAAACGCACCTGCTATACAGGAGAAATTCCTAGTGTGGGGCGACGTTTTATTAAAAAAAAAAAAATTGTAAATTTACCATAGTCTGCAATAATTAAGATTCTTGAAATGGGCTTTTAAGCTAAGGATGTCAAATATAAACTTTGAAGTCAATTCTTGTTTAAAAAGATAAAAGGTGGATAACTTTGTTTACAAAGGATTGTAATCATAAAAATAAAGAAACATTACCTAATGCTGTTAGGGTCACCCCTAACACAAAAGTTAACAAGATCGGAAGCAATTTTCACTACTGACAGCCCTAACTGGTCGAAACAAGCCAAAGGTATCCAATCACTTTCCGTAATTCGTATTACAATGCAATAAGATTCATTTTAGCGTGCTTTTAATATTGCGTAGATGTGAGATGAAAGCCAAGATGATTGCATTTGACGAGGTTACAGCAGATTATATGAAGAGAGGGGTCGGCAGGGCGCCGCGCGAGTCATCTAATTATATAGGAAGCTCTCGGGTGCCTGCGCACCACGTGACGCGGGCGGCCCGCGCCTGGCAGGCTGCAGGACTCTTCTCCAGGTGTAGGCGGAGTACTTCAAGCGACAGGCAACTAAACAGAGTGTTCTCTCATATGAATTAATGCGTTACCTTGTTGTTAGTTTAGACGTTGTGGAAGATTTCCAATATCCCAGACAAAAATGTTCTTTTTGAAGCCACGGGACTATGGTTGGTAAATAATAGTGTCTTACCTTACTGATCAGGTATCTGAGTATATCTCGCGTTAATCACGCATGTATTCCTAACAGTGGTAGGCAGACTAGAAGCCAAAGAAGTAGGTATGCTGATTCGTTCTTGGCGTATAGCCAAACTAAACACAAATAAATTGAGGCGATATAGGTATCTTATTGCTATATCATCGGCCAGAAGACGTTCACTGCTCAGCGAAGGCCTCCCCCTTTAGGCCTTTAGTGCTATATACTTACTGAATATTATGTGATGGAAGCACCCAATAACTTTCTTTATTAAAATCGAAGATAAGACCTGTCGACAATTACCTCTACACGAAACAAACCAACTTATGGTTTTGTCCTACGACTTCCACCACTCATACACCACCAATATCACCATTGATTCTCGCTAAACATGAGTAATGTGCATGCATTTACATAGGCGTGGTGACGTCACGGCCTGAATGACTCGGTGACGTCATCACGCGCGCGCTATGTACAGCGCGGCGCGGCGCAGCTCGCGGAGACTCCTCCCCGACACGGGTACCGACAGAAACAACAACAAGCACTAGACTCGCTCCTACTTCACATGTCTCTAATCCATAATTACCCAACATTAAAAATAAATTTATAAGTGTCTTGTCTTGGTACATATCTTTTATGTTAAGGAAGTAATATGTATTGTAAATACTGTTTAAATCTAAAGTAGAAAGGATAGTTAATCAATAGAACATTTATCAGGACCTAATTATCATTTATAGGTAGGTATTCGACACATTAAATAGATCAATTATTGTGAAATAAAATGAATGACAAATGCAATGTCGGTCTAATGTACTAATATATTTTTAGAAAACAAATACATTCATGGTACTTTTTAACGGATTCACCAGTAGGCATACAATAAACAGCAATAATTACCACAATTATTATAAAGGTATGACAAATCTATTCATATGAGAACCATCCAGCACAGCCCCCGCTACGTAGTACATACTCGAACATAACATGAGTTTCAACAAAGCTCATCAGACGTCACTATGTAGTATGTAGGCGTCAAGTCTGAATGCGATTCGCGTTTTTGTTTTAGTTCTCTAAGCATGTGTGTGTGGGTGTGTGTGTGGTATGTGCTGTGTGCCTGTGTGCTCCATTCACTCGGTCGCCGCTCACTTGACGGCGTTGGACTTGTAACAGTAACTAAATATTGTTTGTACTTCGGCACGAGCCTCCTCGTGTTCATATCGGCATGATCTAATGGTCTCATCAATAAAATGTCGCGATGTAGAGTTTGGCTAGTGAACTACACTAGCGTGCAAAACTAAAATAATACTACACTTTTAAAATGTATTTGTATCTAACTTATAGAGATTTGAAATAAGAACATTTTGTAGCAAAATTTATCAGCTTTCTTTCAAACCTAATACATTAGTAACATTTTAACTATTTTAGTCATTTTTATTTACTTAAAAAGTGATGCAATTTTAACAGTGTGATACTTAGTTTTGCAGGTCAGTGTAATTGACCGTTCAGTGCATCCGATGTAGATACTTCAGGATCTACTGTATAATATAGGTAATATAAAAATAATATAGATAACAACTAAAATATAATTATTACATTGGTAAAAACATCAATGTTATTTCCATATAGGTACTTCATTTTACACAAAATAAAAACGTAAATGTCTTTTAACGTGTACATTTAGAATGAGAAAAACTTAATAGAATAAATATGTCTAGTTATATATTTAATATTATTTTATCTTTATCAGTCATTTGTGTGCCGAGCTATTCTAAAGACATCATTTACGAATTCGCTTCTAAATCCGCGGTGAGATTCTACACTAGCGCATAGGCCATAGCAAGGTGACGTGCGACTTGCCTTTTGAGATGATGTTAGTGTTCCAGAATAGTATAGCTGGCATCACTAACACAACTCATCTATATAGGTAGCTCTCAGTTTAGTTAACTCCGAGTCCATAAACTGTGAAACGAGCTGAAGGTTTTTACTATCAAGTAAAACTGCAAAACATAAAATAAACATCAGCAAACTAATCCCGGAACGTTCGGGAATACCAATAAACCTGAATATAGTTCAATAAGCAGTAAATACGGTCAGATATTGGTTGACTAACTAAACAATCAGACAAACTATTTACCTGGTTTAATGTCTCTGCACAATAATATACAATCGAATCAGAAGAAATCATATGGGCGACCTTCTTTCTTTTTTTGAGTACTTTAAGTTTATCACATGTTGTCGATTTTATTTAAAAGTAAAGGTAGAGTAGTAGTAGGTCTTTAAAGGTAAAGTGACCTCATTACAATACTTTACATTACTAAAAAAGAGTGGGTGTCCGAATTTGCTCATTAATTGACAATCATAGGAACTCATCATAAAAAAACATCAATATCACCATTAATACCTAGTACCTAACTACCAGCCATGCTTCTCCCCGTTTTGTTGTGCTGAAGCCGATATAGAATCTCATTGTAAGGAGGTACACTTACATAATAGACATTAATTTTCATAACATGTATATCTCTTTACCCTGTAAATGGTCTCAGTGTAGTTTCACATATTAATACGTGAATCGAAACCTCGCACACAAGAATGTTACATTTAGTATAACTAATGTTTATACAGAAAAGAAGTGCAGAAAACTAAAATGAATAACAAGTTAGTTCACCAAATGGTCGACATTAGACCTCTGGGTGTCCAGCGACAATTAAGTAGTTAATATTAAAGTTTAAGATGTAGGGACCGAACCACTATGAGTTTGTTTAGAAACACTCGAGTGTTGAAATTTTGTCTCCCTGTGCACTGGGCAGTTATCGTAGATATGTATAGATTATGTCCATGTGTGTATAATGGTGTCCCCATCTACCAATGAATGTGTGACTTGACGCAAACGTGGACGATGCCAGCATATTTAGCGTTGCCGCACAGCAGGTAGCCCTGAAAGTCTTATAAATCGACATCTAATTAATATTAAAGGATGGTAGAGCTTAGAGGTCTTCAGAAACAGAAGTAAATTCAGTTAGCTGTCTAATAAGTAAACAGTTACTTATTCAATGTCACGTTGTGAATGGTTGTGAATTCTTTCACTAATATTTTAAATGTACTTTTAGGGTGGACATTGTGGGCACAGGCTCCTTTTATCTCGAAAAAGACACAAATTAAAATCCGCACATCATAAATACCTAAACCAACATAAATGAGTGTAGTAGGTGTTGGAGGGTCCACCTGTAAACCTGTATGAATCCATTTAGATATGCAATTCTTTGAGTTTAATTTCGGTAAAATGACCTCTTTGGTGTCCATACTTAGTTATTTGCCGAAGATTAGGTATATTGTTTATCGTTGTCTGTCGTAACCTACAGTTTAGGCATTGAGTTATTAGTAACGACAAATCAACTTAGACTCAGCCTCGTGAAACAAAACTTACTAACACAGCACCGCGTTTCGCTTTAGAGGATATCTTAACTTTTATATACCTGCCATTTTCACGAGGTCTCATGAGCTCTACACACACAAACACTAATTATTTACACAATGCACCACACATACAAATGGGGTCCGGTTTTCAACTACAATATATTTGTTTCTTGTCAACATCTTTTTTTTAATCATTGTTGACACCTTTTAGGCAATCATACAATAATAGCCTTATATAAATTCATCAGCGTGCGAGGGCTCTGGTGACCTGCAAACACAGGTTTTTTAAACCTACCTCAGGTAACAGTTTCACACAAAGTTACCTGGTTTATTGTAGCATTATTGTTTTTCTAATTCAAGAAACTTCTTTAAGAGAGAATATATGTATTTATTATTATTAATATACATCACCTATCAGTTAATACAGTTTAGTTAAGGGATAATAAATTGTGAGGTGCACGTAGAGCCTGCTCCAATACAAATACCTGCCATAGCACGTGGTGCGCACCTTGGGCGGCCAGTCTCGCTTCCAACCTTGTTGATGACACAATCTCGATGGCTCTAAACGATTTATTTCCATGTGAGTGTTATCTCACGCTACTGCAACAAACCAGAATAGTTCAAATACACATTCATCACTGATTTGCGTTCACACAATATATAATATATTAATATATTCTCAGGTTAAACATGAAAAAGTTATCATTGTTATAAGAAATAATCTGAATAGCGGATTACGAATACACTTTAACATCTGTCATGGGGAATGCGAGCACTAAGAGGCGGCGTTCTCTGTGCGGGCCCGGGTTGAGACCACAGGCTCATCCATCGGCTAAAGATGGAGGATGATATACTCAGTATAACTTCTTGGTAAGTAAACAAATATATAGTGGCCACAAAATCTCCCAAGCTGGAATCAAACCTGTCTTAACGTTTAAAAGACTTAGATATCTTCTTCAAAACAATCATCTTGTTAGTTCTAAAGATCGAACCCAGGACCGAGATCGGTGCAGGTTCATAAACACGAACCTTCATTACTACTTTCTTTACCACTCATAATGTATTTTAAATTTTGACTTGATGTTTAAAACATCAAACAAAAAGTAATAAGAGAGGCCTAAAGTTATTTGCAAGTGAGAGCAGTACATAACACAGGTATTTGTGGGCGAGTACATAAGTAAGCAACATTAAAAGCAGCCGGCTCTCCGCCGAGGGCCCGCATTACCAGCGGGAGGCACCACCCCACTCGCCCTCCCGCTCGCACACAGCACTCTGCATGCCTCCGTCACCGTCACACGCGGTGCAAAAAGAAATCATTTATAGCAAGAAAGGTGTAGTATATCATTAACTTAAATAATTATGTAGGCGAACTCGCGGCGGCCCCGCAGTCCGCAGAGTTTGACGGCGCGTTAACGTTACAGACTCCGCGGTGAGTGTTGCGCAGTGTAACGTAAACGCGCGCGTTCAACTTGTTGCAAGGCTGCGTGGTAAGGTGGTGTGGATAGTTTCATGATTACAGTTTCGCATAATGGAGTGCGGAGTGAAGTGACTCCGCGGCTTTAATCATTGGGGACATATTCCGCGCCCGCGACTTAAAACGGGAATTATTATTTTCTGTTCTTTATGTCGCTGGAAGTACTCGAGCATTACATAATGAAACGCGATAAGTACATGACAATTAAAATTATTGTCAACTTTTTAACGTTTAAGAGCTTTTACTGAAGCCTGAAATTCAAGGTGTTTGCATAATGATGGCAAACAAGAGTCCTGTTAAATTAAAGTAATTATTTAATGAATACGTCAAATATCCCATATAAACCATTAAAACGTCATTATTAATTCACAAAATATAAAATTGTTATATAAAATTGTAGTGTGGTAAGTTAGTAAGTAAGGTGCTCTACGAACGTTAAACGTTCGTAGAGCACCTTAATTCAATTGCAGCATCCCAACCAGTTAAACCTCACCACATTATTTTTGCATACCATAATGGTAATTTAGGTGCAAGGATTCTCCTAAACATGTACCAAACATCTTATCATAATAGTACATAATATGTACATTAATGCAAATCAATGATTGTATTCTACTCACATTTAAGTTTTAACACATTATATAAAGCAGACACAATTATAATGACCAGTAACAGTAGTTACATTTCCGCGTCGAGTGTCACTGCCTACCGCCTCCTTGATACATCTTCTTGAGAAGCTGCATGAAGAGATTATAACTGTGTACATTACGGTAGAGCTGTATATTTATAATAGGTTGCCATTTGCGGCGTGATCGGTAACTGAACTACAACAATGTACGTTAATAATATATAATTGAGTGTAGCGTAACGTGTGTATAAATATTAATAGATTAAGAATAGTATTTTAAGTATAAATAGTATTTAAGTTTCTGAACTGTCGCATTAGGACAACTCCTGTAAAGATAGTTTAAGCGGATAATAAATAAGATCAAGGTACCCCAGGTACTTTGGTGGTCAGTACCGGTAGGTAGTTCTTCAGTGAACGTGGTCATAAGGTGCAATAGGAATTCCTACAACAAAATAAAGTAAGATAATAATAATACGTAAACCTTGTAAAATTGTAGTTTGCGAATGACCAAATTACCAGACACGACTTGAATAGTCTACCTACTAAGAAAAGATTGGAATTCTTCGGGAAATTTTGTCCTGAAAATTGAGTTGCAATCATTTCCCGATGACTTATAATAATATAACAATAATAACAGTCTATAATTGTCACACTAAAGTGCAAAGGCCTCTCCTCGAATATTCACTATTCGAGGAGAGGCCTTTGCGGATTGAGCATTGATCACAACGTCAGTTCACCGTGGGTTAGCGATTTCATATAAATAAATCTGTTTCCTCACGACGTTTTCCGTCACTGAATTATAATATAGGTACCTACCCACTTAATATTTTAGTACATTATGTTAGGACTTAGTTACAGATATAAGACAAAGAAGTTCCACAAGTGGCGGTGCAGTAGCGTGCGCCCGCGAGCCACAGATAGTGGGCAGGTAATCCAGTTCAAATAAGGTTTTGTTACAATATAAACCGAACTCTGTTAACTCATTAATAACCACCGTCAGTCAGACACCAGTAGTTATTAATGAGTTAACAGAGTTCAGCAGGCAGGCATGTCTTCCTTTTGTTTTTACACTGTGTACGACCAATTATTATAATATCCAATGATAACTTAGTATAAAGCAATAAACAGAACATGATCATTTACCTTTTTACGTACTATTTACGTTCTACAGAAGAGTTTCTCTACTCATTTAAACAAACAGCTTAACATATTAACTAGGTTTTTTAACATATATAACAAACAAATAGTTGTTGAGTATTAATATTGTAACCCAACAAACTGTTGTCAGTGCAAGACTGGACCAGTCTTTGGTCACCATGTGGCCATCTACTTAGTGCATCACGGAATCATCTTTGGTATCTGGTTGCATCTTATGTGATGCCGTTATATATTTCGGAGATCCAGGTGATACAGATTTTAGCCCAACTGTGGTGGGACCTGTGGATAATATTATATGACATAAGTTTCGTATATGTAATAGTATTTATGAGACGAAACCATTACGCTTTTTATTTGGCTTTCATTGAGAGCGATTTTAGTTGTCTGTCAATTGACAAGTGGGTATTTTTATTTGGCTATAAAACATTGCATTGCATTGTAAGGTCGCCGGTCGCAACATTGTACCGTCAACAGCAAAAATAAAGTGACAGTATCTACAAATGTTTAATGTTCATAGTAAATAGTAACGTATGCGCAATGCGCATGCGTCTAAAAGACACGTACGATAATGTTCAATAAAGTATATTATACTCTACGATGAAGGCTACAACCTTAAGTTCGATCCTTGAATGCAGATATGGATGCTGGCAACATTGAAAAATACTGAAAACTAGTTAATGGTATCCTTGACCAGATTCGGAGGGTTTGAATACAATTTGGCCGTGGTCTAGGGTTTGCCCGCCAGCAAGGTCCTAATGGGTTGACTATTTAGAGCGCACCAACGTAGGTATCTACTATTAAGAACCTTCGTTCGGGGATGCTCTCTTGGACCTACAGTATAACCGTAGTTATGTTATAGGTGTTAATGTAATAGGGGGCGAGCCTATTGCTAATACCCAGACTTAAAGCTTATACTGAATATCACCTAATAGAAAAACACATTACCACTTTGCCCGACCTGGAAATCGAACCCAGGACCTCACGCCCAGCAATAGCGCTTTGCGATAAGCAGACCAACGAGGCTGACATATCGTGTACCTTTAGTTATCTTATAGAAGATGGGTGCAGACAACATGCCTAGAAGGTACGCGGGTTTTACCTGATGGGGGGTAACAAAGACACATTATGTACCTACCACGACACAGCACACCTCGTCTCAATCTGATGATGAGGTTAATAGCCCACATTGTATCCGCCCTCCCCCGCGCCCCGTGACCCGCTCCGGGCGGCCTCAGGATTACCATATCAAGGAGCTGTCGATCACGCGACCCTTCACACCTCTTCCCCCTCAAATTCACCATTTCTCCCTCGTCCTAACGAGATACATTTAGATCCTTTAGTATGGAACTACGAAAAAAATTAAATTATTATGTAAGCATAACAACATCACGCCTGTATTCTCCGAAAGGGTAGGCAGAGGTTCACATATAGTACACCCACATATCGCCAGTAATGTTTTTGGTCCCATTGTAATAGGGGGCGAGCCTATTGACATCAATCAGGCACAAATCCAGACTCCGTGCTGCTACTGAGAATAACCTTATGGAATAACTCAGTAACTGCAGGCCCTCGTGCTTAGCAGTCTCACTTAGCAACCGGTAGACCAAAGAAGCAGTCATTATGTACCTAACCTATAATCTATATATACTTACTCAATACTCAACTTAGGTGGTAGGTGAAAATGAAACGATACACATTTGTGGACCTCGTGGGGCACAACAAAAGACAATAATTAAAGGATGAAAAGGACTTACAGACTAACGTATACAAATACAATTTAATTGAACATACATGATACAACACATACACAATCACATTTTACATATTGTTAAGATATAATATTCTTTGTTATTACTGTTATTTTTATTGTAAACTAGCTGGCCCGGTGAACTTCGTGCCGCCTTCTCACCGTTTAAGCCTTCCCTGGACTTCTACGAGTGTTATAAGACCAACATTAGCCAAATCTAACGACTATCTAACGAGACTAACGAACATCAATTCATTTATATACGAGTATATAGATTTTTATTCGATCTGTGTAAATTTATCATTCAAATATTCATTTATTCTGTAGGTAGGTAATAGCATTTACTGAATAATAGTCTTTTAATTTATTCGTAAAAACAGTCATCCTTTTTTCATTTACTTTAGACTACTAATTTAAGTATATAAGATACATTAGTCAGGTATGGTTAAAGAGATTTTAAAATTGTATGCTTGATTGCCCTTAAGTCAAACTACTGCCAATGATGTGTTTTTTTTTACTAGTAACAACACCTGACTTACTTCACAATCAACAGAACAAACAAACTTAAATCACATAAGGAGCATCGGGATATAGCCCTACAAAGATATTTCAGGATGAACCGGTGAAACTTACCGACTACTAACAGTTGCCCCGATAAAGTCACCCCACAGACTAAACTCTTACCGGCTTGACTTTCTTGTAGGAACTGTTAAAATGATTTTCAAAAGTGCCTGTAATAAGTTTATCTATACGTAATTATGAATTTTGTGAATTTGTATATGGAGGGTAGGTGTTTTATCCAACAACAGCATTCACCTGAAAAAATATTTCAGCATGAAACATACATTATTCCTAATGGACTTGGGCTAAATACATAATTATATTGTTATCTTGTTGGTATTAAAGTTTTCACGGCCTGCGAGTTTGAGATTACTTGACTGAAAAATTACAATCGCAATGTTCACGTCTTAAGTAATAAATCAAACAGACTGTTCAGTATGAGATCCTTTACATAAGCGGGTGACCACGGATTCGCTTGTTACTTGAAGTGACAAATTGCCTCTCAACGAATTAAAGCAATATGTAAATCGAAGCCGTGCTTGTTATTCTAATTAGTTGTGCCTAATGAAGTGAACGTAAACCACTCTAGCAACTTGTTTTGTGTCGCTATCAATATTCGCACGTCGATTGATCATATCATCACGCCTTTTAGTGTATAAGTGTGGGGTGGAAGTAAAAAGACGAGTTATGGTACCTACATAAGCAGGCGGTCAACCATACTACCTACTTGTTGAGTGGATATTTAAGAAAAATCTTTAATCTATTCAAGGATCACACCAGAATTCCCTGTAGGTATGATAAACATTATTTATTAGTCACAACATGTCTACAATTTGGTTGTGTCATTTCAAGACATACAGACGTTTAGAAAAAACAATTATACAATATTAATCAATGAAGAGTATTCAATTATTTGTTATAATTAAGTAGATTCACCTATTATTTTTAACGGCACGGGTATTCCTATCGACTCATGTGTTAGAGACCTTGGATTAAACATTGACACTACATTAAGCTGGCGTAATCAGGTTGCAAGTGTCAGCCAGAGGGTAACTGGTGTACTGCGCGCTCTTTATCGGCTAAAAAATCTTCTCCCTTCTCATACTAAAGCAATGCTTGTGCAGACCTTGGTCCTCCCAATAATCGACTATGGTGACGTGTGCTACTTCGACCTGAATGCAGACTTGCTCAACAAATTAGACCGTCTTCTCAATAACTGCATTCGATTCGTCTTCAATTTGCGGAAATATGACCACGTATCTGTTCATCGATCGCTGTTGAAATGGGTACCAATTCGACAGCGCCGATGTATTCGGGCATTGACTACTCTCTTTTCTTTACTCGACTCTCCTAATTCTCCTTCTTACTTATCTTCCCAATTTCAATACTTGTCCTCTAACCACAACAAAGCTCTTCGTTCTTCACATAATCGTCTTCTACAATGTCCCTCTCACCGCTCTGATTTCGTGCACTCTACCTTCTTCGTACAGTCCATTCTTCTGTGGAACGCCCTCCCTGTTGAAATCAGGATGGCTAACAGTCGGTACACATTCAAGAAGAAAGTTCGGGCATTTTTTTACAATAAGTCTCTGGCAGTGTCATCTCAGCTGTGATTATCTCTTCCCTTCTTTAATTAGCAAAATCACAGTTTCCACTCTATTTAGTTATTTAGTCTATGTATGTATAAATATTATTATTTATAATATGTAGTAATGTATCTATGCATGTATATCGTATTTAGTTTATGTATTAGTACATACTTTATTTTTATTTTTGGTTAATGTTTGTCCCCTTTGTACACTCAGTGCATCTACCACTGTTCAACTCTGCATCACCCTAAGGTTGACTGGTAGAAAATGCCTAATGGCATTAAGTCCGCCTTTGTACAAATGTGCATCAAGTATAAATAAATAAATAAATAAATAAAATTCACTTACAGAATAGTAACATTTGCAACACAGGCATATTTATATAGCGTTTAAATTGATTAATATTGAATGCCTTGCAAGGGTCAGGTAGCTTGTTGCAGATATTAGAAGCCCTACGGAGAATACTTTTACTGAGGAGTGTTGTCTTTGCAGTCTGCATACATAGTCTATGACAGGCACGGCGATTGCGAACAATTACGTAACTTAAGCTAATGCGCTGTCTTTCAAGTATATATTGCAGTCTGTTATGATGTGAGTCATAAGAAACAAATATTCCTTAAGATTTTAAAATTAAAGCACGCTTTAAAAATAATGTCTTGTATTTGAAAGCGACGAATTGAATCGAAGGTCATGAAAAAAAAGAAAGCAAGCAATATCCTTTACTGAATAGCCCCTTATACTGTTTTATTTTTATGTTATTTTAGCTCCTTGATACAAAATTATTGTAATGTCGTCAAAACCAGAAGCACATAGAGGTGCCGGTTACTTCCATACAACAATACGAAGTAGCTTAAAGATAAAGATACATTTATTTGTTTGAAGCTTGTATTTGTTACATTTTAAAATATGGTGTTCCAATTGATTTTGTGGTATCAACATGTTTGGTCCAAGATTTGCTTGCTTTATCGGTCACAAATAAAGCTAACTAGAGAATAAAAGAGTGTTCAAATTATTTTTCATTTTATAAACTACTTCTATTCTTATATTTTGGACATAGTCTGTTTGTGATGGTGACTAACTGATTCGATAGAAATAGAAAGGCTGAGTCATCAGATTCGGTGGCACATTACTTATAGGTACCTGCGCATACAGGTAGCGCTTGCGTGCCAGGATAATTATGATGATAATACCCATCTATGTATAATGAACAATCAATCAATGTAATAATCCCTTTCAGAATGTTGTCTGTGTCGATCCGCCTTTTCGCATTAGATTCCACTTGCAACCTTAACCGCGTGATATATTTTACCACGGGTGATTTATTTTAAGGGTTAAAGAATAGCCTACATCATTACTATAATATATATATGTATAACTTTGACTTAAATATCAAATCTTACGAAATTACTAGCCAGCACTAAATGAATTACACCAAGAAAAGTTGAAGAATTAGGTGAGTGCTGGGTGTTTATTAAGTAAAAACAAATAAAAGTTTTTAGAATTAAGTTGTAATTTATCTACGCTTCGTTAGGAAACACAAGGTAATGGTAGAAAATGTAAAAGCTGCCTAACGTTTTCGCCTTTTAAGAAATCTTAGGAAATATCTATAGAGCTGACATGTACTTCGCTAGTCGAAGACGCACATTAAAATCTATCGCGCGATAGTTCCTGTTGAACTCATCAAACGAGATCACACCAGCATGAGTCCCAGTCCAATGAATGGATGTAGTTCCTTTCCGTCGCCGAGGAAGCGAGTCTCATGGGGCCACGGCCCCTTCGTGAGCCTAATGAATAGCAATAGGCTTACAACCTATGACGTGGGATACGACTTATTAGTCCAGTCCCGGCAGCTTTAACTGTATTAATATAAAACGTTTTCTTTTATGTTTTATACGTTAAATAATAAACATAATGATATCTATCATGACCAAAAATCAATTAAAAAATAACGATAAAATCCGTAAACCTAGTTCTATAAGTTATTGTAGTAAAACCTAGTTCTATTTCAAAATAATAAACAGTTTACTTATTCCGAAATTTTAAATGTTAGTCGTTGGTAGATGTTACATGCATCCATGTGGTCGATAATTTCAGAAATGTTTATACACGGGTAGTTAGTTTATTTAACATAATGAAAGTGAGTTCTGTTCATCCTCATTTCATCTCTTTAGGGGGGCATTTCCAAGATCATACCTTCGTAGATGCCTACGATATAACACGTAGGTGTCAACGGCCAAAATTTCAAAGTTCTTTTTATAGTATATTCAGTCCACCCTGAAGGCCAATCTAAGTATTATAATTCTCGGGAGATACAAAACTTCTATGATAGACAGATTCTAGTAGGTATCTATATAATAAGCATGAAACCTTAGGACTATGCTAATTAGAACACTAGATTTTTTCCGATAAAGGGTTTAAATTCAAAACTGTGAATATAATAAATCCAGCCTCTCCTATCCTCACAATAATCCCTGGATGACCCATGGTTGAAGTACGTTGAAGCAAGCAAGTTGAAGCCATTGTATCAGTAACGATAGATTGTGGTCTTCTTAAGAAACTTAATAATCGAGTCAAAGACTTAAACTGAATTTAGAACTTAGTAAGTAGTTTTAGCATGAATTCCGCCGCCGTCGATACTAAAAGTCTGTTTTCGGACCTTGCTTAAGCTATATCGGACATAACTTGAAGGGTTTTTATTGCAGTAATAGGTACCTTCTTCTTATAGTATAGTTGATGAACAACCTGGTGTCAGAGTTTAAACCGCCGGTAGGCCTCTGACATGGCTTTACACACCGTTGAAAAATCTCTCAGGTGTGCCGGTTTCCTCACGATGTTTTCTTTCACCGATTTCAGCAACTGAGAACTAATTTACACTATGCACATGAATTCGAAAAGACATTGGTGCGTGCCAGGATTTAAACTTGCGACCCCTGACTTGGCAGTCCAACGCTCATGCCACTCGGCTATCAATGCTTCGAAGTATTTTACTATAATAACTTTCGTGAGTGTTATCCATATTATCTACTATATATACCGGTTGTACTCACGTTGATATTCGGGAATGCCCGACTAGTTTCGGACTCTAACGGAGCCCTTATTCATGAGCAGGTGACGCGGCGGGGTCGCGAGCCGAACTGCGCGCACAACGCACCGCATACCGTTGCGCACGCGACGATGGTGGTGGTGTTGGCGGCGCGGCCGGCGTAGAGTGCTGTCGTGCGTCTTCGTTGCTGGTCGTGTGTTCGTCGTGCGGCCAAACGTTGGTGCATACCGTGCTAATTGTGTCACACTCAAGACTTACAGTATTGCTGGAGGACGTCTTAGCGAGGGCCGGTTTCCAGGCAGGTGGCAGTGTCCAGCCTATATCTCTGTTGAAGTTCGGGCGGCGGCTGATCTCGATCGCTTCACGTACTTTCCGCGGCACGAAATATTTCTCCTTCGCTAGTACGGAGGCCTTATCAAATCTGATAAAATGAGCCGCGCCCGATACTGAGTGTTCAGCGACTGCCGACCTGTTGCTGTCCATGCTCTTCATGCAGCGTATGTGCTCCTGCAGTCGAGTCGAGATGTTGCGGCGTGTTTAAACGGCCGAAACTAGTCGGGCATTCCCGAATATCAACGTGAGTACAACCGGTATATATAGTAGATAATATGCTTCGAAGTAGTAGGTATCTATGTCAAATAATCCGTCACATACTAAGTTGTACATTTTTCAGAGATCCTAACTAAAATTACAATAAATAGGGAATCTGGGAAACATTCGCAGCCCCACCTCGGTGTCTTGTGTCGCTTGTTTCTGTTTTATGGCACTGTCAGTTTTTATAAAACATAATGCGCTGAAACATTTCAGATGATGGTTTACAATTTACATAGAAAAAAATTGTAACCTAATTTTAATCGCATCGTTATACACCTATAGAGAAAGATAGCGATTTCAAAATAGCCAATACGACTCTAACTACCAGAACATAAATGCAATAAATATTGAAGGGAAACGATAAAACACACCCAGTCACACGGTTTGTAAAGTTAAACCATATCAAATGTTAATACCTAGACGTTTGTCTTCATGATTGTAACGGCTGCGACAACCTTACTCTAGTTAGTAGATACTCACAACTACTAACTTGTTTTGGAAAACCAATATTTCTAAAATAAATTCTTAATGAAAGAATTAAATAATAATTATTATGTACCAATATTAATGTATTTAGATATGATTTACATCATTTGCATTATTCAGACTGCTTAAATTGAACAATTATTCAGTATGCAAGAACCACACTGATCAAGCGGGCGACATGAACATGAGCGAGCAAAGCATAAGCTGCCGAGGTCTCCCGTCGTCAACAACTCAACACACACTCGTGTACCACAATCCTGAGCGTTACACTTGCCTGCTAATAATAATCAACCAGTCGAGCTGGAGGGCTCAGGTTCCTGCGACCAGGTCAGACGAGCCTTATTATAATTAGTTGCGGTCTCCAAACCAAGGAATTCATCTAATTTTGTTAGTTTATGAATTATATTCTTGGAGGTGGCCACAAGTAACGAGGTAACTATTCCTGTTTTATCTCTGTAGTGTTTGGCTCAGGCTGCCACATAGATATTTACCTAATGAACGCCGTATAATTTAAACGTTATGAAACATATAAACGATAAAGATCGTTAACATATTTCGCTCCCAACAAATCTAAAGATTATGCAAAATGAATCATCATAGCCCATGTGAATCTCAAAAGGACTTCATTAGGCGCAAAAATATCGTCGTAGCCGTCGGAGGCCCGGCGTGCGCGGCGGCGGGCGGCGGGCGGCGGGCGCTGCGTGCGCGAATTATGCAATTTCATTTCAATTTGCGACCGCAAAGACTTCGCGAGGGCTTGGCGCCCGCGGGGGTGAGGCACGCCGCGGGGCGCTCAACCCCGGGGGGAGGGGGAGGTGGCTATTAAGGCGGCTGCACACACGACGAGCCGCAGTTTTTACGCCACCCTCCGAAAGCCTCCGCGCGACATTACACCCTAACACCACTACTTAGAATCGAATCGGCCACGAGGGCGTGTTGATTAAATTATTTCTACATTATTTGATTCGCCACCTCTTTCAATATGGCGGCAAAAAAATCACCGTGGCGTGGAGAGCGCGCCACAATAGCATGCTCTCACCCAGACTGGACGGGGAAAGGATTAATTAGCGAAAAGTCTATTGTGGCGAAGTACGCACTTAGCGCTAGGTATACAATATGTAGACTTCCACCTTCTAGAATCTAGAAAATAACATAGGAACCTACTAAAACAGAAAAGAAGATGTGTTGAGCAAGCCTGCAGAAGTGTGTGTCATGATGAAAGCTGCTGCATATACAAAAGCATGGCTCCCGGTGCTAAGCCTACAATAGGTACAAGAGTTATTGTATTGTAAACACCGTGCACTACCACTACTACCTGCAGGTATCTAAACTGAGTATGTTAATACTCAGTTTTTATCAAGGTGGTACAGTTTTATACCTCAATACATAATGTCGCTGAAAACTTTCCAAAGGCGTTTGTTAGCGTTACGAAACTATGAATTGAAAGGTATTAAACCATACGTAAGTGCCCATCTTGAGGAACAAACAGTGCCTAAATCCAGTGTTTAACAGCCGATGGAAGCTCCACGACTGTCTAAACACCACAGACACTCATAAACTTACATCAGCTGTAGACATGCTACATAATATTGTAATCTCTACTACCTGTTAAAATAAACTATATTTAAATATTACTATCAGATGTTACACCAATGGCAATGGCTCTGTTTGAGATCATCTCAAGTATCTTCAGGTACTAACAACCAGCTTGCTACCTGGTTGAAACGGGCTCCCGACCAAGTCACAGGATTTAATTAGGTAGGTACAAATCTGATACGAGCCTAATACCTATTACTTTTATATACCTACCTGGCCTAAAAATAAAATAATACATTGCAAACGAAACGAATCACTCATCCAGACAAACTGTAAGGCAAGAAAAACGTTCCCCAGCAGCGTATTAGGAACTGAACCGTCCGACACCGAAATGATCTTCATATTGTTAACGACGATTATTAAAAAATATTATAATGCCGTTTTCAGCTTGGCTTACCTACCAATAAGTGGAAGGTACCTATATCATTTATTAGATTATGTCTTAGGTCATAGTAAAATTAGGCAAAGTTTTATTTCTACCTAACTTTACCTACATAGGTAATTACGTAAACAGCTCGACTTGCAAAAAAGTAGTCTACTCTACCGAGACACTGATAGGCTACTACTAGCAATTATTAAGTAGTAATTTTTTTTTTGTCGTTAACTAATAACTTAAAAATTGTATTGTTTTTGTATAAAAGAGACCATTGGTATTTGTTGCTAATTCTTCTCCTAAAAAAATAAATTTTTGCTACCGAGCAACTAGAATTGACGTTTCATAAACGCCTGTGGTTTTTTTTATTGTATAAAACAAAAACAATTTGAAGTGGTCATACCATACTATTGTAAGGTACCCATCAAGTTAAGTACTCTGTAGGACACTAACACGTCGTAAGTAAATAGTTAGGTAGGTTCGGCGCACTCTAGGATTCTTGTAGTTTGGCCAATCTCTGCACCATAACATGATGTGTCACGTGTTGTCTTGTGACAATGTGCCCAAGACACACGAAGAAACTACCCGATTAACTATTGCCTGCAATACAAATACAATACCTAATTCAAACCTTGGCAACTACATCAAAAACTTCAATCTCAATAGGCTACCGCTCGGCCGCGCCCATTGCAATGCGCAAAATACTGTAGGGCGCCGATTTATAATTGTAAAAGTTTGTATTAATTATTTTTTGTCTTTATTTAGTTTGTGATATAAAATATATGTAAAGATCCCTGTCCAGTGTACCACATATGGTGGACAGCTATTCACGCTATTGTTTAACTATTGTGTCTACTTAGTGGACAGTGTCAGTCAACATTTATGGAACTGACTTGAACAAAACAGACAGGTAACTTCTAGTTTTTAAGGTTCCGTAACCAAAGAGTATACACGGGGTATAGGGTCCCTATTACCAAGACTTCGCTGTCTGTCCGTCCGTCCGTCCGCCTGTCTGTCCGGCTGTATTTCAAGAACCGGTATAGCTAGACAGATGACATTTTCACAAATTATGTATTTCTATTGCCGCTATGACAACAAATACTTAAAATAAATTAAATAATTAAGGGTATATTAAATAGGTACTTAAAATAAAAAAAATTGCCAAAAAATGGCGTTTTTTGGCTATTTTTGCTCGATTTCAATAACAGAGAGACCAGGACAAGAGAAAGTAAAAAAAGGTTGTAAATATTAAATTTGTGAACCTACTGTTGTTTACCCAATCAATGGTACGGAATCCTTAGTGCCGGTTTTTTTAATATATAGGAAGAAGTATATAATTATGGGGCTAAATTGCCAAATTGATGCTAAATTGATATCTAATTTTCGGTTCCAAAGTTGCCATTCCAGAAGAACCAGCTGGGAAACACCGCTGTAGGTATCACTTTGTAATGTATGTATGCAATATTTGAACATATTGTTGGAATAATGATTTCTATCACTTACGCGAATGTTACCTACACATTGAAATAAAACTAGGTTTACGGATGTTAATAATAATTAAAATGTAAAGTAGTTGATAGTATTTATTCAAATTAGCCGTTTAACACCTCAGTCTGCCCGTGACCATGAATGCTGTAAAGGATTCGAAACGTCGGGACCAAAAATCAATTAAAAAACCGGGATAAAATCCGAAAACCTAGTTTTATTTCCATATTGTTGAAAGTTTAAACTAATTTTAGACTGGCGCGGCGCGGCTCTAATCTTACTAAAGACTTAATCATTTTCTTTCTTCCTTAATAAAGCACTAGTCTAGTATAGCTACCATAGATTCTAGCACAGTGAATTTATTTATTATTGACTTAGGACCTCCACCACTGCCCTAAGTTTAAGATAGAGGACCATATCCGTGTTCATACACTAAGCCTAGCTGTCTCTACTATTCTGAAATTCATATCCCAATTAATGATTGAGTAACCCTACCGGGCGCGATCTACTCTCAGGAAATGACTCTGATAGTCACCTTCAAATTATATTATTCATGCTATACAACTTTCTTTTTCTTTCTTTTTCAGGAATAGAATTAACAGAATAGTCAGTAATACAATACGACATGAGATATCCAAAACATTGAGCTATAATCCACTAATAGTTCTACTAAACCTTGTATTGTCCCAATAAAAGGAAGTGACAGGCGAGCCATCAGTTAAACAAACGAACCAACACCAGATACTATGGCGCGGTGGATGCGGAAGACATGCGGGGGTCGGCGTGCACGGCGACGGCGGGGGGCGGCTGTTTGGACAGCGACACAATAGCGGCGGATACGAACGCGAAAACGAACCATTATAAGCGCGATAAAGGAACTTAAACATCTTTAAAAGCATTGAGGTGAGGTGTCGCGTCCCGCTCCCGCCGCGCCCTAATGACGTAAATCGAGACCGCACTCTTTTGTTTTGTTTCCGATAACCGCCGCAATCCGCTCCTTATTGGGTTACCGCCTTTAATCATTGACGCGCCGAGCTCTGTAACCGAGATGTGCTCCTAACGACGAGCAATCAATACCTACGCACCGCCCGCCACCCGCACCGCCGCCGCACCGCAGCCGCACCGCAACCGTACTACCGCTCGTCCGGAGACGATTGTGTAATCAATACTCCTTTGATTCAACCCAATAAAAGAATGAGTAATTGAATCCCACTCTGAAGATTGCACAAACTAGATGTCTTGTGTACGGAGGGGTCGTTTGAGATTATAAATTAAAAAGGCCACGACTCACTACCGACGCGGGTACTTTTAACATCAGTGAGATCAATCAATTTGGTTTAAGATGACAATAAGATTTCAATACTCCCTAATGATCCAACTAAAGTGATAATGGCGAATGTTAAAGAACTCAAGGCGAAACTTTTAATGACCTTACTTAAAATAAAACAACTATCGGAAGAAATCTTTAACAAGATATTATACCTCTAGGTACTGCATTAACTTGCCCGGTGTGTGGAAAAGCACTATAATAACAAGCTTTTAAATAATGAATGCATAATATTATATATAAGATTAGCTTCTTTACCCTACTGTGCATGCCGCTATAGTATTAGTAACCTTACGTAAGTATTGAAATAAAATAGGCTAAAGCTACTCGTGCCCATCATTGTAACTTCTGTAAGCCAGGATCTACCATGAAAAGCTTTAAGAACCATCGAAGCAATGAAGCTCCCCAGAAAATTACTCAACTGTCTTGGACCCCTTGGACGAAATTTATCATTAAAAGATATTATATAGGAGGAGTAGCAATGTGAACATGCATAAAGTCACGCCTACCTTCGAAAATATTGAGTGGATAGGTTTCCCTGAGGGGTAGGCAGAAGTGTATAAGACCTACACCCACATATTACAAGACATGTATGAAGACTACCTAAAGGAAAATCCCTGCAACCATAGAAATTACTCCATGCTGTAACACATTGCTTGACCTAGGATTTTTCAGGATTCAAACCTCGCGGTCAGGATTTAGCTCATGCTTAGCTCCGAAAGAAAGATAGTTGTGACTAACGAAAATATGCATAATATTAAGTATTATTTTATTATCTCATGTAATTCACTCAGTATGAAATTTTCATGAAACAGACACTACTCTTGTAGTATACTAGCTGCACCCCGCGGTGTTACCCGCTACATTTTTTCGAGATAAAAATTAGCCTAGTTTTAATCTAGGGTGTCAGCTACCTCCATATGAATTTTAGGTAACAAACCTACAAACTTTTGATTTTGATTTTTAAAACACACTTACAAACTTTCGCCTTTATAATATTAGTGTGATTAGATAATTACGTCTAACAATAGTTAATTATTGCTATTTAATGCAAGGCGTGTAACCAGCTGTATAAAAGACGTGTCAAGGCAGTATTTAAAAGTTTTGAGATTATTTTAATCTTAGGTTTGAATTCTTAAATCGCTCTGAATTAAGATTTTAAATTCCTAAACGAAACATTGATATCAATGTCAAAATTAAACGTCACTGTCAAAATCATTAAATGTCAACAAAAACTGCCCGTCTAACCTCTTTTCACTAAATATATTTTGTAAATAACTAAACTTAAATAAATATGTTAAAATCACTAATCTGCAAACTGAACCCTATTCAATCATCATGTGGGTTTCACACGACTGCCTGCCTTAACGAAGTTAGGCTGCTGTCACGGCTGAGAGTGGTCGACAACTCCGAGATCGGAAAGAGGGCCATGGCTGAGGGGAAACCTCCGAAAGTTATATGCGTTTATAATAAAAAACGTACGTATTAACTACTGTTTTATATTACGACCAACAAATATAATAAACTTTACATGTTGGTGTACACCAACAGATACATAATAATTATTAGCTTGCTTGTATGTGGTGCTGCAATATTAGTTGGAATGTATTAATGTTATATTCTAGTACTTACTTGTGTGTGAATAAAGACATAACATCACGCCTGTTTTCCCCTGAAGGGGTAGACAGAGTTGCACATAGTACACCCACATTTTGCTAGTTTGTTGTAGGTCCCAATGTAATAGGGGGCAAGCCTATTACCATCAACTGGGCAATAATTCAGACTCTGTGCTGCTACTGAGAATTACCGAATGGAAAAACGTAGTAACACTGCCCAACAAGGGCAGGAACAAACTCAGGAGCTCTTGCTCAGCAGTTACAATTAGCAATGAAAAAAGCATGTGAATAGTAAGACTAAAATATGTAGTAAATGCAACATTTTCATTGCAGATGTAGGATACATCGGTGACAGAGTATTGGTAGCCATCAAAGGACAGAAAAAGAAAGGCATCCTCGTTGGTATGAAGCAGACACAAAATGTCAAAGTACCAAAGTTCGACAGCAACAATGTGGTGCTGATAGATGACAATGGGACTCCACTGGGCAATCGCATCCATGTCCCTATACCTACCATCCTGCGCACCATACTCAAGGAGAAGACCCATTCCAAGGGAGCAGATTACACCAAGTTATTAGCCATAGCAACTCGGTTTGTGTAATAGTTATAGGTAGTAAGTAAGTAGGTGAATACTAGATTAATAAATTGTTATCTTAATATCTATAGTGCTTCATTTGCCTAATATTATGATGTTTTTACTCAGAGCTTGGTACACAATATGGCTCTGAAGCATTATTGATGTAT
Organism: Abrostola triplasia; assembly: GCA_946251915.1. Taxonomy (NCBI): domain Eukaryota; kingdom Metazoa; phylum Arthropoda; class Insecta; order Lepidoptera; family Noctuidae; genus Abrostola; species Abrostola triplasia. The sequence goes on along the minus strand of OX276434.1, from coordinate 92,612 downwards.
GTTACTTGCAATCTAATATTAATTCAGATATTCTATACAATACCTAGGCAATAGTATAGAATACTGGGAATATCCAGGCAAAGTATGTAATATTATTGTACTAAGAGTTGTAACTTCTAATTTGAAAATTGTTCGACATGAGCGGCATTCGAACCCGCGACCTACGCGATCCGTGGCGCAGCTCTGCTAACTGTGCTATCATATCGCTGCTTGCACCCATAGAATTTTAAGTTCCTTTTTAGTATTTCTATGTGGCGCTATGTGTAGTGTTGAGGGGAGTCTCGTCTCGTCCGCGGGAAATGACCTGCAATGCAAGCTCACTTAGTTGTCTTGCCATGCATATTTCATGTTATAGCAGCTCAGGTTAGTGTTGTACAAGTCTTAAGTCTCCATCTTATTTTTTTTTTAAATAACGTGACCCCACACTTGATATCTCTCCTGTATCGTGGGTGCGTTTTACAAACGTGAAATATCACTTACACAAACATCCAGACTCTGGACAAACATCTGTGGTTCGCAAAAGGTTTGCCCCGTGCGGGAATCGAACCCGCAACCTTTAGCGCAGCAGTCCAATCGCTTAACCACTGCGCCAATCAGGTCGTCTTTTGGTTTACATTTTATTATAGATCTCTAAACTGCAAAATCTATATAAACGGGATCAATACGTACCCAACTATAGTAACGCTAAGCCCTTTCATTTGACTTGTCTGTCCTGTGATGGGTTCATATTGCTGGTTATGTACATAAGGGATACATAATTAATATGAATAAAAACAAGCACAATCATTGAAATTTGAAAATTTAATAAAACTTATGTTCAGTTTCATTTAGAATAGACTTAATTAAGACACGCTACCTACCGATGGAGATGAGCAGACGACACGACATCAACATACAGTGTATACTCATATATATCATCATCTAGATAAAGTCGTAGCGTAGTCACGAACGCGCTGCACCGCGCGCTGGCCGGGGCTGGCCACGCAATTAATTACTGAGGCACAGGCCCTGGTCAAGGACCGACCTTGATGACTTGTAAGTAAATATTTTTACCAAGGTGCATCGTTACGGATAACCTACCGCTTTGCGCCGATTACATTAAATCTATGTTATTGCATCAATAATCCGACGCAAAACGAAGCAGCATGGCGAGACGTCACGGTGCAGCGCGCCGGCGCGGCCGGTATAAGGCTTTAGAATTGGTATATTGCTAATGTAACATTCAATTTGTTAAAGCTGAGTACGATACCTATGCACAATTACACTTGTCCGTAGAATCACATAAATATAAACACTATCAACAAGGAGTGACGTCAGGCGTGCGTCTGCCGAGCGGTGCGCATGCGCTCGCCGCTCGTCGCTTACTAACGAGTAGGTAATCATATCATCTGTATAATTATGCACAACAGCTGTGACTAGATATTAAGATTCACGTGCGTTCACTGCTACTAAAGTATCGTGAGGTGCCGCCGACGACTCGGTAACATGTAAAACGATCAATTATCTAATTATAAACAACACACGACTATAAGAAAACTATGCTAAATAATTAAAATCTTCTTGATATATAACTATGTATATTTCGACTGCGCAAACAGTCTCGAACGGATTAACGAACAAACATTCCTACATACGATATATTACAAAAAACCGGTATACAACACAAAATAGTTACACAATACATAAATATTTGTACATTCACGTTAGCTTGTAGGACCGCGCTAGGCTGGTGTGGCTACTGGTAACACTGGACACGCAAGGAACACGGAGCTCACTTCAAGGCGCTCAGCACCTGCGGGGTGGGAAGGGGAGGGGTGACTGGGAGCGGGAGGTGGGGGGTGACAGAACTACTGCGAACATACATTGCCCCGCCGGGCGGCTTACAATATAATCAAGTGTTCATTGATACAGATATAATTCTAAACAGCTAATATCGTAAAACTTTATTAATTGTATAAAATTCGGATAAGGCGATAAGATCAGTGTATAGAGTAGTACACGACGATTATTGTGTGAGCTCTCTGACCACAACTTGTGTGAACTATCTAACTATTCTAAGAGATGACAACTTTTACTGATGTTGTACTGTACCTGGCATGATTACAAATTGCCTTAGAATATCATGATTCAAAGTATTGTATGTCATTTGCCTTTTGCATACATTTATATTTTTGTCCAGTTGGTAGTCATCCTTTAAAACAGTATTATTGTGATGACTACTATGAATACCTACATCTAGCATTTCATGATAATTAGTTCACACTAGTTACTAGTTACAGTGGGCAGAAACAGTTACCGAATGACTGACATATAAAACCACAGTGTAGATAGATTAAACCTTAACGTTAAAACATCCTTCTGTGCTGCGCGGCTTACAGGCGACGAAGGTGGCGAGTGACGTCACACGTCACGAACTGACCGCTATAATGCCTACATGTTTGTAATGTCTGACAATAATACGAGCCAAGGAGTCAGAACTGTGTAAATTCCGATGGTAACGGAGCTCACTCTACCGGTGTTGATGAAAACAGCAACAGATTTCCGACAATTGTGTGACTGCAAGACGCAAGTAAGCAAGTATACTTAGCTTCTCTATAACACCACAGTGAACTTTATAAAGGAAATGTATCGTTTGCGTTTTCAAAACACTGTTTAACGGCATGCTTAATATTTTACCCGCACTTGAGTTTAGTCAGTTCTCAACAGTCAGTTCACATCTGAGGCCTGACGTCACTGCATGAGAAAGCAGCGCAGTTCGCAGGAGGACTTGATTGTTGCTACTGCAAGGCTACATGATATGACAGTTCAGCTTAAATAATAAATTCTCCCGTGACACAAGAGCGATCTGCAATCCTCTACCGATACTACCGTGTGATGGACTCGCGAACTCTGTCCAAATAAAATACTAAATAACAAAATAAACTAAAATTACTGCAACAAAAAACTACAATAAAAAATCTACGTCCGATTCGACTACGATAAAGATCGTCTAATGATGTATAACTATAATATAATGTATATCTTAAAGTTAAATAGATTTTTTAAAATGTATTACGATAGATCTAGCGCGGGTCGGTCGCGCCGCTGTGCGGGGCAGGCAGCCAGGGAGGGGTGGGGGGGCGTATACTAGCGCGCTCGCTCTCATCGGGTGTAAGTACTATCGCCGGCTATAATTAGCTCCGCGCCGACACCCTCGTTAACGACTAAACCGCGTCCTGTGATAATAACTGGGTAAACCACGTATTTTTAGAAACGAACACGAATATCGATAAAATGACTGCAAACAACATTTATGTTGCTACTACGGATTGTTTGACGTAATCGTCACTTACATCCAATTAAGTACGTGCGCGTTAAGATGAAGCGGTTGGAGAACGACGACTAATGATAATAAACGTTCTGATAGTGGAGTCTATTCTGTACACGAGAGAGGCTTCACCCGAACATACGGCGAGGCTCACTTAACATTATTATGTAATTATATAATGATAATTAGCAATTTAGAATACAAATACGACATTCAGAGGCGGTTACCCTTTTGTTACAATGGGAATTATCATAGACTAGAAAGTACTGGAAGGAAATCGAAATAAATAAACACCCAACATAATATAACCGGCCGCCGTACATAGGTACTACATCATAGCCGCCGCCCGCCGAGTCCGCGTGTGTCTTACGTACGGTCCTGCGGCGGGCGGGAGGGCGACGCGACCGACTCGCCATTTGAATAGTGTTCTAGCTAGAGAGGGGGCGGGGGAGGGGCGGGGGCGGCGTGGCGCGCCCTACACGTCGACCACCATCTTCTTGTGTATGTCAGTGTTGCCCACCACGTTGCAGAACTCCTCGAACGAGATTTTTCCGTCCTCATCCTTGTCGGCGAACAGGATCGTCTTGTCTACAATCTGCTGCAGCTGCGTGTCCTTCAAGTTGTTGCCCACCATCATCTTCAGCACCTGCGACCACAAGCATGTTATCACATTGCACACGTCCGGCTCTGACTACACTATAGCAGCCGGACATCCCTTCAAAGCGCACGGGCCTCCTCTGATATCTCAGCGACTCTCGGGGACGGATCACCGAACTGTGTAGTCGGCTGCCTTTCATTCGTCAATTATTGGTCATGATGTGACATAAAACGATAAGACTTAGGGTGATAAACATGAACCATTCCGTAAATGGGTACAGCAAAAAAGACGTAGGTATTAAGAGTTAATTAAGTACCTGAAACAGTTCTCCGTTAGATATGAAGCCATCGTTGTCCATATCATAAATGCGGAACGCAAACCTCAGCTTGGACAACTTGTCGCCCTTGACGCTAAACTGCGACACGCCCTGGATAAACTCCTTGAAGTCCACCTGAAACACAACCAGCCCGGCCGCGCGTGAGACCAGCCGTGCAGCACTCGGAGTACAACCCTCGGCCAATGTTCTCCCGAAGGTAGGCCCCATATCGGCGCATACTCTCTACATAGTTTCATATGTATATTCCTCTTGATAAGTATTGTCTCCCGCCTAATGGGTAATTATATTTTATATGTAGTAATTGCATAGCTTTTCATTCGTTTACACATTATTGGAAGCGATAATTCTTATACCTACCTACTTCCTAGAAAATCACAGCACCTGGCATATATTATGTAAATGTTATCTTTACAAGTGCGATATGTACGCGATTCCATGAGTCAACACTATCAATCATGGATATCAGCAATAATAAGTGTAGTAATGCAGTATTTGTTTATCAACAAACAGTTAAATGAGTTGAGTGGCCGCGACGGGCAGTGCGGTCCGGTCACTAGAGTACACAGTTACACACGGTACACTAGAGCCGCGCACGGCCAGCACCCACTGTCTGCCTCCCTGCCGCTCTCAGATAATAGTTTATACATTATACATTCTGAGCACGTTATCCTCTTTTGTTTGCATTACTAAGTCAGCGGATAACTGTAGAGCAGCTATAAATAAGGCAGAGTAAATTTATTTCACGATGATGTCATTGTATAGGTAGTCACATGATTTCTACTGATCTTTTTACATAGTATCAACTATTATTGCATTTTGATTTTTAAGATATAATATAAGCGACTGAAGGTAAACTTGTTCCCTCAATTTATTTACGCACAGTCCTTTTAGGTAACCTGTTATTGATGAATGAAAACCTCAGCCGGTTGGAAGAAAGAAATGTGTTCTCGTGGCCAACAAGTCGGAAGCCGGAACTCGTCGGTAAAAGTAGGACGACACAGTCCAAACAGATAGTAAGTTATATGATTCTAAGAATGTTTACCTCTCCATTTCCATCGGCGTCGAATATATCGATGACACGCTGCACGAGCGGGTTCTGTTGCAACTCGGGCAAGGACATAAACTCGTCGATAGAAAGCGCGCCTGAATTGTCCAAGTCCAACTTGCGGAAGCGCTTGCCCAGCCGCCGGATTTCATCTGCGTCGACTGGGCACACACAAACACGTTCAACATAACCACACGACAGAGCCGAGCAACTCCCCGGCCTCCCGCTCGCGACACGGCCGCGGCGTGACACTACGTCAGATACTGGATCGTCTGTTTTGTTTATTGCAATCCATGATCTCATAATAACTTGATGTCAGATTAAGTGCTATCAGTACTTTTCGCAGAACTTAGACAAACTGTGGATGAGTAGTAACATTCATTAATATATTATTTTTATAAGCCCGTGAAAATGTTAGTAAGTAGCACACCATAAAATGCAGTCCACGAGCTTTGCTCGAGTGTAACGGTCATAAACAACTAAAAACGATAAATATTGGCCGAGTCGAGGTCATGCCTGACCTCGGCCTGCAAAGATACTTTACACATAATTATAACTTTATAGGGCTGTAGGTACCTATGGTTAGAACTCAAAGATGTAGCGTTTAGTACATGCAACGCGACACAGGTCATTTTGTAAACCAGATGCATTATAACACAACGAATAACATCATCTACATGTAACATTCATTCATTAACAACTTCCTAAATATTACAAATGTATATATAAGTATATACATAATACAGCACGAACACCTACACATTTACTATGCATGTACATCTAACAAGATTTAATTTGGGTAGTATTTAGTACCTACTGATAAACCGTATGTCCATAACTAACAAACTGTCTATCCTCATTTTCAAACAATTCATGAGACGCAGGCACTGCCCTTGCACCAATGAGGTAGTTTACAAGCTCACTCGGAACACATTTTACCGAGCTCGATATTATGAAAAAATATGCCATTGACAAGTTCATGAATATTCTAACGATGTCTCCGGCCTTATCGCATAATGCGTCATTTCATACAATGTACATAAGACATTTGCATAGACCCAACCATTCATACAGTCAGCAACGAAGATCAATCAGCGCTTTGATGCAACCCGCTTAGATCGGCACCAGAACTCTGTTTTAAGTGTGAGAGAACTTAATTGTGCAGTAAGTCATTGTTGTAGAGCTTCATTGTTGGCTGTACACTTCTATTTATTAACATACAAAGCAATAACACTAAGGATGCGCACTGATTTCACATTCGTATACAAATTAATCTCAAATGTAAATGTTAGCAGTAGCATAGCTTTCATTGCTACGAGTAATTTAATAAATCGACACACGTGTCGCCACAGTTATTTAATAGACACGCGGTGGGTGCAAGTGGCGACACGCATCCAGGGATAAGCGCTAGCGAGGTGTAGCCTATCGACTCTAAAACCACCATGGGGAATGTTCAAATCAGTTTGCACCCTCGCATTCAATATTGAGTGCGAGAAGCGGCCACGGACCGGGGCCCTACAGCCCCGGACGCCCCGGGCCGCCCCTCCGCGAGGAGCTCCCGCCACACACAACATCCACTATTTCAACACAAGCCACGACAAGGTCAGCATCAGAATATCGAGTGGTGGTCAACTAGTGGTCCAGCACTCTGCGACTAAGCATTAGACAAAAGGTCGCTGAACACGGAGCGAAGCGAAGCGTGGCGGGCGCCGCCGGAGGTTATTTAGGTCTACGAGAGAGAGCGGCGCGGGCGGGTCGCACGTCGCCAGCTGGCCGGGGCCGGTGCGTTCGTGTTATCAGTTCGTATTATACACTAGCTGGCCGTCCGAGTGCGACCTACCTTGGCATCGGCCGAGGTCATTTTGAATTAAAATCTACAAGTCACTAAAGGGATGGTGCTAAATAGTAGTGCAGAAGGTACATACATATTTCAACAGACAATAGAAATAAAATATTCACAACATCAAATAGGCATGTTCCTTCTCCATTTCGTCGGTTTATAAGTATAACTTGGTTCATTTATAACCCAATGTGGCATGAAACAAGCGCTGACTTAAGTGACTTGTGGAACTAGTTCTAGATATGTACATGTAGCTGACCTCTTTCTCCTGCTTGCATATATTCCTTACACCTGAATGGCGACATAGTAGCATTCTAACATCCAGAGCTCAAAAATATCTAACTAGAGGCTGGCTGTGACGCGGATGCACTAACAAAACATAACTATGGATCTCATGTTGAATCTTATCCAGAACAATTTTTAACACAACTGCTTTACATCAAGGTGGAGGAATTATGCAAAACTTGTCAAGTTCCTGTTTAGCTCAATAAAAAAAAACAAATAGAGCTAGAAGAAAAATAATGTAATAAATAAAATATAAAAGGACATAATAAATTTGTTAAAGTATTGCTAGGTTTCTATGGACCTAACATTTAATTGCTAAAATAACAGTAACAAAATACCATAACAGAAAGCTTCTTGATGTGGAACAGTTACAGTACGTGGACAGTGGCCACACACTAGGAGCTACTTTTCAACTCCCATTTTCAATAAAACATGACAGTACACAAAAATTGTTCTGGACACTAATGTGTGTGCGTGCGGTACTCTAACATGGATATGAACATCGGAGGCGAGTGACACTACGACACTCACAGTTCTCCACCTTAAAATCAATGCAGTTTACACGCGCTGAAAACAAACCTCTTGTTATGCTTTATTTGCACACCCTACATGATACTGTTACATTAGTACGGACACTAGTGGTCCTTCACTTTTCACTGCAGTTGGGGTGAGCATGTGTTAGCCACACATACATGTTAGTATACATAGAAAGCAGCTCTTCATTACTATGATAGATGGAAAAACAGATACCAAAATTAAATTCCTCTTCAAATTATCATTTTAATGATCATATTATAGATTATTTATTGTCAAATAATATTTAAGCTACTTAAAAATATCTCTAATACACTTTAGGCAAGAATTAAGCAATTAATATCATAGTTTTTAATGAAAGATAAAAGAGTAGAGTTAGAAAGAAGAGATATTATAGAAGCACGGCAAGTGTAATACTCACAGTTTGAACATAGTTCCATGGGAATAGAATTTTCGTTACCCTGAAAGAATAAACATTACCAGAAGATTATTGCTATGACAAATGCTTGTTTTGATGATGATGATGATGATGCTTGTTTTTAGCTACCTTAACTAATATACGAAAGTTTATATTTCATAATTATATGTTATAAAAAGGAACACATGACTGCGAAAACTAAACCCTCCGTTACACCGGTTTCATTAGGGATCGAGGAAGGACCCCCTGTTCCAAAAATCTTTCGTTTTCTCACCGTAACACAAAATAATCAAAAATGTATGTACTTACCATTTTGTTTTAATTTAATTTAACTTTGTATAGCCAAAACAATGGTCGGTATCCAAATTTTTGCACAAATTCTAATCAGTCGCAAATGAAAAACTCACTGCACCTTCGCACCATCGATCTAAATAAACGCACAGATAAAGAATTGTACAAGTGTTGTCAACAGCTTATAACAAAATTATTCATATACGAACATTTTAGTGAGTTTAGTAAAAAAAAAATTCATGTTCAGTAACTTTCTAAATAATAAATGAATTGCTGTTGTTCAGTTTACGAAAATTCAAAATTTAAGAAATAATTTATTAATGAACTTACTAAGTTACTTGGGTCTAAGTGTTTATAAGTTTACTATTCACGTTAATTAATACGTCAAGGTAGTGTTATTTTATCAAAATAAGATTATAGTTTATTAGTTATTAAATAAAGTTATTATAAAATGTGTAAGGTTTAGGTAAAGTCAAATTTAATTCACTTTTACCTACTTTGAGATAAAAAAATTAAATTAAGTTTCTGGCACTGTCACTCAAATGTCAATGTCAAAGTCAACAGCTTCCGCCCCTCCCCGCGTACTTACTTCCCACCCTCTCTTTCAAAAGTTTCAACCATGGCGGCCGGGGTAGGTTCAGAATTTATCGTAAAATATCTTGATAATCGAATCGTAATTTTATAAAAATCCATCAAAGAAACACAGTTCATAACCGTATTGATGTGTGATATCTTTATTTTCATAGGTACTTTACACCTATCCAGAAAACTTCCGTGCTTACAAGGCGTTGATCGCCGCACAGTACTCCGGAGCTGATGTGAAAGTGGCTCCTAACTTTGTGTTCGGTGAAACTAACAAGTCAGCAGAATTCTTGAAAAAGTTCCCAGCCGGTAAAGTGAGTGACTTTCTGTATTCTATTCGTGATAGTTATCGGTGCTATTTCGGCGTTATATTGGGTGACGTGTAAAATTTGTGATTTATTATAGGTACCAGCGTACGAAAGTGCTGACGGAAAGGTTCTGCTGTCTGAGAGCAATGCTATTGCCTACTATGGTGAGTCCGCAAACTGTATTTTCTGTATTTTAAGTACTATAACAGCTGCTCATACATAACCTATAAATAATGTATTTTAGTGACCGGTTTCTGAGTCATTTTAAGTGCATATTGGGCAAATTGCCATTGATTAGTTTAGGGTGCATCATGAGGGTTCCGCATATACCAATTACCAAGACCGGAATTTCTACTGAATAATCTGGTTTTATACAATTTCAGTTAAGTACCTGACTACTATAGGTACCTGACGGTTTCACATTTATTTAGCTACCTACCTTTTCACATCTAACCACAACAATATATTATAGCCTTGTAGGTACAAAAGTGAGTATTTCTAAAAATGTCACTAGATATTTTACTTTTCTATTCAAAAGAGTAATCTCAACTTTGTTTATGTCATTGATTTTACATGAATATACATACATGTATTGTATACTTATGTATAGGTCAATGCACATATGGATGGGATATGGCAACTTTCCTGAGTGTTATTTTCATTCAAGAATGGTACTTATTTGTTTTCTCCATCATATTTTGGATAACATAGAAAAAAAATTCTGCTTTTAATATATCATTGATAATAATATTTGGAAGAACTTTCTTGAAAAAGGAATGTTTTTTTTTTCTAATTATAATCTCTTTTTTAGGGAAATGGTGTTATTTTCTACCATGTACTTTTAAGGACCTCCAAAAAAAAAACATAAGTTGTATTATAAATACATTTAAATAGTTAATATAAATACATTTTAATATAAGGAGAATTAGATTGAATTCAGTATCAGTAAGGAACTCCATCCCACATAGAAAATGATCACTTGATTTGTGAAACTGAGCCCGCAGACTACTTATGATTATTGTGGTGTGCAGTGGCCGACAACGCCCTGCGCGGTGGAGACCTGGCCACGCAGGCACGAGTGTGGCAGTGGGCTTCATGGGCCGACAGTGAGCTGCTGCCTGCCTCCTGCGCATGGGTGTTCCCCTACCTAGGCATCATGCAGTTCAACAAACAGGTACTTCTAGCTTTATTTTTATAATGATTCAACATTAAGATCCTCTATAATGTAAAATTAGTGTTCATTATTCTTTGTTTCATGTTTTAGAATGTTGAGCGTGCAAAGCAAGACCTTTTGGCTGCCTTGAAAGTGTTGGACTCCCACTTGCTGACGCGCACTTTCCTCGTCACTGAGAGGATCACCCTTGCTGACATCATTGTTTTCACAACACTGATTCATGCATTCCAGGTAAACAACCACACAAGCATAAAAATATTACTTACATAATTGTTCAGGAATGCTGGAGTTCCTATTCATGTGCTGGTGACGCCAAATGCAGTGTCTAATATACATATAAGTTAAATGGCGTACCTATATTATGGTAAATAATAACGGATAACACTCATGAAAGTTACAATACCATAGATATAATATTAGAATAATAGTAACATTATCACAGAGAAATGAGTATTACCAACTATAGTCCTTTGGGATACACAAAAGAAAAGTACTTATTTCTAAATAGGGTGTGTGACCGTCTCTTTGGCCTAGGTTGATTAGTGCGACTGCAGAGCACGAGGTCCTGGGTTCAAATCCCGGGTCGGGCAAAGTGTTACAGGGTTTTTTCATTAAGTAATTCTCAGCAGCAGCACGGAGTCAGGACTGTACCCCAGTTGACAGGCTAGCCCCCTATTACTTTGGGACAGTGGCGAATTGTGGATGTACTATATGTGCAACTTTGCCTACTCCTTCGGGGAATACAGGCGTGATGTTATGTTTTTGCAGGGTGTGTAACTCTAGTATCAGACTTTAGTACTGAGAAGAAAATTGAAATTGTTACACTTGAGCCTATTAAACCATCTACAAGTGTTGAATAATTATTTCTTAAATAACGCTAATTGCCAACTAAAAGCTCCGCATACGAGTATCTCCTATGAATTTCACAAACTAATGTTTCGAGTAACAACTTGCCAGTTAACTGACGTCGAGGTTTTATACGTTTATTCATTCAATATTGCGTCATTTGGCGCCAAACTTTTAAAAAGTATTTACTTAAGAAGTAATAAGGTTAGACATTTATTTATTTCTTGCATCAGTTTCAGAATAAATTACTATGTACATAATTTATATATTAATATTTTCAATATTCTGTGTGTCCCTGGGCAAAGGCCTCCCCCAACACTTTACATTCCTCTCTCTTTTGGCGCCAGTCTCGTCCAGGTTTTAACCACCTTTCTTAACAATATCGTCTTCCCATCTGCTGAATGGTTTTCTTTTCCCCTCTCTTGGGTACCACAATGTTAGTGGTTTGTTCCAAGGTTAGATATAAGAATTATAATCTCATTAAATTAGATATTTGTATGTAGGCTAAACAGCATCCCATTTATATAACATAAATCTGCATTCCATTTATATATCATAAATGTACATGTACCTATGTTTTACGAATAAACAATTTGATTTGATCAAATAATACATCAACAATTTCAATATGTACAGAGGTTAAGTACTTAGTATAAGTTAGGTACTACGTAAGTACATACATAAGATTATTACTTACTAAATTCACTGCATAACCCAAACAAGTAGTAAATTTTATGTAGGGCAAATTTCGACTATCCAAAGAGTAGATCTGGCAAAAAAGTCATTGTAATCCAGGTCCGTATAATAATCAACACGATATTTATGTAAATACGCGGTTTGTCCGGAAATCGTCGTTTTGAATAATGATTCATTTAATCTAACTGGCCAATCAACGAACAAATCCATTTATAAAATAATCTTATATATAAATAATAATATACTGCAAATAAGGAGTTCATGAAGTATTTATAACCTCCTCGACTAATAAAATAATTATGTCCAAATGACAGTTGTTTTCTCGTCAAGTGAACTGTGTAATGAGTAGTAGTAACGCTGGAGCGTGCCCGCAGCACGTGCTGGAGCCGAGCCTGCGCGGCGCGCTGGGCAACGTGTCGCGCTGGTTCGGCACGCTGTCGCAGCAGCCGCGCGTGCGCGCCGTGCTGGGCGCCGCGCCCGCGCTGTGCGCCGCGCCGCCCGTGTTCGACCCCAAGAAGCTCCACGACCTCACGCACGCCAAGAAGGTAGCCGAGTAGCCTAGCCGCCCGCCGGACCGACTAAACCTGTTCTCATACTGACCCGTTGTCCTAGCTGAGCGACTGACGCGAAAATATCAAATACTCATTGTATGTATTTGTGTCCTACGTTGTCTTCTTATCAGTCTGCGACGAGATGCGACGCAGACGTGTGCAGTACGAAAACATATATGCATCTCCGTCATTTCAACCACTGCTATGTTTGTGACATTAGTATAGAGATAACGATATTACTCCCAAGAATAATTCAGTTATTCGTGTGAAAAATTTACCCCAAAAGATTAAATAAATGAGTACTAGATGAAATACTTAGAAAAAGTGAAGCGTCACGGAAACCCCCGTGTTTGGCTTGGCTGAACTATTTCGGGAGTTTTCGTTTCGGTTCGTTTTCGATACGTAATAAGCCTCTTTCCAACCGACTAATCGGCTAGTAGGTCAAAGTCATGATCGGCACAACTCCAATTATTATGTAATACATCACACATAATTTACTTCCAGGATTCTGGTGATAAGAAAAAGGAGAAGAAGGCAGAAAAGAAAGAACAGCCCAAAAAGAAGGAAGAACCTGAACCAGAGCTTGCTGATGAACTTGATGAAAAACCTAAAGAAAGCAAGGATCCCTTCGATTCTATGCCTAAAGGGTAAGAGATAGCAGAATCTTTTTCCTTGTCTATAATACACCCATACTAAGAGTTCAGTAACAATACGGTTTAGTCTAGGAATTACTAATTCGTGGAATGTCTGCAGAGTCTATAAATAACCAATTCTTGAAATGTGCAATTCTATAAATGAATGATTCTACAAATTACAGATTTTGAGTTTATGAACAGTAAGTAGTACCAATTGATTCGGAATAAAATCTATATATATAATATGTATATATAAAAGAAAGTCGTGTTAGTTACCCTATTTATAACTCCAGAACGGCGAAACCGATTTGGCTGAAAATTTATGGGAAGGTAGCTTAGAACCGGGGGAAGGACATAGGATACTTTGTATCACGTTCAGAACCAGAAAATTAATTTAATAAATATTAAATAGGTACATGTCAAGATTATAAAAGATTAAAAATATCATGAATGTAAGGGTCTAATTTGAGTCTAATTTTTCATTTCAATATTTATTTGTTGAGTAATAGCATTTATGCAACAGGTAGGTAAATCATTTGTGTTTATATGACTTTTTGTGCCATTTTTGCATGTTGCCCATGCTAAGCTTAAATCTAAATTGATAAAGGAAACTTGAAAAATGATGGACACGAGCGGGACTCAAAACTCGAGACTTTCGCCGTACCGTGGCGCCGCTCTGCCAACTGAGCCATTGTGTCACTGCTCGCATCTATAGAATTTGAAGTTCCCTTTTAGTATTTACGTCTTAAGGGTGACGTCTGATGACTTTCGATATCTTACACGTTTTCTCACTATTAATGATTCCCGCTCATTTCCGGCAAATTTTCAATAATTATTTTTGAAATCAAATCGAAATTACATAAAAAATATTAATATAGGTATAATGCTAGATCATTAAAAAAAATATGACTTATGTTTGAATCACATGCATATTCCCTATTACTAACCATTTTTTTTTTAGGTAAATATGTGCAGTCACGAGAAGGCCTCCATTACTGTTAAAGTAAAATTATAAGTAGTTACCGCTAATATTTTAATTTTAGTATGTACTTATAAATAATTTTAGTAAAACCGGTACTTAATAAATTGGCCAAAAGTGGTTCAAACACGAGGTTGCCCCCCTTTACTACCCACCTGTGCTCACGACTCGTGCCGCTTACTGTAGCGTAGCGTTTCTACTACTTTAAGTGTGCGTCTCCACCTGTGACATTTCGGCGAAAGTTCCGCCGTCAATGTATCAAATGTGGTTCCCATATCATACTCTTGAAGAAACTGAATTACGGGCAAATGTTCGCCGGAAGCACAAGTGTGGTCACTTTCCCTATCCTTTCCATATCTTTCCGTTTCTACTACTTTAAAGATGTGTCTCCACCTGTAACATTTCCCCGAACATGTCACGTGTCCGTTACTGGTGTTTAGCGTTGACAAGCCCGCTTCCCCTCCCCGCCACCTCGTCCACCACACCACGTAACATTATAGGCATTATAGACAGGACGTCGGCTGCCTATAAGCCAAATGCATAATCCTTTTTTTTCCTAGTTGGTAAAATATAGCCCATATGTATTGTTGCGAAGTTAGACAGGTTTATATTGTGTTACTTAATTTTCTGAAGATTTCATAGTGATATGATTCAAGACTCTTAGACTTTGTTCGGGATGGTTTTTCCCAGATACATGCTCACACTGAGCGTAACAATGTTATGCAGAAATGTTAAAAGTGGAGACGCACGCACCTTAAGATTTGCATTTGTGGCACTTTTCAATATTTTTTTTAATCAGTACGAAATTATATAAAACATTTATATACGCACAATTCTTAAGGAAAAGAGATTATAAATTTAAAATATTGGCTCATATTTGAATCACATGCATATTCCCTATTGTTTAAATATATTATAGACTAGTCATTTCGCGAATAAGTCATTCCTAGACTAAACAAACAACAATTTTGTTTATTTTGTAATGTAATTAGCCAGAGTAAAACTCACCTAAGTGCATGGCCGCTCTACCGCGTGACGAGTTGCTTAGTCCGCGACGCTGGCCGGGCGCATGAACATATTGTTTATAATTGTCTTTTTTCTTAGAACCTTCAACATGGATGACTTCAAGCGCTGTTACTCTAATGAAGATGAGGCCAAGTCCATCCCTTACTTCTGGGAGAAGTTCGACCCTGAGAACTATTCCATCTGGTATGCTGAGTACAAGTATCCTGAGGAGCTGGCTAAAGTGTTCATGAGCTGCAACCTTATCACTGGTTAGTTTTCTAAAATTTAATTAATCACATTAATTTTTACATGGTTTGTTTGGTAACATTTAATGATTTTGTAAAAGACGATTCATAGTGTCAACTGTATGATGCATACTACAAATAGTAAAGTGGAAACTTCGTGGCTTAGCAGTGCTTTAACTGTGTGCTTTAGGCATTTAGATAGTTATTGAACCAAACTGTCTTGCTGCAGGCATGTTCCAGAGGCTGGACAAAATGCGCAAGCAAGCTTTCGCGTCGGTGTGTCTGTTCGGAGAGGACAACAACTCCAGCATCTCCGGCGTGTGGGTGTGGCGCGGCCAGCAGCTCGCCTTCCCGCTGTCGCCCGACTGGCAGGTCAGTCGCCGCACTCGCTGAGCCTTACAAGCCGATAGATCATTAAATTCATGAAGTATTAATAACTCTACCGTGTGCGACTCGTAACATCGCTACGTCTAGTCGCTACGAAGATTTTAAATCGTACAATGAGTAAAATTTTAAAAATCTATTGATACTTACCTACTTAATAACTTGTGAGCTGCATACGAGTACGGAGTTTTTACGCTACTTAGTACGAAAAATAGCGTAATGTAATCTTTACCTGTCCACAGATCGACTACGAGTCGTATGACTGGAAGAAGCTGGACGCCTCCAGCGAGGAAACCAAGAAGTTGGTGCAGGATTACTTCTCGTGGACCGGCAGCGACAAGCAAGGCCGCAAGTTCAACCAGGGCAAGATCTTCAAGTGAGCGGCGCCGTCTGACGACTATTTATATTGTATAAAGTACTTGCATTTATTTTGTATCGCACCGCTCCGTCTCTGCCCGAATGAAGACTCGTTTCTGCGTAAGCCGGCAGTTAAAATAAATTGTTTTTTATTTATGCAAGTTTGCTTATTGCTTTGTGTACTCCCTATCTAACCCCAGCCAGAGACCACAGGTTCTACGGAGTTTTTCCGTGAATATTATCACATTCAGTACATTCTAAATTATAGACTTTGCAGTTTGTCTGTTACCAATATCTGTGCAGTGCTGCTTTTGTAAGACACTACTCATGTCTCAAAACAGTCCAAGCTTATTAGGTATATGAACTTGTTTAAAAAAATTGATAAAAAAGCTACAGGCAGTAAAAAATGTTTTATGTGTGTATGTCAGTGCATAACTATTTTAGATCTGGAAATGTAACGTTTTTTTAAATTTGAAGGATAAACACTGTCCGTGAGGTTAACCTAACCTAACGTTACAAATGAAACATTTATAGGTAAATCAATAAGTTAACCAACCATCAGCTGATCAAGTTGCGGTGGGTGTTGATGATTACGAAAGACACCTCGCAGCACACAATTGAGAAGTGTCCGGCGTGGGCAGTACCACGAGCTGCATTGACGTTGGAGTTGGGGAGCGACCTCTGCAGGCTATGGTCGACAGTTGGAAGCGTGGTCTGCAGTATGGCAAGTCTGCGAACATGTGATGTTGCAGAAGGAGGCCTCAGAATAAGGGAGAACGATCCCCTAGCCGATCCTATACGACAGCGTCAGAGGGTACAAAGCCTGCACATGCCCCCTTAAATAGGTCCGCGGAACAACAGGCACGGGTGCGCCTGCTATCCTGCGTTGAATAGCCCTCGAAGCGAAATAGTGCACCCTTTGTTCCAGGTGCGCTTTTCGAGCGTCAAGGTAAACGACGAATTCGCAATAACGAATGCCGCGTGGCGTGCTGCGGTTGCATGCTTGGCGGGAATACCCGCGGCACGTCACATAGCGGAAAGCGGAACAACGGGGGTTTTAGTCGGTTGAAGTCCTACATAACCCGCTCGCTTCACCCGTAGCCGGCGGGTATCCATGAGAATTTCCCACGTTCACTATAAAAAAGGAGGGTGTTGATGATTACGGAAGTGGTAAAAAAAATGGTGTCATAGTAAGCCGGCCAAAACTTTCGTAAATAGTTTACATCATACTGAAAGGCGTCAGCTGCATGGTGGACGGGGGACTATGTTTCAGCTGCTCTCATGATTTTGTAAAAAATAACGTTATTTCATGTCCCTTTTTAGTAACTTGTATCAATAAGCGCCATGTTTCGTTAGCATACGTGGGAAAAGCTTAATATAACTTGCAACCAAGCCTCATTATTGTTGATAATAATTATGGCTGCAGGACGTGTCGCTTAATGAGGACGTTACAGATTTTTTTTTTTTTTTCGAACTTGTCTCTCGCAGTTAGCTCTGAGGGAGCTCTTACTGCTTAACCGGTCGTTTGGCGAGATCTAATAAAAGGCCTCCAGCCAGGCTTATAAATTAAAAACTACAAACTAAGCGACAGCGCCTAAGGGCACCCCCGCGAGGGGTTCGGACCTCGGCTCAGGGCGTCGCTGGGGGAGGAGAAGCTACCACTACTGGGGGGGGAGCTGCTGGATCTGATTATTTGGGATACGTTACAGATTTATTACCCGGAGTAAATCTAGTTTTCTGCCAAATATTGCCATTTTAATTCACAAGAAATATTTTTTACTAGCAACACTTTTATTACATTTAACCTTTTGACCGCTTGTGTCGCGTATATGCGACACATATCCCGTGTCCCTACCGCTCGTGTCGTATTTCTGTGACAAAGAAAATGCATGTTTTTTTCGTTTTATTTTCGTCCTATTAACTGCGTGGTACAACTAAAATTATTATTAAATAGAGGCTATTATTTACAACAATTACTTAAAATTGTTTCATTGCTCTCAGCATTGAAAAAACTTAAACAATAATTTAAAAAATTTAACAAAAAAAACCGACTTCAAAACAAACCTATTTCACAACAAATTAAAAAGCACTAAAAAGTAAAAAAGTTTCATAAAAACCGCAGAAATCGGAGAACAATCATAGAAAAATGTAGTAGAGAACGTGAAAAAAAAAAAACAGCATTATTAAGAATAACTGAAAAAGTACTGATTGGATCTTAATCAAATTGCAATGGGACCAAACGGGAGGCACCAGCTTTCAAATAAATAAAAAATCATCAAAATCGGTTCACCCAAGCGAAAGTTATGAGGTAACAAACATAAAAAAAAAAAAATAGAATTGAGAACTTCCTCCTTTTTTTGAAGTCGGTTAAAATTAAGTAATTTTTTCGATTTATATGATATAATAGCCGCGCGCTAGGGGCACGGCAATTGATATTTAGCCAAGCGCTTAAAATGTTAAAGAATATTAAAATCCGTTTCTATTGATAAATAATATATATGTATAATAAAAAAGGTTTCATTTAAAATAAAGATACATGAACATCAACAAAGTGTAGGGAACAAGAATATCATCTATGATATTGTTACATAATATTATCCTTGTTCTCTAGACTTTGTTGATGATACGTGATAAATATGTATGTGGGTACTAAATACTTCAGGATGATATGAAAAATCAAAGACATCTTGGAAAGCAAAATTCATATTTCTTACGTCTCAGACTTTTGCCTAACTGATAGTTTTTTAACATTATTACATATAACTTTATATTATTGCGTTAATGAATAATCAAATCAACTAACGATATAATGGAACCGCTAAAGAAAACGTTGCGCTTTACGAGCAAGCCCTGGCGAACGCAGGTACACATAAACAAGTGGCTGTATAGACTGCATACTGTAGCGATACATTCAAAAGATACAAGTGAAGACATTAAGACGTAGGGATAAAAATACACAATAATAACAATCATAAATGCAATAGTTGCGCGTGGATTGGTTACGGACAGCACTCGCGGCGCCTGCGCAGCACGCGCCAGCAGTGGCTAGACTGCAGCCTATCTTTCGATTAAACATTTTTTAGGTTTTCGCTTCCTTCGGACCGTCCATACTTAATTATTACTAAGTAGGTTAATACTTTTTACAATGACTGTACAATTCATGTATTATGTCCCAAAAAGCTCATTTTGCAAAATCAATGTTACATAGTAGGTACCTGTAGTAAGTCAAATAACTGCAGAGATCAATTTTGACGCTGGACCTGAGCTCTAAACTACCTAGACAATATAAAAGCAACATTTGGTCCATACCTCTTATGTAAGACTGCAAAATAAACGTTAGGTTAGGTTATCTAAGTATTTACCACTATCATTACGCTATGAGCTTTAGTGTCAAGTCAATCGATTGAAGCGCCATCTATACACATTTGTAATAGCTGCGTCTGCGGGGTAGCGATGTCCCTTCCGTCTTACCTAGTGACATAGGTACCTACATTGATATATTTGTATATCAATGGGTACCTATGACATTTTTGTTAGCAATTTCCTCCAAATAAGTTCAGCATTTTTCTATGCAGGTTAAAAACAAACTTAGTTTGCTATTTGTCGATTAGAAATCTATCTTACATTCTGACTCGTGAGTATTGTACTTGAAACCAGACAGTTTCTAGCACCTGAAGCACTTGACTTGAGAAACCTACTCAATACCCATGTTAAGTTTTCGCCGTGAGCTTTTTGGTTTACAAACATTAGAATTTAAAAAGTATCCTAAGAAAAATATATATAAATGAAGTATCTAGTTAACGGCAGAACTGTCATCAGCGTGCTGAGAGACCCACCTCGGCGGACCTCGCCTCGCCGGAACATTGTTCATAAAGCTGTTACTCAATCTGCATTCAAACGTCAACTATTTGATCTGACATTCACTGAAGTTCAATAATAAAGTATTGCAAGTCTGCGAAGTGAAGATAGATAGATAGAGATAATATATCGACAGCTTTTATACAAGTGTGCACTGAAATATTTTAGATAGGATTGAAAAGTAGACAGCATGCCTGCCAACACCTAGCCAAGAATTAAAAAAATAATATCACAATAAGATGTTGGAATTAGAATATTGACTACGTATATGGATGTAGATATTGAACGAATATAAATTATTTAACTACTTAGTTATTGTATTTATATCTTTGCAGACGAGGTACGAAAATTTTTCGGTGATTTAAGCCAAATGGTTATTTTCAATTAGGTAGGTACTTAGTTATCTACTATAAACATTTTTTACGCTTACTTTTGTTAAGCATTATGACATGACATACACAGTAGGTGTACTGCACGTGTGGGCTATTGGTAGCACTATCGATAACTCTGGCAAACTGTCGATTTCAAAATGATTACTATTAAGTCGAGTCTTTTCGACGTCACGTGGACTTCACTTTCATTCAGGCTTGACTGAAAATGAGCACACGACACGCAAAACGTAAATAATCCTCCGAGTAAGGAAGGGAGGTAAAGAAACTAAATTCATCACCGCCTGCCATTCTACATTTGTATATTTCTGTGGATGTAAGCATATAGGTACCTACCTACATATATCTAATAATAATGAGTAGTTCACTGTGTCAATCAACACATAACTAGGTAAGTACGTACGAGTCAACATAGATTTACAAATCTAAAGAATATTTTTTATTCTCGAGGAAGTGATTATGTACATAGAACATACATTGTTACATAACATTACCAAGGGTGGGGGATGTTCACGAGCTGGTCCAGAGTATTTAATAACTAGGTGCGTTTATGTTTGACGTGATCACGTGACAGGCTTGAGATGCGGGTACCCGCAGACCGCGCAGTACGCATAGAAATAAACATTACATACATAATTGTGCTAGTGCGGTTACCCGCACAGTGCGAATGAGCTCTAAGATGACACAGACGCACGACTCGAACAAACGTGACAATCGTACATTAAACATGCCAGCCAATACCTCGTAAAATCACAATGTACACTTTGAACAATTCAATAAACATCAAAAATGCAAAGATCAACGGTGGCTAATAGGAGAGATATAAACGACGCTATAAATATACATTTATATCTAATGAACCGGGTAAATTTACATCTCAAAAATGATAACATCTCCTTCCAGTCAATAGAGAATAATATAATTTATAAAACGTTAAAGTTGTAGAGTGTGCGGTGACGCGCGGCGCCTGCGCGCTGCGGGTCAGTGCGATCGGGACCCCTGCAACAGACACGCGGCATCAGTGCGAGCCGACACTAGGATTGTTTTAGTCTACGGTATCAAAAGGTTGCAAGCACTCCTGATCTTAGACCTGACTAGGGAGAAAAGTTCATCAGCTCAAGGCAGAGAAGCTGCTGGAATCCTTCCCAACAAAACGATCGGTTTTTTTTTATTTATCCTGTTTAGTGCGCCACTACTAGGCAAAGGCTTCCCAATTATTCTTCCACAAAGCTCTGTCCAATGCCATTTCGGGCCACATCTTTTCCGATCGATTATATTTGTAAAATAAATATCCAGGCCAGTACCATGGCCCACCTACAGGGGTGGACCATGCAACAAGGTATTATCCGGCCCAGCTTGTAGAATGATAGTTTATACACGATTAAGTAATATATAATAATTATTCATAATTCAATATCTTCTCTAGGAAAGCGTTAGACAACAGTGTCGGAGTGCCACAAATATTATGTACCTACATAAAGCAGGAGCAATCTGTTTGCGGTTAAAAGAATCATGCGTAAACAGTAGGTAGTAGTTGTAGTGGTGGTGTCTCACCCCTGGGACGGGTCCGGAGGGATGCAGGTCCAGGTCGGCGGTGAAGGGCCGCGCCGCCGGCTGCCCGCCAACCTCGCCCGCGCCGCCCTCCTCCTCGGCGCACTCCAGCGACGACGAGCTAGAACATTCAATAAATAATTAATCGTTTAGGATCGCTCGCGATCATTTCTTATGATGGATCGGTAGACCGGTATCGGTACACCAGTAAGTAGAATAGAATAGTGTTTATTGTTTCAGCATTACAGTACCCACTTAAGTAAGTGAGGTGAGTGAGTAGGTGACATTAACTGGCTAACTGCAGTTTACCTACGATATCTATACTTTTGTAGTTATTAGTTCTGAGTGGTCAGTTTTTGGTTACGTTACAACCTTAATGAACGTTCGGTGGAGTGAATTGTTTATACCTGACGCGCAGGGCTTGCAGCTCGTCCTGCAGCAGCGGCAGCTCGTCGTCGTCACGCGTATGCGTGTGGCATTCGCAGCGGCAGTGCTCGGGTTCCACGTAACTGAACAGCACGGGCTGCGCCGCGCTCGCCGTCGCCGCCGGCAGCGTCTGGATGCGTTTTGGCTGCTTGCGCCGCTCCGGGACCTCCTCAAAGTCAATCCATTCCGTCTTGGGACGGGCGTCGAAACCTATTGCCATATGCAATGGTATAAACTTTAGTTTACTGGTGGAATTTGATCTACCTAGGTATATTGTGTGAAGTGTATTTTATATAAAACAATTAAAGTATCGGTTCTAGAGATAAAACATGGTGCGTATTCGTGATGGGTTTAGTGCAATAAAAAAAAATTGGGCAATATTATGTATTGTATATATTATGTATATTACATACTAGCTGCACCCCGCGGTGTTACCCGCAACATTTTTTCGTGATAAAAGTTGCCTATGTGTTAATGCAGGGTGTCAGCTTACATGGTGAAATTTCATCATAATCCATTCGTAGGTTTTACGTGAAAGAGTACCAAACATCCATCCATACTTACAAACTTTCGCGTTTATAATATTAGTAGGGATTAATACTTACTGTCACTTCCGCTGCGTGCGCGCGGCCGTTCTATACGTTTGGAAGCAGGCGTCACGGTGCTGGGGCGGCGTGGCAGACGGATGCGCAGCTTGTCGGGCGGCGCAACGTCGGCGGGGGTGGGGCGTGCCACGCGGGGCGAGGGGCCCGCGCCCGCGGGGCTGGGCCTTGGGGAGGGCGAGGCGCGCGAGCCGCGCGGCCTCGACACGCCGGACACCAGCACGCCGCCGCGCTCGCGCACCGGCACCATTGGCAGTGCCACTGAACGCTCCTGCGGTAACGTCGTCGGCACGTACGGCAGCTCCTCCTCGAATGATTGCTGCACTACCAGCCCCCGCTTCTCTACCTCGTCGCCGGCTATCGGCGGTGCGGACTCTGAACTCGGCTCGGACTCGGACGAGTCCCGCACCGGCTCCTGCGGCGACGCCGGACTAGTCTGAGTGCGGGTGCCGCCGGCCGACGCGGCCGCCGAGGTTTGCTCCGGCTCGGGCTCGGGCTCGGGCTGGGGCTGGGGCTGGAGCGGGTCGGTGACCGGTACGACTATGTCGCGCGTCGTCGCCGATCGCATCTCGTCGCAGTCAATGAAACTCGGGAAGGAGCCAGAAATTTCACTAGTAACGCTTGGAGTCTTCGTGATGCTGAATTGAGTGCTAAACACCTGCTCCCGGCTTCCGACGTGGGTTGTAAACACGAGTCGCTCCTTTCGCCGTTTTCGGCCTTCGTCAGTGGTCTGCGCAGGCTCGATGCCGATGCGCTCCGTCTCAGGGGGTGGCGCGGTGTGGCAAGGTGCATCCTCCTGTGTTGGTGTAGGAGCGACGGGAGTTTCGGGCTTGGTGCAGGTCGCTTGTACCTCGATGGGTCGGCTTGCTTCTGCGGAGGACGAAATTCCATCCGGCGGACTGGGCAGTCGGTTCTTAGACTGATGCTCCGTTGGCGAGCGAAGGGGTATAATGATGCTTCCATCAGGAAGAACAGTTCTTTGCATAGGCTTTTGAGTGGCAGGTGGGGCAAACTCACGGTCGGTCGCTGGTCGAGCTTGAGGGGCTGAAGCTGGACGGAGTGGCTCGCGATGTGTCGTCACTTCAACCGTCGTCTTGTTCACCTCGGGGTCGTGGCGTGTTCCACTGGAGCCAGGCCGTTCGTCTGGCGGTGTACGCAACGGAATGTGAATAATTCCATCTTTCGAATCCTCATAGTACTTAAGTTTATCTCCTCGCCGAGACCGCTCTACGGGCTGGGATGGGGCTGTGATCTGTCGCTGAGGCTGGACAACAGGAGAGCCGTCGCGTGAACTCGGTGAAGGGGACGTGGCGCTTTTGCGTGGCGTTCGGAACAATGAAAGTACTGAACCCCGAATCTTTCCGGCAGAGTTGGGAGTCGCAGAGCGATCGCGGCTCTTACTCCGGGAGCGACCCTCCGTAAGACTTCTCTTTCGACGAAGCGCATCTGATGGCGAGTCCGGTGATGCAATGGTTTCTCGTGACTTGAATAGGGAGCAGAAGGAAGATTTCCGCGACATAGAGACTCCGGCGGGTGAAGGCGTGCGGCTGTCCCGCGGCGGGCGGCGCGAGCCGGGCGACGGCGACGGCGACGCGGGCGGGGGCTCGGCGCGCCCCACGAGCTCCGTGGGCCGCACTGCGCGCTCTCCGCGCCCCGCAAATTCCAGGCTCGCAGGCTTATGCGCTGTCTCCACAATTACGTCCGCAGTTGCCGCCCGTAGACTGCTATCTTCCTCTTCTTCGTAATCATCATCAGGTTTTAGCTTAATCCGAATTATATCCTTCGAGCGGTTTGCGCTTTTGTACACTTCAGGTTCTGACGGTTCACGGCGCACACGCGGTCGGGCACGCCTCTCCTGAGCTCGAGCGCGGTTTTGCGTTTCTTTCTGAAGCTTATCATCATCGAGTACCGTATTTGTTACGACTGCAGGCACCAGTGCAGGTACAGGTTTAGGAGTGGGTGTAGTAGCGAGTGCGGGGCTGGGAGTCGACACTGGTGCGGGGGGTGATGTGGCAGGAATGGGCATCGGGGATGAAGGAGGCGCGCGCGACACCGTACGTTCCACTGTAGCCTCTGTGCGCACCTCGCGTCGGTCTCGCGCGTCTACTGGTTGCGGGGTAGTACCGGGAGGAGACGCCGCACTCATCTTCGCAATCTCTAGCAAACGCTCTTCTACTGCCGCTGCACAGATTTCCGGGTCGGTTTCGATGGGCTTCGGCCCACAAAAAGAAGTCTCGAGTAGCATCCTGTGAGGCGAGGGAGACCGCGAGACACCCGACACGACCGAAAGCCGACCAACCGACACGCGACTCTGGTGGCTGAAGGCTGATAATGCAGAGTGCGCGGAGCACTGCGAGCCAACGCTGGACAAACGACTGGTGCGGCCAGACACCGCTAGCAGCGCCGCCTCCGAGCCCTGACTGTCTTTGCGCGAATGGCGACGCGATGAAGGCGCGGGCGGTGCGGCGGGCCGGGGCTCGCCGGGCGCACCTTCCAGGAAGGCCAGCTCCTCGGTGGAAGAGCGCAGCTCGAGAGCCCCGTCCTCGCGGAAGCCCAACTCAAGGCGGCCGCGGGTGTCGTCACCACCGGTGCCGGCGAATAACGCCAGCTCGGGCGAGCTGTCGCGTGAGTCGTGATGGCTGGAGCTTGAAGCACGCGAAATGTCGATGCGCGGTGCGGCTGGAGTGTGCAGCCCCGCGGCCGGCGTCGAGTGCGAGCGCGCGCGCTGCTCGGGGGGCGCCAGCGCCGCACTCGCAGTGCGAGCAGGATCTTCGCGGATCTCCGGCAGCCGAAATGATTGTTTCGTTTCAGGACTCGACTGTAAAAATTACGACAATTTAATTTATTTAATTGAGGATAAAAGTAAAACTGAGAACCGAGGTGGGCAGTCGTTTACTCCTCCACACAAGTCCAGATCGGACCCGTAAAAGAAGAAATTAGTTCGTGGAACTGCCGACGGGCCGCCTCGGTGCCGTAGCAAGTGACAAAGCAGAAAGTGGAAGAACGTGAGAGATACATACTGGCAGTCTCACCTCGTCAGAGACGTCGTGGTCGAACGAGGCGATAGGCGCGGGCCCGCGGCGCAGCTGGCGCACGGGCGCGCCGCTGGCCGCCATCGGCCGCGGCCGCCGCGCGCGACTGCGCTCCCCTACTGCCGCCGCTGCATCGCCCCACTCGCCGCCAGCCGCGCCAGCTGCGCCAGCTGCGAGCTGTCAACACACACCATACACCACACTCGCTATGTACACTGACACTCTCAATCGCTCACAGTGAACACTGGAAATTTTGTTTCATATTTTCAGAGGCAATCATGTTACTTATATTTTCTAAATATTCTAGGATCAGAAAAAATACTGATAAATAAAAAGCTATGGCGGTATTTCTTTATTTTAGACTAATTTAGACACATGGGTCTGTGTGGTGTGTGTCTGTGTGGTCACCATAATAATAATAAACATACAGTCCGTTGTAATAAAGTATATATTTCATGTCCTGTATATTTAGACCCTACGACTACAAGTACCTCTTTAGAGTCTGTACACTCTCTATAATTATTGTAGTCACTGCTGCTACCTTAATTTTCACCGATTGAATACTTTGTTACGAAGTAGGTACAGCTTGTCAATCAATGATCTATAATTAAAACTCACATTGAACACAGGAGTAAACAAAGTAGCGAAATATGTATATAATAACTTTGTAAAATAAGTAAACATAATTATAATTACTTTAGAAATATTTGATTAAATCCAAGTATTGGATGGCCCGTATCATGACAAGTGTTCCCAAAGTCCGGAGCAGTCCAAGTCCACATTAAACATTCAGTAAATTGGAATGTAATTAGATCAGTGCAGCTCCTGCGGTTCGGAGGTTCAAGGGCCGTCAGCGGGAGCACGCGGCGCGGGGCTCGGCCGGCGGGGCGCGGGCTGGCGCTGGCGGTGCAGCGGTCGCGCGGTCGGTCGGCGCTCCGTGCTCGTCGCGCACAGCGCCGCGTCACGTCGGCGCCCATCGACGCGCGCTGCCGCACATGCGCGGCTTCCGCGCACGCGCCCTGCCGCGCCCTACTTCCCAAACACATCGCTATGCTACTATCTTCGTGTACCTACGTAGTGCAAGCCGCCCCGCGGGCTCGTCTACGTCATAATGTAAAACCATTATACCTGGAGTCCCCCACGCGGCGAACTGTTGCACTCGGCTAGCGGGGCGCGGGCGCGGGAGGGGCGGGTGCGCGTTACGTAACAACTAGCTTCCGTTACCCATTGGGGAGGTTCTTGGTACGGCCGGCACTCGGCTCTCAGTAACCTTCTGCTGTTAGATCGATGGTTGCCTCCTCGACCCCGTGTCTCATAACATACGGCACAAACTTATTGACACACATTTCGATGAGGTTAGTTACATTTTTGTCACATCAAGGTAAACATTCCATCACGCCAGTTGTCCTGAAAGAATAGGCAGCATCTATATCTATTTATATCGGCGTGTAACTACATTTTCATCTTGCAGATAAAATTGGGGACTAAGTATATTTCTTGTCACCAAAATGTATATTTGACATCAAGTTGTATCAACTTAATAAATAGATCAATTGCCACGAAATATTTTCGTTCTCAGATAAACAAAAAGTGTTCCCAGGTATGAATTATCAAATTAATGTTAATATAAATGTGTAACAAGAGATGGATTACCAATAAAATTGTATGAACATCGTTTTTACAATAATAGTTTTATTACAATTTCTATCACTTACGCGAATATTAGACATTGAAATAAAACTAGGTTTATTTCAATGTCTGTAAAATGTGTATAATAAAACAGTCTGCCCGTGACCATGAATGCTGTAAAGGATTCGAAACGTCGGGACCAAAAATCAATTAAAAAACCGCTATAAAATCCGTAAACCTAGTTTTATTACTTAAACTAGCTGCGCCCCGCGGTGTTCCCCGCTACATTTTTTCGTGATAAAAAGTAGCCTATGAGTTATCCAGGGTGTCAGCTACCTCCATGTGAAATTTCATTAAAATCCATTCTGTAGTTTTTACGTGAAAGAGTAACAAACATCCATCCATACTCACAAACTTTCGCGTTTTTAATATTAGTAGGGATAATAGCTTTGTGCTCAGAATGGTAGATCTGTCACCAAATAAATCGATTATCAGCGTCGATTACATAAATGTAGGGCTCACCATTTGTCTGGATGAGCCATAGAGAAACGAACATAGTAATGATAACTCTCCCATACAAGTTTCGTGAAATTTCGTCTATGTTATCTGAAGTTTACCACCAGAAATATAACAAAATGAGTCAGTTGTTTCTACACTAATGTCCCTAAGTAATGATATGTTCGATTCAGCAATCCCTTTGTTATTGTTTTGAATGTTAGACAGCGACGACGCACCGAGTCGAGGTTCGAGTCCTGCAGGGGCCGCCCTCCGTAGCGTCGCATAACGTGTTTAAAGTAGTTAGCCTGGCTGGGGGCTCTTGCAGTCTCGCCTTTGTCCGGTTACGTGCAATAAGACCCCCCTTGAGGTCGTCGACATAAAATATCCCAAAAAAAAAACTAAGTGGCATGGTTAGTGTTATCAATATAGGTATACCGGTTATACTCAAGTCAATATTCGGGAATGCCCGACTAGTTTCGGACTCTAATAGTAGTATGATTAGTATTGACCAGTGAATTATTTTTAATCTAGATAGCATCGGCATTTCCTAACTTACTACATCTGAGTAGAAATACCAAAATAGACTCAGGGGTCTCTTATAAAGTCCAGACAAGCTCATGTGAGAATTATGTGAGAATAGTGCACTATTCTCACATAAATTATTGAGCTAGATTCCTATTAAATAGGAAATAGGAATAATAAAGATAATTAAATCAAAATAGACTGATTGTCATACAATAACATAGAGGCTGATAGACCCCAAAAACCTCCACTCTTCACCGCTTCCTCGTACTTATTACAGCTGGGAAGAAGCTGAGGTTGTGGTTTCCTGGGTTTGAACCTTGTACCTTGTGTATTAGATTTTATCCTGTTTGCTGAAGAATATCATTATGCGAGACACCATTGACCGGATGCAGTTGAGGGTAAATCTTATTACCTGAGCGACAAGAGACGAGCATTGTTTGGCACATCGTCCTCGTCACATTGAGTCGGTCCTCCGAGACCACTCGGACACTAGACTACACCGGTGACCATTCATAAGGACTCAGGTATCTGAATATGTCAATGACGTTTGATGGTCACGTGAAGCCCTACCTGCATTTGAACTTGTAACATTTGAAGTCGTGTACCTTTAGTGTGTACCTTTAGCCACCAAAAGTAAGGCAGTTAGATATGTGATTGAACGTTTGGAATTGCTATACATATATTGTATTTTTAATCGATATCTATCTATCTACTTGTTATTTAATCTTATTAAATTATTAGAAGTATCATATGGCCACTATTTATATGGCTTATCGGCCCTGCGTGGTAGTACCTGCTGACGTGTCCGATGTCCGCTCCAGGCCGGCCGCATAAGAGTGTTGGGGGTGTTCGGCGGTTTACAGTTTAATAAAGGAAAAATGCATAAGCTCATATTTAAATTTTATTCACAACAGAACAGGGTCCACGATGTAAGTCAGTAGGTACTAAGTACGCACAACACATCTCAAACAGCGGCTAGAACACCTTTAATTATATCCATGTATATTATCATTCATATATTATGGAGTATTTGTGTATAACGCGACTAGCAGTAAGAGTAAGTACATAAATAAACATTTCCATTTAACTTTTTACAGTGCGTCTAAAGTGTCAGTAACGTGACAGGGGTAGGACAACACAGCGCAAGCGGCACGCGGCGCGGCTGCCTGAGTGCCTCGCAGACGATCTTAACTAAGCCGGACCTGCAACTAGCGAGCCCGAGCCTCATGTTCACGACTCACTAGTTGCTCGAGGTCACAATATACATGAGACTGCCCTAATAGCATAACATCTAACTACTCTGTATACACTTTCAAAATAATCACCGCAACTAACTATCTCAAACATCATAATATATTGTACAAGATATATCCTTTATACTTGGAATAATACGTTTATTATAGTTTAATTTATTGTTGCATTTGTCTTAAGTTATATAATATGAGATCAACATTCTAACATGAAGCCGAAACAGCTCGCCCGTGGGTGGCGCCCCCCACGCGCTCCTCGCCGCGCATGCGCCTGGCACCACGTGTTGCGTGCACTTGCCGCACTTACATTATTGCTTACACTTGTCTCGTAACACGTCACCGGAACCCCGGGCTTGCACAATAAAGGCCTCATAATACACACGAGTGAAGAGAAACACACCAGCACAGTGCACCGTTCCGAAATATTGTACTGACACGTGCGGTCCCGCGGCACAAGCCTGTAGCAGCAGGCCGTCAGCTCCAAGTCTGCGCGTCCTGCAGCGTCTGCACTCAGTCCAACTATATCTACATACAAAGCGACGGTGGGGTTACGTCCAAGTCGTCGCCGACACTATCCTACTCCATTATCACATTATGTACAGTTCCGATATGACCCTCGTCCGCTGCCGAGTCGCGCACCGGTCACCAGCCCCCACCCTGGTGCGGGGGCAGCCAGTGAGCGGTGATCACGTGGGATGTTGTTCTTCAACTCGTCGAGGTGCGCTCTAATATGTTTTAAAGATATGAATACGTTATAATGGAATGTACGATGAAATCGTTAAATATATGTTTCTTTTATATTTACGTATATAGAACTTATACTAGTACCTATAGAGTGTTCCGGGTTAGTTATTAGCGCTCACGACTCCCGAAAACGCGTATTATGCACTCACCTTCCGGTCACTTCATATTTTATGTATTATAGATGCACTTGTCCTACACTTCCTACAGTGGAATTGAAGGGAATGCTAATATTCAAAATTATATCTTCAAGTATAGTGTGAGTGTCCACGTGACGCGTCGAGTAAGGTAGACGACTGCGTCCGGGACTTCGTGATTTGTCACGTTTTCACTAAACACGTCTGCGAGTAGCGCGAGCCGAATGCTCCTGTAAGCTCGAGCTCGCTTAATCGGAGTCGGAGTCGGAGGAGGGCGGCGCGGGCTGCGCAGGAGCAGCGGGGGCGGCGGGCGGAGGCGCGGGCTCGGCGTTGCGGCCGCTCGTGGCCAGCGCGTACGCGGGCGCCGCCTGGCCCGAAGTGCGCTCGATGCCCACACTGCACACAAAGCGACCGTCAGCGCCGTCGCGCAGCACTCGGCGGAGCGCCGGGCGGCAGGCGCGGATACTCACATGTACTCGTGGCGCGCGAGGTAGCGCACGTACTTCTCGGGCGGGTCGGCGTCGTGCTCCTGCAGCGACACGGAGCGCACCGTCATGTGCGACACCTGCGTGGCCGGCATGGTGAACTCCACGAGCGCGTGGCTGGCCAGCTCGGCCGGCACCTGGTCGTACGAGGTCAGCGCCATGCGGCACACCAGGTTGTGCGTCGTGTACGCGCCTGCCACAAACATCACACGTGTTAACTCGATCGTAACATAAACGCGCGTTTTTCGTACGTGAACCTGCATACAAGTATGTGACTGTAGAGCCAGCTTTCCTGCACACGGTCTACAGCACTGAACACTCACCCTGCCCCTCCTTGGGCAGCCGGGGCATGCGCCACACGATGGCGCGGTGCTGGTGCTCGTACTTGGCCTGTCCGGACGTGACCTCTATGAGCGACTCCTGCAGCGTGTCCACGGCGCCCAGGAAGCGCTCGATGCCCTTGATCTTCCCCGTGCGCCTGCGCACACGTCATTATATCACGCGAGTGTTAAGTATTAAGCAGACGACAAGTTAAAATTTAACTGTATCATAAACATATCATCACACCTGTATACTCCGCAGGGGTAGGCAGAGGCCTACCCCTTCGGTATACAACTGCACATATAGTACACCTACATTTCGCCAGTTATATTTTATAGTTATTATTGACATAAACCGGGCACAAATCCAGACTCCGTGCTGCTATTGAGAATTACCTAATGGAAAAACCCATTAACACTTTGCCCGACCCGGTATTCGAACCCAGGATCTTGTGGTCTGCAGTCCTCAAGAAAATATATTGATTACAATTTTTGCGTGTAGTACCAGGATTATCCTAAACATGAACTTACCAAACACCAGTATGTAGGTACCTCCTATCAAAAACTATGCAAATAAATGATTAAGTATCATTATGTTTGGGAAACAGGCGTGACTTTATGTATGTACCTACGTATTTTGTTTAAACCTCATTACCTATTTCTAATACAAGAAAAGGAACATTAAGGTTTAAAAATATATATGATTACGTAGGTATAATTATTCACTTTCAAATATCTGGCATTGGCTGAGGAGTTATTCTAAAATATAGAGAGAATGCAGATCTATAATATACAGACGACTAATATTATTATTTTTATTTTTTTGTCTGTCATTTGATCTGTCATTATTATTATATAATATATATATATTATACTAATATTATTGTACAATAGGCATTAAATATAGAAAGATGCATGCGCGCAACTTAGGAGTGGCCTATGCCTAGCTGTGGACTGCGATAGGCTGAGAGAGAAAAGAGACAGATAAACAGATATCAAATATTTACACATACATCATAGATTTTGTATTCAAGAGACATTATTAATTAAATGTGTATGTAGGAACTACCTACATACATATTTAATTGATAATGTCATATCATTGACGGAATCTATATTTTATTAATTAATCATAGCTAATAATTGGCGTTCTAAGGCGGAGGCCTCAGTCCAACAGTGGACCTGTTCCGGCTGATGATGATGATTGTAGGTCGTAATCTATCATTTAATTATTATTTTTTATTGCTATAAAGTCTATGCTCTATGGTGAAACTATTTTTTGTCGTTATTCTCTAGTCTTACTGAATGTGAAATACCTACTAAGTATGAGAAGTGCGAGATTTGGTTAGTTAGTATTTCTTCGAAGAAGAAGAGCAAAAAGATAATATTTGTATCATAATTACGGTCAAGTTTATGTTATTATCCCTTATTTTAAGAGATTATGTACTTCGTTAACGATGTGTGGAAGAAGGCGGGGCGTAATGGACAATAGTGGCGCACCTATGAGCGGACTTGACGGAGCCGTAGCGGAAATGCTTCTCAACGCGGAACAGGTAGATCCAGCAGTCGGGGATGGGAAAGCGGATGGCCACATCCTCGCACGGCACCTGGCCCAGCTTGCGGGACGCGAAGCCCGGCACCAGCACGTCTGCGCGCAGCTCCACCTGCGGCCGCGATACAAATATAAGGACACAGAGTTGGAAAACGTCGCGTCACGTCGGAGTACGATGACCGCGCCGGTGCTGTACACAGACCTTGTTGCCGGTGACGCACCACACGGCCTTCAGCTGCAGCGGCAGCTCGCGGTTCTTGGGCGGCCGCACGCGGAACCGCATCAGCTCGATATAGCACGCATCCGGCGGCTTGAACCTGACACACACACAAACACAGTTCGTACTTACTAAGACAAACTGATTTGACAAGGCTGGGAAGAAACGATTTAGTCCATGTTCTATACATCTAATTGCGATCTCCTACGTATGTCAGTGTTAACAAAATTTTATGACTCAAACCCTAGCAGGCTCGAACTTAACTTGCTGTAGATAGTTGATAAAAAATTTCATATAATATAATTATGATACATAATTTACTTGATGATCTGAGTGTTGGCGAATTCTTCGGGCTGCACGCATGCGTGGAACTCAGCGTTCTCGACGCGGATCCACTCCTCGGTGACGACAGGGATGATGTCGTGCCGGCCGACCACCTCCTTGCCCTGCCGCCGCAGGTCGTTCACGCCCAGCTCCACGTCCGGCATGCCTGGGCGCGTGAGACTATGGTGAGGATCAAAATGTTACCACTGGCTACACAAACGCGACAGAACTTCCCTTGAGACGCTACCCGGTATTTGACTCAGGCTAGAACAATGCATGGACAAATCGTGTCCCGATATTTGTACAAAAAGGAGTCCCTATAATACGCCTTAGATATCTATAGTATATTACCAGTGAGAAATCCGAGGAAGAATAGTCGTACGCGCGCGATCTGCTTCAACACCGAGCCCTCAGCGTCCTGCTCTACGTACAGCTCGTCCACGGCTGTGATCTGCACCTGCCACACCACCGCTCGACGTTAGATGTCAAATAGGTTTTATTTTCTTTTACATATTTACTTCTACCACACTGCCAAGGAAACACACTGTTCTCGTACAGTGAAGACAAGTTTTACATTTTATAAAATCTACTCACTACTGAGAATGACAAATATAAACATTTCTTGTTTGAAAAGAAACAATAAAAGTTCACTAGTGCGTTGTCGTTTCGGCAACGCCTCGACGAGTCGACAACGACTGAGCTATGAGTTACCTCTTCCATCTTGTAGGTGAGCGCGCGGTCGCGGTGCGCAGCCAACCTGAACAGCGCCTCCTCCACGCAGCAGCTGAACTGCTTCACGTCCTCGTACGTTAGCGAGCCCAGCTTGAACAGCTGCGACACCTGCGCACACAGCACACCGTACACCTCTCTCCCCGGCTCGTCGCAGTATTTATACCCAGACCGTCACCCCTTTTTCCCCTCTTACACGCCTTCCAGTACAACTTACATAAAATACTGTCGGCGTGTAAGTCAGTTAGTTGTTAGGTACTCGTACATCATTTATCGAGCGATTTGATCAACAGGTAACTTTTACGTGTAACATAAGTATATAATACGTTAGCCTAAGTAAGAAAACCATATGTTAGGGCACCTGCGGCGCGTGCTCCACAGGCAGGCCCAGCTTGCGCAGGTCGCTGCCGAACTCCTTGACGCCCTGGTAGTCCCCCTGGATGGCGTACGCCGCGAACTGTGACAGCTTGTTGGTAATGCGCTCCGCCTTCGTCACCTGCCCCGGCCTGCGAACATCCGAACTGGTTAAACTCCAGCACAGCGCAGTCGTCGCGTGGCCCTTCGCATAACATATAATATGTTTATATCATATTATCTACTCGTACTGCCCATATATGCGCTTCTAACATATGAACGATTACAAATATCCAGGGTTTTAACAATATTTTTATTATCTTACAGCCAAGCTAGCATATAACTTGGCTATACGACAAATCCTTTTAAATAAGGTTGAGTATTGTTTTACATATTCATTAAATGCAGTGGTGTTAATATATTATGTCCGCTCGTCATACAACTCACATAGTCTGCTCCTACTTACATGAAAGCCAACTGTAGCCCATTCACTAAAAGAAGCGTTACTCTTAACCGCAATCGTGTTGGGAATGATGGTTGAATCAAATTCTTTACAATATGTATTAAAAAAAGAATTATAATAATCATTAGGAACATGGTTAGCTCTTAAAAGAGGTAATTTATTAGAAAGTTTATTTTTAATCTTTTCCAAGCGACGGGCAGTTTTAGGGTAAACAGTTATGTTCCTTTCGGCTACTTTCCTGTTATGATTTCGAATTGAAATTAACTGCCCACAATGGATCACCTTAATATAGACAATCTCGTGCAGGCATCTAACACGGGGGTCCAATTTTAGTCAAACCAATGTTTCAATCGGCTGGTTAGGGAATATGTATTCTTATTTCAATATCATAATGATATACCGTACTTATCTTGTAGTAATAGTAAGTATGTGCCGTGTAGCCGGGGTATTGAAATATGACCTGTATTAAGTACAAACGTATTTATTTCAGATAGTTTGATCAGATAATAACTTCACACATAGCTCGTTTCAGTTAGAGTAATGGAATGATGTGTTCAGTGACAATTTTTTTAAATAAATCACGTTTCTGTAATTGAAATAAATTAGGTAGAATTGCATGGCAGGTATGCAGTGTGCGTGACCGATTAGGACTAACGCTACGTCGCTACGCAGCTACGCGTCTCCGAGGCTACGCTTTTAAACATTAAAGGTTAGAGCTCTCAGTAAAGTACACTTATGGACACAAACCTGACTCCGGGTCGTTCCTTGTAAAAAACGTATTGCAGCTTGACAGTAAAGATCTTGCCAAACTGGTCGAACTGCTGCGCGCCGATATCGGACACGGAGTAGCAGGCCTGCAGCGGCAACTCCTGGAAGGGCTCCTTGTCCCCGGCCGCGTTGAATAGCTGCACCACCGGGTTGTCGCCCGCGTACGCCACGCGCACGAAGATCTTCTTCCAGAACCTGAGGATGTATCAGGTATAGCAATATTATCTAATTATACACGCCTTCCCAAGCGAGTGCGTGTATTTAGAAGGGACTATGTTAAGTTATCAAGTACAAAGAAGTAGATTACTAGATAATGAGGCACGCAATGCCTCATTATCTAGTACTACTACGTTTATGAAAGATCATTGTAGTGGAGTGTTGTGATTACCTTTGTCCGGTGATCTTCTTCTTGTTCGGCTGTCGTAGATGCATCTCCCAGCCGGGCCCGGTGTACTTGGTGCGAGGAAAGTCCTCCAACGGTTGAGACACGTCCTCGTCGAACAGCGGGGTGGGAGGGGTTTCCCCGCCGCTGCCCGCGTCGGCGTCGCCCCGCTCTGCCGACATGCACACGCTCTGCATCACACGTCTACTCACGCGGCCGGTGGGGCCCGCCAGCTGGACACTCACCGTACACCGGCTCCGCGCGCGGCGGCTCGAACCCGCTCTTGTCGAAGGGGTTGAGGCGCGGGGACTCGGGCAGCGCCACCGGCCGCGGCGGTGGTGCTAGCGTAGGCACCGAGGCTTCTTCGCCACTTGTCTCGCTATCCTTAGGTCTAAAATAAGAAAAAAGAGTCAAATAGCTAATGTTGCAACCTAGATTCTATGGTCTGAAATTACCAATCCGCAGTGAGCTGATTATGAAGTTCCGCTGTTAGTGAACTGCCCTACTATATTTTGTTTTGTAGTGGGAGTTGTTTCTTAAGTTTTCACACCTAAATAATTACAAAACAAAAGAAATAAGGAAAGCTATTTGTTGTTAATTATTATTATTAAAACCGGTGAAGGCTCGAGTTGAACTCGCGCACCGAGAGTTCAGTGCATTCTTTATAGTATACATTGCTCTAACAAAAAGATGAACTGGATCAATGATGAACAAAACTTCATTTTACTCTTGGAAAACTATTACCCCAATACATTAACATAGGTAGCGGTTAGTTCTAACTGTAAAGAAGTTGAAATAAAATTAGGTTTACAGATTTATTCGCGGTTTTAATGAATTTTTGGGCCCCGACCTTCCCGACGCTTGACTAAGCCCATCATTACATCAGATTTGAATAACCATAAATCCTTGGCATAGAAAATCGATTCCTTCCTAGGATGATACGCGAGGCTATTGAAATGAAACACACCCTAATTTCAATAGAGAAGATGGCTGAGACATACCCAGGTATACCCAGGTGGTATGTCTCATCTTGGAATCCCATCATAAAATCTATTAAATACTTCCCAAACCAAACAAATTATAATGTGCCTTGAACCTGATAAAGACGGAGAAAGTGTCGTCCGTGGAGTCCCGAGAGCCCTGGTGGTCGAGGCGCGGCGTGGCGGCGGGCGGCGGCGGCGCGCCCATACTCAGGAATGCGTCGAAGGCTTCAGCCTCGAATCCGCCGCTCGCCTCTTCTGTGGTGCCGTCGTCTCCCCATGCACCTGTTAATAAAATATATTTATGCCAGTTCACATATTATTGACTGCCTCGTTGGTCTAGTGGTTGCTAAGCGCGACTGCTGAGTACGAGGTCCTGGGTTCGAATCCCGGGTCGGGCAAAGTGTTACTGGGTTTTTCCATTAGGTAATTCTCAGTAGCAGCACGGAGTCTGGATTTGTGCCCGGTTGATGGCAATAGGCTCGCCCCGTATTACATTGGGACCTATAAACATAACTGGCGAAATGTGGGTGTACTATATGTGCACCTCTGCCTACCCATTCGGGGAATACAGGCGTGATGTTATATATATATATATATAATTATATAATACATATTAGTATAAAGCAACCCTTAAGCTGTTAGGCTTACCGGTATTTAAGTTGTTTGCAGCTGTTGCGTCGAATTTTGCAGAGAATGCATCAAACGCATCTTGTCCTCTTGGGAAAGCATCTTGCATCATAGCCTCAGACTGTGCACCCCAGCTAGCATCCGTGGAAGGCGACGGTCCACCCGTCTCGAAAGCGTCTCCAGTGTTCATGCTAAAGGGCTGGGAGGCATCACCAAATGTTTGTGCTGATGCAAATACATCAGGTTGAGATTCCTCCATACCAATCATGGACGTCGGCTCAAAAATATTATCTTGGTCGTTATTAAATACGTCATTGCTAGCAGCCATAACAATATCATCTGATTTCATCCCAAATATATCAGGATCGGATAACGGTTCTGATGCGTCTGCTGGTTCGATCTCAAACGGATTTCGCTCGCTATTAAAGACCTGCTGAGTCGGAAACTCGTCTTTCATACTCTCTGCAAAGGGAGAGGTGTTTGTTGCAGGAAAGGCAATATCTGTTTGAGGTTCTGTGCAATCCATAGGTGCAACAGTATCAGACACTGAATCCATAGCTGGTGTTAAAACACTTGGATCTGTCGCGCTTGTTGTGCTCGGCTCTTCTGGCGCGAATGCGGCTTGCCCAGATACGGGTACAGTAGACGTTTGTTCTTCTCCCCCTAAAGGCTGCGAAGTATCATGAGTTGCATCAGTCGAAATATCGTCTACTATATCATCACTTAAGAAATCAATTTGTTTTTCCTCTTGCTTTGGCACCGAGTATAAGCTCATAATGGCTTCTTTGGTAGGTTTGATGGTAGCGGGTACGGGTGCATCGAATAGATTGATGTCGTCGACATGCTGCAGTGGCGGTGCCTGTGGTACGGGTTGAACCAGTGGCGCGGGTGGCACTGGTGGTGCAGTAGACGGGCGCGGCGGCTGCGGGCGAGGTGGTGGAGGACGAGCCGCGGGCGGCGGGCGCGCTGGGGGCGGCCGCACAGGCTTGTTACGGTTTATATCAAAGCTGTCGGTGGGAGGCTCCTCTGGCAGCTCGGGCTCTGGCGTGGGGCTGGGCGAATGAATATCGCGCACTGACACTGGACTAGGGGTGCGCGTCGGTGGAATTCGGTCGAGTAAGTGGGAACTAGTGAATTCCATTTGCCCGGTTACGCTCAAAATTAAATTTTGAGTTTCAGGAGGCAGAGGCCGGGCTGGTAATTGTGGTTCCGAAATTTCCTCTTGGCTCAAAAATGTGTGGTTGGCCGTAGTTGACACTAAACCAAGTTCGGTTGGCTTAGTCATACGTTCGTGATCATCCGGCCCACTCGTAAAAATGTCTAGTCGGGGAGAGTCTTCAGACATCCCTTCATAGTGTTTCGCACCAATCCCAATCGGTTCCGCTCCTCCAAAAATGTCCACAGGCACGGTGTCTCCGGCTTGTGGTTCATACCCGCCGCCAAAATCTGAAAAAGGGTTACTAGCGGCGAAAGGATTGTCACCAGCAAATGTATCCGGTTCAGCTTCTGACATCATAAACGGATTGAGCACATCCGTAGTTGTAGTAGCACTCGGCTCGTTCATACTTAAAAATGGATTGTAAGCCATTTTTAATTTTTATTTACTTCTTATAACCCTAAAAACTCAGACTCCAATAGCTTTAATTCGGTTTTCCCCGGGTTTAGATCACCGGCAAAAGACGTATCGAAGGGATCGATTTCAGGTTCTGGCAACTTATTTGCGTTCGATGGTTCTGGAGTTAATGCTTTTGCCTGAAATATGTCGTCAGACGGATCTAGAAGATCGTGACTTCCGTCTTCTAAGTTGTCCGTTTCCTCACAAGAGAACTCCTTAGCTAGGAGTTTCAATTCAGTTTTACTAGGTGCGATATTACTCGCAAATGATGTATCAAAGGGATCAGGCACTTCCGATGATCGCTGGGGCTCTGACGGTGTTAGCACTTTAGCCTTGATTTCAGTTTGAGCAATATGAAGCAAATCACTAGCTTTTATGTTCACTTTAATACCGCTTGTTTGCGAATATTCTGAATGCCGCCTTTTATTTTGATAGTTCAGTTTGGGTGCCAAGTCTTCGTCAGAACGAGTGCGAGTTAGAATATCTGGTACGCTATCAGCTGCTTCTGCTTCTTCACTAGCGTCCTCGGTTATGGAAACCTCTCGAGTGTAATACGGTGTAACTGGTTTTACAGTTTTCGTTTTTGCATCAGAATCAAGGGAATTGGATGATTCAACATTGAAAACTACACTCTTGCTAACAACAAGGTTTTCAGGACGAGATGCACGGCGCTCTGTTTTTTTTGGTTCATCCGCCCTCGGGTCAAAATCTGGATCACTTGGTACTCTATATATTAAAGGAGTACTAGAATTGATTAGTTCTTGTTCCAAGAGTTTTAACTCAATCTTACCAGGTGCAACAATCTTATCAACAATAGTTGTATCGAATGGGTCAATTTCACAATTATTGACATCAACTGGATCTAAAGGAGAATCACCTAATTGAGTTAAATCAGTGGTACTCCCGCCCAGTAGGTCCCGAATTGATTGATTTTCTTCTTTATCAATTAAGTCGTCAGATGTAATGGATTCTCGCACACCTGACGGATCTGTCAGATGAATACGAACAGAGGATTTACGCCTATTATTCAATTTTACACGAACTTCTTCTGCTCGAGGATCAAAGTCGTCGTCGTCTTCTAGTATCACCGCCTCCTTGTTTGGCTGGAACTTTGTGGCGGGGATCACTGCGTCCGCAAAACTTGTATCAAATGGATCGTCTTGATCTAAATATGGATCTAAGACATCGATTTGATCTTCAACGATACTTTCTGCAAATACTGCCTCATTTTTATCAGCTTCAAAGGCAGACCACGATTCTTGTATCACAGGTTCAACATTAATTTCAGTTTCTCTTAGTTTATGAACTTCTGCGCTGTCTTCAATAGACTTGGCAGCTAATAGTGCAAATTCATCAATTTCTTCATCCACCGAAGATTGATCTAAATGGAAAGAATCCTTTGTAGCAGCATTATCTTTTTTATGACTTTGTTGACTTAACGATGTATGAAGAGATACGCTCAAATCTATAGGCGTTGTTATAGGAATATCTGCATCAATGTCCAATATGCTTTTTTCAACTGGTTCACTTGCAACTTTAGTTTCAATAAATCTTTCTACGTTGTCGTTGCTTTCTAATAATAAATCGCCAGGAATTACTCGCTTAGGTCTTTTAGTGGTGACTGTTACATTGTCAATTCTCCCAGTCAAAACACTAACTGCGATACCGATGTCTAAAGCTTTTTTGCCTTTAGAAGGTTTAACTTCTTGTCCTTTAATTATCGCATCGACATGGGAAGTGTCGAATATATCATCATCCTGGAACTCTTCCGGTGAATCTGGGACATATGCAAGCTTTACTTCTCCTCGTTCAACGGCCTCCACATATGACGTGTCAAAGATATCGTCTTGGTCGTCTTCCTCGGACTCGTCGTCTGTCACACCATACTCACTTTTATCACCTTCGTCGGCTTCAGCTGTTGAAGCTTGAACAAGCTGTGGAAAATCGGCTTCGGTCACCTCAACCACTGGCCTATGCAGAACTTCTTTCTTCTCAGGTTCAGCCTGCTTTGGTGGGATTCGTTGAAAAAAGGAAGTTGATTTAATCCGGTCAAGATCTCCTTGTGTCTTCCTGAGGACAGTATCTATACCAGTTGTTAAATCTTTAAATTTAGACCACTCTTCATTTTGTTTGACAGAACCTTCACCGTCTTCTGTACTCTGTTGCTGATGTTCTCTTCTATATTTTTCTAGTTCTTCTTCTGTAAAAAGCTCTTCCTCACCCTTACGTTTAGATTTTTTCCCCTTTTTCTTCTTTTTAAGACCTTTGGGTAATTTTAGCATTATACGATTTTCCTAATAGTGCTTTATGTTGCTGAAACAAAATAATAAATACAATTATTACGCTCTCCGCGATTTAATTAATGATAATAAAATCACGTACGAGGCATTAAGCAAGATTAGGCCTAATGTGCATAAACAGGAATAGTTGTAACATTATTTTGTCCAAAGTGGTAGTTATATTACAATCGTATGCCGTTTATACACTTTGGATATTACCGAGAAAGTTATAACATCTAGGGGAATGCTTTCGAGTGCGACCGAGAGTATTGATCGACGAGCTTAGATGTGTAAAAACTGCCCTTTGTGTCATGAATTGAGTTGTAATTAAATTCCGAACGAGTAACATTCAAGTTTGGTTGGTTCCATCCACATTAGTAATTAATTATATAATTGAATACCAATCAATAGAGTCAGAAAAAGAAAGGTAAGAATTAGGGCTGAAATTTGCATAACAAATAGCGCAATGCAAACATAGACACAATAAAATATGAAGAGTCACGCAGGTGTAGTCATTACGATGTAGGGGCGTGCAGGTGAGTGATGAGACGGACGCATAGTAATGAGCAGCTCCTCTGAGGAGCCGAGAGCAGTGGGCGGTGAGCGGTGAGCGGTGAGCGGGCGAGGCCGCGACGAGGGCGCGGCGGACACCGACGCGGTTAGCTACGACACGTACCGGGCCTCTGCTCGCCGCTACTTACAGCTAAGGCATACACTACCGCGCTACGGGTGGGGGCCTCTATACCTTCATCGCAACACACGGACAGTCGCGGCGGGCTCGGTTCGCGGCGGCGAGCTGTGCTGCGCTCGGGGGCGCCTGCAGGGCGCTGGCAGCCGACTGGACTGTAGCGCGCGCCGCCCGTATCGACCGCCGCCCGCCGCCCGCCCGCCGCTCGCCCGCCGCCGCCCCGCGGCAGGCGGCGCGCGCACCGCCCACACTACCCCAACTAAAGTTCAAGTGTCACCTCACAGCTTCTCTCGCGTCTTATATAATCATAATCTGCCTAGAGGACGTTCTACATTACAATCAATTTATTGTAAAGTATGTCAACATGTTCTTTTATTATATGGATATAAAAGCTTCCATTGACCTACATGTATAGAACGAATTAATGACGATTAATATATTATGCCGCGAGCCCGCGACAAAAATATAATGGTTACACTGTGGACGTGTCGGCAGCGATCAGATCAATACTTGTGAGGGGTGACTATTTAGGATGGAACCGATTAGACATACCTATCTGATGTTTGCCTAGCTATGGGTCATATCTAGATAATATACAATACATAATTATACCTATAAAACCACGACTATTGTTAATAGTTATGTATTAAATTAGAGTCAAATTAAATACATAACGATTTACAAAAGTTTACAACATTTTTACATTTTCGCTTTAAGACTTAGGGCTAATTAAAATACTCGGTAGTTAAAACTCATCATTGAAAACCTAATGAAGTTGTTGAGAAAGAAGGTTGCTATTTAAACATTGCAAAATGGGCGTTAGACTCGAACACTTTGACCAATGACTGGTGGGTTGATATGCGTGTTGTTGTAATCTCAACACGTAACATTCGCACACGATGACATGACCAATGTGGACGTATCGAGGTTAAGGAAAGTGCGAGAGAAATACATTAGAGGGAGTACTATGACGCAACACTTAGAGCTTGAGTGCCAACGAGTCAGAACCAGAAGTTAGAGGCTAGCTGTACTTGGACGGCCTGGACTGCTATGGCCTCAGCAGTCAGCACAGTGGAGCAGCGGCGATGGCGCCACCCTGTTTTATTAATTTAAAATTAGTGTTGCTTCTCCCTTACAGGGTCCATGTTCGTTGAGATAGCATGTCTTGAATTCTGTGATTATAAAATGTAAAGTAATAAATAAAAACGATTTAACAAATCACCCT
The DNA here is from genome assembly GCA_946251915.1 of Abrostola triplasia. Taxonomy (NCBI): domain Eukaryota; kingdom Metazoa; phylum Arthropoda; class Insecta; order Lepidoptera; family Noctuidae; genus Abrostola; species Abrostola triplasia. Next base: position 48,546 of record OX276434.1, on the reverse strand, counting down.
ACATTTTATAGAGCTAATCAATTTTGTTTACCTTTCTGTCCGCGGCCTCATTGGTCTCATGGTTGCAGATCACAACTACTGTACGTGAAGTTTAGGGTTTGATTACTGGGTCGGGCATAATGTTATTAGTTTTTCCATCAGGTAATGCTCAGGAGCAGTAGGTACTGAATACTAGATATGGATTTATGTCCAGTGACTGGCAATAGGCTCAAATCTTAATAAATGTCAATTTACAATAATATCAGTAGATAATATTTATACAGAGGGCAAGTCCCTTTGGAAAATACGAGGATAAAAAGGATGATGATAAAGAATATCTATCATGCAGATGTGTTATTAGAAATAAGTTGAGGCAGACCTGACCTGGCCTGACATGTTATAAAACGTAAATACTAAAAGGGAACTTGAAATTTGATGGCTGCGAATTGCGACTCGATAGCTCAGTTGGTACAGTTGCGCCGCGGACCGGTGAAGGTCGTCGTTTCGAATCCAGCTCGTGTCCATAATTTTTCAACCTTAATCAATATGAATTTAAGCATCGGCTGAAACCGCGGAGCACGCCTAGTAAAAGATTAATCACGATTATCGCATTAACGATCATCGAAGCTTTCCATTAATTATATTCTTTAGTGTAATGGCCGCTGAACATAGCCTCCTGGGTTCGAATCCTAGGTCGGGCAAGGTGTTATTGGGTATTTCCAATAAGGTGATTGATACTTACATCGCGATGTCTGGATTTGTGCTCGGTTGAAGGTAATAGGTTCGCCCCTTTTACAATTGGACCTATAACATAACTGGCAAAATGTAGGTGAATATACCTCTGCCTACCCCTTCAGGGAATATGGACATAATATTATGTTTTATGGTTGAACTTTTAATTTTGGTATCAGTGCTACCTTACCTTGCTTTTTGCCAGATTCAAGCCTCATAGGTTTGTACCTTCTCCTTTGATATTTTGGTTTTTGAAGTTTGGTGAGCAAAGCTAACATAAGTAAGTTCCTATATTGGATATACGGCAACGGTATAAACTTTCGAAAATAAGCTACGTATATAGATTGCATTGTATTTGCTCTCGTTATTCCTGGTCTCCGTTTATCTATGCAGTCACCCACAAAGGAGAGTAATTTAACGGGTATTGATCAATGGTCTCAAATTTTTGAGAGAGATATACATTTACATAGATATTTATCATTCTCAATGGTCGATTTATTACTCTGAGATTTATTGCAAGGTGTTGCCATCATTAAATATTTCACTCTGTCATTTTAGAATAGTGTAGCTATACCATTGCGTTCAGCATTGTATTAGATACCTATACCAATCAAGTACCAATTTTGATATACTTGTTCCATTTGGTTAGGTTACACTTACAATACATGGTTTTATATAGATGAGAATTATATAATATTTATAGATATAAGCTAAAGTAAAATAATGTTTTTTTTTTAAATAAAAATGGATAATTTAACCACGAAAAATGGTAAATGCTTTTTCACATATAATATATGTACATATTGTTCAAAATTGAAAATTATCTATAATTAATATGTTTACTGTTTTTTTTTTCAGAACTTTCAATACCATTAATCCGTATAGACGATGGAAGTTACTAAACGCATTATAAGTGCTGACAGCGCTTTTTGTACTCCTAGTGGCAGACATAAAGAACTAATTTGTCAAAATAGGTTATTACTCGACTAAATAGAAGTGAATATACCATAGTGTCGAATTAATCGGGCCTCTCTTTTCTTTGTTCGTAATTTTCGTTAGTCGTTTCTGTCTTACATTCACCAGACAGTACTGATGTAAATTGTCATACTCCACCCGCGAGGCTACGTACCTACGTAGTAACATCGCTTACGTTCATGTTTTTTGAGAAGAAAAACGTTGAAATCTGTACATTATTATAATATTCAACGAAAAAATGTTTGGTGGCAGTGCGCCCGTGGTGATTCAATCCAGGTGAAACACGCGCGGCGAACGGGGAGTGCAAAACGTGGTGCGTCGTGCACGAGCCAGCGGTTGCCGTAGTTTGTTATCAAACAGCGAGTAGCGAGGCTGCGGGCGCGAGACCATGGCGGAGGCGGCTCCCGGGAACATCGTGAAGGAGGGCTGGTTGCAGAAACGCGGCGAGCACATCCGCAACTGGCGCGACCGCTACTTCATCTTGTTTGACAACGGAGACCTGGTGGGGTTCAAGACGCAGCCAGAGCGGAACAACTATCGCGACCCGCTCAACAAGTTCACAGTGCGCGACTGCCAGATCATGGCCGTGGACAAGCCGCGGCCTTACACCTTCACCATCCGCGGCCTGCAGTGGACCACCGTCATCGAGCGCAACTTCTCCGTTGACACTGAGAAAGAACGGTCAGTGGCACCACGACACCCTGTGAGCAGTATCCGGTGTCGGGTTCAGATGTGTGTTTTATGTCCCTCACATGACCTTATATGGGCCATAAACAGCTTGATGTATGAGGAAATTTTAGTTTTGGAGGAGGATGTTTTTGTTAACCTTTTATTTTCCTGCTACTGGTACTGCTACTAGTGATGTTGTCATAGATGAAAATATGTTAGTCTACATGTTTTCCTAATTGCTCAGTTATCTTAATAATATGCAGGCAGCAATCTAACATGGTATTGGTGTAACATGCAGTAGATGTGTACAGGAATACCTATATAACTACTACAATAACAATGCCACACAAATGTATTGATCGTTCTGACTGCACGCCCCTGTCAACCTGTACAGTCACGCAGTGACTGTCCAGCCTTGCATGTTTGATGTGTTGGTTCTTAACCTAGATTCAGCCCCTGACATCAACGTCATGAATGTATTGAAATTTTTCATGTCTTATCCTGGATTAAAAAAATGCCCAAGCAGATGGTCCATTATATATATTGTAAATTTTTATTTTCTGTAGATTTCCACTTATCTCCAAACATAATTAATCAATATAGAAAAAAGGTGATCTATGTATAGTGTTCATATCAGGATTCTGATTATCCTTTCCTCATCATTTAATGTTATCTTTTCCTGTGAGTTTTGCTGTTCACAAGGCAGTACTACATAGTCCAGTTTACATTTTTAACTTTTCCAGTCACCCCAGGTAGGGCATTTTGAAATAGGAAATTCTTAGACGCTGTAATACTTTTAACATTAATTAAAAATACTGACCTGTAAGGTTAGGTTAGCAATCCAGTTTAAACATACTTATTTGCAACGGGACAGATATTGTATCTGATCTGAAATGAAGAGCTGTTGCCACTAACTGACATCATCTTGATCTAGTTCTAGACCACTTGTCACAATAATTTGAAATCTATGGTTGAAATGACATGGTAAAGAATATGAGTTGTTTATTTTGTGAAAGTGTTACACTTCATTAGGTTTGCAGAAGAAGGTAATATTGATGATATATAGCAAATGTCAAGGTAACTTGTTCATGGTAGTTGTTTGTGTGTAGTGAGGAGTGGGTGGCTGCGATCCGCTACGTGTCGTCGCAGCTGAGCGCCGGCGGGCCGAGCGGCGGCGGCGGCGCGCTGCCCGAGAGCGACGACCGGGACATGGCCCAGCTCGGGACCAGCTTCCGCGACCCGCGCCGCATCGTGAGTAGCCTCGCCTGCGTATTTTATATGTACAAACAGATAAGTGTCCTTTGTTGGATAATAGTGTGATTTCTATTTTTAAGTTACTATTATTGACCTACGGCTGTCCCAAGTTACTGAAATCAATGAAATTAGATTGGTATTTGGATAGATTTAAAAATCTTTACACCTAAGTCACCCCATATTCGGGACAGCGCGTGTGCGCATCCCCCACCATGTAATTCTCACACTTTGACTCACTTACTCACCAGAATCGGCCCTAATCGAGTATATAAGGATTCCTACATGTCATGTATGTAAATGTACTCATGGCTGGTTTACCATTAATGTTCAAACACATTCCGTCATAAAATACCTAAAATTGGCCTTTACAATGATCGTAAGATTGAGATCTATTGCCTAAAGTCGTTTTCAATACTATGTTCTATAATAGTATAAAGGTGGACTTAAAAATGTACAGATCATTATGGATCCTGTCGAGTACAGCAAAAGTGGAGAGAGGAAGACGGATTATCATTTTCTTTTCAAAATTAAAAATAATATAGGTACTTATATCTGTGTCATCATCATCATCAGCCGGAAGACGTCCACTGCTGAACAAAGGCCTCCCCCTTAGAATAACTGTGTAACCTGTTCTAATAAGTATTGTCTATATTTTTATCATAATCGTTGAGTATGTTTTTATAGCAACCTCTATCCTGTAACAACTGTAAACATTAAGAGACCACAACAAAAGGCGGACATTAAAAGCTTCCAAGTGGTGCGCCGCGGGCCGTTACTGAGTGATGAGTCAGTCATCTGCCTGTTCAAGATTGTCGTAATCTGATAATGAACTAGGAGTTATGGAATGGAATTCCTCATAAGGTCATAGCAGAACTATCGTACCAAGTAATATTGGCTTGTTCATATGTATAGTCAAATGACTGACCACTAAACAGGGGGAGGGAAAAAGGTGCGTCGACTCCCCTTATCACCACTTTACAAGATGAATTAAATATATTGTGTGCTGTGTAAGGTATTGTTTGAAAGGGGGGCAAATATTAACCTTACAAATATTTTGTTGTGAGAAAACCTTATGTGTGACGTGCCGCGGGAATAACTAATGAAAAATAGATCAACCAATAAAGATATCTTGCCCGGTACTGTCTCCATATAAAAAGATATTCGTATTGATTAAACTTTTGTGCATGTTTGTACTGTTGGTAATAGCATAACGCAATGATTTACAGACACTGGAAAAGTTTGAGTTCGTGAAGGTGCTGGGCAAAGGTACGTTCGGCAAGGTGGTGCTGAGCCGCGAGAAGGGCACCGGGAAGCTGTACGCCATGAAGATCCTGAAGAAGAACCTCATCATACAGAAGGACGAGGTGGCGCACACCATTACCGAGAACCGCGTGCTCAAGAAGACCAAGCATCCCTTCCTCACGGTACGGCCCCTGCACTCAATGAGTTATTTTAAACGTCTTTTACCATGCCCTTTGTTCCACAGGTTGCTGTGTGTTTTGAATTATTGCTCAAAACTAGCCCAGCGATGCGCCAACCGACAAAAACACCTACAGTGCTAGTTAACCGATTAATAATAATTGCATAAGTAAGTGAGTGGCTCACAGTGTGTATACCGCGCTGTCTGCGCAGGCGTTGCGCTACTCGTTCCAGACGGCCGACCGCGTGTGCTTCGTCATGGAGTACGCCAACGGCGGCGAGCTGTTCTTCCACCTGTCCCGCGAGCGCTCGTTCAGCGAGGAGCGCACGCGCTTCTACGGCGCGGAGATCGTGTCGGCGCTCGGCTACCTGCACGCCGAGGGCATCATCTACCGCGACCTCAAGCTGGAGAACCTGCTGCTCGACAAGGACGGACACATCAAGATCGCCGACTTCGGCCTGTGCAAGGTGCCTTACCTCCCACCCGCCACCTATTATTACCTAACCGTCTATGGTCTTGTAGTATACTGACCGGCGTGTGTGTGTGCAGGTGAACATTACGTACGGCCGCACCACCAAGACGTTCTGCGGCACGCCCGAGTACCTCGCGCCCGAGGTGCTGGAGGACACGGACTACGGGCCCGCCGTGGACTGGTAACGGACCGCACACACCTCCCCTACACCCACACTACAAATACTACTAGCACAAGCATGGTGCACCATGCTTCTCAATAATGAATCCCTTTATCCCTGTTATATTTTGAGTAAAATTTTAGTACATGAGATAAGTTTAGCACATGAATTGAACATGGCAGCTAAACTTTTAGTAAAATAAAATAATTTGCTGATTTTATTAACCCACTGCAGTTGTCTTGCACGCTGAATAACTTACATTTTCCAAGCTAGTTATCTATATAGTCTGTTAACCCATCGGACTATGAAAACGCGGGAATAGTGAGTGCACCTGTGTTTGCGCGTATACTTGTATACTATTAATCTCCAGCATAGTTGGCTAGTCTCAGATGAGATAGGCTGCCGTGACTGAAACTGGTAAGGCGAATAATATTAGATGGTCTTGGTGAATTTTTTTGTAGGTTGCCATACATTTGTTTTAGCTACAAACAATTGTAACCAGTCTCAAAACAGAATTATTGGCATATGCTGCCTTTGAGTTATTTTATTAATTTTCGACTTCTTCGACTAGACAAAGTTGTGATAGCTCAGCATTCGTGTGTACCAGTGAATATATTTTTACCGGGATCGTAGCAAGTGGAAATCCGTGGTCTCTGCCTACCCCTCAGGGAAACAGGCGTGACTTTATGTATGTATGTAATAAATGTATATATTTTTATGACATGATTATAATATTATAACGATTCTCATTCTATTTTCACAACAAATTGAAATGTATATGAGTTTATTTAGGTCAAATCATGCAATCTAAATTAGAACCACTACTTGACATCGTATTGAAATGAAATTTTGCATACATATGTAGGTTTGGTGACAAGACAATATTATTACAATTAATAATTATTTCCTTTTGAGCTGGTCTGATGATGGAGTCGAAAGTGGTGATAGGAACACTGTAACGAAATGACGCAACCCCATCGTGTTTGGGCTTGTTTAATTCGTCTGTACAAGTACTTTGAGCTAGCTAGTTTAAAAGCTTGTGTTAAACAAATATTTTTATTATTAACTTATTTATAATATTTTTTTAATACCAATGTTTTTATATAATTACCTGTAGATAATATAATATTAACTTAGATGAGTAGTCGGACAATAATGCTGTGCAGACTGTAGTATGTGTGTGTGTCGGCAGGTGGGGTACGGGAGTGGTGATGTACGAGATGGCGTGCGGCCGCCTGCCGTTCTACAACCGCGACCACGAGGTGCTGTTTTCGCTTATCCTCAGCGAAGAGGTAAGTTGGTTATAGCGTACTTGCCACTGAGTGGTGTGGCAGGCTCGTGTGGACTGAGTGGTGTGGCTGGCTCGTGTGGACTGAGTGGTGTGGCAGGCTCGTGTGGACTGAGTGGTGTGGCTGGCTCGTGTGGACTGAGTGGTGTGGCAGGCTCGTGTGGACTGAGTGGTGTGGCAGGCTCGTGTGGACTGAGTGGTGTGGCAGGCTCGTGTGGACTGAGTGGTGTGGCTGGCTCGTGTGGACTGAGTGGTGTGGCAGGCTCGTGTGGACTGAGTGGTGTGGCAGGCTCGTGTGGACTGAGTGGTGTGGCAGGCTCGTGTGGACTGAGTGGTGTGGCAGGCTCGTGTGGACTGAGTGGTGTGGCAGGCTCGTGTGGACTGAGTGGTGTGGCAGGCTCGTGTGGACTGAGTGGTGTGGCAGGCTCGTGTGGACTGAGTGGTGTGGCAGGCTCGTGTGGACTGAGTGGTGTGGCAGGCTCGTGTGGACTGAGTGGTGTGGCAGGCTCGTGTGGACTGAGTGGTGTGGCAGGCTCGTGTGGACTGAGTGGTGTGGCAGGCTCGTGTGGACTGAGTGGTGTGGCAGGCTCGTGTGGACTGAGTGGTGTGGCAGGCTCGTGTGGACTGAGTGGTGTGGCAGGCTCGTGTGGACTGAGTGGTGTGGCAGGCTCGTGCGGGCCGTGTGGTGTGGCAGGCTCGCGCGGGCCGTGTGGTGTGGCAGGCTCGTGTGGACTGAGTGGTGTGGCAGGCTCGTGTGGACTGAGTGGTGTGGCAGGCTCGTGTGGACTGAGTGGTGTGGCAGGCTCGTGTGGACTGAGTGGTGTGGCAGGCTCGTGCGGGCCGTGTGGTGTGGCAGGCTCGCGCGGGCCGTGTGGTGTGGCAGGCTCGTGTGGACTGAGTGGTGTGGCAGGCTCGTGCGGGCCGTGTGGTGTGGCAGGCTCGCGCGGGCCGTGTGGTGTGGCAGGCTCGTGTGGACTGAGTGGTGTGGCAGGCTCGTGCGGGCCGTGTGGTGTGGCAGGCTCGCGCGGGCCGTGTGGTGTGGCAGGCTCGCGCGGGCCGTGTGGTGTGGCAGGCTCGTGTGGACTGAGTGGTGTGGCAGGCTCGTGCGGGCCGTGTGGTGTGGCAGGCTCGCGCGGGCCGTGTGGTGTGGCAGGCTCGTGTGGACTGAGTGGTGTGGCAGGCTCGTGCGGGCCGTGTGGTGTGGCAGGCTCGCGCGGGCCGTGTGGTGTGGCAGGCTCGCGCGGGCCGTGTGGTGTGGCAGGCTCGTGTGGACTGAGTGGTGTGGCAGGCTCGTGCGGGCCGTGTGGTGTGGCAGGCTCGTGCGGGCCGTGTGGTGTGGTGGGCCGCGCGGGCCGAGCGAGGCAGGCGTGTTGTGAGCGGCATGTGGCAGGTGCGGTTCCCGCGCGCGCTGTCGGGGGCGTGCCGCGCGCTGCTGGCTGGCCTGCTGACCAAGGAGCCGGCCAGCCGCCTGGGCGCGGGCCCGGACGACGCGCACGAAATCATGACGCACCCGTTCTTCGCGTCCGTGAACTGGGCCGAGCTCGTGGCCAAGAAGATCCCGCCGCCCTTCAAGCCGCAGGTGGAGTCAGAGACCGACACGCGCTACTTCGACTCGGAGTTCACGGGCGAGTCCGTGGAGCTCACGCCGCCCGAGTCCGACGCCGGCCTCGCGCTCATACAGGAGGAACAGTTCCCGCAGTTCTCCTACCAGGTCGGTGCTCAATTCTACGTTCTTATAGATGTACATTATTTCGACTAACACTTACATAACATACCGAAAGCCTCATGCATTATTTTTGATTTATTAACAAGCGATAGTAACATGACTGACTCGATGGTCTAGTGCTTGCTAACAACGACTGCTGAGCATGAGGTTCCGAGTTCGAATCCCGGGTCGGGCAAAGTGTAACTGGGTTTTTCCATTAGCTAATTCTCAGTAGCAGCATGGAGTCTAGATCTATGCCCGGTTGATGGCAATAGGCTCGCCCCTATTACATTGGGACCCATAACATAACTGGCGAAATGTGGGTGCACTCTAGTCACTTCTGCCTACCCCTTCGGGGAATATATGCGTAATGTTTTGTATGTCACGGTAATAACATTCGTAAACACGTTTGTGTTTACGATCGTACATGTTTACGCTTAAAAATGAATGCTAAATGTTATTATTCATAACTCTGATTTAGACCGTTGTGCTATTTGTAGGACATCTGCTCGTCGGCGCACTCAGCGCTGTCGCACCACTCGGCGCTCGCTGACAAGCGCCAGTAGCGGCGGGGAGGGGACGGGAGGGCAGGGGAGAGGAGGGGAGGGGGAGGCCGGCGGGGGCGGTCGGCCTCATACTGTTCATGTGACCTCACTACTGTTGGGACGTCGTTCAATGACACTCATTATTTCCACACGGATGAGAACATTTGTGGAAGTGATAGTGACAGATCACAGACCTGGCTGATGAATGGCTCTTGAAAATAAATGTCTACAGTATTTTTTCGATAAAACAGTACAATTTTAAAGGTCACATCGCCCACGAAAACAATTGATCATGTTCGATTGCCTTATCCACCTTTGCCATGGGTTTACTTTTATGCTACTGCTGCCTTATGATAATGCATTTGGTTGAATCGACGAAGTGTACGTTGTTATCGTCCGTTTATAATATTATAGCATTACTTTAAGTGGACCGAGGTCAGTGAGCAGTCCGCGGTGTGCCGGGCGAGGCCGGGTCGACATTTTCGGGACAAGCACGTTCAGGAGGCGGAAATAAAAAACATTTTTTACAGTATTAATATTGTATTCGGTTAAAACAATATAAATAGCATGAATATTTAGAAAGTGTGTACTTTCTTTACAAATTATATGCTAGAGACAGACAAAAGAGCAAGAGTCCTCCGCGGGAGCAGACCCCGCACGTGGTGCTCACAAGGCACTAATACTTACATGCGGTCGACGCCGCGAGCCGCCTCGACCATCACGCCCGCCACCCGTGGCGCCACACACGGCCACTACGGCCGCCCAGCGTTGGCCACGCGCGGCCACTGAGCCGCCGCCCAGCGTGGGCCACGCGCGGCCACTAAGCCGCCGCCCAGTGTGGGCCACGCACGGCCACTGAGCCGCCGCCCTACGCTAGCGCCGGTCATGTATTTCCTTTTGTATATATTATTAAAGTTAGGAATAAAGCGATTGGGTTGTTTTATTTTCTCCACTAATAATCCCGCGCGGTGCAAGTATTCGACCCGTGAGTGACGTCGATGGGGCTCGGCAGCGCTCGCCGCTTTCGAAACTACGATTACATATCGATTATCTTCGAATAAACTTTAAAAACGTTAACAAGAAATAACTATAGAACAGGCTTCGGACGGTCGAGTCGGTGCACGTCCTTCTGCTGAGTATAATACATCAACGTATGTCTACGTCAGAGAGCCGACATCCTTGTGCGCCGCTCGGCGAGATATGTATGCGCGAGTACTTCGCGGTGACGCGGGCACGCGCGGCGACGAACGCGGCGCGGCGTTCCCCATTGCTAACGTGTCCCTAACCATATTACGGGACCCCGACCGCCTCTCTAAAACACCGTGCCCTTCCTCCTGTTCCTATCATTCAAAAGGCCCCGTGCGCTTCCCCTTGTTCCTGTCAGCTTTTCCCACCGACACAACAGTACGCGCCTGCCGCGCTCGTTGCCGCTACTTACAGCTAAAAACATACAACTTGGAGCGTACAAAAGTAGCTTGTTGCAATACAAAATGACAAGATGAGCCCTTATTTATGTGGGCTGTAAGTGTGACAGTCATAGCAGTCGCCGATTCCAGTTCTTAAACTGAATAAATTACGTATATCAAACAATGTGTGTGTGTACAATTAAGAACGATTTATATTTAGTTATACCTACTACATATTGAAACTAAGAAAGTAGCATTACTGCAGAACAGTGCTCTTTTGCTCGTGTACATGATTTACCTAGCAATCATATAAAAATACGTAGTTGGTCGTTCAAGTGTTGTAAACTGAAAAATATTGTTATTAAATGCGAAGTATTATGTTACATATACTTAGTTATCACTTATAAATACGCAATTCTTTACAAATTCGTTAGTTTAGCCCGCTGAAGAGTAGGGAGCTGCACCCCGCCGAGACAACAGATTCCAAGAGTAAGCCTAAATAATGAGCTTACCTACCGCCTGTAATAAGTAAAGCGCAAATGGTTCATTTCTCTACAGTATTGGCTCGGCAGGGATACTGAGCTTTTTGTTAAATAACATAATGCCGCAAACTACCTCGACAAAACAGAAAGTTATGTACTTAGACTAAATGGTTGTACTGTAAATGTTCGAACTATGGAAAATTCCAAGATCTACCAGTAAAATGTGAAGGTTTACAAACTCTTTCTTGTGAATGTACGTGTTTCTGCACATGTGGCTTCCCTGGCAAATGTAACCCCATTATCCCTTTCTTATTAAGGCTTAATGTTTTGAAGACCCTTATCTTCACCTCTACTTTCGTAGGTCCTCTACCACTGCCCAGTTTTCGGGCAATTTATTTTATATAATTGATTCCAGGTCTTCTTCAATATTGTAAATGTGACCACAATGTAATTAATAGTGATAGCCAGTAGTTTTAATTGCACCGTGGGTTTTTGGCCCATTTTATTATTTTTTTCCCTTCTCCTATCACTATTAGATTGCTTTGTTGTCGCATAATAAAACTATGTAAATTTACAAATTTGTACCATTTTTCTTTTTTTAAATGAGTAACCTCTGTAGTTTCTTGCCGGTTCTTCACCATTGGAATGACATTTTGGAACCGTGCAACTAGCATCCTAACGTTTCATAAGCGCCTGTAATAGGTTTATGTGAAATAAAAACATTTTGAATTTGAATGTCCAAAAAGTTGGCGATCATCGTTTATTTGATCTTTTCCAGTATTCTGTCGCACGTCGTCGGATCTTTAGGTTTCACCTCAGACATGGCAAATGTATGAATTGTTCATTAAAGACTAGGCAACTATCGTTGACACAACTGTCAAGTTTTTTAGGTTCGGTAACTCAGACCATTCACAATGGCTACAATTTTAAGAAATTTCAAAACAATTTTTTTTGTGTAGCTAGGGGCGGAAGGAGGCGATAGGAAGTAATGTTACTCGATGCGTTGAGGCGTTTCGTAATGCCTAATGTGTGATGATCTGTTGACAAGACCTTGTTAAAGTCTTTAGTAACACCGAACGTGTGCCGAATGCTGTAGATAATGGACCGTAAGAAGTTACCTCATTTTTAAAATCATCTTTATGAAAATCTTCACATTTACCCGTTGGCAAATCTTAAGATTTATAAGTAAAGCCTAGAATTGACCAATAGGTACATACGGGTATTTTACAGTGAGTAGTACAGTAGTATATCTAGGTACTTATGCAGTACATAAACATGATAGAAAAAGCCACCTTTAATTATTTATACCTAATTTATTACTTATGAACTGGCTAATTTATTTACAGAATTTCATATAGGTAATTATAAAAGTGAAAATGGTTGAGTGGCTATAGGCTCGCCACCTAAAATGTAGGTAGGTACGTACACGTAGGTTCCTGATAACAAAGAACTTACCCCTTCGTGAATGTTACAGGTCTGAGTATAATTAATATAAGATGATCTTGTTGTTGTGGGTTGTACGCTGTTTACATGATACAGAATCCTGTGTGCGTCAGCTCGAAATGTACTCTTCTACATTATGAGGTGTAGTCTACAGACGTGACACTGCGAGGACTGGCAAGTTAGATACTTATTCGCACGAACGGTAGGCGCGTCTGCAATACTGACTGATATGTTTTAAAACCACATTAAAATATATTGAAATCATTTACACAAGTAGTTAAACGATGCGGGTTGCAAAAATTATTAAGTAAAATTTAACTTCGAGTGCAGTGAATGATTGGTAGCCCTCATAAGTACATATAATGTACACAGACAAGAGAATAGTGATTAGCGAGTGCCCCGACGGGGTGCGGAGGCTGCGGGCGCGCGGCTCGGCGAGTCGGCCTCCGGTCTCCGGCGGGCGGCCGGCCCGGGACAAGCGGGACGCAGCGTGCGTCGCGTGGGACGTGCGGACTACGTGTCTACAGTATCGTAACTAGGTATGTACAGGGCGCCCGGCGGCGGCGCTAGTCGGCCGCGCCGGGCGCCGCCGCGCGCTACACGAAGTCCCGGCGCCGCTGGGCCGCGCCCCCCGCCCCGCCGGCCGCGCCCCCCGCGCCCCCCGCGCCCGGGCTGGCGGGCGCGTCCCCGGGCGTGCCGGCCGGCGGCGTGGGGGGTGTGGGTGCTGCGCCCTTGCTCCGCGCCTGCGACGACACAATGTTTTGACAATTTCCGATCGGTGAATTAGTTACCCGCGCTCGGGACGCTCGCTTGCGAGCCCACCTTGGATCGTCGCTTGCGCGCGGCGCAGGCGGCAGCGGCGTCAGCCGGGCGCGGCAGATCAGCGGGGCGCGGCAGGTCAGCGGGGCGCGGCAGGTCAGCAGAGCGCGGCAGGTCAGCGGGGCGCGGCGTCTCGGCTGCGCGCGGTGGCCCGGGCTCAGCCGCTGCGCTGTCCACGGGCTCAGCGCCCAGCCGCGTGGCTAGCATCGTCAGCAACTCCTCTACCCGGCCCAGCTGTGACCGTATCACACAGAACCACAATCGTCTACCTTCCACAATATGCATTCCTCCATTTAATTCAGCAGGTAGATACACTCCGCCATTTAATTTTATGATAAAAATATACGTAATAGTTAGTCGGTCTCCAACCTTGTGCTGCAACCTCTGCACCTCGTTGCGCACGTCGCGGCGCAGCTCGGCCAGCGCGGCGTCGTGCGACGCGTGCGCAGACACGCTCGGGCGGCGCTCGTCCAGCTCCTCCTCGATGGTGTCCTGCCGCGCGCCCGAGCCGCCCGCCGCGCGGCCCTTCGCGAACGCGGCCTGCGGACGGAAAGCCTGTAGTCCTGCCTCGGCCTCGCCGCCGCGGGCCGTGCAGCCGCTCACCTTCAGCGACAGTGACGCCGGCGCCGAGGGCGCGGCCGGCGGTGCGGGGGCGGGCGGGGCGGCGGGCGCAGGCTCGGCCACCGCGGGCCGGTCGCGCGCGCTCAGGCTGCGGGTGAAGGCGCCGCGCGGAGGCTCGGCCGCACCCGCGTCCAGCGACGCGGTCGCCAGCAGGCGTCCCCACTTGCCGCGCGCGGCGGGGGCGGCGGGGACGGGGGCTGCGGGCGCGGGGGCGGGCGCGCCGCGCTCGGGGTCCGCGGGGGGCGCAGTGGGGGCTGGAGGGGGGCGCGCGGGGGCGGGGCCGGGCGCGGCGGCCACGCTGCGCTCGCGTCGAAAGCGCGAGAAGATTTTTCTCACGAGATGGTCCTGCGCTTGCTCTAACTGTGGCTCTCGCTTGCGCCGCTCCATGAGCTCGCGCTCGCGCCGCACGTCGGCCACTTTGCGGAAGATGAGCCGGTGACGCAGGTTATACGTCAGCGTTAAGTTGCGCGCGAAGCTGTTCGCGAACGCCTGGTAGAAGTCCAGCACCTCCAGCAGGCGGTCGCGCTTGATCGTGTGCAGGTCGCAGTATGTGAGCGCACGCACGTTAGCTGCCGACTGACCGACTGCGCTGTCTTTCCAAAATGAGTCACCGAACACGTCACCTTTGCCTGAAATAGAAGTTTGTATGTCCATGAACGTGGGTGACAGAGTGCAATTCAGTCACAATATGAGAGAGTACTTAGGTATGGTTACGGTGACGGTTACGTTACAGCAAAATTAAATAATCAGGTACACAGATACACGGATTTTATACTTCTGACTAAAATGGATTCTAGCGGAATCGACAGTTCCGAGCTCTTGGCGAAAGCGCTTCATCCAGATCTGTTCGTTTCACCTTGATCTTATCCAACGATAGGCAAAATAGTTTTTTTGTACGTGATGATTGTGCCACGGCCCCCAGTACCCGGCAGCTCCTCTTTCCCTGGCTATGGCAGCGGGCCTGGTAACGGAGGAGCAGGTGTTGATAACGATCATCGCATTGCCAGAGGCATACTGAATATCAATGTTAAGCTTGAACGGTCTCGTCTGATGAAGTCCACGCTCCATCCTGGTCCTATCCAAATCTTGAACCCCAAAAGTTTTCACCTCGAACTTCGTAATCTTTCCCGTGCCTAGCCCAATGCGAAACAGCGGACAGGATACGCGGAGACCTCAGAAGTTCTCCAATGAAACCATTAAACTAATGGAAGTCAGGAATGACATGAGACTGCAATATTCAGCTTATAAGTCTCAATAGACAAATTTCTAACTCCACGCTCCACGATCTGAGCTGATTTAATACTGCCAGTATAAGTGTTTGCGAGGAATTCCTCTGTTGGGAAAAACCTAATGACGAAGCTGAAGTTCGACGATGGTAGTAGATCCTATCGAAACCGGAGATAATACTCAATAGCTCGAGAGGTTTTAGGGACAGCTGTACACCTCGACACGGAAACCCTCTGTCAGAGTGGCTCAGGACTCTAGAGCTAAACTGACCCCGCACTACACTGAGTACGTCCCAGACAACAGCATGTACGAGGTTAGGGTGGCTCTAAAACAGCTTAAGAACAACAAGGCGTCGGGTGATGACGGCATTACAACAGAGCTTTTGAGAGCGGTGTGAATATGTATGCGTATTAAATAGCAATATAGAGCCGAAGAACCCTCATAGTGTTGACCCTGGATATTTAAGTGTCCGCCAGATCGTAGTCATACAGAATTGGAGTAGGATTGCAGGTAAAGGTACATAATCACATATAGGTATATAGCATTTTGACGCATTTAAATATAATTTGTTGAAGCGAGACGCCACATCACACTGTACGTAGCGGCGTCTTGCTTCCACATAAATATGTCCAGGTTTAAGAGTTTATGATAAGGGCGCTGTAATTCAGAAAGCAGTCGCGATCGGATTCATTTTATGTCTACAGAAATGTGTGTTCCTGCACTCACCTAGAATGGCGACGACCTCGTCATCCTGTATGACCTCTAGGCTGCCCGTGACGATGAAGCACAGAGAGTCGATGGACTCGCCCGTGTGATACAGCAGGTCACCGGGCGCGGAGTGCGACATCTGGAAGTGCATGGCCAGCGCGCGCAGGCAGCCGTCCGACGCCAGCCGAAACGCCGGGTGCTCGTTGAACACCTTACGGTTGAGATGCACGCAGATGTCCGCCTTCATGTCTTTGGGGCAGTAGTTCAGCACCTGCGCAGCGAGCCGCTCGTGAGAAGCGTGCACTGCGGCGAGGGCCTCGCCTGCTCGCGCCGCGTACCTTGTCAGTGTCGAGCCCCTTGGTCATGGCCCATGTAGACACGACGTAGTCCATGACGCGCTCGCTCAGCGCCTTGGGCACCTCGTGCAGCTTCATGAACTCGCGCACGTTGTTGAGCATGTCGTGATACTTTGCGGTGGCCGACGTCATTTGCTGGATGATGGTGGTGACGTGGCCGAATATAGTAGCGTACAGCAGGGCTGCCAACATCGGAACGCTTTGTGGTGAGCGGCGGAGCGCTCGCCGCTCAACGTGCGGAGTGTTGAAACATTTAAGACACATTTAGGTAGGCACTACTCTAACTGCAAACTATTGCGAGACATTAAGATTATTAAATCTATTGGCAGTGACACAGCCAACTTAATTTGTAAAACTGAGACATTTGCCAAACAGACGACCAGACGCGGGTTTTGAGCATGTTAAATAACCTTCTAGTAAGGGCTAGTAAATAAAATATTATCACGTTACACTTGTTGGTAGAATAGCAAATGCCACAAGCTAATGGTACCGAGACTCTGATCTGGTGACCCACCATTCGGTTTTTTGCAGAAAAGTATAACCGAATGCCGTGTGAATAGAGCATTCGGTTCTTCCGTATAAGATATAAATCCGATCCGGTAAAACCGAACTCTGCGTGAACGTAGCGTCGTCATAAACATGCGTACAAAGAACCGGAATCGATGTCGTTTCTTATTTAGCGCAGGCGGCCGGTGGGTGATCCTGACGGAGGAGCGTCGTGTACGAAGGACGCAGCTAGCACATCACTGTTATATAATTGTGTAGAACCAGTTGGGTTGCGTTAACGAGCTTACAGAATATGCGTGCTTTAAAAAATGAAATGTTATGCATCAAAGTCTTAAGTTCCGCTGATAGTTTCGTCATTTTCAGCTTCTAATTTGGAAATCTCTGTATTTTAATTAATTATCTACATAGATGTAAAGTCAAATTCTTAAATATATTCTTATGACTTTTTGTATTTTCTATTAATATTGCCATGCTAGGCTTAAATTTTAAATTGATAAAGGGAAACTTGAAAAATGATGGACGAGCGAGACTCGAACCCGCGACAGTCGCCGTACCGTGGCGCCGCTCTGCCAACTGAACCACCGTGTCACCGCTCGCATCCATCGAATTTCAAGTTCCCTTTTTAGTATTTACGTCTTAAGGGTGACGTCAGGTATTATCTGTTGGAATCTACGATTACCAACGGTTCGAGTCTCGCTCGTGTCCATCATTTTTCAAGTTTCCCTTTATCAATTTAAAATATATAATTCTTGTACATAATGGTGTGTTCTTATTTATAAGCGTGTATTAATAACGCTATTTTCTAAAACAAACGATTTGTTGCATCTTATATGCATGAGAATATATATTTTTTAATTATTTGGCCTCGCAACGTCATAGTAGCAAGTTCGAATTCGGTCATTAAAGATTATCCTCTATGGCAATGTTTCGAGTTCATGAATATATTGGCACTTATAGACTTATTTACTTACTTAAAAAATAAATGAACGTCAAAAAATTCATAATATTGTGACAACTATACGAAGCATCATTAAATTGTGGCCAAAATTTAGATTTATTAATATGTGACAGGTTTTTCTCAGTGACATGTATACGGTCAAGACACATTATTCTATGAACAACTTTAAGATCGTATTATTTGCACAGTGCAGGATTCACAAATATGTATGCACACAAGAATACTCATAATATATAATTATACTCATTTTAAAAACTTAAAAAATGTACGTGAGGAAAACAATGGAAACTAGTGTAATTTCTGTAACAATGTAAACTAGATCATATTTATATGACTTTTGGTGTCATTTTTGCATGGTGCCCATGCTATTTCCTTTATTAATTTAGATCTTAATTGTTTCAGCAAGTAATTGATTTTCCCATGCATGTAGAGACAAATATGAGCTTAGCCTGTTCATATATTTTGAAAGTCAACACTTTAGATATATTTTTGAAAAGGTTGATCACATGTTATTGCCGAGTGTACAGCACATTTTATTGAACCGTTCACATAAGAACATATTTTTGATCTATAGGCTCTATATAATTTATTAAGGCTTCTAATGTCACAATATTTTGAATCCTTGACAGAGCCAATATATTATCGATCCCTAGGAAATCATAGCAAACATACGCGGTTCAGTCATTCACGTGCACGTACATGACTCTAGACCACACACGTGACATGCCGCGACACTTCGTGGGCCTGCACGGAGGGGGGGATGGGGGGGTTGGAGTCAGAGAATTGAGTTCAGGAGAGAGATACAGGGACTGTTCGCGAGTAGAACATACGTCGTGGATATGTGATTCAAACGTGCGCACGCGTTCCTGCGTGAGGGGGGTGAGGGGTGAGGGAGTGAAGGGCGGGACACACAGAGGAGGTGCGGGGGGCGCGGCCGCCGCCACAGGGGGCTGCGCGGGGGTCGCGCCTCCCGAGCCGTGCTCCGGCTAATAACAGAAGAATTTCGGCACCTGCCACGATCATCATGCAGATGGTGAAGATCTTCTCGTTATCGGTCTCGGCGGCGACGTTGCCGAAGCCCACGGAGGTCATGCAGGTCATGGTGAAGTACAGCGCGGTCACGTACATGGTCTTGCGCGACGGCCCGTTGACGAGCTCGGGCCCGTCCGACTCGTTGGACCACACGTACGAGTACGGGCTCTGGGTCACGTTGGCCAGCTTCCACAGCCACGAGTACTGCAGTCCCGAGTCGGCGTCGGAGCGGCCGATGCTGTACCACACGCAGGCCAGCCAGTGCGCCACCAGCATGTAGAAGCACAGCAGCAGGATGAGCATGGCGGCACCGTACTCCAGGTAGCGGTCTAGCTTGCGCACCACGCGGCCCAGCCGCAGCAGGCGCACCACCTTCAGCGCGCTGAACAGGCTGCCGATGCCCTGCCCACACACACCGAGCTGCTCTCAGTACGGTGTACTATACAGTTGAACCGAGTCGGGTAGAGTTTGAACTCTACATATGAATAAGAACACAGTAGTGGTAATTGGTAAGGAACCTATTCAAGTAATTGATGACGTTGCTAGTAGGAATCTTACAGATGGTAGATATGTTTTTTTATTAATCACATTACAATATTATCAACCATAACAGTAGAAGTCCCACAAGTCCGTTCTAATTGTTTATCTGGTAGATTTATTATCTTATGCTTATTGGTGCGAACAAAATAAAATAAAACATAACATAGGTATATTAATATTATAAAGGCGAAAGATTGTGAGTGTGTTTATTACCGCTTCACGGTCAAACGCCTAGACCGAGTTTGATAAAATTTCATATGGAAGTAGCTGACATCCAGGATTTTACATAGGCTACCTTTTTATCCCGATAAAATGTAGCGGGTAACACCGCGGGACGCAGCTAGAATAACATAATTACAAGTTAGTTCTTATTTTACCAAATTAGCAATTGTATGGTAGTTATATGTTTTTAAACAAAACGATTTTCTGTTGTAGGTGAGACTAACCGGATCCAGCGGAATAATTATTGGAAAGTGTGAAAGTGTTCCATTTGCAAAATAAATATCATTTACACTGAAAGATACAAGCTACACCAGTTAATAGCCGCTACCTATGTGGGCGAGAGTTGCGGATCGTTCAAATGTCATTGACTCAATATGGGGGTGGTACTCACGTCCTCGTCGTGGTCAAACGCGTTAAACACGTCGTAGGGCAGGCAGGACAGCAGGTCGATGAGGAACCACGACTTGAAGTAATTCTTGCGGATGACCTTGGGGTCGCTGACCACCTCCCCACCCGGGCCCACGAACGTGGTGTGGAAGTTCAGCACGATGTCGATGAAGAACACCACGTCCACGATTGAGTCGATGACCAGCAGCGACACGTCCTCGCTAGTCTTGTTCTTGAAGGCCACGTTGTAGGGCACCATGATGGCGGTATAGAACGTGAGGCACAGGATGATCCAGTCCCAGATGGCCTTGAAGGCGCAGTAGTGCAGCAGTATGTGCGGCGGGGTCTTAGGCGCCTCCTGGCGGTACTGCGGCAGCACGTCGCCCGACAGCGACATCACCTGCGCACCGAGCAACACTTACACTGCTGGCTCTCTCTCTGAGACTACTACTACGTCTACTACACTCTGCTTGCCACCCCGTATGGAACTTACTGCTATAAGCCATTAGAGGGTAGATATTACTTACGAGGGTCAAACTGAAAGTTCTTAGAACTGGCCACTTATAAACAATATAATAAAAAAATAATTCTAAAATTTGAAAATAGAACTCTTTGCCAATATTACTGAGTATATATTTCATTAATTTGTCATTTGTTTTACGATTTGGCGGCAAATTGAAAATTGTCTGTGTCACGTCAACATGAATTTAACACGAGAAAATTTTCGTGCAATGATTTTTTATGACTTTCGATGTCATTTAAGTCAACAAGAAAGTTATGATAGACTACGATTGGCCTTTCACGATGAATCCCCATCTCGTGCGACAGTTTACAACTGGTTTAATGAGTTTAAACGTGGTCGCACTAATCTCACTGATGATTTACGTGAGGGACGGCCTTCTACGGCGATGACTGAAGATAACATCTGTGTTGTGCGGCGTATGATAGAGACTGACAAAAGAGTGACCTATCAGCAGATTCGGACAAGCTTAGGCATCGGTATGAGTCAAGTGCACAAAATCCTCCACGAACATTTAGCAGTCAGGAAGCTTTGCGCCCGGTGGATACCTCATAATTTGACTGAGGCTCAAAAACTCCATCGTGTGGATTGGTGCCGTAAAATGATTGAAAGATTTAACGGAGGTGACTCAAATGCTGTGTTCGACATACTAACAGGTGACGAAAGCTGGATTTACTGTTATGATCCTGAAACCAAAAGACAATCTGCTCAGTGGGTGTTTCCTTTCGAGAGGTTGCCAACTAAAGTGAAGAGAGATCGAAGTGCGGGAAAAAAAATGGTGGCCTCGTTCTTTGGAAGGATAGGTCATTTCGCAACAATTGTGTTAGAGGATCAAAAAACAGTTTCTGCAGAATGGTACACTACCAATTGTTTGCCACTTGTCTTGGAAAAAGTTCGAGAGAAACGACCTCGCAGTAGGATCCTCCTTCACCACGACAACGCCTCGTCGCACACCGCTAAGCGAACAATCGACTATTTGGCGACATCAAACGTTGAATTACTGGGTCACCCGCCGTATAGCCCCGACCTCGCCTCTTGTGATTTTTATTTATTTCCAAAAATTAAAGAAAAACTTAAAGGAAAGCGGTTTATGAATGCTGAAGAAGCGGTGGCTGCGTATCGCGATGCCATTGAAGAGAACCCTAAAGACGAGTGGGCAAAGTGCTTTTCCCAGTGGTTCCATCGCATGCAGCGGTGTATTGACGTGAATGGACAATATTTTGAAAAGATATAATAAAACTAATAACTGGCTAATGTAATCAGTTTTTGATTTTCTAAGAACTTTCAGTTTGACCCTCGTATTAATTTGCTATTAAGCTTGTAACGTCGCGACGGTTCAAAAGGTACCAAAGGTAAGAAAATCCTACTACTGTCTTAGCATATTGGAGTTCGCTCGATCACAGACCACATACTAATCCGATGGTTCTTCTAGATAGGTCATAAAGCTCATAGAACGATGGCGTTCTGTGTGTAGTATTGGTAGTATGTAATCCGCGGTGTGTGCTCTAGTCACTAGCGTACGGCGTAGGTGTAAGAATGTGCGTGTTTACATGGTGTGCGTTGGTACTGACATGCGCCAGGTGGCTCGCGCGCTGCGGCTCCTTGAGCGCCGGCAGCGCCGACACCAGCACCGAGCGCGAGCGCGTCACCGAGCGCGCCAGCTTCGCGAACTTCGACAGGCCTGCACACACCGCACGCGTCACGCCTCACACATCGGAGAAACTTATTTGCTACTTATTATTAAGCAGAAAATGCAATGCATGCAAGAAAATATGCTATGCATTTACGGAGTAGGAAAACAGATCTATGCACTAAAATTTAACTGCCTACCTATCTATATTCATCTTAAAACAGTTATTTATATAGTAGTTCGTATCATCGTAGTCTACGTACACATACGAAGTTCGGTCTAGCGAGCCATATTAGGGCTCATTAAGGAAGGTGATTTCGGGGGTCGCCGTTGTCGAAATCGACATGGAGGACTATATATATACACATACTTTTTTATTAAAGAAAATCATTAGCCGCAACAAAAAATTTGGTCAAACCCGTTATTGAAGTGGTAAGTAGCGGGGCAGGGCACAGTGCTCTGTACGCCGCCTATAATATCAGTATACTGGCCTCCTTTGGGATCGTCGGCGTCGATGGGCTGCTTGAGCGCCGTGATGTCTCGGAACGTGAGCAGGAACAGCACCACCAGTTCGCGCTCGTTGCGGATGGGCGCCACGTGCACCAGTAGCCACAGCGGCGTGCCTGCGACACACGGCTACACGTCACACGCGCACTGCACTCAGATTTACCAAAATATCTTAGGATTTGTCCTGAGGGAGCAAAGAACCCACCCTGCCCTTCCGCACCAGGCGAACTAGGCGCCACGCAGATCCCGGAACTCTCGACTTAACGGGCTCCAGACTCCCGTATCATTAACGGCGTCAATTCACGCCGTAATTTTGTTGCAAAGTCGACTCGAAAAGCATACCCCTCCACACTCGCTATTGTTCTCAGTTTAGTTCGTGCCTCGCGCGGTCGTCGGGAATGGACCCCGAAATATGCACTGCGATCGTCGTGACGCTGTGCTGTTACGTGTTCACGTGAGTTTCGCCCCGCGAAACATTTGACGAGGGCGTAAATACCGACCCTGAACCGCCATCCACACTCATGGTTCGCAGCTTTCACTAGTGTTTATGACGAGAATGTGGAGCCTCTGAATAATATTGAGATTAAATACCTTACAAGAAGACTGAGAATCTTTTTAATATCCTTGACCGCATTGGCGATTCCATTAAGTATAAAGTGAGTAGGAATCAAATTAATTTTTTAACCCGTATTCCATCTCCTATCGGCAACGAGAAGTCAGTAGTGATAAACTTCCTTAATAATTATATTAAAGAGGACGTCATTGCATCTGCCAGAATGATGAAGACACTAACCACTCAGGATATTGGATTTACTGGTTTTAGCCATAGAATTTACGTGAATGACCACCTTTCACCGGAATACAAGAAGCTTCTAACAAAACCGAAAGAATTAACAAATTAAAAAGGTTTAAGTTCTCTCAAATACATGTTAGGAAAAATGAAACATGTCACACATTTATTATTAGTTCACCGAATGATTTGAGCAAATTAATATAGTCCGTTATCCACTTCAGTTATTGTTAAAAATGTCACCTGCTAAATTTATAATTTCTTGTATTTTTCCTGTCTGACAATAAAATGGTTGTAAAAAACTATATTGTTATATCAATTGTAAATTGATTACTAATATGTTCCAAATGTTGTTATTATTAAATATTGATAAGAATTGCTACCTACTAGTTCTATTTGTTCGGATAAATGCTTCTTTTCTAATTGACGTCGAATTTGCCCTTATTATGTGTCTATTGTCTTTTTTACACTTAAGGATTTTAATATACCTAATTATGTCATGATTACTGCGTACTCCTTCTTCTGTTAGGGTGGTCCTCGTTGCTTGTGTGTGTGTATTGTACTTTTATATCTGCGAACGTTTTCTGGTAGATTCTATTTTGTCTAACTTTTTTTTGCTTATACTACTATACGAGTTATTACTCGTATTATATACACATTTTATACTATTTAGGTGTTGCATACTTTTTAGCAAGCGGATCTTAACTTGTACTACCAAAAAGTTCGCGACTTACGAACTAAGACCTCACTGTTTTGTCGTAATCTTTGTATAAGTAATTACGATATAATATTATTGACTGAGACGTGGTTAAACGATAGTGTATTTGATAATGAGCTGTTCTACGGTCGTTACAATGTTTTAGGCCGCGACCGCAACTATGATATTATTACCGGTCAGTCAGTGGGTGGCGGGGTACTTATAGCGACATAGGAATCTCTCAGTAATTAATCGTCCCGAGTGGTGTTCGTCAGCTGAAGATCAGTAGGTATATGTTTGTACTAATACTTTAATTATTCAACTTCATATCTGTGTTGTCTACTTGTGCAATCAAAATAAGGGATATAATTTTTCACAACAGCTACTTAACTTCTTAGAGAGGCTTGGTGATATAATTAATTTACATCCAAATCATCGTAATTGCGGGAGATTTTAATAAGAGTACGCTGTACGATACTATGGATTAAGGTTCTTAACGCCGAGTTCCTTGAGGCAACTAATGTGTTGGGTAAGAATGAAATCGGTTTTATTGATGAGTTATCTGTTGTCAGTTTGCAGCAGTACAATCACGTCTTGAACTTTCGTGACAGATTACTTGATTTAATTCTTTCAAACCAAGATCTTTCAGTTTCCGAGTGTACTAACCCGCTTCTACCTCTGGAATATCGTAAATCATTGTGCTAAAAAATGCGAGTTGAGGTAAAACAAATGTTATTTCCACCAGGCCAACTATGATGCAATTAACACCGAATTTTCTAAAATTGATTAGATCAGCATTCTTGCGGCGATTTCATTCAATAAAGCTATTGATATTTTTTACCAATGTTTAGATGGTGTTCGTGACAATTACATGCCTACTATATTAATCCGTCAAAAATCCTTCCCACTATGGTACTCATCTGCACTTGGTATGGTATGGTATGGTATTGCTAGGCATTTTCCGCACTTAGCCTCTTTAGTGGGCCATTGTGCGTGACAAGGGTTTTTTCTTTTATTCCAACCATTCCAGATCATCTCAGAAAGCGAGCAGCCTTTTCAGGTTGCTACAAGCCTCCGGTAGTGATGCTGGGCATTGGAGGATTCGGGCCCGTTGATCGGCCACACTGCCGCACTCCAGGAGCACGTGATGTGGCGTTTCTTCTGCCTCCATGCAGCCTCTGCATAGAGGGCTGTCCGTCACACCTATTGTGAACAGGTGTTTGTTTAGGGGGCAGTGTCCTGTAATTATACCCAGTACTTTACGGACTCTGTCCCTGTTTAATCTGGTGAGGTTGGGGGCAAACTTTTTCGAAGCCGCCGGAATCGCATTCTTTGTCTGCCTGCAACTTGCACAGTTTCTCCATTCTTCTTGGTGGTTTTGCTCGGTTTTGCAACGCAGCCATGTTTTCACTTGTGCCAAGGGGATTGGCAGCATTGGTTCCGGTCCATATACTGTTGTCCCTGACCCTCTTTTGGCCAGCTCATCGGCTGCGTCATTACCTAGTGAGTTACTGTGTCCTTTGATCCATTGCAGAGTAACGTTGTTTGTTTCTGCGATAGACTGGAGTGTGTTATGACATTCCAGTATTAGGACAAAGGTTATGGTGTTGTTTTGTAGAGCTTGGAGGACGGATGCGCATCAGCTCATCTGCACTTATAAAAATATTAATAGAAAAACTAAAATTTTAAAATAAATTTAAGCCGTACTATGGCAGGCTTTCTGACGCTTTAACAGTTAAGTTGCTTCGTAAGCGAGCAAAGTTAGTACAAAAGGAATGTTATGCTTCGTATCTACGTCAGTCGAGGATTCAATCAAAATTAATTCTAAATACTTTTGGTCTTAGGTGAAATTACTCTCTAAATCTAATTCTATCCCCAATAATATGGTTATTGCAAGTAAGTAAGCATCATGTGGAACAGATATCTGTAACTTGTTTGCGGAATACTTTCATTAAAATATTTCAACTCCTAGTAATTTCTCAGCACACTGCTATGTTAATTGCCCATAGATGCAACCTGCGTTGCTACTCTTGCACCTTCTCATGTTTCTGGCTCAGCAGTTTGCGCTGGCACTGATGCTGCTATAATCGTATAGAGAATACTCAACGGAAATTTATTATGTATTTAAACTATCGCACTAAATCTATCTTTCCGGACTACTCTCACTCATGTAAGAAACATCATTTTTTGCAGCTGCATGAGCGTCGTGCGACTGGTGATATTTTACTTGTTAAGTAAATCGTAACTTCATTACCTATTAATTGTCTCGAACTTTTAGATAAAATTAACATTTATACCCCCCATCATCATTTGCGTCACTCCCCCATTTTTCGCCCTCCCTGTCGCTTCCACGTCGCTTTTAATCTAAGAATACCTCTATATCTGCTGCTTTTCGAATTGGCAGGTAATATAATTTTAATATATATGCTAATATTTTTTTTCAATGTATAGTATTTAGCATTAAGTACCATTAACCTAGATTTACACTACCAGTGAGGACTTTGAAAAAGCTTTTAATATTATATACCACTACCTATTAAAATGTTTATAGCTGATAGTCTTCCTAAGAGTTTATAATGATAAAATAAATAAATGAAGAGCTGCTCTGCTTTTCAGTGCGGGAATATTAGGCGTGATTATATGTGTGCAGTGGGTAAGTCAACGAGTGTGTCTTCAGTACGTACGATTTTTCTTATAAAGCAGTATCTCGAACTGGTCGGCGAGGTGGTGGTCGAGCGCGCGGTCCACGCGCTCCACGGCGTCCTTCTCCGTCAGCTCACCGTACATCCACGTGCACCTGCGTACAGCAAGCACTCGCCAGTCAGGCCACACTAATACCAGCCGCAGTGAATGAGCTGCTTCACTAACGGATCTAAAATCGATCCTCGCGTGGGACAAACAGAGTGCGATACCCAGTTTTTGTTATTAGTCTGAGTTTTGTATACCTAATTCCATACATAGTCAGATAAATGTTTATGTTTATTATGGAACGCAACCACGGTACCGTAGAGGTTTCTTATTCCAACTTTCCATTTTTTTTTAAATAGGGCATAATTAGAAATCTACACTAAACACCGATTCACTGTGTAAATTTCGACATATTATGTCATCATTCTCAATGTGATATCCTCAGTGATAATTATAATTAGGTATATATTTAACTACCATTAATGTACATTATGGATTGCAATAAAGAATATGAATACCAACTACTAAAGTACTTGCTAGAAGGTCATCAAAAGCTTGTATGTATCTAGTATAATATTGTAGTCTTTGCATAAGTTCTTCAGTAGAAATTGAAGGGAATACCTAAGTAGTAAGTACCTACCTAATTTAAAAAAATAAACTGTCCATTGCCATACCTGCATGACTTCTGCATGACCTCAGCTCGGTTGTAGCCGCTCATCTTGCAGAAGGTCTCGTTACAGTACACGATCGGATAGTCCACGATCTGCGCGTTCGCCAGCAAGAAGCTGCTGTCTGCTGCAGAAAAGCCGCACGTTACAGATCACTCCGACACTCACACAGGACACACGCGCGGCGCAGGCGCGGCGCAGGCGATACTCACGCTGCGAGGACGAGCGGCGGATGATGTTCTCCAGGAAGGTGTTCTGCGGGGCCACGAGCCCCCGGCGGCCGCCCGGCATGCCGCCGCGCGCCGCTAGCGCCGCATGTGCCGCTCTCGCCGGTCGCCGCGGCCGAGCGCGCTGCTCGCCTCACATGCCTCCCCTGCCAGCAGACTAGCCCAGTAAGCTGCCAGTTCAAGCATTCTCAAGGGCATTCATTAATCTTCACCTACCTACCGACCTACATCCAGCCGTCAGCTCTGTGGTTTATAGTAATGTTTGAATCATGCCCCAGAACTGCCGGCTATCTAGTGTCGATGAGAGTCAACCACTATTGAAAAGTAATAGGTAGACACATTAATAACTCGTATGGGAATTTAAAAAGCATTAATGGTAATTAAAGGAATACATTCTAACAATTATTCAACTTCATAAGGTTTTAGGAGACTTCAGACGCTAGATGGCGCTCATCTAGTAAACATAGTTTATACAGTGCTCCTCAAAACTTAATTCAAAATAATATAAAAGTGGCAAATTTACTTTTAAAACATACATAAATGAAGTGATTACGCGTCAAATCGACAGCACAAGTGTTATCTCGTCGCGACGCTGAGTCATTTTGAAATTAATTGCAATTATAACACAGTGACTTGACAACAAACAATTCAAGATTTCAATTGATGTGAACTGAGCAAAACAGGCGGAATTCATTATATGAGCATGGAACGCAGCACCAGTGAGTTGTCTGACTTATTATTGTTGCAGTGAAGTGAAATTTACTATAATCTTGTCATAGGAAAATTTTTTACCACCGTTAGTATTTGAAAACTGCATAGAAAGTGCTGCCACCTAGTAGATTTGGGCAAAATCATCTGCGCTGGCGCATACCTTACATGAACCGTCACTACGCGCGGCGCATGTCCACTACCCAATAAGAAACTTTGGAGATCATACTATGGAGGGCGCTATCACAAACTTCAGCATGGAAAACGACAACATCACACTGAGAAGACCAATGCGGAGAACTAAGTCTGATATGAATATGTCAGAATTATATTTGGAGGATGATACACTTCTCAGTTCTACTATACATGATGACCTAGACTTGTCAACAAAGAGTGTTCCTGAGACTACGAAGACTGAGTCGGCCGAACTTCAACGCTTACATCAACAACTTGTAAGTCTCAAAAATGAAAATGCCAGCGCGCATGAAGAAATAGCACATCTTAACCTTGAATGCTCTAATCTTCGGAGAGAATTAATGGAAAAAACAAACCAAATAAAATTTCTCAAAAACGTTGCCAGCAGTTCAAACTCTAACAGTCCCGCTTGTAACAATCCAAGTCGGTGGGCTACCTCGCCATACTTAAAAAAGCTTACGAATATAAGGATGCGAACATCACGATTTTCACCGCTAAACGATTGCAAGACTCTGGAGCCTAATGAAACACCCAAGCGACATCCACAAGTATCACCTGGCTGTCTAATCGTGAATTCGCCAACAGGTAACACACCCCAGTCACAGATTTGTACATTATCGCCAAATAAAAATGTTGGTGTGGACGAATTCAACACAGCGGAGCCAGTATTATGCAAATCAACTCTAGAGAAATTCCAACTAATAGATGGCGCTACAAGTAGTGAAATTAAGAAACTGTACATTATAGGTGACGAACAGACTCGTAGTTTAGCTTCACAATTAACTTATGATTATGACCATAACCATCTAAAATTTAAATGTAAATACGACTTTTATGGTGTCGTCAAGCCGTGGGCAAAGAGTGACGAAGTGTTGAAATCTTGTGAAAGCTTGAAAAAATCATTAAATAAAAACGACATGGTTATCATATCGATGGGGTCAAATGACAAAAACCCATATGAAGTGTTATCCGCTTTAAGTAATTCACTGCACATACTGAGGCACCATAAAGTGTTTATAATAAATGTACAATATAATCGATATTTGAATGAAAAATTTTTGAATAACAGTATTAAATTATTAATTAAAAATTATTGTAATTGCCAATTTATTGAAATAAAATACATAGAAATATTTAAAACGAATCCGATAAGATTTATTAAAAAGTTAAGCTTTAAGTTACTTGTAGAAATTGCATTTTTAGAATTTAATAAACAAACTAAAAGACCACCGCACATTTATAGCGATACTAACGATACATCTAAATTGTATGAATATAATATAAGTAAACCAGTTAACGGGAATCGTGCGTCCAATTCTGTAAAAAAAGGTACAATTCCATATTACTTTCAAACTCAACCGAGGTTACATGCCACATATAATTTGAAAGTATCATCGGATCTAACACAATTAAATACTAATAATAGGGACATATTATTGGATCAACAGAGTTCAGGCAAAAACGAGTTTTTTCTTGTCTAAAGGGGAATCAACAATAACTATATTTCATCAGAATATAGCAGGTGCAATAAATAAAACCGAGGAGATAATTTTTGCGTTACATGAATTTTCTCTAAAATCAATAAATATCGACATACTATGTTTTACCGAGACATTTATAAAAAAAGGCACGGAGCATTTATTAAAGATACCGGGATATAAATTAGTCGCATCATACTCACGCAACTCAAAAAGAGGAGGTTCTTGTATCTTGATCAAAAATGACTTCGACTACAAATCGTTAACGTATACACCTGACTTTGCCTGTAATTTTGATTTTGAATACTGTAGCGTTGAACTTATTACACAAAAAATTATTATAATATGTGTATACAGGACCCCTACCAGTAATCTTAATGTTTTTATTGAAAAAATGGAAAAAATGTTATTTAAACTTTCGTATACAACAAAAAAAATTATATTATGTGGTGATTGGAATTTGGATATGCTCAAGCCAAACAGAAGTTGTTTAGAACTCGTAAATCTATTCAAAAACTTTAATATAGAAATACACATTAAGTTACCTACTAGAAAACAGGCGTGTATTGACCTGTTTGCGAGTAATGTGAAACAAACCCGCGCTGATATTCACCACTTAGGGCTCTCAGATCATGAGACAGGACAAACGCTAGTAATAAAAACTAATATTAAACGTCACAAGCTCACTTGGTACGAAGAGGTCAGAGACTTTAGTAAAGAAAATGTTGAGAAATTTTGCAAATATATTTCGTCATTATCTTTCTCGAATGTTTATGGAGAATCAAACCTAGATGAAGCTTTCCATGAGTTTCACAATTTGCTTATATTGATTTTTCAGTTATGTTTTCCTATAATTAAAGTAAAAAAATGTAATAAAGTGAATAGAAGTACATGGCTGACAAAAGGGTTAAAGAAGTGTTGTATAAAAAAAAGAATTCTCTATTTAAAAGGCAAACAACTAGGGGCTGATAAAAAAAGAAATATTTGTTCCTACAAAAAATATTCTAAAATACTGAAACAATGTATACATAAGTCGAAACAGCTAGAAAATCATAAATATATAGATAAGAAAAAAAAAAAATGCAAAGCGGTTTGGGAAATCATAAATCAAAATATTGGAGATATACATAACAATACAGAAATAGATAAAATATCATATAATAATCAATTACACACAACTCCTGACGAAATAAGTGATTTATTTAATACATTTTATATTAATTTGACTAATGAAAATAATTTTAATTATTACAGTAACAATATTAATGAAACTATGGACATGGATAATTTCAATTCAATTTTTTTAAGCCCGACTGACCCAATGGAGGTATTTAAAATAATTAAAAATCTCAATAACACTAACTCTGTAGGTACTGATGAAATAAACACAAAAACTATAAAGCTTTGCGCTCAGTTCATATGTGAACCCTTGAGTTTTTTAATTAATATAGCATTTCAACAAGGTTCTTTTCCCAGAAGCCTTAAAAAATCCATTGTTAAGCCCTTGTTTAAAAAAGGAGAAGCAACAGATATGAATAATTACCGTCCAGTTACCCTTATACCAGTAATATCAAAAATTTTTGAAAAGGCTATGCTAAAAAGACTATACGATTTTGTCCTAAACCAAAAAATTCTAAAAGAAGAACAGTTCGGTTTTCGAAAAAACAGTAGTACTTCACTTGCCTGCTTCAACCTGATAAAAATTATTACTGAATCAGTTAATGACAGAATACCTGTAACTGCCTTATTCCTAGACATGAGTAAAGCGTTTGATTATGTTGATCATAAACTGCTTCTTCATAAATTAGACAAATATGGAATTAGGGGAGTAGCGAATGATTGGATAAAGAGTTACTTAACTGACAGATATCAATGTGTAGAAATATCTAAAATCGTAAATAATGGTAAAATTACGAGTAGATCGAGTTTCAAGCTAAATAGATTTGGAGTACCACAAGGCAGTGTGCTAGGACCCTTTCTATTCCTAATGTATATCAACGACCTACCTAATATTACTCACCACAAAACAATTTTATTTGCAGACGACACGACACTCATTATCAAGTGTGACAATAAAGAAACATACGAGACTGACATAAATTTGACGCTTAATAAGACAATTGCATGGCTAAGTAATAATAATCTGAAAATTAATGTAACTAAAACACAAATAATTCAATTTCAAAATTATAGAAGACGACATATTGATTTAAATGTAAATTACAAAAATAATAAAATAGAAGAGGTAAGCACTGCAAAATTTTTGGGCCTGATGCTTGATAAGCACTGCAACTGGAGGGAACATGTGAAATATATTTGCAATAAACTAGATCGATTTGTATTTGCTATCAAACGTTTGCGACAGACCGTGTCAACGGATGCGGCACTTAGTGCATACCACGGATACGTATCATCGGTGCTCTCATATGGCCTTTTGATGTGGGGTAACTCGGTTGAGATTGAAAAAGCATTCGTGGTGCAAAAGAAATGCGTGAGAGCAATATGTGGAGCCTGGTCTACAGACAGTTGTAAGCCACTATTTGCTAAGTTCCATATACTGCCTCTGGTTTGCATGTATATTAGGGAACTATGTGTATTTGTCAAACAGCATCCACAATATTTTAGCAAATATTCGGAAAAGCTGGGTAGGCAATGGAGATATAAATTTAAACTTCTCCGACCTAGGTGTCATTTGGATATATATGAAAATAATGTATATGTAAAGGCGATAGATGTATATAATAAATTACCAGACAAATTCAAAGAACTCCAACTTATTATGTTTAAGAAAAAACTTACAGCGTGGCTTGCAGAAAAATGTTTCTACACATTAAAGGATTTTATGACATATAAAGAAAATGATGTTATTAATTAATGTTGACATTTATTTAGCTCATTGACATTGCAACACAATAATAGAGTATTCACATTTTATTTATTTTTTTTTCTCATTACAATGTTTTCTCACGGCATAAATTTTGACATTAATTAAATAATTTAATTACGAATAAATATAGTTAAATGATCAATAAATTGTATAAATAAATATCTTCTCTAACATTGACATATTTACGCACCATTGTTATGGTAGAATGTGATAGGACTATAATTATTTTAACACCACTATGTAACCACATTTCTTGTAAATAAAGGATTATTATTATTATTATAGGACATATTATATATGTATAGGTAATCGAAGGGTTTCAGCGTACATTTACCCACCTGTATTATAAAAGTAACGTACTGACTCATCAAACATCAACGCTCACCCACAGACCCAGGAAGCTAACATTTGGCACAGGGGTTCCTTTCAAGATGACCTATTCAGGAAATAAGGCTTGGATAATAATTATACTATCTACATTCATCATCATCAGCCGGAAGACGTCCACTGCTGAACAAAGGCTACTATCTACATTATTATAGAGGATTCGGCTGACAAGTAAATTTTTTAAAATTAATAGGTATTAATATTAATAAAGGCGTGATGTTGTGATATTTTTATTTTCTGATGACTTGCCATCTTTTAATTTTGAAATTATAGCTATATTTTCACTTAACTCGATCCAATTATTTAACGGCGCTTATGAAACGGCAAGATGGTATTTGCATGGTTCCAAGAATTGAAGAAGAACGGGCAAGAAACTCCAAAGGTTGCATGCTCCTTTAATTAAAATATATAATACCGTGCAATATTGTTGGTTTACAAAGTGTTTAATAAACATTAATATTCTCAACAAAATTGTTATTGTTAAGTTACTTATGTTGCTGTCTGTACTTAATGTTATCTTATCAATGCAGGTACGGTACCTTTTTTCGCAAACTGAATAAATCATTTGATCTATGTTGGTGTCGTCGGGTGGCGGGTCGTTGTGCTCCCTAAATTATGTTAGAGCTGCGCAATGACTGAATCATGCATGCCGAGCGCCGCCCGCTCTCAGCCGGGAGCCCGGGACCGAGGCACACCGGGGCTTTCGGAATACGACATCTCGCTACACTTTTCAATATCAGACGTTTCCCTACGACTCTAATATACCGAAGTAATAATTACATCACTTAGGTATTTAAGTACCTGCGTAATGTCCCTTACGGACATGAGACGAATGACCTAACATAAAATCACGCCTGTATTCTCCGAAGGGGTAGGCAGAGGTGCACATATAGTACACCCACATTTCGCGAGTTATGTTTTTAGGTCCCACTGTAATAGGGGGCGAACCTATTGCCATAAACCGGGCACAAATCCTGACTCCGTGCTGCCACTGACAATTACCTAATGGAAAAACCCAGTAACACTTTGCCCGACCCGGGATTCGAATCCAGGATGCCGCAGGATGGAACCCCTCGTGCTCAGCAGTCGTGCTTAGTGACCACCGAGAAGAATGACCTGATCAAATAATTAAGTGTTTTAGTTTAGTTTATTTAGTTTATTTTATTTCACCAAGTTATCAAATTATGTTACAAATATCTTATTAATATTATTACAATAATACAACGTGGGAGCCTCTGCAGCCGAACTAGGACAGGTCCTGTATCTCAGCGTGCAGCGCCAACCCCTCGAATTTTTGACACGGATATTTGAAGCTCAATTTACAAAAGTGCGTTTATAAGTTACGAATATAATTCAAAGAAATAAAGAATAATGAAGTAGGAATAAAAATTATGATGTATGTTTAATGTGGAATTTAAAGTAGATGTGTTATTTAAAGTACTTATCTAAAAGGTTCCTTGTTTACTGGCCCAAAGGGCTGGCTTCTTTGGCCTAAAATTAGCATTGCCATTTAACGTGGCAACAGTGGCAATGCCGCCAGCCTTCTGGCTCCCTACCAGCCGAGAGTTACGAGAAGAAATAGATACCTAGGTACTTGCATAATTATCGTTTTTTTTTTAATTTGTATTTAATGACTACCTATGTTAGGTATCAGTTTTAATGTAGGTAACTAGGTACTCTATGTTGAGTATTAGACTGTTTAGTTCAAAGAAAATACCTAAGTTAATAGGACTGACTGTATTATTTCTAATTTCCCTTATTGTTAAGTAGGTTTTGCGACTCCATGCAATGAGAAGACTAGTACGAATAGTAGTAGGTACCTACCTATCATAATATGTTTGACACTTGACCGTGTGCGAAATGAAGACACCTAGTAAGTACCTACAGTAGGAGTACCGCGAAATGCAGAGTGAGAACTGCGACCCATCAGGCCATCACCCACATAACTCCGTAGCTCGGTAGACCGAGGTGACCTCGCGCACGTGACATACCTACGCCTGAAAACCTAATTACAAATTATCGGCGCCAGCTTTATAAAATAGGTAGGTACTGACGCATATCATAATTAAATTTAATTTGTTGCATTGGTACCTCCATTACCCACGCCCAGCAGACAATGATCACCTACTTTATAGATCTTATACGGATATCTGTAATCTGCTTCCAGAACCGACTCCTGGATGTAGGGTTACAGTCTGAAGCCTGTGGAGGCCCTGTACCCTGTAGCCATGCAGGCCGATCAACCCATAGTGTTTCGTGATATGTTCACATCACATTATTATGTAATTAATTATGTATTTAGAACATGTTTCATTTGTTAAGATTAGTTTGGGGTTTATGAATCATAGATAATAATTATATACCTATACCTCTATTATAACAATAAAACTAAATTATGATTGAATAAAACGACAAGTGCAGTTTTTATACTCGTTAGTGGTCCATAATGAAAGAGGAGTTACAAACAACATCGTACGTACACAAGGACGGTTGCAGAGGGGATCGATATATATGTGTTTATGAGTGCGGGTGAACAGCCGGCAGCGTCAGGCGGCTGCAGCGCAGCCGACGGCGGAGCCCGCGGACCGCGAGCGAGCCCGAGCCCGGCCTGACGCGCTAATCCACTTACGAAGTGAAAGCGGCCAATCGCGCGACCAACAGCTTCGGCGCTCGCATCGCTCGATAATACCGACGCTAACACTATGCACCACACTAGCTCGGATCTACGTCAAACAACTTGGACTCGGCCGGATTCGAGGCCTCGCTCGGCAGACAGCTCGGCGCGGCCGGCACGACCGAGGACCGCACTACGCGGCGCGGGGGGCGCGGGCGCGAGGGGTGCTCGCTCCTCGCTTACCATTAATGCTAAGGGACGCTAAATTAAATACTTTGTAAGACGAGGAGTCTGGTCATGTTTTGGTGTTCTCTCGTGTCCCGGTGGAGCGGCGGGCTCGAGTCGCGGGCGTGGAGCGCGTGGTGCGGCGGCGGCGGCGCCAAGCGGCTCACTGCTGCCGCCTGCCGCCGCACGCACCCCGCGCGCCGCACGACCTCGCGCATGCGCGCCTCGCAGGTCAGCGGAGCGCCTGTGCACGAACCTTTTATGAACACATTGTGCTCATTGCACTCGGCTCGGTTAATCGGTGTCACCGAATCCGTGACCTCGGACGCGGCCCGTCGTAGTCCTGACTCCTGGACAAGACCAGTCTTCGTCGGTCGCACGCTGCATGCGACGAGCCGAGTACCTACTGGCCGTTATCCGGAGACAACTCACCTATTTGTATAAAAAAATCGACTTACAAAACTGCAAACTAAATTATACAAAATATTAAAATTAAGTTAGGATCTAAGTTTGTAACATACATACATAAAGTCACGCCTGTTTCCCTGAGGGGTAGGCAGAGACCACCATTTGTAACCTTTAAAAAAAATTTCAAAAAGGGGGCCAAATTAGCCTGATGTGCTAAGAGCACTACGCCTCCAATTAGTTAAGACGGTACTAACAAATCTCACTCATTAAGTTATGTATGTAACAAAAATACATAATTTTATGAGAAACCCTCGACAAAAATTACTAAGTTAGGTGAAGAAAGCAACAATCTATCGGGGGCTGTCATTGGTGTTGCTTTAGAATACCGCATAGTTACCGTAACTTAACATTTAAGTTCCTTTCAGAGCTAAGAATGGCAGCCGCCAACGGATTATTACTTTCTTCACCTAACTTAGTTACTTTTAGTCGGTTTCTCAAAAAATATTTAATCCATTTTTACTCAAATGTTTATATATGTTGTGGGTTTATTCAAAAAAGTAATCATGTTTTCAGGACTTAAAGTAAAAACGGAATCCTTATAGTATAGCATCACTTTGTTTTCCGTCTGCCTATCTGTCAACCCTATTTTATTCAACTCGCGCAGGTTTTTTATACTTGGACTTCCTTAATCATAAACATAACTTATAAACATGTTATAATCGACACTGTATAGGCCTAATCACACTCAAACCGTCAGTGGCAGTCTTCCGGCTCCATCATCAAAATCTCGTGTAATGAAAAATACGCAATCTAATAAAACGAGCCCAAACTCAACTACCTTAGCAGTTTTCATCTGACAGTTTCAGCAGCAGTCTTGCGGCTCCATCATCAGACCCTCGCCAATATATTCAATAGAAAGTACGTATAACAAATAATGATATCAGCTATTTCAGTAGTTTCCATCACAGTTCCAGTGACGGCCTTTCGGCTCCATCGGCAGGTTAGTCACAGCCTAACAGCTACTTGAATACTTTGACTGTGCGCAAAGCAGACGCAGTAGTTAAACACCATTGGAAAAGCGGAACTCGGAGCTGCATAGGTACATAATTATTACATACGACCGAACATCTGGCCCTAAAAGTTGGACCTCAGTGTCGATACATAGAATGAGTTTTATTATATAACATAATATTAAGAGAAAATAACAAAACTTTTAAGAAACTATTTATTTAATGTACAAGGTAATCATTATAAAAGAATAGAAGCCTAGTGCGGCGGCTCCATGCGCGACAGCAGGCGCATCCCGCGCCGCAGCAGCACGGGGCGCGCGCCCCCCCCGCGCCCCCCGCGCGACGCCACGATGACGCGCGTGTAGCGCGCCGCGCCCCGCCCGCCCCGCCCCGCGCCCCGCGCGCGCCCGCCGCGCACCCGCGCCACGCCCGACGTCACCGTCACGTCGTCCGCGTCGTCCGCGAACACGATGGGCAGGCGCATGATGTCGGCGGCGGCCAGCGGCGCGGGCGGCGAGGCGCGGCGGCGCGGGGGCAGCAGCGCTAGCGGGGTCCCGCCCGAGCCGCGCGACACCACGCAGTTGCTCCTCGGGTACTCGGCGCTCGCGTCCGGCGCCCGCTCGGCCTCCGAATCCGCCGCCCGCGGCAGGTGCGCGTAGTCCTCCTCGTCCGCGTCGGCGCCCGCGAACAGCCGCTCGGCCTTGCCGGGCGCGCGAGGCTCGCGGGTGTCGCGGGGCTCGCGGGTGTCACGGATGTCGCGGGGCTCACGGGTGTCGCGGCGCCGGCCCCGCTCGCGCGGCGACTCACTGTCGGAGCTCTCCGCCGTTTCGATGACCCAGCGCGCACACTCGTCCTAAATATATCACAAAATGAAAAAAAAAAAAGTATTATTTTAAAATTGAACCACAAATAATATACACACTAATAAAATAATAAAACCAGTAGTCTAGAATTATTCTGAGTAACATACCTATACCAATACCTAATATACACAAGTAGTTCGCCGCCTTTTTTTTTTTTTCAAAGCGTCATCTGGTTAGTTATAGGGAATAGGGTGCAAGTAAAAGCCTCCACGAGTGACGTAAGTACGTCCGACGCACCCTGGGCAGTCAGCCTCGCTACCATCCTTGTTGGTTGACCTCTACACCTGACCTATTTCCTTGTGGCAATTGGTTTATGTTGATACTAAGATCTGGTCGCCATTTAGAATTGTGTATCACGTAGTATCACGATTATTAGGCATCTCACTCTCTTATTATGCCAAATCGATGAACGTAAGAATAACATTATCAAAATCGACCGGCACGTTTGGTCTTACGAGCGCCACAAAGGCATACATAGGAGGATGATAAACACTTTACCCTCCTTTGTGTGGGGCAGTGGGGTTAAAATACAATTTATCAGTCCCTAGAAGTATATCGGCGGTGACTCACGGCTACTGCGGCGTCGAGCGCGTGCTGCGGCAGGCGGCGGCGCAGTGCAGCGGGCAAGCGCAGCGCGTCATCCGCGCCGCGCAGCTCCAGCAGGCGGCGCGCACCTGCCTCCCCGCGAGCCACCTCCCGCGCCGCGCCGCGCCAGCACTGCGCCGCGCCCGAGCCCGCCACCAGCAGCACGGGCAGCCGCAGCGCGCCCAGCGGGTCGCCCGGCCCGTCGCGCGCGCCCGCCACCGTCAGCAGCGGCGGCGCCAGCAGCAGCAGCCCGCGCACGCGCGCCGCGCCGCCCGCCAGCGCCACGCACAGCGCCGCGCCCGCGCCGATGCCGCCCAGGATCACCGGCCGCTCTCTGCGCGGATCGCGGACGCACGCACATAAGTACCGATGTGTGAATCGGGGACTATTTAGTTGGTCGCTTCGACTCACCCGGCTTCCGCGAGAGTGTCCGCGAGAGCGGCGCGCACGCTACCGATGACGGCGGCGCACCACGCCTCGGGTGACGCCGGCGCCGCACTGGTCGCCGGCAGCACGCGAGTGTGCACCGACGCGCCCAGTCGCCGCCGCCAGCGCTCGTCCAGCCGCGCGCGCCCGCAGCCCAGCCAGACCAACCACGGGCTGGACGCGGCCGACACGGGCGCGCCCACGGCGGACAGCGGGTCGGGTCGCGTCGGGCCGCACGCGCCCAGCAGCCGTGCGGCCAGGCGCGGGGCCGAACGGCGCAGCTCGTGTGTTAGTTCATCGTACAAGCGGCGAATCATTCGCGGCATGTGCGCCAGTAGCGTGCCGTGCAGCCAGGCAGCCGGCCGCGCGGGGTGCGCGCCCACCGGGGCGAGCGCCAGGCGCAGGCGCCGCGCCGCCGCCCGCGCCGACTCGTGGCGCGCAAAGCCGTCGGACGCGGCCAGGCGAGCTAGCCGCAACCGGCGCAGCGCGTCCAACGCGTGGTCGGCCAGGCGGGCGTGCGCGGCGCTGGGCGCCAGCGTGAGGACTCGCGCCTCCCAGTCCTCCGCCGAGTCATCGTCGTCGGCCGACTCGTCCTCGTCGGTGTCGCGCAGCAGCGGCGCGGGAGGGGAGGGTGGCGGCGGCGAAGCGCGCTCCACGTCCACGGCGTCGCACAGCTCGGGCTCGGGTCGCGGCGCCAGTAGCACTCGCACGTGCGCGGCGGGCGCGTGCGAGTGGCCGGCGCCGCGAGCGCGGGCATACGAGTGCTCCACCCACACGCCGGAGCGCGGCTCCTGCGGGAGTGACGTCACGAGTGAGGCGGGCTCGGGCGGCCGCTGCCGGCAGGTAGCGTCGCTAGTGTCGGTACTCACGTGTCCGCCGGCGAGCGCGTGCACGTAGGCCACGAGCCGCTCGTGCAGCGCGGCGGCCTCGGCGGCGCCGGTACCGTCGCTCGCCTCACCCGCCTGTGCCGACGATGCTTTGTATTATTCAAATGATGATCTGCTAAACTGTTTACTAATGCAACGATGAATAAGGAGGAGCGGAGCGTAGTCCGAGCCGGCGCGTTGGGAATATGCTAATGTCTAATTCAGAATATAATTTACCGTCTTCGAAATAAATAACATTGTTTTTTTAATGTTTTACTTACCTAATACTCAATATTTTACTAACAGTGATAAACTTATATCAAGAAGCAACATAATAAGGTATTTTGCGTCACGCCTATATTCCTCGAAGGAGATAAGCAGAGGTGTTACCGTACTATTTCGCCATTTTTTATAGAAGATCGTATGTAGAAAGGGTGAACCATTATTCATTAACTGGGCACAAATCCAGCTTCCATGCTTAAAATTTTAAAACCATGGGCAGAACGTAATGCTCAGCAGTCGCGATAGTCAAAACCAACAATGCAGTCTAAATTACCAAAGATACCTATTATATTAGTATCATATTATTATTGTACCTAGTACCTACTACTAGGGTTATGTCATGTGGTTTTCGAATTTCATGACTTTATTTATTTACAAAAACCCTTGCCTTTTTTTTTGGTCAAGCTAGAATAAAGTGACAAATAAAAAATTTTAATCATCTATATCTATACTTCTATACTAATATTATAAAGAGGAAATATTTGATTATTTGATTGATCGTGATATCCTTTTCGATGAGTCTCTAGGCCAAATCCATAATATTATTGTTAATGTGAAAGTGTCTGTCTGTTACGACTAAAACCGTGGACGGGTTTTGATGAAATTTGGCATGTAGAAAGTTTAAGACCCCGATAAAGGACAACTACTTAACGTGTGCGTGCTTGACATTGAAAAATTGCACGAAAAGGAAGTTCGTTGGTTGTGTTCTACGGCAATAGTACGGAGTAGGGATGATACGGTCAACGATTCTTGAACAAGTCCCCGGCCTAATAAAAAGTTACAAGTCGAGCGACACTGTAACTAATATCGAATAAATAAGATAATCATTTATTCGACAAGAATATGGTACAAAAGATGTTGAATAAATAATAAAACCGATATATCCGGCTTCAACAGGCATGTGAATATTGTTTAAGGTTTTACTTCAATCTGAAATTTAAAAAAAAACCGCCCTTAAAAAAACACAAACTGAAGTGTTAAATAATATTTGATTCACTTCACTTTACATACGCGAAGTTAAAGTCAGTGCCAACTCAACAACTAATTCAGACAAAAAAGAACCTACTAAAGAGACTGCTCTAATACTATTAACAAAACCCATACCCAATGTCACTTTGGCAGTTGAGACGAATCTAAAGACACCTCTCAAGCTTATATCCATCATTTTAGGCTATTTAGACTACAGACCATGCAAAAAAAATATACATACACTAGCTTATGCCGGCTACTTCGTTTCCGCAGTTTCGACTAAAAAACCTGTAATTGAATCTGATTTTGTTAACACTTATGGGTTTCTATTGTTTTTTTGATTATATACTTTGACTATATGAACCCGCGGAGCACTAAATATTTTCAAAATAAAAAGTAGCCTTAGATACTCCTTATAACATCAGCTATTTTCCAGTGAATGTCCCGTCAAAATCAGTCCAACCTTCGTAGAGTAGCCGCAACCCGCGTTTTTCTGGTTTTCCTGCGGAACCCTAAACATTTTTGAAATACAATGTGGCCTATATTAAACTCCGGACTAAAGGCTACCTGTCAGTGAAAGTCCCGTCAATATCGGTCTAGCCATTGCCGGAGATTCACCGGAACAAACATTTTTTAAATTGCATTGCGCGACTGCTGAGCACGAGGTCCTGGGTTCGAATCCCGGGTCGGGCAGTGTTACTGGGTTTTCCATTAGGTAATGCTCAGTGGCAGCACGGAGTCTGGATTTGTGCCCGGTTGATGGCAGAATTAAACAAGTCCAGACACGATGGGGTTGCGCCACTGTCACAGTGTTCCTATGACCACCTTCGACTCCATCATTAGACCAGCTCAAAAGCGCCATAATATTGTATTGTCACCAAACCAACATATGTATGCAAAATTTCAATAGGATGTCAAAAAGTGGTGCTAGTTTTAATTGCAAGATTTGACCTAAACAAACTCACATACATACTTACATACAAACATTGCAAGTTAAATAAAAGCAGACACTCCTATTTTTTTTTATGTGTATTGATGATACATTCAAAAACCCTCCTTCTAGCTTTATAGGGTATGACAAGAAGAAGTAAAGATGTAACCCCCACTGATATCGCAATGAAAGTAATGCATGCAATAGAAAATAAAACCTCGCGACATCAGAGAGTGAATCAGAGTATGGCCTTGTACTGAACTGCGACGTTAAATATCACAGTGCAGACAAAATCTAAGGATTTAAATTTTAAAATAATTCAACAGCATTTTTTAAATTTAAATTAGGAGAGTCAGAATATATCTAAGCCAATGCAGTGTGTGTTATATGAATATAAAGTTGGCGGTGAGGTGCACTGGAGCTGGCATCAGTTCTGCACCTTGCGGTGTGGCACAGTAGTTCTAGGAACAATGTAACAACTGGTTGGTATCAGAACAGACGATTTTGTTATTACAGTATATACCATGCAGCATCATAGTCATCAGTAGGGTGCATCTACGCTTCAACCTTAAAAATGTACATTGTTTTAGTAACTAATTATGATAATTTTTAATGATAATAGTACATGCACAAGAATTTTTTCTGAACCATTTCAAGTCCTAACTTATATTTAAGATAGAGTGGACCCAAATCCGGACTAAATATTACGACTGCAACCGAATTAGGGTTTTATACTATGTGACGAAAGTAAGTGGGTACTTCAAATCATTTGAGCATCTTATTCTCGAATGTTTTCAACTTTTTGTAGCATAATACTTTGTAAGGCATTGCAGAATTCAATAAGTTTTATAAACAGTCTTGTGGGTGGGTAAATTAGTGCATAAAATGAAAATCAAATTAATTTATAATAAAACACCAGTATCTCTCAGGAATAGTCACAGGTGTATTATGTATATTTAATTAATACTCAATGAATTAGGGTTGATTTAAAAATAATCTCAATCAAATGTACTAATTCTATTAAATATTATTATTAAGCTGGCTCAAACTAACTTGATTTGGTGAATCATTATTTCAGGTGCACCACAATAACCTTATGATAGACAGTTTATTTACAAAAGCACCTCATAATAAAGATATTTAAAAGCTTAGTAGTAAAAACACATAGTTTTAATTAATTGTATGTTTAAGAATCTGTATGATAATTATATTGGTGAAAACTATTGTTGGCTAACAAATTGTATATTTACAATATTATGCTACCTAGTACAATGTTGTAATTGAATTAGGTGCTCTTTGAAGATGAATCGCACAAAGATAGGTCTGAAATAGTTACCTCATGCGATAGGTCGCCGGCGGCGGCGCGACCATACTGTGGACATACACTCCCAGTGGCCATCACCATTTATACACTGCCAAACTGATGGTATCAAACCATTCGATGCTGTCAGAACCAACTTGTTCTTGCAAGTTTTATCTAAAACTACATTTGTACCATGAAATAGGTAACCCTTTTTAATATAGGGTCCACTGAGGGTCCAGTAAGAAAATCAGGAGATTTCAATGACTGCCTAGCAGTTCATACTAAAATTAAATTATTAAACTCTGTGTGTTTCTTTTTCTTTTCCTTCTCTTTCAATCGTAATAA
The DNA here is from genome assembly GCA_946251915.1 of Abrostola triplasia. Classification (NCBI taxonomy): domain Eukaryota; kingdom Metazoa; phylum Arthropoda; class Insecta; order Lepidoptera; family Noctuidae; genus Abrostola; species Abrostola triplasia. The sequence goes on along the minus strand of OX276434.1, from coordinate 4,430 downwards.
AAATCAAATATATAAATTCATTGGTGCCCAACATTGACAAAATGACATATTAGATATTGACATTTAAAAAATATAGATTATAAGCATTGAGATTAACACAGACTGTTTAACGATTGTATCAGAGGGAATTATGATGTAACCATAGATAAATAGACTATTCAGCACTTTGTCAAATAGCGTTCTATGAAAAATTATTACACGTAACCACATTGAGCTAAGAATATAGTTTATTCTATCAGAGCGTAAGCAGCACGTATGAGTAAAAACAGTGAGTTTAAAACTAAGGTATTATTTAATATAGTCTGTGGTATTATGGCACAAAAAAAATCATAGACTTCCTGTCATCTAGAATAAAGTGAGGTAATATTCCCGTAGGGAAAAAGCAATAACTGTCGTCGGTACTTCCTGTTGACCTAGAATTATAAAATTTGGCAAAAGCATTGTATTACAGCACAAGTAAAGGAATAAATCTGAAAACTGTGAGAGACCAAAGGCTTAATACATATAAACATCTTCATCATTCTATATCGTGGATGCGTTTCACAGACATGAATAATTACATTACATACACAAACACCCAGACTCGTGACAACAACTCCTAGCAGTCCAATCGGTTAGCCACTGTGCCAATGTCGTCAAAACATTGTGAGACTTTGACCCCAACAAGCAAAGTGAATGGGGTGATTCGTATGAGACCTCATACGAATCATCCCATTCACTGGATTACTTAGTTAAACCCTTATTCACCCAAGTTTCTGTAGTTCCTATTCCTATTTTGCCCTTTTAATACACTCAGTCACTGAGTCACTACCAAGCAACCTCCATAGTTTAGTTTCATAATTATTATCATGGATGAAAACAACGCTATACTGAAAGTTTATTTAATGTCGTGATAAGTGCCACGTTATAAAAAAATTAAACCAACGAATTTGTCCAAAAATTTAAAAAAAAATGTAAACGTTGAATAACCCTTATCACTTGCGGTATAAAAAATAGGTAGTAGCCGATTCTCAGACCTACAGAATATGCAATTTGGTAAAAAAATAAAATTTGGTAAAAATCAGTAAAGCCGTTTTGGAGGAGGTAGGTAAGTAACATTGTGACACGAGAATGTTATGTATAAGATAGAGAATCTCAGTTATTTCATTCAACCTACAACATCTAGAAATCCGAAATTGTTGTCGCCAAAAATTAACATACGACGTGTACAACGTGGCATTGGAGCAGTGGCGTGCATCCCATATAGGCAATTAGGCAGTGCCAGTCTTAGATAAATTTAACAAATACACGTTATTTACTTCTCAAGCAAAACAGAAAGATAGAAAAGTATTGTTTATGCTTTCTTCTCTGTGGAATTGTTCGGCATTTAATATATACATAGCATTTTCCCTGCTAATATGTTTTTTAGACAACATTGGAAACTTTTTTTTTTTTTTTTTTTTTTTTTTTTTTTTTTTTTTTTTAATAATGTTTGTATGTATTTATTACATTTTATTATAGCATATTAGCATGTTCTCCTTTTGATTAATTAATACGGTCTATTTATGATTTCTTATGACAACGAATTTTATATAAATTACAACACATATTTAAACAGTTTTAATTTTACAGGTAAAAGATTTTATGAATCTGGCAACTCTGCAGTCGGCTACATGTCATTTACGCGCGCGATTTTCTTTCTGTTAGTAACAATGTTATAAATTTAATTAATTGTATTTTTTTTTTTGTTTTTTTTTTTTTTTTTTAAAAGCGCCACCTACATAAATAATTGCGTTGTAGGAATATCCATAATGTGTTTAGTTTTTGGTGAAAATGCAACATGTATTAATAAATTACATGCAAACAGACTTAAACTTTACGTTAATTGACAAAACAATAAGATGTTCGTATTAAATTAAAGTTCAAGTGACGAAAAATTTACCTACAAATG